>OX375807.1:2722897-12722897 GCA_947359405.1 Antitype chi | reverse complement strand
TAACGTAAGTACCTACACGAACACAGAGCCGGTACGGATGGAATCTGGTTGGGACGGACCGACACGCTCAAGGCCGTAAAGCCGATATCAGACGCTTCATATGATTCGGCATATCACTCAAAACGTCTGAACACATAATAAATCCAATAGTGAACCGATTCAACGATGTGGTTTTCGGCACTCGGCATCTGTTACTCGCCTACCGAATGATCGAAGTGTCTGAAATCGGCAATAATATTTGTAATAATCGCATTAAATTACTTAGTTATAATATAATATATATGTTACCCACTTACTTATGTACCTACTTGTAGGTAATATTGTCATTAAAAGGTACTATGTTGGGATGAAAAGGTATTATTGTAGAAAATAGGTTTATGTAGTGTCTTACGACAAAGTAGTATTGTTTTCCCTTGTCTATAATAATTATGTAAGTACCTACTTGTTGAATGTATAAAAATATTTGGATAATTTAAGACTTATGGCTCCACCAAGAGCCTCGACCTCGACCTGCGAAGATTCGAGGTTCTCGTTGGGCGATCTGATATTAAATTTGTGCCTCGACACGGCAGGTTCCTGTCGGACAGTGTTACTGATGCCATTTTACTTATTAATCTATTTTTAAGTCTATCTTATTGTAGAAATATATGACAAGGTTTTTAAATGTAGGTATCTATAATTAACGTCGCCGCATAAACATGTGTTTAGTGTAATGGTTTAAAGTATTTTCGTTTCTTTAGGTAGGTAGGTACTGAAATATTTTATGTCCAAGTGTATTATTTTTCGTAAAAAATAATTATTTACTAATTAGAAGACGTTTACTTTAATGTTGTTTGGAATGCTCAAAAATGAAAGTATTAAATTCAGAATTAAATAACGTACCTTTTCTTTTAAAACTATGTAAGTAATAAATTAATGCCTAACAACATTAACGTGTAGGCATTTTTAATTACAAATAATTTTGCATGGATTTAATGATTGTTGCATAATATCTGCGACACAGAACTGTGACACTGGGTGATACCGGATAACCTAAGCCAGTCATGTGGGTTTCCCCAAATATGATAGTGATAGGTATAATTATAATGATATATTTTTACAGTTTGTAATAAAAAATATATAAAATCAACTTGCGTGTTTTGCTTATGCTTAATGACCCCCTCATTTGTTCCTTCGTAACATAGGCATTGATAGAAAATAATTGTCAGACATTTACTGACTAAAACCCACCCGTATTCCTTCAGTTGGCTGTGTGCCGGGCCACGGTATCTCTTTCGAACAACCCGCACGCCTGGCAGGCATTTGCCCTTGCGGACCGCACCAATTGGTGCTGACATCTCTTTGAGGCGCGCGTGGAACACAACGCGCCGTCGACCCGGGCTTGGTCCATACCGGACGGCGAGCTACCTATTACTCGCCGTCTGCAAGCCCACGCCTACGGTGGCCGGGAATCGACCTGGGATTCCCGACGCCCAGGGCGTCTCCTGCGGCGACTAGGTGAGTGCGCATAAATTGCCTCTCCTTTACGTGCGCCGCTTCCCTCTTCGCGAGCATTTTTCCCATGCCTATAATAATTATTTAGGTACCTAATTAGCTACTGGTTGAATGTTTGAAAATTCCTGAAATTAGTTATATATTTGTGAAGTTAGAGTATAAAATAACACCACAAAAATCCACGCCTTGTTTCCACGAAAGGGTTAGACAAATGTGTACCCATAGTCGGTAGGTACAGCCACATAATTGGATAAATAAGACTTATGGCTCCACCAAGAGCCTCAATCTCCACCTGCAAAAAGGCTCTCGTGGGGCGATCTCAACAACCGACAACAGTGACATTTTTTTTTTTGCCATGTTAACGTTACGAAAGACGGCACCTGCCGGTTTTACCGCACTGTTCACGTAAATTGTCAACTCTTTCTTTTATTAGGACAAGGTGTCAGGGGTTTTCTAACGAGATTTCTATTGGAAAAACACCCGATAGCACCGCAAACTTCGGGATTGAACCCAGAACCGTGCTTATGAACACTAGAACAAGGCAGTAGCTAGGTGGTTAGATTACCTAATCATCACTACATACATATAAAACAAAGTCCCCCGCCGCGTCTGTCTGTCTGTCTGTTCGCGATAAACTCAAAAACTACTGCACCGATTTTCATGCTGTTTTCACCAATGGATAGAGTGGTTCTCGAGGTAGGTTTTTAGTATAGGTATAATAAGTTTTTGTATAAGTAAATTGGCTAAAATATAATGATGTTGCAGGTGTCGGAAAAAAATAGCCGTTTGGGAACTTTCAACGAAATCCTTTGACATAAAAAAATTATATAGCTATATGGTGGAATTGTGTATCTTATATAGGTCTACAGAAAAGTCCGCGATGGCATATGTCTATCTCTTAAGGATAACATACATAGGCTACTTTTTATCCCTAGAATAGGTTCCCATGGGTTGCGGGAACGGAATCAAAATTTGATGCTTGCTTTTGGTCGCGATAACCGACATCCACGCGGGCGAAGCCGCGGCCATCAGCTAGTAGAATATATACACCTACTTAGGGCTGATTTCACCAATGAAACTGAACGTGATCAGCACATCTAAACTGTGATCAAGAGTGTCAATATTCCCAAATAAAGATGACACCCACTGACACTCTTGAACGAAGTTTAAGATGTAGTGGTCGCGTTCAGTTTCATTGGTGAAATTTCACCCTTGGTTATTCTTTACTTCAGTTACCGGCAACATCTTCGTCCGAGCTGTGGTTGGCTCGAGCTATTACATTCATTGACCCTAGGCCTAGAGGCATTGGGTGGATAAATACTACCTACATTCCGTCAATCCAGTTAGGCCTAGGGTGGATTCTCGGCGTAGGTATGCGTTTTCGCGTATCCACCTTAGGGTAGATAAGCGGAATAACCAGTCCGCAATAGATGGCGGATTAGGCCTTAACTGTAACGTTCATGCGCTACCTATTTCTCCACAGTGACCCACGGCTAAGCTCCACCTTGTTTAACCTTTTGACCGCCAGAGCGTAAACGCATCGGCGTCCCTCCCACGCCAAGCCAAAAATTCGGCGCTATTCTTTTTTGTAGCTATTTCTTAAAAAAAAGAATAGGTAGGGGTTCCAAAATTGTATCGATAACCAATTAATCATTGCTTTTCGTCCCCTATTTTTTAAATAAAATATTACTCGTAACATCATTCTTTTATTTAATTTGATTTTGACCCTAAAATGTCTTTTTCTTGTCGGCATTAGCCGACGGTGGCGTTTTGGGCACGTTTTCATTTGTCGGCTATACCTGACGGTGGCGGTCAAAAGGTTAAAAACAAAATGTAGGCTACCAATCATGCACAGCGAGTCTGCGACTCACGACTCCGCCACGCAGGCGAGGGAGCTCGCCACTGAGGCGACACCCCCGCGGTGTCGCTCACGTCATGTATGTAATCAGTTTTGAAGCAAATGAGTGCCGATTGCATGATGGCATTTAGACTAAACAATGCACAAACTACCTTTCAGGAATTGAGTAGAGCCTAATCAGTGCGGTGTCTGGTAAGTATTCTAATTCATCTATTATCATCAGCCTAGAATAAGATAATACATTTTATTATATGCAGATGATAGAGCCGTTTTAGGTGAGTCGAGTTTTCATATACTTGCGTGAAAACAAGAGGTATGGTTAAAGGTAGCAGTCGTCTTTTCTTGTTATATGCAATCCATTTTGGGACTAGGTACCTACTAGTTTTAACCATTGAACCATATTTGCACAATAATAATTCTTGAATGTATTGTGTATCAAGCCATGCCATCTGTATGTTGCTCATAGGGATCACATTGAGCAAGTCATGTAGAAGCTTTTGAACAGGCCGTGCCTACCAGACTCCAAGCTACGCTATATATTATAAAAATTATAATAGTGTCGGTTCCAATGGCCAAATCCACGAAGATATTAAAAAAAAACTACCAAGATTTTGTAAAAAATTGTAAAAGATGATTCCCAAAACCATAAATTTGTCAAAATTACGGTTAAAAAGTTATAAGGGTTTGAACGTGGCCGCGCCATTGAAACGCGGAGAACCGCGCGGCCCTTTAAAACTAAGCGTTGCAGAGACCTAAAATTTAGGTAAATGATACGATTGAATTTGTAAAAATTTGTAAAAATATATTTTAAAAAATCCTACATTTACATTTTAGGAGCTGTAAGACTATAAACCGATTCTATGGCCGCGCCATTGAAACGGTGAAAAACACGATATCGCCGATATCTCGCTGCAAAACCATCGCAGGTCTGAAGTTTTTTCTAAAACCTAGATTTGAATTTGTCTAAGAGTAAAAATACACAAAAAAATCCTAGCTTTATAATTCTGGAGCTGTAGTTCGGTACCCTAACTTAGGAATTGTTGTTGTATTTTTATTGATTTTGAAAAATTCAAATGTGTTTTACAAAAAAACTTCAGACCTCTGCGACGCTTTTTCAGCGAGATATCGGCGATAATGTGTTTTTCACCATTTCAATGGCGCAGCCATGTGCTTAGTCTTACAGCTCCAAAAATATAACCCTAGGATTTTTTCTACATTATTCCAAATTCAATCTATTAATTACCTAAATTTCAGGTCTCTGCAACGCTTTTTTTTAAAGATCTCCGTGGCCGCGCTGTTCTCCGCGTTTCAAAGGCGCGGCCACGATCAAACCATTATAACTTTTTAACTATAACTTTGACAAATTTATGGTATTGGGAAACCACTTTTACAAATTTTTACAAAAACGTGGTAGCTTTTTTTTTAAATATCTCCGTGGCCGCGCCATTGAAACGGACACTAATAATAAGGGGACTCATACAACGCTAAGAAGGTGGTGTACATAGGTTTAATCAATTTTCAAAAATGTACAGGGCTGTATAAACATTTGGCATAGATAGTTGTCTAAAGAATACAATCGAAGAAAAATAAAAATAAACTCTTATGATTAATCAAAGTTTGTAATTTCTGAAATGCTTAAATAATTTCACATTTTGTTTGGTTTTTTTTTCTTCTCCCAGAGGTTCTTTTAGGCACTGTATATATTTTTACTGGTTCGCCAAATTCGTAGCTACACTGAAACTTTCGATTATAAAGGCGAAATACGAAGGTTCCCTTATCAGATCTTATGCATTAGGTATGCATTTAGTTCAATTTTTAGCAGTTTAGCTTAAAAATACATCTGCTCGCGACGGCCGCCCGGGCGTAAATGTTTAAGACTAGTTTATAATAATACCTATACCCGAAATGATCCGGGTCTTAAGTTCGCATACACTACAACATCAAGTATTTCGATTATTTATTACATCATTTTCACTATGACTATTATATTGGTTACATGGGCATACATATTATATTTGACACAGCATAATAAAGACTGTAGTAGTTTTTAAGCTTAAAGCATATAACGTTTGTTCAAAATTCCTATTTTTCTTTGGGATAACAAATTAAGAAAACCGTACTTAACCGAGTACTCATAAATAGTACCGGGAGCGACAATTTGACACCGCCGAGCCGCACGGCCAGTGACCCGACCCTAATGATTCCTACTTACTATATACACTCTTAGACGAGATCTATCGCGGTCATGTATCACTACATACCGCTTAGCTTACTGATGATACCGTATAATTAGCAACAGTATAGTTGTAAAATACTCAAGTAATTATTGCTGGATCTAAATAATTACCTCACTATTCCTTATTCGTTAAATACAACTATGATCTTAGTGGACCAGCGTTAGAACTTTGTGATGTCAAATTGTCATTGACAATAATAGGTCTATCGTATGAGTTATTACAAAGATTAGACTTCAGTCCTTTCACGGTTTATTTTACCTCTGAAGTTGCATCCCTGTCAAAATCACAGTGATCTTTATTCTCGTTACAATAAGGTTGCTGTTGGATTGTTGCCACAGACTAGTGTAGTGATCTTTATTCACGTTACAATAAGGTTGTAATTGGGTTGCTGCCGTCAGAGATAGAATAACTGTGAAGGAACTGTAAACACGCAAAATTACAGAAAGTACTATTGTATAAATAGTGCGGACATTATGACGTAAATTTAGACAAGGTGTAAAACACTGCTGTCCTCTGCTGTAACTGAAGATAAGGATGTATTTCATCTTACAGTTTACTCTTAGACTAATATAGATTTCTGTATTGCATTTTTATTTGGTACTTTATTGATTTTCTTATGACGCTACCTTGCATATGATAACCACTTTACATGAAAAACATGACACAATGAATAATGATCAAGCTCTATGTATATGAATCAAAGGTTCACCACACGAAACGTCTCGCTATTATCTATATTTCTGACACGACAATATACTTGAGGTTCTTGCAAGTGCAGATATTTAACTCAACATTCCATAAATTTTCATTTTTATTGATTTTAAAGACGGATGATAGAACGGTAGTAATCAATATACTTCACAGATACTTAAGACAAAGTCGTAATCAAACTTCTGGAACTTTTACATGGTACTTTCAAATGGTACACTCTCGGGTTTTATACATAGGTTGACATAGGTTTATCAAAATGTACGCAATTAAATTTGTCAACAAAATATAACAATGATAATAAAAACAAGGTATTACTAATTGTAATAGTGATCGGCAGCAGTAGCTTTACACCTTGGAGTGATAACTGTCCTGCTGAGGACATCAAACCGTTACATGTAGCTAATGTGAACAATATCCACGAAAGCTGATTTGCGCTTCATATAGACACAAGTGAACACATTTTTTTATTGCTTAGTTGAAATTCAGTCCACAAAAGTGCTTTTTATTACGAGAAATGCTCATATTTGGTACGATAAATCAAGTCGTTCATAGATTTGACAGTAGATACATATGGAGATATAATTTAACCGTACACGCTTGTTCGAAGATTGCATAGGACAGGTACAAACAATTGAAGTTTCAGTCAAGAATTGATTTTTACATGTAACATGGTAGGCACATTGATGATTTTGATGCTTCGTTACAATAAAAATATTATAAAATTAACCCTGGCATGATGACAATAAACTGTGTAATACATTAGAAAATTGTTTAATTGACTCTGGTGGCCGAACTAGGCACAGTCACCATTTTTACGACAGAGCCGCTGTTGCGGAGTACAAAAAGTCGACCGTATAAGTCGCAAACAACCGTAAGTTATTGCGTAGAGGATAATGTTTGTATACGCACGTAACAACACTCGCATACAACCTCACAGCCAAAGTCATCACTTTGAAAGGAAATATTCTCTAAACCTCAAACTATTTTATATGACCCGTCAACTAATTTAATATCTGCCAATATCAAATCTAAGAACGATGCCGATCATCCAAACTGAACGGTAAAGGAAAGAAATTTTGATAAATTGTACTTTTTCTGAACCTGTTAAAACAAAATAGGAAATATTGAAAATTTATTAAATCAAGACAAAATGAATGCTCAATTATTAAAGGCATCTTAAAAATTTAATCATCTCTATTTTATTTAATATATCAGTTGATTTGTTACAGCTATCACAGGGTCATAAGTCCTTAAAGGGAGACATGGAGTTTACCATTATATCTAACAATAATCACGAGGTAAAACTATGTACTATAGTTTTAATGGTTATGTGCGTTAAGTCAGGCAAAATAGTTTATAGTTGGTTTCCCAAACTTATCAAACATAATAAGATGTAAACAGCTTAACAGAGTAAAATGCGTGCCTAGGCACATAAGAGTGAAGAAAATCATATTAAGTGCATGCCACGACTTACAACACAACGCGCAATATTTTATGAAGTTGCATTAAATTCTACATGATTTTTAGAACCCGCTATATAAAATAAAGTACAACTTACGTCGCCCAGTCGATGGTTGCAAGTCCCGTATGCACTCAAACTAACTACAGATATAATATATCGCCGAAGAACTAACGATAGGGATGGCAGTGGATACGCGTTCAACATAAATGTAAAGAAAGTATAAAGCTATTTTTATTGAGACAATAACGTGGGACATAAAATAAGTAGTATAGTAGTAACAAAAAAGTAACTAATAAGACTAACAATATAACTGTCACTCAAACAAAAGTATCGACAAGACAGACACGATACAAGTTCAATGCGGAACTAGTATTCCGCAATAAACAGAGAATTTCGTAAAAAATCTTATAAACAATAAAAGGTAAAGAATTAAATACTAGTATAATCAGTGGCTCGTTACAGCGTCACCTAATTCTCGTCTGGCTACTTCACAATGACGCAATCACGGAGATGGATAAGTGAGCATTATTACTTTCTTGCTACACACTCAACTAATGTGCAAACCGCACACACTGCTCACATGAAAAACTATTACGGCTTTTCGAAAGAACGCTAGAAAGAAACTTTTCTTGCGCGTCACAGTTGTTAGTTTTATTCAGTTTGTGGGTTAATAACTTCGCCAACAAGGCTTGCAAAAATAGAGTCAATAATGGCAGCTTCATTTTCTTTTAAATTCTTAAATATTGTAATGGCAACATAAATAAAATTAATAGATCGACCCAATGAGATCCCTATCATTAATCACAGTTTTACCCGCGTTTTGTTGAATTATTCAAAATATAATTTACTTGTAATTGATTTTTCAGTGAGTATTATCTACAAAATAACTTCGGCATATTTAAATGTTAAGCTGCAAACAAATTCAATATATAATGTTGTATAAAACATGAAGATTCCTTATTTTCCTCATAATCACTAAAAATAATACAATCATATTTTAATATTCGTTTATTAATTCCTTGATTAACTTTATTTTTCGGTGACGGAGTGGGCGATCCCATACTCATATGCTGGAGAGCTACCAGTCCTTTTTCAATAGAATTCTAGTCAATAAATAGCTAAAAGTAAAGTTTTTGTGGATTCGTAACTTGAAACCTTTCGAAGTTGTGCACCCCAATTGCGTACCACACACGATCGCTATGACTTTTTTTAAGACATTCCGATGTTATATTACACTGCTCACTGCAAGTAAAATGGAAAAAGAGCAGACATGAGGATATTTTCAAGAAAAGTTATTTTTTTACGAGAGAGTGACACCATTGGGATGCCAATCACATTTATACATTGTTGTATTAGTATACAATCCTCCTCCTTTCTCTAGATTTAAAAGGTAGTAGCAGTACATAGGATTTGAAAAAAATATTGGCGCCTTATTGGCATGTTAAATAATAACAATAATAATTATCAATACGTGTAAGCTGTTTGGGACTTACTTATGCTAAAGCGTTGTTACATTATATATTGAAAATAGAATGCAGACTGAGATATCTTTGATTTCATAATTTAAAGTATTATAACTAAATTTTAAATCAAATACATTTCTCTTTGAAATAATTAATTTGTTACAAATCTATGGCCACAATGAACACCATGACGGTACACATCATTTAGCCGATCAAAATAATCTAATACCAATAAGTATTACTGTTATAAATATTTTAAGTCAGTCTTTGGTTCCATTCCAGTTCATTGCATAAATGCTTTTCCGATTAACAATGAATATTTTGTTCGTTAATAAAGGGTTAGACATCATCACAATAGAACACTGTACGCCGACACATATCAAATGAAGCGCGCGTGAGACAAGCGGGATCGCATAATACTAAGAGACTAGCACTGCCCTATGAGGACATCTTATCTTTTTATTGCACAACAAAATTTAATTGATCACAGTATGTTTCGCATAACGAGATCTACTAAACGTAACAACAACCGCAACGACGTGTATCAAATGTCCATCAATTTATTACATTACTTCATCACGCACCTTACTTAAACAAATTACTTAAGACACACTCAAGCTACGACGAAAAATCTCTTTCCAACTGACAGACAGTGAAGGCAACATTTGATATTATATATTTTTTTTACCTGCTTATATTCATTGACAATAGATTCACACACTAGCCGGGTTGTTTGATTATGAGCATTTTATACACATTATACCTAGCTTCTATAAAATATTTACATTGTTTTCGAATGCCAGTCCCGATGCAGCGAACAGGTTGGAAACAGATGCTGAGCTGTTCGGTGTGATCACGTCGCGTTCATGTGCCATGTGTCGCGACAACGCGGACAAATACATATTGAACTTGGCAAACCATAACATTTACGTTGGCCAAGGAATGGTGCAAACGGAATTTTGAACAACGTCTCTATGCGAAAAAGAACCTCTTATATAAATAAACTGTAAATAAGCAACGCAAATTGGTTTGATTAATTGATATGTACCTTGCTTATTGATGTTAAACATGTTAACGTGTATTTGATCAGTATTAATGACAGCTGACAATAATTTATTGTTTTCACCTAGAATTAGTAAGAATAACAAAACAATTTCCTAAATGCTGCTAAAGAAAAGAGGATCAGTCAGTCTCTCATGAATACAATGAAATAATTTGAAGTGGAAAATCAAACCATTAAGGTGTTCTACATGGTTGAGGCCTCGGTGCTGATGTTTTGATCTCTTACTCAGCTAATTGTTCTGAAAACAAATAATCTACAATATTACTATAGTATACGAACGCGCTCAGGTTAGTTAAAATATAATCAGAGCATTTTATAAAAAGTGTAAAAGATAATTCAGTATAGAGCTATTTTGATGTAGGAGTCCAATCTCAAACATCGGATAGAGTATTACAGCTAAGTTGTAATAGCAAAAATCCATCGAGCTTGCAAGCAGTGTTTCACGAATACGACCCTGATATCCGAATCATCGTCTAGCTTACAACAACTATCTACCCCTACTCTACGATTTGATTGCTCTAACGGATATCAGTCCTTTGACAGACATGACCAGTCTCTACTGCCAGACAGACTGATTGTAGACTGGATGCAGAAGAAGGACATCTGGGTGTTGTAGCGCAACTTTGGAGAGGCTTAGTACCAGCACTGGACCGCGAGTGGCTGCATTTTAATGTCAAATTGTTACAAAATAAAAATAAAATCATTATTTGTAATTCGGCTGAGAACAACCACCATCGTCGAAATTATATCAGACATCCCTCAAAACGCCTACTCTACTGATATTATTGGGTAAGTAAAATTTACCCAATAACCACCAGCCTCAGTTGATGGAAAATCAAATGGTTATAAAGAGGAGTTATTGACAGTTACCGGCGACGGTGCGACGCTGGCGGAATCCGCGAGTGCCGTCCGGTCCACGAGGCGCGCGGGATACGATCACCCGCGGTCCGTTGGACTCCTCCAGCGACGCCGTACGGAGCCGTGCCAGCAAGCGCTCCGGCCGCTCGCTGCGTGCCTTGGCCCCGGTACCTTTACCACTGCAAGTTACAAACATAATAATGTCATTAACCACTCTGTCGGCAAGATTATGATAAGTGACATAACAGCATTTACATAAATTTTCAGCATCCGTATTTGTTAAGTATTAAAAAAATGTCACCCTAGCTAATTTGTGTTATAAGTTTATGGCAAATAACTTTAATCCTAACTAATATTATAAATGCGAAAGTAAGTTTGTTTGTTTGTTACCTTTTCACGCCTAAACCAATGAACCAATCATCCTGAAATTTTGCATAAATATTGTCAGGTGTACAGAAACGGACATAGGGTACCTTTCATCACGAAAATAAGTAGGTACTGTTCCCGAGGAAAACAACAATTAAGTTCTTATGATGAAAAGATGGTGCCACGTGTCTTTAGAATCATGATTAAATTATATTATTATAGAAACTTTAGCTGTGCCAATAGACCGGTTTTTCATCCTCGTAACTATACTATACTCCTAATATTATAGATGCGAATGTGAGTTTGTGTGCTTGATACCGCGTAGCGTTTTTATAGCATAATTTCAACAGTTTCACAATTTGCTCGATAGATGGCGTTGACGTAGTTTTTTTTTTAATAAAAATATTGTCTTTAATAATTTACATTTATTAATTTCCGCTTATTTTGGATAGTTCGTTATTTTAACTGTCTGTATCAGGTAAAGTTCCTCTGTGTGATTCTATTAGGTTAGGTTTCTTTGTCTTTTTTACACGCTTTATATTAGCTTCACTTGTATGTCAGTATGTAACTCTCCGTGGGTAATTTGCGCGCCTGCGGCCTTCCTTGGTTCTGGTAGCCGTTTCTCAGGCTCCCTCTCCGAAATCGAACTCTGATTCCCCGTATTTATAATATTTATAAATAATTATTTTATTCTCACTAATAAATAATTTACACGCTTTATATTAGCTCGGGTTGTATGTATGTATGTAACGGAATCTTTGAGCGCGATTTTGACCCACTTTAAACGGTCAGATTTCATCGAAACTTTGTAAACTTGTCGAGGACCGATGACAATTTACTAATTTAAAAAAAAAATGGGAAAAAAAACACGTTTTGTAGTTAGCAGAACTAAAAAATAGAAAATAAATAATAGTTTAAAAAACTAAAAAACACGCTTTAAAAACCAAACTAAAAAGGAGAAAATAATTTAATTCAATTAAAAAGCGTGGGGTGCTTGACATTAATTGATTATAAAAATACATCAAAAAGCACCCCACGCTTTTTAATTGAATTAAATTATTTTCTCCTTTTTAGTTTGGTTTTTAAAGCGTGTTTTTTAGTTTTTTAAACTATTATTTATTTTCTATTTTAAAATGCCTCGCAATCGTTGTTCCTACTAAGGTAGGAGCTCGTCGCGAGCCCGAGCACCGAAAATTGCTCGATCCCAAGCACCTCCGTTCATGCCGAATTAAGCAGGCAAGAACAAGCGGAGCGACAAGCAGTGTTGAGAGCAGCTGAGACATCTCAAAGCCGGGAAAGACTGAAGGACCAAGCCGCCCGCAAGGCTTCTCTGACAGTGACTGTGACTTTCAAACAAAATTGGTGAAGCGCAGCTACTTAATGAAGTAAAAACCTATCACATGGAACACTTCAAGTAGGAAGTGGAAACGCTGCGTTCAAGGCACGCTGTTGAAGTTTGGCCTGGGGTACGCTCTTGGTCGTGTTTATACCATCCATGTAACGAACTTTGAATGCTTTTATCTGCGCATGTTATTGCATCATGTTCGAAGTCCGACTACCTTTAAGGAAATTAAAATTATTAACGGTCACGAATATGGAACTTATAGAGAAGCACGTGAAGCTCTACGTCTATTAGAGTACGATATCCCTTGAGACGAAACTATGGAGGAAGCCGTGCAGTGCCGACCACCAAACAATATCATGAAACTTTACGCAACCCTCATATCATCTTGCGGCCTTTCCAATCCTAAAACGCTGTGGGATAAGTACAAAGAGTACATGACATATTGCGGCGACTGCAGCGAGTACATGCAGATACGTCTTTTAGTGATCACATATTGGAAACAAAGGTAATGACAATGGCGGGGAAAGCGCAAGGGCAAACATTGCATGTGCGCGTGTGTCCAATGCCCAGAATGCAGCGCCAAATAGGACATACAACATTGTGTTATAAGAGCGTCCAAGAATAATGTTCCGTTCTGAGCCCATGATTGCAACGGCCAAAACAAAAAGCAGAGTACAACCCGAGTTGATTGTCAAATTCTATATAACGCGAGCGAAGCCGTGGGCAAAAACTAGTTACTTATATGTTGAGGACAGACAAACCGCTGTAAAATTTTGTAACATAGGCAATACTCAATCAATCTGTAGCCTTTTCCCAACCATCTTGGGGTTGGCTTCCAGTCTAACTGGATGCAGATGAATACAACATGAAGCGACTGCCTATGTGATCTTTACAACACCTTGGTAAGCCACATGTGGTGGTGAAACATATCTAATTAGTATGTATTAGATTGTTTTATTAGTAACTCTTCAAGATCAGCTGTAGAAACAGAACGTAATAATTCATTCATTTCATATGCCATATTTAGTATTGGATTTGACTACTACTAGTAGAATAATAATATAGGTATGACTGTGAAATTCTTTTCCTCGAGAGTTTTAATCATTAAAGGGGATGGTGCAGACCACCTCAAATAGAGCATGGGCATAGGTTCCCGTTTGAAAGGTTTGGCTCCAAATTCCAGATGTTACTACTGACACATGAGACCTTTCAATTTTCTGTCTCACATTTCCATAGGTGACGGTGACCACTTAATACCTGGGCCTAGCGGTTCATTTGCCATCCAATAACCTAACACTATCATTATTTGACCTACACATTATATTATATTACTAAATGGGCCTGCTCTTGACCTCGATCACGCCTGATGGAAAGCGATTGATGAGGTCTGTGATGGATCGAGTATGCCCAGAAAATGCCTGTTCGTTCGTTTTGAAGGTATACAGGTTAAATGTGGAAGGGAACACAGACGCAGGCAGAGAGTTCCACACTTTGGCTGTGCGCATAATAAATGTGGAGGAGTAGCTCTGAGTACTACTGGTCAGGATATCAACTAGGATAATTACTAGGATCCAGAACAAAGAATAGAAAGAAAGAATGGTACACTTACCCAATTTTCACAATGTTGCAAGCAGAAGACTTGCCATTCCTAGGGTTGGTCAGTATGACGAACTCGACCACATCGCCGGGTTGTAGGTCTGTGTGGTTGCCACGCACCTCAGACATGTGGAAAAATAGACGGCGGTTGTCCTCACCCTCCAGAGATGATAGAAAACCAAAACCACCTGAAAAATAAAAATATTTTTTACTACAATATAATAATGTTTTATTTCTCTCCAACCTGCGCCATGGCATCGTGACCCTCACTGCCTCACAAAGTGAATAGGCTTGAGGCCGAGTAGTGGGAATACTAAAGGCTGTTTATGTACCTTTTCTCTCAAAATGAAAGGCGAAAAAAATTAAGTCTCCAAATGAAGTCAAAGTGCTTGGTGTGCATGTATAACATAATTTCACTGAAAATAGCAAGTTGTATCAGCTAGTTCAGTTGCACAAAGCAGGTGTTTAGGCAAAAATCGCAAATAATACAGAATAATTAGATCATGCAAGATGCATGACTTTTGACGGGTCCACCATTCTAGCCGTGACAATAGGAGCCGAGTTTAACCGTATTATTTTATTAACAATAGCTGTCAGTCAGAGCTATTATGAATTCCTGTTATATGGCGTATCTGTTCTAAATAATGTCAAGGGCCATTGGACTGTGACTATAGGAAAAAAAATACGCCAGTACGGAATACTGTACATTCCCGAGTTTATTTTTGGACATTTTGGTAAATGGCCTTCTGGAGTTACCTTCTATTTTCTCGATATGTACTTTTCTAACTGCTGCAAACATGATTTGGCAAAATGGGGCACCCCGCATCATGGACTCATTCCACAGCGAATGCTAGTATGGTGGTTTCAGTTGGACTTCTCGGAACAAACCATGTGTCAAATACTTAATGTTCCATGTGCCCATACACAAGCTCTTTAGAAGATTTCGGGATCCACAGATGCCTCTATTAATGAGAACTGTCGCCTAAAAAGGAACAGAAATAATTTCACCTTTAATAGCATCAACTGCGGCACGCCTCTTCTTCCTGATTGGCACAATGTTAGTGGCACGGCCCTCCACGTCCGCCTGGAACGTGACAGGGTCGCCGACCTGTAGTATTTCGCGCTTGCACGCCAGCCCCATTATTCCGAACTCGTATGACGAACCGCCTTCCACTTGAATTAGACCTGTACACAAATATGGGACTAACATAATAATATGCCTCCTTGGTCTAATGGTCCTGAGTTTTATATACGGGTCGGGAATGTTATTTCGATTTTCCAAATCAGAAAATTATTTATTAGTAGCGGCCCTATGTCTGGATATGTGGCGGGTTAATGGCAATAAGCTCGTCCGTTATTACATAAAACTTCAAAACAACAATTTAAACTCAGTAAATCTCGCAAAATACGCGCTATGACGTGGAGTTACGGACACCTGACCAACCCATATTACCTATCTCTGCGTCCACCTGCCGAGAATACAGACGTGATGAAGCTAAGACAATAGTCTTCCTAGCTGGAATTCCAATAATTCCCTTACTTATATTATAGGTAATATATAAACGCAGTTTTTCTTTGTGCTGTACCATAGGTACACACACTCAGCACCACTTGCTTCTTAGCAAGCAGTAACCACAGACATCCTGGATGCCTGGCATGCACTGGGCCACAATGCAGGTATCCACTTAAGACGCTTAGAAAATGATCCAGAGAACTAACCCAATTATCCAATTCTGTACGTCGGTTGTTGTGGGGGAATATGATGAGATAAGTGATGCTGTAAGCCGTGGCACATGTTTTTTTTGTCATGTTCGATTCCCAGAAAACTGTACATCACCCTCTAAAGGACGTAAGCTATTAAGGGATTAGAATGTGCCTTATTTCTTAATAACAAGCACTGTCAGAGTTCTCTTACTAAAAACATAACGCAAGGCAATATGGACTACCGTACAATGTACATGCTGAATTGGATGGTAAGCGCGCCAACCACTCACGACACAATAACATATTAGTTTTCTGGAAGAAAAGTCAGTCACCTGTCCAGACCTAACGAAACTTAGAGTTTAGTTGTTTAGACGGTACAGATAGTGCCATTTACGATGATGCGCCCAACTCTGCCCCTTTCCTTTGTTTTTGACCGCTCTCAGAACAAGTGGCAGAGGGGCACGTCTTCATGAATGGAACTATTTATACTGTACATACCGCAATATTGGGCCTGGTCGGGATTGAGAGCCCGCAAGGTCCTGGTGACTGTTCCATTGATTGAGGGCTCCAGTGGCTTGGCGACAGAGATGGAGTTGCGGGGCAGCACTCGCACGTACTCCGCACTCGCGCATCCACCCCCTGACCCGTTCATGCGGCCTCCCCCTGACCCGTTCACACGCCCCAATGTATACTCCACCTCGCCGCCCAGCTCCAAATTGTCTGGATTCCCTTCCAGATTACTGAAATTAACATGATACAGTGTTAACATGAATTCCTCTTTACGATCGTTCGTGAGCTACATTAGCCTTAGCACGCACGTTAATTTTAAAAAAAGTAGTATGGATAATGCACGCAAATATAACAATTCGTGAGAAGGACAATCACTAAACATTAATTTGGGGATGTTCTTTTCACAATACTATTTATTCAGACTTCTTCTCTTCCTATTGTATTTTAATTACTAACACTAGTAATAACTTATAATGTTTACTAACATGCTGGATCTTTGTTGTCCGAAACTATAGAATATACCTAATAATAACTAGATTGGGCTAAACCTTCACCACAATTTTCGACTCATACGTACAGCGTACAGCATACGTACAGCAAAAAAAAAAAGAAAGCGTCGGCAGTGGCATTGACAAAATAAATTAATAAGTGAGATGCTTTTAATGTCGTGAAATCAGGGACTTGCGGTTTCAAAGAATTTCATGCGAAGCGCTAAGAACGAATACCACGTATTTGATAAATGCAGTTAATTTGAGTTCCGCTTCAGAAAACGGCTTTTCTTCTAGATTCTTTCTTCACATTGCAAAGATGTATGTATGCATTATGACCTTTGACTTTGAAATGCGACTTATTTACTTGACGTTTGGTTTTAATACTTCCGATAATTAAAAAGGTACATGGAAAAGCGAGCTATGTCTACATTATGAGGTCGAGATGCTATCACAATTCTTTAATTAAGAGGCCGTATACGAAATTTAGTCGATTTCACTTATTTACTTGATTTTTAAGACGTACGATCTTAAAGACGTACTTTTACAGTCAAAATACTGCATTTCCATAAGTTTTAATGCACACATGAAAGGTCGTTTCAATTATTACCTAATGAGCTCCTTTTTTATTTTTGTCGAAAATTACAATGCGAGATTTAGGTTGTTTTGAAAGATTATTTACTGTCAATTATTTTTAATTTTTAGATTTTTTTTTCGGGAATTGGACTGATCTTGAACTGAAATTTATTTCGGTAGTTATATATTTTTAAAGAACCGTTCTGAGTAGCCCATATCAAAACCAATTGATTACCTCGGTTTTTTTTTATTTGACTCAGTTTATTTATTTTTTTAATATGATAGTGTTAAAAAGTGATTCATATATTGATAGGTGACTTTCTCGCGTTTCGTAAATACAGTTGTGGTCATATTATTAACAACGTTTATTTATAGAGAAGATTTTCTCAAACTAACATCTATAACTAATTGCATGAATTCTTTTGTATTTCTCTCGGTATCGCAAAACTTTTCCATACTAGCGGTACATTAGTTAATACACAAGATTGGCAAAAAAATATATAAACTTTAATACATTTTTATTTTATTTTATTGTTTGGGTGGGAAATAATCAAATAACTTCTCCCGCTCTGGGTGGAGCAGGAGGGCGTGTCAGACTTTTACTGACTAAAACCCACCCGTGTTCCCTCAGTTGCCCGTGTGCCAGGGGCCGCGGTATCTCTTTCGAACAACCCGCACCCCTGGCAGGCATCGGCCCTTGCGGACCACACCAGTTGGTGCTAACATCTCTTTGAGGCGCGCGTAGAACACAACGCGCCGTCGACACGGGCTTGGTCCTTACCGGACAGCGAGCTATCCACTACTCGCCGTCCGCAAGCCCGCGCCTACGGTGGCCGGGAATCAGCCTGGTATTCCCGACGCCCAGGGCGTCTCCCGCGGCGGCTACGGCCGTGAAGGCGCATATACTGCCTCTTCCTCACGTGCGCCGCCTCCCTCTTCGCGAGCATTACTGCTTCGCAGAAGGAGGTGACGGCTAACCATGCACTCTCGTTCTATACCATGTCCTGGACCAGGACCGGACGCGAGAGATCGCCGCCGCCGATCACCTCCACGAGGACACGGCGGTGCTCTGCCCAAGCCGGGCAGACCTCCACCGTATGCTCCACCGTGTCCTCAGGGCGATCTTCGCAATGGAAACACCTGGGCGTTTCCTCCCGCTTTATGCGAAACAGGAACCTCCCGAAACAACCGTGTCCGGTATCGTGGCGCTATTGTGGCATGCCCAGCACTGGGTTGCGACAATCGCACTCTCCATGTCGCCATAAAATCCCGCCGGAGCTCTGTCCGCTGCGCCGCGATTTCTCGCGGCAGCGCAGTAACGCCCCGGCATTTGGCCTCCTCGCGCCACTCCCAGATGTGCGCGAGGACCTTTGCTCCAGATCCCATGGCGGTAATCCGGCAAGGAGGCTCGCCGCCTCACCTGAGATCGTGCGGTATCCCCGGATTATCCTGATCGCCATGACCCTATGGACGCCTTCAGCTTGCGGACTGGTTGGCGCCTCAATGTAGGCGCCCACACCGCCCGATATAGGGCCATGGACCGCACGAACCCCGCGTAGAGCCTCCGGTAGGCCCCCCTACTTACTGGCTGGTCACAATTAAGAAAGCTGAATAGTTTCTTTTTTTACTTATTCACCTTAAAGGAGAGTGAATATATCGCGTATAGAGAGCCCCCTTCCAGACTTTGTTGACGACCGCTAATATCAATTGATCAGACAACAGCGACATCTGGAGTTTGGTGGGTAAACATAACTTGGCAGCCATTTTATCTTGTTTGTTAAATTGTCTGGTTGCCAAGTTTGTTTACCCACCAAACTCCAGATGTCGCTGTTATCTAAGGAAATTGATGACTGGTTCTAACTATCTCCCCACTGGAGAACACTGTTGCTCTGTAGTGGCTAAGCCACAATTTCACCGCAAAAAAAGCAGACATTAGGTTCCAACAAAATTTAAATCAAATTGCTTTATGGTACAACACTATTCTTGATATTGTGCCAATGGGTTGATATTGTGACAATGGCGTGGGCGGCCAGCAGTTATGACTTCCTCGCATCTGATTTAGGGATGTACATAGCAGTAGGTACATGTCGCTTATCGATTCTGTCTAATATCAGGTTTCGTAAAAATCTGATATTTGTAATAACGATCTAAATATCCGATATTTGATATTTAAGGTGTCCAAGAATTTAAGAATTTCGTGTACGTGCTCGGTATTAAAAAACTAATAATTGCAAAAAAATATATATTTGAGTGATTTTAATTTTTGACATACAAAAACAATTTAGTAAAATATTTTTACGTACACTGTACACAGGCCTGCGCACACGACTCGGCACGACCTTACGCCACGCCCGCGCGTCTCCCGCTACCCTTTCCTGTCCGCTTTAGTCACCCGTAAGGGAGTGCCGCTCTGTGTCATTTCGCAACTTACGTGCACTCGCGCTGTTTCGTAAATTAGGTACCTCTACCCACCATAATGCCGTTTACGTATACAAATCGCGAGTATTTAGATATGATAGTATGTTACTTCACGACCGGTGTAAGTTTAGCTGCAGCACGTAATCAGTACCATGAACTGTAGGGTGATCAAAGACGAATGCCTTCTATCCACACCATCCTGGAGGTCTACCAGCGTTTATTGGACTATGGCCAGTTTTTCCCTCGTCAATGATGCACAACACAGCTCTCCGGTAACGTTGAAAAACGAGTGTTGGACAACTTCAACGACAATCCACACGTCCCATAGGGTCATGGCCATCCGGATGGTCCGGGGATACCGCACGATCTCCGGTGAGGCGGCGGGCCTTCTTGCCGGATTGCCGCCATGGGATCTAGAGGCAAAAGGTCCTCGCGCACACCTCGGAGTGGCGCGAGGAGGCTAAACGCAAAGGCGTAACTCCGCTGCCGCGAGACATCGGTAATCGCGGTACATCGGACAGAGCTCCGGCGGGATCTCATGGCGACATGGAGAGTACGACTGTCGCAACCCAGTGCTGGGCACGCCACGATTGCAGCGGTAAGTCCCCTCTTTGAGGAGTGGCGGCACGATGTCCTCACCTTCCACCTGACGCAGATCCTCACCGGACACGGTTGTTTCGGGAGGTTCCTGTTTCGCATAAGGCGGGAGGAACCACCCGGGTGTTTCCACTGCGAAGATCGCCCTGAGGACACGGTGGAAGTCTGCCCGGCTTGGGCGGAGCACCGCCGTGTCCTAGTGGACTCGATCGGCGGCGGCGATCTCTCGCGTCCGGTTCTGGTCCAGGCCATGGTACGGAGCGAGAGAGCATGGGTAGCCGTCACCTCCTTCTGCGAAGAAGTAATGCTCGCGAAGAGGGAGGCGGCGCACGTGAGGGAGAGGCAGTATATGCGCCTTCACGGCCGTAGCCGCCGCGGGAGACACCCTGGGCGTCCAGAATACCCGGCTGCTCCCGGCCACCGTAGGCGCGGGCTAGCGGATGGCGAGTAATGGGTAGCTCGGTGTCCGGTAAGGACCAAGCCCGGGTCGACGGCGCGTTGTGCTCCACGCGCGCCTCAAAGAGATGTCAGCACCAACTGGTGGGGTCCGCAAGTGCCGATGCCTGCCGGGGGTGCGGGTTGTTCGAAAGAGATAGCGTGGCCCCTGGCACACAGGCAACTGAAGGAACACGGGTGGGTGTTAGTAAGTCTGACACGCCCTGCTGCTCCACCCAGAGCGGGGGACATTATATAATGATTTCTATTATATTTTATATTGCTATTTAATTAGTAGGTACTACATTAGGTTCATCTTATGATAATTTTCGTTTTTTTTTAACTTTTTTTAAAGGTATTTGTTATTATTTTTTACGGGTTCCTTTATCGATACTGAACTCACCCTGAAGCTGAATAAAAAGAACTAAATAAGAACTTTTCCTGTATAAAAATTGTCGATTGTTAGTCTTACAAAAACTCGAGAACGAATTTGTAGAAGTCCAAGGAAGGTTTAAAAGGTGAGAAAAAATAAAGAAAATCTATACAACGCGTAACGGAAAGGTATGTACATACCAAGGGCGGCGCTTCTTTGAATGATATCAAACGATATTGTTGGAAGGGTTTTTTAATCCTATCTCTACATGTGCGCAAGTTATAAGAATTTTTAATACATTGATATCAGAAACCGAACTTTACAAAATTACACAAACACATCGTTCGGAAGAGATTTATCGTGATATTGGTAACGTAGAAAGCTATTGACCTACGTAGTGCGGTGACACGTCTGTTATGATCTCATAACAGACGTGTCACCGCACTACGTGGGTCAGTAAATTGGTATTGTAATTGGTATTCAGTGAATTGAAGAAACATATGAAACCGATTTAAGTCATTATGTCATTGTTTGTTTCATTCATTCGTTTTGTTGTAAGCTTGTAATGTCTAATGAAGATGTTATTATAAATAAAGCATTGTTTAAAATAAAATGAATTTTATTCTGTTTATCTCATTATGTAGTACATTCTTTTTAGTCTATCTAAAAATATATAACTTAACTTTGAAATAAAATGTTTTGCAACCCTGCTTGCTTCTACGAGCCTCTTCTTTCTAATGCTAATAAATGGAGTATAGTTACTTCTAAGAAGGAACACATAACTACACATGACATGATTTAGATAAAAAGATCTGGAACTTCAAATCGTTCCTAATTATATGACAAGTGTATTGTGGTATTCTAAACCTCTTACAGCTAAATTCACAAAACAGTTGCCGGTTAGATAAAAAAAAAACAAATGATAAAAATAAATATGTAGCTCATTAATTTGATCATTTTTGAAATGATCTTCCATATGGTTGCATTAACACTTGTAGAAATACAGTATTTTAACTGTTAAATAGCGTCTATAAAATCTCGTAAATCGACGAAATCGGAAAAAAAATCGTACACGGCCTCTTAAAACAAGGCTTAATAAAATATTCTTGACTACAATATTGTGACTTCTGCTGACTAATAATTTGTTACGTTTTATTATTTTGTGTTACTTCACGCCATCGCATAGCTTATAATTTGTGCAGAAGCTAAAGTGGATCATATATCTGCTACTTTTCACATCGCAGTATATAGCGCATTATTTATCAAATATCAGCCTTATTCATAAAAAAAAACTCGCGAATCACTAATTGGTCACTGTTTAGCTTAGCAATTGGTTACCTCTTAATCAATGATGAACGTTTCTTTATTTATAACCGTTAGTTAGCAGGTCATTAGGAGCAAAACGAAATAGAGGTGAAATTATGCGTTCAGCACAGGTTATAATATGTAGACGAAAAAACAGAATTTTAAGAATTAAGTTTTCTAATCTATGATTTTTTTTATCCGTAGTAACTTGACTGACAAAGGTCAAAAATTCCATCGGAGAATTTGTATTTGAATAAAATAATTTAATGTTTATTTCATTGTGTTGGCGATGGTAGCAATGAAAATAATACGCCCCCATGATTGGAGTAAACAGAAAAAGGTAATATATCCTCTGAATTTGTATCTACTTTTATTGTAAATTGACCGAATTAATGATAACGGAGTAGCCAATATTAGCTGTTCTTTATTCTTGTTTACATTGATATTCTCTTTTAGAAACTTGTAGGTACTTGTGTCTATTCTATATAACTTCCTATCGCTTTTGCATTGGGGTGTGCCAGTGACTTTTTATAACAATTATTATACTTGTTTACAGTTACAATTTAGACGGCTGCTATGAAAGTTACTAGCACGTAGCACCAGTATTCAACCTTGCAAAGACGGCAAAGGAGGAGACCATGCTACGTGAACAAAATGAAGAATGAAAGTGGCATGAGAAAACAGTGGCAACATGGTCTTTGGAAAAAGAATGATTGGAAATCAAAAATAATGAAATTATAAACAAAAATGTAGCTTTATTGCGTATCAATATAAATAGTTTCTTATAAAAGTATCTTGTTTTTTTGTGCATGCCCGCCACAACGTGGCTTTTCTTTAGTTCTGGGCCTTAGAAGGCGCCATAAAACGAGAGGTCCATGGGATAACACATTGGATAATCACTATCTCCGATGAGCTTCCGCACGAACTAAGTCTCTTCCCTACTGAGCCTCCTCCCGATTGAGCTTTCTCTATAATTCCTATCATCATCATGAAGAATAATTATGTATTCTTGTAGCAGATTTAAACGAGTCTTGTAGGTTTTCCTCCGTCTACTAAACGCCGGCGCGAGCGGTGTTTCATAATTATTTAATTCTACGGTGTCGTTCTGAAATCCAGTAAAATATTGGCGAAATCCACATTTACTAAGGCACAACTCGATATTAGGAACAAAAGAACCTTGAAGCACACAATAATCCCATTGAATCAATCAGCTGATTCAAATAAAATCCGCCATTTTGCCTCTTAGCAAGCCTTAAACAATACCAGGGTTGTTTAATTTTGCCAGCTACAAAACAATTGCTTAACGACCTCTTACCGCTAAATAGTGTTTATAAATAAGAATTTTCTAAATCAGTTAGTTAGCAATTGATTAAAAATTAAGATATGTTTATAAATAAGACCTAAATGTTCAGACTAATACCGAATGTTATTAAAACTTGTGGAGGTAAACAATCAGTTCCTACTTGATAACCTATTTATTGCGTGTCTCGAAAAGTGTCATAATCACAACTTCACAAGTTAGAAACGCATGAATTATTTTCTTTTTTCTATAACAAACTGTTCAAAACTTTGCTGGCTTGGACTTTGCTAATCGTTCGCTTTTTTGTACAGCTAATTATATCACACTCGCAAATATAAGCAAAAAAAAAACAATCGCAATTATTACAGCAACTCAACAAAACAAGCAGAGAAGAAATAATAAAAGAAGAAAAGTATGGCTATTTGGAGATGAAGATAAGAAAGGGGATCAATAAATTTATTTATAGTTCTACTGGTCTCAGTTAACGCATATGTATGGAACTTGTACGTTGCAGTAGCAATTGCTTCCATTCTGAGCGACTAGGAGTTCATTTCATACAATGAGATAACAATTGAATAAATAGATCCTTCACGTGCAGTAAGATTTCAACAAGAGATTTCCGACGTACCTACCACGACTCAGCGACCCCGTCTGGCAAATTATTTTTATACGTCCAAATAGTAATTTCAAAGTAGTCGCATAAGCAAGTAGCTTAATAAAAAACTCATAATTTTGAAGTAAGTATATCGCAAGGGCTTTTATACAGAGCGGCGGCGACATTGACACACAACGTATTGCCATGAATTCAGTACATGTTGAAATTAATCCAAGGTTTTAAAAAAAACCCTATTTCCTACAAAAATGCAATACCTACGCTACGCGGTCAAAATGTATGGAACAGCAAATATATCAAAATCGTGTACTGATGTCCTTGACACCTCGGTATACAGATACAGGTAATACAAACCATTTTTTTTTAAATATGCCTATTTATGTAATTTTTTTGAGGATTTAAAACATTGTAGCAAACCACTGTAATTTTCCTGTTAAATATGGATCATTATCTAATAACTCTTATAACGACTGGGAGGGCACGCATGCGTGCCCACACAGTAGAAAATTTATTGTTATTTCACTAGCCGGGATTGACAGGTCTATCTATAATTCAGCTTCAGAACCTTGGGACCGGCAACAATCCTTTCTAGCAAATTTTGAGATATTCAAGGCCGCTTAACCAAAACTACTTACTAAAAAGTTGACTGACAATCTGTGTGCGCATCACCGAGACCTAAACGTTATCCCAAAATTTAAATTCCTACGTTTTATACAGCTCGAGAAAAACCTCTGTGACAGACGGACGAAAATGTTATGTTATAAATGTTCCATTTCTTTTTCTGGAACCTTAATACGTAAATACTTAAGCCGCGCTACCGTTTGAATTAGTAAAAGCCAAAATATGGTTTAAGGATTGATATAGGTAGGTGCTGATATTGTTTTGGCCGTGCAAGCAGCTCCACCATTGTGTATTGCACCGTGGCTGCGTTACGGCATAATCTTCGTAAATATCGATTGCAGTATTGAAAATAATGGATTTTATTGACAAAATAATAACCTTATGTGCTAAAACTGCAAAATATATGAATAAGTATAGCGCGCTTGTTCTATTTACAATCCCTCACTCCCTAACGCATTAGGCTGTCAACACAGTATTCACAAACATTTCAACTTGACTACTGTGATAACATAAACCGTTTAACCATAACCCTTTTAGAATAAACTTGGGAACCTGAAACAAACTTAAATCCGTACTAACAAATCGCTTCCGTAAGAGATTATTTTTAACTTATTTCTGACATCTTTTGAGATACTAATTTGCTTACTTCTCAAAGCGACCAATTAGTACGATTACACTTAGACCGAAATACACTTACCTAAAATGGAAGAACACTTCTTTGGAGTGATCGGAAGTTTCTATAAAGCCGAAACCATCCTTGAGTGCAGCGATAAATCCCTGCATGATGGGCCGGCTGCCGGCACCATTACTGCTGTTCCCGTTAGTTAAACTATGTTGTACTTGGACTGATTTCGCTAGCAACTCTTTTGTCCGTTTCACCTGTGGAAATACCGCACAACTTATAAATATGGTGATGTTGATATACATGCAAAATGTTGCTCCATCTAAAAACATTACCCTGTCTTTTGGCAATTGGATAATCTATTTAAATATATATCTATAATATAAAAATGAATCCCTATTTCCCTTGGTCACGGCATCACACGTGAACGGCTGGACCAATTATGCTAATTCTATTTTTGTTGTGTTTGTTAATGTCAAGAGAAGGTTCCTAAGAAAGAAAAAGTTAAGAAATTTCAATATTTATAGTAAAGATAGGACAACGTCTGTCGGGTCAGCTAGTCTTATATATAACAATGAATCCCTATTTCCCTTGGTCACGTCACGTGGCATCACACGTGATCGGCTGGACCAATTTTACTAATTCGTTTTTTGTTGTGTTTGTTATTGTCAGGAGAAGGTTCTTATGAATAAATCAATGCTACAAACCTGGAACACGTCGAAAGTAACAACGTCGCCAGTACGGGGAAGCATCTTGGATTCACATGATTTGGAAGCGAATGGAACCGATTTCTTTGTTTGTTGGTTTACTTGCCACCCTATCACACCAGTATACGTCTGTTTAAAGAAAAGAAAATGATTAAAATTATGATGACAAAAACAAATTGTCCCACAATAAAAATAATATTTAAGAAGTTATTCTAAATCTAAAGGTACTTTAGAGAAAAGAAAATAATTAAAATCATGATGACAAAAACAAATTTTCCCACAATAAGAATAATATTTAAGAAGTTATTCTAAATCTAAAGGAACTTACACGGGCAGTTCTACCTTCATATCTGTCTGATCAGAAACAAATTTCGTTCTGCTACACACGGTAGTTTTGGTTCTGATTGTTTTTGGTTTTGTTACAGCCTCAAGGTAGTAGTCTACAAGCAAATCTTTGAAACTCAACAAACCCGATCATTTCTTGTAAGTGCACGGCTACTCTACCACCACACTGTCACGGTCTGTCCAGTTTTAAAGTTTTAACTGTCCGTGTAAGGTAACCTTTAGGTCTACTATAATAATCAAATAAAAATAAAAATACATTTCCACTATGCCATTCAAACATTTATGTCGCGACCTCGACATCAACCCCCACAGACCAACCAGTAAGGCTCGAAAAAGTCACGGTCATTGGCATTAAAGAAATAACTCCAGACGCCCAATACAAATTGCCTTAAAATGTAGCTTTACTAATCAAAAGTATACCAAGATTATTATGGAACTTACCAGTTTGCAAAGCCTGCGTAGCATACGCAAAGGCGTTTGCACCTGCGGCTTCTTGGGCCAATTTCGCAGCTTTGGAACATTCAGACAACGAATAGAACCAAGTATAATGATAACTAACTACTCGTCCCGATATACGGGAGAAAAGTTTAAATTATTTAGCTGATACTCAGACTAATTTTAAAGTGCCATTAGAACGTTTCTGCTCCCTTTGCGGGATTACAACGCAGTAAACGTTATCAACAAAATGCTCTACTTTACTTTTAAAACAATGAAATTAATTTAATTGCAAGTGATAATAGAGATTGATCAACAATTACTGTTAAAATGTATTTATGCATTTACTTTAAAATTATTATTACTTAATTGATTAATAATTTATTTAAAAAATATTTCAATTGATAAATAAATACATCTATACATATTATACTATAGCCTATCCATAAAAATAGATAGATATAATATACTATAGTATATCCTTCTGGAGAACTTTTTAAGGACCGTGAACTCATAGTAATTGCAATTCTGCAGTAATCTTGTCAGGATTCGTGACTAATATAGCTTACTAACAGCGAAAGAATAGTCAGAGCCAGTCGCGGCACAATAATCAAATAAAACTCACCCCCTAAAACAATATTCTAGAATCTAGTTAATACTAAATATCTATTAAGCTGCTAGCACCTTCACTATAAAGCAGCAATCTACGAACCCCATGTCAAAAATAAAGGGATAAAACAGGATACTACTTTAGTACTAAAAAGTCTTTGTCAGTATCTTTCTACATTTATTCCATCAAGCTTGTAAAAAACCATGTACCAAAGAAGGTAGGATAGAGTAGGAAAATTGACCACAGTTAAATGTAGACTCGTAAACGTGTGAGTTTCTTTATTGAGTGAAAGTTCACATTTTTGTCAAGCTATGAAGCGCAGTATTCTACAGTTTCTGAACTAACTTATAAGGTGAGAAACTACTCTGCGCATCAGGTCGAAGGTGACAGCTAAATTAAAAAGGAATTAGCTAAAGGTGAGAACGATGATGTTAAAAAGCGATGAAGTGGGCTCTCATTGATAGCCTTATAGGGAATGGAAGAAATACGGCCAGTTTGTGATTTATGAAAATGAGAGAGTGACGCCTACTGACATGATATTAAATATAATATAATAGTAATATTTATACTGTGATACTAATATGAATTGAGCTGTGTACTTACCGACTGCGGGGATCTTGACGGGCTAGAACTAGAAGTCGGGCTCATCTGAGCCTCCTTGGTGACTACACCACGAGCTCCCTGTTCGATCAGAGTCTCGAACTTGACAGTACCGGGCACTAAGTGCTTGATACGGATCCCAGACTGACGGTTGTTCATGTTTGAGAAACTGCTCACTGGGTCCACAGTAAACTCCACCTGGCAAACACATTTATTTATTTTATATTTGTTTCCTTTGATTGCAGTGTGACCTACATAATTATTAAGTAAATAAATAAATATTGTATGTTGGTTGGACTCCAGAAACTATAAACCTCAACATAGAAGTAAATATGAATTGCAGGATTCAATAGTTAGTAGAAATAATCGACACTAATAAATAAAAACCCGACGGTTTGATCGCACTAACCTCATCGCCTACGCTGAGTTCTTGTCCTAGACGAAGTACTTCGGCGAAATGGAAGAACATTGTTTGCTCCCTCTCAACACAGCGGATAAATCCGAATCCGTCCCTCAGAGAGCATACGATTCCTTGCTCCCGTCTGTTCCACATATATTTAGATACATTAAATATCTCATTTTACAAAATTTTATCTAAATAAACTACGACAACACACTATCTCTACACAATATTTTCTTCGCATTCTACAAATTTCAAACAATCTCGATGTATAGTACTGTAACACTCGTACAACGTCATCTGTAAAAGCTGTAACAGCTACAAAATAGGTTCTGTTATTACTATTACTTCAGGGTTTACAAATAAAGGCATTGAATAGCGACTGACATCAAACATGCAATCAAAGCCAATAAATAAGTACCTGAAGACGAAACACGCTTCAGTAACTCGGAAACATTTCCTCTACAACTCCGTAAGTGTGCGGAAACGGGAAATTGTTCGTACGAATGCACAGATCTACTCTGTACTGAGCGAACGATCATAAGAACGAGGTGGAAAACTAATGTTTGGGTACGATCGATTCATAGCTACTTGTGTTTAGGATAAAAGGAGGGAAAAATATATAATATCAGGACTAACTGTTATTGTTTTAGGGAGAAGCGATGTAACGTTGTTTAATACTCAAGAAGGAAGGAATATTTACCTATAAAGGCATTCCAGTTTCAAAGGTAAATGTTATCAGGTAGGTAGCTCAAGATGAAAAATTAATCACAATCTATTAAATACACAAATATAGCAATGTTTAGATACAGCAGCTATTATCTTACCGTTCGCCAGACACGTTGAATGACTCGTCCAACAATGAGATGTTCGTGGCCCTTTTAAGCTGGTCGCGGCGGTCCGTAGCTACTTGGAATTGAACCCAGTCCCCATGGCGCAAGGTGAACTCGCCACACTGGTCCTTATCACCGAATGGCACCTAGGTGGACAGAAAGGTTTCTTTAAACTAAGGTAGCCACAAGCTTTCTGTGGTCACCAAGTTAAGTAGCCAACTATAAACGGCATCGGGCGCATACAGTAGCGCGAGCGTCTTGCCGCGTAAAAATTGCTATGGGAATAGACAGAGGCCCTTAGTGTAAGTTTCTTTTAACCAACAGACTTCGCGCATCGACCGCGCTCGGCGCTCCGATTGGCCCTGGCTTGGTGAAGGACCAATCGAAGCGCCGCACAGTGATCAATTCCAAAAGTTAGGGGGACGAAATGGACGAAATGATTAAATGCTGAAATCGTGAATTAAAGGTATATTTATAACAATAAATACTATGGAAAATCGTTGTCTTATAATTTGAGTTGGTAATTAATATTTTATGTACTTTGTTACATCACTCCTCATCTAACACAACTTCTGGTTCTTGTAAAAGATTAAGTGCCTCAATTGGCATTTTATGTTTTTGTTTTATAGGTAACTAGCTTTTGCCCGCGGCTTCGGTCGCGTTAATTTAAAATTTTACAATCAATTCGGGTTGTACTCTCCGTGTTGTTTGGCCGTTGCAATCATGGGCTCAGAACGGAACATTATTTTAGACGCTCCTATACACAATGTTGTATGTCCTTCTATTTGGCGCTGATACGCATACATGCTGGGCATTGGACACACGCGAACATGCAATGTTTGCCCTTGCGCTTTATTAATTGTAATACTTAGTTTTAATGGAAACTGGCGTCTTTTAAATTTAAATGGTACGTCAGTGGGGATTCGACGATTCGATATTGGGATTCGACGTATTATCACACTTTCCCCTTTTCCATACCAGATAAAATAGTGGCACCGACTATAATTTGTCCTAATTGTGTAATCCAAAGCCTCGTCCCATTGCATAATCGGGGTGCATCTAAATTGTGCATAAGCATATCTGGTACACCTAATTTTAATTGAAGTTTATGAGAGGGTACATCTGACAGCTCTAGAGCATTTAAAAATTCAGCGGGATATGAAGTGCTCTATTCTGGGTCCATGATGGTATCTATTGAGAAATACTCCTTTATATCTTCCTGCACCTTATTCAAAATATCAGTTTTTATCTGGTTAACAGTTTCGTTATTAGGCGCAAGGATTGCTAATTTAGGCGCAAGGATTGCTAATATAGGCACTGATCACAATTTAAATTTGCTTGAAGTCTGGGTAAACTTTAGCAATGAAAAAACATTGCTTAAACACTGTTTTCAACCAAATTACAAAATTCCCCCGTCACTAAAATACGACCATCAGATCAGCATCCGTGTCCAAACGTCTAAATAAAGGTGTACTCTCATATTCATACTTTTGTCCATAAACATGATGACTTAACATAGGAAAGGTGTGCCTGTCTGGATCACCGGTAGAGTTTTTCGGAAATCACCACCCAGTAAAACTACCATGCCTCCCATAATATCAGTACTGTCTCGCACGTCCTGCAGAGTTCGGTTTAACGCCTCTATATATTTTTTGTGGGGACATCGTATCTTCGTCCCATACTAAAAGTTAAAACTGTCGTAGCATCATACCTCGGGAACTATATTTTGCTGAAATTGCAGATTGGTGGCTCTTTCTGTGCAAGATTTAATGTCAGTTTTAGGACGGAATGTGCTGTGCGACCGCCGTTCAGTAGTGTAGCGGCTATACCGGAGGAAGTCACGGCAACAGCAATTTGCTCGTCTGTTCTTATGATCGCCAATACTACGATAAACATACGTTTGTCTAGTTCCTCCAGGGGCAACGAGAAAAAAGAGTCCACCATTCCCAGACTCTACTTGACGTAACACCTGTTGAAGGACGTGACTTTGTTCTGGAAGTAACTGAGGAACTAATTCGGCCACTTTCCGTCGCAACGCTGTAAAGTCGTAGCTGAATTCTCGTGCAATTTCCCTAACCTAACCATTCCAAAATCTTGTAGGTGCTTCACCACCATTGTCATTACTTTGTTTTTAATCTTTGTCAGCACTTCGTTGTATAAGTGATCATTAAAAGACATACTTGCTGCAGTCGCCGCAATATGGTTTCGGTCAAGTACTCTTTGTAATTATCCCACAGCGTTTGAGGATTGGAAAGGCTGCAAGATGATATGAGGGTTGCGTTAAGTTCCCTGATTTTGTCTGGTGATCGGCACAGCATGGCTTCCTCCATAGTTTCGTCCCAGTGGTTATCGTTCTCTAATATACGTAGAGCTTCACAATGCTTCTCTACAAGTTACATATTCGTGACCGTTAACAATTTTAAGTTCCTTAAAGGTAGTTGGACCTCGAACATGATGCAATAACATGCGCAGACAAAAGCATTTAAAGTTCGTTACATAGACGGTATAGACACGACCAAGAGCGCCGGATAATTTTACCCTAGGCCAAACTTCAACAGGCGTGCCTTGAACCCAGCGTATCGACTCCCTTCTTGAGGTGTTCCATCTAATAGGTTTGTACTTCATTAAGTGGCTGTGCTACACCAATTGCGTAAGTCGCAGTCACTCTCAGAGAAGCCTGGCGGGCGGCTTGGCCCTCCAGTCTTTCCTGGCTTTGAAAAGATGTCTCATCAGCTCCCAAAGCTGCTTGTCGCTCCGCTTGTTCATGCTTTCTTAATTCGGCATGAACGTAGGATTCTTGGGATCGAGCAATTTTCGATGCTCGTGCTCGCGATGAGCTACTACCTAAGTAGGAACTACGTTTGCAAGGCATTTTAAAATAGAAAAAAGACAAAGAAAGAAACCTAACCTTCTAGAAACACACAGAGGTAACTTACCTAATGCAAACAGTTAAACTAACGAACTATCTAAAATAAGCGAAAAATAATAAAAGAAAATTATTTAAGACAATATTTTTTATTTTCAAAAACTATGACAACGCCATCTATCGAGAAAATTATGAAACTGTTGAAATTATGCTACAAAAACGCTGCGCGGTATCAAGCAAACAATCTTACTTTCGCATCTATAATATTAGGTATAGTTAGGAGGATGAAAAACCAGTCTATTGACACTACTAAAGTTTCTAAAATAATATAATTTAATTCAAAAGACACGTGGCGCCATTGTTATTGTTTTCCTCGGGAATGTACTTATTTTCGGGATGAAAGCTACCCTATGTCCGTTTCTGTACACCTGACAATAATTATGCAAAATTTCAGGATGACCGGTTCAGTGGTTTAGGCGTCAAAGGGTAACACAACTTACTTTCGCATTTATAATATTAGTTAGGATATTTTGATGTTAGATATTACCGGATATGAAGATATGAACAAAATTTTCATTGATCTTTATTAGTTTGATTCCTGGTCATCTTCCTGGTGTTATGCTCTCAGTAATATCTAACATCTTCGTGGCGACTTTCCTGTGCGTCTTCTCCAAGCATGCCAATCAATCTGACCTTTATCAGGTAAGATGGATATTATGTATATCTAGGACAAGTGTGTGAAGCTGCACTCCGGTTTCCTTCGGAGTATAACTTCATCGAAGCAGCAAGACAGAGTTCTTCTACTTTTTTATTTCTCCTCTTTATTTAACCTTCTACGTTTAGTTTTGGCGGATAGGACACAAAAGCTATTTTTTTTGACGTCCTGCTTCTCTAGACGTAGAGTAGAGGGTTCACTTTTTTGCCCGCCAGAGAGGATTACTACTTTTTCAAACCATTTCTCATTTTGATTCCGGAATCTAATAATATTAAAAGATTTTTTTTCCAAAATCTTCGAGTCGCTGTAGTAAAAGTTTTAAAAACATTTTGAAGACCGTCTCTGCTTGTAGTAGGCAGTTCCAATACTTCTAATGTCTCCAAAATATAATTAAGTAGTTGTCCTTTGATAGCGGCTTCACTGGTCTATGACAAAATATTGAATAAATTAATATTTTTATTGAGGAGATTTTATTAACCTAAAAAAACACTTTACTATAGAAACCGGCTATAGAAGTCTCAAGACGGGAGGGGGCGCGGGGACCACGCCGCGTGGCCTGACGCCTACGCACGGGTCGCAACCCCGGTCAGTCAGCTTTCAGTCTCGCTAGCAAGCGCACGTAACGCTGCGTCGTAGCGTCGCTCATTGACCAAAAATAATTATGGGACGCTAACTTTTAATAATTGATCAGTGTGCGCCGAACGCGGTCGATACGGTAAGTCGAGATGGTTTAAAGAAACTCACGCTAGAGCCACTGACGAGACATTTCAGAAAGGCACAGTGCATTTAAAAAAATACTTGTGAAGTTTACGCTGAAGTCCGATATCACCCATCGCACTCCAGCCTTAAGAGCAAAGCGCCAGGGTAGGCCGTGAAATTCAAATATTCTTACGTTTTTTGCAATTTGCAAGTACTCGGTGTCAGGCTGTATGTGGAACAAAATATGATTCTCCACCGTAACACGTATCATTAAATAGGATTAAATGAAGTTGAGAGGGTTGTATTGATGGTTTTAATTATTAAAAATTCTGCAAAGATGGCTTTACATAATTTTTATTTGATACGGTCGTAAAAAAATCATATACTTAACCTAACACTGACCAGCAAGTTGCAAAAAACCGTAAGAAAATCCACCGAGGTTGTGGTATGTAAAATATAATTACAGTAATGTATTAACGTTTCGTGGGTCGCTTCCAGACAACTGGCATTAAGGTTCAGTAAGTAGGCGATCATAGCTACTGAGAAACGGGAGCGTCAGACACGAGTTAAACGCCAACCTTGTTTTTAAATATAGCCACGCACACCTACGCGGCGAAAGAGCGGGTCGTAAGTAGGTGTTAATAAGTCACAGATTAATGATATTACATTAATCGCACGGCCGCTTCAGTCACGCAGGTGTGCACTTTAAGTTTCGAATCTTGGGTCGGAGTTTTACCAGGTATCTAAGAAAATTGCGTTTGCGGGGACCTGAATAAATTAGTTATTGGTGGCTCGTAGAAACGATTCGGTTGCCATTCTTATCGACTCGTTCGGCGACCGACTTAATGTAAACGATCATAATTGGATTATTCCGAACCTGACCCGAAATCCTAACCCGGTCGCGGGTTAGGTTAGGAACTTATAATATTTGTTCCGAACGTAACCCTATTCCTAACCTGACTCGAAGTATCGTTCCTCCATAACCCGAATTACGATATAGATACGTGTTCCCCTCTCCCCTTTCTTAGAATAAAAAGTACAGAGGCCAGGATATTAAGCTACCCCCATCTGTCAAATTTCTTTGATAGTTTTTCAACGTTATTAATGTTATTATAAAACAATCAGTGTACGACTATTCGCCGACAGACTGAACACCGACAAGAGTTTACTTCGACGGGACTCTTCAACGGACAGGGCTCAACAGGTAGGTAATAGGTTAGATTAGGTTAGAATTGCGACCTCCCCGGTGGGTTCCCGCATTGTCGTTGCGGGGGGGCTCAGTAGCCGTGGTTTTCCCCACCCACGGTGAAGCGAAGAGGAACCCGAGGAGGGGCCGCTCGTCAGGGCTTTGTCCGCTAAGCCGACGACGTAGCGGCCAACCAGTTGCGGTGCCGCGGGGCGGCATAGCAACTGGTGCTGGGGGTAGTGGGCCGCGGCGGCAGAGGAGTGGTGTATGGAGATCGCCACTTTCCTCACCTTCCGCGGTCTGGTCAGAGCTGCCATCGTTAGATGGCGGACGCGGTGGGGCCGCAGGGGAGGAGGAGTGTCGGTATTGCGTAGGCCGCTCTCCCTATCCCCTGCGGCCGAAAAGTGGTAGGCGGCGGGGCCACTATCCTGACCCGCCGCAGGGGGACCAAGGGTGCATACACGGGGTCGTTTGGCACCCATGCGCTGTCTGGTGCCCGGGGTGGTCCGGCGTGCCGTGTGTTCTGGTGCGCCGGTGATGGGGGTCATTCCCCTAAGAGGAGGGTCCGGAGACGGACAGCCGAGGCGGGTTCGCGGATGGCTTTCGCGTTCCCGTGTTCCCGCCATAAGCGGCACTGGAGGACACCGTGGAGTTTTAGTGGGTTAGAGTCCCACATAACTGCGCTATCTCCCCGTGGTAGCGCAGTATGCATTGGTGTTCAGTCTGTCGGCGTTTAGTCGTACTCTCATCAGAGTTTAATATTTATTATAGGTACGTACGTAATCAAAATATCACACTAACAATTAACATTTAACACGAAAATAATTTTTAAACACAGACATGTGTCAAATTAGAAACTCTTTGACACATATGTAATTTTTATTTTAAGAAAGAGGAGTGGTGAATACCTATCTATATCGCAATTCGGGTTACGATAGGGATGATACGTCGGGTCAGGTTAGAAATAGGGTTACGTTCGGAACAAATATTTTTTTTTTCAAGTTCCTAACCTAACCCGCGACCGGATTAGGACTTCGGGTCAGGTTCGGAATAATCCACATAATTGGGTAAGAATTCGGCTAAATGAAATGCATTCATACATTCAATATTTTTTAGATATTTCTAACTCACTTTAATACCGTTCGGAATATTTAACACAAAGCCCTACTAAACTTTTCAGTCTAGGTAATACGAGCATGGCTTGCATATGTTGATTGAAAGCGCACTATATCATAAATAATTTTGTATGTCAACTTACCTCAACTTCAGAATGGTCAGCTGCACGGTATCGGATGCGGCCCGGCAGCGGGTCGTTCTGCGCCACGCGGACCAAAGTCCCGCGCTCCAGGGGCTTCAGCACTTGTCCGCGCATTATCTCCGGACTCACATCTTCGAACACCACGGAACCGCTTGGCAACTTCGTAATGTTACAAGCCACTTCCTTTCCCTACAAAAATCATTATAAACATATTACAGAAATTCAACAAACCTTATTTTATTTTTCACAAAATGCAAGCTTACGTTTCTAGTTTGAATGATGAACTCGACATCGTCTCCCAAAACCAACTCTTCTTCAGTTTTAGCTTCTGAATAGTGAAAGAATATCTCTTTCACCACGTCTGCGCGCTCAATGAATCCAAAGTTTTCCTTCATCGAACATACCACGCCGTGATATTTGACGGGAGACACGGGATTTTCAAAGCGGACATGGCATGCTCCCAGTGTACCTCTAAAATATTATTATTATTAGATACATCTTAGATAAAGTGAAATAACAAAATTTATAGGCACTCACCGTTGATTTGTTGCTATCTGGAAGCTCACGGCATCGCCCGTACGCAAGATGACGTTACCCTCCACATCGTCTTTAGTATAAGGTAAAAAGAAACATTCACCACGATTCTCATAAGAAATTCTTCCAGTATTATCCCCAGAACCTTCCCCCTTGACTTCAGTTGTCACTGTTCCTGTTACACGAGCTTCACTCAGCACCTTAAATAAATTTTAGCATAACAATTTCAAATTTTCTTGGCATTAATGACAGTATTAAAACAGGATAACGTATATTACCACTTCGGGCGCAATCTTGGTAACCGTTGATGCAATCGGCTTTCCAGTACGACGGTCGTAGGTCATCTCAAATTCTACAGGGTCTCCTATCTTGAGATGTTCAGTATTGCCACTAAACTGGCTGAAGTGAAAAAACAGACGAGCCTGTCTCTCACAGCATTGAATAAATCCATAAGAGTGAAGAAGTTTCTCAATAATGCCAGTCTCTCTAATAGGTGGGTGATTCATTGAATCGTAATTCTGAGATGATGAATTATTAGTAGAGCCAGAAGAAGAATAAACTGAGTCCCCCATTGGACAGCCGTCTACATTGTAACCAAGCGAGAAGCGGTTTCCACCACCACCACTTGACTTAGACTGACTGTTGTAACTCTCCCTCGGTGAACTCGGGTACTCACCTTCAAACAAAACAAAATCACAGTGAATAAATTTAAGTAACACTAGCTGTTGTCCATAACTTGTTTCTATATAAATCAGGATGAAAAGTAAGCTATGTCCCCTACCAGGACCAAAATAAAATAGAAATACTTCTTATTATCTTAAGTTGTGATCACGATGTGAATTAATTTGTTACAATTAATTTAAATTACACACCAACTGTAATCAGTAAATGGGAATAATAGTGCAGGTGTAAACTTAATATAGATATAAACATTTGTTTGACTCACTAGAAATGAACAAAAAACAAAAGTGTAACAAAATCAGCCACTTAAAATAAAAAATAACTTCACCAACAAGAACTTTTATGAATAAAGGGTCAAATGTTTGTTTTATTTTTTATTTTTTTTTATTTTATTTTTTTAAAAACGTTGCCCCACACTAGGAATTTCTCCTGTATTGTGGGTGCGTTTACAAACATTTAAACTCACATGCACAAACACCCAGACCCGGAACAACTACTTGTAGGTCATACAAATATTTGTTCCGTGCGGGAATCGAACCCGCGACACACAGTGCAGCAGTCATTCGGTTAACCACTGCGCCAACCGTGCCGTTTGCATCAATACCTTTAGTGAGAAAGCAATGGCATAATAAAAATATATTTATATTATGATGTGAATTGGAAAAGCTGGCTTTAGAAAAAGTTTCATAAACAACATCTTGAGTTTAAGTTCAAGTAGGTACCTACTCGTAAGAAGCCTGTCAAACTGCTTTTGTTAGTTGTTTTTTGCCAGAAACAATACTAGGGCTGTTGTTTTTAAATAAAGTAAAAATATACGAAAGGTTTTGGAAATTTGGAATAATGTAGGTATGAAAACTGAGCAATATTTCAAATGATAAATGATTTTATTTCTGTAAGTAGGTTTGTACAAACACTTTTACACGTCAGTCATATTTTTTTAAACTAGATGAGGTAGGCGTTTCCTATCTGACTACCTTTCTTTTATGTTTGCTAAGATACAGGTACAGATTAAGAAGAGAAGGCGTGCTTCTGATATTTCTACTGTAGCAAATCTAAGTGACCACACAGAATAAGAACTGGTTCTCACTACTATGTTCTTTGCCTCATTCCTACTCAGCCATCTGGTGGGAAACTTAACTGACCAGCCCTCATTAATTGGATTTGATTCAGTGGTGAGCTGAATTTGATAACAGATTCAGCCAATCAATCTACATAACGGTGATCAATAAGCATCAAGGACTTCCTCAATTATACATATACACTATTCATTAAATAATATTTATGTTATATTCTTTAAACAAAACATAAATACAGTTCATAAAACTAACTATACAAGTTTCTACACTTAAAAAATATTTGCCAGTCAGCAATGTGGCTGTTGTAATTACATTTAACTATCACCACTACTGGAGGCAATACTATCAGATATGCTCTAAAAAAGAAAAATCCAGCATAAATAAAATCTACAATCTTTTGAAAGGCCATAAAGCCTTCAGAATGCAAACTAACATAATATTATAACTTAACCCTGTAAGGAAATTCGAATTGAACACTTAAAGATTAGAACAAAACAAACTATCAAATGAAAAAAAACAACTTTAGCACTGACTACGATTCCCCAGTTACTTTAACAATTTAAATACAAAGCATAGCCGTAAATAAAAAAATATAAAAATACCAACAGTTCCTATGGCATCAATTGATACAAATGTCAATGTCAACATAACAAACAAGAGATGAATATGAAACACTCACCATTACGGTATGATGCCTTGGGCTGCATATTCGAATGCTGGAGCTCTAATATATCTTGTAAGGGTGATGCATGGGAATCTGGCGGCTGGAACATCTTCCACTGAGGATTACTGGACATAGTTGGCTGGTGGTGTAGTATAAACGTCGAAAAGTGCAGTACCTAGGGTACTGTATTTATTAATATCACAGAATATTGTGTGGTGTTAAGTTTTCAGTAGAGGTTACAAATTTTTACATCAAATCACATTTTCTTTAGTCTTTTGTGTTCATAAGAACACTATAGTCTTCAACGCAAAAGTCACAATTTATACACCAAAACCACTAATGTTGCAAAATAAAACTACTTATGATTATGTTATGCAAAATCCTCAGATGTCTTCAATGCTTGCTGAGTCGGAGCTCGTGGTGCACTAGCTTGGATGTAGGTAGAATCGTATAACTCTGTTGCTATCTATACGTGTTCTCGATGTTCACTAGCTGCAATAGACACTTTCGTTAGCCTAAGAATTCTAAACGTTATCATAATTTAAAAAAAACAAATCAAAATGGTTCCAGTGTCACGGTATTACAACAAAGCGTCGCGTTGAAACATCGCTATATTTTAATATTACTATCTATTGTAGGTAGGCATCGGCCGTCCGATAGAACGATGGGTAAAAATTACAACGCCGTGAGACAAGACTTGGCTCTTATAAATACTTCCGCTTGGGTAAATCGTTTATCACATACTAACAACGCGATTGTTAACAGTTTAACCGAAGATAATCGACTGTATTTGGAAGCAAATAAATACAAAACCATAAAATAATCAAATCTCACCACGACACAGCATAGCACTGACGACATACCGCCATATTGAATGTCAACATTTATCACGACTTTGATCCAGCCCTACAAACTAGATTTTTTGTTAGAAATAAATAACCATATAAATATTTGATAATGCTAACAGAATAAACATATTATAAATTATGATTTTTTGAAATTTTGTGTTTATTTTTTTGACTAAAGGCGAAAATCTATCATATGGATTTGATTTTTCTCTATTTTATGGCCACCGAAAAGTTTGATGGCCGTACTTACTGCTGTTACAAAATTTGAAAACTGATGAATACACCCGTTATATTCATCGAAAACAGTTAAATTATCTAAATTAAATTACTTTACAATTTAATTCAAGAAACGATATTCTATAATAAAATTATTTACCTTTTACCTAGTTCTATAGTAAATTAAAGAAATTAGTCATATTTTCCTTACTAAAGCTAATAGCATGTTAGTTCATAAAAAAAAACTAGAATAATTACCTACTGTGTTTTCGCAACAATTTTTGTTGGATTCATTTCGTAACCAAAAATTACTACACTAGTAGTGACCAAATTAATTTGCAACATTGCTTTCCATACGTCGTTTTAGTACGCGATACGTTTGGAAAGTGCAGTGAACACTTTCGCCTAAAAATAATAAAAACAGGCAAAAGATCCGCAATAAAAATAATGCCTATAAAAAAATGCATTTTTAACTATAATTCCACTTTTAAAAAGAATTATTTGGATCCATTGATCGCTATCCAAACACCAGCTATAAAAGATGCAAGTGTTGGAGTCGGAATTTGAACTAGGGATGTGAGATTAATGGAACAAAATCGATTAAATAAAAATCGATTTTTCTTTTATCATCATCATCATCATCATCATATCAACCTAAAGACGTCCACTGGTGGATATAAGCCTCCCCCAAAAGAGGGGATTTGCCATAATCGCCACGCTTGGCTGGCGGGTTGGCGATCGCAGTATGGTGGTCAAATGCATCTATAGAAAACGCTGCTGCCCATTCTCTAGTAAGTCCCTCAGTCGCCTTCTACGACACCCACGGGAAGATATGGGATGGTGCTATTCCTTTACGTCCGGCACCACACGAATGATACCACCATATGTTTGTGATGTGTGTTTCTCTCTTGTGAGTGAGGTCAGGAACAAAGCAGGAACTCTTCAATGATTGATTTTCTAATTAGTCACTATAGTAATTACGGTTTATTACTTTAAATGTACACAAATATATATAAAGTAGGTCTAACAAAGCGACCAGTCAGTACAACGCATGCAGGCTGATTTTTCTTTATAAAATATTAATCGATTTGTCAAAAATCGATTTTCATAAAAATAAAAATAAATTATATGAATAAAAAAATAACCAATTCAAAACTAAAAATCAAAGCGAATGTTCCTTTAAACTTTCAAGGTAAGGAATAAGGAAACCAGATATCATTATTGATACAAATTTTCAGTACCATTTAAATGTTTTAATATAATAAAAATGAAATGATGAGCATCCCAACAAGATGAAAACTTAATTTTCTCAAAAACTAAAACATAAATCAAATAAAAAAAATGCTATAAATGTCCAATACTATTTTACATTTAACTAGTTTTAAAATAAAATACTTCAAAACGATAATTATTATTAAAAAACTAAGCGACTACGTTATGGTCTCAAAAAATAAAATATAAAACAAATCTTTAAGTTTAAACAATAAAAAGACGAAAAATCATTATTAAAAAACAAATTTTAGTCTCGTTTTACGTAAGAGAGAATAAAATGAAACGATAAGTGAAAAAGCTAAAAGACAACGTTCACGTATTGTCACAAAATTGATAAAATTGAAACTTACTTCAAGTTTTTCATCCGTCACATGGATGGCGCTGTTTAAGAAAATCGATTTAAACGCGTAATTTATATAATCTTTTTTTTTAAATCGATTAATATTACAAAAAAAAACGATTATAAGAAAATAATAATCGATTTAAATAAAAATCGATTATTTTTATTTAACGTTTTAAATAACTTAGACAAAATTTAATGCGTTAGCTTGCTGTGTAGGCTTCACGTTGCAAAATAAAGTATGTTCGCTGGAATATGGATATTATACCTACCTATAAAGTGTGAACCATCACAATCATTCTTATTAGGGTTCTGAATTAGGGGGCGAAGGGGGATGCCTTAGAGTAGTTCGCAAAATAATTATTTTTACGTATTTTGCAATTTTCAGTGCCGGATTAGGTACTGTATTTTTCAAAATATAAAACTGATAAGATACACTGGTCACACTGTAGACAAAGTATGAAATAGGAACCTCTTGTCAAGAAACAAACATTAATTTCGCTGTATCGTATTAGTAATATTATGGGCGTATTTTTTGTATTGATTGATTACCTTCATTATGCCCAGTACCTCTACCTATTTTTATTCAACCCAATACGCGTCCCTCATAAGCAAAATACGAAGACGCCTCTCGGATAATTTCGAACTTTTGTTGCTTACCTACCTAGCAGGAATAAAACGATAGGATTAAAAAAAAAAGTATTAAGGTAATTAAAAGAGACTTGACCGACCGTGGAAGTCGAAATGTCATAGTGTGTCCCCTCGTCATAGAGGCGAAGATTAGCCGCACACAAACAATAATATTGTCAATGCTAGATTGCCAAAAATCTTCATCAATTTAAGTTCCCGCACACTACCTGTTAATGGCAATTTTTCGTGGTACAACATACAATCTGACCATAGAGGAGAGTAACTAATATTAAACTATGTACTACGAGTTACAGAACAAATGAATTTCAAAAATTATATGAATATGACAGATAGAAGTTTCCAAAAACTATCTTTAGTTAAATATAGAAAAAACATACACACATGCGAAAATCGCTAAGAAAATTCCTGAGGAGAATTAATTTGCAGTTAGGTACTTTACGCTTTTTAGCGACTGGTAGAAGTTTTGAAGACTTGAATTATTCCACTCTAGTATCCATAAGGGTTATAAGCGCAGCAGTTTTGGACGCTTGTATTGTAACACGTAAATGTACGTCTTGCGGGTAAGTAGTAGGTAATCTTAACTAATATAAAAAATGCGAAAGTAAGTTTGTTTGTTACCTTTTCACGCCTGAACCACTGAAACGACTGGGCACGCCACGATTGCGGCGGTAAGTCTTCTCTTTGAGGAGTGGCTTGAGAGGCGCCACGGCGTCCTCACCTTCCACCTGACGCAGGTCCTCATCGGACACGATTGTTTCGGGAAGTTCCTGTTTCAGATAAGGCGGGAGGAAACGCACGGATGTTTCCATTGCGTAGATCGCCCTGAGGACACGGTGGACAATACGGTGGAGGTCTGCCCGGCTTGGGCGGAGCACCGTCGTGTCCTCGTGGAGGCGATCGGCGGCGGCGATCTCCCGCGTCCGGCCCTGGTCCAGGCCATGGTACGGAACGAGAGTGTATGAGTGGCCATCACCTCCTTCTGCGGAGACGGCGCACGTGAGGGAGAGGCAGTATATGCGCCCTCACGGCCCTAGCTTTCGCAGGAGACGCCCTGGGCGTCGGGAATCCCAGGCTGATTCCCAGCCACCGTAGGCGCGGGCTTGCGGACGGTGAGTAATGGGTAGCTCATTGTCCGGTAAGGACCACGGCCGGGTCTGGGTGCAGCAGGAGGGCTCCTGCTCCACCCAGAGCGGGAGAAGTTATTTGATGATATCCGGACCAAAAAAAACCACTGAGCCGATCATCCTGAGATTTTCCATGTAATTAAATGTTGTCAGGTGTACAGAAACGGGACATAGAGTAGCTCTCATCCCGTAAATAAGTACCTACTTTTCCCGAGGAAAACAATAATAAAGTTCTTATGATGAAAAGATGGCGCCACGTGTCTTATGAATCATGATTAAATTATATTATTTAGAAACTTTAGTAGTCAATAGGCCGGTTTTTCATCCTCCTAACTATACCTAATATTATAGATGCGAAAGTAAGCTTGTCTGCTTGATACCGCGTAGCGTTTTTGTAGCATAATTTCAATAGTTTCACAATTTGCACAATAGATGGCGTTGTCGTAGTTTTTGAAAATAAAAAAAGTTAAGAGGCTGTGCTGCACCAATAGCGTTTGAAAGTCGCAGTCACTCTCAGAGAAGCCTGGCGGGCGGCTTGACCCTCCAGTTTTTCCAAGCTTCGAGAAGATGTCTCATCAGCTCTCAAAGCTGCTTGTCGCTCCGCTTGTTCATGCTCTCTTAATTCGGCATGAACGGAGGATTCTTGGGATCGAGCAATTTACGATGCTCGGGCACACGATGAGCTCCTACCTAAGTAGGAACTACGTTTGTGAGGCATTATAGAATAGAAAAAAAGACAAAGAAACCTAACCTAATATCACACAGAGGAACCTTACCTAATACCTACAACCAGTTAAATTAGGAACTATCTAAAATAACCCAAAAATAATAAAAGAAAATGACTAAAGACAATATTTATTTATTTACAAGAACTACAATTGAGAAACTGTTGAAATTATGCTACAAAAACGCTACGCGGTATCAATCAAACAAACTTACTTTCGCATCTATAATATTAGGTAGGTATAGTTAGGAGGATGAAAAAACTAAAGTTTCTAAAATGATATAATTTAATAATGGTTTTAAAGACACGTGGCGCCATCTTTTTTACCATAGACTTATTATTGTTTTCCTCGGGAAAAGTAGGTACTTATTTTCGGGATGATAGCTTCTGTGTCCGTTTCTGTACCTGCACCTGACAACATAATTTTATGCAAAATATCAGGATGATCGGTTAAGTGGTTTAGGCGTCAAAGGTAACAAACAAACAATCTTACTTTCGCATTTATGGTTTAGGCTGAGCGTTGTCGGTCAAGGAATAAATTTAAACCTATTAGTTATTACATAAACATGTATACAGGAAAAGTTTTTATTCAGTGCGCAAACTTTAACCATGAATTCTGCATACCATTCTAGACCCCCCAGCGAAGAAATTCTTCGTCGGTTTTACAAAAAAAAATCTGCTGTTTTATAGAAAAGTGCAATACCTACGCGGTCAAAATGTATGGAACAGATGTTTTATTTTGTATAACCGACGAAAAATGTCTGCGCTGGGGGGTCTTGAATGATATGCTGAATTCATGGTAACAGTTTGCGCACTGGATAAAAACATTTCCTGTATATACAGGATAAACTTTTAACCAGAGCGCAAACTGTAACCATGAATTCAGCATATCATTCTAGAACCCCTAGCGTAAAAATTTTTCGTCGGTTAAACAAAAAAAAAATCATCTGTTGTTTCATAGAAAAGTGCAATACTTACGCGTCCAAAATGTATGGAACAGCTGATTTACTGTGTCCGTATGGATTAAGGAGCCATGTCTCATATTTAAACGCGTGTTATTGTACATAGGTACAATAACATTAGATATATGACATGATATGATAGGCGATAATAGTATCGCCTATCAAAAAATAATTTACTAATTGTATGCTGATTTTGAAATTAAAAAAATTGAATACTTACTTTTCTCTTTTTTTTGGGGATTCCTAAAATTTATCATTTAATTTCGCATATTCTGCCATTTTTCGTGCATACCTATTTCAAGCATTTTTCATGCACATTTGCATGCATTTATCAAGCTTTTTATGCTACATAATATATAATCCGGTCTCTAATTATGATCATTATTTGGTACTTGAGTTTCACAAGACATCAAAATAACGTCAACCCCCCTGCACAAGTTTTAGATAATATTTTAATTACCAATATAGAAGATGGTGATCAATAATAAAATCTAAACAACGAGAAAATAACTAACCACATACAGGCCTGCCAGGGGTGCGGGTTGTTCGAAAGAGATACCGCGGCCCCTGGCACACAGGCAACTGAGGGAACACGGGTGGGTTTTAGTCAGTAAAAGTCTGACACGCCCTCTCGCTCCACCCAGAGCGGGAGAAGTTATTTGATGATTTCCCACCCAAAAAAAAAAAAAAAAAAAAAAAAAAAAAAAAACCACATACAGGCAATAGAAATAACAGTGACAGGCATTTAATAGCATGTGTTTCGAAGTATTGAAAGGATTGTTTCTTATATAACCTCGAAATCTTTGTTTTCTTTTGAAATAAATCCTTTCTGCAAGTTGTCCGTCATTAAACTTTGTCTTCATGGGCATATACTTGTAATTTAGAACACGCAAAGTAATTTTCCTTTGCTGTTGGTTCTGGGGCGAACGATGTATGGAACTATGACTTTATTTTTTTTGTACTAGACTCACAATATTAATTATTGGTTTTGTGACTGCAATCAATAGCATAGTTATTTAGGATAACATTTAAAAAAAAACACTGAACAATTTAGAAATTTGTGAGCACAGTACCTAAATATCTGATCTAGGGTGTTGATTTTGAACATTTTCAAAAGAATACCTATTAACACTAAACCAAGTAACATGGATTTAATTTTTTATTTTTGCTAGAACTGGTACAACCTAGGTTATTGCCCCATACCCGCTTGACGTTGAGTTTCGGGACACCCTGTATACACTTATCATCATTCTCCTGCCCTTATCGCAATTCATTTGGAGTCGGCGCAAACGTCTTTTTCATCCTTTTCCTCCAATTAGTTGTCATTCTGGTAATCACACCCTTTCTAACCATATCAGCATTCACACAGTCCATCCATCGTTTCTTTAATCTCCCCCTACTCTTATAGCCATCGACATTCATACTCAAAACTTTCCTGACGACAATTTCCTCATTCCTCCGTATCACGTGCTCATACCATGACAGATTTCCGCACAACTTTTCAGTTCTCGGTGCCACTTTCAGACTTAATCTTATCTATGTACTATTTTTTTATTCTATCCATTCGAGTAACATAATGTTCACACATCCATCATTTTTTTGCCTTTCAATCATCCCTTTTGTAACCCAAAATTCTGACCCACAAAATATACACGTAAACTTACACAATTGAATAATTGATATTTGCGTTTAATTTCTTTCTTTTTATGTCATAACCAAATATAGTTGGAATAATTAGAGATAAAGCCGTAGTATCTATTTTAAGCTTTCCTGGAGTCTTGCCTGTATCTATGTATGATGACCAATGATCGACCATTATGAATTTACCAGATTACGAACTTTTAGCAAAATGACAAATGAATGACAATGGGATCGTGTTGGAATGACGAATTAATAAAAATAGCAGACTAAGGCCCCTGGAACCATGAATTCGGGACACCCGTTGAAATTATTGTTATTTGCATACCATTATGTGAATTAAGTTGTTACAAATAGGCTAAGATATATAGCTAAGATATATTTATGGACCCTGTAAGGGCACAGCAACATAAGTATGGATAAATAATTAAAATAAAATAAAATAAGTAATAGCATTTAGAACATGAACAATTCTTAATTAAATTAAATGTATTTATATTATTAACAAAACCGGTGACGTCTCCTGCTTGTCTAATTACCGCCCGATTTCCCTAGCAACAATTTTATCAAAAATATTTGAACGTATAATTAGCAGCTATTTGGGCGAAGATAATATTCCAATAAGTAATGCTCAATTTGGCTTTAGAAGCGGCTTATCTACTGATCTCGCAATATTTGCACTGAAAAACACAGTACGAAGCTATACTCGAAGAAACACCTCTGTTTTTGCCTGCTTTCTTGATCTGAGCCGTGCTTTTGACTCAATTGATTATGGAATACTATGGAAAAAGTTAAGAAATTCAAAAGTACCGCCTATCATAATAAATATCCTGGAATATTGGTACTCAAACCAAACAAACCAAGTTAAATGGGGTAGCAGTTTATCTAAAACATATAAATTAGCATGTGGGGTGAGGCAGGGCGGGCTGACTTCTACGGTGCTTTTTAATTTATATATTAATGAGCTACTGGAGGAGCTGAGCCGAACCAGAGTTGGATGCCATGTAGGAGGCGAATGCCTTAACAACCTTAGCTACACTGACGATATGGTTCTGCTCAGCCCCTCTGCTGGCGGATTGAGGAAACTTATTGCGATTTGCGAGCGCTATGCCGCGGCACATAGTCTGACATATAATGTAAATAAATTGGAAATATTGATTTTTAAATATGGTGCAGGGCCAGAACATGTATTGCCTATTGACTTGTGTGGGTCTCCTCTTAAAATTGTAAACACCTTTAAATATCTAGGTCACATTGTTACCGATGACTTAAGTGATAATCTGGATCTTGAAAGACAAAGACGAAGCATTGCTTGTAAAAGTAATATGCTCGCCAGACGATTTGCATATTGTTCGAAACAGGCTAAAGTGACCCTGTTTAAGGCATACTGCCAGGCGTTCTACACCGGCCAACTCTGGTACAAGTACACGAAGGGTACGTACAATACTCTCCGTGTACAATACAATAACGCGTTCCGGGCCAAGCTTAATCTGCCCTGGCGGTGTAGCGCGTCTGGTATGTTTGCCGAAAACAGGGTCGACGATTTTTATGCTGTATTACGTAGGCTTAAAGCATCATTTCATCTGAGACTGATTATGTGTAAGAACAGCATTGTGACTACAGTATTTCGCACCATTTACATGACGACTAAGTATATAATTTTAGTATGACTCTTTGAATTTTTAAACCTTCCTGACAATTATAAGAAAACGTAATCTAATGAATGTATAATAATAATAATAATTTTAATATCTATTTCTAATTTAATTTATTTTAATTTTATTTTATTTTTATTTTATTTTTCTAATACTATGGGTGTATGTGTGAAAACTGGCCTGAAATAAATGAATTTTATTTTTATTTATTATTATACTAATTATACCGACCGACCGATTAACTTATTCGGTTATTTAAAAAAAATCTGCCCCATATATTTTGACTGCGTAGGTATTGCGCTTTTCTATGAAGCAGCGTGTTTGTATTTTGCTAACCGACGATTATTGTCTACTGGGGGTCTAGAATCAAGTGCTATACTCATGGTTACAAACACAGTGTGTCACCCTGTGTATGGTGGATGGCAATTGGTGACCGATATACATGATTGTACTCATCATAACAAAAAACTATTCCAACCAAACATTTTTTTATTTTATTAACCGAGCGCATTATGACTCCGATCTGCCCATTAGAAAATTGAGAACCTAACTAGAATAATACACATAAGCAGCTGTAATTTAATTAAGTTACTAATCCCTTGTTATAAACAAAACTATTCTACATGCATTATACTTTTTTCGTTCATCTACAATAGTACGAACCACGCGCACTATCCGTTCAGGGTCAAGGAGACAACCGACTAGAACATGATCGAAACAAAAATAGTTTCTTTGGGAAAGATATTATTTTAATAAGTTTAGGTAACACTAATTACCAGTCACCCTATAATGTTGTATTATCATTAGCCTAATATCATCATTATTTACACCAAAGCAAACCACCATCACGATGTTTTCCTTCACGGTTTTGTGAGCAATGGTGATTATTTAATCACCACTGCTCTCAAAACGGTGCAACGGTGCTCATCTAATTTACACAAAGTAAAGCGCTTGGCTGGGTTTAAACCTACGTTCTACAACTCGTCGCGGCCGTTAACCGCGACTACTAGGCCACCACTGCTCAAACAATTTACCAGTGCGCTTATAGATAAATAACTGTAGGTTCATTATGTACAGTTCATTCAAACCAATTCCTTTTAGGGTTTCAGTCAATTCACATTTTCTGCGAAAAGCCATGATGGACGCCGGAAACACATTTAATTAGAACTCACATGTACTTAGGTAGACATCGATGTTAAATTTACAATGCCAGTCTTTCGTAAATGATTGAAAATGCTTGTTTAATATTGTTTTAATAATAACCTGAAATCGAGACTATACAAAATGAGTTCATCGAGTAATACAAAACGAATTCTGGAAATTCAAGCCATGGTTATATAATATACAAAATGAAATAGTATACACACTTCGACACGGTTAGAATTTCTCTGTAATGTTTACTTACAGTGAAGATTACTTAGATTAGTTTGCAACCGCCACAATTTCACACGGAGGTAACATGGCTGCAGCGGTCTGCATTAGAGATCGGTTGCATTGCTACCTACAGGTAGATTCGGGATAATTCCTCCCCTAATGGTTGGTCTTCAACTGTATTAATTCACTATGATAATTAACATGCTTGACCAAAATGAAGGACGCAGGGTTCTGAATACGTGCTGGCTAGTATGGACTATCCTCTCGCCAGTAGGTTTTATTAAAAACTTTTTTCTCACTTTTATAGCAATAGCATTTCGTAAGAAATAAATCCTACTAATATTATAAATGTGAATGTTTGGATATTTAGATGTTTGGATGTTTGTTATTCTATCACGCAAAAACGGCTGAACGAATTTAGAACCTGGAATAACACATAAGATACTTTTTATCCTGATACTACGTTTCCATGGGATAATTTCACCCACGGGCAAAACCACTGGCAAATGCTAGTATATAATAAAATCGTTGGTGAATACCTACACTAACTTTATAGTCCAGTTCAATTATTTGTACACTGAAAATCCTCTTCATTTAAATTGCAACTAGTCTTCAATGGTAATATCTACACACATCAAAAAAAGTTTGTGATCACTAACTTATGCTGATATAAACGTTTAAATTGAACTTTATCAAGAAAAATGATTTGTTGTGTGTTTTATTTAAATAGAAATAGGTACCCTGTTTGAAATTAAAAAATAAAACTAATTTTTATTTATATAAAAAAAAATTGAGTAATTAATCATAATGTAATTGTAACAGAAATTTGATACAAAGAAAAAGATTGTTTAACCAAACTGATTATACAATAATTTATTAATACAAGGTTTATTTTCAATATAATAACTCCTCCTCCCATTCTTGAACAGCGGCTTCCCTGAGCTCTGGCACTGTCTGGGGACGTGGCTGACGGTTCCAAACAGCTCGCTTAAAAGCATCCCACGCGTGCTCTATTGGGTTTAAGTCAGGCTAGCCGGCAGGCCAGTCTACCTTGTGATGTCGTATTCTCGGAGAGCAGCATTGACTCATTGAGCTCGATGGGCGGGCGCATTATCATCGACCAGTACAAATTGGTGCCCATGGTTTACTCGGAATGGTCTGACAATTACATCAATAGCAACTGCTCTATACATGTCTGCTGTCATGAAGCCTCGATACGGGATCAAAGGCGTTCTAGCTCCAATCATAATACCACCCCAAAAGGACAACGATTTTCCGCCTTGCTGAACTGTTCCAGTGGCAGTTCTTTGCCTTTCACGGTCTCCTAGTCTTCTCCAGACACGGTCACGTCGGTTATCTGGATGAGTACTGATTCGCGATGCGTCAGCGAGGAGACAGTTTTGTCAAATGTTTTCTTCATCATTTTGCCGAAGCCTAGCACACTGCAATCTCCGTCGTTGTTGTTGCTGGGAATTCAGAGGAGCTCGCCAAGACCTCCGTGCTCATAATCCAGCCTGGTGCAAGGAATTCCGAATGGTCTGAGTGCTAACTTCAAGCCCAGAGGCGGCCCGAACTTCTGCTTTTATTTTAGTAGCGTTGATTGTTGGGTCTCGGGCTGCCAGCAATGTAATATAGCGCTTTTGGGCAGCAGTCAAAACAGTTGGGCGACTACTGCGGGGTCAGTCAGCAAAATTACCCATCCCGTGGTACCTCTGCAACGTGGTCACGACACAGGATTAGGATATAGCAACTCTGCGTGCTATTTCTCTCGTGGTGTATCCTTCTTCCCTCAAAGTTACTATTCTTGCTCGTAAAACTTCTGATAATCCTTTTGGCATTTTTTCAATCGCATCTTTCCGCGAAAAAGTATTTTAAATCCGTTAAAATTAACTAAATCAGATTTCTGACTGAGCGTAAGCTAGGACTGAAAGCCTTTTTACATGGAATAAAAATTGAATTGTTTTATTGTTTATATTCTAAATCTATATTTTTAAATAAATAATCTAAAAAGAAGAAGAAATCATGATATAATCTATCGTAAAAAAAGATTTCGATTTTTCAAAGTGATCGCAAACTTTTTTTGACGTGCGTACACGAAGGGTGAAAATTATTTTGTAAATTTAATCAAATTTGCAATATTTCGTTGAATGGCCGTAAAATAATTGATGTACGAGTTCTTGGCGGGCACAAACGTGTGTTTAAATGAAGTACAAGCGAATTAAGCGCATTGATATTTATATTTTACATAGGTACATTTATAATACTTACTAGACTGCAATAATATTAGGTCTTTACCTATGAAATTGCCGTTTTGCAGTACTGGCCATTTCAAATCAAAATAATTTTTGTTTGGGTAAGAATTCTAATTTCAAATTAATTTTATTTTAAAAACATGGATTTTTTTTTCCAAAAGTAGTCATTTGTTTATTGATTAGTGTTACATTTTCATCGCATTTCAATCTTTTTCGTCATCATGGATACGTTAAAAATTCGAGTAATTATGGAATATGAGTACCGTCGTGGCAGCAACGCGGCACAAGCGGCACGCAACATCAACGACGTTTACGGAGCTAACACTACAAACCAACGCACCACCTGTTATTGGTTTGCTCGCTTCCGTTCTGGAAATTTCGACCTGAAAAATGAACCTCGCGGTCGTCCGAAGACTTTGGTCGACAATGACGAATTAAAGGCGATTGTGGAAGCTGATGATACACAATCTACGGCTGAATTAGCAGCAGCTTTCGACGTTAGCGTCAAAACAATATTGGTCCATTTGCGTCAAATTGGCAAGGTAAAAAAGCTTGACAAATGGGTGCCCCACGAACTCAATGATCGTCAGCGCGAAGTACGCGTCGAGACGTGCCTTGCACTGCTCAACAGACACACAAATGAAGGAATTTTGAACCGCATTGTTACCTGCGATGAAAAATAGATTCTGTTTGATAACCGCAAGCGCTCAGCAAGTTGGTTGGATCCTGGTTCAGCACCTAAACAATGCCCTAAACGAAAACTTACCCCTAGAAAAGTGATGGTCACTGTTTGGTGGTCTAGCGCCGGTGTGATTCATCACAGCTTCTTACCAAACGGGGTGAGCATTACTGCAGATGTGTACTGTGAAGAACTGAACACAATGATGGAGAAGCTGGCACATCTCCAACCAGCATTGGTCAATCGCTCGTCTCCGCTACTCCTGCACGACAACGCGCGACCTCATACTGCACAGCAGACGGTCTCCAAGTTGCAAGAACTGGGGTTGGAAGCTCTCCGTCATCCGCCCTACTCACCAGACCTTGCGCCTACAGACTACTACTTTTTCCAGAATTTGGATAACTTCTTGGCGGGAAAAAAATTCAATACCCGAGAGGCAGTACAAAATGCCTTTGAAGAATTTGTTGCCTCCCGTCCAGCTGATTTCTTTAAGAAGGGCATCAATAAACTGCCACTGCGATGGCAAAGATGCATTGATTGCATGGGTGATTACTTCGATTAATACAAATAAAAAATACATGAAAAAATTCGTTTAAATTTTTTCATACAAAACGGCAATTTCATAGGTAAAGACCTATTATTAACGAGGTACCGGATTAAATACGGAATGTGTAATAAAGTTCGATATTGCGCATTCATTGACATGTTCTAACAAAACTTTTTCCAAAAAAACTACAACCGACTTCCGGAAAAACACTACCAAGTGAAAAATAACTGTAATTTCGGAAGTCGGTGATTTTGGAAATGTATTTTAAGTTTTTGTCACCGCCTTCTGAAATGAAAGTTATGTTTTTTCGTTTTTTTTAAGGACCAATGATTTTTGTTTTTCGAAAAAGTTTATATTTTTCACTTTTTAGATATAGTACCTACCCCACACCAATTCGATTTTCATCTATCAATTTTCTGTTGTCTGTCTCCGAAACTCATCATCAGATCTATATTTATGAAATTAAAATGGGACCATTTCGGAATAGAACCCCCTTACGAACAAAAAAAGATTTTTACAAATCAGCTGTTCCATACATTTTGACCGCTTAGGTATTACACTTTTCTATGAAACAGCAGATCTTTTTTTGTATAACCGACGAAAATATTCTACGCTAGGGGGTCTAGAATAAGATGCTGAATTCATGGTTACAGTTTGCGCACTGGTTAAAATTTTATCCTGTATATGACGGAGTTATACCCGAAAATATTTTTTTTTAAACATATCGAATTGATAACCTCCTCCTTTTTGAAGTCAGTCAAAAAGAGTCCAACGCCATCGCCATTGACAAACATTTAATTTAATAGGTCCATAAATGTTTCTTTTATTTGGAATCATACCACTTTAGGAATAATAATATATTTAATATTTTTTAATTAATATTTTTTTTTTCTTAACAAAAAGCGCCTTCATCCTCTCTCCTATAAAAAATTAACTTTGCTGTGCCCGACAGGGTCCATAATTGATTCGATGTTATAATACCATACCAACTGTTATATGTACACATTATGGAATGCAATAAAGTATTGAGTATTGGAAAAGAAGGTGTGAGGTCAACAAAGAGATAATTCTGTGCAATAAATCTGCAAAATCGAAATGATGTTGATAACCGCGTCAAAACGAATTAAGTAGAAATTAAAACTTTTATGTAATTTACATAGATAATTAATTTATATTACCCTGTAACAGCAGTTGTAATATCTCGTAGAACCAACAGTTGAAGTTGTCTCTTCACTGTATTTAACCGAACCGATAATCAACAAATATAATATCTAAATCTAAACCTTTTGACTATTGTTAGTACTAACTAACGTAGGCGGATTCTGCAAGAAAAACTGGGTCAAAGTCAGGGTGAAAATATATAACATAACCGGGCAGGGCAGATGAAATATTTGGAAAACAATAATAAGTAGGTAGTCTTAAAAAATATTAGAAGGTTGTCATAATTCTCTAGGCAAACATTAGTGGTTTTTATGTATCATCATAAATCTTCATATATCTCAATATAATTTACAGGCAATGGTTAGTAAAATGCACAATCTTAAATAGAATAAGGTTTCTGAGGTTGGAGAGTTCCGAGTTGTACAGACGCCAGCACATCAAGCTACCCCAAACTGCCAAATTTTCTCAATTGAACATGAACATTATGCTTATGTTATAAAGATGAAAGTCTATCAAATAAATTTGACAGATTGGGGTAGCTTCATGTGCTGGCGTCTGTACATCACCCGGCTCTTATAAATACATACATCGGTCATGTCTTAAAGGGAATGTGGTTTGACATAACGTTAGTTCTGCCGACTCTGATTATTATAGTTCACCAATTAGCCACTTTACGTCAATACATTGTTCTTATGGGAAAATAAACTGTTTTAACAAGAAGTTATTATTAGTTATGTTTAGACTTCATAAAATTATAACGAATAAACATTTTGTAATCACTTAATAAACATTTTTATTCTTAATTAAATAACAATATAAGTAATAAAAAAAATATTATTACATTATTATTCTCGTTTATTAATTTATCGAATAATAAAAGAAAAGATGAAGATTATTGTTGAAAAGAAAAACAAAGTCTTATCGCGAGATTTGAACCTAGACCTATGAGTTTTTTATTCCAAGACGATACGCTATGAGCTATCGGAACTTGATATTAGAGCGTGAATTTTAGCAATGGTATGAACCGACCAAGGTCATACGTAATTACGTACTCTGTGCGACGGTATGTTTTTTGTTTCATACGACGCCAGTGTGTGAGTTCTGAGGTGTGCGTTCTGTGTTGATGTATCACGTATACATACAGCTGTAGGTACGGCCTGGACCGCGAGTTTATAGCAATATAACCCTTAGTATGGTAGTGCACTTATGACTCCTTAGTGTACAAAGGCGGACTTAATGCCTGAGGCATTTTCTACCAGTAAGCCTTTGGATGATGCAGAGGCAATACATGGCATTCTTCAGTCGCCCTCCGCTCCATTGTACGCTCAGAAACAGAAGCTCGTTAAAAATGACATATTTACATCATCAAAGTTGACACAAAATGAACTGATAATCTGCTAAGAGTAAAATAAATGTTATTAAATTTATTATAAAATATATATTATTTAGACGGCACGGTTAGTGCAGTGGTTAAGCGATTGACTGCTGCGCTGCGTGTCACGGGTTCGATTCCCGTACGTAACAAATATTTGTATGACCTCCAAGTAGTTTTTCCGGGTCTGGCTGTTTGTGTATGTGAGTTTAAATGTTTGTAAACGCACCCGCAATACAGGAGAAATTCCTAGTGGGTATTCCTAGTGGTTCCAACGTATAAAAAAAAGATAAGACAGAATATGTATAAAGGTACTTTTAATTTAACTTCTGTTCCGATTTTCATAAAATATTTCACAATACATGTAAGTAATTAACCTACCTAGAATCGACGGCCGTAGTTGACCGGTCAAGATTTGTATACTGAAGTGTTAATCGAGTTTTGTTGCTGGCCATTACCAAAGTTTATTCCATTTTTTTTTGTGTTTTGGCTTCGCACGATTTGTGCATTTAGCCAGTGTCAAGTAATTTTTCTTTTCGATCAAGTAAATGGCCCGATATTGGGCACGAAGTTACAAAACAGTCTTAGTCATCTTTAGTCAGTCAAGTCAAAGTTATTGTAAAGCGGTAGCAACTTTACAACAACCTAATATGAGTTTCTGGGGGGAACACGAAAAGTTCACGTTAGTCACTTATTTTCACCTTCACCACACTTGTGCACTCACATGTAAATAAATTGAATAAAACACTAACAAAATTAAACAATTTAATTCGCTATTTCACTAAATTTCATGAAAATTAAAATTTGTGCGACAAGCTCCAACCCGATCCCGCAAAAACTCTCCATTTTGTAACACAGGTATTGACAACTCGTGCGTCGGTATGTCAAACATGATGGAAGTTTAAAAAAAAACGAAAATCTAAAAGCTTTTCAATGTTCGTTAGAGTGAAAAATAGTTAGTATCGGGAGTACGCAAATAGTGTAGCTTCTATCAGTGACAGCAAATTATGTCAGTAGGTACTTACTTCCTGAGATAACATCTTAGGAACAATTTCCTTTTTAAAGTCATTTAACATCAATACATACGTAAATGAATAATAACTTTATTCACAGAAATAATACAGAAACACATTTATCATGTACATTACAATTCATTACAAGTTGCGAAATTACGTCAAGTACGAGTCTGGGAATGGTACATTCTTTTTTGTCGACGCCCCTGGATTCCTCCAGACAAACGTTTTTGTTTAACATTTTACTGGCGATCATAAGAACAGACAAGAAAATAGCTGTTGCCATGGCTTCCTCCGGTATAGCCGCTACACTATTTCCTATGTCAAGTCATCATGCTTATGGCTAAAAGTAAAACATGTAAGCTTATCTACGAATATGAGAGTACACCTTTATATAGACGCAGATTCGGGGCATTATGCGGAAACACTGTTGAAAACTGGCGATGGACGTTTGGACACGGATGCTGATGGTCGTATTATAGTAACGGGGGAATTCCGTAATTTTAATCTTTTTGCATTGCTAAAGTTTACCCAGATTTACAAGTAATTGACCAGAGATTTTAAATAAGGTGCAGGGAGATTCATGGGCCTAGAACAGAGCACTTCACATCCTGCTGAATTTTTAAATGCTCTAGAGCAGGGTTTCTCAAACTTTTGGCTCCAGGAACCTCTGTTAAAGTTTTCAGATGACAACGAACCCCTTAACTAACGAATTAAATCCCCTCTGCCCTCCAAAGAATATTATAAAATTGACTGTTGAAGAAAATAGGGTTTTTATTTCAATAAAAGGTAACAAATAAAGTGCCAAAAGAAATATCTTTTTACTATTAATGTGATGGATGTGCTTGTTTCTTGTCGCAAATGGAGTCAATTTTAGGAGTAATTTTGGACAATTTTTAACCATAATTCTGACTCAGTATCAAGTCGATTTCTGTATTTAGTTTTTATTATGACAAGGTGTGAAAACCCACTCTCACATAAGTATGCTGTAGTAAAGGGTAAAAGGAAATTTACCGCTTTGCGTGATAGGTCGGGATACTCTTCCTGTCTAGCTGCCCAAAAATCTATCAAAGACATCCTTTTTAAATCAGTTTGAAGAGTTTCATCTACGGACATTTCTTATAACGACTCCTGTTGCTTAATACTCAAACTAGAATTTATGCTCTCATTCGTGACGGATGATAACGTTGAATTACTTGGACATTTTCTGCGTAATGACCCCGTTTTATAACCGACGAAAAAACGGAGGAGGTCTCAAGTAGACGCGTTTTTTAAATTTTTTATGTATGACCACGCATAACTTTGTACAGACTAGTCCGATTTTGATAATGATTTTTTTATTAGATAGGGTCTACCTCGAAATTGATTGGTCCAATATAAATTAAAAAAAAGGCCCTACCGTGAGTAAATAGGTGTGATTTATTGTTCACTCACAAATTTTAATACTGAGTTGTGTATTACAATAATTAGCAGATTATAGCCACAACAAAATATGAAATCGAAACTTTTTAACAAAACTAAAAAAAAACGCCGAAAAAACTGAAAAGCAAAAAACAGTCAAAAAAGGTTTATTATTTTTTGCTTTTCAGTTTTTTCGGCGGTTTAAATTTTTTTGTTAAAAAGTTTTCAAAACTAGCTAGCGGCACGAAGGGATTGCAAACATTTTGTTTTTATTTTGCTGTCAAACAAAACGCGCTCACAAGGCTCACACAATAAACTAAAACAAATGAATCAAACACTGAGCGCGGACCACGCCACGCACCGGGGAGTGGGAAGGGCGGGGGCCGAGGACGGCGACGCGGCGCGGGATTACACAATTTGGACGAAATATAGTCGGTGCCACTATTTTATTTGCTGTGGAAAAATGGGAAAGTATTGAGTATACCTTGAATCCTAATAATTCCCACTGACCTACCATTTATATTTAAAAGACTCCAGTTTCCAATAAAACTAAGTTTTGCTATTACAATAAATAAAGCGCAAGGGCAGTGGCGCGAGAGCAGTGGTGGCCCAGTGGTAACTGACGCGAGATGTACGAGATGTAGGTCGTAGGTTCGATCCCAGACAGGCGCTTATCTTTGTGTAAATTATTTCATTGCCACTGCTTTTATAACGGTGAAGGAAAACATCATGAGAAAACCGGCATGTCCTAGAACCAAAAATTCGAAGATAAGTGACATCTACCAACCGCACTGGATCCGCGTGGTGGATTATGGCCCACTCCCTCTTACAGAGAGGAGGTTTGTGTCCCAGCAGTTTGAACGTTATAGGCTGATTATTATGATGACGAATTGCATGTGCGCGTGTGTCCAAAGCCCAGAATGTATACGTATCAGCGCCAAATAGAAGGACATAAAACATTGTGTATAGGAGCGTCCTAGAATAATGTTCCGTTCTGAGCCCATGGTTGCAACGGCCAAACAACAAGCAGAGTACAACCCGAATTGATTGTCAAATTCTAAATGAACGCGAGCGTAGCCACGGGCAAAAGCTAGTATATATTTATATGTTCATGCTTTGAAAGTGTTTTCCATTAATGACGCTCAAATTTTAAATGGAAATCAGTATCAGATATCAGTGAATTGATTAATTATTTTTGTAATATGATATCTGCTAAACAGTGCACCTTCGTTATATATAGCCACCATGACTATGAAAGGCGAGAGGTACAGGTCGATGATGACCAGTTCTTCTGGCCCAAATTAGAAGATATCGATCTCATTGACATACGGTTTCAAGAAGACGGCGCTACTTTCCACCTTAGGTCCTTCACGGCCGTAGCCGCCGCGGGAGAGCCACTGGGCGTCGGGACTCCCAGGCTGATTCCCGACCACCGTAGGCGCGGGCTTGCGGGCGGCGAGTCATTAACAAAATAGTTTTCAGTTGATCTAACTCGTGATAAACCAACATAACTGCCCGTGGGTAACACGTTCTTTTCATAGGTCAATCAAAGAGAATGTTTGTCCCTGGGTCTTGTTAATAGTCAGGGCAAATGATATTTAAACGAGAATCTGGAGTCGCTTGAACGATATAGGCAGCTACGTGGAAATTATTGGAAGCCTCGGGATCTGCCCTAGCTAGCCAGCTTCTGGTCCGATGAGAATGGTCGCTGTAATTAAGTTGTCTTTTAAATCATTTATTAGTAGCCTTGTGCCATTGCAGGTTAAGTGCGCTTAAATTTCTTAAAATCGTCTTAAAAAGTGATAGGCTTTCCGATTTTCAATATCAGTTCGTGAGGTGGCAGCCCGGATGGATTAAGGGAGTTTAAAAATTCTCGCGGATAGGGGACTGCTTCTTTGATATTACACGCTGTATCAATGTACTTGTAAATTTGGACTTGGCTTTTTGTAAAATTAAATTATTGATTTCACTGACTGTATCGTTCCTAGGTGAAACATTGCCCTTGAACAAAGCCAGTGCTTGTCTTTATTTAGTACATATTACGATATGAACGGGTATTTGACATGAAGCGCCTGCTTATGTAATCTCCACAGCCCAGTTACACATCATCAAGGCGTGTATACAATCATCGCCCCAATGGAGTATAATTCAAACCCTTTTACGCACTAACATGACAGCCCACCTTAAATACGGATAACGATTTTCCACAACAGATGCTTAACGTTGGAGAAGGTTCTTCTTCTTCTTCTCCAACCTTGGCCGCTAACGCTGCGGAAATCGTTATAAATGAGGGTCTGGGTCGTATAGTTCACAGTCTGCAGCAACTTATATGTAGATGAACTGCGTCTATAAGTTGCAGTGAATGAGTTTCTCAAGTCCTTCAGTGTTCAATCCACTGCTTCAACATGAGCTCTATGAGTCATGGTACATTCGAACCATATTATCAGCGACGTATCATGTAACAACTGACTAAAGGACCCAGTTTTGGATTTCGCACATATCGACTGTTGCTCCAATGAATCTGTCAATGGAAGTTTGAAGGTAGAGTGTGTAGATTTACCTTCGCTCAACAAAGTAGCTGCAAACCCTGAAGAAGCCACTGCCAGAGCTATTTTTCCGGATTGCCTAACATGTGCTAATATTAAATTAGTGGGGAACGTTTTCCCTGTGCCACCTGGGGCGACAATTTTTTTTCTTTATTATGCGTTACGCTTTCAATAATCCATCAAGAGCCTGTTTTTGATCTGTGACTAACTTCAGCAAATTTGTTTAAAAAAGTAGCCAATTCACTGATGTTGTTTTACCAACGTGTGCAGAGACATACTACCTTAATTCAGAGAGACGCGGCGCATGTTTAATGCTAGACTCCCGAGCACGGCCTTGAGATATTCTCACACTTTGGCTAGCGAGTTGCTGCGAATACTCGGAGATAGTCTCTTTATCGCTTGTTGCAGATACATGCTGCCTTAATTCACGGAGACGTTGCGCACGTCCAGCGCTAGACTACCGAGCACGGCCCTGAGATGTTCTCATACTTGGCTAGCGAGTCGCTGCGAACGCTCGGAGCTAGATTTCCTAGCGCGTGTTGTCTTCGAAACTATTTAACTAATTGACATACTAATTGATATCCTTGTGATCATATTTTTTTTTGATATGGATTAATATTTGATTCTTTAAAAATCATCCAAACGTAAGTAAAACGAAAATACTTTTTAAATACATAAAAGCTACTTAAAAGATAGAAATATGGTATCGCGAACTTTTTTGTAGAAATATTTAAGGCGGAACAAGTTGCCTTACATTATTTTCAATTATATATAACTGTTTAGGCAGCGCATGCAAATAACTCTGTTTTAATCCACCTGGTTAGACAAAAATTGGGAGAGCTCAATTAATATGCAAGATATAAATATAATTTATAGATTATAGCACTCACAAATAACGCAGCATTCAACCAATAAAAAAAATATAGAATTGGACCTTTAGTTTCGGAGATAGCCCCTTACATACGAACTTAAAACAAATTTTACCTCTTTATAATATTAGTATAGATGAAAAGTGCTGTAGAAAACATGAATTAAAACAGCGGAAATACTTCATAAGTTTACTATACTTTCAAACCATTCTCTAAAATGTAAAATGTTTAAAATAATTAAAGGCACGCCTCTTCCCCTAATGTCGCCCCAGGAGAAGAATCCAATGATCTTCGAGTTCATCACAAGCATGGCGCCGTGATCTAAAACATTGAAAAGAAGAATGAGATCTGTCCGTATAAACCAGACAAAGGCAACTAAATCCATAAAGTAAATGCGCACAAAGGGATTAACTGTGGCTTGTATGATAAGCAATCCCATTCTTTTTCTTAATTCATTAATACATATATCGAGAACCGCGCATCGCTCTGGAATTTTTTAGCTGTATTATGTAATTAATAAATGAAGTTCACAGCTCCAAAGATGATATTATTTGCCATAAAAATAAATAGTGCATCAAAGGCAAGAGATAAAAAAATTGTTTACACAATTTTTGTCGACAGTCGACAGCTACGCATAGAAAAAGCACACCGAAGCCACTAGCTAAGTTAGTTTAACTTTATTCATTTATACCTAGGTGATAGGGCGGGTACCCGGAACTGCACGTCCAAGAGCATATTCTGCGTACGGTCATTTATACGTAGTATTATTGAATCGTGAAATTGGTAACGCTTATTTCGCTACGCGGCTTGCTACGCGCCTACGGCGTAGCTCGCAGTATGCTGCTCAAATATAACATACTTTTGATTAGATAATAACAATTTTGCAACAATTTACTTTTCTGAATCACAGATGGGACATTTGTGACGACACGGTTGGCGCAGCGGTTAAGCGATTGACTGCTGCGCTGCGTGTCGCGGGTTCGATTCCCGCACGGAACAAATATTGGTATGACCTACAAGTAGTTGTTCCGGGTCTGGTCTTGTGTATGTGAGTGTTAAATGTTTGTAAACGCACCCACAATACAGGAGAAATTCCTAGTGTGGGGCAACGTTTTTAAAAAAAAGAAAAAAAAAAGATTTGGCAAGAAGGATTACATAAATCAAAATGTTTTATTTTATTTCAGTGTATGGCGTTTTGATCCAATATAAAGAAGTTCACGAAAAAAAATTCACGGCGTCCATTGCCTACGGCCACCTTCATTCTTCAAGAGCATGCCACACCAAGAGCTAAGTTAGCTTTAACTCTATTCAATTAAAATATTGAATCGTAACGGCCATGGGTTTGCTACGCGCCGAGCTACGGGCCTACGGCGTAGCACTTGCTACGTGCTACGGTGCGGGCCCAATGCGTGTAAGCTACAAAACGGGAGCTTTTTGTTTTTGTGAAGTTATTTATGCTGTTATTGTTATGTTAGTTATTTATGTTATATATATTTTATGAAGTTATAATGCCATTTGATGTAAAATATTCATTAATTATTCGAAAAGACACAATGCTTACTTCCGAATAGATACATAATTATTTAACATGGTCAAGTGTAGTTTCCTTCTATGCTTGCATTTTAATTTCACGGATGGATGTGAAATTAATTAGTATTCCCGTCACACCATTCCATGAAAGTTAACTTAAACTATCTCAAAATATTGATAATTGATAATCTCAATTGCAGTAAACGCCGAGTTCGAAATATGTTTATTTTCTATCAGTAATTATAACCAAGTAATTAAACTTATTAAGCCCCATTACGTATAACGGAAGACCGAGTCATTATTGTAGACTAGTTATTAAGAAACTCCTTGGCTAGGTCTGCAAACTATTTTTTGATGAATATTATATACACAATGACATGAGTTTTTACTTTGTAATGTATTATATATTATTATTGTGATATTAATTATTATGAATGTATATAACTAGGGAAACAAATAATCCAAATGGGCCCTTATGGATCATTTGTTTCCCCAGTTAGTTTTATTGAAAATCTGGCAATTTGAATGCTTTATGCGGCCTACCCAAATGTATTTTCTTTGTATTGTATGTCAATGCGTTGTCACTCCTTAAGTTCTGATTAGACCTACATGATTACTGACCAATGCGTGCACTGACTTGACTGGTCTACTCAAATCTGATTGGTTATTTCCTCAAAAGACCATCAAAAACACCGAACATAGCAGTTTTAAATTAAAGCATACGTTATTTTTACGGCTCCGTGCACGAATTAAACTCTATTTTCTAAAAATTTTACCTAAATACGAAAAAGCTAGAAATAAATGTAGCCTGGGTGTCTGTAAACATACAGTGTTCGTGGCGTCAAACAAAACGTGTCAGATACATCACCTGCTTATAATTTCAGCGCTATCGAAAATAACAGCCGTAAAAATACCTTTTACTGAAGCCGACAGTCAATTGTTTTTTCGGTTATTATGACATTTTTTTTGCGCTGGATCATACCTGGGTATATTCTGGTTCCGGAGATATTAAAGGTCTAAGTTCTTACTTATTTTGATGTACAGAGTGCGTAGATGACGACTTACTACTAAAGTGTGATTTTCGACTTTTTTGAAAGTTTTTGTAAATAATAGGAAATAATAAATTAAATTAATAAAACACAGTTACAAGAAAAAGAACAAGATTATTTTTTAGGGATATTTTGTATCGAACTTGAAAATAATGATGTTGATGATATAAAAGTAGTTTCTTGTAAAACTTCACTCTAGCGTAATTCTGTGGAAAAGTTATTGAATAATTAATTTATTTGAAAAATCCCTTCAAGCCGTCTGGAAAACTAATAACTCGACTTTTCAAAACATGAACAATTTTGTTTAAATTCTTTTTGACTTTCTCACAAACAATGACCAAAATTAATCAAAATCAGTCGATTTCGTGTACGGCCCTTTTTATTAACCAATTCACAGAAATAAATATCATGAATCATAATTTATCATTATTGGCTGCTATAGTGCAGCTGAAATGATTCAGTATTTCATTGAAAAGGTGTCAACTCAACATGAAAAACAGAATAAATAAAAGGGTTATGAAGTTTAATTAAAACCTGTTTTTTTGTAAATTACTGCAAAAAGATGGTATAGTAGAGGAAATTAGATAATAACCTCTATAAAACAATTAATTACTGACAAATCTAATAACCACTATCAAAATCTGTTTGCCCAATATAAACTTACAAGATTTTTAACTATTTACATTTTATTTCACTAACCCGCATTAGGTCCGTTTTGTTCAAAAGTCACACAAAACTCATATGGTCTTAACTGTTCGATAATGGTATTAGCATAAATCGAACATTTGTCAGAAAAAGTCGGACGAACTGTATTGCCGACGGAATCTGAAATGTCACCTTAAACAAAAAATACGTTTGCTATTAGCTTTTTAGGAATCAACAGGTGTAAAGTTTTGTTGGAAATTTAACGTTCCGGTACCTGATGTTTTTAGATCCTATGAACTGATAATTTGTGAATAAGCAATGCTGTATTAAATTACTAATTTATTTAAAATTGTTAAATCAGTAAAAGTTGGGTCCAATGCCTTATCCAACACAATCCAAGCCGATTTACTCACAAATAAACAAAAGAAAATTTCAATATCCTTAAAAAATTAACATCACTCAAAATAGCCCTAATTAAATAAGCGACAACGAATACAGACCTTTCAGAGAAAAATTACGACATAAAATACAGACCTTTGTGAGAAAAATTTAGTTCCCAATCAATGATGGCCATTTGTTTTTCGTATTTTTCCAAAGTTTCGTCACTAACCAAAAAGTTTTTAGGTGCTGAAATAAAATGAGATTACAGAGGTTATTACAAAAAAAGCACTTACGGGATTTATAGCCACTACGGGTACGTAAATGATGGGCACGATGTAGACGGGGTGCCACGGTACAAGTGGTGCCGGAGGTGGTGGCGGCAGTAGTATAGGCCTCCACATCGCTGATGATTCACTGGTCAGCAATAGCAGGAAGTAGCTTTAGAAAAGCTTCCGTCACTTGTGTCGACCGAGATGTGAGTTGTGATAGTACCGCGGGTGCAGTTTATTAACTGCGCGCACGTCCGATGCCTTCTAGGTGGCAAATGGACTGTTGCATTCAAGTGAAACTGTACGCAGATAACCTTACCGAGGGTTTGCAGAATCGAAACCGTTCATTTCGATGTTATACTTATTGTGATTTATTTTAAAACTGTCATGAATTTATAAAGTCAGCTTATATGAAACCGAAGAAATACTTAGGCTTTAAGATGTTTAAGAACCGCTGAAAATATATATTTGTAGTTAAATTTTTAACATTGTTAGTAGTGTGGGTTACTCTTTTCAACTGAGCCAAATCAGAGTAGTTTTTACTAGTTCAAAGTCCTTACTATGTACGACGTGTCACATAGTAAGGCCTTTAAAAGAAAGGTCGTGGGTTCAAGCCCTATCGTGGTAGGTCCCGAACCCACCTTTAGCCAGACGGTGAACACCACAGCCATTGCCTTACAGGCGCTTAGAAAATGTACCAATTTTATATAAATAACGTTAAATAAACTGAATTTTATTTTATTAGTTTAAAAAATCGAATAGTAATTTTAATCCAATATTGTTAATGAGCGCAATTTCGCTCATCATCATACTTTAATGTTCCAGATAAAAAATAAAGATTTCAACGAAAGCAATGCTTTTACATTGCTTCCGTTAAAATCAACACGTTCATGCAGACGCCAATATAAATCTCGCTGTTCGAAGTGATTGCTCAGAATGTTATCAGTGAAGGACTGATAACATACAATCTCGGAGCTTCATCCGTCGTACCACATACCACGCATCTCTGACATAGGTAGGTACTCGACACAAGCAATTTAAATCCTCTTTACAAATTCATTGTAAGTTAATAATAAGCGGCGTATACTAAGAAACCATGCATTGATCCAACGTTTTAAATTTAAGAATTGCGTTCATCGACTTCCATTATTCCCACTTTTATGGGGCAATTTTGGGTATACTCAGTTTTGTATATAAGGCACGGGGGTAACACCGTAAAAACATAGTGTGTTTAGTTATTTAAGATTGAGAAAAAAGTGATTTCGAGTGCAAAATATGTGAAAGAAACTAACCTATTCTATTGAATACCAATTCAAGTTTATTTATGTTCTTTAAAACTTGTGTTTTATCGAATATTTTCTTTAGAATCTACCTCACTTTCTCGATTCTACCTCATTTTCCATTATATTTGTACACTACAATAATAATTATGTCCCAGGCCCTGGTTAGTCTCCGTTGAAATTGGCCGCCGAGATCAAAAATTCAGTCAGAACTTTGAACGTAATTTAGAAAATCTTGCCGATATTTTTCTACTTTTTAGGTTACTTTTTACATTTTTAATGCTCTTAATTTAACACAAAATGAATTATATAGTCTGACAATGGGATGGGCCAAAGAAGCTTGGAGTTATAAATTATATTAAGACAAAATACAAAGCTGGCGTCTTCTGCTCGCGTTTATTTATTTTTGAGTGTAATGTAATTTTATAAAAGAATCGAACTAACCTTCTTTCAGTCTCGTTTGATGAAAAAGTTACAACTCCGGGTAATTGTGACTAATTTATAGGGTGAAACGTAAACCTCCTTCCTCAAAACTTAAGGACAGTCTCCTAGGACCGTTTTCCTATGAAAACGGTCCTAGGAGACTGTCCTTAAGTTTTGAGGAAATCTTGACCAACTGAGGTTACTAGAAAAGTAAAAAAACTCTAAAAAAACTTTTTCTCCTAGAATCACCCACGGCAAAATGATAATGCCGTTTTTCAAAATTTAATTTTCTAATTCCTTGTGTTAAGTTGGTGATTGAAACATAGTATTTCAAAATTTATCGAAAAATTGCTTTATGTGCGCCTAAGTGCTTACCTTTTAATTTAAGAGATGTACTAAGTGTTTAAAAATGTACATATATAAAAAAAAAATATGTATAACTGTGATACTTGAACGTGAAATTCATCGGGAAAGATCGTTTTGAATTTCAATCACGTTCTAAGCTCTCTGATTTTTGATAAAAAAATGTCTTTTGTTTTTATTTGTATATCGTTAGAATTAATTCTTATTCAATTGAAAATTTAATTTCTTTTGTTTAAGTTTTACATAATTATGGGAATATTTTCATGTCGTGTATTCTAAATCGAATAGTTTTGATGTTACTGTCGGCGTGCCACATTTTCGCAATATTGATGGTGTACAGGCGCAGGGTACCGAACCCGTACGCAAACCTAATGTTCAATGTTTTATTTAAGCCTGGATTTTTTGTAACAATGAATCATCAGCGAATTGTCAGCTACTAATGCCCGTTGTTGCTATCGTCAATTTAATTGACGACTAATAAGGTAATGTAAGCAGATCCCAAGCAATAAGGAGCTTCAGTAATAGTAGGTACCTACATAATAATTCTATGCTACGGGTTGCTTAGCATGGAATTAGTATTTACTATTCTACGTCTAAATCTTCATTTTGTCTGTGGTTTGTCCAACCTTACGCACTTAGAGCTAGGTTAAATTCTCTAAACTTACGCATTACATTTAGATGTCATTAAGTGTTAGTGAAAACGGGCATAAGTCTCGCATAGGTACCTACCTACCTACCTAGGTAGTACCTACTAGAGGCACAGAATATATACCCGAGCAGAAAGAAAAATTCCTATCAGAGCTAAAAATTCTTACCTACTTTTATAGGGCTGTCTCTCGGTTAGTGCTAATAAAAAACTGAGCAAGTGCGAGTTAAGATTCGACAGTGAGAATACATCAATCACTCGCCCGTACATTTGTTCAAAGCCCGCCTCGCGCCGCGCGCCGCTGCTGCGAACCGCCTGGCGAATACCGCTGACATTGCCGCTGCGTCCGGCGCCTCGTAACATGAATCATATTAAATTTTGTGTATTTTTTTTCCTGCTCGCCGCCCCGCGCTAAACTTTCGCTGATAGCAGCAAGGTCGGGGCCAGGCCGTAAGGTAAGAAATCTTCCATACCTTCCTTGTTTTACTATATCACGAACGTAAGAAGTATCTAATACAAAATGTCAGGTCAAACGGAATCTTGCTAAGACGGCCTACACACATACTTTAGTACTTACGTACAAACCCCATAATTTCAGCCGAAAGAAGTCCACTGCTGGACATAGGCCTCCCCCAGGCTCCTCCACTTCGATCGATCTTGTGCTTCCCACATTCAGCGGATTCCTGCCGCCTTCACAAGGTTATCGGTCCACCTTGTGGGAGGCTATCTCACTCTACATCTTCCGGTACGCGGTCGCCTCTCCAGAACCCTTCGGTCCCATCGGCCATCTGTTCTGCGAGCAATTTACCCTGCCCACTGCTACTTAAGTTTGGCAATTCTTCGGCTATGTCGGTTGCCTTGGTTCTCCTGCCAATATAGGTGGTAGATAAACCATAACAATAATACATACTTGTATAGTTCTCATTGCTAGCTCACTAGAAAATAATCCTAAAAAAAAATACAAATTAAGAAGTTCTTGTGATAATTTTTGAATCATAGTATTTAGATGCTCTTTGCAAACCAGTGCCAGCCATATACATTATTTATGTACAAAATAGTAGATTACCTTCTTAGCAACAGTTTGAGGTATAATACAATTACCTGCGCCGATTTTTACAAAATGTATTTATGGCCAGGGTCTCTTAGACACCTCCACATAGTGGCGACGGCGTCATCAGCGTAATCGGCGTGGAAAGTGTAAATAAAAGTAATAAAAAATTACAGTTAATTCACGGGAAAGTTATGATTAATAATACTGATCTCATTCTCATATAATAAATACTAATCAATTTGTACTGCAAAGTATTAAAATCCTAATTACCATACCAAAAAATTGTTTCATTGATTTTAAAACTCACACCAAAAAAGCGGCTCTTGACTCTTGAGCAGCTTAAGAACAACCAGTTATGTAAATTATTTACAACAATGCTTCAAATTCTTGAGAGAGGAATACGTTTTAAATTAATCAATAAGTAGAAATTATTTAATCATTTATAGTGTTTAGCAGACTTGTATAACTGCGTTGTCTCTTTACCCAGAATATTACTTATAAATATTGGCGCCGATGACGCTGACCAAAAAATCGGTAATAAAAATTTCGGTAGGCGGCGTGCACCACGCCGATCGACGCACACCTCTAGTAGGCACAAGCAGGTTTCATATTAGTAGCATTTATGTTATGAGCATTCTCCGTGCCAATACTGCAATATTTTGCGAGTGAATATTATATTTTGGATCTGAATTGAATTCACATCGCAATTCCAATATACAGCGGTATGTCTTCATGGGAATTTCAAAAATTTCATTCCTATTGAATACTTACAGATTGACTGTTGTAATGTGGATGTTGACTTACCAACGTAATACTCCTTTTTTAATATTGGCTCCGAATGCTCGAATAGTCCAATGTTATTGTGGTAATCGCCTCTGTTAAAATGAGAATGCGTTAAAGTCCGTTTGATGTCGGAATCTGTACGAAGAAATACCATTATTTTATTGTACTGTTTTGTTTACTTATTGTAGTTATCTATACCAACGCTGGTCAACCCCAAGCCTGCGGGCTAACAACTAGTCCGTCAATGCATTTTATTGCATGTATTGGCCTGCCAAAACCTGTTGCTGCTGCAACTGGAGAAAATGAAACATTTCGATGAACTGGTTTGCCTTGCCCGCGACGGCTAACAGCTGTCGGAAAACTTTTAGAATTTAATTTAAACTGACTGATTCGATTTTCGGATTTTGGATGTGTGAGCAGCGTTTCGGGGACTTCTACTATAACATTGATTGATGTTCGATTCGGTACGGAAGCAAATCGAATGATTGTGAATAGCTATGCTATGCTGGTCTAAAATATTTTGCTTCATATGAACCCATTCTTAATTCAAAAGTTTAGTATCGACCTCAGATTTTTCACCACATAACTACCATAACATAAAAACCTCTTCAAAGTTATCAGTGATTTTTTTAGTTTCCAAGTTTCAAGAAAAAGCCTTTCTACCCCTTTTTATGAAAATTATGCTGACGGACGAGTACGAAATTTGGGGTTATTCCACTAATCCCCACTGACAATCCCCATCGGTTTAAAAATAAAATATAAACAACGATATATTAACTTAAGAATCACAGCAGTCAATTTTTTATGCCTACATAGGTAAATCAATAGCAATTACTATTGCACTTGCAACTTTATTGGTTAATATTTTTATAATATAGATACATGCCTTATCAAACCTTATGTATATCATTTTTAGACCCGATCTCGTCTAAGTTTCAAATTAAATAAATTTACTAAGTTCAACTCTGTACCTGACTATGTAACTTGCAAAATTATTACGTGGGTAAGCAAATAAGACATATTGTTTTATTTATTTTTTATAAATTATATGCTAAGCTAACTCGACTCGAGTATAAGCTATATTAAACCTAAGTTATGGCAAGTACTTATTTCATAATCACAGATCTTCTATTAAGGATATACCAATTAAGATACAAGTTGTCAAAATATAAATCTATAAAAAAGTATACCTAGGTACTCGAATACTGGCCTTATACTGTTATAATTTAGTAATTGACTAGTGTTAAATATGTATTACTTTATTTTATGAAATTGCTGTAGGTACAGTGAGAGGCAGAGAAAACTCATCACTTCTTCAGCCTTTGCTTCATTTCTAGGGGGTGAGTTTTCTCTGCCTCTCACTGTACCTACAAATTAAAAACCATAACGATGGTTACAAGAGGACTTTATTAAATTATGGCTTTTACTTGGCTGACCACATACCTACAAATTAGTTAATTAGCAACAGAACCACCTTACTACTAATGTACAGTCTTATTTATAAACGTCTCTTAACTTTTAATCAATTGCCAATTAACTGATTTGCAAAATACTTATTTATAAACACTATTTAGCGGTTAGGGGTCGTTATGCAATTGATTTGTAGCTGTCAAAAATAAGCACCACCGGTGTTTAATTTAACCAGATGGCTGCGACAAAGCCACCGCGCGGCGCCTCGGGGTGCCGATGATGACGCGTTGATCACGGCGCGTGCAGATCGCGCGCTATGTCGTGTGTTGGGTTCGATTTCCAACAATGTTGTTTGTTTTTATTTTGAAATCGATGGGGATTGTCAGTGGGGATTAGTGGAATAACCCGAAAGGCACAGTTAAAGTTTATATGGAGAAGAAATTTAGAAGGCTACTACTTTTAATAATGCAATAAATTAAAAAAAAACATGGTCGAATTGCGACCACTGGGTGACCACTAGTTTTAATAGTAACTTAGACTAGTGTGTGTGCCGGTTGACACAGAATCAGTTTAATGGCGTTTATTACAAATTGGTTGGGCAGCATTAATCTATGATTGTAGAACTTAGCACCTGCGTGGTTTAGCACTAACTTCTGGGTTGGTTGATATTTGGTTAATTTATATTAGAATGGTTATGGTTTAGGTCTTGGTTTACGGTCACTGACTTAATGATACGAAATTATATGGTTTAAAAGGGTATTTTGAATACTACAATTTATCCTAATATTAAATGGTAAGCCATATGATGGTTTGATTTGGTTTGGTTTTGTTACGCGATTGGTAGTCTGACACGAACTAACTAGTAATAGTTGCGATATATGCATTTATGAAAATTCATGCAGGCAAAAGTGCTTAGCTGTTCTGTTGCAAATATTGTACCGAATAATAAAACTAAAAAGTTTGTTTGAACGCGCTATTCTCTGAACTACCGGTTGGATGTGATTTTTTATTTTATTTTGAAAGCACAGTTCTCGAGGAAGACACACAAAACATATCGTTACGGCTGGTTTCCCCGTAGGGTTGGGCAAGGGTGAACCTTATAGTACACTCACATTTCATTAGTTATGTTTAAGTCCCACCGGGCAGAAATCCAAACTCCGGGCTGCTAGTGAGAAATTTCAGAATGAAAAACTCAATAACACTTTGCCCGACCCGGGATCGGACCTCATGCTTAGTACTGCTAAGCATGAGGTCCGATCCCGGGTACTACTCACAGCACTACGGCCAGTACTCTGCATGGGACTACTAGACCAACGAGGCAGTCAAGATTCCGAAGAAGTGTATGTGAAACAGCCACGGACGTTTGTCCGACAACTGAACGCTCGTACCTAAGTTATGTTAGATACGATCGGTCAGTTGTTACCATGACACGAAACGGAGGAAGATGGTCTGCAAAACAACTTTTTTTAAAGTCTCGTACCTACTTATAAAAGTATGGGAAATATATAAGTGATCCTTAAAAATACTTTTTCGCTTGTTATAAATGAATGAACCACTATAAACTTTATAGGCTTCTAGTAATGTATACTTTTTTTTATTAAGAAGAGCTTTACTTTCCGGCCGTTTCTCACAGTTTGTTGCAGTAATTAAGCCGACCAAACAGGTTAGGTTGGAAGTCTTCTCTATAGCAAGCGACAAATTGGAACCGTGCGCCTAGTTTCTGACGTTGCATAACTGGCCATGTAGTGAAATAAAATATTTTGATTTTGATTTTTTTTTTACCAACAAGGCGCGGCTCTAATTGGTTGCAGTAACTAAGCAAAGGCACCCCGGTTTAGGTTAGAACTGTGGCCAACGCTGGCCACCACGCGCTCGTCAGCTTGCGAGCGGCCGGTGAGCGGGCGGGGGAGCCGAGGCTGGGGCCGGTGAGCGGCCGGGGAACGCGTCGCCAGCGCGGCGGCTGCGGCATCCAAGGTGCTTGCCGTTACTTGGCTGTAAAGTATTTTATATATTGACTCTTGAATCTAACAAAAAATAGAATTTCACAAACGGCAAAGGCTTAATAGGTATTTCACAATCGAACCACTTAATCGAAAAATTGTTGTCACAAACCGGCAATATTTTTGAAAGACCTTTTCCAACGACACCCCCATACGGAAAATAAACTTCTCCACTTTAGGTGCAGAGATAAAAACATTATTTTTTTCAAGATTTTCAAATTACAGATTTCTATCAGAAAGCGTATCTGCTCGAAGCTGCGAACAGACGGATGGACGGCTGGACGGGGCGGGGGTAAGCCAGACGGCCAGACGGACTTTCTTGTTGATTACGGAACTCTAAAAATGAAATTGATATTCATCGGTAAACGCAACACTCGAGCCGTTCTCGAGTGATGCGTTTGGACCGTTTTGGCAATATTTCGTTTTAAAATGTTTGTAACTGTCCGAACCTAGTTTTTACAAAAGGAAAGTTGGAAAAGTTCCAGGAAATTGGTCAAATTCGTTTTTTTTTTGTATGAACCATTTAAATTTAGACAGGACAACCTCCAACCAATTTAAATGAAAATTACAGTTCAAAAAAGGTGACATCATGTGCTCGCTCTATAATAAGAGTAAAGTAATAATAAGTAGGTATCATTAATTTGTTCAAAAATATACAACAATTAAGTAGTATGGCACTTTATGGCACTTGTTTTTATGAACATTTGTATCTGACTAGATATATTTAGTATATTACATATTTTATAAAATATGTATCTGTATTTCAGACATCAGCGCTCTTCCCCTGTTTTAGGCGACACTTAGCAAATAACTTATTTGACCTCTACATATACAGTTAATAATACAACATTTAACTAAAGTATAATAACAAAATAAAACATTAATACGACGAAGAAGTGACAAAATATAGGAGATATGTGGGAAAGTTATGTGAAAATGACTTAACATTTTCGATCCTTTACTGCGTACCTGTGTACCTACTTATGTAATAGAAACTCCATAAATAGAAATATTACCTGGAAAATGTTTCTATTTATGGAGTAAGAATCAATACCAAGAATTCGCAGAATTTGAACAATTTGCTCCATAGGACCAACATAGTAAACACGAAAAATTACCATCCGTCTCATACATTTAGGTTGATTAAGAATTGAAGTTTTGCATGAGACAGTTAACAATAGTTTGATGGTACAGACCACACTCTTAAATCGTTCCCTTAGTAACATAAACACAAAACTACTACGTATCTATCTGAAAAAAACAGAGGACCAATTTTGGTAATTTTATGGACGTTCACAGTCTGATCTCAGTCTCAATCTGTCAAAAATACGTCGATTTCCATACGTTTTTGACAAGTTTTTGACATTTGACTGTCGCCGAGATGAGACTGCGACTAGATTTTGAACGTTTATTATTTACGAGAATAGGCGTTCAGGTTCTATTAATTAGTCACAAAGAAACATTTAACTCGATGACACTTTATTTCTAAAATGGCAGTGACGGGCTTTTAACAAAAACGCTTAAGAGTGGAAATATATTCTCATTATTATTGTATCCTATCGATTTTTATCTCTTTTTTCGTTCTTAAATTTGACAAAATCGAGATACGTTTTCTTGTTAATAAGGGGACGAAATATAACCACACTTCGATACAAGTTGCATCACTGTCATCCTTAGAACGAATATATTCATAGCGAGTATTGTGACTCTCTACCTCATTAAAACACAGCTTCTGGTTCAATTCTTACGTAATAAACTTTGATCATATAGTCATCATTATCTGTCTAGCCTTTTCCCCACTATGTTGGGGTCGGCTTCGAGTCTAACCGGAAGCAGTTGAATACCAGTAAAGCGTCTGCCTATCTAATCTCTACATCCCAGTGACTGGGTAATAAATACGAAACCCTTTGGTAAGTGCCAATTATATTTAGATGTGAAATGTAAATGTTACGGCTAATAGCCGAAGTGCGGCTACACCTAGTTTTAGCCGGCTATAACTAGGTGTAGCCGGTTAAACTTAGATGTATCCTACTTATGTCACTTGTGAACTGCACCATACTGCTTACCGACCGATTAGGTTAGGTTAGGTTAGAATTGCGACCAAACGCGCGCGAGCCGAGCGAGCGCAGCGAGCGATGCCGCGGCAGCGGCCGGCGAGCGCTAGTCCAGCTGCACTTAGTTGTAGCCGGCTAAAACTAGGTGTAGCCGCACTTCGGCTATTAGCCGTAACATAAATACAAGGTGGCGCAAAATTAATCATCCAATTTTCTTTTTGAATAACTTTTTTACTAAATTTAAAAATATGACTTTGAGTGATGGAAATCTTTATTTGGACCTTTAGAATTTTTTCTATTAAGTGGAAAAGATGATATCCGTCAAGTGGCTGCCGCCAGGGTTGTTGCACATTTGTGCCCGTTTTATCGAGTTTTCCATGAGTTTCCGCAAGATTTCCAGTGAAAACTGTTCGCATTCTGTTGAATATTCTCCTTAAGGGCTGCGATTGTCTGAGGCTTATTAGCATAAACCCGCGACTTCAAGTACATTGACCTGCACTGTCTTATTGAATCCAATTCCAGCAGTAAGAAGTCGTTTATCATGGCCCTGTAGCGTTCGCCAGTAACAGTGATCATATTGCCGATGGCGTCCTCAAAAAAATATGGCCCAATCACTCTTCCCGCGTGAACGCCGCACCATACAGTGGCTTTGAGTGGAAAGATGGTCGCGAAAAGCATTATAATAAGTAACCAAGTTATTTAAATCTTAGTATGACACGATAGTAAAATTCAAAAGCGATTTTCTCTTAAAATAACGATTACATTTGAAAATAATTTGCTTTCGAAAATATTATGTTTGTGCCACCGTAGAATTTATCAATACCTACTTTATAAACAAATCGCCTTAAAATATTGCGTAAATGTTCCCTAGTTATGACTGTACACAGTCACTCGCTACTTTTGGTACAAATAACACACATCTGTCTACGCGTGCAATTCATACAAATAGGTTCCTACCTAAATCTACGTATTTCACATGTGGGCTTCATAAATTCTTTATTACGTAGAGCCAGGTCATTCTAAAACCGTGTGGGTGTACATCTGACAATGTAATAATGTCCTAACATGAATCACAAAGGTAACTTTTCCTTTGTGTAGGTAGGAAGAAGATATTTTGGTCAGATGGGTCAGTAAGTTAGAAACTTTTAGAGTTAGACAACGATACCGTGAATTTATAAAATAATTGAGATTTTAAGATTTCAGGTTTCAAAGATTATTCACAAAAACTTGACATCCTGGCCAGTACTTTATATTTTTAAGCAGTGTAGCAGACAGTCAAATGTATGATTGTAGACGAAGCAAAATAAGGCTACGTGAGGATGGACACGTGGTGCTCAGTAATAGTTTCTGCGTACCTCAGTGAGATAAATGCGTGAGTCTACGTACGCAAATTATCGCGGGGTGTAGTTACCAATGGCAACAGTTCACCCGCCAAACGAATGCTCGCATGACGTCGATAATCAAATCAATGTTTGGTTCAATTTGCCCGGTTCGACCGATGTAAACTAAAGTGAGTACACCGAGTTTTCGGACAGGGATTGCACGATGTCGGTTTAAGCAGCGTACGCTCTCTTCCACTACTCCATCTCTAGAGAGGCATGGAGTAGTGAAAAAGAGCGCACATGATGGTCTAGAGAAGGTCCACATCATAGGTTTGAAAAAAACTATTTCAATCAAATTCTACTAATAATAATATATCCTAATTAATATTATAAATGCGAAAGTAAGTTTGTTTGTTCGTTTGTTACCTTTTCACGCCTAAACCACTGAACCGATAAACCGCCGAAACCACGCTTAAGCCGCGGGCAAAGCTAGTATAATATATATTCTACTATCCGGCTTCCTAAATCATGTCTGTAAAAGAAAGTGCGTAGGTAAACCCCATCGCAAATTCTGCTATAATATCAACGTGAGTGAATCGTGAATCGAATTATTATCAAATCGAGACTATATATATTTCCCCAAATCAAAGAAAAAGAGTTGAAAGTCATATCTACTGAAATAACTGTATCTCATTATTTTCCATCAATTCAACTGAGGCACCTACACATTACAACTCAAACATTTTTTAACGAAAGTTCAAAATGATATTCATTTTCAACGAACACGATTTTATTTTACAACACCGTACATATTCCACGAACAGCCTTTAACCAAAAGTGTACACATACACAGTGTGTTAAGCTATATTTAAATTCTGAGAACGAAACTATGTTAATAAATATTTCCATGACATCCAGTTTCACGAACAGCCTTTTATCCGAGCCACAGTTACATTGAAATCCTGATACATTTTCCTGGAATACCTGCAAGGTTCTGTTTCCTATATTTGAAACAAAATATTTCCGATTCAAATAAATAGTCGTTGCATTACATGTGCCTTATTTATTATATTTATTTATTTGTTTAATTTCTCGCACACAAAAAAGGTACAAAGGCGGACTTAATGCCTTAGGCATTTTCTACTAGTCAACCAAGGGTGGTGAAGAGATTAGATGGCAGGTACTTTGGATAAGAAGAACAATGATTAAAAAATAGAACTATAGGTAAAATACATCATAATGAATTATAAATAAGATAGGTACATAAATAGGTTGTAAACAAATACACGCACATATAATATTATTATTGTAGATATGTATGCATGTATATACAAATGTATATATATAAATATATACAAATTCAAGCAGAGAGTTGTTGATATGACTCTATGCTATTTGTCAAGAAAATACCTCTGCAATTTCCTATTAAATGCATACCAACTGGTGGCCGTCCTGATTTCGAGAGGAAGCGCATTCCAAAGAAGTATGCACTGAATATGAAAGGTAGAATGAACAAAGTCAGAAGAATGAGAAGGACAGAGTAGAAGAAGATTGTTAGCAGAATGCAGATTCTTAGTGTGAGAAGAACATAGATATTGGAAATGACACACAAGATAAGAAGGAGGAGTAGGAGCATTGAGAAGGGAGAAAAGCGTAGTAAAAGCGCGCAAACCTCTTCTTTGGGGAATGGGCATTCATTTGAGCTCAGACCAGACAGCTCGACACATGGTCATATTTTCTGAGGTTGAAAATGAAACGGATAAAATTATTGAGCAGTCTGTCGAGCTTATCCAGCAAAACCGCATTCAAATCGAAGTAGCACACGTCACCATAGTCAATGATAGGGAAAATCAAAGACTGCACAAGCATGGTCTTCGTCTTGTCGGGCAAATAGTTCCACAGATAATACAGGGATTGCAGAGTACCGTTGACTCTTTGACTAACACTACAGACCTGGCGTTGCCAGCTCAGTGTCGAGTCAAGATGCAAACCGAGGTCTTTCACAGTAGGCGTAATGGGAATGCCGGTACCATTGAAAATAAAAGGAGGAAGAGAGCTAAGCGTCACCCTACCCATCATGCGCAAGCTTCCAATTACAATGACCTGACACTTTGAGGGGTTTACTGACACCCCAACACTATCAGACCACTTTTTGACAGCATCCAAGTGTCTGTTTACATCTGCTATAGCGTCTGATAAACTTACTACCCGCTCAGCTGCATACAGTTGAAGATCATCAGCGTAAAGATGATACGAACATCGAAGACAGTGAGTTATCCGATAGGCCACTATTTTTATATTTTTAAATGTTTGTTGTTTGCTGTTTTGTTATGATTATACGACTTCAAAAAAGGCGAAGGTGATTAACGTTAATAGTTTTGTTGTTTCTTTTTTTGTCGAATGAAAATATTGTACACACGGCTACACAACAAGCTATACATTTCCAGTTTACGCTGATCTCGCACTGTACGGAAATCATATACAATGCGAGATCAGCTTATACTGGAAATGTATAGCTTGATGTGTAGCTGTGTGTACAATATTTTCATGTCCCATGTCCCTTGATGTCTAGGAGCACTGCTTTCTGAATCAATCCCTTGATTCAGCCGCGCAGTGAGAGCATCTTGAGGTATTAGGCCATTTACTGTAACGATTATCGGTACAATGATTGCTGAGTCCACGTCCCAAATGTCGACAATCTCGTGAGCTAAGTCAAGATACTTGATTTTCTTATCTTGCTCAGCTTTCACGAGATTCTAATTATGAGTGACAGCGATATCAACAATCATTGAACGACGCCCTCGTCGATCTATCAATCCGTAACCATTGCGAGTGCACTGTTTATGTCGTCAAAATCTTGTCTATTCCTATCTACTTTAAAGATAAGAGATGTATCATCAGCAAACAGTACAATATCACAGATACCCTTTAAATAGAATTGTAAGTCATTAATATACACTAAGAACAAGAATAGACCCAGTATTGAACCTTGAGGTATACCTAACTGAACTGGTAGCCCTGAGGATATTACACCATTAACATCTACACATTGGCGCCTATTTTGCAAATAAGAACTTATTACGTTGAGTGCTTCGTTTTGAACACCGTAATGACGTAATTTACGCAAAGGCGTTTCATGGTGCACGCAATCAAAGGCTTTGGAGAGATCACAGAAAACTAACCCTCGAATCAAATTGTGTGTTGTGCAGATTGTATGTAGTTTAGGTGTAAGTTGATTGTAATTTTTTGGATGTATAAAATGTAAGAGACTGCAATTAATTTTAACATAAGGTAACACGTAAATGTAAAAAAAACATAACGAATGTTATAATCCTAGTTGAGACTATTCTTAAAATATATAATAACAATGAAATGCAATTAACAATAATAACATTAACCAGACACAAAATGACTTTGTTTAAGCCAGACTCATCATCAATACGCACTGGCGATGACCCTTCTTCCTTTTTAATGTAGACTTTCCTGTAGGATGTCCAGGCCGCCACAAGCTTTATATCTTTGACATTTAAGCGTGCAACATAGAACAGTCTTCTGCTTTGGTTGTCAATGACTCTGATAGGAATACTGTACGTAATTGGCCAGGAACATTGATGTTTTTCGAGTCTAGATGAGATTCCTTAAGTTCACGTCTAGATTTATTGAAGGAAATTAACTTGGAATTGACCTACTCCTTCCGCACTATTGTAGTAAATTCTACCACTACGGCTTCGGAATTTTAACGGTAAATATCTCTTATCTTCGACCCCTCCATTGGTGTCTGAAGTACCCACAGCCGAGCCGAGATTCTGAACCATATTGGAGATTTTTTTTATTTTCAATTTCCTGCTCAGGGAAGTTGCCAATCTCGATGGTAGTAAAGCGCGCATTCTTTTCGAGGATGTCAATCTGGTTTTTCAGGGTAGTGATTCTGTTTCTGTATTGTTATTTTTCCTTTTCTAGGATATCAATTTTTACAAGGAGCTCTTGATGTTAGGACGTGAGGGTTCCAATAGTCTTTGATCTCTTGGCTTTGCGTAGCAATAGTATTAAAGGTGCTTCTCAGCAAATCAAACTTGTGGTCTTGTTGAACTTTAAGCTCGAAGAACAAAGCTTTTAATTTAGAAATGGAGGATTTAGGTTGTTCTGTGTAATCAATTATAATAATTATCTTACAAATCCGTTTTATTAGAAATATCGAGAGCTGAGTTAGAATTATAGTGAATTGGAGGATTTCGCGGATATAATTTACCTGCCGAGTTAGGAGGAGAGCGAGATCTTCACTAATATTATAAAGAGGTAAGATATTTTTGTTTGTACCGAATAGGCTCCGAAACTATTGGACCGGTTTTAACCATTTCTACTAATAGAAAGCTAAATTATCATAAAGGAACATGGTCTATAATTTATAACAAAAATAGAGATCCTTAAGAAAATTGCAATAATTTAACCCAAAGTAGCAACATTTTGCCTAAAAAAATCATTGTTTGGCGTGCGATGAGAAAACTATTGAGCATCCGTTAAAATTATCTATTGCATGATTAAAGTAATCATTATTAACTACAAAACAGTCCGCGTAGAAATATATCTAGCTATCATAGTTAAGTCACAATAGTGGCTTTAATGTCGTGATGACGGCACGGTTGGCGCAGTGGTTAAGCGATTGACTGCTGCGCTGCTGCGTGTCGCGGGTTCGATTCCCGCTCGGAACAAATATTTGTATGACCTACAAGTAGTTCTTCCGGGTCAGGCTGTTTGTGTATGTGAGTTTATATGTTTGTAAACGCACCCACAATACAGGAGAAATTTCTAGGATGGGGCAAAGTTTTTAAAAACAAAAAAAAAATATTAGATCGCCGGTAGAAACAAAAGTTGGTTACATTCGTATCGTAGTATTATTTCATAATCAAATAAATATTTATTCAAATAAGTATCATCAAGGGAATGTATGTTGTAAAATACTTTTAAATTCATTCACATCGGCAATTTCATTTCAAAAGTTATCACGAGTATAAAAATGCAATACGCGAACCGTACGCCGCCGCCGCCCGCCGCGCCACCTGCCGCGACTTTCCCTACACCATAGAGTGGGCTTCTTCACGCAAAAACGAATGAACCGATTGCGATAAAACTTCATAGGTACATAGTTGTTACCTATAGCTGTTATTTTTTATCCCGATATTCCCACGGAGTTGAAACTTACGCGGGTGAAGCCGTGAGGAGCAGCTAGGAAGGATTATGTAAAGTTCTGCGAATCATATTTTAATCAACATAATTATACCATTTACAACCAAAATGCGTTGATGCGATCGATGATATGATGGACGCCAACCATGAACTAACTTAATCACTCCCAATTAGTAGGTATATGTGTCACCCGATACCGGCTCTACACTAATAGGAATTTCCATGAAATTCACTTGGATAACAGTGTTCTCTCCTGAATACCGCAAGTAGTAGGTATGCCTCGGTCGGCGATCACAGCATCGGACTACAGATATTTCCATGAAATAGTTAGGTTCTGCCTTACCTCTGGACCTATTTTTCTGTTCTTTTCTTCTTGTCTGTTTATAAATGTGTGTACATAAATGGTTACATTAATAAATAAATAAACATTTCAGTGACAAGAAGCATTTTAGCTGGCTACATCAAGTTTATGCAAACATTTTAACTCCCGGTCTGCTTAACGCTGGCCCCCGGGCCAGCCGCCACAGCTCGGAGGGTCGTTGTGTGCGGCATTGTTTAAGGCTGGAATTAGTGCTCGACGGACGGTCGGCGCCAACATTGCTGCATCGATCGCGTACCGATGTTTATGGATTCGAGCTCACTGACCGTCGGTGCATTATACACGTCCGTCAGCACCTTGGTACGCGTGACCGAAGTCAGCGTAACAATCAATTGCTTGAGCCGGCCCGCCCTGTAGTGCTGCTATCTTGGCGGGCTCGTTGTACACAGTGAGTCCGCCAAAATAGCAGCACTGTACAGAGTGCTTTATATTACCCCATATTTATAGTTACCTATATACTAACTAAGGTGGGTGGACCATGGAAGGCCACTCTAACGAATAAACACTTTTTATTTGTTTATTAATTGGATAAATGAACGAAACAAATTATCAAGTAATACTTTGTTTTATTGTGTACCACAAAAATCACTTTTTTTTAACTTAGCTTTAATCACTATTTATTAAACGTGAGTTTTGTTAAGCTCTTCCAAATGGCCTTGCAAGGAACACGGCTCCAAACAAGGCCAATATTATACTTCAGTCGTTCAACTTAAAAATAAAGTTGTAACAATCAATGTATCCGCTTTTACTAAAACTACATAATAAGCTCTTTCATTTAAGCGAAACATTAAATGCTCAATATATTTTTATCATTTATAAAAAACTCAACGAACATTACTTGAACACCATCGTATAACTAAGAATGTATTAATGGAAATCATTTAAAAATAGTAGTAATGAGTATTATATTGACATCAACTAACTTTCGAACGCGTTTGATAATGAAATTAAAAACTTTTTTTTTTACCCAGAATGGCCTTCTTAGGGGTCCGTTCTTTGTAAGGCCAAAATGTTCCTAAGAAGGCCAAATTAACAATTATCAATGACTTTTTTATATTAATTATAATAAAATAATAGACACTATAGACTAAGTACTGTAATTATTACAAACTTATCATAGCACATAGTCAGTCTTGAAGTCAGGAATGCTTAAAATCAATGGTTCTTAAGATTAAAAAACGAAAATAATTATAACAAAATAAAAAGGCCCATGTACCCTAGCAAGGCCAACCGTCAAAATTTTTATTGGCCTTATAAGGAACCACCGGCTTTCCTAGGAACACTACCAATATTTTAACTTAAATCGAGGCAAAACTATTTTTTTTCCCTTTAGTACCATAAACATATTCATACACTACAATTCACAGTAAAAAAATATGAGATAATAATGGGTTTTTTAACTAAAAATTTACGTTTTGCTGTGCGCGCGAATAACAATTATAACGTCGACGACCAAAGTCTACGAAGCGTGAGATCGCACACTCTTTGGATCGCACTGCCACAATAGTGGCGCGAGCGACTCGCCGCCGCATCTGTGGCTTTGAGTTTGATAGATCTCAATGTGTAGCAGAAGGAATATGTCTTTACATGCCAATAACTACGACTTTTCAATAGTTGGCCTTCAAAGGAGCGTGGCCTTCTATGGTCCACCCACCTTATGACTCGCTTTTACCTGCAGCAGGAGTGAATAAGTACATCTGGAATCTGAAATTCTTGCGATCTTGCCTCTATGAACCTCATCCACCGATTTAAATCAATCAGTCATACTGATTTACTGATATTTAATTAGATAGGTACTGGCTACAGCTTAGGTTAAAATAAACTCGGTATAATGACTGTTTGATTACACTTGTATTATTGATGCTAGGAACTTAATTATTCCCAATTAGGTTCCCATGACCGGTAGTCAGCAACAAATCATTGGCATGACTTGCACAGGACCTTCCCCTATATGTTCAGAATTACTACAGCTAATGTCAGCCCTGGATGCCTACCAATATAATAGCATATCCAATGGAAATGGTAAAATTCTCGATTTGTTCATTTCGAACGTAATTAGTACTTTGAGCCCTCCAGTAGACCCCTTACTACCTATAGACCCACACCACCCTCCTTTTGTTGCAAAAGCCCCCATAGGTATATCAATACAAACCATAAAAAGAAAACCCATGGAAAAATACGATTTCCGCAAGGCCAATTATGATGTTATCAATGAAAAAATCAATGAAGTCGAATGGTCGGCCCTGTTGGATCATCTTTCCTCCGAGGAAGCGGTGAAAGTGTTTTATAGTCTGTTGAGCGACATTGTCTCACCTAACGTTCCTCTAGTGAAGTCTCGAGCGCGTGACTTTCCTGTTTGGTTTTCTCCTCACTTGATTAAGACTTTTAAAAAGAAACAGCGTCTTTGGATAAAGTGGAAGAAATTTAAAAATATTAAAGACTACAATATGTTTTCCGAATACCGAACAACTTTTAGAGAAGCCTGTAACATTTGCTATTCCACCTATATTAAATCCGTTGAGGATAATCTTACCTCCAATGTTAAATGCTTTTGGACTTATATATCAAATCGCAAAGATAAATCAGGCATCCCATCATCGATGCAATACCAAAACCTTAAGTCAAGTTCTCCAGAGTTGGTTTGCAATATGTTTTCTGATTACTTTCTATCGGTATTCGAACCCGCATCGCCCACGTTGTCGTGTTGGACACCGCCAACTCACTGTGACACTAATATCATAATCGACAACCTATGTATCGAGGAATCTAAATTACTTCGAGAGTTGAAAAACCTCGACCCTTCCAAAGGGGCTGGTCCTGATGGATACCCAGCTCTGTTTTTTAAGGCTACTGCTGATAGCATTTATAGACCGCTTCATATAATTTACAATAAATGCCTGTGTGAAGGGGTGTTTCCTGAAATATGGAAACGGGCCAATATAACGCCCGTACACAAGGGTGGCTCAAAACATGATATTGAGCAATATCGACCCATTTCAATTCTGTCGACCCTGTCAAAGCTATTTGAAAGACTCGTACATAACGAAATCTACCCAATCCTGCACAACGTATTAATTCCTGAACAACATGGTTTTGTTAAACACCGATCTACTGTTTCCAATTTATTAATCTTCACCAACTATCTTTTCGAAAACATGGATAAACGTTTGCAAGTGGACGCTGTTTACACAGATTTCAAAAAGGCCTTTGACAAGGTCGATCACGAAATTTTACTCAATAAAATTGCATTTAATGGCATACGGGGAAACTTGCTCCGGTGGTTTTCATCTTACATTAAAAATAGAACACAGAAGGTTGTTGTGAGTGGCCATCAGTCTGATACAGTGTCTATAACTTCTGGTGTTCCACAGGGCTCAATCCTGGGACCACTCTTATTTAATATTTATATAAATGACATTTGGAAATGCTTCTTAAGTACTAAATTTCTTATGTATGCTGATGATTTGAAAGCCTTTAAAACTATTACTACTATAGAAGACTGTTTAAAGTTTCAAGAAGACTTAGATAGACTCTCAGCATACTGTCTTGACAACAAACTACACTTAAGCATCTCCAAATGTCAATATATAAATTTCACAAAGAACAAATGTATCACAAATTTTAAGTATAAGCTAAATAATGCCTTGCTAAGTAACACCCCTATTGTGAGAGATCTTGGTGTGCTACTGGACAACAAGTTGTCACTTAATCAACACGTGGAAAGAATTGTTAACATTTCATTTAAAATGTATGGCTTTGTCATGAGATCATCTACCGAGTTCAAACGGCCCTCCACCTATCTCTACTTATATAAGACGCTTGTACGCTCGCAGCTCGAATATGCGGTCCCAATCTGGAACCCGTTTTATAAGAAATATATAGATATGGTCGAGAAAGTCCAGCGTAAATTTCTTCGCGCCATGTACTATAGGTGCTATAAAGGGTGTTTGTCGTATTCGCAATTACTAAGCAGGTATAATATGTTAACATTAGAATCCAGACGTAAGTTTCTAGAAGCTAACATACTACATAGTATTGTTCATAATCACTTCGATTCCATTGATCTCACGAGTAAGTTATGTTATGTGGTCCCCCGCACTGTAAATAAGCGTAGTGTTCGTGCAGGTACATTGTTCGCTGTAAATACTTGTCGGACTAATTCAGGATTGCGTTGCCCTGTTCGTCGTATAGTGGAATCGTATAATCGCAACTTCATTGACATTGATATTTTTGTATGTTCCAAATCTAAATTTAAGTCTAATGTTTTAAAAATCTTATCTAATGATAATAAGAAATAGCATGTGTCCTTTATTCTATATTTAATTTATTTCAACCGTTTTAATTATTTTTATTAATGAATTGTCAATTCCGTTTCTTTTATTTTCTTTTATAATCTTAATTCTTATTTGTGATAGTAAGAAACAATCCCAAATATGTATATAATTTTGTCCAAAAATTAATATGTAATAATTTTTTTTTTCCTTTTATTTTCAAACACTTAATTATTTAATTGTACTGTATTTTAATCGTGTATTTTAATAATAATTTTTCTTAATTTTAAATAATATAATTATCTGAGTAATGATACTCTAGTGGCACTTTTTACCTAATTTTAATTTTGTTAACATGCGGATAATGTAGTGGGCTGCAATATTGTTAAAACTGTATTTATTATTCTTATTTGTAAACATCTTATATTGTAGCTGTTTATTGTCCCATAATAAATAAAATAAAATAAAATAACTAACTCGTTTTCTTTTAAACATTTGTATGGCAGTCCATGACGAGACATGTAGATCATAACCTTAATATCAGACCACTATGGTACCACGTTTTAATGCTAATAAAAATTTAATCTTTTATTCAAATATCAAGTGCGGAGTCATACATCGACAAATACATACCGTTTACATTTAGAAAAATCGGAGCGAAATCAAAAATGAAAATTGAATTTTTCTTGAAAGTATATCTACCGAATAGATTTTGTTTTCATTTTTCACAGATATTCCCAAGTTTGATCAGTACACAACCTATAAATCATCACGCTATTTGCTATGTGGAATAAGCTATTTGCTCATCCCACATAAAAATAGCGTGATAATTTACGAACATAAAGTAGTTAATATTTTACTTCATGTTCGTAATGTTTTATAGTTTACCATAAATCGTTAAAAGGCGAGCCAAAAAGTTACAATATTGCAGATCGTCACACATTTATTCTTTGAAATGATTTTCATGACGCTATACCGTTATGAAGCTTAGCAGTCAAAGTCATTTGGTCGGAGTGCCCTGGCTTAGATGCTGCGACCAATCCGGTTACTTGCAAAACCAGCCAATCAAGGACGGTTAACAATTTGACGGGTTACAAAATCGGACAGATTGTGAACCGTGTCAGTGAGTGCAAGCGCGCTCACAATTTGACGGTGTGGCATGGATAGATTTTAAGCTATAGAAAATTAATACGTTATATTGTAAGCAGTACGGTAGGTACAGTTCACAATTTATTGTTAGTTTACAATTTCGTGATAGAGATATAAATACTATCGAAAATTTTAATACGTTATATTGTAAGCAGTACGGTATAGTTCACAATTTATTGTTTGTTTACGATTTCGTGATAGAGATTATATACTATCGATAATTAATACGTTATACTGTAAGCGATATGGTAAAGTTCACAATTTCTCGTTAGTTAATGTTATAACCAAACGCTGTTCACAATCATAGGTACGTTTTTTTTTTTGACAGATACACAAGCAAGAGTTTGGTTTTGTAATTTTTTTTAGCTCCCTTTGTTCATATTTTCATTGATTGTGCCCTGACACAGTTAACGTTTGCTAACTGTTTGCAAAAAAAAAGATATTCGTGAAAAATTTAGGTGGCAGTATATTTTGTTAAGTTGAATGGTAAGTTATTTCCGCTATTCCTAACTAAACTAAGTGTATTGCAGCTCATAGTAACAAAGTAAAATGCCATGAAAAATTTACTTACGTATATGTTTACCACCAATTTTATACTTAATTTTCCACTGGAGTAGATAGTCGGACAAATCGGGGTCGTCTCTCATTGATGTGCACTGTGCGGGGGCTAGGGACCACCTTTGTCCTAGCAATAACGTGACGCATACTATCGTCGGCGGCGTCACATTCAGGAATATTACGCCGATACATTGGTAGTCCGAGAGTGACACACCGGACAGACCTGCACAAACGATAAATGTTTAGCTTTTACCGGACCGTATTTTCGTTGTAGTGGCGTTTACGTTAAAATGGAAGTTTGTTCTTTGCAGCATAAACTCTGCGGTTACCATACCTATTAGATAAAACATTTTCCCGCTAACAAAAGCACAATTGAATGGTAACAAATAACATGAAATTAAATAAAAACAAGGTGAAAATATACCGACAAAAAGACAACATACCTACTTATAGAAATATAATGACACTATGTCATACTTCAAATCAAATCGTGATTATACAAGTTGCGGTACCTATGTATCTCAAGGTTGCACCAAATGGGTGATTCTTTTTTGGTGCATAGTCAAAAGATTATTCAAAAATTTCCGTTCCGCAACTCATTTTATTGTTGAAAAAATATTAGTTGCTGGAAGATACGTATTAAAACCTGTCGATTTCTATTAATTTTCACGACCCTATAGTTTCAAATTCAACCATGTAACTTTGCCGTATCAGCAGTCACCCAAATTATATTTTTCGGTTCTATAAAACTGATATAGGTACGTTATTCTTCGACTCTGGTATGTACTCTCCCTTATTCGCTCTCTCAGCGGAAGTCTTAGCCTTATTTCTGGTCTAATACCCTATTTTATTAGTCGTAGGTGTAAAACTGGAAGGCTCCCACAAGGTGGACCGATGGCATCGAGAAGGCCGCAGAAATCCACTAGATGCGGGAAGCACAGAACCGGTCGAAGTGGCGGAGCTTGGGGTGACCTATGTCCAGCAGTGGCTGTCTTTCGGCTGAAATGATGATGATGATGAGGTGTAAAACCGTGCTTCTAACCCTTTTGCCGGATCCTGGACAGCCCACCAGGCTTGTGAGCTCTTGGGTTGCATCTACCAGCCACATAGAATATTCTCAGTATGAAATAAGTCTGTCATGGCGTGCGACACACGAGCGTCGTACAACCTTCGATTACAGCGAGGCGTCCAATGTTACCCGACTTTAATAAAGGAGGAGGTTATAGGTTACCTGTATTTATGTATTTTTTTATTTATCGATATTTTTGTTAGTTGTGGATCGATTTTGGTGCAGTAAGCTTGGGCGGTGGTCCCATGTAAATTTTATTAACTTTGCTAGGGTAACTTTAGAGTTAAGTAAAGTAAAGTTAAAATTTATTTGCATAGATTGCAGGTACATTAAATAAGATAGAGGTAATATGGGCGATCCTTGTACAATCTACCTTATATTAGGCATGCAATATTTTTAAAACATGAGAAATTATTATTAAAAAAATAATAGCAATGATGTCATAGATAAATATTTTTTTAAGCTAGGTATTAAAGTTCAACAATAATCGGCATGGTAAAAATCAAAATCAAAAGTCATTTATTCAAATTAGGCTGAGAATCAGCACTTTTCGAACGTAAAAATACATAAGACATTCTCCCAAAAACGGCCACCCGTCACCACTTCCTAGTGCTTTAGCTGGGAAGAAGAAGTGGCGTAACAAACTCCCCAGCAGCACAGCTGTCTGTTTAGTCGGATATACTAGATTCTATACATACATAGACAAAGTAATATATACATTACGAGACACAGAACATTAATTAAATATAGTCATACATATATTATGTCAGCCAGCAAACCAACAAAACAAAAAAAAATAAAAAATAAAAATTAAATTTAACGCGAGCACAAAGAACAAAAATTACATTCATATATCTAATAAAAAATAATTTAAATATCTGCAATACGCAGGGATAAAATTAATAAGTTAAAACAATATCACAATTATTACAGCATGTCAAAACATTACATTAAATTATTCAGTATACACGAGTATACTGAATAATTTAATGTAATGTTTCCATAATGATACTGACTTATACGAATAAGTCAGTATCATTATGGAAGTCATTGACAGAATAAAAGCATTTCACGATTAATAATTCTGTCAGTTTCTTTGTAAAGTTTTGAATTGTGTCATTTTTAATTATGTTAGGTATTTGAAATTGGAGTGAAAAGGTTTATGCTACATTTAACGAAAATTGCGACTTCTAAAATGTACATAGCCGGGAAAGTTAATAGTTTGAGGGACTTAAACACAGGAACGCAACTATCCGTCACCTTCACATGAAGTATTGCTCGTAAGCAGCGTTTTTGGGCTTTGAACACATGTTCTCGAATTAAGGGCCTATATATACTACCTCAAATAGCTTGCATGATCCGCCGTTGTGTCGAAAGTATTGCAGCATTCATTTTGAAATAAATGAATGGTAAAGTTGAGGATTAATGTTAAGTACTATGTGTGGCGAAAACACGATTCCATAACATTTTCTCGACAGAAAAAAAATCCAAAGTTACCTCCAACCGAACATTATAAACCGCTAGTATTCAAAAAATACTTCAAATTAGATCATGAAACTTTGCGTTCTAACTGAACTAACTATAAAGCAGGTCTTATGTGTTTTTTTTTTAATTACCATTATTTTCACCGTTTAAAGAAATTACCTAAACTATCGGAAGACTTCTTGAAGTTCGTTCCTTGTCGCCCGACAACGGCGACAACCCCGCTCAGTCTCGCTTCGGCTTTCGAACGGGAGAGTTGTGTCGCTTGCGCTCAGAACACACATTACGCAACAGGACGACGTAAAAATAGAATATTGAAAGTACTTAGGTTTATAGTGTTGGCGCAATGGTAAATAACCGTAAAAAAAAAGAAGCGACTGAGTTGGCGTACAGAAACAGCCAAACATATGGTAAATGTAATGAAGTAAGTATCTACCGACCTATTTATTTATTTAGAGTATTAGTTATCATAAACATGTAGGTAGATAGCATAGGTACAACACGTTCAGTGCAGTGGCTAAGCAATCGGCTGCTGCGCTACGAGTCGCAGGTGTGAAGAATTGTGTGTTTGTAAACGCACCGTCCACGATTCAGGAAAAATCCAGTATGGGGCAACTTTTATAAAAAATAAAAAGATAATAACCTCGTTTTTTGAAGTCAGTAAAAAGTTACCTATATGGGTGGCCCCACTCCAGGATTTCTCCTGAATCGGAATCGGTGCGATTACAAACACAAATCTTCACATTCACAAACTACAACTACAACTATCTGTAGGCCATAAAAATATTTGTTCCGTTCGAGAATCGAACCCACGACCCGTGGTGCCATAGTGCCGTAGTGCATGGTCTACCCATGTACCAAATTTCATTCAAATCCGTTCAGCCGTTTTACCGTGAAAGTGTAACAAACAAACTCACTTTCGTATTTATATTATTAGTTAGGATAGTTGGTATAATCCTACTTCTAACTTCTTACTTCATATACCAAACTTCCTTTTTTTTCAGATATTCACTCAACCCTCCGCAATTCGACACATCAAATGATGAATGTGATGATTATGATACTAATTGGTAATTGCCAGATTTTTATATGACAAGGTTGTATGTTATGCAGTTTTGCAAGAATTCATCAAATATTTTTACTCTAGTCATTTCAGGTACGAAGTGAGTTATAATAATCCCGTAGAAGGGAAAAGTTTTTTTTTGCGAAGAATAATAAATTGACAATGAATATTTTCGAAATATGTTCGAAATATGCTATTTAGAGATTGAAGTGAATTAAAATATTTTTTGTATAATTTTAAGTAGTTTTAATTACTTTCCAAAAACTATGGTATATACCATAACTACCTACCTACCAACCTACCTATCTACCTACCTACGTACGTACTTACCTACCTACCTACTTATCCTACCTTTACCTACCTATCTTATAGTTATACAAACCTTGTCCTGAAAAACACGAACACAACAAAAAAATAATTTTCCAATTTGGTGCAGTCATTCGGAAGTTTTGCGCGTACATACATTTCAGCGATTTATTCATATTTATATAGATAGATATTTATGTGCATAATGCATAATAATAACTAAGAAATTAGTAAAACAAGGTGAAAACTATATTATAAGATTGTAAAATGGCAAAGCGTAAACTTACTACCAAGCCAATGTACCTACAGAACCCTCAGTGCAATGGTGACTCGCACTTGACTAGTTTTTTATAGAAGTAGAATTTATGCAGTGGTTTAAAATAGGTTTGCAAAATTTGTAACCTATAGGTATGTATTTGTAGGCACTTGCATAGATATACTACTTACATAATTACATACGCAAACGGCTGTTACATTACGTATATACATGGCGAAAACAACAAAACTCAAACTTACTACTAAACCAATGGGCGGAACCCTCAGCGAAAAGTTGGCTCGCACTTGACAAGTATTTTGTAGCAGCTTAGTGCGCACGGCTACACACCAAGCTATAATTTTCCAGTATAAACTAGAAAACACACACACACACACACATACTAGAAAATATAGGTTGAAGGGTAACCGTTAGTTGAGTATGTACATTGAAATTAAATTTGCGATGGAAAATTTTATGTTCTTTTAGTGACTTTAATATTAAGTTTAAATTATGATTGATAATTATAATACTGAGTACTCGTCCGATAAATTTTATTTATTTATATAATAAAATGTCCCTTACAACAGTAACTTATAACAGGTAATCGCTTCGACCTCGTGTGCCCGCGTTACCGGGAGCTGTAGTGTGCGAGAGAGATAAAGAGTGAGGTGGCGCGGGGAAGTGGGAGCGAAATGCTATTTCTCAATTTGTAGTAGCTGCCTGCGATTACGTCGAGGCGTCCAACGTTAGCCGACTTTAATAAAAAAAGAGGTTATAGGTTTATCTGTATGTATGTTTTTGTTTTATGTATGTCCATCGATATTTTTGTTATTATTGTGGACCTATTTTGCTATGTGGATTGATTATAGATTATGTATACATAAGTGATGTTTTGTGTTTTGTTATATATCTGATAGTGTGATTTGGTAAGGCCAGTAACGGATGATACAGCAAGTATCCGTATATAATATATTATATTTTATTAACTATGTTGTCCCATTGTTGGGAAATGATTTCCTCATACTTTTCTAGTTATCTTTGCCTTCTCTCTCCAATCAGTCAGGATTGTACTATTTACTAACAAATTAAAACGCCTGGAATCGACTATAAAATGTAAACCAGACGGCGCGGCGCCACTTGTTCGCTGTCTGGTTTTGTTACGAAGTTACTGGAATCTCCAAAATGAGTTACACTGGCTGGTGACAGTCACTCTAGCAGAGCGTCCCGTCGATGGTCACGTGGCGGCTGTCGCCGGATGACAGAAGATGATGTGAGAGGGACCCGCTTCTATACCATGTTCGCGAGGAACTACTTAATACCGACACAATGAAGCTGCTTAACCACTTACACGGTTACCACTTCTGGTAATAAGGATGTTTTTTTCATTAAATAAAATATTACCTATCATTATGTGTAATGCTTTTGTGATTCTTGTCATATCTACAAAATGCGTATTCCATGATACTACTATTACCACGGTCCTGGCCAGCCAACCTACCGACGTTGCTGAATATGTAGATATTCTTTAAAACTCACTAGATAAAAAAAACCCAATAACTAAATTGCTTATTTGTTACTGTCACATTAATGTCTAACATTATTAGGTACTATTTTTGTAATATGTACGTCACACCTTTATTCAACGGATAAACAGGATTTCCGACGAATAGCTTTATAACAAACTAGCGTCTGTGCACGCCTACGCCATAGAGGAGGACGGATAGTTGGGTTAGTCACCAACTCGACACAAGAGACTGGACATGCGTGGGTCCAGTTGGCGAAACTCAAAATTTAGTAGCACTTATGATTTCGTCATCTGGACACGCCAAGATTTTTATGCGTGTCCACTTTTATGCTTTCAAATTAAATCATTTTTATGCTTTCGTTAACTGGACACACCCGGTTTTTTTTTTGCAAAAATAGGGTACTGTCAGGCTAATAATCGCCGTTCATTGAATTAATGAACGAGGCACTTTTAAATGGCACAAATACTGCACTTAATGCACTCACGAAATGAAGTAAACTGATAACGAATTATGACTGCTACAACCAATCAGACCAGACCACATCATTGTTAGTCACTGGCCACCGGGAATACAAAAGAGTGTAATAGAACTGGCTACATGTTGAAGATTATAGACAAGCATAGAGATAGTGACTTTCGAATACTATCAGTGTCAAAAATATATCTATTTAAATAAAAAAAAGTCGGGTTAGTTACATCACTTATAACACAAGAACGGCCGAACCAATTTTATGATCTTTGATTTGTTAGATTTGTCTCCACCGCAAATAGCAGAATAAATATGAAAACATGGTAAAAATACACGAAAAAAATTACGACAGTTAATTTTCTTATCCATGATATATGATAAATGATTTTGTTTCTGTAAGTAGGTTTGTACAAACACTTTTACACGTCAATCATATTTTTTTTTTTAACTAGATGAGGTCGGCGAATTCGGGTAAAATTCGAACGTGTGTCCAGTTGGCGAAAACTTAATATGGTTTAATTTAAGTTTCACTACGTGAACATGCTTAAGAATCTTGGCGTGTCCAGATGACGAAATAATATGTGAAACTAATTCTGAGTTTCACCAATAGGACACACACGCGTGTCTAGTCTCTCGTGTCAAGTTAGTGAATAACCCGTATTATTACGCGAGCTCCACGCGACGTCATACGTACTACTCTCGACCCACACATCTTTCTATATAAATAAAAAGAAAAGTCCTGACTGACTAACTGACTCATCAACGCCCAACCCAAACCCTTGCACCTAGAAAGTTGAAATTTTGCACAGAAGTTCCCTTTATAATGTAGACAAGGAATAAGGAAGGATTTTTCGAAATTCCAACCCTAAGGGAGTTAAATAGGGGATGAAAGTTCCGCGCGGGCGAAGCCGCTGGGAAAAGCTAGTCCCATAATATGACCCGAACGCGGTAATACTTAGTTTTCGCTGAGCGTACTGTTCTAGTTCGGCTCCTAAGGATCGAAGCGTGATGTTAAATATTTTATACATAACCTTCTTTTGATCCAATTGGTAGTTCCAAAGATTAGCGCGTTCAAACAAAAACACAAAAATAATCTTCAGCTTTATTATTTATTTTATTCTTCAGAAAGTTTAAACAGTCTAATATCGATGTAGGTAGGATAAACATATAGAATAGCGTTTACAGTTGCCATTTGTAAGCTTCCACAAATTATAAGCTATGCCCCTAAAATAAAATAAAAGAAACGAAACTATAAAAATAAAATCTCCTTAAATATACATAACAAGTTCTTCTTCAACCAAAACAATATAAATTCTTCTTTAAAACAATTTCCCATCAGCCTAGCCATTTTGCAGCTATGTCGGGGTCAGCTTCCAGTGTAACCGGATCGTCAATATAATTTTACATAATTATAGCGATTGGTAATTGATGAGTACGTCAGCTACATATTATATATGTTGACCAAATAACAATTGTAGGTAACAAATTTATTAATTCAAGTGTGTTATAACGAAAACTTAACAAAATCGTACGAACCTACGAACTTAGTAATGCCCAACGGATAACCTTCCAAAACTTTGCAAGTTTTTTTTTTTTTACTTTTTTTAAAAACGTTGCCCCACACTAGGAATTTCTCCTGTATTGTGGGTGCGTTTACAAACATTTAAACTCACATACACAAACAGCCAAACTCGGAACAACTACTTGTAGGTCATACAAATATTTGTTCCGTGCGGGGATCGAACCCGCGACACGCAGCGCAGCAGTCAATCGCTTAACCACTGCGCCAACCGTGCTGTCAATGTTGTAATTGCTGCGGATTGCTGTAATTGTCATTAAAAATAGTCATAGGTTCTAACAATACATCACAGGTTTATATCACGCATATAACATTCATCTTTCAGTAGCTATCATTAGAGTAACAAACTGCAAAAGTAAAAAGCAAATCACGATATGGTCGTATTCAGTTAAACGAAAACAAAATAATTAAAAAACATAAACAGTTATTTGTTAAGCAAGGCTGCAAAGTTGTTTTTTTTTTGACGCGAGTACTTGTATTGAAAGCTCAGCGTAGCGAAGGTTTCAAAGGTACGAGACGCAGAATACTTCGCAGAATGCTAGGAACAAATTATACGCTTTTATGTACGTTTTGCGCGATTTTTCGGGAAGATAACTCAATTCGTTTGCACTAACACCGCAGGTGTTTAATTTATATCTTCATCGCTGCAGGACTCGCTCATATTTTTAACCGACTTCAAAAAGGAGGAGGTTCTCAATTCGTCGGAACTTTTTTTTTTATGTATGTTCCCCGATTACTCGAAGATGGCTGGACCGAATTGGGTTATTTTTTTGTTTGAAAGGGTATACTTCCCAGGTGGTCCCATGATCATCAAGTCGGGATCTGATGATGGGATCCTGGAGAAATAGAGAGAACTCTTCAAATTTTATAGGCACACAAAGCGATTTTGGTATTTTTTGGAAGAGTACTTTCTCGGAGTGGTTTTTTTTTTTTTTGAGGATGGGAAATTATCAAATAACTTCTCCCGCTCTGGGTGGAGCAGGAGGGCGTGTCAGACTTTTACTGACTAAAACCCACCCGTGTTCCCTCAGTTGCCTGTGTGCCAGGGGCCACGGTATCTCTTTCGAACAACCCGCACCCTTGGCAGGTATCGGCCCTTGCGGACCCCACCCTTTGGTGCTGACATCTCTTTGAGGCGCGCGTGGAACACAACACGCCGTCGACCCGGGCTTGGTCCTTACCGGACAGCGAGCTACCCATTACTCGCCGTCCGCAAGCCCGCGCCTACGGTGGCCGGGAATCAGCCTGGGATTCCCGACGCCCAGGGCTTCTCCCGCGGCGACTACGGCCGTGAGGGCGCATATACTGCCTCTCCCTCACGTGCGCCGCCTCCCTCTTCGCGAGCATTACTGCTTCGCAGAAGGAGGTGACGGCTAACCATTCACTCTCTTCTCGGAGTGGTCTCATTTCGATTCGGTGAAGATCTGATGAAGAACTTTGGAGAAAGGCAAAGGAACTCCTCAAACGGAACGGAGCTCCAAAGACACCGACTTCCGAAATTAAAGTAGTTTTTCACTTTGTAGTGTTTTTTTGGAAGTCGGTTATTTTTTTGGGAAAGGTTTTTTTATGATTTCTTATGATTTTATCAAAAAACAAACGAAAGTTATGGAAAGTGAATTGAAAAGAGACGACAAATTTAAATGTTTCTTGCAGTAGTAGTGCTGGCCAGTATGATTATTTTAATAAATAATAGTTTAAAAAACTAAAATCACGCTTTAAAAACCAAACTAAAAAAGGAGAAAATAATTTAATTCAATTAAAAAGCGTGGGGTGCTTGACATTAATTGATTACAAAAATACCTCAAAAAGCACCCCACCCTTTTTAATTGAATTAAATTATTTTCTCCTTTTTTAGTTTGGTTTTAAAGCGTGATTTTAGTTTTTTAAATTATTATTTATTTTCTATTTTTTAGTTCTGCTAACTATAAAAACGTGTTTTTTTATCTATTTTTTTTTAAAATTATTGAATTGTCATCGGTCCTCGACAAGTTTACAAAGTTTCAATGAAATCTGACCGTTTAAAGTGGGTCAAAATCGCGCTCAAAGAAGTCGGTTACATACAAACATACAAACAAACAAACATACAAGTGAAGCTAATATAAAGCGTGTAAAAATGGAGTTGGCACTCTGACATGAAATAAGTATTAATGCATTTTCAGTTCTTCCGAGCCTGTGAGGTGAACTAGTTATTTGTTATGCAAGGCTGCAAAGTGGTTTTTGGCGCGAGTACTTGTATTGAAAGCTGAGCAAGCGAAGGATTATAGGATTAAAGCATGAGCGAAGCGAGTGGTTCAAATATAGAATCCTGAGCGTAGCGAGGCTTTCAAAGGTACGCGACGCAGAATACCTTTGCTGCCAAGCGCAACACACAATTTTTCACCTCACTACAGTGAGGAAAATGTTAGGTGCAAGAAAAATTGCCTAAATAATATATTAAATGAGTGTACTTATTTTAACGAAAAATGATAGCATTGCCTTGTAGTCATCGAAAACGTTTTCACGCCTTTAGAATGTTTCCATGCATTGAATAAATTGTACACTTTTATGCACTTTCGCGCGATTTTTCCGGAAGATAACTCAATTCGGCATTATGTACTGCTTGCACTAAGGGGTATATTCATAAACAACGATTAAAGTTAAATAATGTTTTTTTTTTGGGTGGGATAAATCATCAAACAACTTCTCCCGCTCTGGGTGGAGCAAGAGGGCGTGTCAGACTTTTACTGACTAAAACCCACCCGTGTTCCCTCAGTTGCCCGTGTGCCAGGGGCCGCGGTATCTCTTTCGAACAACCCGCACCCCTGGCAGGCATCGGCCCTTGCGGACCCCACCAGTTGGTGCTGACATCTCTTTGAGGCGCGCGTGGAACACAACGCGCCGTCGACCCGGGCTTGGCTATAAAACAAAAGAAATGTACAGACGCCAGCACATCAAGCTACCCCAAACTGTCAAATTTTTCCATTTGAACATGAACCTTATGCTTATGTGATAAAGATGTAAATCTATCAAAGAAATTTGACAGATTGGGGTAGCTTGATGTGCTGGCGTCTGTACATACATTTTGAAAATGACCCATCAAATAAAATGTTACTTTTTGAGAGAGCTATATCACAATTGTTATTTTATTTTTGAGACGTCCTTTTCTGTTTTTATCATAATGGTACGGGAGGTGTCGGTTATCTTGGCATGTACTTTGACATGCTGGACCCAGAAGTATCTGACTCAAAAATCCACCTCTGGGGCGACTTTTTTAGTCTTGGGTAGAAGAACTAAGTTCTGTATCAGTCATTGTTGTCAGGTGGCCATTACAAAAAGGTTATGGTTGCCGGGTAGAACTAAGTATCCAGAAATCACTGAGGAAGGAATTTAGACGCATATCAGGTTGATCTATGTTATCTGATACCAGTTCACTACAGGCACACTAAGGACCCCACTTATATGTTATTAATTTCATAGACGAGTACGAACGATAATAAAATAGTATTATAAAAAAAAGAGAATAACTGGACTTTCTTTTCGAGTTAACTTTAAGAAGGTACGTATAGAAGCGATTGCCCACGCCGGACCCCACGACACCAGTATAGATTTAGTTATTAATAAATCTTGTAAATGTCATTTGGAATTAGGAGTCTTCTTTCGACTTTTTCCTGTATTATTGAGGGCAATTAGGTACTTGCAATTTTGCCAGCAATACTAAACTACTTATACCTGGAATTCTTCTTTGCTTTTATTAGTCGAAGGCAATGGAATACTGAACTTAATTAATACGTTTTGTTATTTACTACGTTTTTCAGTACCTTTTAATATGAGTTACAAAATGCTTAGTGCTTATTCGAACAAAATAAGGATCATGACACCTGTGAAGATTGCCTGTAATACAAACTTAGTTTATGTAACGTATTTAAGTAACATATTGTAAAACGCGACCGTTTTATAAGAACCCCTTTTTCATGGTGATCCCATTACGATTGCTCCTTAAAGAAAACCATTTAGGGCTACGATAGTGAAGTATTTGCTTAAATTTATCACTAATTTGTAGTAGAGATTCAGTTTTCAAACAGAAGCGGTTCGAATGTGAAGAGACTACGAAAACGTAGCACTTTGCTACGGCGTAGCACAGTGGTTAGCGTAGCGGTAATCAATGTTGTGAAAAGTATGTTAGAAGCACGAATTACTGTCTATCTCATGTTTGTTCGTTGATTTATTGATGTTAATTTGATATTGACGTCATTCTCAAGGAATTCTAAGTTTGACTGGATAATTTTTTTGTATATATTTTAAAAGGACAATTACTCGTAATAGGTTTGGTTCTTTACTGAACTGTTATGAATAGTGTGGAACTGATTTTTGATCTAAAAAACGTCTGCTGCATACATAAGCTTCAAATAATGTTGTAATTATTGACTTCTGTCTAAATATAAAGTATAGCTACTTACTCTGTTCATATGTTCGCCTGTATATTTTGAATAAATCATTCCGTGTGTGATTCACAATGCATAGATGCACAAAGTATGTAATTATCATCACCATAATGATACCGAATGTGGTGATCAGGTGCACAAATAAACATTTTTCTCCTCTTGTAAATTTTGATATTTTTGACTTATATGGTGAAGGTGGCATCTTTCGGTGTCGTGAAAGTCGTGTCCAGCTAGATCAGCTACCGGTTTTGCAAAACCGTGTCATATTTATTTAGAGATACGAGCAAAATTCATCGCTGATGTTAACTTAGGTACCTGCAGCCCAATCTGCGTAACACACGCATCAATGTCAATGTCTAGTTGTGGTTATTTTTTGTGTTACTTGACGAAAAGAGGCCAAGGAGCTCGATGACAGTGCAATGTTATATCAAGTCTACATATTTAACCTTTTTTGTTAAGTAAAAAAAAAAATAAGTTGGATAAAGGTATAAGCAGGATTATGCACCGATGTGTTACAAAGAAGCATTATTTCTTATTGCTGAAATACAATCATTATGGATAAGGTAATTCCAAATTAAACGACATATCACGACATCAAGAAGTTTATTTTTTTAAACATTCATTTATTTTCACATTTATGCCTCAGTTTAAGTCAAAAAAATAAGTGATTGTTGTAACGGGTAATTTCATAATTTCTTCTGTGTAGTCTGAGGCTTTCTGTCCTCATAAGTTACAGTACACGTGCCTAAGGGGCTCTTTATAGTGAAGAGAGACTTATTTCTAAGTGACATTCGGAATGAATATTAATCATAAAAAGAGGCAAATACTTAGGAGTTTAACTAACATTTATATTTTTTTGAGCTACGAGTACCTACTAACATTTATTTAATAGTTGGCACACACAGAACATTAAATTTTCTCTATATAAAAATATGCAACAAAGAGTTGCTAAAGAGTACAAGAATCAAGGATATTTTGAATTAAATATCAATTAATTGTTAAATTACATTCAATCTTCGGAACTATCATCGAATTTATTCACCGAAGTCCTAACGACGATCAATTAACTATAGTAAAAATGTACAAGGGCATTAAATCTTTTCGCCCTTTCTCTATCTTAGCGGCACAACCCTGCTTCGCTCGGAAAGTCAAATACAAGAAATTGAATTACGCATTTGCCTATAATATGAGAATATTACAATATATGTAAGCAAGTACGTTACCTGTTTGTGTATAATTAAATAAGTCTCTACAAGAGACAAACTTATTCTAAGTGAAGTGTTAGAAGATAATTATTTACAAAAAAGAGAAAAATATTTTTATCACTAAATATTTAACAACATTTACAACATTTTCAAAAAAAGTGCTGTTTGACACTCACAGAATATTACACCTTTTTTAATAATATATGTACACAATTTGTGCAATGGCCCGGGAGTGCTATGAGTTAAATATTAATTAACATTTAAAATCATTCAATCTTCGAGATCTTCACCGAAGCCAGGGTTTCGGTAATTAATAGTGTTAAGTGCAGCTAATTTAAATTTACATTATAATCCTAAGGCGTTGTACAGTGTAATTTACAAACTAAAATGTATAGAAAATTACATATAAACCTACATATTAAAAACTATTGTATAAGTACGGTAAACAATAAAATGTTCGCGGTTGTTAAAGACAAGAAATAACGCATTAAAATGCTTGACTAGTATATTTATTCACTGCCCCTTTTTAGGGTAGTTTCGAAAACACCGAAAATGTGCTTTATTTTTTTACCGAAATCCCATTGCTTCTTCCAATAACGGATTTTCATAAAAACTTTTATAATAAGGTAGTATAAAAGTTGCATGTCTGTTAGTAAGAATTCCCATTTTTTTAAACTTAGGAGTAGAATTTCCAAAAGTTTTTTAGTGCGTGATTCTGTAAGCATTGAAACTTTTACAAAATGTCATGTTTCCAGCTTCAGTGGTTCAGTCTCTGCGTTACGGAATCAGTCACTTTAATAGTTGTAAATTTATTTTAAACACAATAATAAATCCTAACAGTTTCAATTTATAGTAAGATATTTACAAATTAAATAAATGTATACATTCGTTACAAAAGACACGGCCGGAATTTCTAGTGGGCTTTGCCCTCAAAAAAAAAATTCATGTACATTGAAGTCAATTGGTCATATTAAAGCTCACAGGTATGTTTTTAACATAGTTTAAGTTTTATGATCAGACAAGAAGAAAAAAGAAGAAGAATTTATTTTAGTATATTTGAAGTAATTTTCATACATTAATAATTACTGTACATTTATTTATTATGAATTGATTTTGAGGGCAGAATCCGGCCATGTCTTTTTCATCCTACAAATTCGTTCTTTGGCTGATTTGCGGGACGGATTCCTTGACTAATTCATGCAAAAAAAAGAATGGACCATAACAAAAATTTAATGGAAACATAATAATTAAAAATAAACACAATTTTAAACATGTCATCTAAAGATTAATATTTTATTAGAATTTGTTGATATCAAACACTTGAAAGTTATTTTTACGTTTTTGACATTTCTCGGGACTCTGAGGTCGTGGACTGTGACTCGCCACCAAATAATGGGACCCCGGACACGCTAGGACATAGTGACGTAGCGACAAGGTAGTAACATATTGTCCTTAATACTTCTCCATTCATCAAGCACTGAGGTGCTTGGAGTGAGAGTAGAGACTTGAGTGGAGAGGTATTCAGGACAATCCCACAAATACTGTCAATGTCCACTCAAGCCGGCTAATAAAGGCAAGAATGCGGTTGGATCTCTGTTCCTCGTCAATGTTTGCTCTAGCCGGCCAATGAAGGCAAGCCAGATATGAGGGACAAGACTTGTCCCGGGAGATAGGGTTCGTGGGGTGCTATTGCCTTCTAGCTCCCCACTTTCTGCCCAGCGGGATTAGAATTAATTAATTAATTAATCTTTTTATGTTTTATTCCAGAATCTTAGTGGGTTCTGAAGATGGTTCCTGACCGACTGCACTGTCTATGTAGGTACATTATAATGCACTGTTGTTAATAACCGTATGGTGCTGTTCACTAACATTTAGTTTTGAGAACATCGTTATTAACCTATTAATACGAGTCTTGTGTCTTATTTCCAATCTTTTCCCAAGTTTTTTGGCTCGGATTCTTGTCTAACCGGACGCAGCTAAATACCAGCATATGGAGCGATTGTCTATCTCGGTTTAAAGAATTTATTTCTCATAAGAACTTACAGTCCACTTATAATGAGATACAAAGTAGTAAGTATGATAATAAAATACAATTTCCTCTAGATTAGAAGTTATAATGTACACACATGTTTCTTGAGCTTATTTTTAAAAGTATTAACGTTATCGTATTCGTTTATATCGTCCGGCAAATCATTGAACAGCTGTGCTCTTTAGAACAATATGGCGTTTTTACCGTAATTAGTGTGTACGCTGATCACTTTAAGTTGGTTTTTATATCTATTTTTCAGGTTATATGACATAGCTTTTTCTTTAGTTATATGTTAGTTTGTATTGAGTTACTGGTTAGGTTTTTAACTAGATTGCAAGTGTAGTAAATGTATAGCTGTCTTTTTTTTTATAGTCTCGATTTTTCGTAAACGGTCTTTGTTGGAGTGAGATAATGATAATGGAACAGAGTTTTAATTATTTCATTTTGACCTCTTTGAAGTGAATTTAAATTAGTTACGGCTGCGGATCACATCTCAATTAAATATTCTAAATGCGATTTGACTAACCAGCAAACTCCTCGGAAGTCACCTTAAGCGGTGAGTGCCAGCTGTCATTCGCGGATCTTTGACAGTCATCATGAGTCGTCAGAAGCCCGATGGTTTAACAACCAGTCTTACTATGGGGTATCGTATAACCCAGTAACTGGGTTGTAGAGTACAGATAGGCAGTCACTCCATATAAAATACTGGTATTCAGCTGAATCCGGTTAGACTGGAAGCCGATCCCAATATAGTTGCTGCTGCTCCCAGTCTGGTATGAGTAGATGGCGTCGGCAAAAGAAAGGTCACGTGTGTTGGCTCCCACGCTTTTTGACAAATATACACCGATGACTAGCTTATCACCCAACACACTGAGCGTTTACTGTACGCGGATGACTTGAGCCCAGCGACACAATCAGTACCTTTCTATGACATCGGGCATAATTTGACACTAGCCCGAGGGCTAGTGTCAATTTTTTTTATTATCATACTGCATACAGCATTACTGTCATATTTCCCAGTGAGGCGAGCCTCACTGGGAAATATGACAGTAATGCTCTCCGGCTGAACCCGCCCAAGACACAGTCGTACGCATTCCATATCCACAAAAGGAACTCAAATCAGTGTTCCACTCCAGTAATAAATATTGCCACGTACTGGGCCCAAACAATATAAGAAGCATAGATGTACTACTTCTACACTAAAATAGTTTTTGTGTTTTCTTTATTTTAAATGATCGTGTTCCTAATAAATATATATATTTGTTAAATTTAATTTTGTACTTAGATTAAATCAGACTCAAAAGAATCTAAATTCAAACCGTAGCAAAATCTCAGACATGTATAATAATTTAGCTAATTTTAAATATAATAAAAATCACAATGTTTCCTTCATTACCCTGCATCCAAAAGTTATGAGAATATGTACTTTTTCACCCTTTTTCCTTCTCAAATAGTAACCTATAATAGATAGATAATTAAAATTAATTCTTCACATTCCATAGACTACTTTTCTCCGTTTTCATTTTATAAGATTTACATTTAATTTGTTTTCAACTTATTGTCGAAGAAATGTAAAGCTTTCTGTAATACCTTTATCAAATTACAATTATTACAATACAACTACGAAAGTTTTTACTAAAGGGGTAAAAGTCCACATGTTTCATAAAACGAAGAAGTACTTACAGTTCATTATTGACAGAATATTGACTTCTGCCTATATAACCCTTCGCTACAGTTTGCGCAGAATTGGTAATCTATAATTTTACTTGAATAATTATAGGTCAAAGAGAGATCATTCAAACTAGTTCTTCACATTCCCTAGACTACTGTTTTCCGTTTCGATTTTATAAGAATTACATTTAATTTTACCTACTTTTCCACTTATTGTCGAGGAAATGTAAAGCTTTCTGTTACACATATAACAAATAACAATTAGGTATAACAACTACGAATTTTTTTACCAAAAGAGTAAGAGTCAACATATTCCATATCACAAAGTTTCAAACTCAATTATGAAACCGCCCTGTTCCGTTGTCTGAAGCCGGTTGATGATTATATCTGAAAGAGATTTTATTGTTAGTTTAAATGTTTTCATATCTATTAATTACATTTTGGATAAGAAAATATGCAATATGATTTGTTGGTTGGATCACAAAATATGCATGTATTAATAATCCGTGCGTTCCTGTTCGTCCTACTGCCATCGTCCCACTGATAGGATGAACAGGAATAAAAAGAAAGATACTTATTCCCGTTCCTCTCACTGATATATTGTTAGTGGGACGAACCGCAAAAATTTCGTATTTTATTTTTTTCACTTCTCATGCTCTAAAAGTACGCCAATATAGCCCTACGAAGCGGGACTAAAGTGACCACTTTAGTCTTTTTTTTTGGTTGGGTAATTATCAAATAACTTCTCCCGCTCTGGGTGGAGCAGGAGGGCGTGTCAGACTTTTACTGACTAAAACCCAACCGTTTTCCATAAGTTGCCTGTGTGCCAGGGGCCGCGGTATCTTTTTCGTACCCCTGGCAGGCATAGGCCCTTGCGGACCCCACCAGTTGGTGCTGACATCTCTTTTTGTCAAATCAATAATTTGCGTTCAGATTCAACTACAAGTTTCTTCTTCCGCTCAAAACAAAACAACAAAACTGTCGGAATGAGTCCTTAAAAATAATTTGGTTTTTAATTTCGATAATAATGGGCGAATAATAACATAAATCACTATTTATTGACCAGTTGAAGGCAAAAAGAAAACAATCTGTAAATTGGGACACTTGCTGCGTTTTCTTGCAGCCAGCCCACCGCCTAGCTTGCAGTTCAATATCACTTCTAACTAACTCAACTATTTCCGTACATATATTTAATTCCGAAGAAAAAGGATAGTTAGATTTTTGTAACATTGTCTTTTTGTTGGTGGGTTGTCACGGTTCATTTAATCAAAGACATCGAAATACTGCAAATATACATTGCTTCAGAACAGATGGCCAATGGGGCGGAAAGGTTCTGGTGGCCACCGCGTACTGGCCTCCTACAAGTTGGCCCAAGGCCGCAGGAATCTGCTGGATCTACCACGGCGGCGTGCGTGGGAGGTGGCTCGCCCGCGGGTGCTGGTGTCTGTGCCAGTCGCCTCCTCATACGCCCGTAGATCTTATCTACCTCGGCGCTGTGCGCGGGAGGTTGCTCGACCATGGGTGCTGGCGTCTGCACCGAATGCCTCCACATAGCCGCGTAGACCGGATCAACAACAGCGGCGTGCGCGGGTGGTGGGTCGACCGCGGGTGCTGGCGTCTGCGCCAAATGTCTCCTCATATGCACGTAAACTGGATCTACCTCGGTGTCGCGCGCGGGAGATAGCTCGACCGCGGGTGCTGTCGTGTGTCCGCCAAATGCCTCAACATAGCCGCATGTCCCAGATCTACGACGGCGGCGTGCGCGGGTGGTGGCTCGACTGCGGGTTCTGGCGGCTGCGTCAAATGCCTCTGCATAGCTGCGTATCCCAGATCTACCACGGTGGTGTGCGCGGGAGGTGGCTCGACCGCGGGTGCTGCACAAACAATAAAAAAACATGTTCAACAATAAGTGCAAAAGTTTATTATTCTGATTAAATAGTATTGTGAAAAGGTTAATGCTTAGTGATTGTCCTTCTCTCAAAACTTTTAATAATCGGAAAGTCGATAATCTCCGCCATAGTTTTTAGAATGTTGTTGCCACTCGCCCGCAACCTTGACAACAGCGACGCGGTTTTCTTGCGAATGACGGCGTGGAAACCGTCAGTTCGGTTTTGCGCAAACATACTAGACGCGCTGCACCATTGTGGTAGTCCCAACAACATCCTAAAAATATTATTATACTATAAGCGTAGATGATCCAGCGTTCTTTTGGTATAGTTGACGCAAAGATTCCCCGTGTAAAAGCACGGGCAATATGCCTTAAATAGAAACTTTGACTAGATGGCTACACCGAGCGAATCTTCAAGCCAATATGTAACCTCGGATCGTCAGTGCCCTACGCTTCCTTTCAATATCAACATTGTTCTTAGGGTCGTCAGCGAGAAAATGCCCTAGATATTTGAATTTTGATGTCACACTTTTGATGTTCAAGCTGTTTAGGGCAATTTCAGGTTGCATTGAAGTCATGGGCATTGTTTTAACCTAAGACTACTCATGATACTATTTGCATTAGGGCTACTATTACGCAAATCAAAAATGTTATTAATGCAAGTATGGAAAACCTTAAAAATGTAGTAAGTTATACTGCAAAAGGCTATTTTTGCAAATTAACATTAAAAATATTAATTAATTTTAAAATAAATACTTCGTAAACGACAATAAGTCTTAATGTATCAAAATCTTAAAAGCGCAGTAAAACGTGGAACGAATATCTAGTAAACAAACATCAAATAAAATAATACTTCTTCACACGTAGAAATATCAAAAGGCTAAAGGTAAAGATAAAAAGAAAATTGACTAAGAATTTCCAAACCCATTGGATATTCGGCAACTCATGAAAGATATGGAACAATAAGAAGAAATATTCCCGAAACAAATCCGCAATTTATTGTTGTTGCTCCAGATTGATCTATTAGTGTTACCGAGCAATAATTGCTCAAAAAATTGCCCGTGTAAGAGCACCTTAAGGCATGCCAATAGCGCACTCTCTTCGTCCCGCTCTCTCTCATTAGCAAAAATACGAATATCACCCCCACCCGGGGGCGCCGGGGCGGCTTCCCAATCCAGTGTTATAACGACTGTGACTATATAGGAATAGTACATTATTGCAAAGGCCGTGAAACAAGCAATTGCAGGTCGAGTATGAGTTTGAAGGTTGAGCCGTAGGCGAGGACTTCACTAATACGAGACAGGCAATTGCCATTTCCGCCGAGGCATATATAGTGCTTTTCTCAAAAGAATGCAGGGAAATAGAACAGACTTTTTATATTATACATTTAATTTAATTGATATTAATAGTTACATTAGTCATATTGGGGCAATTATTAAAAGAAAATGTTATTGATACATTCATTTTTGTACGCCAAAATTACCTACTGTTTCGGAGAAAATGTTCACTTTTTTCTCGTACCAAATCATAAAATTTTTATATACTTTCACGCATTTTTCTTTTGACTTCGCTGGAAGAAGGTTTTACATTGCCAATTTGGCTTCTGATATTAAATCTGGTGGAGGACAATCAATCTCCATTTCAATCTCGCTGAACTGTTGTAACTCATTTTAATTATTAAATTAAAATGTATTAAGTATGTAAATAACAAATCAAGACAAATTTTCAGCTTTGCTGCCCATTTTCTATTTATCATGTGTGCCGAAAGGCAAACGCATTATACAGCCACGTGAACGCAATTTGCACTAAGCAAAGAGACTTACTTTGGTATGACAAGAATGATAAAAGAGACCCAATCAAAGTGTATTTAATAACCCCAGCACGCCGTTTCATACCTTGTTGCTGAATTGCCAAATTCCAAATTCAAAAAACGCTCCTGCAATGGATTTAATTTTCTTTGTCCGTATTTCTTGTATTCTTTTCCTGTATTCTTTGTATATATTTGTCCTATACGATATTTCGCGTGTTCTTTCTTCGTAAATAATGACAATATTTCCATGCATGTTTGAGAAAAAGTTTTTATCCAGTGCGCAAACTGTAACCATGAAAAAAAAACAGCTGTTCCATACATTTTGACCGCGTAGGTATTGCACTTTTCTATGATACATCAGATTTTTTTTTGGGAAAACCGACGAATATTTTTTTCCGGGGGGTTTAAAATGGTATGCTGAATTCATGGTTAAAGTTTGCGTACTGAATATTATCTTTTCCTGTATAAATAATATCTTATTAAATCCCATTGCACCTTTTCCCTTTTAACGTTCATATTGCTTGTCCCAGTCAGCTACGTCGTAGACAACCCTTTAGTTCTCCTTACTGTGCTGGACATTAAGTTCATGCAGTTTTTTTTATCCAAAGAAGTCACTTATTTTACATTAGAGACCCCCATAGAAATCACTGTATGTTATTACTTGACATTAGTGGTGTGCCGGATCATTAAAAATGTAGATCCGCAGATACGAGTCCGGATACGCATAATTGGCGCCAAGATCCGCGGAGCTTAACTTTCATACTCAATTGGTGTCGGTGCGCATAACCTTGAAACGATAGTTGACGCCACTTTTTTGTAATGTTACTTTTGTTGTTTTTCCCTCTTAATTGTTGTAAACTACCATCTCAATTAAGAGATCTATCTATCATCTATGTATGAGTAGTTAAATTTTCATCCCATAATTGAGATTACTCTTTTTGTTTTATATTTTGACTTTCCACATCTCGTCATTCTTATTCCTTTCACTCACTTAGCTTTCTCTTCTCTCTTTCCAGGGTGCCTCTTGTGTTGGTATGCCAATATTTTGACCCGTAAAGCTGCAATCTTAGAGAAAAACTGAGGGCTACGTTAAAAGAATTGTAATAGGAATTGGAATTTGACGAAGGTTCACTAGTCTAATCTCCTAAACTTCAAGCTAAATGGGACGGACCGTACCGGATTGTGACAAAGATCAATGACGTTGATCTGTACCTAGCTTGTAACTAGCTTTTACAAAATTTAAATAATAACATTTTGTGAACTGATGAAGCCGCATTCACCATAATCGGAATATTCAACAGTCAAAACAAACATTTGTGGAGCGGACGTGGGCGCAACCTCCATGTAACATGCCGTGATGCTGTTCAACATCGATTCTCTGTAAATGTCTGGGCATGATAATTGGGTCGTAATAAACCGAACCGAAACCAAGTACTTACTAGCTGTTGAGGGAAGCTGTTACTAACTGTTGAGGTAAGTTCTGGAGCTGCAGGAAGTACCTACCTAATCTATACTATCAGCACGGCGCTTCGAAAATGAGCCGTGGCACCGTCGGCGTCGTCGCTCGCGTCGGTGCCTCCCTTACCAAAACTTTTGGCGAGCGATAGATAGGTCGCGGTGGGCCTGTGTCGTAGCCGATGAGGTACCCCGATTTAACACCTCTGCACTTTTTCTTATGGGATGAAATAAAAAGAATTGCGTATGAGCTGGAAAATGAGTCAAGACACGATTTAAAAAAGCAAAATTATTACTTAATTTGAAATAATGAAATCACAGGCCAGAGTGAAAGAAAAACACGGACGTCGGGCACAGTTGTGTGTTTAAAAAGGCGGCGGACATTTTGAACATCTTTAAAATACGTGTAAGTGCTAGTTAGTAAGTTAGTTAAAATTATTGGAAATACACATCGTGATTCCTGACCAATTATTGTAAATATTGTGATTCCAACTTTGTAAATACACCAAAACTACACTTACGTAATTTTTTTTAAATTTTATTGTGTGTACTTTGACGTATTTTTTTCCACACGAGGTATCGCTCTACACAGGGTGGAGTTCTATCACCACTATACCAATGGAACTTAGTTGTAAATAAGCTCATCGCAAAGCTCAACGCCAGCTGTCTGTACGCGGTGGGATACGCGGACGACATAGCGATTCTAATCTCGGGGAAATTTGAGGGCATCTTATGCGATCTCATGAGAAGGGCCTTCAAAATAATTGAGAGTTGGTACACGAAGCATAAACTATCGGTTAAACCCTCAAAAATATAACTAATACGGTCTTAATACAAAAAGCGGTTTAACTAAAAACCCAGGTTTAACCCTCCACAAACTACGGTATAAATAAAAGTAATATTACAAAAAGAGGTTTTGCGATAAACCATAGACTAAACGCTGGTCAAACGTTAAACCTGGGCGACCCCTAGTTTATCCATGGGTCTAACTCGTATCTGTCAAGTTTCCCCTTTTAGGTCAGTATCTATTTCACTATGTTGTTTTTATCCGAAAATGGACATTAACATCGTCGATTTATTTGATAATGAGGATATTGAAGCCGCTGAATTATTAGAAAGGTCACGCCGACTCAACAGAACTCGTCCACAACTTCGAGAGTAGCGTCTCCAATCTTCATGAGAGTGGGTTTTACACGGGCATCTGATATGACCCATGTCCTGTCCATGTTCATTTTAAGACCCACTCTTTCGCAAGCTCTACTGAGGGCATCAAGCACTGTAGGTACTGAGACCCTCCATAGTCTTCGCCATGACAAATATACCATCAGAAAACCAAAGGTGAGTTACTCACTCGCCATTGATGTTGATACCAGCCCCTTTCCAGTCCAGAACGTTGAAGACATCCTCCAGTGCAGTGTTGAACAGTTTTTTGAGAAATGGATAAGAGGGTGGTGGATAGAAAGGTGTAGATATGCTAAGCATTTTGATCTTAGATAACAAATAATTAAATAAATGTGGTTTTCTATGCAATAATCTGCTCACTGCGTTAAAGCCGTTGCCGTTGGTCTCGGCTGTCATTCATAGATATTCGAAAAAAATTCCTGAACTGGGTTGTAGAGGTCAGACAGGTAGGCAGTCGCTCCATGTAAAATACTGGTATTCAGTTGCATCCAGTTAGACTGCAAGCCAATCCCAACATAGTTCAGAAAAGGCTGGGCAGATGATGATGAAACTGCTCAGTGCCGCAGCATTATCATATGTGTCCTGACTTGATAAACAAAAGAATTTGAAAACTGACGAAGATCTAAAACACTTGATTTCTCTTCTCTTTCTCTCTTCTTCAACCCTTGGCCACCCAATGCTGAGTGTAGGTCTCTTCCAAATCTCTCCACTTTTGGCGGTTTTGTGTCGTGGCTATCCAGTTTCTTCCGGCCACTTTAATGATATCGTCTGTCCACCTAGTCGGTTGTCTTCCCACATTCCTCCGTCCTGTTCGCGGTCTCCACTCCAGCACTTTTTTTACAATTTGTAAATTTACACTTGATTTACAATGACCCAATTTCAGGTTTACAGTTAATTTAATTACGATTTGTATATCAGGTATGAGGTGAAAAGGTGACGGTCGAAGTAGGCCGCAGTATGGTTTGACGATTACACCCTTAGGAAGAACTAGAACCAGTGCACCTGTACATTATAACATGTAAGCAGTATATACCTACGCGGCCGACAATAATATGTCACGTTGAGAAAATGCGGCTGTGTAGAACGTCGGCATCACCGCGTCACCAGTAACTCATCGTGTGTGTTGATTAAGACTCGATGTTCCCCTTATCGCGCGAGTACTGTTAAAATGTTTGTCAGCTGAGTGAGTAAAACATTTAGGTTGGATTGCGCTTACACTGGCATTTAATTTCGGTTATTAATAATTTGTTAACCGCCAATAAATTGGACTTTCGCGGCGTTGTAAGAGGTAGTATTACGCAATGCAACAATAAATCAAATTGGAATTTCGCATACTTATATACATATCTTTGTCAATTATTTTTAACAGAAGAACGGAAATTTGTGACCCAGACCCCACACGAAAGAGAATATCTCAGTTCCCTTGTTATTTTAAATATAGTTTAAAAAAATGGAAATCAATGGCTAACACCAAAATATTGCATTCATTCTTCATTCATCCTGAAGTTTTGTCCCACATTCCAAAAAATTCTTTGTTTGTCCCATAATACTATTGAAGTTTTGCTTCGTCCCGAATTATAAGTACATTGAAGTTACAGTCCACAAAAATACAATGTATTTATTTGACATTTTTAAACAATAATAAAACAGTTCGAAACATTGAGGTAAAAATCATTACTTTTACTATAATTACTGAACAGTCAGATCTGTAAACTATATATATATAAATAAAACAAAGTCGGGTTAGTTACACCATTTATAACTGAAGAACGGCTTGACCGATTTTTATGATCTAGGATTTGTTGGAATTTTCGCCGCCCCGAATAGCAGAATTAAAACATGAAACATGAGGAATTTCAAGAGAAAAAAATAGGATATTTTTTACTCGTACATTTTTGTGTGTCAGTAGCTGGTTGTCATAAGACGGTAGGAGCTCACCTTTTTGGATGTGAGGTCCTACTGAGTTATGTCAACCTGATACTATGAAACAGGTATTTGTTAGCTAGAAAACGCTTTATGCCTTCGAAGTACTAGGTTATCATAACTTGGTAAGAGTACACCTAACATATGTTTGTCAGCTAGAAAATGCTTTAAGGCTTTGAAGTAGCAGTTTGTCATAACTCGATAAGAGCACATCTAACGTAAGCAACTGAAAAGAAAGGTGTGTTAGTTAGACAACGCTTTATATCTTCGAAGTACCAGGTTGTCATAACTCGGTAAGACTACACCTAACATGTTTAGAAGAGAAGACAGTGGAGCGGCTGTTTTAAAAAGTATTTTTTTATTAAATATTACCTAACCCTTTTTTGCCGATTGTACAAAAAAATAAGTTTGTCATATACAAAAAAAAATGTGCCGTAGAAGGGATATAAAATAGGACGAAGCGGGAATAAAATAATTAAAATTACATTATTTTATTCCCTTCTGCTGCTTCTCATGCTTACTATACTGACGACATGGTTTTGCGGAATCCATCAGTTGGAGGGCTAAAGAAGTTGTGAACATCTGCGAGGCCTATACTGGCGAGCACGGCTCAAAGTGACAAGAGTTGGCAGGAGTTAGTATAATATGCTCACCAGAGAGAATAATAAACAACCTGAGCATATACCAGTTTATCTCAACGGGGTATCTTTGAGTCGTATCTCAGTTTAAGTATATAGGGCACGTTGTGACCGAACCCCTGCATGATGACGCTGACATTGAGAGCGAGCGGAGAGCATTGACGGTGCGCGCGAACATGTTGGTAAATAGGTTTGCGAGGTGTACAGCACAGGTAAAGATAACTGTGTTCAGAGCCTACTGCCAAAGTTTTTACACAAGTGGCCTGTGGACCAAATACACGCAGCGGGCCTACAATGCTCTCAGAGTACAGTATAACAACGTCTTTAGGATTCTGGTGCGACTACCACGATTTTGTAGTGCCTCGGTTGTGCCTCATGTTTGCCGACTCGAGAGTGGATGATATTTACGCTATAATGGGCAAAAAGTCAGCCTCACTAATTCGGCGAATTCGAGGGAGTGGCAACAGGATCCTAAGGATAACTGCAGACAGACCAGTATCGGCGGCTGTGGGAAGATTAATCAGCCTTCATGTTACCTGATTCTTTATTAAAACATAAAGAATCAGGTAATATGAAGCCTGATCAATCTTGATCGATCTATTTTTAATTTAATCGTTTCTTTTAATTTTTATCTTATGTACAATTATTTCAATTTTATTTTAATTTATTTCATTTTATTGAAGTTTTTTTTTCTATTCGGTAATTACGTTTTTTATTTACCTGAAATACAATTGAAATAATTGTACATAATGCTAAAAATTCAAATAAACGAATTGAAAATCCTCACGACTAACAGATGGTTCTTAAGATAATTTTAACAAAATATGGACAATTTATTAGTCTGAATTAAACAATTTTTTTTTGTATGTTTACGTTTTAAATCTTTGATTTATGTGTTATAAATACTATAAATACAAAATGCATTCAGACTTTACTTTGAAGGAAAGTTATATAACTTTTCAAACGAATCTGCACCTTTCCTTTTCGAAAGTTCTAGTATACAAAACGAGTTAAAAAGGGAGAAAAAACCGTGTTAATCGCAATTAATTTATATAATATCGAATATATGTATTATCGATTTTGAAAATTACCAACCCCCTGTTGGGCTTGGTCATTTTCGAAATCTTAATAGCACAACTTTAAGTAACCCAGGGACAGCAATTATTTTTTAGTTTAACCCAAGTGCCACGAAACAAACGCTAACGTGTTCGCTCTTCACTTCTAAACCAGTGTCGAGCGGCAAAAACAAAATGCGTAAAAACAAACAAGTCTGTACGTTTTTGTTTTAACCGACTTCAAAAAATGAGAAGGTCCTCAATTCTCTTGTAGCTATTTTATGTTTGTTACCTCAGAACTTCACAATTTCCACGCTATGGTGAGGAAAAAAACGGCTTCGCATTTGGAGAGAACGCGGTCAGGCCCTAATGGCATTTTGTAGATGTTGGTGAACAAATTTAATTCGCTGATGATGAATGCAAGTGTTGGTTAGGCAGGAGTGAGTCATTACATATGGCATATGATTGTAAATATTGGTTTTCTGTAAGCTTAGTATTTAGTTAAATTAACACACTAACATAGCGTTTAAGTTTTATTTTGTACCTAACTTACTAACATAAGAAATAATTTAATGGAATTAAAAAAAAAAAGAAGGAATATTAGTTTTTTCACGCTTGTATTTTAAAAACCCGAAGGAAACCCAGTATGTTCGTGGCACAAAGGTAACATGTCGTCGATACGATATTATTGGCAGCATCAATCAGCGACATTCAGCAGCCTACCTTAATTTAGTTTCCTTTCGCAAAAAACCGCAAGTTGCCGCAATAATAATTTAAAGGAAATCACATACCCTCATCGTTCGTTTCTTGGATGGTGGTCCAATTATGTTCTCTACCGAGAAATGGCGGCGGGTGCCAAAACAATATATCTGGGGTATGTTGCAAGTATTCTGGCAGACTGGCATTAGACCAATCTAGTTGGGCATCAGGTGGCAACGGCGCTACTGACGGCCATGACGTGGTATTCATCCTGGCGTGTAGAACTGGACCCAGTGTAGAGGAGCCTGAAAAAAAATATACTTTGGAACTCTATGCTTTGTAACTACTGGTCTACTGGTGGATCTTTATTAGAGTACGAAACAACATATACAAGGTGTATCAGAATAAGCACAAGTCCTGAAAGTAGTTTGTTGATAATTGACTGAATCAATTTCAGTGATTTTTTTTAATTACTTATTTTGGCTTAATATTAGAACGTTGCAGTAAAAATATCAGAGATTGACAATATTTCAGTTTTGTTGATATAAGTGAACTATGCTTGAAGTTTCCCTGCGTGATCGAATCAGGAATGAAGAGATCCGCAGGAGAACCAAGATAACCGACAAAGCCCGAAGAATCGTCAAACTTAAGTAACACCCCGACCGATGACTAGCCCCAGATCTAAGGGGAGCAAACCGGGGCAGCCGCCCCGGGTGGCAGTTTCAGAGGGCGCAAAATCATGATATAGTATGATTAAAAATAAAAAAACTTGCTCCATAAAGCGCCTAGAATACGGAAGCCTGGTTGGCTCACCGTCGACTTGTAAGAAAAAGGTGCCACACAGGCCCACACCTAATTAATATATCTCAAACGCTGGAGAGAGGGGCGCCACTATGAAGTTTTTGCCCCGGTTCGAAAAAATCGTAGATCCGGCGCTGACCGGTCATCGGCAATGATCTTGTGAGAGCACCAAGAGTCCGCTGGATGCGGGAACCACAGAACGGTCAAAGTGGCAGAGCTTAGGGGAAGCGTATTTCCAGCAGTGAATGTCTTTCGGCTGAAATGATGATGATGATATTACAACAAATTAACGGGGACAACGGGAAGTAATTCTAATTATTTTATTAAATTCCATTTGTCCCCTTTAACGAGGATATGGCCGGACAACGGGAATACACGGGCAGAAACTACAGAATGCCACCTACTACGATCCTTTCATACTAATTTTTCTTCGTTTATGTTCATACATCTGGTCATACACGCACGCCAGTTGCGAGTACTACGCACCTGACCTTTCTAAAGAACTTCATATCAATAATTAGCGTTCTGATTTAGATATCACGATTAAGACAGTTTGCAGACAGCTGTTTTTTAATTCTATAACAATGTTGAACAATAACATAAATCACTATTTATCGACCAGTTGAAGGTAAAAAGAGAATATGTAAATTGGGATACATTTGTTTTTGTTTTGGTGCACAGCGGTGCTCCGCCCAAGCCGGGCAGACCTCCACCGTAAATGCCCTTTCTAGTGATTATTAATTTCCCATTTCCATTTAAAGTCTGTCTCGTTAATTAAAAGGATCGAATCGATTTTTGTAACATTTTATTTTTCTTGGTGGTTTTCCGCGGTCCATTTCATCAAAAACATCGAAATAAGTAATTCATATACACATAGCCCGCTGAATAGTTGGGCAATGGGGCCGAAAGGTTCTGGAGAGGTAGACTTGGCAGGCCTACTACCAGTTGAAACGATGACCTTGTGAAAGCCGCGGCTATCCGGTGCATGCGGGAAGCACAGAATAGGTTGACGTGGTGGAAATTGTGGAGGCCTATGTCCAGTAGTGTGCATCTTGCAGCTGAAATGATGATGATGAATGCAAATAATCCATCATAGACTGAGATTTTATTGCGAACTTCTTAAAAGTTTATAAAATTGCCCCCCAGATTCCCGGCTGAAGTCCAGTTACTACGGTTACAGTAACAGTTGCATAATTTCTCATAGAACATAAAGTACCTCTATAACGGATGTGTAGAACTAAACTGTCAAATATATTTTATTGGTAGAGTAAGCGTTATATAATTAGGTTATGGAATATGAGTACCGTCGTGGCAGCAACGCGGCACAAGCGGCACGCAACATCAACGACGTTTACGGAGCTAACACTACAAACCAACGCACCACCTGTTATTGGTTTGCTCGCTTCCGTTCTGGAAATTTCGACCTGAAAAATGAACCTCGCGGTCGTCCGAAGACTTTGGTCGACAATGACGAATTAAAGGCGATTGTGGAAGCTGATGATACACAATCTACGGCTGAATTAGCAGCAGCTTTCGACGTTAGCGTCAAAACAATATTGGTCCATTTGCGTCAAATTGGCAAGGTAAAAAAGCTTGACAAATGGGTGCCCCACGAACTCAATGATCGTCAGCGCGAAGTACGCGTCGAGACGTGCCTTGCACTGCTCAACAGACACACAAATGAAGGAATTTTGAACCGCATTGTTACCTGCGATGAAAAATGGATTCTGTTTGATAACCGCAAGCGCTCAGCAAGTTGGTTGGATCCTGGTTCAGCACCTAAACAATGCCCTAAACGAAAACTTACCCCTAGAAAAGTGATGGTCACTGTTTGGTGGTCTAGCGCCGGTGTGATTCATCACAGCTTGTTACCAAACGGGGTGAGCATTACTGCAGATGTGTACTGTGAAGAACTGAACACAATGATGGAGAAGCTGGCACATCTCCAACCAGCATTGGTCAATCGTTCGTCTCCGCTGCTCCTGCACGACAACGCGCGACCTCATACTGCACAGCAGACGGTCTCCAAGTTGCAAGAACTGGGGTTGGAAGCTCTCCGTCATCCGCCCTACTCACCAGACCTTGCGCCTACAGACTACTACTTTTTCCAGAATTTGGATAACTTCTTGGCGGGAAAAAAATTCAATACCCGAGAGGCAGTACAAAATGCCTTTGAAGAATTTGTTGCCTCCCGTCCAGCTGATTTCTTTAAGAAGGGCATCAATAAACTGCCACTGCGATGGCAAAGATGCATTGATTGCATGGGTGATTACTTCGATTAATACAAATAAAAAATACATGAAAAAAATTCGTTTAAATTTTTTCATACAAAACGGCAATTTCATAGGTAAAGATCTATTATAACTCCGATAAACGCTATTATAACTCCGATAAACGTCGCGTGCAATACTTTATTAGCAAGGCTGTTAGGATTCCGTTAAGACAAACAAAGGTAATGATCGTAGTTGCATTCTATGCAATGAATTTATCATGTTGTTTTGAGAAAGAACTATGAATATTTGGAATTTCTTGGTCGGAATATCCGTGGGTAGGTCTTAGAATTGATCATTTCATGAAGTGTTCGGTCATTTCATAAAACGGTTGTTTCATTGGAAAGACCAGCTAAACTGGACCATATTTTAATTTTTTAAATGTCCGTGTTGTACCATGTCATTATTGTAGAAAGTATCCATGTTTTAAACTGTATATAATATAAGTAATAAATTCTAAATAAAGAGAGAACTTGTAGATTGCTCTAGAACTCTGAACTTACCCCTTTCATATTTATAATTACGTTTCCAATCGAATTACTATCCGCCGCCATGGTACACAACAAAATTAAAGCGACATCGATGCCTCGGTGAAAAATCGAACTATTTTATGACATCATGAAGTAGTCGTTCGTTAGCTGTTCAAATCGTCAAACGTTATATTATTCAAAGATGTGTCCAGACCACTTTATATGTGACTCATTCTATTTCATGAAATAAAACCTAGTAGAAAGAAAAAAAACTTTGAAATACCTATTTCATGAAATAATACATTCTAAGATCTGGCTACGCCAATAATATAATTTTTGTTTTTTTTTGTGTGGGAAATCATAAAATAATTTTTCCCACTCTGGGTGGAGCGGGATTGCGTGTCAGACTTTTACTGGCTAAAACCCACCCGTGTTCCTTCAGTTGCCTGTGGCCACTGTATCTCTTTCGAACAACCCGCAACCCTGGCAGGCATCGGCCCTTGCGGACCTAACCAGTTGGTGCTGACATCTCTTTGAGGTGCGCGTGGAGCATAACGCGCCGTCGGCCCGGGCTTGGTCCTTACCGGGCAGCGTGCCACTCATTACTCGCCGTGCGCAAGCCCGCGCCTACGGCGTCCAGGAATTAGCCTGGGATTCCCGACGCCCAGGGCGTCTCCTGCGACGACTAAGGCCGTGAGAGGGCTTATACTGCCTCTCTTTCATGTGCGCCGCCTCCCTCTTCGCGAGCATTACTGCTTCGCAGACGGAGGGGTCGGCTCCCCGTGCACTCTCGCTACGTACCATGGCCTGGACCAGCGCCGGACGCGAGAGATCGCCGCCGCCGATCGCCTCCACAAGGACGTAGCGTTGCTCCGCCCAAACCGGGCAGACCTCCACCGTATGCTCCACCGTATCCTCAGGGCGATCTACGCATTGGAAACACCTGGGCGTTTTCTCCCGCCTTATCCGAAATAGGAACTACCCGAAACAACTGTCTCCAGTGAGGACCTGCGTCAGGCGGAAAGTGAGGACGCCGTGGCGCCCCTCAGTCCACTCCTCAAAGAGGGGACTTATCGCCGCAATTGTGGCGTGCCCAGCACTGGGTTGCGACAATCGTATTCTCCGTGTGGCCATGAGATCCCGCCGGAATTCTGTCCGCTTTACCGCGATTTCTAGCGGCAGCGGAGTTAGGCCCCGGGGTTTGGTGTCCTCGCGCCACTCCCAAGTGTGCGCATTCAATCCGGCAAGGAGGCCCGCCGCCTCACCGGAGATCGTGCGGTATCCCCGGACCATGCGGATGGCCATAACGCTATGGGACGCGTTCAACCGGCGGGCTGGTCGGCGCCTCAATGAAGGCGCCCAGACCGGTGAAGACAATAGTATGATTATGTTCTGCTTGAGGACAGACGATCCTATGCGTTAACGTGTTCCAAGGCATGAATGAGTGTCTCTTTACTGTCCAGAGATGAACTGTATTTTCTATAAAATCATCATCATCATTCTGCTAAAGAATTGCAGTGCTGCACATCCATAGGCCCCTTGCACTGATGACCTGAGTGGAAGTAACGGGAATTCACTTTATGCGAGAATCGCAGGACCAGTTCAGTGTAAGAACTGCAGTGAATGAACAACTAAGAGATGCAACAATAATAATGTAACCAAGACTTTCTAATACCTAAGTTGATTTAACCCTTAATCTGGCAAGAGAAAAAACTCTTGAAAATTTTTTTTTTTAATATATTTTTGTCATCGTTAGATGTTCCTAAAACCGGGAAAAATAATTAAAAAAATCTAGTATATCTCGATTTTGAGAAAATGCATGTCCAGTATACAGGACATTGCCAGGTTCTCCATAGAGTAACTGTAAATATCGATGTCCAGTATATTGGACATGGCCGAATTAAGGAATCGTTCGAGAATTTTTATAAAAACTTTATGTATGCAATTATGAAATAAACAAAAATAAAATGCATGTGTATAATGAAAATATGTATTGTTGTACAATTTTATAATTTAAAATGACATTATTGTTACTTATTTGGCTTCTATAAAATTGTATAAAACGTAAAAAGTCTAAATCTTCTTTATTATTATAACATGACAACCCGTCTTGAGATCAATATTATTCAAAAATCAATACTTAGTTATAATATCTAATCAGTCAAACTTTTCTAAAACAATTAATAGTTTCACTTACTTGCTATGGTAATCAATCATAAAAACAATTTCTCTTACGTACTAAACACAACCTTTGATTGCACTTAGCGCAATATACATCAGTCTTATTTTTGGTGCAGTATTTACAGCGACCATAGGATTCTCCAAAGCGCGGCCAATGTCCTTCGTCTTGAGAAAACTGAAAATTTTTAAATGTATCTTCACCCCCATATAGCAGGAAGTCGTAATCAATACCCGACATACCTGCCCGGACAAAATGTTTAAAACCCCACTTATTGGGTTTCATGGGGTTATATTGTCTTCTATTTCCCGCCTTTGTCCCTTTATACGGTATTGTCATTTCGTCAATGCTATACCTCATCTCCTCTTCAGTAGCTAGGCAGTTCATCCTCACCTTCTCTACAAACGGCCTCACCTTGAAGTATCGATCCAAATCGGGACAGGAATTGTCTACGAAATGGATATTCCTGCGTATGCACTCAAACATTTTCAGAGGCATAATGTCTGCTATTGCTGGGTATCGCAGTTCTTTGGCCCAGTAATCCACGTAAGATGGCAAATTAACAACACCCATAAGTAGAAGTATGGACAGGAAATCATTAAATTCGTCTTCGGTAACATTTATTGAACGTCCAGTTCTTTGCACTGCGTAGAGGTTTGTGTTATGGACTATATCTTTGATTATATCCACAGAAAAATATTTATGAAAATAAACTATAGGTGAGTCGTCGTTAGGCATGTCAAAAACGAATTCACAATCCATAATTTCAGCCTTGTGCAGGAATTTGCCTTTTTTCCAATTGTAATTGGTTGTCTTACGCTTTTTGATTTGACGTGTCTAATGCGAGTGTTGGTATGGACGGGTTTTTTTTCGTTTTGACCTGGTATTGACAATATTAGGAGCCGGTGACATGTCCACAACAGACTGGATTGATGATAAGGTCGGAATAACATCATAGTTTACCTGGCTGGTTGATGGCAACACTTCCCTCATAATTGGTGTGAGAGGCACTGGTAGTTCTTCTTCGACTTCTGGCTCGCTGTTGGGTATTTCGTCGTTAGAAGAATCGTCACTGCCATTGTTGCTGTCCAAAATATTCAGGATTTCCAATGACGATGGTATGGATGGTGCATCTGATGAGACATCATCAATTTCCTGGCCATGGTGCAAATCTGGTTCTTCATCTGAACTGGTCTGGCCTTCTACGTCCGATAGAGCGTTAATTGGTGGCACTAAAGCTAATAATTTTGAGGCACGTGATGTTTTTTTGAAGACCTGTAAATAATAATATTGTTAGGTAACATAAATAACATTTATCTTACATAATATAGATATTAGTTCATAATATTATACTAATTGTTAGTTTTCTGTCTCATTGGCAATGTCCAGTATACTGCACATCACAAAACTATACTAAACCCTCGAGAATCCGGCAATAGGAAGTATACTGGACACACAAGTTTCGCAGAGAATAACGAAAAATCTATAAGTAATATTATGATTTTAGTATACACGTACATATAAAAATACGTTACGGAATATACAGAAAAGAAATAATTATTTATTTTAGAACAAAAAAAATCAATAAATCGAGACTTACCGAGAGCAGTCGTGACGCGTTCATCCTCCCTGACGTTGCGGCGTTGACTGACTGGCCGAGCGCACGCGCTCATTGACAGTAATTTTTTATGTTATAATGTAGGACATAACCAAGTTATTCCATATATAAAAAACTAATATTAAAAAAAAAAATGCTGCAGATTTTTTCAAAGTTGATGTCCAGTATACTTCCCAGTGTCGAATTAAGGGTTAAAAGATTGCTCTAGGAGTTTCTTGCCCGTTCTTCTCCATAAGAACGGGCAAGAAACTCCTAGAGCAATCTACGTTATGGAATGGGCAACTAGCTTCAACTTTCCAACTAACTGTTCGACTTTTTAACAATTCAAAAGTGCCTGTAAATGGTTTAATTGAAATAAATGGTTTAATTTTGAGTTCATACGGTCAAAAGCTGTATATACTTAGGTATTTTTATAATATTATTGTAATCAAAAGTATATTTTAAGTTGGTTTTACGACATAACTTGTATAATTTCTTAGATATTTAGTAATAAATAGAAAATCACCCCAAAACCCCAGAATGAACGATATTTTCTAGTAAATGAACTAAATAAAACCAGTAAATGAACACAATTTTGTTTAATTAAATACACAGAACTCTTATAACAAATTCAGACCAACAATCAACTAAATATATAAGTTACACAAAAATATTGTCGTTATGAGCGATAGTTCTTATTGCAATCCGATACGGGTTAAAATCTGTTGTAATAAATTCGAATAATAAATGAGCAAGCAATGTCGTAAAAATGCAAATAAAATCGTATAAAATTAGATATTAACTATTTAATAATAAATAATCCGTCAATGGATGCAGTTTGGCATTTGGAAGTTTATGGTATATTTTTAATTATAATTATAATTGTTATTGAAGGGACAAACTGCTTTTAAAGATAATTAAGAGATGACTTTGATGATTTTTTTGATGCATTAAAGCATGTTTAATTGTTTAATTATGTTTTGAATTTCGTCACTGTATGTAAAAAAGACTTGAAAATATCATATAATTTTTTGCTTTCAAAATTATTTACGGATAAAGAGACACTGGTTTAAAAAAAAACACCTTTTTGAGCGTTTTCAAGAAATCACCGCGTTAATTTGTTACCTACAAACATAAAATTTTCTTTTCCTTAATTAAAAGCCTTCAAACTCTTACTAATGATTAGCATTATAAACCTTTATAGACCTAGCATCCACGTAAAAGATCTTTAAATTCAAAGAAAATTAATTAATCTTTAAATTATATTTAAATCACAATATAAAAAACAGTATATTCTTTACTAGATAACACAATTGTAAACATAGTCTTTTATTTCAAAGTAAATTTAAATTATATTTAAATCACAATATTAAAAAAACCAGTATCTAATTTACACAAAATTGTAAACATAGACGTAAATGTTAAAACAAAATTTCCTTCTACAAACTTTACGATCTTTTAGAATAGAATATAATATAGGTCTTTATTTGCTTAGAATGTAGGTACATAAAAAAAATTGTTAAATTATATACCTAATAGGATCCACGTACATTTTGCCAAATTATAGCAAAAACAAAAATTGATGCAAAGTAGAGGATAATAAAGGTATTACAAAAAATCACTTTTAAGAAATCCAGCACAGAATAATAACCTTTATCTACAAGGAATTCTGCGAAACGTTTCTTAAATTTTTGTAACGGTAAATTTTTTAGCTGGTCAGCAGGCTTACTTAGTATGAGAACCGTAGACAAGCGTGTTGCCGTCGAAAGAATAAACAAAAATGACGTTTCCGTATAGACAGTTGACAGCTTTTCACCGAGAAATGTAGACAAGTGATTTCTTTTCTACAGTAGAGTAGAAATAGAAAGCGTCATGCTAAGCCGCAGGTATTTTATTTTAGACTACAGGAGCCATACAAATCACATTTCTTTATAATAAGCTAGTTTTAAAAACGTCCGTGCATAATAGAATCTCATCATCATCATCTGCCTAGCCTTTTCCCAACTACGTTGCGGTCGGCTTCCAGTCTAACCGGATGCAGATGAGTACCAGCAATTAACATGGAGCGACTGCCTATCTGACCTACACAACCCACTAACTGCGTACTAAAAATATTTAAAAAATAATCATTTTCTTTTTTCTAGGAAAATCTATCTTTTAATAAAATTTTGTTCGTCATCGTTCACCACAAGAACTTTATACTCATAATGACGTAGGTACTCTTTTTCTGTCTCGAGTAGTGTAGGTACGATACTGTACGATACTTGACTATAATTTTGTACAAGCCAATCGTAGAATAATTTAATCTATATATATAATAGGTCTTTACCTATGAAATTGCCGTTTTGTATGAAAAAATTTAAACGAATTTTTTTCATGTATTTTTTATTTGTATTAATCGAAGTAATCACCCATGCAATCAATGCATCTTTGCCATCGCAGTGGCAGTTTATTGATGCCCTTCTTAAAGAAATCAGCTGGACGGGAGGCAACAAATTCTTCAAAGGCATTTTGTACTGCCTCTCGGGTATTGAATTTTTTTCCCGCCAAGAAGTTATCCAAATTCTGGAAAAAGTAGTAGTCTGTAGGCGCAAGGTCTGGTGAGTAGGGCGGATGACGGAGAGCTTCCAACCCCAGTTCTTGCAACTTGGAGACCGTCTGCTGTGCAGTATGAGGTCGCGCGTTGTCGTGCAGGAGCAGCGGAGACGAGCGATTGACCAATGCTGGTTGGAGATGTGCCAGCTTCTCCATCATTGTGTTCAGTTCTTCACAGTACACATCTGCAGTAATGCTCACCCCGTTTGGTAAGAAGCTGTGATGAATCACACCGGCGCTAGACCACCAAACAGTGACCATCACTTTTCTAGGGGTAAGTTTTCGTTTAGGGCATTGTTTAGGTGCTGAACCAGGATCCAACCAACTTGCTGAGCGCTTGCGGTTATCAAACAGAATCCATTTTTCATCGCAGGTAACAATGCGGTTCAAAATTCCTTCATTTGTGTGTCTGTTGAGCAGTGCAAGGCACGTCTCGACGCGTACTTCGCGCTGACGATCATTGAGTTCGTGGGGCACCCATTTGTCAAGCTTTTTTACCTTGCCAATTTGACGCAAATGGACCAATATTGTTTTGACGCTAACGTCGAAAGCTGCTGCTAATTCAGCCGTAGATTGTGTATCATCAGCTTCCACAATCGCCTTTAATTCGTCATTGTCGACCAAAGTCTTCGGACGACCGCGAGGTTCATTTTTCAGGTCGAAATTTCCAGAACGGAAGCGAGCAAACCAATAACAGGTGGTGCGTTGGTTTGTAGTGTTAGCTCCGTAAACGTCGTTGATGTTGCGTGCCGCTTGTGCCGCGTTGCTGCCACGACGGTACTCATATTCCATAATTACTCGAATTTTTAACGTATCCATGATGACGAAAAAGATTGAAATGCGATGAAAATGTAACACTAATCAATAAACAAATGACTACTTTTGGAAAAAAAAATCCATGTTTTTAAAATAAAATTAATTTGAAATTAGAATTCTTACCCAAACAAAAATTATTTTGATTTGAAATGGCCAGTACTGCAAAACGGCAATTTCATAGGTAAAGACCTAATATAAGAAAGTCGTGTTAGTTACACTATTTATAACTCAAGAACGGCTGAATCGATTTGGCTGGAAATTGGTGGGGAGGTAGCTTAGAACCAGGAGATGGACATAGGAAACATTTTTTTTTTTCATAATGACGATTGAAAAATTAGCCATTCCCGTTCGACCGCGTTCCCGTGTGACGTGACATAAGTAGGAGCTCTCACCTAACAATGGTGTGTCAGCTAGAAAACGCTTTATGCCTCGAAGTACCAGGTTATCATAACTCGGTAGGACCTAACACAGGTGTGTCAGCTAGAAAATGCTTTATGGCTTCGATGTTTCAGTAACTGCGGCTCTGCCTTTAGAAATTGCTTCTGCATCTCTTTAAGTACTCTCGGGATGCCTGTTTAAAAATTACTTCAGAAAAAGAATTCCCTGTAAACTTGCTTTTTCTATTGCTAATAATAATTTTTTTTTTATCTTAAACACCCTACTTGCTTTATTAATAGAAAGTTCTCCATTAGAAATTGACCTATAAGAGCTCTTTCCAATGTTTTTTGAGTACATCGAAACCTATCGTATTTATTTTTATTGGAATCCATCTTCTATATCTATCTATACATATAATAAAATTGTAGAAAAGTGGTGTCTGTACAATCGAAATATATAAAAAAAAAGTAGCAGGGGTTGTTATTATATCGATGCTGAACCCGAGATTGTAATTAAATTTTTTTTTGTCTGTTTGTCGGTTTGTCTGTTTGTCTGTGTGTTTGTGCACGCTAATATCAGAAACGGCTTATTCGATTTAGATGCGGTTTTCACTAATATATTGTAGTAAGCTTCACTTAACATTTAGTGTTTATTTCATGTCAATCGGTTCATAAATAAAAAAGTTATGTCAATTTAAAGAATCACGGCGAACATTTGTTAATCATTCATCCCCGATGGCCATACGTCAAATATCGTATACAGAGAAGCATTACTGTAAAGTAAATTTTTTGCTACCCAAACGACGGTATATTATTATGTAATTCAAAATATGCTGCCCAAAAAGTCACTATTCCACGCGGACGAAGTCGCGGGCACAGCTAGTAGTAATTAAAGACAATAATAGAGAGAAAGAAAAATTAGTAGAATAATAAAATCTAGTTCTTAAAAGTATGAAATCTTCGTTCACAATAATTATGTTCTTCTATGGGTTACATCTTTATAACGAAAGCTAATATTTGAACATGATACAAAAATGTTAGTTCATTCACTACATTTTATGAACCATTAAATGAAGATACCTGTCCCAATACTGGCCTAAGAATTAGTCATTTATTTTTTTAAACGACTCCCAGAATATGGATTTTATGGCATAAAAATAAATTAAATAATGTATAAAAAATATGTAATGGACTTTTGTCCAGTGAATGTATGAAATGAACGGTCATTCACCACCGGATTTCAAACGATTTTTAATGCCAATCCTGGGCACCCAATAATTACACTAATACTGCCATCTTTAGTCGCTCGCTATTTTAAAAACGAACATTGGTGTCGATTCTTTTGCCACAAATGCCTAAACTAGACTAAAAATCACCAAAATGTTGTTTATTCCTGTCCACGGAGTAATCAAAACTCCGTGTTCCTGTCCGACGACAATGTCCCTTTCTGAAATTGACTAAAGTGACACAACTTAACTATATTTTAGTTTTTCACCAAAAATTTTGATTGTCTAACAATCTGACTATTTTTAATCGCGATTATAAAGGTGTGGAATAAAATTAATTATCATGCACTTAAAATTCGCACCAACACCTCGACTTCAGGTGCAAAAACAGTACTGCATCTTTTTTTCATTGTTTTTGCTTATATCTCATAAATGGTGTGTCCTATCGCAAAAATATTGAATATTTCGAACCCTATTAAGGGACCCATAAACCTCTAAAAATCAACATGAATGGTAATAATTTTTCATATTTTCCATACAAAAAGTGAAAAATTCCATATAAAACACGTCGAGGCTGCCACCCCCGCACACCCGCCTCCAGTGCGCTTCCGGCTCTAAAAAAAATATTGTGTGATCTTTTTTATTTTGGATCTTTACGTTTTTTATTTTTAACCGATGATAAAAACAGGAGTAGGTTTTCAAGTTGACGTGTATCCTTTTATTATATATTTTTTTAGTTTAGACCACGTATCACTTTTTACAGCCTTCCGATTTTGATAATTATTAGAAAGGGTTTACTTCGAAGTTGGTCCCAATTAATATTGAAAAACAATACCACCCGTAAGTGTAGAAAAATAGGGGTTGATTGATTTTCCTACCAACTGAACTTTCAATTGTGAACCGATTGTGTTGAAACTTGGCAGTCGGTAGGTAAAAAATATACCTTGCTCGATGTTAGTGTCTCCACTTCTGCTCATTTACTCGTACAGCAAATCCTTAACTTTTGGCATAGCATAATCAGCCTATAGTATTCGCACTGCTGGCACACAGGCCTATTCTCGGTCAGAGGGAGTGGGGCGTAATCTGCCACGTGGGCACAGTTCGTGTTGGTAGATGTCTTCGATTTATTGGTTGTAGGACATGCCGGTTTCCTACGCTGTTTTCCTTCACTATTTTGAGAGCAGTGGTGATTAAATAATTTACACAAAGTAAAGCGAATGTCGGGATCCGAACCTACGACCTCGTAAGTCGCGCCGGTTACCACTGGGCCACCACTGCTCACCTCAATTCTCACTGCCAACTTTTGGCATACTTTTTTATTATTGGATAATGAGGACGCTCTGGTAGGATACATAAATAATAATAATAATAATTTATCATTTATTCTCTCTTCACAAAGCTGACTTAAATTAAAAGTGTACATAGAATGTCCCAGCTGTATGCCATCCTTGTGAGAGACTGGTGCCTAATATAGGTTTTTCGAAAAAAAAACCTGTGTTTCAGGTCACCAGAAAAAAAAAAAAATCGGAATAAAAAAATCGGATAATAGTGAAAATATATTTGAGTCACTACTCAGCCCGCATTTCTCCATCTAAAGCTATTCTTTAACGATCATCAACATGTGTTTGATCACAATCAACAAGTACTAAGTTGGTTTCATGTACTGAAAATTTGATTGGGGCGATTGATGCTGGGCATCGTGCTGACGTCATTTCTGAAAGGCCTCTGATAAAGTTTTCCATGAAATCTATGCTGATAAGTTGCGTGCTTATGGTATCACTGGTAGCTTACTTGAATGGGTGATATCATATTTAGCAGGTAGATCTTCCTTTGTCGTAGTTAATAATCTATCGAACACATTTTATTTAATATCTCCCTTGGAATCTGAGCTCCCGCCTGGGAGAAATTCTATTTTATCTATGAAATTTCCAGTAGTTTCAGCACTCAGATAAAGTTTCTCAGAACAATTAAGTAAGTCAATTAGAGCCCTTAGGTAGGTCGCAGATTCTCAGAAGTAGTGGAAGCGCCCAACGTTTTCGTCCAACATTTTCACAGCAAACAACAAAAACAACAATATTTTGTGTTTTTTTGCAACATATTATAAGGCAAGGCCTATCGCAAGTCAAGAAGACTGGAAATACAAGCCATAACAGCAACATGGTTCAGGAGTTCTATACGGGGCGTGCGTAAAATATTTTTTTAAAGATTTTATTAAGTTTCCCAACTATTGTAAGTGACGTGAGAGCGACTGGGCGCTAAAAATAAGCACATCAATATCTTCAGGGCGCTGCCTGAATTTTTCAGGGTTATGCATTCCACTAAGGTATGAGTTTTGATTCAATATGTGACAAACTTACAGCCGAGTTCCAGAGCAAATGGCATCCATGGCACACGTATAGGGTGCAGAAATAGGAGATATCACAAGAAATGTATGAAGAAGGTGGACAAGAAAGCGTCATAAATGTAGATAATGAGGCTGCTTTATTTTCTAGCGTAAGACAGGATGATCCGCAAAATTATATGCAAAGCTGCTAATATGAGAGTGGTGATCATGACGAGCAGCTGCCAGGAATGCAGACCTGCGAATGATGAGGAGGAATCGGTTGGAATGTTCGAGAGTGAACACGAGGAAGAAATCGATTAATTGAGTCAGTCCTGTGCTTTTATTAATCCTATTAGCTATGTATCAGAACATCAAAATGTGTCCATGTCAAAAGAAAGTGATGATCACGATGGCGAAACATATAAACATAATTATCATCGTTGATCAAAATATTGTTAATGTTTAATTATACTTTCCAAGACAAAGGATAGTGACCATCTCCATAATTATAATTACTAAAAACATCAAAACAACCACGCAAGTTTTAATCCTATTGAGTGATTTTGTTTAACGAAATTGTCATTCATTGGGACTACATGAGCTTACAGGGTTATTGATGATTTTAATTATTATAATTCTCTTAAATCACATTTGTTACGGCCGCGAATCATATTTTAATCAACACACACAAATTGCAGAAAACGAAAGAAAATATTAATTTCTCGGGGTACATTAGGGCATCCACATTAAAGCATCGTTTGGTACCGCCTCGGCTCGGGAACAGCTGGTAAACAGCTTGCACCGAGCTTACGGAAGGCCGACCGCTTAGCACGGCCCGCCCACGGCGCAGCGATACGGCCAGCCGGCCAGCCGAAAGCGGGACGACGACGCTTCGGAAGTGTTGAGCTGATTCGCGCTTAGGTTGATTTGTCGCCTGGTTTTGATGAGCTAATAAAGTGAGCATGTCGGTGCCGTGTATTGCTCTTAAAAATGCATTGACCTTACAGCTTAATTGGTAGCATAATAAACTATTCCTTTCTTTATAAAACTCTGGTAAACGTCTGTACCAACTTTAAGGGGTGTATTATGAGAGGAGCCAGAGGGCCAGGAAGAATCCTAGGGCAACCTGGAAAGTCATCAGGGACATATCTTGTACGGACAAGAGTAAAACATTTTCTTCCGAGCTATTGAAATGTCAAAAAGTCCCTCTTCTCTCTGTAAATATGATAAACCGTTACTTTGCGAGTGTGGGCAGTACCCTCGCATCTAAGTTTTCTAATTCTTCTTCACATAATAACTGTTCAGACTTTCACTTGCTACCCCAGGTAGCGAAGACTTCCACGACAGCCACGTTGGAATCGATGGTCATGACCGATGTTGATGACGCCGAAGTTGAAAGCATAATTCTATCTCATAAGAATCTAGTCGACATTTTTTCCATACAAACTTCGGGAGTGTATTACTCCATTTTTCGACAATGTACAGACGCCAGCACATCAACCTACCCCAAACTGTAAAATTTTCCCAACTGAACATGAACCTTATGATTATGTCATAAAGTTAAAATCTATCAAAGAAAATTGACAGATTGGGGCAGCTTGATGTGCTGGCGTCTGTACATCAAAAATTAAACATGGTATGCTTTTGTCTCATTATTAATATTGTCTATACGGAAACAGAATTATAAAATAAAAAGCCATTAAAAAGTCAGGAGCCAACAAAGATTCCTTTTTCTTGCCAAATTAACCTAAATCCCAGGCTGATTCCCGACCACCGTAGGCGCGGGCTTGCGGACGGCGAGTAATGGGTAGCTCGCTGTCCGGTAAGGACCAAAATCGGATCGACGGGGCGTTGTGTTCCATGCGCGCCTCAAAGAGATGTCAGCATCAACTGATGGGGCCCGCAAGGGCCGATGCCTGCCAGGGGTGCGATTTGTTCGAAACAAATACCACGGCCCCTGGCACACAAGCAACTGAGGCAAAAGAGGGGGTTTTAGTCAGTAAAGGTCTGACACGCCCTCCTGCTCCAACCAGAGCGGTAGAAGTTATTTGATGATTTCCCACACAGCAAAAAGATCCATACCAGCCCTAAACTTTAAAATGACATAAATTTAAGATTTAATATTTACCCAATGACGAAAAGTCTACTGAAGAGAAAATTGACTGACTGGCTTAAATCCTTGTCGTATCAAGACACTGAGCAACTTATGTTAACACAATCACGGTAAACACACACACACACATACAAATATACACACTTCACCCCACCTCCACTCTACACTTACGTGGGACACTAAGAAAGTTAAGCGAAAATAAAAATAAATGTTCAATAAGTAAATATTTTTTAGTAAGTACCTACTCTCTACTAGCCTCTATACAAAGTAACACACCTAGCATTTTTTTCGCTGTAGTGAGGTGAAAAATTGTGTGTTTCGGTCGGCAGCAAAGGTATTCTGCGTCTCGTACCTTCAAAAGCCTCGCTACGCTCAGGATTCTTTATTTGAACCACTCGCTTCGCTCATGATTTAATCCTAAAATCCTTCGCTTGCTCAGCTTTCAATACAAGTACTCGCGCCAAAAAAACAACTTGGCAGCCTTGCGTAACAAATAACTATTATTGGGAAGTCTGGAACAGTGTCTTTGTATATGTCGCAGGTATATTGTCAAACCCGTGATATTACATTTTCACTAGTGATATTATAATTAAACGGTAGGTTGTCAATCGACTTCATTTTTTCTTACAATTTAACGGCTTGGTTTTAGTGACATCGCAATGTCACAGGGACACTATAGAGATATATTATAATAAATCTAGGTATATCATGAATGAAGTTGGCAGTGGGAGACGTGGAGCGTTCTTATTGGTCAATTATTTTTCATTCGCCATTTTCAAAACATTAATAGTAAACATTGGAGCGTTTGCACAATTTTCCGTCTGAAATTATTGTTTAAATAATGTTTTATTATTTTTTTTTATGTGTGACAGTGAACATTTGGAAATGATTGAAACTTCAGATTCATTAATACCAAGTGAAAAAAACAGTGTGTGAACAATTGTGATTGTTCACACACTGTTTTTTTTACCACAAGGTACGAGAAGGTTTTTGCAAGATTTTTTTAGCAATCTGATAAAACCAGAATGGAGTTTGAGCAGGATTTCACAGGTAATAATAATAAATAAACATTTATTTTCTCTTCCTTAAAGGCACCTTAAATATATGAAGATTACAATATCTGAATAAATCTTTTGTGAGAGACTGGTATCTGGACTAGGAAAACCTGTCACACAGATTACCAGCCCCCCCCCCCCCTTGTATAGTAACAATATATGTTTAACCTATGGTAGGACACATTAGCGAAACTAAAATAAAGAACTAAAAAACACATAAAAAAATAATAAAAAAATTGTTATTAGTGTGTTTGTGTGGTACTGTATGGTGTGGTCTAGTATAGTGTAATGTAGTGTAGCATGGTGTGGTGTGTCGTGGTGTGATGTGGTGTGGCGTGGTGTGGTGGTGTGGTGCAGCGTAGTGTGGTGCGGTTTGGTGTTGTGGTTGCAGTGTGGTGTTGTGATGGACAGACTGAAAACAAATTTATCTTAAAACAGTTAGGAGGCTTTCAGTGCTAGCGTAATCAAAGTTCAGTAGATACGTGGTGAAAATAAGTAGAATATTCTAGATAATAATTGTTATTTTATGATTGGTTTTTTTTTGACATTTTGTCGTACGTGACTTATTACTTTATAAAATAGTAGTACAATAAAATTTGTGATATTTTTAAACGTGTCTATTTATTTATAACTCTATGATTACAAAATTGACATTGAAAACGGACCAATCATAGATTGCCCCGTGACATTACAATGTCACTAAAACCAGCACCCTAATTGCGTAACTCACGATTAATCATAATTTGTTTCGTTTTGAAACAGATGGCTAAACCATTGCTTCATATGTTCGAAAAATGTGTCTGCTCAACAACGTAAATAACGCAATGAATATTGTTGAACTGTCAAAATGAAACCGATTAAGATTAATCGCGTGTTTCGCAATTAGGGTGCTGGCCGTTAAATTGTAAGAAATGAAGTCGATTAACACTCTACCGTTTAATTATAATATCACTACCTAGTGACTTGAGCTATGACAACACATCTGCGACATATATTTTTTGGATTGGGCGCTGATAGCTGCACCCCAGTATTTTACTTTTGTGGCTATCTTCGTTTTTCTTTGTAAATTGTAAACTTAAGTTGTTCCAAATAAACTTTTTTATTTTATTATTATATCCTATATTTCGTTGAAACGTACATAAAAAATATATTTTTAAATATTCGAATAAAAAAAATATATATAAGTACATAACAACCGTGAGTCTAGAGCACACACTAGCGCCTTGTTCTTCTGTTCAGTTCAGTTCAGGCGGAGTGGAGCGATACTCCCGGAAAGAATCTGCCAAAGCGCTCCTCAATCTTGCATTGCATTGGGAGATCACTGATATAGCCCCATCCGTCATCATCCTCTTCACCAAAGCGGTTGGGTCGCGGTGAAACACTGTATATATTTTGCAGTTGGCTATTCCGTGATTCGAGGCGAAGTCAATCAAGTACGGCGGCATTCAGCATGTGGTTACGCTGAATGACCCGCACCTGATCCGACAGTCGTTGCGCCGACACGTTGACTGCTGACTCAAGCACCTGAAAAACAGAGAGAGCATCTGACCACGGTACGCAGTCAAGTTACTTCCCCCCCCCCCTCCCTGTAGCCCCATAGTATACAATACAATATGATTTATTTCTTACCACAAATTACAGAGAAAGTACATAAATAGTCTACAGACACAATTTAATAATTAATTTGTGGAAGACTGGTGCCTAAACTAGGTTTTTTACAAAACCTGTATGTTAGGTCACCATAGTCTGCGCGCATGATATTTTCGTTAACAGTTTGTGTCCACTTCATGCGCTGCACATTTTCACCGGGAGTGGAGACCCTATCAGAGGTCGGTGGGCTTCGGAGTCCTAAGCTGGCCGGTGGTCAGCTTCTTCCGTGCCGACGCACTGGTGGTGGTGTCGTCGGTGGCGAGAAATATTCGTCGCTCGAGCTCGACGTAACTGCAAAGGCCGGTATCACTGGACTCACGTCTGGGGCAGGTTACGGCAACTCCGAGGAGGAGCTGAGTGATGAACCAGAAGATGTTAGGTATATGTTATGCAGCAAACGTGCCCAACTTCGCGTCAGCATTCCACTATTCTGCGTGTCTTATTGGTATCTTCTTTCATTTTGATATAATGTTGTAATGTTTTGGTTAAATATTATGGATGAACTGCGGGGTCTTTGGTGGTATTGTAAAGCATATAATAAAACATTTTGCATAATTAAGGATTAAAATATTGGAAAAATACACGGCGAAAAAAAATATTATTATTATTCTTCTGTGGGTAAGAAGGTACCAAAGGCCAGCGTGGCGCCCAAAGGCTACTTCATCTACTTATCACTAAAGGCTAGTTAGTAAATTTACTGAGTAGGTACTTAACTTAAACATGCAAAGAGATGAAGTGAGTATAATTTCAAAAAGTTATGTATGGACAACTTATTAATATGTACGCAATCTAAACAGTTGGAATAATTGCTAGTTCTGAAAAATCTACTCCACTTTGTCCGATAACCTGAGGGGCAATTCTCGTAATTTTAAGATGGTCACAGTCTAATCGTCTAATCTGTCTCAATCTGTCAAAAATACCTCGAGTTTACCATACATTAGCGACAAGTTTTTGACATTTGGCTGTCGCCGAGATGTGACTGCGACTAGATTTTGAACATTTTTAATTACGAGAATTGGCCTTCTGATACTTTTCCCGATAGCTCATGAACTAATAAATAATCCCTTCAAAAAACATGTTATCAAATCAATTGTTTAGGATACGATGGGACTGACATACGCTATGCATAAAAGCCCCTAAAAATCAATAAAGTAAAAAAATACAAATAACCAGGTATCCATGCCCTACTCATTTCCAGAAATACATCCAATTAGGTACTAATTACCCTGTACAAATATATTTGTGGTGGTACCAAGTTAAAATAAATAAGTATTGAAATATTAATTCAGAGCATTACCCAAAAATCAAATAAAAACTTAATATTAGTACATCGAAGAAATGGAAAAACACAAGTCGGACATGGTTTACCATTAAAATGGCATATGACCTACATTTTGAATTTTCTCAGAGGAAAATTACTATGTCTTTAAGGAGATTAAAAAGCTGGTTAATATAATTAAAAAGCGTACCCGGCAGAGGTTGGTATGTGGGAGGGCTGACACGCTGCTGCTCCTGCTCCTGCCGCTGCTGCTCCTGCCGCTGCTGCTCCTGCCGCTGTTGCTCCTGCCGCTGTTGCTCCTGCAACTGCTCCTGCCGCTGCTGCTCCTGCCGTTGCTCCTGCCATAGCTGCTCCTGCCATTGCACCTGCCGCTGCTGCTCCTGCCGCTGCTGCTCCTGCCAGTGCATCTGCCGCTGCTGCTCCTGCCACTGCAGCTCCTGCTGCAGCTGTTGCTGCTGCTGCCACTGTAGCTGTTCCTGCCATAGCCGTTGACCGATATCGCCGTTCCAGCTTCGGTAAAGCCAGTACAGGTCAAAACAGGTGGGTGGCACATATGGCCAAACTGGTAAAATTAAGGATTGCTGTCTGGCTGCTACAGCGAAGTCATGGAGCAGTGCCACCGCACTGTAGAGCGTTGGCCCCACCGTAGGATTGGCGGGCTGCTGTTCCGGATCTGGTGATGACATCTCGGAGTCGGGCTCCTCTTAGTTTTTGATGTATCTGTCCGTTTTTATTTTTTTGAAACCTCAAAACCAACCGTACGAAATATACGTATCTCTCTCTGTAAACTAATCTTGCAAAAGCTCTTTTTCTATCAGAATGTTACGCGGCGTTACGTGGGGCGCCGTGTTCTAGAACGGTGCAGAGGACGTGCGTTCTGGTCGCCGTCTGCAAAAAACACTAGTCAATATATACGGGGGCACTTCAATTCATATTGCGTTCGATTGATTCATGCGCAGGACGCGCCGCGAATATGCAACCAATGTCAGACGGTATATGGGGCAAGGTTATAAACCTTGTCCTCACAGTCACCCAGCAACCCCCGCGGTCGCGCCGCAGCGAACGCCTACACTGTTTGTAAAACAGAAATAATATCACAGCATTTTATAAATTAACGGTCTATAGCCTATTATGGTTGTAGAGCTAGGTAGGTACTAAATGTTCGTAGTTCGTATCGTCTCGTCGACTAATAAATACTCGATAGCCGCCCACTGATTTGATATTGACTGCAGGAACAGATTAGATTTACGTTACGTAAATAGGTACGTATTTATCGTGCGGGAGGCCTGCCACCTTTGATACAGGTGGTTCCAGTCTCGCACCGCGTTTACTAAAGAATACCGGAACGATGTACAGCGGTGCGTGTGGCGGTAGACCGATTCAGCGGCCCGGCGCGGTGGGCTGAAAATAAAGCTCCATAGACTTGGCGTCGCTCAAAAAACAAAGTACCTAATTTTGAAAAAACAAATATTCCTTTACTGATTAGCAATATTTTTGGTAGTGAAACTTTTTTTGATAAAGCTATAATTTTGTAAGTTATTTGCGATTTTTTTTTTTGTATGGAGCTGAATAGTTTTGTTGATTTTAGTCCTTATTATAAAATTTTCTTAGAACATAACTTTCCGTATGATAAAATGCGTCATACAAGCTATATTGTCACTGAAACCTGAGTCTTGGAAACCCTCGGAACATTGACATTTTTAACGTTAAAAATTAAAAAAATAAATGTGGCACGTCATTTATAAGCTACTAAATGCAATGTTAAGTCCTTTCTTCCAACTCACGTAACGAGGTAAAGAATTAAGCGCGCTTTTTTATAGTGGTGCGGCGGCATCTACCACGCCACATGCGCACTACGCATCATAGACTTGACGTAACATAAATCTTACATCGCGCAATCATAGTTTACCACGCGACTCGTCTATAAACAACATTCCAACATCAAACGTCGGGCAGTTGCCCACCAGACACAACACCCGTCTGGTCGGAGGATCCTCCCCTTTCTATAGAGTATGAGTGAACTTTACACCCTGTTCCTCATACCTCTATAGTGGTGTCCCAAGGAGGCCTAATCCACTTGGAATAATACAAAAAATATAGGTGTTTTATGAAATAAAGTTAGTGTAAAGCAATGTTAATTGTAACGGTTAGTGAGATTTACTTTCTGAACTGTGGAATAGATCTACAAAAGCCAAGTTCTATTTCTCGGTTTCGGCCTCATCGTAAAAATTTTGATTAATCCTACTATCCAACTAATATTATAAATGTGAAAGTTTGGATGTTTGTTATTCAATCACGTAACAACAGCTGAACATATTTCGATGAAATTTGGCACACAGATAGATAAAAAATAGGATACTTTTTATCCCGGTAATATGTTCCCGTGGGCTAATAAAAATTTTGACCACCACCCGGGCGAAGCCGCTTGCAAAAACTAGTTATTAGTAAGCGGGCAAAAGACAGTTTTTATACAAACTTATACAGTTGGTATTACATGCCTGCAAGCATTTAAAAACTCTTGTTCACGTAAAAGAAATAATTGAAAGTTTCGGATTACTTCCAATTGGAAAGTTGTCAGAGGAAGCCTCTGTATCTAGAAATAAGGATTTTCGCACACTTTTTTCAACAGCTGCACAAAGCTTATTTATAATTAATAAAAAAATTGTACGATGAAGCTGAAACCGAGAAATAGAACTTTGCTTTTTTAGATATGAATCTATTCCACGGTTCAGAAAGTGACTCTGACTAACCGTTACAATTAACATTGCTTCACACTAACTTTATTACATAAAACACCTATATTTTTTGTTAGGCCTCCTTGAGACGCGACTTTAAAAAAAACGCGCTTAGTTCTTCACCTCGTTAGGTGGTGTGAAAGAGAAAGGACATAACATTGCATTTAGTAAGTTCCTATAAATGACGTGCCTACATAAAATATACAGTATGGAAACCACATAATTATATGCAAAAAATGAAACCACATAATTGTTATTGACTTTTCTGACGATACCCAAAAAAAAAAATCAAAATCGGTCTAGTAATTAGGTCAAAAAGTAGAGTTCTAATTTTAATCAAATTTGAACACTCTGTAGAATGGGGTGCTTGGACAGGAAACCTCCCCGTGTGCCCGTGGGCTGGAGTTTTCTTTGGATACGTCTGGGGGAAAGGCCAGTCTCCGGGTCGGTGCACCCTGGGGTGCGGGCAATGTCTCCCCATTGGGTACTCTGTGCTTAAGGGAAGCTGTTGCCCGTATGCCAATATCCTGTCGGCGGTACACTCCAACGCGTGTCCCTCTGGGCTTTTAGCAGGGGCGCACAGCGGCGGAGTTAGAGCGGGCCCGGTGTGCACTTACCCTGCCACCGGGCAGGCAAGAAGGAGTTCTCTCCTCCTGCCACCTTTAATCTCGTAGCCCCGAAGATTGTCACGGTCATGTCTCTGACTTTTGACGGGGGTCGAGGGTCTTGGCTTAAACGCCCGGGCCGCGAGGAAGAATACCTCTATATAAAATTACCCCAAACCTCCAAGCGGCGGCGCACCGTGAGGGAGGTTGATAGCTTGACTAATGGGTAGCTGAATTAGTCCCTAGTGCGGACCACTATTTTTGAGACATGAATGTATTTACTCGTGGGAACAATTAAGAAAACTTTTAATAAAACAAAAAATCAAGAAGAGGAGGGGAGTGATGCGGGGTTGGAGTCCGACGCCGCATCGAGCGCGAAGTACTCTTTCAAGAGCCCGGAGCGTGTGGTAGGGGGAGCTCCCGGTAGAAACCGGGAGTACTTTAAGAAGCACCCGAAAAATGGCCAGGGGTCGTCCTCGGATGGCGGGGTGGCCTCGGCCTGAAAGCTCGGGATGGTCTGTCGGCGGGGTGGGATCCGGTTAGGCAAAGGTCTAACCGCCCAGGTGACCGGCAAGCCGACCCGAGCCAGCCCAGCCGAGGCGATGGTTACGGAGGGGCAGCTCTCTGGAGGGACCAGCAGCAGGGCCCTCTCAGAGTCATCTGGCGGTGAGCCGGACGCCGCCGGCGGCTCCAACTCGGAGCGGCGGGCGAGGTTCGCGGAGGCTGCGGCTGCTGCGATCAAGGGTGTAGCCTCGAAGAGGATTCAGTCCTCTAAAGACAAGGCCGTGCCCGCAGCCATAGCCTCCATTATGGCGGAAGCGGAGGACATCTCAACCGGACCTCCGTCGGACAGCATATCCAAGATGCGAGCGGAGGTCGCCCGCTTGACTGCCGACATTGAGCTTCTCCGAAAGGAGAACGAGGAGCTCCGAGCGGACCTGGCCAGGCTCCGAGGAGCTGGCTCCAGGGTGGTGCCTCAGGAGTGGCGTGGCATGGGTAGGATGCGCCCATGCCAGAGGAAGACTGGGTGCTGAATCTGGTGCGGCAGGAGCTGGCTGCCTTCCAGAGCCGGTTTTCCACCCTGGAGGCCATAATTCTTCGCCCCCCGCTAGCAGCAAGCCGGCCGGCCTCGGGCCAGCAGCAGAAAGGGGCCACGTATGCCGTAGCCACAGTTGCCACGGCCAAATCGGCACCGCAGTCAGCGCAAACCACGGCGAAACCGGTGCCGACCAAGCCTAAGAAGGACAGGGTGGCTGCGCAGGCGGCGACGGCCCCAGCCGTGGTGTCAGGTGGCCGGGGAGAAACAGAAGGTGGGCAAGGCAGCTAGGGCGACCAAAAGGAGGGAAAGGCGGCAGCGAGCCAAGAAGAAGCGTAGCACCGCGGCTAGGCTGCGCGCCCCGAAATCCGCAGCTGTAGTTATCACACTACAGCCGGAAGCGGAAAAGAAGGGCGTGTCCTACCGCGACGTGATCGCCAAGGCGAAGGTGGCGGTGAACCTGGCGGAGCTGGAAGTCGCCAATGGCATCCGGATGAGGGTCGCTGCGACCGGAGCCCGGATGCTGGAGGTCCCAGGTGCGGCCAGTGGCCCGACCGCTGACGCTCTGGCCGAAAGGCTCAGGGCGTCCCTAGATGCAGACGAGGCCCGAGTGTCCAGGCCCACCAAGTGCGCTGACATGTGCGTCTTGGGCCTGGACGACTCTGTGATGGAGGGCGAGGTGGTGGCTGCCGTCGTCAGGACTGGGGGGTGCTTTGACGAGCAGGTGAGGGCAGGCGCTATCTGTACTGACAACACGGGGATGCGAACCATTACGGTGAGCTGCCCCGTGTCGGCTGCCCAAAAAATCACCGGAGAGGGCCGAAGGCTCCTGGTGGGCTGGGTTTCCGTGCAGGTGAAGCTGCTGGAACCCAGACCTCTGAGGTGCTTCAGCTGCCAAGTGGGTCACCACGTGGGAGTGCTATGCACCTCGCAGGTAGACCGCAGCGGTCACTGCTTCCGCTGCGGTCAGCCCGGTCACAAGGCCGGCTCGTGCAATGCCACGCCGCACTGCTATCTATGTGCGGCAGCTGGCAAGCCGGCCGAACACCGGGCTGGGAGCAAGGCCTGCGCTCCACCCGCCGAAGCCAGGGGCCGAGGCAGGGGCAAGCCCTCCGCCACCGCCGTCACCGCCGCAGCTGCCGCCACCGCCACCGCCGCTGCTGCACCGTCGTCGCCGCCGCCGTTACCACCGCGGCAGGGCCTTCACAGGGGGCACCGGATGGGGCTGATATGGACTGCCATTGATGGCCCCATTACGCCTCCTCCAGGCGAACATCAACCACTGTGCCACCGCTTAGGATCTGTTGCTCCAGAGTATGGCGCAGTGGTCGATTAACATCGCCGTAGTCGCTGAGCCGTACTTTGTACCACCCAGGGATGACTGGGTGGAGGACCTGAGCGGCTCAGTGACCCTCATTTCGTCGGCCGCCGCCGGTACGGCGGCAAGGGGTTGCGTGGCAGCACGGTTCGGGGAGATTGTCGTGGTAGGGGTGTACTTCTCCCCGAGCCGAACTCTCGCCGAGTTCCACAACTCCCTTGCGGAGTTGAGAGACGTCGTCGTCGGGTTCCGTTCCCTCCCCGTGCTCGTCCTCGGGGACTTCAATGCCAAGAACTTGGCTTGGGCTTCCCGTCTGACGGACGTGCGGGGCAGGATGGTGGAGGACTGGGCTCTGGAGACAGACCTGGTCGTCCAAAACCGGGGTTCCGTGTGTGCGGATGCGGGGTAAGTCGGTGGTGGACATTTCGTTCGCCAGCCCCGCTCTGTCGCCACGTGTCGTCGACTGGCACGTCATGGAGGGGGCGGAGACGTATTCCGACCACCGGTACATCCGGTTTGACGTCTCCGCCCAGACCTCGAGCGCACCGGTCCAACGGGCCCCGTGAGGTCCGCGGTGGGCGCTGAAGTGGCTGGACCGGGAGCTCCTCCTGGAAGCATCGATCGTGCTAGCCTGGGTGTCACCACCGGACAGGCCTGCCGACATCAACCACGAGGCGGAGTGGTTCCAGGAGGTCATCTCCGAGGTTTGCGACGTGGCAATGCCTCGGGTCCAGCCAGGACGCGCTTCACGCCAGGTGTACTGGTGGTCGCTGGAGCTCACAGCTCTGCGTGAGGCGTGCGTTGCTGCGCGGCACCGGTACACCAGGCACCGCAGGCCCCGTGTCCGTCCTCTGGATACGGAAGCCGTTCAGGCGGAGCTGTACGAGGGGTACAGAGCGGCGAAGACCGCCCTCTGAGTGGAGATCCTGCGGGCCAGGATCCTTGCCCGCGTGGAGTCACTGGAGACTCTGAACAGAGACCCGTGGGCACGCCCCTACAAAACGGTGCGGAATAAAATCCGCCCGTGGGCTCCCCCGCTGACGCAGAGTCTCCTGCCTCAGCTCGTGCAGGACGTGGTGAGCGCTCTGTTCCCTTCGCGAGGGGAGCACGCTCCTCCGCCCATGGCTACGCCTGCTGCGGTGCCCGATGCGGACCACACCGACGACGACGATGCTCCAGAGGTGACCGAGGTAGAGTTGAGAGTGGCGATACGTAAGCTGAATGCCAAGAGTACCGCCCCAGGACCCGACGGCTTGCCTGGAAAAGCTTGGGTTCTGGCCTTGAAGGCTCTCGGGCCTCGACTAAGAGAGCTCCTAAGCGCATGCTTGGAGGAGGGCCGGTTCCCACTTCGTTGGAAGACGGGGAAACTGGTCCTCATTAAGAAGCCAGGGCGCGGTCCTCGGAATGCGCCACCGACGGGTTCCCAGATAAGAGCAGGAGGGGTACCTGGATGAAGTACCTGAGACTCGTCCTCGACAGCCGGTGGAACTTCGCGGAGCACTTCCGACGTTTGGTTCTCAGACTGGAGCGGGCCGGGGCTGCCTTGAAGCGGCTCTTGCCCATTCTAGGGGGGCCAAACGCCTCCTGCCGGAGGCTCTACGCGGGGATCGTGCGGTCCATGGCCCTATACGGGGCACCGGTGTGGCTATCTCTCGCGTCCGGGCCTGGTCCAGGCCATGGTACGGAGCGAGAGTGTATGGTTAGCCATCACCTCCTTCTGCCAAGCAGTAATGCTCGCGAAGAGGGAGGCGGCGCACGTGAGGGAGAGGCAGTATATGCGCCCTCACGGCCGTAGTCGCCGCGGGAGACGCCCTAGGCGTCGGGAATCCCAGGCTGATTCCCGGCCACCGTAGGTGCGGGCTTGCGGACGGCGAGTAATGGGTAGCTCGCTGTGCGGTAAGGACCAAGCCCGGGTCGACGGCGCGTTGAGTTCCACGCGCGCCTCAAAGAGATGTCAGCACCAACTGGTGGGGTCCGCAAGGGCTGATGCCTGCTAGGGGTGCGGGTTGTTCGATAGAGATACCGCGGCCCCTGACACACAGGCAACTGAGGGAACACGGGTGGGTTTTAGTCAGTAAAAGTCTGACACGCCCTCCCGCTCCACACAGAGCGGGAGAAGTTATTTAATGATTTCCAACCCAAAAACAAAAAAAAACACTCTGTAGAATTGAGATCACTAAGTCACTGAACTTGAATCCTTGAACATTGAAAAGCGAAGTTGCCACGCAGTGCAAACTATCACAACACTATTACGTATTTTGCTTATTTGCCTAAAATGTAAAATCGGTAAACCTAAACGGCAAGGTAAAAAGGTACGTTGTATAAACAGAGTGTTTACTTTTACTTATTTCATTTTGATATTTATTTTGTTTGAAAATTTCACTTTTCAATTTACAGTTTTTCATTTAATATTTATTTTTTATATACTTCTGTGGACTATTATTACTTGTGATTTCATTTATTGCATATACAGGGTGTCCAGTAAATAGTACGACATAGTGCAGGGGGTGATAGCTTGGGTCAATACCTACCAAAAAAACATAAGGTATATTCCGCAAAATGTTATGGATTTATAGTTATAGTGTAACATATATTATGTTTTTTTGGTAGGCATTGACCCAAGCTATCGCCGCCTACACTATGTCGTACTATTTACTGGACACCCTGTATCTGGTTTCCATACTGTAAAGTTTTTATTTTTAACGTTGAAAATGTAATGTTCCTAGGGTTTCCGAGACACAGGCTTTAGTGACAATATAGCTTGTATGACACATTTAATCATACGAAAAGTAATATTTTAAGAAAACTTAAGAAGAAGGATTATTATTAAAAAAAAACTGTTCAGCTCCATACAAAAAAAAGTAATCGCAAAAATTACTAATTAAATAATTACTTTATCAGAAAAAGTTTCACCACATAAAATATTGCTAATCAGTAAAGGAATACGGGCCATGTTTGTTTTTTTTCAAAAGAAGATAATTGATTTTAAAGTGACGCTGAGTCTATGGAGCTTAATTTTCAGCCCACCGTGCGGCAGAAGCGCGGCTCCCGGCGCGCTCTAGGACGCGCCACCCCCGGCAATTACTCGCGGTGCACTGACGAAGGCAGACGAACGGCCATGCGCAACGCGAACTCTGTACACTCTGTATACCTATAGGTAGGTGGGTCAATTACAATTCAGTTTAGAATGTTACTGCAAGTTATTTTTTATAACATCCTGAAACGTTCGATTAGAAACTATTCGGATGGATTTGTTGCGGTAAAAGGTAGAAGTAAGTAAAATAATAATAATACATACATATCCCCACCGCCGCCGTATCTTTAGGCTTCAAATTTGCGAACATAAGCAGATTCAAAAACACTCAAGTTTAATTGACCCTAATTTATAAATCAATCCTGTTTCACTTCTTCGGGTGGTGCACAAAACGACTTTTGCAACCTCTTGAAAGAGCTCAATTTTGCAGATAGCAAACTTCCATCGCTTCTTCATTCACACATATCTGTTACATCCTCGAAGGTACTGACCAACAGTTAATATAATTAAAAAAACCCATGTAGATCCAAAGTCTTAAAACACAGTAAGGAATAAATGCAGATAATCTACTCGTATTTGGTAAACATGTTTGCAAGGGCACTTGTTGCTTTTGCTTCGGGCAGTGTGCGCTATTGGTGGAATAGCGGCTGGCTTAGGAATAAATCGTTTCATTCCTTAATTTGTAATTTGCTAGTTTATTTTGTAATTATTAAGTTGGTGTAATGCGTCTTAAAATTTAATTTTCTATACAAACTTTCACAAGTGTTATCTCATCATTCTAAAGCTAGTATTCAGATAAATCGAAAGTAGCACTAGTAGGTAACTGATTTTGGACACTTTCGTGTCGAACATTTTGTTGTTTGTTTAGAGTGTAGTTTGTGTTTGTAGTGTGTCAAACTGGGAAAAAAAGGAACACAGCAGAAACACTACTGAGTTAGTGATAAAACTATCTGAAATTGTTAGTATTTTATGGAATTATTTTGATTAAAACTATGGCATGCTCATATTCTATCGACTTTGGAATACAAACATAGGTTAGTAGTAGTTACCTACCCTCTTGTTGAAGTTTGTTAACTGTTATTGGTGTGAGTTAGATGGATTTATTTTACAAATAGCACGATACCTACATTTTATAAATATTTATATATGCTTATACCTACCGTACTTGTTTGTGATATACCTAATTATTTATCGCCACTGTTTAGCTTCGGCCAGGTCCTGGCTACCCAGGACGTAAATGGTATAATTCAGAGACCTGAAGATACTGAGGTATTAATAAGATGTTTTTCTTTCTTTTGTCATTGTGTACTTGCCTAACCACGTCTGATGAATGTCAAATTAGGTACAAGTAAGTAATAATGTACCTTTAGAGTAGAATGTAGTAGAGTACCTACATCGCACTTAAAGCTCCATTAGTGTAGAATAAAAGCTTCTTTAAACACTTAGAACAATTTCCATGAAGTTTTCATAGAAAAGGTGTGCTACGTGAGTCGCGTCGTGCTGTCGCATCGCGCCTGTATGCAGGATCCTTAACTTAGCAAAGTTTTCATTACAGCTGAACATTCCTCAAGATCTTGGGATAGATAACAATAATAAATATGACGAGTCTATGAACACTGAATATTGTTTTGTTGAATATAGCCCTGGTCTTCAAGAGATAAATGTTTTTAACGTAGAAAAATATTAAGTATTAAACAATTTATACATTTTTTTTTACATTAAACTGTCTTGTATGTATGTGTGATCAAATGTAAACTTAATTTGATATAGTTCTAGTGGTCGTATTGATTTAAGCTTTGCTCCTACCAGTACTGACCTACATTCTAGTTCCAAAGACAATCAAATATGATTTTGACACCAAACTGATCTAATAATGGAGGCGGTAGGTCCAACCTCGGTGGATATTCAGTGTTTGGGCTCATTTTGATCAACACGTGGTATCAAATATTACTTATTTTATACTTACTTTCGATCTATTTGTATTACAGGAACCAGCCATCTCTGAAGATCTTAAAACTATAAACACTGATATGTCCTGGTGCGTCCTACTAATCCCACTAATAATATAAATGTGAAAGTTTGTATGTTTAGATGTTTGGATATTTAGATGTTTGGATGTTTGATACTCAATAACGCGAAAACGGTCAAATGGATTTGGATTAAATTTGGTACACAGATAGTTTATAACCTGGACTAACATATAGGATACTTTTTAACCCAGTAGTACGTGCCTGTGGGATTATTACCGACGGAGTTTTGTAAATACTTATGTACCTAATTCTTACGTCATAATGTTGTTTTATTCACATACTGTGTTAATTAGACCTAGAGAGCTGGGTATCAACAACATCAACAGATTGCTGCTGCACGAGATGATAATATCATTGAAACTTCCACTGAAACAAATCGCGTAGAAGTTTATTATGTTTTTGTGCTATTTTTGTCTGGTTTTGATGACATTGAAGTGAAGTGAAGGGCGGGCGTTTGAGAGACTGTCTTATGTAATTTTGACGTTCAAAAAGTGCTGAAATCAGCCTAATTTGAATCAATGACTTTTGATTTGGTTTTATTTTATTTATGTAGATATAGGTAAATAAATAGTAGTGATGTTCTCGTTTGATTCGTTTCTATGCTCTAAGGTTATAAACGCTAATCCATCATCAATGTTCAAGTCTGCACTTAGCTTTTTACGATATTTTACCTTTTTGATACTATTTTTCTATGTTTTTGCTATATATTTGTTATTATTTTGATTGACATACATATACTTTTGTTTTTACCAGGGGGGTGAAACTTCTATACCTACACAGACTTGTATAAAAATATTCATTGATAGTGCTGCAATCTGAGGCTAGGAGTACAGAAACTTTTGACATCGTTTTTAATTTTTTTCCGATAGTTAGAGCTACCAGTAAAACTATTATTCAAACTAAATAATAATATTTATGTATTATTTATCATTTTATAATTACATTAAAAGTAATTTATAAAATCTAGTAGCAAAATAAAATAACAATAATAACACCTCCTTCATCTCAAGTAGCGTATTAACGAGACGTAAGATGATTGACAGAAACAGTAGGTACGTTGACTTTTGAAAAATTCCTTCTGTTTTGTTCGTTGTTTCGTGATATTCTGGTGATCTGTTTTGTGTTCTTTTGCGACTAAGGACTCGACTGTATTTGTTTATTGACCCGACGACGTGTTTACTGGATCTCGATTATGTCTTTTTGACTTGGATTCGACGAAACTTTCAAGATGCCGAGAAAGTCAGCCTGTTATTTTGGAAGAAGGAAGAAGAAGAAGATCACTTAATTATCCATCAAAAGCAATGTACGAGTCTGTAGATGTTGTTTGCATGATCATTCAAACACAATCAAAACAACGAATCACTGCTCAGTCTGAAGGGTTTGTACCATTTGACAGATTGCAAAATATTGGCTACCTAACGTTGGTAGGTATCTAACTAAGTTAAATAGGTATTTAATTTAAAGCTTTCCCTGTATTCAATATTTGAGGTTGTTTTATTTTCCGGTAAGAAAATAATCTGGTTTTCCTTGGGACTTGTTAATAGTCAGGGCAAATTATGTTTAAACGGGAATCTGGAGTCGCTTGAACGATATAGGCAGCTAAGTAGGAATTATTTGAAGCCTCGGGATCTGCGCTATCTGGCCAGCTCCTGTTCCGATGAGAATGGTCGCTGTAATTAAGTTTTCTTTTAAATCATTTATTAGTAGGATTGTGCCATTGCACAGGTTAGGTTGGCTTAAATTTCATAAAATCGTGATAGGCTTTCCGATTTTCAATAGCAGTTCGTGAGGTGGCAGCCCGGATGGGTTCAAAGAGTTTAAAAATTCGTGCGGATAGTGGACTGCATATTCGATATTACACACTCTATCAATGGACTTGTATATAATATTTTGACTTGGGCGGCAACTTTTTGTAAAATTAAATTATTGATTTCATTGACTATATCGTTCCCAGGTGAGACAATAGCCTTTGAACAAAGCTAGATAATGTCTCTATTTAGCACATATTACGATATGAACGGGTATTTGACATGAAGTGTCTGCCTAAGTAACCTTCACAGCTCAGTTACAGGGTAATACGACACCCCTTACTATTGGTTGTCAGACTTTCAGGCTTCTGACTACCTCAATAAATGAAAAGATAAATCACACCAGTTTGATCTAATCTGGGAGAATCTTTGCTCTGCCATATTACCTATATATGTCTTTCCGTCGTTGAAACAAATAAATTATTGAACTTTTCTTAGCAAGCATCATAAATAAGACCACACTTAATTTAAGTACACCCCGTATCTCACAATGTCTAGGTACTTAATAATCATAATGATAATGTGGGGCAAATGTACCATGACTCACAGAGGTCATGTTGAAGAAGTGGATCGAACACTTAAGGACTTGAGCAACTCAGTCGCTGTCATGGGTGGTGTCACTTTTGTTTTACTGGTGACTTGGCAGACACAAAAGAGACACGTGCGGCCATCATCAAGGCGTGTCTAAAATCATCGCCCCTATGGAGTATAATTCAAACCCTAAAACACACTAACATGAGAACCCACCTTGTACCAGCTGTTGTGGAAAATCGTTATCCGTAATAACGATTTTCCACAACAGCTGTTTAAAGTAGGAGAAGGTCTTTTCTTCTCCAACCTTGGGCGCTAATGTACTGAAATCGTTATAAATGAGAGTCTGGGTCGTATAGTTCACAGTCTGCAACTTATAGGTGAACTGCATCTATAAGTTGCAGCGACTGAGTTTCTCAAGTCCTTAAGTGTTCTATCCACTGCTTCAACATGAGTTCTATAATTCATGGTACATTCGTCCGATATTATCAGCAACGTATCTTGTAACAACTGACTAAGAGGCCCATTTTTGGATATCGAACATATCGACTGTTGCTCCAATGAAACTGTCAGTAGGAGTTTGAAGGTAGAGTGTGTAGATTTACCGTCGCTCAATAAAGTAGCTGCAATCCCTGAAGAATCCACTGCCAGTGCTATTTTTCTGGATTGCCTAACATGTGCTAATATTAATTTAAATTAGCGAGGAATGTTTTCCCTCTGCCACCAGGGGCGTCCAATTTTTTTTCCTTTATTGTTCGTAACGCTGTCAATAATGCATCAAAAGCCTGTTTTTGATCTGTTACTAACTTCAGCAAAGTTTTACAAAAGTAGCTAATTCACCGATGTTGTACGGATTTACCAACATTTGCAGAGACATACTGCCAGGCTGCGCATGTTCAACGCTAGGCTCCCAAGCACAGCTCTGAGATATTCTCGCACTTTGGCTAGCGAGTTGCTGCGAACGCTTCGAGCTAGTCTCTTTATCCCTTGTTGCAGATAAATGCACATGCTGCCTTAAATCAGGGAGATGCTGCGTACGTTCACCGCTAGACTCCCGAGCACGGCCCTGAGATGTTCTCATGCTTGGCTAGCTGGAATCTGCGAACACTCGGAGCTAGATTCCCTAGCGCTTGTTATCTTCGAAACCATTTAACCAATTGACATACTGTAAAGGGAAAATGTTATCTGTATGATATCCTTGTGCTCATATTTTTTTTTTTGATAAGTATTAATATTTGGTTGTTTAAAAAATCATCCAAACGTACGTAAACTTTTTAATACATAAATGCTACTATATCTGCTAAAATATAAAAGATAGAAATATGGTATCGCGGACCTTATTGTAGACCTATTTAAGACAGACCAGGTTGCCTCATTTTCAATTATATATGTTACCGGTCAAGCCCGATTTCAGGCCAAACTAGTTTGTCCTAGACCAAACTGGCTTATTAAACCGGGGCACCCCGATTAAATGGGTTAGGTTAGGTTAGAACTGTGACCAAAAGGGCGCGAGCCGAGCGAGCGCAGCGAGCGGTGCCGCGGCAGCGGCCGGCGAGCGTTACTTCCAAAGGCTGTTAACGAAACGGCTAAATAAGCTAGTTGGCTGCGAGATATTAGGCGTAGGATTAAGTCTGTTTGGCCTAGGACAAACTAGTTTGGCCTGAAATTGGGTTTGGCCGGTAACACTCGGCTCGCGCCCTTTTGGTCACAGTTCTAACCTAACCTAATCCATTAAATCGGGGTGCCCCGGTTTAATGAACCAGTTTGGCCTAGGACAAACTAGTTTGGCCTGAAATCGGGTTTGGCCGGTAACATATACAACTGTTTAGGCAGCGCATGCAAATAACTCTGTTTTAATCCGCCTGGTTAGACAAGCATTGTGAATGCTCGGCTAATATTCAAGATATAAATATAATTTATAGCCTATAGCACTCACAAATAATCCAGCTTTCAACCAGTGAAAAAAATCTTAGAATTGAACCATTAGTTCCGGAGATTACCCCTTACATACAAACTTACAAACTTGGAAACAAATTTTACCTCTTATTTAGATGTATAGATAACGCACCAACATGAGTAAGCTTCAAATAGTCATAAACAGTTCCTATCAGCGTTCTAACATTAACACGAATGGTTAATTGGTATTAAACTAAGAATGAAAGAAGATACAAAATTACACTGTATCCAGTTTTCCGTTGGCTGTCCATCTTTTTCAACGTTTTTACAGTATCCACTTTGCCCGATCCGCTTTGCCCAAGGAGTACATTTTTGAGATTATACCAAGTCCTTCAAAAACCATTGCATCCAAACTCGTCTTCTACTCATAGTTAAAAACTACGTAATCATACATTACATTCTCCTCATTACCAAGAACTTTTCACGAATAATATTGTGGTTATAAACAAAACACTTACCTCTATAAATTAATATTTTTAACACAAAAACACACTTCGTCTGCTCACTGAAGACGTGAGACGCAAACCCGCGCCAAAGTACTGGCCGTGCACTGAGGGGCAACAGGCGACGGTTTTTATGACAACGCGGCTACAGGCCAACGAATAATTTGAGAGTAGTGGGCAGTATTCGCTTTACCTGGGGTATCTTACTTATCACTTAGAACGGGTTTCCCCTACATGAGTTTAGTAAAGCTTTCTGCGCCCTCTGTAATTCAAAAAAAAAAGAAAACTAAAAAGGAGAAAATAATTTAATTCAATTAAAAAGCGTGGGGTGCTTTTTGGGGTATTTTTATAATCACTTTATGTCAAGCATCCCACGCTTTTTAATTGAATTAAATTATTTTCTCCTTTTTTAGTTTGGTTTTATATGTATTGTTAGGACAGAAGTGAAATCACAATAAGAAATGAATTATTTATTAACCTAAAAACGAATCACATGAATTTTATAAAAATAATTATCCAAAAATACAATCAGAGGAACAAAACCATCACTTATAAAAATAACAGGAGAATAACGAGTAACAGAGATACCAGATTGCACCGAACGGCCGACGGACAGTGCTTCCGCACACGGCGCCGTCCAAACGAAGAAAAAGGAACGAACCGCCGCCTGCGGTCGTTTTTATAGTTGCTGGGCTCCCCGCGTCCTTGAGCCGGGTAGCAACACGCAGTATACTATCCAACACGGCCATCCTGATCATGCGTCGTCCGCGACAGCATCAGAAAGGTCCGACAGGCTCTGCATGGCTGCTCGATGGGTTTCGTCACCTGGACGGGAAGGCCCAGCGACTGGCTCTACACCATGATGAGTAGGAGTGGTGTCATCAGTCAGGTTGTCTTCTGTGAAACCAACAAAGAAGTTTAATGTCTCTCGGAAAGCAAGCACCTTTGCCTATTCTTTTTGCTTGCATTCAATTCTTCTCACATGGCGTTTTTCTTTCATTCATCAGATACATAAGCTGACTAGCTAGATAGCCTGTGGGGTACCAAGGCGTCATCTGAGTACTCCCACAGAGTCTCATTCATCACACATAAACATCATAACTCGTATCATCGACATTCATACATCATTCAACATACATTGATCCATGTTCATTCACTGTCATGTAGGGCGTTTTTCACCAAAAGGATCGTCTCGCAGTCCGTCCTCTACATGACCCATCGTGTAGGGCGATTACCAAATCACCAAAAGGAACGTCTCGCAGTCCGTCCTCTACATGACCCATCGTGTAGGGCGATTACCAAATCACCAAAAGGAACGTCTCGCAGTCCGTCCTCTACACGTCAAAACACACGTATACGTGGGTGGCAAGGCCACTCTTTGTGAGACCGGTCAGGTACCTCGCAGTTTACCTGACGTAGACGTCTCGCAGTCCGTCTAATATCTCACCCGAAGATCTGCACAACCCTCTATGGCAATGCAGACCACTCATAGTACGCAAGTATACTCACGCTCAAAGAATGCAGCGCAAGTCTCAGGACACCACTCCCCTTTCCAGAGCATCATGTACTGAGCAGCAGCTTGCGTCGTCTTGCCATAGGAGCCGGTCAGCAGGCGCAGCTCATACCGCCCACTCGGCAGCACGCGTGTGACCCTGTACGGCCCTCGCATCCCGTGGTCCATCTTTCCAGTTGCCTGCGAAATCTTGATGACGAAAACCAAATCATTGACATTAAAAACTTTTGGTGGTCGTCGGTTTCGATTTACATAATTGTCCTGTCGAGACTGGTTTTGTCTTAGTAGATCAGTTGCGCGGGCTCGGCGTAACTCTCTTTGTGCTTCATGATTCGGCTGTACAACTTCCAGAGCGACATCACGGACCAGTGACCTGATGACGGGGGTCGCCGCGTCGGTGCCCACCAGTAAATTTAATGGCGATGCCTGAGTCGTTTTCTGCTTGGTTACGTTGAGGGTCAGTTGGAGTCTCCACAGCGTCTCGGACCAGGCTGTCCCTTTGTGATTAGTCTCGATGCGAAGAAGGTTCAGGACGGTACGGGCGTACCTCTCGACTTGGCCGTTTGATTGGTGCATCTCTGCAGTAACCAAATGTATCTCCGATCCCATATTTTTAACAAAATCTAGGAACCTAGCGGACTGATACATTCTGCTTCTGTCCGTTACAATCATTTTTGGTACACCAAACAGTGAAACTGCGTTTGTAAACACTCTTAAAAGTTCTGCTACATCCTGCCTATAAATGGGGTAAAGAAGCGTATACTTAGTGAACGCATCCACAATAAGAAGAACAAACTTGAAGCCGTTTGACTCGGGAAGTGGACCTAGTACATCTGAGTGTACAACCGAAAAAGGTTGATCGGGTTTTTCCCACGAAGTTATGTTTTGTTGTGGAGACCTAGGCACGCGTTTCTTGGAGATGCAAATCAAGCAATGTTCGAGGTACTTTTTAACGAATTGCCTAAGGCCTGGGAACCAAAAGTGCTTTAGGATTAAATCCAAGGTCTTGTCATAGCCAATGTGATTGTGTTCGTCATGGAACACTCGAAGCAGACTAAGTCTGTGACCTCGGGGAACAAAGCAAAGGAATCGCGGCTGCTCGCCAATCGCAGTATACTTATAGTACAAAAGGTCATTTTTCTCAACATAGCGATTAGGATCTAGGCTGCCTTCTCTTAGTCTTTGGAGAAGCTTTCGTGTCTCTTCATCTGCGGCTTGTGCTATCTGAGCCCAATTGCGATGTTGAGTGACATGAAGCACTTTACGAGGGGGGTTTCTGCTCAAGTAATCGGCATGTGACAACATAGCACCTTTTCGGTACTCCATCTCGAAGGTAAAATCTTGGAGATACATCCACCAGCGGGCAACTCTCGGCAGCAGATCCTTTTTACGTTCGGTGGATTTGAGAGCATTGCAGTCTGTAATTAGTTTAAATTGAAGTCCGATCAAATAGTGTCGAAAATTCTGCAATGCTTTCACAACCGCCAATGTCTCCAACTCATAAGAGTGGTATCTACTCTCTGCGCCTTGAGTGGTCCGGCTGAAGTAAGCTACAACTCTTTTACTATTGTTTGGGTGGGTTTGAAAAAGAATTGCGCCGTAACCAATGCTGCTCGCATCAGTATGAACCTCTGTGGGTAGACTCGGGTCAAAAATTGCTAACACAGGCTCATTGGTCAAAATTGAAATAATTTCCTGTCGCACTTTTTCTTGTTCGGGACCCCACTTGAACTGAAAATCTTTTTTAGTTAACTGGGAGATTGGGTACGTCATCGTTGCATAGCCCTTAATGTACTTCCTAAAGTAACCGGCCAGTCCCAAGAACTGCCTAACTTGTTTGATACTTTCCGGGGCGGGCGAGTCTACTAATGCCTGGATCTTATGAGGGCTCGGCCTAACCTGACCTTGACTTATTATTCGTCCAAGGTATTCAACCTCGTTGGTGAGAAAAACACACTTGCGTACGTTTATCGAAAACCCTGCCTTGGTCAAGGTCGTAAGTACTTGTCGCAACAGGTCGACACCTTCGTCCACTGTGGCGCTCATCAACAGTACGTCATCTATGTAAACCAGAACTTGACCCGCGTCAATGAATTTGCGAAGCGTTTTGTTGATGATGCGTTGATACACAACGGGCGAATTTGTCAGACCGTATGGCATTTTTAGGTATTCATAATGCCCCTCGGGCGTAACAAACGCGGTGCGATGAACTGACTCGTCACTAATTTTTATCTGGTGGAAACCAGAGGCCATGTCAAGAGTTGAGTATCGCGTTATGTTTTTATCACCTAAACGATCGATATGGTCATCTATTAACGGGAGCGGATATCGCTCTTTGACAGTCACCCGGTTCAAAGCACGAAAATCAACGCAAAGCCGGTCCGATCCGTCCTTTTTCTTCACTAAAATTATCGGGCTAGAATATTCGGATTCGGACTCTCGGATAATGCACTTCTGTAGAAGGTCATTAATGATTTCGCGCACTCTTGTTTTCTCAGCAATTGAAAGTTTATAAGGGCGATATGTAATCGGTACGTCACTGGTTACATTGATATGCATTTCACCCGTAGTGACAGTAGTGGTCGCCGTGCCTGTTATAAAAAAATCCGCAAAACCATCAATTACCCTCATAAGAGACTCCCGCTCTACACCCTGCAGTGGTGTAACTATAGGTATGTCAATTTCTTTAGAGACCGTGAACACATGAGACGTGTTCTGACTTTCAGGTGCGCGTGTGAGATATTGTCGGTCTTTGGTTCTGATGTACGTTATGCCATCCTTATTCAGAATGTCAGTTCCAATTATCAGGGGTGTACTCATAAACGCGGCTGGTACTACAACGAAATCAGCCTCTAGTGAAATATTTGTAAACTCAATCGTAAGGGTTACGTAAGATGTGGACACAACTTCGTGGTTACTAATACCCTTCAATACACACTTAGTAGGTTTTTCTGCGCAAGCCAAATGTTTTACCACGTCGGATGATATGAGGGAGACATTAAGCGCGCCGCTATCTATTAACACGTCGACCGGTATACCGTGCACTACTGCGGTGGTTATATCGCTGTTTCTTCCACAGGATCCTGACAAAAATTTACGTTGCGTTTGTTCTGCTGACCCTGTGGTCCAGACGATCTTTCTTTGGCAAAACAAGCGTCCTCCGTATGTCCTATCTTTTTACAGAACGTGCAGGTTGGAACGTTGGGACGTACTTTGGACGCTGGTTCGGACGGTTTAGATTTTTTTGGGCAGTTGTGAGACAAGTGACCTTGGCCTTTACAGTTAAAACAGGTCTTACGCTGATTCGAACCTGCATGTTCTGTGCCGCGTTTTCGTGATAGAGGGTAGGCCGTAGTTTTAACTGAGCCACCCTTCGTTTGATCTGGTTTTGCATATATAGATAGAAAAGACACCAGATTTTCTGAAGAAAGTTCTGCGTTTGCCGCCGCTGCCCGCACTTGTGCATCGTCTATTCCGCGAACCACTATTTGCGTCATTAATTCCTCACTAAGGCCTTTGACAATGCGCAAGCGGAGCAGGGTACGTCTCGCGTACTCAGCGTACGACGAGAATGTGTTAGACGTTGTGTTCATTGTTTCAAAAAGTATCGTCGCATAATCTAATTTTCGGGGGCAAAGTGGTTTAAATTCGCGTTTAAAGCTACTCCACGATCTATCAGAGGTTACCCATTCATTTAACCATATTCTCGCGTCGCCTTTTAAACATCCGGCTACGCGTGACAGGCATTCTCTGTCACCCCAGCGATTGGCTATATGTGCACGATCCACTTCATCACACCAAGAGTCCACGTCATGGATAGATGGGTCAAAGTTTGAAACAAAATATGAACGTCCCGGATTTACGGAATGAATCGCATCTACTATAGCTTGAGCCACGGACGGCGCCGTTGAGTCCGGTGGCGAAATGGGGGTAGACGTGAATTTATTCTCGATCATTTCCAGACGGGATAAGATTGTGTCTAGCGTTCGCGTTTCTACGGGGGTAGACCGCGTTGTCTGGTTAATGTATGACGCACGCGGTGGCGTTCCGTTCGACTGTACTCTAGAGGGAGTCCGTTCGCGACGACTACATGACATATTTCGACATTTTCGTGAGCTATCTCCCGACTGATCGCGCCTACGATGCCGTCGGTGCGATCTGCTCCGTGAACTATGCGTGTTAGGCATGTTCATCCGACAAAACAAGTTCTATGTACACAAAACAAAACAAAAAAAACAACAAATTCACACACGCGGGTAAGTAACGACAAAGTTCCTCTGTTATGAGATTCAAACTAGTCAAGGGGCCTAAATTGGGGTTGGATTGTTATCCCACTTCTGATGTTAGGACAGAAGTGAAATCACAATAAGAAATGAATTATTTATTAACCTAAAAACGAATCACATGAATTTTATAAAAATAATTATCCAAAAATACAATCAGAGGAACAAAACCATCACTTATAAAAATAACAGGAGAATAACGAGTAACAGAGATACCAGATTGCACCGAACGGCCGACGGACAGTGCTTCCGCACACGGCGCCGTCCAAACGAAGAAAAAGAACGAACCGCCGCCTGCGGTCGTTTTTATAGTGGCTGGGCTCCCCGCGTCCTTGAGCCGGGTAGCAACACGCAGTATACTATCCAACAGTATTATTATTATTATTGTCTTCGTTTATTCATTCAAATACATATTAAGTTACATTTTTAAATATTTTTCTAAAATAACCTTATAAAAAACATTTAAAAATATAAAAAATAGTAGTCCATCAGCATCAGGAACAGGGTCCAAGATGTCGGTGGTCAGGGCTCTAGAGAAAGGAACCTCCTGACTATGCGTGCCGTGTCTAGGAGTACTGCTTTCTGAATCAAGCCTTTGATCCAGCCGTGCAATGAGAGCCTCCTGAGGTGTTGGTCGAGGCTCTTCGCTATTAGGCCATTTACTGTAACGATTATCGGTACAATGATTGCCGAGTCCACGTCCCACATGTCGACAACCTCGTGAGCTAAGTCAAGATACTTGATTTTCTTATCTTGCTCAGCTTTCACGAGATTCTCGTCATGAGGGACAGCGATATCAACAATCATTGCACGACGTTCTCGTCGATCTATCACCACAATATCAGGCTTATTGGCTACAATAGTCCTATCAGTGACGATAGATCGATCCCAGTATAATGTGGCGTGACCATTCTCGAGAACTGGGTCGGGCATATACCTGTAGTATGGTACTTCAGACTCCACAAGGTTTTACTGCAAAGCAAGTTGCTGGTGGATAATCCTAGCTACTAGATTGTGTCTGTGCAAATACTCGCCGTTAGCAAGACGAGAACAACCGGAAACGATATGTCGGATTGATTCACCGGGACGGTGGCATGCCCGACAGATGTCAACCGTACCATCCTTGACAATGTATTTCCGATAATTGTTCGTCATGATAACTTCATCCATAATCGCACAGACAAAACCTTCGGTTTCCCCGAAGAGGTCGCCAAAACGCAGCCAGGATACAGATGCCAAAAAGTCTACATCGGGCCCATGAAGAGCCCGGAAAAAGCGTCCGTGAAGCTCTTTGCCTTGCCATACTTCCTTACGATCGTTAGTGTCCAGTACTGCAGGTTTGCGCCAGTTCTCATTCGCCAAAGAGAGCGGGGTAAGGCCCTTGTCCACTGCGACCACATCTCGATGCATCCTCACGTCAGTGTGAAGGAAATATTCCCTGAGACTGCAAATCTCGCGGTTGTGGAGGGTTTTAGCATTTAAAAAACCTCGACCCCCACACTTCCGCGGGATGTACAGTCTCATCACTGATGATCGTGGGTGATGCATCCGATATGCCGTCAGCAATGTACGGACCTTCCTATCCAGGGCGTCAAGTTCCGTTTGAGTCCATTTGAGTATGCCGAAAGAATACATCAAAACCGGCATGACCCAACCGTTGAAGGCACGCACCTTGTTTCCGCCTGATAAAAGACTATTAAATACTTTATTCAGGCGGCCAAAGAAGCGCTCCCTCAACGATTGTTTCATGTCGGTAGCATTGATGCCTAATGCTTCCGACATACCCAAATACTTGTAGGTTTCGGTTGAGGAGAGGGATCTAAGATGTATAGAATCCGTAAGTTTGGTTCCCACGGATTCTATAATCTCTCCTCGCTTTACATGCATGACTGCACATTTGTCCACACCTAATTCCATCCTGATGGCGCTACTAAAGGTTTCCGTTACCTTCAGTAACTCCATCAGATGCAAATTGTTGGGGGCAAAGAGTTTCAAATCATCCATGTAAAGGAGGTGTGATATCACCTGACCACCTCTTCTTAATCGATAGCCCAGACCTGAACCCTCCAGCAGTGTGCTTAGAGGATTCAAGGCTAAGCAAAACCAAAGTGGACTCAAACTATCGCCCTGAAATATTCCACGCTCAATCCTAATTGGTTCATTGGTCCCCCGGATCTGTCGACATCCTGGATACAGAAGGACCGTCCTCCACTGCCTCATACAGGACATCAAGAAGGTGCGTAGAGTCGCGTCTATTTTGTACAACTCCAGCACCCTCATGAGCCATGTATGTGGTACTGAGTCATAGGCCTTCTTATAATCTATCCAACATGTTGACAGATCCTTCCGGGATCTACGAACCTGTTGGCTTATGGTCATGTCTATAAGGAGCAGCTCCTTAGTACCGCGGGACCCATTCCTACATCCATTCTGAGACACCGACATAATTGCGTTGCTTTCTATATGTTGTGAAATTTTTGCTCTAAGAATGGATGTAAGAACTTTATAAATAAATAAAAAAAATAAAATCTTTTTATTTCAGGCATATTTGACCCATACATATTGTTAGTAGAACGACTTAAAACTATGTTAGTATTTAAAAATTTTCTATTAATTTAAGTATTTGCCGCCCTCTGGGGCCCCGGGCACGCGCACTTGTGCTTGAACCCAGTGCCCCAGAAGGGGGCTGTCCAGCTTGTGGCTGAGCACGTTCAGGATGGCGTTGGCGCTCCCACGCGTACGGAACATCAGCGACGCGATACGGCGCCGCAGCACAGTGTGAAAGCCGTCTGTGTGCGCGTGCGCAAACATCGCAGACGCACTACAGTAGCGTGGGAGCCCCACCAGCACCCTGAACGCGTTATTATATTGTATTCGGAGAGCGTTGATGGCCCGCTGCGTGTAGTCGACCCACAGATTGCAGGTGTAAAGAGTTTGGCAGAATGCTTTAAAAAGTGTAACCTTTACCTCTAAACTACACCTTGCAAATCTGCGTGCCAACATGTTACAGCGGACCGCCATCGCTCTCCTCTCCCTTTCGATGTCCCCATCGTCTTTTAAATCCTCGGTAACCACATGGCCGAGGTATTTAAACTCTCTCACTCTTTATAGACCGTCGGTAAACATGTAATAGGTCTATAATTTTTAGGTTCCGCAGTACTACCCGTTTTATGGAGCAGGTGGGTAATACCTGTCGTAAAGAACAGTGGTAGTGACCCAGTCTCTAAAGATGACTGGAATTGTGAAGCTAAGCAAGCATGTGACTTTTGTAGCCATTTAATCCAGAAATTGTGCAGTCCGTCCGGTCCTGGAGATTTCCAGTTGGGCAACGGACGGACTGCACGGGCCACATCAAGAGGACAGATGGTGATAGTCTCCATGTCTGGTATTAATTCACATGCCCGCTCAACAACACGCATCCAATCACCTTCAATGTGACTGACGGGCACCGACCAAATGCTCCGCCAAAACGCACTCATGTCATCACTATCCGGTAGACGCGCGTCAGTCACACCTTGAGTGGGAATCGGTCGCTCCCAAGCTCTGTATACCCACCTTTCATCGTTCTGGAACATGCGATTCTGAGTGTGCCGATCCACTCTTCGCTTATACCGACGGATACGGTTTGCCCATGCATAAACTTTCTGCTTCAAGAAGTCGATGCGCTCTGTGACACAGGATATATATTCTCGAGGATTAATACTAGTTCCCGAGAACGCCCGCCTCACAAAGCGCATCACTCTTGGGCGTGTATTGCCCTCCCTGAAGCAGATGAGCTTCCCGATGAGTACCCTGGTGTCATTAATACGGCGCTCAATCCTGCATTGCCAGGCTGGTGTGGTGGGTTTCGGTCGTGTAGCTCGATCAGTATTTGTGAATTTGACACGAGCTATACGACATGCCGCAACAGCCGTGCAATACAAGATTGAGTGTGTATCGCAAAGGTCTGCGCTGCTTTCAATATAATTTGGTAGCAGCGCATCCAGGGCACACACCAGTGCTCTGTTTTTTTTATTCATGGGCAAACGTGGTAGCCGTGGTCTAAGGTCAGGTGATGTGAACCGGTACTCACGGATCGCATCCTCCAGAATGCTCCTTATGTCCACATTGTACAGGTTTTCCGCAGATATAGCCCTGGCTTCCTCCTCCTCATCGTGCTGGTTTGCCTGCAGTGAAACGTCGGCAGGCGCATGTATGACATTCTGGAGTGGAGGAGGGTTACTAGCAGAACTATTCTGCATTTTCGAGCGCAGTCGATCAAGTGTAGTGTCATCCAATCTATGATTGTTTTGAATGACACGCACCTGATCCGATAATCGTTGGGCCGAGACGTCGACGGCTGGTTCAAGCACCTGAAATAAATATTGTAGGAAAATCATACCTATACTTACTTTTACAATGTTTGTAAATGTGTGAACACCATGTATCTATCACAGAATTAATTTATCTGATTGCTTCAATTTGATTCTTTTTACCCATTTTGGTATGGTAATTTTATTCTGGGTGCATCGTTTTCACACATAATCATATAATGAATGTAAATATTGTACTTGAAACATTTTAAAAGAGTAACGGTGGAGTTTCTTGCCCATTCTTCTCCATACGAAACTACATTTTGGAAGGGGCGACTAGAATCAATTCTATTTCAATGTAAATGTTGACGTTCAAAAGTGCCTTTTAAGTGCCTATTTGAAATAAATGCTTTGACTTTGACTTTGAAACAGAGAGAGCATCCAAACTCGGTACGCTGTAAGGTTAATTCCTCCCTCTGTAGCCCCATAATATGCGCGCATCACATTTTCGTTCATGGACTGGGTCCATCGTATGCGCGACACATTTCCACCGGCAGCAGGAACCCTGCTCGAGGCCTGTTGGCGTCGAGGTCCCAAGCCCGCTGGTGGCCGTCCTCTTCCTCGCCGCCGTTGTGGTGTTGGGGACGACGGTGGGGAGATAAACTCGTCGCTCGAGCTCGACGCAACTGCAGCGACCGGTGACACGGCGCTCACGGTTGAGGCGCGTACCGGCGGCTGCGAGGCGGAGCCGAGCGACAAGTCCGGAGATGGTGGGTGTGCCTGCTGTCGTGTCTTGGCTCTTGTCTGCATCATTTACTCACTCACATCACATTGGTATATAATATATATATATTATTTGGTCCATTTTTCTGTAAATGTTTGTAGTCCGATCTTAGAGAGTTTTTCATTATAACTTTCATTTTGGTATTATTGTAGATGATTTTATTTGATAGTAATGTGTGATCTAGACTGAAACTATTTATTTTATGTAAAAAATGTTGAGCGTGAATTTTTCATTGTGACGTTGTATTATTATTAATCATTTTAATTCAGAATTAATTATTACATCCCATAATTTGTTAGTAAAAAATACTTAAAACTACGTTAGTAAAATTATTAAATTATTGTACAAATTGACCTACTCGTATTACATTTAAACATTACCAAAATTGAGCTACTTAATATTATAGAGGGCACCACCCGAGCCGTGAATTGTATTCCAGTGTCTCACAACTGGGCAATCAACCCTTTCCAATATGGTATTCAGAAGGCTGTTGGTGCTGCCCTGCACGCGGCGCATCAGAGAGGCCACTCTCTTACGAACGATCGCCCTAAAGCAATCCGTTTTGGCCTTAGCAAACATACCTGATGCACTACAAAAGCGAGGCAACCCCAACAACATCCTGAAACCATTATTATATAGGACCCGTAGGGCATTGAAAGATCCACACGTATACCGGACCCACAGGCTGCAGGTATAAAATGACTGGCAGTATGCCTTAAAAAGAGCAATTTTCACGTCTCGTGAGCACCGTGCAAACCTGCGCGTCAGCATATTGCATCTCACCGCCAACGCCCTACGTTCCCGCTCTATATCCAAATCATCTGAGAGGTCCTCGGTGACCCAGTGCCCCAGGTACTTGAATTTAGTGACCCTACTTATAGGCAATCCCCCCAGTGTGACCGGTGGAACACTTTTCGGACACTTACTACCTGCCTTGAAAATAAGTAGTTCACTCTTTTTACTGTTGTACCTGAGGCCATGTGACCCCGCGTACCTCTCACAGATCCCAATGAGGACGTTTAGAGTTCTGACAGATGGGCTCAGCAGGACCATGTCATCGGCATAACTTATGTTGTTCACACACACACCATCCACTGAACAGCCGACACCAGCCCTGCTGAGCTCACCTACCAGCCCATTCAGGTACAGGTTGAAAAGCCGTGGTGAAGGCAGGCCTCCCTGCCTCACTCCACACTCCAACCTATACTCTGACGAATATGAGCCCGCCCACTTAACATTATTGGTTTGGTTGCCGTACCAAAATCGCAACAAATTTATAATTCCTCTGGGTGTGCTGGTTTCCCCCTGGAGCTTATGCCACAACACGTTATAAGACACCAGGTCAAATGCCTTCGACAGGTCCAAGAAACAACCGTAAATAGGCGTTTTCCTTGTAACATAGTACTGGACAGTATGCTTGAGTCTCAGCACTGCAGTTTCAGTCGATTGCCCAGCCCTGAAACCAAACTGGGCCTCGTGCAGATCTATATGCTCATCTAGGTGTTTAACAAGCAAACCATCCAGCACCTTGACGATCACCGTAGCCAATGAGATGGGTCTATAGTTTAAAGCGTGTTTTTTAGTTTTTAAAACTTATTTATTTTCTATTTTTAGTTCTGCTAACTAAAAAAACGTGTTGTTTTTATTTTCTTTTTTTTCATTTTTCTCAATTTTTTTTTTAATATTGAATAGTCATCGGTCCTCGATAAGTTTACAAAGTTTCAATGAAATCTGACCGTTTAAAGTGGGTCAAAATAGCGTCCAAAGGAGTCGGTTACATACAAACAAACATGCAAGTGAAGCTAATATAAAGCGTGTAAAAAGTAAAAACGTTGTTTTGTTGCTCCACCCCAAATTGGTAAAGAGTAGGTATATTAATATGGAATGAGATTGACCCAGAGACATGTCAATTTGTTGGATAAGATCTTTAGTAGCTACGTGACGAAGATATTTAAAGGTCCAAATTAATTTCCTGACTCTGTTCATTATCAGTTCTAGATGCAAGTGCCAAGATAGCCTTTGGTCGAGCATAACACCAAGGTATTTAGTGCTACTGACTTTGTTGACAGAGCAACCCGGAGTTTGGATACGTGCCCGGTTGATGGCAATAGGCTCGCCCCCTATTACATAATAATATCTGGCGACATGTGGGTGTACTGTAGGTAAGTATACCTCTGCCTAACCCTTTATTGATCATAGTTAAGGGTGTGATGTTATATAGATGTTGAACATGGTTCAACATACAAATAACATAACGCCTATATATCACTTTAAATATCGTAATATGCATTATTTTGAAAACATATACCTACATATTGATTCGTATAATAAATACCTGTCTTAACTAAGGAATAATAGTGTTTACATTAGGTAGGAAGGTATTTTGAAAAACCAATTACACTGCGTGACACGATTTCGGTACCCGGAAAACTGATTGCCATTATAGTTTTCTATTAGTTATACATAGTATGTAAGCAGTGGAGGTCTTTTGTTTCTATCACGTCTTGTTAGGGTTCCGTACCTGAAGCGTAAAACGGGACCTAAAAAGCATTGAATAGTAGCACCACAATGAGCTTGATTTATATTTTTGAGAAAGTTCCATGAAATAAGCTAAAAACACACTTTCTGAAAATGAATTTGCATCTTTGCTTGTTTTCCTTGATGAAATTTTTATACGCTTGTAAGTAGGTATCTATTGGTCGATTTTTCGGGCAAGAGGCTTAGAGTAGCCTTTTTCGCTGCCTCTGAGACTTGTGGCGGTGTAGAATTAATAAATTCATCATTACTTGACGACATTTTCAAATAAAAACAATACAGCGAAAAGAAAAAGCGCGCGGAATAATTTTTACTTGTTCACAAATTAACGGTGCGCGCGCATCAGCGCTTTTTTTTAAAGCCAAAGGCAGAAAAACAGCCAGTATTACTAATAAAGTAATTTTATTTTTTTTGTTACAGATAAATGGTTGTAATTTATTGTCAAAACTAATTAAATTAAAGAATTAAATGTTTATTTTTTATATTTTATCTCCCAAAGTTAATTTTATTCATAAAATGTTGACCACTTTTCTGACATAAAAACTCTTTGCTACTTAATATTTAAAGAAGTACCGTTCGTTTTAGACGGAGCATCTTGATAAACCGTGCGTTTTACCTTATTAAAAAGAAACTCGTGCGTTTTATATTACATTAACGCACAAGTACGTAATGACGTACATTACGATATTGAAATTGGTGAATTATGAGACCCTTTACGAGCAAATGTGTTATAAAAATATTTATTCTTGTATCAGATACCAATCTTCAAAACAGGATACATTGAAACAATAGAAATCACAATAATAAAATATTGTCAATACATATTATAGTTTTTTGCCTGGTTTTGATTTTTTTTTCAACAGCGATCTTAAGTTGGGTACCTACCTACTGACTTACGTTCGCAGCGAGCATGTCGTTACGACGTGTGCTAAAATCAGTGTTGCTCGCTCGCATGTTTTGCCGAACTGACTGCACGAATGCTCGCTTTGTAACATGTTAAGGTAGATTCTGACCGGTGATACGGGGCGTAGTGTAACATTCGCAGAGAGCTTGTCGTTGCGCAGTGTGCTAAAATCCGTGTTGCTCTCAAAGGTACGATTCCACAATGCTTGTTTCCTCGTAGGTACTGACTGAACGAATGCTCGCTTTGTAACATGTTACATTACGCCCCGTAACGCCTATCAGTACCACCTTTAGGTGCTTTTTGCCTCGTGCCGCCGGTCAGTATCCACCTTTAAAGAGTGATCTTTCATCGTGATAACGCCGCGGTCCCACAGGTCGCTAACTGACAGGTGACACCGTCGTTACTGCACTGCTACCTGTCTAGGCCTATCGCGGTCCGTTCAGCATTCCCACTGCTGTGGTTTTATTCAATGGTCAAAATTTGATAAACAAAGCTAAAAGACACGCGCCTGTACGGGCCGAGACAGGCGACCGCCCCCGCGCTGCGCCACACCGCCCCTTTGAACTTATCGACTCTCGACGAGCGACGGCTGGCCACCGGAGACCTCATCGGATGTGACTGTTCGTACGGCCTGTCGGCCTGGCTTGGCGCGGTTAGGCGTGTGAGAAAGTGGGCCGTGGGGACGTGGCTTAACGCTTCAGCACACTTCACCAGACGCGCAGTCGATTTATGCACAGATATTAGAAAATGAGCCTCGACCAAGCGCCTTGATTTATATTTATTCTCAAAAATCTGAGTGACACTTCGTCGCTATAACATTATAAACCCTGAAGACGCATGACTGCATTCGAAAGCTGTGATAGGGAGGTAACCCCAGGTAGCGCTTCCTACTAGATCGAAAGATTCTTCCGTTTTAATGGAGGAGTGATACCTACCTACGCTCGGGCACAGCTAACAGTTAGTTACAAATATACATGCCGTTTCGAACAATGAGTAGGTAGGGGAAGTACGGCCAAAATTACATACGGTTTTGTTTTTGAATCATTGATTTATAATTAACATGGTTTTTTTTTTTTTTTTTTGGGTGGGAAATCATCAAATAACTTCTCCCGCTCTGGGTGGAGCGAGAGGGCGTGTCAGACTTTTACTGACTAAAACCCACCCGTGTTCCCTCAGTTGCCTGTGTGCCAGGGGCCGCGGTATCTCTTTCGAACAACCCGCACCCCTGGCAGTAATTAACATGGTTAGGTAGGTACTATCGGTCTTGTTTTAATAATCATCTTTGGTTCCTTCGTTTCAACTTAGGAAGGTACCTACCTACGTAAACTCGTAATTGGATAGGAAGCATATTAAAAAGTTAATTTGAGTTAATCGCAGCCTCTAAGAAAATTCATTTTGTCCATAGGAATAATTCGGACAAAATTACATACTTACTTACATAATAATACTTCAAATAAGTAGGTACATATTTCACATACGAAGTTTTTGGTCTTCTTGGGTCCTACATCAGCACATGATATTATTACTTATATAATATAATGTGTGCCCAAAGAAAATAATTGTTGTACCGTAGTCAGCATTGGTCGGGCTTGGAATGGAAAAAGAGGTCATTATATTAAATGCACGCGCAGTCATCATGACGCAGCTGGAAATCTTCGGTATTTGAGTCCTCGTCGTAACAACCAGTCTTCTGTACCTGTATTCACCTTTTTCCTGGCTGCTTTTAAGGATCATTTACGTAGTCTGAGCCATCAAAGGCTCATCATTGAAAAAAGATATTTTTGTTTCGCCCCGAATGTAAGTATGCCATTGGCCCCCAGCACCCTAATTGCGTAACACGCGATTAATCGTAATCGGTTTCATTTTGACAGTTCAACAATATTCATTGCGTTATTTAGGTGCGTTGTTGAGCAGACACATTTTTCGAACATATGAAGCAATGGTTTAGCCATCTGTTTCAAAACGAAACAGATTGCGATTAATTGTGAGTTACGCAATTAGGATGCAGGTTATCAAAAAATTAACAAAGTCATCAATGAACAATTGAATAAACAATTTTTCTTTCTTTCTTTCTTTCAATGTAGCACTACCGATAATAGGCAAAATATTGTTTTGCCTATTCTCGGTAGTTCTACATATTAATGGGTAACTACTTACCATAAAGTATTAGCGAGATTTTTTTGTAAACATTCCAACTATAACTTAATTAAGTTTCTAAATTTTTACAAATTCAATCTATCATTTACCAAAATTTCAGGTCTCTGCACGCTTAGTTTTAAAGAGATCTCCGTGGCCGCGCGGTTCTCCGCGTTTCAATGGCGCGACCACGTTCAAACCCTAGACATTTTAACCATAACTTTGACAAATTTATGGTTTAGGGAATCAACATTAACATTTATTTTTTAATTCTTTGCATACTTTTTTAATATTGCCGTAGTCGCGCTATCGAAACACACAATTAGGATGCAGGTTTCGTCTCGATTTGTTCCTTCACCGATGTAAGTAAAAAAAACTCAGAAAGTATCTACGAATAAGAATTTATTTATTTTAACACACTAGATACACAACATTATAATGAATAAAAAATAATTAAAAAAGGAAGCTATTTTCTGAGATACCTAATAAGAACGCACTAATCTAGCTGGTATGGTCTGTTCCAAAAGTATGCGATGAAAATGAACAAATGGATCAGAAAACGTTTCTTTGGATGCCAATTTTTACTACTGCCACTGACAAACTCGACACTGACGATCCTCAATTTTCGGCAATATTTTTTCAATTACAATTTAATGTTATTCAAACAATAAGCTCTCGGGCGACTTTATATCGCGCACTGGTTTACAAAAACCTTTACATCTGCGATGCTTTTTTGCTTGATGCTGCGAGATATCGGCGATAACGTGTTTTTCACCGTTTCAATGGCGCGGCCATGGGGTTATAGTCTTACAGCTCCTAAAATATAAACCTAGGACATTTTTCTATATTTTAAAAAAAACTTCATAAATTCAATCCATCATTTACCTACATTTCAGGTCTCTGCATCGCTTAGTTTTAAAGATCTCCGTGGCCACGCGGTACTCCGCGTTTCAATGGCGCGGCCACGTTCAAACCCTTATAACTTTTTAACCATAACTTTGACAAATTTATGGTTCAGGGAATCAACTTTTACAAAATCTTGGGAGATTTTATTTTTAATATCGCCGTGGCCGCGCCTTTGAAACGGACACAGTTAACTGCACAACTAAAAGAGGTGCAATTTGAAGCCACTTTTCACAAAAAATATGAACATAGTTTATAATCTATCTCAGGAGATTTTAAACAATCGAAAAATTGAGAATCAGCAACCAACCATTTGCACCTGCCCTGGCTTAGTTGCGACCAATTCGGCTTCCGCCAAGATCGACATATCAGGGACTGTTTGTTCACAATTTTAATAAAATCGGAATTATTGTAAACCTGCACTTGCCAGTACAGTAGGATCGATTCTGTGAAAATCTAACCGTCAAAACTTGCATCATGGAGTGTGCTGTCACACCACTGTTGCTACGGATTGAAAAATCGTTACATTTACAATACTTTTCGATTAGATTTTAATAATAATAAAAAAATGCTAATTTTATTGATCATTTTATATCATTTGAATGCTAGTACTTAAGTGTATAAACATTACTGTTTAAATAGAAAAGCACAAAAAAAACCTACAGAAAGAGCATAAAAAATACTATTCAAATCTCGATTATGATTGTCAATCATATGTAATGCTGTTAATATATATTTCCCTATTAATAATGTTATTCCCTAGCATCACCGTGATGACACTGATGGCTCACTCCACGCTCGTGTACTCCCGTTGTCCCCTTAGGCCATGTCCCGGTTAAGGGGACAAAGGGAATTTAATGAAATAATTAAAATTACTTCCCGCTGTCCCCGTTAATTTATCGTAATATATTATTTTTAATATGATTACTCCTATGTTTGGTAAGCTCCTACCAAGTTATGATAACCTGGTACTTCAAAGGCATAAAGCGTGTTCTAGCTGAGAAACTTACCTATGTTAGGTGAGCTTCTACCAAGTTATAACAACCTGGTACTTTGAGCAGGATACCAATTTCCAAAAAAGAAAACTACCTACTTATAAAAGTAAACATTTCTTATTTGTTTCTAAACTTTAATTTTAAATCTATTATATACAAAATACCTTTCATTTTAGTTCTAGGATTGCCGCTACCCACGTTTAAAAAATATATAAAAATTTAAAGTGGACAACGATAAGTGATATCTTAACTGTCCGTTGTCCGTCGGGGATAACGGTAAGGAAATTTTTGACGTCCCGTTTTCCCCGTGACGGGGACATACTTTACGGGGATAACGGGAATACACGTCCACGCTCACTTCACCTAAGTTTTCACGGTGATATTTTACAGAATAGTAATGCAATTTGACGGTTTGACATGGATAGATTAAAAACTATTGATCGAAAATTAATAGTTATATTGTAAGCATTATGGTACACACGGCGACATATCAAGCAATCCTATCCAGTTTTAGCTGACCTCACACCGTATTATCTTTTCGTACAATGGGAAGTCAGCTTGTACATGTATAGCTTGATACGTCGCTGTGCGTACCTACAGATCACAATTTATCTATAGTTTACAATCGCGCGAGATAGATTATAATCTAACTGTGTTCACAATCAAACGGTGACATATTTATATAAATCGTTATATAGTTCGTGAAAACTACCGTTATTTATTTTATTAAAACAACCATACTCCTAAGTCCGATCACTTATTTGATGCTGAAACGATAACAGTGAAAACTAGAGAAAGCTGTAAGCAGCAGTAACTACTTTATCAGATTACGTTCATATGATATTAACTACGGCAAATGTCAACTATGATACCATACATTTACATGTAAAATATTGCCACATCCCTCGGGGCCCTCTGGGCAAAACAATCAGTGCCGATTTCAGTGTGTTTACAGTGAGGCGACCAGACAAGCCGCGTATGCGTGGCTAGATCACGGCGGTTTTTTTTCTTTTTTATTGTTTTGGCGTCGCAACATCACTGCGTTTGCGGGACGTATGTATAACTCGCGAACGCGAAGTTTACGCCGCATGTGCGTTACTAGTATAAGGACACTAGTTACCCAAATGCGGATAAAATATAGAAACTACAACAATAACCCTCCTTGTGGCACAGTCGGATAACAAATAGAGAAACTTTTTTCGTAATAAGTCTTTGATTCATGGTGCTTCCATCTTTCGAGATTTAATCGAGATCAACGACTTGATTTTACGACAAAAAGTTTTATTTAAGGCCCCGTTGAATATGATTACCTAGTCTGTACTTTGGATTTTTTTATAAAGTAACTAATCTAGTCTTTATCGATATAATGTCTTGCAATCTTCTAATCGATTCAAGATTTAGCTAATATTAAGGAAAAAAACTACTCCTACTACGCATAGTACATTTTTAATATAATATCTGTCGTTGCTTTTTCTGGGGATAAAAACTGACACTTGCTTACTTCAGATGTCGCTACTATCCAACGTCGAGAAGCGACTATATCGGCTTTAAATAATTCCTGTTGCTGCAGTCTCCGAAACCTGATATTTTGTCGAGACTTATGTGGTAACGACAACTAAGTCCATTTTTATTACCTACAGGCACTTTACGTATATTACAGTGTGTGTTTATACAAAATATATTTGATCACTGCTATAATTAACAACTTCTATCTTATTTTCACTAACACACACAAAAATAAAATAACCAAAACAATGGCAGTTTGGAGACTGCTGCCCACCTACATCGACCTTTCAGTTGTTAACCCCATTGTTACATTTATTTGATACAATAATTTTGTTGAACGTGCACAACTTAACGTATTGGTCAAATATTTTCAAATATCTATCGTAGGTATAAACAACATCCCCATATTTATAAACGTTGCTGCATAAGCAATTATTAGAGTCTGTTTGACCATACATTAGTATCTTAACTTTAAGCAACGTTTATAAATAAGAAGGCCTAAGAGGGATAAGCGCATGTTTGTTTATAATGATCTTTTTTTTTAAATTATGTATAACAGATAAAGGCATTGAACATGCAAAAAATATCCATATCGACAATATTATTTTTGGATAAACATGCAAAAAAGTTGTGATTTTTCATGATTAAGTTTTGAAATTTTGTACATAGATTCTTTACCTACATTAAAATATTAAACATGTACGTTTCGCATATAAAAGACATGTGGTTGATATAAGAATACAGCACTTTTGTAGGAAATCGTTTCATGTACCTAAACACATAAGGGAGGCCAGGGTTCAAAGTGCTGATTTTCAAACAACACGAAAAAAGAGACCTAGATGCATTTCACTTTTACAGATACGTTTCTTAACAAAATGATTCGGGCCGGAACGACTTACTCCCGGCCTCCCCTACATAGGGGCCATCTATAAATTACGTCACACGTTAAGGGGGGAAGGGTCAACGAAATGTGACATTGTGTGACAGAGGGTCATAAGATTTGTGACGTCACATGTTAAAATCAAAAATACTAAAACTCGAAATTTATATGTAAACCAAACACTTAAAAATATTACTAACTCGATCTATATTTATAAGGCTTATAATTATGTAGTTATAAGTCGTCAGCGAGTGCTGTTTAAAAAAAAATGGAAGAACTGCTGTTTTAATTTAATTACTTCTAAATATGAAATTGAAAACTATGTGACGTCACAAAAGGGGTTCCACAAGTGTGACCACCTGTGATAAGGACGCGGTGAGGGCGGGGTCAAAAACCCATTAAAATTTGTGTGACGTAATTTATGGATTGCCCCTTATAATCAGTAACAGAGCTCATGGTCAGATTAAATTGATTATTATGAATGATTAGGATTCCAACATTTGTCAGCCCTGAATAGTTTTGTTTCAATGATCCTTCACCAAAAAAAATGTCACAAGGAACTTCTGACAGAGGGACATAACAACATTGTTTTTAGACATTTGTGAAATATGTCATATAAATATATTGAGACAACTAGATGGCGGCGTTACTTCCGACTTGGCCATGCGACTACACATCGATAGTCAAGACTCGACGAGATGAATTTCTCGGGTCGAGACTTATCATTGTAGTTGGCACATAATCAAAATATATCAAGATTCCGAGCGCGGTTTGTCCGCGGCCAGCATAAACTTCGCCAGAGCTGATGTTATGCTGTTGTTGCTGGACAGCATCATCTGAAGCTAAACAAAACACGTCAGCTTATTTAATCTTCTAAATACAGGTTGATTGTTGGAGGAGTGGCAGCAAATTTACAAAATGTTTGACCCGTTATCTTTGTGTACACAATGGATCTAATACATCTCGAACGAACGCATGAATCGTTCGATAACCAATTTAAAAAAAATACACGATTTTTTTTATTAAGTACTTTTTAAATTATGGGTATTATAAAGTAGGTCAATCTTTACTTCATAATAATAATAAATATATAATTCTACTATCCTACTAATATAATATTATAAATATGAAAGATTTTATGTCTGGATGTTTGTTTCGAAATCAAGCAAAAACGGCGGAACGGATTTGTATGATGTTCAACCATGAACATGCAATAGCATCACAGAGTCAGCGTTAAGAGTGACATACATCTTTTCCACGCGCCGGCAACACCGGCACACCGTCAGCGCTAAGAAGTGACCTACTGAGATCTTCGCCTCATCGGCTCGATACACACACAACAAACATAGAAATAGATATCAATGTGTATTGACCACAAAAATTGTATATAATTAAGTTAATTATTGTAATAAAGCAGTCATCAAGCTGGAGTCGAGTGTGATTCCTCTCCTACAACCTCCTCTTACTGTGGCCAAGACACCTTTAGCCAGCAAAGATCCTATGTCTGGGATCGGCAGTAAGAAAACCAAATCCTGTGTACATTGCACGACGTACACAAACCCCTATTCCTTCCCAATTTCCGTCTGTTACCGTAGGTCTCCTTGTAACAGGCTTCCCTCTCGTAAGCCAACGTGACTCACGTTCGGTGTGGTTTGTATGGTAGGTTAGGGCGTAGGGATAACTCGGGTGCTAAGTGAAACCTATAGGCTAGGTTGATAGTCAGTTGGGTCTTAGATAACTGACAGGTACTAGGCTCAATTGTCTCAAACGTAGCCACACTGTACGCGATTGGGAGGACGGCCGTACTAAGCTGTAGTCCCAGTGCGTACATATGAAATGTGACACAATTTAGTTTATTACCTGGATTAACACAGTATACTTTTTATCCCGGTATTTCTACGGTATCGAGCCTTTTGCGGGTGAAACAATGGACAAAAGTTAGTATCACATAAATAAATCATATTACATGCATGTTTGTACGGTGGGCTGCATAAATCGGGTATCCCATTTGTATTCAAATTTTAATACAACTGGGGTACCCAATTTATGCAGCCCACTGTACATGTGCATTTGGTATATTATCTTGTCATATTACAAGGATGAAATTATGGACTACAATTTATCAGGGTCAAAAATGTTGCAAATGAGCTCTAATATATGTATGTCCGTAAAACTCATGCACAGCCATATACCACTTAGGAGAGAAACTTGTTTTGGGGATTTAAAAGAATTAATTTATTCCTTTATATATAAAACTGTATTGCTTTGGTTTATAAACTGGAAATTTGGTACGAATAAATAAATAAGTATTATTATATAAGTTCAATTATCTTACCAAACTTTCTCGTTCTGGGGTGAGGGTGAACTTTTCAGGAGCCGTGAACTAAAACAAATGAAGCTAAAATCGTAGTGCAACCGCATATTGAATAACTCTATTAAATAACTATGAATATTACTAATAATGCAAATTCTGGGACACAGGCCCTTCGCTGTGAGAGGGTGCGAGCCGTAATCCACCACGCGGGCCAAATGCGGGTTGGTAGATAGCACATGTCTTTCGACCAACAACTCATCAGTCGCAGCTGTTAAGACCGGGCCACCACAGCTCTCAATATAACATAATAATATCAATTAAACACGTCAAGGCTGGCGGAACCACGATTTCTTTAACAAGTATAAGATTTTTTTTATAGGACTAGAATTTTATAGACATTTCATAAGACTTTTCTTTTTTCATGTAACTTATACTTGTTAAAGCAGAGGTGGTTCCGCCATAGCATGACGTAAGTAAACGGAAGTTACCGCTTTAAACAATCTTCTAAATAGGGAGGAGGTTCTCAATTCGTCGGAATCTTTTTATTTATATGTTCAGCGAGCATTCTTTACCACGTCGACTGATTTCGCGATGCTTTTCACCTCAGTCCCATATAAATGAGGTCTAGTTCTGATTAGCGGTTTTTGAGTAGGTAACTTTCAATAATCGTGTATTATCTACTTTATCTATGTTAATGTTAAAATACCATTACTTGTTCATAAGAGAAAATACTAAGTAGGTACAGAGTGCAAAATTACTTTAGTTCGCAAACAGGTGACACAAAAAACACCTAAACCACCAACTTCCGTAACTAAAGTTTACATGTCTATAACTCGATTAGGTATACATACCGTCTTATAATAAGGTCCCAGCAGTGTCGCCAGCACAGTATTGTTCTTCTCGATCCGCGCTATCATGTCGTTTATACGCTTGTTAGCGCGAGTTAGTTTAGTAACTTTATTCTTCAATAGCCGCTCCCTTTGAAATATAAGAATTACAGAAAATTAGCGAAATGTTAAATACCGTACAATTGAAATAAACATAATAAAATAAATTGCTATTAATTTTGCTGCCATTATTTAGGCAAGTATATTTTATTTCATACTAGCTTTTACCAGAGGCTTAAATTATTAATTGAAATCATCCCTTGGAAACGTATTACCGGGATAAAAAGTAGGTACCCTATGTGTTAATCAGGGTTATAAACTACACACATCAAAAAAGCTACTAGGCGTATCAAAAGTGGTGTTAGTACCTCTACTAACAATATTCGATGGTACACTACAGGTACCAGTGTCACGGTGTAAATTGTATGCTAAAAGATAAGCAATTTGTATCCTACAACTAGGTGGCAAATACATAGTATAATTTGTCAGTTTGTATCCTATATATTTAAAAGCGAAAGGTCACTCACTGATAAACACGCAATCTCAAAAACTACTGTACCTACGAGGATGAAATTTGGCATAGAGGTAGATTATGAGTAGGAAACGCCAGCTAAGAAAGTATTGTAGGAAGCTCCCCTCGTAAAGGGGTTAAATAGGGGATGTGTATTACTCCACTGTTCGATAATGTAAATGAGAAATGAAACAAGGTATGGTTTTGTCTCATTATTGATGTTATCTGTGCGCAAACAGAATACTAAAATGAAAAGCCATTAAAAATTATGAGTCAACAAAGTTTCGTTTATCTTGCTAATTTAACCTAACTTTGGGCGTGTTTAAGTAATAAAAGAAGTGTAAAATCTCCAAAACCAAGTCGGTACCGACAAATCTCAATTATCGAAAAGTTCAATAAACTTTATTGGTCATTGATTTATGCAGTAGTTTTTTCATAAAACTCGATCTTCCGCGCCTGTTTTACTATAAATGATGATCCTGCATCTCACTCAATAACGTTGTGCGTGTAATCTAGCGTCTAACTGCTCATCACTGATAATAATCTCTGGTGTCGGAGACGCGGGCTAAGTGTTAGTCAGTAATGAATTGATTACAATCAAAATATAAAATAACGTCACTATGATGACTATTATAAATTACCATATTTATATTATAAATGTGACTATTTTGCTCATCAGAAAAGCATTGTGAATAAGGCAAGACAGAAAATAAACCTACAATTATTGGTCTTATTGAGATGTAACATCGAATGACGGAGAAATTAAAGAACGGACACATTTAATTATGTCCTTTTTTCTAATATTGAAACTATTCTCATATACTCGTACTAATAAGTATAACAGTTAAACGGGGGTTGATTTTTGACAATTTAATGTTGCTAAACAACTGGCACCGGGTGAACAATTATTAATTACATATTTTTGTGAACGCTGATTTTAATATGCCACCAAAAAAAATTACAAATTTTGTCAGAAAATGTTGTTAATCATACTATTATTATCATCAATACATCTACCTACTGGCTGAGCTGCCGAGGGTGTGGGTGTAACAATTTGAGGCTGAGGTGCCTGAGAGCAGTCACAGCTTAACCTTTTGAACGCCATTGTCACATATACCTTAAACGAGTATTGACTATTTAAATTGATAAACTCTGTAAATTCCCCCTGTAATGATTCAAAATATAACTACTATATAGTTATATTTGGAAGGGGCAATTAGAATCAATTCTATTTTAATGTAAATGTTGACGTTCAGAAATGCCTTTTATGTGCCTATCTGAAATAAATGCTCTGACTTTGACTTGGAATTGGTGCGAGGTTAAATAAAATTTCAATGTCATGAGTAGGTAGTGTTTCAATAACGACAGATCAAAATTTTATAATAATAATTTTTATCTATTAAACTTTGAAATGCCTATTCTTTTTGTAGGTATTTGCAGTGAAATTATGGCTTTGGCAAGTATGGGAACGCGCGTGCGTTTATACCCTGGCGTTCAAAAAGTTAAAGAGAGGTTATTTGTTAGACTCATTCCTCTCTGCATTGTATTTAACTAGGTCTGCCAACTCACTGGCTTCCCTCATGCGCTTACTCAGATCTTGTTGAGTAGTTTTAGTTCGTTTTGCAACGTAAAAAACGCAAAGAATATTGTTGAACTATCAAAATGAAATCCATTACTATTGTTAGTGTGTTACACAAAAACCTCGCAGATGCTTAGATACCATGCAAAATGATACCTTAACACAAGAGGAGCACATTTCTCGCATTTTCTCGGCGGCGGTTCATCGGTGTCGACGTAGCGCGGAGAGCGGGTAACTGGACAAAAATCAACAAATAATTATTACAATCGCAGCGCGTGCAGTGATCACATCCAGATTATAATTCAGGATGCCTAAGTAAACAAAAAATATTACAACCAAAATTTGAGGAAAGTTTTCTCAAAAAGGTTGAAATATAAATAAAAAAGACTAATAAATCATCTTAGCCTCCGACTGCAAGATATTGTTTATGGTAACTATCAAGTTTAAACTCTCTGCTCGTTCTCTGCTCGACTAGATTTTGACATATTAACATATATGTAATTTGTTTTTTTTTTTGTAGTGCTCTGGATTTAGGTCTACTGGAACCTCTTTTTATTTATTTATTTTTGTCTCTGTGATAGATCGACGAGAGCGCCGTGCAATGCTTGTTGATATTAAAGACAAGAGGAACAAGATCAGACAAGAATCTTGTGAAAACTGAGCAAAATAAAATAACGAGTATCTTGAACACGACGTTGTCGACATGTGAGACGTGGATTCAACAAAAATTGTACCGTTAATCGTAACAGTGAATGGCCTAATAGCGAAGAGCCTCGACCAACACCTCAGGAGGCTATCATTGTGCGGCTGGGTCAAGGCCTTGATTCAGATAGCATTGCTCCTGGACACGGCATGTATAGTCAGGAGGTCCCTCTCTCTAGAGCCCTTACCACCGGCAGCTTGAACCTTGCTACTAATGCCAATGGGCCACTATTTTATATATATTTTGTTTTTGTATGATTTTTGTAAAATATGCTTAATATGTAAGAAAATAAATAAACAAGAATAAAAATTCATAATACTAATAAAAAAATAAAATTTCCCTTCACTTTCTCACATAAGTGAATAACGAATAGAAAAATTACTAAACGCTGTGTAAAGTATACTATTGTGTATTGTGAATGATTTTTAAAAATATTCCAGTAGTGTTTCAATATTACAATTTAAAGTAGAAACCCGTTTCTGGGCCCAACTCTTACAGGAACTGCCAGGGGTGCAGGTTATTCGAAAGAGATACTGTGGCCCCTGGCACACAGGCAACTGAAGGAACACGGGTGGGTTTTAGTCAGTAAAAGTCTGACACGCCCTCCTGCTCCACCCAGAGCGGGAGAAGTTATTTAATGATTTCCCAACCTAAAAAAAACCGTTACACGAATCAGATAATAAAAATATCGTACATTTTTCTTAATTAACCCATCTAAATCTTTAGCCTCATTAGCAATGACCAAGTGTAGAAAAATTTTGATTTCTATTTTTTTAGCTCTAATCAACCTTTCTAAATCGTTATAACACATATTTCAACAAACGTCAAACGCGTCAAAACTCCGTCAAACTTCACAAACGCTGCCATTTTTATCAATAGAACGTACCCTAAGAATAAGATCGATTCAGTGGAAATCGATACTTTAACAAATAATTAATAATACTCGTTTGTTTTAGTCATTGTTTTAGTGTACTTAATTGTTTTTAGGTATTAAAATCAATGTTAAATAAAAAATCAGGAATGTAATTGATTTTTAACAAAATCAAAATATTTTATTTCACATAAACCTGCATGGACACTTATGAAACGTCAGAAGCTAGGTGCACGGTTCCAATTTGTCGCTTCCTATAGAGAAGAGCCGGCAAGAAACACTAAGGTTACTCTTTTATCGTAAGCACCATTAGGAAATCATTAAAAGAAATAAATAATCAAACATCTGGTGCATCTTCATCAGCTGTCAATGTGCTAAATAGTCAGGACATTCCTCATTTAGATGAACCTTCAACACGGTAAGAAACATATTCTGCACCCAGGGCACCTACTGTTGGAACTCTATAGTTTTACCCGATTATTACCGAAAGTAAATGTTTTGTGGAAGGATGTCGGTGACTTCAAAGAAACCTATTATTCAAAGAAACCTATTATCAATTACAATGCGAAAAGTTTTTTTTTTTTTGAGGGTGGGAAATCATCAAATAACTTCTTCCGCTCTGGCTGGAGCAGGAGGGCGTGTCAGACTTTTACTGACTAAAACCCACCCGTGTTCCCTCAGCTACCTGTGTGCCAAGGGCGACGGTATCTCTTTCGAACAACCCGCACCCCTGACAGGATGCGAAAACAATTACTTATAAAACTATTATGTACCACCAAATAATCGCCTTTGTGATATCCATTTAACATGCACATCATAGGATTTTCTCAATTATATTACTGATAATATTACCGACACATTTAGTGCAAATTAAATTCAAGATATGTTTTCATTTATTGATTTAAAAATAGTCGGATTGTATTTTTTTGGATTTCAAAAGTGTAGTAAATGTATGTGGAAAATAGATTAAGTAACTATGAGATTAGTAACATAAATCGACGTAGGGCACAGCTCCAAGCAATAGATGTAGGCAGAAATAATGTTAGAGAATTTTCTGAATTACCATACAGCTAGCTTATTCTTGTATCCTTGGGCACACACCTAGTTAAACAGGCCCGTTCTTACTATGAGGAGCACATAAGAGAAAAGCTGTCGACATCGGACTCAACCTGGATGTTAAGAGGAAGAATAAAATCCAGACATATTAGTAAAAGGATGTAAATGTGTATTTTGTTTATATATTAGTCGCCAGCTCTTTAAAAGTGGAAGGGGTGCTATATTACAATATTATTGCACCTGTATCATTGGCAAAAAAACTGTTAGTTGCTGTGCCCACACCATGAGCATAATATGGTATCTTAGTTGGGCATGGCACCAAAGTAGTCAATTGCCTCCTGCACAATTTCTGGATACTATATTATATTATGATAATCCTAATGAAGCAGCTGATTAATAAAACCATTTATCACAATGATGTTTTTTTTATATTTTAATATATTATGTATTGCAATGTGAGATTAGGTATAATACACTGTAATCTAAGAATGCGTCAAATCCCCTGCTACAAATACAAGTAGATACAATAATAACAAATGCAAGTCAATTGTGATGTAAGTGGGCCATGTCTAATAAACATAGTTTTCAGCCGAGTTTTTCAGTAAGATCAATCAGATAAATCTGAAATCACCCCCTAAGCGCTTTTTATGTAGGTATCTATCTAAATATTATAAGCTGCAAGCAGCAGCACAGCGCATGTGCGTTCCACATTTACGCAGGAAATAAGGCCTCAAAAATATTTTTTTTATCTAAATATCAAACCCAAAATGTACCTAAACATCGTCTGATTTTACCAATTTGGCCATTGTTGGGAGACCTGAAAATTGGGTTCGTGAAACCTTCCTGAATGTTCCAATTTATGGTAAAATTCCAGCCCTGTAACGCCAGACCCAAGTTTCTATGGCGTTTGGGTTTCTCCTTTAGTAATTTTGACACATTTTTTTATTAATTATTACAAATATAACACAGATTGTGTACCTAAATGTCATTAGGTCCACTCACACAATCCGCTAACGCGCGAAGGTATGCTCTATTAGCGCCTAAGAATGAAGATCTCGGTGTTTCCTTACATTATATCGAAATTAACAGATGAAACATTTAGTATAGAGTTCTTATAAAACCAGTTTCTGGATCATTAAAAAGTCTATCTTTGACTTTTAATGATCCATAATCTGAACTGAACTAAACCAGAATTTGGAGAACATTTATTCAAACTTCCATATAGCACTTTGCATGGCTCTTCTCACACCAGCAACAAATTGTTCGGGTGAGAGAGAGTGCATAGAGTTAGAAGGAATTAACAAGATTTCATACGATGATATAATTGACGATTTGCGGTTTTAAAATCTCGCAATAAGGTAATGTAAAACTCATAACTTAATTGAGTTAATTGCCATAATAAAACGGATTGTTTACAGATAATTTAATAAGGATATTGTTCGTAGTGTATTTAAACTGTAAGTTCAATAAAAAATATTTAACCTCGTTTATCGGGTTATCCCCTTGAGCTAAGTTTAAATAAAATAAAAATAAGTGTTCGGTATATTTTTGACAATATTTGTTAAACGATATCCATACTCGCTTCACCAGAAAAGGAAAATACTGTGCATAAGTACATACCACCGTCAATATCGCTCCAGGATTTCGGAGATGTAGTGCTTGTGACTTGTACGGCGTTGAAGATGTTTGGTTCACTTCTATCTACGGCGTTTTCTCCGGGGTATCGAACCACATTCTCGTTACTGAAATGAGAATATTCAGCCCAGTTAGACGCGATGATGGTACATGATACAATTCGGTAAACCAATTGAAAATAACGATGATCAAAGCAAGCAGCCTTGTTAATTCAAGTACTACACAAATAGGACGTCGGTGTACGCTTGTATGCTCGGCCTGTCAAAAGCTTTTGATCTCGTAGCATATGACGTGCTATGAGAGAAGCTAGGAAGTGCGGGTGTGTCGCTGGAATGTACCTCACTTATCAAGTACTGGTACACAAATCAGAGAAATCTGGTGAGATGGGCCGGTGACTTTGTCGGACAACTATAAATTGGAATCTGGATGAGTATGTAAATAAGCCAATTGAGCGGCTTAGTAAGACCCATGTCGGCTGTTTCATTTATGATAAATGTGCTAACTGTCACCAGATTTTGAGAAACCAATAAGTAATATTTCTCGTGGTTTATTAACCTCAAATTATCAATTAATATTAGGTCTTTACCTATGAAATTGCCGTTTTGCAGTACTGGCCATTTCAAATCAAAATAATTTTTGTTTGGGTAAGAATTCTAATTTCAAATTAATTTTATTTTAAAAACATGGATTTTTTTTTCCAAAAGTAGTCATTTGTTTATTGATTAGTGTTACATTTTCATCGCATTTCAATCTTTTTCGTCATCATGGATACGTTAAAAATTCGAGTAATTATGGAATATGAGTACCGTCGTGGCAGCAACGCGGCACAAGCGGCACGCAACATCAACGACGTTTACGGAGCTAACACTACAAACCAACGCACCACCTGTTATTGGTTTGCTCGCTTCCGTTCTGGAAATTTCGACCTGAAAAATGAACCTCGCGGTCGTCCGAAGACTTTGGTCGACAATGACGAATTAAAGGCGATTGTGGAAGCTGATGATACACAATCTACGGCTGAATTAGCAGCAGCTTTCGACGTTAGCGTCAAAACAATATTGGTCCATTTGCGTCAAATTGGCAAGGTAAAAAAGCTTGACAAATGGGTGCCCCACGAACTCAATGATCGTCAGCGCGAAGTACGCGTCGAGACGTGCCTTGCACTGCTCAACAGACACACAAATGAAGGAATTTTGAACCGCATTGTTACCTGCGATGAAAAATGGATTCTGTTTGATAACCGCAAGCGCTCAGCAAGTTGGTTGGATCCTGGTTCAGCACCTAAACAATGCCCTAAACGAAAACTTACCCCTAGAAAAGTGATGGTCACTGTTTGGTGGTCTAGCGCCGGTGTGATTCATCACAGCTTCTTACCAAACGGGGTGAGCATTACTGCAGATGTGTACTGTGAAGAACTGAACACAATGATGGAGAAGCTGGCACATCTCCAACCAGCATTAGTCAATCGCTCGTCTCCGCTGCTCCTGCACGACAACGCGCGACCTCATACTGCACAGCAGACGGTCTCCAAGTTGCAAGAACTGGGGTTGGAAGCTCTCCGTCATCCGCCCTACTCACCAGACCTTGCGCCTACAGACTACTACTTTTTCCAGAATTTGGATAACTTCTTGGCGGGAAAAAAATTCAATACCCGAGAGGCAGTACAAAATGCCTTTGAAGAATTTGTTGCCTCCCGTCCAGCTGATTTCTTTAAGAAGGGCATCAATAAACTGCCACTGCGATGGCAAAGATGCATTGATTGCATGGGTGATTACTTCGATTAATACAAATAAAAAATACATGAAAAAAATTCGTTTAAATTTTTTCATACAAAACGGCAATTTCATAGGTTCATAGGACCTATTATTAAAAGAACAATTTTTATAATGACGTAATTACATTTGTTAAAAACGTTGCAGATCTGGGCTCAACGTGGCTCGAGTAAATTCATAATTGATACTTTAATTTTGTCAAATCTGCGAGTTTTTTTTTAACAATGTGTGGGCACACACACAAAATTTATTGGTATTTTCAAAATCTTTACTGGCTTAAATAATTAATGGCTGATTTTTAAATAGTCAGAAAACTTTTTCTTCGGAATAAATATATCGGTTTGACAGCTTTTGTATAGAAAATACGCCAAACTGTCAGATTTATTCTTCAGATATAAGTTATCTGAGTATTGAAAAATTAGACCTAAAAACTTTAAAAAAATATTTAAACAATAATGAGATGAATAATGAACATTGCCAGAATCAACAATGTTAGAGAGAAGCACACACTACGAATCGTTTGTATTAAATAAAATTCATTGTAGTTTTAAGGGTATGAGAAGAAAGCCTTACTTACCGTGGTGTTGTGGTAGTTACTTGGCCATTGGAATAAACTGGAGGCTGTTCTACTGCTGCTTCTGAAAGAAAATTCCCTTATTTAAAATACATAAATGGGTTTTACATATTTGTGGCCTGCATAAAACCACATAAGTTGCAGTAATTGCTACCTGCACCAACAAGTTTCAGTTTATTGATTAAAAATATGTATTTTGAAGTTTCTTACCTAGTGGCTGTTCTACTGATGCTGCTGGAAGATAAAAGCTATATTTATAAGACATTTGTGGGCTTTAAAAAGGCTGTTATACAGGGTGATTGGAAGATGGGTGCAAAGCTTTAAGGCGAAGATAGTACAGACAATTTAGAACCATTTAAGCCATGGTTGTCTTAGACGAAGTCTTACCAAATATTTTTAACCAAATTTTTAAGTTTTTTTTCGGAAATTCTCAAAATTTAATGTAAACTGCATAATTATGGCCAAATTGAATGATAAATGAATTCATTTTTTATTTATTTAATTAAAGTAATGTGTAAGCAATCAAGCAAAACATGTTTTAGGCTTCTGTGTCATTAGACATTTTTTTTACAGACAATTAAAGCTCAGAAAAAATAAAAAAATTGTACAATACGTCTTTTAAACCTTATTAAAAAAAAAAATTTGGTAAGACTTCGTCTAAGACAACCATGGCTTAAATGGTTCTAAATTGTCTATACTATCTTCACCTTAAAGCTTTGCACCCATCTTCCAATCACCCTGTATATGGGACCTGCTTACTTTACTGTACGGACAATTGGACGAACTGTAAAGAGCCCAAATTTAATGCATAAAAGTTTCGTACCTCCAGAGTGTGGTGGTGGCAGATGCGCTCGCAGTCCATTAGATTCTTCAAGATGAGCTAGAGTATGGGGTGGTAAATACCCTGTTCTAAAGAAATGTTCCTTTTCGAATACAGTTGCATGTACGAATTTGCACTTAGGAAAAGAACACACTGAATTCTGAAAGTTCCGACAAAATGTGTAAACCCCTGGCAGCTGCGACAAAATTAGTTCATGCGCAAATATACATGTTGGACCCTTTCTGCAAGTACCACGCGCAAAGTTTCGGCACATTGTTACTTTCTCTGCTCGGTCAGGTGAAACTGGTGCAGGTTTAACTGGTAACGTTCCAGCCTTTTGTTCGTCTGGCTGGTTGAATTCAACCGTACCAGATGTATATTCATCATCTTCAATCTCTTGTTTTAATGTAATAATCATGGGTGGAGTATCAGGAGGTGGTGGATTAGGTGGTAGAGGCGGCTGTGCTGCTGCACCGCCTTTCAGTGCGTTATTGACTTTCTCTCGTTTGTTGGGTCCCAACGAAAATGACTTGGCTTCAACCAACAAAGCTTCTTCAAATTTCGATCTTAAGTACTTCTTATGCTTGAAGTTAGGTGAGGGCCTCAAGTTCAGGAGATCATCATCGATGCAAGATATACGATGCTTTTCTGAAAATTTATAAATAAGTATATTAGTATTTATTTGAAAATTTAATTTGATACGATTATGGTACACATGTGTATAATGGGTGTATAATGTGACCCTATTCCTGGACATTAGACGTAAAGAACGCCACTGAAGTCACAATCAATATGACCAACTGGGCCAAAGAAACACGAAAAAAAAACAATTTTGAAACATCGGTCCTATGAAATATAATAACTCTGCAGAGATCCTAGTGTAAGTTTCTATTAATCATCTCGATGTAAAGCATCGACCGCATCCGGGGCTCCGATTGGCCCTGGATTGATGGAGGACCAATCGGAGCGCCGAACGCGTTCGATGCGTTAGGTCGAGAAGGTTAAAAGAAACTCAGACTAGGGCCGCAGAAGAATTAATAAAAAAATCATAGATAAGAGTATTATGAATTATAAAGGTCTATTTAAAAGTATCCAATGTGTAAACAAACCCTGTTCAGGTAAACCTTTTGAACGCCATTGTCACATATACGTGACAAGCAACCGCGTGCCCTGTAAGCCAACGACACAAATATGTGACAAAAATGCGGTGCAGTATAACACGAAATACAATTAAACAATTTAATACTTTTGTGTGTTTTTATTTGTATACCTTAAATCTTTAAGGTAAACTCTTTTCCGTATTTAATTACTTGAAACGAATTAAATTATACCATGGATATTGAGAAATTTGATGTCAAAAAAGGAGAAATTAAACGTTTATTAAAAAGAGTGTTCTCACACGCAAAAGTCTTATATATGTGACCGCTAGTGACGGACGGACGATTGATAATATTGATACATTACTAAAAATTAATGTGCAACTTTAACTTTAAATTAATGTGATTATATTATTTTTATATCAATTGATATCTGGATAAACTGATTATAAGATTCAGTCTTATAAAACCACACTAGTACCGTAGCTATGGAATCAAACAAAATCTAGTCAGGTCTAATTTCGATATTCGCTAATCTCATCTCGCGCATCCCTTTTTTAATATTTTTTTTAAATTATTAAAAGCTAATTTAAAAAGTTGTTTTATAATATCATACTACAAAGTATCGATAAGCGAGAAGTTGTTGCTAAATCCCTAACTCCGATATATATCAATATCAAATATCGGATATTTAGATATCTATACATTTCTTTACATAGTATAAACAAACTCGGTTTTTGTGTCTGTACGCTTAGATCTTTTAAACTACGCAACGGATTTTAATGCGGTTTTCATCAATAGACAGTGATTCATTAGGAAGGTTTAAACGAGCAATTCTTGTATATACAATATTCACACATCAAAAAAAGTTTGCGATCACTTTGAAAAATCGAAATCTTTTTTGTTACGGTAGATTATATTCTGATTTCTTCTTTTTTTAGATTCTTTATTTAAAAATATAGATTTAGAATATAAACAATAAAACAGTTCAATTGTTTTTTTCCATTTAAAAAGGCTTTCAGTCCTAGCTTACGCTCATTCGGAAATCAGATTTAGTCAATTTTAACGGGTTTAAAATACTATTTTGCGGAAAGTTGTGATTGAAAAAATGCCAAGAGGATTATCAGAAGTTTTACGAGCAAGAATGGTAACTTTGAGAGAAAAAGAATACACCACGAGAGAAATAGCACGCAGAGTTGCTATATCCCAATCCTGTGTCGTAACCATGATCCAGAGGTACCACGGAATGGGTAATTTTGCTGAGCGACCTCGCAGTGGTCGCCCAACTGTTTTGACTGCTGCCCAAAAGCGCTATATTAGATTGCTGGCAGCCCGTGACCAAACAATCAACGCTACTAAAATAAAAGCAGAAGTTCGGGCCGCCTCTGGGCTTGAAGTTAGCACTCAGGCCATACGGAATTGCTTGCACCAGGCTGGATTACGAGCACGGAGGTCTTGGCAAGCTCCTCTGGATTCCCGGAAACGACAACGACGGACATTGTAGTGGGCTAGGCTTCGGCAAGATGAAGAAGAAAATATTTGGCAAAACTGTATCTTCGTTGACGAATCACGAATCAGTACTCATCCAGATAACCGAGGTGTCCGTGTCTGGAGAAGACCAGGAGACCGTGAAAGACAAAGAACTGCCACTGGAGCCGTTCAGTAAGGCGGGAAATCGGTGTCCTTTTGGGGTGGTATTATGATTGGAGCTAAAATGCCTTTAATCCCGTATCGAAGCTTCATGACAGCAGACATGTACAGAGCAGTTGCTATTGATGTAATTCAGACCATTCCGAGTAAACCATGGGCACCAATTTGTAATGGCACCCGCCCATCGAGCTCAACGAGTCAATGCTGCTCTCCGAGAATACGACATCACAAGGTTAGACTGGCCTACTAGGCTCACAATTACTTAAACCCGCACGCGTGGGAAGCTCTTAAGCGGGCGGTTTGGAACCGTCAGTCACGTCCCAGACAGTGCCACAGCTCAAGGAAGCCGCTATTCAAGAATGGGACAGGTTACCCCAGGAAATGCTGGATAACTTGATTCTCAGCATGCCCAGGAGGATCACCGCATGTGTTCGAGCCGGGGGAGGAGTTATATTATATTGAATATAAACCTTTTATTAATATATTGCTGTTTAAGTTGGGTTAACAGTCTTTTTCTTTCTATCAAATTTCTGTTACAATTACATTATGATTAATTACTCATATTTTATAATAAAAAATAGTTTTATTTTTTAATTTCAAACAGGGTATTTATATTTAAGAAAACACACAGACTTTTTCTTGCTAAAGTTAAATTTAAAAAATTATATCAGCTTATGCTAGTCATCACATACTTTTTTTTATATGTGTATATATTATGTATATTTTATAATCTGAATCTCGGTAATGGCTCCAACGATTTCCATGAAATTTAGTATGCAGGAGGTTTCGGGGGCGATAAATCGATCTAGCTAGGTTTCATTTTTAGAAAACGTCAAACCAAACAAAAAAACACCGAGTAAAGCTTGGTTATACCCAGATATTATATATAATACAAAGGCAACTGAGGGAACACGGGTGGGTTTTAGTCAGTAAAAGTCTGACACGCCCTCCCGCTCCACCCAGAGCGGGACAAGTTATTTGAAGATTTCCCACCCCAAAAAAAAACCGACCTCCACGCGGGCGAAGCCGCTGGCAAAAGCTAGTTTATTATAAATATCGGATTTTTACGAAACCTGATATTAGATTTTTAGATATTCTATACTGCTACATCGCTAAATCAGATGTGAGGAAGTCATATAACGGCTGGCCGCCGCCCACGCCATTGTCACAATATCAAGACAGCAGCAGGCTTAGCACGAGAACCGTAGAGAAGCGTTTTATCGACGGAAGAGTAGCAAAAATGACGTTTCCGTGTAAACAGTTGACAGTTTTGTACCGAGAAATGTAGACAAGCGATTTCTATTCTACGGTAGAGTAGAAATAGAAAGCGTCATGCTAAGCCTGCAGGTCGAGAATAGCGCTGTAGGTACCATAATGTAGTAGGGTATTTTCCAATTGATTAAAAACTATTTTAATTTGAAGATTGGGAGGAAATATGTAACAGAAAAATAAAAATAAATTGATTTAGTTTACACAAAGCTGACGTCACGCGTGGTCACGTGATAAAAAAGTCATCGTAAGGAGCGTTTTAGCGGTAAATTCAAAACAACGAAAAGTAAATTTGATTTCAAACGTTTTTAATTGAGAAAATGGATAATTAATTTAAATAAATCAATTTTTCTGTTACATATTTCGTCCCAATCTTCAAATTAAAATAGTTTTTAATAAATTGGAAAATACCCTATTTGATTTAATATTTTTTGTCACCTAATGTCTGCTTTTACATTGATAAACTCTGTAGTAAATGCCGTACAATGATTACTATAGTGGGAACTAGTGCGAGGCTAAATACAATTTCAATGTCAGTAATGTTTACCTATTCGAAAATTACAGACAACAATGTTATAATAATATTGGTTAGGTATCTATAAAATTTTGGACTCCCTATTCTAATTGTAGATATTTGCGGTGAAATTATGGCTTGGCGTGGAGGGCACGCGCGTGCGTTTATGCTCTGGCGGTCAAAAGGTTAAATTCATACTCAATCACACACTATATCAAGAAGATTCCTGGTATCAACCTAACTTTGGATTGCCATCGTTTAGAGCTCCAAGCGATGGCAATCCGCCTTTGCTTTGCTTTTCTTTTTTTTTACCTGCTGAATATCTCGCCCCCGGATATGAGTTGCCTTGGCTTCACTGTAAATAGACTCCGGAATCAGGTAGGCCGAAGTAAAGAGAACCTGCTAAGGTGAAATTCACAGATGACTCAGCCCTGGAGTGTAAATGTTAGATTGCTATCGACACGCTAAAAAGATGGAGAATATCTTGTCCAGCGTGTCTTATTGTCTGTACGCTGCAGGATCGGATGGACGCTGCTAAAAGTGCCAAGCTCGTAGCTACATTCTGGGCTGGCTGTATTTAGATTGCTGATACGCTGACGCTAAGACGCACGCTTTTGTTTTTCAAATAATGGAAATTCGTTCAATTTATAAATTAAGTCCCAGACACTCCAGAGAGAAAAGATGACGGTCAAAATGGGCGTAAGTTGAACAGAATTTAAATACATCTCAAATTTTAGCTAAATTAAAATCATTTATCATTTAAAAACAAGATCAACCTAACAATCAACTTATTTGTATCATCCACATAAGCCACATCAGCCACAGAAAAAATTGCTTGAATTTCTGAACAATGAAATATACGCCAAATTGCACTATAAATCGTATCTGCATTACAATTTCAATCATTATCAAAAAACTAGGTAGAAGCCAACACCCTAATTGCGTAACACGCGATTAATCATTATCAGTTCCATTTTGACAGTTCAACAATATTCATTGCGTTATTTACGTTGTTGAGCAGACACATTTTTCGAACATATGAAGCAATGGATTAGCCATCTGTTTCAAAACGAAACGCATTATGATTAATCGTGAGTTACGCAATTAGGGTGCAGTTCCCAACATTTTTTCTAAAATATAGGTTAAGACAAGGTTAAGGATTAACATGCAGTAATTAAACATCAAAACAACATTTATATATTTCAATTGATGCAATATCGAGATACACCAGTTAACACAGTGTATGTTTCTATAAATTTTTAAATATTAGTACATGGGGTATAAGTCCAAAACAACAGCAGCGTCGTATAAGCAGGTTCAGATCCGTCGTCAAAAGCCGGGTCGTAGTTTAATCTAAGCCTGTGTTCAAAAATGGGTAACATGTGCAGAAGTCAAATAAAAATCCTTAATAATAGCCACAGTCGTAGTTAAATATCCTAAAAAGCAATTTGAAAGTAACTCAAGTCGCAAACGCAAAACCATGAATCAATCAATTGTAGTAAACAATCGAAAAAAATGAAATTGCAGTTGCAGTTGCAAGTAGTTACCTCTTAATCAATTATTAACTTTTCTTTATTTATAAACGCTAGTTAGCAGGTGATTAGTAGCGAAACAAAATAGAGGTTACAATGAAAATAGTCGACTAAAAACAGAATTTTATGAATAAAGTTGTCAAATCTACGAATTTTTTATCTGTCGTGACTTTGATTGACAAAAGTCAAAAATTCCATTGGATAATTTGTATTTGAATAAAATAATTTAATAAGTTTATTTCATTGTGTTTGCGATGGCAACAATTAAAATAATACGCTCCCATGATTGGAGTAAACAGGAAAAGGTATCCTCTGAATTTCTAACTACTTTCTATTGTAAGGTGACCAAATTAATGATAATGCAGTAGCCAATATTAGCTATGTATTTTTATGTTCTATATTAGGCTTGTTTACATGGATATTCTCTTTAAGAAACATATGTAGGTACTTGTGTATATAACATCCTATTGCTTTTGCACTGGGGTTTCAGTGTATTTTAATAACAATTATTACACTTGTTTACAGTTTTACAATTTCGACTGCTGCTATGAAAGCCACTAGCACGTAGCACCAATACCATTCAACCTTGCAAAAACGGCAACGGAGAAGACCATACTACGAGAAAAACATGAGGAATGAGAGAGGCATGAGAAAATAATGGCTACTGTCGATGGAGAAAGAATCTTTGGATATAAAAATAATGAAATAATAACAAAAATGTAGCTTAATTGCGTATCAAAATAAATTGTTTCTAATGAAAACTATCTTGTTTATTTGTGCAAGACGGCCACAATGTGGCTTGTCATTAGTTCTGGGCCTTAGAAGGCGCCATAAAACGAGGGGCATGGGATATAATCACTATCTTCCGCACAAACTCAGTCTCTTCAAACCTACCGGGTCTCCTCCTGATTAAGCTTACCATATAAGTCCTATTGTTACGTATACTTAGAATTAAGAATATGTAGCGGATTTAAACGAGTCTTGTGGGTCTTCCTCCGTTTATTAACCGCCAGCGCGCGCGGCTTCTCAAAATGATTTAATTATTTGGTGTCGATTTTGAAATCACGTAAAAGATTGTCGACATACTAGGAACAAAATAAGCTTGAAGCACACATTAATCCTATTGAATCAACCAGCTGATTCAAATAAAACAAGCCATTTTGCCTCTTAGCAAGCACTGGTGGTGTTTAATTTTGACAGCTACAAATCAATTGCTTAGCAACCTCTTACTGCTAAATAGTGTTTATAAATAACAATTTTGCTAATCATTTCGTTAGTAATTGATTAATAAGGGGTATATTCATAAACAATGATTAAAGTTAAGAGATGTTTAAACATCAAAAATGTATGATTAAACAGTCGCTATTCACTACTTAACTTTAAGCAACGTTTATAAATAGGGGGGCAAAAGTTAAGAGACATTTATAAATAAGACCGCTTATATGTACACATATTGCTATTTCATATTTTAAAAAAAAATGTATTACTGAATTTTATCAAAAATTATTAAACAGCTCAGCAATTTTTTGTTTTTGTTTCTGCTTATTGGTCTAGTGAACTCTAATAGTGGAACTGTGTCAGAAGTTGAGGAGAAAGGAAGGTATATTTAAGATTAATTTATTGAGTAATAAGTATCTCATTTTTTGAATTTATGAGTGGTAGCATGCTTGCTTCTTATTTTAAACCCCTGAATCTATCAACAAAATTAGGAAAAACTTATCTTTAAAACAAAATTTTGATTTATTTATGACATACCCCCCTAGGCGATTATAAATTAAGATTCGTTTTCTAGGGTTATTTTAGAAACAGAATTTTATATAAAGAAAAATTTTAAGAACTTTATATAATTTACAAAAAAAAAGCATAGCTTTAACATTGAACTTATTCTAAATAAAATATAACATTTTGCTATTTCATATTTTTTTAACAAAATTAACCTTTTACTGAATTTAATCAAAAAATATTAAACAGCTCAGCTATTTTTTAAAAATTTTTGTTTCTGCTCATTGGTCTAGTGAACTCTAGTAGTGGAACTATGTCAGAAGTTGAGGAGAAAGGAAGGTATATTTAAAATTAATTTATTGAGTAATAAGTATCTCAAGTTTTGAATTTATGAATGGTAGCATGCTTGCTTTGTATTTTAAACCCCTGAATCTATTAACGAAATTAGGAAAGACCTATCTTAAAAACAAAATTTAATTATTTATGACATACCCCCTTTTGCAATTATAAATTAAGATTCGTTTTCTAGAGATATTAAAAAACATAGAATTATAATATAAAGAAAATTTTAAGAACTTTATATAATTTCACAAAAAAAGCATAGCTTTAACATTAAACTTATTCTAAATAAAATATAACATTTGAATAATATAGTTGTATGGTTCTCTCTGAAGCACAGAACCGGTCGAAGTGGCGGAGCTTGGGGGAGGCCTATGTCCAGCAGTGGACGTCTTTCGGCTGAAATGATGATGATGATGATGGTTCTCTCTCACATAACCCAATTTAAACTATTTAAATCAAATTATATTCTTTGGCACTTGGCTGCAATATTGCCGGGTTGAGGACTTAAGGGTTCTTTTTTGAGATTGGTTTTTAGTCATAAACTGAAGTTATGAGAGTAGAGTTTTTTCGATTTCTTTAAACTTTCTTGTCAATAAGGATTCGAACCTGTACATACAGCTCGTATTGATATTAGTGAAAAGAGAGACACAATAATAATTATAATGTGGGTAAGTACTGAATTGTCATAGTCATGGGATTTCGACTACTTGCAATAATTTCCCTTTACTTTGTAAATTCTCAAAAATAACATCAATTTAGCAAACTTAAATCAATCGCACCTTCATTTCGAAACAGTCAATATATGAAAAAACTAAATTATAAAGAAATAATAATTTACGGTTTTTACATTACTATTTACCTCTTAATAAAAAAAATGGTGAACACATCTAAATTTCGTGAAAATTTAGTTTAATAACGGTTTCGAAATGAAGGATATAACAAAAACAAAAGAGTGCTTTGTAAAGTAAACTTACGTTCGTCAACAGTAACACCCTGCATTTCCTTTCCATAGATCAGACGTAGGTCTATTTTATTTGTTGAATTATCACACTCACATTACAAGCCCACACGTTGAACTAATGTTATTTTTCACACCTAATAAAATCTCCACGACACGTAATACCGAGTAACGTCTTTGACAACCCAACAAAATGCGTATTCTAAAATGAAATGAACTTAGCTAAAGCACAAGATGGCGGCCTTCCAATCACGTCTGAGCAGTGTAGCCAACTCCAAAAAATCAAACACTCAAAACATGTCGAAAATATCGTTTGACTACAAAATTATCATGAAACAGTAAAAAAGGGTTTTTGCTATCATCTACGCTAAAATATCGTACGCCCTAATAATATCGTACAAGTTTCCGTCACTGGCTGGCTACAGAGTTACTAAAAATAATTTTAAGATTCCTTTGCGACATTGCTGTGATTTGGAACCGTTGTAACTTGTATGTACAGACGCCAGCACATCAAGCTACCCCAATCTGTGAAATTTCTTTGATAGATTTTCAACTTTATCACAAAAGTATAAGGTTCATGTTCAATTGGGGAAATTTTGACAGATTAGGGTAGCTTGATGTGCTGGCGTCTGCACACGCATCAAAAAAAGTTTGTGATCACTAGCCATAAGCTGAAATCATTTTTTAAATTGAACTTTATCAAGAAAAATTCTTTGTTGTGTGTTTTCAATTCCGAGTGGTCTGAGTGCTAACTTCAAGCTCAGACGCGGCCCGAACTTCTGCTTTTATTTTAGTAGCGTTGATTGTTTGGTCACGGGCTGCCAGCAATCTAATACAGCGCTTTTGGGCAGCAGTCAAAACAGTTGGGCGACCACAGCGGGGTCGGTCAGCAAAATTACCCATCCCGTGGTACCTCTGCAACGTGGTCACAACACAGGATTAAGATATAGCAACTCTGCGTGCTATTTATCTCGTGGTGAATCCTTCCCTCAACGTTACTATTCTTGCTCGTAAAACTTTTGATAATCCTCTTGGCATTTTTACAATCACAATTTTTCGCGAAAAAGTATCACCCCGTTAAAATTGACTTAATCAGATTTCTGAATGAGCGTAAGCTAGGACTGAAAGCCTTTTTATATGGAAAAACAATTGATTGATTGTTTTATTGTTTTGTATTCTAAATCTATATTTTTAAATAAAGAATCTAAAAAGAAGAAGAAATCATAATAAAATCTACCGTAACAAAAAAGATTTCGATTTTTCAAAGTCATCGCAAACTTTTTTTGATGTGTGTATACAGACGCCAGCACATCAAGCTATCCCAAACTGTCAAATTGTCCCAATTGAACATGAACCTTATTTTTATGAAATAAAGTTGAAAATCTATAAAAGAAATTCCACAGATTGGGGTAGCTTGATGTGCTGGCCTCTGTACACACGGCTACACATCAAACTATACGTTTCCGGTATAAGCTGATCTCGCATTGTATAGGATTTCCGTACACTGCGAGATCAGCGTAAACTGGAAATGTATAGCTTGATGTGTAGCCGTGCGTACACTACACTCGGCGCAACTGACTAGCAATTTTTGTTCCAAGCAATAATTTTTAGGTCGATGTAGCCCCCCCCCCCCCCGCGCTTTGCGGGGGTATAGGGAAACGAAGGAAGGGTAACACGGAGGGGATCCCCTACGAACCTAACTACCGTTGCCGGAAAGAAATATTCCGAAGTATTCCTTTCGTATTATTCGCGAAGCATTCGGAAGTATTGAGTAATATTCGGAATAATTTCCCGACAAAAATTACAAGGAATATTTCTAACTAAGTACATGTTCGGCCACGCATAGTGTCGTTAGAATGACTATATTAATATTATTAAAGCGGCACGCAATGTTCGTTGAAATAATGGTTCCGCATAACGGGAACCTTGTGAAAGCCGAGAAAGATAAACAAATCAAGTACCTTACTTTACTTGGCTCGCGAGGTTGTCGACATGTGGGATGTGGACTCAGCTATCATTGTGCCGATAGTCGTTACAGCCAATGGCTTGATAGCCAAGACCCTCGACCAACACCTGAGGAGACTCTCGTTGGGCACCTGGGTCAAAGGCTTGATTCAGAAAGCGGTACTTCTTGACACGGCTCGCATTGTTTGGAGGTTCCTATCACTGGAGCCCTGACCGCCGGCAGCTTGGACCCTGTTCCCGATACCGGTAGGCTACTATTTGTTATATTTTTAAATGTTTCTATATATTTTTATACTAATATTATTCTAATGACGAATAAAGACACGTAATAAGTCTATTTTCAATGATTGTCGTTGTACTCATGTGTCGACCTTTACCTTTAAATATCTCGGTAAGGTGACACTTTGGGGCTACCATGTTACTGACATTTTTTGTTCGTCTATGTGTCCTCTATCCATACATACCACTTTAATCGTGCGCCGCGATTAAAAAAAAAAAAAAATGCGGCAGTTCGATTTGCCAGATCGGTTCTATCCCCTTATATTATTGTATGTGACAAAATTTCTAGAAGTTTTTCTGTGTCTGTATAATGAGAGTGTTCATGAATATTCAAGCCACCAGTTGGCGCCACTTTGACAAGAGGTCTTCCAGTTCGACAGTGAACTTAAATATTTGATGTCATACGTTTCATTCTTTCGGTCATCATTCAGTCCGTAGGCACTTTGACACTTTTGACAGGTGCCCGGACCTGACGTCTCAGTGCTGCCACCTAGTGAACGTCATTTCAGAACACCCTCATTGAGTATCGCTAAGTATTCTGATAACATAGTACTACATTTTTTATAGCTTAAACTATTGATGCTCATTAATTTGTTAAGTCTATTAAACAGAAAAGGTCATAAAAACAATTAAAATCGATTAGCAAACGCATGTCTAGTTTGAGTCTTTATGCTAACTAAATCCTTCCTTCGCTTGTCGGAAGGTACTTGCCAAACAAACGGAAGTGCAGTGTGCTGGTGTAGTACTAAGTATGCTTAGAATGAATAATAGGGTATTTTACTCTATATGAGAAAAAATCTAAAAATATATTATTGAGATAGCTTAGGCAAAATGCAGTCGGAACATGTTAGGTTTAGTTCATGAAATAACAAAATAAATTTTAAAATTAAATTCAAAGATTTCAGTATATTTAATCTGTTTTTGAACACCATATGAAATAGTAGCCGCCATGTTATTACGTCATACGGCGTGTCAATTGAACAACTTTGTACTTTTATTATTTTCGTAAACAAAATAAGTAATTTTTATTTTTATAATACACTCGAGAGCAATGAATCCGGGTCACTTAAAGAATGTTAAAAATCTCGGAAACTAAAAATGATAGGTTAATGCAATAAATCGTATTTAATAGACAATGTAATACTCCTTAAATGAAAGTAAAAAAAATATGAGTCACCATACATTTTATTAACACAAAATTACATAAAGAAAAAACTGCTGATCTCTCCTTAAAACAAAAATAGGAAACATGAAATTTTTGAACTTTATTACGATTTTCTTGAATTTTAATACTTCGTATTGCCTCCTCGTGCTTCCATTACTGCGTTTACGCGGTTTGGCATGCTGTACACCAAGTTCCTTATACGATTTTGGGGAATATTCTCCCATTCCTCTGTGAGAGCAATTTTGAGCTCACGAAGCGTGATTGGGGGAGGGTTTCGTTGTTTTACGCATCTGCCTAGCTCGTCCCAAGCATGCTCGATCGGGTTGATATCCGGGCTGCGCGCTGGCCACTCCATACGAGTAATGTTCATCTCTTGAAGGTAGTCATTCACAATCCTACCTGTATGAGGTCGGGCATTGTCATGCATAAATATAGCATCCTCACCTAAATTGACCATAAATGGACCAACGTGATCATTGAGGATTTCTTCCACATATCTTACGCTAGTTAAAGAGCCGTTTTCTATGATCACCAGCTCTGTGCGACTTTCAGAAGAAATTCCGGCCCACACAAGTACAGACCCACCACCGTAGGCTACTTTTTCTTCGATGCATGCTTGCTTGAATCTTTCCCCTGGTCTTCGATACACTCTGTGTCTTCCATCGTGCTTGTAGAGCATAAATTTTGATTCGTCGGAGAACATAACTTTTGACCAATCTTCAATACTCCAATTTACGTGGCTCTGGGCATATCTTAGTCTTGAAATACGATGCCCACGCTCCAGTTTAGGGCCGTTTGCAGGTCTAAGGGGTTTTAAGTTAGATTCAGCAAGCCGACGTCTTACTGTCCATGCACTTGGGTTACTTCCTCCGAGGCGTCGAAACTGATTTGTGAGTTCAGTTCCTGTGAGAAAGCGATTTCGAAGCATGGTGTTCACCAAGTATCGGTCTTCTCGTGCTGTGGTACACCTGGTTCTGCCCGTTCCTGGTCTGCGTAGGTTAGAACCAGTTTCTTCGTAACGTCGGAGAACTCTTTGTACTGTTGACAGCGACACACCGACAGTCCTGGCTGTATCGCGCTGACTCCGGCCGGTTTCCAGCATTGTAAGTATTCTGGTGCATTCTTCAGGCGTAAGCGACATAATTTCAGCTTGAATAATGAATATAGAGCGCTATCAACATGGTTTATGTACCCACATAAATGACAGATTACAAACAAAAGCAAAACCAAATGCTGTAATTTCGTAGTTCCATCTTCGAAAGTGGCCCTTTTTCAAATTAGATTTTTTTATGATATAACTTTACAATAACTATGAAGTTTTAATACCTTCATTTAAGGAGTATTACATTGTCTATTAAATACAATTTATTGCATTAACCTAGCATTTTTAGTTTCCGAGATTTTTAGGATTCTTAAGTGACCCGGATTCATTGCTCTCGAGTGTATTTTGCATTCAGGAACAGCAAACCAACGAAAATTAGAATAATAACTCATTTTTTAAATTATAAACAATTATCATATAAAATATCAGCGCATTTGTCTACACAGCGAACTGACGCCGTACTCACAGAGCAAAATCGCGTCCACTGCGTCCAGCGTTTTCATCAAATTACGCTCGATATTCGAAAATGCACAATTTAAATTAATATTAATAATTTAATTGTATTATTCTTTCTCTTGACATTTGTAACGATTTGTACCTTAAATTGAATTGTTTTTTAACCCCCGACGCAAAAACGACGGGGTGTTATAAATTTGATGTGTCTTTGTGTGTGTGTGTGTGTCTGTGGCATCGTAGCACCCAAACGGATGAACTGATTTTGATTTTGTTTTTTGTATTTGAAAGGTGAATTAGTCGGGAGTGTTCTAAGACATGTTTCATCAAAATCGGTTCAGCCGTTTGAAAATTATCAGTTTTCTGGTTGATGAAGGGATTTGTGCATCTTCCACGGGTCTGATCAAGTCGAAATTTGGTATTCTATCACTACAATGATATTAGACGAACAAAGTAACCTTGAACTGAAGCTGGAGCAACTCCTGGAACGTCCTGGATACCCAAGTCACTCACCAATAATCAGCAGAAGTATCGTGTTTGGGTTCATTGAAAAGGTCTAAATGAATAGGTTATGGATAAATGGTGATCAGGACGAGGAATGAGGATAGGTACATGAGTAACAAACTTCACTGTGGGAAACATACGCAACGCTGCGCAGATTTAAGCGAGACATTAAGTTTAAAAAGCAGGAAATAAAAGTTAAATTTAAAAAACCCCCGACCCATACAAAACCTCTAAAAAGTAAAAAAAATATATAAATAAATAATTGGCCTTTTGAGTTGTAGGTAATATTTTGATCAAGGCATTGTCAAGTCGGGGGACGGTCAATGAAAATGCTAGGCTTTCTCTGTTTGGCGAGTTTTTGTATGGGTCGGGGGTTGTAAAAATTTTCATTTAACTTTTTTTAAATAAGTATTTTTTTTCTGTCATAATATCTAGATACTTCAATGGACTTGCAAATTGTATAAAATATTGTTTTAAAACCAGATAATCATTAGGTATGTAAATTCATTTGTTTTTCTTCTAACTTTAAGATAAATTTCTTCATGTAGTTTTAGTTTTCATCGTAAAACATTTCGACACAATGTAAAAATTGTTTGAAAGAAATAATTAAATAAAAGTAAAATTGTTTTTGCAGCACCACCCCATGAAGTTATGCAATAGGTAAGAATGGATTGACACAAAGATAAATAAACCTGCACCCTAATTGCGTAACTCACGATTAATCATAATCTGTTTCGTTTTGAAACAAAGTGCTAAACCATTGCTTCATAATAATATGTTCGAAAAATGGGTCTGCTCAACAACGTTAATAACGCAATGTATTTTGTTGAACTGTTAAAATGAAACAGATTATGATTAATCGTGTGTTACGCAATTAGGATGCTGTTTATTTATTTTATAGTCGGTTATATTCCGTAAATTCTTAAAAACATATATTAATTTGCGCACTCTAGTACATAGTAAATCGATATGTTCACGGAAATTTAGATTAGAGTCAGTAGATATTTCAGAATAGTTCCTAGATATTTCAAATGGTCAGCGTTAGCTAAATTGGGGCAATAACATAATTATGCAGTGTAAGCGTACGTGTTACAACTATGCGCGTAAATGCTTGGATTAGTAAGCGGTGTGTTAGTATTTTTGATTGCAAATAAGATGTATTTTGTTTTATCTGTATTTTATGTTAGGGGATGTTTTTATGGAGCCAACGATCAGCTTAAGCATAGATGTAGAGAGACCTAGATAACCCAAGTATCACGATCTGAATGAAAACCAAGCGTGAATTTTTTGGTTATTTTATACAAATAGAATCCCCAAAGTTGTGAAAAAGAATAGAAGATATATGTACTTTCTAATATTGTAAAATATTTTGATAAGTTATCAACGTAATAAGAAACATGCTAATCTAATAATGTAAAATAAGCAACCGTAGAAATAAGAACTAAACAAGCATTAAGGAATAGCACTAAAATAAATGTAAAACTAAGTTGAGTTGAAAATAAGTTAAGAAAACCTGTACCTTTGAAACTATAAATAAATTCGTCAGAGGAACACGGAACGCCCTGTGATGACGGGTGTATATATAAAAAAAAAAACTATGCTCTTCGGCATGGTGGACTGGCCCCAACAGAACACTTTTGGAATCCTTTTTGTCATTATATTAACTATCGCGTCATCGAAATCAACTGAAAGAATTAGTTCCAAATAGGGATTCTATTTGTATAAAATAACCAAATGGGCCAAACCGATGCTATGGAAAAGAAAACAAAGTTTTAAATGAAAAACTATAATAAAAATACAATTCAATCCCTGTCTGTGCGTAAAACTCAATTCTTTCCATTTTTGCAATAGAAATCGACTAATTACATTATACAAAAATGAGTTCTCTCATTTTAACCATGATGAGTATCTAAGTACATACACTTAGTATCATTATCAAACGAAAAAGTCGACTAATAAAACTTTATCGATCACAATTTTATAAGCACCACGCGTTACGGGCGGATATAATTTATACGTAGACTTCTCCTCTTTTGGAGCTGCTGCGTTTTCGAGCAAACTCCGGTGGTGTACCGGTGCTACCGTTGCTGTGCTCGCTGTCGCGGTCTGACGGAGGCAGCTCCGTCACGGTGGCTCGCGGGGCGTGTGGCGAGCCACCCGAGCCGTCAGCGGCGCCTCGCTCGGCCCTCGGGGTGGACGGCGCCGAGCTCACTAGGCTGGTGAGCGTTGACACGCCCAGCGTCACGGGCGCCCCAGTTATCATCGGCGCCATGCCGCCCCCACCCAGCGAAGGCGACAACACTGCTTGTGCCAACGCCGTCGTTCCAGGCTGACCCGCATGCAATGTGTTGTTAACTGATCCACTATCCAGTTCCTGAATGGGTGACAGAACAAGAGCACCAAGAACGGGTACTTCGTTCTGGTAACCCTGGTGGGCCATGATAACGCCCATGTTTTGCATTCCCATGGCAATTCTGTTTTCGCGATCCATAACCTCTTTCGTGACGTCCGGTGTTGGTATGCGAGGTCTGTTTCGTAATGTTATTGGAACTGCGGACCCATTGCTTTTTTGTCCTGAAAATTAAAACAAAGATTTACTTAAGTCCTGTGTGTTATGTGACCTATATACAAGGTGTTACAAGACCCATCACATAGCTGTAAACTACGCAATTCTGTTCAACAAACTAAGTAACATTGCACAAAAGTTTTTGGGAAAAGACATAATTTTGAATAAAAATCATTGTTCACAATATAGCGTTGCATGCAGTACCTACCCTCAGGTACAGGGGCCGTGTGGGTATTTAAAGTTATGTTATGGCAATCTAAAACTTGTGTTCGTAAGAATTCCTCAGAAAAACTGATTCTTTGACCTTCAATATCTTCCTATAAGGTTCCTAGGTATAGCTAGCACAACAAAAATTATTACAACGACGGGAAAAACAAGACTTCGGCTTCGTTAAGCGTCTTTTTACACCCGTTATATCCCATACGTCTGGTCAACACTTCAAGGTCACTCAGCAAGCTATGGAAAGAAATATATTTGGAACCTGTCTGAGGGATCGAATCCAATTCGATCTGGCAGTGAAACAAAGTAGTCGACGTACTGCACACAATAAGAAAGCTGAAGTGGTCATGGGCTGATCATATTAGCAATAGAACCGACTACCGTTGAGTGGAGGTCAGGAGAAGTAAGGTAGGACATGATGGCTGATAACAGCTGCACATGAAAGTTGCCAATAATGGAGAAGAATTCATTTTAATTTCTTACGAAATGTATGGGTAAAGTTTTGTGGTTTTTCTAATACCCCAATCTCAGTTGGTCCAGAAGAGTTTTAATTCTTATACGAAACTGCATCGACTGGCATAAAAAAACTCATTTTTTTTAACGTGAAAATTATCTTTTTAGAATTCGGTATCTATGTATACGGTTATAATATGTATTTTATCTTTTTGTAACCGACTTCCGAAATTAAAGTTATTTTTGACTTTGTAGTGTTTTTTCGGAAGTCAGTTGTTATTTTTTTGGAAAAGTTTTTATTTTAGTTATGATACCTACTCCATACCAATGCGTATACCACTACTTGCCATTTAAACAACAGTGACAGGAAGCAGCAGACTGTCATCAAGGTACATAAAGTGGATTAAAAACGTATTATCGAGGACTAACGCAAAAAGTACCGACCACTCCTGAAGCATACATACCCTATCCATTAAAAGAATAATTTCCAAATCGGACCAGGGGTCTTCAAGTGATCGGGCTACATAAATATTTAAAAAAAAAAATCCGACGAATTGAGAACCTCCTTCTTTTTTGAAGCCGGTCAAAAATAAAACGTGAGGATTGACGTATTCCTATCTTGCTTGTACATCATTCTTCCAAAATTTTACGCGGGAGGGCAACAAACTTGCGTCGCAATACGGGAGGGGGGGTGCGGGGTGCGGTGACCACGCCGCGTGGCCAGACTCCGACGCATGGGTCGCGACGCGACCCCGGTCAGTCAGCTCCCTAGAGTGTTCTGTGAGTCAGCTGTCGTCTCGCTAGCGAGCGCTCGTAACGACTCACTCATTTCTCGCGCGTATGCAATTTTTTGTTCAACGTGTCGTTACCACGATGCCTACGAGTAATACATTAACGGAAGGGACGTAGAGAATACCAGAACTTATTTATACACCGTGGCATTTTAATCGTCTTACAACGGCAGTCCACTTCATGCATCCAATGACTCCTAATCATTTATTTAAAAAAAATATATTTATGAACATTTATGAATAATTTAAAAAATTAAAATATCATTCACTAAGACGCATATAAGAAACATTCTGTTATGGAGATAGAATTAATGGTGGAATGTAATGGAGATGGAATGATCTGCTCGACTCGTGAGCTACCCAGCTCACGAGTATATTACCTACCCAGGTATATTCTACCGTTTGATATGTAAAAATTATTACAAAAAAAATATACATTATATTTTTATCTCGCTCGTTTATTTTATATTTAAGTCAACTACCCTTTTTTTTTATAAAATGCATGGTTTAAGCGACAACGGAGTTTACCCTTACATCGTGTATACAGCGTGACATTTTAGTCGTCTTACAAAGGTCGTCCACTCAATGTATCCGACATAAAATAACTATAGGCGCGATTAAAAAAATATTACCATTGATTAAGATATAGGTGCAAAAAAAAAATGCTTTAGAATTATGAAACACCCTGTTAATAATTTTTACATATCAAACGGTAGAATATACCTGGGTAGGTAATATACTCGTGAGCTGGGTAGCTCACGAGTCGAGCAGATCATTCCATCTCCATTACATTCCACCATTAATTCTATCTCCATAACAGAATGTTTCTTATATGCGTCTTAGTGAATGATATTTTAATTTTTTAAATTATTCATAAATGTTCATAAAAAATTTTTTTTTTAAATAAATGATTAGGAGTCATTGGATGCATGAAGTGGACTGCCGTTGTAAGACGATTAAAATGCCACGGTGTATAAATAAGTTCTGGTATTCTCTACGTCCCTTCCGTTAATGTATTACTCGTAGGCATCGTGGTAACGACACGTTGAACAAAAAATTACAAAAAGCGGGTTACCGACTACACGTTAAAAAAATCCGCACATTACAGTCTACAGACTGCTGATTCCACCTACCATGTTTTGTAATATTAAAAGAAAACTGAGCCGCTTTCCCACTGAAGCATAAACCAGAAATAAAGATTTACCATGTCTTGAGCTTGGTCTGTGCTGTCCGCGTCCAGATTTGCGGCCCACCAGGCGTTCATACAGTGACATCTTGTGATGAGGCGGCGGCGGCATCACTGGTTGCCCGGCCTCGGGACTTGAGTACACCACCGAGTTATGCCTATTTCGGCCAAACAATCCACCTGAGGAGTATGCGGTCGAAGCAGACCTTACCGACCCCATTCTTGATATTTGTCTTTGGAACCAATTTTTCCTTCTTTCCACTAATGGCGTATCAACGCTTTCCTGGAAATAGATATGACTATTAAAACATCTTGATCGCTTATTGTTCCGATTTACCTTTATTCCGATATATCATATATATCGTCAAATAAAACTGCCTAGTCATAGAACATACAAGAACTACAACAGTTCCCGGAAAACACGACTTATCTACAAAGTGCACTGTTGTTCTAAACTAGGTATAGCAATGTTGCACTCGGTGTTTACTTACTTTCCTTCGGACAGCCTAATCAACATAAAAAAAAATTAAGATCCTACAAGACATTATGTTAAACTGTTATGGACTCACATAATCAGCGTAAGTCTCGTCGTGACTTTTCCTTGGGGCCTGCACGTTCGCGTAGACCGCATCTTCAGCCTTCACTTTATAGTGGTCCGCAGAACAGGCTGGTTCATGTCTGCGATAATGTTCTGATGCCACAGTATACGGCAAGTCCTTCGGCACCACCTCCTCCCAGTACTGGTCTTTCAAAAGCTCCGGATGCTCTTCGTGCATCTCGTCGACAATCATGTAGGCAGCCTGTAAGGTTTAACAAATCATGTTAAGTCGTTTTTATTATAACACCTAATTTAAATTCTCGATCTAGAGAGTACCTACTTATATACTCAGGTAGATCAGAACAGGGTTTCAAAGTTATTTTAATTGTGATGCAAAAAAATTGTACCCCTTTTTACGAAAATTACGCGGACGAAGGAGTATGAAATTTGGCACAATTAGTTTATATGGAGAAGGAGTGCAGAAAGTTAATATTTTTATGTAATAATATATTAGAAATATCTACATTAAAATTTAAATGAATTATGGTCGAATTTCGACCACTGGGTGACACTAGTAATAATACATCCCCCAGACCAATCGTGTAGTTTACCGATGATCTCTTACATCCATTATTGGATGCTCCATATTGATAGTAACTCAATTATGTGTGTCTCAGAATGGATATAAGAATGGGGCCCGCCAAACGCCAACAGTTTCATTGATACCGGAAGGATTTGTCGACATGTTGGATAGATTATAAGAAGGCCTATGACTCGGAGACACATACATGACCCATGAGGATGCTGGAGTTGTCAAAAATAGACGCAACTCTACGCAACATCTTGATGTCGTATAGCAGGCAGTGGACGACGGCCCTTCTCAATCCAGGGTGTCGACAGAACCGCGGGATCGATGAACCGATCAGGATTGAGCGCGGAATATTAAAGGGCGATAGTTTTGAGTTCGCTTTGGTTTTGCTTAGCCTTGAATCCTCTAAGCCCATTGCTGGAGGATTCACTTCTAGGTTATCGGTTGAGAAGACGTAGGTCAGGTGATATGATTTGGAACTCTTTGCCCCCAACAATTTGCGACTTATTACTATTGATACTGAAGGTAATATAGACATTCAGTAGCGCCATCAAGATGGAATAAGGTGTGGACAAATTAATGTGCAGTCATGCATGTTTTGTAAAAATATTTAATAAATTATCTTACATGTAGAGAAATTAACAAACCTAAATAAAAATATTACAGTCGCTGTCAAATATATTGTAGTAGACAAGGTGGCCAAATACTTCTGAACAATTTAAAACGTCAATAAGTTCCAAGTACACACACACTACAAATTACCATTAATATCTGAGCAGCTGCTTGTCAATTATTTCTACGAGTATACGCACAACTAACCAAAAATATCTGAACACTTAAGTGAGTATTACCCTATTAAAATTGTAGAAAATCTAACTATACTAGAGACACTCTAATTAGGAAATTGGAAGCTAGTGATCACACAGGACTAAATCGATTTCAAAATTGGACAGATGACTCTTATGCGCTTATGAAGCAGAACTACATTGGTCTGCAACAATTTAGTAAAAGTAGTGCGGTCGGGACCGTTCAATCGCACTAAATCGGATCCAATCGTTCTAACTTCGATTACATCTTTGGATTTCCTAATAAAATTTCCAAAAAATCCTTTCATAGTGGATGCCTACTAGTGGTATTCGTCACTATAATATCGAAACAGGCCACTTCAAGTAGCGGTAAAAATCTATCCGCTATGCAAATAAATAAAATTAAAGTGTCTGTTTGTATTGTCAAACTAACAACTTTTTCCCAAATTCATATGAAAGTAAGTAGTTCATACTGGTACGATACTTAAAGTAACAAAGAAACAATTTTGAAAATGTTTGTCTGTCTGTTTGTTCCGACTAATATCCGAAAGGGCTGAACCGATTTTGACGTCTTTTACTGGCAGATAGCTGATGTTAGAAAGAGTAACATAAGTACTTTTTGTCCCGGTAGGACGTTACCGTCGGATAGCGACACTTACGACATCCTCGAGGGTGAAACTGGAAATGAATGATCCTACAACGTGTTCGACATACCTTAATGTGTCTGTCTATGAGCCAATTCAACTCGATGTCGTCATCGTCTTCGCCGAAAGGATTTATTAGCACCTCGGCAACTTTCAACCAGCCGACGTAGAAGCAGAACTGGAACATAATAATAATTCCATTTTTGTTACGGAGCCATTGAACTGTGCCCGAGCAACAATAGATTAAAAGTGATAAAAGTAAGATGTAAAGAGACACGTAATTAAGAAGTCTCTAATGAATTAATGTATCTTAAGACTGGCTGGATGCTTACAAACTACGCCACCAACCAATGGTTTACCAATAAGCAATGGATATAAGTATCTCATCAGTATGTACCAGTAGTGTAGGCATCAGTTTTTAGGGTTTCGTAGTATTAATACAAGGTCCGTCTGACTGTCTGTCTCTCCGCGGATCACTTACCTCGCGGAGACTCTTAGTAAAAAAAAATCGCGCCTAAAAAGTTTTATAATAAAATTAAAAAAAAAACATTTTTGGTTGGTTTTATTTGTCTATCTATTCCATTGTGTGAGGTGTCGTTGGATAGGTCTTTCAAAAATCAGTAAGTATGTACCTTTTCCTAAATATGTTCGGGTCGGCATTCATCACACTGGATGCAGCTGAATACCAGTATTTTACATGGAGCGACTGCGTATCTGACCTCCACAAATCAGTTATTGGGAATAATACCCCTTGTTAAGACTTGTTGACAGACTTTCGGGCTTCTGACAAGCCGTAACGACAGTTAAATATCCACGAATGGCAGCCGGGACCATTTATCTATGGCCGGGAGTCCGGGACCAACGGCTTAATGGACCTGTTATTACTTAACCGCAATATTGGCGATATATTCTGTATTTTTTTTTCTATTTAGATTTTTTAAGTGAAAACTTCTTTAGGCGCGTTGAGCACTTTTTGAGTGAACAAAAATCATGGAACGACGAATTTTACGCGATAACCGAAATTCACGCGGGCGGACCCGCAGGCAAAAGCTAGTCATTTCTTTCATTCTCATTCAGCTAGTCATTCAAATTACATCAGACTGTGAAAAATTCATTGGATTTTGCTTTATCTGTCTTTAGTTAATTGCCAAGTTCTTCATGACCTAATTTGTTGACTATGTGATCTGTTAGTTCGTGGACGGCTTCAGCTGCTGACCAGCGACATCGGAAGCCAAAGAATTTTGCCTAAGGTATTTAGTAAGTTAGGTGTTCAATCATCGTTCTAAAATGTCAGCCAACGTCAATAGTTTTTGACACAGTATGTCTCCTGATTTGGTTACGGGGATAATTTTGGATTCCAGAAGAGGTGAATTATTATTACTTAAGCCATAGAATCTATAAAACATAACATTTTACAAAAAAAACTACATTGTAATAAGAGGCAAAAGGAGTATACAAGAATCGTAGCAGATGGCGTTCTGTGGTCCTAGTGTGAGTTTCATTTAACCACCATCTCGATCAAACGCATCGAGCGCGTTCGGCGCTCCGATTGGTCCGTCACCAAGCCAGAGCCATGATGCGTTAGTAGGAACAGAGCGGCAATTCTCGTAATTTTAAAGAACGTTCACAGTCTTATCTGTCTCAATCTGTCAAAATTACCTCGAGTTTCCATACATTTTTGACAACTTCTTGACGTTCGATTGTCGCTGACTAGATTGTGAACGTTTTTAATTACGAGAATTGCCTTTCTGTTATAACAAAACACCACACACACTATTATACAAATTCGTACCTGTAATGCAGTAAACAGAGGGAAGTATACGTCGGGCTCGTATTTGGAGGTGCTCCCTGGGGCAGGTGGCACCAACTGACGACCCATCAAAGCAGCCACGAAGTATGTGTAGAGTGCCAGCGTTACAACCTGGAAATTAAATATTGTTGTATGTTATTTTGAGTGTGGTTTGAAAATAGGTATCACAGGTGCACCACGGTGCAGCGCACGGTGTCCAGTTCTTCACTTTCATAATGACAGCGACTGGATTTCGCGAAGCGCAGCAACATGCAATTGTACAAGGTGTCAACTGTCATGCATTATGCGCACCTAATTCACCTTCTTCCTTCTTCACTCAAATTGCTTCTAGTAACGAGACTTACTCGATAGAGATAATATGTACCTACAGCGTAAAAATGGTACAAAGTAAGGAAAACTACCAATTGATAATATAATTTTTCTCTAATGCTTTTTCTTGAATCATTAATCAGTCTCAACGTCAACGTTTACGCATGATTTGCCAGCTTGAAAGTAGGCACGGACGAACGGTAACCACAATGTTCCTAAGTCAAGATGTCAGCTGTTTTTCCTTCGTGCCGTGCTTGTTCATGATCGGGAGGGAGAAAGTGAGGATGCACGCGATGCCGCACATGAACTTTGAGGGCAGCGGGCAGAGTAGAACGGCAGCCATGCGCCAAATTGGCGCTTGATGATCCTCCTCCATCCTGACAAAACCTTCAGATCTCCCCAGATGGATTAAGCAGAAGTAATTCCCCACGAAAATAATAGTAAACTATACTCCATTTGAAATAAGATTAGACATTTTGACGGACTGTAAAAAAGGTTTATTTAAATGTTCAATCTTATTCCAAACGGAGTATAAGAAACATCCATTACTGGATCACTTTTATTGACATAAGAATAGGTTAAAAAACAATAAAATGAAAAAATTAACCAGTGGCACTTCGGGAATGCCATGCCAACAGAAGTGAAAACTTGAACAATTAGGTACGTGTTTATTGTTTTAATCATCAATACAGGATTTCAAGTTTTGGTCCTTGGGTCCTGATTGCTCTCGGTAAAAAATTATAAACGAGCGATCGACTTCAGCCATTAAAGGTAACAGCATAGATTTTTACGATAAAAATACAATGGGAAAGAAAGGGATAGAAGAATTAGAATTTCCTAATGAAAACTTTTCCAAAAGACATCAACGCGCGACTCATCCATGTGCTCGTTCACCCAACCACCATTTTAAATAGACCCCTGCGGTGGTTCATAATTTGATATGACGCGAATTTCACGCTTTTTGTTCACCCAAAAAGTACACACATATACACATATAGCTGATGAAAAGCGTTCGGTGACGATGACGCGAGTTCCATGATTTTTTTTTTCACCCTAAATAATGCACAACGCGACTCAAGAACTATTCACTTCAAAAATCATTGGGGTAGGTATACCACTGACCAATTTCGTCTTGTAAGTAAGGTAATAAGATTAGAGTCTATATTTTTCTTGTTCACCCGGACCAATGTGGAACAAAAAGACGCATGAACAACGTGTGACGTAATTTAAGTACGCAAGACCTCATAAACCCCAAAAGAGAGTACTGAGTTAAAAGCGTACCTATTACAATGACCAAATTTTTATTTTTAAAGCTTTGTCTCTAGCATTACTTTATACATTTAAAATTGAGTCTAATTGCCTTGAAATACTACTGAATTTTCTTTGGATCAGTCGGCAGTGGGTATGGCAAAATATATATATATTTTTTTTTAAAACCTAAATATACTAAAAAATACTGAAATCTATTCAGTAGTTAATATGAACAACCTACTTTTAGGACTTCGTGTATTCTGTTACACTTTACATCTTGTTTAAACACACGTGTTACCTAGATTTGTTACTTGCACCAACAACCTGGATCGCACTTTTAGCCTTATATATCAGCCTATAATGTTCCCACTGCTGGGACAAAGGCCTTCTCTCGGTGAGAGGGAGTGAGCCGTAATCCACCACGCGGGCCCAGTGCATGTACGTAGATGTCATCATGTATTCGAATTTATGGTTTTAGGTTCTAGGACAAGCCGGTTTCCTCACAATGATTTCCTTCACCTTTTTAATAGTATAAATTCACACAAAGTAAAATGTCTGGGTTCGAACCTAGTTTTTTAAAACGTGTTTTTTAGATAACCTGTAAATTCGCGATTTGGATTTCGCTTCGCTGTTCGTATTACCTACTTTACAAACAAACGCAGACGTTGCAAAATACAGATCATCTAGTATAGTGCGGGTTGTTCGAAAGAGATACCGCAACCTCTGGCATAGGTACGAGTACATGCAACTGAGGGAACACGGGTAGGTTTTAATCAATAAAAGTCTGACACGCCCTCCTGCTCCACCCAGAGCGGGAGAAGTTATTTGATGATTACCCATCCAAAAAAAACCTAGTATAATGATGAAGTTATTGAGAAAAATGCGTGTGTAACCGAAATGAAATAGTTTTCGCATGTCTTCTAAAATAAAGCTACATGGAGTGAAGTCGACATTTGCTATCCATATCAGGTGATATGGATAGCAAACGTCGACAGTACTTCAAAAATATGTGTTAAATATGTGTGTGAACATGGAAAGAGCTGTCGCTTCTTTTGTAAAACCAGGTGGAATAGTCTTTTTACTATGCTGGAGCGATTTTATCTTTTTGTAATTCGAAATAGTTTTTTTGTTTTGTCTTTTTCATTTCTTAGAAAAGTATAAGTAGTTATTTTTTTTTCTTTCCTCTTTTCTTACTATATTTATTTATTTATTTAACACTTCACGCACAGAAATGTATAGAGACGGACTTAATGCCAATACTATATTGTGTGTTATGCTGTGCAACAATATTTAAAACAATTTTTAAAGAAATTACTCAAGTTTTTTTTTTATTTAAGCCCAATTAGAAACCACATAGTCTAATCCCGGGATTACGTATAAAAAATCCCGTAATCCAGGAATTGAAAAACATGCTCGGGATTGCATTCTCTAGTTCCAACTTACACCTACAACTCGCAAGTCGCGGGCGTTAGCACTGGGCCACCTTTGCTCTCGCGTGTGAAAATGGATTGCATCAAAAAAAAAAAATTACAAACAAACGCAGACGTTGCAAAATACAGATCACCTAGTATAGTGCGGGTTGTTCGAAAGAGATACCGCAACCTCTGGCATAGGTACATGCAACTGAGGGAACACGGGTAGGTTTTAATCAATAAAAGTCTGACACGCCCTCCTGCTCCACCCAGAGCGGGAGAAGTTATTTGATGATTACCCACCCAAAAAAACCTAGTATAATGATGAAGTTATTGAGAAAAATGCGTGTGTAACCGAAATTAAATAGTTTTCGCATGTCTTCTAAAATAAAGCTACATGGAGTCGACATTTGCTATCCATATCAGGTGATATGGATAGCAAAAGTCGACAGTACTTCAAAAATATGTGTTAATTGAACATGGAAAGAGCTGTCACTTCTTTTGTAAAACCAGGTGGAATAGTCTTTTTACTATGCTGGAGCGATTTTATCTTTTTGTAATTCGAAATAGTTTTTTTGTTTTGTCTTTTTCATTTCTTAGAAAAGTATAAGTAGTTATTTTTTTCTTTCCTCTTTTCTTACTATATTTATTTATTTATTTAACACTTCACGCACAGAAATGTATAGAGACGGACTTAATGCCAATACTATATTGTGTTTTATGCTGTGCAACAATATTTAAAACAATTTTTAAAGAAATTACTCAAGTTTTTTTTTATTTAAGCCCAATTAGAAACCACATAGTCTAATCCCGGGATTACGTATAAAAAATCCCGTAATCCAGGAATTGCAAAACATGCTCGGGATTGCATTCTCTAGTTCCAACTTACACAACAACTCAACTCGCAAGTCACGGGCGTTAGCACTGGGCCAACTTTGCTCTCGCATGTGAAAATGGATTGCATCAAAAAAAAAATCACTAGAATGAACCATTCTAAATCGTTCACTCTAGTGAAGCGTCTAACATCTGCTTTAGAAGTTCGTCCCTGAGTAATAACATGTTTAGCATCGCCGAGTAATACAAAACCTCACGTATAACGATGTCAGAGCGTGAGACCTCGCCCGCATGCACAGATCATTATGTTATGTTTTATCATCGGAACGAATTAGCTTGGACACATCACACATGGTAGATCATATCGGTCGTCCACGTCTTGTTTATCAAACAAGTATTTAAACATTAATTATCTGTCAAGTAACGCTTGCATCTCACATAATTATAATGTTTCAAGACGACCTGTCCTCTTAGATGATGTTGCTTATTGCCTCGTAAATACGCTGGTGTCGAACTTAATATTCATTTTATTTTATGCATGTTGAAACGAAGTTCTTAAAGGGGGAAGCGCCAGGGTAACCTACGGAAATTCAAATTTTCTTACGCTTTTTATAATTTGTAGTTCATTGTCAGGTTGTATGATGATTAAAACATGATTCGCGATGGTAATGTGTTTAATTACAGAAATGTGTTTATAATCATTAAAATCATCGATACGGCAGTCGGTAAGTTTATTGAATCCCGTTGAATAACTTTTTCATGAAAATATCTTTCAATGGCATTAAATGAACTTATATGACTGTTTTGTTATTTTTAATGATTACTAGTGGTCGCCCAATGGTCAAAATTAGACCATATATTTATTTCATCATCATCATTTCAGCCGAAAGACGTCCACTGCTGAACATAGGTCTACCCCAAGCACGGCCACCTCGAACGGTTTTTTGCGGTGGGGTTTGCCATAATGGCCACGCTTGGCAGGCGGGTTGGCGATCGCAGTATGGTGGTACAATGCATAGAGAACGCTGCTGCCCATTCTCTAGTAAGTCCCTTAGTCGCTTCCTACGTCACCCACTGGACGAAATGGGATGGTGCTATTCTTTACGTCCGGCACCACACGGAACTATATTTATTTAAAACTTAATATTTAAACTGTATTAACTATATATTAATAGGTGTAGCAAAACTTTGTACCCCTTTTTAAGAAAAATTAAGCGGATAGTATGGACTATCCGCATTTTTTTTTAAGTTTATATCGAGGAGTGCAGAAAGCTATTATTTTATATAATAATGCATTATAAATCATTAAATTATTTAAAAAAAACATGGTTGAATATCAACCGCTGGGCGACCACTAATAGGTCGGTATAGATCATTCTGTAGAGTCATATTTGTACGGTCCCCAATAATATTTTAATCAATACAATAATATACTGAACTGCAAATTGCAAAAAACGTAAGAAAATGTGAATTTCGCGGGTTCACTTTGTGTCCGTATTTATCGAGGAGCCATGTCTCATATTTATACGCGAGTACTACCAATATTTAGTAGTCAATTAGCAGATTATGTAGCCCCGATCCTGGAATTAGTAGTAAAACCCTTAAAAAGTTACGGGACATTTGATTCAGAAGTCTGGATTGAAGAGCCAACATAGAACTCGAAAACTTTATTTTTATTTTATATTTTTAGTTTTTATATTTTTAAATATTGTGTATAAGTAAATTAACTTTAAGACCGCGCTATCGCATTAGGTATACACCTGTAATAATAGTTGTAAGGGAGATTTTAATAAATAAATAAATAAACTTGCCGATGGATATTTCTAAAAATTTGGTAGGAATTAGTAGCGTGATATGCGTAATTTGTACTAAAAAAATGGGGTAAGGTGATATTTACAATATTAATTACTATAGACCAATCAGCTTGATGTCCAACATTTATAAGGTATTTTCTAAAGTAATCCTAAACAGAATTTCTGGAGTGCTGGACGAGAACGAACCTATTGAGCAAGCAGGATTAAGATGTGGATTTTCTGTCATAGATCACATACACGCACAAATTTTTGAGAAATATAACGAATACAATCTTCCCTTGTATTGCTGTTTTGACGACTACAACAAGGCATTTATTTGACTCTTTAGAACATGACACAATCTGGCAGGCACTGAAAGAACAAGGTGTTACGATCATTACATTACAATAATAAAAAAGGAATACTCAAAAATTTCAACAAGAATAGCTGTATGGCTAGAGAAAAAAGTTCAAATCATTGAAATCCAAAGAGGAGTGCGTCAGGGTGCTCCACTCTCTCCAAAACTATTTTCAGCAGTTCTGGAAAAAGTCTTTCGCAGAATGAACTTGGACAACTTTGGGATAGCAATCGATGGAGCCAGAATGACCCATCTTACATTCGGCGATGACGTAGTTATCTTTGCAGAGTCACCAATTGCCCTCAAAGACATGATAGTAGACCTAGCAAAAGCAAGCGGTTGGATTCACTATAAATACCGACAAAACTAAAGTTTTAACTAACTATCTAAGACAAGAAATTATGGTAAATAACAAAATCATCGACTACCAAGATGAATACATATACTTAGGACAAATAATTTCCAGCATGAACCAGAGCGAAAAAGAAATAGACCGACGAGAGGCAAACGCATGGAACCGGTATTGGTCCCTGAAGGAGATTATGAAGTACCCTGATTTTAGTTTGAAATTATTAGATTCATGTGTGCTGCCGGCCCTAACATAATTTTGGATGCCAGACTTGGGCTTTAACAGAGGCACAAGCCAACAAACTAGCTGTATGTCAACGTACCATGGAAAGAAGTATGATGGGAGTTAGAAGAAAAGACCATATAAAAAAACAAGAAATTAGACGGGTAATGATGGTGGCTGATGTCATAGGGAAAGCCAGAAAACTCAAATGGAAGTGGGCTGGTCACACCCTCAGAGGCACAGACAAATGGGGCAAAAGGGTAACAGTTTGCTACCCGAGAAATGGCAAACGACATAGAGGAAGCCAGAGAAAACTCTGACTGAAACCACTGGAGGTAAACTGTGGACTCGAATAGCAGTCGATAGGGAAAAGTAGAAGGAAATGGAGGAGGCCTTTGCCAATGGGCACACAGACCAAGACAGCCGGTGTCAAAAAAATAATTATTTTAATTATTTATTAGCTTTATATACAACTTGCATAATTTTATTGTAGTAGCAAAAGTTTAAAATGGTCTGAATAAATGGCTTTTTATTATTATTATTATATAGTAGTGTGATATGCGTAAATTGTAAAAAAAAAAATGGGTTTTGAACGGCTGAATTTAATTTAATTTACTACTTAATATTGGTAGTACCCGCGTTTAAAGAATTATTAGACATTGGTCCTCAATCCATACGGACACTTCACTTTAACGCGGTTTAGTTGACTGGTAGAAACCATCACGTAAGGGAAAAGCGTTATGCCCTCTCCATACGACTTTCTCTCTCTCTTTATTTCTCTTTATATATTACACGAGTGTGTGTGCGTGCGAGCGTCGCGTAAGGAACTTTTTTATCTAGGAGTCCCCGACCGAACACGTGTTTTTTTCGTGTAAGTAATTTGGTATTGAAATCTGTGGAATCTGTCGATATAAGGGATAAGCCGTAATACTTTTCAGAATAAATATAACGCTACTTAGGCAGCCTATAATGTTGCTGCTGGGACACAGGCCTCCTCTCAGTGAGCGTACCGAGTGGGCCGTAATCCACTACGCGGACCGAGTGCGGGTTGGGGCTACTTATGTACCTAAGTATAATTTGGCTTGCGCCACTTTTGCTTGACATTCTGAAAATGACACGTTTGCGATAACAATAACGTCCGAAACAAACGACTGACTGCAAACATTTAATATTGTTAACATTCTCGTGGGACACGCTACTATACTAACCTGAGTGTAAACGAGAGGAACACACACGGTATCGTATCCTATGAGCGCTCCCAGCCTCCGCCTGATGTCCGACAGCTCGACCAGAAGCGTCTGGACAATGTGGTCACTGGTTATCAAGCCCTCTTTTCTTGCCCTATTTATTATATTGGTTGCCCAAACGAGTGGCATCCAATATTTTGACATCGGGCTTTTTCCATCCATCTTTTCGAAAACTTTCCTCTCGCTCTCCAACATAAGACCTGTAAGAGATAAATACATTACTTACGTTTCTTTTTTTAAACTACTTGGATCTCAAAGTTTTGCACTAACCGGAGTCTACGACATGTTGCCATGTAGGGAACCGTCGCTTTACTCTTAGGGAAACCCTCTGAAGCGTGATCACGTAAGCTAAGATGGCATATCTCACAATATTTCTTCTCATTAGACGACCGGTCTCGTCCTGTAACAAAGAGCGGAGGCATTGAAACACCTATGTATATCAGTGTAAATAATGGTTGCAGCAGCTCGACTCAGATTAGACAACTTGATACTTTACACACACAGTAAAATTTAGCGGAACATGTTTTGTAACAACATAAGGTGGTTTTTAATTAGTATAATTTTTAAACCAATCATTCCTAATATGACACCAACAAATTGTACGTCACCTTTTTTTGCGATTGTTTTAAATTTATTCGAACTTACATAATTACGTTAAAATCTTTTTCATTTCTCATACTCGGAAAGTAGTGTTTGTTTGATCCGAGTAGCGGGTGGAAGATGCTACTTCCCTCCTTTGGGCGGGAAAGACTCATCGTAATTGCTTCCCTCTCTAGGGTGGGAATAAATTTTAAAAATAGAACTAAATTTGGTAAGGCAGTCGGCGAAAAAAATGCTGCGGTCAGTGAGACACACTGTGAGTGTGCCAAACAGCCAGTGCGAATTAAAAAAAAGCAAGCAGGTCCACCCGCGGCAGTGACGCGGGTGTGTTCCAAAGTTAAAATTTGAAATAGACTGATTGACTGATTTAATTTTAATTTGTCGGGAAACTAACTCTGTACGCTGTATCGAAATCTCGGTTTATTTAGACTATTATCTTATTAAAAATGAGTTCAAGTGATTCTGAAATGATGACCCCAGATTCTGTTAAAGACGAGGCGCAAATAAAGTAATCGAAAATCTTTTGCCAGAAATTTTAAAGGAAATATACTTAAAAACATACAATGACTATATGAAGTGGCGAGCAGATAAGAAAATAAAATCATTTTCCGAAAGTGTATTTCTTACTTACATCAATGGACTATCTGTCAAAATAAAGCCTTCTACGCTATGGAGCAGATATTCAATGCTCAAGAGTACACTAAAAGTAAAACACAATATCGATTTGAAAAGATTCCATAATCTAACATCGTTTCTGAAAAGACAGTCTCAGGGGTTCAAGAGCAAAAAATCTGAGGTTTTCACCTCTTACGAAGTGGAAACATTTTTAAATGAAGCCCCTGACAAGATATATTTGGCAGTGAAGGTAAGTTAAAAACGTGTATCTAGGTAGGGAGAGGTCTTTTAGTCTAAACATAAAAGTCGATCCCAACGACTTTACTCTGACATATATTATAGATAGGTTTGCATAAAAAAAGGCAATCATATCAATCAAACACACCGACCAGATTGCGTAAATTAAGAGTACAGACGTTGGATAGGCGTGCAGTTCTGGAGTAAAAGATCTCTGCTTGTTATTTTATCTACATAGATACCTAAAAGATTAATAGTAATGAAGAAATCATGTTTTTCACAGGTGATATTGTTACTCAGTATAAGCGGCGCCTGCAGAAGCAGTGAACTCAAAAATTTAATAATTAACGACTTTGAAAATCAAGGCCAGTTATTACTCGTAAAATTGACTAAAACAAAAACAAATATTGAGCGCACGTTTGTTGTACGAGAAGAGTTTACACAAATAGTAAAAAAATATCAAAAAATCAGACCTAATGACATGAAAACAAATCGCTATTTTCTCAATTACCAAAATCCCAAAATGCTATAAACAAGTGATCGGTAAAAATAAAATCTCAGGTATGCCGAAGCAAATAGCAACATATTCGAATTTACCAAACTGTGAACAGTATACATTTTTATAGAAGAACGTCAGCGAGACTGTTAGCCGATTCTGGGGCGAACTTGACAATGTTAAAAATACGTGGAGGATGGAAATCCAGCACAGTCGCGGAAGGCTACATTGAGGATTCTGTCCAAAATAAAACTAAAATTTCAAACAAATTAACTGACACTACAAATTTACGCCCCACTTCGCCTCAACCAACCACTTCAAGGGAGTCTGCGCCATGGATTCCACTGTCTAATCAAATACTGGAGTCTCCTACTTTTACCTACAGAAATCCGGCACAGCCAAATTTGTTATAACATATCAAACAGCGTAAATATTCCAAACAAAAATGTTACTTTAAATTTCACAAATTGTTCTAACTTCTCAATTAATTTTAAATAGGTACTACTCATGAAATTAATATCAATAAACATTTTAGAAAAACTAAGTACTATTTTTTACTTTCCTTAAATTCGAAATGAAAAGTAGAGTGCTTAACACGGGTGAAAGCCATCAATTCCTACTTGAACTATAGCCCCCTCGCTGTGCTCGGGCGTCTAAATACCTCGTATGGGAATTGATTTCTTTCGACCCTTGTATAACAATCTACTATTTCATTAAATTTAGCATCTGTTTTAAAAGTAAGACTTCATTATATCCGAATTAACGCCAAATGAGTGCGAGTGAGTTCAATAATTCCATTAGTAGGTAAGTATACCTCGATTAATTGAGACTGACACTTTTGTGAGAAGATCGGGGAAGCGCAGAGAAGGTAGGATCGATTCATTCAGCTACGCGTACGTAGGAATTAAGAAACCACATCTAACGGCCGTCCATGTCCGAAATAAACTTGAGGGAGCAACAGTAAGCGAGCGTAGGTACGATACGAAGAAGCTTAATATAAGCTGGTTTTGGTCCGTACGTGCCCGCTAAAGCTCCAAAACTTGAGGTACATCGTCGTAGAAACTGAACTTTTGCTCTGGAACATCGATTTTGGGCCGCGGAACTATAGAGTAGGTACAGTAGGTATTGTTTAGTAATTATTTTTAATCTAATCGACGGAAGGCTAAGTACCTATATTTGGGCGCAAAAGAGAACGATATACTTAACCAGACAAATTTTGAACCTATAAGAGTGGCATATGGTGGAAGTCATGTAATGGTTTGGGGGGGGGATATTGTTGGGCGTTGGTAAGGAATTGGTGGTAATCGATGGAGGGGGGAGGCTGATTGCAGATAGCTAATGATGATTAATTAATGTCGAAAATGTGATACCAATTGCACGTAGAAATGGTAGATATCATATTGTCTACATTAATTCACCTGTATGATGCATAAAAACGAGGTCGTCACTGATAGTGATATCGGTGACGACTTCGTTGACTCAATTCTAGCATATCCGCGGTTACGAAGTGGCTGGCGAGATCACCGAATTTAAATCTGATAGAACACGTCTGGGATCAATCTGCTAAAAGGAAAAGTTATCCCATTTCCTATCAATGTGGGTGAACTGCGAATTGCCGTGGTAGGCATAGGAATCGGTGTGGTAATCATAAGGATGCCAGCGACTATCACAGGAAATACTAGATAACATCATTATCAGCCTGTCTAACCTGATTAATTAATCTACAGCATGAAGTTTTTCAGGTTTTCTTGGATTCCTTAAAAATTAATAATGCTAATTTTTCACTAAATGTTATCAAATTTTAATTTAAAAAGATGTACCAACCTACTTAGTTTTAAATCATTAAAGAAGTTCAAATACCAAATTAAATTAAACCATTTTTTTAAACGTATCGTTGTTTTTTATGTTCCGCTAAATATCCGTTGTGTGTAGAATAGAGGTGAAAAATGTTTTTATAAAATGATAATTTTACGTTTTTTTCACCTACATTAGACGGACTTAAAACTACAATGATCTCGCATTCGTTTCATAATAATTATGATTAAAAGCCTGTTATTTTCGCGAGATTGCATCAAAAAGTGCTACAGCGCATATACGTGCCTACGCAAAGCATGCTCAGCTGGAACAATGTGACACAAGGACAAGTTACACATAGATCACTAATAATATTATCGTACTGCAGTCACCAAATGTTGATAAATACGTGACATTTTTCGTTTGAATGACAGCATCAGAGTACACTGACTTTAACATAAGTAGGTAGGTAGGTACCTATTTTTTTTTTTTGGGTGGGAAGTCATCAAATAACTTCTCCCGCTCTGGGTGGAGCGGGAGGGCGTGTCAGACTTTTACTGACTTAGACCCACCCGTGTTCCCTCAGTTGCCTGTGTGCCAGGGGCCGCGGTATCTCTTTCGAACAACCCGCACCCCTGGCAGGCATCGGCCCTTGCGGACCCCACCATTTGGTGCTGACATCTCTTTGAGGCGCGCGTGAAACACAACGCGCCGTCGACCCGGGCTTGTTCCTTACCGGACAGCAAGCTACCCATTACTCGCGGTCCGCAAGCCCGCGCCTACGGTGGCCGGGAATCAGCCTGGGATTCCCGACGCCCAGGGCGTCTCCCGCGGCGACTACGGCCGTGAGGGAGCATATACTGCCTCTCCCTCACGTGCGCGGCCTCCCTCTTCGCGAGCATTACTGCTTCGCAGAAGGAGGTGACGGCTAACCATTCACTCTCGCTCCGTACCATGGCCTGCACCAGGGCCGGACGCGAGAGATCGCCGCCGCCGATCGCCTCCACTAGGACACGGCGGCGGCGGCGGCGCGCGGCGGTCCGCCCAAGCCGGGCAGACCGCCACCGTATGCTCCACCGTGTCCTCAGAGCGATCTTCGCAATGGAAACACCCGGGCGTTTTCTCCCGCCTTATGCGAAACAGGTACCAATTAGAGTAGGTAAAGTAAAATATAACAAAGTTCTAATAGCGCAGTTTTCATGCTATAAAACGTTAAAACAGGAGGTTCTCATTGTTTTCCATTAACATGAGGATTCGGAGAATACCGGCAAGATGATGCCTGTATTCTCCGAGCCCTGGTTGCTACTGAGAATTTTTCGTAGGTAAGAAAATAGCAATTATAAACAGTTATTTGCCGAATTTTCAGACTTAATTAAAGATTCCACGCTCAGCAGTCGTAAAAAAGCAAATTACAGTTTTTTTCCCCTGTTTTTTCATACTCTAGCTAGAAAGTTACAAGTAGATTAGTTAGAAGACACTGTTTCTTCCTTTATTGATCTACTTTTAGAATTCATAAAGAAAACGCTTTTAAATCATACCGAACATGGTATGTTAATCTGAAGTTTTTTTCCGGTAAGATCGAAATTATCATCTGCCTTTTCCTAACTATGTTAGGGTCGGCTTCGAATTAAGCCGGGTGCAGCTGAATATCAGTATTTTACATGGAGTGACTGCCTATCTGACCTCCACAACCCAGTTACTGGTTAACACGATACCCCTTGGTAAGATCGAACTAACTGGCACTAAATGTAGAAGCATTTTTTTTTGGTCAATCTTGAACACTAAAACTTATTCCAAAAAAAAAACAACCGACTTCCGGAAAAACACTACAAAGTAAAAAATAACTTTAATTTAAGAACTCGGTGACTTTGGATATGTATTTAATTTTTTTGTAACCGCCTTCCGAAATTAAAGTTATTTTTCACTTTGTAGTGTTTTTACGGACGTCGGTTGTTTTTGGAACGAAATTCCTTATCGCGCGTTGTGAAAGGGGGCTAGGCGGAAAAAAATCTTACGAAAAGTTGTCACGACACTTTTTGCTATAGTAAGCTATTGTAAGCTGTGCGGCGTGCGCATGTTTCTCTGTCTGTCTCTCTTTCTCTCTCTCACTTATAGAAAGCAAGCCAGACTGGCGGCAAGTACTGGCGGCAACTACTGGCGGCAACTACTGGCGGCAACTACTGGCGGCAAGTACTGGCGGCAACTACTGGCGGCAAGTACTGGAACTTCGTTCCATCCGGGTGTCCCTTGACACCTCTAATTTTTTTTTTTTTTGAAAAGGTTTATTTTTCACTTTTAGTTATAGTACACCAGGCAGCAATCACAGTTGATTTGCTGTAATTTTTTTAAGAGTTCCGTTGTCTGTCTCCGAATCGCATCATCAGATATAAGTAAGTATATGGAAATTAAATGGGACCATTTCGGGATAAACCTTTTTCGAACAAAAAAATATTATGAAAATCCGTCTATTAACCCTATCCGTTTATTTATATACGTCTATTATGCCCGAACATCCTACCACTCCTAACCGTTAAAGAGTTGTACCTTCCTTCATCAGTTCAGCGTCATGATATGATGATGACCATACGCAAATGTCTCAATAGCTTTAGAAAATACTCGTATATGAAAAACATTGTTAATACCTATAACATTTGAGGGCTGCCCTCGAGGTCCCTGGGATTCCATTATCAGATCCTGACTTGGTGCCAGTGGGACCGCCTCAGGAGTATACTCTTTCAAATAAAAAAAGAATTTTGAGAATCGGTCCACAAATGGGGGAGAAATCGGTGAACATAAATAAAAAAATACATACAGTCGAACATAGAACCTCCTTCTTTTTTGAAGTCGGTTAAAAAGCAGCAAGCAATATTTGTGACTCTGATAATGGAATACTCAATAAACTATGCAAAATTGTCGTGAAGAACACGATGAAAAGCAATTTCATTTTGAACCAGCTAAAAGCTGGAGATTTGGCGTATTTTATTTTTCATACAAAATTGCCAAGCCTGTAGGATATGATTATGGAAAAATATCAGAGGGGCAATTCTCGTAATTTTAAGATCGTTCACAGTCTGATCTCAATCTCTCAAAAATACCTCGAGTTTTCATACATTTTTGACAAGTTTTCGACGTTTGTCTGTCGCCGAGATGAGACTGCGACTAGAGTTTGAACGTTTTTGATTACGAGAATTGACCTTGACCATTGACCTGGTAATTTTCGTTTGTAATATAATTCATCTTAATTTAAACGTTAATTTAACTCTGATACGTAGGTATGGTGGCCACTAATAATTTGTATGAGACGGCAGGTAATCCGACAAGACAATACAATACAATTATTATGACGCAGTATGCGTTGCAAAAAGTTCGAAATTTTCTTCATCTTTGTAATAAAATTGTTTTGCTCGTTTAGATACTTCTGACACGTATACATGTAGGTAATAAATTAAAGTTGTTTCTACTTCGTTGAACAACATAATATACAATTTCCAGCGAGTTCTGGAAAGTTTTACGCAGGTACCTATATCCTAGCCTAGACCGTCCCAAAAAGAGACCACCATTCTATGAATTTTCTCTGTAATGCACATATTTACTTAAGTACGTATTTCTCATATTTTACCACTGTAATCTATTTCTCATATTTTACCAATGATAAAACATTAATGATATTTATTACCACAAATTGGTTCAAATCGCCATACTTTTCTCAGATTGTTAATGAAGTTACTTTCTGTGTTTAAGAAGTCGTACACGAAATGTTTCCGATTTCGCTGATTTACGTGATTTTATAGTTAAAATATCTACTGTATTTCTATAAGTTTTAATAAACATGAAAGATCATATCAATTATAACCTAATGAATGAGCGACTTCTCCTATGAGTTTAATTTTGATTAATCAAGCCTTAAATTGGCGACTGTTTTGTGAATTTGTATAGAATTTGTGGTTAAGAATTTCACATGTTAACGAATGGTTTTGTCGTCTACACGGTATGAAAAAATTACAAGGTATTGTTGTGAAAGGCCTATACAATGAATGAATCACTTTTTACCACTTTTATGTTAAAGCAAAAACATAGTAGGTAAATAAATATTTAACTTAGTCAACTTTTAGGGACAATGGGCAAAGAATTGCTTTTGATTGCCGCTACTCAGAACTCTCGTTCATAAAATTAAAATAACAGAAATAAACTTCAGTACAAAATCAATCCATTTACTGAAAAAAAAGGACAAAATAAATAAAAAAGTGGCAGTTAATAATCTTTTAAAACAACTTAAATCTTGCATTGCAATACTCGCCGAAATTAAAATTACATTAGATAATTTTTGAAATGATCTTGCATGTTGTGCATTCAAACGTATATGGAAATACAGTAACTACTTATTTTAGCCGTAAAAGTACGTCTGTAAAATCAAGTAAATCAGCGAAATCGACGCAATTCCATATACGGCCTCTTAAGGTGAATCTTGTCGACTTTTTCCATACAAACTTCGGGAGTGTATTACTTCACTGTTCGATAATTTACATCAAAAATTAAACATGATATGGTTTCATCTCATTATTAATATTGTCTATAAGGAACCAGAATACTAAAATAAAAAACCATTAAAAAGTTATGACTATGAGCCAACAAAGATTAGTTTTTCTTGCTAATTTAACCTAACTTTGGACGTGTTTAAGTAATAAAAGATGTGTAAAATCTCCAAAACCAAGTCGATACCGACAAAGCTCAAATATCGAAAAGTTTAATCAACTTTATTGGTCATTCATTTATGCAGTTGTTTTTTCATAAAACAAGATCCTCCGAAGGACTTTTCTTTATTTTTTACGCGCCTGTTTTACTGATCCTGCATCTCACTCAATAATGTTGTGAGTGTAATCTAGCGTCTAACTGCTCATCACGGGTACTACCTCTATCGGACACGACACCTGGTGAGACAGCGTGCTTTTTAGCCAGGCCCACTAGTGAGTTCGAGACTGCGACTAGATTCCCTTTAAGAACGACTCAACAAAGTAGCCTACGCAGTACACGATCCATAAAATCACGTTCGGTACATAAAAACCGCTCGTCTGTTTCTTACAATGAATATTAAATTGAGCGCAAATGGCAAAAACTCAACCGCTACAATCAATAATTTTCTTTGTATGTGTGTACCGGAGGCATAACAAATCCTTTCTATAATGCTTTATCGTCCATCATACATTCGTTGCGGCATTGCATAGCATGCGCGCACGCAGCCTATCGATCCACGCCAGCAGGCGACATTCATCGATACAAACAACATTCTATCATGCTCATTTATTGTTACAATTCCTAAATACCAAATTACATATGGTAATGAATTCTACATAATTTTAGTCATTTTGTAGAATAGAATTTAGTTCTCGGTTTTCTGCTAATATCGGTGGAAATGTCGATAAGTAATTAGTTCGTGTCCAAAATATAAATATTTTCGCCAGTAGCTGAGGTAAATTAAGTTATTTGCAAACCAGACAAACAAATATTTTTTTTTGAGAAATTTCATCGTTACACCAAATAATAGCACTGAATACCTGCAATAAAGTAACTGAAGAAATGCAGACAAAATGCTTTTTTTCGCATATAGGTTCTATGTTCTATGACTCTATGAAATATCATAGAGTCATAGAACAAACCCAATAGGGTTTGGTTTCCGCACTTAGTCTTTCAAGTGGACCATTGTGCGTGAGCCATGGCGGACGTCAGTCGGTTGTTATTCGCATCATCATTTCAGCCGAAAGACGTCCACTGCTGGACATAGGCCTCCCCCAGGCTCCTCCACTTCGACCGGTCTCGTGCTTCCCACATCCAGCGGATTCCCGCGGCCTTCACAAGGTCGTCAGTCCACCTTGTGGGAGGCCTTCGGTTGTTATTCGCATGCCTATAGGTATTGTCTGATCTTTTAAGATTTTGCCAGCGGCTTCGCCAGCGAGGTCGAAATTTATCCTACGGGAACTTACTACCGGGATAAAAAGTATCCTATCTGTTAATCCTGGTTATAAACTTCCTGTGTGTCAAATTTCATCCAAATCAGTTAAACCATTTTGAGTAACAAACATTCAAATATCTAAACATAAATAATCGTTTTCGGATTTCGGCCGAAAATGACAATGACACGATTTCAACAGTATGTTTGCTCGTTTTTGATGATCAGTATTTCAGAAAACGGCACCCTTATGGCATAGGTCCTGTAACATACCCGCTAATCCATTGCTTGAAATGTTCGAAGATTTGTCAGGTCAACAACGTATATTTAATACAATGGATGTTGTGGAATTGGCAAAATGAAGGCCATTGCTACTGTTAGCGTGTACGCAGTAACCCTGCGGGTATATCTGAAGAAAATCATTTTGGAATTGGCTTGCATGAATTAGATACCCATATGGGTATCTAATTCATGCAAGCCAATTCCAAAATGATTTTCTTCAGATAAGTTGATTACTTACTTATTATTTATCCGTTCCGAAACTACCTGAAGTACCCACTAAAAGTTAGGACATTATTCCTACTGCCTTTCCGGGTAACAAAAAACAATTTACCTAGTTATTTGTATTCCCGTATACGTCTCACGTACAGACACATCAAGCTACCCAAAACTGCCAAATTTTCTCAATTGAAAATGAACCTTATGCTTATGTCATAAAGTTGAAAATATATCAAAGAAATTTGACAGATTGGGGTAGCTTTATCTGCTGACGTCTGTAGGGGAGAGCAGGTAGGATTCGTTCACTTTTTATTCTAAGCCGTATAAAAGAAAAACTTTAAGTATTTTTGAAATAAATTCAATGCTGCTGTATAACAGACCTATTTGGCTTTAATAAAAGGGAATTGTAGTCTAGATACCTACACACCAGCATGGCGAAGCTACAGTAACTTTTCTGAAAAATGGAAAACGTACCAAACCACCCCACACGTAGGGTAGTTCGTACATAGTGGGGAACCTTCGTACAGTTAAATAAAATACCATTTATTCAATGTAATATAATCATGTATTTAACTCAAAATTAACACAGAATCAGCCTTCAATAAACCGAGCCTATCGCAGTCCACTGCTGGACATAGGCCTCTCCCAGGCTGCGCCACAACACTCTATCCTCCGCCTTCCGCATCCAGTCTGTCCCAGCCACCTTTTTAAAGTCGTCCTCTGCTCCACTCTCCTCCTCCAGGACTCGTCTGCTCCACCGTCCATCGGTCCTTCGACAAACATGCCCAGCCCACTGCCACTTCAGCTTGCTTACCCCGCTCCATAGTGCGCTGAGCGACCTTAAATTTGTGGACCAGCCCAACTGTCAGTGTCCACGTTTCGGCACCGTATGTCATCACAGGCAGAATGCACTGGTTGAAGACCTTAGTCTTCACACATTGCGGAATAGGCGACGAAAAGACTTGACGTAGTTTCTCAAATGCTGCCCAATCCAACCGGATCCTCCAGATAAAGCTTTTTTATTTGATGTTCCTCGACATAACTGGAGTTCCATTCTCAGTACCCCATCCTTCAGACGTCTGTTAGATGGAATAAGACCACAAGAACTTCTCTTAAACTCAGATTAGCCTCGTCCTCACAATCAGTCTCATCTTCACAATTAGTCTTATCCCCACAATCAGTTTCATCCTCACTATAAGTATTTACAGTTTTATTTTGCGTCTTTGGTTTATTTGTCCCTGAAGTTTTTTTTGTATCTGTTAGTAAATGTAACGTTTGCTTCATCTCCTTAGCCCTTTGTATTCTCTCTTGTTCTTGCTTCTCCAACTTTTTCGCTTTTTCTTCTAGCCTTATTTTTTTCCTTTCTTCGAATTTTTCACGCATTTCAGTCCACTCTGGCCGGATTATTTCTAGAGTTCTTAATCCAACAGCTGATTAAAACACAGGCGTAGTTAAAGGTCATAGCAAGGAGAGTAAACTTGCAGTGAGTTCCGTGGAAGATCTTGTTGAGTAAGCTCTGTTTCTCCAGGTCGGGTGTCTGGCACATTGCATCTTGGCCCGGTGTAGAAATTGATTGTCGACCTTGTGTAGATTCTAACGTCTGTAGTGGTAAAAAAGTAAGCGTTACGAAGACTTTCAAGTGCCGTTGATTTGACGCCACATTTTAGCGCGGATTTTATAAGTTTTGCCCAAAACTTCGTTCATCGCAGATTTCATTGCATTTTCATAAAGCTCTCCTATTCTTATCCCCTTTTTCACATATGTTCATATATATTCACGGCATACTTCTGTAACATTTTTGTTTTTTGGGGAACAAGTCTTTCTACTGCCACACAGTTAGGAATGGGGAGCATTCGTACTGCACGAATCTACCCCACTCATAACTGCATGAAGGTAGGTAGGTAGGTAAATTAATCGAAAATAAAAATAACCGTTATAGTTAGCGTAAAATGATTATTTACATATTAAACTAAGATTTCACAGCATAAACTAAATAAAATCACTTGTATAATTTGAGCAAAACTTATAATAGCTAAGCGTGTTCAAAGGTGAATTAGAATAATACTTACATAGATAGAAAACACGTAAAGTTTTACCATAGAAGCCAGCGGCCGCACTGTTGCACCACTCCGCGGTTACGCTATGCGTATGAGCGAGAGTCGCGCACATTAACGCGAGCACAACAATGTAATGGATAGTGAAGATATCACCATTGTACGAATGTTCCCTGTGTACGAAGCCTGTGGTTTAATACTCTATGCTACCAGCTCTCCCCTACCTACAATACAATAATGAATATACAAGGTGTCATCGAAAAAACCCAGAAAACTTAAGATGGGCCAGGGTATCCTGCGAAATTCAAATTTTCTTACGTTTTTTGTAACTTACAGGCTGTATGTTGTAAAAAATATAATACGGAGTAAGTTTTTCGGATTCGGATCGGATGCAGACGATGCAATGCAGAATCACATTAAACAGCACACAGTTTAATCAATTACCCACAAGCGAAAATGAGAGTTATGTTTCCGAGTATATTTTTCAAAACATTGACGAACGTGATACTGTCACACGTTAAAAACAATAAAGCATGGTGGGCCGACCTGTCGCAAGTCCACCGAAAAATGAAATTAACCATTGCCGCTCCTGCCAGGGGTGCGGGTTGTTCGAAAGAGATACCGCGGCCCCTGGCAAACAGGCAACTGAGGGAACACGGGTGGGTTTTAGTCAGTAAAAGTCTGATACGCCCTCCTGATCCATCCAGAGCGGGAGAAGATACCATTGCCGCTACGAAATAAAGGCGCTGTGCTGTCAAAGTCAAACGGTTTCCAGAGACGCGCAGTTGATTTTACAGCCTGAAGAATGGAAATAAATGTGTTACGCGATATTCGACACACACTTCACCGATTTCTTTTCTTTTATGCGTCATACAACAGAATATTTTTTTGTTAAACCGACGAAAAATTTCTTCGCTGGGTGGTCTAGAATGGTAACTATGCTGAATTCATGGTTAAAGTTTGCGCACTGAATAAAAACTTTTCCTGTATATGTATACTTATTGTGTTTGAACAGGCTTGTAGCTAAGGAAATTGGCTTTGGAATACTATGAAAAGAAGCCTTTATAGTTCATTGTTGCTGATTACTTAGCCAACAATTAAATAGGTACCTAGTCTTACGTAGACAGGTTTAAAGCAAATCTCTTTAAGTAAGTGACATTACGACAACCTGCAATATCTATAAAAGAATTTCGCTAAGAAACTAGGCAAAGCCGTACTTAGCAATGATTAAAGTTCTTTACAAACGATAACTTAAGTTAGGGCTCAAAAGAACTTCGTTAAGATCCAAAAAATAAGCCCTAAGAAGGTTAATACAGGTCAGGCAGCATCTGTCTGGCATTAATTATTATTGTGAAATGGAGCTTTTTGCCGCAACCGTAAAGGCTCACACTATTGTTATTAGATCATTATTTTTACTTTGTTTTATTTTATATTTGTATTTTATGTTTCACGAACTGTATCCTATTAAACGGTATTTTTCGTTATTTCTTAAAATAACATGAAATTAGAATAAAAGACCACAGGTACCTACAGCAAAGTTATTGCTTAGATATTTCATAACGCAGGCCACATAACATAGCACGCAACGGCTATGTAACAACACAATGAAACTCGTTCGTTAAATTGTCGGTGTTAGAACATTGGTTTTTGACGTCTGGGGGTCTTCTCTCTAAGCACTAAACCGTAGTTACGGCCGAAGTTACGGGCGTTTCGCACTCCGTATCACCTACGGACTTGAGATTACTTCGGGGTCCTAACTAAAAATGTGTGACAGCACCATTTGAAAGGTGTCCTTACTCCGAATGTTTTATACCCTGTCCGAAAAATATTATAAATCGCGATTAAAGTTAATTTCAAAGTTACGAACTTGTTTCTGACGTCCCGTATCTTCATTGACGGACTAGAGAGTAGGCCCCCTGATCCCGAAAATGAAACGAAAATAAACGGCTATGGATTACCCAAGACAAAATTGCTACTGGGTGCAAAAATGACTGTGCTACAAATTCGCTGTGTCGTCGTCGGAAACACAACGATGAGGTAGACGCAGTGCAGGTCCGCGATTGGTTCCAAAGTTGGTCATTCTGTGTCGTATGCGGATGTTTGATACCCGAGATTCATTGTTTCTTTTCGTGCTGTGAAAATATCGCAGATATTTATCAACTTTGCGGCACAATGACATAACCTTCGTCCCACTTCCTCGGCTAACATCAATTAATAAAATAACGTTAAAACGCGGTGATTGACGAGTTAGTTACAAATATTACATCACGTGCACCTTTAAGAGCTGTCTATATGTATATGTATACAAGATACGTCGATAGTCGTACTAATCTATTCAGATACTAAATGTAGATGGCGGTTTTGAATATTATTTTCCTTATGCATAACAAAAACTTGTGGCTAAATAATGAGAGCACGGGTCAATTGAAGGTTAAGTTGCGCTTGCCGCGGTCGATTCATGGATGGATGACCATCCATTACATAAAAATATGCTCTGTGCCTCGGAAACGTTGGTACCGACTGTCATTTGCAGATCTTAGGCAGTCGTTACGTTACGGGTAGCCACATGGCCCAAACACAAGGTTACCCAGTAACTGGGTTGTGGATGTCAGATAGGCAGTCGCTCTATGTATAATACTGGTATTGAACTGTGTGGACCAACCTCAACTTATTTGGGAAAAGGCTAAGTAGATTGATTGATGTATGTGAAAAACATTACTGTATTTAAAATATCGAAAACACTTGACAAACTTGATGAGGGTGCGCCACCAGATACCTAGGCAATTAAAAACGTTCACAGTCTGATCTTAGTCTCAATCTGTCAAAAATACCTCCAGTTTCTATACATTTTGGACAAGTTTTTGACATGTTTTTGACATTTGATTGTCGCCGAGATGAGACTGCGACTAGATTTTGAACGTTTTTAATTACGAGAATTGGCCTGCTGGTGCCTCTACATCCTTGCAACCAGCTGGGGGAACATGTGAAAGCAGCAATATTCAATCCCGAACTGTTAGAAGGATCTCCTATTAGAAAAGCTCTCAATTTCCTTGAGCGCCCTAAAGTGTGTTTGATAAATTAAAGGTCTGAGGTTGATCTTGGACTACAAAACGCGGTACGAAGCAGAGAGACTGCTAATAATATCCAGAAATATGAAGAAAAACATCTCGAAACAAAAACTTTATTCTAAAGCATCACGGAAAATCCTAACGACGCAAATAACTGTGGGTCGCTCGGCCTTATTAAGCACAATAAAGAAACAATAGCAAAAGATAGTGATCAAATTATAAAGCCAGGTAGGTACAGAACAGACAGCATGGTATTACGAATTATCACGGTATTTCCATACTTAAATACTTTTCACACTATTATCCTTGAATCAAATTGCAGCAAACGAATGGGTCATCAACAAAGAAGGAAAAATATACCGTTAAGTAATACATATTTATAATGAACCCAACGAACACGAAATAATGATCGATGATTGAGATGAATAAATGTTACTTTGTTACAAGCCCGGATCTTCTGTCCCACGGCTGGGCAACGGCCTTCCTCCATTCATGCGACAGTTCATAATTCTATATAATGTCACAGTTTTGTATATTATGCACTTTTGCCAACTCGTAGATAAGATATCCAAGTACTAAGTCCCGCCATCTTATGACCGAAATAACTTTGTGCGAATTGCCTACCGCTAATAACTAATATACGCCAAGAAAAATTACGAGTGCAACTTCTTCTGATTTAACTAATATGCCTTTGTATTTTACTCCACAACTACACACGCACACAACATTCATTTTGCACACGTGGTAGAGAATAAACTAGATTAGTTTAAGCATTACATTAAAGTTCGCCTTTTAATAATTGTATTCAGTAACTTGACTGTTTATAGAAAAATAATGTTAATAAATAATAGTTTAAAAACTAAAAAACACGGTTTAAAAACCAAACTAAAAAAGGAGAAAATAATTAAATTCAATTAAAAAGCGTGGGGTGCTTTTTGAGGTATTTTTATAATCAATTAATGTCAAGCACCCCACGCTTTTTAATTGAATTAAATAATTTTCTCCTTTTTTAGTTTGGTTTTTAAAGCGTGTATTTTAGTTTTTTAACTATTATTTATTTTCTATTTTTTGTTTTTGTGTTTTTTTTTCATTTTTCTCATTTTTTTATTTTTTATTATTTTGAATTGTCATCGGTCCTCGATAAGTTTACAAAGTTTCAATGAAATCTGACCTCTTTAAAGTGGGTCGAAATCGCGTCTAAAGGGACTCCTTTAGACGCGATTCGAAAAAAAATCGACCTCCCATGCAAAATCAATAGTTAGCTGGTCGATTTTGTATGGGAGGTCCGATTTTTTTTTCATATTTCGACCCATGTTCCTTGGAGAAAGTTGTTCAATTTAACGGGTACTATCACCCTGAAAAATTTGGACGGTGACTAAAAAATCAGCCCGTATAAAGCGTGTAAAAACATACTAAAAAGAATAGTGTTGGGGTAGTGAACGATTTTACGTGAAGAAAGAATGAAAAAAGAATGGTTTTATTTCATAATAAACCATTTTTATCATTCGATAAAAAAAACTTTAAAAATTCATATACGCATATAGGCGGAGACGAAAGCTCTCTGGAGGACAGGCTCCTCATTTTTGAAGCCAAGAAAGGAAGTGGGGATTACCACGAGGAAATGAATACCCAATGTTTTGAAGAGTGGTTGGGAACTATGTTACCTAAATTACGGCCCGACTCGGTTGTGGTAATAGACAATGCTCCTTACCCCTCGCGAAAAATTGCAACCATTCCTAAGATGTCCTGGAAGAAAAAATAAATTCAAGAGTGGCTGAATAATAAAAATATTTCTTACGAAGAAGATATGGTGAAGCCGTGAAGGCAACTCCTATAGATTTGGTGAAAAATAAATCAAGTATGTTTTAGAAAAATACGCAGTTGACGAGATGGCAGCACAACATGGCATAATTTTGCTAAGACGGGCAGTCTCCTCACCAAATCTATGAGAGTTGCCTTCACCATTATCTTATTCGTGTGAAACATCTAATACCTTTAAACGAGCAATTCTTTTATATAGGTTATAATATCTATACAAGGTGTAACAGAATAGACGCAAGACCTGAAAGTAGTTTGTTCCTAATTGACTACTGAATCGATTTCAGTAACTTTTAATATAAGTATATTTTTAGATATGTATTTTGCCATACCTACCACTGATTGGGCCAAAGAAAATTCAATCTTATCTTAGAAGGAATAAGTCTCAATTTTAAATGCATAAAGTAATGCTTGGGTCGACACGTTTTTCTTTAATATCAGTTAGCTCTCAAAAAAAAATTTTACTCATCGGATTATATGCTTTTAACTCAATACTCTAATGGGGGTGTATGTGGTCTTGCATTATTTATGTTACTTGTTGTATATGTTACCGGCCAAACCCGATTTCAAGCCAAACTAGTTTGTCCTAGGCCAAACTGGTTTTAGCCATTTCGTTAACAGCCTTTGGAAGTAACGCTCGCCGGCCGCTGCCGCGGCGCCACTCGCTTCGCTCGCTCGGCTCGCGCGCTTTTGGTCACAGTTCTAACCTAACCTAACCTAACCCCTGCCAGGGGTGCGGGTTGTTCGAACGAGATACCGCGGCCCCTGGCAAACAGGCAACTGAGGGAACACGGGTGGGTTTTAGTCAGTAAAAGTCTGACATGCCCTCCCGCTCCACCCAGAGCGGGAGAAGTTATTTGATGATTTCCCACCCAAAAAAAAAAAAAAAACCTAACCCATTTCATCGGCGTGCCCCGGCTTCATAAACCAGTTTGGCCTAGGACAATCTTGTTTGGCCTGAAATCGGGTTTGGCCGGTAACATATATTAGATATATAATCTGAATCTCTGAAACGGCTCCAACGATTTTCATGACATTTAGTTTGCAGGGGGTTTCGGGGGCGATAAATCGATCTAGCTAGGTTTCGTACGAGCAAAGCTCGGTAATACCAGGGGGCCGATTCTACTAATTTGCAACGTTACACGTTAAATTGTGTTTCCACAACAGTTCGATTTCGATCGCCGTTCGATAGTTACATAAAAAGTCATTCTACTATTTTATAAGCAAAATGGAAACTAAACTTAAAACGAATTGCAACTGAACTGTAGCGGGAACACAGCGGATTACTCGCGTTACCAACATGCCAAAATAATATGTTTTATTAATACCACAAAGAAAAAAGTTGAATCTAAAAATGTTACTAAACACGAATATGTGGCACTAAAACTATTTTCTATAATTAAAATACATAATGATCATAATTTTATCATTAACTTTGTCCTATAGTAAACGTCACGCTCATGTTCGATTTTGTTAGTAGAATAGGTTTTGACATTGTTTCAATCGATCGTTGGCGTAACTAAAACGTAACCGCAGCTGTGTCGCAGCTGGACCGTTGTTCATTTTAGTAGAATGCGAAAACGCTTAAAAGTGGTGATTCGGTTGCGGTTCTATTGCGTTTTTTTAACAAATTTGTTAGTAGAATCGGCCCCCAGATATTTTTATTATTCAGCCACTATTGAGTTTATTTTTTCTTACCATTGCGAGTTCAAACCAATAAAATTAGTTTGGGCATAGGTAGAAGGGCATGTCACAAAAAATAGTAAACCTTTTAAGATAAAAGAAATTTTAAAAAATATTTGAAGAAGGGGGGGGTTAGTAATGTGACCCCTTCGTCATGGAGTGCTTGCGTATCTCACGTATTAAATGTAGAAGATGTTATGTGTCGTATAGACCATGTTATTGATAACATCCCTGATACCTTTATAATAAGTGTAACAAGACAGTGAAATTTCTGATTCAGATGAATGAAGAATACATCTCTAATTTGTTTTATTTTAAATTACTTTACTACTGAGAAACAAAATATAAAACAAATTCAAAAAAAAATAGTGCATAATCCTTACCTGTAAGTACATTATTTCAAATTCATTCAATTTCGTTAATTCTTACACTACCTCACTATCTTTTTTTTGTCAAAATCTGGTAACCCGTCATCTGTCAACTAAATACAATTAAAAGTAGAACTATGGAGTTTTTGGCGGGATCGGGTTGGAATATGTCGCACGAATTTTCTTATTCATGAAATTTAGTGAAATAGCGAATTAAATTGTATAACGTTGTTAATGAATTATTCAATTTAGTTACGTGTAAGTGCACAAGTATAGTGAAGGTGAAAATAAGTGACTAACATGGAATTTTCGTGCTCCCCTCAAAAACTCATATTAGGTTGTTGTAAAGTTACTACCGCTTTACAATAACTTTGACTTGACTGACTAAAGACGACTATAACTGTTTTGTAACTTCGTGCCCGATATCGGACCATTTACTTGATCGAAAAGAAAAATTACTTGACACTGGCTAAATGCACAAACCATGCGAAGCCAAAACCGAAAAAAAAGAAAAACCTAGACCTATAGATACACATACCTAAACAAGCTTCGCCTACAGTTCAATGATAAGTAAGGCTACACATATGACGTTAACACCGCTCTCAAAACGAAAGTTAATCAAGTTTATGACGCAAAAACTTTACGATTGTTACACTAAGTTATATGTATAAGAACTTTATGAATATGTATGAAACAGGTGAAACTTTATAAGGAAAGCCATAGTAAATTAAATGTAAAAAATGCGATAATCATGTAAATCATCGCATAAAAGGATGGAATATATCAAAGACTAGCCTAGCTTCTGCCCGCGTCTTCGTCCCATTGCCCGCAAGTGCTATTGTTTTGTTTTCCTTTAGCGTTATTTGTGCTTTTTTCTTTTTGCTCGGCACATTAGGGTCGCAACGCGGTGTTAAACCTTTCTCAAATACTGGGCTAACAAATTATCCAAAAAGGTTTTTTTCAAAACCGACCAGAAGCTTCAGAGATAAGCGCGTTCAAACAAACAAAAAAAAAACGATAACAACCTCTTCAGCTGGTGCTTCAGCTTTATTAGTATAAAGATTAGGTCCGAGATCGACCGAGATGAGACAGCGATGCTACCATCAACCGTAACGGTTACTGAAATAGTGATGGAGAACCGATTTTCTATAGCCGTACTATATGTATAGGCTAGTTGTACCTATAAGCTGTGCTATAAGCATAATCGGACCCTACCTTACAGTAGACGACGGAGGTCCTCCCTTTCTCCGGCAAAAATAAATTGTATAAACTTTAAATAATTACTTTAAAAATAAAACGGTTGTAACACTGACTCTAGCGACCTAACAAAGACTTGACGACTGGACTAGGTAGCGTAGCACCGGTTGCTTGGAAGATCGCCGTGTCTAGTGAGCTAATATTTTTTCAAATATTTTATTTGGAAAAATGTTAATAACAGTAATAATACTAATAAATGACAAATAAATAACAATATTAAACGCACCTTGACAATACATGGTTCATTCAAAATCTCAGTTATTGTATTCATGGAAAACAAATGCTGAATTTGACAAGGGAAACATATTGTTTCGATGAGTTGTTTCTGGTAAATTAACTAACAGTAAAAATATGCCGTGAAGCAAAATGGCACGTTTTGTGTGAAATGTCCTCGCCTGACAAGTACCTATTTGTTTTAAACACAATACACATTAGATATACGGTTTTTGTTTTCATTTAATAATAAGTTATAAATACTGGTAATGTACGGCGGCGGGAGCTTCAAAGAACAAAAAATCAGTGATTTATTTTGTCTGAGAAGAAACAAAACACGCGTCCACACGGAACAAATAAAATAAGAAAAACAATCAGCTACATGTGTACGAAGCCTAACATTGCAGAGTAGCATTGTGGTCAAGGTTAAAACATTAGCGAATAAAAATATAGCCGCGAACCTTCGGCGCTAAGTATCCAATTAAAATGCTTCGTCGATAAATAGGAACAATCGCAAATTAATAAGTAAGTAACGAGGATGACTATCGAGTACAACCTGACGACTGTCAACGCGCACAATATGAAGCTACAGCTATTTAGATTGATTTATAGATGAGCTGTTGATATTTTGATTAATCTATGTAGCTGTGCTAGTCTGACTGCAATCAATTGAGGTTATATGAGTTTGACCTTTATAGAAGGATAGGTTTTCCATATCAAAGAGAAACAAGATAATCTTAAGTTTAGTTACGTTTGTTGTTATGATTTTCATTGAATAGCGATGCGGGAATATCACGGCACCTTGGCGGGACAAGATTTCATTGAAGTAAAATCGAGGAGCTAGCACAGCATTAATTAGTTAGTCATTGTTGCAGACTACTCGACACTAGTTGAGCACAAGCGTGCGTCAGACACTACTGACGCTTAACTAACTTCATTCATTACACACATTACAACAACACAATAAAAACATTTGATTAACTCCATCATTAGTATACATTACCTTGTAGTTGCTTCCCGATTGTTTTCAATAGCTGGGAAAATCTGCTTAATGTAGAGACCTAAAATATCAACTGGAAGACTTTAGACAGTTCTCATAGTAGAATTCGCAAGGCTTTATAATGAGCACAATAAAACAAGAGTATAAACAATGGAAAAAGGCAGTAAAGTCGCATAAAATTGAATAGTAAGTTAAAGGTTTTATATTTAGCGAAGAAACGAAACTGTTATCATGCTAGTCATAGTCGGCGGTTACGGAGCTCACGAAACTGTACTTAATCAATGTTTCAACATAGCAAATTGTATGAGGAAACGACTAACTCAGATTGTTGAGGTTCGTAGTACGCCTGCACAATTATTGCACTAAGAAAATGCTGATGGAGTTAAGCGAATAATTATAATGAAAACCCCCACGCTTCTGTCAATACTGAACATAATTAAGGTTGTTAAATTATACTTAATTTCATTGTTTTACTGGGTACTACTGTACGCAGTAAAACAATGAATACAAATCGATTATATTCTTCAAAAACGTAGACATTACATTTAATGGGAAATTAGTACCTGCCTACAGCTGAATAAATGGCGCAATTATAGAATTACGTAGGTACGGCAAGCTATAATAATGCAGTATAGTTTCGATTCCTATAATACTGCGGTTAAATATATATACATCATTAAATATTTGAATCGAAACACTGATCTACCTGTAGGTACATATAAAAAGCGCACAATGTGAAAATAATTGTTGCCGAAAAATCTAAGGTGAAAAGAAAAGCTTTCGGTGTGGTGGTTGGTATCTACTGACATTATTTACTACAGAAAATCTACGATTCGTTCTTCCAACAGAAACGAAACCAATTCATGCACGTTATCAAATTGTAGTTACGTAAACACAAACACGTATACAGAAATTCGCTTTTATTGCAACTCTCAATCGCATTATGTAGTTAGGAAATGTTGATATCGCTGAGGCAAAAATAGTGCAGATGATGACGAAAGATGTTTAGAAGAGTGAAAAGAATAGATAGTTAAATAAATTGAATACTTGTCTTTACTTTACTAACCGCTCCAGGTATTCCCGCCGATATGAAGAGGGCCAGCGTGTCCGGCCAGGGCAGCAATTTGTACTGTTCCCACCACCTCTTCACCACGAGACTCACGTAGAAGCCCAGCACGAAAGACATGGGGATCGACTCGCTTTGTGCACCGAAATACTGACGCACTTTCTCGAATACCCTGTTGAAACACATATTATAGATTAGAAGTTACAACCGATAGGCACCGTGTCTCCGCGTCACATTAGTTGGTATCCAGTAGCAAGCTGTGCACGACTGGCGAAGGATCTACCTACGCCCGTCGCATCTTGCATAGTCAGCCACAAAACCAACTTCGGTTACCTTAATACTTAGGAATACAATATTTATAACGAATTTAGCGCCTTGCAATGTAGTGAAACTGACAGCCGACCGCTACAGTCTTGACAAAATGATCATAATATTATATAGATCGATTGTAATTTTATTAAATAACTTTAAAGAAAGACCTTAATAAAGGCTGCTATCATATAAATCTTGATGGAAACAAAATAATTATAATAGGTAGTAATCGTCGACTTTAAACGGCACAGTGACCCCGTCACGTTTGGCGAAAAGCCTTCGAGACTCTTTGATGATAGCATGCGGATTTAATAACTTGGAGTGAAGGTTGACAAACAAATAATAGACGGAAATAAACACATTATGAAAGATTATCTGTTTGAAAAAAAGCATAGGTAGGTATACTAGGTTTACGCAATTCAATCTTAAGTCAAATTTTAAAGGGAAAGATTTAAATTTTGTATGTAGGTACTTATGTTTGTTACCCATTTTCGCAAAAACGGCCAAACGGATTTCAGTGTAATTTGGCACAAGCGTAGACCATGATGGGGGAAAGACATAGGTTACTTTTCATCCTGTATCACAGACGATGTCGCGGGCAACAGCTTCAGCTAGTATTCCTTTTAATAAATCAATTAAATACAGATATAGCAGGGTGAAGGAAGATGTACACACTACTACACATCAAGCTATACATTTCCAGTATCTCGCATTGTATAACATTTCCGTACAGTGCGAGATCAGCGTAAACTGGAATTGTATAGCTTGATGTGTAGCCGTGTACAAGAAGCTTAATAAAGAACGGTAATATTTCTCAGAATAAGATCCAAAGTATTATTTGCGGACAAAATCAATAATTTAAAAACCTTGATGTGGTAAGTGCCCGTCGTGTTCGTGATTGTTCACGATTTCCCTTTTCTAAAGGCACACGTCAATCATATTTGTGCAACAGAGTAGGTACTTAGAATTGCGCACTGCAAACCTCTAGGTAGGTCTTAAGGAAAATGGTTTAACTCGCAGGCCGCAGCAGTAAGCGATAGCACGTTGCATTAGACAAGAACAATCGTGCTGGAGACGTGTAGCATTTTCATTTAGAGTTCGACCATTACGATTATGATATTTATTTATGAATCACTAAGTTTTGCCCGTGACTACGTCCGCGTCAAATGTCTTGTTCCTCCAGGCCCCGATCCACCGCATCGCATCATCCTGTACGCACTATAACCATCATAAATTTTCTTAGAGCTAACACAAGTTACTAAATAAACGTTTTGTCAACCATTGTTTTCTTCATAAATTCGACACAATTTTTCGCCCGGCAAAGTTGAAAAGGCGACGCATCGCAATAGGACTGTTATTTTAGTACTCCTTTATCAAATATAGAACAATGACAAACGGATTGATACCTAAGTGGGTTAAAATCCACTTTTTTATATTATAAATAATACAAATATAAAAGATAAGTACAGACATTTAAACAAAAATATGCAGGGTGTCTTGATTTGGATGGCCGGTGGTGCCTATTCTAAGTCTTCACAGTTAATTTTATAAAAGAAGATCGCTTTTAAGGATATTTGTACTATCAAATAGTAAAATACTAGATACATATTAATTATGTCAAATATACTAAGTAGGTACGTGACGAGCGAGTCTAACCCGATCGGCCAACCTTCATTTGTTCTAGTGTCGATACGTATACGGTAATATTTTAAATTCCAATTACTATCAAATGTAGTTTTATTAATCAAGCATTTAATGACAATGCAAGTAAAACTAGAATAAAAACAAACTAAGTTTAGGCAGACCTGGTAGGCACTAGTACCTACCTACATTACTATGATTTGAATGTTGCCTATATAATTGTACCATCATGACAATTTACTTTAATACTTCTTTATTCAACTGATTGTATATTGTATGGTTTGTGCTAATATAAAAGCGTTCTTATGATTTATGAACTTTAAATAAAAAAACTACTTCTTGTTATTTCCTTATAATCTTAACATATACCCAGACAATTAGGATTGCAGGAAAATCGGATGACTAACAGTAGTGTATTCATTATTTGCCGTTTAATTAACATCTTATCCGGCAGGTTGGTTTAATAATACCTAACTAAATACACGCAACATTTACATAACTCAAGTAAACAAACAAATTACGAATGCATTACATTACGAGATGACACGTCTTGTCATCTACTGAATTATATTTTACGAATGATAGTAATAAAAACGTATGAAAAATCATTAATAAGGAGGACATCATTGTTTGCATGCCTGGTTGTAAATAAATCGATTTAATCAAAATCCGTGGTTGAAAACCCGTCTTAAATGTCTTTAAAACGGTTCAAAACTACGAGCACGTGGACCGTACGTTGATTACGTAGGTATTACTTTATAAAGGCTAATTGAAATCATTCAACATTTTATTAATATGTGAAGTTATTGAACAATATCATACTTAAACTACTTTTTAAGTTTATACAGACTGAATCAATCTTGATATATCGACGTATTTATTAAAATATAAACTTTTTAAAATTATTATGTAAGTAGCAAGTAGGTACTTACTTATCAATTAAAAATTGTCTGATTATGTTTTTACTCAGACACTGCATATTTTTTATGTATTTATTTTAAAATTATATACATTTAAAAATCTTTTAATTACCCTTGATATATCCTAAATAGTATATGTATATATGTATTCTAAATCGTTTCGTATGAAATGCATAATATTGTGAAATAAAAACATTTTAAACTAATATTAAACTGCGTAAAAATATTAAAGTGTGGTTGCAAATCGTTTTAAACTAAAACTACGGTTTTAAAACAAGTCGTTTAAAACCTTTAAAATACGTTTTACTTCTATAATAGTATTACAGTAAACGATCTTCTAATCGAGTTTCTAAAGTCGCTATTGAGCCTTTACATATCACACGATATGTTAAACATTATTGATAATCCTTGAGAACCAGTCAGACTGCTTTGACATTAATATTTCAATATTATACGTGTACGAAAGTAAGTTTAGCTTTGAGAAACCATTATGACAGCTTCATCGAAAGAAAATCTGTCGGATAACGGTATTCTGGATCGTAAAATGGACGTAAAATCGATATAAAATTATGTAATCACTTCAATATACGTTTTTAATTAAACTTGTCTCCAAGTTTTACATGATATAAAATTGAATGCTTTTGTCTCAATTGTATTTTTGACTTGTTTTCGGACGTACTGGCAGCAGCACGTTTGTATAATTAATTTTGCATAAATAAGTTTAAAATGTTGAAGGGCACAGTAAGAAGGAGGGAGTTAGTGGGCCTCACAGCTGTAGCTATTGTTTAAACTTTTAAACTACGGGGGAAAAGGACTTCAATTACCATTTTGTGTTATAAATATTTCTCTGTATACTTACCCTTGTAATTTCAGAGCTCTCCCGATCAAATTTATCAACGAACAAATTCTGAGAATAGCAATAAAATCCACCTAGTCTTTCCCAAATATGTTGGGGTCGGCTTCCAGTCTAACCGGATACACCTTAGTATTTTACACGGAACGACTGCCTATCAGACCTCCACAACCCAGTTACTGCGTAATACAATACTCCTTGGTAAGACTGGTTGTCATGCTTTCGGGCTTATGACGACCCGTAACAACTGTCAAAAATCTATGAATGACAGCCTTCCGAGGCACGGAGGACTCTAGTCTAGTCTAGTCTCTAATTACCGAGAAATAGCATGGGACATAATGTGAAGAAGTTCGCTTTTAGAGTCCTATAAGTTTATAATCTGAGCTTGTTAGGTATCATGGTCAAATATGCTCATAGCAGCTGCGAGATTGATGCCAGTTGATTAGGATGTCATTCCGAAAGTAAGCTTACGACGTAGCTTACTTCTTGGCTGACACAATGTAAGAACAGTAGTTAGCCTTGTATACTTGTAACAATATGTTGATTTCAAATAGTGTCCGTGTAGTTTCTTGCCCGTTCTTCCCCATAGGACCTAGGACCTACTTCGCTTTGTTATGGGTAACTAGCTTCATCATTCAGACTAACCGACTCCTTGACAATTTAAAAGTGCCTGTAATTGGTTTATTTGAAAGTAGCACTTCGACCGCGTGAAATGTAGACCTGCGACCCGCCGCGTCTCGTCGAATCGCCCGGGTTCGCTTTGTTACTGCATTTTCACTTAACATTCTTTCCAACTTTGTTTCTTTTTATTCAGCCCCTACGGGTCGTGGCGTACCTAATGGTGGGTCCGCAAGGGCCGATGCCTGCTAGGGGTGCGGGTTGTTCGAAAGAGATACCGCGGCCCCTGGCACACAGGCAACTGAGGGAACACGGGTGGGTTTTAGTCAGTAAAAGTCTGACACGCCCTCTCGCTCCATCTAGAGCGGGAGAAGTTATTTGATGAATTCCCACCCAAAAAAAAAAACGGGTCGTAGCGTGATGTTAAATAGCCTAACCTTCCTCAAGAATCTATCGAAAGGGCTATCGAAAGCAAAAAGATTTTTCAATTTCGGCAGGTAGATCCAGAGATTACTCCTACATACAAACTTACAAACTCATCTCTTTATTAATTATATGTGTATAAGTAAATGCTTTGAGTTTAAGTTGAGTTTGAAAGAGACACACCATAGAAGTGATTCGCTGTATTCTCGTGCACGTCACTAAGTGCAGATTAATCTGCCAAAATTTCTGTTCCTACCATATTAGGGGATAAAGAAGAATGTGGCCTTTAGTTTTAAATGTTTCATATACTATTCGTGACTTTGAAATAAAGTTTTATCCAATGACGAGATTTAAGGAACACTACAACAATGCTGGCTGTGTCATGCAGCAATAAACAATATGATTCATTACCGAAGTGATATTCTCCACTAGCAATAAAACTACACGACTTAACTATACATGGTACTTTTAGTTGTGGCATGGCATCTGAAACGCATCGTTTTCGTAACTCTCTCTCAATATTGTTTTTTCAGAGATCTTCTTTAAGAAAATCAATAATTATTCAATTCCTTGTTGAGTTAAATTCTGACTGGGCAAAGATATGAAAACGAATAGGATAATAATACATAAGCTGCTTGTGGGGGCGAAAATAAGTTCAACAAGGTAAATTATGAACAAAAAAAGCCATCCAAACAACCGTAGTTTAGGATGCATTGCGAAAATTATAAATATCTATTGCAGTACTTAAATAACGTCAATGTATGAAAAAGTGAGGTTTCCCAAATCATGTAACATTCTGCTTAGATGCAATTCAGACCTATTCACTTGTTTTTCGAGAACCTACTGAGCAGAGTTATGTTAATCTATTTGGGGATTCTATCCAAATTAGTACAATTGGCAATTTGCACTAAATTTGGAGGAGTCCCGAGTCCAAAGTCTACCTAACTGCTTATCTACGTCCTGTTCTATATAAAAGAGACGCAAGCATTGAGTAGTTTCTGGATTCGGAAACAAAAGAAACACATCCTTTAATCCCTTGTAGTAGCTGGAAGTTACTTGGAAATATTCCCCAACAGATTTGAACGTCTCCCACTGACGCAATGGTACCATTAAAACAAGTGAAGGGGCACAATATATCTGGTTCCCTACAGAGGGTGAAAGTTTTGTGCATTTTGTATTTATTTTTGCAATGTTCCCCAAAGATTAACCCTTTAACCGCCCCAGTCGGAATAATACGACAAACGACGTCAGTCGTATTTATACGACTGAGAACCTATGTTCGTTCTTAGTTTTATTTCAATGCACGACCTTACGCCTTGTGGGTATATTAACTTTTTGATTTATGAGCTGGGCGCTGGGGGCACACCAATCGATATAAAACTAAGCGGTAAATAGGTACAGAAGTTTGTTAAGATAGTGTTTCGGTCTTTCTTCTCAGAGTAGTCAGTTAGGAAAAACCGAACTCATCTATGTAGTTTTACATATCATGTGTTTTTTGAACCAATCGACAGAATTGCATCTAATTTATCATTTATGACGATTCCATGAACACCAAGTGAAGAAAACAAACTGTTTAATGTTTTAGAAGTTATCGAACATCTAAACAGTTGCTAAAGTCTGGTTTTCAAAGAGAAACCAGACTTTAGCAACTGTTTATAATATTTATTTATCAAATGTACTTAATAATTAAAACTACGATATACAAAATAAGTACAAAAAACAAAAGGACACTTAGGCGTCGAAGTATTCCTCCGCATCGCTGTCATCAGGAAACGTGCCCAGAAGACTGGCAGCATTGCCACGAGCAACTGTTTAGATTTTCGATAACTTTTTATGAATAAGGCCGTAACAAAATACCTCACAGTCAACAAGAAGCTCATGTTAAATACATTTTATCATATCGTTTTCCTCAATGATGTTATTTTTTATTCAGACATAAACATCAATGATTTAATATAGGAATGAAAAACTCGTTTCAATTATAATATCTAATATCTGGTATTACCGAGGATTGCTCGGTTTTTTTTTTATTTGACTTTTTCTAAAAATGAAACCTGGCTAGATCGATCTATCGCCCCCGAAACCCCCTGCTTACTAAACTTCATGATAATCGTTTGAGCCATTTTCGAGATTCAGATTATATACAAACAAGAATCGCTCGTTTAAAGGTATTAGATTAAGAATTTGTAGAAAAACATCGGATCTTGTTGTTTGCTTACATTGGCATTGGTAACAGGTTTGCTTTGCCACAATTTGAAGAAATTTCGTAATAAATAAATGTGTAGCGGCATTTTAGAATACAGTCGCGCATTTTTACTTATTACAGGAAGTAATTATATAATTATGTAGACAGGAATATGCTAAAATACAGGATGGCCAATTCTATTGAATACAACTTTTTATGGCTACCATTTTGATTTGCGCCAAATTTTACGGTTAAATGTGGAAAATTCGATATGAGGCATTTTTTATAAGACCGTGACTACCGCATTCATTTCAGAAATGTATTCTCAAGTTCCTAAACTGATTGAAAAACGAGCCAATTCTTCTCAACAAAGTAAATCAGGACGAGTTACTAGTACTAATCCCATTATGATCACAGAGGATTTGTGAATATACAAAATGTTTAGTACTGTAAAGAAGGACCTACTTTTTTGACCACGTAGTACCCCTAAAATCTGTTTGTGTGACTGGTTTTTTTTTGTGGGAAATCATCAAATAACTTCCCCCGCTCTAGGTGGAGCAGGCGGGCGTGTCAGACTGACTAAAACCCACCCGTGTTCCCTCAATTGCCTGTGTGCCAGGGTCCGCGGTGTCTCTTTCGAACAACCCGCACCCCTGGCAGACAACCCGCACCCCTGGCAGTTGTCTGACTGGTTAGGTGCAGTCATTGCACCTTTCTTCCATGAAGAGTCTAAGCACAGAACTGCGACTGGCAATCGCAACAATGTAAAATATTTGAATTTTTTATTTCATCAAATCAACCAGTTCGACCTTGAAAAGAGGTGGTTCCAAAAGATGGTACCAGAAATCATGCAGTAAGAAACATAATCGAAACTTGAAAAATATTGCCGAAATAATAAATTCCAAGAACTGTTGTCATTAATTACCTCCCTCAAATTCATCAGATTAGACAGGTTCCGAATTTTTCCTGAGGGGCTATCTAAAAGACCGTGTCGTGGACAATTTCAAACACTTAAAGCAGAATATTTGTGACTCTGATAGTGGAGTAGGAACATAATAAAATTCGCGAAAGTTTGGGAAAAAACACGATGAAAAGCGATCACAGTTTAAACCAGCATAAAGTTAGAGATATGATGGATATTAAAATTAAAAAGTCTGTATTATACAATACGGGAAAATATCTGTAAATTATCGTTAGTAATTTAATCAGTCGTTACGAGGTCATCAGTAGCCCGAAAAGGCTAGGAAGATGACATTAACGTTTGGAATAAAAAATATTCTTTAGAATTTACTTCTCTATACTTCGGAGGCTTGGAATGTATCGGAACAAGTTTCTTAATTTTATCTTAGTTGTAGTCAGTCTGTTAGTTCCGGCTAATCTTATGACGGGACTTTCACTGGAAGATAGCTGATGTTATGAGAAGCAACATAGGCTTTATCTCCTGGTAGCACGTTCCCGTGGGATAACTTCCGACATTCACGCGTGCGAAGCTGCGAGCAGAAGCTAGTCCTACTATTATAACCTACTAATATTATAAATGTGAAAGTTTGGATGTTTGTTACTATAGATCACGCAACAACGGCTGAGCGGATTTGAATGAAATTTAGCACGCACACATAGTTTGTAACCTGGATTTACACATAGGCTACTATTATCCCTATGGTAGGTTCCCGTGGGATAATTTACGACCACCACGCGGGCGAAACCGCTGACAAAAGCTAGTTATAAATAAAAATTCAATACAGTTCTTTAGTATGCGCTCCACTTCGGAACTGATTGACTGATTTGTTTATTTTTTGTTTTCCCGATAAATTGGAAACTACCTAAAGCCTTTTTTTCTATGCGATTTTTGTACGAAGTTCTCGCATTCTTTGGACAGGACCACGTCTGTCGGGTTAATTAGTTTTATTATAGGTTCAGATTTGGCAGTCTCTGCAGACTTGTAAAATCACTATCTATATCGATCAGGTTAAGCTAAGCTTTCTACGGTTGGTCCGTGGATGGCTGACCATATTTACATTCCCGGACTCCACCACGCTTAAGAAAGCACGTTAAGCTATTGGTCCCGGCTGTAATTCGTGGATCTTTGACAGTCGTTACGTGTTGTCTCAAGACCGAAATTTTGACAAACAGTCTTACCAAGGGGTGTTGTATTACCCAGTAACTGGTTGTCTGTGGAGGTCAGATAGGCAGTCGCTCCATGTACAATACCGGTATTCAGCTGCCTCCGGTTAGACTTGAAACCGACCCCAACATAGGTGGAAAATGAACTAGGCAGACGATGAAGATCCTAAGATACACCATACATTAGTTACAGGTACTGTAAGGACCTTATGGTTACAAAGTCATCTGTCACGTTTGACGTAGATCATCAGTTCATCAACGTTAAATTGCTATTGCTAGCTAAGTTATTACAAATTTTCTCATATTGAACTATAAAATCGGATAATAGTACCTATACAGGATAACTTAAAGTGTGATTGTCAACTATGTTTCCGGCAATAATGTAAAACATTGTAGATTATATTCTCCGTTTATTATTGTCAATACAATAGTTGCAGTTAATCGTACTATTTATAGTTTAAGATTTGCATAACAGCGTGCTCTTCTTCTAGTGATGATTGCCATGTTGTTTTTTTTTCCTTAATTTAATTTTCTCATTGGGTCATTTATGCGGACCAGTTTTCATCTCGTAAGCTGGTTCTACTTTCTTGGGTGAATCAATACAATAGGGTATTACACCCATTTTTGAAAAGTGTCCTAGTTAGATTCTAAAGTGCTAATAAACCACTAAGGAAAACACAACATTTTTATTTAATCAGTTAGTGCCGGAAAAAATACATTAAATCTTTATGTTTTCAAATTTCGCGTGTAATTTTATGAAAACACTGGACGCTGTGGGCGCCATAATATTGCTCTGTGGGTATGACGTCAGTTTGCTGTGTACACAAATCCGCTGATTATTTAAATGATAATAGTTTATAATTTAAAAAAATATTATTATTCTACTTATAGTTGGTTTGCTGTTCCTGAAAAAATATTAATTAATTATAAATTACTTTGTTACGAAAATAATAAAAGTATAAAGTTGTTCAATAGACACGCCGTATGACGTGATAACATGGCGGCTATTATTTTATGGTGTTCATTAACAGATAAAAAAACTGAAATTTCTGAATTGAATTTTAAAATTTATTTTGTTATTTCATGAACAAAAACGAACATTTTCTGACTGTATTTTGCCTAAGCTATCTCAATAATATATTTTTAGATTTTTTCTCATATAGAGTAAAATACCCTAGTGTAAATAAACTAGATTCTGCCCGCTACTTCGTCCGCATGATATTTCTTATTCTTCTGACCCCGTCGAATCGCAACGCGTGCTCGCGCACTTTCAGTTCGCTTTCGCTTAGCGTCTGTTCAGACTTTTTTATACTCCGCTCCTTAAGATCCTAGCGCGAAGTTAAATAGCTTATAGCTTTCCTCAAGAATAAGGCTAACAAATGAAAAAAAATATTTTAAAATCCGACTGGTAGTTCTAGACATTAGCGCGTTTAAACAAACTTTTCAGCTTTATTATTAGTATATATAGATTAGTTTATATGTATATAGAAGATAGACGAACTTCCAAAAACACTGACCTACTTCGACTCAATTCGTAGTATTTTTGTTCATACAATTTGTTTTATAATCTTTGTTCAAACTCGTGAGTTTATTGTTCCACGACTGCACGAGTTCACTTCGGACAACGAAGACCCTGAAAGTAAGTCAGGAAACATTAAAGTCAACGGCTACTAGCAAACTTACGACTTACCTATGAACAAAGACTTGAAAGAAAGGAATATATTTATGGCAAGTATCAAGTATAGTTATTACGAAACAGTTGTGGTTCCATACACTTATTTGGAATTTTCTAGAGTGGCATCATTTTATTTGTTTTCATTTTGATAGTCTTCGAAAGAAAAGCGATAAGTACCTATTCATTCGACATTGTGTTCGGAGACTATGAGTAAGCTGGTACATATTTACAACCCGTATACCAGTTTGTGGCTGCAGATGTAAGAATGAGGCGAACTGAGCCCATTGTCCTTTGTACGTGTATTCGACAATGATGGTGACTCGCTGGCTGTTATATTATAAATAATGTATGCACATGTTGTACATGTAGTAGTCGGTTCATTCACAGGACTCATTCCATTAAATTGGGATACATATACAATGTTTGAGTTCGAATTTCGATTACTATTGTTACGAAAGAAAATTTTAACATAATCTTTTTTTAGGTAGCTACTATATAGATTGGGTACTGCTTGGATGACTTTCCTATCAAACCTTCACGAATTTGAAAAAATTACAAAAGCGATGTGCGAAGGTCGGGTCACTGCCCGTAATCGGTCAGTGAACCGCGGAGCGTGCGTGGGTAGATCGCTCAGCTGTTTTTGAAAACTTTTCGTTGATCTACTTAGATATGTTTTACGAGTTTTCAAAAACTATAACATAACCGTCGTTTAGTTGTCTTAATGTACATGTCACTATGTCATTTAAAGTTTTAAAGAAATTTTGAATGGAGATTTTTTTTTATCATTACTCTCGATATCGACCCCCAAGACTATTTCATATTTATAATAGAAAAAATCCGAGAGCATGCTAGGATAGCTGACTAGCTTCGGTCTGGAATCAGTAGTTTATTTCTAGGAATAATTACGAGATAATTATTACTCAATACGTGTTTTATTTATACCGGGAATCCTAGGGAGACTGCTGTAGTTTGAAGCAAATTAAACTAAAAGCAAAAAATCTTCCGGATAGACCCACAGACAGGAACGACGCGACCTTAGTGTAACCATTTCTATCAAATCTTCATGAAAGTAGCTCTACCAGAATATCGTCGCATAGTCGTATCGCCTCTGTCTGCGGGGGGGCCCTTAAAGATAAATAAAAAACCAGTCAGTCCTTATTGTGTCCCACAATTCGGTTGCTCCGGTCTCCGTCCGGACCATGGTATCCGTCTCAGGTAACCAATGTCATGTAGCATAATCAGTCTATAGTGTTCCCACTGCTGGGATACAGACCTTCTCTCGGTGAGAAGGAGTGGCACGCGTGGAGGGCCCAGTGCGGGTTGGCAGATGTCACATGTCTTCGAATTGTTGGTTCTAAGACATGCCGGTTTCCTCACGATGTTTTTTATCACCGTTTTGAGAACAGTGGTGACGAAATAATTTACCCAAAATAAACAGCCTGTCTGGGTTCGACCTACAACTTTTAAGTCGCGGCCGTTACCACTGAGCCACCACTGCTCCGTGTGCAGTACAAATGTCATTTGAATACTAGAAATTTAAGAGCTGCCTGTCAGATAAGGTCTGGTTATGGGGACGTTATCAGCGAGCGGTGAAACAGGCTGGCTGGCAAAGATTCCGTATCCGTCGGATAAGCTACTCCTACCCTAGTATAACTGCACTTTTCTCTTGATAATGTTGCCGTCGAAATCCCCCCTTAAATTAAACCATGCTCTAGCTAGTGGGTTCCTCAGAATTAAGAAAAATATTCTAAAAAAACTCTTCAGAACTTTGGAGTGACACTGACAGATGACGAGCAATGAAGCGATTAGAGTAGATAAAGACACAGAGAGAAAGCATCATTCATAAAACGCGCAATGATACCTGAACCAGATAACAGAAACGATATGCGCTTTGATAATCTAGTAGTGCACCTATCATTGTGCGATTGTATGTAGTTGTCTTCTCGGGTTACCTACTCCGGTCGGAAATTGTCATTTATCTTATCACTTAACCATATTTTGAGAAGTTTTTTGGAATTGCATATAGTTGTTAACCTAAAAATTTTACTTCAACTTCCGTTCAAAATAGGCAAATCCTTACTTGGTTGTTATAGCACTGTAAGTATTAGGTGTTTCCGAAGAAAGATGATGATTCCCGAAGGGCATACCTATGCGCTTTGTGTATCATCATAACGATCATACAGCTCTGCACGAAAGTTATTAGGTATAGTTAAGTAGGTAGGTTTAATTATGAAAATATTCGCAAGTTTTGTTGTCATTGGTCCAAGTTTTTGGTTAAAAAAAACAAACAGCGCCAGTCGCCAATAAGAGATCAGATAGATATCAATTTGAGCGAATTATCCAATCAGCACGGCTATCAATGAGAGCTAGTGACGCTGACGCACAAGTCAAAGTATATAGATGTTTTTTTAAATATAAAATTGTATATAGATCTCTAAATACTTACCTAAATTAAATGATAATATCGATAACAATCAACATCACGATTATTTTGAATTCTCTATCATAATAAACATGTCCGAACAGTAGTTGTACAATATAGGTACTAAAGTGAAGTTGAGTAATCCCCACGTATAGAATTGTGTCTGGGTATTATATGCTAACAGATTTTCCCAGAAAAACCTACGTTTTAGATAGGAAGTTCTGCAAAAAATCACACTTATTTAATCTTGTGATTCTAGTGAACGTGCGTCAGGGAATCACAGCGTCTGTATTGACACTTTACCTGCACACGTCACAGCCTTGTTATTCCGAAAATATAATATTGTGTAAAACTCGTTAGTCACAAAATGTTCGCAGCCACTCACCGAGTTACAGTGTCTACTTCCGCACTTTTTGTCAAGCACGAACCAAACTTGACTTAGCTTTGAATTCGTTTGTAAAAATAGCTTCTTGGGAATGTCACCCCGTCGGTTACGTATAGTGAAGGATTGTGATAAAGTCTCTGTTATGTTTTTATTAACTACCAAGCAATCAAATCTTTTTATTGAGTCAAAAGTATCGGTAGTAGCATTCTCATCTGCGCACGAGTAGGTTGCAGTTAATGATGACGAAATAAGTGCTGAGGTCACCATTCTCCTGCCTTTACCTATCCCAATACTTGGCACAGCATATCTTTTTCTTCCGTATGTACATATTTAACCGTAATCGCAATGATTGTATTTGTTTCTTTGGGCTTCCCCTTCTCTAATAGCAGTTGGCTGTGTTACTGCTAATATTCATACTCTGGACTGTCGTACATGTTCCTCTTTCCACCGCTTTACATGACCTAGCTATAACAATCAATTTCCACTCTTATTCCACTCTATTAAGTTTGAACGATTGTATCTATACCTATAGGACATACTAAGTACTAACCGACGGCGTCTGGTCTGTCCTTTGGAAAGTATTATTTGAACAGCTCGTCAACATTTGCATAGGTATTCCACTTAAATTATTCATAACTAGGCACACAATATGCCCGTATAATCAAGCTGCTTATCTTCATTGGAAAAATACAGATTAGCATTTACAAATTCTTTGAATGAGATTTATTTATCGTACTAATTTTCCGAGATATATATAGTTAGATATATAGTTAATAGCCGGCTAAAACTAGGTGTAGCCGCACTTCGGCTATTAGCCGTAACATATACATATACTCAATGTCGCAATACCACGATTATTACAAAAAAAAAAATAGAAATATCTGTTGACTTTCCACCTTTACATACTAAGACCCATCTGTGCCTCAGAAAGCACGCTAAGCCGTTGTTCCTGGCTGTCATTTGTTGATCTTAGACAGTTGTTACGTGTCGTCAGAAGCCCGAAATTCTTACAACCAGTCTTACGAAGGGTTATCGTATTACCCAATAACTGGGTTGTGGAGGTCAGATAGGCAGTCGCTCCATGTAAAATACTGGTATTCAGCTGCATCCGGTTAGACTGGAAGCCGACCCCAACATATTTGGGAAAAGGCTAGGCAGATGATGATGACGAAGCTTGGCCTTTTAACACTTAACCTTAGTTCACATGGTGATATTTTACAAAATAGTTTGGCTAATCATATTTACTTTTCTCACGATGCATTCATCTTTTCCTGGGTTCCTCGTTTCCTATAGCCATCTACTTTTCTTGACACAATAACGCCTCAGTTGTTGTTAAAAAATGAAACGACGCTTGTAGAAGACTAAGGCCGATATGAGGAGACGAACTAGACAGCTTCATGAGAGAAACCACAACAAACAACTGTGGAAAGTGAGAACACAGATTTGAGGACTACTTTGCCCAGTAGACGGTCATGATATGGGTTGATATAAAAATTATCTAACAGTAATGGCTCTGTCAACGTCAACATAGCGCTGGGGCAGGAATCCTGAGATTCTTTTAGTCGACTTACGTGTATGTAATCTTTGATTCGGTACGAAAGAACCAACTAAACGGCTGGACCAATTTCGATGAAATGTTGTGTGTGTTTGACTGGGTCCGTGGATGGTATTGATTCACAATTGGACCCGTAAGTGACGCTGCGATTGAGTTCTAGATAACAGGACGTCGGCGTCGTTCCGATCAGCTGTATGTACATAAAATATAAAAGATGAATCCTGACGCATCATCACCCAGCCCAAACCGCTTAGGGTAGTTAATCAAAAGTCCTTTTCTGACGTTTGCAATTGCTAAGGGGTGAAAGTAAGGAAAATCGTTTGTATGAAACATCTTATTCTTTGGGTTTCATCATTATCATCATCATTTCAGCCGAAAGACGTCCACTGCTGGACATAGGGCCTCCCCCAATAAGGAGGTTTTGCCATAATCGCCAGGCTTGGCAATCGGGTTGGCGATCGCAGTATGGTGGTAAAATGCATAGAGAATGGGCAGCAGCGTTCTACGACACCCACGGGAAGAAACGGGATGGTGCTATTCTTTTACGTCCGGCACCACACGGAATCTCTTAGAGACTTGAATGTTGGTCCAAATATTGGTAATTAATAAAGATCTAAATGATTAATTTTGTTGAAGGAGTCGATGAAGTTATAACGAGAAAGTACGAAAGTCACACGGAATAATGAAGTAGTGGTTAAAGAGCTACTTAATATTGTAAACATTTTTTTATTTTATGGTCCAACTAATATTATAAATGTCAAAGTTTGTAAGGATGGATGCATGGATGTTTGTAAGTCTTTCACGCAAAAACGACCGGTAAAAGCTAGTAATATAGTTAATAATAATACATAATATAATAGTTTAGTAAGTGTCTGTAACTCCTCGATGCTTGATTTTCATTCGAAGAAAGCAAAGTTCAGTGAATCATTGACCGACCGTGCCAGTTGCAGATTACATATTAAACAGTCGTCTTGTTGACCTTTCAATACCTAAACGATTGACAGTGAACATCTTCATAATTCTGATCATCACGACATAACTACACAACACGTTAAGGCCCCCGCAGACAAGCGCTGTAACGCGTCGCGCCTGTCTGCGAGAGCCTTTATTTATTCAAATTAGTGTTGCCCGTCGTAAAATCCTTTATTGCCTAAGCCTTTCCCTCTGGCCCATTTTAAAGCCAAAGGTGGTTATTTTCTAATTCGGAAACCGCACAAGCCGTACAACGGGTTGCAAGGTTGAATGAATGGCTATATTATTGGTGTTCTGAACTTATGACTCTGACCTCTAGTTATGAGGCACTCGAAAGAATTCGTTCCAAAAGATAGTGTGTGCACAACTTATATCTGCTCTAGTTCTTAGTTTTTTTTAGCACGTTACCGGAACCACCTGTACAAATTGGAACCATGGAGATGACATTTTAAAATTGTACTCGTTCTTTGTTTAAATTAAATATTTATTGGATCGTGATCTTGCTTTTTTCCTTGAGATCACTTGAGTAAGCCAAAAAACAAAGTTCACAACGCCTGCGCATTGTTCATGAGGTGAACCCAACAATTACAGTTTTTGCTCCTCACACTGAGTATAAACAAAAAAATATTTATCACTGATAAAGTACAGACGCCAGCACATCAAGCTACCCCAAACTGTCAAATTTCTGCAATTGAATATGAACCTTATGCTTTTGTTATAAAGTTGAAAATCTATCAAAGAAATTTGACACATTGGGGTACCTTGATGTGCTGGCGTCTGTACCTACCTACAAAACGATGTAGTGTTCGTACCAAATGGCTATACATATTACTAAGGCACCTCAATATAATGGTTTTTGTTCCGAATGTACCTAAAGTAATGTAAACTGAGCTCATAACAATTGCTTGCTAATTAAAACAGTTTTAAAATAATGCAGTTTTGACCTTGCTTGTTTGAGTAGATAGGTTAAATGCGCCCAATATGACTTTTAAAACTAGCAAGTTTATTGTTTTGAACGAAAAGTAATGTGTGCCACTTACATTCTTATATTTATTTTATTGGTGACTAGCTTCCGCCTGCGGGTTCGTCCGCGTGGAAATTATCCCGCGGGAACGTACTAGCGGGATGAAAGGATCCATGTATTAATCTAGGTTATAATCTATCTGTGTGCCAAATTTCATCCAAATCCATTCAGTAGTTTTTGCTTGAAAAAGTAACAAACATCCATACATACAAACTTTTGCGCTTATAATATTAGTAAGGATGAATATTTTAGGGGTCAGCTGCCTCAGAACAAGTGTTTGACTGTCAATACGCCATCGTTAAAGATAATTTGAAATATTTTAATGATGAAAAATATGATAAATTAATAATAATGTATGATATGTGGGTTAACCAGTTTGTCTGCTGAATGTGACCCATTAAACTAGGTATAACTCACCTCTGTTGCTGCTCTGTAAGCGCAAATCGATACAATAAATTGATGGTGTAGTAGAGTGTGAGATATGCTAGTAACTCCCGCCACACCAGCTTGTACACGCTGCCTCTCCATCTGCAAGCGAAAGTAAAGCTATAGCTCGATTTAAACTTATAATAAAACAAGGAAGAAAGCTGTCAGGTTTTCGTAACGGCGCTCTTGCCGACCGGCGGCGGCGGCCGAGCAGTCGAGCACTGGCACGGCTGCACACAGCCGACCTTGCCAACATATGTACATGACACACGCGAGTAATTTCAGCTTTATCAGAAGAGTTATCCGATAATATACATACCTACATGGCTTTGAACTTAAACCAGCCTCAGAGCGGAAATGTGTAATATTACACAACCTACAAAAAATATAGTACAGATATAAGCTATTATACATAAAAGAAGACTCGCCTATAAAGAAACCGAAGAGCAAATTACAGCAGATATGCGCGGATTAAATTGCTTATTCAAATCTTAACATTTTATTATCAGAAATAAAACCGAATTGGTTGGCCGTGACGTGATACGAGCGATGTGGGCTTCTAAAAACTTGTTTAGCGTCAGGGTGTCAGACAAAAAATTGAGTATAATTGCATGTCTAATCGCTAACCGTGAGCCGGATGATTCTAGGAACGTGACAACAAGAGAGGCTACAATATTGTAGCAAATTAGTAGCTGAAGTTGTTCACAATCACCGGTGATTGTTAGACTGTTGCTAGACCACCATTGGAAATATTTGACACAATTTTTCTAAGATGGTAAAGGTACTTAACAGGATATTCCAGCTTCTAGGGCTTATTTTGCTGTAGCCGTCACTCGTCAGAATTTCACAATCATTCCTATAATATTTCCAAAGCACAAATGTCCTCAAAATGCTTTTGTTTATGAATGAATGGTTTCGATTGTTAAGACAAAGGTCTTATTCCCGCACGACAATGGATCGATGGTTACAAATTACAATCAATCGTAGGATGAGTTCAATTGAATTGTTGGTTGTCGGCCAATTGTCGGATCATCGGCCTACATTCTTCTGTTGAGTGCTTCAGACTCCTGATCTCGTGATAACTTTTCATTTCCTACGTGTTATAATTTATTCTTCAATAAGTTCCTTTGCTATTAAAGTTCGTTAATTCAAATAATTTAGTTTCTTGTGTTAATCTCTACATTTTCGTTAATAGCAGCCGATAAAAAGACTTTTCATCGATTTAGTGGTCAGAGTAAATTAGCTGTGTGGTATACGGATGGACTAGGCGAAATTAAAAGGGTTCCGTCTCTTCCATGGGGCTACGGAACCCTCAAAACGGAGTGTAAGATAAAGTGGAGAATAATAGACAAGAAAATATTACGCCTAAATACCATGGGACCAGGGCAGACAGGAAAAGTGTGACAAGCCAATCCATTGTTATTACGATCCAAATAAAGTAAATCCTTCATTATTTTGCTCGTATTCATTGCACTTAGGCACAGGAAAGTTTGATAGGACACGCCCACTCTAGTCGCTAATTAAAAGTGCCCTTGCCTCCGATGTTGGGGCCAATAGTATATAAAAATAGAATCAGAATCCTTATTTGGACGCAGTCGACTTGCCGTAAGCGTACGGGACTACGAATTAGGAAAGTAAATTACCACATGACACCTGTTTTTGTCGGAAGTAAAGGCTGTCGAATTAGTATATCATATTACGTATACTGTTTTATCAACCTCTATGTCTTTTAAGGTCTGATACATGAACGTGCTACGAATACGTAAGTTTAAAGTTCGACTTTTTATTCAATATCGTTTGTCAAGTATAACCTGGCACTTTGTAGGACGCCGTTTGCTTGTAAATTAACTAGGCTATTTAAATAATATAGGTTTTAATGTTTAGATGTCCGATAAAATTCAATTTAGGCCCGTATTTTACTTAGGTACTCTGCCCCTTGTACGTACCTACTAGGTAATTGGCAATATCTATTTCCTAGAAATTAAGTCCGGCCCTTGACCTGGATGTCTGAAAAGTGGATTTTCAACGCTTTAATTATTGAAATACTGAAACAGGATAAAGAATTAACTAAGTACGTAGTAGGTACTTGATTATGTTAGGTGACGTACGAAGAGTGGACTGAATTGTGTGACCCATAATAATTTCTGGCAGCAAAGTCTCACTTCTTGAGAAGTTGGTAACCATTCGAATTTGTTCGTACTTACGACTGTCGATTAAATAGACGAATTCAGGAAATAACTAATTATAATGTTTAGGTATGCATCACGAGCAAATCGATTTTACACGCTTAGGGTTTTTTTTTTTTTTTTTTTTTTCAGGGTGGGAAATCATCAAATGACTTCTCCCGCTCTGGGTGGAGCAGGAGGGCGTGTCAGACTTTTACTGACTAAAACCCACCCGTGTTCCCTCAGTTGCCTGTGTGCCAGGGGCGACGGTATCTCTTTCGAACAACCCGCACCCCTGGCAGGCATCGGCCCTTGCGGACCCCACCAGTCCGGCGCACCAGGACACATGGCACGCCGTGACCACCCCAGGAACCAAGTAGCACAAGGGCCCTAGACTACCCTGGCACCCTTGGCACCCTTGGTCCCCCTGCGACGGGTCAGAGCAGTGGCCCCGCCGCCTACCACTTCTCGGCCGCAGAGGATAGGGAGAGCGGCCAACGCTATACCGACACTCCTCTTCCCCTGCGGCCCCACCGCGTCCGCCATCAAACGGTGGCGGCCCCGTCCAGGCCACGGAAGGGAAGAGCGCTACTCAAAAGTACCGGCACTCCTCCTCCGCCGCAGCCTGTAACCCTCAGCCGCGATGCCTCCCATTCGACATCGCGGCCCGCCTTAGTTGCGGTGCACCTCACCGCAACCTACTTTTTGGCCGCTACGTCGTCGGCTTGGAGACCAAAGCCCTGACGAGCGGCCCCACCTTGGGGTTCCTCTTCGCTTCACCGTGGGAGCGGACCACGGCTACTGAGCCCCCCCGCAACGACAATGCGGGAACCCACTGGGGGGGACACGCTTAGGGTTAGGTATAAATCGGCTTTACGGCTATTGTCCTTTAAAACACCCTCTCATTGTTGATGTCTGTTATAATTGTTTCTTAGTTGTCGTTGCTATTACTATCTATGTACCGCATTCACAAGGATGTCAGCAAGTCTCTTTGTTTAAGTTCGTGCACAAAAACATAAAGAACTATCAAATGACTCTTTCCTTTATTAGTTAAGTCTTTTATTTTACATTTTAATGTACAATTTTGTGGTGGGGGCTCGTGCTTTAGCGGCCATATTTCAGCCAACCTTTATTAATTTATGTTAGCTGGTTCTCACAAATTGTGTTTTGAATGTTGCAGCATCTTTCAATAGAGTGATAAACAGCGCACTCCTGAACAACAGGAGATGTAAGCCACGTTTGACAGTTAAATTGGTGACCGCAAATTATGATTGGAATTTCTAGAAGCTACAAGACTACCTTCATGACTTAGTCCATTGTAGACGCCAAGAACTACACTCATAATATATTGTATGTGCTGAAATACAATTTTAAGGGAACCTAGTCACGGGCTCTAACTCACTGGTGGGCCTGGCTAAAAATTCGACTTCGTGTCCGACAGAGATAATATCAGTGATGAGCAGTTAGACGATAGTCTACATGCACAACGTTATTGAGTGAGATGCAGGATCATTTATAGTAAAAAATTCAGAAAAGTCCTTTGGAAGATCGGGTTTTATGAAAAAGCCAATGGATAAATCAATGACCAATAAAGTTTATTGAACTTTTCGTTAATTGAAGTTTGTCGGTACCGACTTGGTTTTGGAGATTTTACACTTCTTTTATTGCTTAAACATGCATTAGCAAGAAAAACAATTTCCATTAAGTTTTCATACAAATTATTGTTTGCAAGAGCCTTAACACTTAAGTACACAGATGAGAGGACACCAAGGGTTTTATTTATAAACGTTGCTTAAACTTAAGAGACGCTTAAACGTCAAAAACGTATGATCAAACAGATAATCCTTAGCAACGTTTATGAATATTGGGGCAAGTGTCAAGGTCTTACAAAGGGCCAGGCAACACTGCGGTGCGACGCGACGACGCAGAATGCTCCCTAGAAATCTACGACGTCGCATAACGCACCGTGGAATTTTCCGATGCGCTGCCATACGGCAAACATCTGCGTTGCGAACTGAATAATGGGCAGCGTCCTAGCCCACGTTCCCACGGACGTAATAGATTTTTTTCACTGGATCTTCAACGCACTGTTAGTGCCGGAGTTGACACGCTGAGAGTCACTTACGCTGCACACTGTTGGATTCTCAATAGTTCAACACCGAGAGAAGAAAATCCCGCCGCGATTTTATTATGTCCGTGTGGACATCTACTTAGCCTACGATGCCGTATGCGATGAATTTTTTGCGTTGCGTCATCGCATCGTAATGATTTCTAACAATATTTCAGCTACACAAATCCATTTCGTATCGACTAGCTTATTGAACATACTTAGTTTTTCTGTACCTACGTGGGAAAATGCATTGTTTAATTAATCATTTCGAGATACGATAATAACGCCCGAGCTGTTAGAATATTTATAAATCTTGGTCAAGGTTTACCTTTTGTGATGTACAATTATCTAGGGTTAATTAGCCAGCTAATGACAAAGACAAATAATTATATTTATTCGTCGGATATGTTAGGTACAAAGTTGGACAAGTTTAATTACGTTCAGGACACATCCGCTGCTAAAAGCGGCATACGAATATTTACAATTAGTAATTACCAGAGGTCGGAATTAGGTACAGTTATTTATGTACTTACACTGATTTCATACAACGAAAGAATAAAGTGTATATGTCCCAAATCCCAGGATTAATTTTGAAGAGCAGAAAAAATCCGTGATCTATTCAATAAAAAGTTATTTACTTTTACACAATTTAAACCACTGCACACGCGACGTTGCCAAATTTCTATCTCTGAGAGTTTTATTATTATTTATTTATAATATTGTTGGTCACACAGGATTCTCTTTTAGAAATCCCGGGAAGGTCCATATTAATATCAACATTTCGATGCAAGTACATAAATAACTCTACCTAATTCCGACCTCTGTTAATGGGTGTAAAACCTTTTAAATTATTTTTACAATAATACACAATACAAAACACTTAAGGCTGTGTATATAAATAAGGACACATATACTATACAATATAAAATAAAACATAACAATAACAACCTTCGCATTAATATAAAATCTAATATCTATGTAGGTATCCATGATACCTACTTATTTAAAAAAAAAATATTTTTGGGAAGCTAAGTGTTCAGTTGTTTTTTGAAAAAAAAAATAATGGTAGTTCTCGTATTCGTTTTGGAATATGGTTGTATTGACGAATAAATGTTCAATCACGATTGCCAATTTATCTCGACAAACGACAAACTATTCTCTATCTCCATTAGCCACAAACTCTTCCAGATAACACTGCCAAGTCATGAAGTAACAACACAAGCGCACTGTGCAGTATTTGATTGGTCAAACTTTACCTATCTATAAACGTAACATTACGTCTTGTTGGGGAGAGGCAGTACCTACAGTCAAGTTCATTGATATATTGGCCCTTTCGGGCTTCAAAAATATAAGAACGTCAAAAAAGGTCATAATATTGTGACAACTATTAAAAGCATCATTAAATTGTGGTCAAGATTTAGATTCATTAATATGTGACTGCTTTTTCTCGTAATTTTTCATATTATTGCCTGATGCACAGCATAATTATGTTCTATAGAATTTATTGAGCTATCCAACGCTCACAATATTTTGAATCCTTGACAGTGCCAATATACTGTACCAATACTACATTGGGCGAATTGTGGGGACATTAAGGCCCATAGTATTCTCATCTCCCGTTTGTATGCTAAAGCACGACTGCCGCCCGCGCCCGCGCAGGGCACCTCTGAGCCTTTATCTCAAAATGGGGATATTCCTTTGATTAATTTACATTATTGTGCTTCGGCGATTCTGTGGTACCTCTATCTATTTTTCAGTGTATTTTTTTTTCCAAATAACGTAGCCGTTTAGTAGGAGTATGGAATAGAAGCCAAAATATTGCGTGTTGGAAAATATTTTTTTACAGCAAAAGTATTAACCATACAAAAAAAGTACTTCGGGCAAAATGATATATATGAATCTATTGCAATATCATATATTTTTCAAATCTTCAAGACAAGCCGTTAATGAGCAGTAGGGTTCATAAAGTGACCGTGTTACGCTACCAAACGGGACGTAGGCCCTATTCCCTTAACCTTTTTCCCAAACTGTGAATCTTACCCAGGACCTCAGGCTCATCAGCAGCGCTTGCGGCCACTAGACCAACAAAGAAGCACTCTATTAAAACTTCTTCAATATCCATTCCAAATCATCATCAGCTACATACATGGGGCTAAAACGCCACATTCAGTGATTCCTCTAAACGCGATTAATTTCCTAGATTCCCTTATGATTCTGCTATTTGTCATTCAACTTCAACAAAGCAATTCATATTGTGTGGACCAGCACCCTAATTGCGTAACGCACGATTAATCATAATCTGGATCATTTTGAAACAGATTGCTCATCCATTGCTTCATATGTTCGAAAAATGTGTCTGCTCAACGACGTAACTAACGCAATGAATATTGTTGAACTGTCAAAATGAAACGGGTTATGATTGATCGTGAGTTAGGTACGCAATTATGGTGCTGTTTACAAATCTCCATACAAACTATCAAACAAATGAATTGTGTGCTTTTATTCTCGTACGTGGAACAAGAAGCGGATGGAAGTTTATTGGGTGAGAAAAGCATACATAGAAACTTGTTATAATAATGTTACAGTATGTATAGCCAGAGAATGGGCAGCAGCGTCCTCTATGCAGTTTACCACCATACTGCGATCGCCAACCCACCTGCCAAGCGTGGCGATTATTGCAAAACCCCCCCCCCCCCCATTGGGGGAGGTCTTTCCAGCAGTGGACACCTTTCAGCTGAAATTATGATGATGAAGATGTATAGCTAGTAACGCTGAAACGAGCTGAAACGACCAATTGGAACCGCGCAGCTGTAATGGGCACTTCTGACGTTTCATAAGTGCCCATGTAGGTTTAAAATATTTTTATTAAATTTACTAAATTCTTAATGTAAAATTATAAAGGAAGTCCAACGAAGGTAAATCTTTTTTGAATTACGTAAAGGCTTGTTGGCTTATTCGGTTCCTGCAGCCGACATGAGTTAAGCTATTATGGTTGAATCGTAAGAGTTTTCAACGTTTTAACATTGTTTAAATGCCCCACATGGAGACGACGCAGAATGACACTGTTTCGATATTCTATTCAATGGGTTTCGAAACTTTCTCTGTTGGTTTATTCTTATAACCTAAGGAATGTCATAGGCTTTGTAATTTCCACTTCCGATTCAAAGCAAAATTCTTTGAAAGTGCATTTTAGGGGTCCTAGTTACACGTTAATGTTTTACAGTCGTGATGCATATACACGAATAGCTATATAAGTTTACGGTCCGATGAGCTGCCTATCAGAAGACCGAAACAGTATTTCCGACTCTTGTATTCCTTTGCTTTAGCCGAAAGCATTCGACAGAATATGGACGTCTAAGTATGATGATGTTGTGCTTTTCCTGGATTCCAATTTATGCATATAAAAATAAGGATAGGCATAACTTTGAGGCACAAGTAGATACGCGTTACCTCAGATTATAAACATACAGTGAGGCCAAAAAACCAAATACTATCGCGTCGCATTGAATGCGACGCTTTAGTATTTGGTTTTCTAGCTTCACTATTGGTGTTCCGCGCGGTCTATCTGCCTTTGTTTTATAATCTGGGGGCCGATTCTACTAATTTGCAACGTTACACGTTAAATTGTGTTTCCACAACAGTTCGATTTCGATCGCCGTTCGATAGTTACATAAAAAGTCATTCTACTATTTTATAAGCAAAATGGAAACTAAACTTAAAACGAATTGCAACTGAACTGTAGCGGGAACACAGCGGGTAACCCGCGTTACCAACATGCCAAAATAATATGTTTTATTAATACCACAAAGAAAAAAGTTGAATCTAAAAATGTTACTAAACACGAATATGTGGCACTAAAAGTATTTTCTATAATTAAAAGACATAATGATCATAATTTTATCATTAACTTTGTCCTATAGTAAACGTCACGCTCATGTTCGATTTTGTTAGTAGAATAGGTTTTGACATTGTTTCAATCGATCGTTGGCGTAACTAAAACGTAACCGCAGCTGTGTCGCAGCTGGACCGTTGTTCATTTTAGTAGAATGCGAAAACGCTTAAAAGTGGTGATTCGGTTGCGGTTCTATTGCGTTTTTTTAACAAATTTGTTAGTAGAATCGGCCCCCTGAGCCCGTTACGTAAAAAATCTCAGTCATTCGGCTGTTTTTGTTTACTTGCCGTGTGAGATTTGTTGTTAGCCTGCCCATATCAAGAGTGAGCTGATAATGATGATGAATCTAATAATACTACCGACCACTTTACGTTTATAAGATTTTGCGGTGAAACCGGTACGAGTATCTACAACAATATCACGCAAACTCATTACAAGTTGGCGTTTGATCATATCTACAGCACCCTATAATTGCGTAACCAACTATCAATTACCATCTGAATAATTTTGAAGGATATTGTTAATCTATGCTTCTTTGTTATGTTCGACAAAATTATCTGCTTATCAATGTAATAACGATCAAAATGAAAGCCATTTCCTTTATCAGGGAGTTACGCAATTACTCCTCAGCTTACAGTTTAATTAAGATTCCATCAACTTTATTCTCTGGCCTTGAAAGGGCGTGTGAAGAAACTTTTAAAAAGAAAACAACAGGAAAGTCTTTAGTGCAACTTTTGGCTGACAGAACTGTATCTTACGAAAAGAATATGATGCATTTTACAATGCGAATACTAATAGTGAAAATTGCGGAATTGTCCCTTTTCCGTGGCCATGACATGAGTTTTTGAATGATCTGAGAAACTGCCAAGTTGCACAGCACCTGTACACGCGGAATACCAAATCAGATATCGTCAAAACACTTTGACCTTGTCAGAACTTGCCACGGTCGAACTGCTAGTGAACACCGCTTACTAATTACTAATATCAGTGTCGACCGACCTTCGGAATCTGTACTTAAGAACAAAAAATCGATTGCTTAATCGATCTCGGATTATGAATCTTTAATACTGGGTTAAGAGTCAAATAATTATACTACGACTGTATGAAACATAATTCTACGTTAGCGTCGTACAGCGTCGGTGCCGGTAACTAGGTACCTACTGTGTTATTGCCTTCCTAAGTATGTTAGCTAGTCTAGCTTACTATCCGGAATTATAAAGCAGTCTTTATCCAATTCTCAGACCAACGACTCCAACGAGGCAGTCAGTACTGCCTCGTTGGTCTAAAGGTTGCAAGCGCGACTGTTCAGCATGAGGTCCTAGGTTCGATTCCCAGGTCAGGCAACGTGTGCATTTCTCAGTAGCAGCCCTGCGTGTGGATTTGTGCCCGATTGATGCAAAAGGCTCGCCCCCCATTACATCGGACTTAAACATAACTGGCGAAATGTGGGTGTCTCTGCCTAATCCTTCGGGGAAAATAAGGCGTGATGTTATGTTATTTTACTGTTTTATTTTTCGTTTCCAGATAGCTAGAGGCATAACCCATGGGGCTAGAATGATGTTAGGATTCATAGAGCTGTAAAATTAAACTACCATAAATAAATACATAGGATAGATAGGGTAACTTTATGTATTTACTATGTTTTTCTCTATAAGTGAATTTGTAATTCTTTTGAGAAAATAAATATCTTTAACCGTAACTTATTTAACGTAGATTCCTACATATTACTGTTAAAGCTTCATCATGAATTCATGAGGAGATTACTATTATTTGTGGGGTTGTTAATTAATCCTATACATTAGTCATTAATAAACATTTAAGGCTCTCGCGACGCGACTGTAGTAGAAATATGTCTATGAAAACTTCAAGAAAATTGTTCTACTAGATTCGTGTCGCGCCTGTTTGGGTCTTTACCCGAAAAGTGATTATAGGTACCAAACGAGTATCCATGAAACTCTATAGTTGAATCCGTCTAAATTATAGTTTTACGTCACTATTAATTTGCACACTGGATTCCAAGTGGATTCTTATGAAGTGTTATAATCGTTATAATACAACAACTTGTTACAAACAGGTTGAATAATTGTCTTAACCTTGTAGTCACGTCGCAGGGTGCTCAAACATTGGAACTGCAACTTCAACATACTGGGGGCCGATTCTACTAATTTGCAACGTTACACGTTAAATTGTGTTTCCACAACAGTTCGATTTCGATCGCCGTTCGATAGTTACATAAAAAGTCATTCTACTATTTTATAAGCAAAATGGAAACTAAACTTAAAACGAATTGCAACTGAACTGTAGCGGGAACACAGCGGGTAACCCGCGTTACCAACATGCCAAAATAATATGTTTTATTAATACCACAAAGAAAAAAGTTGAATCTAAAAATGTTACTAAACACGAATATGTGGCACTAAAAGTATTTTCTATAATTAAAAGACATAATGATCATAATTTTATCATTAACTTTGTCCTATAGTAAACGTCACGCTCATGTTCGATTTTGTTAGTAGAATAGGTTTTGACATTGTTTCAATCGATCGTTGGCGTAACTAAAACGTAACCGCAGCTGTGTCGCAGCTGGACCGTTGTACATTTTAGTAGAATGCGAAAACGCTTAAAAGTGGTGATTCGGTTGCGGTTCTATTGCGTTTTTTAAACTATTTTGTTAGTAGAATCGGCCCCCTGTTTGTGATAGACAGTTGTGGTCATACAATTAAAAACGATTTGAAGTTTGATAATGTTTTCCCTAAATCCTGTCATGTGTAGTTATGTGTTCCTTCTTAGAAGTAACTAGTTATGTTATGAAATAGCCACATGAACACAGCAAACGGGATTAGGAATATACAGGGTGATTGGAAGATGGGTGCAAAGCTTTAAGGTGAAGATAGTATAGACAATTTAGAACCATTTAAGCCATGGTTGTCTTAGACGAAGTCTTACCAATTTGTTTTTTTTTTTAATAAGGTTTAATAGACGTATTGTACAATTTTTTTTTTTTTTCTGAGCTTTAAATGTCTGTAAAAAAAATGTCTAATGACACAGAAGCCTAAAACATGTTTTGCTTGATTGCTTACACATTACTTTAATTAAATATGAATTCATTTATCATTCAATTTGGCCATAATTATGCAGTTTACATTAAATTTTGAGAATTTCCGAAAAAAAAACTTAAAAATTTGGTTAAAAATATTTGGTAAGACTTCGTCTAAGACAACCATGGCTTAAATGGTTCTAAATTGTCTGTACTATCTTCGCCTTAAAACTTTGCACCCATCTTCCAATCACCCTGTATAATAAAATAGAGTAACTATACATTTTTGACATTTCGCAAGAGAGATAGAGTTCCATTCTTCTAAGAAAACGTCGTTCAGCTCTCATGAATTGCCACTTTTCACACTTTTTCTTGATTTTGCATCAAAGATGCTCAATTGGGTTTAGATCTGGGCTATTAGCTGGACAATCTAAGTCAGAAACTGATTGCGATGTGAGAAATTCCGTAACGGTGCGTGCAGTATGCTTTTGATTATATACCTTCCTTGCTATCCTTCCGTGTAACTTTTTTCCTACCAAACGCCTTCGAATAGTGCGTACCGAGATTGCTGAAGGGTTCTTTTCACCAAAGGGTTGTTTTCACCAAAATATTTTTTCTCAGCTCATTAGAGCCTTTAAATGGATTTTGTTTTGTCAAACTACCGATCACCGATCTACCGAGTTTGATCATCGAAGAGATGACTTTCTCTGTTTAGGTACACTCGGAACAATTGAAGTAGTTTGATACATGGCAAAATGCTTCACAGCATTTGTTTTGAGCAATTCAGATGATCGGCTATCTTTTTATGCGACCAAAATGTTTACCCGAAGTTTTATTATTAGGTACTTCCCTTGTACATTTATCACAACTTTTATTTTTCATCATTGTTTTTTATGAAGCAAACTTTTACAGCACAAAATGGCGCCAAAATTATACGAACAGTGTGTACCTACAACCACAGAGTGTTCTCTATTTGAATAAAAAAATACCTACCTACCTATTCAGCGTTCTTAATTATGTGAGTAAGTTATACTAGGTTCATATGTAAATGTATATAGCTTTTCTATTTATTTTCTAGCCAAAAATGTGTACATATCAACGAATGTTGTACCTACTACTAGTATGGAAAAGTTTTGCGATACCGAGAGAAATACAAAAAAAACATGCAATAAGTTATACTTGATAGTTTGAAAAAATCTTCCCTTTAGTAGTTAATATTTAAATACGCCCGCCGCGCCGTGCTAATTTTTCTATAGGTATTCTTGATTTTATGACTAGGTTTGTTAGTAAAACAAAAATAGCTAGTGCCTACCTATTTACGTGAATTGGCTTACAACAGGTAACTTGGTACAAGCTACACCTACATTCTTTTAGTAGGTGCCTACTAATTTAAGGATTGGATGTCATTCGTTATTTGATTGATTTCATGGACAAAAATATCCAGGTTTCTGTACTTTTTCTTATGTAGGTATTTAATAACACGATTCAATTTTCTTTTATTTTGGTTATTTCGTGATTATAATAGCCTACTGGGAAACAACGACTAAGTTGGTAGGTACGCTGCCTCAAATAATATATTCTTTCTTGAAAATAAATTCGATTAAAGAAGTTGACAAAGCAAAAAATACTATTACTGAACGCATTTCACCACATTGATAAGAACTAAGCGAAAATGTAGCAATGACCTAACAATACAAAGATTCTTCTAATGTCACAAACACGTTTGTGAATGTCAGAGTTAGTACTTTCGTGTAAATAGGTATACGTATACCGTAACCTGAGTCAGACGAGTTTCGTTATGTAGTACGCATATAACAGCAAACTTATTTTCATTGTGACTTATTGCGTTTACCGTTCAGTTATCCATTTGAAAAATAAAATAAATAGACATAGTTCAGTTGTAGCGGTATTCTCTATCTACATGTTACTACCAATTGGGTTTCTACCCGTCAGACTGATCATGTATAGTTACGTATATGATGATTGTTATTTTGAACCTATTAGGTTGCAATAACTGTAGCCACCTAGATAAGATTTAGCTGTTCATTTATTTGTGTTTATTTTTATTCATCTGTATACCAACAGCATATTACATAGAAAAGCGTACATACTCGTATATCAGTGGTCTAGACATGTTTTAAAGAATCGCCCCTAGTGGGCGATTCTTTCGGCGACCAGCACCCTAATTGCGTTGGTAACACGCGATTAATCATAATCGGTTTCATTTTAACAGTTCAACAATATTCATTGCGTTTATTTACGTTGTTGAGCAGACACATTTTTCGAACATACCTATGAAGCAATGGTTTAGCCATCTGTTAAAAAACGAAACAGATTATGATTAATCGTGAGTTACGCAATTAGGGTGCAGATCTCAATAATAAGCTAGGATAATTCTTTAAAAAAATCCTGTCTAAGGATTTCTGGCATGGTCGGTGATATAATGAATTAATAACGCGTAATTAAATCTTTGTTAATTAATGGTTGGAAAAGATCGGCTTATTACTGTACCTAGTACCTAATTGTTAGCTTATTAATTAAAGAGTCTCCTTACCTAATGGAGTAAAATGAAAAAGTTGACGCTAATTGTAATCATTGAAGTGCTTGTGCATTGTTATTTGTAGTGGAATTCATTTCGAATTATACCTACTAACGGAAATCAAGTGATCAAAAGCATGATTGAATAAAGTTTTAATCGATTGGTGCACGCGTCATGGTTACTTTCGCCGCCTTTCGTTGTCAGGGCCAAGCGAGCTGCGATCAGACATTGAATCGATTCTAGTTCGCGTTGAACAAGTAGCATTCATCACCGCGCCTGTCGAGGTCGACTCTGTCTCTAGCGTCAGCGTCGTGATCCTCGCTCTCTCATTAGCTATGGCAGTTAATAACAAACTTTCATTACTTTTTGACGTAAACATGCCACGGTGAGAACAAACTTATTTTCTAAATTAAACATATACAAGTGGCGCGTCACAATAGACGGACGGCAAGAGACTTGCTATTGTTAATATATATTGTGTGGTTACGGACCATCGGTGTGTGATTTCGTCATGTAGGAGGGAGGCGCTCCGTTCCAAACAGCTGTTTCACCCGAGCTGTGTGCCTGCGGGCTCCGGGGCCACCGAGTACGGTTCCGCAGTCAAAGCCTCACACTCTTCTAATAAGAATCCAACTTACTTGCAAAGGATCCTCCAGAAACATCCGAAACTGCTGCCATTAGGTACTTCACCGGCGTAAGATATAGTCATGTTTGGTACAGCTTAACACACTATAAAATTAATATTTATTTATACACACACACGTTTGTTGGCGCGAGCTTGGAACGAGACACACGCGGAAAATTAAATACGTTTTAGAAAGTAATAAAAAGTTTGTTGGCGTTAGTAACTAGGGAAGGCGAAGGGAAGTATTAACTAAATAGTGCACTTGTAATGTCACATTCTGGTGATGTGTTATGCACTCTGCCTTCCCCGTACTGTTGCGAAGCATAAAGGAGGGGCGCGCGAGAGCACCGTCCACAGAGTAGCGTCAACTGTGACTGATGAATGATACCTTGCTTGGCATGTTGTTCAAGTTACTCGCTCGCTGCTCGCTGTTTGCTCATGCGTGATAAACGCGACGCGGTTCTGCGCGGTCGCAGCCCCCTCTCGCAGGTTCTATACCAGCCTCGTCACCGCACGCGCCGCTAGATGGCGTTACAAGTAATTTAATACAGCCTTAGAGCTCAACGAGAGTGAATGCAACTTGCATCTCATTTATTTTAGTGGTAGCACAGTTATATCGTTTCCGATGATATCTCCTTAAAAAAGAAATTTTGTTTAAAATCACTAGATTTCCATTACGTACCTAGCACGTTGGTACAGACACCAGCACATCAAGCTACCTCAATCTGTCAAATTTCTTTGATTGATTTTCAATTTTATTTCGTACGTTTAAAGTTCATGTTCAATTGGGATAATTTGACAGATTGGGGTAGCTTGATGTGCTGGCGTCTGTACACTGACGACATTGCACTTTAATCTTTTGTCCGACCGAATGACGACAGTGCAAAGAGAGAAACTAACACTGCTATAGTCTTATTGTTGGCAACATCCGCAACAAGCTCAGTAAACGTATTCAATACCGAAAACAGGTATTTGTTTTAGCACCTTTAGTATCTAAACTGATCTAAACTGCGCATGGTACGAACGGTCAATGTTTAAAAAGAGAAAAAATGTTTATTTTTCTGTTAGACGTTTTTTAAGGTTCGTTATCGTCCGCGGGAAAATTTTACATACCTATATAACAACGTGACTTGATCTGCACCCTAATTGCGTAACGTACGATCATTCATAATCTGAATAATTTTGAAACAGATTGCTAATCCATTGCTTCATATGTTCGAAAAATGTGTCTGTTCAACAATGTAAATAACGCAATTAATATTGTTGAACTGTTAAAATAAAACAGATTATTATTGGTCGTGCGTTACGCAATTAGGGTACTGCTTGTAACCGAGTAGTCTTCTGAGGAAAACAGAGTCTATCAGTTGGGTTGCTGGCCTGAGACTTGCCCATCGGAGTAGGTAGGTACCTACATAGTCATTAAGATAAGGGCCCTTAGTAAGTAATCACACGCGTATTAAGTGGTACCCTGGTACAATCTTCAATAACCAGGTACAGTCACCAAAAGAAATAAGTAACGAGGGTCGTCGAATAGAGTTGAAGTTTAGTAATAAACCGATAGACGTTGTATTTTTTATTTTTTTTATCTAAGTGGGCCCGCTCTTGACCCCGATCACGCTTGATGGAAAGCTATTGATGAGGTCTATGAGGGATCAAGCGTGCCCAGAAAATGCCTGTTCACTCTTGTTCAAGGTACTGGTACTCCCACGCATCGACGAAACACAGCAAGCTGCTTTACGCCGGACTCCGGTGGGAGGGTGGTCGCAAACCAGGCGGGCATTAGCCCTACCACCGCAAGGGAAGAATTGGCCAGTCATCAAGGTATTGGGTGTGACTGACCAGGATGCGCCGAGCGCTCGGTTCATTCGAGTTACTGGTGGAACAAATTGCGCTACACGAGGAGGCTTCTTCATGCATCTCCGTGCATCATCATCGTTTTCGAGTAACACTCAATTAAATTAATAGAAAACAAAAAGTTAATTAAATAAATTAAATATCATTCGAAAAATCCATCGGTTTCTTGTTAAACTTAAACTGTATCCAACGTCACAGTTTATACTTATCGCGTTTGGTGACTGTACACACGGCTACACATCAAGCTATACATTTCCAGTACACGCTGATCTCGTATTGTAAAGGATTTCCGTACAGTGCGAGATCAGTGTAAACTGGAAATGTATAGCTTGATGTGTAGCCGTGTGTACAGTCAATTCAGCCTATCGCAGTCCACTGCTGGACATAGGCCTCTCCCAGGCTGCGCCACAACACTCTATCCTCCGCCTTCCGCATCCAGTCTGTCCCAGCCACCTTTTTAAGGTCGTCGGTCCATCTAGCTGGGGGGCGTCCCACACTACGTTTGCCGATACGCGGTCTCCACTCCAGGACTCGTCTGCTCCACCGTCCATCGGTCCTTCGACAAACATGCCCAGCCCACTGCCACTTCAGCTTGCTTACCCCGCTCCATAGTGCGCTGAGCGACCTTAAATTTGTGGACCAGCCCAACTGTCAGTGTCCACGTTTCGGCACCGTATGTCATCACGGGCAGAATGCACTGGTTGAAGACCTTAGTCTTCACACATTGCGGAATAGGCGACGAAAAGACTTGACGTAGTTTCTCAAATGCTGCCCAATCCAACCGGATCCTCCAGATAAAACTCTTTTATTTGATGTTCCTCGACATAACGGGAGACAAACATGGCCAGCCCACTGCCACTTCAGCTTGCTTACTCTACAAGCTATGTCGGTGACTCCGGTTCTTTTCCGGATAATTTCATTCCTGATTTTATCCTTCAAAGAAACTCCGAGCATAGCCCGCTCCATAGCGTGTGTACAGTGGGCTGGATCAATTGGGTACTTACCCAAGTTGTATTAAAATTTTAATACCACTAGGGTACCCAATTGATGCAGCCCACCGTACATAATTATTATATAACCTCCCGCTGCGCCGCGTCTGTCTGTCCGAAGTGGAACGCGATAAACTCAAAAACTACCGAACTTATTTCATACGGGTACGTTTCACCAATGGACGGAGTGTCGAATCAAAGTCACATCAAGAAGGTGTAGGTGTGTATAATTCATTAAGGCCCAGGGGGCCGATTCTACTAATTTGCAACGTTACACGTTAAATTGTGTTTCCACAACAGTTCGATTTCGATCGCCGTTCGATAGTTACATAAAAGTCATTCTACTATTTTATAAGCAAAATGGAAACTAAACTTAAAACGAATTGCAACTGAACTGTAGCGGGAACACAGCGGGTAACCCGCGTTACCAACATGCCAAAATAATATGTTTTATTAATACCACAAAGAAAAAAGTTGAATCTAAAAATGTTACTAAACACGAATATGTGGCACTAAAAGTATTTTCTATAATTAAAAGACATAATGATCATAATTTTATCATTAACTTTGTCCTATAGTAAACGTCACGCTCATGTTCGATTTTGTTAGTAGAATAGGTTTTGACATTGTTTCAATCGATCGTTGGCGTAACTAAAACGTAACCGCAGCTGTGTCGCAGCTGGACCGTTGTTCATTTTAGTAGAATGCGAAAACGCTTAAAAGTGGTGATTCGGTGGCGGTTCTATTGCGTTTTTTTAACAAATTTGTTAGTAGAATCGGCCCCCAGGTAACTTTAATATTGTCGTTATGAGCGATAATAGTTCTTCTGTTTATGATTATATATTAGATATGGTTAAAATCTGTTGTAATAAATTCGAATAATAAATGAGCAAGCATTGTCGTAAAAATATAAATAAAATTGTATAAAATTTGATATTAACTATTGCATAAAAAATAATCCATCACTGGTTGCAGTTTGGCATTTGAAATTTTATGGTATATTTTTAATTATAATTATAATTGTTATTAAAGGGATAAACTGGTTTTAAAGAAAATTAAGAGGTAGCTTTGATTATTTTTTTGATGCATTAAAGTATGTTTAATTATGTTTTGAGTTCAATCACTGTATGCAAAAAAGACTTGAATACATCATTATATTTTTTTTGCTCTCAAAGTTATTCACGGTTAAAGAGATACACTGGTTTAAAAACCACCTTTTTGAGCTACTCGTTATTTAAATGAAATATCAACTAAAAAATACATTAAAATCCTACATAATCTTGATTCCACAATGGTTGCTTTCGTTTTTTTTTTAAAGTAGTATTTGTTTAACAAATCTCCTTGCAACGATACCACATAAATTAGTAACAATGATTGATAACATGCATCTCCTCGTGACTAAAACAATGCTTACTGCATTATTTTAGTTATATTACTGACACTAAGGCGATTAACACACGGCACCGCGCACCGCCGCGCGGTCGGGCGGCGTACGTGTGTTATAAATGCATCAACGGATTTATTCAGAGACCAATGCGACATGAGATCCGCTTCACCGCCTACCGCGGCGGTGCGCCGCGCCGCGCCGCGGCGGCGGTGCCGTGTGTTAATCGCCTAATAGATAGACAATTTAATCATGAACAATATGCAAGAAGTTTTGTTTTTTAAAGATCAAATTTTGATTTTATAACAATTTTATTTTAAAATCTGGGTGTATTTACTACTGTATTCATTCGCCCGTATCGAGATTCAGTCTGCCGCACAGAGTACCTCACTATTCTGCACACAGCAGCAAGTAGGTACTGCCGCAGCCATAAATTGGAAGTACGGGTGAAAGACGATTATGTTCTTTATTCTAAAACAAGTAAATATGTACCCAGTGTCTTAGGAAAATAGCACAAAGGATAATCAAATTTTACAAATAGCCCAACAGTCAACAGAGGATTCCAGTAACTTAGCCAATCAAGCATATGGGGCATTGATTGAACATTTCATACTGACGACGCATCATGTTGTCACTGGAGATCTATACTGTGGACAGCATAAATCTAGTTATGGACACCCAGTAATGGACATGAAAGTAGTCATGGACGCGTAGTGAAGGGCGGGCGATTTGGGGGACTGCCTTATGTACCTAAGTTTGACTCTTGAAAAGTCCTGATTCTCAGCCTAACTAATTTAAATAAATGACTTTTGATTTGATTTTGATTTGAGTAATGGACATAGGTAACTATGGATGTCCTCCATCCTGGAGCGGGCGGACCTGTCTGTCAGACTCTTACTAACTAAAACCACACAGTAATCTGTGACAGTGTTATACAGGAAAAGTTTTTATTCAATGCGCAAACTGTAACCATGAATTCTCCCGCTCCACCCAGAGCGGGAGAAGTTATTTGATGATGACCCACCCAAAAAAAAAACCCATATGCTTGTTATAAAGTTGATAATCTATCAAAGAAATTTGACATATTGGGGAGCTTGATGTGCTGGCGTCTGTACATTTCAGTATTTTACTGTTTTATTTACTAGGTATTTTAGTGTTTTATTTATGACCTTCACTCACGACCAACTTTGCTAAAGGAGCATAGACTTCGCAAAGAGTGTTGAATTTATACATATTTTGGTTTAGCTTATGACAACCCACAGATTTTCATCAACTTTGGCTGAGATTTGCTGTATCTCTTAAACGGCATGACATACAACTACGATTTTTTTTATGACGGTGGGTCATAATTTAACCATAACGCAAACTTTAACCATGAATTCAGCATACCATTCTAGACCCCCAGCGAATGAACTTAAAACTTTTCGTATATGTCATGCACGGACGGATCAAGTACTAAAGTCTTTAGTGCATTACATGTCATGCATGGACAGTTAAAGTGTTAAGAAGCCGGCCAGGTATTGGCCTGCATGACTTCCATGTGGACCGTGTCACTCTCTACAGTCGCAGTTTATTTATTTATTTAAACTTCTCGCACACAAAAAAGGTACAAAGGCGGACTTAATGCCTTAGGCATTCTCTACCAGTCAACCAGTCGCAGTTCCTCTTGAGGGCCGCGCGCGCAAACCCGGGATGCACTGCCCAGGCTGAGCACTCTTCCATAGTAGGCTGCGCCATGACGTCGAGGCAGTCATCGCAATGGTGGGATTCGAGCGTCGGCTACTGGCCTATACGGGGCACCATGCCCGGAGAGCACCTGTGTCAGCTGGAAAGTAAGGGCGTCATGCCGTCGCTCCAGCCACCTTCTCAATAGATCTTACTGCCGGCCGCTATTGCACGCCGCAATCGCCACTGCGTTTAGAATTCTATTAAAAAACCGTCTAACAGAACAACTTATTTTGTTGTCAATCCGATTGAACACAACTAGCTTGCACGCAATTACTTGCGTGCAAGTCAGTTTCAAATATGTAGGTAGACTACGGCACTATAGCTTTACCTACCAAAGTACGTATACTTTGTGTGTTCTATTTAATTTATAGGTAGGTACTCTTTCTACCTAGCACTTGTGGGTGGCTATAATTTATGAACCTACTATGCCTGTGTGGGCGTAGATCAAGGGGTTTGTGGCCAAGCCGAACGGATTGATCGATAAGCACCCTAAAATAATTGCGTAACTCACGATTAATCATAATTTGTTTAGTTTTGAAACAGATGGCTAAACCATTGCGTCATGTGTTCGAAAAATGTGTCTGCTCAACAACTTAAATAACGCAATGAATATTGTTGAACTGTCAAAATGAAACCGATTATGATTTATCGCGTGTTATGCAATTAGGGTGCAGGCTAAGTTACATTTGCCGAGGTTGGTCTATGGATGGGTCCATCTTTACAGCAAAAATTCAATAAAGTACGGTATGCCGTTGATCCCGGGCTATCAGTCGTGGATCTTTGACAGTCGTTACGGGTAGTCAGAAGCCCGAAAGTCTGACTACCGCAGTCTTTGCAAGTAACTGGGTTGTGGAGGTCAGATAGGCTGTTGCTCCATATAAAATACCGGTATTCAGCTACATCCGGTTAGACTGCAAGCCGACCCCAACATAATTGGGAAAAGGCTATGCAGATGATGCCCATGGGCGTAGCTCAGTAGACGTCTGTTCAAATTCTACGTTTAGCGCATACAATGCATACATGCTGTGGATGACCTACAATGTTTTCATACCTTTTAGTTAGGGGTAGTTACTTCATAACAATTTTTACCTCCTCAGGATTCCCTAGCCTTTTGAACGCCATTGTCACATATGTGACAGGCAAGCGCGTGCCCTGTAGGTACGCCAACGACACAAATATATTGTGACAAAAAATATGCGGTGCATTTTAACACGAAATAAACAATTAAATCAATCTTTCACACTTTCACTTTCTACAAATCAACTTTTGTGTGTTTTTGTTTGTATAACTATTTAAGCTCTTATCCGTATTATTAATTGCTTGAAACAAATTAAATTATACCATGGATATTGAGTTTGACGACAAAAAAGGAGAAATTTAACGTTCAAAAAAGGGAAGTGTTCTGTCTCACACACCAAAGTCAAAGATTTTTATTAATATGTGACCGCTAGTGACGGACGTATTATTGTTAATAATACTTAATGATATGTCGTTACTAAAAATGAATGTGCAACTGATTATTTTATTTTTGTATCAATTGGTATCTGGATAAACCAAATTATAAGTTTCAGTCTTATAAAATCACACTAGCAGCTATAGAATCAAAAACAAAATCTAGTCAGGTCTAATTTCATTATTTGCTAATCTTATCTCATTATAAGTTGTTTTATTTATTACATAATAATATCATACTACAAAGTATCGATAAGCGAGATGTTAAGTTGCTAGATCCCTAATTCCGATATCTATCAAATATCGGATATTTAGTTATCTATACCAATATTATAATCTATACTAATGTTATAAACAGGAAAAATTTGATTGTTTGTTTGCATAGCTGCTAGTTTATTATAAATGTCGAATTTTTACAAAACCTAATATTAGATAGAATCGATAAGCGACATTCTGTACTGCTACATCCCTAAATCATATGCGAGGGAGACATTAATGGCTGGCCGCCTACGCCATTGTCACAATATCAAGACAGCAGATCGAGAATAGTGCTGTACCAAAATGTAATTTTTTTATGTCTCTTAATGTCTGCTTTTACATTGATGAACTCTGTAAATGCCGCGTAATGATTATTATAGTGGGAATTACTGCCAAGTTAATTAAAATTTCAAAGTCATGAGTAGTGTTTATTCGAAAATTGCAGACAAGAATGTTATTATAACATTGGTTATCAATAAAGTTCTGGAATCCCTATTCTTTTTGTAGGTGTTTGCTGTGAAATTGTGGCTTGGCGTGGAGGGCACGCGCGTGCGTTTATGCTCTAGCGGTCAAAAGATTAGTTTACAGAGTCGCGGTCGGCTGTATCGACATCACCGCAATGAAGTTCGTTAGAGTACCTATACTCTAAGCTCTACGGACATAATTTGCGATTATGTGCTGTCACACAGAAGTGCGTATAACCAAAAAATCAAGTTCAATGGGAAATAAACAATAAAAGACAGAATCACATAGAATTTCTTACATGTATTGTATAAACAACTTTAAATCCTTACCCACGCATTCCACTCCACCTAGCTGCCTTATACATAATTAACTACAAGTTCGAACTAGGAATATTTCATCAAAGTGAAGGTTAGGAAGATACGGCTTAATTTTTTGGTCATATTTTTGTTGCATTTTTTTAACAAGAAACGAATACCTATAGATAAACTAATTTAAACCTGCGCACCGCCCCACTAAAATTTATATACAAGCTTTTGAAATGTGTATGCAACAAGCAGTGGAGGGGCGTGTAGTTTTAAATTAGTTGATCTCTACCTAAGTACCTATGTTTATTTTACTTCCTGAAGACGTGTCAATATTACATAAAAATGCAACAACTGCATACGGTAGGGTAAGATTCGAATTCTCCATGTATTGCATGAATTAACCATGTAGATAGTCAATCCATGAAGGCGCTCCACTCTTTAACACTTGTACCGAAAGCGGACAAAAACAAAGGAAAGGGGCAGAGAGGAGCGAGTCATCTTGGATTGAACTATCTGTAGTCTACAGCGTATACAGTTAGGCCCTCACATACCTGCAACTAAGCAGTGCGACAGTTAAGCTGCACTGCTGGTTTGTGACGTTGTTTGGTACCTAGTACGCAAAATAGCTAGACCCATCAAAAATGTTAATTGACCAACCACCGTTCGATTACTGTTGGTAGTGTTCGCCCCACTCAAAAACGTTTAGGTACCTAGTATTATTTTGAAATTAAAGTATTTGTGACTTTAGACGGTAAATAAAGAGACGGACTTAGAAAAAAAAAAGTATTCTTAATATAACTTTTAAAACCGCATGATTTTGTACTTTTTGCGGAAAATAACAATATTGCAACACATAACACATCACGAATTGTTTCCCCGAAGCGTTGGGCAGAGGTGTACCTTTAGGTACACCCACAATGCTTCAGTTATATTTAACTCCCATTTAAAAGGGGGCAAGCCTATTGCCATCAATCAGGCACAAAGGTCGACCTGGGAATTGAACTCAGGACCAACAAGAACAATACAACAGCAAAAAAGCAATATTTCAAATAACATTTTTTTTACACTTATTTAATAAATTTTAATTAATAATGAATGTGTTATTTTATGTGTAAACGTAAAATTATTGCATAAATACTCAAGATTCGTTTTTAATACGGACGCTTTTAATGTGTACGATTTTTTTACATCGCGCTCACCTGTATCATTTTCAACTATGATGTAAACAATTTTTTAACAATATTTTGATCTAAGGGTGTCCGTGGAGTTTCTTGCCCGTTCTTCTCCTAAGGGTCAACTCGCTTCATGTTTCAGATTGACAGACCCCTTGACAATTCAAAAGTGGCTGTTATCGGTTTATTTGAAATAAATGCTTTGAGTTTTAGTTTCTTTTTTTATAATTGTACGATTTAATTATTCAGAGTTCAAAGTGATGAGGAGCTTAGATAATATATATTTCAATGAAGGCCTGTTTCTCTCCTAAAAGAAAATAGGATGCATGAGACAGCGAAGCGACCTGCCTCCGGGTTAGGTTTTGTGTTTGTGAGTTTTCAACAGAAATAGAGTTAGCTTTGACTAGGCTAACTCTATTTCTGTTGAAAATATTTTTATTCCTTACGCAGAAAACGTTGAGAATTAAGAAAACGAAGGATGTGCATATATTATGTACGAGTATGAACGAGCGAAGAGAGCTCAAACATTTTTTTATTCTGACGGCGGTACATGGAGCTCAAGGAACTATGGGTCGCGAGGCCCCGGGCACTTTGACAGTGTCCAAGGGACTGGTCCAAGAGACTGCCCAGCACCCTAATTGCGTAACACGCGATTAATCATAATCGGTTTCATTTTGACAGTTCAACAAAATTCATTGCGTTATTTACGTTGTTGAGCAGACACATTGTTCGAACATACGAACCAATGGTTTAGCCATCTGTTTCCAAACGAAACAAATTATGATGAATCGTGAGTTACGCAATTAGGGTGCTGACCGAAGTGGCAGGTATTTATTAATTCAATTTATGGTCAGAGCCAATATAAATAGAGTATTTTGTTTAGCGTACTATTTTGCTTTTGTAAAGTACAACCACGCAAAATAGAGTTAGAAGAAAGAGGGGGAAGGGAGGAGGAGAGGAATACTTTATATTAGAGTACAGACGCCAACAGATCAAGCTATCCCAAACTGTCAAATTTTCCCAATTGAACATGAACCTTATCATATTGTAATAAAGTTGAAAATCTATCAAATAAATTTGACAGATTGGGGTAGCTTGATGTGCTGGCGTGTGTACAATTGGTAACCGTAGCTGTCGTGCAGCAGCGTTCTATAAATTCGTTCGGAAAACTTGTCTAATAGTTTGTTCTATACTTAATTCATGTGTGAAACAGGAACGGCCAAGCTTCACGCAGCAGGTTGCATGCGCCAACAACATGACTGTGATGTAGACATCCACACTATTGCAAAAACAAACAATAACTTGAGCAAGTTTAGAAAGTGCGTGCAGCCTGGCCATAAGACATGACAAATTGTATGCAATTTATCTTGGCGTTATTCTTAGATTAAATACAGTGTTCGCAGCATCATGAGAATTAACAGAAGATAGAATATATAAGCACAGAGAAGAAGTTTTCAGTTTGCAACAAAAATGGTGATGGATAGGTTTATCAATTGCTTTATTGCAATAGCCAATAATAATAATAATCATAAACAGTCAGGCGCCATCGGACAGCGTACATTTATCTGTCTTCCTTCCTAAGGTCTTAACTTTCACTCTGAAATATTACCTTTCGTCTGTTTAAGTTTACTCGAAGAATTATAATTACCTACATAAGTTTAACAACAAATTGAATTAATATAATTAGCTAGAACCTAAACTATTACATTATATTTAATATTTTCAGAAGATAATCATAGACATCGAGAGAGTTACTTCTATATGAACATGATTAATATTGAAGTGAAAGTTTGAATATAAGTAAAGGTATTATTTTGGCTTGAGAGAAGCAGAAATAAGAATGTATGTATGTATAAAATATGTAAGTACGATACGCTCTGGGAAAATAAACTCTTAAAAGATCGCCAGTATGCGAGGTTGTCCGTAAAGTTCTTGATTTCAAGTTGGACTTCTATCAGTCTTTGGAATTGGAACCCTCGTATCTTGACAATCTACGACGCATGTCGTACCTAAACTAACTTGAAGTACAAATTCGGTAAATTGGCCTATATTTACTTCCTGGCATTTATGTAACATACAAATAAAAAGGAAAAACTAAACCTCTGTGTAACGCTTAAGTAATTTAAGAAATATTTTATCAAAACATTTATGTAAAATGGTTATAATAATTATATTTTGATAAATCTAATTTCAACAAAATAATTATGTAAAATGGTTCATCTTGATAAATGTAGGTACCTGCAATGTGTCCAGATATATTTTCTGATAATACAGGATCGTAATTTGAGTGGGGTACCTAAGGCGAAAGAGCTAGTGTAGCCCCGAAATTCAAGTTTTCTTTAGATTTTTGCAATTTTGTTTATATATATATTTAATACATATTAGTTACGGTCGAGAATCATATTTAGATCAAAATAAAAACTGACACTTACCTGCAAGTTGCAAAAACCTAAGAACATTTTGTATATCGCGTTCTACCTTAGCTCATCGCATCGCCTTTAACCATTGCTTCTAACGAAAAAATATTTTAAGAGATCACCATCTCAAATGACCACCCTATACAATATATGAGTGAGTGCAGGCGACGTATCGAGGAAACATTCATCGCAAATCCATATTATTTTAGTTACATTACAGTAGCATTGTTGGCATTAATGCTAGCTGTTATAAGTTATCTAAGATAATTCTAACTAAAGAGATGTTCTGTTGCTCTCTCCAGTTCCCAATCAAACGTAGACAGCGCAACTCTTGCTTGATCTTCGTCAACGCCCATATCTAATAAAACTTGAACTTTTTGATTGAACTCCCAGATGGCGGTTGGACCTCCAGCGTATGAGTTGGTCCAGTGCCTGGCAGTCAAGTTGAATAGTTGTATGTCTTCTCGGTACTGTTTTGCTACCACGGCATCCTGTGGATCGTTCGGCTCAGCCGCTGATAATAGCGCTTGTATGGACAGCAGGACTGTGCGGAGTGTAAGGGCAGCCGCCCATTGATCCTTGAGTATGTCTAGACATATGGCACCAGTTACCGATGACACATTGGGATGCCAAATCTTTGTCATAAACCGGATCTGGAAACACAATGATCTCAAATCAGTTTGTCGTTGGCTGCAATGGAACGGTTTAATAATAACTAATAAACTACAAATTTATAACAGTCAAGGTAAGCATCAAATTAAGTAAAATTGCGTAATCTTAATTGCTGGGAAACTACTTTTGTTTTTTAAACCCCGCGCCCCGACGTAAAAAACAGGGGTGTTATAAGTTTGACCGCTATGTGTCTGTCTGTGGCACCGTAGCTCTTAAACGGGTGAACTGATTTGGGTGCGGTTTTGTTTATTTAAAAGTAGGTTTTCTAGTGGTGGTTCTTAGACATGTTTAATCAAAATCGGTTCATTATCAACTCATTTCTGGTTGATGAAGGGATTCAAGTATCTTCCACGGGTCTGATCGAGTTGAAATTTGGTTATTGAGTGGTTTGGTGTTTTGAATTTAGACGAACAAAGTAAGATGATTTGATGGATTTTGAAGGACAGAAGAGAAGAGACAAAGCCGCAAAAATTATAAGATACAAGGCGGCACATAAGAAATCTGGTATGTGGCAGTGTGACCCTGTGATAGATCCCACTAAAGACTTACCGATTCCTACACGTATTGATTTATCGCATTGACAGTTTTGGACTGATTTGGATCAATCAGATCCATGGGTGGACTTTAATGTGTTTCCATTCCACAAAAATAAACGTGGAAAACAGAAAAGTGGTGCAACTTAAAATATAATTTTGTGGATGGGCGCGGAAGTATAGTTTCGGAGTTATACGAGTATATGGTCTAAGACAATAATAATACCTTCGGCGGATTGAATGGGTAAGTCTCTGGTACTTTTATCTCTAGAAGGAATGTTCCACCTTCGTACGGTGTGTCTGGTGGGCCGGCTATCTCGCCCTGAAGTTCTGTCCAGCTGTCGTTGACCAACTCTAATTTAATGCTACCGCCTGCGACCTGTAACAACGAATTAAGTGAAAAGTTGGAATTGGTCTGATAAACACAACATGTAGGTACTCAAAACTTGGAGATTTGAAAAATGAATTTCAGTTGCACATCATGAAACAATTAGGTCTATTTTTACCGACTTCAAAAAGAAGGAGGTTATCAATTCGACATGTTTATATATCATATATATATATATATTCTTATGTATGTTCGGGCATAACTCCGTCATATATAGACAAATTTGCAAAATTCTTTTTTTGTTGGAAAGAGGTTTATCCCAAAATGGTCCCATATAAATTTCGTATAGATCTGATGATGACTTTCGGAGACACAACGGAACTCTTCAAAAAATCACAACAAATCGACCGCAATTGCTGCTATCGCTTAAATAGTTTTGACCCCAAGGATGATGAAATTTCGAATTGGTGTGTACTATTTAAACTAAAAAGTGAAAAAAAAAACTATTAAAAAAACAACCGACTTCCGGAAAAACACTACAAAGTGAAAGTTTTGGACACCACTGTATTCTTAGGTATTACTGTGGACTCGAAGCTAAGTGGGTCCATATATAACCAAATTGTCGAAGCGGCTAAGGTCTGCAGCCTACGCGGTCTAAAAAAATCGTCATTTGACTGATGTAGAAACAACTCGATTAATATATTTTAGTTATTTCCATAGTGTAATGTCGTACGGAATTTTACTGTGGGGAAATGCAGCCAACATTCAGGCAATATTTGTGCTGCAGAAGCGAGTCATTCGGGCAATATATAACCAAAGTTGTAGGTATTCACTGAGAGATAAATTTAAGGAAATAAACTTAATGACAGTCGCATTTCAGTATGTAGGTATATGAGAACCTAATTTATGTTAAAAAGAACATTAATCTATATTCTAAACACAGCGACATTTATAACATAAATACTAGAAACAAATATTTACTTATTGTGGCCATGACTAGGTGCCAAAAAATTAGTAATTCATTTAAGTGTTAAAGTATACGTTTTTCAACAAACTCCCAAGCCATGTTAAAGAACTAAGCTTCAATAAATTTAAATCATTTATTAAACACAAACTCTGTCAAAAAAGTTTCTATAAGTTAAACATTACTTGGATGATAAAAAGGCTTTTGGCATTAGTTAAGTTACTCCAATGTACGCTTAAACAACGAACTATTATGATTATGCGGTATTAGAATAATATTGACATTTTATATTTATTGATATATGTAAAATTATTTTGATGACATTTAAAGAGAAAACTGACTGTGAATATGAGTAACTGAGTACCATGCAGGCTAGGCATACATGACTTTATAACTGTCTGGTGGTTTTGAGTATTTCGTTTATGGCTTATGAAAATGTCCTGCAGATCTGTTAGCGTCTTGTAATGTATTGTTGAGCTCCCTAAAATAGGGTAGAGCTACACGATGACTGATACATACATGCTGTCTGTTGGGACAGGTCAGCTCAAAGCTGCAATGGCTCTTTCTTCAAAAGGCCTTTCCAGACATGGCCCTGCATTTTTAGACTCAGATAAAATTCTAATAATATAATGTTTGGACTTTAAAAGAGACCATGACCTCTGAGTTTGTTGCGGCATTTCTTGTTAGGGATCAGTCAGCTAGGAAATGCCGGTGCCATCTAGTTTTTAAAATATTGACCAACAGAATAACAACGTGTAAAAAAACGTGTGTCTTACATAAATAAACAATATCTGAATGACAGAGCTTTGCCCGGATTTTTTTTGACGTTTTCTAAAAATGAAACCTAGCTAGATCGATTTATCGCCCCCGATACCCCCTGCATAAAAGTTACTCCTTGTATGAATAAACCAACGTTAACCTAACATATCTGAAGAATGAAAAATGATCAGGCTTCCTTAGTGAAGCTGAAGATGCACACCTCTAATTATAAACTTGCCGGTGCCCATGTATCTTAACACGATAAAACAAAAAATCTTACTAAACTCATAATTTTAACTGACGACACTACCCGCGGCTTTGACCTCTTAATGGGCTTGTAGTTGGTGTAGTCTGTGAAGTTTCGCCACCTACTTTAATTTGACCTTGTATTATGTTTTTTATTTTACATTTTGCCTTCGTTCTTAACCTAACCATTACAGTTATTAAATCTGATTTATAAAGAATTTGTCTGAAAAATCTATTACAAAACGTTGGGATTGGTCAAATTGATCGAGCAAAATAACAACAATAAATTTGATTTGTCAAAAGCATGCAAATGAAACAATGAAGAAGCCATGAATAGGACTTGCATAACAAAAACACAATTCAAATGGAGATGCACAGCCAATAAAGAGTTATTGCAGTCATTTGCTCACTCACAGTCAAGGTTACTAATTGTGGTTAATTTATAGCTCAATGATAAAATATATTTTCAATATACATTTAACTATATTTGGAATCATACACCTACTATCTTTAAAACAAAGAAGGCAAGTAGAAGTAGTATGTTGTGTGCCAAAAAACCTGACTCTACATATTTTATTAATACAATGAATAAATGCATGTCATGATGACTTAAAATGTATTTTCTGTTCTGAGAAAACATACCTATTATAAGAGATTTTCAAGGCATATGACATGGTAGAATGAAAGTTTATACCAATCTGAAAACATTTTTTTTTTATACGGTTTCAGACATTTATTTCTCAAAAAGAATACAATTCACTTAATATGAGAAATATAAGGTAATCTTAAAACTAAATACGAGAATTACTTATGAAGAAGGTAGGTATTTGTAAATAAATAAGTTAATTAGAAGACATACAATTTTTACAGTGTTGTGGGTAAAAGGAAAAAGTGGGTGTACTATTACATATCGATTCTTGAAGGCAAGTCAATAGCAATTTTACATTGAACTATTTATATGTGCTGTAATGTATCGAAAATACAGAGTAGGTATTCTAGTTTTCTTTATATATACTTAGCAAATTAGTAAACCATAAATAATAATAATTGATGAGGATGTAAATTAAATTGAATTTATGTGGTGGGTTAAATTTAAAACCTAGAGAAATCTTTTAAGATGTATTTATAACTTTGGACTATGTATTATTTATTAGTGAAAGCTTTGTCTAATATTATTATCTATACATACAATTCGTGAAACAAAAACTTTGTACCCCTTTTTACGAAAATTACGCGGACGGAGGAATTTGAAATTTTGCACTGTTAAAGTTTATATGGAGGAGTGCAGAAAGTTAATATTTTTATATCAATATTTTTTATTGTTTTAGGTAGGTAACATAACAGTTACCTCAAAATAAACTAATTTTTCCATTGGCTTTAATGAGAGCTTAGTAATATTTAGATGTTTTTGTTGGTAAACTATTCATAATGATTGCAACATATTATGATGATTTAGATGACTAGATCATATATTCAGTCATACACTGGTGAATGCCAAAACAGCTCAATAAATTGGTATATCTTGGATTCATCTTAATGAAAATTTGTCCTTTCAGTTTCTCCGAACAATAACTTTCAATTATGTAGTGATTTACTAGTAGGTCTAACATAGTTTATCCAACAGTAACTGTTGGATAAACTATGTTATGTTGGATCAACAGTTGATCATTATATATGTAGGTATTTTATATGCTTTTACACTTACCTCCAAGATCAAGATAAAATGAAAGCAAACTTTGGACATCCATGATTGCATGAGATCAGTCATTACATTATGTTCATCATCATCATTTCAGCCGAAAGAGATCCACAGCTGGACATACCCTTCCCACAAGTGATGATGCCACATCAAATGGTTCCTGCTTAAGGGGCAGTGGGCAGAGCACATCGCAGAACAGATGGATGATAAGGCCAAAAGGTACACATATTGGAAGAAGGAGATTTAGAAGGCATTCCACAAGATGGGCCAATAAACTTGTGGAGTCCTCAGGAATCCACTATATTAACATGTTAACAAAATACTATTAAAAGCAAACATGTTAATAAATAAATAAGTGCCAAAGATAACAGTGCTAATTAGAATCAAATAGAATCAGGCTTAACTGAAAGAATGTATCATTCACAACATTCAGTTTTACACTACAGTGATGTGCAGTATCTTACTGTTCTGCATAAATTCTCTAAATCGCAATAGCAACACACAGTATGTATAATGTAGGTCATAAACAAAAAACAAACATAAGTGGGTTTTCAGAATGCAAAGCATATTAACTAGGTATTTTTACCTAATAAAGGTCTCTACTTTTTTGTGAGTCAACATGTTATTTACGAAATAAAAAAGAAATATGCCAACGTTATATTGGTGATGGATATATTAACACATCACTACTGTCCATGAAACATGCTGAATCATTCACACAACAACATTAAACAAACACAGCCAATCACAACAATATTGCACATTATAATTGAGCAGAATAGTATTACTTTCGAGCGCACTTTGTACTCGCACAGATCGATGTTCTCTTAAAAATATGACATCTAACAAAAGTGCAAGTAACTGCTACCGTCGAGCTGTTTTTAACCAAACACGATAAAGACCTTTTAGTTTACTCACCTCTTCACTTTTCATGACCTCCTTGAATTCCCTTTTTATGCGTTTGGCTGCTATATTTGCCATGATTTCAAATTTAAATAACGTAATTTAATTCTAATAGACTGAGAACCGAGAACCAATATTGAAAGCAGGCAGGCAGGCAGAATGGCAGATTGGCAGATACAGATACGCATTCAGTGTTGCCAGGTGACGATTAAATTATATTCCCACATTCTCGGCTTGCCCCATTTTGGTAGAAAAGTAGTATTTATTCATTATGATTGTAGATAAAAAAATTGTGGATAAAAAAATGTAACAAATAATACATTTTCATTCATACACACTGGTTTGAATTAAAGGTAATAAATAATTTTCAAGGAATTTTCAGATCGTTTTGCTGCTCTGTCTACGCTAACCCTTAGTACAACAGTTTATATTGTGAACTATATTTTAATCGGAATTCCTTTTAATTAAGTATGTTTAGCTATCGGGAGTGATTTGTTTATTTTTCATGTCATTTCTAGTAGAAAAGTTTCCTACTGTCTTCAATCTTCATCGTCTTCATCATGTTTATTTCCGCTTTGAGGAGAACCATTCATTCACTTTTTCTCACTCAGTCTCAATCTAATATCTATGGTTGTTTTATTTTGGTTCGATGTTCATTCGCCTGAAAATTCGGCATAGACTATGCTTTCATCGGTCTTTACAAACGCACTTCAAAGGGCTTTATGCTATGGTCGATTAATTGGAGGTGTTTTATTATTTTATTTCGTTGAGTGAAATTGCTATCCGTAGTATTATAACTAAACGTGAATGTAGAATGGTGTCTGTCGAACGTTACCAATCGTGAATGAGCTTTCTGTGTGAACTTAAACAAGTTATGGCCAGTGTTCTAAACAGTGTAAGGACGAAGTTATGTTAATTTACTCCCCATGTCACCGGGTTCCACCTATGTACCTGGCACTTGAAGGTGCGTTGCATGTTATTTATACAAAATTTGTTAAATTTAGTTTATTTTGGAATTTAAATCTCGAAGCATTTCTGTCAGAATGCTAATTTATAGGGCCTTTGTTTCATTCAACACTCGCGCTAACATAAATAACTTGCGTTAGGGCTATGAAGGGCCCTCTTGTACACGAATACATTCTCCTTTATGCTCGTTGATTGATATGCTGGCCTGTATGTAGTTTTAAACGGTCTGTAAATATAGAATTCGGAATCTGTTGATTTTTAGGCGCTGAAATTAATTTTGTATGTAGGGCACACGTATTCTTAGGTTTTAGTAAACTACCTATTGGGGTCATTATCCGTATGGTACATAGTGAATGAACCATTAATATTTTAATATGATTACCAATCGTTTAATAGTCGTGTAGGTATTTATTTTTCTGACTGCATGATAAATATTTTTAAATATTTGGTACGTAACTAGAAAAAAAAAACGAACTAAATAAAAACATATTACGACCTAAATAACAACACCCCAGAGTAGAACATATTTTGTTTCGATGTAGTTAAAAACTTACCTACTGGCTACAATCATATTCATTCTCAAATTTTGTGTAATAATAATAATATTAAACATACTAATTAACAGCTTATAATCTACCCTAATATAGAGAATAAAATAGAATTATCAATAAAATTCGCTCTAAAACAGTAAAGAAATATTTTTTCATAGCAAATTATTATTATTACTTACAATAAAAAATATAAACAATTTACAAAAAAAAAGTGTGAAAATCTGTTGAAGAATTGGAAATAAAAAATAGCATTTAAAATAATATGTGTCATGAATTGTCATTTTGATATTTTTCATCATTATCATTTCAAAACTTTTTTATTGTATGTACCGTAATGATATCATTATGGTTCAATAAAGTCATGTTTAAGGCTGTAGGCCATCACCTGGAACAATGCTCCCAGTACAATGACTGACTGATACATTGGTGAGTGGCAAAGAGTATAATAATAATATGGGAGGTGAGTGGTGACAGGCAGTGACAGGCTCAGTAATCATAATGTTTGGTCACTGACACTGTTTCGTTCAAGTGGCTTCTGTTAAAATTAAATAGTTGTTAAGAAGCTTTATGATGCTCAGATTTGCTCTATTTAAAATTTCATTTCATACTTAGATTTTCCCTTAACTATGAACTCCTTCGTAGATTGTGGAGGGGGCTACAAGCATGTAAGGCGTGATAAAGGAAATACCTGATAGATCATTTATAGTATTCTAAAAATCCCTAAGTACTAGCATTAGCTTGTTGCTTATTTACATAGGTTCAATCGTAAAATGAAGACATAAACTTTGCAACTTATATCATAGATAACTTCTGCGCCTTATGCCCTTACACATAAATTCTTTATGAAAAATTTATTTTCTTGGGACAGGCTACATCTTACATCTTGAGTAATTTTCTAGTTGAAAGTACACAAACTGTGCATTGGTCAACAGTCAGTGAAACTTAATGCATATGAATAACATTAAACTCTATATTTACATGTGTTAATGATACATCGGTAAACTAGCATTTACGTAATACAACAAAATACTTTCAAATTAATCTTGAGTTTCTTTGTATGAATGCACTTATATCTGAAATATTATTTGGTTTTGAAAAATTCTTTATGCATTTGATAGCCCAATTCTTGCGGAAGGTTATTAATAGGCTATTTAAAATCACACTACAACCCTTACGGGTCGCGGCGGCGATCTCTCGCGTTCGGCCCTGGTCCAGGCCATGGTACGGAACGAGAGTGAATGGGAAGCCGTCACCTCCTTCTGCGAAGCAGTAATGCTCGCGAAGAGGGAGGTGGCGCACGCGAAGGAGAGGCAGTATAAGCGCCCTCACGGCCCTAGTCGCCGCAGGAGATGCCCTGGGCGTCGGGAATCCCTGGCTGATTCCCGGCCACCTTTTGCGCGAGCTTGCGGATGGCGAGTAATGGGTAGCTCGCTATCCGGTAAGGATCAAGCCCAGGTCGACGGCGTGTTGTGTTCCAAGCGCCTCGAGAGAGGTCAGCATAAGCTAATGGGGTCCGCAAGGGCTGATGCCTGCCAGGGGTGCGGGTTGTTCGAAAGAGATGCCGTGGCCTCTGGCACACAAGCAACTGAAGGAACACGGGTGGGTTTTAGTCAGTAAAAGTCTGACACGCCCTCCTGCTCCACCCAGAGCGGGAGAAGTTATTTGATGATATCCCACGCTCAAAACAAAAACCCTTACGGGCCGAGTAAAAAGAGAAAAGTGAAAAAATGGTAAGCGAAAACGAAGTAATAGCGCGGGCGGACGATGCGACGCGATGCGTCGGGGAAAAAGAAATTTCACGCGGGCGAAGCTAGTTCCAGAAGTAGCATTTGTAGCAGAAGTACTTTTATACCTATGCTTAATTCTTTGTACTGCAACCTAGTGTGCAAGCTTACAACCATCCTCGGAAGTGTTTTCGAACTTGAAATTGATGATGATATGATAGTCATAGATATTTGAATGAACTGGTACTGCAAGCTTAACTTCCTGTGCGAGAAAAGATGAAAGTCTCGATGTATAAATAGTCAGCTAACTGTAAGACCAACAATCCAGTCCGATCAGTATGTACGGCAAACCTATCCCTTGGGAGAAGCGAGCCAAATACTTAGGTGAGATCCTTGACCATCTAGTCCGAGAGCCAGCTGCGAAAATACCTACCTCATCGGCTACCCTAATAGGCTATTTTAGATCCTTAACCAACACTAAAACACAAAAAAAATCAGGTCTGCCAGAGCCGATCCTGCCGGGTCATAGAAATTATCATAAGATACCCAAATTAAAGTGGGCTTAAGTAGAAATTACGCATCTACACCGCGGTCATACGCCCGATCATGACTTATGTGTGCATCGTCTTCGCACACGCTAAACCCCACCATCTCCATAGAATACGACCCTGCAAAACCATTTCTTTAGAAAGGTTACGGGCGCCCCCTTTTATGGACATAAAAGGGGGCTTTTATGGACATAAAAGGGGCTTTTATGGACACAATGAGAATCTTCATCTAGATCTCTGAATGCGGTGGGCATTCTGAGATTCAGCAGGGCATGAAACTCTTTTCCAAAAGTTGCTTCGACTATAAAAGCGACTATAAAGCGCCCCAATCCCCTGATTATGGCATCCGCCCCCTACACTGCCTCATTAGTAGGATTCGCCGACCGAGGTATACCCTAGGCTTTCCCGATAACGCTACAGCTATCCTCCAGGAGAGTAGCAAGCTCACCGGCACGCTCAAAATAAACCGACCCAGACTGCCGTCTTTCCGTCGTCGCTGCCGAGGCCCGCCGCGACGTCCCAATCCATGCCCGCCCCGATCCTGGCTCGAGCCAGCCTAGCTAAATAATAATCATTCCGATCAAACCCGTGCCTTGCTGCCCTTTTCCAGCGATGCCCTAAGCCGAAGGCCGTACCCCACAGGTAGTTTTCAGTTTATTAAGCCCTGCACCCTAATTGCGTAACACGCGATTAATCATAATCGGTTTCATTTTGACAGTTCAACAATATTCATTGCGTTATTTACGTTGTTGAGCCGACACATTTTTCGAACATATGAAGCAATGGTTTAGCCATCTGTTTCAAAACGAAACAGATCATTATTAATCGTGAGTTACGCAATTAGGGTGCTGGCTGGAGGCCTTGGTTTATTAAGGTAACCACAGGCAAGTCCGTTTAAGTAGCCGACAACCTCATAGGTTGACCTGCGAAATGTCAAACAAATAAAAAAAAACAACAGTAAGATATTACATGCACAAACACAACGACATTTTAAGCTATATCTACATTTCCAATATCGGCTAACCTTTCATGCATGCTTAATCAGCCCATAATGTTCTCACTGCTAGGACACTTGTGCCAAAATCCACCACGCGGGTCCACCAGTGTCTTCGTATTTTTTTAGTTCTAAGATGTGCCGATTCCCATGCTTTCCTGCACCGTTTTGAAAGCAGTTGTGATGAAATAAATTACACATAGTAAAATGCAGGCGTTTGTGTTCGCACCCACAAAAACACTTACAACTCGTAAGTCGGGCCGATAATACCAATATCGGCTTAGCTTACCCCGGTCTCGCGAGCGACCACGAGTAGCGATGGCCAGGCCACCAGTGCTCTTTTTCCTGCTTCAATACAATGCAAAGTCGGTATCCTGTACATGTCGTTGTCTGTATCTGTACTAATATCATTCCCACTGCAGAGCAAAACGCCTTAAGGTGAAACAAGTCCACATTTTTCCTATACAAAATTCGGAAGTGTATTACTCCACTGTTCGATAATGTACACCAAAAATTAAACATGGTATGGTTTTGTCTCATTATTAATATTGTCTGTACGGAAACATAATACTAAATTAAAAAGCCATTAAAAAGTTAGGAGCGAACAAAGATTCGTTTTTCTTGCTAATTTAACCTAACTTTGGGCGTGTTTAAGTAATAAAAGAAGTGTAAAATCTCCAAAACCAAGTAGGTACCGACAAAGTTCAATTATCGTAAAGTTCAATAAACTTTATTGGTCATTGATTTATGCAGTGGTTTTTTCATAAAACCCGATCTTCCAAAGGACTTTCCTTAATTTTTTACGCGAATGTTTTACAATAAATGATCCTGCATCTTATTCAATAACATTTTGCGTGTAGACTAGCGTCTAACTGTTCATCACTGGTACTATCTCTTTTGGATACGAAGCCTGGTGAGACAACGTGATTTTTTGCCAGGCCCACCAGTGAGTTCGAGCCCACCAGTGAGTTCGAGCCCGCGACTAGGTTCCCCTTAAAGTTTTGAAAGCTCAAAAGTGTTTGCAATGTAATGTAATGCATAGGTAAGGTTTAATAAACCTAACTTTCGATTCTTAAGGTTAGCTAAGATTACAAAGAGAACGGAGACGTTCGATCGTAAACCCAGGGTAATTTAAACTGGTTAAAGTGAGTCATGGTATGTAACGCATTCTATACAAGATTGCTGTAGGCGCCGCACTTGTAATGAAATAATAAAGTCGACTTCGATGTATTCAAGATTCATTTTGAACGACGCTTATTAGCAGGCTAACGCGTTAACTGGTTTGTGATTAGGCGCGTCCCGTACGGAGTTACGGACCGCCAAGGAAATACTGCTGGTGCTCAAACTTGAAATGTACTTACTTTTAGAAGTACATAACTCGACTTAAAAAAAAATACTTTTCTTAATTTCGTTTCTTTAGTTAAACGGCATAATAGTCAATTCGCACGAATTACTTGCCCGAAACTGGCGAATTACAGTCACCTTTTAAAATATTATATTATCTTCTATATACGACTCGCACAAAGTAAATCTATTTACGGGCGTATCGACAACTCCATAAATACGTATCAGGCAACTGGCATGTTTTGAACAAAATGTTAAGAAAACAACGAAATATTTAGGAATAAGACACAGAAGATAACACTAATTTTTATATTACATAAATAAATAACGTACCAATTGCCTAATACGAGTTTCTGGAATTGTCGATTACCCACGCTTCGTGCGAGTCGACTAAAGAAAATATTATTTCATTTAAAAGTGACGATTCACCTGATTCGGGCGAATTATTTCGTGCGAAACGACTAATAAGCCAGTTAAACGTGGATAAAATCTACATTGATATGGCGTAAAAGAAATGCATAGTTACATTCAATCAGGGAAACATTTTTCAAGTATGTAGGTATCTGTTTTGGACGATAAAACTCCTCTGAATTCAAATAACTGATAACGACAAAGATAAAACGAGTTGGTATCTAGTAAACAATTGCTTGTATTCAACTTAATTACGTTACATACTTGAATGCAGATTAATCTTATTTGAATAAGATATGAAAGTGAGCAACTCACCAGATGCTTGTTTTCACCTTAGTCTTTTTTGACCAAGTCCAACAGACAATTTATATTATAAATGACTTGTCTGTTTAAAAGTGGTACATACAACTACTGAAGTTACTTGGTTTCTTTTAAGGAAACACAAAATTTCCGTTTATAAAAACAAAGCAGAACATGTTGGTTTTCGCTGTGATCACAGCGAAAACCACCTCAGGTTTCCTGAAAAAAAGTATGGGAGAGGAAAGATTAATAATTTCCAAACAAAACTAGATTATTAATTACATTTTATAGTTTTAATGTCGGAAGTCGGTGACTTTGGATATGTATTTTAATTTATTGTCAACGATTTCCGAAATTAAAGTTATTTTTCACTTTGTAGTGTTTTTCCGGAAGTCGGTTGTGGATTAAATTAAAATGAAACGATAGGATATAAAAACATAATATAATTTCTAATACAATAGGTGGAAAGTTTTCTGTAAACAATAAGCCGCTGATCATTGTCGAAACATTTAATACGTATTGCGATACCGTACCAGCTGTTTCGTATGAGATGTTTAGGGTCGTGAGGATATTTAGAAAGAACAACTCAGATTGGCTGCCAAAAGTATAATGTCTATATTTAATACGAAACAAGTAAAATAACATAAAACGCTAATCAAGCATTAACTTGATACATAATTATAACGGAGCATACATACAAAATAGTGTAAAGGAGAGCATACACTTCACCTCCGGTAAATAAGAAAAAAAAAAACATATCTTTTTTTTTTTAGATTTCACAAAACAGTCAGGATACAAATAGTTTAGTTCGGTTTTTGTGAACAATATCAATTTTGTTATTTTTTTTTATAATTTTAACATTACATCCCAAATCTTCTATAACAGTAAATGGTCCATCAAATAAAGGATCTAATTTCTGACCGGTTTCATTTTTAATCAATATCAAATCATCTTTATTATATTGAGTTGGGTTCAAATATTTATCATAATAGTTGTCTTTACGATTACATTTGCTTAATATTAAATTATTTCTAGCATCTTTATTAGCTAATTGAAGCTTATACTTAAAACTATTACAATAATTTTCTGGATTATATAGCGGTTCAACATCATTATATATTCTAGAAGGAATAATACATGGCCTACCAAATACAAGTTCAAACGGCTGGTATTTTGTTGCTGAATGGACAGTGGTATTATAACTAAAACACCAATAAGCTAACCAATGTGACCAAGTTTGTGGATTATTGTTGCATTGAATTCTGAGAAAAGCTCCTAAATTTTTGTGTGTATTTTCTAACGAACCAATAGATTGGTGATGGTACGCAGTTGATGATATTTTATCAATATTTAAAAGCTTACAAACCTGTTCCATTGTTGATGACATAAATTCAGCACCTCGATCAGTTGCTAATGTTTTTGGTAGTCCAAATCTAAGAATAAAGTTATCTACTAAAGCTTTACTTACAGTTACAGTGTCCTTAGTTCTAAGTGGATACGCTTCCACAAATTTACTTAGCTCGCACTGGAGACTCAGTATGTATACATTACCTTCATAATCTTGAGGCAATGGGCCTACAATATCTAAAAATATTTTTTCAAAGGCATAAGATGCTGTAGTTGTTATACACATGGGTTCCTTAATAGGCTTTCCATGCTTCATCTTTTGACATTTCTCACATTTTGATACAAAATCTTTGACATCCGTTTCAAGACCTGGCCAGTAAAATTGTCTTTTAACGTTGTTTATCATTCTGCGCACACCAGCATGTCCACTGGTTGGCAGTAAATGAAAATCATGTAAAATAAATTTAATATTTTCATCATTAGTAATTCTCCTGACACCTCTTAAAACATGAAATCGTGGTCCGGACCATGTTTTCATTGATTCAATTTCTTGACTTAAGTCTTTAAGAAAGCTAGCATTTTTTATATCTTTTATTATGCATATCTCGTTTATATTTAATTTCTTACAAAATCTACTCAATATCGACACAAATTCGGCTCGCGTAAAATGTGAATGATAATCAAGATTTACGAATAAATTCTTTCTCTTTTCTTCATATGCAAAACATTTTTCTTTTAAGGATATCCTATTATTTTTATATAGTTTATTTAAATCTTCACCTTTTATTAAAATCATTTCCACAGAATCATTTGGTTTCTTTAATATTTCCGCAACCCTTGGCTGATCAGACCTTGTGTCTGCGGATCTATTAAACAAATCGTTATCACTTGCATCATTCATATCATTCATCCTCTTCTTTTGAGCTCTTGTTAATACAGTCACTACATCATTATTCATACTCTTCAGTTCATCCGATGTTATCACAATCCTAGATAATGCATCCGCAGCGACATTTGTTTTTCCTTTCACATACACTATTTCATAGTCATATTCCTCTAGAGTTAATCTAAATTTTAATAGACGACTTGAAGGATCTTTCATCCCAAATAAATAAATTAAAGGTTTATGGTCTGTTTCTATGAGGAAATTTCTACCGTACAAGTATGGTCTAAAATACTTGACAGACCACACAATGGCTAACAATTCCTTTTGAATTGTTGGATAATTTCTCTCGGCTTTGTTTAATGGACGACTTGCATACGCAACAGGTTTCATATTTTTATTACATAAGACAGAACCAATAGCTATTCCTGAAGCATCAGTTTTTAAAACAAATTTACTCTTATCTGAGAAATCTGGGTATTGTAAAATTGGTGGATTAGTCATTGAATGTTTTAAATTTTCAAAAGATTTTTGGCAACTTTCTGACCAAATAAAAGGATCATTTCTTCTGGTCAATTTGTTTAATGGCACTGTAATATCAGCAAATGAAGGTATAAATTTTCTATAATAATTGCAAAAAGCAACAAAACGTTTAACCTCGTCTGTATTTTTGGGTATTGGATAATTTTTTAAGACTTGAATTTTTTCTGGATCTGGCCAGACACCTTGCGCAGAAACAACATGGCCAAGATATAATAGCTCTTTCTTTAAAAATTGACATTTGTCGGGATTTAATTTTAAATTTACCTTCCTCAGCCTTTCAAATATGTCCATTAGATTACGATTATGGGACTCTAAATTACGACCAAAAATAATTAAGTCGTCTAAATAAACGAAACATTTGTCAAAAGTTAAACCAGACATTGCTACCGTCATTACTCTACTGAAAGCACTTGGCGAAATCGTTAATCCCATTGGCAGACGTTTCATCTGAAACTGACCTGAATTAGTACAAAATGCAGTGCATTTTCTGCTTTCTGGATTTAATGAAACTTGATAATAACCAGAATGTAAATCTAGATGGCTGAATAAAACAGCACCTGAAAGGGAATCTAAGATTTCAGTAATATTTGGTAGAGGAAACCTATCATGCTGTATTTTTTCATTTAGTTTTCGATAATCAACTACCAAACGCCACTTCCTTTCATTGTTGTCGTCACTTTTCTTGGGTACTAGTAAAACTGGACTAGACCATTCACTTTGTGTTTCTTCTATAATATCATTATTTATCATAGTTTCAATTTGTTTATTTAATTCTTGTTTTAATTTTTGTGGTAATCTATAAGGTTTTGTATAAATTGGGCTAGTATTTGGTTTTAGCGTTATTGTTTGTTCATAAATATTTGTTACCGATAGTTTATCGTTCGGTAAGTGAAAAATATCGGAATATTTTTTGCAAATATCTTCAATAGACGTTTTCTCTTCGTCATGAAGATGTTGTAGTTTCAAAAGTCCTTTTAAAGTCTGAGCTCTACTTGCATCAGCATTATGTTTATCGAATGTATAGCATTCATATTCTGATAACGGTTGCACGACTGGAGTAAAGACAGGAACACGAATATGCTTTTCACTTACATTTAATATTTTTAACGGTATTTTACTTTTATTTTCTCTAACAATAGCTCCAGCTAAAAACAAATCTTTCCCTAATTGACTTGCACAAACAACACAATCTTCTTTTAAGCTTGAATTTAAATTTACATAGTGTAGAGACTCGCTTCGCGCCGGAATAGTCAAAATTTCTGAATTGCATTCCGTTGTATCAAATATTTTAGTGCTAATTTCCTTTTCATTAATATTTAAAGTCAAAATATTAGTCTCTAAATTGATATTTGATGAGTATTTACTTAAAAAGTCTAACCCGATAATTCCATCGGCCTTGATAGGTAAGTTATTAAACACGTGAAACTTATGTAGAAGTACTTCACCCGTCGGTGATGACAATGCAAGACAAACTTGACCTAGTGAACGAATTTGTCCAGCTATGCCGTTGACTAAAATATCTTTCCCAAAAATTGATATATCTGGTGGTAAGCATTCTCTCCGTACAACTGACAAAGAAGCTCCCGTATCCAACATCCAATAATATTGATTATTATCTAAATTAAATGAAACTAATTTTGTTTGTCCATTAAATGCTAATATTTCTGGGTTGGTCACGAAAAAACTTATCAGCCTGATCTACCCCTGGGGTTGTTTGGGCTTGGGTGCTATTATCACGCGCCTCAGTTGCTTGAGCTGAATAAATCTGACGCGAATTTCCCCGATTATGTGGCTGATAATTGTTATTTCTAAACTTTCCGCCTCTAGAGTAACCTGAATTGTGGTAACAACGTGAACGGTTACCCCGGTTGCTATAATTATTTCCAGTTACATACCTATTTGATGTTTGACCTCGTCCTTGTGCACCTCGTCCTCGATGTCCTTGATTTCTATGACCATTAAAATAATTGTTATAAACTCTCTTTCCTCTTTGGTAAGAAGAGGACTTACCAGAACAATACATGACATTGCCGTTGCTTATACTCGCACTCGGCGACAGGTAACACTCCTCATCCTTAGCTGCCTGAATAGCGTCCTTTAGTAGGGTATCATTACGAGCTGCAACTATAGTGCTAAGTTTTGAATTTTTTAAACCCTCTGAAAATTTTCTTATTGCTAATTTTTCATTTAATGGCTTCAGAATATCATATTTATTACACTCGCCATCTGCTTGAGTAATTGTCAAGTCCGTGAATAGTTTTTCGATTTCAGAAGCATATTCATCAATCGAACGGTGACCTTGTGTAACATTTTGTAGTCGCGATTGAATTGCCGTAAATGACTTTCTCGTTAAAAGATGCGTACGCATGTCCTTGACAAGTTCTTTTACAGTGGTATACTTTGAAGCCATTCGTAACTTCGCGTTTTCCGTAAGTCTACTTTTCAAAATAAATTTAATTAATAATTCCATATCCGTTCCGTTAATCATATCTGAATACATCTCAATACCGTCTATTAATCGTTTCGTAACATTTTCTGTATCGTCCATAACAGGCAACAAATTACAAGCAGTTTTCAAATCGAAATCCATTTTGGCAGACTCAGTTTTTGGAAAAGTACATAAAGTTGTAATACTTACATAAAGTTTTCTTATATTTTGTAAAATTTCAGTCGCAGACGAAATAATCTGCGGGTCCTCCTTAGACTTCAATAGTAAAAATAATTCTTTGCTTTTATCAAAAATATTTGTCGCTTCATTTAATTTAATTTCAATAGTTTTACCTAAATATCTAGACTTTCCCTTTTTTACCAAATATTTTCTTATATTCTCTAATAAAACATAATTGTCAATTAATGTATCAATCATACTCTAAAACCATAGTAGGTATTACATTTCATTACATTCTAAGTTAATTATCCTATAATTGTGCACTTCTGTTCACGTAACTCGATACTTAGTCGCAAAATTGAAACGTTCGGCATTCTTTCGCCGTGCTACAAGTAACTTAACGCTTTTGTTTTGACATCTTTACATAGAATTATGAAATACTGGTATGTCTAAATAACTATTCTATTTTTAGTCTTTAATGTAACTTATTTTATTGTCCTTATTTATTGATTTTTAGCACTCGCGAGATATTTAACCGCACACGCGACACACACTTTTAACATAGTTTATGCTGGTTACTCACGGTTCCTTAGGCTGAAGTTTCGGCGTTATTGTGTCCTCGGATAGAAGCCCGGATACGTTGCATGGCATTAAGACCAATCTCCTCCTGGATCCACTGACGATGGCACCTTCTATATAGCCGCACTATAAAGTAGGCAATGGTTATGGTGAATACAGCCAGCAAGGCGAACATAACAATATTCATTTGCTCCATGTGCTGACCAATGCCCTTCAAAGTGGCCTCGTTGCTACCCGCAGCGTTTTGGGTGATGAATACCTCATCTTTTTCGACCGTTGAGCGGCACATCCTCTATATTATTCCGATGATTCCGATAAAGTAGTTTGGTATGGTGATTATACTTTAAACTTTCAATTTACACTGCCGAAACCCAAGGACAGCCCTAGGCAGGGTCGCCATGAGATGTTTAGGGTCGTGAGGATATTTAGAAAGAACAACTCAGATTGGCTGCCAAAAGTATAATGTCTATATTTAATACGAAACAAGTAAAATAACATAAAACGCTAATCAAGCATTAACTTGATACATAATTATAACGGAGCATACATACAAAATAGTGTAAAGGAGAGCATACACTTCACGTATAAGGCGGGAGGAAACGCCCGGCACTGCGTAGATCGTTCAGAGGACATGGTGGAGCATACGGTGGAGGTCTGCTCGGCTTGGGCGGAGCACCGCCGTGCCCTGGTGGAGGTGATCGGCGGCGGCGTCGTTCCGTGATCCAGGCCATGGTAGAGAGAGAGTGAGAGAGCGAGAGTGCATGGTGGTAGCCGTCACCTCCTTCTGCGAAGCAATAATGCTCGCGGAAAGGGAGGTGGCGAACGTGATGAGAGTATATGCGCCCTCACGGCCCTAGTCGCCGCAGGAGATGCCCTGAGTGTCGGGAATCCCAGGTTGATTCCCGGCCACCGTAGGCGCGGGCTTGCGGACGGCAAGTATTGGGTAGCTCGCTGTCCGGTAAGGGCCAAACCCGGGTCGACGGCGCGTTGTGTTCCTCGCGCGCCTTAAAGAGATGTCAGCACCAACTGGTGTGGTCCGCAAGGGCCGATGCCTGCCAGGGGTGCAGGTGTTCGAAAGAGATACCGTGGCCCCTGGCACACAGGCAACTGAAGGAACACGGGTGGGTTTTAGTCAGTAAAAGTCTGACACGCCCTCCTGCTCCACTCAGAGCGGGAGAAGTTATTTGATGATTTCCCATCCTCAAAAAAAAAACACCGTTCCAGCTCCTGAAATATAAACTTATGATTTATTTGAGTATTTAAAAAAAACAAATTCAAATCTAGGTTTTACAAAAAACTTCAGACCTCTGCGATGCTTTTTCAGCGAGATATTGGCGATAATGTGTTTTTCACCGTTTCAATGGCGCGGCCATGTGGTTTTAGGCTTACAGATCCTGAAATGTAAACCTAGGACTTTTTGTTGTATTTTTAATAATTTTGGCAAATTGTATTCTGGGTTTTACAAAAAACTTCAGGCGTCTGCGATGCTTTTTCAGCGATATATCGGCGATAACGTGTTTTTCACCGTTTCAATGGCGCGGCCATATGGTTATAGTCTTTCAGCTCCTAAAATATAATGCTAGGATATTTTTCTATATTTTTATTTTGTTTCCTAAATTTAATCTATTTATTTACCTAAATTTCAGATCTCTGCAACGCTTAGTTTTAAAGATCTTAGTGACCGCACGGTTCTCCGCGTTCCAATGGCACGGCCACGTTCAAACCCTTGTTACTTTTTAACCATAACTTTGGCCAATTTATGGTTTTGGGAATCAATTTTTACAAATTTGTACAAAATGTTGGTAGAAGTTTTATTTTGAAATAAATCAATGTTATAAATATAATTAATTATACAATTCAATTAGCAACCAGTTTGATTTTGTCTAGACTCTAGATTGTCCTATGGAGCAGGACCAGCATGTTTCCAAGCATTCTTATCTTGGATATAATCCTCTAATTTGTAATACGCTTGTTTACAAAGTTTACTTTTAAATTTTATTCAACTTCGTTAAAAGTTGCAAACTTTCGCTAAATCTACTTTAATCCGATTCGACCATCTATAATCTTCATCTATCCTTATTATTTATCTTTTGATTTTTTACACAAATAAGCCTCATGTGATTATTTCGTTAATTATAGGCAAAAGGCTTATCCATTTGTTATTTTGTCGAAAATATCTAATTATGTAAATAGATGAGTATAATCTGGGCTAGTTTACCGCAACACGAATTCATAATCAAATTTAATTGAAGTAGTAGAGATTCCGCTGTAGAACGTTTATTTTCTTTTCGTTAATTTTTTTCGCGATAGGTTTTAATACGAGTAGAATACGGAATTTCGACGCACAAAATATCGATAAAAATCCAAAATTGCGATGCACGTTGTTACTGCGAAAGACCGTCTCTGCGAAACCATTACACTTCGCTGCACGTTACCACGATAGATCTTCACTGCGATACTACTTGACTTCTTGGATTTAGAGGCGCCTTGGCGTCCTCAATTTCCGCCTGACGCAGGTCCTCACCGGACACGGCTGTTTCGGGGGGTTCCTGTTTTGCATAAGGCGGGAAGATACGCTCGGGTGTTTCCATTGCGTAGATCGCCCTGAGGGCACGGTTGAGCATACGGTGGAGGTCTGCCCGGCTTGGGCGGAGCAACGCCGTGTCCTTGTGGAGGCTATCGGCGGCGGTGATCTCTCGCGTCCGGATATCCCTGGTCGAGGCCATGGTACGGAGCGAGAGTGCATGGGTAGCCATCACCTGCTTCTACGAAGCAGTGATGCTTGCGAAGAGGGAGGCGGCGCACGTGAGGCGCCCTCACGGCTCTAGTCGCCCCCATAATCCCAGGCTATTTCCCGGCTACCGTAGGCGCGGGTTTGCGGATGGCGAGTAATGGGTAGCTCGATGTCGACGGTGCGTTGAGTTCCACGGACTTCCACGCACGCCTCACAAAGATGTCGGCACCAACTGGCGGGGCCCGCAAGTTCCGCTGCCTGCCAGGGGTGCGGGTTGTACGAAAGAGATACCGCAACCCCTGGCACACAGGCAGCTGAAGGACCACGGGTGGGTTTTAGTCAGTAAAAGTCTGACACGCCCTCCTGCTCCACCCAGAGCGGGAGAAGTTACTTGAAGATTTCACAACCTCAAAAAAAAATGTAGGATAGATTTTATTTATTGCACACAAAACAAATTAATACAGACAAATCGAACTTCAAAACCATCTCAATATAAAATATGGCATGGATATTTTAAACAGCTATCCATAAATGTTCAAAGCAAAATAAACTCTCGCACGTGGTGATTTTTCACAATTGTTAATCTGCCATTTTTTGTTTTAAATATTTTATTTGTTTATAAAACGATTATATTACCAAGCCAAAACCATTTCGCTGCGGGAAAACAACCATTAAAATTTTTCGGTGTTCTCAACTGAAGAGGGGTTGGCATCAACATGAATGGCGGGTACATTACTCGCCTTCGGTTTGCTGAAGATATAATAGTCATGGCTGAGACTAGGGAGGAACTCAGTACAATGCTCGATGACCTCAGTGGAGCTTCTGAAAGAGTTGGTCTTAAAATGAACATGGACAAAACGAAGGTAATGTTGAATGCCCATTTAACACCCACTCTCATGAAGAACGGAGACTCTACACTCGAAGTTGTAGACGATTATGTTTACCTAGTGCAAACTGTCCAGTTAGGTAGGTCCAACTTCGAGAAAGAGGTCAATCGTCGAATCCGACTCGGCTGGGCAGCGTTCGGGAAGCTACGCAATATGTTCTTGTCCCACATCCTGCAGTGTGTCAAGATGAAAGTCTTTGACCAGTGCGTGTTGCCAGTGATGACCTATGGTACTGAAACGTGGTAGCTCACAATGGGCCTGATCAGAAGGCTAAAAGTCACCAAAAGGGCAATGGAGAGGGCTATGCTCGAAATTTCCCTACGTGATCGAATCAGGAATGAAGAGATCCGTAGGAGAACCAAGGCGATCGACATACCCGAAGGATTACCAAACTTAAGTGGCAGTGGATAGGGCACAACAGATGGCCGATGGGGCCGAAAGGTTCTGGAGTGGCGACCGCGTACCGGAAGACGTAGCGTTGGAAGGCCAATTACCTTGTGAAGGCCGCAGGAATCCGCTGGATGCGGGAAGCACAGAACCGGTCGAAGTGGAGGAGCTTGGGGGAGGCCTATGTCCAGCAGTGGACGTCTTTAGGCTGAAATGATGATGATGATGGTAAAATTACATGCATATGATATTGTGATCAAGCCAGCTACATTAGTTAAATTATAATTCTGAACAATATTTTGTAAAAATCTTTAAAAACGGATGAATAAAACTACAGACATTATCTTTCTCATAAAGCGATCGATAATGATTAAATGAAATTAAAGAAAAACGTACTCGTCGTCTACGTGTAGACCGGACCGAATTTAATAATTCGCTGGAAAAGTCTCTGTTGTCTTGCTACATTACGTTGTTAAAGCTTATTGGAAAAAGTCGCCATCAGAAACTCCATTTGCAGTGGCAATTTTTGCTACAAATTATCCCTCACTGAAACGGCAAAGTCAAAGCAGACCAAAAGAAAAACAAAAGGGGTGTGCTCTCTTTTTAGGTTGTACTGTTTATTATATATCCAGACGACTGTCGCTTTGAACTAAATGTAAATAAAATCTCTTAAGAGTCTTTGTCCGTGATAGAAAACCAGCCAAGTGGGAGGCGGACTCGTACACTTAGGGTTCCATACCACAAGGCAAAAACGTTTTTTTGCATGGGCGACCCCCTTGAATTTTTAACTTTACTTTATTTTTATTTTTACACATTCTGTGAAAATGTAAACTGTCTACCTATTACGGATCATAAGATACAGCCCGCTTACAGTCAGACGGACGGACGGACTGCGGAGGCTTAGTAGTAGGGTCCCATTGGTGACCCTTCGGGGACGGAACCCTAAAAATTACTGGAGTACTTTTAGAAGAAACTCTTCGCTGTATGCAGCATAGAGGCCTTTAGCGAGGTTTCTATAGTTCGACTTTTAATTGTATTCAGTAACTTGACAGTTCAAAGAAGAATAATGTTACCATACTAAAACTAATAGTGCTCTGGGGTAGTGAACGATTTTGCGTAAAGAACAAATGATAAAAATGGTTTAATTTTTAACTAAACGATTTTTACCACTTTACCACTGCAAACTCAACCCAATAGAATTAGTTTGGGCACAGGTACATGTCGCAAAAAATAGTAAATCTTTTAAGATGAAAGAAGTTAAAAAATATTATTTGAAAAAGGGGTTAGTAATGTGACCCCTTCGTCATAGAGTGCTTGCGTATCTCACGTAAAAGTAGAAGATGATAATTATGTGTCGTATGGACCATGTTATTGATGACATCACTGATACCTTTATAATAAATGTATCAAGCGATAGTGAAATTTCTGATTCAGGTGAATAAAAAATACATTTCCGTAGTTTTATTTTGAATTACATTACTACTGAGAAACAAAATATGTAACAAACTCTAAAAAAAATATAGTGCATATCATGTTTTTAAGACAAGTTATTAAATTTAAAAATAAAAAAATTGCATGTAGGTAAGTACATTATTTCAAGCTCATTCAATTTCGTTCATTCTTACTTACAACTCACTATCCTTTTTTGTCAAAATCTGCCTTCAACTGTCAAGTTACTGAATACAATTAAAAGTCGATATATAACTGTTAGTATCGTCTGCATACTGGCTTTATACGGCTTAGCTTTCACGTGACATGCACTAAACTAGCTTCGTTACGGTAATTGCTGTCTAATTAGCTCGGTTGATTATTAATATTGTCGTTTTGACGAAATAGTTCAAAGCCGTTATACACAGGCTAATAAATAGATTTCTTCGACTTCGTTGAATTAGATTGACAACGACAAAAGGTTGACAGAAATCGCGCCGTTGCATTGCTTGGTTTTATCGGGATTTCATGGGTACAGTAATCGCTTGTCGCACAAACAAAGGTTCGTTATAGATGCTGCTTGTTATTTTAAAGTCTACAAATAAGAATTCGAAAAGAGTTCCGAGAACGTAAGCACAATAAGTATCTTATTATTTAATAGCATACTCGTTTCTAAAGACCCACCTTAGAGGCGCTACAGGTATACTCGCCTACTGAAGACAAGTTTAATATCAATAATGGCCAACTAGAGGAAACTTGTAATATAATGGTTTTCACAATCCCATTTCTATTTATGATTGGTAGTTAATGTATTGTACTGGCAGCATCTAAGCTGGTCTGAGCCTTTTCCTATAGAGTAGCGTAGAGTAAAACAAACTAAAATGGAATTGCAATGAAAGAATTGCTGTGCTCCACAGGGTCCATAGTTGATACAACGTGAAGCTTAGCAACAACTGTGTGTAATACGTAATGCAATATAGAACTAAAATTGACAATCAATTGAAATAATCAGAAGCATGCTTTACACTTCACACACAATAATGATATCTGCGAGAAAATCAAATTAACTACAGTTCGTCTAAAACTTAGGGGCTGGGTACTTGTTGGTGAAGCAACCTCCACTCAACCCTTATTGTACCTGTGCCTTGCCTTCAGTTCGTAAATTATGCAGTTTTTCCTTGATTTTCTCTTCTCTATAGTGTAATGAAAAGCGGACAACTTTTTTTCGCGATTTTTTTTTAATCCCATGGTAAAGTAGTTCATAATGACGAGTACTTACAACGACCCATTTTCAAGTTTTAAGTTGCTTCAATAATGGTGGTAATAAAATGATCGCCTCCTTGTCACCATGTGCCCCGTTTGTTCTCTTTTACTAAGATCAACACTATAGATGCAAAATAGATTTTAAACGTTAAAACCATTTGGTTTTAAACCGTATATTTGCTTAGAACGATTTAAAACAACACTTTACAGGTTTAATATTGGTTTAAATTGTTTTTGTTTAATAAAGCACTGAGACTTTACAGTTACACGAAGTGATTTAGATCACACCTACTTCCTGATTTAGGAATATCAAGGACAATTAAATATACTTATGTATTTATATTACGGTAAATGTGATTAATTGAAAAATTCTATCATTGAATCACACTCACCGTAACATATACTTACATATTATATTCTGAAAATATGCAGCGGCTGAGTAAAAACCTAATCAGACTATTTTTTTATTGATACTGATTGACAACATATTTTTTTAATGTATATTTAAATAAATACACATATCAAGATTGTTTTCAGTCTCTCTAATCGTAAAAAGTACAGTATGATTATATATTATGACCTCACACATATTAATAAAAATAATGAATCTTTTCAATTAACCTTTTAAACTTGATTGATAAAGTAATAAGTAATCGATGTTCAGCCCACGTGGTCGTGGTTTAAAACCATTTTCAACAAATTTAAAACGGGTGTTTTAACGCCCGTTCAAAATTTTGATTTAAAAACGGTTTGTTCATAATTATAATCAAGACACATTTGTTAAAATAGTGTTGTATGTATAAGTGACGGTATAAGCATAATTATAATAAAATGCCTTCATCCATGTTCCGAAACCTTGTGGAGTTCCACAAGTAAATTGTACCACGATTTGGAATTGCACGATATCAAAATAAACTGTGTAACTATCCGGCGCAAACTTTTTCGCGAATCGCTCGCCGACCGAACGTTTCTTAAACGAAATTAGTTTGCCCGGCAAATGAGGTAATAGTCGGCCATTACCTCGTTCACTGAGCAAACGAATTTTGCGATTTGTTGACCTTATTATCATTTTCGGTTAATTTGTTGGTGTTAGGAAAAATCTTCTGAGCAGTTGTTCTTGAGTTTCAAATCGATAAATAGCCTAGAATTATGTTAATTTATTATTATAATTATTATAAAATGCACTATTTATTAAGTCCGCATAAAACCTTACTAATCATGCATGTAGGTATTCAAAAAACTTCCTCTTTGTTATTCAAGGTGTAAGTCGACGTTAACACGGACGTAATGAAATCGCGTCGCAATTTTGTCGCGCAATCGATCTCACTGCTTAGCGCTCAGAGTTGAAAATCGAACTCTGTGTTTTTTCGACGCGCTGATATGTACTCTGTTGGATTCTCAATCATCATCATCATTTCAGCCGAAAGACGTCCACTGCTGGACATAGGCATCCCCCAAAAGGGGTGTTTTGTCGGAATCGCCACGCTTGGCAGGCGGGTTGGCGATCGCAGAATGGTGGTAAAATGCATAGAGAATGCTGCTGCCCATTCTCTAGTAAGACCCTTAGTCGCCTTCTACGACACCCACGGGAAGAAATGGGATGGTGCTATTCTTTTACGTACGGCACCACACGGATTCTCAATGCTCGGTTCAAAACCGAAAGTGGAATCTGCGTGACAAAATCCCGACGCCATTTACTTACGTCCACGGGAACGTGGGCTAACAGAATAAACGCAAGTCCTGAAAGTAGTTTGTTCATAATTGACTAGCACCCTAATTGCGTAACACACGATCAATCATAATCTGTTTTATTTTGACAGTTCAACAATATTCATTGCGTTATTTACGTTAATGAGCAGACACATTTTTCGAACATATGAAGCAATAGGTGAGCAATCTGTTTCAAAATGATTCAGATTATGATTAATCGTGCGTTACGCAGTTAGGGTGCCGGTCCTGAATCGATAATCGACTTTTAATATGGGCATATTGCAATACTTACCGCAAAATAAGAAAAAAAATCATAGTTCAAGACTCATTTTTAAATGCACAAAGTAATGCTAGGGTCAAAAAGGGAAAATAGTTATTTCAACCTTTGCTTACGTTTTTTTGCTATTTGCAGGTCAGTGCCAGGCTGACTGTTGACTTGGCTGTTGTTGTTTGTACTAATTGTAAATTTCTATTTTGTAATGTAGTTTATTGCTTGTTGTTATTTTTCTTTGTTTCAATATTCTTATATTTAATTTCATATTGTTTTTCAAACTCTCGTGTACAATTGTTTTTTTTTTTTAAATTGGTTCGCCATCACACAGATAAACCCTGAGAGGTTTTCGTTGTGTGGCTTAAATCACGTATGTAATACTTTTAGTCTTTTGGAAATAAATAAAAATAAATAATAATGATTCGCGACCGTCACAATTATGGCTTTACATAATTGTTATCATTCAAATCATCAATAAAACCCTCTAACTTCATGTTAACTTTAAATAGTATAGTTATGACCGACAATAGTTGTTATTGCAATCCGATACGGGTTAAAATCTGTTGTAATAAATTCGAATAATAAATGAGCAAGCGTTTGTCGTAAAAATGCATATAAAATCGTATGAAAATAGATATTAACTATTTAATAATAAATAATAATCCATCGAATGCAGTTTGGCATTTGGAATTTTATGGTATTTTTTTAAATTATAATTGTTATTGAAGAGATAAACTGCTTTTAAAGATAATTAAGAGGTGACTTTGATGATTTTTTGATGCATTGAAGTATTTTTAATTATGTTTTGAGTTCCAGCACAAAAGACTTGAAAATATTATATATTTTTTTGCTTTCAAAATTATTTGCGGTTAAAGAGATGCACTGCTTTAAAAAACCACCTTTTTGACCGTTTTCAAGAAATCTCCGCCATTATTAATTCCATTGAATAACTATTTATTGGACTGGGGGAGGCCTATGTCCAGCAGTGGACGTCTTTCGGCTGAAATAATGATGGTGACTATTTCATGAAAAAGTCGCGAATCATATTTTAATCAACCACTGCGAATTGCAAAACCGTAAGAAAAAATAATTTTCGCCGGCCACCGTGAAGCTTGCACCTTCCAGCTTTCATTCAATTCATTTTTTCATGAAAAAGTCATTCGATCTAGCTAAATGAAGTTAGAAGGTTGTATTGACGGCTTAAATTATTATAATTATATATTTGTTACTGTCGCGAATCATATTTTAATTAACATACGACCTGCAATTTACAAACAAAACCTAAGAAAATTTGAAATCCAAATTTTCTTAGGTGTTTTTAGGCGAGCTACCCTGGAGCTTCCACCTTAAGGTTGTTAGGTTTTATGTAAATATCGGTTTATAGAAACAAGCATTTTATTTTTAACCGACTTCAAAAAGGAGGAGGTTATCAATTCGTCGGAACCTTGTTTTTTTTTTTTTTATTTTTTTTTATTTTTTTTTATGTATGTTCCCCGATTACTCGAAGATGGCTGGACCGATTTGAATTTTGTTTTTTTTGTTTGAAAGGGTATACTTCCCAGGTGGTCCCATGATCATCAAGTCAGGATCTGATGATGGGATCCTGGAGAAATGGAGAGAACTCTTCAAATTTTATAGGCACACAAAGCGATTTAGGTATTTTTTGGAAGAGTACTTTCTCAGAGTGGTTCCATTTCAATTTGGTGAAGATCTGATGAAGAACTTCGGAGATATGCAACGGAACTCCTCAATAAATGATAGCAAATGGACTGGGATTGCTGAAATCTCATCTCTGTCTATTGCTTACACCAGTTCATAACATAACATCACGCCAGTATGCTGTGAAGGTGTAAGCACATGTGAACCACTAAAAAGTGAAAAATAAAAACTTTTTCCAAAAAAAAAACAACCGACTTCCAAAAAAACACTACAAAGTGAAAAATAACTTTAATTTCGGAAGGCGGTGACAAAAAATTCAAATACAGCTCCAAAGACACCGACTTCCGAAATTAAAGTTATTTTTCACTTTGTAGTGTTTTTTTGGAAGTCGGTTGTTTTTTTTTTGGAAAAAGTTTTTTATTGTAATAGCAACTATACAGGAGGAATTTTTCTTCTGTTATACAAAAAACAAATCAGCTGTTCCATGCATTTTGACCGCGTATGTATTGCACTTTTCCATGAAACAGCTGATTTATTTTTGTATAACCGACGAAAAATTTCTACGCTAGGGGTCTAGAATGATAATTATGCTGAATTCATGGTTACAGTTTGCGCTGGTTAAAAAATTATCCTGTATATACTTACAGAAATATCAATTCAGATGGTCAGTATAGAAAACCATGATAATGCGTATATAAACTTAATCGATTTTTAATAAAAACAGCATTCGTATATATTCTCATGACATACATACACTTCAGGGTCCATGCGTTGCCATAAACGTAACCGAAATGTTTAAAATAAGTAACATCTATCCGTAACTACGCTCGGGTAACTTATCGGTCACTTGTTTTGTTTACGTAGCGACTACGTGTCACTTAACTTTACCAGAGAGGCAGAGACAGAAAATGCGCTAGGTAGTAGGAAGTACTCGTATAAGCTATCTAGCGTCCCGCGCTGTCCTGTAAGTCTGATTGACTAGGCAGTCGGGTCTCGGCCGTTGGACTGGCTACTGCGCTCAGCTGCACGTCGTGTGTTACCTACCTGCTTTCAAATTATTGGTACGTCGCGTCGCGTCGCTTCTTTTAGTTTCCGATGTTGTATTTTATATTGGTTTATGTAAATGGCCTGTGAATAAGTAATCTTAGTTTTTTAAATTAATCGTTAGTTTTGCTCGAGGTGTTGTTTATTATTATTTATGTGACCTTCACACGCTGCATCGGTTCGATATTATATTAGCTACAAACTGCATTAATATTTTATTTATTGGTTGGTGCTTGTTTGGTTATCAATTTAAGTGGTTCCACAAAAACAGTCTGACTTAAGAGTCACTAAAGGCCTAAAGATATGTTTTTTTAAAAGTAATTATGTATATGGTACTTGAATGTAATGATGTATTTATATTTTTATGTCTCTTGTGATATAGTACAACAATGATGTTTCTGACTTGAAGTGAAAATAAATAAATAATTAAATTATGAAATGATTAATGATTGTTAAATACAAACTGTATTTAATATTGTTCATGCAAAAGTTGAAGCAGCATTACCTGCGTGTTTACTTCATTTCATGGTCGGTAGTAAACTGAATTTACATAAGGTCTGAAAGTTGACATAAATCTTATTGTTTTATTTCTCTTTGCATGTAATAATAACAATTACGTACTTATCTATTTAAAGCTTTATTTGCTATTAATTTAAATTGTAACTTGATTACTTTAATGTCCTTATTTATTAAACTAGTAGTCGCATAGTTTTTTATTTGTTATTTAATGTATTTCTAACGCATTATCATATAAAAATATTAGCTTTCTGCAATCTTCCATATAAACTCTAACTGTGCTAAATTTCATACTCCTCCGTTCGCGTAATTTTCGTAAAAAGGTGTACGCACGGCTACACATCAAGCTATACATTTCCAGTTTACGCAGATCTCGCACCGTACGGAAATCCTATACAATGCGAGATCAGCTTATACTGGAAATGTATAGCTTGATGTGTAGCCGTGTGTACAAAGTTTTTGCTTCACCATTATACAAGGTGTAACAGAATTAACGCAAGTCTTTAAGAGGAGTATTACAAAAATGCGCGTAGATACATGATTTAGCCTACTATTAGTTGGTTGTATTAATAACAATTACTTGGTAAGAAATAGTTCATTTTCTTTTCTACAAAGATAATAAAGCATTTTTTAAAATTATTTATTTACTTATTTACCAATAAGCATTCTCATGACGCATGTTTAGGCAAAAACTGACGGAGAGCTCAATTGAGAGCTCTAATTTGCAGATTCTGTTGAATAAAATCCATCAAAACTATTTTTCATAGTTATCAAACATCCTACAATTATTATCTTTTTAATAAAATACAATTTTTGTTATATGCCTATTACATAAAGAAAAAATTACTGGACCTAATTCAATTTTCTACTCTAAAGGTTTGGAAACAAGTCGGAATATCACCGAAGTTATACATTATTTTTGACGTAGTATTTACACCAAAATAATCTTCAACATTTGCTTATGATACCATTTTTTTATGAATAAATTAAAATTACTATAATATAGGTACGTATATTTCCGACGATCTGCGCTCGGTATCGCACGAACGCTTCTAAAAGACGGAGCGCAACGCTAAAATGTAAGAGAGCTCTTAATAAGTACATAGTTTGTTTTAATTGACTATTGAACCGATTTGAGTAATTTTTAATATAGGTATTTAAAAAAAAATGTATTTTTAAATAATAACCAACCGCCGATTGAGCCAAAGAAAATTAAATCTTTTTTTAAGGCAATAAGATTAAAGCAATGCTCGGGTCAACACGGTTTTCTTAACAGTAATTAATACGCTTTAAAAAAAAACAGTTTTGGTTATTGTGTTATGCTTAACTCAATACTCTTAAATTGTGGTGTATGTGGTCTCATTTTCTTTATATACTTACTTGTAGATATTATTATTTCAAGACCGGTAGTTTTTAAATAATTTACATATCTATACAAATAAATAATAATTAATCTATTGTATAGAAAAATGTATATAGATAAATAATCTGGGAACCGAATGGTAAAGGAGATAGGTATTGAATGATTGAATATTCTAGTCCGCGTCTCGGTCTTTCCCGTTCTATAAACACATATGTACATATTATTATACTAGCTTACCCGACAGGCCTGAACAATTTTTAAACTTTCGTAATAATTACCAGCAAAAAGGACCGTCAGTTTTCCGAATTAGCGTTCATGCGTCTTATTTCGCGCGCTTCAGCTGATAGTAATCGCGATTTTTTTACGAAAAAGTAGCTTCCAACAATTATTTTTGCTCAATGTTACTTACTTTGAAATACAGAATTCGTAGTTTTTTAGCTTAATTATAGGTTTATCTACAGCCTGTTTACAAGTTTGTAGTTTTCATTAGTTATTACTTATCTTGTTGATGAAACTGTAATAGAATTCAAATACACACAACGAAAACACTTCACTAAACTTCAGGAAAAAACTTTTTTGGAGGTATTCCACTCAGGGCACCGATCTCAACGGCACTTGACCGAACGGCACCTGAGCACTTCCACTAACGGCGCTGAAACAAAATTTCGTAACGTGCCGTTCAGTTCCAACAGCTTATTCATATTGATTTCAGTGTTCCGAACGGCACCTGTTTGTAGTGATGGGACATAAGTATTCTTTGTTCAGGACATTACCAACATATGGATACGGCAAGTACGTGTCGAACCACGCACAGTCAATGGCTCCGTTGTCATGCGTTAAGAGTGCGGTTAAGTATTTACGTATGCATTTGTTTAACGTTGGATTTAAATCACATAAATGTCGCTTGGGTAAATGAGGAAGACAGCTATCGAAATGGCGCTGATAGCTAGCGGCATTAGGTGATTTATTTTATTTTTGTGAAAATGACTCGTTGTTGTTTTCCTAATTACTCCGAAAGTGGGGTCCAAAATTTTCCGAAATGCCGTAAAATTAGTAAACTGTGACTTAAAGTTATTAGTAATAATAAAATATATCGAGAGTTCGCGGTTACGATGGAAACATTATGTAGTGATTATTACTAGAAATAAGTATGAAGTATTATCTAATATATAAAATTCTCGTGTCACAGTTTTCGTTGCCATACTCCTCCGAAACGGCTTGACCGATTTTGATAAAATTTTGTGTGCTTATCGGGTAGGTCTGAGAATCGGCCAACATCTATTTTTTTTTTGTATATTAGGAAACTGCCAAAAAATCGGGAAAACTTAAATTACATTTTCTATGGGAATTTTGTATGGACAGGACAACGTCTGTCGGGTCAGCTAGTAAAATATAATAAATTAAAATCAACGAAAATAACGAAATAGTGAAATAAAACCTAGGACAAAATAATAAATTTATCGCAGGCCGTACAATTAGCATTGACATACCTACCCCATTAAAAAGGGAATATTTGTAAAAGGGGCTTGTGACTAAGTAATAATAGCCGTACGGGTCGATCGACCATGTTAAGCTACGCTTGCCGCGGTTGGGCTGTGGATGGATGACCATCTTTACATATCAAGCAAGACCCCTCCGTGCCTCGGAAAGCACGTTAAGCCGTGGGTGCCGGTTGTCATTCGTTAATCTTTGACAGTCGTTACGGGTCCTCAGAAGCCCGAAAGTCTTACGATCAGTCTTACCAAGGGGTATCGTATTATCCAGTTACTGGGTTGTGGAGGTCAGATAGGCAGTCGCTTCATGTAAAATACTGGTATTCAGCTGTACCTATCCGGTTAGACTGAAAACCGTCTCCAACATAGTTGGGAAAAGGTTAGGCAGTTGATGATGATGATTTGTAAAGCAACCTCTAGAAAAAAGATTTCAAAAACATTCAAATATGGAACGCCGTGAGCACACCTACGCCGACAAAAGGGTTCTTACTTCGAAGGTGCGATTAATCAATTGAGGGTACCCACGATACCTGACTTAGTTTTGTTAATTTCCTAATCTCTTAGACTGAATTGAGGAATTGAGATGCTTGCATAATGATGCCTCGGTGAATGTCCAGATCCAGTACTTTGTACAGTCCTTAACCGGTCACTTACGTACTTACAAACTGAAACCGTCGACCGTTTGTCACCCTTCTTAAAAAAAAGTACCCCCACAGACCACTCCTCTGTTCCATGTCTGTGGTCTTTTGCCCTCGAGTATGACGGAATCAAACAGGTTCTGGAGGGCCTCAAGAACGGGTTTTCCGCCGGCCCTTAGGAGTTCGGCCGTAATTCCGTCATCACCCGGTGCCTTGTTTTTTTCAAGCTGCTTCAGAGCCATCCTAATCTCGTACAAGCTGACGTCCGGGATGTCTTCGGTATAGTGTTGGGTCAAGTTAGCCCTTGGGTCGTTTGCCAGATTCGTAACGGGGTTACTTGTTGACGTGTATAACTGTCCATAGAACCTCTCGATCTCTTTCAACAGCTCAAGTCAAGTGATCATCCTATCCTGTCCAATAAGTTCTGCAGGCTCCTCACTTCGTTTCTTTTTGTATATATGTCACCGTAAAATTGTAAATACCGTTAGATTATAATCTATCTCGCGAGATTGTGAACGGTTGAATTATTGTGAACCGTAACATACTGCTTACAATTTAACGCATTATTTTTCGGTAGATTATAATCTATCGAAGTGAAACCGTCAAATTGGGAACTGGTATCAAGAGGATAGTACCTTGCGCTATTACTAAATAGTCAAGTAACTGCCACTAACTTGGAAGTAGCGGTTGGTCGCAATTCTAACCTAACCTAACCTATTCGGTCGGTAAGCAGTGTGGTGCAGTTCACAATTTATCGCCTGTTTATAATCCCGCGAGATAGATTATAAACTAACGGTGTTTACAATCATACGGTGACATATACATCCAACACTTACATCGGATACCATGTGCTAATTATAGTTGATGGTACGAAGGCGCTTGTCGACCACACATAGCACACATCACACTTGCTCCTTCAGTCAATATGCATAAACTTTTAAATTGTATTTTCTGCACATCAGGGTTCGCAATCCGGTGTTATGGATATTAGTCGAATATTCAAATATCGCAATTTTTACATTCGAATATTCGAAATAATTTATTATTCGAATATTCGAATGCAAGCCCTATTTGGCGGAAAAAAAAACAAAAATATTTTATTTTATGATGTCAGACATCCTAGACTGGAGATAAAAAAGAGTACCTACCAACTATATTTGGTTGTCATAAATACAAAGATACATTTAAGATACATGGACAAGGTGGAAATATCCGGTACAAGACTTGGCTTAATGTCTGTGGATATTGTATCGATATGTGTTGTTTGATAATGCCATGAACATTTTTTTTATCCCATCACTATAAAAATATTTAACATAGCTGCCGTGCGGACACTGAAATCGATATGAATTAACTGTTCCACTGAATGGCACGTTACCAAATTTTGTTTCAGTGCCGTTAGTGGAAGTGCTTAGGTGCCGTTCGGTAAAGTGCCGTAGAAATCAGTGCTCTGAGTGGAATATCTCCATTTTTCAACCTAGACGTTCGTTATTTAATAAAAATCCGTGGGTTTGCAAATAAATTTAGTTGTCAATACTGAAGTCGGGAAATCCATCAGACGTCTAAGAAGGTACCAGACCAAGTAGCTACTTGCGGTGCTCTCCGTCGTTTATCTCCTTACATTTGGAATCATTTCCTTCGTAGCTACCGGCGCCGCTCGCTGCGTCCCGCTCCCGTACTCGGTCCCTACGCTATGTTCTGACGCCACTTCACCTAAGTATTTATCGATATTTATTATAACCATAAACATATTTTATACATGCAGATGCGGCTATCATGTTTTCATGGCTACTTCAGAATGTGCATCGCCCTTAGCGGTACTACAGACCTTGACACGTCGCTACATATAAATGACATTCGCTATTGTTAGACAGCCCCAGACATTCTTTTGTTTTAAAGCTGAAGGGGCCTCACAGATGAGTGCCTAACATGTAAGAATTGAAGCTTTGTCTGTGAGGAAAATCTACCTAAAGATAGAAGCGCTATTTTTCTCGTTATCTTTAACTTCAAATAGAATCTTCCGGCCACTAAAAGCTTAAGTTAGCAATGATAACTGATAGTTATATTTCCGTTATAATTGACTGTACAATTGGGGCTTCCCAATATTAAAAGATCTCGATGAAATTGAGTCTCGTAAGATCTTATGATGTGCTCTTTGCATTTACTATTTGCATTTAAGACTGTTATCGCAGCCGGTCTTGATTTGCTTCGTTCGATTTCAGAAGCACAACACGCGGAACTATGAACTGTGGAGTGTTTTATGTAATGATTGTTTGTTTTGTTGTAGATTTGCGGTGTCGGTAGAATGGTGAAGTGAGTGCGGCGCGATGGTGCTGTGTGTGGTAGCTCTGCTGCTTCTCGGCGGGACCGCAACGCTGCACGCTCTCGACATATGTGAGTACCATACTCTTTACCTCGATTTATTCTCCGTTCGTCCTGAAGTTTTGTCCCACATTCCAAAAATTCTTAGTTTGGCCCATATCACTATTGAAGTTGTGCTTCGTCCCAATTTACAAGTACTTTAAAGGTACAGTCAACAAAAAATATAATGTACTTATTTGAATTTTTTGAAACAATAATTAAATAATAAAATGATTATAAATATTTAGGTATAAATAACTCACAGAAATGGTATAAAAATCATCATATCATTACTACAGTTTAATTATACAGAACAGTTAGATCTGTAATCTACCTTCTTTTACATATGTATATATATTTTTTGTATTTATTTTATATATCGTAGTTTTAATTATTAAGTAGTTTTCTTTGTGCCTATAAAATATATATATACATATATCTATTATATAAATCGCTATTTCCCTTGGTCACGGCATCACACGTGAACGGCTGGATCAATTTTGGTAATTCTTTTTTTGTTGTATTTGTTATTGTCAGGAGAAGTTTCTTGTGAAAGAAAAAATAAAAAAGTTGCGCATTAATTATACCAATGCGAATTCAATATTCATAGTTAAGTAAGGACAACGTCTGTCGGGTCAGCTAGTATATTATATAAATAAAACAAAATCGAGTTTGTTACACCAAGTGGTGAGTGGTTTAGTGGTGAAGCCGTTCTTGAGTTATAAGTATAAAGTATAGTTATAAGTATTACTCAAGAACGGCTGAATAGATTTTTATTATCTTTGGTTTGTTGGATTTGTCTCCGTCCCGGATAACGAAAAAAATGGGGACAATTTTCATTTTTTCATACCATTTTCGTGTCAGCTAGAAAACGCTTTATGCCTTCGAAGTACCAGGTTGTCATAACTTTTTAGGAGCTCACCTAACTTGTGTTTCAGCTAGAAAAGTCTTTATATCTTCGAAGTATTTATTAGGTTGTCATAAATTGGGAGGAGATCATCCGCAATGACTCAAGATTTTTTGCTGATAGGTTATCACAACATTTAGTGATTTTGAGGCGGTACGAAGTTCGCTAGTATTTAATAAAACGTGGGTAACCCTTTTTTGCCGATTATACAAAAAAGTAAGTTTGGCATATAGAACAAAAATGTGGGCCGTAGAAGGAATATAAAATAGGACGAAGCAGGAATAAAATAATTAAAATTATATTACGGGACGAAGGTAGCATACCGTTTGGGACGACCCAGGATTTTTTATGTAGGACAAAACTCAATGGGCCGAACGAAGAGTTCTTTTGTATTTTTTTTTTTCGTTTTTATAATTATATTATTAACTCTTTAATCAGCCATTCAATATTAATAACCAGTTTAAATGAATCCACCCCAATTACTAAAGCCAACCCAAAAACCATAAACACACCACACCTTCCTGATCGCAAAATTAGCGGATGACACAACATGTTAATGCTCTATAACTTAACATTGCTGTAGGTATGTAACTATGTAAGTATACATTATAAAAGGGTAATGTCGACCTTTTCACTCGCCTTGACCGAAAATTACGTGCAGAGCTAGACAAAAAACATTCGTGTCGCGCTGATGTAATTATACAAAACGGCATTGTACTTAAAGCTATTATAACTAATAAACTACAAAAACAGGCGTCTGACGCCGAGAAATAGGTACTTATGTGCTTGATATGGGTGGCGAACACGGCTTGTGTTTATGTTTGTCAAAGCTATGCTTAGAATATTGGTATTTGAAGAGGGAATGCACGCCCACGTTGCACCTGATCAAATATGATATTGCAGATATTTTGCGGTGCTGCAAAAGAATTTTAAGCGTCTTTTGCTATCTATCGCACAACAAAGCATAACTTATGGATAAAGTACTTAAATTGAAAAATACGTCGCATGCCTTATCTTTAAGTATGACAAAAGGAGTATGTAAGGATCGTGGCAGGTGAAGTTTTGTTGTTTCTGCCCACCGCCATGGGCAGAAGGCGTGGCCTTATGTACATATATTTCACCTCTTTAAAGTTGCCAGTCGGACAGTGCCTAGCAAAACTATGCATTACAAGCATATAACTATGTCTCACTTGGAACATGTAGTCAACACACTCCGTTTATTGAGAAGCCAGATCGATATATTGGATGAACGAGATACAAAGGCAGCATGTGTAAAGGACAGGTAATTTCCGAGATAGCTCAGATGGTTCACAACTTCACAGTGCATACAACGTTACCTGCCTTATAATACATATTATGTATCTAGCATAAACCTGTATAACATGCTAATACAATATTGCCTTAATTACAAGATTCAACGCAGTTTGTTAGAGAGGATATTTGAAATGTTTGAATGTAGCCAAAGTTAAATTCATATCTCATTCAAGGATTTAGTTTGTTAGTTTGTTAAATAAATTCGGGATAGCGTCCTTCTTGCATTACATTAATTAAATTTATATTCAAACGTTGTCTCTCCGTAAAGTTTTATAAACCCAGGGGGCCGATTCTACTAATTTGCAACGTTACACGTTAAACTGTGTTTCCACAACAGTTCGATTTCGATCGCCGTTCGATAGTTACATAAAAAGTCATTCTACTATTTTATAAGCAAAATGGAAACTAAACTTAAAACGAATTGCAACTGAACTGTAGCGGGAACACAGCGGGTAACCCGCGTTACCAACATGCCAAAATAATATGTTTTATTAATACCAAAAAGAAAAAAGGTTGAATCTAAAAATGTTACTAAACACGAATATGTGGCACTAAAAGTATTTTCTATAATTAAAAGACATAATGATCATAATTTTATCATTAACTTTGTCCTATAGTAAACGTCACGCTCATGTTCGATTTTGTTAGTAGAATAGGTTTTGACATTGTTTCAATCGATCGTTGGCGTAACTAAAACGTAACCGCAGCTGTGTCGCAGCTGGACCGTTGTTCATTTTAGTAGAATGCGAAAACGCTTAAAAGTGGTGATTCGGTTGCGGTTCTATTGCGTTTTTTTAACAAATTTGTTAGTAGAATCGGCCCCCAGGTCAGTCTCAGTCTCAGTTTTACACTGGAAACATTTATAAATACTTTCGCGGAATTTTTTATCCAGTACTTAGTTAAGTACGTAACTTAAGCAAGATTCTTTTCGAAATACAAGCAGTCTTCGCTGAAACTTTTGGAAAACATGGAATGCTTCGAGTTAACTGGGTGTACCGGAGTACGAAATATATCGTTGAAACAATGAAGCTATTGATTAAACAGTTACAAATTGTTGAGACAGACATATTTGCTGGAATTTTCAATGCTACAAGAACCTACTACAAATAAAAATCATACCTACTTAACAAGACTGAAAACGTGCCAAAATAAACATTATAATAATATTAGATTCTAGTAGTCATTACAATAATCTGCAAGCCACATGTTAAACAGAAAAAAAAACTTTGTATTTTTGATGATGACTCATGATGTACTTAGTTATAAGAACTTTAAATACTATCTGTAAGTCTAAACCTATGGAAGGATTATAGCTGTGATGTTATGTAATGTTAGTGTGAAACATCATAATATAACTGTAATATATCATTCTATGATGTATAAGAATATAACACAAAATGGTACCAAACCTCTTTTAACCATTGTAAAATAAATATTATTTAGAATCTAAAACGCTTAGTAAAAGTCGGCTAACTCGCAGTATTAGTAGCTAAGTGGATTTCTTAGGATATCGGGAAATCCATACAGCAAACAAAATAAATAAAAACTCTGATTGAAGACCAACCGCCGAAAAAATGGTTCTAATTTATTATTAGAACTCTGCAGCGCTTTTGTTTCTTTGTTCATCATGAAAAATAGAAATCGATGCGTGCTTAGTCCTGGTAATTACCATGTAAGTCATACCTACGAGGCACTGAGGTAGGCATAATACTAGCAAACAGTTTTGGAGAGTACTAACAAAAGTTTCCACTTAGTCACCACCCGACGGGAAATTTCACCTACTTTATAATGCTTCTTGTACACATTGCGCTATTACGGCCATGAAAAAATTCTGAAGGTTGAAAAGTAGACATGCGCAAAACAGTGCGTTTTAAAGTGATGTCATATGACATTACATTTCGTACCGAGTAATGTTTCATTACACCATGACTCCAAACATGACGCGAAATGACGTGTCACGCGTGATGGCTATTGTAATGAAATGCTCGCGCATTTCGTACTGAGGGATGTTGCATTTACATTACACCATGACTTATGACTCCAAACATGACGCGAAATGAACCATCACGCGGGATGGCTATTGTAATGAAATGCTCGCGTTGTAGAAAATCTATGTATTTACAGTTTTAAGTTATTTCTTTAAATATCACTCAGTACCTCATGAATTCCACAATCATTTACCTCACAATCATAAACACAACACAACACTCAGTTTTATATTTGTTTCGTGTTACTGTTTTGTTTTGTATCATAGGTATCGCGCGGCAAAGCGTAGGTAATGTCATAGGATCTGATACAGAGTCATGATTGCGTTGTCAGTAAAACGTAAACCTTATTTCTTCAGGAATACGGTTCTAAATAATACTTCACTTATTTCGCTCCCAAACGACCGGCGCGCGGCGCATGCTCTTTCTCACTTGCACACAGTCACACAGAGCGAAAATGACCGAGATAGAAGTTTACGAACGTCGAACAGCGCGTCATGGCCCGCGCGTCATGTTTGAGAGTCATGTGTCATGATTAATTTGGTCAAGTCATGTGTAATGCTACAGTACGCGGTCGAGATATATGACGCGCAATGCAACATCGCATTACTTACACAAGTCTATTGAAAAGCAAAAATATTTCGGCCATCGTGCTTTTATATCTGCATCGACATTTTTTTACTAAAGCGGCTGCATCTGTACTGTTGATTGAATGGAACAGTGCCTATCCGCCCACTCATCTCTTAAGTCTGAACCCATTGACAACGCTTCCTTTATTCTTTTATATACCTTTCAAAATGAGATCGGAAGAAAGATTGAAATTCATTGTTGAAGATGGGCACTATAAAGACACTCCGTGCGTATTTCTTTTTTGGTAAATTTACAATACAGTCTTCGAAATAAAGTATCTGACAAAAAATGCGTGCTTGAAATAGCAGATAAATAAACCCAATTCTCTCTGCTACTTCGTATTCTTTATCTGTGCAAACAAAACAGTTCACAGAGCAACGCCTGTTTGGTCCAAGGGACATTATGACCATATCACACAACTATAAAAACTTATAGTGGCAAGTCCCCCGTCGATGTCTGTGCATGGACCGCCTTAATATTTAATTAGAAAGTTCTCTGCTCCCAGAGCAACGGGGACGCCGCGCGGCGTGCCTCGGTGAACTTGTACGAAGAATTATAAATTCCACCAGTCGCTTTTAGCGTTGTTATATTTCAAAATTTCAATTGAACTAAAACTTCTATGTGGGATCGTTAATGAAAACACTAATTATATTAAGGACTTTCAAAACACTAATATTTGAGAGAGGTCTCCTGTGTGAGAGACTGAGCTTTCGTTATTGCAAGAATTCCTTTCCATGAAACGGAAGCGATGTAGACATTTTACTACTTGCTTTTGATTTTACTTTTTTTTTAGGATTCCGTAGTGAAAGAAGAATTTTGCTTTAAGAGTATAATTGCTCTATGGAGCGCTGCCCCACAGTAAACAGTAGGGCTTGCAAATATTCAGAAATTTTTACACTCGAACATACGATTTTTTTTCCGGGTAATTTCAAATTATTCGAATACTTTAAAAAAATTACCTAAAATAATAATTATCATGTCTTTATTTGCCAATATCTTAGATACAGTAGAAGTATGACTAATATGAAGGAATAAATCAAAATTGTACTGCTTTACGAACTTAAAGGCCTTTAGATGTAAAAGCGATCGATACACAGACAACCAACCACATTACATTAATCGAGATCTTAATTCAGTCTTATTCATCGACATCTCAAATCTCGATTAATAAGTATTGTTACAATAGTTATAACAATTAAATAACAAGTATCACCATAGAGGATGGATTTGGGTGAGGCCTTTGCCCAGCAGTGGGATAGTGTAGACTAATGATTATATATGTGGAAGCTTGTAATTTAGCAAATTTTCCTGCCTAAGAATATTTTTTAATTTGTTATTAGTCTGTAAGCTTTCTGTAAGAAAAAAATATAATAAAAAGAAAAACTCCATAAAATCTTCAATGTAACATAACACTATTCTTACTTATTCTAATGTATACCTAATCAAACAAGTTATCAGAGAGTGGTTAAAACAGTAACATAGGAAAGCTATGAAGCTTTGATGATGATGATGACATCATCATCATTTCAGCCGAAAGACGTCCACTGCTGGAAATAGGCCTCCCTCAAGCTCCGCCACTTCGACCGGTTCTGTGCTTCTCGCATCCAGCGGATTCCTGCGGCCTTCACAAGGTCATCGGTCCACCTTGTGGGAGGCCTTCCAACTCTACGTCTTCCGATACGCGGTCGCAACTCCAGAAGCTTTCGGCCCCATCGGCCATCTGTTCAACGAGCAATGTACCCTGCCCACTGCCACTTAAGTTTGGCAATGCTTCGGGCTATGTCGGTTGTCTTGGTTCTCCTGCAGATCTCTTCATTCCTTATTCGATCTCGTAGGGAAACTCCAAACATAGCCCTCTCCATTGCCCTTTGGGTGACTTTTGGCCTTCAATATGGTCCATTGTGAGCGACCACGTTTCAGTGCCATTGGTCATCACTGGCAATACGCACTGGTCAAAGTCTTTCGTCTTGAGACATTACGGTATTTGGGATGATAAGGTATTGCGTAGCTTCCCGAACGCTACCCAGGCGAGTCGGATTCGACGATTGACCTCTTTCTCGAAGTTGGACCTACCTAACTGGACAGTTTCGCCTAAGTAAACGTCCACAATTTCGAGATTAGCGTCTGCGATCATCATGAGAATGTTACATGGGCATTTGATAAGACCTTTGTCTTGTCCATATTCCGTCGAGCATTGTTCTTCATAGGTCCTCCATAGTCTCAACCATGAAAACTATATCATCGACAAACCAAAGATGAGTGATGAACTCGCCATTGATGTTGATGCCAGGCCTTTTCCAGTCCAGAACCTTGAAGACATCTTCCAGTGCAGCGGTGAACAGTTTCGGAGAGATAACTTTTCCTTGTCCCACACCTCGGTGGAGTAGGATAGGTTTCAAGGTCTTGTCCTGGAGTCGGACTGACATGATGCGCTTTTCGTACAGAAACTTCAGCACTTCGATGTACCGATAGTCTATCTGGCACCGTTGAAGAGACTACAATACGGCTCATGTATCGATCTAATCGAAGGCCCTTTTGTAGTCCACAAACGCTAAGCAGAGAGGCAGGTTGTACTCTTCGGTATTTTGTATAACCTGCCGCAGCATATGTATATGGTTTACGGTTCTAAGGCCTGTACGGAATCCGGCTTGTTTGCGAGGCTGGCAGTCGTCAAACCTGCACGCGAGACGGTTCGTGATGACTTTTAAAAACAGCTTGTAGACTTGGCTCAGAAGTGAGATGGGTCTAAAATTCTTAAGAAATTCTCACCCTTCTGATAGAAAAGTACCACCACACTTCTGTTGCCTGTGGCGTTTTGCCCTCGAGTATGACGGAATCAAACAGCTTCTGGAGGGCCTTAACAACGGGTTTTCTGCCGGCCTAGGAGTTCGGTCATAATTCCGTCATCAACCGGCGCCTTGTTGTTTTTAAGCTGCTTCAGAGCCATCCTAATCTTGGGTCGCTTGCCTCGTAACGCGGTTACTTGTTGACGTGTATAACGTCCATGGATCTCGATCTCTCTCAACAGCTCAAGTCAAGTCATCCTATCCTGTCTCTTCTGTGTTTCCTGCAGGCTCCTCCCATTGTTCTTCAAGATAATTTCGTTTCTTTTTGTATATATACATCCAACACTCGCATAGGATACCATATACTGAATATAGTTGATGGTACGAAGGCACTTGTCGACCACACATATCACACATCACGCTTGCTCCGTCAGTCACTATGCATAAACTTTAAAATTGTATTTTGTGCACATTAGGGTTCGCAGTCCGGTGTTATGGAAATTGGTCGAATATTCGAATATCGCAATTTTTGCATTCGAATATTCGAAATAATTTATTATTCGAATGCAAGCCCTAAGTACCTAAACAGGGTTTCTTGAAATGCAACGCATCCAGCGTTGTGACAGAGTAACGAGTGACGACCCAAATCGCACACAGTAACATTCATGAGTCAAGACTATTTTTTTTACAATTTGCGTAATTTAAACATTGTATTAGACTTTTTAACTTCATGCGCCCATACCTATAGCTCAAACAATGATTTAAAAGAACGAAGTATTTCCGTTTGAGCACCAATCTTTAGAGCACCAAGGTATTCTCATACCTTTTAGTGCTGCATGCATAGGTGCTCTAAAAATTGGTGCGCAAACGGGAAATCTTCAAAAGAACGCTCTATCCAGGGCTTTCAATACCGGTATTTTTGGAAACCAGTACCATTTGCCTTGATGCGATACCGGTACCAGGCGTAGTAGCTGTAGTACCTATTGGTATTCCTAATCAGTATAGGCACCAAAGAAATATGTCCGTAAGCTAGAGTGATAAAACAGAAATACTAAGTAAAAAGGATAATTAGTAGGCATTAGAAAAATAACTTCAAGGTTGCCATCCGTACGAGGTTCCTCGTACAAATATAAGATTTTTGGTACCGGTACGCAGCTACTGAAATGCCAAGAACCGCTAAGTACCGATGCAGAACTGGGCCTCAAGTCTGCTATTACAATAGTGTCAGAATGGTCTATCATTGATTGCATAATTGTTGATTTTGACAAGTTTGGTAATCTACTAATAAAATGGCGTCATTATGACTTTCCAATGGTCAGCCACTGACACTCCATTGAAAGAAGTGGCATTTATTGGTAATCTCGTACATCATGACAAATGAATGACTGACTTAATTTACGAACTTCCTACTACTTTAGATTGCATAAAACACTAATAAATAATATGTAAAAATATTTAAAATGAAATCTGGCATGAATAAATGTTCACATTTAGTAGTAGTTTTTCGAAAAACATTTCTACTAACAAGTTTTATAATAATGGCAATACGAAAATGCCATTATGACACAATTCTATTACGAGACCATTGACCGACCAATGATCGACCATTGTGAATTTAGCAGATTACGAACTTTTAGCAAAATGACAAATGAATGACAATGGGATCGTGTTGGAATGACGAATTTATAAAAATAGCAGACTAAGGCCCCTGTACTTTTGGTATCGGTTCCTAGTTATGGCTCTATCACATACTTTACTTTTGGTATATGAGAACACGAAAGACTCAGCACTTGGCCGACTTTATAAATATAAAATAATTAAATGTGATGTTTTTACTAAGACATTAACTCAAAAAACGACGTAAAACTGTTTACATAGGCATCGTTGGCTTAAACAGTCGTATTAATCTTACTTTGTGGGTGTACTTTTACGTTCGTTTTTTATTTAGCCATGCTGCTTCCATTGTTGCACTTAACAATAATTACTTCCACTAGTCTACTTCAGTTTAAAACGGCTGCGTTTAAATATTTCTATATTTTCCACGTATTCGATGTCGATTCACGGCAATTACCTATGGAATATTTCCTAAGCTAATATCGACATAATTAAATAATTAAGCTATAGGTAATATACCTATGTTATGTAATTACACTACGTACATACGAAATTACACATGTAGATTAGATAATTGCTAAATTACACCGATCGAATATTGAGCCTTGTTCACGCGATATCGTGAATTCTTAATACGCCATTCCGATTGCTGACAAGAAGCTACAATGTATGTAGGTTTTGGTTTATGTAGCATCACCTACTTATCTGAGGTAAACAGTCAGTGTTCTGTGTTCGACAGCATTTAAATATGTGCAGGAAAGCTGTTTAAGTTTATCTAGCTGTAAACAGCTTGTTGCTAAGCATACACACATGTCCTGCGACATTCACTATTTGTGGCGAATGCTCACGTTAGCGCTCTGACGCGTTGGTAATCAGTCCACGTAGATACGACCGGTGTCTGCGACAATGGCGAATAACGTCATGCCCTGTGATTTTAAAGAATCAAAACGGAAGTCGCAGACGCATCTAGGACGTAACTATACCAACAGGGAATACTGTGATCTCATACCAAATAAGCTTCCATGTTATATTTCATTATAATCCTCACAGTGTTCACACTCACACAACAGATCTTAACTTGAATCTGTAAAAAAAGAGTATTGTATGAAACTAAAGTCGCTTTAAGTAACAGAGTTTATTTCACTTCCCTCGAATGTGAAATTAGGAGCATACATACGTAAGGAAAGTTTATAAAGCGTTTTGTGAAAGTACCATTTATATCCGTTGTATGGAGCTATAAGCTTACGGAATTATTAGTTGGTTTTTAATAAACAAGCTTAATGTATCCGATTACACGGCGATACTACTTCGTTGGGTTTACCACGTAGCGACTCCGTAAAATGAACTATATTCTATACCTAATACATATTTATTAAATTTAAAGGTGCGATTTATCATATTTTATGGGAGTAAAATTAAAAGACATGGCCGGATTCTGCCCTCAAAATCAATTCAGAATAAATAAATGTACAGTAATTATTAATGTATGAAAATTACTTCTTAAATATACTAAAATAAATTGCAACAACTACATTTCTCTAGATCAGGCGAGAAAAAATACCAAAAAAATATGTGTGTTATTTGATTTTGTGTGGTTATTATATTGATTTCTCAAACGTCCCATTTATTTTGACGTTTCAAATGTGTACGCGCGTAGAGGTGAGACGTACTAGGTAAAACGCATACTGAGTCTTAGAAGTATGCGTCCCCCTAAATACTTATTCCAAAAACTAGGTTCACGAGTATTTAGGCTATTTGTTTCCATAGCTACCGAGTCTTCATAACATCGAGATCGAGTAATCGGAGTAGAGTATTTTTCCGTTTATGGATTATTAACGTGTGTACTACGTGTTGGTGTTCGTATCTTTTCTACATTTTAAAATATTCACTTAAAATTAAATCTTATTGAAAACTTGCCTTCATACTTTTCCAACAGGCTTAGGACTGACAACGTATTTTATAAACATGATATTAATAGAAACAAAGATTTTGTTTTCTGTTGGTACCTATGGATATTAGGTTTAGAAATGCAAAATAAATAAATCGACTCGCAAACTTCGAGTGCCGAACCGAACGTCTCCCAATGTTACCGGAACTGACTGAGCTTGTGGGTCGCAAAACTTGCAACTACATAGATGCGGATACGGTCTACTACGTGTCAAACGCCATACGCTTATCTAAATACTCGAGACGCGTTTTTTGGTGCGCTCGGAATGAGTATTTACATGTCCAGCCAAAAACCTATACCATTATCCTATTCTATACGTCTCACCTCTACTGTCTGTCATCTGTCACTCAATGCCCTGTGCTCTGTGCAGTCTTGCGTTGATCTTATCTATCACGTATTACTGTGTTCAGTGTCGTGTTTTAGCTCCTCTGTTGTATATTTTAACTTGACCCTATACTATCGTTTATCGGACTTTCGTTTACGCTTCTTCTGTTAATATTCTGCTGTGCTATTGATTATATGGATTGATTTTCAATGCTTGTTATGTATTGCTCAACCAACGCAATGAAGAAGGTACATATATCAGAGTACTGGACACCCAATGGTGTGTATTGGTTGTAGACAGTCTGTAATGGGGAGGCGTTACTCAGTGCGATACCACACCCTTGAAGAAAATAGTCCATTAATCGATATTTTCTTCTCATGGAATACCCACAATCAGGTTAGTGTGTGTTGTTGAACTTATATTTTTTGTCTACTATCTTACCTTGGCTGCTGTAAATTCTTATTGTGTTGTTCCCATGATGAAGAAAATTCATTTTACGTAATGAGTAAGGGTGCAGTCTCACTTGGCAAATAGTCCGCCAATTATTTGCCTGTGTGCATAGTGTGGCCATTTCATGAAAATAGCTTAGGTCGCACTCAGACAAACAGTCAGCCGCAAACTATAAGCAGAGTAAGACTGCGCCCTAATAATTACCAGTTTTAATAAAAGTCAAGACTTTATATAAAAAATGTGAAACATTGTTAAACAGGATCGGAGGACAAATCTGCAAGCATGTCATCCCTGCTGACGCGAGTTAAGCGCCACTTAGTACTGAATACACACAGACAGGTGGAAGAACTAGAGGAAAATGAATCTGGATTGCCCGAACCACCTCCACTTCCACCAGTTCCTAATCCTAGTATCGCACATGGATCACCACCACCAGCTCCACCAGCTGATAATCCCGCTGAAGCACGAAGGATTGACCAAATGAATTATCTGCCAAGTTACAAACATGCTCCAAATACTTCTAGCTATTGTATTTTTAGGGACTGCTTGCTTGGACTGTGTTGCTGCCATGTCATGACGTTGTTATCTATGGTATTTGGGTTGGGCCAGGCATCAAGCAAATATAACGGCACCAGCCTCATTCCTTGAAAACATTTTGTTGGCTTTTGAAGATATTTTCTTGTTGCAATGATTATTTTCATAAAATGTCTGTAAAACCAGTAGATACATTTTATAAGCAAATGTAATCCTACCTACTTAACTAAATACTTAAATAAAAATTCAAGTGCTATTTTAGTGTTTTATTGTCTATCCAATTGTATATGTTACCGGCCAAACCCAATTTCAGGCCAAACTATTTTGTCCTAGGCTAAACAGACTTATCCTACGCGTGATATGTCGCAGCCAACTAGCTTAATTAGCCATTTCGTTAACAGCCTTTGGAAGTAACGCTCGCCGGCCGTTGCCGCGGTGCCGCTCGCTTCGCTCGCTCGGCTCGCGCGCTTTTGGTCACAGTTCTAACCTAACCTAACCTAACCCATTTAATCGGCGTGCCCCGGTTTAATAAACCAGTTTGGCCTAGGACAAACTAGTTTGGCCTGAAATCGGGTTTGGCCGGTAACATAATTATATTGTTTTTTGCCAAGTCGCTATGAGGAATTCAAAATATCCAGAAATATCCTATGGCCAGCCTATGACGAAGATTGAAAGGTCTAGCCAGATACTTTTACCAATATATATGTATACACATCAATATAATTACCAATAAGTTTTACTTGGTACCTATTTTGATTTCTGGCTCTTTTTTCACTAGCTGACTTGATGCATAATTCTATGAAAATGTATGGAACACCGACGGCTAGTGAAAAAACGGAATTTATATCCATACCACATTATTGTATTAAATGTTTAGCTTTGTCAATAAAACTCGGAAGTAACAATCATTGCTATTCAAAAAATTAAGGCACTTAAAAAAAAACCTATTTGCAGTATCTCTCGCTTCTTCTCTGATCATAAAACTTAAACTATGTTAAAAACATACCTGTGAGCTTTAATATGACCAATTGACTTCAATGTACATGAAAAAATTTTTTGAGGGCAAAGCTCACTACCAGTTCCGGCCGTGTCTTTTTATAAAAGTTAGTTAGATATTAAGACGTTTATAACATGAGAAATGTACGCGGGTACAGAAAAATACAGGGACATAGTGAATACGATACGCTTAGTCAGTTGCTTAATCAAAACGCCGAAGAGTACTCAGTGTCCACGCAGGATCCCACGTGTTCACCCTGCGGCACCCTTTACTTTATCCACGTAACCCTTGACTAAAACATGTACTACCTACACTTCGCACATCCGGCACATCCCGTTGTTTTGTTTAATTATTCGTCTGGTATCGATTACAAGAAACGCAAGTGCCACCCTTTAAAATGATCCTGGTCTAAAACAGCCCGGAGCACAATTTGAAGGTGTATTTTATTATTTAATGTGCCGGCGCCCTGCTTCTATCGATCTGCCACCAATGGTTGTGTAATTATTACTTGCTGTACATTTATACGTACGTCGCGGTCGTCGTCGTTGATAGTTTGGAAAGTCATTACCTCGCCGGACCGTTATCGCTGTCAGCTATACGCTCCGTACTGATGTTACGTCGTGAAAACTACTAAACATGAAAAAAAAAATAACAAAATGCTAACGATCCCCTCGTACAATGAAAGTAATTAAAATAATAGTCCAACGATATCACGCAAAGTGGTTCAAGTCGTAAAAGAAAAGCAAGTGACATTGTAAGTTGGCGTGTATAATGGCTTAGAGCGCTGAGAACGCACACGTATCTAGGTAACGGAGAGGTTCCGCGGAGCAGGCGCTGTTGCTCACAAATTTATACGAGCAGAAGCCAATATAGTAGGAGGTTTAAGCTGACATTCGATCGTTTTATGTAAAAAGAATATTGCCTTTCGTGGATGGATATGAATGAGTAGCGAGTCGCCACTGCGCTGTTTATTATTCATTAGACGACTACATGTCACGCAATAGCACAAGCACGCACAAGCTCAGTGCTTCTGAAACTTTCCCCACTTTAAATTTTACCATTCGCCTTTCACTCACCTGTACGCTGAAAGTGTTTTGTTACAATGGAATTAAAAACAAAACTATACGCTACGGAATTGTTAGGGGGCAGCTAAACTGAACAATGTGATATAAGTATATCCAATTTGCCGGACGTCAGGAGCACGCTCTCTTTGTGAACCGCTGGCCCAAGTAAATGCTTTTCTTTAAACCGATATCATTTATTCGTGTTTATTAATATTCAAAGCTGGCTTTATGACGTTTGCAATTTGTTCTCAAGCGCGGAGCAACAAGAGGCCTGCTTAAATAACGAGACACGCAACAAGCGAATTCTATTTGCATTTGACCTATAAGCGCTTGTCTTTTGTTTGGTGGAGGGAAACACTTAGCGCGGACTGACATACACTCCCATTTGGCAGATCATACTAAACTTTGTCCTTAGGTTCACTACGGTAAGTTTTCATGGTGCTATATAATATGAGAAGCACGTGGTCGGTCTAGAGTCTAGACCGACACCAGGTTATACAACGTTTATTGGCTATGCGACCTGTCATCGATATTAATGTTCGGTTCCATAATGTGCGTAAGCGCTGTTGCAGTGTGAATATAAATTAAGGCTGTTGAGCAGACGTCAAGAACCTACTGTACGGCTGATTAAATCCATTCCTGTTCCGCTCCGAGAGCGGGACGCAGCTACTTCCCTTGTATAGCCATCTCTTGTAGTGGCTTGATTTCACTATCAACCATTTATAATGTGTTCACATTTGGGTTAATGACTTCACCATAAATTAAAAAGACTTAATTAAATGAATACTTACATATTTGTAGATTAACTTTGTACTCTAGTTGAGCATGTGGGGCTGTGTGGCCCCCAGTGGCATTGTTTACCTAGTGATAGCCGCATCGCATCGTCGTTAACGCCGTGTGCTCTCATTTTGTACGAGAGATGTGTGATTGTGAAACAGTACTAAATTAAATATTCATCTAATAAGGGCCACGCAACGAGTGATACTTGAATGGAATGATTAATGGCTATTGTACATCTGAGAGGTGAAAGCAACAAGCGGGAGCGATTTGACGAATTAAAACTCGAAATCAGTATTACATTTGTAACATTCCAATAACTTTGGCTGTATCCTACGTCTAAAGGACTTAACAATAAATCGTTAAGGAGCTGAACAATGAAATAAGATAATTTGGACATTACAATAGAGCGCGCGCCCGCGCCCCCGCGCCCGCTTCTCAGTGATGCGTAGCCTCATGCGACACAACACAAGTTATCAGTCGTTGGCAGCTAATTAAATGATTCAACATATTATATCATATACATACCTCTATGTACCGTATATCAGTTTGTTTGTTGCGTCTAATACCTACCGCACGCGAGAGCCCTTTGATAGATTGACTAATAAGCGACCCCGTTGAGAATTATACTGTACAAGTGTACAAACCCAATGAGAAATTCGCATGGCAACTTGTCTCATGTTTATTTAATTTAGTGCTATTTTACATTTTATTAATTAATACAACTGTCTACGTAAGCTTGCTAATGTTAAGTGGAAACATGCTGTGCGGATGTTTCGAAAATAATTAATTTGCTCGTTACTTATGCTAGCCAGGGTAAGGGTGGCGGCAGACTGGAGGTTTCATTGTGTTTCAAAAAAATTAAAGGCACGCGATGACCTGCCGCCGCATATCAGGCTGTTCTTAGAAGTCCTCATCGATTTCAGTTCATCAAAACTTTTGACACGTCTACACAAACTTTTAAATTGACTTTGCCGTGATTAGTGCGGTTATTACTTTTTTATTGTGGCTCAATTATCTTTAATTTTTCTTTTATTATGTTGTCCTATTTTTGTGTTCTGTTTTGTTTTGTTGTAAGTTGCGTTCAGTATTTCTACCAATAGCGATTAATTGAACACTCCAGTGCTTGGCAATGCTAACAGCGAAAAGCTTTCTAATGCTGTACAATGTAACTTACGTCACCTCTGTGAGTCTTGAATGATTTACGCGCATCTTGACTAGAGGCAAGACAAGCATCTAAATGTCATCTAAGTTGGCCGTAGTCGGCGGGTCGGTGTGGTGCATAAACTGGGCGTGCATATTGATACAACACATACTGTATGCCGCTATATACTGTGTTTGTTTACAGCTCAATGTATCGCGCCGCTCGGAATGGAAAGCGGTTTGATTCCCGACAGGGATATCACAGCTAGCTCCTGTTATAATGACGGCAATGTGGCCCCGCAGAATGGAAGGTACGTATCATTTATTTACTAACAACTTGCCTGTACCGATTGATAACGTCTGAACTGGAGCTTTATCTGATAAAAAGAAGTAATTAAATAAAGTTATTATTACCCCATATATTTTTATCATTGCAGTAACTGGCTTTGAAACAGATAAATAACGGGAACTTATTAAATGCATAGTGCGAAGAATCAAAATCAAAATCAAAATATTTTATTTCACATAAGCCTGCATGGGCACTTATGAAACGTCAGAAGCTAGGTGCACGGTTCCAATTTGTCGTTTCCTATGGAGAAGAGCCGGCAAGAAACTCCACGGTTACTCTTTTAAAAATAATTGGCTTTTACAATGTTTTCAAATTACAGTGATAATAGGTATGGGAGGACAGTGCAGGCCAGTCAATAAGTACCAGGTACTTAGAGGAATGAAAATACAGAATAGAAAAACGTCTACAAATCTAGTCTCTAAGGCCTACAACGTTCTCTCATTCACAATATGTAAAAGAATCTACCTATATAAAATGAATCTATTTGAACCAAGTGACATGATTTCGATGACAATCACTGAAAATAAATAGTAGGTAGTAAAATTGATGTATAATGTCAAATAATGACGAGAATATGTCAGACATTGTAAAAAAAAATAATAATAATAAAAAGAATAAAAATTAACATTGCAATTTGGGAGCAGTTAATAGACTTTCACACGGTTTTGCTGTTAATGAGGTACCAGGGAAGCCACATAAATGACGTGAAGGAGCTTGCTTTTTTTCAGAAGATTTGTTTATAGCACTGTCCAAGTCCATATCGACCATAGCCATACATAACTGCAGTTGTGAACTCATGTGATTATCGATAAGACATTTCATTTAACTTTGAAACCGCTTGAGTGACCACTATTATGTTGCCAGCTATATGAATATATCTATCCCACGCTGCCTTATAAATGTTGCTATGCCTTATATGAATAATGTCACCATCATATTAGGCTTCCAATACTATATAGACCCACCCTTCAGCCCGTCAGGTGCCCTGGGGAAGGTAGGGGGAAATGACAATGCCATAATTGGTGACAGCAGCATGACGTTTTATTCGTAATCCAAGAATCAGACCAATATAAATTCTATTGTTATCGGATCACATGTTGTGCACTTGACATGCGAAGAGTTAATCCGTATTATTTTCTTACGATATTGTCAAATAAAATAACGATAGACAAGTCGGTATTAATATACTCCTCATCGATCTAGCGCCCAAACAGGTTCCTGTATTGTTCTTTTCGTTTAATCTCATACCCAACCTTGACTTGAAAATGCTGATCAGTAATGAAACCCCAAATTGTATCGACAGTTGACAGTCGAAGTCGTGAGTGGGATCCATGGAAATGTTGATATGTTTACAGCGCAAGCGCTGGTCGTGAACCAATGGTTACTGGTTACTGCCTGTTTATTACAAGCCATTAATTATAAAACTTCATATGCGACATGTTTATTTTCTTTATTATCGAACACCCAGAGCGTTGTTTATGTTACATCATCAATGATTTATGCAGTACTATTTGTATTACCACACTAGGGCTAAACAAAAGGAAGTGTTCAACATTTATGTATCGGTGTTGGAATAGTATCAAAACTTATTAGCCGGCGCATGTGCTAAGTGATAAATTATGAAAGTTTGTTCACGCCTCATTGATATCTAGAGAGCGCTCGGTGGCGCGTCAATGAGCTTAATGACTGGCCATCTCGGAATTTGATTGGTGCGAACGATTACACTGCCTCAGTGACACATGATAAGTGAATGCGCTAATAACAACACCACTATTATTAGCTTTGATTGAAATATTATAGGAGGAATCTTGGATCGTTGTGCAACTACAATGCGTCTTAGTTATTGTACGTCCAGCGTATCGAAGCAAATAGCTTTGTACTTCATGGCTTACTTCGTAGTGGGCGAACTTATGAAGTTATGACTCAGTACGGCCTTTTAAAAACTGTAAACCTGCGGTTAATTACACTTTATCAATGAAATTTTACAAGGTAGTATATCTACCTGTCACCTGTAGTCTTAGTTAGTAAGTATTCAAGCACTTAATAAGTAGGTATTCATAAACGTTTCATTGTTTCCTGAAGACAATATCGTGTTTGTTGCAACGTGGCTACTGTATCCATTATCTACGTGTAATTTTGTTTGAAACGCTATAATTATCTGGATATTAATTTCGTGTTTTTCTTTTGTTATTGTCCTAATGGCTACCAGTACCATTTATAACAATTTTTAAAGCAATTGTGAATACATCAATTGTAATATAGACCGACATGTGCTCATCTATCATTATAATATTATGTTCGTCTGTTACAAATAAATATACAACTAAGTTTATATCTACTTTTATTAAGGAAATCTGTTCGAAAACAAACTTTACGAAAATCTCATTTCGGAAACTAATTGCATTTCGCTTATAATGCTGAAATTGCTTTGACGATCTGTTTGACTGTTCATGTATATGTACAAGGATAAAATATAACACAAGGGTGTCAGATTCCTTTGACGAGAGACTCGTTATATCGTGCCGCAGACCGGAGTGCGGCCCGTCGCGTTTGTGATGTTGATGAATATGCGACCACACGGCTCTTTGCGCTTGATAGCTCAATAACAACATTACTGTGAAAGCCCTTACTGCAAAACATCATGTTACTTAGCTTAATGGGAGGAGCAGTGGACCGCTGTCACCCAAGAGCGGCCATGCACGTTTCCTGGTCCCAGAATGATAAGACTAGGGGCATGCCGGAACGCGTGGGTGAGAGCTGTGCAGTTATTAGTTAAACGAGGCTCTAGCACAGGTTACATACTAAGCAGACACTCAACATCCTACATTTCCACGGGTTTCGCATTTAATACAAAGCCGTAATAAGCGAGTAACTCATTAATGTAATATTCATATTAATCTTCGTATAACGAAGAATTTAAAGAAAATAAGAGCAGTACTATATCTTTAGATCTACTCTAATAGCACAATAACTCCTTTGTTATGCTCCGTCTCCGGAACATAATTGTTCGCCATCCCCATTTTCAAAACGAAATATTTCGTGTAAACATTTTTCAAAATTAAATTAACCTGTTTAGATCTGCTCCAAGCGTTCAAATTTCTGATGCAAGCGAGTTGTTATTTAGTCCTAGTGGTATTTTTTGCAACATAGGTTATAATAATGATAATTTCGGTGCTCCAACAGGCTTAACCAGGACATAAAGGGTGGTGCCTGGTGCCCGCGGTCACAGATCGTGACTGAGTCGACAGAATGGCTGGAGATCGACCTGCATTCGGTGCATGTGATCACCGGGACCGGCACGCAAGGCCGGTTCGGAAACGGCCAGGGGCAGGAGTACGCGGAAGCCTACGTCATCGAGTACTGGCGGCCGAAACTAGGCAAATGGGTGCGATATCGGCCTGGGGAAGGACAAGAGGTAAGGATCACTTTTGGGTGTTGTATTACAAGCTTGAGAAAATAAATAATGAGATCATTCTCTTAAACTTTCTTCACGAATGTTCCTCGTTCTTACGCTTCACGTGGCCATGGCAAACAATTTCCACAACTTGTGGTGCCACATTCAAATAATGAGCCCTCAAATCAAATATCATAGCCCATAATATTAGTCGGAACTAACTTCGCCTCGTGACGTGTCTCCTTTAAGAATTTCTGTTGCACAAAATTAGAGGCCGTTGTTTCTATGTTGTAGGATAAAATACCTATTGATTGTACCTAGGTATCTCTCAAGTTGCGGTGTGTATGGACCGACTATGATTTCCTTCTGCATCGCTCAGTGAGAGCACAACTGTCGAAAGTGCTAATTACTACTATCCACATATTTCAGAGTGCAATGTTTTCTTTTTATTTTATTAACAATACGACGACTTCACTTGGGTTATTCAAGTAAATAAATAATTCACATTGCGTGTCACCACTGTCAACGTAACAGCCGTGCTATTCTGTAACCATCTCACCGGGTGAAGTGAGCCGAGTGAGCGTGGAGTGAGCTGTCAGTGTCATCCCACTGAAGTTAGGGATCAACCAAGCATTACATTTACAATCATAATCTAGATTAAATCTCTATTGTGATTGTAGGTATGCTAATTCTATTGATAATTTTACTACGATTTCAAAGCTAGTGTTAGAGTGTGCATCATGCATGACATTACATTATACGCGCATTCACGCCTCTGGCAATATAAGGACTAGTCCAGAAAAAAATAGACTGAAACAGCATTGAGTTTCTGACTGAGTTTTTGTTTTGCTACTTTATTTGAGAAACCTCCCAAAATGTAATGCATGATGCACACTTAAACACTGCTTTGAAATCGTAATAAAATAATCAATAGAATTAGCATACAATCATAATCCATATTTAATGTCGATTATGATTGTAAATGTAATGCTTGCTCATCCCTACCATCAGGTGGAATGACACTGACAGCTCACTCCACGCTCACTTCACCCGGTGAGATGGTTAGAGAATAGCATAGCATATAGTCAACCGAAGTGCGGTACAACTTGTTGATAGTTTCGCCGAGCCTGCAATGACTTTAAAAAGCGCAGTGACATCGAAAACCAAAGGGTTTGACTGAACAATTGGCGGCGGATCAAGTTCGCAGACACGCAAAGTTCTTTAGGCACAGGGTTGTCAACTCTCAGTCATGCGATCTTTTCTGTAGGTACGTGCCTGGAAAGTTGGCTCTTTGTGTAAACTGCATGAATTTAAGGGCTCTCATGTGTCAATGAAATTGCCTCAAACAGGGAAGCAGAATATTTGCAGATGCACATATAGCTATGAATAAACATTTTGGTAAGCAGCAGACGGCCATTAAAAGTGATGTTTATAGAGACCTCGTAAAAATTAAGATGATTATTTACATTGCCAATAAAACCTAATTCCACTAAAATGTTATATTACAATCAGAGATCGGATATTCCGATGCATATTTACGTAAAGATAATTTTTATCTATGAAAGTATGGAAGCGGCTTTATAAATTATTTGTAATATTTATTAAAAACCCCGGGATTCTTGGATTGCATAACTATTCAGATGTGTATTAATTTAAAATTAATGTTTAACCCGATACAAATATGTGTATCTACTGGAGGAGGGGTTTGTATTAGTTAAAACAAAAAATAAACAAATTAAGACTTTTTCGATACAAAAGCGCATTCCATGTTAGCCAACATCTCAACTTTTTGGTAAATATGCATCCGAATATCCGATCTCTGATTATAATGTACAAAGCTAGATATTGGCCTGCGGATTTGACCTTTTGTTGATGGTACCTTACATAACATTTGCCGCGAGGTGACAACTCGAATATTAATTCATTACGAGACTGCAGAGACTGATATGGACTGCGAATTATTTCTAGGTAAATAAACTCAAACTCAAAGCATTTATTTCAATTAAACCATTTTCAGGCACTTTTGAATTGTCAGAAAGTTGAAGCTAGTTGCCCATTCCAAAACGTAGATCTCTATGGAGAAGAACGGGCAAGAAACTCCATGGACACTCTTTTTAATCATGTTAAGTTTTACAAAAACTTGGGAACATTATTCTTGTTGCTTCTATATGTGAGAACAATGTAAAAAAAAAAAACAATTCTAAATATAAGATTTAAAATTAGCCATGGAAGTTAGGAGATGACCAGTCTCAACCGACGGCGCCCGTTCACGAACTTGACGCGTGGATCAGCACCATCCAGCTCAACCATTTTGTAGGGAACCGAATGATCCAACACACACGCCACCATCAGCAAGACATTTAAGTGAGCATGACATACTCTCAACTGCCACGCTTTTTCAAGTCAACGTACATCATAACAACATAATTATTATACGGATGCATTGTACTCACATTTACAAATTTTAAACAAAATGCTTCTAAATTATACAAAATTATAGTTTGCAATGTATTTGAAAAATTAATAAAATTTGATTTCCTAAAGAAAGAATAATATTTAATATCTTTTAATAGGTACACACGGCTACACATCAAGCTATACATTTCCAGTATAAGCTGATCTCGCATTGTATAGGATTTCCGTACAGTGCGAGATCAGCTTAAACTGGAAATGTATAGCTTGATGTGTAGCCGTGCGTACCTTCATTCACCTGTGTATTTAAACATCATTGCCACTAACGGAAACTCCTAAATTCTATAAGCCTCATAGTTCCCGCGTGTTGCGTGGTGACAGCTTTGAATATTAGCGCTTTAAGAATTCCTACAAGTGGTTTATGTCTGCAAATTATTTCTAGGAAGATAGGTAGCTCCATTCACTTGTATATTTATTCGTAATTATTACTACTTGCGGGAATAGTCCATTGTGTTAGCTCCAAGAATTGTTAGCTCTTTTTTCATTTACAATATGAGCTATTTTTAACTCATTTGCCAATTACTTATATAAAATACATATTGATGAATTGGTATTTATCAATATGTATTTGATACTTACTACAATGCTGTACTTTTATTATTCTATGAAAGATGATATTCCTTTATTAAAAGTCAGTTTGTTATAACAGTTAAAATGGTAGAATATGTATTTGTATTATAATCGTGTAAAGTTAAATCAAGTTCACAAAGACATGCATTGTGCAAGAAAGAGCTTTGTTCTATATTGTGACAAAGGATTTCCTCCATTAGCAAAGCGTCAGTCTATATTTGCTCTAACTTAATTCAATGTTTGTTCTAACAGTTAATTAACCATATGAATAATCGTTGCGGCGACATTGAGAACTACTTGTGTTCTTGTTTAAATGTTCATTAACGACTAAGTTTATCAATTTGTACTCATCTTTATTATACCTACCTACCTACTTTTGAGATTTAGAATCAAAAGATTCCGTGACATGTAAAATGTACAACCCTTTGCCGTTTTCCGAGGTTCAACCGAGTTGCCTATCAAATCAAGATCAACATTTCGCACCTTTAAAGACAAACCGTTACTAAACGAAAAAACAAAATACATCACAATTAGTTTAAACACGTTATTACATTTAGCAACAAAATCTTATTTAGTTTTGTCATTGTCAAAATTAGAGCCTATCTACCTCATACAGTGGTTTTTTTTATGAATGTGTTATATTTATCGTATAGTTTACGTAATTTTAAGGAAGATGGCATTTGTAACACAATTTTCGAAAAATTTCGTTTAGTAACGGTTTGTCTTTAAAGGTGCGATTTTATCTTCAGTTTGTCCAGAAGTGGCACAGACGTATACGCCTAGAATACAAACCAGGCATGATTTTAGTGAAGAGATCGTTAAAGATTTTATCGTCAACTACACCAGTGGCTGATTGTTTCCCACCGTTGCGCTCAAGGATAATAATTTTATACTATAATAAATTACTATCAATATCTCGGTCATGTAATTGCAAATTTTTTATATCTTTAGTTTTGCCAATTTTTCTTTTTGAAGATGAAAGGTCGAGAATGATTTATAGGTAGAGCTTTTAGAGGCAAAACTATGATAATTTAAAAATAAATAAAATGTGTACTATGTTTACTGAAAACAAGGACAGATATTCAGCTCGAGATCATACTTATACTTCTTTCTTCATGCTTTTTTGAGCGTTGTGCGACATATCCAATTACCAAGTAATATTACAAACAAGATAAATTTGAATTCTATTATTTATGATAATTGAATTAAACAACTCTGCTTCTGAATGTTGGCTATGATATAAAGACCGGTATGCTCGCATAGTCGGCATACCCACCGTGTTTACAAAACGGACGTGAATTGAGTGTTCGCTAAGAACTTGAGCTGCAGTTTTCATTAAGAAAATTAGTTTTTAAACATTGTTTTCACTTTCTACGTTTTTTCTAACGAACATGGTTTTGCAATGAAATAAATTTTATTATTATTCTGAATATAACTTCTGCAGCCTAATAGGGTATTACACCCATTTCTGAAATGTGACATAATTCGATTCTAAAATGCTAACAAACCACTAAAAAAAACAAAATTTTTACTGAATCGATTAGTGCCCTAAAAATGCATTAAAATTTTACATTTTCATATTTCGCGCGTAATTTGACGAAAACAATGGACGCAATGGACGCCATATTACTCTGTGGGTAGGACGTCAGTTTGCTGTGTAAACAAATGCACTGATATTTTGTATGATAATTGTTTATAATTTAAAAAAGTATTTATTATTCTACTTATCGTTGGTTTGCTGTTCCTGAATGTAACATATTATTTCAATAAAAATTACTATGGTTACGAAAATAATAAAAGTACAAAGTTGTTCAGTTGATTAGTTTAAACAGCGGTATGATGTAATAACATGGCGGGTACTGCTTCATGGTTTTCAAAAACAGATAAAAAAAACTGAATTCTTTGAATTTAATTTTAAAATTTATTTTGTTATTTTTTGAACTAAAACCTAATCTATCTTAATAATATATTCTAGATATTGTCTCTTATAGAGTAAAATACCTTATTGTGTAACATCAAAATCGAATCATTTAGAATTTTCGAAAAAATTGTCTGCTTAGCAACGTAAACAACGCCATGAATGTTGTGGAACTGTCAAAATTAAAGCGATTCTTACTGATAGTGTATTACGCAAATTACCCCACTGTTGTTCGTTCTTATTTCAGAACATGCAAGTTTTTCGTATCCCTGTACCTAATGTGTGGCTTTACAAAATGAAAACCAATTTGTGAATGTGAATTTATATCCTAATTGCGTACTCAAATATTAAATGCGGAATAGAGGGGCTGACCAAGAGTTAAAAGACGACGCTTAGTCAGTAGACACCTGTCTGTGTTCACACACTGTGTGATACTCACAAATGAATAACATTTGCACGGGCCTTGTGCTAACTTGTAACTTCGTCGTACTTTTTAACTCCCTTCGCAGCATGGAGGGTTGGACGATCACTTGATGCTACACGACTTTTTCATAAAGTAGCTAAGTATAAGGTAAAATATCTTTCTTAAAATAAAAAAAACTTTGCCCCCACACTAGGAATTTCTCCTGTATTGTGGATGCGTCTACAAACATTTAAACTCACATACACAAACAGCCAGACCCGGAACAACTACTTGTAGGTCATACAAATATTTGTTCCGTCCGGGAATCGAACCCGCGACACGCAGCGCAGCAGTCAATCGCTTAACCACTGCGCCAACCGTGCTGTCGATTTGCTGACAAAGGGGCTTTTAGTTACAAATTCAAAGACATTATACGACGACGGCGACTGCTCAGCGTAATTGGCATTCGTAGTTGTACTCATGCTTTGAACATTTATCAAAGGCTCTATCTTATACTGTTATTGATCGATACTCTGAACATAAATCATAATACCATGATTTAAATGATTGCGTTTGCTTTATATGTACCTATATGTTTAAGAGTTCATATTACATAGATAGTTTAGATGTTCATACTTGGTATAGGGAAGACTCGAATCTACAAAAGTTTATAATTTGTGTGCAAAATGAACTGTCTTTCCCGCAAAGATTTTAACCCGCATTAGACCCGCGTAGTAAATTACAGCCCACTCCTTTTCGAATAGAGCAGGCCTGTGTCCCAGCAGTGGGAACATTATAAGCGATTTTGCTAAGCTTTTCCCGTCGCATAATGTTTAAAAGACAGCGTTACTTCACCAATTAAAACTCAGTCTACCCATGAAAGCATGTGCTGTAGATTCACAATATCGGGCGCATACACACAAGCTAAAAGAGCTTTCAATGTGAAAACCCGCTAGTTAAATCAGCCTCGAAAGACCATCATCATCTACCCATTTAGCTTTGAGCGCATTTGCCTAAACCGAGCTATGTCATTCGATACTACGTTTGCCTAAAAAGCCTTTTCATTAAGTATCGATCCCTAATTAGTCTAATTGCGCTTCGAGTATTCGATATAATATTCTAAACATCGATTCAGTTTGTGCATTCACGTAAGCGCTATTGTCTATTGTACTGGGTTCTCGGATTTCAAATGATATCCATCGATGAGGCGAGAGGCGAGACAGCTTTCTGAGGCGCATTTCAATTCCGTTTAGATTTATTTCTGCAAAATATAAAGCTTCGTGATATTATAAGCTGCTATTACAGCGCCGCCGGAGAAACTGGGGATTATACTGGCAACAAGGATAAGCTATTTTAAAATCGTGAACTTTTCAACCTATCGGATAATTTTCAACGGGTAATGTAGCACGACAACGTAGAGATCATTATTTTGTTGTTCTAATTTGAGTTTACGACCCTGATGTTTCTGGAGCTTCCGAACACTTACTAGGAACTGTGGTGCGAATTAAATATGAGACGACTTCAAAATAAAGCCCAGAATAGAAGTATGCGATGTTCCATAAACAGCTGTTGTTTAGGTTCAAACGGCTTTAGGCCACGGTGGGCATAGGCCCCTCATCGAGTTTCTTGTTCGCAGAAAACGCCCTTATTTACTTTATTATTTAAGTGTCGTTCCGGGCGAGTAAATTCGTGCGAATCGACTACTAAGCCTATTTAACAATTAAAAGGAGGAAACTTACCTAAGTGGTATTGACGCGGGATTTTATGTTTCAGTGATAGAATAAAAACGGTAGATACTGTAGAAAATCCAGTTTGACTATTCGGCCTCAGACAGTCCCCAGTCCACATGGCTTTCTGTGTTAAGCTGCGACAGTTTGATCTCCTGTCAATTCGCAACTTTATTCTATCAAGCTAGCTACGTATTCCCTAACGCCTCCAAGCTGTGGATTTTCGACTACAAAATGGAGGAGTTTCCCATTTTGAACTGCTTTCTGACCACATCTGTCTGGCCGTTCGTATTTTAAATTTGACATGTTATGATTATGAATTTCGAAAACCAGGATGGCGGCGTTCGTTCCGATTTCTGCCACGTACCAAAAGAACCTTGTAGCGCTATGGATATGGCACCTTTACTAAGTACTGTAATACCACGTACACCTCCACCGCGAAACAAGAGTCTAATGAAATAAACAATTGTTACAGATTCTGCAGGGTAACACGAACACTTACTTAGAGAAGAAAAACCACCTGGAACCCCCGATCTGGGCATCGAAGATCCGCTTCATTCCGTACAGTTCGCATCGCCGCACAGTCTGCATGAGGGTCGAGATCTACGGCTGCTATTGGAGCGGTGAGTAACGTCTTTTGCTTGTTTAAGGTATACGTCATTTCATTTTTGTAGTATTTCAGCTCCTCTTTATAGTTCAGTCACAGACCCACTTAAACCTAGAGGCATTTATAGTACACGATGTTATGAGACTGTAAACAAAATCTTCAAAAAACGCAATTTTGTAAATTCCTATTCTTAAAAAAAATATGAACATTATAAGTCAATGTCACAGAATTAACAACACGGCAATAGTCAGCGAACGTGTCGCCATGAGAAGCAATAAGCTGTGAGCTTATTTTCTAAGTCACAATAGTTCAGAAGCAGATTCACGTTTTACCTGCGCTTCGGCCTCTTGGGAGGTAAGCTGAGCGCTAATCGAATGTCAGCTGTGGTGAACGTTTGACAGTCTGATTCATATTGCATCGCCAGTTGATATGCTACGCGATAGCGTAATCTCACCGCATTTAATACACAGGTTTATTGAATCTATTATTGTCTCTTTATAATATCCTACACGACTTCTAACGAGAATTAAATTCCACATTTGTGCATATCCGTGTACAGCTACTTATAGCAAGCGTCGAGTCTTTACCCAGGCGGGCGCCACTATACAAAGTGACCCTGCTTTTTTACACTGAATAATACTAACACAGCAATTTATTTTAACTGTTAATTAAAACCAGCTTACGGCAATACCCTGGCAGAAGTGCAAAAATATAGGTAGTATTATTGGTTGTTGTACACTAGCGGCTAGCTTCCCTAATTGTACATTGTACACTCGGGCCAAAAGCTACATTATTTTATAGCATAGCTTCTGTGTTCATATTCATATTTAAAGGGTTTCTAAAAGTAATTACACCCGTCTACATTCCCATAGGTCATAAAATAATCAAAATAATGTGCGGGCCGTGTACAAAGTTCATTAAAATAACGTTAATTATGGAGCGTATCACAGAAATTATAATGCGCCGTGTTCATGGTTTTAATATGGTTACTACAATAGCATTGTTGAAGGCCTTAATAGTGAATTCTAGGAATTTTGCTATAGAACGTGCGGCGGGGACCGCATGCAAAGCGTGATTAAGTAAAAAGTGGCAAATTACTAGAGTTAATCATACGTCTGCATTTTTAAACTGCTTTCATTTGCCGCTGAGCTGGCACGTCACTGATACCTCGCTATCATTACCTGCTACTGCGGTTATGTACACATTCCCGTTCAAAGAATGTTTGTACACACTAACCTCGCCGTAAGCTCCCGGTAATACTTCAAAAGGACCATACATTTATGTTATCTACAGGCTTAACTTCAAGCCCGTTCAATGGGTTGAGTAATTGTGCTTGTTTGTTGACGTTGCTTTGAACGACTGGACTTTAAAAATAACAGAAACATTGTTTCATCATAAATTAAAATAATGTTACCAATGTTCGTGGCGCTTGTGCCTGAATGACTGAGTGGCAAGCACTTCGCAGCGGTCGGCCTCAAACCGCGAACTAATTTGTAAAACCAGTTTAATTTCAATATTCGTGTGAATATCAGAACTGTTTATATACAAAGGAAGTGATTAGCTTTCAAACAGGATATTCAACGTACGTGCGCTCAATCGCAGATTATTGCAGAGCTTTGTTACTCGTACAGGCTTAGTGCGGTGACGCGTCGCTCGCTACACAATTACACAATTTCCTTTATTAACAAAGAAAATTAGTAACTACTAGATGAAGGTAATATAAACAAGCTTCTATAAACCATAACACTTGCCCTCTTGTGCAAGAGCTAGCCAGGTGTCGGTCACTTAATGCGTGGACAAGAATATAAATAAAACACATTGTATTTGATTCACACCTTATATAATATAAATAAATGCAGTTGTTATTCCTCTGACAGTTTTTTTTTGTCGTGGCGGCACACGACCGCTGCATTTTCAAGTAACTGCATGTTTTTGTGAAATTCGCCGACAAATAAATCAGTGATACAAAGAGCTACATTAGGAGCCTCGTCACATACGTAACCACCGCGTCGTGCTGATTTACAGACCTTTTTCTTGGGAAACGACTTGGTTGGACCTGTCTTTAAAAGAGCTATGGTTTTGCTTACCGTTGATGGAAGTTTCATTTGATATTTAAAGCGTGTTTTATTATACTTAAAGTTCTCTTGCTTCAGCCTTCGGGTCATCAAGTTGCGTCTGCCTGACTGCACTAATCATCCTCACTCATCAAATACATTTGAGCGGGACAGTTATTGGGTTACTGACTACAGTGATGATAGAACAGACGGAGGACATGGCGTAATTTAAAGATACGCAACAGCATCTTAGATGAAATACGAGTATATTCACATCTCACACAGTAAAAATATATTTTTCTGGTCTTACCCAATTTCCTTAGATTACACGATAATTCCGTGAACAGTGTATTGTGATGTATCTCACATTCAGCGAAATCGCTCGGGTAACTCAGTTCGAAGTGGCATTTAAGTGCCCTCCATCAAAGCTTAATTGAAATGGCATGATATATTTAGTGCTTAAGGCGAATGTAGTCGCGGGCTCGAACTCTCTGGTGGGCCTGGCTAAAAAGCACGCTGTCTCACCAGGCATCGTGTCCGATAGAGGTAGTATCAGTGATAAGCAGTTAGACGCTAGTCTACACCACGCATAACGTTATTGAGTGAGATACAGGATAATTTATAGGTAGTAAGACAGGCCCGTAAAAAGTTAAGAAAAGTCCTTCGGAATATCGGGTTTTATGAAAAAACCACTGTATAAATCAATTACCTATAAAACTAATTAAACTTTTCGATAATTGAGCTTTGTCAGTATCGACTTGGTTTTGGAGTTTTTATACTTAATTTATTACTTAAACACGCCCAAAGTGAGGTTAAATTAGCAAGAAAAACGCATCTTTGTTGGCTCCTAACTTTTTAATGGCTTCTGTTTCCGTACAGAATTAATACGGAGACAAAACCATACCATGTTTAATTTTTGATATACTCGTACATTGTCGAACAGTGGAGTAATACACACCCGAAGTTTGTATGGCAAAAATGTCGACAAGATGCACCTTCATAAGGATTTCACGTTCTCTCTTAAATTATTTTGGAAACACTAAAAGTAAGTGTTGTTTGTATTTTTGAGACAGGTTTGAGATAAAATGACTAATCAATTAAATATGTGAACCTTTTGTTTTCTCTTATCAGCTTTTCAATAAATTTCCGTTTCATCACTCTTGATTGAAATTCCTGGCCAATCCAATATGGCGGTCGTGCTATAGAATTCCCCATGCTCGCATAGTGCAATAATTATTAGAGTGTGTGTGCAAATACAATATCCGAACCGAGAGACAGTGGTCGTCTCATGGAACATTTGCGACGCTAATTGCAATACCGTTTAAGTGCAACATGTCCTAAGTACAATCACTGTATGACTGAACGGCTTATGCTTTGGTGAACAACGAGCCGGTACAAAGGACCTCTATACTGAATAGGTTCGTCACGTGTAACGGGCATTTAGCGTAATTAATTCTGGCTACTGGTAGCGGCATACTAGTACGGACTAATCCCGGTGACATTTGCTATGTTTGAAATAGAAACCCTATAGATTTCTGTTTCACGTTGGTTTGTACTTTAATCCTTTTTGCCAGTTTTCACTGATGTCATGTTTAGCAACACTTAGTAGATCTACCGTTTCAGATCCCTAAGCTACCACTCTTGTTTCACCATTGATTTCTAGAAAGAAAAAGAAAGAAAAAAAATTGTTTATTCTGCACAAACAAAACGCACATTATAAAAAAAAAATGCACCCATACAAAGTAGCCAAAAGCCCCGTATTCACTTAGAAAAAGTTTACAATTTTGTCCATTTCTTGTTGATGTCAGGGCAGTGACCAAAGACAATTTCTAGACGTTACGAAACTTTCAAATTATTTCTCAACAGGAAACTCTAGCCTGTGGTTCTTAAAGAACCACAGACTAGTTTCCTGTCCCCATCAATATTGTTACTAAGCCCACGTTCCCCATCAATATTGTTACTAAGCGGACGTAATAAAATCGCGGCGGGAATTTTTCGCGCACTCTTAGCGCCGAGAGTTGAATATCGAAACTTTTTGACGCGCTGAGACTCACTCGCGCTGCACTCTGTCGGATTCCCAATGATCGGTTCAACACCCGAGAGCAGAAAATCCATTGCGCGATCAAGTCCTGCCGCGATTTTATTACGTCTGTGTGTGGACCTCGGCTAAGTATTAAGTAATAAGACAGTGGCTAGTGGAATGTTTTTTCGCGGTAAGTCTAAGTAACTGCTTAAAACATCTAGACATTCATTGCATTAAAATTTCGCCTAGTGTAAATGAAGACGGTCACATAATTATAGTCAAGTCGAGAACTCTGAGTACTCTGACATACAATTTTTTTTATTTTTGCTCTAAAAGACAACCGACTTCCAAAAAATTAACTACAAAGTGAACAATAACTTTAATTTGGGAAGTTGGTATCTTTAGATCTGTATTTTAGTTTTTTGCCAGCGACTTCCGAAATGAAAAATGATATTCACTTTGTAGTTTAGTTTTTGGAAGCCGGTTAGTTTTTTAGCAAAAAAGTTTTTATGTTACACTTTATAGTTACGGTACCTAACCCACACTAATTCGTATAAGACTATTGGCCAGGTAAACAGCAGTGGCAAGAATGATTAGAACATCATCATGGTACACAAAGTGGATTAAATACGTATTATCGAAGCTAATGCAAAAACTATCCAAGCAAAGTCAATAAAATTTAAAAAGGATCATCTCTGAAGCATAACCTATCCATTAAAAAAAGAATTTTAGATAGAAATGACCCACAATTGACGGAAATACCACCAAAAATACATACGTACAAAAAAAAATACAGACTAATTGAGAATCTCTTCCTTTTGAAGTATGAAAATTGAGTCATTGATTAATGGGACTTCGTTATTATGTCGCTTTCAACATTCATAATAAACATCTATGTTGGTAGTCTGTTAGATCTTAGAATGATCTAGAAACAATTGCGGCAAGTGCTTATTATACGGCGCACGTTGTATGAGTCAAATGAAGGAAACCATCCGGCGCTAGGCGGCGGGTTAACAACCTGTCACTGCTTAAGGCCTTTGCATTATTGCGGACTTTCAAACCAACATGTCTTCAATATACGGAAAGATTTTATTTTCGGCTTTTAGTTGCTGCCCCCATGGCTTTTTGGCGTTTATACGCTGTCTCCATAGTTTTTCGTGTTCCGCAGTCGGCAAAAACGGAACCCTTATAGGATCACTTTGTTGTCCGTTTGTTAAGTCCCTTTTTCTCAAGATCGTGTGGACATATCAAGCTGAAATTAATATCAAATACTCAGGTCTGCTACCCCTTAGAACAGTGAAACAATCAAACTTCTAAGTCAACGCAATTTAAAGATAAGGCTGTTGATGCTTCGGTTATGGCGCATATTGGCGTTGACCTAGAATCATGAAATTTGGCGAGAAGAAATGTAGCAGCACTGTACAAAAAAAGGAAAAGTCCGAAAATCGTCAATTGGCCGGCCAAGTGCGTGGTCCGACACGCACTTGGCCGGTTTTTGGCTTTTATTCACTGTCTCCATGGTTTTTTGGATTTTTTCACTATCTCCATGGTTTTTGCCAATTAATGTTTGTCTACGTACAAATCTCACGGGTTTCACAAAATCGACGAAATGATTATGTACAGAGGATGTTATATCATACTGAGTTTACCAATCGATGTGTTTATAAGTACTAGAAGAACTACTTTCGAAGCGATCAATGAGGTAGCCTAGAATTATGGTGAAATCAGAAAAGATTTTGTTAGGCTGTCTGAAAAATATTGCCAACCTACTTGCTAAAGCGGCGTTTACTATTTATGGCAAATAAGAATACATTTTTGGTAAACAGTATTGTCCTGTCCTGGGGCCTTAGTGTTACGCATCGACCGCGTTCGACCCTCCGATTAACCCTGGATTGGTGAAGGCCCAATCGGAGCGCCGAACGAGGTCGATGTGTTAAGTCGAGATGGCTAAAAGAAGCTCACACTAGCACTGATTACCAGCAAAATCACTCCCATACAAAATGTTCAATACCTGCTGCTATAATATAGCCTATACCTTCGAGTCGCTAGACGCTGCGATCGAAAATGTAACTAACCCTACAAGCGTAAAGTGAGTTTTGCTTTGTAGCTGCTCGCCGCCGCGTGGTTATTGTGAATTGCCAGGGCTACCTCTTTCGATAAAGATATCAGTACAGTAAGTATTTGTAGTACACTTTATGAAATAAAATATGTATAATGCTTTTTTAAGCGAGTTCAAAAAAGAAGGAGGTTATCAATTCGCCATGTTTATATATATATATATATGCTACCGGCTACCGGCCAAACCCGATTTCAGGCGAAACTAGTTTGTCCTAGGCCAAACTGGTTTATTAAGCCGGGGCACGCCGATTAAATGGGTTAGGTTAGGTTACCAAAAGCGCGCGAGCCGAGCGAGCGAAGCGAGCGGCGCCGCGGCAGCGGCCGGCGAGCGTTACTTCCAAAGGCTGTTAACGAAAATATGGCTAATTAAGCTAGAAACCAGTTTGGCCTAGGACAAACTAGTTTGGCCTGAAATCGGGTTTGGCCGGTAACATAATTATGTATATTTTATGTTTGTTCGGGCATAACTCCGTTTAGTAAAAAACTCTTTTTTTTTCGAAAGGGGTTTATTCCGAAATGGTCCCATTACATTTCATATAGATCTGATGATGCGTTTCGGAGACAGACAACGGAACTCTTCAAAAAATTACAGCAAGTCAACCGCGATTGCTGCTATTGCATAAAAATGCATTGTTTTGACCGCACGGATGTTCACGGTTCACGATGAAGTGAGCAGATATTCAGTGTCGTCGTAGTTTAAACTCGTTACAAAGTCAGTTATCTATATTTTACACATTTCGTAAGCGGATTCGTGTAAAGGGACAGTTTTGTGATATATAAAAATGGGCCAAGGTATTTAAAAAAAACGTTAAGTAAAAGCAAAGCGTGTGAAGGGTACTTTGCAAATATCGTTCTTTCGCCTAAGTGAGAAATGAATTTGTGTAAAAGGAGTTTGTGTGTGTTGTTGTTGTAATAAAGAGAATTAATGTTTGCCGGACCGTAAGTACTTTGCATTTTTTGTAAAGATCAAAGGTTGGGAAGAGCATTGGTCGGAAAGTATCAACCTTAAGAGTGGCTCTCTGAGCCACTTCCAGAGGTTTGAGTGTAGCTTTCGCAGTTCCACCCCAAATACTAATGCAGTACGAAATGACTGACTGACACATGGCAAGATACACGGTGCGTATCACATAGGTATTGACAATGTGTCTGAGTGTTTTAAATGTATATGAGTTTACGAACTCGAGCTGTAAGGTGACTGATATGTGCTTTGCTTTTTTATCTCTTTTGCTGAATGTACATCCATCAACTGCACATAATACACCAGCACCAGCCGCATCATAAGAATTTGAAACTAAGTACGTCATGTCTACCGAAATATATACCCGGCGGCCGGTAGGTAGTTATCAATGGCAAAAGCACCATATAACACGATTGCTACCGGCTTCCCTTCGGGGATTCGCATCGGTAACTCTTAGCACTATTAAAAAATGATACGTCACTAGTGGCTACCATTATCAAAAAATATAGTTACACTACAGGTATTCAATTCACCATAACATTCAAACAACAAAAACGATTATTTTTAGCTTTGTATTACAAGAAAAAAATTATCTAAATTTACCCGGCGACAAAATGTCATAATAGGGAACTGAAAATTTATACCAGTGTGATCTCGTAATGATGTCACTTTAGGTTTCGTGGCACCGCTTGGTATACTGTACGAGAGCAAGCCGCTGCACAACGAGTTATGACAGAGACAGATATATAAAAATGCGTCAGCGAGAACGAGATGGAGGAATATTGCACATTTTATTCGGTTATCAGCTGTTCAATTTAATTGTATTTAATTCTTTACATTCTTGTATTAATTTTAGAATGATAGTAAGTATTCTTTATTGATAAGTCAGTAAGTTAAAGCCGACTTCGCTTCGGCTTCTCTCTTAGAAAAATTGACACTTCGCCGCTGGTAGTTAGCGCGCGTAAATACATGGAGTGATTTATCTGATAATCTGTGACACTAGGGCCACTGATCAGCGCTGCTAAATAATGTACTGTCTACCTACCTAACTACTTATTTACATACTATATTCTCTATTACAGTGGGAATTGTCGCGTACTCTATGCCGAAAGGCGACAGGCGTAGCAACAGTGTGGAGCTCACAGACATGGTGTACGATGGCCAATGGGGCGAAGAGCTGCGAGGGGGCCTAGGCCAGCTCGTCGACGGCAAGTTCGGCGGCGACGAGATCCGAGAAGCCGCAAAGAACTCCGCCTGGGTCGGCTGGCGCAACGACTCGCGCCCGAGCCCACCCGTCATCACCTTCGAGTTCGACAAAGTGCGCGAGTTCAGCGCTGTCCACTTGTACTGCAATAATAAATTCATGCGCGATGTTCAGGTACGCACTCCATTCTGCATTAGTACGCTACACAAACTTTCAAAACTCCTGAATATTTCAACAAATTTGTCGCGACATTTCAAACGACTAGTTTCAGGTTAATATTAGTATTTCAGCAGACTGATCAGGGTAGTGACGCTACTGAGTTAATAAGGGATCAGCCTAATTAGAACTATCCGAAGCGCATGCTAAACTTATGTTGGTAACAAACGAAGTTATTAAAACTTGGAGTAGTGGACAGAAACTGTTAAAATATTCACGTGCATTGAAAAGTAGCGCATGATTGGAAATACGCTTTGAATGGCTAAATAAATAATGCTTGTAAAATGTTGAGTGTCTGAGTATTCTGTTACGAAGACTTTATTTGGCAGTTATTGACATCCAGACATGAATAATGTATGAAGAGAATTCTGATTTTAACGCTAACCGATTAGAACGTCCGCTTTTGTTTTTTCTTTAATACTTTTGATGATTTTTTCATATTTAAAATGAATGTTCTGTTGTGCTAGGTGTTCTCCGAAGCAATCATATCATTTTCTATTGGCGGGCGTCACTTCCAAGACGAGCCGATCCGCTACACGTATGTGGAAGACAATATCTTCGAGAACTCGCGCAACGTGAGCATCAAACTGCACCATCGCATTGGCAAGTGGGTGCGGATCGAACTGCGCTTCTCTGCGCGCTGGATACTTATCAGCGAAGTCGTTTTCGACTCCGGTTAGTATTACACGGAGAGATAAAAAAAGATCGTCTGATCTTTTCTTATCTGACCCATCAGATCAGACTCGTCTGAGTCAAAGCAAGCAAGCATGCGTTCTGCCGCATGCTTGCTCAAAACGATAGGACTGTTTAGTTTCCGATTTAATTCTAATAGCAGCCTTGTTTTGTTCCACTAAAAAGCAAAGGCCTCTTTTCATTCAGATAAGGCACGTGCATTCATCACCACGTCTGCTCAAGACGGGTTGGCGATTTCTGCCTTATATTCACAATAAGTCGTCAGGAAGTTTTCCTTTGCCGACTTGATAAACTCAGAAAATACAAATGAATTGAATCTCACATTGACACTTGCCCGGAAACGATGACACTTTAGTTAGCTCGAAGAAATTGAAATTAACATAAAAAACTTTAATTTCAGACGTAGCACAAGGAAACTACACACCTGAAAGTCAGAAACCAGCTGTGGGCAAAGACAAAAAGTTGACAGCCCTCACCAAAGAGGTGCCCATATCAACCGCGCACCAAGAAGATCCCCTATACGTTGCCATAGTCGTTGGAGTTCTAACCGCCCTAGTGATCCTACTCGCCGTGGCCATCTTCCTCATAGTCCATAGACATAGACATAGGAAATGCTTCGCATCGCCCTTGGCCAAATCAACAGTGTCCCAGAAGCGGACCATAGACAACTACAGCGGGTGTGGAACATCCATGCTCCCGGAAAACAAGATGATCATAGACTGCGGTTTAGATGTTAAGTCGGATGAGTACCAGGAGCCTTATCAAGCGCTCAAGTGTGCTCCGTATTTTAGCTATAGTACTGTATTGTTGGAAATGAAAGACTTCGTCAAAGACTCGAACACAGCACTTTCAGGTAAGGAACATGCGTCACTATTTTACCCTAAAAAATTATAGCGATTTAGCATAATTAGCCTATAATGTTCCCTCCTCTCGGTGAGAGGGAATGGGTCGTATTCCACCACGCGGGCCCAATGCGGGTTAGTAGACGTCACATGTCTTAAAATTTTTGGTTTTAGAACATTTTGGTTTCCTCACGATGTTTTCCATCACCGTTTTGAGAGCAGTGGTGATGAAATATTTTTTACAAAGTAAAGCGCCTGTCTGGGTTCGAACTTAGGACCTATAACTCGTAAGTTGCGGCTGTTACCCTTTGGCTAGCACTGTTCATAGCTCACAGCGTTATGAAAAGCATAAAATCTTTGAAGTCGTCTCATACTTCCTGGCCCAATGATCCTCTCATTGTATAAAGCTAAAACAACAAAATATAGATTTCTAACCCTCCATGTATCAATACCTAACTCAACATAATAATATTCTCGCCAACAGATAGTTCAAACTACGACTATGCGGTGCCCGAGTTGAGTTCGGCACCGTTACTGACGAAGCGGCGACTGGACTCATTGTCTGAACGAGCCACGGACATCGTCGAAGACACGATGGACATGGACACGCGGAGATCCGGGGCGGGATCCATACGGTCCAAGCATAGCACACGGGTAACTATACCACGAGTATAAAATGTTAAACAGAAAAGTGTCTAATGGCCGATTCCTTAGTTACGGTCCGTTATAAGTTAAAATTAAGACTTGTATCTTTACCAATTATGAATAGAAGACATAGCTTTGCATAGTTGATATGTAGCTATCACAGGTAAAATTAGCTTACGAATCTACTTATATGCCCAGTTTGGCAATACAAAATGCTACCATTGGTAAGCAAAAAGATTCGTATTTATATAGGAACCGAGCATTAACAGGCGGACACCAAAGTGATCTCACTTTGTTGATCGGTTATCTGTGGAAGCTAAACGCTTATAAATTGAAATGGTTATTTTTCTCTTCACAAACAATGGCATAAAATCTTAAAAACTATGTGACTCTAGTTTGTGAGACTGGTGTCTGCACTAGGAATACCTGTATAGCAGATCACCACAGAATAGGCTAGGAGGGGTTCTGTTTATTTTTTTCATTTTTAGGAACTAAATCCTAGAAACAATGTAAAACAAATGACTATCACGTACCGTGGCTATGTTTAAAAACTCGGTTATACAGCCAGGTTAAAATCGGTTCAGCCGTTTGAAAATTATCAGTTCTTTTCTGGTTGATGAAGGGATTTGAGCATCGTCCACGGGTCAGATCATGTCGAAATTTGGTATTCTATTACTTCAATGATATTAGACGAACAAAGTAACCTTGAACTGATGCTGGAGCAACACCTGGAATGTACAGGATACCCAAGTCACTCACCAATAAACAGCAGAAATATCGTGTTTGGGCTCATTAAAAAGGTCTCAATGAATAGGTTATGGATAAATGGTGATCAGGACGAGGAATGAGGATAAATTAGTAACAAACTTCACTATGGGAAATATACGCAACGCTGCGCAGATTTAAGCGAGACATTAAGTTTTAAAAGCAGGAAATAAAAGTTAAATTAAAAACGCCAAGCCTAGCATTTTCATTACCCGTCCCCCGACTTGACAATGCCTTGATCAAAATATTACCTACAACATAAAAGGCCAATAATTATATATATTTTTTTTTGTATGGTTCTGGGGCCGGGGTTTTTGAATTTTTAATTTATTAAAGCAGCGTTGAGAAATAAATTGTACAAAGTGTTTATGACACGGGATAACACCTGTCTATATCACAAAATAAAAGAATACAAATGCGTTTCGTAGAATAGCGCGCCGTATAACAAGGACTTTAAGAAACATAATATAAGTTTTCCTTATTAATTTCAGTCGCCGAGTCAGCAGGAAGTGTTCATAGATCTAAAGAGACGCCTCGAGACGAACAGTGTGATCGAGTTCCCGAGGCATAGACTGAGAATGATCTCCAAATTAGCAGAAGGTGCATTTGGCACGGTATGTCATTTATGTATGTTATTGAATGACAAATAGGTTGTGGAGGTCAGATAGACTGTTGCTCCATGTAAAATACTGGTATTCAGCTGCATCCGGTTGGACTGGAAGCCGACCCTAACCTAGCTGGGAATAGGCTAGGCAGATGATGATCGAATGACAAACGAATCCACGACCCCTTGATGGTACAGTATGGAAGGTACATAATATAGGTACCTTTGGAAGTTTGACAATTGCAATACCAAAAATATGCCTTGCCACCCCAGAGACAAAGTTGAGAAATTTCACGGGCTTGTAAAGGTCATCAAAAACCTTTTTAAACCAGCACATATTTTAGCCCCGGCCTTTTCAAAATCAAATGTCATTTATTCAAACTATGCTGACAGTCAGCATTTATTACACGTCAAAATTACTTAAGACAGTCCCTCAAAACGCCTTCTTCATCTCTTCCTAGTGCTTTTCTGCCCGACTGCGCTTTACTGTCGAGCAGTCGGGTAAAAAGCAGCACTACTCGCGTTTACAAACAGTTTTGCGCGCGGAAAAAAAAACATCGTGTGTATTCTATAATTTTTGGTAGAAAAATAGTTACATCTGTGGTCGTTTCTTTTTCTTTTGAAGGTCTACGTAGCAGAGGCAGACGGTGTGCCAGAGTACAACGGCACAATAACCTCAGAGAAGCGCCTGGTCGCCGTGAAGTTCCTGTGCCACGACGCCACCGTTAAGGAGAGGTATATCATGTATGAGCATTAGATTCTACATGTTTGTTACTCGTCGCTTGTTCCTTCTCTTACTTCTGTGACGTACTTATCTTCTGTGTTTGTCTTTCTTCCATTACTTTTAGATTAAGCCTTCTATTCTAACATTGTTATGATGAGGTATTGTCCTGTTTCAAGTGTTGTTACTTGAAATTTAAGGTGAAAACCGCGATATTCAAATTATGAGATTAAACTCAAACTCAAGGCATTTATTTCAAATAAACCAAATTACATGAAGCTAGTTGCTCATTCGAAAGCGTAGTTGGTACTTATTTAGAAGATCAGGCAATAAACTCCACGCACACATTTTAAAATGAACTACGTGTTACGGTCTCGAATCATATTGTGTTCAGCCTGACTCTAACCTGCAAATGGAAAAAAAAACCCAAAAAATACTCTAATCAGGGTGTATGAGGTCTTGCGTTAATTATGTTACAAATTGTACAAAAATTGGTTGTTTAAAAAAAAAAACTTGACTAACGCAATATTCAAAAAGTCTATAAACAAATCTGCGGAAATTAAATCGTTGACAGGAATTGAAATTCATTTTGAGTGTTTGATTAAATTCTGGGAGGTCAAATGAATTGAAGACCTTATTTAAAAAAACCACCTTTGTCAAAAATTCCATGCATGAGTTACGAATAAAAGCAAATTTCTCGTGAATAAACTTGTTTTTGAAGAAATATAATCAGAAAGCTTACAAATTCGTCTACAAGATGGTGTAACTAACGAATAATATGAAATTTTTGACAAAGGTGGAATTTGAAATAAAGTCTTCAATTTCAATAGGAACATTTTAGGCTGATTATGCTACAACACTTTTCAGGGACGAGTTTGAGCGCGACGTGCGAATCCTAGCAGCATTATCTTCCCCACACTTGGCCAGAGTACTGGGCGCTTGTCGGTCGCCACCTTTGGCCGTAGTCCTGGAATACCTTGAGCTAGGCGACCTGTGCGCCTTCCTCAGGACTGCGGTGCCGCCCGCCGCGCATCTGTTGCTGCATCTCGCCACACAAATAGCGGCCGGAATGCAGTATTTGGAATCGCTCAATTTCGTGCATAGAGATTTGGCAGCCAGGTGTGTTGTGCTATCAATTTTAGAAAATGTTGCAATCCTTCACACCACATTGCAAAACCAATTTTCAAAATCACACTAAAAAATATACATTCAAATTTAAATTCCAGGAACTGCCTAATAGGGAAGAATTACCAAGTGAAGATCAGTGACTTCGGCACGGACAACGAGGCATATGCTTGTGATTACTACAAGGTTGACGGGCGCATTCCCTTACCACTGCGATGGGCCGCGTGGGAGTCAGTGCTCCGGGCGAAGTATACTACTAAGAGCGATGTGTGGGCCTTCGCTGTGACCCTACACGAGATCTTCACGCTGTGCAGACGTAGGCCTTACGAACATTTGACTGATAATGAGGTATGTTTTGTAATTTGTTTACTTTATTTAATAGGTGTACATGCTAAAACCAAACCGTTGAACAATGCAATTTACAAATTAAATGGTACCTGTCAAGATCAAAAGATTTTATCTCACATAAATCTACATGAGCACTTATGAAACGCTAGGTGCTCGCTTCCAATTTGTCATTTCTTATAGAGAAGAGCCGGAGAGAAACAATTATTATTGTTAAAAGAATAACTGGGGAGCAGTTATTCCTAACAATAATAATTGATTTTACAATGTTATCAAACAAAAAATGTAATATACTTACTATAGGAATTTTAACAAAATAACACTTAGTTGTTAATTAACTGAACAATAATTTGTACTTATCTAATTACCTTACGTTCACGACGGACATGTATCGATCTCCCGGCAAGCAAGTCGCCCCTCCATGTTGATGTCATTGATTGTCTTGTTGATAATGTTTTTTAGCTTCATTGTGAGTCCCTGCGATATTATATACTCGAGAAATGCAAAACAATAATTATAATAAAACATACCCACAAAGGATATCTTTTGCTACGGCAAGATAATGTTTTCACTCGATAATAGTGCAAGCTATCAATAGAAATACGTTCACTAAGAACTAATCGAATCTGTATTTTCAGATATGACCTTTTAGACACATGCAAACAACTTGAACTTTATTTATACAACATGTAACATAATATACCTAAATTAGTCATTAGAGTATTGAGTTAAAAGCATAATACAATGACCAGAACGTTTTTTAAAGCTATTATTAATATTAAGAAAAGCGTGTTGACACTAGCATTACTTTATGCATTCAAAATTGAGTCTTACTGCCTTGAAATAGTGTTGAATTTTCTTTGGCTCAATTCTTTGGATAGGTTAGGCAAAATACATCATTTAAAAAAATACTTACGTTTATAGTTACTGAAATCGATTCAGTAGCCAATAAGGAATGAACTACTTTCAGGTCTTGCGCTTATTCTGTTAAACTTTGTATCATACATACTATAAAGAGGTAAAGTTTGTGAGTTTGTGAGGTTGTAAGGGGTAATCTCTAGATCGATCGAACCGATTTTGAAAATTCTTTTACCAATAGAAAGCCACGTTATTTGTGAGTGTCATATGGCTATGTATTAACCCGAAAATGAAAAGACTTTTACGTGATAGTCGGATTTGCAAAGTAAGTCGGAGAAAAAACGGTCGAACGAAAACGTTTCTTGCGAACGTTGCCCTAACGATGAGAGAAATCAGGAAAAGTATTTATTCAGTGCGCTGGGGGGTCTAGAATGATATGCTGAATGATTGTGTTCTAGAGAAAAGTTGTAGAGCGAGATAATCCCTACAAAAAAGTCAGTGACAGTATGCTGTCACTGACTTTTTTGTCTAACTTTTATATTTAAATCACAAAAAGTAGTTTTTATATTTTAAAAAAATATATTAAATCGTTAGGTCATGTTTATTGGTCATATTATCAACAATTATGAATTCTTATCAAATAAGTAAATTTATCGTCTCAAGTGTTCAACCCTTAAGGGGCTTAGACGAGCTAAAATTTTGATGTTTTATTTCGATCAAATGTCATGCGACCTTAAGGGTTAAAACAAAAGACTTTTCCCTTATACTGCATCTAATGTGGACGAATGGTTAAAGAGATAATACGACATAGGTATGGAACCGCGACCGTTTCGTAATCTATTGAGTGATATAAAAATGTTTACCGCCCAACGAAGTGGACACGGGTCAGCTAGTAGTTATGTATATTTATATTATAACATAACAACATCACGCCTGTTTTCCCTGGAGGTCGGCAGATGTGTACCTGACGTTAGTACAGTCAGTGTCAAAAATATCGGGACGAATAGACTGTTCAAAATGATCTCAGCAACGAAGAAAATTAAACTTTATATCAATTGGATATTTTTTGTTTTTCAAAATGACCGTTTTCGAGTACTGCCTTCATTCTGAAACATTCCTTGTGTCATTGAGTTAATATTTAATTTTCATACCTAGTTGTTTAGATCATTTTGAACAGTTGTTCGTCCCGATATTATTGACGCTGACTGTACACCCACAATTAGCCAGTTATGTTTAAGTCCCATGTAATACGGGGCGAGTATATAGCAAAAATCAATACTCCGGGCTGGTTCTAAAAATTCATAATCTCACGATAAACAGTAGCGCTTGCGATCACCAGACCAACGAAGCGTTTATAAGTTTACATCCAATGATCGTAAATGAGAGCAGTGGTAACGGCCGCGAAATACAAGTTGTAGGTAGCAGGTTCGAATCAAGGCAGGCTCTTTACTTTGTGTAAATTATTTCATCACTATTTTTCTCAAAACGGTGAAAGATTACGTTGAGAAAACTGACATGTCGTAGAACCAACAACTCGAAGATATGTATTTTATGATTGCGGCCCATGCCGTCTCACAAACAGGCCTTTGTCCGAGTATTTATATGCTGATTATGGATCCTACACTAACAGCTTGTTATCACCACAGGTGCTGTCAAACCTATCGCACCTGGAAGCCGATGACGGCGTGTTCGAGGGCGTGCCGCGCGCGGTCGGTTGTCCGCGCGACGTGTACGAGCTCATGTGCGAGTGCTGGCGGCGCGACCACCGCGACCGGCCCGCCTTCGCAGACATCCACCTGTTCCTGCAGCGCAAGGCCCTCAGCTACGCGACCACGTGATCCTGGCACGTCCCATGCCCCAACGTAACGGGCATGAGCTACTAACGAACAACACGGAGCAAAAGTTGTGTGGAAATGAGACACGGTTCTACGTGCTACGACGCACGCGATACTGGCGAAATGACCACTAGGTTTTGAATGGGTGTGTAACGCGACCTCCCCGACAGAGATCTCTTCACAAATATTCTCCCTAGATCTATCTCTATTTTATATTTATTAGTCTTATTCAATCGAAGTAGGAACGAGTAAAAATAACTTGTCGACAATACAGTGCAATGAAGAGATCTCTGTTCGGTGCAGATTCGCGCGGATGCGTGATCAGCATTTGCTCCGAATGTTCATTACGTTGTGATTGCAGACGCATGCTTCTGCCCGGCGCGCGTGGTTTTTGTACTTAATAGAAATTCGTGTTAGGTGGCTTCACACGTCTGATCGGCTTTGTGCACGGCTTTGACGAACGCTCTGGTTTGTAACAGTAGATGGGCCGCGCCAGGCAGAAACATTAGCGAGTGCGAGTGATCACGGGCCGTCTTATGATCAGTTCATCGTGATGTGATTCATTTGGCAGCTCATGGACTTACGCCGGGGTCTTAGTCATACCGGTGAATAGACTTTAGATTTTATCTGTACTGCATAACTTTACGAGTGAGCTACGTATTATAGACACAAGCTACCGATCTTCCTTCACACCTCCTGTACGTTATGCGACATTCCGCCTCCTACTTCTGACCATGCAGTATCATTGTTTAAATATTTTCTTACAAGGCACTGTATGCTTGTTATACTATAAAGATAATAATGTTCCAGAACATTTCACACTGTTCCGCATAGAACACGACATGCTACTAATTAGTGGAATCCTAAAGGGTAAAGTTACCAAATTTAATAGTCATTTATTTTCATATTACACAATTCCTACACCCACAGTAAACTAGGACATAATTATTGTAATAGTACGTTGTTAGTTATAGTTGCATCTGAATCGAATAAAATAAATTCTATTAGAAATAATTAAATATATAGCTGTTGAGATTTGTCTATTTTCCGTAGTTTGCTGTGTTGAAGTTAGATTGAGCAGTTGTTCTGACAATATATCAGGGCGGGGCCGCTGGCCCACCTCTGTTGCGTTTAGATACACGATGACTCCACCGAAACTATGAGATTCGTTTTATATTGTAAACTTTATTTATTCTCATTTTACTCTTTATATTTACATCTTTACTTTATTTATTAGAATAACTTCTTGTACATCGTATTGTTATACAAGTTAATATTAGGTGAAGAATGACTCAATATATTTCATTTGTAAAAGCCTATTTTTGTAGTTGTTGTCGATGCGTGTATCCGAACGTAAGCTTCATAGTGTTATCACTAGCTCTTACGTTCCCCTCTCGTGGACCCAAACGGCTTAATGTTATGAGCCTAATAGAATAAGCACTTATTAGATGTAAGCGAGCGATATATAGGTTGCAACTTAGTAAAGTTTGAATCACAATTAATCGCAGTGTAGAGGACACCCAATGTCATATTTTTTGGAATACTGTTTTATGCACAATTTTATTAAAAATCTTGAGAATATTCTTCTATGAATTTATTTATTTCGCGTACCTAACTTATGAAAAGCCATATTCGAATGTATTTACTTACAATTTTTAATTACGATAGCAGATAATATTATTGTTATAAAGATAATCTTATGTCTTCAAAACGACTGTATGATTTGTTGCTTTATTTAGGCTATTGTACTTGGCATAATACTTTAAAAAAATGAACGAGATGATCGAAATAAAACTACTTGTTGAGTTAACTAGATACAAACAAACATTCAAACAAATTAAACTTAAGACGTGATATTTTTATATTATAAAAATTTGCTAAGAATAAGTGATAATAAGTTTTAGGATGATTTACACAAGTGTTGACAGAACACATTACAAGCGCAGTGTCGACAGCTCGCCGGGTCGCAACTGGTCACGTACTGTGCGAGCGATGTGTTCGGAGTGTCCTTTACGCTGTGGCTATGACGTACACGGAACCAATGTTAACTAGGCTAATCGAACACATAGAGGTCTAATTATTTCTAAGTAGGGCAACTCTTTACACTAAGGATACGATTACTTTCGATCTGGCCTTAATTTGTTCGTTCATTATTATTGTCTAGATGATAGTGTTTAGATGAGAGAAAGAGTAGTTTTGTAACGAAGTCTCATTCCCTCATGCTAATGTATCGATAGTTAGTAATGTTAGGCACTAATAATAATAATGTACAATAAAACACCCTCTCTGCCTTAGTGATGCTATTCTTACCCTAATGCTATGACGAAATATCAAGTTAGAACGAAATTATAATGTATCTTGTAAATACGAATTCTTATGGCTGATGTAATATATCGAGCACTATGGAAAACTTAAATTCCTAACAATGGTCCAAACTTCACTCGCTTTTTTATTTGTACTATACGATTATACAATTTCTATATAGATAAAGAAATAATGATTAAAAATTAGTCTAGAAATACAACTATGCTTTAATTTTATTTTATAGATGTTTAACATGTATTTGTCAAAATGCTTAATTTTCATAATCAAAGTTTTATGAAAAAGGTTGATACCAAATGCAGTATTTTTATTTTATACTCTACATCTTTGTACCCAAATAAAAGCAATAATCGAATGCGTCTGTTTTTTATTCCGACCTAGTTCTCATATCGCACATATTGCGACTCAGAATCTAAAACACCAAGATCATATTCCTTTTGCCTCCTGAATGGCTGGTCTATGTGAATGTTTACAAACACTCTCCTTATCGGCCTGCCGCAAAAACAAACTTCCTTTATGCAGGATAAAACAATTGAAACCGAGTAATACTAAATCTGAGATCGAAGTTATAGTTCACTCGAAGATGGGACGGGTAAGTTACCTGGTGTATAGTGTGTGTCTGCTGCAGGCCGCGCTCGCGGTCAAAGTCAAGGTGGTGATGCACTCCGACCAGGAGGACTCCAAGATGGAGGATGAGGAGGCCGTGCACACCGAGTCCTCCTGGCCCGAGCAAAAGAAGCGGCCCGACCCGACACTGATGCCTTTCATCAAGTCGCACAAACACGTCGATGAGAAACAAATAGATTTTGAAGAAGATAAGCCCACAACTACTGAGAAACCAAAACAACAGCACCCAAACGAATTGATTTTTCCGTTAATTTATCGCCAGAGTCACGTCAACAGTATGTTTAAATTCGGTGAGAATTGGTATACTTGGTCTACTGAGAAGCGAACTGATGGTTCGAAAGCAATCAACTACTACATATGCTACGATGAACCAAAACGATGTGATGACATAGGCTGGGTAAGACAATCGTCAGTTAAAACCATTTGTCATAAACAGTCACAAGGTCCTATGACTGTACTAGTTTCTACTCGCGATTTCGTCTAGCGTTTTTTCTGTTTTCTCGGCTCTTAAGGGTCGAAGCGTGATGTTAAATAGCCCATGACCTTCCTCAAGAATCGGCTATTAAATGCAAAATACTAAATCTATATTTTTTCTTATCCAACTCATAGTTTCAGAGATTAGGACGTAAAAACAAATTCTTCAGCTTTACTATAATAAGTAGAGATATAAATATGTATAATTTATCAAAACATTTCTGGACAGGAACGAACGGACGCCCTGCCGAAGTGCGCATTCCAGATCGACTCTCTTCTACCAGATGACCGCGCCTGCATTAACAGCTTCGGCGTGGAACCCCATATCGGCAGCATTTGTGACGGCGCTGAACAGATGAAAGTACGTGCTCCGCTTTGTATCTGTCGTATTTCATCGACAGCTAAAATTTATTCAAAATCTTGGATATATGTACAAGGTATAACAGAATAAACGCAAGTCCTGAAAAGAGTTTGTTCCTCGTTGACTACTGAATCGGTTTCAGTAACTATATGCAGTACGGCCCACCGGTTGAGCCAAAGAAAATTAAATCTTATTTAAAGGGAATAAAACACAATGTTAAATGCAAGTAAAGTAATGCTAGAGTCAACACGATTTTCTCAGTAACAATAGGGCGCTTTAAAAACATAAGTTATGGTCATTGTATTAGGCTTTAAACTCTATACTTGAATTGGGGTGTACGAGGTCTTGCGTTTATAAATGTTACACACTATATTATATTTTTTTAAATAGACTATCTATTGAATTCCATTGCAACCAAAAACTTTACAAGACTTTTTAATTGAACACTCAATACTCAACTTGACTAGATAAAGTATTGGAATGTAGAATGTGGCAATGAATGTAAATTATCCAAGATTCTGAAATTAAATAGGTATATAAATAATAAGAAAATGTACCTATTATAAACTATAATCTCAATATTGTCTGGCAGGTGGTTGAAATGATCCGTGCTTGTGGTCCTCGCATTCGCTCTTTGTGGCGCTTCGTTCGTGTGGGACGCCGGCCTGCCAACGCAGCCAAGCCGGCCGACGTCAACTCACTTATATGTGAAGACGAGGAAGAATGCTTCATAACTATAGAATATAGGGTAAGAACTAAATTGTTACTATCTGTTAAGGATCTAGTAACAGTTGTCGTCTCCAATTCACTCTGAAACTGGAAACTAAATGCAGTAACTCCTTGGTTATTTTCACACCTGACCCGTTCTCACACCAACAGATACATCACGATCGCATCACCTTCTCCCTTCACGAACCGACTCGTGGTCAGACATTTAAGAGCGTATTGAAACGTGAGGTGCTAACAGATGAAGACAAGACTACTACGATGGCCACGGAGGCTTCTCAACCACGCGTCGCACACAGAACTAACAAGAAGGTAAATCGCGAAGAAGATTCTCCCAGATTTGCTAAGAAGTTCCGGGTCAAAAATAAAACGAAAACCGATGGTAAAGGTATCATCAAAGAAAGGAATGACTCCGGTGCTTACACAAATCGAAGAGTAGGTAAGAACAAAATAAAGGTGAGAGAAGATATCTCTGATGATATTTCTGAATAGGGTTCCTCGTCTGGGTCGCACAGTTCTTGACACTTACGTCGAGAGCGAGCCATTCGACTAGTGCCAAGAACAATAGACATTTTTTTGTACAATATTTAACCTTGAATTTGATAAAATTAAAGTACGCCTTTACAAAGACTTGTCAGTGTTTCATTTTATAATGTATTTCGACGCGTGCTATAAATAAAACTACTAAGTTAAATAAAACGAACTATATATTATTATAATCAAAGTATAGTTTCGCTTACAATTATTCATTTATTTTTTATATTTTTTAAATTTCATTTTGGGCTGTTTCTGTTTGTGATCTTTGTTACACTGGTTAAAAAACTTTTTGTAGTTAGCAGATTTATATGCAAAGGGTTTCACGTCACAATCAATGTTCTTAGCGCTATTGTCGCTTAATTCTTCTTTAACTATAATATTATTATCAGTAATTATATTGGTGGACGCTTTATGTTCCACTTTTACAGCAGATATTTTCCTTTTGCGTTGTTGCGTTTGCGTATGTGTGCCAGCATTTCCTTCAGCTTTATGTTTCTTTTCTTCGTTTTCGATAAGAGTTTGCGCTTGCTGTAGTTTAACAAGGACTTCTGTTTTGATCAATTCGTTACCTTTACTTATAGCGGTTATTTTTGCTGCCCTCTCTTTGAATTCCACAATTTCGTGTTGCTGTAACAATTAATGATTTTATCCACACCTTACCAAGTCATGTGGCTTCAGGTCGAAAACCGAGTGTATGAGGGAAGAGACGAAGCTATGAGCTCACGCTTTTAGTATTTCTGTAAGCACCTGGTTGAGCCAGGTATAGAACCCGATACAAGTTTAAATTATATAGTGACAAGAGTACACCAGTTACAGCAGAAAACATAATTATATCACAACTATATGCATCACTGAGATGCTCACTGAGACATATTCTCAGTTAGCTTGTTTAAATAGACAATTGACAATATTCATGTTTGTACTATTATTAGTTATCACAAGTATTGGTATCGTCAAATGTCCCTTAATTTAGTTGTTTTGTATAGCCAGGTAATTGGCCAGATAAGTAAAATAACCTAATAGTCTTTGACTGATGAAAGAAACCGTGAAATAAATCAGTCAGATGTGACATACGCTCTAGATATCAGAAGTAACTGTACCTGGGCCATGGAACGATATTTTCTGTATCTGAAGTACGGCGGAAAAAATAATTTGGCCTCAGCATTCAATTCAGACATCTGAAACAAGGTGCACAATATTATTACACACAAATTTACATAATTTTTCCTTGCCACGGTCACGTAGAGATTAATTTATTATTTTAAGAGGGGACGCTACAGAAAACTTGACAGCCTGACCAACATTTAAAATGAATGACCCTTTTGAACAATAAGTTACGAATAATAATAAACTTCACATGACAACTTTTATAATAATGTAACCGATAAGCTCATATCATATCGAAAAATCAAAGTAACTCACAACTGGTCCATACGATGTTATGCTTGACGGCAAGAAGGCGTCAATCTCAGGCTCTAGGTTAAAGTCCTCCTCTAGTAAATCAGCGGCATTGTCCAGATTGATCATGTTCGATTCACTGTAAAGAAACATGTATTTAACTCTAATTTTATATAACCTATCCAAAAGTATGTTGTATTTAAATCGTATTGTGTCTGTGTTTATATTAAACAGCCCAAATTTTTTACGCAGAAAGCACTGTACACAGTCTATGTTCTTACGCACAAGCCACACAGACAGGTAAGCCAACTTTGATTAGCGTTATTCATTTACAATCGTAACGCCAGATTGAATCGGCCAGGTAAACACACGTACTCGTTACAACGTATTTGAAAATGAATAAATACGTTTTGTAGCCCTGTACTTTAGCATGTACGAGTGAACTGCTGTAAATTCGTACCGTGGCACAGCCAACATTATGAGCAGCGTAACAGTAGAATTGAAGAGCGACTTTATAACGTGGCAGTAAGGGCGGTTATTCACATAATATGCAGACGAAACGCCTGCGTGTGGCTAGAATGTTTTGCAATGTGACTTTCCGTTGTATACAAAAGAGTATGTTTGTCGTTTTAGATTCTAATTTTTCCTCTTGCAGTGGAAGTGTTTTATTCTCTAGGAGGAAGGCAATTCTGTGACGCATTTTGACCTTCGTATTAAGACTTAAAAATTAAATTTCTAATATACGTAATTCTTTGCTCAGGAGGTAAAATAAAAGACCCGGTTTCTAAAAGACTGACAATTTTTGTTTTTTAACCTTTCGTATGCCGGAACCGCGCCGCGTCAAAAATGTCCCTTCTGCCGCGTCATTTTAAACGCGCGTTGCACATTGCGTCTAGTTATATTGCGTCAGTTAATATCGCGCAGATCTACGTTCCGGCATACGAAGCTTCAAAAAATTGGAGCGCAGACCTGCGTTCTGGCATACGAAAGGTTAAATGCTTTGCGGCTTTACCATCCAATCAAATCACTAGACACGAGAAAGCTGAATAGACCTTTAGAAACCGGAGGTATCTACCCTTTAAATAATCTTATTTTGCAAATCAAGTTTACCTGAAGTCCGAGTTTTGCGTTAAGTCATGCATGGTGTATGCGGACAGCGGTAGCTGTGTAGCGTTCATAATGTTCCTGATACTTGTCGGCATCTGGTATAGTTGCGGCTCATTCGGCAACTCGCGACACTGGACAGGACAAGATCACTTTAGACAGAGCTGATATTGTAAGTCACTAGTTGGCGCCACCAGCGATTGTCGACATCGATTGAGAAATCGATACTGAAATATTATACTAACATCAAAAGCTTTTCGTATTATATTGTGGATTAAAATGTTAGCTATATGAACAAAACGCTGTACAAGCCAATTTCAATAACTTTTTGTCAGTTTGTAGTTTGTACTGTCATTTATCATTATGCATCGTTAGTTTTTAGGCGTGTGGCACCATCTAGCAGTGTGTAACAGTCCTCATTAGAGGTATAATTTATTCATGCTCATAATTAACATTTGGCTAAGTAAAACAGAATTTGAAACAGTATTAGAGCAAAGTAAGTATGATGGTCTAAGAGAAAGTTGGTATGCTCGGTTTTCGACTGTGAACTCCAGACTAGGTGACGCACTCTCAGGTGAATGTGTAAATTAGTGCTGGTTTTGTATACATACAGCAGCACGCATCTTCATATTATTTATCTCAGTCTTTCGTATTTAAAGGGAGTACTAAAACGAAAAACTTGTCAGTTGTAATGTAATGTTAAACTGTTTGAAATCGTCTGAAATTAATTTGGCAGAACATAACTGAAGTCAAGGCCAAACTTATATGACGACTTACGCAGTTTTTTGACGATTTAAGCAGTTTTTCCGCGCCCTATTAGCATGACTCGCCTGATACGGAAACTCTGTGGCTCATTCAAATGCGCGTGCGTTGATGCACGTTCCATGCATGGCTAAATAGAAGGATAATTAATCACGCGCTGAAATTCCGAGTCAGGTTTATCATGGGAACGCGGCCTATAGCTTTCCAGTCACGGTAAAAACGTAATGTGATCAGAGAGACAGTGTTTGACATTGTACAGAAACAGAGGAAGTAACGTCTCAGTTATATAAAATTACTCACAATCATTCGTATCCATATCGGTTCTCGTCTCCCTTAGTCCAATGACAACGTAAAAGGAAAAGTTGTGCTCCTATGCTAAATACGTCGTCAGATATAGCAGTAGCAGACTGTCGAAAGACTGACTGCAAACAACACTGAGCACACACAGCACTTGAATACAGCGAACTGCACCTATTTGTCGTGTGTGGCTATTTAGTTCGGCTACAGACGACTACATGCATTTGTTCTAGTCGACTGAAACTGTCAGGCGTTTCAAGGCTGGGAATAGGCCGACAGGATACCACAACAGAAGTTAAACAACTCCGTTCTTTGATTTTGAAGAAGCATAGTTCTGTTTAGCAAGCAATGGGCAAACGACACTGTGTATTAATAACTAGTAGGTACCCGTATGGATACTTGATGAAACCTGATCCTGTGACGTGTGAGTGAGTCAGCTCTTTTTACTGTTGATAAGATGTTTGATACACAGCTTACAGAAATCATCATTATCTGCAGTACTATGATGCAATACTGCTCATATTTAGTAGCTTATTAGCGCATGTATTCTTTTCTGCATGCCACAAAGCACAAGTATGCTTATTCAAGGCACAAGAAGATCAAGCATAGCTGAACATGACGTTATTTAAAAAAAAAAATAGACTTTCTAATAATGTGGGATTGTAAATTAAATTAAAAAGAGTACTCTCCTTTAATCTTATTGTTGACATTAAAACTAATAATGCTAAGAAAAACTACGATTTTCACAACATGTGCATTAGGATGGTCCTTATTTTTTAATTATCATTCATTTATACAAGGTCAAATTAAATTGGCTGCCAATAACCACGTGTTGGATTATTCGATATCGAAAACAAATAGAAAAAAATAAAAAACATAATTCAATGAGCAAAGGTGATCGATCAGCTAATTGTAGAATGACGTAATTTTTAGCATGCGTCTCGCTCCCTCTCTGCTCTCATCTTATATACAGGGTGATTGGAAGATGGGTGCAAAGCTTTAAGGTAAAGATAGTATAGACAATTTAGAACCATTTAAGCCATGGTTGTCTTAGCCGAAGTCTTACCAATTTTTTTTTTTTTAATAAGGTTTAAAAGACGTATTGTACAAATTTTATATTTTTTCTGAGCTTTAAATGTCTGTAAAAAAAAATGTCTAATGACACAGAAGCCAAAAACATGTTTTGCTTGATTGCTTACACATTACTTTAATTAAATAAATAAAAAATGAATTCATTTATCATTCAATTTGGCCGTAATTATGCAGTTTACATTAAATTTTGAGAATTTCCGAAAAAAAACTTAAAAAATTTGGTTAAAAATATTTGGTAAGACTTCGTCTAAGACAACCATGGCTTAAATGGTTCTAAATTGTCTGTACTATCTTCGCCTTAAAGCTTTGCACCCATCTTCCAATCACCCTGTATATCTCTGTTTTACGGAGATGGAGATTTAGCAACGCGGCTTCGCGATTGCCGCGACATAAAATTTGAAGTAGTACAATATACAATGCCGAGCCGTTCTTACATTTTGACGTCATTTACGGGACAAATGTACCGCCTCTTGTATGTCCTACTCAACACTAATTTACAATATCGTGGGTACAGTAGGCGTTACACCAAGTTACCCACTTTTTTTTGATATACGCACTTATGCCGCGAGTGATAACAGTTATCCGTGTGTTTAACTTTATGTCTATCGTACAGACGCCAGCACATCAAGCTACTCCAATCTGTCGAATTTCTTTGATATATTTTCATCGTTATTACAAATAAATCACCTAAATAAAAATTACATCATTGTTTTGAATTCGTTTTAAAGTTTATTTTATTTTTTGAAGACATTGACATAAACATATTTATGTTTTATATCTTATAGTTTCAATTTAATTTAGAATCCTTGAGATATAATTTTTAATACAATAGGTAGAATTTTTTCTGTAAACAATAAGCCATGGTCACCCTATCGAAAATTTTAAAACGTATTGAGACACCTTACTACAGCTCCTAAAATATAAACCGAGGATTTTTTGTGTATTTTTGAAAGTATTGACAAATTCAAATCTAGGTTTTACAAAAATCTTCAGACCTCTGCGATGCTTTTTCAGCGAGGTATCGGTGATAATGTGTTTTTCAGCCTTTAAATGGCGCAGCCATGTGGTTTTAGTCTTACAGCTCCTGAAATATAAACCTAGGATCTTTGTTGTATTTTCACCAATTTCGCCAAATTCAAATCTGGGTTTTACAAAAAACTTTAGACGTTTGCGATTCTTTTTCAGCGAGATATCGGCGAAATAATATTTTTTTTACAGATACAATCTATTATTAACCTAAATTTCAGGTCTCTGCAACGCTTAGTTTTAAAGATCTCCGTCGCCGCGCGGTTTTCCGCGTTCCAATGGCGCGGCCACGTTCAAACCCTTATAACTTTTTATCCATAAATCTGACAAATTTATTGTTTTTGGAATCAACTTTTACAATTTTTTACAAAGTCTTGTTTTATTTTTCTAGAAATATCGCCGGACATATTGAAACGGACACTGTATACATCTAAATATGAATTAGATTTTTTTCTTTTATTTATTCGATACGATTTAGAGGTCGCTACCAGTCGCCAAACTTTAACAAAAAAACATTTTAATAAGTGTGCCGTTCATTCTATGCGAGAAGTGAAGCTGAGCGTGGTGTTGCTTTAGCGCAGGAATATAATAAACTAGCTTTTGCCCGCGGCTCAGCCCGCTTGGATGTCGGTTATCGCACAAAAAAGTAGCCTATGTCCTTCTCCATATCCCAGGCTATATCTTTGCCAAATTTCATGACGCGCGGTTCAGCGGTTTAGGCGTGAAAGCGTAATAAACAGACAGACAGAGTTAATATTAGTAGGGATTGATTACACCAATGAAGAACAAATGCAGTATTTGCGTCTATTGGTGAAAGAATAAAGTAATAAGTGCTAATAAATCAACTTTTGATTCTTAAAAATAAATGATTCAAATATTACGTGTCTCAATTTGTAACAAATTTGTATTTTTTATGTTCAGAATATGAATAAAAATGTCCAACAAATGTAGAGATTACGAGATTTTGTTCAAAATTCCTTGGTAGCAACCCTTAAATTTCTTTTTTTTTAATACTGAAATATTTTATTATGGTATAGGAATCAAATTATGTGGTGACCAGTGAAAATAAAGAAATTAAAAAAAAATAACATAGTAGTTAGGACCATCCTAACGTGCATGAGTTGGTTGCATGGTCTGCATAAACGCAAGCAGAGACGTAACAATACACTGAGCGTCATCATCCACGTCAAGCCACTTTAACTTCGTTAGAGCTGACAGTCTCCAATAAAGCCAAATGCTCAAGTGCTTGAGCGCCTCGTGTATTGTTCGCTGATGCAACTAACAAGCTGTCTGTCTATTCCCAACCTATTCCAATGCAAGTTTCTATGCTAAATGCATGACATGCAATCGTAACTATATCTATAATCTAATTATATCTATTGCCTTAAGGTATGCCAAAAGAAATGTACCACAGTTAGGTCTTTTTCAATTTGATTTAAGTACATTATAAGTTCCAGATGACCGCGTTTTGTGAGCACAAACGTATCCGACTCTATGACAGTATCGCTATCACTGAATTTTGTGCTGTCATGACCTAGCTCCCTAGGCAAAACACATTTGTGTTAGCGGTCACGCCAAACGCTACGCCAAAATGTATGGAAATGACATTACCTGCTGAAAGGTTACATCGTGTCCTTTCCATAGGTAATGTCATTCCCATACATTTTGGCGTAGCGTTTGGCGTGACCGCTAACAGAAATGTGTTTTGTCTAGACCTACTGAACCTTCATATTTTCATGCATAGACAAGAACCATCTAATCCAATTTTATTTCTAGCTATTTAAGTACAAAGCCTATTCCTAAAAAGGACACGTATTAGTAAAAAATTGCAAAACAGAATTTAACTTTCATTTAGACAGGAGCGCATCTTCACAAAAAATCACGCCTGTAATCTTCAATTTCCCCAAAGGCATAGACAGAGGTATACTTATATTTTACCCACATTTCGCCAGTTGCGTCATTATTTTCTTTTTTGAGCATATCGCATGACGGATAATTTAGTGGGACAATATTAAAAGCGTGATGCTTGCGACGTACCGAGAGGAGCATTCTGTGTATGGTGATGAGGTTCTGCTTGACGAAGGGCGGCATGGGATGACACACCGCGGTCACGCCCTGCACCTCGCGCGGCAACGTCTCGGCGAGCGCTAGCAGCATGTGGTTGGGGAGAAGATATCTGTTCCAGACAAAGAATTTATAGTTATCGTCAATGGCCGTTTTCCAATTAGTATAAACGTCTAGTTTTAGGCCCTTATATTGTAAAAATCTATTATAAACAATTTATGTTTCAAGTGCGGGTGCTGAAAGTGGTACCTGAAAAGCAAGTTCCGAGTGTTAACCTATGATCAGGATATATTCCGTTCATATACAACTTTTCTCGTGATTTATTAATTTAAAATGTGTCAAACGGTGGCTTTTGATTTATTTTGAGATAAAGGATTTCAACGCACTGGGCCCGATTGGATGATGATAATGATACAAAAAAATATTATTATATTGCGCGTATTTCGTACTTTCGCCTTAGAACTTCAACGCTCCCTCTATCCCTTTAAAGGGTAGTTTTTAGTTTTGGTAACTTAATTATTACCCCCTATTATTTAGGCAACATCGTTTGTTATGTTTCTATTATTTGATGCTACGATGTGTAGCTACTGCACCTGTTGTAATGGCGCCGCGTCAAGTGACGTCTGTGCTATAACTTACGTGGTACTTTCATCTAACACGCGTGCCTGCGCGTCTCGCCACTTGTACAGCAGCTTCATCGCCGCCATTTGCTGCGAGTTGAAAGACTTCTTGGAGCGCACATACAGCGAGATGTGGCTCGTGTCCGTCACCACCTCCTTGTTGTACGTCTGAAAGAGTCCCAATAATGAGTATCGGGTGTAAAAACACGCATAACGAACCGTCACTTATACTTCTCATCATTGTGATAATTTGTTTTGTATTAGTCTATGTCTGGGAATATTCTGGTCGTAGGTATTGACGGTTAAAATTACAACTTTTTTACGAAAACAAGGTTTAAATGTATAGCTTAACTTTACGCGACGACTTTACGTGACGCCCGTCTTCTGGCTCCTACTGCGTGACGACTCCGGCCAATCTATCCCCACGCATACTACACACATTTCGATACCAATTCAGCCTAGCAGACTTTCATTATTGGGTTGATTTTGTCAGTCTCATCAACTAAATGGACTAGGTGACAGTGATACACGGATTTCTGTATGATTGTTGTAAAGGTGACAAGGAAATGCAAGGTCTTCTGTCCATACTCAGTCGTCATCCCCAAGCAACAAAAACTAGTACTATAAAAAACCATAGAACGTTTTGTAAAAAACTGTCCTTGGTCCTATAAAACCCCAAAGAACGTATCTTTTATTCGGAAGTGGCGCATTTAGATCTCTATTTAGTGACAAAATAATTTTATTGCAGTGTTCCAAATGATGAAACAGTCCAATAAAATCTTTGTAACAGTGATGCAGATCTCAAAATAATGATGTACTGGCTACTGTAGGACCTTTTATAGTACTTTTTCATACTATACAAGAGTTTAGTTTCCTTTACCTCACATTTTTCATTCACCATTCATTATTTTACATTCGCGACAGTGCAGAGTGCAAAAAATAATTAAAATAATTTTACAAAAGGATACAAGCAATCGGAGGTGAGTAAGATTTTATTTTGTTATTATAATATTAGTCTATTACGGTGAAAATGATGTGCGACTGCAGCTTTACTGATAAACTAGGGATAGGTTTACTATGAATTTTAAGTGCCCCCCTCAAATTGTTGAGCTTTTACTAAAATATTTATCATATAAAGTGATTTCGATATTCTAAGAGCCATTATAGTACTTGCCGTGATAATGTCTTCACTGTCAGTCATCGTGAATTCAACCTAAAATTGGGGTTCTGTGTGAGCATGACTGAATATATAATAGTGTTTTCTTTTTACTATTGTTCTGAAGACAGAATGAAGGTAATGAAAAACTAAATTATATACTAATTCATCTTTACCGAGTCACTTCACCATAAACCTATAAAAGAAATATGGCCCAATTGTTAAATGAATTATTTTTCTGGTGTCGGGGTTGCGATTTTATGGCTATTTATGACCATTATCCTTCCGATGAATGTCGGCTTTGCAATTAAATAGCATTCTCATACTTATTAAAAACTTTTTATAAAGCAACTCTGACCATAAAATCTAGAAATTCTATATCAGAATAAAATTAAGAAAATACGCTACTTTACTTCCTGAACTAAGCCAAAAGGTACCTAATTATTTAATTAAATGTTTAATGTAATGTGTTTACCTATTTGTTTCAAAATAAACATTTATTTCAGATGCCGTTCACAATAGTGCAGACGCTTGAAAGAGGCAAACACACAGGTTTAAGGTTGATTTTAACGTGAGATCAAGTCTGATAGAAGAATGAGAAATTAAAGGTTTTTTTCTTTTTTAGTTCAAAATAAAGAACCATTTACTTAATTTATAAAGATTTTTATTTATATACCATCTGCGTAAATAACCTTAGGAATTAGTAAAATGTCTTTATTATACAGTATGTAATAATGGCACAAAATAAGTTGTTGAGTTGTAAGAGATCGAGATAAGTTTACACTTTATTGCGTCAACTCTGAATAATCTTTGAATTTTGTTCATGTGCTTAGTTTTGCATTTATATATGTTCAAATATGAAGATTTTATTGGAGTTTTAAAGACGTCCTCAATAGGTTCAACACGATTTCCATAAATAATTATGCCATTTTCTCCATTTTCTATAGACTCAATTTCAATAACTTGGTTTTCTTTATCTAAAAACCATTTGTCTTCCTTACGTGGGCACAAAATAAAACTTTGTAAATGAAGGATTCTCACATTTTTGTTGTGAGTTAAAAATGGAGCTTCAAAGATGTCTGTCTTAAAGTTCTGCAGTTCTATATTGACTTTTTCACTAATACGTTTAGCTGCTTGTTCAAGAGGTCTGTTACCATGTCTTATCATTTTTTTTAGAGAATATAACTGATTCTCAAATGGATATGCACTAAAATTCCTTTCCATTAATCACGATTAATATGCCATCTTTTAGTAGTTTTTTCATTTCAGACGAAATCTGGTATCTTTTAGTAGTTTTTTCATTTCAGACGAAATGAAAAAACTACTAAAAGATGGCATATTAATCGTGATTAATGGAAAGGAATTTTAGTGCATATCCATTTGAGAATCAGTTATATTCTAACGTAACTCTAACGTTTATGAAATACCAGAATTGCGACCCATTGTAATAGGAATTTATTCAGGCCATAATAAACCATCTGATTTAGATGGTTATCTAAGAATGTTTGTAGATACAAACATTCTTAAACATTTCATAAACGTTGCATAAAATTGGCCATAATTGAAGTTTTGAACTTTTAAAAGCAGGCAGGCCGTCTATGTTTATGTTCAGTGAAATGACGGGTAGATTGCGATAAATTTGAATCATTTGTAGGTAGTGTTCTAGTGTGTTTATCAAACCGTTGTGCCAGTACTGTCCAGTTCCCACGGGAGAAGTTGTAACAGTCTTCTCTGTTTTAAGAAGCGTTCGGGGATCGTTAGGTAATGTATTCGGTATTCTATTGTTAATTAATCGTACTAAACTTTTTGTTGCTTCATGCGAAATATTATAATTAATGGCCCAATTTTTCACGCCATCACGAAATTGTTGGTCTTTTTCGAATGTTGAATCATTGCTTGAAGATTCAGAAATATCGCTGGAGTAAGGACTCTCTTCAGAAATAATATCTTTGTAAGACACATTTTGTACGGAACCGTTTCCCGTAATTGTGATTCCAACTTGATTTTGGCTACTATTACTGCTTTGATTGTTTGATGATGACGAAGCTTTTTCAAAACGTCTATTCACTTCTCTTCTATAAGTTCCAGTGCGTTTATATCTTTTCCAATTCTCTAGATCCATTTTTTTTTGTTTTTAGGGCAGAATGCACGTCGCATTAATTCCGTATCAAAATTTCTGAATATTGTTGTAAAAGCGAGCCAATCATTTTTTTGGGACTTAACTGTAATTTAATAGAAACATTTATCTACATGTATGTGCCAGTTTTGCGTCATTATAGTGATAGATACTCATTTATAATACTAACAAGCACATTGCTAGGCACCAAAAAAGTTGTTATACAATAATTCTGCTCTATTATTGTGTCTGTGTGATATGCTTATCGATAAAATTATGATATGCATCTAAAAACTATTATAGTACACTTACGTTCTATTAGCGTGATCTGAAATTAGACTACATCACAAAAACACTCTATTGTAAAGTCTTTGTGACTACTAATGCAAACGTACTATAGCAGCGATCTGAATATCCACAATGTCACAATATCGCCCTGTAGTTGAGTGTTCATCACTGCTATAACGAAACTACTATTGTAGTTCGTTTGGAACCCTTATTACGCTAATCAGATAAATAAAGGCACCTGTTAACAATTTTATAGAGCAATATTATTATGTACTAGTTATACTAGAACTTGCTATAGTACTTGACTATAACGGTTGTATAAAATGGCGTAGTAAACGTTTACATCCTTTGCTTATAGGTATTTTTAGCTCTCTTAGCATTTAGAGCAATAATGTACTGTCGAACGCTTTTATACAACACTCTGGCACCGCTAAAACCTTAATAAATCGTTTATAAAGCTTTTTAGAGTTATAAGCTGAAATTATCGGACTGAATTGCTGGTTGGGTCGGCGCCATTTGGACGGCTACATACAGAATTATGTATATTGACGTCGGCCGCAAGTACCCGAGACCAAGCCAAAACAAACTTCACATATGCAATTTACGACGTTGTTTGTCCAGATGTTTGTGAATGGATTAATGCAATCCACATCGAGAGCAAAGGAAATATTATGTCAAGCGGCCCAATCTTCCTGTGTTACAAAATTAAACAATACTTATCCCGAATTAAGTTGTTCATTGGCATAACATACACCATTGGCCGATGTGTCGATGCTTGGTGGAGGTTTATGTCCAGCAGGACGTCATTATATCTCACTAATTTGGAGTAGCCGCAACATGTATTGTATTTTTCTTCCATACTTCTGTATTCGTCATCTCGGTAGCCACACCATCTTTCACACAGTCCATCCATCGCTTTTTTTGTCTGCCTCTACTCTTTATGTTCATCCACATTCATGCTCAAATTGCGTCACACTTTCCTCTTCGTATTTCGGCTAAAATGCTAACTTACATAGCCACAGATCTGACGACTAGCCTCGAACACGTTGAGCAGGTGGTGCGCCCGCTCGTCCTTGGACAACTCGGCTTTCATCAGGCGCCAGATGTACAGCAAGTAGTGCGTGTCCATGCGTGCGTACTGTATCAGCTCCGCGGGCAGGGGACGCATGCGCCAGTCCGCCAGCTGATACCTACAAAATGTTAACATATTAAGCATGGTGTACCTAAGTACACCCACATTTCGCCAGCTATGTTTAAGTCCCATTTTAAAAGGGGCGAGCCTCATAATCATCAACAGTACCCAAACCCAGACTCCGGGATGCAAATGCAGCGACATTACAATAACAACAACGTTAAAGCTACTATTAGATAGTTGTCTTACTTTTTATCGGCGCTCAGTTGGCAATACCTCTGGAGTAGGTATTTCAATGAGAGGCCGGCCAGGTTGAGCACCACAGCTGCCCTATGAGTGTCGAACATTCCCACTAGGTACACGCCGAAGTCACGTTGTAGCCATATTACGTCGTGGTCCGCACCGTGTAAAACCTACGAAACAAATGAATATTAACATCTAGTATTTACTACCGCTGAGACTCACACAAACCAAGGAAGCATGGCACACAAGCTAGCATGGCCAGTAGTTAACGGTTGGCGGAACAAGGTTGCCAATGATAATGATGATAACATCACGCCGATGCTCCGCGGCCGGGTAGTTAGGCGTATAGTTTGCTCTTATTTGGCCAGTTTTGTTTAAGTCCCATTTAACATCCGACACTGGGCTGGATATATTGAAATTTCTAATCAAAAACCCAAATAATACTGTGCCTAATATCACTAGTAAACTACTGTAGACCACAATTATTGATAAACATCACAGCCTTCAGTTAAAAGCAGCTTCAGTACAGGATGTCACCATAACTTTCTATCTACGAGAGTTGTAATTGAGACTAACTTTGAGCTTCTTAGGGTCAGTGAAGGCCAGGTTCAGTTTGTGTATATGCTCCCGAATGGCCAAGGCGTCAATTATAAAATCGCCGCCCTCGGTAGTCGTCACCTGGATCAGACACGTTATACCTACAAAACAAATGAGTAAATTTAGTATTGAAGACCACAAGGGGAGCCGGTGGTTAGATGATTATGACTTCACCTCACTTCCTACTCATAGGACTGTGCCTGTTGTCCCTCTCCACTCTCCTGGACAAAACACAAGGGCAGTAAAATGCTAATATTATGTATCCTTCTTTGAGATATTGCTGAAAGTAACTGGACGAGTTGCCGAGGAGGGTGTAGCACAATAGCGTGCAGGTGGTTAGTCATACATCCAACAGTGCATTCCATCTCTTGTACAATTTGGGATCATCGATGCGACGACGAAGAAGTGGATTCCTATTTCCTTGAGCAGATACAATGCTTGTTCAGTAAAGCAAGTTATCATCAAGTTCATTATTAAAAAGTATGACGACCTTGATAAGTCCTATAGGAATGATGTTCCAAGTCAACAGCTATTTCAGTCACGGTGTTCAAGTGTTCCACAAGTGCGTCCAACTTTGCTTCAGTGTCCACATACGTGAACATAGTTTCCTCCAGAGGTGCAGGATACGGCAGCGGTTCCATGGGGTCGATGAACTGCGAGGGCGGTTCATATTGATCCAACTCAATTTGATATGGGTGTTCATATCTGAAAGTATTGTTACGGATTTTAATATTGGATTTACCATTTCTTAACAGCTTTAAGTAACGTTGTTTACTTCTCGTGTTTGTCTGATGATCACAATAATACCATGCAGTAGATATGTATTTAAATTAAGTCGTCTACCAAAAATTCAGAGATGAGTCTACTTTAATCTGCAAACTTTACAGCACATAAGTCGGATTAATTGCCCTTTGTCAAAACTTTCTATTATTGATCGTCGAACCCAAATTATTGCTGCGAAATGATTTAACCTTTCCACCACCGTATTATTTATCTAATAGACGTAAATGACTAAAATTGAGCGAATCAATATGTATTGCTAAGCGTCATTGTGTCAATTTATTGTGCTTAGTGGAGTGGTGAATAGGTCAACGAGAAAAAAAGCAAATAGGTACTTCCAGCAGAATTGACAAGTTGAATAGAATAACATGACACATGTTTAATTTATACTCAACCCTTTTTGAATTACATAAACAATAAGGGTTATAAAAGACTGTTTCCCCAAAAGTCTTTGTTTAAAATGCCTGTCCATGTACAAACATTTCTTATTTTCCCATGTAGGTATGCTACGACAACGAGTGTAGTCAGAACGTGATTTATGTCCAAAGTGCAAGCAGTAAACGTGTCCAGGAACTATGATTGAATAAAAGAACATCTCTTGCACAACAATGTGGTTGATTGCCTTTAGAATTGACCATTTAACTTGTATGCAATTCTATTCAGGTGCTATATATGGCAGCAGTAACGAGAAGATAAGCGGTTATTACGTTGTTATAGAGTTAGAGATGAATTGCGACGCTGGGGCTGGATGCAGTCTCTTCCGGCATGCGGCAACGTGCATACCCGCCTAGGTATTATTCAATTTAATCGATTTTATTGCCAATTTATCGTCCATTACGACAGATACACGAGTAACCACTCACCCAACTGCCTCGCCCTCGTCGTTGTACAGTATATTTAAAGCCAGAGGCTTGATACTGTTTGGTTTGTCCGATATTTTTGGCACCCACAAGCTGTCTGAATTATCGATCGTATCTTTGAAGTTGAGTTGAGGTCGAGTAATATTTTTAGCGCCAATAAATGTTGCTGAGCCCACCTGGAATATTGAGCAACATTAGAACAGGCCACTGAAGCACTGGGACTAAGAATGTTGAAAGGACATACAAAGTAACGATGCTGTCGTAAATATTACGAACCGAAATAATGATTTATTCAAATTATGCTTACGTATGAGGTAAATTGCACGGAAAAGTGATAAAAGTGAGATGAGATGGTACTATATTCTAGATTAACGATGACAGTATTACTAACGTGGATTCTATTACTGCGTCAATTAATTTGAATCAGTAATGGACCTGATCATATATTTCGTGAAATCTACCTTGCACTATAAAACACAGTTGGGGTGTTATTACACCCCTACCACACCCGTCACCCACAAAATAGTGTGCTTTGTATCAACGTCGGCGTTCTGGTAGAAAGTACAGATGGGCCGACTATAACTTTGGTCGACTAGCCGATTAGTCGGCTGCAAAATGGCCGACTAGTCGGTCAAGCCGATCATTGATTTCGGTTGAGTTCGGGTGACATCGGCTATGTTCAAAATGGCAAACCTACTTATTGGAGTACTAGGTTAGTATACTTTGCTCATTTTCACAGTATTATACTCTTATCATATGGCGTTCTGCTGTGTTTCAATTTCATTTCTGTGTTTGAAATTCAATTTTAATTTTACAAAAGAGGGCAATCCGTGCAATCTATAAAATAAAGTCTCGCGAGTCTCTTAGAAACAAATTCAACGAAATTGATAAACTAACTCTGCCTTCTCTGTATATCCTAGAAAATATCTTGTATATTCGCAAAACATTAGGTCTTTTCAAAAAAGGATGTGATTTCCATAATCTAAATACACGTAGTAAAGATGAAAATTTGATTCCAAAATTTAGATTAACTAAAACTAGCAAGTCATTTCTAATAAACAGTATCCGCTTCTATAACAAGTTGCCAAAGTCGGTTACAGAACTTAGCGATAGAAAGTTTAAAACTCACATCAAACGTGTCCTTATCAAAAAAACATTATACAAGATAAAAGTCAGGGAAGTTTGGCATTAATTCCTACTGCACATGTGGCTTCCCTGGTACCTCATTAAGAGCATAACTATGTGAAAGTCTATTAACTGCTCCCAAATTGCAATGTTAATTTTTATTCTTTTTATTTTTTACAATGTCTGACATAATTATTCTCATCAATAATTGACATCCATTCTAATTTCGACTTTTTATTCGTGATTTTCATGGAATTCATGTCACTTGGTTTAAATAGGTTCATTTTATTTATGTAGATTCTTTTACATATTTTGAATGAGAGAATGTTGTAGGCCTTACAGACTGTAGATTTGTAGACGATTTTCTATTCTTTATTTTCATTCCTCTAAGTAGGTACATTGTACTTGTTGACAGGCCTGCAACGTCTTCCCATACCTATTATCACTGTAATTTGAAAACATTGTAAAAGCCAATTATTTTTAAAAGAGTAACCGTGGAGTTTCTTGCCGGCTCTTCTCCATAGAAAGCGACAAATTAGAACCAAGCACCAAGCTTCTGAGGTTTCATAAGTGCCATATGCAGATTTATGTTAAATAATATATTTTAATTTGATTTGATTGCCAATTGTTTTCTATAGAGTTTCTTCTTTTTTGTTAGAAGTATTAATTAATTTTACTTTCGGTATTTAATTTCTGGATTTAAGTCCAATTAACTAATAGACCAAACGAAGGGTTCCTATTCCTTATTATTCTAATTTCCTGATTGCACTGAAAGAAAACTGTAAAACTGATTCTATAATCCTACTATCCTACTAATATTATAAACGCGAAAATTTGTAAGGATGAATGGATTGATGGATGTTAGTTACTCTTTCACGCAAAAACGGCTGAACGGATTTGGATGAAATTTGGCACACATAGATTATAACCTACATTAACACATAGGATACTTATTATCCCGGTAGTACGTTCCCGCGGGATAATTTCCGACTTCCATGCGGGCGAAGCCGCAGGCGGAAGCTAGTAAAAGATATAGCAGTAAAGATTTCAATCACCGTCTTTTAAATTTTTAGGCATAATAATACGAGTAAAAAATGGGCCGACTAGTCGGCACATCACTAGTAGAGAGGTGATTCAGTGACATGGGTGATCCATGATTGGGGAAATACGTCGTCCGACAATCTATCAATCAATGAATCAACCAATTTACTATAGATAATAAGTAGAGGAACTACGATTGATGTTATTATCTCTAAATTACTATTTTTGCTTGTGTCATGAAAACCATCCTAACGTTAAGAGAACAGGAAAAAAATATATTTTTAAAACTAAGAAGGTGATCTTTATGTTTATTTTGGCGTTTGCTTATCATACGCATATCATTCGGTATACTTAATGTGAGGGGCAATTCTTGTTATTTTATGAACGTTCACAATATCTGAGTCTCAATCTGTCAAAAATACCTCGAGTTTCCATACATGTTTGCAAATTGTGGAGGAATCGATAAAGTTGTTTGACCTTTTCAACTTCAACAATGTATGAGAGCATAGCCGTCGATTTTCCGAGCAGGAAAAGTTAAGACGTGAATTAAACACTACACTGGCAATCAGCGCAGCAAATTGGAGGATAAGGATGGTATCAAAGGCGGTGTAATGACGTGTGTCTGTACTATCAATGTCTTTATCAACGCTGCGGCCGAGGCTGCAACCGTGCGTCCTGGCGCCCAAGGTCTCGACCTCATTTGCAACATTAATGCACTAACTAACTATAGGACGTGTTAAAAATAAGCTTATAGCAAGGTGACTAGGGACGACGCACCATTTTGTTCTACCATTTTTCTATAACTACATTTGATTCCACGAACAATGAGCTGATCAACTTGACTGAGTTGGAAATTAAGGTTTACAGAGACGGAAATTTTGTTTTTTCGCCTCCGGAAAAGTTAATTTCTAATACCTCATGTCTTAGAAATGAACTACATTGAATTTTTCTTCTTAAATGTGGAGTGATTGTTACTCTTTTCGCTACGGGATACTCCATCTACCTATCTACCTACATCTTATTCTGAGCTTGCTGGCCGGTAAGCGGAGGTATGTTCTTGGTACGGTTCTCGAACACGGCCTTATTTTATATTACTACGTACGCAAGCGTGGGAGTCTACTAATACACAAGCACAGTACAGCAGATTGCTATAATTTAATGCGATTTATGATTGATACGCGAATGCGATATGGGTTATCTGTACGTCATTTGTACGCATGGCTATCTTGCGAGCAGTTTTCTAAGAAGGTCAGCCAGACGGAAGCGAGTCGTTGGTATCAACGGCTGCAGAAATGGTACGCTGTTACCGAAACTGTACCAAAATAAGAATTTTCTACAGAAATGCCTTAAAAATACCAACTGCCAAAAAAACATTACAAAGTGGAAAATTTCCCACGAAAGTCTGTGGTTCTTTGGTTTTGTTTTTTAGTTCATCCCAATTTTATTTGTGGTACCTACTACCTACCACACACAAATACGTTAACCTACTACAATTTGCTATATAAAGAACGGTGACAGGAACTGAATATAATACCATCATCAACATACACAAAGGGGATTAAATAAGTATTATTGAAGCTAACTCAAAAACTACCCAAGGAAAGTTAGTAAAAATTTATAATGGAACCACCCCGCGAGCTTTTTCTGTCGAATAAAAAATAATCACGCGAATCGGCCCAGTAAACACGGGAAAATTGGTGTACAATGTGTACATACAAGGAAAAAAGACACTCGCTGAATACTGATTTCCTCCACTTTTTGAAGACGGTTAAAAGGTATAACAACAAGAAGCTCAATGTGAAAAAAAAAATTGATTCGGTGCTGACCTAGAGCTTCACAGAGTACTTGATATTCTGATTCTGTGATATTAGCTTTATTTATTTTATGTAGGTTGATACCTCCAGATGATTCCCTGTTAAGTTAGCAAAGAACTGAATAAACTAAATCCAAATAATACGAACCTGTATTTTTGCAATGACAGGAGAGGAGTTCCACTGAGCCCCAATAGGTTTTCCCTGATGTGCATTTATGAATGTGTCACTAGATTTGTTTATGCCACTTGCTCTGTCAATGTTTAGGTTGATCCTGTCGAGGAAACTGTCGTTAACTTCAGCAATTTTCTCAGTGTTCGATTCGTGTCCATCACTAAAATATAACATTTGATTAGAAAGTCTAATTTTGTTTTTACTTTTATTGCTGGCAGGAACATTTCTATTTTTTACTATTATAAGTTCTCAAATGCGTATCTGTGAAAATATAGATTACCACTTGATAAAATCATTATTATATATAGAAAACTAAATCATAGCTAAAAAACACGCTATTCTAGAAAATCGAACTAAACAAGTAGAAAATAATTTCTAAAACTTCAAAATAAGGATAGAGTGATATTTATAAATGAAATCAATCTAATGTAAAAAGCGTGGGGCGCTTGCTATTAATTGATTATAAAAATACCTCAAAAAGCAAAAAGCGTGTTAAAAAGCTAGCAAAGCTTGTTGCGGTTTACAAAACGCCAGCAAAATCAATCAAAAATAATTTTCCAAATAAATTTTCAAACAAATAGTAGTCAACGGCGCAGTCGCAAAGTGATGAAAGTGCAAAACAAATAAAGCAAACGCAAAGATATTCCATTCTGATACGATAAACATTATTCTTCAAGTATGTATGCATGACATAGATATCCTATAATACAGATTGCAAATAGTTATTTAAGGTGGAAGCGCTGAAGTAGCCCGCGACATTGAAATTTTCTTCTGTTTTTTGTAATTTGTAGGTCAATGTCAGATTGTGTGTAGAAAAAAATATGATTCGCGACCGTAACAGCAGACTTATAACCATGAAATTTGCAAAAAACGTAAGAAAATTTGAGTTTTGCGGGCTACCCTGGCGTTTCCACCTTAAGCAACATTTTTCTATGGATTTGTCCTTGTGCCAGGCAGAGTAGCGGTCATTCAAATATTTATGAAGTTCGCAGTTGTAAGAAACCATTGAAAATTTAATAATTTGTTTCTGGTGTAGGCACAACACTTCTACATGAAATTGATCAACAACTTCATGTGGACATAAAAGTCACTATCTACGTATATATAACCCTGTTATACATAGTGACTTTTATGTGATTAAAAAAAAATTATTAACAACACCAGCACAAACAACATCCCATAGAAAGTAAAAATATATATATATTGGCCTTTTAAGTTTAATAAGAAGTACCTAGTAGGTAGTATTTTGATCATAGCATTGTCGCGTTGGGGGCCGGTCAACAGTATATCACTTGAAATACCGTTGACTGTCCCCCGACGCTACGCATATTCACAAGGTAAAAAACGTACCGCGACATCGCGCGACCAGGGGCCCAAGTCTGCTATTTTTATAAATTCGTCATTCCAACACGATCCCATTGTCATTCATTTGTCATTTTGCTAAAAGTTCGTAATCTGCTAAATTCATAATGGTCGATCATTGGTCGGTCAATGGTCTTGTAATAGAATTGTGTCATAATGGCATTTTCGTATTGCCATTATTATAAAACTAGTTAGTAGAAATGTTTTTCGAAAAACGACTACTAAAAAACATTTATTAGTGTTATAAGCAATCTAAAGTAGTAGGAGGTTCGTAAATTGGGGCAGTCATTCAATTGTCATGATGTACGGGATTACCAATAAATGCCATTTCTTTCAATGGAGTGTCAGTGGCTGACCATTGGAAAGTCATAATGACGCCATTTTATTAGTAGATTACCAAACTTGTTAAAATCAACAATTATGAAATCAATGATAGACCATTCTGACACTATTGTAATAGCAGACTTGAAGCCCAGGTAAAGATTTGTGAAACTCTTTTCGGTAATCATTATCTAGCAAACAACGTAGTCGCGCAATGTCGCAAATGTTTGGGTATTATTGCCTGACAAATAAAAGATTTGCTTAAAAGTTGTTGATTAATAATCTGAGTAATCTTATCTGTAGTCTGTACACAAACACAATGAAATTTACTCTTTTGTAATGCAACATAACATTAACAAACAAAGTATTTTCAGATTAGGTAAGTATGAATTGTTTGATATATTTGACTTACCATTTTAGCTTCACAACTGGTAGCTCGGTTGAAATTATTTGGTTCGATTGTAGAACTACATTTTCGCTTAACTGGCTTGATATAATGTTGAAATCAGTAAAAGTTTTAAAGAGGCCATAAGAGGTCCCATTAGGCAAGTTGTTTGAGGATTTGATTGATTTGTTCATTTTAACATAACCACCCTGAAAAAATTAAACACTTTGTAATAAAATTATACTGTTACAATGTACATTATTCTTAACATGGTTTTATGACTGCATTCTTTCAAAGAAAACGAAAAATTATTACTATTCAAAGTCAAAGTAATTTTTGGGTCAAGCAGGTCAACAGAATGAAGTAAGAATTTAAGATCTGGCAGGAATAGAATGATATGTGACTGATGCATGCATACAACAGCAAAATACGACCCGATTGGCTTGCTTGGTTTCGATCATCAGACAGAACAATTATTTATATGGCACACAAATAATTGTTCCAGGTCTAGGATTTTGCATATGTGAGATTCGTGTCTGTGAACCCACCAATGATACAGGGGATATCCTATTCTCTGGCAACGTCTTTAAAAAAGAAAAAAAAATTATTGCAGCAAAATAAATTAAGGTAAACAAAACATTGTAGGTACCTAATTGGAAAAATCGTACATGTTTATGATAAATATTACATAGAAATCCTTGAAATAAGTTTAAAAAGAATGTTATTAGCTGACAACATTGTTTGTTATTATAACATTTTAAGCAAATTTTTCAGTAGCTTATTTACAGTCAAATCTTACAAGTATTTGTCTGTAAGGTCAATTACATGTGAAAGTATAATATTATGATATTGAGTTGCAATGTATAACAACAGCAAATTAATACAAAATTGGTTTAAGAAACTATTTTTCATCTTTTTATATCTTGCCTCAGTACTCATGATTTATAAGGGACACTGCTCCAATAGTATACCTACTCCGTTACATTTTGATTGTTTGAATCCTTTAAAAGGGTCATTGTACTCATAGTTAAGAACAACTTTTACATTGGGATCAACCCTGAAATCGTGGAATAAAAATGAGCTGATCCATACATTTATGTTCACATTCATGTTTTTGAACACAGCAAAATGTATGGATCAGCTCATTTTTATATCATGATTTCAGGGTTGATCCCAATGTAAAAGTTGTTCATAATGATGAGTACAATGATCCTTTTACAGGATTAAAACGATCAAAATGTAACGGTGTATACCAAGTTAAACATTTGATTTATTTCTATCTGGATTGCGCTTTCAAAAATAATATAACTCTTTACAGAATTTACTAAGTTTTCACAGGCTTTAAAATTACAAAACTAGTTGCACAATACAGGTGTTACAAATAATTTTGTAATAGGCAACCAACATGATTTTGAAACCTATGATTTAATTTTGTTTTGTCATTGGTTATTTAGAAATGAAGTCTTACAATAAAAATAAGTAATTTGAACTTTGTAGTTGGATCTTCCGCCTATACCTAATCTAACCATGCATAATTCCATCTCTTAAAACTAAGATCTGACGTTTTTAAATATTAGGTAGCATGTAGTGATGGATTATGGGCACTAGAGTACATCTGCATTGTGTTCAATTCACATTTGAACAAAATTAAAACTTACACAATACTTTTGGTAAAGTATTACAATAAATTATGACAATACTATCAGGCTGTGATCATTCGTTCAACTAAAACTCTATAAAATGGATAATTCTTAAACATCTTTTTAAGTAAATAATACAAAACTACGCATAATTTAGGGACGCAAATAATAAATAATACCATGCTTGTTGTCACTGAGTCAAGGAACTCGCTGAATCACGTACCTGTGTAAAAGACGTCAAGTGTGGATAAAATTCTGGAGCCTCGGGATTTAGAACAGAATTCATTTTTACTGAATTTATTGTTATTAAAAGTAATATAATAATAATTCGTGTCAGCTACCATGAGCACGAGCTGTGAAGGCAAGTGGAGCAACATAGATTAAATTAAAAATGAGTGTGACGCTGACGGACCCAGCTTATTTCGATTAGAGATGCCACAGACTATGTAGAGTTCACAGACTACAATATAGTATAGGGTAGAGTTGTAGAGGTTTGTCAAAAACAATTAATCGATAATCGGTTTTATAGGTCAAGAAAATCGATTTTCGACAATGGATCGAAAATCAAGATCAATTTGTTTCTAGACAGTAAAGCAGTATATTTTTGTATTTTTCCATTGACAAATCCAAAAATATACCCAACTGAACTGAAATAAATTCGAAGTAAAAAAAAATTGTGAGCCGTCACAGGACGCCTGGCAGATGTGAAACATCGAAATTATTTTGTACAAGTAAGATGCATAAAATAACATAATCTGTTGTGATAGGAACTATTAAGGCTTAATTGAAATACAAATTAAAAAAATACTGTATCGCAAGTAATTAAAACACGAAATACAAAATATCTATAAGTAAGGTATTTGAAATATAAAATACAAATTACAGTATTTTAGCTATTTTTTATTGAAATACAAATTATAAAATACAAAATAAGTAATTTAGACCAGCACGGGCTGAAAAGTAGAGGAAAACCAGATTAATTAATTAGTAAAACCAGAGTTTCCTTTCATGAACACTAGATTTTTAAATGTACTGTCAGACAAACAGCCTCTTAGTGGAGAGTACAGAAAACCTGCTAAAGAAAACAATATTTCTACAGGTCCTGATGAGCACAAACTTGTGTTAAATTGTATGAACACATTTTTTATATTTGGATAGCGCTCAAGAACTGAAAGCTCTTTGCTTCTATCATTTACGACAGAAGCTATAGTTTTTTCACGGAATAACTACAGTTATTCCGTGAAAAAACTACAAAACCAACCGATACGACTTGACATCTTAGCTTGACATTGACATGCATTTTTTTTGCGTTTTTTTGACCAATTTTGACGTACAGTCATAGCATACAGTATACTAACTGGTGCAGTGTTGCCAACTCTAATAGCTGCTTTACCATCATTACACTCTCGCCTCGCACTCACACTCACGATCACTAAATGAAGGTTAAATGTATTTTAAAGTTAAAATGTATTTTGAAGCCTCAAGTATTTGAAATACTAATTACAAATTACATTAATAATAATACTAATTACAAATTACAGGAAGTAATTGAAATACAAATACCAAGTACGTATTTGTATTTCAATTACGTATTTTAATTAGGTACAAGTCATTCAAATACTGCCCAAACCTGATCACTAGTTATGTTTACCAAATAATAGAGGAAAACAGATAGCAAAAAATTACATTCAGAAGAAAGGGACGCAAACATAAAAGACGAGAGTCCTTTCGCCTTTTTTCACCTATAATACTATGATATAGCGTAAGCACTATAATATATCGGGTCGCCACGCTAGCAATCGGTTTTACGTGCGGCTATAGATATTTCACATCAATAAAACCCTATCACATGCAGTTGAAATGTGAGCCTATACTTTTCTAGCAATAAATTTTCTATCTATCATAAATTTATAACTGAGAAATGGAATCGATTGGGTCCCGGCAGACTAGACACATATGTTTCTCAAAAGTTTGGACATACACCATTTGGAATTATAACTATTTCATTCTAATAACATATACCTACAGGTAGTAAAGACGCCAGTACATCGAGCTACCCCAAACTGTCACATTTTCCCAATTGAACATGAATCTTATGCTTATAAAATAAAGTTGAAAATCTAATAGATTTGATAGATTGGGGTAGCTTGATGTGCTGGCGTCTGTAAATTTATTGATTAATTTTAAATATTATCATAACTTACACTTTTATTGTAATAGGATAGGATTTGTAAGGATAAGGAAGGACTATGACGAAACTAAAAGGAGGGTTATAATTTTGACCATAAATATGTGTGGGTATGTATGTTCATCTGTTCCCTCATAACTTCTAAACTACATATCATAATTTTACAAATGAGGTACGATCGGAAGCGTTTTAATCGTCCGCTAGTATATGTGGCGATACATTACATTGAAACAAAATAGCGCCCTCTAGAGGACAAAGTCGTGAACTAACTTTTTAATAATGCTTTGTTGGGTATCAATGAAATAGCACATTAGCTTCAAATATATATAGCTTACCCCAAAATAATTTAAATGAAAATGAATTTCTAAATCCTATGCCCGAGTACTCCAAAATCATGCTCTAAAAAGTACAAAACCAGAAAATATTCTCATCTGAAAGCCGTGGTCGTATGCGACCTACCATAACAAAACAATACATTCTTACAGTAGTGAGCGATCATAAGCTTTAGGACAGACGTGTCAAACCGGCTCTATATGCATTTGCCTGCAGTCCGATCCAGTTTTATGAACAGCCTCTTGGTGCGGCCCGCGTGTGCAAAATAATATCAATGTGTTAGTAAGTTGTGAGAAATTATTTCCCTTAGTGAAAGGAAATATCTCCCGCTAGATCGCGCCTAACTGACGCACACTAGGATGCAGTTTTAAAACTAATTTCTGTAAATTACTCCTCAGGCCCTCATACAGGTAAAGGTAACAGTTAGTTTTAAATACAAGGCGTCAGGTTTCCGGGAAAGTATTTTAATCCATTTTTCTATTATTTCACTATTAATTATTAAATTACTATTCAATTAGTTTGTTTCTTTGTTTGGGTTCAGCCACCCACTGATTTACGGTCCATAAACATTTGACCACATATGCACAATGACTTTAGTTTGACTTGCATACTTTAGGACAACCTGGCATACGACTATGGTTTTTCAGATGAGAATATTTTCTCGTTTCATATTTGTTAGAGCGTTATTTTTGAATAGTCGTTTTTAGTTTTTGAACTTAATTTTTATATTATTTATATATGCTAAAAGCAGTGAAAAATCGATTCCAAAACAAAATTTTTCGCTGCATCGATTATGATTTCAATTCCAATCGATTCAAAAGTCGTTATTTTTAGGAAGAATCGGCATCCCTAATTTCGACAGTTACGATCATTATTATTATCTAGAGTATATATGTTCTGTGATTATTATACTCTTTGGTTACGATTGTATAGATTGTGACAGCTAGCTGACAAATTCTTGGAATTTGTGAGTAGCGACACCTGAGGTGAGCAAACGGCACCAGTGGCAGTTGTTATTTGTTATCCTTATCCCACTTCCTAATGGTGTTCTTTGTATAAACAAAAATGTATTTTAGGGCTAATTTTACCAAAGTCAGATATCTTTTATCCGTAGAATAAAATTTACGTCTGACAATTCTAGCTACTATGGAAAATCTGTCAAAAATTCAAAATTTATTCTCAGCTTATGACTTATTCTAGGTATAAAAGTTTGGTGAAATTCGCCCTTAGTGTTTTATTTATGGGTGTTCTATACATGGACATAACATAATGGTTCTATATTCTAATTATGGATGATGCACAGCTTGACTCTGTCATTTCCATGAAAAATGCTGATATAAGCCGCGCAGATAGAGAATAGATCTGAAAATGGCGGCGGGTACGCATGGTACGGTTGGCAAAACAAGTTCTCAAACATCGATTTTTATTGACTTTTTTTGTTATATATTATTCTTTTTTAATATTATTAATTAATAATAGTAGAAATAATGACAAAAATGTTAATTAAATAAATAAGGAGCAAGGGTACATTAATATCACTGGATTTTAAAATTTGTCTTTATTAATTGTGACATATCAGAATCATAACAAAAATACCACCTCACATACATACATAAAGTCACGTTCCGTTATCCCTTAGGCCAGTAAAGTAAAGGCGGAACTATATTAGACCGACGCACACGTCGAATAACGGAACGAATTTAACGATAACTCGGAGTGCGTCAAGTAGCGTGGAAAGCGAATCCTGACTGACTATTTTTTTGTAGCGCGTACTTCACTGTGTGAGTATAGACAGCGATAGAGAATGAGCGAGAACGCATGCGAGCGGACGCCATTTTCAGATCTATTCTCTATCTGCGCAGCTTATAAATGATTTTATTTTTGTAAATAGGTTTGCCCACAAACATTTTAATCATATTTTAAAACTAGATGAGGTCGGCGTTTCCTATCTGATACTCTGAGAAGAAAGGCCGAAACAAACTCAGAGATCACAGTCTCTTTTATAGTCCTAACATAATCTTGGTCAGATCATCTGAAGACCATGAGACCAAGGATTGATGTTTAAAATGGTCTTTTGAGGAAAGAACCACACAGATTGAGTGGACCTGTCCAGTCGGTCCAGTCAGTGTGCGCATTTATCAGTATTTATGCAGCTCAACATCCTCACATATGGTAGTCAAACATGGTCTTTGACAAATCAGCAGAGGTCCACGCTCGAGGTTTGCCAGAGGGCTATGGAACGAAGTATTCTGGGCATCAAACTAACAGACCGGGTTAGGAATACGACCATCCGTTCAATCACAAAGATAGGTAACTGATGTCACTTGGAAAGCTGCCACACTAAAATGGAATTGGGCTGGACACATCTTCCGCATGTCAGACGACCAATGGGCCAAACTTACGACCCAATGGAATGGGTCCCTCCTAATGGCAAACGACGTCGCGGTAGGCCCAGACGGAGATGGCGGGATGAGCTGGACTCCTTCAACAAGAACTGGTCCAAGCAGGATTAAACAGAGAGAAGTGGAAGGAGGGTAGAGAGGCCTCTGCCCTGCAGTGGGACTTCACAGGCTTTTAATAATAATTACCCTATATTATATATTGTAGTCTTTGATAATAATTAATAATGCAGCTCAACGATTTGACTGGATTTGACGAACAATATGTACAGACGCCGTAACAAGCTACCTCAATCTGTCAAATTTCTTTGATAGATTTTCAACTTTAATGCTACATACAATAAGGTTCATGTTCAATTGGGAACCAGCATAGCTATTCACAACCGCTTGAGTCGTTAATCGATTCTAGTAGCAACGGTACAAAATGGTAACGTCTATGGAGCAAAATGTTCAAAGTGGAAGCATCAGGAATCTCATTGCGTTGGATTTATGCGTTGCATTTGGCTGACATGGCTGGGCGGTGGCGGTTTAACCATCGAGGAAGTACTGTGCTACTTTGTGGTGCTCGCATAACTGCGATAAATATTATTTTGTAAGATTTTGCCATATGGGTGGAAAAACATGTTTCACATAATTTAACCCGGTTATCTCGTAATGTTACATTGTTTCTTTGCGGGAAAAAATATAAATTACGTGATATTTACCAAGACCCCCCTCTCCCCCACGTGAGATTGGGTGAGATTCGACTCGACCCCCTCCCACCCCTAAACGCCTCACGTAATTAATGGACGCCCCCTTACTAATTCCATAGTTTGCTTCTATAGGCTCCCCGAAACGTTGATTTCATCAATTGTAATTGTAGTGCAATCGCTTCAATTGCATTTGGTAGACCGTAAAGAGCATCAATGTGTATCAATCACGTAAAAATTGACAATTACGTTTGATCGTTTCGGGGACCCTTTATGTTTCCGTAAACATAAAGGGTCCCCGAAACGATCAAACGTAATTGTCAATTTTTCTAATTTTGATTACCTATACTTGCCCCGTGGCAAGTATAATCAAAATTAGAAAACAATAGAATATTATTTGTGAAATTAATTGTACAGCAAGAGAAAGCGCGCGAAGTTCGTGTTAACGCGACAATTTATGTAGCCGTAGCATTATTTTATTGAGAATGATACAAAATCAGAGGTGTATTAACTGTGAAAAGACTTTACCCTTTTGTCAAAAAAAAACGAAATTGAAACTTTGTATAACGTCACGAAACGGTAACTGTTTCAATTTTGTATTTTTTCCCGTACCCCATGACGTACCAGTCTATGTTGTCCCCAAGGACGGCCAAGGAGTTTTAATAAAACTGTTGTATCCACTATGTAATAATTCAATGGTTTTCAAGGGTAATGGCAGGGTAAAAGGCTAATAATCCCTTTTCATACACTTCTATTTTTTACTAATGCGTACGCTAGCGGTATCAATCCAGCTTGTCCCGCCATCTTCGTTCTTCGCCATGGCCTGCCGCAATGTTGTGTTTTTGTTTGCCACAGTTCAATGTAAGACGGTCTAAGGCATAGACATTTTCCCCCTTATTTATAAACGTTGCCTAAAGTTAAGTATCTAGTGATTAGGCGTCTGTTTATCCGTACATTTTGGACGCAAAGCAACATTTATAAGACGGTTTATGTTTAGCGGGACCCACTCGGTGGTTATTTTAGTCCACAGCTCATCCGACATGCGGCACTCGACAGAAGGGCCCAAATCGGCACAATCTTCAATCAATTATTTAAAGGTAAGGTAAAGACGCCAGCACATCAAGCTACCCCAAACTTTTGCCAAAGGTTCATGTTCAACCTTATGCTTAAGTGATAAAGTTGAAAATCTATAAAAGAGATTTGACAGATTGGGGTAGCTTGATGTGCTGTCGTCTGTACTTTAAAAAATAAAAACACACAGTGACAATGATTAAGTATTTTATTATTAATAATGTACGTACAGGTGGTGCAAAGGCAAAACAAAAAAAAAAGTTCAGACGCCAGCACATTAAGCTATCTCAAACTGTCAAATTTTCCCAATTGAACATGAACCTTATGCTTTTGAAATAAAGTTGAAAAACTATCTAGAAATTTGACAGATTGGGGTAGCTGGACGTGCAGGCCTCTGTACTATTTACATGAACGGAAATGCCCCCATGACACTATTTGCCGATGACAGCACCACGCTGAAAGTCCATTATGGTCGTTGGTAGATGCCAGTGGCGTGCAGTCCATAACCAGAAAGACACTGCCTGCCCTACCTAAATCAACTAATATTTAAGACTAATATTATTTTAGCAAGAAACAAAAAATCTTTATTCATTAATCAGCTCCACCTGTCGAGCGTCCCCCCAGTGGGTTCCCGCATTGTCGTTGCGGGAGAGTTCAGTAGCCGTGGTCACACTCCCACGGTGAAGCGAAGAGGAACCCCAAGGTGGGGCCGCTCGTCAGAGCTTTTGCCTCCAAGCCGACGACGTAGCGGCCAAAAAGTAGGTTGCGGTGAGATGCATCGCAACTGAGGCGGGCCGCGATGTTGAATGGGAGGCATCGCGGCTGAGGGTTACAGGCTGCGGCGAAGGAGGAGTGCTGGTACTTCTGAGTAGCGCTCTTCCCTTCCGTGGCCTGGCAAGGCCGCCACCGTTTGATGGCGGGCGCGGTGGGGCCGCAGGGGAGGAGTGTCGGTATAGCGTTGGCAGCTCTCCTTATCCCCTGCGGCCGAAAAGTGGTAGGCGGCGGGGCCACTGTGCTGACCCGTCGCAGGGGGACCAAGGATGCCAGACATGGGGTCGTCTGGGGTCCTTATGCTATTTGGTTCCTGGGGTGGTCACGGCGTGCCATGTGTCCTGGTGCGCCGGTGATAGGGGTTATTCCCCTCCGAGGAGGGTCCGGTGACGGACAGCCGGCAGCGCGGCGGGATCGCAGTTGGCTTGCGCGTTTCCGTGTTCCCGCCTCAAGCGGCACTGGAGGACACCGTGGAGTTTTAGTGTGTTACAGTCCCACATAAATGCACTATCTCTCCGTGGTAGCGCAGTAGGCATTTCCCAAGTTAAACAAAAAAAAAAAATGCCCGGGTCGATGGCGCGTTGTGTTCCAGGCGCGCCGTCAGAGATGTCAGCAACAACTGGTGGGGTCCGCAAGGGCCAATGCCTGCCAGGGGTGCGGGTTGTTCGAAAGAGATACCGTCGCCCCTGGCACACAGGCAACTGAGGGAGCACGGGTGGGTTTTAGCCAGTAAAAGTCTGACACGCCCTCCTGCTCCACCCAGAGCGGGAAAAGTAATTTGATGATGTCCCAACATAAAAAAAAACACTGGCGAGCGTCGGTCGTATTATTAGTATCATCGATACAATACCCGTTCGTTCGTACAATTTAACGCAACATCGCGTTGAGATGCACTAGCGCCGCTGAGTGCCTCGGTAGAGGCACGAACTATTCGCGGCTTAATGTTTATATGTGTGCTCTCGTGGTCATGCAGATTTATTGTATGTGCGTTCCTATACATATACGTGGCCCATAATGTAACAATTCACGCACACGACCGTACAGGGTAGTTACTGGCTTTTGACACGATGAATTACGAAACATATCAAAGTTTTCCGAACAAAGTTGGTTATGCAACGATCTTTAAAAGTAGCATTGTTTCATTGAATTGCTGCTACATAAACTATCATAGATTTTTTGTCGTATTTATTTGTTTTGGGGTTGTGAGCTATGATAGCATGTAGTTAACGTTGGTTTTAACGTTGATAATAGTGTGGAAAATAGATAATATTCACTGTGAAAGTTGTTCAGGTGGTGTGTGTATAGAGAAAAGAAAAAATTATGCATTTTCAAACCTATCGGGGAACATAAAATAAAACCTGTGATCGTAGAAAATAGTTGTACACCGGGTTTGCAATTAATACAAACAAAAGGTAAAGTCAATCGTAAATTCAATATACAACAATATGAGTCATTTAATTGCTTCACAGGTTGCATGCTGTGTAGGTACAGCAATCGGTTATTGTTATATTTTTGCCTTTTTTATTATTTATGCCTACCCTATCTAAAAACTCTGTGCACACCACTGATAAATGCGCTAGGGTAACCCGCGAAATTCTATTTTTTTTTTTAGTTTTTTCCATTTGCAGGTCAGTGTTAAGCTGTATGTCGAACAAAATATTATTCTCGACCGTAACATGTATGCATTTACGGGTTTAAATGAACTTAGAGGGCTGTATTGATGATTTTACAATTATACTTCTTTAATGCCTTTATTATTACGCTCGCAAATCATGTTTTAATCAACATACAACCTAACGCTGATGTGCAAATTGCAAAAAAACCTAAGAAAATTATATATCTATACTTACAGGAAAAAAAACACATATTTTATTGTATAACCGTCGAAAAATTTCTGCGCTGGGGCGTCTAGAATGATATGCTGAATTCATGGTTACAGTTTGCGCACTGGATAAAAACTTTTCCTGTATATACGAGGTGTAACAGAATAAACGCAAGACCCGAAAGTACTTTGTTCCTAATTGACTACTGAATCGATTTCAGTAACTTTTAATATGAGTATTTTTTTTATTATATATTTGCCCTACCTACCACTGATTGAGCCAAAGAAAATTCAATCTTATTTCCGAAGTTATAAGACTCAATTTTAAATGTATAAAGTAATGCTTAGGTCGCCACGTTTTTCTTAATAATATCAGTTAGCTTTAAAATAAATAGGTTTGGTCATCGCATTATACGAGTATGCTTTTAACTCAATACTCTAATTAGGGTGTATGAGGTCTTGCTTTAATTATGTTACTCGTTGTATATAACTTATTAACCTTAATATTAGTACCTACCAAAAGATTAATTTAACACCATCAAATAAGTTAGATAAATAAAAATAAATATAACAAAAACAGAAAATAAAATTATGTGGTTTAGCTAACATTAAAATAACAAATTTGCATTTCTTTTGAATACGACTATCTTTTAATACTACGTTTCTGTCACTCAGCCTATGCAGCCCTTGCGCTATTCTACGATGATGTGACGCCGCAGCCGAAGGGACTAAAAATAATAATTACTAGTTTTAGTGCTAATTTTCTGATAACTTTTATCAGACATATTCCCCCTTATTCATGAACGATGATTAAAGTTAAGTAATGATTAGCGTCTGTTTAACCATTCATTTTTGACTTTTAAATATCGTTTAAGTTTAATCATCGTTTATGAATAAGGGGGATTATAAATAATGATGGTTTGAGAGCTTGTAAAGAAATTGTGTCATACGGCCGTACTTAGTCTTCAGATAACAGTTACCTGACGATAGAAAAATCGCCCTTAAGGTGAAAGTCGACATTTTTTCCATACAAACTTCGGGAGTGTATTACTCCACTGTTCGTCAATTTACATAAAAAATTAAACAAATGTATGGTTTTGTCTCATTATTAATATTGTCTGTACGGAAATAGAATACTAAAAAAAAAGCCATTAAAAAGCTCGGAGCCAACAAGGATTCGTTTTTCTTGCAAATTTAATCTAACTTTGGGCGTGTTTAATAAAAGTGTGTAATAAAAGAAGTGTAAAATCTCCAAAACCAAGTCGGCAAAGCTCAAATATCGAAAAGTTCAATAAACTTTATTGGTCATTGATTATACAGGGTTTTTTTTGAAAAAGACCCGATCTTCCAAAGGACTTTTCTTAATTTTTTACGCGCCTGTTCTACTATAAATGATCCTGCATCTCACACAATAACGTTGTGCGTGTAAGCTAGCGTGTAACTGGTCATGGTTGATACTACCTCTGACGGACACGATGCCTGGTGAGACAGCGTGCTTATTAGCCACGCCCACCAGTGAGGTCCCGCGACTAGTATCCCCTTAAGGTGAAAGTTCCAGGGTAACCCGCGAAATAAAAAAAATCTTACTTACTTTTGCAATAGGGTATTTTTAAGTATTTTACTATTTATGAGTAAAATCTAAAAATATAATATTGAGATAGCTTAGGCAAAAACCAGTAGGAAAATGTTGGTTTTAGTTCATGAAATAACAAAATATTTTTTTAAATTGAATTCAAATATTTCTTTATCAGTTTTTGAACACCATGAAATAGTAGCCGATATGTTATTACGTCATACCGCTGTTTTAACTAATGAACTGATTAACTTTGTACTTTTATTATTTTCGTAAGGAAATATATTTTATTGAAATAAGATCTTACATTCATAGACAGCAAACCAACGATGTAGAATAGTAACTTTTTTTAATTATAAACAATTATCATACAAAATATCAACGCATTTGGTCACGTAGATAACTGACGTCATAAATCTACGGAGCAATATGGCGTCCACTGTGTCCAGCGTTTTCGTCAAATTACGCGCGAAATATGAAAATGTAAAATTTAAATGCATTTTTATGGCACTAATCGATTCAATAAAAATTTTGTTTTTTAGTGGTTCATTAGCATTTTATCTCCTTGATTATAGTTAAATGATGTTTAAACGTCAAAAATGTATGATTAAACAGACGCTAATCATTACATAACTTTTTTTTTTTGGTTGGGAAATCTTCAAATAACTTCTCCCGCTCTGGGTGGAGCAGGAGGACGTGTCAGACTTTTACTGACTAAAACCCACCCGTGTTCCCTCAGTTGCCTGTGTGCCAAGGGTCGCGGTATCTCTTTCGAACAATAAGGGGGTAAAGAATCTAATTAGGATACTTTACAAAAATGGGTGTAATACCCTATTTGCCAGGTTACCCTTGAGCTTCCATCTTAATTAATTATCACTGAAAATTAGTGTAAAATGGCCTATCATGGGACAAGGACGGGAAGATAATGAATGATTATAGACAAAGAACAGTGTTGCATACGAAATTATAAATCCAAATCAAAAAGAGCAGTTGCAGCAGCCACTTGAATTCGATCCGACCTGAACCACGACTGCTGAGCGTAAGGTGCTGGGTGAGATTCTCAGGTTAGGCAAAGTGTTATTGGGTTTTGCCATAAGGAATTTCTTAGTAGCAGCCCGGAATTTGGAAGTTGGCGGTTTGATACCCCGTACCTTAGAAAGCATGTTAAGTTATTGGTCCTGCGCTTGATGTCTCTCCGGTCGTGTCGGATTGCCTTCCCATCTGGCTATGAGTGAGAAAGAGAGAGTACACCTGTGTCTATTCACCTGTGCACTATAGTATCTCCCGCGTTGCAGGCTAGTCTCGACTGAGATGTGCCGCCATGGCCGAAATTTGGTCTGGAGGACTTAATACATCCATATCCATAATTAATATGAATAATGTAGGAATACAGGCAACTTATTACACCTACACATTACATTACCTTTTAAAATGTTGCAGCAGCGAGCATTTTTGTGCGTATCGCTTGCCACAATGCGAGCAATAGTAAGCCTTATCACCGGTATGGATATTCATGTGAAGTTGCACATTGTACTTCTTCGCAAACTTCTTTTTGCAAATACTGTGAATATTGAGACAGGATTAGTATGCAAAGGCCTTTAAAGACTAAAGATTAGGTAAATCTACATCGGTACACACGGCTACACATCAAGCTATACAGTACCAGTTTACGCTGATCTCGCACTGTACGGAAATCCTATATCCAATGCGAGATCAGCCTATACTGGAAATGTATAGCTTGATGTGTAGCCGTGTGTACAATGAATGTTTGATATAATTCAAATTTAAAAAAAATATCGAACCCTCCTTGGCAGTTGTTTATTGTGGATATGATGATCCGCAGAAGTATAAAAATAAACATCAGCCACACTTTATTTTCCAACAGCAGACTTTTAGTGAGCTCTATATTTGTGATTTTTAAATGACGCTCAAGTATTTATCCTCTCCATCTCATCATATGTGAGTTTTGATTTTGTTGCTATGCAGCATTTTGTTACCTATTCAAGAACGATAATTATGGTACATACGTGCAGGAGTATGGTTTTACTCCCAAATGCATCCTATGATGATATTCCAGTTGAGAAGCAGTCCTAAGAATCTTACCACAAAAATCGCAAAGAAAATCAGTTGCTTTGCTAATACCATGTTCCTGGAATTGAGAAATGAACATTTGAAATTTTATGTATTAATGGTTGAAAACGCATACAATAATTGCATACATCATTGTTATATCAGCCTAAAGACGTCCAGTGCTGGACTTAGGCCTCTCTTGGAAGAGGCATTCACATCTAGATAATTTACTTCTAGACGGGCTAGACAGTTAAAAATTGTATCTCAAATCTATACTCCATTTGAAATAAGATTAGACATTTATACTTGGACTCATAATCATCATTTCAGCCGAAAGACGTCCACTGCTGGACATAGGCCTCTCCCAATTTGGGGGGGGTTTGCCATAATCGCCACGCTTGGCAGGCGGGTTGGCGATCGCAGTATGGTGGTAAAATGCATAGAGAACGCTGCTGCCCATTCTTTAGTAAGTCCCTTAGTCGCCTCCTACGACACCCACGGGAAGAAATGGGACTCATAATCGTATACAGTTAATTGACAGTTCGAAGAAAAATAATGTTACCATACTAAAACGATGATGAACGATTTTGCGTAAAGAACGAATAATAAAAATGGTTTAATTTTAATTTCGTTATAAAACTTTAAAAATTCGTTTATAACATGTGGAATATAAGAATATATAACAAATTCTACTATTTTTAATAGTGCATATCATGTTTTTCATTTCATGTTATTTATTTTTTTGCATGTAAGTACATTATTTAACGTTCATACACTTTCATTCATTCTTACACCACCTCACTATCTTTTTTTGTCATAATCTGGTAACCCTTCAACTATCAATTACTGAATACGATTATGAATCCAAGTATAAATAAACCTTTTTTACAGTCCGCTCAACCGATTTTGACTTCTATTCCGTAGGCATAAGGATGGCATTAAAAGCAAAAAACTGGTAACAATACCAACTGTTTACTGCAGATGCCAATTATCATGCTGTCAATGCAATAAAAGTCAAAAGAGTTGATCGGACTGTAACAAAGGTTTATTTAAATGTCTACTCTTATTTCCAACGGAGTATAGTATTGTACTATGCTGACTTTTATTTTTTCCAAAAACATAAGGAATAAATACGAAAAAATAACGCGTGCGGTTGGGGGACCTCCATCAGGAAAAATAGAAAGAGACATAGAGAGTGTGAGAACCTGGGTTGCAAGAGCGAGCGAAGCGAACTTAATAAATTTAGCACGAGTTGAGGAAAGCTGTATCAAGTTCCGACGAGCGAGGCCCCAAAAGGGCAAACAGCTCTATTTTTTTACCATTATATATTATCCTGAAATCGTCTCACCGACTTAAGGCTGGTGCATTGTTGGCATAGCAGACCTCTGTGCCCGAATACGAACTGCCTGCACCACTTTGAACCTTAATAGTTACGCCACTGCTGCTGAAGATATTGTAGGTGCTTCTTCAACGTTCCTCATTGAAGCAACTTCTTGATGGATATGCATTCAGGTCAGTCCATTCAGACGATTCGATTATATTTTAGTTAAACTGTCTCAGCCCGTGCCCCAGAATCCACCCTTGGCTGAATTTCCCAGGACAAATTCCATTAAAATGGAGGTTAAAAAATACGATGGATAAAGGAGTAGTATTTACCTGCAAATGTGTAGCGAGACTTTTAGAACTGTCACACATTTCGTCACAATGGACACATCTGTACCGTTTGAAGCTTGACGACTGCGGATGCATCGAGCTTTTGTGAGTTTGGAGATACCTGAAAACATAATAACGTAAGGTATCATCACACTCATCACTATCATCTCTATGATACACATTCCGCCGGTAATAATTGAGCGCGCCTGTAGTCATTAACTGTGAAAAATCATGCTTTCAACATTACAGCCATGAAAGTCAGAAAAACGACCACTACTTTACCAGACAGGTCTAGCCAAGATTGCCACAGCGACTGACATCGGGCTGCTACAGCAAATTCTCAAGTGAAAAACCGGATAACATTGTCCGACCAGGACATTGAACGCTGAGCAGTCGGGCTTCTGACAACATAAAGCTAAACTTGTCCGAAACTCTATTTCATATTTACCGCCGGTTACTGTAGTTTATAATAAGGCGGATACTGCGCTTTATAACACGGCGGCATGTGACCACAGGAAACCTACGGTTTCCCAGAAGAGTGTTTCTGTCATGTTTTTATCGGATGTCATGAAAATCTGGTATTTTCACCAGTATTTGACGTTTAGGTGTTAAGAAACGCTCGGCATTTGGACATTGAGGCCGCATTAGGCGTGCACTGCTCTTCTAGGATACCATAGCTTAAGGAGTCATCCATAAACTACGTCACACGTTCTGGGGGAGGGAGGGAATCCACAAAGTGTTACAAGGGGAGTGATAAGCTTCGTGATGTCATACTTGTAGAAGGTTGGAAAATAGTATCATATACTGATAAGTTTAAGGTAAATATATTCAACGGACCAAAGTTTATAATGTAAAGGAGCAAGGGAGCACACGCAATTAGCGCAATATGAATGAATAAAGTAAAAATGCAAAGTCGGCGATAGTGTACCGTTTCACCGTACAAATTTAAAGTATTAAAACTATAAATTTAAACTTTAACTAACAGCTTTTAAATATTATCAAGCCTATCAAAGGTTTAACGAAAGTTGCAAAATATGTGATATTTGTAGATTTCCAAATATCATGAAATTCTTGTGACGTAATTTATGGTTACGTAGTTACCTTTCTTGTAATCAGGTTTTGGTGTGCTGACCTGGACAGAGGGAAGGCGACGTGACATAAATCGCAGATGAACGGCTTCGCTCCCGTGTGGAGGTTCTGATGTTGCTCATACCAGGTCTTTATGTTGAAACCCTTGCCGCATGTCTTGCAGGTATACTGGAAAAAGTTAAAAGAATAGGTTACTGACTGGTATCGATTTTATAGACAAGTATTATCTATATATATAAATTCGCTTTTCGTGTCGGTCTGTGTGACTGAGTTGTTCTTCTAAATTATGCAACAGATTTTGATGCGGTTTCCACAATCATTCATTCAGAGTGTTTATTCCCGAATGTCGATATTTGGATACCTGAGTTCTGGTTGCAGATGGTAACGGTACTGCACCCAACAAGTACCGGTATCAAATTCTGGTACCCCAAATCTCATATTTGTATGAGTAACCTCTTACAGTTTGCCACCTTAGAGTAATTTTTCTAATGCCTATTAACTATCTTTTTAATTTACTATTTCTGTTCTTTTTAACCGACTTCAAAAAGGAGGAGGTTATCAATTCGTCGGAACCTTTTTTTTTTTTTTTTTTATGTATGTTCCCCGATTACTCGAAGATGGCTGGACCGATTTGGATTTTGTTTTTTTTGTTTGAAAGGGTATACTTCCCAGGTGGTCGCATGATCATCAAGTCAGGATCTGATGATGGGAACCCTGAGAAATAGAGAGAACTCTTCAAATTTTATAGGCACACGAAGCGATTTAGCTATTTTTTGGAAGAGTACTTTCTCGGAGTGGTCTCATTTCAATTTGGTGAAGATCTGATGAAGAACTTTGGAGTTAGGCAATGGAACTCCTCAATAAATGATAGCAAATGGACTGGGATTGCTGAAATCTCATGTCTGTCTATTGCTTACACCAGTTCATAACATAACATCACGCCGATATGCTGTGAAGGGGTACGCACATGTGGACCACTAAAAAGTGAAAAATAAAAACTTTTTCCAAAAAAAAACAACCGACTTCCCAAAAAACACTACAAAGTGAAAAATAACTTTAATTTCGGAAGGCGGTGACAAAAAATTCAAATACAGCTCCAAAGACACCGACTTCCGAAATTAAAGTTATTTTTCACTTTGTAGTGTTTTTTTGGAAGTCGGTTGTTTTTTTTTTACTTATTGTTATCTTATCATTTAATTTTATAATTAATCTACTTATTGCATTTGTAATTGACTTATATTAAATAATTACCATTATTATTTAGAGCAGTGGTGGCCCAGTGGTAACGACCGCGACTTACGAGTTGTAGGTCGTAGGTTCGTACTCAGAAAGGCGCTTTACTTTGTGTAAATTATTTCATCACCACTGCTCTCAAAACGGTGAAGGAAAACATCGTGAGGAAACCGGCATGTCCTAGAACCAAAAATTCGAAGATATGTGACATCTTCCAACCGCAACTGGGGCCCGTGTGGTGGGTTACGGCCCAGCAGTGAGAACGTTAGGCTGATTATGATTATTATTTGTACGATCTAAACGTCGAATATAGTGTGACATTCAATAAATTCACACCACCATGTAATAACGTATATTCTAGAAAAAAAAGGGATCATAATATATTATTTATTCATATCTACATCATTATTTCAGCCAAAAGACGTCCAGCGCTGAACGAAGGCCAGTCTTGTGCTTCTCGCATTCACCAGATTCCTGTGACCTTCGCCATGTTTTTGGTCTGATGCTAAATCTATCTACATACATTATATGCTAATCGCAAAACACTGTGTCTTACAAAAACCCAAGCAATCCCAGCGCAATTTTCATAGTGCCGCGCCGAAATTACATTGGGGTATTACACTAAAGCCAATTCAAAATTATGTAAGTAGTTCCTGTATGAAAATCGTGTTGCCTTACATGTAACAAATGCAAATATGTTCACAAACCTTATACTTATCCAAGTGTTTATTCTTATGGTCTTTCATAGCCCCTTGGTAAGCAGTGGTATACCCACAATTGTATGGGCACTCCAGTTTGAAGCCGTTGTGTGCTCTAGCATGTCGAACTATTTCAGGAACTGTCCTGTATGTCCTTGCTGACCATGAAACAGATATATATAGCCTTGAAATAAAATAGATTCAGCGGTCTCAGCCATATTATAAGTTTACCATGTTTAAATAGTTGGGTTTATTGTACAAATCTAAAAAATACAATTTTAAACATTTCCACTTGCACATGCACTTAGCACAATTCCAATTGCACTTGGCACAATTCCAATTGCACTTGGCACAATACCAATTGCACTTGGCACAATTCCAATTGCACTTGGCACAATTCCAATTGGTGGTTTCCCATGGAGAACAACCAGCAGGAAACAAGAAAAATGTATAAATAATTGCCATATACAATGAGCTAGCTAGACAATTGCTCCGTACCGACATTCGATATTACTAGATAGTTTACTCTAAAACGAGTAAAAATCAACGTGTGGACCGCAAACTCACAACTCGAAGGCTCGCACCGCCTACTCGAAGCGAGCCGTCGAGCTTGACTCGGGCGTGTGTACGTGTCCGAAAAATAGATTGTCTCACATGAGTATCTTTTTTTAAAATTAGTGCGGTAATCATAGAAAGTAATTATTCATATAGCAATTCAGGCATCCTTAAATAATTTTTATAATCTTCGGGACGCAGCTCTTTAATCACGTTCACATGGCTGTAATCAGGGCGGCGGGCGCGGCGTTCTAACCAATCTTTTACCCAGCACCTCCTTTTATTTTCTTTAATTCTTTTATAATTAAGAATTGCAAGACTTGTTAAATGCAGCCACTGTCTCCTATGATGAAAAGACATCTTTTGGCTCGAACGGTTCGGTGAATACTGAACGTCGCACGTCGCTCGATAAATAAATGTTGAATATATTGATGAAAACCCGTGCCGTGATTTTTACTAGACGTTTTTGCTCTATCGAGTAAAACCGTATGTGAAAACAGAGCTTAAGAGGTTACAGATATTCAGCACAATGATTTTGTACAATGATCTCAAATAAATTCTATGTACCAACCATACCAATGTTACCAATAAACTTACAGTATTGATATCTTACCACAAAGTTTACAAATCAACGGTCTCTCATCACTGTCGTTGGTGTGACTCTTAACATGTTTTACAATATCTTTCTTCAAAGTAAATGTTTTCTCACAACTGTCACAGCTGTACATAGTCTTATCCTCTGATTTATGTACTGTATAATTATCACCAGCAGTCTTTTTCCGGTAGTGTTCGGCATAGTAGTGTTTAGCAAGGTCTGCTTGACAATTAAATTCATTCATACATGTCAGACAAGTAAATGGTTTAATGTATTCAATGTTTTCTGGTTCTTTTTTCTTTTTCCTTTTGGGATTGTTTAGAATTTGTAAAGGTCTAAATATTGTTATCTTTTTTAAGGGAGTAGTGGTAAAAATTTCCTTTTGTTTCCTAATAGAGGACAGTGTTATTTTATTATCAAAACTGCAATGGGCCTTGATATTATCATCAGGCAATTCTTCATTAATTAAATGATCATCATCCCCAAAGTCTGTATTGGTATCATTTTCAACTTTTTCATGTGTTTTCTTTTCTTTACTCTCTTTTTTTGACTCTTTTTGTAAAGGTCTAAATATTGTTATCTTTTTTAAGGGAGCTGTGGTAAACATTTCCTTTTGTTTCCTAATAGAGGATGGTATTATTTCATTATCAAAACTGCAGTGGGCCTTGTTATTATCATCAGGCAATTCTTCATTAATTAAATGATCATCATCCCCAAAGTCTGTATTGGTATCATTTTCAACTTTTTCATGTGTTTTCTTTTCTTTACTCTCTTTTTTTGACTCTTTTTGTAAAGGTCTAAATATTGTTATCTTTTTTAAGGGAGCTGTGGTAAACATTTCCTTTTGTTTCCTAATAGAGGATGGTATTATTTCATTATCAAAACTGCAGTGGGCCTTGTTATTATCATCAGGCAATTCTTCATTAATTAAATTATCATCATTCCCTAAGTCTGTATTGGTATCATCTTCAACTTTCTCATGTGTTTTCTTTTCTTTACTCTTTTTTTTTGACTCTTTTTGTTTTTCTTTAATTTGCTTTTTTGTAATTTTTGCATAATAATCTTGTAATCTGTCATTTTTTGAATAATATTGTAATTTATCTTCCGTTTCTTTGACAGTTATACAGAATTTAATTATTAGCGATACTTTTTTAAAACATTCCTTGCATAATTTGTTCGGTAACGAATCTTCAGTTGATATCTGAAAAGGCCAATAATCTCAAAAAACGAAAGTATGGATGAAATTGAGGCTCCACTATACTTTTCCTCCCGCTCGTTCGGCGCTTCACGATTTTATAGCATTTACATGTCTGTTAGTAAAACATTTTCGCAAAATTTCACACTTTGCAAATATCTAGTTATTGAGAAAAAAAATCTGAAAGTTTCAGAACACTTCACACTGAACCAACATATTATCCAAAAGTTACACATCTAGACATGGTAAGACAACAATGTCACTAGGAGAACTTGGATCCAAGAGTGAGCAAAGCGAGCTCTGGACTTAGGGCACACCGACTCAGACGAGTTAGGTTAGAAGAGAATGGCGGGCCCACTATCCTCTTCATGGTTATTTTTTATTTAACCACACAGAAGTAGGAGCGGCGACTTTACCTAACTCCATATAATTTTTTTAGTAAGTAAAAAAATTACTGGACCTTCGAGTTTTGGGTTATTGACCTTGACCTGGTATATGTCATAGACCTCATTATTGCTTGGAAACACATTTAGACTCACCACATGATCTTCCTCACCCAATATTCCACCCATTCTAACATGTTTTTTTTTGCGGCCCCTATGGTTTGGCGCACTTTGGGGTTTTCAAATTTATCACTAAAAGGGATCTCTCTCTGCCCAAAAAAAAATAGGTACTATAAAAAGCGCCGAGAAGTACTGTGGTTCCTAAATTGTGATAATTCAGCGACGTAATCTATCTGTGTGCCAAATTTTATCCAAATCCGTGCAGTACTTTTTGCGTGATTGAGTACCATACAAACTTTTCAGTTTTTTAAAATTATAGGTACGATTAATTGGGTCCGTGGCTCGTCTTAGGGGCGGAATTGTGTCCCTATTTCAGGAAACGACTAGAGACTATATACCCCGTATGTACTTTAACAATTATTATTTCTATCACGATTGATGATCAAAGCACACAACTTTGCGCAACAAAGCTTATGTAAACAATTACCTACTTACTTTTATCGTTAGACATGTTTGAATGCTATACAGTATATCACATTCTTGTAAACTGCACATGTTTTCATTAGATACTTTCAAACAAAATCTGCATAATTTCTCCATGTTTCCTGTGTTTTGAAATTCTTTGACTTCTGTCTGTTGCCGCCACAGACATATGCCGCGCTTGTGGTACTAAGTTCCTTGCTCTGTTGTGTGTACACCGGTGTACACCAATCGATCTTTTACTATACTCTATGGAGTCTATGGTATAAAATACACCCTTTTATTATTCTAAGAATACACCATATAAATTATTATGCTCTGTGGTTGTATTTCTGTCTAGCATTCTGTCTACGGTATTTTCGGCATTTTCCGTAAACAGAGAATATGAGAATATCATTCTTTGAAAAATAACAGAAACAATAAGAAAAAGAACGATAAAATCAATAAATGTGCAGTGTAGCCAGCTTCAAAAGTTGAAATCAAAGACTACAATAGTATACTGGCAAATGATCGCATTTTTGTGACAACATTATTGTATTTGTTTTGTTGATGCTCTAAGGTTTTTTTGTGACTGCGATGCCAAAAAGATGTGCCACTATTCTAAACTAACTATTTATTTATAAACTTAACAATAGATGAATGAATGTATTTATTTCCACATATAAATAAAAATCAATAGAATCTATCTTACATCTTATATAATCATCTTATATAAAAATGAATCCCTATTTCCCTTGGTCACGGCATCAAACGTGAACGGCTGGACCAATTTTGATAGTTCTTTTTTTGTTGTGTTTGTTATTGCCAGGAGAAGGTTTTTAAGAAAGAAAAAAATAAAAAAGTTGCCAATTAAAAATTCATAGATAAGACAGGTCAACGTCTGGCGGGTCAGCTAGTATGTTTATATAAATGAATCCTCACAACTATATTGTAGTCTGTGAATCCTCATTTCCCTTGGTCACGGCATCGGCATCACACGTGAACGGCTGGACCAATTTTGCTGATTCTTTTTTATTGTGTTTGTTATTGTAAGGAGAAGGTTCTTATTTATGGAAGAAAAAAATAAAGAAAGTTGCGCGTAACATATATTCATAGTTAAGACAGGATGTCTGTTGGGTCAGCTAGTAACTTATATAAAATTACTAACTAACTATACAATTAAATACAAAAAAAAATAATGAATTGGTCGAATAATTAATTATGATTTTTAAACTGCCCTGTGGTGGAGTTTGGTTGTTCAGAATCCCCAATTTATATATTTATATATGTATTTTAGTCTATATCTATTATATAAAAATGAATCCCTATTTCCCTTGGTCACGGTATCACACGTGAACGGCTGGACCAATTGTGCCAATTCTTTTTTGTTGTGTTTGTTATTGTCAGGTTCTTATGAAAGAAAAAAAAAGTTTCGAATTCAAAATTCATAGTTCAGTCATTTAAGACAGGACAACGTCTGGGGGGTCAGCTAGTAACTTATATAAAATTACTAAATAACTATACAATTAAATACAAAAAAAAAATGAATTGGTCGAATTATTAATTATGATTTTTAAACTGCCCTGTGGTGGAGTTTGGTTGTTTAGAATCCCCAATTTATATAAGTATATAAGTATTTTAATTTCGATCACCATTGTCATCAAAATTGCGATAGGACATTAAAAACATAAGATTTGATTGTCGGGCTACCTTAGTCCTTATTATAATAATTATAATAAGGACTAAGGTAGCCCTACAATGCCAACAGCATAATTATTATGCTGTTGGCATTTCTTTTCGTTTGAAGTCTTTATTCTTCCCGTTGGGTATTGATATATTCTGTGAGTGAATCGAACGCTTGTTGTAGCTGCAGTGTGCAGTAGATATTATTTTATTTTTAGTTTTTCGTAAGATATCGCTTCTAAATTCCCTGAACATAAACAGATTTTTCATAGCTAGCCCTGTAAATACATGTTGCATGTTGTCATTAATGTCAAGAATGACATTAGACATTTGACGTAAATAAATAAGAGGGAGTTAGCGAGGGTTGGGGTTTCAGGGGAGAGTGTTGGGTGGAAAAACAGGAGGAAAGCGCGTAGGTACGTGATAATATTGAGGGAGTGAGGGGGTGATGTCGCATCTAGTCGTCTCCACTGCTCGCGGCAACCGTGGTGCGATTGCGCATTGCAACATTGCCTTGTTACGCAGCTCGGGCTCTCCCTGTTTTACATAAGTTAGCAAGGGACGGAGAATACTGTTCTCATCGAGCGACTTATATACACGAGTAGGTACGTATCATGTTGTCGATATTTTGTGGGATAGGCGAAGGATCGTCTGGATACACCTGTGTGTTTATCTGTTTGCGTGAATTTTATTTGCAAGTTTTGTCCCTAGTTTGTCCGTCATATGAATCAGTTTGTGCTTGAGCATTGTTATTGTTGTTGGACATGACTTTAGAAGATCCATTTTACGTCGTCAAAGAGTAAGTACATAATATAAAATAGCAATTAATTTTGTTTTCTCAGCCTGGCCAATGTACCACATAAGTTGGTCACTTCAATAAATTTTATGAATAGGTTGACTGTGTTCTAAGCTAGATACAAGATGAACGATGGTCTTTTATGGCCCATGGCCAAATAATATTTGAGGTGTTCCAACAAATCTTTACCAGAATCTGTAGTTTTATGTTTTTGTAATTTTCCTTAATAATTTGAAACTCGAATTTGAAAATAGTACTATTCTTATAAATAGTAATCAGAGACTCACTTTTATAAATCTTGAATGTGCTTTTAAGCATTATTTAATCTACTGACCTTGGAAAGCTGCAATAACTGCTTCAATAATTTGTGGGGAACCAGCTTTATAATCAATTGACATAAAACAATTTTCTGTAAAACATTAGAAATATTTTAATTGTACATAGCCTAATCAGAAATCAGCCAATAATGTTGTTACTGCTGGGACAAAAGTCTCCTCTTTTGTTTTATCGTACATATTATTATATGCCATTTTTATATATTTTCTTTTGCATTATAACTGATAGAAAATTAATTGGTTACCCAGGTTACCCTACAAAAAACTGCATAGTATGCATGTATTTGATGTCAATAAGTACAGCTTATAGTAGATGGCCACATGAACTGTGGTTTGGTATAGCATCAGCAGCATTCTCTCAGAGCTCATCAGAAGTGGCAGTTTTGCATTTGTAAACAGAACCTGGCCCAGTCCAGGTCATACATGTGTGAATAAAGAATCATGAATGAATAAAATAAATCCTCAGACACATTGAATTTATGTTACATTTATTTATACTAGTGGTCGCCCAGTGGTCGAAAATGAACCATAATTAATTTACAACTTAATGTATTTCTAATGCAATCTATAAAAATAATAGTTTTCTGCTCTCCTTCTCCATATAAACCTTAACATTGCCAAATATCATACTCCTCCATCTGCATAATTTTCCTAAAAAGGTTTTCAACATTTTTGCTTCACATATTAATATATGTATAGATTTATTAACTATACATACTTGTTGCTGTCCATCCATAACCAATAGCGTTGTTTTATTTTAAAAATGTTACTTCACTGTGTTCATTTTGTCCAATTATATTCCAGTGTAATAAATTGACTATTAACATTGGTTGATCAAAGGAACGACAACCAAACATAAAAGTGTAATATTCTATTCAAACTGTAAGCATTTTATGAATGTTATCATCAAGTCCAATAGTCTATAAACTGATTAGTATATTACTAGTAACTGATAATAAGATTGCTCAGTATATACGTAAGTGAGCTCTAAAGGTAACATGGCGAAGCTATATGTACAATTTCCTCTTTTAATTTTTTTGCCTAACATAACTATGTACAATAGATAAACAAAATTAAATGACTAACTGTAGAAATAAAATGAAAAGGACACAGGCATTGAAGTACTCAACTGATCTCTTATTATTCTTTTGTACGTTTAGACCTCTCCGTTATTTATGAAACGATTTTGATGTTTTTTTTTGTTAGATAGAGTTTATCGCATGGGTATTCCCATGTCAAGGAAGCCAGAATCTGATGATGGGATCCTGATAAAATTGAAAGAATCCCTTGAAAAATGTGGGTACAAATAGAGTTTCTATTTACTTTTTATAACTCAATCAGATAGCGTTATTTGTGTTCAGGAATCACCACTTCTTGAAACTGAGCTGATGATGGAAACTATGCCTTTCCTAAAAAATTAGAAGTCTATCTGTATACAGGATAAAAATGAATTCTTATTTACCTTGGTAACGGCATCACACGTGAACGGCTGGAACAATTTTGCTAATTTTTTTTTTTGTTGTGTTTGTTATTGTTAGGAGTAGGATCTTATGAATGAAAAAATTAAGAAACTTGTAACATTTGAAAATTTAAGATAGCAAAACGACCATATTAACTTTTCTAATACTATACCAATGCAAATTCAATATTCATAGTTATGACAGGATAACGTCTGTGGGGTCAGCTAGTTACATATAAAAACGGTGGTTTTAGTCACAGAAACTACTTAGTATGTGTTGAAAAAAAAGACCTCTTTCCACATCTTTACAATATTGGAGGTAACTTAAATTGGTCAATATCATGGTAACATAAAGGAAGGATGGTTCATCATCAGCTCTGTGACAAGAGGAACGATGAAGGACGAACTACAAAAAGTCATATGGCTTATGCCATAAAACTAAAACAAAACTTTTCTTGAAAATTATCGAGCCCATCCATGCTTATGGGACCCGCAAATTAAAGATTACAAAAACAACGCAATAAAAAACGATGCTTTTAACGTCCATCTTCGAAATGAGCACTCAGCTCCGTTAGTTTACTACAATTTCTACTTTCTCTCTGTTTAAAAAAAAGGGCACCCAGTACCTCGACGCCATTTTCGTTTCTGTTTGTTTTTTTTTTGTTATAAAGTACCTATTATTACAAACGCTGCAATAGCCAAAAGCAAATCAACGTCATGGTCTTCCATATCCACCGATGGAGAATGAGGACGCAGCTGCGCCAGCGGACTGCTCAGTACGAGCTTTTGTTTAGAACTAGTGTTCGTTTTCGCGTTGTAGTGAAATGTTTTCTGGTTTGAGCGAACATCGGCAGCTCAAAAAACAATGTTCACTCGGGTTGTTCGAAAGAGATACCGCGGCCCCAACAACGGCAACTGAGGGAACACAGGTGGGTTTAAGTCAGTAAAAGTCTGACATGCCCTCTTGCTCCACCCAGAGCGGGAGAAGTTATATGAAAGGGTAGTGAAAATGCGGCTTGAAGCTTCAACCTGTCGGTGAGAACCTTAACTCATAAATAGGGAACCGGTAATACTATTCTGATTGACCAGTCTATTGCTGTGGGCGCTACCTTTATCTAGACTTTTCACAAAAGTATGATAGAACATGTGACAAGTCATCGACATCATTCTCCTCCCCTTCCCACAATTTATTTGTGGTCGGCGCAACATGTCTTTTTCTCCCACACTTCTCTATCAGTCGTCATCTCCGTAGTCACACCCTTTCTAATCCTATCATCATTCACACAGTCCATTCATCGCTTCTTTGTTCTCCCCCTAATCTTATAGCCATCGACATTCATACTCTAAACTTTCCTCATGACATTTTCCTCATTCGTCTGTATCACATGCTCATACCATGACAACGGATTTCCACACAACTTTTCAGCTATTGGTGACCCTTTCAAGCTCCTCTTATGTACTCCTTTCTTATTCTATCCATTCGTGTAATACCACGCATCCCTCTTAACATTCTCATCTCAGGTGCATGCAATTACCTTTCATTCATCCTTTTTGTGGCCGAACATTCTGACCCATACAAGATGGCAGGTCTTACCAAAACGAACTAACTGTACAGTACCCGGCGATAAATATTGCACATCGACCTTTGGAAAGAAACAATCGGCTACCAAATTATAAATTGTTGTAAATTGAGTTGTGCACAAAACATGTGATGCCTATTTTATTTACTTGGTCTTTTAGATATATAAATTTACTTTGAGCTTGAATTAAACTTTTTACCCGAATGTGGCAAAGCCCTAAAGGAAGTAAAAATATTATGTTTTCCTTATATTACTTTAAACAACCTACCACTTTAGCAGTCAAACAAAGAGCATACAGGCAGCTAACTGGCAACTTAATTTCAAAATTCATGTTGCGAGTTTGCTGAGTAGTTTCTTTAAAAGTTATTATGCACAAGAAGACGCTTACAATAAAAATCAATATTAGTATAGTCATAGTCACTACAAAAATGTGCGTTTGGCGTGTAGATACTATACCTACACCTCTACCAAACCCACTTGGAAAATTTAAGCGTGATGTTATGTAGTAGGAATATTGTTGTTGTAGGAACTTGAATTCATTATAATTATGTTGATAGTACAGTAATAGTATATTGATATGAATTCAAGTTCCGATAAATGTTTAATAAGTACCAATATAATTCACAACGAAATATATGAAATTGTCTCTCGTACAGGTTATTTCAAATGTGCTTGATTGACCTCAATAGTGCTGCAATATCTAGGTAGATTTGACCTAGATAAACTTTGTACAGAAATAACTATTTGTGTTTTGGTTACCCTTTCACCACAAAGTGTATGTGGAGCAATGAATACTTGTGGGATGAGGTTATTAGACATTCATTCTAACTTAAGAATTATACCACAGGGTACGAGCTGAACTTCGATAATATACACAAACACTTTAATTAGGTACGTCTTTTATTATATGTACCATACGTAGTGCGCACGGAATTGATCTACATTCTCTGTCGTGTGCAGCTAAGTCACTGTCGTAAAATGCATCAGGTGAGTTAGACAGATTTGTACCCTAATTGCGTAAACATACCATCATTCAAAGATATTGCTAATCCGTTGCTTAAGGGGAACCTAGTCGCGGGCTCGAACTCACTGGTGGGCCTGGCTAAAAATCACGCTGTCTCACCAGACTTCGTGTCCGACAGAGATAGTATCAGTGATGAGCAGTTAGACGCTAGTCTACATGCACAAGGTTATTGAGTGAGATGCAGGATCAATTATAGTAAAAAAAATCGCGAAAAAATTAAGAAAAGTCCTTTGGAAGATCGGGTTTTATGAAAAAGCCAATGCATAAATCAATGACCAATAAAGTTTATTGAACGTTTCGATAATTGAACTTTGTCGGTACCGACTTGGTTTTGGAGATTTTACACTTCTTTTATTACTTAAACACGCCCAAAGTTAAGTAAAATTACCAAGAAAAACTAATCTTTGTTGGCTCCTAACTTTTTAATAGTATTCTGTTTCCGTACAGACAATATTAATAATGAGACAAAACGAAATCATATTTTACTTTGGATGTGCCATGTCAGGCAGTGGAGTAAAACACTCCCGAAGTTTGTATGCAAAAAATGTGGACTAGGTTCACCTTAATAAGTCCGAAAAATTTGTCTGTCCAAGAACGTAAATAACACAAATAATGTTATTGAAATGTCAAAATAAAAGCGATTCCTAATGTTAGTGTGTTACGCAACTACCCCGCTGGGTAATTTTAACGCTGAAAATGCTAGCGACAAAAATGTTAGGACGATTTTTTATTTCTATTTGTTTTACGCGCAGTGAGGTGTTCAAAGCATTGAACAAGACTCGCGGGCTGTACCTGAGGTGGCAGGAGATCTCCAAGGCGCCCTGTGTCCCCAACAGTCCTGAAGTGGAATGGACTTCTACGGAGCTGAGGAACGCACTTCGCAGTATCGAATGGGACTTGGAAGATTTAGAAGATACTATTAATATCCTTTTAAATATTACCTGCATAGGTATTTAGATTTTAATTGTGATGGTGGCCATGCCGCCGTCATGCGTGTAAAGCCTTACGTTAAATCATTTTATTACATAGTTAATATCTTGTGTATCATGCTACGGCTACAATATCGCGATAACGCGAGCAACACTTTGCGCGCTCTCTGTCGCACAGCGAAGCCGTAGCATGAGCCATTACATCTTTAGGTTAAGTGTATAATTTCCTGAACATATTTTCACGTATCGTGGAGAAAAATTCTTCGAAATTTAAAATTGATAATAAAGAAATTTCTGAACGGCGAAGTTTCATTGAAGCCACGAAGCAAGAAGTTAAGGTGAGATATTTTACGCGCTTTCTCTCGCACACCGCTCGACGTCTCGGTGAATAACAGACAGCGCGCGAAGTGTACTTCGCATAAGCGCTATAATGTACCCGTAGCATTAAATTATCTATTTATAATTATTTTATGTGGGTACTTAAAATTTTGTAAAATCATGCTCCGGCCTACGCGGGAGGGGTGCTTGATATTAATTGATTATAAAAATACCTCAAAAAACACCCACGCTTTTTTACATTAAAATAACTTCATTTAATCACTCTATCTTTATTTTGAATTTTTTTGAAATAATTTTCTACTTTTTTAGTTTAGTTTTCATGTAAATAGTTTGGTTTTCTATTAAAGCGTGTTTTTATTAGTTTTTAAAATATTACTTATACAATCTAAAAGTAGTTGACAAGGACTTACAAATGTTTTTGTTTAAGGTGATGAAAAGCAAGATGAGCCTCAACAGGAACCGCGACAACGATGGGACGGCGCGGGAGCCTCTTCTTGGCGAAGAGAGCCCCGTGCATCTAAGCAACGTTTGGACTGCCACGCCGAAATATACCAAGTACTCGAAACTTGCCAACCAGACCGACAGCCCCAATAGATTCGACGGGTTCGGCTACGACAGCGATATCATGTCCACGCAAGACAAGATGTTGACCAGTCAGAACGACCAGCTGCAAGTGATCAGCCACTCGGTCGGCTCACTGAAGACGGTTTCCAAACAAATTGGAATCGAACTGGACGAGCAAGCTGTGTAAGTACCTCAGAATTCGTTTTAAGTACCACATTCACGATCAGTGTGCTCGGTGTCCTGCCCAAAAATGATCGTGAGTGACGAAAACTGAAGATTTTACTTCAGTATTCAGCAGGACATCGCGGCATCTGACCATGAATGCGGTACTTTATTTTGTCCATTGGTTGTTGAAACGTACTTGCCTATAGGTTGGAAATCTATGACAAACGTTTCACCATAATCACGTTTTACAATTAGAATGCGTACAAGATAAATATATTCGGCAGCCTTTTACGAATATCAAGAGAAAATCTTAACACTTCAATAACGTTGAAAAACTATCTCACTACGACATAGACCTCGACGTTTTATGTCAAATATTTTGTCCAACCTTAGGGCTCCCAAAAAACAGGCGCGACGCGATTCTGGTAAAACAGCCTCCATTAAATATTCATAAAAGTCGTCGTGCTGACTGCTGTCGGATCGCGCTTGTCTGTTGGAGCCTTTAGACAGGTCGATTTTATCAAGCAATATAAATAAACTATGTATTTTTGCTTCGTTCCAGGATGTTAGATGACCTGAATACAGAACTCGAGAATGCCGATTCCAAGCTAGACTCAACCTTAAAGAAAGTGGCTAAGGTGCTCCATATGAATAATGGTGAGTGTGACTACATTATTGTGTACAACTTATAAGTGTGCGCTGCCATTACGGTGCTAGGTATTTACGCAATATTAATTTGACTTAAGTGTGTAGGTGTTTCCATATTTTTGAACATAGTAATGAAATAAAACTCTTTTTCGCATACTCGCTGTTTGCGGGGTTATAAGTTTTATCGATCTTACTTCTTCGTTCTTATAATTTTCTAAGCTTAAGGCAATCATGCGTTTCTTGCGAAGCATCTGTGGTGTGACTCTAAATGATAGGCTGGGGAGTGATGTGATAAGACTGAGGTGGAGTTTTTGGCGGGATCGCGTTGGAACATGTCGCACGAATTTTCATTTTCATGAAATTTAGTGAAATAGCGAATTAAATTGTATAATTTTGGTAATTTGGCAATTTGGTTACGTGTGAGTGCACAAGTGTGTGAAGTGAAGGTGAAAATAAGTGGCTAACGTGGACTTTCCGTGTTCCCCCCAAAAACTCTTATTAGGTTGTTGTAAAGTTACTACCGCTTTACAATAACTTTGATTTGACTAACTATAGTCGACTCTGACTGTTTCGTAACTTCGTGCCCGATATCGGTCCATTTACTTGACACTGGCTAAATGCACAAACCATGCGAAGCCAAAACCCAAAAAAAAAAGACCGAGGTGCGGTTTAAAACAAGATGTAGTGACAAAAATTGAAAAGAGTGGGTATGCTTAGTTGGTTTGGTCATGTTGACAGGATGAAGGAAGGGCGGCTAACAAAAGGTATTTACAAGGCAGATGTGACTGGAAACGCCGGGAGGGGACGTTCTAGGAGCATATACAAGGTGTAACAGAACTGACGCAAGACCTGAAAGTAGTTTGTTCCTAATTGACTACTGAATCGATTTCAGTAACTTTTAATATACATGTTTTTTTTAAATTATGTATTTTGCTATACCTACCACTGATTGAGGCAAAGAAAATTCAATCTTATTTTAGAAGAATTAAGACTCAATTTTAAATGCATATAGTAATGCTTGGGTCGATACTTTTTCTTAATAATATCAGCTAGCTTAAAAAAAAAAGAATCTTTTGGTCAGCGTATTATGCTTTTAACTCGATACTCTAATTGGGGTGTATGAGGTCTTGCGTTAATTATGTTACTCGTTGTATAGTGATCTTATCCATGAAGTTCTTCAGAAAGGTCAGGTCCGTAGTACTTGCAACTGGCGTGCGTGTATGACCAGATGTATGAACATAAACGAGGCAAAAGGGGATCGTAGCAGGTGGCATTCTGTAGTTTCTGCATACCCCTATCGGAAAAAGGCTTGATTTTATGTATGTTTGTTAAAGGCACTATATTCCCGGCGTAATTAATACAATAGGGTATTTTACTACACAGGAAAAGTTTTATCCAGCGCGCAAACTGTAACCATGAATTCAGCATATCATTCCAGACCCCCCAGCGCAGAAATTTTTCATCAGTTATACAAAAAAAAACAGCTGTTCCATACATTTTGACCGCGTAGGTATTGCACTTTTCTATGAAACAGCAGATTTTTTTTTTGTAAAACTGACGAAGTCTTCGGTTGAGATAAAACCTAAAAATATATTATTGAGATAGCTTACGCAAAAACCAGTCGGAAGATGTTGGTTTTTAGACTTTCATGAAATAACAAAATAAATTTTAAAATTCAATTCAATGATTTCAGTTTTTTTAATCTGTTTTTTAACACTATGAAATGGTAGCCGCGGTGTTATTACGTCATACCGCTGTACTAATCAACTGAACAATTTTGTACTTTTATTATTTTCGTAACCAAAGTAATTTTTACTGAAATAATATCTTACATTCAGGAACAGCAAACCAACGATAAGTAGAATAATAACTATTTTTTGTAAAGTATAAACAATTATCATATAAAATAAGTATCAACGATTCAACGCATTTGTTTGCACAGAAAACTGACGTCATACCCACAGAGCATTATGGCGTCCACTGCGTCCAGCGTTTTCGTCAAATTACGCGCGAAATATGAAAATGTAAAATTTCAATACACTTTCATGGCACTAATCGATTCAATAAAAATGTTGTTTTTTTAGTGGTTTATTAGCATTTTAGAATCCAATTAAGACTCTTATCAGTAATGGGTGTTTATTTTATTTGATTGCTTTGATGCATTGTTTCAGATCGCCGTCAATGGCTGGCAATAGGAATCCTGGTAGGCCTTCTTATGATAATATTAATACTATTTGTTATAATTTGAGAGATATTAGAGTGTATCCGATCGTTTTGTTTGTGTAAATGTTAAATCATGTTCGTAGCTAAGTGATATTTATTCTTGTATGATAACGTAACGTCTTAGTAAATACTTGACAATCTATCCTATCACTAATGTAGATATTACCGATTAGGATTGTAACTGACTTGTCGATGTAGCTTTTATTTATTGTCCACACAATACTTTTGGCGTACGTTTCTTCATCTATTAGTATCTTGAAAAAGTTTCATTTTGAAATTAGTTACTGTTATTACTTTATAAAAACGTATTGATATGACTGTCACATAAATACCAGTTTGCACTAGAGTGAGTCTTTTTCCACGCTACAGTTGCAGCGCTGGGCACTGGTTATATAGGCGGTGTCAGTACCTTCCAGCTGCGGAATTAGCTATCTCATTCATACTAAGAATCGTTTTCATTTTAACAATTTATGAAATTCAATCAATTTATTTCATTGCACTGTCGAACAGACCAATATCAAAGTCTAATTTATTAGATACAACACACTGATAAGATTTCAAACATGAAGCAATTGATTTTATTTTGTTGTGTTATAATAGACACTTTAAAAAGAGCACGGTTAATTGTGTAAAAACCTTTTACAATTAGTAGTATGAATCCTTTTTCACATACCGTATAATAGTCACAGGTACTCGGTGCCTTTTAATGATAATATTTTGTGATTGACTTAGTTTTTCAAACGACAATTTTGTTACAATTCTAATAAAATAAAACAAAACCAATGATTTCATAATAGTATTCGATAGCGAACATCACATATATGTCATAAATAATAAAGATCATTTGTAAAATGATATTTTATAACATTAAATAATATAATGTAGGATGGATATAACAGTATAATAATATTATGGTTGAAGCCTATATTTTGTTAGTTATTAATTTGAGCTGTACAAGTATTTTATGGATTGCTATGGTAAATATTGACCGTTGTTTTGTAGACCGACAAGAATGATAGTTCAATAAGTTACCTAACTTATAAATTATTGTCATTTTATCAATAAGTAGCATACTCATGTGTAACTAATTGTAAATGTCGTACCGTGATGGTGATAAGGCTATCAATCATTGGTGATACCTATACTTATTTATTTTTACATGGCCTTTTCATTTAATTTTTGACTTCACATGCGTGGTGGTTATTGTTATTCCAGTACCTACGTAGTTTGGTCAAATTATGATTGTATAAAATATTTAATTTATGTTCTTATTGCTTTTATATTGACGATACCCGTCACGTCTGTTAGGATTCGGAGAATTAAGGAGATAATTGTATGCCCTGTATGTCTGTTTAGGTACCTATTTATTAGCAAAATACCTATTTCTGACGTTCTTAAAATAATGAGTCTATTGTTTACAGTTGCTTCTCTTGTACCTTAATCTAGATATTGTTATGTTTATGTTTAATGTATAATAAAAAGACGATATTTGTATTCTTATGGTTTTTATTTGTTAGCCTTGCATTGTGTGATCAGTGTGACCACGTCTCGTGAAAAGCAGCTCGTCCTGAGGTCGAAATTCGTAGCAATCTATACTAATAATAAAGCTGCAGAGTTTGTTTTTTTTTTGTTTTTTTTTATCGCGCTATCTCTGGAACTATCAGCCTCAGGCAAAAATACATTTCTGCCTTTGTTTCATTAATAAAATAAGTTGATTACATCACATTAACCATTACATTAAATTACAACACAGCACATTAGCCGATTCCGACATCGCCACGATACCGGCGGTCAGATTTTCGCATACTGCCACTGTAACGTCTCTGCTAAGGCAGGTAAATTAAAAAAAAAACTTGAAGGAGGAGGTAAGGTACAGATGTTTAAAAGAGACAATAATTATACAAAATAATAAAAAGTTAAATCCAGCAGTAAGCTGGCGTGAGTTCACGGTATTGAGTGCAGTACAGTAAGTATGGACGCCTCGAAGTCGGCAGTGCGAATAAGTGTGTTCAAATGAAAGAATGGTCGGTTCTCTCAACGTCACTTTCTTTGCAAGTAGATATTGTGCTGACATCGGTGTCAGTCACTATCTGCGACGACATATGTGACAATAACAACTCTCTGTCCAAGCGTTTAGTAGGTACTAAACTGTAGCGTCCCTGCTAGGGCAGGTAAATTAAAAAACTTGAAGATGAGGTATGGTACAGTTGTTTATTAAAACAGAGAAAATAAATAAACAAAACAATCATAGTCAAATCAAAATCAATTAAATCCAGTAGTAAGCTGGCGTGAATTCACAATATCGAGCGCGTATATTTAATTCTACCCCGCACTATCCTGGTAGTTCCGAAATCTTAGGTGACCGGAGTTTTGCAAAACTTACTAGTTTTAATTATTCGTCGCATGACTTGCTAAAATTTCGCTATTAGTAATGATCATTATGTCAATCGTAACACCGATGTGCTTTATTTGCTTTGGTGTAGGTACATGCAGTGATTGATATTTACACAATATCGTAATTAACTTTGATTTCACCGAGTGACCGTTACAAAGGTGTCATGACGGTTGGGTATTTTTAAATTATCTTCTGCCTTTAATGTATTCTTCCCATGTTTTAATTTTGTAATTGTGACTTGATTGTTGTAGTGAATTAAAGGAGGTGGTAAAGGTTCCGTAATTTAGGTTAATAATCGTTGTCATATTTGTATCCACCTACCTTACATCACCAGGTATCTTTTTTTCTGCTAGTCATAGATGACTAGCAGAAAAAAAGATACCTGGTGATGATAGATCATGCTTTTAAAATTGTACCACGCTGCTTAGACTGCTTCATCTCGATAGCTAATATTGATGCTTGAACACCGCTTTCCTCCGTAGATCCTAAGTTTGACGGTTGTCAGGGTGTCGTAGTCAGTAGCATGAATACGGTAATTTCCTAAAATGCCCAATTCCGGATTTCCAGGTTTCTTTGTACCGGATTTTACATTATTACCGCCGCTGCAAGGCCTGTGGCTGGACAACCCTGTGAGCTGCTCTAACTACCGTAATAATTTTAATTCTGCCATAAAAATAAAGTACCTAAAATTAAGGAAGAAAAAACTATCCTAAACGAAACTAATTCAGTTGATCAACTGCAGTATGTTATACTGTGGCATGGTTTTTCTGCTAAATGGTTGGCAGTTCATCGTAAATAAATACATCTCGCTGCATTTCGGGGAGGCGGAGGTAACGTTTCAAAGGCCTACGGGCCCGAAAAACCTAGCCTTAAACTTATTATCGAATGATTGTGTGCAGTATGTAGCTTAGCTCCATCTGTGCAATGAAACTGAAACTACAAGCAAATCGCGGACACTACCTTACTTACTTGCGGGTAGGTAAGCGCCAGGCAGGCACAACGGTACGATATTTCCAGAAATGGATAATAGATGTTTCTAGCTGTCATTCTTGGAACTTTGACAGTCGTTTATACGGGTTGTCAGTTGCCCAAAAGTCTGATAACCAGCCATATCAAGGGTATTGTATTCCCCAGTGGTTGGGTGGAGGTCGGATAGGCAGTCACTCCATGGTAAATACTGGTACTCAGCTGCATCCGGTTAGACTGGAAGCCGACCCAACATAGTTGGGAAAAGGCTAGGCAGTTTGATTGAATAAACCTGCTGCATACCTATACATAAAGTAAGGGAAACGCTTCAGAAAACTAAGACAGGTTATAGGGCTAGTGATTCTCGATACAGTACCTACCATCAAAAAAAATCTAGATTTTTACCTATTTTTTTTAGCATTTTGTGTACCTTATGATAGAGAACAGTAAAATAAACCATTTTTTGAGATTAAACACATTTAAAAACGACCCCAAGTCCAGACGGCGACTTTAGGTTGAGGCATCCTTTGTAAAGCGCCGCCAAAATAAAATAAGTAGAAACATTACAAAAGCGTCAAACGTTTTAAATTGATGCAACATAACCAATTTAAGGCGAAAGGTATCCGTTTGCATTTAGGTTGTATATGTTACCGGCCAAACCCGATTTCAGGCGAAACTAGTTTGTCCTAGGCCAAACTGGTTTCTAGCTTAATTAGCCATTTCGTTAACAGCCTTTGGAAGTAACGCTCGCCGGCCGCTGCCGCGGCGCCGCTCGCTACGCTCGCCTGGCTCGCGCGCTTTTGGTCACAGTTCTAACCTAACCTAACCTAACCCATTTAATCGGCGTGCCCCGGGTTAATAAACCAGTTTGGCCTAGGACAAACTAGTTTGGCCTGAAATCGGGTTTGGCCGGTAACATATATAATCTACGTTCTGGCTTCGGAAGCGTTCGCCTTACACCCAGTATAGGAACATACATCAGCTTCTTTTTTCACATTAACGTTCTTATTTATGGTAAATACTGCATCTGTGAGCTGTACCTACCGACCGCCTGTGCCGCGTAGGTGGAGGAAAGCGTCCTTTTATCCTGTGGGTGTTCTAAAACCTGTGAATATATAAAATAAACCTTTAACCTATTTATATTCTTGCACGAATTAGAAATAGGTTACGTAAAATCCAATAGAGAGATAACTACCATTTTTTAGGAGACCCTTGTTACACACGGCTACACATCAAGCTATACTTTTTGAGTTTATGCTGATCTCGCACTGTGCCGAAACCCTATACACCGCCGTTTTGGGTAATTGAGTAACAATAGATCCATCCATCCTTACAAACTTTCCCATTAATTTATAATAGGTACTACCTGACCCGACACGTTGTCCTGTCTTAACTATGAATATTGAATTTGCTTAAAGAACCTTTTCTTAATCGTTTCTTTCATAAGAACCTTCTCCTGACAATAACAAACACAATAAAAAAAGAATTAGCAAAATTGGTCCAGCCGTTCACGTGTGATGGGGCCAAGGGAAATATGGATTCATTTTTATATAATAGATAAATAAATAGAAGATAGAACATAGAAGATTAGTAGGATAGGATAGTTGCGCGCTATCTCGCCATACCTACGACTATCTAGATATATCCTACGTAAACTACAGGATGCTAACAGGGTGGATGACCAAAACAAAAAAAAAATACTCGAGGGGTGTCAAGGGGACAATATTGGTAAAACTAAGACATCCTTCAATTAGAGAAAAAAAAAACATTGATGCAATTTTAGTTTTTCCTAGTTTTACCACCAGCTTCGCCCGTTTAGAGGTCGGTGTATTATACGTAATTCTAATTATGTACCTCGCTCTTGAATCACTGTGTCTATTGATGAGACCGCATTAAAATACGCTGCGTAGTTTAAAAGATTTAAGCGCAGACACGAAAAGCGACTTTGTTTTATATTACCTATGTAGGTAAAGATTAGTGATGGGCCGTATAAGGGTTTTACCGAATATGAATAATCGGCCGAATGTTCGGTTAAAAGTTTACCGAACCGAATATTCGGCGGATTTGGCGCACTTCGTCGTGCATCTCAAAAATTTAAGTCTGTGCTGTCGAGCGTGTCGAAGCGCATTTCCGCTCACTGACGCCGCCGCTATCCCCGGACGACCCTGTCTGTTATTGCATCATTTAGTTATAGTTATGCATTTTGCCCTTATGTTTGCAATAAATCGTTTTTGGTTATGTTAAAACTTGCACTTATAATTCTGCTACTTCATATAAACTTATAGTGTTTTTAATACATTATTATTCGGTAGTGTGTTCGGCATTTTTGCCGAATAATCGGCCGAATACGAATGTTCAGTAAACCTGCCGAATATACCGAACATAAAACGAATATTGCGCCCATCCTTAGTAAAGATTAAGAGCGTATTGTAGACACGCCATGACTAAATAAAATTGTAATTAATTGGAAAATTAAACGGCTAGGTAATAGTTTCTAGAAATAAGTAGGTAAATTTTGTTTATTACTTATAAGTCTTGTACAGGCATTATTACCATGCTCTAATAATTTTATCATTTACCCGTTTCGAAAATATTTATTTTGATTTATGTATTGACACAATCCTCTACTTCGGTAAGTAAGTTGGTAGATCTTGTGTTCCCTGCAGACGCAGGATTCAAATTAGTCATCATCTGTAGATGCACTGGAACTAGTAACTTTGTCGTAAAACTCGGGAATGTAATCGTAGACCTCTGCTTTGACATCTTCATACATTGATTTTTTCATTGTCGACCAAGGTTTCTTCTCTTCCGGTTCAAATAGGCTTAAAATAAAAATATTAATTTATAACCTAATAAAATATACCAAGTACCTATCAAAGGTGTAACAGAATAAAACGCAAGTCCTAAAAGTAGTTCCTAATTGACTAGGTATTGAATCGATTTCGGTAACTTTTTTTTTTCAATAGTGATGTATGTCGCCATACTGACCGCCAATCGAGGCAAAGAAAATGAAATCAGTCTTATTTCAAAGCAATCAGATTCATTTTTTTTTAAATGACTCATGATAAAAATGTTAGCTTTAAAAAATTAAGTTTTGGTCTTTGTATTATGCTTTTAACTCATTACCTACTCTAATTGAGGTGTATGAGGTCTTGCATTTTAATTATGTTACATACTGTATTATAGTAAAAATATTAATCTATACCTATTCATATAGCTTTCACCTTAATTAAACCAGAGACCTAGGTCCAGATAAACAGTTTTCAATAACTTTCTGTAAAAAATATCGTTAGTGCCACTGAGTACCGCTCGCCACTTAGACTAATTACCTATTTATATGGTACCTCCCTAATTATTTATTTCAATTTGAAAAATCTGACTAAGTCCTACATTGTACAAAATACTCATCTGTGCACTAACAGCTTAGCACTTAGAAAATTAACAATGGATAGGAACAATTACTGTTGTGGGTTGCGTATCTCGGTATTAAGGGGAATTTAGTCGCTGGCTCGAACTCACTGGTGGGCCTGGCTAAAAAGCACGCTGTCTCACCAGGGTTCGTGTCCGACAGAGGTAGTATCAGTGATGAGCAGTTGAGGCTAGTGTACACGCAAAACGTCATTGAGTGAGATACAGGATCATTTTTATAGTAAAACAGGCGCGTAAAAAATAAAGAAGAGTCCTTCGGAAGATCGAGTTTTATGAAAAAACCACTGCATAAATAAATGACCAATAAAGTTTATTGAACTTTTCGATAATTGAACTTTGTCGACCGACTTCGTTTTGGAGATTTTACTCTTGTTTTATTACTTAAACACGCCTAAAGTTAGGTTAAATTGGCAAGAAAAACGAATCTTTGTTGGCTCTCATAACTTTTGAATGGCTTTTTATTTTAGTAATCTGTTTTCGTACAGACAATATTAATAATGAGACAAAAACATGTTTAATTTATGATGTTACATTGTCGAACAGTGGAGTAATATACTCCCGAAGTTTGTATGGAAAGAATGTCGACTAGATTTACTTACCTTGAGAGAATAGGTACCTACGTTTTAATTTCTAAAACTAATACTTATTCGAGGTTTTTGAAGGTACCTTATGTCTGGATTAGGTAGTTTTATGGTTAGATTTGGGTCAGACTGCGTTGCCCGTCCTTGAAAACCACAGTTTCACATTTATTTTAGTAAGTAGTAGCAGTACCTACTGAAATAAAGCTCCAATTACACGATGCAAGTTTCTTACCTGTGGTATACTATAAGTCGACATCCACACGGACCTAATAAAATCGCGGCGGGACTTTTCCGCGTGTTGGATTTTCAACCCTCGGTGTTCAACCGAGTATTGAGAATCCAACAGAGTACAACACGAGTGAGTCTCAGCGCGTCAAAAAAACACAGTGTCCGATTTTCAACTCTCGGCGCTAAGCAGTGTGATGAAGATCGAGTGCGCGAAAAAAACCCGCTGCGATTTTATTACGTCCGTGTGAATATCGACTAAAATTGAAGCCATGTTTAGACCAGAGGACTCCCAAGCTTTAATATACTCGCCCCCTAACTTTCTTTCGAAATGACTACGCTCCCGGCCCCCGAGTTACTTTGTCGAGTTATGCAGAAAACCTCAAAAAAACATAATGTAAGAGCGAGAGAAGCGAGCTCGAATAATTTTGCATAATTTCGGATACGAAACGTAAAGAAAAAGGAGTTGCTTGGTCGACTTAATGCACAGAAGCTAAATAATTAAGATAATGTAGAAAAGGCGAGCGAAGCGAACACGAAAATCCTCGGATACAGACCTAAGTTTGGTTTTCTTTTCAACATTCATACATAAAGTAGGAAAAGTTCCCTCACTTTTGCAGAAAACTTGAAGCACATTACAGCAAAAAGTACGCAGGTATCAGTAGTAAGTACCATCATATTAGGTCCCTAATATTAGTAGTAGGTACCTAATATTAGGTATTTACCTATAAAATTAGAGATTTGTATGAAAATTGGTATTTTTTTATTTTAGACTAGCTGTGCCCGCGACTTCGTCCGCGTGGAATAGTGACTTTTTGGGCAGCATATTTTGAATTACATAATAATATACCGTCGTTTGGGTAGCAAAAAATTTACTTTACAGTAATGCTTCTCTGTATACGATATTTGACGTGTGGCCATCGCGGCGCGGCTCTCAGCGCGTTTTATATAGCCACGGACGCGCAGGCGCGAGGCGTGTACGTACTCTGATAGAATACCTTAACAAATGTTCGCCGTGATTTTTTAAATTGACATAACTTTTTTATTTATGAACCGATTGACATGAAATTAACACTAAATGTTAAGTGAAGCTTACTACAATATATTAGTGAAAACCGCATCTAAATCGAATAAGCCGTTTCTGATATTAGCGTGCACAAACACACAGACAAACCGACAAACAGACAAAAAAAAATTTAATTACAATCTCGGGTTCGGCATCGATATAATAACAACCCCTGCTACTTTTTTTTTATATATTTCGATTGTACAGACACCACTTTTCTACAATTTTATTATATGTATAGAAGATAATCAAAGTGCTGGCTCAAATTATCTATACAATTTTGGGATTATGATGACAGTTTGTCCATTTACTGTAAGTAGAAGTTGTCGACAATGCATCCGGCCGACCGCGAGGCTTGTTCTTCAACTCAAAATTTCCAGATTTAAAACGATTGAACCAATAATGGACCGTGTTTATGCAAGCAGTGTTAGGCCCGTACATATTGTACGAATTTTCAGTTTAACCATGGCGACAAAACTACCTCAATTTCACAGAAACAAAACACTATCTAAAAACAAATGTCTGAATTTGAAATTAAAATAACGTGGCTTTCGAATAAAATTTATTTGAATTTCGAATTGTGCGCCAATCCAGAGATATGTAATCTGAAAATGCTGGTTACATATATCGCACCTTTAGAAGTATAGAGATCTAATGCGAAATTAGCCGCAAGCAAAATTATTTAGAATTCATTTAGAATTATTAGAATCATAGAGACCTATTTTGGTTGCGGCTAATTTCGCATAAGGTCTGTATACTTCTAAAGGTTCGAATTATAAAATCTCCAATTACAAAGTCCTATTATAAAACGTTTTGGTTTTGGAATCCAGCATTAACCTTCAAGAAAATAAAAAAAAAAAACTAAAGAAAAAAAAAAAACCTCAAAAAAACATAATGTAAGAGCGAGAGAAGAAAATATAGTTAAATATATATTTATAGTTTACCGCGCCCTCATCTATCAATGTAGGTGGGACCAGTAGGGCGCGCCGTCTACACCATCGGTTGGGAACCGATGGTGTAGACGGTGCAACTTTTTGTGGTCTACTTGTATCAACTTATGGTATGCCACCAGGAAATAACATCGCACCGTGTAAATCAGCTAATCGGCAAATGGTCTAGAAGAGTGCATTATAATGATATGCTCCTGAAGAGCACGTAGTACTTAAGTGTCATACGTAGGTACCTACTAACTGTGTGATATTTACGTAATCCATCGATACTGGTCAGACTGTAGTCTGAAACCCCTACCGACCTACAAAACCTACATAAAAGATACAATATACACGGACGCATTTTTGTTCATTCCTCTCACGGTTTGAAAAACGTGACTCTGTTTAGTAAAATATTTCGTTATTCATTTCCTGGTTTCACCTGACCGAATAAATGCTTCGCTTGAAAATCGGCTTTCGTTGCTATCACTATTTTTTTTAGGGTAGTTTATTTAGTAAGAGCAACATGGGTTTCAGCAGTAAATTCTGATTTGGGTGGGGTCTGCAATAGGGTATTTTCCAATTTAATAAAAACTATTTTAATTTGGATATTGGGATGATATATTTAACAGATAAATTAAAATTAATTTATTTATATCCATTTTCTCAATTAAAAACAAATTTATTTTTCGTTGTTTTGAATTTACCGGCAAAACGCTCCTAACGGTGACTTTTTATCACGTGACATCGTGACTTCAGCTTTGTGTAAACGGCACTGGTGCAAATACACTAAGTATTTGGCGCAGTTTTAGAAGTATTTGTGCACAGAGGCACCGCACAACAGTAATATCACTTTCTATCCATTAAAAATCTTGTTAATTATAAACTTGACATTCACTTGTTTACTTATTTATTAGCTACTGTAGTTTACACAAAGTTGACGTCACATGTCGTCACGTGATAAAAAGTCATCGTAAGGAGCGTTTTGGCGGTACATTCAAAACAGCGAAAAATAAATTTGATTTAAATCGTTTTTAATTGAGAAAATCGATATATAAATCAATTTACTTTTATTTTTCTGTTACATATTTCGTCGCAATCTTTAAATTAGAAAGTTTTTAATAAATTGGAAAATACCCTATTTAACAACTTGACATTCTAAAGTTTCACTTTTGGTTTATCAGAGAGCAGAAGTTAATTTAAATGCTGTTTTCTGTATCGTCTTCTCTCAAGTGTCGGATACAGCATCCTAATTTCGTAATCACACACTATCAATTAATCTGAGTCATTATGAAGGAAGAATATTACCTATCTATTGCTTCATATGTTGGAAATTTATGGGTCTGCTCAACAAAGTAAATAATTCAATTAATGTTGTTGGACTGTCAAAATGAAAGCCATGTCAACTGATACAGTGTGTTACCCAATTGCCCCGATGGAGGCGACATAATATGAAGCTTATACATTTCTAGTTTTAGCTGACCTCGCATCTTAGGCTTTTCGTACATTGAGAAGTCAGCTTATACTGGAAATATATAGCTTGATATGTCGCCCGTACAAGAAGGGATAACTTTTTGTTAACTCGTTCAGTGCACCCTCTTTGAGGGTTCAGTTGTAATATGGAGCAATAGCGGCACAGCCTATGAGTTCTATGAAAAGTGGGTGGATTCGTAAGTTGTAAGAGGTGTTAGAGTAGAGCCAGCTGTCACGTATCGTGTGTCGAGCATAGGTCTATGGTTGGACACTGTGCCTACTAGAGGTGACGATATATTATTACTTACTTATCTTCTTCCACCTTACAGATCAAAAGTTATAAAAACCGCACAATGGTATCTTTCCAAAGTAGTTAAGTATAGCTAAGGCCGAGATCTATAATTGTTACTTGGCGCGTAAGTACTTTGACTTTGACATGTCCCGGTACCTTGTAGGTTGACAGATTTGTGACAGTGACAGGTGACAGCAATAACGCTTAGCCAAAGTTCGTGCTAAGTATCATTTATAGATCTGGGCTATGCTTTGTGAGGAAACAAAAGACGTCCCATATGACTTACGTGCTGACGCATGTCATGAAGGCTCTGAGGAAATCACTTGAAAATAGGTGAATCATGCTACTATAGCCTGTACAGTTGGACCACTGACCGTCTGGAGCCATCATCATTCCTATAGCTGTGCCACGACAGATTAGCGGCGCGCCATACATGCCCTGGATAAAAAATAAACAAAATATTGAGCCAAAATATATATGTCACCGTGAAATAAGTATGGTTAAATTATAATTTATCTCGCGAGATTGTGAACTGTCGAAAGATTGTGAACCGTAACATACTGCTTACAATTTAACGCATTATTTTTCGGTAGATTATAGAATATATCTATCGAAGTGAAACCATCAAATTATGAACTGGTATCAAGACGGATAGTACCTTACGCAATTACTAAATAGTCCAGTAATTGCCACTAACTTGGAAAAAGCACTCGCCAGCCGCTACCGCGGCACCGCTCGCTCGGCTCGCGCGCGGTTGGTCGCAATTCTAACGTAACCTAACCTAGCGTTCGGTAAGCAGTATGGTGCAGTTAACAATTTATCGAAAATTTATAATATCGCGAGATAGATTATAATCTAACGGTGTTCACAATCATACGGTGACATATACGGGCTGATTTTTTAGTCACCTTCCAAATTTTTCAGGGTCATAGTACCCGTGAAATTGAACAACTTTCTCCAAGGAACATGGGTCGAAATATGAAAAAAAAAATCGACCTCCCATGCAAAATCAATAGTTAGCTGGTCGATTTTGTATGGGAGGTCCGATTTTTTTTTTCATATTTCGACCCATGTACCTTGGAGAAAGTTGTTCAATTTCACGGGTACTATGACCCTGAAAAATTTGGAAGGTGACTAAAAAACCAGCCCGTATATATACCCAGCACCCTAATTGCGTAACAAACAATTTTTAAGAATCAGAATTATTTTAAAGGTTGTTGCTAATCCACTGCTTAAGTTCGCATTGTTTGCTGATTAACGTAAATAACGCAATGATGAATGTTGTTGACCTGTCAAAATGGAAGCCATACCTACTGTTAGAATGTTATGCAATTACCACGCTGGTTTTAGTTTGAGAACAATGCAGCAAGATACTAGGAGAAACTCTCTCTAGGAGGAACGCGTTTCGAAAACCTACTGAATGTGGCGAAACCGAGTCGATAACGGCTAGCTACTTAATTATTATAGTTGCTTTTTTGTTAGCCTATATTGGCCACAGCGACAGTTGGGCAAAGGCGTCTCCCTTTTCCTTCCAAATCATGGATGCTTTGTGCGTTCTCTGGAACGAACGAAATTATTACGTGTTGTTAGCCTACCTAGTAGTATCTATTTGACGAGCTTCATCTAATCATTTATTATGAGCACAAATAACTTACGTGACACGGCTGAGCGGTTCGGTCAGGCTGTAAGATAAAGTACGACTTAGTAAATACTTAGTTTTTAAATGAGATTTTCGAGGAAGTTCACATGGAACCTACCTACTTCCTTAATAAGTGGTCATGCCACGTTACAAACGTGTTGTGATACGAAGGCCTTTTTTTTTGGTTGGGAAATTATCAAATAACTTCTCCCGCTCTGGGTGGAGCAGGCTTTTACTGACTAAAACCCACCCGTGTGAGTTGCCTGTGTTCTGCTGTTCAGTTTAGGCTTATAGTTTAGGGAAAGAGGTGTCTAAGAAAAACTATTAGTTAAAAGAAAATAAAGAAAGGCAATTGCATTCAGCTCAGATGAGAATGTTAAGAGGGATGTGTGGTGTTACAAAAGTATTCCCGTCTGAACATGTTTGTATTCCCATTCCTTTGGTGCTCAACGCATAAGTGCTCTAAAAATTGGTGCTCAAACTCAAATACTTCGTGATACACGAATGGATATAATGAGAAATGAGTACATATCTACGAGGAAGCCTGAAAGTGAACTGAAAACTAGTTCGGAAATCGGTTGTCATGTTATGTGCATGTGATAGGGAGGAATGAGGACAATGTCGTGAGAAAAGTTTTGAGTTTGTATGTCGATGGCTATAAGAGTAGGGGGAGACATAAGAAACGATGGATGGACTGTGTAAATGATGATATGGTTAGAAAGGGTGTGACTACAGAGATGACGACTAATAGAGAAGTGTGGAAGAAAAAGACATGTTGCGCCGACCACAAATACATTGAGATAAGGGCAGAAGAATTATGATGAAAATAAAACAATGAATACGTGTAGATAATCCTTTCTTCAGATAACACGCGTTACACGTGATTGGTCCTTACGTTTCTATCTACTTATGAACCCCAAGATACAGACAAACCCTCTTACTTATAAACGTTGCTTATACTTAACTAATGATTAGCGGCTGTTTAACCATACATTTTTGACGTTTAAACACCTCTTAACTTTAACCAGCGTTTATAACTGTCTAGTTTGGGGTTCACTGGCAAATAATATATGTAACTAGCTTTAGGAAATATTTAAGCTACTTATTGTGTCGTCTCAACTTGATGTTAACCTATGTATGCTTACTTATATTACCTGGACAATAAATATTTTCTATTTTCTATTACCTACTTATAACTTGTAAAGTTAAATTAGAGGTATTTCTGCCAAAATGTAGGTACCTAATCCCTGGCTTTTCAAAGATGTCAACAATGGCCGTAGATTTCAGCTTCTTCCTAGCAACCTTGATGCCTCTTTGCCTTTTCGGTGGCTGTGTTGCGACTGACGAAGTGCTGCTTTTTTTTTGTGAATGTCAACTCGCAGTTTAACCTTGGAAGTTGTCGGCTGCTTAAGGCCCATAGTATCCTCATCTCCCGTCTGAATGCTAAAGCACGACTGCCGCCCGCGCCCGCGCAGGGCACCTCTGAGCCTTAATCTCAAAATGGGGATATTCCTTGGCAAATGTTGATTAATTTACAATTGTGCTCTAGCGATTCTGTGGTAAGTACCTCTAACTATCTATTTTTCAGTGTATTTTTTTCCAAATAACGAAGCCGTTTAGTAGGAGTATGGAATAGAAGCCAAAATATTGCGTGTTGGAAAATATTTTTTTAAAGCAAAAGTATTAACCATACAAAAAAAGTACCCTCGGCAAAGTGATCTATATGAATCTATAGCAAAATCATATATTTTTCGAATCTTCAAGACAAGCCGTTAATGAGCAGTACGGTTCATAAAGTAACCGTGTTACGCTACCAAACGGGACTTAGGCCCTTAAGCGAGCTTGCCTGTGGGTGCCTATATAAATTACGGCCTCCAGTCAGGGCTTAAAAAAAATGGCATGCCTTTTATATATGGGCCTACTTTACCTCACAGAGGTTCGCCCATTTGACTTGTAATTTTCACAAATTTCACGTGGAAACTTAATTTTTTTTTGTCAAATAACCTTCCTTATCCCAGAATCATATTAAACTACAACAGAAAAAATCTTAGAGCTGATGAATAGAGATGGGGTCTCGTCGCCGACAGTTATAATTATCCACTAATATCCACTACTTACTTAAAATTAAAAACACATTAAAAAGGAATTCAATGACACACTTAAAAATAAAGATGACACTAACCGTAACTATAACTCTTAACGAGTTGAGCGGTTAATGTTATCGTTAGTTATCGTTAGTTGTGACATAATTTTAACAATTGTTATAATAGTACAAACCGTTTTTTGATTAACTGGAAATTTGACGGCTGACAACTTGTCAAGGCATTGGCTATCGTTAAAGTTATTTGGTGCAACCCACTCTTATAGTACCTACCTATGTTTAGTCATCCGTTATACACCTACGACATTATTTTTACAGATTAGCTGGCAATACTTTACCCAGAGAGCAGTGGTGGCCAAGGAGAGCAGTGGTGGCCCAGTGGTAACGGCCACGACTTACGAGTTGTAGGTCATAGGTTCGAACCCAGTCAGGCACTTTTCTTTGTGTAAATTATTTCATCACCACTGCTCTAAAAACGGTGAAGGAAAACATCGTGAGGAAACCGGCATGTCCTAGAACCAAAATTTCGAAAACATGTGACATCTACCAACCCGGACTGTGCCCGCGTGGTGGATTACGGCCCACTCCCTCTCACCGAGTGGAGGCCTGTGTCCCAGCAGTGGGAACATTATAGGCTGATGATGATGACTTTACACACGTGTTGGGTATCGTTATCGAAAATTAATGGAACAAAACAAACATTTTTGTTCAACATTCGATGGCCCATGGTCAACGACCGTAATCAATCAGCTGGTTTTGTAATATTTTGTAGAACATGATGTGTACTTTTTACTAATTTCCAAAAACCATAACATAACAGTCGTTTGGTTGCCTATCAGTGTCATTTAAAGTTTCGATACACAACACGTGGAAAAAGTATTGTCAGCTAATTCAATTTGACCCTGTATATAATATTTATGTATATTAAATTGGTACCTACTCTTTGTACATAATACTTAATTGACTATAACGAATACGACACAATACCTAGTTTAATGACATGATAAACAACGAGTCTAAGAAAACCGGCCGTGTCCGAGTCGGACTTGCACACGATTGGTTCCGTACCACAAGAAAAAAAACGCCGACAAAAACACGTGTCTTGTATGGAGACCCATTTAATTTTTAACTTTGCTATATATTTTTATTATTTATTGCTATAACGGCATTCTGTGAAAATTTCAACTGTCTACCCTATTGCGGATTTTGAGATACAGCCCGCTAACAGACAGACGGACGGAGTTACGGCTTAGTAATAGGGTTGATTAATCTTCGGGTACGGAACTCTGAAAAGTGATTGTGATAATATGTGTGTGCTTATTAGGCGCGTTATTGACCACTAATTAACGACGTACAGATGTCGCATGCTAGTCCTAGGCAATTTCTATGTTATAGTTTTTAGTTCCTGGGTACCATCTTTTAGGCTTGGTTAACCTTCGGGTATGGAACTCTGAAAAGTGTTTGTGATAATATGTGTGTGCTTATTAGCCGCGTTATTAACCACTAATTAACGATATACAGATGTCGCGTATCAGTCCTAGGCAATTTTAATGTTCTAGCTTTTGGTTCCTGGGTAGGTACCACCTTTTTCTTATTAACTAGTACCAATCCACAAACAAATTTTTATTTATTACTCCAAATTGTAAAATTTCAGCTCTTAATAACATGTTAAGAAGATCATTAAAAATTTCTCCATGCGGAAATACATGGAATACTAATCTACCGTCAAACAGCACCCTAATTGCGTAACACGCGATTAATCGTAATCGATTTCATTTTGACAGTTAAACAATATGCATTGCGTTATTTACGTTGTTGAGCAGACACATTTTTCGAATACATGAAGCAATGGTTTAGCCATCTGTTTCAAAACGAAACAAATTATGATTAATCGTGAGTTACGCAATTAGGGTGCAGGGTGATTAGGGATGCAGATGGGAATCGGTACAAGACCCCATCCAACCAGTTAGGTTAGTTTAGGTAGGTTATTTTAGTAGGTACTAATCACCGAACGTTTCGGGAAAGCCCTTGGACAGCGGCTTCAATTTAGTCGCGCGAATTACGTGTTTCATTCACAATCATAACATTTGATTATTGGAAACAAAGTAATCGTGATTTCAAACCTAAGATGTCCTTTTCTCAAAAACATGGTGGGAGGCAACGCCAGAACTATGTCTAATTGTCCGTTAGTTAAAAAAAAAAAATAGTTTCTTACGTCTCTGATGCAGATATTGGATTCTTTTTCGATCATTCCATGGAATCCCAGGTTAATCAGAGCTTTCTGAAATTTAATGGTCAAAGCTTCACACCACAGGTTCTTCTTCACTACATCCACGAACTGGACTCTTAAGTTCCGCTGAAGAAGGAACTTGTCCACTGGGTAAATTCTGTCCTGAAATGACGAACATTTATTAGGTCACTACCTACACCGCCTCCATCTTTGTCTGTAATCATTAATTAACCAATACGATGTGAATTTTTGTTCGTTATAATTGTTTTAGTTACGGAGTTGTCGGAGCAGTGGTGGCCCGGTGGTAACAGCCTCAACTTACGAGTTGTAGGTCGTGGTTTCGAACCCAATCAGGCACGTCACTTTTTGTAAATTATTACATCATCACCAATACTTAGGTAACTAGCCAGACGTTAATAAACAGAACACATTACCAGCTACTGAATCAACTGACATGTTCGGTTGTGAAACATTTTGAATTTACGACATTTACAAGTTCTTTATTTTCATTCAAATATGCGTAAAGTTGAATGCAGGAAGTTGGAATGTTAGCAGCAAACAGAGGTCGCAGTTTTATATTGTGCACGGCGAGCACAAAGGAAAAACTTTACATGATTCGAACTTCGACCGAACTCTAGGTAGGTATACAACAGCGACTGCATTTAAAAGCTTTGAACAGAGCACCGTTAATAGGGCACGAGAGATCATCACACATGGACTCCACACATATTTTGTCCTTCTCTTTACGGAGAAAATAAAAAGAAACGTCACATCTGCGCAGCAAATGTTAAATTATAAAACATGTGCACCCGGTTGGTATGGGGAAGTATAGCTAGTTTAAATATGCTGTTTATTTAGCTTTGCTAGTGTATTTTTTGTGGACTATACTTTGACTACTACGGTACTTTATGAACTTTTTGGATTGAGATACCTAATATACTTAGTCCAATTTTACTGGCAGTGGTAAATCACGATAAACCTAGCCCAGCATATTATTTTGTAGTGATTACGGATTTCAATTTGGAAATATCCAAGCTAATTTAACACGGGCAGTTGGTAAGGTTGATTCGCCATTTTGCGATCGAAATACAAATACTGTTGGTATTGAAGTATTTTAGTATGTAGGAAGGTATGTTATGAATATCCTTGTTACTTTACCCCTCGATAGAAGAAATGCCAACCGGTGGTTAAGCATTCCTCTTGCAGAGCTACTTTCTCATCGCCTCTCCAATCTATTTCGATGGCTCTCAAAGGTATTTCCGTTAACAAATCAGGAACTTTTCGCTTGAGCAGCATGATTGCTGCAGACTTGGACATCAAATAACCTCGGTTACCCGAGTCCAACTTGGAGACTGGAAACAAGAATAGCACAGTGTTAATAAAGATGAATCTTTAGCGTGGTCGTTGGTCTTTAGTCGGTTATCTACGCCTTGTGGATTTCTGGTAACCTACCGTCTTGCCAGTAATTGTTATAAACCAGAAAATTGCCCGTCATTTTTTTTTTGTGGTTGGGAATTTATCGAATAATTTCTCTCGCTCTGGGTGGAGCAAAGTCATAGTCAAAGTCAAAGCATTTATTTCAAATAGATAGGCACTTAAAAGGCACTTTTGAACGTCAACATTTACATTAAAATAGAATTGATTGTAGTCGCCCCTTCCAAAATGTAGTTTCGTATGCAGAAGAATGGGCAAGAAGCTCCACCGTTACTCTTCGTTAGCACGAGGGCGTGTCCTTTTACTGACTAAAACCCACCCGTGATACCGTGGTACCGAGATACCGTGGCCCTTGGCACACAGGCAACTCAGGGAATCAGTTACCTGTGTGCCAGGGACCACGGTATCTCTTTCGAACAACCCGCAACCCTGGCAGGCATCGGCAAAAAAAAAATCGGACCTCCCATTCAAAATAGATTGGCTGACTATTGATTTTGTATGGGAGGTCCGATTTTTTTTGCATATTTCGATCATATTCCTTGGAGAAATTTGTTCAATTTCACGGGTACTATCACCCTGAAAAATTGCGGTGATTGGTGACTAAAAATTCACCTTGTATATTAATTATGTATAATAGTCTAAACTACACATTGCTTCCAGCCACTCCAGTGTTAATTGACAAGTGGACACCTGTCTGTTAGGATAGTGGTGGCTCGCAAAACACACTGCATACATAGGTACGTTATTATGAGTGATCGATTGCGCATCGCCCCATTTGCCCCGCCTGCTCTGCGGAATCTATTATTGGTTTACCTGTAATTTGGTCATTTTAAACCTGTGGTGGTAAAGGGAAAATCGAATTTAAATCAAAACATGAAACGATTCGCTAGAAAATTATTTGGTACTCAATGATGTTTTAATACTCGTGGGCATCGACACGCAAACTGTAACCATGGATTCAGTAAGGAACCTGCGGTTAATAAGAGCCGGCATAATTAAAACTTAAATATTTAAAAAATTACGTGAAGTAGAAATAAAAATCAGGGATATAATTGAACATTATATAATAGAGGTCTTAAAAAAAATGCCTTTATGGCTAGGTTTTAAACATTTTGGGAACAAAAATAAACTTTATAAAATCCTTTACCATGGACCTTAATAAACTTAGGTAGTCTATTAAGGTCCGAGACAAAAATAAAAGAAAAAAGCAGATAAAAAACAAACTCATTTATTTTCCTATATAACTTAACATAATTAACACTTACAAACTAATAATAATTTACCACTAATCATAATTGTGGTATTATAACAAATCGGTCCTTTAAATAAACTTATAATATTTTGTAACACAAAGTCGTAATACTTGTTATTTAAGTAAAATCAACAAAGTTAGGTATTACTATTTTTGGATAAAAACTTCATAACCAAAAATGTCGATAACAGAAATTTAAAAAATAAATGCTTGTTCTTTGCCCAGCAAATGCACTGGCCCTTATTACAATAATGAGGTAGTAAAAAGCCCGAAAAATCGAAATAGAATAATGAGATCAACAAATATCAATGGTGGATTCGCAGTAATAATACATGTAACATCATTAATGATTAATTACATACTTAGGTAATCAACTATAATCAAACGAGATCAGAGCCTTAATTTTGGCTTGCTTAGTTTGCCAATAAGGGCCAACCCTTATTTACTACCTTCCAGATGGCCCTAATAGCAAAGGCGTCACTGTTTACAAAACGTGATTTGAAAGTTGGCAAATATCAACAAAATAAAAGAGCTTACCTTGATACGACAGCTCTAATATCCACTTTACAGTCATTAGGTGCTTGATTATTGTAAAATACAGTATTTTCTTTTTAGTGAACGTTTTTGCTTCGGCATTTTTTTAAATATGCGACAGTGAGTTTTTCGGGCCTGTTGACAAAATAGTGGTGCACACGGCAACACGCACGCGGGACGTAGCAATTCTGTTGATTATTTTTATGTATGCGTGAGATGCAACCTATAAAACTATTGAATGTGTTTTTTTCTCTAATAGTCCTTAATAGTCACTGGCCCATAATTACTGCAGGTACCGTAAGGAGTCAGAAGTGCAGTAGTACGAGAAGGATTGTATTGCTATAAACGCGCGTCCAGGCCGTACCTACATCTGTGTGTATAAGTGATGTATCAACACAGAACGCACATCTCAGAACTCATACATACACTGGGGTCGAATGAAACACTAACCTACCGTCGCACAGAGTACGTAATTAACTAATTACGCATGACGTTGGTCGATTCATACCATTGATAAAATTCACGTTCTTATATCAAGTGCAGATAGCTGGTAGTATATCGTCTCATATTTATGAAACAGGTCTGTGTTCAAATCTTGACATGATAACTTTATTTTTCTTTTCAACAATAATCTTCATCTGTTCTTTTATTATTCGATAAATTAATAAACGAGAATAATAAAGTAATAATTACCTTTTTATTACTTATATTGTTATTGAAATAAAGGATTAAGAATAAAAATATTTAATAAGTGATTATAAAATGTTTATTCGTTATAATTTTATGAAGCATAAATATAACTAATAATAACTTCATGTTATAACATTTTATTTTCTCATCAAGAACAATTTATTGAAGTAAAGTAGCTAATCAGTGAATTATGATAATCAGGCTTAAAATATTGTATCTTAGTAATATAATAATATTGTGCTGTAATTATTAGGTACTGTGTGTGGGTACTCTAAAGAAACCACAACAAGACAATCTATGCAAATGTACCCACGTAAATATAACAAATGCAGACTCATTGACTCATACTACTTTTATTCTACTGCGAGTGAGTTCGTTCTATCTCAAACCTCAAAGTTTGTTCAAAATAATCCATATTACGGATATGACACAATATTATTTGAAAATTACTAAAATCATAAGTATTTGTAATTTATGACTTAATGTTTATGGTTTTCCGGTAAATATAGTTTTTGAGCTGGTTTTCGATGATGCAAACCTTCTGCGTGGAGTGCACGGCGCACGGTTCGTAACGACGTGTAGATAATTTGGCAAAATATCTTGTCGGTATGAAACCACTTGTTTCATATTCGCTGACCAGGTCGCTGCGCCTCTTTAATAAGCTGGGGTCTTCCACTTTTCGCTAGCTGTAATTTTTGTCTAGCTGTTCCATAAATTTTGACAAAATCAAAAGATTTATTTCAAATAGGCACATTTGAGTTACTTTTGTATGTCAATATGTACATTAAAATATAATTGATTCTAGTCGCCCCTTCCAAAAGGTATTTTCGTACGGAGAAGAATGAGCAAGAAACTCTTTAGTCCGATTTAGTTAGTCCCTTGCTGCCCTCTACCAGCAATACGTCCGTACCCCACAGGGGGTGCCCTTAGCGATCAGACACTCTAGTTTTTATTTTTAAGTTCTGGCTTGTAATCTTAATTTATAAAGATTATCACAGGCAAGTCCGGTTAGCAGATGACAACCTCATAGGTTGAACTGCGAGATGTCGTTCACAAAAAAAGGTCAAGAAACTCCACCGGAACGGTGGAGTTTCTTGCCGTTTTTTAATGATAGTGAAACGAAAGTCTTTGAACAGTGCGTGTTGCCAGTGATGACATATGGAACTGAAACGTGGTCGCTCACAATGGGCCTCATAAGAAGGCTTAAATTCACCCAAAGTGAGAGGGCTATGCTTGGAGTTTCCCTACGTGATGTAATCAGGAATGAAGAGAACCAAAGTAACCGACATAGCCCGAAGAATTGCCAAACTTAAGTGGCAGTGGGTAGGGCACATTACTTGGGGCCGAAAATTTCTGGAGTGTCGACCGCGTGGTGGACCGATGACCTTGTGAGGCTCCGCTGTCCGCTGGTTGCGGGAAGCACAGAAACGGTCGAAGTGGTGAAGCCTATGTCCAGCAGTGGACATCTTTCGGCTAAAATTATGATGATGAAGGTAGGCCAGGGTATCCAAAACGAATTGGTTCTTTTGAAATTACTATCGATATTTATTATGAACACTATATTACATAAACATTTCATTGTAAAGGTACCGGAAATGACATGAAAAAATTGAATTGGCAATCTATTAGATACAGTGTTAGTCAGAGCCAAAGTCACTGCTCCCAAACGTCAAATAGGTTCTTAAGGTTACTGTTCTTTTTAACCGACTTCAAAAAGGAGGAGGTTATCAATTCGTCGGAACCTTTTTTTTTTTTTTTTTTTTTTTTTTTTTTTTTTTTTTTTTTTTTTTTTTTTTTTTATGTATTTTCCCCGATTACTCGAAGATGGCTGGACCGATTTGGATTTTGTTTTTTTTGTTTGAAAGGGTATACTTCCCAGGTGGTCCCATGATCATCAAGTCAGGATCTGATGATGGGATCCTGGAGAAATAGAGAGAACTCTTCAAATTTTATAGGCACACGAAGCGATTTAGGTATTTTTTGGAAGAATACTTTCTCGTAGTGGTCTCATTTCAATTTGGTGAAGATCTGATGAAGAACTTTGGAGATAGGCAACGGAACTCCTCAATAAATGATAGCAAATGGACTGGGATTGCTGAAATCTCATGTCTGTCTATTGCTTACACCAGTTCATAACATAACATCACGCCGGTATGCTGTGAAGGGGTAAGCACATGTGAACCACTAAAAAGTGAAAAATAAAAACTTTTTCCAAAAAAAAAACAACCGACTTCCAAAAAACCACTACAAAGTGAAAAATAACTTTAATTTCGGAAGGCGGTGACAAAAAATTCAAATACAGCTCCAAAGACACCGACTTCCGAAATTAAAGTTATTTTTCACTTTGTAGTGGTTTTTTATTATTTGAAAGTTGACGTTCAATAGTGCCGTTTATGTTTGTCCTTTCTTTTGGTTTGTGACTACATTTTTGAAATTATTTTCCTTTTCAACAGTATATATCTGCGATTTGATACAGATAGTGATTAATTGCATTAACTTCTCGCGATGATGAAGGTACTTACTGTTTGGTATGAGTATCTTGGTGACCTGCACTCGAATGCCTCGGCGCGGGTGCCTGTAGGTGGCGCCAACCACGACGTTGATAGATCGCGTGTCTGTCATGTCGGCCCTAGGGTTGGTGACGCACACGGCTGCCGTTATCACAGCCACCCGAGATACTAGGGTACCGACGCACAGTCCTCGGTACCGGGACGGGAAATATACCTGTAGCAGGCGATGTTAGTGAGAACCGACCCGTGATACGCGGTCATGGGTCGGTTTTGTTGTTTAAGTAGACAGTTTCTCTGATTGGTCAGTTTTACGGATTAGACAATTAACGAAACTGACACAGGAATTTGTCGAGTTGACGCAATTGTCGATTCCGCAAAACTGACCAATCGGCGAAACTGGCTACTAAACGAAACTGGCCAATTAAATAAACTGACGAGTGAGGGAACTGACCAGTGATACAGGGAGTGTTATCTGGGGATTACTTATCCAATCTAATTATATTTTTATATGTACTTGGGACTGCGGTGTCTATCACCTCAATAATTGTCGATTAAGGCAATAAGAGTAAAGTCCCCCGCAGACAAGCGCAACGTGACTCTTGTAGAAGAATTTCCAAGAAATTTTCATAGAAATTGATATTCGCATAACTTGTCGCGGATGTTCGCGGGGACCTTTATTTTTCAAATTATTTTCAGAGAAGATGCTATGTAGTTTATATTTATTTATTAAATACTTTGGAGACGATGTAAGTAAAAGGAGACCGGCAAGTCAAAACTTACTAGAAAATTAACAGATCCATGGGTCGGCTTAAATGGCTCTCTCCCTTTGCATTGCAGAAAGCAAGCACCTAAAAGCAATAACACGATTAAACCAGGAAATATAGTACTATATTATGAACAATAAAAGGTTTCAAACTACCAATCAGGAACAGTATTTTTAATTTATTCATGCTACAGAAGACTTGAACATTGAAACTGAAATAAACATAAACCAGGCTTTAATTAAAATGGTGAAACGGTTGTTAAATTTGCCATCAAAATAAAGATAATGGTGTGCTACGAATTCATCACAAACTAGTCCGAATTTAAATGCTTATTGCTTTATACAATAAGCCTGCCAGTGAAAGAGAAAAATAGACGCTTGACTTGTGCTTGCCAGCGATAGACGCTTGACTTATGTAGTACGTAGAAAATGTCTGTCCTTCTGTGTATCCGATCCAAATCCGAGAAATGTCGGTCCGAAGTACATATGTATTTGTATCGGGGTTGCGCATTAGATCGAGAATCGAATTCGAATTGAAGTCGGATTTTCAGTCAAAGTCAAAGCATTTATTTCAAATAGACACATAAAAGGCACTTTTGAACGTCAACATTTACATTAAAATAGAATTGATTCTAGTCGCCCCTTCCAAAAGGTTGTTTCGTATGGAGAAGAATGGCCCCGAAACTCCACCGTTAGTCTTTTAAAATGTTATACCTACTATATTTTACATACATTAATTATATAATTTTATGTGAAAACGATGCACCTAGAATAAAATTACCATACTACAATAGGTATTTTTTGGAAATTTCTGAAATATCCACCGCGCACCGTCGAAATTGTTGTTTTGGTTATGTCAAAAAGAAAGGATACGTAGTATTTTAACGAAGATCACAGTTAAGACGGGACGGGGCCTGTGAGGAATTTGAAAAATAGGTATTTGAAGAAACCATTGCCGTCGCGCTGTTAGTAAGTCTGCCCCCGTAGTGTGTGATAGGGACAGCTGCAGCTTAGACCGAAATTATCACAAAATTTTTGACGAAATCGACGTTTCGTATTCCCCTTTTTTCTCCTCGAAAACTGAGCCGATTCAATTTTTTTTTTTTTAATATTTTAAGAAAGAGTATGTTTAGGTTCCTATAATTATTTTGATGTTAAAAACTTTTCTAATTTGTCTGGTAGTCCGCTAATCACGGCGGTAAAAATAGGACATTTTTTGTAATTTTTAGAGGGTCATATTTTCTTTAATAATTAGTTGCTGAAAAAAAGAAAATGACAGGGATGTGTTTACAGCAGACCTTGATTTTATGAAAAAAAATTTGCTCTAGAGGCATTATTCAGGAAGAAAAAAGGGGAATACATTTGTATGGAGAATCGCACGCTCTGTTCCCTCTTAATAGGCTTTTCAAGTTAACGAGTAATAGTCGATCAACTTACATTTGCAGTTGGGATGTATGGTAGAACATGTTTTTCAACCACAATGTTAAGTTTGTTCTTGTTATAAAGTCGCCCCAGCTACGGAACCCTTCATGCGTGCGTGGTCCGACAGGCAATTGCCCGGTTTTCTAGATGTAACAACTAGAAAGTTAAAAATATTAGGTCTTTACCTATGAAATTACCGTTTTGCAGTACTGGCCATTTCAAATCAAAATAATTTTTGTTTGGGTAAGAATTCTAATTTCAAATTAATTTTATTTAAAAAACATGGATTTTTTTTTCCAAAAGTAGTCATTTGTTTATTGATTAGTGTTACATTTTCATCGCATTTCAATCTTTTTCGTCATCATGGATACGTTAAAAATTCGAGTAATTATGGAATATGAGTACCGTCGTGGCAGCAACGCGGCACAAGCGGCACGCAACATCAACGACGTTTACGGAGCTAACACTACAAACCAACGCACCACCTGTTATTGGTTTGCTCGCTTCCGTTCTGGAAATTTCGACCTGAAAAATGAACCTCGCGGTCGTCCGAAGACTTTGGTCGACAATGACGAATTAAAGGCGATTGTGGAAGCTGATGATACACAATCTACGGCTGAATTAGCAGCAGCTTTCGACGTCAGCGTTAAAACAATTTTGGTCCATTTGCGTCAAATTGGCAAGGTAAAAAAGCTTGACAAATGGGTGCCCCACGAACTCAATGATCGTCAGCGCGAAGTACGCGTCGAGACGTGCCTTGCACTGCTCAACAGACACACAAATGAAGGAATTTTGAACCGCATTGTTACCTGCGATGAAAAATGGATTCTGTTTGATAACCGCAAGCGCTCAGCAAGTTGGTTGGATCCTGGTTCAGCACCTAAACAATGCCCTAAACGAAAACTTACCCCTAGAAAAGTGATGGTCACTGTTTGGTGGTCTAGCGCCGGTGTGATTCATCACAGCTTCTTACCAAACGGGGTGAGCATTACTGCAGATGTGTACTGTGAAGAACTGAACACAATGATGGAGAAGCTGGCACATCTCCAACCAGCATTGGTCAATCGCTCGTCTCCGCTGCTCCTGCACGACAACGCGCGACCTCATACTGCACAGCAGACGGTCTCCAAGTTGCAAGAACTGGGGTTGGAAGCTCTCCGTCATCCGCCCTACTCACCAGACCTTGCGTCTACAGACTACTACTTTTTCCAGAATTTGGATAACTTCTTGGCGGGAAAAAAATTCAATACCCGAGAGGCAGTACAAAATGCCTTTGAAGAATTTGTTGCCTCCCGTCCAGCTGATTTCTTTAAGAAGGGCATCAATAAACTGCCACTGCGATGGCAAAGATGCATTGATTGCATGGGTGATTACTTCGATTAATACAAATAAAAAATACATGAAAAAAATTCGTTTAAATTTTTTCATACAAAACGGCAATTTCATAGGTAAAGACCTATTATAAACATTTTTATTTCATAAATAAAACAAACGACTTAGGGGGAAAACCATACAAAACTACAGAGTTCCGAAATTAAAGTTATTTTTTATATTGTAGTGTTTTTTTGAAGTCGGTTGTTTTTTTTTTGTACGTACCTACACACATCAAAAATAGTTACGATCACTTTGAAAAAACAAAATCTTTTTTGTTACGGTTGATTAAATTATGATTTCTTCTTCTTTTAAGATTCTTTATTTAAAAATATAGATTTAGAATATAAAACAGTTCAATTGTTTTTCCATATAAAAAGGCTTTTATAGCTTACGCTCATTCAGAAATCTGATTTAGTCAATTTTAACGGATTTAAAATGCTTTTTCGCGGAAAGTTATGATTGAAAAAATGCCAAGAGGATTATTAGAAGTTTTAAGAGCAAGAATAGTAACTTTGAGGGACGAAGGATAGACCACGAGAGAAATAGCACGCACAGTTGCTATATCTCAATCCTGTGTTGTGACCACGTTGCAGAGGTACCACGGGATGGATAATTTTGCTGACCGACCCCGCAGTGGTCGCCCAACTGTTTTGACTGCTGCCCCAAAGCGCTATATTAGATTGCTGGCAGCCCGTGACCCAACAATCAACGCTACTAAAATAAAAGCAGAATTTCGGGCCGCCTCTGGGCTTGAAGTTAGCACTGCTACCATTCGGAATTGCTTGCACCAGGCTGGATTACGAGCACGGAGGTCTTGGCGAGCTCCTCTGAATTCCCGGCAACGACAATGACGGAGATTGCAGTGGGCTGCTGTGGGCTAGGCTTCGACAAAATGAAGAAGAAAACATTTGACAAAACTGTCTCTTCGTTGACGAATCGCAAATCAGTACTCATCCAGATAACCGACGTGTCCGTGTCTGGAGAAGACCAGGAGACCGTGAAAGGCAAAGAACTGCCACTGGAACAGTTGAGCAAGGCGGGAAATAGGTGTCCTTTTGGGGTGGTATTATGATTGGAGCTAGAACGCCTTTGATCCCGTATCGAGGCTTCATGACAGCAGACGTGTATAGAGCAGATGCTATTGCTGTAATTGTCAGACCATTCCAAGTAAACCATCGGCACCAATTTGTACTGGTCGATAATAATGCACCCGCCCATCGAGCTCAACGAGTCAATGCTGCTCTCCGAGAATACGACATCACAAGGTTAGACTGGCCTGCCGGCTCACTTGACTTAAACCCAATAGAGCACGCGTGGGATGCTCTTAAGCGAGCTGTTTGAAACTGTCAGCCAGACATCAGACAGTGCCAGAGCTCAGGGAAGCCGCTATTCAAGAAAGGGACAGGTTACCCCAAGAAATGCTGGATAACTTGATTCTCAGCATGCCCAGGAGGATCACCGCATGTGTTCGAGTCAGAGGAGGAGTTATATTATATTGAATATAAACCTTTTATTAATAAATTGTTGTTTAAGTTTGGTTAAACAATCTTTTTCTTGCTATCAAATTTCTGTTACAATTACTTTATGATTAATTACTCAATTAATAAATAGTTTTATTTTTTATTTCAAACAGGGTATCTATTTAAAGAAAACACACAACAAAGATTTTTTCTTGATAAAGTTCAATTTAAAAAATGATATCAGGTTATGCTAGTGATCACAAACTTTTTTGATGTGTGTATGTATTCAGAGAATGAATGGATGAAACCTATCAGCTATGTCCGGATGTAGCTTTATATAGTACATCAGACTGTGGGATATCTTTGCAAGAGATAAACTCTCATAAAAACAATTATTAAGTAATATGTTAACAAAACAGACTTTGTTTCCGAGTTGCCAACTGCTGTGGTTATGAGTGAAACATCAACAATCGAACAAATCACTTGACAGGAATTTAACAATCTGTCAGCTAATTTGCTGTTCATAAACCAACTGCTAGTTGTAAGTTCTTTTTAACTAATTTCGTCGACAGGCGGCTATAATGTTCGTTAATTAACCAACATTAGAGGTTGATTATGCTCATGCTTTTGATTTATTTCGTCGCACACACAAAATACTTGAACTGTTCCTATCATCGCCTTGGTACCTAATGGATAGCCATAGAGTGAACAATTCTGAAAGTTTATAAGACTTAGATGCTTGATATGTCAGTAAGATGGAGACCTAAATTGTAACAATCACAAGACATTACATTCGTCACGGTGATGGTAGGTAGCCATGGCCGCCATGGCTGGGTACTGTCTTATATAGGTTTGTAAACCAGCAAAATTTAAAAATAAAGAAGTAGTTGTTCACTTTCTTAATAGCTCGCAAAAACGACCTAGTTGTTATAGTGTTGATGTAGGTCGAAATAAAGAGCACTTAAGTTGGTTTACAACTTACGAGGGAATTTTAGATCCATACAAAAGCTGATCTGCATCCCGACGCAAAAAGTCTGACGCCATATCATACCGGAGGAAATCCGGCTATTCCCGGAAAAAGTAATAATTCTTGCCTAGCCGCAGATAGAGAGATCGGCTCGAGGGGAGGGGGTGTGAATATGCGTACAGGACTGACTAGCGAGTAGGTGCTCCCGGGTGCAAGAGCCCAAGAGGCAGATCAATAGGCAGGCGTCCTGCGTGTCCCCGGTCCCGCCCGCGCCGCGCCACTCGCACAGCTCGCCAGTCGCCCCCGAGCCACGTCCGCGATCGACCGCCGCCGCGCTCTGACCCGCGATACCAGACTACTAGATATGGAGGTAAGCTTGCCCAACACCAGCAGTAAACTTTAACAAAATCTATTTCACTTGTTGTGCGTCCCGCGCCCCGCACGTAATTAGATATTTACGTTACCTAATTTTAATGAGCGAAAGTGGAAAAATATTTCTCCATATACGGATAAGTTAAATAATGTATACGTTGTTTTGTTAATTTAATTTTTAAATAGGTATTTGTTTTTAAATATGTTTTTTTTAAGTGATCATCATAGGTTTGTAATTAATTTGGTCAAATCAGGACTCAAATTATTGGAAAAATGCTTTCTATTCAAAAATTGTGAGGGTGTATTTAAATTCGTTACATAATATAAATGAGTGCGCAGCATCCCGCTACAATCAAACAGGGACGGTGGGGGTGGGTATAGTATAGACTTATAGAGTATAGACTTGTTTGTGTGCGTTAAGTCCGGGAATTCGACAGTGATATCGTTTCCCTAGTTCGTGCTAGTATGACATTAACTATCAATTGATATATAATTCACGAATGGAAGTACTTCTACCATTACTTTTCAAATTATTTACAAACACCGCCATAACTTAATGAATTCAACACTAATAGTTATTCGCAGCTGTTGTTTCTGTTTCCTAGTATATAGTTATCTGTGTTTCTGATTGTTTGGGCTGCTATTTATAGACGCGGGGAATAGAGGCCAATAACATAGGGAATGATTGTCAACAGTAGGCATAACAAATGATTCAAACTGTATAACGGCTGGACAATCGCAATGACACTGGGTAGTGACCTCTGAGACATCCAGTTAATTTTAGCGGGCGCCATGACTGAGTTACAATTAAAGTCATTGACTGAGCAGTGCCAGTTATCGCTGCTACCTATCTAATGCTATGAGTCTTTGTTCTTATAAATTCTTTACGCGTGTAGGTACTCTAGTTCCCGACATGGGTAACTTGCATTGCATGTTTTGAAGGTACATTTTGTTTTTTTTTTTTTCTAAATGCTACGCGAGCGAAGGTTTATTTTAGTGGAAGCCGCAGCGACATTCAGATCCGTTAGCATTTTCTCTTGATGTTGATATTTATACAGTGATTGTTATATTAATTGTAGGCTAAGTACGTGTGGCGCCTGGTGGCAGGGCTGATCCTGCTGTCGGCAGTTGTGGTTTCCGCAGAGGGTGAGGTATGGGAGGAGAGTGAACACGAAGTCCTCATCCGGAGCGAGAGGGGCGCTAAAAATAGAGGTTAGTATTTAGAGCGCACGAAACTAGCCACGCTTCCGATGCCGGAATGCATTATACATATTTCACTAATTCTTGAGGAAACCATTCGTATTGGACACTTTAAATTACAGATAGCTACGCATGGGGTTCCAAGTTTTCATTACCATAACTTATAAATTCAATTAGCCTGTTCAGTTAATTGAATTTGACTTTTATTCAGTCAGTTATATAAGTACAATTTAATGTTTCGTTTGTTAAACAAACATTTTTCTCGTGGTATTTTTCAACATCATTGCATTCTGCCGCTGCGCTGCCGGGTTTTGAGAATTTGCATTCAATTCAATTGTGTTTATTCGTAAATGAATTATACGCGAGCTTTTGAAAGGAATGTTGAGTAGTTCTGTAGCAATTAAATTCTCGTTCCTTAAAGAATTATGTACTTGTCTTTTCAAATATCTTACAAAATTCTCAGTAATAGAAACATGATGGTAAAATGTTTATAGCTGTTTATTGTGTGTCTCAACTATTTTAGGTACCTACAAGTTAACGACGCGAAGATGGCGTATTCATCGAGATCCTTTTGTTTTCTTATTTGTGTTGCTACCCTACTTCCAGACAGCTCAAAATAAATCCCTCGGGTCGCTGTCTGTAGCCGCCCATCTGCACATGTTGGGATACATTCAAAACTCTGCCTTTTTTGACAATAAAAACAGAACGTTTGGTCATTGAAATAAAAGAGTCCGTTATGTACAATAATCCGTTTTAAATGGTTTGTTTTGTTATAGTATTTTAGAAGTGCCTCCTCTAAGTACCTGGTACTTATTGACTGGCCTGCACTGTCCTCCCATACCTATTATCACTGTAATTTGAAAACATTGTAAAAGCCAATTATTTTTAAAAGAGTAACCGTGGAGTTTTTTGCCGGCTCTTCTCCATAGGAAACGATAAATTGGAACCGTGCACCTAGCTTCTGACGTTTCATAAGTGCCCATGCAGGCTTATGTGAAATAAAATATTTTTTTTTTTTTTTTTGACTAAATTGTCTTTTTAAAGATAAGGCTTAAATATTACGGAAGTAAATCAGTAGATTTAGGTTCTTGCAAATAATGGATGGCCGTATCGTAAATTGAATAAATGAATCTGTTTAGGTAGGTACACGACGTTTTGAATGGGTATCTATGTATAAATTACCTAACTTACGAATTGACACGTACCTATGACACATTTTGGCTACAGACTACACTATAAGCCGTCGGCCCATCTGCCCATCTAGTTCTTAATGTTAATATTAGTTAATGTTACAAAACGTATTCTCAACATAATTAAGAGATCTAACTTAACCCGTATCAAAGTAGCGTTTTACTATAAAGGTGTTAACTATAACATTTTGAAATTTTAATTAATTAATGCAAAAAAAAGAATATGGAAACTTTGTCATGCCTATTAAATGACGTAATTTCATAAACACAGAGACTTGCCGCTACGTCCGCGGCGCTTGGAGCGAGTGTGACGCCAAAACCAACATGCGCTCCAGACAGCTTACCCTGAAGAAAGGAGACCCAGCCAGCTGCGAGAGCATCAAGACTATCCAGAAGAAATGCAAGAAAGGTAATTACATAAATCTTTGCAGGCTGAAGACTCCAGATTACCCGTTTTCCTTACATATGGAATACTAGCTATTGCCAGTGGTTTCGACTGCGTGGTGATCGGTTATTATCCTACGGGAACGTACTACCGGAATGAATAGTATCATATACATTAATCCAGGTTATAAACTATCTGTATGCCAAATTTCATCCAAATCCGTTCGGCCGTTTTTGCGTGATTGAGCAACAAACTTCCAAACATCTAAAATTTCACATTTATAATATTAGGTCTTTACCTATGAAATTGCCGTTTTGCAGTACTGGCCATTTCAAATCAAAATAATTTTTGTTTGGGTAAGAATTCTAATTTCAAATTAATTTTATTTTAAAAACATGATTTTTTTTTTCCAAAAGTAGTCATTTGTTTATTGATTAGTGTTACATTTTCATCGCATTTCAATCTTTTTCGTCATCATGGATACGTTAAAAATTCGAGTAATTATGGAATATGAGTACCGTCGTAGCAGCAACGCGGTACAAGCGGCACGCAACATCAACGACGTTTACGGAGCTAACACTACAAACCAACGCACCACCTGTTATTGGTTTGCTCGCTTCCGTTCTGGAAATTTCGACCTGAAAAATGAACCTCGCGGTCGTCCGAAGACTTTGGTCGACAATGACGAATTAAAGGCGATTGTGGAAGCTGATGATACACAATCTACGGCTGAATTAGCAGCAGCTTTCGACGTTAGCGTCAAAACAATATTGGTCCATTTGCGTCAAATTGGCAAGGTAAAAAAGCTTGACAAATGGGTGCCCCACAAACTCAATGATCGTCAGCGCGAAGTACGCGTCGAGACGTGCCTTGCACTGCTCAACAGACACACAAATGAAGGAATTTTGAACCGCATTGTTACCTGCGATGAAAAATGGATTCTGTTTGATAACCGCAAGCGCTCAGCAAGTTGGTTGGATCCTGGTTCAGCACCTAAACAATGCCCTAAACGAAAACTTACCCCTAGAAAAGTGATGGTCACTGTTTGGTGGTCTAGCGCCGGTGTGATTCATCACAGCTTCTTACCAAACGGGGTGAGCATTACTGCAGATGTGTACTGTGAAGAACTGAACACAATGATGGAGAAGCTGGCACATCTCCAACCAGCATTGGTCAATCGCTCGTCTCCGCTGCTCCTGCACGACAACGCGCGACCTCATACTGCACAGCAGACGGTCTCCAAGTTGCAAGAACTGGGGTTGGAAGCTCTCCGTCATCCGCCCTACTCACCAGACCTTGCGCCTACAGACTACTACTTTTTCCAGAATTTGGATAACTTCTTGGCGGGAAAAAAATTCAATACCCGAGAGGCAGTACAAAATGCCTTTGAAGAATTTGTTGCCTCCCGTCCAGCTGATTTCTTTAAGAAGGGCATCAATAAACTGCCACTGCGATGGCAAAGATGCATTGATTGCATGGGTGATTACTTCGATTAATACAAATAAAAAATACATGAAAAAAATTCGTTTAAATTTTTTCATACAAAACGGCAATTTCATAGGTAAAGACCTATTATTAATCGGAAGTAGGATAATAATTAATACCACATTTAATGTATATCTAATTATGAGCTAGCTATGTCCTAACTCCTACTGCAGCGCTAGGGTATCCCTTCCGTATTCTCGGTCTTTTGCAATGTCAGGGAGCCCTTGAAGAAAGAACAATCATCTTATTTTACATACAAATTCAGTAGGTACTTACTTAAAGTAAAACAGGAACTGAAAACAAGTTTCAGTGAACTGTCAACATGTTTATGTTTTTCCAAAGAAACGTCAAGCGAGTATAAAAGCTACAAGACGGCTGAAATGCCAGCCGCTCGCTCTTTCAGAATGCGGTAGGTAGACATTTCAGGAAATTGTTTTGCCGTTCATAGCCGAAAATACTTCAATACTTGCCACGCGATATTTGTCTAGTATTTTATGTATGATCTATTCAAACATTGCATTGTTTATTAAAAAGCATGTCATCTAAAATCATAACGCCTTCTGCCGGAAATCAGAGGCGATTTCAGGGTGTTTTAAAATTTAAAGAGCAACTATTGTGTGGCCCGCTTTACGCGCAAAAAAACTTTAGTTTTTTTCGCGTAAAGGTGAAGTTGAATGTGAATAATCCACACCTAATTTTCATCCTTCGATTGGAGTTAAAGCTACGCTTGCCAAGGTTGGTCCGTGGATGGATGACCATCGATTTCATAACGAGACTCCTCCGTGCTTCGGAGTTACGTAAAGCTCTTGGTCCCGGTAGTCATTTGTAAATTCTTAAGTAGTCAGCGGCCCGAAAGTTTGACAACCAGTCTTACTAAGGGTATCGTATTACTCAGTAACTGGGTTGTGGAGGTCAGATAGGCAGTCGCTCCATGTAAAATACTAGTATTAAGAGGAATCTTAATCTCTAATCTAATCTCTCTCTAATCTTAATTACTAGAGAATGGGCTGCAGCGTTCTCTATGCATTTGACCACCATACTGCGATCGCCAATCCGCCTACCAAGCGTAGCGATTATGGCAAATCCCCTCCTTTTGGGGGAGGCTTATGTCCAGCAGTGGATGTGTTTCGGCTAATATGATGATGATGATGAAGAGGAATCTAGTCTCACCTAATTTTCATTATTCACACCTAATTTCCATCTATTTGTAAAGCTTGCCGCTATGCGAAGTCTCCGTGGAGTGACTGCAGCCCCAACGGCGAGATGTCCCGGACTGATATGCTGAAGGCAAATAGCGACTCTAGTTGCGACCAAAGTCGGCGCCTTACTAAGAAATGCAACAAGAACAAGCAGGTCAAGACCTCCAAAGACAAGGGTAAGAAAGGTTTGTTACCCCCCCTCATTATTATTGAACAACATTAATAGGTACCGATTTTCTATTATAGGCGTGCCTAATTCGTTACATCATTCTAAGGCTTAACAGTCAATTCGCATGAAATTACACCACCGAAACGGGCGAATCGACATTGTTAAATCATTTATTATTTTCTGTAAGCGATTCGCACCAAGTTAATTTATATGTGGGCGAATCGACCACTCTAGAAGTACTAGGTACATTTTGAATTGTATGCAAGAAAAAAGTACCTACACTAAGTAGCTGTACCACTTTGCATTCTAACTGGTGTCTAATTAACTGGTCGTCGTCACCGTAAGCCTTTTGGGTATTGTCTTTGTTTTGGCATGCGTCCCACTGTGACATTCCAGAGTCGAATGTATTTATTGCTAACTGCAGTAGTACATCCTCGTTATCTGCTATAGGTACCTGTGGCAATGGAATGGGTATAACTAACAGTACTGGCGTCAAGCGATAGTTCGTATTCCTAAAGTGTTGAAGTATGGGAAATCTTCTACGGGGGACTCACTCGAACCTTGCCGCACAATGATTTAATATATTTTTCTGTTTACAGGTCGCCGAAATCGTCAATAAGATTTAATGGCCATTGAATTATGATTGGACATTTTTACAGCATTCATAATAGTGCTTCTGCTAAACTAATAGTGCCAAAATAGTGAACACTTTTTAATAGTTTCTTACAAACATTCATTACTATAATTAGCTACAATATAACAGTACATGAGTACATTTATCCCTTAATATTGACTTGTATTAAGTAACTTGTATGAACACTAGATAATGTTAAGTAGTACATATTCCTTTTATTAATGCTGGTAAATCAAAATAATTCTTAAATATTAAGATAAATGAATAAATAAATTAATAAGTACTTAATTATGGTGGTTGTTTATTTTGTGTTCTCAATAAAACAATGTCCCCTATACCCTCTGATTACCTACATGTACCTACCTAAGTATTTTTTATTGAGTAGGTAATTAACATGTAATGGAAATAAAACAAAACCTGAAACGAATACACACTAGGTACATTTAATACCATAATTAGGAATTAATGGAAGCTTCTGTTACCTTCTCTTTACCAAATTAATCAGAACATTATAACATATTATTACACTATGATTATTTGGAAACCATTTATCGCTCAAACACTAACAGACTCATGAGTCTGAGCACTGATATAATCATAATTATGTAATTAAAGATCAATTAGACAACATACCTACTTACTGTATAATAAACAATACATTAAGCAGAAAGGCCACAGCTGATAGTGGATCGCTGATCACAGTATTCTGATGTATTTGGTAATGGTAATTACCTATCCGTCAGAAATTCTTATGATGTGAAAGTTATGAAAGCCCACGTGTTAAAGATTTTCATAAACTGGGTTCCTGTCGGATTTCAAAATCAAGTCATTTATATTCAAACTAGGCTTAGAATCAGCACTTTTTGATCGTTACAATTACATAAGATAGTCCCCCAAGACGCCCGCCATTCACCACTGCCCTGTGTGTCCACACACCGCTTTACCCGAGGAGAGGTGATGAGAAACTCCCCAGGAGTACAGCTAGCAGAACTGGATTCAGGGCTCATAATCCGCTCTAAAGGTCGTAAAAAGGGTCTGAAAAAAAAACCGAGTGACAGTTCATTCATACAAGCGAACAGTTGATGGTCCTCGGTAAGGACGGGTGGGTATTAAATAGAGGTCCACCTCTGCTGTATGGCCATTCAGTATCTAAGGAATAAGTCCGAATAATAAATGACAAAGGCGACGTAATTAACTAAGTACATCGCAAAGGGAATATAGGTTAATAAAATGACAGATAGGTAGGTACTGTAAAGGTTTGTTGCTTATAGAATGCAACCTTTATGTTAATACAGGCCGGTACCTAATGGAATGACTGTCACATTTGAACTATCAAGATGATGAGACTAGGATTCTATCCGTCAAAGCGAATAGGATTAGATTTATCCTAAAGAAAATATATTTGATTATTATATTAGGCGCGGCCTTGTTATAGTCTTGACTTATTCAAATACACAAAGTTAAACTATATTAACTATTTTATTCATAGTTAGAACCTATCGGTTCCTATAGTACAGTCGAGTTCATTAACATATTGACCCTTTCCGGCTTCAAAAATATAGGTATGAACGTCAAAAAAGTTCATAATATTGTGACAACGATAAGCAACATTCAAATGTGGTCAAGATTTAGATTCATTATGTGACTGATTTTTCTGATAAAATTTCATATTATTGCCTAATGCACAGCATATATTATTAAACCGTTCAAATGAGGACATATTTTTACCCACGACGGAACGAAGACGATATGCGTTTGGGGCGAGAGGATGTTTGTTTATGCAAATCCATGTTGCCATTTTTCTCCAAAACGACTAGTCCCATTTTGATGCAGTTTTCAGTTATGGGTTCGGGTTTGATTGGTGCATGTTCTTAGATAGGTGTTACGGTGACAACTAACCAGGGAGCGCTGCCGCAAACATTGTTTGTGTAAATCCATGTTGCCATTTTTCTTCAAAACTACTAGTTCAACGACATCGAGTTGAGTTACAACAAAGCCCCGGGCAAAGTTTATTTGCAAATACTTATCTAATGTACAGTCACGGACTTTAATTGATAAGCCACTTGCCACAGTTCCTATTTTAGCCGTGTAATGCAAATCGGGTTTAGTCGGTTATACTCGTACATAGTCCAGAGTGACGACCCAAAGTCACCCAATTGCAGGGCTAGCAACCGTAATCTAGCGACAATTGTTTTAGCGTAGCGATAGTAACGTTATGTTTTATATTAGTTATTTCGACATCGGAAAAACTCGTACCCACGTTTTTATCCGAACGCGTAGCGTCCAAAATACCGTTCATGACAATTATGATAACTGTTGCATATAAACATAAATAGCTACGGCTACGATTCACCAAAGTTCGAAATTATCGTCTCTGACATTTCAACTTTCACTGTCTTCAGATAGGTTTTCAGAAATAACGAGTATTTAATGAGCTCTAATTCAAAGGAGGTCAGTATCAAATAGATTGGATAAACTTATGCAACAGTGTATTGATTTATCATTGACAATTTAGTAGTTAAACTTCAACCTCTATGGATAAGACTATTTCCGATTATAAGTAATTTGTCAACTTGTTTACGAGCATGCGGTTTGAGTTCGTATTTAATCGTGTAATCTCGTGAATGTATAAAACTGCAAAATTGGAAAGTTTAAAAGTGGCTTATCAATTAAAGTCCGGGACTGTACATACTACTGTAGCAGAGGCGTATCTTCCATAGGGTCATTCGGGCGAACGCCCGGGTCGGCGCGTTATGTAAATAATAACTATGCTCTCTAAAACTGTTTAAAATAAAAAGCAAATATAAGACTATTCAAAAAAACCCACGATGGTTGAAAAGTAATTGAAAAAGGATAAAACAATTTAAAAACGCACGACTTAAAAAGTAAATGTAACACGAGATAATAAACGTAAAAAGATTTAATAAGTAGAGTTGATCTCTCGCGGAGTCGGTCATATATGTAAACAGTAGAGTATTAGTTTTCATAGCATTTCCCTACGTACCTACCTACCTATTTGGTTTTCGACGATTGTAGATGTGGCAATAACATATTCAACTACCACGGCCACGGCCACGGTATCTCTTTCGAACAACCCGCACCTCTGGCAGGCATCGGTCCTTGCGGACCCCACCAGTTGGTGCTGACATCTCATGAGGCGCGCGTGGAACACAACGCGCCGGCGACCCGGGCTTGGTCCTTACCGGACAGCGAGCTACCCATTACTCGCCGTCCGCAAGCCTGCGCCTACGGTGGCCGGGAATCAGCCTGGGATTCCCGACGCCCAGGACGTCTCCTGCGGAGGCTAGGGCCGTGAGGGCGCATATACTACCTCTCCCTCACGTGCGCCGCCTCCCTCTCTCCGAGCATTACTGCTTTGCAGAAGAAGGTGACGGAAACCCATGCACTCCCGCTCCGTACCATGGCCTGGACCAGGGCCGGACGCGAGAGATCGCCGCCGCCGATCGCCTCCACAAGGACACGGCGGTGCTCTTCCCAAGCCGGGTAGACCTCCACCGTATGCTCCACCGTGTCCTCAGGGCGATCTACGCAGTGGAAACACCCGGGCGTTTCCTCCCGCCTTATCCGAAACAGGAACCTCCCGAAACAACCGTGTCCGGTGAGGTCCTGCGTCAGGCGGAAGGTATGGATGCCATGCCGCCTCTCTAACCACTCCTTAAAGAGGGGACTTACCGCCGTAATTGTGGCGTGCCCAGTACTGGGTTGCGACAATCGCACTCACCATTGCGCCATGAGATCCCGCCGGAGCTCTGTCCGCTGTGCCGCGATCTCTCGCGGCAGCGGAGTTACGCCACGGAGCGGCGGCGTTTGGCCTCATCGCGCTACTCCCAAGTATGCGCGAGGACCTTTGCCCCCAGATCCCATGGCGGCAATCCGACAAGGAGTCCCACCGCCTCACCGGATCCGTGCGGTATTCTCGGACCATCCGGATAGGCATGACCCTATGGGACGCCTTCAACCGGCGGGCTGGTTGGCGTCTCAATTTAGGCGCCCCCACCGGTGCCCCGTATAGGGCCATGAACCGCATGACCCTCGCGTAACGCCTCCGGTAGGAGGCGTTTGGTCCCCCTAGATTGGGCAGGAGCCGCTTCAAGGCAGCCCGGGCCCGCTCCAGTCTGGGAGCCAAACGTAGGAAATGCCCTGCGAAGTTCCACCGGCTGTCGAGGGCGAGTCCCAGGTACTTCATCGTTGACTCAACCCCTCCTGCCGTTATCACCCGTTGGTGGCGTTTTCTGAGGACCTGAAAACACATGGCCTCGGGCTTGTGCAAGGCCACCTTGAGTCCCAGTTGCCGGAACCTGTCGACGATGGTCGCAACTCCGTGTGTCAATAAGTCGGCCGCCGCCTGGTACGACCTCCCTAATGTTAGGACCAGCGTGTCGTCAGCGTAGCAAACTACACTGACGCCGCTAGGGAGGTCAGGACGCAGCACCCAGTCGTACCCGATGTTCCACAGAGGCAGCCCCAGGACCGATCCCTTTGGGAAACCCACGACATCTCTCGCCGGTTCCATTCTTCTTGGTGAATGTAGATAGGGTTGTAACAATAGATGTATAAAGACACATCACTTAAATCAAATCCTTGATTTAGCCTTAGTACCTGTTATGTGACCTTAAAAAATACCGAGAGGTAGTCTTGTACCTACTCGATATAATTTATCAGTAGCGGCACTCAAGTGGCATCTTTTGTTTTCCAAATTATAATCGAGACAATTACCTACAGACACAATCGCTGTGACCACAGTGCATAAGTAGTTCTCTTGCCTCGAAAATCAAAACTATAATCGCCTAGTGACGACGAATAGCGTATATGCACAAGAGATTCCCTTCAGGCGTTTGTCGCCACAAAACGGGCAAAGGAACTCTCTTTATGTTAATAAACAGAAACTGTCGCAATTATAACATGAGTAGGATAGTAGGATTTTTAAGTACCAACTCTATATTTCTTAAATTGAATAATCGATGCTATACAACATGTCCCGGAATTTGGTGGGATAGTTACCGACCTCCAAGCGAGCGAAGCCGCTGGCAAAAGCTAGCTTGCTATAATTGTGTTTTATTTTATTTTATTTACAGCTACAATATAAAATGTTTACAAATAACAATAATAAATATAGTTTTAACAATATTGCAGCCCATTACATTATCCGCATGTTAACAAAATTAAGATCCAGGGGTGCGGGTTGTTCGAAAGAGATACTGCGGCCCCTGGCACACAGGCAACTGAGGGAACACGGGTGGGTTTTAGTCAGTAAAAGTCTGACACGCCCTCCTGCCCCACCCAGAGCGGGAGAAGCTATTTGATGATTTCCCACCCAAAAAAATAAAATTAAGATTAGGTAAAAAGTGCCGCTAGAGTATCATTAATTCATTACTCAGATATATTATAGAAAAATAAGAAAAATGATTATTAAAATACAGTACAATTAATTATAAATAAATACAGTATTATTAAGTATTTCAAAAGGAAAGAAAAAAAAATATTTATACATATTAATTTTCGGACAAAATTAAATATTTGGGATTGTTCCTTACTATCACAAATAAGAATTAAGATTATAGAAAGAAAAGGAATTGACCATACAGTACAATTCATTAATAAAAATAATTAAAACGGTTGAAATAAATTCAATTTAGAATAAAGTCTCACACTATTTCATAGATCGATTTATAAGATTTTAAAAACATTAGACTTTAATTTAGATTTGGAACATACAAAAATATCAATGCCAATGTAGTTGCGATTATACGATTCCACTATACGACGAACAGGGCAACGCAATCCTGAATTAGTCCCGACAGGTATTTACAGCGAACAATGTACCTATTCTTCGTTTATAGTGTTACACGTTGTATAGACCGTAATACCTTCATATACATATCTATATGTTACGGCTAATAGCCGAAGTGCGGCTACACCTCGTTTTAGCCGGGTACAGTACAAGTATGTAGGTGCACAGCCCACGGACCATTTTACTCCGTGGTGCAGCTGGCCTAGCTGGCCTTGCTCGCAATTGTAACCTAACCTAACCTATTCTGTCGGTAAGCAGTATGGTGCAGTTCACAATTTATCGACAGTTTATAATTTTACGGTGACATAAGTAGGATACATCTAAGTTTAACCGCATGTGGCCGGCTGCACCTAGTTGATCAAACCATCGATATTTTTGTAACGATTCCTATCTAACATAAAACACTCGATCAGGCGTCGAGATCTGCTACACCCCGGATATAATATACTTTAGGCTTCATTAGCATTGGCGTCCTATTCGCGAAGCTTCGCTGCGCACGATGATTGAAGCTCTGAGCGCTGTGCGGATACGGAGGCTGATTGCAGACGCCTGCATCGGAGTTGCAACGGATGTGGATAAAATTGCCATAATGTCTGTTTACCTATACAGATGTAGACGTGGAAACGGAAGGTTTAGTTTTTTCATATTTAGGTAGGTACTATATCATAGAGTAATTACTTGAAGCATAAGAAAAACCTTAGGATTACCTAGAAGGACGACGAACGGACTATAAAGTATATACGATTACTTTTCACTATCTACTTTCTATGATATTAAACCTTATTTTAATATCAGTGTGAATTGAAACTAAACGCGACGTCATAACTCTCTCTCGAGCGTGATTGATTATATAAATATTTGTTCCCGGACCCATCTCCTTCAGCTTGGTAATCAAGATGGCGAGTACATACAACTTCGTTAAACTAACGCAATTCATCCACTCACTTGCTTTTCATCAAACCTCACCGCTGGTGCTACATTTTGGACCTTCGAACCGAACATTGCTACCTATAAGATCGCCGAGAGACCTTTTGGATCGTGGACCCTTTGCGCGTGGCGGATTGAGAAGAAAACGCAAAGGGTTTCATCGAAATAGGTAATACCCATATCGGTGAGACTGATCCTTACTTACCCCTTTCCTTTATTTCGTGAGTGCTTTTTGGAGCTACAGGCTATAATGTGTCTGAACTATGTCTGAACACTTATTTCTGGGATCAGTAGCAGGCAATGACTAATGAGTCGGGTCGTCGCGCATCAGTTTGAACCCAGGCAGTCGTGTTTTTGGTGTAAATAAATTCATCACCACTGCTCTCAAAACATTGAAGGATAACATCGCGAGAAAACCATCAAACCAAAAAACTCGAATACCTACATGTGACATCTACCAATCTGAACGTGTGACGCAGTGGCGGATTTACACATTTGCCGCCAGTAGGCTATTCAATTTTTGCCGCCCCTACTAACTGCAATTCTATAATACCCTAGTTTAAAATTACATTTTCTTCGTCAATGAAATTGTAATTTTATGATTTGTGCTATACTCTATTTGTGTCCGAAATAAAGTTATTCTATTCTATTCTATTCTATACCGGCATCATGAGGTACATCATATTTTTCCGTTATTAGTTTGATTGTGAACTAAGGGGATTGTTGTGTCAGTTCCTAGATTATTCTTACTACTTACGATTTAGTGAAAACTCATGAAATAGTCTTTGGGTATATTTCTGAGCTAAGAAAAGCTCAATCATGTACTTATTATAAGTTGGGGTTATAAGCTACGGTTAGCCATAAAACTACTTACTTACATAATATGAACACAGCTTACACAAAATAATGTAAACTAGATGAACATTGCTAAATATTTTTATAGCACTTACAGTCTAAAAGCAATACGAACCATATAACTTTATAGTTATATGGATACGGATTATTTACAGATAATATATTTATATATATTATCTGTAAATAATCCGTTTTATGATGGCAATGAAATCAATTAAGTTTATGAGTTTTACATTACCGTTTTGCGAGATTTTAAATCCGCAAAATCATCAATTATATCATCGTATGAAATCACCATCATAAAAAAATCGACATTATAAGCCGTTAAAATTCTTAAGTCTTGAAAGCATTTCATCGATGGATTTTTTTTTTGGTAAGTCCAGTGATCAGTGAAAAATAAATTAGTTATAATTAATAAAAATAAAACCCGTCCCACTTCCAGCCTCCCGAACAAGCCGGATTCCGAAAAGGCTTTAACACCGTGGGCCAAATTCATACGCTGCGGCAGGTTATACAGAAGACCGAAGAGTATAACCTGCCTCTCTGCTTAGTGTTTGTGGATTACGAGAAAGCCTTCGATTCGATCGAGACGTAGGCTGCACAGCAGTCTCTCCAACGGTGCCAAATTGACTATCGATACGTCGAGTTGTTAGAGAGTTTGTATGAAAACGCCACTATGTAAGTCCGGCTCCAGGACCGGACCTCGAGACCTATCCTCCTGTAGCGAGGGGTGAGACAGGGAGACGTAAACTCTCCGAAACTGTTCACCGCTGCACTGGAGGATGTCTTCAAGGTTCTGGACTGGAGAGGGGTTAGCATCAGCATCAAAGGCGGGTACATCACTCACCTTCGGTTTGCCGACGATATAGTAGTCATGGCTGAGACTATGGAGGACCTCAGTAGAGCTGCCGAAAAAGTGGGTCTTAAAATGAACATGGACAAAACGAAGGTAATGTCGAATACCCATGTAACACCCACTCTCATGAAGATCGGAGACTCTACACTCGAAGTTGTAGACTATTTTGTTTACCTAGGGCAAACTGTCCAGTTAGGTCGGTCCAACTTCGAGAAAGAGGTCAATCGTCGAATCTAACTCGGCTGGGCAGCGTTCGGGAAGCTACGCAATATCTTCTCGTCCCACATCCCGCAGTATCTCAAGACGAAAGTCTTTGACCAGTGCGTGTTTCCAGTGATGACATATGGTACTGAAACGTGGTCGCTCACAATGGGCCTTATCAGAAGGCGACATAGCCCGAAGAATTGCCAAACTTAAGTGGCAGTGGGCAGGGCACATTGCTCGCAGAACAGATGGCCGATGTGGCCGAAAGGTTCTAGAGTGGCAACCGCGTACCGGAAGATGTAGAGTTGGAAGGGCTCCAACAAGGTGGACCGATGACCTTGTGAAGGCCGCAGCAATCCGCTGGACGCGGGAGGCACAAAACCGGTCGAAGTGGAGGAGCTTGGGGGAGGCCTATGTCCAGCAGTGGACGTCTTTCGGCTGAAATGATGATGATGAATAAAGCCAATGGGTCCAAATGACTCAATTTGAATTGTAATATTGAAACGCTATTAGAATATTTAAAAAAATCGTATTCACAATTAGTATACACAGCATACTGTATAGCCTGTATACTGTATAGTAGGTAGGTACTAAAATATTGTAATTTTGTTAAATTTTCGAGACTTCTTTTCTCCGCGTTTTTAATAATTTTATTTTTCATATTTCCTTAAGGCAAAGAAATGAGCCAAATTTGCCACTTCCCTAAAATTTGCCGCCCTAGGCTCCAGCCTGCTCAGCCTGCTGATAAATCCGCCACTGAGAGGGCGTTACACTGTGACGCCCTCTCTAAGAGAAGATGCCTGTGTCCCACAGCCTTGGGACTATATCATGCTATGCTATGTATGCTCTTATTTCGCTGGGATTACCACATTTTCCTCTCGGAATTTCGGATTTCCTTTCAAGCTGCCACGTTGTATGGTAATGCTGATTCTTTGGTCAAAAAATAGGCTAGCCCTCTGGTCACGTGAAGAGTCGACCAGCCGCTAGGCAATGTCTTGAAATACTAAGTGGGCTTCGGATCCCATGGCTCTAGAGTTTCAACCCCAAACGGCTCGAACATACAGGATAATATTTTAACCAGTGCGCAAACTGTAACCATGAATTCAGCATATCATTCTAGACCCCCTAGCGTAGGAAAAAAAAGAAACAAAATCAGCTGTTCCATAAATTTTGACCGCGCAGGTATTGCACTTTTCTATGAGACAGCTGATTTTTTTTTTTATAAGCGACGAAAAATTTCTAGGATGATATGCTGAATTCATTGTTAGGTACAGTTGGCGCACTGGTTAAAAATTGACCCTGTAAATCTATATTTATACAGGATGTCCGTTATTTAATGGATAACCTTGAAATGGTTGATGGTGAACTTATGGCCATTCAGACACAAAACACTTTTTATTAATTTTTCTGTAAAAAAGAATAAAAAAAAACAACCGACTTCCGAAAAAAACACTACAAAGTTTTCTAATAAGATCGAGCGGTGGGTGATTATGAGATATACCTACTAATGAAATCATTCGATTATGAAGATGTCTCGAGATATCTCGATTACAAGTTAGTAGGTAATTAGTTAATTACTAATTTAGTTAGTAGTCGCAGTCGCGAGTCGACGCATAATTGACATTGATGCCGATTCCGTTGTCACAAAATTCTTTAAACTTAACTAAAAATCACCAAAATTTTGTTTATTCCTGTCAAACGACGATTTCCCATTCTGAAATTGACTAAAGTGACACAACTTAACTAAACCTTAGTTTGACAGCACTAAGATTGCACTGGGTTATTAATATAGTGAAAATGGTAATTTTGGTATTCTGAGTTTGCCTTTTTTCTCCAAAAATTTTGACTACATTAATTTTTCCTACTAAATCTGACTATTTTTAAACGCGATTAAAAAAGTGTGGAATAAAACTACTGGTCATGAACTAAAATTCACACCTACACAACCTTATTCATAAAAAGTTATCGAACATCTAAACAGTTGCTAATGTCTGGTTTTCAAAGAGAAACCAGACATTAGCAACTGTTTAGATGTTCGATAACTTTTTATGAAAAAGGCCGTTCGACTTCAGGTGCAAAAACAGTACCTACTGTATCTTTCTTTTTTCTTTTCGTTTGCTTATATCTCGAAAATGGTGTGACCTATAGTAAAAATTATGATAATTTCGACCAACTTTGTCAAACCCATAAGCCCCATAATCTCAACATGTAGGCAATATTTTTTTTATATTTTCCATACAAAAAGTGAAAAATTCCATATAAAACACGTTGAGGCTGCCCCCTGCGCACGCTTCGGCTCTTAAAAAATTAATTGCGTAGGGCACACAAGTACCACGTTGCGAAGCCAAAAGAAAACAAAAACACCTGCAGGCTTGGCACAAGAATTATAGAGAACCGTTTTGTCGACAGAAGACTAGACAAAAATTACGTTTCCGTGTAGACAGTTGGCAGTTTTTACCCAGAAATGTAGACAAGCGATTTCTATTCTTTATAAAGAAAGAAATAGAAATCGCGATTGTCAAATTTGATTTTAGTTGTGTCAAAATGATTTTTAAATTTAGAGATTTTTTTGCAGAATAGCTTTAAAATTCTCATAGCCAAAAGTAAGAAATTTTAGTGATAGTTTAGTTAGTTTAGTTCGGTGTACAAGAGAATCGGCACCATTGACCCGTTTCTCGTTGAGTTAATAGCGATCTACGATTAATCAATAAAAACGACATCAGTAAACTTACTGTTAAATAACTCCACCAAAAAAGCGTCACGTCTTACACCACTGGAATATTGGTGTAAGACATACGTAAGATCTGTTCAACTCAAAACCCAAAGAGAGTGCTACTCTCCGAGTCTCTCGACTTTTTTACAATATGATTAGTAACGTTATTCGATTATGAAAATATATTAGTTATTAATTTAATTTAATTTCATAATCCGTTATCATCATTAGTATTATTAAGTAATACGATTATCAAAATCATTCATAATCGCCCACCGCTAGGAATACTCGCGTCGTTTGAGGTTTTCCGCACCTACATCAGCCGCTCCAGCACAGCATCCCGTGCTATAAAGATGGGATGGTGCAAGGGTGTCGACAAGTCAACAAGGCTGCGCGCAATTAGGCCCAAGCCCAACCATCTACGTCGTCAGCGCAAGTGAAACCGATGGGAGGAATTAGATGAAGACTGCTATTTAGATCGTAATTTTATGATTAAACAATATTTTATAATCCAGAATGATGTATTTTATTAATAATCTACAAAATAGTTATTCATGCAATCAATTAAATTGCTTTAAAAAAATATTTATATTTTTCAACATTTTGTCATTTAGCCATTTTGTAAAAAAATGTGCTAATCTAGCCGTTTTTAAGATTCGATTTAGCCCGAAAACCTGACACCTAGTTGGCAAAACTGGAGTGAGGTACCTGACTGGCTGTCACTAATGTCAACTGTCAGTTCACCACGAATGGCAGGAAACAGTTGAATTAGTAAAGTATCTGATTTTAAAGCGGCTTGCTCGAACGGTCCTGATGTCGTGATGAGCCAGTGCAGCAGAGTAGTGATTTAGTCAGCTTTTATACGGGATCAACAGGATTCTATAGTGAGTGGCGACGAAGTTAGAGATCAAACAATATTAGTTTAAATGGAATGTATGTGTTAAAGCACTCATAAATGATACCTGCATGCAAAATGTTAATAATTTTTTTATACTTATTCCGTTTTTACTAGCATGAAGTATTTCATGCAGAAGGAAGTAGCTGCCATTCTTTATTGTAACTGATCAATGTTATCAAACATGTTTCCATTAAAAGAGATGGATCACCAAGGAAATCCCTCTAAGTTCTATTCTATAACATCTTATTTGACATCATGATTATGATACCACACACGTAAATTAAGGTGAGTACAATGACAATACAAACCACAGTCATTTACGTTTTTGGATTTACTAACTACATATTTGAAAACAATTAACATGTCTACCTGCAGAATAAACTGCAGCCTCTGCCTAACTAAATAACTACTGGAGAGGGGCAAAAGAATCATGAGAAACTTTGCATCTTACCTATAATATGCATAATACTTAGGGGCCATTCAAGTTTTACGTAAGCAGATTTTTTGCAATTATTAACCCCCCCCCCTCCCCCTCATCCCCAAAAGTAAGCAAAGCTCTTACTGACGTAAACATTGGTACATTGCATTTTCAATGTCTTCTGGTTTATTTATTGATTTATGAGCAGCAGTTATAGTCTGGAAATAAGGAATAGGTTGTTATAGAAATGGGGTGGTGCTGTTGCACCACCCCATTTCCTTCCCTCGGGTGTCGTAGAAGGCGACTAAGGGACCTACTAGAGAATGGGCAGCAGCGTTCTCTATGCATTTTATCACCAAACTGCGATCGCCAACCCGCTTGCCAAGCGTGGCGATTATGGCAAATGCCCTCAAAAAATGGCAAGCATTAATATAAAACGGCCCTAGTACCCGGCGGCCCGCCTACCCTTGGCTATGGTAGTGGTCAAGGCTACGGCGAGGCAAGGGGTGCTAAGAATCCCCGGAAGCGATCTGGCTACCACAACCACCGAAAACTGGACCTGGCAACGTACAACATGCGTACACCGGCGGCGGCGAGAAGATCACCGAACTCGAGAAAGAATTGTGCAGGCTACGATGAGGTTTAGTAGGATTATCTGAAGTCCGAAGAGACGGGAAGGGGTCTCGATAATCCTCAAATCCCGTAACCTGCTCTATTTCCGGGAGGGCGATCAGCAGTCCCAAGGTGGTGTCGGGTTTAATGTCCATAAGTCCCTTGTAGGCAATGTGGTGAAGATCGAGAGTGTGTCGACCAGGGTGGCGTACCTTATACTCAGAATAGCCGCAAGATATTCGTTGAAGGTCATACAGGTGTACGCCCCGACCTTGACACATCCCGACGATGATGTAAAAATCATGTATGAGGACATTTCCAGAGCCGTGCATGGGTCTAAAACTCACTTCACCGTTGTCATGGGGGATTTCAACGCGCAACTGGGCAAACGATACGATGATGATGATGAGCTGCGAGTGGGGCAATTTGGATTTGGACGTGGCAACCAGTGGGGTCACTTACTGGCTAGTTTTATGGAGAAGGTAGGCCTCTTTATGATGAAATTCTTCTTTAGAAAGCGTGAGCACAGAAAGTGGATCTGGCAGAGCCCTGATGGTTCAACTAAAAACAAGATTGACTCCATTATGTCACGAAGAGGCAAATATTCAATGATATCTCTGTGATCAACGCAGTGAAAACCGGAAGCGATCACCGCATGGTAAGAGGCACATTGAATATCAATATCAAGCTGGAAAGATGTCGGCTGATGAAGTCTACGCTCCATCCAGCACCAATCCAAGTCCAAAACCCCGAGAGCTTTCAGCTCGAACTCCAGAGTCGTTTCGTGTGCCTAGGAAGCTCCGTGGACGATTATAACGACGGATTCGTGGAAACTGTCTAAGGTCTTCAAAAATAAACTCTCTGATTCACTCTGCAGCTAATGGAGGAGAGGCGTGAAATTATCCTGCAGTCTTCAGGCGCTAAAGTACCGACTGCTCAATAGATGGATCTCCAAGTTCTTGACCTTCGCCGCTTTAATACGGACTGTATTAAGGACGGAGCTGTTAAGAGAGATCGAGAAGTTCTATAGACACGTATTATATACATATTGTTGGCAACGAGAAACGTGCTGACACCTTAAAGAAATCATTCGGTCAGCTGTCAACTGACGGAAGGCTATAAAACGAGGCGCACGGTGCGGCAACGGCCCATTTTTCACTTGGACGGCGATCGGAACGGACCTGCTACTTGACCATGATCGTTTGCTTGGTTATTCTTGGGTTAATTAGTTTTAATTATTATTTAGTTTTTGTTCATGTACTGATTATTTCTTTTAGCTTGCATAATTACTATTAAATTTATATTTACAGTGTTTTCTTTTGATATTTTTACTATTTGAGTTAGTGTAATTTAAATGAATTAAAGATTGCTTATTTTTTTTAACGTGTTTCACTTCTGATTCCTAATATCAGAAGTGGGATAAAGATTCTTTCGCCTACAAGTTAAAACTAGGTATCAGGTATCCAAAAAAAAAAAAATTTTGAAAGCGGGTAGTAGTTTGCAATGGATAGATCGAGTCGTTTACGTTCAAACAATAGTGCTCCGCGTTCTAAACAATCTCGTAGCCGCCATAGGCCGAGCAGAAGGTCACGTAGTAGGTCTCGGGATTGCGATCGCCGTTCCAGGCGCGAACGAGATCCTCGTGTGAGCCACGTGAGGACGCGAAGCCCTGCGTCACCGCTTTACCGACAATCGTTCGAGACGATTGTTTCGCGGTTGAAAGCATTAGAAGATCGTTCCCGGGCTATAGTTACGCCGGAAACGACAGGTACTGGTACTGAGGTTTCCACTGTAACAACGGAGAAAATAGTGGAGGCCATACAGTCGCTAAAATCAGTGAACACCCTAAATTTTTATATTTCTAATTTTGACCCAAATGTGCATGATGTTGACCAGTGGTTTGACGAGGTTGACAGGGCACAAGTTTTAAATAAGTGGTCAGATATTGAGTGCCTTTCCCGTGTTGGAAACTGTCTGAAGGGAGATGCTAAGACTTGGGTTAGTGATTGGGTTACAAATGACCGTTCATGGAGCAATTTTAAAAAGGATTTTCGGTCACTTTGTGTCAAGAAAATTGACGTGGCAAGTATTTTGTTCGAAGTTATGACCTCTGATTCAGACAGTTACCCAACCTACGCTGAATATGCTCGTAGATGTTTATTACGTTTACGGATCGTAAAAGGCTTATCAGAAGAGTTGATAGTGGCGATTGTTATTAGAGGGATTAAAGACTCTCAAATCAAAGCAACCGCTACTAATGCAAATCTGACGCCTGATAACCTCGTTAGTTACCTATCTACCTTCCTAAAGCCCATTTCTAAGCATAGCTCACATAATAAATCTAACGGTTCATTTAGCGGTCAGGGTCCCAAATGTTTCACTTGCGGTCAGATAGGGCATAAACAAACGAGTTGTTCTAAAAACTTAAAATCAAACGATGCGCCTAAACTAAATAAACCTGAATCGAAGAAATCGGAATCGATTTGTACCTCCAATAAGGTAGTGTGCGCATATTGTAAAAAGACGGGTCATAATATAAGTGATTGTTTTGCTAAGCAACGTGCAGATAATAAGCATATTGGTAGTACTTAATGGTAATAAACACGTTTTAGTTATTTCGTTGTTGTGGATGTTTTTACGAAATATTTTTATTAAACCCTATTTCACTCTGCACTTAAATGAGTAAAAACGTGTTATATAAAATGTTGTCTATTTGGAACACCTAAGACAATTGTATGTGAGGTAGGATGTTCAATCATATAGTTTTGTGTCACTTATGAATGATTTAAGTTGCCAGGTTCATTGTATACCCCCGAGTCGCAACACGCCCATGGTCAGGTGGAGCGTTGAGTTCGCACCGTCCTTAACCTGCTTATCGGTGCTGAAGGTGCTAACTCAGTCATTCACACTTTAATTCGAGACCTTGCCATCGAATCGTCTGGTGAAAATCGTGTGCCGCCACGGGAGATGAGGAGACAAAGGACGGCCGAACGGTTGTGTAAAAATCAAGCTAATCAAGACCAGCCTGATAATGAAGACTGACAACCTCCACGTGCGTGCCTACAGCAAAGACGACCTAGCCTTCATAAAGTATTCCCAGTCTACAGGGAAACATGATCCAGGAATGCGCGGGCCTTACCGCGTCGTTGTAGTCCCGATCCATGGCCACTATAAGCTGCAACTTCTGGCTGGTGTCTATGGCAAGACCACACATGCTGCTGCACAGCTCATGGTGCCCTGGAGGGATGAGTGGACTCCTGAGGCATGTGCTACATTCTTTGAAGGCAAGTATTGTTGGAAGTCTGGGTGATATGCTAACAATGTGCCTATGTCAACAGCCGCTGGGAGGTATGCAAACTTTGAGCCTATGCCTACAGTGTTTGTCAAGTCTGGGTGATATGCTAACAACGTGCCTATGTCAACAGCCATTGGGAGGTATGCAAACTTTGAGCCTATGCCTACAGTGTTTGTCAAGTCTGGGTGATATGCTAACAACGTGCCTATGTCAACAGCCATTGGGAGGTACGCAAACTTTGAGCCTATGCCTACAGTGTTTGTCAAGTCTGGGTGATATGCTAACAACGTGCCTATGTCAACAGCCGCTGGGAGGTATGCAAACTTTGAGCCTATGCCTACAGTGTTTGAAGTCTGGGCGGTATGCTAACTAGGTGCCTATGCCGACAGCCACCTGTGAGACACGATAACTGGGTGCCTCTATCTGCAGTGTGACCAAGTTACATATTTGGTTTGATATCTTACGTGTAATGCGTAAGATAGGAGTGATATATAACATGTACTGCCTCTGATGTATTTCAGATGTCTTTGTTTCTATATCAGTTGTCTTTTATGTAATGCGACTGTCTGATTACAGGAGAAAGTGAAGACTCGAGCGTCTTATTAGAAGGCACTGCTACAGATCAGGCGGGACCATCTTCTGGACCTGACGAGGACGTCAGAGTATCAGGAGAGGCCGTGTTGGCAACGAGAAACGTGCTGACACCTTAAAGAAATCATTCGGTCAGCTGTCAACTGACGGAAGGCTATAAAACGAGGCGCACGGTGCGGCAACGGCCCTTTTTTCACTTGGACGGCGATCGGAACGGACCTGCTACTTGACCATGATCGTTTGCTTGGTTATTCTTGGGTTAATTAGTTTTAATTATTATTTAGTTTTTGTTCATGTACTGATTATTTCTTTTAGCTTGCATAATTACTATTAAATTTATATTTACAGTGTTTTCTTTTGATATTTTTACTATTTGAGTTAGTGTAATTTAAATGAATTAAAGATTGCTTATTTTTTTAACGTGTTTCACTTCTGATTCCTAATAATATTATATTATATACACGTCGACCAGTAATCCCGCTATGAATCTGGCAAACGACCCTAGTGGTAGATTGACCCAACACTACACCGAAGACATCCTTGAAGTCAGCTTGTAAGAGATTCAGATGGCTCTGACTGAAGCAGCTTAAAAACAACAAGGCGCCGGGTGATGACGGAATTACGGCCGAACTCCTGAGGGCCGGTGGAAAACCCGTTCTTAAGGCCCTCCAGAAGCTGTTCGATTCCGTCATACTTGAGGGTAAAACGCCATAGGCATGAAACAGAGGTGTGGTGGTACTCTTCTTTAAGAAGGGGGACAACACCCTTAAGAATTATAGGCAGACATCGGATGTTTGCTGCTCAATGTTGTGTGTCTGCCCACGTTCGTGTGATTTTGGAATATCGTCACCGTTTTCTTCGAGCCATTCATAGACAAGTAGGGTTACCATATGTGTTCAAACCAAAATCGACAAAATTTTGTAGAAAATCAAAAAAAGTAAAAAACAAAATATTGCTGAGGTAATCACCATCCAGACCCCCATCCCCATGTCATCAAAAATAAGCAAAGCAAAGACGCCCCCATCCACCCTGTAGTGCTTACGTAATACTCGAATGGCCCCTGAAATCTTTAATTGTTCTTTCATTTTATTGTCATCAAAGGGTTGGGACATGGCAATTGCTTTCCAACTTTATAAGTACTTAGTGATTTTAAGAAATCTTAGGCTTTGACTCTGACTGTGGGATGTTATGACAAGTTCTCTACTCATTAAATAGAATAAGTATCTACTTCATTAATTATTATCCAGTAATAGTATGAAAAAAAAAACATATAAGTAAATAGGTTTCAATATAGCAAAAATGTTAGTTAAAACCTTACTAGGATTTTTCCACCAGAAATTGCAGTTAACCACAAAGTATACTAATACCTATACCAATACTAAACCTCTTTGCCTAATTCTATGTATTGTTTAAAACTTGTTTACGTAATTGACTTACAGCCAATTGGTTGAAGTAAATTATCAATAATCATTTAACTTCTGAGAAGTATATTGGCAGTGAGTTTGGCAGCTTGTGTAGAAAAAATGTGTCAAACCAACCCTATTTATTATCCAGATAAAATTAATCTGTTACTTTAATCTTACTAAACTTGCTGCAGTTTTTATTATTACCTAAACGGTTTTATGAAACTGTTCTATTTAGCTTGCCCTGTTTGTTGTTGTTATATTTTGTTTAGGTCAATTTTAGTACTTTAAATTTTACTCCCTTCCTGTTGGCAGATTGATCTGATATTTGGTACACACCTTTAGTTTTGATGTCAATACAATTTAATTTAATCAGTATCATTATAAATCCAAGATGGCCGCCGCCACAAAATGGCGGATTACATATTTTTTCACAACGCCCTCTCAATATGGGTATCAAATGATAGGCCTTGACTATTCAAATAAGTACTGTACACTAAGTTTTTTTTTTAATATTAAGTAACGAAATAAAAACTAAAAACCTGAAAATAAAATAAGTAGTTTTTTTTAGTTTTCGTCGGGTTTAACTAAAAGCTAAAAAATAATTCGGTAAAATAAAATCGTGGGGCGTAGCGTAACCTGAGTAAATATGTTTCACGCGCCCTACGATTTTATTTTACCGAATATTTTTTAGCTTTTAGTTAAAACCGTTTTACTTAAAAAAAAAATCACGTTCAACTTTTACGAGCCATAGTGGTCACATAATATGAGTACAGCTTCTTAAACGTTTGTGTGTGTCGTAAAACTGAGTTGTTCGTTGGATTTGGAAAGGCGATAGAAACGCTGCACAATTTTTACAATTGCTATATTTAAATCTTTTAATAAATTTGCCTGGACATGAATTTGAGCCTCACTCAATTTATCGAATAAATATTTTGCACCTATATTTAAAACGTCTCCCTTAAAAGTATTGAATGAGACTCAAACGGTGTCACCAGTCAATTTTTTTCATTATGAATAATTTGATAAATAAATAGTTGATCCTTATCTAAAATAAATAATAAAATATTACATGCTGATACAAAAAAAAACATATTAATATAAAATTAAAAAATGACAGAGTTCGTGGGTGGATTCACTGTCTAGTTGAAGTAAGTGTATCTATACATTACTATCCGCCAACTATGAACTTTAAATATTTTTGTCGTTAAATATCACAGGTTTATGAATGCGCGGACGTGTTGTCGCATCACTTGAAGAGTTGTTTAGCATAGTGCCATATTCTGAAGAAGTACTCGTCGCGCCGGAGGAGCGAGCCTCGCGCGTACGATCGGATGTCGGCGTCCATGTTGTGTTCGCGCATCCAAGATGTGGTCGTCTGCGTGCTGAACGACGTCGGCTCTGTCATCTCGGTCTGCTCACCAATCTCCTCGTCCGCGTGCGAGTCTGAAATTATTGAAACTAGTTATGTTCCTGTTTACTTGTGATCGGTCAGACTGTGGTTTTAGGCCTCTGCTAAACATAATTAAGTCAATTTAAGCTTGCTGTATTATCGTTTACCAAAAAAATCCCCAAAGCGAATACGATTAAGACGCAGATGAAATTTAATAGAATGTATATTTTTTTTCTCATACCCGGCACGAGCTGAGCTACTACGATCTTTCTAACATAATATATTTTTTTAATGTTTTTCTATTTATTACGTGTAAGTTTTAAATAAACTTTACCTTCTCCAGGGATAACCTTGAAAGGTTCATCCGACTCCAAAGGTTCACTGATTCCTATTTCGTTGCGAGCGTATATTCTTATCATGTAAGTATGGTTGTCACTTAAATCCTTGATATTGAATTTAAGTGTATGAGCATCGACTTTTCCAACTTCCATCCACATTGTTTTAGTGACGTCGCGAATGGCAATGTTGTAACCCAACAGTGGTGCTCCACCATCCCACTCAGGAGTTCCCCATGAAGTCATCACGATGTTGCTACCCACTGTTCGTATTTCTAGTGGAGCTGTTGGCGGTGATGGTACAGCTACAAATTGAAAATAATAATAGGTTAACTCTAATTAGTGAACTACAGTTGGCCATGGCACAAAAACATGGCCATTTTCTAATACCTATTAATAATAGTTATCTAGTACATTTTATTTATACCTACTAGAAAAATGGCCATGTTTTTCTTGAGGCTGAAGTTTACTGAGAATTTTATTCTGTAAGTAGGACAGCAGTCTCAATAAAAACTAGCTTTCTCAAATTGGGTTGGATAAAAGTTAAAGAAAGAGCTACTGTTTTATAAAATCTTCTGTCAAGCAATGATTACTTACTTGCATGTTTTTCCAGTCTTACTCCTTGGGACTCTGCTGGCAAACTGACGCCTATGGCGTTTTCGGCGGATATCCTGAACATTAGTTCTTCTTTTTCCTTAATATTTTCAATACAATGTTCGTAAACCGTTCCATTAACAGTAATTACTTTGGTCCATGATTTCGCTTTAGCAGTCTTGTATTCAATGATGTAATCTGAAATTAAATTTTCAGCTTTAGTGTTTTGTCTTTTTTTTGTAACCTTTTCGATAACCGGTATTAGGGATACCGCTTCTGCGGGGCCACTATCCTTAACCGTGAATATCTGATTCAAAAAGAAAGCCTACGCAAATTGAATGTTTATGACAAAACGGGGGTAAAGTAAATGCCCACTCTCATTTCATTGTCAACATGATTATGAAAAGACGCATTATTAATCTTTTAAATTGTATATAATCAGGGACCTGACATAAAATATGTGGGTACGTTTCTACGACAGTCAAGATTAGTTACACTTAGAAATTTTTTTAGTCCGATCTTAATGAAATTATCAAATACTCTCAAGGAATTGGTAGAATTCTTCAAAACACTTCTGAGTTTAAACATCAAAGTATCAAATAGACGTACTTGTCACAACACTTCCTCCGTCACTTTCTGGCGCAGCCCATTGCAAAGTTACTGATCTTGAAGTAGTTTCTCTTACAGCGAAGTTTAGCGGCTGCGATGGTGGTGCTAAAATAAATTATATTTAAAAAAATTAAAACTGAACAGTCATTCGATTGTAATAATTATGCATATCAAAATGAAATAGAACTTACACAATGTCTTTCCTATCGTAATTTTTTCGTCTGATATGTATGGCAGACTTGTTCCGATTTCATTTCTTGCACATATCCTAAATTGGTAAGTAGTGTTTATAGACAACTTCTCTATTTTAGTACTAGTCTTGGTAACTGTCGCAACATGCTTCCATTTTTTCCCTTCTTGTTTAATTTCAACGCTGTAATCAATGATCGGTGATCCTCCATTTTTCGCAGATGGATACCATGTTATGGTAAGAGAGTCACTATTAATACCAAACAAGCCCAGTGGGCCTATCGGTGGGGATGGCACATCTGAAACATTCATGTATAATTAGAAAAATAGTAATATTTTTAATAACGCTTGAGAACGAACTTTCTAATTAAATGTTCCTTCTAGTTTTATTACACAGAATAATAATGATTATTACCGAGCGCAGTCTTAATGACTATTGGTTCGCTTTCCAAGGCCTCCGAGAACCCTATGGGATTTTGGGCCATTACACGGAACATATATTCACAATTCTCATTCAGTCTTTGTATGCAATAGGTATCTACATCTTTATCTACATCCGCGACCTTAACCCATCTATTAGTGTCTGGTTCATGTTTTTCTATTGCGTATTTAGTCAATTCTAAACCACCATCATCGAGGGGCGGTTTCCACTCGATTGTTACCGATTCTCTGCTTATTTCTCGCATCACAACTGGACCTTCAGGCTTGCTCGGCTTGTCTGAAATGTTATTAAAATAAATTATCATAATGTCGAACAGATTGATAAACAACCTACATATATGGTGACCAAACTTGCAAGCAACTTGCAAAAATAACAAATTAGAAAGTGAAAATAATAAAATTTCATGATTTAATATTATTGGTGATTTCATGAAGATTCTGATATTGCTATACGGCTCCGGAATACATAAAACTAATATGAATTGTATTGTAACTTACCGTAAACCTTAAGTGAAAGGTCGAAGGAAGTACTTCCAGCTTTGTTATGGGCTTCAATTGTATATTTGCCAGAGTGTGAACGAGTCAATTGGGTTATCGTGATAGTACTGACATTATCTTTAGTTATTATTTGAATATCCTCCGATTCATCAATCTTACTTCCATTGATGTACCAATTAGTTGCAGGTTTAGGAATACCATTAACTAAAGCATCAACAGACCACTGTTCTCCAACTCTGTGCTTCTGATTGACCTTCTCGTCAGTTACTTTGATTATAGGTTTCTGTTGAACTTCAATGGTACACGATGTCTCTATTTCACCATGTTCGTTCGTAGCAATACAACTATATTTTCCTTCGAAACTTTCTGTAACCGTTACGACCAGGGTGGCTACCCTATTAATGTAAGTTGCCCTAGCGGTCCTTAATTTCTTGTTGTCTCTGAGCCATGTTACTCTCGGTTCCGGAACACCTCCAAATATGCACGTTAGTTCTATATCTTCATTTGGTTCACTTACTAAATCTTTAAGTGGTTTTTCTACAGTTGGAGCTTGGCCCTTAACGATCTCTTGTACGAAAATATATTCAGTCATTTCAGATGATTCACTAACACCTACTTCATTGACAGCAAATACCCTGAACCTATATGATGACTTGGTTTTTAAATTCTCTACGGAGAACTGTGTCTTTTTGATGTTCTCAAACGATATCCATCTGAAAATATTAATTAATTCGTTTTTAATATGTCCAGCAGGTAACACAGTTGTTGTAGCTTAAACAATTGATGGTCGCTTTTTGTTCGTTCGTAAATCTGTTTATTAATTTAGGTGCTACGATTATATGTACTCGTAGCTGTTTGTTATGGGTTTTAGAACCAATTTATACCATCAGACTGAAAAAGTCCTTTAATGTTATAATCATCTCAGTACTTACTCAGTAGTATTAATTTCTTGATATTCCAGAATATAACAATCTATTTCTGAGTTTCCTTTATTGTCAGGCTCATCCCAACATAAGTTAATTGAATTGTTTGTTATTTCTAGAATAGTTGGTTTTCCAGGCGGTGAAGATATATCTGTAAATTGCAAAACCATTTATTACATTTTGTTTTTTGTTACCAATTCATAAATAAATTAAGTATTTGAGACATTTTATTTTAGAACTCTACTATTATTAAGTTTATGACTCACCTATGACGACTAAGTTGATTTCTATGTTTGCTTCTCCACAGTTATTTTCCAGACGGAGTTTATACACTCCGGCATCGGTATTTTCCACTTTTTTTATAGTAAGACTTGCGGACTTTGCGTCTATTGAAGGTTTGGTATGTTTGGTTTTCTTAATAATTTTAGAGTTTACCACCCATTCATCATTGGGTTGAGGAACAGCTTCATATTGGACGTGCAGATTAATATCACCTCCTCGCCGTATTCTGTATTCGCAGTCGTACTCGAGAATCTTCGGTGGGAATTCTACAACTGAGAATTAGTGATTTTACATACAGTCTTTAGAATAATGTTCTACTTATTAGTATTTTTTCTCAAAAAAGGTATCAGATAACTAAGTACTTAATTGGAACAAATAGTTAGAATCGTGCTAAATGAAGGTAAATAATTAACAATAAAAGGGTCAAAAATCGGACATTTAGGAGTTGTGTTGTTATTTAAATGTGCTCGTATATACATATTGTGTTGATTGGTACTAAGATTATTATAGAGACCCATGTGCTCAGGCAACTCCATTACTGAAAGAATCCTTGCCCAGATAAATATCATATGGTAATCAATTAAATTCATACCTTCTACTATCAATTTCGTTGAACACTTGGCATCAAACAATACACATGAATATTCACACTGATCTTCTTCAGTACATTTTCTTATAATTAAAGTGCGTTTCGTAACATCCGAAATCAGAGTGAATTTTTCGGTGTCTTCAACTATAGTCTTTTTTTTGTACCAGGTAACATCCATAGTTTCATCTGGTATTTCAACTGTCAAATAAGCATCGGTATTAGCTGGAACTATAACAATTTCAGGTAGTCGTAGAACAAAGTCAATGGAAGGCTGTTCCACGGTCAATCTTGCTGAACATTTGTCATTTCCAACTTCACAGGTGTAAATTCCAGCGTCGGAAAATTCACTGTCATAAATTTTAAGTTTCTGCTTTTTACCGTCAATGGTTAGTTGAATATGATTCGAAAATTGAATTTCCGATCCATCTTTGAACCATTGCACTAAAGCATCACCCTTTGTTAGTTCGATGTCAAACGTTGCTTTATTTCCCTTATTTACTTTTTGATCTTGTAGACGTGATATAATTTCAGGTGGCAGTTCCACCACTGTCACTTCTGCTGTGCAAGAATCATCACGTAGTTTGCATGTGTATTCACCTTCGTCGTGAACTGAAGTATTTCTAATAAATAACTTTCGTACGTTTCCTCGTTTTTCAAGTTCATATTTATTTTTCTTAGCCTTGATCCTTTCACCATCCTTTTCCCAAAAAACGTCAGCTGTTTCAGAATTTATTTCGACTTCTAAAATAGCGATATCTCTTTCTTTTACTTCAAAGTCTTGTAGCCGTCTAATAAATTCAGGTATGGTTTCGTGAACCGTTAATTTGGTACTGGTCTCTTGATCTTTCACTACACATTTAATTACACCAATATCAGTTAATTTTGTCTTCTTAATTCTAAGTTTATGTACCCGACCTTCTTGTATTATTTCTCTATGATCCATTCCACTTACTTCTTTATTATTATGATACCATTTAGTGGAAACAGTATGAGATGTCTGACATTCGAGAATTACAGTCTTGCCTTCTTCTATTTCATAAGTACTCCTCAAATTCTTTACGAATGTCACTTTATCGACATCAATTGTTACTCGTGCGCCATGAGATGCTTTTCCTGCACTATTTGATGCAACACATTTATAGTCACCAGAATCAATCTCAGAATCAACATTTGATATTATTAATTCAATATTTTCACCATCGAAATTTTGTGTGACGGTCTCAGATGGAGTGATAATGTGATTATTTCTGTACCAAGTGATAGAAGGCACAGGATTACCGGTTACTTTTGCTACTAATTTGATGATTTCGTTTTCTTTTACTGTTATTTCCTGGAATCTATTGATAAATAGCGGAGGTTCAGCATTTTCTTCGGTTGGTTCTGAAACAAATGTAGTAAATGTTTAGTATAATTAAAACGAGTATTGTTTATAAAAATAAACAAAAACCTTACAAGTATTAACTAAAAGTTCTTTGATAAATTCTCAAACATTCATAGGCGTGATCGGTTTTATCCATGTTTCTAGATAATCATATTGTAATAATACATTTTTTTTAAATTTCGAGAGTTAAGTAACTAAACAAGCCCCAAACCCATTAAGTTTGTTAAGTTTCACAAATTTTTGCAACTTAATAGTTGAATTAAGTATTCCGCCTTACCTTCTATGGTTATGACTGCAGTGGTTTCCGTAGAACCTTCTGAATTAATCGCTTTCAATGTGTAAACTCCATCATCTTTACCTCTTTTCGGTTTGATAATTGTAACGGTATGAGTATCTCCATCAGATTTTGTTGTGAGTGATTTGACGGGTTTATTATTTTTGTACCAGGTTACCGTCGGTTGTGGATTACCGACAACTTGAGTTGATAGAACCACACTTTCTCCTTCTCTTATAGTCATACTCTTAAGTGGTTCAATAACTTGTGGTTTTTCCTTTTGGCCTGTTTTTATCTTCAATACAATGGGTAAGCTGGCTTCACCTTCTCTATTAACCGCAAGTACTGTATAGGTGCCTTCTTGGAATTTCTTTACATCAGAAATTTTTAATACACTGCAATACATATGCATGTCCGACTCAGTAGCAATAGAAATGTTTTCAGTAGGAATTATTTCTTCGCCTTTAAATAACCAAGCTATATCTGGTTCTGGAATTGCTACCAATCTACATTCCAAAAATATTTGCGATCCTTCATCAACATATTGAGCCTTTGGTCTCTTTGAGAATGTTGGTGGGATTCCTTCCAGAATATCTGCTAAAGAAGATTCTCGAGAAAGACTCTTTCTGGAAAGAATGGTCATTTCCGATCCATGATCAGAAAGTGGAGCTTCAACTGTTAGCTCCGTTGTGCTTGATGCAAATCCAGCTGCGTTTTTAGCTACACAAGTGAATGTGCCCGCATCTTCTGGAAACACTTCTCTGATGACCAAAGTAGCTACATTATCATCATCGTAGTACATTTGGAAGTCTTGCGAAGGCTTTATGATGGCAGTTTGTCTAAACCAAGTAATCTGTGGTCTAGGATATCCTTCAACTTGACATTCAAATTGTACCGTAGATCCATCAGGCGTGTGTTTAGGACGTAACTTTTCAATGAATATTGGCGCAATTGCTTGCTCTTCTGGTGTTGGTTCTGTAATGTATAATGTGATGATTTGTCAAACATGCAACAAATGTATATACAACAACCGTGACGTGAAAATTATATTACAAAACGAAAATTCATTGGTACTAAGAGCTAGGAGGACCAGGTAGGGCACAACCACGCAACCTCGGTTAAAAATTCAGAACAATTTATTATGTAGGTCTGTACGCAGGGCGTTCATTAAATTTCTCGGTGTCAGGGTGATTATACAAAAAATAAATTTTTTGGTGTTTACTGTGTTGGGAAGTTACAATACAACATTTCAATCTTGTAATAAGTAGGTACTACGGCAAGCCGACGCCACTGACGCTATTGTTTTTCATTACATATTTGTGCACTCACTTTCAAATACTGGAAGCTTATCAATCTTCTCGTTAAGTTTCTTTTGCAGGTACAGTGTGTAATTTGCTTCATCCATTAAATATTGTGCGGGTACCCATCCTTTTTCTTCGGTGAGGTGCTTACGAACAAACCACCAATCCTGGTTCGTCGTTTCTAAAATAAAAAGTAACATAAACTACCCATTCATATCCTAAGCATTTATTTCATACTGATTAAACATAGCCAGACAGCGTTTACGCAATATCTTGCAACGTATTACGTTTGAACACATATTTAAAACTTTATCATTCCGTCTTACAAAGTTTTTCAACAAGTGTTCAAATTTTTAAAGTTTGTCTGGGGACGGCTAAAGACAAACATTGCGTTATTGAATTCATTGGATTAAGTTTAAGTTTTATTACCTAATATGTATAACCGTTCGCCTTCCACCAAATTGATAGCCTCGTCTGTTTCCGCAACGTAAGAATACACAGCAAATACTGTATCACCACTGCGTACGTCAACAGGAGTTTCTGAAAAAGAAAAACAATAGCGCTTGTTTAATTAACAGTCGATAAATAATGCTTGCGTGAGTCTGGGGTGTCAACAAAGGGCAGATTTTCTTGAGAGTTGCCATAGAGTAATAATATTTTTTTACGAAAGACTATGATTTCAGCCAATTTGTTCTGTATTGGCATGTGAATTCTTATTCACAACTTTGCTTAAATAGAATAAATACTGAGACAAATTTTTGGTTTTATGTCTATTTGATATTATGGTTAAATGGTGAAACAGTCAAAAGACAACCAATGATGCTTTTAATTACTGACAATATATTTTAATATAATAATATATCTAAAACCTTTAGTGGAACCATTACTTCCCCAATATTTGAACCCAGTTGGTGGTTGAAAATAACGTGGTATATAAGTGACTGTGGTGGTGGATAATGATATTAGTCGTAATTGCGATGAAGGTACAAGTATCTAAGAAAATTTGTAGGCTTTAATACCTATAAAAACCTGTGGGGTTTAAAATCGATGGTACAATTATATACCTACTAAGTGGTTAGGTAGGTATTACTTCAAATTGATAGGACCTAATAATACATCCATTAAGTCAAGATTAATTCAATGTTGCATTTTTTTATAAATATTTATGATAAAATCGAATTATAAAAAATAACATTACATAATATGATAATGCATATTTGAAATTCAGTATGCCTACATTTCAAAGTTCCAAATTCTATAACTTGCTTTGATACCTATTTATTAACGTACACCGCTGCAGGTTAGCCTGCAACATTATTAAATGGAAGTCCCAACTGCTATCGTTTCAATCTTGTTTCAGTATAATATTTTGATATAAAATTGTATGATTCTGAATATGTATTTAATTATTTAATCTTTTTTTGCACCTGAACTTATGAACTTAAGAATACTCGCTAGTATTTTTATGTTATTTAAATTTTTGACACAGTAATATTACTCACCCGGAAATTCTTGTTCCCTGGCAATGCTCATCGATGCATCCGCTTCTGCAATAAGATTAACGAAACTTATTAGTTGCATTTAAAGTCGGTAAGTAGTAATATTTTTAAAGCGTTACTGAGTCATGCTTTGCTTTTCGGTTTCAGTAAAAAATAAAAAAAGCATTTTACTTATTATAACAGTGCTAACACTTTTCTATTATTTGGTTTAAAAATTACATTCAGTTATACATTTTGAAATAATTGACTCAGTTTTTATTTTTATTAAACGTTAGACTATAATAGTTACTCGTATCTTCTAATCATAATATCTTTTCTGAGCGTAGGTATGAGTAAATAAGATCCGTATTAATAATCCCTCGCCGAGTATCGCGACTGGAAAAGGCTGAAGTAATTTCACAATATTGTTATGGTAGCTTGTTTGTTTATGTATTCAATTGTTTTTCCTTGTACTCTGTAATAGAATAAGTTTACTAATACGGACCTTAGTGATATTAAGTCACATTTCACTATCTGAAGTAGAGAGCTCAATCTGTATTAGTGTGATATGTTAAACATAACGTTCGCGTACGAAGCATTCCTGCATTATATTATAAAGCTGTTTATCGCATTGCTAAGCCTTTGAAGCGGTCCATATCGGTCAATGCCGTCACATCAAATTCAATACCTTGCAGTTTTGAGGGTTTTCTAGGTTTTCTCTTAGTTGAAATTGTGATTTGTTCCTCTTCATATGCATCTTCATTAACTCTTTTAGGTTTAAACTCAACACTTAATTCTTCTACTTCGCTAACTTCATAGACTGGTTTTTTTGGCTTACGTTTGATTATCATTTCAATATTTTCATCTGTTTCGCCTTCGCTTAATATAATTTCTTCTGCCTGACTATCATCCTCTACTTCTTGTTTTAGTTGGATTGAAGTTTCATCTGCTGCTTCTGATATAGTCATTTTCTTTTTTGGTTTTAATTTAATTTTACTTGACAGTGATAGTTCTTCTTGCGTATATTGTTCTACTTGTGGCTTTACGTCAAAAGATACTTCTTCTTGTTCATCGACTTTGTATTTTGGCTTTCTCTCTAACTTAATGCTTATGTCTTGCGAAACTTCAGACGCCATCTCCTTTTCCTTTGGTTTAGAAACCGTAACAGATGAAGAAATTTCTTCGAGTGACTCCGCTTTTAAATCTTTAATTTTTTTCAGAGGCATCATCACATTAGCTGTTTCCTCTGCTTTCTCTTCATCACTTTCGAAAATTTCAATCACATCTGGTGCTTGTTCATTCTCTTCGAAAAACTTGATGGAAGTTTCATTAGCTTCTTCACTAAAAGTGGGTCGTCTAAGTGGTTTAAGTTTTACTTTACTTGACATTGATATTTCTTCCTCAGCGTATGAATCTAATTGTATGTTAAATTCTTGCTCAACGTCTTCTTTTGTTTTTGTGGATTTTGGCCTGAAAGTAACATTTTCTGGTTCAGTGATCTCGGGCAGTGTGACTGAAGGCTTTCTTACAGCCTTCAACTTCTTTTTGATTATAACTTCATCTTCAATTTCTTCAGTCTTCTTAATACTTGGCCGCTTAGGTTTAATTGTGAATTGTTCAGGTTCATCTTCTTTTACTTCAGATGTTTCAATATCAAGTGGTTCATCTTTTTCAGAAATGTCACTTTGATTTTTAGCTACAACTATATCTTCATAGCCAAACATTGGTTTTTCTAACTCGGTTTTTTCTATTTCAGGTAATTTGGGCTGCTTATATACTTTCTTCTTTATCTTTTCTGCCTCTTTAACATTTCTTGATAAAATTCCATTTTGGCGGACGCTACCTAAAAATGTTACAGCTGGCTTTATATCTGCTGGAGGCCAATCCTTTACATATCTTATTCTGCTTTTCAGCTGGAATTTGGGAAGAGTGACTAATGGTGTATCTTGTTTTGGTTTTGCTGCTGGTTTCTTTAATTTAAGCTTGGTAAATTGAGGACCTTCCATACTTTCTGCATGCTGTGGTTTACTTATTTCAACTTCTTTTCTTTCTATCTTAATAGGAGTTAGCTTCCTTTTTACTGGTTTTTCGACAATTTTGTCTACAACTTCAACCAAATTTTCTTTTTCTGGTATTTCTTCAAAAGATTCTTGAGGGCTATTTTTTGGCTTGAGTTTCTTGGTCTTCTTAAGCTTTTTGTCAGTTAACGAAGCTTCGGTGTCTACTGCTTTAGTGGGAATGACTGGTTGTGTTTCTTCTATCTCCAAAGGAATTTCAGATGTTTCTGTTGGTTGAACAGGTTCGGGCTGTTCTTTTGGAACCTCACCTTGAACTAAAGGTGTAACAGGCTTTTGTTTCTTTTTTGTTTTAGGTTTCTTTTCAATGGTAAGTTTGTCATTCGTTTCTGTAGTAAGATCATCATCCGGTTTTTTTAAATCTTCTTCATTAGGAATTGTCTGTTCAATATGTTCAACAACATCTTGAGGTTCTTCAACTTTAATAGTTTTTGTACTCTTTTTCTTTTTTGGTTTTTCCTCGGTAGGTTGCTTATCTTTTTGTTCATCAATCGGCTGTTTTTGTTCGATTATTTGGCTTGTAGTCTCTGCCTTATTGATGTCTTTCTCTGATACTTCATATTCATCTGGTCTCGTTGGCTCATTTTCGTGCTCATCAATATAATTTTGTGGGATAACATCGGGTTGCTTGATTTCTAGATTTTCAGGTTTATCCACTACACTTTCGTTTAGAATTTGTTTCGGTTTAACTTGCTTTTCTTTCACTGTTTCTGGTAATGGCTGCAACTTTTTATTTGATTCTGGTTCCACAAAATCAGGGTGATCTACTTTGGTTTCCTCATCCTCGCTAGATGTATCTCTTTCAACAGCTAGTGGTTTTTCTACGGTGAAATCAAATTCTTCGGGTTTTTCTAGTTCTACTTTATCCAAATCTGGAATATCCAAAATTTTAGAAGGTTTCTTTTTTAACTTAGCCGCTTCCTTAATGTTTCTCGATAGTTGACCGTTTTGTCTCACACTACCCAAAAATGTTATAGCAGGTTTCAGTTCTGCAGGAGGCCATTCTTTATTATACCTAATTCTACTTTTGAGTTGGAATTTGGGTAAAGAAACGGTTTTTAATTCTTGTTTGGGTTTCTGAGCAGGTTTTTTTAATTTTAGTTTAGTAAACTGAGGACCCTGAATTTCTAGAGCATGTTGTGCTTCAGTCACTTTAACTTCTTCAATTTGCATCGGTACAGGTTTCAGTTTTTTGGTAAGTTTTGGTTTTTCGGTTTCTTGGACATCTCGAGGTTTATCTTCTGTTTCCTTTTTGATTAGTGGTTTGATTTTCTGTGGTTTCTTGTCATCAGATTTTTGGTTGGTATCTGCAAATATATAAATTAGAAATTATTTTCTTTAAAACTGATTTTTTTACCTTTATACATTTTTTTTTAAAATGTGGTATTAAAACGACATGCAATATTGGTTTTGGATATGTAGTCACTGCTAGTCTTAAACTAACAAAAAGAGATCTTTTAATAAGAAAAACTATCAAAATACTCTGTATTAAAAAAAACTGGTTTTCGTATAATTCTGACGTAATTTCTGAGTTTAATTGTATATTGATAACCTTGGAACAATTTATTTGGCCTTTACTTTGCATATGACTGTTTTTTACCATTTTATCGCTGTTATACTACGTTACATTACGTCTAATACATATATCATGATCAGAGATCGGATATTCGGATGCTTAGTGTCACCTAAACGCTTTGGTATCGAAAAAGTCTTAATTTAGGTAAGTAATTTGTTTATTTTTTAATTTAACTAATACAAACCACCCCTGCTCCAGTACATATACATATTTGTACCGGGTTAAACATTAATTTTAAATTAATACACATCTGAATAGTTAAGCAATCAAGAATCCCGGGGTTCTTAATAAATGTTACAAATAATTTATTAAGCCGCTTCCATAGCTAAAAATTATCTTTAGGTAAATATGCATCCGAATATCCGATCTCTGATCATGATAGATCAATTTCGGTGGTCAAAAATAACAACCCCATCTGGGATTTACTTAAAAAAAAACACGTTGTGCGTTGTCAGATTCCTTTTTGGGCAAAGTGGGATTTTTAAACCTTTTGAGTGAAAAAGCGAGATTCCTTTTTCGAAAACGGGCCATAATAAAAAAAAAAAAAACGTAAAAACCAGTAGTTTTTTACTAACCGACTCTATTACGACTTTTCTTTGTATTTGAATGACAGAGTAAGTTTACAATGGTAGATAGTCATAGGAAATGTATTTTAACAAAAATAGGTTTCTTTATTAAACTCGTCGAGTAATGCGTGAATAGCGGGACTGAGCCTGCACCGACCGGGACATTACATTTTGGTTTAAAAATCGGGACGTCTCGCCAAAATCGGGACGTCTGGCAACACTGAGTTCTATGTTACCTTAAAGTTATTGATCTATTAAAAAACAGTATTTTGAATTAATTTCAATTTAAAACAGCCGTATTTTGCTTTCGGAGTCGACTTTTAGGATCTAGGAGCCTACTCCCTAAACCTGCAGTCCGTAGTTTCGGCGGAAGTTACGGGCGTACCCTACTTCGTATAACTTACGGACATAGATTAGTTCGGGGCTCGAGCTAACAATGAATGACAACACGATTTGACAGCTGTTCCAACGTCTGATGCGTATTCCCGTGCAAAAAAAGAAATTAATTGGCAGTAGGATTAACTTTGAAGTTAGAGAGTAGGCCCCCCCTGATCACAATATTATTAACTAATAATTGAAATCTTTTTATAAATGCGCTGTCCAATTATGGATGTGCAATATAACATGTGCTTGTTTTTCCCGACGAGTTATGGAAGGTGTACCCATAGTACTTCCAGATTTAAGTCTTAAGTAATAGGGAGTAAGTTTATTGCCATCAATCGTGCACAAATTCAGACACCGGGGCTGCTGCTGTGAAGTTCCTGGTTGAAAATCCAATAACACTTTGCCCTTTATGGGAATTCAATTTTGGATTATTTCACTGAGTAAAATTAATTGTGTAGTTTGCCGACGTGAATCGTTCTTACCTGTAACGCATTTTTAAAACCGTTGTGGATTCGTCTTTGCCTATTACAGCACTACCTGGTGTGGGTACGAATTTGAGTGGTGTGATAGTGTCATGTGTGAGTTCGTCTTATTTGTGTACGGTGAAAAAAGTATTGTGTTAAATGTGTGAGCTGTTGTGATGTGTGTAGTTTCAACCCTAGGACCTACCTTCTTTGTGCGTTAAGTGACTTTCTTTTGTATTTTCTTACCGTCTAGCGCAATCAACTCCTCGATAGCAGTCTCCTCGGGTAATTCAACGATTTTGCTGGTCTCGGTATTTTCATCGTGTTCAGGTTTTTCTTCAGTTATGATCACAGTTGTTATGGGAACTTCCTCATCTTTTTCGATGGTTGTTACTTCCGTGGCTTCTTGTCTAGGTCTCTTCTTCTTTTTGACAAGCCGCTTAGTAGACTTGACAGTCCTGCCTTCACATGTTTCAGTACACACTTGTGTAACTTGTGCCGTCTCTGAAGTTTCTTCGACAACTTTAGCCTCTTTTGGTTTGTATAAGTCTTCAAGTGGAGTGGTGGTGCTATCTATCATATCTTCTGTTTTATGTACCGTGACAGTAGATTCTGTGTCATCTCTGTGCTCAGTGATGTGTGTAGTTTCAATCTTAGGACCTACCTTCCTTTTCATTGTACGTTTGGTGACTTGCTTTTGAGTTTTCTTACCATCTGGCGCCTTAGATTCCTCGACAGTGGTCTCCTCGGGAAGTTCGACGATTTCAACCGGCTTGATGTCCTCTATTTCTTCAGGCGACTCTTCTTCGATGACCGTAATAACTGTGATTGGAGCCTCATCATCTTTTTCGATAGTTGTGATCTCCGTAACTTCTTGTTTTGGTCCTCTTTTCTTCTTGATGACACGTTTCGTCGTTTTGACGGACTGAATATCTCCAGTTTCGGTGCGTACTTGTGTGACTTGTACCGTCTCCGGAGTCTCTTCAATAATTTGTGCTGTGTCTGGTGTGTGTGCGGGTACGAAAGGTGTAGTGGTGTCGTCAACTATTTGCTCTGTTTTGTGTACTGTGACAATGGGTTGTGAGTCATCTATGTGTTCAGTTGTAATTTGTGTAGTTTCGACCTTAGGACCTACCTTCTTTTTGATAATGCGTTTGGTCACTTTCTTTTGTGCTATCTTACCGTCTGGCGCCGTGAATTCCTCGACAGTGGTCTCCTCGGGAAGTTCGACGATTTCAACTGGTTTGATGTCCTCTTTTTCTTCAGGCGACTCTTCTTCGGTTACCGTAACATTTGTGATTGGAGCCTCATCATCTTTTTCTGTGGTTGTGATCTCTGTAACTTCTTGTTTTGGTCCTCTCCTCTTCTTGAGTACACGTTTCGTCGTTTTAACGGACTTAATGTCCCCAGTTTCGGTGCGTACTTGTGTGACTTGTACCGTCTCTGGTGTCTCTTCAATAATTTGCGCTGTGTCAATTGTGTATGAGTGTTCGAATGGTGTAGTGGTGTCGTCAACTATTTGCTCTGTTTTGTGTATTGTGACAATGGGTTGTGTGTCATCTATGTGTTCAGTTGTAATTTGTGTAGTTTCGACCTTAGGACCTACCTTCTTTTTGATAATGCGTTTAGTCACTTTCTTTGTTGTTATCTTACCGTCTGGCGCCGTTAATTCCTCGACAGTGGTCTCCTCGGGGAGTTCGACGATTTCAACCGGCTTGATGTCCGCTATTTCTTCAGGCGACTCTTCTTCGGTGACCGTCACAACTGTGATTGGAGCCTCGTCATCTTTTTCCGTCGTTGTGATCTCCGTAACTTCTTGTTTTGGTCCTCTCTTCTTCTTGATGACACGTTTCGTCGTTTTGACGGACTGAATATCTCCAGTTTCAGTGCGTACTTGTGTGACTTGTACCGTCTCCGGAGTCTCTTCAATAATTTGTGCTGTGTCTGGTGTGTGTGCGTGTACGAAAGGTGTAGTGGTGTCGTCAACGATTTGCTCTGTTTTGTGTACTGTGATAATGGGTTGTGTGTCATCTATGTGTTCAGTTGTAATTTGTGTAGTTTCGACCTTAGGACCTACCTTCTTTTTGATAATGCGTTTAGTCACTTTCTTTTTTGTTATCTTACCGTCTGGCGCCGTTAATTCCTCGACAGTGGTCTCCTCGGGGAGTTCGACGATTTCAACCGGCTTGATGTCCGCTATTTCTTCAGGCGACTCTTCTTCGGTGACCGTCACAACTGTGATTGGAGCCTCGTCATCTTTTTCCGTCGTTGTGATCTCCGTAATTTCTTGTTTTGGTCCTCTTTTCTTCTTGATGACACGTTTCGTCGTTTTGACGGACTGAATATCTCCAGTTTCAGTGCGTACTTGTGTGACTTGTACCGTCTCCGGAGTCTCTTCAATAATTTGTGCTGTGTCTGGTGTGTGTGCGTGTACGAAAGGTGTAGTGGTGTCGTCAACTATTTGCTCTGTTTTGTGTATTGTGACAGTGGGTTGTGAGTCATCTATGTGTTCAGTTGTAATTTGTGTAGTTTCGACCTTAGGACCTACCTTCTTTTTGATAATGCGTTTAGTCACTTTCTTTTTTGTTATCTTACCGTCTGGCGCCGTTAATTCCTCGACAGTGGTCTCCTCGGGGAGTTCGACGATTTCAACCGGCTTGATGTCCGCTATTTCTTCAGGCGACTCTTCTTCGGTGACCGTCACAACTGTGATTGGAGCCTCGTCATCTTTTTCCGTCGTTGTGATCTCCGTAACTTCTTGTTTTGGTCCTCTCTTCTTCTTGATGACACGTTTCGTCGTTTTGACGGACTGAATATCTCCAGTTTCAGTGCGTACTTGTGTGACTTGTACCGTCTCCGGAGTCTCTTCAATAATTTGTGCTGTGTCTGGTGTGTGTGCGTGTACGAAAGGTGTAGTGGTGTCGTCAACGATTTGCTCTGTTTTGTGTACTGTGACAATGGGTTGTGAGTCATCTATGTGTTCAGTTGTAATTTGTGTAGTTTCGACCTTAGGACCTACCTTCTTTTTGATAATGCGTTTGGTCACTTTCTTTTGTGCTATCTTACCGTCTGGCGCCGTTAATTCCTCGACAGTGGTCTCCTCGGGGAGTTCGACGATTTCAACCGGCTTGATGTCCGCTATTTCTTCAGGCGACTCTTCTTCGGTGACCGTCACAACTGTGATTGGAGCCTCGTCATCTTTTTCCGTCGTTGTGATCTCCGTAACTTCTTGTTTTGGTCCACTTTTCTTCTTGATGACACGTTTCGTTGTTTTGACGGACCGAATATCTCCATTTTCGGTGCGTACTTGTGTGACTTGTACCGTCTCCGGAGTCTCTTCAATAATTTGTGCTGTGTCTGGTGTGTGTGCGTGTACGAAAGGTGTAGTGGTGTCGTCAACTATTTGCTCTGTTTTGTGTATTGTGACAATGGGTTGTGTGTCATCTATGTGTTCAGTTGTAATTTGTGTAGTTTCGACCTTAGGACCTACCTTCTTTTTGATAATGCGTTTGGTCACTTTCTTTTGTGTTATCTTACCGTCTGGCGCCGTTAATTCCTCGACAGTGGTCTCCTCGGGGAGTTCGACGATTTCAACCGGCTTGATGTCCGCTATTTCTTCAGGCGACTCTTCTTCGGTGACCGTCACAACTGTGATTGGAGCCTCGTCATCTTTTTCCGTCGTTGTGATCTCCGTAACTTCTTGTTTTGGTCCTCTTTTCTTCTTGATGACACGTTTCGTCGTTTTGACGGACTGAATATCTCCAGTTTCAGTGCGTACTTGTGTGACTTGTACCGTCTCCGGAGTCTCTTCAATAATTTGTGCTGTGTCTGGTGTATGTGCGTGTACAAAAGGTGTAGTGGTGTCGTCAACTATTTGCTCTGTTTTGTGTATTGTGACGATGGGTTGTGTGTCATCTATGTGTTCAGTTGTAATTTGTGTAGTTTCGACCTTAGGACCTACCTTCTTTTTGATAATGCGTTTGGTCACTTTCTTTTGTGTTATCTTACCGTCTGGCGCCGTTAATTCCTCGACAGTGGTCTCCTCGGGGAGTTCGACGATTTCAACCGGCTTGATGTCCGCTATTTCTTCAGGCGACTCTTCTTCGGTGACCGTCACAACTGTGATTGGAGCCTCGTCATCTTTTTCCGTCGTTGTGATCTCCGTAACTTCTTGTTTTGGTCCTCTCTTCTTCTTGATGACACGTTTCGTCGTTTTGACGGAATGAATATCACCAGTTTCAGTGCGTACTTGTGTGACTTGTACCGTCTCCGGAGTCTCTTCAATAATTTGTGCTGTGTCTGGTGTGTGTGCGTGTACGAAAGGTGTAGTGGTCTCGTCAACTATTTGCTCTGTTTTGTGTATTGTGACAATGGGTTGTGAGTCATCTATGTGTTCAGTTGTAATTTGTGTAGTTTCGACCTTAGGACCTACCTTCTTTTTGATAATGCGTTTGGTCACTTTCTTTTTTGTTATCTTACCGTCTGGCACCGTGAATTCCTCGACAGTGGTCTCCTCGGGGAGTTCGACGATTTCAACCGGCTTGATGTCCGCTATTTCTTCAGGCGACTCTTCTTCGGTGACCGTCACAACCGTGATTGGAGCCTCGTCATCTTTTTCCGTCGTTGTGATCTCCGTAACTTCTTGTTTTGGTCCTCTCTTCTTCTTGATGACACGTTTCGTCGTTTTGACGGACTGAATATCACCAGTTTCAGTGCGTACTTGTGTGACTTGTACCGTCTCCGGAGTCTCTTCAATAATTTGTGCTGTGTCTGGTGTGTGTGCGTGTACGAAAGGTGTAGTGGTGTCGTCAACTATTTGCTCTGTTTTGTGTATTGTGACAATGGGTTGTGTGTCATCTATGTGTTCAGTTGTAATTTGTGTAGTTTCGACCTTAGGACCTACCTTCTTTTTGATAATGCGTTTAGTCACTTTCTTTTTTGTTATCTTACCGTCTGGCGCCGTTAATTCCTCGACAGTGGTCTCCTCGGGGAGTTCGACGATTTCAACCGGCTTGATGTCCGCTATTTCTTCAGGCGACTCTTCTTCGGTGACCGTCACAACTGTGATTGGAGCCTCGTCATCTTTTTCCGTCGTTGTGATCTCCGTAACTTCTTGTTTTGGTCCTCTTTTCTTCTTGATGACACGTTTCGTCGTTTTGACGGACTGAATATCTCCAGTTTCAGTGCTTACTTGTGTGACTTGTACCGTCTCCGGAGTCTCTTCAATAATTTGTGCTGTGTCTGGTGTGTGTGCGTGTACGAAAGGTGTAGTGGTGTCGTCAACGATTTGCTCTGTTTTGTGTACTGTGACAATGGGTTGTGAGTCATCTATGTGTTCAGTTGTAATTTGTGTAGTTTCGACCTTAGGACCTACCTTCTTTTTGATAATGCGTTTGGTCACTTTCTTTTGTGCTATCTTACCGTCTGGCGCCGTGAATTCCTCGACAGTGGTCTCCTCGGGAAGTTCGACGATTTCAACTGGTTTGATGTCCTCTTTTTCTTCAGGCGACTCTTCTTCGGTTACCGTAACATTTGTGATTGGAGCCTCATCATCTTTTTCTGTGGTTGTGATCTCCGTAACTTCTTGTTTTGGTCCTCTCCTCTTCTTGAGTACACGTTTCGTCGTTTTAACGGACTTAATGTCCCCAGTTTCGGTGCGTACTTGTGTGACTTGTACCGTCTCTGGTGTCTCTTCAATAATTTGCGCTGTGTCAATTGTGTATGAGTGTTCGAATGGTGTAGTGGTGTCGTCAACTATTTGCTCTGTTTTGTGTATTGTGACAATGGGTTGTGTGTCATCTATGTGTTCAGTTGTAATTTGTGTAGTTTCGACCTTAGGGCCTACCTTCTTTTTGATAATGCGTTTAGTCACTTTCTTTTTTGTTATCTTACCGTCTGGCGCCGTTAATTCCTCGACAGTGGTCTCCTCGGGGAGTTCGACGATTTCAACCGGCTTGATGTCCGCTATTTCTTCAGGCGACTCTTCTTCGGTGACCGTCACAACTGTGATTGGAGCCTCGTCATCTTTTTCCGTCGTTGTGATCTCCGTAACTTCTTGTTTTGGTCCTCTCTTCTTCTTGATGACACGTTTCGTCGTTTTGACGGACTGAATATCTCCAGTTTCAGTGCGTACTTGTGTGACTTGTACCGTCTCCGGAGTCTCTTCAATAATTTGTGCTGTGTCTGGTGTGTGTGCGTGTACGAAAGGTGTAGTGGTGTCGTCAACGATTTGCTCTGTTTTGTGTACTGTGACAATGGGTTGTGAGTCATCTATGTGTTCAGTTGTAATTTGTGTAGTTTCGACCTTAGGACCTACCTTCTTTTTGATAATGCAATTGGTCACTTTCTTTTGTGCTATCTTACCGTCTGGCGCCGTGAATTCCTCGACAGTGGTCTCCTCGGGAAGTTCGACGATTTCAACTGGTTTGATGTCCTCTTTTTCTTCAGGCGACTCTTCTTCGGTTACCGTAACATTTGTGATTGGAGCCTCATCATCTTTTTCTGTGGTTGTGATCTCCGTAACTTCTTGTTTTGGTCCTCTCCTCTTCTTGAGTACACGTTTCGTCGTTTTGACGGACTGAATATCTCCAGTTTCAGTGCGTACTTGTGTGACTTGTACCGTCTCCGGAGTCTCTTCAATAATTTGTGCTGTGTCTGGTGTGTGTGCGTGTACGAAAGGTGTAGTGGTGTCGTCAACTATTTGCTCTGTTTTGTGTACTGTGACAGTGGGTTGTGAGTCATCTTTGTGTTCAGTTGTAATTTGTGTAGTTTCGACCTTAGGACCTACCTTCTTTTTGATAATGCGTTTGGTCACTTTCTTTTTTGTTATCTTACCGTCTGGCGCCGTGAATTCCTCGACAGTGGTCTCCTCGGGGAGTTCGACGATTTCAACCGGCTTGATGTCCGCTATTTCTTCAGGCGACTCTTCTTCGGTGACCGTCACAACCGTGATTGGAGCCTCGTCATCTTTTTCCGTCGTTGTGATCTCCGTAACTTCTTGTTTTGGTCCTCTCTTCTTCTTGATGACACGTTTCGTCGTTTTGACGGACTGAATATCACCAGTTTCAGTGCGTACTTGTGTGACTTGTACCGTCTCCGGAGTCTCTTCAATAATTTGTGCTGTGTCTGGTGTGTGTGCGTGTACGAAAGGTGTAGTGGTGTCGTCAACTATTTGCTCTGTTTTGTGTACTGTGACAGTGGGTTGTGAGTCATCTTTGTGTTCAGTTGTAATTTGTGTAGTTTCGACCTTAGGACCTACCTTCTTTTTGATAATGCGTTTGGTCACTTTATTTTGTGCTATCTTACCGTCTGGCGCCGTGAATTCCTCGACAGTGGTCTCCTCGGGAAGTTCGACGATTTCAACTGGTTTGATGTCCTCTTTTTCTTCAGGCGACTCTTCTTCGGTTACCGTAACATTTGTGATTGGAGCCTCATCATCTTTTTCTGTGGTTGTGATCTCCGTAACTTCTTGTTTTGGTCCTCTCCTCTTCTTGAGTACACGTTTCGTCGTTTTAACGGACTTAATGTCCCCAGTTTCGGTGCGTACTTGTGTGACTTGTACCGTCTCTGGTGTCTCTTCAATAATTTGCGCTGTGTCAATTGTGTATGAGTGTTCGAATGGTGTAGTGGTGTCGTCAACTATTTGCTCTGTTTTGTGTATTGTGACAATGGGTTGTGTGTCATCTATGTGTTCAGTTGTAATTTGTGTAGTTTCGACCTTAGGACCTACCTTCTTTTTGATAATGCGTTTAGTCACTTTCTTTTTTGTTATCTTACCGTCTGGCGTCGTTAATTCCTCGACAGTGGTCTCCTCGGGGAGTTCGACGATTTCAACCGGCTTGATGTCCGCTATTTCTTCAGGCGACTCTTCTTCGGTGACCGTCACAACTGTGATTGGAGCCTCGTCATCTTTTTCCGTCGTTGTGATCTCCGTAACTTCTTGTTTTGGTCCTCTCTTCTTCTTGATGACACGTTTCGTCGTTTTGACGGACTGAATATCTCCAGTTTCAGTGCGTACTTGTGTGACTTGTACCGTCTCCGGAGTCTCTTCAATAATTTGTGCTGTGTCTGGTGTGTGTGCGTGTACGAAAGGTGTAGTGGTGTCGTCAACAATTTCCTCTGTTTTGTGTACTGTGAAGATGGGTTGTAAGTCATCTGTGTGTTCAGTTGTAATATGAGTTGTTTCAACCCTAGGACCTACCTTCTTTTTGATAATGCGTTTGGTCACTTTCTTTTGTGTTATCTTACCGTCTGGTGCCATAGATTCCTCGACAGTGGTCTCCTCAGGGAGTTCGAAAATTTCAGTCGGCTTGACGTCCTCTGTTTCTTCAGGCGACTTTTCTTCGGTGACGGTAACAGTTGTGATCGGAGCTTGGTTATCATTTTCAATGGTCGTGATCTCAGTAACTTCCTTATTCGGTCCTCTTTGCTTTTTGATTACACGCTTTGTCATTTTGACGGATTGTATGTCCCCGGTTTCGGTGCGCACTTGTGTAACTTGAACTGTCTCGGGTGTTTCCTCGACAGGTGTAGCTTTGTCAGGTTTGTGTAATTCTACGAGGGGTGTTGTGGTGTCTTCAACTATTTCCTCTGTTTTGTGTACTGTGATAAAGGGTTGTGTATCGTCTGTTTGCTCAGTTGTAATTTCAGTCGTCTCTACTTTTGGACCTACCTTCTTTTTGATGATTCGCTTTGTGATATTTTTCTGTTTTGTCTTACCGTCTGGCGCCTTAGATTCCTCGATAGTGGTCTGCTCGGGAAGTTCAACGATTTCAACTGGCTGGATGTCCTCTAGATCTTCAGGTGACTTCTCTTCGGTGACGGTTACTAATGTAATCGGAGCTTCATCACCTTTTGCGATGGTTGTGATCTCCGTTACTTCTTGTTTCGGTCCTCTCTTCTTCTTGATAACACGCTTTGTGGTTTTAACGGATTGAATGTCTCCAGTTTCGGTGCGCACTTGTGTAACTTGCACTGTCTCGGGTGTTTCCTCGACAGGTGTGGCTTTGTCTGGTTTGTGTAAGTCTTGGAGAGGTTTGGTGGTGTCGTCAACGATTTCCTCTGTTTTGTGTACTGTGATAATGGGTTGTGTATCATCTGTTTGTTCAGTGATTATTTCAGTCGTCTCGACCTTTGGACCGACCTTCTTTTTGATGATACGCTTTGTGATTTTTTTGTGTTTTGTTTTACTGTCTGGCGCTGACGATTCCTCTACAATGGTCTCCTCGGGGTGTTCAAAGATTTCAACTGGCTGGATGTCCTCTAGGCCTTCAGGTGACTTCTCTTCGATGACGGTCACAGTTGTGATCGGAGCTTCATCACCTCTTTCGATGGTTGTGATCTCCGTTACTTCCTGTTTCGGTCCTCTCTTCTTCTTGATAACACGCTTTGTGGTTTTGACGGATTGAATGTCTCCAGTTTCGGTGCGCACTTGTGTAACTTTCACTGTCTCGGGTGTTTCCTCGACAGGTTTAGCTTTGTCTGGTTTGTGTAAGTCTTCGAGGAGTGTGGTGGTCTCGTCAACGATATCCTCTGTCTTGTGTACTGTGACGATAGGGAGTAAGTCATCTGTATGCTCAGTTGTGATATGTGTTGTTTCAACCCTAGGACCTACCTTCTTTTTGATAATTCGTTTAGTAATTTTCTTTCGTGTAATCTTACCGTCTGGTGCTGTTGATTCCTCTACAGTTGTCTCCTCGGGTAGTTCAATGATTTCAGTCGGCTTGACTTCCTCTATTTCTTCAGGCGACTTCTCTTCCATGACGGTTACAGTTGTAATCGGAGCTTCATCACCTTTTTCGATGGTTGTGATCTCCGTTACTTCCTGTTTCGGTCCTCTTTTCCTTTTGATAACACGCTTGGTCGTTTTGACGGATTGAATGTCCCCGGTTTCGGTGCGCACTTGTGATACTTGCACTGTCTCGGGAGTTTCCTCGACTGGAGTAGCTTTGTCAGGTTTGTGTAAGTCTTCGAGGGGTGTGGTGGTGTCGTCAACAATTTCCTCTGTTTTGTGTACTGTGATAATGGGTCGTGTATCATCTGTTTGTTCAGTGGTAATTTGAGTCGTCTCGACCTTTGGACCTACCTTCTTTTTGATGATTCGCTTTGTAATTTTTTTGTGTTTTGTCTTACCATCTGGAGCCGTAGTTTCCTCGACAGTAGTCTCCTCTGGAAGTTCGACTATTTCAGTTGGCTTGCTTTCCTCTAGTTCTTCAGGCGAGTTTTCTTCTGTGACGGTTATGGTTGTGAATGGAGCGTCATCATCTTTTTGAATGGTTGTGATCTCCGTAATTTCCTGTTTAGGTCCTCTCTTCTTCTTGATGACACGTTTTGTCGTTTTAATGGATTTTATGTCCCCGTTTTCGGTGCGCACTTGTGTAACGTGTACCGTCTCCGGTGCTTCCTCGACAGGTTTCGCTATTCGTGGTATGTGTAAGTCTTCAAGAAGTGTTAAAGTGTCGTCAACGATTTCCTCTGTTTTGTGTACTGTGAAGATGGGTTGTGTGTCATCTGTGTGTTCAGTCGTGATGTGTGTTGTTTCAACCCTAGGACCTACCTTCTTTTTGATAATGCGTTTAGTAATTTTCCTTTGTATAATCTTACCGTCTGGCTCTGTTGATTCTTCTACAGCGGACTCCTCGGGGAGTTCAACGATTTCAGTCGGCTTGACGTCCTCTATTTCTTCAGGCGACTTCTCTTCGGTGACGGTTACAGTCGTAATCGGAGCTTCATCACCTTTTTCGATGGTTGTGATCTCCGTGACTTCCTGTTTCGGTCCTCTTTTCTTTTTGATAACACGCTTTGTCGTTTTGACGGATTGTATGTCCCCGGTTTCGGTGCGCACTTGTGACACTTGCACTGTCTCGGGTGATTCCTCGACAGGAGAAGCTTTGTCAGGTTTGTGTAAGTCTTCGAGGGGTGTGGTGGTGTCGTCAACGATTTCCTCTGTTTTGTGTACTGTGATAATGGGTTGTGTATCGTCTGTTTGTTCAGTGGTTATTTCAGTCGTCTCGACCTTTGGACCTTCCTTCTTTTTGATGATTCGCTTTGTGATTTTTTTGTGTTTTATCTTACCATCTGGGGCCGTTGATTCCTCGACAGTGGTTTCCTCGGGAAGTTCGACGATTTCAACTGGCTTGATGTCCTCTAGTTCTTCTGGCGACTTCTCTTCGGTGACGGTTACTGTTGTGATAGGAGCTTCATCACCTTTTTCGATGGTTGTGATTTCCGTTACTTCCTGTTTCGGTCCTCTCTTCTTTCTGATAAAACGCTTGGTCGTTTTGAGGGTTTGAATATCCCCGGTTTCGGACCGCACTTGTGTTATTTGCACTGTCTCGGGTGTTTCCTCGACAGGTGTAGCTTTGTCTGGTTTGTGTAAGTCTTCGAGGGGTGTGGTGGTGTCGTCAACGATTTCCTCTGTTTTGTGTACTGTGAAGATGGGTTGTGTGTCATCTGTGTGTTCAGTCGTGATGTGTGTTGTTTCAACCCTAGGACCTACCTTCTTTTTGATAATGCGTTTAGTAATTTTTCTTTGTATAATCTTACCGTCTGGCTCTGTTGATTCTTCTACAGCGGACTCCTCGGGGAGTTCAACGATTTCAGTCGGCTTGACGTCCTCTATTTCATCAGGCGACTTCTCTTCGGTGACGGTTACAGTTGTAATCGGAGCGTCATCACCTTTTTCGATGGTTGTGATCTCCGTGACTTCCTGTTTCGGTCCTCTTTTCTTTTTGATAACACGCTTTGTCGTTTTGACGGATTGTATGTCCCCGGTTTCGGTGCGCACTTGAGACACTTGCACTGTCTCGGGTGATTCCTCGACAGGAGAAGCTTTGTCAGGTTTGTGTAAGTCTTCGAGGGGTGTGGTGGTGTCGTCAACGATTTCCTCTGTTTTGTGTACTGTGATAATGGGTTGTGTATCGTCTGTTTGTTCAGTGGTTATTTCAGTCGTCTCGACCTTTGGACCTTCCTTCTTTTTGATGATTCGCTTTGTGATTTTTTTGTGTTTTATCTTACCATCTGGGGTCGTTGATTCCTCGACAGTGGTTTCCTCGGGAAGTTCGACGATTTCAACTGGCTTGATGTCCTCTAGTTCTTCTGGCGACTTCTCTTCGGTGACGGTTACTGTTGTGATAGGAGCTTCATCACCTTTTTCGATGGTTGTGATTTCCGTTACTTCCTGTTTCGGTCCCCTCGTCTTCTTTATAATACGTCTTGTAGTTTTGACGGATTGAATGTCCCCGCTTTCGGTGCGCACTTGTGTTACTTGCACTGTTTCGGGCTCTTCCTCAACAGGCTTTGCTATTTGTGGTATGTGTAAGTCTTCAAGAAGTGTTAAAGTGTCGTCAACGATTTCCTCTGTTTTGTGTACTGTGAAGATGGGTTGTGTGTCATCTGTGTGTTCAGTCGTGATGTGTGTTGTTTCAACCCTAGGACCTACCTTCTTTTTGATAATGCGTTTAGTAATTTTCCTTTGTATAATCTTACCGTCTGGCTCTGTTGATTCTTCTACAGTGGCCTCCTCGGGGAGTTCAACGATTTCAGTTGGCTTGACGTCCTCTATTTCTTCAGGCGACTTCTCTTCGGTGACGGTTACAGTTGTTATAGGAGCGTCATCACCTTTTTCGATGGTTGTGATCACCGTGACTTCCTGTTTCGGTCCTCTTTTCTTTTTGATAACACGCTTTGTCGTTTTGACGGATTGTATGTCCCCGGTTTCGGTGCGCACTTGTGACACTTGCACTGTCTCGGGTGATTCCTCGACAGGAGAAGCTTTGTCAGGTTTGTGTAAGTCTTCGAGGGGTGTGGTGGTGTCGTCAACGATTTCCTCTGTTTTGTGTACTGTGATAATAGGTTGTGTATCGTCTGTTTGTTCAGTGGTTATTTCAGTCGTCTCGACCTTCGGACCTACCTTCTTTTTGATGATTCGCTTTGTTATTTTCTTGTTTTTTGTCTTACCATCTGGCGCTGACGATTCTTCTACAGTGGTCTCCTCGGGAAGTTCGACGATTTCAACTGGCTTGATGTCTTCTAGTTCTTCAAGCGACTTCTCTTCGGTGACGGTTACAGTTGTAATGGGAGCGTCATCACCTTTTTCGATGGTTGTGATCTCCGTGACTTCCTGTTTCGGTCCTCTTTTCTTTTTGATAACACGCTTTGTCGTTTTGACGGATTGTATGTCCCCGGTTTCGGTGCGCACTTGTGTCACTTGCACTGTCTCGGGTGATTCCTCGACAGGAGAAGCTTTGTCAGGTTTGTGTAAGTCTTCGAGGGGTGTGGTGGTGTCGTCAACGATTTCCTCTGTTTTGTGTACTGTGATAATGGGTTGTGTATCGTCTGTTTGTTCAGTGGTTATTTCAGTCGTCTCGACCTTTGGACCTACCTTCTTTTTGATGATTCGCTTTGTGGTTTTTTTGTGTTTTGTCTTACCATCTGGCGCCGTTGATTCCTCGACAGTGGTCTCCTCGGGAAGTTCGATGATTTCATCTGGCTTGATGTCCTTTAATTCTTCAGGCGACTTCTCTTCAGTGACTGTCACAGTTGTAATCGGAGCTTCATCACCTTTTTCAATGGTTGTGATCTCCGTTACTTCCTGTTTTGGTCCTCTCTTTTTCTTGATAACACGCTTTGTCGTTTTGACGGTTTGAATGTCCCCGGTTTCGGTGCGCACTTGTGTAAATTGCACTGTCTCGGGTGTTTCCTCGACAGGTTTAGCTTGGTCTGGTTTGTGTAAGTCTTCGAGGGGTGTGGTTGTGTCGTCAATGATTTCCTCTGTTTTGTGTACTGTGATAATGGGTTGTGTATCGTCTGTTTGTTCAGTGGTTATTTCAGTCGTCTCGACCTTTGGACCTACCTTCTTTTTGATGATTCGCTTTGTTATTTTCTTGTGTTTTGTCTTACCATCTGGCGCTGACGATTCTTCTACAGTGGTCTCCTCGGGAAGTTCGACGATTTCAACTGGCTTGATGTCCTCTAGTTCTTCTGGCGACTTCTCTTCGGTGACGGTAACAGTTGTGATTGGAGCTTCGTCATCTTTCTCGATGGTTGTGATCTCCGTTACTTCCTGTTTCGGTCCTATCTTCTTCTTGATAACACGCTTGGTCGTTTTGACGGTTTGAATATCCCCAGATTCGGAGCGCACTTGTGTAACTTTTACTGTCTCGGGTGTTTCTTCGACAGGTTTAGCTTTTTCTGGTTTGTGTAAGTCTTCGAGGGGTGTGGTGGTGTCGTCAACGATTTCCTCTGTTTTGTGTACTGTGATAATGGGTTGTGTATCGTCGGTTTGTTCAGTGGTTATTTCAGTCGTCTCGACCTTTGGACCTACCTTCTTTTTGATTATACGCTTTGTGGTTTTTTTCTGTTTCGTCTTACCATCTGGTGCCGTAGATTCTTCGACAGTGGTCTCCTCGGGAAATTCGATGATTTCAATGGGCTTGATGTCCTTTAATTCTTCTGGCGACTTTTCTTCGGTGACGGTAACAGTTGTGATTGGAGCTTCGTCATCTTTTTCGATGGTTGTGATCTCCGTAACTTCTTGTTTCGGTCCTATCTTCTTTTTGATAACACGCTTGGTCGTTTTGACGGTTTGAATATCCCCAGATTTGGAGCGCACTTGCGTAACTTTTACTGTCTCGGGTGTTTCTTCGACAGGTTTAGCTTTGTCTGGTTTGTGTAAGTCTTCGAGGGGTGTGGTGGTGTCGTCAACGATTTCCTCTGTTTTGTGTACTGTGATAATAGGTTGTGTATCGTCTGTTTGTTCAGTGGTTATTTCAGTCGTCTCGACCTTTGGACCTACCTTCTTTTTGATGATTCGCTTTGTGGTTTTTTTATGTTTTGTCTTACCATCTGGCGCCGTTGTTTCCTCGACAGTTGTCTCCTCGGGAAGTTCGATGATTTCATCTGGCTTGATGTCCTCTAATTCTTCAGGCGACTTCTCTGCGGTGACGGTCACAGTTGTAATCGGAGCTTCATCACCTTTTTCGATGGTTGTGATCTCCGTTACTTCCTGTTTCGGTCCTCTCTTTTTCTTGATAACACGCTTTGTCGTTTTGACGGATTGAACGTCTCCGGTTTCGGTACGCACTTGTGTAAATTGCACTGTCTCGGGTGTTTCCTCGACAGGTTTAGCTTTGTCTGGTTTGTGTAAGTCTTCGAGGGGTGTGGTGGTGTCGTCAATGATTTCCTCTGTTTTGTGTACTGTGATAATGGGTTGTGTATCGTCTGTTTGTTCAGTGGTTATTTCAGTCGTCTCGACCTTTGGACCTACCTTCTTTTTGATGATTCGCTTTGTTATTTTCTTGTGTTTTGTCTTACCATCTGGCGCTGACGATTCTTCTACAGTGGTCTCCTCGGGAAGTTCGACGATTTCAACTGGCTTGATGTCGTCTGGTTCTTCTGGCGACTTCTCTTCGGTGACGGTAACAGTTGTGATTGGAGCTTCGTCATCTTTTTCGATGGTTGTGATCTCCGTAACTTCTTGTTTCGGTCCTATCTTCTTTTTGATGACACGCTTTGTCGTTTTGACGGATTGTATGTCCCCGGTTTCGGTGCGCACTTGTGACACTTGCACTGTCGCGGGTGATTCCTCGACAGGAGAAGCTTTGTCAGGTTTGTGTAAGTCTTCGAGGGGTGTGGTGGTGTCGTCAACGATTTCCTCTGTTTTGTGTACTGTGATAATGGGTTGTGTATAGTCTGTTTGTTCAGTGGTTATTTCAGTCGTCTCGAGCTTCGGACCTACCTTCTTTTTGATGATTCGCTTTGTTGTTTTTTTGTGTTTTGTCTTACCATCTGGCGCCGTTGATTCCTCGACAGTTGTCTCCTCGGGAAGTTCGATGATTTCATCTGGCTTGATATCCTTTAATTCTTCAGGCAACTTCTCTTCAGTGACTGTCACAGTTGTAATCGGAGCTTCATCACCTTTTTCGATGGTTGTGATCTCCGTTACTTCCTGTTTCGGTCCTCTCTTTTTCTTGATAACACGCTTTGTCGTTTTGACGGATTGAATGTCTCCGGTTTCGGTGCGCACTTGTGTAAATTGCACTGTCTCGGGTGTTTCCTCGACAGGTTTAGCTTGGTCTGGTTTGTGTAAGTCTTCGAGGGGTGTGGTTGTGTCGTCAACGATTTCCTCTGTTTTGTGTACTGTGATAATGGGTTGTGTATCGTCTGTTTGTTCAGTGGTTATTTCAGTCGTCTCGACCTTTGGACCTACCTTCTTTTTGATGATTCGCTTTGTTATTTTCTTGTGTTTTGTCTTACCATCTGGCGCTGACGATTCTTCTACAGTGGTCTCCTCGGGAAGTTCGACGATTTCAACTGGCTTGATGTCCTCTAGTTCTTCTGGCGACTTCTCTTCGGTGACGGTAACAGTTGTGATTGGAGCTTCGTCATCTTTCTCGATGGTTGTGATCTCCGTTACTTCCTGTTTCGGTCCTATCTTCTTCTTGATAACACGCTTGGTCGTTTTGACGGTTTGAATATCCCCAGATTCGGAGCGCACTTGTGTAACTTTTACTGTCTCGGGTGTTTCTTCGACAGGTTTAGCTTTTTCTGGTTTGTGTAAGTCTTCGAGGGGTGTGGTGGTGTCGTCAACGATTTCCTCTGTTTTGTGTACTGTGATAATGGGTTGTGTATCGTCGGTTTGTTCAGTGGTTATTTCAGTCGTCTCGACCTTTGGACCTACCTTCTTTTTGATTATACGCTTTGTGGTTTTTTTCTGTTTCGTCTTACCATCTGGTGCCGTAGATTCTTCGACAGTGGTCTCCTCGGGAAATTCGATGATTTCAATGGGCTTGATGTCCTTTAATTCTTCTGGCGACTTTTCTTCGGTGACGGTAACAGTTGTGATTGGAGCTTCGTCATCTTTTTCGATGGTTGTGATCTCCGTAACTTCTTGTTTCGGTCCTATCTTCTTTTTGATAACACGCTTGGTCGTTTTGACGGTTTGAATATCCCCAGATTTGGAGCGCACTTGCGTAACTTTTACTGTCTCGGGTGTTTCTTCGACAGGTTTAGCTTTGTCTGGTTTGTGTAAGTCTTCGAGGGGTGTGGTGGTGTCGTCAACGATTTCCTCTGTTTTGTGTACTGTGATAATAGGTTGTGTATCGTCTGTTTGTTCAGTGGTTATTTCAGTCGTCTCGACCTTTGGACCTACCTTCTTTTTGATGATTCGCTTTGTGGTTTTTTTATGTTTTGTCTTACCATCTGGCGCCGTTGTTTCCTCGACAGTTGTCTCCTCGGGAAGTTCGATGATTTCATCTGGCTTGATGTCCTCTAATTCTTCAGGCGACTTCTCTGCGGTGACGGTCACAGTTGTAATCGGAGCTTCATCACCTTTTTCGATGGTTGTGATCTCCGTTACTTCCTGTTTCGGTCCTCTCTTTTTCTTGATAACACGCTTTGTCGTTTTGACGGATTGAACGTCTCCGGTTTCGGTACGCACTTGTGTAAATTGCACTGTCTCGGGTGTTTCCTCGACAGGTTTAGCTTTGTCTGGTTTGTGTAAGTCTTCGAGGGGTGTGGTGGTGTCGTCAATGATTTCCTCTGTTTTGTGTACTGTGATAATGGGTTGTGTATCGTCTGTTTGTTCAGTGGTTATTTCAGTCGTCTCGACCTTTGGACCTACCTTCTTTTTGATGATTCGCTTTGTTATTTTCTTGTGTTTTGTCTTACCATCTGGCGCTGACGATTCTTCTACAGTGGTCTCCTCGGGAAGTTCGACGATTTCAACTGGCTTGATGTCGTCTGGTTCTTCTGGCGACTTCTCTTCGGTGACGGTAACAGTTGTGATTGGAGCTTCGTCATCTTTTTCGATGGTTGTGATCTCCGTAACTTCTTGTTTCGGTCCTATCTTCTTTTTGATGACACGCTTTGTCGTTTTGACGGATTGTATGTCCCCGGTTTCGGTGCGCACTTGTGACACTTGCACTGTCGCGGGTGATTCCTCGACAGGAGAAGCTTTGTCAGGTTTGTGTAAGTCTTCGAGGGGTGTGGTGGTGTCGTCAACGATTTCCTCTGTTTTGTGTACTGTGATAATGGGTTGTGTATAGTCTGTTTGTTCAGTGGTTATTTCAGTCGTCTCGAGCTTCGGACCTACCTTCTTTTTGATGATTCGCTTTGTTGTTTTTTTGTGTTTTGTCTTACCATCTGGCGCCGTTGATTCCTCGACAGTTGTCTCCTCGGGAAATTCGATGATTTCATCTGGCTTGATGTCCTTTAATTCTTCAGGCGACTTCTCTTCAGTGACTGTCACAGTTGTAATCGGAGCTTCATCACCTTTTTCGATGGTTGTGATCTCCGTTACTTCCTGTTTCGGTCCTCTCTTTTTCTTGATAACACGCTTTGTCGTTTTGACGGATTGAATGTCTCCGGTTTCGGTGCGCACTTGTGACACTTGCACTGTCTCGGGTGATTCCTCGACAGGAGAAGCTTTGTCAGGTTTGTGTAAGTCTTCGAGGGGTGTGGTGGTGTCGTCAACGATTTCCTCTGTTTTGTGTACTGTGATAATGGGTTGTGTATCGTCTGTTTGTTCAGTGGTTATTTCAGTCGTCTCGACCTTCGGACCGACCTTCTTTTTGATAATACGCTTTGTGATTTTTTTGTGTTTTGTCTTACCATCTGGCTCCGTAGATTCTTCGACAGTGGTCTGCTCGGGAAGTTCGATGATTTCAACGTGCTTGATGTCCTCTAATTCTTCAGGCGATTTCTCTTCGGTGACGGTTACTGTTGTGATTGGAGCTTCATCACCTTTTTCGATGGTTGTGATCTCCGTTACTTCCTGTTTCGGTCCTCTCTTTTTCTTGATAACACGCTTTGTCGTTTTGACGGATTGTATGTCCCCGGTTTCGGTGCGCACTTGTGACACTTGCACTGTCTCGGGTGATTCCTCGACAGGAGAAGCTTTGTCAGGTTTGTGTAAGTCTTCGAGGGGTGTGGTGGTGTCGTCAACGATTTCCTCTGTTTTGTGTACTGTGATAATGGGTTGTGTATCGTCTGTTTGTTTAGTGGTTATTTCAGTTGTCTCGACCTTCGGACCTACCTTCTTTTTGATGATTCGCTTTGTGGTTTTTTTGAGTTTTGTCTTACCATCTGGCGCCGTTGATTCCTCGACAGTTGTCTCCTCGGGAAGTTCGATGATTTCATCTGGCTCGATGTCCTCTAATTCTTCAGGCGACTTTTCTTCGGTGACTGTCACAGTTGTAATCGGAGCTTCATCACCTTTTTCGATGGTTGTGATCTCCGTTACTTCCTGTTTCGGTCCTCTCTTTTTCTTGATAACACGCTTTGTTGTTTTGACGGACTGAATGTCTCCGGTTTCGGTGCGTACTTGTGTAAATTGCACTGTCTCGGGTGTTTCCTCGACAGGTGTAGCTTGGTCTGGTTTATGTAAGTCTTCGAGGGGTGTGGCGGTGTCGTCAACGATTTCCTCTGTTTTATGTACCGTGATAATGGGTTGTGTATCGTCTGTTTGTTCAGTGGTAATTTCAGTCGTCTCGACCTTTGGACCGACCTTCTTTTTGATGATACGCTTTGTGATTTTTTTGTGTTTTGTCTTACCATCTGGCGCTGATGATTCTTCTACAGTGGTCTTCTCGGGGAGTTCGACGATTTCATGTGGCTTGATATCCTCTATTTCTTCAGGCAACTTTTCTTCGGTGACGGTCACAGTTGTAAACGGAGCTTCATCATCTTTTTCGATGGTTGTGATCTCCGTTACTTCCTGTTTTGGTTCTCTCTTCTTCTTGATAACACGCTTAGTTGTTTTGACGGTTTGAATATCTCCAGCTTCGGAGCGCACTTGTGTTACTTGCACTGTCTCGGGTGTTTCCTCGACAGGTTTTGCTTTGTCTGGTTTAAGTAGGTCTTCGAAAGGTGTGGTGGTGTCATCAACAATTGCCTCAGTTTTGAGTACTGTAACAATGGGTTGTGTGTCGTCTGTTTGTTCAGTGGTAATTTCTGTCGTCTCAACTTTTGGGCCTATCTTCTTTTTGATGATTCTCTTTGTAATCTTTTTATGTTTTGTTTTACCATCTGGTGCCATTGATTCCTCGACAGTGGTCTCTTCGGGTAGTTCAACGGTTTCATGTTGCTTGATGTCGTCTGGTTCTTCTGGCGACTTCTCTTCGGTGACGGTAACAGTTGTGATTGGAGCTTCGTCATCTTTTTCGATGGTTGTGATTTCCGTTACTTCCTGTTTTGGTTCTCTCTTCTTCTTGATAACACGCTTGGTTGTTTTGACGGTTTGAATATCTCCAGTTTCGGAGCGCACTTGTGTTACTTGCACTGTCTCGGGTGTTTCCTCGACAGGTTTTGCTTTGTCTGGTTTAAGTAGGTCTTCGAAAGGTGTGGTGGTGTCGTCAACAATTTCCTCAGTTTTGTGTACTGTGACAATGGGTTGTGTATCGTCTGTTTGTTCAGTGGTAATTTCTGTCGTCTCAACTTTTGGGCCTACCTTCTTTTTGATGATTCTCTTTGTAATCTTTTTGTGTTTTGTTTTACCATCTGGCGCCGTTGATTCCTCGACAGTGGTCTTTTCAGGTAGTTCAACGGTTTCATGCGGTTTGATATCCTCTGTTTCTTCAGGCAACTTTTCTTCGGTGACGGTAACAGTTGTGATAGGAGCTTCGTTATCTTTTTCGATGGTTGTGATCTCCGTAACTTCTTGTTTTGGTCCTCTCTTCGTTTTGATGACACGCTTTGTCGTTTTGACGGATCGAATATCCCCAGTTTCGGTGCGTACTTGTGTTACTTGTACTGTCTCAGGTGCTTCCTCGACAAGTGTAGCTTTGCCTGGTTTGTGTAAGTCTTCGAGAGGTGTGGTGGTGTCGTCATGGTTTTCCTCTGTTTTGTGTACTGTGACAACGGGTTGTGTATCGTCTGTTTGTTCAGTGGTAATTTCTGTCGTCTCAACTTTTGGGCCTACCTTCTTTTTGATGATTCTCTTTGTAATCTTTTTGTGTTTTGTTTTACCATCTGGTGCCGTTGATTCCTCGACAGTGGTCTCTTCGGGTAGTTCAACGGTTTCCTGTGGCTCGATATCCTCTATTTCTTCAGGCAACTTTTCTTCGGTGACGGTTACAGTTGTAATCGGAGCTTCATCATCTTTTTCGATGGTTGTGATTTCAGTCACTTCCTGTTTTGGTCCTCTCTTCGTTTTGATGACACGCTTTGTCGTTTTGACGGATTGAATATCCCCAGTTTTGGTGCGTACTTGTGTTACTTGTACTGTCTCAGGTGCTTCCTCGACAAGTGTAGCTTTGCTTGGTTTGTGTAAGTCTTCGAGAGGTGTGGTGGTGTCGTCAACGATTTCCTCTGTTTTGTGTACTGTCACTATGGGTTGTGTATTGTCTGTCTGTTCTGTTGTGATTTCTGTAGTCTCGACCTTTGGACCTACCTTCTTTTTGATGATTCTCTTTGTAATCTTTTTGTGTTTTGTTTTACCATCTGGCGCCGTTGATTCCTCGACAGTGGTCTCTTCGGGTAGTTCAACGGTTTCATGCGGTTTGACATCCTCAGTTTCTTCAGGCAACTTTTCTTCGGTGACGGTAACAGTTGTGATTGGAGCTTCGTCATCTTTTTCGATGGTTGTGATCTCTGTAACTTCTTGTTTTGGTCCTCTCTTCGTTTTGATGACACGCTTTGTCGTTTTGACGGATTGAATATCCCCAGTTTTGGTGCGTACTTGTGTTACTTGTACTGTTTCAGGTGCTTCCTCGACAAGTGTAGCTTTGCCTGGTTTGTGTAAGTCTTCGAGAGGTGTGGTAGTGTCGTCAACGATTTCCTCTGTTTTGTGTACTGTCACTATGGGTTGTGTATTGTCCGTCTGTTCTGTTGTGATTTCTGTAGTCTCGACCTTTGGACCTACCTTCTTTTTGATGATTCTCTTTGTAATCTTTTTGTGTTTTGTTTTACCATCTGGCGCCGTTGATTCCTCGACAGTGGTCTCTTCGGGTAGTTCAACGGTTTCATGCGGTTTGATATCCTCTGTTTCTTCAGTCAACTTTTCTTCGGTGACGGTAACAGTTGTGATTGGAGCTTCGTCATCTTTTTCGATGGTTGTTATCTCTGTAACTTCTTGTTTTGGTCCTCTCTTCGTTTTGATGACACGCTTTGTCGTTTTGACGGATTGAATATCCCCAGTTTCGGTGCGTACTTGTGTTACTTGTACTGTCTCAGGTGCTTCCTCGACAAGTGTAGTTTTGCCTGGTTTATGTAAGTCTTCGAGTGGTGTGGTGGTGTCGTCAACGATTTCCTCTGTTTTGTGTACTGTCACTATGGGTTGTGTATTGTCCGTCTGTTCTGTTGTGATTTCTGTAGTCTCGACCTTCGGACCTACCTTCTTTTTGATGATACGCTTTGTGATTTTTTTGTGTTTTGTCTTACCATCTGGCGCCGTTGATTCCTCAACAGTTGTCTCCTCGGGAAGTTCGACGATATCAGCAAGTTTGATGTCCTCTAGTTCTTCTTGTGACTTTTCTTCTGTGACGGTCACAGTTGTGATCGGAGCTTCATCACCTTTTTCAATGGTTGTGATTTCCGTTACTTCCTGTTTCGGTCCTCTCTTCTTCTTGATTACACGCTTTGTCGTTTTGACGGATTGAATGTCTCCGGTTTCAGTGCGCACTTGTGTAAATTGCACTGTCTCGGGTGTTTCCTCGACAGGTGTAGCTTCGTCTGGTGTTTGTAAGTCTTCGAGGGGTGTGGTGGTGTCGTCAACGATTTCCTCTGTTTTGTGTACTGTAACAATGGGTTGTGTGTCGTCTGTTTGTTCAGTGGTAATTTCAGTCGTCTCGACTTTTGGACCTTCCTTCTTTTTGATGATTCGCTTTGTGATTTTTTTGTGTTTTATCTTACCATTTGGGGCCGTTGATTCCTCGACAGTGGTTTTCTCGGGAAGTTCGACGACTTCAACTGGCTTGATGTCCTCTAGTTTTTCTGGCGACTTCTCTTCGGTAACGGTTACTGTTGTGATAGGAGCTTCATCACCTTTTTCGATGGTTGTGATCTCCGTTACTTCCTGTTTCGGTCCCCTCGTCTTCTTTATAATACGTCTTGTAGTTTTGACGGATTGAATGTCCCCGCTTTCGGTGCGCACTTGTGTTACTTGCACTGTTTCGGGCTCTTCCTCAACAGGCTTTGCTTTTTCTGGTTTGTGTAAGTCTTGGAGAGGTGTGGTGGTGTCGTCAACAATTTCCTCTGTCTTTTGTAATGTGATAACTGGTTGTGTGTCGTCTGTTTGTACAGTAGTAATTTCTGCCGTCTCCACTTTTGGACCTACCTTCTTTTTGATGATTCGCTTTGTTATTTTCTTTTGTTTAGTCTTACCATCTGGCGTCTTAGATTCCTCGACGGTGGTCTCCTCTGGTAGTTCAACAATTTCAACTGGCTTGATTTCCTCTATTACTTCAGGCGAATTTTCTTCGGTGACGGTAACTGTTGTTACTGGAGGTTCGTCGTCTTTTTCGATGATTGTGATCTCTGTTACTTCTTGTTTTGGACCTCTTTTTTTCTTGATAACACGTTTTGTTGTTTTGACGGTCTTAATTTCTCCGGTTTCAGTGCACACTTGGGTAACTTGTACTGTTTCGGGTGCTTCCTCGACAGTTTTAGCATTTTCTGGTTTGTGTAAGTCTTCGAGAGGTGTGGTGGTGTCGTCAACAATTTCCTCAGTATTGTGTACTGTGACAATGGGTTGTGTATCGTCTGTTTGTTCAGTGGTAATTTCTGTCGTCTCAATTTTTGGGCCTACCTTCTTTTTGATGATTCTTTTTGTAATCTTTTTGTGTTTTGTTATACCATCTGGCGCCGTAGATTCCTCGACAGTGGTCTCTTCGGGTAGTTCAACGGTTTCATGTGGCTTGATATCCTCTATTTCTTCAGACGACTTTTCTTCGGTGACGGTAACAGTTGTGATTGGTGCTTCGTCATCTTTTTCGATGGTTGTGATCTCCGTTATTTCTTGTTTTTGTCCTCTCTTCTTTTTGATGATACGCTTTGTCGTTTTGACGGACTTAATGTCCCCAGTTTCGGAGCGTACTTGTGTTATTTGTACTGTCTCAGGTGCTTCCTCGACAAGTGTAGCTTTGCCTGGTTTGTGTAAGTCTTCGAGAGGTGTGGTGGTGTCGTCAACGATTTCCTCTGTTTTGTGTACTGTCACTTTGGGTTGTGTATTGTCCGTCTGTTCTGTTGTGATTTCTGTAGTCTCAACCTTCGGACCTACCTTCTTTTTGATAATTCTCTTTGTGATTTTCTTGTGTTTAGTCTTACCATCTGGTGCTGTAGATTCCTCGACAGTGGTCTGTTCGGGTAGTTCGACGATTTCAATGGGCTTGATGACCTCTAATTCTTCAGATGTTTGGTCTTTGGTAACGGTTACAGTTGTGAGCGGAATTTCATCATCTTTATCGAAGGTTGTGATCTCCGTTTCTTGTTTTGTTCCTGTCTGGTTTTTGATGACACGTTTTGTTGTTTTGATTGCCTTAATGTCCCCGGTTTCAGTGCGCACTTCTTTTACTTGTACCGTCTCGGATTCTTCCTCGATAGGCTTAGGTTTGTCTGGTTTGTGTAAGTCTTCGAGAGTTGTGGTGGTATCATCTACAATTTCCTCTGTTTTGTGTACTGTAACAATGGGTTGTGTATCGTCTGTTTGTTCAGTTGTGATTTCTGTCGTCTCTACCTTTGGACCTATTTTTTTTTTGATGATTCTCTTTGTGATTTTCTTGTGTTTGTGCTTACCATCTGGTGCTGTAGATTCCTCGACGGTCGTCTGCTCGGGTAGTTCAACGATTTCAACTGGCTGTGTGTCCTTTGCTTTAGGCTTTTCTTCGGTGCTAGTATCACTTGTTATGGGAGCTTCTTCTCCTGTTTTATCAATAACCATTTCTTCGTTCAAGAAAACATCTTTTACTTTAGTTTTCCTTACTTTTTTTCTCTGTTGTTTTGGCTTTGAATCTATTGTATCATCTTCGGAGTCTTCTAAAAGTTCGATAAGAACAGTAGACTTTTCTTCGTCAATTAACTCTTCAATTTGAACCTGTGCTTGCATTTTGGGTATATGTAAAAACTCATCTGGCAATTCAATAGTACTTCTTTCGGTGATGTCAGTTTCGGATGCTTCATCACCTTCATATTCTACAATATTTAAATCATTATTAATATCCGTTATTGGTTTCTTTGTATCTTCATCTTCTAACGTTTCTTCGATTACTACATCTCCCTGTTCAGCTTCGTTATGTCTGGTTCTGTTTTTCTTTCTTAGTATTGTTCGTTTGGTTTTAATTTGGATAGGTTCTGAATTTCCAGGTGCTTGTATAAACTTTGTTATTATTTCTTCACTTTCTTCTACATCAGATGATTTTGGTGAATTTTGTGTGACCTCTGAAAATAGTCGTTTTCGTGTTTAGTTCTGATGTGAAAACACATTTTAATTGGGCGTGTTTAAGAGAAGTACTTGTTTCAAAAAGTGTAGAAATTCTTCAATACCCTACAGAATACATATCAAAAATACTCGTTTTTACGAATGTGTTATGTCTATGTATGATGATTTTTGGTTTTAGTGTAATAGGAAGGTAGTTTTTGTGGTGTTCATAATGGTTTTCTATCTTTTGTTTATAGTCAGTGGCGTGCTGTACGACACTTCATGGAATGCAATCGTGTTGCAGGTAAATATGGTAAAATCACAACTGATAAATGTTCATTTTTATATTACAACACTTGACCGGTTTTATTTTATGTCTCATTGATTAGATGACATTTATTTCAATTTGTGAAATTTAGTAACATTTTACAAATTGAAATAAATGTAATGAATCCGTTGCAGTTTACAAAGGTCTTTTAAAACGCGCCGTGGTTATTATGTGCATTCATTTACCACGGCGCGTGCGTTCCTTTCATACCCTAGTATTACTTGTATTTATTCAATCATGTATACAGTCATGGGATTTTTTTAAGATGAGATATTATTACTAAGCATGAGAGATGAATGAAAAAAAAAATTGGCTGTTTCTGCATACAAAACAAGGAAGCTTATCTATAGACCAAGTTCACAAGTCTAACTTCACTCGTAATAAGGTTCTTACAATACTGACTTAGAAGATTTCGGTCCATAATATAGAAGGAAACGCAAGGATCTCAATTTCAAACTAGTTTTGAGAAAAGTTTTAATTTTAGAACGTTCCAAATTGGCAATATAAACTCACCATAGCGAGACCATTGCCACGTTTGACTTGGCCTCCTGATGTGTTTCTTACACTGAGTAACGATGACGTAAGGTATTGAAAATATCAAACTTCCACCCAACAATAAATTAAAAGATGTGTAGAAGATATTGACTCACATAACAATAAATTTTGTGAAAATGAGTGATACATTTAAATGTATCACCCATTTTCACAGTCCAGTCGCCACGTAATTACACGCTTTATATTAGCTTCACTTGTATGTTTGTTTATTGGTTTGTTTGTATGTAACCGACTCCTTTGAGCGCGATTTTGACCCACTTTAAACGGTCAGATTTCATTGAAACTTTGTAAACTTGTCGAGGACCGATGACAATACAATAATTAAAAAAAAAATTGAGAAAAAAACACGTTTTTGTAGTTAGCAGGACTAAAAAATAGAAAATAAATAATAGTTTAAAAAACTAAAAAACACGCTTTAAAAACCAAACTAAAAAAGGAGAAAATAATTTAATTCAATTAAAAAGCGTGGGGTGCTTGACATTAATTGATTATAAAAATACCTCAAAAAGCACCCCACGCTTTATAATTGAATTAAATTATTTTCTCCTTTTTTAGTTTGGTTTTTAAAGCGTGTTTTTTAGTTTTTTAAACTATTATTTATTTTACTTTGATAATGATCTTCAATCTTAATTCTTTGATTATGATCAAAAATTATCGAAAACTAACTTTAAAAGGGGGTCCATCTATAAAAATTTCATGTTTTTTCAATTTAAATTTTTTGAGTAGAGTTTGAGACCTTGCTTTACATTTTTTGCCATAATTATGTTCGATGCTATTCGGGTACTGCCCCCTAAGATACAGGCCTAACCTAGTTTAGGGGACAGGGTTGATCCTATTGTACTTAGCTACCTAATGCTAAATTAAGATCTTTAATACAGATTAAAGATCTGAGAATTGTTTATTACCACAATGTTCAAGTACATTGCACTGTATACAGATACAGTGCAATGTACTTGATTTTTGTGGTAATAAACAATTTATTATTTATTATTGACTTGATTTGGATTCTGTTTATTATATCCAAAAGCTTATGCTTTTGGATATAATAAATATAATAAAATTTAAAAATTTAAATAAAAATGTAAGATCTTACATTTTTTATTAAAATTTGTCGACTACGAAAAAACAAAACGGACGTAAAAAAAGAGTATTAAAAAAAATAACGTGTAAAATATCAAAGATCGTTTAAGGTCAGTTTTCGAGAATTTTTGATGAATATTCAGAAAAATATGGACGGTCATATGCCCATGGGCGGCATTATCTTTAAAATACAATTATTCTGAACTTTGAGCTGGCGGTCCATTTATTGTGTGTGTTATCGATACCGAACATTATGCAAAATTTTGATTCTCCTGAGGAGACAGAGGTCTATCTCTAAAACTTCGCAAGTCGATCTACAAAGTTTTTGAGAAAAACCACTTTCAGGTAGGTATCTGTCTGAAAGAGGTTTTTCTTCGACAACGATTGAGGACAATGATCAGTGATGTTTCGTTTTACCTTATATGAGGACGTATACGAAATTTTGTTCATTTCGCTTATTTACTCGATTTTGAAGACGTACTTTTACTGTTAAAATTCTACTTTTCCATTCGTTTTAATGCACTATACGAAAGATCGTTTCAATTATTATCTAACGAATAGGCTGCTTTTTTTATTTTTGTCGATAATTATAATGCCAGATTTGGGTTGTTTTGTACGACTATTTACTGCTAATTCTTTTAATTTTTTTTTGTTAAATGTGTTGATTTTGAACTGCAGTTTATTTCTGTTGTTTTATTTTGTTTGAACGAGAGTTCTATGTAGCCAAAATCAAAACCAATTTATTGCCTATTTTCTGTAAAATTTGACCTTAGTCAAATTTTAATCTTAATTAATATTTTTTAATATGAAAGTGTTCAAAAGTAATTCATAAATTGTATATAAGATTTTCACAACAATACACTGTATTTTTTTTCATACCGTGTAGACGTTAATACGATTCGTAAAAATATGATATTCTAAACCTCTTATAGCAAAATTCTCAAAACTGTCGCCGGTTTGAGGTCGATAAATCAAAAGCAAATAATATGTATAAAAAGTAGCTCATAAATTTGATAAATTATTAAAATGATCTTTCTTGTGGTGCATTGAAACTCATTGAAATCACGTAAATCGGCGAAATTGGTTTTTTTTTGTGTACGGCCTCTTTAGGCATAGAACCCTAATTAAATGGCATACACCGATGATAATTTATGCAGTACAGGCAATTCCAACACAATCAGTTGCTTTGTTTATAAATAATTAAAGAAAACATAAACTAAAAAAAAAACTAACAGGGTAGTCAACAAAATTTTAGAATTAACAGGTGCAGCTGCAGGCTGACATGGTTTTAAGAGGTTTTCTGTGGTCAACAGGTATATTAATTATGAGAGGGTTTCAAACTTTTGAACCGTAAATAATATTTCAAATGACTAACATTTACTTTTCTCAACTCTGTGCCGTCATCGGATCGTGGTTTGGGGTTTATTTTTATTTCATCATACACTTTACAGTTATAAGAAAAACGCAAATACGGCATTTTATCGTTTCTAAACAGGCTTTTTGATGGCAATGGTCACCTGAGTAGTTTAGTTTTCACCAAGAGTTCAGACTAATGGATTTGTTTTCATAGTTTTTTGTAAATTGTAGTAACTACATACAATAAGGTCGTACAGTTCCCGCAGGTACCTGTAAATAAGACCACCAAAAATCGTTATATAAATGCTTTTTGTTAAACTTACCGTGAATTTGAGATTCTTGTTCTGTAATTAAAACTCCAAGATGGTCCTCATCAGTCGTGGTAATTTTACTCTCCAATAACTTTGGCTTCTTTTCGGAGTACGGCACTGCTTGCTCATCGACAAATTCTGTAGAAACCTCAAGTTCATTGGCGACTGTAAAACTTTTTCTTATTTTTTGTGATTTCGTTTCTGGTAAATGTAATTCAGTTTCATGTTGAAGACTTCCACTGTCTGTAATTATTAGTGGTGTTACACTAGTTGTTGTAATTTTTGTGGTTTCAGTCTGTGTTTTTGGTGTTATTAAATCTTTAACTTGAGTTTCTGCTACGTTTTCAGTGCATTGTACGTGTGTTAATAATGTAATAGACTTTTCAGCCTTAGCAGATTTTATTTGGTCTATTCTGAAAGTGTCTTGTGAATCTTCTTGTGTAATTTCGTCAACAGTTATACTTTCTGTGGTATTCAAAGTTACTGATGCTTTCTCCAGAGGTGCTATTTGTTCAAAGTTGGAACTTATTTCACTTTCGTGTACAACTACAGAACTTTGGCTAATGGGTCGCATTTCAATGTGTTTTCCAGTAACGTTTATTTCTTCACGATCTAAAAATGTTATCGATGAAATATTCTCACCGACAACAATTTCAGTTTGTTCAATCGGTTTTATTTCTAACAGTTGTTCCGTTACTTCTTTGGTTGGTTCTTTACTGACAGTCATGTCCCACGGCGTTTCTTCCGTGATATTTTCAGTTACAATGTAGGACTTGTGAGCTTCAACGTCAAATGACGCTGTATTAACATCTGGTTTTAAGAAACTAGGTAAATTCTCAATTTTTTCGACAACATCTGGTTTAATGTTATATATTTCTTGGTGGGGAATATGACTTTCATCTGCTTTTTCCACTTTTTTCTCATTCGGCTTATCAAAGGTTTCTGGTTTTTCTCCTGCTATGATTTCAAATTGCTGAATTGATTTCATTTCTGTTAACGATTTATCAGCAGTTTTGTAAGTTTCTTCACGGCCCAATATTGCATCAGAAATCTCTTGCACCATGTTTTCAGAAGTAGTATAGCTTTTGTGTAATTCGAGTTCGTATCGAATTTCACTTTTTGTAGGTTCGAAGTTGACATCAATACTTTTTAAGCTCTCAATTGGATGAGGTTGAATATTAATAAGTTCAGTAAGAGTATCTTGCTTTTGTGAAGCTTTCTCATCTTTAGTAATTCTATCTTTAAATATTTCAAATTCTTCCATAGGTACAGTTTCTGTTGTGGTGATGTGGTTGATAGGTTTTATATCCACTTTATGTTTTCCGCTTATTGGAGCGATTTCATGAGGCATGTCTTGCACTTTTTCTTCTCCAACGGTATCTGTTATAGTAATATGTTGTTTAGGCTCGATTAAAATTCCAGGTACTTCTTGCTGTGGTGCTTTCCCTTGGGATAAATTAATTTCCGATTCTTTTACAGTTATTTCCTCTATTTGAATAGGTAAATTAGTGATATAAGTTTCTTCAACTTGCTTGATTGAACTTATTTCTTTAGTGTCTATCTGATTTTCCGACTCAGTTATTTCAACTTCCGTTACTGTAAGATGTTGACCCACTTCTAATTTAACTGAGGGAACAATTTCTTTTACTTTTTCAAAAGTCTTTAATTCTGTTGGCTTTTCTTCGTAGTTTGTCTCTTGTACATAAAGTGGTTTCACAGCTTCAATAGTAATATCACCAACTTCGGTTTTTTGATTGCTAACCAAATCCATGCGTTCTTCAATTTCTGATACTTCTAATAATTCAGTATTTATGTGTTTATGTGTCGTTAAACTTACATCATTTGTTACAGCCTTTGGTATTTTATTTTCTTTTAACGCTTCTTCCTTTTCTGCTAATATGCTTTCTGATATTCTTAAGCAATCATTTGGCTCTACACTTACACCGACTTGAACTGATTTAATGTCACTAAGAGACTCGAATATGTCCTCTTTTTCACTTGAAACCGTTTCATTAACACCAATGCTTGCATGCAATGGCATATCAACCGTAGGTTTTATTGTTCTAGTCTCCGGTATTAATCCTTGTATTTGAAAAGCTTCTTCTTTATCAGAAGCTGTAATTTGAGTTATATTGACGTAATTTTTAGATTGGAAACTTAAATTGACTGTCTCACCTTTGATCGGAGCCATTGTTTCTAATGATTTTTCTGATTCTGTAACAATTGTTTCCATAATATCAACAGATTTTTGCTCTTCAATAACACCTGTGGACTTTCGTTCAGTAACCACATCTTTTTTATAAGCATCCTCGACTTCACAAACAAATGGTTGTATTTCTTCGATAGCTTCTAGCACTCCATGTGTTGTTGTTGCACTTGTATGTGTATTTTTTGTTGTACTGAAATCTTCAATGTCTTGACTGGTTAGCACTTCAGTACTTACTATAGACTGTTTTTCACTAATTGAAGAATGAGCAGTTGTAGAGAAAGGTTCTGGTAGTTCATTCAGTGCATTCTCTTTTTCAACTGTTTGTACTTCTGTGATTTCTTTAGCTGTTGTTTCAATTATATTTTCGGTCGCTTTGTGTGAATCTGTTTTAGTATCTATTAAACTCGTCTCTTTTTCACCAACTAATACTTCTGTCCTATGTATGTGTTTCTGTAGGTCATCACGAGTCAATGAAGCTTTTGATGTTTTGACAGTGGTATCCTCAAAGTTCTCAACATTACGAGAGACTATGACTTCAGTATCAATGGAACTACTATGTGGAACATAGCCAATTGAAGCGTCGTGCTTTGGCTGTAATAATTGCACGTCAAATTCCTTTTCTTTGTCAATAGTTTCAGTATAACTTGTTATGACAGCTTCAGTTTCAGTAATGTCTGCAGTAATAGTGGATGTAGTCAGCGGCTGTTCATGTATCAAAGATTCACTTTCACCTAGTACTATTTCCATTTGTTCGAATGTATTTTTGAATATAGGAGTTATGTTTGAGTTTTGTAATACGATTTTGTCATCCTTAAATTCTTCAGGTATTTCACTTGTTATAACTTCTTCAGTATGAGCAGTTTTTCCATATATTTCATCAATTTTCGGCAATGCCTTTTTGTAATCCATTTTTAATCTGTCCGTATCTTCCTTATTATCAGAATGTGAAATAACTTCTGAAGTTACTAAACTTTGTTGGCAAATTATAGAGACCTCCGCTTGTTGGTTATCAGGTACTTTTTTTGTTGATAATACTTTTTCCTGTTCTATAGCTAGTTTTTCGTCATACTGAGGTGCTTGTAATGTTGACAGAGATATAATGGGCTTCGTTAAAGTATCCGTCTCTTTCTTAACCAATTTTTCTTCCGAAGAATGAACCATGATTTCCTCTTGACATATAGCTTCTGTTACTGTGGCTCCTTGTTTAGCATTAGCCCAGGATAAATTATTCATACTTTCTATAACTTCCGGCGCGATTTCTGTTCTATTTTCTTCAATTAAAATAGCCTGATTAGAGTCAATGTTAAACGAAGCCATAGCTGAATTTGTTTTGAGATTAGTATCCAGTTCATTTTCTTTTTCGTTGTAATTGGTCGTGCTAATAATTAATTCGTTATGAGCAATGTTTTGAATACTAGCTGTTTTTGGTGCATCTCTAATAATGTCATCCGTATAACCGACACTGGAGTCGACTGTGATTTCCGATAGTACAGCAACCGGCCGCCCAGTAATGTCTGTAGACGCTGTAAACGTTTGTGGTAGTGTTGTTATATTATAATCACTCTCTTTTTCATGCTGCAGTACTTCCGTAACCTTAACACTTTCTTCAGTTGGAACTATCTCGGGATTAAGATACTTTAAATCAGGTTGTACATTATTTTGCAAAACGGATTGACTGTCTAAAGTTTCATTTTGAGATATTTGTAAAGGAATCAAATTATTAGAAACGATTTGTGCTTCTTCATAATTTGGAGTCAACGTATCAAGATTTGAAAGAGTATCGCGTGAGTTTACTTCCGAAACGACTGCAATTTTACGATCTGAGTCTATTTCCATCTTTGCGAATGTAGTTGGCTTTGACTTATCAGCATCGAGATTTTGTTCACTTAAGCTTGTAACAACTTCAATAATATTTAAACTTTCCTTGCCAATAAAAACAGCTTCAGCTGCAGTCTGCAAAAATTTACTTTCTTGCAGCTGTTGAAGCTGGTCCTCTACATTCGTTTGAAGAACTGTTATTTCTTTTTGTAAATCCCTTGTCTCCGACGCATTTTCAGACAAATCCGGTTGTTCGGTCATAAAATCAATTTGATCAGCTGTATTTACTTCTTCGGATAACGGAGTCTTCAAAGGATGGCTTGATGCTGACTGAGCATACACAGTTTCAGGTATTTTATTTAATGTTAATTTATTTTCACATTCCGAAGATTCAGTTTCAGAAATAGTAATTGATAAATTCGGAATTAACGATGAAAGCACAACCTCGGGTTTTCTTGATCTATATTCTTCAGAAGATTCTTTGTCGTGTATAAGAGGATATGTAATAATTTTAGCACTAGAAGTTATAACGGTTTCCGTTGCTGAGTCCTCTATAGGCTTTTCAGATGTTTTGATGTCATCCGTAGAAGTCATTCCTAATGTTTCGGAAGTTATAAGTGACTCAAATGCCTTAAAATCGAAATCAGCTTTAGCTGTTACTTTATCGTCTTTTAATACGAGATCGTTTTCACTTTCATGAACATTTACTTCATGCACAATATTTTTATCTAAAGTTGATATTGCAATGTCAGCATGAGAACCAAGGGTGGATCTTGTTTCTTCCAACGTTGTCTCCGAATCGTGAACATTAGTTTCTAAATTAAATGTATGCTGAAGTTCATTGATACCGACACTGGCATTTTTAAGAACAACGGTATCAGCTAGAAATTCAGATTCTTTTATGTGCGATGTTGTGACTGTGTTATGCAGGCCAGTATGCAACATTATATCGTTACTAACTGACACCTGGGCAGGCATTTCTTTTGCTGGAAATTCTCCTTCTTTTTCGTGAAGTTCTTCGATAGATATAACTAAACTATCTTTCGATGCAATATCTACGTTTGCTTCCTGCGCCGGTGGCAATTTAAGTGCTGATAGAATGCCCTCCCGTTCTTGAACATTGTGAACTTCTGTTACAACTTGGTTTGAAACGAGAACATCTTTACGTGCCATTTCTGTGGGCACAATCAACTCAGGATAATATTTTCCAGACTTATCTTCAACAAATACCTCACCAACTTGTATTGATTCTAATAAATTGAAATTAAGTTTAGACGTTGCTGTTTTTTCAACGTTTACAGTTTCTACATCGCTTTCTTTCATTTCTTCATTAATCTCAAGAACATTTAGACCCACCAAAGGTGAAAATGCAACAGTAGCATTCGATTTTTTCGTTGGTGACTCATGAAGTGGTGACTCTTTCATAGATATTATTTCTTCGGATATGTTCAGTGCGTCTTTTAAAATCATAGTAGTTTTCGCATTTTCTGTATGCTTTTCCTCTTTTTTAAAGTCTGATGCAGACATGTTGGTATGGATTTCTGTTGTTACAAATGATTCTGCTGGTACAATACCTTTGTTTGCAATATTTTCAGTAGTGCTTTTACTTATTTGGTAGTCGTCTACAGAACTACTTATTTCGACTTCTGTTACTACTAATGGCTCAATTTCGTTTAGTGATGGTTTAATTGTTAGTTTAGCATTTTCTTTAATTTGCAGCTGTGATTCCTTTTCATGGACTTCTTGTACATCGGCGATTAAAGAATAATTGGTATCAAATTTCAGGTTCGCTGTAACATCAGTAATTGTCTTATCAGAAAGAATATGGGTCACCTGGCTAGCAGATACTACCTCAACCTTGTTTTCAGAAATATCAGTAGCAATTGTAGTAAGGTACGGTATTTCATCTTTTTCTAGTACACCGGTTTCATCCTCAATATAATTTTCTTGTTTTTCCTTTGATTGCACGGTTTTTAGGGTAACTAATTGTTCTTTTGTTGATGTATCTTCTAATTGCTGTTCTTCAATAGATATTTTCTGTTTAGTGTGTTTTTTGCGTTTGACTTGTTCTCTTTCTTTGATATCTGTGAAATTATAGTATAGTGTTTGAGGTGAATTTCAAATAGAACATAATAAGTAAATCATAAACAAATATGTAAAACAAATGGCGTGTGTCTTTATTTAAGCTGACGTATAGTACATATATTGTATTATTTGTTAAATTTATGTTAAATTATATTCATAAACAAAATGAATGTTAATACTTACTTTAACTTCTGCTTGAGTCACACGTCATTAATAAAAAGTAATTATTATTGAAAATGAAGCACATTCTTGAAGGCAAACGAAGTATTTAAATGCTGTATAGAATAAAATGACACACGATTAAGCTGGTTTTATATGCGAAAACAAATTCAACACTTTGCATTACACTGAAGTCTCTGTAATAATTACATTTTAATAGAAAGAGAAACCTATCAGATTCTGCATGGTGTTACGTAGGACGATGTCTATCATTGATCGTTAACGAGTTTTGAATGGCAAGAGTTACCCAGTTATCTTGCCATTCAAAACTCGTCACACATCAGTATGTGCGGTTGACTATAGCCATAATAGAACAATCCAACATTTCTCGTTGCCGTTATTAATTTGAAGTGACAAAAACATTTTCACCCATAATTTAAATCCACTATGATGGAATCATTTAAGGGAACTCTATAAGAAATTTCCATTGCATTGGATGAATAGTAAGAAATATTTCATTTGTGGCAATAATATGGCATAAGTCATCAGAATGGATTACCTCCATTATACAGTTCCATATATTTCGAGTTTTACATCAGTTTAGAATATAATGAATTTCCAGCATGTTCTATTAAACAAAAACAACGGGAATGACATAAAAATAGGTGTGCCTTTTTGTTTCATGTTATTCCAACAAAGATTTTATTAAAAGTATAGATATGAATATACTTACTAGGTATTTGAAAATATTAAATGTTGTCAATTAATATAAATAGTCGCCAGTGTATAAGTAATAGTAGGTAGCCCTTACTTAAAAGGGAGATCAATTTAAGTATAACATCGTCCTACCCTACACTGATCTCTTATGCAGAATGGAAAAATGAAGGTACTTAGGTAAGTAATCCGAAGGAAATTTAATTACTATTTTTTTAATGATACCATCGAAATATATCTGTGTGATTTCACATATAACATCACATGCAACAAGTAGGCAAATTAGGCAATGCTTGGTTTAAATCCTAACAATTTTTTCATTTTTTTCTCGATAATTTTAATGACATGTGTTTTTAATCTTATTAAAAATAGTTTCTTATTTAAGGTAGGTTGTACAGAGATCACAATTTGGTAACCATCTTTATTTTATGATAGTTAAGTACTTATGTATAATTCTTATTTGCCATGAATAAGTATCAAGCGCTTTTTAAGAAAAAAGGCGCGTTATATTATTTTCGTATTGTATAATATTATTCTGCGCTGATTTAAAAACATCTTGCGTTTGCTGGTTCTGTATAACTAAAAGAAATTTAAAACACCAATAAACTTTGCTGGCGGACGGGTGCATAAAGACTTTTTCCTCGTCGATTTTCATGGATGAAACTTTTTATGTCTAAAAACTTAATTCCTACTCAATGTACAAAAAATATTACAAAATACATCCTCAAGCTTTAAAGCGTACAAGCGACTCTATAAAAATAAAATCAGCACACACCGATAAGTTTTTTTTGTAAATTCGTAAGTATGTAAAGTCAGTGTATTTAATAGTTAAGCAAACTGACCACAAATCATTATTGTACGTACAGGATACATTCTTAACCAGTGCGCAAACTGTAACCATGAATTCAGACCTACGCGGTCAAAATGTATGGAACAGCTGATTTTGTTTTGTATAGCCAACGAAAAATTTCTGCGCTGGGGGTCTAGAATAATATGCTGAATTGATGTTTACAGTTTGCGCACTGGTTAAAAATGTATCCTGTATATATACAGATCACAACTGTAATTCGTTGACACTTGTTTGAATTGGCTACAACACGGCAAATTGACAGTTTATTAAACAATTAATTTTCCTGACTTTACCTACTAATACAATTTTGATTAGTTCAATTCTTGCCTTTTAAATGAAAGCAGAAGAGTACACTCCATTCCATTGCGGCATTTTAGCGTAAAAAACATTCAAAGCGTGAGTTGTGAAAAACTACCATAATGTAATGTATGTACTTTTAGTATTTAAATAACTCACCTTGAGCAACTTCCGAAATTTTGGTAGTATCTAAAACAAAAATAATATTTAATCAATGTCACAATATTCCTAGTGTTTGGCATCAGTCAACCATCATCCTTTATGTCGAATCTTATAGAGGGTCGTTAGTCGAAATGAACATGGATTACTTGCATTGCAGGTAACTTTACTTACAATCAATCGCAAATCGGTGGTAGTATATTACGTGCACTACGATATCACCTTTACCGTCCATAATGCTAATACATAAAGACACTTTTTTTTGTCAGTCTCAAAGCATTTACATCAATTTATAATATTTACAGGCACTTTTGAATTTGTCAAGGAGTCGGTCGGTCAGAAAGGTGAAGTTAATGCGCCCATGCTAAAGCGTAGTAGGTTCCTATGGAAGAGAACGGGGCAAGAAACTCCATGGATATAAAAGATTAAATAAATAGTTATTTGTTATGCAAGGCTGCAAAGTTTGTTTTTTGGCGCGAGTACTTGTATTGAAAGCTGAGCAAGCGAAGGATTCTAGGATTTAACCATGGGCGAAGCGAGTGGTTCAAACATAGAATCCTGAGCGTAACGAGGCTTTCAAAAGTACGAGACGCAGAATACCTTTGCTGCCGAGCGCAACACACAATTTTTCACCTCACTACAGCGAGGAAAACGCTAGGTGCAAGAAAAACCGCTTCAAAATATATGAAATTAGTGTAGTTCAATGAAGTATGATAGCATTGCATTGTTTGTAGTCTTCGAAAATGTATTCACGCCTTTAGAATGTTTCCATGCATTGAACAAATTGTACGCTTTTATGTATGTACTTTTCGCGAGATTTTTCCGGAAGATATCTCAATTCGGGATTATGTACCTACCTACAACTTGCACTAACTCTGCAGGTGTTAAATTTATATCTTTATCGCTGCTGGACTCGCTCATATTTTATGATTTCTTACGATTTTTGTCAAAATACAAACCAAAATTGTGGAAAGCAAATTAAATAGAGACGAAATTTTTTAAAGTTTCTTTTTTTTCATGCAGTCGTCCTGCTGGCCAGTGCGATTATTCTAAAAATGGGGTTGGGGCACTGACATGAAATAAGTATTCATGCATTTTCAGTGGACTGGCTGAATAGAAAATGATTGAATAGAAAGGTTCTAATTTCAAAAACCCTTTCCATGCTAGCGGATAAAATGCACATTTGCACGCAGATTTCGACAAACAGAATCTTTCCGAAGTTGTGAGGTGAAAAATATATTTTTTATTGAATCTTTTACCCGTGCGGTTGAACTTACACTATTCATATGTTGAAATGATGTTTGATCAAAGAGTTAATAACCATGATAGAAATAATTCTAGGACCAAAAAATACCGACCCATCACAAGATTCATTCCGACAAAAGATAGATAGTAACATATTACCCTATACCTAATGCATGCTAATTTATTTCTTTATCCAGTAATATTATCGACCATTATTGTACTTCTATCTTTTTAATAACATAATCAGGTTAAAATATTCCAGTCCAGTCCCTCTCTGTGAGAGTGAGCCATAATCCACCACGCGTGCCCAGTGCAAGCTGGTAGATGCCACATACCTTATAAATATATTTAAAATAAATTCAATTTGCGGCTGTAAGCATAGCAATGTTACCTTTAATAACTGTAGCTGTATGTATCTCTGCCGTCTGTTCAGCTGATGATTCCACTATAACCTGTAAAAGATTAAAACAAGATTTGAGATTTTGAAATGAGTTTAAACCAGCCAAAAACAATGTTGCGTCGCTTTGGTTTACTGCGTCGTTACAAATTGATTGTACAGTTTAATTGATGATCGCAATGCTCTGCCACGGAAACAGTCAAAAAGATACGGATTGTATTGAATTCATGTGTTTTGTTGCCCATACAACCACACTTACTTAGCTTTTAGCTACTGTTTTTATCTTTTCATAATATAATTTTTCCTTATGTAATATCTTTAGTTACTCCATGTCATCAATAGTAAAAAAAAATGTAGTAGAAGACTAGTGTCAAGTCACACACGTTTTCATACTTTATTTTTTTATTTAATTTAATTATAATACCCAATGGGGACTGGCACTGTACTCCCATATACAGGTTATTCTATAACCAAGCTGGGAATACAGCACGTCACCACCATTTCAGTTGTAGTTTTAGTAAACATAATTTGTCTACCCTGTAAACTGTACTACAATGCTGTTATGATGAATAAACACATGTTATGTTATGTTATATTTCAGCACATTTAATTTTATTATTTATTTACTGATAATGGTTAGATATTAAAATAAATACACAGTTTTTATACCTCTTGCGCCTCTTTTTGTTCCCAGGAACGTGGTTTAAAATCTTCTGGGTAGAAATGCGCAATTACTTCTTCGACTGATGAATGTTTTAACTCCACCATTTTCAAGAAAGCGCGGAATCCAACTTTGGCTGCGATAACATCTTCATCCTGAGCGGTTTCTTCAGTAAGTACTTCAGTAATAAGTGCGCCATGTCCTTGTCGTTCTACTAAACGAACTAAAGCTGACTGAGATTGTGGAATTCTTAATGCTGGGAAATATTGAGAATCATACAGACTTTCTATTTGTTCTGTCGTGAGGCCTTTTCTCATCATGAAACCTATTTTAGCTAATTCTCTTAACGGCGATTCACCGGGACCAAACTCTTTAGCGTTAATTACTTCTAGTAGTTCATTAATCTCTGCAACAACTCGTGAATCACCCTCTACCATTCTGATAATGCCTTTTTGGGCTTCATATGAGTCTTCAAACGGCTGTACCATTTCTTCCTTTTCTGGTTGCGACGATATTATATATTCTTGTGGAGTAACGATCGGCTCTGCTTTTTCTTCCCGTGGTTCTGATCTCTCTTTTTTATCAGCTTTTTTGTAAGTTGCAACATCCACGGTTTCAACATAGTCTGCTTCAGTAACGACTGTTTTTGCTTTGTGTTTATCAATTTTTTTAACTGGTTTGGTTTTCTCCATAACTTGGACTTCTTCTGTAACAACTGCAGAATCTGTTACATCTTCTGTAACCTTAGTAGCAGTTTCTTCCGTAACAATTTCTTCTTCACGGGTAATTACTTTTTCTTTTTTATCTTTCTGTTTAAGATGTTTAGCTTTTCGAATCTTGTCTGCACTGTCATATACTGTCAGTTTAGCTTTTGTAATAGCCATACCTATGTCACTTACGGCTTTACACTTATATGTTCCTTCTGAAGCTTTTACACACTTTTTAACCGTGCATGTTGTACGGTTATCTTTATTTTCGATTGTATAACGTTCATCTGTTCTTATGACTTTGTCGTCTTTGTACCAAAGTATTTCTGAAATAATAATAACATAAAAAATGCATCAATTTCTCTTCCTTAATTACGCAATATAGGTGCCAATTAAAATATTATCTCGGTGTCGACGAAGCTGTACGTCACTTTTATAGTTATATTTTTATTTAAGACTTACTTATTTTGATTTAGACAATATATTATTCTCAAACGAATAACATTATTTTTATGTGAACTATACACGACTTAAATTACCCACTAGTTATACCTAACTTAACCTTCTGTTATAAACACATTGACTTATAGGGGTATATTCATAAACGATGATTAAAGTTAAATTATGTTTAAACGTCAAAAATGTAAGTATGGTTAAACAGACGCTAATCATTACTTAACTTTAAGCAACGTTTATGAATAAGGGGGTTAATGTTTTACTATATTAAAAAAAACTTTCAGTCTTGGTTTATGATTTAGTATCTGAGTAAGTAAAAGTATTTCGAGTAAAAACCCGTAACGACCAATTTTAGAGAGTTCTGAATCATGAAGTGCATCGCCATCATAATACCTGGGGTAGGATTTCCACTGTATACAGCTTCGAAAGTAACGGTTTCTTCTTCGTCAACTCGTTCTCCTAGTATTTCTTTCACAAACGTAGGTACTGCTTGAGTTGCTGTAACCAAAAATAAGTTGTTATTAACATTATTTTAAGATTTAAGAAGGGTTGTAATTTGTTACATGCAACGATTTAATTAAAATGGATATTAAAACATTTTTTTTTAATTCATTTCAGGATTCAGTACCGTCTCTTGCTATCGCAATTTTTTTTTTTTAAGAATCTACTTTAAAGACACTGCCTTATACACTTCCTTAAATATGTGGTACCTGCGTTATTTTTCTTTTCTGACGGCTATGCGATCAGAATGGCTGAATCAAAATTAAGAGTTCAGGTACGGCTGATATAATTTGTGTGTTACCTTTTAACGCCGCTTGTAATTCCTCCATGTGTGTAACCCATTCTGGCTTTCGGTATTCCTTGGTTCCAATTATACCTTTAAGATAATACAAGAATATGTTTAAATACTTTTTTAATTACCTACAGAATGAAAATAATAGGCAGTTGTTGATTCCGTATTGTAAAATCGATTGTGTAACTGAAAGTATATTATTAAACACAAGCTATAGTTTAAGCTTAAAATCGAATTACAAATGACGGTTTATTAAGCCTGCTTCAACTTGCACAGTACACATTTGCTGTTGTACGTGCAACGTTGGTCGCTGCAGCTTAACTAACCCATTAAAATATTTTTTAACAAAGTAGAGAGTGACTGCTCTGTTCGGTTTTATATCGTAAACGTGTTTGGTGTAAACAGTATATGAACGTAAGTATGGGCTCGTAGGAAAAGGAAGCACAAGTAGGTAGGTACATAATAGTATTAATTAATACATCATTAATCAATCCACTGAAAACTGCTGCAACTGTAAGCATAAAATTTGAATTATTATACAACTTTAAAATATGTATATTCTAGGAAGAAATAAGTTAAAAATACTTACTTTCCACAGAAAGTGCCGCAATTGTCGAAGTTACTCCCAGAGGATTAAATGCTTCAAATACGATTTCCCCGGTGTCGTCTTGATACACTTCAGGCATAATTAATATCGACGTGCCATCTTCCAGTTCTTCTATTTGATATTCTTGCGACTGAATTATCTCCACACCTTGTTTTAGCCACCTGACTTGAGGCTTGGGAACACCTATAGCCTTCGCTTCGAACCTAAAAAAATATTAGTTATTTCTTATGAACAAACCAAGTTTTCCGCTCTTCGATTACACAACAGGTCGGGGTACACTTAAAGTCGGAAGAGCTTTTTATGCTATACACAGGGCGTCAAAAAATCTGATATTTCGAGAAACAAGCCGTTGGGAGACTACAATACTATTTAATTAGGTACGTGACACCCTAGAAAAATGCTACCCGATGCGATATGCAGTGGCCTAGGCATATGGAATGCACTTATACTCCATTTGCAATAGCATTAGACAGAAGTTAAAAAAGGTTCATTTTAATGTACACTTCGTAACAAAATTACATTACACGTGTTGCAGTTACGATGAATGCCAAAAAAATTAAAGCGTCAATGCTAAAAACCTAAAAGAAGCAGGAGTGAACAACACCGAGTAACTAAATTAGCTGATGACGACGAAGTTTTACCAACGAATTGTGGGTCGTAAGTTGTTATTTAAAATAAAGTATTGTAAAAAAATATATATTTTACTTCCTTATAATCTTAATTAGATTTAAATCATCATGTGATTGTTTGTTTCATTCATTCGTTTTGTTGTAGGTTTGTGAATGTGTGATGAAGATGTTATTGTAATTAGAACATTATTAAAATAAACATTACTTTTACTTCGTTTATCTCAGTATTTACATAGTACTGTCTTAAATGTACCTAAAAAAGTTAGAACTTAACTTTGAAATAAAATGTTTTGCACTCCTGCTTCTACGAGCCTCTTTTTTCTAAAGCTATAATAAATGGGGTATAGTTGACTTAGTCCCGAGACCACTGCATAAATCAAATGGGCAAAATGGGTGATGCCAGATCCGACCAACACCCAATGTGAGTGTTGGTCGGATCGGACCCTACGGTTGTCCCAGACCCACGTTCTGGACTCGACTTCCACAATGCATTAAAAAAAAAACACGCCATTGATACAGCGATTAACGCGGCCCCTAACCAGCTCAGACCAATTATGTATAAACAGAGGCTTCATATACCATACTTCCATTCAACGACTGGAATGTGATAGTGTTAGAAACATTTGCAGAGCGGTATAACCTTAAAAAATAGATTGGAATCAACTATTAGATTAAAAATAGCATGATCTAGTTTAGTAGTTGCAAGTATTTATTTATTAGCAAATAAGTAATTCATTCCAGACCTTGTTAGTTCTCCTTCTGTAGTAGTAACTACAGTTGGTAATGCTTTCACAATGCGCGGAGCAAATTCCTCTATGTCACTCGTTTTCTGTAAAATAAATTGATCACGGTATTAGTTTTTTTTTTTCATTTGAGGTTTTAGGTTTTATATCTAGCTGATATTTAATTTAAGAGGCCGTACATGGAATTTTTCCAATTTCGCTGGTTAACGTGATTTAGTTAAATTTAGATGTAGTAAAATACTGTATTTCTATAGGATTTGATGTGACGTGGTCACCACATGCTTTCATGTCAATTTATTATGATTTAATGAATGAGCTACTTTTTATTTTTATTATTTGACTAGCTTTTACCCGCGGCACCGCCCGCGTGGATGTCGCTTATCGCGTAAAAACCGGGGCGACTGTTTTATAAATTGCTGTAAGAGGTTTAGCATCACATATTTACGAATCGTCTTAAGGTCTACACGGTATGAAAAAGTATGAGTATTGTTGTAAAAGTCATCCATACAATGTATGAATAACTTTTTATCAGTTTCCTATTTTTTTTAAAATATTCAACTTAAATTTTTTGAGAAAATGGGCAATGAATTGGTTTTGATTTCGGCTACTCAGAACTCGTGCTCATAAAAATAAAACAACAGAAGCAAACTAAAGAAAAAAAAAAGAACTTCCGTCCAAGGTCAAACGATTTCCCGAAAAGAAAATGAAAAAAAAGACATTGGCAGTAAATAATCCTTCAAAACAACCTAATTCGCATTACCATTCTCGACAGAAAATCAAAAGGAGCTCATTCATTAGATAATTATCGAAATAGTCTTTGATTTTGTGCATTAAAACTTGTGGAAATGCAGTATTTTAATTGTAGAAGTACGTCTGTAAAATCAACTTAATTTCCGAAATCGTCAAAATCTCGTATGCGGCCTCTTAATGTCGTTTTTTAAGGGACAGAAGATATTTTTTTTTTGCCATTTGTTAAATCGAAACGAACATGGAGATGTAATTTAAAAGCATTTTATTTAAAAACAAAACTTATTAAAAAACCGAAAGCACTTTTTGTAGAAAACTATAGAGTAGAATCCACATCAATTGCAACGGTGAATGAGAACAAGTTACAAATTTTACAAATAGGGGCACCTACCACCTAAAAAAATTAGAACTGTTATGTCATTAACTTACCTCATCGCTTAGTATATCTTCCTCGGAGGCACTTGGCACATATTCGTATGCTAGAAAATAAAACAGTAAAATAGTAAGAACGAAGACTGTCCTACAAATAACATTATTCACCAGTGCTTAATTCCTGTGCAATATTCAAGTGTCATACTTTGGCCGTTATTGTGTTAAAAATACCTGCCTTAGGTCACTTTACACAACCCAATAAGGGGAATTATACACCCACAACAACAGGATGCGTCGCAGTTAACATTCATGAAGCTCTCATAACACAAGCATTTTTATTCCATATTTTTAAACAGCAGTTTGCAGTAGGTAAATCCATAAGATGGTTTTACTGTTCTAATAAACGAATGATCGGTAACTTGTAACTATAATTATGTATCACTACGCTTCTTACTTTTAAGAATTGAACTCATTGTTACATTTTGTTTTAATTTAAGCTTTGAAAATATTCATTCTCAACACTGCAGTGTCGATTAAAATCCAAACTTCAAATTGTTCTACAGATGCATGGCAAATGTGGTCAGTGTTATTAGGTGCCTGGGGTGAATTAATGTGAAAAATACTTACACTCCGTATATTTAAATAAACATGCAAACTATTGTTCATGCAATGAAGAAAGTAGAATTTACATCGCTACCTTCAATTTCAACAGTACATTCGCAGCTACAACTGCCGTAGTCGTTTGTAGCTACACAACGGTATATTCCTGACATTTCGGGGAAAGCTTCTTTTATGCATAATTCACATAGGCCTGATTCTTGTCGGGCTACGGTTATATCTCTAGCTCTTTGAACAGGTGTACCACCATGATACCAATCTATTCGTGGCCAGGGTTGACCCTTGATTTTACAAGAAAGTTTTATTGGCTCCCCATCCATTATTATAACAGAGTCTAAGGGAGTAAGAATTATTGGCCTTTGCCCAATAAATTCTTTACTTTGTTGTTCCAGCAGTGAAGCGGAACATGAAACAGATCCTGCAAAGTTTTCTGCTCTACATGTAATGACTCCTAAGAAATCTTTGCTTATATTTTCAATACATAGACACGACACGTTTTGCCTGTCTGTTACATATATGTTAGTTAATTTATTTTGTTTAGCATATGTGGTTACTTCTCTTGTGTCTATGAACCATTGGAATGAAGCGGTTGGACTTGATGTGACTTCAACTTCTAGTAATACAATATCCCCTAAAATAACGGTTTTTGGTCGTAAAGGTCTTATGAAAACAGGTGGCAAAATTTGGTCTTCATCAAATGATTTTAGTAGTTTAATGGAACTTCCTGATTTTGCAACTATGTTATTTTTTTCAACAATCACTTCATATTTTCCTACTTTCTTTTTGTTAACTTTTTGTACTTTTATTGTTGATATTCCATTTTCAGTATGAATAACACAGTCATCAATTTGTTCTAGGAGTTGATTGTTGCGGTACCACTTCACAATGATATCATCCGCAGGCTCATACACAACGGTCAATTCTAATGTGCTATTTTCCAATATGTTCAAAGCCTTAATTGGCTTAATTATCAATGGTCCCACCTCTGTAAAATAGTGTACTAGTTAATCTGAGTATTTTAAACACCATGAGGTCACATGCAACCTGACAAAATTAAGGGCATCAGCTATTGTGACTTTTTGCAATTTTAAGGAAGTAAGTTTGTTATAACATGATTTTATTATGAATAAATAGATAAATAATAACGCTTTGCTTATGATTCCCATCCCCTAAAGCAACATGATGCGAAAAAAATCTGATTTACCAATAGGTTTTTTTGTTTGTTGTTTAGGGAATAGAATAATAAGTATATTAATAGAATGATATTCCGTTCTAAAACACGAGTTAATCTAGAAGTGACAGAAGACATTAGAAATTTTACTTAAAGTTTTATTTTTTAGAATTCTTTGTCAAATGGTTGCTTTTTGCCGATTTTAACGTATAATAATTCATAAACGTTATGATCTCTAATGTCTTTTAAGAAAACGTTTAGTGAACTGTTCTCAGAATTCAATCAACAGTTTGATATTTACACCGCGTTTGTTAGATACAAATTATTATGAACGTAACCATGCATCTGTTTGTAATACACAATTTAAAGTATTTTTTTTTTGTTTTAAAACTCTGTAATGACCTAACCTATCATTTCATTAAATTTATTACAACTAGTTTAATAAACTCGTACCTTTCTTTTTATCCTTTTGGATCTGTTTCTTGATTTGCTTCCGTTTAACAACTGTTGTTGTTTCTTCCTCAATTTCTACAACTGGCTCATCTACTTTAACTACCGTGGATTCCTGAATACTTGTCTCCTCAACGGACTTCTCTTTTTTAATCTTTTTCTTTTTCTTTTCTTCTGTCTTTACGTCAACAGTTACTTTTTCAGTAATGACGGTTTCCTGCTGAACTTCTTCAGATTTTTCAATTTCAGGAGCTTTTTGCTTTAGAATTGGTTTGAGAACCGTTTTATTGGCTTCCTCCACAGGTTCCTCTTTTTTGATAGGCTTTAATTGTACTTCTTCTGGCTTTTCTTCTTCCGGTGCTTTTTGTTTTGGAATTGGCTTGAGAATAACTTCTTCTTTAGGTTCCTCTTCCTTCGGGCGCCTTCTGCCAGTAGGCCACTTGGGCTCCTCGGGCTTAGCTTCTTCCACTTCTACCTTTTCCTTTTTGATTGGCTTTAGTTGTACTTCTTCTGGTTTTTCTTCTTCGGGTGCTTTTTGTTTTGGAATTGGCTTGAGAATAACTTCTTCTTTAGGCTCCTCTTCCTTCGGGCGCCTTCTGCCAGTAGGCCACTTGGGCTCCTCGGGCTTAGCTTCTTCCACTTCTACCTTTTCCTTTTTGATTGGCTTTAGTTGTACTTCTTCTGGTTTTTCTTCTTCGGGTGCTTTTTGTTTTGGAATTGGCTTGAGAATAACTTCTTCTTTAGGCTCCTCTTCCTTCGGGCGCCTTCTGCCGGTTGGCCACTTGGGCTCCTCGGGCTTGGCATCTTCCAATTCTACCTTTTCCTTTTTGATTGGCTTTAGTTGTACTTCTTCTGGTTTTTCTTCTTCGGGTGCTTTTTGCTTTGGAATTGGCTTAAGGACAACTTCTTCTTTAGGTTCCTCTTCCTTCGGGCGCCTTCTGCCAGTAGGCCACTTGGGCTCCTCGGGCTTAGATTCTTCCACTTCTATCTTTTCCTTTTTGGTAGGCTTTAGTTGTACTTCTTCTGGTTTTTCTTCTTCGGGTGCTTTTTGCTTTGGAATTGGCTTAAGGACAACTTCTTCTTTAGGTTCCTCTTCCTTCGGGCGCCTTCTGCCAGTAGGCCACTTGGGCTCCTCGGGCTTAGGTTCTTCCACTACTATCTTTTCCTTTTTGGTTGGCTTTAGTTGTACTTCTTCTGGTTTTTCTTCTTCGGGTACTTGTTGCTTTGGAATTGGCTTAAGGACAACTTCTTCTTTAGGTTCCTCTTCCTTCGGGCGCCTTCTGCCAGTAGGCCACTTGGGCTCCTCGGGCTTAGGTTCTTCCACTACTATCTTTTCCTTTTTGGTTGGCTTTAGTTGTACTTCTTCTGGTTTTTCTTCTTCGGGTGCCTTTTGCTTTGGAATTGGCTTAAGGACAACTTCTTCTTTAGGTTCCTCTTCCTTCGGGCGCCTTCTGCCAGTAGGCCACTTGGGCTCCTCGGGCTTAGATTCTTCCACTACTATCTTTTCCTTTTTGGTTGGCTTTAGTTGTACTTCTTCTGGTTTTTCTTCTTCGGGTGCCTTTTGCTTTGGAATTGGCTTAAGGACAACTTCTTCTTTAGGTTCCTCTTCCTTCGGGCGCCTTCTGCCAGTAGGCCACTTGGGCTCCTCGGGCTTAGGTTCTTCCACTACTATCTTTTCCTTTTTGGTTGGCTTTAGTTGTACTTCTTCTGGTTTTTCTTCTTCGGGTGCTTGTTGCTTTGGAATTGGCTTAAGGACAACTTCTTCTTTAGGTTCCTCTTCCTTCGGGCGCCTTCTGCCAGTAGGCCACTTGGGCTCCTCGGGCTTAGGTTCTTCCACTACTATCTTTTCCTTTTTGGTTGGCTTTAGTTGTACTTCTTCTGGTTTTTCTTCTTCGGGTGCTTTTTGCTTTGGAATTGGCTTAAGGACAACTTCTTCTTTAGGTTCCTCTTCCTTCGGGCGCCTTCTGCCAGTAGGCCACTTGGGCTCCTCGGGCTTAGCTTCTTCCACTTCTATCTTTTCCTTTTTGGTTGGCTTTAGTTGTACTTCTTCTGGTTTTTCTTCTTCGGGTGCTTTTTGCTTTGGAATTGGCTTAAGGACAACTTCTTCTTTAGGTTCCTCTTCCTTCGGGCGCCTTCTGCCAGTAGGCCACTTGGGCTCCTCGGGCTTAGCTTCTTCCACTACTATCTTTTCCTTTTTGGTTGGCTTTAGTTGTACTTCTTCTGGTTTTTCTTCTTCGGGTGCTTTTTGCTTTGGAATTGGCTTAAGGACAACTTCTTCTTTAGGTTCCTCTTCCTTCGGGCGCCTTCTGCCAGTAGGCCACTTGGGCTCCTCGGGCTTAGGTTCTTCCACTACTATCTTTTCCTTTCTGGTTGGCTTTAGTGGTACTTCTTCTGGTTTTTCTTCCTCTGGTGCTTTTTGCCTTGGAATTGGCTTGAGGACAACTTCTTCTTTGGGCTCCTCTTCCTTCGGGCGCCTTCTGCCAGCTGGCCACTTGGGCTCCTCGGGCTTAGCTTCTTCCACTACCTTTTCCTTTTTGATAGGCTTTAGTTGTACTTCTTCTGGTTTTTCTTCCTCTGGTGCTTTTTGCCTTGGAATTGGCTTGAGGACCACTTCTTCTTTAGGCTCCTCTTCCTTCGGGCGCCTTCTGCCAGCTGGCCACTTGGGCTCCTCGGGCTTAGCTTCTTCCACAACCTTTTCCTTTTTGATAGGCTTTAGTTGTACTACTTCTGGTTTTTCTTCTTCGGGTGCTTTTTGCTTTGGAATTGGCTTGAGGACAACTTCTTCTTTAGGTTCCTCTTCTTTCGGCCGCCTTCTGCCAGCTGGCCACTTGGGCTCCTCAGATTTAGCTTCTTCCACAACCTTTTCCTTTTTGGTAGGCTTTAGTTGTACTTCCTCTGGTTTTTCTTCTTCGGGCTCTTTTTGCTTTGGAATTGGCTTGAGGACAACTTCCTCTTTAGGTCCCTCTTCCTTCGGACGCCTTCTGCCGGTCGGCCACTTGGGTTCCTCGGGCTTAGCTTCTTCCACTACCTTTTCCTTTTTGATAGGCTTTAGTTGTACTTCTTCTGGTTTTTCTTCCTCTGGTGCTTTTTGCCTTGGAATCGGCTTGAGGACAACTTCTTCTTTAGGTTCCTCTTCCTTCGGGCGCCTTCTGCCAGTTGACCACTTGGGCTCTTCGGGCTTAGCTTCTTCCACTACCTTTTCCTTTTTGATAGGCTTTAGTTGTACTTCTTCTGGTTTTTCTTCCTCTGGTGCTTTTTGCCTTGGAATTGGCTTGAGGACAACTTCTTCTTTAGGCTCCTCTTCCTTCGGGTGCCTTCTGCCAGCTGGCCACTTGGGCTCCTCGGGCTTAGCTTCATCCACTACCTTTTCCTTTTTGATAGGCTTTAGTTGTACTTCTTCTGGTTTTTCTTCCTCTGGTGCTTTTTGCCTTGGAATTGGCTTGAGGACCACTTCTTCTTTAGGCTCCTCTTCCTTCGGGCGCCTTCTGCCAGCTGGCCACTTGGGCTCCTCGGGCTTAGCTTCTTCCACTACCTTTTCCTTTTTGATAGGCTTTAGTTGTACTTCTTCTGGTTTTTCTTCCTCTGGTGCTTTTTGCCTTGGAATCGGCTTGAGGACCACTTCTTCTTTAGGCTCCTCTTCCTTCGGGCGCCTTCTGCCGGCTGGCCACTTTGGCTCTTCGGGCTTAGATTCTTCGATTACCTTTTCCGTTTTGGTTGGCTTAAGTTGTACTTCTTCTGGTTTTTCCTCTTCAGGAGCTTTATGCCTTGGAATTGGCTTAAGGACCACTTCTTCTTTAGGTTTCTCTTCCTTCGGGTGCCTTCTGCCTGAGGGCCATTTTGGCTCTTCTGGTTTAGCCTGTTCAACGGGTTTTTCTATTGATTTACGTCCCCATACTGGTAAAACATCGTCTTTTGTTTTTAGGGTTTGTTGTTCCTCTTCTTTTATTTTCAATATAGCAGTGTCTTCTTCGTATGTCAATATTTCTTCAGCTTCCTCTGTGTCAACTTTTTTAATAGATCCTTTTCTTACTTGCTTCAAAGTCACATCTTCTATTCTTTCTTTTACCACTGTAGTCTTTTCAACCTTTGTAGGACGCAGTTTGATACTTTCTTGCGTCCAAGGAATTGAATCTTTTCTTTCCTCTCTAATATTGAGTTTCTTTTCTTCGTCACGAGGCTTTCTCCATTGAGGTCCTTTCCTTTGGTCTTCTTCTTCATTTCGGTCAACTTGCAGTATTGCTACCTCTTCTGTAGTGGATGAAATGTCTACCGTTTTGTCCTCACGTCGCGGTTTTCTCCAAGATTTGGTTTCCAAGTTTTGGACTTCGTTGGTTGCGGTAATTTCAGTATCATCTTGTATTCTCAAAAGGGAAGTATCTTCCGTTTCTGACAATTTCTCCGAATATGAGGGTTTCGTTGCTGGTTTTTGTTTTCTCCAATGCTTAACTTCAAGACTTTCTTCTTTTGTTTCTTGCATAGTATTTATTTGTGATTGTTTACGCCAGGGTATGTTTGAAACTAGTTTTTTTGACTCTACATCTTGCAAATTTTGAATTTTAAGTAAGTTACTTTCTTCTGTAGATTGATATGATGACTTACTCACTTGTGTTATATCAATTTCGTCAGAACTCGAAATTGTAACATCGGTCTTGTCTTGGAACGTCTTCCGAACGGTTTTACGTGATTCTGAAAAAAAAAGTGATGGTTAAAACTACAAATTATCACAATTAGATCATTAATACGATACTTCCGCACTCTCAAACGTCCTTCAATTCCCAACAATTGAGATGGCAAGAAGCGTAGTCATCACGGTGTTAAATGATTTTTAATGCGGAGGTAAGATCACGTAGAATCTAATTGTTGGATGATTTTATTAATTAATTTTATAATAAAATATTTACTTATAAAGCATTATTCCGTGATTATAATTAAAGAAACAAGTAGTGCGTGAGATATATATTTATTGTTATTTTATTAGAAGTAGTGGTTGCCTAGTGGTCGAAATTCGACCATTTTTAATTTCAATTTTAATGTATTACTAATGCATTATTATATAAAAAAATTGCTGTCTGAACTCTTTATCCATATATACTTTAACTGTGTCAATTTCCATACTCCCCCGTTCGCGTAACTTTCGTAAAAAGGGATACAAAGTTTTTGCTTTACCTATTAATATATAGATTATTATTGGATAACTCAGATGTTGTACTTCGTTTCGTCCTAAAATAGTAGATAGATTCTCAAGCAGTTCTATTCAATTTGTAAGTGTCCTTATAGAATAAATGTATTTTTATCAATTACTCATCAGTGGATGTAAAGTAGGTGCATTATAATGTAAATACAATACCAAAATAAAGCTTTTCAACACTCTAGTTCGTTTACTCTTAGAATAAAGCTCCGTGGTACGAAATCCACATTACTCCAAGCGATTAGAGAGTGTCCAAAAGCGGTTCCTTCACCATCTGTGCTACGGAGATCACTTAGGTATACAACTCACTAGCTCACACTGACAGGTTGAGACACTATCACATGGATACTCTCGCCGTCAGTAGAAACTGGACTGCATCTTCCTGCACAAAATATTGAGAGGAACAATAGATTGCAGTGAACTTTTGGGCTCATTAGACATTAAAATCCTAACTCGGATTCCCAGGCTAACTTATAAGTTATAACATATTTAAAAAAAAAACATCCCTGGTTCAAAAGCTAACCTCGGTAATTCCGCCGCTGTGCCAAGGTAGGCAATATAACACGTATGCTAGAATTATACGAATTTAGGCATCGGCGAGTATCGGTCTAAATATAAGAATTATTAATAGATTTAATTTAATTTAAGTATTTCTTAATGTTATATTTCCTTTTTTTAAATGTGCTTTAAAAAAACATTATCATATTTTTTTTTTTACTATTATGAGTATTTTTTACTTTGTGAGCTTAGTTTTAACGCTGTTGTGTATTTTGTGGTCTCATATGGGTAAAGGAGTACCTACACCTACTCAACACCTGATGTTGCCCTTTAATTACGTGTAGTCTACGTGTATACCTTCCGTTTGAAACATTTAAGTTTATTATGAAATCAAATAAAACATTTTAAAGGTAATGTTAATATAGGTCTGTAGGGATTCGTGGCCGTCCAGCACATAACGAGACCTCCTTGCCTCAAAAAGCAGTCATTCGTAGATCTTAGACAGTCGTTAAGGGTAATTAGAATCCACAACCATCCGGTTAGACTGGAAGCCAACCCCAACATAGTTGGGGGAAAAACTAGGCCGATGTTAGGTATGTATTCACCTTTATAAAAATGTTTTATAACTAAATAGGTATAGGTATACACCGAGAAATTTTAATGGTTGTTTTCCCGCGGCAGAACAACTTGCCATAAGGAGTACTTTCAAAGCATAGAGGAAAAGTAAAACATTAAAGATGTTTTTGTTTTAAAATAATTAAAAAAATATTCATCAACTCGAAAACGTGAGAATCAATAGTAACACTAGAGGTAACATGTAGGTACTACTCGAATCACACGCGCCGCCGACGAAGGGAACAGCGATGCATAAATGTTCAAAGCAAAATAAACTCTCGCACGTGGTGATTTTTCACGATGGTTTCTGCCATTTTTTGTTTCTAATATTCTTTTTTTATATAAAACGACTGTATCACCTAGACAAAACCATTTCACTGGCGGAAAAAAAACATCAAAATTTCTCGGTCTATATTAATTACAGGGCCAAACAGCAGATTTTTTCGCGATTTCATAGTAAAAGTCTCTCATAATTATTTTATTATGAGAGATTTTCCGGTTTTCAGTATAACAATTAATTACACTTTGTGTATGTAGGTAACATTAAATGATTATGACAGTTTTCTGAGATTGTTGAATGGTCGATTGCTTTTTCCGCGGCTCGGAATGACAAATGAGGAAAAATAAGCTGTATTTCATGCCACCAATCGATAAAGTCAATCTTAGCGACATAATCGTAAGGATTGTCGACTCATAGGATCTTTCATTTGTTGACAATATCTTATTTTGTTAAGTATGTGTTTGACAGGCCTACACTGTCCTTCCAAACCTACATTTATAATTTGAAAACATTGTTAACTCCACTTACTTATTTTTAAAAGAGTAACCAGTTCCTTGCCTGCTTATGTAGCTTATAGGAAACGTCTTACTGGAACCGTGCTCCTAGCTTTTGACGTTTCATTAGAGCCCATGTAGGTTAATGTGAAAATAAATGTAATTAGAATATCTCTAATAAATACCTATCGTATGTTACCCGTGATACTTATAATTTTAAGTCAAATATGTCCGCCAACAAGTTAATATAAAGCTTGTAAAAAAAGCTTCATAAGTCATGATTTCTATTTTCGATGTTTTAAAAATCCCGCTTTATTACCATAAAACACATATACATTACCACAAACCAAATATAATATACCTAAAGACTACCGTCTTTAGGTATATTATATTTGGTTTAATTCAAATTTAAGGTTAAATTTGATAAACACAAAGCAAAGCTATTATTATGTACAGGTATATATATGGCTTGGCACGCGACGATGGGAAGAGACCAGACGGAATGTCCATAATGCCTTGGAAGTTAGGTCGGCCTTTGGTGTGGGATGCAACATGTGTCGACACCCTTGCGCCATCCCATCTTTCTAGTACGGCGAATTGTGCTGGGGCGGCTGCTGCAGGTGCGGAAAACCTCAAACAGCGCAAATATTCCAATCTTACTGGAACCTATATATTCGAGCCGTTTGGGGTTGAAACTCTAGGGCCATGGGGTCCGAGTGCCCACTTACTTTTCCGAGATATTTCCAAGCGGTTGGTTGACTCTTCACGTGACCAAAGGGCTGGCCTATATTTCGGCCAAAGAATCAGCATTGCCATACAACGTGGCAATGCTGCCAGCCTTTTGGGCACTCTTCCCGTTGACAACGATGCGGACTTATTTTTTGATGCATTATGATTATTTTCTTTTTTATATACCTGTACATAATTTAAGGTTTAGATGTTTAGCTTTTGTTTCGAGCATCGAAGATTACTTTACTAAGGGCTGGTTTTTCAATAGTCAGATAACTTTTATCTGAGAAATAAATATTGCGGTCTGACAACTTTTGTGTGGAAAATATGTCGAACTGTCAGATTTATTCTTCTGATAAAATTGGTCTGACGGTTGAAAAATCAGCCCTAAATACTATATTTTGAAGGAATTGTGTATCTTTGATTTGTTATCAGTGAACCAATACAACGACGCGCCACGCGACGGAGTACGTGGTTGCGTTTTGAGGGATGTATAACATTGGTAAAAAGTTGAAAGAAAAAAAACTCGCGTAAGTATCGTTTTCCGGTTTAATCCGTAATATTATGCGGCTGCCATGTTCAGTTAACCAAGGAAACGGAGGCAGCGTACAAGCATTAAACTGTGCGTCGAACGCCGACTCTAGTTTAACGTCAATAAACCCATTGCTGGCCATATCCTTATTTTCGTTGGCGTTCGAGTACTTCTTGTTGCTCATTGTTTGCTGTACGAATTATGTCTACAGTGAGGGTCATGATCCTTGCTTGGCGGCAGTCCACACCGCGAATTATTTCATATTTTATTGAGTCTTGTTTTAGTGTCAAGGCGTACCTAAAGACAAAATATTTTGCAATAAAAAAAGTAAAAGTATTTGTCTTGCACATATGTAGAACGTACGGGAGTAGGCACATTTTGTAAGGGTAAAAAATATGGGAAAAGCAAATTAACTAGATATGCGCCTACTATTAACCCTATGAACTATTCACTTCTTTATTTTACGAAGGTCTTGGTTGTATAATACATGTTGCTAGAGCGACAGCTAGCTTTTCACAAAATTATATTGTATATCAAAATATGATACTTATTTTGTTTTATGAGGTGACAATTTCTTAGGCTTTCCATTATAATCAACATTGTCACGGAACTAAATTTTTATACCGAATAGAACAACGTACAACTAGATACGAGCCAAACAACAGGTAACGTTTCCTTGCCAATACGTGGGAATTCCCGCAGCTACCATCAGCGGCGTTTGGCGAATCTGCGGCATGTGGCACGAAAGCAGGTGCCGCGCCGTGCGGTTTAGAGTGTCTACTAAACAATTACTGAACACTAACGGCCTTATTCATAAAAAGTTTTCGAACATCTAAACAGTTGCTAATGTCTGGTTTTCAAAGAGAAACCAGACATTAGCAACTGTTTAGATGTTCGATAACTTTTTATGAACAAGGCCGTTACTATACAGCCTCAAGATACATTCGTTAGGATTCCCTAGCATTCTCGCGCAGCGAGGTAAAATTGACGCTTCCGTTCCATTCCGTTCCGCAGAAATTTAAATGAGTTTTGAATGATGTTTTATCAAACTGCATAATATTCTGGTCTATTTATATACCCCCCGGTATGCAGAGCTTGAGCGTGGTTCGCGGCCGGTACCTCGGAAGTTTGAGTTTATTCTCCAGCGAATGGAAGTGTGACTTTCGTATGCAATAATAGTAGCGGTGAGGCATGTAATGGAAGAGTGGCTGGAGAGAAAGATTGGCGCCCTCTGCCACCGCGTGACGGAGGTACTTATTGGACACGGATATTTCGGGAAGTACCCGCGTTGCAGTAGTTGGGAGCAGATACTGGCTTGTCTGCACTATACGCAGCAGAGCTGTACTCGGCACTTAGTGCAGAAGATCTCCCGAATTCGGCCACGCCCAAAAGCCATAAACAGCAGCGAAAACGCATGGGATGGTCGCCTCTTTTTGCAAGAAGGTCATGCATGCTACGGATACGGCGGAGAAGGAGAGAGTATGCCTCGAATTCCACCCGCACCAAAAGAGCAGTCGCGTATAATTATTTTTTAGCATAATTACTCTTTATCAAAAACATTTAATTGTACTAAGTGACGCAAATAAAAATGATCGACAGTATGCTTTTAAATAGACTGTTTCTTTTTTTCAAGCAAGTTGACTTAGTAACCTTAGTTATAAAGTACTTTTTGTTTGAATTTCGATTAAACATACATAGATAAAAAAATTGATTTCAGACGAAAACTTATAATTAATTCTCTGTTTTACGGAATTATTTTTGGGTTATTATTGTACGAAACATAAAAAAATATATTTGAGCATTCCAAATAAACAGCTACAGTCCTACCACAGACATTTTTATAAATTACTAAACTATTATATGTTCTATGTAACAGAGCATCAAAAGATGCCCGATAGTAACATTTTACGAAACAGCCTTTGCCGAGACAACGTTTTTACTGACATAAGTAAACAAATTGAAAAATTTGTTTAGAGCGCTCCCTAGACAAATAATATTTTTATTTTTTGCCTATGTTTAACCCATAATCACTCATCAAATCTCGAGTCAAACGCTCAAATTCAAGAAAAAATGTGTGAGCGCCCTTAATACCAAAATAACTTTAAAAAAATATCATACAAACTTGTAAATACCAACGATCTAGTGCTTGGCTGAAAAAAATGTTTACTTTGTATTTAATGAAATAATCACGAAAAACCGCAATAAATGCGCCGTTGCCAGCCCGCGTGGGATGAAAGCTCTTAACTCAGGGTAGTTATAAGAACAGAGAAGTCGTTAGGAGTCAGACATAACCCTCCGGTCCCATAATTATAAAATCTTTGGTAAAGCTAGCTACTGGAACATCGTCAGACTGCGTTTTCATCAACATCTTTCTGGAATTCAGCGAAACGCGCCACGGATACTATAAAGAACAACGTGTTGGCTCTGTCGTATTTCAGGTTAAAGGCTTATTCAGACAGGCGCGACGTGACACCTTGTTGAACAATTTTCATGACGTTTTCATAGAAATTGTTCTACCAGAGTCGCGTGGCGCCTGTTTCTGGGAGCCTTAAACAAGCCACGAGTAAAACGAGCCTCAATGATCTTAACAATTAATAGGCTTGCTTTTTGTTTTATTTTTGTCTTTAGTGGCGTAATTGACAAACATCACTTCATCCAGCCTGACCTGACTGAGATAGTATTTAATCAATGAGGTTCAGGTTGAGCTTTTTTTTTAAATACCCTTATTGGTACCTACTGTGAGGGTTTTTCAAGAAAAATCTGTCATTATCTAAGCATCAGATGGTTCACTGATTTCCGATTTTTTATGAATCTTTAGTAATAAATGGCATGTAACTTCAGTGATAATGAGTACATACTATAAACATTTGTGTTTTATATTTGCTTAGGCGTTGTCTACAAAAATCGTCACGCGAATACGCGATCGTCGCAATTATTTGTTCGAGTTCGCCAAGGAACAATGACAATCAGCTCGGTTAAGCTACTACCACTATTAGTGAACCTTTCTGAATCTGACAGCAAATTGATTCAAGTGGTCGTTTGTCCTACGAATATCTGTAACACGTTATTGGCGTTGAGTTTGACCAACATATACAAATCGCACAGGATTCTTTAGGATTTTGATGCAAAGAATGAAAGACCGCAGTTACAAGCAAAATATTAAGAAGTTTTGGCACGTTGGAAGCTATCACTGTCATGTAATTCATCAGCTTTCTGGTCACCGTACCTATAATAATATCGTTGTAGCCTGCTTTACAAAGGCAATAATAATATATATTTTAACAATGTGCAATAATAATATATATTTAGCGCATCGGTGAATGGCCCAAACATTGGACTAAAACTCCTGTAATTCCTTTGCAGAAAGAATGAACTACGAAAGTGTGATTTAGGCCGGTTTTATGCAGGCGTGGTGAATAAACACTACAAACACTACAAAGTGAAAAATAACTTTAATTTCGGGAGTCGGTGTTTTTCGATATGTAGGTAGGTACCTATTTTTAACCGACTTCAAAAAGGAGGAGGTTATCAATTCGTCGGAACCTTTTTTTTTTTTTTTTTTTTTTTTTTTTTTTTTTTTTTTTTTTTTATGTATGTTCCCCGATTACTCGAAGATGGCTGGACCGATTTGGATTTTGTTTTTTTTGTTTGAAAGGGTATACTTCCCAGGTGGTCCCATGATCATCAAGTCAGGATCTGATGATGGGATCCTGGAGAAATAGAGAGAACTCTTCAAATTTTATAGGCACACAAAGCGATTTAGGTATTTTTTGGAAGAGTACTTTCTCGTAGTGGTCCCATTTCAATTTGGTGAAGATCTGATGAAGAACTTCGGAGATAGGCAACGGAACTCCTCAATAAATGATAGCAAATGGACTGGGATTGCCGAAATCGCATGTCTGTCTATTGTTTACACCAGTTCATAACATAACATCACGCCGGTACGCTGTGAAGGGGTAAGCACATGTGAACCACTAAAAAGTGAAAAATAAAAACTTTTTCCAAAAAAAAAACAACCGACTTCCAAAAAAACACTACAAAGTGAAAAATAACTTTAATTTCGGAAGGCGGTGACAAAAAATTCAAATACAGCTCCAAAGACACCGACTTCCGAAATTAAAGTTATTTTTCACTTTGTAGTGTTTTTTTGGAAGTCGGTTGTTTTTTTTTTGGAAAAAGTTTTTATTTTTCACTTTTTAGTGGTTCACATGTGCTCCCCCCACATGTGCATGTGCATGTGTCCCTTCACAGCGTACCGGCGTGATGTTATGTTATGAACTGGTGTAAACAATAGACAGACATGCGATTTCGGCAATCCCAGTCCATTTGCTATCATTTATTGAGGAGTTCCGTTGCCTATCTCCGAAGTTCTTCATCAGATCTTCACCAAATTGAAATGGGACTACTACGAGAAAGTACTCTTCCAAAAAATACCTAAATCGCTTTGTGTGCCTATAAAATTTGAAGAGTTCTCTCTATTTCTCCAGGATCCCATCATCAGATCCTGACTTGATGATCATGGGACCACCTGGGAAGTATACCCTTTCAAACAAAAAAAACAAAATCCAAATCGGTCCAGCCATCTTCGAGTAATCGGGGAACATACATAAAAAAAAAAAAAAAATAAAAAAAAAAAAAAAGGTTCCGACGAATTGATAACCTCCTCCTTTTTGAAGTCGGTTAATGGCCCAAACATTGGACTAAAACTCCTGTAATTCCTTTGCAGAAAGAATGAACTACGAAAGTTTGATTTAGGCCGGTTTTATGCAGGCGTGGTGAATAAACACTACAAACACTACAAAGTGAAAAATAACTTTAATTTCGGGAGTCGGTGTTTTTCGATATGTAGGTAGGTACCTATTTTATTTTTTCGTCACCGACTTCCGAAATGAAAGATTTTGTTTTTCACTTTGTAGTGTTTTTTTCGGAAGTCAGATGCTTTTTTTGGGAAAATGTTTTTATTTTTCACTTTTTCGTTGTTACCTATCACACACCAATTCGTATATCACTACTTGCTATATAAACAACGGTGACAGGAAGCAGCAGAATGTCATAGAGGTACATAAAGTGGATGAAAAACGTAATATCGGAGCTAACGCAAAAACTACCAAACCAAAGTTAATAAAATTTATATGGGACTACCCCTGAAGCATACCCTATCCATTATAAAAATAATTTTCCAAATCGGTTCAGACGTCTTTAAGTTATCGGGGAACATACATAAAAAAATAAAAAAAAGATTCCGACGAATTGAGAACCGCCTCCTTTTTTGAAGTCGGTTAAAAAAAAGTTGGGTTTGTTGTATGGGCACCATGCTTGGTGACGATCTTCCGTACCTGCATAGCACTCAGATACATACCCCGGCGTGGCGCGAAGTGAAAGTCATTTTCATACCCAAACTAGGCAGACCAGACTTTACACCTCACATCCTTCCTACTGAAAACCCTCGAGAGACTCTGTGATAGGCATATTTGAGACGGACCTCTCCAGATAAAACCACTTCACAAACAACAGCACACATATTCCACAGACAGATCAACAGAATCCGCACTCCATAACGTGGTATCCAAAATTGAATGCACAGTGGACCACAATGCTCAGCAATGGCTGCTTTTATCGACATTCGGGGCGCCTTTGACAAGAGTATGTTCAATAGCATTCGCTTGGCCTTCGACAGGCACAATATAGACACGACCCTGAGTGGGTCGATCACCAATATGCTCAAATTGAGAGCTCTACAAGTCACCGTGAACGACACTGCAAGGGCAGTAGTGGCGAAGGACTGCCCGCAAGGGGGCGTCCTCTCACCGCTTCTATGGAACCTAGTCGTAGACAGCCTCATCAAAACACTAAATGACAAAGTTTACTTCACCGTAGGCTACGCTGATAAGTTAACCATTAAAATAAATGGCACCCATGAAAATACCCTATGCAACCATATGCGCCAAGCCTTGAAAATAGTCGAAGACTGATGCAACAAACACCACCTATCAGTAAACCCCACAAAAACCGAACTGATGACCATCACTGATCCTCTTCATAAAATAGAGGAAACTCGCGGAAATACAACTTCCACATCTGTTTGGGACTACCCTAAGGCTATCAACTGAAACCAAAACCTCAGCATCTTTTTGGACAAGCAGTTGAATTGGGCTGAACATACTACATAACTACAAAAGCCAGCATATCCCTGTGTTAGTGCAAGCGAATGCTTGGCAAGAACTGGGGTATTAGCCCCAGAGTCACCTATTGGCTTATACACAACAATTATTCGACCAAATAACATAAACGGCTCAATAGTCTGGTCTCCAGACCATTAAGCCGTACACTACACAGCCGTATGTGATAATTGGTCGATAATTTTCACCAGGGTCTGGTGGCCCAGAACAGACCTAAGCACAGCCCAAAAAGACCTAGAAAAACTGCAGCGATACGCCTGTGTAGCAAACATTAGCTGCTTGAGAACTACACCCACCGCTGCCCTACAAGCAATGCTGGGGTACGCCTCATCGTGCAAGAGAAGGAGGCGCTGGATGCCTTCAGGCTCAACATAGCTGGAACCCTAGGCAAAGACTCAAGCATACACGTATTAAGGACGATGCGATCAAACGACAACCAATGATGGTATCACCCTGCGATAAAACCCCGAAACTGCACTGCTTTCAAAAGCACTACAACGTGACACTCACAGAAGAACAGAATGATCACTCAGGCTCGGAAGAGCTAAGAGTCTACACAGATGGATCAAAGACTCACTCCGGTACCGGAGTCGGAGTTTTCTCACACAATCTTAACATAAACATATCCAGCCCGATGGGAATGTTCAACACCGTCTACCAGGCGGAATGTGTGGGCATTATACAAGCGGCATACGCGATAGCCAGGAGAGTCACAGACACCCATATACGTTTACTCTCCGACAGTGCTTCAGTTCTCCAATCCCTAAAGAAAAATACATAACATCGAGTTTAAAACTAGAATGTCACAATGCACTAGAACGAGTAACAGTTTCTAACCGCAACACAGTGGCACTGCAATGGATAAAAGGACACACCGGATCACTAGGCAACGATGCTGCTGACGAACAGGCTAGAAGAGCATCCAGCGCGCCAGTTTGTGGACCGAGCCCATCGTGCCCATCCCATTCAACCAGATACGCAGGTGGCTTCAGGACTACATCCACACACGAGCAGAGAACTGGTGGGCCTCGACACCAGGCTGCAGGCAGTCTAGGGAAGCAATGCCATCTTTGAATGGCAGGCTGACCAGACTTCTGTTACACCTGGACAGAAAGGATCTGCGTCTGGTGACTGGGACCATCACGAGACACTGCCCGCTAAACAAACACTTCTACACAATATGCATAACGGACAGCTCCCTGTGCAGGGCCCGCATGGAGGCTGAGGTAACAGCTGCGCATGTGCTTTTCGAATGCACAGGCGTAGCCCAGATTAGAACAGAAATCCTCGGGGCACCCAAATCTTACACCCATGTTCTCAACAGACCAGGAGATATAGCTAACTTCTGGAGGGAGGTGGGCTGGCTGGAATAACCTCCGACGCGACGGCCGCCATGGCTCTCGCACAATGGTCCACTTAGAGGACTAAGTGCGGAAACCAAACCCAATAACATAGAACATAGAACACTCATGGGCTCCTAAATCGGGCCACAGTGTTTGATTATTTTTAAAGGCCCATAACATCAAAATAATGATAAGTCAGAGAAAAAGTTTTATGCAGTTTTGGAGCTGACTTATTGACCAAGTTATGGATACTGCACCTGAATTAACCACGCAAACTTCTTAGTCTGGGCTTAGTCAGCGAAACGTAAGTACAACTTCATGCAAGTCGTTCTGCCGTTCAAAGAATTTACCATCGATACCTGGTGACTGCCGTCTTCGTTTGCCGTCCAAGAGGACTACAAAACCCGGTCACTACACAACTACAAGATCGGCTTATCTTTACCACTAGCCTGCGTAATCATCACCTGACGTCAGTACAGGTCTAAGCATAGCTTTGATACTTTCAGTCTTTGAGCTCCAACTGTTTGAAGGAGACTCAACGAAATGCCTGAATAATCCAGCTAATGGTCGGAATACCGACACGAGCTCACAGAATGATTCGCGAACAGTTTGCACGCACTTTATGCGGCCAAGTTATTTTTAAGGATGAAACCAAGATTAAGCTGTATAGCTATGATGGATGTAGGAAAGTCTACCGAAGACGGTAAAAACGTTTTCAATGCAATAATGCATTGAAAAGAAGGTTAGTTATGGCAGTGGGTCATGGAACGTCTGGGGTGGAATTTCCACCGAAGGAAAAACTGACCTTGAGAATGGGACCGAACCACAGTTATCATACCTAAATATCGATCGATACATTCATCAATGCCTAGAGGTTCATGCGATGCCATATGCTGAGTTTGTGAACCAGAAGTTAATTTTTATGCATGATAATGCAAGGGCATTCACTGCAAGACTGGTTCGAGAATAGCATGGCGTTATTATCTCAGTAATGGAATGAGCTGGTGAGACGTGTTCGAACTGACCAACCAGCTCCAGAACCTCTGTTGGAGCTAAAAACTGCCATTTTCGATGCATGAGAGCACTACAGCACGTTATAATGTCATTTATTAACTCCATGCCGAACCGTGAGACGGCCGTCGTGAATGGTCTTGGCATGTACGTCCGAGATAACCATAACATTTATGGTCTTATTCATAAAAACTTATCGAAAATCATTGACATATTACTATTTAAATCAATGTCGAAAATCTAAAACCTTGCTTAAGTCTGGTTGTCAAAAAGTGTTATTTATAGACGCATTTTAGCACACAAACGTTCTATAGCCTTACTATATAGTTATAGAAGCCAGAACTCTACTTTAAGGTGAACCTAGTCCACATTTTTTGCATACAAACTTCGGGAGTGTTTTACTCCACTGTCTGACATGGCACATCCAAAGTAAAATATGATATCGTTCTACCTTCTCATTATTAATATTGTCGGTACGGAAACAGAATACTAAAATAAAAACCCATTAAAAAGTTAGGAGCCAACAAAGATTCGTTTTTCTTTCTAATTTTACTTAACTTTGGGCGTGTTTAAGTAATAAAAGAAGTGTAAAATCTCTAAAACAAAGTCGGTACCGACAAAGTTAAATTATCGAAAAGTTCAATAAACTATTGGTCATTGATTTATGCATTGGCTTTTTCATAAAATCCGATCTTCCAAAGGACTTTTCTTAATTTTTTCGCGATTTTTTTACTATAGATGATACTGCGTCTCACTCAATAACGTAATGCGTGTAGACTAGCGTCTAACTGCTCATCACTGATACTATCTCTGTCGGACACGAAGCCTGGTGAGATAGCGTGATTTTTAGCCGGGCCCACCCGTGACTTCGGGCCCGCGACTAGGTTCCCCTTAACACTGTTTTAAGCAAAAAGTGGCCGACTCTAAAGCAATCCAATTTAAAACTGCAATTTTAATCTGACCATTTGACGTACACACGGCTACACATCAAGCTATACATTTCCAGTATAAGCTCATCTCGCATTGTATAGGATTTCCGTACAGTGCGAGAGCTGCGTAAATTGGAAATGTATAGCTCGATGTGTAGCCGTGTGTACAAATATTGTGTGTCAACAAAATTACAATTTTCAAGCAATCAGTTGACAGTTACAATTTCAAATTATTTGTAAAATTTAAATAACTATGACGTCATCACATCAGAAGTGGCGAAACTATAGACAATTAAATAGTTGCCAGTACGTAATAAGTAAGTTATAAGTAAGTTGGTCAATTTGTTGAATGACTTAATTAAAATGGCAACATATTGATTTATAAACGACATATCAGTTATATATAGATCGTTTATGAATACAAAATTTATCAAAGGTATTAATATAAGCTTATCGAGCAGTTTAACAAATGAATGTCTTAAACCTTCGATAAGCTTTTTTTACGAATAAGGCCGCTAAGGTTTATCTCAAAATGTTAGTTTAAAAAATATTATTGCTCGCAAACTGGTGACAGCTAAACTTAGGAAACACAATAGGCCACCGACGCATTTAGGTACACGCGACCATTCGTAGGATCACATGAACAATTTGGACTTCTTCGTTGCTTTCTTAATAGCAGGGCACTGCTCTCCCATGAACGTATTATTTATTCTGTTGTAGTACCAGTAGGTACTAGGGGCACTTTGACGCTTAATTTATTTAAATTGTTCGGATTGATCACCTCGAGAAAATAAGCGTTAGACTAGGCTACATATTATTAGCACCGTTTTAATGGTACGTATAGGGTCTTATTTAGAGATGGGCAGGGGATATAAGTGTAAGTGCAGTTAGGTTAACAAACCTCACGTACTCGGCCTGTTGGATGCAACGGATACCGAAATTAAGAATCTCTTGGGACGAACAAAGCAAAAAAAAAACAAGGAAATAGGTGTCCAGAAAAATCTCTTTTTAATTTTGTTTTATACATTTTGAATGTATCATTAAAATTAAAGTAATTTTTCTATCCTGGGCCTTATTGGGGGACCCCAATCGTTCAAGCTGGTGACCTACCTTCTTGTTTTACAGGACTTTTGATTTGAACCTTGCAATTATAATAGAACAAAGTTTCGTGCAGATTAGTGAAGTTTGCTTCACCAGTTAATTCGCAATGTCCCATGTAATAGGGACGACCGTATTCACTAACATAATCCAGACGCTAATCCAGACTGCTACCCGACTCGGGCATTGTTGCCCATTATTCGGCCATCACTAGAGCAACAAGCATTTTGAATCGCTGAAGTGGTTGATGGGACCCGGCCACAAACATGCGTCTTTTTGATCCTTGGACATTTAGTCGCAATTGATCGTTACGAGAGAACAACGCGCCTTTTCCTACAATATAACAGTATTATATGTACATGTGAAAGTTTGTTTGTTTGGATATTCAGATGTTTGGATGTTTGTTACTCAATCACGCAAAATCGGCAGAACGGATTTGGATGAAACTTTGCACAAAGATAGTTTGTAACTGTCTAAGTCAAGAAATGTGAAATAATTATTATTCTTACTAACGAATTATATTAAGAATGCTCAATCTTGATAAGTTCATTCTTATTTTATTTTACTCAAATTTTATCCTGTATTTTCTCAATTTTTATGTTTTATCCTGTTTACACCATCTTAATTTAAATGCTTGACGTGTTAATTTATTTTGTTCTATTTCGTCTAATTTCATAATAAATTTTTCATCATTCATCATTGTTTTCTCTATTATTATTGTGTTACACTTAGTTTTAAGTGCATGCTGTTGTCATCCTGTAATTGAAGGAGCACACGTAAAAGAACCTTTTCATTACTATGATTAAGAATGTATATGTGTATCCTTTGTTGGAGATGCTTAATAAATAAATAACACATAGTTATTCCAGGTATTTATCAATTATCTGTCAACCATGGATACTTTTTATCCCGATAGTACGTTCCCGAAGGATAATTTCGACTTCCACACGGGCGAAACCGCTGGCAAAAGCTAGTGTGCAATAAAATTTTAAACTAAGTAGGTACATATGATTTGTACTCTGCCTGTTGAGTGGAATTATCAATATCACAGCATTAATCGGTGCCCTAGTGTTACCTAATTTAATTAAAAACGGGTCATTCAAACCGTTTAGTCCACTCTCGACCCCTCGACCCCCAATAAATAATGTGTCCACTGGACCTCTGACTATAGTTTATTCTCGAACCTTAGGGGTCGAGAGTGGATTTTATTTTACAGATAAGTTTTAGTTTCCTCTCGATCCCCAAAGTAGTATGTACCTTACTGTACCAAAGTACCTATTAATTTTAGGTACCTACTTACCGAACTTGGGGTCGAAAGTGGACGAGGTATACCTGTCTTTTGTATGAAAATTCAGTCTCACCACCTAGGGGTCGAGCGTGAACTACGTTTAAGGGTTGAGAGGAAACAAATAAACAAATCTTTTTTTAGGGGTCGAGGGGCCGAGAGTGGTCTAAGCGATTCAAACATACAGCAGGTTTTGGTACAGGGAAACAACCGATGTCGTAAATAAATCAGCAATACTCCAACTTAACAAGTGCTTTCGTCAAGAAAAACTACATCAAAATCCACACCTACTCGTAAGTAGGTACGTCAGTTGTTTTCGAAAACCTTAGTGCCAGATTTGTGGAATGACGGCGCGATGGTAGAGCGTTATAGAATGTGTAACATAATTAACTCAAGACCTTATTATACACCCCCATTAGAGCATTGCGTTAAAAGCATAACAAAATAACCAAAAATTAATTTTTGTAAGCTATCTATTTTATTTGTCTATTATTATTTTTTAAAAGAAAAAGTTCTATTTTTTCTAGAAAATTTCATTAATCCTAAGCTATAATTTATGCAATTAGTCTTATTGCCTTACAATAAGATTTAAATACCTATCTTTAGCTCAGTTGGCGGTCAGTATGGCAATATACATAATTAAAAAATACTACCCTTATTAAAATTTACTGAAGTCGATTCAGTAGTCATGAACAAGCTAATTTCAGGACTTGCGCTTATTCTGTTACCTACAACTTGCATAAATGACATATTTTTTAAGTGACTCTCCCTTTTATTTACGACCTTCTTCTTCTTCTTCATACATTTACTTGAAATCAATTGTACTATTTTTCAAGGCATATCAAAAGAGCAATCATTCATGATCAACAAAAAGAGAACATAGATAATGCTTGCCATTTCAAGTTGTCGATTCTTCTACCTGTATCATGCCCCTTATAGCTCTTAATATTCATGAAATTTTGGCCTAGTCGCTTCTTTATTTTCTAATTGGCCGTTGCAGAAATCAGCACGATGATAACCGTATCCTTATTTATTTGTCGACAACTTCGAGAGCTAAATCATGAACTGTCTACTAGCCCTGGCGATGGTATTTGTGCGGGCAGGCTAATCCATTTATCATCGCCGGTATATCAGGCTTATTAGTGACAATAGTCTTGCCTGTGATTATAGATCTATCCGAGCACAATAGGAACTTTAAAACAAGTTACGAGCCATATGGTGAGATAAATTGCCAGAAGTAATATAGGTGACCGATTGATCCGAACAGTCATATTTGCGGTAGCAACTTCTCTTCTGGAATCGGTGATTTCACAGAGAAAACCTTCAGTTACCCCAAAACGGCACAGACATACATAAGGAGTCAATCGACATCGGGCCCATGACGGTTTTTATCCATTGGGATCACCTGGCATACACACGTCAAAAGTATGTTTTTTAGTAGTGTTTTTTCAAAATATTTGTTTCCCTATTGAAATTAAATAAAAACATCTATGTAGATTAATTAAATAAAATGTTTTAGTATGTGTAGATCGTGTCCGTTTCAATGGCGCGGCCACTGCGATATTTAAAAAAAAATATTCTACCAAGATTTCTTCCAGCGACCTAAATATCCGCCCATTCATGATTGTTTTACCACTATGCCATATACTATGTATGCTTGGACTTCCTGGCATGATTTTAAACGTTCTTGGCGTCCAGTGGTCCTGCAATACCAGGTACGTCCAATATCTGGCCTCATACCAAAACGAGATTCGTCAGAAAAACATCCGAATCGCCAAGCTTCTTCTGCCTAATTTCTGTGTTCACGAACCTATTGTAAACGGGATTTTGTTCCTGCTAATTGCGGTGTTGAGAGTGACGAACATGGTGAAAGATTCTACCAGGATATATCGATAGTAGTAAAGAGATACCAGGGCTGATGGGAGGCCTCAATTTTTGTGGAGAACTGTTGGAACTTAACTAGAGATAGATACAGTCACAAGCACTAATATGTATACGTTTACCAACTTTGTGATTTTCTCCTCTTGTACTGATTGTAATTTTGTTATTATGAAAAAAATATTTTGGAACCCTCAAGGTTACAATTGTTATTCAAGAGAAAATCGCTTTTGAATTTGGCTATGTGTATGTGTGTGTGACATATTAATGCTCGTCACCGTACTCCTGAAAGTGATTACAAAATTCAAGCAAAAAAGGTGCGATTTTCTTGAATAAAAAAGGTTAAATACTTCGAAATTATTTTTGAATTGAATTCAATTTAAAAACTAAAATAACTAGTAAATCATTTTTATAAGTGATTCTTTGAAATTCTACATACTTTTAGTCATAGTTTTTCATAATGGCGATCTTTCTAAAACAGCTACGAGCTAGCGTTCGTATTTTAGAATTCAGTGACCCAAAATTAGTAAAAATATAGCATTTATTTTTAAGATAAACATAAAGTTACATTTTGTCGACCAGTGTCAGTGTGTGTAAGAAGATAATATTTAAATATTATCACCATAAATTCTCTCACAATATGACATCAATTATAAATGTCAAAAATAGGGTTTTCCCTATTTTTGACATTATAAATACATTCATAACATTATAATATAATTCATACATTCATAAATACCAATTCAAAACTCAGTTTTTTTATTAGGTTCCAATTTAAAATTCAAAAAATATTAGATTTCTAATAAAAAAATGCTTATTCTTTTGTATTTTCTATCCCTTTTCTCTGTAATGTTCTCGTGTGTATGAGCACTAACAGAGCAACTATTGGATTTTTCTCATTCTAATAAGAATCAAATCTTGTAATTATTAGTATTTAAATAATATTTAAATATTATCATCATAAATTCTCTCACAATATGACAACAATTATAAATGTCATAAATAGGGAAAATTTCATAAATACCAATTCAAAACTCAGTTTTTTTATTAGGTTCCAATTTAAAATTCCAAAAATATTAGATTTCTAATAAAAAATGCTTATTCTTTTGTATTTTCTATCCCTTTTCTCTGTAATGTTCTCGTATGTATGAGCACTAACAGAGCAACTATTGGATTTTTCTCATTCTAATAAGAATCAAATCTTGCAATTATTAGTATTTCTCTAGAAATTATTTCTCATCCTAAAAAAACATTTATAGGCACAACGCCATGACTAAGTTGGTATTTATCCTCATTTGCTTGTTTTTCAGGATCCCTATAGACGATGCTTTGGTTGAGGTAGGTACAATTTAGTAAACGGTATTTATTATTTTGTTTGGTAGCTGTTGTTGTATAACTTTTATGTTTCTTTGTTTTCTTGCACTGTGCACACCGCACCGCTACGATACGTTACTTACCGTTCCACCCACTCACCTTATATCCAGTGTGCTTTTCCTCTTAAATCCTTCATGTGTGCTTTTTATATCAGATCAACGTAACAAAATGTTACAAAATTGTCTGTTCTCGTACTTTGTCAAATTATGGCAAATCTATTAGATTCTATATAAGACTAAACCATGGTATGTGTTTTGTGGTGGGTAAATGTTCTGTTGTAGTTTATGTAGTTGTAAAAGAAATTTAACGTTAAAATAGCTTCCAGAAAATACATTAAGGCATAATCCAAAACTTACGAAGTTCATCAAATGTAAAGCTAAATAAAAATATTGCATAAGTTTGCTTTAGGTAAAAGATTTCTATCAAAGCTGGCATCAAATGACTGGCGTTATTAAAAATTAGAATCTCTAGGAGTTATAGTTAATCAACTGTTTAGTTACAACAGTAACAAAAAAAACCCTGTGACTAATTAAATCACAACTGAGATTTGGATGGCATGAAGAAAGAAAATAGAAGTTTAGACAGAGTTGTGCCAGTTGGATGAAAGAAAGCAAACAAAGCGACCTCGCTATCCATCAAGGGGATATGCTCTTCATGACAGCATACACGCTCTTTGTTTTAAATAATTTAAAGTTTCAACATGTCTGATGGATAGCAGGCACTAAGTGTGAGTGCGTCGTGTTTAATGTAAGATGATTGTAACTATACTCTACCTAAGGCTTTAACGAGCATTTCACACTTGAAAGTTTTGAAGATTGTTTTGTTGTGTGTAGAATAATGCGAAATTATTATTAATTTATAGCATTTATTAAACAGATTTCACATAAAGGTAACATACAAAATTTTAAGTAATAAATATATTATTATTAAATATTCTAAGAATTCATTTAGTCATAAACTGCCACGCCTAATAACTTAATACAATTAGGTGAAACATACAACACATTTTAATTTAAACAATATCGTGCATTTAAAACAAACTAAGTTAAAGATCACTGTAACGTTAAACTATAAAATCTCATTCAATTTGGATTTGTACTTGCAAAAAAAATTAGGTCATCAACATCGGCAGTGTTGTCAAAACATAGAAACTGGCAAGGCAAGTAATGCGTGCGTACTTTAACTCGTTTGAGTGGTGAGCCGCAAGGGTGAGCGACATAGTACACTAATTAGATGTTTCTTTGTCATAGAAGAGTTGACAGCGGAACTAGAGGCATGGCGAGATACAACCACGATTAACTTTGTGCTCCGCGAGAACGACCCTCCCAGCGCCCGCTATACCCACTATCGCAAACCTTGACATCGACATTACGGTACATACGTGACACTGACAAAGTTAGTCGTAGCTGTTAGGTAACATCAGGGGCGCAGGCTCCGCACCCTCGTGCAGCGTTGTTAGGTGTGACTGATCTTAAACATAGTGCCAAATCTAAATCGGACAATACAAACAATGATTCATGCTTAGACAAGGTTAAAGTTGAAACGGGGACTTTGCTTAACTTTTGGTCTTTCATGTTCTTATAGGCATTCGCCTTTCCCTGGACCACAGAAGCTGCCACAAATCCCAGTTTCAATGACTATAAATGATTAACTGCACTTCAAATAAAATGACCTTTGTAAACGTTCGACATCACTGAGATCATTTCCTTTAGATTCACAGGTGAGCCAGGCTATTTTGTAAAAACTCACTATTGAATTGACTTAGGGATTCGCAGTGACAGTTGTCAGTCAGGGTCAGTGTCAAGTTTCGTTTTACTGCGGATGCAGAAGTGAGCTCGATACTGAGTTTATGCAGAATAGCTGAACAGATCTCAACACAAAAAGCGTAAAACCTTTTTAATACTAATAATTATGGTTAATAAGGCCAAATAAATAAATAATTAACTTTAGCAGGCTTATAATTATTATAAATGAGTATTGGGTGAAAAATACATTTGATGTTTTGTCGAAGGACGCTTCTTTGTTTTGTAACGCAATTTGTTCTAATATACAGTATAATCGTTCAAAGAATACATTTACATTTAGTAAACATCGTAGCGGTAAAGCAAAACAAAACAGTCGTAAAATGTCTCGTGTTCATGTTAATCACAGTTACGTGTGTCCAACTATATGCAAACTCCTCTCGCCGCTCGCTGCTCTTCACTTGTCGTCGCCTCGTGGTAAGACTAGGACTATTTATGTACACAAAAAGCTTAAATATACAGCGATGTTAGATGCGGAAATTCGCCCAAATAGTACTACAAGTTAAATTTACAATCGAGTCGATTTGCTAATAATGTTAGGGTTTGCGGTGTGTTGCTCTGCTGTCGTAGCGCAGTGGTGAGCATACATATTTATGGTATGAAAGAGAGGTACATAATATTTTGTACATAACTGTACGCAAAAACATTTCAATTATTTTATGGTTTCATTCAAATCAAGCTCTAGCAGTGCCACACTCTTTTCTGAGGAAACACGTGTAATTTTTGAGCACTGTTTCTGTTTCATACAATGTTCTAGAATTTTTCATTACATTTTAGATTATTGTGTTCTGGTACAATTTAGAATAAACAAGTTTTTCATGGCTGTTTTTTGTTAATATTTTTTTTGTCGTTTTGCAGTTGTTTAGTGTACCAGTGATACCTCATCTACCGTGCTACTTTACAGTATCACGCGCAGCAATGTGTCTTTCTGTTAAAGCAAGGTGTTTTTGCGTGCAAGTGTGTACATTTCTTTGATACCATAATTTAATCTGTTCACCACTGTGGTACTACGGCACAGCAACGCACTTTATTTGCGCCTAGTGACAGTAACATCACGCAGACGATCCAATTGCCTGGGTTCCGAAAGGGGCTAGGTCGTTCAACACTAGACAGATCGAAATAGAAACCTGCACTCGCGGTAGTTTGTGTCATATTGTCAAGATGGTGATCATGGGGTGTGTCTTGTGAGCGGACGTAAGTCGTTATTGCGGTAACCGCTACGATTTTAAAGCCATTTCATTTAATACTATACTCGCATGTCAACTTTCAGAGTTTTACTCTATGTAGTAGTTTTCACCCGATCTCAAAGTGATATAAAGATGAAACAAAGAAACACTACATTAATGGATTAAAAGTGCGCGACGCGAGCTCGCTGCCTGTATCTATGTCTTACTTTTGACGACTAGCTTTGCCGAAGTCTCGACTTGGCCGGCAGCGGTGGTGGCCCGGCAAGTGAAGGTTCCAGTGTCTTCCTCGTAGGTGTTACCGATCAGCAACACGGCGTTGTTCCCTTCATGGATCATCTGAAATTCGAAAAAATAAGACCTTATAACTTCAACTTACTGTACTATTATAGCTGGGAAGGCGTTATCTAGGAGTGGATAGAATAGGCTGCCTGGTGTTGGTTTGTTACAGTTTGAATGCTTGCAAATGATACATAGGGTATACATATTGGCAGTTCTTTAGTTTAAGATGTTTATGTTTGGCTGGAACTTATAACAGTAATTTAAAGTTGGTACATGTTGTCGAACTTTGAAACTTTATAATAAAATCAAGTGTTTAAGTATTAATTACCTGGAAATCTGGTGTTTCAGGAATAAGCGCACCTTCTCGAAGCCACTGAATCGTCGGCTTGACTTTGCTGGCTATTTGTGTTTTAAACTGCGCTGGTTGCCCTTCATAGACAACAAGATCTCGGAGGGATGTTAAAGTTGGCAAATTGTCGGCCTGGTCAGGCTGGGTTACTTTAAGTTTTGCGGCAACAGTTACTCGGCCAGCCGAATTGTAAGCAACACACTTGTAATCGCCCTCGTCTTCAGGGAAAGCTTCAGATATGCGCAGGGTGTACTCATCCGCTGTACGAGACATTTGGAAATACTTAGAAGGCTTGATTAATTTTTCGCCCTTGTACCATTGGACTGTAGGTGCCGGTTTACCAACAATCTTACAACTGAATTCAATCGCTTGGCCTTCAGCAACAGCCTTGTCTTTCAAAGGTTCAATAATTTCAGGTGGCGCGTTAGCGGCTTTAGTTTGAGGTTTTGGTTTTTCTTTGGTAGCGGGAGCATTAACTGAACACTCGGCGTCACATCGTGCTTCCCCAGCGGTATTTATTGCAACACACTCATATTTACCCGAATCTTGGGGATAAGCTTCAAGAATAAGGAGAGTATATGTACCATCTTCTTCTAGGATTTTATTTCTGATGTCTGGTTGAACTTTCTTGCCATTTTTCAGCCAATAAACATCAATAGGCTTTGTTCCGGTCACTTTTGTGTCAAACCTAACCAGTTGACCAGCTGTCACATTAACATTTTGGGCAGTTAATGTGAAACTTGGCGGAGCAACTCCTCCTCTTCCCTGTCGCCTGCGCTCCTCTACAACCAAGTTAGCGCTACATTTAGCAGTTCCACCACGGTTTTCAGCCACAGCAGCAAATACTGCAGAGTCCTCAACAAAAACTTGCCTGATAATCAGAATAGACTTAGTGCTGAATGTGTGGATTTGGAAGTCAGCAGAGTTTTTAATTGGGAAGTTCTCCCTGTACCATTTGATTGTTGGAAGTGGGTCTCCATCAAACTCAACTTCAAATCTGGCTTGTTCATGTTCAAACACTCGACAGGGTTGCATTTTTTTAGTAAAGACTGGAGGTTTGCTAGGCTTCACAGGTCCTTCAACAACCCTCTCTTGAGTTTGCGCCTTATGTTCCATTTCAGTGGTTTCAGTGGAAGTTATTTTACGAGTTATTTCAGTATCTCCAACAACTTCCTTCTGGATTTGTTTTTGTTTGGCAACATGTACTTCTTTTCCATGGACAGTAGATTCAGAGGGACCTGGAATTATTGGTTTTGGGACAGACTTCTTCTGGACTTGTTCAGTGGTAACTTCCGTTTGTTCTCTGTAATAAAAAAAAATATTAGTAGGTAAACGATTTTTTTCTTAAAATATATTTATTTAGTGAAACTAACAACAAAACGGTAACTTACAAGGTGTCCTCATATCTCTGAGCCATGCCTTTGGCAAGAGAACTACTTGCGATTTTGTCTCCAGGAATAGCATATTGGTGAGTGGATTCCCTGAACCGGCTTTCCTTAATAACCTGTTCATTTTCCAGTTCCTGAAGTTTATTGTAATACTCTTCACTCTTCTTCTTCTTTACTGTTTGTTGCCATTCTGTTTCAGGCTCCCTAATAAGCTTGGGTTTTAGTTCAGGCCTGTGATCAATAACCCCCTGTCGTTGTAAAACTTGCCTTTCCTCAAAGGTTTTTTCTAATTCAGTTCCAGAGCGCTGATACTGCGTGGTTTCGTCATACCATGCTGTGTATTAAAAAATATATTAATATAATTCTACAAAAAAATATTTAAAACATTTTCAAGACATACCTCTCCCAGAATCCGTTGGCAAAGCTGGCAGAAGCAATTGATTTAGCTGCACTCCTTTTGGACAAAGAGAGGGAAGGTAACGGGAAGCTAGGGGGTACTTTTTGTGCGTAAGCGGTTTGTTGTAGTGTGCGTGGTTTGGTAATGTATGTTAGAGCAGTATAGAAGCTGTTTTTGGTATGTATACATTCTTAAATCATTTTGTATTTTATGGATATTGTTAACTGCAGAATAAGCAACATGTTTTCACCCAGATGAATGTAAAACTTACGTCGTGGAGCATTCTTCAAAACTCCTCTGTAGTCGTCGTGTCTCGGAATCACTTTAAGTTCGGTCGAAGCTACCGCTTCACCTGCCGAGCTTCTAGCAATCACTTCAATTTTGCCAGTGTCGTATTGCCTGGTCTTTGGTATATCAAAGTGATACATTCCATCGTAGGTCAGTTTGTATCTGGAACCCTGAAATGAATATGGCATGTTTCACAAATAGTGCGTTATACTGATGATAATGTTAGAACAAAGTAAAATAGTTCGATAGTTACATTGACGATAGTGTTGCCATTGATGAGCCACATCACTCGAGGTTTAGGATGTCCGGTGACGCGACAACAGAACCGAGCCCACTCGCCTTCTTCGACGGTCACTGGGTCTGGACGGCTCACAAACACTGGTGGCGATCGTGCCTTCGCTTCCTCTATCGCTTGTTCTGGTACCCTACAGTAAACAATTATTTAGGTTACATTGATTGTTTTTTTTTGTTTTTTCTTTCTTTCTGGTATTCCATTTCCAGACTACTTCAAATGCAGTTAATTTGAGGTAGTCTGGAAACTGACCTCGGAATTGTAAGTTGTAAAGCTAGACACATGATGACGATATTTTTAATTTGTATGTCCGGAAATCAGCTTATTGCTGCGCATTAAATTAATTAATTCATTCATTCCTTACGTTATAATTCACTACATGTACAGTGCCCTAAAATTAGCTAAATTTTTCCACTTCAACTGTAAAAACACAAAATCTCAAATCAAAACTGTACTGTATGACGTTGTAATTGACTAATCCAACTATCCATGATCAGGGATTCCACGGTTACTTATGACTTTTCTGGACTGAGTTAATAACCGAACAGTGACAACTGTTCCGCTCAATAATTAGAACCATCAAATATAACCTGTTGGCTGCGTGGTGTCTAAAAACTAATACAATAGCCAACCATTTTCGCACTTATGGTGTGGCGTGGTTACTAGGCGGTGAAAAGTCTACGTCAGTAAAAGTTTACGTGCTGAAATAACACACAAAATACTTACGTTTGCCAGGCAGCTTCCATCTCTCTTATCTTCTCAATACTCTTCATATGTTTAGGTAATTGGGAATCGTAAACAATACCAGGTTTGCCGGCTGTCTTGATTACCGCTCGGGTTTCATCCATACCGTACAGGTTAGTAGCGCGGCAAACGTATTCGCCACTGTCTTCAGGATATACCCAGCCAAAGTTCATCGCCACGTAACCAAAGTCATAGATGGGCGTGAATCGGTTCTCTGAAAAAGTAAAATTTTGTTACAAATCAAAACAATCAAATAAGCAGTAGGTATATCTTCATGATGTGCTAAACTCTTTAACTTACTGTGCAATAAAGGTTTGCCATTAAAGAACCATTCTACTTTCATATTAGGATCTCCGACAGGTGCTAGCTGACACTCAAACTTCGTGGACTCCATTTCTACTAAGGTGGTTTGACTTTCAATTTGTGTGACGAAGCGTGGTGGTTGTTTTTTATCAGCGTCGTATAAGTCATCTTCGGTCAAAAATATTTCTGAAGTATATTTTTTGATAGTAGCTTCCATCTGCGTCAGTGCTTCGGATTTCTTCATGCCTCGTGGTACTTGGTTTTGTAGAATAATATCCGGCAGTTCTATAAAAAAATATTTTTAAATTTCAAAGTTTGGTAAAACTAAGAGAACAAGTTCATAAACACAACATTAACAGATTTACTTATTATATTTGTGTAAACTTACGTTTGCAAGATACTGTAGCTCTAGTAAAATCTTCACCAATGTCGTTAACTGCACGGCATACGTATTCACCTGAATCTTCAGCGTAAACGTACAAAATATCAAGTGAAACGAAGCCCATATCGTAAACAGTTCGGTACCTATGACCAGAGGGCAGAAGTTTTCCATTACGGTACCACTCAATACGAAGTTTCGGGTCTTCTTTAGGTAACACACGGCATTCAAACCGAATGCTTTCGGATTCTTCAACAGTATGTGACTGAATCTGAGTAATAAACTTAGGTGGGCTGCTTATAACCGGCTCTTCCTTTGGCGCCTCACTAACGCGTCCTCTTTCTAGCTCCTTGATCTTCTCTCCACTCATTCCCTGTGGCAGCTGCGATTCTAATACGATATCACGTTTAGCACTGCATGTGATCTTTGCAGAAGTTGTTGCGGAACCCCATCTGTTCGTTGCGCGGCAAGTGTATTCTCCAGCGTCACGAGCATATATGTAGTCAATGTCTAACGCAATAAATCCGAAATCATTGAGCATATGAACTCGGGATCCGGTAGCAAACGGTCTGCCATTGTAGAACCAATCAATCCTCATTGTAGGATCACCAACTGGTTCTACCCGGCAGTCGAAATGAGTGGGCCCGCCTTCAGGGACATCAATGTTGTCTTTAATTTCCACCGTGAACTTCGGTGGGTTAGGTTTTTCATCTTCAATTGCAATTTCTTCACGCTTGTGCAATGTCTCTTCCAGTTTTTGGATGCTTTCAGTACCAGACTTGAAGTGAGATGGTAACTGTGGTTCCAAAATAATACCTTGCCTTCCTTTGACTTGCAGTTTGCATGAAACTGTCGCTTCGCCATGTCGGTTGGTGGCTTTGCAAGTATAAAGACCTGCATCGCGTTGGTAAACTCCACCGATTTCCAAAATAACAAATCCAAAGTCATTTATAGTCTTAACTCTAGACCCAGTCAAAAGAGGCTTTCCATTATGGAACCACTCAACTCTCATACTTGAATCATTTACAGGAATGAGACGACATTCAAAGTGAGCGGACGAATTTTCAGACAAAATAAGATCTGAAGGTGTAGTGGTGAATTCTGGTGGATTACCGGTCTCGGCTTCTGGAGTCATGGAATCTACAGTGCCTGTGTAGCCTTCAAGAGCCGCTATTTTATCGATAGTTCCCTCCATACCTTTAGGTAGTTGTGACTCCAGGATAATATTTCGTTTTCCTTGAACTTTCATTGTTGCTGTTGTAACAGCCTCCCCATAGTTATTGTATGCTCTGCATAGATATTCACCGGAATCTTCAGGGTATGTCGGAGATATCTCAAGAATAACAAAACCAAAGTCGCAGAATGTTCTGAATCTGGAGCCAGCTTTGAGAGATTTACCGTTCCAGTACCATTCCACCTGAAACAATACACATTGTAACTGGTAGCTATTGTTTTTTGCAATATTCGACAGACAGTTTTTAATTGCCTATTAAATTTACGAACCGCGTGGCCCCTTGGGACTCATTACAATATATTATATATATTTTTTAAATTATTTTTAACTATAGCTGGATGGGACAAGAAACAATTTACAAATATATGTACATTATGTATGAAATCGTTGACATCCTTGACGATTACTCCTATACTCCTATCACCGTTGTTTAGAATTAAGTGCTTTAATAATACTTGCCTTCAAGTTAGGATCATCAGTCGGTGTCAACCTGGCTTCAAAGTGGGAGTTCTCTCCTTCCCGAAGATTATCAATATTTGATAGTGGTACAGTGAAAACTGGAGCTTTGCCCCTTTCTTCCTCTTCCTTGACATCCTTTCTGCGTATCATTGAGTCCTCAAGAGTTTGAAGTTTTTCCAACCCACCTTCCATGCCCTAAAATAATAATTCGTATCAATATCGAAGAAAAAGTACCAAACATTTATGAAAATAAAAAAAATATCTTGCATAAATTCATCTCATAATTTTATTGGAAGGTACTTACCCGCGGTAGTTGCGAGTCCAAGATTAAATTCTCCTTTGAAGTACATTTTAACGTAGCCTTAGTAGAATCACGGCCTAACTTGTTAGTAGCCACGCATTCATATTCGCCTGAATTTTCTTCATAACAGTATAGAATATCCAAAATAACAATACCAAAGTCGTGGAAAGTTCTGTACCTGTGGCCATGCGGCAACTTCTTTCCATTGTAGAACCATTCGACTTTAAGGTCCGGGTCGTCAACCGGTACTAGTCTGGCCTCGAAGTGTGCACTTTGGCCTTCAACTAATTTAGTTACGTCTTGTATTTGAGTAATGAACTTTGGTGGTACAGCCGAAGCAGGAGCAGGCGCTTGCTGTTGAATTCCTTGTAAGCTTTCTAATTCCCTGATCTTGGCCAGCGAATCGGGTTGCAAACTATCTAGATAAACTCCACCCCTTCCGAAGCAAGTGATACTCGCCTTAGTAAAGTCTTCGCCGTATTTGTTATACGCGCGGCACACGTATTCTCCAGTATCATGGTTCTGGGTGTAGGCAATATCTAGGACTACAAAACCAAAGTCAGAAACAGTTTTGATTCTGGTAGAATGACGAAGTGGCTGGCCATTGTGGTACCATTCGATTTTCAAATCAGGGTCATCGACGGGCACGACAGTGCATTCAAAGTGAGCAGACTGACCGTCTTTCAAACCCTCAACTTTTTGAATATGCGTTGTAAATCTTGGTTTTTGTCCTTTGCTTTTATCTACACATTCTAACTTCACACTTATTTCAGCCTGACCCCATCTGTTAGTTGCTCGACAAGAATAAATACCTGAATCGGTGGTTTTAGTTCCGAGTATTTCAAGTACAACCATACCAAATGCGTAGACCGTACGGATGCGATGACTGGCTTCGATGGATTTGCCGTTATAGAACCACTCGATAACCATACTTTGGTCGCCAGTAGGTATAAGAGATGCTTCATAATGAGCTATCTGTCCCTCGCTAATATCAACGATATCTTGGAAGACAGTAGTGAATTCTGGAGCTCTTCCAGTATCGTCATCAGGCTTTTGTCCTGGCTCTCTACGAAGGGATTCCTCAAGATTTTGAATCTTTTCCAAACCTTCGGTGCCTTTAGGATGTTGCGTTCTTTCAATAAGATTTTCTTTGCTAGTACAAAATACAGTTGATGAGGTAAAGGCTTCACCTTTCTTATTATAAGCCTTGCATGTGTATATTCCACTATCTCTTTCGTACACATCTGTCAAATCTAATGTCACGAAGCCAAAATCACTTGTAAGCTTAAATCTTGAACCCTGCTCCAGAACTTTTCCATTGAAATACCATTCAATCCTGAGGTTCGGATCGTTTTTAGGTTCAACCTGCCCCTCCAGGTGAAGGGCTTGGCCTTCAATCAATTGATTTTCCGCTGATACTGGTACCACCCATTCCGGCTTAGGATAATCAACATCCGGAACAGAGGTTCTTCTGGATTTAGACAATCTTGCCTCCTCAGCTTGTTCTACAGCTTCTAATCCAGCTTTTCCTTGCGGATGCTGAGTGTCGAAATAAATGTTTTTATCTCCAGTGCATCTAAGTGAACCTGATGTTGTTGCTGATCCCTTGCTGTTGGTAGCCTTGCATGTATAAATACCAGAATCTTCTTCATACGTGTGAGTAATGTCAAGAGATACATAGCTGAAATCGTGTGTACTCTTGTATCTCGAACCAGATGGCAATGGTTTATTGTTGAAGAACCATTCAATCTTAAGTGTAGGATCCCTAGATGGCTCCACGTTGCATTCGAAATGTATATTTTCACCTTCTTTGCACAAAATATTGTTCAAGTGTGAAATGAATACAGGTATTTCGTAGACAGGTTCAGGTGCATCAGGTTTTCCTGCTTTCGGCTGTTCTAGAGCGCCAATTCTATCTAATGATTCAGGATGAAGTGTTTCACCGAGTAACCAGTGACGGTCCTCAATTTTTATAGAAGCGGTAGAAACAGCTTCTCCGATAAGATTAGTGGCTTTGCATGTATAAATTCCGGAATCATCAATCCTTAAACTGTTAATGGAAAGAGTGACTAAACCAAAATCAAAAGTGCTTTTTAATCTTGATCCAGTAGTAAGCGACATACCATTTTTAAACCATTCAATTCTTAGATTAGAGTCAGTTCGTGGTTCTACTTGAGCTTCCAAGAACACATGTTGTCCTTCAACGAGTTTATCGTAGCTCTTCAAATGTGTGGTGAAAATGGGTGCTTGTTGAACTCCTGAATCCACAAACATTTCTGGCACTTTGTTCATAGCAGCTTCCTTCAGTTGAATTTGTTCCCATGCTTCAGGTCTCATTGTTTGATCAACAATAGTAGACTTTGTCTTGACTTTCAGCGCGGCCGAAGAAACCGTGCTTCCGGCTCTGTTTATTGCTTTGCACATGTAAAGACCAGCGTCTTCTGCCACCACCGAATTGATGTCTAACGTGACAAACCCGAAATCATGAGTTGTGCGGAATCTTGAACCTGTAAAAATAAATGATACATTTTCATTAGCTTGTTCGCAAATATGACCATTGCAAAGATACAATTATATCACATGTAGGTACTTGTACTTTATTAATATTTATGATTTGCTTACCCATTTTGAGCTCTACTCCATTAATGTACCATTCAAATCGTAAGCTCGGGTCACCAACTGGCACCACGCGTGCTTCATAATGAGCATGTTGTCCTTCCCATAGTTCTGAGGGCCCAGTGAGCACCTGGGTAAAGATGGGCTTTTCAAACTCGCGTTCAGGCTCGTCTGGCCTACTTTGCTGTGGTTGTTCTAGTCTCTGAATTTTCTTCATGCCTTCTGGATGTTGTGTATCCATTTGGATGGCTGCTTTAGCTATAAAACAAGACAGAATTAGAGTAAATAATCAATTTTATGTGTTTATCAAGTAATATTTACAATAAGGTGTATCACAATATTGTAAAATTAATAAGAACTGAAGGTAGTAAAATTAAATAAAATAGTTACTTTTTATTCTCATGGCAGCGGTCGTCACAGCTTCTCCCAATAAATTCGAAGCTCTACACATGTAGACGCCTTCATCTTCATCACGAACATGGGTGATAGTCATCGAGACATAACCAAAGTCGTGAGTTTTTGTGATTCTGGAACTGTCCTCAATAAGTTTCTCGTTTCTGAACCATTCTACTTTTAGAGTTGGGTCACCGACTGGAATAAGTCTACAGTCAAAGTGCGCTGTTTGACCCTCTTGAATGTTATCGATATTTTGAAGTGGTTGTGTGAATACAGGTCTTTGGCGTGTTACCGGTTCCGGTATTTCTGGACGTTTGAAAGGTTCTGCAGATTCTAGCTCTCGGATCTTTTCTAAGCCTTCAGGACGTTGAGATTCCGATATAATGCTTCCTTTTGCGGTTACCGTCATGGATATTGCAGATACACATTGCCCTAGAGCATTGATTGCCTTCACTGAGTACTCACCAGCGTCTTCAGGAACACAATGCTGAATATCTAATGACACGTAACCAAAATCAAAAGTGATATGGAACCGTGCAGCAGATTGCAGGGCCTTGCCGTTATGATAGAATTCAATTCTTAAGTTAGGATCGTGTACAGGCTCCACCTGGCATTCAAAGTGGGCCGTCTGACCCTCGAAGACGTGAGTCGTGCCACGTAATTCTGTGACAATCCTAGGTGGACTTATCTTGGGTTCTTCAACTTCCATCCTAGTATTATGACCCTGTGCTTCAAGTTGTCTGATTTTTTCTAAGCCGTTCGGATGTTGAGTATCTAATATAATGCTTCTGTGCCCTGAAATATTAATAGTAGATTAGTGACTAGGGGGCATTGTTTTAATGTCGCAGGCACTATATTAAATCCGTTAAGGCTATAATGTGCAGCAAGGGATTCAAGCTTGCCCAATACCGAAAGAAAACACATCCCCGAGGTGAATTCTCTACTTTTTGCACCTACTGCGAGGTAATAAATCCAACACAAAATTCGAATATGAAGTAAGTAGTTTATGAAATTGTGAAATAACGGGGGAATGCCTAGTTATTTGCAGTTTCATACACTATTCACCCGACTACGAGACATCAAAGACAAAGTTATGTTTTTCATGCGTACGTATTCTATGTATTGAAATTGATTATACTCTTGAAGCATCCTATCGGCAGGTGAATCAAAATAATTGGGCTGAAGAGACGATTCCAAAAATAAAACAAACATAAAGGAAATAAAATAAAAATTTACAAAATCTCAAACACCCGACTGCAACTAAGATTCAAAACAAGCTCACTTTTCAAGCAGTCTAATGCAGTTGGTGCCATCAAATCTGAGATTGAATTAAAATAACTTACTGCCGATAGGGCTTCAGCCAAAATACTACATTCTAACGCGGGGGTAAGCACCACAGCTACCGATCATTTTGTTTGTCGACGGCAACATAATAAATGAAGTGAGAACTTTTTTGTCGAACTTGTACCCACTTCAAAGGAAGGAAGTTATTTCTTTGTAAAAGTTTTTATACGTTTTTGTTTAGTTGAGGTTCCAAAATCACACAATGCACCAGCGTGTCTTAATGAATTTCAGAACAATATCAATGCCCGGCTAAAACTTGCTTTTGGTTAAAATTTAATTTGACATTATGAGTAGGTGGCGTGAATAATTATATTTTATTTTAATTTATTGTGCTGCTGAATAGGCGATATTTAATAATGAACATTATAAATAAGTGTATATTTACCTGCAACCTTCATCGTGCATGTGTTAACTGCTTCACCAAGTTTGTTAGTGGCCTTACACATGTACGTTCCAGAATCTTCAGAGTAAGTGTACAGAATATCCAATGCAACATAACCGAAGTCATGCGTGGTTCTGTACCTGTGACCCGCTCTTATCTTTTGCCCGTTGAGGAACCATTCAATCTTAAGATCTGGATCGTTGATTGGCTCTACTCTACACTCAAAGTGAGCGTGATCTCCTTCTTTCAAATTCTCTAGGCTTGTAAGAGCTGTCAAGAAGACTGGCCTCTGACCTGGCTGCTCTTCTTGCACTGGTTTAGGTCTCTCATAATTTTCTAGTTCTTGAATCTTCCTAAGACGTTGTTCGTCTAACGTGTCCAAGTAAAGTCCCGCTTTAGCTAAAATAATAACAAAATGTTCAGTACTGTCTGTTTTATATTATAATGATGTGGTATTTGTGGAAAAAGTAAGAACCTATAATTACTTACCATCTACTTTCACAGAGCTTGTGGTGACCGCTTCACCAACAGCATTAGTAGCTTTGCACATGTAAGTACCACTGTCTTCTGAGTAAGCATAAAGGATATCTAACGCTACATAACCGAAATCATACGTAGTCTTGAACCGATGTCCTTGTTGGACAGGTCTACCATTGCAATACCATTCAACACGCATAGTAGGATCGTTAACAGGCGTGAGTGTAGCTTCCAGGTGTACTGGCTTGCCTTCAGATACTTCAGCGTTTTTCAACGGTTTTCCGAATTGAGGTTTCTCAGCTACAAAACTTTCGTCACGGACTACACGTTTGTATCTACTATCATCTTCGAGATACTGTATCTTTTCGAGGGCACTTTCATGTTGTGTGTCTCTTATGATAGACTCCTTGGCTGCAATGTAATAAAAAGTTGTAAGTATTTTGTCTGTGAAGGATAAGTACCTAAATGTATACAGTGAGTTATACAATAATTGAATACTCACATTGAACGTTCAGTTTAATTGAAGATGTTGCTTGTCCTAAGTTATTGATAACCTTGCAAGTGTATTCTCCGGAGTCTTCCCCGTACACCGTTAGTATGTCTAGCGCAGCAAAACCGAAATCGTACGCTGTACGATAGCGGTGGCCGCTTTGTAGGACCTTTCCATTGAAGTACCATTCCACCCGCATATTTGGATCGGGGTAGGGCTCAATTCGGCATTCATAATGAGCGCTCTGGCCCTCTACAAGTTTTGAAGGACCATTTAGTTGCGTAATAAATCTTGGAGCTTGGTTAACCGCCACCTCAACGTCTTCTCTACGTTGGTAGCGCGAAGAGTCTTCCAACTGTTGTATTTTCTCTAACGCACTCTCGTGCTGTGACTCTAGCTGAAGCGACGCCTTAGCTATAAAAAATATAAATTATTAGCAAGAAATTCATACTTACTCTTAGTTACAGAATTATTCCATCTTGTTATTTTACTTACATTGAACAAACAGAGTAGATGATGTAACAGCTTCTCCTAGTTCATTTATGGCACGGCATGTATACGTACCCGAATCCTCAGGATTTACGTATTTCATATTTAAGGCGACATAACCGAAGTCATGCATTGTTGTCAAGCGGTTTGCTAAAAATAAAAATGTGTTTAAGAATCTATAGTTATACATAAATGCTAATCAATTGTACCTATCTACAGTTATCGAAGTTTAGGATACTTACAAGCTTCAATAGGTACGCCATTACGTAACCATTCCACACGAAGTTTGGGATCTCCAACAGGAATAAGTCTGGCTTCAAAGTGAGCTGCTTGGTTTTCAGCAACTCGTATATCCTTCATGGGCATAGTAAAAACTGGTGCTTGTGTTATAGATTCATCTTGTGCACTGTGTCTCTGATATCTAGAAGTATCTTCTAACTGATTAAGTCTTGGAAGAGCTCCTTCGTGCTGCGATTCCAAGTATATGGATTTTCGAGAATGTACAATGGCAATTCCAGAGGTGACTGCTTCGCCAAGAGCATTGATAGCTCGGCAGGTATATGTTCCGGAATCTTCTGGTAAACAAGACATAATATCTAGAGCAACGAAACCAAAGTTGTTGGTTTCCGTGAATCTAGAACCACTCTTCAAAGGCTTGTTGTTATGATACCATTCCACTTTCATTGTAGGATCGGAAACAGGTATCAGCCTGCACTCGAAATGAGCTCTTTGGCCTTCTTTGATTTCAATATTTTTTAATGATGTCGTAAATATTGGGGCTTGTGTTGTAATTTCATCAACGAAATCGGTCCTATGATGTTTAGATCTGTCTTCTAATACTTGGATTTGGTTTAGCCCAGCCTCATTTTGAGTGGCTCTAATTATGTCTGTTGTGCTGCGGCAAGTCAATCTACAGCTGACTTCGTCAGTGCCAACATGGTTGACAGCTCGGCATGTATAAACACCAGTATCTTCAGCAATCAAATCAATAATGTCAAGTGCAACATAACCAAAATCATGAATGGGTCGGAATCTGTGTCCAATAGTAACAGGGTGCCCATTTTTATACCATTCAACTTTAAGGTTAGAGTCTGTTACTGGTTCAAGCTTGCACTCAAAGTGAACATGGTGACCTTCCACGACATTATCAATAGACTTTGGTTTTGTGATAAAGCGTGGTTTTATATTAATAGATTCATCGACCACCTCGCTCTTTTTGTACCGTGAAGCATCTTCTAAATATTGAATTTTCTCTAGTCCTGATGGGTGCTGCGACTCAAATATAAGATCTTTTTTAGCAATAACTCGCAAAGCACACGATGTTACTGCTTCACCAAGTTGGTTCGTAGCTTGGCATGTGTAAACACCCGAATCCTCTGGATATACACTCAATAGGTCGAGTGCAACGTAATCAAATTCGTAAGCGGGTCTGAATCTGTGACCTGTCTTTATCGGTCTTCCATTACAGAACCATTCCACTCTCATGGCTGGATCACCGACAGGCTGTAATCTACATTCCAAATGCACATTGGTCCCTTCTACAGTCTCAATATTATGCAGAGCTCTTGAAAATTGAGGTGCTTGCCTCACAGTTATATCTTCGTGTACTTGTCTGGATCTACGCGCAGCATCTTCCAACATTTGTATTTGCTCTACAGCCTGCTCATTCTGTGTATCAGTTACAATATCTGATCGTTCAATAACACGAACCATTGCAGAAGTGTGAGCGGAACCCAAGTGGTTCACAGCCCTCACGGTATATTCTCCAGAATCAGCAGATGTTGCGTGGATTATATCAAGTGCAACAAATCCAAAGTCATAATAAGTCCTAAACCTAGAGCCAACTGTCACAGCTCTGCCATTATGGAACCACTCGACACGCATGGTCGGGTCACCCATGGGTTCCAATCTGCATTCTAAGTGAATATTTTTACCTTCTGATACTGGAGGAGGATCAGATAATGGCTGAACAAATACTGGTTTAGACTTGGATATTTCTTCAATTTCATACATAGGCTCTACAAACTTTGATTCTTCAATGTGTCTTGTTTTTTCGTATAAACCACGGTGAATACTTGACGTATCAATACTGGATCGCGCTAGAATAAAACAATGTTTTTTCTTAATTCTGATAAATAAAACATAACTAAAATCTTTGCCCATGCAATCGTTTTGGTGTAAACTTACAAACAATACAATGCTTAATCATAAATATGTTATTTCTGAGTAGTATTTGTCAAAGTACACTCAGTCATCCATCATGCAAATATTTATATAAATATCAACAAATGAATGATATTGTTGATGTTATTTATTTCCGATTTGTGACTTTGTGATTTAGAAACTAGCCCAATATGTTTGTGCTAATTTCTAAATTTTAATAACCCATCTAAGTATCTTCTACATTCACATTGGTTAGTTGTGTAATAACAAACGAACGCTTTTTTATGGAGTACTTACTTTCGACTGTCATAGAAGCACTTAATTGGGCTTCTCCAGCTGCATTGCGCGCTACAACTGTATATACTCCGGAATCATCAGCGCGGACAGTGGCAATATCTAACGCTACGTAGCCAAAATCGTGGTATGTTTGAATGCGATTAGCACTCTTAATTTGCTTTCCATTGAAATACCATTCCACTGACATAGTCAAGTCACTTTGCGGCTCTACTCTTGCTTCAAAGTGAGCGCCTTGCCCTTCTACTATTTTATTTGTACCCTTTAATGGTCCCAAAAATCGAGGCTTTTGAGTAATCTTAACTTCCTCTTCTGCTCGTCTTGAATATCTACTGGAATCTTCGAGATGCTGAATTTTCTCATATCCACCTGGATGTTGAGATTCCGCAATTATATCTTTCTTTGTCACAATGCTTAGGTTAGCACTAGTAGCTGCCTGACCCAGAGCATTATAAGCTCGACAAGTATAGTGACCAGCATCGTGTACAGTCACGGATTTTATTGTTAATGCGACGTATCCAAAATTAAAGAATGTAGTAATTCTTGAACTAGCTTCAACAGGACGTCCGTCTTTTAACCATTCAACTCTTAGAGTTGAGTCGCCTACTGGTTCGAGGCGAGCTTCGAAGTGGGCGAACCCACCTTCCTTAATATTTATTTGATCTTTAATTGGTGTTTTGAACTCCGGCCTTTGCGTACTTTCAGGGGCCTCCTGATAATACTTTTGATGTTGCTGTTGCTGATATGCTTCCAATTGCTCAGTCTTTTCAATGTATCGTCGTTGTTCTGGTATGCCAAGATCTGCAGTAACTGTACTCCGGGCAGCTACTCTGATCGAAGCGGTACTAATGGCTTCGCCTAATTTATTTACAGCTCTCACTGTGTACGAACCTGCATCTTCAGCCCGTAGGTGCATGATGTTAAGGGAGACGTAACCGAAGTTGAAGATTGACGTGATTCGCGAGCTAGCTGTAATCGCTCTTCCATCTTTGTACCACTCTACTCTCATCGTAGGGTCACTGACCGGAGTAAGTTGAGCTTCGAAATGAGCATTCCTGCCTTCTTGTAACTCACCAAGCTCTTGCAGGGGCCTTATGAATTGAGGCCTCTGTGAAATCTGCTCTTCTATTGACTCTTGGTGTTGATATCTAGAATAATCTTCTAGCTGTTGAATATACTGCAAACTCTCTGGATGTTGGCTCGTTCTTTCGATGGTTGCTCTTGGAGTTACTTGCAAAATAGCCTTAGTTTCTGCAACACCTGTCGAACTTATAGCTCGGCAAGTGTATTCTCCACTGTCTTGCATATTAAGACTGAGCATATCGAGAGAAATATATCCAAACCGGAATATGGATGTAAACCTAGAACCTGAAAAATGAACATTAAAATGTATTTAACATACTTATTTGATAATAGAACCACCAGACAATGAATTTGTAGTTACTTACTGGCTTCGATACTTTGTCCGTTTCTCAACCACTCAATTTTCATCGTTGGGTCGCCAACTGGTTCTATCCTCGTTTCAAAGTGTATTTTGCCACCCTCCATCTGTGAAATACTCTTGAGTGGCACAATAAACTGCGGTGGAGGATAAACTCGATCTTCCTCACCTGGAGGAATGTAAGGTCTTGCCCTTTCCACGTGCCTTAAGTATATGATTTCTGGTCCAGGAGCAGGCCTATAAAATGAAATATGTAAATAAACATATACTTCATGCACACAAACTGAGAACGTTAAAAGTTTCATGGTATTACTTACTCTGGCTCAATAATCTTTGTAGGCCGCGGCAAGTGCAGACGCTTTTGCTCAGGCGGAGGCTCTTTTGGTACTTCGACGTAGAGCCTTGCCCGAGTAGCGGTGGAGCCTGCGACGTTCTGGGCTGTGCACTGATACCATGCCGCATCCGACGCCTTGGCTCGCGGAATGTCCAGTGTCGAGGCCCCACCATCGGTATTAATTCGTAACTCTGGATTGGGTATTATCGGAACGCCGTCCTTCTGCCATGTGATCCGTGGTGTAGGAGTGCCAACTGCGCGTGCATTTAAAATAACAGGTTCCCCTTCGCGTACGCTTAGTGTACTGAACCGTTCAACAAACTTTGGAGCAACTACCTGTTCCTTTTCGATGACGTTCAGTCTGCACTGGAAAGATGTTTCACCAGTCTTGTTGCGAGCAACACATGTGACTACACCACTGTCACTCAGTTCGACGTTTGTAATCATAAGTGCATGATTACCTGATTCGTTTACTAATATCTTATGATTATAATCGTCTTGAATTTGTCTATCGTTAATGAACCACGTGACTTCTGGGTAAGGTCTGCCAGTGACGCGGCAATCGAATCGCGTCATTTTGCCCTCTGTGACATCGCGATCTTGGCAGACTCTTACAAATTGCGGAGCGAGAGCTTTCTCACTTATTTCTACTCTTTCTTCAATTCCTGTTTGTTGAGTGTCCATGATATACTGTGATCGTTGATCTTGCACATAAGTCTCTTGTGGAGATTCAACGGCGAGGTATGCAGATGTAACAATGCATCCATTGGGATTTTCAGCCAATAAAGTGTAGTGGCCAGAGTCAGACTTTTGTGTGTTTCTTACTCTAAGAGTAGTTTGATTATGCGTAGTAACAATTTCATTTTTGCTGGTATTCACTAGCCGTTGACCGTTCTTGAACCAAGTCACTCTCGGCCGCGGGTTACCCGATAGCTGTACCTGAAACTGGGCATCAGTGCCCTCCTGTAGCTTGGAATTCCTTGGCTTTTGTGCAATTTTGGGTGGAGTTACAGGTCCAAGCGTTCGGTCAACCTCAGTACTGATATGAACGTCACTTTCATTGACATATCTCTTAGTAATAGTTTCCCTGAATGAAACTTCTCGCAAAAGTCTGTACTCAAAGGTGTCTACTTTGAAATCTTCTGTGGATGAATAGTCGGTGCCGTTGGTATAAGCGACTTTTTGTGTTTGTCTGGATTGTTCTGTGGAGTACCCCTGTGTACCGTAGGATTTGTGCTCCACGCTCTCGCTGACGTGTCGATAGCTTTGTTGCTGCGAAGACTGCTGCGCAGGCACCGGGACGCCCTCCGGTTGGATGTACACGGAGCAAATAGCCTCGCCATATTGATTGCGGGCCGTGCATGTGTATTCGCCCTCGTCACCCGGGCCGATCTGCTTAATTAATAAGGACACGTCACCAGTTTGTTCATTGTAGCTCATACTGTACTTGTTGCACTCTACTAGTGGGGCTTTCTTTCTTGTCCAAGATACAACGGGGGTAGGATTGCCTCTTAATTTTCCTTCGAATTTTGCATTTCCACCTTGTGCAAATCTCGCATTTTTGAAGATTTGCTCAAAGATTGGGGGGGAAGGTTCGCCGGGCCTGCCTGAAGTGACAGGCAAGCGGTCACCAGTAGATTCAACTGCAACAAAATAAAAATATACGATAAACACTATTATCCTCGAGTAAGTAAATTAACTGTTACTATGGAGCTGGTGATTTAATGTTCCCGTAGATATATCTACATATATCTACGGGAACAAGCAGTATATGTAGAAGCAGTATTTATGTTATTGAAGGAACAAAATGTAAAATTAGTATCTATACAAGGTGTAACAGAATAAAAGCAAGACCTGAAAGTAATTTGTTCCTAATTGACTAGGTACTTAATCGATTTCAGTAACTTTTGAATATGGTTTAATTTTTCAAAAATTACTTATTTTTCCATACCTACCGCCGATTGACCCAGAGTAAATTCAATCTTATTCCAAGGACATTAAGACTTAATTTTAAATACATAAAGTAATGCTACGGTCAACACGTTTTTCCTAATTAGATTTATAAAAAAAAATGTTTTGGTGATTGTATTATGCTTTTAACTCATCATTCTAATTAATGGGGCGTTTGAGGTCTTGCTTATATGCTACATGTTGTATGTGTACATAGATACACGCCAGCCTTGTGTTAGTAACAGTCAGTTGCAGGGCGCTATTGGACGACCTCGTAATTCGGTCAGCTAATGGAAATTTCTTTATCCGTGTCTGACCTGGGAATCGGGTCCTGGACAGTATTTTTCGCACAGTTCCGCAGCAGCGCTTACTAAATTAAATATTTAAATTAACGTGACGCAAATACATTCTCGTTGTTTATTAAAAATAAAATGTATTTATTATGATTGAGTAACCTATTTATAAGCAGCTGATTTCTGTTGTATGATGGATGACGATGTAAATCCATTAAGTAGATAAAATAATGCAGAAAGCTGATTTTCATCGAAGAACAGTAGTAAGCTAGTATCTACGGTTAGTTTATTATGAATGTCATCTTATAAAGGTTCTTTTTACTTTAAAAAACCTGAATCGGTTTGTGTTATCTACAGTATGTTTTATTCCGAAACGGTATCAAGAAGAAATAATACGTAAAAGAAAGTATTGTTTATAAATAATCATTAAGTAGCAAACCACCGGAATCACCTATTTTACTTCTAGTTTCTAGCATTTCTACCAAACCTACAAGAAATCCGGAATTCAGCCGATCTATTCTCTTAAAATGTCATCATGAGAACTTACATGAAGTGACCTTAAAGTGAGCTGTCATTCCACAGGATGTTATGTCATTAGTGTCAATCCCTGTCATCCGGTTAAAGTGAGCTAATGCTCACTATAAGCTCACTTCACCCAAGTTATCACGGTAAGATTTTTACAGAATAGCACCACAGATGTCAATAAAAGTTTTTATAAAAAGTATTATTGTGTAGTAATAATGTGTGAGAACGGTAGATATTAGTTATCCTAACACTTAGATAGCGCACTATTTTTGACTTTAAAGTTATCCATGTTCGTAAATAGTCGTGTAATAAATATCAAAAGTTCCTGGAACGTGCGTGCGTTGGTATTCCAGCTCTGTTCGGATTGGATGCGCATGAGTCACGGGAGTGACGAGGCGGGCGAGCTCTTTTCGCGCGTCTATTTTAGTATCCACCACTCGGATCTTGTTACGATCGCCATTTTGCTGGACTCTTTCGCTTTCTTACATATTCCAAAGACCATTTAAACCAAAAATAAATATAATGCGTGTATGGATTTGAAATGTACCTACGTAATGTTTTATTAAAAAGATACTCTACATTAGCTACATATCTGTTAACAGACGTCGTCGTGTGCTCACTTAAGAACAGTTAGGAATGGAGTGTAGTCCGATGAAGTCACGGGATCAAGGACCGGTTCTGCTGGTGTAATGTCAAGCAGGCATCGGTCGCAAAACTGGTTAGCACTTTATGTATGTAGGTACGTCGGAACATACAATATGTGTACCTACTTTAAACGAGAAACCGTATTACACTATCTACAAATGTAGAAATGCACCAACCTCCTTAGGTCTTGAGTGAGTTGCCCGAGTGCAAATAAAAGTACTGCTATTATTGACATAATCCTTACGAAAATCTACCTACCTATAGAACGAACCTATTGTAAAAACATGGCACCCATATGTTTTAATGACATAGTTTACACAAGCCAAACATTCAAGGTTTGCTTTTTAGGTCAAGGTCATGTAGTACCATAACATATAAATTCGCTACAAGAATTCTAAAATACAATGTGATACTTGTATTGTGCTTAATCCTCGCTTATCTAAGAAATCATCAAAGGCATCTAAGAAAAATATGTCGGTTAATTTTGCCTAGTCGGTTTTCCATGAACTTTCCAACATTATTGTGTGGGTGTAACTGAAGATGTTTTCGTATCTAGATAATAATTATCGTGTCCAGGCCCCGAATTGGCGATCCACCAAATACGACAGCATCACGCCGAAGCATAATAAATTATGAAATAAAGTTTTAAATCGCTCGCTTTCAATGTCCGCCGCAGCTGTGCAATCTTTAAAACCATGTTATTTTCAATTATGTAAGCAGGTAAGTATATATATCTACATGCCAACACAGGAAGCAATAAGTTGCAATTGTTTCTTCTATCCTTACATTAATCGATTTTAACCTATTCATCTTAAATACCTACATAATTCTGATACCTAACAACACAGTTGCATTTTTTTGACAAAGTTGAATCCTTATTTTATGAGGTACAAAGAAATAGCCGCAAAGTTTTTCCAAATAAAAACAATTTTGGTTCAACCCTACGAAATTCAGTGCATGGGTGTAAAACCGCAGAGCGTACCGGGTCACCAACTGAAGTTTGGATGCATTCGCTTGGTTGTTTCAGTTTCTGCCACTACGGACACGCTAATAACACATCGCGGAATTATAATATTGTGGATAGTTACACTCAGATAAATTAATTGTTAAGCAAATTGACACCGTGTGTCTATTTGCTGCATTATAGCCATGTCATATATCTGTCAAAGAATGACAGCCGTGTTATGAGTATTCAGATCTACATGATATTTTGGTTTGAATGATATTGACTGGGGGCATTGTTGTTAAACAATTATACCTGTACCTAGCAGTTGTAATTGTAATATCGAATTGATACATTGACACGACCGAAAGTAGCGCCGCGCGCCGCGCGCCGGCGCAAGCCCGCCTGCAGTCGAACCACAGCCAAACCTGACCCAGTCCGCGCCATATGGTCACTGGCCCTCATTATGAATCATACACTCGAGCAATACGAAACATACTAAGATTTTAATTTGGTTTGTAAACTTACTCACGCCTTTCTAGGAAACCATTGGTTATATAATAAAATATAGTTCTGTTATGTTACAGTATGTGGAGATTGCATTAAGACAGTACCTAAATGAAAACACCGTCAGACTAAAGCATAGGAGCATTTATGAACTATCAAACAAATAAATTCTAATATTGGAATAAAAAGAAGTGTTTTTGGACATATTTTAGTATACTTTTTTAGTGGTACGCCGACAATGGATTTTCCAAACTTTGACTAGCTATAATGACAATAATCATAATAGGTAATAATAAGACATTTATTTCAGAAGTAGTCCATATACTGTTAGTAACACAAAAACCTTATAAAGCTATTGTTAGTACATACAAAAACAAAGCCGCAGAAATCACAAAGTGGCACCGCACAGGAGTGCCAGTTTATGCCAAGCCTTGGACGCGACCACCCGCAGTGTGCGGTCGCATTCAGTGCTGCCACATCGGCGAGTCCCAGCGGCCCACGAAAACGCTCAGAAAGCTATTCGAGACGAAGACCGCTTTCCGCATGATGGCATGAAACCCATCCACGCTTTTTACCGCAAACATTGCTGAAGCGCTGCAGTGGCGCGGCAGCCCGAACAGAACCCTGAACGCGTTGTTATATTGTACTTGCAGAGCACTACATATACGCTGCGTGTACTTGGCTACAGTTGTAAAAAGATTGACAGAAGGCCTTAAATAATGTCACTTTGACTTCCTCGGTACACCGTGCAAACCTGCGGGCCAGCATGTTACAGCGCACAGACAGCGCCTACCCTCCCTCTCCAAATCAGTGTTGTCACATAAATCCTCTGGGACTAGTGACCCAGATATTTTGAATTAGACACTCTGTTTAGGCTGGCACCGCAAAGATAAGAGAGGCACATAAGTGAAAGATTTATTACCGGCCATATACACCATCACTTCACTCTTCTTCACATTATATCTGAGTCCATGGGTACGAGCATACTTTTCACAAATATCTAGCAGTCTGCGCATGGCACTGATCGACAGGATCAGCAACACCATGTCGTCCGCGTAGCTGCTATTATTGACGCAATTACCATCTATATGGCACCCTATGTTGTTCTGCTGAGCTCGCCAATCAGCTCGTTCATATATAAGTTAAAGAGGCGAAGAGAGGTTAATCCCCTTGCCTCACCCCGAACTACAATCCATACACGTCCGAGTATGAGCCTGCCCACCGCACAACATTCCTTTGACTCGAGTACCAATAACTCAAAATTACAACAACATCACGTGGCACATCTGTTTCATTTTTCATCTTTTGCCACAGAACATCATATGATACCAAATCGAATGCCCTGGACAAGTCCAGGTAAACAGGCATAAACCGGCGTATTCCTGGCTATATAATACTGGACAGTCTGCTTGAGGCACAGGATGGCACTCTCGGTCGAAAGGCCAGGTCTAAATCCAAATTGAGCATCATGAAGTTCTATGTGCCTATCTAGGTGTTTGTCAAGCAGACTGTTCAGCACTTATGCTATCACAGTAGCCAGCGAGATGGGTCTGTAGTTCGCCAGGTCTGAGACATCATTGATCTTGTTTTTTTTTTTTTATAACCGGTACGACCACGGTATGCGTAAGTTCATCCGGTAAGTAACGATGACTCACATATAAGCTGAAAAATATTGCTAGCACTTGAAACAAATGGAAACCACCATATTTCAAATGCTCAATGCTGAGACTATCAGGACCAGAGGATTTACCACGCACCATTTTATAAATTTCGGAAGCAACATCCTTAGCATAAAACCGAAGAGCAATGCCCCTACCATGACCTTCAGCACCGCGTGTCAGGTCTATCGAGCCTTGTGGAGAAGATTCCACCCTAAAATGACGCTGGAACAGGTTGGCTATATCACAAGGCACATGCACGCACACAACGCTCACAGGTAAACTCGATTTCGGGTTCAATTTATTTGTCTTTTTCCAGAATTTACCAAATTGTTTATTCGAATGATGCTGAGCAATTATATCTAACTTGATTTGTTTTTCATTATCTTGATAAAATTTTACTCGAGATTCAAAAAAGTCGCCTTGTTTGGCACATGGCACATGCCTTGTTTGGTAAATAGGTCCGCCTTTTTTGTTTTCCACTCAAAAACCAGTTTAAAGGAAAACTATTACAGCTAAGTAGGCTCTACAAGTTAACGAATTGAGTCGACCAACCTACATTTGCAGTTGAAATGTATTTTGATCATTTTATCAAAACCAGTTTTGATAACATAATCGAGCCTCTGACGTGTTTGTTCCACCCTGGCATATATTTTATGTTTCCTGGACACAACACCAACATAGCTGTCTGCCGCCGCCGCCTTACTAATTATCTGCACAATATCGCAATATATTTTAAAATGCGCTTGTGATCCTTATTATAACAACAGTCATCGGCACAGTGTGTAAATTGTACAGGAAAATTTATATTTCTCAGTTGCGAGTGACAACTCTCAAAAATCTTTCCGGTCTGTTCACTGTTTCTTTCTGCCCAAATTACTTTATTACTTTTGTTTATCAGTCGCAATAATTTTCGGCCTTATCAATTTTAAGTCACACTCAACCAACAAGGGACAATGATCAGACGAGTAAGCTACATGTAAAACGGACAGTTTACGTACTGAGCATCTCGCCGCACTGGTCAAACTACACCATTCAATAAATAAATAAATAATATACATAATTAGTTTTATAATATTTAAAGCAGTGGTGGCCCAACCAGCCTCGACTTTCGAGTTGCAGGTCGTGAGTTCAAACCCATTCAGGCGCTTTACTTTGTGTAACTAATGTCATCACCACTGTTCTCAAAACGGTGAATGAAAACCAGAAATTCGGAGACATGTGACGTCTACCAAACCGCACGGGGCCCGCGTGGTGTGTTACGGCCCAGTCCCTTTCGAAGTGACGAGACCTGTGTCCTAGCAGGGGGAACATATGCTATCTAATAATATTGACACATTGTTATCTCTACCTAAACTGCCTACAAGCATTAAACGCGATTTCGGCATTAATTTGCAGCTATATATAGTCCTCCAGACTGTATTTCGGCCATGGCGGGCAATCTCAACGGAGACTAGCCTTCGGCGCGGGAGATATTATAGTGCACAAGTGTGTGCGCAGACACAATTCCACTCTCTCTTCCCTGACCCTCGTAGTCCGAGGGACCAACCGCTTAACGTGCTTTCCTAGGTTGCAACCGCGAGACCAACGGGACAGCTATTTAATTCACTATCGTAACCCATAGTCGTCAGAGACAGAAATAGTCACCGTGGCCGACATCGGCATGGTATGATTGATGGACTAATGGCGTGAGTTTCTACTTTAAAAAATCGCACTAAAAAAATCGCGTGAAAGGCGATTCGTTTAAGGACATAGTGTTGATTCCTAATTTAATTGTAAATCTAATACCTTTAAACGAGCAATTCTTGTATATATATATAACCTGAATCTCGGAAACGGCTCCAACGATTTTCATGAATTTTGGTATGCAGGGGGTTTCGGGGGCGATAGATCGATCTAGCTAGGTTTAATTTTTAGAAAACGTCAAAAAAGAAAACCGAGCCAAGCTCGGTCATCCAGATATTGATCATTTAACACACAATCATAAGTAATTATAAATTAATAATGAACGGAACAATATAGGAGGCCGAGATTTTTTTAACTCGCGCAGTTCTCTTCAATTCTCGAAGATTTTTACTTTCGGCTATCTCTTGGTAAGAAAGTGACTAAGGGCTTATAATTGACATTTTTACTAGAATTTTTATCATCCGTTGCATAACTAGATAGCATACATTTCATATTTTTCTGCGTTTTTTGTCCACATAACTCGAAATATGATTTTGTTGGAGCTTGTCGACGGCAGCAATCCACTTTGTGCATGCTTTACTTGCGAAGGAAATAATTTCTCTTCATACCTTGTCTATTAATACTAGACTATCTCCACTTCCATTTTTAGAGTGTATTAATAATTCAATCTTTTTTTTAAAATTTCATGTTTTTCTTATTGCTATCTCGGGTAACGATCAACGTTATTATGGTCGATATAATTGCCAGCCCCGCTACTTGCCGCCCGTAAAAGAAATTGCGGACCGCTTCTTAATACCAATTAATTTAATCATTTTTATTTATACTTCTTGCTTGCCTTGTAAGTGGCCTTTTTAAACGCCCTGTTTTAACGATCGTTTGTACGGTGGACTGTATTTTAAAATGAGGGATTTTTTTTAGTACGTGTATGTATTACCTTTGCGATGTTTGAATCAGCCAATCACAACAGCATGAAAATGACAGCCTATGTGAGCTAATTTTGACGTTGATTGGTGTTTCAGGTAAGTACCGATTCTTAGCTTATCGAAGTCATCGACAGACCGTCATAAGAAGCAGTTACTTAGTACCTAACATTGTGTATTGCACTGTGTGACCTGCCCTTAAATCATGCTTTTCTGTTACTAAAGTAGTCCATGGACTACTTAAGTCACAGAAAAGCGTAACTTAAGTACGGGTTTACCGGTTTATGTAACACGACCTATAAAATAGTAGATATAAGACCGTGACTTAAGTAGGTCTATTTACCGCCCTAAAATAATGGACTACTTAAGTCATACGTATCGTAATGTAGTCGCTAGTTTTATTAATACAATATAAATCATTATTATCATTTAATTAGCATAAATATTCACCCTTTAACGGCTGTCTTCGTGCGCTAAATATAATACCTATTTAAGTAGAATCCATGATACTTCATGTAGATACTTGTTGACTAGCTTCCGCCCGCGGTTTCGCTCGCGTGCAGATCGGAAATTATTCCACGGGAACGTACAACCGGGATAAAAAGTATTCTGTGTGTTAATCTAGGTTATAATCTATCTGTGTGCCCAATGTCATCCAAACTCGCGTTTTTGCGTCATTAAGTAACAAACATCCAAACATCTTCACAAACTTTCACATTTATAATATTAGTAGGATTATCACGAAAAACCCAAACACATTTAAGTTGTTTTTTTTTATCTTAATAACACTAATTAGATAAGTTGATCACCACCATTAGTCTAATGAATAAATCACAAAAACAAATCGACGATGTAGGTATGTACCTACATACCTACTGATAATATAATTTGCTATTTTCATCATCGCTTTTTAATGTTGTAGAAATCCCTCATTTAGAGCCTAGTTAGTTGTATTGCTGCACGTTAAACAGCACAACATTTTTCTATTGCCTCTTTTTTACGCCTGTTATATTTGTTTGATTAGTTTGCTTAAATGCGGCTAATTCGTTACTATTAGGTACCTGAACCTTTTTAATAGTATGAACTGGAACTGAATGACATCAATCCTTTATCCGCAACAGTATGAAAAACGCCAACTTATCCCATTTTTATGATTTTGGTGTGATATGTGACTAAGTATATTTACACGATTGGGGACAAAAAAACTTGTTGACCTACTTACGACCCGCACTACCTATTTACATTATTAAGGAAAATGTTCCAAAACAATCAATCGCATGAACTTGTAACAATAATTACTTAATTGACAATTATGACAGTTCCTGTTTATTCTGTGAGGCTTTCTAAAAGTACGTTTTCATGAAACTGTTCGTACAAAATATGCAAAAACTTGATGAAAAACACGTAGAAAAGCGATCGCGATCAAAAGACAATGTAGAGATGTAGCAACTTTTATTTCCAGTGCGTAATTGCCGAAGCTTAGAAGTACCTAATTAATCATCATCATTTTCCTGCCTTCAGGCGTGATTATTACAAATGAAAGAATTTAATTTCACATAATAACTCCACCATCCAATTAAGAGAGAAAATCAACAATAAAATGTTATAATTATGGACACATATTGGGCTGCTTCATTTTAATTAAATATTGTTTTGTTTGCACTTGCGAACCGCGACATACCAATTCATTATCAGTAGTAAATAAGTTGATTGTACATATTCAACTAAAACTGGGAATTTAAATATAAATAAATGTGATGTATACAGATAATTAATACAGCTATTATTAAAATGTGGTCTAATATTGGCAGCCATAAGTGAATTCTCACAACAAGATACTTGATGCAGATAGCTTGGACATACTTTGTACAGTGGCGTGCCGAAAAGAGGCCCCATTCGATAGAAAACTCATAGAAAATGAAATATCCCTATGTCAAGAATGGAGTAAGTTCATTGTTATAATTTCTAGCGTTATTATCTCTAACTGCTCACCACCAACACACTGCTCCGCTGCAGTCGGTTCCGTAGTTCTATGTGCTTAACGCGGTGATTTCGTGAAAACGCTCAAAAAGGTGGGTTTTTTAAACCAGTGTATCTCTTTAACCGTAAATAATTTTGGAAACCAAAAAATATATGATATTTTCAAGTCTTTTTTGCATAGAGTGATCGAACTCAAAACATAATTAAACATACTTTAATGCATCAAAAAAATCAACAAAGTCACCTCTTAATTATCTTTAAAACCAGTTTATCCCTTCAATAACAATTATAGTTATAATTAAAAATATACCATAAAATTTCAAATGCTAAGTTACATCCAGTGATGGATTATTTATTATGAAATAGTTAATTTCTAATTTTATACGATTTTATTTGCATTTTTACGACAATGCTTGCTCGTTTATAATTCGAATTTATTACAACAGATTATAACTCATATCGGATTGCAATAAGAACTATTATCGCTCATAACGACAATATCAAAAGTTACGAGACGGGATAACTTCGATCGTGGTGATCCCGGTCCGCGAGACAACTTACCTACATAACGTGCATAACACAATAAAATATTGGAATTTAGAACACGAAAAAACAGACATAGGTACCTAATCAAATGTTTCAAATAGGTACTTTTGCTGTACGCCACTTAACACGGTGTCTGATCATTATAGACTGCTTTCGTACAATAAAGCGTTAACACAAATGTAACAAGCTTTATGCTTAAAGTTACAAATCTCCATAACATTCAAAGTATCTATTAAATGAATTTATGGTCTTGGCATCCAAGGATTATTTTAACTCAAATCCTTTTAACTCTGCATAAACTGCATTGCGTTTTTACCTGCGATCTCATTTTCTTTCCGTTATTAAAAATATGTTCCATCTTTTCATTTTTCCATACAATTTATACTTTTAAACGTTGAAAGGTCTGAGCTTCTTCTTGAGGAATTTATGCAATATTACAGGGCTCTAAGAATAGAAATGTTTGCATTATACTGTACTATGGTAAATGGAATATTCAAGTTTGTTTAAAGAGCGTTAGTGGGACAATCATAATTCATCTTTAAAGGAGAAAGCGAAGTCTGTCGTTATGCTCAACTGACTATACAGCTGGGGGATATAGGAAATTACCATTTACGTATTTAGGAGACATAGTTGCATTACGATTATTGAGATTTTTACCTTTGATTAAGTATACACGTACCTTCCTACGTCTACACCTAAAAAAACCCGACTGTCTAAAAAGTGAAGTTTAATTTAAAAAGATGTAAACCAAAAACTTGTTATAAAAGGATGACTATTAGACTGAATACTATAAGCAATCTCATGCAGTCGGAGGCATCTTCTTAAATTTAACAATAAAGACCTTCATTGCCTCCGACTCAAACAAGTTTCTTGTTTCCATCTTTTTTAATTAATGTTCACTTTTTAGGCAGTCGGGTTTTTGATTTTGTAAATTATTTTTTATTTCACAGTTTTTTAGTTATATAATAATTCTAACGTTGACTATTTTGTTGATTTTTTTATTATTTTAGCTTTTTTCGTTCCAATTTAAATTTTTTGCAAGCTATTTATGAAACCCTTTAATTTGATACCCCAAACGATAGGTATTGAGATAAAAAAAATTGAAGACAATATGGCGCCAATAATCGCCCATTTTTTCAGTTTTGATATACCCAGTGTCACTCTCACAATTAGAACAAATCTAACAACACCTCTCAAGCCATATAAGCTACAGAGCGTGCCAAAGAAATATACATTCATACATACATACACTCGAAAAACTTAACCCTCCCTCTGGCGCAGTCGGGTAAAAATACAGAATATTTTTTAATGTTTTTCTACTGATTGCACGTTAAAAAGAACCGTAATTCTAATTGATTGACTGTCGCAATTACTGCCATAGAATGTCCAGAAAATGCCACAAAGCTCATCTATTAATACGTCAGTGAAGAAATTGACTTATCGTCTAGGTACAGTAGTTATTAAAAGCTTTTCTCGATACCTTTCCTCGTTAGATCATGATTGATAACCTGAGTTTCAGTATACCGAATACTGCTTCTGAAACTTTATTCTTTCAGTTTCAGGAAAAGTGACAACAGCTTTGTTAGGGACTGAAGGAAGATTGAAATTGATGTATTTTGTTCGTATTAATTAATAACAGTCATTTTATTACTCGTCTATACATCACACGGTTTAGTGCAAACTAAATAAATAAATATTATTTCAATACATTAATAACACTTTCACAGAAAAGCTAATGAAATATGTCGCAGTAATAATATGCTATAGTAAAATGTGTTCGAGTGATCGTCCGTAACATAATGAAAGAAATAAAAAATTACAGACGATTCCAGAGTGATTAATAAGTAATAATAACACTAAACTGTATTAAATTATAGGGTAGTACTTATGCATTTCTGAAACGTAATTAGGAATACGACTATTTCGGACTTGTAATTTATTTTTGTTTCAAGTAAAAGTGAGAGAATTAATAAAGTTTAAAACTTGTAGGTAACCATGCCAGCATCCCATGGTTATTAAAACCGCCGACAACTATTATAATTATAATGATAAGAAACTTAACGCACCGAGTTATTCTATAAGCAAATCGTTATGGCTCGGAGCGAAAGTAGCCTCGAAAGCTACGTTTTTAACTGTTCACTCAGATAATAAATTTGAAGATAAGACCGGTAAAAGCAAGTGCGCTACGAAGTGTTGTCTCGCCCGTTTTAATGTTACATATTATTTGCGAACGCTGAACTCGACACAGACCATGATTTCATTATCTCCAATGTGAGTTGTGGTGTTCTGTGTGACTCCAGAGCTTTCGAATAGTTTACGAATCGTGACTTATCTGCGTGTCAGCTAATATCCGTGCCTATATAATCGTTAGTAAGAAAATTCACGGCATATCATACTATGAAGTGATCGCATTGTATTAAACAATGACCATTTGAGCAAGAAGTGTTTTCTAATGCTTTGTTAGTGAATCAGCTGTTCAAAGAAGTGTTCGTCGTGAATAATTTCTTATCGACTTTTGTTCCCAGCTATGAGAGTCAGCGTGGTCGAAAGTTTTAACTTGCGCTTTCGTTGTGAAATTTAAATCAGTATAAGTACCGCTCGCGGGATGGAAATCGAAGACAGATCCATGCGAAAATTATTTTCTCATTAACGTTGGAAATTTTTGATGATGTATGTTCTAAGGTATGTTATCTAAATAATTTCTTGTAGGTTGATACCTACCTATGTAAATATGGTTGCAGTTAATGTCATTCATATATTGATTATTGATAGATATGGAAGAAAGTATGGTTAATTTATTTCTCATCCTTTGTTTTGTTTTTATAAGTATCAACAAAATTAGTGACTGTACCTAATTGTATTAGTTGCGTATGTATCGTTTTCTCGTGGAGTGGTAAGCAGTGAGCAGCCGGCAGCACCAGGCACCGCGACGCGCTACAGTTAACATGTTACGTTATAATGGCTGGTGAGCACGTTCTACCTACGCGCTAGACGGAACACGCCAGCACACCAACACATCGAGATGATCGTCCAGCTGTGGCGCCGAGACCGTTGGCCGAGACGCGCTCTTTTATAATTCCATATAGTTCACTAGGATGTACCTACCGAACTACGTCTACAACGTATTCCCGTTACATTTTATTCTCGTTAGAGCAACGTCACATTGCTACATCATACTTTTGAATGAAATATCGATTGCATCCATTCAGCCATCACATTCATACTACTGCTTGTTCAATTGTAAAAAGTGAATGTGATTCACGAACAGATAGGTATTTTATGCCGTTTCTATTGAACGTCGGTCGCGAAGAAAGAGTGAAAACGTCGCTTGATGGCATTTTACCGGCGTTTTTCACGTCATTCTCTAATGACGCTATTATTCTACAGTTCTCAGTCGTACGTAGAAATAGAAAACCGATTATAAAAGTGATCGGAGCAAAAACTTGCAATGCCACGCCCTGTTACGTCTGCTGCACTCATATAGTATGGATTTATTATGGGTCGAGGACACTCACTTAGATACTTACCTACCTACTTCACTTTTATCTTTAAGTTACCTCGCTTAAATTATATTGCTCACATTCATAATAATAATATAATATAATTAGTCACATATTTTATCGATATTGTAAGCGAATGAATTTATTCTTATAAGAAAAAAGTCGTCTCAAACTTCATATTTATCAGTAAGTAGGTAAGGTTTCTTTTCACGTGAGTCTTTTGTTTACATTGAGGGTCTGAGTGTGAAAATCCGATTCCTGGCTAGAATTTTATTAATGTGTACCCGTTAATAGTGATTAAACCGCTGTATCACTACGAGTTGATTTACAGTTAGGTACCTATTTACTTTTAGTAAGCTTTTGACATATTTTTGGTGCCAATTAGTGCGAGCAGAGCATGTTGATCGATTGATTGTGGTGATATTATACAACGTAGTATTCATGAAGTATTTCACCTGCGCGCCTGTGAGTCACGCACGTGTCTCGGTGATAGCGTGTGTATACGTACCCACTGTTACAGTTTTACATAATTTAATGCTAAACGCGGCGTTTAGTTTGAACAACTGCTGAAGTGTCTCGTTACTACTTCAATTACGATTAACTCGCATTACTTAGGTACAACAATATTTTAATGAAAAATCATGATTTCCGCTTTGAATCTGATTATTAAAATCTGCTGAAATTCCGCAAACTAGAAAATAAATTGAATTCTTGTAAGGATGCCAAAACTCGAAGCAAAGATACAAAGAACTGCCGATATAACGCGCGATAAAAATGTTAAGCTCTAAGGCGGTAGGTAATCAAATTTCAAGATGAGCTGTTTTCATTTTATTTCTGGAAGTCTCGAAATATTGTGCAACTTTAACATCCCGCAGCTTTGCGTCACGTCAACACTATGTTTATCTCGATCTAATTAAACATCTTTATAAAACAAACAGATCTAAAATGAAGTTTGCATGATAATCCCATTATGCAAACTTCATTTTAGATATTACGAGTCAATCAATCTTGTTTCATTGCTGAGTTTTAGTATATATAATAGGTACTAGATATGTGAGTGAATGGTTACTTCGTGTAAATACATTTGTTTAAGTTAAGTCAGACGTTGAAGCATTCATGTTGGGTAAAAAATAATCCTTGAATGGAAACATATTTGTTCAGATTCCATATAAGGATAAGTCTTTGCGCCTTATAAGTAAACAAGTTCTTAATACTAAAACAAGTTCGCGGTGCAACCTTAATGGAGGGACGAGCGAACTCACGTCGCGATTATAACGATCTGGTGCCCATTTAAGATTTAAATATTGCATAAAAGAATTGCTTCGGAGACGTAGCAGCGACCATATTACGACATAACAGCTGTGAGTTCACTTGTCATCCTTCATATTTGTATTATGGGCAATTCGCTGCATTTTCATTGTTCATAGGGCTGAGATAGGAAAATCTTTCTACAGGCGGATTTTTTTTGGACATACAAATGAAGCATAAATGGGTCATGTCGGGGCACCGAGGCTCCCGAATGGCAAGGCGCCGCGCGAGGCGACCCGCTTGCGACTGTCTTTAGTTTCTTCCTGGTGCGTAACTTTATTTGTGCATAGCGCTTTTCCACCGCGAGCGAGATAGTGCGGCTATTCTGGGGCGCGCGCGTGGGCGCCTCGCGCGCAGGCTCGCGCCCGCCGCCACTACGCGGTACAAGCAATTATGTGATGAATTTCAGGATTATAATACATCAAAATACAATTCGCATTAGCAGTGATTATTATTATTAATATAACTTGGTTAGATCTATTAAAGCTAAGTACAGTGCTATGAGTAGGTATGGTGGATGTGTACACAGACATTGAGTGACATGGGTATCAGTGGACCTACCTTGCTGCGAGAGCATCTGGCGCGTGTAGTGGTGCTGCTCGGTGCGCTGCTGCACCACCTGTTCGCGCCGCTCGGAGCGCTGCTCGGAACGCTGCTCGGAGCGCTGCTCCGACCACCTCGACTGCTTCTCCATTTTGCCGCCACTGCAGCACAACGCACAAAAAACTCTCACTCGACGCTTCTAGTCCTTATCGTGAAACAATCCACGTTTCGGCGCTCGTGTATTAAGAAATAAATACGCCACTGCGAAAAACTTATACTAGTACACGGGTTCATTTAGCAGAAGTCAAGTCATTATAACCCAAGTCCAACAACCAAGACGTCGGTCGATTGCGAATAGTTAGCGGATAGTGCGGAGTGCGAGCAGCGCGCGCTGCGCCGGCGGCGCTGCGAGGGCGGCGCGGGGGGCGTGCGACCGAAATACGACGGGTTATTTCGAGCCGAGCGCACTCCCGCATGCCTCCTCCACGCGCCCCACTCCCGCGCACGCCGGTGCCGTCGGGCCCCCTTCACACCCTCACATTTTGCATTGCTAAACAACCTTACAAAACAATGCACTCTCCCAACAACACACAACATAACAATAACTAAGAAAGTTACAGTCCAGAATATCTTGTTGCGACTCGGCAATACTGTCCTGATGTCAAAGTTCAGTGCGATAGGTGTTGCTGAGCTTCTATAGCTTCTTGTTGACTATTTGCGGAGAAGAAAGTAACATGTCAGATTATAATTGTACGCGTCACTTCTATATCATACTTGCATAGGTGTAGGGTTCGGTGGTTGTTCCTCTTCTATTAATTTTGACGGTTAATGAACAAGTTAAGAATGAGATGATTGATGCTCTTGCTCATCTAAATTACCAAATCTGCAACTCATTTGAACCCAAAAACTACCTACAGTAGAAAGCACCAGCAGGTACCTACTGGAAGTTCCGAGATGTCATACTGTTGCACACTTAAGCCATTATCACTCGGACATTAGGGTCATAATCAGAAAAAGTGTACCTACATTTGGTATGTTTTCTTGTCCCGCTACTTCATATTAAAGTAAATATATAATAATATGATATGTTTTCTTTTCCCCTCGTTTTTGTTATATTAGTCTATTATTATGGAGATTTGTCTGGTATTTTAACTTTAATTTTCTTTAAAAGAGTAAATTTTTTGAGTGTCAAAACATTGATAAAAACATCATCATAGATTTTTTTAGCGTCCCAATGACCATTGCACATTTTCAGAGACGAATTGTTACGAATATCCATCGCTCTACTTAACATTGACTGTGGGTAGGTATATTATTCTAGATGAATCAAGTAACTAAATACGACCAATTGTTATTGTAATTATTTAAAGAAGAATTAATTTTAATTAAACTGATTTTGTCCCAAAATTATGAAGTATCGTTACTCAGGGTTAGTAACACGCAATTATATTTGAAACGCAACTATTTAAAGTTGTATAAATATTGTTTCCTATTCTGGCAAAACTATTACTTACGTCAAAATCGCATTCGTGGCAGCCATTATGTTTTTGCCGTAGTCGTGAAGTCTAAAAGTGTATCAGGTGAATATTTACAAAAAAAAATTATCAGGTTGATAAACAACTATTATTGTGGTAAATTTATGATATTTTTTGTTTGCTTACTATGTTATTTTCTTATTTTTGTATTATCTTAATGGATACGCTCAGTGCTTGAGTGGGAAACACGTGGTTTTAGTAAAAACATTTTTAGAGGTTATAATTTCTCAGATTTTATTCTCATTTTCGTTATATTGCGTTACGCTACTAAATTGAGAAATTTTTAAGCTTAGTTCACATGAACAAGAGTGCATAACTATAGTTTTCGGCATAACGTATAAGTTGGCCAAAGATTTTGTAGTGGGGGAAGTTCGCGTAAAATCTTCAACCAAGTTACGTGCCGGAAACTATACCTCTGTACATATTCTCAGTAATGTCGATGTGTTGATCACAAATACCTAAATAAGTTTCTATCTTTACCTACCTTTTTTAAAAACAAAATCACGATGTCAAGAAAATACTTTAATTTAAGTACAAATAAGTAAATCAAAGGCATAATTTGTAAGACAAGTTAAAAACTTCATCTTTTTATATATAAAAATGAATCCCTATTTCCCTTGGTCACGGCATCACACTTGAACGGCTGCACCAATTTTGCTAATTCTTTTTTGTTGTGTTTGTTATTGTCAGGAGAAGGTTCTTATGAAAGAAAAAATATAAAAAAAGTTGCGAATTCAATATTTATAGATAGGACAGGACAACGTCTGTCGGGGCAGCTAGTTTTATATAAATAATTTTTATTTTGCTAATTTAATTACCGATGCTTATGCTATTTCTTTTTTAATTAATAAGCCAAATATAATCACGTATTTATTCGCCCAATCCATGTGCACTAATACTTTAAGACATCAGTTTCGTGACGGATATTCTCAGTATCGTTACCTATCAGTTTAGTCACAAATTTAAAATGTACACTTTTTCTGAGTATGACCCATTAGCTAGATGCGCCTCCGCATATTTACACTTTACTAAAACAATCCTTGAGCGATAGACTTCTACGCGTGTGACAGGTTCGATGCTCTCATGGAACATATTGGCCAAAAGATAGTTGATCGTTGTTACTGGTTTCAGGTTTTTGTGCATGAGGGTGATCAAAAGTGGATGGCTATGAAGAAATCGGTAACCCAATAAAAGAAGAGATGCATAGATAGTGAAAGCAAGAAGAAAGTAGCCTTAGAAGTAAGTAAATCATTCCAAGAAGGTGCCTGATCTTTAAAAAAAGTTGCTAATAAAACCGATCCAGTAGAAGAAAAAAGAAATTCAAAAACAGATCCAATCAATATCTTTCTTGCCTTCAGCCTCATAAAACCTTTCACACACATGCATACAAATCCAACGAACCCACTACGACGTCGTCAACAAGCGGCGCGGCACGGCGCGGCACGGCGCGGCACGGCGCGGCACGGCGCGGCACGGCGCGGCACGGCGCGGCACGGCGCGGGGACCGGGATGCGACAGCTTTGCGGCATTTGAATCTTTCGACACGATCGCGCTCGAACATTCCCTTTGATTGAACCACCTAATAAACCTTTATAAAATACACTCCATTTGCTTTACTTCCACCTGGGCCTATACATGGTCCTTCAAATCCGTCATAGCAGCAGTCAAACACGTTTCAGCGATTTCATTAAAATAAGCAATTATTGCAATTTTTTTCGCTCACCGTCAATCCACCAACAACAACTACTTCATTTAAACATAGTCATAAACGAATACGTACATTTTCGTTAGTTATCCAGCATACATCGCTTTGCTCTGAGCGCACCGAGTGAGTCTCACCACACCGGGGGTAGTTTGGTAAAGTTGCGTGATCATCACACAGTGCCTGCCACATTTCCAATTTAATATAGGTAAGTATCGTTTTAATTGCATAACTTTAAATATGGAAACCAAAAAAACGCCACGCATCTAATATGCCTGACGAAGACGAATCACAGCTCAGCACTTACAAAAAAAACTAGCTAAAACGAGCTAGTCACAAAGGTATAGTGACTCTCAAAAGTTACCTAGAATCATTAAAAAAAACCTTGACAGAAATAGATATTTTACAATTAAATAATCGCTTAGATACCTTTACCCAAAACCACAATACAATGTTACATAAGGAACAACCTAAGCTAGGATCAGAACACACAACAATCGCTAGTAACACTAGTCGTAACACAATCGCTAGTAACACTAGTCGTAACACAATCGCTAGTAACACTAGTCGTAACACAATCGCTAGTAACACTAGTCGTAACACAAATCAGTATTACTTTCCATTGCCCTAGTGTACGAGTATGTTGTTGCCAGTGTTGGAACATCACACTCAGTACCTAATGTGCGCATCAACACAGAAGCTATTAACATACCTAAACATTTACAACTAGCTGACCCTCTGTTATATGAACCTGCTGCAATTGACCTATTACTAGGTGCCGACATATTTTGGCAGATTATGGGCAACAGTCGAATTCAATTAGGTAAACAACAGCATACATTACAAGAAACTGAATTCAGCTGTCTAATCTCAAGGTGTACAACAGACACCAACAAGCACACAAACAATTGTTTTTTCAATAACAATAACTCAGACGAGTTAACACGATTCTGGGAGTTAAATAGTTTATCAAATTCTCAGATTAATGATCCCTGCAACTCCGACTAGTGCGAGATCATTTACAAACAAACAACCACAAGACAAAGTGATGGCAGATTTTTTTGTCACTATTCCATTCAAAAAATCAATCGATCTGAATTCATGCGGTTTTTTATGGAAAGAAACCGTTTTTTAGCTTGGTAATAGGAATCACCCAAACAATTCCTATTACCAAGCTAAAAAACGGTTTCTTTCCATAAAAAACCGCATGAATTCAGATCACATATATACAAAGAACAATATTCAAAATTCATACCAGAATACTGTAGGATTTCGATGCAAATACAAAGACAGTTCATGCGAGACTGATTTATTGTTCGTGTACCCACATCACAATATATTACATTTCCTCCCTCACAAGAAATAACAACATATGAAACAAAAAATATTTTAACTTATCGTTACTCTAATTAACATAATTTAGTTAGTGTTACTATGAAAAGTGTTTATAATAACAACTTCAACATGCTACACATTTACCCACCTTCCTACCTCTTTTGTTTTTTTTTTTTTGTTGCGGTTTGGTAGGTTGCAATTTATTAAGTACATTTTACTCTTTACTTCTATTGCGATCATTAAGACTTAATCATAGGTTCACTATATAAATGAAAACTTACAAGTAGGCACATAAAACGAGTAATTACTTTACTTAAACCTACTGTAGGTACTAAGTTACCAACACGGTTTTTATACCTACCTACCTACTGTGGATTAGATCTCGATAAAATATGAATTAGTCAATATTTATGTTTTTATTTCTAATTCTAGTGTTGACCCATTCCCCAGAAATGGACGGTTCTGCTGCGTAATCGCTTTGAGTGTCATGCATGACGGGGGAGTCATGTGAAGTCTGTAGTGATGACGTCACCGGTGAATTAGGTGCAGACTCCCATGTTTCTTTTTCTGTTTGATTTTCAGTATCTATGATAATAGGATAAGGGTCAATTCTCACCGAGACGCGGCGCGACGCGCACTTTTTAAGATCACGATACAAAATAGATCTTATTTACTTCACAATAAGGTATACGGGCTGCACAACGCGGTGCACCTTAGCGTTCTTCGACACGCTTTCGCGCTCGTAGTGAAATTATACCTTTTCGTGTTGTAAATAAGTTAGATATTCTGTTGCTATCTTAAAAAGTGCGCGTCGCGCCGCGTCTCGGTGAGAATTGACCCTTAGAGTGTTGTGTGTGTCTACGTAATGGCATAATTTGATCTATATGTTTTCGATGTTTTCCCTGGTCTGATTTTACCTTATATGTCACTGCTCCGGTGCGCTCAGTGACCTGTCCTTCCACCCACTTAGGATTGTTCCTCGAGTAGTCTCGAAACAGGATTTGATCACCAAGTTAGACCTCTCTGTTTGTACCTTGAGCATGTTCAACCTGCTTGGTTTGCGCTGCCTCGACGTCATCCACAGTGTTGCTGCGCAGCAAGTCCAAGCGCATGCGCAGCCTCCGCCCCAGTAGCGACACAGCTGGCTCGCGCTGTGTGCTTGTGTATGTACTGTTTCTGTACACTAAAAGGAAATTGTTTATTGCTCGCTCGATATTCTCACCTTCAGTAGCCGCCTTTTTTATTACTTTCTTGACAGTTTTGACGGCGTTCTCGGCGGCGCCGTTGCTCGATGGATGGTATGGGGCTATTAAAATGTGTTTGATTCCGTTTCGGGTTAAAAATAACTCAAATTCGACGGAACGAAACGGCGGACCCCCGTCACTGACCAAGCACTTTGGCAGCCCAAATCGGCTGAAGCATTCTCTTAGTTTGTTTGATACTAAATTAGCCGATGTACCCGTCCCCATCAGAAATACTTCGATCCACTTTGAGTGCGAGTCAAGTATCAAAAAGTAATATTTACCTTGATATTGTAGAAAATCTACGTGAAGTCTCGTCCAAGGTTCCGAAGGCCATACATACGGTACGGGAGTGTGTCGTGGCGGCGCGTCCAGCTGCGCCCGGAAGGCGGCGCAGGCGGCGCGCGGCGGCGCGCGCCTCGATGTCGGCGTCCAGGCGCTGCCACCACACGTAGCCGCGCGCGATGCTCTTCATGCGCACGACGCCCACGTGCCCCGCGTGCACTTCCTCCAGGATCTGCGCTCGCAGCTGCTCCGGCACCACTATCCTGTATCCCCAGACTATACACCCGTGATCTATATGTAGATTTTCACGACGATGAAAATATGCCTTCTCGTCTTCAGAGTCGCCTATGAGAGGCCATCCACTCATTATGTAACCGTACACTTTACATAAAATTTTATCTTTTAAGGGCCGATTTTTCAATCCTCAGTTAAACAGACAGATAGGGTTTATTCGATAGATAGCAAAAAAGTCTGTTGTTCAATCGTCAGATAGGCTTTATTGGTCGAATAATTCACTTAACTGAGGAATAAATCTATTTGCCTCTTTGACGGCCAGTTAACCGCTTATTCCATTGTTAAATTACTTTGACGTTACTAAATTTGAGGTTAGTCTTCGTGGTTTATAATAAATAATAAGAAATGGATATTTTCGATAGTATTGACGACATGGCAATTGAGGAAGAAGCCATAATAAATTAATATGTTAATCCAAGTGAAAGAAAAGAAAGAATTGTAAGACCGAGGGTCGAACAGTTTATCGCGTGGGATTCAACAGAATTCCATCGTCGATTCAGACTTACCAAAGTAGCTATCAGTGCAATATTTGCTGTTGTTGGTAAAAGATAAAATAAAGAGCAAGACACAAAGATGAGTTTTTATAAGCTTGAACACATATGTTTATTGGTATTGACTTGCACAACGTAATGAATTAAGCACGGTACCTTAGCTACTAAAAAAATACATTTTGTTTCAGAAACCAGTGTATTTGTGTTGTCTTTTAATTTTATATTATTTTCTTAAACCTCGCTACTAAACTCACAAATAATTGAACCTCAGCATTATTAAAGTTTGCTGAACGCTCCCTCTTTTTGTTTTCCATTATTATCAATTCAGAAATCACAAATAAAAAGACCACACAGTCAAACTTACAACCTCGTAACATTTTGAAAAGTGAAATGACGACGCTGCCATCTGTTTGAATCACGTTTAGTCCGTCCCGTTCTAACATTCGCTTATTCTGTATATTTGTTTCACCTCCCTGAAGTTAGCGTTTTCACAGATGCGATATTCGGTCGGATAGATAAACCTTGGTTAAATATCATTTGAAAAATTGACAACCACTTAACCGACGAATAAAGAGTCTAATAACTTTATTCTCTAGTTAGCTATTGGTACTTTTAACTGAGGATTGAAAAATCGGCCCTTAGTCGCCTGTGCTACATCTGTGTGACTAAGAGGGAAACTGTCCTCAACAAAATGTAAATATGCCGCGTCGTCTTGGTCCTCCACCGTGGTTTTCGCTAAAGGTAATTGTGATAACCCATCGGCATTGCTATTCTTTTCTGAATTTACAAACACGATGTTAAAATCATAAGCCGCCAGGCGCACAGCATATCTCTGCAGGCGGCTGGCTGCAGTTTGCGGTATACCCTTTTTAGGCCCGAATATATAGCTTAAAGCTTTATGATCGCTCCGTAACGTGAAATGCCTACCAAAGAGATATTGATGATGCCTTGTGACTCCATACACAATGGCTAACGCCTCCTTGTCTACCTGGCTGTAGCGGCGCTCGGCGTCGTTGAGCGTGCGCGAGGCGCAGCACACGAGGCGCTCGCCGCCGTCGGGGTGAAGCTGCGCCAGCACGGCGCCCAGGCCGTACGCGCTGCTGTCCACAGCCAGCACCAGCGGTAGCGCCGGCGAGTAGTGAGCCAGTACCGGGTCACTCGTCAATCTTACCTTGATCTCCTCAAAAGCGGCATTACAGCTCTCCGACCACGCCCATTTTACTCCTTTTTTTAAAAGAGCGTGAAGTGGATGTAAAATCATACTTAGGTTGGGTATAAAACGTGCACAGTAATTATTTATGAAACCCAATAAAGCTCTTAACTGAGACACATTTTCGGGGATGGGCATTTTTGTTATGGCATTAACTTTAGATGTATCTGTATAAAGACCGTGTTTGTTAATTCTGTAACCCAAGTAACAAACTTCATCCTTCAAAAACTCACATTTAGAAAACTTTATTGTTAATCCAGCTTCTCTTAATCTCGTGAGCACCGCCCGTAAGTTTTCTAAATGATGAGATTTATTCCTGCCACTCACACAAATGTCATCAATAAAGGCTACCACAAATTCAAGACCATTTAGCGTATCGAAAACTATTTTTTAAACTTTTCAGGTAGGCAGTTTAGTCCGAAAGGAGCCCTGCGATATATACAAACGTCCCTACATGCGTAGTAATTGCTGTTAGCGGTTGTGAGTTATCTGATAATTCAAGTTGCATAAATGCATTTTTAAAATCTAATTTACTATATTGCTCGCCACCACTTAGCGTCGCAAATAACTCTTCAATTTTTGGCAATGGAAAATGAAAATCTTTTAATAATTTATTCGCGGTCACTTTATAGTCACCGCATAAACGTAGAGAACCGTCCGGCTTAATAATTGGCACTATAGGAGTCCCATAGTCTGTCTACTTTGTAAATAATACCTTCGTCTTGTAAGCGTTTAAGTTCATTTTCCACTGGCACGCGCAGCGCAAGTGGAAGGGGGCGAGACTTGCAAAATACCGGCGTGTTATCAGTCAAGTACAGTGATAACTTATGTTTATAAGTACCAATTTTTTCTGTAAATACTTCTGGAAATTCTTGTCTCAATTCTAAAACAACAGGATCGACATTTTCTTTTAGATTAAATAACTTTAATGCCTTTAAATTAAGTTCGCGCATCCAGGTGCGCCCAATAAGCGGAGGTCCGCCATGCTCAATAATATACAATGGCAATATGGCGTCCTCTGCGCCTGCACAGCTGACTCGCACTGATACCCGGCCCAACGGTATTATTGAGTCACCTGTATATGATTGTAATTTAATGTTATCTTTTTCAATCTGTAAAGTGGATAGATGTTGATCATAGAATGATTTAGATACCGCCGATATCTTGCTGCCCGTATCAATTTCAAATAACACATTTTGATTTTCAACAATAAGTTCACAATGATATGGGCCGTCTTTTACATTTTGAACTGAGCAACCTTTTAAAGTATACAGCCCTTCGAACTCCTCACCTCCAGACTCCGATGCTGTTTCCATGAAGTTTTGATATTTAGAACCAGACCTGCCCGCACTCACATCATTTTGATCACAAACGGACCCCAAGTGGCCCTTCACTTTGCACTTGTCACACACATAGGTACGACTTGTAACGGCACCTGTGCGGCCCATGGCCGTCTCGGCCACAGCGCCAGCATCTTTTGCGTCGCAGAGCCTCGGCGTCACGACCGGCGGCGCTGACCTGCTTGGCCTCGCTCACCCGGTGCACCCGCTCGCCCGCATCTGCCTGGAGTCCCGCTGGCTCGGTTGCTGCCCACGGCGCGGCCGGCGAGTGCGCCACGGCCTTAGCCGCATGCTGCTCGGCCGCCTCCAGCGCCAGCGCCAGCCCCACTGCCTTTTTGTAATCGAGGGTGGTCTCCGCAAACAAGCGAGACCGTATCTCTTCGCTACGAAGACCCGACACGAATTGATCTCGAATATTCACTTCTAACTGGTTCTCAAAATTGCAATCAGTAGCCAAGTGCTTTAAATTTTGTAAAAACACTTTGATGTTTTCGCCTTCCCCTTGGCGCCGCTGGCGAAACACGTGGCGCTCTGCTATTTCCGATCTTTTGGGTTCCAGGTGATTTTTTACAAGCTCTTTTATCACACTCTTTAAAGGTTCAAAGGCTCGTCAAAGGTTTTATCTTCTGGATTGTCTGGTGCACACAGATCACACATCAATCGGTAGGTCGGCGCTCCTACATGCGTGACCAGCTGGCCACACGTAGGTTATCTTTTATGCTGTTTAACAAAATAAATTGTTCCACTAAACGCACGTACGTAGTTTTCACCTCCATCCAGATCCATCGAGACTGATTTATTGTTCGTGTGGGTTCATGTGGGTAACATCACAATATATTACAAATACACCATACAACTCGGTCACATGACTTTAAACAAACATTCACATTATTCACACAAAAATTCACAATCATCATCATCAAACAAAATAAATTAAAGATCATTTGTTTAACACAGAAATCTATCATTTCTAATTTGGCGAAGAGCTCACCTATCCTCTCAGAGCAGCAAAAGCCATATCCAAATCAGGCTCTGAAATTAAAATAAGCACACCATTTAGAAGACCTGCACCAGCGCAGAGACTAAGACAGCCCCCTACTCAGTCTTTAAACCAGAGGCCTCCGTTCCCGCCGGCAGCGCGTCAAGCAAACCGGCGTCGCACCCACGACCTCAGCAGCAACCGCAACAGCTACCGCGCTTGCTGCAGCGCCCAGTCCCCCGGCGCTAGACCTGGTACGATCCGCAGGACGATTATCATATTTTTATGATCAATGGCAATTGATAACCAATGATTCTGTTTTATTATCGTGGTTATGAGATTACGAGATACCGTTGGCTAAACCGGTTTATCTGTCACACGAACCTAGTTCACCTACATTGTCTTTATCAGAATCCCTTAAATACAGGGTGGCCATCACTGATCTTATAAGCAGTGGAGCTATTTCACATTGCGAACCATGTCAAAGACAATTTCTTTCTAAATATTTCCTGGTTGAAAAACCTAATGGTAAAAACAGATTAATATTAAATTTAAAGTCTCCGAACAAGCACATCATAACAGAACATTTTAAAATTGAGGATATGAGAACAACTTTAAAACTATTATCACAAAACAGTTTAATGGCCACCCTTGATTTGAAGGATGTGTATTTTCTTGTATCTATACATCCGACCTGCAGAAAGTTCATACGATTTATTTATATATTCCTGGTTTCGTGATAGATACGAAAAAATTACATGTTAGCTAGCCTACATAAGGAAAACTGAAATTTAATTAAACAAGAATTACAATCGTTCCGATTCAAACTTCTTTGTAAAATAAGACATTTTGCACGCTTGGTGGCCGCCTCCTCACTTCATCTTGCCCCGCGATTCAGTACGGTTGGCTTTATACTAAGAAAATGGAAAGATGCAAATATCTTGCATTGTGTCAAGACAGTAGTTACGATGTCCGTAGCCACATGTCCTTACCACAGTACTTGCAAGACGACTTCTGCTGGTGGATAAGATCAATTGATGACGCAGTCAATCCCATTAGACAAGACAGCTACTCGCTAGAAATATTTTCAGATGCTAGCAAAAAAGAGTGGGGGGCAGCATGCGGTGAGGAGACCGCCAGTGGACAGTGGAGTAATTCAGAATGTGTCAAACACATAAATTATCTAGAACAAGATAAGCGATTTGATAAAATCATCTCGTCCAGGTTCAGCTCAACCTTGTCTTAATATTCCATTTTATAAAGATCGTCCAGAAATATGTCCGGCTGAAGCGTTGTTAGCTTATAAACAGGGTGAAATTGAAAACATGCGACAAACTGAAATGAAATGATGGGAGATTGTACTCATCATTATGAACAACTTTTACTAAGGGACCAATGATGCAATCGCGAAAAAAAAACATCTGTTCCCTACATTTATGTTCGCATAACTCGTCAAAATGTAGGGAACACCTGTTTTTTTTTGCGATTGCATCTTTGGTCCCTCAGTAAAAGTTGTTCATAATGATGAGTACAATCTCCCATCACGGTTTGTCGCATGTTTTCAATTTCAACCTGTAGATAGAACAAAGTCTTTGAGAAGCCTATTCCTAAGGATTAAAATACCACATAAACGCATCCATCAATACTATCAGCCGTTGGATAAAAGATATGCTATCAGTTAGCGGAACAATATTTTCTGCTCACTCCACCAGACACGCAACCACCTCAGCCGCTCATAGAGCTGGTGTCAATATTGATACGATACGAAAGACCGCTGGCTAGAATGGCACCTCCAATATCTTCGTTAGATATTATTATAGAGATATTCAATGTGAACAATCTGATCAATTTGCTTTATCAATCCTAACCTCTGAATGATGCATTATGTTTCTAACATACTATTATGTACGTTATATGTAGTATATGTTGATGTACTTATAATAATAACAATTTCGTGTCACTGTTGTTTGCTTAACAAATTAGAAGAATATAAAAAGAAGTTATACAAATTATGTACGGTGCATGATGTTTATAATGAAAAATAATGTAATTCAAATTTTATTACACTAGAAGTTACCCCTAAGTAAAGAATAACTATATTTTAGTTTTAGAAAAAGAGTAGTAATACATTTTGTTTGTTCATTATACGTTTATTAGCTAAATATGAGTGTTTAAATATTTCACCATCTTTCAAAATCTACAATGTTATCTAATCTCGAAGGACAAAGCAACGAAGTATAATTGGAGATTGAACGAACTTACCTGAAGTGAAGTTCTATCCAAATTATACGAGTTGCTTCGTCCAAAGAGATTAGTTCCCTCCCAACCCTAGGACTCCCAATATCTTAAGCGAAATATTAAAGGGCTCCAGACTTTCAACTTCAGGCATAACGAGAAGGAAGACGAAGTAACCAAATAAAAAAAAAAACATAACTCAAACTTAGTGGGTGAAAGGCGATATCTTAGACGTATTACTACAATGTTATCTATCTAATCTCTTCAGGAATGAAATTATTCGTAATAGAACCTGGGTCACCGACATAGCTTGTAAGGTGAGCAAGCTGAAGTGGCAGTGGGCTGGCCATGTTTGTCAAAAGACCAATGGACGGTGGAGCAAACAAGTCCTGGAGTGGAGACCGCATACCGGCAAACGTAGTGTGGGACGCCCCCCAGCTAAATGGACCGACGACCTGAAAAAAGTGGCTGGGACAGACTGGATGCGGAAGGCGGAGGATAGAGTGTTGGGCGCAGCCTGAGAGAGGCCTATGTCCAGCAGTGGACTGCGATAGGCTGAGTTGATTGATTTATCTGTTAATATATAGTATTTAATAACATTTTACATATGCATTTAATAATACCTACTTAGTTTATGTAATAATAACTGTTTCTTCTTTTAGAGAAATCAGCAGAATCTCACGTCAGCTGAGATGAACACTAGAACACGAAATTTTGTTGATTTCGTAGATTTACGTCATTTTACAGTTAAAATACTATATTTCCATAAGTTTTAATGCACTATATGGTTTATTATTTGTTTTTGATTAATCGACCTCAAAGCAGCGTTTTTCTTATGAATTTTGCTGTAAGAGGTTTAGAATATCACATATATAGGAATGGTTTTAACGTAATACACGATATGAAAAAAATACAATGTATTTTTGTGAAAGTCATGTACTATATCTACAAAGTATGAATTTTACCACTCTCATATTAAAGAAAATAGTAAAAAAATATTTAACTTAGTCAAATTTTAGAGAAAATGGGGAAAGTATTGGTTTTTATTTCGGCTACTCAGAACTCTAGTTCATTTAAATTAAAACAACAGAAATAAAAATTAATAAATATAAAATTAATAAATAGGAATAAATTGCATTTCAAGATTAATCCATTACCCGAAAAAATACAAAAAAAATGAAAAACAATTGGGAGTAAATCTTTCAATCTAACGGATGGAAATGCAGTATTTTAACTGTAAAAAGCACGTCTGTAAAATCAAGTAAATCAGCGAAATCAACAAAATAAGCTGTCGGATAAGCGCCAACTAAGTCACTTACTAGTCCTATAAAAGAAAGACTATACCTACAAGATTGTTGAGGTAATTTTGAAATTTTAAGTAAGTATGTCGATTAAAGAAAAATAAAACTTGTAATAAAATCACTCACCTTTGGCTGACTGCGAATCTGCGAGATTTGGGGCCATTCCAGTATTACGTTAGCACTACAGGCGGCAAGGGGGTCTTTGCTTTCCTTATTTTCGATGACATGGGGGATGGGGGAGTCTGGATGGTGATTACGTCAGCAGTATTTTTTTTTAGCTTTTTGGATTTTCTATAAAATTTTGTCGACTTGCAGACACACGTCAGGGTCAGGGTCGAGGTTCGGTTTGGCTACGATATGACCATTTCATGAAGTGAGCAAATCTACGATATGGCCACGAAATATATACGGGTCGATAGATCAGGTTAAGCTACGCCTGCCGCGGTTGATTCGTGGTTGGGTAACCCATCTTTACATACCAAGACCCCTCTCTGCCTCGGAAAGCACGTTGTGCCTTTGATCTCGGCTGTCATTTAAGGATCTGTGACAGTCGTTACGGGTCGTCAGAAGCCCGAAAGTCTGACAACCAGTCTTATCAACGGCTATCGGATTACCCAGTAACTGAGTTGTGGAGGTCAGATAGGCAGTCGCTCCATGTAAAATACTGGTATTCAGCTGCATCCGGTTAGACTGGAAGCCGAACCAAACATAGTTGGGAAAAGGCAAGGCAGATGATGATGTTGTATTGGAAAAATGCTTGCTTGTTTAACTTGGATATCCGTTGGTCTAGTTTTATACTCCTTCGTTCCTCTTTGCTCAGAAAAAACAAAAAAGTACAGGCAAAGAAATTCTTTGCCTCTAATTTTTTGTTTTTTCTGAGTTTTCACCAAAATTGGGTACCTACATGATAAAGATCATGAGAAAAGTTGTCGCTTAAAGGCTGTCAAAACTTCGCACGCACTGTAGATCTATCCCTATCCATAAGTAAAGGAGAATTTGTCAGCTTTTAAAAATATATCCATAAATAGATGATTGGGTTGGTGTCGACTTTCGCAACATTTTTATGTTGAAAATGGAGCATTCGTTGAGATCACCCGTTCTAAAATGGGTCAAGTGGGAGTTTGACTCGTGTATTAATGTCGTTTGTGTATGTGGAAAGATTAAATATGCGCGTTTTAATTTAGTAGTGGACTAAATGTTTGCGATCTTTATCTGCAAAACTAATTTTAGATGAAACTCAACAAACACAATTCTTGAAAACAGCATGTGTTATGCTTTGCCTGGCGAAACTGTTCGGTATAGTAGTTATTTTAATATCCCCATTGTTTTAAAGTTTTTTAAACATTGGATTCCGTGCTGTAAGATAAATCTCCTCTATTTTTTTTTTTTTTTTTTTTTTTTTTTTTTTTTTTTTTTTTTTTTTTTTTTTTTTTTTTTTTTTTTTTTTAATAATAAAATCGTTTATTTATAAAAGGGGCACGGTTTACAATAAATACCTTAACAAATAAAATAGAGCACAATTGCTAATTTGCCTGAACTAGGTTAAACCTGTGCTTCAGGCTACAAAAAATGCACAAATACTTAAAGTAATAAATTAACAATGTGTATAAAGTAATAACTAAAATAAAACTTAGGTCAACAAAAGTAAAAATGCATGTTAGCGGTTTTATTTGCAGACAACAAGTAGATCTTCTGTCTGTGCATAATCAATGGATAGTAAATGTTTAAGTACAGTTTTTTTACAGCTATAGTAATTTAATTTATAGATACTTAGTTTTTTATTTAATCTATTGTACAGAAATGGGCCTAAGAATGTATAAAATCTTTCTACAAAGACATGTTTTGAGGTTGCATTCGTTACGCATACTATGTCATTCCGTCTCTTGTTAGTATTGTCAGCATTGTAAGTAAGCATGGTGTGCTGTTTTAATACTAAGTGCATAATGAAAAGCTGGCGAACAGTGAGTACGTTGCAGGATTTGTATAGCAGATCTGTAGGAAAGAAGAAGGGATGAAAGTTTGCTACCTTTAAAATTGCTCTCTGAGCTCTTTCAAGAGGAAGCAAATTAGTTTTAGGTGCACCACCCCAAGAAGTGATACAGTATTGAATAATTGATTGACATAGGGCCAGGTAAACTTGTGTGATTAATTTTGAATCTGCTAACGTTCGCAATTTTTTAAATACATATATGAGTTTGCGCACTCTTTTAGTTAGGCATTCAATATGTTTTCTAAAAGAAAGTGTGTCGTCCATTATTACCCCCAGGTATTTAATGTAGCTAGTTTTAAGGATAAAAGGGCAATTACACATGCTGGCTTTACGGTTTCCACATTGATGGGCATATAGATGAGGGTTAGTAAGGTTAAGTTGAGGCTTGCGCATGGAGAAGTGAATATATTTAGTCTTGTCGGTATTTAATGTTAGTAAATTGCTTTGAAGCCAATTTGTCACAGAATTTAAACCTAATTGAGCGATTTCAAACAGTTCGCTACTGGTTTTAGCGGTAAAAATTAACGCCGTGTCGTCGGCATATGATATAATTTTACTGTCTTTAATATTTAGATTACACAAGTCATTAATATAAATCAGGAATATTGTGGGGCCCAAAATACTCCCTTGCGGAACACCAAACCCAGTATTTTTCTGCTCATCACTCGTAATATTATCTATTCTAACATACTGGTATCGGCCGTCTAAATAATCAGTAATAAGTTTCAGCGGCGTTCCTCTTATTCCTATGGTCTCTAATTTGTCCAGGAGAACAGAAACAGACATCGTGTCGAAGGCCTTGGCTAAATCGAGAAAGACTGCTAGGGTCTGGTTTCCTTTGCCGAGGTTTTCTGAAATATAATCAGTCAGGCTATGCACCGCATCGGCTGTCGATAGTTTGGGTCTAAAACCAAATTGCGCAGGGGATAAAATTTGGTTCTTCTCTAGGTAATTAACAAGTCTACTGTTTATAATTTTCTCTAGTATTTTTGAAATTGAGGGGAGTAAGGATATTGGCCTATAATTATTAACTGCGTCTTTACTTCCGGATTTAAAGATAGGGATTACAACTGCCTTTTTTAGACACGTAGGGAAAATTCCTTCGGCAAGACAGATTCGAAATATATGCGTTAGAGGAGGTATCAAAATATGCTTGAAGCGTTTAAGAATCATATTGCTTATATTATCCCATCCAGCAGCACAATCATCCTTTAGCCCAGAAATTATTCGGGTTATTTCATCTTCATCAGTGTCCAACATAGCAAAAGATTTTGGGTTACAGCTATCGCTTGATTTTTGGAAAGTAGGTTGGTCGCAACACTTCGGAATCTGCTCGGCAAGATTTTTCCCAACATTAATAAAAAAGTTATTTACATTGTTAGCTGATATGAGTGGTGAAGGATTTGCAAGCAGTAAACTCGAACTTGATTCACGCTGTTTTGACATATTGGTGACGTTTTTAATTTGTTTCCAAAGTTGTTTGCTATTTTTACCTGCACTATTTAATTGATTTTTATCGTAATTGTTTTTTATGTTCTTTAGGAGATTGTTGCAAAAATTCCTGTATCTTTTATAGGTAGTTTGAATTATTAAATTATCAGGGTATCTCTTTGTTCTCTGATGAAGTTTGTCTCTGTGTCTTATACACCGAATTAATCCAGAAGTGATCCATGGCTTAATATTATAAAGTTTCTTATTTACTGTAGAAGCTGTCGTGTTACGTAATATTGCTTGTTTGACATGTTTAATTAAATACGATAAAGCCAAATTAGCGTCAGCAGTATTGTAAACTAGGCCAAAATCAATGTTGCATAAATCATATTCGAGTTTGTTTATGTTTAATTTGCTAATAGTCCGAGGACGATTTAGCTTAGGCAGCGATAAATTTACTGTTAGTAGGACTGCGTGATGGTCAGTAATTGTTGAGTTAGTAACAAGCGTAATATAAGACAGGCTAGTTTTGATCATCATATGATCTAGGCAAGAACCGCTCTGATGGGTAGGCAATGTGTGAGCGGGAAGAAAACCATGGTATAAGCAGATGTTAAGGTAATCTTGTGTTCCTGCATCGCAGTTTTCAGAACTAATATTTATATTTAAATCACCTGTTAGTATGACGTTCTTAAATGGGCTAAGTGCTTGAAGAAGCTGGTTTAAGGATCTGTTAAAAGGATCTAAGTTTTTAGAGGAAGGGGATCTGTAAATAGCGACTATCGCTGTAGTAGTATCAATTTTGATGACTAAACAATTACTCATACAGTCTTGTAGATTATGTTCCTCAACCGTGACCTTCAATGATTCCTTAGCAAAGACTACGACACCATCATTTTGATTGTGGTTTATTGTTGTATGTAATACGGTGTACCCCGGTATTACTGGTAGGTTATCATAGCGGTTAGCTAGCCAGCACTCGGTGAGTACCATTATATCACAATCAAAGTTAAGTCTATGAACAAAAATGTTAAAGCTGTCCATGTTCTTAAAAATACTACGAATATTTTGGGTCAGTACGGTTAGAGAATTTTGAAAGTCGGAAAGATATTTTATGCAGTCCTCAACGTCACATGTCTTTGACACAGTTACAAATGTGTTATCTATATCTGTAATTAAGTTATCATCCATATCAAACTAGAAATAACAATAAAAATTAAGTCTAAAATATACTCAAGTATGTGGCGCTCTTAGGCGCCTTCATAATCAATCGAATTTATGTACCTGTATTCGGCAGCTTTTTTAGCGGGGCAATCTGTGTCTCCTGTCTTGTGGTTGGCTTGTTTTTTAAAGCGCGAACATGTAGCACATTTAGGTGGATTGGCTTTCTTCTCGCAGTCCTGGGTTGAGTGCCCTTCCTCACCGCAATGACCACATGTGGGGACAGGTATTTTGCAAGTCTTGGCTGCATGACCGTACTGCTGGCACTTGTAACATCTAGTTACAAGTGTGAAATCTCTTACCGGGCAGGATGTCCAATTAATAAATAATCTGTCCTGTGTGACGAGGGCCTTACGAATGACGGCTGGAACTTCTATTATGTAGTTGCAATTCTCAGCGTCTTTCCTGCCAGACTTGTGGCTCAGCTTTATGGAGGTCAAAAATATATCTTGGGTCAGTGTTGGCAGTTTTTCAGTCAAGTTCTGTTCGTATATACATTTAAAAACCTCATTTTCAGCCATTGCTGTGGGAACTCCTATAACTATAATGCGAGGTTTGCGTTTTTTAGGTTCGTCGACGGTAAGCCCTGACGAAGCGAGTTGGACGGTTTGCCTTAGCTTTTCTAGGTCATCTTTGGTCTCAGTGCTGATTATCAGTCCTCCTTTTCCTATTTTGCGTACGCCTCGTACTTTCAGCTTCATTTCCCCAGGGCTTATGATTTTTTGAACCATGTTTTTGGTTTCATCACTGGTCTTCGAGTTATCACAGGGATAAATCGCCACGGAGCTAAAAGTATTTGGGCGAACAAAACTGTTGGACCCATTCTTCACCATGTCTGCAAAAGATGTAGTTGCCGCATCCTGTTTCGTACAGGACTGCTGGATTGTCCGGTTCATCTCTGTGAGACAGTCTGATAAGTCTCGTGCTTCGGTCATTGTTTTGAGAGAGGTATGGGTCTGTATGGCCTTTTGCTTAAGCGACTGGTATTGAACAGCCATTTGCGAAACGCCATGTCCTATTTTTCGGCAAAGATTGCTAATTTTTAGCTTCTGCTCAGCGTTAAGCTTTCCCTCCGAAGCAATACCACAGACCTCATTGAGGCACTGCTCAATGGATCCCATCCAGTTCTGGATCTCCGGAGTGGAAACTACTTCAATAGCCTCATCTTGGTCCTTTTTTACTTTTTGGGGCGGTGTCGGAGCCGGGGTCGGTACCGGGATCGGGGTCGGTGTCGGTGGAGGGCTGCGTCGCATCATCGCGCTCCGATTAAAGGGGCTGCCTTCCATATACTCGTATCTCACAATTTACAAATTATCCAGTCATTTCATTATTTTAACTTATCACTTAAAATGTTTGTTTGTATAACACGCTAATACACAAAACTAGGTCACTATTTATGCAAACGTTAATTTATTTAATTTCTTTAAATGCATTGATGTACACGTCTGTATGCTTTGAATGCCTACGATGAATTGCTGCAATAGAGATGTTAAAAATTCTAAATGAACAGTTTCCATCCTACGTGCTTTGTTTTCTGCTATATTTATTTATTCACACTTACAATATTTGGTACTCGGTGGCAGTAATTTTAATTTTTCCCTATAAGTATATGAAAAACTGAAAATCGTTCTCGATTTTAAAACTCCTCTTCGACGTTACACGTTGGCGAGTTATAAAGTTTATTTTCCTTCCATATAAACATCCTGCTGGAAGGGGCGATGCTCGAATCTAATCCTATCGACAGAGCCGGGGGTGCTAACGGTCCAGTGCTCAATTATCGGGTTAGTTGCTGCAGGTAAGCTAATACAGTTAAGCCCTAATAGACTAGTGGTGTGAGCGCCTGCCGACCACCCGCCGCCGCTGCTGCAGCAATTTCGATTAAATGTGATTTCCATAGAATCCACTCAACCGTGAAGCTTTAACTAAACAAGCTATCTAGTAAACGCAATATAGAAAGTTTGAGTATTTACGTCGGTGTCTCTATTTTGAATTTGAGAGGTAAACTGGATGTAACCTCAAACTCAAAGCATTTATTACAATTAAACCATTTTGAATTGTCAAAAAGTCGACCAGTTGGAAAGTTGAAGCTAGTTGCCCATTCCAAAACGTAGATCTCTATGGAGAAGAACGGGCAAGAAACTCCATGGACACTCTTTTTAATCATGTTAAGTATTACAAAAAGTTGGAAACATTATTCTTGTTGCTTCTATATGTGAGAACAATGTAAAAAAATAAAACAATTCTAAATATAAGATTTAAAATTAGCCATGAAAGTTAGGAGATGACCAGTCTCAACCAACGGCGCCCGTTCACGAACTTGACGCGTGGATCAGCACTATCCAGCTCAATCATTTTGTAGGGAACCGAATGATTCAACATACGCGCCACCATCAGCAAGACATTTAAGTGAGCATGACATACTCTCAACTGCCACGCTTTTTCAATTCAACGTACACCAAAACGACATAATTATTATATGGATGCATGGTACTCACATTTACAAAGTTTAAACAAAATGCTTCTAAATTATACAAAATTATAGTTTGCAATGTATTTGAGAAATTAATAAAATTTGATTTCCAAAAAGAAAGAAAAATATTTAATATCTTTTACCTACCTTAAAACTACGACTGCTAATCAACTGATGACAATAATTCACAATGTAAGTAATTCGGTTGGTCTGGCGGCCAGCACCAAGTGTATACGTGGTTTTATTGAGAAAAAAAAGGAAAAGTCACGAATTTTTTTAGTAAACCCTTTTTGGGGTGTTAGTACTTACTCCCCCCAATGTTGTTTCCATCCAAAAAGTGGTTTAGCTCACTGCTTTTTGGCTACCAACTTCTCTTTCACCAGTTTTAGTCGTAGGAAATCCACTTTTCATCACCAGTGATCAATTTTTTCATAAATGGTTTGGTTTGATTACGTTTCAATTATTAATCGCAAATGAGAACACGATTCATGAGGTTTCTTTCAGTGAGCTCGTGTGGCACCCAAACGTCGAGCTTTTTTGTGTACCCAGACTTTTTTAATGGGTCATAACTGTACTGTAGTCAACCCCTAACTCGTAATTACTTATATGGCCATTTTGCTCCACTTTTTTCGAAATGTCATTGTCTTTATCCGTAAAGGTAGCGCTATTCTGTAAAAATCTGACCGTTAAAACTAAGGTGAAGTAAGCTTGGAGTGAGCTGCCTATAATGTCAATTTCTTGCATCAGATACATTGACAGCTCCACTTCACCTATTCTGTCACGGGGAATTTTTTACAGAATAGCCAAGCCGGGCGACCAGAGCGAGTTGCATCTTTAACATCAAAATTCCTGAACAAACTTTGTGCTTCTCTTACACACACTCTCTCTGACACTGCGTTAAGTTCATAAACGTCCATATTTTTTTCGCGGCTCCTGTATCATATTTACCTATTTTTAATAAAACTTCACAAAAGTGAGACCCAACTCTATTGAATTAGCAAACTTGACAGAACAATTCTCAAACGACATTAAAATGGAATTCGGCATAGGTAGATAAATGTAAAATAAATTCAATTAGAGCAGGACAAAATTACCAGCACCAATACACATTAGGTACCTACAGGAGAACAGATAGAACCATTAGAGGGATAGGTCCCTCTAATGGTTCTATCTGTAGCCTAGGGGCTACACACAATCACGACAAATACACTACAAAGAAACTAAACAAAAATTAACATTTCAATTTCAACACAGACTGAATACAATTCTGAAAACGCAGCTATATTCTTGACATAATATCAAAGGGATTAACACCTTCGCCGTACCGGTTCTCACATATTCTTTTGTGATAGTCAATTGGACCAAAACCGACCCGAAAAACCTTCAAATAAAAATTAACACCACAATGACCAAATTACGCAAATACCACCCACGATCCTGCCTGCAGAGATTAACACTGCCGCGGAAAGAAGGAGGTAGAGGACTAATTGACATTCTAATAGACAATAGATAGATAAAAACTCTTCGACAAATTCTTTTTTTCACAAATTAAAACTTCTATTCTTCACAAAATGATAACACATAACGACCAAAACTTAACACCCCTAGATTCTGCCTGGGGTGCGGGTTGTTCGAAAGAGATACCGTGGCCCCTGGCACGCAGGCAACTGAAGGAACACGGGTGGTTTTAGTCAGTAAAAGTCTGGAGAAGTTATTTGATGATTTCCCAAAAAAAAAAAAAAAAGCCCTACAATAATAAGTACTCATCGGTATCAAACATTGACAAAAGGCACGAAAACTGTAGAAATACTTAGAAAAATAAACAAAAACGTTGCAGAATTTGCTACGGCGTAGCACCAGTCATTGAAAATTCTTAGTATTATAATAATTTCAGAAATAGTTTTTGATAACACACAGTTAACACCTTTAATAATCAACATTGAATTTCCATAGCAAAAACAATTGATAAAATCAATATATTTTCGGATATTCGCTAACAAAGATCAGTAAACAATCGTTATAGTGGCACATTAAGATAGTGACACTTTTGGTGATAAAATTACCAAAGTGCATTCTACGTTTAGTTTTGGAAAGTTTGGCGATTAATTGTAGATGGTATAATGAGTACCTATCATAATATTCATAGGATTTTTTATGTTCGATGCATCCGGGTACCATTTTGGGCCACGAAGGGTCCGCATAGTAAGTGCTTATGCCTGGTTGCACGATATGGGTTGTTTTCAGTTACTACCGCAGAAAAAACATGTTGTTCATACGTACATAGTTGCTTTATGAATGACTATATTCAACTAAATACCAAAACCTTCAATGTGCGTGGTCCGAGACGCACTTCACCGGTATTAAAGTCAAGTTCATCCCGTTATTTTTATTAGAAATCTATACACGGAAGACACCGTCAAGACTTAAACCACATAAATGTCGACAAAGAAGTGTCGAAGGCGTGGGCTAAATCGAGGCGAACTCTTCCCGGAGACTGAAGAAAAAAAAATCAAATTTCAGGATTTTAATTAAACAGGTAGTTACTACCAGATAATCTTTCCGTAACTCGTACACATGTAGCAGATTTTGAAGGATTTCTATATTGTAGGTTCCAATCGAAATTTCAAAAGGCTCACTCGAAATCAAAATTTCGAAATCCATTTCTTTACTGGGTGGTGATTGGTTTCTGTTACAGATGTGGTGGACACAGTCTTGGTCGTAGACATCAAAGCCAACTGTAACGGGTAGTGGCACCACCGGCCGCTTCAGAACGATATAGACTCGCCGTCACCTGGGCCGCCAGAAGAGACTCTGTCTATGGGCTGATTTCACTAGTAGGTATTTATTGGCTAATCTTTGACAATGTCGGACGCCAAAACCTCATCTGGAATTAAAACGTAAATTGTTCCAATAGTCACGTACCTAATACGGTAGTATGTTATACTTAGATGCCTGCTTTAAATTGAAGGTAATTCATAGATAAATATTAATAAAGCGATTCGTTGAAAGAGCACTGATGTAGGTACGTTAAAGTAGGACAGTTACTGTCTGGTTCTTATATTACTTACTACCTCGGGCAATTAGTACAAAAGTGGGGATACAATGATCGAGTAACATTATTGAATATTGAGTTAACAGCTACGGGTAAGGTAGGTAGATTTCAGAACGTTATACCGTGAACCCAATTTTTTTTTAGTCTAACAACACCTCGAGTCTTTGTGACGTGACCCAAATCATAATATATTTACGGTTAAAGATATTTATTTTCTCAAAAGAATTACAAATTCACTTCTAGAGAAAAACATAGTAAATACGTTTAAAGAATATGCCAACAAGCGTAGCTTACAAAACTTAAACTAACAATAATTAACATTTTGAACAAGATTAGTATTGTCTTTTCAAGTTATTATACAGAACAAAAAACAAATAAGAAGTAGGTAGTTCTACGCAAGAAACACAGCAGAACTTTGGGTGATGCGGGTAGGGTGCATTTCATCGGTTGTAGCGTGTTTACTAAGGCCTATACCACAGTGCGGAACAAAACAAGAAACGAAAAAGTATGATGTGATGTACTTTGTTTTATTTACTGTGTAAATTAACGTGCAAGGAGTTTTTATGTGGACATCGTCCAGGATTTCTATATTTTTAAATAGATTTTTTTTTTATCTCTGATTTGTTTAATACTGCTGTCAGTCCAAGTGTATTTTTTTTTTTTAATTGATGCTGAAACTGTAAATATTTAAAGAAATATTTACAGTTTCAGCATCATTAGCCTATAGCAGTCCATTGCTGGACATAGGCCTCTCCAATTGCACGCCATTCAGCTCGATTCTCGGCAACTCTCATCAAGTTGCTACCAGTCACCCTGCGAAGATCGTCACTCCACCTAGCTTGTTTCCTACCATACATTTGCCGATTCGCGTTCTACACCCAAGAACACGTCTACACCAACGGTCACCGGTTCTACGGCTACTGTGGCCGACCCATTGCCACTTCAGCTTGCTAATTCTATGAGCTATGTCGACAACTTTAGTTTTCTGTTTACAGCTGATTGGTCATCAATTCATTATACATTAAAATAATTAAATCAAAAGTCATTTATTCAACCTAAGTGCAATAACATAAACATTATTTTGAGTTTATCACAGCGACCTACTATTCATATCGTTTAAAAGTAGTCGTTGATAGAACCTTTGAGCAAAGGTTAGAGTGTACCTGGCGAATGCGCCGTTTGCGAACCGTTTGCGATGCATTTCATGTTCGTACGCAGCCCCTGCGCCGTCCGCGCGTCGCTCGCGCGCAAGCCGCGCGTCGTACTCGAGCGGCGCAGGAGGTGCGCGCGTGCCGCCCGCGGTGCACCGACCTCGCCCCCATATTTAGTTGAAACGCGAAAGAAGCCGCGCGCGCGCTGCTCCTGCCTGGCCGGGGTTGCACTAAAGCGGCGTACCAAACGTAGACTGTAACCGCACGCGAGCAACACGCGCGCAGTTCGCAAGCGGCTCGCAAGCGGCGCATTCGCCAAGTCTGGACACACCCTTAGATTCTACTTTAGGTTTAAACGCATTAAAAGGCAAATCTAGCAAAGAAAAGGGCTATAAAAACTTGCTATAAAAAGTTAGACCAAACCAACCCCAACAAAAGAGTTATTAAGTCGGTAATGGGGAGCACGTAGTTCACGGATGGCCATCCCTGAAGTAGTTAGTCTTTATTTCTACTGTGACGTGACTCTCAAACTTTAATAATAGGAATGCATAAAGTGGGTCTGGTAATCATGCATAGGATAATGTTAGCACAATGCGTATACCTACTACAGGTAACGTACACCTCTAAACGTTGTACCGTGAACCCGAATTAAAACCAATCGCACCTCGAGTCGTTGTGACGTGATGTGTGTCGCGTTTGATAGGTATCTCACGAATCGTTGTAACGTGATGTATCAAAAATGGGTGCTGGGACGATGCAGACCCGTTGGACCAAACGATGAACTGTGACGCCAAATTGCTGTTAAACTTTCTTAAAGTTCCTTCCTGATGCGGACGGTGGAGTCGCGATGCGGTTGCATCCTTATCAGGATAGGTAATAGTAGTTTTATTATGAAAAAAAAAACACGCACTATAATGTGAAGTGACAGCGAGAATAAGGCGATCTTAAAAAATCTAAAGGAGGTTAAACTAAAATACATGAAGGGCGACGTTACTTAAATGTGGTACTAAACGTGTAAACTGCTAAGCTCAAAGAGGAGGTACAGTATAATTACCTACCTATATAAACATCATAGTTTGTATACGGTAGCGACCACTCGATCGATCAACGGCGCAATGCAAACAATGTGGCAACGCGGTCGAGCCTCGCGGTGTAACCGCAGGCGCTGCAGCGCCTAACAGCGCTGTTTTCATTCCCTGAATTCGGAAAGTACATAAATCCATAGCATCGTTTTTTTTAACTCTGCGGCTGTCATGTAGCTGTGACCATTTTCACAGGCTGTAATGAAAACTCCTGACAATATAATTTACATTGGAATATTTTTACTGTTTAACTGATGTATCGTCATGTACCTAATAGAGGCGGTCCACTGTAGTCGGTTTTTAGCAAATAATATTCTGCGCTTGTAAACCAATTACTATGTATTTGGGGTGCCAAAGTACCATTAGTAATATTTGCAGTGAAATCTGAACATGGAGAATAAATAAATATTGCCACACTAGTACAAATAAGCTTTTTAAAGTTAAAGATCAAAGTGTAAATAAAATTTTACTTACTAGCAGGACCTGATGCGAAAAAACCTAAAGTTAGGTGCTACTTATTAGAACTGTAGCTATCTTATAGTGCCTTTAGGGTTACCTATCATAAGTTCGAAAAATATTTGACCGAGTTTCATTTTACCTAAAACTTTTCAACTAATCGTTTCGTTTTTGTTTATTTCATCGAAGTCAAGTCTGCGGTCTGCTGTATCAAATTACCTATTTATTTTTTTCGCTACTCCGACGTCTCGCTTGGTCGAAAAACAAATAACATTTGTTCGAAGTATTATGTTTCCGAACATTCATTATACCACTGTTTTAATTACCATATTTTCATTTCACTAAATGCAAAAGTTTGTGCACACTATTTGCATGCAACATGCAAGCAGGCATGCGACATGCAGCAAGCCATGTTTCTGTCACGGCTCCGGCGCTGCGGGGTTTGGGCGGCCCCACGCGGGCTTATCATCGCAGATGGTTTTAACGGTCACCACCTGCGGTGGTGAGCTTTGGCTTGCTGGCCAGCCTCAGCGGTGGCGGTGGGCCTTCAAACCAACTGCTCCTCAGCTCGCGGGCCGCCCCACCCCTCCGCGCCTACGCGGGCTTAAATTACACTCTAGGGGTAGGGCAGACAAGATCGCGTGAATTCGGTTTTGTAGCGATCCGTTTCTCACTAAATTTTGTAGCACAACATATTGACTTTTTATGACACTATTTTAATTTAATATTGAAAATGCTACCAAGTAACCGGCTATATATTTGTGACCAAATAATATTCCGTAAAATGTCGTTTCGGTGTGGTGAAAATATGGCAAATGAAAAAACTACAAAAGAGGCTTCGGCCAATAGCAAAAGTAATTTAGTAAATCGGCAAAATATAGTTCGGTAAAATGATGATCTTAAAATATGTCAAATAAGGCATATAGCCAAAAAGATTTTTTTTCATTAAGATTTTGTATGTTCAGTTTTTTATTCATGTATCAATATGAAATGCGAATTTAGTTTAAGCTTCAATGTTATACTGTTTTTTTGCTGTTCCTTTTCGGTGGCTGTGTTGTGCTGTTTACACTCTTTTTTTTTTCAATCTGTTTTTAGAAGTGAAGACTTTTAATTGGCTGTCAGTCTCACATACTATTTTTTAATCTGTTTTCTTTAGCTGTAAGTCATCCATAGTTATTAAATAAATAAAAGACTTCGGTCAATAGTTTTCCGTAAAATGAAATTCGAACAAAAAACATTCGAAAAAGGGATTGGTTTCCTACCTCTAGTCTCCCAGTGTCTCAACAAAGACACAATTCCGTCGTCTTCACAACTAACTTTGTTAACACGTAACTGCGAGCCTGCAAGTAACATTATTGTCACAGTAGGTATCCGACGTCAGTGTTTCTGACGCGCCATAACTAGGTCGTTTATATACAGGCTGGTGCAATTGAATGAGGTTACTATCACCCCTCCTCCTGTCTCTTATCACGTTTCAGCCTGTATACCTACATTACGTAGGCGTTGGATCGACTTTGAATAATTACACTTCATGTTTCCATAAGTTACTGCTCAGTTTTGTTGATGTTGATGAAACCTGATACAAAAGATCTCAACGACAACCTTCGATTTAGTTTTGATGGTGTTATAGTCTTAAGTTAATAATAATTTTAACAGGATATAGACAGGTAAAACATATGGACCTTATACTGTCATCGTAGTTATAGACCACGATCCACAAGGCCAAAAAAAAACAATTGTCCAATATCGATCATCGACATATTTCCTCACGAATTTTCTTTTTTTCTTCAATCGGGCCTTTGGACAGAATTACACGTTTTCTACAATCTTTATAAAAAAAAATTGTAGTAGATTATGCTAAATTGCAATATTTGAGGAAGAATCTCTTTTCATCTGCATCATGACTGACTGACTGTTACTTTGACACCGTATATGTACAATTCTGGAACAAGTATTAACCTGAGTTAACGTAACGTAAATTCGTACCATTTTATTATTTAAAAATATCGTTTTGTAGATAATAGGGCATAGCATACCTATTTACATATTATGGGAGATATGATAGCATTTGTGATTTTCTCAAAAAAAAAATACCAAATTGCTACAGGATAGTCTTACTTTCGTTCTGCTACGGTAGTGATTTCTAATCTTTGAGCATAGGTACGCGCCACCCAACAACTTAAAAACTAAAATCACTACCCTAGGCTTTCCTGGCCAGGTGTTTAGTTAACAACCACAAGGAACCGATGACGCGTACCGAATGTGCATGATAAATTTTTCTTAATGATTTTTTTTCTAATACCCAGAACATGTTTTAAAATAAATATGCAGATTATTTTTGGTGCAGCCGAGCTTCCTTTGGGTCACTTTAGGTATGTTTATGGCGCACTCGTTTTGAGAGCAGTGATGATGAACACAAAGTAAAGCGCCTATCAGGGTTCGAACCTATGGTCTGCAACTGGTAAGAAGCGGCCATTAAAACTGGGCTACCACTGCCCTTACTACGTATGTATCATCTAAAGTAGAACCCATAAAGAGGTCTGTGGACTCAAAAACCATTGTCGCTCGCTGGTCCATCAGTATTTCTTCATTTTACTTTCGAATACCTAGTGGCCAACTACTTCCCGTTCTGTGTGGTGCCGGACGTAAAAGAATATCACCATCCCATTTCTTCCCGTGGGTGTCGTAGAAGGCGACTAAGGGACTTACTAGAGAACGGGCAGCAGCATTCTCTATGCATTTTACCACCATACTGCGATCGCCAACCCGCCTGCCAAGCGTGGCGATTATGGCAAAACGCCCCTTTTGAAGGAGGCTTATGTCCAGCAGTGGACGTCTTTCGGCTGAAATGATAATGATGATGATGATGAACTGCTTCCCAGAAATTTGTCTTCTTTAATGAAAACTTGCGGAAGACTTACCCGAGATTACAAAACTGAAAGTCAACATTTTAAATGCAGCTCTCTAAACGGGTACGCCTCAATGGTTGACAACACATGTGCTAGGGCCTCTAAGCACAAAAGAAACCACAAAACTGTCAGCTGCCATTTATGTTCACATTTCTCTCGTATGGTCAAACCCAACCAATGAAAGGGTTTGTAGTGACAGCGACGAATGTGCAACAGCGTGTAACCTGGCGTGTATTTCTGAAACAGGTGACACATGCATTATCGTTTATTTTTATTAAGTATTGCATTGCAGGCGAAAACGTATGCCAGCATTGAGATTGAGATATCTCAGGGGAATCTAGTCGCGGGCTCGAACGGTGGGCCTGGGTAAAAAGTGCGCTGTCTTACCACCGGTGAGTCACCAGGCATCGTGTCCGACAGTGGTAGTATCAGTGATGAGCAGTTAGACGCTAGTCTATACGCACAACGTTATTGAGTGAGATTCAGGAGCATTTATAGTACAACAGGCGCGTAAAAAATTAAGAAAAGTTTTATGAAAAAACCACTGCATAAATCAATGACCAAATTTATTGAACTTTTCGATATTTGAGTTTTGTCGGTACCGACTTGGTTTTGGAGATTTTACACTTCTCTTATTACCTTAAACAAGCCCGAAGTTAGGTTAAATTACCAAAAAAAACTAATCTTTGTTGGCTCCTAACTTTTTGATGGCTTTTTATTTTCTTATTCTGTTTCCGCACAGACAATATCAATAATGAGACAAATCCATACCATGTTTAATTTTTGATGTACATTGTCGAATAGTGGAGTAATACAGTCCCGAAGTTAGTATGGAAAAAATGTCGACTAGATTCACGTTAAAGATAAATTAATTAATATTGTAAGCATCAAACCCATGTGGGGCGATGTGCGCCGAAACATACGGCGGCATGGTTGATTGTTTTTACCTTCTAAAGCTTAAAACCAAGAAGTTCAGAAAACATTACTGACATTCAAATGTCAGGGGAAAGGAAAACTTGTCACCATCTTCTTGCCCTTGTCCAATGTAGGTAACATTAAAATTGGGGCCGGCGCAGCACCTCTTCTTCTTCTATTCACTCAACCGTCAGGTTGTCATTTACTGATTCTCTTTTCATATCATTCCACACACGATCCTACCATATTTCCTTAGGCCTTCCTCCCTCTCTATCCCTCAACATTTATATTCATCACTTTTTTAATCACATATCTACGTCTCCTCTCATCATGCCCATACTAAGCCAAACGATTTCCTTTCAACTTTCCTGTCACTGACGTCACTTTCATACTTCCCTTTATATACTTACTCATTTCTTACTTTGTCCATTTTTGTGACTCCACACATCCATCTCAACATTGTCATTCCCCCTACATGCAATAGTTCTTGGAAGCTTATGGGTGCAAGAGTTTTACCCGACCGCGCGACGCAAAAGAGAGTGATGTGTTTATTGCCAGTATATGTAGGTATGCATGTATTTATGTTTGTTCCTTTGAGAAAAAGAAAAGAGAAACGATTTACGGCCGATTTACGTCAGTTGATTTGTTTTAATGTTGCAAGTATCACTGAAGACTAATCAAAGTTTGTCTTTTTTTTTTAATTTTGTGAGTTAACCAATTTGGTTCTATAACGATTTAAACTTAGTTAACAACCATCCTCACTAAAATTTTCAAAACTTTTAGTAAAGCGGTGAAAAAGTTCTTATATAATCGTACAATAGGTAACGAGAAATAATGAAGTTAACTAAAAAATTCAAAATAAAAAAGTAAATAAAAAGTAAAAATAAACCCGACTGTGTAAAAAATGAACTTTAAAAAAGATGGCAAAAAGAAAATTTTATTTTAATACCTTGACTAATAAACTTGGGTAGGTAATACTGCAATCTCATGCTCATGCAGTCGCAGGCATCTTCTTAAATTTAATAAAATATTCCTATAATGCTTCCGACTGCATGATATCTATCTTATACATTAATATAAAAATAATCTGTATTTCCCTAGGTCACATCACACGTGAACAGCTGGACCAATTTTGCTAATTCTGTTTTTGTTGGGTTTGTTATTCTCAGGCGAAGGTTTTATGAAAAAAAAAAAAAAAGAAACTTGCGCGTAAAATTAGTTTTTTTTCGACCATATTAACTTTTATAATATTATTATACCAATGCGAATTAAATAAGACAGCAGAACGGCTATCGGCACCCTAATTGCGTAACTCACGATTCATCATAATTTGTTTCGTATTGAAACAAATGGCTAAACCATTGCTTCATTTGTTCGAAAAATGTGTCTGCTCAGCAACGTAAATAACGCAATGAATATTGTTGAACTGTCAAAATGAAACCGATTATGATTAATTGCGTGTTACGCAATTAGGGTGCGGGTCAGCTAGTACATATTAGGTATGACCCGACAGACGTTGTGCGGTCTGAATGTCCTGAATATTAAACTAAGTTTTATAACTATAAAACTAAGTTTAATATTCCTCCTCTTAAAATAAAATTTTCTTGTTTCTTTCTTTTTGTTGTTGACTTTTGACGCAGTTGGATTTTATCCATCCGCGTGTTCTCCACGGCCCAGCATTCCGATCTATACAGTACGACAGCCAATAGCCGACGTTTGCTGTGCCGCCAGGGTCCATAATGACCATGTCTCTGTAAAACCAACCACCTAAGTTCACATTGAAGAATGGAGTATTGAAATGTCGGGAAAATGGTAGTGAACAAAATAGCAACACATGAGTTTATTTTGCTTGAACTTAACATGCAAACAAATCAATTGTTTGTTTCTGTCATTTTGATCTCGGTACACCCTACTAATATTATAAATGCGAAAGTAACTCTGTCTGTCTGTCTGTAACGCTTTCACGCCTAAACTGCTGAACCGATCGTCATTAAATTAGGATCGTCATGAATATGGAGAAGGACATAGGCTATTTTTTACGCTATAACCGACGTCCACGCGGGCGGAGCAGCGGGCAAAAATTAGTTATGAATAAATGCTATAATAATTTGTAAGTAATCATCAAATACTAATTACTATTTATATCCATATTACATTGTTAAATAAATTTAAGTACATAGATTTTCTAACTTTTTTCTAGTTTAGCTTAGCAGTTCTAACTGAGATATATTTTATCCTTTTGTTGTACCCATATAGGGTCCATATTTTTGTACCCTTTTTACAATATGGAATGCAATAAATGAATATATGAGTACTGGAATTTGTACCCCCGCGTAACCTAATGTGAATGAGACTTAGTATTTTGCAAAGTACGTACTTAATGCTAGTGGTTGGATTTTGAGGACTGTTTTCTGTAGCGATGTATGAAGCCGTAGACACAGATGAAGCAGTATAAATAACTTCAAATAGTGTATGAATAGACAACAAACTATTTTTATTGCTTAGTAATGTTTTATAATTGCTAAATGAAGTAGTTTTTTTTTATTCATTTCACGACTAAGTAACGGACTCTTTACTAGGCAGATAGGTAGTTGAATACTGGGTACTTGTCTTTTCTATTTACCTACTACTCCTTAAACCATCCAATATTCTCCGCTCTCAGGTCTAGAGTGAATTATTATCTAAACGCAATAATCTCAAGCGTTGGTACTCGAACAATATTTGAACGCAACTCTCAAAATAAATGCAGCTCTAAAGCAACACATTTAGACTGAAAGCAGGTTTCATTTAATATAGTTTCGTTATGAGCCGGTAATCTACGGGACCAGAAACGAGAATTTTTATGTTAGGGAGAACCTGCAAGCAGGATCAAATAGAAAAAGACGCTCGCACATGTGCAAACGTATTATTTAGTTGTGCAATAAAGGTCCCGATAATATTATGTAAACTTTTGCGAAGCATCTGGTTACACTCCTAAAGTCCAAGTACCACACAATCGCACTTCGTCATCGAAGTCTTCGTCAAATTTGTGCATTAGAGAGATGTGAATAAGCTCATGCTTATTCACATCTCTCTAATGCACAAATTTGATTCTATTTCTGTTCGTGCAAATCATGCGAACGCACGCAATTGTCACCAATATGAATAACATAACGTGTCATTGAAAAAAGAAATAAGTGTTGAAATCTACATTGATTCATCGGACAGAATGTAAGTGCACCCAGTTATTCTCATAAGTAATCGCGAGATCAGTCATGCTCTGACGCATATTTACGGGTTTATTTCGGGCTGAAATGCAGGAGTCAGCTGTCGGGCGACCGCGGGGGGAGCGGACATGCGCAGTGCAGGGGAAGGTGTGCTGTTATTACTGGCTCAAACGATCACTGCAAGTTTATGCGGACCTGTTACTTCAATATGCTTATACATCAACTTGTCGTTGTATAGTTGCTTACTAACATGTAAAACTTCAAACATTTTTGCGCGCTGTGGTAACGGTCTCTTTTTAACCAAGTTAAAAAAAGAACCCTATAAGCGAAAAATCAAAATATGTGACAAAAGGATCCTAGGAAAAATCAAAAAATAATAGTTTAAAAAACTAAAAAACACGCTTTAAAAACCAAACTAAAAAAGGAGAAAATAATTTAATTCAATTAAAAAGCGTGGGGTGCTTTTTGATGTATTTTTATAATCAATTAATGTCAAGCACCCCACGCTTTTTAATTGAATTAAATTATTTTCTCCTTTTTTAGTTTGGTTTTTAAAGCGTGTTTTTTAAACTATTATTTATTTTCTATTTTTTAGTTCTGTTAACTACAAAACGTGTTTTTTTTTCTCAATTTTTTTTTAAATTATTAAATTGTCATCGATCCTCGACAAGTTTACAAAGTTTCAATGAAATCTGACCGTTTAAAGTGGGTCAAAATCGCGCTCAAAGATTCCGTTACATACATACATACAACCCGAGCTAATAAAAGCGTGTTAAAAAAGATCCTGTTGGCAGAATGAGAGGACTAATTGAACCCATCAAATATTGTATGTACTGTAAATCGCGTAGGAATTCAACACCGAGGAGTGGACCTACCCACAACCGATATTTATGACGACTAATAGAGAAGCATGGAAAAGGAAACCATGTTGTGCCGATCCCAAATACATATGGACAAGAGAATGATAGTACCGAGATTGCAATGAACATTCTGACTAGATATTGGATTGTTATAATATTTATTAAATAAATAAATAAATTATTTGAACTTCTCGCCCACAAAAAGGTACAAAGGCCTTAGGCATTCTCTACCAGTCAACCAAGGGCGGTGAAGAGATTAGATGGCAGGTGCTTAGGTTGAGAGGAACAATGATGGAAAAAAATACTAAATACAAATTATATCATAATGAATAATAAATAAGATTGGTACATAAATAGGTTATAAACTTATAATACACATACAAGCATACATATCTACTATAATAATTATATACTTACCTATAAGTATATTACCTACCTTTCTAATTTGATAAACATAATTTAAAATATTTAAAGAAGTAGCTTTTATTGTGCATTATCACGAGAAACAATCGTGTGTGCCTAAGCCCTATGGCTTCAGTGGAAGTGGGTGAATATTGATTGCAAAATTCGAGGACATACCTACAAGTGAAGTTAAATAAAAGCTTTTAAGAATAATTAATACATAAGTAGGTATGAATATATGTTTTCAAACCCTCGTGTAAACATACATTATTTTCCACTTGCATGACACACGCATGTCTAAAATAAGTAAGGGGAGCACACGCGACTTGATGCGACTCATGTTCGGGTTTGTTTACAAGCCGCCAGATCGAATCATCAAGTATCGTCATTGCCACGTACACAGACTAACCGTAATCGATTTGAACACAACTCGATTAGCTATTCGCTAATTTATGACGACACTTGGCTAGAACCCAGTGCCTTATGTTTCAGCGTGTAACGATGATCATTGTTCTATGTTTAGATTTATATTGTCATAAAACTACTAACAATGACTTGGCTGGGATGAGAGTTGCCAACATAATTTATGCAAAAAATGAGTGATCAAATAACAATCGCGGATCACTGGAAATGTTTTACGTGTGTGCGCGCTATTTCGGAGTGAGTGCCGTGCTCGGGTTGCACAGGTAGACACGGGAATTATGCGATGCCGCTTGTTTCTAGGTGAGCCGTGTATTAATAAGAGCACGGCTATATTAAACCCACTTCGGATTCACGAGATCGCATCGTATTTCACTCGCGTTTTTCATACAAAAGTTCTTTTTATTTTTCCATTTCTGTTTTATACGTTCAGGTGGTGTGGTATAGGTTCATGAATCTCAATCTGTGCATTCATCAAGAGAAACTATTCATTCGTTACTCTTGATGATCATTATTTGTTTTAGGGGCAGTACTACGCTGTTTTGCATCTAGATAGTAAGTACCTAATTGGACTGTACAACGTTATAGTCAATATTTACAAATCTGTGTGCGTTTTCTTGTTAATTCGGCAAATTGTTGGCATACGTTGTCAGCAATATCTCCCTTAACAGACATCGCTTTAGAATACCGATACAATTTAAAATATACCAGACGTTCTGGAATACGCATTCCAAGTGTTTAAAATAAGGTCACCTGTATTGCGCAAAGGGTTACTCATTGAATGCCATCAGGCTATAGTCAGCAGCGACAGCGCGCTCGTGGGCGTCCGCCGCTGTTTTTTTGTTTTTCGACCAGAATATCGACCACCTACTAACGAAAGTTGCCAAACATCACACATATACCTGATCTTTCCAATTATCACACACACCTTTAATTTTACACTGTAAATATGAGTTACTCGACCTCGCGTATTATTCAATGTGATGATTTTTCTTTCACTTTTATGAAGCTTCATCACTCGTACCTATCTATGTAAAACTCCTGTGCTTTTGCCAAAAGCAGCTGATTTATTTTTGTATTTGTTCTCGTAAACCACTGAAACAGTTTTGGGAATATTGTGTCACCTGAATCTTAAAAATGGTTGACATTTTTGTAGATACTAAGAAAGCGGTGAGCAATCCGAAAATGTACACAAAATTACACATCACACAACCCCTAATCTACCTATTTATTAGAAGAATGTATGCACTCATTTAATTACGACTCTAAATTACGATAATTAGTAGCAATTCTATCAAAACTATGTACTTACCATCCCACATAGTGTGGATGGTTTTTACGAAATAGGTACAGAAGAATGCTGACGGTGAAGCTTTAGGTATAGGCTGCAAGCACATACAAAAAAGAGACTAACGATTAACCAAATAGTGAAACGACGGCATAACTACGAGCACAGAGTAATGTATCGATCGAAATTATCGATAAGACATAGGTACACTTGCCAGAAATTCTTTCGATCCTGACCGCTATGACTGTCACAGATAATTATTGGGATGACGTGTACTGTGCGCGGGCGTTGGGACAAGCGAGAGTCGCTGATGAGTAAACAACAATCACTAGTAATTAAAACGACACAACCGTCATAGCCGAACGGGATTAAAACCACGTAACTGACAACAAAGATTACATTACAACGCCATTTTGGTCGGCCAGCGTCATGGACATGAACTATGACTTTGGTCTGATTTGTAAACATACGGGTAGTTGTTGAGAATACCCATGATTTATAGTTAGGTAGGTACCTACTACAAACTGTGAGCACCTACAAAACGGTACAGATAAATGAAAACAGTATTTATCGAAAAGAGAAGAAATACGTACTGGACCAAGGTCTTTCTTGAGCTGGTTGTTGGATACTGGGGTGAGTCTCACTATTCCCGGTAATACCGCTACAACTTGTACCACTATTCCCGTTGCGTTTTTTACCGCGACTTTATTTCTATAATTCTCGACCTCTCGTTATCGATCTGACTACTAAATATTGTTTTTTTTTTTTCATATAAACTTTCATTATGTCTTGTTAGCAATTTTCTGTAGGATATCGTCGATTTTGATATTTCACCAGGCTGTTTAAAATCGCTATAAATGTTACAGAGAGAATTTGTAGGAGGACATGAGTCTCAATATTTTCATTCGTCGTTTCTAAGTCATGGGTATAGTGAGACTGATTTGAAAAAATCGTGCAATCGCATTGCAATGGGTAATGGAAATAGTGACCCACCAGGCTACTGGATTCAGTATTGTTACACTAATCTCACGTATATGCAACGAAATTCGGTAGTTACTTCGTGGAAACATTGTTTTCGCCCAACGCAGGAATGTAAACAGTTGGGTACAACCTCGCTTATATAGATGGAAAACTGAAAACCGATAAGGCGACCTAGACACGGCAGCAAACCGCGTTGTGCAAATAAAAATGTTTGGTGGTGTCTGTCAATGTGTTTAGATAAATGTTCTTAGTTTTCATGGAAATCATTTGCACCTTATTGACCTTTAAACCTTATTTCATTTTCTTTAACATACATTAAGTTTACATATTTTGATTAACCATCACCGTTTTATTGTACCTACAATAAAAGAATATTTCATATAATTATATCTATCTGTCGTCAGTCTCGACCACTAAGACCTAGAATCGAGACGATTGTCTAATAGGCAACACGTAACTGCATCGAATATTCCGTTACGCAAGCAGTGCGTGTCAATACAGTCACGGAAGTCATCTCGCAAATCAGGGAAGCCAGTCATCGTGTCTCGAAATGGACACGAATGCTGCAAATGAGAAGTTAGTGATGGTATTATCCAATCAGGATCGTTTGTTGAGTCCGGTGCATTATGGGAGACTTTGTTGAAGGTGATGGTCATTGTTGGGAGTGCTTGCTGAAGGTGAGGGTCATTGTGAGAGTTCTTGATGAAGGCGATGGCCGTTGCTAAGTTACCATCCCTTATCACGTACTCTGTAATCATTAGGCCAAGGCTTACAACGTTCTTTAGCTTCAGCAACATACAAAAATATTGTACAAGATACCCACACATGCCACAAGAACTTCTAAATTAATTAATCACATTTCGTTCCAGATAATTGTGCAGTTTCTATTGATCGAGGCTGACCTATCGAATAACCTACTTATAGCCAGCCCAAAATAATAAATTCCAAGCATTCTTATCACCTCGTCTGGTGAAAATTGATGCAAACTGGGGGTCCGTGGTTGAGTAAACAAATCTACAATTTATGACATGTCATTTAAATAAATGATACATATAGCTATATGAAGCAGACGTCCGGAGGCGGCCGCCGCGGCATGACCTCGGCCATTTTATTCACCACCACTGAAATAATAATGCATTCGTGCGAAGTTGTTTATGGCGATAGAAAAAGAATATCCTTGACGTTGCCTAGAAACGCGATCTGAGCTGCGTCCAAGTTGTACCGTGTTATGATGTTATGAACATTCCAGAAAATTTTAGTTTAGATTCTAGTATGTTTAGTTTTCTAAGCTCCATTGTAAACAAGGCTAGATGAAAGCAATTATTAGATACATTATTATCATGATAAAAACTGTGAAGCCTAAAATAGTTACCTTCCCTTATAACCTTCTGAATAAATACATACACAGATTACTAAGCACAATTTTTATCCCATTGCTGAGCCTCACCTAAATGCTACCAGCCATCCTTTTCTAGGATGCAATGCGCGTCTAGGTCGTCCGTTTCTTCTGGGCCGGCCTCGGCGGCGCCGTCCATCCTTGGCCACCAACCTTGGGGAGATTATTGCCCAGCTATCACTGTGCCTGCGGCTGACGTGAAGTGACTAGGGCGGATATCATTGATTTCACACCACCTGCTCCCTAATTACAGATATGTCACGCTAAACTAACCTAAAGCAAGTCAGTAAAGCCCTATATAGGCTCTAGTCAGGCATTAATTGCATTGACTTTCATTATGAACTGCTGATGCATTATTTGTTTTGAATTTGGAACATCAACTGAAAAAACGCGAGAAAAAAACCTTTTCTTCTATTGAAGTACCTACATCGGTACAGCTCGACGAAAGAGTTCTCACAGCATAGGTTTTAGTTGCTGTCTATGAGCAAAATTATCGGTAGCTATGGCGTGAACGGGGGCTCAGAATATTCGATTTGGGCGTCACAATTACCTGCGACAAACAAAACACACACAAAAATTACCTACTATATTATTTATATTATTGGACTTTTTATGAAATTGCATACCTAAGTTTAGATAAAATAGTGTATGCAACTGCATGTAACTAAGTAGGTATTCCCCGGGTTATTTATCAGTTTCTTAAACTAAGTACTTATGAAAATCGAATTGGTTTTATTACCTCGCAGTAGGTGCGAAAAATAGAATATCTCGTTCGGGGACAAAGGCGTCTTCGTCTTGGGCGAGCTTGGATCCCTCGCTGCGCTCAGGATCGGTTTGTTCAGGAGTTAACTCAGAGCTCCCTCACTGCGCTCGGGAATCGTAGTATGCTTCATTGCGTTCGAGACTCAAAATAGCGCCGACACTGCTTTACCCCTTATTGAATAATCTTCTATAATATAACTTGATCTACTATTAATCTACTATAATATAACTGGAAGTTGAACAGTAACATCTGCACAATTTACACCAATAATATTATAAGCATTACGATCACCTTTAATCGTGATGTTTATTGCATCCCATCTGAGTTATAAGTCGTTATTGGTGAAATGCGAAGGCGGCAAAAGGCCAAATTCCAACAGCCAGCATTGAACATTTACAGGCTATAAAATCTTCATAAATAAAGTTCCAAATCCCAGATTCTACGAACAAAACAAAACATTCCAGTCTCATTTTTTTTTTTTAACGAACCCGAACATGAAACAGTAATATCTAATTTCAGAAAACAACAGTTGTATAGAGCTTTGTTGATACCACACAAAATACAAGCGGTATTTTTCAAAACAAGCTGAAAATACACCGCAAGCAAATATATGAGTTTTGGTATGTAACGATGATGAAATATTTTGTAAGAGTACCTAACCTATATAATATTATACTCAAGCTATTTTTGGTTATTCATGGGAATAATGTCCTTGCTAATCTGTCAAACGAACAATAGGTTAATTGACTAGAAACTTGACTAGTTGTACATCCGTTTTCTGCAATACGAGCCTTCCACCCTATATTAAAATCGCAGCACATTGGAAAATTGCCCGTTTCTTTGGCATTCGTTCAAACTATTTTGCGTTGTGCCGATGAGACGTTCCTCTAAAATTATTTTAATGTTTGTCACGAACGCTTCTTAGTGGTAAGATGGAGTAGTTCCATTGACATGAATTAGACCGAAATAAAGAAAACCAGACAAGTGCGAATTAAACTCGCTTGGAGAGGGTTCCGTACGATGATGTAATGTAGAGCCAAGCCCCTAACTGTACAAGGGTTAACTTTCGCGACTGTCGCCTAGACACTACTATGGGTTGATGGTCAAAAAAAATGTTTACTAGTTTTTAATATTGTGTCATTCAAATGTATGGTTGGCAGTTCCAATGAACTATTGTTCAATGGAGCGGCCAAGCCATACATTTTGACCAAGATGTAAGGTTATTAAGGAGTTAGGCCGTAAGTTCGAGGCTTGGCTCTACATTCATTTTGATAACTTTTAAACATTAAAAGCGTTGTGTAACACTTACTTACATACAAGTGTAACAAAGATTGTAGGATTACATTTATTTTTAGAATGCTCTATTTTATTTTATTTTAGGATATTACATAAATGTTAAAATCATATCCCTTACTTCTAGCATAGTCGGTATTTCTTGCACGCCAGCAGTTACTTTCTTCATAGCCAACGAAAAATTGTTTCTTCCTTGTTGTTAATGATTAAGTATAAATCAATAAACAAAAAATATATTTAAGACCTAAGGGTCTTAAATATATTTTTTGTTTGCACTTTCATTTCAAATGTCACGTGGTACAGCTTGCAAAGCCTTTCGTTTTTAATTTTCGAGTTTGCCCCCAAAATTGATCTTAATATTAAAAATGCAATTATTTACGTTATAAGTCTATGTTTGGGTCACAGAAATTCATTAATTCATTGTAACTTTCAACTTAATCATTTTTTTATATTTATTTATTTAACCATTTATGCACAAACATATAAACAGACAAGAAGAAAGGAACAGAAAAATACGTACAAAGGTAGGTAAGTAGGTATCATTCCAGCAGATTCGGAGCATATTGGCTGTGACAGATGGAAAGACAGACAGACATACGAACGAGCCGATCCTTTAAGGGTTCCATTTTTCCATTAGACCGTACGGAACCCTAAAAATCGTTTCTTGAGAAAAACGCAATGTATCGTGGGTTTTGCGAAGATTTGCAAAGATCTAATGTGAAGTGATCAATTTGTCAGAACATGTTTCTAACATGCAACATGCTGTCGAAAAAACTAACAATGGTATGGTCACTTTCACGGTCAATTAGTAACAATTTTTTTAAATGATTTATTAAGCACATTATTTCAAAACCCTCAAACTTTTTGGAACGTCAGATAAGAGTTTTTAACCAGACCAGGATACAAGATGCAATATCAAAATGTCTTCTAAATTTCGCACTGCCAAAATAGTTTAATGACCAATCTCCTCGACCTTACGTTACGAATTGTGAATTTGCCAAACCAGCGATAAATACCTGAATCCACCTTGCTTCCTACCAAGTTTTCTTCCTGTCGCATCCTCATTAGCTGGTAAATATATATTGCCTCACAACATCTAGCCAACGTAAAGCCAATTAATTAAATTAATGAGCACCCTTGGCCACATGGTAATATTTCCCCCAAGCTTCCCTACGATGCATTAGGAACGCTCATTAAATGAACATACGTAAAAAAATATACATACAGTCGAACATAGAACCTCCTCCCTTTTTGAAGTCGGGTAAAAAGAGGGCTGATGTTTATAGCATAATCTCTACTCACATACATTGGCTGCGGATGACCGCTGGGTGTTGCTTTCTGCTAAGATACAAACTTCTGGTCGTGCGCGGCAATCACACACAAACATTACATATTTAGGTAACTAGCTACTAAGAAACTAAGAAGAGTTTTCTAAAAATATATAATATATTTATAAACTATCAATGAACCACCAGTCATCCGAGCAAGGCCGGGACTTGGGATCAACTCTCTAAACGCGAAGTCCGTCGTTCCGGACGTAGTTATGGGCGTTTCCTACTCCGTATCACTTACAGACATTAGATTAGTTCAGTCTTTGTCCTAAGAATTAATGAAATAGCAATGATTTTACAGTTGTTCCTACCCTTAGCATGATGTGGTTTTGCCCGTCTGAAAAATTGGGTTGAACTTAACACTTGTTTTGACGGAACACTTTTGAACGAGCCCGTATCATCATTGACGCACCTAGAGAGTAGGTCCCCTGGGACGAAATCGACAAATTATATATCATAGTCCTAAACTCTCTTCTATGATGTTGAAAACGCATCTAAATGTATCTGGAAGTACTTTAAGTAGGTATAACTACAAAGATACCAAAACGCGAAGAAGTGGTTTATTTTAAACTAAACTAGAGAGTCTAGAGATATCAATAGCCAATAATATGCTCCATCTAGTTACATCAATCTATTCCGTGGCAGGCCTTAATCTCGTCGATTTAATACACCATCTCGGCGCGGTTACTGTAGCGTCATCAAATTCCACATTCCATGTCTCGCCGTCAGAATAATCACACGCTCTAGCGCCTAATATTGATAACACTTAGTGCTCCTAAAATAGGCAGTGTTCTTTGTCAGGGCTTCAACATTATCGTATGCCGTAAGATGTTCTTCTTTGACATGGTGACATTGTGTGATGCTGCCTGACGTGAAAGATAAGGTCACATTATAGGAAATCGCTGTGAACTTCAAGCTTGGCAGTCGAATGAGTGACGGTACTTGATTCTGAACATTAAACACAATTTAAAAGCTAACAATATTTTCTGGAGCCAACAACCATTTCATCACAGAGAGTAAACAAGTGTTCAATGTTAGCTTTAATATAAAGTGCAACTTTCAAGTGGCCGAAGAAAGCTAATACAATCTGGGATAGTATTTTCCGACGAAGCCGTAAGAAAGCAAACTGCAGCAAATTTCATCCAAGGGTAGGCAATGAAATTGAACACAGTAAGTGCAGTGCAGTCCAGTACTTGCGAGGTTGCGAAGCTAATAACACCCCAAGCTTTACAAAACTAGAAGGTATTATTATAATGCTGCTGGCCATCATTATGATTACGTTTTGGTTTTCCTCCTCAACGTGCATACTAATCTAGACGAAACCAGTAATCGTAATGAGAGACAATCTTTGCTGCAGCATCATGTCATCTCTATAGACGAACGTAGGTACTTATTGGCACAGGACCATAAGATAGGCTATAGGGTGATTTCCACCAAACTGCTCGTATCGCACCAGATCCGAACAAATTTTACCATCTTTAAACGATTTTAAATCGTCTACATAGTATTTAAAGTCTTATTTTACCAAGCCGCCCACAGCAGCTTGATCGTGGGCGTCTTCAGCGGCACGCGATCATACCCGAAAGTATGATGCGACGCGCGATCGGCTCTGTTCGCCTGTCGTCGTATCCGATATGCATATTTATGCGATACCAGCAATCGCGGTTGATTTGCGGTCATTTTTTGAAGAGTCGTTGTTTATCTCCGAAACGCATCATCAGATCTATATGAAATTTAAATGGGACCATTTCGGAATAAAACCCTTTCAAACAAAAACATAATTGCCAATCCGTCTATATATGACGAAGTTAAGCCCGAACATCCTACCACTCCTAACCGTTAAAGAGTTTTACCTTCCTTCATCAGCTCAGCGTCATGAGATGATGATGACCATACGCAAATGTCATAATAGCTTTAGAAGATATATGAAAAATATTGTTAATACCTATAACATGTGAGGGTTGCCCTCGATTTACCTGGGATTCCATCATCCTGACTTGGTGCCAATGGGACCACCTCAGGAGTATACTCATTCAAATAAAAAAATAATTTTGAGAATCAGTCCACAAATGGGGGAGATATCGGTGAACATACAAAACAAAAAAATACATACAGTCAAACATAGAACCTCCTACTTTTTTGAAGTCGGTAAAAAATGGGTTTACCCTTTATACCAGGCCACTCAGAAACGATTGCGAAAAAATATTTTTATGTATGAGAGACTGGCCAGTTATAATCTATTTTGAAAATATGATTATTTGTAAGTAAAAATAGGTACTTACGTTCCAATTTCAAAATTTCCATCCACATTGTTTGCGAGCTAATTTAAATTATCGTGACTCATTAAAAAATGGATCTGCACCGGGAACATTTTCGCGCTATGATTTTGTACGATTTCAAGTGTCGCCTGAAACCGGACGAATCGTACGATAGACTTCAAATGGCATTCATGGATGAAGAAAGGCAACCGTGTATCGTTGGTATAACGAATTCAAGCGCGGTCAACTAACTTTGGGAGATGAAGAAAGAAGTTGTCGCCCTTTGACGGCTATTACGGAAGAAAACGTGCTAGCAGTGAAAAAAATTATCCATGACAATAGGCGTGTTACGTATCAAGAGATTCAGCACATACTGCAAATAATTTTTTACGCCTTAAAAATATTCGTTTAAAGAAGATTATGCCAAGTGTGTTATGCCAAATAAACTTCGGAGCATCAAGATTCTGCCAGATAGAGGGAGGGGAACCCGATGTTGTCCATAGTCTTAATTATTTTACATTTTAACGATTGACTTAGGTAAAGTACATTTCTGGAAATCCTCCAGACATATTTTTATGTTAATACTTCACAAGTAAAAATAAAAGAGATCGTTACGAATAAATCCATATATTTCTGATGTCATTCACCTTGATTTGTGATGCTATTTTCATAAAAATATGTTCCACAAATAATTTTAGTTTTTATCCACACTATTTTAAAACTGTACGTTTACTGCGACAGGACACGATAAAAGATATTGACAATATTTTGACCTCAGACATTTCATTTCTGAACATGTATTTATAATTTGAGGGTAGGTATCAAATGGCACAATGCCAGTTCCGAAAACTCATAGATAGAGCTAATATAGTGTAGTCCAAACTGACTGAATAGAACTTTTGTATTTACTTTGGGTTAACATTGACACTGGGCAGTACCTATATTTTATTCAATACTGATAATCTTGACTTTAAGTAATGTCAACTTATCTCATTCACTGTCGGTATTTTAATTAATTGAAGGTACGTCTTCCACAGCCTGGGTTGACAACCCCACTACCATATTTACAAGGCTACCAGGCTAAATCTTATAGATCTTCATGGACTTTGCTACGCTAAAATAGCTTGTGCCAAACAATGATTGAACAGCATTTTACTGTTTTATTTTTACTTTGAAAGTCTTGTACTATTAAACATATAATGTAAACTATTCATAAACTGTTCATAAACCAACAAATAAATGTAATTAGTAAAATTTCATTAAACTCTCAAATACATAGCACACTTGTAAGTACGTTTGTTTTTTATAATTTAGAAGCATTTTTCAATTTTGTAGATTATGAGTGCCGAAACTGGAAACTGTCTGAGGAGATCTTATAATGGCAGACCCAGGTGCAGTAGTACCCAAAAAGACCGCTATATTGTCTCCACTATGTTGAAAAATCGCCACCTCAATACAGTTGAAGTCCAGCAACAGCTTCTTCAGACCAACTACATTCTACATTAGTGACAGTACAGTGAGAAGAAGACTTACTGAAGCAAACCTGAAGCCCCAAAAACCATCAATTGACCAAGAAAGGGCATTGAGTAGCAAGACTACGCTACGCCCGTGAACACATACAGTGGAGTGAAGAAGAATGGGCAAGAGTGTGGAGGCAGGAGATTTGTTCACTGATGAATCTTGATTTTCACTATTCACTTCCTTCTAAAAGTGAGTTTTTTGGCAGTAAGTTAAAAATGGTTATTTTTTGGTTTTTATCTTTTTAAATTTAAAACGTAACTAATGTATAAAAAACTATTCAAAGAGAGCTGATGAAATTTGCTGTTAACTATAGTTTAGGAGAAATTGCAGTTTCAAAAGTGTGGTACTAAGTTTTGGAGGCCAGTTTATTTTAAAAGTTTATCGAAGCTCTCTTGTTTGTCTACTGACAGTGTTTGTTGCATAGCTATGGTAGAAAATTTTGTTTTGAGGTGCTCATTAACTGGACGTATTTGAAAGAACCGGTCGTGATCTGCATCTATTTGCTTATTTTTTATCTTATATTTTGAATTATTTCTGCATTTTATTTTGTTTACATCATTCTCACGTATAGAAGAAACAAAGAATAGTGTACCCAGATTCATGTAATATCGTAATTTATAAGAGTCTCCTTAGATTCCCTTCTTCTCCATAGAGATCTACATTGTAGAAATGGGAACTAGCTTCAACTTTCTTACTACCTAACTGACCAACTCATTGACATTTCATATGCAGTACCTGTGTGGAACCCCTTCTACAATAAATATATAATATATACAGTATTTTTTTTTTATCCACGCATTATCGCTGCTTTAAAAGTTGTTATCTCTCTTATAGTGAGTTACTTAAAAAATATAATCTGCTTTCATTGAGTTCAGTGCGTACTTTTCTTGAAACTACATTTTTGTATGACTTATGCAATAACTCGTATGATTGTTTAGACATTGTTAACAAGTTGCGTTATATAGTTCCTAAAACATGCCATGGACGCGAAGTGCGCGCATGCCCTGTATTCGCCACTACCTCCAGTCGTAAAAATGCCGGCTTGCGTCTCTTCGTCGCCTTACGAGCAATTTTAATAAGAATTAGGTACTTAAGTTTGGATCTGTTTGCCTTACCGCATAGAAAGTTTCGACTCATGTTACTTAACATATTAAAAAATTAATGTGCACTTTTGTTCCACTTATGCGGCACTATGTTTAACGTATGTTTTGATAGCTTTATATTTTGTTGATGCTTAATTTACTATTAATATTCCTCTTTTTTTATTGTTAACAACGCTAGTCTTCAAATTTACCAAATTGTCTCATTGTGTATCTGTGGAGAACGTGGTTAATTTCACATTTGTATCATTTCTGTATCCAATCTTATATGTAATTCTGAATGTATAATTGTTTGTTTTCCCAAAGAATATAAAATAAAAATAAAATTTCAAAAGTGTCTGTACGTAAAAATGGTTTAATTGAAATAAATTCTTTGAGTGTGAGTTTGACTCTTAGAGATATTTCATGCGACAATGACGAGCAAGAACAAAGAGAAATAGTTCTCCTTCAATCAGTCTGCAAGCAAAAATAATCAGATATATCTGAACATTTTTTAACAGACTAATTGTCTGCAGAGGTTAATGACCGTGACGAGGTTTAAATATACAAGGAACTTTTCCAATGATACAAAATGTAAGTTTAAATTATATAAGCTTTTTGTTAACGCTATAAACTAGTGGAATGTGCCAGTAGGTACAGCACATTAGGCGTATTAGCGTAACCGACGGAGAAGATTGGCAGATAATGACAATCCTGCAGCATTATCGATTCACACTTATTAGTGCCAGTCTGTTGAACTCCAATTGATGTTCATTAACCTGCCGGTACTCGCATCCATCACTACAATGGCGATCAAATTACTACCAACATAATTCAGATAGGTCCTGTATTAATTACTGTACAAAAATGCTATTCTTTCTTCATTTTCATGAGCAGTCGCTCCATAAGACATATCATACTCCCAAAACAGACATGCTACTGTAGCTCTTATGCTAATAACAATAATGTATACAACGCTATCAACATTTTAACAAGTTCTATAGATCTTTTGGCGTATGTACAATGTCACCTTGACGACGAGTGGTGGTCTCACTAGGTATTTATGCTCTGGCGCCGGTCCAGGAGATGTAGGTCGCTTGCGCGCGCGCACTGCTCACAATGATATTCATATCGCGAACATACATTTTAAACAATATGATCTATGGAATAGAATTGTAATTTCAAAATTGGTTTGATGGCAGACTTACGACTAACTCGTATTAATTTCGTAGAAAACAGTCTGATTCATAGAGAATACTTACTCATTCGCTATGTATTCGGTACCCAACACCTGCATTTTCTAGTGTTAATTTTGGATTTGTTCGAATTTAGTAGTCAACAATGTATACTAGATTATGATTGTTACCTTATGTCTTCCAAAAATAACTGACCTTTATTTCTCTTCTGTAGTCGTCATAACAATCGACTAAGATTATCGATAGTCATCTTCTTCTTGAGTTTCACCTTACAAGAAATACTGTATCCATTAAAAAACAGTCGGAAATAAATTTAACTAATGAAATAAAATAATTCCAATATTTTTGCAGGGCAGTATGATTCTCACGATTTCCGAAAAAGCTAAAGTGTAAATGACACCTTATGATCCTGACCTCGTCAAATATTTCTAGTGAACGTATGAAGTTAAAAAAATCGTATTTTTTCTTCTATCAGGTTCTTATGTATATCAAATATCTTCTCTTGATTAGATATATGTAGAAATAGCCTGTGTATCCGTTGTGAATCTTTTGATGAATTCACAACTGTTAGAACAACCACTGTATCTATTGCTGGCCACCTAAGTACGTCATTGTTTGTGGAATCTTTTAACACCGGCAGATTCACGGGCAATTACTACAGAAGAATTAAAATAAACTTGGGTTGAAAATAACCTTATGTAACATGCGCAGAATTCGAGGTAGCCTTTTAAATGTTTGTTCAGGTAATCCAGCTGTAAACACGTAAAATCACGTAGGTAATATGTAACAGGAATATGTAGGTGATATTCCTTTTAGAGTGCCGACTCACGTTGTGGTATGACGGGTACCAATTAAATTATGTTTACGAAGTAAATGGTGCCTGATCAGGGCTCTGCTTGCTATATAGTTTATCTAAAAGAGCTTAAACATTGTGGTCGGTAGAATAATAAAAAGCCGTAACTTTCCAAATCCTACTAGTATTACAAATGTTTAAGTTCGTGAGGATGGATGGATGGATGTTTGTTACTCTTTTACGCAAAAACTACTAAACGGATTTAGATGAAATTTGGCGCACAGATAGATTATAACTTGGGTTAACACTAAAGATACTTTTAATCCCTTTAGTACGTTCCCGTGGAATAGTTTCCGACCACCACGTGGGCGAAACCGTTTGCAAAAACTAGAATAAAGAGAAGCCGTAACTTGCCGAATGCAAAAAACAACAGTAGGTACAAAATGATTGTTTGCCTAGTAAATGCTGTATCCAGTAATATTCTCCTTTTATGTAACCTCTGCATCCCATTTCTTCCCGAGGGTGTCAACTAAGGGACTTACCAGAAAATGGGCAGCAGCGTTCTCTATGCATTTTACCACCATACTGTGATCGCCAACCCAGGCCGGTTGGCGATCGCAGTATGCCATAATCGCCATGCATGGCGATTATGGCAAAACCCCTCCTTTGGGGGAGGCCTATGTCCAGCAGTAGACGTCTTTCGGCTGAAATGATGATGAGGTAACCTACTAAAGCCACTCAAAATATCACTTACGTTAGCCCAGGACCAAATAATTTTGGTAGAACCGAGACACCGCCACCTAGTGGTTCTTTATTGCCAATTTTATAACCACACATTTGCAGATGAAATAGTTCACAATAGATTTTTTTATTACCATAATGCTATGTTTGTTCCTTCCATAACTGGCGAAATGTGCCAATCGCTTCGGGGAATACAGGCGTGATGATATGACTTAAAGTGTATATTATCTTCGTATCGAAGGGTTTTGGTACCATAATTATACCAACTAAAATTCGTGAATTCGATCTCACGTGGTTAGCGCTACCACAGGCGCTACTGTGTTTTCTTACCAGCGTTGTATCGTGTTGTTAACTAGGTTATGAAGGTCAGGTAGGCAGTATTATATACTCGTATATTGTCGTAGGTAAAATGTTGTCGTTGTTATTCGAAATTGATATATCTATTCGACCTTCCTAGCGAACTCGCAATTCAGAGGGGTACTAATTGCTTAATACACTATCAGTGGAAATCAATATAATTTTGACAGTTCCACAACATTCATGGAGTTGTTTACGTTGCTAAGAAGACATTTTTTTCTGACATATGAGAGAATGATTTAGATGATCAGATTCTGATTAATAGTGCGTTACGCAATTAGGGTAAGTTTTAATAATTATTGGATGGTTGAAATAAAAACCAGCAATAAACAAATTTAAGCGGTTTCAGAAAATCAATCATCTTTAAGAGACCGAAGAGAGTTTCAATAATAAGTTAGGTACCTACGACAGCTGGTGGCCAAACGCTACTTTAATACTTGTATAAATAATCGGCCCCGTACGTACCTACTTTAGTATATGGTATTGTATGATTGTATAAAACACTGGCTCTTAAAATGACGAGTTTGTCAAAGACTATTCAAACATGCAGTTTACATCAAGTCCAGTTGCAGTCTTCGGTCTCCAAGTCGTCAATTTATCTGTAGATAGTTCTGTGTTTTATATTTCTGTGGATGTATTTAACCCATAGTGCGATATATTTTTTCTACATACAGCTAATTCAAACTTAGACCAACGTACTCAAAAAGATCTAATAAAAATACTGAGGATTAGCTATCACCGGACTAAATACTTACGGCCTTATTCATAAAAAGTTATCGAACATCTAAACAATTGCTAAAGTCTGGTTTTTCATAGGTAACCACACTTTAGCAACTGTTTAGATGTTCGATAACTTTTATGAATAAGGCCGTTAGCGTAAATCTACATCACTATAGTGAAGATAGACATCACTATAGTATAGATAGGTATTGCTGAAAAAAAAAAACTGACATATATGTCAGTTTTTTTTTTTCAGCAATACCTATCTGCTTATTACTGTAATACGACTTAGGCACTGATACCTACGTCTGACGCAAACTTACTCTACCTATAAGAACAAGATTACGACCCATCCTACTAGAATAGCATCGAAAACTATTGGAAACCAAGACATTAAGGTGGCTTAAAAGATTGGTCTTTATGAAGGCCGACAAACTATATACATAATTATGTAGATTGATGAGGATGTATCAGTGGGTATACATCGAGAATGACTAAAAATAAACAACACTTAAGAAGCTGAGTGTCATCAGATGGACTTATGGCATCAGACTTAGAGAAATAAAAGATTTATGTGAACTAGTGAGTTAAGGTAAGTGGAAATAGTAGATACCCACTTATCATTCGATGCGCAATATAGCGGATTTTTACAGTTGCCATTCAGAGCATGTTAATGGCACCATATGCTTTCGCTGTTTATAATTACGAAGTTGAAGTACCTACCTATTGTCAAACATGACCATCCCCAACTTTGCCGTACCGTGCCGAATATCGGCTGTAAGGCAGGTATCACATCTCCGCTGCGAAACCATAGCAGCGAAACCGCGGTAGTTAACTAATCAACATTGAACCATATCAGGTCATCATCTGATTTTACGGAAAAACTAATCTAAGAAGCCCGAGGTAGACCTAGACAGTATTTAATAAGTCAAAAGCGACGACATTTTGCTTCAATTGCTAACACTGAACTGACTCTCACGATGTCGCCATTCGAATCGCCACATAATATTTCCCATCAATATTTTCGCGGCGGAGGTGTGCTAAGGCCTTAAAGGGCTTAGCGTGCAGCAACCACTAACAGCAGGACGAGGTAGGTAATGTTATTATCTGCGTCTGATAGCACAGGGCTACACAGTTACCTATACATATTAGGTATATGTCTATGTACCAACACACACATAATTATAGGAAAGTAGAATAATGCCATGAGTAGACACCAAACAGAGACCAAGAAGAATAAGAAAATTGCGCCATGAAACAGTGATACATTTAATGGCATGTCTTTATGACCTTAAGCGCCCTTTACAAAAATATTTTATCTATAAATTGTCTATAAATTACCGTATTTTAGTTAAATTGTGAGTTTAACTAAAATACGGTAAAATAAAAAACTATCTGTGTTCCCATCCCAATCCGTCCGGCCGTTTTTGCGTGATTGAGTAACACACATCCAAACATCCAAACATACAAACTTTGACATTTGTAATATTAGTCGGATAGACACCGATGTTTTCACAAAGCATCGTGCAAGAGATAGTATGTAAGAGTAGGAACGCCTGCATTAATTGGCTACCCTCGTGTCTTAGGTACTTCAGTAGATGAGGGCCACACAAACAACTCATTCTGGACCTGTTGCAAGTATCCAAACACACAGCGTGTACCGAGTCAACATTTGGACAATCACCAAGCACACAAAGCCCTTCCGTCAGTAATTTACCTATCGTAGGGTGATTGACGCTTTGTCTCTGTCGGCTATCTTGTCAATGTCTATTATCGATCGATCAAGCAGCGGCAGCGTACCGCCGCACGCCGGCAACAACATAATTTATGGTAACTCACTTAATAACACTAGTCGAGCAATTACGAATATTAATGGCGTAGGTATGATATTTTGTAATATAATTATAGACGTATTATAGATTTAAACTGTCTCGTTGATAAAGTTATAGATGACCTGTTATGGTTCAACGGTACCTCTATGTTGTATTATTATTAGATCATTTCAATCCACAGTCAGCAGCGTCCAGATCTTTTTACGTATATTAGTAGGATTTATTCACGTAAAAAAAGGGTGTTCCAATATTTGATTTCTACGACTTTTGCAAATTCAATCAGGCGTCTAAAAAATATCCCATTTGCATCAAATCTCCTAATAACCAAAATAGCTGGGTATAACTAGATATTTTCTGTCGTCGGGGCCACGTTCGCGAAAAACTTGACTTCAGAGCTTCCTCGTCGTACGCTGCTTACCTACTTATTTTTTGTGGTTCCAAATAATTGTCTTGTCGCCGTTCAAAATCTTATGCTGTTTGCTATCTCTTTTAGGTGTTTCGTAGATACAGAAAGACTTTTTAGAACACATTCATAGGAACGTGCTGATTGATTTGTTGTAGATTCACAAGATCTTGCTTCGCCGTATAACGATTGCCTGTATTCGGGCACAACTTATTAGGTACTAAGGGTAATAAATACCGTAGACTTACATCTTCAAGTTAAAGACTACCGTAGACTAATGTCTTTAAGTTAAAAACGACCGCAGACTTTCGTATTGAAGTTAAAGACTATCGTAGACTAGCATCTTTAATTTAAAGACTACCGTAGACTGACATCTTTAAGTTAAAGACTACCGTAGACTGAAATATTTTAGTTAAAGACTCCCGTAGACTTACTTCTTTAAGTTAAAGACTACCATAGACTTACATCTTAAAGTTAAAGATTGCCGTAGACTTAAATCTTTAAATTAAAGACTACCGTAGACTGAAAACATTTAGTTGAAGACTACCGTAGGTTGAAATCTTTAATTTAAAACTACCGTAGACTTACATGGGTCAAAATGTTAGGCCACGAAAAGTATGAATAAAAGGCAATTTTGCATACAACCGAAATGAGGGATGTGTGGTGTTACATATCGATGCCTTACGGCCAAAAAGGGATAAGCGACATTTTTTGCGAAATCGACTTATATATATGGTTAGAATCGGCTTTTTTTTCTGCGTCTATTTGTTTAAGTTTCGTAACTCTAGGTCGAACTTTTTGTCGCTTAGGCGGTAAAGAAATTAGGGTCCTAACACTTATTTAATCGTCATAAACGACAGTTATTTTGGTGTATTTTTTATTATGGTGGTTGGATGAAAACAATATTTCAAAACTGTGAGTTATGCAATTTTGGCTTTGTATATTTTTTTTAGCTTGAAGCGTTAACTGGTTTGGGCTATAAATATTTTTTGCAAAAAAATACATTAATCAAATTTTACTTGAATCTTTATTTACTAAAGTTCCGGTTAGGATAATATGGCAGTTTCTTTGGACAAAATAGTTGTCATTTATTACATTTAGGCCGCAATTCCGAGACTTTATTTGGCGCTTATTGCTATTTTCCCTAGTCACTATATCAATAATTATTGAAGGCGCTTAGGATAAATCATCCAAACGAATGTCGCCTAACATTGAAACATTAAATAAACAGTATTTTTTAGAGTTCAAAATTTTAAGTTTATTATTATTTTGTCATACCTAAGAGTAGTCCTTAGGTACGAAATTTTAAGTTTATTATTATTTTATCGTACCTAAGAGTAGGTAGTCCTTAGGTAAGAAATTTTAAGTTAATTATTCTTTTGTCAACATGACAACATGGATGTATAGTGCAAGACTTACTTACAATATGTAACTATTGTTTTGTGTAATTTTGTAAATTAAAGACTGATTTACCAAAAATCTCTTTTTTTAATATCCTGTCTATGGGTAAAGGTCTTATCTATGTATGTACGTATGTATGTATAAATTGTATAAACATAATCACAATGTGCTTTCGCGTTGTATAAAAGAGCTTGTTATAAATTTTATAGATAATTAACTTATTACAATTTCCTTGTTCGTCTGTCATTAACCAATAGCCGGTTATATCATATTGGCTCCACTTGATGAACAGAAAACTCACAGGTATGCTCTTTTCCTTCAATTGAAATAAAACAAATGGTGCAGTTAAATCATTTAGGTTGGAAGTGAATCAGTGAGTTGTTTTCATTTACGACGTTTCTTCCTGTTAGTAAAATCAGGACCATTTGAGGGTAAGCGTCAGTAGATGGTGTTAGGAGTGTGATTTATTTTAATTAACAATGACATTTCGTAGAGACCTAATTAAAAGCTGTATGGGTAAATTTTGAAACTTTTGGAACCTACAGAAAAATTTAATTGATTTTTTTTTCACTTATTTTGAACTTTAAACTATTCTCCTGTAAAGTTTGTAAAGTGGCGGTTATCCCTTTTTGGCTGTGAGGCATCGATATGAATAAAATAAAAAAGTGCTTATGAGGAAGTCAGAAAGTGGCACCGATAACTAAAAAGTTGTATGGAAATCGGTTCTCATGTTTTGGGCATGTGATACGAAGGAATGTGGAGAATGTCTTGAGGAAAGTTTTCAGTAGGAATGTCGATGGTTATAAGAGTAGGGGGAGACCAAAGAAACGTTGGATGAACTGTGTGAATGATGATATGGTTATAAAGGGTGTTTGTTACCACCGAGATGACGACTAATAGTCGATCAGGTTAAGCTAGTCCTGGCTGTCTTTTGTGGACCTTCGAAAGTCGTTGCGGGTCGTCGGAAGCCCAAAAGTCTGCCAACCAGTCTTGCCAAAGGGTATCTATCGTAATACTATAATGCTGTAAGTTTCCAAAATAAAATAAAATAAAATACGCAGTAACCGGGTTGTGGGAGTCAGATGGCAGTCGCTCCATGTAAAATAATGGTATCCAACTGCATCTGGTTAGTCTGGAAGCCGACCCCAGCATAATTGAGAAAAGGCTAGGCAGATCAGACTTACATAAGTATTCAAAGACTACCGTAGACTTACAGACATCTTTAAGTTACATAATTATGTACTACTAAAATATGTAAGTACTTATATCTTTATGTGTCTTTCACTAAACCAGGCTCAATTTATTAAAACCCAATACGGAATAGGCATAGTTATTCAGATTTCTATCTTAAAGTAAGGCCACTAGAAATGAATATCAATTGTAAGCATGTACCCGATATGTACATATGCAGCAGATACAATATTATTCTATCAACATAGGAAAGCTTATATCTAGCTGCGGTTATGCCTCCGAGGCTCATGCTCATTATTTGCGGATTTAAATTTCATGAAAAGGTGAAAACCAGGCAGGAGGATATGAACAGAGGAAACACCCGGAGTCATTATTATAACTTCTGCTTTCTAGCTACGCCGTGCGACGAACAGTTGCGCCCTGTGGTAATTTAATTTGAATGCGCTTCGGAAGAACTCAAATACTGAAGTAAATCGTTTGCTTCGAGTACCAATAAATAAGGCAGGAAAAGTTTGTATTCAGTGCGCAAACTTTAACCATGAATTCAGCATACCATTCTAGAACCCCCAGCGAAGAAAATTTTCGTCGGTTTTCCAAAAAAAAATCAGCTGTTTCATAGAAAAGTGCAATACCGACGCGGTCAAAATGTATGGAACAGCGTTTTTTTTTTTTTGGATAACCGACGCAAAATTTCTGCACTGGGGGGTCTAGAATGATATAAGTACTGAATTCATGGTTACAGTTTGCATTTTTTAAAGTTAACGTGCCATCTACACGATAGCCTAAACCCATTTTTATGTAGCACTATGCTTTGCAAGTGCACCCTGCTTCCCCCTCAGAAAATTATCCAGTAACAAGAAACCAAGCGCTTCGCTCTCAATTCGAACAACAACAACTAATTGTCGTAAATAGCTGTCCGCTAAATTATCATGAAAAATTTAAAATAAAGCTGCAGTTTTATTCATTTTAAAATAAACACTGTTATTTTCAAACAACATCAACATTAAGCGGCAATTTATTAACACAAATATAAGTACTTACGCGGCACTGTTACGCAGATGCACGTAAATATTGGCAATTTGGCAAAAATGGCTGTTTCTTAGTGGCCGTAGACGGCGCAATTATTTCAGCGTATATTTGGATACGTGTTAATTAAACGCGCTTTCATTACTTACGTCGCACAGTGGATCGTCCCCATAGAAAAGGTTGGACATAGGCAGCTTTTATTTTTATTTTTGAGGTTGGAAAATCATCAAATGACTCCCGCTCTGTGTGAAGCAGGAAGTCGTGTCAGACCCACCCGTGTTCCTTCAGTTGCCTGTGTGCCAGGGACGACGGTATCTCTTTCGATCAACCCGCACCCATGGCAGGATATGGCAGCTTGTGAAATGAAAATGGTTAAAAAAAGAACAAAAAATGCTATCGTATTCCTTTACCAAATATCTACAAATATTCATCTAAGACTTTTTCTAATTAGACTCCATATTTCGTGAGAAAATAGATAAAAAGTGTTTTTTTTTGTATCGAAATGGCCACTTAAGTTCCCCCCCCCCCCCCCACCGCCTGAGTTTCGCCTACTTTCGGGTGGTCAATTTTATAAATGGTATCGATCTGCCCCATTTCATCCACAGACATATGGTGCCCCAAAGGTGCACTTTCCGAAATATAATCGATTTTCGTTTTATCATAAAACAAATACAATAGCATGACAAAAATACCATTGTAACCATGAATTTTCATTTGGCTTGAACCAAAATAATGCGTGTATATGTGTCTAGGTACATTTACTTTCAAAATACAGTGTGGTCAGATAGACTAAATAAACATAATTATGTTATGAAATATTGGCAAGTAAAAACTTGCCTCTAGCTTGGGTATTCATACAATTTAATATATTTATATACGCTATTTATGTTAATCATTGATTATTTACCAAATAATACAATTTGTAAAAAATTAGATAATTGCTAATTGTCATGCTAATTGTTTCATCGTAATTGGCAATTAGCCAATTACGATGAAACAGTTGGATGAAACTCTTGGGCTTCTATGGGGACGGGACGATGCACTACTGTGCGTCGGCCACATAAGTAATGAAAGCGCGTTTAATTATTGCCACGAAACGGGCCAATTAAAATTTCATGCATTCTCAAATGTTTTCTACCTGAAGATTAAATCAATGACAGTTACTGTGGCTAAATCCAATAGTTACCTTGATAGGTACCTATCTACTCTATCTAATAACGTAGCAATTAACACCATTTAGGTAAGATCTAAAATATTATTCGGTTATCTTCATGGTATCAACTGAGTTAAGGCCTCTTTAGCGGACATTCAGTGAATGGCTATCAGTTAAGTTCACTGAAACAACAGATGAACCGAGCTGTGTTTATGCAATAGTTCTGAACTATTCAACCGCTGTAACTCACAATAATTTGAAAATACAGCTATTCCGCCAGTTATCAATGTCTTCACAGCCTGCCGCATGCCTACGTGCCTGAACAGTTAATTAAAGCGAACAGAAAAATTGATTAGTGCATGTTCTCACAAACAATGGCGCGTTTGTGGCATCCTTTTTCTCGTTAGTTCCGCTCGGAGTTCCGTCGGAACAGGGCACAATGCACAGGATCTGTTATGGTGAACAGACGCATCTAGGACACTACTCCATGCAAACCGGCAAACTGCAGGAAATTCAATGAGTTTGTTGTCACACAATGCAATTCTATTTTATGTCAACTTTTTATTATGTTATCTGTATTGCACAGCGGAAGTTTATTTTTATTATAATTATAAGGATTGTACCTACAGGCTCATTATTTTCTCACTGCTGCTACTTTTGATTTTATTCTTTGCATGGGTGACTATTGAGAGTTCATCTCAAAGCCTCCGGCAGTTATTTATTTATTTACTTAAAGGTTCACCCACAGCACATACGTATCCATACGAATATTAAATCACACGGTTATATTTTAATAATAATATGCCAATTACAGGTAAACACAACATTGACAACAGAAGACGCCAGATTACCGCCTAGTTGCTAACTTAAGTGTAGGTGTACAATTGTTTATGAAAATGAGAAATAAAATAAAAAAACAAAGGTAGGTAATAAAATAAAAGACAAAGTAAGTAAGATTGGATTGGATTTGCATTATTAATCAGAAATTTCGACTACTTTTCATTGGTGTGTAGAGAGGCCAAGATCCTTGATTTAAACTTCACCTTAGGGTATATATGAAGGGAGTTAATCTAATCTGGACCGAAAATTGGCAAGGACACTAATTTTCGGTAGTCAATACTTTTAAGATAGAATAGCAGTTGCAATAAAAAAACAGTCTTAACTTTTCCCCGCTAATAATGCCAGTTGAGTCTTTCGTCTCGTTTTGAACCTTGAGTCGATTTAAAATTGTGAGAGAAATGGAAAGCTAATAGGTACAGTTCCCGGTATCTTCGAGACAGCCACAGTTAATAATAATATAATATAATATAACTTTATTGTTCTCTCATATTCACAACACAGTACAAAGTCCAGATAACACTTAATAGAGACTGGTGTCTGTTGTAGGTAAAACCTGTATTACAGATCACCAGGCTTACCCTCCCTAAGACAGCTCACTTATGACTAATTACTGTTTAATTATACATACAGGTTAAAAATAGTAAAAACACTATTACAAATTAATAATAACAAATGTAAAACAAAAACAAAATGAAAAATTAGAACTAAAGTAAAACAATTTTGATGGCAAAAATGGCATGACATTAGTTTGGGGTGTGTAAGTGTGGGTGTGTGTCTGTGAGAGTGTAAGTGATGGTGTGCTGGGTATGTGTGTGTTAATTGTATTTCTTTCCATACTATAAACATTACCTTATTACGTTAGACGCGAAGAGACTTCGACGTCTACCTCTGGATGTATAAGTACATAATTTGTTTGATTACAGAATGTATAGGTACATAATTTGTTTGATTACAGAATCGTCGCCGACACGACAGTGTGAAACAGTTGTCGTCGGCAAGTCGTAAACATGCTGACCGCAGTTATTATTCTACCGTCATACGGTGAATAGCCTTAGTGACTTCAAAGTGTATTTTGAATAAAGCAAAAATCTGAAAGTAGCTTAAAATACTGTCTATAGACTTCACTTGATTTAACATTGGTAATTCGTTAAAGAATATATATCGTTTCTAATTATACAGAGTTTGACTCGTTGGTTCAGTGGTCGCAAGCTACTGTTGAGCATCCTGGGTTGGATTCGCAGGTCGGGCAAAATGTTACGGCCCCGAATCTAGATTTGTGTCCGGTTAATGGCCATAGGTTCGCCCCCTATTACTTGAGACTTTAACGCGTGATGTTATGTTACAAAGGTATTTTTTTTTTAATTAATATCTTCTTTAATTTTTGTAAAAAAATAACAATATGTCATGCAATCCCTAAGTAGAAAACCCTTAAATTCATAGCATAGTTTGGGCTTTTCCATTTCAAAATTGTAGTAACGGTTGGAAAGTATTTTCATAATGTTTGTAAAGTAAAAGTAAAGTGCCAGCGCTCCACATCAATTCAGCCGAAAGACGGCCACTGCTGGACATAAGCCTCCCCAAAGCTCCGCCACTTCGACCGGTTCTGTGCTTCCCGCATCCAGCGGACTCCTGCGGCCTTCACAAGGTCATCGGTCCACCTTGTAGGAGGCCTTACAACGCTACGTCTTCCAGTACGCGGTCGCCACTCCAGAACCTTCTGGCCAGCCAGCCATCAGTTCAGCCATCTGTTCTGCGAGCAATGTCCATTGCCACTTAAGTTTGGCAATTCTTCGGGCTATGTCGGTTACCTTGGTTCTCCTGCGGATCTCTTCATTTATAATTCGATCGTGTAGGGAAACTCAGCGCACCACGCAATGACTCAATACAAAGATGAAACGGCTTTTGATTGTAGGATATCAAAATCACGATTGATTAAATAACGAGCGGCTTGTGGCTAAGTAGTGATGTCCCGGATCATTAGAAATGTAGATCCGCAGATACGGATCCGGATACGGGTAATTGGCGTCAAGATCCACGGACACGGATCTTAATTTTCTTACTACATCGGTGTCGTTGCGAGTGACCTTGAAACGATAGTTGACGCCACTTGACGCTTTGCGTGACAGAACATGTTTCGACTTGCGTTGCGCGCAGTTGCGCGGTTCTTTCTTTTGTTTTGTTTATAGTTTATTGTGACACTGGGCAGCATAGATAACGTTAAGGGTTTGTTGTACGAGTAAAAAAAACGTCTACAAAGAAGTTTAGTAGTGCAATTTGGAATTATTAATAAGGTAAAATATCTGTCAAAAATGTAACGGGATAGGGATACGGATACGGATCTTTTGTCTCCCGCGGATATCCGCGGATACGGATCAGGTACGGCTATCCGGAACATAACTTTGGCTAAGTAATAATAGCCGGAAGGGTAACGGTTGGTTCGTGAATCGTGGACGAGTGACCATCTTGACATAGCAAGACCCCTCTGTGCCTCGGAAAGCACGTTAAGTATACCGTTGGTCCTGGCTGTCGTGTCGGATCTTTGACTATAGTTAGGTATGAAATCAAAATCAAAAGTAATTTTTTCTAATTAGGCTGAGAATCAGCACTTTTCGAACGTCAAAATCCATAAGACAGTCCCCCAAAAACGCCCACCCGTCACCAATTCTTAGTGCTTTAGCTGGGAAGAAGTGGCGCGACAAACTCCTCAGCAGCACAGCTCTCTGCTTAGTTGGATAAACTTAATTCTATATATAGATACAGAGGCAAAGTAATAAACATTACGAGAAACAGAACATCAATTAAATAATTAGTCATACAGTACGTCAGCCAGCCATGCCAATATACCAACAAATAAAATGAAAACTTAAATCGAGCACAAAGAATTCAAATTAAAAAAATATGTAAATAAAGCATAATACCAAAATATAAAAGCCTCCTGGTATAAAGGGCGTGATAGCTTACATTATGCAAGGCTGGATCATGTTCACCGCTGCTGTTAGTACCCCGAGTTACAACTCGAGACCTCAAATGATAACCTAGGACCATCGACGTAAAATAAATAAACAGGTAGGTAATTATTAGTAACAAAAACAAAATCATGGTCAGCCAGACGACCAGTCACCACAAGCAGTTGAAGGAAGGAGGTAGCCCGACCCTCGACGCTACCGCAAGCAGTAACATCTACGGGAGCATATCTACGGGACTTCAGAAGCCCGAATGTCTGACAACCAGTCTTAAGAAGAGGTTGGATTGGATGTGGAAGTCAGATAGGCAATCGCACCATGTAATGTTGCTGTTACACAGCTGCATCCGCTTAGACTGGAAGCCGACCCCAACATAGGTGGGAAAAGGCTGGCCAGATGATCATGATCGATAAATATGATAATATGAAATAAAGTTACGGCTTATCAAGTTTGCAAACTGGTTTACCTTACTAACAAAAAAGGGCTTCAGGAAATTATGGCTATTCATTTTGGGGATAATCTTTTCAGTGCTAAGTTATGCATTTCAGTGCTAAGTTATGCTTTTTAACTACTGGTAACTCTACCAGATTCAGTTTAAGATATTTGTAAAGAGTGTTTTTCTGTGTCAATTAAGTTTTATTATTATTGTACTTATACTACCCTTTCCGTGTGGTGCCTGACGTAAAAAGAATTACTTTACGAAAGACGTAAAAAATTATTGCGCCATTTCTTCTTCGCAGCTAAAACACTAGGAAGTGGTGAAGAGCGGGCGTTTTGGGGCACTGTCTTATGTAATTTGACTTTTGATTTTGATTATAATTATGTCAAACCATATTTGTTACAGTCGCGAAAAATATTTTGTTCAAAATACAACTTTACACTGACCTACAAGTCACCACAATTAAATGTAAGAAAATTTGAATTTCGGGGGCTACCCTGGAGCTTCCACCTTAAGTTAGTCGCAGGTAGGATGTCATCATTAGCCCTTAATAAACCTACAGCATAAGTTTTTGACCAGTGCGCAAACTGTAACTATGAATTCAGCATATCATTCTAGACCCAGCGCAGAATTTTTTGTCGGTTATACAAAAAAAAAATCAGTTGTTTCATAGAAAAGTGCAATACCTACGCGGTCAAAATGTATGGAACAGCTGATTTTTTTTGTATAACCGACGCAAAATTTCTGCGCTGGCGTGTCTAGAATGATATATGCTGAATTCATGGTTACAGTTTGCGCAGTGGTTAAAAACTTATCCTGTATAGGTAACTCTCTGCTTAAATATGTGTGGAAGATGGTTTGTAAACCGAAAGAGACAATTATTCTGGGTAATATACTTAGATGAGAAATATTTTTAGAATAGAAATCCGTCGACTATTTTTTTTATTTATTTCATCAAACAAAGTGTCGATGCACATTCTTACATCATTTTGCTCTTTGGACAGCAATTAATTACTTTGATTGTGGTCTTTGATTAGTTTCTCTCTCTCTTTTATGACACCCTTGTAATCTGTTCCAACGAAGTTTATTCTGGGCTGATTCATGTAGCCTAATTATCTCAAACCGAGCAGTGGCTAAAAAAAGAAATCGTGTAATTATTTCAGCTCCAGATGCAGATAAGATTACAGTTTGGTTGAAACAGTTTCCTAAAATATATTCTTATGTTCAAGTGCTGAAAAGTACGTAACGGGGATACGCGTAGGCGCTCGTTGAAACACACACTACGAAATTTACCTACCAGCGGCTACAGGAAACTAATACAACAAATACCATCGCACTGACTATCGAAATATCTGTTTTATTGCATCCACTTTGTATAAACCGAGTTAGACAATTTCCACTGAAGACTGTTTATAAACGCAGTAATAGAATTAAAAATACATGATAATAATGCCTTACCTATGGGTACCTACATACCAGATAAAATTTAATCTGGAACAGAACTTTATCCCAGAAGACAAAAACTTACCAGAAGTCAGTAAAACGAGCCGTAAGCAGAAAAAGTCCTGCGCGTATCATTGAGGTTTTCTCACTTTTCATGAAAATCTTGGAACAACAGTGCCATCTGTACTGTCGAAACGAAATAACGTTCACACACAGTCTGACAAATTTTATTTTTGCAGCACACCCTCGTTCGCTTACTAGTGAGCTTGCCCACTGATTTGTTCGAAGATTCTCCAACAGGTGGAGTTCGGAATAAAAACTGGTGAATGGTAACTCACCAAAATAACCTGTAGCTTTCGGTGACACTCTCACTACGTAATACCGACTTCTAACACAAGATGTCACCACAATGACAAATTGTTTCAGGAACAAGCATAGCAATTTATTCCAAAAAAATATTATTGCTGTCTTTTTGATTCACAGCTTGTAAAGTCAAAAGTGGTGTATGGTTCGTATCTACAGTTCAGTGTGTACCTACAAAGGCACTGAATCAGCAGGTTTATGTTGATTACCCACATTTGTGTGTACCTACTAATTGTCATTGTCGTCAGATGATTGAAATGGATGAACATTATCAATAGTTGCGCCAAAGGTCGTGGCCTGTAGATCGTTAATAAAAAGCTATCGATCAAACAGATCAAGATCGCATCCGGGCGCGCGGGCGCACGGGCGCGGTTTTGCGCAGAGTTATTCCCAGAGCGCGGCGCGGGTGCGGTCGGGGTGCGGGGCGGGGGGCGCGGGGCGAGCGGGCACCGCGCTCAGTGTGTCGGCGCGCGCCGCCGCCGCCATGGGCAACCAGCACTCTGCCTCACACTACGTCCACAAGCCCAGCAAGAACGTGCGCTGGAAAACCGCAGGTAATCCCAACCCCCGCACCCTTCGGGCTGCTACCATCACCACCAACCCCCCACTCGTGTGTAGCGCGTCTGAGCCCCCTGCCTGTATATCTATTTTTAAAAAGACTGCGCGCTGCGATTCCTAAAGCGTGGCACAACAAAACAAATCGTAAGACCGTCCGCGTTCATGTAACGATTATCACGCGTCTAATTTTGAAAGGAGTTTTATGCCAAATGGCTTATACCGGCAGCACCGTCGTTACCGAACAAAGGTTAACGCCCGACTAGACATATTTAATTTTAACTTAAATCATCCAAATGCATTGAGTAACGCCCAACCTCGTCTCGATTTCCAGGTCGGCCTGCAACGCCAGGAAAGCCGGATATAATACCGATACTATCGGACGAGGAACCGAACTCGATCACGCTGCGATGGGCGCCGGCGGCACACGACGGGGGCGCGCCGCTGCTAGGCTACCAGGTGGAGTGCAACCGGCTCGGCGCGCCGGACTGGATCCGCACGGCGCCGCCCGTGGTGCTGCGACCGGAGCTTGTCCTTACGGGGCTGGAGCCACCCTACCGCTACCAGTTCCGGATCGCCGCGCTCAATGCTGTGGGTCGTTCCGATTACAGCGACCTCTCCGACGTGCTCACGGTTAGCTCGGACCGCCTCCCCCATGAACCGCCCCTATTTCTTCAACATTTAGATGATCGCACGGCTCTTGAAAACGATAAAACAGAATTCCGTGTTGCTTTCTCTGGTATCCCGCCACCTACGATAGCGTGGTTCAAGGATGATTATGAAATTTTCAGCAGTCGAAGAACGGCGATCACTACGAGTGAGTCCACTAGTGTTCTTGTCTTCCACCAAACGTTACCAAGTGACGAGGGAGAAATAAAATGCACTGCAACTAATCGTAGTGGACACGCGGTCACCAAAGCTCGATTGTCACTCGAAGCCGCACCGAAGTTACGCTACCCGCGACAATATGAGGACGGCTTGTTATACGAAATCAACGAAACCGTTTTCCTGAAAACGACAATAGTCGGGAAACCGACACCGACAGTAGAATGGCGACACGACGGCCAACCCATAGTGGTAGACGATCGAGTGGAGATCTCGAATACTTCAAAATTCTCGATGCTCAAAATACACACAGCACGAAGAAGTGACCGAGGGGAATATCAGATTCACGCCAGAAACAGGATAGGGGAGGACACGGCCGCCTTCCTGGTGACGATCACGGCGCCGCCCGACCCGCCGCAGCGCGTCTGCGTGGCGCGCCAAGTGGACAAGTCCGTCTCGCTGGATTGGGAGCCACCGGACGACGACGGCGGCTGTCGCATAGGCAACTACGTGGTGGAGTACTACCGGAACGGCTGGAATGTGTGGCTCAAGGCGACTACCAGCCGCAAGACGAACGTTACCCTGTTCGATCTCATCGAAGGGAGCGAGTATCGCTTCCGTGTAAAAGCTGAGAGTCCGTATGGAATGAGTGCGCCGAGTGTGGAGTCGGCGCCGGTGAGGATACCGGGCCGACCGGTGGATATGGAGTTTTTGGCGGTGGAGTCGAAGATAATAAACGAGGTGCTCACTCGGGAGGACGGCAGCGAAGCGCGCGTGTCACCGGCCCCACGCCGCAAGCGTGCGCAGACCGCGCCGGCCGAGGCACCGCCGCCGCTGCGTCAGCCTCGCCGACACTCGCCGGTGCGGGACCCGTCCGGCAGCAGCGAGTTCATGTTGGTGCTCTACCCAGATTCGCAGAAACAAATGGAAAAATCCGGTAAGCATACATTCTTTTTCTTACATTGTTATTACCTGCTTAGTTTAACACATGTCGAGGCTTTGTTTATGTATTGGCGGTGATAAACTAAACATTGGCTCTGTCTATCGTCATCCCATTGATTCGAAAGCTAGGATTGTTTTCAACTGCCTAGGTAGGTATATTAACATCTGTACAAATAAATAGAATTGAAGTCTGTTTGTAATGTCAAAATACAGCTTTTTACTAAACGCAAATAAAAGTATATACGGCGTATTTTTGGCTGTCCGTCAGTTTGTTTGTTCCGGCTAATCTCCGAAACGGCTGGACCTATTTTCGACGGGACTTTCACTGGCAGTAGCTGATTTTATAAGGAGTAACATAGGCTACTTTTCCGAAAACCTCGCGCGCGAATCCGCGGGCACGGCTAGTTTACAATATAAAATGTGTCAAATAGATAGTAACCAGGACTGTATCCTGGATTAGATTCATTCCAGAAAACATGCATTGCATTGCATCCCTCTAAACTTTAATATTATTATATTTCTAACAGCCCTTATATTGTTTTGGAGCTAGGTACTGAATATGATAGCTTGTGATAAGCAATGCTGTAGCAGATGTGTACAAATAATTTATTGAGAAGAGATCCTGAGAACTATCTCTCAGGATCTCTTCTGAATAAATTAGTATCTGACCCAACCCAACATTAAATAATACCTTTCACTCCTGATAGGTACTAAGACACAAACTGTTGAAAGCATGCGGTTTGCATTTTACAGTTCTATAGTTCTTCCCTTCGTCTGTCAGGCGAGCCGATTTAGGTCTAGGTCCTACTAATATTTAGTTGTAGATAACTATCTTGGCATACTTATTAGGAATTTTATGCGGACATAGACGTTCTGATTTTTGCGAATTGATTTTAACAACACATGTCATCATTTTTAATTTTATCAATACTAGCTCTTGCCAGCGGCTTCACCCGCGTGGTGGTCGGTGTATTACATATAAACCTTCTTCTTGAATCACTCTGTCTATTTATGAAAACCGCATTAAAACCCGTTGCGTAGTTTAACAGATCTAAGCGTACAAACACGAAAAGCGACTTTGTTTTATACTAACGGCCTTATTCATAAAAAATTATCGAACATCTAAACAGTTGCTAAAGTCTGGTTTCTCTTTGAAAACCAGACTTTAGCAACTGTTTGGATGTTCGATAACTTTCTATGAATAAGACCATAAGTATGTAAGGATTTCTTTGGTGCTGTATAAAGTAAAGATTGATGTTCCTCCACCAATGTAGTCAGCGAAATTGCCAATGAATGTAAAAGTGCTAATTAATGAGGCAATCACAATTACAAAAAAAATCTCTAAGGTCGTAAACAATTGTCCTCACCCATAATATACCTGAAAAAGACCAAAACCAGAAGAAGTTCACCACTGTTATCTGTAGCTACAGGTGTAAAGATGGATTGTTCTGCTTTTTCTCTTATGTAATGTTGCTGTTGTTCATTTACACAGGGAAAAATATGCGCTTGTTGATTCTACCTTACCTTAATTACATACACCCTGCCAACTACCTATTTCATGTTTATTTTAATATTGCGACTGTTTTATTCATTTGAAACTATACCCATTAAATTAGTTACCTTCGGGGCTTATGTTTAATCACACATCGCAGTATTCGTAACTTGATTAAGACCATAATAAGATACATGCTTTTCAAATATAGACATGCGCAATGCTTCGACGCACGATGGTGCGCCTATAAATAGGCGTCCGCCAAAGTCAGCTACAAGTTTAACACAACGGCACCTACTTAGTTACGCGCTAACATAATTCCAAACAACATAAACGCGAGATGCTGACCGCATCACAGCTTCTGCGAAATTTACAGACATACAACAGAACATTTGCGAAAATCTATTTCCAGCGTAAATGAAGTTTGTAACTACTATTCAATTTGCTTTACCTCTGAATCTGAACAGTAGTTATGCGAGTAGGTATTCAATGTTACAGTACAACAATATGCAAACACAGTTTCACCTATTGACAAATACCTACGGCTTTAAATGCAATGGCGAATTTGAGTTTCTAGTTTGTAAGCATACTTCGTATTCGAGTACCTATTGCTAAATACATTTTTACAACTACAAAAATCCTTTTAATTTCAGAAAAGAGACAATCCATTCAGCTGGACCTAGACTCTCTGACGCCGCCTCCCCTCTCGTTCTCTGCGCCGGAGCTGAGCTCGCGATGTACGATGCCGTTCAAAGCGCTGCGCAACGCCGTCAGCTCATCGCAGCTCTTGCATGAACTAGCAATGGCACGCGTTCACAAAGCTGTAGCAATGAAAGAAGAACAAACCAAAAACAAAGACGATAGACCCCCTAATCACAAAACTGACATTCCGTATATTACTAGCTTTGATCGCGACAGCGTAAATAATGATCGAGATAATATACCTAAACTGCACGAAGACTTATCAGAAGCAAAGCCTAAGAAACCAGAAATATTACCTAAACCAGACTCTGTTGACAGCACACAGCACAAATTCGGTCCGCGCCAAGTGTCACTGGATTCTGAAGCATCTGATCACAAATGGCAACATATGTCCTTTGATGAAGACTACACTGCTAGCACTGTTTCCTCTGATGGGGAATATACAGATGATGGAAGTCTTGATGGTGATATTGATCGACGAAGTCAATATTCAAACGAAGAGGAAACATACAACCCGAGAGACAAAATGGCTCGTCCGTCGCCGCTCAAAGATTTTATTGAGGAGGAAGAAGAAGAGCTATCGGAAAACGAACCTCTCAAGCCTTTGCCTCTACCTGATCCAAATTTTGTTCCAAAACCCATATTGAAGAGAAGAGAATCAGATATGATAGAAACAAAACCAGCTCCTGAATCTGAAATTCCAAAAACCATAGAAAAACCGAAAATCACCGAAATACTGAAAACGGCAAGTAAACCTAAAAGTATAGAGAAAACGAAAGCGACAGAAAAACCTAAAGCACCAGAAAAACCAAAGAAAGGAGAAAAGATTACTATATTTAAGAAAATCACCAACACCAAATTTCCGAAATTGCTTCATAAAAGGGAACCTGAAAAACCCAAAGAAGAAGACTTACCCAACGATAATCTTAAAACAAATAATAAAACTGAAAAATTACAAGATAAGGTCAGTGAAGAAGGGAGAACAGTGATTGATTATTACGGTAGTATAGTGAAAGAATATGGCAGCCAGAAAAAATCGACTGCTCCAATATACCTTAAAACAGAAGACTTAAAAGCAGTTGCTGAAAAGCAGCAAATTGAGACAAAGCCTGAAAATGTCGAGGAAAACAAAAGAACAAAACCAAAGAAGACAATAAATAAAACTAATAACAGTAAGGTGACATCTGCGAAAGGAAAAATTGCAAATTCTATTAATAAATCGGTTAAGCCAAAGAAACAAACCAGTACCGATAAAAATCTATTGGAAAAAAAAGGTAAAGCAACGGTTCCTAGTCCTCCAGAAGTCCAAAACAACACGCCAAAGAAGTGTAGTCAACAGGTCGTGCTGAGGAAAACAGAGCGAGCTACTATCGTCATACCTATCAACTATCAAGAACTTGAAGAGAAAGCCAAGATCAATGTGAGGTCAGCCATCGACTATACAGTAGACGTTTGCCTCCTTCTCTTAGCTTTTTGGGTATATTTCTTTAAAGACGAGAGGCTCGCCATTCCCTTTCTCATACTGATCATATATCGACAGTTACAAGAAACTCTGCTGATGAATATTCCTGAGTGGTATGAACTTTATACTCCCAGTTGGCTCAAGAAGAAAACTTCTTGACCTTTCCCAAAAGACATGTTGTGCGATAATCTGATTGAATTGTGAGCAATGTATGATGTGTGATTTTGTGAACATATTTGTTTTAATAATAATTAAACTTACACATTATCTCTAATATATAATTAAATTATAATACAAACTCATGCTAAAAATTAAGATAACTAAAACTAGTTGGCAAAGACTTCACATACAAAAATTTTTGTTAAAAAAAAAAATTCTAAATTAAAATGTTGTATATACGCCACAATATTATATCACTTCCCAAACATGTGCGACTCATATCTCAGTTCAAGCTGCCGGTCTCCGACTGTGTTCCTTACATACCGCCTCGTAAAGTGCGGGATACCAAAGCATGCGCTCGCAGAAACACAGGACTTGTTCTAGGCGTATATTACAATGAAAACGTAGTGTCTGATCCGGCAATCCTCACTGCGAGCGGTCGGAAATATGATAAGCAAATATGTGGAAGATTATGGACACTGTTAAATCTAGCTCCTATTCCAAAACTTGGCGAAACTAGGGTATTTTATGACTTGGACCCAAAGTATGCTTACGTCGCAGTCACTGGACTTGGCACCGAATGTTTTACGTACAATGGAATCGAGAAATTAAACGAAGCTAAAGAAGCAATAAGAATAGCAGCAGGTGCTGGTGCAAAAGCACTTCGTCCATTAAATCCTAAATCTATCGACGTGGAGTCGTTCGGAAACGCAGAGGCAGCTGCCGAAGGAGCAAACCTCGCATGCTGGGAATTTAACGAATTTAAAAGTAGATCAAACAAACCAGTAATTCCCAAACCAAATCTCCATCTCTACGATGATTGTGACGAGGATGGTTGGAAAATAGGCACATTAAAAGCAGAAGCTCAAAATTTAGCGAGGTATTTACAAGAAATGCCAGCAAATATATTAAATCCCACTAAGTTCGCCAAAGTAGCTGTGGATCTTTTATGCGAGTTAGATATAAATGTAGAAGTGAAAACAAAGGGTTGGGCAGCTAATCATGAAATGGGGGGATTTGTGTCGGTTGGAAAGTCCTCGATACAGCCCCCACTGTACGTAGAAATAAGTTATTACGGAGCTGACGAATGCACCCGCCCTATAGTCATGATCGGTAAAGGAGTCACGTTTGATAGTGGAAGCTTACACTTGAAATCGTGCGAAGAGTTACGATATATGAAAGGCGACATGGCCGGCGCAGCATGTGTAGTAGCTATCACCAGAGCCGCGGCGAGACTTAAACTCCCCATCAATATCAGAGGTATTCTACCGTTGTGCGAATTGATGCCCAACGGAAGCAGTCCTAAATTCGGAGATGTTATTTCTTGTGCAAACCATAAATCTATACAAATAAGGATGCCATCACGAGAGGGACGACTGCTAATCGCAGATAGTTTAATATATGCACGTAACTACTGGCCTAAGTTCATAATCGACATAGGCACTATGTCAAAAGAATTGTTACACTTCCTCGGCGGAGCAGCGTGTGCTTGTTACACCAATTCTGACGAGCTATACCATTACCTTGAGCTGGCCAGCAGTCAAACAGGAGACCGAGTCTGGAGGATGCCTCTTTGGAAATTCTATGAAAATCGGGTGAAGAATTGTGGAGCTGCAGACGTCGCAAACACGGGACGTGAGCGCTTCGGCGATTCGGCGAACTGTGCTGCCTTCCTGAAGCAGTTCGTACACGACAGTCAGTGGGTGCACCTCGACACCTACGGCGTGGGCTACTCCAAAGGATGCGATTTCCCCTACCTGGGGCGCGGCATGACCGGCAGGCCCACCAGGACAGTCATTGAGCTCTTGCACCAAATGATAGCAGTATCCAAATTATAAAACAAGTATTATGTGCTTATAGATAAAATTTTGTGTAGTCACTCGTGCGTGAGATTTTGATTTTTATTATATTTGGCAAATAATAAACCCTTTAACATTTGATAGTTTTATTCTGTATTGACAAAACGCTTGTAATCAAGAAACAGAAATCGGGCACTAAATAGTGTGTAGAAAGATGAACACGTAAGTGTTGTTATCTGGTCGTAATAATTATTACATGTGTTTATGCGGTGATGTATATGTATGAAGGTGTATTATGAATGTGCAGTTAGCGCGTGGTCGCGGACGCATTGCATTAACGCCGTCACAAGGTGGTTGCACTTGAGCGGCTGGTGCACGTGAGACGTGTAGCAGGCCTGGAGCTCACGGTGCAGCTTTCCGCACGGCGCCGCCGGCCGGCCGAGCTCACAGCTCAGCGCGTCCGCCATCCGCTGCAGTGCCGCGCAGCACTCGCCCAGCTCCTTATAATTCTCTCTCACTGCTTCAACAGTCTCCCGCATGAGATCCTCATCAGCACTTGAACCAAACGCCCGCCGACGTACTTTCGCGGAAACATAAACTGTATTATCCCCTTCATGGCACCGACAATTACTTAACAGTTCAAAACTTCTAATTTGGTGAATAAATAATGAAAATAAATATCCTGATGACAGAATCATATTATTGTTAACAAATCACTATGGTTTCATGAGGCTGTTGAAATAAAACGTGTGTGTTGGTTATGCTCGTTTATTACTTAAAGGATTAATAAAAACATTTAGGAACATTTTATGGCACATAATAAAAATATATTAATGGATTTAAAAACTATACAAAAACTTAAACTCAAAACATGACTCGTCAAATAATTACTTGTCTTGAAATTTTTATAGTATCAAATTATGTTTTTAGTAGTAGTAAATGAGTGTTTACTATGTAGTATAATAAAACCTAACTATGCTGGCTGCACGATATGTAATTTATTATCACTAATAACTATTATTTACTGACTAACAATTTTCTTTAAAAATTTGATAGTATCTGGATATTATTCAAAATTGTGTACTTATTATTTTGAGAAAAACATAAAAACGTACATCTACCTAATAAATGCGTTTGAGTCTTAAAAATATAACTCTGTTGTTACTATTTTACTAAACTTGATAGTACGCCTATGGTCTTAGTGGCTTTATTAAAAGTCCTGATTAGACACACCTTAACATTAATATTTTTATGTCGATTCATAAGTACTATCAAAATATTAAAACGACAATATAGAGTTCAGTTTGTTCACTAAAGGTACCAAAACATTTATTTTCTGATATAAGTAGTGTATTGTACAATAAATTGTACAGTTTTATTAGACAACTTGCAAAAATTATGTCACGACTAATAAATAGTAACATTGTATGCATACCTAAAATAAAAAGGTACTGCAGTATAATACAGACCGAGGTATGCAGTTTACTACATAATATATGGCGACGACCACTTCAAATCAAATACTGATGCGAGCCAAAAATAAAAGGCAACTCATAAATCGTTCAGCGGTACCCAGTTACATTAGGTTGTTCATATATTATTAATACACAAGTCATTTAGGTTAGCTATAATTATTTCAGAGTAAAAGAAAAATAGTTCTGTATGGTTACTAAGCATGAATCTCGATTCAATTATGGTATGACAATGACAGATTTCCTGGTAATAGATCATCTAAATCGAGTTATCGAGATGCATGCCAAAGCATCTTTCGGGAATACTTTCTCACGAGGTAATTACAGTATCAATATTTAAGGTTAACAAAATATGGTTATGCCTTAATTGTCTCAAATCACAATTTAAATATTTATTTTGTTTGACATTCATCACGACCGCATCGCCCGCTTATTAAAAAAGTTTAAGATATAACTTCCTGTCGGAACAAAAACAGCTCTCTGGCACAAATCGATGTCCCCACATCGTACGAATTCCAAGTGTTGAAACAATAACAAAATGTCTCGCCATAAAATAGTTTCAGGCGAAACTCATAGCCAAGTATAATTATTTACCGAGTAGATTGACACACATCATTGTCAATTACCGAATGCCATTAAAGCGAAATGTGCTAGAAATCTGGCAATCAGACGTATGAATTCAGGTGGACATACATATCGCGGTGATGTGTGTGTGTTTTAGCGCGGTGCGTGCGGCAGCTGGCAGTAGCACATATGTTATGGATGAACTAATAGCCGCGATCGACGCGATACCGAACCGTGAAGGACGCACTTTCCACGCTAATGAATATCCGCCGGCGCTTTAGCCGCCGTAGGCAAAAACTTTACATTCATACGCGATTACAATGTGAAAGTGGACGAGCCATCGCTTTTAGATATCACCTGCTGTGGATGGAAATGCAAGTAGCTCTTTGGAATGTATGCATTGGAACCCTTTAGTTATTTCCTATCTACCCATTTTAAATGGAGCAGACGTTTATACAAGATCTTTAAATTGACAATAAGTTCTGCAAACTGAGCGTTTTTAGACCGTATATCACATCTCACTAATTCTTCATACCCTTATATTTATACAGCATCTTTATCATAAATTATAAATGCACTGGTGGCGTATCGAGGAAGTTGATCTTAAACACATAAACGTAGCAACTCGATCACGGTTATCAACTTAAACACTACAAAATGGCTTACATAGACTCTATGACACTAGAGATATTATATTATTATCTATTGTGTAGAACTTCGTTTGTGTTTGAGTCTGGAATCCCCGCTACGCTGACGTTTGTTTATTAGTATGTATATATGGTATTATAGCTATTTGACTACACGCTGACGTAGGAATCCAACATGGCAATATGGCACCGTTTATTAATTTCACAAGACCACTTTATAAGAGTGCAAAAACTACAAACGTTGAGTCAATATTTACGAAGAAACTAATGAATGCGCGCAAATTCATGCGCCAAGGGGGCCAATACATTTATTTTTGGAATATTGTCACTCAATATCCTTAGTATCCTTATTAATATTATAAACGCGAAAGTTTGTGTGTATGGATGTATGTATGGATGTTTGTTACTCTTTCACGCAAAAACGGCTGAACGGATTTGGATGAAATTTGGCACACAGATAGATTATAACCTAGGTTAACACATAGGATAGTTCTTATCCCGGTAGTACGTTCCTGCGGGACAGTTTCCGTCTTCCACGCGGGCAGAAGATAGTTCACTATAAATAGCGTTACTGCAGAGTATGAAGTCCTCAGCTCGATTCCCAGGTATAATAGTAGTATTGGGTTTTTCGAACCGGAATTTTACAACTTAAAATGTTCCCACTGCTGGGACACTAATTTCTTAGAGAGTGGGCCGGTTTTCTCTCACGATGTTGTCCTTCATCGTTTTGAGAGCAGTAATGATGAAATGATAAACACAAAATATAGCGCCTGCAACTCGTAAGTCAGGGCCGTTACCACTTGATCATCACTTTCCTATGATGGCAATAGAGTCGCCCTCTATTACATGGGACTTAAACATATTTAGCAAAATATGGGTGATAGGCAGGTAAACTTCCGTCTTATTTTTCGGGGAAACCAGGCATGATATTATGTTAAATAAAAAAAAAACGTCGCCTAAACAAGAATCCCAGCTCAAACACGGACCACACATAGCTTTGGCAAACAATTTGACTATTATATTAAAGTAGAAACTTACAAGATAGCGGTTTACAGTTCGTTCTTATAGTGGAATGGCGCGCCGGTGACGAGGTCGGAGTCTTCAGTGTCGCTGATGTAGCCCTCCTGGCCTGTGTAGTGCGTCGGGTGCACCAGCAGGGGCGCGGCGGAGTACGCCTCGATGTTGCGCGTCTGGAAATGCGCCTTCCATGTCTCACTGTCAATAGAAATATAATAGTAAACTTCGTAAATTACATTAAAAACTGATAAAAATCAGACATGGACAGATCAAGACAGAAGTTGGCTAACAGACTAGCTTACTTTTTTTTTTTGGGTGGGAAATTTTCAAATAACTTCTTCGCCCTCCCGCTCTGGGTGGAGCGGGAGGGCGTGTCAGACTTTTACTGACTAAAACCCACCCGTGTTCCCTCAGTTGCCTGTGTTCCAGGGGCCGCGGTATCTCTTTCGAACAACCCGCACCCCTGGCAGGCATCGGCCCTTGCGGACCTTGCGGATCGGAGCTTACTTCAGGTGGGAAATCGTTACGATAACTTTAATATGACGACACCCAAGTACAGTCAGCATCAAAAATATCGGGACGTACAGATTGTTAAAAATTATCTCAACATCTAAGAAAAATAAAGTTTATCTCAATTGGATAAAGTCCTTGTCAGAATGAGATTTGTCGTGTACTGTCTTCATTCTGAAACATTCCTTGTGTCATTGAGTTAATATTTAATTTACATAGGTAGTTGTTTAGATCATTTTGAACACTGTGTTCGTCCCGATTGACGCTGACTGTACCACTCCGCCACTTAAGAATTTTAAAATGACTACACCTGGTACCACGGCGCCACTGGAAAACCTTAATATGACGACACTCGGGAACTACTCAAACTCGACTGTTGTGAAAAAAATATGTGACGACATCCACGGCGCCACTCAAGAACTTTAATATGACGACACCCGTGTTCCACGGCGCCACTCAAAAACTTTACACTTACAATGGGCGAGTACAATGTCGAATGCTTGTTTGTGAGTGGCGGGTTAGTGAGGAAATATTACTGAATAGTACAAACTTGGGGTGTTGATTGAACATTATAGGCAGGAACTCGTCGACGGGCAGCATGCGCTCGAGCGGGCGCGCACTGAGCAGCTTGCGCGCTCCTTTCTCGCTCAGCAGATAGCCGAGTGTCCAGTACGAGTACAGGGGCCGCGTCGTGTGCTGCGTCGCGTACTGCTCCTCGTCGTCCAGCAGGATCTTGCGACCGATGTAGCTGCAACAATATACAACATCATTATAATTTAGACGTAAATAGGCAGAAAAATAATTCTCAAAATATGTATATATGTTACCGGCAATCTGCAAAATCCGGTATTCTATACAATATCTATAGGCAATGTATAGAATACCTAAAACGTTTAGGTAATATATGAAAAAATATTTATTTTATACTTTGCCTAGGCATTCTATACAGTACCGAATGCGCAGCCGGCAATGTGTGAAAACTTATCCTACGCGTGATATGTCGCAGCCAACTAGCTTAATTAGCCGTTTCGCTAACAACCTTTGTTAGTAGCGCTCGCCGGCCGCTGCCGTAGCACCGCTCGCTACGCTCGCTCGGCTCGTGCGCTTTTGGTCACAGTTCTAACCTAACCTAACCCATTTAACCAGTGTGCCCCGACTTAATAAACCAATTTGGCCTAGGACAAACTAGTTTGGCCTGAAATCGGGTTTGGTCGGTAACATAATCAATCAATTTTTTCACACATTGCCGGCTGCGTAACATTGTTAAATATAGACCAAATCTATTTACTTTACACATTGCCGGTGAACCAGCAGGTATTCTATACAATCCCTGGGAAATGTATACATTACCTAGGCAAAGTATGTAACGGACAATAAATTCATAATATTTCATACATAGCCTGGACGTCTCAGGTATTCTATACATTGCCTAGGTATTGTATAGAATACCTGAATTATACAGATTACCGGTAACATTTATATAAGTATATATATATATATATATATATATCTGTATCAGTAAAACTAGGTATATAGATTTACGTAATTTTACAATTTTTTCTAGTTTCACATTTAAAATGTTTTTATTTTATTAGGTTTTGCTTTTACTTAATTACGACACGATTTATTTATTTTATTTATCCTCACACTAGAACGCCATACAGTAATTACACCAACGCAACGGGGCAAAAAATTACTTCATGTACTGCATTCGTACGCGGTGAACAACGAACGGGCGACGATGGATCACGCCCGCTTACGCAGCGCCAAGACACTGCACCATACTTCCATAACTCTATTCTATCCATATGGCACACATTCTTTGCGATTTATTGAAATTCAATGACTCTTTGAAAATATAAACATTAAAATTGAAAAACACGGAAAATGGTGATGTGACAGATTGTCAATGATCAATCTACCTAATGTACGCGAGCTTTGAGCCACCGTCTGCCTAGCCTTTTCTCAACTATATTGGGGTCGGCTTCCAGTCTAACCGGGTGCAGCTGAATACCAGTAGTTCACTTGGTGCGACTGCCTATCTAACCTCCACAGCCCAATTATTGGGTAATACAGCCCCTTGGTAAGACTTTCGAGCTTCTACGTCGACTATCCATAAAGAAGATCTGTCAAGATCTACATATGACAGCCGGCTTGACGTGCTTTCCGAGGCACGGAGGAGTCTTGGTTGGTAAGTAAAGATGGTCCCTCCAAAGAGCCATCTCAGCAAGAGTAGTTAAACCTGATCAATCGACACGTGCGCAAGCCTTGAGTATGCAATGTATTAACCAGCGCCCGTAACACATTGAGATAAATAGAAAATAGAAAAATATTGATTGTCCAGGTAATACAGTAAGCATAGATAGGTTAACAACAAGTTGAGACGACATATGAGTTGCTTAAATATTACCTACAGCTAGTTACATAAATATATTATTTGTCAGTGAACCCCAAACTAGACAGTTAGTCTGTATCTTGGGGTTATGATTATAAAGGTTATAAAGGATTATGATTGATAAATATTATCCTGACTGTCCTGTCTAGTGGCCGCAAGCGCACCTGGTGAGCGCGGGGTCGTAGGTTCGATTTCCCCAGGGCGGACAAAGTGGGTTTCTCCTCTAGAACTTCCTAATAGCAGCCCGCTTCCAACAAGTACGGTGTCTCGGAAAGTACGTAAAGCCATTGGATCCTGTGGTGATCCGTCTACGGTCGTGTCGGTTCAGTACCATCGGACTATCACGGAAGAGGATGTACATACCTGTGCTTAGTATTTATTAACCTTTTGACCGTCACGTCAAAAAAGCAAAAACGTGCCCTCGGCTCCAAGCGGCTTTATTTTCGTATAAATCTGTCATGTAGTTGTGACCATGGCGTGCTGGGCACTTTTTTGTCATCTATAACTACATGACTGCGTCGGTCAAAAGGTTAATTCTTCAGAAAAAGTAATGTCGGTCAATATTATCTACCGTACAGTACACCACCCACTAGAGCGGTTATATGACAGACAGATTGTGTAGGTTTAGTAATGAGGTTCTTTACATAGAGACGTTACGTGGTGACTGGTGACGCCTGTACTTCGCCAAGGAGAATGCAGTTTTGGATAGAAGTTTAAAAACCTACATTACGCCAGTCACGTTACAAGTCCTATTTGGGGCCAGCCTTTATCATCAACAGGGCAGAAATCTAGGTTGCTATTGAATCTTTAACCATGGAAAAGCTAAGCCCCGTTCATTTTATACCATGTTATTTTTCTTTTATTTAGCATTCTAGCTGTATGCAACCATTGCAAGGTCCAATTAAACATTTTCGGGTAAGTATTTCATTTTTGTTTATGAAATAGGATTATTATCTTGCCGTGACCATCAGAACCACAGTTGATACAAATCACAAGTGCATATGCCCGGATCACAACACAAGTAAGCTATTAGAGCTTGTTACCGCGTTTCCGGCGTCATCGGGGCGATTTTAAATCCAGGCCGAGGGATCCGAGACATAATCAACTAAAGTATTGTTTGTATGGCATCATTGATTCTCAACAAAATTCTAGATGGTATGGAAAAAAATACTTTTGATATAATTCGACAAGTAACTAGGTACACAAACGTCTAAATAATAAATGTTATTGTTATGTCAAAGAGTATTATATAGGATAAAAGTATAGTAATCAATTTAATTATGCCTATAAAACATAATGTAACCATTCCATTTTCCGGAGCACTACACTCCTTAAAAGTCTGTACCTCGTTCATTTAACCTAGTTAGGGAACGTATAATTAAAAAAATTACCAAAAATATGTGGTTATCGAGTTATATAGGCAGAGCGGCTTCACGTGCGATATTTTTTATTTTTTATTATAAGGGATGGTATTTGTATAAAAAAATCCTATTTGGTATTTGTATAAAAAAATCCTATCTGCCAAATGTCATGTTAGCAAGCGTAAGTCTCGTGATTGCATGATTATTCAAGTCATTTTGAGATACAGTGCAACCTCGCTATAACAAATCGGAAAGGAACAAGTAAATTTTCGTTATATCAAGTAATTCGTTAAACTGAGGTTTGTTATATTGAGGTTAGGTTGGTCTAAAATTGGTTATAAAGAGGTAAAAAATGTATCGAAACCTGTTGCGACTGAATCACATACTATGGGATTAAGGGTCATATTGGTGGGAACGTTTTATAAAGATTTTGGGTTCACAAAATTCGTTAATTAGAGGTTGTTCAAAAAAAAAATCGCATGTAAAGGTGTATTTTACATTGACTCTTATGGAAAATTCAAGGGGATTACGAAGAATTTGTTAAATCGAGGAAGTCGTTATCTTGAGGTACGTTATACTCGTATTAAGGTTGCACTGTATTTCACTATGAAACACACACTTTGAAGTATCAAGGGGTGCCCTGTATATGGCAATAAATAAGCTCGCTCTCTATAATATGGGACTTAAAGATAAATGGCTAAATGTGGATGTACTAAAGGTACATATCTCTGCCTAAAATTGACATAAGTCAAAACACTATCCAAACTCAAACCATTTATTTCAAATAAACCATTTACTACTTTTGAATTGTCAAAAAGTCGAACAGTTGGAAAGTTGAAGCTAGTTGCCCATTCCAAAACGTAGATCCCTCTTACTAATAAACACAAAATAGTATACACACACATAATAGTAGTTATTCCAAGTTTAAACCTAAGAAAATGTATGGTTATTCCTTTGTTATTCCTGGCCTAAATTAATTCCGTGTTTATTTACATACTAGCTGGCTCGGCGAACTTCGTACCGCCAATACAGTTTTCAAAATAAAATCGTTGTTTTTACTACTTTCCTTCAAAATTATTTTTAATTTCTCACCGTTTAAACCTTCCCCAGACTGCCACAAATATTTCAAAATCAAAATTAGCTAAATCGGTCCAGCCGTTCTCGAGTTTTAGCGAGACTAACGAACAGCAATTCATTTTTATTTTATAAAAGGTTGTACACAAATACTCACACTAAGTCCCAGTCGAGTTTTTCGATCTCGCGCATCAGGCGAAGGAAACGGTTGCGGAAGTAGGGCACGAAGTGGATGTCGTCCTCCAGCACCAGTGTGACTGCGAGACGCTTCTCCACGACCTGCAATAGCGAGAGTATACTTGGTACAAGATACAACTAAATACATTACAAACAAAACTATATTCAATGTCGAGATGACATTAACCTTAAACCTTTTTGGTCTCGCCATTTAAGGAAATATAAACCAATTTTGTTTTTATTTTATACGTATTACAGTTTTATAGTATAATAAGCAGACAAAAGTTGTTCTTATGGTGAAGAACCTATGTTAGGTGCAACAGTACTTACTCATTCTTAAAGCACATCCAGTTCTAGAGTCTGGCATAAAGAGACACGTTAGCCTAAGATTTATTTAGTCCTGAAGGCGAGTATCGTTCGTTTTAATAAGAACAAATTCACGTCGTCGTAACGATTTTGCACAAAACAATAAATCACAAATTATTACAAGAGATACAATATAAGAACAACCTACCTCTTGCCATATGTAATAATGACTCAAAAAACACCCCACTTCGCCTGCTTTCATAGGTCTGGAAATAAAGAAATGACCGGAATTGAGAACTTCTCATTTTTTAAATCGGTTAAAATGTTCCCATGTATCGTTGGCGAAAATTTTACAATAAAATAATGAGAAATAAATATAACCTACCTTTTATGATATGGATCTTCGTAGTTTGGCATTAATGTAATGGCTAAATCTTTCAAGTTGTTCATATCCAAGTTTCTGAAAAGAAATTGTAGTTGATTTAAATTTTAGGGTGCTAAGCACAGATTGTCGATCAACAAATACTGCCGAATCTCACAAAGATTCGGCAGTATATGTTGATCTACAAAGCCGATTCGAAGCAACTACTACATTCGGTTCGTGCTGATCGCCAAACTGTTCCGCATCTAACCTCGCTGATTCATGTTCGGGTCGGGTCTAATTCCGGGTACGGATTGGTGAAAAGTAACATGAAAGATATAACGTAACACATGTTAAAAAGAATTCGCCTCGTTGTTGTTTTTCATACTACATTGCATAGATTAAAACGACTTATTAGTGTTTCATTTCACGTTAGATTCCACCAATCTATACACTGCAATAGCCAGACAGTTTTTTCCAGAATATATATCTACCATCTTTATTTCAACCGAAAGACGTCCACAGCTGGACATAAGCCTCCCTCAAGCACCGCCACTTTGACCAGTTTTCTGTGCTTCTCGTATTATATCTACATACAGGATGTAAAAGGACCCTTCATAAAGCCGTCATCCAATCTGTAGGTATATCAAGCTAAGAAGCTTTGCGCTAAAACAAGTGCTGAAATACTTCTATTTTTGATGTGAAAATTCGAATGTACCTATTTCTAATGTTGGAATCAATCGGAAGAATCTCCAAACTGTTTACAGTGTCCGGATAGCCACTATCTATTTAATAAATTCGGAGAAGGAGCATATTTTTTGTGAAAAAGATAAACATCTTCAAATAAATAATTTACCTTCCGTCCACAGCTTTGAAATTCTTAACATCCATGCCCAATTCTTTGAAGCTCAGCTCCATTAGTTCTCTCCTTTCGTTTCGTCTCTCTAGGTTTATCATGTAGATTTCATTACATCCAAACTTCCAGAGCTCAGGGTATGTCACGTACTCCTGCATGTATTCATCTAGTGGTAAGGGACTGCCACGACCGATTGCTTCAGTTTTTATGTTCAACAGCTGCTCGAAATCACTCTTGGGATCGTGATTGTCTTCTAATGGAACTGGTGCAAACCCATATAGATCATCGTTGCATACGTGTAGAGTTATACCTGTTAAAAGAATAAAATGTTTAGAGTTACGCACGATAGTTAAAATTTAAAGATTTCATTCATAATGTCAAATAAGTTTACCATGTTTCTTAGCATTTACTGCAAACGCTATGATGTCATCTTGAGGGCCGTCATAAAAACGAATCTTTTCTGGATCATACGTCAGATGGTTGGAGATACGTGGCCTTAGGTATACTAAAACAGCTGTATGCACCATTGGAACCTCAAAGCAGCCCTGCTTTTCCATCCTCTGTATAGGCTTATAGTCATCTGTTCTCTTGTAGTAGTAGTTGTCCGTCATACCACACCTTGAAGGTATTATTAGCTTTATCAGATTTTCTAAGAACAATATTTTGAAGGATTTTCATAATGCAGAAACGGAATGGTTATGATGAATACATAAGGCAAATTTAATTGTATTTTACAAGCTTTTATTTACTTTCACCTGTCCCGGTGTCTGTCATGAAATCTTGCAAGTTAAATTTGACCCACTTCCCGGTTTTTGATTGAGATGAAATTTTGCATGCATATGTATATCGTGTGACAATGCAAAATTATGATGACATGGACCTGATCGGATGCTGGAGCTAGAAGGTGGCTATAGGAACTCCGCATTAAAACGACACAACCCCATCCAGTTTGGGGTCGTTTGATTCGTATTGAGGAGTACTTTGATACTATATGGTAACCAGGGTCTGATGCCTGGGCTGGAAGGTGGCCATAGACACATAACACTTTAAGTACTCACATATGTTCTACGAATTATTACGAGCTACATAACGAAAAAACGCTGCTACTAACTACGCCATAGTAATTCCCGCGTCATAAATACTAAAAAGTTAAAAATAAAATTAAAAGAAAAAATAACTTTTTAAAAACAAGTTTTCATTATTACTTGGTAATACGGTACATGACGGTTAGAAATAAAGAAGGTGTAAAATACTAATAAATGTTCTTTATTTCTCCTGCCATCAAAATGTAACACGCTTTTATTTAAATAATTCACATTAAATTATTTAAAGTTTTTAGTTCGTTTTATTACCAAATATTTATATAAAAGCTTGCTTTAAAAAACGTTTTTTTTTCTTTTATTTTGATTTATGTACGTACACAATAATAAAAAAAAGTATATGTCCCTATGTGTGTGTGTAACTGTTCATAATTCATAACTCGTTTTATTATTTTCTGTCTACTGCTACATGCCATGCCATGTCCTGCTTTCCTCTGGGTCAGGTAGTAAATCAAGAGTATTCTATAATTACTTGTATTAACACAATCAAGGCACACTGCATGCATGCAAAGATACTGTTGAGAGAATAATGTGCGGCTTTTATAATGCACTGAATTTAGTGTTTTATTCTGGCATAGCGCTTGGGCCACAAGTTTTCTTAATTATGGAACTCAACATCAAGGCAAATAGTCGGCCACTGTTATCATACTGAAAACACCTCTCACACAATAAGAGCTGCCAGTGAAGAATGAGAGTGGGAATGAGGACATGAGAGAGAGCTTATTTTGATATTCATTGTGGATGGTAAAATACATGAAAACTGGAGAGCTCAGTTAAAAGCGGTCATGATAAAAAACAATACTGTAACTATTATTGTTCTAATTAACAAAAATGCATGAAGATTTTGCAAAAAAATTAAGCATTAGAAAAGCACCTTGTAAGACACTGCACATGCTTTGTCATGCATTAGCTTGACAAACGGTAGCTAACCAGAAGTTTGAATACAATCCATCTGATACGAGCATTGGAGCGGCTATAGGAAGACTTTTAGACACAAGTTCCTTCAGAGTCGAAGGATTTGTGAGAAAAACATCAGCATCTATCATCTGTAAAGTAAAAAACAAATTAAGGATAAATAAAAACATATATATGTCACCGTATGATAGTGAACACCGTTAGTTTATAATATATCTCCCGAGATTATAAACTGTCGATAATTAGTGAACTGCACCATACTGCTTACGACCGAATAGGTTAGGTTAGGTTAGAATTGCGACTAACCGCGCGCGAGCCGAGCGAGCGAAGCGACCGGGGCACTGGTGCCGCGGCAGCGGCCGGCGAGCGCTACTTCCAAGTTAGTGGCAGTTACTTGACTATTTAGTAATAGCGCAAGGTACTATACGTCTTGGTACCAGTTCATAATTTGACGGTTTCACTTCGATAGATCTACCGAAAAATAATGCGTTAAATTGTAAGCAGTACGTTACGGTTCACAATTTTTCGACAGTTTACAATCTCGCGAGATACATTATAATCTAACGGTATTTACAATTGTACGGTCTACAATGATATGCTGAATTCATGGTTACAGTTTGCGCACTGAATGCCCTTTTCCTGTATACAAGTTTGAGAATACCCACATAAAATAACAACTACCTACCTACCTGGGGTTCTGCCTGTAAAACTAATTGTATGTGTAAATGAATAAATAAATAAATAAAATAAACTTTTTCCTAAAATATGAATGAGATGGCAGTAAACACTATAGTACTGCCTCGTCGGTTTAGTGCTCGCTAGCTCTACTGCGGAGCATGGATTCCTGGGTTCGATTCCCAGTTGGGGAAAAGTGTTATTGGGCTTTGACTATTTGAAATTTCTCAGTAGCAGCCCAGAGATTCTGGATTTGTGCCCGGTTGATGGCAATAGGCTCGCCCCTATTACATGGGAATTAAACATAACAGGCGAAATGTGGATGTACTATATAGGTAGTACACCAACATTTATCTTAATCCTTCGGGGAAATAAGGTGTGACGATATGTTATGTTTAGTAAACGAAGTAAAAGAAATGTATGGGTCACTAGTTGTTGCCCGCGGCTTCGCCCATATGGCGGTTGAAAATTATGCAAACCCAGGTTATAAACTATCTGTGTGCCAAATTTCATCCAAATCCGTTCAGCCGTTTTTGCGTGATTGATTAACAAACATCCAAACATCTTCACAAACTTTCACATTTATTACATATTAGTAAGATAGTAAGATAGCAGGTGGTTTTCTGTAGTTTCTGCCTACCGTCATGGAAAAACGCGTGGGTTTATGTATTTAAAATGGTACAATTTGTGGCTATCATAGTTGGTACTGATAAAATATACAGGGTGATTGGAAGATGGGTGCAAAGCTTTAAGGCGAAGATAGTACAGACAATTTAGAAGCATTTAAGCCATGGTTGTCTTAGACGAAGTCTTACCAAATATTTTTAACCAAATTTTTAAGATTTTTTTCGGAAATTCTCAAAATTTAATGTAAACTGCATAATTATGGCCAAATTGAATGATAAATGAATTCATTTTTTATTTATTTAATTAAAGTAATGTGTAAGCAATCAAGCAAAACATGTTTTAGGCTTCTGTGTCATTAGACATTTTTTTACAGACATTTAAAGCTCAGAAAAAATAAATAATTTGTACAATACGTCTTTTAAAAATTATAAAAAAAAAAAAATTGGTAAGACTTCGTCTAAGACAACCATGGCTTAAATGGTTCTAAATTGTCTATACTATCTTCACCTTAAAGCTTTGCACCCATCTTCCAATCACCCTGTATAATAAATAATGTACAAGTACTAACTGTACAAATTCCAGTGAAAATTATGTAATCGCTCTTACAGCATTATTATGACTTAATCATGTTACAGGATGGTCTCATGAGTCATGGCTCAAATCGACAACTACAAACTATTGTTAACTGTTTGAGGATATTTTTTTAAATTCTTTAAAAGTCTTTGCAACAGATGTGTTTTGTAGGCGAAAATCTGATTTATTTTGTATTCTGGTTAAACAGAGATACAGAAGAAGAATATACATTTTCAAATATTCCATTTCAGTAGTATTTTACACCCTCTCACCGAGAGGAGGTCAGTGTCCCAGCCCAGACTTATTTATTTATTTTACCTGTAACAACTCTCTTAACAGAACATAATTCAAAGTGTGGCTATCAAATGCTATTTTCTCGTTTGTTTATTTTACTACTTATTTAAAAAACAAAAATTGTGGTCCACCAGTATCCGGAGCAGGGTCCAAACTACCGGTGGTTAGGGCTCCAGAGACAGGAACTCCTCATGATGCGAGCCGCATGACGCATCGAGGAGCTGCCTTATGAATCAGGCTCTTGATCCAGCCCCCTAACAAGAGCCTCGAGAGATGTTGATCGAAGCTTTCGGCTATCAGCCCATGGGCTGATACGACAATCGGAACAATGACAGCCGAGTCAACATACCACATGTCAACAATGTCATGTGCTAAGTCGAGACATTTAATTTGTTTCTCTTTCTCAGCTATCACGAGGTTCCTGTCATGTGGAATGGTATGGTAATACATCGACTAATGTTGTGAGGCGCGCTAACCGACCTATCACCGCTATATCAGGCTTATTGGCGACAATACTCCTGTTAGTAATGATAGACCGATCCTAGTACAACGTGACATGGGCAGAACTTGGTTGGGCACATACTTGTAGTAATCTCAGAATCCACAATTTTATATTGCAAAGCAAGTTGCTGGTGAATAATCTTGGCTACTGGATTATACCTGCGCGCAACTACTCATCGTTCGCCAGACGACAACAACCAGAGATAATGTAGCTGATGGACTTACCCGGATGGTGGCATGCCCGACACACGTCAACCGTCTCGAATATGTTTCCGGTAGTAGTTCGTATACAGAAACAGTAAACAGTGGAAGACGTTGGAGGAGGCCAATATCGCAAGGCACACCGAACAAAGAGAAATTTTGTGAACATAATTTAAGTAGTATTTAAGTCAAATAATGTAAAAGTTTGGAATAAAAAGCTTAATTATAATTATTAGTTATTCGTTAAGATAACTTCGTCCATAATTGCACAGACAGAACCTTCAATTTCCCCGAAAAGTTCACCAAAATGTAGCCAGAATACGCATGCTAAGAAATCTACAGCGGGTTCATGAAGAGCCCGATAGCAACGCCCGTGAAGGTCCAATAGAAGGCTGTGCCATACTTCTTTGTGGTCACCCGTCAAACTACTATTATTATTAACATAACATCACGCCTTGTCAGATATGTACCTATAGTACATCCACATTTCCCCAGTAATGTTTAAGTCCTATGTAATAGGGGGCGAATCTATTCCCATCAACCAGACACAAATCCAGACTCCGGGTTGCTAATGAGAAACTCCAGATAGAAAATCGAATAACACTTTGCCCGACCTGGGAATCAAAGCCAGGACCTCATGCTCAGTAGCAATGTTTGCAACCACAAGACCAATGAGGCATTCTAGTCTCTTTAGAGTAGTTTTACTTGTTTAGGTAATATCTATAATATAAACCTATGCGGTATCATGCGACACTTGAGAGGTTAAAGGAAACTGTGACTGACTGACTAATCTATAAACACATAGCTCGAACTACTGAATGAATTGGGCTGAAATTTGGCACACAGATAATGAATATGACATAGGCATCAGCTGAGAACAGGCTTTCAGAAATTCGACCTATAAGGGGGTGAAAAGGGGAATTTTGTTTGTATGAAAAATGAAATTATGAATGAATATATCTCTAAGTATAAAGATTGTTTAATTTACTTTTATTGTCTACCCCCTAAAGGGGGCGGGGATTGGGGGTGTCAAAGTTTGTATGGAGGATTTTTTACATGCAGTCTCATTAACTTGAAACTCACTACTTATAATTAAAACCAAGATTAAGGGGACATTGATTGGGGCATTTGGGGGACTTTTCTGCATGGCTTCATTAACTCAAAAATTGGTATAAATAATCTTTAAGTACTGGAATCATCTCAAACGATTTTCCAAAACACCACCCCGAAAAAAATCTTATTCATTCAATATGGTTAATCAAGTTAAAACTTAGCAAGAAAGAGGTCATGTAGATGAAGTCACAGGCATTCTAGTCACATTATTAAAATATATAACTTATCAACAATTTTACTTACTTCTTAAATAAATTGATAACGTCTATTTAATATTATTATAAGCCTAGCTACTCATTTTGGATGTGATAAGTGATACATGTCATAGCTCCAGATTGCAATGTAATTTACATCACACAGATAAGTAGTATTATACGTATACGTTAGAGAAATATCTAAATCAAAGTATTCTTTTGAAAAAACATAAAACTCACAAAGAGATAATCTGCCCACATTTTTCTAGCAAACTCCAGAGCATTTTCCCTCAACCGTATAACATGTTTGAAGTGTTCAGGACTCCAATGTATCGAGCTCTTTTCATCTCTATGTAGACGTCCACTGGAACTATTTGTTGTGATAAATACTCCATTGTATAGTGCTGCATACTTGTCAGACCATTTCTCTATTATTTCTATACTTTTATCTTCATTGAAATCACTATGAATCCTTAAACATAAAAATGAGGTGCCTGTTACACAGTAAATACAAATGTTTTGAAGCATCAATAATATAAGTCAAATCCTAAAGGTATTTGGTGTTCATAATTTTTTATAAACTGAACATGATATTGTTTATTCTTTTAACTATAAGAGTGAGGAGGCTTTACTTATATAAAAATGTAATCTTAGCCGCAGTTTAACCTTCTACCAAGATTGCCATTATAATGTACACAAAGTGTAGCTGAAAGTTAGCACGAGCATATTGTGCTGCACACTGCACCGATTGTAAGCACAGTAATATTTCAACTGCTTTTCGGTCAGGAGAACATTGAATGCTGCAGACTAAGACGGCTATGCGTAACGTCAAGACCGACACTGCGCATCGACAGTTGGTTATGCACTGTAACCGGCCTAACAGTTAATGAATTTACATAGTTATAAAATTGAGGAACGCGACCAACGTATGGAACAACGGTCGGTGAAGCACTGTAACCGGCCTTAGAGCTAAGAAGTAATAAAAAAATAAGAAAAATACTTACCATATGTACAATCGTTTCTTAGGATAATCTAAGTTCCGAATGCAAGTTAAAAAATAAGGTAAAGTATGGGCCTTATTTCGTACAAGCACCGATATTCCAACTGTCGGCATTTGATAAGTAACATTTTTGATATCCTCACCATAACACGAATACAAACTACCGCAACAAAAGTTCACCAGCAATGTTAACATAAACAATCCCATTTTAAATACCTTTTAACTCACACATTAATTTCACAATTTTCACCTACAATACAACAAGCTAGTTCCAATCAAAATAAATGGTTCTTAGTTCTTAGCATCCCGAATCTCTCTTCCGGTAGAACGAACCACACAGGCACACGCATTGGTTGAATTGACAAGTTGACAACTGACATCTCCTGGAGTAAGTCAGACTCAGATCAGATCAGATAATGTCAGGTATATTTTCTTTGTTAATGTTCTGGGACCACTGACGTATTAACGTCAGTGTATGTGACTGACACTACAGACTAGAGATGATGTGTATATACTGAACAGATCCAGGGACTAGGTATTTAATGAGACTAGGTACCTATTCCAACTTTTAAAATACTCGATCCATCTAGTCTTGTCGCCGTGTTTGCCTAAATCATTCGTGTATGAGTCATTTGAATTTCAACCTTAATTCAATAGACAAAAGTAACGCAACGCGCACTCGTGTTGTTCAAGAACACATTCTGTCCTTTTTTAACTACACTATGCCGCAGTCTTTTCATCTTTGTCTGTCAATACTCGACAGTTAAGTAGTCGGGACTTCATCAACCAATTTACTAGGCAGATTTTACACACTAGGTAGTTTAAATACTCGATGCGAAATGAAGACTTTAGACTAAATGCAATGCAGTCGAGTACTCGAGTATCAAGTACGGACTCGTGCGGATGTGATCGCGGCTCGCCGCCCGCCGCCGCCGTTTTGATACCTACTCGGGGCTATTTGGCGTCGTAATCGGATATGCGTATCGAACTTATTTTGAAATCGGTTTTCGTAACGAAGTTTTGCTAAGTGGAAAACTTTTGATTTTGTTGTGATGCCTGGTGAGAATATTTCACCACTAGAGTGGTGAAAAAAGCAGAAAGATGTGTACCTACATTTGTGTGCTCTGGTACTCACCAAGTTGGATGCAATGGCCACAAGTGTCCCTTGTGACAGATTATTTTCATCCTGTGGATTATTATTAAAAGATAGGAGAACGAGGCTGGGGACCCGAAAAATCCAACAATTAGTGTTCTTAAATCAAAATTCTTAAGGCTGATTTTCTACGTATACATATATAAAAAAAACAATGATTGTAGATAGGTGATTAAAAAGAAAAATAAATTTTTAGTCTGAAAATTAATTGAAATCTCAACAATCTTCAATGTTGATTTTTTTTACGTTGACAGTCCTAAGCCTGTGTAAAGTATGAAGGGAATATTACAATAAAATTCGTTTCTTCGTACGTACGTTACATAGACGTACGTATCGGTGGTACGCAAAGACTAAACATACTCTAAAGTATGCGTACTTTGTGGACTAGGTGGAACAGGTATTTGGATCGAGTGTTAGTACGTTTGGACTAGGTGCACCTAGTACAAAATTTACCTAGGACGACTCATCTCTACTACGGACTGACATGTCTGGCATGCAAGCTGTCATGCTGTGTAGCCCATAGATAAAACAGTGGCCACATTCCGAATTAGAAAAATAGCAATAATTTGCGTTCCGAGATAGATAATTATCACGATTATGACAGCGAAGAACTGTAATTTTTACCAACAATACGGAACGCTCGTGAATGCGCTAACAGTGCTCACTCAATGTTAAAACCTACCTTGTAAAACTTGTATAGGTACCTACACCACAAATTTTGTCTTCTTATTTGGTTCGGTGGTGACTCTAACCAGCACCCTAATTGCGTAACATGCGATTAATCATAATCCGTTTCATTTTGACAGTTCAACAATATTCATTGCGATATTCACGTTGTTGAGCAGATACATTTTTCGAACATATAAAGCAATGGTTTAGCCATCTGTTTCAAAACGAAACAAATTATGAATAATCGTGAGTTACGCAATTACGGTGCTGATATGATACGATTCAAAACAAAACAGCACGGCTGTCATTTTTGATAGCGCTCACGGTGATAGTAGCATGGTCGGCGTTATCGCAAGATGGCGCATGTCATGACGTCATCCTAATCTATGACGATTCGCGGGACATCGATAACGCGCTCACGCCAATTCGGAACGGGTGTCAGAATGCTTCTCTGTCTACGGTGGACGCTGTCAAATCGAAGACAGTGCTGCTGTCGCTGTCATCACCAGTGCTACCAACCCCATAGTTTTACGGGTTTTACCGTAGACAGTTTACCGTGGTATTTACTCCGTGGGTTTTACAGTTTGTTCCTGTATTTTCATGTAAAAGCTTGCGGCGAAGTAATAACAACCACACAGGTCAATCCACAGAGTACTTTTTTAGGTCAATCGATCCGACAGCACCTACTTTACCTGAACATTCTTACAATGGTTTTTCCAAAGAAATTGAAAGGTCCATGGTAACCCACGATATTCAGTTTTTCTCACGTTTATTACTATTTGCAGGTCAAGGTTATACGTTGATTATAATATATATATAATGATTCGCGACCATAACAAATAAATGGCATAATCCCAAAATAAAAACTAATTTTGAAGAAAAATATATAGTGGCCGCCAACTTCGATCGAAATACATATAATTATCGGAACGAAGTTTTGGAACGAAGTTCCTTATCGCGCGTTGTGAAAGGGGGCTAGACGGAAAAAAATCATACGAAAAGTTGTAACGACACTTTTTGCTGTAGTAAGCTATTGTAAGCCGTGCGGCGGCGTGCGCATGTTTCTCTGTCTGTCTATCTCTCTCTCTCATAAAGAAAGCAAGCCAGATATTTTCATTTCGTCTTTTATATTATTATTTTTTTTTTTAACTTAGTTCCATCTGGGTGTCCCTTGACACCTCTCAAGTTTTTTTTTTATAAATTGAATTTATAATGCATTATTATTAGCTTTCTGCACTCTTTCTCCATGAAAACAGTGCAAAATTTCACACTCCTCCGTTCGCAGATTTGCTTCACGTAATAAAAGTGTTTTTTAAATATTTGAGTTTGAATGTTGGCTATTGGCAGTTGATGAGTCATGCGCCGCTTGTGGTATAAAATTATGTTCCTTGGTTATGCACACAGAGTACATTTTATAAATAAAAATCGATGGTAAACTGGCAACATAAACGTTTTCATTTCAGTCAACGAGTCAAATAGTCTTATGTCAAAAAGCAGAATAGTCGACATCGGCTTTGCTTGCCATAATAAAAAATAGAATAGAAGTTGTATGGATATTTATTTGTTCATTGAACACTAAAAACATCTGTGTATTTGTTTTGACTGTCGTTTTACCGGTATTTCGTATGTTTTTACGCTTTTATTGCGTCACATTTTCCGTGAACTGTTCTTAAAACTACATACTATTTATTTAATTTCATTGCTTAATGGTTGGTTGGCAAGTACTTGCCAAAGTACCTATGTATTTACAATTTGCGCGACAAGCGGTTTAAAAACAAACGATTTAAAAAAATAAGCTTAAGTTATTTGTTTTATTTAGTATTTTATAATTAAAATACCTACATTTGTTATGGTATCAAACGCAAGTGGGTTCTCGAAAACAAGAGAAAGCAGAAAGAAAATGCGTTCATTTGTCGCACACACTGTCAATATAGGTACTTACATAAACAATATTCATTGATTCATAAATGTTTAAAAAAATAGTTTGCACGAATTGTTGAACTGTTTGGAATGAATTGCCATTCCAAAACTAACAAAAAAAAAAACAAAATCAACTTTTACCAATTCTTAGTTTTCATTTTATTATTATGACAATGTGCAGAATTTTCCAGTAGTTCCATATTTCTTTTGAATTCTGGATCGATCAATTCTGGAAGGAGTCAGTTCTTCTCTTTTGAATTACGACTACAGGCACGAAGTTTCTTACGAGAGTTTTTCCCAAACGTGAAATAAATTAGGCCTGCACTAAAACAACAATTGAGTTTTATGAGGTGTATAAACTATACACATTCGTGTTAGGTAGTTCTACTCATCTATTAGTTCCAGTAACAGTCATGTACACCTTCAGGTCACTCCATCAAGTCCGGAGGCACAGATTACTGAATAGTTAGGTACTACGTAACCGGAGGTAGGATCTCAACGTAACTAACTAACAAAACGAGCCGAAACTCGGCACACTTAGCTCTACTCGTCTATTAGTTTAAATAGCAGTCATGTACACCTTCAGGTTTCCATCAAATCCGAAACGAAATAATAATCATATGAATTTATAATATTTACTTCTAGCAAAAATATAAGAAAGTGTGAATAAAATCTTACATTGGTTGTCCTTAGTCCCTACGGAATGCGTCAAGTATCAAGGTTTTTATATCAATTATTTTGTATTCGTGCCTACAGCGATCTTTTTCAACACCAGCTGCTGCTTAAAATATCTTCTTAATATATATAAATCTCGTGTCACAATGTTTGTTCTCAATGGACTCCTAAACCACTTAACCGATTATAATAAAATTCGCACACCATGTGCAGTTCGATCCAACTTGAGAGATAGGATAGTTTAAATCTCAAATTATAGTCGCAATTTTAATTTATTGCTAATTATTTGTCTGTTATTATTTGAGTCACAATTATCTGTTAACTCCAAATGATTCTAACAGATGTCGATACCTTTCGACTGGGTTCAGTAAGTAATCAATAGATGGCGCTGTGTTAAAAGTACCAACGTTTCACATAAGCTACAATTTAATGGCATAACCAGCACGTGTTGAATGCGAATTAAATCTTAATATATATGACAGGACAACGTCTGTCGGGACAGCTAGTTGCATTATAAATTTCTGTGCAATAAATCAAGACAATGACTAGTAAAAATAACCCTTATTTCAATCCAATAAGATTCACGCGTTGATGATACCTATGTTAAAATAATAGATTCGATTTTTAAAAAAAACCTGAGACTATTTGTAACATTTTGATGTTCTTTTTGCAACCTTTTTGCGTTGAACATGTCTGCTTACATAAAATATTTTTCAATAATTGAATTTATGTTATTAAATAAAAGAAAAATGTTCCTAAACTCAACACACTAAATTGTCAATTTTCTGTGAAGATATATCGAAAATTCTTTTTTACTACAGTAAAAACTAAAATGTTTAACAACAAAATTGCAACCATTTGAAGATGAAAGAGTAATCTAACTGTGACAATTTATTATTAGTTACATTTGGTTTAGTCTGCGCTCGAGCTAAATCTAAGTCACAAAATTAGCATTTCTAAAAATAAAAAAAAAGCTGTGTGGCAGGTAATTAACAAAGAAACTGGAAACACAAAACAGCGAGATCAGAATGAGTTAGCTCTAAAAATTGACACTTGCAATTTCTTGGCTTTTACCGTGAAGTTTCTTGCCGGCTCTTCTCCAGAAGCGCCAAATTGGAACCGTGTACCTAGCTTCTGACGTATCATAAGTGCCCATATAGGTTTATGTGAAATTAAATATAATGATTTTGATTTTTTGATTTCATTTTTCCGCAAAATTTACCTACCGAAAAACTGCTTACTTTGTCAAATTTGCAAATGCGTCCTTAAACAAATAAATAAATATTAATAGAACTAGGTACATACTATAAACTTACCAGTAGGTTGCCGCCATTCGCAATCTTTTGAGTATTTTTCTTAATCTGAAACTATATCTTACGCCCAGCGTCTGGCACTGGCAGCCGACTGATAACTTCACGTGCAACGTAATTTAACAACTTTTCATAAATTCTTCATGCTTACAATTTGATCTCAATGCGTCCCTATTATCTAATAATAACGACATACATACTCAAGAATGTCTTAATACTGAAGTGTAATTTGAGACTTCAGGGGTTTGACCGTATTCTACAACTATGACTTCTCCGATTTGCACCCTAATTGCGTAACACGATCAATCATAAATTGTTTAATTTTGACAGTTCAACAATATTCATTGCGTTATTTACGTTGCATACACATTTTTGGAACATATGAAGCGATGGATTAGCAATCTGTTTCAAAATGATTCAGATTATGGTTGTTCGTGCGTTACGAAATTAGGGTGCAGTTTAAAGATAATATATTATTTTAAGCCACGAACGACGCGACTTATCATATACGTACAGATATTTTTTTGAAGTCTCGATTGCACGTTCTTGGTCCGAAGTACCGAACGCAGGTTGCTAAGGATCCGCGCCATTTTCGATTGTTCTTAAAGTCCTTTGCCTACCTGGTTCTTTTGAAATCTATAATCTAGCCACTGACAATCCACAACTATGCCGTTATTTTTGTCATCCGACCAAACAATTAACCTAACGCTGCTCGAGCGATTGTTTGCAGGCGTCGCCGTCGGTGTAATGCCCATGGAATTTTATTTATAAGTCCATCTTATAAATAAAATTCCATGGTGTAATGTTACCGATCAAAGACAGGTAAAGTCAGGGAAATAAATGAATATGGAAATTGACAACAAACTTAAATGGTCCGTTTATTCAAATCACTGTTTTATGAATGTTGTTGCTGTTGTATTGACGTAGGGTGTCACTTTGCCGAACAATAAATTTCCCTGGCTGTACATCATCAATTTGTTAGCCACTTCACATAACTCGTTCAGGCTTTATTCTAATCTAAATACATCTTGTTTTAAATAAATATGTTTATATGTATATATTTTATTTTTTATGTATATACATAAATAGAATACTTTATGAAAATAATGTTAAAAGTACCTACCTATGTATTTAGAATTAAAATTCCTATTTTTACACAATATTACGACACAAAATTTACATTTTATTTATATGCATTACAGCAATTTCAGGGAAATATAAAGAACTAAACGTTACAAACAATTTATTAAAGGTAAACACAGCATTTTCTTATTATTACCTGTTAAGTGATTTTTTTTTTAATAGAGCAGTTAAATTATTTGGATAAAACAAAACACAGAGAGATAAATCCATCTCATATATTAATAAATAAAATAAAAATAGAGAATTATAGCGCAAAAATATAATTGAGCGCATTAAAATTATAACTTACGACACAAGTGATCAACAACAAGTTTAAATCTAGAATATGAACAAGTAATTCTACAGAACAATACCTACTTAGGTTTCCCCTTCTAACACTTATGATCTAAAAGCACACCGATATCTTAAGGTGTGTACACATCAAACATTAGGGAGAAACACAGATTAGCTAGCTTATATTTATCTACTAGGTACCTATACTTATATGACTAGTGTAATATAGGTTTCGAGTAAGAAGCAGTTTTACAGTGATTGAGCAATTAAATAAAATAATGACCGAGTGTTACAACACTATCACTCCGTCGTTTCAACTCGTTTCCTATTAAAATAGTTTGGGTTTATGGATGCATCCCCGAAGATAAAGTTTACACATCAAACAAAGCTCTCAATGTAGGTACGGTGTGCCGCGACCTTAACAGAAGCCATCGTCATAAGTCACTTTTTGTTCGGTGAACCGGAACGAGTGGTCCCGCCGACAGAGGGCGTCTTATACAGCCAAAAAGTAACATGAACGCCAACGCGACGATGAACCTTCTTTTTTGAAGTACTGGGCATTATATGGAATGTATTATCATTTACCTACCTCTCAAGGTGGAATTCAGGTATGTGCTTATACATAACATTCAAGACCTTTTTACCCGACTGCGCCAGAAGGAGGATTATGTTTTTCGAGTGTAAGTATGTATGTGGATTTCTTTGGCATGCTCTGTAGCCTACACGGCTTGCTCGATTTCAGCTTGAGAGGTGCCGTTAGATTCATCTTAATTGTGAGAGTGACACTGGGTATACATATCAAAATTGAAAAAAAAAAACGGCCGATTTTCGGCGCCATATTGTGTCTTCAAAAAAAATCTTTTTCTCAATACCTATTAAGTGGTGTAACAAAATAAAAGGTTTCATAAATAGGTCTCATTAACGTCCAAAATAATTTATAAGAACAAAAAACTGTGAAATAAAACAAATAATTTACAAAATCAATAACCCGACTGCGAAAAAGTGAGTTTTAATTCAAAAAAGATGGAAACAAGAAACTTGTTTTAAAAGGATGACTATTAGACTGAATACCCAATCCAATCTCATGTAGTCGGAGCCAACAAAGGTGGTTATTATTAAATTTAAGAAGATGCCTCCGACTGCATGAGATTGCTTATAGTATTCAGTCTAATAGTCATCCTTTTAAAACAAGTTTCTTGTTTCCATCTTTTTTTAATTAAAATTCACTTTTTACGCAGTCGTGTTTTTTTACCCTTCTTATTTCGCGGTCAGAAAATTAACATGAATGATTTTGGTAGTTACGACAATGACCAGTGCACTCAAAAATCATCTAATGATGTCACTCAAAATTTCTGTGATGTAGGTATGTTGTACCTTATAAAGTAGGTACATAAGAAGTTTTAGGCATGGGTTATTTATGAATGGCACAGTTATAAGTAAGCAAAACGACTTCGACAGATGGCACCATCAGCACAAGCAGTACTCAGAACGTATTCGATGGTATGTGGATTTAAAAAAACAGCTAAGTATTTTGTATTTTTTTAATTGTCAGGTCCCACGGCCATAAAAAATAAGTTTGAGTTTTTTAATCACGAAAAAACAAAAGGTACATGGTACGTTAGTAGAGCACTGAGAACGGGTTTTTCGGGGAAACTCAGTGAAAAGGGGGATTTTGTTTGTTTGTTTGTATGAACAATCTTATTCATTCGAGTTAAAAAACTCGAAACCTAGCACGATTCACGAGTACACGTTTTTTTAAGGGGGATTAGGTGGTGTTAAAGTTTGTATGACAGAATTTTAACGCGTGGTCCGATTCACTCGAAAGTCGAAACTTATTTATTTTATAGGGTTTTATGAAATCTACGCGGCCAAAGTAGCGGGAAAAGTGCTAGCCATTTATAAAATATTCAATTGAAATATATGTATTTGATTGAAAGTAAAAGTAATGCTTGTTTACTGTTTGTGCTGTTAACGCCGCTGCTTTTAATCTTTGCAGAGGTAACTTACCTACCTTTCACAAGATCCCTCATTGATAGATTTTTTTAAATGCGAGTTCGAAATAAAACGAATTAGATAGGTACAGAGGCCAGCACATCAAGCTACCCCATTCTATCAAATTTCTTTGATAGCTTTTCAACTTTAATACGTTAGCGCAAGGTTCATGTTCAATTGGGAAAATTTGACAGTTTAGGGTAGCTTGCTGTGCTGGCCTCATACTTGGTACCTCATACTTGGGTAGGTATTTTACAAAAAATAAGTAGGTAGGTAGGTAAGTTCCTAACAATAACAATTAAATGATGTTTTTTTTTTTTAATAGCGACTCACTATTTACCATAATTACCGTACCTGAAATGGCCAAAAAAAATCAGCTGTTCCCTACATTTTCACGAGATATGCGAACATAAATGTAGGGAACAGCTGATTTTATTTTCGCGATTTCAGGTTTGGTCCCATAGTACAAGTTGTTCATAATTATGTGTACAATGATCCCTTCAGATATTTTTTTTGTATGAATAAATACACCTTATATACCAAGCAACGATTCCAGCAAAACAGAGGGCCATAATAATGATGTCCATATTCTTTAATTCAGTTCTGTCTTCATTATTTTTGTCCCCAACCTGAAAAGATTTGAATGTTGTACAATATTAATTTAGGAATGTAAGACATGGCGGTTAGCATAGAAAGAAAAAAAACACGAACGCGCCGAGTCGCGATTAGATAGTTGAATGAAGGAAATTAATGCGATTTGTTAAAAACCTAACTTTAAAAACAAAATTAAACACTGACGCGGCACGTCGCGTTGACGGCACATTAAAAAAAAAACATAAAAAATGGTACCTACTTACTTAAATCATAAAATATAAAAAAATACACTGGCTGGACTGGAGTTGCAGGATGGATGTAAATTACCTATCACGTGAGAAAGTGACTCTTTACACCTCTCATCCCACACACAGCGCTTCGGGTTGAAGTTCTTCGTGAATTTTCATACAACTTTATGTACTTACTTACATATTATGGGTACAAGTGCTCGAAGTTAATTTCTTGTCCTTGAAGCTTGTCAATTGATTCGTGAACTGTCCAAAGCCATTCTACATCATTTAATATATTAATCCTTTTACGTAATTCTCTGAAATATTAAAAATGTATAAATAGATAAGTACGCCGTACGTGTGTACCTACGCAGTAAGATATTTAGGGTGAATAATGCAGAACGCAAGACCGCCCCCGACCGACCCTTGCTCGTTGAAGCGCCAGCCTGAGCCGCAGCTGAGCCAGTAGAGTTAAATTCCCCAAGTAATAATAATAATGCCAATATTTTGATCCAGCCTGTCCCCACTCCCTGTCCCTCTATCAGTGACGCCCTGAGCCGCCCTCAGCGTGCAGTCGCCTAGTATGTAATTTTAGTTTTTAAGCCCTGGCTGGAGGCGTTAAGTTAACTCTTAATGGCAGCCCCAGGAAAGCACGGTTGAGTAGTCACGGCCTCTCAAGGTCAACTACGAGATGCCCAACAAAAAAAAACAAAAAAACTCAAGACCGCCTTTCCGCTTGCGTCCGAGCAGTCGACGAGTCATCAGTGTGACGAAACATCTGGCGAGTATAGGTTTAGGTTGCTTGCTGCAAAAACGCTTAATGACATTCGTTTCGTCAGTAAAATATCTAGTCCTACTTTGGGGCAATCTGATTTTAAGAAGAGAAGTGCAAAACTACGGGATACGAATGTTACCTAAAGACCTAGGTCGGCCCCTGGCTCTGAGCGCGGTAATGTTGACGATAAGGAGCTAAGAACAAAAACATAAAAACCCTGCAGAACAGCAATAAAATACTTACGAGTTGATTTTTGTAAAGGCTTCTTTTTCAGGGTAAAATCCTGAATAATCACATCCAGGTATTTTAAAACTAATTAAATTATTCAAATTCTTTATTCCTGCGATCCAGCCAAGATTCGGAATATTGTTACATTCTATCCATACGTCCGACCAGAAGGTACATTTTAAGGTAGTATCTTTAGTTAAAGAACACCCAACGACAGTGTCCGACACCGAGCATTGTTCTTGAATAGTATTTTTTTTGAGACCCGATTGTAGTAAACTTAGATATTTTGGTCCATGGTTGGTGTTATAGTTATCACTTGAAATCTTTTCGGTATCACTAGAAGTCTTTTCGGTAACTTTATTTTGGACAAGCTTCCTATTAATAACTTCAGGTTTTAAAATAATCATGCTTCTTTCGTGATTTGTGCGTTTAGCTATGGGGTCATCATTTTGTGTAGAAAATACAGCGGGTATCTTTATTTGCGATGCTGCTGATGATGATGCTACAACAAATGACTCTTGTGATGTTTGAGGAATCTGTTTTAAATTGGAAATCACTATAGGTTTTTTGATATTGGTAATCACTATAGGCTTTTTAAATGGTTTTGCACTATTGTCCTGCATATTTAAAGACGTTTTTAATACAACAGGCATTGCTTTTGTAGTATTTTGAGAGTATTGTATTTTTTTTAAAACACCGTCTTTTGCCAGGTGATAAAAGCCATTCGTTTTGCGTATTGTAATAGGCTTAACAAATTTTATTTGGCTCGTTTTAGGTGGCGAACTTTCTTTCGGTTCCTCTGTTTTGTTTATGTGGTGACTATCCTTCATATCAGGTTTCTCTTGTTGGTCTTTATTTACTTCATCAGTTGCATGGAAGTTAGATTCAATAGGTAAGCTGTTGATCTGGCTATTTGTTAGTGCAAACAATAACGGGTTTTCTATCACTTTTGGATTGTCTAATTTGTTCGTCGTTATCCAGTAACCTCTAGTCCTTTTCAATCTTCTAACGTCTAAAGTTGTCTTAATGGTCTCAATCCCTGAAGTGTCCCCCATTTCATATGGTCCAACAAAAACGCAATATTCGTTGTCACTGGCAGTTGCGTATATACCGAATGGTGGGACTTCTGGTTGTTCTATACTTCTCCTAGAAGTCAAACGCACAGTTTTTTCAGAATCGCGTGCAATGTCAATAGCATTTATAATATTTTGATATTTGACGAAAAATCCTCTTCTGTAAAACCTCATTTCACTAAAATCATTCTCTATAGCCATGACAAACCATTTTGATGTTCCGGTATTGTTAGAAAACCCTTTACTACTTTGGAGCTCTTTCTCTGAGCTACTAGGAATATCATTTTGTTCGGCTGAATAATTTTGACTGAATACAGCTAACGTATCCATATCAGATGTTACAATGGTAATTACTGGCGTATCGACTTGCTCACCATGTTCGTTTCTCTCACTGACCTTAGTTACGGAGCCAATTAATTCCCAACAAAAATCCAAACCACGTAAAATACAAAAAGTATGTTTTAATTCTGGTGCATTAATAAGTAAGTTTTTTACGGTTGTAGGAAATTTATGTAAGTCCGCAAATCGAATTTCATTTAAGTCAATGCAGTTTGCAAAAAATGTGTTTTTGGTATTTACTGTCATAAAAATTCTGAACGGTGGTTGACGAGATACTAAAAAAATGTTTTTCCGCTCTCGATATCTCTGTAAAATAAAATCCCAGGAATGAAGTGCAAGTTCTCCATATTCCGGATATTCTAAAAAAAATTTACAATGGCCGCTATCATTTCGTTGCCTATACAATTTATAATTAGATTCTAACCAACTCGCGAGATGGGTATCATTGGATAAATACCTGATTTTTGAATTTTCTGTCAGGCCTTCATCGTTTTTATTAGTATCACTAAGTAATTGCAGAAAATGAGTCTCTTTGGTTTCACTTGTTGGTTCAATGATAGTATCTTCTTCGCTGTCTGAATAGCAGTAAAGAAAAGACAATCTTTCTTGAAGTCTTTTATTTTTTTTCTCCTTGGTTGCTATTTTACCATTCTTATTTCTATAAAAGACTTTGCTGTATTTTCTTCCTTCGTATTCATTCGTTCTTGTACTAGACATATTTTTGCTGTCCCATAACTCTAAATGATTACTATCTTCTGAATCAGATTGTTTTTCATGATCATCTTTATCGATATTAGAATATTTTCGCATAATAAACTTTCTAAGCTTATGTCTTGCTAGCGTACCCGTATCAGCATTCATATTTATAATCACTGAACTACCCCTCAGTTCTGTGCCTGCATCTTTAGCTAAAATGCGATTTATTTGAATTTCATCCTCCAGGTCACTATAATCTAGTTTTTCTGGAATTTTATTAGTATTTGTAGTTTTGTCCATACTACTCGATGTGTGTATTTTGTTTGGTTTAGTATGTGTCTTACTAGATATTTCAGATGTTTTTACTTTCTCCCTGCCTACTCGTCTTTGACATTCCTCAAAATTACTGGCGTCATTCGTTATTTTGGAGTTTTCTAAACAATCAACATTAGTTAAACTTTCTTTCGACAGCGGTTCTGTACCGAGAGTATCATTTGTAACCAATGCGCAAGTGTCTGTGAATTTACCTTTACAAAAACACTTGTATAGTTCGTGAACCATGCACCAAGGTTCTATATTATTACAGTTAAGTTTTAATGCGACTATTGATAAGTTTTGGGTTTTATGGTTTTCATGTTTCAAGCTCGTATTGTTATGAAAGTTTGCATGTTTATTTGATGTTTCAGAATTTTTTCTTTCTCCAATAATAGTTTTTTCGCCATTTTTATCTTTAGTAAAGTCACATGTACATTTAAACATGCATTCCACACGGCCACAATGTTGCTTAAAATTATGAGTACCTTCTAAGGACGCGCAAATGCATCCAAGCGAACAATACAGTTTACTGCAACTTTTCGGTAAATTACGTTCTTCGGTTTCAGGTAATGGAGCAACTGTGACATCAAGTCTATCTAATTCACTAACTTTTCTTTTTAATTTGTCTTTTACTTCTGTAACAGTACTTGCAAAGTATAAAACTTCACAAGGAATCGACTCTAACTCCTGTTCTTGAATGAATATTGTATCTTGAGTTAAATTTATTTCTACTGCATCTATCATTTTATGTAACATATCTTCTACTTCAAGTTGCACATTTTCTTCATTTAAGGAACTCGTGGACTTTGTACTTGTATCGATCACCTCTGAAGTGTTACCACAATAATCTAAGTCACGGAGCATTAACAATCTATTTTGATTATATTTGTAAGCTAAATCAAATTCGAAGCAATCTCTGTTTAGTTGAACAGGTTTACCATTTTGAACTGTACCTAACACAGACACTGCTAACTCTGCCCAGTTTTGGGATATAGTGCCGTCCTCTTTACGGAAATTATTTAAGCAATGGGTTATTGGCGGATCAAAAGCAGTACCGTATTCAGGTTGAACATCCAGACTAAGTTTTGGAAGATTTATTAATTCGATGTTGCGAATTTGATATTTTTGATGTGAATTGACAAGAAATTGTTTCTTGCAAAGAGGGCCTGGTTTAAATTTAACTGCTAACGAACTGCGCAAAAGCCCTTTCTTTCTGTTTCCTTCATCCTGTTTCAATTTTTTTTTCTTATAATTTTGTGTAGGTAAACTCTGGGACATTGTTGCTATATCATAGTTACAAATATATTTTTTCGTTCCTCCAATACTTCCATTCACATGAATTAATTCTCCATTGCATAAAACAAACTGGCGTGGGTATTTATGGTGCTCTGGATTTAGATTAATCAGCATCTGCCAAGACCACCACGAAATAGGCGTCTCACCCTTCAAAATGTTTGTTGCCAATTTTTTTGTATCATCGTCTTTTGAAGAACCTCGTCTTATTTTTTCTAATAAACTGTTTTGTAGTGTTTCTAAGTCAGATTTCAGGTGCCTATAAACATCTTGTTCGAAAGATTTTCTGATGTCTGCAACAGTCCTTACTTTGAGTGTTGATTTAAGTTTTGGTACATATTGCTTGCCGGTTTTAGGGGTAAAATCGCAAGTATATTTTTTTATATCATTTAATTTAACAGGTTTTGCTGGTACTACATTCAAAAGATCATATAGATTATTATTTTGGTTGAAACTAAATTTAGTTATATCTGACGAAAACACTTTAGCATTATTCTCCATGCTTCCAACTGCAATAATCTGCAACAAAACAATTTTATTTAGGTAGGTAGGTATTTTTTTTAATTGTAATTTAATTGTATAACATTATTAAAAATCATTACAATATGCTTTGAAGTATTTTGCTGAAAATACAACAGATTGTCAGTAAGTGAATGCTATTCTATATAAAAAGGAAATAACTTCCTTCGAATTTCCTTCATCTTTGGTAAAAGCGAGAGGAATGTGTTCATTTCGATGGCGCGGCCACGGCGATATTAAAAAAATAAACTATGCTAAGATTTTGTAAAAATTTGTAAATATCGCCTCTTTGCGAGAATACTGTAACATCTCAAAAAAGGCAATTTTACAGGACGCGTATTTTAAACTTTCGAAATGTTATAAAATCTAAAATAATAGAGCTAAAGCAACAAAACCTTCTAGTGATTTATAATTTAACTATTAATTCATCTAAAACTATAGTAATTGTTGCGCTATTGGCTATTTTTCGGTATAAATTAACAGGATTAAAAAAAAAGGGATATTTTGTCACACTATTACTGAAAAAGTTTTCAAGGATCGATGTGACATATGAACTTGTCACATTGTTGATAATATATTTTTTTGTGTTGTGTTAGGTTATATGATAAAAACACATTTTAGAAATAAAAATGTTTATTAAATCAATGAAAAATTTGTAGGAAAAGAAAATCAAGCATAAACATTAGTCATTATAACGTAGGTAGGATATACAGTTACCTACTTAAATACAGTAATTCAACAGTTAACAATCAACAAAGTTAACAAAATGAAACTATAGCTATCAGTTCTTAATTAAAAGTATACTGTTATTACTAAATTTGTTATTATTATTTTAGATCTAGCTAACTAATCAGTCTCTTCGTAACATTAGTCTTTGTAAATAATCACTAGGTTTATTCTAAACCTACTTTAGGTGGACCATAATCTATATTTTAACTAAAACAAAACCATCTCAATAAGAATAATAATACATACTAAAAATATTTTTATTCATATTGAGATAGGTTTTAAAAATAAGTATCTAAAATTATAAGTATTATATACTTGCAAAATGTATTAAAAACTTGAGTATTTATCATTAAGTACTATAAAATTACGACTTAGGAACTTTTCATTATAAAATATCACATAGGTATTGTACTTAAAGGAACCGACGTTTCACTTATCTCACATAAAGTAATAAAAAATAATTGTTATAAAAATTACAAAAATAGTATAAAAAATAAAATAATAACATGTCAACTTGCTCTATGGTGTCAACTGAAGCAATATTATTATTTAAATTAAACAAGTCTTGGTCTTTTGAGAAGTTGTAGTTAGTGCTGGCACCTTCTTCTTCAGAGTCTGAAGTATGTATATTATTACTTTTTGACTTCTCCTCTTGATAATTGGGATCCTTTACGGAATCATCACTATCTGGGGAAAAGTTAAAAGAAAATTAGTCCCAAATAATTACGTTGCAAACGTTCGGCATCCGAAATGCACAGAATTGAACACAAATTATTACATAAATTGAATAAGTGCATTTATTAAGAAATAGTAGTCTCTGCCTACCCCAATGGGAAAAAGGCGTGACAATAATAATGTATGTATGTATTAAGAAATATAATAAATGCATTTATATAAAAACTTACTACCTTCATAAAAAGATGGTCCACTGCTTGAGGAGGAACTCGAAGAAGAACTCGAAGAGCTACTTGAAGAGCTACCGGTACTACTAGTTGACTCACGTCGACGATGTTTTGAGTCATCGTTACTTTTGTCTAAAAGAAATATAAATAATAATAACTTAAACAATAGAAAAACTTTATGAAACATAAGTACCTAATAGTTTAAATTTTTGTTTTAAATTCTTAATTTAAAACAAAAATTTAAACTAAAATCGAGGTGTTTACATAATTATCTGTAGAAAACACACTAAGACTCCTTATAATGTTGCTCAATTTGTTTCTTCTTCTCAGCCGATGGACGTCCACTGCTGGGCATAGGCCTCATGTATGGATTTCCAATATTGGAAATCCAATTTGTTTAAAATCTATGAAAATGTAAGCACCTAAGTTCGTTTCGTATTAATAGGTACTCATTTTAAATAACTACATGACAACAGGCTCGCCCCTTGTTACATGGGACCGAACATAGGTGGCATTTAGTCTTTACAAAAATATTCTTTAAAAAACAAAATTATTAAGTCTTACCTTCTGGAATCATTGCGTTTATATTAGAGTCATCAACTTCCTCGGCTTGGATACTGGAACTATCATTTACGTTACTATCAACTACGTTTTGCATAGTTGCTAATTGTACTAATTTTCTGGACCGCGATCCCATCTGAAAAAATAAATATTTATAATTCATTTGTTTTAGTATTTACAACGTGACATAACGATTTAATTTACAAAAAAACTTATAATTTATCTAGAAAAAAGTAACATTACAAAATACTCCGAATCCATTTTATGGTTTGTAAAATATTTCATTGTCAACAACGCGTCATCTTATGATGTTACAAAACAAAAACGATATCTTTTCAACGAAAACGTGATATCAAAAGTAATAACAAGTTAAAATTGCATACTATTTTCAACAAAACTGTGTCAATTCAACCTATCACATTACTTAATAAAAAAATATCAAAGAGTTCAAACTTACCTTAGCAATCGTAATGTGGTATCTTCGTGATGTCACGTTTTTGCACAAATACGAGAGCGCCCTTCCCTCCAAATGGCACGCGCCGACTGATGGGACACGTTGTCGAAACAAATCACGAGGCAGAAAGAGACAGCGCGACAACACAAAATATTGCAGTTGTCTTGTCTCTTTCGCTCATAGACGCACCGTTATTGTCGAAAAAATACCTCGTTTTTATCGAAAATAAAGTTCAATACGGCGGTTTTGATTATGGAATAAAAAAAAAATCGATTTTTCTGAAATATCACAGTATTCTTGCAAAGAGGCGATATTGATTCCCAAAATCATAAAGGAGAAGGATAACGCTCCCATACAAGTTTGGTCCAGCATGGACATAAATAAAACAATATATAGCATGAAAAATATAGATATTGAATAGTCCAGTGTATATTTTGAGTACCTACTCCAAAACTCGGTGGTGACGAGATATAATATATGACATTTAGGTGAACATCTTGGTATGGCAATTTGACGTTTAAATACAGTAAGCTTATACATTGTCGTGATGGCCCAGTGGTTAAAGCCTCACTTCTCGTGCACGAAGTTGTGGGGTCAATTCTTGATAATTACCTACCAGTGTAACTTTTTAAAATTCATATCTACTATCTGAGTTTATCTTGGAAATTACTGACACCGGTAAAGGAAAAAAACATCGCGAAGAAACCCGGACTTAAGTCTGAAATCACCAACCTGTCTTGAGCAAGCGTGCAATGCTCGTGCCTTCTTTGTACGAGGAGGCCATGGTGAGAAGGTCAATAATAGGCTGGTATTATTAGTATATACTTTATAGGTATAACATAAGACCGTTTCTGTGCTTCTCACATTCAAATACCTTCACCCTTAAGACTTGCCGAAGACGTTGGTTAAAATATGAAAACTCACCGATCGCGGATACCTTCACCCATAAGACTTGCCGAAGACGTTGGTAAAAATATGAAACTCACCGATCGCGGTACCTAATACATTATCTTATAAGTTATAACGGATTGATTTTTTTCCGAATCCAACAAATAATACTCGCAATAGACAGATCTTTATTTTCTCTCTTCACAAAGGTTCATATAGTAATAAACTCAGAGACAAGAATTATTGCGTTTTGCAAAAAATCAAAATATTTGATCCTTTGTGAGAGACTAGCGTCCATCCATACTAGGATGCCCTGTATGACAGATCACCAGAATCTCATCCCTTCTCTAAATGGCTCTTTATGCGAAACGTTGATATACCACACTTATTGCAAGGCCGGTTCGCCATTAGATATAGGGCAAAATCAGTTCTCCAAAGTGCACGTAACCAAGGTAAATCAGAATGCTAAGTCCGTGCAAGCCGGGGTCTGTAGGAAAAGCAGAAACAACAGATATCCAGAAACATAGCCAAAGGTCGACGTAAACAATACTAAAAACCGCAAGTAAACATTCAAGATGTGAGCCACAAGAACCTACACAAGACTGACTTAAATTGTCACGTCATTCATAAAAGAGACTTCGTCATGACAATAACTGGTCTTAAAATAATAATACGTACAGGTATATTAAAAAGAAAATAATCATAAGCCATGAAATAATACGTCCGCATCGTTGTCAATGGGAAAAGTGCCCAAAAGGCTGGCAGCATTAGGTACCACGTTGTATGGCAATGCTTATTTTTTGGCCGAAAAATAGGCAGGCCTTTGGTCACGTGAAGAGTCCAAATGTCTCGGAAAACTAAGTGTGCACTAGGACCCCATCCATGGCCCTAGAGTTCCAACCCCAAACGGGTTGAACATAATAGGTTCCAATAAGATTGGAATATTTGCGCCGTTTAAGGTTTTCCGCACCTGCAGCAAGCAGCCTCCCCAGCACAACCCGCCGTACTAGGAAGATAGATTTATTATTATTTCATTTATTTGCATACCATAATGTGAATTAAGTTGTTACAAATAGGCTTAAAGCTAGGATACAGTTATGGACCCTGTAAGGGCACAGCAACATAAGTATGGATAATTAAAATTAAATAATATAAGTAATAGCATTTAGAATATGAATAATTATTAATTAAATTAAATGTATTTATATTATAATAATTATATAATATTTATTGTTTATTTTATATGTGTGAATGTAATTGACAAATGTAGGAGTAATCTCAATTAATTAAGTATTTACATTTTATTGCAATTCCAGTCACAGTTTATCATTCATATATTCATTTATATTATAATAGCTTTTGTTTATTAGAAATAGCTGTAATTTATTACTAAACATACTATATTTATTTATATTCTTGAGATGTTCCGGTAGTTTATTATATATTTTTATTGACATTACATATGTACTTGATGAATGCATTTTAAGTCGTGATGTTGGAATGTTTAGTCTATTTTTATGTCTTAGAGTAAATCTATTTTGTATGTCTTCTCTTTTAGTGTATAATTCGGGATATTTACGTACAAATTTACAAATTATCTTATTATACAAGTGATGGGCGAATTCGGAAAATATTTAATAGAATAAACAAGGCACTATTGAAATTACTGTCACCATTTGCAATGAAAGTGGGTACTTTAATTACAAAATAACCATCGTGTTACCTACTCTAGTACAAGTATCTCTGTATAGAATCCCGTTCTATTAATGAAGCCTTGTTTTATAATTTATTGTATATATACTAGCTTTTGCCAGCGTCTTCGCCCGCGTGGATGTCGAAAATTATCCCACGGGAACGTAAGGATAACACATAGGATACTTCCTATGTGTTATTCCAGGTTTCAAACTATCTGTGTGCCAAATTTCATCCAAATACGTTCAGCCGTTGTTGCGTGATTGAGTAACTATCATCCAAATGTCTAACATACAAACTTTCACATTTATAATATTAACGCGCTATCAATAGGCACGCGCCACCGGCCCCTCGGCGGCTAACGCCGCATCCGCCATGTCCCTGCATTTTAAATCTGTATTATCTTCGAAAATATTAATTTAAATTACATGCTGTAGGGCCATACTAATTTATATTAAATGCAAAATGTATTTAAGGTACTTAAATGGATAAGGATTAACGCTGTATTGCTCAAAATCGCTTCGTAAATAAGCCATTATTTCTCGTAAAAAGTAAAGGATAAAAAATGGTTTTTGTCTGTTATCCCTAAGAGATAGACATATACCATCGTTCACTTTTTTGTAGACCTTTTTAAGGTGTACAATACTGTAGTACATTATTTTGATCTATCTCGTAGGGTTCAGCCAGCGTTTGCAATGTAAGCGCAAAAAAATGTGTTTATTTACGACATCACATTAGAAACCTCTATAATGAACAGTGTTTCTCTACTATATTATGCATGTTATACACATTTAAACCTTCCTCTTGAATCACTATATCTATTAAAAAAAACCCGCATCAAAATACGTTGCGTAGTTTAAAAAATCTAAGCATACATAGGGACAGACAGACCAGACAGCGGGAAGCGACTTTGTTTTATGGTACTTTATGTAGTGATTAACTGATTTGAGTCGCTTACAAAAAAAGTGACTTTCGCTTATTAAAAAAAGTGATCCACTGTATCACCCTCTCCCCTATACTTTATCTTAAAACAAGAAATATCACGCAGACAAAGTCGCGGGCAGAAAGTAGTTAGCTAGTTAGTTAGCTTAGAGGAGCTAAACGCAAGTTTGCCTAAAAAATGATCATCCACTGCAGTAATTAAATTCAGAAAAATATTTGATAATCTTCAGGATATAATGCTAGTTAGACAGTGTGTTGAAAACATAATAAACCATACGATAGAAAAAAATCACGAAGATACCTCTAAAAATTTATTTTAACGATTAAAACCATACTAATATAACCATATAAATAAGGTACTTTGTTTTTAATAATTATCATTTGCAAATAAGGAAAATAAAATGAAACCCATTACGAGGAGTAAATTACGTTCACATAAATCAAATGCCGAACATATTATGAACAATGTTAAAAGGTGAGAGCATTTTATTATTAATACTAAATATTTATTTTTCTACCAATAAAACTATGAATTTATTTGGAAATGTCTAAGTAACCGTGTGCGAACTGGGGGCCGATTCTACTAACAAAATAGTTTAAAAAACGCGATAGAACCGCAACCGAATCACCACTTTTAAGCGTTTTCTCATTCTACTAAAATGAACAACAGTCCAGCTGCGACACAGCTGCGGTTACGTTTTAGTTACGCCAACGATCGATTGAAACAATGTCAAAACCTATTCTACTAACAAAAACGAACATGAGCGTGACGTTTACTCGTATTCTACTATTATTTTGACACTCGTTAGAATCGAAACAAAACTAAACTTCAGCCGTTCATCTGTCAAAATTAGCGGTTGAACATAGGTTGGTAAATAGCAACTTTTGCCGCATCGATCTAGGATTGATGATGAAACATGATCATTTTATATGGATTTCGGAGGCAGAAATGTTGTGTCAAGTGTACCTATGCAATAATGCTTTTGACCTTACGCGTCGTCAGGTAGTAATGACGTACCGATTCTCCAAAGACCTTGTAAAAGCTTTGGTTGAGATCAGTCCTCACATACCCGTCAATCTTCGTTCTTTTGGTTTCACAGCTTCGGCCAGCTAGGGACATAAAACGAAACGTTCTGCTGAGTTTTTGTTGAAATGTATTTTTGTAACAATAAAATATAGAGGACAAAGTTAATGATAAAATTATGATCATTATGTCTTTTAATTATAGAAAATACTTTTAGTGCCACATATTCGTGTTTAGTAACATTTTTAGATTCAACTTTTTTCTTTGTGGTATTAATAAAACATATTATTTTGGCATGTTGGTAACGCGAGTAATCCGCTGTGTTCCCGCTACAGTTCAGTTGCAATTCGTTTTAAGTTTAGTTTCCATTTTGCTTAAGAAATAGTAGAATGACTTTTTATGTAACTATCGAACGGCGATCGAAATCGAACTGTTGTGGAAACACAATAGAACGTGTAACGTTGCAAATTAGTAGAATTGGCCCCCTGATTGCGCAGCCAGTTCGCATACTTTCAGTTTTTTTAAAGCTCTACTTGACTGTTACAGTGGCGTATTATAAAGAGGTGTAGATTGCCCGGGTTCAAATCCCTGGACTTGGAAATTGTGATTTTTCTTTTTTATTACAAGTAAGTACTACTATTTTAGATATATTTATTAAATACTTTTATAAATAACTAGAAAATACGTTAAAAATGTAATAATAAACACAGCACGGCTTAACTATTCCAAATACGGTATTATTACTTTCCATCCGATTTTTAGGTAAAAGCTCTACAACCAGTGCGCTGGCTATAGCTTTTTCTCTGCAAATATTTTTTTGAAGAAAATAAAATTAAGAAGCTAATACTGCGGTTCATAAGCCCACGTTCACACGGACGTAAAAAATTGCGGCAGAACAAAAACGCGTGCCGCGCTAGTAATGGAACAAATCGAAAGCGGTACATGTGATCACACACCCCTTCCCACCCCACGATTTTACGTCGCCGTGATCGGCGTTGAGCGTTGAATGAATATGACATCTGATTTGTGAACATAACTTATATTTCACTAGCTTCCGTCCGCGGCTTCGCCCGCGTGGAAGTTCGAAATTATCCCGCAGTAATGTATAACCGGGATAAAAAGTACCATAATTGTTAATCTAGGTTATATAAATCTATTTATGTGCCAAATTTCATCCAAATCCGTTCAGCCGTTATTGAGTGAAAGAGTAACAAACATCCATACATGCATCCTCACAAACTTTCACATGTATAATATTAGTAGGATGTTTCATTATTATTGTCGTTATATTATTACATTATTATAAATTAGTAACAAAACAAAAAATACCTAAATAAGCAATTCATTATTATTAACTACTAACCACAAACAAATTATGCTTTCGTGGTATTATTGTAAGGAGTTATTATTATTATAAATGCCAACGAAGAAAAACAAATATCAACTTGTAATTAAAATAAAAACCCTAACTCGTAACTAAGTAACTACTGACCACAAACATATTTAAGCTGTCGTGGAATTATTGTAAGTAGCTGTTAAGTATTATAAAGTCTGCTCGACGAGGTGGGCAAGCTCTTTGAAAGAGTAATTGCAGACCGCCTCGTCGGGCGGCTGGTGCGGGTGGGGCCGGATTTGGCGGAGAGCCAGTTCGGTTTCCGCAGGGGGCGCTCCACGGTGGACGCCATCATGCGCGTGCGAGCCCTCACGACGGGGGATGCTGTGGCCCGGGGTGGGGTCGTCTTGGCGGTGTCTCTAGACATCGCCAATGCCTTCAACACCCTGCCCTGGAGTTGCATAAGGGAGGCACTCCGGTATCACCGGATGCCGACCTACCTCTGTCGTGTGGTTGAGGCCTATTTGACGGACAGGGCCGTCATCTACCCCGGTCACCAAGGAGAGTGGAACCGGCGAGAGATGTCGTGCGGTGTCCCACAGGGATCGGTTCTGGGGCCGCATCTGTGGGACATCGGATACGACTGGGTGCTGCGCGCCGACCTCCCTAGCGGCGTCAGCGTAGTCTGCTACGCTGACGACACGCTGGTCCTGGCGCAAGGGAGGTCGTACCAGGCGGCGGCCGACTTAGCGGCACACGGGGTTGCGACAATCGTCGATAGGATCCGGCAACTGGGACTCGAGGTGGCCTTCACAAGTCCGAGGCCATGTGTTTTCATGGTCCTCGGAATGCGCCACCGGCGGGTTCCCAGATAACGGCGGGAGGGGTTCACATCGGCGTCGAGTCGACGATGAAGTACCTGGGACTCGTCCTCGACAGCCGGTGGAACTTCGCGGAACACTTCCGACGTTTGGCTCCCAGACTGGAGCGGGCCGGGGCTGCTTTGAAGCGGCTCTTGCCCAATCTAGGGGGGCCAAACGCCTCCTGCCGGAGGCTCTACGCGGGGGTCGTGCGGTCCATGGCCCTATACGGGGCGCCGGTGTGGGCGCCTACATTGAGGCGCCAACCAGCGCGAAAGCTGAAGGCGTCCCATAGGGTCATGGCGATCAGGATGATCCGGGGATACCGCACGATCTCAGGTGAGGCGGCGGGCCTCCTTGCCGGATTACCGCAATGGGATCTGGAGGCAAAGGTCCTCGCGCATATCTGGGAGTGGCGCGAGGAGGCCAAACGCCGGGGCGTTACTCCGCTGCCGCGAGAAATCGAGGTGCAGCGGACAGAGCTCCGGCTCTCATGGCGACATGGAGAGCGCGATTGTCGCAACCCAGTGCTGGGCACGCCACGATAGCGGCGGTAAGTCCCCTCTTTGAGGAGTGGCTTGAGAGGCGGAATGGCGTCCTCACCTTCCGCCTGACGCAGGTCCTCACCGGACACGGTTGTTTCGGGAGGTTCCTGTTTCGTATAAGGCGGGAGGAAACGCCCGGGTGCTTCAATTGCAAAGATCGCCCTGAGGACACGGTGGAGCATACGGTGGCGGTCTGCCCGGCTTGGGCGGAGCACCGCTGTGTCCTCGTGGAGGCGATCGGCGGCGGCGCTCTCTCGCGTCCGGCCCTGGTGCAGGCCATGGTACGGAGCGAGAGTGAATGGTTAGCCGTCACCTCTTTCTGCGAAGCAGTAATGCTCGCAAAGAGGGAGGCGGCGCACGTGAGGGAGAGGCAGTATATGCGCCCTCACGGCCGTAGTCGCCGCGGGAGAAGCCCTGGGCGTCGGGAATCCCAGGCTGATTCCCGGCCACCGTAGGCGCGGGCTTGCGGACGGCGAGTAATGGGTAGCTCGCTGTCCGGTAAGGACCAAGCCCGGGTCGACGGCGCGTCGTGTTCCACGCGCGCCTCAAAGAGATGTCAGCACCAATAGGTGGGGTCCGCAAGGACCGATGCCTGCCAGGGGTGCGGGTTGTTCGAAAGAGATACCGCGGCCCCTGGCACACAGGCAACTGAGGGAACACGGGTGGGTTTTAGTCAGTAAAAGTCTGACACGCCCTCCCGCTCCACCCAGAGCGGGAGAAGTTATTTGATGATTTCCAACCCAAAAAAAAAAAAAAGTATTATAAAGTACCAAAAAAAAATAAGGTAACCTATCTATGTAATAATAAAAATAAAAATGAAGCATCTTCTTATACGTGTAACTCTTAACCACAAAAAAATCCTGCCGATACCTATCTACGTATTACATTACATAGGTACAGTGGCTTAAAAAAAAATCGCTACTGCTTTAAAAAATCGCAAAACGGACACAACCGTCAATGACGTCTGCCCGCGTTCGGGTCGTGCACTCAGAGATGGGCGACTTCTTACTCCATCTCGCCCGCAGTGCGTGCGACCGCCCGGTCCATTCGCCCGCCGCCGTACCGCACCATAGTATCGCGCACTCGGTTGGTCATCGTCGTAACTATTCAAATATTTGTCCAAATTATGTAGTGTGAAAGACAAATTTTATCTTCTTTAAATACCAGAAGCGATAAAAGTATTTATTTTGATATAGGGATCAATTTGTTACTACCAAATGTGCATTAGAAATAAATTATCAATTTTTATTGCATTTATGGTTCACTATTTTGGCGATAATGGCTTACACATAAAAGATAGATATATGCTGTCGCAGGCTTTTTTGTAGGACTATTTAAGATAAACATTTCCATTGTACATTATATACGTGTAACTCTAACGGTTTTTGCAGCGCACGCCAGAATATCTCGCAAATGGCACATTTTTTTCCTACTTACTTGACACATATCGGTATATTTTGGACAATTCACACAATATCTTTATAAATTATAGCCTATGTGTTATTCTGATGTATGTAGCGGTATTATTGTAAAGTTTCATTAAAATCCATTCAGCCATTTTTGCCTGAAAGAGTTACAAACATCCAAATACGGGCTGATTTTTTAGTCACCGTCCAAAATTTTCAGGGTCATAGTACCCGTGAAATTGAACAACTTTCTCCAAGGAACATGGGTCGAAATATGAAAAAAAAAAATCGACCTCCCATGCAAAATCAATAGTTAGCTGGTCGATTTTGTATGGGAGGTCCGATTTATTTTTTTCATATTTCGACCCATGTTCCTTGGAGAAAGTTGTTCAATTTAACGGGTACTATCACCCTGAAAAATTTGGACGGTGACTAAAAAATCAGCCCGTATATAAACTTTCGCGTTTATAATATTATGTATAAATATATTAGTAGAGATTACTCAAGGGATGCATCCAATATATTTTTGCTTCTTCGGTCTCTCCTCAACTCTTCTGGCCTCACAAATGGCTACCGCTAATAATTTTGCGGAACACATAGTAGGTACGTCTGCACTGCACGACGTATCATTTCGAAGTGATTTTTTACGCTCGTTCGGACAATCTGGTGAAGGCGGGAAAAAATCGCACTAGGCGTTTTATTCCGCCGCTATTTTATTACGTCCGTGGGAACGTGGGCTAAGAGGAAACTCAGTCACGTCGCTGGCGTTCATTCTATACTAACGCATTCCTCTGTTTTCTTCTTGGTTAATAATACTAATCCAAATATATTTTCCGATTAAGGCCGCTTTCTGACTTGTCGGTGAGGGAGCGGTTCGAGATTTGTAAGGTCTGTACCTTAACGATACAGCGTTGCCTTCAGCTACTCACCTATCGGTATATTCTCGGTATAAAATCCTGCAGTAGGTACCGAAGATATTGTCTTCGAGTGATGAAGATATTTTGGCGTGTTATTATGTTTGTCGCCTAGGTAAATTGTAGACGTTTTGTTGCGGTTCAAGAACTTTCTCAATATAACGATTTTTTTTATTGATGTATAGAATGTCAAAAAAAAAAAATACGAAGAGCTTTTGAATTTGTTGACTCCAGTAATAACAAAGCAAAATACAAGGTTTAGAAAATGTATGACTGCTGATGAAAGATTGCTGATTACTTTAAGGTAAGTGGTGATTAAAATATTATCTTCTTTTAGTTTAAATTGTTTTATTAAATCAAATAATAAGTAATTCAAGTATTCATTCTAGACAATTTTAACAGCCAAGCCCAATAATATTTTTCTTTAAGAAAATGAAAACCGCTCACTACAGTTCTTTATCTGACAAATCAAGAGTATTATTATTATTACAAGCACTTGAATCGTAGGGCATATGAACCGGTGAAGGAATTGCTTGATTTTGTTTTGAAGAGTTGTCAGCAAAGGTGACATCTGCGTCGTAAGGAGTGGCGACAGACAATATTGGAGAATAATGAGGAACACTTTGCTGCCGAGGATAATGTTGCTCTCTAGGTGAAGGTGTCAATGACTCTCTGGATGTAGATAGAAGAAATGACTTTCTTGATGTAGATGGCGAAGACTTTATAAATGCAGAAGGCGTTGAGACAACTGACTGCCTTGTTTGATTTCATCAATGAGTTGTAATACTTTTATTTTGAATGATCGTATTTGATTATTTGACATGTCGTCAAATTCAGAAAGGAAACTCAAGAATAAATGATTAATCTTTATATGATTTCTAGTAGTTTGTTTGGTTTTTTTCTTAAAAAAATTTGCCATTGCAGAAACCACTTCATTATCCCGTCGTCTACGTACAGCCTGAGAATTTCCTAAAGTTGCTGCTGGTTGTTCAACCGTAGAATCTTCAGATTGTTTGTTATGTTGTTGCTGGAGGTAGCTGTTGCTCGCTCTTCGTCGACACAGACACCTATTGTTCTTCTACTACTGGATCACTTTGCTCAACAGGTAGAATGTTACCACAGTTTCGAGATTCGTTCTTAGCTTTTACGTATGGTAAAATGAATGATAGATAGTCTTTAAGATAGTATGTTTTTTTGGGTTTGGAATTACTTGATGGTGTTTTTAAACTTCTTAAGAAAGTAGATCTTATGTTGCGCCATTTCTCTTTTTGCAGTCGTTAACTAAAAAAAATTGTTAAGTTAGTCCACAGGTTTTGTTTATCTAATTTTTTTCAAGAAAATTATGTTTTTTTTTTGTTTCAGATATCTCAGCACGGGAAGTACTTTAAGCTCTATAGCACTTTATTTTGCCAGAGATAATCAAACATTATAGCTGATACGACTGAAACGATTTGGACAATTCCACAAAATGACTACATGGCTATACCTTTCACAGAAAAATGGAAAGAAATATCAAACCGTTTCTATGAAATTTGGGACATGCTAAATTGTTTGGGGGGGTGGATGGTAAACATGTTAGGATTCAAAGACTACCAAACTCTGGATCCATGAATTATAATCATAAGGGCATTCAATTATATTATTTGCCGTTTGTGATGCTGATGGCTTAATTACAATGCTGAGACAGCATGCTGGAAGGGATGGCGGGGTATTTAAAGCTTCTGCTTTACGCTATTGGTTGGAGTGAGACGGTATTAATATCTGCCAGGGGTGCGGGTTGTTCGAAAGAGATACCGCGGCCCCTGGCACACAGGCAACTGAGGGAACACGGGTGGGTTTTAGTCAGTAAAAGTCTGACACGCCCTCCCGCTCCACCCAGAGCGGGAGAAGTTATTTGATGATTTCCCACCCAAAAAAAAAAAAAAAAACGGTATTAATATACCTACAGCGGCCCCATTACCCCACGACAATACGCTTCAAGAAGTGCCATATTTTTTTGTTGCGGAAAACGCTTTTTCTTTGACACGTAGGGTTTTACGACCCGAACCGATGGCAAGAATCACTAACGAAAAAACAATTTACAACTATCGACATGCTAGAGCACGTAAAACTATTGAGTGTGCATTCGGTATGATGACACAAAAATTTCAAGTATTCTTAACACATATTCGTAGTTCGACCTATGCGACAATAATTATTATAATAAAATCAGCATGTGTCCTACACAATATTATACGACTGAGAAAAGGAAATTAATATTCTACTGTTGATATTGAGGGAAACTAGACAAACCCGTTCGTTTCACTTTGAACAAGATTTAATCACAGTCAAGTCAACCCTACGTCATCCGGCGCAACCGTCCGAAAATATATGATTAACTATTTTATAATACCGCATGGAGCACTTCCATGGCAAAACAATCATTGTGTACTTGAATATAAAAACGACTACATACCAGATAAATGTGTTTTATTACATATCGCACTCCAGATCCTCTCTGTGATGTCCATTATTGAATATTCAGCCAGTTTATAATCATTTAATGCGGGATACTTTTCAATGTCTAGTAGGTACTAAAACGACGTGAATATCTCGTTCCGCCATCTTGTTTGCGCGACCGTGCGCAGTACCTAAATGTCGACCGTCGCCTGGACAAGTGGACACGCATCCCGAGACGCGGTAAAACGAAACGATCCCTCCCCGCTCCCGCACATACCGCACCAATTAGAAGACGCACATTAAAATATAGGCGCTCGGCGGGCTATTGCTACCGAAAATACCGACCGAAACGAATCCGCACCGCTCCCGAACCAACAAGTCAGAAAGCGTCCTTAGTGTTCTTATATCTCCAATTACCAGTCCAGTTTTGTTTTTTTGGTGTTGGAATGAACGCCAACGACCACGTGACCGCGTTTATCTAAATAGTAGGTACACACATCAAGCTATACATTTCTAGTACCTATAAGGTGATCTCGCATTTTAAAGGATTTCCGTACGGTGAAAGATCAGCGTAAACTAATAGCCTGTGTGGCTGTTGCCGATGCTGTTGAAATTTTATGAATGATAATTCAATTACTTATATTTTTTTGTAATAGCTACGCCTTTAAATAAAAATGGAGAAACTAGCACTTACCTAACAAAAAACTACGAATGTTGGAGTCACCAGCCGCGCTGCTTAGTAGCGTAGATAAGATGGCCGCCAATCGTCTTCGAAAGAAAACTCAGCTGGTTTTAATCGATGCAATCTCCTATCCATTCTGGATTATTTGTCGACTCTTTGGCATTTATTGTCAACTATTTTATGTTTTATTTAGTATTTCAATTGTATTTAGTAAATAAGTTCCATTCAGGTTATGCATCTTCACTCACAACACGATATCAACCATAGATAAGTCACAAAAAATGGGCGTACTGCATAGAGGTGGGCTAACTGGCTAAGTTCAGAAATGTCTAAATGGAATACTAGATGGCGTGTTTGATTACGCAATAATAATTAGGCATTTTAGTAAGACTTTCCTACTGGCAAATGGCTTTCAGTAAACCAAAAATAAGTAATTTTATATTAATCTCACGTTGATAGGAACTTAGAAACATATTCATTTATGAAACCTCTTTTATAATAAAATCATTTTTTGTACATTGGTTGTAGGTACCTATGATAAGTATGTGATGATAGATAGGTACATATTACGTACCAACTTTTTTATTTTCTTCTTTGTTTCGTGTAGTAGTTACTACGGTCTAAAAATTATCATGCCACAGAGAAAGGATAACTTCAATTTGCATAGGTGTAAAATTCAATATTTTAGTTGGTTTTATCGTCTGCTTCCGTTAGCCTGTAAAGCGAGACAGATGATAATCTATCTATATACCTTAGATCTGATCTACCTACATATCTACTGAATCTCATACTGGATGACGGAAACTGAATAGTAGTTATTTTGCAAGTAATGGGATCTTCATAATATGTCATTAAGATCCTACCTAATGATTTATAACAATAAATGCAGGTACATGTGTATATCATCGTACATAATATTGTTAATTTGATAAAGGTTTGATGTTTTGACTCTCTAATCTCTCCAGTACTAAGCGTTCCACATTTCTCTCTTTATCCTACTTACATAGTCTTAGTATTATAATATCTGTGGTATAGCTAAGTAGAGTTAACCTGCAGATCCGTCTGACAAGTTAAGAAAGTTTCAATATTTTCAGCCAAAGATTGTTTCGGGTTCTGGCTGATATAAGTGCACTTAGATAGCTGAACAAGGATCTTTAGCCACGTGGCCAAAATCAGAATTACGCCACCACCTTGTTTTTCGACACAATGGGGTAAACACTGAAAGCTCGATATTGGTGGCAGCACTGTTCATCTTCTTCAAGCCGTCATTGTTTTCTTTTTATTTTTTTTGTCGATCACAAATTAAACGACAACTGTTGTTATAAATGTTTGCGATTTGGAGTGTATCACTATTAACGGGAAAGCGCTAGCTAGGTAGACCGCTGAATTAAAATTTTCTTATTTTTTTTGTAATTTTAATTATACATAGAACAAAATATGATCATGGTGGCATTGATCTAATTTGATAATATCAACACAGACGCACCTTTATTTAGGAAAATCGTATACCTACTTTTACAATGTTTGTAAAAATGTGAGCACCATGTATCTATCATAAAATTTATTTATCTGTAATTGCTTCACTTTCATTCTTTTTACCTATTTTGGTATGGTAATTTTATTCTGGGTGCATCGTTTTAACACATAATTATAAAATGAATGTATTTTAAATATTGCAGGTACTTAAAACATTTTAAAAGAGTAACGGTGGAGTTTCTTGCCCATTCTTCTAGATACGAAACTACATTTTGGAAGGGGCGACTAGAATCAATTTTATTTTAATGTAAATGTTGTCGTTCAAAAGTGCCTTTTAAGTGCCTATCTGAAATAAATGCTTTGACTTTGATTTTGATTACAATTCACATAATAGCACACCACAAGTGATAATGAAGACTAAGTTCTCCTGGGAGCATCACCTGTATACGAATTTCTTCCAAAAGTCCTCAGGTTAAAAAAAGGATAGCACATAGTCTCCACGTAATTTCGGGTTTCTAATTTTATTTCGGAGTTTTCTCCCTGTGTTCGCCATTTAACACCTTTGGTGAATATATGTGGCCTAGTATTTTTGCAATCAACAGCTGTGTAGCGGGGCATATTAATCAATTATGCGTAAAAGTAGTCGCTCGCCTCCCAAAAATGTATGAATAGCAGCTAGCTGTCAAAAAATCTTAGACGCTGGATAGAAGCGACATCTGAAGTGAGCAAGGGGCAGTTTTGTCCCCATTTCACAATGTTTCGAGCACGCTGACAATGTCATTAAACTAGCACTTTAGGTTATGGTGGAAGCTCCAAAGTAGCCCGCGAAATTATAAATGAAATAAAAATATTCTCCCACGTTTTTTTTTTTTGCAATTTGCCTTAAGTTCGTTATATTCCATTGAATGACTACCTATTTCATGAAAAAGTAATTCAACGGAATTAAATGATTGATGATTTTAATGAATATTATTATGTAAAGCTATACTTGGTGCGGTCGCGAATCATCTTAAAGAAAACAAAAGATAATAAGTTTCAACACAACTGGCCTGTGAATGCAACAAACGTATGAAAATTTGAATTTCGCAGGCGACCCTGGAGCTTACATCTTAAATAGCACTGTTTGTTGAAAGAATATTATATGCCTATGTAGTTCCTGTTTCCTAGATTTGGCTTAGTTTAAATGTACATTTTATTAGGCTAGAATAGTGGTCCATTAAATGCTTGATACTCACTTACAACACGATTATCAGGCCAGCACCAAGCATGTATAACATTGACAGCGCGTTCATGTCGATTTTCACAGTGCAATTATTACCAAATATGCGCGGTTGACTGACCCTACCTACTAATAACGGTTTTACTGTAATGCGGCTCTCATTACACACGCCGATTACTTCCAGCTCCTGTCTCGATTCTATTTTCTTGCCAACTATTCAAATACCTAAAATTAAAGAAAAATTATCACGAATGTGGGTTAATTCTGACGTCCCATTATCAGCAAAACCGCAGCCACCTTTTCATCAGATGATAATAAATGTGAAAATGTAAACAAATGGGCCATAAAATAACTCGTGGATGGCAAATTGTAACCACTTGCAAATTGAGTTCTTTGATTTGATGATTAAATAATCAAAATCTAATTAGAAATGACCTTTTTTATTTGCTATACGGTAATTTTTGTAACCTCAATTTTGGTGGGTAATTAGGAGGTACAGTTCGATTCAAACTTTAAGAGCGTTCATCCCGCGCGCGTTGGCAACGTCGCATTTATGGTGGTTTTTTGTGATTATTTCATTAAATATGAATCAAAGTACTATTTTTGTCAGCCAAGCACTAAATCGTTGGTATTTATAATTATTTTTAACATTTTCTCCTAAATAAAAACATTTAATCGTAATAAATACTAAACTAACTGTAAAAAAAAATAGCATACTAACTTATAAATACGCACGATATAGGGCTTGGCTGAAAAAAAATAGACTTAGATTTAAACTTAATAACATAATCACTAGAAACCACTTGAAATGCGACGTTACCAGGCCGCGCCGGATGAACGCTATTAAGGCGGCTCGGAACATGAGACAAGTCACTGCGCAGTAACAAATTCACGTGTCAGCGGGGCGAGGGGTGAGATACTGCGCAACGAGTAGCGCACTTCAGAGCCGGCTAAAGGTTGAATCGGGCTGCAAGTAAAAAGGACTGTAAGCATTATTATTTTATTAATCTTCACTCAAACAGATATTGTACTATTCTAAAAATTATAAGTTCGTTTACTTATTTATTCGTAGCCAGCTTCTATACGAATATTTTCATCATAAATAGGTAGATATACAGATTTTATTCACATCGATTTATTAGTTTTGCTCATTTTAAAACGCGGGTATCACGACTGGCATCTATTTAAAGAACACAGTCAGCAAGAAACTGGACTACCTATTTTCCAAAAACTTTTTATGAACAAATGTTGCCAAAAAAAAAATCCTTTTATTTATAACAATTCAAAAACTCTACCAGAACAACTGAGGTTCGAGTACTAGAAAAGTCAAGAATCTCACACTGGCACAAAGGCCAGGCTCATGTGATTGCAAGGACAGTCTGGCAACAGACGAACTTCATAACATGTTTCAAAACTAACATGTGAATACAAATATAATTCAACTTAAAACACAATTAGTCTTCTATATGAATCATTGTGGTGTTTTCTACATAAATAGTGTCAGTTTTGCGAATCTCGGACGGTGGTAGACAAAATGGAGGGGGGTGGGACCAAAAGCCGTTTTCTGTGCACACTATTGAGGACTCGCCGAGGATTTCGTAGCCGTCGTCGCAAGAATATATCATCAAGTCTCCCACAGGGTACTTGCCGTGCTTCACTGAAGGCTCCGTTAACAAGCGACCGTTCGCCGGCACCAAAGGGTCAGGGCAATAAATTGCTGGAAAGAGAAAACTTAATTATAAATTTGTTTTGAAATCATAATTTCTGCGATATTCCTCATAAATTAAAGTTTGGAGGAAATCAAGGGGGGGGGGGGGGGCAGAAGGGAGATTTGGTGCAGTATTTAGGCAGTAATTAATATTAGGATTAGTCGTGTTAGTGCAAATCAAAATAAAGATACGATGTCATACAGCGAAAGAAAGTCATTTATGTGATGCTATGGTTTTCACCATTGTTACGAAAGAATACCAAATAAAGACAAGATACAAGGTCAAATTAAATAAGCTAGCGAAACTCTGCATACGGGATGGATATCGATATCTAATCACGATAAAATAAAAGTGAAAAAGATATGATGTTTTTTTTGAGACTATGGTTACTATCTGTGTTATGAAAATAAGTACTTTTATTTTAAGGTGCCAACCCTAGCGGGGCAGAATCCAACAAGATCATAGAGTAGTGGAATCTGCCCCACCAAATCGAACTAGTGGGGCAGTTTCCAATGCAAAATTTTTTCCATTCCAATTTGCCTCATCAGAGGCGGCTTGGCTTGGTGGGGCAAAGTGGAATGATTCGATTCTTAAGTATGTGACTATGATATCACTGTATTTGGCACAAAATCAGGTTGGGTTAAACTGTGATGATGGATGAAACTGTAGCCACCGAGGATCTCAGCCCCGTCCATCAAACTACCATTTATTTTTGAGGTAGGGCCTTAAATCATGTTAAATCAAATAATGTTGTGTAAATTTTGTTGAAAAAGTGACAGTGACAGTGTTAATAGAATTTTACTGCTGACTGTACCATCGAAATCAGATTGGATCCCAATTCGGATTATTCCGCTGTGCCTAACCATTCTGTCCCACCAGTGAGACAGAAACGGTGATGCGGAACGGTGAACCAGAATGTTCACAATGTTGACAGATTTTACGAATCCGTCAACTTTGTGAGCTTTTCACGGTAAGCACTCACGGATACAATGAGGCACCTCCCCGGACCACGTGCCATCCATCTCGCACTCGAGGCCGGGCGAGCCCACGAGCCGGTACGCCCAGCTGCACGTGAAGACGGCGCGCCCGCCGAACGACGAGTTGTACTCCACCAGGCTGAGCTGCGGGCCCAACGTCTTCAGCACAGGACAGAATGTCTCTTCGCACGTCGGCGGCAACGATGACCACCGACCTTAGTAATAATATAAATCATATTTATACACTTTTATTCAAATACTAATTTACTTATTGAGTGAATAAAGAAAATAATCTATACGCAATTATAAATTAAAGTCACTTTTCGTGTCTGCTTGTGTGACCGCGCTGTTCTTCTACACGGGTTTTGATGCGGTTTTAACCATTTATTAGTGACTTTATTCAGGAAGATGAATACATTAATATTATACTCATAAAATAAAGAAATGTCGGCGTTTTTTGTAAAAACCGCGCGACGCAAGGGCGGGTCACTAGTAATAAAATTTGCCCACAAGAGATTTTGCCGTTTTGAGAATTTGCCCATAAGCGAACAAAGGATAATACGATTTTATTTAGAACCTTAGTGAGGAAACACAATTTTTGACAGAGAGTAGCAGAATCTATAGATGTGCATATTTTGCTAGTTTAACTCGCATAGGGGCGAGGGTATTGGCATTAACCACATAATAATGTTACTAATGCCATTAACATGATGGGAACTAGAGTTTTACTGACTTGCGCAATACAAAAAGTTTAAATGATGCGCCTAGTGGATGCGGTAAGGTACCCCGCGAAATTCTATAGGTTTTTGCATTTTGCAGGTAGGTTTGAGGTTGCATGTAGGTTTACCTATGTATTTCAGAAAATTATCATCCTCTAAGTTAATTTAATCCCATTGACGATTTTTTCATGAAACAGTAATTCAATGGGATTAAAATAACTTCGAGAGTATTGATGATTTTAATGATTATTTATTACTAGCCATATTTGTTACGGTCGCATGTCATATTTTAATGATTATTATTATGTAAAGCCAAATTTGTTACAGTTGCATGTCATATTTTAATGATTATTATAATGTAAAGCCATATTTGTTATGGTCGCATGTCATATTTTAATGATTATTATAATGTAAAGCCATATTTGTTACAGTCGCATGTCATATTTTAATGATTATTATAATTTAAAGCCAAATTTGTTACAGTCGCATGTCATATTTTAATGATTATTATAATGTAAAGCCAAATTTGTTACAGTCGCATGTCATATTTTAATGATTATTGTAATGTAAAGCCATATTTGTTACGGTCGCATGTCATATTTTAATGATTATTATTATGTAAAGCCATATTTGTTACGGGCACATGTCATATTTTAATACAGCCACACACTGGCCTGCAAATTGCAAAAAAAAATAAGAAAACGTGAATTTCGTGACGTACACACGGCTACACATCAAGCTATACATTTTGATTTCACATTGTATATTCATTTCCGTACAGTGCGAGATCAGCGTAAACTGGAAATGTATAGCTTGATGTGTAGCCATGTGTACCCTGGCACTCCCAAGTTAAATAAGTTCTTTTTAACGAAACCTGACATGATGAGTTAATTAAAACCTTTATAACTAAGATCGAACTGACCCCAAATAAATATTTATAAATTTAAAATGGTCATTGGCGATCTCTGAAACCTAAAAATATTAATGATACCATATTGATTTCCATGTGAAATGGCCATGGGACGCCCCAGAATGATATGTTGTTCAGACAGATACAGTGGAAATGGCGGAGAGTGACTGTAATCATACAAGTATTTGATTGGATTTTTTAAATTAGATTTCTCGAAATCTAAAAGATAAGCCACAGTAAACAAAATCTATCTATCTAACTTCTTTATGTATTTAAAAATGAATCCCTATTTCCCTTGGTCACGGCATCACACGGGTACGGATGGACCAATTTTGCTCATAATTTTTTTGTCGTGTCTTTTATAGTCAGGAGAAGGTTCTTGTGAAAGAAAAAAAAAAGAAAGTTGCGCGTAACATTAGAAAATATAAGAAAAATTAACGACCATATTAACTTTTCTAATATTATACCAATGCGAATTCAACATTCATAGTTGAGACAGGATAACGTGTCGGGTCAGCTAGTTGTTTATATAACTCAAAAATATGGCGAACTCGAGTCTATGCTAAATAGAGACGGCAGTACTAGCATCTGGTGTCAAAAGACAAAATGCCATAGTACCTTCGCGCCATTCAGTACAGTGATCGTTTTGCGTGACGAGGATAGAAGAATAACTTTAAAAGCGTGTAACTTGTCCATTTTCCAATAAGTATTTTGGGGAGCAATGGATTGTGGCCCACTGGTAACCGGCCGCGAATTACGAGTAATTATAGATCGTAGGTTTCAGTGGCGTGTCCACGTGGTAGATTACAGCTTACTCCGTCTCACAGAGCGGAGGCCAGTGTCCTAACAGCGGACACATTATAGGCCGAATATGAAGCATTCATTTAGGTATACTTTTAACCAGCTTTTTCTTGCAGATTCGCCCGCGTGGAGGTCGAATGTTATCCCACGGGAACGTACTATCGGGATAAAAGTATCGTATCCGGTTTTATTCCAGGTTAAAAACTATCTGTGTGCCAAGTTTCATCCAAATCCGTTCATTCGTTTGTGCATGATTGAGTAACCAACATCTAAACATACACGGCCTTATTCATAAAAAGTTATCGAACATCTCAACAGTTGCTAATGTCTGGTTTTCAAAGAGATACCAGACATTAGCAACTGTTTAGATGTTCGATAACTTTTTATGAATCTGCCTACCCCCATGGGAAGAGTAATGTATGTATTGAAAATAAATGTATGTAGTCAAGTATCCAGTCTATATATAGTATTGTCTGCCACCGCCACCTTCTCTGCCTGCACAACACATGATGCTTACCGTTGCCCATGCAGGTCAGTATGGAAGATCCGTTGAGGTGGAACCCGGGCTGGCAGCTGAAGTGCGCCGAGTTGCCGAGCTTCGTACCCTGTGTGAACTGACGGACGCGGTGCGAAGACACAAGGACCGGCGGACACGCTACGTCTGTGGAAAACCAGGCTAAATGTTACTGACTACTCCTTAGGGCGAAGACACAAGGACCGGCGCACACGCTACGTCTGTGGAAAACCAGGCTAAATGTTACTGACTACTCCTTAGGGCGAAGTCTTCTAGAGACAATTCTTATGTGAAACGAATAGAGGGAACGTGTCAGATCAACTTTGACTATCACAGTCCACTGCTGGATATGTTTAGCAGTGCACTGCAAATCACAAGTTGCGCCACTTCACCCGTTTCTCAGCTTATCGCCTTTTGACGTCATTGAAGTTAGTGCCAGATTGTACTTAACCTATCGTCCACCTTTTTGTCTATTCCACTTTATCATCATCAGCATACAGCAGTCCACATCTGGACATAGATCAGTCTCATTCAGCTGCTACTAGCCGGGTGAAAGTGGCTTGTAAATCAATTTGTTTCTATGTCACATTATAACAACACGCTAGTATTTCCCGAACGTAAAGGTGGCAAGTACACCTTCATTTCATAAGTTACACTTAAGTTTCAAGTCATATTCCCATCAAGCACAACTCCAGACTCCAGGCTGCTACTGAGAAGTTATTAATAGCAGATGCAAATAACATTGTCGGACCTAGGGATCCTACCCATAGGCCCAAGGACCCCATTGTGAGAAAAGAATTAAAGAAAAATAATTTATTGTGACTTGAACATGAAGATCACACGCTAAACTTAACACAATTATAAAAACTATGAAAATTATCTTTTAAAAAAGTAAAAAACAGAAAGTTCGGAGACTGTGGGTCTTTGATACCAGAGACAAGGCCATGCTTGCAGGTGAGGTAGAAAGGAAGATACTAATATCAACACTAAAAAAAGAGATTTTGTTCCCTGAAATAAGTTCAAACTTTATTAACACCAAAATGTTGATACATTGTAAGGGAATGCTTGTCGTCAGACATCGATATGAGAGGGGCAGACCAAGCCAAATAGAAAAAGGTTGCTCCACTTAATATGGTGGTGAAAGGCTATTGATTGCCCGCAGCTCAGCTTAGCTCATAATACATAATTCACATAGCGTCTACAGGAGTTTTTTCATCAGTAGATAATAAACGCCAAAGATCTTCAAATCAATGCTATGTGTTTTGAAGGAAACATAATAGATCTGATAAGCATTAAAACAACACAGTTTTTACACAAAGACATAGCATTGAGGCAATGTTGTTGTGGTTGAGTTTTGAAGACTTCTATGAATACCATAGGTCCATACCATACCATAGACCATCACGAGCACTGCCGTAGGTAACTGGGAGGAAGGATGGTGTGTTTGTAATCCTAGATAGCTTCTTCAAACGAATGCTATGTATTTTTCATTACATAATAACTTGTTTTTAAGCAAAACAGCTCTATTATTACTTAAGCTTAAGGAATGCCACAGGCAGTTATTTCGCCCTGTCATCAAGGTAATTATGTCCCCTGCTAGTCGAATGTGGAGAGCCATGTTAGCTACGCAGGTCATAAGTATGCCAGCCACGTATTCGGGGGCAGCGATCACGCGTTTGCCCTACATGGACATCTAATTTCGTGATCAGAAACAGGACTTACTAACAACTTTAATGAGCACTGTGTTGGTGTGACCGCCAGGCGACGTGCACGTGTACTGGTCGCTGTGCCGCGCCGACATCTTGCTCAGCGTCAGCCGGTAGTGCGACTCCTTCTCGCCCTCTTCAGCCGACCACGCTGTAAACAATACGCTCACAATCAAATCATTGGCGTATATAACAGAATCTGAAAAATCCTTTGATGTTGCGAAAATCGGGCAAATAATATAGCACAAGCATACTGAGCCTATCAAGTTCCCACTGCTGGGACACAGGCCTCGTCACTCTGAACCCAATGCGAGCAGTGCTTACGCAGGTCTAGTGCGGGTTGGTAGATGTCACATATCTTCGAACTTTTCGTTCTAGAACACGCCGGTTTCCTCACGATGTTTTCCTTCACCGTTTTCAGAGCAGTGGTGATGAAATAAATTACACAAGGTAGTGCGCCTGCCCATAAGGGCAGGCGCACTACCTTGTGTAATTTATTTTTGCCTAAGCAGGCGGTTTCCATAAACAACCTATAAAGGTTGATTATGGAAACCACCTGCCTAGGTTCGAGCCTACGAGCTACAACTTGTAAGTCACGGCTGGTACCACTAGGCCACCACTGCTTCGAATAATATAGCATGTATGCGCGCGCACCGTGAAAGACTAATACTCGGTTCCTATAAACAAAAGAGGATCGTTTTGCTTACCAATGGTAGCATTTTTTATTTCCAAACTGGACAAATAAATAGTTTCGTAAGCAATTTACCTGTGACAGGTACTTCCAAATACGGTCTACTATGCGAAGTTATTGGGTATTTGCTTCATTATTGTTAAAGATACAGGAGTCTTAATTTTAACCTACATCTATCCGTAAATTATAGGAATCGGCCATAATTTGATAGAAAAATCTATACATAAATACACTCGCGCAGACTCGCGCTCAAATAATACGGGTCGATGCCGAAAATCCATGTCACTTGCAAATTAATAATGGTACATGCATGAATCTAACTTTATATTACAGAGAATTTTAATATCGTCTGAAATAAAACCTTAAATGATCTAAGTACGAGGTAGGTTATTAAAAAAAGCTAAAATATTTAACACCTCGAATTTAGAAATAAATTCAATTCAATTGTTTTACTTTTGTTTGTTTTCTCACTTTTCTTTTCAATCTGTCAAATCTAATTGATAAAAGGCGGTTATTGTCGTCTTTCACAATCATTATTGAATTACTATCATGTCGCTTTGTCTTGATTTATCGTCGCTAATACCTCATGGATTATGGGAAGTAGCACGCGTAAGCTAAAGCTGTTTTGCATTATTTATCGTCACTAAAATACTTCGTGGAATAAGGAAAGTCGCACGCCTAACATAAAGCCGTTTGTCATAATTTATCGTCTCTAATAGCTCATGGAATAAGGGAAGTCGCACGCCTTTGATAAATCGGGTTTGTCATAATTGATCGTCGTTAATATCTCATGGAATAAGGGAAGTCGTACGCCTAAACTAAAGCCGTTTTATCATAATTTATCGTCGCTAATACCTCATGGAATAAGGGAAGTCGCAAGCCTAAGCTAAAGCCATTTTGTCATAAATGTATCGTCGCTAATATCTCATGCAATAAGGGAAGTGGCACACCTAAGCTAAAGCCATTTTGTCATAATTTTACGTCGCTAATAGCTCATGGAACAAGGGAAGTCGCACGCCTTTGATAAAGCGGTTTTGTCATAATTTATAGTCGTAATATATCGTGGAGTAAGGGAAGTCGTACGCCTAATCTAAAGCCGTTTTGTCATAATTTATCGTCACTAGTACCTCGTGTAATAACGAAGTCGCACGCCTAATCGTTTTGTCATAATTTATAAACGCTAATACCTCGTGGAAAAGGGAAGTCGCACGCCTAAGATAAAGCCGTTTTGTCATAATTAAACGTCGCTAATAGCCCATGGAACAAGGGAAGTCGCACGCTTTTTATAAAGCAGTTTTGTCATAATTTACCGTCTTAATATATTATGGAGTAAAGGAAGTCGCACGCCTAAGCTAAAGCCGTTTTGTCATAATTTATCGTCGCTATTTCCTCATGGAATAAGGGTAGTCGCACGCCTAAGCTTAAACTGTTTTATCATAATTTATAGACACTAATACCTCATGGAATAAGGGAAGTGGCACGCCTCAGCTAAAACCGTTTTTTCATAATTTATCGTTGCTAGTTCCTCATGGAATAAGAGAAGTCATACGATTAATCTAAAGCCGTTTTGTCATAATTTATCGTCACAAGTACCTCGTGGAATAAGTAAATTCGCACGCCTAACCGTTTAGGGATATTATCGTCGCTAATACCTCATGGAATAAGGGTAGTCGCACGCCTAAGCTTAAGCCGTTTTATTATAATTTATCGACACTAATACCTCATGGAATAAGGGAAGTCGCTCGCCAAAGTTAAAGCCGCTTTGTCATAATTTATCGGCGCAAGTACCTCTTGGAATAAGGAATAAGGCCAGTCGCACGCCTAACCATTTTGGCATAATTAATCGTCGCCAATATCTCATGGAATGATAAGTCGCAAGCCTTTGATAAAGCAGTTTTGCCATAATTTATCGTCGCTATTTCCTCATGGAGTAAGGGAAGTCGCACGCCTATGATAAAGCTGTTATGTCATAATCAGAGATCAGAATAGGTAGAGTATATTTACCTAAACTTCGTGTAAGAAAGTAACATAGAGTGGCTAATACCTCTTCTAAAATCCCGGAATAATTTTATGACGTTTGATAATCCCTGGATTTAAAAATCACTTATTTATGTACGAGTATATACATACGCGCCAGTTATTTATTAGACTTCATTTATAGTTACTAATTATTGATTTGATAAATGATGTAACATTTTTTAAGGTTCCGTACTAAAACTATAAAATTAATTTAAATTCCATGTAATGGAATTTGAAGGCAAGAAAAAAATCATAAAAGAAAATGAAGACAAATACTCGCTTAAAATAAAAGAAAAAATCACTAGATTGCTTTGAGGTTGTAAACACGTTACGTATTTTACTATTAACCACAGGAAGTTGATAAAGGAATCACTGATTCCGCCTGATTAACAACTGGTTTTTGAGATAAACAACCACATTTTTGTCACATCCTGTGGTTAATTTTAACTTCAATGTCAAAAACTTTATCTTCGCAACAACAAGGCATAATAGGCATATTACACGAAAAACAATAGCAGAAATTGAAAAAAGCGCACATGCATGGTTTTTTCAAACGTTAAAAGAATACTTTTGGTGCGTGGCCAAAATCGGATCTGATTGACAATTTCGCAAGCTCGCCCCACACCCCCATGTCAGTGTCATTCAGTCGCTTAAAGATCCTTGTAGCGCTAGAGGTGTGGCCTTTAAAGCTTAGCACGTTCACAGCAAGCAAGCACATCGAACATTTACACGATAACAGAGATATATACTTAGTAAGGACTTATTACTTATTGCATTCCACAATGTGAACTTTAGGTAGTGAACTTCATTTAGGATCACTTGCGAGTTTAAAAAAGTATCATTCGAATTGTCCATATTTATGTAAAATTCGCAGAGCGGCGGTGGCCTAGTGGTAACGGCAGCGACTTACGAGTGGATTCAAACCCTGACAGGCGCTTTACATTATGAAAATTATTTCATCACCACTGCTCTCAAAACGGTGAAGAAACCGGCACGTCCTAGAACCAAATACTCGATGACGTGTGACATCTACCAACCCGCACTGGGCGGGGGAGTTTGTTTTATAATATGCTGTGATGTGATAGTGATATAAGCTAAGCGGCTACATGCTTGTTGGGTACGGAACTCGGCTTAGGAAATGGCTGGAGGTGGAACAGCCTACAAACTCAGTGGCACGGGCTGGCTCGACCAAGGGCCGGAGCACACTTGGACGAGGACATTGCGGCGGGCTTTGGCGGCGAGGTCGGCTGGAAGGCGATCTGTGTTTGTAATTTGAAACGGTACTAGTAGCCCTACCACACTCCTGGAACAGGGTTATAGCGTCATCGGGAGTGACGAGAGTATGCCATGTGCGGCGAATTTTAACGATGCGGGAGTGATGTATTGGGTGGCCGACACAACCAGTTTCATGAACCGTTAGATGATGCGAAAGTTTCTCATTGCGAACATCCCAACTAGCAAAACATTGAATAAACAAATCGTAAAAGTCAGCAGCACGTTTCTATTTCAGCTATTGGTGGTGAGAGGGATCTTTATAATGTCGAATAAATGATCTGTGCATGTTCTCTCAACGCGATTTGAGCGCACTTCTCTCTGCTTTAAGTGATGTAAATATCGTAAGATTATAGTCTGAATATCGAAATAGTCGAAAGAATATTAAGTAATCGCAACTCGAATGTTACTAGTACTAATATACATCAGTATGCCATTACTCCACAAATCAGCTATTCCTAAGTCGGTACTTAGTACCTCTTACATTCGAGTTAAGAGAGTGGTGGTCATATAAATAAGAACGCTTATTTAAAGGGAAGTTTTTTCAAACTTACTATAACTAATTGCATGTATTTCTTTGTGTTTCACTCGGTATCGCAAAACTTTTCCACATTCATTAACAATAATTTGTATCTGAATTTATATTTTTACATTACGTTAAAATTACTTAAATAAATATTAAAAAAACATAATTACACACAATACAGAAGCAAACAACCTTGATATTACAAAATTAATTCCAATTAGGTACTTATGTCATATAATACGCTAGTACATTTGTTGATACACATGATTGGCTAAAAAATAAATAGACAAGCTTTTTAGATTATTATTATTATCTGAACCCAGTATTACTACTTACTGGCTGGTCACATAATTAAGAACGCTAAATAGATTTTTTTTTTCAAATTTAAATAGAGAACACTCTGTGGCTCTGTGGTTGTAGGTCACTATTCATATGATTTTGGCGACATTTAGTGCTGTAAAAGTCTTAAAGGTGATGGCTTCATATGAAAACAATGAGGAAAAATAAAAGTTGTGATAAATCTACAAAGGAATTAATAATAAAACATTGCGAGAAGCATTGGTCGTATGAAAAGATAGCCGACCAGTGGATTGCTCAAAAACGATGGTTTTCAATGCTGTGAAGCATTTTGCCACGTATCAAACTACTTCAAATGTTCGGCGTGTACCTAAACAGAGAAAGTCTTCTCGTCGAGATGATCGAATTATCGTTCGTTTGGCTGAACAAAATCCTTTTAAAGGGTCTAATGAGCTGAGAAAAGAATATTTTGGTGAAAACAGCTAACAGCCCAGATCTAAACCCAATAGAGCATCTTTGGTGCGAAATCAAGAAAAAGGTTTCAAATCGACAGTGTGGCAATTTAAGAGAGCTGAACGATGTTTTCTTAGAAGAATGGAACTCTATCTCTCTTGCGAAATGTCAAAAATTGATAGACTTAATGCCTTGCCGTTGTAAAGCGGTAATTAAAAGCCGTAGATATTTAACTTTTAAATATTAATTTTAGTTTAACATGTATTAAAGTGTTTTTATCTTTACGCACTTCACATGTGTTTTATTTAATCTAATTTTTATATAAAACAACTCTCGAGCAGTTTAATAAATCGTTCTAAATTAGTGTCCGTATGAATTGAGGAGCCATGTCTCAGATTTAAACGAGGGTACTACCAATATTTAGTAGTAAATTAGCCAAATTTGTAGCCCCGATCCTGGAATTTGTAGTAAAACCCATCAAAAGTTACAGGACGTTGAAGGTGGCTCCTCAATTCAGGCATCTGGATTGAGGAGCCACCTCAGAACTCGAAAACTAGCCAATGGATATTTCTGAAACTTTGGTAGGAATTAGTAGTGTTTATGCTTAATTTGTACACAAAAAATGAGTTTTGTACGGCTGAATTTGAGGCAGCTACAATGCTTTGATTTATCTGAAAAATCCATAAATTTCCCTGTGCTGTATCTCAGAAACTAATGAAGCAATTAAAACAGATTTTTAGTATTATTTAGTAGTAAGTTTGTTTTAATTTGTAGTATAAAAATAAATCGCAAAGGATTCATAGCTTCGGAAATACAACACATTTTATGTGGCTCCTCAATCCTGACGGTCTATAAAAAACAAATGCACGTAGCTACTAAAGTAGTTGATCAACTCGAAGTTTGATTACGCCAATATTTAGTAGAAATTTCTACTAAATATTGGCGTAATCAAAATTCCTCTACATTCAGTATTTCAAAAGATATTAATAATTTTAACATTCCTTAAGAATTTTCTGTGTAGGGTGACCATAAATAATTCAAACTGTGTTCATAAACAGAACTTTATTTACACATGAATCATTCTTCACCAAATCAGTACTTAAATAAAGAAACACAACATATTAAACACAAAGAATGAAAAAGAAAAACAAACTAAAAGTCTACTAGATCAAATTACCTGTTTTAAAATTTATAATCTCTAAATATTATCTCTATATTCCCTTATTCTATCATTAATTATTAGCCTTCTCTAATCTTTATTTTAAAATATATTTTCTAAACAAAGTCGCTTATTTTGACTGTCGGAGCGACCGCGGTCCTTCTAAAATACATAACGGATTTTGATGCGGTTTTCACCATCATTTATAGAATTTATTCCGCGAGGTGGTTTTATATGTAATACGTTTACATTTAACGTAAACGCATACAGACGCGTGGAAAGTGATGGCCCAGTGGTAACGGCCGCGACTTACGAGTTGGTCGTAGGTTCAAACCCAGACAGGCGCTTTACTTTTTGTGAGTTATTTAATCACCACTTGTCTCAAAACGTTGAAGGAAACTTAAAATAAAAAATAATAAAAAAATACATTTTTAATATGATGTTGATTGATGAACAGAGATCGGATATTCGAATGCATATTCACCTAAAGCTGAGATGTTGGCTAACATGTAAAGCGCTTTTGTATCGAAAAAGTCTTAATTTAGGTAAGTAATTTGTTTATTTTTTGTTTTAACTATTACAAACTACCCCTCCTCCAGTACATATACATATTTGTATCGAGTTAAAACATTAATTTAAAAACACTTTTTCTTTGGAAAAAGTTTATATTTTTCACTTTTTAGTGGTTCACATGTGCTTACCCCTTCACAGCGTAACGGCGTGATGTTATGTTATGAATTGGTGTAAACAATAGATAGACATGGGATTTCAGCGATCCCAGTCCATTTGCTGCCATTTATTGAGGAGTTCCGTTGCCTATCTCCGAAGTTCTTCATCAGATCTTCACCAAATTGAAATGGGACTACTTCGAGAAAGTACTCTTCCAAAAAATACCCAAATCGCTTTGTCCTTTTAAAACTTTTCGAGACCTTTTAAAATTTTATAGGCACACGCCTATAAAATTTTAAAAGGTCACGCCTATAAAATTTTAAAAGGTCTCTCTATTTCTCCATGATCCCATCATCAGATCCTGACTTGATGATCATGGGACCACCTGAGAAGTATACCCTTTCAAACAAAAAAAAGAAATCCTAAGCGGTCCAGCCATCTTCGAGTAATCGGGGAACATACATAAAAAAAGAAATTAAAAAAAAAGGTTCCGACGAATTGAGAACCTCCTGTTTTTTGAAGTCGGTTAATTAATACACGTCTGAATAGTTATGCAATCATGAATCCCGGGGTTTTTAATAAATATAACAAATAATTTATAAAGCCGCTTCCATACTTTCATAGCTAAAAATTGTATTTAGGTAAATATGCATCCGAATATCTTATCTCTGTTGATGAATGATTATGAAACCAGAATTCGCAATAGTACAAACCAAACAAATATTTTCATATTATTACTTTTGGGAAAATTTAAAGTTCACAGGTTTTTGGAAGGGTATTAAAATCGATCAGATAAGATTCCTATAAATCAAAAAACGTAACTGTGTATAACTTTTTTTTTTCAAAAAGCAACTGCTCTCAGGTTGGACGGAAGGAATACGGTTTAAGTCTATCTCTACGTTTAAGTATTAATTTTAATGAATAAAAAATGTTTTTTTTATTATTTTTTATTTTAAGTTTCCTTCAACGTTTTGAGACCAGTGGTGATTAAATAACTCACAAAAAGTAAAGCGCCTGTCTGGGTTTGAACCTACGACCGACTCGTAAGTCGCGGCCGTTACCACTGGGCCATCACTTTCCACGCGTCTGTATGCGTTTACGTTAAATGTAAACGTATTACATATAAAACAACCTCGCGGAATAAATTCTATAAATGATGGTGAAAACCGCATCAAAATCCGTTATGTATTTTAGAAGGACCGCGGTCGCTCCGACAGTCAAAATAAGCGACTTTGTTTAGAAAATATATTTTAAAATAAAGATTAGAGAAGGCTAATAATTAATGATAGAATAAGGGAATATAGAGATAATATTTAGAGATTATAAATTTTAAAACAGGTAATTTGATCTAGTAGACTTTTAGTTTGTTTTTCTTTTTCATTCTTTGTGTTTAATATGTTGTGTTTCTTTATTTAAGTACTGATTTGGTGAAGAATGAATCATGTGTAAATAAAGTTCTGTTTATGAACACAGTTTGAATTATTTATGGTCACCCTACACAGAAAATTCTTAAGGAATGTTAAAATTATTAATATCTTTTGAAATACTGAATGTAGAGGAATTTTGATTACGCCAATATTTAGTAGAAATTTCTACTAAATATTGGCGTAATCAAACTTCGAGTTGATCAACTACTTTAGTAGCTACGTGCATTTGTTTTTTATAGACCGTCAGGATTGAGGAGCCACATAAAATGTGTTGTATTTCCGAAGCTATGAATCCTTTGCGATTTATTTTTATACTACAAATTAAAACAAACTTACTACTAAATAATACTAAAAATCTGTTTTAATTGCTTCATTAGTTTCTGAGATACAGCACAGGGAAATTTATGGATTTTTCAGATAAATCAAAGCATTGTAGCTGCCTCAAATTCAGCCGTACAAAACTCATTTTTTGTGTACAAATTAAGCATAAACACTACTAATTCCTACCAAAGTTTCAGAAATATCCATTGGCTAGTTTTCGAGTTCTGAGGTGGCTCCTCAATCCAGATGCCTGAATTGAGGAGCCACCTTCAACGTCCTGTAACTTTTGATGGGTTTTACTACAAATTCCAGGATCGGGGCTACAAATTTGGCTAATTTACTACTAAATATTGGTAGTACCCTCGTTTAAATCTGAGACATGGCTCCTCAATTCATACGGACACCTAAATTATTTGTCCAGATCATTACTATTTGAATTTGATACTATACAGAATTTATAAAATTAGCGATTAGCGATTTAATAGTTAGCGATTTCGTTCTAGATTCCTAATCCACTTTGCTCTATTCATGTGGTTATTTCATAACAAAACTAGTTACTTCTAAGAAGGAACACATAACTACACATGACATGATTTAGATAAAAATATCTGAAACATCAAATTGTTCTTAATTATATGACCACAACTTTAAGTAATAAGCAGTGCGGTTACAATCACACGATTTTTTGTTCGCGTGAATGCCACCAAGCAGCAGTCATACACCATTTTATGGTAGACAGCACGCCACTATGCCCCCTGCGTAAAGTTCACCTGACCTGCGCTCCCGCTCTACATCAACATTATCTTTCAAATCGTCTGAGACCCAATGATCCAAATATTTAAAATTTGTAACTCTTTTTAGAGATCTGCTACACAGCATAACTAGCGGAATTGTGCAGCAGTTGCTGCCCGCTTTAAATATCATCGTGCATTATATTTGAGCCCATGGGTGTCAGCGTACGATTCAATTATACGAAAAGGCTTTGAATACAAAAAAAAAAAACTTTTATACGGCCTTTTAAAATAATATTTCATATGAGTGTTTTACGATCCATAGTCATGAGAGTAATTGCTTATACGATCTCTTTGCTAGTTGATAGGAGGGCTCCCGTGACTTATCACAAAAATCTATTATTTTCTTGTTCTTCTCCATAGAAACCTTTGGAATGTGCAATTAGCTTAATTTTTCTGACTAACCTACACCTTGACAATCCAAAAGTGTTTAATTGAAATAAATAGTTTGAGTTTACCAGAGCTGTGCTGTCCGACGGCTTGCGTCCAGCTCCACTCGGGGTCTCCGAGCGCGCGGCGCGACACGCAGTCCAACCGCACGGTGCTGTCCGGGAACACGAACAGCTCGCCCGAGTGCTCCACTACCGCCGAGCCGCTGACGATTGTGTACTGAATCGTGGGCGGTGCGTCACCTGCAACGTTACAATGTTACGGATCAGCCAGACTATTCTCACTTCACTTGAGTTTTCACGCTGAGATTTTTACAGAGTAGATTAGTAGGGGCTTGGTGTGCAGAGAAGAAATTGAGGCATCTTTGCTGTGCATGTGCGCTAATTCACCTCCACATTATGCTATTCACGGACGTATCTTTATTTTTTACATGAGGGAGAAAACCACAAATAGGAAATTAAAAATTCGTTAAAACCTACTTTACTTAGGATCTCCATAATAAATCACATGGAAAGTTGATGCAAGCCAATCTTGACGCTGAATGCTAAGTCAGGAAATATAAGGTGCTAGAAAAATACGCTTGACAATTAAGTACCCCACCACGGAGTGGTTAGGATTTTTAAAATGCGTACAGAGTAGGAGTAACTCTGTCGACTTTTGCATAAAAACTTAATAATTAAGAGAATGTAGAATGACGAATACTTCTAGAACAGCCTTAATTAAAAGCTACAGCGGCTAAGTGCACCTGACGGTGACGAATTTTAGGTCATGGGTTCGTTGATTTGATACATCACCACTGCTCTACGCACAGGGTAAAGGTATACTGTAAGTAAACCAGCATGTTCAAGAAACAAAAATACAGGCCCACTAAAGGGTCCACAACTCAGGCCTCACGATTGAGGGACACCCAGGATCTCTCACAGAGATGACGGAGTCCCAGCAGTAGGAACATTATAGGTTGATCAATTTTGACTTCTTAGTATATCGCTTCTCAGACAAGTGATGTAGAAGCAAGATAAACAGGCACTTCATGGCATGACATGTTCATATCGGAACAGCTGCTCAAACGTTATCAAGCTCAAGCAAAGAGGCTCATTAACAACGATGGATTGTAACATATCTACTATGAATCCTGATTTGCACCTACGAAAGTGCGCCCACATTTTCGTTTTTACTGGTATAAAAATGTAATATTATGTAACTTCATGGTGTTCTTAAAATTGATAGTGGAAAAAGAATCTTCAAATATTCCAACTGTCCCAGCGTGTCATATCTCTATGTAGTCTGTGGAGCCATCGTATATTTTTCAAGTGCAAAATTACCTAATAAACTCTACATTGTGCATATTATTTTAAATAATAAATTGATAATATGTACTTACATGTATCAAAGCGTGTAAAAATACCCTTAACGAAGCCGAGAGTCACTTGGTCTTCCCATTATTATATTTTTTTTTTGTACTGGACCATACCTGTAAGTTCCAACTAATTTTGATGTTTTTTTTTTTTAAATGAAAATAAGTTTTAAATGGTATTACATATCTTTAAATACTCCCACGATCCCTGTAACAGCCATAAGCACAATGTGTTCTGTGTGTAACGTTGCGCATTACGTTAAACAACGAATCTTCACACTAAAATAAAAGTTGTTTCCCAGCAACATTTTATGCACAAAGTTACCTAGTTTGATTTACAGAATGCATAGATGGCGGCTTCGTGAAGGGTTTTATTACACCCTGTATACTATATCAATTTATTTTTAAACTTACAATTTAAAAAAAAACATATATCTTGCCTCCCATTAGTACCTAATCTAGAAGGCCTGGAACCATGCTGAGCTGTCTTCTATTACAAGCGTAATAGAAGACTAGACGAAAGGGTTACAAGGTTCAGGGAGGTTGTTATGAAGTAAGTAAAAATTACCTTCTCTTTCTGACCCCAACATCAAATACTCTTGTTGCATACACACTATATGTACAGATATACTAGTGTATATCTACAGGGTGAAATTGAAAACATTCGACAAACCGAAATGGGAGATTGTACTCATCATTATGAACAACTTTTACTAAAGGACCAATGATGCAATCCCGAAAAAAAAAACATCTGTTCCCTACATTTATGTTCGCATAACTCGTCAAAATGTAGGGAACAGCTGTTTTTTTTTTGCGATTGCATCTTTGGTCCCTCAGTAAAAGTTGTTCATAATGATGAGTACAATCTCCCATTTCGGTTTGTCGCATGTTTTCAATTTCACCCTGTATACATACACGTTGTATACACGTGTTGTATACACTATAGTTAGTGTATATCTGCAGTATGTATGATACATACTCCTACGGTCAGCAGACGGAAGATTGGCTATCAGAGTATTTTAATAAAACCTCATTTTAAATCTTAGCGTAACAACTTTGACTAAAATGACACAAAGTAAATGCAATGTTTGAAAACTAAAATTACCTGTAAAGTTGGTTACCACAGTGGTGGGTACACACTCGGGCAGTTTGGGCGTCCATTCTCCATTCTCACAATGTAGCATGTTGTCTCCCTTCAACTTGTACAAGCCAAAGTGCTTACAACGAGACAGCAATACAGAGCCGTGGGGAAAATGTGTGTCTTTCTGCAAAATGTTATTTAATTTTTAAGTACTTTTAAACACATGAGAGTGTCTATGAGAGGAATATGCTTTTCTACATCGTTCTTAGGAACATATGCCAAAGTCAACTTTCCGACACACATTTTTTTTTATATGGTGTATCCTTATGTTAATAAAGGGATTCTGTTAGCTGCAACCAAAATCCTGTGCCGTTTTATGTATTCTAATGCCAATGAGCCAAATAAAGTGCCCGATTTAGTTATAAGTGGCAGGCATATAGACAGACCTATTTGTTTGATAGGTCTTTTGGAGAGAATGCATTTGTTCTGGTATAGTTTATGTAAGAAAAACTCAATTTACCCAAAATAATGGTAATCCTCAGTGAATTATTGGTGACTCATTAATCATTATATGTACTTAATACATGTTATTTTTCATTTGTAAATAGTTTTCTTCAATACAATAAAATTATCTTTACTCAGATATGAATTATTACATGTCCAAAAACTTCTGGCAATTGCTTAATATTTAGTTGTTTGTACTCACATTTATAGATGAATTCTTAAATGATATGGCCAGGAGTGGATGTTCATTTCGATATAGACATTCCCTTAGTATTGGTTGGAATCTCCCATCTGAAAGTTGCAGCTTGACTGTTAAAATCCATACTTGAAATGAATCCAGAAATAAAAAGTAGTTGACTATGACTCAATTAGTAAAACAGCCTCTTCATTATAACAGGATGTTATTAATTGAATAATTATGATAAGACAGGATCAATTTATTTCCTCATGATGACATGTTTGACTGTGGTTTATCCATGATATGTTCTATGTTAAGGGGTCCAGTTTCCGCACTTGGCCCTTCAAGTGGACCTTTGTTTGTGTTAACCATGATATAATTATCAGACATATCAGCATAGCATATTTTCACAAGACAGTTTATCAATATTGGATATCTTTAAAGTTATGTTTACACACATCAGAGTAATAGTTTACCAGGCTCCAGGCTGTCCAATTCAGTGCCCCTTCACTGAGGAGAACAGTAGCTTGTCAGAATAAACTTGTTCCCAAATGATTAGTCTCCCAAGTCTCATCAGTATACTGAGGCCCTAAGTGTGGTTTTCTTTTAACCATCTCGACTTAACGTAACAATCGCATTCGGTGCTCTGATTGGCCCTGGATTGGTGAAGTTGGGGAATTGGAGCGCCAAATGCGGTCAAAGCGATAAGTTGAGATGGTTGAAAGAAAATTACACTAAGGCCACTGTATGATGACGATGGGACTCCCTTTTCTGCACTTAGACTCCCATTCGGTCCATTGTGCGTGTGGATTCTGGCTAACAAAACAAAGCCAGCCAAGCTCCGCGCAAGAAGCACAGAAGCTTCCTGGGAGCTTCACAGGCATTACAGAGCGACCTCAATGTCCCGAGGATTTCTGGGGCCACTGTATTCTCCTTAAATAATTATGAAGACACTGGACTGGGACAGCCTAAGGCCCAAAAAGCCCTGACCTGAACTGTGTGGCTATCCACACAGTTAAAAAAAAAGCAAAAATGGTCAAAAGTTCCATAGAACTTTTGACCATTTTTGCTTTTTTTTTAACTTTTGCTTTTCATACCTGGAGTGCTGGAGCAAAGGGGACCCACCCAGTTGCCATCAATACATTTAATCTTGCATATAAGCCTCTCATTTAAAGGTCCTATCAGGCCTGGAAACTTCACCTAAAAACAAACTAGGGTTTTGGAAAAAAAAAACAAAATAGAGATCTTGCTAGTTAAATAGACTAGTTTAAAAGGCATGAATATGTGGGTTGTGATAAATCATGTTTTTAAATAAAATAGGTAAGTAACGGTTTAACTAAGCCTGCTCAATCTGACTACTGAAGTAGTTTATCTCTGCTATTTACCTACTGTATGCTAACATGATGACATACCTCAGAAATTTTTGAAAAATCTGATCGGAATCTTGTGACATCCAGATTAGCATCCAAACTCTGTACATCCGGCAGAGAACACTTGAAATCATCTGAAAAAAGTAAATCATCATCATTGACAGTCCTCCACATCGTCCTAGTTATCTTCTGCTGAATAAAGAAAACAAAAAACAATCAGTGAATAGCATTCTAAATACAAACAAAATGACTAGTCAGTACATAACAATTAATATTTTATTACCTTGCGGATAGGTCACGATTTCGTCGTCTTCACAAAAGCCCCAAGGAGTAAACAATAATATCAATAGAGGCAAAAACATTGTAGCAGAATCAAGTTTACGCTTCACAGTATCATATCGTCGAGCAACACGGTAGCCACTGATTAATGTTCTTCTGTAATCTGGCTGGGTTTTAGCTCTATTTTCTTCTTGATCCCTTTCTGGATAATTAATTAAATATACAACGCTGAATGCGCCACCCAAACGTAGGAGGTGTTGCAATACTTGCTATTTGGAAATCATGAAAACGTCAAACCCAAATCCACACAAAAAGAAAATACCACCCCTGTGTTTCCGTCGGGGGTTAAAATGCTGCTATTTCTCCAACGTACTGACGTGCTAAAGTAGCCCGCGAAATTCAAATTCTCTTTCGTTTTTGGCAATTTGCAGGTCATTTTCAGGTTGAATGTAGATTAAAATACGACACGCGACCGTAACAAATATGGATTTACAGTACTACAGCTATAATCGTTAAAAATCCTACTTCCTACTTAATAATTGTATGTTGTTTATTTAGACTTTTGCTACTCAATCGCGCAAAAACGGCCGAACGGATTTGGATGAAATTTGGTACACAGATGGGTTATAACCTGGAATAACATATATTATTAATAAAAAAATAACATTTGTTTAATTCGAGCTGAGAATTCGAGTAACAAGACTCATATACAAATAGAAACATAAAGGAAACAGACAAGATAGCAAACAAGCACAGAAAAAACGAACACGAGTTATCAATGTCTGCTGTAGCATTGCCAGATAAAAGGGCAATCCAAACTGTTGGCGATAATCGCCAGGACGGTGTAGGATACTTTTCATCCCGGTAGGTAGTATGTTCCCGTGGGATAATTTCCGATCTCAAAGCGGGCGAAGCCGCTGGCTAAATAAAGCTAGTCATCATTAAGCCTCTAAGTTCATTTAATCACATTGAATGACTGCGTATTTCATGAAAGTGTCTTATCTTTCCAGGGCAGGTGTTTTTCCAGAAAAATGCTTTGGCTTGGACCCATCTTGCCTATGTAGGTACCGTCGTTAACAAGTGCCAATGTAAACGCAGATCTGATAAGTAGATCAACGATTAAAAACCAGCTACATGTATGTAGCTGTGTACGCAGCTACATTTGAACCTCCTGGGATAATTCATAGTTGCCCGTTCACTCCTAAGGGTAGAGAAAGGGACAAGTTGGCCATTTTTTATATTTTTTTCAATTTTGGTACACCCGGTGTCACTCTCACAATTATGACGAATCTAACGGCACCTCTCAAGCTGAAATCGATCAAGCCGTTTAGGCTACAGAGCGTGCCAAAGAAATATACATACACACCTACATACACTCGATAAACATAACCCTCCATCTGGCGCAGTCGGGTAAAAAAACATTTCGTTATATTTTCCTACAGGTATTATAGTATTTATAGTAGATAGGTACCTATATACCTAATAAAATTACTTATATGCAAAGAAGAAAGCAAGTTTCAGAGTAATAACCAACTATTCCATTGAGAGAAATGACAAGGAACCTGTAGGGTTGGCAACACTGAACTAAGAACAATCGACGACGAACTCAGAGTAAGTATTGGTTCATGAACCATGAGCCATCCATTCCATGTCAGTCCATCATGAGTCATGATGGATTGACATGGATGGCACTTAACTCGAGATTAGTGCTGAAGCCATTCGCGCCAAATGAAACCTTGAAATTGAACATAAAAATATTCTAAGCGAATGAATTGTCCCACACGTTGACAAAGGCCTCCAGCACCCTAATTGCGTAACTCACGATTAATCATAATCTGTTTCGTTTTGAAACACATGGCTAAACCATTGCTTCATATGTTCCAAAATTGTGTCTGCTCAACAATGTAAATAACGCAATGAATATTGTTGAACTGTCAAAATGAAACTGCAATTAGGGTGCAGGAATCCAGGCGTCACCCAATTACTGAGGCATAGGTATAAGGTTCGATACGTATGAATTACTTTGTTTTTTAAAACGGACTAATTGCTGTAGTTTAAAATGTCGTTACCTACCTACCTACCAACTTTGTGCACTATTGTGCCATTGCATGAAATAGCATTTTATTCTAGTTAAACTCAGTTAGGTCTCTCAAGAGCATCAATTGAATGTCAAGGTCAATCGTTTCTCGTGTCTTCCGTCCAGATGGCTGGCCTTCTGTTGGCGAGGGCTAGTCGGCTAGTTAAACAGGATGTTATAGTGCACTTCGTACCTAGAGCACGTCGATACGTATTTTATAGAGGCAAGGGTAACATAATCCAGGTTTGGTAGGCTGGCTGTTGAGAGTGAAGACTTAATTTATCGAGTTATTTTAATACTTTCTAGTCGACCACGTTAATTTAATTACTTTAATAAATTGCAGTCGTGAAATCGTCCTTAAAAAATTGGGCATGGCAGATATCTACGGTAAAAGGGTCTAATTGTCTTGGTCGGCTTAAGGCTCCTGAAAACGGGCGTGATGCGACTCACGAAGAACAATTTCTATGGAAATTTTTCTACAAGTGTCGCGTCGCCCCTGTTTGAAGTAGCGTGTATGAGTATTTAGGCGGTAGGCATAAATGAAAACAATGCTCGTGTCAGTAACACATCATTTAATAAAGTAAGTATAAATTACATAATTATTAGCAATTTTGTACGTAGTAGATACATAATTATAATTAAGCACCATATCGCTAGACATATATAAGTATTTACTTAATTAATAAATTTGTTTCATAAGCTAGGTAGTATTCAAAAAGTTGATCAAAATACGGGAATATAAAAGCGAGCTTTTTAGCATGACAGTATCCGCAGGTATGCGTGACCCTCCCATGCTTAAAAAAGCCTTGAAGCAATAACTGAGCTTAGGTAAATTTTATGTTTATTTCACATACCTACATAACATTTACCTCAGTAAATTAGATTGCTGTATCATCATGCAAGTGACACGAACGTAGGTAGGTAGGTACATATTATCATAGCCCTAATTCAGAAGATAGTTCCGAGATCAAGAATCAATTTCTTAATAAAAATTGCGCGACTCGTTCAAATTCGGTGCTTGCATTAGTTGCATTCATCGACGAATAAAATACCTTTATAGATTTGAATTTGTATGCAATCAATTAATTGATTGGCACCCATTAAATACTTTCAATTGTAAAAACGCAACAATTCATATCAATTGACACCAATCAGATCCCAAGATTGTTTGTTAAAAATAGACGTTTTGCAGCCTTTTAGATTCATCCTGAATATTTTCAATGCATAAAATTTACACTTTTTAACAGCTGTCCAATTTATTGTGTAACTGGCGAGTTTGCGAGTAAACAAAGAAGGATAATGTCAGGTCATGGTCAGCACCCTAATTGCGTAGCACACGATCAATCACAATCTGTTTCATTTTGACAGTTCAACAATATTCATTGCGTTATTTACGTTCTTGAGCAGACACATTTTTCGAGCATATGAAGCAATGGATTAGCAATCTGTGTCAAAATGATTCAGATTATGATTGATTGTGCGTTACGCAATTAGGGTGCAGGTTAGTTCTGATGCAAGGTCGTGATAATTAAAACTGTTTTAGGTTCAGCCTTTTATAGCTTTCATCTCACTCTTGTTTACCTCAGCACCAAGTAACCTACTATATGTGTGCGTCTAGGTATATTGCTGATATATTCCCATTACAGCATAATAACGTAATAAAGATAGTGGTATAAAACTGTAGTTAATGTCTTTATGAAATTAACTCACAAAATCACAGATCAAAAATTACCAATAAAGTCAAACTTCGTGTATTTGTAGAAGTCGAACAATAACGATGACAAATTGTTTGTTTTCAGTCGGTATTAGTTATTAATATAACATTGACAGGGAAGGTAACTTTGAGAATAGCTCAATGTAATAAAACATATTACATATTTGGATTCGGTAGAATTATTCCTGCACCCTAATTGCGTAACACGCGATTAATCATAATCGGTTTCATTTTGACAGTTCAACAATATTCATTGCGTTATTTACGTTGCTGAGCAGACACATTTTTCGAACATAAGAAGCAATGGTTCAGCCATTTGTTTCAAAACGAAACAAATTATGATGAATCGTGAGTTACGCAATTAGGGTGCTGGTGTTATCCGTTTAGTAATGCCCCATTTTTGTAAGTTATGTCTCGGGCGGGAACGATCGGTTAGGTATTCATATTTACCTTTAACTATAAGTGTCGAGTTTGAACTAAGTAATCGATTTCATATTACTATTTCAAAATTTTAAAAAGCCGCTCGCCATTAGGTAAGTTGTCAATGAAGCATACAGTGCAACTTGATTAAAATACAAAATGATTAATTGTAATTGACTATGGCCAGACCGTAGGAGGCTACTAGCCACGCAATGGAAGCGATTAACAAAGAATGGGATGTTCAGGAATCTGATACGAGTTAGGAAACGGCTGAACGAACTGTTTGCACAAAGATTCTGATGACATCACCGTAAGACTATGTTTCTGAAGATACTTTTGTGTCTAAATCACGCACATTACCTACCCATTTACCTAATTACGTCACAACAAATATTTAGGCGCAGCAATCATTGCGTATTGAACGTACTGCATTACTAACAAGGCACAAACACGAATGCTTCTGAAGCGAATTATATAAATCATAGGTACATGAAGGTACTAACTATACCTAAGTACATAAAACAGTTAAAAAAATTAAGTCATATTTAATTAGGTACATAATATAATCGCAATATTATAATTAATATGTATCGCAATATTATCGAAGCATTCAAACGTATTCGGTTGTAAATAATTAACGATATACATAATATACAATCTATTCATTAGGACGATAACTAATACCAATAATGAAATCGAAACTTGAACGAATATAAACTCTGAATTAACGAATATAAATTATGAATTACGATGCTGCACTGGGGGCCGATTCTACTAACAAATTTGTTAAAAAAACGCAATAGAACCGCAACCGAATCACCACTTTTAAGCGTTTTCGCATTCTACTAAAATGAACAACAGTCCAGCTGCGACACAGCTGCGGTTACGTTTTAGTTACGCCAACGATCGATTGACACAATGTCAAAACCTATTCTACTAACAAAATCGAACATGAGCGTGACGTTTACTATAGGACAAAGTTAATGATAAAATTATGATCATTATGTCTTTTAATTATAGAAAATACTTTTAGTGCCACATATTCGTGTTTAGTAACATTTTTAGATTCAACTTTTTTCTTTGTGGTATTAATAAAACATATTATTTTGGCATGTTGGTAACGCAGGTTACCCGCTGTGTTCCCGCTACAGTTCAGTTGCAATTCGTTTTAAGTTTAGTTTCCATTTTGCTTATAAAATAGTAGAATGACTTTTTATGTAACTATCGAACGGCGATCGAAATCGAACTGTTGTGGAAACACAATTTAACGTGTAACGTTGCAAATTAGTAGAATCGGCCCCCTGTTATGGAAGTAGAAACAGCTCGATATCGTTATATGTGGGTGATTTTATTCAACTTTTGACAAATCATTTAGGAAATTTTATTATAAATAAAAAACCAACTTAGTTAAAAACCTAAGCTATTAAATTGTTACAAGTCCGATGGACAGGCTGCCGACGATTCATGCGTACCTACTGCGTCGAACAAGCTAATTGATATGCATGAATAAAAAAATCCCCGATCCACTTAAATCGGCATATTTAAGAGAGCGATGTAAAAGAATTGATTACCTACTCAGTACACCCGCAGCATTGTTTAAAAGAAGGTAGTTGCAAGTAAGGTGCCTGTACACCAAATAGTTTGTTCGACTGTACCTAAAGTTAGTTTTTTATTCTTTTGTATTAATGACATTGCAAGTCTTTTGTGTTTGCTTTATAAAGTAGTTTGACATTACACCTGTCAAATGACTATCTGGAGTAGATACCGGACGCATGCCTTAATACTCAAATCAAATTTGCACAGGCCGTCAATGAAATACAGTTTTGCGTCACGTTGTACCTCACATACAACGTGACTATGTAAGAAAATATAAGTTGGAACTGATTAAATCAGATACAGAGGATTTGCATGAAAACGTGTTTGGTTTGTGGTTGCCACGCGTTCCATACACGTCTTCGGAAGTAATAATGCAATCAAATTGAACGCGCAAGACAACTTGCGCCTTGCGCCTTGAATTAGGACTGGCGTTTACTCTACCGATGCAACTATTTGCGATTGGTAGGTAGCGCAAGACATTGTCATGCCCATGGAATTGCTCATAGTCATTTGCAATAACAAACAGGCACAATTGGAAAATAAATACTATTGTAATACTAATCAGTCTTACACTTAGGCACCGCATATTCACAACAACATTGAAAAATAAATTGCATTAGATAAATAGAAGCTACCACTGTAAATAAGGTATACGCCAATGTTCCCACAGACGTAATAAAATTGCAGCGGGATTTTTTCGCGCACTGTATCTTCAACGCACTGCTTTGCGCCGAGAGTTGAAAATCGAATAGTAAAACACATTGTTCGATGTTCGACGCGCCGAGGTGCACTCTGTTGGATCCTCAATGCTCGGTGGTTCAATACCAAAAGTTGAAAATTTACGCTGCGATTTTATTACGTCCGTGTGAACGTCGACTAACTTTGCCAAAACCTGTGCTCAACAAGCAGCATGTTTATTATATACGACAATGAAGTGATGTCAACAATTACATACAATTTTTGTTCAGATTATTTTATACTTAAATATTTTATAATTAATTCGATATTGTAACTATTTAAGTATTAGGGAATTATCATTATTGTGTTCCTAATTGCAACATAGGTAAGTAATTCTATTTGATCCTGTAGGTACAGGATTATCCCTTTGATTTTATTTACCCATTTAAAGACGAAGAAACGTTTTAGTCTACGTTTTCAATTCATGGAGAGTTCAAAACGTAGTCTACGTCACGTTAGGTAGGTACTGGAGATCTTAAAACAACGGTTATACAGATTTTGTGGCACTAAAAGGGAGACACAGGGACATATGTTTACATAATTTTTGGCTTCAACTATTATCCATAAACCGTTAAGTCTACAGATTAATATAAGTTTAATTTAAACAACTCAATTTATTTAGATACCTACCATATAAAACACACATTCACGCACTTACTCTTAATAATTAAAACATCATAGTAAATTATCACCAAAATAAATATTATAAGTTTACCAGGTATAATCATATTACATATCTCATTATCATAAGATTTTAAGTAAATATCATTGCACGACTTTTGTCCAATTAAATAAATGTCCATTAGGTAGGTATTATTTAAAATGTACCAATAAAAAACACACGTATAAAGTCATAAATGTCCAAACTGACAGAACCCGTCTTAGACCTGCCCGCTAATTGCGTAACACGCGATTATTCATAATCAGTATCATTCTGACAGTTCAAAAACATTCACTGCGTTATTTACGTTGCTGAGCAGACACATTTTTCGAACAAATGAAGCAATGGTTTAGCCATCTGTTTCAAAACGAAACATATTATGATTAATCGTGAGTTACGCAATTAGGGTGCAGGGTAGATAATCTTTGAAACCAAAAAAATATAAGTAGTATAATGAAACCCATTGGAAAAGGAAGACATTCTAACAAAAATTAAAGGAAAAATAATTTACGGGCGATCTGAGGTCGGGAAATGGATGGGAGTGCGTTTTTAAGGGTAAAAAACGGTTTATCTCGATTTCCGGCAAAACTATAAGTCATTATGGAAAAAAGTTAAATGTAGGTAATAAAAAGATTTACAACTTTTGTATTCTCACTTTTTTCACATAACCTCAAAATTTATGTGAAAAATTCAAAAAACGCAAGTTTTTGGTTTTTATTATTATCAATTTTAGAAAAATATTTTTCAGTTCGCCCGTAAATTATTTTTCCTTTCATATTTGTTATATTCTCTTCCATTTCCAATGGGTTTCATCCTACTATAACTTTGTTTTACTTTTTACCATTTTTAAAGGTATCAGCACTGGTCTATCCAACAAAAGCTCGCTCAAACAAAAAAAATAAACAAGAACATAATTCCCTAAGTAGTATGGACGTGGAATAATACCAGCACACTAATTGCGTAACACGCGATTAATCATCATCGGTATCATTTTGACAGTTTAACAATATTCATTGCGTTATTTACGTTGGTGAGCAGACACATTTTTCGAACATATGAAGCAATGGTTTAGCAATCTGTTTCTAAACGAAACAAATTATGATGAATCGTGAGTTACGCAATTAGGGTGCAGTTGCCTACACAATTATCTGTCTGATGATTTCATGACTAGCACGGATACAGACCTAAAGTTAAATACGAGATTATATAGTAGAATGAAAAAGCCTTTTTATTTTAAGATACTGCTCATAGCGATTATACATATTTAAAAAAAAATTGTGGAATAAGTCCTACTTGGGTCCACCCAAGTAGGTTTTTCTTTGAACAAAATGTAAAAATACATGTTTTAAGATCTATTTGTGAGACTTCTTAAACAAATATTGAAGTGTTTTGCTTTGTGACTAAGTTAAGGAGGAAGAAAAACTTTTCGGTAGTTACTTCTTGTTTCAAGGAAAGCCATGAGAATTACGCGAGAACGCGGTCGCTCTCTATTTGATTAATATCATGCCCAAGAGGAGAGTCCTGTCGTAAATTAGACTTAGATTGGATTGGAGCAGCAATTTTTGGCTTCTTTCAAATGAAACCAAAATTACTACTATGTAGCCACCATTATTATTAATTAGATATTAAGTATGTGATTGTGAACAACCTTGTCTGAAATCGAAAAACAAGATAGATGTTATGAATGTCATGCCAATAGATTTAATTTAAACATTTCTATTATTGTTAGGTAATTATTATTATGGGACTGGACAAAACTCGTGAAGGGCATTATTGGATAGGTACCGCTTAATATTCAATTTAATATATTTTATTTTGGACACTAGTCATGCAAAGTACTAAATAATATTCTATGCAAAGCATTTTACATTATAATAATTATATTGAAAATGTGCTGTAAAGGCCGTCAACTTCTCAGATGATTAAGAACTAGTTTATGTATAGGTACATAATTAAGAACCTTTTAATACTAATAATAGCACTTCATAGGCATGGCCCTAGGATTATATACCATAAATACCTACAAGTCGAAATAATGAAAACAGAAATAATATTAAGCATTATTTAAAAATACCGGAGATTGTACACACATATTGAAATAAGTAGGTAGGTACCTCAGATTATAAAACAAAGGCAGATAGACCGCGCGGAACACCAAGAGTGAGGCCTAAAAACCAAATACTAAAGCATCGCATTGTATGTAACACACAATGCGACGCTTCGTGGCGTACTAACTCGAGTTTTGAGTCAGTATTTGGTTTATTGGCTTCACTCTTGGTATTCCGCGCGGTCTATCTGCTTTTGTTTTATAATCTGCGGTAGGTACCTACTATGTTATTTTGTAGTTACAAATCAAAAGTTCATACATGTATTTGATAAAGATACATAATTTGTAGTTATTATAATAATAGATAAGAGTTATAGAAAATGACATCATTTTTATATGATGTTCAAGCTTATTAAGCATATGAAGAGATCTAAGAAATACTACATTCTAAGGCACATGACTAAAGCAAACTGTCTCTACTAATTGATTGATGAAAACAGATAGGTACACAGATGTATCTTAGTTGGCTACAATTTTAAGAAACCATTTAGGCATAGCACTTACGCTTTTGCATGCAGACAAAGTCTTATCAAACGGTGACAGTAGTTCAATGTCAAATGAAGAACAATTCTCCTTGACCAGTGGATAAGGCTGGGCTTTGTCAACACATAAAGATTATTATTGTAAAGACGATACAAAATGGAAATTGAGTTATTAAAATGAGTCAATAGCAGACATACTTTTCAAGGTAAGCAAATATATTGTAACAAAAGAGTTACAATTACTTTGTTAGTAAGTTTAATATTTTAACAAGTTTTTTGTTGTTGTCTTATTAAGTTATTACTAAATTGTTTCTTAATTGGTACCTTACCTGTTTTTGAGAGATGAGGCATACATTGTTACATAAAATGTAAGAAACTATTCGAGTTCAGCGTACAAATAAACGCCGACAGACACTATGCCGACAGACTGAACACCGACAGGACTCTTCGCCGACAGGACTCTTCGCCGAGAGGGCTCATCAGGCAGGTAATAGGTGAGGTTAGAATTGCGACCAAACGCGCGCGAGCCGAGCGAGCGAAACAAGCAGTGCCGCGGCAGAGGCCGGCGAGTGGTATTTCCATGCTAGTGGCAGTTACTTGACTATTTAGTAATACCGCAAGGATGAGCCTTGTCGGCGAAGGGTCCTGTCGGCGAAGGGTCTTGTCGGCGAAGTGTCCTGTCGCCGAAGAGTCCAGTCGAAGTAGTCTTGTCGGTGTTCAGTCTGTCGACGTAGTGTATGTCGGCGTTTAGTCGTACACTCATTCGAGTTAACATAATTTTGAATTTGTTTTAAAGGCTACAAAACAAATTCAGAAGAATATAAGATCACTGGCTTAAATAAATAACATCTTTACAGAAATGGGTGAATTGGTCACTGTTATGTAGGTGTAACACAACATTCTATTGCTACCCACCGTTTAGGGGACTAAAGGAATATTGTTTACATTGCTTAACCAACACAATAAATACTAACTTATTTTAGGACAGATCTTTTTACATAAAAACATGTATGTTAGATTGCTGCAGTGTTTTTTTTTAAATCAATATTATTTTATTTTGCCTTTAAAGTTAATTTGATTTTTAAGCTTTAACTGTTACTTTGTTTTAATTAAACAGATCTGTTTTGGTGGTTAGCAATGTTCATATCAATGGAATGTCAATTATTAAGTACAAAATTGATTAACATAGAAAACATTCAAATGCAAGCTTTTATGGATGTATTTTTTATTACCCAGAATGCCATAGAGTATGGAGGCATAGAAATATGATTGCCATATTTTAAACGTACTGGTTCCAGATCTGGTAACGAAGACTCATAATATAGTGGCCAACCATTTAACAGCAAAGTCTTTGATCGCCTGTTATTGGATGGAGCACTCAGTATGTACTCATCAATAATCAAATTATCTCCATGCAATGCAGTGCCATTTAACAAAAACCTTGCTTTGCCCATCTCTAAATTGATAGCATAAACAGTGATAGCTGAAGTATCATTAGTATATTTTCTATTTGCACAGTGCACATACATTCTTTGCAAGCGAGAGCATTTACAGTCAACATGTAATACTTTATTTCCTACAAGTTTTTTGTACAGAACACTCAGCCACCAATCCGGCAAAGGTTCTAAGTTTTTATCAACCATACTATAATTTCCACCAATAAAACTTTGTCTCACCACAGTAGTGATGTTGTATTTTGCTGCCAGGCCGAGCTTGTCTAGCCATAGGGGACTTCCAGCAAAAGAATTAGATAGTCCAGGTGCGCCTCCTCCATATGAGCTGCTAGTCTCTGTCAACCACATTGGCATATGCCTGTATTTCTTGGTGTGATTTCTCATAGTTTCTATTTGCTCTTTCAATAAATCAAACGTGTTAGGGTCCCAGAAGTCTTCAAGAGTGGCAGTTCTGCTGTTTAGATAATATTGATGCCAGGACACTACACTGACAGTCTTTGAACCATTTCCCAAAAACTCCCTCATGTACTCTAGGCAATAAGGTCGCTTGGACTGTGGTCTAGTGGTATCTGGACCAACTAATAGGGAATGTTTGTAACCAGAATGATTGAGAAGCTTACGAAGTTTCTGGAAATCATGAGCCAACATTTCTGGGGTTACACTCATATTGAATACATGTTCAAAAGAGTTTGGCTCATTACCTAGCTGCCAGTCCACATCGAAATGTTTACTTTTACTGTATTCCAACAGATCCCTGGCATTTAGTTCAGTCCAACCATGATCATCACGGAGCAACACATTAAAGGAAAATAATAGTTTATTTTTTGTAGCTTTGCAAAATTCATTAATTTCTGTCCATTTCTTTCCAGTCATTATAAAGAAAGGCAAGAATTTGTGTTTGCATAGCTTTCTTACAGCAGGGCAAACTGACTTGGAGTGGTTGGAGTGATCTTTGTGGCAGTGCTCACACGAGGCAACCATGTCGCTCTCGCTGAATATGAGTCGGTCAGACATAGTCCCACCCAGCCGCAGCCGCGCCGGCGCTAACGCTGCAGCAAGTTGTCGTACTTTCGGCTTGCCAAACTCTATTCTATTATAGTGCTCAATTTCAGAAGTGTCGATGCCCATACTTAGGAAATCATCTGGTATCATGGTGGTTACCACCTGATTCTCTTCAATTGTAATGTAGCATTTCTCGCCAGAGTTGTACTTCACAAATACCACCATTAAAGCCACGTTGCAGCAGAACGCTATGGCACAGGCAGCCACTAGACTTTTGTTGGACAGCATTTTGGTAATATCACTTAAACATTATTGACATGAAAATTTCAGAGAATCACTCACGGCATACAGAATAGGTCCAACCGTTTCAGCTTATTCAGCTTTACTAAAAACTAAAAAGATATCATCACTCACAACAACTCTCTCTCATTAAATGACGTCTGTCATCGGACTGACAGGTGTGACAGTTGACAATTTAAGACAATTTTTCCCTATGGCAAGATAGACGATTTATGATCGTGAAGCCTACGCGCGGACATCCTTATTACTTAGCATTGTAAAAAACAAAAGGAATGTTTTTTTTTGTAAGGAGCCTATCTCATCCTCTAAGACAATTTAATAATGTGTCAATAGTTTCGATAGGATCTGCGTAACGACTAGCTAGTTTTGACTTCAAGATCAGTGGTAAAAGTTAAGAATTACCTAATTTACGAAATTGACAGAAAACTACCATTTCCTGATTTGACTTATTTATAACATGTCTGTACAGTATTTGATTTCTATTAGAAACACTCAAAGACTACAATAGTATACTGGCAAGAAACACTTTTACTTTGTGCCGGGTGATAGTTTTGTTATGAAATTTGGAAAAATCATTTTAGGAGTTTTCATTAATTGACGCAAGGAATAATGCAATAGTAACAATTTTAGACATAATCAAGCCATGCAGTAAAATCATTCCCGTCTAACTTAATTTCGTTTGAGATGGTTTCCATTATTTGGGTTAGGTATGCATAGGTAGGTATATACATTAGTTTATATAGTTTTTATAAAAAAAAACTTTTCATCAAGCCATGCAGTAAAATTCTTCGCTTGTTAGCTGAATAACTCCGTTTTGCCTTTTTAAGGGTCGATTTTTGTAAAACCACAAAAACTCGTTAATCTTTTAAAGTATCTATTAACCGAGATTTGAGTTTATCGAACCGAACATTAAGATACTCTCATACTTACTTTAACACCATTGTTGTTGTATGACAAGGGTGGATCCACATAGTCGGTCAGTTAGACCCTGGGCGGCAAATTAAAATTAGAGCCCCCTCCACCCTACCACCGTCTTCTCAGTAAATAATTAACAACAACGAAAAACAAGTACCTATAATAGAACGTGCGTATAGGTACAGCAGGATAGTTTTATAACCAGTGTGCAAACTGTAACGCCTAGAATCTCCGTCCGCCGTCTAGAATTATACTGAATTAAAGGTTACAGTTTACGCACTAATAAAAAAAATCCTGTGTAAGTATAACCAGCAGGATTGTTTTTTTTTTCAGGTAGGTAGGTCTTTTTACGAAAATCAAGAATGTTGGAGGCAGGGGTGTACGAGGTGACCTCGAATTTATTTGCACTTCGTCTCGGAATTCTCGGTTAAGTTTCTAATTTCTAATAGAATTGAAAACTTACTTGGCTTATGCAGAAAATTTTGAGATTCAGAAGAATATAGTATGCTAGAGCGAACGTAGCGAGCTCGAAAATTTTTGCACACTGTTTGTAAAGGAAAGATTTTCTTTTGACAATTTAAACATAAATAGGAGTGGAGTTGCTTTGTTGTTATATAAGTACAAAAAATTTGAGAATACAGGATTTAAGAACGAGCGTAGCAAGCTCGAAAATTTTAACACCCTATAGGTATAGCCTCCAACTATAAACTTCTTATTACTGAATATATTTTGACCGTTTTTGGAATTTCATTAAAATAACTTAAGTTAAGAGGGTAAAAAAAACTATTCTGGGCATTTCTTTTCCACGTCTAGTTGAGAATTCTCATCGTGTCGATAATCGAACAATATGTTTTACTGTTTAATTTTCAACTCTCGGCGCAAAGCAGTGCGTTGAAGATACAGTGCGCGAAAAAATCCCGCTGTGATTTTATTACGTCTGTGGGAACAATGACTAAAACAAAGCTTCTCGTGTCTGCGTGGGTGACCGTTTATACACTGCTAAGAGAGACAGGTCTCACTCGATTCTGGCGATCAGCACCCTAATTGCGTAACACACGATCAGTCATAATCTGAATCATTCTGAAACATAGAATGCTAATCCATTGCTTCATATGTTCGAAAAATGTATCTGCTCAACAACGTAAATAACGCAATGAATATTGATGAACTGACAAATGAAACAAATTATGATTGGTCGTGTGTTACGCAATTAGGGTGCAGGACCCGTTGTTCAGAAGCCCACGCAGGGCACTCCTCGAGCGTGTGCTGTGCAGAATCCAAAACGCCGCCGCAATAATGGTGGCAATTTGCCGTGGCCTCTTGCCCAATCTGGTCTGCACCTCATGCACGGTCAAGACCTCAGTGAGCCTCTTCAGTCCTGTCACAGATATTTTATCTCTGGTTATGCATTATTCTGAAAATCACCTGATCTTTACAGTCGCTACAACTTGCTGTTGGGTTGCTGCTGCCAGAGTACTGTATAGACATGGGTAGCTCGTGAGCGAGTGATAGAAAAGAGCTAGCTCTTTTTGATGGACGTCGCTCTCGCTCACTCACTCGTTCGCTAAGCAGCTCACTAGCTCAGTTAGCTCTCAGATTCTCAGTACTTCAGCGAGACACCGATGACCAACCGAAATCAGCGCCCGATCGTTCTTCCAACAGTAGCTCTTCGATACAATACGTCATTGTAGACTATCATACGACATAAATCACTGTAAATCTATCTTTATGACCATAGCTTTAAAGTAGAAAATACTTTGGCACATTTTAAAAGGTTCCTTTTTATAATGTGCCAAAGTATTTTCTGCATTGTTTATTTTTTTGCGTGTTATTTACGTAAAGTCATAACATAATATTTAAAAAAAAAACAGAAAAACTTATTTAACTTAACTCCAATCTTCCAAAGAGCTATTGACAATGACTATTGAGCGGGCCGAGCCGTTTCGTTCGACACACGTGCAGCGTGAGTCAAATGAACTAACAGTCGGCGTCTGAATCACTGAGCTATAGAAGAGCTAGTGAGTAATAAAGAGTCCAAACTTCCAAAGAGCTACTCACTATTGAGCGAGCCGACCCGTCGCTTTCGATACGCGTCCGTCGTGAGTCAATTGAGCTAACAGTCGGCGTCTGAATCACTGAGCTATAGAAGAGCTAGTGAGTAATAAAGAGTCCAAACTTCCAAAGAGCTACTCACTATTGAGCGAGCCGACCCGTGTCGCCTTCAACGCGCGTGCGGCGTGAGTGAATTGAGCTAACAGTCGGCGTCTCGGCGTCTGTGTCACTGAGCTATAGAAGAGCTAGTGAGCTAGAAGAGTGATATAGCTCTTTAGAGTGAAAGAGCTAATCGCTCTTTTTCTTTTCAGTGAGCTACTTCGCCCATGTCTAGTACTGTAGGAGATGCCCTCTCCTCTTTACACCTAGGCCTGAAAGTGTAGTACCTAATCTGAGGCTATTGACTAGTCTATGAATAGAAAATGTGTGTACATACTAGAAGTAGAAAGTTCTGTGTAGCTCGGCCACGTTTATTGCACGTTCGAGCTCTAGGTAGTCATGCGTCACAAGTGTCCTAACCAGAGATCGGATATTCGGATGCATATTTACCTAAAGAGAATTTTTAGCTATGAAAGTATGGAAGTGGCTTTATAAATTATTTGTAATATTTATTAAAAACCCCGGGATTCTTGGATTGTATAATTATTCAGATGTGTATTAATTTAAAATTAATGTTTAACCCGATACATATATGTGTATGTACTGGAGGAGGGGTGGTTGTATTAATTAAAATAAACAAATTACCTAAATTAAGATTTTTGCGATACAAAAGCGCATTCCATGTTAGCCAACATCTCAATTTTAGGTGAATATGCATCCGAATATCCGATCTCTGGTCATAACGCAATAGGGTAACTAAATAAAACATTAATAATGGTATAAATACGTTTTATTTTAAACCTCAGCAGCGGAATGGTTGTCGAAAATAGGTAAACGTTGTCTTATTAAGCAACGTAAAAGAAGGTAGGTATAAAATTAACTAAGTAATTCAAGATAAAAAGAAGAGAAGTATAATTAAACACAATGCATCAAGTGAGTTAGACAATATCATGTAGGTAGGTATTATCAAAAGATCATACCAAGTGGATATATATTTGATTGGGTTGAGTTCTGATAGTCAACATAAATATAGGAGATGTGCTTGCTGTAGTCTTGGATAAACATATTCTATCTGAATTACTGATTAAATACAGGATTCCTCGACTGTAGTAGAGTATTTAAGTCTTACATTAAACATGTTCTATCTGAATTACTAATTTAAAACAGGAGATGTCTCGACTGTTGTTGAGTAAGTATATTTCTTATAATTATTATGTTGACAACATTTAATCGGAAATGGCTACACTGTCAAATATTTAAACATTGATAATAACTTGATTCTAAGACATTTATTAAGTATCTATAATGTAATATTATGTTGACCATTAGGTAATTGATACGTTACATGCAAAACAGACATAGACACCAAGTATTATGCTAAAAATATAATGTAATACATAAGTAAATTATATATTTCTAATCATATTCTAAATAACAAAACTCAATTACACCAACAACATAAGTAAATAAACTAAGTAAAAAGACTCAACAAATTTTTTAATGACTGTACCTAAACTCTTACTAAATCTAAACATTTAGATCGACTTCATTACAATATGGTTAATGTGTATAGGCATGTAAATACATACCTACAAGTACACTAAAAGAGATGCACTCAAGTCTTACGACTCGTCTCCCAAGTTTTGTGCTAAATATGAAATCATTAATGAGTCGGGAGCGAGTTTTCTACACAATAATCATTTAAAGTTCATCATGTTTAGGGCCTGAGAATTCTTCATGGCTAATAAATCCGTTCTTGTCCTTATCCTCATGTTGGAAGATTTCCTCCACGAGTTTATCATGGCTTTCAAGCATTTGCTTGATGTCGTCGCTCATCTCGGCGCCGTCTGAGGGGACCATCTGCTTTTTTAAATACTCGCTGACCTGCACGACAAAATAATAACAAATTAGTAATTTACAAGTTAGTCATTCTCATTCACGTACCTACTTAATTACTTACCTACTTAATTTTGCGTCGTTAGGATTAGTACCGTTTTATAATTTATTATGGTTTTAATAAAACTTTTATAAGAAGCAACGTTTACGGTAATAATTAATTTACTAAGACATAATAATTAAACGATGTTTTACTATTTATAACTGTTGTTTTTCACCTAAGCACAATTCTGTATAGAATTTATATACCTACAGAGTTTTCAGGCTATTTGCTGTAACAAAGGAAAACTTGGAAAAGTTCTTTAATATTTTGCACAAATAGGTACTGTTAAGGTACGTGGAAGCGGGAACACAAGTGAAACACTCGCTAGCTAGCGACGACGCACTGATTTATTCGAGAGTTGGTCCCTCGTAGATATAGATGGCGCACGAGGGAGCGCGCGCCAGGCACACTTATATATAACAGGTACCTAGGTAATTTATGAAAGTTGCATGCATTGTTAAGAGAAAAAGAAATTAAACCATACCTAACATATTACCTTGCTATCTACAGAACATGCTGTAAGGGACAATACGCCGTATCTACCCTCTTATTCATAAACTATGCTTAAAGTTGTTAAAACGTCAAAACTGTATGGTTAAACAGTCGCTAGTCACTACTTTAAGCAACGTTTATAAATAATGGGGCTAATGGTTAAACCATGTCATACCCTCGGGCTTCGTGAAGGTTATGGGATTGCTCGCTTACCTTGGGAGCTGGTATTATTTTGTTGAATGATGTTAAGCCATGCGAACCCCGGGCTTCGTGAGGGCCACAATGACACTATCTGGTGGTTCCCTACGTTCTCTAAGGCTGACTCCAAAAATAAAACATCGGGTAGGTATAAACCGATGTTTATTCCACCTTTGTTTGGTCACAATAATAAGATGAGGCTTCGATTGCAAGTATTTTTTATACATAATCTTGATGATTAGTCATACCGACCGAATATTATTAAGTACTATGTGTACTCGCAAATGCGATGAGTTTACTGATGTTTGTATCTATAGGTACTATAAGACATAATCTACCTATACCTACATAAATAGATAGGTACCTAATTCAGATAAAGGATTTTGAAGCTATGTACATTTGATGCCAACCATGATTACCGACCATTATGATGCAAATGCAATCCCGGTAACTTATCATTTTTGCCTCTTCAAAGATATGCATATATAGGTTTATTACTTATTATAATAAAAAGGAGAAGGCATAGGTAGGTACCTACCGAAGTGCTTAAAGTTACAATTCACCATAGGTATTTGTAGGCAGGTTCCTATGAATATGCTGATACGTGTATTTTAATAGCGATATAAGGAAGCAGATGCTGGTAGCGCAGTATTACAAAGTTAGATACTAAAAAAAGAAGACATTAAGGTAAAGGATACAACTAAGTACTTCTAGACAGATATTTGGTTAATGTGCAACGGGTACGGCAACGATAAGTTAACGGGACAGTGTTAGGACCTTCTCCAGCACACCGTCACCTGAAGCCACGGCACTGACCTCCTCACGCGACAGTTCTTTGTCCCCGTCGCTATCCATCGCCTGGAACGCTAACTCTATACTCACTTCTTCGCGGGAGAGCATGTTGTCGGCGTCAGCATCGATTTCTTTGAAGACGTTGGTGGTCGGGGGCGAGTCGCCGATGTTGATGAGCTCCACATCAAAGTGAAGGGTGGCATGGGGTGGGATTACGTTGCCGGCCCCTCGCTCTCCGTAGCCCAGAGAGGATGGGATGGTCAGTTTACGTTTCTCACCTGGAAATATACAAGGTGATCATGAACAATGTGTGGAACAATTAGGAAGTTGTAATAGTGGTTGCGTTTTATTTCCCAGTTTTTTTTGGATGAAGAAACTAACATAAGTTCAAAATTCAAGTTATACTTTATATCATAGCTGTTTGAATTACTTAACATAAGTAATTATTAGGGACATTCACAGTGAGCATTTTAGGTACCTATGTCTGCATAAAAATGCTTACCTACTCGTAAAAATAGTCATAGGCTGAGCTCGTCAGTACAAAATGGCGCCACCTTCTCGTAGCATTTCGGCAATGAGCTTGACATCATTTTTAGGAAGCTAGTTATATTTTATATTTCCTGTAGATTAGCTGCCTAAGTATTTTATCGCCACCACTTCCATATTTAGAATAGTAAACAGTTGCAGCCTTATTTACAAAATCTCGCTAATCACTGATAACTTGATAAGCCACTGTTCAGCTTATCAATTTGTTAACTATTTATCAATAATTAACTTTTCTTTATTTTTAAACTTTTTTTAATTACTAGAGAAACGAAATAGAGGTAAAATGCGTTCGGCACAAATCAAAATACCTAGTCGACTAAAGAATACAATAAAACAATAAAGTTCACTTAACCACGATGTTTGTATCTGTCGTGACTTTGACAGATAAATGTCAACAATGTCATGGGAAAGTTTGAATTTGATTAAAACTTTAAAATATTATTTAGATAGAACTCATTGTGTTTGCAGCAATTGTAGCAATGACAATAATCGTTACTCCAATGATTGGAGCAAACAGGAAAATGTATTTATCTCTGAATATGTATCTACTAGTAAGCTGACTAATAAATGACTAAGAACAACTGTATTCGCTAAGGGTAAGGTCATAATTTTCTTGAATCAAACAACTAGAAATTAATGAAAACAAGCTAGACCCGACACGTTGGGAGGAGTGTGGTAAAATCTACCTAACTGCACCTCGTCATTTAAAGTGTCCCACAATCGTTAGGTGCAGTAAAGCTGGCGATTGTTTTCGTTAAATGTTCCAAGTGAATGCGTAATTACAGAAGTGTACGGAAATCTGAAGAATAGCGTAGTACTGAATGTGCTTACAGTCAACTGCCGTTTGTTGGTCAAATAAATCCTCGTTCCACTTCATTGGAACAAAATTCCCATTACCCTCACTGTTTTCACAATTGAAAACATCAATATCGTATGCCATGATCATTGCACTTTCTGAAATACTGGCCGCTCCTTCATTGATGGCTATACAGTCATCATTGCCATTTAATCAAATATGCTCAGATCCCTCAGGGAATACTTCCCGGAATGGTGGAGTGTCTATCTCCATAGTAGTATTAATTGTATGTGCATCCAATCCCTGGCTTGATGGCTCTGCATTTGTAATAATTGGCGTATCTTCTGTGTATACTTCTGAGTACTGTGATTGCAAACTCTGTGCATCCAATTTCTGTCGGGATGGCCCCTCTTTGATTTCAGTATAATCAAATTGGTTGTAGTGTAGTAAGTTATTGTCTTCCAAAACATTTTCAAACATGTTGTCATCAAATTCAAGTGGGGCACTCAAGTCCTTGTCATCTAATAAGTAAACCTGTGATAAGCCCATAGAATCTGGCTCTGTCGGTAATATTACTTCTTCAGGGTCATCAGCAACAGCGGGAAGAACTGGATCATTTGTGCTACACAGATTGGATAATAGAACATTTTCATTTTTCATATTTTGTAAATTAGCAGCAGCTTTTTCACTGGCTTTGAATTCTGAAAGAGCCGTGAATACTCTTACATGCCCAGAGTTATTGCCTTTGCTGTTGTTTATACCTTCCTCAATATTTTGAACATTGCATCCCCAATCAGAGCACTTGTTGTCCTTTGTCCAGTTAGTAACGGCTGTTCTTATGAGATTAATTTTATATGAGTTTATGTCGACTCTTTTCACAATTAAGTCGAAATCAAATATGGCTCTAAATAATTCTTTGAGATCATCGAACGTCCTAATAAGAATGGGATGACTAATGAGTATTTTTATTGGTGGCCCAAACTCAAAAAATACATCCAGTAGCTCCTTCGTAAGCTCTTCTATTGTTAGACCCTTGCTTAATGGTTTCAAATAGAGATAATTAGTGAATGTGTCCTTGTAAGCAAATACGTAATTAAATGTGAATTCTGGGTCTAGAGTCAAGGGTACAAGATCTAGGCAAAATTTTACGCAGGGCCGACATTCTCCTATACAAACAGGACAAATTTTGGCCATGCATTCTATAGTATTTCGGTTTACTAAGTACTTTTTTTGCAGTAGGTGCATGAGAGTAGGTGGGTCAGGGTGGCAATGCTCCTTGTGACCTCCCCAAACTATCTCAAATGAATCCTCCCAAGGTACAATTATTTTGTCTATTCCTCCTATGTTCTTTATTAACTGTTGTTTGCCATTAATAACGGCTATTCTAAAATCTTCAAGATCGATTTTTAACGCCTTGAGGTCGGTCTGATTGGCCTCAAATTCAATGTCCTCTTTTCTTATCCTTTGCATCAAAATTTTTATAAAATTTTTGCTCGCCATATTGCCCGTGAATCCTCGGCGAAGTTCTGCTTCATACGATTTTGGAAGCTCTGTATAATAAGTAATTTTCATTTCTGATAAAAGATCATCGCTGACATCTTTATCTCCGAAATAGGATTTACTATCTATTTTGGATGCCGCCATTTTATGCCAACGACAGCGTGTCTAGCCAGGTAATGATAGGAAAGGACACCAAAATAAACAACACTGTTCACAACTACATTATTATTCACAGCACAAATGCACTTTACGTCACAATCCTACTAATGATACATAAATTCTGAATGTTTCATGGAATAAAATTTGTGGTGTAAAATTTTTGAGTCCAGATTTTACAAGAATTTAACTGCGTTTAGTATACATGCATCGAACAAAGGTGAGCGATCGCAAAGAGACTGCTGCGCGGAACGCGCTCGGGTCTGCGCGGGGTTGGCGACCCGCGCACGCGTACGGTTTGACACGCGCCCCCGCGCCCTTCACGGCTCGCAGACCTATAATGTGACTACTTTTGCGCAGGTCTGCGTCTTCCACATGCAAAATGCGGTGGGCCTAGTATGAAATTGTTGGGCAGGAAAATTGTGTAGGGACTAAATGCCAAGCGATCGGCGCCACCTTCAGCCTTGTTCTCCTGAGATATGCTAGGTGCGCTGTCAAGAGAAGAGCAGAGTACACTGCCGATGTACGCTGTTATTGCGAATAAGAGTTAACGAGTCGTAGACGACTTAGTAACATCATGTAGGTACGGCTTCGACTCCCGCACGGATTCATAAAGGCTTCTTCCAACAAACGCGACGCAACTACGCGACTTGACACTTGTAAAACAACTGCCATGAAGTTTTCATAGAAACTGTTCTAAGAGAGTCACGTCGCGTTGTCGTGTTGCGCATGTTTGAAGAAGCCTTTATTCGGTGGTTCATGGAGTCTGTGGAATTTTTATGTTGATAGGTCAAAATAAACACGTTGTACCTATGGTACCGAATGTTAACTGTTAGATGCTCACCAACACACATGTCGAGGAGGCCCTGGTCCCATCCCTTGATCACCTGGCCGACGCCGATCTGGAAGGTGAAAGGCTGATCGCGATCATAGCTGGAACAAACAATAACTTTCTATTAGTTTTTTATGCATCAAAGTTTAAGGTTAATTATTTTGGAATTTATACTTGCGGTTAATTTCTTTGCCTATAGGACATGATATCTAACAGATTAAAGGTTGAGAAACGGAAAGATTCTTGTTCCACAAAACAAAAAATGCGAGGCCTAGTAAAATAAAACGTTTGATCTTAGAATGTAATCACCTACCGAGCCTTTTTTCCCCCAACGATGTTGGGTTGGCTTCCAGTCGAACCGGATGCAGCTGAATACTAGTATTTTACATGGTGCGACTATCTGACCTCCACTACCCAGTAACTAGGTAATACGATACGCCTTGGTAAAACTGGTTGTCAGACTAGGGCTTTGACGACCCGTAACGACTGCCAAAGATCGGCGAATGACAGCCGGAATCAACGGCTTAACGTGCCTTCCATTGACCCGTGCGGCTGTAATTTTTTAGACACAAGTCCCACCGTAGCTGTTTGATCTTAGAATGTAGGTAACGTACGTAATCTGTTGGAGCATAAAATGTAGTGTGGAAATCCTACAGGTGAAGCTACTGAGGTTTGTAGGTTACATCCGAAATAATATTATAAATGCGAAGGTAAGTTTGTTTGTTACCTTTTCACGCCTAAACCACTGAAACTTTCATCCCGAAAAAATATATTGTTTCTGAGGAAAACAACAATAACGTTCTACGATAATAGATGGCGCCACGTGCCTTTCGAATCATGATTGAATTATTTTATTACAAGCAAAGTACAACCCGAATTGACTGTCAAATTATAAATTAACGCGAGCGCAGTCGCGGGAAAAAGCTAATTGTCTATAATATGAAACGTATCTAAATGCCGGCCATCAGTCTGTTATGAACTGATGCTGCCCATCAACGCACTGAAGCGGACCAGTCTGATAAAACCATTACATTGCATTCGACTACCATGCGTAGCGATTCGTAGTGGTTCGTAGCATTTTATAGCACACTACAGCTCTGTTCATACACCGTAAATGACCGGAGAAGGTTTTTGAAACCACTTTTATAAGCAACCAATTCACTGAACACAATCTAAAGATAAGAAATTAAAGTTTACCGCGTAGCTTAGAGACACCAGCCTGCTAAGTGTAAGCCCTCAATTTAAGATTCGCAAAAAAGTCTATTATCTACTTTCAGCGTTAACATCATATATGATAAAGGTACATTTGTCCTATAAAATAATGTTAAGTCGAAAACGTCGACGGTTCCCTCTGATGTTGTGTAGCGAAACTTCGTGTGAACATACAAGTTCAGCTATCCAACGCTAGGTGGCGCTGTAAGTGCTCCCGAGTAAAATTCGCGTATGGTTTCATTTGTCATTGCAACGTGTTCATTAATGTAACATGTTCAATATAAATTTTAACAAAACTTGTAATACCTACGTGAAGCAAAAACTTTAGGTATACCCTATTTTACGATAATTACGCGAACGGAGGAGTATCAAATTTGGTTCAGTTAAAGTTTTTAAGGAGAAGTGCAGAAAGCTAATACTTTTTAACTATGGTCGAATTCCGACCACTTGGTGACCACTAGTAGATACTAACACTTTATGGAGACACGAAAGTTCAATTATTGAAATACGTGCCGTGTTGTTCCATTAGAGTGGGATACCTAGTGAGGTACCTATTTACATACTGTACTAGGTACCTTCGTCGTCGTAAGATATACGTACTCATACTTAACAAAGTAGGTGGGTTACTACTTTGGTAAGTATCAGTAGGTATATCTTAAAACGCGGATACATTTTAAGAACGGTAGGTTCCAGATAAAAGATTATATTATTAGGTACATGATCATCATGCTCTAAAGCTGCGTGTCACAAAGCAGTAGGTAGGTATATGTCAATAATACCGCCACACATTCACGTATGTAAAGAGACCTCTGTCAAACAGACAGTAAACCATAAAATTAAAACTAAATGAATACCTACATTCTCTTTACATACATTTACATATTAGGTACGATTAGTAGACGATTGCAATTCACTAACGTAATAATTGATTTCCTACATATGTGTCAAGAAAAAGAGGGTACCTACATAAAATATTTTGTACTACCCTACACGCGACTGTTAACCAGCAATATGAAATTACCAGTAGAACTATGCATTTAAATCTATTCTCCATCTTTTTAGTGGTGTATTGTTTATTTCTGGATGCATACCTATTGCATGTAGGATAAACCAGATTTGTAGTGACTGAAGTTTTGCAATATTTACTGTGCAATCAGTTTCATAATGAATTCTGAAATAATTAAATTGATTAACGCATTTTTTGTTTAATAATTTATTTAGAAACAAAAACACGTGGGGTTTGTTACTTCAAATATCCCCACTATGCTGAGATTATTTAACCACTGGGGATTTCTTGACAAAAAAATTACAATCCCCACTGGTGGGGATTTCTGGAATAAATCCACATTGTGTTTCTGTTAATCTCATAGTAACTAACTGTTACCCTATAATAATGGAACTTTGAAATAAGTAAACCTAAAAAAAATAATTATTGGGTCTTGCAAATTAGTACCGTGGTTGTAAAAAAATATTATTTTCTATTGCGTTTGGACCTTTACCCATTATCAGTCTAAACCACTACGGTCTTATCCCAAACAAGGTTTTTCTTTAAGTATGGATAAAACCATCAAGCCTGTTTAAAAAAAAAGAATTTAATAGAAATCGAAATAGGTAGGTACAGTTCCTTTTACAAAACGAATAACTTAGTCCGTTGCGAAGTAGTAATTTTTGTATTAAGACCTTTACTCAGATCGAAATAAAGTTGGAAATGCAAAAACTTGCTCAGAGCTTTAGACTAGAACTAAAGTTAGATCGTGTTATTTTAAAGTTTTTTATACCCAGATACTAGTTTGACATGTGTAATGTCAAACTCAAAAGCAAACAAAATACGAAATGTAATGTCCGATTAGCCTCCGGGATTTAAAAAACGAACTTTAGAACACAGCACACTGGTATTATACCAGTGCGCTAAGGTTAATTGTTTTATGTAAATTATTTTACTTATACCAATTAACCTTTGGAGACTAATCTCTCGCGGTATTGTGAGCGGCTATTACAGAAAATCAAGCCACGAAGACTATAAAAAACTTTTTCCAAAAATAAAAACAACCGACTTCCGGAAAAACACTACAAAGTGAAAAAAAACTTTAATGTCGGAAGTCAGTGACTCTGGAATATGTATTTTAGTTTTCTGTCACCGCCTTCCGAAATTAAAGTTATGTTTCACTTTGAAGTGGTTTTCCGGAAGCCGGTTGTTTTTTTTCACTTTTTTGTTATTACTATACTTAAGTGAAAAAAAAACTACCTACCCCACACCAATTAAAAATGTCATCATTCTTGGCGTCAAAACAATGCATATTTTGTGCGATAGCAGCAATCGCGGTTGATTTGCTATCATTTTTTTTGTTGTCTGTCTCCCAAACGTATCATTAGATCAAAGTATAATTTAAATGGGACTATTTCGGTATAAACCCCTTTCGAACAAAAAAAAAATTTTCCAAATCCGTTCATATATGACGGAGTTATGCCCGAATATACATTTTTTTTTAAATATAAACGTCGAATTGATAACCTCCTTCTTTGTAAGTCGGTTAAAAAGAGGGTGTTGTGTGGTGGGGCAAGCCACCAGTTGGCGCCACTTTGACAAGAGGTCTGCCAGTTCGACAATTAACTTAAAATATTTGAAGTCATTCGTTTCCTTCTTTCGTTCACCATTCAGTCCGTAGGTGCTTTGACACTTTTGACAGGTGCCCGGATCTGACGTCTCAGTGCTGCCGCCTAGTGAACGTCATTTCAGAAGACCCTCATTGTATGAACTAGGAGAATCACTATAAGGTCAAATTCAGAGATAGGAAAGATTGATCGGAAAGTCTAATTATCACAAAAATTTGTTTATATGCTATACCTATCTATGACTAGTAATCCAGCAATTTGTACATAAATGTACAAGGCAACAAGCTAGGTACGCACTACACGTATTATATTTAACGTTGTCGAGGCGAATTGTCCATATATTTGGCCAATGTGACCGGAGTATCAGATAAATTGGCCCGTAGGTAAAACAACACTATTCCATAGGCCTTTGTTCGCAAGTCCAGTTTGGTGTAGCCGTTACGGGTTATTCGGGTTATCACGGTATGCAAGCAACGCAAAGCAAAATCATGCACCGATCGGCGTTACAAACTAAATTTTAATTAGTGGGAAAGCTATATGTTTGAAAACGAAAATGTACTATCAAACTATCTGTGAACTGAATCAGGACTTACCGCGAAGCATTTTTGATTGGAATATTCGTTTCTCTATCACAAGTCCGTTTCGCGCAAAAAACAATTAATAGACGTGTTTTATTTTAAAATACAAGACCGAATCCATACAAGAGCTGAATCTGCCGTCACTGAGGCCCAGTATCTATCGAGTGGATACTCTTTTTTCCATACATTTTATTTTTCATTAGCAATTCGTCCGCGACTTCGCGTGAAATTTTGGCCCCGACCCGCCGCGTCATCGCGTCCCTGCGCCCGCCAGCGGCAGCGCTTTTACTTTGTTTTAACTTCGTCGTAGCGTGATGTTAAACAGCATTTAACCTTCCTCAAGAATTGGGCTATCAAATACAAACAGTTTTTTTTCTAATCCGACTGGTAGTTCCAGACATTACCCCTACATCCAAACAAAAAATATTACCTCTTTATAATATAAAAATATAGACTCACGTATGTAACTAAATGAGTAAATAAACATTGATCTTATTATAGAATAAATTTCAGTTTAATGAATGGGTTGTGGCTAACAGGATAAAACTCGTATATTTCCAATATTCATCGAGGGGAGATTTCATTTGCATCACCTAAGAGGCTGGATATTGAAGTTAAATTGAGTGGTGAAGCGATTCTAGGCGCATGAGAAACCAGCAGACGGTTTATAATAAGTTTACAGTGCGATTAGGGTAAATGAGTAAGTTGTAAAAAATAAATACCTATACCTACTCGAGAAACAACACTGCAATGGATTTAACCTGTCGCGTGTCTAATTAGCAGACACAATAGAAATTCTATTGTTATCTGTACACATGGTGTACACTAGATGTGTGAGAGCTTTTCTACTTACCCATTAACTTATCCACAGATAGCTAAAGGTCCAACTTCTTGTTCCTACAGAGCCTATACTACATTAAATAACAAATCAGTTTCCAATAAATTCATCCAGCATGGTTACTTAATAATTCTACATTCAGACTTACCAAACTATTTATTTGTATACCTATATCATCATTCTCCTGTCCTTTTCTCAATGTAGTTGTGGTCGGCGCAACATGTCTTTTTCTCCCACACTTCTCTATTAGTCGTCATCTCCGTAGTCACACTCTTTCTAACCATATCATCATTCACACAGTCCTTATAGAGAATGAGAAACAGGGTGTAAAGTTCACTCATACAGTCATACTCTATGGAAAAGGGAGGATCCTCCGACCAGACGGGTGTTGTGTCTGGTGGGCAACTGGCCGACGGTTGATGTCGGGATATTGTATATACCTACGAGTCGCCCGGTAAACTCTGCTTGCGCGATGCAGGATTTGTGTGACGTCAAGTCTTTGATGCGTAGTTCGCATGTGGCGTTGTAGATGCCGCTACAATTTCTTTGGTCTCCCCCTACTCTTATAGCCATTGACATTCATACTCAGAACTTTCCCCACGTATTTTTCCTCATTCCTCCGTATCACATGCTCATACCATGACAACCGATTTCCACACAGCTTTTCAGTTATCGGTGCCACTTTCAAGCTTCCTCTTGTGTACCTACTCATTTTTTTGCTACCAACGTTTCTCGAAATGTAAAATTACAGACGTGTATTATTGAGTTTTTATGAAAAATGTATACTCCATTAATTTTGTCGGAATATTACTTTTATAAGTGCCATTTATGGAATGGTGCTAGTCTTGTACACACGGTTACACATCAAGCTATACATTTCCAGTATTAGCTGATCTCGCGTTGTAAGTATAGGATTTCCGTACAGTGCGAGATCAGCGTAAACTGGAAATGTATAGCTTGATGTGTAGCCGTGTGTACCAACATGAAAAGCAGGGTGGCAGGGACAACGACGCCCAACCTGGTACCACGGATTCAGTATATGATTCTAAACCACCCTGCGTTGAAATATTTCGAAGGTTATTTAAAAATAAAATTGCTGTACATTTTGACCGCGTAAGTATTGCACTTTTCTTTGAAACAGTGGTGTTTGTTTCAAAGAAAAGTGTAATATTTACGACTATGATTTTTTTTTTGCTAACAGACTAAAAGTTTCTTCGCTACGGGTCTAGAACCAGGAGGTATAAGTTTGCGCGTTGATGTTCCTGCCAACCTGGATAATTATTTTATGCACCTCTACTTGGTAACGAAAGATAAGTACGAATATATGGTTTTGATAAACAAACATGCGTTAGCAATGGTGGCCCAATAGGTCGTAGGTTCGAACCCTGACAGGCACTGCTCTAACGGTGAAGACAATCATCTTATGGAAACAGTCATGTCTTGAAACCAAAAATTTCGAAGACATGTGACATCCACCACCACGCAATGCACTGGGCCCATGTGGTTGATTACGTTCCGATTGCCCTTACAGAGAAGACGCCTGTATCCCAGCAGTGGGAAAATTCTATGGTGATTATGTTAAGCTTATGCTAAACAAATGAATCACCGGTGTATATTCATTGCACTAAACAAACCCCTTATGTTTACATTGTTAAAAATTTGTTAGGAAATCTTAAATAGAACTTGTGACAGACAATCAGACAAAACAATGCTATTGTTATCCCTGATTCCATAATGAAAATGTTAGATCCATTCTCTTTTCAAGTATGCCAGTTTAAATTAGTTTTGAACGTTTCCTTCGTCTTTATAGTTTTCGATTAATTGGCACAATAAGTATTATTTAAGAGCATTTATTCATTCTAACTTGCTGCTTCTTCTCTAAAAAATCTTTGAAAAAGATAATTTAATTATGAATAATTTTGCCAGTGGGAGAACAGTGCCTCAGTGGTATCGACTTGTAGGTCGTGAGTTCGATCCGAGGCAGGCACTTTACTTTGTGTATTTAATTTTAACAACACAGCTCTCAAAAACGTTAAGAAAATCATCGTGATATTCTAGAACCAAAAATTTGAAGATATACATCTATATGTGACAATTATCCATCCGCACTGGACCCGCGTGTTGTGTTATAGCCCACTCTCTCTCACAGAAAGAAAGGAGACAGCTGTGTCCCAGCAGTGGGAACTTTAAAGGCTGATTAAGATTTATAATAATGATTAATTTTGCGATAACAGGTTCGCATTTTTTTTTGTGTAAACTTCACTTACGATATGGGTATCGATATATAAACACGATAAAACAAAAGAAAACAGATTTTCTGAACTCATACTTCAAGTAACAATAAAGCCGAGGTCGTTGACCCCCTATAAAAAAATCATCAATATTTTAATTTGATCGTGTTTAGATATTGACATCCATCGTATAGTTTTGCGAGCAAATTTATTTTGACCATGTATCTTTTCAATTTAATATCCTTAGATATTAAATTGAAAAGATACATGATCAAAATAAATTTGCTCGCGCTTAAGAGTATGGTAGAGCTAACGTCGACGCAACTTATTCCGTCGACGTTAGCTCTACCATACTCTTCTAAGTTATAATGCCCCCACACCACTTAACCCCCTTTTACATATATTTGGGGTCAATGACTAACTCTTAGCACCGCTTGACCCTCTTCCGCCTTCAAGTAGTGATAGTTCAATACTATACGAGTATTTCACGAAACACTACTTACTCGGTATGCAAATATTTCTCAATTCTTTACTTTGGTGCAATTTTCATTATTACTCAACAAATTTTACACAGCCAACTTAGTTGTTAATATTTTCCATTATCAGTTCATTAAAATGATGCATGCATGCTTCACAAAGGCTCATTAGCAGGAAGCCTGTGAGCGTCATTTGAATCATGCACGGCATGCACCCTGAAGTTAAGCCTCTTTGTTACCCTATTATCGCATTATTGATTCGCTTTGAACGGGGGCAAATTCCGTACTTTTAGGAACTGTCAAAAATAATACTAATTTCCCTACATTTTTGACAAGCTTTTGATATTGCTTGTTGCTGAGATGATATCGCGACTAGATTTTGTTTTTTTTTTTAGTTACGGGAATTGAACTTCAGAGCTTTTTATAGTACTTGTTAATAAACCCTGTAATGCATTTCTGTTCAGTTTAACCTGATATGTTCGTATAGCAGGTAGTTTAGCACTACTTAAGTATCGAACGAATAGAAACTAAGTACATATCTCAGTTTTGAACTAATGTAAGACCATGGTTTAAAACTACCTTGTACTTAGTCGATCAGATTCTATAATCTGAGTTTCAAGTAACGGTTGAGTAACTGCATGAGAGAGAGCTAATTTAAGATTAACCTATCAAATGTATTCTAGCTTGTTCTTTTGTGGCAATGTACTAAGAATAAAGTAAGTACACAGTAGAATATGTTTACGGATAGAACGCATCAGATCACACTCATATGAATGTTTTGGTTCTCAAGGTAATTGTTTCTTCAATGTTATTAAACATTTATGATTGCGTTAGTGGACGTATCAGTTTCCTCAAGCAAAGCGTAGAGTTTGTTGTTAATTCAGTTTTAACCAACAACCAACCTCTATTTTAGAGACTTGGGTTAGATCCCAAGTCTCTAAAATAGAGGTTGGCATGTTGGCACGTTTTTATGCGAAACTTTCCAACAGTTAGGTACTTTTAACCAGAGAATCAATAAAAATTAATTCGACTTCGAAAGGTAAATCTCGATGACTTTATAAATAGTTATAGATAAGTATGTATTAAATACTTATGTATTGGGTAAGACACATAATTTTTATAGAGTGTCCAGACAAAGATGACGAGACGAATTAGGTACATATACGACATGAAAGATTAGCCCACATCTCCAAGAAACGCAAAATGTAGAAAGAATACTTGAGAGAGTTTTGCCCAGCAATAGGACAGTATGGGCTATTAATGGGATGCAATATAGACAAGACTCGTTCTAATACTTTTACAAGTTTTCGTGTTATCATGTGACTGCTCGTAGTTTTGTAATAAAGCTGGACGTAGGAAAGTACTAATGATGTGTTACAGGCAACAATTAGTATGTAGTATCTGAGACACAGCAAGTTAATTATTATTAAGCTTTTTATCTTCGTTCATATTGCAATTTGATGCAGCTGCGGTGCATATTTTTAATTGAAATGCAATTTTTGTTTGGAATTCAGGGAAAAGCTACAAAGACTTATACGTTTCAGTATAAAAAAAAAAATTGCATTTTTATTCGCTTTTCTTTTTCCTTTATCCCTATTTCATAAATTCGCTTGAAGAAAATTGTAGAATATATGTATTTATGACATGTCCGAAGACACGTACTCAAGTGGCAACCTGTCCATTCGCACTTTCACTCAACAACACATATCCTGTGGTTGCGCAACAACCAATGATGAGTTGAATCACTAACGAATTACGTATGCAGTGTAGATACCACGAGTTACAATTAATATGTATAGCCGAACGATTTATTTAGTGCTAGTGGAATTTATTAAGCCATACTATATTTTTTTTAATATTGTAATGAAGTCACCACTGTTCAATTTAAGTTTCTATCATAGTTGCTGGACCGTTAAGTTGGGAGTGTAGTGTTTACGTCAAGAGGGTTATAGAAATGCTCTAATTATATACTTATAGTAGGTATAGCCTACACAAGAGCTAAGAGCAGTGGTGGCGCAGTGGTAGCGTAGTGGTGCCGGCTGCGACTCCGAACCTCGTCAGTCGCTTTATTTTGTGTAAATTTTTTCATCACCACTTCTCTCAAAAACGGTGAAGGAAAACATCGTGTGGAAACCGACATGTCCTAAGACCAAAAATTCGAAGACATGTGACATCTACCAAGCCGCACTGGGCCCGCGTGGTGTAGTACGTGGTGTACCACTTCCTCTTGCCTGTTTCCCAGCAGTGGAAACATTTAAGGCTGATTTTGCTAGCCCTCACAAATACATGATCAAATTATTGTAGAAACTTCACAAATGTGATAGAAAAAAAAAACTCATCAAAATCTGTAAACTTTCACTAATGCTGTCAATAATGTGAACCCCTAACATCAAGTGGAATGGCAGCTCACTTGATCCCTTCACAAGTCTACAACGGTGAGATTTTTACAGAATAGACCGACCGATATGGTTTATAGAATAAATTATACATAGTTGAATAAAGTCAGACTACGTAGGCAGCTTTGAGATGCAATATGTGATGAGCTAACAGCTATTACGTAGACACTTGACATCAGTAGCTGACCTCTCGCTCGCCTACTTGAAACTCCTAATCAAACATTTCCTGCGGACACTCTTAACTTAGACTTCTTTAGATAATAATGCAACTAAATATGAAACTTGATGTATTCTAGGAGGAACATTTTTGCCAGATTGATAACGTAGGTAGTACCTACTTAAAAACTTCCTACAGAAAATACATGCGTTCATCGATACCGTCGTTACGTAAAAATTAAAACTAGATTCTGTGCGGCACGTTCCTTGGGGCGATGTTTCAAATTCCTGCCATCTATGTTCACTTGTACCTACCCTTACGATGATGTTGACCTGACTATTTATATGATTTCCAGTTATATCACGAGAAGATTGCCGTGGTTCTACGTATAATACCTATAGTATCGTACTTACTGTATGTACACAAATTACGTAGAAAAGTTGCGTCATTGACTTGTTAGTGAAATCGTTTGCGTCGCATCCAACTTAACTGGTAACATTAAGTACAGGTATTTACGCATTCCCACGTTATTTTATATGAATCACAATGATTTGTGAAAGTATATAGGTTTCACATGACAATTAAAGTACTTAAACCATCGATAGCTTTCGTTAAACAGCAGGAAATTTAAAACAGCGTAACAGTATTTTTATTTTATTCTTAAATTAATAACTTACATGGCTTGACACCTAATACTTTTAAGTTTAGATGCTTTTCTATGCTGGGCGCTACAAAATAATGGTCAGTGATGTTATAAAATTAAATGGTTAACGTCGTGGCATGCAAGTGAAAAGAGTTTTTCCGCCTCTTTACGACAGTTAGCCAACGGGTCAGCGTGGCAAACTGCTTGTAGTCACTATTCACTTGATTTTTTTATATCTTTTAATCCGTCTCGCCGTAGTTTTCATATTTAAGAACAGGTATCTTAAGCATGAATTTATAAAGGATTTACTTTTGCAAGTCTTTAAAAAAAAAAACTACATTCTCCCTTGTCGAATCAATTCATTTTTCAAGAAGTGCATTGGCGATGCCATATATGGTTTTTCTGGCTAGGTAACTGGCCTCTGGTGTCCGTTGAAAAAAAAAGCCAGTCGGTGTTCTGCATTCAAATTTAAGTGTGTAGTTTCAGGCCATGAGTATGCTAACAGACGCATGCAAAAGTAAAATAGAAAACGTAGACCAGGTACAGTCAGCAGGCAGGCTAAAAGAAGGCTGATCGTTATTATCTGTAGTTTTTTTACGATTCTACATTAGTTCTTTAGGCTAGTATCATCAACAAAAAGCTGCAATTTTGATGTCTGCTTCAATATAGTGCATAATGTTTATAAAGACATAACAACATACACGCAGGTATTGTGAGCCCACATCACTAACAAATCACATCACCCAAATCCTATACAGCTAAGCCGATTTTAACGAATGGGATACCGGTGCATTTAGCTATAATGAAAACACTCGCTGGCTCGTACACGGCGGGAATCGTGTGCGCGTGGGTTAATAGCGAGGACCTCAGCATTGAAACTGATTTTTATTAGTTTTCATATAATAGCAACACTGTTGCAATGAGGTATTTTAAAATTCGACTGAATTGTGGGTACTTATGGGTGGTAGTTTGGTGGTTTTGTTAAAGATTTTGGCTGTTAAGTAACTTTTTCTTTGTAGTGTAACTTTGTTGGTAAGGTGTTTATTTTTGTTTATTCCTTTCAGTTGTTTCTATGTTTAACTCTCATGCTGTTTGTAGCGTTTTGTAAATTTTATACATAAGTTCATATAACTGGAAACTTGTAGGTAATTAGCATTATTTTCATTGATTTAAAAATATATAAGTCAATGTTTCTTCTACATGTTACTTCTTACTACTCAAATGTATTAGCTGTAGGTAAGTTTTCTTAAAATTAATTTTTAAAAAATACTCGTCATTTTAAAGATAGACTTTCGAAGCGAATTTCAAATTTTCTTACGTTTTTGCAATTTTCGGGTCAGTGTCAGGTTGTATCCTGATCAAAATGTGATTTGCGAATTTAGCAGGTACGTGTTTACAGAATTATAGTCATTAGAATGTCAATATATCTCTTATACCTGAACCCCAAGATACAGACTAACTGTCTAGTTTGGGGTTCACTGGCAAATAATATTTGTAACTAGCTGTAGGTAATATTTAAGCTACTCATATGTCGTCTCAACTTGTTGTTAATCTATCTATGCTTACTGTATTACCTGGACAATAAATATTTTCTATTTCTATTTTCTATTATAAGTTAGATTTGTTCCACAAGCACTTTTCCATAAGAAATTTGTTCTCATGAAACAAATCTAACTTAGAAAGATGTATTATTGATTCTAATGATTATAAATCTGTAAATACCTACGTACATGTTATAGTTGCAAATCATACTTTGATCAAGAAACAAGCTGACACTCACCTGAAAATTGCAAAAAACGTAACAAAATTTGAATTTCGCGCTCTACCACTGGGCATTCACCTTAAGCTAAGTACATAATAGCAAGCCCAAAAAAAGAACTGAGTAGCTGTCAATCTTGAAAAACTATTTGCGATATTTTGCAAGACTACATAACAGTTGACAGTTGTCTAGTTTTCTTTACCTACAGTGAAGTACGTCTTCTTAGGACTTGACGTGTAAACTGATCTCATTGGATTTATAATAAGATATCGCCGAGAACTATGCCCTGAACAATCATGGCGACGTTGGAATTGCCCATGCCGTGAGAAATATAAAACGAGCACGTTGAAATTTAAAGGATATTTACTGATTTATAGAGTACTAGCGGCCCGCTCCTGGCGACGCACGGTTTTTGTCACTAGACAAAACATTAAGATTTGATTATTAAATATAGGTAAGTTTAATATACGTATTATTTACACAAAAAGCTCCCGGAATAAATCATCTAAATAATTGTGAAAACGATAAAACAATCCGTTTCGAAGTTTAGAAAAACAACGCGGCCACACAGACATACACGTTAGTATAGAAGATAATTCAGTTTAGGTGCATCGAATTAGTCTTTTAAAATAATAATACATTTTCAGTTGCTCAGTAGCAATACAATGCACTTATACTTTGGAAAAATAATTATATCTTTATATAGAGTAGGAATACTTGTCAAGGGTATCATATTACCCAGTAGGTTTTGGAGGTCAGATAGGCAAAATACGGCTATTCAGCTACATCCGGTTTGACTGGAAGCCGACCCCAACTTAGCTGGGAAAAGGCTAAGCAGATGATGATAACGATACCGTACGAATACAGAATAATTTGTTAAATATTGCAACTTGTCCAATATTCTCATGTGTCAAGTTACTGACAACTGCAGTGATGGTTCCATATTCAATGCGAGAATTCGCAATATTCAGAATGTCAAAACAATATCCGTAGGAAGCCTTTATTATTTCCAGTTGGCAATTAGTATAATTGACTCGATGAATTTCGCAGTCCAAAAATAGTAAAAAAGGTTAAAGCAGCTCGTTTCGTGGTATTCAGTAAGAAACTGTACAATTATGAAGCATCCCAGGCGTCTGTTTTGCATGATGACAAATACGGGAATTGATTTCATGCCTTTCATCGGTTAATTGCAGATATTCGCAAATAAAAGCTTAATTAACAGCAGCATGGTGATTGCATATTGTGTTCCGAAATAAAAGCAAATAGGTCTTCTCATTCCCAATTATTATTCAGAATAATTCATTCAGACAATGTTCAGACGTGTGAAAAATCGTCGATTGTTCCTTTGCAATACAGCGGGTTATCGATTTAAAAATGTAGGTAAGGTAAATTAATAATTTTCTGTATCTTTGCTATAGTTTAGAAAGTCGTTATTAAGAACACCCAAACGTATCTTTGGAGAAAGTTTAAAATTCATTTTGAAATTACCTCGAAAGTCACGAGGAAGATTATATCAAACCATTAAACATTATAATGATTGCTATTCTATGTAAATGGTTACTGTACGAAAGAAATCCATCGCCTGTTTACGTATTGTATGTTTACACCCTTATCACTGGTGAACGTATTTATTTGTACGAGGAGTGAGAGCGGGGGGGGGGGGCAAGGGGACGTCGCGTCAACCGGGAAAGATTTGAGACATTTCATGAAATGACATCACTCACACATTTAACATGCATCGAAAAAGGAGGCTGTCTTAAATCTCGTATAGAAAAAAACCGGCGAAGTGGTTTAAGATTACGCAGTTACGCTTCTGTACCGTAAGAACCACAAACCACCAACTAAAACGAACAAATCGTATATTTATCCCTTATCATCCAACTTACAAATAAAAGGTTTTATATCAACATTATTGATGAAGTCGTCTACGAAGATACTATATTTATTCAGTTCTTAAATTTGTAATGACTGCAGCGGTCAAACAGTCAGCTGTGAGTTGTGGCCCGACAGACGGTCGCCAAAGTGGTTCCAAAGTGTTCCATTTTACCAATTTCATCGTGGAACACCAAAGACTTGGATCAATTAGTAAAATATTGAAACGTCGGTGCCCTGCCCTTCGTAAGAAATGAGCCTTCCAATATTTATAGAATAGTTTTACATGTCGATGTAAATGGGGGTTCGAGTGGCTCGTCGATCTTTAAGGTTAAGCATTTTTGAGAGGTCGTGATTTTGTAGATCCATAAAATACCGTGACCTCCGTGCCTCGGAAATCACGCTAAGTAGTAGGTTCCGGTTGTCATTCGTAGACCTTTGACAGTCCCAGACAGAAGACAAAATGTCCAGTCCGGTCCAGACAGAATCCCGAAAGTCTGACAACCAGTCTTGCCAAAGGGTACTTATCGTGTTACCCAGTAACTGAGTTGACAGGCAGTCACTTCATGTAAATTACTGATATTCAGCTGCATCCGGTGAGAATGGAGACCGACCCCAACATAGTTGTGATAAGGCTAGGCTTTTTCATGGCGATTTTTGTGTACTCCAAAACTTTGACGTGAATACGACCAGGTCGATCCATGAATGTGCCATGTATATTGCGTCGATGTCTTCGATCGGCCGCAATTTAGTTGCGCCTTAATGCCTATAGGTATCCTGTCAGGGGTGCGGGTTATTCGAAAGAGATACCGTGCCCCGTGGCACACAGGCACCTGAGGAAACACGGGTGGGTTTTAGCCAGTAAAAGTCTGACACGCCCTCCTGCCCCACCCTGAGCGGGAGAAAATATTTGATGATTTCCCAACCTCAAAAAAAAAAATGTCTATAGGGATGCCTAATCCAAACAGCTTTAGGTTAAGATAACGATGGAGTAACGTTTTTGTAAAATGAAATAGAAAATGCAGCGGTCTCCTAATACCTAATTTCAGTTGCTTTTCAACGACACGTGTGTCGATTCGTTAACATGCATTAGTTATTAGACTGCTTAACTGAACTGGCAGCTAATTATGTTATGCGCAGGTTTACTGAGGCAAATATTTGACCTTCCAGTCGATGGCAGCGTCGTTGGCTTTAATATTCGATAAATAGCATGCGACAACCGGGCATAATCTATTCTTGTCCTGCATCTATTTTTTTCATAACTTTGCGAGACCTTATAAGTTTGTAAGTATGCATGTAGGGGATAATCTTTGGAACTACCTATCGGATATGATAGCCCTTTTCTTGAAAAAAAGTCGGAAAGAACGATAACTGAAAACGAAGTGTCTTTATGAGCGCAGGCGGCGATGGGATTCGACGCGGCGAGTCAGGGCTCACAACTTCACGCGGGCTAAGTTGCGGGCAAAGTGCTAGTCTTTTAAAATCAAATATTCGTTTTTTTTTATATTAAGAGCAAGCAGAAATCCCTTGCCGACTCGTAGTCACACCAGATTATCACACCGAGAAACATGATATTTTTTTCTCGTTTGTCACACTATTGATTTTTCCACACCATTTATTCCTAACTAGTGCTGTCCTAGCTATACTACTTAGTTACATTAAAAACCTTCAAATCAGAAGTCGTTCATTTACGAGTACTACTCTGTTTGATTTTAAAGCAATCACATTGCAGTGTTCACGCCTCACGAATCCTGTTGTAATTTCATGCATTTTAATCGTGAAAAGTCATCGTGCCACGGATTTTCTTAAATATCTTGGGCTAAAGGAATAGGTTAGGTACCTACGCCATCTAACGAGAATGCCAACTAAATTAATCTGTTGTGAAAATGCAACAGAGACAAGAGGTGGCGATGACTTCGCGGTAGATAAAAATGTTAGTCTATCTAACAATAGTGTGCGAAGTCGCCCGTGTCAAAACTTTCCTTACAATTTAATATGGGAACATGTCGCGCTGTATTGTAAACTAACAGGTCGGTACATATTGTAAATGTATAGCCTGATAAGGCGTTGTGCGTAAGTGTGCATATAGGCAAGCGTCAACGGCAGAGGCACTGCAACAACCGATACGCGTTGACGACAGCCCTTGGCAACCAACTACGCGACGCCCGCCGCCGCGGCGTATTGGCGGCTGCTGTTGACAACAGGGGGCCGATTCTACTAACAAATTTGTTAAAAAAACGCAATAGAACCGCAACCGAATCACCACTTTTAAGCGTTTTCGCATTCTACTAAAATGAACAACGGTCCAGCTGCGACACAGCTGCGGTTACGTTTTAGTTACGCCAACGATCGATTGAAACAATGTCAAAACCTATTCTACTAACAATATCGAACATGAGCGTGACGTTTACTATAGGACAAAGTTAATGATAAAATTATGATCATTATGTGTTTTAATTATAAAAAATACTTTTAGTGCCACATATTCGTGTTTAGTAACATTTTTAGATTCAACTTTTTTCTTTGTGGTATTAATAAAACATATTATTTTGGCATGTTGGTAACGCGGGTTACCCGCTGTGTTCCCGCTACAGTTCAGTTGCAATTCGTTTTAAGTTTAGTTTCCATTTTGCTTATAAAATAGTAGAATGACTTTTTATGTAACTATCGAACGGCGATCGAAATCGAACTGTTGTGGAAACACAATTTAACGTGTAACGTTGCAAATTAGTAGAATCGGCCCCCAGGTCGTGTATTTGAGTACGGTGCTCAAATACACGAGCGGTATATAGGAACACGTACGTTACCTATTCATTCAAAGTAGGATGTCATCGCATATTTTTACTGATCATCATCATCATCATCATAATTTCAGCCAAAAGACATCCACTGCTGAACGTAGGCCTCCCCCAAACTACTTTTTTACTGATAGTCTTTTGTTTTTAAAGGGAGGGGAGCGGCTTTTGTCTTAGAACAGCTGCACGGCTCGATCGATCAAGATCAGCTACATTTCCCACGGTTGGTCCGTGGATGGGTGACCATCTTTACATACCAAGACCCTTCCGTAAAGCACGATTACCGAGTAACTGGGTAGTCGAGGTCAGATAGGCAGTTGCTCCATGTAAAATACTCGAAGTCAGCTTCATCCAGTTAGACTGAAAACCGACCCCAGCGTAGTTGGAAAAAGGCAAATGAGTGTTTTGTTTAAAAGTTCAAATGTACGTTTTGTTAAATCTTCTTTCAAGACTCATCAAGTCATTATCCTATTGCACTCTCTCTCACATAGAGATAGCCGACGTCTAAGCAAAGGAAACGTTATAATCAAATTTTATTATGAATGAATGCAAATTTATTTTCAAAAGTTCCTGATACCTACAATCTATAAAGGAATGATTGGAAAAAGATGGACTGGACTTCTTATATCGTTATTTATAATAAGATGAAGCCAGATCATTTTAATATAGAAATAGTAGCCGCATATTTTCTTTCGCAAGGCTGAATACATGCTAACGTTTCGCCCACTGTAACCGCATTTCCTGGACGACCTATTTTTTAATTCTAACTGTTTTGCAAAGTATTTTATCTAACTAAATAATGTATTATATGAACTACAACAGTTAATTTGACCTTAACTTCATTAGTATTAAGTTCCAAAGCTATTTTGGTAAGATCCTTAGACCGATCTTTTCATATTTAAATAATGTTCTTCATTAGATCTGTTTCTAGAAATAATTAAGAAACTTGAAACAAACTATTCAGAGTTTAATTAATTAAGCTAGGTCTATATCACTACTGCAACAAATTCACAGAATCCTCCAGGCGACTCATTTGTTAATTAATTCTAAGAAACTGGAATACACAGTGAAATCCGAAACAAACAATAGAAATAAAGAAACGCAGTAACAGACAGTACAACAAGTCTAAAAAAACAAGTTTATGGAATTCATGTTTTGTTTGTAATCTAATTAAGTACCAAAGAAAGAACGAATGCTAAAGGCAACTTCATCTTTAATTATTTAAGGCTGCACTCGTCTAGTAAACCGTAGGATCGATAAAAATAGTCTTGAATCTCTTGATCCCGCCTAATTTGTGGAAATACACGGTTACCGCAAAGTTTGGCACTTTTAAATTTGTAACATGAAGTCTCTTGCTCGAGTAATATTTTATGACGCTTTTAAACCGTGTGACATCCAAAATGTTGTCGACAAATGTTTGCGCTGTCGCTTACCGGTAAGATGCATTTGATTACTTTAATCACGATAGACAGGGTAGGGTACGTTTAGACTACAATATTAATTTATATACAAAAATATCCTACTCGTGTTGAACTTCATCAAACTTCACCCTGTCTATGAATTTACATGAAAGTGTTGACGACTCCACACCTGTAGCGGAGGCGTTTACTTGAACATAATTCGCGTGAGCAAAATAGTTGCTGTCTGTGCAATACGGCACGCGAACCTATGACTATAGATCCATAGGTACATTACTTGACGTGAACAGTCAATATTATGCAACTAACGTGCAACTAGATTATGTAACGTAAATAAATCATTAACATACATTCTTGGACTGCGCTTGCATACAGAGAAATATGTGTCATCGTGGTAATTTGATGTATTCTGCTTGTTAATACTGTTGCGAAACCCGCCAGAGTTCAAAGATTAAACTTTTGAAGCAATTAAGTTCTGCGTTGTTTTTTTTAATTTGAATGTTATGATTGTATATTGAGAAATTTGATAGCGACATAGGTATCGGGGTTAATACGAGCTTCAAGAACTTTAAGCCCAACCTACGATTTAACAAGCGCACGTCACGTCATCAGTATTTTTCAATATGTATATTTGGTGTTATACCTATAGTTTTTCTTTTTTTTAATAAAAAGAGCAGCTATCTGATAGTTCTGCTGATTCATGAAATCAGGTCACATTTCTATAAAAAATGCATAATGTCAATTGTATAACATTTTAATTAAATAACGTTATAGTAGCGTTAAACGTTGATGAAATTAAAACCTTTATTAGAAGCGTAGAGCAAAGAAAGAGCGTAGCTTAGTTAGGCAGAGGTCTGCGTTTATTAACCCTTCTCAAGTGCGTTAAATCGCACAGTTCCGTAACTACATATTCCGCTGGTGAAAGTGACCCGTCTAGACCAACGGGTACCTGATGACGCCACATACCGTAACCTGTGCATCCAATTACACTTTAATGTCATTACTATCTTCTGAAGTATATCCTCCTCTCGATATTGCGATATTGCTATTCGATAGTGTATATTTGCAATGCCTTAAATATATGAATCAAGGGTTGGGACTTGTGCCCTTAATACAAGTTATCCTGATAACTTAGCAAGGGTGCAAGTTACGATAGCTTCTAGTTCTATGCTTACAATTAAGTCATAAGTATGTAACTTTAATTAGCTGTATTGGTTGATACGAATAAATACTATATTATTAATAATATTGCGATAAATTCTAATTTAAAAATAAAAAGAACTGGCAACATTTTCCAAGTCAGTTTTAATCGATGCATTCCTTTTTCAAATTGCCAATTATACCCAGTTTCTGTTACGCACCATTTTGTATTCCCCAAAGATTGTCCCGAGTTCAAGACGCAATTTTATTCATAGAAATTCCTATCGCCACAAAAATGGTTTCAATGCAATCGGACGCTTTAATTTCTGTGGAATCTGAGTGAAGTAACATTTTTTTGTACGAAATTTCCTTGACATGAAGAAATGTAACCGAAAATTGTACCTAAGTACCTACTTACCACCTTGCACATTGAGATACAGGTTATATAGATAAGTATTCATTTTTGGAGAATAAATATTATCAGAATCTAAAGCATAATTATATAGATATTAATTAAATTCCTATTTACCTTAGGCATTTAATTAACAGAACGTTCGCAGACTCAGTTGCAAATAGCAAGTAGATCCAAGCCCATATAAAGTGCGGTTCGGTTCTATAGAACTGCAGCCAAGCGTTAATCGCCTCGTAATAACCAAAACTGACACGATGTCACCATGTCAATTAAGTACACGAATTCCTAGATATCTATTTTGGGCTTCCATGATGAAAGCCTGTTCCCTTTATCAGGTTCACAATAAGCGATTGTCGGTGTTGTTTCTTTTATTCAATGCTTTTATTACAAACACTCAGGCAAGTTGACGGAATGTAACGAATCCCTAAATATATTGAGTAGGTCGAGGCATAAAAATACATATTAAAAAGCCTTATACCACGTCCTACACAAGAGCATCCGAAACGCGGCCGGCGATGTTGAATTTTTCACACCCCCTCGCCTACCCAACGTGGCGTCACCCTGCACTTAATAAAATATTATCAGGGTAGACTTCGTCACATCTCAAAAACGGAAACTTTACTCCTTCTCGCTATCTAATTTTTTACAAACTGTTATTAAACCAATCTCCATTAACAGTCAGCCAACAAATAGAAATCGACACTAAATCTTTATAATTAACTAAAACTAATAAACTAACCGTTTCGTAAATGGTTACGTAGCTGTATTTTGGAATGAATCACGCATTTTGGCGGACATTAATCGCTATGCAGTTTTTTTTTATGACAATAACGTGATTCGTGAATCGAAAGTTTTGGTGCATGGTTCCTATGTAACTGTAGATCTTAACATATAAACCAGTTTCATAAAAAATCAGTGTTATTTATTAGAGGATTATTATCGCCTGACATTTTAATATGAATTTTGGAATGGTCTCCGATGAAGACTTTCACTCTCAAAAAATGTTTCACAGTTATTTGAGAAATATTAGAGATTTTAAAATTTATTATTTGGCAATCTGAAAATGTGAAGTAGTTAGTAAGTAGGTAGGTACCTAATATTTAACATTGCTTCACGTTCAAGGAAAAGAAATGTCATTTGCTGTCAGTAGATGCGGAGGAAAGCAAAACGACAATTTTCTCAATGCCGCCCGACAGACAATTGCACAACCGGGCGGCATCCGGGACATACAAACAACTTTATTTTGGTATCAATAAAACTTTTATTTTACCACATGGTTATAACAGTATAAAATTTAGGTCGGTTAAACATAAAAAAATCAGTTGTTCCATACATTTTGACCGCGTACGTACCGCACTTTTCTATGAAACAGCTGATTTTTTTTGTATCACCGACGAAAAATTTTTGCGCTGGGGGGTCTAGAATGATATGCTGCATTCATGGTTACAGTTTGCGCACTGGTTAAAATTTTATCCTGTATTTATGGATTGCTTAACAATTAACATAACATCACGCCCGTATTCCTGGACAGGTTAGGCAGAGATGTACGTCTATAGTACACCCATATTTCGCCAGGTATGATTAAGTTAAGTACCATGTAATGGTGGTGAGCTTATTGGTATCAACCGAGTAAGAATCCAAATTCCGAACTGCTACTGAAAAATTCCAGAATTAAAAACTCCAATAATATTTTGCCCGAACTAGGAATCGAACCCAGGACCTGATGCTTGTGAACACTAGACCAATGATGTAGTATGATTCTATATTTATGGCATAATCGAAACCCTCTACCAGCGAGGGCAGCTGGTAGAGGGTACCCCACAGGGTAAGGACCTCGGTCCTGTTGCGGTGCGCTCTAGTTTTATTTTTTTTAAGCCCTGGCTGGTAATCTTAATTTATTAAGATTATCACAGGCATGCCCGGTTAAGCAGACGACAACCTCAACTGCGAGATGTGATTCCCAAAAACAAAAATGGTTAAATGTGTTTATCAGAAAAGGTTAAAGGCTAGGTACTTCAAACAGACGCGACGCGACACTTGCAGAACAATTTCCATGAAGTTTTCATAGAAATTGTTCTACGAGAGTCGCGTCTGTTTTTGGTAGCCTTAAAATTAAGTAAATAAATTGCAATATTAATAAGGATGAAACTAAAAATAAAAGGACATCTGCCAGCCTTCTACTTAGCCACAAGAAAAATAATATCAGCGAGCGCGATAGCGGCAGACAAGCCCGTAACTAAATTGATATTATCAGAACTTTCTTAAGTTTGCCGCCTGTTCTCTTGGGCTTTAATGAAAAAATACCGCGTAAAAAAGAGGTTCCTCCTTTGACTGAACTCTTTGATAGGTGAACCTGATAAAAACGTTTCAGACTTCATTAAAATCAGTGCTTGTAAACTTCCCTTTAATTAATACTAGCAGCGCTCCGCGGTTTCACCCGCGTAGTCCCCGTTCCCGTGGGAATACGGGGATAAAAAATAGCCTATATCACCCGGGGATATTGTAGCTTCCCAACAGTGAAATAATTTTTCAAATCGGTTCAGTAGTTTCGGAGCCTATTCAATGCAAACAAACAATCGAATCTTTCCTCTTTATAATATTAGTATAGATAATATTAGTATAGATAAAAAAGTATTAAACGAACTGCCTCGTTGTTCTAGTGGTCGCAGCGCTATTGCTGAGCAAGAGTTGGACCCCTGGTAAGGCAAAGTGCTTTTGGGTTTTAAGATCTGGAATTTCTAAGTAGTCGCCCGGAGTTTGGATTTGTAAACGCTACATGGCAATAGGGTCGCCCCCTATTGCATGGGACTTAAACATAACTGGCGAAATGTGGTTAAACTATAGGTAGGTACTAACACTTCTGCCCAAGCCTGCAGGGAAAGAAGGCTGAAGTGATGTTTTGTTAAAAATGTTAATGTATGTATTAAACAGTATATAGCGAAGATTATATACTATGAGTAGGAAGGTCACGACGCTGAAATAGTTAAAACGGTTTTCTGCAAACAAAATTTTCATACCTAACGTAAATTTCGAGTCCCAGCCTTTGGCTGGCCATCATAATGTTTGTCCGTTATCTATTTACTTCTGAATAGGCAACTAACTCTAAGTCTTGTTATATCTCCGATATCGATGCTACACCTCTCGTACACATCAAAATTGGGGTTAATATGCCATCTAAAGTACCTATTCTGCAGCGAACTGCCTGCCGCTTTGTGGCGCGGATCACTTGATTCGCACACAAAGTTACTGCAGCCGATACGGGGACACGGATTTACTGTGATTATTCGCTTAAAACATCTGTTTGTCGGGCTACGAACCGAATATAATCGGGTTGTTTGTGTCCGAGGACATCCTAAAATGATGTACCTACACAAACATATGTGAAATTGATTTCTGATATAATTAGATTGAGGTCTTAAACAATAATGCAATCTAGTTCTCTAGTTTCTGTTGAGTACAGATCACTTGTAGATAAACGCAAAATCGTGTTTCGTATTTTCATACAATTTATTCTGTAATGCTGTAAGATTATTGCTCGTATGCTTATCACGAGAAACTCATAAATGTCAATCTATTTAATGTCCATGATTTGTTACGTTAAGAGCGTTTATTCTGAAAATGGGCAACGTCGCAAATAGCTGTCAAATATTTCACTGTTTTGATTAATTTGGCGATATTACTGTATGTAAATATGAAATATCGCTAACTAGTGACCTAAAATATTGATTATGAAAAGCAATAATTAATATATTAACACCGAAGTAGTTTTAGATGCATAAAAAGAAGTTGGACTTTTCAAATGCTCTTTCTACATCTATATCGGTTACAACATCAAATTTAGTGTTATAATTGCAAATCATTATTAATAGTTTATGTCACTAGTAAGCGATATTTCATACTTCCATACAGTAGGTAATATTAACAAATTAATAAAAACAGGTAAATATTTGACAGCTATTTGCGACGTTGCCAACTTTCAGAATAAACGCTCTTAACATAATCACGCAAATAAATAGTATGAGAAAGCGCTTCTTCTTCTTAGCGTGAAGATAGCAATATAAATACATTCAGACCAGAATTTGGCTACGAGCTTGGCAGTTTCAGGAGCGTCCATCAGATCTTGTAGCGTGCAGACAATAGGACACGCTGGACAAGATATTAAGAGCACGTGTTGCTGAGACATCACCACATTTCATCTGTGAATCTCCATCTGAGTAGGTTTTATTGTATGTGCTGTTCCCTAACATTCATTTACCTAACATTCATAATAATGTCTCGAACTATAATAGGATTTGAGATTAGATCTTATCAGACTTAAATTTGATCAATGCATATATTATTAGTGCACATAAAATATTCTCTATATTCAAAATTGCTGTGAAATGCAACAATTTTCATGAAGGTAATTTCAAATGTCAAGCGGGCGGAACCTCGCTGGAGGTAAAGTTTATTTATTATAACTTTCACTTATACTTAAATACATAAATACATATTTATTCATTGGGTATCCCTTACAAATGCAATAGGAAAAGTGGTAGGTAGCCAATTAAATATGCAGGCCTATGTACTTAAAAAGATACTTTTTAGATCGCAGTGCGTTATAGGATATTTATGTATATATATAGATCTAAGTACCAAATTGTTTTCTAGATTATTATTATGTAGTGGCACCGAGTTGCCGTGTCTGGCCATACCGCTGTTAAACCCGCGATGGTTTGAGTGGTATGATTTAACAAATAAATGTATTTTTTTTAACTAAAAAAAAAAACTTATCAAATATGCTAATAGATATAATAATTAATATATAATCAGGAAGAGTATTCCTACTTATGTAAATGACCGGTATTTTTTTCGGAAGCACTAGTCATTTAAACAAATGAAATCATCAACAGTAATTTAAATAAAAAGGATTTTGTTTTTTTCTAACTTTCACAAAACGAGGCGCAATCATTATATTAGAGTGTTATCAATAATATTCTTAGGAGCACAAAAAGGAATTATTAAAGGTTCGTTTTTATAAACACATGCCATTCAATATTAAGTATACCTACGTAATACAAACCCACCTAGCTATTATGTATAAGCATTTCCCATGGGATTGTTACCCGTATATTGCATAGACTCCATACGAGGACATTGTTACGCACTGGATATTAATGGGCTTATATAACGAGAAATTTGATTTACGTATATTAATCATATAACCAACAATATGTATCTAAGTACCTCCTACATACTTGATTAGCTCTGATTGAAGAAATTATTTCATTTTGGGGTGTAAGCATAATCAGCCTATTACGTTCCCACTGCTGGGACACAGGCCTCCTCTCGGTGAGAGGGAGTGGGCCGTAATCCACCACACGGGCCAAGTGCGGGTTAGCAGACGTCACATGTCTTCGAATTTTCGGTTCTAGGACATGCCGGTTTCCATGTTTTCCTTCACCGTTTCGAGAGCAGTGGTAATTAAATAACTTACACAAAGGCGCCAGTCAGGGTTCAAACCTACGACCTACAAACTCATAAATCGCTGCCGCTATCATGTTGCCGTTGTTTTTGTGAATCATCACTCTTTCAAAACATGTTTTCTCTCATGTGTAACAGGCAAAATAACAGCAACTGTAAATAAAACATATATCTGCAAAGACTACTATCATCGTTATCATCATCATTTCAGCCGAAAGACGAAGATTACGATCATCGTCATCATCAATATTACCGCCGAAAGACGTCCACTGCTGACCAAAGAAACATCTCACAACAAAAGTGTTTGCATGTCTTCAAAAGTTGCACGTTCAACTAACAACCGTTTAATTCGCACACAACAAGGTCACTGAGTCCAATATGGATACACAACTATTGGTAGAAAGTTCACAACTTAACACGGATAGTATCGAAAGTCGTCCGTGACACTGTCCGGTATATTAATATAATGCCAAGTGCTCCAAACTTGCTGTTGCTAACGGCACACGAGTATTTGTTCTAAATTCACTATTTACCAATAGATACTGACTTGAATGTCCGTTTGTTTATTAGGTATACAAGTTATAACCGGTGAACTTCGTGCCGAGGGTAGATCTACATTTTCTAAAATAATGGGAGTGCTGACTATATCCCTACTTCTCTACTAATATTACAAATGCGAAAGTAACTCTGTCTGTCTGTTACGCTTTCTCGCCTAAGCCGCTGAACAGATTGTCATGAAATTTGGCGGTGATATAGCCTGGGATATGGAGAGAACATAGTCTACTTTTTTACGCGATAACCGACATCCACACGGGCAGAGCCGCGGGCAAAAGCTAGTATATAATATATAGAAACTTGTTTTCAATAAAGAGGTTTCAAATGTAATGAATAATCTCTTGATTGTTATACAAGGTGTAACAGAATTCACGAAAGACCTGAACGAAGTAGGATTTTTGATTTTACTATACATTATGCCATACCTACAGCCGATTGAGCCAAAATTATCCCAAGGCTATATATAGCACTCAATTTCAATTGCATAAAGTAATACTAGAGTCAACATGGTTTTCTTAATAATAACAACAAGCTTTTTTTAAAAAACAATGTTTCAGCTTCACGTACAGAGATTACAACATCAAGCTGTACATGACAATGTTGTCAAAAAAAAACCGAATGAATGCTACACGTAGCTACACGTCATGTATCGGCGCAACATTGTAACTTTACATAACCCGTTAGTTTCATATCACCAGCGAGATAACACGGACGCTGGAAGTTGTACATTGTTAGAGCCAACACGATGTATCAACCAAGCACTATAAAATTATCCTCAAAATAATTATATAACGGACAACAATAGAGTTGATGTAAAGGCGATAATGTGCCCACCATTATTACCCCAGTTGTATCAAAATTTTAACCGTAAATTAAGGGGTATATTCATGCGGCGGTGATCACTCGCGTCCGGCTCTGGCCCAGGCCATGGTACGGAGCGAGAGTGCATGGGTAGCCGTCACCTCCTTCTGCGAAGCAGTAATGCTCGCGAAGAGGGAGGCGGCGCACGTGACGGAGAGGCAGTATATGCTCCCTCACGGCCGTTGTCGCCGCAGGAGGCGCCCTGGGCGTCGGGAATCCCAGGTTGATTCCCGGCCACCGTAGGCGCGGGCTTGCGGACGGCGAGTAATGGGTAGCTCGCTGTCCGGTAAGGACCAAGCCCGGGTCGACGGCGCGTTGTGTTCCACGCGCGCCTCAAAGAGATGTCAGCATCAACTAATGAGGCCTGCAAGGGTGGATGCCTGCCAGGGGTGCAGGTTGTTCGAAAGAGATACCGCGGCCCCTGGCACACAGGCAACTTAGAGAACACGGGTGGATTTTAGTCAGTAAAAGTCTGACACGCGATCCTGCTCCACCCAGACCGGGAGAAGTTATTTAATGATTTCCCACCAAAAAAAAATGTGTCTACGTCACTATGTGCGTAGGCACAATTACACTGGTTTTCACGTTAAATTTGGATCATACGTCGCTATAAAATGATTTTCGTTTAAATAACTCCGTATTCAAATGTTAATGAAACTCGGAACGTTTTGCTAGAAAATTTTACAAAATTCTGTCGACTAAAATTTCATTTTAACTTGCATCTGCTATCTATCCATACAACAAGTTTATAACGGACTGAAATGCAATAAGCGCACCAGGAGTTTGAGCACACGTTCTGGATTTCAGTGTAACAAAGAGAATTGGACTATCATTTCACGATAAACGTGCTAGTTGAAACGACTCATTTGTTTAAACAATGAATAAGTTGAGACATCCTTTACTGATATCTCGAACAATAAAGCACGAAATTAGTATGATCAAAAACTTGAACCGATCGGTTTGAAGACGAAGCCTGAGACGACAATAACGTTGCGCTGAATTTTTTAAAGCACGGTTAGTGAACCAGATGTGGTATCCGACAAACTCGCAGAATACGGAAAATTTAATATTTATAGTCACGTTATGAGACATTGCGCCATTGGGCAACAATTTTCCTGGCGACAACTCCGTTTGACAGCCACGCCGACCGCTACGCCACTATTGTAATTGAATTCTTTAACATAAGGACATATTCACCGCTCGTTGCGTCCAAGATATATGTTAGCCGCCAACAGTTTTCCGTGCTCATCTCGTCGTGTTAATTTTCACCCGGTTTGACTTTTGACCTTCTTCCATCTAATGAACACCGCCTTTATGTGGGGCAGGTACCTATTATATCTTTCAAAACTCTATTGTTGTTATGTCCCGAGGAGCTGATGCTAAAGCTAACGCAGGAACTGAATCACCAAGCCAGGATGTGTGCAATATTTCGAAGAGACAGCAAATAGCCATGAAATGAGCACATCGTTGGAAAATTGAAGTCAGTTCCCGATAGCAATTTGAGGAACAATGAGGAAGTGTTAGACTGCCGGCGTCTAGCTTGGCACGTTATCGTCTTATGTTTATGCTAATTTAGAAAAATAACTTGTTTCACGAAGACTTTGGAACATGAATAGTATCTATATAATACATTTAAATTGGAACTGATGAGACGTTGCTGAATTAATCTTTGAATTGTAAGTAAGTATCTTTGCTTAGCGACTTAGCAACTATAATTGTATCTACTATTCGAAATATAATTACTTACCTACTTTAATTTCCACAACTTCTTATAAGTCACGTTCTAAAATAAAAATCAACGTGACATAATCCCGTAAATGCCACAATACAACGTACGGTAAACCGAAGCGGATTAAAAATTAAAGAACAAAACGGGTCCCAAACATTTTAAGTGTCGCTAGAATTCATAGTGGTACAAAATATTTTTCGAGGCAAATGGCTGGTCCGTAAGAGTTAATGAATGCACACGACGCGACCGACGCCACCAAGTTCGCGAGAGCTCGTAACTTGAAACAATGTGGCGATGTAGCCGGCGCAGCCCATGTTCGCGTATGTCCGCTTTTAGCCAGTAACAGCATTACGGCGATGTCAAAGACACGTATGACAGTCAATAGGCGGTCGCCCGGCCCCGCAGTAATAAAACAAGTTCCAGTTTGCTCTTATAACATATTTTGTGACAACGGCTTAATATGGTGCATGATATTAATATTTTATGGAAATTCGTAACTTGTCCACATTTTTATGAAGTTTATTAACATTGAGGATAACCTAATTATAGGCTACTCTTTGTGTTTATAAGAATTAGTTTTTAAAATATTGTTAACCCACTATGGCCACTACAAGGCGTAGATTAGGCGAGATTGGCTTATACGCCACTAGATTCAATAACTAGGTTGCTTTTCTTGGAATGTTGTAGCAATATTATATTGCGTTGAAAAATTTCAACAGCAATAAGTAATAACAAAAAGGAAGAGTTACATTTTACCGGGAGCAAAAGGGACAAATAACAACTGAAGCTGTAAACATGACAGAAGGTGCAAAAGTAAATATGTATTTGCATGTTACTAGCTCATGTCACTGACTGCAAATAATAACTTTGAATTCGTATAATCGTCGTATTTCGTATACTCGTTACAATTCAGTAGAGAAGAAAATCACTTTCGTCTATTTGAACTTTGAGTTGTCTTGCTATACTAACACAAATAAAGACATACCTATTACACCCGTGAGTATGTACAAATTTTAGTAGCAAATACATTTTACAAACTGGCAGAAGTATCAAGAGATGCACGGTATTATGCAGTGGACATCCGGGACAGCAGCAGGCGGCGCACTGTTCCAATAGACGCATTTGCACGACAACCAGAAAATATCTCCGTTGATATGATAAAAGTTGCCGTACAAAACAGTATTGAGAATTCCAAAATTGTTGTATCGAACACAACGAAGTCGTTATAAGTTGGTGAGTTGGGGCCATCTCTTACAGTGGGAGAGTTTTACTTTGTGGGATGATCATATGTTTATCTATACACCTATTAGGTAAGGTCAGTAATTGTCAGTAAACGAGTGAATAGTTTCCGCTTGCGCTGCATATAATTATACTTGAGTCAACTTTATCATTGGCGTAGAAGAGAGTATCATGAAAAGTCTAGACTGTAGCGGTCGGTGTGGCTATCTCCAGTGCGACATCAACACGTACGACCGTGCTATAACTTGAGAAGCGATGCATCTTCCTCCGGTGTTAATATATCATTTCGTCGTAACTAAGTAAGACAGACAAATTGCTCACTACTTTATTTAATATTTATTGGACAGAAGGGTGCCCGATCAATCAACCGAAGAACTGAAAGGTGCAAACTTGTCCAGATACTTTCTAGTTTTCAAATATTAATTTTTAAAGTTCCCTATGTGGTCTGCGCTCGTGAAATATAAATGAGAACTTTATGGATCGGATGCTCGATGTATTTAAACTATTAGTAGTTAAAATGGCGGCAGCAGACAGCACTGACGCGGCGGCCGCGCGGCGTTAAGAAATGGTGCTTTGTAATCCGGAGCATGGCTGAAAGTTTTCAAAGATTGTTAAGGCATCATTTTCAAGAAAAGTTTTTTTTTAGATTTTGGAGGTTTCATAATTATGACGGTGGGGATAGCTTCAGTCCTTAGAATACAAAGACGGATAAGTAGCTATTATAATAATATGGTTCTAGCATGGTTTTGTTTATAAAAGTAACCTACAGTATTACAGAAAAGGTACACATTATGTGGGTTTTCATTTTTATTTTGGTCATGGTTTACTTAAGTCTCACCCAACATTAGAGGTGTATGTAAGCAAATAATTTGTAGTCTACAAGTGTCGGGCGTGTATTGGCTTGGCTGAGCTTGGTTTTACGCATCGATACCTATCCTGTCTTTAGACTATTAACTAGGCTAAAAATGTAAACTTCGACGTTGTCGGTTTTACGGAGCTACAATATATATATCTCATGTTTGTTTTAAGAGTGTTTAATGTATCAATTTCTAACAACATATTGATGTTATTCATTTATAATTGTACACATTGTAGACAGGAATTCGATTAATAACGATGACAATGAGTGTTTTAATTCAACTTCATGAATGAATGAGACACAAGTGAGACAAGTCACGGCAGTGCGGGCGGCGCTACGGGGCACCGTATGCTAAACATTGGTACAAACAAACACGGTAATAAAACCAGGTAACGGATGACAAATCGGTTCTCATTACAGAAACAGCTTCTGTCTCTACGCTAACGCCATACATCTTTCTTGAAGCCCGACGTATAACAGAGAACATTCCTTTTCTTAAAAAATATGCACAACATAAACAGTGTGCAAAATAACCGTTCATCTTAAACATTTGTCAAGAGAGGCTTATGTTAACTTAGTAGGGCTAGGGAAACGCGTAACGTTGAAAAAATGTCGACCCTTAACCTTACGTGTACGTTGAGATATTTACCTGTTTAAGAATATGCATACTTTTTATTGCGGCTCGAGAAAACACGAGACGTTTATATTTGTTAAAGTGGAAAATCCACCGAGCGTCAACTCTCCAGCGATCGGGAAACTCGCGAGTGCCTATAATACTATCCTACTGTATATTATTGTACTGGAGAATTGAATTGACAGCGGTAAACTTCATGCTGGCCCCGATTGTTGCCTCCTTTAAATTAGGCAATGTAGTGGCAATCCAGATGAGAATAATGAGATTCAAAGTGCAGACAAAGACATGCATGGCTTGACTTTAAATTATGTTATTGTTAAGTTACTATTCCGTAATTTTTACGTAATTGGTAAAGAGGCCCTATATTGCGTATATTTATGTTCACTCCTGTTAAAAAGTCTGGTATCGTCCTCTGCTCGTCCGCGGTTGTGTTCGTGGTGCAAGGAACCCGGTGCGGTGTACCGCGACGTTCGCCGAGCCCGCACCGACGTGGAAAAGTGTTCTTAATTATTTACGCAGCCACCGCACTTAGTAAACGCGCCGCAACGCACCAAACCGGATAACATCGCAAGCCAGCGGTAAACGACGCCTCCTCAAAGATACCTTTGCATTTTCAGTTTCACCCTAACTTTTATTTTTACAGACCGTTATTTTGTTAAATCAAGTTCCACAGGGACCCGGGTGCCAAAAGGACCCGAAATTCTGTAGCCAATCGTCCGCAATAAAACAGGCGAAGATCGCAGCCTCAAACAACGTTCGTGTATTATTCAGCGAGGGTGGAGGCGGCCACATGTGTCCACTGACAATCCACCGACCGCGGAACTATGTTTTTCGCTTTTGCATTAGAGTAGCGATACGTAAAACACCATGTTTACTTCTTTATAAAATACCCGGGCATACGGACATTGAGCTGCGATATTGCCCAAGTATTCCGCAGATTTAGGTAAGTGCGATCTTGGAAGCGAACATAGCTGAGTAATGTGAAGCACGTAAAACATCCTGCATTTAAGATATCGAAGTGTAAAATATTACGCCTTGCCCAGAAAGAAGCTGTGGGTCTATAGATATGCAGATTTTTATATTTACGGTTCCAGTGGGACGAGTTTTATATCGTAAAATAGCAAGAAGCAACTATTTCAGGTAGTTAGATTCCTTTGCAATTGTGACAACATGTAAAACCAAATATCTCATAACTGGTGTCCTTCATCTACATAAGTTTACTGTCCTTATGGGTGCAACAGCAAACTTTTTTAAGTGTCCATAACCATACCTAACGAATTAATTATTAACCGGACGGTACAAGGCGGTCATAATCTATGCAGAGCCAAGGTTAGCGAAGTAACGTTGACATTTAGTACGCAGTGTCTTGTCACAGTGCCGATAGTGTGTCGTTAATGCCGTTTGAATGTGGACACAACTTCAGTAGGTTGCAAAACCTGGCAAAGCTGAAAAAACAACGTCAGTAGGTGAAATATGAAAGAGGTCGGTAAGTTTTAATTCTGTCGATTCAACTTCTTGGATGGCACGTGTTAATAATTCAGAGAGTGGTGGGGGAGACCGCATCGTTACTGGTACACCAGGAGGTAACGGTTCTCCCAGATGTAGAAGCGCTGGAAAGGGTAACATCGTCTCACACATTTCGGAGTATTTACTTTGACGATCATTTAGGAATACTGTGCAAGCTTGCATGACTGGAACTCGTAAGTAATAGCATCATTTTTCTAGCTTTCGCTTTCAAGAATTGTTTAACTAGGCTAGTGGAAAATTTACTTTTATAAAAGCACCATTACCATAGCACACAGGCTCATAGTGTTATCTAAATCACAATCGCTAGCTACTGCATTTACGAGCTAGTTTATTAAATTTCTATCGAATACGTAAAACTACTACTTCATACCTAATCGATGTGCTTACCGTGAAATGAATATTTAATTGTGTTATAAAACGTGACGTCATTAGGGCTAATTTTAAAATGAAGTAGGTACCTAATACGGTTTTGATCGCTGCATATATATGCTTACAAAACGCGTCGTCGAGTAATTGGAAGTTTTAGAAATTTGGATCGATACATTGGCTCAAAGGGACGTAGCATGAATAGAAGAAGGCAAAGCTTTTGAAGTCCAAAGAACATTGCGGAGTTGGAAGCCAAAGGCACGTTAGTTTGTCTCTTCTAGTTTAGTTTGGTAGTGGTGCGGTCGCCGGGTGTACACGGCACGGTTTACGACTGTTGCTCGCAACTACACTACAGACTACGCCACCGGATCGCACCGAATCGCACGTGAACACACGTCGATTACTTACCTGACGCGTTTCCCGTTCACTCGGTAAACTGGGACCATTTTACTCTGTGTATCCACTTTGGCGAACTAAATTTAGATATAGTGGCTCCTTGTACCTGGGACGCCAGGATACAGACTTTACAGAATACTGCCAGTATACCAGTTTAAACTGCTTTTACTTGATGGGACGAGTGGCGACATTCTTGGTGGTCCCATTTATGGGACAGTTCAATAGAATCACTGATAGAAAGGTTTGCAACATTTCCATGCTTGCCTCTGATCCTGATCATAAAAGTCTAGACTCCTTTTTCCAAAATAATGTTTTTGTTTTTAAACGAAAATTCCTTTGTGAAACAAAATATTTTTTATACCAATGATTGCATTGGTATAAAAAATATTTTTCATTTGAACGATTTTGATTTGCAGCGATGTATATTGATACATCGCTGCATTTTTTTATTAAGGCGCTCGGAGTTGAAATCGCTCTGCGAACTTTTCAATGAAGTTCCGAACTGAATGTTAGCATGAAATATGCGATTTATAGCGAATATAGCAAATCTAGTTTATCCTTTATGACAGATACGTGTTGTCTCTTAAATTTTCTATTTTCACGGAATTTTGTGCTAAATCTTGACGTAGATTGCCTCGTTACTTTAGTGGTCTAGAGGTACTGAGTTTGATTCCCACGTCGGGCAAAGTGTTTTAGGTTTTTCTATCTGGAATTTCTCAGTAGCAGCCCGGAGTTTGGAATTGTGCCCGTTTGATGGCAATAGGCTCGCCTCCTATTACATAACTGGCGAATTGTAGGTGTACTATCGGTGCACCTCTGCCCAAACAGTCGGTGAAACAAGGCGTGATGTTATGTTAGTTCCAACCACCATGCAAATTACACAAAGAATTTTATAAACACAATAATCCCATCTCCGGCGAGAATAGACCTAAGTGGAGTTACAACATTTTCTCCGTCTCCAACGCGCGTTACTCCTTACTCCTCGCAAGTCGGGTGTACGGCGCGGGCGTCTTTATCCCGCGCAGTTACTTCGGACGCGGCTACGTACAGCAATAAACAAGTTTCGATTCGAAACCGCGATGGATAGCTTGTATGTTTTTTTTCAATATTAAATATTAAAGGGCGGCAAACCTCGCCCGAGCTATAAAGTTTGGCCCCTATGTATCACCTGGGCCTTCGCATCTACCCGCAACCGACAATCTTATTTTATTGGCTAGTGCTGGGCTCAAATAGTCAATATTATATCGATACGAAGTCGTCAGAATTCTAAATACTCTGAAATACACATTAACAACGGTTTATCGCATTGTTGACAATTCGCTTTAAAAATTATTCGTAATCACTAATCAAGCAACTGGTTACTATCGATAAACAGTATGGTTTCAATACATAGGTAATAATTAGCTGATAACAGAGAGAAATTAAATGGCCACTTGGCGTGATTTAATTAAAAAATAAAACGTTTCATGAATATGGAAATGAAATCAGGTCTTTTTTTTTTGAATCAGCGTGGAAGCAAACAATGTAGCTACATCCCTAGCGCGAGGAACAGGCAATACATTTCGGCGCCCATTTCCTACATACTTGAATGTGTGCAATTCACAGAAAGACTCGTATCTACGCGGGCAAACGTTACGTAGTTGGAGAGCCTACACCTTCGTAGATTCACTTCATATCCGCGAACAACCAACGTAAATCGGGCCAATCTGTTGTGCTCCATACATCTGGGCGGGACCCAGCCTCAATCACAACCTGACCTGACAAGACAATAGGCATTTCAAATAACAACTCACTGATAAAGTTCAACAAATTGGATCTAGTAATGAATTACTATTTCAAAAGTAATCTATCTATCTTCTATACAGGAAAAGTTTTTATCCAGTGCGCAAACTGTAACCATGAATTCAGCATATCAGTCTAGAGACCCCAGCGCAGAAATTTTTCGTCGGTTATATAAAAAGAAATCAAAATAAGTACTCGTACCTAAGTCTCGGCCGTTTCCACTGGGCTACCACTGGCCACCAATTCTAAATTCATTAAAATGTGTAATTAAACGAAATCAATTAATTAATGTAGTTTAATCAAAAACCATTGAAGGTACTTTTGAAAGCCATTTAAAAAAAAACTAACTTCTCAAGTGAATTTATAATTTGAGATGGATGCAAAGTCTAAGTGAGTTTCAGATTGCCAGTGAACCTCGGCAAACACACACAAACTAATTAAGTATTGCTTCGATTTCAATAACATAGTTAGACGCGAGTTTTTAATTAGTCTACATCTGCACTTAGTGTTGCTGACAAGTTATAATGGAATAGAAAGAGGCGCCTGGCGAGACGCCCGGTCTTAGAAAGAATATGCGAATATTCTGAAGTCTGTTAATAAACACGTACCTGGGCTTAACGTGCCCTCGGCCCGCCGGCACCAACCAGACGCCATCTAACAAAAAGCATACATCAGAATTTTTATTTTACATCAAAACGCACAGCCATTCAAATCGCAATAGCAGCCTTTCGCAGAGGCAGCGTTCGTGTATGCTTTTTGTTAGAAGGGCACGGAATTAATTAAAATAAAAAGAATTGAAAACTGACTACGGTGTATTCAAAACGTTTAACGCGTATTCATATTTAATTAAATAATTAAAAATGAAATCGCAAAGCATAAAAATAAAACAAAAGAAAAATCAGGAAGCTCATAATACAAGTAAAAAAAATAACTCAATAACTTACCTACTTAGTAATTTGACTTCGATGAGGACGAGGTTTAAGTACGTCACTTTCAAACTAGGTTGCGTCAATCATTTGTGCTGCCGTAGAAGTTTATTTATAGCAACAAGTTTCCATGTTCTCACCGAAGCTAATTTAAAATAATGCTCAGAATAGCCGGCGGATATCTCATACAGTTGCCTTCATACACAGGATGTGGCGTAAATAGTGGTCCACCATTAAGGATTCGATATACCAGATAATTTACTATAACAATTAATTACTATAAAAATGTCAACCTTTAAAAAACATATTATTTTACATTTTTTCATTGGTTACAAAAGGTAGAAATTTCGTTAGTAAAAAACCAAAAATTAATATTTTCGGAATCCTTGGGTAAAAATAACTAAAATTGTAATATGTTATAGTAAATTATCTGGTATATCGAATCCTTAACGGTGGACCACTATTTACACCACACCCTGTATGAATAGAAAAAGTTCGAACTACGCAGCCTCGTCAAATTATAACTCATTATTCGACGCCCTTTTGATATCGAACTAGTATTGCCTAATTACTCCATTACCTACTCTATTAATCTTAATTCTGCATTTTTATTTATTTAAGATCAATAGTTTATCAGCATTCAACCTCCATGTTATCAGTAAAAATAAGTACCTAAACGAAAAAATCCTTATCGCTTCTTGGCGAATTTATCGAATTAACGTGTTATATTTGAGATAAATAATAATTTATTTCTTATTGAAGACATATGTTTATTAAATATTCGATTTCGTCCTCTATTTCCTTTAGGGGACATAAGTTGTTCCATTCCCCAAAAAGTATTAAAGCCAAGCTATTTCATAATCAGTAAAAAGATAACTCAATAAGTACCTATGTCTCCAACTGGATAATTTATAGTTGCATTGATTATAATGCCTCTGTTCTGCTTTCAAATCGATTAGGTATGCATGATAAAAAATAGCCTGTCGTTTTGAGACACATCAGAGACCCAAAGTTGAAAAACAACGACTCCGCCGACAACCGATAAACATACGTATTGTACGAGTACCTACTTATCAACTCTTATCTCGCGTGTTTGGACTCGTTTCGGACACACCGATACAGTCGTGAGCTGTACAGTTTGATTAAATACTCCCAAGTTTATTGAAAACCCGCAAATCTAACATTTAAAATTAGATTTAATTGAATAATAATTCTTTACACATTTGATGTTTTATTTCAACGCTAATTACCGCCGTATACAGCCAAGCAGAAGTTAAACGTATCGCATATAAGTAAAAGTATGTTAATGTGCTCAAAGCCTTATAAGCTCGCCAGAGGATCGGACATTCCATTTTTGAAGCCCACGCACGCCTTAAATTTTTGTCATAATTTATGTCAAACGCGATAAACTCTCACGCCTATGTTGGGACTCGCTCAATCGTGCAATTGGAGCATACACGGATACGCTCAGCTCTTGCGCATCGCCTATAACAAGTTATCGAAGTTTAGTGACTTGCGAGTTATAAAGTCGTGAATATTTACGGTTAGAATTCATTTATTTCTAAAGATTATAAATCACTTGTACAGAAAATATTTAGAAGAAGTTATTGCTACCTACACCCAATTGTTTAAAGCCACGTAAGTGCTCACATTCTCACCGAGCCAATTCGCGATAAGGGTGCACTATCGTCATCGTAACGAAAGTTTATGTAAACAAAAAAAATATTTCGATACGGCCAATTAGAGGGAGATTAAAAAATTGCATCTGTTGGATAAGCGAGGAGAATAACTAGGTACTTACATTATACTTAAATAATATGCTCGTCTCTTATGCAATTTGGTCCATCGGTGTAGATGAGTGGACCTTAGCACCTTGTGTGTATTTAATAAATTTAGATGTCCTTGCGTGAACTTGAGATGTGGCATCGTGTCGAGTCGAGGCGATGTTCAAACAACACAATTATACTTGTATCGTACAACCGCCATTTGTTTCTCTACTTCTCTAGTTAAAATAGTCAATAGCGGAAACGGTAACACTCGATAAACAGTTTCAGAGTATTATAGGCAATTATACCAATTTTACATAATTTTGACACCACCTGCTCAATTAAATGTCACCTAAAGCAAGTCAATAAAGCCCCAGCTCTGGCCAGGGTTTAATATTGTACTGAATTTTATCATGACCCGCTGGTGCATCATGTGTTTTGAATTTGGAACCTCAACTAAAAAAATCGCATGAAACCTTTTTTTTCGGGGTCGGGGTCCGAACCTGCGAATCCTGCGACTGTTTTAAATGTTATCTGAGTCACTAAATGTAAAGAAAGTTAACAATAGCTACGACTTAATTTTAATTAGACCTCCTTTCTAGATAATAGTATCGGAGGAACCCGTCATCGCCACGCGTTGCAGACGCATCGTGCTCCTTTATTATCGCCTGGTTATATCGTTAGAGAACTTGGTAACACGATAAAGTTCTTTATACTCATTTAAACATGTGCTCAATTAAAATGTTAGTACTAATCGTTTATTGGTTTATAACACAACAAGCGGTTTCTTGCAGTTTTAATAAGTATCCTATATGTTCATCCTGGACGGAGTCTACATATTCGCACCTTTAGAAGTATAGAGACCTAATGCGAAATTAGCCGCAACCAAAATAGGTCTCTATAATTCTAATAATTTTAAATGAATTCTAAATATTTTTGCTTGCGGCTAATTTCGCATTAGGTCTCTATACTTCTAAAGGTGCGATATATTATATATATACAAGCTTTTGACAGCAGCTACCCCGCCTGTAGGTCGAAAATTATCACACAGGAACGTACTATCGGGATAAAAAGTGCCTTAAGTATGTGTTAGATTAAAAACTATCGGTGTGCCAAATTTCATACAAGCCCGTTTTGACGTTTTTGCGTGATTAAGTAACAAATATCCAAACATCTAAACATACTTTAACTATCACATTTATAATATTAGTAGGATATCTGCGTCCACAAACAAAAAACTATGAGGCAATTCAAAAGATTTTTATTGAATCCTCGGCGAATTGTAAAATCGATTGGCTTCTATTTTGTTTTTGCGTAATACTTCATCAGCAGTGATAGGAATAGGTAGTGCCTATTTGCCTAAACTTCGAAGAACAGAGACAAGAAACGGAGACTTCCTTAGGACTAAATTTTTTCCGAGACATCTGTCCCGAAATTTCGAGACAACACATAAATACATTTAAAAAAAATGTTATTTGGAATAAGTAATTCGTCTATATTTACCTAAAGTTTGCGACTAGATATATCATAATAAAATAATAACATACACAGTCGTTACAACCATAAAATTTTCTGAATTTTTTTTTCTATTGTTTTTGTATCCCATGGGAACTATACTTTTTTTTAATAGGAAGTAGCATATGTGCTATTCCACAACTTAATCTATATCACTACCAAAATCAGCATTTTCAGTGGAATTGAGTAATGGACATCCATACAAACTATCACATTTATAGACCAACTTTAGATAAATATAGACGAATTACTTATTCCAAATAACACATTTTTTTAAATGTATTTAAGTGTTGTCTCGAAATTTCGAGACAAATGTGCCGGAAATAATTTAGTCTGAAGGAAGTCTCCGTTTCTTGTCTCTGTTCTTCGAAGTTTAGGCTAATAGGCACTACCTATTCCTATCACTGTTCATCAGGCGTATTTGTGACGGTGAGTTAGTTTCAAGTCTACCTATCTAGATACATTTGTGTCTTTTTTCTTCGGAAAACATTACGAATTTTACAGTATATAAATTTAATTATTCCTGCCTCACCAAATAACTGCATATGTTTACAAATATGAAAGTTGGTGTTGTCTTGCTTGATTTCTTACTCTTCGATTCTTGACTTATTAGCAAGAATTCAAGAATAATTCAAAACTAAATATTTTCCTAAAACTATTTACGTTATGCCTGCGGATAAGCGCTTATTTTTTGTGTTTGCCTATCTACGTATCTTGGATATGGAGATTGTAAGCAAAAAAACAAGCACTTGGAAGCGTTGGAAATAAATACAATAGGCAATTAAAATATTTTATTTGTATAAAAACTTGTCAAAAATATATCTTACCTGAATTACTAACTAGGTAGTCAACGCATTATACCATATAAGTATACATGCATAATGCGTTGATTTCCTGCTTGATAATTCGAGAATAAGTAGCAGTACCTATAGAAATCATTACCAACTTAGTTAAGGACATACACAAACACATGGCTACATAAACAAACATTCGACTGATTTACATGCCTGTCTTCGACCACGTCAGCATTCGTTAACAGCGGACGTGGTTTCGAGGAAATTTGACTCATTACTACTCATTAGTCGTTATCAACTGATAAAAAAGACAAGTAGGTAAAGATATATTTAAAGGTTTTATTTGATAGCGAAATAAACCTGACACATACCTAGAGTACTGGCTATAAAGAAATCAACAGTAACAAAAGAAGGGAGCAACCTTGCAGTAAAAGAAAAAAATAAAACTTTGTTGCAAAGTATTATTTATGGCTTCGTAATAAGACACCTGCAAAGAAACTAGCTTTCTCAGCCCAGCACTTTTATTGCGAAGTAAGCGTGTCAAATGTCTTGGAAATTGTCCTTGACATACACTATGGACGTAACTGGACACTAATCACTGTTATTCGTGATAAATTAACTATATGTACCGATACAGGAATAACAGTGTTGTTTCGCTATAGTATATGAGTTAGCCTTTTCCCAGATGTTGCGGTCGATTTTCAGTCTAACCGGATTCAGCTGAATACCAGTGTTTTACATAAAGCGACTGCCTATAGGCTATCTGACCTCCGCAACCCAGTTACTGGGTAATAAATACAATACGCCTTGGTGAGATTAGCGGTCAGACTTTCGGGCTTCTGACTACTGGTAACGACTGTCAAATTTATACAAATGGCAACCGGGACCAACGGCTCAATGTGCTTGCTTACCGAGGCACAGAGGTGTCTCGATATTTATAGATGGTCACTCGTCCACAAACCGACCACGGTAAGTGTTGCTTAGCCCTTGATCGACCCGTGCGGCTGTTATTAATAATCCACGAGCTCCTCATAAAATACGACGAGTATGTATGGATGTCAATATTGGTGAATAATTTTTACGGTAAAGTACACGTGTCCGCGACAAATCAATGTTACGAATCACTTTACAGTTATACTTCACTAACCAAAATATCTACCTACTCTACTGGGGTTTCCTATGATGACATGTGTAGGTATTTTACGACAGTGGCCTACGACCACGTCAGTTTTTTAAATTAATACTTCCGTCACGGTTTACCGTACGCGTAACGTATGCGCCCGCGACGAATCAATCCTACGGCACTGCTATACTATTCCTTTAATTATAGCCTATGTTATATAATCTAGATTTATTGCCTGGTAACTACCATGTTACTTAGATTTGGGTGCGACTGTATTCCGTTTATATTGTTTGTAACATTGTTTCAGAAAAGATTCACTAGGATCAGTATAAAATATCTTCCTTTGGGCTGCCAACTCGAATATTTAATATTACTCGGCAGCTTTTGTTTATTTCTCCACCTACCAAGTACCTACTATTCTTGTCAAGAGATCGGATTCTGAAAACAGGCGACATTAAGACGCGAACCGTCTTTTATGCGACAACTCTAAATAGTAAGTAGTCTAAGAAGTGCGAATCCTTGCAATCTTATTACCTACCTAAGAGGGTTTTCACTTGTTATGACTCAAAGAGCAGCTTTTACTGAGTTTAAGATGCGCTTTTTAATTAAATCGACTCTGAAAAACATTTATATTTAATATTTATAGTTATTTATAATTTCATAATTTGGAAATTGTCTGTTTGAAATTGTAAATTCATGCGCGTTTTCAGTTGATGCTTGATGATTCCACAAGTGGAGCATATACTTAATTTCGTCGCGGACCCACTAAAACCGCCGCTATAATCCTTCGTTTGCCAGGAATAAACACTTGTTACAAGAACAGTTTTATTGCGCTCCGTGCAACCCGTCAGAGTACAATCAATTGAATCAAGGAATCGACACATATTGTTTAAGGTTCACTTGTTCATACGTATAAACTGTTTATAACCACATATAATGGTACTTTCTCTTGGGGTCATGAGGTACGGATCCAACGCGTTTACGATTGTGAATTGTGAAAGTTACGAGTGTAAGGGACACACTCGTTTATGTAGTGAAATGGTTGCACGTAACAAGGTGAGAAGAGATGAACTAGATAATTTACACGCTCTAGAGTTCTGTATTAACAATAGCTATGGTGTTATCTAGAAACACGTTTCTATAAGTATACAACCAGCTTGCTGATAGCCAAGTAGAATGAACTAAGATTCGAATTTATTACTAAAAGTTACATTTATTATTAGCATTTATTTAGCTTTTGCAAGCGGCTTCACCCGTGGGAGGTCAAAAATTATCCCGCAGGAACATAATACTGGGATAAAGAGTATCTTATGTGTCAATCCAGGTTATAAACTATCGGTTCGCCAAATCTCATCCAAATCCGTTCAGCCGTTTTTGCGTGATTGAGTAAGAAACATTCTAACATACAAACTTTCACATTTATAATATTAGTAGGATAAACAATAACTATAGTCGTCGATTTCAACACAAGGATTTTTAAAATAGACATTGTCAAGTACTCTGTGCCCAGCAGCTGAACTAGCAATGTGTCCTTCTCTATTAAACATCCCAACGAGTAAAACTGAACACATGATTCTGAGATCTGTCTGTCAACACGTGGCATCCAACAAGGCTTCATCTGCTAACATTGCAGAATCTAATTTAATGAGAGCAACTTATGTCAGATGTATACAAAAATAGCATTAGAATTATAGACAATTTAAAACATATCTGCAATGCGAAAATACTTCTAAAACATGTTTTTAAACCGTCTATACCTTCAATGTTCTTTTTTGTCAAAGCCGTAAACGTAGTCTGTGGCCGATACATAAAGCATTATTTCCTAGCCGCCTCTCTCTCAGCGACTGGTTTTGACAATACGCTGAGAACAATATTACCTTTTCATTATTTATCGCTAATCTGAGTATTTTCCGTTGCAGGGGCCTTGTTTAACAAGTTATTAATTGTATTATATTGTGACTGGCGTATACCTATGCGCCAGTCAACAGTACTCAACCGGAGTTTAATGACTCGAATCTCGAAATATGAGATCACAACCAATTGGACTTCCTTATAAAGATGTTACCTGTGCCCACGTTTGTGCATTACTAACAAAATTAGGACATTTGACTGTTCCAAATAAGAAAATTCGAATGCATTTGGAATATCCATTAATATACAGCATTTTTGGTAAATAAGTTATTTATCAGACAATTTTTTTATGCCTTCCTAGTTTCTGTTCACATGTGAGTTTATATTTGATCATTAGTCGGTCGGCAGGTCACACTTTCTGAAGTGTATCATACAAAATACCGTTAGGAAAGCAACGAAGATATCCATGACGCTTCTCTACGCAAATATGATATCTGACCTGAATAGAACCTTTCAAATAACTTGCAGTTCAATTCTATTCGGAATATTTGAGATGATATTTAGAATACTTAGAGATTCCGGACGGACTGTAGACATGCAAAACAAACAGATGACAATCAGTAATATATAGATAGTCGACTCGTTAGTGTGTTGTTACAACAATGCAGTGAACGGTGTTTTGGATCAGATAAATATGAGTTTGCAGAATCATAATTGCATTTATCAAAAACCTTGAGAGAACACTGGCTTTTGTTTCACTTGCCAACAATGGTATGGACGCAATATATCCACCGCACAATGCACCCGAATAAATTTTAAATAAAGGCCGAAATGTGCTTCACACGTAAACATAATGAGCGTATTCAACGAAACAAACCGCATCATTAACTCTTACAAATAACTTGACGTTAAAGTTTATATCTACACGTTTTTACAATAGGTACCAGCAATAAAAGGAGAAATTAATAAAATGTACAACATAGTTAACTGTCTTATTTCAGTTCAGTATACCGATTTGTGATCCATCAGGATCGTAGATGTCGGGATTGAAAAGCTCGTGAAAGTGCAAGCCATCATCAATTTCTATAAACTTTATTTTTAGTCTACACTGTTGGTACCGGTTATTTGAAATAACTCTCAGAATTTTGCTTTATCATCATCAAAACTGACCGACAAACTTTGTGCGGCAACTTGAGCGAATTGTGACAGAGATGTGATGGAAGCGAACACTGAATCGCACTTAATGCGAAATCATTGCAGACCAGTTGAGCTCCAAGTTCTAAGTTGACGTTGAGCTGGATGATTACTGACAAATGCGTGCACTGACTGGACAAGTCCACTCCATCTGTGTGGTAATTTTCTTAAAATACCCTTACAGGCACCATGGTAGACACATGATCTGACCAGGATTATGTCTGGGCTTTAAAAGACATTGTGATCTCTAAGTATGATTCCACTGTTCTTCTCAATATAGTCAGATAGAAAACGCCGACCTCTGCCTGAAAATATGATTGACGTGTAAAAGTCGACGAAATTGCACGAACACACGAAACCAAAGGTGATCACGGAAATAAATATGCTGCGGTGCTTGTGTAGCGAGATAGGAATTGGTACTAAAGATATGATTCGAGAAAAGAGCTTGGTTGAATGGTGATACCTACCTGCTAACAATAAATGCTATCTAGGACCAAGTTAAGACCGAGTTTGTTGTTGAAGGCAATGAGAACTAACAACAAATCCCAAAGGTAGATTAAAAGCAGGTCGAATAAGTAAAGTTAAAAAAGTTGAAATTTTACGTATGCGGTACAAGTTTCCACTGTCAATAGAAGTTCAAATCCTATATTTAATAGCGAACGAATACCGTTTCAGTTTCCAACGAATTCCTCGAAGTTTAAACGAATGCTAAATTTCCATTTCTCGTAAGAGGGATTTAGTCGGGATGTCTGTTCGTGTTTACCCAATTAATTACTTGGACGGTTTCCGACAATCCCTCCACATTCGGGAACTTAATTTTCTTTTAGGCGATTGGAAGTTTCCATTTAAATTTCTATCGATGTGCCGGCGATCGGTCAACATAAATACAAAGTAATCAAATTGTTAATGAAACCGCTTGAGAATAAAATGATTGGGACACGGCTGCGCAGCATTTGCGAATATTGTTAAAGTCTTCAGTCGCCTAGTAATCTAATTAAGCTGATTAATTTGTTCTCTGATATGAACCGTTGAAGCACTCAACGACTTTTTCACCTATTGAAGAGTTAGGGCCTGATTTACCACCTCTGTAAAAGTTACCCTTAATTTACGGTCGATTTTAGAACTTCTGTTGCATTTATTTTTAATTTATTAACTGTCTTCTTCGTTAGTTGCTCTCCGGTGGAGGAGTAATAATCCTAATGACAAAAGAATGTAACAAGTAATCTTAATAACTTTTCTGTAATAATAATCTTGTCTGTTAATTTGCTGTAACTTCATAACACGTATTCTTTAAATTGCCTTGGCCTTCTCAAGCTCAAGCAATTAACTTGCACCTTCACAATACTCTTATATATAAAAGTGTTCTATTAGTGTCCTAATTAAATTGGACGAATAGCTGGCGAAGGGGAAGTTCCACCTCTGCCCACTCAGAAATACAGTAAATACATGCGTGATGTCATGTAAGGGCATAGTAATTCAAGAAGGTTTTTTCCTTTTACAATGATATATTTTAATTCAAGATAATCAACTTTCTGTTTCAATAACATGCGGATCTTTCAAGGATTCAACTAAAGTGGTAATCGGAAAGGAAAAACAACATAATCAAAGTTCATCGGATCAACTTTATGATAAGGATTGATTGGTGAGTAGGCTGTCCAAAATTAGGTATATGTTCGTTATGGTATGACTATACGGTGTACAGGAAAAAAGAGCAAATCCAACGGTGTAAGTAATTCATACGGTTAAATCCTTCGATCTGACAGAAGATTAATTTTTTGCGTAAAAACCTATATAAAATGTCCTCTAAATTATTCTAGATGTAAGATGAGTATGCCTATGCATATCTTTATGAAGTTCAAAGTTCGTCAAGAGGGCGGGAGGCTCGTCATAATCCCTATTATTAACCGTAACGTAGTTGGGGACACTTGGAATGGCGCCTCGTTACATGCGATGGGTGAACTCTGACGGTGGCCAACTTAAATTGTAGCGACACATAGTTACGCACTGAGGTAATGATATGACGCGATAATGGAGATGGTTTTCACTCCGTCATCACTGATTGAGTTAGCACAGCCAGGCTTAGTTAACTTACGGTAACACGCTGAAGTCAAGATATTATGAAACAAGCGGTCATCGGTCAACTACAGTTCCTGACTGTCTTTCAAACAATGAGACTGATATGCACACGTAACTACGTGATAAATCTTGTATTGTTTAAACATATGCCAATTTGCAATTTACCTAATAAATAGGTATTGAATCATTATTTATAGCCATTGTTTCATTTTAAGAGAAAAACAATCCATATTTCATCAATTTCACCTGTTTAAATATTTCCGTATAACGTATCGTACGAAATCAAACAAAGTTACTGGTTATTAAGAGAGTTTTTTGTAACCACAGCACAATAGCGGTTTTTAGTCCATGTACAACGTACTACGAGATCGAGATTAATGCTGTGTGTGCGCTATTACACCATTGTTTTAGGTAATCAGATGCGCTTTCTCTTGCAACGGTGTCAGGTAGGAGCTTCGCAGACTTACAATCATTTTATATTAGCATGTATACGCACGTAGGACCCGTAAGATTTTGTGAATCTAGTAAACCAGGTGCGGTCCTGTTTCGGTAAAAACAGCACAGATTAGCGTTAGTTAGCCCTCCCTTGTGGTGTGTTCCACGGCGACAATTAAAAAAGTTAACGGCCGACAGTCTCGGACGCACCAGAACACGCTCCTCCATATTGTATGATAATCTGAGAGATAGTCCAACTTTTTACTAAACTTTGCTTCTACAATACCCGTACTGAAATAAATTACGGACTCGCTCACTAGAATTTCTTTATTAGATTACACTATAAAACCGAAAGACAGAAAATTGAAATATATCTAAGAAAGCTTAGAGGATTTTATAATTTGTTACCGAAAGTATAAAAGTATCTCGAAACTCACACAAAATTGTCAGTAACAGGAAAAATCGCAAAAAATACGTGAATAGTTAACACAATCCTAATCGCATACAAGATTCCCTCATTACGTTTAAAGCGAGCAACGGCGCCTGATACAGCTAGGTAATGTGCCTCTTACAATAACCTCATCCACGGACGTAGGAGGTAATGTGTACGAGTGGAATGTATTTTTTATAATGCTTCGAAGTGTAACTAAAATATCGATTTCAACATGAATGCCAGAAACTGGTAGCGGTTACGGAAAACCGCAGGCATTTCCGTAGGAAGGAGCCTTACTTTCCACTGAGTATAATTGAAATAAGTAAAATCTTTACATGAAACGCGAATAAGTTAAGATTGTATATAATTAAACGGTAAATTTTACACGCACACCCATAAACGGTAATAACAAAAGTTTCACCCGGTTTATGAAACAAGCCCAAGTTTTGTTAGTTAATCACATCGCACGCCTGAAATTCTCATTCGTACGAAGTATCTGAGGATGTTCTGTGAGTGCAAACAATATCCAGCTTCTTCGTAGCCACCGCACACTTAGAAAGACTGCGGAATACTATGCGCCGGCGAATTAATGCTCTTGATCCCTGCACAAAATTAGGATTCGGAAAGCATAGAAGATTTCATGTCTACTGCTATAAGATGGTTGCAGCGCGACATGAGACAAGTAATATTTTTGCTAAACATCCCAAGTCATGTCACTAACAAGATTTCTAATTTGTATAATGTTGTAAGAGCGCACAAGAAGCGCAAGAAACCCAGATTTAAGAAAGTTGGACGAGCTGATTACCATATTTCTATTAACTCTATTATGTTTATTAAGGTTTCTCTGTGCAACCACGAAATACTCGCTACATAAGACGCATGTTTTGTTGAAATAATTCTAGCGTAGTATTTAAAAAGGTCAGTCATCCATATGTATGAAGCTTAAGTTATTTCCCTAGTAAAAGATAGAATGCAAACCACAATGTTTTTAACAAACTGTTCAAACAATCTGAAGCGCAGCATTGCCATGAAAACCAACAGTAGTTTTCTATCGGTCAACAGTAGGATGAATATACATGCAAATGTATTGGATGCGTCCATAATCAATGTTCGGTGTATCTTTCAGAGTTAGGTAATTGGAAAATTAAACGTGAAACGAGCTTTCAGAATTTTTTCAAGACCAATAGTGGCGTAGCTTGTTTTTTCTCTGTATTCGTTACTCTGTTCCTGGCTTTGTTTGTTTGATGAAATGTTGTGTTTCTTTTAATAGGTACTGATTCTAATCAAACTTTATTTTAATAAACAAGAGAGGATTTCTTATTGCCCTGAATCTTGCATGACTATTATAAAGTATAACATTCTGGCCTTAATTTTCGTGCTATTAATTTATTGATCTCCAAATTGAATGTTGCCACTTCAAATATTACATACTTCAAACCAACTGCTACTTCCTTATTGTATAAAGATTTGAATTTTCATTAAATTCACCACTAACCTACTGTGAATATCATGTAGGTCGTCTTAATAAACAATGTCTAGGCGACTGCATTGTTATCCTTGTGATATGTTGAATATATACGCATGAACGTAGACTTCAGTCTTCAGAACTTATTAACACGACCGTATCCATATCGAAAGGTCTAGCTACAAAGGCGATGAAGGTCCGATAGTGGGTGTTCCATGAAAGTCGGGATCACACTTGCATTGTGCAACAAACTTAAAGGCAGGTGAAGTGAAAAAGAAACTGATTAAGACGTCGTGAGGGAAGGAAAGCAACCCGATATTAAATAATGGTAGATCTATACGTGGTAAACTGGTAGGTAAGTACAAAGAGGGAACTTTAATTACCGCCTGATCAAACGCAGCGGTGGGTAAATTCGGAAGATGTTGTTAATCGATCACATTTTGATAGAATTGTGTGAGATCAAGTTATATCAGTGACGATTCTTGTATTAAACTAAATGCTCGTTATTAATACGCCTAGAGCTAGATTGTTTTTGCTTTTTATGGTGCGGTAGGATTAATCAAGATAAAACAAAAGCACTATGAATCAATTCGATACACCTGTGCAACATATGCAGGAATTCAAATATAGGTAATATTGGATAGTGTTCGAACAGAGTGTGTGTTTTGCAAATATTGACATACATTGACATAAATTGCTATCCAGTGGTGGTAATTGAAAGTCGAATGAAAGCTGGTAGCTCGACTTGTCAATCAACATTTGGGACCTCTCGTCAATAGCTTAATTTAACTCAATGAGCATGCATGCTAATAACCCAGTTTGCAACCGAAAAATAAGCTATCTAAAGTATTTAATAAACGTAGAAATACTAACGTATATTTTATACGTAAAAATATTGATAATCTTCTTTTTATTTTATGAAATGTCCACTGACTCGCTGAAGAGGTGCCGACGATCGACGGGAGAGTAAAATAGCAGAAACTTTTACGATTGGAGGCTACTAAAGTGCAGCATAAAGTAATATAAAATACTGACATTTGTTAAAAATTAAACATGGTAATTAATTACGTTCTTTAAAGAATTTTAAATAAATGAAACCAATCCTTTCCATCTGATGAAGAACTTGAAATTATGTCTATAAGAGAAACGTTGAACCTAATTAGTATTTTTTTTATAAATAAATTACAGGTCACCTAAACAAACATTTACGTTAAATAAAAGCATAATTTCTCGTATGTAGGTACCTAGTTTTAATTTCTTGCAGGTGTTTAAACAAAAGAAACAACTGTGGTAATAATATGAGATGTGATTTTTAATAACAGTGCGTTTAATACTCTTTGTTCACAAGAGTCGTTATCTCCCTATTTTATGCAGAATTTTTCAAAACTTGTTTGCAAATAACCATACAATTTTCATGATAATGGCGAATAGCGGCTTTACGGCGCTAAAATTAACATTATCGGACTAGTGATGCGCTATTTACCTCATAGTTTTTACACTTTAACGGGTCATCGCTCCGATGACGTTCGACACCCGTTCGTAGCAGAAACTAACCGGAACCGACGGCGTGATAATATTAATCGGTTCATACTTAATATAACTAACACATTATCATACGTTTTCTTATTTTTTACATGAGTTTGCGGCCTAAATAGTATTGGAAACTGTTCCAAAGTTAAGGATAAAGCGACAAACTTAAACTTAGCCGGAACTTAAAATACTTATGTCAGGGTCGTCACGGAACTGCGTCCTGCTTACTGCTTATAGTGTTAGTTTGGTTTTCTATTTAGCCTAAAATGCTCTTGGTAAATTATTCAAATATTCACGTACCTGGAGTCGAACTTGTGACCATCGTCTAAGGTGCCGGTGTAGTGCATGGTGAGCATGTCGCCCTGTTTGGACTTCACGGCGCATTCTTCAGGGACGCTGACAACGTCAACCTTGAGCTCGGTGACCTCAGGGCCCGCGAAAGTAGCCCCGACCAGAGCCAGAACCGCGAATACGCAAGGCAACGTCATGGCGAACTTACGAAAAGTTATATCAGTTTCGAGAGAGAAAACGCGTGTGTCGTCGTCTGCGGCCGGAGTGTAACTGAGCGGAGCGGGTTCCGGTAACTTAGAATATAATTTTGATAAAGTTTGCTGGTTACCGCTACATCGGAGTGAGTCGTTTGCTGTCTCGCTTTATCGTAGAACACGCGGAGCAATAAAACGAGATAGAAGTTGTTTTAACAATCCTCGGAATAGATGACGCGGCGCCTCAACGTGCTTGCCACGCTAGCGATGACGTGATCGTCATTCGCGCCGTGTACTACTTTTACCCAAAACTTGCCAACTTGTGAAAACATTTTTAAATAAATTATTGTATTAAAATGACGCAACGGGATGATTTTTTAAACAGATTTGAGTTCTTGTTTGTTTGGTCCCTAAATACCAACCGGTTTTAGATAGTTACTGTTAATTTTTTTACTGAAGTGTTACCATATTAATAAATTAATTATATTGGCATAATTCCTAGATATTTGTGCGTATTTCTAAATGTTTCTGACATGTCAATTTTGTTTCGAAGATATTACTGTGTAGTTGGATAATGGTAGATTATTACTACACTGAAACAGTAAGGTAGGTATGTTTTTTTTTTGGGTGGGAAATCATCATATAACTTCTCCCATTCTGGGTGGAGCCGGAGGGCGTGTTAGACTTTTACAGACTAAAACGCACCCGTGATCTCTCAGTTGCCTGTGTGCCAGGCGCCGTGGTATCTCTTTAGAACAACCCGCACCCCTGGCAGGCATCGGCCCTCGTGGAGCCCACCGTCATCTCACCCACTGACATCTCTTTGAGGCGCGCATGGAATACAACTCGCCGTCGTCGACCCGGGCTTGGTCCTTACCGGACAGCGAGCTACCCATTACTCGCCGGCCGCAAGCCCGCCCCTACGGCGGCCGGGAATCAGCCTGGGATTCCCGACGCCCAGGTCGTCGCTTGCGGCGACTAAGGCCGTGAGGGCGCATATACTGCCTCTCCGCCTCCCTCTTCGCGAGCATTACTGCTTCGCAGAAGGAGGTGACGGCTACCCATGCAGTCTTGCTCCGTAACATGGCCTGAACCAGGGCCGGACTTTTAGGTGTATGGTAAATAGGCTTAGGTACAAAGGTGAAGGAAAACATCGTGAGGAAACCGGCATGTCCTAAAACCAAAAAATTCGAAGACATCTACCAACCCGCACTGGGCCCGCGTGATGAATTATGGCCCACTCCCTCTCATAGAAAGGAGGTTTGTGTCCCAGCAGTGGGAAAATTATTGGCTGATTATGTAAGCAATTTAATACGTGGTTACGAAGCCGGCGTTTCTTCCTATCCTATTCTAGATTATACTGAAAGTAAACTGTAAAACTGATTCTATAATAAACATAATAACAGTAAAGATTTCAATTTCATTTCAATCCCCATCTTTGAATTTTTTACTACGAGGAAAAAATGGGCCGACTAGTTGGCGTTTTTAGCCGACTAGCCGCCGACTAATCGCCGACTACAAATATGGCCGACTAGTTGGCTTTCCCGACAAGTCGGTACATCACTAGTAAAAAGGGTTAAAAAGATTTTGCTTTATTTTAATTGCAGTGCAATTTGGCAACTAAGTACTTTCAATATTGAATGAATATATCGGTGGTAGTGGTTGTGATCGTTCTGTTAAAAACCGATTCCTTATAACAAAATGTGAATTCAAGGATAATTATGTTTTTAATGTATAAACCTACGCTTTTTTATAAAAATATTATTTAATTTCATTCCTACATATTTTATGAAAAAAGGTTCCACTTTGTGGACGGTATGTGCATTTCAATGAACTTATAAAAACAATAGATTTCATGCTATCGCGAGTATGAGTTAGGATTGGACAATGAAAAAAAGATAAAATTTTAGATTTTTATATAAGTAAAATAGAGGTTATCGGAAAGATTGCGTAAGATTAGATAAGAGAAAACGTATTTTTTATTAATTACTTAAACGCTTTTGCCAGTGGCTTCGCCCGCCATAACCAATTTACACAAAACCATGACAAATTATACATCTAAACATTCCTCATGAATCATTCTGTCTATTGGTGAAAACTGCATGCAAATCTGTTCAGGAGTTTTTGAGTTTATCGCGAACAGACAGACAGACGCGGCGGGGGACGTTGTTGTATAATATGTAGTGAGTGATAGTGATTTGTTTAAAAGTTTCCTACTTTGTAAATTCAAGCTTGATGCTATTGTTCAAATTCTTCTGTTTTGCAATATTCCTGGTAAAGCTAGCACTGAATTGCGTAATTCAATTAATTTGAAGTGAAAAATGCTTGGCAGCAGATTGAAGCGGTGTCCATCATAATTTAATTTGCTCTGGGCTTATCGGTATTTCATTCGATTTTTACGAGTGTACGGATATATGTACAGCGATAGTTAATTTAACCTGCCACAGATTTTTATTATATTTTGCACCCTGTCAAACTGCATTATGTTTCTACGGGCTTGTTATATGTTTTGATTGCGTTGATAGATACATTATGCCGGTGCTCATCTGCCTCGTGTGCTGACATTATTGTATAATGTGTGGATAAGTGACGCTTATTTAGATACCACTGCTGTGGTGGTCCAGTGGTATCGGCTCCGTAGGTTCGGACCCAGCAGGCACGTTACTTTGTGTAAATTATTTCATCATCACTGCTCTCAAAACAGTGAAGGAAAATATCGTGAGGAAACGGGCATGTCCTATAATCAAAAATTCGAAGACATGTGACATCCGCCAATCCGCACTGGGCCTGCGTGATGAATTATGGCCCACTCCCTCTCATAGAAAGGAGGTTTGTGTCCCAGCAGTGGGAAAATTATTGGCTGATTAAGTAAGCAATTTAATACGTGGTTACAGAAGACTGTTGGAATGTCTTATGATAGGCTCACTAAACACGCTGTTCTTCGAACAGTGAATATAAGACATAGATGGGTTCACATTTTTTGTTGGTTCAGCTTAGCGTAGGTAACAAGGTTGTCTCACCAAAACACGACGTAGGGTCGTATAATTTTTAAACAGAAATGATTGAAAATTCAATTTTTCATGTACCTATTTAAGAAGCTGTTCATTCCAGAGCGCACAGAAAACTATGAATAGCTCTTAATTTCTCTTAATTGCTTTTTATAATAAATCTTTTCAAAGACTTTCTTTGAAGGAATCCATTTTATTAAAGATTTATTTCTATTGGAAGTGCCTATCCTACTTAGCGTGCCCCTGTATGTTTTCTACACGCAGTTAACGCCTACGCTACTGCGCAGCGTGACCTATTAGGAGGAATCTAATCATTGTACCTACCTACCTGGCATCCCATTGCATAACTTCCAGGAGTTTTAGTAGTTTCTGTTTATTTCGCCGATGTCCCTCAACGGGTTGTAAAAGTACGTAGGTACCTAAAGTGCAGTTCAAACTTTACTTTCTGTACGGAACTGGAGTTAGGTCTGTGAGTACTCTAAGCGAACTGGGTCAGGCTGGTGCTTAGGTAAAAGATAAACTACTATTCCTAGTCGGTGACTTCTTCTATGTCTTCAAGCCTTTTTTGTATAGGTACGTTTGTGCTGCATTTTTGATCAAGAGTAAGTTTTAAACTTAAACAAATGCGTCCTTGGGGATGGCTTTGGAAGAAATTGCCGAGATTACGACGGTGACATCGGGCGGACGTCGGAGGGATCCCAATAGGTTTTTCTTCACAACCAAAGCTGAAAAAAGGATGGCACGACTCCATGTAATATAGGTGTTGCATTTAGACTTCGCGTACAATCGTAAAAATACTCTCAAAAGATAAATCTCGTTCAAATTAAGACAAAATGTACTTAATCATAGCATACGTTTAAAAATATTGGGTTTCCCCAGAAAACCGTTGTTTGAAGAGCAAACGAATCTACTGTTTATATAGTACTGACTACATGATAATTATCCAAAGATCTGTAATATGCTGTAAACAGTACGACATTGAAATATGGCAGAAATAAAAATATATTTAATATCTATGCCAAATTATAGCTTTCTAGTACCTACTAACAGTCTCTGAGCCAAGCTGCCGACAAACGGATGGACATGGCGAAACTATATAGCTTCCTTGTTGACTACGGAACCCTAAAAAAAAAACAAAGATTTTGGATGAAGAAAACAAAACTAGGACCGAGATTTGTTTTCTAGGTCATCTATTTGCTTTCTTCACACAAACTATCGTGCATAGACTATAATTCACGTTCATCATCATCATCATCGTTTTAGCCGAAAGACATTCGCCACTTGGACCGGGTGGGTCTACGCTTCCCGCACCCAGCGGATGCCTGCGGCCTTCACAAGGTCATCGATCCACCTTGTGGGAAGCCTTCCAACCCTACGTCCTCCGGTACGCGGTTACCAGTCCAGAACTTTTCTGCCCCATCGGTCAACAGTTCTGCGGACAATGTGGCCTGCCCACTGCCAGTCCACATTAAAACAAACATGAACTATGTACGGTGGTTTGTTGCCTTGCAACTGCAAACCAACGCGCTATATCGCTTAGCTTTGTACAGTGTACATCGTGCACCGTGCACGGCCGGACAGGATCGGGCGGGTATAGCTTCCCGCGACACGTGTATCTGCATACCTACTGGTCAATAGGCTTAATGAGGGCACTGTCAGTCGTGATGTTATTTACAATATTATTTATTTATTGCATATTTAAAAAAAAGATGGAAACGAGACACTTGTTTTAAAAGGATGACTATTAAATTGAATACTATAAGCAATCTCATGTAGTCGGAGGTATATTCTTAAATTTAACAATAAAGACCTTTATTGCTTCTGACTGCATGAGATTGTATAGTATTCAGTTCTATCTCAATTGGCAGTTATCGAAAAGTACTGGTTTTTTAACGGAACGGAATGGAAATAATTTGTTCGGTCATCTATTTTACCTATTTCCATTCCGTTCCATTAAAAACCCAGTACTTTTTCGAGAACTGCCAAATGAGATACTTTTTATCATTACACTGATACAAAATCATTTGAGGCAAATTAGATACTTTCAATTTGATAAATATTATTTAAAATCACTAAAAATCTTAATAATATTTGGAAATCATGACACTAGGTTAAGGTGGTGATTCGTCTAGTTTTCTAGGCTAGTTCTCTCCGAGCTTCGATATGAGAAGGTACCTAGTTTGATAGTTTCATTTATGTATTGCTATATACCACGTTTGTATGTGGGTAAAAGATGAATAATGTAAATATTATACTGAGAATGGTGGTTTTTTTACACGCTTTATATTAGCTTCACTTGTATGTCAGTATGTCAGTATGTAACTCTCCGTGGGTAATTTGCGCGCCTGCGGCCTTCCTTGGTTCTGGTAGCCGTTTTTTATATTACACGCTTTATATTAGCTCGGGTTGTATGTATGTATGTATGTATGCATGTATGTATGTATGTATGTAACGGAATCTTTGAGCGCGATTTTGACAGCACTTTAAACGGTCAGATTTCATTGAAACTTTGTAAACTTGTCGAGGACCGATGACAATTTAATAATTTAAAAAAAAAATGAGATTAAAAAAACACGTTTTGTAGTTAGCAGAACTAAAAAATAGAAAATAAATAATAGTTTAAAAAACTAAAAAACACGCTTTAAAAACCAAACTAAAAAAGGAGAAAATAATTTAATTAAATTAAAAAGCGTGGGGTGCTTGACATTAATTGATTATAAAAATACCTCAAAAAGCACCCCACGCTTTTTAATTGAATTAAATTATTTTCTCCTTTTTTAGTTTGGTTTTTAAAGCGTGTTTTTTAGTTTTTTAAACTATTATTTTTTATTGCTATATTTAGAAACTATGCGACTAGTTCTCATGTCATCATACACTAAACCTTCTCTTGGTTGGCCACACAGCGCCCAAGTTTGAAACTTTTGCTTAAAGTTAAGTAATGATTGGACCATCATGATATTTAAAGATCTCTTAACTTTAAGCATCGTTTATAATATAAATAAGCAAAGCAGCCATCCACAATAGAAAATAACTTTCGGAAAAAAAAATCACGACGGCACGAGCCGGCCGGTTCGTGCAGCCGGACGCCGCGCACCGCGGCTCCGGCATCGGCGCGGTGCTCCGGCGCTCGTATATTACACGAAACAGTTTCTGCACACTGTCGCCGCAATGAAGGAAGTTTCCACAAAATTTAGGTGTCCTAGCGCCCGGAGACGTTCGAGACAGCTAACACAACCCACTTCTAAACAATTTACGATTCCATAAAAGTTCTGTTATAAGTGGGGGAGGCGTTAGTGGCTGTAACTTCATGGACGGGCTTTTAGAATGGGTGCAGGGTGGCGGTCTGTGCAGGAGGCTGCGATTTGTGGGCATTGCCTGGTCTTAAACTGTATAATATTTAGGTATGGAGAAATACATGCATTGAATAGTAACTTACCTACACATTACACCCCTATTTCTATATTTGGATTTGGTACCTATTTATGAGAACACGACGACCGCTGCATGTATGCTATATTGGGAATTCAAGTTAACGTTAAGCTCAGGTATGCCGAAGGGCTTGCCAGTTGCAATACCACATCAATTAGTCAATTACTAGACGTGCCGCATGTGTGCGTCTGAAGCCGCACTATAACTACATAGGTATATATGGCATTCTGTTGATAGATATCTGTTAAGAAATAATACATGAGTAGTTCTACCACAGATCTGTTCCGCTTAGACTAATTAAGTATTTATTTCGAGGCTTTCATGGAAAAATGTACTGGTTTGTTAGCTTCCAAAACACAAGCACTCACCACAACTGCCAACTGTTTGATAGAAAGTGATTGCGTCAGCAGAAATAGAATGACATTTTAACTGTCAAGTGTTTTTCACTGTTTCACAATTTTTCCAATTAGACTTGCATTGGATACCCACTGCAAGCCTAATTAGCAAAATTGTGAAACGCCCTATCCACAGTACACCTGTGCCCTATCCACAGTACACCTGTTAATACAGGTGTACTGTGGATAGGGCATTTAGCGGGAATGTGCGTGAATTTCGGTCGCATAATCAATGTTCTCACTGTTGGGACACAAGCTTACTCTTTTCGAGGCTGTAATTTACAACGCGGGCCCAGTGCGAATTGGTAGATGTCACCACTTCACAACTCTTACAATTTTTGGTTCTAAAACATGCCGCCGGTTTCCTCACGATGTTTCCTCCACCGTTTTCAGAGCAGTGGTGATGAAATTATTTACACAAAGTTCACTTAATTCCACCCTGAGACGTGAGAAGCGACCATCTAAGTGGACACGGTGCTCTCTCTATTATTCAAATATTTGTCTTCGGGCATGGCTTCATTTTATATAACGAACGCTTTCATCAGTAGGTAGATCTTCCCCTTCTGCTAACAATGCAACTTTTTATGTAACCGCTTCCTTATTAATATGTTTATTTATCCTCTTCCAGCTAAGTGATAATTAAGCCACTGTTTTAAGCGGATGTTGTTGTGTAGCCATTGGGGTGAATGCGTCACTGAAGCTCGCTTCAGAGCCTTCATTGTACGTTTGGGACAGTATTACTTATAACGGGTTGTACAGTTTAGTTATATAATGACCAATTGTCAGATCGATACTATGAACACGATATAAACGATGAACTCAATATTGACAAAACGCGTAAGTGTGCAGTGCAAAGAAATTTGAATACTTAAACATATATTCGCTTTGATTTGGATAGAAAGTGGATCGCTTGTTACTATGACCTTATTCATGTAATAGTTAGGTGTACAATATAATTTTAATTAGTGATATTGTATATTGATACAAATATTCGAACTACGCCAATTATTTCGCCACGGTTCGCTACCTAAAATTCTAATTACGAAACATTATCACTTGCACTTGTAATAAAAATATTTAAGAAATAATTTATTTTTAGGCACTATAATTGTATGGGAAATTTATTACTGTTGGCTAAATGGCTTTTTGTTTATTTTATTTAATAAATAAATTATTTAACTACCCACCTACGTACGTACGTTAGTAGTACACAATAGAATTTAAATCAAATAGACGTAATTGAAAATGCAAGCCTAATTGGCAAAATTGTGAAACAGTGAAAACACTTTACAGTTAAAATGTCATTCTATTTCTGCTGACGCGAACACTTTCTATCAAACAGTTGGCAGTTGTGGTGAGTGCTTGTGTTTTGGAAGATAACAAACCAGTACATTTTTCCATGAAAGCCTCGAAATAAATCCTTAATTAGTCTAAGCAGAACAGATCTGTGGTAGAACTACTCATGTATAATTTATTAACAGATATCAACAGAATGCCATATATACCTATGTAGTTATAGTGCGGCTTCAGACGCATACATGCGGCACGTCTAGTAATTGACTAATTGATGTGGTATTGCAACTGGCAAGCCCTTCGGCATACCTGAGCTTAATGTTAACTTGAATTCCCAATATAGCATACATGCAGCGGTCGTCGTGTTCTCTTAAATAGGTACCAAATCCAAATATAGAAATAGGGGTGTAATGTGTAGATAAGTTACTATTCAATGCATGTATTTCTCCATACCTAAATATTATACAGTTTAAGACCAGGCAATGCCCACAAATCGCAGCCTCCTGCACAGACGGCCACCCTGCACCCATTCTAAAAGCCCGTCCATGAAATTACAGCCACTAACGCCTCCCCCACTTATAACAGAACTTTTATGGAATCGTAAATTGTTTAGAAGTGGGTTGTGTTAGCTGTCTCGAACGTCTCCGGGCGCTAGGACACCTACATTTTGTGGAAACTTCCTTCATTGCGGCGACAGTGTGCAGAAACTGTTTCGTGTGATGTACGAGCGCCGGAACACCGCGCCGATGCCGGAGCCTGTGCGCGGCGTCCGGCTGCACGAACCGGCCGGCCCGTTACGTCATGATTTTTATTTTTTTGTAAGTTATTTTCTATTGTGGATGGCTGCTTTACTTATTTAAATTATAAACGTTGCTTAAAGTTAAGTAGTGATTAGACAATCATGATATTTAAACATCTCTTAACTTTTAACAACAAATATAAATAAGACGGTTAATGTTTAAATATCAATAGTAACAAATTTTATTACCCAGTTATCGGGTTGTGGCGGTTAGTTCGGCATTTGCCCCATGTGAATATGAAAGGAAATTTAAAACTTATTTTTAAATGTAAACTTTGTAAACAAGCGTATTACAAATTAGAGGATTATATCCAACATAACAATGCTTGGAAACATGCTGGTCTTGCTCCATAGGACAATCTAGAGTCTAGACAAAAACAAACTGGTTGCTAATTGAATTGTATAATTAATTATATTTATGACATTGATTTACACTCAGTGACTACTTTAACTCACACACTGACTTATTACTTGTTAATATTCTAGGAAAATCGTATACTTACTTTTACAATGTTTGTAAATATGTGAGCACCATGTATCTATCATGAAATAAATTTATCTGTATTGCTTTTCATTCCTTTTACCTGTTTTGGTATAGTAATTTTATTCTGGGTGCATCGTTTTCACACATAATTATATAATGAATGTACTATGTTAAATATTGTATTTAAAACATTTTAAAAGAGTAACGGTGGAGTTTCTTACCCATTCTTCTCCATACGAAACTACATTTTGGAAGGGGCGATCAGAGTCAATTCTATTTTAATGTAAATGTTGTCGTTCAAAAGTGCCTTTTTAGTGCCTATTTGAAATAAATGCTTTGACTTTGACTTTGTGAAATACTGCTCGTGGTGACTGGTCGTCTTGCTGACCATGGTTTTGTTATTGTTAATTGTATTAAGTTTTTAATAATTTTAGACCAGAGGTCCTAGTTTAACTTTTGTTACTTTAAGTTATAGCTATATTTGCATAATGCAGAATTGCATATGTAAGCGGGCATGCCCTTTATGCCTGGAGGCTTTTATTTAGATTGGAAGTTCTGTTTGCGTTTTATTTTATTTTTTTATTATTTTTAGTTTTAAATTTTTGATAGTTTATTGGCGTGTGCTAGCTGACATATGGCAAATTTAATGTTATTTTTTTGTGTTTCGTAATTTGAATTACCTATTATTGTATAGAATCAAGTTCTTCTAACTTAACAGACAGCTGTGCTGCTGGGGAGTTTGTTGCGCTACTTCTTCTTCTCAGCTAAAGCACTTGGAAGTGGTGAAGGGCGGGCGTTTTGGGGGGACTGTCTTATGTAATTTTATTTTGACGTTCAAAAAGAGCTGACTCTCAGCCTAGTTTGAATAAATGACTTTTTATTTTGATTTTGATTTTGACTGATATATAGCTGCATCCGATGAGACTGGTTGCTGATCTTATCATAATTACGTGGTTCGGAAAAGATAGACGAACGATTCAAAAATTCAAAGGTGAAAGTGATAACCTCAAACAATAAACAATAATATGTTGCGCTAACTGTCGAGATCACGCGGTCCGTTCACACTTATTTTACCTCAAATTCTCTGCAAAAATCAAAGTGATCTTTGTTCTCGTACAATAAAATTGCTTTTGGGTTGGTGCCACTAACAAGTCTGTCAATATCGTTTTTCGTTGTTATAAGGTTGCTATTAGGTTGCTGTTGTCAGGAGTACGATAAATTGAAAATTATTCGTCATCAGTGCAAAGAAAAAAACAAAGAAAAAATGTGGAAGTTAAAAAAATACAGTGATAATCATATTACCAAGCGGAGTTGAGGTGAGTGACAGCTGATGTTTGGGGAGCTAGAGATGACCCTAATTCGTCTTGAGACAGACAGACGGGTACGCAGACATTGAGGAAATATTATTTTTATAAGAAAATCTTCGTAACCTATATGGATTCAAATGGATAAATAAGTTAACCCACCTACTTGAAGTAAGGAAAACTGAACCTGTTTTTAATTCCCACCACCATGTACCTATAATATTAAGCTATATTATCCGTACTAATATTATAAATGCGAAAGTAACTCTGTCTGTCAAAACCGCTATCACGCGTAAAAAAAAATTGCCAGAGATATAGCCTGGGCTGGGATACGGTGAATGATATAGGCTACTTTTTTACGCGATAACCGACATCCACGCGGGCGGAGCCGCAGGCTAGAGCTAGTATTCATAAAGTGATTAAGTTAAGAATTAATTTCATTTTTATAAAACTTTTCTTGTTGCAGACATAAAACACAGCATTATGCAGTAGAGAACAGTTATAGCAGTGGTGGTCCAGTGGTAACGGGCTCGTCCTACGAGTTGTAATTCGTAGGTTCGAACTCACACATGTGCTCTACTTTGTAGGAATTATTTAATCACCACTGCTCTCAAAACGGTGAAGGAAAATATCGTGATTGAACGGGCATGTCCTATAATTAAAAATTCGAAGACATGTTACATGCAACATCGTGACGTAGATTATGACCCACTCGCAAGACGAGAGGAGGCCTGCGTCCCAGCAGTGGGCATTATAGGCTGCATCATGCACTTTCCTTTTTAACCGACTTCAAAAAGGAGGAGGTTATCAATTCGTCGGAACCTTTTTTTTTATTTTTTTTTATGTATGTTCCTCGATTACTCGAAGATGGCTGGACCGATTTGGATTTTGTTTTTTTTTTTGAAAGGGTATACTTCTCAGGTGGTCCCATGATCATCAAGTCAGGATCTGATGATGGGATCCTGGAGAAATAGAGAGAACTCTTCAAATTTTATAGGCACACAAAGCGATTTAGGTATTTTTTGGAAGAGTACTGTTCTTAAAAAAAATTCTTCACCATTCTATAACTATGCTATTGGATTAGTTCAGTTTTCATTATTCAGTTGCATTTCGGTGGTAAAGCGGTGTGTAAAAGTTTCACCGATCAGTATCGGCTTAAAGTAGAACTTTCGTACGAATGCCAATACCGAACCGTTTTTTTAGTAGTTTATGAAATGTTCATTTATTTCTATTACTAACTAACTAATTCTATTAGATCGGGTTTTATGAAAAAGTCAATGTTTAAATCAATGACCAATAAAGTTTATTGAACTTTTTGATAAATGAACTTTGTCGGTACCGACTTGCTTTTGGAGATTTTACACTTCTTTTATTACTTAAACACGCCCAAAGTTTAGTAAAATTAGCAAGAAAAAGGAATCTTTGTTAGCTCCTAACTTTTTAATGGGTTTTTATTTTAGTACTCTGTTTCCGTACCGACAATATTAATAATGAGACAAAACGATATCATATTTTACTTTGGGTTTGCCATGTCAGACAGTGGAGTAAAACACTCCCGAAGTTTGTATGCAAAAAATGTGGACTAAGTTCACCTTAAGATACAATAGTCTTAATTATTATCTACAACTGTCGGTACATTGTAGGAATCGTTCATATGTCCATACTACAGCATCACACCCTGAAGGGTTAATTAACACAAGTTTCATTTCTAATTGACAGATTAATAATTGGTATACAGATGCAATCCCATTTCTTCCCGTGGGTGTCGTAGAAGGCGACTAAGGGACTTACTAGAGAATGGGTAGCAGCTTTCTCTATGCACTTTACTACCATACTGCAATCGCCAACCCGCCTGCCAAGCGTGGCGACTATGGCAAAACCCCCCTTTTGGGGGAGGCCTATGTCCAGCAGTGGACGTCTTTCGGCTGAAATGATGACGATGATACAGATGCAATAAGCGCTCGAGACGCGGGACGAATATCAACCACTATGACGCTTGATTGACTGATTCAATTATTATCAATGACCAATGGATTCACTAGAAATGCCTTCAATTTTGACAAATCGTTTATTTACATTCCAGAAACCGGGTGTTAGAGTATCAAGCGTGTCACAGCCAGGTGAAATCGAATTATGCAGTGTGCAGCACGCTTCACATTAAAAATAGACGTAATTTTTGTTATGTCTGTTTTACTAAGTACTTCTACTTCGGGCCTGCCGCCTGTACACAAAGTCACTTTGTGTCAGTAGCGAGCTACGGGCGACACTGCCTGAAACTATAACACGTCATTGATATCGGCTCTTTGACTGCTTTGCAAGTGTTGCCACACAAAAGGTGTAATTTCCGCCCTTCCGTGCAGCAGCCCATATTGACAGGCCTGTTCGACAAAGAACGGTTTAAATCCCATGGTACCAGGTGCCGTTACCATAACGCGCGATACACTATCATTACTGCACTGGAAAACTTATTTTTGGCATTTACATTTTTGGTAGATGTTATTTGGAGGAGTACCTATAATCAACGATGGTCGTTTATGGACTCATAATTTGGCTTTTTATTTAGTAGTGTTACCATATAAAAGGCCAACCAAATCAATGTCATTATAAAGTACCTAAGCGTGTCCTTACTTGTGTAGGAACGGTGCCAACCAGAATAAGAAAAAAAAACTGAGCATATTTATCTTATTGTTGACGGTGCAAAAAAATAATGTTAGCCAGACAACAAACCGTAGCACACACGTAGCAAATGCGTAGCACACGTCGCTTTCCTGTAGCTTGGAAGTGGAACTACCCTTTCGTAGGCGTAGGTCTACGCCGTAGCGACAAGCGTAGAGGGTGCTACACATCTACGACGATTCGTAGCATCCCTACACGCCCTAATGAAATATAAAGACGTTCAGAGTCACGTTGCAAACTTTAGAAGCTTTAGTTACCTGAAGGAATTGACTCGGATTAAACTTAAAATAATTACACATTATCTTTTTAAAGTACGTATTCAATATAAACTGAAAGCTGAAACGAGGCTAAACTACAGTCCAGTACAGAAATTAACTGTTCATTAACTCCACTACTTAATTACCATTATTGCTTTCTTGGTGCAAAATGAATTCAGCGAACATAAATAAGTACTGAAATCTCAAACATACACGAACCGAACGTAACACCATAATGATGCGACACAATAGGGAATTTAGAATCCGATTTGGTATCGTCGCCGTCGGGATGAATAATAACAGTTTGTATTTTGAACTTTGCGCTGAAGTGGGATGCAAATGGAACCTGAAAGCCAAAGCTTCGTTTGTTGCTTCAAGTTTTCTGAAAACGTTTTATTTTTAATCTTATTTTTTTTTGTATATTACAACATAAATGTAGTTTTGAATACAAATATTTATAGTACCGCTTTTTGCCCCTTTTTAAGTCAACAACGACAACCTGCCCGTCGTGTCATTGTTGCATCAATAAGGCACATAACGTGTCGTGACTTTTCTTCATATCCGGAACCCATTGTGGCCTGTCTCTGAGCCTAATAATAATTGAATTTTAGCATAAACAACGTTAGCTAGTATAATAAGGCACTTTTACTAATGATATTTTGGTGTAATCTTTCAGCGATCTCTTTTTATCGTCGGCAGTCGTTTCCTGAGCTCATCGAGATGGTGCAACCTGTATGCTAGTGTTCCACAAGGCGGGATTCTTTCCCCATTGTTTATCTCCAACTTCATCAATTTTATAACTCAAGGTCTTCAGTGTTTGTATCTTTGGTTCGTAACATCTTTATGCTTATGATCTTAAAAGCGGGTAAAGGTTTGTCCGTCGCTATAAAAGATGTAAACCAAGACTTAGCTGCTATAAAAAAATTGTCGGATAGTTTATGGTGTCAGTAAACCCTTCAATGTGTCAGGTCATTGTAATTGGAAGCTCGCGCATGATGGATAGGAACAGAATAGAATAGAATAGAATTTATTTGCAAATATGGGTAATACATAAGTAGTAGTAGTAGATATCACAATAAAGAGTTCTGCCATATTTCACACCTACATGCTTCATGACGCCTATCTCTCTTTCTCCTCTTATTTTTAATGGTACCGTCATACCCATACTCCTAATAAATAATAGTTTAAAAAACTAAAAAACACGCTTTAAAAACCAAACTAAAAAAGGAGAAAATAATTTAATTCAATTAAAAAGCGTGGGGTGCTTTTTGAGGTATTTTTATAATCAATTAATGTCAAGCACCCCACGCTTTTTAATTGAATTAAATTATTTTCTCCTTTTTTAGTTTGGTTTTTAAAGCGTGTTTTTTAGTTTTTTAAACTGTTATTTATTTTCTATTTTTTAGTTCTGCTAACTACAAAACGTGTTTTTTTTCCCATTTTTTTTTAAATTAGTAAATTGTCATCAGTCCTCGACAAGTTTACAAAGTTTCAATGAAATCTGACCGTTTAAAGTGGGTCAAAATCGCGCTCAAAGATTCCGTTACATACATACATACATACAACCCGAGCTAATATAAAGCGTGTAAATTATTTATTAGTGAGAATAAAATAATTATTTATAAATATTATAAATACGGGGAATCAGAGTTCGATTTCGGAGAGGGAGCCTGAGAAACGGCTACCAGAACCAAGGAAGGCCGCAGGCGCGCAAATTACCCACGGAGAGTTACATACTGACATACTGACATACAAGTGAAGCTAATATAAAGCGTGTAATAAGAAAGATCTCGTTTGCATTTTGACACGACACTTACCTAACAACGCCAAGAGTTAGTCAAAGGGTCAACGGTACTCGGCGATCCCTGTTTCGTCTGAGAAACTCTTTGCCCGCTAACACGGTAACGATGCTTGTGTAGACTATGGTTTTCCCCAACATCGACTGTGGTGACGTGTGCTACTTTGACTTAAATGCGGTTTTGTTGGATCGCAAATGGAACTCCATTCGCCAAAGGAGAATTTTGCGCGTTTTGACCACGCTTTTCTCCCATCTCAACTTTACCAACCCTCCAATATAGATCTATGTTCTTCACTCGCTAACAATCTGCGTTCTTCCAACAACCTTCTTTCTCCTTCTCTGTCCTTCTCATACTTCTCATTTTGTCCATTCTTATTTTCGTATTCAGTTCATTTTTCTTTGGAATTCGCTTCTTCTTGATCACGATGGCCACCAATCAGTATGCCTTTAAGCGGAAATTGCAGAGTTACTTTCAAAATAAATAGCATTAAGTCAGTCATGTCCTTAAATTATACATATAAGTATTATTATATAACGTAGGTATATATTATAGTAAATATCTGTGTGTATTATAAGTTATTATCCTATGTATGTGCTTGTGAAAATATTTTATTTATAATTCATTATAATTTTATCTTTTTACATGTTTTATTATTAACTCCTTCCTGTTAAACAGAACACCTGCCATTTTACCTGTACAGTGTACAACACCCTTAGTTTACTGGTAGAGAACGCCCAAGGCTATGGTCTGCCTTTGTACCTTATTGTGAGCGAGAAGTTTAAATAAATAAACTGAAGCATTATCACGCATTTTTATGATATTAATGTAATATACAAGATTTTTTAGTATACGCGTAACCTGAATAGGTATAGTTTGTTCAAAATAAGTAACTGAATCGATTCCGATAATTTTTACGCATGTTATATTTTCCAAAAAAAGTGTGTTGGAAATTTTTATCACCAGTTAATTACAATACAATCGCCGTACGGTTAGGTACCTACTGCCTAATTATTATCAATAAGCACAATACCGGACGCTGGACGCGCGGGGTCGCGGGATGCAGTTTGGTGACCATGTTTGTGTAGACAACTAGGTAACATAACAAGCATAACTTTTTGATTTTTCATGATACAGTTTTGAAATTTTATACATAGATTCAGATACAGACTAACTGTCTAGTTTGAGGTTCACTGGCAAATAATATTTGTAACTAGCTGTAGGTAATATTTAAGCTACTCATATGTCGTCTCAACTTGTTGTTAATCTATCTATGCTTACTTGTATTACCTGGACAATAAATATTTTATATTTCTATTTCTATTTCTAAATACTAGACACGTGTTTCGGGTTTTGCATATACTAAAACTAGGGTTGTATACATAAAATTCGGATACCAGCACCGGCAGTTGTATGAATAGCCAACACCGGCGACCAGATTTTAATCACAGGCACTCCCCAACTTAAAATGGGTTTAAAATATCACACTTCGGTCAGTAAATCCGGAGTCCATTTGCTCACCACAAGTAACACGAGCTAATGTTGCGCGGGACTTGGAGTATCTGTGGTCGGCACGTCTCGTTTTGCATTTATTACGAATTTACGATACATGCAAATGGCGCGATCGGTGGACATGGTGTATGAATAAAGTTTTACAGCTCAGACAGAGCTTGGAGCGGTATTTGTCTGCACTTATGAAGGGTTTAAAGTAAACGCTTGTAGGCTACTAGAATCTTTACTTTGCGGCCCCTGGCACACAGGCAACTGAGGGAACACGGGTGGGTTTTAGTCAGTAAAAGTCTGACACGCCCTCCCGCTCCACCCAGAGCGGGAGAAGTTATTTGATGATTTCCCATCCAAAAAAAAAACCAAATAGATCAAATAACTGAAATATAAATGTCATTGAGAGTAAGATATCCTATAACTTGAGAATGAAACGGTGACAGACAAGTCTCTCCGAGTAGGTTTTATTTTACCTCATTTATTTCAATCTGGCCTAATAAAATTAAAAGCAATTTATCTCTAACTTAATATTTTACGTGATTGATAACGTTGTAAGGTTTGTTACTAAGAATACAGTCATTTTACACAATTCCGTAGCACTTTCTTTGTGTCTAATAACTAATAAAAACACTTTGTTCATGTTTTACATGTATAGCAAAGTAGTGTTACTATTACTCAATACACTATCACTAACTCAAATGGTTTAGTTCTCTTTAGCCTACGCACTATGTCCGCGTTGTCTAGCAGCTGAATTGCCTTGACGCGACGCGACGTTCACATGTCGGTAATAGCAAAATCATCAAAATCAAAATAAATTGTCTGAATTTTTAGTTCTACACTTGCTATAGGTACAGCTTATAGATAATTAAGTACATCGATCTCTATGCCTTTAATTTCAGCGTGAAAGTTTCTCAACTTACAAATTATAAAGTTATATAATAAATAAGTACCTAAGTGTGTTTGTTATCCGTTGCTAATAGGTAAACATTGTGCTCATTTTATTTAGTGAAACAAACTTTGTTTTATTCGTAGAAGATGACAATTTACAAGTACAATACGTAGGTAGCATTATTTTATAAAGTACATGATTTGTACATACGTAAGAAGTTTATGGACAAATCCAATACTAAAATTTCGGAACTAGTAATACTAGTGGTCGCTAAGTGGTCGAAATTCGACCATAATTCATTTAAATTTTAATCAACAATGATCAAAAATAACACGATCAAATAAACTGTGCCAAATTTCTTACCCTCCGTCGCGTAATTTTCGTAAAATGGGGTTCAAAGTTTTTGTAGATAATATGTAGGTATTTCTATCACTGACACGGGACCTACATTTTACAGTACATTCATGTCTTTTTTGAATGTGTTAAACACGCTACTCGCCACTAGATGGCGCTATTCCGATTATAACTGGAGTTTATTTTTATTTGTTACAACTATTCAAATAGTTTTTTTTAAATCCGAGTGTATAATGTGACGCATGATGATATAGAATAAAAAAATTGTAAATATTATCTGCTGCCGTACAGTACATACGAATAGATGTACCTAGGTATAGGTAGCTCATACAATAATGAAATTCTTTACAAATTTATTTTTACCAATGCTGGAGAACATCTACTTAGCCATACTGATTCTGGACTGCTACTCCTGCTGAATTACCTACTTTAAACATTTTTTGTGGATGGAACTGAACATTGTTCCAATCACAAAAAAACTGTTATCGATGTTTGTACCTACGGTACAGAAATCGATAATTTGTAAACTGGCAAATACGTTATGTAAAGTAAAACCCATAATGGTACCAACTTATTCACTCTAAAGGAGAAAGTTACCAAAATCTACCAGTAATAAAACTTCTCACAAAGACATAGTTATATCTACCTCAAAAAAACAAAACACAGAAACCAGAAATTACACCTACACCAGACATTTATCACGCTACGTATGGCCAGGATTTACCAAGCCACTGTCCACCTAATAGGCATCGGTTTACTCCACCGCAAGGGAACACGGTGCACTAAGACTGGCATAAATATGTAAACAACATGTGTGATACATTCAAAACTAGTGTTGTAAACAATATTTCAGTATAACGTATTCAGTAAATAGGCGAAGAGGAAAGTTATGAAGCGAATTTATGAAATGGATCAAACGAGTCCCAGGCCGGGTAAAGTGGAGGTGGGTGAGCGGCGCAAGAGGTGGGATATAGCGGGTGTGGTGACGTTAGTCTCATTATCAGAATTAGACGATGAGTTTTTATTTACTGGCTAGGTTGGCAGGTTGGAACGATCTTTTGGCGATCGAATGACGTTGAAAGGGGGCACTGTTGGTTGAAGATTTGTGGAATTGTTTTAAAAAGAAGATGTTGGTTCTGATTTTAGCCACGCACCAATATACTCGTATTCGAGGGGCTTGTGACTAAGGAATAACAACCACATGGATCGATCGATCAGGTTAAGCTGCGCTTGCCGCAGTTATTCCGTGGATGGGTGACCATCTTTACATACCAAGAATTCTCAGTGCCGCTAAAAGTACGTCAATCTGTTGGTCCCGGTCAGAAGACCGATAGTGAGACAACTAGGGATGTTGTATTACCCAGTAAATGGGTTGTGGAGGTCAGATAGGCACTCGCTCGCGGTTAGACTGGAAGCCAACCCCAACATAGTTGGGAAAAGGCTAGGCAGATGATGACCAATATACTCGTATTCATCTCGTTGATAGGTGTAGCAATGTTTTTAGTCTCTTCGTTTTTAATGTGAATATACCTACCAATACCTACTGCGCCCGCGTGGTGGGTAATGACCCACTCCTCGCGCAGGGAGGATCCGAGGCCTGTGTCTCAAGCATGAAACTTACTAAATTACAGAAAGCTTTTATTTATGTCTTCTTTTAATAAGTCTTGTTATTTACAGTTTATTCAGCTGCCGCCGTCTTTTGTGTTATAAAACCTCATGTTATACTGTGCACCCGCCATCTTGTAACATTAGATTATTCTTCATCTTGAATATAAAGTATTTAGGTACCGTAAACCGGGGTTACTTTGATTCGTGGGATGATTTTGATCAAAACTTCCATTTCATATAAAATCGCTAATTAGTTACTTTGATTCGTGGGATGATTTTGATCTAAACTTCCATTTCATATAAAATCGCTAATTACGTAAAACGAAACGCAACATGGTAGTTTTTTATGTTTAGAGCTGTCAAATCCTTTTCTGAGGACCCGCTGGGAATTTACTAACAATTATAATTTAAAATGTTTCATTATTTTTCTTGTTGGCAGTATTTGATTTTTTTTACTGTATTGGCTTTATAATTGTAATTACGCAATAGTAACCCTTCCAAAGTAACCCTTCATCCAAAGTATAACTTTGATCAGTCAGTTTTTCATTTTTTTTCTCAAAATAAAACAATGTTTTTTCACGTATAGGTACAGGAATCGAGAGTTATAAAAAAAAACGATTATAGGAAATTTTGGTTCATTTTTTATATAACCACAAATTTAAGAAATATGAACATTCAAAATTTACCGGTACTTGGTTGTTTGCATAAAATTATTAAATTAAACCCAAGAATGTAATATGTTGTGGTCGGCGCAACATGTCTTTTTATTCCACAAACCTTAGTACCTAGTCGTCATCTAGGTAGTCACGCCCTTTCTAACTGTACCAACTTTCACACAGTCCATCCATCGTTTCTTTGGTCTTTTATGGCCACGACATTCATACTCAAAACTTTCCTCACGACATTTTCCTCATTCCTCCGCATCACATGCCTATACCATTACAACCGATTACCACACAACTTTTCAGTAACCGGTGCCACTTTCAGACTTCATTCACAATATCTAGACATAATTACGACGTATTGTCAAAAACCTTTTGTACTGAAGAGATAGGCTCACAGTTAGCTCAATAACTAGACTAGTCTTAGATCTTTTGTATTTCTTCATGGTCTTAAAACGCTACCGCTTCTTTCGAATTCCCAGTAGTGTTATCGGAGGCGTCGGCGGACCAACTTCAATCACTTTGCCCCGGCAGCCGGCCCCGGCGGAGAGGTGAAACGAAATGCTTGTCCAGCACGTGATCAGGGACCCCAATCGACCCAATGAATAGTTCTTACTACTAATGTCAAAAACGTTTTTAATACCGATGACGTTGACAATGTAGGTAGGTAAGGTGCTAAGAAAAAACAACTACCTACATGTGCGAAATGATAATAATTGGTGTGGTAAGGGACGATGGATACACCTACGTTAATTAATGAATTAGCTGAGGGAGTAATCGATCGCGGCATAAGTAAAAACCACCTAAAAAGTGTGATGATACGATATTTGTTAGTTGATGCCGCGATGGTTGTAGAATGGTTGTGTGGGTAGGTAACTGTATTCTTTATCCACATACGGAGTCGTTGCTTTCAGAGCCATATAGTCTTAGTTATAACCTAGGTTTAATTTTAATATTGTTTAATTAAGCAAATTAAGATTCGTGTGGAAATCCACGGCGACCTACAACCGACAATTGCTTTGCAGTTTGCAAGAAACTCTTTAAAATTTTCCATTAAATAAATAAATAATTAAATAGAAAGGCAGACTTAGTTTCCTTTTAGTCCCAGCTTAGCAGCGATTTACTTTTTTATTCGACATTACTTCCAAGTGGGAACCAGTTTTCGACATCTAAAAGTCATTTGCTAACATTCCGATGACTAAAACTAATGTCTAAACTATCGGCTTAATTTTCAGGGAAATATCCTTTGTATTTACTCCGTGGAAATACTTATGAACTTTTTCAGTTTACGGTACTCATACCTAACCTATGCAGTCTATTTGTTTATGTTATTAGTCGGCAGACCTCGCTCACTGAAATGATCTTATTTCCTGTGTCTACTGCTACGAGAATCAGGCCGTCGAGACGCGCAATAAATACTGCCCGCCTGTGGGCACTAGCCCCACTGCTAATGATTAGCGACAAGCCAGTACATCTCGAGCGAATCAGGCGCGGTCCAAGGGGGTGCCTGAGGGGGTTTATGGCCCCAGGAACTCCTCCCTGCCTCAAAGCCGTAATCGTAAACCTTCTTAAAATAGTATTTTTTCGAAAATATAATACATTTTTTTATTGTAAGTACTTAGTTATAAGCAGTCTTTGTCTGTGACCCCCCCCCCCCAAGTATTTGGCTGCGACCGCGCCTGCAGCGAGTGCGTAGTTAGGATAGTGTGGTCGTTGGGTTATGAGCGAGTGCGACGGGTGGTATGGCTACCCAATCACTTGCTGGTATGCGGATGTACCAAGCGAGTCTCTCACTGAGTGTTCTGCCCGCCAAGTGAGAGTCGCTGAGCGAGTTTTTCTTTGATAGGTCTTGACGCTACGACAAACTAGTGAAGAAAGAGTTCTCGCCAACAGTGTAATCAGTTAGCAAAAAACATATAAAAGTAACAATCACGACTGCGCCATTCCGTGACAAATGACGCAGCAATGATTGATGTAACCATGCTAAGGATGCTGTTGGCGCTGCCACGTACTCTACGCACCAGGGAGGCGCACTTTTTATGCATCGTAGCGTAAAAGCAGTCTACGCGATGTTCAGCAAACATCCCAGATGTTGCGTTGGGTTTCCCTTGACGCTTTCTAACTTCGGCCGTTTTTTGCAGAGGTTCAAAAAGTAACGACGTCGCTTCTTGGATCTCCTCCACACTAAACGCACTTTCACAAATACGAACAAGACTTTCCTCGTCCTTAACATCAAGTATATTACTAATAAACGATAACACTTCGCAAATAACTATATTGCAACTCGCACATTTTAATGTTTTGGAAGCCATTTTCGTAACGTACAGCCGCCAGCACATCAAGCTACCCCAATCTGCCAAATTTCTTTGATAGGTTTTCATCTTTATCTCATAAGTATAAGGTTCATATTCAATTGGAAAAAATTTACAGTTTGGGGTGACTTGATGTGCTGGCGTGACATACGGTGACATTCGCTCGCGACCGCGGTCATGCGCTGACATTTGGCTAGTTTTATTAAATACTAAAACCGTTCTGAACCCATACAAGTAGTGCCATCTGTATAACTGAAGCTACTCCAAAGTATCATGCATGGCACAGTACGATACGAACTCCATTTGGTTCGTCGATCCTAGATGTGGCATGGGGCGTTTTATAGATGGCGTTAGCAGTGTTGTGTTAGTGATAAAGGAGATCACCCTCTGGGTTTGTTTTTTCGGTGGTCATACATAAAATAGTTGCATATTTTATAGTACACATGGAACGCATTACTTTTAACAAAGTTGAGAACAATTCTTCCCCTTAGTAACACAAAAACGTATCTCGATTTTGTCCAATTTATGAAACTGGATAAAACAGATAAAAACGCACGACACGATACAATTTCAATTACTTACAATCTTTCAAAGCTGTCGACGAAAACCCGTCACCCACCACTTCACTATCACAACATATTATAAAGCAAAATCCCTCGCCGCGTCTGCATCTGCCTGTCTCTCTGTTCGCGATAAACTCAAAAACTACTTAACAGATTTTCATGCAGTTTTCACCAATAAACAGAGTGACTCATGAGGAAAGTTTAGGTGTATAATTTGTGTAAATTGGTTAATGCTGGTAAAAGCTAGTTAGAAATAAAGTGTCATCAAGATACATGTATTTCTGAACAAATAGAACCTGTTATTTTGAGAAAGATGGTATACCTACTCAACTTAAAATTGATCAAAGTCAAGTAACGTTTTTGTAATAGTAGGGGAACGAATTTGGGTTCGGAGATATCTAATATCAGGTAAGAGTTAGAACTTCGGGGACGGAAAACAATTATTATTATTTAGTTAGAACAAATACGCGCTGCACGTTGAGGTAAAAAATTGTCCTAGCCTAGCACGACAGTACTAAGACAGGTTTTAACAAAGCTAAACTTTGAAAAATGCTTTTATAAATAGAGCACATTTAGTCTCCCGAGCCATACCTCTGTTTTATTTTATTGGAATCCTTACTACGCTAATTACAGAAGGGCTAGTTAACAGTGTTGCCTGTGACAAGTGGTATCACCCAGCTCAAAATAGCGGAATAATAATCATACGGGATCTGACATGAAATGGCGGACGGACATCATTTTATTTAAAGACCAGTTTTTCCCAGCAGACCGCCCGTAGACCTTTCATCCACTATTTAACCCCCTTTGGGGATAAATTTCAGAAAATCCTTCCTTATTTCTTGTCTACATTATAAAGGGAACCTCTGTGCAAAATTTCAGCTTTCTAGGCTGAGCGTTGATGAGTCAGTCAGTCAGAACTTTTCTTTATATTTATATAATAGATAGATGGTTGTATATCTTTTATCGTAAGCGTTGTTGCAATACAAATACGTTTCTACTACTGCCACCATTCAAATAAAATGTAATTCGTTCCTGCCCGCCGATTTTGTTTTGTATATCCCAATTCGCCGAACAAAATGAGTGATGTCCTTTTTATTGTTGTTGCTTTTGTGTACCATGTCTTTATTTACTGAAGTGCGTATTGTTCGTACATATTAAATTAGAGTTAGGTATTCACTGTGCTTTCACAGTTATTCACTAAGGGGGAAACGCCAGGGTAGTCCGTTTATCTAGTTGAAATTTTCTTGTTTTTTGCAATTTTCAGGTCAGCTGAAGGTTGAAAAAAATTTTGATGGATGTACAAATTATAATCATTAATATCGTCAATACAACCTTTTAAGTTCATTTAACCCCATTGAATGATTATTTTATGAAAAAGTCATTCAGTGGGTATAGGGCGGAGTAAGACGCAAATTTTTAGGTGGTTGAATCGAATGATCACCAAAATAAAAGTAATTTTGCAGTTTGAATTTCCTTTATTATCATTAGGTAGTTTAGGTACTTACCATAAAATATTATTATAGTTTGCGCTCAAATTGTTGAGAATTTTATGCGACGAAAAATATTTATTGTGCTTTTTTTACGATTGTTTTATCATGATTCCTATTTACGCCTATTTTATTTTTATGAAATATTTTGGAATAAATCTTGTTGTTTAACATTTGACAATACACACTATGTTTTTACGGGCAACGAAGAGATCAAGATTGAGTCTGTGGCGCAAAAAATCATGTGCTTATTCATAGGCGCTCATATATTATACTTAGATAGGTACACATAGCTTGACAGATTTCTTGCACTAGTTTCGTTTGAATTTTGACGGAAAATTAGTCGACATTAACAGGGACGTGCTAAAATCGAGGCGGGATATTTTCATGACCGATATTAATGATTATAATTCTGTAAATTTGTACATCCATCAAAATTTTGTTCAACCTTCAGCTGACCTGAAAATTGCAAAAAACAAGAAAATTTCAATTAGATAAACGGACTACCCTGGTGTTCCCCCTTAGTAAATAACTGTGAAAGCACAGTGAATACCTAACCCTAATTTAATATGTACGAACAATACGCACTTCAGTAAATAAAGACATGGTACACAAAAGCAACAACAATAAAAAGGACATCACTCATTTTGTTCGGCGAATTGGGATAAACAAAACAAAGTCGGCGGGCAGGAACGAATTACATTTCATTTGAATGGTGGCAGTGGTGGACACGTCATTGTATTGCATAAACTTGCGATAAAAGATATGCAACCATCTATCTATTATATAAATACAAAGAAAAGTCCTGACTGACTGACTGACACATCAACGCTCAGCCCAAACCCTTGGACCTAGAAAGCTGAAATTTTGCACAGAGTTCCCCTTAATGTAGACAGGAATAAGGAAAGATTTTTGGAAATTCAGCCCCTAAGGGAGTTAAATAGGGGATTGCTCTTATACTGAAATACGCTGGTTGTCGAAAGGAGCGTGTTTAACAAGATTTTACTCACTTATTGAATCAGTTTTAAAGTTTCTGGAAGTTCTTGATCCTGATTTAAAAGAAAACCTGATCAATTTGAAAGCAGACATCGCGTATTTGACAGATTTGTTAAAAAAAAATATGGCTTTAACTTACAATTTTATTACAAGGGGACAGCCTCAATTTAATAAAAATAAAGGATGTAATTTCAGCTATTCTTGAAATTTTTTAATTTATAAAGCAAAATATTAGTCGGCGCGGAGTTTTCCAGTTTTCAAACTTGTCACAGGTAGAATGCCTTGATGAGGATATTGAGACATACGTTCAACATTCAATTGCCCTGCATGATGACTTCAAAATCAGATTTGAAGTTATTCTGACGATGGAAATACCACCATGGATCATAAATCCATTTGATGAAATGGAAGTGGAGAATGTGATATTACAAGAGGAGCTACTTGAGCTTAGCACTAATGAGAAGCTGAAGGTGAAATTTAAAGGAGGGTATCAAACATTTTGGCTGCAGGCAGAAATGCCCGAAAATATCCTGGACTGTGGGGAATTGTGAGAAAGCTTTTGATAGCGTTTCCCTCGTCATATCTTGTTGAAAAAAGTTTTAGTGTCGTTACAAACCTTTAAAAAAAAATAAGGACCAGATTGAATATCACAGAACGGTGAAATTTGCGGTTATTCCTAACAAAACTGAAGCCAAATATTGATAATTTTCTGTCAATGCATCAAGTACAGACGCCAGCAGGTCAAGCTATCCCAAACTGTCAATTTTTTCCAATTGAACATGAATCTTATCTTATTGTAATAAAGTTAAAAATCTATCAAAGAAATTTGACACATTGGGGTAGCTTGATGAGCTGGCGTCTGTACATCCCTCCCTTAAAAATATGACTATTTTGTGATAGCCATTGTAGAAGTTACGTTACTTTATTAATGTTTAATTTTAATTATATTAACTATACATAACAATTATTTACTAACAATTATTATTCAATTATTTTAATTATGTAACAATAATGTAATTAATAGTGTAATAATTCCTTATTTGAATAAATACAACACAAGAAAATATACTATTTCTCTTTTTATTTTTACCACTCCGAATGAGGAGTTTTCTAAATAAAATAAGTGCGAATTTATTGGTTTCTTGTGCTGTGAGTAGATGTCAAAAAAGTAAAGTTGGATGGAATAAATTTTTTGATTGGCCAACTTTACTTTTTTGACATCCACTCAATTATCACTTTTTTTTCGGAAACTGTTAATTTATGGTTGGAACTCAGCCGCAACGCTAATTTCCATCATAGATCTAATCTTCACATTTTATGTCAACTGGGAATATGGTAGAAATTGTATTTGCAGGGGAACCAGCAAAATTTTGAAAATGGTTGATGAGAAAAAAATGTTTGAGAGCCTCTGATGTAACTAAACAAGATTTCACCTCACGAAAGAAAAGAAATGGTACAATTTGTTGATTGCGAGTTGTTTTGATTATGAGTTTGTATTTTAATTTATTTGTAATTTATTTATAAATACCTATGTAGGTACATATAATATTTATATTTTATCCATTAATACTAAGTAACAAAACCTATTACAAAATAAAAAGTAAAAATCTTGATTATAGACTTCAATAGCAAAATACCGAGCCTATCTACCTAATGTATCAGAATTCAGAGCATCAGCTAAAACTTGATACCTACTTGGTGTGTATTTCGTAATTTAGCTTGACGTCAATACCTATGCATTGTAATGGCGTATAATGGGCATTATCGAGAACGGCCAGCATTTTCCACATGACTGCCAAATGCTGGCAAGCCTATATATAAGACGCGTGTTTATCAATACCCGCTGTTCAGTGGCTGGCACACGCGTTCGCTGTCATGCGAAAATGCGGGATAATATTTCGGAGTACCTGGACTCAATCATTTTGAACGGGATCAGACTGAAAAGATTTAAGTACCAACTTATAGTGTTTTGTTTCAATATAACCTTGAAAAATGCACAATAAAGGTTTCGTGGTAGACGAGAGTTTGACAATGACAAGTGACGTGAGGACTGACGATGAGGCGGGTTGTGTAGCCGTGTACAGAAGTGGACATGGGACCGAGGACCAGCTGTGTGCCTGCAGCGGGTATTGTGACGTCGCCATACCTGCTTATGGTTTGTGAGTAACCTCAATACTATGTTTAGGTATACAACTTACCTATAATACATAGGTAATACCCGATTTCTGAAATGCTCAAAAAAATATTCAGGAAGTGACGAAGCAGTGTTGCGGCGTAGGAGCAACGCTCGGAGAGATCAACATGGTTATTGCGTAACACACTTACCTACCTAAAATAAAAAAATGCAATCTATGGAAATGCTTTTCAATTTGACAGTTCGGCTACGTTCATTGCGCTATTTACGTTGGTGAGCAGTCGAATTTATCCAACCTATGGAGCAATACTTTAGGAACTTCCATCCTCCCTCGGTTTGTGATAGAAATTAGGTTTTGCAAGGTTTTTTGTGCTGTTTCTGCAACATCAGTCATTAGGACTACCTAATGACTGATGAAGGGACTTCTGATAAACTAAAATCTTACACGCTATTATATCTCACAATAAGTACTGCTGTGTTAGGGTTTTTTTTTCGAGTGTGGGAAATCATCAAATAGGTAACTTCTCCCGCTCTGGGTGGAGCAGGAGGACGTGTCAGACTTTTACTGACTAAAACCCACCCGTGTTCCCTCAGTTGCCAGTGTGCCAGGGTCGACGGTATCTCTTTCGAACAACCCGCACCTCTAGCAGGCATCGGCCCTTGCGAACCCCACCAGTTCGGCGCACCAGGACACATGGCACGCCGTGACCGCCCCAGGAACCAAGTAACATAAGGGCCCCAGACGAACCCGTGTCTGGCACCCTTGGTCCCCCTGCAACGGGTCAGCGCAGTGGCCCCGCCGCCTACCACTTTTCGGCCGCAGGGGATAGGGAGAGCGCTACGCTATACCGACACTCCTCTTCCCCTGCGGCCCCACCGCGTCCGCCATCAAACGGTGGCGACCCCGTCCAGGCCGCGGAAGGGACGAGCGGTACTCAGAAGTACCGGCACTCCTCCTCCGCCGCAGCCAGTAATCCTCAGCCACGATGCCTCCTATTCGACATCGCGGCCCGCCTCAGTTGCGGTGCACCTCACCGCAACCTACTTTTTGGCCGCTACGTCGTCGACTTGGAGACAAAAGACAAAAGCCCTGACGAGCGGCCCCACCCTGGGGTTCCTCTTCGCTTCACCGTGGGAGCGGACCACGGCTACTGAGCCCCCCCGCAACGACAATGCGGGAACCCACTGGCGGGGGCTGTGTTAGGGTGAAATATCACTTGACAACAGATTTCATTAAATATTAACCTTTCAGAAAACTGGCTTAAAGTGATAGCTACAGGTTACCCCGCCAAATTTGATTCGCAACCGTATCAAAAAGGAATGGCTTTACATAATTATAATCATTAATATTATCTATACAACCTTATAAGTTCATTTTATTCATGACTACCTTTTGCCAGCGGCTTCGCCCGCGCTGTACTTTCAACCCCTATTTAACTCCCCTAAGAGTTGAGTTTCGTAAAATCTTTCCTTATTCCTTGTCTACCTTATAAAGGGAACCTCTGTGCAAAATTTCAGCTTTTTAGGTCCAAGGGTTTGGGCTGGGCGTTGATGAGTCAGTCAGTCAGGACTTTTATTTTTATTTATATAGATGCCTAAGTACCTATTTCTTGAAAAACTCATGCAAAGGCATGACTTTTTCACGAAATACTCATTCAATGGAATACGTGTAAACGAGTTAAGGCTTCTTAAGACAAGCGCGACGCGACAAACAATTTCCATGAAGTTTTCATAGAAATTGTTCTACGGGAGTCGCGTCGCGCCTGTTTGCAGGAGCCTTTACGGTCGCGAATCATATTAAGTACAACTTGGTACTGACCAGAAAAAAGTAAAAAACGTAAGAAAAAATTAATTTCGCGGGCTGGGTACCCAGGAGTTTCCACCTTAACTTATGTTTGCGTTGTTAAGGTAGGTACATATAGACAAAGTATGCGATACAGGGATGTGCACGCTCGTTCACGTTAAACCCTACCTACATACTTACCTACCTACATCTAAATATCTACTACCCATACCTATCTACACTAAGCTTTTTACTGTAGTTTTCATCATCATTATTATTGTTCTCGCTTCATGTTGTACGATTACGCTTCGGGTAATAATCAGGTTGAAACCTATAATGTGTACCTAGTGAAATATTGTGATTGTTACCTGTTGTAGTAGGTACAGACGCCAGCACATCAAGCTATTCCAAACTGTCAGATAACCCAATTGAACATGAACCTTAACCTTTTGTGATAAAGTTGAAAATATATCAAAGAAATTTGACAGATTGGGGTAGCTTAGTGTGCTGGCGTCTGTACTTGTAGTTGCCTTGTGAATAAATAAATAAATAGATCATCGAGAGAGAAGTACCTAAGTAGACCACGGTATTTAGGTAGGTAGCTTCTGTGAGTAACTAACTACAGAATTTAATTCACCCCTCTTTTTTTGCATCGGGGATTAAAAATAAATAAATTAGGCTGATAAATTGATAATTAACTAAAGACTTAGACCCGAAATACACTACTAGTGTTTGAGCTGGAAAGAAGTGGCTTAAGAAGCACCCCAGCAAGTACCTAGGTACACGTCGGCGTCGTCGGTCTGACTAGTAAGATCTATAAAAGAAGATCTTACACACAAATCTCACAAGAATTCACAAGATGTGATAGGTACCTGTCTATCTAATGACTGCCCACTAATGGGGTTACGGAGGTCAGGTGGCCATCAGTTGTATCTATCTATAGTTTTTGTGTTTATGTTTAGGAGGACACATTTGTTAAGTACAGAGGCCAGCACATCAAGCTACCCCAATCTGTCAAATTTCTTTGATATATTTTCAACTTTATCACAAAATATATGGTTCATGTTCAATTGGGAACATTTGACAGTAATTGGGATAGCTTCATGTGCGCCCGTCTGTACTAGACTGAAAATCTTAGAACAAACGTTTACGGTTGACATTAGTTACATAAAATATTACTGATTTTAAGTAAATAAAAAAAAAACCTGATCAATATAATCTGTCTTACCTACTCAATATTCGACAACTCTAGCCTCTACTTCAATAATTGTTTTGTGACCCCATCTCCATCAGGTAAGACAGGTAAGAAATGCAAAGCAAGTGTGTCGCTATATCGGCACGCCACGGTAGCGCCGCGCCACCTTGTTATTGCGAGTTTAGTATAGATGGCGGTAAATGGCATTACCAACGTCTACTTCGATAAATTTTATTTTGTGACTCCATCTCCATCTGGCAAGAAATGCAAAGCAAGTGTGTCGCTATTTCGGCACGCTACGGTAGCGCCGTGCCACCGTGTTATTGCGAGTTTAGTATAGATGGCGGTAAATGGCAGTACCAATCGGGCAAGGAACATAAAATTAGCCAAGTTAATAAAAAGTTGCTCTATTATTTGAATAATTATTGTTGTAAGGTCAGTAGAAAATTGTTGGAACAACTCATAACTTTGCAACATCTTTGACAAGAATTTTTAATTTTATAATTTCAGTAAAAAAAATAAAGCAAATGGGAATATGCTATTGCATTGTTAGATTATTTAGAAAAAAAATAAACATAAAAATCAAAATCTTTGATTAGATAAAGGTTATTTCGTCATTTTGTTATCAGGATTAATAATCTTGTTTTTATCAAAATGTCCCTCTGTCTCAAAAGACTGTGGTCCAGAAGTATTAATTGACGTAAAGTTAAACTGTTAAATCCAACAGACAGTGTCATTTGTTTTGTGTTTGTTGTTAAAATTCACTTCAACAGTTCTATAAATCTCGTTTGTTTGAAAAAAGTAAAATTGAATGTTAATAACTTCCTTTGTTTTGCATTGACTACTAACAATGAATACCTAAAAGAGGAGCTCGGTTATAAAATCAGTCAGTCATTGAACACCAGTGTACGGGAAGGTCTAACGTTACAAATTTTCGGGTATTCCGAAGAAAGTATTGTAATTTCCCGGGTTATAAATTTAATAATTGACGTATAACATACGCATGCGCTCCCAGTTCGCCGCGAAGTGAGCTACGTCTGCTAGGAGCGCTGAGTGCGAGGAGGTTTCAGCCAGACAGCAACTATTCAGTTGTCGGCATTTTGCTACAGCGGTGCTTAGTGTGACCGGTGCGCGACCTACCTGCTTGACGGCCACCACTCGAGAACCTATAAATTATCAGTTAAACGACCACTATTTTAAAAAGGTAAGTTAACTCGAATGTTTTAATAGTTTATTGTGAAGCCACTAAGTACTTACTTTTCGCAACTCAGCTGTTCACGTAACTAGGCAATAAAGTTTACAGCAAACTATTAAGTTTTGAATTTCAAAAAGTGCAACTGTTAAAATTATTCTTATTTACATTTTGTCACTGGTAGCAAGCTTTTACAGGCATGATATTATTTGTGCTTTGTTAAAACGTTATTTTTTGTTGGTGTTAAGTTGGCATGCATCACCAAGGAGGTTTGCTGAATGGTGGGTCTTACATGTGCCAGGATCTAGTGATCCGGTGTTCACAAGAGCCCCCCATTAAAAGGAAAAATTCTTTGAAAATCAGCCACCATAGAAGGGGATCTAAGAAGAAGTTAATGCTATATTTTGAAAAGTGTGTACCTTAATTAACTAATGCTTTGCCGGAGTATGTATCCTGCCCTTTGCATTTGCTTCTTTACGCTTGCATGTTTAAAGTATATAGATATATTGTTTTGTTACATGTTTATTTATTTATTTCTTATATTAAGAAACACCAATTATTTCTTACGCAAGAAATAATGTGTACTAGTAGAAAAGTTTTCAAATAGCTAGTTATTATCAGTAGGAATTAATTTAGAATGATCAAATCAAATCTAGATTCCCTAAAAAATTGTCATAATCATAAAAAATCAGGCACATATCTAGAATAACAAAATTATTAAATCCAAAGGTTTAGTAATTAAAAAAAACAACTCTGACAGGTAGCAATAAAAATAAATTTGGTATTTGCCTACTTGGAGGTTGAGTTTAAAAGCCAAACATATTTTTTTCCAAACAATTGTTTAATATTTAATATCCTTTCTGCTACAAACTTGACACATTTCCTTTTTTTTTCAACCTAGTAATATTACCCAGGTTTAGTAGGTAGGTAACTGTTTTATAATATAAGTATTACAAATAAAAATTATTTAGTTTTTTAACTAAGTGTTAACAGGTTACTACTTAGTTAATTTTCTAGATTTCCTTTGTCCCTTCAGTAAGTAATTCAACATTAAAAACCAGTTTGTCATTTACAAATACCACGCAACATAATAAAACACGCAACATAAAAAATTTAATCAAAATGTTTAAAACAGCTTATTACTCTTTTTGAAAAAACAAAATTCAGTAATTCCTTGACAAGCACACGTTGTCGCGAAGAGTACCGTTTTACGTCATCATGTCCACTGGCGACCTTCGGTGCCAGTGAGAGGGTCCGCAGCGGACCCCGCCGGCCATTATCTGAGACCTTCCTGTTACATTGGTCACTACTTCCGAATTTTGCACTCTAAAATAGACTTCTTGATTTGATAATTAGATCGACGCCGAACCGTACAAATAGGTTTCTGAGGTATCAAAATGAGTCGTTGCGCTAATTAAAATATAATATAATAAACGTCTCGGGTTTTCCGTAAATCTGACATTATAAGGTCTAATGCATCACAATAATTATCTACCTCTTTAAAATATTATTTCGATCAACTTTTACCGGGACGTTTAACATTTTATTTAAAGATTCATTCATCAATTCATCATAATCATGGACAGCCCGCGTCCACGTGTGATCAACGTACGTTACGGTAGCCAGAACACATTGGTTATAAACATAGAAGCGTGACTTAAGACATTGTGGAATTTAGCCGATTTCAGAACGTCATTCAATTTACTAAATGTGGCCCATCCAAGAATCCAAGCATTACTCTTCTCCATATCTCCATTTGTTGACGCTCTTTGCAAAATTAAAGAATATAGCAAAGATAACAACAGGTCAACCATCTCCAACTTTTCAATTCCACAGAAAGTTTTGAAGTGCTAAAGGTGTTTACCATAATATTCGTCTAACATTCATCCTAAGTCCTACTTTAGTAAAAGCATCTTATAGGCGTAACAGCATCGTTTTCGGAGAAAAACACAATTGTTGCTTAACACCGCAATAGTCCCAATCTAATCTTTTCACGATACAACTGTGTGTATATTTATATGCATGCGGATCTGCAGAGTGGCCTAGGTTTACAGTTTCCGCAGCATTCTTTAGTCGGCTTATACGAAACTACATATGAACTAAAGTACCTATTGCCAAATAACATACGCATACCGCATTGGATATTGTCGAATACTACGCTAAACGCGAATTATCGAAATATCATTTGTACGAAATTATTTTCGTTAAATATCATCAAATTAAAGCTAATTATGTGAAGTATTAGCTATGTCTGTTATAATTATAACATACTCGTAATATAAAATGTTAAATCACAATTTTAGTACCTAAGTCATGTATGAGGATAAAATTGAAGTGGGCTAATCAACAAATAATACAAACTACCATGAACATAAATAACCTTTCTTAATAATATAATTGGTTTTGACAGTGTTTTTTTTTCTTTATTTCTCTTGATATGTGCCTGTACCAAACAACAACACTTCATGCACCATATACAGTATGTTACATACCCTGCACTATTTCAGAGAGAACTTTGAAGTACGAGCAACGCCGCTAATGAAGATGCCTATCAGTGCTGAAGAGACTTCCCTTCTCGGGTAAGTAAAAATCACTCATTATTCATAACATTCAATGTAGCGAAATCGTTTTTATCTTTCTATTAACTTTAAAAAAACACACAATGTAAATAAAGAACAATATTTTGTACTGTCTTTTTTTTAGGTACTTATACTTATTATAAAAATGACTCACGGTATGTAGTATAAAAACAATTATTTTCATTAAGAACATGAGCATAAAAAATTCAAAAGGATAATGATGTCTGAAATCGAGCATTCAGTATTTAACGAGCTCTGTAAAGAACTGGTGGAAACTTCGATGACACTGTACTCAACCTTTTCGCAGAAAACTGATCTTATTTCATTTAATTAATTTTAGATAAGTATCAACCTTATTTTGTAAATTACATTTTGCCCTCACAAACACTCACACTTAGCCACACTCACACCTATCCACAATAAAACGGATGACCAACCCACGGGCGTAAGTTCTGTTATTTATGAGAAGCTGGAACAACAATTACACGACCATTTTACTGAACTTTACTGCACCTAAGCTTATTCGAGCTAGTACACACAGCTTCACTAATTGGTTACCCCTCCAATAGACATGTGCGTTCAAATCCGTGCTGGGCCCAAGTAACTTTTTGTATTTTGCAAAAAGATTTAATTATAATTACTGCATTGTTTTACTGAATATGGTTGACGTTTACGAGAACTTATTCTACTTCTAATTAGACCGGAGGTTACAAGACCACTTGCCGTGCATAAGTTTGGAGGTTCGAATCCTGGGCACGAACAGTTCTTTTGTCATGCATTTCATTAATTTTTATTTAAAATATTTTTCTATTTTGTTTTAGTAATATTTATAAAGAATACAAATAAAATCAAGAAAAAAAATCATTTATAATTATTTCATAATATTTATTATTGCTATTATTTAACGAAACTTTGATCTTATTTTACTACAAAGATTTAACAATTACATTTGATAATTTAAAGATTACTTAATATACATATTTTGCAAACTGACACAAACGGGCCCCTAGACGAGAGAGCGATAAAATAGGAAGCGCTAGATATATTTAAGATTGACATAAACTAACGAAATGTCACGTGATGTGATGTCGACTTGAGAGTAGGGATTAATTTTATAAAGAAAACGTAAGTAAGTTAAATTAGTGGATACCCTCAAATAACATAGGGACTCGGACGATACTGGATAACAATTTCATCATATTTCATACGGGCTCGCTGGCTAATTAGTCAAATTGCCGGTATGAGTCTGACAACGTTCGGTGATGTGATTGTTCGAATCCAAATCGAAACACTAAACTCTTTTTGAAGCATTCTGTAGATTATTCGTGACGAATTCCATGTTGTAGCAGTGTAGCATTTTAAAACGTGAATGGTTAGCACATACTGATACCGCTGATTGTACTAAGTACCTAAATATAAAAACCCACTTCTAGCAGATTCACTGTGGTTGGTTCGCTGCATTCACCCCTAAAAGGAATGTTGTAAGCTGACTGTACAAAACCCTAGGTTATTTTATTAGCTCGCATAGACTTTCAATGTCTGGCGTTATTTAAACTCCTGATTTTGGCCCATGTGAATATGTATTTGTATAAATAGGAGCATAATGCATCTATCCAAGCAAAGCAATGCATCATAATTGCGTGACATAACTAACGGCTCATAGGATTACAGGCAAATCACACTCCATTGCGTCCTACCTTTGTATACAAATAAATTCACTTAAATAGTCTCACTCTGTTTTAAAAAGAACACAAGATATTGCTTCTTTATTAAATTAATGCTATTCTTCTGTTGTGAAATAGTTCATTACGTTTTGTACTTACCGTAAAAACCGAATTCTACAATGCTAGTCCGTCCCCCTAACACGTTCTATTTGCTCCACTTTCAGCTTTATTGTGAAGCTATTGCAGTTCGATTTGAAACAAAGTTTCTTCCCGTCTAACACTTTTTTAAAAGGAACACAAAATAACACAATATATTGCTTCTTAATTAAATTAATGCAATTCTCCCGTTGTAAAATTGTTCATTACGTTTTCTACTTACCGTAAAAGCCGATTCCTACAACGCTAGTCTGTCCACGTATCACGTTGTATTTACTCAACTTTCAGCTTTGTTGTGAAGGTACTATAGTTCGATTTGAAACAAAGTTTTCATCCCATCTAGTTACAACGCAAATTGCGTTGTTCGAAAATCCGACCGATTTTTAAAATAACGCTTTAAGAACACATTGTCTGGCTGTAATGAATTCTGTGATGGCCGCATCTTGAACAGTTAGTAAGTTGGTAATCGTATTTAGAGATAGCTTACATATGCATAGGTACTCGTATGCAACACTATGTTATTTGAAAATAGTAAATGTGTTCATTGGTTGCATTGCAGGACATGTAGTGCATCACATGAGTATACTACCATACGTTTTCTATTCACAAGCGTCGGTCTTAATTAAAAGGAGATCCATAGCCTAATTAGACTTTCGATCTAAATCCGAGGATTTCGAAAAAAATCCTACTCCATTGCTTCATAGGTTTGACTAATTCACCTGCTCAACAACGTTAATAACGCATTGAACGTGGCTGAACTGTCAAAATGAATGGAATTGCGATCAATATTGTCAGTTTATTTGTGTTACACCATTACCGCGGTGGTCAATTGAGGGGACCCATCATTGTCGGTCCAAATAATGTTTTAAAACAGCTTGTGTCTACAGGGTCATAGGATATTGGTGAGCGAAACTGAGCAGACGTTTCGATATCTAAACACGATGAAACAAAAAAAAACGATTTTCTTAACTCATACTTACTCAAGTAACAAACTAATAGCGGTCGTTTTTTTTTTTAAATCTTTATTTATTAAGGGAGGTTTGTTCATATTTGAACATGTCACCCCCGTAAGAATAAGCACGTAAGAATAAGCTTGAAAATATTTACATCGTCGTTGATCCAAAAAAAGAAACTACTTTCAGATGGTTTTTATTTTTTAACAGACTTCAAAAAGAACAGAACAAAAAGATGAAAAGACATGTTTTTTTTTAATGTATGTTCGGGCATAACTCCGTCATATAGTATAGACGGATTTGCAAACTTTTTTTTTCGAAAGGAGTTTATTCCGAAATGGTCCTATTTAAATTTCATATAATAGATCCGATGATGCGTTTCGGAGACAAACAACGGAACTCTTCAAAAAATGACAGCAAATCAACCGCGATTGCTGAAAGATGATGAAATTTCGAATTGGTGTGGGGTAGGTACCATAGCTAAAAAGTGAAAGTTAGGAAGTTTAAGTTTTTATTATTTTATTTCTTTATGCACTTAAATTGCTGGAGCTGGCCTACTTACCTACTTAGCCTACTTATTATACCTACTTACCTTACGAGATACTTTATGTGGGTCAAAATAATGCACTACGGAATTGTATATATCTTAAAAAGAACACAATTGTCAATTGTCAATTGTCTACAGAACAGTGCGCGATGGTAAATGTCTATCTTTTAAGGATAGCACACACGAAATTCATGTTATTTACAAACTAACCGTACCCCGCGGTTTCACCCGCATACGTTCCGATCCCGAGGGAATATCGCAATAAAAAGTATCATATATGTCTTAATTCAGGAACTCTACCTATGTGCGAAATTGCATCCAAATCCGTTCCTCCGTTTTGGCGTGATAGTACAAAAAACTACATATGAAAAACATAGTTAAGAAGAACAGCATTTGTAAAATATTGTTAAGTTTAGTTTCAATGAAAATTACGGGTATAAAGTGAACCTAACAATGGTCCCAGCATCCAACCACGCGGCTCTATGTTCCTTGTCCTTAATGTAGAATTGTTGTCGTTAATCTCAGTGACGCATTTAATATTATAAATCACTCATGGATTCAGGTATATTCTATTACTGTCACTATTAATAAGTGTTTGGTTTATTTTACAGAAATAACTTTTCACAACAGATGAAATACGCGATGAAATATTTGGTAAGATTCCCAATGGAATACAAATAATTCAGGCCATTCCTCGTAATTTAACGGTCGTCGGACTGACTGAAATAATGTAGTCCATCACTGTGCTGAAAATATATTTTTAGGGGCAACGAAATGAGCGTGATTGAGTCTGTGGCGCGCAAATTCATAGGCTTATTCATCGGCGCTCATATACCTATACTTACTAGTGTCCGACTGAAAGTTCGGTTTCGGTTTCGGTCGAGTTTCGGCAAAAAAACGAGTTTCGGTTTAGTTTTGGTTTCGGCGGCAAACCTGCCGAAATAACGACCGAACTGAAACTGCATTCGGGAGTTCTCGCGCTGTAATAGGTCATGTTAGTAAGCGACGAAGACATTTTGCCGCGTCCACGTGCCTAATCATGTCGTGACTGGCTTGTGTGTGCAGTTCGTTTTGTTTGTTGTGGGTTTTCGTGTGATTTATTTTGAATTCGGTACGTTTTATTACGTGATATAGCATACGAGTAGGTAGTAAACATCAAAAAATTATTAATTATAACAAACTAATACATAGATTATAGTAGAATCAAGTTTAACCTAACTATCTAAATATTTTTTTGGTTGATTTAACTCTCTCACTAATGCTTTGCCTAAACAAACATTACTTAGGTAGGTACTTGGTACTTTCTTTACCTAGTTCATTAGTGGTGATAATATCAGAGTTTCAAAATTAATTTTAATACTCATTACCAAGGTATTCAAGTGACAAGTACAATTAGATACTTACCTACGTCCCTAATTGTTTTTTCAATAAAATTAACACACTTATAATAATACTATATAACCTAAGTATCCGTACAATAAAATTAATATTTCATTCCTGTTTTTCGACTTTTAAAACCTTATTACCTTCCTCAAACTAAAATCGAGTGCAATAAAATTCATGATAGTCAACGAATATAAATACCTAAATTTAAAATGCATTAAGTGCTGATTACACCTAATAGACAATCTTTATTTTGTTGTAGTATGCAATCATAAATGATGAAAGGAAAATGTCGCTAAAAACAGCATTTGGCAATTTTGATTATCATACCAATAAGTAAAAATGTCGAAGACTGCATAGCTATGTAATTTAAAGATAAGAAAATAAAGACTGACTGATTATAGTAAGGTTTTCATTATTTTTCCTTCAAAACATGATCGTCGTAAGTAAGTTTCGGTTTCGGTTTCGGCCGAAACTGAGACTGTTACCGAAATTCAGTTTCGGTTTCGGTCGTAAAAACCAGTTTCGGTCGGACACTAATACTTACATTTAGGTTGACAGATTAGCATTATCAGTCCATAACGTTCCCACTGTTGGGACACAGGCCTTTTCTATGTGAGAGGGAGTGGGCCGTAATCCACCACGCGGGCCCAGTCCGGCTTGGTAGACGTTACGTCTACAAATTTTTGGCTCTAGGATATGCCGGGTTCCTCACGATGTTTCCTTCATCGTTTCGAGAAGGTGATGAAATGAATTAATTAAAGTAAAACGCCTGCCTGGGTTTGAAACCACGAGCTAGAACTCGTTAGTCGGAGCCACTACCACTGGGCTACCACTGTTCTGACACCACTGCTTGATCTGTCAAGCAGAAAGAAAGAAGAAAGAAAATTCAAACGCAATTAGTGGTATGTAACTTATATGTACTTACCACTAATTTCGTTTGAATTTTGACGGATAATTAGTTTCGCTTCTTTCAATCCAGCATTTTAGCAACTTACAATGCCTGAACGCACCGTAAGTAAATATGTATGGTAATAATAATGAATTTAAGTCGTTTACGTATAGGTAGTAGGTACAAAGAAACATATCAGCCAATATATATATTAAAAAAAAAAAACGTTTTTTATAGACTACTTATTAGAATGCCGAACGTTGTTCTGAATTTTAATGAACACGTTTTGACAGTTCGGGCGTTAGTCATAGTCGACGTGTGCGCATGTACCGAACGTATTCGAATAAAAATATAACATAAACATAACGCTAGACGAATTTACGTCGACTGCGTACTAGTGCGTAAAAGTTTTCATTTGAATAAAGTGATAGATAAAGCTCAGTATGAATATTCAGATCAAATTTATAGAAGGAATTTCCTCACGTGTGAAGTGAAAGAAACTTGAAGGTCGCGTCTCAAAGGAATACCTCTGTGTGAGTATTTTACTTGTGACATTTCCCTTATCATATAAACATTTTCCTTGTGAAAATCTCGGAAACAAAACATTATTATGTACAGATATTATGCGATGTCCTCCCACGTCGAAAATGATTTGTATCTAGATATGTCTACACTTATATTATATAAAGAGGAAAGATTTTACTGTTTATAAAATTGTTTGTAATGGATAAACTGAAAAACTACTCAACCGATTAAAAAAATATTTCACCTATAGAAACCTACATTATTCCGTAGTAACATGAGCTATAAATTTCACGCGGACGAAGTCGCGGGCGAAGTGCTAGTATACAATACAGTGATAGGTATAAACTATGGTTAAAGTTTTTTTTTTTCATTCAGATCTCTCATCGTAACTAACGATATATTAACTTTAACTTGTTTCCAAATAAAAAAAATAGTACTTAACTACTTTCATATTACGCATCATTCATGGGTAGGTAGAGGTCTAAAGGTCAGGCTTCTCGCATAAGTCCTGAAAGCAGTATCTACACGATTCTAAGCACATGAATATGCTACGAAATGATTCTGCTTTCAACACGGACTCGCCCCTAGGGAAAGCTGGATAGTTTTTATATTTTAAAAAGTAAGACCCACTCTTGATGGAATTGTATACCCCACAAGATCTGCACTGATTTGGAATAGAGAATGATAAATCTTTGATGTAGAAATGACAAATTATAAATGATCAGATGCATCGCCATCAAACGCTCAATCATCCAGTATTCCCTAGAATAGAATTTAATACAATTTATTTGCAAATATGGGTAATACATAAGTAGTAGTAGGTATCACAATAAAGAGTTCTGCCATATTTCACCATTCGGCATGCAAACATTTTCATTATATAAAATTGTTAAAATTTCAATTCTCTTTTAAACAGAACATAATTATTACACTCTCATTAAACAAATTATTAAAATTCAAATTTTCATTAAAACCGACCGACCGAGTAGTTTCGTAGCACCTCAGACATGCCAATGTTGGCTATTTTACCAAACTTTGGATAATCTCGAATCACCTAGAAATAGTATAGGTTGGCAAATATTTTGTGTGAGACGGGCACATGCCACAACTTCCGATTGGCATGTTTCCGCAAGATATTCTCGGGTTACTTAGTGCACTCGAATTTGTTAGCACATGCCGCACGTGTACTACAACTTGGTATGGGTTGCATTATTGCGCTAAATACTTATTTAGCAGATTAGATTACGTCATTCAGTTTAAGACTTGACGGTGAGATACTGTAATCGCCGGAGAGGTCGTATAAGAATGAATTTGTCTGGTAACAGTCGCTCTCGCTGAGCGTCGGTCGCATCCATCGATGGTTGCGTGGCGGCTGTTTTCTGGTGGCAGAGATGAACTGCAATATTCTGGCAAAACCCTGATGATATTGAAGCTTCTAAACCAGTAATACGATGACCACTTCTGGTAAAAACTATCCTGCTCCTTTAGGCTTGTTAAATATTTGAACTGAGTTCACATCTTAATTGAAGACATGAAGATATCACTTTATAGCATCCCACTGGCCTACAGACACGAACACAAATCGTGAATTGGAGCCGTCTAAAGTAAAACAGGCGTGAATGCGGGATATTCTGGAATGCTTTGCTTTGGTTTGGTTTGGAATGCTTGATGCCTTGACATACTCAAAACAAACTTAAATTTTCTTTTCAACACTTTCATCTTCTTTATACACATTATAATTATTAATAGGATCTTCTTTTCTTTTAAAACACCTTTGTCTTGGTTCTATTTAAATGTCTCCCGTCACCATATTATATTTCCTGTGAAGTTTGCAAATTTTGGAAAGCTTCCTATAAAATACTATAACTCAATGATCACGCAGGTAGAACTTTATCATCGGGAAAGAATTTACCAGAAATGTCACATCATTAAATGTCACAAATATGTGTATCAGTTGAACAGTCAAAAAATGATCCGATCCTCAAAATTCACTAGGGCAATGCATAGATTTTTTATACTTTTCTCGCTCCGGCTACCTTTTTCAATCGATCCGAATCCGAGAAACGATCCTATTTGCACAGTCTTGTAGTCCTATTTGCACAGAGCCACAGAGACTTTTGGCGCTTATATGACATTGACAAACGCTGTTGGTAAACATTTGTGAAATTGTGTTGAAAAACAAAATGGCGGTGTTAGTTCCGATTTTGGTCACGCACCAATAGATCCTTGTGCAACTAGATGTTGAGGCACTTGCGCACAAGATCCGAATTCCATGCGACCGGCCGTCATTTCTGGGATCGGATGCAGTGCGCTACCGCTCTAACTGTGCTCACCATAGGGTTCACGATAATCTAATCGTTTTTCAGTTTACCCATTGTAGAAGTTGTGCCTCAAAAGTTTGAGAAACGAGCACTAAAGCAGAAATTTTTAGGTACCTACCTACCTACATAGTTTTCTAACACTATAAAATCACCCTTTTGTGATGTCCACACCTTTTTACAGAGTCCGATGCAATTCTTTTGAACCCTTCAAATAAAATCCATCAAAGCTGAATTTTAACAAATTGGATGATCATTAATGCATGTGGTTGAATGCTTGAATGCAAATGTTGATGCTAGGAAATCGACGATGTGATTCAAATAATGGCCATGCAGTGCATAATGTATCGGCACCCTTTCATTAAGAACCAATTTGAATTGGTCACGCGAGGCATAAACACGCTTGCTTTGTTTATTTGCAATAACAACTGCTACTTCTTAGTTCTTAATAAAACTCGTGCATATGTTTTCAGTTGTCTTCAGAAATTTTCAGTACTGGTCCACCCGTAATTGGTCTAGTTACTGGTTTATATGAGTCTTGTAAGAGGAGATAAAATAACCGTAGAAGATCGATCGTTAAACTTCGTCGTTAAATTTGAGGGTACGCACATTGTTCTGGACGCTGCTGAATGTTTAGGTCTTGATTTACGGCTTAGCCACATAATTAGGTAAAAAGCGATGAGGTGAGTCGCATTGGTTGTGCCTGGTGAAGTCGTTCTCAAATTTAAAGTGGCGCTGTTGTCCCCGACCTCTCGTCCTGGCCTCTTGCCAAGAAGCCGGGTCGATTCGGTGCCCCCTCGCGCGGGGCGAGGGCATCGCCTGAGTAAGGTTCCAACCGAATCCTATGTCTCGACCTTATTTCCAAACGGATGTTCCTTACTTTCGCTTTTAATGTGGCTTTAAACCCTGACGAAGGTCTCGGAACATAACATAGTTAGTTAGGTACTACTGAACCGTAAGCTATAACATGGAACAACACTCGTGCGAACAAAATCTCGATTTTACTTTGGGTTTACCATTCCCTGACACGTTATTTGAACCTCGTTCTAAGGTTCTTGTATTTTAGTTACATATTTTCAAAGTCCTGAAGGGTCAGATACTCAGAGATAAACGTGGGCGCCGCGTCTAAGACTGTCAGCGGCGGCGCGTTGACATACAACCGGCGGTGGTGCGTAACACCAGCGGATCGAGTATGATTGATTACGTAATCGTTTTAATTAAATACTTACAATAATAAGCAAACTTCATATTTGCGAAGTCCCGTCTAACTTCGTCAAACAAGATCACACCAAGACAAATCTTGCGCCGGCTTGTCCATAATACCTTCGTGTTTATTATAACCAGAGATCGGATATTCGGATGCACATTTACCTAAAGATAATTTTTAGCTATGAAAGTATGTAAGCGGCTTTATAAATTATTTGTAATATTTATTAAAACCCCGGGATTCTTGGATTGCATAACTATTCAGATGTGTATTAATTTAAAATTAATGTTTAACCCGATACAAATATGTGTATGTACTGGAGGAGGGGTGGTTTGTATTAGTTAAAACAAAAAATAAAGAAATTACTTACCTAAATTAAGACGTTTTCGATTCAAAAGCGCATTCCATGTTAGTCAACATCTCAACTTTAGGTGAATATGCATCCGAATGTCCGATCTCTGATTATAACCTATGATACGATATACGGTCGAACAAAAACTAGTTTTGTCAATTATTTTAGTTAAGCATTTTATTAAGAAGAAAGCAGAAGTGCTGCACCTGTTTAAAAAAGGATGTCATTACTATTGTTTGCAAGACCAACCTGGTTTTAAGGGTAGTCAGAATGTTCGCTTTGTTCGAGGACACGTCTAATAGTAAGGTCGCTGAGACTAAGTGCTGCTCCGCTTAATAAGTTTTTGGCTTGAAACTGAGCAAGGTGACTCCTCGAATGAAGATTGCACCTATATTACCTGTATTGTATCGGTCCACGAGTCGCCTTCTGCTAAATGGTCCTGCAAGGCAGCGTAGGCGGTAAGAACGGAAATAATGCGAAACCAGAAGAAACTGGTAATGTGCAGCCTGTGCAGCTCCAGCTGTGATCTGCGATAGGTTCTGTTGACGGAGTACTGGACGGGTTGCTACCAATCATGCGAAATAATTGCAGTTTATTTGTACCTACTATAGGTAAGAAATATTTCGTTTGCTCGGTTCTAAATGAAAACTTAATGAACTTTACTTAAATCGAATTAAAAGAGACTGATAAATAAATTGGGGGAGTTGTTCTAAAATGCCGTTATCAAAAGTTGATTTCGCTAGGCAGATTAATAATTTGTCGACTTTAAATTGGTTAATTCAATAACTAAGAATACTGAGACGACTTTTTAAATTGAGGCCCGAAGTTGCTTAAAGAACGACGGTTGACGGTTTTATTAATTATCAGGAACTAATATTAGGAAATTTAAGGGATTATAGATTAATATTACTAAGTAAAAACCCGTGCGGATGCACGGGTCGATGGAACGGGTTAAGCTATGCTTTCTGCGGCTGGTCCGTGGATGGGTGACCGTCTTTACATTCCAAGACCCGTTCGTGCTTCGAATAGCATGTTAAGCCATTGGTCCCGGCTGTCATTCGTGGATCTTTGACTGTAGTTACGGATCGTCAGATCCTCGAAAGTCTGACAACTAGCCAATTAACCAGGTCAGATAGCAGTCGTGTAAAATACTGGTATTCAGGTGTATCTGGTTAGACTGGAAGCCGACCCCAACATAGTTGGAAAAAAGCTAGGCAGATTGAGATTAACATTACGTACTTATGGCTACGTATATTTGGTTCATCAAGAAGGATCCGTCTGATTGCTATCGTGCAACAGCTGAACAGCATAAAAATCAGCCTAAAATGTTCCCACTGCTGGGACACAGGCTTCCCCTCTTAGAGAGGGAGTAGGCCGTAATCTACCACGCGGGCCCAGTACTGGTTGATGATTAAACTTTTTACCTAAATTGACGTGCATGTCTAGGTTCAAACCTACGAGTTACCTACACCTCGTAAGTCGGGGCTGTTACCACTTGTACTATCATAGAACAATAACTTCCAAATTAAAATGCCTCAACTAAGCCCGTCAGGGTTAGGTTGCGCCAGTGGATCGGAATCGGTCACCACTCGCACTAAGCCGGACTCACCGGAGTTACCGCCATCAATATTTCGTTACTGAACATAATTGCTTGCCACTTCGGTAGTCTTAGCGCGTAATTCGCCCTGTTTGATAAAATCTAGTAACACGAATCCAATTTCAAAGCACTGCATTTACTAAGCGTAAGCGGGTTTGTTGAGAAGTTTAATAGGATAACTATACTTGAACTGCACAACAAAACCCGCACTTCTAACAAGTTACTGTTTCTATAGTTACAATGATTGTATAAAGATTAATGCTAATAAACTTCGAGTATTCGGGGAAGACTAGGTATGATGTTTTTGCAAATAAGTTCCAAGAATAATTATGTGCAATTTATTAAAATCTATTATAGCTCTTCATGAAATTTCTCATGAGCGTGTTCAAGATACATAGGCAACTTTTCGAGCAAATGTACTTTATGTAGATAGCTGACTAGTTAGATATGTCAAATTAGCTATATCTGGAAACATAATACCATAAACTATAACTTCGTACCTTATTAGTTGTTCTAATTTTCGTGATTACTTATGAGTCCACCTCAGAACACCTATAAAACAATATGTACCTTCGATTTTTCTCGAACACTTTCCTCAATAAGTGCCCTTTTAATAAACATTTCATCATAAATATTGAACGTTCTCTTTTCTTCTAGTCGTTTATTTAAGCTTGACTTTGGTTCGTTTTTTGACACTAGTTTATTTCCTAGGAACACCCCTCGGTACAGGTAGGTACAGCCACGAACATCATTTGTCAAAAACTAAAAAAAACTATTCGCTTCAAAGAGTTTTCAGACATTATTCAAAAACTTGGAAAAAACTCGGTGATAGTTCCGAGGTGATACTTATTGCTTGTTTTTGGGTTCAAAGTTAGCACGAATATCTGATATATCTGTGAAGGGTTAATAAAAATATTCAGGTATATTTGGTTAAAGCCTCTTCCTACCGACCCGGACAGAGTCCCGAACGAACTATACAGAAAATCCAGTGTCCCACATGCCATACTTTCCAATCCACGATTTCCGAATTTATTGCCGATTCTGACGTTGACAGACGGAAGTCGGTCTAGCCCCTCGACACGGTCCGCTTTAAGCTTAATAAAACGTTACATTAACTAAAGAGGCTACATTTTATACTCAATTGGACCATTTCATTGTCCGCATAATGTCGTAAATTCCCAATGTATTTTTTACAGAATAAATGTATATATATCCTAGCGAACTTTTTATTTGTACTGAATGAAGCGCGTCTCATTAAAATTGAAGGCCAAACAGATTTCCCGAAAGTGCAGTACCTACCTATCTGATTGTGTTTGCACTTTGCACATGTTCAATCAGTAACGATTTTATTGAATTGAACACGGAGCGTAATAAATCAATGAATTCGCGATGTTTTCATATACTTACTACAAAAAGATCATGAATGCCTTATAAATGTAACGCAACGCATAAAGTAACCACATTGAATTGAAAACCTTGGCTTAGACTGCCATCCGCCTGTTGCCTAGAATATCAAAGCTGGCCATTACTAAAGCTAAGCAAACCAGTGATCGGTATAACACACGACACCCTTCAATTTAAAAAAAAAAAAAAAAAAATTATTGAAATAAAAACGATGCTCCTTCCTTGTTAGCATTAAATCTGAAGCTTTAATTTCTCCAAACTTGCCTCCATAAAACAAAAGAGCTTCTAGCCATTTAACCATAATCCTATTCCAATTCTAGCTTTAACTTTGTTTGGCTGAAGTGTAATTTTACCGTAACACTTGTATTTTTATTTTACGAAGCGTTGCTTGCTTTACTTTGGGTAATCAAGTGTACAAACTCCCTGTGAATGTGTGCGTGTAGACGAGTAGCGTCAGCACATATCACACACACTTCCGTCTTCACCACTGTTTCTGACGGTACCGAGAGCTCATGCGCTTACACACACATACTTAGCGTGTTGTTACATTAGTAACCACGAGTAAAGCGCGCGTCGCTTAGTGTGATAGAAAAACTACTGTAACCAATATGATGTTTGCGCTCGTGTAAGCTATTACAAGTGAACGTATGCAAAGCTCTCTGCCCACTACACCGTACTATGGTACAGTATACGTTCATAGCACGTCATGGTATGCCATGACGTGCTATTAACGTGTCAGGCACGGAATTAAACATGACAGGATCAACGAAGCCCACTAGATCATACCAACAGCGTATTATACCCGTACATTACGGTTTTAGTGACCGCTTTAGCATCCGCGTATCGTATCGGAAAATTATGGCTATTAGAGAATTGGCAATTACAGCCTTTGTTATAGACGAGAAAGACAGAAAACGATAACATCAGACGATCACGACGTTACTGGATTAAAGTGCGTATTACACTCGTAACTAGGAACACTCTAATTAGGAAATTGGAACCTAGTGATCACATTGGACTAAATTGAATTCTAAATCGGGCATGTGACTCTTATGCGCTTATGAAGTAGAACTACATTGGGATGCAACAATTTAGTAAAAGTAGTGCGGTCGGGATCTTCCAATCTCACTAAATCGGATGTAACTGTTCTAACTTCGATTTCCTAATTAGATGCCCTTCAAATTGGATAGTGCAATACGCACTCAACGACACTTTAAAAAAAGAAAAGTCGTGGGAGAACATTAAATATTATTTAGGCACCTACATGATGAATGTTACATACGTTATTTCGTATGACGTCATTTCAATTTAATGAATTATTGAGAAAGATTGTAAATATGTATTATCACTAGAAGAAACAAAACACTTACAGAAAGGCTTACACCAAGAGAAGCCAGTGTGTCCACAGTAAGTAAAATACAAAAAAAAAAACTTTACTGGTCGTGCCCGCGGCTTCGCTCACATGACTGTGGATTCTAAGTATTGGCATTATAAGTTAATCGGAACGTGAAGACCTGTCCTCTAATAACAACAACACTACAAAAATTATGGAACAGAAATACGAACTATGATAAATTAAAATTGATCATTAAGAAGCACGGTCATGGTATGGAACAGTGTAGTGGGCAGACTCCTTTAGGCTAAGTAGTATTAGTGTGGGCCGTAGTCGCCCCAGCAGACGTCCTGGGCGTCGGGAATCCCAGGCTGATTCCCGGCCACAGTCGCGGTCGGCGCGGGCTTGCGGACGGCGAGTAATGGGTAGCTCGCTGTCCCGTAAGGACCAAGCCCGGGTCGACGGCGCGTTGTATTCCACGCGCGCCTAAAAGAGATGTCAGCACCAACAGGTGGGGTCCGCAAGGGCCGATGCCTGTCAAGGGTGCGGGATGTTCGAAAGAGATACCGTGGCCCCTGGTACACAGGCAACTGAAGGAACACGTGTGGGTTTTAGTCAGTAAAAGTCTGACAGGCCCTCCCGCTCTACCCAGAGCGGGAGAAGTTATTTGATGATTTCCCAGCCACAAAAAATAAGGTACCTCATTAAACCACGGTTAATTTATTGCAGCGTATGATGTGAAGCCTAGGCAACGGCGACGGTCGGGTTTCCTTGCCAGCCCCATTTAATGATTGGTTTCTGCATTGCTTACTCTATTGTGGTAGCAACTTAAGTTAAAACGAACCACTTATTAAACAACTAGCTTTTGCCAGCAGCTTCGCCCGCATGGAGGTCGTACATGAAGTCTTCATTTGTATGATACATTCATTCATTAACTACGTAATGATTTTTTTTAATAACCGTTTGATTACACAGGCCGAAAAATTATTTACCCAGAAACCAGACTATACATTTCCGAAGTATTTTGATGCGCTGAATCCGAATCTAACCGCAGAATTGCTCTATCACGTCAGGATTATGAGATATCCTAACCTGGAAGAGCAAAAAGCACCGTATTTGCTAAATTTGGAGGTTACGTAACCCGGTAGATACTCTTTCCTCCAAAAAATCATCAATTGTATCTGAATGTACTAGCCTTTCTCTTTAAAATGACGTTGAATTTACTCGAATATCTTTTTTTTTTTCGCTGAGATATCGCATTTAGAATTTTTCATGCATGTGGATTTTCCTATGTCTGAAAATCCATTACATTATCCATACAGAAAAGAGTTCGTATAATTTTGTCGGCCAGTGTTATTATTGAAACCTCATCATCATGATGATAACTTGATTATTAGTGAAACCTTAAATAGTAAAATCAATCTGCTTAGCCTTTCCCCAACTATGTTGGGGTTGGCTTCCAGTCCAACCAGTAGCTCAATATCAGTATTTTACATGGAGCGACTGCGTAGATATCTGACCTCCACAACCCAGTTACTAGGTAACGCGATATTCTGTGGTGCTGTCTAAGTACATACTTACGTCTTTCAAAATACCGAACTTACCTACCTATCAGTTATGCACTTGGGTAAGTCTTTTAAGTTCTAGTCACTACGTTAAAAGCAATCTATGTATTTCCCAAGATGCATTCGGGTGAGTACTCTGTATCTCTTCCGTGGTCTACTCCTTTAGTAATACCTCCTTTGTGTTTTTTTTATCAATAGAATATTGTTTTGTAAACAAGGTGGCAGAGACATCGAAGCGCATACTGTAACCGTGAATTCGGTACAAGATTCTGAAACCGCCCGCGTTGATATACATATTTCTTATAAATAATATGAACTGCAATATTTATATATTCTGTGGGGAGTCTCGTTTATCCTCAAAGGAGCTAAAGAAAAGGGATTAGCTAAGAAAGTGCCAGGGAAGATTAAAATGAAGACTGTTTGTAAAAGTTCTTTGGAAAATCTTTACGTGGACAACGTTAAGGTAGACGGCGAATTATGGTTTTTGGAAAGTTTTTTGCAACTTACAGCAACAGTTAAGTTGCTGTAAGGGTAACACACTTTCAATCACAATCAGAGTTTTTTAAAGGATATTGCTAATCCATTGCTACGTAGGGTTGAAAAATTCGTCTGCTCAACAACGTAAATAACGCAATGAACGTGGGTGAATTGTCAAAAAGAAACCCATTGCCATCAATTGTCTGGGGAGTTTGTTGCGCCACTTCTTCTTACCAGCTAAAGCACTAGGAAGTGGTGAAGGGCTGGCGTATTGGGAGAATGTCTAATGTAATTGTAACGTTCAAAAAGTACTGACATCGGCCTAGTTTGAATAAAAAACGTTCGATTTTGATTTTGTCATTTTATCTCACTGCGTCGCGCCGGTCATTATACACCGAGGAATTGTAATGGTTGTTTTCCCTCAGCGAAATGGTTTTGTCCTGGTAATACAATCGTTTTTTATACAAATAAAATATTAGAAACCAAAAATGGCAGATTAACCATCGTGAAAAAGTTTATGCCGTATCACCACGTGCGAGAGTTTATTCTGCGCTTAAAATTTATGCATCGCTGTACCCTTTGTCGCCGGCGCGTGCGATTCGAGTAGTACCTACAAGTTACCACTAGTGTTACTATTGATTCTCACGTTTTCGAGTTGTTGAATATTTTTTTTTATTATTTTAAAACCAAAACCTCCTTTTTTACTTTTACTCTATGCTTTGAAAGTACTCCTTATGGCAAGTTGTTCTGCTGTGGGAAAACAACCATTAAAATTTCGGGGTGTATAGATGTAAGGTTCTAAAAAAGTTAGACACGCCCGTAGCAAATATGTTTAGCGCATTCTCCTTGAGGTGAAAGCTCCAGGGTGCATCGCGAAATTCAAATTGTCTTACGTTTATTGTAATTTACAGTGTCAAGTTGTTGAACAAAATATGATTTCCGACCGTAAAAAATACGGCTGTACATAAATATAATAATTAAAATCATCTATACAAAGCATACAACCCTCTAAGTTATGACATGTAATAAAATAAAATGTTAATTAATATAATAAAAAATATTTGAATTTCGCGCACTACCTTAACGCATCCTCCTTCAGTTTAAAACATTGTGGTCGAGTTCTTTCAGTTAAACTTGCAGCAAGATTACTCAAGATGGATTGGAGATATTACTGAACATAATATAGATAAATATTGGAATCATCTTGTAGAGCAGTTAAAAGATTCTAGTTTTCTTGTTATCTCAAACATTTAATGAAGCGATTATTCAAACCCGTTATTAGTAAAGGTTTTTAATTTTCTTAGTGATTATTCAAACTAAAGGTTTTTAATCTAATAAGTAGTTTTGTATTGTGCAAAACTAAGTACTTATTAATACTCAATACTTTTATTTCATTCCACATGTAGGTATTCTTAGGTTGTAAACTTATAATTACATCACATCGAGGGTCCATATGATCTAATTATAAGTTTACCATATTATGTCGGGCATAGCAAAATAAGTGATTTAGGAGAGAGGAAGCATTTGTTAATTACATAACATTATTTAGCAAAACTACGATATTCTAAAAATGACGTCAAGCTGACCGACCTTCAATTTGTGGACCAACCAGTGTGTCAGTGTCCACGCTTCGGCACCGTATGCCATTACGGGCAGGACGCACTGGTTGAAGACCTTAGTCTTCAGACATTGCGGGATAGGCGACGAGAAAACTTGACAAAGTTTCCCAAACGATGCCCAACCCAACTGGATCTTTCTGTCGGCTTCTTTCTCAAAGTTGAGTCTACCGAGCTGAATGACTTGCCATAAGTAAACATACTCCTTCACAACTTCGAGAAGCGACCCTTCGATGTGATTGGACTCGGCAAGACGTCCGAATTGTACATGACTTTCTTCTTGTCCAAATTCATGTCGAGGCCAATGCGCCGAGAGGCTACATTTAAGCTATACAGCATCTGGTCTAACTGTTCCAGCGTCTCTGCCATTATTACAATGTCATCGCTAAAGCGAAGGTGTGGATGTACTCGCCGTTCACGTTAATAACCTGTCCAGTCCAGTACTGGGTCTTGAAAACGTCCTCCAACGCATTAGTAAACAGTTTCGGGGATATCACATCCCGCTGTCTCACTCGTCTGAGCAGTTGGATGGGCCTGGTTTTCTGATCCTGGTACTGGACAGTCATCGTGGCAGCGTCTTCGACATCGTTGCAGAGAGGACAGAACTGACCATATTAAAATAATACCCATGTGGCCACCGATGGGACAAGCTCCATACAATTTTGCCCATTGTCCTTTCATGACTATCGGTTTAGGCTTGAAAGCGTAACAGACAGACCGAGTTACTTTCGCATTTATAATATTAAGTAGAGAGTTAGTAGGGATTGTCAATAAATGTTGGCATTTTCAGTAAATACTGAAGAGTTTTATACAAATTTCATAATATGAATCAAACCGTGTAATGAATTAAGTACATTAGTAAAGGAAATCCATATAATATATACAACATACAAAACAAAACACACTAGAATACAAAGAAACCCAAAAACTCCAATATTAGCTAAAGCTACTTTTACTTTATGGTTGTTCCATGTTTATTGTACAATCAGTGAAATTAATTTGTTAAGCAAATTCACACCCTACGTCAATTATGAGTGGTATGCCGCGGTTGTCCCGTAAATGGGTGACCATTTTCATATACCAAGATCCTCTGTGCCTCGAAACGCACGTTAAGCCGTTGCGTTGGTCCCACTGTTATTAGTGGATCTTTGACAGTCGTTACAAGTCATCAGAACTCCGAAGTCTGGCAAACCAGTATTTCTAAAGGGTTAACGTATTACCCAGTAATTGGGTTGTGCAGGTCAGATAAGCAGTCTCCCCATGTAAAATACTGGTATTCAGCTGCATCCGGTTAGACTGGAAGCCGAACCCAATATAGTTCGGAAAAGGCTGGCCAGATTGATAGTCATCTCATACAACTGTCAAAGACAGTTGTGATTTGACTATACGGACAGAAGTTGATAGTCAAGTTGCTTAACGATGAATTTCCCTGACTGTAGTAAAAGAGTAGCCCCGCTACCCATAAAACGCTAGTCGAAGTTATAAGCAAAGCTCGTACACATACTACAGCTATTTCTCTCCACAGCATGGACGACATTGAACTGAAGAACATCCAGCTGCAGTTCCCGAGTGCCCTTCGGTTCAGCGGCGAAGTGGGCTGCGCGGAGGTGCGTGTGCGCACTGACCGTGGCGACATCGTTGTCGCCGTGCAGGGCGACCGCTCCAAGCCGGCTATCATAACATACCACGATCTTGGGCTCAACTGTAAGTATCTATCTTTACAATTTGTCCCTTTTTCGGTGCGCTGTCTTGGCTTCGTGCCAGGGTCTGCTGTCTAGTTGAGGTGTTTCCTACATGTACGAGTGGCGCGGGTGGTCCACGATGTGACAAAAAGACGTGATGTACTTTTGTTGGCCTTCTTGGTTTGTACAGGACCAAAAAAAATAGAAATGTCTCATAGCCAGGATTTAAGTGGCTTTATTTCTTCTTCATTGCAGATTGGTGTCTGCTTCAGCAATAGGCTAGTTGACAGACAGTAAGCAAAACACCTTAAAAAAATCTGAATGGTTTTGAGCTAAAAATATTTAAAAAAAACTATTTGATTTTGTAAATGATTTAGAATAATTAATATTTTGGAAAAATAATTACGTAAAAATCAAGCCATTGGTCACGTGATATTGAACGCGAATCAGAGTGCGACATGTCACATACACATAATAATGTCGTCAAAGGATGTCGCAGATTAATTGATACCTAATAGACAACATAGTCATTCAGATTCGATTTCGATCAATTCGTCATATATCACAAACATTTCTATTAATTCAATTCAATTAATAATAATAATAGGTACCTGTATGTCCCTTAGTTCCCTCAACCTGCCATCTAACACCTACCACCTGCTGCAGAAGGCAGTGATTCTTAACACATGCAGGCTAGTTAGAAAATTTCTTCAGTGTTAGTCTGACACCTTGCACCAATACTCCCACGCAAATATAGTTTCATCTAACACACAGTCTACTCATAATATTACTCCCACTCTTAACCCCACTGCTGGACACTTGGCTTAGGCCCGTGCCATCAGTTTTATCCGGCTAGGCCGAGGAAAACAAATAGTAAAAAAAAAAAATAGGTACCTGTACAACATGTGGGGCACGGTAGGGCCCCGGCCAAGACGAGCCAAGCGGAGCGCAAGGGCACTACCTACCATTTCTCGATGCGCTTCGTAGTTTTTTTTAACATTTATAACTTGGGTTTGGATTATACCAGATAAACAAAATTCTCGGGATATGTTGTCAATAGCGGTCTTACTAAACATATAAAATTTTAATTGCATAGCTCTTATACTTTAGATTTTATTGATATAAATCTAAAAAACCCTGATTTCGTCACTGACTCACTGATGATCATCAAAATTCTTAGGGTACTTCCTAATGTCCTAGAAAGCTGAAATTTGGTATGTAAGCTAGTATTAGTACCCAAACAACAAAAAATTCTAAAACTTTGAACTTTTACCCCCAACCCCCCCTTAAAATAGGGGATGGAAGTTTGTATGAGACTTCCGCAATTTTGACGCTTCTGTTTTGAAAATTGATATAGGGGCTCCTTGTTATTATAAATAATAATAAATAAATATTTTCCCAAGCAACTTACAAAAAGAAGTGAAATCCCACCAACACATTTTCATGTAAAATGCTGCCAAGACGAGACCATACGACTCACACTGTCAAAAAGTTATCAGATCACATGTAGAGCCAAGCTACAAGGCCTAACTTAACAAGCCTTACTTACACCTTAGTCAATATATGTGGCTTGGCTGGCCTCTACATGAGATCTGAAGGCCAATTCTCGTAATTAAAAACGTTCAAAATCTAGTCGTAGTTTCATTTCAGCGACAAGCAAATGTCAAAAATGTATGAAAAATCTTGGTATTTTTGACAGATTGACACTGAGATCAGACCGTGAACGTTCTTAAAATTACGAGAATCGCCCCTCTGATAACTTTTTGACAGTGCGAGTCATATGGTCTCGTCTTGGCAACATTCTACATGAAAATGTTTTTGGTGGGTTTTATATTAGGTCTTTACCTATGAAATTGCCGTTTTGCAGTACTGGCCATTTCAAATCAAAATAATTTTTGTTTGGGTAAGAATTCTAATTTCAAATTAATTTTATTTTAAAAACATGGATTTTTTTTTCCAAAAGTAGTCATTTGTTTATTGATTAGTGTTACATTTTCATCGCATTTCAATCTTTTTCGTCATCATGGATACGTTAAAAATTCGAGTAATTATGGAATATGAGTACCGTCGTGGCAGCAACGCGGCACAAGCGGCACGCAACATCAACGACGTTTACGGAGCTAACACTACAAACCAACGCACCACCTGTTATTGGTTTGCTCGCTTCCGTTCTGGAAATTTCGACCTGAAAAATGAACCTCGCGGTCGTCCGAAGACTTTGGTCGACAATGACGAATTAAAGGCGATTGTGGAAGCTGATGATACACAATCTACGGCTGAATTAGCAGCAGCTTTCGACGTTAGCGTCAAAACAATATTGGTCCATTTGCGTCAAATTGGCAAGGTAAAAAAGCTTGACAAATGGGTGCCCCACGAACTCAATGATCGTCAGCGCGAAGTACGCGTCGAGACGTGCCTTGCACTGCTCAACAGACACACAAATGAAGGAATTTTGAACCGCATTGTTACCTGCGATGAAAAATGGATTCTGTTTGATAACCGCAAGCGCTCAGCAAGTTGGTTGGATCCTGGTTCAGCACCTAAACAATGCCCTAAACGAAAACTTACCCCTAGAAAAGTGATGGTCACTGTTTGGTGGTCTAGCGCCGGTTTGATTCATCACAGCTTCTTACCAAACGGGGTGAGCATTACTGCAGATGTGTACTGTGAAGAACTGAACACAATGATGGAGAAGCTGGCACATCTCCAACCAGCATTGGTCAATCGCTCGTCTCCGCTGCTCCTGCACGACAACGCGCGACCTCATACTGCACAGCAGACGGTCTCCAAGTTGCAAGAACTGGGGTTGGAAGCTCTCCGTCATCCGCCCTACTCACCAGACCTTGCGCCTACAGACTACTACTTTTTCCAGAATTTGGATAACTTCTTGGCGGGAAAAAAATTCAATACCCGAGAGGCAGTACAAAATGCCTTTGAAGAATTTGTTGCCTCCCGTCCAGCTGATTTCTTTAAGAAGGGCATCAATAAACTGCCACTGCGATGGCAAAGATGCATTGATTGCATGGGTGATTACTTCGATTAATACAAAAAAAAAATACATGAAAAAAATTAGTTTAAATTTTTTCATACAAAACGGCAATTTCATAGGTAAAGACCTATTATTTACATGTTAACGAAATCTTTAGTGTCATAAAAGTTACGTTCATTCAGCCATTTATATAATTTGCTTTTAAATGAGTTCGTATTATTTAGTAATTTTAGCTCGTTTGGTATTTTATTGTATATGTCACCGTAAATTTGTAAATACCGTTAGATTATAATCTATCTTGCGATATTGGGAACCTTAACATACTGCTTACAATTTAACGCATTATTTTTCGGTAGATCTATCGAAGGAAAACCGTTAAATTGTGAACTGGTATCAAGACGGATAGTAAGTACCTTGCGCTATTACTAAATAGTCAAGTAACTGTCACTAACTTGTAAGTAGCGCTCGCCGGCCGCTGCCGCGGCACCGCTCGCTCGAATCGTGCGCGGTTGGTCGCAATTCTAACCTAACCTAACCTATTCGGTCAGTAAGCAGTATGGTGCAGTTCACAATTTATCGACGGTTTCAAATCTCGCGAGATAGATTATAAACTAATGGTGTTCACAATCATACGGTGACATTATACGTACACACATCACAAGGTAGCTTTGGCATACTTGGCTGACTTAGGATTATCCTTTAATACAGGTCTGTGTGGATCCCTTGTTGGTTGAGTGATTACTTCATACGGTTTTTTGAATAATCTCTTATTACTGTACACATATTTACAGGCTTCGTAAATGTAAAGTGCACCATGCATAAATGTTTCAGAGAAACATAAAATGTCAGGTTCTTTATTCGCGTCTTATAATTCTAGTATTTTCTGTTTTGATAAGATACTAGCGATATTTTGATATAATATTTTAAGGATTTACAAAAATGTTCATGAAAAAGCTGTTTCCTGTCTAAAACCTGAAAATAGTATAATATATTACCTATTTTTGTAGAAGATGGATTTATTACATCGAGTTTATTTACATTATCACATTCTAGCTGTTTTCGTGCAAAGTAATATGGGATTGTTCCCTTAGGATTATTTTTGTTTTTATTATTAGTTTTCGTAAGATTTGGCTGACTACGCAGTATTCATTTCTTGAGTTCTTTGATATTCACGTATTTTTTTTTCATAATCATCATAGTCAATAATATAATTAATTAACTTACATGTAATATTTAATTTATGATTACCGTGAATAAAGTTAGAATTTTTGTATTCATTGCAAATATTTAAATACATATATTCTTTAATAAAATCAGAATAATTACATTATTATTGCCGAATACATCGAGAAGTTGACGAAGTTATGATGACAAAATCTTGATATCATAAGCTGTGCGTTGAAAAACCGTACGCGAAAAAATACCGCCGTGATATTTTTACGTCCGAGTGTACGTGGACTTGTCACTCGCGCCACTCGCCCGAGCACCATCTGTGCAGGACCGGATGATAATGTACGTGCACGAAATGCATCGTCGTACGTCATAATTACGTATCGGGTCGTTTAGGTGGAAGTGCCAGGGTAGCTCGCGAAATTCAAATGACTAATATCATGAAAAATTCTTTCAATGGGATTAAATGAACTTATGGGTTGTATTCATATTTTTAATTATTATAATTCTTTAAAGCCATATTTGTTACCTTCTCGAATAATAATTTAATCAACATACAAGCTGACACTGACCTGCAAATTGCAAAAAGAAAAGTTGAATTTCGCGGTCTGGCTTAGCGCATCCACCTTAATTGTTATAATATAAGAACATTGTATATCTACTTATAAATTCCGACTTTTTTCCACCTCCACGTTTATTCGGTAAGAAAAACCTCTTTAATGGTTAATTAATAAAGCAGTCGTCTCTAACACCTGGAAATGCCAATATATTCTGCACCTAGTAACTACAATAATAAAAGAGCCAGGTAGCCAGCCATTTTATGTTATACGAAATGACAAAATTGCCTTAATAAACGTCGAGGGCAATTGACCGGTGCTGGAATAATGATGCAATTTTTAGTTTGACATTTTCCATCTTCTACCCTCTTGTAAATCGAGATGGGGTCTTAAAATTACCAATTACGGCAACAATTTTCTGCTTTTCTTCGCGTTGAGTTTTGTATAGTAAAACTACGAAAGTTTCATAGCTTTTTGTGCAAGTAGCTCATCATCAGTAGGCTTAGCATGACGCTTTCTATTTCTACTCTACTGTAGAATAGAAATCGCTTGTCTACATTTCTCGTTAAAAAACTGTCAACTGTCTATACGGAAACGTAATTTTTGTCTATTCTTCCGACGACAAAACGCTTGTTTACGGTTCTCGTGCTAAGCCTGCAGAAAATGTCTGTAACGTTTTATTGAATAAGTATAAAACTGATTTAAAACTTTCATAAGTTAAAGCTTGACACAACATACTGACATAGACTCACCGTAACCAAGGGCTTTGATACAATTCCTAGCTTTTGTATTATGATGAAATGAGGTTTGCTCACGTTGAACGCGATACAATCTCATTTTGGTAGCGGAGAATTCTTCATTTAAACATAAGCTTGTGTCGTATGGGTGAAAGCTTATTTATTTTTCGAGATGACAATAATAATCCACCGTCAGTATCGTTATGAATTTGTCTGTTCATTAGTTTTACTAAATGTTGATGATAATATCTCCATACTTTGATGTTTTCAAGTCTAAAATAGTTCTAACATTTCTATTTAACCAAATCATCTAGTTTTTAATTTCCTTAGTCTTAAAAAAAGAATTTCCACCCAACAGTCTAAAGTTTACCAAGTACATGTGATTATAAAGTTAGCTTTAAATAGGTATAGGTAATTGATACTCTGAAGAAGTTTGTGGTTATCATTCTTTCGTCAAAAAAATTTAATATTGACTTCCTTTTATTATACGTCGGCTATGGGCGCCTGCTTCACAAAAGGTAGATGAGGTCGTTCGGAAAATGAGATACATTTTTACGCCAGCTAAGAATTTTTCAGGTTCATTCTATAAATAGATTTACGCTAAAGCGAGATCGTATTTCGTGATAACATCATTAAATATTTCACTCATTCAGTGTATAAATATTTTCTTAAACAAGATTCATGGAAAAGACGTGAGTGAACATTTAGCTACATCGACCAACAAATCTAAAATCATATTCAAGGAGTTCTATTCGTAGGATTTTATGGCGATTTTACAGCCTTATCGTCTTGTTCATCGATCGGTAACTGAAATACATAAAACAGTAGTAGGAATACATGTAGTGCTAAATCACCAAAGCATGAATCTAGATCCTCAGCGTAATGAGGTTCTTATTGATTACGTAAGTTTTGTTACGTAACTTGCGTGATGCCTGAAAGTAAGACGACGCTTTCAGGTGGAGTACATTTTACATTGCTAGGTATAGAACAAGCTATTCTTTGTTCAGGAATCATGTAAAGTCGCGTATATTTCAGTATCGGCAATGGTGGCATAGTTTGATGGATTTCGTACGGAACCAGTTGAGCGTTCTGTTGAAGCTGTTAAGGCGCGGTAAGAAGCAAAATGTTTTGGTATTTGACAATACCGCATCGTAGTAACAAATAAGATTCAAAACAGCGAAGCGTTTGATATTAGTTGAATCGAATTACCAACTAAATAAAAGTAATATTGCAGTTTTAATTCAATACAAACAAAAATGCACTGCTCAGTGGAATAATATTTAGGTATTTCTTTAGTTGATTGAATTCCCTTTATTTTATTTACATTATATAACCTAACCTACAGTTCTGGTAGCAGTTCGTTTTTCGTTCGTCGTTCGTAATCATTGACTATTGAAATTGACCAGCTGACATTGAAATTATACTGTTACGAGCTTCGGGTTCGTGACAATTAAAAACTGCCAATAAAAATTACCAAAATCGACACTTTAATTAATCACACAAATTACAAGACACAATTTCACTATTGATCGCTTTAAATCGCACTTCAAGATCACTTCAAATGTTTTCGCATGTATCGCTTATTCAATACTACCCTGATCCCGATCCGTTCCCGCCTTTTTATAGAGCCACAGAACATTCGGGAATCGAATCATCTAGAATCTTCGAGTACATACCGGCCCCGACTGAGCAGATGTTGATAACTCTAGAAGATTCTTTAATCGAACTTGCTAGATAGATCTTGACTCGATTAATTCTGCTAATCGATACTAGATGGCGCTAGTGGTAACGAATTACTTTAGCTTTAGCGCGTAACACTGCCCCCTCCTAAGACATGCTCGTCCCGAGCATTTTCGGCCCCATAGTAACGCGCCAGTCGATCCACATGGACGATCTTAGGAGTACCTCTTGCACCTTTCTGTATCCGGTACGTTACGTCATTGATCTTTGTCACAATCCGGTACGGTCCGTCCCATTTAGCTTGAAGCTTAGGAGATTTCCCTTTGCTGCGGACTGGATTATGCAACCACACTAGTGAACCTTCGTCAAACCCTTTATTGTTCATTTTGCGGTCATAACGGGTTTTCATCTTTTCAGACATTTGCTGGCCTGATTGTCTGACGTGCTCATAAATGTCGTTCATCTTGTTCCGCAAGTCGTTCGCATAATCGGTTATACTGCGTGGGGCATCAGGTGGTATTCCGGTGATCAGGTCTGCAGGCAGCCGTAATTCTTTTCAAAGTTTGCGAAAGCTGGTGTCACCGATGTACTTTCGTGAACAGCGCTTCGATACGACAACAAAAAAGGTTGTATGTGTTTGTCCCAATCCCGTTGCCGATTTTCCACAACTTTTGCTAGGTACCTCTCTAATGTCTGATTAAATCGTTCCACCATTCCATCCGATTGTGGGTGGTAAGATGTTGTTCTTGTTTTATGAGTACCCATAACTCGACAAGTTTCCTGGAATATTTGGGACTCAAAATTCCTTCCTTGATCACTGTGAATCTCTAAAGGTACTCCAAAACGACAGAAGACTTCATGAACTAATTTATCTGCAACTGTCGAAGCTTCTTGATTTCGAATGGCGAAGACTTCCGGCCACTTAGTGAAGTAATCCATCACAACCATGAAATACTTGTTACCACTTTCACTTTCCGGAAACGGCCCCGCAACGTCTAGGGCTATCCTTTCCCATGGTGCACCAACATTGTACAACTTCAATGCACCTCTACTACGAGTCTGAGGTCCCTTTACAGCTGCACAAGTTGTACATTTGCGACACCAGTCCTCGACATCGTCCCGGCAGTGGATCCAGTAAAACCGTTCTCGTACCTTCAGTAGAGTTCGTTTTACTCCCAGATGACCTCCTGAGCAACCATTATGGTACAGCTGTAGAACATCCGGTACTTGAGCTTTTGGGACAACCATTTGCAAATGACAGCTGTTTCCCCGAGCATTTTCCCATTTGCGGCACAGGACTCCATCCTGAATTACCAAGCTGTCCCATTGGGCCCAATAGATCTTTGTAATCGAACTCATTGCTGAGACGTCGCTCCACCTGGGCTTAGGAGCTCTGGCCTTCATCCACTCCACAATCGGCTTGATGTCCGAATCTTCCTGCTGTGCACGTTGTAGGCTTTCCTTCCACTCGTTGCTGAGGTCCGTCCTGAGCATCCTTACAGGTACCACTTCCTTACCCTCTTGCCTAGTACAATGCTTGCAGTCTTCAGGACAAGGTCTTCTTGACAATGCATCTGCGTTGCCATGAGATTTCCCGCTGCGATGTTCGACCACAAAGTCGTATTCCTGCAGTAGCTCAATCCATCTCGCAACTTGTCCTTCTGGATTTTTTAACTGCAATAGCCATTTCAGTGCAGCATGGTCGCTTCGTAAGTGGAATTTCCGACCCAGAAGATATTTGCTAAAATGCTGCAATGACTTTACCACAGCAAGCAATTCCCGTCTCGTGACACAATAGTTCCTTTCCGGCTTTGACAACGACTTGCTGAAGTACGCTATCACAACCTCTTGATCACCATTCCGTTGAGACAACACACCACCAAGTCCTATGTCACTTGCGTCTGTGTCAACTATAAATTCCTTGCCTGCATCAGGGTACCCCAAAATAGGTGTTTTGCACAGTCGGTCCTTCAACTCCTGGAATGAGATGTCGCAACTTTCATCCCAGCAGAAATGTCGCTTCTCCTCGGTTAGCTTATGCAGGGGTTTGGCTATATCCGCAAAGTTCTTAACAAATCGCCGATAATAAGAGCACAACCCCAAAAATGCTCTGACCTGCGTCTTGTCTTTTGGGACTGGCCAATCCTTGACAGCGGCGATTTTCTCTGGATCCGTGCGAATACCTTCTTCCGACACTACATACCCCAAAAAGCTAACTTGCCGTTTGAATAGTGAACATTTCTTCGGACTTAACTTAAGGTTGGCACTCTGGATCTTAATGAGCACGCGTTCCAGGTTTTGAAGATGTTCTTCAAACGTACGGCCTACAATGATGATGTCATCCGAGTAGACCAAACAGGCATCGCCAATTAACTTGGTTAGTACAAGTTCCATCAGCCTTTCAAACGTTGCCGGAGCGTTGCACAATCCAAACGGCATCACTTTAAATTGCCACAGACCCTTTCCTGTCGAGAATGCCGTTTTCTCCTTGTCCTTAGGGTCAATTTCAACTTGCCAGTAGCCACTTTTCAAGTCCAGCGTGCTAAACCACTTTACTCCAGTAAGCATGTCCAGCGTGTCATCAATTCTTGGCAAAGGGTAGCTGTCTTTCTTCGTAACGTCATTCAGACGACGATAGTCAACACAAAACCGCATGCTGCCGTCTTTCTTCCTTACCAGCACTACAGGTGAACACCATGGACTAGATGAAGGTTCAATAACACCATCCTTCACCATTCCCTCAATCATGGTTTCCACTTCCTTTTCACGCGCTACCGGTAATCTCCTTGGCCGCTGACGGATAGGCAACTCCTCTCCTGTGTTTATTTTGTGTTGAACTAAGCCAGTTTTCCCAATGTCAGCATCGTTTGAAGAGAAAACTTCGGCGTACTTGAGTAACATCTTCTTTGCCTTAGCCATTTCATTTTGCGACAGAGCGCTGCGAGAGTCTGCTAAAAGTGTGGTCACTCTTGTTTGTGCATCCTTGCTGGGGGTCCCAGTCGATAGATATTGGCATCGACGCAACCAATCCACTTCCTCGCAAGTACCAATCAGTGTGCCTTTTTCAATAATCTGTTCCTGATCACAAAGGTTCAGCACACGTACCACTGAGATGTCGGTGGCTCTGACCAAAGTTCGTGCCACTTTCCATGGAAGGTCATTATCTACCCTTTCCACGAGTACACAACAATGAATTTGCCCAGAATTCCGAGGAAGACTAACCGGCACAATCGTTTCTGATCTCGGAGGAAGAACAATCTTCTTAAGGCTATACACATTCCCTGGTAAAGCCCCTTCCATAAAAAGTTCCTCTTGGCCACATTTCATAACTCCTTGCTTGACATCAATCTCGCAGCAATTCTTCCTCATAAAGTCAAGGCCCAGGATGCAATCGTCCGTTATATCAGCCACGATGACATTATGCAGGTAGATCCTGTTGCCTAGCTTCAACTCCATCTCCTTTTCTCCATGAACGGGTATGCGCTGACCGGTGGCTGTCACCAAATTAATGCGTTCTCGGTTGAATGCGGAGTCCCCAAGGAGCCGACTTATAACTTGGGAACTGACGACCGTACGAGAAGCTCCAGTATCAATGGTTAACTTACAAGGCGTTCCGTTGACCTCGCCCTTGATGATTAAACTGTCATGGGTTTGTGTGATCGAAATCCTTGGGGCTCTTTGAACATCAGCCAGCACCCGCCCCGCAGTCCTGGCTATTACTCGTTTCCCTGCTGCTGCTGGGCAGTGCTGTTAGCCGCACTACCCTCTGGAGACCGGCCATCTTCCCTTTCTGCAGTTCGCTTAGGGCAACTGGATCGAAGGTGGCCCCTTTCCCCACAGCCGTAGCACCTAGGGCTGTATCCTTTATTACGGTCGCGAACTGTAGCCGCTACAACCTCCCTGACGCGATGGGAACGATGATCCTGCCGCACAGCTTCCACCTCCAGTGCATGGGCCAAGGCGTCCTTAAGCGTCCCGTGGTGACCGAGCCTCACAGCAGCTCGAACTTCAAGGTCGCGGATGCCGTCGATGAATGCCTGCACCAGGTTCCCATCAATAAGCGCAGGTACGGACTGGTACGCTTTACGAACCAGCTTCTCAACTTCAAAGGCCCACTGCTGCAGGTTTTCATTACTGCGTTGCACACGATCCTTGAGCTGCGCACGAAACACGTGTTCCAGGTGAGCGTCGCCATATCTAGCCTCCAATGCCTCAAGAAGCTGCTCGTAAGTCACTTCCTTACCGAGAGCTTCCAGGACTGTTAAAGCCTGGTCGCGCAGACCTAGGGTGAGGGCAGTCATGGCCTGACTGTTATTCCACCCGTTCGCCTTCATGACAGCCGCGAACTGAATTTTGTAGGCCGACCAGGAAGAAGTCCCGTCGTACGGCGGCACTTTGAATCCACGTAGCGAAGGTGTTGTAGCTACGGGAGCTGCGATTCCATCCCCAAGTTTGAGGTTACCCAACTCCTGCTTCACATCAGCAATGACGTCATTAAACTTGCTGATTTGAGTTTCAGCTTCTGACAAGCGGTTGTCATGCTGGGCAACCTTCTCCTTCACCTCCTTCATGTCTTTCCCGAAGGCTGCGTGAAGGTCCTTCATGAGGAGCATCTGCTCTTCCTGGCGGCGCGCCTGCTCCTCCTTATCCCGCTGGAGCTGTTCTTCCAGCCGACGAGCCTGTTCTTCCTGTCGGCGAGCCTGCTCCTGCAGCATCATCATCAGAGCAGCAAAATCTGGCGCTGATGATGCTGGAGCAGCTGTGGACGGGCCGGCCTCCGTGGTCGGTAGCTGACCCTCCGACGTCTGTGGCAGTGCTCCACCAAATCGCCTCTGATCCGTCTCCTGCTGACGTTGACTCCGGGTACGGACACCCTCCGTGTCGTCTTTAGGTAAAATCGGCATGATTTTAATCCTCGCTTCTGACACCAATTGTTACGAGCTTCGGGTTCGTGACAATTAAAAACTGCCAATAAAAATTACCAAAATCGACACTTTAATTAATCACACAAATTACAAGACACAATTTCACTATTGATCGCTTTAAATCGCACTTCAAGATCACTTCAAATGTTTTCGCATGTATCGCTTATTCAATACTACCCCGATCCCGATCCGTTCCCGCCTTTTTATAGAGCCACAGAACATTCGGGAATCGAATCATCTAGAATCTTCGAGTACATACCGGCCCCGACTGAGCAGATGTTGATAACTCTAGAAGATTCTTTAATCGAACTTGCTAGATAGATCTTGACTCGATTAATTCTGCTAATCGATACTAGATGGCGCTAGTGGTAACGAATTACTTTAGCTTTAGCGCGTAACAATACTATCGGGTGAACCGTCGCAAAAAAAGAAAAGAATATATTTGGATAAAGACGGCAACATTAATCTAATTCTGCAACACAAGTGTGAATACTCTGAAATAAAATTGTTAGCGTGATTTGCAAAAAAAAAATTGGAAGTTACAATTATATCGTATCAAATAAATTATTATATTAAAATCAGAGTGCATTTTAAATTATATGATTCCCAAAAAATCTTATTTTTGTCTTTATATTTTTTTCATAACAAATCATTGGACTAAATATTTATTATCTAAAGATTGTTTGTTTGTAAATCATAAACCGACTTCAAAAAAGGAAGATGTTCTCAATTCGACTGTATTTTTTTTATGTTTGTTAGCTCAGAACTTTCGACTGGGTGTACCGATTTTGATGATTCTTTTTTATTTGAAAGCTAATCAATTTAGTCCAGTTCTGACAATGGCTACTACCTATAACTAAAAAGTAAAAAGCAAAAACTTTTTCCAAAAAAAGCAACCGACTTCCAAAAAAACACTACAAAGTGAAAAATAACTTTAATTTCGGAAGCCGGTGACAAAAAACTTAAATACATATCCAAAGACACCGACTTCCGAAATTAAAGTTATTTTTCATTTTGTAGAGTTTTCTCGCAAGTTGGTTGCTTTTTTTGGAAAAAGTTTTTTTTATTAAAAAAACAAATGCCTTAATGATATTATGCTTGGTAATACTCTGCCCAGTAAAAATTTTACAAAATGAAAATGTGCATACTAAAATCATTCCAATGCATTGGTATAAAAAAGGTTGCTAAAATTTGTTGCATAATTAAATTTTGTCAAAATCATTTTGGCAAAACGGCAGGATCCCAGGTACAGGACCGGACTAAACACGCTTCCTTGCGGTACGCCAGCGTTAATTTGTTTCAGTCCTGTGTAGGTGTCTTCTTGTCTTATTCTAAAGACTCTGTTCAGAATGTAGGATTCTAACATATCTGCAAATTGCTTCGGTGACAGGCTCTTCAATTTGTGTATAATTATGGCCCTCATGCATACTTTGTCGAATGCTTGCGCCACGTCTAGGTATAACAAACAGTAGAACAAACTTTTAGTCTTCAAGGGCGTTTTCTATTATGTTTGTGATCCTATGCACTTGATCGATGGTAGTGTTTTTCTCGAAAACCAAATTGGTGCTCTGGTATTGTGTGTTTATTTTCTATTATTGGTTTAAGCCGTTAGTATTACCAATGAGCACAATTCGCCGCTGGACGCGCGGGGTGCAGCGTGGTGACCATGTTTGTGTAGACAACTAGGTTACAACTTTGTGATTTTTCATGATACAGTTTTGTACATAGATTCTTTCCATAAAAATACTAAACACGTGTTTCGCATATACTAAAACTAAGGTTGTTTAGGTATAAAATATGGTAGAAAAATATTAAGAAATATGCGACGAAAAAAAAATTTTAGCTCCGTTTTGCTATTGCTTTATCATGAAACGATATATTTATGGTTTTTTTAAGTCTTTTTTTCGAAATTTTGACAATACACTCTTTTCTGGCTTGTAATATGTACCAATACGCCTAACTGTGCGACTTGAAATATTAGAGCTTCGCATTGAATTACAATGATCGAATACAAATAGATACTTATGTTGCACGATAAATAGCGTTGGTACTCCTATATATATGATACGATACGACCAATCGATTTAACAATTCTTCTTCAGTTTTATAATTTTAGAGCCGTCTTTGGTATTCTCGAGAACCTAAGGGAGAAGGGTAGCCGTCAGCCGCCAGCGTAGCCCTCGAAATTCAAATTTTCTTACGATAATCATATTTTGTTCAACACACAGCCCGACTTGCAAGTTGCAAAAAACGTAATTAAATTTTAATTCAGCGGGCAATCTTATCACATCCTTCTTAAAGAAATAAGACGATAAAAATGAAAAGTAAATGGAAAGTAACTCTATTTTTAACGCGACACTGTGCACACATCGCATTAAATATTCTGATTAGTTTTATAATTAATTTAGGAGCACCTCCTCGTGAAGTTACAAAGAAATGACGTATAAAGAACCTCAAATTATAATACAGTGGAGATTATGTACTTCAGCGTTATAGGTCAGCGATCAAAGTGATCTCAACTTGAAACTCGTAATTGTTACATAAAAGGTCAAAACATCTGGAGGTTTTCTTGCCCATTTCATCATAAAAAAATTAAAAGAAAAAAACCTTTTTTAAAAGCAAGCTTTTATTATTACTTGTTAATAAAACGAACTAGAAAGTTAAAAATAATGTAATTCTTATAAGAAATACTCGTATACCATTTTATAGATACATAACGTTTAACGATCATCAACTTTCTTCGACTACGTCTTAATAATCTCACAGCGTAGTTGAAGAAAGTTAATGATCGTCCCAAACAGTTGATAATTTTTTCGCGATTACGATCAGTCCGAAGAAGATCGAAACAGGGTGCATTGTACTCACGGCTACACATCAAGCTATACATTTCCAGTATAAGTTGATCTCGCATTGTATACTATTTCCGTACAGTGCGAGATCAGCGTAAACTGGAAATGTACAGCTTGATGTGTAGCCGTGTGTACTCCTGAATGTATCGCTAGTCATCATCGTCATCTACCTAGCCTTTTCCCAACTATATTGGGGTCGGCTTCCAGTCTAACCGGATGCAGCTGAATACTAGTATTTAACATGGAGCGAGTATAGATACAAAACGGGTTTTAAACCTTTGATTATTTGGTTTAAAACAGCTTAAAACCACCTTTTAACGGTTCAATAATGGTTTTAAAAGTTTTTTTTTTTTTTTTATAAAAGGAACGGAGTCTTTACACGAATTGATCTAGATAGACCACAACTAGTCGCTGATTTAAGATAATAATGACAAATAAAATAAATAGTATATACATTTAAAAAATATGCTAACTAATTTATTAACTGCTCATACTGCAAGTACACCTCGTACAGTGCAATAAAGTGAACGAGACTGGTTAATGAGTAGACTGGAGCCACTCGTTATTACGGCGCATAAAGTACTAATACACCACTTAGGTATCTACTATTAAATATTGATTGCCATATAATTTACGGGTTTTATTTTTGCAATATTCAACGACATTGATTAGAAAATTCAAAAACCCCCCGACTCAAACAAAAACCTCTAAAAAATAAAAATATTTATTGGCCTTTTCAGTTGTAGGTACTCGTAATATTTTCATCAAAGCATTGTCACGTCGGCGTCGGGGGACGGCTTTTAAAAATGTTATCCTTTCTACAATAGTATAGTTACATTTATTATTGCTGGGCATCGTATGTTTGGTGTTTGCATCGGCCGTCCCCCGACGTGACAATGCTTTGATCAAAATATTACCCACAACTTAAAAGGCCAATAAATATTTTTTTTTACTTTTTAGAGGTTTTTGTTTGAGTCGGGAGTTTTTTATATTTTGAATTTAACTTTTATTTCCTGCTTATTAAATTTAATATAGTAATAATAAACACGCTACGATCGACACATGTCACGCTTAAATCTGTATGTTTAGTATGTTTCCCACAGTGAAGTTTTTTACTTATTTATCCTCATTCCTCGTCCTGGTCACTATTTATCAATAACCTATTCATTGAGACCTTTTTTCAATGAGCCCGAACACGATACTTCTGCTGTTTGTTGGTGAGTAACTTGGGTATCCTAGAAATTCCAGGTGATGCTCCAGCATCAGTTCAAGGTTACGTTTTTCGTCTAATATCACTGAAGTAATAGAATACCAAATTTCGACTCGATCAGACCCGTGGAAGATGCTCGAATCCCTTCATCAACCAAAAAACTGCTGATAATTTTCAAACGGTGGAACCGATTTTGATGAAACATGTTTAAGAACCACCGCACCGAAAACCTACTTTTAAATTAAAAAACCGCACCCAAATCGGTACACCCGTTTAAGAGCTACGGTGCCACAGACAAAAACAGATACACAGCGGTCAAACTTATACCACCCCTCTTTTTGCGTCAGGGGTTAAAAAGGAAGTCTATTGAAATGAAATGAAATGTTTATTTATGTAAAATTGGGGCTCTTTTATTCGTTAATATTTTGCTGATCAATATTTTAACACTAGATGGCCCAAGCATTTCCTTACTGCTCCCTGAGACGAATGCCGAAACTCAGGGGTCATGGTCTCTTTAAAAGACCTAACATTATTTTATTAGAATTTTATGTCAGTGTAACAATGCTAGGCCATGTGAGGAAGGGCTTTTGAAGAAAAAGCCATTGCAGCTTTGAGCTGATCTTCCCCAACAGCCTGCATGCATGCACCAGTTATCGTGTAGCTCAATTTTAGGGAGGTCAACGGCCCGTCACAAGCGCTACCAGATCCTCGGGACATTTGTGTATACCATAAACAAAACACTACAAACCGCCAGACAGTTATAAAGTCATGTATTCAATCTACCCTACATGGTACTCACATTCAGAGTTTGTTTTCTCTACGAATTACGTTCACAGAGGCCCTGTCGTCCACATAAGTATAAAGTACTGAAAAGTCAAAGTAACGTCCGACTGGCTGCGTGTAGGTGGTTCCTGATTGCATTTATATGTCTTACATGATTCCTAGTTCTTACTTATTCTCAGAAGTAACTCGGAACTTGTAATTCGTATTAGCTACAATAATTTTGTCGTTTCCTGTTGGTGTACAGAAATCCTATACAATGCGAGATCAGCTTATACTGGAAATGTATAGCTTTATGTGTAGCCGTGGGTACACCCTCTGCTTATCTTTTCGGGGAAACAAGGTGTAATGTTATGTTATGTTCCCCGAATGCATTCGTAGTCGAATATCATTTTACTGTCCTGTGATTACGAGTATGACGTCGGATGTTTGTATAGAAAACGTTAAACATAGTTGCAATAGATGAAATTTATTGCATTTTTAAACAACTTCTAAATGGAGGAAGTTTTCAATTCGTCTTTATGTTTTTTTCGTATGTACGTTCCGCGATATTTCCCGTGAGTGTGGATCGATTTAGATTTTTCTTTATTAATGGATTTAGTATGCCACACATCAATTTTATTAACTTTGCTTGAGTAGTTTTTTCATTAGCTTCGATAATAGGTACAGGATACATTTTTAACCAGTACGCAAACTGTAACCATCAAACCCCCAGCACAGAATTTTTACGTCACACATTTATAAGCGAAAACATAAATCCCCTATTATATTTCGAACCAGTTTTACTTCAATCTGAAACATTTCGCTGTAATATTGTGTAAGCTGCTTTCTATCTTGGCGGGTATTTGCTAGTTATTTCGCTTCCGCAATAAAGCAGAAGTATAATAGACGCTGCCATATAGTTAAGTAGATAACAAGTGAGCCTTTATGACTACTGCAATAACCGCCGACGTCAAGAAAACAATTTTCAACATTTCGCTGTAATATTGTGTAAGCTGCTTTCTATCTTGGCGGGTATTTGCTAGTTATTTCGCTTCCGCAATAAAGCAGAAGCATAATAGACGCTGCCATATAGTTAAGTAGATAACAAGTGAGCCTTTATGACTACTGCAATAACCGCCGACGTCAAGAAAACAATTTTCAACATTTCGCTGTAATATTGTGTAAGCTGTTTTCTATCTTGGCGGGTATTTGCTAGTTATTTCGCTTCCGCAATAAAGCAGAAGCATAATAGACGCTGTCATATAGTAAAGTAGATAACAAGTGAGCCTTTATGAGTACTGCAATAACCGCCGACGTCAAGAAAACAATTTTCGGTGCTCACAAAACCTTTCGAAATTTACTGGAAGCCACCTACTGAAAAACCATCAAATAAAAGGGACGTTAGGACAAAAACAATTCACAAAGCTTCTAAAGTTCGATAGATAATTAATGAACACTTCATCGATGAACGCTTTATTTCCTTCGGTATCGCATCAGTTTTCAACCTTCAATATGTTTTGTTATTTCCCGTTCAATGAAAGATTGTTACTGCTTATTTTAATTCCTTTCAATACCGATTCCCGGGACTCGCCATTTGTCGGACGAGCACAATAGGCAGAAAACAAAAGACTCAAGTCACGGTCACCCGGGGCCCGGTTGTAGCCCGCTGGCTATGGAGTCCATTACTGGTTGCGGAAAATAGGTAAATTAAATAGGTTTCAATCGAATAAATTACTAAACGTAGGGCTCCACGGTACCCCGCAAAATTCGAATTTTCTTACGTTTCTTGCAATTTTCAGGTCAGTCTAACTTCATTTAATTCGATTGAAGGACTTTTATGAAATAGTCCAATTAAATGAACCTATAGGGTTGTATTGATGATTTAAATGATTATAACTATGTAAAGCCATATTTGTAACGGTCGCTTATCATATTTTATCAAGAAACTTCCACTGACCTGCAAATTGCAAAGAACGTTAGAAAATTTGACTTTCGCTGACTACCCTGGAGCTTCTAACTTAAATACAAAGTCTGCTAACAAAACGACTCACTTAATCATAAAACGTATAAATCCTGTATTTCATGTATAGGTACTCATGATTTACGTGAGTAAATATCACAACCTCCGCTCAGGGCCATAGTATAATTGGGTAATTAATAAGTGCGGTTGTTGAGTTAAACCAATTAATTGGCCTGATATCGCTGAAACTATTTCCAACCACCATTTTAATGGTTTTTTTTTCCTGGTCCAGGCCATGGTACGGAGCGAAAGTGCATGGGTAGCTGTCACCTCCTTCTGCGAAGCAGTAATCCTCGCAAAGAGGGAGGCGGCGCACGTGAGGGAGAGGCAGTATATGCACTCTCACGGCCCTAGTCGCCGCAGGAGACGCCCTGGGTGTCGGGAATCCCAGGCTGATTCCCGACCACCGTAGGCACGGGCTTGCGGACGGCGAGTAATGGGTACCTCGCTGTCCGGTGAGGACCAAGCCCGAGTCGACGGCGCGTTCTGTTCCACGCGCGCCTCATTCAGATGTCAGCACCAACTGGTGTGATCCGCAAGGGCTGATGCCTGTCAGGGGTGCGGGTTGTTCGAAAGAGATACCTTGGCCAACTGAGGGAACACGGGTGGGTTATAGTCAGTAAAGTGCTCCACCCAGAGCGGGAGAAGTTATTTGAAAATTACCCACCCTAAAAAAAAAACACCGTTTTTATTATACTCAAAGAGCCAGGTTGGCACAGATGTCGCTGCAAATTAAAACGCGGATGCAGCACCCAACCTATCGATTAATTAAATTTCTCATGAATTATTAGGTACTTTATTTTATTCGCAATTCATTTAAATTATAAGGATCCCATTTGGCACCAAAAGTCCCACACAGTCAAAGCTGCGGTCTGCGCTCTTGCTGGCTCTCATTTGAGATTCCACTAGTCGCCAATGTCGCACATGTGAAATCTTTTAGCGAGCCGTAAATTAACGTGCTGCCTTCATATCAGATATGTATCGACTAGTCGCCGACTACTCGGAGAACCCGTCTATCCGACCATATCTGTAGTCGGCGAAAAGTGCCAACTAGTCGGCTCTTTACTTTATTCACCTTTAAGATTGGTGATTGCGATAAAATCGCAAACTTTATTGTTAATATTTCTTATTTTAAAATCAGCCTTTTAGTGATGTTATACCTACAAACATTCTAAGTTCATTCGTTTGGTAGTTAATAATAAATTGAACTTACACCAAGACAAAAAACAAAGAAAAACCTAAACTAGAGCTTCTACAAGTCTAATAAAGGACGTACGTACTTATCTTATTGTTTATTCTATAATCACAGTTTCGGTTTTGTAAGCCCGAACTCTACCGAAAGCAATCATCGGCTTGTCCGACCACTAGGCTTGTCGGCAAAAGCCGCCACCAGTACCTACTACATAGTACTGCATATTGCTATGTATTGCATTGCTACAATTTTTTTAACCTCGTTGAGTGGTCATTGTCGCTTAGACCTCCGCTACGCATTAGGCAATTAAGTTCAGTATGACCATTGCCCCTGTAACTGTATCTATTTGAAGGCTATCCCTTATTTATTCGTTCATTGCCCTTAGGTCAGTACAGTTTCCACTAACCAAAAGAACGTGTCTATGAATCTAAAATAGGATCAATTTGGTAACGAAACGTTTCTAGAACCACAATACTCGGAATTGTACTGGGTTTTACTACAAATATCATGAATTCTTGAGTTATCGATTAGTACATTTCTGTGGAAACATCGATTTTGCTTCTTTCTAGAGCGCCTATTAGACTATGTTTACGAACAATAGAAATAATGTAGCTGTCCCACTAACACACTAGTATTTCAACAATTAGTATCATTTTGTTTTCATGTTTTAAATTTTGACTTTCGAATGCATGCTTTTTAATAAGCTTAAACAGTCCCAACAGTTTAAGCTTATTAATTTATTTTTTTAAATTGTTGGAAATAGGCTTGCCCCCTATTACATGCATTTAAACGTAACTTGCGAAAAGTGGGTGTACTTTGCCTCTCCCTTACCCTTCATTGATTACAGGCGTGATAATATGTTTTTTTTTTAACTTTTTTTCAATTTTAAACAAAATGTGTTGACTGCGTTTAGGTACCATTTACAATAGTAATTAATATCTATCTAAAACGTTACTGTTGGTTTTCTGCATACGTACACGAATTACGAAATTATAGAGTAAAATGATTTTCTTAGGAAACATTTCAACAGGCGTCACTTCGTCTTTTGCGAATTTGGCACGACATCCATTTCGATTTTGTTAAAATCCGTTCAGTAGTTTAAAAGTTATAATGATATTTGAAACTGAAAGCGACGCCATTAAGGGATTTCGGTGAAAATTGTTAAAAATGGCACATTATTTTGAATTACTTGAGTCTTACTCAATTAGTGTGGAGAGTTTATTATATTTTTATAGCTAAAGATAAACTAAGCTCAAAAGTTTACTGCCAATCTTTTTGTGTGCTCTTATTAAAGCAATTGACATTATTTTTATTGAGTAATTGTTTAATTTTTTCAGAATTATTTTCAGTGTTACAATTTATCACGATTTTCTCACTAAGACTATAATATTTCCATTAGAACAATGTAATTCTATGATCAAAGTTGATAGTTTTACGAAAATAGTCACTGCGTGTCGCTAGTAGTAATTCGTTGCTGTAATTCAGGTCGGTACTTCGTGCCTGCAGTGTAAATTACATGCCGTTGCAGGCGGGTGTTCCCGGCAATACATTGCAGGTACTAAGTATCAGGCTTCTCTGGTGACCGCCTGTAATGATACTTAATATAACATTATCGAGTTGGTTTCTCTCGCAAGCTGCCGCCGGTATCAAGTGCCTATTAACGGCTAATTATAACGTATTTTTATTGCATTAACTCTTAGAGGTAAAGTTAATATTTTAAAGAAAACAATGAAGATATTTTCCTTAAACTTCTGCGTACTTAACCTATATTAAGCTTCGGTTTGTGTACGGAAAAAACATGGATATTAAAAGTTACCTACTGCATAAAAAAATATGTGTAGGAATCATTATAGTATAAGAGTTTTAATATGGCGGAGAACGATACCTACAGAAAAAAGGAAAATGGTTATGATACTAAATTATGAAAGGAAATTCATCCAATCGATATTATCAATCAGCTTCTACAAAGCCTTGGTTCACAATATCCGTTGTCCATCAGTCATCATTATCATTTAACTATTGATACGAAAACCCGAGTTGATTGTACTTTTTCGATAATACACTCCCGGACTCAGAAATCGAACCACTGCCACCGTGTATTTTATTATGTTTAAGTATAGGCCTAAAACATCAAAATAATGATAATTCAGAGACAACGTTTTGAAGCTGCCTTACTGGCCATTATTTTGGTATCACTATTACTTCAAATTTGATTTCAAGAATTTGAAAAAATGAAGAATTTCGTAGTTTGGTCGCTCTTGAGAGCGTTCATTCCACGCGGGCTGGCAACAACGCATTTATACTAGTTTTTCGTGATTATTTCATTAAATACAAACAAAAGTACTATTTTTTTCAGTCAAGCACTAGATGGGTGGTATTTATAATTATTTTTAACATTTACTCTTTAATAAAAACACTTAATCGTAGTATTGCAAATAGAAAATAATTGACGGTGTGTCGATTTTTTTAAGTAAATACCAAAATAACGGTAAAAAAATAGCATACAAACTAGAAAGTACCAACGCAGTGCTAGTGTACGGCTGAGTTTTTTTTTACCTAGTTTCGTTTGTGTTTAATGAATTAATCACGAAAAACCGCCATAAATGCGCCTTTGCCAGTCCGCGTGAGGACAACGCTCTTAAAGAAGCAAGCTTTGATTCCAGCATCTATAAGTAATTTTTTGAAGAATTTCTTTTGTTTTGCATAAAAAAGAGTATCGAAATTGTTCTTCCATTTTGTTAAACCTATTCTTACGTTCAAATTATGGATACTGCACCTGAAGTAGCCATGCAAGCTGTTTTCAGTCTGCATTTAGTCAGTAAAACGTAAGTGCACAGCTGCATGCAATTTGTTCTGCCGTTCAAAGTTACCAGGTCACTATAGCACAACTAGATCGGTTTATCTTTACCACCAGCCTTCGTAATCGTCAGCTGTCCCCAGTACAGGTCCAAGAATAGTTTCGAGAATTTCATTGACTGACTGTTTGCAGAAGGTACAGGAACATCATGCAGGTATCTGCATGATGTTAGTATCGCAGTAATAGAATGGCCAGCAAGAAGCCATGAATGATATGAATCAAATAGAGTACGTTTACTGTAAGCTGAAGAGACGTGTTCGAACTAATCAATGAACTCCACAAAATTTGCAGGAGCTGAAAACTGCCATCTTGAAAGCATGGTAGGTAACACATTCTATAGCACCCCAAAGTGGCATTCATTAATTCCATGCCGAAACGCAGGACGGCCATCATAAATGCACTTGGAAGTTACAAAAGTTACTAAATAAAAGTTTTCTCTCGTAATCCATTGTTTTCTTTATACATTCGATGCTAACTTGGCCCCTGAGAATCGCAATAAAAATACGACTTATTGCAATTAAACTATTTCTTTTTAGTATTCCGATGTCAAAACAAATGAAAATTACCAACTGAAAAGATAGTGACTGGCTACAATTATTTGAAAAAAGAATGAGACCTTTAAACTAAAATAAACAGAATGGCTCGGTTCAGGAGTCCGGGAGTGTATTGTAGATTCGTTTTTGACATAATATTGTGAAAGACGGAACTGCTGAACACAATTAACACACCCAATCAACCAGTGAATCATTTGACCTACTAACACGAAGAAAATACCTACAAAGGGAAGCACTATCGCTACATCCTCATAAAAGTAAGAGGAGATGGAATGGTTGTGCTTACTCAATATCCTCTCACTATAATGAATGTCTTGTTTGAACGACAGCCTTTTCGGTTTCACTTTGTGACACGACACGAGTTCCTACTTTGGCAACATCCCGCCTGTCCTTTAACAAACACAAAGCGACACCCCACTTTGTTAAAAAGAACCTCCCCGAGGTTTAAGGTTCTGATTGAAAAACATTTTTGGTGAAATTAATCGCAGTACTTTTTGGCCCAGTATTTTATGATCGCGTGCGTACCGCTGTATTCGGATTTGGATGACGTCAGAAGGCAACGTACCCTAATGTTACGTAAACAGCTGTTCGCGCACCCTCCGCGGAGACGGCGCTGATGTCACTGCGCTTCATTGCACCACCAGACGCTAATTTATTTACCAACGCTTCGGAAAGCACACGTTTAACCCTCGTCTTGATATTTTAGTGTTAGAGGGCCCGGTGTCCAGTAGACCGTGATGCTCCTGGTAAACGGTAAATTACAGAATATCGATAAATCTTCAACGCTTGCTAGAGCGTATCATTTATATATCTAAAGCTTGTAAAAGTTTCAGCTTCGCGGCTTATCCTCTACAGTACAGCCTGTTGCCGCCTTCCGCCTCTTTTCCCACGATATTAATTAATATTTTGCACTCGTTATTTTTACAACACTCAATTTGGCGTTCGGAAAATAGGTTTTGTAAGAAGTTATGTCAATTGTACAAATTGAATAAACAACTCGATTGATTTGGTCGGTCGGGTTAGGTCACATTCAAACAAATTCAACATATATGAAGCTTAAGATGAAACCTGTTCGCTGCAACTTCGACCCACGTTCACCAACATGAAACGACACGTGTAAATTCTTACACATTTTCCTTGTCATCTAGTCGGTATTCGTTGAACACAGATTATCCCTTTTAACCTATTCCTTGTAGCTTGGATCCCGTTCTGAGCTCAATCAAAATACATAGTAATGTTATGCGAAGGTTTTATTGTTTTGAAATTATAATGAATTAATTCTGACCAAATCCCAGTTATTTGAAACTGATGAAAAATAGGCGAATTGTCTGAATTGTCCGGGAATAAGATAAAAGTGATTCAATCAGCCCCTGATCCACAAAGAATGGACAGTATAAAAACATTTTGGCACCGTCACTCTTCAATTTCGTAAAAAAGGAGTTCTTCGTCTCCGAACTTTGAAGGTCCACTAATTTCAACGTTTCCGGTGGGAAAAAGTGATTTCGTACAGGAAATTAAATTATACATAATATGGAATTACGGAACGTACATTTTTGTAAGCAGCTGAGGCTTACCGTCGTGCTAAAGTCGTACACAAAATATTTAAAATTTCACCAAGTGCTTAAAAGAGACTTCAGGAAAAAACAAGTTGCTAGAATTAATCCCATAATGGCGTTCTTCGACTCCCACCGATAGATTGAACGTGATTATAACTTCGTGTGGAGGCTTAAGGTCCACCTGCAGCTGTGCCTCTAGGTAGAACTTTTCTTCTCATCAAATCTCACGCTAAAGGCATTTCTAACTTAAACTTTTTACACACGCGCTATTTTTAAAATAAGTTACTTAGGTCCATTCGTTGCAACCAAACAGTAGTTTCCTTTCCAAAGTTGCAAGCATTGAAATGGAAATATTAAACTTGGCAGGACTAGAAAGCCTAAAAGCTTGTCAAATACTAAAACACTTCGCCGCGAAACGGCGCAGGCGAGGCGCAAATCGGCTTTTGAGAAAACCGCTAAATATTTTTTTTTATTCAACCTATATTTTCTCACTGCATGGCAAAGGTCTCCCTAATAGCTTTCCATTGTTCTTTGTGCATTGCCTTCTCCGACTATTAGGCCTTAATATCTCCACAAGGGTAAAAAGTACACATTCCGATTCCCGCTTAATTGAATCGACAGTTTAAATACTAGACGGGGTTCAAGGGTCAACATTGATGTCTAAACATCCATACATAATATTATTATGAAATTTATCACACAAGTAGTGAAGTAGACCATGATCATGTCATAGATAAGCATAGACAGCCTGTAGGCACCTTACTTATGCCTAACTTGATTTGTCACGGGAGTTACTACGGATGGTTTTGGTGATTGAATTAAAGCACTGATTTATTTAATGCAGTACACTTATTTATTCCCGAAATCCCAAAACTAATAGGAGCACACCGATCGGCCAGCGCGCAGTAACTGGCGATCGCCCATTCACACTTCTCTTTCATACTACAAACCGCTGACGCATAACATTCATACTTACATTGTCCCTACACTACTCCCCCCAGATTTTACATGCATTTTCTTAGTTTAAAAATCTTAACATTAACATGTCCTTTTTCAATAATTGTATCATGGTCACATTATCATTCACTACGTTACAATATTAATTACTAAGTTGCACTGTTCACTGTCTTATCTTGAGTCATGGAATTCTATTACACTGTTCCGTGAATGCGTGTCAGGTGTCTGGTTATACATAATTGGCTTGCTGAGCCTGCGGGCGTTGTGCTGTCTGTATGTTCAAAAAATTCGTCGTCATCATTTTGTTTATCCAATTTTTGATGCGATTCCGACAGTAAATGACGACCCCAAAGAATATTATAATTGCCATGAAAACCCCTATTATTGTTATTGTCATGTTGTATTTATGCGCCGTTTTGAGCAATTATCACTTCTTCCTTACTGAATGTTTTTCCCATTATAATAGTGATTGTTTCAACACAGTGTACTTGTCACTACTCAACTCGTATTCTTATTAACTTTAATTTGTCTATACTACAACATGTAACCTAGTGAACAGTGCCCTTTGCATTATTTGCAAAATATGTTGGTCATTCTTCCGCAATACATTTTGTGCTTATTTTCTAGTGTACATATCGTCAGCATATTTGAAAATACATCGTGGTACATGTGTTTGTTACCTAATTTGCTGACGGAAATTTTCGCTCATATCTACATTGTTTTTGCGTTGCGACCTAGTTCACGCATGCGTCGCAATAACTGTGTTGGCTTTTGCGTTCCCAGTTCCATCTCGCTTACTAATTTCTGGAACTGTCTTTCGGCACTTTCTTCGAAAACGTGTAGCAGTCGTTCTTTCAATGTCTTATATTTTTCTGTTAGCGGAGGAGACAAAATAATGTCACTAACCTGCTGTAGTGCTTCTCGATCTAATCTTGCAACGACAAAATCATATTTTGCTTGGTCACCTAGCTTTTGCGGTGCTAGCACATTCTCGACTTGAGCGAACCACATCCTTGGCATGTCGACCCACAACATCGGTACGCGTGATGTTACCGAAATGTTTGCTAATTCCGCTACGGCCGCGCTACTTGCCGATCCCGGTGGCTTGTATTCTCCTGCCTCCGGCAACCTCATTGGAGTTTGGGGCATCATGCTGGTACTGTCTTGTTTTGCCGTGACAAGCCCTCAGTTACACACACCTTTTGTTTTAATTTGAAAATGTCCGGGGTCACCACTGTAGGCACCTTACTTATGCCTAACCTGATTTGTCACGGGAGTTACTACGGATGGTTTTGGTGATTGAATTAAAGCACTGATTTATTTAATGCAGTACACTTATTTATTCCCGAAATCCCAAAACTAATAGGAGCACACCGATCGGCCAGCGCGCAGTAACTGGCGATCGCCCATTCACACTTCTCTTTCATACTACAAACCGCTGACGCATAACATTCATACTTACATTGTCCCTACAAGCCTATAATATTTCCACCACTGGGAGACAGGCCTCCACTCTATGTGAGATAGGAGTGAGCCGTTATTCGCCACACGGGCCCAGTAGGGGTTGGTGGATGGCACATGTCTTCCAAGTTTTAGTTCTGAACGTTTCCTTTGCCGTTTGGAGAGCAGTGGTGATTAAGTAATTTACACAAAGTAAAATGCCTGTCCGGGTTCAAAGTTATGACCTACGAACTCATAACTCGCGGGCGTGTCTACCACCACTGCTCACCTTAACCATGACAGGATAATCTTTATCCCAGTAGTATGTTCCCGTGGAAGAATCACCAACCTCCAAACAGCAAAAAACTGTCGATTATATTTTTTTTCGGCCAGTTTAATGGAATATTTAAAAAGACTACGATGTTAATTAGTCTGTTTTTTTATATTTGCCCCACACTAGTAATTTCTCCTGTATTGTGGGTGTATTTACAAATATTTAAACTTACATACACAAACAGCCAGACCCGGAACAACTACTTGTAGGTCATACAAATATTTTTTCCGTGCGGGAATCGAACCCGCGACACGCAGCGCAGCAGTCAATCGCTTAATCACTGCGCCAACCGTGCCGTCAATATAAGTAAACTTCATTTATTACGTTTAATAGACGGGAACCGCAACTAACAGAAATTTTAATAGGTGCATGTGCAAGTAATAGAATTTCCATCAAGCTAATATCTCCAATAAAGTTATTGCGTTTCCTCTTGGAGTCGCAATCAACTTAGAAGGTCCCGCTGTATGTAATAAGATTGACATCGGAAACCAGGATAAAATATTTTAAATGTACAAACCATTATTAAAATAATATCATATCTACGCAACGTAGATTTCGTTTTTCAATATTGATTTTAAACAGAGCCTAAGATCTACCTCCGTCACTCCGTACTAACGAGGTCAGTAATCTGTTGCTTACTCGCTATACAAAAAAATGGTAGCGCTTTTCTTTTACTACCCCTCTGCTCCTCTCCACTAAACCAATCACTCACAGTCGCACAGTGTCACTTTTTCATGTATAATATCGAAAAATTATAAAAAACCCCTGCTGAATATGCCTTGAATGAAAAGGGGAACTTCTTTCGTATAGTTGTTAGCTTCAATTAGGGACAACGCACTTTACAGTAGTGGTTTTCTTTGTCCTTTCTTCTTGATTAAAGTTGGTTTTTGAGGGAGAGCAGAACAATACTTTAAGTTTGTAATAGCGTGAAGTTCCAATGGCGTAAACGGTTAATGCGTCTGACGAGGAATTATGTAAATCTAATCAAGTGATTAAATGATCATATACTAAACATTAATATCACCTCTCATGTTGTTAATAGGTACGCGTTTAATCATTCACAAGCACTTTGCTAACGATGCTTTCTATTCTGCGACAACATCTGTCCAATGCCAGGAAACAAATTACTGTAAAATGGTTTGTATTTGTACACTTCACTTTGTCATTTAGATGGACTTAAAAGTTGAAATTCACTTTAAAAGAAAATTCTCGACAACAATTATGTTCCTTCAGGTAAACCTTCCTTCTTAAGTACAAGAGTCCTCTTTTTATTGCAGAAAAACTCCATTAACGTAGCAAGGCATTGCGAAGCCTTCTTGTTGCTAGCTCGTCCGAGAACGATCAAAAATTAAAAGACTTGTATTTGAACTTTTTAAGAGAAAACTTCAGTTTTGTATAAATTATTACCCCGTCTCGAAATGAGCAACGGGTGAACAAACAAAGTTAACGATAAAAGAAAATAAGAATTTCATAGGCTTAAACATAGGTTTCGACCAAAGAGACGAGCTTAGTTCTTTATAAGTCCAGAGAAGACAATGAGACTTATCGTTTTCTTGGAAATATTCTTTGTGTAAAAATATCTCAAAATCCTCGGTGTTCATTGTTTTGTGAACACTTTATTAACATCATCGTTATTTCAGCCGAAACACGTTCACTGCTGGACATAGGGCCCCTCCCCAAGTACCACCGGTTCTGTGCTTCTCACATCCTGCGGCCTTCACCAGGTCATCGGTCCATATTGTGGGAGGCCTTCTAACGCTACGTCTTTGTGAACACTTGATTCTTTGTACTAATGAGTCAAGTCATTAGTGGCAAAGAGACCTGATTAAATATTTCAAACAAACACTCTTCACAATCTGGCAAAGTGTCTCAACTACGAGCTACGGTACGTTTTAATACCTCGCCAGTTTTATCTTGCTCTTTCTTATTCTTATATTATAAATGTAATTTGCGCGTTATTGGTCACCTAGCCGAGATTATTACCTGATTTTATTGGAATATAAGTGTGTTGTTCAAGTGAGAAAGCTCGGCACGTTTTGTACCAGACTTGGGTACCTCGGTTACGTAACATAATTGTTACCTAACAATAGAAGCGTAAACTCACATTTAAGTCCCTAGTAGTTAATTATAAGATTCGGGAAAACTATCTTTTTGTCTAGATACCACAAAAAAATCTCCTGTTTAGGAAGTATCGGGCGAAAATCAGTAAAAGCCACATTTTCCATCCGAGTTTCATTTTCATTCGGAATCCCGAAGTCGAATTACGTAACAGTTTCCTTTACTGCGGCCTCGGTCTCGTCGCTACTATTGCCTGCTACTCTAAACTTGGTCACCTGTTTTTTATATAGTTGATGTAATTAGTGCAAGAACAAAATGTCGCCTTTAGTGATGGATGCACAAGTTTATTTCAGAATAAGCTGGTCTATTTCATGAGTGTCATAAAGGTAATGGTTGCGAGATATCACCAGTGCTTTAGGATGTTTATAAATTATTTAGTAGGTTAATCCGGAATCATGATATTTTTTAGGGTTTGAAAGAAACTTTCACGAAAATCACGGGATGTACAAATCGTGTTAAATTAAACTAAACATAATTTCATTGGGTATCCATAACCAATTGATTTTAAGGAATACGTTTTGGCCTTTCTAATAATATGCTTCAGAACATGTAAAACGGTAAAAAAAGCTCGCTGAAAGGCGTAACTAGGAGTTTCAAAGTGGATATCATATGCGCATAATGTAATGAAACATTTTATGTTGATCAGGTTATTACATGCAAAGCTCGCTCCACTGAATCAAGTAATTACTGGTATAGAGCGACCGCGTATAGATGTAAGTCCGCCTCTTGCGTGCCTTGTGCCTTTGAAAGCAGATGGCCGGCTGGTGTCGGCCGAAGTAATCAAGCTGACACACCGGTTGATTGCTTGCGTTGTGCCATTGACTAGAGGACGCCATGACACCCCTTTCCCCACTTCACTAATTTGTTCCACTATCCGGAATTAACTATGGCCTTTCTTAGTTGATATTAGTGAAACATTCGTAATTGAAGGCTCGTGCATCTAAGTTAGTAACTATAGTAATTGGACGCGGCTTAGTTTAGAGTTCTTTCTATGATCTGAGGTTTAGAGCATTTTTTTTTAATTCGACATGTTTAAGTTTATGACCTATCTATATAATGCAACAGAAAACCTTTGTTTTGGGTATTTTGCTGTTCAGAAATTCAATGCGTAGAACAAAGCACTAACTGATGTTAATATGTTATAACTGTGAATAGATACACATCTAATCATCTTGCTTAAAGATAAGTATCAGAAATCAATAAAAGCCAAGCTGACGCATACCGTTTCGATCCTGATGACGTAGCCTGATTTAAACATTCTGTATACAGATAAATCCGGAGATAACAAGGAAGATTAAAGTAGTCTTCGGAAGTCGGCGTTAGTTATTTTGCCCCAGAAACATTGTGTATACTGGAATAAACAATGTTTCTTAGCAAAAATAACTCGCGTAGTTTTCTTTACGGAAATTGTGTACGCGTTTTGAATATTATTGTGTGCATACGATACACAGATTTGTTGACTCTTTATAAGGAAGGGATAACATGTTATTATCAGCGTGTGATATTGAAATGGCGAGCTTTTCTGGGACACCCGCACCGTTGGCTGTGAATGAGATCTTTTCATTCATTTACGTCTTCAACACATTCTGAAGAGTTTCAAAGAATAGTTGAAAAGGACTCTCTGTGACAAGTTTATATGAGTTTTAACGCGTTGAGAATACTGAATGCTCCTCATTCTCTTGGTTTTGGGGTCACTACCTCGAATTGGTTTGTTACTAAAAATGGTTTTTTATAGTTATTGTCGTGGAGGCTTTTTGTTGCCAGCTTTGTACTAAATTGCCGTATCGCTGCAATTTATGAAGCTCAACCTTTCTTTATGTTCGTTTCTCCGTTCATACAACTTTCCTCCACTGAGACATTCTGGATTCTGTATTAGCTGTATAATCCAGCATTCAGATAAGTACGTTATAATATCCAAAGCATTGTTTAATTAATCATTCCTTAGTAAAATTCCCATTAGTTAATCGGCTTGCTCGTTTTGACATTGGTTCAATATTTCGATGCTTAAGTTTCCGGCGGAGCATGAATTGTCCATACAAACGAAGAACTTAAATGGGTTAGCGATTCGAGCATATTTCCACCATTCTATGGTGATTTTCGGATTAAGGCGCGTGCACTACCAAAACTTCGCGCCAGCCGCGTTTTGGGCAGTTTTTTGGAGCTATCTACTCGTTATTTATATGAAATATCAACTAAAAAAAATACATTAAAATCCTACATAATCTTGATTCCACAATGGTTTTTTTTTTGTAATATTTGTTTAACAAATCGCCTTATATTTTAGTTATGTTACTGACACTAGTAGATAGACAATTTAATCATGAACAATATGGTAATTGCATATTGTTCATGTTTTTTTTTTTCAAAAGTTCAAATTTTTATTTTATAACGAGTTTATTTTAAGATCTAGGTGTATTTACCACTGTATTCATGCGCGGGGGTATCGAGATTCAGTCTGCCGTAAGGCCTCGAGGGTGGAACCCGTTTCGTTTGTCACCGCGTCGGCTGGCTGCAAGTGCACTTGCTCGCCACGTCACATTATAAGTAGAAAATAATATAAGTATAATAGGTTTGTTATTGACATTTGTTTTGGTTATAGTTTTTTTTGTTTTAGTTACTGCGAAAATCGGAATATTTTTAATCGCGATTAAAATGGTGTGGAATAAAATTAGTTGTCAAGAACTAAAATTCACCCCACACCTCGACTTCTGCAGGCTTAGCACAAGAACCGTAGAGAAGCGTTTTGTTGACGGAAGAGTAGACAAAAATGACGTTTCCGTGTAGACAGTTAACAGTTTTTAACCGAGAAAGGTAGATTTCTATTCTACGGTAGAGTAGAAATAGGAAGCGTCATGCTAAGCCTGTAGTTGCAAAAACAGTACTGTATTTTTTCTTTTCTTTTGCTTATCGAAAATGGTGTGTCCTATCATAAAAATAATGAAAATTTCGTCCTCCTTAATTACACCCTACTAACTTCCAAAAATTAACATGTAGGTAATATTTTTTTAAATTGAAAAAAATCTAAATAAATAAAATAAAGAAACGTATCCGTTTAGACAGTTAACAGTTTTGAACCGAGAAAGGTAGACAAGCGACGTGTCTACACGGAAACGTCACTTTTGTCTAGTCTTCCGACGGCAAAACGCTTCTCTAAGTTTCTCGTGCCAAGCCTGCAAAAACTGTACTTTATCTTTTTTCTTTATTTGCTTTTATCTCGAAAATGGTGTCCTATTGCAAAAATAATGAAAATTACGACCGAAATTACGATTAAAGCCCACAAACTTCAACAACTTAACATTTAGGTAACATAATTTTTTTTTAAATAAAAATCACGTTTCCGTTTAGACAGTTACAACGTTTTTTTCTTACAAAAGCTATTTTATTTAATTTTATTGAATGCCTTGTTTGTGAATTCTAAGATTCTGTGAAGTATGTGATTTTTACGTGCATTCATAAGTTGTTCGCCAGATGGGGCTAATAAAGTTTACGAAGTATTGTAGAGGTGAGGTGCGGCAAAAAGGGAACGAATGCTCAAGGTTTTTTGCTCGGGGAACCGCCTTAAGACAATATTTATCTAGGTCTTTTTTCCAAAATACTTACTTATTGTTTATTCGTTATAAACGACAAAATCCGTAAGTAGTTACGGCATAGTGTCTACTTACAAGATAAGAATACTTACAACTTGTATAATGTACCTACGACATACTTAGATGGGACGACCGCGACAAAGGAATATAATTATGTCGCTATAAGATTGTTGGGGCCGCCCGGATGCATTCGAACGATATAATAATATGATACTTATACAGGTAGCTGCCATCCTACTTCGATCTTTCTTTTATGAAGTTTGCATGCACTTTTTGTTATAGAAAATGAAAATTCTTTGCTCGACTTTACCTTAGGAGCTTATATAAATGACAAAGTTATATAGGAAGGAGCACATTATTTTAAAGAATACTTGTTGTTTCAAAAACCTTGGTCCTACTAATATTTATTAATCAGAAAGTTTGTATGTTTTATGTTTGATACTCAATCTCGCAAAAACGGGTGAACGGATTTGGGTGAAATTTGGCACGACATAAATAGTTTATAACCTGGATTAACACATAGTACCTATACTTTTTATACCGGTAGTACCTCCCCATGGGATAACTTCTGACTTATACGCGGGCGCAGCCGCTGGCAAAAGTTAATATGAGTATAGTTTTGTGACAGGATAACTAACACGGGAGCACGTCAAATATGTACGTACTCCGGCATGACTTTATTGTTGTTTTGTAATAAAACTCGTACGAAAGTTGCGTGAAATATTCAAATATATTCATACAATGTATTGTTAGAAAAGCCACATGTTAGTGTGGTACCGTACTGAAGCGTTCACAGTGTAGCGACAGTATTTTCATTTTCCTGCTGCCGTGTTTCATGGCATCATGACACACTGGGCAGATGTAAATGGGATACATTGAAATTACATTTACAGTACTTAGCACTATAAAGAGAAAAATAAAGAGTAATCTATACTCCATTTGTAATAAGATTAGACATTAAAACAAACCTTTTTAACAGTCCGTTCAACCGATTCTGACTTCTATAACGTAGGTATAAAGATGGCATTAAAAGCAAAAAAGTAGTTACAATACCAACTGTTTACTGCAGCTGCCATTTGTCATGCCACCAACGCAATAGAAGTCAAAATCGGTTGACCGGACTGTAAAAAAGTTTTACTTAAATGTCTAATCTTATTTCAAATGGAGTACAGTAAGTCGGAAAGTTATAGGCTATTTAACATCAAGCTATGATTCTTAAAAGCCGAGCAAAAATAAAAAAGTGGAAAAGAATGCTAAGTTAAAACGAAATAATAGTGCGGGCGGGCAATGGAATACGACGCGGGGTGGGTCGAGGGCAAAAATATGAAAAACGCGCATGAAGTTGGGGCCGAAGTGCTATTATTACATTAAATAGATCCAGTTTCTTATAAAACTTTATAAAATAAAATAAAATTCGTTTATTTCAGACTCTTAAATTGTCCATATTTTGTTATTATAACATTTATCTTAAAATAATAGTTTAAAAAAAAAACACGCTTTAAAAACCAAACTAAAAATGGAGAAAATAATTTAATTCAATTAAAAAGCGTGGGGTGCTTTTTGAGGTATTTTTATAATCAATTAATGTCAAGCACCCTACGCTTTTTAATTGAATTAAATTATTTTCTCCTTTTTTAGTTTGGTTTTTAAAGCGTGTTTTTTAGTTTTTTAAACTATTATTTATTTTCTATTTTTTAGTTCTGCTAACTACAAAAACGTGTTTTTTTTCTCATTTTTTTATTATTGAATTGTCATCGGTCCTCGATAAGTTTACAAAGTTTCAATGAAATCTGACCGTTTAAAGTGGGTCAAAATCGCGCTCAAAGGAGTCGGTTACATAGAAACATACAAACAAACAAACATACAAGTGAAGCTAATATAAAGCGTGTAAAAACTGTTAGTCGTGAGGAGATCAATTGTATTTAAATTGAATTGATATAAGTTATTTAAATAAATTAAGATAAAATTGTAATAATTCGTTACACATAAGCTAAAAAATAAATCTTTATGAAAATACAGAAAAAATTGCGTAAATCTGCTCCTACCACCAGTCGCTTGGCGAAGAGTTTACGTAACTTTCAAGAGACAAGTGAAACAAAAACATGATTCAATTAATTTGCAAAGGCAATTAAACCACACCACACTATTATGAACCGAAAATTAAACCACATCTATAGAGATGTTGTTTAATTTTCGCTCCTATAGCTGTCGAACAAAATTGCATGATAAATTAACTGATAGCCATTCATTCGTGCATGGCCTTCTCTTACGCCTGAAATTTAAACTAAGTAGGTACCGCGCTGTCTCGTTGCCTTAATTAAAACTGTAGTCAGCATTATCAGCTCATAGTTTTGAAAAAAAGTTTCATGGATATACAATAGGTACATGAATATAGCAATATTCGAACCAGCCACACTTGCAAATGCTCGCGAACCTCTTCCAAATCGGCCATTTGATATATTATAGCGAAGGATAAAACAGCATAATGGCACTTTACGACTTTACGATTAGGTGCGAATGGAAGAAGAGATAAGGATACTGTTTGTGAAATGTACCTATACATCAGCCCCAATATAAAAAGGCCTGCAGCAACAATGAATTTTTTTATAATAATTGTCTGTCTAATTGTAAATAAACGGTTTTGAACCAAAACCATGACCAAGTCGACCGTACATTGATTACCTACGCATTACTTTAAAAATTAAGCAAAAAAGGCTACTTATCGGTAGTACTTTTAAGATTAGACAGACTAAAAGCAATCTTGATACGTATTTATTAAAACTATATTCGACCGTAATTAACAAATATTAGCTTTCTTAATCCTTCTTCATATAAACTTTAAACTGGGGTAAATTACAAACTCCTCCAGCCGCGTAATTTTCGTAAAAAGGGGTACCTGCAAAGATTTTGATTTTACTTTTTTAAGATTTTGCATTTAGGTACATTTCAAAATATGTTGTAGTTAAATTTAAAAAAAATCTCTGATTCGTGTTTTACTTAGCCACTGCATATTTTTAGAATGTAAAGTAGGTATATATTTTTTCCTTGATATAGGTATCCAACATCAGGAATTAGCTGTCGTCTGAAACATTTTAAATCGTGTGGTCAAAAAGAGGTTGTTTAAAACGTTTAAAATCCTTTTGTACCTAAACCTTAGCTGTTTGTAATAAAAACATGCAGCAACAAGAATGTGAAACTGAGCGCCCGGAATAAATTACACAAACGCACTGTAAAAATCTGAATTGTCTGAATGAAAATACTTTAGAATTAAAATTGTATACACAATAACACCGCGTGGATTTTTAATTAAAGAAGAAACATTTATTGTACTGTAACTATCTTTGCACTTCGTGGAGGCAATTATTCAATCTGCAGACAGTTAATTAAACGCGTTGTCGTAAACTGGCCATAATGCCCTTATTATATACCTACCCAGGTAGGTATGCGTCCGCGGCTGACGATACTGTGTACATAGTATCCGTTTACGTAATTTGATTGCATTGCTATCGGGAGGCCCGGGGACAGAGCCGCCCAACTTAATTTTAACGTTAAATCGATATTTTCAGTTTTGACTAAAAATGATAAAAGATTTTATTTCTGTAGGTAAATAGGTATGTGGCTAGGAACGGCTCGTAGCTAAGTAATAACAGCTGCACAGACCGATCGATCAAATTAACCGCCGCGGTTGGTCCGTGGATGGGTCAACTTTTCATAACAAGACCCCTCCGTGCCCGTGGTCTCGGCTGTTAATCTTTGGCTGTCTTTACGGGTCGTCAGAAGCCCGAAAGTCCACCAGTCTTACCAAGGCGTCCCGTATTACCCAGTGACTGGATTGTAGAGGCCAGATAGGCGGTCGATCTATATAAAATACTGTTATTCAGCTGCATCCGGTTAGACTGGAAGCCGACCCCAACATAATTGGGATAAGGCTAGGCAGATGAGGTAAGTACGTTTCTACAAACACATTTACACGTCAATCATATTTTTTTAAACTAAATGAGGTCGGCGTTTCCTATCTGACTAAGTACTCTGAGAAGCAAGGCTGAAACAAACTCTGAGGTCACAGTCTCTTTTAAAATCCAGACATAATGTTGGTCAGATCATAAATGTGAAGATGATGTATGGTGTCTGAAATGGTCTTTTGAGGAACTAACCACACAGAGTCACTAACTCCACAGTTAATGTCCAAATAGCAAGGGGCAAGGGTTCTCGGCATTTCTGATGTTCCCATTTTCTGGGTCATTGATGAACTTTATGATTTAACAAAAACAAGCGTTACGGTTTCAAAACAGGTTTTCTTACTAACGAGTCAGGTACAATACCGGGATTCACTCAATCATGGGATTATGATATTTACAAAGTATAATACCTATAGGTCGAATGTAGTAAGTAGGTAGTACCTGTATAGTTTTGAACTTGGATTCACTCCGTGACTGATTAACCTTCACCATGATCAATAGAATTTCGATGCTTGATTACTTTTTAATTCGTGTACTTTAAAGAACTGACAACATGGAAAACGTAGGTACCTACTATATCTATGTACATGTTTATGTGAACACATATCGAAGATGGTGAGATCACTATACTCTTCCTAATAAAAATGTGTCGTCGTAACGAAAAAGAATGGGACGTAAACTGTCTTACAACAAAATGGCCGAGCTCCGTCGTGTTTTCAATTTCACCCGTATGCATATTGATTTGTAGTAATTTACATTTTCACCTTACTTCGCCTCCATACATTTCACATCACACGTCGACTATCAATAAATTGAGAAGTATACGCTTTTATAAGTAAAATTAAGCATAGACTTACATAAAAACTTAATTACCAAATTTTCAGCATAGCACAAATTCTATTTATTCTTTATAAACTCTTCTCTTTGAACTTCTATCGATTGTTTCTGATGGTGTTTCACTCCAAAGCCTTTATAAGTAATTTTGGGAACTAACATGTTTATGACTAACTTAAAAAAGCGGCCAAAAGCGAGTTGGACTTGCAGACGAAGGGTTCCGTACCACCGTACAATATTTCACAATTCAAGTGTCTACCTTTGACAGTTCAAAAGATATATAGCCCTGGGACAGCCTGGCGGGAGGACGGACACAGGAGCCCTAGTCACAGGGTCCCGTTACCCATTGGTTTCGGAGTCCTAAAAAATCATAACACGATCTTTGCAGTCACGCAGTCGGGTAAATAGAGACAAAGCGGTGTTGTAAAAGAATTACTCACATTTCACGTAACATAAGCTGGGTGTTTCACAAATTCATATCTTCCTGTATTACGTACGTAACCATTATTGCTCAAGTTTTAACTTATATTTTTGCACTGTTCGCCGCAAATAGGTCGCAGACGTAACGTCGCCAGTTTCAGCGGCACTTTCAGTTATAGCTGACAAACTCGTGAAACAGTTAGACTTGCGAGTTCCTGCCTAATTGTCGACAAGACAAAACGAGCAAAAATTACAAACTAAGAATTGGTTGCTACTACTTAGCTTTTCCGGCGTCGCCCGCGTGGAGATCGGAAATAATCCCACGGGAACGTACCTACTAGCGGGATAAAAGTATTCTATGTGTTAATCCAGGTTATAATCTATAGACTATCTGAATGTCCAATTTCATCGAAATCAAGTTTTTGCGTGACTGAGTAAAACATTCAAACACAAAATTTCACATCACTACATATTATAAAACAAAGTCCCCCGCCACGTATGTCTGTCTGTTTGCGAGGAACTCAAAAACGACTGAAAGGATTTTCTTGCGGTTTTCACCAATAGACAGAGTGAAGCTTTATTTATTTTTGGTGTATAATTTGTAAAGGTTTTGTGTAAATTGATAAACGCGGGCGATGCCGCTAGCTAAAGGTAGATAATAAAATTACTAGGATTATCCCATTACAAAATCAAGCCTTAGCTTGCTATGTGTTTCTTTCTACAGGGACCTTTGGTACCCTTTAAAGAAACAAATAGCAAGTCAAAGGAATGCTAATCAAAGAGCATGCAGAGCTTCTAGTTCCTATCATTAAAGCACTGCTCCTACACGTATGTATAGAGTAACAAAGCTCTTTTGAGGGAATATCTGAATTCGGCATTTGTAACCGTTCGAATAAATAATAATTAAATACGGCTAAGCTAGCCACGTTTTCGTAGTAAAATAAAGTTCTTATTTTATGAATACGCCTGCAACTGCCCCCGGCTGTTCTTAATTATCCGGCTCTCTGAGTAACGGATTTAAAGTCTGCGGCCTTCGGTATGTTAATAAAATACAAAACGCTACTTTTTTTCATTTTTACTTAATAAGGGAATTTTCTGTTTCACTACAGACCTTTTTCCCCCATCTGAATCATTTTATATCAAACTAGCGCCCCGCCCCTGCTCTGCACGGTTTTTACGACAAAACATGGAACGCACTACCGGCATAAAAAGTAACCTATGTTTTAATCCAAAATTACAATCTATCTGTGTGCCAAATTTCATCCAAATCCGTGCTGATGTGTTAATCCAGATTATAATCTATCTGTGTTGGCACGCAGAATTTCATCCAAATCTGTTTTGCCTTTTTTGCGTGATTGACGTAGGTACACATAAACCTTCCAAAATAAATAACCTAAATTATGGTAAATAGAAAACAAAATAAAAATCCGTTGTGGTTTTTACAAGAACAACGCGGTCACACAAACTGTCATGAAAAGCGACTTTAATTTATAATATGTGTAGGAGATTAAATACTGTGCATTTCGTTCCAAGCTGAAAAATAATTACATAGCTCTGAAAGAGAATGATAGTGTGATGAGCAGGAGACTTGAGCGTCGAGATTGTGTTACTACTTATTTTATATAAGGAAGCATTTTACGTCGTTTAAACAGTTTGACACTTATTATTCAGGCATATAGGGATATTTTATTATGGGACTTAAACATAACTTACGAAATGTGGGTACTATAGGATCTCTGCCGAACCTTTCATGGAAACAAGACGTGATATGATGTTATTCAGGCAAGTACGTGCGGCAAATAAATATACCTGGAGAACTCTATCTCCAGCTGTTTCGAGTTGAGGCTTATGGAGCCAATACCACATTGACCATATTTCTGACGATCCAGACAATAGAAAATCTTAAACTGCAGACCGAGTCCATTTCGATTCACATTGCTATAGTAATAAAGTTCAAAGCTCAATTTTACAGTAACTTTTTCGTTAAATACTGGATTTAAGCCGCTTAGAGACAAGTGGAATTGTTCGTTGTCAAAGTACTTATGATATAAATAAACCTATTATAGTTGGTTCGATTTATTTCTATGATTCGATATTAGAAAATAAATGGGTTTGACTGTTGCAATAAGAAATACATAAATATCACTTCTGAAGAAAACAAATCTACCTATGTTAACTATCCTTACCGTATTGTTACAGACCTAAATAAATTTAGAAGTTATTAATCAAAATAAAAAAAATAAAAAACCTCCGACCCAAACAAAAACCTCTAAAAAGTAAAAAAACGGCTCGAAAATATAATTACCAATAATGTTATTATACTTTCGCCGCTTGGCGAGCCAGGAAGATGGGATGGCGCAAGAGTGTCGACACACGTTGCATCCCACACTAATGGCCTACCCATCTTCCATTGAAATAAAGACATGCCGTCCGGTCTCTTGCCATCGTCGCGTGCCTAGCCAATGGGTTCTAATACAGCTGGAACGCCGATGGTGACAAGAGCTCGTCGGATGATGTTGTTAATTTTCGCGTGCCATCAGTGAGTCACTTGATGTTTCGAATTATTTTCGGACGGGCCCGTATTTTCGCTGACGGATTTAGAGTGTAGCCCCCCTAGTCGTTGCTCAGCAAATGCTGTGACTTCGGCCGGACCTATTGTCAACAGCGCTGTTTTTCAGAAACTACCTTTTGGAGTAAAGACCCTCATAGTGTGATCTAATAAGTTACTTTATCGGGTAAGTACAATTTTCCACGAAAAAAAATTATGTGATAGCTGAACCTATCACATAAAAATATATCTGTAATAAACGGAATTTAATGTAAGTAATCAATGAAATACATAAACTAAGACGATGATACAGTGATAATAGATATAAATGCTAAATAAGTAATAACTTTAAATTTTATGTACACACGGCTGCACATCAAGCAAGCAAGCATAAGCATCAAGTATAAGCTGATCTCGCATTGTATAAGATTTCCCTACAGTGCGAGATCAGCGTAAACTGGAAATTTATAGCTTGATGTGTAGCCGTGTGTACCATGGGAGTTGCGATGGTATGGATAGCGGCCATTTGCGGCGTTTGTTTTAACATGCTTTTCGGTCAAAGCGCAGTTTATAACCAATTGGTACAGCTTAATAGTGTTATTAAGGATCATTTTGATTTTAGTGGGTCGAATGGAACATGGTTCTTTTCGATGTACGAAGAAGCAAGATCCACCGACGTAACCAATCAGTTCAAAACCAAACCAAGAACTCGAGTGACATTGGCACAGACCGGACCCAGCCAGGGCGGAATCAGACAGAGGCCACTCGCACTGTTGTACAATAGTATAGTATAGTTACATTCATTTTCGCTGGGCATCGTCACAGTATACAGCACAATAGTATACCTAGTTACGTTCATTATTGCTGGGCATCGTGTGTTTGGCGTTTACATTGGCCGTCCCCCGACGTGACAATGCTTTGATCAAAATATTACCTACAAAATAAAAGGCCAATAAATATTATTTTTTTTTACTTTTTAGAGGATTTTGTTTGAGTCGGGTTTTTTATATTTTCAATTTAACTTTTATTTCCTGGTTTTTAAACTTATTAAAGTAATTGTAAACACGCTACGACCGACACATGTCACGCATAAATCTGCGTAGCTTTACGTATGTTTCCCACAGTGAAGTTTGTTACTAATTTATCCTCATTGCTCATCCCGATCACCATTTATCTATAACCCATTCATTGAGACCTTTTCAATGAGCCCAAACACGTACATACACGTACATACTTTTGCTGTTTGTTAGTGAGTATCCTGGAAATTCCAGGTGCTGCTCCAGCATCAGTTCAAGTTCGTCTAATATCAGTGAAGTAATATAATACCAAATTACGACTCGATCAGACCCGTGGAAGATGCTCAAATCCCTTCATCATCCAGAAATGAGCTGATAATTTTCAATCGGTGGAACCGATTTTGATGAAACCTGACTAAGAACCACCGCTAGAAAACCTACTTTTAAATAAAAAAAACCCTACCCAAATCAGTTCACCCGTTTAAGAGCTACGGTGCCACAGGCAGACACAACGACACACAGACACACATAGCGGTCAAACTCTTTTTGCGTCGGGGGTTAAAAGATTGTAATAATTTTGGGCATTTTCCCTTGACACTCATGAAAAAAAAGCTTGCAGTTTTTAACCTTTCTACATATTTGCAGGTCTTGTTTCAAATAATAATTAAAGGAAACATCAGCAATAATAGAAAAACTCTTATAAAAAGTAAAAGTAATTGATTAAAGTAGGAACTGTCACAACGCGGGCGTTTTTTTCCCATAACATCGTTATCATGGTTAATACTTACTTACTTAGGTATATAATGGTTACGATAAGACTTGTGAATTGTTCTTTTTATTTTTTAAACAGTTAAGTCATTTTACATTACATTCAACTAAAATAGTTACGTTACTAATGCAACCTCGGCCTTATTTTGTCGCCCACGAGAGCTTTGACCACAATATTATGTCGTCTCTTTGTAATCCTCTTTTGGTCGCTGGTTTGTCTAATTTAGCTACGATAGTAGTTTCCAGGCAAGTTTATTTCCTACATTAATAAAACTGACTAATTGGGGTACTTAATAAAAAGCTTTTTCATTTACAACGGGGATAGTGGAAAAATAGAGAAAAGGATTGGATTATTATAGTCCGAATGTCCAGCGGCTATCTATCGTTCCACACTTGCATATGAAGTATGGCGGTACCAACATAAACAATGGTATTTGTGCCATATTCTGACAGAAGTCTACCAATCGAAAATGCCGCTGAAAGCATGCTCGCGACCTGCATCGCGAACATACGTACCATTGTAATACAAGGCGAGTTCACGAATACTGCATTGCGATTTCGTAACAATAGGCTTTGCTCAAACTAACAAATGAGCGAATGCAATTAAATTTTAATTATAGGTACATAAAATGAAAACGCGACACAAATACAAGCAAACTTGTTGTATAATCTCACTTTGACAAATAACAAAAGTTATCGGCATCGCAACGCTCACAGTAACTCCTTGATGAGATACATACGAGCGAGCATAACGTTTAGCAAAGTCATACGGCCTTCTTCATAAAAAGTTATCGAACATCTAAACAGTTGCTAATGTCTGGTTTTCAAAGAGAAACCAGACATTAGCAACTGTTTAGATGTTCGATAACTTTTTATGAATTAGGCCGTAAGTGTTTTCTATTCGGACCGGTAAACGTATCACCCATACAATGTTGTTAAATTCAATACCTATAATAAAAGATCTATTAATTAATCAAACAATGCAAAACATTCGGTAACGATGCTCACGTAACTTTAAGTCTTCTGACTTTGTTATATAGTCTAATTTGTTTTGTGTGTCCACAGATGTTTGCTTCCAACCGTTCTTCAACTTCGTGGACATGAGGGCCCTTTTGGAAAACTTCTGCGTGTACCACGTGAATGCCCCGGGACAAGAGGACGGAGCCCCGAGTCTACCTGAAGAGTGAGTACTTAACCTTAGACTCTATGTAGGGATAGCAACATTCTTTCATAACAAAAAAAAATCCCAACTAAATGGCTCGCTCTGGAAGACATAATTTTTGACATTGAATGTTTCAGTTACGGTTCTTTGAAAAGCAAACCTTTTGTGTGTATTTTCATGCTACTGTACGGGTGCCTTAATTGTAGAATTGCATGCTTGTGTAACTTTTAAATAGACCGCCATCAGTACAAAGACCTAGAGAACAGTTCCTACGGTAGTTAACTTTATTGATGTCTGTTCAGCGCGATTAAGTGGCCCAACCCACAACACAGCGATCGATACGCCTATCTACAAGCTGAATGACAGTTCTCCTGAAATATCACAATTTTACTTTGATAATGACGTAGTAAGCTACCATTACCACAGAAAAATACGTTCCTTAGTATATCTGGGTACTTTAGATTACGATACAAATATTGAGGCAATTAATTTTAAAATGTTCACTAGGCATGCATACTCTAAGCGTTCTATTGGGTACAAGGTGATATTTTTATCGTGATATTTCCCTTATACGTACACATAGTCTAACACTTGGTACATATATAAACAGAGACGGTCTATAGCAAATGAAATGCACAAATACCAGCGACACGAGTAACAGTGTACATACACCTACGGCCTACGGGCGTCGCATTAATTCTATTGCGTTTACACAGTTTACCCGGCATTGGAATGTGCCACAGAATGCACACTGCTTTGTGATTCATATATTTTATTATTGCTATTCCTTCGCACCAGTGTCTCCTCCGATCCTGAATCTTCAGATTTAATTGTGGTTAAGTGAATTTCATTGCGTTCTCTTAGGCAGTCCTAAGAAGCTCATTTAAACGATTAATTGTGAACCATTAAATAACAAAAACTAATACTGTCTAATACGAACAATAAATCATATCGATTTGATTTGATCAGTCACAACATTATTAACTCAATAATTTATTGTCTCATAATACAGATATTTTTAGAATATGAAAAAAATTACATAATGCAACAATCGATAAAGTTGGAATCGAATTTTTTCTCCACGCCCCTACTATTACCGATTGTTCAGTTTAATTGAATGGTCTGTGTATAGCAGATATTTCGACGTTTATCGAATTATTTCGCATTTTCCATTTTTTCCTTTCCGTTCCGTTTACATTTCAGGCCTTTACTCAAACGAGTAAATATAAAACCTGCGAGTTAACATAAAACCTGCGAGTTAACATAAAACCTGCGAGTTAACATAAAACCTGCGAGTTAACACCAGTTAACACATACGGGTACAAGCCACGAATGTAGCACGTTGGGTAGATACTAATGCAATTTAAACTATGCTCTGTGAAGATGCAAGACTTACATAACTTGCGTAGATGTATATTTGATTACTTATTCTGGTTGCAGCCGTCGGCACAAACACCAAAGTTTCATAAACCATTTTAAGTGGTAATATCAGGCTCCTGTAAGGAGTTGGGAACTAAGGACGTGCCTTCATCAAACGAGGCTATTTGCAGATATAACACGCGCTATAACATTTTTCGCTATGCGCTCTATAACCGGGAAGTATTCGTGTCACAATTTAATCGCAAATCGCGTGAAGGCTCCTGAAACATACCTACATTCAACTTTTTTAACCTAACTTGCGTCAATTTACAAATTGGGAAAATATAATTGTGTAATAGTACTCGTTAAATAACGGTATATGGTTGCACGCCTAAAAAAAATCTAGGGTTACGTGATGCAGCTAAAGATATAGATAACCATAAGAGCGTTTATTCTGAAAGTTGGCAACGTCGCAAATAGTTGTCAAATATTTACCTGTTTTTATTAATTTGATAATATTACTGTATGGAAGTTTGAAATATCGCTAACTAGTGACCTAAAATATGAATAATGATTTGCAATTATAACACTAAATTTGACGTTGTAACCGTTTTAGGTGTATAAAGGGCATTTGGAAAGTTTCCAAATTCCTTTTCTGCATCTAAAACTAAATATTCGGTGTTAAGATATTAATTATTGCATTTCATAATCAATATTTTAGGTAACTATTTAGCGATATTTCATATTTCCGTACAGTAATATCGCTAAATTAATCAAAACAGTGAGATATTTGACAGCTATTTGCGACGTTGCTCATTTTCAAAATAATCGCTCTTAAATAATCTTTTTATAAAATCTAAAAATAAAATGCTTCATGTTTTTATTATTAACTTATTTTAGTATGAATATAAAATGTCTGAGATGTAAGCGATAGGTATCCTTATAGTATATTTAAGGAGAAACTGACTGACTGACATATTATATACCTACAACGCACTGCCGAAACTACTGGGACTATGATCGTGAAATTTTGCACACGGCTTTCTTTAATGATGAAGGGAAGCATTAAGAAGGGTTTTTTGAAATTCGACCTTTAAGGGAATGAAAAGGGGGTAGTTTGTATGAAATATCATGTTCCTTGAGTTAATACAATTTAAACTTGGCATGAATACGTACTAAGTAAATCTTAAAGTATTTTTTGTTAATAACCACGTAAATGTGGATTATGGGGTGTTCAGGCTTGTAGGAAATAATACGAAATATACGAGGACAAAGTCGCCGGCGAAGTGGTAGTCCTCTATAAATATTTTATGCTGAAAAATTAATACTGAACAATGACAGTTCCCGTTTTAATTGCATCATTAGAGCTCAGGTAACTCGATCTGAGTGCTTTAATGTCGGTTCTCTGTCGATATTACGATGCGACGCAGGGGTCCATTGTCGGGGCTTCCTTTGTTCATGTGGTTGTTGCAAATCATGTTACACCGCCCGAGGCAGTAGTTACGTGCACACAATACGCATGGTCTGCTCTGCTTCAGGCTCCAAATTCTGCAGATTCTATTAGCAACGTAACACTGCTGTTGACTCGATTAATAAGCTCGCCTGGCTTGCCTCGGCCCGGGCTGTCATTCAAAGATTTTTGAAATTGGTTACGGGTAGTCAGAAGCCCGAATGTCTTACCAAGGGGTATCGTGTCAGCCAGTACCTGGAGCCAGTATATGGAGAATAGATAGGCATTCGCTCCATGTAAAATAACTGGTACTCAGCTTTTAAAATTTTCTAATTATCTTCGTTTTTTGTAAATTGCAGGACAGTGGCAGGTTGTATGTTGATTTAAATATGACTTTTACACAAAATAGTCATTCAATGGGAGTAAATGAACATAAAGAGTTGTAATTGATTATTTTAAAGATTATAAATCTCTAAAGACATACGTGCGATTGTTTCCGGATACCCTGCCGCTTCCCCCTTAATAGCAATTACCACTCTCGCGTACATTATTCATATCTCAATGCAAGTTTTGGTGCAGCAAATGTCGTTAAAATAGGTTTTAGCAGTATCGTTACCAAATTCCACCACCGAAAATAGAAAACTTCGTCAAAAATAACAGAAGAGACAATATTCATTACAACTTATTGTTCAAAGCTTATCCGTCTATTCGTCGCAAATACAGGATTGTCTAAGTCAAACAGTATAAGGTTTCTAAAGAACAAATTGCTCCGGACTGCCGTCTGGGTTGCCAGTTAACGACAAATACAAGTCTTTCATTTTCTCGTAATAAGAAAACTGAAAAAATATTACAAAAATAAAACAGTGTTGAACCATTCCAAGTTTGCCGCGTGCCTTTGAAAGATTACCCTGATGAGTTTTTATCCTAACCTCGGAATAACATTACCCTCTGAGTTCGCGTGGTCAGTTCGCTTCCAATAGTTTTGTGTCGGTATCCATCACCAGTCACTACCTTCATGATTTATGAATGTAGACAGACTTCCAAACTATTTGGGTGTTGCCGATACTAGCGCTGAAGTTACGTAACTATCCCTCTAATTATAATTCTTGTCAGATAAGTTTAGTTCTTGGAAAACAGACCTGAATCCCATGCCTTCGGATTCTGAAACAGATTTTGTATCGAGATGAATAAGGTTGACGTAGCAGAATTTTTTGTTCTATTGCCAAAAAATCTAGGCCCAACAAGTCTCTTACCAGTCTCGGCAATATACATTATTAGACGTACCAAAAATGCTTACAAAAATGTGGCTTTTTTTATGTTCCATACATACCCCAAAATAGCAGATACGGTTAGGGTATTAAGGATAGCATGGTCACACAACTACGAATTTGGTAAGTTTGGTAATAATGTCCGCCAGAATTAACAAAACCTCTGAACTTGGTCACAAAGTGAAATAAAAATTGACCTCCACCTACCTGTAGATTGTATTATGCTAAATTCATAATCCTTATAACAATCCACTTTAACTCGTCAAAAACTGAAACAGTAAAAGACTGAAATGAAATCGGATTTTAAAAAGTGTGGTAAAACGGAATAGGTCAAGTTACGCCCCCGGCAGTCTTAGGAGTGCTTTCTTTTTTATATTTTCGTTGGCAGTGGGGCCGTGCAGTGGCTGGCGAGCCGTCGCCTCGTCGTAATGGGCGCCCTGGAACGCAATAATTTTAAACAGGTCGGGAATCCAGGGCATTCTTGACATCTGGCTATATAACCCCATTGTAAGGGCTACGCAGCTCTAATAGAAAACGTTCAATGAAGAGTTGCAGCAAATTCATTAGAAGCGAATACTTAGCTGTCTAACGTTTGTCTCGTTTCGCGGGAAATTAGAGCATTCTCAGCTTGCTTTGTTTGCTGTGGAATGCATTTTATTGGAACGAAGTTCCATTACAGGGTTAGAGATAAGACATGACTGCTAGAAATCGTCATTAGGAAAAAGCGTGCATGTTTCTCTCTCTCTCTATTATATTCGAGTGTGTGACGGGGCCCCCGACCGCACACCTTTTGTTAAATTTAATATAGGTGCTAAGCAGTCCATCATGCATAAAAGTCAACTTTCAGCAAAGCAAATAGTGTTTATTAGTTCACTAAAAACTTCGCAAGCAAATTTCTACTGAAGGCTGCAGGTGTTGACCTCAGGGCTACGTGCTTCTCACACGGACAGATGTACGTCAGTTGCGTCACCAGTCCTCACACTCTGTATATTTTGGCAACTGAGACCAAAACTACAAACGTAGTATTCAGTGAAGTTTCATAACAATGTGGCTGTTATTTTAGTATTCAGTGGTGTTTTTCTACTTCCACGAAAACGAAGTCGCGGGCAAAAGCTAGTATTAAATATAATCTAAAAATGTTCATGCAATCATAATCAACTCCCTATTTCTGCACCACTACGCCAGAAACCCTTACACGTGCAACGATATTAAACTTAGTTACTCTTTTAATTACTGGGCTTACGCAAACGCTAGTCATCTGCCGAGGGAATCGTGACCTTTGAAATACATACAAACGTAGAATGTTTTCCCTGTGACTTTTGAGTTCTATTTCAGCTATATATTTTTTTCAGTCATTCTACTTTTTGCCTGTTCCCGTGTTGTGCCATAGCTTTATACGAAGAAAAATAAGTTAAAATCTTCAACTAATTACTTAGTACCTAACTAGAGTAAAACTCCCCTCAGTGAAGCTAATATGCGATTTTTTTTTCTTTGAAAGTCGGCGGACAAAATCTTGACTCATTTTATGGTACCTATATTAAACACAACCTGTAAAGCAACAGCAGCTGTAGTAATCTGTGCAACTTTCGGCGCATATTTTATGAATAGGACTTTAATTAAATGAAACTAACGGAAAAGTTATTACTAACGTAAGTTTTCAGCTTCTAAAAACTCCGCAGCTCTTTCAGCCTAACTTAAAAAATTAGTGCAAAGAAAGAAGGCTGAATCAATATAGAAATATCAATCTATTAACAAGAAACAGTAAAGCTGTGTTATTGTTCAAGAATTTCTTCTCAGATTGTGAGTAGTGTGAACTATTACTGTTAATAGCAGTGGAGACATTCCCGCCGAAGATGCCATCAATCCTTGTTTAGCTGTCGATTACACTTAAGCGCATCTCGGGTTAACCTACATCTGATATGAGTTGTATGAAGTACGCGTATGTAGCGTGTAGGAGCATCGGGACGACAGCCGAGCGGTGCCAAAAGATAGAATGATGCGGATGGGACTTTATACACAAAACAGCTGTAGCAAAATGCAAATCGATGTCAAAGTACGACACAAAACTGTAGTGATGTTTGTATCTTGAAGTTGAAGCTTGTTTCAGTGTCCGGATAAGCACTCACTAGTATCTATTAGAGACGAATTACAATTTGTGTGTAGGTTATTACGAAAGGTGGTGGAGCAGGCCGTAAATATTATATTACAGTGTAGAAATTGTTTTATTTATACTAGTGATCGCCCTGTGGTCGAATTTCGACCATAATTCATTAAAATTTTCGTCAATAAAAATCAAACATACTAGCTTTCTGCACCCCATCTGTGCCTCAGAAAGCACGTTAAGTCATTGGTCCCGGCTGTCATTTTTGGATCTTTGACAGTCGTTACTTCAGAAGCCGGAAAGTCGGACAACCAGTCTCACCAAGGGGTATCGTAATTACTAGCAACTGGGTTGTGGAGGTCAGATAGGCAATCGCTCCATGTAAAATACTGGTATTCAGCTGCAACCGGTTAGACTGGAAGCCGACCCCAACATAGCTGGGAAAAGGTTAGGCAAATGATGAGCTATTTAGCACATAATTATTAATAAGCCCTAAAGTTTTGATTGACATCTGAGCAGCCAGCCAGACGAGCCACAACCCAGCCCGTATGTAAGTTGTTAATCGGTCAAAAGCAAACAAGGTTTTTTTTTCCACTAAAGCCATCGCCACACAGTCCACTTTTGTCACGGTCCCACCGCGAATATTCTCGTTTCCATGCAAACTTCGTTGGACAAACTAAGGGTTGAGCGGGAAATGATAAATAGACCATGCATTTTGAAAATTGACGAACAATGCTTTGTGTTAGTTTTGCTCTTCATATCTGAAGCTAAATGAACGTAGCTGTTTGTAGATAGTTGTTTAATATTATTAATGTTGTCGCTGTAATAATATATTGTTAATTTAATTAGTGCCAACCCGCAATGGGCCCGTGTGGTGGATTATGGCCCACCTCTCTTAGAGAGGAGATCTGGGTCCCAGCAGTGGGCACATCATAGGCTGATTAAGACTAAGATTAATTTTATTAGTTATTAGGAAGGACTATTGACATTAGTGTCTTGGAAGGTGACTAACTTAGAGATGAATACATAATACACAGTTGTGCATTTTTCCGTTTGGTACCGGACATAAAGCAGAATAGTACTATCCCATTTCTTCCCGTGGGTGTCGTAAAGGCGAGTATGGGTATAACTAGAGAATGGGCAGCAGCGTTCTCTATACATTTTACCCACCCCCCCCCCCCCCCAATTGGCGAGGCCTATGTCCAGCTGTGGACATTTTTCGGCTGAAATTATGATAAATACGAGTACATAGTTGTGCATTACTGACTACATTTATTTCAATTAAGTTTTTAGGATTGCCTAATTTTTAATTTAGGACTCTGTAGTAAATCTTAAATAGTAGTTGATGAAAAGAAGAGTTTAAATGACAACGTATTACGTAACACTGTACTGCTACAGAAACATACTGTGGTTCTCATCCACAATACAAGCGTGGTGATTATGCCTAACTCCTCTTATCACTGTCCAGAGGTGAAGTTTGTGAGGCCTCTACAACCATAAACAATTAGTGATCTGTTGAAGAGGTAATTGTATGTTTAGCTCTAGTAAAAGGAAATTAGTTGTCAATAATAATTGTAATAATCGAAGACTTATAAATTTTTTCAATAATAATTTTGGCGTCCTTTTTAAGACTCAACTTTAGCTTACACTTTCCGGTTTCTACCAGGGCCCCAATTCTGTATGGTAAGTAATATTCCCCGCGGAATCTCACCACGTTCAAACCTCGTCAATATCGTGTCTTGTACAAACCAATGTAACAGCAAAAAATCGAAATGTTATATTCTTTACGCTCCAAGACAAATAATTGCCTATGGCACATTATGAAATCACGGGTGCGTTTTGAAGTTTAATCCTATAACTAGTAATTGCAAAATACTCCATATTGAACATCAATAATTCTTATTGACATTTAAAATATTATGGCTTATTATTAATCCATCCAAATAAAATAAGATTAATTAATTTGACAGTGCAGCAGTGTTAAAATTTATTGAGTTTATGGCTTTTGAACGGACCTACTTCTAGCTGTACGAATGTGTTTACATGCCGTTTACATGATCATATTTTTTTTTTGAGGGTTCCTGTATATTTTGAAATAATATATTACCTTTACGTGATTGAACGGAATAATTGTAAGTATTATCATTAGCTTATTATTTTCCGAGTGACTAATAACTTAAAAGTCGACTAAATGTTTGCAACAAATAAAATAACTTGCCAGCGATTAAATATTTTCGCCACTATTATATTATGTAAGGTTCAAAATTAAAGGTGTTATAAAAACTAAAAACTAGCAGCTGCGTTTAGGTAGCAAATAAACTATACCAGTCAAATAAAATATTAGGCGAGGAGCTATAAATAATGACTTGGCGACTAATAATGTTAGTAGGGTGGCAAAGATAATATATTACCAGTCTAGTTAGAGTAGGTTATTATAATTTTTTTAATGGTTAGGTTAGGTTAGGTTAAAACTGTGACTTCCTAAGCACGAGCCGAGCGGGCGAAGCGAGCGGTGCCGCGGTAGCGGCCGGCGAGTGCCAGAAACGACTAGATTATATAGAAAATCTAAACCTGCCCTAATAATACAATAATAATATATTATTTATGAATGCCCATTTTCTATTTTATTTTCGCCATTAAGTTTCCGCTTAGATATTAATTCTGTTCCCAAAAGAAAAACTTGATGCTAGTTTAAATTAAAACGGTGCTTATTACTGATATATTAATATGCTACCTATTACTTATTACGATACTCCTTATTAGCTGCCAACCCATTATATATGGTACCCACTCTATTTTTTTTTAAACCTATATTCATTTTACTTAGTTGCCGCATTAAATACATGCCATTATCATTTGCCACATCAATTATTTTTATGCAACTTTTTATTAGTTGGCGTTTCATATCAATATTGTTTATTTGTATTTATATTCATTTCAGTACGAAAATAGTATGTTATCGTCCAATCTCGGGCTAGGTTCAAGTAGTAGGCTAGGGTCAGTAGGCTGTAGGTGGAAGTAGCTTTCGCTTTTTGTTGCTGCTTTTTTTCTATAAAATATGGATAATGTTTAGCAAAGTGAATAAAACCATTAGATTGTACCTATTATTAGTGCGGTCACATATATCAAGCATGTCTGACAATAGTGTGTACGTACATAAAGCTACAATGTCCCTTGTGTATGTATATACGAAAAACATAGTTTCCTACATTGTTCAATATAAGATTTGCTGAACTTAACACAAATTATAACGATTCCGTACGGTTCTCAAATGTGGAATTTTGACAGTTCAAACCATGACAACTTCGCGTTCATTTCGCGAGGTTTCGTTCATTGTGTCATAGTGAATACTATATTATATTGTCGTGTGCGATCTAAGGAATTGACGTGGTTTCGAAGTAAGGAATCGTTAAGTGGTCATAGTGAATTAGGGCTCTGTATTTCCCCCGTATAATAAAACTTATAAACCTAGCTTTATTTTATACCTAGATCTACTTTTATATTTAAAACTTTACGACATAATTTAATAAGAGTGTCCTAAGGAGCTCACCCTAATCCGGTTATAGTTTTATCGGTTCATCTCCGAATAACATGTTTGTAAATAGAAAATCTGGAGTAGATCTATAAATTGAATCAATATGGAGCAGTTGACCTACTTAGGTGCTCACATAATTCGATCCAGATATATAAGCAATGACGGTATATGTGGTGCCAAGTTTTTTTGGAAATAGAGGTGAACTACCTGCAGGCTTAGCACGAGAACCGTAGGCAAGCGTTTTGTCTTCGGAAGAGTAGACAAAAACGACGTTTCCGAAGAGACTGTTGACAGTTTTTCACCGAGATATGTAGACAAGCGATTTCTATTCTACAGTAGAGTAGACATAGAAAGAGTTATGCTAAGCCTGCTGGTAAGAATAAGAGTTAAAGATGAAAGCTCCAAGGTAGCCCGCGAAATTCAAATTTTCTTACTTTTTGTTTAATGACTTTTTCATGATATAGTCATTAAATTAACTTAGAGGGTTGTAATGATGATATAAATACACCGTGGAATTTTATTTGTCTTACAAAGGCAGCCCATTTCATGTGTCCAATGACTACTAAACATTAAAAAAAAAAACATAAGAATAATTAAAAAAAAATATTAAAATATCATTCACTAAGACGCTAAAGTAGTTTGAAACACCCAGATGGAATAATGGTGACGGTGCGTTGGATAAAAGATCTTTTACCGTTTGATACGTGAACATTATTAACAGGGTGTTTCATAATATAAATTTTTCTTTGCATAATCTTAAATAATTGTAACAATTTTTTTATCGCTCCTAGATAGGTATTTTATGTCAGATACATTGACTGGACCACCATTGTAAGACGCCTTAAATGTCACGGTGCATAATAATAAAGATAATTCTGTAGTAAATACATACGTGTTACGGTCCCGAATCATATTTTAATCAACATATAACTTGACATTGACCTACAAATTGCAATAAACGTAAGAATATTTAACTTTTGCTGGCTACCCTGGAGGTTCCACCTTAAGAAACCCTTTCAAGATGCACTTCTGGAACTCTGCAAAAGATTCCCCACTTATGCCCTCCGCTATTACGCAGGCTCATTGAATCTGATAACAATAGAAAAGTAATTGTGTTAATTACTTGATATTTAAAGGTTTATAATCATTTGCTCTTATTTTCCAATGAACAACTTACCTACCAAGATATCGATTAATTTTTGAACGTAGAAATACCCAGTGCTAAAATTTAATAAAACTTCGAAGTTCTGAAGACTGCAATTTCCCGTCGTTTCTTGTTTCAAGGAGTTTCACTTTCAAACAAACAAAAAAAAGAACCTTCAACCTGGATTGCCTAAAGTCAAGTGTCGCATATGGAGGTCACTAATTGCCGAAAAAAAAAACCAAAACAAAAATCAAACTTCAAACATTGGTACTGAGAATCAGTGAGTTTCTTTTGTAGGAAAGATTTGCTATTTAAAATAAACGGAATTCTTTGGCGGAAGGCTTTGCGTTTGGTACCAGTAAAGTTTTCTTTTTACACGCACGCCATTGCTAAAATATTTATTTCATGTCCTCATTGGTGGGATGTTCGTTATTTCGCAGTCAAACTTTATTTCGAACAGCATCACGTAATATAAATTAATTTCAATCAATCATCGCGAAGACTTTGTACGTCAATAGTGTCCGCGTTGGGAAAGCCATATCTGATCAAAGTATTACCGACACCCGCCGCGAGACACAAACAACGTTACACCTCGCTGTTATACATATAGCTCAGCATTACAAACGCGTAGCTTCACCAATAGCAAGTGCGGTATTACGTCTGGTAATAGATACCGTCCACATCCCTTAACCGATATCCCTTCCGTCCGCTACGCTAGATAAACGACTATCATGACTCCTTCCTAATATGAAAATCATATTTCCCCGTCACATTGCCGTACCTACTACGGTTGAAAAGGAAAAGTTACGTCATAGTAACACGAAAATGTATCCGAATCGGTGTCTGCAGTTTTCAGCCACGTGGGCGTCGTAAACTTCGGATTAAGATTTATTTGCCCAACGTGGACTAGTTCTTATTTGATTTGGTTGGATTTCAATATTCGCTATTACATAGGTACGTCCTTGACGACAGTTCGGCAAGCCTTGTGCCCTTGCGAGCCGTGCTGTTGCGAGAATGTGATTTACGAAAATGCCTGATGATAATACAGTTACAGTAAATCACAAATAGATCTACCAAGCGTAGTAATTACACTAATATCCTAAAGTTCATTGTACTGGCCTTCGGGGAACATTAACATTCAGCAATGGACGCACACGAGCTGTTATGGACTTCATTACGTACCTGTAACGTATAAATTCAACGGCGATGAGCGGTGTCGTTAATTTTAGATCCAGAAAGAGGCGGTCGCAATTGATCAAACAGGGATGTGCAAATCTGAACTCGATCAAATGAATTTAGTGACGTAAGTTGTAGTACCATTTAGTTAGTTAACCGTTTATTCGGTGTCCTTGCGAGCGCGAGCGAGTCAGGGCGTGCGGGTTGTATTGATTTTTTTGAACGGCACGCGCGACCGACTACGTCCAAGTAATACTATTTGAATAATGCCTTCTTGTCCCGCTATCAGTCTTTTTCATTTTCACATATCATAAGCTGTAGGAATTATAACCTTCGTGACCCTTCAGTAATCCCTGAACTTGATTTCTGGGCGTCACGGACTCTCCAGCACTCCTACCCTGGATGTGTGTATGTATAGCTACATCCATGTCGCATCCAAAGCACTACTGTAATGTTCATAAACTCCGCTTTTATCATATCCGACTTCAATAGGTCTTGCGTCTTCCTAGCAAGAAATTAAGTGTTAAATCGCTCGGATTTGTCATAAAGCGATGGTCCTCTATTTTAATGCCGCTTCGGAAAATGCTTGTTCAAGATCAGTAAAAAATCTTCCAAGAAATCCTGCCTCAGGATCGCTAATATAAGTCCACTCTGCGCAATCGATATAGGGCGTTACATTAGTATTCGACACGGTGGTAAAAATTTGCATTTTCTACAAAGATGTCTAAAGCACACAATATTTTATTCAAATTCCTATTTTCGTGTCTATAACATTATTTATTTTGTGGGAGTAGGTAGGTTAGGCATTATGAGTAAAATAAGAGCTACTTAATTCATATTGATTTATAAATGGTATGAGAGCAAGCGATACATTCGCACCCCTCTTAGAAATTGACTCCTATCATATGTAGATCATGAGTGGCGTATTATACAATACGACAACGTTCCAACAACATTTTATAAAATAATTTAGTTAACTAGTTTAACGTGGCCAGAATAGTCGCTTTGTATAGTAACGAGTTTACTTGACGATGGAAATACTTACTTTCTAGTTTGCAAACAATGTCCTACTCGGATGCTCTATGTATGTTATGAATCTTGTGAAGCGTGGACATTCCTGACATGATCAATTCGCAAGTTAGTAGCGGCGGCTCCGCGCCCTGTCGGCTTTATGTTAGCAAAGTTTATTGTTCTAATTATCGCCACAATAGTCCAACATTTTGGCAATGACCCTCAGGCATACTAAGAATAATTAACAACGTTTAAAGTAAACATACACCTATACCAGCAGCACGCTGGAGGAGATGCCTATACAAACATGTCCCAAATCCCAAGCGATTATATCATAAATAGCACCGCACTTAGTTTGAGACTGTAAGCTACTGCTAGTAGGTTCAAAGAATCTATTTATACATTAAAAACGTACTCAGGTAGTATAAACATGTTGAAAAACTGTATCAATTAACGTCTTTAAATATTTTAAACAACCTTAACCTACATTAGGTATATACAGTCAAGTGAAATTCAAAATCTGCCATGCTCCGTTCATGAAGTTATTTTAAAAATCTGGTCCACATATTATACCATCGTGTTTGCATTTTCAAGCAAAATATGCGGTTGGAATTAGGGCAAATTGTCAAAGCTTGTAGCAGGTTAAACTACCGATGCATTTTTGTTTTGTTTAATTTTCAGGGTATTGCATAATGTTAACTTGTTCTAATGTAGGGAAGAAACTCAAAATAAAAACTCGATAGGAAGTTACGAGCAGTATAAGCAGTTTTCAAATAGATTTCCCGCATGCTACGCATAGATTATTTCCTCAACAATGGTGTGACTGCTGTGATCATTCACTGCATAGCCGTAGTGGGTAAAGCCGACACTGTAAAAGGCCGCCATGAAAACGTCTAGACCGACAAAAGTAAAAACAGACTCGTCTCGCTGGCACTTCCGCTCACTGCCACGTGGGTACGCACTGCTCATGATTCACACCTACACTGTATTTGAGAACTTTTTTGTAAAGACTTACCTACCTTAATTAAAAATACATGTAGACGTCAGAGTCGTTACTTCATACGGACCATACATAATACCAGCGATACATCACTAATTACTGGTAACAAAATGTCTAAACATTTTTCTAAAATGCAGTTCGACTCCCGGTTAAAACCATTGTTGATTATCCAATCAGCCGATAGTGCAGTGCAATCAGCTTATGGCTCTTTGTGTACATTCAGTTGCTCTCTCTCGTGTATCTAGAAGTCAATCTGCAGGACCACTATGCCACCTTCCACAAAGACCAGGACTTCACGATAGGACATTGTTTCGGTATTCGGTTATCGTATTTGGAGTCTCGGTACGAAAACCGAAGAACAAAGAAAATTGTAACTGAAAAAATAACACGTTATGTCAGACGACAGTGGCCTTTTGCTGGTTTGGAATATTTGTAAGTCATTCAGTTTGCTTTAGCTATCGAAGTTATCTTTTATTGTTAGTATCACAAATTTTCAAAGGAACAAAAAGCCGAACACAACATTATTGTTTCGTAGTGAATACCTTGACGATTGAGGATACAATGGCGCGGGATGATAAATAAACATTTCGCACCTTTAAAGACAAACCGTTACTAAACGAAAAAACAAAATACATCACAATTAGTTTAAACACGTTATTGCATTTAGCAACAAAATCTTATTTAGTTTTGTAATTGTCAAAATTAGAGCCTATCTACCTCATACAGTGGTTTTTTTATGAATGTGTTATATTTATCGTATAGTTTACGTAATTTTAAGGAAGATGGCATTTGTAACACAATTTTCGAAAAATTTCGTTTAGTAGGTGCGATTTATAGAACATGTTTGCACTTAATTCTCGAAACATCACTCACGACTTGTTACGTCACCTCCTGTTCAGAGGCGTAAAACAAACATCCGTTACGGTTCGGACGAGTAAAAAACCTTCCTTTAAAATATGCTTCGTACCGCGTCCTTCTGCCATTTTTCTTCGACTAGATTTTTATGTAACACTATGACCGTATGACGTAACTTGACGGCTGGCCTCCTTGAGCTTGTAATGACCCAACTATTAGTTACAGAGGGATCTTGAGCATTATTCACTAAAGTTCTGCTCCTACAACGGAAGGGTGCCATAACATTTATTTACTTTTCCAGTAGTCAGCCCATGTTTAGTTAAATTATTCGGATGTCGAAAAAAGGTGTGTCAATTGTGTGCTCCTCCCGCGCAAATGTTTCGGGTACCTGCGTAATTGACGAATTCCGGTCACTTTAACGTTCGTAAGTGATGCTGCCAATCGAGCACTACTTAAAGCAATTGTCCTTTATAAGTTTGGTTCAGATGCAGTCCAAGGTAAGGAACAAAGTTCACCAATTTTCCTGCATGTTGTTTAGTGCGTGACCTCTTTAAACATACAGCGATATATTCTTTCGGGTTTGAACAATGTTTTGATTGATGGTTACTTGTCGAATGCCAGTATTGCAATTACTTAGGTGTCGATGCACCTCCAGGCCTCTTGCTTCTTTGATGCCTTGTTGGCGCCCGCTAAACATATGTACAAGACTTAGTAAACAAAGGTCAGCAAACCCCTTTTGCTAGCACGGTATACCTATCTGTATCGTGAGCACTTCACAAGTAGATCGACTTGGTTCTGCAACCTCAGCACACATTAATACGTAGTGTTATATAGTACCCTACCAGATTACAGATCACACTCGTTTTCCGAGCCGAAATTAGCATTACCTCGGCTTTCCCTATAAAGTTTGTAAAATAAAGCTTTCGTTAATCAAGACACGTTTTTCTTTAATTCCATTCGTTTGTAACGGATATTCTGCACGCAATGTACGCATCATTTAGTAAAAAATGTGACTCATACAATAACGATTTCAAATTTGTGAACAATTTTGGTCGCGCCATTTGCTAACGTTTGGCCAATTTCGTGTGTCATACTTAGAATAATTAAAACATTCAACATTATTGCTCGGAATTAGTACAATAACGATTTTGTCATTAAAATTACCGTAAATGTTCTATTCCATAGGGCATAACGTATTAAAATTACACGGCTCGGCTGAAAAATCAGTCCACACCACAATATAGCATGAGGTGTTATTGTAGATAAAAAGATAGAATGTATTTAGGAGGCAGCCCCAGCTGTTATAAAGATAATTCATTGAGGAAAATGAGACTTAAGACATTGTATCGCTACTGCTTCTTATATGTTGTTACGTAAAAGTCATGCAGCATTTTACTATAGATACACGCCGTTTGTAATGGATCCCACTTAGAAAAATGACGTGTCGTTCACATAAATTGAGGAAATGATTACCCACAAATCGCGACCCTATTAGAGTTAACACGAGCGCTAAAATGGACTTATTATCTACAACGCTTGGCGGAGTAGTCATTAAGTCGCAGCCGCTGGGACATCCGGCCTCGATGAAATCTCAACAGATAGGTACTAGTTGCCGTGCTCGCTGCGTTGCTCATTTCTGGTCTTCACTGCAACAAATCTTATAGTAGCACACCACAATGTTCTGTAAAACTGGCAGCTACTTTAATCCGAACACATTGGCACCGGCTAGCTCTTAGTTGATCCCACAACCATGAGCCTTTTCTGGTAATTTCTTTAACATTAATCTGGTCCCGTTCCTTACGACCCAGTTCTTGAAGGAAGTAAACAACCTACCTCAGGTACAAACATACGAAGGCACCTGCAGCTTTTTTAACCCCCGACGCAAAAACAAGGGTGTTATAAGTTTGACCGCTATGTGTATAGTCTGTCTGTGTGTCAGTGCGGTTTTGTTTATTTAAAAGCACGTTTTTTAGCGGTGGTTCTTAAACATGTTTCATCAAAATTGGTTCAGCCGTTTCAAGGTCATCAGCTGTTTTGCTATCTGCGGTTGGGTTCTTAGACGCATAATGTGTATTTACTTTACTGTCATCACCCATGTATGCTATATAACTAAGCAAGATTATAGAATTCTTGGTCTGATGCTGCAGCCAGGATATCCAGCACACTAGTACGCTTTTGAAACAAAATATAGCAGATATGTCGTGTTTGGATTCATTTTTATCAGTATTTGATTATTCACACAATGCAATGGTGTCAACATGATGAGCTGATGGTGCAGCCAAGATATTCAGTACACTAGTACATTCTTGAAAAAATAATATCAGATTATGTCGTGTGTCGTGTATTCGTTTTGATCAGTATTTGTTTTTGTTTTGTCTGTAAGGTGACTTAATTGAGAGTGTTCTTAGCTATGATTCAAGAAAATTGGTTCAGCCGTTTGAAGATTATCAGCTCTTTTCTGGTTGATGAAGGGATTTGAGCATCTTCCACGGGTCTGATCGTGTCGAAATTTGGTATATTACATACAATTCAATGATATTAGATGAATTAATTAACCTTGAACTGATGCTGCAGCATCACCTGGAATTTCCAGGATACCCATTTACCTCACCAACAGCGGAAGTATCGTGTTTAGTCTCATTAAAAAGGTATCAATGAATTGGTTATAGATAAATCGTGACCAAGGTCTGATGATGAAATAGCAACGAGGAATGAGGATAAATTAGTAACTATCTTCACTATGGGAAACATAATTATGGAACGCTGCGCAAATTTAAGCGAGACATTAAGTGTAAAAAGTAGGAGATACAAGTTAAATTTTTTTTTTTTAAACTCCGACCCAAACAAAAACCTCTAAAAAGGAAAAAAATAACATTTAATGGCCTTTTAAGTTGTAGGTAATATTTTAATCAAAGCATTTTCACGTCGGGGGAAAGCTAATGCTTTGATTAAAATATTACCTACAACTTAAAAGGCCAATAAATGTTATTTTTTTACTTTTTATAGGTTTTTGTTTGGGTTGGGGTTTTTTCTTGAATTGAAAGCTATGGAGGGAACTATTGACACCATTATTTTGTGTTCCCTATACTTAGTAAAAGTATAAAGCTTGTCACGCACACACATATTAATGCAGTACATTAACATGTTTTTGCATACCCTTTTTAACTCGCCCTACCTATGTCAATTACGTAGGTAGGTTGACCGACTTACGTGCGCTACAATAAACTGCACTACAAAACAAATTACCTTCAAAGTATTTACTTTTTCTTTGTCCACTTTCCCTGGCAAGTACTGGCAATCGCCGGTAATATTTAAACGTTTTTTGAACCACCATTCTTATGCATAAATAAGTTTGAGTCTAGGTGCTCGGTCACATTGATTATGTAGATCCAGCAGTACCTATTTGAAGGCTACTACTAAACATTAAATAGAACAAATACAAGTTGGTCCATTCCGAAAGAATTTACAGTAAAATTGTTAAAAGAGCTTGAAAATTCCAGCCATGAACTGTGGATATTTAACGGGTCATGCTGTCCAATATTTTATGCCTGAATAACCTCGGTTTCCAGTGGATATTTTGGTTTATCGATTTAGCTACTTGACGTAGTTTTATGGTGATAATATTACTGATACTGCAAAAAAAGAAACTTACATTGCAGCTCAAATTTTTATCGCCCTTTTTCAATGGTACCAAGGATTAAGCAGATGTTTAAAAAGCACCATGCATTTGATAACTAAAAGTAATAACTAATTTAGTGATAGATCTAGATTTCCTTTGGGATCGTGACGCAATTACAGAAGAATACGTTCCCAAACTGTACTAGTACGTATTTGAGTGCTGTCTTCGAGCAAGTTTCGAGGTCAATGCGAATACTTGTGTACCAGCCGCTGCTGTTGAGAAACTCTTCGTTTAAGTTTTTCAAACTACTGCAGCCGTTCTCAATGTCATGAAACTTCGGGCGTATTGTTAAATTTAATTTCGCTTTCAGGACGAACCTTCAATATAAGTATAAGATAAGGTAAAAACATCAAAATCTTTTAAACATAAACCCTATAAACCACTACAGACCTACAACCAATAGGATACCTTCTGTTCATTTTTCACATCGGAAGGGCGTTATAAAAATGCAAATATATACCAGTACATAGACAAAGGCCAGGGTGCTTTGATCGGAAAACAAAATGTCTTCCGACACCCTGTTCGTATTGTATTTTACCTACAGGAAATACTGATAGCACTGAAGATAATATATTGTTAACAACCTGTCGAAGTTTGCGAATAAAGAAAGCTGTAGCGCAAAATCGCGAAAACTATACCTACCTATTAAGTGTGAACGTACACAATTTGCTGTGTGTGTACTTTAACGTTGCTAGGAAACTAAAGGACAGTGTACTGATTGTATTTTTATCAAACTGCAATACGGCTGCCGTTCGTTGTACCTACTTCCAACTAACTTTATAATAAATTAATGGAACAGGTCACTAGGCCATACTAACCTGGCATAGATTTTGTGGAATCTATAGTAGAAAGCATCGTTCTGAATGAGGCCATTGGCTTGTTATGGTTAGATAATCAGTCTCGAGCCAATTTAGTTGTGGCGTTGCCACCGATCAAACATCTTCATAAAAGGACAACCAACTACGTCGATGTCTGACGGAAAAGAGCGTTCAAACTTTTAAAAGGTCGAGATGACATTAGTAGGGTTTAAAAAGCAGGGGACGTCCTTGCATTGGGGACCGTCGCGCGTCGTTTTGTTCAATACTGTATATAATCCTAAAATAGAATATCTTAGTTGATACAAGATTTGGTTTTATCTTTGGTTATTATAAGCTAAACTACAGGCAACGGCCTATTGTATGAATTCTGCTGGCGGGCACGAAAGTTAAGGCCTCTGATTCTCCTTTAAATCGAATTTTATTCGAAATCAAGTTCTGAAACTCGCGACAATTAATCTTATTAAATGCAAACATAATCATTAAATTGATCGGTAGCCATTTTACGTGACCGCATCTTATTTTGGACATCTATATCTCGTAAACCACAATTAACGTCACAACGTTGCTATATTGACAGCTAATAAAACAGTATAAGCGTATAAGTATCGACGTGAATTCTAGGAGATCCGTCATCAGCTCTCGATATATAAACGCTCAAACGGCAATAAGTCTGACTTAGGTGCTTATTCGTAAAAGGATCCAGCAAACCGTATAATATTATAATGCAGTAAGAATTTCGCCGAGAGTCGATAGTAGATTCCTCCAGAGACAGAATTTTCGTACATTTTTAGATTTATTCATTTAAAGAATTAAGAATATTCAGTCTGGATCCAGCTTTGGAAAGATAATTGATGCTATTCTGATGTACATTCTCTAATCAAATTTTTCTTTCATGTTTTTAATAAAGACGTGGTTTTCAATTCCTTGTTTTTTTTTTAAATGAAGACCAGGGCTTTTTCAGTCGCAAACGTATGACGTATAATATCCCAGTCGGAGCGCTAGACTGGTAGACTAGACTGGTAGTAACGAGTTGTTTATATTTAAATTTAATCATTTATTAGCACTTTGTTCAGATACCTATAATACTATAAATGATTTCAGTCTTGATACTTGTTTTCAAAATCTGGTTCAACCCTACTGCGAAAGTATATGATTCCAGTTGGAATTTTTTAAGAATTTGGGTAGAAACTTAAACGATGAAAGTTCTCACAAAAACCAACAATACTTGAATCTCTACTTCCCTACTTAATATAAATATCTTGCGTAATCATTGCCTAACGCAGCTTGCATGATAACCTGAGGTAAATCACAGAACTAGATTACCAGTGACAGGGACCGTTATAAGGGACAGGAATGAGTAATGAAATGACAATGAACAGTCTTCCCCGTGGAGGGTAGGTGAATAAACTGCATTAATGGGGCGTCGCGACACATCGGCGCCAACTCCGCGCGTAACAAATGTACACATAGTAGTACATCTGCCCCCAAATAAATGTTATTTATGAAGAAAATAAGTTGCGCATTAATTAAACATTTATTTCTTTGTACCACGTTGGGCGCCAAGTAGCTCTTGTTGGCGCCCGACGTGGGTCAACTCTCCACTAAAATCATAATACTCAAAATGTTTTGGCTACAGCACTAATTAATTTCCATTCTATTATTTCTAGTCAATCTTAATTGCTTTGCGCTTTCGAAAACAACTAAATTTTCTACACTAAAATGAATACAGTAACAATAGTCATTACAGTGGCATTGTTTGCCACTAAGGAAACTACGCTTACTAATTAATAAATTTACAAGTTCATCCTGAAATGTTCGCCATTCAACTAAGATTCATTTCCATTGTTCTTAAGTTCTCGGTTTTCGTTAAAAACAGCGTGGTTATGGAACTAACTATGGGTACAATTCTGAATGAGTTCAAAAGTTAGCAAAATACGTATGTAATGTTCCATGTGAGTAGGCAGAGGCACATGATATAATTCGAATAAGGTTCGGTTATTTGTAAGGCGGAATAGAATCGGCAGTGGGTCTCGTACCGCAGTGTTATGTAACAGACTGCCGCTCGATATAGACTGTACCTACTACATGACGGCGGCGCGATGGCTACCGGCTGACGACGTCTGGTCATGCCGGTTGTTATCCTCCGGGACTTTAAGAAATCACTCACTGGAAAATTGTATCGCCACGACATTTTGGCATTTTAGTCGCAGGCCCGCTCCCCCATATTATTCGCTCTAACTGCTCTACATTCCGCCTAATTTCTGATTTACAACATTGTATTAAAGCTTTAATCCAGTCGTTTATGTTTCTGTTACGTTATTTAACGTCCCTCGGCTGACGTCATGAATTTCAAATGTTAATAGCCATTAGCGTTTAATTCAAGTGTTGCATGCGCAGCGATTTTATCCGTTACACTGGGTTAAAATCATTTACGGAGTGGCGTCATCATTTGGATTACAAACTTCGTATAATTAATATTAGGTACTTGCACTAAACTTTCCCCTCAGCATTTATCGTTTTTTAGAAGTACCAAAATGCCAGACAACATTGCTCTTTGATGTTACAATTTTTATCATCAGTTTTGTTTATTTCGTATTGATCATAAATTGTCAATTTATTCGAGGTTTCGAACTCGAGTCTCAATATTGTCAATATTGTTTCAAACTACAAAGAATTTATAACTGCCTTTTCTTGGCGCAGTTGTATACGACACACACTCTTTGTTCTTTCAAACATGAATGTATTCTATTTGATACTAACTTTTCCTTCGAACATGCTCGTGAAAAACAGCCGACTGGCCGTATTATAATCGTTTGTTTTACACGGGCTTGCTTATTGATAAAAAAGGAAGGAAGGAAGTGAGGCTTGTTAACAAAAGCATTCTCTCTAAAAGCCGTCAACGACTTCTTTAGAAAGTAAACCTAAAATCGAAGTCAGGAGGAATTTATCAAGCGGAGCTAAAATCAGCAGTTGATCGACAAATTAAGAGTGTAAGTTCAAATTTTGCAGACCTAATAGCGGCGTACTGGCAGCCATTTACCGCACGGCTAGCGCATATTCCGGGTATTTTACATGCGCCACAATATGTTCTCATCAATCTCTGTCAAACACGCGGTACCACTTTTGATAATTTTATGTTGGTTAGTAAAGTGGATATTATTTCACGGAGCTGAAGTCTGCAAGTCCTAGATTACGTTTTGCAAACACTATACAGAGTTGAGACCGCTTAACTTAGTTTGGAGTAGTTTGAGCACCGTAGTTGTCTCATAGTGGATCTTAAACTTCGGAGATAACATTGATAGTGTCGCGGTTGCCTCGGCGACATTTTGGAAATTGGAAATATGTATGCAAGTATATGTAGAAGATAGATTTACAATATCAGTGGTGCGCTTTGAAGCTCGTGGCATTGATTTTAAAGTTGTATACGTTTGCTGGCTGGTCTCTCGAGGCCTACTTGCAGTCTGAAAATAATTCATTCATTTGCCGCCGCAGTGTTATGTAACGCTGGCTGCGGCCGTCAGCACAATATTTTGTTTAATAACTTTTTGTCACAATAAAAATCAAAGGAAAACATTCCTAATTATTATTGCAGAGTTGGATGTGCTGGCTGGCTCTGGTGTTAGGTTTAACGATATATTGATTTAAAAAAAAACCGTATCTGTCCACACGTAGCATCGTTCTTTTCGTATTTTCATATTTTGAACATACCGACCAATAATTTTGAATTTATATTCACACCTACGCGGAAAATTAATATGGAAGAGGTATGGGAAAGTGTTCCGTCAAACATAATTTGTATTAAAACTTGTTTAATGCTAATGGATTGTGATACTTACATGCTTTTATTTTAATTTTAAATACATATAACAGTACATCTTTTGAATACTAGTTGTTGCCCGCGGCTTCGCTCGCGTGAATGGCGGAAACTATCCCATGGGAATGCGTTACCAGGACAAAAATCCTGTGTTCCCGTAAAGTCCCGTCAAAATATGTCCAATCGTTTCGGATATTAGCTGGAACAAACAGAAAAACAGACAAAAATGTAAAACATACCTTATAAAGTCTGTCTGGTTGGCCCAGTGGTCGCAAGCTTCACTGCTAAGCTTGAGGTCCTCGGTTCGATTCCCAGGTCGGGCCAAGTGTCATTGGTTTTCTTATCTGAATTTGTGCCTGTTTACATGGGACTCAAACATAACTGGCGAAATGTGGGTACTACTATACTAGAGGTACACCTCTGTCCACCCCTACGGGTAAACAAGGCATGATGGTACGTACACGTACTATATCCTTTCATATGCATTTTAGTCTTGTGTAGTTCGCGAACGATGAACGAATAGGAACCGTTTCTTTACACTGTACTAAAAGAAACGTTTCCGAACGCCGACTTGTAATCGGTCTATTCGTTCTAATAGCTCCTCGTACATTTACAAAGAGCCCTACCGTATGTCCGAACGAGAACGAGAATGACAGCGACTGATTTGACTGATACGACTTCAATGAGACTTTTTGCTCCGTGATCCATGGAAGTACTGACTGAGAGCGATGACCGAATAGAGCCAATAGAACTAATAGAAGGAACTAGTTCACTGACCGAAATGAACTAGTACGGAGCGATCTTAAGAATGACCGAGCAGGCACAAGACTAATGCATTTAGTAATAATTTACAAAATCAAAAAACCCGACTACCTAAAAAATTAACTTTAATTTAAAAAGATGACTACGAGTATTAGACTGAATACTATATGCCATCTCATGCAGTCGGAGGCATCTTCTTAAATTTAACAATAAAGACCTTTATTGCCTGCTACAGAGCGTGCCAAAGAAATATACAAACATACATACAAATATACTTATGTACACTAGAAAAACATAACCCTCCTTCTAGCGCAGTCGGGTAGAAAGCTGTTATTTTGACAATACAAACAGATTCTTCAATGTTATATATTTGCAAGTATAGATTTTGGTTACTGCATATTTTCATCATTGTTTCTCTATAAAATACTGATTGGAAAAGGCAGTGCACTCACTGACTCTTCCGCATTGGATCTAGCGTCCATGGTACTTACTACTTCCATGGAAGGTAGAATAGCGAACTTCAATCGTTACATTTGACACTCGAGACATTAATTTGTTTGGAGGTCTGAAGATTGATTGATATGTTAACGATGTGTCATTTGTTGCAGCTACCTGTACCCAACCATGGATGAGTTGGCCAACCAGCTGAACTACGTGCTCGGCCACTTTGGGATCAAGACGTTCATCGGGTTCGGGGTCGGCGCCGGTGCTAACATCCTCGCTAGATACTCTCTTGTGCACCCTCGGAAGGTAAGATATAGGCAGATGAAGATTTATTTCGACGGTGTACGCATTGCACATGAATCTGCTTAAAATTGGTAGCTGGATTAGTTTGCACTGACATAAGGAAAGTTATCACCGCTACTCCTAAATTGCCAAACCAAAGCGTCGATGATAGACTAGGACTACGAAAAGTACGTAGGTTCCAGTAGGCAAATGAATGGTGTGCTTCCTTTTACAATACTTGACTGAATAAGTCATTCAGAATGAGATGGAAATAGACCTCAAGATGGAAATCTAATAAAAAAACCAATCGCCCACGCTTATAACTTTAGTGGAAACTTGCCACTTTTAAACTCTTCGTCGGAAGTCGCAATTGATTATTTCCAGCTGCAAACCAGAGCACTCATCGCCTGTCTTTTATTCAATAACTTAGTTCCATTATAAAGTTGAAGATTAACAAAGCAGCAAATATTTTGTAACATATTTTCCGCGGTGTTCTGATAGTCGCGACAGTAAAGGGTGCGAAGAACTTAAGAAGCTCTCTCTCGGTAATTGGAATAAGGAGCTGATATAGAAATCGGCAACTCGGCGGCCCGGCGCGTGGCTTTGAACCGGATTGGTTTACACGACACTTACTATCGTGAACATTATTTGCAACGTTCTCAAAATCATTGTATTCTTTCTTAGATACAAGCCAAGTTTCACATTTCTCTTTTAAATTCTATCTGATAAGACGCAAAGACACAGTTGTTGAGTTACTAAGCTCTTTGAATGTATGAGCTGAAGTGCAGAGCTTTCAATTCATATACTCCAGGCACATTGGAATACAGTAAATGATCCATGCATGGACGCGCTTTCGACTGGTATTGGTAACATACGTGATGTGTATATGTGGCCTCGCTATACACGATGCATCCATTTACTGTACCATGGGTACGTATTTTGCGTTGATCTGCTGTCTGTGTATAGCTAGCACTAAGCCTCTTACTCCAACCAAGTGGAACTGAAACTCCTTTCTGTTTTTTTTTTTGTATAACCGACGGAAAAATTCTGCGCTACAATGATATGCTGAATTCATGGTTACAGTTTGCGCACTGGTTAAAAACTTATCCTGTATGGGACCACTCTACAAGTCAAGTCATGTCGAATGCCCATGTAACACCCACTCTCATGACGATCGGAGGTGCTACACTCGAAGTTGTGGCCGAGTACGTTTACCTAGGACAAACTGTCCAGTTAGGTAGGTCCAACTTCGAGAAAGAGGTGAATCGTCGAATCCGACTCGGCTAGCGAGCGTTCGCAATATCGTCTCGTCCCAAATACCGCGAAAAGTCGAAAATCTTTGACCAGTGTGTGTTGCCAGTGATGACTTACGGTACAGAAACGTGGTCGCTCACAGTGGGCCTTATTAGAAGGCTTAAAGTCACCCAAATGGCAATGGAGAGGGCTATGCTTGGAGTTTCCCTTCGCGATGGAATCAGAAACGAAGAGATCCGCAGCAGAACCAAGGCAACCGACATAGCCCGAAGAATTGCTAAACTTAAGTGGCAGTGGGCAGAGCACATTGCTCGCGGGACAGATGGCCGATGGGGCCGAAAGGTTCTGGAGTGGCGACCGCGTACGAAGACGTAGAGCGGGAAGGCCTCCCACAAGGTGGACCGATCCGCTGGATGTAGGAAGCACAAGACCGGTCGAAGTGGAGGAGCCTGGGGGAGGCCTATGTCCAGCAGTGGACGTCTTTTGGCTGAAATGATGATGATGATGACCCTACAAGTATTCCCTTTCTAACAAAAGAAGAATTTTGTCAAAACGATTTCATATGACGGAGTTTTGAGGTAGCAAACATTTTTTTTTATGCAACCGAATTGCGAACCTCCTACTTTTTTTAAATCGCTTTTATTGTCGTCCACGCGTAGTTTACTCTCATGGCAACCGTTGCCTACCAACACTTGCTCCTACTACTTTTCACTCTAAATATGATGTTGACGAGATACAAATAGGTGGGCAAGAAACCCGCGCGGATACAAACCTGACCTTACTTAGTGTTGTGGATTATACGCGGTCCAAGGTGAGGCAAATACAGGCGGTAACTGATCGGCAATCACACTGACAGAAACTGGACGCACACGCATAAAAGACATTGCACAAATCCGCCATTGTTTACCATCCTCTTATAAAGTGCATTTCTTTTCCATCGATCCACAGTGTACACTGGGATACGGACGCACTCAACTGCCCCGGGTCAGAAATCCAACCAATCCGCTTTGCAAACACTTGTATTTTAACTGGTAATCCATCATGTCCTTCCCTTCCTTATTTTTGCATTGTTTCACCGTCGTTGTCTATCAATACAGCAGCCGGATTACTTAATACAATAGCAATGCCTTTTATTTTGACCATTTACGTCGACGAAAAGACGAATTTTTCAAACAAATAAAGAAATAGGTTATCTATTTCCTTTAAAATTCATCGGATTGGGAATGTAAGTGTTTTACGCAAATGTAGTGGAGATGTTTTGTAAGCAAAACAAGCCATGCTTGTAAATAAATTGGTATAATCTCTTACTGAATTATTTATCCGGATAATCCTAAAGCCGATTGGCTTTATCGACAAGGTGAGAAAACAAGAGGAGGATCGTATTTGTCACTTAAAATGCTGTCTCTGAGAATTGATTTAACTTTTGATTATTTATTCACTTAACGTATGTACACTATGTTCTCATTGCTGGAACACTGGCCTCCTCTTGGTGAGAGGGAGTGTGCCGTAACGCGGGCCCAGTGCGTATTAGAAGATGTCACATGTCTTCGATATTTTTATTCTAGGACATGCTGGTTTCCTCACAATGTTAACCTTCACCGTTTTGATAGCAGGGGTGAACGCCTCAAAGTAAACGCCTGTCTGGGGTCGAACCTGCCACCTACAACTCTTAAGTCGCAGCCGTTACCACTGGGCCGCCAGTGCTCCAGTATTTATTTCGTCTTAATCATAATTATACCAAATATCGACGGCCATCGTCGCCGAATGAACAGGTGGTGTGTCACTCAGAAAATACAGATGTTATCAATAGATGTTTGAACGGACGGATCATTATGTTCTTATTTATTTTCCACATGCTGACTGTTTGAGCTCACATTAAGCGCTTATTGATTGCTGCGGTACCAACTGCCGCAGAAATTGTGCTGAATTCGATGTGACATGTAAATAGAACGGTAGTTAGACAAGATATCTGAAACGTGATTATTCTAACCTATTAACTTAGTTATGCTCAGTCCATGCCTATATGAGATTTAGATGTATTTCGCATCATGCATAAGCTTAATAGCTCCCGTTGTATACAATAAAGCATAGATTATCGTATAATCCGTAGGTAAAATAAAATAGTTTTCGCATTTGATGTCACAGAATAAAACTGCAATAATTATCAGCCATAGCTATTTTAACTTTAATTATCATACACTTACCGTTACCCACGGTTTCAGTCAGATTCTAGGGAAGCTCCTGCATGCAGTTGGATAATAAACCTAGCCTATAGTTTCCCTAAGTACCAAATTCCATGTAAATTTGTTCAGCTGTTAAACCGTTACTGAGTTACAAAATACTAACTTACAAACATCCTTTCACAAAATTCGATCCAATCTGTTTATCCCTGTTGACAATTTTCATTATTTGTAACCTGTAATTAGGGTTGCCAACCGTACTTTAGATGATTAAGATGAGCTCCTGATCTTATATTAACCCAGAATTAGGATGCATAGAGTCCTACAATTCTTATAAAATGAATAAAAAAATATGTGCTCAAAAAGAGCTTGAAAATACATAGAGAAATTATTAAATGGTACTTACTCTATTTTTTTCATCTGTACTCAATATTTACTCTCTCTCAAATCAGAAATACTCTGCTTATTCTTGCAAAAGTTGGCAATCCTATCTGTAATTCATCAGCTCCCTACAGTAGAAACTGTAGGGAGCTGATGAAGACCAAATGAATTCTTTTACTGCAAGTTTAAAACCTGCAGTAAAAGAAGAACTTAATGATAATTATGTGGATGAAAATACCAAAACTTTATTGAAGGCCAGTAATTCCAAGGTTGTATGGAGCGAGGTACCCAGGTGACAACAGTCAACTAGTATGGATTACTTCGATCAATGTCATGAGCTGTAATTATTGATGAACTTGGAAATGACATTGCATTCTAATAATACGTTTCATTTGTCCTTCTGAATCGTTTTCTAGGATATCAATAGAAACGTACATGACCTTGTAAGTTGTATTTGTTCTTGAAAATTATAGTACCTACCTACACAGTAGCTGTTGGGATTAGCTTTACCCACTTACGGGATGACGCACAGGCAATTGGATGAATACCTGTGTGGACCTGCATGGATTATTCAAATCCAGACGTACTTTGTACACATTGGCGCATAAATTTGTTCAGTGTGCTCATAATAATTAATTGACTATGAATATGGACGAATTGAGCACGACATGAGAACGCACAGGCGTAGCCTGGTACTATTCAAACGTACCTAGGGTTACCATCCGTTTGTATTTGTCCGGAGTATTAGTCTTCTGTGCGAACTTTTCAAAAAAATGTTTTTTTTTTTTTAATCCATATATGAGTAATTTAGGTACTGAAAAAAGAAGTAAAATTCCCAGACTATTTTGCAAATGTCCAGCTTTTAGTCAGTAGGTACGTGTCGAATTTCACCAATGGGTAACCCCTAATTGTACCACTAAATACGAAGTGTCAAGAAATTAAGCCCCAACTAATATATGCGTGCCAGTATACCATTATGTACGACTGAACAATAAACTATATCTAGCCGTAACCGCGTCGTGGGTATAATGTAGATTTCTGGCGACTTTTCAAATGGGTTTAAAAACCTTCTATTCATGGATTCCAGTTCTTCTACGAAGTAACCACATGAAAGCAGTGATTCAGAAAACGATGTGTCACCAACACGTTATTAGAATGACTTCGAATAGAATGTTATTTATTGTTGTCACCGGTATTTACTTTAAAATTGCACAAAATTATATATTTTTTAAATTATGAAAATTGTTCATTTGCGTCCAAAAATTGTGTGACAAGTTGTAAACTGTGTTTTACATACAAAGCCTACAGCTTATAGTCTCCTGGCTCACAAAGTAGAGCTAACTTTACACCACGTTCGCACGTATAAGTATCGGGGCGGCATTTTAGCGCGCACTTGATTTTCAACTCTCGGTGTTGAACCGAGCATTGAGAATCCAACAGAGTGCATCCCAGCTTGTAAAAAAACACTGTTCGATTTTGAAGTCTCGGCGCTGAGCAGTGCAATGCAGATCCAGTGCGCAAAAAATTCGCAGCGAATTTATTACATACGTGCGAACGTCGGCTTATAACCTTGTGGCTCAAGAATTAATGGAACTGGTATAAATAAGTAGGTATGTGCTACATTGTCGTTCCAATGCCAATTTAATAGACCCTGAAATAATTGCTATTTTGCTTTTCTAAAAATACTAATCTATCAATAGCGTATTGATCGATTAGTATTGAGGTATACCTCTACATATACTCGATAGTCTTTTTTGTAATGTGCCGACGTGGTTGGTCAAAAAGTGTTCAGTGAATCAAAAAAGGCGAAAACTAATAGAAGATCAAAACTTTTTTAGATGATCAATTAAATATTGCTCCCCAATACATTCCAGGTGGATGCCTTGGCCCTCATTAACTGCACTTCAAACCAGGCGGGCTGGATCGAGTGGGCTTACCAGAAGATGAACTCCCGCTCGTTGAAGAACCGCGGCATGACCCAGGGCGTCTTGGACTACCTGATGTGGCACCATTTCGGACGGGTATGCCTTACACTTACACTGCTAAATGTGAAATTTTAACGACCATGTAGTTATTTGTGTTGTGTACTTGTTTTCAGGAAGATGTCGTAAAGGTATTCCGTTTCAGATCGAAATTCATATTTTCTAACAATCTTGTACTTAAATACATCGTATGATTTATATTCGTGACTTGAGTAAAACGTGGGGATTGCTTGTTTTCAAAATTCTGCGTTGGTTGCTAATGCGAATCATTCCAAAATAAAGGTTTTTTTTTAAGTCTCAGGATGTGGGTGGAAATTATTTTATAAAGCTTAAACAACCAATTGACTACGCGATGGTAAAACGGGCGAACAGCGTTTAGAAATTTTCAGGAGCATCCTTGGGCTTAAAATAACCATCTGAAGTAAATCCACTCAATACTCTAACTTCAGTTAAATAAAATGATGAAACTAAACAAAAGTATACAATATGAATACGACCATACACCCATCTACCATCCCCATAAAAGTCAAACATTTACGTAACAAATCAATCTAGTGTATAAGTTGCTCTGCGCTTGCGATCGCGTGGCGAACTTTATGTTGTGCGTGCAAACGCGACGCCGGCATTTAATATTTTATACAGAAATGACTGTGACCGTGACCGATTCCTTTACGATGCTCCGTGCCCTTACCCCTAATGAATGCAAAACGGATCAATTATCATGTAACTTTCAACCTTGTATACGAAACTGAACTCCCAACTACTCAATTACAAAGCAAAATTCCCCTTGCTCGCTACAAAATGATAAATGTTTGGACAGCGTACACGTTTGCATCCTTTTATTTCTTGGCAAATTGGCTGATATTAGCTTTAGTGGCTGCGATGGATGAGACAATGCCTTCAAAACCAGGTCTCCATCTATTGATTTATCGATCCGTCTCCTATTCAGTCCTAGGCTTTATGAGCTTCATGTGAATAGCATGATGTTTTCAGGATATAATAATTCTACCTTAAGAAAAGAGAACCACACATAATTCACAATGACGATCTTGTACTTCCCACCTTTGTTCTCTTCCCATTCATAACCGCAGTCAAATTAGAATGTCCCGTTTTGTTCGAAGTTTAAATGAATAAAGGTAATTTGCTGCAGTTCCCGGAGCAGCGGAACCACGACCTGACCCAGATGTACCGCATGTACTTCACACGTAACGTGAACCCGACCAATCTGTCGCTGTTCATCGACTCGTACGTGCGCCGCACCGACCTGGGTATCACGAGGGAGAACGAGACCATCAAGGTGCCTGTGCTGAACATCACCGGCGCACTGTCCCCGCATGTGGACGATACCGTCACTTTCAATGGACGCCTGAACCCTAACAATTCTACTTGGATGAAGGTAAGCTTTGCTAATCTACTCTTCAGCTCTTAAACCAACCAGCCAGACCGCCAGGCCGCCAGACCGCCAGGTCGTGGGCGTGGGCATACGTGATCGTCAGGTACTATGTCACTCATTTGTTCGGACATTCGGAAGGCGCCTTCTGTCGGCGAGGCGACGCCTTGAATTCGCCGAACATAGATAATGAACGCGACGATGCGTCTTCGAGCGACTGATGCTGTGGTTAGGATATGGCAAACTGTAGGAGTCTAATGTCTACGGCTCCAACGCTGTTATGATGGGGATTCCATATTCAGTACGCATTTATGATTTGTAAGTAATAGGTAGTCTAGTTTAATGAGTCTTTATTGTCGACTCTCAAAGTAGTAAGTCTTAAACTCAGAATAAAAACAAACATTATCAAATACTTACGATTAATTTGAATATCAATTTTAAGTTTATTGCGCCACTTCTTCTTCCCAGCTAAAGTACTAGGAAGTGGTGAAGGGCGGGCGTTTTGGGGGACTGTCTTATGTAATTTTGATGTCCCAAAAGAGCTGACTCTCAGCCTAGTTTGAATAAACTACTTTTGATTTTGAATAAAAAAAAATACCGCGGAAAAATAAGACTTACTGTCTCTACTTACGTCACTAAAATTTTCTCATGCTTAGGCACAGAAAACTTTTCGCTTTCGTAAGTTCTATTAATGATTCATAAACAATATTTTAAAATGAAATATTTCTTCTATGAGGAACGATAAAATGGCAAGTGAAAAACTTATGTAATCTTTTACGACGAAACGAGAGGCTGTGCGGTTTGTATCTAATGAATGGAGTTCCTACCGCCATCTGTGGGGTGCATTCAGAAACCATTGCCGTCATTTAAATTCAAAACCACCGCCACCAGATACTCATTCAAACTACTCTCGGACGCTATATTCAAAAGGTTAAATTATAAGTCGCTCGTTAGTGGATCTTTACGTTATAAATTGAATAGAAACTTTAGGTTAGTACCTAGGTAACATTATTAGCTGTTATTGTGTTTCGAAGACTAGTTCTAGTTAGCTATATAAATAGGCATTTTATTTCATTCCAGATTGTCTCATTTGCCAAATGAAAACTCCTCATGTTAAGTCATACCCACAGTACCTAACAGTACATCATAAGATATACGTGTAACAGAAACCCTATTGCTATCCTTAAACACTAAAGATAACAGCTGGTGCCTATAGAATCACTATACGTAGCTTCAGCTAAAAATAAAATACTTACCTTAAATAAGAATTGATACCAAATTTTCGGTTTCATATGTTTCTTAAATTCAAATCATAACAAACGTGTCACCGCACTACGTAGGTCAATTACTTTCCACGTTACTTGCCAATATCACGATAAATCTCTTCCGAGTGTTGTGTTTATTTCAATTTGGAAAATTCGGTTTCTGGTATCAATGTATAAAAAATTCTCATAACTTTCGAACATTAAAAAACCCTTCCAATATCGTTTGATATCGTCCAAAGAAGCCGTGCCCTTGGTATGTATATACCCTTTCCGTTACACGTTGTAAATAGGTACGAAAAAATTACCAAAATCAAAAAAATATCGTTTTCCCAACTATGGTGGGGTCAGTTTCCAGTCTGACCGGATGCAACTGAAGACTAGTATTTTACATGGAGCGACTGCCTATCTGACCGTCACAACCAAGTTCCTGTGTAATACGATACCCTTTGGTAAGACTGGTTGTCACACTATCGGGCTTCTGACGACACGAAAATTTACGAATCACGGCCGGGACCAAAGGCTTAACGTGCTTTCCGAGGCACGAGGGGTTTTGATACGTAAAGTTGGTCAACCGTCCAACCGCTGGAAGCATAGATTAACCTGATCGATGGACCCGTGCGGATATTATTGGTGGCCAAAAGCCCATCAACCAAAAATAAATAGAACTGCAGTTATCAAAAGTTGTATTGTTGCCTTAATCAGGCAGCTGAGTAAAAGTTTTCAACCGCGGGATTGCGCTGCATTAAAGTCTAAGGGCAACACTTCGTAACAAGTTAATCCGCTTGTCACCGCAGTGTTCACAATAAAGGCGAAGTTCAGGGAAATAATGTTAAATACTATTGTGCGCGAATAAAGTTGTGACATTGACCATGACCCATATTCTGAAGCTTATTGTTGAAGAATGTTAAGCTGAACTTAAACCTGGCCTGCTTTCATAACTGAGGTGTTAAGTGCTGCACGAAATATGGAGTCTGGATTTTATGAATGTGTACCAACGTTTGTATCAAAGTTTGGCTACCAACGTTATGAGACTCGCTCAATAATAATTATACAGGGTACATTTTTAACCAGTGCGCAAACTGTAACCATGACACCAGCATATCATTCTAAACCCCTAGCGTAGAAATTGTTCGTGGGTTATGCAAAAAAAAAGCTGTTTAATAGAAAAGTGCAATACCTACGTGGTCAAAATGTATAGAACAGCAGATTATTTTTTATTATCTATTCAGCGGACTTAAAATCCGGTTAGATCACAAACATATTCGGCTTTATTACGAAATAACATTTATCTTAGAACCCTAGTTTTAAAGTTTTTTGAATATAAAGCTCTATTCCGATAAAATTAAATTTGGAATTACAAAAAACCAACTTCAAACCCGAACCTAAGTTACAGTTTTTTTTAAAGAATTTTATTGTGCTCTGAACAAAGTTAAAAATACAATAACCGGCTCAAAGTACGTAGTAAGATGGATTGACTGTAAAAATCTTCTCTACACATCTGTGCACAGATTAATATTTCCAAAACGACGATTTCAGATCTCGGATTCGGGAATGGTGCTGGAGGAGCAGCCAGCTAAGATATCCGAGGCCTTCCGCCTGTTCTTGCAGGGCGAGGGCTACGGTAAGTGAACCACGTCACACAGTCGACGAACTAGTAGACGTACCGATGCAAGCTTAGCTTTGCATTGCAGATCGAATGTTTGACAATTGCACTCAACACGCTACGCTCAATAGATGCAATATTGCAAAAAATATTTATTAATAAATACCACGATTTGCTTACAATAAACACACTACTTTATATTGAGATGTTTTTCAAACAAATATATTTAAAAATACAAATCTTAAGGGGAATCTAGTCGCGGGCTCGAACTCACAGGTGGGCCTGGCTAAATAAAAAGCACGCTGTCTCACCAGGCTTCGTGTCCGACAGAGGCAGTACCCGTGATGAGCAGTAAGACGCTAGACTACACGCAAAACGTTATTGAGTGTAGTCTAATCATTTATAGTAAAACAGGCGCGTAAAAATTAAGAAAAGTCCTTCGGAAGATCGGGTTTTATAACAAAACCATTGCATATATCAATTACCAATAAAGTTTATTGAACTATTCGATATCTGAACTTTGTCGGTACCGACTTGGTTTTGGAGATTTTAAACTTCTTTTATTACTTAAACATGCCCAAAGTTAGGTTAAATTAGCAAGAAAAACTAATCTTTGTTGGCTCATAACTTTTCATGGGTTTTTATTTCAGTATTCTGTTTCCGTACAGACAATATTAATAATGAGACAAAAGCAGACCATGTTTCATTTTTGATGTACATTGTTATACAGTGGAGTAATACACTCCCGAAGTCAGTATGGAAAAAAGTCGACAAGATTCACCTTAAGTGCTCGACACTATAAATATAAAACGCTGAGGTATGAAGCGTCTAAGGCAGAGTTATGTAACATTTCGACATCTTATTGCATCTATTCTGCAGCTTATGTAAATATGTTTCATATGATAAATGTAATCATTCTAAACGTTAAATATTGACCAAATAATATTAAATATTGATAGTTCATTGCATATTTTACATTTAGACACGTTTATTTTGTTGAAAAACGTTTACTTCGCAATATCTCTTTGTCTATACTGCCCTACTTTCTATTTGACGACTGCCGCCCCTTCTAATTGTATAATAATGTAAAACTATGATATGAATATGATTATACGCTTTACTAATGATAATGGTAAGCTAACGTTATATTTTGTACGTCTGAAGCCTGAAAGTTTATTTTTATTGTCCTGTTTATGTTTGAGCCTGGATATGCGATAGCGTTATGCAGTCCCTAACAATTGGTATGTACTGTGGGAGCTTCCCCCTGTAGAGCTAGATGAGCTTTCGGTCCTGTGGTACACTTGTGGTAACGTCTGTACTTCTGTAGATAGTTCCTTGATTACTTTCGTAATATACGTAGTTTGTGAGACTTTGTTATCATTCCTTTTAATTAAACTCATTGTGATCGTGTTAGTATTTCGACGTTGCTAGCTAATAAATTCATATTTGTCTGTAATATGCGATTCTGGGTAGAGCAGTGGGTGGCTCTGTGGTATCGGTCCCTACCCGTGGTACCTACTTACGAGTTTTATATCGTGGGTTTTAATCCAGGCAAGCTCTTTACTTTCTTTAAATATTTTCATCTCCACTGCTCTCAAAACGGTGCCAGAAAATATCGTCCTAGAAGCAAATATTCAAAGAAATGGGACATCTACCAATCCTTCCTGGGCCCGCGTGGTAGTTTACCTCCTCTCGCAAAGAGGAGGTCTGGGACCCAGCAGTAGGAACATTATAAGCTGATTATGATTTGAATAGTCTTAAACAAGATAATTTGTAAATCACCTGAGATTTAAACCAGTCTAGTAAGCAGTTCCTAATAATGTTAGTGTAAAGCGAATTAATTTATGAGTCTTGAAGAAGACTATACCTACCACATAGTATACTACATTTGAATGAAAACAGTCGTACATAACTATTGTTTTTATGTACTTACTGATTCAAACATACCAGATGTTTCCAGGCAAACTTTTGGCAAAGCTTTTCACTTCAATCTGTAACATTTTAAATAACATAGTAAGTGTCATTGGAAAATAATTCGTACGTAATACATCATAACCATTTATTTAAAGTACATGAAAAAACACCTTTCTAGTCAAATATATGAGATGTTTTCATTTTGTACAGTACCTACTTACTTTAAATCGTTAGTATAACATTTTCAATTCAAAAATTAACAAGTATTAAATTCAGACGAATTGCAAAACATCTCTTATTATTGCTACTCTTAGACTTGTAATTTATTTCGTAGATGCAGACATGTTTATTTGGTTCGCTGTATCTTGCGCTATTTATTTTCGTATTGCCGTATTAGTATTGCCATTTGGTACAAATGAGAACAGCAGAGCAGTGGCCCAGTGGTATTGGCTCCAAATTACGAGTGAATTCGAACCCAGTCAGGCACTTTACTTTATATATTTAATTTCACCTCTAATACTCTCAAAACGGTGAAACAATTTGGCAATAAATAAATGTTAATAAATGTCCAAAAACCAAAATTCGAAGACATGTGACATCCGCCAACTCGCACTGGGCTCACGTGATGGATTGTGTCCCACTCCCTATTAAACAGAGGCGGCCTGTGTCCCAGCAGTGGGACTCGATATAGGCTAATTATGCGACAGTGAGATTAGTAATACAATTTCTTTATTTACATAAATTGTGCCTGTACCGATATACACGAATGACAAATCCTCTATTTGTAAAACAAATAGACGCAGGATACAGCGATGCCATAAACAGTTGGTGTTAACTATTTATTTTTTTAATTATTTTTGTTTCTCCACACTCGTAGCTGTGTTAGCACTGAACAAAATAATCCGGCATGTTAGTTCGTCTACACCGTCGAGCGTAAACATCAGTTTGCCAGTTCCATAATACCCAGCTTTCGTAGACGAAGTAAGTGTTTATTCTTATAGCAATCATTTATAGTACGCGGAAGTTATCTGAATTTAAGTAGACGTGCAGTTAATGTCTGATAATTTATATTCTTCTTTAAATGTTTTTGCACGCTTAGTCGGCCCTTGTCAGATTGTACCCCTATAGAAACTAATGTCTGACAATTTCTCGACTTTTCCATAGAATTGTAATTGATCACTAAACTTACAAGCAGTGCCCGCCCGTATAATAAAATAATAAAACCAAGGCCGTAGGTAACTATTCATACTATCAATCAATTTTGATAGCTTCCGCTCCTTTTGTAAATCTTTGTAAGGACTATCACACAAAACACGACTGTTTGAAGGTCTCTACATTGCTGTATGTTTACCATGATTTGAAACCTCAATAATATTCTTTGTGTGATAGCCCTTTCTATTTTAATAATTATTATAATTAATGTTTTTAGAATCACTATGTAAGGCCTATTATTGTATAGATTGCACCGATTTTAATAAAAAATATTAGTTCATATGCTTCTACAGTCTTAAAGACTCACTTTTTTACAATACAATTACACAGTATGAGTTAAGACATTCATGTGGAAATAAAAGAGTTATTTTAGAATATTATTTGCTACAGTTCATTCTCACTTATTTTACCTCTGTTTTTGCATCACTTCTAAAATCAAAGTGATCTTTGTTTTCGTTACAATAAGGTTGGTGTTGGGTTTCTACTGTCAGAGGTAAAACAACTGGGAACGAATTGTGACATGTACATATTCACATTGGTGTGTTGCATTTGTTGCTAAGTACAGTCGCCAGCACATCAAGCTACCCCAAAACATCAAGCTATCCCAAACTGTCAAATTTTCCCAATTGAACATGAACCTTATGCTTATGTTTTAAAGATGAAAATCTATCAAAGAAATTTGATAGATTAGGGTAGCTTGATGTGCTGGCGTCTGTACATAATGATTGACAGGAGCATACAAAAAAAAACCGCAAAAAAAATATACAACCCGCGTTATGCTACTTCGTTCCAAAAACAATATTCAGTGAGCAAGCGTGCCCATCATTTCTCGTTCCTTCTCTATGAGCTGAGGTCTTCTTCTTGTTTTGGAACCATTACTTACTGCCTGATGCTATTATGTCGGGATGTAAGAAAAATCTGTGTAAATAAACATCATGGCAAATATGACAATGCCTACCTTATATATTTACATTTAAGTACTTTATGTATACCAGAAAAATACATAAGAAAACATTAATTTAACAATACAAACATACAATGGGCAGCCTTATCGCTTTCTGCTATCTCTTCGAGCAAAGGTGGCCAGGAATCGATTTTCAACTTACTTTTTGCAAGTTACATATCTGAATTTACTTGTATGTTCCAGTGGCGCCGCTGTCGCCGACCAAGATCACGGCTTTCCGGCGACTGTCGGACGTCGGGCGCCGCCGCCCATGCCGTCACTCGCCCGTCATTCGCATCACCGAGAACCCCATCTCGGAGGCGGTCGTCTGCTAAACAACCACTCAAAGCCTCGCTCGCACTGAGATAACCCCACGAATGTCAGACCAACGTAACCAAGAAGCTTGTAAAAATTGTAAACGCCAGTGATTCTATTTTTAACAACTAGATTTAGGTAATATTCGTGTGCTACGGGGGTATATTGGCGCCTGAATGTAAACATTTGTGATTGGGTGACAGAAATTTTATTGAAAAAACAAGATGGTGTTAGTTCCAATTTCGCCCACGCACCAAAATAACTTGGTAGCTTTGTACTAAAGGCGAACGTCCAGTGGCCCGCACTGCCGTCCACAAGCTATAATGCCGTAACAAACAAAATCATATTTCGAGTTATGGACAAAAAAGCGCAGAAAAAATGAAATGCATGCTATTTAGTTATGCAACGGATCGTAAAAATTCTAGTAAAAATGTAAATTATAAGCCCTACAAGGTGACTACACTTTTTAGTTTAGTAATGTTGCTTACCTGCGTTTTAGCGTAGTAAACATATCAAACAAGGCAAGTTAACAGCGTTTTTTTTTTATCTCTGCATCCATAAATAGTAGTAAAATACTCTTAGACAGAAAGATAGAGATTTTTGTCTGATTATAGTGGCATCAAAAATCGAAAATCGACCATATGCGAGTTAACGGCATTATAGCTTTTGGACGGCAGCGCACCAAATAAAGCAAATCAAAATCCGTTGCGTACCGTGCGTGCGCTGCAGCTGGTGCGCACCAGGGGGACGTTCAGCTTTAATACTAATACTAACAACTGCTACATTCGATTGTTACTGCCCAATTCCACCATCACTTGGCTACCTTCACATTTTGTACTCAATCCGTGGGGCCGCGTGCTCGAGCGGGCCGGGAACGCTAACATCTAGCTAAGTTCCTCACATCCTGTGAGTCGCACTGTTGAACTTATATCATTTATCATTTAAGGAGAATTTTATTAGAACCCACTGATATTATACATACTTAATTAAATGTACCACTATCGAGCGTTATATCATTCAGTTAGGCTAACGTCACACGTATCTATACGTATTTATTTACGCGACTGTGTAAGGAGTTAGTTAGCGTGGTTATTTTGTAATTTAGTAATAAATTGAACACGAGGGGCTGCTGTGAAAGCGGCGCCGGGTCGGCGATGTAAAGCGCGCTACTCATTATGTAGACATGGAAGCCTCACCCACAGCACCCAAACCAACACAACGATGCCTATTATTAAACATCTTTCCAATTAATGTACAGACGCCAGCAGATCAAGCTACCCCAATCTGTCAAGTTTCTTTGATAGATTTTCAACTTTATTCCATAACCATAAGGTTCATGTTCATTTGGGAAAATTTGACAGTTTCGGGTAGCTTGATGTGCTGGCGTCTGTAGATTAAAATGCATACAAGTGATACATAGTTGGTGGATCCGTCTTTAACGATTGTAATTTGGGTGTTGTGAGAGAAGGGTCCACGTTAAGGTGGATGCGATAACGTAGCCCGCCAAATGCTGGAGCTTCCACGTGAATGTTACTGGTCGCGCCGCGCGCGCTAATACGTCGCTGGGTGCTATGCTAAGACCAAGATAGATTTTGAACTTGATCATTTGATGACAGGCGTTTTGGAACAATTTTAGCTTCGTTTTGCATGTTGTATAAATGTGATCTTAAGTTTATATTGAAGGCCTAATGTATCTTGCCAGGCGCAATTGTGACCAAAGAGGCAATCTGTTTTTAATTTATTTGATTAAATATTAATCTGTTAATTCTCGATCATGTTTAATTAATCAGTATTAATTTAATTTTTTACGAATTATACAATCATTTCTTTTTATTAAAATAATAGTAATAAATAAGTAGGTATTTATCACCGCTTCTAGTAGTTGACCTAAATAATGTTAGAGTAATGAATAAAGTTAATAAACGTGCAACAGCTTAAAGTATTTTCCTTTATATTAAGTATTTATTTTTAGTATTAAATAATTGTAACTTTACGAGTATATTAGAGGAAAGAATTGTGCTTAGTTTTAAACCGGAGGGATTACGATTGTGGCGTGAAGTTATCATTATAATGTGAAGATTACCAAGCGCGTATCATATACACTTCGAATTTATCGTAAATCATAACGCGTGAATCATAGATGACTTACACGCCGGTAGATATTTTACTAATCTTTTGGCCGGCTACTTCTATTTGAATATTAGTGAATGATTGTCTGATTAGCTAGGAATACTCGAAAGTAATTACCAGCCGGTTGTGTTGATTGAATGGAAAGAGGACGGCCATGCATAGATTGTTCGAATCAGTGTTTACCATGTTGGAAGATTTCTCTTAATAGTTAGAATCTTGAGCAGTAGCGGAATCTCAGTAGGTCTGTTGGGCCACCTGCTCGGTATGGCGCGCACATAGAGGCACGCTGAGCTATGACACGCGTCATACCTCACACTCGAACTCGCCTCTACGCTTTCTAGACGTACAATCTATTCATTATTTAGTTCATAGAATACAACATTCTACTATTGTTTTAGTTTCAAGTGTAGGATGTTCTCTTTAGATCATTTTTGTTCACCATGATATTTGTGTGAAGTTATTATTGGTCTATTAAAAGTGTTTTATAAAGAATTTTGCTGTTTTATTCTACATATACAAACCTTTATATAATTCCTGCACACACCTAATATCTAATACAAGGTGGTCCTTGTAATAGATATTAGGTCTGTGATACTGGTGTAAAGGACAGAGAATACCAATAGTTTAAGAGCATATTATCTGAGGTCCCACAAACGTTACTTATTTTCTGAGTAACAAAATGTGTGCGATAGAGTAGTGTGCTAACACAGCTTCATTAAACTTAAGTTAAGGGGCGAATTTCAAATTTTCTTACGTTTTTCGAAAAACAAGAACATTCGAATATCGCTGGCTTATCAACCTTAGAGCATTCACCTTGATGGTCTAATGGAAGTGTAACGTTTGAAGATCAATATCTGGATGACCAAGCTTTGCCCGGTATTTTTTTGGTTTGACGTTTTCTAAAAATGAAACCTAACAAGATCGATTTATCGCCCCCGAAACCCTCTACAAGTAAGTAGGGGGGGGGGGGGGGAACGGCTCCAACGATTTTCATTAAATTTAGTAAAATTTAATGAAAATCGTTGGAGCCGTTTCCGAGATTCAGATTATATATATTGCTCGTTTAAAGATAGGTACTAATGTACTCCGAATGTCCGCATTAGTCGTAAAAATATTATTGAATTCCACCAAGACCACTAACAATGTATATTTAATGAAGTTGTGTTATAAAATGTTTGTACCCCTTTGGGAAGCTGGGCTGGCGAACCTTAATACAGCACCCTAATTGCGTAGCTCATTAATCATAATCTGTTTCGTTTTGAAACAGAGTGCTAAACCATTGCTTCATATATTCGAAAAATGTGTCTGCTCAACAACGTTAATAACGCAAAGAAAATTGTTGAACAGTCAAAATTAAACAGATTATGATTAACCGTATGTTACGCAATTAGGGTGCTGGTTACCATGTAACCACCGTCGAATAGAAATAAAGTAACATAATTGAATCAGGCGTTAGGACGCCTGATTCAATTATGTTACTTTATTTCTATTCGACTTAACCCTACATTTTTAAAATTATTTTATTGTAACAGACTAAATCGCACTTTTTTTGAAAAAAAAAATGTATCTTTTATCATTAATCATAAAACCATCAAATTATAACGCTCACTTTCACACTCACAGCAAACTTTTAATTGTGTCTGCAGGATGTTTGGCTCCTACAATACCTAGGTCTGCCTTTTTGATATAAAATTTATCAATTTTATACTTACCAAAAAATAACACTATTATTCGGACTATAAATAAGATGACTTGTCTTTGCGACCTGAAGCTTGCAGCACTTTGCCGTCTGGCGTCTGGCTAAAATTACCGCCGACAGGAAGTGTCTGGCAGAATACATAAAAATCGGCTATCGGACCTTATGAAAAATGAGTTATATTACCTGAAGTACACGGGGAAGGAAAACATCTTGATCGAAACCGGTATGTCCTAGAACGAAAAATCGGGGCCCGCGTGGTGGATAGTGGCCCATTCCCTGTGAAAGAGAGGAGGCAAATATCCCAGCAATGGGAACATCAAAAGCTGCTTCTTTAGTACCTAACTGATACCTGTAAATTGGCTGTCGACCCAAGCTCAAAATATGATATGCGTACGCTCAAAGTACATAGGTACCTACTGTAAAGGTTTATTGCTTATCGAATGCAACCTTTATGTAGGTACAGACGCCAGCTGCTGGCGTTGTCAAATTTTCCCAATTGACCATGAAACTTAACATATTGTAACGTATTGTAATATGAAAATCTATCAAAGAAATTTGACAGATTGGGGTAGCTTGATGTGCTGGCGTCTGGAAATACAGGCAGGTAATGAAATGGCTGTCATCATCATCATCATCATATCAGCCGACAGACGTCCACTGCTGGACATAAGCCTCCCTCAAAAGAGGGGATTTGCCATAATCGCCACGCTTGGCAGGCGGGTTGGCGATCGCAGTATAGTGGTCCAATGCATAGAGAACGCTGCTGCCCATTCTCTAGTAAGTCCCTTAGTCGCCTTCTACGACATCTATGGGAAGAAATAGGATGGTGCTATTCTTTTAGGTCCGGCACCACACGGCTGAATGCAAATGGCTGTATCACATTTGAACTATCAAGAAGATGGATCTAGATCAAAGAGTATAATAATAATATGGGAGATGATGATATGTTATGATCTAGATTCTATCCTTCAGAGAGACTAGGATAGGTTCTGTTTCGAAAAAAAAAATTAACAGGCGCGTTGCTGTTATAATCATAAGCGTATAATAAACGGTATCATTACTATTTTTATACACGTTTATTATTTAATCGTCGACCCCAGGTACCCAAGACCTTCGGATCTTATAGTACTAACAACACATTTCGTTGCTTAGAAAATAAGAAACGTCTGGTTACCTTGGAATTTTGGCCTCATTTTAGTTTGTATACTAAAATGAGTATATTGGTTGCCGATTGGTGGTTATGGTAACAATTTTAAATTTAAACGAGCGTGTGCACATGCAAATAACGAAACATGTCTGCAAATTGGATGAGAATGCTAGCGACATAGAAAAAAGCCAAGAAAACAGATGAACCCCGCCAAAAGATGCACCAGTGGCCGGTGAAATTCGACCAAAATCAGCATGGCGGCGACGACGTTAAAAGATATATGTAGATAAATATCACCTGTCTCTCCACTAGTCTAATGCCTACTCTAGGAAGCATATCCGGTACGGATCCTTTCCTATCCTATGGGCACGTGGTTCCTACCACTATAGCGCCTCCAGTCTACTTGATATACAATGGTCTCTGCAACACCAAGTAACATGAGGCCTCAGGGGTCAATGCAGATCTTGACGTTCATTCGATTAATCGAGTCTGGTTATACCACGCTGGGATCGGTGCATTTTATTTATTCAACCTACGAAGAGAACTAAGAGGAGAACACCTAAATAGTTTATTAATGTTGCGATTCAATGAAATACTGATTTATGAAAAGCGAAGTGTTCGATTTAGTATGTTCGAGAATTCACACAATATTGTGTTCAATACCTAGCTTGAAAAAACAAATTAATGAAACAACAATAAAATCTTTATTATATATATTTTAAAGTAAAAGATATCAACAAATTATGTTTAATATAAAACATGGACAACTTTACATTTAGAATATAATACATTGCAAATTTTAAACTAACTATCTATACATGAATACTTAAACTTAAGCATAATATCTTAAGCAAATAACAGAAAGACGGATTTATTATTTAAACAAGTTACAATGGCATGGAAAGAAGTGCCAATAGTTTAATACACATTGGTATCGCTAATTCTCTTAATGAGTATAATTAAACATTTATATGTCTGCACCTAGTAATATAACCGCACCATTATCGGGGGATAGTTGGTCTTTTCTATAATATTGACAACATTTAACGCAAGTAGAAACGGATCCACACAATCGCCTATCACTATTTTTTTGTTTTTTGAACGAATCTCAAAATGAACTCGACTTTATACTTATACATTTACAGCCTTATTCATAAAAGTTATCGAACATCTAAACAGTTGCTAAAGTCTGGTTTCTCTTTGAAAACCAGACTTTAGCAACTGTTTAGTTACATGTTGGATAACTTTTTATGAATAACACCGTTAGTGTTTCATCTATGCTTTATACCAAAACGGAAATTCAAACTATTCAGAAAATAATCTCGAATAATAGGACATTGTTCCTAACTTAAAATACTTAATACATTCAATTAAGACGAAAGGTTATAAATATATACCTTTATAAAGAGATTTAACATAGAGGTACAACACATCTTACATCTATTTAGAATCATGATCTATTGCAAGTTTATTGCAACTTATTCTATCTACTAATTGTGACGACACCCCAAACTACCACTATCAATACGATTAAAATGTACATTTGAAAATAACGTGTTATTTTAGAATATTTTGAGGTGGTTGAATCTACTGCGCTTTTTTTTTAAATCACCAGAGGTAAGCATGTAGTTTTATATCTACTTGGATACAATCTTTACATACACAGATTAGTACAGCGTAAATTTACGCCTATTAAACGTATCCTTACGGGACCTACAAGTTAGTCGTTATACGAATATTAACGTTGTATAGTACATCGGTACAAATAGACTATAGCACGCAGGTATACGTAATTTCACTTCTTTTGCACAATATTGCGCCCCACTACAATGTCAGTAATCATGACGCAGGCGTATCCTTACCCTCATCCTTATATATAAACACAGAATAAACTTATTCCAAGTTTAAACCTCTGAAAAAGTGTGGTTATTCCTGTGCTATTCCTGGTATAACTTTATTCCGTGTTTATTAGTAAGAGGGTTAGTATATACATATAGCAAACAGATACGACTAATCGTTAGTGAGTGATCGTGATCATAGTGTTAATTATATCTATACACAACTCATACATATATACCTATATGTTTAACATATTCTTGTCACTATCGCAAAATAGCCAATAAGCATACGCTAGCTAAAATAAACATACCATGATGACCCGTGATTTATTTAACACAATAGGTAGGCTTACATTGAAAAATATAAAGTTAATGTATCAATTTGAAATGTAATATAACAGAACAATAGAAGACTGACTCCTAGGTCACAGGGTTCCCCTAGTTTAGTAGTCAGGGTTTTTCACTATTTGTGCAGCCTTTTCTCAAAAACCAATTTTACCTACCTATGTGAAATGTATTGTGGTATTGTTTGCAAACGTATTATGTGTCAATAAAGTTATTTTATTTTTTTATTATAATAAAGACTCGCGAAACGTTAACGTTAAACACTTTCCAAATCCCATATTATGAATCAAATTCTAGTCAATAACAATATTATATACAGGAAAAGTTTTTATCTAGTGCGCAAACTGTAACAGCATATCATTCTAGACCCCCCAAAGCAGAAATTTTTCGTCGTTTATACAAAAAATATACAGCAGTTCCATACGTTTTGACTGCGTAGGTATTGATTGCACTTTTCTGTAAAACGCGAACTTTTCCTGTATACAGGAAAAGCTTTTATTCAGTGCGCAAACTTTAACATGAATTCAGCATACCATTTTAGACCACCCAGCGAAGAAATTTTTCGTCGATTTTACAAAAAAAAATAACAGTTGTTTCATAGAAAAGTGCAATACCTACGCGGTCAAAATGTATGGAACAGCCGTTTCTTCATTTTGTTTAACCGACAAAAATTATCTGCACTGGGGGGTCTAGAATGATATGCTGAATTCATGGTTACAATTTGCGCACTGGATAAAAACTTTTCCTGTATAGTGCGTGATATTTTAGTTCCGCGAGGCGTTTTCGATTAAAATATATTTGCTGGAAGAATAGAGTCGCTTGCTAATATATTTGGTACCTAAATTCGCTACAAAATAGTATCTACCAGTATAATTATATATTCTCTATCCATAATATATTGGCAACAGGTTGAAGATACAATATATACATATCACTTCTGCAGGATATGTCTTCAAATCAATGCTGAGTCGCCTTTTATTTATACATGATATTATATGATTTTATATACAATTCCTAGATAAAAGACGTCACCTTAAGATTGTTAGGGGAACTTAGAACCAAGGAGTAAGAAGCAATAATATGAATATATTTTTTTAAAGTTCCTAAGTTCCTCTACGTTTTCGTAAAATGCTGTGAAGTAATATTAGAGTGCACATGGCCGCGTTCAGTGGTGGAATACGATGATAAGTATGATCGAAATGATGATGATCAGGGCAAGGAACAGATAAACCTTCTTCTTCCTCAGCTTATTCTGAAAAAAGATAAATGTCATAATTACAAAAAACTTAATTGCATCTATGACTAAGTAAAGACTGGCAACTCCGAATATGAACATCTGCAATAGCAAAGGTATCGCATTTGAGTTGCCATCCCACAGACAGAACCGATATCTCTCATGCGCCTGTAATCTTTACTCTCCAAGTCGAAACAGCAATGATGCGGCGGAATAAAGTATGGTGGTATAGTCAAAGTCCAACTACTTTAAATAATGTTCCGAGTGTGCTAAGTAAGTCAACTCTTTGAACCAAGTAAGTATGTTATTCTTTTAAAAAATATAAAAAAAGAGAGAGGGCTTGTCGCTAAGTAATACCGCACGGGTTAATCGATCAGGTTTTAAGCTACGCTTGTTGCGGTTGATCCGTAAGTGGGTGACCATCTTGGTTTAGGGGCCATTCAAGTATTACGTAAGCACTGCAGGGGGGCGGGGGGTCTTTGCTTTGCTTATTTTTGATAACATGGGGGTCTGGATGGTGATTACGTCATTTTTTTTACATTTTTGATTTTTTACAGCATTTAGTCGCTTTTGGTTTGAACACCCTACTTGTCTATGAATGGCTCTAAGAAAACGATGACGATATTCCAAAATCACACGAAAGTGAGCAGACACACAATATTGAGCAGCAAACATCCAATGTCATCTAAGACTTAGAGTAATATATTCGTGTATCATAAACAGTGGACGGAAGACTGTTAATTTTAATTAAACCAAAATTTTAAAAGAAGTTTTTTTTCTGTTACTAAATACCATCTCAATAAAATTTGTTTAAATAAATAGTATATGGGTTAAAGTCCTCTATTCCAAGCCTATTTATTCCTTATAACTGCTTCTCATGAATCAATAAATAAACCAGAATTCATTGAAAATGTACCAATGTCTACGTGAGCATGGGATGGGTTCAGAGGTTTGCTTACTTTTGCTGACGAGGGGTAGGGTTAATAATTGCAAGCAATCTGCTTACGTAATAGCCCCTTACCAAGACCCCTCCGTGCCCCGAAAAGCACACTTAAGCGGTTGGCCCCGGCTTTCATTCGTGTATCTTTGACAGTCATTACGGGTCGTCAGTTTCCCGAAAGTCTGAGAACCTGTCTTACCAGGGGGGGAGGGGTAATTACCCAGTAACTAGGATGTGTAGGTCAGATAGGCAGTCGCTTCATGTAAAATACTGGTTTTCAGTTGTATCCGGTAAGACTGGAAGCCGACCCCAACATACTTGGGAAAAGTTAAGCAAATGATGAAGGTTAAAAACTACTGCAACAATAACACTTTGCTAATATTGTGTGAGGAGATGAATATTTTTGACTGTATAGCTAAGTCTTTTGTTTACCACAGCATAATAAGCCTATAACATTTCCACTGCTGAGATGTGTCTCATGTAGTGGCCTCTACTGTGAGATGGGAGTAGGCCATATACTAGACGCGTTCTCGTTTCGGCCCAGAGCAGGTTGGTTTATCGTACTTCCCAAAAACTTGTTCCAAAAAGCTACTCAAAAACGATGTTGTTGTACCTTGTAATTGGCTGCCTCCCTGAGTTCCTGCGTGCCACTCTCCACATTCACGGCGGCATATTCCACGCTGGTCTCAATGGAGTTCACAACTTCGCCCTGCGAGTGTATCATAGTGCCAAGCTCCTTGAAGATTTGGTTCACATCCATTATGTCACCCTGGAATCAAGCAAGCGTAAAAAGATATAATGAAGTTAAATTAGGAAGATAGGTAGATGATGTTTTATAATGGCAATAAATATAATATGTTTAACATTTCGTGGTATCTAGTCGTAATCTGAAGGGCTTTCAGTTCTGATTCAAAGAATATAAATACTACTGATATGAATGAATATGCGAAACTACCGGTTGGGTGTAAGGGGCTTACCAAGTAAATAGTTTTAGATACATAATTTACTATCTTAATTTCATTGAATTTTAAGAAGGTAGCAATGCAACTGTTTGTACACAATAGGCCTAGCAGTAGCAAGATGTTATCAGAGGTTTCTTTCAACATGTGTAGTTAAAGTGACAAGCATATATTTTATAATGAAACTAAGTAAATATAATACGCCCCAGGAGAACATTATAGTGAACGTATTGGTGAGGTTCTTCACAAAGGTCAGGTGAGTAGTATTCGCAACCAACGTGCGTTTAGGACCAGTGGCCCTAGTGTGAGTTTCATTTAACCATCTCGATCAAACGCATCGAGCGCGTTCGGCGCTCCGATTGGTCCGTCACCAATCCGCGGCCAATCGGAGCGCCAAACGCGCTCGATGCGTTTGATCGAGATGGTTAAATGAAACTCACACTAAGGCCTCTGATGTATGAACATAAACGAGGCCAAAGGAGTATGTAAGGCCTCTGATGTATGAACATAAACGAGGCCAAAGGAGTATGTAAGGCCTCTGATGTATGAACATAAACGAGGCCAAAGGAGTATGTAAGGCCTCTGATGTATGAACATAAACGAGGCCAAAGGAGTATGTAAGGCCTCTGATGTATGAACATAAACGAGGCCAAAGGAGTATGTAAGGCCTCTGATGTATGAACATAAACGAGGCCAAAGGAGTATGTAAGGCCTCTGATGTATGAACATAAACGAGGCCAAAGGAGTATGTAAGGCTTCTGATGTATGTACATAAACGAGGCCAAAGGAGTAGTAAGCATCGTAGCAGGTGGCGTTATGTAGTTTCTGCTTACCGCCATGGGAGGAAGGCGTGAGTTGATGTTAAGCAAAGATATTTAAACAACTCTAGCTTGAAGTAAATGCCTATTGTATGTTTTAGTAAGATATTTATAAAAATGTTTAAACACGTGTATTACGAGGGCAAAATAAATATGCGATACTAACCAAAATATTATGTTTCATTAGTTATTGTTCTGAAACCTTTCATGGCTGAATACATCCATTCTGCTTAATAGAAATCTTGTTATTATGTCTGCCTCGGTTGTCGAGGTCGCTTGGAAGGAGAATCGTGCTAATTTCACATATGTACCTACTAATTATTCACAATTATAATATGATTTTTACATGATTCTAAGCTACATGTATGTATCTCTTAGTGGCAATACTTGATACAGATACCTATCAACATATTAGATTCAAATAATATGCACTGTAACATCATCAGTTTTGGGCACGCCACGATAGCGGCGGTAAGTCCCCTCTTTGAGGAGTGGCTTGAGAGGCGGCATGGCGTCCTCACCTTCCGCCTGACGCAGGTCCTCACCGGACGCAGTTGTTTCGGGAGGTTCCTGTTTCGCATAAGGCGAGAGGAAACGCCCGGGTGTTTCCATTGCGAAGATCGCCCTGAGGACACGGTGGAGCATACGGTGGCGGTCTGCCCGGCTTGGGCGGAGCACCGCCGTGTCCTCGTGGAGGCGATCGGCGGCGGCGATCTCTCGCGTCCGGCCCTGGTGCAGGCCATGGTACGGAGCGAGAGTGAATGGTTAGCCGTCACCTCCTTCTGCGAAGCAGTAATGCTCGCGAAGAGGGAGGCGGCGCACGTGAGGGAGAGGCAGTATATGCGCCCTCACGGCCGTAGTCGCCGCGGGAGATGCCCTGGGCGTCGGGAATCCCAGGCTGATTCCCGGCCACCGTAGGCGCGGGCATGCGGACGGCGAGTAATGGGTAGCTCGCTGTCCGGTAAGGACCAAGCCCGGGTCGACGGCGCGTTGTGTTCTACGCGCGCCTCAAAGACATGTCAGCACCAACTGGTGGGGTCCGCAAAGGCCGATGCCTGCCAGGGGTGCGGGTTGTTCGAAAGAGATACCGCGGCCCCTGGCACACAGGCAACTGAGGGTGAGAACACGGGTGGGTTTTAGTCAGTAAAAGTCTGACACGCCCTCCCGCTCCACCCAGAGCAGGAGAAGTTATTTGATGACTTCCCATCAAAAAAAAAAAACAGTTTGTGTTAAACATCATAATGTGTTTAGACTAGTAGGCTTTTTTCACTCATAGTCATAAGTCATAAATAACTGATATAATTCAGCATAAAAATAACATGAAAGCATAGAAATGTATTCAGAGATTTTATCTCAAACAGATGTTAATTAAAATGAACAAATTGCGTTTGAGGATAATTACGTAACAGATATTGTATATCGTTTTAATGTTAGGTACAACCGACAACGCATATGTACACCATTAGTTAAACTCTTAGATCTTATCGATTCGTGTTGCTAATTCGTTCTTTGATATGCATTGTATTCGGTTTTTAGAACAAGGAATTTTATTTCAGATAGACTTATCAATTTTTCATTAACATTTGCATGTTTCTGAACCATAGTAAAGGATTTGATGGGAACTATTGACATCACTTGTGAGTGTCGCATAATATAATTATCCAGCTTGGTTTTACTGTGGAAAATTGAAAAGAATCCAACAGCTGAGCTGACTGACTAGAGCGGTACCTGGTGACCATGTTATTAGAAAGTCTTGCGTGTGACCGCCAGCTCGTCAGATGCTAAAGCCGATATCAGACGCTTCGTTTTGTTTCATTCCACGTTCACTAAACACCGAAAATGTATAAAGGAATGAACGATTGATCCCCTCCATTCATTTCTACTTCCTATCATTTAATTTTTTTATAATTCTGAAGGCGAGTGAAATATGCCGAGTGATCATCGTTGGACCGGTTCACTAATGAATGTAATTAGACGTTATAATGAAAGGCCAAAATTAACGGATAGTGAAGGGTCAGTTATCAGCTTTAAGAACCTTTTCATTAAACGGTGTGGTGTTTGACTATAGACTATTTAAAGAAATAACCAAACTTCATGGATTCTCGATGATCGGTTCGTACCTCGAGTTGCCGAATGTCCCTCTCTCGCTCCTCCAGCTCGACGAGCGCGCGCTCGTCCTGCAACGTGATCTGTTCCTGTTTGCGCAGGGCTGGCTCCCCCATCTCCATCAGCTCTTTGTTCTCTCTCACAGCTGCTGAAAAAACCGGACACTCTGTCATACTGTCTCTGTCACTTTAAGGGTGTGTTGTTGAGACAAAAATACCAATAGACATTAACTATAGAGTTTTATTCCAAAAAAGATTCATGTTTTCTATCTTTTTTTTTTACAGGAATTTCTATAACATATCTGCCATTGGCAGAATTGTCGACATCATCACTAATTACCATCAAGAAATCAGAATAGACCCAAATCTACATCATGTAAAGGGCAAACATACCAAGATACGATTGGCATTTTCTGTGACCTTTCAAAAGCTTTTGATTGCATTGACCACAATACGCTGATAAACTGTAAATTAAACCACTACGGAATTCATGGAAAAGCTGCTGATCTTATACTCTCCTATATATCAAACAGGCAGCAAAAAGTTAACGTTAACGGGGCGACGTCCTTGCATGGGATCTCTAGTTAAGATGGGCATGCCTCCATATTCAATTCTTGGCCCCTTTTTTATTTCTAGTTTATATTAATGACCTTCCCTATCTGATGGCTAACTTCTCAGATATAATTTTATTCGCATGACTTATTTTTAGAATAGATAGAAAAGATACGGATGTCTTACTTGTCAACGATAGCCTAGCTGTTCTTTCCAAATGGTTTGTTGCTAATAGTCTTTTATTCAATGCGAACAAAACTAAATGTCTTAAGTTCTCGTTACCAAATGTACCCCAAGCAGGTCTAAATTTAAAACTTGATGACAAGAAATTAAATGCTATTTCGGAAACTGTATTTTTGGGAATTACTTTAGATTCAAAATTGCAATGGGTCTGCACATTAGAGCTCTTTCAAGTAGATTAAGCTCAGCTGCTTACGCAGTAAGAAAAATAAGGCAGTTGACTGATGTAGCCACCACAGCTAGGTTAGTATACTTTGCTTATTTTCACAGTATTATATTTTATGGCGTTCTGCTGTGGGGACCGGCAACTGACGTAGATTCAATTTTCATTATACCAAAGAGGATAATCCGCGCAATCTATAAAATGGGGCCTCGCGAGTCTCTTAGAAACAAATTCAACGAAATTGATATACTAACTCTGCCTTCTCTTTATATCCTAGAAAATATTTTGTATGTTCGCAAAAACTTACGTCTTTTCAAAAAAAGATGCGATTGCCATAATCTAAATACACGTACCTAGTAAAGATGAAATTGTGTCTCCAAAATTTAGATTACCTAAAACTAGCAAGTCATTTCTATTAAACAGTATCCGCTTCTATAACAAGTTGCCAAAGTCTGTTACAGAACTTAGCGATCGAAAGTTTAAAACTCTCATCAAACGTGCCCTTACCAAAAAAGCATATTATACGATAAAAGACTACGTTGAAGACAGGGAAGTTTGGCATTAATTCCTTCTGCACATGTGGCTTCCCTGGTACCTCATTAACAGTATAACTATGTGAATGTCTATTAACTGCTCCCAAATTACAATGTTAATTTTTATTCTTTATTTTTTACAATGTCTGACATATTCTCGTCATTATTTGATATTATACATCAATTTTAATATCGACTATTTATTAGTGATTGTCATGGAAATCATGAAATTTGGTTTAAATAAGTTCATTTTATTTATGTAGATTCTTTTTCATATTGTGAATGAGAGAACGTTGTAGGCCTTACAGACTAGATTTGTAGACGATTTTATATTCTATATTTTCGTTCCTCTAAGTACCTGGTACTTATTGACAGGCCTGCACTGTCCTCTCATACCTATTATCACTGTAATTTGAAAACATTGTAAAAGCCAATTATTTTTAAAAGAGCAACCGTGGAGTTTCTTGGCGGCTCTTCTCCATAGGAAGTGACAAATTAGAACCGCGCACCTAGCTTCTGACGTTTCATAAGTGCCCATGCAGGTTTATGTGAAATAAAATATATTGTTTTTTTTTTTTAATGTGAGTCACTATACCATTCTTTGGCTAAGAACAAGCGACACGACAATATTTATTATTTCTCAACAATATTTTATTTTATTTTTGTATCTACAATTTTATTATTCTCAACCACGGCAGCATGACTACACTGATTGGACTAGGTGCATCTAACTACACAATCTAACGTTATATCATCAGAGGATAACGAGCCTCATAATGCGATGACACGTTCTTTACGGATAGGAAATACAAAAAAATAATGCTAAATAGACACCCTTTCTATTAAATTATGAAGAGATGGTTCGATGCGTGTATATAAAACCCTATGTCAACTGTATTTTTTTAAATAATCACTGCCTTGTTCAATCCACTGCTGAGTATGTGTCTTTCTCTTTATAGAACTCGTTCCTGGGCCGTATACGTTGGAACCATCATTGTTACCAGCTCAAGAGCGAGATGGAGCTATACAAGACGAATAGCACCCTCCCTATGAATACACAATACATTCTTAATAATACGGCTTCTGGCCTGTACTAGTCACATTCAGGTTTTATCTATGGTTGTTGCTTAGTTAAGCAACAAATAACAAGTAAGGTGTGGAAGTACTTACTGCCCATGGCGAAGGGATCCCCGATGTTCACGGACTGCGCTTTCGACTTCTTCACATCTTCTTTGGTTTTCTGCGCGGCCAGCCTTTGTGTCGCCTGGCAAACAAACATTTTTATAACCTTCATCTTTACTGAACTAGTAAACCTTACACACCAAAGATATTGCACAATAAAGCCTTCATTTTAGATTACAGATTTAATCCTGTTTGACCTAACCCAAAAAAATGCCGACTCAAACAGTTCCGGCCTAAATACTAACGTTTTAAAAAACTTTCCTGTGCATCGCTGGACGTCTATATACGTAATAGACAAAATGTTTAGGCCACTATGACATTCGACCTTACGAGGATAATAGATGTACTTATAGAATGTAACGTTGTGTTAGAAATTTTTAATTCGGTTGTTTTGGGATAGGCTGACAAGTTCAATGCGGTTTGATTGAGTCACAAATATTGCCGATTACAATAATGTATTTCGTATGATAAACCTGAGTGCTACAAGCACCACCGCTTACAGACAAAAGTTTCAACAAAATTGACAAAATCTTAAAATGTTATATGTATACTACGTGTTTTTAAACAAAACGTACCTTAGAATTATGTAATATTTTTTCTTGAAAGTTACTTCAAAGAATAAATGTAAAGACCTAGGTACGTTATACCTGCGTACGACACAACACAAAAATAAATCACAATTCAAAATATTTGATTCTACGATAGAATGACACTTCTGAGGTATTTGCGTTTGGTTATTAACCTAACCAAATAAGGGAATATTGATTCATTTTTTTGTACCTAGTTTCCTACGTTGAAAGTGTTTGATATATACTATGCATTCTGAGAACACGCATTTGCGTCATTCCATTTTCCTATAAATAGAATAGAATATATATTTTTTAGAATAGAATATTTTTATTTGAGACAAAGTCCATAAGGTTAGTAACAATTTTGCTTATTCTCTAGTTTTAGTACATATAGAATAAAAAAACTTAAAATTCAGCGTGGGACTGCATACACCTTCGCAACATTAGGGAATCCCACCGATCTGCGAATACACTGAGAACACTGTTGGTGCCGCCGCGAACACGTGACATCAGGGATGCACATCTCTTTCTAATGATGGCGCCAAAACGATCAGTATTGTTATCTGCAAACATCCCTGACGCACTACAACGCCACGGCAGCCGCAGCAGCACTCTCAGTGCATGCAGTAAATGTCATAACACTTTCGATAATATCGAATGGGGTAAAAGCCCTTCTGGGTTAGACCCGTTCCGAATTTTGTATCTTTATATTATAATTCTACTGTACCTACGTGTGTATGTCACTGAACCCCCCTAAACGGCTGGACCAATTTTGATGGATATTTTTGAGTGTGTTTGGGTGGGACCCTGGATGGTTTAGTTTCACGATTGGACCCGGTATGTGGCGCTGCGATTGACTTTAAGATAAAAACAGGACAACGTCTGTCCGGTCAGCTAGTTTATTAGTATGATTTAAAAAATCAATATTGGCTTACCTTTTCCCGACTACATAAATATAGGGGCCGGCTTCCAACCTAACCTATATGATTAAAGAAGATCATACAAGACAACTACAGTTCAGATACAGAAACCTATACTTGACCTCGAATAGTAGCCCTTCAAAGTTTCCTATAAATCAGTAGAAAAATTAATTGTTATTTTGCGGGTTGGCTACCTAGAGCTGAGTTCGATCCTCATCCTTAACACTAACGGCGCAATCCTAATTCTATAACAGGCATCATAACATTAGATTACTGCTTAATAGAGGAATACCTATTAAATAAACAACCCACGTAGCTATTTTTGTTTAAATAATGATTCCACAAGCAAAAGTAACGCCCAAATTATTATTTTATCTTTGGACAAAGTTTTATCAAATGCTGTTATCGTTGAATAATTAAATTGATTCGTTATAAATATTTCAAATAGCCAATGATTTCAAACATTCATTACACTATTTAGCACTTTGGAAGTATGTACAAGTTTAAATGAACTCAAATGGTTATTAGGGCCTTTTGGTTTTGTTGTCAGCCAGGAATATTACTCAAGAGTTAGCAACGTTAAGATATCGTATTATCGCGCACATAGTAGACCCCACTGTCTTTTTGGTCTAGTGATCGCAAGCGATACTGCGGAGCATGAGCTCTTGGATTCGATTCCAAAATCGGGCAGTGTTATTGAGTTTTTGAGGTTTTAAGCCGATTGATGGCAATTAGCTCGCCCCTATTTAATGCAACTCAAATATAACTGTTGAAATGTGTGTTTACTTAAGGTAGACGTCCGCCTGACAAAGGAATACGTACAGGCGGATGTTATGTTATGTAGTAAACCCCAGTGTAGCAATATTCGGTCATTCTAGTTTCAACATTTAGTCAAAATCTCAACAGGCAAATGCAGTATTTATTGTGGTGTATGTATTTGCCGGTTATTATACTCCTTATAAGATACAAGAAGACATTGTTATCATACCCAGAGGATCGAACATTTCATGGGTTGAATTTATTTAAAGTCAAGTATGTTTTATATGTAAACCTGCAGTACCTACGCACTGAAATAGTGCGTTTCTTTGCTATACATAAGTTTAGCTTTGGAGTCAACAAGGTAAACTATTGTTTTATTATTAAAAGGACAATCTGAAATGTAATGTCATCACCTTTTCTAACTATGTTGGGGTCGGCTCCCAGTCTAACCGGATGTAGCTGAATACCAGTATTTGACATGGAGCGACTGCCTATCTGACCTCCACAACCCAGTTACTGGGCAATACGATACCCCTTGGTAAGACTGGTTGTCAGACAATATGTAATGTAGTGTATCTTTCTGAATACTTTAATGTTTATCTAGTAGTCAATATTTATCAAGGAGCTTGTGGCTAAGTAATAACAGCCGCACGGGTCGATCGATCAGGTTAAGCTACGCTTGCCGCGGTGGGTCCGTGGATGGGTGACCATCTTTACAGACCCCTCCGTGTCTCGGAAAGCAGGTTAAGCTGTTGGTGTCAGCTGTCATTTGTGGATCTTTGACCGTCGTTACGGGTCGTCAGAAGCCCGAATGTCTGACAACTAGTCTTACCAACAAGTCTTGTATTGACGTAACTGGGTTGAGGAGGTCAGACAGATAGTCGCTCCATATAAAATGCTGGTATTCAGCTAAATCCGGTAGACTGGAAGCCAACCCTAACATAGTTGGGAAATGGAGGCTAGGCAGATAATGTTGTCAGAGTGGCTGCAAGGCAATACCAAGAGTTACGATCATTCGTAAATACACAAAATTTCTTGAAAACATTCTCTATTCTCGTGAATCCATTAGCAAACGTTCGCATTTCTGTAGTTATTTACAAATATCCCTTTCAATACAATGAACGATGACAAATCCTACCTCATGATATCACAGAATACCTAGAACCAAATATACCAGGCCACTCAGAAAGTAGATTATAAATGGCCAGTCTCTCATACATAGTTATGTATGAGAGACTTTACTTACTACTTTCAAAATATGATAATTTGTAAGTAAAAATAGGTACGTTCCAATTTCAAAATTTGCCTCCACATTGTTTGCGAGCTAATTTAAATTATCGTGTCTCATTAAACAATGCATTTGTAAACCTCTTTTTCTCTCCTTATTGTATTATAGGCTTATGAAATAAAATAAAAAAAAAAAAAATGGATCTGCGCCGGTAACATTTTCACGCTATGATTTTTTGCGATTTCCAGTTTCGCCTGGAACCGGACGAATCGGACGATAGACTTCAAATGGCATTCATAGATAAAGGCCCTTCTAAGGCAACCGTGTATCGTTGGTATAACGAATTCAAGCGCAGTCGGTTAACTTTAGGTGATGAAGAAAGAAGTGGTCGCCCTTTGACGGCTGTTACGGAAGAAAACGTGCTAGCTGTGAAAATTTTAATTCATGACAATAGGCGAGTTACGTATCAAGAGATTCAGCACATACTGCAGGTTGGATCGGGAACCCTTCACAAAATTCTACATGTGCATCTTCGCGTGAGGAGGATAGTTTCACGCTGGGTGCCGCACAACTTCACCGATGCTCAGAAGAAAGCCCGGGTGGAATGGAGCCGTGATAGTATAAACAAATTTGAAGCAGGCTCGTCTCGGCGTATTTACGACATCATTACATGTGATGAATCTTGGATTTATCAATACGATCCAGAAACGAAGCGCCAGTCGACGATATGGGTGTTTCAAAACGAATCAAAGCCTACCAAAGTGAAGCGATCTAGAAGCGGGGGAACATTTTAATCGCGAGCTTTTTCAATTTGACTGGCTACTTGGTGTCAATTCCTTTACGGAACCAAAGAAGCATTAACGCTGAATGGTATATTATCAAATGCTTGGTAGAAGTTTTCTCTGTTGAGAGCAACAAGCGACTAAACTCAGGGCTCTACGGGCTACTGCTCCACCACAACAACGCAACTTCGCACACCGCGCTCAAAACGCGGGACTTCCTGGACAGCACGCCGGTCAAACTCCTGATTCACCCTTCTTACAGCCCTGACCTAGCACCGAGTGACTTCTCTTTATTTGGGCGTTTTTTTGGAGACTGTCTTATGTAATTTTGACGTTCAAAAAGTGCTTGACTCTCAGCCCAGTTTGAATAAATTACTTTTGATTTGATTTGATTTGATTCCCGAAAATAAAAAATCCGCTTAAAGGGACACAATTTTCGTCGCCGGAAGATACGCTGTAAACGTTCGAGCAGGCTGTAAACGAGGTGTCTGTGGCGGACTGTAAAAAGTGTTTCGAAAACTGGTTCAGACGCATGAAACTTTAGATAGAGGTCAGTGGAGAGTGCTTTAAAATGATTTAATAAAAAAATATTTACCAATAGAACATTTTATTTTATTTTCGCAAAACTTTCTGAGTGTTCCCCACGTATGTATAAACTTACCTAGTTTCATGGATTTTTGATACTAAAATTATCGAAATGCAGATAGGTATTTACTAAATAATTAATTAAATATTAACAAATTAACTATTGATAATAATTAGTCAGGCTTTTATTCAAATATTGTTTTTAATGTAATTAGGATCTTAAACCAATGAAAAATCTATTATTTAATAACCAACGACTTGATCGAAAATAATATTATTAATAGGTACTATATCTTCAGAGTAATTTAAATACTGTTGAATATAATGTTAAATGAGGCACGTTTTGTTATTCTTTCAAGTAGTTTTGGTAGTACCAATACCGGTAAAATGAATATATTGCAATCTATCATATCAGTGTGGCCGACCCAAGGCTAAGAATGGTTCTGTAAATAAATAGATATAGGTACTCTTCAGTCCCTTCTTTCTCTAATGCACTCAAGAATATTATATGATATTTGCTAAACTCGACCTATTTTCACGGATTAATACTACTTTGTCACGCTCAGTCTTTCATACTAGAACATGTCATATGTATATGGTAATATTATGATTAGGTTAGTACCTTTTTTATTAAATACAGTATTTAAAATTATTTGCAGCATGCCCTTTTCCACATACCTACATTAAATATGAAGGTAGGTCAAATGCAGCATCAAGCAATCATCTGAAGGATTAAGTATAACCGAAGAGAATAACGAGAAGAGGTTATGCTAGAGAGTATAATAAAGTATGGAGGTATGAGGAACAGGGTGTAAAGTTCACTCATACTCTATGGAAAAAGGAGGATCCTCCGACCAGACGGGTGTTTTGTCTGGTTGGCAACTGCCCGGCGACGATTGTTTTTTTTATTTATTTTTTGGCATCTCGTAGTTGGTCTTGAGAGGCCGTGACTGCTCAACCGGTCTTTCCTGGGGCTGCCATTAAGAATTAACTTAACGCCTCCAGCCAGGGCTAGAAAAACTACTTAAATACTAGGTGACTGCACGCTGAGGGCACCCTCGCATGTGGCGTTGTAGATGCCGCCACAAAAGTAAGCAATATTACGTCCCGGCAGTGTCCTTGAAATAATTCATACTAATAATAAACATACCCCCCCCCCCTCCTTATTTATAAACGTTGCTTAAGTTAAGAGATGTTTATTTATTTATTTATTTAGTAACTATGGATGACTTACAGCTAAAGAAAACAGATTAAAAAATAGTATGTGAGACTGACAGCCAATTAAAAGTCTTCACTTCTAAAAACAGATTGAAAAAAAAAAAAAGAGTGTAAACAGCACAACACAGCCACCGAAAAGGAACAGCAAAAAAACAGTATAACATTGAAGCTTAAACTAAATTCGCATTTCATATTGATACAAAACTCAAAATGTCAAAATTGTATGGTTAAACAGCAACTAATCATTACTTAACTTTAAATAGCGTTTCTGAATATGGGGTACACTGTTTTCATACCAATTTGTATGAAGACGTAATACTGCATATTTATTATACTGTGGTATAACTGACAATAAATGGTGGGGTGTTTTATTGATTGTGTACCTAATTCTACGAATTAAAACAGTGGAAGTACTACAAAAGTACGACCAGTGGTTGGTGTATGATCAACCATTATTAATGGCGGGTGATCATGATCATACAGTAAGCACTGGATGCACCATCCATTGTGTAGCTACCTTTGAAACTGCTATAATGAGAGTAGAACACAAAACATTAAAAGGACTTCTAGAATAGAGCATACTTCATTTTCCTATTGTATCTATAATTGACATTTAATTTAATTAGGTACTAATACTAAAGTAATCTGTTTGAAAATTTTGATGAAACTGGTCTGAAACCACAAGCTTGGTACCACTGACTTAGAGCTACTGGGCCTCCTAGTTCAGTCATCAAGATTACGATGAGCAGTAAGACGAATATAAAATGACAAACCTGGAAGGAGTTGAGTGTGATCATGTATTCATCACTGAGGCGCTCTTTCGTCAGCTTGTAGGCAGGCTGGTCCGTTGGCATCTTCACCAACTCCATTATGAGTGAAGAAGTGTCCTTGGCCAGTTTTTGTGTGTAGTTTTGTATTTGACGCCTACAACATAAAGTTTTGTTAGTGTACGGATCGATTGTGCATACCATTAAAAGATTAAACATACACGCTGAAATTTTAGTGGTTGTTTCCCACAGCAAAATGATTATGTTTTAGTAGTACTATAGATTTATCAAAAAATAAAAATAATATATTAAAACATGCAGATTTATTGTATTGTGTGAAACAAAACTACCTACGTTATGTCTATTGTTTCACACGCTTTCGAGCCGAAGCATTTTTTTTATTAGTTGGAAACAAATTCATGTTTACTTTTAAGTTTAACTATATGAATCCGGCTAATAGTTCTGCCGCGGGAAAACAACCATTAAAATTTCAATGTGTACAGCAACTTTTAACAATTAGTTAAATAACTTGATTTAACCCTTAAGTGAACAGTTATCAATAGTTAATAATAGACAGTGTTTTGTATGCCGTTTATATCTTAATGTTTAATTGTACGTGGACTATGAATACACTCACAGTTGGTTCCGAACCTCTTGCGAGTCTTGCGGTGTCTGCAGCTGGTTGACCATCTTTGACATGGAAGATACTACCAACAGAAAGGCATAGTTATGGCAGGTCATGAAAACCATAAAAACCATGAAATTAGTAAAGAATACAAATCGATTAAGTAATAAAATTAAAATAAGATGATGAAAGACAAAGAAAATTGTTGAAAGTTGAAGTATGTAATACTCATAAGTATATGAGTTATAAAAAAGTAGAAGGAAGTTATGCTGTGTCTTAATTTACTGTGAATCATCATAACACACAATGACAGACAATACATACTTCAACTTTCAACAACTTTCTTTGTCTTTCATCATCTTATTTTAATTTGGAACCAAGATTTGGAATTCTTTGACATTGTTAGTAGGTACTAACAATGTCAAATAATTCCAAATCTTGGTTTTACGAACAGTCATTATAGTATGGAATAATATTTAAAATTAGTATTTAAGACAGCTTGCATCACAAAACACTAAATACATACAGAACACATATTTAAATCATTATTATGTTTACTTCCATTGTTTCAAGATTATGGATACAGAACTTTTAAATAAATTTAGCATTAATCGTATTTAGTGATAAGTAGTGCAAGTGGGACTAAATATGTGACAATGAAATAAAATGAAAATATATAATAAATAGAATGCAATTAATTTTTGGTCATTCAAGGATCAAACTGCTTCACAATAATTTTGAAAGTAGGTGTCCCTCCTAGGCTGTCATTTCATAGGCCTATTCTTGTAAGTAGTAAGTTGGTGCTCGCTGGGCTTAGTAGGATAATTGACTGTTTTCATTCAATGTGAAATAAGACAAAAAGCAAGTGCGAGAAACAGCATTTTATAAAAAAGGAGATAAAACAAAGAAACAATATTATTTCTCCTGAAAACAAGCTGTTATGAATATTTATTGGTAACAGAAGTACCATTTGCTAAAACTACATTATTGAAGTTGGTACACTACACATAACATAAATCACACATTATTTCCCCCAAAGGGTTGTGCGGAGGTGTACTTATTAGTACACCCACAATTTGCCAGTTACTTTGAAGTCCCATATAATAGGGGGAAAACTATTGCCATAAACTCGACACAAATCCAGACTCCAGGCTGCGACTGAGAAATTCCAAATTGAAAAACCCGCTAATACTTTGCCTGACCTGGGAATCAAACTCATGACCTCATGCTCTCCAGAAGCGCATGCAATCAACTAGATCAACATGGCAGTCAAACAAGATCAAGTTTTTATTCAGTGTGCAAACTTTCATCATGAATGCAGCATACCATTCTAGACCCCCCAGCGAAGAAATTTTTCATCGGTTTTATAAAAAAAATGCAGCTGTTTCATAGAAAAGTGCCTACCTAAGCGGTCAAAATGTATGGCCCTGTTGTTTTTTTTTGTAAAACTGATGAAACATTTATTTGCTGGTGGTCTAGAATGGTATGCTGAATTCATGGTGAAAGTTTTACCAATCAATGGATCAAAGGACACAGCGGTTCGCTAGGTAACGATGCAGCCTATGAACTTGCCAGGTGGGGGTCGAGTATGGCACCGGTGGGACCAGAACCCATTGCACCTCTCCCCTTTGGATATCTACGCACTATGGTAAGGAAACGAACCAGAGGCCAACATCACAAGATATGGCTGGATCTAGGTGAGTGCAGGCAGGCTACGGAAACACTACCTGCGATCGATGCCGGCCTCACAAAACAGGTTCTCCGTCTAACTAAACCACAGCTGCGTACAGTTACACCAGCTGTAACTGGCCATGGGTCATTTGACAAACATCTCTTTGTCATAGGAGTAACTGATAGTCCGCTGTGCAGGGCCTGCATGGAGGACGACGAGACAGCAGGGCACGTGCTGTTATACTGCCCGCTGGTCGCCACCTACAGGGCTAAATACTTCGGTAACCCAGGTTCCCTACGTGAGATTGTCAGCAACACCAAGGAATTGCTGGCCTTTCTCGAGGAGCTGGGGTGGATCGAATGACCAATTCTCCCACCCGTAAGCAAAATACGCGCTTTGACGTGGAGTGGAGGATAACAGCCCGTATTACCTATTACCTATGGTGAAAGTTTGCACACTGAATAAAAACTTTTCCTTTATAAAGAAATGTACTGTAAACTAAAAACGAAATTCTATGTAAACGACTCTAATTAGTCATTCATTGAGAACCGTTTATTTATTAATATCTCAATATCAAACATAATGCTCTATCATCAAGTTATACCAGAAGTCCAAAAATACAATAATTCTAAAAGAAATTGTATACATGAGCATATCTCCACATAGTCTGTGAATTATTGCCTCTTCAAAATGACAATAGAAACACAAAATACATGCATGACTAAGAACAAACAAATTTAAAGTAAGCACAAAAGATAACAGTGATAAAAAGTTGATAATGGAAACAATAGAACTGCTTACCATTTTGTGATATCTTCTTTATATTGCTGGCGATAGTTTGCGATAGCCGCTGGAAGTTGCTACTATTGTCTTCATAGGTCACACCTCCCTGGTATGACGAATCCATCCTAACTTTGGAACCTACAACATTCACACTTTAGTAAACAACCGCGACAAATCAACCCTCCTTAAATAATATCAACATTAAGAATTTTGTGCTTCGAGACGCATCACTAATCGAGTTAAACTATATAATAAGACACTATAAAGTTGTGACGTGCGTTGTTTTTTCTATCACAAAAAAACAACTAGTTCAAGTGCTATTCTACCTTTTTTTAATAGTACAAAGCACAGAACTTAGAGAGAAATAAACAAAAGAGATAAGTATACCAAACAATAATAAAACATGATACCTTTTGAACTTTTTTCCAAGAGACTACACGATAAATCGTACTAAAAAAAACTGAACGTACAACACAGCAGTCAAGTACTCAGTCCTGTCAAGTCAGCCCAGTCAATTCTGCATGTTTTTTTTTCATACGTGCACCTGTCACTCCTGTCATTTATTACTCATTTAGGCTGAGTGTACATGATACATTACGACAAATCGACTACGTTATTACTACTGGCTTATTCATTCTGACCCCTGGCCCTCTGGCCGGCCACAAACTTGTCTACACTATAAGGCAGCTTTATAAAGCTCTCCAAGCACATGCTCGACAGAACTTTTATAATATTATGATCAAAGTATCGGACTTCAGATAAATGACCATAATTATATTACTTGAATAATGTCTTTGGATGCGTTGTTCAAACAGAATCCGTGGCAATGGCATACAGTTTGTTGGCAGTAATTTTTATTGTATGCTTAAATCTGAACAATGTCAGGCAAGTTATTACTTACTCTCTCGTTCATTTGATCCACTGACAATTTGTTCGGAAAAAATTGTGAGGATACCGGCAGGACAATTGTTTTTTTGTCGGGCATCTCGCAATTGGCCTTGAGAGGCCGTGACTGCTTAGCCGGGCTTTCCTGGGGCTGCCATTAAGAATTAACTTAACGCCTCCAGCCAGGGCTAACAAACTAAAAAAATACAAACTAAGCGACTGCAGGCTGAGGGCACCCCCTGTGGGGTACGGGCCTCGGCTCAGGGCGTCACTGATAGGGGGACAGCTATCATTGGGGACAGGCTGGATCAAAATATTGGCATTATTATTGATCGGGGAATTTAAAGCTACTGGCTCAGCTGCGGCGCGGGCTGGCGCTTCAACGAGCAAGGGTCGGTCGGGGGTCCCGTGGTTAGGCGCCGTGGCGGTGATTTTCGGCTTTATTGAAGAAACGCTTCGTGTTGCGTTTCAAGAACTGACTGACCGTGGGGATTTTCAGATCGAGATGGAGGATTTCGTTCCGAACGAACCAAGGGGCGCCTGTGGCTTGCCGGAGGAATCGGTTCTGTAGGGGCAGAACAAAACGCGTCGTGGATTATAGAAGTGTGACGTACTAGGTAAAATGCGTACTGAGTCGTAGAAGTACGCGTCAGCCTAAATACCTATTCCAAAAACTAGGTCCTCGAGTATTTAGGCGTCTCTAGTTTATTGACGTTTCCATAGCTAGCGAGTCTTCGTAACATCGAGATCGAGTAATCGGAGTACAGTATTTTTTCGGTTTATGGATTACTAACGTATGTGTACTACATACATACACGACGTACTACAACATTTTAAAATATGTACTTAAAATAAAACTTCCCTTCATGCTTTACCTACAGGCATAGGACTATCAGCTTATTTGTAAACACGATAATAATTAATTGTAACATAGGTTTTTTTTGTTGGTACATGGTACCTAATTGCGTTGGTTCTTATGGACATAATGTTTAGAAACACAAAATAAATAAATCAACTCGCAAACTTCGAGTGCTAAACCGAACATCTCCGAATCCGAATTTCACCAGAAGCCAGAACTGACCGAGCTTGTGGATCGCAAACTCGCAACTAGACCCGAGTATATTACATACATACATGTTATTTTTTTTGGGAATGACATCTCGCAGGTCAACCTATAAGGCAGACGGTTGCTTAATTGGACTTGCCTGTGTTTACCTTAATAAATTAGGGGTTCCAGCAGGGCTTAAAACCTTAAAACTAGACGTCCTCTCGCCCCCTGTGGGGTACGGACTTCGGCTTAGGGCATCGCTGGTAAAGGGCAGCAAGGGATCGGACTGAAGTAGACTAGGTAGTATGTACGTGTTTTTAGGGGTCTTGCTGCTGGGCGTTGTAAACCCCTAAGTGAGTACTGCTCCATCTGGTAGTAGAAGGTTGCGGGTCCACTAAATTAAAGTCCTTTTATAGATTAGGGATGTCCACGTTTATTCGATAAAAGAAACCCGTAAAGACAACCTTCCATTCGGACCAGTGCGCAGTAACTGGCCGGCCGTTCATTCGTCTCACTTACGTATATTTTTGCTTGTCTAGCATTCTGCCTTTCGTGCTTACATTGTGTCCCTACATGTTAAACGCCATACCTACGTTTAAATATTCGAGACGCGTATATATGATGCGCTCGGAATAGTATTTACACGTCCAGCCAAAAACCTATTCCAAAAACCTGTTCTAGTATGTATGTACACACGGGTACACATCAAGCTATACCTTCCAGTTTACGCTGATCTCGCACTGTACGGAAATCCTATAAAATGCGACATCAGCATAAACTGGAAATGTATAGCTTGATGTGAAGCCGTGTGTACATACATTGCACCTCTCGTGGGTTATGGCGCACTCTCTCTGAGTGAGAGACCTCTCTGTGAGAGACTCTCATAGAGAGGAGTTGCCTGTATCCCAGCAGTGAATCGGCCGATTATGCACCTCTGTCTGTGTACAACGCAAGATTTCAATCGGTATTCAAGTTAGATCATGGTGCTGGCGTCGATTCTATAGGTCTACCCGTTCTATTATAATCCTCAACGCATAGGACACTCAGTACACTCACTCCCAATATGTTCTGTGCTCACTCCAACCTAACTGTGCATATTCTAAAATGTATTTTCTTTCATAGACAATTGCTATCTTGCTAAATGGAATCACAATAAACCGTCACTGTGTTTTACGAAATGTAGAAACAATTTTATTTAGTAGATTATCACCTGTAGTCTATGATCACTGATATCCTACGTTCTTCAATACTTGCGTTTACGAACTTGTAGACGTATGTATGTGTAGCGTAATATTAATGTATATTTGTCTTCGTGTCCCTACGCTCTGATTTTTATTTAGACATTTTAATTACAATAAACTTGCTGAGAAGGATTATTTGATCCCGCATGAATTGATCGATTAATTAGCGACTGTTTTACACACAATTCTTGTGACAATGAGCCTAGTAATCACAATCACATAATATATGTTCCTTGATCACATAGTATTTGTGTATTGTATGGCTTGATCTTCTGTCACGGGTGTTATAGAGTTATAGTGTATCAAGAACATAGAAAAGTAGAATAGAAAACGAAAATGTCTGAGATCACGGTCAGCCGTTGTGATGTTCGAGATCAGTAAGATAAGTGTAACAGATGAGGAGGATGGGCTGTTGATGATCAGCCAGATGAGCGAAGTTCAGATCGCGTAGCTTCACCGAAACGTCAAGTCGTGCTACGGATACTCGCTTCGGTTCGGTCGATTCGCTTTATTTACACAAGCCTTTTTCGTTATTCATCATGAGTTGGCTGCACCGAGAGCTGGAAACCATGGATCCCTCGATCTTTTTACAATATTCGCCCTCTCCTCCGAACTGCGGACTACCACAGGAGTCGAAATTGGCGACCTACATGGTGAGATAACTTTCATAATTTTGTGTTGGTGTGTGCCTTTGTGGTCAGTGGTGAGTCATGTTTGGATGTTTCAGAATCGCTCCACTTCGACTCCCACAAGACCCCTGAACCAGGCACTTGGGCAACTCAGTCTGGAGTCCTCACCCACTAACGTCAAGAAGGTGATGATATTTTTAATGTCCTCATTAACTAATGTAGAGTATTACTTTCAGAAAGTGTTTTTAGGACTCATTTTGTTGTGGTTTCTGTTGTACTAGGTGGTGCTTACGGAGTTTGTTCCAATGAACTACTACGCGCCACCAAACATCATGCAGCCAGACTCACCAGAGAATTCATCACCCTCTACAATGGCAGGCCTTCCCAACACATCCCAAGTGCACCAGGTGAACTGAACTACTTATTTGTCTAATTAATTACTTTCAGTTATTCCAAAACATTTGAAAATCACTACTTTTGTAAGACCGGAAACTGTCTTGTATCTGCAAGTTCAATGGAACTGTTGTGGTTTATTCGAATAATAATAGTTGCTATACCAATGACATAAATGTTTATAGAAGTAAAAATAAATAAAATATTAAAATAGCAGAGTAATTTTTGATAATGATAATGAGACATTCGGTAAGCCGGACACAGGAGTGCATCAGTAGCATGTGCGTTATTGAAATTAAGTTGTTATCAGCAGATTTATTGTAAAGGTTCAATATCCATAGCTTTCATGTCCATAGCTTTAGTGTACACAACCAGTTATCCATGACCAACTTTCAAAACTTGATCTGAATCAAGTGTGTCTTGTTGGTTCTCTTTGGATAAAACAACTGAAGTATGCCATACTACATTAACAAATATAATTGACTAAATTCTGATTTTTAATTAGATGGAATAAAATGACAGCTAACCAACCATTTTTTGTCAACCTGATGGTTATGCTATAAAAGCGGCTATCATTTTGCTCCAGCAAATAAAAAATCAGAGTATAGAAGGATAATCCGTAGTTTAAGTCCTCATTAACAAACATTAAATAAAATTTACACAATTCCTTTTCAGCCAGAGGATACTCAATGAGCTTGTGAAGTTCATTGTTAGTTAATTAAGACAATCTTAATAAGTAAATATTTTATTGTTACAGGAGAATGTAGGTGGGACAACATATTTTTACTCAACAAACTCCGACAGCATGAACACATCTGGAGCAATGAATTCCTCTGCTTCAATTGGTAAGTACAAATAAGTACCAAAAAGCTTTATGAACAAAACCTAACAAATAATCCGCAGATTATGCAATGGCTACTGCAGTTTACATTAACTATGGTCAGTTATCAGTAATTTTTCAATACGAGATTCTTATCTTTAAACCAACCAAGGTTTCAGACACGGTTAAAATTTCGTACTAGAGAGACCATAGTGAGAGGAAGTACTACATTGTTATCAGGATTGAACTTAATTTCATAGTATGTCACATCGGTTAAACAAAGAAATTGTGTGAAAATGTCATGCCTACTTACAATTATATTGCAAAAAAGTTATTGGTTTGTCTCCTTTCAGCTTAATTGCTGAACTAATCCAAAGTTTAGAAGAAAGGTCAATTGAAAACTGGAAAAGGATACAGTTCAAAATCTAAATAATTTATTTCACATAAATCTACATGTGCACTTATGAAACCAGACTACACTGATTTTGTCTAGGGGGGATGGAGATGGAGATCATAAATGACGCCAAGTAATAAATAATTCCACAAAAAATATTTCATGAAAAGTAGGCTGCCAAGACTTAAATAGGTAACGCTTTCACTGTTAAAAAGTTATCAGATCTAATGTAGATCAAAGCCCCCAACTCTACAAACCTTACATCTTGGTCAAAATGTACGGCTTGGCCGTTCCGCGGCACAGAGACTCCTATGGGCTTCATCATTATCATCATAATTTCAGCCGAAAGACATTCACTGCTGGTCATAGCCCTCCCCAAGCTCCGCCACTTCGACCAGTTCTGTGGTTCCCGTATCCATTGGATTCCTGCGGCCTTCACAAAGTCATCGGCTCACCTTGTGGGAGTAATTCCAACTCTACGTATACCGGTACGCGGTTGCCACTGCAGAACCCTTCGGCCACATCAGCCATCTGTTCTGCAAGCTATGTGACCTGCGCACGGTAGTGCCGACGTAGCCAGAAGAATTGCCGAGCTTAAGTGGTAACTTAAGCTCGGCAATTCTTCTGGCTACGTCGGTAACACTGGTTCTCCTGCGGATCTCTTCATTTCTGATTCAATCACGTAGGGAGACTCACAGCATAACCCTCTCCATAGCTCTTTGGGTGACTTTTATACTTCTAATAAAGCTTATTGTGAGCGACCACGTGTTAGTGCCACATGTCATCACTGGCAACATGCACTGGTCAAAGACTTTCGTCTGTAGGCACTGCGGTATTTGGGACGAGTAGATATTGCGTAGCTTCCCGAACGCTGCTCAGCTGAGTCGGATTTGACGGTTGACCTCTTTCTGGAGACCTACCTAACTGGACAGTTTGTCATACGTAAACATACTCATCCATAACAACGAATGTAGTGTCTCCGAATTTTATGAGAGTGGACACCCACTCTCATGAAGATAGGAGACACTACATGGGCATTTGACTTGACCTTTGTCAAGACCCACTCTTTCGTAAGGTCCACTGAGGTCACCGGGCATTGTACCGAGGTCCTCCATAGTCTCAACCATGACAACTATATCATCGGCAAACCGAAGGTGAGTGCTACTCGCCATTAATGTTTATTACAACCCCTTTCCAGTCCAGAACCTTAAAGACATCCTCTAGTGCAGCGGTGAATAGTTTCGGAGAGATAACGTCTCTCTATCTCACATACTACGTACGTATACTATGTATAGGTTTCGAAGTCTGGTCCTGGAGTCGGACTAACATAGTGGCGTTTTCGTACAGACACTTCAGCACCTTGATGTTACCGATACTCGTAGTCGTACAGAAACGCTAAGAAGAGAGGCTTTTAATTTTCGGCCGGTAAGTTCAAATCAAAGTGCCTCTTACCATGCGGTGATCAGTTCCAGTTTTCACCGCCTTGATCACAGAGACATCATTGAATACTTGCTTCGTCGTCGACATAATGAAGTCAATCTCATATTTTGTTGCATCATCAGGGCTCTGTCAGGTCTACGTCCTATGCTCACGTTTTCTTAAGAAGGGGATCATCATAAAGAGGCCTACCTTCTCTCTCGATCTTCACCACGTTGCTCACAAGGGAAATATGAACGATTAACCCGATACCACCTTGGGACTGCTGGTCGCCCTCCACCCCTGGGACTTTCGGAGTGCTGGTCCCACTCCCATATGGGCGTATGGTAAGAAATTAAGTCAGTGGTCTTTTTCATGCAATAGTTCAATGGAATGGTCCAGCCATGTTATACATTTTTACCAAGATGTGAGTTGGGCTTGGCTCTTCATTAGTTCATATAACTTTTTAACAGTTAAAGCGTTATTTAAGTCTTGGCAACCTTTTAAATGGTATGTTTATGGTGGGATTTCATAAATTATTGTAGCGTGCTCTATTTCATTTAATTTAAACGGTGATATTGTACTGGCGTATTTAATTATCCATAAGACGTGCCTTAGACGTTTTGACGTGTGAGTCAGTCAGTGACGAAATCGTCATTTTTACGTATTTCTAAAATTCAAAGTGTAAAAGCTAGATAAATAATTCTGCTAACTATATCTTATCCTGAGACTTTGAGCACGTTAGCTTCGTCCAGCCCGAAGCTTTACAAATACGACGGAACGCTTGGAGAAAAGGTAGGTAGTACCCCTGCTTTTTGATTTTGGGTAGTCTTGCCGGGGGCAGTACCAAAGCCCATTCACTCTCCTTTTGATGAAATACGCCATTTGGTGATGTGGCGTATTTCTGTTTTTTTTTGGTTGGGAATTCATCAAATAGCTTCTCCCGCTCTGGGTAGAGCAGGAGGGCGTGTCAGACTTTTACTGACTAAAACCCACCCATGTTCCCTCAGTTGCCTGTGTGCCAAGGGCCGCGGTATCTCTTTCGAACAACCCGCACCCTTGGCAGGCATCGGCCCTTGCGGACCCCACCAGTTGGTGCTGACATCTCTTTGAGGCGCGCGTGGAACACGATGCGCCGTCGACCCGGGCTTAGTCCTTACCGGACAGCGAGCTACCCATTACTCGCCGTCCGCAAGCCCGCGCCAACTGTGGCCGGGAATCAGCCTGGGATACCCGACGCCCAGGGCGTCTCCCGCGGCGACTACGGCCGTGAGGGCGCATATATTGACTCTCCCTCACGTGCGCCGCCTCCCTCTTCGCGAGCATTACTGCTTCGCAGAAGGAGGTGACTGCTAACCATGCACTCTCGCTCCGTACCATGGCCTGGACCAGGGCCGGACGCGAGAGATCTCCGCCGCCGATCGCCTCCACGAGGACACGGTGGTGCTCCGCCCAAGCCGGGCAGACCTCCACCGTATTCTCCACCGTGTCCTCTGGGCGATCTTCGCAGTGGAAACACCCGGGCGTTTCCTCCTGCCTTATGCGAAACAGGAACTTCTCGAAACAACCGTGTCCCGTGAGGACTTGCGTCAGGCGGAAGGTGAGGACGCCATCCCGCTTCTCAAGCCACTCCTCAAAGAGGGGACTTACCGCTACTATCGTGGCGTGCCCAGCGTATTTCTGATTGCCTAAGTAAATAAAGTTAAAAGTCTTGTAGCTAAATCTACTAAAATTATAAATACAAAATAAATTCTTGTAATTATATCTGAATGGTATATACCTTTCCACGTTTAAACGGATTGCGATAAAGATTGGCAAGAAAATATAATAGTATTCTGGGGAAGATACTATTTACCGCGGGAAGATATGATTTCTAGGACAGTTGCTAATGTCTGGTTTCTCTTTGAAAACCAGACATTAGCAACTGTTTAGATGTTCGATAACTTTTTTATGAATAAAGCCGTAAGTGTTTAATATATCAATTAATCATAAGAGTATGACAAATTAAGTAATAAAATAAAAATTTACATTGTAACTTGGGAGTAGTTAATACACAAACACAGTTATACTTTTATGAGGTACCAGGGAAGCCACATGTGCAGAAGGAATTTATGCCAAACTTCCCTGTCTTCTATGTAGTATTTTATCTTATAATATGCTTTTTGTTTGATGTGAGTTTTGAACTTCCATCGGTAACTTCTGTAACTAACTGGCAACTTGTTATAAAAACGGATACTGTTTATTAGAAATGACTTGTTAGTTTTAGATAATCAAAATTTTGGTATCACTATTTAATTTTGACTATGTGTATTTATATTATGGAAATCGTTTCTTATTTTGTTTTGCAAACATACAAGATACTTTCTAAGATATAAAGAGAAGGCAGAGTTAGTATATCAATTTCGTTGAATTTGTTTCTAAGCGACTCGCGAGGTCCCATTTTATAGATTACGCGGTTTGCCCTTTTGTAAACTGAAAATTGAATCTACGTCAGCTGCCGCTCCCCACAGTAGAACGCCATAAGACATAATACTGTGGAAATAAGCAAAGTATACTAACCTAGCTTTGGCTATATCAGTCAACTGCCTTATTTTTCTTACTGCATAATTATGCAGCTGAACATAACCTACCTGGAAGAGCTCCAATGTGGGGCACCCCATTGCTATTGTGAATCTAAAGTAATTCCTTAAAATACAGTTTCCGAAATAGCAGTTTACTTGTCTTACTGAAAAATAAAATCTTTCACCAAGCTTTAACATATGGAGCAAGGGACCATATAGACAGTGCCAATAGCTGTGACTATTTCCCCTGTTTAACAGGTTGCGTATGAGACGCTTTTACCATGTAGAATAGAAAGTAAAATAGCGTGAATTATGTTGATTATACTATATGAGTTCACATATGCATATGTGGAGGGCAATCTATCGATAGACACGGCAGTGTATTAGGCAAGCAATGCTTGTCTGCTTATCTTACACTTCTTATCAACCCACAAATCTTGATATTACTGTCTTTATTGCGTTAAGACATTGAGTCACGTAATGTCACTGCAATATGTCGATAAATTGGCATTTAGCTAGAAGGCACCGCCACCAAAGATGATATAACAAAGGAACTTGCAAGCCTCCTGCTTTCCCTATTTTTGCGCTACGGGTTAATAAACAGTTAATAGATCCCTAATATTGTTGTTTTACAAACAATCCTTATTATAAATGCGAACTCTGTCCGTCTGTTACCTTTTCACTCCGTTAAGAACAACAGATTTGGATGAAATTTGGCATACAATCCTTTTTTCAGGTAAGAACATAGGGTATTTTTTATTCCAGTAGTATGTTCTCGTGGGGTAACTTCCGATGTCTATGCGGGCGAAGTCGCGAACAAATGGTAGTACTAAATTAACAAGATCGGGAAACGCCGACGAACTTAGCAGAAAGTAGCATTTATTGGATTAAGAAAGAGAAAGCAACCTTCAAAAATTTGCACATATCGATTTGTATAATCTAGGATTTTCATCGATGTCTATCCAACAAAGCCATGCGTAAAGCAATAGTTGTTGTTTCGATATGCATGGGCCAAAACGGTTTAAGGTGAATGCGCAGTGGTAGAGCGCGAAATTCAAATTTTGTTACGTTTTTTGCAATTTTCAGGTGAGTGTCAGCTTGTTACTTGATCAAAATATGATTTGCGACTATAACATGTACGTATTTACAGATTTATAATCATTAGAATCAATAATACATCTTTCTAAGTTAGATTTGTTCCATAAGAACAAATTTCTTATGGAAAAGTGCTTGTGGAAGAAATCTAACTTAGAAAGATGTATTATTGATTCTAATGATTATAAATCTGTAAATATGTACATGTTATAGTCGCAAATCATATTTTGATCAAGTAACAAGCTGACACTCTCCTGAAAATTGCAAAAAACGTAACAAAATTTGAATTTCGCGCTCTACCACTGCGCATTCACCTTAAGCCGTGGAAGTTTCCCTCAGATAACCACTTCAGCACCCTAATTGCGTAACACACGATTAATCGTAATCTGTTTCATTTTGACAGTTCAACAATATTCATTGCTTTATTTACGTTATTGAGCCGACACATTTTTTGAATATATGAAGCAATGGTTTAGCACTCTGTTTCAAAACGAAACAGATGATTAATCGTGCGTTACGCAATTAGGGTGCAGGAAACCGCCTTTTTCATGGTACTGCTTGTAACCATAAACAAAAAAAAGTTTTCTAGCTATTTTAAGAATTGGAATTGATATTTATGTTGGAAAGTCAGCAAAACGAGTGATGGTTATGATTAGGAGATTGAAGAATGAATTAATGGGTTTTTTAAATTGCGTAAAGAAAAGTAAGTAATTAAAAGCCACGATAAATCCCTGCTACTGTAAATTGTAATAAATCAGTGGGTGTCGATTGCGGTATGAAGCCATGAGTGGTGGGCGCCTAAGAATAACAACACTAAGCGCCAACAAAACGTCGGAACGAGACAACATGAACCTCAGTTTCAACGTCCTCCTCGCACGTTTTATGACCGCCACGCCACTATCACGATTTTTGGTGTTTAGTGACATTAATCATCTGGTTAATAATTGTATGTGTCTTTTGAATAATAGGAACAATTTGGTGTTATTGTTTCAGTGGGTCCCGATCCATGCATGAGCGGCGTCGTGGGCGCCGGTATGGTGTCGCCGTACGCTTCACAGATCTACTCTGGCCCTCCGACCCACATTGGGCCCATGCTTTCGAATGCAGGTAATGGATTATTTTCAGATGTTCCGTTGTCTTGTAGGTTTATTGTTGTCGTTGTGGGTCTCGAACTGGGCAGCACCAAAATCTGTCGCAAAGTATAGTGTTGACGGAAAAATATATATTCATCTAACTGCACTTGAGGGGCTTGTGGCTAAGTAATAAACGCCGCACGGGTCGATCAATCAGGTTAATCTACGGTTGCCGCGGTTGGTCCGTGGATGGCTGACCATCTTTACATACCAAGACCCCTTCATGCCCCGAACAGCACATTAAAGCCGTCCCGGCTGTCATTCGTGTATCTCTGATAGTCGTAACGGGTCGTCAGAAGACTGAAAGTCTGACAACCAATCATACCAAGGGGTATTGTCTTACCGAGTATTTTGGATGTAGAGGTCAGATAGGCAGTCGCTCCATGTAAAATACTGGTATTCAGCTGCACCCGGTAAGACTGGAAGCCGGCCCCAACATAGTTGGGAAATGGCGATAATATCTAACTGCTCTTTTACATGAAGAACTGTCGAAACTTGTCGCACTAATCCTTCACTGCCTCATGCGTCGACTCATCATTAAAATCACATTACCTGCTAATGAGTTCTTAAAGCACACACAAGCAAGCAGTACACATATCTGCCCGCGATTTTGTCTGCGAGAAATTTCTTGTTCCCCCCACCCTGTCGCACCGCATCGCTTCTCGCGCTATCCCCTCGTCTGCGAGAAGTTTCTTGTTCCTCCCCCCCACCACGTCGCACCGCATCGCTTCCCGCGCTATCATTTCGTCTGGCAGGAAGTTTCTTGTTCCCCCCACCCCGTCGCAAAGCATCGCTTCTCGCGCTATCATTTCGTCTGCGAGAAGATTCTTGTTCGCCCCACCCCGTCGCAAAGCATCGCCGCCCGCGCTATCATTTCGTCTGCGAAAAGATTTTTGTTCCTCCCACCCCGTCGCAAAGCATCGCTTCTCGCGCTATCCCCTCGTCTGCGAGAAGTTTCTTGTTCCTCCCCCCCACCACGTCGCACCGCATCGCTTCCCGCGCTATCATTTCGTCTGGCAGGAAGTTTCTTGTTCCCCCCACCCCGTCGCAAAGCATCGCTTCTCGCGCTATCATTTCGTCTGCGAGAAGATTCTTGTTCGCCCCACCCCGTCGCAAAGCATCGCCGCCCGCGCTATCATTTCGTCTGCGAAAAGTTTTTTGTTCCTCCCACCCCGTCGCAAAGCATCGCTTCCCGCGCTATCATTTCGTCTGCGAGAAGTTTCTTGTTCCCCCCACCCCGTCGCAAAGCATCGCTTCCCGCGCTATCATTTCGTCTGCGAGAAGTTTCTTGTTCCTCCACCCCGTCGCAAAGCATCGCTTCCCGCGCTATCATTTCGTCTGCGAAAAGTTTTTTGTTCCTCCCACCCCGTCGCAAAGCATCGCTTCCCGCGCTATCATTTCGTCTGCGAGAAGTTTCTTGTTCCCCCCACCCCGTCGCAAAGCATCGCTTCCCGCGCTATCATTTCGTCTGCGAGAAGTTTCTTGTTCCCCCCACCCCGTCGCAAAGCATCGCTTCCCGCGCTATCATTTCGTCTGCGAGAAGTTTCTTGTTCCCCCCACCCCCGCCGCAAAGCATCGCTTCCCGCGCTATCATTTTGTCTGCGAGAAGTTTCTTGTTCCCCCCACCCCGTCGCAACGCGTCGCTTCCCGCGCTATCATTTCGTTTTCGCTTAGCGTTCTTTCTGATTTTTCTTTTCTCCTCGGCTCCTAAGGGATTTAGCCTGATGTTTAGTAGCCAAAAAGTTTTAACAAATCCGGCTGGTAGTTCAAAAGCTTATCAAACAAACTAACAATCTCACCAGCTTTAATATATTATTATGATATTAATTGCGTATATGTTTGAGGACCTGTGGAAACTATGCCTTGATTAAATTTAAAATAATGATGAAATGCGTAAGTTTTAACCACGCTAGCTGTAACAAAAAATATATATTATAAAATTCACCCAGTTTAGTAAAAGTTAATAAAAATGCCGAAAGTTGTGCATAGCTCCATCAAAATAAACATGTGGAGCATGTTTGTTTTGATGAAGCTATGCACAATTTTCACAAACAGCGAATTCAGCGAAATCAAAGGATTTTATTTATCGTTTCTAATAAATCGTTTTGCAAAAAATATAAACATGTCGAATAGATAACCTCATTCTTTTTGAAGTCGCTTAAAAAAGCAGCGTTGCTACATCTTGAATTAACGAGATGTTTGTCTAAGCTAGCAGACCTTACGGATACTTTTCTCATCAATCGCACAATAAAGTGATGAGTGTTATACTTACAATAACTTCTCAATATGGCTCAATTTAAATAAATAGCGCTGTGCGACAGGTCAATAACACTGATATGCAGAACGAACAATCGTCAATCTAATCACAACGTGTAATGGCCGCTTGCACTGTAAACTTGAATGCATAATTATATTTTATAGCTGTGGTTCCTACGTTTTTCGCTATTGTTACAATATGTAACAGTCCCTTATGCACTGTGCATTATACTCCGCTAGATTATTTTAAAATCAATACAACGAGTAAATAATTAGTAATACCTTTTCTGGCGCACGTGATCAATTAGGCCTCCACCTGCGACAATGGTGTGCATTATTTAATACCTTGATTTTCTAAGAGACAATTACTTAATGGGTATTTCCTTTAAATATAAGTTGTATGCTAGGGATATTCATCAACGTTTGGATTGTAGTTTGTACGTATAGAGGCATCATAATTTCCGACGGAAGACATCCACTGCTAGACATAGGCCTCCCTCAAACTCCGCCATTTCGACCGGTTCTGTGCTTCCTGAATTCAGTGGATTCCTGCGTCTTTCACAAGGTCATCGGTCCACTTTCTGCGAGAGGCCTTCCAACTCTACGACTTCCGGTACGCGTTCGCCACTCCAGAACCTTTCGGCCCTTTTTGGCCCTTTCGGAGCAATGTGCCTTGCCCACTTCCACTTAAGTTTGGCAATTCTTCGGGCTATGTCGGTTTCCTTGGTTCTCCTGCGGATCATTTCATTCCCGATTCGATCACTTAGGGAAACTCCAAGCATAGCGCTCTCCATATCACGCACAGAGGTGATTAAACATAATTATGTAGGAGCTAAAAATAAACAATAGTAGAACAATGAATTAGATGTACGACACATACAGTAAATGATGCAATTACTATTGATTTACAAGAGAATGTTACCTATGAACTATGACTGCCTCGTTGGTCTAAGGGTCGTAAGCGCTAATGCTGAGCATGAGTTCAATGAGGTTCAATTCCCAGGCCGGGCAAAGTGTTATTGGTTTTTTTAAATCTGGAATTTTTCAGTAGCAGCTCGGAGTCTCATTTGGCTGATGGCAATAGGCTGGCCTCCTATTACATGGGACTTAAAAATAACTGGCGCAATATGGATGTACACCTCTGCCCAACCCTTTGGGGAAACGGCGTGATGTTATGTGTTTATGTGACCTATATTTCTATACATGGTGTAACAGAAACCCTATTGCTATCCATGAGCTCAAAATAAAATACTCTAAGAATTGATACCAAATTTTCGGTTTCATATGTTCATAACAAACATGTCACCGCACTACGTAGGGCAATAACTTTCCACGTTACTTGCCAATATCACGATAAATCTCTTCCGTGTGATGTGTTTATTTCAATTTGAAAAGTTTGGTTTCTGGTATCATTGTATTAAAAATTCTCATAACTTCCGAACATGTGGAGATATGATTTAATAACCCTTCCAATATCGTTTGATATCGTCCAAAGAAGCCGTGCCCTTGGTATGTATATACCCTTTCCGTTACACGTGACTTACCGATCGCCGATGATGGCATAAAAAATCATCGTCACCTTGTCTTCAAATAAACAAGTAATTCAAATTAAATCACCAAACACTTGATTACATAATAAGTGATGCGCTTGTAACAGATAGCAGTCACCCTGTAATGGAAATCAAGCGCAGCTGTAGCTTGTTATTTCCAACGACGGAAATTGGAAAATTGCTCTTGATAGTCGCCATTACGGCGGCTGCGAATCAAATGCAAATTGTCGTGGTGATCTTGTGAACCGGTGACATGTATTCATTAACGTGTCAGAATCTGAGGAGTCTCCTTCCGCTGTGCCTCGTGTTGGTAATTGGGCCATGTGAGCAGTTGAGTGCTGCACTTGTGTAACAAGCGCATGTGTTCTATATTATTTGAATCAATCTACGAGGCACGTTGCACGGCGCATCAGTAGCCGTTATCAGTTATTATTAGAGGAATATAATATTCGCTAGCCGAACTATGACTAACGAGTCTTTTCACTTGGTTGTAAGAGGCGACGAACTTCTATCAGATCTGCTGTCTCCTAACAAACATTAGGACTACCTATAAATAGCCAAGCAGAGTATCAGCCGCCTGGCCGTGTCCGAGGATTCTAGAAACACGTATATATACGCACATAAATCTATATATAGCTAATGCGAAATTTCCCGATTTACAAAACTTTGAGATTGAATGTCACGATTTGCCATTCTAGCGGTCACGATTGAAAATCACATAACAACGAGTAACATTATCATATGCCCGACCTACGTCATGTTAAATTGTGATAGGCCATGGTTTCTATTGCTTACTGCGAACTTTATGATGTCGATACTTTTATCAATGATTTTTGTAGAATTTACTACCGAACGTATGATTGGAATGAGTTTATTGCATTTTCGTAGTAGAAAAAGTCGGATAGTAAGTTAGAAAGTAGTTAGGAGTCTGATAGGAAGGATAGTAAGTTTAAAACTGTTGTTCAAAAATTAAGAATATAATATTATGCACTTGCGAGAGTTAGAAAAGGGGTATCCCCTAAGTTTTGCCAAACTTTTACGACATTGTTTCGACAATAGATTCAGTTTCGACTCAGTACAATCCAGACAAGAGGATGAGTAGAAGTGTGTATCTTCGAGCTCTCTAGCCAGGCAGCGTGCAGCGTTTCTTATTGCGGCCTTCATAGGCCCACGCGGGCGCAGGCGGGTGCTCATGCACAGAATAATATATTCTGTGCTATGAGCCCCCAAATAGGCAGTGACGTTTATCTGCTGACCAGTATTTTAAAATTAAAGTAGTTATTATTCATTTCTGCATTTATAAAATAAAATAATAGACGTCAGTGAAAACACTTTCGAGGCGAATAAGGTGGGTTAAGGCGACAGCGTGGATTATTATTATTCACAAGAAATTGTTGATCTCAAAATCCAATACTTACGACTTCTCAAGTTTTGCAAGGTTTGGTTTCTCAAGCTGGCTCTGTTTTAGATTTTAAGTAATTCATTTTCGGTTTTTTACCTACCGACATTTTACAATTTCACTCAAAAATCTGACGACCATTTTTATCGTGCGTTTATTAAAAACTACCCTTGCCGCCAGGAAATACTTACTTTTTTTTAAACAAGAGCAAAATGCTTGGTGGGCAAATTAGTTATTTTGAATAATAATTACTAACCAGCGTAGGACGGTCGTGTCGATGTCTCAAATTGCACCTGTTCAGTGTTTACGTTGCAATGCGATAAGTCATACAATTGCTATTGTGCTGAATGAGCTACTACTTTTTGCATTATCAAATTTTTCAAACGACTTGCCCCATGCTTCCCACGGGTTCAATCTACTGATGTGGTTTTTTTTTTGAGGATGGGAAGTCATTAAATAACTTAATTAATTCCCGCTCTGGGCGGAGCGAGAGGGCATATCAGACTTTTACTGACTAAAACCTACCCGTGTTCCTTCAGTTGCCTGTGTGCCAGGGGCCACAGTATCTCTATCAAACAACCCGCACCCCTGGCAGGCATCAGCCCTAGCGGACCCCACCAGTTGGTGGTGACATCTCTTTGAGGCGCGCGTGGAACAATGCGCCGTCGACCCAGGCTTGGTCCTTACCAGACGGCGAGCTACCCATTACTCGCCGTCCGCAAGTCCGCGCCAACGGTGGCCGGGAATCGACCTGGGATTTCCGGCGCCCAGAGCGTCTCCTGCGGCGACTAGGGCCGTGAGGGCGCATAGATTGCCTCTCCCTCACATGTGCCGCCTCCCTTTTCGCAAGCATTACTGTTTCGCAGAAGGAGGTGACGGCTTCCCATGCACTCTCGCTCCGTACCATGGCATGGACCAGGGCCGGACGCTAGAGATCGCCGCTGCCGATCGCCTCCACATGGATACGGCGGTTCTCCGCCCAAGTCGGGCAGACCTCCACCGTATGCTCCACCGTGTCGTCCGGGCGATCTACGCAGTGGTAACACCCGGGCATTTCCTCCCGTCTTATCCGAAACAGGAACCTCCCGAAATAACTGTGTCCGGTGAGGACCTGCGTCAGGCGGAAGGTGAGGACGCCGTGGCGCCTCTCAATCCACTCCTCAAAGAGGGGACTTACCGCCGCAATTGTGGCGTGCCCAGCACTGGGTTGCGACAATCGCACTCTCCATGTCGCCATGAGATCCCGCCGGAGCTCTGTCCGCTGTGCCGCGATATGTCGCGGCAGATCTACAACTGATGTGGTGACATGTCAAAATATTGAGATTGTCCTTAGTTAATTAATGTATTAAACACATAAACCTTCCGGAATAATTTCTCTAAATGATGGGGCAAAACCACATTAAAACTCATTGTGTAGTTTAGAAGAACTATGAGCGGTCACATAGCCAAATACGAAAACCGACTTTGTTTTATACTATTTATAGAACACAGTGTGCTAATTAGGTCAGCATATAAGGTGTATTTTCTTGTGCAACATGTCTGCTGTATACGAGTGCGAATATATGTTTTTTTTCTCATTTCACATCAATTTATTTATTTAACATAACATAAAATGACGCCTTGTTTCCCCGAAGGGTCGCGCAGAGATGTACCTACTACAGTTCACCCACAGTGCCCTTATTTATTTAAAATAACATAATAAACTATCAGCATACAAACACCAAATCGTGTATATACTAAAGTAAAGATCGAGAAATACTAACAAAACGTTTTCCCGATGGGATTTCCCATTTACAAAAATTACGAACTTCCACAAAGTTTCGTCCCCTGTTTATTTCATGCCTCTACCAGTATTTATACCCCACTAATTTCTTCGTCGTGTCGTTGAATCCAATTGATGGTTTTAAATAAGCTTCGACAAGATTTCTGCAATTTCGACAGCGTTATCGTTGACTTAGCAAAGGGCTTTCATAGTGCAGGAGTTAGTGGGTTTCAGAAATAATACTGAGTATTGCCGCAATATTTTAAGTATTGTAAATCCACATTTGCTGGTAATGTGCTGCAGCCCCATATAGGCGGAACAATTTGGCCCCATTTCGGACCGCCTTTATGTTCTTTTCCGAAAGAGACTGCAGCCGCAAACGGCAAAGCCGGGGCCCTATTGCAATAACAGGCTTTGCCGTTGGACTCTACATGCCTCTCCGGTTTTAATTCCGTATGTGGCGTCACAACATCGAATGCTACAGCAGTTCTTCAGTTTCGCTGTAGTAATTTGTCTAAAAATATGTTTTATCGCTCTGTTAGGGTCAGCCAGTAACGGTACTACTGGCTTGCGCTCGACCGCTGCGTTAGGCGGCAACGTCGCCATCACGATCTACGGAAGCGTTATCAATTTATCATAGAATTTCGTAGATACTAGTCGTTCCGCTGCGGTCTGATATTGTGATTGGGTAGCCTTCTTTAGAGCACCTTTATGTTAAACGTACCTGTTATAGTGTATGTTAATCCCAACGTATTTAGGTCCTTCTGAATTTCGTTCGGTGGTAAAGCCACTCCGATCCATCTTTTAGTATTCTGTGCTTCTCCACATTATGTTTTTCCGTCACAACGGTCCCAGAATTAAAATTTTCCCTTTATTTGTATAATTTAAAAGAATGTGTATATAACTGATTTTTTCTGTTGTGTGAAGGTCTTGCTCCATCGTTCTACATGCCGGACACGATCCGTTCCGAGATTTACGAGAGGAATGATGAAGTGTTCTTGCAGACCGATCTACGTCAGTATCCAGGTATGTAGACCTTTGCTTGTGAGGTTTATACATGAATCAAGTTGTTCATAACATAAGTTAAACTCAAATCAGCAGATCTATTCTGTAAAAAACTCACGATAAAAAAATAGGTGAAGTGAGCTGTGAATAGTGTAATTCCGTAGCATTGGGTGAAATGACAGTTCACTTCAAGCTCGCTTCACCTATGTTTTCACGGTAAGATTTCCGCAGTCCCAGCTGCATATAGCATCTTTAGAATTATAGAGACCTAATGCGAAATTAGCCGCAACCAAAATTGGTCTCTATAATTCTAAATAATTTTGCTTGCGGCTAATTTCGCATTAGATCTCTATAATTCTAAAGGTGCGATATGTACTCGAGTGTGCTCTGGTTTAACCTTATTCTTGAAATGTATGTTTTTGTCGGAAGTATCATCGATAATAATTTTCTTTACATACCTATAACTTGTATTTTTTCACCCTATTGTATCACTTTCTGTCCAGATCTGCCCGAAAATGTGGAGATGTACTCGGAGCTGACTCCTCTGGAGAATACTGGGCCACACGCCATGGCTACGTCATACCGCGCGGTCCACCGGCAGACTGGTGATCATTACGCTCTGCGGCGCTTGCACTCCTACACCACTTCCGCCACAAAGCGCCTCGAGATGTGGAAACAGATCGACCATCCCAACGTTGTTAAGCTACACGATTGGTTCATTACCAAGGCGTTTGGAGACCACTGTGAGTATGCATGCATGCATATGTCGCAGAATAATTGGACAATTCGCTGTAGCTTAAAAATTGACTCTTAGATTAGACAATCAGTGACCAAGTTTCCAATCGTCTTTAACAGACTGACGAAAATTTTCCTTAGTTTCTAATAATCATACACTGTTCAGCATCATTAACCCTAAGCCGAATGACATCATCTAACAAACATAGGCCTGCCCAAAGGATTGTTTCAACGACCAGCACTATGCTACCCGCAGTTAGTGGATTCCCGGATCCCCCACATTATCCATCATCTGCCTAGCCCAGCTATTGGTCAACAATATTGGGATCGACTTCTAGACTAACCGATTGTAGCTTTATTAGTACCTAGCTAGATTACCATTAGAATAAATGTAGCGACTGGGTTGCGTAGGTGAGACGGGCCGATACCCAGCATTAGCACCTTTTACTTCAGTAAATTAATAATTCGACTTTAAGATAGGTCCTGAACTGAAAGAAATTGTTTAGCTTATGATGGTTTAATAATTAAGGCAATAAAACTTTAATTGATTAATACGTCATCATCCCGCACAAAAATCAATAGAATCAGGTCTGTAATCAAGAGACATCATAGCAGACTGCACAATATTAATAACACATAATTGCTACTGTGACGGTTCAGTCATATGTATGCCTAATTGTCTTCAAAGTTCGTTCTTAATTGCATTGCAGTGTGCACAAATGATCAACATTACGTGGTATTTGTTCTTACCGTGTAGTATTGTGTTATTTTAAAGTTAATTTGATCAGATAGATGGCGTCAACTAAATGTTGGCAGTTTTTCTTTGTCATTGTTTGCGGATGAACTAAAGAATAAGAAGAAAAGTATACATATATACTAAAGATTGATTACTCTTTCAGTATGTATAGTGTAGAAATTAAACAAAAACTAGTTTTATAAAACAGGATATGTTAATTGCAATTGAATTATTAATTATTTTAACAAGATAGGTAAATATTAAAATTGACGATGTTGAATAAAATTATGAGACACGCATAGACCAGGGAAGCATGGCATAAAAGAGAGGAAGCCAGGCTTGTACCCGGCAGTGGGTGGAACAAGGCTGCCAATGATGATGAATACAACTGCGAACACTTCTTTAGCTAATCGTGGTGAACATAGCGATATTACTCCTTGTTTATTAGTCGTGGGTAAATAATGTTTAGCAGTTTACAAGGCAGTCATGCTCTTAGGCTAGGTAGAGCGACGATCTTCGCAGCTAAATGAGAATAGCGGAGAACAGTGTCAAATGATGTGCGATAGGGAGAGGCCCGTGTTCGGCTGTGGATTGCTACAGGCTGATGATGATGGACGAGGGAGATTTTTCGCTTTGTACGGACCATATTAATGTTCCTGTTACCACGTAGTCCACTTATATATCAGGTTATGTTTACTGCTCGCTTTTAAGACATGTAAGCTCACAAAATTTGAACGTTTACAGTTCTTTTACAATCACAGTGGTCTTTATTCTCACCGTCATAAGGTTGCAGTCGGGTTGCTGCCACTGACAAGTCTGTCAAAGTCATAGTAATCTTAATTGTCGTTACTATAAGGTTGCTGTCAGGTTGTTGCTATGATGAAATAACTGTGAAAGGACTTCACTTTAGTTTCAAAAGGCAATGTATCTTCTAAACTCATCATCATCGACCTAGCCTTTTCCCAACTATGTTGTGAATAGCTTCCAGATGCAGCTGAATATCAGTATTTTACATGGAGCGACTGCCTATCTAACCTCCACAACCCAGTAACTGGGTAATACGATAACCTTTGGTAAGACTAGTTGTTAAACTTTCGGGCTTCTGACGACCCGAAACGACTGTCACAGATCCACAAATGATATCCGGGATCAAAGGCTTATCGTGCTTTCCGAGGTACGGAGGGTCTTGATATGTAAAGATGGTCACCCATCCACGGACCGACCGCGGCAAGCGTAGCTTAACCTGATTTTTTTTTTTTGACCCGTGCTGCTAATATTATTTAGCCACAAGCCCCTATCTTATCTTAACTCGACTGACTAATTATTTAGACTGCCTACATGGTCTAGTCGACTCAAGTACAACTGCTGTGTGTTTGTCCTGGGTACAGAACAGTAGATTTCGAAAGCTCCGTGGTAGCTCGCGAAAGTAAAATTTTATTACGTTTATTGCAATTTTCATTCTGATTAATAATGCAAATCAAATCCAATATAATTACCTACCCTGTCTTTTATTTAATCATTAAAATCAATACAACCCGTACATACATTTTAAATTAATTTAATTCCACAGTGTTTTTTTTTATAAAATAGTCATTCAATTCCGCGAGCTACCCAGGAGCTTCCACTTTAAACAATTCTGTGCATGAGTTTATGCATATTTTTTTAACGCAACAGTTTTACTAATAAATTTATTTCTTTCGACAGCTATGGTGTTGGTTTATACCTACCACCCCGCGTGCACGACTCTGATGGACAAGTACTTGTACGGTGGTGCCGGCAACTCGAGTAACGACGGTAATGGCGCTTTCCACGACCCTTTCTCTTCCGACCCGGATGCTCCCCGCCCATATACCCATCAGGTTTGTATGTCTTTGTTCATAGCAAAACTTCGGGCATTTCCTTAAGAGTTTGTAATCGCCAATTTTTGTCGCAACGCTTTTCTGTGTGTCAGCTTTTAACAGAATTCATTTATCGACTCAAACGTTCACCATAGTGGCAGAAGAAGTGGAAATATACAATATGTTCCCAATGACGCATTCAAACCCAATTCGTTGTCTAACCTAATAATAACCTTGACCAAAAAATTGATTCGGCTTAATTGACAACAATGTAGTCAACACATTGTAAATCAGAATAACGTATTTTAATATTGATAAGATAAGTGCCGATGAATGGGCTCCTTCACTGTTTAATAAATATGTTGATGAGCCTTTTGCACTCCAAGTCAAGAGAGTTCGCATTTTTACATGTTGTTGAGTTGGTTGACTGACAAGTCAGTACGTCGACAAAACAATTCATGACACAAGATCCGCTTATTTAATGCGCTGACTCCTTCACTTGACAGTATATCGTCCACAAGCGCCCAATACCTCCTATCTGACTCCGGGTGGATTTCACATAGTAGAGGATCCCAAGTAAGAACGACCTTCACCAATTTGAAAACCAGGTGAAAATTATATTTTAACAATTAAAATGTTTGTGATCGTGTACCGAAATTGGTGAAGGTCGGTCTTACTTAGGATCCTCTACTATGTAAAATCCACCCGGAGTCTGAATAAGAGGTATTGGGCGCTTGTGGACGATATCCAATTGGAGGGTATCAATAAAACATATGATAGCTGTTTTTAAAAACAAATTACCTTTCCTAGCTGTTTGTGTTGAATAAGCTATTGCATAAACTCAATTTCATTCATAAATCATAATCATAACTACGGTCGGTTCTTAAAGTATCTGCTGAAAATGTAAACAAATGGGTCGTAAAACTTACCTAAGCATGGCAAATTGTAGTGCCACTTACAAATTGAGCGCTTTTATTTGATTATTAGAAATTTAAATCCAACATTCCAATTTTAAAACCACATTTATCGCTGTTTTTAACCGACTTCAAAAAGGAGGAGGTTATCAATTCGTCGGAACCTTTTTTTTTTTTTTTTTTTTATTTTTTTTTATGTATGTTCCCCGATTACTCGAAGATGGCTGGACCGATTTGGATTTTGTTTTTTTTGTTTGAAAGGGTATACTTCCCAGGTGGTCCCATGATCATCAAGTCAGGATCTGATGATGGGATCCTGGAGAAATAGAGAGAACTCTTCAAATTTTATAGGCACACGAAGCGATTTAGCTATTTTTTGGAAGAATACTTTCTCGTAGTGGTCTCATTTCAATTTGGTGAAGATCTGATGAAGAACTTCGGAGATAGGCAACGGAACTCCTCAATAAATGATAGCAAATGGACTGGGATTGCTGAAATCTCATGTCTGTCTATTGCTTACACCAGTTCATAACATAACATCACGCCGGTATGCTGTGAAGGGGTAAGCACATGTGAACCACTAAAAAGTGAAAAATAAAAACTTTTTCCAAAAAAAAAACAACCGACTTCCAAAAAAACACTACAAAGTGAAAAATAACTTTAATTTCGGAAGGCGGTGACAAAAAATTCAAATACAGCTCCAAAGACACCGACTTCCGAAATTAAAGTTATTTTTCACTTTGTAGTGTTTTTTTGGAAGTCGGTTGTTTTTTTTTTGGAAAAAGTTTTTATTCGATTACAGTTCAATAAAGTTATTCAAACAATAACTGTTGGAAAAAGTGAAGAGATACATAAAGTTAAGACCTCAATCTAAACACAGATGAATTTGTTACTTATTCCCTTTAGTGAGCAAATGCGTTAGAATTTAACCTGAAAAAGGTTGGTTTACACTTTCTTCTGATACTTTTTGAAGAGACTATGTTTCAAACTTTTCTAAAAATTATTCAACACGAATAGAAAAACGCGATGCTGCGTGCTGTGGCGAGCGGTACTTTGCTGCCCGAAGCTGTGTTGTGGAGCCACATAGTTCAGCTCACTTCCGCCCTACGAGCTATACACACCGCCGGACTTGCTTGCAGGTACAATACCCGATGTTATACCCCAGCTTTATAACTCCTGACACTTTGTAGTTAGACTTACATAATTTTTCTTCTCTGTCTGACCGTTCAGTATTTTTGATCGTGGTAGGTACCTTTTTCAGGTTTATACTCGGTTTCTTAATGTAGAATTTCAAATTGTGAACTAGTCAATCTCTTTCCTTAGGTATTTTAACCGCGGCTTAGAGTATGGTTGAAAGTACATACAATTTAAAACTACGTCTTATCATCTCTACAAACACTGATCAATGATTGCATGATAATTGAAAACCGATCATCGAACTGATCGAATCGATATCATACCCTGCAAAATCATCGAAAACTCATCGATGGAGTCGTAACTTTAAGAATGAATTCAAAATCAAAATCAAAATCAAAAATCATGATATATCCATGGGAAAATGACGTGAGTTTATGTATATATGTACCTACACCTAATAGGACCCTTTTCCCCGTAGCCTCGAACCTACGAAGGTGGTGATGAATGGTTGCCGCGTCCGTGTGTCGTGGTCCGGTGTCACTGACGCCCTTCATGCTAACATAACCGACGTCGCTCAGGTAAGAATTTTGAACAATTATCGTAAATTTCTCCTACTCAATGCATCCATTTCAATGCTTAAAAGTTGAAGCTAGTTACCCATTTCAAAGCCTTACAGTGTCTAATTAAATTAGTTACTTTACCCTACACCCACGTCTTGGGTATCGATATCGAAAACAAATGAAACAAAATTATATTAAATAAACTTGTTTAAAAAAAAAAAACAATCGACTTCCGGAAAACACAACAAAGTGAAAAATTAGTTTCATTTCGGAAGGCGGTGACAAAAAATTTAAATACATTATCCAAAATCACTGACTTCCGAAATGAAAGTTATTTTTCATTTTGTAGTGTTTTTCCGGAAGTTGGTTGTCTTTTTTTTTTGAAGTTTTAATTTGTCACTTTTTAGTTATAGTACCTACCCCACACCAATTCGAAATTTCATCATCCTTGGGGTCAAAACAATGCATATGTATGCGATAGCAGCAATCTCGGTTGATTTGCTGTCATTTTTTGAAGAGCTCCGCTGTCAGTCTCCGAAACGCATCATCCGATCTATATGAAATTTAAATGGGACCCTTTCGAACAATGAATAAATTTTGCAAGTCCGTCTGTCTATATATGACAGAGTTATGCCCGAACATAAATAAAAAAAAATGTATAAACATGTCGAATTGATAATCTCCTTCTTTTTGAAGTCGGTTAAAAAGAAATTTATCATTCGAACTTTGTTTTAATGACACTGTCACATGTAAATTAAGGCAACTAAACGACTGTTATGGTTGGTGAAAAATTTGGGTTAATCCACGATATAAGTTTCGAAAGCTTATTTAATTTGACCCTGCACAGTATGATCCCTATGTAGAAGAACGAATAAGAAACTCTATCAACCATCTTTCTTAACATACTCCTTTATATTTCTAACACTATTTTTAGGGTTTTATACCTCAAAACGAAAAACGAAACCCATAAAGGATCACTTTGTTGCCTGTCAGTCAAGCCAAGACCCTTTCTCTCAGTAACAGCCCAGAGTTTGAATTTGTGCTCGGCAATAGGTTTGCCCCTAATTATATGGGAATTAAACATGACTGGCGAAATGTGGGTGATTAGCCTAAGCCTTTGGGGAATACAGGCGTAATGTTATGTTATATATATTTATCTGACAGGCTCAAGAAGACGACCTGACGGCGTTGGGTCGGCTCTCCTTAGCGATAGCTTGCCGAACCATCCACTGCGACAACCTCGGCGCCTCCATGGAGCTCGTCTCGCGATCATACTCCCCCGACCTAAAGAACCTTATACTGTATGACCAAATCGTTACCAATACATTATCATCTCAGCTTACGTGCAACACTTTCCTCGATTGATCATGATTTACGGAGATTATTTCACATTTGATTGTATTCTAAATCTTTTTTAGAGAAGCCTACAATGTCCACGCACATACAAGTTTACAAACACATACCTACATACAAAATTGTATGTCAAAAAAATTGCGAAATAATCTCAGAGTTTTCGTTAAAACTTGATCAAGAAATTCTTGACTTCCTTTTCTAGCTTAATTGTTTTCATAAATGAGGCCCACTTTCACGACATTTCACTAATATCACTTAACGCTTAATATGATGAAAACATAATTCTAGGTCTGGCTATTTCAGACAATTAAAATACAATAATATTTGAAAAATAGTAACGCACCTTTTGAGGAACTTGCCCGAAACTCAAGCATTACTTAAAACTAGTTTAAAGCCATTTGATTGGTTGAATCTAGTTTTAAGAAATAATATAATAATTTATTTTTGCACACAAACACATGAAGTACATGAGGCACTGAAAGCATTGTATGCATTATTAACATGGTTTACACACGGGTTGTTGGGTGAACCGCTGCTTTCCTAGCTAGATTTAGAACAGTTTTGACTCCCGATTTGAGTATCACAACACCCTTTTTTTGATTTTCGTGATAATGAGATTGCAGAGGTCATTTAAAAATATGGAAAACAGCGCATGGCCGGATATACTGCCCTGCGGCACCTTAATAAATCGGAAGTTAGTGAAATGGTCACCAATTTTCACCAGTTATAGTCTACATTTATATAGTCAGATAAGTTTTGAAAAGGTCAAATCCTCTGACATCTGCTCTCTCTACTTTGAGTAAAAGCGAACGGAAAAGAAAAAAGAAAAGGGAACGGCGTCGAAGGCCTGACCGAGATCAAATAAGCGCCTTTTTGCGCTGACCGAAAATGGTATTTACTTGTTAAGAAATCGAGTATTTATTATGTGCTAATGACCGTTAGTGACTCAGTTATTTGTAAATGAAGGTCACTCACTTCGCACAATCACACAGTTTACGGTAAGTTTTAAAATGTTTTGGTTGATAACTCGAGTAATAGTTTGAGTACTGGTTTAGGTAATGCACTGTTTTGTAGGTATTAATGTTAATCACTAAATTGTATGACTTGAATAGTGATATCTGAACTGTTTATTACAATTTTAGAATTAAATATCCGGCGAACTCAATAACATTAACATTTGCGAGAACGTTAGGGGATCAGTCTAAGTAATGCTTGAATATTGGGTGAGGTACTGTAAAACAGGCCTTAGTGGTAAGCCTTTATAAGTAGTGGTAACTCTTTTGCCACCATGACTTCTTTAATTTGTCTGGCTTCTCTTCCAATTTTAGTCGAATAAATGTCGTGAGCGAGCCTTAAAATAAATTCGATAGCTAAAGAAAATAAAAAAATTGCCATTTAGTAATATCACTCATTCTAAATAATTTCTTTTTTCACTGCTATTGGATAGACCAGTTACTTAAGTCTTGTTGGGTGTTATAAAAAAGGAAAATGTTACTGCAACCTTGTGTTTGCCCGCTTGTTTACTTGATCAGCAACCTATCCAACAAGACCTATTTAACTTGCATCACATTTGCTTTTAATTTGGGCAACAGTCCAGTAATAACCCTCTATAACTTGTCGTGTTTTCGTATGAGGGATAAAGAAAGGTTATTATGATTTGGCATTGACAGGGTTAATATCAGATACCTGATCAGTCTCCGTGTCGGACTACAACCACGCTGAAGTCTACCGGAACTGATGTCGTAGCTTCAGTACCTAGCTTAGTAAAGCAACTCGAGACCATGCCGAAGAAGAAAAACTAGTACTCTCATTACAAAGATTTTAACATTCAAATAGTGCGCCTGCACAGAACACTCTAAGGGCCCGTTCACACGTACCACAACCACTACACATCGCAGCGACAAAATGTGGGCAAGCAACTTCGCGTTGTCGTCATTAGATGCAATGTCGTTACATTGTGGCTAGACAGACAGATCGGTTAAATTATTAATAGGACGTGGCCGACGCGGTTGATTTTGAGGGCAAAATGTGGTCCGTGTGTATAAACTACTTCATTTTCATACAAATTAGCGCCCACCACGTGTTATCGTTGTGGTACATGTGTAGAGGCCCTTATATGTATGTCCTTGGAATAACCTTTCAGATTGAATGTGTAATACTGTTTGGACGTAGATTATTATTTATTTTTCCGCTAGTCGTCGGTGTTTCATCCTCATCTGATATCATAACTGTGCGTACTATGTCTACAAAACTTGAGATTGTTGTGTCTGTATTAAGTTAAATTCCATTTAGGTATTTACTATCGTCGTCGACCACTCGCCGCTCCGTCAATGATCTCATGCCGATGATAGGTGCAAGGTTTTACACACAGGTAAACTTATATGTTCCTTAATAATATGTACGTTTCACATTGTCTTTGTGAAAGTAGATTTTTTATTCACAGGTTATACATATTAATAATCTTGATAAAAATGCATTTTAATGTTGTTACTGCGGTCGTTGACTCCCATGTAGTTAAACTGACCAGAATGTAAGTGTAAATAAACATGTATCTCCTGCTTTTATTCATGTCGTATTAGTCACGAATCGTATATTATTTTATATTGCAACCTCTGTTATTTATGGTTGTAGTGATAGTCCGCGCGAAACTAGTTGGCCGCCTTAGGTGGGGACAGTGGTGAGGCGGCGGGTTGCCTAGTGTTTGCAACGCACATGAGATTATAGACAGTGATGACTAATCTCGAGATATCGCACTTAATAAAATAGAAAACAGATGTACAACGCCTAGTAAGTGAACAATAGAAGTAAATAATTAAAAAACATTTAAACTTTTAGAAGTTTCTATTGTAACTATTTAGTAATTTAAAATAAACCAAAAACAAATTATATGAAATCTTTCTGACATAATTATCCTCTAAATCACTTGATTCTGGTCTTTCTGTATTTGAGTCTGAATCATCTTGTAAGTTTATAATGATTTCGTCCATCACAGCATCAAATCTAATATCATGATTCCAGTAATATTGTAATTTTTTTTTTGTATATGGTCATCACCATTCTGCCATTTTTCGGCAGATAATTCAGAAAATAACCTTGTTAGTATTGTTGTAGTAGTACCTTGTAGTAGTATCTCTGGCCAGGCAATTTTTAATATTTGCCCACACAAGCTCAATCTTGTTGAGATCTGGATGGTATGGAGGTCGCTTTAGAACAGTATGACCTGCAGCTTTAAGAAGTTCATCAATCGTGGATATTTTTTTCTGATTGAGTCGTATTAATCAACCTCAAGAGTTCTGGTATGCTCATTGTGGGGTTATGTGGCACGTTATGATTTCGCAACCAGTTCTGCACATTAATTTTCAAACTGGACATAGTCGGTTTCTTCTCTGCTTGCACACAATGATAGGCAGCTAATACTGCCTATCATTGTGTGCAAGCACGAACATAATTACGACTGAGTTTGGTGGAAGTTTAGGTATTCATTTTCGATCAACCCAGTTGTAAAAATTTGTAGAGATCATATCACCGTGATAATTCTCCGTTTTTTAATCTGATTTAAAGATCGGCAAAGCATCGTCGACTAACCCGTTCCGACTACCAGCGGGAACTATTGTTAAACGCCTTCCTTTGCCTATATTGGTATATATTCCAGGCTCGAATGAAGATTGCCAACATTTTTGAACATTGAGTTTGTTTGACGTAGGTTTTGTCCAAAAAGAATATATTTCGGTTGTCGGCTCTGTATTCTCTTCTGGCCCTCAAGTATTTCACTCGCCGTTCAACAATGTCTACTCTCTCTATTAAAATGGATCTCTTAGATTTACATTTTTTAAATGAATATCCCAGTTTGTGCAAAAGTTCTCTTAAAAAAGTTAGGCCACAATGTAAAATGTTATCTTCTTTTAATACAGCATTTAGTTTTCGAAGACTTGAAATTTTCCTCTCAACCGTATAAAACTGGTTTATTTTTCTCCTTATCACTCCCAAATCCAAATCATCAACTTGTATTTTCTTTTTTATTTCTTTAAGTCTGCGGGGAGGTCAAAATTTGCTTCCCGCGTATTTTGCAAGGAAGTTTTACTTTCAGTAATCACTCTCCTTAAACTACGTTCTGATATCCCTGTTGCTTCTGCTACCAATTTATGTATATTCGCATCAGTTTTATATTCCAAACTATCAACATCGGCTTTCCGTTTTATTAAAAACGTATGCACTTTGAATATTACATTTTTAACTTGTCTATTTATCGGCGGTCTCATCTTGCTATTGCAATCTCATGTGCGTTTTATCTAAACTAGCCGGAACTTTTAACGCGTGTTGCCGTCGCGAAGTACGGCGCCGTACTGAGTATTATTCAATGATTAATGACAGCAAGCGTCCCCGCCCCTCCGTCCCACCGCTCACACTCGCGCACACACCGCTCGCACATAACTAAAGCGCGGCCAACTAGTTCCGCGAGGACTATAGTCGAACTTGTGTCATTATTGGTAGTCGATTCTTGTCTTCTCCACCATCGAAGGATGAGATATTGCGAGCGGGATGCGCCAAACACGTGTTTACACGCAAGTTAAACGAGGAAGAAAATTATTAATTTACCTAGTTATTAAAAGGCAGTGAAATAATACTAATATAATTATAGGTGGAAGCCTTGGAGCGACGCGCGGATGTTTTTGAAGACCAACTGGCTCGCGAGATTGACAATGGAAGACTGCTACGCATACTCATCAAACTAGGAATCGTTAACGAGAGGCCCGAGTGAGTGACCGTCGTCAGTCTGGTAGGGCGCACTGAACTGGGCTAAAAACTGCTCATGTTCAAGAAAACGACATTATATTTCATTATAGAGCCCAGCAAAAATATCCCTTTTCAGAAAAACTTGGGACTAAGCGGTATTTGCCAAATTTACCATTATCTGCGTAAATTATTTCACTACCACTACTTACATAAGAGTGAAGGAAAACTTCGTGAGGAACGAAGCCATGCTACATCCACCAACCCGCCGAGCCCGCGTGGTTTTCGGCCCACTCTCTCTCAGAGAGGATGCCAGTGTCCCAGCAGTGGGAATATTATAGACTGATTATGTTTATGCTTGTCTATGTCCGTGAAAATCTTTCTCATTGTGTACGCACATTTACATTAACGTTGTAGGTATGGAACACCTTCCTAAAGCAACCACTGGTAGTTACCAGTTGCATATCAACGCGTGCATCCAATCAAGCACAGGAAACAATCACTGTGATCTGCGGCGATGACCTATCTGTATTTGTCTTATTGTGATTTCTCAATTGCACGCTACTTTATGATACACTTACATTGCGACCGATTATCGGTCTTCGAACTATCTTCTGGGAGTCATAGATATTACGAATTATAGCATTAACTCTCGTGGGCTTATGCATTATTAAATCTTGCCAAAAAATCAAGTCTATATAGTTAAAATAAAGATCACGTGGATAAATGGTGACATGGTGTAGGAATGATTTAGTTTTAAAACGGACAAACGAATTACTATATCTGCCCCACTGCTGGAAATTAGACTCTTCTAATATAGAGAAGGTATGAGTATTCATCACCACGTTTATTTCGAAGCTGATTTGTGTCTTTAGATCAAGTTCAGGATCCTCGCCCCTGTTTCTCTTCGCCGTATGACAGCGTCATCCAAGAGGGCAATGTCCGTATTAATAGTCTGAATTATGTTAGTTAAGTCTGAACTAATTATACAGTAGTTATGCATATTGATTGATCAATAATGAATAATGTGAAACATTCCCTGGAAGGACTATGTCATTATTACCTTGCCCTTGAACCAATTTATTTGCGATCAGCGCAACATGCCTTTTACTTCCATGTTTATCTATTCACCCTTTACTAGGACGTAAAAATTATGTATCACGATGATGATGACCATATAAATCAATGAAAAAATTATAGTAAAGTAATACATGCCCGACTATTTTTAGGTTGAATCTAGACCCGTCTTGGGCCGAGACCGGGGACCGGTACATGCTGAAGCTGTTCCGCGACTACTTGTTCCACTCCGTGACTGAAGATGGAAGACCTTGGCTCGACCAGGCGCATTTGTCACACTGCCTCAACCAACTGGATTGCGGCACCCCTGATAAGGTATGATGATCAGTATTAGGTGCTGATGTTATGGTTATAAACGTATCACATAAGATACGAGGGTGAATCAAAAAGTTCTTAGAACTGAATATATACAGGATGTAACAGAAACCCTATTGCTATCCTTAAGCACTAAAGATAAAGCTGGTATAGAAACACTATACATAGTTTCAGCTCAAAATAAAATACTCTAAGAATTGATACCAAATTTTCGATTTCATGTTTCTTAAATTCAAATCATAACAAACGTATCACCGCACTACGTAAGTCAATAACTTTCCACGTTACTTGCCAATATCACGATAAATCTCTTCCGACTTCCGAGTGATGTGTTTATTTCAATTTGAAAAGTTCGGTTTCTGGTAACAATGTATAAAAAATTCTCATAACTTCCGAACATGTAGAGATAGGATTAAAAAACCCTTACAATATCGCTTGATAATAGGTCTTTACCTATGAAATTGCCGTTTTGTATGAAAAAATTTAAACGATTTTTTTTCATGTATTTTTTATTTGTATTAATCGAAGTAATCACCCATGCAATCAATGCATCTTTGCCATCGCAGTGGCAGTTTATTGATGCCCTTCTTAAAGAAATCAGCTGGACGGGAGGCAACAAATTCTTCAAAGGCATTTTGTACTGCCTCTCGGGTATTGAATTTTTTTCCCGCCAAGAAGTTATCCAAATTCTGGAAAAAGTAGTAGTCTGTAGGCGCCAGGTCTGGTGAGTAGGGCGGATGACGGAGAGCTTCCAACCACAGTTCTTGCAACTTGGAGACCGTCTGCTGTGCAGTATGAGGTCGCGCGTTGTCGTGCAGGAGCAGCGGAGACGAGCGATTGACCAATGCTGGTTGGAGATGTGCCAGCTTCTCCATCATTGTGTTCAGTTCTTCACAGTACACATCTGCAGTAATGCTCACCCCGTTTGGTAAGAAGCTGTGATGAATCACACCGGCGCTAGACCACCAAACAGTGACCATCACTTTTCTAGGGGTAAGTTTTCGTTTAGGGCATTGTTTAGGTGCTGAACCAGGATCCAACCAACTTGCTGAGCGCTTGCGGTTATCAAACAGAATCCATTTTTCATCGCAGGTAACAATGCGGTTCAAAATTCCTTCATTTGTGTGTCTGTTGAGCAGTGCAAGGCACGTCTCGACGCGTACTTCGCGCTGACGATCATTGAGTTCGTGGGGCACCCATTTGTCAAGCTTTTTTACCTTGCCAATTTGACGCAAATGGACCAATATTGTTTTGACGCTAACGTCGAAAGCTGCTGCTAATTCAGCCGTAGATTGTGTATCATCAGCTTCCACAATCGCCTTTAATTCGTCATTGTCGACCAAAGTCTTCGGACGACCGCGAGGTTCATTTTTCAGGTCGAAATTTCCAGAACGGAAGCGAGCAAACCAATAACAGGTGGTGCGTTGGTTTGTAGTGTTAGCTCCGTAAACGTCGTTGATGTTGCGTGCCGCTTGTGCCGCGTTTCTGCCACGACGGTACTCATATTCCATAATTACTCGAATTTTTAACGTATCCATGATGACGAAAAAGATTGAAATGCGATGAAAATGTAACACTAATCAATAAACAAATGACTACTTTTGGAAAAAAATTCCATGTTTTTAAAATAAAATTAATTTGAAATTAGAATTCTTACCCAAACAAAAATTATTTTGATTTGAAATGGCCAGTACTGCAAAACGGCAATTTCATAGGTAAAGACCTAATATCATCCAAAGAAGTCCTTGGTATGTATATACCCTTTCCGTTACACGTTGTTTATAACCTTTTTGGGAGAAGTTCGATATTCAAACTAAAAGAGTGTCAATCACACAATATTTATGCAAACTGTCACTTGTTTTTGTCAGTTCGTTCGCACGTGATAAATTGTTTTGTGCAACGAGTTGCTAAAAACCCAAAATTCTGGATCAAAGTGAGCTACGTGCAGTGATCAAATAAATGAGTTTGAAAAAAAATTCTACGGAGGAATTTTTTTCGGACATTCAGCAGACATTAGGGGATGTGCTTGTACCCTTTGATTATATACCTGTCTAGATTGAGTAATGCAAACAAACGAGGCACAAAAACTGTCTCCAATTGCGCGATTATGTGTGAGTAGGTACCGCACGCGTACTTATTGTAGTCAAGCTATGCGTGTTTTGAGATGCCAGCTCCAATTTATTAACCTACCTTTCTTCCATTATTTAATAAGATCAAGGTTAAACAAAATAGGTTAGTAAAATAATCATTTTTTACATTAGTGTTTTATTTAATTTAGGAATAATAAAAAATGTAACGAAAAATGAAATAGGAATTTATAAATTGCGTTTGTTTTCGGAATAGTTTTCTTGTCTAGTTTCTTCTTGTCTCTCCAGCTAATTTGCTAGTACGGAATCCGTAGGAAATCTAAAACCCAAAATATTAGAAAGTACTAACAAAAATACTAATTAGTGCATAACGTCATGGATTTCATTTATTTTTCACCTCACAGGCTCGGAAAGATTATGTTTGTCATTCGAAATCTGCTTGTAAAAGTGCATTTTACCCGCTAGCGTGGAAACAGTTTATAAAATTCGAACCTTTCTATTCAATAATTTTCTATACAGCCAGTCCACTGAAAATGCATTAATCGTTATTTCATATCAGTGCCCCAACTCCATTTTTAGAATAATCGCACTGGCCAGCAGGACGACTAAACGAAAAAAAAAAATAACTTAAAAAAAATCGTCTTTATTCAATTTGCTTTCCATAATTTTGGTATGTTTTTTGATCAAATCGTAAGTAATCATAAAATATGAGCGAGTCCAGTAGCGATGAAGATATAAATTTAACACCTGCAGAGTTAGTGCAAGTGGTATGTAATGCCGAATTGGGTTATCTTTCGGAAAAATCGCGCGAAAGGTACATAAAAGCGTACAATTTGTTCCATGCATGGAGAATTCTAAAGGCGTGAAAACGTTTTCGAAGACTACAATGCAAAGCTATCATACTTCATTGAACTACACTAATTTAATATATTATTTAGGCTGTTTTTCTTGCACCTAGGCACCTAGCATTTTCCTTGTATGAGGTGAAAAATTGTGTGTTGCGCTTGGCTGCAAAGGTATTTTGCGTCTCGCACCTTTGAAACCCTCGCTACGCTCAGGATTCTATATTTGAACCAAGTCCTTCGCTTGCTCAGCTTTCAAAACAAGTACTCGCGCCAAAAAACAACTTTGCTGCCTTGCATAACAAATAACTATCATGTAGGTAAGTTATCACTTTCAGATCAAATTAATACTGTCAGTTTTTAAATAACAATTATTCTGCTGATCGAATTTCGATCACGGCAGCCAATCAGAAGTTGTAATGATATTCGTAATTTGTTTCCCGTAGTTTCACCAAATCTCCCTAGTAGTAAACTTGCAACACCGGCTAATCAGAGTAACCTACAGACTATCGAATTAAAAATTCGTGATTTCTTTAAAACAATGGGGTTAAATAACAAAACTTACCGATGAAAACTGATCTTGGTATTATTATATGATTTTCCCACATAATTGCGACACAGTTTGACAGCACACACCGGGTAATCAATAATTTTTCGTGAGCACGTTATCCCTAAGTGATTCAAATGACACTGGCGTAGGTGAGAGCGAGTCTACCAAACATAGGATTTGAGTCGTTCGGTACATTGCGCTCAACGCAATCCGCTGTGCCGGCTTTAATCTCCTTGACCACCCACCATATTCTCCGGACTTAGCCCCAAGTTATTTACACTTATTCCCAAAATTAAAAGAGGAAATTCGCAATACAAAATTTACCGATAATGACGCGGTTATGGCTGCCATGAAGGAGTTTTTTGACAGTTAAGAAAATCATATTTTTTTTCATAAGGAATAAGAAAGTTAGAAACGCGTTATCCTAAATGCATTGCATTGGAGGGAGATTATGTGGAAAATAAAATATTTTTGTTTAAATCTTTGCATGCTTTTATATTGATTCCAAGAATTATTTTATTGAACCTCGTTTAATGGGTGTAAAAACACTCTTCACGAAGCCGAGAGTACCTCGTTATTCACGTTAAGTTTTTTTTTTTGTACTGGACAATACCTCGGAACCTTCTGTTTACATACTAGGGAAATATTGACAGGCAAAGTTGTTTTTTTTTTTTACTAAACAGGGTGCTAAAATCATAACCCTATCTTTACCGTCGCACAGTCAGATAAAATATGTTCTATGTTATTGGGTTTTGTTTCCGCACTTAGTCCTTCAAGTGGACCATTGTGCGTGAGCCATGGCGGCCGTTGGTTGTTATTCCAGCCAGCCCATCTCCCTCAGGAAGTTGGTTATAACTCCTGGTCTGTGGAGAATATCCGTGTAAGATTTGGGTGTTCCGAGGGTTTCTATTCTAATCTGGGCTACGCCTGAGCATTCGAAAAGCACATGTGCAACGGTTTCCTCAGCCTCCATGCAAGCCCTGCACAGGGGGTGTCCGTTATGCCTATTGTGTAGAAGTGTTTGTTTACCGGGCAGTGTCCCGTGATGGTCCCATTCACCAGACGCAGATCTTTTTTGTCACGCCTGGGCGTCACGGACGTCTGGTCAGCCTGCTATCCAAAGATGGCATTGTTTCCCTAGACTGCCTGAAGCCTGGTGTAAGGGTCCACCAGCTCTCCGCTTGTGTGTGGGTGTATTCCTGAAGCCACCTGCGTAGTTGGTTAAAGGGGAAGGGGTGCGCAGTCGGGTAAAACCACGTCCTTCTTGTATGATAGGAGTTCTGGATTGTAGCATTTCATATATGACCCTATTAAAATTTGCCATGCAGCCATGCAACGTTCCTGCAAAGCAACTGAATGTACTTCCACAAAATGCTACTACCATACAAGATTGTCCGTCTTACTTGTTCACCGGAGCCCGTTCGGTTTTTTTTTTGGGTGGGAATTCATCTAAAATGTTCTCCCGCTCTGGGTGGAGCGGGAGGGCGTGTCAGACTTATACTAACTAAAACCCACCCGTGTTCCTTCAGTTGCCTGTGTGCCAGGGGTCACGGTATTTCTTTCGAACAACCCGCACCCCTGGCAGGCATCGGCCCTTGCGGACCCCACCAGTTGGTGCTGACATCTCTTTGAGGCGAGCGTGGAACACAACGCGCCGTCGACCCGGGCTTGGTCCTTACCGGACAGCGAGCTACCCATTACTCGCCGTCCGCAAGCCCGCGCCTACAGTGGCTGGGAATCAGCCTGGAATTCTCGACGTCCAGGGCGTCTCCTGCGGCGACAAGGGCCGTGAGGGCGCATATACTGCCTCTCACTCACGTGCACTGCCTCCCTCTTCGCGAGCATTATGCTTCGCAGGAGGTGACGGCTACCCATGCACTCTCGCTCCGTACCATGGCGTGGACCAGAGCCGGACGCGAGGGATGGCCGCCGCCGATCGTCTCCACAAGGACACGGCGGTGCTCCGCCCAAGCCGGGGAGACCTCCACCGTATGCTCAACCGTGTCCTCAGGGCGATCTACGCAGTGGGAACACCCGGGCGTTTTCTCCCGCCTTATCCGAAACAGGAACCTTCCGAAACAACCCTCTCCGGTGAGGACCTGCGTCAGGCGGAAGGTGAGGACGCCGTGGTGCCTCTCAATACACTCCTCAAAGAGGGGACTTACCGCCGCAATCGTGGCGTGCCGACAGCCCGTTCGGTTACATTTCCTTTTTGCTTCAATGGGATGATTGTCAGCCGCGCAATTTATTGCACTTCAACGCTGACTCCATCCTGCTATTGTGGTGTTATGTTATTCTTAGAAGATATTTATTCAATTGAAGGGACTTGTTACAGTAACCTCAGATATAGAACAAGTTCTCACACATGCCTGTGTGCCCTTTCCCTTTGTAAAGCTTAATATTATGTAGATTTTCGGCAACTATAGGGTTACCAATCGGCAAAACAAAACTCGAATTAAAAAAATCGAACGGGCAAAAACGCATCGGAGTAGAAACAGCTGTCAAATTGTGTGGTCTAGCATTCTAAATTCGGATCCCGAATTAATCTTTATATCTGTAAGTGATATAGAGTAAGAAATGACGGGCATTTCTTACTTCGGTCGAAACTACGGACTTCGTGTAAAGGGAATAAACCCCTAGTTACAAAGCACCATGCCGTCCGACTTTGATTTAAGTAATTTATTTTTTTAGTGTTGACTGAAATAAAACTTCTGTCTGTAAAGGCAGATCTATTTAGAATTATTGAGTCTTTAACCTCCTACTTGATTCCTTGTTTAAAAATGTACCCTTTACTTATAATGAAAGCGTGTGTACTGCTGATTATATTATCATCTAGATGCCCAGCACCCTAATTGCGTAGCACGCGATTAATCATAATCGGTTTCATTTTGAAAGTTCAACAATATTCATCGCGTTATTTACGTTGTTGAGCAGACACATTCTTCGAACATATGAAGCAATGGTTTAGCCATCTGTTTCAAAGCGAAACAGATTATGATTAATCGTGAGTTACGCAATTAGTGTGCTGTTCATCATTATTCTACTGTATATTTCTGTTCTGAACACTGTTACTTCCTTCAGGTGGAGTTGATGTCTCGCGACGAACAAAGCGTGCTGGTGGTGTCCTACGCCGAGCTGAAGCATTGCCTCGAGCAGGCGTTTGAGGAGGTCATGCATGCCGCCGCTGGCTTGTCCTAGGAACTGACTGCGAGGCTAAAAGGCAACACATTGCAATAAATCATGTAATAATGTCCCATGGGCTGCCTTCGTCCATTTGGTCAATACCGGTGTTCTTGGCATGCCTCCACTAAGCGTATAACGTTTACTTTGAACTGAGAAAAAAAATTACTATTACATATTAATTTTTCAATATGGAATCTTTTTAGTCAGTCACATGTCAAGAATATCCGTTTCATGCGTTCACGTGCATTATTTGACGATGTTAGTAGTCCGGTAAAGGACATATAAATATTAATACAATTGTAATGTGAAGCCGCCGTGTCGGTTCGTGTTCAATTCTGTCATCCGGGGATAAAATAATGTTGTAGGCGCATCGCGATTTTTGTGCTGGATTCGTACAACTTATATATTTTGATGGCAGTTATTGAACTAGTGGCAATATCAAATTAACTTATAACTTTTCCCCTATTGGGGCACAACACATCAGTGGGATTACCAAAAATAGCAAACTCGTAGTGAACAAGGCGCCTGTCGCCCTTTCCCTGTCCTTCACAGCTCTCTCGTCTAGTATAGTAGGACGCGACAGAGCAGTCAGAGTAACATTGCTTTTCAAGGATGATTCCTAACTCTGGGTTGTAACGCGATCTCATTTCGGAAGCGGTCTCGACCCCTAGAATTCTAGAACGCTTCTCAATAACTACGCCACGTATCAAATGATCCGATATTTTTACACATGAGTGGGTTATGATAATATATATAATAAAAAAATCATTGATCCGTAACATGGATGTCTTAATCGCTTAGAAGCGTATTGTTTTTATAAGCTGATAAATAAAATTACAACGTAATTCTCATAATCACTATTACGCCCAATTAAAACTTTGTGTCTGAATATAGATATATATGTATAGGGTCTTATCGATGTACCTTTACGATCAGCCGCCTGAACAAACGCCACAAACATTCCAAACTAACAACAACAAATGGTGAGAGCTATCAAATGACTGTTTTTATTGAATTCAGAATTGGGCAGTTGGTACTGAACGGGGCGGCGCGGCGCGGCTCGCTGGGTCGCCTTTTAATGTATCTAGAAACAGAAATACGCGCTTGCTTCTAGTAATTAAACACAGATTAGTGATTAGTCTTTGTATCGGTGATTTTGGTGAGTATTCTATTATATATCCAGAATAGTTAAAGTTTTGAGCATGCCACCATGATGTGTTTAATTATGTAAAAGCACGCGCGTACACGTTCTTAGTATAGGAACTGTTACGTCACGTAGATCTGAATTTGTATGGGTCGAGGTCGGGGCGGTGCGACGGCCGGGTCTGTTAATGTTAGCATGGTCGGAAAGATCTCAATAATAAATCTATGGCAATAAATACCTTTTTAAATGGCCGCCGTCGACGCGCAGTGTCCGCCCTACCCTCGTGTGTATCACGTCGTTGCAGTTTTATTCTACATAACATTTTATTGCCAGCTACCGTTCTCCTTACCGTGTGGATTAATTGTAACTCGTCTACAGGCATGATAGAGCAAGTTGTTTGTTTTATTGCTGGATTCCGCAGACAGACATGGCATCAGTCTAATCGAATTTATATAAGTAAATTATTTGTATCGATCAAAGGGTAAATTATTGAAATTTTAGTCAGCGCTAATTATATAGATTTTAAGCAGGGTACACGAGTATAGCTTCGGTTAAGTTTTAACGTTTAAAATTATGTTGCTAAGCACTGTGCAATTAACTATATCACGCTCAATTCGTCCATCCTATTATTGTGATCCACCCATAAAATTAATAAAGTATATTAAATACGTATTTTTGGAATGATGTACTTTCTATTTGTCTGCGGAAATCCTTGACTCCCATGTTAATTCAAGGTAAGCTTTTTATTGAACTATTTTACTGTATTACATTCTTAAGAACCATTTTATCTAATTTGTATTGATTTCAATTGAATAATGAATACAATAATAGCTTGTGTAGCTTTTTTTAAATTTGCATGTCAATATCAGGTTGTAAGTATTTTTAAATGAATTATGGTTTTATTCAGAATTAAAATGCCATGAACGTAAATAATATCTTATACCTAATTAATTAATATGAATAATAAATAGAATTGGATTAAATTACCTAAACCAAGCTGCCTAGGTGATATGTTCTGATATATTCATGTACCGTAGATATCCCATGGTTGAATTCGCAAATTCCGATCTATGTAGAGATGAACACTCTGAGAATAAAAATATTTTGAGATAACTGTAAGTGTATATTTTTTTCTAACAAATAAAGGTTTAAATGAATGTGGGTTTTTATTATCCTATTTCCTATTCCTGACCTACCTACCACCAGTATTTGAATTTTGCACCCCGCAACCCTAATCACTTATTTTTTAGGAAGAGTAAAGAAAGAAAGATTATGTATTCACACTGCAGGAGGGGAAACAATACAACACGAGTTTGTATAAAAGCGTCATAAAATCTCTTCAAAGTTTAGGTACTCTGGTTTGTTCTGGCCAAAGTGTCAATATTTTTTGCAAAGTCATTCTCAATCGCTAGTATAGCGAGGTTGCACGAAAGTTCTTGACCAATCTGCGATCATAATATTTTATTTTAAATGCACCCCCTAAAGCTTGCGCCCCTGGCAGCCGCCCGCTTGGCCAGCTACGACACTGCTGAAGGCATGCCGACCAGTGTGTACGTAACTCCGTCGAGTCGTATCCGCTCTTTCGCACCTCTCTTGAGACCTCATTATTTTGCTGCGCTCAAACTCTGTAGGTACTCCCTTTCTTCTCCTAAAATTGTCCGAAAATCATTATCCCTAACACGTTTGCTATAAACTTCAGTAACCATAATGTTCGAAACTTCGAAATTTTGTTTTACATCTTTATTATTCTGTCATAACATCGAGAACATAATTGAATCTCCTAATTTTGCATGAAATAAATTCATATGTCCTAAGTATAAAATACTTGGACATGTGAATTTATTATGTACCTAATATTATGTGTATTATTTCGAATGTTCATTAATAATAAAATTGATAGACCTAAAACACAAAATGGTTTCAGTGTCAAAAACGAATCGCTGTAAATCCGACTCCACGCAGTCTTGTCTGCCCTACCCCTAGAGTTTAATTTAGAATCACAAAGGTGCGGTGCGGCGAGGCGGCCCGCGAGTTGAGGAGCAGGTGGTTTTAACGCACGTCACCGCGGCTGTGGCTGGCAAGACAAAGCTGCGGTGGTGAGCGTTAAACCATCCGCGAAGATAAGCTCGCGTGGGACCGCAGGAACCCCGCAGCGCCGGAGCCGTGACAGAAACCATGCCTGCAGCATGTTCCATGCTCGCTTGCATGCTGCATGTTTACTTGCATGTTACATGCTTACTGCATGCATGTTGTATGCTTGCTTGCATGCTGCATAGTTGCTTGCATGCTAGCGTGCATGCTTATGCTTGCTTGTATGCTGCATGCATGATGTAGGCTTGTTTGCATGCTTCTTACAGGAAACTACACAACAAGTGAAGTAGCTATCCCAAAACAAGTCGGTAGAAGAGAAAATAATAGGTCTTTACCTATGAAATTGCCGTTTTGTATGAAAAAATTTAAACGAATTTTTTTCATGTATTTTTTATTTGTATTAATCGAAGTAATCACCCATGCAATCAATGCATCTTTGCCATCGCAGTGGCAGTTTATTGATGCCCTTCTTAAAGAAATCAGCTGGACGGGAGGCAACAAATTCTTCAAAGGCATTTTGTACTGCCTCTCGGGTATTGAATTTTTTTCCCGCCAAGAAGTTATCCAAATTCTGGAAAAAGTAGTAGTCTGTCGGCGCAAGGTCTGGTGAGTAGGGCGGATGACGGAGAGCTTCCAACCCCAGTTCTTGCAACTTGGAGACCGTCTGCTGTGCAGTATGAGGTCACGCGTTGTCGTGCAGGAGCAGCGGAGACGAGCGATTGACCAATGCTGATTGGAGATGTGCCAGCTTCTCCATCATTGTGTTCAGTTCTTCACAGTACACATCTGCAGTAATGCTCACCCCGTTTGGTAAGAAGCTGTGATGAATCACACCGGCGCTAGACCACCAAACAGTGACCATCACTTTTCTAGGGGTAAGTTTTCGTTTAGGGCATTGTTTAGGTGCTGAACCAGGATCCAACCAACTTGCTGAGCGCTTGCGGTTATCAAACAGAATCCATTTTTCATCGCAGGTAACAATGCGGTTCAAAATTCCTTCATTTGTGTGTCTGTTGAGCAGTGCAAGGCACGTCTCGACGCGTACTTCGCGCTGACGATCATTGAGTTCGTGGGGCACCCATTTGTCAAGCTTTTTTACCTTGCCAATTTGACGCAAATGGACCAATATTGTTTTGACGCTAACGTCGAAAGCTGCTGCTAATTCAGCCGTAGATTGTGTATCATCAGCTTCCACAATCGCCTTTAATTCGTCATTGTCGACCAAAGTCTTCGGACGACCGCGAGGTTCATTTTTCAGGTCGAAATTTCCAGAACGGAAGCGAGCAAACCAATAACAGGTGGTGCGTTGGTTTGTAGTGTTAGCTCCGTAAACGTCGTTGATGTTGCGTGCCGCTTGTGCCGCGTTGCTGCCACGACGGTACTCATATTCCATAATTACTCGAATTTTTAACGTATCCATGATGACGAAAAAGATTGAAATGCGATGAAAATGTAACACTAATCAATAAACAAATGACTACTTTTGGAAAAAAAAATCCATGTTTTTAAAATAAAATTAATTTGAAATTAGAATTCTTACCCAAACAAAAATTATTTTGATTTGAAATGGCCAGTACTGCAAAACGGCAATTTCATAGGTAAAGACCTAATATTGCCCGCTGTCATATATGTCATATACTCGTATCTACGTAACGCCTGAGAGAAGTTCATAGCAAAAGCTTTGTAATACAAATTTATTTTAAAAACACTATGATAAATAAACATTTAAAAAAAATGAATTTAGGACTTATTACTTTTATTGGGGGCCATTCAAGTATTATGTAAGCACTACGGGGCCGGGGAGACGGGGGTCTTTGCTTTTGCTTATTTTTGATGACATGGGGATGGGGTTCTGGATGGTGATTACGTCAGCAGTATTTATTTGTTTGCTTTTATGGTACATAATTAAGTTCTCCATAGATATATTTTTAGGTAGTGAAGTAAATAGTTTTTGAATGTGTTTACTTTCTAGGGATAATTTATGAATTTCTGTTTTTGCATTTTCCAATGATATTCGTTTTTCTTCTAATTCTTGTCTCAGCATAAAGATCTCATCTGATGGAGCACATGTATACGAATCAAACATATACATATTGCTGTCGTGTGGATATCAGAGTATAAAGAATATAGCGAGTTACGTCTGATACAAAGTGTTTCGTAAGGTATGATAATGTTTTCACAAGGTCATGTTTACAACGTACTGTTATATTTTTTCGGACCCCAGTTAGTATTTATTTACTGTCCCTCTAATGAATGAGTATTTAGATACAAAAACTTCAAAAAAAAAACTTGGGGCAGAGGTATTTAAGATGTTAAAGTGCGTTATCACTACCGTACCTCGTCACTAGGGATGTGAAAAAAATAATCGATTAAAGAAATAATCTATTAAAAATCCTTTTTTTTTTCAATCAGAATCGATTTTTATCATCGAGTAACATTTTACAAAAAATCGCTTAAGTAATAAAAAATCGATTTTTATTCACTGCCGATTTTTTTCACCTAGGTTTTTTCTCTTTTGATCCAAGAAAATTTGAATTTCGCGGGCTACCACTACACTACATTCACCTTAAATTCAGGAAACAAACATCCCTGTTGAATGGAAACGTCAAAAGGTGTTGCCATTTCCAAATAAAACTCCATCTGAAGCTTCTTCATACCGACCCATAGTTTTATCTTCAATTCTGAGGAAATTAGCGGAACACTTATTTAAAAATCGCCTAGAATGGTATGTTGAAAGTAAGGGTCTTTTGGCAGAATCACAATATGGCTTTAGAAAAGGTCAAAGTGCAACTGACTGTTTAAGTATTTTTAACCGACTTCAAAAAGGAGGAGGTTATCAATTCGTCGGAACCTTTTTTTTTTTTTTTTTTATGTATGTTCCCCGATTACTCGAAGATGGCTGGACCGATTTGAATTTTGTTTTTTTTTGTTTGAAAGGGTATACTTCCCAGGTGGTCCCATGATCATCAAGTCAGGATCTGATGATGGGATCCTGGAGAAATGGAGAGAACTCTTCAAATTTTATAGGCACACAAAGCGATTTAGGTATTTTTTGGAAGAGTGCTTTCTCAGAGTGGTTCCATTTCAATTTGGTGAAGATCTGATGAAGAACTTTGGAGATAGGCAACGGAACTCCTCAATAAATGATAGCAAATGGACTGGGATTGCTGAAATCTCATGTCTGTCTATTGCTTACACCAGTTCATAACATAACATCACGCCGGTATGCTGTGAAGGGGTAAGCACATGTGAACCACTAAAAAGTGAAAAATAAAAACTTTTTCCAAAAAAAAAACAACCGACTTCCAAAAAACCACTACAAAGTGAAAAATAACTTTAATTTCGGAAGGCGGTGACAATAAATTCAAATACAGCTCCAAAGACACCGACTTCCGAAATTAAAGTAATTTTTCACTTTGTAGTGGTTTTTTGGAAGTCGGTTGTTTTTTTTTTGGAAAAAGTTTTTTAATATCTGATATTCGTTTATCCTTCTCTAATAACCAATCTACCGTTGCAGTTTTTCTTGATATGCAGCTTATGATAACGTTGCATTATCAGTTTTACAAAGTAAATTAGAAGCCTTACAAGTTCCATTGAATTTGTCGAATTTCATTTTTAACACCTCGACTGAACGTTCAGGGGGCCGATTCTACTAATTTGCAACGTTACACGTTAAATTGTGTTTCCACAACAGTTCGATTTCGATCGCCGTTCGATAGTTACATAAAAAGTCATTCTACTATTTTATAAGCAAAATGGAAACTAAACTTAAAACGAATTGCAACTGAACTGTAGCGGGAACACAGCGGGTAACCCGCGTTACCAACATGGCAAAATAATATGTTTTATTAATACCACAAAGAAAAAAGTTGAATCTAAAAATGTTACTAAACACGAATATGTGGCACTAAAAGTATTTTCTATAATTAAAAAGACATAATGATCATAATTTTATCATTAACTTTGTCCTATAGTAAACGTCACGCTTATGTTCGATTTTGTTAGTAGAATAGGTTTTGACATTGTTTCAATCGATCGTTGGCGTAACTAAAACGTAACCGCAGCTGTGTCGCAGCTGGACCGTTGTTCATTTTAGTAGAATGAGAAAACGCTTAAAAGTGGTGATTCGGTTGCGGTTCTATTGCGTTTTTTTAACAAATTTGTTAGTAGAATCGGCCCCCAGTTCGATTTCGATCGCCGTTCGATAGTTACATAAAAAGTCATTCTACTATTTTATAAGCAAAATGGAAACTAAACTTAAAACGAATTGCAACTGAACTGTAGCGGGAACACAGCGGGTAACCCGCGTTACCAACATGCCAAAATAATATGTTTTATTAATACCAAAAAGAAAAAAGTTGAATCTAAAAATGTTACTAAACACGAATATGTGGCACTAAAAGTATTTTCTATAATTAAAAGACATAATGATCATAATTTTATCATTAACTTTGTCCTATAGTAAACGTCACGCTCATGTTCGATTTTGTTAGTAGGTTTTGACATTGTTTCAATCGATCGTTGGCGTAACTAAAACGTAACCGCAGCTGTGTCGCAGCTGGACCGTTGTTCATTTTAGTAGAATGCGAAAACGCTTAAAAGTGGTGATTCGGTTGCGGTTCTATTGCGTTTTTTTAACAAATTTGTTAGTAGAATCGGCCCCCTGTTAGCTTGTTAACCGGTTTAGTAGGAGATTATGAGGTATCTCATCTTGTATGGAGAGGTCTCCCACAGGGTTCTGTGCTCAGTCCCCTTCTATACAATATTTACACTTTTGATTTAGACTCGTCCTTATCTAACCATGTTCAGGTTCTTCAATATCCCGGCGATTTATTATTATATTCCTCAAGCCAATCGGTTGAGCAAGCTAGCTATGCTATCAATTCTGCTTTATCTACTTTGGAGTCATGGTTACATTTAAACGGTATGGATTATCCATGTCTAAAACCGCGGCTGTTTTATTCACCCGGAAGCTTGCCCGGAAGAGAAATATTCCCTCAGTAAATCTATTTTATAAAGAAGAACCTATTCCAGTTAAAGATAAATGCAGATATCTAGGTATAATACCTACTTGACTGTAAATTAAGTGTGGTCCTCATTGTGACTATATTGTTAACAAATGTGAAAATCACCTAAACATGCTTAGATGCCTCTCTGGTGTGTGGTGGGGTGCACATCCCTTTTCTTGGAACTTATTTATAACGCAATCATCAGAAGCACTCTGGATTATGGAATGTTCGTTCTAGAACCTGGTAGTGGCTTTTAAAAACTGGATCGCATGCAGTCCAAAGTATTACGCATTATTTCTGGTGCCATGAAGTCTAGTCCCATTAATGCGCTCCAAGTTGAATGCGGAAACGCTACTTTGTACCTTAGAAGACAATTCCTATCTGACAAACATTAAAATTTGTTCCGGATTCTTCAATTCTAAACTCATCGTCTCATTCCTAAACTGGACTCTGTAGTATTGCAGATTGAATCTTCTGATTACTGGTCCCATAAACGAGCTCCCTATTTAGTTTTAAGTTATAAAAAAATCCTTTTTCACTTTCTTGTTTCTTCTCCTATTCATCGTTCCAATAAGCCAATAAGCTTCCCCATTTTAGCAGTAGATAAGAGAGTTTACAATTTAGGCCCATTATGAAATATAACGTGTACGTAAATCAGATCCCAATTGTCATTTAAGTTTTAATCATTTTCTGGCTGAACACATAGAATACCACCATATATTTACGGATGCTGCAGCATTCTCGAATGAGTTGTGTTTGGATAGGTACTTTCCATTCTCAATACAACATCGTCCAAAAAATAAAACTGCCTCTGGAGACTTCTGTTTTTACGGGGGAATGTTTCGGCATTTTAAAAGCTATAGAATATGCATAGTTAAAAAAAACTATATTTTTTACTGATTCTCAAAGTGCTCTTCTAGCCATCAATAAATCCCCTTTCGAACACAAGACACAGTCACCTATCATATATTTCATAAGAGATTTTGCTTCCAGGACCATATCTGAGGGTAATACACTACAATTTGCGTAGGTTCCGGCCCATGCACGCTGGAATCCATGGCAATGAAGTTGCTGATAAACTTGCTGGTTTTTTGTAGGGCATCTCGCAGTTGGCCTTGAGAGGCCGTGACTGCTCAACCGGTCATTCCTGGGGCTGCCATTAAGATTTTACACTTAATGCCTCCAGCCAGGGCTTACAAACTAAATTTATATGCTAAGCGACTGCACGCTGAGGGCACCCCCTGTGGGGTACGGACCTCGGCTCAGGGCGTTACTGATTGGGGACAGGCTGGATCGAATTGGCATCATTATTATTATAGGGGGAATTTAAAGCTACTGGCTCAGCTGCGGCGCGGGCTGGCGCTTCAACGAGCAAGGGTCGGTCGGGGGTCTCGACGTTAGGCGCCGATACTACTAGGGGTCTTCGCGGGGCGCGAGGACCTCGGCGGCGAGGTCGGAAGGACGATTTTGATCGGTGTGTGCGAACTGTACTGGTGGCCCTATTGCTTTCCTGAAGGAGAGTAATGTGGTCGTCTGGGTCGGTGAGGACATGTCTCGGCCGTCGGACAGAGCTAATCCTACTGGGGACATAAGTGGCGGCCTTCACAATCAAGGGATTGCGGTGAATTTCGGCTTTATCGAAGAAACGCTTCGAGTTGCGTTTCATGAACTGACTGACCGTGGGGATTTTCAGATCGAGATGGAGGATCTCGTTCCGAACGAACCAAGGGGCGCCTGTGGCTTGCCGGAGGAATCGGTTCTGTAGGGTCTGCATCCTATGGATGAATCGGGGGTTCGCGTGTGCAAAGATTGCACACGCATACGTCATGATGGGCCTTATACACGCCGTGTAAATCCGCAACTTGCACTTTAGTGAGAACTTGCTACGTGCATTTAGAACAGAAGGTGTGGGGACATAGTTCCTTAGCTAGCTATAACCTCATGTCGTTACCAAAGACAACCTTAGTTATTATGTTACTCTCGATATAATTATACTAATCCTATCTATATATCTGTCCTATTCCAAATCCCGTTAAAATGTATTTATCATTTTTGTTTCCCTAACTTTCAATTTGAACAAAAATAAACCAAACGTGACATTGGCTAAATCACAGACATATAAAACAGTAGCAGACCAAACATTCGCTAAAAATTGCGTACCCATTACGCACACATAGAGAGTGTGACGAAACATGGCCGGACTAGGGCCGGTTGCCGGTATTATATAACGATATTGAAACGACCGATAAATCTTACTGAAAATCTGCGAAAATCAATATTCTCTGGGTAAATGAAGTGTAGATTACTTATCAATAAAGTCTTAACGAATATAACCACCCGTCTGTTCCCGTGGTTACTGTAAAAGGCGACTAAGGTAATATTTTAAGAGGACGGTGGGCGGCAGTCCTTTCACCTCCTTTTAACGGTATATACACAGACCGTTGACGGGCATCAGTATCGGATAAAATAACTCTCCCTGCAGTCATTAACCCGCATGCCCAGCTTGGTGGGACCTAGAGTTAAGGTGTTGGTATGCCTGAAAGCTAGCTTATAAATATATCAGGAATTTTGAAATAAAACAATGAATTTAATGAATATTTACATATTTATTTTTAACTTTTTTTAAACTTTATTTATTTATATATTCTTTATTGTACACTAGAAAAATACAATAAACAAAAAAATACACATAGCCGGCCTTATCGCTTTCCGCGATCTCATCCAGGCAACCATGGAATGGACAGTGATTAGCCTGGACATAAAATGCTGACGTTGTTGGTGCAAATAATGTGTTTACAATATACTAAAATAGATACATAGATATATACATATCCTAAATAATAAATACATACATACAAAATTTAAAACGAACGAAAATAAAAGCCTATACAGAGATTATTACAGTTTGGTACGAGAACAAGATCACAACGACAAGTAATGTTCTTTATTTTCATAATTTAAAAACTACTGGTCCTAAAATAATAATATGTACAGGTATACAAAAAATAAAATTATCATAGGGCATCAAATAATACGTCCGCATTGTTGTCGATGGGAAAAGTGGCCAACAAAGGCTGGCAGCATTGCCACGTTGTATGGCAATGCCGATTCTTTGGCTGAAAAATAGGCCAGCCCTTTGGTCACGTGAAGACTCGATCAACCGCTTGGAAATGTCTCGGAAAACTAAGTTGCCACTCGGACCCCATGGTCCTAGAGTTTCAACCCCATACAGCTCGAACATATAGGTTCCAATAAGATTGGAACCTATATGTTCGAGTATTTGCACCATTTGAGGTTCAGTTTCAATCCTGGAGTTTCATGTTTTTAAATCCATGCATTCCGTAAACTTACATCCTTTGGAAACCTGGAAAAATATTAGTAAGCTCAATTATTACCTGCTGAATGAAATGTTAAAATTATGTGAGTACCCTATACCGATTTATGTCCACCATCGTTCATGTTATCCATCACACAGACAGGGTAACATAACCGGCTAATGAGACACAATTGATTTTCTATTGTAACGTATCACATGTGTACGCGCCGGGCCGGAGCGATTCTGGACTCTGCAGTATTTTCAAACTATGTCACCAAAAAAATTTGAAATATCGTAGAGTAAACTGAGTCTCTATTTGATAATTACATGATAGGTAAATATTTTCCATAAAATAAAAAATCGTCTTTGTTGCCAAATCCGTCCCTGACTACACAGAATAATACAAAAACTTACCGATGAAAGGTCAATCCAGGTGTTTTGTGGTAGCTAGCACTGTCACACTGGTACGCACAACACTTTACCATTTTATTTTTGTGTAATTGTCCCAAACAATTAATATTTCAAGTAATATTTCGCGGTTGAAACATAGAACGCGATTCAGGACAAATGTGCTTATCAATATGGCAGCGCGGGACAGACGGGCTACGCTTCAAATTTTGTCTATTTGTGAGTCAGTGTGACAACAGGTGACAGAACGAGATACTGCTTACGACTTGTCGCTTAGCAAAAAAAGGACAGAGAATCAAGTCCATCGACTATGGATTAATGTTTGGTCTGCTACTGTTTTATATGTCTGTGGGCTAAATGCACAAACAGTGCGAAGCCAAAACCCAAAAAAAAAAAACTGAACGTAACTCTATTCGAAAGTCCTTGCGTCAGTCATCGATCAGTCATTCACTTATTCACTATCTCACTCTCACTCAAACTGTCTTTCACATTTGGACGGTACGTGAAATAAACAAAATAACGCATACTGTGTGTGTGATACACGGCCACACGGGTTTATTTTAAACACTTGAGAATACTTACTGTCTCATACTTAAGTGAATCCGTCAAGTATATTACCCCATGTAGTAGGTAGCGCAGCCAGTTTCGTTACACCCGGCGGTGACAGCGGCAGTGCCATGAATTCGGTCTGCTTTAATGGGGGGGCCCACGATAGACTCATACAAGAGGCTGATCAGCTCATATCCTACATAGAACGCGGCTCCACTATCCTTAAGTTTTACCCAAGGAAACGACCTGAGCGTCGTTCCCTGTCAGTAAGAAGAGAAACCCATCAAGTAATCTGGAGTAGGACAGGCGTTTCGCAGAAGAATGCATACGAAGGAGCTCTGGACATAAGAGAGATAAAGGAAGTGAGGGTCGGAAAGGCGTCCAAGCACTTCGAACGGTGGCCAGAAGAGGTGAAGAGGCTGGACAACATGAAATGTTTCACCATCTACTATGGAAATGGATTCAAACTGCGCGCAGCTTCAGTTGCAGGTAATAGTTTGTAAACATGTCTAATTATACCGAGCCCATCAAATTGTCACATACGTCGCTGGTTGGTTGTTAGTATTTCATAGAACTTCCAATGCCAAGTTATTGTTATGATTGCTGCATGAACACAATTGTATTTAGCAATGTGTATGTTCATGTTCTCGAATTTGAGTCATGGTGCAAAATTAACCTCTTGTAGCTCAAACCGATAAAGACTGTGAAGCCTGGGTAAAGGGAATCAGGTTTCTCATAGAAGAGGCCCTCAATGCATCATATCCTTTACAAATAGAGAGATGGCTGCGAAAAGAGTTCTACGCCATAGAAAATGCAAACGAAAAGTAAGTGGAAGTCTTGTTTATTTTATAAAATGTTTATTAAAATATTCCAAACCTTCAGAAACTGAAACTGCCATCGACAGTGAATATTGAATAATAAAATATATCATTATTTCTGTGAGCATTTGATTTAAGTTACAATTCAATGTTTTAAATTCCATTTATCATAAGGCTTGTTCATAATTAAAAAAAAATACTAATTACTAACAACTGATTTAGAAAGCTTTAAAACACAATGTTCTTAACGCATCTTATAAGATTTATGCAATGATTGTAGTTAAGGCAACTAAAAAAGAATAAGTAAACAACAACTCAGGTTAAATAAAATTGTGGTAAATGAATTTTACTTTGTCAGTACATAAATTATATTTTGACAACTTTCTGTTGCTATAGTTTTATTAGCATCATATGGTTTGTATATTGTTCGGCATTGTAATTTGTGTATCTAGTCTTGGTGTGTCAAATCTTATTTTACCTATTTGGCAAGTAAAGGCTTAAATTCATAGTCAACAAAAGTTAAACGTGTTTATGTAAATCTTATAAGTAAGCTGCTGCATTTTGTGATTTTTATTAAAAAAGACTAACCTTGATCCTAGCTGGAAGCTGGTCAATATATGGCCTTTGCCATGTCATAATAAAACAAATTTAGACAGAAACTGGAAAGCCTGTAGAATGGAGACTTATGTCACTGTAATGTGAGGAGCAGTGCAGTATGTCTAGCAGTGCAGCTCGTAGTATGGCAGGTTTTCTTTTTTTTTGAGCATTCAGCAGTCTGTTGGTTGTATAGTTGGTGAGTAGACTTGTTGCAGATGGCAGAAATTGATTGTGCAAATTTCATGCTGCAATGATTACCTTGCAGGATGAAATTAGCACAATCAGTAATACTCAGCTAGGACACTCCCTTTACTTGTTGAAGCATGCATTTTGTAGCAGCATGAAAACAACTTCAAGATGGAAAAGCTATTTTAGTTTTCAAGTTTTTGCTTCTCTGGGTTATTTTCCAAATGACTATTATGCTAGGTTTCTGAGGTATTCTAAGCCAGAGTTTATCTATTTCATAATACTATTGGTTTGTTCTAAACAGGATATCAGATATCTTGACACATTGCATTTCTTAACATTATTTGATGAATTTTGTAATAGAACACTTTCATATTAATAGCTATGTTGACATCGAAAGAGTTAGAAAGCAGGCATAAGTCAAGGCAGTTAATAGAATCGTATTGTCAATGTAAAACATTTTAGTTTTGTAGGATACGAACAAGCGAACATAGTTACTACAACATGCTTGTTTGGGTGAACAATTTTTCAGATTGTGTAAAATACATACATCTTTTATGGAGTACTGTGATAAATGTTACAACAAAATATATTGCAATTAAAAGTTTTTTTTAACTCATGTTAAAAATACTGATTACAAATTGGAGGATAATATCCAAGATAAGATTGCTTGGCAACATGCTGATCCCGCTGTATAAGACTATCTAGACTATCTAGAGTGTAGACAAAATCAAACTGAATGCTAATTTAATTGTATGATTTAAATTATAATTTTTATGACATTGATTTTAAATTCTGTGAATACTTTAGCTCACACACTAAATAATAATTTGTTATATTTTTTAGGAAAATCATTAGTTTACAATCCATATTTATAAATATGTGAGCATCATGTATCTATTATATGTATAATTAATTTACCTGTCATTGCTTTATTTTTGATTCTTTTTACCTAATCTGGTATAGACAATTATCATATAAAATATTTATTAAAATATATCTACTAATTGTTATTTGATAAACACAAAACAAAGCTAATAATATGTACAGGTGTATTAAAAAGAAAATAATCCTAAGGCATCAAAAAATAAGTCCGCATCATTGTCAATTTGGTATACTTAGTAATTTTATTAAATACATCATCAATATCGTTTTCACATAATTATAATTAATGTAAACATAATATTGTAAAACATCAAAAACGAAAAGGGATTTTGAGTTTCTTACCCCTCCTTCCCCTTGGAAGGCGTAACTAGCAACATTTCTATCTATCTCGCTCTAACGTACATTTAGACTATGCTGCCTCTCTTTTGCATTGCCAATCTAACGCTAGTAGTACTAAATCTATGAGAACAATCAGACTAAAAAGATTTTGTTGCTCTAGTATTACCTTGAAGGAAGTCAAGGGGTTTCTGCCGAAGATAAACTGCAAGATATCAACAAACAAGTTGAGAGATTTATTTCAAGAAGTGGACACAGACAAGCGAGGAGAAATAGGCTTTGATGACTTCTCGTGTCTGTACCAGAAACTAATCTTTGATGAAAATGTAAGTCACCATTTTAATATTATTTATTCAGTCGACACTTTCGCACTTTTGGGTGATTCATTTAAAAATTTAAATGCTTTGTGCAGAATGTCCACGACATCTTCGACAAGTACTCTCTGTACTGCAAGAACGGATCAACTATCACACTCCGGGAGTTCCAAAACTTCCTGCGCGTGGAACAACATGACAGGCTGGGGGATGACGAGGCCGTCGCATCACAGTTCATCAGGGATTACCTGCGCGATCCACAGAGGGACACTTATGAGCCATATTTGACCTTACACGAGGTACCAACTTTATTGTTTTAAAGAACTTACCTTTACTTTTGTAATGTTTCAATGAGTTTAAGGTTGGTATAGTTAGCTGGAATAGTTGTAGTAAGCTACTATAACTTAACCACAAAATTTAAGTGAAATCCCACATTATTGGTTTGGTTCAGTCGTTGATTGATTTGATTAATTTTGTTGTCCAAACGTTTCACTTCCGAATGTAAGCAAAAAGTTAGTATAAAGTGAACCTTCTGATATCTGATTAACCAAAAATATGGGAAAATATGAAAACAAGCTGCTACAATACTTCTGTTGCAGTTCGTCGAGATGTTGTTTTCAAAACAAAATACTATCTGGGATAGTAAAAATGATACCGTGGCCCAGGACATGACTAGACCATTGTCCCATTACTGGATATCGTCTTCGCATAATACGTAAGTACCGTCCTTTCAAATTACTGTGCACCATTTGAAATTCCTATACCTACAAATACCACAACTACGGGATTACTTTTAGGTATCTAACTGGCGATCAGTTCTCGAGCGAGTCATCTCTGGAAGCCTACGTTCGCTGCCTGAGGGTAGGCTGCCGTTGCATTGAGCTGGACTGCTGGGACGGCCCGGATGGATCTCCATTTATCTACCACGGCCACACACTGACCACCAAAATTAAATTCATGGATGTTCTGCGCACAATAAAAGAGCATGCTTTCGTTACCTCGGACTATCCTCTGATACTCTCTATTGAGGATAACTGCACTTTACCGCAGCAACGCCGCATGGCGACCGCTTTCCAAGAAGTTTTCGGAGAGATGCTGCTGGTTCAGCCATTTGATAAAACCGAAACATGTTTACCGTCGCCTGAAAATCTGCGCAAAAAAATCATACTGAAACACAAGAAGCTGCCTGATGGAGTTGAGGATAGTTCATTCGCAGTTTTACAAGAAGAAGGCAAGGATCTTGATTTGCGAACGTCTATCAAAAATGGGATTCTATTGCTTGAGGATCCTGTAGATAAGGATTGGAATCCCCACGCCTTTGTGCTGACGGAGAGTAAACTTTATTACACCGAGCACTACAACTCGCAGACGGAGGCCGACGCGGAGAGCGACGGGGAGGCCGAGACTGAAGCGCCTGTGGTGCCTCAGGACGAGTTGCACTTCGGCGAATGTTGGTTCCACGGCAAGCTCGCGGGGAACAGGCAGGAAGCCGAAGAGCTTCTGAAGAATCACGCACATCTTGGTGATGGTACTTTTCTCGTACGAGAAAGCGTCACCTTTGTTGGCGATTACTGTTTGTCTTTTTGGAGGCAGGGCAAGGTGAACCACTGCCGCATCAAGTTGAAGCAAGAGAGGGGCGTCTTCAAATATTATCTGATTGACACCGTATGCTTTGATAGTCTTTATAGCCTCATTACACATTATAGGCAGCATCCATTGCGAAGTCAGGTGAGGGACCTTAGAACACACTACTTTTTCAATGTTTTAATAGATCATCTGAGTCTTAATCAAGAGCTTTAAACCTATTGGCCTCGCCTTGGTCCGCCATTATTTTTTATTTTTATGGTGTTGCACGATAATTCCTATATATATATAGATAGAGGACATAAGAGGAACAACACAGGTCCTATATTATACATGATATCTTAAAGTGTCACATTACCGAAATAGACTTAAAGATAGCTTTAATGATTCTAAATATTTTCATCTCATCATTAATGAACGCTGAACACCGCTTCGTCAGATGATGAATGACGTGTTACAATTAAGATTATGATTTCAGTTGTGTAATCACATTGAAATACATATTATTATTAAGTAGTTATTTAAGGTGGTAGGACTTAGAAAGGGAGAAATTTATGGGATAAAAACATTTTGACTTTGCCTTTGCAAAACTTGGTATGTAATAAATATCACCATCGGAGACAACTATACGACAAAGGATATGCATTCTAACCAAGCACTTTGAATCAGTTAAAAGTCTAATGCACTTAACATCGATTTTAAATTACTTTTCATTAAGATATTGCCCGCTTTTAATATGAATGAAAGGGAAATGCTCATCATGGCCATTTTAACTTTAACTATCTAGATAATGTGACAGTTTAGGACATTATATCACATGACATGTTTTGTTTGTCTATATGCCCCCTATCCATATACATGTATAGGTATAATCGTGCGACGCCATTTTGAAAAATAATCAAAATGGCGAACCAGGACGAGGTCAGGCTCCATACAAAAAAGTTCGATCTCCTTTCACGTTATTATTAAGATATTTCATACAATCTTACAAAGCATTTTTTTACTAGGAATTTCTGATAACACTGAGAGAACCGGTACCCCAGCCGAACAAACATGAGGACAAGGAGTGGTTCCATCCCTTCTGCACTCGCGTTCAGGCTGAAGAATTGCTGCGTAAAGCCAACACCGACGGCGCCTTCCTGGTGCGACCCAGCGACAAAGATCACTCTTCATTTGCTATAAGTTTCAGGTAATATGAACCTTCTATGTAAAACTACCAACGATATTTTGATAGGACAATGACGGTTTATATAGGTATTAAATGAAAATAATTATATTTGTTTGACACATAAATATGATACTGTATTAAAATAAGATTCATATAAAATACACAGTAAGGTATAAGAGTTGTGTGAGTCATATGGCATGGGCATTGGCCTCCCCTTTCTCATTTCAAACCTCTTATCATACGCGATCTCTAGCCACGTCTGCCGCTCAAATATGTCCAGATCGTCTCACAACCATCGCCGCGGTCGACTTCAACGGCGATGTCTTCCTATAGGCATCCAGTGCGAGACAATCTTGGCCCACTTGTTCATATGATACGCGTGACGTAGTAGCCACCTCCCACTTCACCCTGGTTGTGTTTCTCCAACATGCAAATTGACTCAATAACACGACAGACACAAACACAAAGGAAGGTAGTTTAAGAAACATAGTTTGCAGTCAGCATGACAAAATTAATCTGTTTCGAGCGATTGCATTTGCAGCTGTCGGGTGTCTTCGAAAATACATAATGTATTTTTGAAGCGACTAAACTTGCTATAAAATCGTTTCCTGGTTTCTGGGTGGCATCAGGACGAGGTAGGCCATTCATAAAGTTTAAGAAGTACAAAGGCGTTGCCTATCTAGTCTATCTACTATCGACCGGGCTCAGAACAATCACTGTAATCAGATATTTTAATCTGAATAATTTGTTTCGTTCCGTCCCCTCGGCGGCTATCTACTAGCTAGAACAAATTGGAAAATTGATGTGGTTGAATTGAAAAATGCGTTTAAATTGCTGTTGTCTAGTGCATCTATCATGTTATTTATTTGATTGACTTGGCCCTCATAGACCTAACTGCATACTGGCGTCAGTAGCTAGTGTTGCTACCGGGGAGCTCGCGTGTTCTCGCGCAACTTACATGCGTAATTGGCAAGTCTACGAATAACTTCAGCTAGAAGATTTAGAGCGAATGTTTACGATTTTATTTTCGCTGCAAAATTCGATGTAGAGAATTTCATTCGGCGAAATCGAACTATACCTACATTGCGTCAATAAAATCCTTTGGGTGATTTAATTATACAGGGTAAATTTTTAACCGGTGCGCAAACTGTAACCATAAATTCAGCATATCATTCTAGAACCCCCAGCGTAGAAATTTGTCGTTTTTACTACTTTTAATTTAATTTCAATTTAATTTGACATTATTTTTGTTTTATTTGGTTTAGTTTAGTTAATTGCAATTGATATATTTATTTGGTTCTTTATCTGTAAAATTTATATTAATATATGTTTGGCATTGGGTGTTATTTACGTGAAATAAATGAATTTATTATTAATATACAAAAAAAAATCAGCTGTCTCATAGAAAAGTGCAATACCTACGCGGTCAAAATGTAAGCAACAGCAAATTTTTTTTTGTATAACCGTCATAAAATGTCTACGCTTGGGGTCTAGAATGATGTGCTGAATTCATGGTTATACAGTTTGCGCACTGGTTAAAATGTTATCCTGTATGCATAGAAGCATTAAATACTATTTATTTTTACTTATGTATCGTAGAAAAATAATATCCAAAAACTCGCAGTCTAAAAAATAATTTTAGTTATTGACTTGGCTTTGTCATGTTTCCAAATCCATAAAATTAAATCGGAATATGAGGATTCTCGACATACATGCTGATGTTGTACCTACTGATTTAACGGGCACCTATATTTACCGTATATTTTGTATCGTCCCCCTATAATTGTGCATTAGCATTAGCCACATGATCTGACGCGTGAACAACGCGTACGTCGATTAGAATATCTGATTTCTTAATTTCATTTTGTACTAGCTGACCCGTTTGACGTTGTCCTGTCCCGTTTCAATAGTTAAGACGACAAAAAAGGTCGTTAATTTTTTACCGAAGTTGAGAATTTTCCGGGAAACTATTCAAGTTGTTTTTCCCTAAACCTACAAACATTTTGAAACAAAACATATCCGAATCGCTTCAGCCGTTCTCAAGTGATGCGCCGACCAACGAACAGCATTACATTTTTATTTAAATGTATCGATATAAATACAAAGTAAACAGATACCTACAAATAGTATTTTAATTAATTGTTTTTCCAGTCCAGCTAATCCAATTAGTTGTCCAATTAGTTTGTAGCGTTTTTTTGTAATTATTATCCAATAATTTAGTTAGAACGTTTTCCAAAGCTATTATTATTTTGTTTTCTAATAATTTAATTAGTACGTTCTCCAATGATTAAATTGTAGCCTACGTTTCTGAATAATAAATATTATTCTACAATAATAACTTTCGCATTCCTATGAAATGTGTCAGTGGTAACAAATTTAGACAAGGACAGCTCCTTTATGTCGTAGCATTAAGGGCGATTTTCGTAGTGCAGGTGTTACCACTGATTTGAGGTTGACTGTACGTCTTTTGAATATTATCATTACCGAGTAGATTGTAGATGATTCTCACCATAAGTGCATAGGTAGTATCCTGTTGCTCTGCTCATTAATATTGTTATTTTACTGTAATTATTATGTTTCTCAAGCGACATCCTACTATAATATTATGAAGTTTGGATGTTTGTTACTCAATAACGCAAAAACAGATTTAGATGAAATTTGGCACTCAGCTAGACGTACGTTCCCGTGAGATAACTTTCGACATCCACGAAGGCGAAGTCGTTTGCAAAAGCTAGTCGCCTATAAATTTATTTTGAGTTATATTTAATCTTTCTCAATTCTGATGGCCACGGGCTAATGTTCCATAAAATAATATTACAGGACCGAGAGGGAGATCAAGCATTGCCGAATCAAGCTTGAAGGCAGACTTTACACGATCGGCACGGTTCGTTTCGAGAGCTTGGTGGAGCTGGTCAGCTACTACGAGAAGAATCCCTTGTACAAAAAGGTCAAACTGTGGTTCCCCATCAGCGAAGACATTGTGAGGCGCATCATCGCAGTAAGTATTCCCTTGGAAAAGTTGTTATTGTAATTTTTTCTTAAAAAGGGCGGCTGTTCATGACCAGCCGTCCACACACTGACCCTACAGAGCCAAGGCTCTGTAGAGTCGTTTGAGTGTCGTCGGCTTTTAGGGGGCCATGTTCATGATCCCTCAATACATCAGGAATAAGAACATACGGGAAGGCTGAGACATGCACGCACAACCTGTTACCGCGTATCAGTTGGCGCGTCGATGTCCCTGCCACCCTGTATATCTTGTCTTAAAAGTACCAACTGTCAAATAGGAGATAGCGAAATATAGCATCAACTATCAAAAAATACTCTCAAATCACAAACATGAGGTTACCCTAGACTGAGTGGAGATAAAGGCCTATAGAAAATATAGAAAATTAAAGAGTCATAGTGTTTCAACCCTACAAGATAGAATCGTCAGGATGGAATGACACAACTACCTGAGAAGTGCCTCATCAAGCTAAAAAGCCTTAACAGATACAAATATCAGACCGACTTATTGCTGTGTCAAACAGATTGCCGCGGTGCAGAGCAGAAAGAGTACAAAAACAGTATTTATGGTATGTGGCTTGCCTAAGTTAATTCTTGAAGGTATCCACTATCCACTTGGTCTTAATTAATCGAAATCACCTTGTAGTAACTATTGGATGGTTCAAAATTATATTGCATTGATATTTTCTTTCGAAGAAGTGAAAAGACAACAGACTTCGTTATGCTGATTGTAATTCGATAGAATTGTGGTGGCATCTACAACGTCACATGCGAACCTCGCATCAAAAACCTGACGTCAGACAAATCCTGCATCGCGCAATCAGAGTTTACCGCGCGACTGGTATATACAGTTGTGGTCATATATGTAATGAAGAACTTTTGATGTTCCACAACTTTTTATCTAAATCATGTCATGTGTTCCTTCTTAGATGTAACTAGTAATGTTATGAAAAATAGCTACAAGAATAGAGCAAATGGGATTAGGAATATAGAATGAAATCGCTGACTATTTTTTTTACAAAGAACATGTCTGGTGGCGCAATGGGTGGTTGTCTAGGTAGTGAAAGCCAATGTTCAGTAATGGTTGTTACAATATTATAATAGTCGTACTTTATAGTTTATCCAAAAATACGTTTCAGGAGTCAAGAGCTTGCTTAAACTGGTCAAAATAAAGATTATACGCCGGGGTTTTTATTGGTTTTATTTATTATAACGCCATCTGTGAGCAAACTCAGGTACTAATTGGTGGTATGCCTTTGTGTGGCTAGTAAAACATTTAATATTTTGTTGGTCTGCTGATTCTGCAGTTTTTTTTGGATATCTCTATTTGTGTATAAAAAAGGAAAAGCATATAATAAATCAAACTATGTATTTATAGCCAAACAAATACTTTTATTGTAGGTACATACTTTACAATGATAAAAAAATTACGAAATAAGCAAAAGAAAATGCAGTGTTGGCCGAGGTAAATCAAAAATAGTCTTGAAAGTCGTCTGGATGAGTGACCAATCCTTGATTTAATTAAATACAGTGCTAAAGCTAGTGTATGGTATATACTATTCCTATCTAAAAATCATGTGACTGTCAGACCCGTCCAATAATGGCAAACATTTTCGGGCATTTCTTCCACATTATCAAAAGTTTTTTACTCCCTCCGGTCTCCGGAAGGGAGTGATGTGGCGGCATCTACAACGCGTGTGATGTGGTGGCATCTACTACGCCACATGTCACACGCTTGACTAAATATAAGATAAGAATAATCCATACTAATATTATAAATACGAAAGTAACTCTGTCTGTATTTTACCTTCTCATGCCTATACCATCTGAACGGATTTCGATAAAATTTGGCAAAGAGATAAATGACATCGTGCGGACTTCCGCATATGCTACTTTTTGTCCCGTAACACTATCCCGTGCGATAATTTCCGACATACACGCGGGCGAAGCCGCAGGTAGGAGAGTAGCTAGTTATAAATAATTACTATTATTTTTAAGTATTTCAAAACTTTTATTATTTATTCAGGAGCCGGATGACAACTCAGTGTACGGGACTCCTGGTTACATGGACCCAACGGCGTTCACCTCCAAGGTACGATACACACTTACAAATCTATACTTGGGGGACATGTAATAACTACCCCTCATATTAATCACTCCTTTTCCTAAGTAGAGACTATAGAGGATTTCGTACAACAATCTTATAATAATAATTTTACTGCATCCACCGCCGCATACTTCATGTTTTCTTGGTATTTTAGTATTTTCTAAGTATGTAAATATATATTGATTGTCTGTTCATCTGAACTCATTTTGGCAAATAATATACTCAATCAGTCATCCAAAACTCTGGAATGTAATAAGATTGGGTAAAAAAACAAATTATCATCACAATTTTTTGTTGCTCAGTTCTCTACTGTATGTATTTATTTACTTAACCATTTATGCACACATATAAACAGACAAGAAGAAAGGAACAGAAAAATACGTACAAAGGTGATGCTTACTCTGGTGGTGCTGTATTTTAGAAACTATTTTATTTAGAGTGTTTAAGTATACCACACCACTCAACAAAGTCTGGGGAACGAGCCAACTATATCAACTTATTTAGGAAAACTCGATAACAGAAGTACAGACGACAAAAAAATGTAAATGTTGGTTCTCCATTAAATAATTGTACGAAATTTAAACATAAAAGCAAAATAAATTAAGAATAAGGACGGAAAACTCCATTTGGTTTCAGCGTGCGGCGTTTTGAACAGAAAAGATATATTAGGTACATAAAAAGTGATCAATTCAAATAATTACTATGAATACTGCTATGACTTTGTTGAATAGTGTTTCATAATGTTAACGCTTAATTTAATGAGATTGAACTACAGGTAACAATGAACAGGGAGCTTTTTCATACATAACTAATCAAAATATCGCATCACAATTTAGAACAGCACTAAAATTAGGGCAACCTACTTTTGTTGTGGCTTTATACTTGGTACCTATATGTTCAGATACGTAACAATAGTTCATATCTGAACATCGCACTATATCCCCTTTGTTGCCTCTGCTTAATGCTTTGTTGCACTTTTAATCTCCTGCTTTCAGATCTTTATATTAAGTAGGGGAGAGGGGGTTACAGTGGACCGTGGGGCACAGTGAATCTAGTTAGGGGTAGATTTTCAAAAAACCCTGATAAAGCTATTCTTTATTTCGGATTATAGTATAAATACCAAGTTTCCGGTTAATCAAACCACGCGTTGAAAATTCTTCCATTCAAACTTTAACACTCCCTTATCTCCCTATAAGGGCCAGGGGTGCGGGTTTTCGAAAGAGATACCGTGGCTCATGGCACACAGCCAACTGAGGGAACACAGGTGGGTTTTAGTCAGTAAAAGTCATGACACGCCCTCCTGGTCCACCCAGAGCGGGAGAAGTTATTTGATGATTTCTCACGCTCAATAAATAAAAGGGGGTTTGGTATAGCTGCCCAGCGAGCGGCACACCGGCACGGCGCAAGGCGCGGCGTAGTTTAAAAAACAAAAATTGACCAAGTTCATTATTTACTTAAACAGGGTGTAAACGGAACGCTTCCGAAGCCAGAACGTGGGTTATATACAACCTAAATACAAACGGATACCAATAACCTTAATTCAAGGTTAAAAGCGCGCCAGCGACGCAGTCGGTGTCTTTTAATGTACAGAGATCAACAAATTACCGAGTCGCAAATTTTAAAAGTAAAGTAATTCTGGATAGATGAACAGGTTATTAACCCGTGCGTGTTTGTTTGTAGTTAATATGTAGTATTTAAATTATTTGCAGTTTTTATTTGAAACATCTATTGGCGCGCTTTGGGGGTAAGACCGACTAGTTCGCCGTGATGGCTAACGGCATGACGCTCCTTACGACGTCATGGTTCCTCTCCGCCGTCACTCTTTTCCGAGTTTGACATTTTATTTACTTAGTTTTTGTCAGTTAGCTATGTTTTTCTGTTTGCTATTCCAAAACTTCTATTATGGGTAGTTTGTAGCATTTTCAGCTTTAATCATGATACTCATGAACCTGGAGTATCTTTGAAAAATCGATGCCTCTTATAAAGACAAAACTTTTAATTTAAATTGTATGATCTCGGCAGGTGACTGTAAAGGCACTGTACGACTACCGCGCGCGGCAGGAGGACGAGCTGTCGTTCTGCAAGCAAGCCATTATCACTAACGTGGACAAGCCCGACGAAGGATGGTGGCGCGGTGACTACGGCGGCAAGAAACACCACTGGTTTCCAGCTAACTACGTTCAGGAAATTGAGGTTCCACACATAGCTGACGTCCCGGTTAGTGTCCTTGTTTTTCTAGCGTGAAAGTAACCTATTTACGAGTTTTTGCGACTTAAGAAGTCTTAAATTGCGCCATTCAGAAACTGACGACTTTCACTAATAGCACTGGCAAGTAACACTCCCTGTCAATTTAGATTAGTCTATAGATGATCGCCCACTAAACGTATTTTCCAAACGTTTTGTGCAACACCTTACGTCAGGTCGTCCGATAATGAAAAGAACTTCCAAGAATTGAACTACAATTCCTTTGCACACTTTCTATACTTAATATTTCCGATAAACTCACTATCCCTTTTTTTCTTCTGTATGTTTTTATTTCATGCTTGGAATAATGATTGAAAATAACACATATTCTTGTCATAGGGCCTTGACAATGAATCTGCAGCTTTGGGAGCATTGCAGAAGGGATGTATTGATGTGTTGGGTGCCGTGGTGGAACTCGTGGTGGGAGAGGAGGGCGGTGCGGCCCGCTGGCTCGTGCGCATACAGAGCCCCACCATGTGCCAGACCTTCGACATGGCTGCGCCCACCCGCGAGATCGCACTCGAATGGCTCTCCGCCATCAAAGAAGCAGCCTACAGCGCCAGCGCCCGCTCTCTGCAACACAGGAAAATGGAACGTACATGGAGGATCGCCAAAGAAATGTCTGACTTAATAGTCTACTGCCGCTCCGTCACCTTCAACCAAGAACGAATCCGGAGCAAGGGCTTCATATACAATGAAATGTCCTCCTTCCCCGAAACGAAAGCCGAGAGGCTGATGTGCCAACAAGAGACTCCATTCTTCATGAAGTACCACACTAAGCAACTGAGTCGCATCTACCCAAAGGGGCAGAGGATCGATTCCTCCAACTACAACCCGGTTCCTTTCTGGAACGCCGGCTCTCAGATGGTTGCTCTCAACTACCAGACTGCGGATAAGCCAATGCAGATAAACGTGGGAAAGTTCAAGGAAAATGGCGGGTGTGGTTACGTGTTGAAGCCCGAATATATGTTCGACGACGCATACAATCCATATGTTAAGAAGAGCGTCGAGAAGAAAGTGAAGCCGATGATAGTGATGCTGCGATTGATCGGGGCCCGGCACCTCATCAAGATGGGCCGCGGGACCACCAGCCCGTCGGTGGAGGTCGAGATTATTGGAGCTGATTATGACACTGGCACTAAGCTCGTCACTAAGACAGTTGGTGAGTTCTAAAAATATTTATTATTTTCTTCTTACAAATGTAAGCATTAGTTAAAAAAGTTTACAACATTTATTTTTTAATTTTTCAGCTGACAACGGACTTAACCCAGTCTGGAATGACATTTGCGAATTTGAGGTGGTGTGCCCCGACCTGGCTCTCATCCGCTTCCTGGTCCAAGATGAAGACATGTTCGGAGACAGAAACTTCATCGGCCAAGCCGTGTTCCCGCTCACTTGCCTGCGCTCCGGCTACCGAAGCGTGCCACTCACTAACGCGCACTCCGAGGAACTCGAGCTGTCATCGCTGATGGTTCATATATCGTTTATCAACAGCAAATAGATCAACTAGTAAAATATTTACTAACCTAGCCAAAAAACTGTAGGATGAAGGCGTATTAGACAAGCAAAATCAAATTTTTATTTCTACTAAATATCTACATTATATTTAAAAAATCAATTCTTATTATATTTAAAAAAAAAAACTTATTATTATCTAACATTATTAAATACATGCTCGAATGATGAATGATCTGTTACAGCTATACTGTGTACTTATAGCAGTCAAAGTTTAGAAGACCTTGATATGTCCTCGAATATTTATGTTAAATCAATTCAAAATGTCAACTTATCAGGGAAAATTTATAGGCAGCTACTAAACTCCTTGATATAAGTATAAAGAAAATGTGTGTGATATGACGGTGCTTGAAGATACGGGATTGGACGGAAGTTATTCCGAAGGTTCATACCCAAACATGAACCTTACATTGAGAAGTCATGCTTTTAATAGCAAGATTGCGTTTAATTCCCATGATCGATAACTATACAATTCTTGTACAGCATAGGAATGTTCAAACCCGTAACTTTTTTAGTATTGTAAAGTGAGTGCCTAAGAGAAACGAGAGTGAATGCATACATGATCCTTACAAGTCCTACAAAAATTGTAATAACCTCGGCCTAAAGCCCAACACACATTTCGACTACTATCAATCCCCTAACTTGTATAAAAATATTAGGGCTTGTTCAACAAGCAGTGTTTCAATTCCAAGGGTCATGTTTATGCCATGGCATGTGTTCAGGGAAACTAAAGAATGCATAATATGAGCTTACTAAGACTGATATTCTAGTAAGTAAACAGAAAACAGTATAAACAAGTGAGGCCGGTGGTACGCAGCAAAATGAACAGGAGAAAAATGAAATGAAATGACAGCTTTTAGTATATGAAATTCCCAAGATTGGAATTAAAACTGTTATTATGTATGAATGTTAACAATATTTTTAATATGTGCAGAGCAAAAATCGATGTTTGTCGCAAGTAAACATCGATTTCTTCTCCAGATCAATATAAATTACGTAACATTTTTGACATTATATTAGTCACGTTTATAGCCGACTTTAACTTTTTTAACGATGTATTAGCATAATATCTAGTACAGGTTAATCACCTGCTGTTATAACATATTACTATTCGTAATTTTTTATAGTATTTAAGTGTTTAATTAAAGTAGTTATCAAAAGATTTAAACCGCAGAAAGCGATCAATTTTATGAGAATTGATTCTTATTGTATTTTAGTAAAGTATACTATCATCGAAAGATTTCAAATTTTGTATCAGCTTGTAACGGGAGTGAGTTCTATCAAACAATGTTTTTATATTCAAGTATAAAAAATATTTAAATGTAATTATCTGATCGGCAACAGGGTCTTAACTGCCGCTGATTAAGACTTCAGAGACCATAATCCATCCTAACAATAAGAGCTGCAAATAAAAAATAAAATGCAGTGAGAAATTCAGTGTGGCCATAATGTCACCGTTTTTAGAACAAAATGTTACCGAGTTAGTTAAATACAGGTTGCCAAAATACAATATCAATAATAATTTGTGGATGTACAAAAAAAGGGGGAGAGCAGATATCGCGTCGAAAATTTGTACGCATCGCACTGAGAAATGTGCCCAAAAAGAGGGCAGCATTGCCGCAGCGTAACACAGCGCTCCAGTTGTTCGTCCGTTTGCCTGTGAAAGACGGACGAACGGACAGTGGTGCCTTAGTAAAAGTGGTGCCCCCTTTGGGTACGGAACGGAACCCTAAAAACATGAGACAGTGCGAGTTTTGCGTAATTTTTATATTAGTCAATAAACAGTAACCGAAATAATAATTCAATCATGAATAGGGTATCAGTACACACTCACGTTATAGGCTTATTTAAAAGATATATTATATAATTATATTAAATTTAAGTATAAGTAGAATCGTAGCAGTTCTGCGGGTTTCTGCCTACTCCCATGCGGAAAGGCGTTAGTTTTTGTATGTATGTAGAATAATCACATTCAATAGGAATTTGCATTTACTTTAAGTATATGCTTGCTAAATATATACTTACGTATTTTACGCATTTACACTATTTTATGAAATTATGACAACATATCCCGAAGGGATTGGCAGAGGTGAATGGTACGCCCTCATTTCGGCTGTTATTTTTAAGTCCTTAAACGTAATAGCCCCAACTTATTTATAGTTTCAATAAAAACATATAGGGTATATAAATTTTATATTTATTTTAAATTGAATTATGCAAGAAAACTGATTATTAAAAACTTTGATTAATTAATTGCTATAAGTCTGATGATTTTAACATAATATCGATCAATAAATAAAATTTTTTTTTTTTTTAAATCTTGATGTCGTGATGTCGGTTCCCATGCTAATGTAATCAAAATAATTCAAAGTATCTTAAAAAAATATTTTTTTAGCTGCTTTGAGTTTACTGATTAACATATTTGAATCATGACCTGTTTAATGTTATTATGCCAAAAACTCAGACCAATTGTTGGTCTGAGGCCGACATGATACTAACCGGCTTGTGAAATGTATCGACAGGTACTATGATCGTAACATGAAAAATATGTGGTTACATAATAATAAGATAAGTTATTTATTATTTAAGTGCGGTCAAAGTATACATTGGTAGTTTCAAAGATTCTTAGCTAACAGTTTCAAGCTGCAGCATAGACTAAAATCTTATAAATATTCATTGACAGCACGAAACCCTTCCAGGCATTCTTCAGCAGTCATTACACCCCAGAGCCTTAGCAGTATGTCAAAATTGACTGTTCTAGGCGATTCGTGTACGGATGTCTACTACTAACTGCTTGAGCTGCCCGTGTATAGCTTTATTTATTATTCCGAACCTGACCCGAAATCCTAACCTGACCCGAAGTATCGTTCCTATCATAACCCGAATTGCGATATAGATACGTTTTCCCCTCTCCCCATCCTAACAATAAAAAGTACAGAGGCCGGCAATCATCAAGCTACCCCAATCTGTCAAATTTCTTTAATAGTTTTTCAACGTTATCACAAAATAATATGGTTACCTACTGTTCAATTTGAAAGTTTGGGATTTCATAATATGCTGGCTTCTGTACCTATGTGTCAAATCAGAGTTTAATATTTATTATATGTACGTAAGTAACCAAAATATCACACAACAATTAACATTAAACACGAAAAAAATAAGTACCTACATATAGTTTTAAAAAAAACATTTCTACTATGATTTATGTCTCATACTTTAAACTTTTTAAACAACTGTGTCAAATTAGAAACTCTGATTTGACACATAGGTACTTTTATTTTAAGAAAGAGGAGAGGTGAATACCCACCTATATATCGCAATTCGGGCTATGATAGGAATGGTACGTCGGGTGATCGGGTCAGGTTAGGAATAGGGTAACGTTCGGAACAAATATGTTTTTTCAACTTCCTAACCTAACCCGCGACCGGGTTAGGATTTCGGGTCAGGTTCGGAATAATCCACCCATATGCTTTCCCTTTAGTGTTTTTTGCAGTGTTCAAAGATTTAATGGAAATATTAAATAAATTATAAATATTTGGAAATGTTTTTTTCTGCACACCTAATTATCGTTATATACCCTGAAGGTCAGAGCACCGATGATTTAGAATTATAGTTTGACGGAGACCGCTGACTGTATCGTGCCTTAGAAATGCGCGGCAAGACACGGGGCAACACAATGCAGGCATTTTATAGGTCTTCTAGAAATACACGCTGAAATTTTAGCGGTTGTTTTCCCGCAGTGAAATGATTCTGTCTTGATAATAAAGTCAATTTAACAAAAACTGTAAAAAATGGCAAATTTACAAAAACCAAATTCGAAAGCGATCTCGAACGAACAGCTGTCTACGTCCGGCCGGCCGGCCGCGCGGCCTGTCCGAAAATAGTTCGATATTCGATACTTAGGAATGAACCCTACGTAATCTGTGACCCTACTCCCGATTTATTAACTTTTTCGGACGACAAAAACACAGAGTAGAGACAATTACTGTCAATAGTGTTGCCTTACATTTTAACTTCGGGCTCCCAAACTAATATTATGTCCGTAGGTGATATGGGGTAGGAAACACACGTAACTTTGGCCGAAACTACGGACTTCGCGCTTAGAGAGTAGACCCCCTGGCTCGAGCGACGCGCAGTCGTTGACCAAAACCATACAGCGGATAACTTCACAATACTTACCTAAAAGTTATTCTAATTTTCCTTTCATACTTTTACGGGCTTAGGAAGTAGAGTAGGACCGTCATAAATACTTATTTCCTATAACTCTGAACACGAAAGTGCAATTTACAAAAAAAAAAGTTCAGTGCACTACACTAGTTGAGCAGTCCAACTCGCGTAAATGTTCCTTCCCTTCATCCAGTTTTCGCTGGAGTATGCGCTAAGGTAACCCGTGAAATATTTACTTACGTTTTTTGCAATGAAGGTTTTCGATACTTTTTCTGCCACCAGACGGCGTTTCGTATGCGTCAGGTCCAAACAGCTGTCAGATAGCAGAGATTTCTACCAATGCGCAAAAGTCGCTGGTACTAAGGAAAAGCTCATTGAAGGGTAACATAGCATTTGGTTCCACAATTTAAGTAATTGTTTTTTTTTTTTACTACTAAATTGAAGTAACACATTTATGTTTTAGTGAGTTGTTGTTGATTACCTAATGTATATTATATATTCCAGGCTAAAGGACTATGACAGAAACAACAATTTCAAATCGAATGAAAATGATAATTGTAACCTCTCAAATAAGATTAATTATACGATAGAATGGCCAGAAGAAAAGTTATACAAAAGTGTGGATTCAAAAACAGTATTTCCCATGGACCTATGTTGATGAAAAAAAAATGAATGTTAATAAAAATCATTCATTTATACAAAATATTATAATCCCTTGAGTAAAAGTTTTCTTTTTTCAATTTATGTTTCCAAAGATGGCTAAAAATATGTATGATTGTTAATATATTTTTATTATAAACCTATTGTAAGATTCTGTGTGATAGAAATTAAAACAAAATTTAATTTTGTATTCTTGTTGTTAACAAAGTATGTACCTATGTTAAAAGCGACATCAATTAAATGAAATTGAAAAAAACATGTTTTAAGTACTTTATAATATTATTTTTGAAATTGGTTAACATAAAACATACAAATATTATTCTATCTGCTAAAGGCACCAATTTTGAATCCAACTTGCCGCTTAGGATCTTAAAAGTTTTAACCAAACCAATGACCCTTTCATCGTGCATCCGTTCTGAAGATATTTTTTTGATCTCAGTTTCAAGTTTATCATCCACATTTTTCAAATAAATCACGATGAATCGTAGATCCACCATATGCATCAGACACAAATGTAACGCAGCTTGATGCTGAAATCCCAACTAAAACTTTTAGAGGATTTGCTAATTTGTAGGTAAGTGGAATATGTAATATATAGATCACATAATTTTATAAATCACATTGAATACCAATATCTTTGTTTCTTCTCGAACTCAATTTCCACTTCGCAGAAGTTTGTAGTTTCCATGAGAAAGGTGTCATCCTGCTCATTTTCATTCTATATGTGTACAGACGCCAGCAGGTCAAGCTATCCCAAACTGCCAAATTTTCCCAATTGAACATGAAACTTATCGTCTTGCAATAAAGTTGAAAATCTATCAAAGAAATTTGACAGATTGGGGTAGCTTGATGTGCTGGCGATCTGCTGTACTTGAGACACTGATTTTTCTTTTATTTCACGCCAAACGCCTTTGATGTCGCTCCTTCTTTTTTTGATGCAAACTAGAATTTTGTTCTTTCCATGGGAATTGACTTGGCACTGCACATTTTTTCAACACGGATCTGGCTGAAATAATAATTAATAAATAAAATGTTATAGTTAAGTAATTTTTGATAAGGCAAGTACTAAAAAACGTTTGCACTACATCATTGAATGTTGAGCGCTTACAGACATAATCAAGATAACAAATCTAAGGTTTATCGTTATAAATAAGTACTAAATATTCTTAAGTTTTTCTAATACTGAGTCCTTCGGTAGCTGGTAATCGTTCGCCGTGAAGTGGCTTTTACAAACGAGCCTATTTTTCATTGGAGTAAATTTTTCTCTACGAATGGCTACAAGCCACTGTTTTAATCGGCTTTTATCTCCTGTAGGGAACTTATGCACTCTTGTTTTATTTGCACACATAGGCACTGCACAACACTGTGGAATTTTAGAAAATAATATTCATTTTGTAACGTTTTTAGGAATAAATAAACACAAATCGGGTAGCAAAATACAAATTGGGTATGTAGTTTGACAGGTGGTTGGACCTGACGCTACAGTGCTGCCATCTAAAAAAAAACTAACTTAGAACATTTCAGAAAACCCACATTGGCAGATCAGTCATCAGTGTTAGGTTGTATAAATTATGATTGAGAATGATGGTTATGGTGATGAAATTATGGTTTTATGAAATTAAGTGTGATTAAATTATGATTCATGACCAATTTCGCAGGCGATCCTGCCACTTACGCCAACAGCTTTGGCAAATAACCAGTTCCCCGTATTTTTGCAGTTAACAGCTGCGCAAAGGGGCATGTCAATTATTTTAAATGCTAGTCGTTTGTTTTCAATAAAATATATATAATGACAGCTAACTGTCAAATTTTTAGACGCTGGATTGTAGCGACATCTGAAGTGCAGCACAGCTGTCTGTTAGTAAAGAATAGTAATTATTTATGCGTAAAAGAAGTTGCTTGTATAAATAAAAAAAGATAGTGACAGCTTGCTAGCTGTCAAATTCTTGGACGTTATCAGCGACATCTGAAATGAGCAAGTGGCAGTTTTAATCTGTGGTTTTAATCCACATTGGTTGTTTATCTAATTCGGTTTGTCGAGTCTGTGGCCTAGTGCATAGTTTAGTTCAATACTTCAATCGTGGTTCACTCCACAGAGTACATTACTAGGGGCCAATCTATTACTATACTCTATAATCTATATCTAGGGGCAGTTCACTCACGCGAAGCTATATTTACTTACTTGCTCGTAGCATTGATGAGGTTTTTGTAGTTTCTGATACTGAAATAACTTTATAATTCGTCTAAGTACAAATTTTTTCACTAGTTTTTATTCGAATATTACTATAGCTAATAGAAAACTAGCTGTCCCCTAAAAACTCTGAAAACCGATTGTTAAAAATGTCATAATATGTTTCTGAAACACTTCAATGGCCGTACTGTCCGAGTGTCAATAAGTGTTTTGCTGTTCCGGAACTGTAGATTGATATGTTTCTATCAAGGAATGTGATAATGAATAGTTTTCAATGGCGCAAATGGTTTCTTTTTTTGATTTTTACTGTGTACCGGACGTTCGACAGCGTCGATGGTGAGTGCTTTTCATCACTTATCCATTTCCATACGATTATAAACTTTGATTTTATATTACCTAAACACAAATACAATTCTGTTTACGTATTTCTGGTGTACTCAACTGATTTGACTTGATGAATTTGATGGAATAATATAATGTTGTAAAAACCATAATACGCCAGACATTGGATAATATTCTATTTTAGGGCTTGTTTTAATGACAAATATTACAAAACGTGCTACAAGAATGTGAAGTTTTTTGAAGTGCATGGAGCTTTGTGTTTGTTTAGATAATATTAGAGTGATCACGACCAGGAGCTCAATGATGTAGTTAAGTGCGTCCCTATGAGAAAGGGTTAAGAGTCAGAAATTCTGAAAACTCTAGTCTACTTTAATGTCTTAGGTTCACACAGTTTAATTATAGAGATGGGTTGTTTCACCCATACTCTATTACTCATGGTTTAACAAGAAACAGGCGTAGGTTTGTTATTGTAATGACAACAACAAACATGATTGTGATCAGTTGGTCATAAAATACATTTGTTAGTTGCTAACGGCCTTATTTATAAAAAGTTACGGTTGCTAAAGTCTTGTTTCTCTTTGAAAACCAGACTTTAGCACCGTTTAGATGTTCGATAACTTTTTATGAATAAGGCCGTAAGTATTTAATACTCAACAGATAATTACCAAGTGATATTTTTCAATTCTTTCTCTAATCACATACTTAACTCCCCTTTGTTTCGGCATTAAAGAATTTATACAGACATCACATTATCATGTATTATAATCAAGCTTGATGTCTCAAATCCCATTCTAACTTGTTAAGTTGATCATAGGTTTGAAATGTTACTGCAATAGTGAGAGATGCCCCAACTCAACATGTGAGACGGATGGTTACTGTTTCGCCTCTACCAGCCTGGAGAATAGAGTGCAGAAGTTTACATACCAGTGAGTGTATTTATTTATGTTAATAATATTGAAATTTACTTTACTTAATAATATTTTCTAAATTATTCAAAATTATAATTACTAGTAATTTTTCCAAATTTATTCAAAATCATTGTGGAAGGCATTTTATTTTTCTTATCATTGATCTGGAAAGGTACATATTTTCATTCCCTCCAACTTCTAAATCATAATGTTGGCTGACAATTATAATAATAAAACAATTGGCAAACTCAAATCAACACAAACCTGTTGTTATGCTGTGGCTCACAGGTATAATTCTAACCTATTTCTATCAAATGATTGACCTGTGTAGTGCGGTGGTCTTAAGGTGTATGAACTTGAACGTTGCATTTCCTCCCGAAAACCCAGTAAAATGCAAACAATCTACAATGTATTGCTGTAAAACCGATTTCTGCAATTCTGATGTGATTACACAAGAAAAGTTGTCCAAAGTGCTTCATGCCTCAAATATGGGTAAGCTTTTCTGCGCACTTGCGGGCGTGTCATGTATCTATTTTGATGATGCAGATTTTGAGTTTGTTTGATGTACTATTAGAATCATATAATTGCATTGCCATTTCCTATAAGTTTTGTGTTGAGATGCCAATACTCTAACAATCGCTTTTGAATTAGTGATTTGAATATGTACCTACTAAGCAAAGAGAACGAGCGGCCGCAGGTGCCGACAGAAATAATTAGTATGATTTGAATGATGTGCCGTACTCCTTAACCAACTCTATTTTCCGAGTGTGCGTTGTTTGCTTTAACCTACTAAACATAATGTATGGTGGTTCCACTTGCGGCGCAGCTGTATCGAGCTCAAATCACTGATACCCATCGAGCATCCCTTCAGTTGCTCTACGACGAAAACTAAAAATGAATCGGTGGTGATAAAATGTTGTAAGTCACATGACATGTGCAATGAAGGCCTGCGCCTGGACCTGCAACCGAAGCTGCCAGGTAGGAGCGACGTGGAGGTAGTGCCCTCGATGTGCCCCGCTAACTACTGCACTCTAGCTTCCCGCTGTTGACACTCGACGCCCGGCATACCACACGCCAAGCGCCCTGCGCCGATGTTCCTGCGGCGCCAACTGCCTTGGTGTATGGTGCGAGACTGCATGGCTAAAGATTTTATTTTTCTTCGTTTTGTTCTAATATAACCAAGTTTTTTTCCGTAGCCGGCATTGATCACCGTTTAGGGTTTATACGTCCTTTTTGTACTAATCTAAGAATTTATGAACGTAGATGTTGGGACCGAGGAAACATATTCCCTCCCGGGGACATGCCTATATGGTGCCGCAAGGACGAAAACCCCAATATATCTTGCTGCGCCACGGACTACTGTAACCGTGATCTATTCGCAGGTACAGTATACATTCGGAATGTGTCGTCGGGGCGCGCTGTCTGGGTAGCTTACATTGTGATGTCCACATCAAATGTATTGTTGAGTCTTACCATGTTACAGTAACGTTCATACGAGATTACATATAACTTGGAATAATATCAGCTGCTCGGTTACAGTCGTGCATGCAAATGTATCAAACTATGCACATAATTCTATTGGCAATGAGACATTTCCCGATGCCTTTATTGTTTAAGTCGCCGCGTGTTTCATATTAACAAGTTTACAATCATGTTTCTGAAATGCTGATCTTTAAACTGAAATGTATCGTTCAAACATTAAATGGGCCATCATTACATATAGCCTTGCATATTAAATTAAACAAAGGGTGCCATTGCACAGTAGGCATGACAGGGTTGCATCGAAGTAGTGCCATTATTATACGACACTGAATGTCTTGATTACAGAAAGTAAAGAGGAATGTGTAGTTATTTTTCAACAGGCGATAAATAAAGCCGTAAGTGATCATAAGCCGGTTTTTTCCACTTGATTTTAGCATGCTAGGTATATGATTTTATACTAATAACATGTCAGTAACCATAATTTTGTTATTATTTACTTTTGCTAACAACATTTATGCACTTAGTATTTAGTTTACTTACAATTGGCTATTGGGGCATGTAACTAACGCTGCACGCTATAAATATAATGTACGGAGATGTGTGTAGGCTACTAATTTACACATTACCGTAGAATACTCGAACCAACTTTTGGTTTTCCTTTATTCACCCATAAGTATACCTACCTAATTTTTATGTTTGAACAAATGAATATGTATTCGGCGAAAAAAACACAAATAATAGTAATGAAAGACAAGAGCACAGAAGAGGTCATTAATTGTGCTTTATTAAACAATATTCTGTCGAATACTTAGTTTAGTAAAACAATCTTGTGATTATCAGAAATATTATACCTCATTTTGTGGTAATTTGTGTTATTATTTAAGTCCAAATTGTAGATATATTCTATATATGTATATGTATTTACGTATGTGTATTGGTTGTGCTTATTGAATGTGTTTTGTGTAATGTGTTCATTATCTCCTTACGAACGCTTTCACTGAACATTAAACGGTTCCAGGTTCTGAAAGAATTGTTTGCTGTAAGTATTTAAATTATTTAAGTTTCACACAAAAAAATTCGTCAGGAAGTATTTGCAAAAGAATCAGAAATGCAAACACAACGCGCTAAATAGAACTGGTGGTTATAATTACTATTCATTTAAGTCACAGTTTATTTGTATTTACATTTTAGAAACTACCTAGCTTTAAGAAGGAACATACCTATAAGAAACCAGTTGAACATTGGTATTCATTGGTGATGTGTAGATCAACGTCCTATGAATATTTTGTATCACTTCTCTCAATTGACGACCATTGAATGTTGCATATGAACGATAATGTCCTTCTCGAAAAGTGTCCCGCAATTGTAAGAAGCTACGACCTATCTTTTAGGTCTTCTTATTAGTATTTATTGCAAAATTTAGCATTATTGAATTGTTTTGAAAACGATGTACGATACAGCATGATAGGTATAAGATTTTGAAATGTGGAGTATGTGTTTATGCATGCAAAACCTTCGGGGTTGGGTTGGCTTTCCATAAACATTATCCAGTGACACGGTTATTTTTTATGTTCCATTTCACAATATACATACTTACTGCTATAATTAATTATTTTTTTAATAAATTAGCATACAATTATATCGAAAATTTTACTCAAATCAAAATATACTGCAAATACTGCTGCTTATACCTTTTTTTAAAAAAAACAACTCTTTTTTTGTATTTCTTGAGATTTGTTTGCTTTACCTAAATCCCCCTATTTTGAGTACAGATACTAATGCACAAATTCTGAATAAAGAGACGGGCCCCACAGCGACGGCATGGAAAGTTTTGCCATGGGTGATGGGATTGATGGTTCTCGGTGTATGCGCTGCGATCAGCTTCTGGTGGGCGAAGCGATCGCATGGCCCGAAGAAGAGGGTCCCGTCTCGAACGCCATACCCGGCGGATGATTCCGTCTGTGAGGCCAGGCACCCTATGATGAGAACCACGACCATACGGGACATGATAGAGCTCACTACCTCTGGATCTGGCTCCGGTAAGTTTTCAAATTCTTTATTCGTATTTTTACGTTCACCAGCACCACCTCTGGAGAAACTGTCGGATAGCTTGACTACAATTTATGTTTATCTCTGGCTCACAGTACTGAGACCGATCTATACAAATACCCAGTTCCGGAATGAGTGAAAGTAACCGTTAGTTCTTACAATGATTACATAATACATCGTAGTTTATTACTCAGAAAATATATGAAGATCGTACACATTTCGTAAGGCTCTTGTACCAATCGTCACTGTAAATAGAAGAAAAATCCAGTTGAATATCTATTCTAAACGATAATCTGACCCGTCGTCCGAGGTTCACGTACGCTATTGTAGTCTTCAGAAATTCTGCCACAAATTAATGAATTCATAAAGCGTACATCACTAAGTGCCAAAGTGAACGGTCTGCATTAATGCATCAAATTAATTGAATGAGGCAATAAAAAATATGAAATCTCATATATGGATGTCAAGAGCATATTGTCCCACACTGTCATGAGTTTACAGGCTGTATCGTTTGCGTGTTAAATATAAAATATTCTTTCGATATGTACAGTCCCGGACTTTAATTGATAAGCCACTTTTAAACTTTCCTATTTTGCAGTTTTATACATTCACGAGATTACACGATTAAACACGAACTTAAATCACATGCTCGTAAACCAGATGACAAATTACTTATAATCGGAAATAGTCTTATCCATAGAGGTTGAAGGTTGACTAATAAATTGTCAATGATAAATAAGTTTCTCCAATCTATTTGATACGACCTCCTTTGAATTAGAGCTCATAAAATACTCGTTATTTCTGAAAACCTATCCGAAGACAGTCACAGTTGAAATGTCAGAGACGATAATTTCGAATTTTGGTGAATCGTAGCCGTAGCTATTTATGTTTCTAAGCAACAGTTATCATAATTGTCATGAACGGTATCTTGGACGCTACGCGTTCGGATAAAATCGTGGGTTACGAATTTTTCCGATGCCGAAATTACTAATCATAACGTTACTATCGCTACGCTAAAACAATTGTCGCTAGGTTACGGTTGCTAGCCCTGCAATTGGTTGACTTTGGGTTGTCACTCTGGACTATGTACGAGTATAACCGACTAAACCCGATTTGCACTACACGGCTAAAATAGGAACCGTGGCAAGTGGCTTATCAATTAAAGTCCGTGACTGTACATACCCTTGTTCCGATATTAACTATTTAAGGGCACTTTCACATTTTTTCTTGAATTTGAGCGTTTGTCTCGGTATTTGATGAGTGATTGATTATGGTTTAAAAATAGCCAAAAAAAAAATTTCCGAGTAAATTTTATTATTTGTCTAGAGTGCGCCTAAAAATATATGTCAATTTGTTTACATAAGTCAGTAAAAACCTTGTCTCGGCAAAGGATGTTTCATAATATTTTACTTTTATAATCTTTTGATGCTTTGTTACATGGAACATATAATAGTTTAGTCATTTATAAAAATGTCCGTGGTAGGACTGTACCTTGTTATTTGGAATGCTCAAATAGTTTTTTATGTTTCATACAGTAATACGAGTATACCAAAAATAATTCCGTAAAACAGAGTATTAATGATAATTTTTCGTCTGAAATTATATTTATATCTATGTATGTTTAATCGAAATTCAAACAAAAAGTATTTAATAAGTAAGGTTACTATGTCAAATTGCTTGAAAAAAAAAACTGTATATTAAAAAGTAAAATAATAATTTTAAACAATTGTTGAATGCAACGCTATGAATCAGTAATAAATCTCGGGACGCGCGGGCTTTAGCTTTAAGTACGCGCCCGCGCCGCGCGGCGCGGCGCCCAGGAACAAGGGCGTCCGAATCATAACTGTTAGCATGTATGAGTAGCGTACTTCACTAGACACACGCGCGATGCCGATCAGCTACCACGCGCCGGTAAATTTACCTAAAACTGAATAGGTACTTCAATTTGTCATTGCGTAGTTTTCAATGGAATTTTACGTTTGTTCGAAGGATACAAAGATCTATCTATTAATAATTGCATGAACAGGGGGCCGATTCTACTAATTTGCAACGTTACACGTTAAACTGTGTTTCCACAACAGTTCGATTTCGATCGCCGTTCGATACTTACATAAAAAGTCATTCTACTATTTTATAAGCAAAATGGAAACTAAACTTAAAACGAATTGCAACTGAACTGTAGCGGGAACACAGCGGGTAACCCGCGTTACCAACATGCCAAAATAATATGTTTTATTAATACCAAAAAGAAAAAAGTTGAATCTAAAAATGTTACTAAACACGAATATGTGGCACTAAAAGTATTTTCTATAATTAAAAGACATAATGATCATAATTTTATCATTAACTTTGTCCTATAGTAAACGTCACGCTCATGTTCGATTTTGTTAGTAGAATAGGTTTTGACATTGTTTCAATCGATCGTTGGCGTAACTAAAACGTAACCGCAGCTGTGTCGCAGCTGGACCGTTGTTCATTTTAGTAGAATGCGAAAACGCTTAAAAGTGGTGATTCGGTTGCGGTTCTATTGCGTTTTTTTAACAAATTTGTTAGTAGAATCGGCCCCCTGAGATCTTTCGTTTTATTTACCCGTCTGCAACTTAGATTCTTTTTGGAGCTAACATAGCTTAGGAATTTTTGTGCGTAGGTGAGCTAACCTAGCCAGTCAAGTAAAAATACGCAAAATGTTCAAAATGAGCATGTGTGCAAAGACACTTTGCACTTTGTCATAATTTCTTCCAAAGACTTGAAACAAGTGTTTAAATGTTTGAAGTTGACTCTGGCGACAGCTTTATAAACATAAAGTTTGCTGCAGCAAGCATGCATTTATTCCACATTAATTCATTCAAGGATTAGGTCATGGCCATTTTATTTACATTTTGTGTTTGCCTGTAGGGTTGCCTCTGTTGGTGCAGCGTTCAATCGCTCGTCAGATCCAGTTGGTGGATATTATCGGCAAAGGTCGCTTCGGAGAAGTCTGGCGTGGTCGCTGGCGCGGCGAGAACGTTGCCGTCAAAATATTCTCTTCTCGCGAAGAGTCCTCGTGGTTCCGTGAAGCTGAAATATACCAGACCGTGATGCTACGACACGAAAATATTTTGGGTTTCATTGCTGCTGACAACAAGGGTGAGTCCAGCATTCAATTATTATCGTGATTGTGATAGCCCGGTGGTGAGGGCCTCGCCTCCCACAAACAAAGTATAGTCGGTTGAAATCCGGGCAATACTACAATGTGTCTTTTTCAATTTATATGTACTTTCTGAATTTATATTGGACATTACTGACATCGGTGAAGGAAAATATCGTGAGGAAAACCTAGAGTTTTAGTAAAAAAAGTTAGACATCGCCAATCCGTCTTGAGCAAGCGTGGTGATCAATGCTTATGCCTTCTCTGTATCGGAAGACGCCTACAATCTGCAGTGGCACAATAATAGGTTAGCATTATTATTATCTCTTGTTATCTAAGGTTGATTCGCTCATCAACCAATCTGAGCATATCATCTGCTTGACACTAATGTCGTCCATGGAGTTCAATTGATGTAGCATCGCCATGGGTTAGCTAACGACTTGTTGTTGATAACTCATGACGACATACATCAGGCGATAGTGCCGCGTTATGTGAATCGTAAGTATTGATTCCTTACTTTATCTATGTTTAGATTCAGACATTAAATATATTAATAATGTCGCCCTACGCTCACAATTGAAGAGAGCGGTTGCCATGGTTGTGGGCGCGATCAAAACCCATACAATGACATGCTTCTTCAGTTATTGTAGACATGATGGTGTAAACGTGAATTTTAATATTTAGGTACATGTATTTTTCCGTTCCGAATACTGCAATGCAAACAGTTTTTGTGCAGTTCAATATGGTGCTTATGAATATAATGCGATGCTTACATAATATAATCTAAAAACTATAGTCCCGTATTTATAGAGTTGTTATAACTACGGGACTATTGTTTTTTTTTTTTGACAGACATGATCATGGTCCAGTAAACGTGTATTTTAATATTTACATTTGTGTTTTTTTTTTCCGTTCCGAATACTGCAATGCAAACAGTTTTTGTGCAGTTCAATATAGGTCCTTCTGGATATAATGCAATGCTTACATTTAATCTAAAAAATAATAAGTAGTCCCGTCGTTATAAAGTTGTTATAACTACGGGACTATTGATTTTTTTGACAGACTTGATCATTGTCTAAATCTACATTCGAGATTAGGCTAGTAACTTGATCTATGATTAATAAATGGATTGATGCAGTTATTATCACAGTCATGTCGTAATACAAAGACTAGCAATTAGCCTACATATACTATAGCATTATAGGGAAATTGTTTGGTAGATACGTTATATTATGTACCTACACACACGGCTACACATCAAGATAATTATACATTTCCAGTATAAGCTGATTTCGCATTGTATAGGATTTCCGTACAGTGCGAGATCAGCATAAACTGGAAATGTATTGCTTGATGTGTAGCCGTGTGTACAACTTAAATACAAAGTATAAGGTATAAAGCCCAACTAAACACAGGACACCGTGCCGTGCTCGCATAATTCAATATTTTCCTGGAATGAAAACAAAGCATTATGATTTAAATTGCACCACTCATGCGTCACAATCTGGATGGACTATGCTCCAGAGTGATTAATAACTTGTTATCCATTAATTACAGTAATGGCTGCATTGCATGTCATTGCTATTTTATGCATCAATTATTGATAGATCGGTAGATCAACGTCTTGCGTCATACTGCATCTAATACATTGTATAGAAAGCATAGGAAGATCTTTATTTCTAGTATCAGATAGCCACACGTCGTAAACATTTAAATGACTCTAAATACTCTTGGTCCCAGATAACGGTACGTGGACACAGTTGTGGCTGATCACGGACTACCACGAGAATGGATCGCTGTTCGACTTTCTGAGCGCTCGCACCATAGATTCGATCACGCTTGTGAAGATGTCGCTGTCCATCGCCACTGGACTGGCCCACCTGCACATGGACATTGTTGGGACTAAAGGCAAGTACCACATTACTAACATCGTGTCGAAAACGTCAAATAGCGTCATCACGGTTTGTCGAAGCGCTAATAGATATTTTTATCGAAAGTATATCTGTTAACGCTTCGTTTACTGTGTGACGATATCTACAGGGTGTCAGGGACATCGACGGGCAACCTGTAACCATGGATTCAGTAGGTTCATGATCCTGAACTCCCCTGCGTAGTAATGTTTGGGCGGTTATTTGAAAAAAATATCTGAACTAAATTGATTTTGTCAATTCTACGAATCTGTTTTTACACAACATTAAGCAACAAAGCATAAGGGATGATTCTCATCAGACCGGGCCGTGGCCCGGACGGGGCACGGATTTGAAACGTTACATACATTTTGTATGAAGCAGTTTATATTACACAGTGCATGATCCGTGTCCCGTTCGGGCCCCGACGACGCTCGTCTACACCACGGTTGTTGCACAGACACGCCCCGTCCCCTGTACGTCTTATAACCCGGTGTAATATAAACGTGCAACACGGACGGGTTCTTCTCCGGCCTCGGCCCGGACACGGCACGGTGTAATGAGAATCATCCCTTAAACCGTTTTGAGATCGAGCGCAGTACCATTCTGCAAACAGAATGTGTATTATGGTCCGAACTACGAAAATCTGCGAGAAACGTGCAAACCAAAGTTCTGCCCTACTAGTGAAATATTTTTGTAAGTAGCTATAATTTTAGTAATGTACCTTCCGTCAGACACAGAACAGAAAATGAAGCTAAGGCCTTGGAACAGCTGGGTGTAAAAAAAAAATATTCAGATCGAAAAATGTGGGATATTTATCGATGATGAGTACTGCTTCCTGGGGGCTCCTCCTGGAGGCATTTGTGAAGAAGGCCTAGTTGAGATTAAATGCGCGATTACGCATTCGATATCGACCCAGAAGAAGCGATTGCAAGAAAAAAAAAAATCAAAAGGAACCATTCCGGCGAGCTTGCCATGAATGAAAAGCACGATTGGTTATACAAGTTCATATTGTGAATTATATAATATATACTTCATAGATGATGCTGCTTATTGCCAGTGTGCACCTACCAGTTATAGTCCTGCCCCTGGTTATTCAATTACTTACATTATTACCAATATTTCAAGTAATATAGGAAGAGTTTTGCGAGGAAAATTTTTTGCGCGGGGATGTCTTGAATGATATGCTGAGTTCATGGTTAAAGTTTGCGCACTGAATAAAAACTTTTCCTGTATATCGATAGTAAAAATCAAAAATTAAGGAACTGAGAATTTGTTGCTCCTTCTCCAATGACTATCTGTACTTCGATGCATCCTCTCTGCTGCTTCTACATCCACCATATTTGCACCACACTCACTCAAGCCACCTCTCACATACATTCTTACATCTATTTTATACACTTTCTCTGGTTACTCACACACACTGGTATTTCCACTAAGTTTTTGTATTGTATTATGTTTCTTTATTCAACCTTAGTTAAGTAAACTGCATTTTTATGGACCAAATCACAGGAATCTAGCCGAGGGAGCGCCCTTGTTACATGTTATACAGTTTTTTTTTTAAACCTACTTCTGGCACAAATCTCACAAAGTTGGCTCCTTGTTCTTTTTTTGCGCTAGTGTTCTTTCTCTGCGTCATGTTTACCAGAAATAAACGTTTCTCTTTTCTTTCTACACTCGTTTCGCTACATTCACGCCACTCATTCATCTTACGACGCTTGTACGATCCCGTATATGAAGTGCGAGCACGTAAATGCTTCTTCAGTTCATCTGGTCAGCTAAGAATGTAGGTTCACACTCGAGAGACCGTTTACCCGCTAACACGATAATGATGATTGACGACCCAAACGCTCAACGGAGTGGCCGATTTCTGTCTGAACGCCACTCAATTTGAATTGGGCCAGCGGTTTGGAATATGTAGATGTGAATTGTTTTTTTCAGCATGCATTTTTTTAGTTTTTAATTGTGATATACAGGAAAAAAATTATCCAGTGCGCAAACTGTAACCATGAATTCCGTATATCATTCTAAACCCCCTAGCGCAGAAATGTTTCGTCGGTTATACAAAAAAAAAAACAGCTGTTCCATACGTTTTGACCGCGTAGGTATTGTACTTTTCTATGAAACATCAGATTTTTTTTGTAAAACCGACGAAAAATTCCTTCGCTGGGGGGTCTAGAATGGTATGCTGAATTCATGGTTAAAGTTTGCGCACTGAATAAAAATTTTTCCTGTATATTCGTGATGATTTGAAATAGTTTTTAATACAATAAAGACTAAACACTTTTGACATATTGCTAACAATAGATTACGGGTCTTTTTGGGTTCAAGAGTTGGATCTTTCGATCAATGGTTGATATGCATAAAATCATACGAAACTCCTCTTAAATCTTAAGGTACCTACGCTTTGTGCATGGAACCCCCTGCCTTATCAAATGAAGGCTTAAATTTATGTGTCAGCCTCTTGGCCGATTTGGAAATTCGATGTAAAATTTGCTCCCGACTGTTCTATGTACATTGGGTACATAGGTTATTTAGACTAGTGGTCGCCAGTGGTCGAAATTCGACCATAATTCATAAGTGACAAAGTTCGTACTCCTTCGTCCGCGTAAGTTTCGTAAAAAGGGGTAGAAAGGTTTTGCTTCACGTATTAATATAAAGATTTACTAACGTACGTATCCGCTGCAGAAATAACAGGAAGCAACAGAAAATAAAGAACTAAATGTAACAAACAATTATAGGTAAATACAGCATTTTCATAATATTACATACTAGGTGAACAATTTTAAAATAGAGCAGGTTAATTATTATTTGTATATAAAACAAAATGAAGAGAGATACAGCCGTCCGTTATCAGTCTTAAATATATAATATATATACAAATAATTAAGAACGCTTATTTAAAGGGAAGTTTTTTTTTTAAATTAACAAGTGTAACTAATTGCATGTTTTTTTTGGTTTTCTCTCGGTATCGCAAAACATTTCCATACTAGCGGCACATTCGTTGATACACATGATTGGCTAAAAAATAAATAGATAGACTTTATACACTAGATCTGAACCCAGTATTACTACTTACTGGCTGGTCACATAATTAAGAACGCTGAATTTTTTATTCAAATTTAAATAGAGAATATTCTGGGGCTCGTATAATTTTGGCGCCATTTAGTGCTGTAAAAGTCTTAAAGGTAATTGCTTCATATGAAAACAATGGCGAAAATAAAAATAAAATTTCGCGAGAAGAATTGGTCGTATAAAAAGTTAACCGACCATCTGGATTGCTCAAAAACGATGGTTTTCCATGCTGTGAAGCATTTTGCCACGTATCAAACTACTGCAAATATTCCGGGTGTAGTACCTAAACAGAGTCGAGATGATCGAAATATTGTCCGTTTGGCAAAACAAAATCCTTTTAAAGGAGAATAAGCTGAGAAAATGATATTTTGGTGAAAACAACCCTCCAGCAATCTCTGCACGTTTAATAGAAGAAAACTTGCACGGAAGGATAGCAAGGAAAGTGTTCATGTTGAAAAGGAGCCATAGGCAAGCCCGGCTTGCATTTGCAAGAAAGTATGGAAACTGGACAGTTAAACAGTGGAAAAATATTCGTTTTTCTGACGATATCAAAAATAAACAGGATATGTTCTGATGGAAAATGATATGTACGACGCCCCCCGAATAAAGCTAAAGATTTTAGTTCGGGTAATATTCGAATTAATCAAATACTTTAAAAAAAATATGCTATTTTAATAATCATGTCTTTATTTTTTAATGTCTTAGATACAGTTATAGGAGTTTGAGTAATATCAAGGAATAAATCACAATTTTTGTGTTTCTTAAAAGTACTATACGAACTTAGGGCCTTTAGATGCAAAAGCGATCGAGACAGACAACCAACCACAATATAAGTCTTCCTCAAGAATAATAAATATTTTATAATTATTAAACTAACTTTGAATGGGTTTTTTTTTTGAGGGTGGGAAATCATCAAATAAGGCTTTTACTGACTAAAACCCACCCGTGTTCACTCAGTTGCCTGTGTGCCAGGGGCGAAGGTATCTCTTTCGAACAACCCGCACCCCTGGCAGGCATCGGCCCTAGCGGACCCCACCAGTTGTTGCTGACATCTCTGACGGCGCGCGTGGAACACAACGCGCCGTCGTAATGTCGCATGGTCGTAATCGTAATCCAGTAATGTTTTGTTTGGCTATACGCATCAAATTATGCAACATGGTCGTAAGCCAGTACTGTCTTGTTTGGCTATACGCATCAAATTCAGAATATCCTTTGCTTGGATGTCGCAGCCTATCACAGTGCCCAGTCTAGTGACGATGTGCAACAGATTCTTGTTTTTTTTTTTTGTATGGTACGCATTACAATTCAATATTACTAGATCGCGCATGTTGCTCCAGTTTTTAGAAAGCAATTCATCCATTTTACTAGACATTGTTTCTTCGATAATTTTAAGGATATACAGGAAAAAAAATTAACCGGTGCGCAAACTGTAACCATGAATTCAGCATATCATTCTAGACCCCCCAGAGCAGAAATTTTTCATCGGTTATACAAAAAAATCTGCGGTTTCATAGAAAAGTGCAATACCTACGTGGTCAAAATGTATGGAACTGCAGATTTTATTTTTGTAAAACAGGCGAAAAATTTCTGCCCTTTCTAGAATGATGTGCTGAAATCATGGTTACGGTTTGCGCACTGGTTAAAAATTTATCCAGTATAATTATAATGGTGGTTGGTTTTTCCAGTGTGATTAAAATATTTCCTTTTTTCTCTGTAAAGGTTAATAAACAAAATTCTCCAACAGGCAAGCCAGCTATAGCCCATAGGGACCTGAAATCGAAGAACATTCTAGTGAAGAGCAACCTGACCTGCGTGATTGGTGACTTAGGTCTCGCCGTCCGTCACAACGTGGCTAGTGACTCCGTCGATGTACCCACCACCAACAGAGTTGGTACCAAGCGTTACATGGCTCCTGAGGTAAGCATAACTACATAACTTGTGACGTCATCAACATCTGAGCGTAGCTCTCCATTTATAATTCAGTACCAAATTGTTTAAAAGCCTGTTTGTACGAGGAGCTCAAACGGCACAGAGCAAAATGTTTCTCAAAATAACTAACAGATACAGCTGATAAAGATTCCCAAGGCTTCTATTTCGTATAAAGCAGCCAGGTTATTTTTGCTCAAGTCACAGTAAAGTTCGATGTATGTCTTTTCAGCCTTTATTAGAAAGACTAGAATGCAGTCTAGACCTGCCCCCGACGTATGAATAGGATAAATGTTATAAGTTTATCGACTCGTCGTTCTGTGTATCTATGTGTCTGGCTGTGACTTCTTAGGTCCTAGACCGATTTGGTATGGTTTGATTCAAAGCTGTTTTTTTTATAAGGCTGGTTCAATCGGGTTGCTTAGTGGTTCGGTTCTTAGCTATGGATCTGACATATGAAAAACTGTAACTAAATAAAAAATTATAGGTACTCGATGAGACAATGGACACTCGGCAGTTTGATCCGTACAAGCGTTCAGACGTGTATTCGTTCGGTCTGGTCCTGTGGGAAATGGCTCGGCGCTGTGGAGTGATGCCCGATGAATACCAGCCTCCTTACTACGACTGCGTACCCCCCGACCCTGCGCTCGAAGACATGCGGCGGGTTGTGTGCACTGAGAAGCGGAGGCCTAATGTACCGAATAGATGGCATTCGGACCATGTAAGTGATACTTTGAATACTTAATCATTAATTGTTTTCCGTAATCTGTATTTATAAGGTATTCATCTATATTTTTTTTTAATTTTGGAGCCTGTCGACCACAGGAAAATAGAGAAAAATATGGGAAATAGTAGTTGGTTTCTTGACCATCATCATCGGCCTAGCCTTCTCCCAATTATGTTGGAGTCGGCTTCCAATCTTATTGTTTGGTTTCTCGAACCAGTATTGTTGAAATGCCCTAATTTTGTATTAATGGGATGTTTCACCACCTCGAACCTCACGAGGTTAGTAAGCGTTTGCCTCGTCGCCTCGAAGTTGATTTTATACAAATAATTGTTCCTTTTTACACGCTTTATATTAGCTTCACTTGTATGTTTGTTTGTATGTAACCGACTCCTTAGAGCGCGATTTTGACCCACTTTAAACGGTCAGATTTCATTGAAACTTTGTAAACTTATCGAGGACCGATGACAATTCAATAACTTAAAAAAAATTGTTAACTGTTAAGTCGGCATAATTATGCCAACCAAATTCTGTCCTGGCTCAGGTTCAAATCATGACATATATATATATGAAAAATCGATTCGATAGCTGATTTTATCGAACACTGTTATCAGTAACTCATTATCATAACGCACATAAACACATGATTACACAACGAATATATTTACGTACACATATTCAATAATATGCTATCGGTAACCAGTGAGCTAGTACCTAATGCACTCCTCATCAAAACGACACGTGCCTTATGCCATTAATTTATAATATACTAAAGGCGGAAACACACTGGAGCATACTTTTGTTGTACAGATGAAGTTCTTAAAACTACACCACAACTTTCTAGGAAGGGGTGGGGGGGGAGAGAGCATAGAATTTTTGTAATTTTCTGCGTTTCAGTTGAAACGGTATGGTTAATAAGAATAAAGTAGAATGTTTTAATGATGTAAGGTTGTCTCGCCGACAGGTGCTGTCTTCCATATCCAAGGTGATGAAGGAGTGCTGGTACCAGAACCCTGCCGCACGGCTCACCGCTCTGCGCATCAAGAAGACGCTTGCCAACATCGGCACACCCGACTACATCAAGCTGTAAGTGCACCGAACAAAGTACACGCCTTATTTCATTGAGCTCTTTCATGTTCAATTTGCCGTCAGATGCCGTTTGAACACCATTCAACGATTATTGCTTGTGAAATCGGTTGCTGTTCACTCTCATTCTTGTAATATATATAACGTGCTATCTCACTTCACGCTTCAAGGAAGACAAACTAAATACATGTAGCTTCAACAATCTAGTTAGATTTGTATGAATGTCGTTTGACTATATCCAGTTTGTCTTTCTTCGCAATCGATGTACACATTATGTATTTGTATGTTTATATGATTGTGTAATGTTTAGGGATGTCGAGCTGGATGAAATAAGGGTTTGATACTTGGACTTTTCGTTGTTAGTGAACGGACTAGATTTTCAAGCCACGAGCGTGACTCCTGATCCCTACCTCTTAGAATATGTTTGTGTAATAATATCTTGAAGGAGCATTTAATTAATATTATCATATGGATTTGAAGTTGTAGTGATATTTTTTCGTTACCAACTACGTAAGTTAAGTGTTTCGATTTCATTTATTGTGTATATTAAAAAAAAAATTGAGCAGCACGTTTATTTTTGTAAACTATGTTTTCTGTGATATGAAATTAAATCGCAGCTATTGTTATAAGTTTTATTTGTGTTTGTTCATTAATGTAATCGTGTAGTTTTAAGTGCGTCTGCCTCCGCCGCGTTGGAACTATGTATATTTAAATTCAGTTGGTTGTAACTTTTCTCTTCCACATAGACGCTATCTCAAATCCATAATATGATCCGATACGCAGCTCGTTGTATGAAACCGTGGTTGGTCTACGAGCCTAAAGTTTGCAACCAGCTGCCAGCCCATATCAGGGAATGGAACTTGCAAGGCCGTAGCTAAGAGGGTCAGAAGGCCAGCACTAGCGTAGCGCCCAGCACGCGCCACTCATCTCACGTTAAAGGTCGATTCACACCGACGCAGAGTCGTAGCGAACTGTCTCATTCTTGAGGGCGAAGTCGCACGAATAACCGCGTCTGCGTGCGTTTTCGTGCAACTTCTGTGTTGTGTCGGCGACGTATGAAGACTCGATAAGCATGAGATCACGCGAGTACGCGCGTCAGTTTCTTTTCACCTTCATTAAATTGTGAAGCAAGAGGTCAATATGCTGGCTATGTAAACTTTGACGGTCGCGTCGATGCGCTTTGACTCTCCGTCGCTTCGAATCGACCCTTAAACTTAAATAATATATAAGACTAATACACAAAACAGTGATTTACAAGTGGTTGTGAATATTTTCTTTTGTATGAATATTGCATAAACAAAAATGTACTTATGTACCAATTATGAATAAAATAAAAGAATTCTTCAACATGGCCTCCGATGTTTCCTGGCTACGGACTTGGATACACACACGTCTTCCTAAAACGAGCACTTCTGTAACTTTAACTGTTAAACTAAGATTATGATGTATGTGACACGTTAATGTACCTACAGATTATAAAGCGCGCATCGTCATATTAAATGTCATTTAATTAATATTTTGTTAGATTTATCGATACAATAAAATTAAGGGATGTGTATGTATGGTCGACGCGTGACTCGAGTGATGCCAGAGTGAGTTTTAAGATAATATTAATACATCAGTAAAGCACCTATTTTCTTACTCATTCCGAAATTGGAATCCTTGGAAGTATAAATATTTGGAATTTGTATATAATGAGCGGTGTTTACACACTACAACGACCTACTATATGCGTAAGGACTTTGATAAGTAAGCACGTAGATTTCATACTTTTGTGTAACGTTACATATTAGGGTAACTATTTTATTTATTGTGTTTTATTTAAGATGGTCAACCGCCAGTGAACGCTCGTGACAAAATACTTCTAATTTTATGTACAAAGATATGTTTGTTGTTTATAAAAAATATAAATAAATCGGAAAATATTCATGTGCGCTGTTAAGGTTAAGTTGTTAAACATTTGATACAATAATATATAATCGTCGTGTAAGGATGTGTAACACACATCACAGTTAACAAGAATAAAATAGTCGACAAGTAAAACTTAGAGACTGAATCTAAATCCAGTAAATTTAGACCTCACTGCCTTTTGGTGACCTCATTTTATGGTGATTCGGTGTTTATACAAATATGCTTCGAATTTCTTTTATGTCGTCCAAATTTAATTAACACGATTATTTAACGTCGTCCAATTTCAGGTTTTTATATAAAATAAGTTCGACTCATACACGTTAAGTGGCCCTTAATATTATAGTAGCATTTTAAAGTTCGGTCGATATATTTTTTTACAATTTTAGATTTTAATGCCGCAGGAGAGTAGTGTAGTTTTTGTCATTTATTTACACTATACGTGCGTGCGAAGCAACGACTTATAAACGGTGACTTTAAACTGATTTATGTACTTTAAAGAGTTCGTCCCAATCTGCCGCAAGGAGAGTTTTCACCATTCGGTTAGTTCGATTCCAGATTGTGTATATTATAAATCGCATTACTTAGTTTGAGGCTCCAGCAAAGTATGTAATATTCCATTACACTTAGTTGTTTGGCTAACGTGATAGTTACAAGTAGTGTACCTATTTTATAGCAATACTTTAAATATTTAATTTTTTTTCCTTCCGCAATAAATCCGATCGCCAAAATCTGTATTTTAAGACTAACGATAATAAATGTGTACGAAATGAATATTCCTTTTTCAAGGAAAACCTTTGAACTAAATATTAATGATGACGAAATGTAGATTTTGTACTCTTTTTGCCAGACTCAAATGTACTGTAGTGTATACCTTTTTCAACGTATTTAAGGAAATATTGGTTGTTTATTAAAGTAATGTAGACTTCCGACGATTAGTGTATCGTCCGAACTATTTTAAAATTAGGTAAATTATCCTCAATCTAATTACTTTGATGTTTCGAACACGAATGTATGTTATTTAAAAAAAAAAACATACATACACAGAAACATTCTGCCTTTTACTTTCTAAAGCAATAATAACTGTAATATGTACAAGATTTAAAAAATATAATACTAACGCTACAATACCACGGAACTGTACAAATGTCAGTGTTCCAGATTGATTGCACTTGAACTGTGCGCAGCTTTATCACAGTCATGCAAGACACGCAGCGAAATTTGTTTTGGAATTTCTACAATTGAGTAATTTGAATGACGAAACGCCGTTTAAAAAACCTATGTTGTAAGTCCTAGAATTATTGACTTTGAAAACGTGTAGATTTCCATCGAATTTGCAATTTTTATACTACATAAATAACATTTTTTAATAGCATTTGTAACTCTTTGATTCTATTGTCATGTGTTTGTCATTTTTCAAAATTATTCTATTGTGTTTGGTATATAATTAATGAAAAATTAATGTTAGAAGATCTAATTAAATAAGTGTTTGCATTGGATTTTAGTATACAAACGAGATTCTTGTAACGGGCAGCTAACACCCAACTGTGGGGTTCACATTGCGATGATCAGTATTTTACGGTATAATTTTGGGATCACCTAGCAGTTTCATACTGCATTTGTTTTTACACGCTTTATATTAGCTTCACTTGTATGTTTGTTTGTTTGTATGTAACCGACTCCTTTGAGCGCGATTTTGACCCACTTTAAACGGTCAGATATCATTGAAACTTTGTAAACTTGTCGAGGACCGATGACAATTCAATCATTTTAAAAAAAATGAGAAAAAAAACGTTTTTGTAGTTAGCAGAACTAAAAAAGTAGAAAATAAATAATAGTTTAAAAAACTAAAAAACACGCTTTAAAAACCAAACTAAAAAAGGAGAAAATAATTTAATTCAATTAATGAGCGTGGGGTGCTAGACATTAATTGATTATAAAAATACCTTAAAAAGCACCACGCTTTTTAATTGAATTAAATTATTTCCTCCTTTTTTAGTTTGGTTTTTAAAGCGTGTTTTTTAGTTTTTTAAACTATTATTTTAACAGTATAAACAGTGGGACTGCAACGATTACCTAGTGGTAGCAAGCGCCACTGTTGAACGTGAGGTCCTGGGATCATTCCCACGTCGGGCAAAGTGTTATTGGGTTTTTCTATCTGGAATTTCTCAATTGCAGGAATTGTGCTCGGTTGATGGCTATAGGCTCGTCCCCTATTGCATGGGACTTGAACATAACTGACGAATTCTGGGTGTAGTATACCTTGGAACACTTCTGCTTAATCCTTCGGGGAGGATTTTGACGTGTGATCCCAAGTTTTTACCGTAAAATATATCTTAACTGGAGACAGCGCCGTGTGCCCGCCGCTGACAGCAATATACTCACAGTCACGCAGAGACTCTTGTCACGCTACGGCTACATTGTCGCAATAACGAAAATATACTTGGCGCACTCCGTCTCGTACACCGCTCGACGTCTGGTTGTACAACAGAGCGCGCATTATCGCGACAATGTATGCGTAGCATTACGGAGTGGTAAGTAATAGGAGTGATAATGTGAGGTACAACGACGCGATAGACAGCTCTAGCATGTCTGGACTCAGGGCAAATTTAACTGCACACGATCACTTCCAAACCACATCCAGGAACTGTCAGTTTCATATTTTTTTAGTCATATTGACAATGTCAGCTCTTGAACGTGTTTAAGATGTACTGATAGTGTTCACTTTCATTGTTAAAACACGCCCTCGGTCGCCGCGAAACAGGATCTTCTGATGAAATTCAGTAATACACTTTATTTACAGGCTCTTCAAGTCAAACATTTACGCAGACCCCAAATGGTTTTTCGGTGTCCCACACCGGTTGCACTTTACGACACAAATATTAAAGTTCAATCAATTTCACCAGAAAATCCTCTGTCCTGCGATTCGTTCAGTATGCGCTGTTCCTAATATTACGGCTCCATGTCGCGACAACGCGAACTACACTTGGCGCGCTCTCTGATGTACAGCGAGAGGTCGAATGCTGTGCGGGAGACCGCGCGAAGTGTAGTTCGCGTTATCGCGACTATGTAGCCGTAGCATTAATGAAACATCCCTTAACTGACTAACTACGATGTCGGTACAGACGAACTGTGTCATGTTGGTCACTTTGAAAATAAAAAGCTACGATGGCCAGTTTCCGTGTTGGTAACATCGTAACAACGTAATCATTCCATTTACTGTACTACTTTGTAACTTTGTACCATTTATGTCCTCAAAACATCTCAGGCCTTGTACTAACCAAAGCGACCGTCGCGCAAAGAGCGCTTTCCGGTTTATGGAACTAGTCTGTGACTTTTTATGAACGGTACGATCGTGTATTCGTGCCACCTGTCGCTTCGGTTAGGACACGGGGTCATGCTAATGAAATTTGTCGTTCATACATTACGTATGTAGGATATGAAAATATTTTAGTATTTGTAGATTTAGGACGTCAAGTTCAAATTACTGTCATGAAACGAAATGTACAAGCAACTATTAGATTGAAATTATTTGATGAGCAATACCAAGAGGGATTTCATGTAATGTTTTACCTACTGAAAGGCAATAACTAACATGGAATAAAATATCCAAAAATAATTATCCCACTGTGTAAGTTTCATTATTTGGTTAAGGAGTGGACTTATATGATAAATAAAACCAGTGTTTTATATTTAATTTTGTTTTATTTCCTTCATATCAACTGTATTATACAAGTACGTACAGTATTCTTATCCCACGAAGCGACGCGCGCTTTTCCGTGTAGTAAATAAATGCGTGTCGCTTCGTGAGATAAAAATAGGTACAGACGCCAGCACATTAAGCTACCCCAATCTGTCAAATTTCTTTGATAGATTTTCAACTTTATTACAATACGATAAGGTTCATGTTCAATTGGGAAAATTTGACAGTTTGGGGTAGCTTGACCTGCTGTCGTCTGTACTATATTCAACAACTAGCTGTGCCCGCGACTTCGTTTGCGCGGAATAGTTATTTTTTTATTATTAAATAAAAATAAATAACATTTCTAAAATAAAAGTAGCCTAAGTTACTGCTTATTACATCGGCTATCTGCCAGTGAGAGTCCCGTCAAAAGCGGTCCAGCCGTTTCAGAGATTAGCCGGAACACAGACAGCAAAAAATTTAAAAAATATATTTTGGTAGGTATATGTACCGTGTATACATCCATTATGCATTTAGTAAAAAGCGGTTATTTTTATATTACAAACAGACACTCCAATTTTATTTATCTGTATAGATTAACATAAATTATATTTAGGTACGAATGAATAACGGATCCAGCACCAGATACATCAAGTTATATTGATCAAGCTGAATGAAAAAGATAGAATGTAAATGTTAATAGTTAGCTTTCATACGTGACCAAATCGTGATATAACCAAGCATTACCTACATTTACAATAACAATTGAGATTTTAATAATATAGCCTATAGACAGATTCAGGCCAAGCGAGCAATTCGAGCCCTACAATGCCACGACAGCAGAGCGAGTGGAGTAAGTCGAGCGTGCTTGCTCACGACAAGAGCGAGCCCAATGACGCCACCATTGAAAAAAACGCGTGCACTGTGCAATGAGCGAGCAAAGCGAACCCCTCCTTATGCCAAACATGTGGTGCACACACACGCGCTGTCAAAACGAGTGATCGGAGCGAGCTCAAGTACCCTACGAATTGACGACTATGCTTTCACATGCGAAGAGCGAGCCATTACAAAAAAAGGATGTTTAGCGAGCCTACTTAATGCAGGCACACTTTTGTAATTAGTGAGCCACCTAACTACGTTCATAAGGTTGGTAATCGCGGTCCGCTCACTTGTGGAGAAGGCGGGCTTGTTTCGCTCGCTCATCTTATAAGTAGACTTCTTCCACTTGCTTGTCTTGTGAATAAGGCTCGCTCCGCTCGAGCTCTGTCAACTTTGTACGGGGCGAAATAAGTAACTATGGGGGCTGAATTTTGTGTGAATGTGTGATTCACGTATACACAGTCTGAATGTATGTGTGAAATGTTGCCAATGTTGCCATTGGAAAAAAATATTATAGTTATTTTGTATGGTATCACCAAGGGAACAATTTTGATCTAAGTCAAATTTTAAATTATCCAGCCAGCTCTATATGTCAAGCAGGATGCTTCTCTGTTACAAGATGATGTTACCGTACAAAGAAAGAAAGAAAAATTATTTATTGTGACTCGCACAGGAAGATCACCCTCAGTTTATGTACCCTAAATATACCCATTATCGCTGTAGAGGCTGGTTGATGCTGAAGCAAGTGATGATTATAATCTATTGATTGCAGATGGGGATGCCAGCACATAAAATGTGGCCTCTTTATTGATAAAAATTACTTTTAACTATGGGCTTCGCCAGACGGCCTTTTTGGTGAAGACAGCGTATAGAAATCAGAAATAAAGTCCCTCATGCCATGACATGATATGGACTGGTTCTGAATTACCAATAAAAACTGTTAAAACTCATAGAGATAACTTATTCTGGACCAAAGGAATGCGAAAGCCAAATTAAATTGGAGAAATTTTATACCTTCTGCATTCTGCCCGAAATTATAGATTACAGACAGAAATAATTACCAACAATGAATTTTACGTTTTTATTCTCTGTCTACGGTTTTTACCATGGTTACGTACCCCTGCCTCTGCAGGACTCGACCGACCCTTGCTCGTTGAAGCGCCAGCCCGCGCCGCAGCTGAGCCAGTAGCTTTAAATTCCCCGATCAATAATAATGCCAATATTTTGATCCAGCCTGTCCCCAATGATAGCTGTCCCCCTATCAGTGACGTCCTGAGCCGAGGTCCGTACCCCACAGGGGGTGCCCTCAGCGTGCAGTCGCTTAGTTTGTAAATTTTAGTTTGTAAGCCCTGGCTGGAGGCGTTAAGAGTAAATTCTTAATGGCAGCCCCAGGAAAGCCCGGTTGAGCAGTCACGGCCTCTCAAGGCAAACTGCGAGATGCCCAACAAAAAAAAAACACATTGACAGTTTATGAGTTAATATTTTTTTTGACAGCGCTCATATGGAGACTACGTAGGATGAATTTTATTGTCCTTATAATCGTAATAGTTAAATCATTTGCAATTTTAGCATATTTCCACCATTATTAAGGTGATATTCGGATTCAGACCGTATTTATCTAGGCTCATAGGGGTTGTTTTTTCAAAATATTTACCTAAAATGAAGTTTAAGCGAATTGCATTTCGCACATTTTTACAGCGTAAATGATTATGTTTGTTTGGTATTATAACCAACAATATCTGTAGTATTGTTATCCTAGAAGCTTAGCTCATATAATCAAGTTGAAAATATCGAAAAAAATACCTATATACAATACAATTTATATAAGTTTTCATTCATCATTATTGGAATTACAGAACACATGCAAAATTCATCATAAATTTTCAGTAACGTTACTAATATGCTTTTACTTAGGGTTTTGTAGCAAAAGTTCCTATATCCTCCCCGATACAGCTGTACCTACCCGTTTTATTCGCCCGGTACTAGATTTAGTAGCTCATTGCATTCCTTATGAAGTAAGCTTTCAGCGGGTACGTTTTTTTTCAGTTTTGAGCAGGTACACAGCCAATTTTAAGACATCTAACCATTTTGCTATTTGCAACATATTTTCATAAGGTTTCACAATGATATGATTAGTGTAATAGGTATAATATCATTGAGGCTTCAGCACCCCAATTGCGTAACTCACGATTAATCATAATCTGTTTCGTTTTGAAACAGATGGCTAAACCATCGCTTCATATGTTCTAAAAATGTGTCTGCTTAACAACGTAAAAAACGCAATGAATATTGTTGAACTGTCAAAATGAAACCTATTATGAATAGTCGCGTGGTGCTGGGTCAGGCACTGCCGCAGGTATTGAATTTGCTCAGTATTAGCTTTTTTAGGCTCATTGCATTCGCTTTGATGCGAGTTTTCATCGATTGGGTTTTTTATTTATTCTGAGCATATTTACGGCCGAAATGAGACTATTTAATGGAGTTATTTTGCTATTGTCAACTTCAATTTAATTTTTAACCCTATTTTGGCCAATATTTTTGATTTTTCTCTCCATGCCCTAGTAGTGTTTTGTCAACACTTTACAACGACTCCAGAATCAGTGTTCTAATAACACGTTTTTGCGATATACGAATTGGAATTACGACTTATTGTGAAAAATAGTGACGTCATAGGCAAATTATATCCCGTTTAAAATTGTTATAAATATGACCTATCTTTTAAATCTCAAACATAACTCTAGCACTAAACCTCTCGTAGTCATTAGCGTATGAAATCTTACATGTTTTTGTCGGTCAGAAATATTGAACTTACCACCAGTACTCATACAGTACACATATACTCTGAAAAAGACGTTTTCACGCGCAAAAAGTAGTTACATAGGTACTCTGTGCAGATGAGCGATGTGCATTGTCATTTTTTTTCTGGTTTTGGCTTCGCCACGGCTTCGCACGGTTTGTGCATTTAGCCAGTGTCAAGTAATTTTTCTTTTCGATCAAGTAAATGGCCCGATATCGGGCACGAAGAGGCACGAAGTTACAAAACAGTCATAGCCGTGTTTAGTCAGTCAAGTCAAAGTTATTGTAAAGCGGTAGTAACTTTACAACGACCTAATATGAGTTTTTGGGGGGAACACGAATAGTCCACGATAGTCACTTATTTTCACCTTCACTACACTCAGATTTAACTAAATTGAATAATTCACTACCAAAATTATACAATTTGATTCGCTATTTCACTAATTTCATGAAAATTCGTGCGACTTTTCCAACCCGATCCCGCCAAAAAAACCGCATTGTCATTTGTCATTCTCTCAACCCCGGATCTAGATTTTTTTCTAGGTGAGGTAAACCTGCCCACAAAAAAAAAAACTTTCATTTTTATAATTAGACATGTATTAATTTTTTTATAAAAATTTCAATTTTACTCATCGAGCTTTTTGTTCTGCAAAATAATCGATGCACAAGACAATCAGCGGGGTAATTACGTTACACGCTATCAGTAGGAGGAACGTAAACAGAGAATGCTCTTTAAACGAGGAGGAATGATTCTCATTTTGACAGTTCAATAATATTCATTGCGTTATTTTTACGTTGTTGAGCAGGCCAATTTTTCGAACTTAATTATGCAAATACAATGCTGGATTATGTTCATATAGTTTTGCTTTGTCGATTTAGCTATTTAGGATAGCAACATTAGAGTTTGGCCAGCGAGTCCTTGCTCAAAGAAATGGTGGCAAATTTAAAAATCTTCTGCTGTAGCAGCATGCCACGCCGTGTCTAGTCTAAAAAGAAAATGATTTCATGTTTGTATTTTTGTCAATAGATTTTTTCTTAGGAGTAGGAATGTAGGATTATGATAGCATTTCAACTGATTTCAACCAATATTTCATGTTGCCAGCTGAAGATTTTTTATATTTGCCACCTTTCGCTTGTGCCATGATCGCCAACCCGCCTGCCAAGCGTGGCGATTATGGCAAGCCCCCCGAATTGGGGGAGGCCCACAGACATATAAAACAGTAGGGGAGGCCTATGTCCAGCAGTGGACCTCTTCCAGCTGAAATGATGATGATGAATGATGAGTTGCTGGCGGAACTAGCCATAATATTCACGGTACTGGTAAGTACTAAAATGTATTCCTATGATGCAGCATGGATGCAGCAAGTTTAATAGTGATCGGTATAATTATTTCGTATAATTTAGTCGTAGACGAAAGTAACTATTTATTATAGCAACACTTCGCACACAGACTTTCTTGATCTAGTGTATTACGGTACCTACTTAGTTATTTTGCTAAGTTACGGTATAATATGTGAATCTCTATGTGGTCTGTGGTTCTGTGCACAGACTACTAAGACTATACTACCAAGTAAGACAAATCCAGTGTTGCCCGTACGATAATTATGGGGGCGTAGGATAATTATGCCAATGGGACGTTGTACGAGAGTGATTGTCTAATCTACAGACGCCAGCACATCAAGCTACACCAATCTGTCAAATTTCTTTGATAGATTTTCAACTTCATTGCCTATGGATAAGGTTCATGTTCAATTGGGGAAAAGTTCTCATTGGTAAAGTTGCTCATGAAAAGTAAAGATACCACAGTTGACTGTAAATGGAAACTCGTGTGACCTGTGATACACTTCGTGCTTGTGTCTTGGCGGTTTGTACTGCTAGCGCTACTGGTAGTGAAACTTGGCATATTCTCCCCCTTTGTCTAGTCATTGTCGTTTGTTATCATTTCATAAATTCTTCATGAGTATTTTAGCTTTTTTCCGTGTTTTTTTTTTGTACAGTAATTTTGCCCAGAGTACGATAATAAGGTATTTCCCAATTTATTAAAAACTATTATAAATTTGAAGATTTGGACGAAATAGGTAACAGAAAAATTCTAATTAATTGATTTATATCCATTTTCTTAATTAAAAAAGAATTGAAATCAAACATATTTTTCGTTGTTTTGAGTTTACCGCCAAAACGCTCCTTACGATGACTTTTTTTTCACGTGACCATATGTGAAGTCAGATTTGTGTAAACTCAAGTAGTTGTAAACAAGTGAATGTCGAGTTTTAACAAGATTTTTAATGGATAGACAGTGGTATTTCTGGTGAGCGTGCTTCTGTGCACAAATACTTCTAAAAACTGCGCCACACAAAGTAATTTTACTGGTGCCGTTTACACAAATCTGACGACACCTGATAAAAAAGCACAGACATATTAAAAAAGTCATCGTAAGGGGCGTAATGGCGGTAAATTCAAAACAACGAAAAATTAATTTGATTTAAATAGTTTTTATTGAGAAAATGGATATAAATCAATTGACTTTTATTTTTCGGTTACATATTTCGTCCCAATCTTCAAATTAGAATAGTTTTTAATAAATTGGAAAGTACCGTACTTCGACGTGGGAACTCGGTAATTTTAACTTTTGTCGTTGACAACACTGGACAAATCACAGAGTAGTAGAGTACATTTGCGTGCTGTGTTGAGCGCTAACGCGAAATCTAAGATTTAATTAATTTAAACCGTGATTGGTGATTCTGTGATCACCAGTGCTGACAGTATTTATATTTTTTCGTTCGTATAATTTTCCGTGAAAAGTGATTAAAAATATTAACGATTGATAGTGGTCTGACCTCCCACCAAGCATTTCTTTGACACATTTTACCGACGCCATGTTTGTCACGTTTTTGCCATTTGTGAATATATTTAGCCAAAAAATGAATTTGCAGTAGCGTCATTGCGTGTAGTTGTTGTACAGTGTTGAAAATCTGATCCACAATGAGTCAAGTATTCCCGAAGAACAAGGAAAAGCGCCCGCGGCCATCGACCGAACCTAGCACTGTAAGTATTAACCAAATTCCCGCTCTTCGCGACAATGTCGTTGCATTTTTTCATGAAATGGGTGGCCTCACACGTAGTTGTGTGTTCATACACTTACATTGTGAGCGACTATGAAATATATATTATTTTATTCTCAAATCGGGATCGTAGTTGTAGTCTACTCTGTAGCTTTTGCGAAGCCCTTGCCTTGTCAAAGTCCATGCTTTGATAATTACCCTGGCTGCTACCTTATTAAGAAAATACATTAACGTTAATCTACCATGGTAGTGCCGAAATTTTTGCTTCTAGAGTTGTTACTGAAGGAACAATCTAAGATTATAATCCTAAACATACATAAATACTTCATGTACTTTGGGTTTGTGCAGTCAACTTACGAATTTAACTAATTGACAATAAATTCATGAATTTAAGCTACTTGCTTTTGCTAGCGGCTGTGCCCGCGCGGATGTCGGTTATCGCGTAAAAAAAAGTAGCCTATTTCCTTCTCCATACCCCAGGCTTTGTCTCTGCCAAATTTCATGATGTTTGGTTCAGCCGTTTGGGTGTGAAAGTGTAACAGACAGAGTAACCTTCGCATTTATAATATTAGTAAGGATGATACATTGATATTTTTCTCAACATTGCACAATAGAGCCCTAGTATTGTATAATATTCTGTACTAAATAATTTAAAACATAAATTGCATGCTTATGCGAAGGCATATTTCATGAGCAGCTGCAGTTAACAGGCTTGCCTTACTGAATATACCTTTGCTGCTGGTTAGTTGCCAATGTACATAATGGAAGTCTGGTACAATTATGTTGGTTTCGGCAATCAAAATCCCAAGGAAATTGCATCAATGCTTAAAATTCAGCATAGATACACCTAGCATCATACAATAGCACTGATAGGGTGAATTTTCTCAGTGTGTATAGATGTATGGATGGCTGAAATGTAAACTATAAGAAAAGATACTTATTGGGGCAGATTATAAATTTAAAATCTGTGTAAACCTTTAAACGGGAGAAGTGTAATCTTATAGGTAACTAGCAAACCCGATGAACTCCGTTTCGCCACCAGATGGCTTCGTTTTATGTAGATAACATAAGAAGAAGATTTTTTTTTTTGTTTTATTTCCTGAATTTTCTTTGCTATAAACCTCACGGAGCCCGAGACCTTTCCAACGAATGCAAAACCGTGGAAATCGGTTCGTGCGTTCTGGAGTTATAGCGTCAGGAAGGAAAACCCGACTTATTTTTATATAGTAGATATATATTTTACCAGTTTGGGGTTGAAACACTTGGGCCATGGGGTCCAATGCTCAGGGTCTATTTAAGAAATAGCTGGTTGTCATTTCTTGTGACCTAGGAGCTGGCTTTGACTTAAGCCAGAGGGTAAGCATTGCCATACAAGATGGCAATGCTGTCGGTCTGTTGGGTACATTACCGGTTGTCAATGATACGGATGAATTTATGTTATTTTTGCTTACATATTTTAGTTTTCTATTTGTGTTACGGCAGATTTTACAATAGTCAGATTACTTTTCTTTGAGGTATAAATATTACGGTTTGACAACTTTTGTATAGAAAATATGTCAAACTGAAAAATTTACTTGTCAGTTAAGTTATCTGACTATTGAAAAATCAGCCATTAGTTAAGTTAGGTTATTATATAGTTATTTATACTTATTAATAAGGTATAATTGGCTATATGTTAATAATCAATTATAAATTAATTATTAAAATGAACAAATTTCATTATTTTGCTAAGATTATGAAATCACAATATAATCCCTATCAAGTTTGCTGAAAAAACCCATTCAATACTTTGTCAGATTAGCTCAAGAGTTGTGACATGCTGACTTAACTTGATAGGGATTGAAAGTTGATGAAACCCACAGCGAATAAATAAATCTCCTATTAACATAGCACACCCTTTGGAGACTCTCAGAAGTTGAATTTTGTAAAATTTCATAACACAATAATTTTATAATTTAAATAAATACTTATTATTAATACTTAAGTTCAACCTTTGGAGACTCAAGAAGTTGAATTTTGTAAAATTCCATACCACAATTATTTTAGAATATTGGATTTCAAATAAGAAATCCAATATTCTAAAATAAACTTGGTTCATGCACTTCTTGAAAGCTGTGCTGAATATAAAATGATCGTAACAAACATTAAAAAAGCCCAGCTACATGCAGTGTCTTGAGTGTGCAAACAACATGGTGGTGTTATTAGAAATCCCTTTGTATGATAGACTATTTTGTTGTATTGACGTTACATGCCTGCTTGTACAAATTGAAAATCGTACTAATAAGATGGACTGTTTCACTGGGCCAAAAGTAATTCGTTTTGCTGCAAAATACGTCTTTCATAGAGGGTGCTTTGCTTTTTTATTATTTCAGTTGTATTTTCTCAAAACATACATGAAAGTATTATCTAAATTAAATACAAGAAGGTCTGAAGTACCAGCACCTATTTTAATTTGATTTCGCTTATGCAGCATGAAACAGAAAGCATGTAGTCTAAGCCAATGTTCGCGAGGTCTTAAAAATATCGTAATTTCGACGCGCTGGGATGCGCTCTGTGAGATTATCAGTGCTAGGTAAAATACAAACGGTTGAAAATACTCTGCGCTATAAAATCCCGCCGCGATATTTTTACGTTCATACAAACGGGGGCTAAGTAGTTATAATTTGAAAGCACTATTAAACTGTAACATGGTTTACAACATGGTTAACAAATTTGAATTCAATGGTATTGCTTTCATATTGAGCAATTTATTTTCTTTTTATTTGAGTTAGGGCTCATTTTTCAGTAATCAGATAACTTATATCTGAAGAATAAATCTGACAGTTTTGCATATTTTCTATATAAAAGCTGTCAAACAAAAATATTTATTCCTCAGATAAAAGTTATGACTATTGAAAAATAAGCCCTTACATAATCAGCCTTTAATGTTCCCACTGCTGGGACATAGACCTCCTCTCGGTGGGAGAGGGAGTGGGCCGTAATCGGGGCGGGCCCAGTGCGGGTTGGTAGATGTCACATGTCTTCGAAGCTCTTGGTTCTAGGATATGCCGGTTTCCTCACGATGTTTTCCTTCACCGTTTTAGGAGCAGTGGTGATGAAATAATTTACACAAAGTAAAGCGCCTGTCTGGGTTAGAACCTGCGACCTACGACTCGTAAGTCGCCGCCAATACCACTGGGCCACCACTGCCCTTAGTTAAATATATTTCTACCTATCGTATTTAAATGAATTGATGATTATTTGTAAATGAAGCATACTTGTGCTTTTATCATATTATATTGGTGTAAAGGTAAATGTTTCCTTTTAAAAGGTTTTGGTATGGATTATGTGAATATTGCCAACCTCTCTTAACCGGGACTGATTGAAAATTTCTGAACCTAATTAAAATTGAAGCTTATAACTAAATACTAATTATGAACTGTGAGTTGTCAGATACTTATTTGGTTAGCTGGTTTTTAAGGTTCCATACCTCAAAAGGGAAAAACAGAATGCTTATAGGATCACTTTGATGTCTGTCTGTCAAGACCATTTTTCTCAGGAACGCGTACAGGTATCATGTTGAAATACATATCAAATACGGTCTGCAGTCCCTGGAACCTCTAAAAAAAATCATCAATCTTCTAAGTCAGCACAAGAATTTACATTTGGGGCATTCCATAGTGACTGGTGGGACAGTTTACTCCAGAATCCCTAATGTTTAGACCTGTAACTTTGTATTTTGATCTAATATAATGATCAAATAGATATTTTACAATAGATTATGAATCGACTTATAAAACTTTTACTTACCGAAAAAAATAACTTTATAAATATTTTGGTGATATTTCAGTGGTTAAAGGAATACCTGACCTCCGCCTTCTGCACTGTCAATCGAGATTTTAGCCTGTAGATGTCTTTTACTATCCTATGAAATGATTAGGTAGACTACAACAGAAACTAAAAATTAGCACCAAGCTTAGTTTCTACAAGAAAAGAAAATATAGAAAGTAGAAATTGTGACTAGGACATTGTGTTTTGACTGGTGGGACAAGTACGAAATTGGTTAAAAAAATACACGTTTTTATGTCATATTCAGATTTTTTATTATTAAACCAATATTATAACGAATTAACAATTATTATTAAAATCTTTGAGAAAATCAACATAGTACTTTCTTATACTAAATCAACGAAATAGTTTTCAGTCATTTTCTTAAATTAAACAGTTAATCATCGTTTTCACACGTATGGAAATCAATGGTCTGTGGTACGTTCGCCCAATTCGTCCATGACGAATTTGGTGCCGTCTCCTGCGGATGATTTCAAATAATTGACTTGGATTGCTTGTTCTTCTGTATCTATTGCTTGGCAGACCGCTATGTACAATTTGTGTTAATCTTTATTTCCTTTTACCTCCAATCTGACAAGAATGAACTCTCCGTTTTTTATGTCATTTAAACTTACTTCTTGGGTTTCATTTATTTTGGGAACTGCTGGCTGGGGAACACTTGGAACTAGCCATTGTTTCAAAATTTTGGGGTTTCAATTATTTCGGGAGTTGCTTGGATGTTGTAGTCATATTCACTGTCAGATGAGTATACATCAGAATATTTTAGTTTCCCATCTTCAGGGTTTTTAGTGGCAGTCCCTTAATCTCTTAGGTCTCTTTTTTTGGAAAGGTCTCTAAAACTCCCTTTAAAAAAAAAATGTCTCCTAATCCCTTTTTCAGGAATGCTACCGCAACAAGCATGTGTAGCCCCAGTGATGAATTATTGAGGACAGTTTCATATTGTCATATCCGTCATTTATTGACATTTTTATTTTAATAAATAATAATGCTTTATTTTTCTTTATCAAGAGTAACTCGTTATTCGCGCCAACTAAACGTCACCATATTTTTCTCTTCTCCAATTATACTTCGCCCAAACGCCAATCTCTCCCTCGCTCCAGCTCGAGACCACTACTCTATACAGATTTTTTCCCCCTCGGACCTCCGCAACTCTTTTATTACCAATTCACATCAAAAGTATTGCTTAAATTATTCCTAATCTGAGAATATTGTTTTTTCAGTGAAGTTTTATTTCTTTTTTAGCGTCAGACAAATAATTTTTATGATCTTTTTTTCATTGATTTTCCAAAATAACTAAAATATCAACAAAACAGCTATGTGAGAATATCTGAAAAAATTTGCGCCAAGTAAATGTCAAATGCACTCTTTTTGATTCTATTAAATCATTAAGATCACAAAAATATTTGAAATCGCATAAATTTGCCAAGAACAGTCATACAAATGAAAAAAAAACAGACAATATCAAATCAATTTCAAAAAAATTGCTTCAATAAGCAATTATTTTTTTTCACCTAAATTGCTTTGTACTTGGTTTATTTTTTTATCTTTATTAAACAAACAAAGCTTTAAATTAAAATAATAACACAATTTTCAAATCACAATTGAATAATAATATAGAGCTACTATTCAACAATAATAAATTCATATGTTTCCTTTGTATACATATATCAGTAAGTTCGAATAAAAGGAAAACATTGAGCCAAGTACAATTAAACTTTGATGTTTCGACAAGCATTTTTTAAAATTGTTTTGTTATTGCTATGACTGTTCTTGGCAAATTTATGCGATTTCAAATGTTGTTAAGGCCCATAGTATCCTCATCTCCCGTTTGTATGCTAAAGCACGACTGCCGCCCGCGCCCGCGCAGGGCACCTCTGAGCCTTTATCTCAAAATGGGGATATTCCTTTGATTAATTTACAATTGTGCTTCGGCGATTCTGTGGTACCTCTAACTACTTATTTTTCAGTGTATTTTTTTTTCCAAATAACGAAGCCGTTTAGTAGGAGTATGGAATAGAAGCCAAAATATTGCGTGTTGGAAAATATTTTTTTACAGCAAAAGTATTAACCATACAAAAAAAGTACTTCGGGCAAAATGATCTATATGAATCTATAGCAAAATCAAAAATTTTTAATCTTCAAGACAAGCCGTTAATGAGCAGTAGGGTTCATAAAGTGACCGTGTTACGCTACCAAACGGGACGTAGGCCCTTAAACAGTTGTCATAGTCCAGGAATCTATTTGAAAAAATGCAACATTTTCAGATACATTCTTATCTGGCAACAAAAGTATGGTCGGGGATGATTAAAAAATATATTTTTGGACCCTTTTAAAAATATCGGTGTCTTTTCCCTTTTTTGCAAAGGTGACTGCTAAAAGCCCTGCATTTTGTATCAATAACACCTTTACATCTTGAGATGTTGCGGTGAGAGCATATTTAATGGTTTTGTTACCATGGGATTTGAAGTGATCATGCTTTTGAATTAGAGGTATTGGTTTCATATTTTGCCATCTTTCATCTATGCCTTTTTGGGCAGGTTCTATATCTCCGACGGTAATAAAGAATACTTGGGAGTCCCGAAGCATTTTCTGCCAAATATCTGTAGCAGTCGAAGCTTGTATCCAGAACCGCTTTCCTGGTCATAATCGCTGATCATAAAGTCTTTTTAGCAGACGCTCCGACACCATCCACAGCCCCCTTTCCATGACCGGAAGCAAAAAACTCTATTCTGTTTCCACGCCCCCATCTGCCTCAGAGTAGCAAAGGGTTGAAAGTGTAAATCTGTTTTTAAATTGAGCCGAACATCCGTCAGAAAAAATATGGACCTTTAAATTAGGGTAGCGAGATTTCAGGTCCTCTAAAATTTTTTTTCATAAGGTCCCACACTGAATATTAGGTCTTTACCTATGAAATTGCCGTTTTGCAGTACTGGCCATTTCAAATCAAAATAATTTTTGTTTGGGTAAGAATTCTAATTTCAAATTAATTTTATTTTAAAAACATGGATTTTTTTTTCCAAAAGTAGTCATTTGTTTATTGATTAGTGTTACATTTTCATCGCATTTCAATCTTTTTCGTCATCATGGATACGTTAAAAATTCGAGTAATTATGGAATATGAGTACCGTCGTGGCAGCAACGCGGCACAAGCGGCACGCAACATCAACGACGTTTACGGAGCTAACACTACAAACCAACGCACCACCTGTTATTGGTTTGCTCGCTTCCGTTCTGGAAATTTCGACCTGAAAAATGAACCTCGCGGTCGTCCGAAGACTTTGGTCGACAATGACGAATTAAAGGCGATTGTGGAAGCTGATGATACACAATCTACGGCTGAATTAGCAGCAGCTTTCGACGTTAGCGTCAAAACAATATTGGTCCATTTGCGTCAAATTGGCAAGGTAAAAAAGCTTGACAAATGGGTGCCCCACGAACTCAATGATCGCCAGCGCGAAGTACGCGTCGAGACGTGCCTTGCACTGCTCAACAAACACACAAATGAAGGAATTTTGAACCGCATTGTTACCTGCGATGAAAAATGGATTCTCTTTGATAACCGCAAGCGCTCAGCAAGTTGGTTGGATCCTGGTTCAGCACCTAAACAATGCCCTAAACGAAAACTTACCCCTAGAAAAGTGATGGTCACTGTTTGGTGGTCTAGCGCCGGTGTGATTCATCACAGCTTGTTACCAAACGGGGTGAGCATTACTGCAGATGTGTACTGTGAAGAACTGAACACAATGATGGAGAAGCTGGCACATCTCCAACCAGCATTGGTCAATCGCTCGTCTCCGCTGCTCCTGCACGACAACGCGCGACCTCATACTGCACAGCAGACGGTCTCCAAGTTGCAAGAACTGGGGTTGGAAGCTCTCCGTCATCCGCCCTACTCACCAGACCTTGCGCCTACAGACTACTACTTTTTCCAGAATTTGGATAACTTCTTGGCGGGAAAAAAATTCAATACCCGAGAGGCAGTACAAAATGCCTTTGAAGAATTTGTTGCCTCCCGTCCAGCTGATTTCTTTAAGAAGGGCATCAATAAACTGCCACTGCGATGGCAAAGATGCATTGATTGCATAGGTGATTACTTCGATTAATACAAATAAAAAATACATTAAAAAAATTCGTTTAAATTTTTTCATACAAAACGGCAATTTCATAGGTAAAGACCTATTATTTGTCATGATTAAGCTCGTTACTCATTACAAGGTTGGAAGTTTTTTCCTTACCCTTGTTAACCCCCCCCCCCCCCCCCCTCCAACCCGTAAATAAGGTAACCTGAGCGTGGTTCCAGAGTGCAGACTGGATTTCGTCTTGTTGCAGAATGGTGATGTTTTCTGCAAAATCAACTTGAATTACAAGTTCCGAATCTGTACTTTCAGAAACTTTTTGTTTAAAAACGTTTGATTACGCAGTTTTTGCAAATGTATGGTATTTGAATTTAGGGGTTTGCTTTAAAATCGCTTTAATGAGGTCTTGTAAGGTACCATTAGCGCTTACTAAATGGCATCTACCGTCGACAGTTTGCCATTGCTTCCAATCAGTCTTAAGTGTTGTGCCTAATCTTTTCAATGGAAGAATATCCGTAACATCGAAACATTCTTCACAGTAACTAGTCATGCACTTTTCTTTAGATATATCGCAACATATAAGTTTCAGGAACTCAGCAGTAGAAATTGGCAGTTTTGGAAGAAACTTGTTCAGTGCTTCTATTAAAACGTATAATTTGCGTGGTAGCTGCATACACATAAATTATGAGGTATCTCGCTCAATTGTCTTACTCGGAGGGGTCTCAGTTCAACAATTTACTCTTCCCCACTTTTATGTTGGGATATTCAGTTTTAAACATATGCTTCCGCAATGGTCATCATCATGTGCCTCTTATCAACATGAGCATGTTTACCTGTTTCTTTATCTTTGATTGACATTGTGTCTTTCCTGTTAGGAGACTGCCGGCTTATGTCAACTTGTTCATGAAAATGTATAGTTTTAACTGTTTTAGTACTTAAAAGATGAATAGCCTCCGTTGGTGGTACCATTTCCTTTAAAACATGTATCAATACAGCTGACGTTTTGGTTTGACTTACAGGAAGAGCTTTTTTAATTTTCCAATCGCTCTTTTCAATGTATTTATTGTCTTATGAACCCAACGGCGAAACACACGTCTTCTTGATACCCTCTAACTTTTTCCTTTCTCTTTGTTTTTTTTTTACGTAGCCTCTCTGTCTCTCTCCATTGAATTCTAGCAGTCTCACTAGTTTCACGTAAAGCTTTACCCTTATCTCGTCGTTTGTGAACATATTTTATTTTGGTTTTCTAGAACAGTCTTCCACTTACTTTCATCACTTTTCAACTTTTCTCTAGATTTCCTTTTTCGGTCAGCAGCATTCATCTTAAAAGCAGAAAAGGCAATTACACTCACAAAAAAGCATAGATCCAGGTTAGAAATGTTTAGAACAGTCCATAACAAGTTTTACAAAAATGTCCCACCAGTCACTGTGACTGGTGAGATGAGAAAAATTCTTACCGTATCCGTTGTATTTTTAGTCCAAATTAAAATTACAGAAATTCGTATCTCTACGACGCTGTTTGGTTGAAAATGTTAATCAAAATGGCCGAAAACAGTGTTGCCAATATGGTGCAAAAAAAAAATCGTACGACTCGTCCACAATAAGCAACAGCTTGTCAAAGTGAAAACAAAAAATACTTAATTTTTTCAAAATATTTTTTACAGATCATGTAAATTTAACTACTATACATTGCGTTAAGAATAAATTGGTTATAATTATATCAATTTAAGAAAATAACTAATTTTCCCATTTCCCGTGGAATGCCCCATTTATAGTTGGAGAATTGACCATGCCGTATCTTGATTTAAGGGAGAGCATGTTTTTCAACTACAATGTTGTTTGTTCGTGGGATAAATTCATCTCAACGAATAACTACAAAGAACCCAAAATACTTTTCAATTGTGCATTAGCCACCTGGTAGGTACCGATTGTAATTTCGAATTAAGAAGCTTACCCTGCCCAAAATTCTTCCATCACGACTCCAAAAGTCGCGTGAAATATTAAAGCCAAAGCCTAATTTCCAGTTGGATGTAGAAACGTAAAATTTTGGGATTTCATTCAACCTTTGTGAGTAAAGGTTAAAAGGGCGAAACAATGGACGACAGTTTGTATCGAATTTTTTGAAATCAGGAGGGTGAAACAGGAAAATTAGTATTTTCCTCCTGATTACAACACAGTGAAACACGTGAGTAAAGGTTAGCCGGAATACTTAAAAAGGCGAAATAGGGGACGAAAGTTAGTATGGAATTTCTCGAAATCAGAAGGGTGAAACAATGAAATTGGTGTTTTCTTCCTGAAGTGATTGCGACACAGTGAAGCACGTGTTTCAGTATGTTTTGTTGTTTTTTCCATAGGGGGGCGAACAGGAGATGAAAGCTTGCCCAGAATGTAGTCTTCTTGAACCTATACAAAATACGAGATAGTTTTAGAAAGTTAAAACCAAAAAGACAAAAAGTACTCAGACAAAACTGCTCAGACACCTGTAGGTAGGGTTACCAATCGTACTCCACAATAGAGTATTGTACTCTTTTTTTCTTATGGGTGTACTCTATAATCTATAACACTAATAGATTACGCTATAATACTCTTTTTTCATAAACTGTTTTTTTCGAGGCAAGTCATTTCGTTTTTATGCGGTTTTACTGTATTTTCCACTGTGAGACTATTTGTTGGTCAATGAATGTGAAGTGGCGAGAAGAGAAGAGCAGGGATTTATAAATATGAGCTCCTGATCTTATATTAACTTAGAATTAGGATGTTTGGAGTCCTACAATTCTTGTAAAATTAATAAAAAAATACCTCAAGAGAAATGAATACATGGTATTCTATTTTGTAAACTACTCTTTCTTTACTCCCTCTAAAATCATAAATACTCTACTTCTACATAAAGTTGGCAACCCTACCTGTAGGTATCGTGCGCTGATCGATGATTGAGTTCCCGATGGAGCCTTTTTTTTTTTTTGGGGGTGGGAAATCTTCAAATAACTTCACCCGCTCTGGGTGGAGCAGGAGGGCGTGTCCGACTTTTACTGACTAAAACCCACCCGTGTAGGGAACACTACTCAGAAGTACCGGCACTCCTCCGCCGCCGCAGCCTGTAACCCTTAGCCGCGATGCCTCTCATTCGACATCGCGGCCCGCCTCAGTTGCGGTGCACCTCACCGCAACCTACTTTTTGGCCGCTACGTCGTCTTCGCTTCACCGTGGGAGCGGACCACGGCTACTGAGCCCCCGCGCAACGACAATGCGGGAACCCACGGGGGGGGGGGGTTCCCGATGGGGGTGTGTTCACTAAATTTTAATTTTGCATCTAAATTATACAGCATAGCAGTTAATTATACTATCAGGAAAATGAGGTAGCGGTTAATGATATTATAGGTATAGGTAAACTTAATTTTCGCCGCTTTGCCCGCGTAGATGTCAGAAATTATCCCACGGGAAAGTACTGTCGGTATAATAAATCCTAACCCACGTTTATTCAGCCTTTATAAAGGCGCCAAATGGTACCTACGCGTTTATAATATTAGTATAATAGTATGGATGATTTGTGTTGTCGCCTTAGGATTCACACGTATTGAAGTGTAATGTAAATGGAACAGACAAAAAGGAATTTACCTGGAATAATATGTTATAAACATTTTTGATTTTGCGTACTTTGCAGCCATGAGGCACACTTTGACGCACTTAACACTTTTTGTTGGTTTGTTTAATTTAATTATTTTGCTGTATATTGTGTGCCCTTTTTAGTCTGTGCTAAATAAATGTATTTTCTTTCTTTCTTTCTTTACTTTTGCTTAAAAATGGGCTGGATAATAAATGCACACGTATGGATGAGGTTCACACTACTGCGGAAATTTGAACACCGCGTCCAGAAAATCGCGTCATTAGCACAACGCTATGTATACTCGTAGCACGAACATGAACGCATTCATTATAACTTTCGATGGTATTAAAATCCTTTTAATTTATACTATTTTATACCACTAATTAGAAATTTTATACCTCTCAATTATCGTAGATATACCGGTCGTGCTGGGAAGATCCCTTCCCAGCACGACCACGCTAAAATTGTTGCTGGCATAAAAGTTGGTGAAACGGGAGCATGCTTAAAAATTTGTACTCATTATGTACTCACATACAGTCTATACAAAAAGATTCGATCCCCTTTCTATGCATGCTTCGGGTAGTAGTTTAGCGATGTCCTTTCAATATAATAAACATGTGACTTTTAACAACCCCCACATCCTTTACCCCCCCTTTGGAGGGCAATTTTTCTTAAACGCTGTAATTAGGGCTTGCAAATATTCGAAATTTTTCATATTAGAATTTTATTTTTCTATTTTCGGGTAATATTTGAATTATTCGAATATTATTCGAATACTAAAAAAAAGCTGTGTTAATTATCATGTCTTTATTTGCGAATATCTTAGAAACAGTAGGAGTAAAAAATAAAATACTGCTTTATAAAAGTACTGCACAAACTTACAGGCCTTTAGATGCAAAAGCGATCGATACACAGACAACCAACCACAACAAAAGTCTTATTAACCGAGATCGACCTCGTGTTAATATTTAAATAATAAAACCAAACAATTAAATAACAAGTAACATCATAGAGGAAAGATTTGGGCTAGGCGTTTGCTCAGCAGTGGGCCAGTGCAGACTAATAAAAAAAAACTCCATAAAATCTTCAATGTAACATAGCATTATTCTTACTTATTCTAATCTATATATCTATATACTATATATATAAAACAAAGTCGTGTTAGTTACACCATTTATAACTAAGGAACGGCTGGTCCAATTTTAATGATATTTGATTTTCTTGATTTGTCTTCGTCAGGAATAGGATCGGCCAAAAATAGGAGTTTGATGTTCTTCCTCTTTCATAATCGGTGTCACTGGAAATATCATTGATAAAATCTCATTGTCTGTGCCTGACATGCTGATGCTCGATTAGTCTAATTTAGTTATTTTCATAGCGTTATGTCCTACGGCATTCTGCTCTGGGGCAAAGCCGCTGACATTCAAAATATGTTTGTTCTTCAAAAACTAGCTGTTCGTGCTGTTTACCAACTAGGTGTTAGAGTTTCTCTGAGATATTTTTGTTTTAAAGATATTGGTATTCTCATGGTGGCATTGCAATTCATCTTCGCTAACATTTTTTACATTAGGCAAAATATACACTTATACACTAAAAACAGTAATATTCATAATATTAATACAAGAAATAAGGACAAACTATGTGCTCCCTTTCACCGGCTTCATAAAGTTCATAACTCATTTGTTGGGCTAGGTATAACCTTTTATAACAAGCTTCCCTGTTCTTTGCTAGATTAACATTTTAATGCGTTTAAAACTAAAGTAAAATCCAACCTTTGTTCTAAGGCATACTATTCTATCAATGACTACTTAAACAATAAGAATTGTTGGATGCTGTGATTAACTCAAGACAACGTTTGTGTTCTTTCACTAGAATTAGCTTACCTACTGACAGGTCATATGAGTTCCTACATATAATTGTTTATTTTATTTGACTGTAGAAACCATTTTTTTATATTAATGATTTTTTTTATTTACTTATTGTTGAATGTTAATTTTATTACGAGTACTTACCTATTATTGTATAGAATCGAGTTCTTCCAACTTAACAGACAGCTGTGTTGCTGGGGAGTTAGTTCCGCCACTTCTTCTTCCCAGCTAATAGCACTAGGAAGTGGCGACGGGTGGGCGTTTTTTGGGGACTGTCTTATGTAATTTTGACGTTCAAAAAGTGCTGACTCTCAGCCTAATTTGAGTAAATGACTTTTGATTTTGATGCAGTTGACGTCATCGGGATTGCCAATGTAATGAACGCAATTCTATAGGAATCGATACAAACCCAAAAATACGTCCGCCCCGTACGGTCTTGTACCAACCCACACTTTGTCAGTTGATGACACTACTTAAATAATATTATAACAATTCGTCGGCCTAATTCGTTAACCTGCTAAGTCCATTTTTCGACAAACTGCTAAATAATTGTTTTTCTAAATTTTATAAAATGTGTATAAGTTATGCTGCTACATAGATTGTTAAAATATCAAGAAAAATTATGGAAACCAACGGGATTTTCAGAATTTTGATTGCTAAATTAATAGATATATTATTCAGATTTTTCTTTGTCTTGTAAACTATGTCAAAATGAACTTAGCAGGTTAACGAATTAGGCCGACGAATTTACAAATGAGGCCACGCATTTCTAAGTCTAGGTACGTATTATCAAATTTCTTCTCAATAACACAAATTTTTCTTTTCTTTGCAGTCGTTTGTTCAGAATGTAACATCCAGGGTGTCGGGCTTACTGCCATCTACATTAACAAAATGGTTCAGTAGTCCAAGCACTTCCAACGCGAATGGTGGTTCGTCATCGATGGCCGACGTCTCAGATTCGTCAGACGACGAAGCTGACGTCCCGGTTATAACCCAGCCACCAGCAAAACGTATGCGATTCAACTCGCCCGGCAACTACAGCCTTTATGGTCATGCAGAAGTAAGATAATAATTATTTATATAATATAATATTTATGTTTATAAAGTTAGTGATAAGTTGTTAGCCTTACGCCAATTCAGTTTTTTATGACTAAAAATATTAGATACCTTTCAACATATTGTCAGAAAATATTTATCCTGTGCGACTTAACTCGATACTTAGCTGGAATGTAGCTCCAGACTATACTAAACTGTATTGTACACGTGGCGCCAGGCGCCAGGTATCTAGTTAACTCGCACGGGTTATGTATCAATTAGTTAGCAATGTTTGAATGCTGTTGCGCTAACTGTGGATTTTATTCATCTATTTGTTTGTTGCATGAGATACTGATCCTTACTAGAGAATGGGCAGCAGCGTTCTCTATGCATTTTACCACCATACTGCGTTCGCCAACCCGCCTGCCAAGCGTGACGATTATGGCAAAACCCCCCTTTCGGGGGAGGCCTATGCCCAGCAGTGGACGTCTTTTGGCTGAAATGATGATGATGTTGATGAGATCCTGGGTTCGGTTCCAAAGTCAAATAATGCATTATGGAGTTGGTAGTAAACAAAATTTCATGTGTATTGCAGGCTGGCTGTTCCACTGATGTTGACATCATGGAACTACCTTACAGCTCCAGCCCCTTCAGTGGCCCACAATATGCACAACCAAGTCGGAGCACTTTTACTACTCCAATACGGCCTCCGATTGAGGAACCAGAGCCGATGGATAGAGACACACCACATAATATGTTCAAGATGCCTCACACAGTTACCAGCATTGGCCAATCAGTTGCCAATAAAAGAAAATCCATTTTCGACACAACCAGCCCAGAGGAGTGTTATAGAACAATTGGTAAGTCCAGATTATTATTATTCTTAATAGTTTGGAAACATGTTCATATTAACATTGTTTTATTTTAAGTTCCATCATAAACAACAGAAAATAAATAATTGTTAAGGGAAAATTAACCAAGAATATTCCAAATTGCTTTTGATTTGTATTCATGTGACATTGTTAGTAAAAATATCCATATTGAGGGTTAAATAGAAATTAGATTTAGGGAAACGCTGCGTATGTCAACACTGATTCTGATGGGAAAAGAAAATTCATTACAAATTATTCAGTTTTCGCGCTTTTCATGAAACCTGTTTCTTTATAATCGGAATCAAATATGTTTCAAAGAGAAAGAGGTATTACTGGATTATTTTAAATTTAGGGATAAAGGCAATCAGTTAATGCAAAAAGTGTTGCAGAAAATGCTATTATGTCATCTGTATACACTAGATAAAGTTTTATGAAATGTGTCTTTATAATATGTATTCTATTTACATCACAATATTTTTTTTTTACAATATTTTCTATGAGATTCATAATTATATAGAAACCGTAAAGTATGTCTTAAGTTGCTTTGTTTAGTTTATGTTTGAATGTGTTGTATATATATTCACATGATCATATGCATATTATGTTGTGCAGGGCTATATGTGCATGTAACTGTTACAAGAGTGTCCGGCAGTAGTTTGTTTGATTTCAAATCACCTGTTAGTGCACAGTACTTGACATCTCGCCTTATTGCTGTTTTGTGTTACTGCTGAAAAATATTTTTACATAGTTAGTTCTAGTTATTTCAGGATTTTTTCAAAAACCTCTTAGGTTGAAATGTTATTCAGTAAAATGTTGTTGTTGAATTCACTTTGGTAGCAGCAGTGTTAACACTATATTGTCGATGCAGATACAGAAGTGAGTTTGAAAGTGACTTGTTACTGAATAACACTGCTCTTGGACGAAAAGGTGTTCATAAAGGTTGTTTATGCTTTCAAATATACTCATGTTAACTCTTAACATGACATTATAGACAAGGCTGCATTTCTATTTTATACATATGTTTCAAACAAACATGTAACTATGGTTTTAAATATTTATCTCTGTAATTTACACCTTTTAATGTATCCTGTTATTTTGAAAACTAATGACTATTAGTATTTCCACTAACACTAGATACTTACTGTGAACGTATAATTTCAGCAAGGTCAGCAGCAAATGCAATTACCGATCCAAAGCAGCCTAGCTTTAAACCTAGTCTCCTTGGTTCTCCATTTTACCCAGGCAGAACAATGTACGGTGGGGCAGCGTCTTCTTCCTACATGAACCAGCCTAATATAAAACGGCAGACTGTGGCGGTAGTGAAGGAGTCTATGAGCAACAATGATGACACTGCCCTTAGTAGTTCTGCACGACGGATCATGGAGCTATTAGAAAGTTACTCCTCCCCACTCATGGAAGCTAGAAGGATCCCGCTGTACACTAAACCAAAGAACGACTGGCTTAACAGCACGCCTGCCGACAGATCTTCTCCCTACAAAACTAAAAGTCCATGTAAGTATACTGTTTGTTTTCATGCTCCATTTTTACAGTAGTGATGCTTGAATAGAAGGCTAGCTGGCCGAACTTACATTTGTTCTTAAGGTATGGCCATTCCCACTTGAATAATTATGTCTCTTTTAGCCTACAAGACTCAAGAGCTTCATGTGCCAAGCATCGCGTCTATACTACGGTTGAAAAAGAAATCGCGTCTCATGGACACAACGAATGCCGCGCGCCAGATTATTGCTTCACATAGCAGTGCTTGCAGCTATCCGACTTATCCAACTGAAGCGAAAGGGTAATGTAATCTAGTCCTAAACTTGGCAGCTTAGTTGCATAGCATGATAGGCGTGTAGCCACATTTGAACAATATTGATGTGATCATTTCATAATGTAATCAGTTCACCTGCCTAATAATATATCTGTCGTAATGTAATCCCGGTTTTAGCTTAAACACGTTTCCCTAGTTAAAACCGAATTCTTGACTTAGAAAAGGCTGCCGGCCATCACAGAAGTATAATTAATATTGTTCGAATAAACTATATTTCTGTCCGTTCTTCTTAAAGCTCAGGATTAATTCGATCAAAATTAGCCAAAGATGCAAAATCGCTCTAACCAGCTCAATTTTGCGCCATTTATTCTGTATGTGGTATTGAACAAGATCAGAAATAAGATATGAGGATGAATTTCGACCGGCATGTCCTAGAACCAAAAATTCAAAGACATGTGACATCCGACCAATGCGGGTTCACTGCGCTCGCGTGGTGGATTATGGCCCGCTCCCTTTCACAGAGAGTATAGGCTTGTGTCCCAGTAATAGGAACATTGTGGCTGATTATGCTTAGTGGCAATGGGCACAATGCTCAAAATGTCAGCTAGCATTTACAATAGATATAAGAGCCATTCAATTCGGTATTCTAGATATAAATCGTGTTTGTTGAAAAAACTTGTAACACAAAACATGTTAAAAGGTCATTTTAAAAAATCTAGTGTCTTGAGATTTCTCATGTCCATTGTTACTGAGTAACAGCTTAATAAAAAAAATTCTCAGGACAAACATTGCTTAGAAACATAATTATTTTAGGAAAATAATAAAGAAAAAAGAGGTAAAAATATAAATATGTTTCACTTTATTTCATGTAACAGACACAATTCAGAAAGTTTAACACGAATCTAGAAACTTTCCTATGAGTGAACTTTTCATAATAATAATACTCTGGCTTTCTGACTTCTAACACATAAGCATTTTTTTTTTAATCATCTTTATTTGTTGGATATCAACGTTTGACTATCATGAAGTTACATCTCTGAGCGCATATAAAAATCTAAATGATCGGGACACATCTGCCTAAATGCCTGAATTATTTTTAAATGTTAGTTTAAACTATATATTGTTCACTTTTAGGAATGAACCTGAGATAGAACAGCCCCACAAAATGACTACCAAAGTAAAAGCAAGGGTAACAAGAACCAACCGAGGAATCTTAGATCAATATGAAGAGGCTATTCCAGTGAAACTACCCACAGCCGTGCTTCAATTAAATCAAGATAAGCTGCCACAATTTTCATTTGATACTCCACCGTTTTCAAAGAAACCAGCTACCTCAACACCTAAGATTGATTATCCCACGGTTGATAAAAAAATTACTGCAATATCTACAAGTAAGCACGAAACAGTTTCTAACAGTGTTTTCAAATTTTCCAATCCTGTGAAAGTGTCAAATGACATCCCACAAGAGTGTACTACACATCCGAAATTCATATTCGAGAGTCCCGATCTCTGCATAGATCAGGTATTTGAAAGCAAACCTGACGATTGTTCTGTTGTTGTAGGTATAGTAAAAGAACCCGAAACATCCACCACTAAGTCGAAAGACTGGGCGTGTGCGGACTGCTGGGTTAAAAACAAGTCAGAAGCCACCAAATGTGTATGTTGTGGCTCCAAACAGCCAATGCAGAATGCAAGATGTTCAATTTGTAAACTTGCTGAAAGTCAATCACAAAAAAATAAATGTGCAAACTGTGAAAAGATGTTTGTACCACATGAAGACGGCCCACCCACCACAACTAATTCGACTGGGATCAGTTCATTGTCAAAGTGGAAGTGTGAGGTCTGCTGGGTCAGCAATGAAGACAGCGCAGCCAAGTGCGCGTGCTGCGCCGGTATTCGGCCCAAGAATTTGAGTAGTGCGCCCGCTACTGCCACGGCCATTTCGCTCACGAGCACGATCAGTCCGCAGCCTTCCACGGTCATCTTCAAGCCTATCCCTGTGAAGGCAGTGCCAGCCATAGCGAAGGTGGATGCTGATTGGAAATGTGGGGATTGTTGGATCTCAAATAAGAGTAGCGTAGACAAATGTGCGGCATGCGGAGGTGCCCGGCCAGGCGCCAAACAGACTAGTTCCGCCGACACGCCTAACACGAACTCGTTCTTCGGAACCAGTGACGACAGATTTAAAAATTTTGTGAAACCTCCAAAGTCTGGCAAATGGGAATGTTCCAGCTGTTTAGTCCGAAATGAGAGTGATAAATATAAATGTATATGCTGCGGCGCAGAAAACGAAAGTAAAAAGAAAATTCCAGAATTCAAGTTCAACTTCGCGAAAACTCCAAATACTTCTTTCAAATTCGGCATTGATCCCAAAGAACAAGAGGCTACCATAACTAAAAAACCAGAAATAATTTCGACACTTGAGTCTAAATTGAAAACACAATCTGAAACAAATAACAATATATTAGCTGAGAAACCAACATTTACATTTATGTTACCTAACAAAACAGCAGTAAACAAAACTGATGTTTCCAAAGAAAACTCAGTTGAGGCTCCAAAAATGGATTTCACATTTGGTATTCCAATACCTGCAAGTACAGTGACCACAAACGAATTAGAGTCCAATGAGGACTTGGAAGAAGAGAAACTACAGGAAGTTCCATCAGTTGACTTGAATGCACCCACGCAGAGCAAACCACTTGTTACGTCTCCACTAACTCAGATAAACAATGAAAATAGAACATTAACATCTGGAACTTTACTGAATCCTAATCTTGCAACTGACGCGAAGAAGGATACGCCACCTACCACGGTAGATTTAACAGGAGCGTCATCTGCAGAGAAACCAAAACCAACCTTCTCATTTGGTGTACCAAATACCAAGTTGTTTGAAACTCCGGCGAGTACGAGCACTTCGATGAACCTATTTTCACCGCAATCGCAAATTACCACTCTACCGACGACGAGTGCGCCTACCTTTTCACTGTTTAAGCCGCCTGAGACCAGCACGTCAACGACGTCGTTATTCCAGCAGCCTGATTTAACTGCTAAACCAGCTCCAATATTCCAAAACAGTGGCTCGGCCAAGAATACCGCCACAACGTCGATGTTTAGTTTTGGAAATAATGGAACGAGTAACCCTACTCCATCAGAAGCATTAACATTGCCTGCTGCTCCTGAAAAGCCTAAGTTCTCCTTTTCATTTGGCAGCAATCCAATACCGACAACGGATCCGCCTGCTTTGTTCCAGTCTCCTTTCGGGGTGAATGAAAGTAGTAACGTCAATACAAACACCTTTAATCTACCTTCAGGACCCACATTATGTTCCAACAACAATTTAGCCACCACAGGAAGTAGCAATGGATTGATCACTCCTAATGGACTCACAGGAAATGCTATGGCAGTAAACTCACTTGGCTCGATGGCTGGGAACTCACTATCATCGAGCACTATAACGATCGGGAACGCTGGCACTCTAGGAGGTACCAATGGTTTATCTGCAAACGCGCTGTCAGGGGCTAGCACCATGCAACCTGGAAACACTTTAACAGCGGCTGCACCAACCTTATTCAATAACACTGTGCCAAAGGAGAACGTGTGGTCGGCGAATAGTAACGCGCAGGCCCCTAACCCGTTTGTGCCTAACTCTGCAGCGAGTAGCCTGCAGAAGCCTACGTTCACGTTCGGCTCGACGACACCGTTCAATGCTGCTAGCAGCACGCCAACTTTCGGGACCCCCTCGGCTTCTCATAATATGTTCGGGATAAACAACCAGACCAATAACGCACAATCGTCTATGTTCGCAAATACTGTTCAAAATCAGCCTACAGGAAACTTGTTCGGGTCGCCGCAACCAGCTAGCAACCCGGCGCCTCAGATGCCCATGTTCGGCACGCCAAGCATTGGTGCGACGCCCACGTTCGGCTCGCCGAACCCACCTATTCCTTCGTTCGAGGCGCCGGCGCCAGCACCAGCCTTCAACTTCGGTGCTCCGCAGTCCACAGGCATTTTCGGGTTTGGACAGCAGGTAAATTATGTTTCTTAATCTGTATCTAACTGCATTAGCAGTATCTTACGGGACAGGCTTACGGGAACGCTACGAAGAAAGATGAATTTTTAAATTAAGATTCATATAATTTAGAAAGTCGATAATGTATACTAATGTTAATCAATGTCAGTTTCCAATGCCATTAACGGCAAGTGCCTAAGTTAAAGCACTGAAAATATAATTATCGTGTTTGCTTGAACGACAAATGGTGGGCCAACAACCCAGCACGTCTTATATCATGATTATAAGCAACGCAGATTGTAAACCCTATTCCATCCAGTTTTGAAGAAATGTAAACTAACTAGCACCCTTATTGCTTAACACTCGTCATTACAATCCCTTTCATTTGACAACAAAATCTATTGGTTAAATGCTTGAAAGGTTCATCTGGTTGACAACAACTCAACCAGACTAAACCAACGAATATTGCTCACAAAATGTATATAAATCTACTACATGGAAAAAAAATCAAGTTACTAAGATTGACAACTCAATCAATCAATCAAACAAATTGAATGTGTGAAGTAATATAATTGATTTTTAATTAACATATACACCACTACATCGCCTTTGTTGGGTGAATGGTCCGTTTATTTATATTTCTTTTGAAATAGATTGAAATAGTGATAAGGGTATAGAATACAGGGTGGTCATTGCAGATAGGGCACCTCCCCTTTACCGTTGATGCTACAGAATACTGGATATAATTTTTTAAAGTCTTACATAATGTTTGGAGGTACTTCCATCTGGATCCACAGTTGTTGATAAAATCAAGTTGGGCATGATTTTAAGTTTTATTTGTTTTGTGCAAATCCATTCTGATTGTGGATCTGTGCGATTGATCATAAAAATAAATCGTACTAAATATTAAATTTTCTCATACTATAATTTATTCAGGATCTGTAAAATACCTTAGAAAATCAGGGATGGTCTTCGAAGAACATTTCTGTAGTGCAATGGTTGAGGTAGGTAAGCTACCCTTAATTTTCCGTCTAGTAGTATCCACCTGAAAGTATAAAATGTTAAACAATGCTAAGTGAAACCTGCATAATTAATTATAAATGTGAAATCTTGCATGTCATTGTGTTTGTGAATATAGATTTCTTTACTTTTGTCTATGCGTTCTCGTAAATCCCTGATGTCTGTTTAGCCATGTAGCCTATATTGAATGATAATACTTATTTTGTATCAAAGGCGGGTTGCTCGCATCGCTTATCGAAAAATTTGTAGATGTAGTTAGCGTCTATGATACAACAATCTTGGAATCCAAATAAGAAAATTCATTTTCATAATATGCGATTGCTAACGTATCCATTTCAAAATTTTCTTGAAGATCCTACTATGTAGGATTGCCTTGGTAAATTTGTTTAGTATTTATTTTATTATTAAATACTATTTCTAAGTTTGCTGGATAGTGGCAATAAGTTCCCGCCCCATTTTAAAAGAACTTTTATCAAAGCTCGCGAAATGTGGGGAAAACATCCTAAAATATATTAATAAATAATATGATTTTATGAGGATTGATTTAAAGTATTTGGATTCCTGCTCTTAGGCACACCCCTGAATGCTGTGGCTGAAACTAGCAGAAGATAGTACAATCTTCATGTGAACTGTAGTCTGCTTTGGTATTTACTTATCGTTTAACATGCCCAATCCGCCTTATGTGTTAATTGATGCTATCATATAAATATTACAATTTTATATGCATTATCTAAGTATTTCCATCTTACAATTATATATAATTTGGTTTACTATAATATATTATTATATGTTTAAATCGTTAAATATTTAAAAAATCTAAAGTCATTAATTGAATTTAGGTCAAGATTCAGCTCTTCACATCTAGTTAATGTTATTTATTGTACTCTATCACGGAGTAGTCAACAAATACGTGTGGATATAGTCGTAATGCGCATAGCACGTAGAAGTAAACTCAAACTCTACGTGTGATGCTTGGGGTTACACGGGTTGAGTTATCAGTGACATACGCAGTGTTTTTGTAGAATTCTTTATTTCAGCGTGCATCTTTGCCCGCATACTATTAACTTTTTCTCCGCCACTTCAAAAAAGCAAAAACGTACCCTCAGCGCCAAACTACGTATTTATCCTTTTATACCTACAAAATAGTAGTGAGTTCGGAATTATATCGAGAAAGCATGTAAAACGAACTATTTATTAATTAAATTATTGCATGTTTTTTTTAAATAAAACTATACCGGAAATATATAATACAGGAGTTTTATTTCATCCCACTATGTCCTTTATGACAGAAATGATAATGATAAGTGTCATAGTTTCGGCGTTCTTTTTAATTTGAATCCACAATTAAAAACAAAAATTGATAAAAATGAAGTCAATATTATTCAATCATGACGTACTTTTTTGTCACCATATGATGATAGTGGCGTAGGTGGCACGGTTTTTTTTTTAAATTTACTCGCCTCTATATAGAAATAATAATAAGTATTTTATTTTTATGGTTTCGTATTTTCTATACAGTACATTGTCAAATAATAACATTCAAGTTTCTAGTACCAGCATTTTCAAATAATAAAATTTCAGTTTCTCTGAAAGAACGACCAGTAATAATGTGTAAATAATAATATAATGCCTTAATTTGTAAATAAATACTATTTACTGTATATACATTTCAGAATTCGACGAAAATATGCGAAAGCAAATTGAAATCATCATATCAATTTGTATTTTAATCATTAAACGAAGTTTTTAGACTCAGGATTTGTAAGTAAAAATTTTATAACACTCTCAAAGGGGCTTGGTCGCGTAAATGTTTAAAGTTTACTTTGCGTCAGCCGCGGTCGCGGACCATGGAAGATGCAACATGTTTAAGCTTGTGTTCCGCCTGACGTTCACTATAAACCACCGCTCGTGGTCATGGCTACCTTCTCTATGCATTGCAAAACCAACGTGAATAAGCCGAGCCGCTGCCTACCGTGAAAAATTATGGAAGTCTTCGTCTTTTAGAATTTCCGCACAGTCTTCCATGACAAATGTGTCATTGTCGACTCCTTGTAACATATTTATTAACTCTTCGGTATTCGTGTTATTGTCATCCATTGTTATTAATATTTAATGGTAAAGAAACAGCTGTTTGAAAAATTTCCGCATGTGACGTCATGGGATTGTCATGATTAGATTACTGTGGCGCTCCAGGCATAGACAATATAACAGTGTGATGGAGATGGGCATTACAGTCATTATGATTAATCAATAATCAACTGACACCGACATTTGATGAGCAGATAGTTGAGTATTAAACATTTTCATGATTTCTCAATCATAAATCTTCAATATCAAAAGTTTTATTTATTTGTTGTAAAATAATTTAAAGAAATTAAATATAACTTAGATTACCGTCGAGGTCGATTTTCTTGTTACATTGATTGGTACCTACATCACTACGTGTCATGATATGGTGACTGTTGCGTTGAGGGCACTACCTTTTTCGAACTTTATAATTGGTATAAGTTTTTGTCATCTTGTCTTAATATAGATGAAATATAAAGAAAGAAGTTCAACTAATATAAATTAGGATGAGTCAAGGAACATTATTAACAAAGGAAATAAAGAAACAATGAGCTTTATTTACGTATAAAAGTCTGTCATGTAGACGTGACAGTGGCGTGCTGGGCACATTTTGGTTTATAATCTATTAAACGACTGGCGGTCAAAAGGTTAATCGTAAGTTGTTTGGACCATGTCTTGTACTCTGTTCATTACTGTTCATTATTTTGTTTATTAACTTGCAGCAACAACTTCAGCAGCAGCAGATGCAGCAGCAGCATATCCAACAGCAGCAGCAGCATCAGCCGAGCCCGCAGCAGACCGGCGTCTACAGTTTCGGTGGGGCTCCCGCCGGCGCACCACAAGTTCAGTTCAGCATGGGCAGTGGCGCCAATCCCGCCGTCCGACGCGTTCGTAAAGCGGTTCGTAGAAATCCACAGCGATGAAACTTACAACGACTGTAGGACCATAAGGACTGGATCCAGTTAGTGTCCTAAAGTCAAACTTATCCGTGAGAAAGCCACAAACATGTTATGGTATCTCCTTAATAGTGGACCTAAATTATAAGGTAGCTGTTAATATTTTTTGTTATATGTATAAAATTGTAACAGATTTGGTTAGTGTGGCATTGTGTATTATATTAATTTGCCATTAGTTATGTAAAGACATCTTCCTGCTTTGACTTAATTTTAAATATTCAGTTTGCTCGCAATCATGGCGCTTTTACTTTTCACTGTAGCATGCGTTTTCACCAGAAAACATTAAACATGTAGAAGTTTCAATACTTCTTAGATTTCAAGATTTCTTGTTGGCGTTCGCACTGTCTAGAAACATGTTTGTCAGACATGTTTTATATAGTGTAGGGGAGGTCAGCTCAAAGCGGCAATCCTAACTTTTGAGTTAAAAAAAAAATTGTTAAACGATAGACTTTTGTAGTACATTTTATACTAATAGCCAGAACCATGGGATTTGTAAAGTACGAAAACTTGTCAAAAAACCGGTTTGCCCGAGTGGCCGCCCAGAGCAGCCATGGGGGTTAGGGCAACGTGGTCACCCTAAAAGTACACAAGAAATATATTTGTTTATTGTTGAAAAATATGCTTGACAAAATAAAAAACACCAAAAATATTTAAAAATGTTATTTATTTTTATTTAACATTTTTATAAAATAATCAGCATTTACTTTATTTTAATCACAATCAGTCTTGAGGATAATTTAACGTAACTATATTGATTTATTAAGTTTAAAAACTAGGCTAGGAACTTATAATCAGGTTCGTTTTTGACAATATTGAACATTTTTGTTAATGAACAGCAAGTCTTACTTAATTATTTTAAGTCTTAATATCTTCTATGAAAATGATTGCACTAAAATTTAAAGACTTTCTTAAAAACAAGTAAAATAAAATTTAAAAATATCAGATCAGATTTCTTGACAGTTATCATCAGTGATCGGAATAGGTAGAGCTAATGTACCTAAAGTTCAAAGAACAGAGACAAAATTTGGAGACTTCCTTACGAGTATTTTTTTTTTCGGAATGCTTATTCCGAGTTTCGGAACATTACTTAAGTACAACTAAATTTAATAAAGTAAAACAACTATCGAATTAATTTCCTTTTCTGTTTAAAAAAAAGAATATGAACGATTTTTTTTTTTTTTGTTCCGTGTTGTGTCGGACGTAAAAGAATAGCACCATCCCATTTCTTTCCGTGGGTGTCGTAGAAGGCGACTAGGGGCTTACTAGAGAATGGGCAGCAGCGTTCTCTGTACATTTTACCATCATACTGCGATCGCCAACTCGCCTGCCAAGCGTGGCGATTATGGCAATCCCCTCCCCGTTAGGAGGAGGCCTATGTCCAGTAGTGGACGTCTTTGGCTGAAATGATGATGATGATGAACGATTTTTATTGTTTTGAGAGATAATCTTATATTCTTTTGAACGACGTAAGTAAGCGCGGAAGGTAATGTAATTTACATACCAGCTTTAACAATTAGAACTAACAAGGTAGAGGTAAAAAAAACCAATTTTATAGCTTTTCATACCTCATTTTGTACAATTATTGGAACTAAACGTAAACAGAAATCAACCTTAATAATTAAGACACTCACCAATCTTGTGACTCAGTCAGAAAATTATTTCCGTTGATGTTGATAGTTGTCCCTTAATCTGAATCGGTACAGTTTTCATCAGGAACGGTACACGGTTCGGTTTCTTTGCCATTACAAGATTTATCAGCAGCAAATTATGAGCAGTTTTTCCATATTATCTATCTTCCGTTTTTTTTTTTGCACTTAAAATCCATTTATAGGTAGAGAAGGACCTTTCAACATCAACTGAAGTTATAGTACGACAATGATTCATTTTCATGGTCAAATCCTTTTTTAACCGACTTGAAAAAAAGGAGGTTCTCAATTCGATTGTATTTTTTTAAAATGTTTGTTAGCTCAGAACTTTCGACTGGGTGAACCGATTTTGATGATTATTTTTCAAAGCTAGTGCTTCCCGTGTGGTCCCATTTAAATTTCATATAGATCCGATGATGCGTTTCGGAGACAGACAACGGAACTCTTCAAAAAATTACTGCAAATCAACTGCGATTGCTGCTATCGCATTTCATGTCACCAGTCACTGACTTCCGAAATTAAAGTTATTTTTTCACTTTGTAGGGTTTTTTCGAAGTCGGTTGTTTTTTTTTTTTGGAAATAGTTTTTTCTATATTGTCACAAATGTCTCGTAATGCATCTAGATCGGGATTTCTGTTTATGACAGGCTCGGAAAATTTTCCTTTAATAATTTTAAACTAATAGGAGCCTTTAAAACAAAAATACGTTTCAAATTAACGTATCAACGTCCGTATATTGTGTCCGTATTTGTAGTGCAACGCGGTTAACAGCGTGTACTAAACAGGTAACATGTATCATATTTGGCAAATAATTCTTTAAAATTCTTCCTGCTTTTAACATTTATGCTACGCTATCAGAACATAAGAATAAAACATCTCTTACTTAGACAAATGCCCATTTTGTAAGGAGGTTTGGGCCCCTAAAAAACTTCGCGTGTCAAGATGGTTTTAGCTTGGTTTTTTAGACCTAGAATTAACTTTTCATATCCTGAAATTGATATTCAATTTTTCACCCTAGAAAAATCTCATTTTATCGTATGCTAAAATTGAGGTTATAAATATAAAACGAGTTTCTTTTTTTGTTTTAAAGATATTTGAAATTAAAATATTATATTGTTTAAATGTTAGTATTGATACCTGAATTGAGAAAACACTACTTAAGTTCTACTCTTGCTAGATATTATTATGTAAGTATTTGTGCTTACAAATATCCCTTGCCGTGCCGTGCGTCAGCCGTCAGCGTTAAGTAGGCTGTGCCCTCACCACTTGTAGGTAGTGTTTTTAAAATAAAGACTTACCTACGACTAAACCCTTAGGTTAGAGGAGCCCACATAAACCTATGTGCCAACACATATTACAATGGCAGGTTAAACATTTGAAGCAAAAAAAACCCTCCGGTATGATTCTATTCCGTGATGCAACATTTTGGATAGATGTGTGATTTATTCCTAATTAATATATTTATGAAAAAGCCAATGCATAAATCAATGACCAATAAAGTTTATTGAACTTTTCGACAATTGAACTTTGTCGGTACCGACTTAGTTTTGGAGATTTTACACTTCTTTTATTACTTAATCACGCCCAAAGTTAAGTAAAATTATCAAGAAAAACGAATCTTTGTTGGCTCCTAACTTTTTAATGGGTTTTTATTTTAGTACTCTGTTTCCGTACCGACAATATTAATAATGAGACAAAACGATATCATATTTTACTTTGAATGTGCCATGTCAGACAGTGGAGTAAAACACTCCCGAAGTTTGTATGCAAAAAATGTGGGACTAGGTTCACCTTAAGTTCTATATATCCAGTGTTCTTTTGGAAGACTTTGCAAAAACAAAAGCTTATTTAAACGTTTCCCTTTCAGTCTATTTCGTTGGTTACCATTTATTCGATGTTTTATGAAAATACATCGATGCATCGAGTATATCAACAGTTTTTCAAAGCATCGGACTGATTCGATGCATCGGACTATAAACATCGAATTAATTCGATGCATCGATGTATAACGAATATCCCTACGCCGCGCCATCATTTCAAATAACCGACATATGAAGCGTGGCCGCTTTGCCTCCTAAGACCGCTTTGAGCTGACCTCCCCTAAATGCTATTATAGTAGTGTTATTTATATACATGACAAAAAACAGAAAGTATTTTTATGTCAATGTTTCGCCAGCCGATCTTTATTCTTCATCTTCATATCGGGTCTCCATTAATAAAACGGCATGGTTTCCCATCCACGGACCTACCGCGGCAAGCGCTGCATAACCTGATCGATCAACCCGTTCGGTTGTTATTGCTTAGCCACAAGCATCATTATTATAATGCACAATGTTAGCCATACTTATAACTTTGTGATTATTTTTGCGCTAGACCTACGATTGTGAAATTTTTTCTTTGTGATTTAAGCAGTAAAAATATTTTTATTTTTTTTTAACTATTTTGTTTAGGTACATTAATAAGCCATTTACTATTGTAAATTTTTATAATATCATAATTTTTATTTAATAATTCACGGTCATACAAACGTGAACATTGTATTACTTTTTTATTAGAATCGCACATTCATGTCTGGTTAATCGATGTATAACACGAAACATATGTATTTAAAATGTGTAATGTATAGTATATAATAATAAAATGTATTCATTTCAAATTCAAGCATATGTATCAATGTATAACTATGTCTTAAAATTTACTCATTAAAATGTTAGGATCAACGGTTTAGGAACAACGGCCGACGCAAAATAAAAAAATCTATTATTGATTTTAATTAGGTATGCATAATGAAGACATCATCTACATTATAGATCTACTAAAATATAGGTATTATGTAAACGTATACCCATTTAAAAAACGAAGAAAAAACCACCATCTTCTTAAAATGATTAAGTTCATTCATTCACTCACTGTGCAGATAACGCATAGCCTAAACCGCGCTGGGGCTAGAAACATGGCGTTTTGCATAAGAGATCCAAAGAGCACTAATAGGATATTTAAAAAAATAATCCCCTAATAGTATTAAAAAGGGGATAGTTGTATGGAAGTTTGTCATTTATGCCAAAAGGAAATCCCATCAGGCACACGACTCGTTCTATAAAAAACTTAAAAACGAGAAATCTTAATTAAAATTAATTTGTGGTAATCACGTCATTCTATTTCTTACTATACAAATTAACGACACACGCGTTTGTCTGTGTGACCGCTAAGATCTTTTAAACTACACAATGTATTTTGTGGCGGGTTTCAACTCCGTTTAGAGCAATAATAGTAGAAGGTTTATTCGTAATAAACGTTAATATTTGACTTTGAAATAGCACAGAAATCTTGATGTTTTGGCATGTCGTCATTGCACCCGTGCGAAACAGAAGTAGAAGTGCGAAAATCACACCAAATCACGCCTGGCACCATGTATGTATATAGCTCATTATAACAATTCAGAGGTTTTTGACTTTGATTTAAATGGAAATAAAGTAGTTCTAAAATGTTTTCACTTTATGAAGAGTCAATATACGTAAACACCCTGTCACAGCCTGTTAATTGCTCATAGCAAGATTAACATGAAGCTTTTTTAATGTAAACCTACTGCCACTGGAACTAAAGTACATAATTAATTCGTAAATAGGCGAAACCAAAACATTGGAAAAAAATAGTCAAGAAATCTAAAGTATGGGCTGACTACATACTTTTACGGATAATGTAACCGTTTACTACGGAAACAATTGTTTTGAGCAAGTACGATGTTTTAGCTATTTTATTACTTCGCTTGGGGTGCGTTTGTTGTTCTATTAATAAATCCATAGGTACGTGAAGGCGTTCCTAAACGGGCCATATTTTCCCGGCGCTTATCTTATAGCTACAATACGGTATTTATATTTTCCCGGCGGTTATCTTATAGCTACAATACGGTATTTATGTCTTGAGAAAACGTGAACATTTACTTACTTTATTTTAGTTTTATATTAATGTTTCATACAAAATCTATTCGGAATATTTTTTCTAAATGATGTTGAAAACGGCATCACAATCGGTTGAGTAGTTTAGGAGATCAGTGCGGTCACACAAACAGACACGAAAAACGGACTTTTTATTATATATTGACAAAATTTACTATCTAGTATATAAGGTGTTAAAAAATATGTTCCGAATTTCGTGTACTTGCTCGGTATCAAAAAACTAATATAATGCAAAAAAAACACAAAAACAATATAGTAAAATATTTTTGACTACACTATACACAGGTCCAAAGTCTGAGCAATTTGTTAGGAAAATTAGAATCAGCTGTTTACGTAGGTAGGCATTGACCTCGCGCGGGTGTCTGTGCCTACACGGTGTAGGTACGGTGCGCATGTGCATATTTAAATAATTAGTGCATGGGGAAAATATTGCATATCTTTGAAACGGATTGTTGTGAATAAATATTTTTTTTCGTGATTATTTTTTTAATGTCATTTTAAACAACTCCTTAAATTTCGGAACGTTAATTTTTTACACCTTAAATGTTAGCCACATTTTAAAATTTGACACATTATTCAAGATTTTAGAGATTGACACATCATTTTACAATATTCTCATAATTCGATTATATATCGATAGCGTAAGTTTTATTCATAAACAATTTATAAACCTTTTTACTGATATAATAGTCTAGTAAATAGTTATAAGCTCTTAGGAATATTTGCGAACGGTCGAGTATATTATTCTGTAGTAAGTGCATAGCCTTAATGGACGCACATATGTAACCCAGATATACTATTTCTTCTTGAATATATTATTTATGTAACATTTCTTACAATGAAGCGTATATAATTATGCTTGCTTTATAAAGTTAGAATGTATTTAACCTATTAAAAGGAATGAACTATTCCTACTCTGTTGTATAATTTTTTCCATGCATTATAGTAATTATTCTTAGCCACACGTTATTCCTTGAGGCATAAACTTAGAATGAGATCTAAAAAGGAAGCTGGACTTTCTAATACCAATTTGACCACCAAAATTGAAAAATATATTATAATCCTAAGTGTAGTACTTACGGCTCACATAATGGTGACCGTAGAATTTATTATAATAAAGTAGATGTAGCGTTTAAACGGAATTACTTGATGTAAAGGCACTGACACAATGTGTTAAGCGTGTGATATTAAAGCGTGTACTGAATAGAGCTTGGATTGCGGAACGAAGGGCTAGTGATGTAAGTTCACTTAAGTTATGAATTTGATAAAGTCTGTCACAGGGACTAGCACAACGTGTCAATGCCTGTATTAGTCATAAGGGCCTGATATAGCTCTAGGCACCGACTCTACGTTACGAATACCCATGTAGCTTCTAAAAACATAAGATAATATTTCGTAAAACGGACATACGTGTTTGGTATCGCATGTGATTATGTACACCTTTTATGTCTAGGGAATATGTGAAAATTATTTGTTATTCGGATGTACTTTTAAGTGCCAACTTCATTATATTTATATAAGCGAAATGTAAAGCTCTTAATTTTAAGTTGTGTTATGTTTGCTGGTCTTTAAGAAACGAAAGCCAAAATTTCTTAAAAGTACTCTATTCTCGTCTATTCTGTAGTAATAATTTTATGTTTAATGTACGTAGTAATTACTTAAAATATTGCTTCAACTCAAAACGCGATACTTAAACTCGTCCATAGTTTTAAAGATCACTTTGATTCAAATAATCACAAAAGTTACACTCATGTCTACAAATAATATTACACTAATTATTATATCAGGATAGTCACTACTTGATGACAATGCAGTATAATCATTGAAATAGTTTTTAATTTATGAATATAAGATTAGATGTATGTCTTCAAGTAAAGCAAAAAATTGTACCAGGCGAGGATTGAGAATTGTACAAGGCGGGGTTGAGCATTGACATCGATTTGAAATGACGATTTTTATTGTGAAATGAATTGAATAAAGATTGTGCCGTGACAGCTACGATCTTTTGCTTTGGATTTTAGTTGTTCGCTGTATTTGTAGTTTATAATTATGTCACTATGATGACGTGTAGTCGCATTTGGAACTTGGACTTATTGTTTTTAGCACTGAATTTAAAATCGCTGTTTCCAAATGCCTACTACTAGTCATTCTAATTTTAAATGTACAACCTACTGTATTTACCATCACCATCAGTGGACATTAAAATATATATTTAATGGATGATTGGGGAGCAAAACTAACTGTATACCCACCCAACAGTGTTTGAATATTATGTAATAATGTTGATAAAAGATAAAGATTGAAAAAAATCATAATTTGGTATTTATAAAATACCTTTAGATTTGTTCCTCAATGAAATATACCATTAAAAAAATATTAATTACTTATATTTTTCCCCTACCCTATCCACATAATTATCTTCCCAGCCGAATGTCGGTCGCGGTGACCAATCTCAACGGAGATTACCTCAAGTACGCTGTACGCAGGAGATGATAGTGCACAGTAGTGTGTTATGGAACACAGGTGCACTCACTCTTCCCTCACCCAACTCTGCGTTCTAACCGAAAGCGATCGTGGCGTGATCGTTTCCGAATACGAAACGTCTCGCGAATACGCGATCGTCGAATTCATTGTTCGGTGAACCGGAACGTGCGGTCCCCGTCGCGCTTTCCGGTTATAGAAGAGCGAGAATATCGCTTACTCGCGCGTTAATCGCTTTTGTTTAGCAGCAGTTTCGAGTGCAGAGGTGTCGCACCACAATACCACAGACTTCCAAACTACTTTCTAATATAACCCATACTCAACTGTAGCGATTGCGACAACGGGATCAACGGAGATGTCAAAAACCTGCCTATTACAAACTAGCTTTGACTTGCGGTTTCGCTCGCTGTGGCTGAAAGTGCAATTAGCTCACGGGAGCGTACTACCGGGATAAAAATACCCTGTGTCATAACTAGAGATCGGATATTTGGATAAATATTCACCTAAAGTTGAGATGTTGGCTAACATGGAATGCGCTTTTGTATCGAAAGTCTTAATTTAGGTAAGTAATTTGTTTATTTTTTGTTCTAACTAATACAAACCACCCCTCCAGGCACATATTTGTATCGGGTTAAACATTAATTTTAAATTAATACACATCTGAAGAGTTTTGCAATCCAAGAATCCCGGGGTTTTTATTAAATATTACAAATAATTTATAAAGCCGCTTCCATACTATCATAGCTAAAAATTATATTTAGGTAAATATGCATCCGAATATCCGATCTCTGGTCATAACCCAGGTCATGGTCTACCTGTGTGCCACGTTTTCAATGAAATTTCGTCCGTCCTCCATTTACCGTTCAGCACCCTTATTGCGTAACACGCGATTAATCATCGGTTTCATTTTGACAGTTCAACAATATTCATTGCGTTATTTACGTTGTTGAGCAGACACATTTTTTGAACATATGAAGCAATGGTTTAGCCATCTGTTTCATAACGAAACAGATTATGATTAATCGTGAGTTACGCAATTAGGGTGCAGGGTTAAAAGGAACAAGACCGATAGTTAGGTACTTTCGCATTTTATAATATTAGTATCGTAAAGGCCCGGCGAAGATAGTATTGCTACCGAAGCACTTCGTGCCGCAGAGCCTATTTTGTTGCCATAAATCTGCAACAAGTAATTTCTGCCACTCGAATACTTTCTCCATAAAAAAGAGATAGGATTGACATTGGAAATTACCGTAGGTAATATCAGGCTATAATATCAGCCTTATCTCACACCATGACAAAATTTTCAATAAGAAACTTGAAAATCACATTATAGCCCAATGAGATCGTCACGTGTATATCGATTCCGCTGTGGCCTATCCACTACCGACCATCTACCGTCCATAAATCAGGTTTTAGAGAAACATCAGGATATTTTAACTTTATACCTTCTACCTCGCATTTATCGACTGAAGTATTCGATGTAGGTCAATAGGCTGCCCATCTTAAATGGTAGGTACGAGGTTGGTCACATCTGTCGCATGCCGAAGGTGCTATGGGCTAAAATAACTACACAGTGGGCCCCAAACAGCAGTAAACGGCAACTGAGCAGATAGCGGGGTGTCCGTTTCAATGGCGCGGCCACGGCGATATCTGCCATGATTTTGTGAAAATTTGTATAAATTGATTCCCAAAACCATAAATTTGTCAGTTATGGTTAAAAAGTTATAAGAGGCTTTGAACGTGGCCGCGCCATTGAAACGCGGAGAACCGCGCGGCTACGGAGATCTTTAAAACTAAGCGTTGCAGAGACCTGAAATTTAGGTAAAACTGAATTTGTGAAAAAAAAAAGATGTAATTCGACGATATCGCCGATATCTCGCTAAAAAACATCGCAGACGTCTGAAGTTTTTTGTAAAACCTAGATTTGAATTTATCATAATTAGTAAATATACAACAAAAAAATCCTAGGTTTATATTTCAGGAGCTGTAGTACGGTATTGCGTTGAAATAAGTTGTGATTCTATCGAAGAAAGTAAGTATTGAGATTTTTTTTTTTGTAACCAGTAACTATTATGTAATAGCTATGTAGAACTATTGATAAATAAAAAATCGTTTTATAAAGCATGAAAATACGTTTCGATAGGGTTATTTTTTTGAGGAAAACTTAATGTCAACACTTTTAAAAATACACAAATAAATCCTAGGTTTATATTTCAGGAGCTAGTGCGGTATCGCAATACGTTTTAAATGTTTCGATATGGTGACCATGGCTTATTGTTTACAGAAAACTTTCAACCTATTGTGTTAGAAATTATATCTCAAGGATAATAAATTAAATTTAAATGAAACGATAAGATATAATAAATATATAATGTACTGGAAGACGTAAAATTGCAAGCAATCGAGGGGTAACTCAACAATCTGTGATTTATGTGTTTTTAAGGAAATGTATATCTTAGTGTAAGTAAATATTCTGTGATTTTGAAAGAAATCTATATCTTAGTGTAATTAAGCAATCTGTGATTTAGTTATGTGATTTTTTAAAGAAATAATCATATTATGTTTTTATGTCTTATCGTTTCATTTGATTTAGAATCCTTGAGATATAATTTCTATCACAATAGGTGGAAAGTTTTCTGTAAATAATAAGCCATGGTCACCCTATCGAACCTTTTTAAACGTATTTTAATTTAGATATCGGCGATAGCGTGTTTTCATGTTACTAGTTTGTTTTTTACCGTTTCAATTGTTTTTAAAGATCTCCGTGGCCGCGGTTCTCCGCGTTTAAATGGCGCGGGCACGCTCAAAACCTTATACTTTTTGACAAATTTATGGTTTTGGGAATCAACTTTTACATATTTGTACAAAGGTAGTTTTTTGTTGTTGTAAATATCGCCGTGGCCGCGCCATTGAAACGGACACGATCTCGGGAATCTTTTCTAAAAGATTGGGCACATACACTATTATATAGAAATAAGTGGAAGGAGAGAAGATACAAACATTAATTCTCTCACAAAGTTAAATTTGTGTCAACTTCTTTTCAATTACTTTTCCAAAGCTCGTATCGTACCTACTAGTAATTCTGCAATCAACTTAATTTACGTTACGTTACGTCTCGTTAACGCGAGAAAGAAACTGTGCAATGAAAACTGTACTTAAATGATATGAAATAAGTGCAACACTGTATGTAGGTAGGTACAATGTTTTTATACTTATGGAAAATACCTAGGTACCTACTTAAGTATAACATTTTAGATATTTAGGTATTAACTAAAATTTCTAACGTACCAGAGCGACTAGAATGTGTTCATCGGTGGCTTTAAAATGGTGCCAATCGTCCTTTCTATTGTGCTCAGAAACACATGTTTATGACCATATCCCGGGATTTCAGAGCATCCTGCAGGGCGGCTGGTCGTTATCTTGTACCTACCCACCCCTGGCCATACAATCACTCGTTGGTAGCCTGGCGGTTTGTCATAAGAACTATTAAACCCATACTTATACTGTACGAAAGTAGTCGGCTTAAAAACTTCATAATGACCGGGGCCAGGGTCTTCTGGTTTTCGCGGACACATCGACAAGTTCTCGAGTGTAATTCGACCTCTGTAAGGCTTACTCCTGTTGGTCTTATTTAACTTGCCAAATTGGGACGTCTTATATTTCTCCAAACTGCCTTTTAAGGCAATCGGCCACGTGGCCGCCGAGCATTTCATAGAATTACTAAAATGGTTTTTGATGGTAGTTTCGTCGCGATTGCCAGTAAACAAATCGTAAGGGCCCCGAATCGAAACAACCTTCTTAGATTTTTGGTCGATTTGTTCTTTGTCGAGAATCGAGTAGCGATTCGGGGCCAGTGACCACTTGGGTGAGGTGTCCATGAATCTGCAAGGCTCTTCTCTTTCGAAAGTATTTCGGGTTGAGTGCGGCCCGTACGGAGCCTTGAAAGGTACAGCTTTATAATACCTTCCTGGGTCTGGTGCCCTTTGTTTTGAAGGTTTCGATAAAGGTGTTCTTCCAAATCCAACGTTCATGCAAGCCGGTTTATATTCGGATGGGCTTTTAACCTCATGCCATGCAGGACCCAACAACGACCGAAACCATCTTCGATTTTCTAGAATTTTTTGATTCCTGTAACCCAAGTTTTTCGACCATTCCTCTAAATCATTCTTGTACTTCCATGGATCTTTATCAATTTTTTTCCTGTGGGTAGCTTCGCATAACTTTTTTATGGGTTGAGGTTTGTATAGGCATGGGTTACAACCTTCGGGTCTTGTAATTTGGAGCCCGCTAGGATCCAAGTTGGGATGTGCAGTGAATTTACCGAACCTTGGAAGCGTTGAGTTGAAAGGTTTATGGTTGTGTTTCTTCGGAACCATTTTTGTAATACAATTTACATCAATTTATGAGGTACTATAGCTTTGAAATAATTAATGACTAGGTATTAAGAAATAGAAATGGTTAAAAAAAGCAAATAAAAGAGTTCATCTCTTTCTTTGCTACTTGGTGCTTGTGCAATATGAAATGACTGACGTGATATTATGACGTTTCCTTTTAAAACTGGAAACCGAATAGGTATTCCTGCATACCTGTTACATACTCTTTGGTAACCAATGCAGGGGCGTACCTATAGAAAAAAAGCGTAAATTATCTTCTCGGTCTACACTGAGCAAAGCTAGGTCTCATACCCTTTCTTGACTAATTATAGCCTTCAATAACGGAGGTATTAATTACAACTTACTAAAAATGGCTGACAACTTGCAATGCCGCAATTTTAATCAGAATTTGTTTAAAAATGGGCTGATTTGGAAATACGCTTTCATGCCCATACTGCACAATAAATTCAAGTATGTACCTAGCTCTTCAGATTTCGTAGATAATAGGTCTTTACCTATGAAATTGCCGTTTTGTATGAAAAAATTTAAACGATTTTTTTTCATGTATTTTTTATTTGTATTAATCGAAGTAATCACCCATGCAATCAATGCATCTTTGCCATCGCAGTGGCAGTTTATTGATGCCCTTCTTAAAGAAATCAGCTGGACGGGAGGCAACAAATTCTTCAAAGGCATTTTGTACTGCCTCTCGGGTATTGAATTTTTTTCCCGCCAAGAAGTTATCCAAATTCTGGAAAAAGTAGTAGTCTGTAGGCGCAAGGTCTGGTAAGTAGGGCGGATGACGGAGAGCTTCCAACCCCAGTTCTTGCAACTTGGAGACCGTCTGCTGTGCAGTATGAGGTCGCGCGTTGTCGTGCAGGAGCAGCGGAGACGAGCGATTGACCAATGCTGGTTGGAGATGTGCCAGCTTCTCCATCATTGTGTTCAGTTCTTCACAGTACACATCTGCAGTAATGCTCACCCCGTTTGGTAAGAAGCTGTGATGAATCACACCGGCGCTAGACCACCAAACAGTGACTATCACTTTTCTAGGGGTAAGTTTTCGTTTAGGGCATTGTTTAGGTGCTGAACCAGGATCCAACCAACTTGCTGAGCGCTTGCGGTTATCAAACAGAATCCATTTTTCATCGCAGGTAACAATGCGGTTCAAAATTCCTTCATTTGTGTGTCTGTTGAGCAGTGCAAGGCACGTCATTGAGTTCGTGGGGCACCCATTTGTCAAGCTTTTTTACCTTGCCAATTTGACGCAAATGGACCAATATTGTTTTGACGCTAACGTCGAAAGCTGCTGCTAATTCAGCCGTAGATTGTGTATCATCAGCTTCCACAATCGCCTTTAATTCGTCATTGTCGACCAAAGTCTTCGGACGACCGCGAGGTTCATTTTTCAGGTCGAAATTTCCAGAACGGAAGCGAGCAAACCAATAACAGGTGGTGCGTTGGTTTGTAGTGTTAGCTCCGTAAACGTCGTTGATGTTGCGTGCCGCTTGTGCCGCGTTGCTGCCACGACGGTACTCATATTCCATAATTACTCGAATTTTTAACGTATCCATGATGACGAAAAAGATTGAAATGCGATGAAAATGTAACACTAATCAATAAACAAATGACTACTTTTGGAAAAAAAAATCCATGTTTTTAAAATAAAATTAATTTGAAATTAGAATTCTTACCCAAACAAAAATTATTTTGATTTGAAATGGCCAGTACTGCAAAACGGCAATTTCATAGGTAAAGACCTAATATAACAGTATGAAATAGTTTATTGAATTATTTTTTATTTTTTTATTTAATAATTGGCGTCTTTTCGCGCCCAGGGCTCGTGCTCTATCTGCCCCACCCTAGTTACGCGTCTGAACCAATGGGGTAGCTATCTAGGTAAGTAGGCTACTGTATCATTAATATGACAGTTACAGTATATTATTGTGATCGATTGTTTCGGCTAATAAGTAAAACCACCGTTGCGATTGGATGCTAGTTTATTACTGATGGCGATACAACATAAATGGTGCAGGCAGGCACGCACAGGTACCTACATACACATCCTCCTCCGACACTATTTTTAACCGACTTCAAAAAGAAGGAGGTTATCAATTCGACATGTTTATATTTGAATGTATGTTCGGGTATAAATCCGTCATAATTATATAGATGGATTTGCAAAATTCTTTTTTGTTCGAAAGGGGTTTATTCCGAAATGGTCCCGTATAAATTTTGTATAGATCTGATGATGAGTTTCGGAGACAGACAACGGAACTCTTCAAAAAATCACAGCAAATCAACCGCGATTGCTGCTTTCGCATAAATATGCATTGTTTTGACCCCATGGATGATGAAATTTCGAATTGGTGTGTACTTTAACTAAAATGTGAAAAATAAAAAAATCTTTTTTCTAAAAAGAAATACGACCGACTTCCGGTAAAACACTACAAATTGAAAAATAACTTTAATTTCAATTCAATTCGATTCAATTTATTCATTAACAATTTACATTGTGTTTGAAATACTACTACATAATAAAATTAAAAATAAACACTCATAAAAACACTTAACATACTAGTCATTTAAAAATTAAAAACATAAGTCACATACAATAATATTATTCGATGTCAACTCACTAAAATTAAAAACAGTAAATCATTTAAATAAGTACCTATAAAATAGTTTGATGTCAACGTCAATAAATAAAAGGAATAATAATACAGTTGTCACATTAAAATAATGTCCTATAGGTACAGTCAAGTTCATCATATTATAGCACATCATAGTATATTGGCCCTTTCAGGCTTCTAAAATATATGAACGTCAAAAAAGTTCATAATATTGTGACAACTATATGCACCATTAAATTGTGGTCAAGATTTAGATTCATTAATATGTGACTGCTTTTTCTCATAATTTTTCATATTATTGCCTAATACACAGCATATATTATGGAACCGTTCACATATTTTTGAGCTATATCCAACGCTCACAATATTTTGAATCCTTGACAGTACCAATAAATTAATGAACTCGACTGTTCATAAAAAAATAATTTCAGACAGTTACTTAAGTTGACAGGAAAAAACTAAAAATAAAACGCTTGGCCATATTTTAATATCACATATCGTCAACGGAGTAGAGGCACATAACTAATAGGAATGCTTAAACATTTGTTTTAAAAGCAGATGTATATATTAAGCTTTTTAAATGTAGTGGTAACTTGTTAAAAATTTGCACTGCTTGATATTGTGAACTGTGTTTCACAATGTTGAAGTGAGGACTTATCTTATTTCTCAAATCCTTCCTACGAGCGCTTTCCCTAACCAGTCTTTCTTCATGTGTCTCATATTCATGTAAGTACTTTTTAAGATTAGTCAGGAGTATTATAACGTAGAGACTACAGTATTTTTAAATCTAAGAAAAGTGGGCGGCAGCTCTCTACCCCGACCGACCCGTGCTCGTTGAAGCGCCAGCCCGCGCCGCAGCTGAGCCAGTAGAGTTAAATTTCCCTTATAATAATAATGCCAATATTTTGATCCAGCCTGTCCCCACTTGCAGTCCCCCTATCAGTGACGCCCTGAGCCGAGGCCCGTACCCCGCAGGGGGTGCCCTCAGCGTGCAGTCGCCTAGTATTTAAGTAGTTCTTAAGCCCTGGCTGGAGGCGTTAAGTTAATTATTAATGGCAGCCCCAGGAAAGCCCGGTTGGCTGAAGGCGTCCCATAGGGTCATGGCGATCAGGATGATCCGGGGATACCGCACGATCTCAGGTGAGGCGGCGGGCCTCCTTGCCGGATTACCGCCATGGGATCTGGAGGCAAAGGTCCTCGCGCATATCTGGGAGTGGCGCGAGGAGGCCAAACGCCGGGGCGTTACCTACTCCGCTGCCGCGAGAAATCAAGGTGCAGCGGACAGAGCTCCGGCGGGATCTCATGGCGACATGGAGAGTGCGATTGTCGCAACTCAGTGCTGGGCACGCCACGATAGCGGCGGTAAGTCCCTTCTTTGAGGAGTGGCTTGAGAGGCGGCATGGCGTCCTCACCTTCCGCCTGACGCAGGTCCTCACCGGATACGGTTGTTTCGGGAGGTTCCTGTTTCGTATAAGGCGGGAGGAAACGCCCGGGTGCTTCCATTGCGAAGATCGCCCTGAGGACACGGTGGAGCATACGGTGGCGGTCTGCCCGGCTTGGGCGGAGCACCGCCGTGTCCTCGTGGAGGCGATCGGCGGCGGCGATCTCTCGCGTCCGGCCCTGGCGCAGGCCATGGTACGGAGCGAGAGTGAATGGTTAGCCGTCACCTCCTTCTGCGAAGCAGTAATGCTCGTGAAGAGGGAGGCGGCGCACGTGAGGGAGAGGCAGTATATGCGCCCTCACGGCCGTAGTCGCCGCGGGAGAAGCCCTGGGTGTCGGGAATCCCAGGCTGATTCCCGGCCACCGTAGGCGCGGGCTTGCGGACGGCGAGTAATGGGTAGCTCGCTGTCCGGTAAGGACCAAGCCCGGGTCGACGGCGCGTTGTGTTCCACGCGCGCCTCAAAGAGATGTCAGCACCAAAGGGTGGGGTCCGCAAGGGCCGATGCCTGCCAGGGTTGCGGGTTGTTCGAAAGAGATACCGTCGCCCCTGGCACACAGGCAACTGAGGGAACACGGGTGGGTTTTAGTCAGTAAAAGTCTGACACGCCCTCCTGCTCCACCCAGAGCGGGAGAAGTTATTTGATGATTTCCCATCCTCAAAAAAAAATGCTTTATAATAAAGTAAATAAAGTACTTACTATTTATCAAAGAACTCTCCGGGATTGCAAAAGAATTATTGACCAATCAATGGCTTCATACTCTCACATACGAAGATTTGGAAAATATTGTCTAACCCTAAAGCCAAGAATTTCGTCCAAACCATTTCTTCCGTAGACATGCACACCAAATACACGTAGCGTAGAGTGTGCTCGTGGGGAGGTTCCACAAGCACACTCTACACTTATACCCCACAGACACGCACTACACTCTCATACAACACTCCACATTCACAACACTACATTAGTTACAAAACTGTGTCACAGCTATTTACGCCCACCTCCAAGAACCCGTGACTACAGCGTTCCAGATTCCAGATATGTAAATACAGTACAGTTAATTAAAATAGTAAAAAAAAAACCGTACGAAATCAATTTGTAAAATGTGTTTTTGTTCCAATAAAGATTATTTTATTATATATTACCTACACACTAAGTACAATCTTACCGATGCTGGGATTCTTGTGAAATGCTCGTTTCTGCAGTCCCTAAATAAGCAACTCCAGCTGTAGGTAGGTCGTGGGCTCAAATTCACACAGGCGCTTTACTTTATGTAAATTATTTCATCACCACTGCTTGCAAAAACGGTTGTAGGGGATTCTATTGAAACACCTTTTTTTAATTCCACTATTCACATTTATTTAATCACGCACTAATAACTATTACAATATACTGGATTACTGCTAATTTAATATGAACATAACTTGTCTTACTGACGACTAACTTTAAACTGAGTAAAATCTGTATAATTCATGGACTTAAGAGTATGGGAAATCAAAACCAGCCCTACGCTTAGGTATGCAACAATAATTTTCTTATATCTACCTAATACCAAATCATTTTTATTTTTAATAATCAACCTTATTTTCTATGGTGACTTGACGTCGCCAACAGTCTCCCCCTCAGTGCGTTGCACTCCATCTGGTTGGGGCGACGTTGCAGGTACGATCAGGACTAGACGTGATGCTGGCCGCCGCAGGATACCCGCTGCTGTTCGCACGTCGACGATCCTGGTTCTTCCGTCTGGTCCGGGATGAGTGGCGACTATTTCGCCGCGTGGCCACGAGTAGCGTGGCAGAGTGTGGTCGACAATTAGAACTATGTCGCCCAATGTTGGGTCCTGATAATGAGGACTTTGGTTGTAGCGTGGCGAGAGAGTGGGTAGGTACTCTCGCAACCACCTTGACCAGAAATGATCGGCCAAGCGTTGGGATGTCTTCCAGTTGGGAGAACCGATGAGTTCTGTGTCGTCAAAGGAGCCAAAGAGTGTGGCTCCGCATGACCGCCCGATGAGAAAATGATTCGGGGTCAGGGCTTCTTCTTCGTCTGGATCGGTGGTAACGGAGAAGAGAGGTCTCGAGTTTACGATGTGCTCGGCCTCTAGAAGCAATGTGTGGAGAATTTCTTCTCTAGGCTGCCGCTCGTGAAGTGTTGCTGCGAGAGCGACTTTTACTGATCGCACCATTCTTTCCCAGGCTCCTCCCATATGGGGGGCTCCAGGAGGGATGAACTTCCATACGATGCCCATCTTGTTGGTTTCTTCTGGTAGGGTCGCGATGGCAGCAGCAATCTCTTTGTTTGCACCGATAAAATTGGTTCCGTTGTCGCTCAGGATGATCTTCGGTGTTCCTCTTCTGGTGATCATTCTTCGTAGTGCGAGGATCATGGAGTCGGTTGACAGAGAGGTGGCCAGTTCCAAATGGATTGCTCTTGTGGTCAGGCATGTAAATAATGCTCCCCATCGTTTCTCTATACGTCATCCTATTGTGACGAGCATGGGTCCAAAGTAGTCTACTTCTATGCAGGTGAAAGGAGGGCTGGTCTTCGTCAGACGCTCAGGTGGTAGGTCTCCTTGCGGTGTGAGCTGTGGCATCTTTTTTCGAATTTTACACCATCCACAGTCTCGTGCTACTTTCTTCACCATGTCTCGAAGAGATGGTATCCAGTACTTCTGACGGACTTCATTCATCACGGTATTGTGGTTCCCGTGATTGAAGGCTTCATGGAGATATTTCACAAGTAGCTGGGTTATTCGGTGGTGTTTGTCCATCAGGATCGGATTCTTGTATGAAGCTATTAGGTACTTGGCTGCTCCGATGCGGGTGGACAACCTGATAAGTCCGTCTTCTAATTTGATCGTCACATTCTTCAGGTTGGATATTGCATTGATGTCTTCTTTCTTGCGTAGGGCTGCCAGTTCGTTTGGGAAGCTATCTTCTTGTGCTCTTCTTATCAGCAGCTTTTCTGCTTTTTCCACGTAGAGTGTAGATTTTGGTAAGAAGACTACTTCTTTTTTGCTTGGTCCCTTGGCTGATCGTTGAGCTTTCTGTTTCTGCATCTTCTTCCAGGCTGGGTCTTGTGCCTTTCTGATGATGAGTTTGGTGATATTCACCTTTTTCTGAATCTTTCGCTTGAAGACATCTATGACTTGTAGGTATCTTGCTGTCGCGTGGAGCAGGCGTATCCAGCTGGAGAATCTTGCTGGATCAGGCACGATGACAGGGATGCCTTTCCTAACGCTTAACGTGATGGCGTTAGGTTTTTCCTCACCTGTGTTGGTGACGGTGACCTTTTTCTCTTCTGTAGGCCAGTCTCTGGGGTCTTCACGCAAGAAGGCTGGGCCCTCGAACCATCGATGTGTTATATCGAAGTTAGATGGGGTTTCTCTGGTAGCATCGTCGGCTACATTGTGTTTTGTTGGAACCCAGCGCCATTCTTTGTGTTTCGTTAGTTCTTCTATTTCAGCGAGGCGATGTGCGACAAAAGGTTTGAATCGTCTAGGGTCTGATTTGATCCATGTCAACGCAGTTCTGGAATCGGTCCAGAAGTATCTTCGGGTCGTAGTCAGATCCATTTCCTGGCTCGCATTATTAGCCAAGCGGCTTCCCAGTAGACACGCTTGTAGTTCGAGTCGAGGTATTGAGGTTGGCTTGAGTGGTGACACTCTGGCTTTTGCAGTCAGCAGCTTCACTTCCACGCGATCGTCTTGGAATTGAGAGCGCCAGTACACCGCGCAAGCGTACGCTTTCTCGCTTGCATCGCAGAAGGTGTGCAGCTCCCCCTCAGTCGCGTCGTATGTGAGGCAGCGAGGAATTCGGAGATCTTCAAGTTTTCTTAGATCTTCCAGCCACTTTCTCCATTCCTCTTCTCTGGGTGGAGGTAATACTTCGTCCCATTCTATTCCGGACCTCCACAAGTTTTGAAGCATTACTTTTCCTTGTATGGTTATGGGTGATGCCAATCCTAAAGGATCGAAGACCGACATTACTGCGCTTGTTGCTTCTCTTTTTGTTGGTGCGCGCCTTCCTTCTTTGGCTTCATCGGGAGTATTGCGTAGACTCAGAGTGAAATGAAGGCTGTCTTCTTGAACGTTCCAATTGAGTCCTAATGTTTTCTCGACTTGATCCTTTGGTTCTCCTAGTACGATGGAATTTGTTTTAGTTTCATCGTCGGTGAACTCTTCAACTGCTGAAGGGTCGTTGCTTGCCCAACCCCTCAAGAAGAAACCACCTTTCTTGTGAACCTCGTTTACATCTCTTGATACTTTGGCAGCTGTCGCCGCGTCGGGGAAACTTGCGATGTAGTCGTCCATGTAATGATTCCGGTTTATTGCTTTAACAGCTTCCGGACAGCGACTAATAAAGTCTTCTGCGTTTCTGTTCTTCACATATATGGCGGTACACGGCGAACAGGCGGCTCCAAAAATTAGGGATGTCATTCTGTATTCCTTGTTTTTCCAGAGAAATCGAAGGCTGTCTCTGTCTTCTTCGTTGATCTTTATTCTCAGGAACATCTCCTTGATGTCTGCGACGACGGCTACTGCTTCTTGGCGAAATCGGAGCAGAATGCCGAACAACGATTGTAGTAAATCGGGTCCAGCTAGCAATGCGTCATTCAAAGATTTTCCGTTTGATTTGGCTGCGGCGTCGAAAACCAGTCTCATCTTCTTCTTCTGGGGGTGGACAACGGCAAAATGAGGCAGGTACCATGATCTTGAAGAGGTAGGTTCGTTTGTTACTTCCTCGGCATATTCGCTCTTGATCAGGTTTTCAACTTGTTCTTCATATTTTTGTTCGAATCCTTTGTCCTTTAGGAACTTCTTCTCCATCCCCCTTAATCTTCGCGCTGCAGCTACTCTGCTTTCTGGTAGACTTTCGTCTTCCGTCTTCCAGATCAGACCTGAGCTGAATCTTCCATCCGACAATCTGGTTGTTGTTGAATGCAGCACATCGAGAGCTCGTTGATCTATGTCACTAGATGGTCTCTTTGCTGCTACTCCCAGAGCTTCTATGTCGAAATGATCTCTTATCATCTTCTCAAGATAATCATCTTTTCCTGGCGGTGTTGAAAGATGATTTATCATTCGCACCGTATCGTTTCTCGTCTTGGTTCCGTGCAAGACCCATCCCAACTGGGTTCTGGAGGCTACTGGCTTACTTCGGTCACCAACTTTCACTTCCTGGGACACGATCAGATGCCAGTTGTCTTGTCCGATGAGTACCGTAGGACGAGCGTTCGGATATTTTAATTGTTCTGCTATTTGTTCTAGATGGGGGCAATCTTCTAAATCCTTATTGCTGACTTCTTGGGGGGATAGGTTCAAATTCTTGATAGTATATCCTGACATTTTCTCCATGTTCCGTTCGAATCTTCCCCGAATCTTGATGTCAAACTTCTTGGATTTCTGGCTCATTCGATGCCCACCTACGCCCTCAATTCTCAGTTCTTCTTCAGGACCCTCTACCCCAATCATATTCACAATATCTTCTTCTATTAGGGTCACTGTTGATCCTTCATCCATAAGGGCGTATACTTCTGCTTTGGCCTCTGGTCCCCATAGCTCCACTGGCACGATCTTCAGGTAGGCTCTCGCTATTGCTCGAGTTGCATTTATCGTTGATGCTATGGCTTGGGTCTCTTGTGGTGGTTCTGGCTTTGGCCAGTCTTCTGAATGTAACATCACATGATGACCTCTTTTGCATTTTCCACACGGTTTTGCTTTGCAACTGAACCTTCTGTGCCGTCCTAGCAGGCATTTGAAGCATATGAAGGCTCGCTTGGCCTGTTCCCATCTTTCTTTTATAGAAGCATCGACGAACTTCTTGCATTTGAACAGTGCGTGTTCCCCTGCGCACTCAGGACAGACTATCTTTTCTTGCTTCTTGGCGTCGTCCTTGCATGAACATACTGTCGCAGCTTGTTGTTCGTCTTGCTCTCTATCTGAATCCTCGTCGTATGATGAATATTCTTCCTCATCGTGCCGTTTAACTCGAGCGGCGTTCACGCCCCGGGATCCTGAAGGTCTCATTCGGTTTCTCATTCCTTCCTTCTTCACTCTGGTTCCCGTGAACTCGTGCATCTCGAACTGATCTACCATCTGATTGAAGAAGTTCATAAGGCCAATGAGGATCGGTTCATCATCTTCTTCTTTAGATGCTCTGTACTCGTACCACCTGAATCGTACTAGAATACACATCTTCTCTATTATACGATTCGATATATCACTTGAGTGCAGATAACTTTGTTTCTTCATTTGTTTCACAACGCTGACTGTATTGGCCACAGCTCCAGCGTATCTCACTAACTCTCTTGCATCTTCTGACATGGGAGGCAGCTTCTCTATGTTTTCTATCTCGCTTCTTATTAGGTAAGTGGATCTCCCGAATCGACGTTCTAATGCAGTCATTACTTCTTCCGGATCCACTTGTGTATAGAGAATGGACTTCACCGCCTCTTTGGCTTTTCCTCTTACTGCTTTTCTCAGCCTTCCCATATTCTCGATTCCACTGAAGAGAGCCTGTGAGTCTTTGTACGTAGCTTTAAAAGCCATCCAGTCTCTTGCATCGCCGTCGAATTGATGTAGCTCACTGACATACTTCGGCGCGTGCTGCGTATTTGTTGCTGCTTTGCTGTCAGTGGCGGTCTTGACTGCTTCCATTATCGCTTCTGCCAACTGACTGGTGGGGTTCATTGCGGGTTGCGCTTCCTTCGCTTTTGAAACCCACCTTTCAGTGGCCTTTTCAGCAGCCGCCTTAGTTGCAGCATCCTCTTCGTTATCACTCAAGTCTGTGTCTTCTGCGGTGACACGTGTTAATTCTAACTTTGTATTTGCCATCTTAGTCTTCAGCTTAATTTCTTCCAGCTGTAGTTTTTCCAACTCTAATCTGGCTTCTAGCTCTTTCTTCTTATTCGCAGCTTTATTCGAAGTAGATTTCGCCTTCTTCTTCTTCTCCACTAAGGTAACATTAGATTCCTCGACCATGGTTGTATCTTCGGTAGCCGCGCTAGTATCTGTCACCTCTTCGGAGGTAGTAGCTGACGTCTCCGTAGTCTCTTCTTCCGTGGTCGAGCGCGTGCTGTCTCCTTTACGGCTTCGCGTCATCATTCTTATTCACTTCACTTAATGTCAATATATTGTTCAATGACTCACCTGAGTTTATATGAAGTCCTTAGCGGAGACTGCTATGTTATAGAGACGTACACACACTTCGAACTTACAGTACATACACACGTTAACACTAATATACTTATTCTACACGTTCTTATTATACCGGGTTACGCCGGGCTTCGAGTGATATACGAGCTTCGAGAGGACACGGCGTTGTTCCTAGCCGACCTCCCAGCAATATTCTTCACTCAGCTAGTTGCGTTCCCACAAATAGGTATTTCTTGAATACCTAGCCTCGAGAATAAGCGATCTTCCTAGTCGCTTATTCCCAGCAATTTCCTTCAGCGGCACACGTAAAGCTTCAAGTGATACAGGGGCTTCGAGAGGGCGCGGCGTAGTTCGTAGCCGACCTCCCAGCAATATTCTTCACTCAGCGGGTCGTGCAGCCACCAATAGGTATTTTCTAGACGTCCTAGGTCTTTCAGCAGCACACGTAAAGCTTCAAGTGATACAGGGGCTTCGAGAGGGCGCGGCGTCGTTCGTAGCCGACCTCCCAGCAATATTCTTCACTCAGCGAGTCGTGCAGCCACCAATAGGTATTTTCTAGACGTCCTAGGTTCCTCAGCGGCACACGTAAAGCTTCAAGTGATACAGGGGCTTCGAGAGGGCGCGGCGTCGTTCGTAGCCGACCTCCCAGCAATATTCTTCACTCAGCGGGTCGTGCTGCCACCAATAGGTATTTTCTAGACGTCCTAGGTCTTTCAGCAGCACACGTAAAGCTTCAAGTGATACAGGGGCTTCGAGAGGACGCGGCGTCGTTCGTAGCCGACCTCCCAGCAATATTATTCACTCAGCGGGTCGTGTTGCCACCAATAGGTATTTTCTAGACGTCCTAGGTCTTTCAGCAGCACACGTAAAGCTTCAAGTGATACAGGGGCTTCGAGAGGACGCGGCGTCGTTCGTAGCCGACCTCCCAGCAATATTATTCACTCAGCGGGTCGTGTTGCCACCAATAGGTATTTTCTAGACGTCCTAGGTCTTTCAGCAGCACACGTAAAGCTTCAAGTGATACAGGGGCTTCGAGAGGACGCGGCGTCGTTCGTAGCCGACCTCCCAGCAATATTATTCACTCAGCGGGTCGTGTAGCCACCAATCGATTTTTCTAGACGTCCTAGATGTCCTAGCTTCGAGAATAGGCGATCTTCTTAGTCGTTTATTCCCAGCAATTTTCTTTAGCACACGTAGGACTCGTGGCGTGATTAGTGCGTGGCTCGTAGAACTGATCTTCACCAATAGCTTTCTTGGTATTCGTGAGCTTCTCTTAAAACGCTGCTAATCTTCAAACAGCGATTTATCTTCACGTAACTTCAGACTCAGGCTTCAGTTCTTTTTATTCGGCTTCTGAAGGACCATTATTGTAGGGGATTCTATTGAAACACCTTTTTTTAATTCCACTATTTACATTTATTTAATCACGCACTAATAACTATTACAATATACTGGATTACTGCTAATTTAATAGGAACATAACTTGTCTTACTGACGACTAACTTTAAACTGAGTAAAATCTGTATAATTCATGGACTTAAGAGTATGGGAAATCAAAACCAGCCCTACGCTTAGGTATGCAACAATAATTTTCTTATATCTACCTAATACCAAATCATTTTTATTTTTAATAATCAACCTTATTTTCTATGGTGACTTGACGTCGCCAACAACGGTGAAGGAAAACATCGAGAAAACCGGCATGTCTTAGATCCCTAAATTCCAAGACGATGTCACACATCTACCAACCCGCACTGCGGTCGCGTGGTGGATTACGGCCCACTCTCTCTCACAGAGAGGAGTCTTATCGTTTTACACGTGCAGCCTATGGGTCAAGCATACGATAAAATCGTACGACACCCTGCGTGTTCTACACAATAATGCCTTCAGGGCGCTGATGCAACTGCCTCGTTACTGTAACGCATCGGGTATGTTTGTGGGCGCAAACATAGATGGATTTGCAGTGATTATTGGCAAGAGAGTGGTGTCCCTGATGCGCCGCATACGAGGCGGCTCCAACAGCTACCTTCAGCTGCTCGCATGGAGGATGGATTTGGATCTGGATTGCCCAATAATTCGGTACTGGACCAGGCACCATGTTGAGCACTCAGGAAATAAACCAAAATTTAGACTAAGATGAAACATAATTATAATAGAGTATTTTTTATAATTTTTTTGTTATTGTTTAATTGTAATTTATAATGTTTTTTTTTTAATTCTTATTTTATCTAATATTTTTAATGTCACAATGTATGCGTATGGACTAGTTCTGAAATAAATGAATTTATTTATTTATTTATTAGGTATTATGTTCCAGCAGTGTTAATATTATAGGCTGATTATGCTACGTATTCTGGCATACTAATTTAATTTGGCCCATCTGCATTTACATTTTGAGGCGCTGCCACTGGCTAGCACATATCTTGCGGTTCTCCAACTTATGGGGCATCAAGATGTTGTTACTGGTGTTCAGGTTCCACAGCCATATTATCAGGGTGTTGTTCAAGAGCATTATTAGCTCTTTGCCAGCACATGTGGCGCGCAGCGATGACGTTTTTGATAACAGCCTGTAACGGAAATAAACTATTATAAATTGTCTTTATGTGCTTACTAGCTTCCGCCTGCAGCTTCGCCTGCGTGGAAGTCGGAAATTATCCCGCGGGAACGTACTACCGGGATAGAAATTATCCTATTTGGGACCAAATAATATTCCGTAAAATGTTGTTTCGGTGTGGTGAAAATATGGAAAATAAATCGTTTGGCAAATGAAAAAAGTTCAAAAGAGGCTTTGGCTAAAAGCAAAAAGTTATTTTGTAAATCAGCGAAATATAGTTCGGTAAAATAATACTTATGATATGACACATGATACTTCGATGATTTAATTAATATTTTTACTTTTTTAGCTTAGTTGTTAACTCTATTGTGCATGCTGTGGTCTCCTATAAGTGAAGGAAACGCTGATATGTGACAAAATTGCTCCTACTAAGTTATGATAGCCTGGTACTTCGTAGGCATAAAGCGTTTTCTAGCTGACGTAACTATGTTAAGTGTACGCCTACTGAGTTATGACAACCTAGTACTTCGAAGGTATTCAGCGTTTTCTAGCTGACACAATTATGTTAAGTGTGCTCCTACCGATTTATGCCAACCTGGTACTTCGTCCAGAATACCAATTTACAAAAGATCTACTTATCTAAGTAAACATTTCCTAATTGTTTCTACATTTTAAACTTAATAGTTTAAAATGTAGAAACAATTAGGAAATGTTCCGGGGGGAACATTTCCTAATGGAGTGTTCCCGGGGGATAATTCCTCCGGGAACCTACTACCGGGATAAAAAGTATCATATGTGTTAATCTAGGTTACATAATCTATTGTATGCCAAATTTCTTCCAAATCCATTCGGCCGTTTTGGCTTGAAAGAGTAACAAACATCCAAACAAACATCCAAACATACATCCATACATACAAACTTTCGCGTTCAGAATATTAGTACCTAAGGATATTATTAGTCGATGACGAAATCGCGGCGGGATATTTTCGCGCACTGAATTTTTAACTCTCTGTGATGAATCGAGCATTGAGAATACAAAAGTGCAGCGCGAGTGAGTCTCAACGCGTCCAAAAGACGCACTGTTCGATTTTTAATTCTGGGCGCTAAGCAGAGCGTTGAAGATAGATAGTACGCGTAAAATTCCGTCGCGTTTACTAGCGTTTGCCCTTGGCTTCGCTGGCGTGGATGTTAAAAATTATCATCTTTCATCCAAATACGCCTTTAAGGCGTAAAATGTAACAGACAGAGTTAATTCCGCATTTATAAAATAAGGTTTTCCCCGCGACTTTGTCTGCGCGGACTTCAGAATTGATAGACGACATTGTGGTGCGACGTTATGGTATGTTTACGTATGGAATGTTTTTGGCTCCCAATCTAAAAACAACATTCAAAAACACGCAAATAGAAGAAGTTAAAATATTTGGCCTACTTGGCATAAATATTGACACACACACTAACTGAAAGTCACACATAGAACATATAAATATGAAACTCTCCAGATTCTCCTACGGTCTTTTTCAAATTAAACAAAGCACTAACGCACAAACAGCTATGGCTGCTTATTACACATACGCATGCGATATGGCGTCATGCTATGGGGAAATAGTGTTAACGTAGGTGAACTATTCATAATGCAAAAGAAGTTTATAAGAATTCTAGCTCAAATACATAATACGGAGACCTACAAAGCACACTTTATAACATTTCATATTATAACTCTGCTGTCACTAAACATACTTGACATTTGCTTATTTGTTTAACAAAATAACGACGAGTTCACTAAAGTAGTAGATACCTACGTACAAAGTTAACACTCGCCATAAAAAGAGGTTATGCGCTCCATCCTCAAGATTAAAAATGTATGGCAATAAAAATATATAATAAGTTGCCCAACGTGTTTAAAACTGAAAAATTAGAAACAATATTCCAAAAAAGGCTAAAACTATACCTAATTCAAAAATGTATCTACTCAGTAAAAGAATATCTAGAGTTTAGATTAAAATAACGATTTCCTCTCACGTACAAAAGTGGCGATTTGTCCTATCTATACAAACAACAAGATTTAGTCTATCCTATTTAACGTCATAAATAATTATAATTTGTAGTACCTGAAAAGGATGACATTATTTTGCTGTATAATTATTGTATTAAATTATTATCTCCTTTATTCCTTTAAATACATATCAATAACATTTTTAAATATTAGAATAAAAAACTTATAAAAACATTTCAAAATTACCGGACAGCGAGCTACCCATTACTCGTTGTTGCCGACGACGAGTAATGGGTAGCTCGCGCCTACGGTGGCCGGGAATCAGCCTGGGATTCCCGACGCCCTGGGCGTCTCCCGCGGCGACTAAGGCTGTGAGGGCGCATATACTGCCTCTCCTACACGTACGCTGCCTCCCTCTTCGCGGGTATTACTGCTTCGCATAAGGAGGTGACGGCTACCCATGCACTCTCGCTCCGTACCATGGCCTGAAGCAGGGCCGGACGCGAGAGATCGCCGCCGCCGATCGCCTCCACGAGGGCACGGCGGTGCTCCGCCCAAGCCGGGAAGACCTCCACCGTATGCTCCACCGTGTCCTCAGGGCGATCTTCGCAGTGGAAACACCTGGGCGTTTCCTCCCGCTTTATCCGAAACAGGAACCTCCCGAAACAACCGTGTCCGGTGAGGGCCTGCGTCAGGTGGAAGGCGAGAACGCTGTGCCGCCTCTCAAGCCACTCCTCAAAAAGGGGACTTACCGCCGCTATCAAAATCAAAATATTTTATTTCATATAAACCTGCATGGGCACTTATGAAACGTCAGAAGCTAGGTGCACGGTTCCAATTTGTCGCTTCCTATGGAGATGAGCCGGCAAGAAACTCCATATTGATCCAGAGACCAAAAGCCTACTTTTAAATATAAAAAAAAAACGCCCAAATCGGTTCACCCGTTTAAGAGCTACGGTGCCACAGACAGACAGGCACACATAGCGGTAAAATGTATAACACTCCTCGTTTTGCGTCGAGGGTTAAAAAGTGAAATAAGTCGGTGGCAGGAAAACGTTTATGAAAGTCGGTTGCTTGTTGCATTAAAATATTGAATGTACAAAAACGACTTTTGCTTGAAGTACATTTTTTTTAACATTCCGTGGACTAAAATAGTAAAGTATAATAGACTAAACTCGAAAGCAAAAATTTATTCCCTGAACTACACAAATTGTTAGAGAACTCTCAATGATGCTCTCCAAAGTATGTCTTACGAAGAAACAGAATTTACTAACTGTGTTAAAGTAAATATAGGTGAATATTTACGTTAAGTATTTGTCAAATTTAGAAACTAAGAGCTAAGTTACTCAACATTAATAAAATTGTTTGTCTATTTGCAACTTGTGATTATTTATTAAATTTATAAGACTATTTTAGCTCTTTTTGCCTGAAATACAGGATTACCTAGTTCAGGAACGAAATTCTTAGAAATAATATTTATTATATTTAAGCAAAACTGTAGATATTTTTAAGCCTTGTAATTTTTTAATAAATACATTATTATTAATTGAAATTGGATGTTTTCTCAAAAGAAACGTATACGCGGTGGTGAACTTTTAAAATGTATACCATTTTAAGATAGTGTCTTATCTATGTCCATACGTGAATCATTGTTTTCAATAAATGCAAACTTAGCCTCAAATTCGGCGTAAATTCTCCGGGCTTTATGGAAAGTTTCAATGCGTAGAGAGAATGCTTTCTATACCCATTTCACTCATCGTGGGTATGTAGCTAAATAATTATACAGTTATTATCTGGTAAAATAATTTCAGTATAAAACATTGTGCAAAAGTTTGAAACTTCTGGTGTATATGTGACTGAGGATTATTGTGCTGTCGGGGCGCTCTGCAGCGCAGGCGCGCTGTGTCTCAGCCAAGGTGATGCAACGCATAAATTGTGGACTCAGTTGTGTTACAGCACGATCGCAGTGCCATGTGCAATCGACGCTCACGGAACTTAGTTGCGGAACATTCGAAACTGTGTTTGCGTGATCGTAAGCGCCCGTACTGCGAAAGCTATGACGTACTTCAGCATTTTTCTTCTGTCATAAAACTTTTCTGTCGTCGTACCTTCTGTTTGAGAGTGTTTGGTGTTTCTGACACCAGTTGCTAACTAACTTGTTGGCGTCTGGTGACTGTTTTAGACACAAAGTGAAGCAGCAGAACGAACGAAATTGTTGTGAACTTTTAATTATTCCTTTCGCAGCCTTGATTAAAATACTGTAATAACAATGTTGGCTGAAAGTTTAAACTAAAAACTTTGTACATTGAAGTTGAAAAATTGTTTTAGTGATTTAGATTTCAGCCGGCTTCAGCCATCACTTCGGTCTAACAAGATTTGATCAGGTATTGCCTCCTGTATTATTTTAAAGCATAATTATTGTTTATACCACTTGTGGAGAAAGTTCCTAAACAGCTGAGTAATTTGTGAGCACATTGCTTCTAAATGAATTAATGAAATGCATCGATCCCAGCGTAGCTTGACCAGACTTGATTTATCGAATGAACCCCAAGATTTGCACTAGCCCCTGGAACCTCATGCTTCATAGTGTTACAGAGGCCATTGCATGTCAAGAAGTAGACCGGGGGGCGCGGTAATGGTCAGGTAGACGTGCCCTTAGGATAGGAAAGGATTGCGAGCTTACCGGATATGCATCCTTGAGTAAGCATTGTACTAGTGGAGAGACGGGTGGTATTTATTTATAGGATCTTTTCACGACGTCACCGGCATGTTGATTCAGATCGAGCTTCTTGGGTAGGTTCAACTGTTTCCTTAGCTCTTTTCTATGCCGTTGCTTCGCTATGTTCTATGGGCCTGTTTTCATAGTCGTCTTCTGAGTTCTCGCTGCTCTCACTTTCTGGTTTTTTTGTAGATATCGCTAGCTGCTTTCTTGATCTTGTTTCTGTCTCCAGCCATGTCCTTCCGAAACGTGATTTCCATGTCGAAATATTTCATGTACTGTTTTAGGTTGTCGTTCCATGTGTAAATAGGTCGTCCGAGCTTCTTAGATTTAGCCTTATGCTGCATTGCTGCATGCAATAGGTGTGGTTTATCCCGCTTGAAAACGTGTGCTAAGTAGCACTTCCTGTGGTTCTTGATTCGTTTTGTTACGGATTTTCCGTCAAGATTTGGTGCATTTTCTTAATTCTTGGTTTATTCCTGGCGTGGTTAATCAAGGCTCTCATGATAACGTGTGCGTTACCCCAGCCAGATGTTGTCGAAAATGGTAATTTGAATCTCATAGATAATTAGTTTTGCGGCTTCTGTAATTGTTGCGCACATTTTTAAATTTGTTGCGCTTATAGTTTTTTAATTATTTCACAAAAACAATTCCTGCTGGGGTAACGTTATCCCAGCCAGACCTTTTTCTTTCTAATGGGAATATTTAAATAAATACTAGCTATAAAATTAGTTGTCTAGATGAAGTAAATGTTGTGCCTTATTTTGTATTTGTTCTTTCATCGGTTGCGAAGTTATTCGAGATTTTGCTGGGGTAACGTTTTTGGTTTTGCTAGATCTTTGAAATGGTTAAGCGGATTCTTATCATATTTTGTACATGACTTCTTAGGAATTAGTTTAAATTTGTTCTGCAATAAAAAAACCAAAATAATGCATAGTTTAAAGGATATTTTATTAAATAGAAAAACACTTCAATTGGTTCCAGCACTCTCAATAAGAGGTCTAAAGACTTACTTTAAACGTTATTTTAAAGCTTGTAAATGCCTTCAAATGTATTTGAAGTGTCATTAGTATCCTGTAAGTATTTAACAAGTTATGATGATATTCAGTTCTTCACGAGCACGGTCTTGATGCGCGCGGTGTTATTTGGCCACTGGATTGGATATATGAACTGAATGTTATGTCAATTATTAGTTGTTCAGTTCAGTTGTATATCAGTAAAATTTCAGCGTAGTACATTGGATAATTAATGAGATAATACGATTAAAGTCATTAGGAAGTGAAAGACCGAGGTAACCCGACCAAGTTTAGGTGGTTACGAAAAAGCGAAATCGCAGAACATTATGGTACCTTCTAAAATATGTAGGATAGTGTTACAAATTTAGTACAGACATGTACACAAGTTTTAAAAAAAGCTACATGTTTATTAAAGAATTTTTATTAACAGGTAAAATAATCATTTCAACTGAACTTTTAAAGTATTAATAAACTTATACTTAAAAACAATCACAGATTCAAATTACAGATAGTAATTTTGCTATTTTGAAATTTTCTATTACTTTTTATTAAAATTATAGATTTCAGTATACACAGTACACAGTTACAGTTTTTATTTAAATATACACATATTGGAATGTGTAATGATCACAGACAATAAATTATATATAATGACTTTTTTCAGTTAACTCTAAACTTACGTATGTCTACTAATACCTACTTATATCAATTAAAATCACAGATCAAAGGTAATATTAAATGATATCACAATGTAGTAAAATGCTCACAGTTAGTCCTACTGATTTGTTGTCTCATTTCAAATATCACATTTTCCCGCGTCCCACCGAACGACATGTTATATCGGTGATTTTTGATAAGTATGTGCAACTGGAAGATAATAATAATGTTTTCATAGTACAGATATTATTAAGTATTTAACAGTGTACGCGTCTGTACCGAAATTGTAAGGTGTATTATACTAAACATTTCAAAAGATAGCATAATGTTCTGCGATTTCGCTTTTTCGTAACCACCTAAACTTGGTCGGGTTACCTCGGTCATTCACTTCCTAATTACTTTAATCGTATTATCTCATTAATTATCCAATGTACTACGCTGAAATTTTACTGATATACAACTGAACTGAACAACTAATAATTGACATAACATTCAGTTCATATATCCAATCCAGTGGCCAAATAACACCGCGCGCATCAAGACCGTGCTCGTGAAGAACTGAATATCATCATAACTTGTTAAATACTTACAGGATACTAATGAAACTTCACATACATTTGAAGGCATTTACAAGCTTTAAAATAACGTTTAAAGTAAGTCTTTAGACCTCTTATTGAGAGTGCTGGAACCAATTGAAGTGTTTTTCTATTTAATAAAATATCCTTTAAACTATGCATTATTTTGGTTTTTTTATTGCAGAACAAATTTAAACTAATTCCTAAGAAGTCATGTACAAAATATGATAAGAATCCGCTTAACCGTTTCAAAGATCTAGCAAAACCAAAAACGTTACCCCAGCAAAATCTCGAATAACTTCGCAACCGATGAAAGAACAAATACAAAATAAGGCACAACATTTACTTCATCTAGACAACTAATTTTATAGCTAGTATTTATTTAAATATTCCCATTAGAAAGAAAAAGGTCTGGCTGGGATAACGTTACCCCAGCAGGAATTGTTTTTGTGAAATAATTAAAAAACTATAAGCGCAACAAATTTAAAGATGTGCGCAACAATTACAGAAGCCGCAAAACTAATTATCTATGAGATTCAAATTACCATTTTCGACAACATCTGGCTGGGGTAACGCACACCATGATAACTCGTTCATATCTTCTGGGTGTTGGGCACATTTTTTTTTATGTAAAAAATAAGCTGTAAGTACAAAAAAAGTAATAGGTACCTCAGCCATTAAATCATAATACCAGGCTCTAAATTGTCTACTGTAGGGCGAGGGCCGCTTCTCATACCTACAGAGAAGGCATAAGCACTAATTACCACGATTGCTGTAGGCGGATTGGCAATTAAGTATAAGTAACTGTGCAAAGTGAAATATGTAAGTAAATACATAGAATAGGGTATTTTTTAATTGATTAAAAACTATTCTAATTTGAAGATTGTGACGAAATATGTAACAGAGAAATAAAAGTAAATTGATTTATATGCATTTTCTCAATTGAAAACGATATAGATCAAATTCTCTTTTCGTTGTTTTGAATTTACCGCCAAAACGCTGCTTACGATGACTTTTTTATTACCTGACCACACGTGACGTCAACTTTGTGTAAAATAAAGTAGTTAGTAAGTAAACAAGTGAATTTCGAGTTTATAATTAACAAGATTTTTAATGGATAGAAAGTGATATTTCTGGTGTGCGGTGCCTCTGTGTACAAATACTTCTAAAACTGTGCCAAAACAGTATTTGTACCGTTGCCGTTTCCGAAGTCCGTGAGGGCGCATATACTGCCTCTCCCTCACGGTCGCCACCTTCCTCTTCCCGAGCATTATTGCTTCGCAGAAGGAGTTGACGGCTATCCATGCACTTTCGCTTCGTACCATGGCCTGAAGTAGGGCCGGACGCGAGAGATCGCCGCCGCCGATCGCCTCCACGAGGATACGGCGGTGCTCCACCCAAGCCGGGCAGACCTCCACCGTATGCTCCACCGTGTCCTCAGGGCGATCTTCGTAGTGGAAACACCCGGGCGTTTCCTCCCGCCTTATCCGAAACAGGAAACAACCGTGTCCGGTGAGGACCTGCGTCAGGCGGAAGGTGTGCCGCCTCTCAAGCCAGTCCTCAAAGAGGGGACTTACCGCCGCAATCGGCGTTTTTTTTTTTTTTTGTTGGGCATCTCGCAGTTGGCCTTGAGAGGCCGTGACTGCTCAACCGGGCTTTCCTGGGGCTGCCATTAAGAAATTAATCTTAACGCCTCCAGCCAGGGCTTACAAACTAAAATTTAAAAACTAAGCGACTGCACGCTGAGGGCACCCCCTGTGGGGTACGGACCTCGGCTCAGGGCGTCACTGATAGGGGGACAGCTATCACTATTGGGGACAGGCTGGATCGAAATATTGGCATTATTATTATTAGGGGAATTTAAAGCTACTGGCTCAGCTGCGGCGCGGGCTGGCGCTTCAACGAGCAAGGGTCGGTCGGGGGCAATCGGCGTGCCCAGTGTTAAGCCTTTATAGTTATAAATAAACCGCCAGTCAATAGTAAAACTTAACCTTTAGATCCCGATTATTTTTCTTCTACGACACACAGGCGCTGTTGATGTCAAATTATTATTAAAGGGTGAGGTTGATTATACTTTTGCAAAAAACTCAAAAAATAATTTTATTATGTTCCTACATTATTCTTTATTTGCGTACACTACACTCGCAAGAGGGGCTGGTGGCTAATTAATAACGAGCTGCACGGGCGATAGGTTAAGCTACGCTTGCCGCAGTTGGTCCGTGAATGGGTGATAATCTTTACATACCCAGACCCCTCCGTGCCTCGGAAAGCATTCGTGGATCTTTGACAGTCGTTACGGGTCATCAGAAGCCCAAAAATCTGAAAACCAATCTTACCAAAGGGTATCGTGTTACCCAGTAACTGGGTTGTGTAGGTCAGATAGGCAGTCGCTCCTTGTAAAATACTGGTATTCAGCTGCATCCGGTTAGATTGGAAGCTGACCCCAAGATAGTTGGGAAAAGGCTAGGCAGATGATGACGACATGTATAAGTATGATATAGACTGTGAGTTAATGCAGTGTAGGTGTGTTAAGCTTTTATATAAATAAACAGCTAGTCATGTGTAAGACTTAAACTCGACGGCCTCTTTTACTTCTACGACATAAAAGCGCTGTTGATATCAAACTATTATTAGGGAGTGAAGTTGGCTACCTATACTTTTACAAAAATAAATAACTACTTAATAAATAATAGTTTAAAAAACTAAAAAACACGCTTTAAAAACCAAACTAAAAAAGGAGAAAATAATTTAATTCAATTAAAAAGCGTGGGGTGCTTGACATTAATTGATTATAAAAATACCTCAAAAAGCACCCCACGCTTTTTAATTGAATTAAATTATTTTCTCCTTTTTTAGTTTGGTTTTTAAAGCGTGTTTTTTTAGTTTTTTAAACTATTATTTATTTTCTATTTTTTAGTTCTGCTAACTACAAAACCGTGCTTTTTTTTTCTCAATTTTTTTTTAGATTATGGAATTGTCATCGGTCCTCGACAAGTTTACAAAGTTTCAATGAAATCTGACCGTTTAAAGTGGGTCAAAATCACGCTCAAAGGAGTCGGTTACATACAAACATACATACAAACAAACAAACAAACAAACAAAGTAACAAACATACAAGTAAAGCTAATATAAAGCGTGTAAAAATAAAATAAAACTCAACGTATCATTTTATTATGTTCCTCCATTTGCAATTTATTTGCGTACACTACACTCGCACACAAAGACTACGGTCCGTATTACAGAACGTTCCTCAAGTACAGTTTGATCTGCAATCAGTCGATCACAGTTTAAGTATAGAATCAATACTTGAGCATCGTTCTTATTCCAGAACGGTAATTAATCTATACTCAGTTAAATCGAGACTCAAATCGAGCCTCAAGCAGAGATGTCTACTGTCTATGCATCAGCCTGTTTTCGTTTACGATTTAAAAAAATTACCAAGTTTGTTCTGTCTCTTCACTGGATCAGAAATAATAAAATATACTTTAAGTACCCAATTATTTAGGAAACTAGCATTATTTTTTCCGGTCTCGAATAGTAGAATCAGTACAATGAAATGCCCCATTTATTGAAGTATCTTATGGTCATTTTGTATGCAAAAATGTTTAGCTTAAAAGACTCTTAACTAAGTCCGTAAATAGGTATGCTATTTAAAAGGTTAGTATGTCAATGTCAATAATGCACCGCTACTAAAATACATGATCAGCAGCGTTGCCGTTAGCGTACATTTTACCATTTTACACATTTGACGTACCTTTTAAGCCTCCCATGTGCAATGTGTAATGGGGTCCATTTTACGTACCTTTTCAACTTATCCAAAATTTGAAACCGCCGCCAAAACGAGAAAACGAGATAGGTATTCGCTCCTAAGTACCGGTGGCCTGGGAAGTCACAGACCTACGCAATGTAGGAATAGGAACTAGATCTGTCTCGCTGATCCTAACATAGCCGAGATATCTCCAGCTCTCTTTGTAGAAGTTCGTGACAGCATAGACTCTGACTGCAATGGTAGGTCATCACAATATTTAAAAACTCGATAACGAAACAGAAACTGACATAATATATAAAAATCTATGCTCAAGCGCGGTCTCGACCACACTTGGGTGATTACAGATCCAATCAATGCTTGGGTTCGATTCACGAACTGAGTAACGATCTAAAATAAAGCCAAACTCAGCTAAACTATGATCAGTGAATCTGTGCTTGAGGAACGTTCTAAAATTAAAACCAGGCTCAAAACTAGTTTTAAACAGAGATCAATGCTTGAGTTTTCTTCTGTAATACGGACCTACGTCTCGGTATGAAAAACTAAAATTACTCACAAAATAATAGAGCTAGCGGCATGAATGAAACATTGTTAGTTTTCATTTACAAAAATGTTGGAAAAACTAGTAAATAGTTGACTACTTAAATATCTAAATAAATATGACTTGCTTTGATTAATCAAAGATGCAGTCATCGCACTAACCTTACTTGTAGCTAACAAACTTGATTATGGAAAGAAGTGCAATACTGTATTTCTAGATCTAAAAAAAAAACGCTTGACACCGTCTCTGTTCCCACCCTAGTGAACAAACTAGAAAAAATCGGAATATTGATACAATATAGAGGAAACATTGTAGACAATGAAATCAATACCTACTTGTCGATGTCTAAGTTGTATTCAGAGAGATAATTGCGTAACACTAAGGTCCGTATTACAGAAGAAAACTCAAGCATTGATCTCTGTTTAAAACTAGTTTTGAGCCTGGTTTTAATTTTAGAACATTCCTCAAGCACAGATTCACTGATCATAGTTTAGCTGAGTTTGGCTTTATTTTAGATCGTTACTCAGTTCGTGAATCGAACCCAAGCATTGATTGGATCTGTAATCACCCAAGTGTGGTCGAGACCGCGCTTGAGCATAGATTTTTATATATTATGTCAGTTTCTGTATCGTTATCGAGTTTTTAAATATTGTGATGACCTACCATTGCAGTCAGAGTCTATGCTGTCACGAACTTCTACAAAGAGAGCTGGAGATATCTCGGCTATGTTAGGATTTAAGTCAGCGAGACAGATCTAGTTCCTATTCCTACATTGCGTAGGTCTGTGACTTCACAGGCCACCGGTACTTAGGACCGAATACCTATCTCGTTTTCTCGTTTTGGCGGCGGTTTCAAATTTTGGATAAGTTGAAAAGGTACGTAAAATGGACCCCATTACACATTGCACATGGGAGGCTTAAAAGGTACGTCAAATGTGTAAAATGGTAAAATGTACGCTAACGGCAACGCTGCTGATCATGTATTTTAGTAGCGGTGCATTATTGACATTGACATACTAACCTTTTAAATAGCATACCTATTTACGGACTTAGTTAAGAGTCTTTTAAGCTAAACATTTTTGCATACAAAATGACCATAAGATACTTCAATAAATGGGGCATTTCATTGTACTGATTCTACTATTCGAGACCGGAAAAAATAACGCTAATTTCCTAAATAATTGGGTACTTAAAGTATATTTTATTATTTCTGATCCAGTGAAGAGACAGAACAAACTTGGTAATTTGTTTAAATCGTAAACGAAAACAGGCTGATGCATAGACAGTAGACATCTCTGCTTGAGGCTCGATTTGAGTCTCGATTTAACTGAGTATAGATTAATTACCGTTCTGGAATAAGAACGATGCTCAAGTATTGATTCTATACTTAAACTGTGATCGACTGATTGCAGATCAAACTGTACTTGAGGAACGTTCTGTAATACGGACCTAACAGTTGGAGTCACTTTCATTTTGACAGTTCAACCACATTCATTGCGTTGTTGAGCAGACAATTTTTTAGAACATATGGAGCAATGGTTTAGCAACTAATATCCTTCAAAATGGTTCAGATTGTGATTAATAGTGTGTTATGCAATTACGGTGCCGATCCTAGAAATGGCGGCGTATCGTGGTCTGCCTGGCCGTTTCACTAGACCCCGCCATCATTTATCCGGTTATATCACGATGTGCCTATCGAAAGTCGGGCGGATCGATGAAAGCCACCTATTTATCGATATTCTCAGCTGACCAATGGGCATATCGCAAAGTAGACAAACCACGCGCGAGCCGAGCGAACGGTGCCACGGCAGCGACCGGCGAGAGCTACATCAAAAGGAGGTGGTTATCAATTCGATATGTTTTTTTTTATGTATGTTCGGACATAACTCCGATATATACAGGAAAAGTTTTTATTCAATGCGCAAACTTTAACCATGAATTCAGCATACCAAACCAACCGACCTAGTAGAATGATATGCTGAATTCATGGTTACAGTTTGCGCTCTGGATAAAAACCTATCCTGTATACACGGATTGCAAAATTTTTGTTCGAAAGGAGTTTATTCCGAATTGGTCCCATTTAAATTTCATATAGTCCTGAAGATGAGTTTCGGAGATAGACAAAGGAACTCTACAAAAAATTACAGCAAATCAATCGTGATTACTGCTATCGCAAAAATAGGTACGCACAGTTTTGATTTGATTCACTTTGAGAATACACCAACGAATAACTAAAAAGTGAAAAATAAAAACCTTTTTCTAACAAAAACAGTAGTACTCCGGGAGAGCCGACAGAAGTGACTTGAACAATTGAACAACGTGTGTATTTTTTCAACAGTGTCGCGCGTTTAATGGTTTTTCCCATCTCAAAAAATGCGAACATGCATGTGTATCTATGTACCTACGAACATACACAATATATGTATATACAGAGGTGTCGGTAACGGTAAGGGTAACAGTGTCGCGAGTTCAATTGTTTTTTCATTTAAAAAAATCCCCAACGCGCCTAAAGAAGTTTTCACTTCAAAAAACAACCGACTTCTGAAAAAACACTACAAAGTGAAAAATAACTTTAATTTCGGAAGGCGGTGACATAAAAACGAAAAAATTCAAAAAGTATTTTTTATTTTTTAGTACACGGTTTTACTGAAAATAATGATGTAGATCATGTACTAAAAGCTAAAAGATAATTCGGTAGGTCTTAGGTACCAGTCATCACACCACGTTTCTCATCAATCTTTAGCATTGAACGGACAAAAAAAAATATTCGTGGGGCGCGTGAAATTTCTAGCAACAGATTTTTTCTTCTTTTTATTTTTGGCTCATAATTATGCTATTTACTTATTTACTCAGGTTACGCTACGCCCTACGATTTTTTTTTTTTTTGTCTGATTAATGCCCTAGATTATGACGTCGTGAAAGATCGTGGATCACTACGAAATATAAGTACTTTTTGGGACTTTTCTTCTAGTACTCTAACCTCAGTTGGTCGGCTTGAGAGGCGGCACGGCGTCCTCACCTTCCGCCTGACGCAGGTCCTCACCGGACACGGTTGTTTCGGGAGGTTCCTGTTTCCCAAAAGGCGGGAGGAAACGCGCCGTTCCATTTCGAAGATCGCCCTGAGGACACGGTGGAGCATACGGTGAAGGTCTGCCCGGCTTGGGTGGAGCACCGCCGTATCCTCGTGGAGGCGATCGGCGGCGGCGATCTCTCGCGTCCGGCCCTGGTCCAGGCCATGGTACGGAGCGAGAGTGCATGGTTAGCCGTCACCTCCTTCTGCGAAGCAGTAACGCTCGCGAAGAGGGAGGCGGCCCACGTGAGGGAGCCGCCGCGGGAGACGCCCTGGGCGTCGGGAATCCCAGCCTGATTCCCGGCCACCGTAGGCACGGGCTTGCGGACGGCGAGTAATGGATAGCTCGCTGTCCGGTAAGGACCAAGCTCGGGTCAACGGCGCGTTGTGTTCCACGCGCGCCTCAAAGTTGGTGCTGACATCTCTTTGAGGCGCTGGCGCCCACCAGTTGGTGGGGTCCGCAAGGGCCGATGCCTGCCAGGGGTGCGGGTTGTTCGAAAGAGATACCGCGGCCCCTGGCACACAGGCAACTGAGGGAACACGGGTGGGTTTTAGTCAGTAAAAGTCTGACACGCCCTCCTGCTCCACCCAGAGCGGGAGAAGTTATTTGATGATTTCCCACCCAAAAAAAAAGTTGGTTCAAAACCTTCCTAATGGTAAATCATTTATTCTTATTGGAGCTGGCACCAGCTTCCCTACATTTCATGGCGACAATTTAAATTTCATTTTATAATATTGGTTTCTTAGGAAACCAAGCTTTAGACTTGTTTAGTCGCACGCTCTGCAGCTGTAGCTCATCTCCTCCGGAGATTGCGGTGGAGCGTGTTGCTTTGAACCTTGACCTACCTTCGTCTTGTTGATCCAATCAGTGTGGCTTTTCTCAGTAAAGGTCTTACAAATCCAACAAGTAGGTCAATTGATTGTTTGATTTGTACGATTGATTCAAGAACCCATTTTCAAGGTAATGCTGTGTTCGTACAAATATGTGGCGAAGCACATTTTTGTAGAAAAACACAACATAACCGTACTTTTAACTGACTTCAAAAAATACCGAATTGAAAAGTTTTTTTTTGCTTTCGAAACCGTATAGTTACCGAGTGGTTCCATATTTTGGTCTAGTTTAATTAGTGGTTTTAGAGTGAGCTTCAATAGTACGTATTTTTTCAACTTAGTTTATGTTACTGGTGTTGTAATAATTTTTTCTTGTCACTGTTGTTTGTTTAGCAAGTGTTCACTTGCTAAGCAAATAACGTAATAAGTATACGAATTTGTGTGGAGTATGTACCATAACTATTAAGAGAAAATTTATCCTACTAATAGCATAAACGCGAAAGTTTGTAAGTATGGATGGATGGATGGATGTTTGTTACTCTTTCACGTAAAAACGGCTGAAAGGATTTAGATGAAATTTGGCACACAGATAGATTATTACCTAGATTAACACATAGGATACTTTTTATCCCGGTAGTACGTTCCCGCGGGATAATTTCCGACTTCCACGCGGGCGAAGCCGCGGGCGGAAACTAGTTTAAAATAAAAAGCATAAAAGTAATGACACCGACTTCCTAAATTGAAGTTGTAATTCACTTCGATCAGTGGTAACGGTTGTAGGTCTTGGATTCGAACCCAAACAGGTACTTTACTTTGTGTAGATTATTTCATCACCACTGCTCTCAAAACGGCGAAGGAAAACATCGTGACAAACCGGCCATGTCTTAGAACCAAAAATTCGAAGATATGTGTCATCTACGCATTTATGTTTTACCATGGGGACAAATATCATTTTGAGGGGCAACTGTTATTACAAATCTTTTATCTGCTATTCCATCTTTAGATTAAATTTATATGAATATGGAATTTAGACATAATATAACAAAATAATTTCTAATTGTTAGGTTTCTAAATTATAAACTATGTAAGTGCCTATTCCAGGTATTTTTTTTTTTATATTTTTCTTATAGGTAATTCTTTTTAATGTTATGGAAATATTTGTACGCCGATACTTACGGCTAAACATGAATGGACTCAAACGATGTATCTAATATCTTGCATGCTCTTGTATGTATACAATGTTTAGACGAATAAATAAATCTTATCTTATATTATCTACCAACCCGCACGGGGCGCGCGTGGTGGATTATGGCCCACTCCATCTCACAGCAAAGAGGCCTGTGTCCCAGCAGTGGGAACGTTATAGGCTGCTGAGGATAATGATTCACTTCGTAGTGTTTTTTTGGAAGTCGATTGTTTTTTACATGTTCATCACTGAATTGTTCTTAAATAATGTAAGTATTATTACTCTTGCAGTCTCGCTTCACTGTGTGCTAAGCAGTATTTTTTTTTAAATAATTGACATAAATATTATTTTGTCTCGATTCAGGGAAAGATTTGAGTAGGGGTCGTGGTTAAATAATAACGGCAAGGGTCGAGCGAAGGTTATTCGAAGGTTATGCTAGGACATGCCGGTTTCCTCACGATGTTTTCCTTCACCGTTTTGAGAGCAGTGGTGATGAAATTAAAGACACAAAGTGAAGTGCCTGCCTGGGTGCGAACTCGTTCACGAAACGCTCGTAAGTCGGGGCCTATGCCTTTGGGCCACCACTGCTAAGTTATGTCTTCTTTTTTTTTTTTTTGGGTGGGAAATCATCAAATAACTTCTTCCGCTCTGGGTGGAGCGGGAGGGCGTGTCAGACTTTTACTGACTAAAACCCACCCGTGTTCCCTCAGTTGCCTGTGTGCCAGGGGCCGCGGTACCTCTTTCGAACAACCCGCACCCCTGGCAGATGTCTTTAATAATTGTAATAGGTTGCTAAACGTTCTCATTTGATTAAATTAATAAGTAAATGACCACTCTCTTCCATAGACACCAAGTGTGACGGACAACACTGTCTCAGCTTAAATGATTGAATTTTTGTCCAGATGTTTTATTTTGGTACCAGTTGATAAAAAAAAAAAATACCATACCTACTCGTATTTTGATACAGTCTGCTTAAATAAATTCAATATTAGGCGGTCTATTCTGCGCAGACTTAGGAGAAGTGAGTTGCCATGCTTCGTAATGCTACAAACGCTAAGTGAGTTTAGCACTGCAAACTCACTAAAAAGTTTTTTTTTGTTACTTAAGTTTTACGGTAATATTTTTACAGAATTGATCGACTGGACTATAACTATCTGAAACATGGAAGCATTCCTAACCGTGTTATGCTACTTACGGTATTGTTTCCCTTTCACTGATTTAGCTGAATTATAAGGCAAGTAGGACAACAGGCATCAAGTTTAAAAAAATAAATTCAACTGAAACTTTTTGTCAGTTGAAACTAGTATATTGCCTTCAATTTCATATTGTTTAAGAACACTGTATAAGTTAGCCGTATATGTCCTGAATAGATCAAGAAAAAAATTAAGAAAAGAATGATACAACAAAATATACCCCACGTTTTAATTTATTATCACTACGCCGTAGACCTTTGCTACGCAGTTAGACTTTTGCTACGCCGTAGACCTTTGCTACGACGTAGTCAATGTTTTAGTACCAAGCGGTTACGTGTATTTATAATTAACTAATATCTGGATGACCGAGCTTTGCTCGGTTTTTTTTTTGTTTGACGTTTTCTAAAACTGAAACCTAGCTAGATCGATTTATCGCCCCGAAACCTCCTGCATACAAAATTTCATGAAAATCGTTGGAACCGTTTCCGAGATTCAGATTATATAATATACATACATATATAAAAGAATTGCCCGTTTGTATTAGATAGATTAGGGTTCTTCGTAATATCTAATTATGTATAAAACTATTCAAAGAAAGTCAGAAATGCAAATAGCACGTCACAGGATGAGCGTGCCCGTTGAAATCTTTGATCATGCTAAACGTTTGGCGCATGTAAAAACAGTTTTGATGATTTTCTACAGTTTTTGGATATTTTCTTTGCTAGAAATGGCGTTACTAATCATTTTGACATAATATTATGTATGTTAAAATAAATGCTTTGCAAGTATACCTACTTATTTTCCTTGCTATAGATCAACAACACGCCACGCCGCGTCGTGTCGCGTTGTATCGCGTTCTATCCTGTCTTTGGTTGTTGTTTCTTGGGCAAAGGTATTGGTATGGTTTTTTTTTTTTTTTGCGTGGGAAATCATCAAATAACTTCTCCCGCTCTGGGTGGAGCAGGAGGGCGTGTCAGACTTTTACTGACTATAACCCACCCGTGTTCCCTCAGTTGCCTGTGTGCCAGGGGCCGCGGTATCTCTTTCGAACAACCCGCACCCCTGGCAGGCATCCGCCCTTGCGGACCCCACCAACGTATAGGTATGGTAACACTCACATTTCGCTAGTTATGTTTAAGTCTCATGAAATAGTGGGCAAGCCTATTGTCATCAACCGGGTATGAATCCATCCACATTCCTTTAGGAATTCTCTCTCTAGAGCAATAAAGCATTGCCCGGTCTGGGAATCGAACCCAAGACCTCACGACCAGTAGTCGGGTTTATGATTTTCACATAGATTTAGTTGAATGTGTATTTGTTTTATACTAACAATAGGTAGGTAGTGAAAATAATTTCAAGGAACGTTTTTTTGACGTGAAAACTTCTTTAGGCGCGTTGGGCATTTTTTGAGATGGGAAAAAACAATTGTACTCGCGACACTGTTACCGACACTATTGACAACACGAACGTACGAACGCACGTTGTTTAATCTGACGATAAAAATAAAAAAAAACTGACGATAAAAAAATACACATGTAATTGTTCAAGTTTCCATTTCTGTCGGCACTCCCGGAGTGCCACTGTTTTTTTTTTTTTCGTAACTCGGATGCGTTCTTCGAAATAAATTTTTGGTTCTGGAACGAAGTTATTTGACGCGGCCTGCACCCTAATTGCAGCACACTATTACTCAGAATCTGAATAATTTTGAAGGTTATTGCCGTTATTGCTGTCTCATCCAAAGCACCTGCCATCTAATCTCTGCACCATCCTTGGTTGTCTGGTAGAGAATGCCTAAGGCATTAAGTCCGCCTTTGTACCTTTTGTGTGCGAGAAGTTTAAATAAATAAATAGATAAATTGCTTATTCATTCTTTCACATGTTCGAAACATTGTCTGCTTAGCAACGTAAAGTACGCCATGAATGTTGTGGAACTGTCAAAATTAAAACGATTCCTACCGATTGTGTAGTCTGATTACGCAATTGCCCCTTTGGTAGGAGTTGACTAGTAGAAATCATCACGTAACAAAAAAGGGTTTTATGTTATAAACCCTGTTCATGCGACTTTCGAGAGATCGTTTTCATGGTTTTTAAGGGTGCTAAAGCCGATAGTGAAGGTCAAACTGAAAATCAAAGATGGCGACTGAGAAAAATTTCAAACTTTTTATCATGGGTGTCGTTTTCATGGTTTTGGAGGTGGCTAATGCCGATACTTAGGTCAAAATGAAAATCCTAGATGTTGGCTGCTAAAATTATAAAGAATTTCGTAATGGTTTTTCAGGGTTCTAAAGCGAATAGCGACCAACACAAATAGTATTATTATTTTAGGAGCTATATTGTATTTTTAGAAATATTGCTTCATATCCTTTTTAATGGTGCCTACAATTCATATCGAATATATATATTTGTTATGATCAAACTATAAAGCTGCCATTAACTGGGTACGTCTTTAATTGACTTGAATGTGACCTGGCAACTGAAAGATTGTCATGCACACTCAAATGTCTCGCTGGTGGTGCCGTGTGTGTTGGATCATTAAGTTCCCTTCAAAATGGTTGAGCTGAATGGTGCTGATCCATACGTCATGTTCGTGAACGGGCGCCGCCAGTAGGGACTGGTCATCTCTTAGCTGCCTCGGCCTATTTAAATTTCTAAATTGTCATTTGGTTTTTGTTTTTAATTACGGATGCTTTTAATGTGCACGTCTTTTTACATCGGTCTCACATTGATAATTCGATCATAAATGATGTAACCAACTTTCTGTAACAATATCATGATTTAATAAAAAGAGTATCCATGGAGTTTCTTGCCCGTTCTTCTCCATAGGTACCTACGGTTTCGAATGGTCAACTAGCTTCATCTTTCCGACTCTTTGACAATTCAAAAGTGCCTGTAATTGGTTTATTTGAAATAAATGCTTTGAGTTTGAGTTTATGGTGTACAGTTTATTAATTAGAGAGATGAGTTGTGGAGGTAAGATAGGCTGCCGTTCCATGTAAAACAATGATATTTAGCTACATCCGATTGGACGAGAAGGTGACCCAAAAATTTAATAGGAATAAGGCTCGGCGGATTGATTGAGTTTCATAATTAAAGCGTTTTCTATCGTTTTCCACCACTATGGTGGATTCTACGTAAGAAATAAACGGAACGATCAGCTGACTCCGAAGTAACGCGGCACAGTTTCTGCACAGGTTGAATTATAAAATAAAACTTCTTGCTTCAAAGTTCCGTTCATTTTCCCCTTATTACTATCTTTGCAAAATAAATTCTACAGGTGGAAAGGCCTTCTTTTAATATTCGCCATTCGCATGAAGGTATGAGGTTGTTGTACCTATTCCACTGTGATATTTGAGAATTTCGTAAGATGTCGCCCTACACAATCGGGCGGCGGTTGGCGGGAAACGGACGAGGCGTACGTGTCTTTTGTTCTGAATGAATCAACTAGGTTTTATTTTTTTGGATTTATTTTATTATTGGCTAAGCATGTTTATTATTTTCGATTAACGTTAAATAAGTGATAAGTACATTTAACGAAAAATAGTATATAGAAAAAAACATAGGAAAATATTCGTTGTGACGCAAACAGGTAGCTTTTCCTATAGAGGGTGAATAATCCTGATGTTGACACCTCCTTGCTGGATAAAAAAAAATATGTAAAGGACTGATTCTTTTAACAAATAATTAAAAATATATGTTAGCAAAGTAAACATTGATTTATTTTTGTTATACGTGAGGAATATACCGATGTAAAGTATCGATCCAGCGCACGTGGAGCGTACAGACCTACCGATACCTGTTCGAGGGATGCCGGCAGCGTCTGGCTCATACAAACAACTTTGCTTGGAAATTTATTTTACATTTTCACTGTGGCCGGAATATATCGGTTTTATTTTATCGAACAAGCGTGTCATGATAAAACTTTTGAATTTTTCGTTTTTATTATAAAAGTCTGCGCAGGTCGCGCAGGTCTGTAGGTCGCCATAGTGCGCAGTGCGTGCGGCGGGCCGCGCCCTCCGGCTTGCGCGCTCGGTGCGTTCTGGCGTATGGGACACTGGTTTCTGTGAATTAGGGAAAAGTGTAATGAAGGGGAGCTCGGGTCGGTAGTTGTCTGCATTAGAAAATACCGCGCCTTAGGCAGTGTACATCAGCGATCAATAAAGGGAGGGTTACCAGGCGCGCGTGCGTGGCACGACCGGGTGCGCGTGTGTCTACTGTGAACCGTGGCCGCTGTCGCACGCTCGCGACCTGTGGACTCGAACTTGTTGCAAACGCCACCTGTTAACTCATGGGGGCACCGTGAAACTCAGGTAAGTTCATCAAGAACACTTTCCTTCACTTCAGGCGTCCGCGAAAAATTTGGAGATTTTCCCGAAAGTTTGACCAAAACTGCACTCGTAAACAAAAGTTTGAAAGTCCCGCGCTTTCGCAACTGAGCCAACTATTTTACATTGTTTATTTTCCAGTTTCCCGCCGATGGTATGTGGTTTTAACACGTTTATCGGAAAATTGGATTAATGGAGTGTATTACAGTGAAGCCTGAAGTGATAAAATTTTATACTATACAATTCGGAAGTTGTTTTAACAAGATAACGAGCTATTTACTCGTTACTTATACCTTGAACAACAAGCAACAGCAATATTAAAAGGATCAATGTCATTTCGGCGACATTAACAGAGACAAGAGAGATTCAGCATTGTCTTCGTACACTGTTGCTTTAACCTATTTTTTTCTTATATTTCATTCTTCTTTCTATATTTATTTTGCGAATTGTTTGGCGAATTATATTTCAATTACAATTGTGATAATACTTTGTGCAAAGAATTTCTCTAAAGATTTCTTGTGTGAAATTGTTTTAAAGGACAGGAGTTTTATGAAATCTTAAATCAAATTAGATTTTAAGTAAAAATTAAGCAATGCTTCGAAACGGTTGTAGTAACATTAAATGTTTATTACTACGATAAAAACTTTGGTAAAATTGGACGTTTAAACTATAATTACAAAAATTACTACCTCGCTCTTTATTTGTGTTGTTTTAACAACATTTTCTTTTAAAAATACTACTTTTAAACACCGTGACCGCTGTGAGTTTCTTTTTTATTTACTTCCGTTCATTTTACTTTTTACACTCGTACTTATAACATTACGTTTTAATTCTTCTTACTAGGTTAAAGTAACTTAAAATAAATAATAACCCACTATTTAAAAGCAACGGGATGTTATACAAATTTGACCGTTTCAGAATCAATTTTAAATGGCAAAATTAGTGTATTTGGGTCCTGATATAAATATTTGTCATAGATACATAATTGTATAGGAAAATAAATGGTTTACAACAGGGTACATTAAATTGCTCAACGAAAACAGAATCCGAAACGGTCGATTTCGAAACTGGTTTTCGTTTCATTTCCGAAAAGCACAATATAATATGATAATTGAATGTATCATCAGGTAATCGATTTTTTGAGAGAAATTTAACGGTTGGATCTTTGAGTTTTATATGGCTGGGATATACATCTTTGGTTTTGCTTAAACACGGGAATCTCTGAAACTACCAAACAAATTTGACAAAAATGTGGTCGTTTGGTGCGTCGCGATGGTCACCGATATTCACCAATACCTTCGGGCCGATAATAATTATATCGGTATTAAATCGTTGTGCGTATAGCTGTCAACATTTCGGTATTGGTTTGGTATCGTTTTCTGATAATGTGAAAATGGCCAATAGGGACATAGGACATTTTGACTAGTGTTGCCCAAATGCAAGAACAAGACGAGACTTAGCCAGTCTTGGTCTTGGTCTTGCGCCAATACACCTGGTCTTGGTCTTGGTCTTGGTCTTGCGCTCCCAGTCTTGGTCTTGGTCTTGCAGCAAGAGTCTTGCAAGTCTTGCAATTACCTATTAGTCTATTACTATTTATTAAAGTTTACTTTAAATCTTAGAAAAACGTATTAGAATTGGAACATTGTGAGCTTGAATTAACATAGCCATAGTAAAGATCAAGCAGATTAATAAATAACTGAAGATTTGATAAGAAATTCGAAAAATCAACTGACCTATATGTCGTTTTCCATGGAAGTAACTGTTTCTTAATAAACATTTATGATTTATAAGCTTACATTTGCTAAAACATGTAAAAAAACAAATTAATTACAATAACTTGACTGTATTTTAAAGAACAATACTTATCTGTCTAGAAAGAGATTGAACCCTCAACTTATAAGAAATTTAATAAAAGAGTTTTACGATTTATCATTTATTTGACATATGACATTTAATATGACATCTACTACCTATCCTTACCATTTTATCCTAATCATAATACTACTTGCGTGATCAGTATAATGTATTCATTTTCATTCTAAGCACTCTGAAACTTATTTATTCTTTGGAACACCTGTAGGTACTCTTAAAAAAATTCGAAATTATTTTGCATGAGTATACCTACGCCCTATGGCGGCAATCAAATAGTGTCACAAATGTTATGATTTCGGCGTGGCGGCAACGATTGTTTTAGATTTCAAAAGAAGCCGCCGGCGCGTGTATCATAACCATGTACTTCCGAAAAGCGGCAAATTTCTTTGAGAAGTACCTAAGTACAAAACCTTTGATGCCGCATTATCAAAGTGCCGATGGTTAAAACATAACTATGCATGCACTCAGTTTGATTTTAATAGATATTTTTTTATTCGCTATGTTTATGGTATTAGTCGTAATGCGCATAGGTCCAGTTTTTCATATTCTTTGATACAGTTTTTTGCGTCTCATAGAATTCCTAAGCGTACCTACCTATACACCGAACTGTTACACCTAACTACTCAGTGAAATAGCGCTAAGTCCTAGCTGCAAGACGCAAGAGTCTTGCAGGCTATGTCTTGTTCTTGCTCAAGTCTTGCACGGTCAGTCTTGGTCTTGGTCTTGCTAAAAATACGCGATCTTGTTCTTGGTCTTGGTCTTGCAAAAACGCAAGAACAAGACCAAGACTGCAAGACCAAGACTGAATTTGGGCAACACTAATTTTGACTATTAATCCTACTATAAAATGTAAACCTAAACACAAAAAATCGAACCTAATAAAAACGAATTCAGTTGATCAACTGCAAATATTTTATACTGTGGCATGGGTTTTCCGCAAAATTGTCGGCGGTGCATTGTAAATAAATACGTCACGCTGCCTTTGGGGTATGCAAAGGTAGTGTTTCAAAATCAAACAGACCCAGAAAACCTTATTTTTATTATTTCAATAAAATAGCAGTTGAATTAAAATGCGCCGTGTTAATTGGATCATCATAAATAAACCGCATTTCATTTCAACATTGCAAATAAAAGAGGAGCATGAATCACAAACATTCGTATTTTATTTTGGAAATTGAATTGTTTGTTTACTTGCTACAGAGTTTAATTGACAAGCAAGTTGGGAAATAAAATAAATCTTTTATATTATTCAATATTACATCTCAACAGTTCTCTTCTTGTTTTCGTAATGACGTTGCATTTTAAACATACTGTTTTTGGCCAATATGTGCCACGTTTATTTTGACGTTTGATGCTCAGAGGCGTTGTGTAAGATCGTCTAAGTGCAGGTGAAGGGATATTTTGGTCACTCTAGCAGATGGGCCATAGTCTGACCAGGAGGGTTGACAGGTTTATGGGTCGGCTTCCAGTCTAACCGGATGCAGCTGAATACCAGTATTTTACATGGGGCAAACAGGAACAGGGTCCAAGCTACAGCAGGGCAGGGCTGCTGAGAGAGGAACCTCCTTACAATACGCGCTGTGTCTAGAACTATTGCTAAAGCTGGATCAAGCCCTTGATCCAGTTGCCTCACGAGGCGTCCTTAGTTGTTGGTCGAGGCTCTTGGCTATTATACCATTGGCCGTCACGACTATCGGCACAATGACTGCTGTATACACATCTCACATATCAACAACCTCGCGAGCCAAGTTCAGATACTTGATTTGCTTATCTTTTTCAGCTTTCACAAGGTTCTCGTCATGGGGGATCGTTATATCAATAATCATTGTGCGATACTCTAATCGATCTGTGACCACTATGTCCGGCTTATTGGCAACAATAAGCCTGACAATTATTATTATTATAGGATTTTCTAAGAAACGACTTTAGCCCAATGGGTAATACGTATCAGCTTTTGGTATAAGTATAGGCTTTTCTAAGAAGAAGTTTTAGCCTTGCAGTGGGTAATACTTAGATAGGCTTTTTGTATACGTAGCTACAGGGTTTTCGATTTGATGAAGTAGCTTGAGCCATATACATATATCATTCGATTCCCTACAAAATGGTTGAGCTGGATGGTGCTGATCCACGCGTCAAGTTCGTGAACGGGCGCCGTCGGTTGAGACTGGTCATCTCCTAACTTCCAGGGCTTATTTTGAATCTTACATTTAGGATTGTTTTTTTTTCATTGTTCTTACATATAGAAGCAACAAGAATAGTGTTCCCAACATTTTGTAATACCTAACTTGATTTAAAAGAGTGTCCTTGGAGATTCTTGCCTGTTCTTCTCCATAGAGTTCTACGTTTTGGAATGGGCAACTAGCTTCAACTTTGTAGCTTAAGTCATTTACATATATACCATTCGATTCCCTACAAAATGATTTAGCTGGATGGTGCTGATCCACGCGTCAAGTTCGTGAACGGTCGCCGTCGGTTGAGACTAGTCATCTCTTAACTTCCAGGGCTTATTTTTAATTTTACATTTAGAATTGTTTTTTTTTTTAATATTGTTGTCACTTATAGAAGCAGCAAGAATAATGTTCCCAACATTTTGCAATACCTAACTTGATTTAAAAGAGTGTCCTTGGAGTTTCTTATCCTTTCTTCTCTATAGAGATCTACGTTTTGGAATGCGCAACTAGCTTTAACTTTCCAACTGATCGACCTTTGACAATTCAAAAGTGCCTGTAAGTGGTTTGATTGAAATAAATGGTTTGAGTATGAGTTTGAGGCTTTTGGTGTATTATATGTATAGGGTTTTTCTAAGAAGCTACTTAACCACAGCAGTAAAAAATCCGCACTTGATCCAGTCGGGCTCGCAATTGAGGGTTTTTAACCAAACCACACTAGGCAGCCTATGGAACGGTCGCTGTTCTACCGCTCAATCTGAAAAAATCACTGAAAAAAAACCCGACCATTTATGCAACAGATTTTAATACTTACAAATAAATCTAAACCTCTAGGGTCATTTCCGTTGAACTTGAGTCATGAAATTTGGCAAGAAACAAGGTCTTATCGTTTGTGCGTCGTTGTGTTGTCGTTGTGTTAAAAGAAAAACCCGAAAACTGTTAATTTTGTAGTTTTATAACATGACGTTTTTTTAAATTAAAAACTTACATTTGCAGTTGAAGAATTCACCGATTCATATATCGATGTACGTTGGTCACACTGAATTTTTTCAAAAATAAAAAATAGAATGATGTAGAAGCCTGTTGAAAATCTATTGCTTTACGAAGTAGTCTCCGTTCCTTTATGAGCACCATCGCATGCGATGGAACCATTGGCTGAATAAGTGGGCCCGCTCTTCTTTTTGGATCTCTTACACGCCTTTTTCAAACGCAGCCATCTTCAGGATTCATAAAACGAACTCCTTTGTTTTTGAAAATAAATTGAAGTGACAAGGTCGGGACTGTAAAGAGGATGACTCACTTACTCCACACCTTCGATAGACAAATATTCGATAGTCCGTCTGGTGGAGTGAGCTGGAGCGTTGTCGTGGTGGAGGAGGATCGTGCTTCTCGGGCGCTGCTGTCAAACATTTCCCAAGACAACTGGTAAACAATGCCTGACATACCAATCTGCAGTAACAGTCTTTTTATCTTCTAGGACAACTTTTGCAGATGACCCGTCCGTCCAAAGAATGATCAATGAATGAATCAATCAAATGCAATCATCTTTTTCCCTTGACTTCTGCTCTTCTTTACTTTTGTCGTCAAATCTTCGAATGGAAACATCCATTGCACAGATTGTCTTTTGGTTTCGAGTTCGTAAAAATATATCCAGCTTTCATCACCTGTGACGATGTCATATACAGCATTCAAGTTACCTCCGTAATACTTTTCAAGCAATGAGCGGCACGAATTTAAACGACCGTGTTTTTGATCTTTTGTCAAATTTTGAGGTATCCATCTAGTACAAAGCTTTCTGAAGCCTAAATGTTCTTGTAAGAATTTTGCACTGAGTCATATGATTGCCCAAAGCTGCCCGAATCTGTTGAAATGTTGCCCTTCTATCAGCTTCTATCATTAGCCGCACAGCACTCACGGTATCCGCAGTAGTCGCCATAGAAGGACGTCCGTCTCTCGAATCATCAGTGAGTATGCTCGACCGCGTTTAAACTCATTCATCTAGTTGTAAACAGTGACACGGGATGTGGCTTTGTCAAGAAATGCTAATCGAAGTATATCGTAACATTGTTTTTGAGTAAGACTGCAACGAAAGTCGTAATAAATCATTGAGGAAAATTTTCTCTAGGCAAATCCATTTCGACGCACGACAGACAATTTTTATATAGCCACCAAACCAATTTGTAAAAACAAGGAACATTATAAATTCATTACACGTCTATATATAAACACAACAGATTCCTAAAGAGTTCCTAATTCGAAATTCAAATACATTTTTCATCGGCTGCTTTTCTTACTGGCCTATTCTAAAAACTTACAGTGTGACCACTGTATAGAATGTACTTGGTGTTTCAACTACAATGTTAAAATTGTTTTTAGGATAAATGTATCCCATCTATGGAACCCTTCATTGTACGTGGTCCGACAAGCACTCGGCCAGATTGTTTATTTAAAACACAGCACCATGCGTAGGTACAGAGGGTATAAAACGACAAAGCGCAACATATGTTCAATTAGCGTATTACAACGCGGATCGCAGACCGCTTGGCCGCCGTGTGTTTGCTCAAACGGTCAGGCTCGTACATACGAGCTCATATTTACTTAGCACCGGCCAGTGTAGGTAAACATGTCGTGATCACAGAGCGTCCACAACATGGTTACGTTGCAAGCCACTGCAGCATTATGGCGGAATAATGTAAAAGGACATTTTGAGGCAAAATGGATGTTAAATGCTGCTTGGTGATAATTTGTCAATATTGGGCTGCACTATCTATCCGTCAACCATGATGTTGGATATGAAGAGATAAAATATGTACTTTTTATACAAGGTGCCATTGAAATTACAGAACACCTCTTTGTCACTTTGTATGGTGAACTTTTACTTTGGGACTAAACCACGAATATAAAAAAGCTTCTCCATATATTTTTGTTCTCATATCTTGACAAAATGGCGGCGATTGTTCTGTTGTGATTTCAGGGATCCCCTCTTCGATTTGGGTTGCAAGTGACAAATCCCTACTACCGAAGACAAGTAGCGTCGGCACATCACGCACACACATACTTCCGACTTCGCCATTGTCGTGGTCTGGTACACAAATTCAAAAAAAGTAAACACAAGGGACTTGAAAGTCTCTGGGATTAACAAAATAAACATCATATACTATAAAATAAGCATTTAAGTACTATTAACTTACTAACCTAATTTAAAACTGGGAAAAGTCTGAATTAGGAGCTCAAGACTCCTAAAGATAACACTGCTCCTGATTCTCCAGTGCCTTGTTGTTACAACTATTAACTAACTTTTATTAATGATAGGCAGTATATGCGCCCTCACGGCCTTAGTTGACGCAAACTAGGATGTCAGAAATATTTGCGCTTAATTCATAATTTTCTATTAAATTCGTCTATTTTTAATAATCCGTTAGGTTTCTCTATTTTTATCAACCCGGTGGCTAAAAAACTCCTGGATGCCGTTTATTGGTACAATTATTTAATAAAATTTTATCGCGTTCCAACCTAATAATGGCCGAAATATTAAAAGTTGCCCGCTTTGCTTCCCTCATCAACCTATGCGCTCAAACTGTTAGGAGACTCGAAGAACGTGGCCTGAAACCTCATAAGCCAGCCAATGGTCCCAAACTGACACCAGCTCACAGAATGGCGTTCCTACAGTTTGCACGCGAACATTTGCATTGGAGTTCAATTCAAAGTTAATAGAGCCAGGTTCTTTTACGGAAGAAACCAAGATTATAATGTATGGCAATTATGGACGCAGGAAAGTCTACCGAAGACAGGGAGAACGTTTCCAGCAATGTTGCATTAAAAAGAAGGTGAGTTATGTACAATCTGGGGCGAGATTTCCACTGAAGGAAATACTGTCCGGGAATACTACTTTTGAGAAGACGGTTGCAACCACTATTTTATATATATTGTATATATTCGTCAATAACTAGAAGCTCATGTGATGCCATATTCTTAGTTTGTGGCTCAGGATTTTTTTTATGCAGGATAATGCAAGAGTGCACGCTGCAAGAGTTGTGACAGAATAAGGACCCTGCATGACGTTAGTAGCGCAGTAATAAAATGGCAAGTAAGAAGCCCTGATATGAATCCAATAAAGCACTTATAGGATGAAATGAAGAGGCGTGTTCGAACTAACCAACCAGCTCGAGAAACTTTATAGGAGCTGAAAACCATAATCTTGGAAGCAAAGGAGACATTTCACAGCACGAATGGTGCCAGTCATCAATTCCATGCCGAACCGCATCGCATCGCCGTCGTAAATGATCTTGGAGGTAACACAAGTTACTAAATAAACGTTTTCTCTCTGTGAACGATTGTTTTCTCTGATAATTTTTACACGTTAATTTTGCCCCTGAGAAACGCGAAAGACGACTCGTTCAATTAAACTGTTTTTTAAGTATTCCAAGTGTAAATTACGAACAATAACAAACGGAAATTAGATTGAGTGACTGGTTTCAAATACACATATTTTAAACTTGAACTACCCTATTCTAAAAATACAGCTTTTAACAAAGATATGCAGGGTGGCTCATTTCAGGTGTCCGGGAGTGTACATCAATAAGGATGGCTACTTATAATACATTTATATTTTCAATAGTAAATGCAACGAAAACTGGGGGATCGGAAAACATGTACTTAACCAAAACGTAACAAAGATTTATACGTTCACAGACGTACGCTAAAATAATGACGTACTTCATTCATTGCTGTCGACCTCTCGACCTTGTCTGTTACGAGAATTACTACGTCACGGCGATCAGAAATATCATATACACTCTATATTGAGCTGTTCGTATTTCTGGCGCATTGTCGTTCGGTTATTCAAGTCCACAATGAGTTCAACGATTTAGACTTTGTGAGATCATGACTCGAAAAGGTTTCATTGTTCAACGAAAGTCACCCTATGAGCATTTGTTTGGCTTGGGATTGTTCTAGATAACTTGGTAGCTAGGAAAATGTATGAAAGGATTTTTAACTGGAAAATCTTCTTTGGTTAGCCCTACCTACCTCACTAGGTGTTGCCCGCTGCTGCGAAACTTTTGAGACATTAGAACGTATGGTAACATAATTACAATAATTGACGAAAGACAGACAGGGAAGGACCCACTTAACGTTGCTGTTGAGACCTTTTATGAGTTTATTAACAATTTTGTCTGTCGAACCTTAAAAAAGAAAAAAACTACTTATTCACCCCAAATGGTTTACGTCTGCTTCTATTGAATGAAACAACCTTAAGACCATTAATACAAGCTGTACAAGCAGTATAGCAATAACAAAATGCATTATGCATTCTTTACCTACATACTATAGGCGCTTATTAAAAAGGATTACGGATGCAGATTTTGTTACTTACACGAATCCTATTCAGTCAAATATCAAATGTGACCCCAAAACCTGCTGTGGCTATGTGAAAAGTAACAGGGAAAAAAATGAGCAGGCTACTTTTGGTGACATGTTGCCAACGCAAATGGCAGACTATCAAACCTACTATCATTTGATCCCGAGCATAATATCGCTACTGAAAATACGTCTCCTACTAAAAAACTTTAACTCTAGTATAGTAAGTAGCGGTATACGAATTGGTATGGGGTAGGTATCTACCATAACTAAAAAGTGGAAAATAAAAAGGCTTTTTAATAAAAAAAATACTTAATTTTTTTATTTTTTATCAGCCTATAATGTTCCCACTGCTGGGACACAGGCCTCCTCTCTGTGAGAGGGAGTGGGCCGTAATCCAACACGCGGGCCCAGTGTGGGTTGGTAGATGTTAAATGTCGTCGAATTTTTGGTTCTAAGCTATGCCGGTTTCCCCATGAGGTTTACTATGGTTTCCTTCACCAAAAAAAACAACCGGCTTCAAAAACAAAAAGAACAGCTTTAATTTCTGAAATCGGCGACAGCAAAAAAAAACAAAATTTAGAACTAAAGACACCTGAAATTCGCGAATTAGTACAGTTTCTGCCTACCCATAATGCAACAACATGTAACTACGACCTACGTAATAAACACCACGTTATTTTAACGCAAGAGAAGAGTTTCGTCGCTTACCTTACGAGGCGGCAGACGTAAGTTACGTTTTACAGCCAACCTGTTGATTAAGTTTCGTTTATTCATCAACTTTTCCCTCCTAATCTCTGAATTAAATTGGAACGTACGAGGTTGTAGAACTTTGGAGGTTTCTTGAACAAGAAGATATTTCGTAAAGTGGAACTGAATGTAGGTCTACTCCGAACTAGGTAACAATTGCTTAAGGCCACTTCAACCATAAACGCTAATTTAAAACATCGTTCTATATATCTCAATCGGTTGAAGTTGACAGTGACAGAATCATGGTTTAAATATGTTTAGCGCTAAACCTAGTGCTGCAAGGATCTTTTGGCGCCAGAATGACTTTAACAGGGGGCGTTGTTCAGAAGGGCTTATGCCGTTGGACCTGGAGACAGCCATTCGTGGATCTTTGACAGTCGTTACGGGTCGTCAGAGCCCGACAATCTGACAACCTGTCTTACCAAGGGATATCATTTTACTCAGTAACTGGGTTTTCGAGGTAAGATAGGCAGTGGCTCCATGTAAATACTAGTATTCAGCTGTATCCGGTTAAGTTGGAAGCCAACCCCAAGATATAGTTAGGATTAGCGATGGGCGTTGAATCAACGAACTAGTTGAATCGACCGTTGATCTCCTGTCAACGTATTAATGTTAACTGTTTATGAATCAACTAGTTGAATTTTTCAACGACGTTTATGAATATAACTCGTTTAATAATCAACTAAACTAAATTTGCAATCGTACTTAACGAACTGATCAAAAAACTTACGGTGAAAATACCATCATAGATTCCGAGCGATGGTCATGTCGTAGAATTTAAACTCTAAGTAACGTACACATTAGTTGCACGTTAGCTCGTTGACGAATTTAACTAGTTGACGAACGTAAATCAACCTTGACGTTACGTTAACGGAAAAACCGTCAACGACCCATCACGATCAACGATTTTTGGTGCAAGTGGACTAGAATCCGTTCAAAGCTATTTTATTACCTCTGAATTTGCATCACTATCAAAATCAAAGTGATCTTTATTTTAGCTATAAGGTTGCTATCGGGTTGTTATAACAAACTACTGACAATATCACAGCGATCTTTATTCACGTTACCATAAGGTTGTAGTTAGGTTGCACCGGTCGAAGGTAAAATAACTGTGAACGGTCGGTTTTGAATTGGGAATTTGAAGAAGTTGTCAAAGTCTACATTGGCATTACCTAACGCGAAACCTGCAAAATTATAACAGAGAATGCCCAAAAATGTATGAGCATTAAACCCAGTCTATAAAAAATAACTTTTTTGGGGTAAACAGACATTTATTCTGGAATACAACTATGGAAATGACTGTCTTTTAAATAATCTATACATATGATCGTAATCAACTAAAAATCTAGAAAACTAGCTGGTTGTTGCATAGTGTTTGCATGCCTAGCATCGGTGATACTACAACACGCTGTTAATAACTGCCCAACGTTCGACGACCGACGATATTTTTAGTGCTTTCATTTTATTTTATGATGCATGAGGCACCCTGTCTGGGTAGGGTTCGATATGCATTCATGTGGGTTGCTGCGATTTTAGTATCCCCTCATTGAATATTCGTAGCTGTTTTGTTGAAATAACTGTTATTAGTAGTGAGAGCAGCTCAGCGATTAACTGAATTTAGTTACGTAGTTTGGATGATGCAATATGTGCAACATAACTGCATAGGCAATCTCTTTTTTCACCTCAGGAAATTATTTATATGATGCAATGTTGCCGATTTGTGCACGCTGTGGCGCTTACATGGTTATTTCGAATGTAACTAGTTTCACATTTGATATATAGATCTACCCTACTATCTATATACATATAATAAAATTGTAACAGGCCGATGTCTGTACATTATAGATATTGAAGAAAAAATAGTATGGGGGGTCTTTATTAGAGCAACAGAAGCCAAAACAACGGTTTTTTGGAATTTTTGTCTGTCTGTATGTTTGTTACCGCATCACGCAAAAACCACTGCATGGAATTGAATGCAGTTTTCAATGATGTATTCCGAGAGGTCTAACTTAAAAAATAGGCTATATATTATCAAAAAAAATTATTATCTACTTGATTCTAAAGTCCACGAGTACGAAGTCGCGGGCAAAAGCTAGTTGTACATATAAATTTATTTAATCGACGCCAGTTTTTCTTTGGGCATTCTCATTTCATGACAAAAAAAAAGATTTTTCGGGCTCCATTGGACTAGTGCTAAAGTAGAGTTAGACAGGTCCCCATCTTCGAATTTCGAAGCCTAACTGAGAAAATGGCTGTTGTCGTTTTCTGCCATCATAATATTTGTAGTGCAAGACTGTGTTGTTTGAAAAAGGCCCATTGTAAAGGAGTAGCAAATGAAATGAGATAATTTCATCAATAAACTATCAGCAACTGTCATACATATCTTCATAGTAATGACTGACGTCAACAAAAATTAACTGACAAATAGACATGCGAACGTACACTGCTGTGATTCGTTGAACGAAATTAATTATCAACAACCTTTATAAGCATCACTTGACATATGTTTAGGTCATTTTGACGCGTTCCAGATACCGGGTGTTAGTCAAGACCCTCTGTCGAATGTTAAACTTGAGTTCGGCAACAGCCTGGGTAACATTTTACAGACAACCTGTTGATTAAGTTTTATTTATTCAAGAATTTTCGCAACTGAGCAGTGACTGTAACCTATAGGGGAAAACGGAGGGAAATTGCTTCGCAGAAGTTTAGTTTTTGTGAGCTTATCTTGAAGATTTAATAAACTAGAAAAGTAATCTAGGTCTCCTTTGAGGATTAAGCAGTTCGTCGTAATTTCATTGGAGAATTTGTTGTGGCCGTAATCCGACTGCTCCAAACTAGGCTTATCTATGGCCTTTTAAGTCCACGAGAGCTAGATTCAACGACTTTGGACGACGATTTGACGTACAAAAAGCAGATTCTCAGCCTAATTTGAATAAGTGACTATAGATTATTTTTTTGGGATTTTTTCGATTTTTCAGACTTTGTCTCACACCTACTTACTACGTATTCCTTACAATATTATTCTCAAGATCGTATACTATTGTTAAGAGGGGCTTGTAATAACTAGTAGTACGTAATAATAACAGCTGCACGGGTTGATTGATCAGATTCGGCTACGCTTGCCGCGGTTGGTCCGAGGGTGTGGGTGACTATCTATACATACCAACACCCTCCGTGCCTCGGAAAGCACGTAAAGACGTTGGTCCCGACTGTAATTCGTGGATCTTTGGCAATCGTTACGGGTGGTCCGAATCCAGTAAGTCTGACAACCAAACTTACCAAAAGGTATCGTCTCACCTAGTAACTGGGACGTGGGGTCAGATAGGCGGTCGTTCCATGTAAGAAAGTGGTATACAGGTGCATCCGGTTCGACTGGAAGCCGACCCTAAGATAGTTGGGAGAGACAGATGCTAATCAGTGGAGGCTATATCCTGGACAACAACCTGTTACTCAACCTAGCGCAATAATAGGTACAATCTATGCTGTACCTGGAGTAACCAAGAAATCCACGCAACCGAGATTACTATGACATCGGTACCTTGTATTCACCATATTACGTGGAAATGCCTGTTCGCTGTCGTGATAGCACCGCGTGTACACGGAGTCATCATCATCATCATTTCAGCCGAAAGACGTACACTGCTGGACTTTGGCCTCCCCCAAGCTCCTCCACTTCGACTATATTGACGTGAGCGACGGTTATTCAGGCTGGACCGTCGCCTCGGGGGGCCTAACACGCGCGCTTAGTATGCAAATCCCTAGGGCAAAAGTGGTGAGTGTAGCTTTGACTTGCGTCGCTAAGTCTCGCTATCAAGGTACTTGTGTGTAACCAGTCTTGTGTTTGCTAAGCTGTTATGAGTACGTGTTTGTCTCTGTTTGTAAACTTCTGGATCTATATTATGTTCCTGCGCAATCTTTAGTTCTGCTATGCTTCTAAATTATGTTTAGACACAGTTTTTTTTACTATAAAATCTGCTTTGTCACTATTCGGTAGGTATTCTCATTTTTGCATAGATAGGTATTAATAGCTACATACAAATAACAATGTAGTAAGTAAATGCTTGTGTGTGATATAGTGACGTAAGCAACATTCCACAAGCAGCCTGTTGATGAAGTGTTCGTATTCCAAGGGGAGAGTCGTACAAGATTACCTACCACGTCACGAGTACGTAAGGAGGTCTTAAACGTAGTATGTACATTTTGATGCAAGAACTCGGCTCGGGCTGCAAACCCGCATTGAGGAGCTCCCGCTGCTGGGGAGATTGTGACGCTGCTTCTTTTTTCCAGCTAAAGCACTAGGAAGTGGTGAACTGTTTTGGGGGACTGTCTTAAGTCACTTTGACGTTCGAAAAGTGGACATGCTCAGCCTAATTTGAATAAATGACTTTTGATTTTGCTTTTGTCCGGCTGAGTAAGAAAAAAGTTTTTTTTAAATAGTACTATTTTATTTTACCTTGCGGACATTTCCGCTACCTAACTTTACAGTTTTAACTAGAGAGTCTGTCTCAAAGAAAGCAACCGCTTTTCATTGTAGACATTTACAGTTCGCTGGGGGAAAATAATGAATTGTTGTTCGTTCTGTTTCAATTCAGAAACTTAGATTTGCTACGTTCTTGAGACGGGAGGTCTTTTTGTTCTCTGCTTGTTGTAGTTGTAACGTAATTAAATGAATACTTTAAAATGTGAACAATTTTTTCTTAAAGTAGGGAAAATGGAAAGGAAATAATGCTACTTGTATGTGTGTCGAAAAATTGCTTAATGTTAGGTGTGAAGTGTGAAGATCGAATAAAAACCAAATCTTTGCTGTAGCAAAATTGAAACATATTATGTATAATACGTTTTAATTTTGTCATAATAAATAAAAAAAAACACCAAAGATATAAAATTATAAAAAAGGTCAAAATTGGGTAAAAAAAAACTGCAGATAGGAATTAGATGCCGAGTGAAACTTAGTGGAAAATTTTATGGTTTAAAAAGGAAAAAAAAATATTATTTTGGTACACAAGCTATCAAGCGATTGCAATCGATTAAATCTAGGCCTATATACGCAAAAGTACGTTTGCTTTGCGATAGAACACTAAGTCAAACCGTGCGAATACGGTTATTATCTTAAACATTCAAAAAATCTGACGGTAATTTACTACAAATACAATATTAATAATTTGTGGATACGATTAGGTATTCCAAAAAAACAGGTCGGCGCAGCGCGCCAGATAGGTGGATGAAAGAGTGGCTGGAGTTACGTGGCTGCAATGCCTACGTCTGGTCTTCAGACGCGTCAGGACTTCAGGCACGTCAGGACCTCGGGCAAGAGCGCGCCGACGTAGCTCAAAGCGAACCACGCAGTTATTAAGCCCGTGGGGAAACCCGAAATTCGGCTTGTAACTGGACGTCCATAAGAAAACACTTATTCGCACAACGGAAACAGCTTTTTATAGTTGCTGTATTTATATCTCAAATAATCATAAACACTCCTTAAAAATTTTGGTGTATTGGTTTTAAAAATAAAATTTTATCCCAATAGTACTCGTGTGTGCCCAGTGGTAACTGCACCACTGGACCACCAATGCTTCTCATATACAAGGTGTAACTTAAATAACGCACAACCTCTGAAGGGGTTATTGTACTCATCATTATCAACAACTTTTACTATGGGATCAAAACTAAAATCGCGAAAAAAAACTCAGCTGTTCCCTACATTTTGACGAGTTATGTGAATACAAGTGTATGGAACAGCTGTTTTTTTTTTCGCGATTTCAGCTTTGGCCCCATAGTAAAAGTTGTTGATAATGAGGAATACAATAACCACTTCAGTGGTTGTGCGTTATTTAAGTTACACCTTGTATATCTCTAAGTATTATAAAACAAAGTCTCTTTTTGGTCAGTCTGAGTTGCCGCGGTGATCTCCTAGGTTCCAACCCGCACGGGGTTGGAACCTAGGCCCAAATTAAGTTTCATTCGGGAACATCCATCGATTTTTTACTAAACTTGAACTATATATTTTTTGAGCTATAATACATTATCATATCTTCTTTCGTTAGGAAAATACACCTGTGCAGCTGGGGCGACGTCACTCCAGCTTACACAAACGTTTTTTGATCGTAGTTTCAAAGAGATACCGCGGCCCCTGGCACACAGGCAACTGAGGGAACACGGGTGGGTTTTAGTCAGTAAAAGTCTGACACGTCCCCCTGCTCCGCCCAGCGCAGGAAAAGTTATTTGACGATTTCCCATCCAAAACAACTGAGGGATCACGGGTGGGTTTTAGTCAGTAAAAGTCTGACATGCCCTCCTGCTCCACCCAGAGCGGGAAAACTTATTTGACGATTTCCCATCCAAAAAAAAAATGTTAACTGTATTATTTAAATTAATTAACTGTATTATTTAAACCCCCCTTTTTTTTGGGGGAGGCCTATGTCCAGCAGTGGACGTCTTTCGGCTGAAATGATGATGATGATAATTATTTAAATATCAGCAGTTATTATTTTATCGATAACGCTAACTAAATATATATAGTATAGTAAGTAGCTAAAACTTATGATTATGGATATACGGTTTACGTAAAATCACCATTCACGTGTAGAAATCCAAGCAGTTATTTCAGTATCCGCGGATTTAAGCAACAAGTAAACCCAGAGTTTACCCGACAATGAGGTCCCTCACAAAACAAGTGTGCAATTGAACCCCACTGCGGACTAAGTACCAACAGACTAAACATTTTTATAAAAGTAACAATTTTCCCGAGTACCCGACGGAAGCTAATTAGTGTAAGGAGTATGTTTTCACGAAGGTACGAATGATAGTTACTTCGTCTTTTTTTACAGTAATTTTGTATTTTTTTGTAACGGGTTTCTGTGGCGCTTATACTTTTGCCTCGGTGAAATTGATCAATTCTATAATACTAGTTTGTGTCAGCGGCTTCGCCCGCGCGAAGGTTGAAAATTATCCCACGGGATCATATTATTGGGATAAAATAGATCCTATATGTTATTCCAGGTTACAAACTATCTGTGCGCCAAATTTCATCCAAATCCGTTCAGCCGTTTTTGCTTGATTGAGTATTTATAATATTATTGAGGCGCCATCTGTTCAAGACTTATGAAACTTACGATTAATAACAACAGTCAACATTGATAATCATTTTATTAATTATAAATTATTAAGACAAAAAAAAAACTATCCTATCTCTCAAGTTGGAACAAATTACATATAAATGCCAATTTTCATCACAATCGGTTGACTTGGTGAAGACTATTCTTCTTTGCGTGTCCATTAGCTGCGCTAATTCCGCTCACTGACACAGTCATAAGATTACCACAGTCATCAAATGCACAAGTGACAGGGCATGCGGCGCCATTGTATGTGGGGAGGTGCCGCATACAGATTTGAGATCTGAGCCGTCCGTGGAGACCCCCATCTGTGGAGATTGTCTTTGCTCCGGCCTACTTGGGTTCGAGTCTATTTAGAGATTGGAAGTCGGCCACGGAAACGCGCTTTCCTAGCCGGAAGGCTATCAGATGGTTGAAGCTACTAAGAGCTATATTATTCATATTGAGCATGGACGTTACACATGTGTCTTGGAGGTGTATAGCCACCAAGAGGAAGAAAAAGTGGGCGGAAGAAGTGTACATTATTTCCTAGAAAAGTACAATACCTACGCGATCAAAATGTAAGGAACAGCTCGTTCTTTTTAAATCACCAATGAAATATTTCAACGCAGGGGTGTTCAGAATCATGTACTGCATCCATAATAATAGGTTGCAAGTTGATGTTCCTGCTCCCTGCCACTGATTGAAGTACTATTTACTAACGTAATTATTACATAGCTAACTCAATGATGCCACTCTATATAACACAAGTGACATCTGTTATTATTATAGTTTAAACTTTCGAAATTTATATAACATGCGCCATCCTCTAGTGTTAGAACGGTGTTAACAATCAATAGAGGCAATAACACAATTCTTATTCTTTGTTATCAAACAATAATTTCATCTTTTATTACCTATAATAAGAATAAAAAATATAAGGCGTGCTACTCTCGTGGTTGTTGCTTCTTGTTGTATATTTCGGCAAGATTTGGCACACCCAGGTAGCCGAATTATGCCGACCCAAAAAGGTATGCCGCACCATTAACAGGGCTTAGAACCAGTAACAGTAGCATAGGTTCTGTACCGGGTCTTCTAAAAAGCACCGGTACCAAACAAATATTTCCGTCAGTCAATCAGTATCGGTACTGTCCCAGTACCAAACGGTACTGGGACAGTACCGATACTGATTAGAAATACCAATAGTACAGGTAGTTCGTCTGGTAGCGGTACCAAGAGTTTAGGTAAAGTCAACTGTCTCATCTTTACTTTCCATGAGCAAGTTTACCAATGAGAACTGTAAAAAGTAGCTGTACCTAAATTTTTGTTTATAACTAAAAATCTTTTGCCGCCATTTAATATCGAAGCGATTCAGAAGTACAATAATCTACTATTTGTTTTAATAATCGAGAGATACTTTATTACAGTTCTCATTGTTAAACTTGCTCATGGAAAGTAAAGATGCCATAGTTGACGGTACTACTTTGGTAAAATTTCCCAAAAATACCGGTATTTCAAGCCCTGTCAAGAAAACACAATTTCCAACAAATGGAGTGATTAAAATGAAACCGGAGCCAGCTTCGGATATTGTGTGGCGAAGTTACTTATTAAAATATGCGCGGGCTTGCCTCCACGGTCTGCGCGGAATGAGAAGCGTACAAAATACACAGACAATTTTTTACAATCGTTACCCTACTCGCAAAAACATGAATAAAATGTGTAAATGTCAATTTTTTCACCTCGTCCATGCGCTAATTGGATTCGATACAGTCTTTTACGGTAACCGTTTTTTTTATTGAATAAATAGCTCACATGGAAACTTTTCAAATGAACGGTGCCAACACTGTCTATTTGTTTTAGAAAATTGGTTTTTATTAGTCCGTGGGATCTGTGACTAGAGCAACGGCTAATTTTTATATCTTGTGTATACATCTTATATCTTTTTATATCTGGTGTATATATCTTATATCTTTTTATATGGTGTATATATCTTTTTGCATCTTCTGAATAATCCTTAAAAAATCCGAATGCGTGAATCTAAATAGGGATGTCTTCGTTTTTTGATGAGACTACATTCACAAAAAAAAACAATATCGAATAAATAAACACTCTTTAAAAATACAGATTATAAAAATTATACATTGGAAAACGCACAAAAATACATAATTAGCGGCAAGGTTGCAGAAAGTCGTTGGAACCAACATATGGCTTCCAACGACCTGTGGGATTTACCTGTAGCACTTGTAGGTAAGTAATATTACCTACAGAGCTACAGGTAAATCTCGGCGCATTCTTCGCCGAATACCAATTTAGGGCCCGAAAAAGAAATTGTTATCATATGTGACCGACATGAATTACTTAAAATTAAATTCAAATATTTTTGAATAATATTTTCGTTTTTTTTTCAGGTAAGACACATCACTAATATCACAGACAGTGGTACTATGTGCATTCAAAAAAGGAGTTTGGTAAGCAGAAAAAAAACATTTAACTACGTAAAAATATTTTATTTAGGTAACTGTAGTTATAAAAAGAGCGTATAAAAAGAGCGTTGCCTGCATTCATGTTGGCAATAGGTACATGTGTAGTGTAGGCAAAGTAAATACAACAATGCTTTCAACCTTCAATCAAATTTGTACTCCTTTTGACGATAATTATGCGGACGTAAGAGTATGAACGGGAAATGCCCATCAGCCACACAAAAATATGCTTGAAACAAACAACAATGAAATATACGCCAAATTGTACTAAAAATTGTAGGGAATCTAATTAAAATTTCAATAATTATCGGGTATAATTATGGGGTTAAGTCAAGGTTAAACAACAAAACAGCATTTTAATGTTTTAATCGATACAAAATCGAGATAGTAGTTAACATAGTTTACGTTTCTATTCATTTTTAAATATACCTACACGGGGCACAAGTCCAAAACAAAAGCAGCGTCGTCGGTTCAGCCGTGCTATTCTGTAACCATCTCACCGGGTGAAGTGAGCCGAGTGAGCGTGGAGTGAGCTGTCAGTGTCATCCCACTGATGCTAGGGATGACCTAGCATCAGGTGGAATGACACTGACAGCTCACTCCACGCTCACTTCACCCGGTGAGATGGTTACAGCTATGCTATTCTGTAACCATCTCACCGGGTGAAGTGTGCCTTGATACAATTAAGAAAGAATCAGACAGATATTAAGTTAAATATTTTAATGATCGTTATATTTTCACCCTAGATATAAGCTTGAGAAATATTTCATTATACACATTTTATTCTAAATAGAATTAAGAACTATTAGTAGTTTCTGTCCATTTCAGGCATTTTTAGGGATTCCCCTTTGGTACCGTTAAAGTTTATATGGAGAATGAGTGAGAAAGCTAAGTGTGCGTAAACTAAGCGTCTCGCCTATATACACCGATAAATTTTAATGGTTGTTTTCCCGCAGCGGAATGGTTTTGTCTTAGTAATACAATCGTTTTATAAACAAATAAAATAATTGAAGCAAAAAATGGCAGATTAACCATTGTGAAAACAATATTCGAAAGCGACCACGAACCAATAGTAATACCTCCCGATGGTTTGATCGATAAATGATAATTGTCGGTGGCGCGTGCGTTTCGAGCAGTACCTACAAGTTACCTCTAGTGTTCCTATTGATTCTCACGTTTTCGAGTTGATTAATATTTTTTTAATTATTTTAAAACAAAAACATCTTAATTTTTTTACTTTTACTCTATGCTTCGAAAGTACCTAAGTACTCCTTAAGGCAAGTTGTTCTGCCGCGGGAAAACAACCATTAAAATTTCTCGAATTTCTGAAGGTAAGCGTAGTTTCTTCGCTCACTGAATATGTCGCATATAATGCGCTTTTTAAATTTCTTACAACACCGTAATATTATGGACTCCCACGTTCACGTCTCGGCATAACGATAATACTGGGAAGTAAATTGTAAAGAACATGTGAAGCAGCTTTTAAATTTCCGGCCATGATAACGCGGACGTGCATTTTTATACGTACGTACAGTGATATACCACCATAACTCCATACGTACGTTAATATTACAACCATCCATATTTTTAAATCACAACTGACATTCCATTGACAGATAAATGAAATGGCTTTAACACGATCAAATGTTAAAAAAATGATCAAATAATTTCCGTGAGTGTATGATGTTAAACTGAACAAACTGTCTGTGTTTCAGTGTGCAAAGTTATTGATCACAACATGATCACCAGTATCATCGTTTCTTTTTTTTATTTATACGATAGTAGGTACATAGAAAAAGGAGTAAAAGGAGACTTTTATAAACTCTGTGGTGCCAGGTTATGCGCAAGGTTATGGTCAAGCTACGTAGGCATTGCTGAAATGTACCTACATTCTATACAGAATAGACAGGTTCATCTGCGGCTATAAAATTCTGCTTCTCATTTACATACATACTTATACATAAACTCACGCCTTTTTCCCATGGAGGTAAGCAGGAACTACAGAACACTACTTGTTACGATCCTTACATACTCCTTTTGCCTCGTTTATGTTCATACATGCTCGCCGGTTGCGAGTACTACGCACCTGACCTGTCTGAAGAACTTGTACCAATAAGGTCACTACGCTTCTCATTTATTTTTCAAAATATCTTATTATCAGAATTTGGTGAGCTGACGTGTTTAGAGTTAATTAAAAAGTTTGTATTTCTAAAAAGGGTGGACATTTAGTCACCCGCATCCGGCAAAGGGGTGATTCTACCTGACATCGCCAGCAGTCACAATCAAAAATCAAAAGTCATTAATACAAATTAGGCTGAGAATCAGCACTTTTCGAACGTTAAAATTACATAAGACAGTCCCCCAAAACGCGCCTTTTACCACTTCCTACTGCTTTAGCTGGTAAGAAGAAGTGGCGCAACAAACTCTTCAGCAGCACATCTGTCTGTTCAGTTAATAAACTTGATTCTAATCAATAGTAGGTATGCAAAGTAATTAACATCATGAGACTAAGAATGTAAAATTAAATCATTTTCCATTACGTCAGCTGGCCACGTCAATATACCAACCAATGCAGTGAATACTATATCCAAGCCCAAAAAAAAAACTAACAAATGCAAACAAAAGCTTTATACCAAAATAAAAGCCTCCAGGCATAAAGGACTATGATACTCATATCCAATTAGAACAAAAAAAATCATACATGCATCGAAATAGTATGTCTACTGTTGCGTAGGAATTTGATATTTTCCCCCGGAACGAATATGAGTTTCATAACGAGAATTGTTTAGTATGACGGGCATGGACAGTTACTGCTACCAATAAAATACCGGTAAAACTACCAAAACATTTCAGTCCGTTTCGTTAACTATTTAACGTTATAATTACCGTTAAATCACAGGATTTACCGGTATTTAAATAGCGTTCGCTCAAATCTAACAAGAAGTAACATTTTGTGCGACGTTGCCAAACCGAACCAAGCGCCTCGCGCGCCTTGCGTTCGGCTCTTCTAAGCGGAGCGGCAACAACGCATGTTATGACGATCGGAAAAATACGAATACGATACGACTCGAGCTCGTGCATGTTCCATTCCATAATCATACGGCATACGTATACAGCGTCGCGTGCGCCGAACGTAGCTACGTCTACTGTCTTTGATTTATCTACTTGTTGTTTGTGTAAAAAATACTTTTATGGGCCGAAAGAAGTTTCAACTTTTCAACTTAAACCGTATTATTGCAACTGTATTGTTAATTTTTAACTAGTTTTATGTCTTAATGCAAGTACAAGCGACCATACATCTCTGGATACAATATTAAAACATTTGTCATATCTTACGTGCCTCATAAAGGCGATGTCAAGGACAATTTTATTGTATCCAGAAACATGCATACTATACCTTTTTGGAGACAGGAATATCTCGTTTTATAGAAATATGCGGTCGCAGTTAGTTTTGGGTCATATTTTTTTCCATTTGTGCCACTCTGTTTATAATAATTTTCTGCAGCATACAAACAATGGTGCCGATTCTCTTGTCACAGATGCCTCTAAACTAGACTAAAAATCATCAAAATTTCGTTTATTCCTCCTGTCAAACGACGATTTCCCATTGTGAAATTGACTAAAATGACACATTTTAACTACATTTTACTTTGACAGCAATAAGATGGCACTGAGTTATTAATTTAGTGAAAATGAAAATTTTGCTCTTCTGGATTTGACGTTTTTACCTAAAATTTTGACTGTCTAGCTAAATCTGACTAATTTTAATCGCGATTAAAAAGGTGTGGAATAAAATTGGTTGTTATGAAGTAAAATTCACACCAACACCTGGACATTAGGTGCAAAAACAGTACTGTATCTTTTTTTCTTTTGCTTGTATGTATCTCAAAAATGGCGTGTCTTATCGCAAAAAAATGAAAATTTCGAGCCCTAACCTTTAAAATTTAACATGTAGGTAATAATTTTTCATATTTTCCCTACAAAAAGAGAAAAAAATCTATATAAAACACATCGAGGTTGCCCCACCTGGGCCTGGATTGACTATGCTACCACTTAACGATTCCTTACTCGTAACCACGTCAATCACACACGAAATTTGCTGATATCGTATTAATAATATCAACAAATTGTCTTGGAAAATATAGAATATGACATTTCGATTCCTTACCGTTTACATTGGTTTCTAAAAACACGATATTTGTAGTTTGAACGTAGTAAGATTCCGCGGGGAACCATTATAACCATACAGAATTGGGCACGTACGCGCCTCCAGCTCTAAAAAAATCACGGGGTAGGGCAAACAAGTACCAGGTTGCGAAGCCATAAAAAAAAAAATTTCACGTGGAGTCGCGATTGTCAAATACGATTTTAGATGTATCAAAATATTTTTTTAAATATAGAGCTTTATTTTGCAGACTAGCTTTAGGGTTCTCATAGTCTACATTAAACAAACGAACTAAACTATCACTTAATTAGTTTATTTCGGTGTGCAAGAGAATCGGCACCAAGCACCAATATGGTATACACGCCGAAGGTAGTCATTCATGGTTTCAGTTTTCGCGTCAATGGCCCTGCCACCCTGTTTATTATAATTTTCTGCAGCGCAGAAACAATATTGTAAACACGCCGAAAGTAGTCATTCATGGTTTTAGTTTTCACGTTGATGGCCCTGCCACCCTGTTTATTATAATTTTCTGCAGCACAGAAACAATATTGTATATACGCCGAAGGAAAGTCATTCATGTTATCAGTTTTCGCGTTGATTGCTACGTCGACTATTATAATTTTCTGCAGCACAGAAACTATATCGTATACCTACATGCCGAAGGTAGTCATTCATGGTTTCAGTTTTCACGTTGATGTCCCTGCCACCCTGTTTATTATAATTTTCTGCGAAACAATATTGTATACACGCCGAAGGTCGTCACACGTTCGGCATGTATATAATATTGTTTCTGTGCACACAACGAAATATGCAAGTCTCCCCACCGTCATAGTTAGAAAGAGATAGACGTATAAATTACCAGTATAAGAATTGTTACTTTTAGCGATACTTAAACTGGTAATTAGATAACGATAAATGACTTTGGGTATCGGTATTATTAACGTTACTTTTTTATCGTTAACATAACGGTAACGATAAATAAAAACACCGGTAATTCGGTCCCTGATGACGGGTACAATGACCCCGTTGACGGAGGCAGTTGACTAAATCACAAACAAACTTAGTTTGATAGCTATGCTCTTAATCTGCATTATCCAAATTCTAATAACGATAGATTTCGATATTAGATGGATGATATTGTAGATATAGTCGGTGGTACCAAAACCATTACAAGCTGGCCTCGTATTCTAATGAAACTCCGTACTAAACTAAGCCAGCTCAAAAAAACACTACAAAGTGAAAAATAACTTCAACTTTTTGTCGTTGGATCTGTATTTAAATTTTAAGCCACCGACTTCCGTTTTGTATTTTTAACTTTTTAGTTATGGTACCTACCCCCCACCAAATCGTATACCACTGCCTGCTATGTAAACAAAACAGACAGGAAGTAGTTACCGGTAAACCGATTACTTTAATCAATATTGACCTTTGAAGGTTCTTATTTCTTAAATTTGAGGTTATATAAGAATAATAAAAATGTCCTATAATCGTTTTTTTTATAACTCTCGATTCCTGAATAATACGTTAAAAAATATTGCTTTATTTGAGAAAAAAAAAACTGACTGATAAAAGTTATACTTTGGATCTCAAATTATAAAACAAAGGCAGATAGACCGCGCGGAACACCGGTCTATCTGCCTTTGTTTTATAATCTGAGCTTTGGATAAAGGGTTACTTTGATACGTAATTACAAAGTAACCCCACCCCAATTATAATGCCAATACAATTAAAAAAATCCAACACTGCCAACAGGGAAAATTATTAAACATTTTTAATTATAATTGTTAGTGAATTCCCAGCGTGTCCTCAGAAAAGGATTTGACAGTTCTTCAGTGTTGCTAACCTAGAAAAAAAAAACTACCATGTTGCGTTTCGTTTTACGTAATTAGCGATTTTATATTAAATGGAAGTTTTGATCAAAGTCATCCCGCGAATCAAAGTAACCCCGGTTTACGGTATCTATTAGAACATCATCAAAATATACAAAGTGATTAAATACGTATTACCGAAGCTATTGCAGAAAACCTTCGCAAAGTTCCCATGATCCCATGGCAATCCATACCCATAAAAAAAAAACCGATGAATTGAGAACCTCGTAATTTTTTAAGTTAGTTAAAAAGATGTACCGTCTTGCCCAGCGAATAAATTATCAAGGTCAACTGAACTCTCGAAGGCCGAAGACGTAAAACATGACGTCATCGCTAGAAGATAGGGGCGGCTAAAATTGCCATTGGGCATGAAACTAGGATTCCGGGTTGTCTGTTTTACGAATGAATGAACAGGTGGCACATTACACTTTTGCCGCAAATAAACGTTTCATACAAGCGTCCATATTTGCCAGCTGAAGTGCAATTAGTGTGACATCTATTTTGAAGAGACAACGAACGAAGAGTTTCTCGGTTGATAATAATTTATGGTACAAGATTTTAAGTTACAGCTAAGGCCAGCACCTATTGGCGGCACGGGATTTTTAAGCCACGAATAGAAATATAACTTAATAGTTGAAATTTCAATGGCAAAGTCAAAGTCAAAGTCAAAGCATTTATTTCAAATAGGCACTTAAAAGGCACTTTTGAACATCAACATTTATATTAAAATAGAATTGATTCTAGTCGACCCTTCCAAAATGTAGTTTCGTATGGAGAAGAATGGGCAAGAAACTCCACGGCATCGATGCCGCGGTATCCTTAGGCATGCCGCGATGTCCTTAGTCCTTCTAAGTTATATTCCTATTCGTCGCTTAAAAATGCCTTGCCGTGCCGTGCCGTTAGTGGGCGCTGGCTCCTATGCGACAAATGTCAATGTGTTTGCAAAAAGCGTAAAGCTCTTGCAACCTAATTGTGTAACGCACTATAAATCAGAATTTAGATCTTTTTGAACAATATTGCTAATCCATTTCTTCATATTATGTTCGAAAAGTCTGCTCAACAATGTAAATAACGCAATGAACTGCTGAACTGTCACATTGAAAGCCATTCCTACTGATAGTGTGTTAATAAATTACCTCTCTGGTTAACATTCGTCAGAAATCTAATAATTGAATGTAAATGCGATGGCATTTGTCAAAGCCAAAATGTACCTACATATCCCAATTTGTAGATTGTACGCAGTCATAATTAAATTATTGCACAAATTCCATTTAAAGTGAACAATTAATTCGTAAGAGCAATTGGCATTTCAGACTAATCGACTAAACGCAACATTAATTGATCGAATAACGTCAATTATTCGTCAATAGCACCACTCAGTCAAGTTTGTAGCTTGACTAACGAACACATTGATAGTATTCAGACCCGCTTGAGGTATATATGTTCTGTGATCCAGACAGGATAACGTCTGTCACATCGCTGCTCCGCTAGTCAATGTAGACGGGGATAATTAATTATGCCCATTCATTAGCATCAATTATAAGGAAATACTAATCCGTGTTAATCACAAATATTGTCTGCTCTTACTGTACATAGTAAGTTATATAGGTTACTTTTCTGAGTTCGTTTCTAGTTATTAAACAGGTGTTTTTCGTGATTATTTAATATTAATGTTGTAAAAATTTTAATACTATTTTGTGAATATTGTGTGTCTTAGCCTGGGTCAAATAAGTATATTATTTTCTTACTTTTTTAGTTATTCAGATTTTTCCGCACCTAACAAAAATATCGGCGTTAATTAATATTGTAGTTGAAACTGATTTTCTCTAACATGCTAAAAAATATTTTTTCTAACATACATAATATTTTCATAAACGACTTGGCAAGGTATCGTCAAAACATTAAGCGTTTTTAATAGATTCGTAAAAGATACACGGTCACGTCAATTGTAAATGGCGCTGACAGTTCTCTTTTGCAAAATAAAAATTGATTCAATGTCAGCAGCCCGACCCCACAGTAAAATACTACACCTATGACATAATCGCCACTCTAGAACCTTTCAGCCCCATCGGCCATCTGTTCTGCGAGCAATGTGCCCTGCCCACTGCCACTTAAGTTTGGCAATTCTTCGGGCTATGTCGGTTACCTTGGTTCTCCTGCGGATCTCTTCATTTCTGATTCGATCGCGTAGGGAAACTCCGAGCATAGCCCTCTCCATTGCTCTTTGGGTGACTTTAAGCCTTCAGCCTTTCGCGTACCGGAAGACGTAGAGTGGGAAGGCCTCCCACAAGGTGGACCGACCACCTTGTGAAGGCCGCGGGAATCCGCTGGATATGGGAAGCACAAAACCGGTCGAAGTGGAGAAGCCTGGGGGAGGCCTATGTCCAGCAGTGGACGTCTTTCGGCTGAAATGATGTTGACATAATACTGTGGAAGTAGTTAAAGTAGACCAAACGCGCGATTTCTACATCTGTTAACTTCCTTATTTTTTTAACAGCATAAGCGGCCGAGATTAGCCGCCCCGCAAGAGAGTGGTCCCAAATGTAATTTTTGTCTAGCGGAATTCCTAGGGAAAACCGTCTGATTAATAAATTCTAGTTTTTCTTCTTTCAATATGATGTCACATTCGCTACTTTTAACTTAAGATAATTTAAATGTAATGCATTTGGTTTTTGTATACCTCGAGGGTAGTCTTTTTCAGTTACTTTCTTAGTATTTTACATTGAGGACGCGCTGCATACATCGAGTCTATTTCTATTCTGAAGAATAGGGCCATCAGTGCTATATATAATCTCTGCAGGTGCGATTCTCTAGGGGAACTGTTGAAGGATATGAAAATCAAAGCGGTACTTTGTTAATATATCTATGAAAATAACATGTAGGTACCTACATGGACACCAGCAGAAAATAACGTCTTTTTAGTAAAAGAAGAGAAATACATAATTATAGTTCTGGAATTAGGGATTTTTAGTTCAACTAGGTTTTAGATTGGCTAAAGTAGACTCATCTTTCATGCGGTACTGTTTAAAATGTTACAATTAAATACCTTCCCACATACATAATTGCTGTTGTCTGGACGCCTTTAACTTTTTTACATCTATCTCACATTATAATTACAAACTCAACATGGGTTTAAAGAACTTTATTTCTCATGAACTTAAAAAATAACAGTTCGCTTATAATGAGATACTTAAATTAAATATAACTAGTAGATACTATTAATATTAGGCACCTCTAGGGTGTTGGAAACATTGCATTAGCATTACTTTATTTAAAATGTTGTTAGGTATTGTCTTAATCTAAGTTTGAATGTGTTTACACTGTCACACTTTTTTATGTCTTCCGGTAAACTATTGAACAGCCGTGCTCCTTCAACCAGTATTGTTTTTTTGCCATAATTAGTGCGAGCGTGAGCTGGAACATTAATTATGTAACCAGTATTTTTGAAACAATTTATATTGTAGTGTCCATGGAGTTTCTGGCCCGTTCTTCTGCTTAGGTACCTACTACGCTTTGGAATGGGCAACTAGCTTTATTTATCTGACTGATGGATTCTTGAGAGGTCAAATTTTACTAGAAATAGTTGCTTTGAGTTTGAGTTTGATTACGGCGATAAAAGAAAGGCAGATAATAATTCATCAGAATGTAATTCTTGCAAAGTGATATGTTGCACTGTAGGTAGGTACTATATAATCCTAGTGATTGGTTCAAGAGCTAACATGATAAATATCTAAGTGTTGCAGGCGCTTGTGAGTGACACGCTATCTATTATTCACCAAGACGCGGCGCCACATACATTTTTGATTCGCATTTCGTGATCCAACGTAGACTCGTCCACATTTATTTATTTATAGTTAATTAAAAAGGTACAAAACCAATTTCATTATTTAACATAGAAACAATTATTATGTTGACAATAATTGTGTATTCATCATCAACAGCCTTTCCCAAACATGTTGGAGTCGGCTTCCAGTTTAAAGGGATACAGCTGAATACCAGTATATTTGACATGGAGCGACTGCCTATCTGACCTCTACAACCCAGTTATTTGGTAATACGTTAACCTTTGGTAAGACTGGTTGTCAGACTTTCCGGCTTCTGATGACCTATAGCGACTGTCATTCCACGAATGACAGACGGAGCTTTGTCAAGAGCACATGGTTGTCACCTCTGTCGAATGCTTTCTGGAAATCGAAATACAGCGCGTCAACCTGCTTACCGATGTCCAAGCCACGGGGTATGTAGTCTCCGTGAATCAGTTAAATCAAATTTACGGAGATTTATTAAAAAACTGTTCATTGAGTGTTTAAGTAAGTAAAGAAGAAAGCTTAGTAAGTGTGCCTTAATTATTATGCTTACTTGTAAGGACAACGATTTTTATAAAAGATATAAAATAACAAAAATTCCTATTCTTGTTTTTTTTTGCAATCAGATTGCAATGCAGCAAAGGAAGTGGTAATAAAAAAGTCTTAACTAAAATTCAAATGACAAAAATGTCTACTTTAATCCAGAACGTTAATAAACGGATGGATAATCCACCATTCACTGACGGAGTCCGATAAATTCAGGAATGTAGCTCGAATATTTATCCTTTTAGCAGAATTAAAATGGAACAAAAAAGTTTGAAAAAGGTTTCGGGAAGGCTTTATGCAGCGTCCATCCAATGTAAGCGGCAGCGCGGCGTCGACATTGAGTGCATTTATGTGTTGCTCAAATGTGAAAATGTCGAGTCAGTGTTGAGTGAAGGTGAGGATATCAATTCGTTCGCGTTTTGATCTCGATATGATTGATGCCCGAAACTCAATGTGTTGTTTTTTATGTATCGAATAAACTTTATTGTGTACCGAAAATTATTTCAACATACATTTTCTTTATAATTTTTCGAAAATTGTTGGTTGGTGTTTATATTGTCGTTGAGAGAACGTGGAGTCGACTTTCGTCTGGTTTATGATTATTATTTACTGAAATTTTCGTCTTTCACATATGAATGGAATTAATATTAGGCCGCGGGGTTTTGCAACGAACCCTTGAAATAGTAATCAACTTATAATCGTGGTTTTAAAACTACGGATCAGCTTTGATGGTGAAATTGATAACGAGTTCCTAACCTCGGGTATATGTTCTGTGCCCTGACGCTCGCCAAGAGCGCTCACATGTGTTCATCTGCCAACGCTTAACAATCCACATCATTACTTACGGTAACGAATGTTATGCCTTCGTTAGCAGTTCAGTTTGAATGAAACATTATGCCGAATGAATATTTTGTTGGTCTGTGCGTACAAGAAATGTTATAATGAGTTCTAAAGAAAAAGAGATCGTAATAACTAGGTATTCACTCGAGTAGTTTGAAGAGCTAGCTATTGCTGGTTTGACTAATTTGCTTCAAATACAATGAACGATGTCTGTGCTAAGTTTGTAAATATTCTTGCAAATTCAAGTCGGCAGTAATCATTGTTCTCATGAATGTATATCTCTTAACCTGTTTACGTAATAAAACTGTTATTTCAATACGTTTAAAAATATAAATAAATGGATATGTATCTACAGTAGTTTTTCCACCCCGTACAAAATATGTTTTATAGACCGAAAATCTGGTTGTAAAAATAACCAAATTACTACCGTAGTATTTAAAATAAAACGTAAAAACAATACGTGTATTGTTTTTGTCCGTAAGGATTCCAGGCATGAAATAATAGGTCTTTACCTATGAAATTGCCGTTTTGTATGAAAAAATTTAAACGAATTTTTTTCATGTATTTTTTATTTGTATTAATCGAAGTAATCACCCATGCAATCAATGCATCTTTGCCATCGCAGTGGCAGTTTATTGATGCCCTTCTTAAAGAAATCAGCTGGACGGGAGGCAACAAATTCTTCAAAGGCATTTTGTACTGCCTCTCGGGTATTGAATTTTTTTCCCGCCAAGAAGTTATCCAAATTCTGGAAAAAGTAGTAGTCTGTAGGCGCAAGGTCTGGTGAGTAGGGCGGATGACGGAGAGCTTCCAACCCCAGTTCTTGCAACTTGGAGACCGTCTGCTGTGCAGTATGAGGTCGCGCGTTGTCGTGCAGGAGCAGCGGAGACGAGCGATTGACCAATGCTGGTTGGAGATGTGCCAGCTTCTCCATCATTGTGTTCAGTTCTTCACAGTACACATCTGCAGTAATGCTCACCCCGTTTGGTAAGAAGCTGTGATGAATCACACCGGCGCTAGACCACCAAACAGTGACCATCACTTTTCTAGGGGTAAGTTTTCGTTTAGGGCATTGTTTAGGTGCTGAACCAGGATCCAACCAACTTGCTGAGCGCTTGCGGTTATCAAACAGAATCCATTTTTCATCGCAGGTAACAATGCGGTTCAAAATTCCTTCATTTGTGTGTCTGTTGAGCAGTGCAAGGCACGTCTCGACGCGTACTTCGCGCTGACGATCATTGAGTTCGTGGGGCACCCATTTGTCAAGCTTTTTTACCTTGCCAATTTGACGCAAATGGACCAATATTGTTTTGACGCTAACGTCGAAAGCTGCTGCTAATTCAGCCGTAGATTGTGTATCATCAGCTTCCACAATCGCCTTTAATTCGTCATTGTCGACAAAAGTCTTCGGACGACCGCGAGGTTCATTTTTCAGGTCGAAATTTCCAGAACGGAAGCGAGCAAACCAATAACAGGTGGTGCGTTGGTTTGTAGTGTTAGCTCCGTAAACGTCGTTGATGTTGCGTGCCGCTTGTGCCGCGTTGCTGCCACGACGGTACTCATATTCCATAATTACTCGAATTTTTAACGTATCCATGATGACAAAAAAGATTGAAATGCGATGAAAATGTAACACTAATCAATAAACAAATGACTACTTTTGGAAAAAAAAATCCATGTTTTTAAAATAAAATTAATTTGAAATTAGAATTCTTACCCAAACAAAAATTATTTTGATTTGAAATGGCCAGTACTGCAAAACGGCAATTTCATAGGTAAAGACCTAATATTTACCGTTTTATACCTCCCACATAACTCTGGGTATAGCTCATTTACAAAGAGCAAATAAATAACTGCAGATTTTGGTTTTTGCAATCAGTTTACCTACGGAGGGTAAATTATGGTGTGTGTGTATGTGTGTGTTCAACCTATATGGGCTGATATAGAGTCACTCAGTCAATATACAATAGTATTCAGATTGGTACGTAGGCATTCCATCGTGATATTGAATAACATACGGATCACTGGAAATCGAACGCACAGATGCATGAAAAATCTAATCGAATTATGTCGTTGTCAGGTTTTCTACCTTGTTCTACTTAGTAAATTAATTCGAATAATCCATAATAAAGTCGTCTCTATAGACATGACGAACGAGGGTAAGTAATAAGAAATATTGATTTTCAGTTAAAGTATTGCAACGCGAGCTTTCCAAGGCTTTTATTTTGCACTTCATAACGTTGAAATTCAACAGTTATTTCTATGTTTATTGTTTATTTTATTGTTTGGTTCTTTTAACTCTTTCAGTCTTGGTGGTTAGTGTCACTAACCACCTTTTTCCGATTTTTTTTATTAAAATCCACGCTATCTAGCGACAATCGATTTAATTATCATGAAAGTTTGAACCATGCTTGACAAGATGCGACTCATTGTTGGTATACTGAATGAATGACAGTTCATTTGCGTTGAACTGAATATTGCGTTAACGTACTTTTATTCACGTGTTTGATATAAATTACTATGAAACGGGTAAGTAAGCTTTAATCTTCAATTTTTTGTGCTCAATGTATTCTCATATACCTATTTTATACGTGTTCACATAAAATTACTATAATTTTTGTGTTTTCGATATGTATTCACAAGGAAAATATAGTGGTTAGTAAACTAACCACCGTGACTATTGCGGGTTTATGGTTATAATCTTCATGAAACTGATGCATGTAACTTATAAGTATCTTTTTCGTATTTGAAACAATATGTCGCGCCGGCTAAAAGATAGAGATATCGCAGAATATATGTTTGAAGACATTCCTTCAGACAGCGAGAGTATTTGTAGCGTTAAGGATGACGAAGAAGAGACAGAAGCTCAGCCAAATCCGCTGGTGTCAGGCGATTTGATTGGAGAAGTTCAAGTAACCGGTTTGTATAACTTTGATTCCGATGATGACCTCCCTTTGTCTAGCTTAGTACGCCGGAAACATGATTCTACACAGTCTAACACCGTAAATTCAAACAGAAAGTTCTTACCAAACCTTAAAGAGGCGAACATGATTACCGGATTAGTGACACGAAACTAAGTTTGCTGAAATGGAAAGACAAGAGATCCGTATTTATTTTGTCAAACTACATGTCATGATCCTAAGAATTGTGTCGGAAAGTTAACCGCAGAGAGCGCGATGGTACCATTGTTGAATTCTCCTGTGCAGAAGCCGTAAAAGACTACAACGTAAATATGAATTTTGTCGACAAATACGATCAACTAAAAGGAAGTTATGCTGTTCAGACAGAAAATCCCACAAGTGGTGGCACAGCATTTTTTTTTTCAATTCCTAGATTGTTGTTTTTTCAGTGCCTTTTTAATTTATAAAGAACTGCAGTCCTCTTTACGGCCAGACCTAAAAGAATTCAGACGAAGCGTATACCAAGGTCTACTGGCGCCAGCATATATTATGTCAGAGACAGAGCGCCGAATCACTAAACAGCAACCGTTGTTCCGCGGCCTCTTCTCCAGGACCTGCATTTATAAAACGTCACAAGCCTGTAGTCCCTCAGGAAATTCGTCTACAATGCAGTCGCCATCTACCTGAAAGAAGCACTTCGAGAAGATGCTGCAAATGTAGCACTAAAATATCTGCAGTGCGTATTGTATGGCAGTGCAATACATAATATATAAAGTGCCCCTTTGCCTACGGCGTTTTGCCTGTGGAAAAGTTAATTATAACCTATGATATTAATAAATAATATACAAAATTCATCATAGTTTTCTTTGTATCAATAGTCACGGTGGTTAGTGTTACTAACCACCTCATTCCTTGAAAGCCTTAATACCTAGATTTTTTTTTCCTACTTTCTGTGATATTTTAGTTGTAAATGATGCTAAAACTAAAATAAAAAATTTCAAAATATTTATAATGTAAAAGCGTGACTGAAAGAGTTAAAATCCGATAAAGGAGTAAGGGAGACTAAAGCAGCCCGCGGGGAGGTATGGATTTTCTGTATTCCGAGTGTACAACGAGAAGCCATTACCTAGTTTTTGGTTTTATTTTGTCCATGACGGGCGCTCGACTCGACCAGTTGCGAAAAATTGCAACGAACAAATTAACTCTTTGCGTGTGTTAACGTTTTTGTTAAAAGTTTTAATGAATTTCAGGCATTGAGGTTGAAATTTAATTGAACCTGAGCTTTTTGGCTTGCAAGATACACATAAATAATTTACGCTTTCTCAACTAGGATTCAAATTTTTATATGCGTAAACACTGATATAATGGCTGTAGACTAAATTACATAATTTTTAGGTATTATTTCTCTAAAAAAATATTTTTAGAATACAAAATGAGTCGTTAATTACGCGGCAATTCCAATTCAAATACGCCAAGGTTATTTCGAAGCAACGTGATTTTCCATAATATTTTCAAGTAGGTAATAAACTAATAGGTACTCTTACTTTGCCTTCTCCGTGTTCTTTGAATATTTACACCTGTGTAGGTATGTCTCCTTTGATACAGCTTTTCGTTTCAAAGTCAGTCAAGCATATCTTTAACTAACATTAAACATTTCCTTTTGATCTCATTTGGAATAAAGTACGAAACGTGAATGTGAATGAAATATACTCAAGTATTTTTTTTTTGTGCCGGTTCGGCTTATTGCTTCACAAATTATTAGGTATGTTGTTTTCTATATTTTATCCTACTATTGGTACTAAAGTAAAAGTCAAAGCATTTGTTTCAAATAGGAACATACTTAAAAGGACATTTTTTTTTGTATTGAGGATGGTATATCATCAAATAACTCCTCCCGCTCTTGGCAGAGCAGGAGCGACTTTTACTGACTAAAACCCACCCGTGATCCTTCAGTTGCCTCTGTGCCCTTGCGGACCACACCAGTTGGTGCTGACATCTCTTTGAGGCGCGTGGAACACAAGGCGCTGTCGACCCGGGCTTGGTCTTTACCGGACGGCGAGCTACCCATTACTCTCCGACCGCAAGCCCACGCCTACGGTGGCCGGGAATCGGCCTGGGATTCCCGACGCCCAGGTCGTCTCCTGCGGTAACTAGGGCAATGAGGGCGCATAGATTGCCTCTCCCTCACGTGCGCCGCCTCACTCTTCGCGAGCAGTACTGCTTCGAAGAAGGAAGTGACGGCTACCCATGCACTCTTGCTCCGTACCATGGACGGACCAGGGCTGGACGCGAGGGATCGCCGCCGCCGATCGCCTCTACGAGGACACGGTGGTGCTCCCCCTGAGCCGGGCAAACCTCCACCGTCTGCTCCACCGTGTCCTCCGGGCGTGAAACGTGACGCAGATAAACTAAAGCACGCAGTCCAGCTCTTAAGATCTGGAGTTACGGCCGATGAACCCAGCAAGTGAAAACCTCGGATCGTGGTTGTTGGAGTGCCAACTTCCATGGCTGAAAATGAAGTGTTCAGGTGGTTTTGAACAAAACTTAGCAAACAGGCTACACCGTTATCCTTGAACATCTACTTGAGCCCGATAAAATTAAGCTACAAATCGGGGAAGAGAGATGCTACGATCTGTAACTACGTTGTTGAAGTTTCAGCCGAAATACGTAAAGCCCTAATTCTACAATCAAGGCTTTTTATAAATGGGACGTCCTGTCCTTTCAGAGACTTCACATTGGTAACTAGGTTATAATGCCAATAATATGGGTATCCAGCAAAAACTTGCCAAGAGACCATTTCAACGTGTGGTCGCTGTGGTGACTGGTGACGCTGGCCATTCGATATCCGCATGCGCAAAGAAGGCTGATATTCCGAAATCTGCAAATTTCCCATGCTATAAAAAGCCCAGTAATTTAAAACGGGAGACGCTGAATACAGGTTTCCTGCTGGGAAAATAGAAAAATGCAGGTAGATTAACTAGGTCGATTATGAGTGCACCTAGTGTAGGTATCATACTCAAGGCCTGACTTATGTATCGCTTGTTACTGACTTAATAATATACCTGATTACCAATTTGTCCTACGTACCATCGATTTTCCGCTGCCTAAGTACATTAGCAGACCGCATCAAATCGAATGTAGCCTTGAAGGTGATTAATGCAATATTTGTTTCAACTTAGATCAAATACTGCGGACTTAATCACATTTGTGTATCAAAGGGCTAACAAGTATTTCCGTAAATAGTATGGAAATTCATCTATATTAGTGTTGAAGTAAATAATACTACATTAACTAACTGTGTCACTTTTTTCAAAACTTATGTTAAATATTATTAAGAAAGGCCTAATTTGTAAGTACTCCTGCCGCCTGTGATACAGGTTTATCCTTGTACAGACATCATACATTGTAATACTTTTATTATTTCTAAGATTTATTTTAAATTTTTATTTTTTTATTTTTAAATTAATTTCTATTTTATTACGCAGAGGGAGTTTTAAAGAGAGTAAGGAGGCCTTCGCCCTGTAGTGGGAATTTAATGGGTAGTAATAAAATAATTTATATTATTGCTAAAGAGGTCCACGCAGCGTCGTGGGGCGCAGAGTTTCGTCAACGACAGAATAAGTACCGCTACGCCTGCTACGTCGTAGCCAGTCGTAGCGATCGTAGCAAACATCAAATCATAATAATATTATGTTTGTAGTTAAACAAATAAAAATAACACAAAATGGACTTAGGAAATGTTGTTTATTAATCAACCTGCCAAGCCTTCTCCCAACTATATTGGGTCGGCTTCCAGTCTAAACGGATGCAGCTGAATACCAGTATTTTACATGGAGCGACTGCCTGTCTGACCTCCACAACCATGTTACTGGGCAATACTATACTCCTTGGTGAGACTGGTTGTCAGACTTTCGGGCTTCTGCCGACACGTAACAACTGTCAAAGATCCACGAATGACAGCCGGGACCAATGGCTTAACGTGCTTTCCGAGACACGGAGAGATTTTTGTACGTAAATATGTTCACCCATCCACGGACCGACCGCGGCAAGCGTAGCTTAACCGGATCGATCTACCCATGCGGCTGTTATCAGTTAGCCACAAGCGACTATATAAATAAACTAACTAAACTACTTTTTATTTATTTATTATTTATTTACATATTATAGGTTATTGTGCACCATAAAATACGTAACAAAAAACAAGGTACACTACAAAATATACAATGGGCGGCTTTATCGCTTTCCGCGATCTCTTCCAGGCAACCTTGGCATGAACAGTGATTAATACCGAATAAACTCCAAAATAGACCAAATAAATGGACGTAGTGTGAAATATTTAATCAAAATCAGTAATTATTTAATCCCCTTAAAATCAAAGTTCCTCTAATTAAAATCAGTTTAACATATTATAGTGGTGAAATCCGGTTTTTGATGACTTATTTTGGCTGACCGCAGCGCGTATCATCAAAGTTAGGTTAGCATAAAATTATTAATTACAATAATAAAGTGAATTTATTGAAACTGTTTGTTCCTGACAATTTCGTTTAATTGATTAACTAAAAGTACTCGTTTTAATAACTATAATAAACTTGTTAATCAGTGTCGGCTTTAGACAAGATATTTCATTGAAGGAATAATGATGTGGTTTTCGTTTTACTGGTTTTCATTCAGATATCCTGGCTTATTGCAAAAGTACGGAGCTTTCTTAATACGGCGTAGAAAACGGCTTAGTTCGTAGCGCATTGCCAATTGAATAAGAAATATTTTTCTTTGAGAAATAAAATAACGAACTGCTTTTTTCCAATAATAATTTACTTAAATTGCAAGTTTAAATACAAATATAAACCAATTTATAAACATTTCAACAGTTACTTCCACACAGAACTTCAGTTTGGAGACGCATTGAATTAAAATATAACTTTTACAAAGGACACTCAAATTACCTGTACATTTCCGGGGAGTACGCTCTAAAAAATATCCACTTTCAGTATTAAAAAGCAAAAACATAACATAATTAGAAAAATCTAAGCCTTCTACAAATAACTATTGTAACTATATTACATAAAACTAATATTACTTTTGAAATGTTATTGAAAGATGCAATCGGTATGTATACAGCACCAATTAAAAAATATTCCACTCTGCCATCGTTGTAGCGTAAATAAAATCGTTGAATCGAAGAGAATTTGATTAAAGCGCTTTTGTTGGGTCCTGGCTGTCGATCACCAGCCTGCTGGTAGACTGTAATATGTTTATTGTGACGTAAGTGAATAAGGGCCATATTATCATATCATATCGACATCCTGTCATCGAGCCACGCTAGAACCCATTTTGAGTAGATTCCCCTTTCGTGTACAGGTTGACGAGGCAATTAACAACGGTATAGGGGCAATTTAATAAATGATTTTAATGAACTCAGAAAAAATAATCTAATAGTAAGGGATACTATAATGTTACGGAGTTTTTGAATGACAAATTTTGAAATTAGATAATTTAATAAGTATTTTAGTTTAAGTAATTTTATTGTTTCAATTATTTATTATTATCTTTTGACTATATTTTTTATTGACTGATTATGTATTTGAAATTGATTGGATTTTGACTATTATTAAAAACATTCTCATTTATAATTTTAAGCTAAATATTATAAACTATTTTGTACGCCGAATATGGCAAAACATGTTGAACCAGCAATTTTAAACGAATTTCCATCCATATGTGCACATTGATGTATAATTTTACACATGTTTATACAAATAAATGCATCTTTATCTTTATCTTTGTCATGAAAGCTTTTTATGCGGTTTTTTATTATTGAAATGCTTTGAGCTCATCACGCCTTTTCAGCATATCCATTTTCACAAGAATTACCTATTGATTATTAAAAGAAGTAATTTGACCAAGCCCATGAAATCGTTTCATTGAACTTTTGCGTGAAGCAATACTTAGTAATGACAATCGCTACGCTCATTACGATTAGCGTTCGGAAACTTGATCTGAGCGACAATTAACATTGTCAAAAATACCAAGTTTTTAAACGTATTGCCAAGGCGTTTGCATATCTTTAAGTTTCTATAAACCCTCAAGGCTTTTGTTTAACTCTAATTTAGAGCTGATTTTCCCAAAGTCAGATATTTTTTATCCTTGGAATAAAGTTGACGTCTGACAGTCAGGATAAGAAATAGCCCTAGGTAATAAGGACATTACTTTGAGTGCTAAAATGTTACAAAAACGGACCACCCGCCTTATCGAATCACAAGTAGTGGTAAGATGGACTAGAGTCCGCCAATCTATGTCCAAGCGCACACACAAGACAGTCCCCCAAAACGCCCGCCCTTCACCACTCCCGAGTGCTTTAGCTGGGAAGAAGAAGTGGCGCAACAAACTCCCCAATTAACATATAAAACTCATGTCATAAGTCATCTGCCTAACCTTTTCCAAACTATGTTTGGGTCGTTTTCCAGTCTATTCAGATGCAGCTGAATACCAGTATTTTACATGAAGCAACTGCCTATCTAACCTCCACAACCCAGTTACTGGGTAATACGATCGCTTTGATAAGACTGGTTGTCAGACTTTCGGGCTTCTGACGACCTGTAACGACTGTCAAAGATCCACGAAGGACGTATCGTGTTACCCAGTAATTGTGTTGTGGAGGTCAGACAAGCAGTTACTTCTTGTAAAATACTGGTATTTAGCTGCATCCGGTTAGACTGGAAGCTGACCCAAACATAGTTGGGAAAATGCTAAGCAGATTATGAGTCACATCATATCTGTACTTAATCTAGTAAAGGTACGGAGCGAGAGTGCATGGGTAGCCGTCACCTCCTTCTGCGAAGCAGTAATGCTCGCAAAGAGGGAGGCGGCGCACGTGAGGGAGAGGCAGTATATGCGCCCTCACAGCCGTAGTTGCCGCGGGAGACACTGGGCGTCGGGAATCCCAGGCTGATTCCCGGCCACCGTAGGCGCGGGCTGTGGACGGCGAGAAATGGGTAGCTCGCTGTCCGGTAAGGACCAAGCCCGGGTCGACGGCGCGTTGTGTTCCACGCGCGCCTCAAAAAGATGTCACCATGAACTGGTGGGGTCCGCTATGGTTAATGCCTGCCAGGGGTGCGGGTTGTTCGAAAGAGATACCGCGGCCTCTGGCACACAGGCAACTGAAGGAACACGGGTGGGTTTTAGTTAGTAAAAGTCTGACACGCCCTCCTGCTCCATCCAGAGTGGGAGAAGTTATTTAATGATTCCCCACCCAAAAAATAAAAAAACTAGTAAAGGTTAAAGAATTTAAAATCTGGCTATAATTTTAATAAATTATGTATTTTACGACTTCCACGCGAGCAAAGTCGCAGGCAGACGCTAGTTATCTATACAGGATAAGTTTTTATCCAGTGCGCAAACTGTAACCATGAATTCAGCGTATGATTCTAGACACCCCAGCGCAGAAAGTGCAATACCTACACGTTCAAAATGTATGGTATACATATACAAAGGATGTTGGTATAACTTTGAAATTAAAGTAAACCTTGAAAGTTGGCACATATGTTTGTATTTTTTCATGGAAAAGGTTCTTATAAGGTTTTGTCGCCCCAAACACGGACGCGGCCGCGGCCAAAAGCTAAGAATAAAATACGAGATCAAAATAACTTATAAAGATGAAATAAATTTATTGTAGAACTGATGGCAATATATATAGTAAGTAAAAAGATAAACTAAATGAAATTCCTAGTTTAATTATGTGTTCAGGGTAAATGTTGTCCAATTCTAATGAACATATACTCGGCTCGGTCGTGAATGAGTTAATTACCACAAACAAAAACATTAAAATGAAGCAAACACTTTGCATATGCAGCACATATTTACACGAAATAAATATAAAATTACACTTTCCATTGCTCGTAAACACTAAATCTTGCCGGGTGTGAAATGCGAAGCAAGCAACGTTGATCAAACTGTTGAATTTAAACTTCATTTTGTGTTTATTAATTAGTAGGGACGCCAACAAGTTTGTTTAAATGTGGCTCCCACGTTAGTTCTCAGGAATATTCGAAATTCCCACGTCCATGCTAGGACAATATTAGCCTCAATTAATTCGCAAACAACGCCAGTTCCCGGGTTCAGTTTCACGAGCGTCTGAGCTTTGTCAATAGTCCCGGTATTAGTGATGTCACCAGCCGGAGCTAAACGTCACTAAGGGCCAGAATACATCGTGTCGTCTGAGACAATTTTATTTACGAAATAGTATGCGTTATGTGTCTTGGAGCTTAACCCTTTTATAAATAAACGTTGCTTTAAGTTAAGTAATGTTTAGCGACTGTTAAACCCTACATTTTTTATGTTTAAACATCTCTTAACTTTAATCAATGTTTGTGCCCTTAGTCTGAGCTGATGCTTCATTTTTCATCCACTTGATTGGCTACGAAACAATGAAGCACAACATCAGCCTATAATGTTTCCACTGCCGAGAAACAGAACTCCTCACTACGAGAAGGGAAAGGTCAGTAAATTAGAGGAATCGGCCATAAACCTATTAGCGGATGCCCAGTGTAAGCTCAATATCGGCGACCAATATTAAATCAATAGACCACTGAGCTCAAAACTAATTTAACCATGTTTGGTACAATTGAAAAATTGTGTACAATTGTGGGAAAGTTAAGTAAGGAATTGAATCCGACTCAAGTACGTTTCTTTGCCATTCATTCGTAGATTTAAATGACAGAAACATGCAAACCGCCTCTATTTTATAATACCATAACAATTCGCTTACAAGCGTTGTCGTTGTATTGTTTGTAAGCGGAGTTTATAAACGGATTTACCGCTTAGTGGCGCACCGCGTACTGGGATACATTGACATATAATACATTGTTAGGAACTTTGCGTAAATGTCGACAACATTTTAAAAAGCGGTTCTATAAAGTCACGAACATACTATTTAATATTAGTAATAATAAAAAAAACACCAACGAGGCAGTCGGTGGTGTATTATAGTGGTCACAATCGCGACTACTGAGCGTGAGCTCCTAGGTTCCATTCCTAAGTCGGTTTCAGTCCTAAGTTGGGTTTTTCAAGTAGAAATTTCTCAGTAGGAGCCTGTAAGCTGAATTTGTGCTGGTAGATGGCAATAGGCTCGCTTATAATACAAACCTGGCGAAATGGGGCTGAACTACACAGGTCTAGTCTGTGCAACAGTCTTACTTCCTTCCGTTATCTTGAACGTCACATCCTGTTACAGAATAAACTTCAAACCAAAACAATAGGTTTACAGGCACATCAACAATCACGGCATTTCCTGCTACAAACTCAATTTTTATTTTGTACCTTATCTCAGAAAATCTCAGCAGAATGTAATTGTTGTTTTTGATCATTTCTTCCTCGTTGAAGGAAGAAATAGTGTGATTGCCGTGATGTTGTTATTTTCACTGAACGTTAATGGATTAATATGAATTGATACATATGTACCTACAGATAACGTCTAAAATGACGTATCGAATAAAAAAGATAGTCCGTTATGTTGAGTCGTCATAACATCCCAAAAAATGCGAAGCCATAATATTAAAAAAAAAACAATCACAATGCAGTTACCAGAACCCCATTTGTGCGCCAAAAATACTCCTCTCTCAAAATTTACCAAAACCCTTTTGTGTAATTTGATATGGCACTCGTCTCGCATTTCAATGGTACTCGAAAATACATTTTCAATGTTCGGGACATTCACAAAACGTGCGTGAAAATTAAATGCAGCAAAACATAAGAGCGCAGAGGTGATCCGAGCCGGCTTACATTCTGAGCGCCCTCGACAAGCTTTATTGAGTCACGATACATTTAAAGCAGCTTTGCTTTCAAAACAGATTGTGCACTTACCGGTATTTTGCTGTCCTCGCAAAATCGTACAGTTATTCTGTATCAAATTGAAACACTGCGTCAATTTTCCGTGTTAGTTACAGACATTTCATACAACTGTCAACGAAACGCAGCTGTGATTTAAATAAATGGATAGTTTAAGTTATTCAGTTTGATAATCAATTAGAAAGATAAAAATACGTTAATCTGCGATATGATACGATTCAAAGATAAAACACAAACACAAAAATAAATATTCGGCAAGTCCACGCAAAATGGCCATCGCTCAGCATGATGCTGTGACCCTATACGAGAAGAGAATGACAGCGACTATTTCGACAGCGAAATTAATTATTTTGATTTACATACTGACCTGTGTAACCTGAATCTTCCTGTAAAGCTTTATTATTGAAGCTCAAACATTGCACGGTTCATTATAATTAATATGAATATTTTCGTTTAAATAAAAATTGTCGTGCGCATCGTGGTTTTGTGTTTGTGGTGATGTGATTAATTATTTGTCCGACCTGAAGCAATTAATACACATGCTCGGGTTTTATTTCGTTCGTGCTGACCGGCAAAGATCGTTTGGCTACCCTAGCTAAATCATGTTTGGGCCAGTTCGGCATTATCTTACTATCCTACTAAATATTATAAATGTGAAAGTTTGTGAAGATGTTTGGATGTTTGTTACTCAATCACGCAAAAACGGCTGAACAGATTTGGACGAAATTTGTCACATAGATAGCTTGTAATCTGGATTAACATTAAGGATACTTTTTATCCCGATAGTTGGTGCTGTGGGATAATTTTCGACGTCCACACGGGCGAAGCCGCTGGCAAATGCTAGTTAAAGTTAAACCGTGAAGCTTTATCCTGAAACTATACAGGGTGCCAGAACTCACAACCTATAGATTTTTTTTTAACTTAAAATATTTCTACGCTAGAAGGTTTTGGGTGGGAAATCATCAAATAACTTCTCCCGCTCTGGGTGGAGCAGGAGGGCGTGTCAGACTTTTACTGACTAAAACCCACCCGTGTTCCCTCAGTTGCCTGTGTGCCGCGGTATCTCTTTCGAACAATCCGCACCCCTGGTAGGCATCGGCCCTTGCGGATCCCACCAGTTGGTGCTAACATCTCTTTGAGGCGCGCTTGGACCACAACGCGCCGTCGACTCGAGCTTGGTCCTTACCGGACAGCGAGCTACCCATTACTCGCCGTAGTCAGTGTGTGAGTTAAAGTAATCACTGAGTGTAAATCAATGTCATAAATATAATTAATTATACAATTCAATTAGCAACCAGTTTGATTTTTTCTAGACTCTAGATTGTCCTATGGAGCAGGACCAGCATGTTTCCAAGCATTCTTATCTTGGATGTAATCCTCTAATTTGTAATACGCCTGTTTACAAAGTTTACTTTTAATATGAGTTTTAAAGGAGACGGGGATTTCTGGGCCTGATTATAATAGGTTGAGGTAGGGTTTAATACATGGGTTACATTTTTCTATTACAAAACGTGAAAAATCGGCCCAATTTACAATCTGGAAAATGAGAAATCCAAAAATCGATTACATTATAATCGATTAACGTGACAGAGCTCATAATGCTTTTACCAGATGATTAATTCAATAACAATAATCATATTTATTAGAATTAACGTATTATATATTTTAAACAAATTAAATATTTACATAATAAAGATAAATCTTAGAATCGATTCACATTTGTTAATCGATTATTGTATTTTTAGTCTGTGCACTCACTCACTCGTTTCGTATGGTTTAGTGCGTGTGCTTTGTCACAAAAACTTATTTTGTTGACAGCTCTTGTCTGCGAGAGCTAATAATATTTTATTATTGCATACATACCCAGAGGTAGGGAAGCAATAATAAAATATTATTGTAACTGCATCGTAGGCAAACGGACTGTAGGCTGCAGCGCCCGTATAGTGTCAATAATATGGTCCCTTAGTTGGGCTAGGTGCCAAGATAATATAGTACCACCTGCTCAATTCTTAGATGAAATTCTAATTATAATTGAAGATTAATAAAAAGGACTAATAAAAAACTATTTTAATTTTTAAACATCATCTCCTATGATTTTTAAATGTTTTTGTTTCCTAACTTCCTCTAAATATAATTACATCCTATTTGAACAACAAATGACAATCACACTTCAAAAATCAGGTGTTACGTAAAGATTGTTACTTAACCTCACTTTTACTAAATCTCTTTTAACTCAGCTCTCAGATTGCCAAAATCCGCAAAATTTACAGTGATGGTTTGATAATATAGTAGCTATCATTTGACACCAATTTCATCTTTTTACATCCAGGTCCAAGATTGTATGAAAGCGTATCCGTCTCCTTTCCTTTCATTTAATTGCAATATATCACAAGGTATTTTGTTATAACATTTAACACAGTACCCCATAAAACATGTATGTACTTTAGCTAATCTGAAAAATGGTTGATCTATTTTGTCTTTGTTTCTAGTATTAAAATTATGTGTATCACTTATTTTATTAAAAAGATGTAGATATTACAAACATGATATTTTCATAAATGAATTGGCAAGGTACCGTCATAATATTAATCCTTTTCAACAGTTCCCTGAGAGAATCGCGGAGACGTAGTTTATAAATGACTCTGACAGCTCTCTTTTGCAAAACAAAGATGGATGCAGTGTCAGCAGCCCGACCCCACAGTATAATGCATACAACGACGATGCCATAGAGCGTGCCCGCGCGTCCCGTTCCGGTGTTCACTCACTACTGCCGTAAGGCAACGGTGCGGTGAAAAACTTGAAAAGAGTATTCTTAGATGGTTCGCTCATGTTGAAAGAATAAGTGAAAGGCGATTAACAAAAAAGTATTTTTATCACCTGCTCCTCAGCCTATCATTCATAGTTACACCACATATGTTTCGCAAAGAACGCATTTCCACAACATTTATTCTACATTCATGCCTCTCTTGTCATCCCCAACATTCACAAAAGAGGAAAAAATATGTATCCAATTTCAATGGAAACTACATCGCATTATTATATTGTTAACTCACATTTTTATTCCAAAATACCTGATCACCATTTAACTACCACAAGTAATGCGGTGCTAGGACCTTTGAAATTTCCACCGTCGAATTGCATTCCGATAACAGTGGCTGCTACGCGGTTACGCCGGAACAGTCTACGGCGACGCTACGGCGTAACCGCTACGGCGTAACCGCTACGGCGTAACCGCTACGGCGTAGCTACTACAATCGATTGAACTATGGTTAGTGGTGAGAGATCCAATCCTGTAATATTAATTCAATAGAAACACCAGAAACTGCTTTGCTTGGTGCGAATCTTCGGTGACAATGCCCAAATCTAAAAACAAGGAATCAAATAGATATTGCACTCCGACATCATTTAATTACAATCTGAGCCATTTCAGTCAATATTATTTCTACTTACGTGCACTACATTTCAACTCATCATAATCAGCCTATAATGTTCCCACAACTGGGACACAAGCCTCCTCTCTGTGAGAGGGAGTGGACCGTAATCCACCACGCGGGCCCAGTGCGGGTTGGTAGATGTCACATGTATTCTAATTTTTGGTTCTAGTACATGCCGGTTTTCTCACGATGTTTTCCTTCACCGTTTTGATACATTTCAACTAATTAATACGAATGTATCAGCTATTCGCTGTTCTAAATCTGCCATGAGCGAATAAAAATAGTTGTGTACATGCTAGACACATTTGCGGAATTGAATTCGGAAAAGCGAATCGCGAATATGATTTTATAGAGAAGTGAATAAATGACTGTAAAAGTCAATTAGAAACACGACACCGAGAGGTGCAGGTAAAAGCGTGGAGCAATAAAATTATTAAAAATGTTTGAAATCTGTATTTATCATCCGACGTCAAAAAAACCAGATCAGTTTAAAAACTTCATTCGTTTTATTCGATGTTCGTTACTGCTCAGTATTTGATTTATTGGGAAATTCGAGTTTTAGAGGAATTGTTCACTGTAGTCAAACATCCTGTGTGCTGTTTTTTTTGTTTTTAGTTTGTGCTAACTGAGTGTCAGAGGCTTAACGTATTGTTTGTATGTGACTGCATCGTTGGTTTAGATAAGCCCAAGTCGGGAAAAGTATTTTTCGATTTTTCCTTCAGATTTTTCGCAGATTTGTGCCCGACTAAAGCTTGACCCCTTCATGGAAAAAAAACTGCTCAAATGTGGGTGTAGGTACAATACACCTCTGCCATTGCACTACAGGAAATACACAGTTTAATGTTATGTTATTTTACCTTCGCCTCTTGAAAACTAAAACTTTTGTATGTTTGAAGATAAGCCCATGTTCGGACGCAAAAACACACCTATACCCGTTACCGCCTATTGCAAGCCATGGGTCGACACAGCCGCTTTCTTTTCACACATTCGCTGACCACCTGCCGCGGACATATATACTGGATAATCTAGTCTGAGCCGTGCTTTCAATAAATTTCCCCTTTTTTCCTTGCAATTTGTTGCACTGTACTACATATAGATCACGGAATCACAAATTGAAATTATAGTGCCAACTACGTCCTATTGAATAGCAAGATTTTTCTCGTCCTTTGCCAGCACATCAAGCTACCCCAAACAGTAAATTTTTCCCAATTGAATATGAACCTTAAACTTATGTAATAGAGTTGAAAATATATCAAAGAAATTTCACAGATTGGGGTAGCTAAATGTGCTGGCGTCTGTACAAGCTTTTTATCTCATAAATATGCAAAACATATTTTTTGTACGTTACCGTAATTATTGGACCAAACTACTCACTATTCTTTTACGATATTCAACACTTTTTAGACCCTGCATAATCATAACCATAAAATGTACTACGTTTAAAACAACGTGGTTCTGAATTATTTGATAGGACAGAACAACGGATTCGATCATCTAAAAACATGAAGGTTTTTGTTTTTTCTTTCAGTTTTGTGAAAGATAAGAAGAATATAAATATAACGGGAAATTGGAACTACAAAAATGATATCTGTTTTTGAAATATATTTGCGAGCACTCGCCTGCTGATTAAATATTTATTTCTTACAGATTGCACGGAAATATTTATTATTGACATGTACCTACTTTTGACAGTCGTTACGGGTCGTCAGAAGCCTGGAAGTTTGGCAACTAGTTGCACCAAGCGGTCTCGTATTACCCAGTAACTGGGTTATGGAGGTCAGAAAGGCAGTCGCTCCGTGTAAAATACTGGTATTCAGCTGCATCTGGTTAGACTGGAAGCCGACCCCAACATAATTGGGAAAAGGCTAGGCAGATGATGATGTACCTACGTCAATGCAAATATCAATAATGTCAACAAAGTCCACAGTATTTATGACACTATGGAAGTTTCGATGGTTGGCATATACTCGTACATAATCGGGTACATTCTCGACTTATTTATAATCTACATAACGAATGCTGCAATCTTTTTGTCCCAGACATTTACTGTCGTGGCAGAAAACACCGCTTACTGGCTGTTCCAACTTGCCGTACTGTTGCACACTCTAAGTCACCTATTCCTCGGACATTATCCGCTATTTACGCTCTCCTGAACTCGAATACAGATCTCGATATGTTTGCGAATGAATGGAAGATGACGCTGTCAGAATGTTTGAATTTTTGTGAGAAGAATGCATGACTGTGTTAAATAGATTGTAATGTGTAATTACAATCTATTTAACACAGTCATGCATGCTTCTCACACTGTGTTAAATAGATTGTAATGTGTAATTACAATCTATTTAACACAGTCATGCATTCTTCTCACAAAAATTCAAACATTCTGACAGCGTCATCTTCCATTCATTCGCAAACATATCGAGATCTGTATTCGAGTTCAGGAGAGCGTAAATAGCGGTTAATGTCCGATGTTTAAAATACATATTGGTATGTTTAAATAGTGTAATTGGCTTCGGCCGTTCTATTTGAAATAAATAAATAAATAATTATTCCCGCCGTACCATTATATTTTAAGTACATATTTGTGTACACATAGTTCTTTATTAATTTTCTATTTATTCTGTTTAATTTTGAAAAGTGCTCTTAATCACATAATAAGTTTAACCAAATGTTTAATGTGAATGATGATGTGAGCTGGCGTGAGCTCAAGAGATGCAAGCTACGACTATGGTACCAGAACCAAGACCAGTAATTCGTATAGTTTTTATTTTGCGTTGAATTAATAAATAATTTATATTATTGATATCTATTTTATATACTACTAATATTGAAATTGTAATTATGACATCTGATGATGAATCTTTTTATTTTGCCAACGAATCTAGCGCCTCTTCCAGCGATTAAAGCTTTGTTTCTCTTACAGTCACCTGTGTTCTTTAACGCCAAAATTTCAGCCAAAATTCCAGTCACTTCAACGAACTGTAAGACACGTTTTCCCAACGTTGACACAACGTGCACGCTGTCCTGATTTCCGAGACTTGGCTAAAACCTGACCACCCGAAAACCAAACCGAGGAGCGGTTAAAGGTTGAACCTTTTACCCGCTCCTCGGTTTGGTTCGTCTTCGGAATGATCGGATCGATTCTTACCGATCCGATCATTCCGAAGGGAGGGTGGTGTAGACAATCTGCCTTCGAGGTGATTTCCCTTCTCCTGACAAATTTTGTTCCGAAAGAAAAAGAAATAAAGAAAAGGTATTTATTGTGACTCGCACAGGAAGATCTCATACTAAAATAAACACACAATGGTACAAAAATTATAAAAAACAAATTTCGAAAAAAGTATTTAAAAAATAAATAAAACTGAAAGTCAAAATTTCACAACATATTGAAAACAACGAGATTATGTCGATGTCTCAGAATGGATGTAAGAATGGGTCCCGCGGTACTAAGAAGCTGCTCCTTATAGACATGGCCATAAGTCAACAGGTTCGTAGATTCCGAAAGGATCTGTCGACATGTTGGATAGATTATAAGAAGGCCTATGACTCGGTGCCACATACATGGCTCATGAGGGTGCTGGAGTTGTACAAAATAGACGCAACTCTACGCACTTTCTTGATGTCGTGTATGAGGCAGTGGAGGACGGTCCTTCTGTATCCAGGATGTCGACAGATCCGGGGGACCGATGAACCGATTAGGATTGAGCGTGGAATATTTCAGGGCGATAGTTTGAGTCCGCTTTGGTTTTGCTTAGCCTTGAATCCTCTAAGCACACTGCTAGAGGATTTAGGTCTGGGCTATCGGTTGAGAAGAGGTGGTCAGGTGATATCACACCTCCTTTACATGGATGATTTGAAACTCTTTGCCCCCAACAATTTGCAACTGATGGAGCTACTGAAGGTAACAGAAACCTTCAGTAGCGCCATCAGGATGGAATTTGGTGTGGACAAATGTGCAGTCATGCATGTAAAGCGAGGTGGGATTATGGAATCCGTGGGAACCCAACTTACGGATTCTATACACCTTAGATCCCTCTCCTCAACCGAAACCTACAAGTATTTTGGGCATGTCGGAAACATTAGGCATCAAAGTCAAACCGACATGAAACAATCGTTGAGGAAGCGCTTCTTTGGCCGCCTGAATAAAGTGTCAAATAGCCTTTTATCAGGCGGAAACAAGGTGCGCGACTTCAACGGTTGGGTCATGCCGATTTTGATGTATTCTTTCCGTATACTCAAATGGGTTCAAACAGATCTTGACGCCCTGGATAGGAAGGTCCGTACATTGCTGACCACATTTCGGATGCATCACCCACGGTCATCAGTGATGAGACTACATCCCGCGGAAGTGTGGAGGTCGAGGCTTTTTAAATGCTAAAACCCTCCACAACCGCGAGATTTGCAGTCTCAGGGAATATTTCCTTCACTCTGACGTGGGGATGCATCGAGATGTGATGGCAGTGGACAAGGGCCTCACCCCGCTCTCCTTGGCGAAAGAGAACTGGCGCAAACCTGCAGTACTGGATACTAACGATCGTAAGGAAGTATGGCAAGGCAAAGAGCTTCACGGACGATTTTTCCGGGCTCTTCATGGGCCTGATGTAGACTTTTTGGCGTCTGTTTCCTGGCTGCGTTTCGGCGACCTCTTCGGGGAAACCGAAGGTTTTGTCTGTGCGATTATGGATGAAGTTATCATGACGAACAACTATCGGAAATACATTGTCAACGATGGTACGGTTGACATCTGTCGGGCATGCCACCGTCCCGGTGAATCAATCTGACATATCGTTTCCGGTTGTTCTCGTCTTGCTTACGGCGAGTATTTGCACAGGCATAATCTAGTAGCTAGGATTATCCACCAGCAACTTGCTTTGCAGTATAACCTTGTGGAGTCTGAAGTACCATACTACAGGTATGTGCCCGACCCAGTTCTCAAGAATGGTCACGCCACATTGTACTGGGATTGATCTATCATCACTGACAGGACTATTGTAGCCAATATGCTTGATATTGTGGTGATAGATTGACGAGAACGTCGTGCAATGATTGTTGATATCGCCGTCCCTCATGACGAGAATCTCGTGAAAGCTGAGCAAGATAAGAAAATCAAGTATCTTGAATTAGCTCATGAGGTTGTCGACATGTGGGACGGGACTCAGCAATCATTGTACCGATAATCATTACAGTAAACGGCCTAATAGCGAAGAGACTCGACCAACACCTCAGGAGGCTCTCATTGCGCGGCTGGATCAAGGGCTTGATTTAGAAAGCTGTACTCCTAGACACGGCACGCATAGTCAGGAGGTTCCTTTCTCTAGAGCCCTGACCACCGGCATCTTGGACCCTGCTCCTGATGCCGATGGGCCACAATTTTTTATATATTTAAATGTTTTTATAATGATTTTTGTAAAAATATTTAAAAATATACTTAATATGTATGAAAGAAAATAAATGAAAATATTAATTACAAATAATAATAATTACCTTCTTATCTCTTAATAATGAATCGAATTGCTTGAATTTATACGTAACCTTCTTCCTCTCTCCTAATTTTGCTGTGCCCGACAGGGTCCATATTGATCTCACTATTTATACCATTTATTTCATACATATGGAATGCAATAAAGAATTGAGTATTGAGTATTGAAACCATAAATACAAACAGAACTGGATATTTCCTTTCAATACTATTTGCAAGGGGAAAGTTTGACGTTGTAACTCAACACTTAGCAACCAGAAGACGTTACCGGAATTGGGCGCTCAACTTTCGAAACCAAAAGTACTATTAGGATTTCCATCGCAGTGCACGCCAGAGTTGTTTCTGAATACTTTAAAATGCTGGCCGGAGAATTTAATAACAAAATTACTCAACGAATGCTGACTACATAGTGGGATTAAGTATAATTTTTTATGTGAAAGTTTAAAGGCTTTTAGCAGTGTAATTATTTTTCGCGATCTGATAGTGTTTTGGTGATCTGGAGATTTCGGTTGGATTTTGAATTTTATATTGCGCAGTTGTATTCATAATACGTGTTTAAATTTATTAAACAATCAATTCAGGACTGTGTCACTAAGTAAGTTCTTTCTGGGTAAGCTTACAATATTTTTTTAGGATATTATCTAATCACATAGACATCCCTTCAAAATGGAAGAACGATTTAAACTTGTGGAGGGAAAAGGTTCATTCAAATTACCGATTCATATGTGAAACGAAAAGTTCTGGAGTGGCGACCGCGCACCGGAAGACGTAAAGTTGGAAGGCCTCCCACAAGGTGGACAGATGACCTTGTGAGGGCCGCAGGAGTCCGCTGGATGCGGGAAGCACAGAACCGGTCGAAGTGGCGGAGCTTGGGGGAGGCCTATGTCCAGCAGTGGACGTCTTTCGGCTGAAATGATGATGTGAAACGAACCAATATCGAAGCAGAAACCCGCAGTATAATTGCGTGCCAAACTTACAATCCCTACAAATAACGCAGATAATATTGTAGAATTGACAAAATACGTCAATTTTGATAATTTCACAATATCCGCTGCGTTATTTATGTTGTTGAGCAGACGAATTTTTCATACATTTATACAAAACATTAGTAATTTCCTTCAAAATCTTTCAGATAGACAATGCGATACGTTATTGGGGCGCCCACAACTCAATAGTTCACAAACCCCTTTCTCGATTCACGCCATTGTAAATAAATAGGTAGCGTTGGTACTATAACTGGATGTCTAGACGACTAGCATGAACGGGTTCGCGGAAATCCGCTTAGATTTTCTGGAAATTCTCGTAACCGTGCCGCTACTACAGACGCGTCTGGAGTGCATATAATATCGTCGCTTTGTACTTGAGACCTTGAAGCTGCCGTCTATGGAAAGGGTTTTGAGTTAAACTTCACTTTTTGCTGAACCGTTTAACATACTTTCTTTGACGGAAAATGAGAACGTGATGTGGGAAAATCTTTCTGTTACGTACATGCATTCAAGGAAGTATGTTCATTTAGAAGGAGGACGTCTAGAAAATAGTATTTAGTTTTTTTTTAAGAATAACATGGTGTTATGTAAAACATCTTTTGCCAGTGGCTTCGCTCGCATGGTGGTTGGATATTATCTCTCGGGAACGTACTACCGAAATAAAAAGTACCCTATGTGTTAATCCAGGTGTAGTTAACTATCTGTATAGCAAATTTCATCCAAATCAGTTTAGTAATTTTTACGTGAAAAAGTAACAAAAATCCAACCATCCATTTTTCCTCACAACCTTTCACATTTATAATATTAAAATAGGATTATATTAGGATAGTCTTTTTATTGCGTACCGTATCAGTGAATAAAAAAAGTTATTTCAATACAATTTCCTTGCATCCACTTTTATTTTCTGATTTACACTGAAACAACACAATATAAAAGGCAACAAATATTTGCAGCAAAACTAACTTGTATTTTATAGTTTTTCAGTCAGCAAAACAAAACTAAGAGCTGTGTTTTATATAGCAGCAATGTTAATTGACACGATACGGGACAGTTGCACTTATACCCAGGAATATCAGAATAACTAATTACCTCTATTTACGTCAAACAGATTATAAAATAGGTACAGTCAGTCTCAAAAAGATGTAGAGGTACAAGAATTTATTACATTGTCTACAATTTGTGTTTCATAAAACTGTATCAATGTGTAGCTACAATTATGAACCCAGTGTGTTTTATGTTTTGTGGCTATACATGGATACAATTTTATTGAACAAAGATTGTAGACAATTTTACAAAAAAATATTTAATAGGGTGTTACACTCATTTTTGAAAAGTATCCTCATTCGATTTTAAAGTGCTAATAAACGACTAAAAACACACAACATTTTTATTTAATCGATTTGTGCCGAAAAACGTTTAACATTTTCAAATTTCGCGCGTAATTTGACGAAAACGCTGGTCGCAGTGGACGCCATATTTGTCTGTGGGTATGACGTCAGTTTGCTAAGTAAACAAATGCGCTAATATTTTGTACGATCATTGTTTGTAATTGAAAAATATAGTTATTAATCTAATTATAGTTAGTTTTCTGTTCCTGAAAGCAAAATAATTTTTAAATAAAAATTACTTTGGTTACGAAAATAATAAAAGTACAAAGTTGTTCAATTGACATGCCGTATGACGTAATAAAATGGCGGCTACTATTTTATGGTGTTCAAAAACAGATTAAAAAATCTGAAATCTTTTAATTGAATTTTACAATTTATTTTATGAACTGAAACTAACATTTTCCGACTGCATTTTGCCTAAGCTATCTCAATAATATATTTTTATTTTTTTTCTCATTTAGAGTAAAATACCCTATTCTCTTTAAAAATGCATCTTCCTGTTTAAATTTCATACAATTAGTAATTAGCATCGACGGCTTGCCAGACCCGTCTTCGGTTTTGTTCTCTTTTAGGTATTAGGGAATAACTACCTCACAAGGTTTTTGTAAACTACGTGTTAACCATAAATGCATAATGATTATTACGTTAGTATTAAAAACTGCTTAAAAATATTTCAACATCCAAATCCAGGATAAACCTATTGATGTTTTTGTGATGTTTCTATTTATACTTTGTTTCGTTCCTTAAATAATAATGTAAAAAAATCTATTCGATTAGAAGTAACTAAGCATCTTTTTGAGGCTGACTGTACGTCTGCAATGGGACGGTCGGGGTACTGCATTAATGATTGAGTTTGTCTCCGTTGAAATATAATCTTGTGTACGTCGACGAATATTACGTTATATTTGTCCGTCCAGCTTTTAATGTACCCAAAATTGTGTAAAACTCTTGCAACGGTAGTCTGGGTTTGTTTTTATGACAATAGGAGACAATTGTAAATAAAACACACGTACCTGTTGAGCCTGTACATAAACCTAACTGTCTGATTTTTGTAGAATCCTTCTAATACAAATAGACATGTAATCCTGCTATTACACACAAACACAAGAAAATGCATTTTGTAATAATAATTTACTTCACGACATTCACGCTGACACGATTTTCTAGTAATCCTGCATTATAGGCTGACTCCCAAGTTACAAGCCTTTGCTTAGTATGGAAATTAGTTCTTAAGTAAAAATAAATAAATACTGTATCCTGTGTATTAAACTCTGGTGAATGCTCTTATTAGTGCAAACATTTTACGTTACTTTATTACAACGTCGATTCTTTTGTGCCAATTTTAATTTAGTATTATTTTGTTTTGTTTACTTTTCATTTAGGGAATATACCTAAATATTGGGAATCGATTTGATAATGAATGTTAAATTCTGAATTTGCTTTCCGATTAATACTTCGATCTTACTTAACCTTATAAATGTGAAAGTTTGTGAGGATGGATGGATGTTTTACTATTTCACGCCAAAACTGCTGAACGGATTTGGATGGAATTTGGCACACAGATCGTTTATATTCTGGATTAACACATAGGGTACTTTCTATCTCGATAGTATGTTCCTGCGGGATAACTTCTCATCTTCACGCGGGCAAAACCGCTGAAAAAAGTTTAATGATAAACTGTCCCATATTGGAGGATAATGGTACGATAAGGTAGTCGCGATAGACAACTCAATATTAAGGAGAAATACAAGGGGCCACCTGTTGCTTTATTGCGACATTCTGCCATCTTTTAACACAGCAAACTTTATTACCAAACTTTGCTTGAAGCGACATTTTCGGGAGAAATTCGATGACAATCTCGTTAGCGACTTCTGTTTTCAGATTAAATCATCTATGACCTGATATTATTTAACATGACATTATCTACCTGTAAGTTATTAGTGCTTGATAAATTCCAGGCAGGGGCGTACCAATAGAAAATGGCCTAGGGCACGCATCACATTTGCGCCCCTTCATTAATTATCTTCTTGGTTAACACTGAGCAAAGCTAGGTAGCATAACATTTCTTGACCAATTATAAGCCTTCAATAACGAAGATATTTATTTCAACTTGCTAAAAAATCGCTTGCAATGCTGTAACTTTAAGAAAGAGACTTTGAATAGAAATAGGCAGATTTGGAAATACGCTTTCATCCCCGTACTCCACAATACATTCAAGTGGCACTTCAGATTTCTTAGTTAGAGGTAGGTAACAGTATGAAATGGTTTACTGATGTTTTTTATTTTATTTAATAATTAGCGAACTTTTCCGCCCCCCTTCGATAGTCATAGTGTGTCATAGCCACTGTTCCGTTGCCAAAAAGGAAGATGATGTGCGTTCCGTATAGCGTTATCTCTCTCGCACACTGAAACAATGTCTGCAGCATTGAACTATTTTGGTCTACAAACTCATTGGGGTGTTTGCAAACGGAGTATAGTAAACCCGAAAAGAAATCAACTGTAACACACAAAACTTGCGCGTTGTGTTCCACGCGCGCCTCAAAAAGAGATGTCAGCACCAACTGGTGGCCGATGCCTGCCAGGGGTGCAGGTTGTTCGAAAGAGATACCGTGGCCCCTGGCACATAGGCAACTGAGGGAACACGGGTGGGTTTCAGTCAGTAAAAGTCTGACACACTCTCCTGCTTCACCCAGAGCGGGAGAAGTTATTTGATGTTTTCCCACCCAAAAAAAAAAACACTAAACTTACTCTACTGCTGACAATTTTGTCGCGATTACAATCTTGGTCCCATGGAGAAAGTTGTTCATTTTGTAGATTACAAAATGAACAACTTTATCTCTCCCTGGAATATGACCAAACCCACTTACATGATGTATAGATAGTTGGTGAACAAGTCGAATTAGTTTGATATTATGGCTGTCTGTCACATGACGCATGCAAGTACTTAGTAGTGCTAGAACATTAACTTGATAGATCGAGCTGCGGCTCTCTTAATGTGAACACTATTCATGCCGGTGTGGTAGATTGTGCTAGTTATTTCCTATAAATGGAAGATCTTTTAGCTATATTTCATCATATCATCCAACAGAAAACATAAATTAAGTACTTGTCACGAAGAAATAACTTAATTATTACATATTCTTAAAAGTAATTCAAATTTATAGAAAAGCATTTAAAAAGCACTAACATACAAAATGTATTTAAAATACACCATGTTTAAAAAAACAAAAACAGATTTTTCTGGTGGATTCGAATTTATTCCATGTAGTATTTTTAATTGTTTCATGAACCTTTTTATAGTGCTTTTAATTACGGATATAAAAGAGAAATATTAATTTACCATAAAATCTGATGAAAGTTTAAATTCAAAGAACCGAACCACAAGAGAACAAAAGGTTATTATTGTTGCGGCGGAGTAATTAATTCCTGGAAGCTTTAATATTACGAAAAAGCTTAATTACTAGACCGAAAAAAAACAGTATTATCTTAGACTTGTTTTGTTGTTTATGTCTACAAACTTAATAAATGTATGTTTACGTACAAATGACGCTTCAGGCATTAGCGTGTAATTGCATACAGCATTACCGAAACGGTAATGAATGTTACATACACATACAAAATGTGGGACATTAAAGTTAGGCATTTACACAAATACAAAAGCGCTCGAATTTCATTCGGACATTCATGTCAGTCGACTGTAATCAAACAATTTGTGAGAATCGTCCTTTAATTTAAGCGTGAAACGTTTAGTTGGCAATTTAGTTTCCGAGTTCGGTGAAAGAGGGATAGAATTATCATTTGTAGTTAGATTTTGGTCATTACTTGAACAGTGGTCTGTTTAACTAATGCTCAAATAATGTTGGGATAAAGTTACTTCTGTTTAATGAAAAACGTTCCATATTTTCGCAGCAAATCTACAGACATGATGACCTTTTACGAGCTAATGTACCGTAAACAGGAATACGTAATGTCTCTCTGCATAATTCATTAACGGAAAGTTCTCCGCTCATATTTATTAACATTCTCTTCGTACCTACTATGTTTGTTAAAATTTCAAAAGTAATTTAACATTCAAACGTATTCGGTCGTTTTGTTCCCATTTTTGTTTAGTCTCGCCTTGTTTGAATAAATTCTTCTCTTTGTAAAAAAAAACTCTGTTCGGACCGGACCGCTGCCGCTTTGGTTTCCGGGAAACTTGGGAGTTACGAATTGAAACTGCGTTGTGCTATTCACAGAATTTTTAATGATCGCCTAGTATTTTATAAGCGCTTGGTAAATCGCGGATTTCGTCCGAAAAATGGAAAAATGTAATGGACCAATTAACATTCAGTTGAAATGATCGCAAAGCAAAATATAGTTTTGCTTTTTTTAATTTCAAGATCAGGCTACCGGAGCGGTAAAATATATTATTAGTTGGAAAACAATCAGTGATGATATACATTTTGTACTAGTGTGCTCTGCTGTCAAAACGAAACGATAAGTTAAAAAATTTAGTTACGTTAGTTAATTTTAATTCTGCCTTTTTTAAGGTCGACATAACAAACAAAACTGAGTACTAGTTTGATTCAGGTTTCCTAGATCAATGCTGAAAATATAGTGAGAAAAGCGCCAGGTAGCAATTTAAATAAGTCAATAACGTTTTTAAATAGTTAGGCGGCGAGAGGTCTGCTCGGCCACAACGAGCTCTTGAGATGAGTGTTACTGGAGTAAGTGCCACTTGAGTACTCACTGGAGCAATGCTCAAATAATATGTATCGCCCGCCTTGCGCGGAAATGAATTCTGCCGATGTGGGATTTCGTTCAATACTTTTTAAAATGATAAATAAATTATACATGATTATATTATTGACTACTGGTCGATTTTATAAACGTCATAAAATGTTTACTACAAGAATAAAAATGGCGTTTTGACAGGTTTCTAAAGTTTTATAAGCTGTAATGCCAATAAAAGCTTTCTGCTTTCTTTCTTTAAGTTTAGAAAATATATAAATCCAATAATCCCCTTCAGGTATTTTTCAGATACTTAAATGTGATTTGACTGTTGAAAAATCGACTCTAACAATCACAAAAGAGAAAAAAAATCTTTGACTACGACAAGGTGAAAAATCATGAAATATCAAAGTAGAACCAACTTGAAATTTAGTGGTTTTTTTACGGTTAACGAGTCAATATGCAACCTTTCCTTAACACCTCGGTTTCCTTAAATAGTCGGTCCTATTATACAAACGAAAGAAAATTATTTGACCAGCAATGCGTAACATAAATTTGATCAAAGTTGATGTTTTTAGGGTCACTAAGTCAATATACAACCATTTCTAAAGTTCTATTTCAAATTGAAACGAATGATCGAACTAGTGCGAGTAATGTACAGCTGCTATATTCCAATTTTATTCATTAAAAAACATTTTCCAAAAAAAAAGCAACTGACTTCCAAAAAACTACTACAAAGTGAAAAATTACTTTAATTTCGGAAGTCGGTGCCTTCCACCGACTTCTGAAACTAAAGCTATTTTTCACTTTGTAGTGTTTTTTGGAAGGCAGTTGTTTTGTTTTTTGGAAAAAGTTTTTATTTTTCACTTTTTAGTTATAGTACCTACCCCACACCAATTCGAAATGTCATCATCCTTAGGGTAAAAACAATGCATATTTATGCGATATCAGCAATCGCGGTTAATTTGCTGTCATTTTTTGAAGAGTTCCGTTGTCTGTTTCCGAAAAACATCATCAGATCTATATGAATTAAAATGGGACCACACGGGAAGTACCAGCTTTTAAATAAAAAAAAGAATCATTAAAATCGGTTCACCCAGTCGAAACTTCTGAGCTAACAAACATAAAAAAAACAGTTCAATTGAGAACCACCTCCTTTTATTGAAGTCGGTTAAAAATAACTGTTCATTAACCCCATCGCTCCAATTCCTTCTAAGTTAACTTAGTGGATCTAACTTAATGATATACCACTAAAAAAAAAACATTTTAAAAAGACATCCATTCATAGTCCTGCATAAAGTTTAATGAGCGGTCCTCGTAAGTCTCTAAGTCTGTTCACCGTGTGCAGCCAGCCTAAGATCAGAGGGGGAGTCTAGCCGGACTTGTTGCGCCCCCTTCCCCTGACATTGCTAACTTTGTCATAATGATTCTAAGATACTTTTATTTACTTAACAAACTGTGGGGCTTCGTGCTTCCCATGCAACTTAGTTCGGAATTTCAAGTAGACGTTGGTTAGTGAATGGGGTTTTTGAATTTGAATAGGTACTGCGGTATATAGGAGAGGAAGGTAATGCCTATGGTCTTGAAGTTATAGAACGATGGTATTTTTAAGGCGTAACATAACATCACGCCTTATTTCCCCGAAGGCTTGGGCAAAGGTTTATCATAGTACACCCACATTTCGCCAGTTATGATTCTGCTGGACATGAGCCTCCCCCAAACTCCACCATTTGCACCGGTTCTATGCTTCCCGCATCCAGCGTATTCCTGTGGTCTTCATAAGGTCATCAGTCCACCTTGTGGACCTGTGTGGCACCTTCCAACTCTTCATCTTCCGGTACGCGGTCGTCACTCCAGAACTTGTCGGCACCATCGGCCATATGTTTTGGGAGCAATGTGCCCTGACTACTAACACTTAAGTTATGTTTAAGTGCCATGTGATAAGAGGCGAGCCTAGTCTACCTACTACTGAGAAATTCGAGATAGAAAAATCCAAAAATTCTTGAACTTTTAAAGCATCTCGCTGTTTTATCTTATTGCTGGTTGCATCAAGCTAAACATTCGAATAGTCAATAGCTAATTAGTTGTAAGTAGCCAAAATTTGGAAGTTTACACATTAGCTCGGCCTGTCCTCTATACAAGACCAAGTATCTATATATGAATTTGCAGCTAATTTTTTTCTCACAACTGGAAAACATACCTAATTATAATGCCTGTGCCTTTAATCAAATAAAAGTCCCAAGTAATGTCTTAACATTTATGAAGATACGTAGTAGGTACTTCCTTATACCCTTATGAAAGCGCACAAATAAACCAAAGCCAATACAATTTCTCAAAAAATATAAAATAGGAACTGTTAAATTACGCTTTCACATTCACGACTCGAGTTGTATTGAGTACTTATCCGTGCGCGTACACCAAACACTCTCACTAGTCGACGGATTTGGTTCACGCCAAATAAATACTACCTGCCACTAAGACATACAAAGTGTTTGTTTGAGAAATTCCACTCTGCTGTAATAGGAACTGAAAAGAAAATAAAACGTGCTACGCTTTGTATTTGCAAATCCGAGTAAAAGATATTCGGATGATTTTTTTATACCTGGTATGTTGAATTGATAATAGTGCACATAAAGTTTGTAATCAATCAATAACATCAAATGCGCGCTTTAATAATTTCGAATGACACGATATTATCGTAGACGTAATTTTTACTCACATAATTGTACCTTTAGAATTATAGAGACCTAATGCGAAATTAGCCGCAAGCAAAATAGGTCTCTATAATTCTATAATTATACAGACCTAATGCGAAATTAGCCGCAAGCAAAATAGGTCTCTATAATTCCATAATAATACAGACCTAATGCGAAATTAGCCGCAAGCAAAATAGGTCTCTTTAAATCTAAAGGTGCGATTAATGTATGGATATACGTGGATGTTATATATAACATTCTCGTGGATGAAAAAAAAGTGTCTTCATACATTTCCATACATTTTACTTCCCTGTGTTGTCGTGATCCCGTGACGTTTTAGAAATTATAAAAGCCCGCATCGGCGTCTGTTCAAAATCTAGGGGAAAAACTGATTTAAAAATAGTACCCGAGTTTAAAGCAGCATTTTATCTACACGTGTACTTTATTTATTTATACACACTGTAAGCACACGAATGGAAAAATATTTAATTAATTTAAGAGCGCTGGAAATAGAACTTGAAACCGTGTTCTAAGAAAATATTTTTAAGAACTTGAAAGCGGAGAAACATTTCCCGATATCAGTGCACTTAAAAAGCGTTTCCTACTAATATTATAAATGTGAAATTTTGTATGTTTGGATGTTCAGATGTCTGTTACTTAATCACGCAAAAACGACTGAACGGGGGAGCAAACAGATAGTTTGTAAACCTGGATTATTAACGTAGAATACTTTTTATCCCGGTAGTACGTTTCCGTGTATTAATTTGCGACCCAAAAGGTTAAGATAGTTAATTTCCATGAAATAGTGACGCACCTTAAGACGTTTTGGCGCCGGTCGCGGTCTCGGTGGAACGACTGCGGCCCACGTGTCACCTACACACACTGCTCGCATTAAAGGTGCACTTTACGCCATTTTGTCGACGTGTCTTGTTAGAAGAAATCCGCTTCTAGCGTTTTACGAATTCGGTTCCTTTTCACCCAAGATATTATATATTAAAAACCTGGCAGTAAAGCGAGCTTCTATTTTGAAATCCGGAGCTTCATTTTCAATGGAGAAAAAGTTTAAAGCCACTTGATCGATCAATTGCAGCCAAGACCGTCATTATGCAAAACTGTCGCATCGAAATCGATACCAATTAGGGTACAGAATAAACATGGCCTCGCAGCGCTGAATACAATTTGTCAGATGATTGGGCGGCCAGCGAGGCGGTAAATGAAAAAAATGTTGCATCAATTAATACAACGATAAGCTTCCACTCATTTAATAAACGGTTAGGTTTAGTTTTTTGATAAGTTCAGACATTTTGTTTTGTATTTAGGTACTGATGGTTTGCAAATTAGACGTTTGCATGTCAAGATATTAAATGTTAGTACTTTGGAGGTAGATATTTCAGTTACTACTCTATTCTGGGATATTTAGTTTTTTTGTTGGTGGGCAAAACTTATCTAAAGTGCTTTCTGGTAGGTCTCTCATGCCAACTAGTACCAGTTCTAACAATAAAGCTGCTTCCATCTTGCCATATTATTCTGGGCCGGTCTACTCGTCCGCGTATCTTCCAGGTGCCCTTTGTGGAGCAAATCTTGTCCAGCGTTTATTGTTCATGTCATATATTATACGAACACCTAAGGTTTTATTTTCCATTCCCTATACGTAGCTAAAGTTTACATTTAAATTAGAACGTGCATCAATGCTCTTAATTAGTGCGAACGTGTGTTCGTGAAGCCCGGGATTAATATGCAGAAACTAAACCAGTGGGGAGCGAAATAATTCGGTTTGTGTTTGCTTGGAATTTAAATTCAGAAACAAAAGCTTTGGGGCAATTTGTCTCGCTTTCGTAGGCTCATTAGTGCATCTGTATTCAGTCTAGTATGGGACGCTTTTCAAGTTATACATTTCCTACGTCGAACTTTTAGTATGATGTACAGCAGTTTAGTTTCGTATTGTATGAAATGACGTATTATGCATAATATTACTCTAACGCAAAATATAAACAATGACCTAAGAGGGCCCATATTATATTGATATTTATTATCCGATACAACTAATACTCTAACCGTTCTTACATTACCTACCTAACAGTCTCCTCATACATTACCAAATATGAACAGCATTCTAGTTTGTGTACCTGTGTAGCTATGGACCAGTGGAGACACACGCACTGTCGCGTCCCCCTTTATTCCCCACTACAGCGGACATGCCGAAGTAGCCCACAAGTATGGGGAACAAAGGGGACATAGGTGACGTAAAGCTCCAACATTATTCAGTCAATTAACCCGAGCACATCGCCGACAGGGCTCATGGCCTAACTAGACTACTACACTGTGTGTCGTAGAATCTCTTTGTACCAATTATGTGACCGCTACGGTGCTACATTGACTGACGGCTTCCCGGTTGCAATTTCGAAGGGGGACGTTCACTGGGGGATTCTATGGGGACTTGGGTGCACCCAACGTCTGGCGCTAATTGAAGCTTTCGTATTATTAAAATAAATACACATTTCTAAAATTTATAAGTTATAGAAACATGTAGTTTTGTTATCAACAAAAACTTTATGACTTCCCGTGAAGTATTTACGCCGTACTAAGGTCTATTTTGTTTTTTAGAGATTACTTAGGTTTTTTTTTTTTTATTTCGTGGAATTTACAAGTACCTAATCGTTTTTCTAAAGTGTACAATGTATAGAGTACTTAAATATAATAGTATCCATATTAATTGCATAACCGATGCAGCAAGGGATCAAATGAAAGCAATTATTTCGCAATTACGTATCGTTCCCTCGGTATGTTCTACTAATGAGTCAGCTAAGCATTTCTGGAGGATTCTGGTATGAAACAAGAATGACTACTAGTGGTTTTGTTTTTTGATTACTATGCACAACGTGTCCACACGGTAGGTACCTAAAGATGGATGCGTTGCCGATGCTGGTCCAGGAAGAGGAGGCGAGACGGCTTAGACGCCAATTGCAAGGGATAGCGAGGTGGCCATAGAAAAGGGTGCCTGGATGTACGTGTAAACATAATTATTAAAAAAAAATTGGGGCCGTGATCGTTATTGTTGGCAAATGTGTGAAGACATATCACAAGATAATGGTATTTTCTATCAATTAAATTTTAATGACTTAACGTTATTTTCATTCATCAGATGCATTTATAAGATGTTGCTGTTGACTATTATAATTTCATATAATTCTGGTGATTGACATTGATTTTACGAATCTCCATACAAAACTGTAAAACATTTGAATTGTATGCAGATAATGTTATGAATTGTCAATATGTAACCATTTTACGATTTTATATATACTAGTGGTCGCAATTCGACCTTAATTTATTGACATCAATAATATTAGATTTCTGCAATCCTTCTCCATACAACATTTAATTGTGCCAAATGTCATACTCCTCCGTCCGCGTATATTTCGTATAAAGGGTTACAACGGTTTTGCTTCACGTATTAATATATAGAAGACTAGCTATTGTCCGCGGCTCCACCCACGAGGATGTCAATTACCGCGTAAAAAAGTACCCTATGTCCTTCTCAATATCCCAGGCCACTGAACCAGCCAGGCAAATGAAGGCACACGGGTGAGTTTTAGTCAGTAAAAGTCAGACACGAAGAGCGGGAGAAGTCATTTGATGATTTCCCATTTAAAAAAAATGGCTATATCTCTGCCAAATTTCATGACGGTCGGTTAAGCGTTTTAGGCGTGAAAGCGTAACAGACAGACAGAGTTAGTTTCGCATTTATAATATTAGTAGGCATTAGTAAGGAAAATTATTCTTAATATTATGTTATGACGTTTCTGCCAAAGCGGCCATTGTTGTCTCGTAACGCTAGTTTCATTAAAGCATACGTTCTACCATGTAGGTTTTAATATACAACACAAAACGAGATTTGTGGTTCCTTTTCCTAAAGTTCACCTAACATTTAAGGAGACATCGTACTCGTACATATATTTGAATAATAAGAGCGTCTAGTATACGATTTTGTGACCGCATTTTCTATTTGATCCGACGCCTTTCTCCGGTAATATGAAGTTGGCTCGAAAACATTTTACTGCTGTATTTCTTAGACGTTTTCCTTACAAAAAATATTATATGTAAACTTAGTGGGACACAAATATTTGGAGCTTACATGATTTTAATATTGTGGCTGCGTTTGAAAATTGACTTCTATAATTTTGGTGGGTTGTGTGTGTGTTTTGGTATCATAAATGACTTGGACTGCGAAGTTTTGTAAATATTGTTTTTTTTTTTTGTATAAGTAGTCACTGGTATCATTCTAATATTTTTATGTACGTTCAGATTTATTAATTCGTTTTGGCCACCTTTTCTATGGTATTTGATTGTATTTTACTTCTAACTTACTATGAAAACCCTTACACCTGTATATTAACGTTGTATAAAAACGTTTTATATATTTACTAGCTGTGCCCGCGACTTCGTCTGCGCGGGATAATTACTTTTTATTTATCATATATATATATTAATAAAAATAAATAAAATTTCTAAAATCAAATTAGCCTGAGTTACTCCTTATTACATGAGCTATCTGCCAGTAAAATGCGTCAAAATCGGCCCAGCCGTTTCAGAGATTAGCCGGAACAAACAGACAGACAGATAGACAAAAATGTTGTTTTGGTATATGTAGCGTGTATACATCCATATGCATTTAGTAAAAAGCTGTTAGTTTAATATTACAAACAGACACTCCAATTTTATTTATCTGTATGTATGTATAAATATTTGTTTAGATGTATTTATAGATTATCTTAATTATTATTTATTATTTTTTCTATTACATTAAGAGCTTCTGTCAAAATGAGAGGACTACCTAGGTACATTACAATGATTATTTTGTTTATTTATAAAGCGACCTTTTTTCTAGATTCATCATGTTTTCACTATTAGTAAAGAACTAATAATAGTAAAGAACAGATTTGAGACAAGTTCTTTGCCTTTGCTATTGTTCTTGCATTACAGGACCACGCGTCACAATCAATGTAATCTAAACCTTATGACAACTTTCTTAAAAATCTATTTTTATTCTGTTTGTTCCAGCGTTGGCCGCAATGCCGCGCTGTTACATGGTAAAGAAAGCTGTGCAGCGGCACGAAGGCCCTCCCCCGTGCAGTCCCACAGAGGCGAGCGTTGCGCCGCCGTGCTACAGCCCCGCCGAACACTCCGCCCTCACAGGTAGGTTAGCTTTAGTGATAGCAGTACTTCGTATTGATCTGCAAGGTAGCCGTATTCAAAGCACACGTCTGATCCAAAGCACTCTTTGTCATTTCATCATTGCCCATTGGTCATTGAACAGCTATACGTCTATATTCTTAAGTTATCATTAAGTTGGGCATGCCACGATTGCGGCGGTGCCCTCTTTAAGGAATGGCTTGAGAGGCGGCACGGCGTCCTCACCTTCCGCCTGACGCAGGTCCTCACCGGACACGGTTGTTTTGGGAGGTTCCTGTTTCAGATAAGGCGGGAGGAAACGCCCGGGTGTTTCCACTGCGAAGATCGCCCTGAGGACACAGTGGAGGTGTGCCCGGCTTGGGCGGAGCACCGCCATGTCCTCGTGGAGGCAATCGGCGGCGGCGATCTCTCGCGTCCGGCTCTGGCCCAGGCCATGGTACGGAGCGAGAGTGCATGGGTAGCCGTCACCTCCTTCTGCGAAGCAGTAATGCTCGCAAAGAGGGAGGCGGCGCACATGAGGAAGAGGCAGTATATGCGCCCTCACGGCCTTAGTCACCGCGGGAGACACCCTGGGCGTCGGGAATCCCAGGCTGATTCCCGGCCACCGTAGGCGCGGGCTTGCGGACGGCGAGTTATGGGTAGCTCGCTGTCCGGTAAGGATGAACCCCGGGTCGACGGCGCGTTGTGTTTCACGCGAGCTTCAAAGAGATGTCAGCACCAACTGGTGGGGTCCGTAAGGGCCGATGCCTGCCAGGGGTGCGGGTTGTTCGAAAGAGATACCGCGGTCCCTGGCACACAGGCAACTGAGGGAACACAGGTGGGTTTTAGTCCGTAAAATTCCTGCTCCACTGAGAGCGGGAGAAGTTATCTGATGATTTCCCACCCAAAAAAAAAAGCTATCATTAACTGGCTGCACTTATTTCAATTTACACAAACTCATAATATATTAGGGTCGGCACAGACAGTCTTATGCTTCCATACATCTCTATTAGCTGCTATATCAGTAGTCGCCCCCTTTTTAGTCATATCGTCGATTTTCTAGGCTAATTCTCCATAAATGAAAAAAAAAATTGTGGTGTACCATGTATCCATGTGATGATGACGATGAATGAAATGGTAAGACTGGTTGTCAGACTTTCGGGTTTCTGTCGAGCCATAACGACTGTCAGAAACTAACAAATGACAGCCGGGACCAACAGCTTAATGTGCTTTCTGAGGCATGGAGGAGTCTTGGTATGTAAAGATGGTCACCCATCCACGGATCAACCGCAGCAAGCGTAGATTAACCTGATCGATAGACCCATGCGGCTGTTCTCACTTAGCTACTAGCCCCTCTTCGTCAATTCTTCAGTAGCATGGCCTTATTAAGCGGCCGTTTACGAAATTTATCCGATTTCGCTGATTTACGTGATTTTATAGACTTGATTTTACAGTTAAAATACTGTATTTCTAGAAGTTAAATGCACCATATGAATGATCATTTCAATTATGATCAAATGAATGAGCTACTTTCTTTTATTATTTGATTTTGATTAATCGACTTCAAACCAGCGACTGTTTTGAAAATTTTGCTGTAAGAGGTTAAGAATAATACATAATTACGAATCGTTTTAACGTCAACACAGTATTAAAAATTAAGAAAAATGGGCAATTATTTGGTTTTGATTTCGGCTACTCAGAACTTTCCTTCAAAAAAATTTCAAACTTCAGTAATAAACTTCAGTTCAAGATCAATCCATTTCCCGAAATCCATTTAAAAAAATTAAATAATAATATACCTAGTTACTAAAATAATAATTCAAAACAATCTAAATCTCGCATTATAATACTCGACAAAAATAATAAAGGAGCTCATTCATTAGATAATAATTGAAACGATCTTTCTTGTTGTGCATTAACACTAATGGAAATGCAGTATTTTAACGGTATACGAAATTTTGTCGATTTCGCTAATTTACTTGATTATAATACGAGGGATTGGATGGTTATAAAAAATTGCTGGGAAAACATGAAAAAAAAAGGCTAAAAGTCATATTACCCAAGCAAATCAGAGCTTTTTGGCCACAGGTATGCTTTCTGACATTTTTATTTAATAATAAAAATAAATACTTCAGATTGGAAGTGCAGATTTTTAGTAATAAAATAAAAAAAAATATTCAGCACTAAAGCTCAAGAAGCTGAAATTGATGAACCTGAATAGGTAAGTTTATGTATTTAAAGACGTACTTAAGATGATGTAGTTATTGTTAAAAGATAATTTGGCAATAGGCTTACATCCAATTACAAAAACTAGCATAATATGGGTATGTAAATTAGTAAAGAATAAAAGTGGTAGGTTATGTAGTTTATTCAAGTATGTGCATAATATGGCGAGGTTGCAAATCATGGCATTGTATTATAGTAGCTTATATGGCTTTTGGAGCAGACTGAGCTGACTGCTGCGAACTACAGCACAACTAACAATTTCTCCCAACAGCCGACAGGTAGGAGATAGCATCAGCGAAAATGATAATTGTATTCATGTTTATAAAGATAATAACATATATTGATAAGGTATTCAGGGTTCATTGAGGTTTTAATATTGTCTGATTACAACAGCGATGTCGGTATCTGTCTCAGAGACAGGGCGAAAGGGGACGTGTCAGTGGCAGACTATAAAATCAGTGTTGCCATTACATCATACACTTTTTAACAAAGAAAATTAAAAACAATACAATTTTACATGCAAAATTTAATTTAAACTCTTTTGTAAATTTTCTGTTTAATAAATAATAAAATCTTTATTGTTCAAGAGAGCAGTACAAATTTAAATAATACTAGCCTCCACACTAGGATTCCCTGTGATGTGGAGACTAGTCTACTTCGTCTTACATTATTAGAACATAGTAGGTAGGCACATACGTAACGTCGGTTGGTAAGACGAGTGAGGTGACAATAATCGAATGTTATTCCCAAACTCATTATCCCACACTCATCTGTTTGATTAAAAATCTGTTTGTTTCATTAATTTTCTTTTAAATAAACAAGTTTCTGATAGTTTCAAAGTTTTACATTTTCCTACTCTAAAACTATACATGCTTATGTTATTTTACCATCAGAACATGTCAATGAACTGCTCATTCGGTCGCTGGAGTTCCCAGCGTGTCGCTGAGTTCGAATATGATACGATATTTTGTGTAAGGGCAACCGTTACTGGCTTTTACATCATGTGACCTTTAATCTGTTTATTCATTTGTGGATCTTCATTATACCAAATGTTTCGTTCAATTACAAAGTATTTTTTTACTTTATCAGTCCTGGTATAATTACCTTCATTTCTATTTATAATTTTCTCATAATCATCATTCGATATTATTATTTTATTTTGGCGTCAGATGTGATCTGTTATTGGAAATTTTATAATTTTTTTGTTCATCATCGTTCACAACATTGCGTATCTGACACACACAATATCTATTCGATTGCGGGTACCTTGGAATAGAATAATTGAATCTAAAACACAATTCCAGTGCTTTTTTACACTGTAATGAGTAGAAGAGCTGAGCGGGTAGAAGGTTTATCAGACGCTATAGCAGATGTAAACCGAGACTTGGATGCAATCAAGAAGTGGTCTGATCGTTTTGGGGTGTTAGTAAACCCCTCAAAGTGTCAGGCCATTGTAATTGGAAGCTTGCGCATGATGGGTAGGGTGACGCTTAGCTCTCTTCCTCCTCTTATTTTCAATGGTACCGTCATACCCATTACTCCTACCGTGAAAGATCTCGGTTTGCATCTTGACTCGACACTGAGCTGGCAACGCCAGGTCTCTACAGTTAGTCAGAGAGTCAACGGTACTCTGCGATCACTGTATCGTCTTAGGAACTTTTTGCCCGCTAAGACGAAGACCATGCTTGTGCAGACTTTGATTTTCCCTATCATCGACTATGGTGACGTGTGCTACTTTAATTTGAATGCGGTTTTGCTGGATAAGCTCGACAGACTGCTCAATAACTGTATCCGGTTCGTTTTCAACCTCAGGAAATATGACCATGTGTCGAGCTATAGATCTGAGCTCAAATGGATGCCCATTCGCCAAAGAAGAGGTTTGCGTGCTTTGACTACGCTTTTCTCCCTTCTCAACTCTCCTACTCCTCCTTCTTACCTTGTGTCTCATTTCCAATATCTATGTTCTTCTCACACTAAGAATCTGCGTTCTTCTAACAATCTGCTTCTACTCTGTACTTCTCATACTTCTGACTTTGTTCATTCTTCCTTTCATATTCAGTCCATTCTCCTTTGGAATGCGCTTCCTCTCGATATCAGGACGGCTACCAGTCGGTATGCATTTAAGCGGAAATTGCAGAGGTATTTTCTTAACAAATAGCGTAGAGTCGTCTCAACACCTCTGTCCCTTGAATTTGTACAATATATATATATATTATATTAAGTATATATTATAGTAGATATGTATGCATGTATGTGTATTATTAGTTAATAACCTATTTATGTAATATTATTTATAATTCATTATGATATATTTTATAGGGTTTTTCATCATTCCTCTCATCCAAAGCACCTGCCATCTAATCTCTGCACCACCCTTGGTTGACTGGTAGAGAATGCCTAAGGCATTAAGTCCGCCTTTGTACCTTTTTTGTGTGCGAGAAGTTTAAATAAATAAATAAATGAGTCCAAGTAGACATGATCAGATACTACAAATATTTTAATGTATTTATAATTGAAATAGCAGGCTTATCTACTTTGAAAATAGTAATGCTGGTATTTGATGAGATAACAGTGGTTATTTTGCATTATTATTTTTGAAAGTTTGACAAACAAAACATTTTCTTAATGTGATTAACAATTTTATTAAAGTCCAATACAAACTTGTTGTTAGTTTAATTTTAGTAATTCCCAAATTACCTTTATGTACTTTGCTCAAACATGGTATTCTCAAGGGCTTAGGAACTATTAATCAATGATTTATAAAAAAATATTGCTGATGTAATGTTGTATCCTGCCTTAATTAAAAAATAATAATTAAGGCTTGCTGGTACGGTTTTAATATTGTCTGGCCAATCGAATTTAATGTAATATATCAGTACGTTTATTCGTTATCATTGCTAATTTCTTTTACCAGTTCTAGTTTTTGTTCACCCATGTTCAAGTAAGAAGTTAAACCAATACAATGGTGCCGACCTATACTAAAATAAGTCTATAGCTAGCTCTTACTGACAGACTGCGAAAGAAAAAGATAAGTGTCGCTTTAGAACTGTCAAACTAAATTACGTCTCGATTGCTTTGACTTTGGCGTGATGTAGCATGATGAATTTAGTTCGTCGTGGTTGCGTCGAGTTACTTAGTTAAAGTTAATTAGGGTTCTTGATGCATAGCTTACAGTTTTGCCATTTTGTATTAAACAAAACCATCCATCTTTACTTGCATCACATTGTATGAGGTGCATTACTTGTAAATTGATTAATATTACAAAAGGTATTTTCATGGATATGGGTCCATAACCATCTATAAATCTTACTTTAGGAGAACTTACAAAGGTGCTACTAACGTTGCCAAGTTATTAATTAATTTTCTTAAATAATTTATGATTTCTAAAAATATTTGCATTTACTTTTTCAGAATCTAGTTTCATTACTTACCAATAGTTAATTTGTATTGGAGTTTTCTCTTGTTTAATGGTTTCTTTTGTTTTTGCTCTTCAGCTGTGATTCCCGTTTCATAATAATATTTGACTGTTGTGGATTCTTCACCCGTTTTCATTATTATAATATTAGGTCTTTACCTATGAAATTGCCGTTTTGCAGTACTGGCCATTTCAAATCAAAATAATTTTTGTTTGGGTAAGAATTCTAATTTCAAATTAATTTTATTTTAAAAACATGGATTTTTTTTTCCAAAAGTAGTCATTTGTTTATTGATTAGTGTTACATTTTCATCGCATTTCAATCTTTTTCGTCATCATGGATACGTTAAAAATTCGAGTAATTATGGAATATGAGTACCGTCGTGGCAGCAACGCGGCACAAGCGGCACGCAACATCAACGACGTTTACGGAGCTAACACTAAAAACCAACGCACCACCTGTTATTGGTTTGCTCGCTTCCGTTCTGGAAATTTCGACCTGAAAAATGAACCTCGCGGTCGTCCGAAGACTTTGGTCGACAATGACGAATTAAAGGCGATTGTGGAAGCTGATGATACACAATCTACGGCTGAATTAGCAGCAGCTTTCGACGTTAGCGTCAAAACAATATTGGTCCATTTGCGTCAAATTGGCAAGGTAAAAAAGCTTGACAAATGGGTGCCCCACGAACTCAATGATCGTCAGCGCGAAGTACGCGTCGAGACGTGCCTTGCACTGCTCAACAGACACACAAATGAAGGAATTTTGAACCGCATTGTTACCTGCGATGAAAAATGGATTCTGTTTGATAACCGCAAGCGCTCAGCAAGTTGGTTGGATCCTGGTTCAGCACCTAAACAATGCCCTAAACGAAAACTTACCCCTAGAAAAGTGATGGTCACTGTTTGGTGGTCTAGCGCCGGTGTGATTCATCACAGCTTCTTACCAAACGGGGTGAGCATTACTGCAGATGTGTACTGTGAAGAACTGAACACAATGATGGAGAAGCTGGCACATCTCCAACCAGCATTGGTCAATCGCTCGTCTCCGCTGCTCCTGCACGACAACGCGCGACCTCATACTGCACAGCAGACGGTCTCCAAGTTGCAAGAACTGGGGTTGGAAGCTCTCCGTCATCCGCCCTACTCACCAGACCTTGCGCCTACAGACTACTACTTTTTCCAGAATTTGGATAACTTCTTGGCGGGAAAAAAATTCAATACCCGAGAGGCAGTACAAAATGCCTTTGAAGAATTTGTTGCCTCCCGTCCAGCTGATTTCTTTAAGAAGGGCATCAATAAACTGCCACTGCGATGGCAAAGATGCATTGATTGCATGGGTGATTACTTCGATTAATACAAATAAAAAATACATGAAAAAAATTCGTTTAAATTTTTTCATACAAAACGGTCATTTCATAGGTAAAGACCTATTATAAATCTTGTCCTTCTTGACCGATACAATTTAACCAAATAACCGCATTTCATGTTTCGTAGCCTCTCGAACCCGGCTGCCTTAACGAATACCTGGAATTGTAGTTTGTATCTTTTCCATTTTGTACGGAATTTTGTAGTAGCGCTTCCCGCATCCTGTATTCTATGTTCGCCATATTTATGAGTTGTTTTTCTTCTTGTTCTAAGACTTCTGCCATATCTCCGTGGGCGTCGTACACGTGGAAAATTTGTCTTTTCTTCTATTATTTTTCTGCTTTTGTTTGTTTTTTTGCTTTAAACAGGCTGTGCCTTAAATTGATGTTTGTAAAGATAATAATAGGTACTGTTGAGTTGGGTTTATAGAGATTTTTATTAATTTCTGATTACAACAGTGAGGTCTTTCTCTCAGGGACGAGGGCGGAAAGGGTAGTGCCAGTATGGCAAACTATACATTAGTATTGGCAGATTACAACTAGTATTTCCATTAGAATCATATAGGAAGTTGTCCCGGTGGACGGGCACAGTCGACTGAATGTAGCTGAGGTACAACAGGTTGATCGTGTGGTAATGTCGTAACATTAAAATGGGGACTACTGAGCCTTTATATGGCGAGAAGATTTCATGGTCAACTTTTCTTGCGTGATTTAGTATTTGAGAGTCGTCAGATGTTTAGCGTAATTTCTCCGCGGCGGTATAGATGGCGTCACCGACTCTACGAGTACCGATGTTTAATATTCACCCACCTTGTGTAGTCAGACCCGCTACTACCCTAATTTGTATTTATTCTTATAGAGCCACAAGACAAAAGCGACGCTTAATCTGTGGCTCACCGAACATGTCACATTGTTTTAAGAATAAGAATTTCATTTATTGGTCCACTGCAACAAAATAAATTTAAAAACAATTATAATGTATGCATACATAGTTATTTGAACAGCGGACTCCAAACTAGGCAGCGCCTAGATCTTAGGTGCCTGAGTTGCGTTATCATACATTTTAATTCGCGACAGTATGCGGTAACTTAAATTTTATTTCAGGATATTTGATAATTCACAGAATATTTCATTAAATAGGGCAGCGTAATAATCACAATAAAATAAAGAATAAAGTACTGGGACACATAGTAGAAGTGAAACTTCAACGGAAAACTGGAACAAGTGGCAAAACGAATCGCAACGGACAAGTGGAAAAACGAATGCCAAAGGACAAGTGGAAAAACGAATCGCAAAGGACAAAGTGGCAAAAGGAATCGTATCAAAATTTTAACTTGAAGTTTTACGGGCAGATTGTTGATGTACTTGTCCAATTTGAAAACCTGCTCGTAAAACTTCAAGTTAAAATTTTGTTGCGATCGCATTAGGAAGAGTATAGTAGTAGGATACGTTCAGGTCAGTTTTTGTACGCAAACGCACGTTGAATTCAAAAACATCTACTTTAATGATAAATACAGTACCTATTACATTTTGACGTGGTTACTTTTACTATAAATTAACGTCGTTTAAAATAAATTAAGACTGGAAAAGTTTTTACAGTGTTCAAAACCTATTTGCAAAAAGTTCTCATTTTCCGTTACCGAATGTTGCTTCACATACCTATGTTATTATTTATTTGTAAAACTAACAAACACCCCAAGTCCTTCAAGATCTTTTTTGATTCCTGACACCACTACTCTACTAACAGTTGGCAAATTACCTAAGATACTCAGAGAGTGTACAAACATACCAACATTTATAAAAGGCCTTAGGAATTACATATTAGACACATAAGTTTAGTTTATTTTTATTTTTATAATATACTGAATTTTATTTAGAGTTAAGTACATAATTGCTATATTTTTTATGAAACTATGGTGTTCAGTTTCTTGGATGGCTTGAACGTCGTAATGTAAACTACAACCTATTGTTAATTTAAATAGGTTTCTCTTTAAGTGAGTTATAATTTGTTCTTTGAAAAATAAATGTCTTTAAACCGAAATAACCGTCATTTGTTTTTGACCACACGTGAAAATGATGCCGGTCGGCAAGTCTGGGGAGATTTTCATACTTTCAACATCTGGTATTTAAGGTTTATGGTAAGAACGCAAGTTTACTGTATTATTTAATACAGTACGTGTAGCTAAACTATTTGGTTAGCAAATAAAGCTGAACGGTGCCTTCTCAATACTAAGCTACAATAACGAGGGCTGGAATATAACCAAAGGACAAAATAGAAACGATACATAACAGAAAAAACAAGTCAATTAGTTTTACTGAATTTCAAAGAAAAGTGAATATTCCCCTTTACTGACACTCGTACATAGAATTGAGTATCTGCAACAAGTGGATAAATATTTTGCTTTTTTCGCTACTACAGGTATTACTACCTACAGGTAGTTTATTGGCATCTTTTCAAAAGGTAACCTACGGTATTTCTGTCTCGTCTCCATTAGCTGTGTAAGTAGGTAAGTACCTACATATTTTTGTAATCAAGCTGAGCTCTTCAAAACTCCAAATCTTTTCATATCATTGGTACATAAAAACAGGTACTTACACATAATTAAGACCGGCCACCTTAGAGCGTTAAAACAGGTTATAAAAAACGAGACGAAACGAGAACTAAATAAATCATGCCAATTATGCTCGAGCATAATTCGCATAACATAATTGGCTCGAGCAAAAATGTCGAGCAAACGGTAAAGTGAATGCTGAATGAATCTTTTAAATCTTTTGTTACAAAACGAAATGCAAGTCGAGAATGCTAAATGAAAACAGAGTTTTGCAAGCAATTTTGCCACTTAGGAATGTTTAATTGCATAAATTTCGACCTCAAACATTTTAAACAACCTAAGTTGAAAGTTCGCTGTTCATTTAAATAAAGGAAAACGAAAGGTATGCGTCAGTTAACCATTGTTCGTTCAGTTTTTCCGAAGGTAAGGCGATTCTTGTGCAATTTATTCAGTAAATATTTTTCTTAGCGATGCGTTTCTATTCAAATTGAAGCACACAAACATTTAAGAAACGAACGAAGTGTGAAACATATTCCACATATCATTCGGTGGTATAAAAAGAAGGCAGTCATACAGGCAGTCGTTGCATATAAAATACTGGTATTCAGCTACTTACGGGAAGAAGGGAAGCCGACCCCGATAAAGTTGCTAAAAGGCAGATGATGACGATTCGTTGGTATATAAAGACACTGGTTTAGTAGTGGAAACATATAGATAGACATAAAGCATTAAATAATTAATATTCAATGCAAATTGGACGGTTGACTGAGTAATGAATAAAAAAATTCTGAATGTTTTAGATGTTTGGATGTTTATTACTCAATCACGCAAAAACGGCTAAACGGTTCGGGATTAAATTTGGCAAACAGATAAAGTAGAATGTGGATTAACACATAGGATACTTTTTATACCAGTAGTACTTTCCTGTGGGACAATTTTCGACCTCCATGCGGGCGAAGCCGCGGGCAAAAGCTAGTGATGAATAAAACCGTACAGACAAATCAGGTAGCTCTAAGGATAGCTGTCATCAACGCACCTACACTATCAAAGCACAGGTTTTTACGAAAAAAATACAAAGGGAAAGAAAGGGATAAAAGAACTAGACTTTCCTAATGAAAGAAAGAGACTTTTCCAAAAGACATCAACGCGCGACTTATCCGTGTGCTCGTTCACCCAACCACCATTTTAAATAGACCCCTGTGGTGGCTCTTAACAATAGCTTCATCACTATGAAGCTGTTCCAAAACCACTGCTCTAAATACACTTATTTAGAACAGTGGTGACCAAGATTAAAACATTGTGCGTCCATACTATTAATTGCTTTTATTTATTTAATGCCACCGATTTCTGATAAAAAACGAAGGCGAGCTAAAACCGAAAAGAGAATGGTTGCAAAAAAAAAACATATTCTTAACAAAAAATTGATACAACATATTCACTATGTTTACAGTTTCCGGGCGTTTATGTCCTGTTAATCCAGTATTAAGAGACTGCCACACAGGTATTATAAGTGACCAAAACAAATTATATCTTAGCCATACTAATTAAAGCAGTTGTTTTTAATTAATAAGATTTCTTGAAACAAAAGTTTTATTAGATACACTTCTTCTATGTACCTAAATAGTGCAAAAATAACAAGAGAAACGAACAAAAGGTGCCACACGGCGGCGATAGAAAAAAACATAACCACAGATTAAAATATAACAGCCAGTGAGCATAAACTGTGGAAGTATTCCCGTTTGATCACCAAGAGCACCAAAGTTATGGGAATACCTTGGTGCTCAATGTATTAAGTGTTGTAAAAATTGGTGCTCAAACGGGAATACTCCAAACTGCGGCACTTGTAAACTTACTATTATCCAACTATAATTATATACATTCATATATAAATTCACGCCTTTTCCCGTGTTGGTAGGCAGCCGGCAAAAACTATAGAACGGCACCTGCTACGATCCTCACATACTCCTTTTGCTTTGTCAGGTCATACACGCACGCCGGTTACAAGTACACTGCAACTGACCTTTTTGCTTTGTCAGGTCATACACGCACGCCGGTTACAAGTACACTGCAACTGACCTTTTTGCTTTGTCAGGTCATACACGCACGCCGGTTACAAGTACACTGCAACTGACCTTTTTGAAGAACGTCACCATTAATGTGTCTATATGTCCTTCTAAGGCGTCCCGTCCTGGTGTTTCCACTCACATCTACCTAGTAAATACCTTTTGTGGTCGCCTTTCTCTCTTCACATGACCAAACCATCTAAGCATACATTTCAATTTATGTCATTACACCTTCTATTAAACTCCAACGTTGCCTTATCACATGATTCCTCAACCCTCGTTCATAGTTACACCACATACGCTTCGCTAGGAACGAATTTTCACAGAATTGATTCTACTTTCAAGCCGTTTTTAGAAAGAGTTTTCTAAAACTCTAACTTTTTAAGAAACATACCACTGCAGATCTGAAAATGTTATAAGCAAAGTTTTGTTACAATTAGGTACGTGCCTAAAATCAATGCCGTTTCCTGCCATCCCTGCTCTAGAATATAGAAGAAAGGAGGAAATAAACAAGGGAAGGTGTCCTGTCTAGCCTGAAGCCGATAATGACATGGCTTTAAGCACACATGTAATATCCTGGCCCGTAATTACGAGTATATAACGCTGATTGATGTTATCGGAACAATAGGCTTCGCATCCCTGTCATAACTGCGTGTTTCACCCCATGGTGAAATTAAAAGAATTGCGTATGAGTGGGAAAGTGAGTCGAGAGACGATATAAAAAACAAAATTACTACCGCATTTGAAATAGTGAAATCACAGGCCCGAGTGAAAGACAATCACAGACATCGGGCACAGTCGTGTATTTAAAAAGCCAATGCACATTTGATCATCTTTAAAATACGTGTAAGTGCTAGTAAGTACGTTAATTAAAATAATTGGAAATACACATCGTGATTCCTGACCAATTATTTTAAATACTGTGATTCCAATTTTGTAAATACACCAAAATTACACTGAAATGGATTTTACTTATGTATTTTTTTTGGTTTTATTGTGTTTACAAAGTTGCATTCAAGTTGTGTGTACTTTGACGTGTTTTATTATGTGACGTACATTTTTTGACCGTCTTAAGACGCCAAAGTATGATGGGAAAGTTGAAATGAATTAGGAATCTAATCGTTAGCAAATACCTGATACGTGAGTCGGGCGGGTTCAAAGAGATCACGCTCAATGACGCGTACGGCGGAGTCTAACTGCAGCAGTATACGCTATCGCGATGCGCACCTTGACACTTTGTATGACTTACTACATTATTAAGGTTTTCCATACTTGCATTAAAAATGTTTTTGATTTACGTAATAGTTTCTAATGTAAATAGTGTCATGAGTAGAGTCTTAGTTTAAAGAATGCCCATGACTTAAATTGCACTGTATAACTCGATGTTACGAGAATGGTAAGAAATGGTAAAACTATATAATTAACTAATTGGAAAAAATGTAGATATGGTAAAATGGTAATGGTTATGATTTTGAGTACGAGGTCTACAGTGTCTCTGATGTGGATCTACACGCAAACTGGCCTACAATTCGGTGGACGAGTGAATACTTGTGTTCGAAGCAATTATGCATTTTCGCTGAAAGATTAAAACTCGAACAGATATCAAAACCTTATTAGGCCCACGGAGCGAGTACGTGACTTTTATTTTATTATCTCCTTTAATTAATTTAAATTTACATATAAATTATATTTTTAAATATTCGAACATATTTTTTTTTTACATAAAACATTTAAAAATATAAAAAATAGTAGCCCACCGGTATCGGGAACAGGGTCCAAGCTACCGGTGGTTAGGGCTGCTGAGAGAGGAACCTCCTCACGACACGCGCCGTGTCCAGTAGTACTGCTTTCTGTTATATTGTTATTATATTATTACTTTACCTATTTACGTGAGGGTGCGATTATACACTAATCAGCTTATCTTTTCACCACATAAAGATCATAAGAAGAAAATAATGCTTTGATACTACATCTTTAAAATGTCTGTCCTTACTTTACAGCAGCTAAGAAACGTTGAATTTGCTTTTTACTGCCCTTCACCCTTACGTGGAAAGCGCCCCGATGAGCTTTTTCGTTTACTTATTCATAAGACGAGCGTTTCGCATGTCGTCCCCGGGGTTAGGCACAAGCGGAGGTGCGCCATGACCAAAAGTACGTTAATTTAAAGTCACTGATAAGTGTCATGCTGTCCCAGTCGTTTGAAGGTGTATTGTAGAGATGGAAACACTATTAAGAACGTCTTATAGTGTAATATTCGAAAATCAATGAATTCAAACAAGTTATAGCTCCAAAAGATGTGTGAGAGGTAATTTCATATTAGGAACCGTTAAGTCGCCCATATTTTAGAATTTTTGTCCGTGTTGACTATCCGTCTTAGAAACAATTAAACTTACATACACAAACAGCCAGACCACAGAATAAGTACTTGTAAGTCATAGAAATATTTGTTCCGTGGGGGAATCGAACCAGCGACACGCAGCGCAGCAGTCAATCGCTTAACCACTGCGCCAACCGTGCCGTCAAATTGTTTGATGATTAACTTATTCCTAAAACTAATTTTACTGAAAAGATCTAGTATATTATATTTTTTAAGCCCTGTTATTCGTCACACAATATATTGAATTTTGACAAAGTACATGTGACATATTAATAATAAACGTATTTTTGGACTTAATAAAACATAGCCTTACACAGTTATACTCCTAAGAACTTGTACACGAGTAATGTAAGTGAGTAAACGGGTAAAACGATATAAACTTCCGAATTCCAAAGTAGGTAATATCAGTAAACGATATAAATCGAATTTTGAATCTTGCCAGCTTACCGACACTCGAAGTGAAACGGCTTCAAATATGATTTAGAACAAATTGTAACTGCTTTCCGTCCGGTTTGAATTGCATCTCATCTCAATAATATATTTGAACGTTCTCAATAAAATTAAACTCAGTCTAGTTCATCGAGAAGTTTCAATTCCTTTTCAGTGACTTCGAGAAGGCGTAACAATTCTTAAAACTTGATTTTTCTCTTGTTTTATTATTGAAACGAGCATGAATACTACGGCAGGTTGCATACTAGCGACCATTATTGTTTTCACCGAGCGATAGTAAACTAAAGAGTACTTATACTAAGAGTACTAACGAGTCAAAATAACTTCCTCTGTTCTTAACAAAATAGTTTTGTTGCACGTGAGCACCATCACTGTTTTCAGCGATAGTGTCCAAAACTTGGTGCTCACGTCTTTTATTTCAGGTTGAGAGAGACAGGTTGCACCTGCGACAAAAGAAACACTTTTGTCGGTTGTGTGTCTCGCATCATTTTGTTGTCTCCGAGCGACAGTCTGCATAAGCATGATAGTATAATCAGGTTATACCTAATGTACCCACTGCTGGGACGCAGGCCTTCTCTCGGTGAGAGGGAGTGAGCCTTAATCTACCACGCGGGCTAAATGCAAGTTGGTAGATGTCACATATCTTCAAGTTTTTGGTTCTGGGACATGCCAGTTTACTAACGATGTTTTCCTTCATCGTTTTGAAAGCAGTGGTGAATAAATATTTTACAAAAACTTAAGCGTCTGTCAGGGTTCGAACGGGTTTCCAGTGCGCCACCACTGCTCTCTAAAGACAGTCAGATTAAAGGCAATCTTCACTTAGACTCAAAATAACTTTGTCTGTTCTAAACAAAACAGTTTTGCAGCAAGTTTGCGCCTTCATTGTTTTCACCTAGGTATATATAGCCTATGCAAAGTCAGTCTGAACGGAAGTCTCTCATCTCTGAAGACAGTTTCAGGTCTGCGCGCAGCCTTATCGTGTCTCGTGTAGGTACATCGATAATAACTGTGAGGCTTCTGCAAGGTATTCCGAAAGGAATTGAAGTGAGCAGAGCACTACGAATATGACATTTACCGGGAAATGGCTATCGAGAGGACGTTTAAAGAGAGCTGAAATTTCTTGCCGGAGAAGGGCTGTGAACTACAAATAATATTAGTATGCGAACAAAAGGTCATGTTTATCTATTGATATAGAAACATAGGTATAGGTTATTTTCAATGTTTTGATGGTATATTGGCGTGTGCTAGCTGTTATATGGAAAATTTAATGATATTTTTTGTGTTTCGTAATGTTACCTACTATTGTATAGTTCTTCTAACTTAACAGACAGCTGTGCTGCTGGGGAGTTTGTTGCGCCACTTCTTCTTCCCAGCTTAAGCACTAGGAAGTGGTGAAAGGCGGGCGATTTGGAGGGACTGTCTTATGTAATTTTGACGTTCAAAAAGAGCTGACTCTCAGCCTAGTTTGACTAAATGACTTATGATTTGATTTGATTTAATCTTTACATAGAAAAACAAAGTCGCTCTTTTTGGCCGACACAATGGATTTTGATGCAGTATTGACCATCATTTAAATAATAAATTTATCCCGGAAGGTTCATGTGTATAAAATATCAATATTTAATTCAGGTAAAGCAAAAAAAATCTCGATGTTTTGACATGTTGCCACATCAGTACCAACATACATCCGTGCAAAGCAGCGGTCCAAACTAGTTAATTTGTATGATGAGCTCGAAATTAATATTACATTTTGGAATAGTATAGAACTGAATGTGCTTATTGTTTATTACATTTTTTGATTGGGATTGAATTCTTGTGGTTTAATTATTTCAGAGCAGGAACTACCTACATACAGTAAATTACATAACATGATATCACGCCCTTATTCCCGAAGTTTTGGGCAATGGTGTAGTGACTTTAGTACACCTATCTTTCGCCAGTTAAGTATGATACAAAATTAGCCTAATTGCTCCAGCCGTAATACAATTAGCCAATCATTTTTACTTATATGGGGATAATCTGAAGGCTAATTCTCGTACTTACAAACGATTTAAATTCAAGTTGCAGTCGCATCTGAGCGACTATCAATGGCAGAAACTTGTCAAAAATGATGTCAATTACGTATTAAAAATATATATATACTCCATTTACAATAGCATTAGACAGAAGTTAAAAAAGGTTCTTTTTAATGTACACTTCGTAACAAAATTACATTAAACGTGTTGCAGTTACGATTAATGCCAAAAAAAATAAAGTGTCAATGCTAATAACGTAAAAGAAGCAGGAGTGAACAACACCGAGTAGGTAACTAATTTAGCTGATGACGACGAAGTTTTACTCACGTATATCACGTACCTACGTATCGCGTATATCGGTCGTAAGTTGTTATTTAAATTAAAGTAAATTAAAAATAATATATTTTATTTCCTTTTAAACTTAATTAGATTAAAATCATCATGTGATTGTTTGTTTCATTCATTCGTTTTGTTGTAGGTTTGTAATGTGTGATGAAGATGTTAATAGAAATATACATTTATTTAAAATAAAAATTAATTTACTTCGTTTATCTCAGTATTTAGTACTGTCTTAAGTCTACCTAAAAAAGTTAGAACTTAACTTTGAAATAAAATGTTTTGCACTCCTGCTTCTACGAGCCTCTTTTTTCTAAAGCTATAATAAATGGGGTATAGTGACAGATATCTGTATCTACATGTAAAAATCAATGGCTGTTCGTTAATCTCGCTAAATCTGAAAAACTGCTTAACCGATTTGAATATTATTTTTTTATTTTACTTGCTCTAAATAAGTAGTATGAAAAAAAATGTGCTACTTAAAACCCAAAGTAACTGACAAAAAATCGGGAAAACTGAAATTGAATTTTAATTGAGAATTCTGTATGAACTATTGAAAGGGCGGCTATTGAAAAGACTATTGAAAAGTCTGTCGGGTCAGGTAGTATACAAATAAATTCAATGACAGATTGAGATTGCTATGCAGAAGTTTTACACAAAAATACAGAAATTGCGGTTATGATTTGTATGAAATAAATTGCCGTGTTCAGTGTAGCTGTAACCTATAAATAGCAACATTTTCCTGCAAATTTCAGTCTAAGTCAAGTTATGTTAAGAAGCTCAATAATCTATAACCTGTTTTACGTAAAGCCAGTCGTCGCCAAATTTATCTAAAATATGAAATTGGGCACGAAAATACTAGTAAAAAAAACAATTTGTCAAACGATGAAGGCCCGACCTCCATTCCACGTTCTCATGAGTAAGCCGAGCCTTGGCAAGATGCCAAATAAAGAAAGGATTGTATGGAGACACCAAAATGTATTGTATGTCGCTAAATCCGATGTTTGGATAAGTAACAAAAGCCGTACCGATCGATCAGGTTAAGGTGCGCTTGTCGCGGTTGATCCGTGGATGGGTGACCATCTTTACATGCCAAGATCCCTCCGTGCTTCGGAAAGCACGTTAAGACGTTGGTCTTGGCTGTTAATCCTGAATCTTTGACAGTCGTTATAGGTCGTCAGATACCTATTGTGAAACGCATATTGCTAAGTAGTTAAAACTTACTGGGTAGTTAGTCTGATCGAGAAACGATCTTATTCCGGTGTCAAATATCATCTAGACCGCTGCAACTTGAATCGTAAAAACCATCAGAAGGTTTTACAACAGATTAAATGAATAAGCTTTCAGAGACAAAGCAATATGAAAACACGGAATCCGCGAAATAAACAGATTTGCGAGAGCATTTAGCGAGACCTGCACCCTAATTGCGTTACACGCGATTAATCATAATCGGTTTCGTTTTGACAGTTCAACAATATTCATTGCGCTATTTACGTTATTTTGCAGATACATTTTTCGAACACATGAAGCAATGGTTTAGCCATCTGTTTCAAAACGAAACAGATTATGATAAATCGTAAGTTATGCAATTAGGGTGCAGTTCTTAATCAGCTATATAGCGACGTTGGATTAATATTTATTGACTTTAAATAGTCGTAAGTTAGTCCGCCATTATTTGTTCTTATTAGCTATTTTGCATTCAAGAATTAAACACGAAGAGGGATGCAACTTGTTTTCTATCTACGAAGCATTTCTGCTCTCTGCTTTGTTTTATGCAGCCATTATTGGTTGGAATCCTTTACTACTCATTATTCTAATTTTGCTATGCCATATTAAATACGTATATTCAGAGGTTAATTAAATACGTATATTCAGAGGTTAATTAAATACGTATATTCAGAGGTTAATTAAATACGTATATTCAGAGGTTAATTAACTACCGTAGTTAGAGCAAAGGTTACTTAATGCGTCGAAAATAATCGTTTTTGGTGAAGTTTTAAGACACTTAACAACAATGACAACATTAAAACTATTTACAAAGTTTTATTTTTAAATTTCTTGTCTATAAAAACTTATTCCAAAAAAAAAAAACAACCGACTCCCGGAAACACACTAAAAAGTGAAAAATAACTTTAATTTCGGAAGTCGGTGACTGGTGACATGAAAATTAAAATACATATCCAAAGTAACCGACTTCCGAAATTAAAGTTATTTTTCACTTTTTAGTGTGTTTCCGGAAGTCGGTTGTTTTTTTTTTTGGAAAAAGTTTTTATTTTGCACTTTTTACACCAATTCGAAATTTCATCATCCTTGGTCAAAACAATGCATATTCATGCGATCGCAGCAATCGCAGTTGAGTTGCTGTAATGTTTTGAAGAGTTCAGTTGTCTGTCTCCGAAACGCATCATCAGATCAATATGAAATTTAAATGGGACTACACGGAAAGTACCAGCTTTCATATAAAATTATTTTTATCAAAATTGGTTCACCCAGTCGAAAGTTCTGAGCCAACAAAAGCTAAAACGGTGTTGTGCTAAAACTCTTTTCATGTGTTTTTTTATTATTATTTCTGTTTAATTAATTGTCATCACTTTAGGTAAGAATGACATAATTTAGAAACAGAATAGCGCTTTCAACTTCGTTTTTCACTCACAGAGTGAATGTTATGAATTTATTACTTCTGTACTTTTGTCCATTAGAGTGATCGTTAAAATAATTACTTGTTTACTTTGTGTTAGAAGCGAAATTGCTACACCGGGGAATTGCAATTAAAATATGCAGTTATTAAGTCCAACGTCTTCAAATAACATGTTTATTGTTTTAATGAGAGTCGAGGAAACTCAAGTAAAAATAAATATTTCTGGTTTTCTTTCAGTGAAAACCACACAGAAACCACTAATAACTAAAAGTAGTTGTTAGAAGTTGCGTTCTAAGTCATTACTGCATGTATAGAGGGATAGAATAACATGGATGGGTGAGGAATTATCCTAGGGATATTAGAAATGGACAAATTATTCTTATACTTACGTAATTTCTCGTTTTCGACACTATTTACCTATAACTGGCCAATTTGGAGTATCATGTACAGTCAGCGTCAAAAATATCGGGTTCGATTGATCTGAACAACTAAGAAAATTCAACTTTATCTCTAGGTATTGGATAAAGTTCTTGTCAGAATGACAGGTGTCGTGTGCTGTTTTCATTCTGAAACATTCCTTGTGTCATTGAGTTAATATTTAATTTTCATAGTTGTTTAAATCATTTTGAGTAGTTTGTTCGTCCCGATATTATTGACTCTGACTGTAGATACGTATATCTCGTAAAAGTCATTTTGTTGGAATTTACTCACACTTTAGTTGGTAAGTAGTTCTGCTACAGAGTAGATAGTTTTAGAGGTAAGCACGAAATTCACGCGTAATAAAAAGCGGTCAGTAACATCATGAAAGCAGTTCCTTAATTTTAATGGTTTCGTCTGAACTAACGTTTGAAGGTAAACAAAAAAAGCAGGGTAAGCCTTAGTACTGATTTCCCAATCATGATATATGTTCATCTAACATAGATGGAAGTACCTACTGTCTATGTATTTATACAATGGGGTATTTTTGTCGAATCCAATTAAAGCCTAAAAATAACAATGGGCTAGGCCTTAAAAAAATAGTGTTCTTTTTTAAACGTTTCATATCGTAGCCTCGCTGGATTGGAAAATATCACGTACCGAGATGTACACAGAGGTGTGAAATATCACCGTGTTTAAAAAAAAAGCTAGCCTAATGCGTATCAGACCACGCGCAATGAAGGATTCTGTAGTTAGGATAAACGTATCCCAAGAACAAACTCAACTTTGTTTTAGAAAAATATTCTCCCATATATCGATATGCGTCACGGTCAATTCTCCGACTGCAAAATGTAAGTTCATAACTGCAAAAAAATAATAATTGTGATAACGATTTTCGGTCTTTCCTTTACTTGTACCGTGAGACCTTGCTTCTTGCCAAACTGAATTGATTCTAGGTCAATAGGAAGTAATTTCTTTGCTAGTATAAAAATATGTCGCATAAATGGCAAGTTTTTTAAATCCAATGGACCGTAGATCTACGTATTCGATATTAATTTAACTTGATAGACTGACAGGCAGACGAACTACAAAGTGATCCTTTAAGGGTTCCGTTTTTTTCCTTTTGAGATGCGGAGCCCTAAAAAAGAACATTCATGTTTCGACCGCCTCATAAAAATAACACCTCAAAAAATGCAATGAAAACTATTACAAACAAAATTGCAGTTGTTGTTTTCCAAGTTTCAAATATATTTACTATATTTATTTTGTTTCAGTATTGTGCCCTGGTATTCCAAATGATAGTACTTTAATTAGAACAAACTAATGAGTTTTTAGTTGACGTAATTAGGAAAACTGTCTCAACATTATTAAAGAACGAGAATGTAGCGTCGCACAGAAAGGGGAATGCCCATTTGAGGCCCTCAGTGGACATTAGACTAGAGAAAAAATAATCTATGCATTAACTTTGCCATAAAAAATATGTATTAAAATTCTTCCAAATGAGCGCCACTACTATCTACAATAATTCGTTAAAATAAGTAATTCTATTTAAAAAAACAAGAAGTTTTATTCATCAAAATAATATTTTATGTATTATTTCATTAATCAATCGATTTAAATCGATTTATAAACAAATACAATAACTTTAATGGCATATCCACGGGACTTTAATGGTATTGGTATAAAAAACCAGCTAAAATAAAACATATTAAAATAAAAACTAATGTGTACTCGTAAAAAGAAAGAATAATAAATCAACTGTCAGTTATTTAAAAGTAATCGATAGATAAATAGATATAATGTTATAATTTTTTCGTGATAGTGAAAACACAGCAAGTCAAAACAGCTGCATTAATTATGGACGGTCTGTTCGACGGATAAGAAGTCACATGTTAAGAACAGATACAGATACAGAAAGTCTTATTAGAAGTGTTATTATGGAATGGATTCAACCTCGAGAGGCAAGTTATTAAAATTCTTTTCAAATGTATGATAAGATAAATGTGAAATCTGTTTACTGTTATTAAAAGCATATTAGAATGACCAAAACTTATTTTTATAAAGCTTTGTGTTTTGTGTTTAGTAATGTTCCTTCTAACTTAAAAGATAGATGTGCTCCTGGGGAGTTTGTTGCGCCACTTCTTCTTCCCAGGTAAAGCACTGGGAAATAGTAATAGGCGGGCGTTTTGGGTGACTGTCTTATGTAATTTTGACGTTCAATAAGTGCTGGCTCTCAGCCTAGTTTGACTTCATGTTCTTTTTTTGAGTGAATTGATGTTTACTAACTGTTATTACAAAAAATATATTTTTTCTTTGAAGTCATCATCTATATGTCAATACGTGAAGCAAAAACGTTGTACTTACTCCTTTTTACAAAAATTACGCGGACAGTGGAGTGTAAAATTTGGCTCAATTAAATTGTAAATGGAAAATAATGAATTATGGTCGAATTTTGACCACTGGGCAACCACCAGTATAATTTTATTAATGGATTACCAATAATACAATGATCAAATATATCTATCGCAGAGTAACATACATGTCGGTTTCTCACCCGAAACATACTCACGTTACTCACTTTACTGCTACCGGCTTTCATATAACCGCTCGGAAATTGCTCAATAGAGAACATACCCGATCCGTCAGCACAGTTCCGGCATCTGATACGTTGCACCGATTGCACTAAGCCGAATCCGATCTCCAAGCAATTGCTATTCAACGCCGCACCGTCCCGTGCTTAGAGGCCATCCATAAAATACGTCATAGGAATTCCGTGATTTTTGGAGACCTCCATCCCTGGTCACACATTTTGCAATTTTAAACTAAACTTAGTGAGAGTTGGTGATATTTTTAAAGTTTTGAGTTTCATTTAATACTTGAGATAATAATACATGTGCCGTCACGAAGTTTTAAATGCCCCCCCCCCCCCCCCCTTGACACACGATGTTACACTTTTTTAACCGCCTTAATGTGTTTCGTAATTCATAGTTGGCCCCGTTACTTCAACAGCTTAAAGCCGAACAAATACGAGAACGAACTTCGGCTCCAGATAGGAATCCGACTTCGCCCTGCCCGTTTGTCTAGCACCGTTCCCGGGTAGTTTACGTGAATTTACCGATTAGTTTGGGTTTGAATTCCATCTCCCGTCTTCTTGTTGTCGAAGTCTTGGTAATGCAGTCAACAATTCTCCGTCACGTTTGATTTCCGCACATAGTTATTTGTTTTGACAGTTTGTTGTTTGAAATTCGAACGTCGATATTTACTTCGTTATAGGTAATTGTATTTAAAGTTGTTGGAATTACATTCTATAGCTGCAGGCTTAGTACAAGAACCTTAGACAAGCGTTTTGTCGTCGGAAGAGTAGACAAAAATAACGTTTTCGTATAGACAGTTGACAGTTTTTCACCGGGAAATGTTGACAAGCGTTTTCTATTCTACAGTAGAGTAGAAATAAAAAGCGTCATGCTAAGCCGGCAGGTAGCGTAATTAGGATATCGTCCTGGCGACTAATATTGTTTTAATAGATTCTACAAATATTTTAGGTTTGAGTGTGAAAATAAACTAGATTGTGAATATGAAGGTTCTCAGCTTCGAAAAGGGACTTCTAACTTGTTTTTTCGGCACGTTTCTTATAAATTAAACTGAGACGTGACTTAATGGTAATCCTATTTGCTACAGTATATACTCTAACAACATTTTCGTTCAAGAAAAATAAAATTACGTGAAAATCTTGATCGAACTGATAAGTTTAAGCATGCACAGAGAATTTTAGTTCCTAAAGCTTTGCATTTAAGTAGAATATGGAATAAGGCTGAATAAAATGAAATAAGGCAAACAATGTCTTGAGAAGAGTTTCAATATTTTCATCGTACCTTACGACACTTGACAGTGTATTCTTAAACAATGCTTGCATGTTATTGTTCGTTTCCTAGTTTATTCATTTTGTAAAGAGCATCGTGTTTCTATTCCCTTTATATGCATGTATCCATTTGACGTTCACGTTCTATTAGATCGTACAGACAGACGGCGGGACTTTTGTTAAATATTGGAAAGCCATTTTTACCTTTGTTTATTTTTCGATGGTTGTCAAAATAACGTGAGAGTGTCGTGGAGTTTCTTACCCATTCTTCTCCATAGGAACCTACTACGCTTTGTTATTACAAAGCGTAGTAGGTCAGAAAGAAGAAGCATGTTGATCATTATTCTTTCTGACTGAGTGATCCCTTGACAATCCAAAAGTACCTGTATCTAACTGTTTTATTTGAAACTAACTTTTGCCAGCGGCTGCACCCGCGCTGAATTTTCATCCCCTATTTAAATCACTTAGGGGTTGAACTTCAAAAAATCCTTCCTCACTCCTGTCTACATTATAAAAGGAACTTCTGTGCAAAATTTCAGCTTCCTAGGTCCAAGGGTTTGGGCTGGGCGTTGATGAGTCAGTCAGTCAGGATTTTTCTTCTTATTTATATAAATAGTTAGTCTGAGTTTGAGAGTGCCACGTCATTAACAAGTTAATAAAAAAATAACTCATTTGTATTCAACGATCTACTTACGTTTTTCCACGGTAGTGCTATAATAAGCATTGTGCGTTTAGGCACCTAGGTAAGAGGATTACATTCAATATTTCTATACTTGTGCACAAGTCGTCTAGTCTAGCCATTTCCCAAATATCGGGGTCGGAGTCCAGTCAAACCGGATGCATCTGCATATCAGTATTTTGCATGGAGCGACTGCCTATCTGACCTACACAAACTAGTAACTGGGTAATATAAAATATATGAAACCCGTAATATACCTCGTATTCATAAATCATTTCGTATAAAATTCTACATACAAGTATTTCTTTTCGGTTCGCCGGCTTTATGTGTTCTTCACGGGTACATAGGATACCAATTTTCTTAAAAGATTTCTAATACGAAAGCATATTTTCATGCTTGCTTTAATATTTATTAAAGGTTTGTATGTTTTAGGATTAAGGATGTCTGCTATCCGTCGTGTTGTCTGACGGAACATTTTTAAATATATTTTTTCTGCGATTATCTTTTACAGTAGTAGTAGAGTTTTTGAATACTTATGTAGGTATTTCAATTAAAGATTAATAGTAAAACTTATATAATGCAAGTCACAAGATAAAGATCATCATCATTTAAGACGAAAGTGGAGTAACAGGGTAGTAATATATCGCACCCCCACCTAATAAGAAGGTGATCTATAAATCTAAATTTTACAGAAAAAAAAAACTGTCTTATGGATCGTATGGTCTTATCCAAAGTAATTATTCATGTGTGGATAATAGTAATAGTGTTTATCTGTGTCTATGTGCTATAGTATTGTTGTATTTGCGAACCAAAAATCTTGCGATATTTCGTCACGTTTCACTTGGCTCGTTTGTTCCCGGGCCTAACTCTGCTTTCCCGACACAGTGGAAACCATGTGTACGTACAAAATTGCGAGTTTGTGAGTCATGCGTGCAACAAATGACCGGCAGCTATAGATTTCTATTGTGTTGCTGCATGACGTTCGATGTGCGACACAGAGTTTTATCACAAAGTTAACATTTTACAGAAGAGTAAATTTGATACAGTAATAACATAATATCATGCCTGTAATCCCCGAGAGGATAGGCAGAAATGCACCTACCTTGTCAAAGTACGCTCACTTTTCGCCAGTTATGCTTAAGTCCTATGTAATAATAGGGGGCGAGTCTACATTAAATTTACTGTCTATCTAAAATTATTACTTAAGTCACACGTATTGTTTACTATTTTATAGCACGTGTGACCTAAACCCGCACTTAAGTCACGCATTTTTGTGTAAAAACGGACACACAGTGATTAAAGGAACTTCCTAAAAACTACAGTTGACTTTATGTCCTTGCTGCCGTCATAATGGTTACCAACAGCGCCACAATGACATTCACACATGCTACATACACGGGTCTCATTAAAGTTTCGAACTTATTGAATAACTAGTCGAACTATCTACCGATTACGAGGAGTGAGTTTCTTAAGTTCTGAGTTGAGCTAAACGATTACTTTCAAATGCTTGCACTTACTGAACAGAGTGAACAGATCCACTCAGATCTGTGTGGTTCTTTCCTCAAAATACCATTGCGGACACTATCCTAAGTCAAAGTCAACTTTTTATTTGTAGAACATAGGTGGGACCTTTAGGTAAATGAACAGTCGGCAACAAAAGTCTCCATAAGAATAAATGAAAAATTTAATTAACATAAACCCGTCATGTCTTAAAACAGGTGCTGTAAATAAAACATGCATAGATACACTATGTATTGCCGTTGACGGCGTACAAATATCAAAACTGTTACTGTGAAGTTTTGGATCCCTAGTATTTAATCATAAGTAACAGATAAATAGATAACTAACAAAATTAACACTAAAATAAAATTACCAAATCTATGCACTCTATCTACACGGTCCTCAGATGATAACCAATTTTATTTCCGGACTTTAAAAGAGACCACTGAGTATATTTCACAATTTTTTCTCAAGGGTTCAGTTAGATAGGAAATGTCGATTTCATCTAGCTTATTTTTTTATAACACGTGTAAAGTGATTCCGATATACGATTTATAGAATAAACAATTTCATTTCAGTCTACACGTGGTGCACGCTGGATCTAATACACTCGAGAGCAATGAATCCGGGTCACTTAAAGAATCCTAAAAATCTCGGAAACTAAAAATGCTAGGTTAATGCAATAAATTGTATTTAATAGACAATGTAATACTCCTTAAATGAAGGTATTAAAACTTCATAGTTATTGTAAAGTTATATCATAAAAAAATCTAATTTGAAAAAGGGCCACTTTCGAAGATGGAACTACGAAATTACAGCATTTGGTTTTGCTTTTGTTTGTAATCTGTCATTTATGTGGGTACATAAACCATGTTGATAGTGCTCTATATTCATTATTCAAGCTGAAATTATGTCGCTTACGCCTGAAGAATGCACCAGAATACTTACAATGCTGGAAACCGGCCGGAGTCAGCGCGATACAGCCAGGACTGTCGGTGTGTCGCTGTCAACAGTACAAAGAGTTCTCCGACGTTACGAAGAAACTGGTTCTAACCTACGCAGACCAGGAACGGGCAGAACCAGGTGTACCACAGCACGAGAAGACCGATACTTGGTGAAAGTTTCGACGCCTCGGAGGAAGTAACCCAAGTGCATGGACAGTAAGACGTCGGCTTGCTGAATCTAACTTAAAACCCCTTAGACCTGCAAACGGCCCTAAACTGGAGCGTGGGCATCGTATTTCAAGACTAAGATATGCCCAGAGCCACGTAAATTGGAGTATTGAAGATTGGTCAAAAGTTATGTTCTCCGACGAATCAAAATTTATGCTCTACAAGCACGATGGAAGACACAGAGTGTATCGAAGACCAGGGGAAAGATTCAAGCAAGCATGCATCGAAGAAAAAGTAGCCTACGGTGGTGGGTCTGTACTTGTGTGGGCCGGAATTTCTTCTGAAAGTCGCACAGAGCTGGTGATCATAGAAAACGGCTCTTTAACTAGCGTAAGATATGTGGAAGAAATCCTCAATGATCACGTTGGTCCATTTATGGTCAATTTAGGTGAGGATACTATATTTATGCATGACAATGCCCGACCTCATACAGGTAGGATTGTGAATGACTACCTTCAAGAGATGAACATTACTCGTATGGAGTGGCCAGCGCGCAGCCCGGATAATAACCCGATCGAGCATGCTTGGGACGAGCTAGGCAGATGCGTAAAACAACGAAACCCTCCCCCAATCACGCTTCGTGAGCTCAAAATTGCTCTCACAGAGGAATGGGAGAATATTCCCCAAAATCGTATAAGGAACTTGGTGTACAGCATGCCAAACCGCGTAAACGCAGTAATGGAAGCACGAGGAGGCAATACGAAGTATTAAAATTCAAGAAAATCGTAATAAAGTTCAAAAATTTCATGTTTCCTATTTTTGTTTTAAGGAGAGATCAGCAGTTTTTTTCTTTATGTAATTTTGTGTTAATAAAATGTATGGTGACTCATATTTTTTTTACTTTCATTTAAGGAGTATTACATTGTCTTTTAAATACAATTTATTGCATTAACCTATCATTTTTAGTTTCCGAGATTTTTAACATTCTTTAAGTGACCCGGATTCATTGCTCTCGAGTGTAGTTCCTCTAATCTAACAGATAGAGTATATCAGCATAAACTTGGAGGACATCTTAATTAAAGACATGAACTGTTTCTAAGAAACTCATATCAGCATCTTTGAATAGGAAACCCCGTCTTCACGTAAGTACCGTCACGAGCATAAATATCTTACACCTATGCAAAATTCAAAAGCCATTTTGTAGTGAAATAACTATTGAAACTCTGAGGAAAGACTAATTTCTTAATTAGGTTTTAAAATGATATTTTCATAGCACCAGAAAATTTCTAGAAATACGAGTACTTTAGAGGAAAATCGCTTTTGAATGTCGCGTAAGTGAAGTATAGTACTTATGCTCGTGACTGTAGTAGTTTGCTAGCAACTTTGCGAAGATTGTTGATAGCTTCTGTATCACGTTGAGCGAACTAATACAAGTCGAAAACACGCTCAACTTGCTTTAACCGATCTCAAATAAGTAAATGAACAGTCGGCAACAAAAGTATCCAGAAGAATAAATGAAAAATTTAATTAACATAAACCCGCCATGGAAAAGTAAATTGCCGAAAAATTCGTTGTCAATACTTTTATTTTGAATATTTTATATTTGCTAGGCGCATGAGCGAGGTGTTAAAAAACGCGTCTCCGCGCGGGTTAGGTTAGGTAACTATGGCGTGAACGAAATTTATGCTGAACATTTTTTTTAAATTTTGTTCCAAAAACGTGAATTTCAACAGAAAATTTTGATAAAACCTGGAATATTATTATGACGATAATTATGTTAACATTTGTGACAGTGTTATTTGACTTCCATTGCTGACCGTACCATAAAATAATTAGATCTTAAGTGTTTATTGAAATTTTGTTCATGGAAGTCGATGACGACATGACCGTACTAATTTGATTAATTGATAGTGTGGAAATGAACTCTCGATTAATTGAATATTTACGGATGGAGGGGTCGCAGAAAGCAATGTAAATTAGATAGGTAAGCAACCTGTGGCATTTGTTATATGACAGCGAGAGTGAACAGATAACTTTTCATGTCCAGAGGCCATTACATCAAGCCACCCTAATTTGTCAAATTTCTTTGATAGTTTTTCAACTTTAGTACGAAAGAATAAGGTTCATATTCAATTGGGAAAATTTGACAGTTTGGGATAGCTTGATGTGCTGGCGTCTGTACAAACTTTTATGTTTTAAAACACTAGTAATTCGAAACATTCAAAAGGGAAGCAAACTATATAAGAATATGAAAAGACAAAACAAAAAACCGTAAAGACTGTCAAAGATCCACAAATGGCAGCCGGGACCAATTGCTTAACGTGCTTCCCAAGGCACGGAAGAATCTTGGTAAGTAAACATGGTCACCCATCCACGGACCAACCGTGGCAAGCGTAGCTTAACCTGATCGATAGACCCGTGCGTCTGATATTACTTTTCCACAAGCCACAAGGCTAGAACTAATGTGGACTCCTGAATTCTATACTAAGTTATATCAGGAAATCATATAAATCGAGTTTTATCGATCCACTCGATTCTTGCGTAAAGCACCTACCACTAATATCACCTGTGCTATTTATTTATTTATTTTATTCGGGAAACTTACAGTTAACATAAATAGTGTTAATAAATTATATGAAACTGAAGGTCAGTTAAGAACAAGCTTCCACTGATAAAAACTTAACTTGAAAACAACAAAAAAAAGGTCGGACCAAATGCCTATTACATACCCTCATATTCATAAAAGCTGCTTAAAGTTAAGAGATGTTTAAACGTCTAAAATGTATGGTTAAACGGTCGCTAATCACTACTTAACTTTAAGCAACGTTTTTAGATAAGTGGGTTTATTTAGAAAATAAACAATACACGATCAACTAATACAAATAAAAAACCATATACTCGTAAAGGAAACAATTATCTTTCCGTAAAGAAGCTTCAGCTTTCACTACATATCCGACACAAACGTGATTACCTTGTTAAATACTAGTGACCCCGTGACCCGTACCAGCTTTGCACGGCCAAATAATCATCAACATTCCATATCCAAATGTATAATATGAATGTATTATTAAACACATAAATATTCCGGAATAAATTCTCTAAGGTAGTCGCTATAAAATCTCGTCGCCATTTTATTAATTATGTGGGTTCATGGTGAAAAACGCATCAGTATAGATTCTAAGATCTAAGGAGTTAGGCTATTTTTGTTGTAGAATAAGAACTATAGTTCCGCACAAGAAAAAAGAACTCAAAAGGAGAAAAAAGATTATTCATTTCCATTGGAGGAGTGGTACCTACCTAGTAGTGTAACCTGTATGCCAATTCTCGTAATTAAAAACGTACAAAATCTAGTCGCAGTCTCATCTCGGCGACAATCTAATTTCAGTTCTTTAAAATTACGAGAATTGCCCCTGGTTTATGTGTACTCTAAGCGACACATCATTTATACCCGACATCTACGCGAAAAAAGTCGCGGGCACAGCTAGTTTTGTTATAAGACGGCAAAAGACTTTGCATCGTCACAGTGGGTGCGAGCGTCGTAACCAAGACAGGCCTAAGAAATGCTGGCGTGACGATTGGGATTTGGTCTTGACCGATTGGCTGAATAAGGCACGTATAACCTATAATTAGCGTATAATGTTCTCACAGCTGGGACACAGGCCTCCTCTCTGTGAGAGGGAGCGGGTCGTAATCCACCACGCGGGCCCAGTGCGGGTTGGTAGATGTCACGTGTCTTCGAATTTTTTGGTTCTAGGACATGCCGGTTTCCTCACGATGTTTTCCTTCAACGTTTTGAGAGCAGTGGTGATGAAATAATTTACATAAAGTAAAGCGCCTGTCTTGATGCGAACTTACGACCTACATCTCGTAAGTCGCGCCTGTTACCATTAGGCCACCACTGCTCTATAAGAATAAGGCACAACATAAAGACAATTGGAAAAGTATGAGGGAGACCTTTGCCCAGCTGTGGGACAGTATAGGTAATTAAAAAAAAACAGCGGCACTCCGGAAGTGCCGACAGAAGTGAAAACTTAAACAATTACGTGTGTGTTTTTTGAATCGTCAATACAGGATTTCACATTTTGCATAATCATAATTCTGGTCATATCTTCTAAACGGGTTACCCGATTTTCATAATTCCAATTGGAATATTAGTTCTGGACCTAAACCTATCTTTTGAGACTTAAATTATTGATATACCTCTACTAAAAACAGTGGTGTCGGTAACGGTGTCGCTAGTTCCCATCTCAAAAAATGCCCAACGTGCCTAAAGAAGTTTTCACGTCAAAAAAAGACTTTATTTGACCTGAAAATCGAGCACGGGACACCAACCTCAGCACACCAACGCATTGTTGTTGTGCTGAGCTTGTTGTCCCGTTCAGGACGTAAAACACAGACTCTGGTCATGAAAACATTATTTATTCAAGTTAGTCACGACCGGTTCGTGATTGCCGGCATTCAGCGGTGTGTTGATTCAAGCTCGCAATAGCGGACACTGAAAATTCGCTGTGCACTAATTCGCACACTGAGAGGGACAAAATGTAAATTTGACAGAAAAAAAAATGGATTCGCTAGAGTCTATGTTTTTGTTGTAATTTCGCAGGCTTTTTTACGATACGGAACAAGGGCTATTGCTGAAATATAAACTCTTTCCGTAGCTGTCGGCCTTAGAAAAGCTACAAACGGTTGCCGAATCCCAATAAATCTTCAATATACGTAAGTTTAGTAAGTTTTTTTACCTCCCTAAATAATTAGGTAGGTAAAAAAATAAAAACTTTGTCCTATTAAGTTTGACATTTATAAGGCGAAGGACGGCCATGTAGCGAGCCTGTTACGGATATCCTTACTAAACCTAGTGCGTAACACCGAAATCCGTCGTCGGTCGAAAGTCTACGACGTTGCGCAGGACATCTGGTCAGATGATAATGATCGATGGAGTACAGCTGTGACCGAATGGTGACCAAGGTTATGCTAAAAAACCAAAAGCGCGTTAGGTTGACGGTATCGTCAAAGTCTCGGGAAACACTTGGATGAGGGTAGCACAGAACCGAGATGTATGGCAGCAGAAAGGTGAGGTACACCCAACAGTGGGTGACTCCGGGCTGAAATGCTGATGATGATGAATTAGACAATTTGCTGGTCAATACAGTATGTTTGACCTAACGAAGTTTCCAAACTGATATAAGAAGAAGATGCGAGTTGCAGAAGTAATTTCAATCAGAAAAATACAAAGTTTTAAACATTCAAGTTTTATCCAGTTCCGCTTCTTGACGACTACCGGAGAAGGTTGATTTATACATCTGTGGTACGAATGGCTTAAAATTTGTTTCATTTTATTATCAAATACGATGAAACTTACGTTGAGTTCGGATTTGCTATCGTAAATAGACACTATGCACTATAAGTAAATCCGGGTCGAAGGACCAGTTGTACGGAAAAGTAGTTGGATCCACCATACACTAGCAACTTGTGTTGGTTAAGTACCTGTGTAAGTTGTTAGATCACACAGAAAAAACCACGAGTTACGTTAAACGTTATACAGGGTGAAATTGAAAACATGCGACAAACCGAAATGGGAGATTGTACTCATCATTATGAACAACTTTTACTAAGGGACCAATGATGCAATCGCGAAAAAAAAAACATCTGTTCCCTACATTTATGTTCGCATAACTCGTCAAAATGTAGGGAACAGCTGTTTTTTTTTTGCGATTGCATCATTGGTCCCTTAGTAAAAGTTGTTCATAATGATGAGTACAATCTCCCATTTCAGTTTGTCGCATGTTTTCAATTTCAACCTGTATACTGGAAGTTAAAAGTTAACAAGTAGGAATAGTAGCGATTGTTTATTTTGATAGGTATTTAGTTAAATAGTATTATTGTCGTTATAATGTATTGCTTAACAAGTTTCACAAGTTCTTATTAGAGTATTATATATTCGTGACGCACGATATCCATGTGGGTAGCTCTGTTTGCAAAGTGTATGAACGGTTGATCAGACCGTATCAATTCATTGCTGCAAGATTACGCCATGAGCGCAAACCGTCGATAAAACAGTTTGCCCAAATCTGAAAACGCGAAATGAAAAACCAAGGCATAAAAACGTTTTTCTAAATGGGACATATTACTGGCCTTAAGAAAATCCCGCGAAAAGAGAATCACTTTCAATTTTTTCTGTTAAAAAGTACATGAATTAAAAGCGAGCGAGACAGACATGCTTAAAACATTTATGTAATGCTATAATAACATAATACCGCTCCTGTGTTCCTAGTAGGAAATGCAGAGGTGTAAGAACATTTACACACACACAAAAAAAAAAAATAACACGCAAACAGACCCCAAACAAAAGAGGTATTACTTAATATGAAAGCTCAAGTAATAAATTATACGCCCATTTGATTGCTTAGGTGACTGTGGTTTCGGTAATGTATAATTATATCTATAATCAACCAACATCCCATCAACGAACTTCCTCATTTATCTGGCTTTGAAGAACATGGAAAATATTTTTCGATATCACCTGGTATTTGCATTTTACGGCGGCGTTCTGGTAGAATGAACATGGAATTTTAGCAGACTCACGATTTGATTTTCAATATTAGTTTATTTGCAGGAGTCGTCGACTTTTTCTGGTCTTGTCTAAATACAAGCGAACTTTCGGTAGACCTCCTTCTCAAATGAATGTAAAGCAGCAGTCAAGCTAACCTACATTAATTTCACCTTTTTCACAAGCTTGTGAAAAAGGTGAAATTAATGGAAAATTGTTTTGTGCATATGCGCAGTTGTAAAAATTTGAATTTTGAAAGCGAAAGTGCACACAACACAGTATATGCTCACTTCAGTTCGAGCGTAGCATGAGCAAACAGAATTCAATCACTTTATTTAAACTCCCGGACTGCAATGTGGATCTGGATTTTTTGGAAAAAAAATTCGCCGTATTTTTCGCAACCGGATTATTGTTTTGTTTTTTTTTTTAATGGGCCAATATTGGTTCCATGTTTGAATCGAATCTTTTTATAGGTGAGCATTCTGCACAAAGCTTTTTATTTTTTTAAACGGGTCATGGGGCCCGAGTGCACGTCTTCTCGCCGGCTGGTCGACACTTCACGTGACCAGAGGGCTGGGTCGTTCTTTAGCCAAAGAATTAGCATTACCATTCAACGTGGCAATGCTGGCAGTCTTCTGGGCACGATTCTTGATGACAGCGATGCGGACAAATACTTCGACGTCTAAGTGTCCTTTTGTTATGTTTTTTTTTTTTTTGTATATTTCGTTAATACTACATAACTAAATCATTGTTAAAAAGTATTTTTTTCTAAACACCGTTATGTTTTGATCGTTTTGATCCATAGAATTGGTACGAATCGTTACAAACAACTTTTACTAAAAAAATCTGATGATCCATAAATTATGTTAAGATGTGGGAGCATTAATGTATGGATCAGCAGATTTTTTTTATCAATATCGCGATAAAAATATAACTGTATAAGTAATGAACGCATAAAGATCTATATCCATTATTCATTAAGCTTAAAAGACGAGTTGGTGCCCGTACCGGTAGCACAGTTTCATCAGTTTCCAAATAAAATTGGAACCAGTATTTTGGTAATCCAATTCTTTATACAGGGTGATTGGAAGATGGGTGCAAAGCTTTAAGGCGAAGATAGTACAGACAATTTAGAACCATTTAAGCCATGGTTGTCTTAGACGAAGTCTTACCAAATATTTTTAACCAAATTTTTAAGTTTTATTTCGGAAATTCTCAAAATTTAATGTAAACTGCATAATTATGGCCAAATTGAATGATAAATGAATTCATTTTTTATTTATTTAATTAAAGTAATGTGTAAGCAATCAAGCAAAACATGTTTTAGGCTTCTGTGTCATTAGACATTTTTTTTACAGACATTTAAAGCTCAGAAAAAATAAAAAAATTGTACAATACGTCTTTTAAACCTTATTTAAAAAAAAAAATTGGTAAGACTTCGTCTAAGACAACCATGGCTTAAATGGTTCTAAATTGTCTATACTATCTTCACCTTAAAGCTTTGCACCCATCTTCCAATCACCCTGTATAAGGTGAAATTGTTTTAATTTCAACATTTCATACATTGTCATAAGGAAGTTTTTTATTTGTTCTTACATATTAAATATGCAGGGATACAGTAATGCTGAATTTGTGGAAACCAAACTAAAACTGATAAAAGTTTAAAGCAATTTTAATAAACGTACGTGCCATTTTGAAATGTATGTTTGTTAGGATATGTTTCCGTATATCCAACGTGACAACTGACATGTGATATCCACTAACCCGACTGGACTCGGGAGGTGGATTACACCGCACTCCGCTTACAGAGAGCAGGTTCCCTAGCGATGAAAACATTCTAAACAGGTTATATAATTTAATTTGATGAATAATAATAGTTACAAAGGGGAATATGTTGTAAAATGGAACGTTTCGTTGTTTCTTTGCTCATTAGCGCTTGATAAACTGTTCATTCGTTATAATTTAATTAAATTCTCTGCTTTATTTTTAGTAGTATAAATGAGTGCATGCAACCGGGAGCCGCGGGCACTGCTACTCATTAATAGATACATAATTAGTGGTAATTCGCGTTTGAACTAAAAAAAAAATGGTTTATCGTGCATATTACAATTATATATTTGTTATGAATTTAGAGGCAGGGACATTTCAGGCTAGAGAATAGTGCGTAATTTTTTTCAGTAAATCTAAAAACCACGACACGAGCTCGACGTTCACTGAAACCTGAATGGCTGTGTTAGCATTCTACATAATATTACGATTTGAGTAACACGATTCTGCTCGAAAATAATACGGCAGGGATTATGTCAAAGGAATGAAATGAGCGCGATACCGATGTTTTTGTGCCAAAACTTTTTCAATGCGTTTAACACCATTTTTAACCAAGTTTAAAAAGGAGGAGGTTCTGAATTCGACTGTTTTTTATGTTTGTTACCTCAGAAGTTTCGACTGGGTGAACCGATTTTAATGATTCTTTTTTTATTTGAAAGCTGGTGCTTCCCGTGTGGTTCCATTTAAATTTCATATAGATCTGATGATGCGTTTTGGAGACAGACAACTGAACTCTTCAAAAAATTACAGCAAATCAACCGCGATGGCTGCGATCGCATAAATATGCATTGTTTTGACCCAAGGATGATGAAATTTCGAATTGGTGTGGGGTAGGTACTATAACTAAAAAGTGAAAAATAAAAACAACCGACTTACGGAAAAACACTACAAAGTGAAAAATAACTTTAATTTCGGAAGGCGGTGACAATTTTTTTTAATACATATCCAGTAACGGTACCAGTCACTGACTTCCGAAATTAAAGTTGTTTTTCACTTTGTAGTGGTTTTCCGGAAGTCGGTTGTTTTTAGCAACAGCTATTTCAGTACTTTTGACAGATTTTTTTTACCTCTGACAGCAATCAATAAGCAAACCTATAGTAAGGAGAATAAAGATAACTGTTATACAAAACCAGAGGAAATATAACTCTGAAGGGACTGTAAGCTTCGACAGATTATTGTAGACGATACAACGTCAATGTTCGATATATGGTTTAAAAAATGAAATACCTACCTTTAAAAATATTTAATATTCAGCTTCAACCTAAATATTCCTCTTTGAACTATAAAGCAAAAAATTCCTCAACAGGAAAACTTTTCTTTTCGCTGGTGCGGTAATTGAGTTTTATTAAAGTTTTTCCTTTAACCTGTAGAGCGAGGTTTTTCCCAACAAATATTAATTTATAGGAACGCCTTGGGAAGCTTCACTTTATACTCAAAGACAAAAATAGACCATTTTCTAGATTTAAACGGCTTCCTGGTACCTACCTCAAATAATACCAGTTAGGTGCAATTCACAATACAACGCGCAACGCGCTAGGGCGCGTGTCATCTGAAGTGAAAACGCGGGCAACACCTACGTATCAATTACAGTTACAACGCGCAATAATATAGCTCAAATGGATGCCTACATTGCTTCGTGGTCGTACACAATCCAACTGAATGAACTAACACAATTGCACAACCACGACCCAAATTATTATATTCTAATGTGGCATTGAAATTGAGAACATTTTTTTTTTAGTGCAATTGCACTATAATTGTGGCAATTTGGTCTGTTGTTGTTGTACACATAAATTCATGCAAATGTTATGAAGCAAGAATTTTGAGAGCAGTGGTGGCCCAGTGGTAACGCCCGCAACTTACGAGTTGTAGGTCGTGCGTTCGAACCCAGCCAGGCGCATTACTTTGTGTAAATAATTTCATCACCACTGCTCTCAAAAGGTGAAGGAAAACATCGTGAGGAAACCGGCATGTCCTAGAACCAAAAAATCGAAGACATGTGACATCTACCAAGCCGCACTTGGCCCGCGTGGTGGATTACGGCCCACTCCCTCTCACAGAGGAGGCCTGGGTCCCAGCAGTGGGAACGTTATAGGCTGAGTATGTAAGAATTTTGTTTTAGCAGTAGGTACCTACACTGTGGTTTCATTGCCTAAATATTTAGCAGTAGGTACTGTGGTACCTAAAGGGTTCTAGGTACAAATAAAATAGTTAACAGCGTTTAACTTCGTGTATTTAACTTCGTGTATTATGATAAGTTAAGACTTTAACAAGGCCGCGCCTAATATAATAATTAAATATATTTTCTTTAGGATAAATCTCATCCTATTCTCATTGATGGATAGAATCCTAGTCCCATCATCTTGATAGTTCAAATGTGACAGTCATTCCATTACCGGCCTGTATTAACATAAAGGTTGCATTCTATAAGCAACAAACCTTTACAGTACCTACACTGTGGTTTCATTGCCTAACTATTTAGCAGTAGGTACCTACACTGTGGTTTCATTGCCTAAATATTTAGCAGGAGGTACCTACACTGTGGTTTCATAGCCTAAATATTTAGCAGTAGGTACCTACACTGTATGGTTTCATTGCCTAAATATTTAGCAGTAGGTACCTACACTGTATGGTTTCATTGCCTAAATATTTAGCGGTATTAAGTCCATGTTGGTTTGTAAATAAAATACTTGACTACACGCGGTCTATAATAAAGTTGTGCTTATCTTAAAGGTCATTTTGTCGAAGGACTGCTGGCCGGTGGAGCAGACGAGTACTGGAGTGGAGACCGCGTATCGGCAAGCGTAGTGTGGGGCGCTCCCCAGCTAGATTGACGGCTAATTTAAAAAGGGGGCTGGGACAGACTGGATGCGGAAGGCGGAGGATAGAGTGTTGTGGCGCAGCCTGGGAGAGGCCTATGTCCAGCAGTGGACTGCGATAGGATTGATTGAAAGGTCAAGTAAAAAGCCAAATACTTGATCAAGGGGGTCTCTTTTTAACCACAATCTCATCTGAAAAGCGAGAATGTAGTCCACGATAGCATTCGCTTGCCTCAAAGGCCCTTCGGGAAAAAAAAAGATGTTCCACAAGCAATAAAATTGGTGACGAAATCAACGGCACTCACTTTTCTACATGGATGCTCAGTAAACCATATTTGACGTACCTGAGGCGATTTGTTCGAGTAAACTTTATTCGGCGTCTTCTCGATTAGATAAACAGCGTTCCAGATAGTTGGAAGTTTCCGTTTTACAAGTACCATCTACTCCATCTACTACTGGGGAGTTTTTTGCGCCACTTTTTCTTCTCAGCTAAAGCACTAGGAAGTGGTGAAGGGCGGACTGTCTTATGTTATTTTGACGTTCAAAAAGTGCTGACTCTCAGCCTAGTTTGAATAAATGACTTTTTTTTTGATAAACATTATTATTATCTATCTTTAATCACTTTCTCTCTCTCTACTTAGCCTTTCTCCAAGTATATTGAGACCGGCTTCCCGTCTAAATGGATGCATCTGAATCACTTCACTATCTTCTATCAATAATTATGTACAGTCAGCGTCAAAAATATCGGGACGAACAGGCTGTTCTCAACAATTAAGAAAATTTAACTTTATCTCAATTGGATAAAGTTTTAGTCAGAATGACAGTTGTCGTGTACTGTCTTCATTCTGAAACATTCCTTGTTAATATTTAATTTTCATAGTTGTTTATATCATTTTGAACAACAAGTAGATGCTGACTGTAAGATAATTATCTTATATATTTTCTTGAGAAGTTAGGTCATCTTTGCCGACACGGCCAAAAATATAATGATGTTAAAACATTCTTTTCGCCATCCATAACCGTGTTCTCAATCTAACCAAGTCAGTTTTCAAAATACTCAAACACGTATACAAATTCGCTATCAGCACTATTTCAGATACCTACTTTCCATCCACTGTTCGTCTCTCTCCCACCCTATATACCCAACCTGAATGAAAAAAGAACTTTGCATATGTACAAAGGCTTTCTGTTTGCTAAACAAAGTTAGTGAGTGACTAGAACTTCAACAGGAGTTAATAGTGAACAAATAACAAACCTGTTGAGGTTATTTATGTAGCTCGGTACTCGTTCATGTATTCCGATTAAATTAGTTTGGCAATATAAGTACTGGAAATGTGTACTCAACCAGTTGAGGCTTTTATTAATGGCTCTACCTTAACTACCAGCCTACTCTATGATTGTTTGGACTGGATGATGATCAATCATTGTATAACTTGGGAACATCATCTGCTGAACCAGTTCCACGGACTGATGATTGCTAACTCTTTGATCTAAGTGAACATCATTATCTGCCCGGTCTTTTGTTGGGGTGAGCTTCCAGACTGCGTCCCGGTGTTTAACTGCCTATCAAACCTTGATAAAAACATAATACTATTCCCCTTTGTAAGACTGGTTACGTGAAAAAAAACTCTTTGAAAGGTTTTGGAAAGATCTAAAACCTTTTAAAAGAGTTTTTTATCTCCGCTGAAGGTGCACAAGTCTTTGAAATCGATGTATCTAGTCACCATTAGAACAGCTTGTCCAAGGATAATCCGATAGGAAGCTTTCTACTAGCTGTGCCCACAGCTTCACCGACGCTGGGAAAGTTTGAAACATCACGTCATGTATTTACAAAAAAAAATGCTTTCAGGAATACGTTTTTACTGTAGGTACCTATATTGCGAGATTAGCTACCAAACATATAAACAAGTTCATGTTTGTTAAAAAAAAACTTTCAAACCTACGCTTTAAATTCAAATTGTGGTACAATTTATGACGTTTTCATTATCATTAAATAATTCTAAAATTAACTTTATTTGTACTATCATAAATTTAATATTCGTTAAAGTGAAAATAACATCAATTGGAAACAAGAAATTAAGTCTTTGAGTCTTCTTACGCAGAAATATTTTCACTGAAATGTCCAAGGAAAATATTGTGAATATTCTTTTCTAATACCTTTTACTGAGAACCACGATCTTAAATTGTTGTTGTTGTTGTTGACTAATGAAAGAAGTGTTGAGCTATCTCGTTATAGAGCATTTGTTTACAGAATAATGTTGGTACTTATGTTTTATTTGTTTGATATTTTAATTGGATTGAGCAGTATTTATGTGAGTGTACCTACCTTATCCTTGTTCTCTAGTTATGGTACCGTAATAGATACCTTGGTTGGTGTCCAACATAAAAACCCTCCATTTTCTACAGATGGTTCTGGCACCAGTAAAATTGTGAACAAAAAGTTGTGAACCTCAACAGACCATTTATAATTTAACGTATTATTTTTCAATGGTTTTTCCATTGCAAACCGACAAATTGTGAATTGGTATCAAACAACATACCAATATGGTGACCTGAAATACAGGTTTTTTTTTCGAAAAACCTTTAGTAGGCACCAGTCTCTCACAAGGATGGCATACAGCTCGGGCATTCTTTGTACAATTTAAGTCAGCTTTGTGAAGAGAGAATAAATGATAAATTATTATTATATTATTACATACGTATTTAATAAACAGAATACTGTAAGGTTGCTGCGAAAAGTAAAAAAAACGATTTTCGTTCTTTGACGCTATTACTATTCTATAAAATTAGTAACGACGTCAAAGAACCACCGAGGCAGTCTAAACTACATTTTTTTTTGGTTGCATTTGGATTACTCTGATGCAAGAACGTGGTCATTATATTTCATAGTTGCCTGTTTCCTTTATGATTATCCTGATATCAATAATAATAAAATATGAAATTATTTCCATTCAGTTCCAGGACCGAAATAGATACTATACCAGTATATACATATCAAACTAGATAATGTATGCAGTTAGGGGAAGGCAGGGTAATTACGAACACCTAAGGGAGTTTCGAAATAAATTAAAAGATATTATATGTAGGTTAACTTTAATAATTTCTTCTGAAAGGTAAACTTTAGGTACTTTAGACAAATACAAACAATAATATTAATTTGTTATTATATAATTAAATCATATAGCAAAAACAAAACCTTTAATGTTCGTGTTTAGCCGACACTGGTCAGGCAATCACGGATACATAGTGGGGCAATCACGACCGTTCGCAATTGACCCAGACTAACCAAAAAATTAGATCACGTACGACAAATTAGTCACAATTTTTGAGATATTGGCCGGCAAAAATCACAACAGTAGCCAAGCGAAGACGATTACCCGTCTGAACATTTTTCATGGGAAAATGTTAAGTCCAAAGGTGAAACCCTGTGGGAGGTCCTGTGGGACATATGTGAGGGCAGAGTCAATAAAATGATAACAACATAACATATAATGATCCAGGCTGGCTGAACAACACTAACTTAACCTCTAAGGTAATAACCACAAAAAAATATTTTATAATTTTGATTACGTCCGTCCAGATGAACGTAATACTCATAAGAGAATCCTCAACTACTATTTTTATACATGTAGTTGTATTCGAACTGTTACTACTTCATGACTTACACTGACTTACACGTGTTTCATTTAGGGAAAAATTGCAACGAAAATAAGTAAATATTTGAATCAATTTTGCCTTGAATGTTATGTGCACCCGTAACGCTCCGCAGGTCGCATGGCAGTAGTGATAGCGTGATTTCTAAGATGGCGATGAGTAAAATCATGTTATATCTTTCTAACATAGTACAACAGCTACGTTCGCGATTACCCAGCGTACGTGTTTTCCCGGCCTTCACCTAATTTATATAAGTCGTGTAACAAATTATTAGGCCGAGTTAAATGCACATGGAATCAATGCGTTATTCATATTAATCATTACTTATTTCGATACCATTCAAATTAATTTAAAAAATCCTTTGAAACTGTCTCTTGTTTAATTTGGATTCTGGAAACACTGACAAACATCCTAATTCTATAAATCCTTTTTAATAGGTTTTTCTAAAAGGTTTTTTTTTATATGTAACTTAATTTATTAATATTGAAGATTGTTATTTTATAAAATAATAACGACGTCAAAGAAAGAAAATCGTTTTTTACTTTTCGCAGCAACCCTACAGTATTTAGTTTATTAATTAATTGTTTCTGCAGGTACACAAGAGGTACCAAATCTACTTATACATTGCACTTAACTACATATATTGGTTAGCAGTACACTCGCGGTTCTGACATCAGGATGGCGGGTGTACCTAATTTTTTAAATATCATTGTACGGGTGTAGGTACAATTTTTTTTAGGAGAGGTACGTAAAGATACATAGAAGGTACCAAATAACTATTAAATTTTATGGCAAATCTGTAAAGTACCCCAGCGATTCTGATGTAGGTACATAAAAGAGCTACATTTTCACCCGACGGTAACATCAATAAAAAATTCTAGACCAATCCTGGGTTCCTATCTCTTTTAGCTATTCCTACTGGAAATGTGGGCGCTAGTTGCAAAAAACAAATTCAGCTCAAATTTGTGATACCGTAAATAGAAAAAACAAATTCAGCTCAAATTTGTGATACCGTTAATAGAAAAAGGGGCTTACTTCGCAAGTGCCTGTTGCATAGTATCTAGCACTTTATTAGAGCTACACCTACTCAAAATAAGTGGGCGATTTTATTTCATTTGCATGCAGGATTAGAACGAAAATTGATTATTAATATTATTACACCGTGGAGTTACGTCACGACAACAAGCTCATGCTTAACAGTCGCAGTTCAAGAGCGAGTTTTTTAATAGCTGCAGGAATATGATTATTAGTCGTATTTATTATAATAATACCAGCCTGTTCTTCTATCAATGTAAGGCAAGGGCATCTACTCCAATAGATAAGGATTCTCCTCTACCCATAGTTATTTCTCCAGACTAAGTTTATTTTCGTTATAGGTTTGTATGTATTATTATTGTTTTATTAAACAACTTAAAAAAACGTGTGTGGTTGGCCCCGTCAGGAACAAAGTTCCTTACGGTTTTCCTTCGTAAATCTGACTCACTATCACCTTCAGGTGTTTGTGTAAACAAGCACACTTCAATTTTCGCTTTATGCTCATAAATTAGTTAATTATTACACTATGTGGTATTACGTATGGTTAGTAACCACTTAACATGAGTTTGTAAACTTTGTAAGTGTAAATGATAAACTTTTTACTGTAGCTATATACACGCACGTCTGAGAAGGGCCTTACTATGTGGATTGAATTAGATTAAAAACGTATCAAAATGGATGAAGGATGTTATGAAATATTTCAGCAAAAGTTTAATTTTTGTTTTGTTTGGAGCGGAGTTTTATTAAATGTAGTGTCGTTCCAGGCATGTTTGTATAATTTTCTGGCTAGATAGAGGCGCGCGCAGGGGAGGCGGGGCCGCGCGTTGGACAACCGGGCGCGGGAATTATTCTACAGTTCTCTATCAATCGCAGCAGTTCCCGTGCAACTGTTATTGCGTGCCGATAGTTACATTGTGATTCGTAACTTCTATCACTTTTCAACCAAACTTGTTCATGAGTTTCAAGTCGATCTTCAATCAATTCGTGACATTGTTTAACAGTTTTTCGTCAACTTTTATTAGTTTGTAAACAAACTTTTTAGAGAAGCCGAACTTCACAGAGCAATGGCTAAGCTATTCAAAAGTTATTATTATCTTTCATATTTTTTATTCTTATAGTTTACTTGTAGTGAGCGACTGTTACGTGGGGTTCCGGGTTCAATTCCCAAGCCTAGTGAAGTGGTTTAACATTCTTTTTGTGGTGGATGGAGATAGAGCTTGTTGCTTTCACGTGATTTGATTTCCCAATCGAGGTTTTGCCAAATTATCTGGCATGCAGTTTAATTTTGTGAACAATTAAGCATTTCAAAATAAATGTTATCTCATGTTTTATGTCATCCACTGGTTCTTAGTTTCCCGAATAAGTTTGGCGTATGAAGATTGGAATTGCATCATAATTTTCGTTCGCAGAACCCCGTACTACGAAATATGCGGAGCTGGGCGTGCCGCTGTTGGAGCGGTCGGCGGCCGACACGGAGGCGGCGCACGAGCTGCTGTCGCTGGCGCACAGCCTGCCGCCGCTGCCACCCGCGCACGTCGTCACCGTGCTGGCACCCGAGCCCACGCCGCTCACGCCGCTCGCACCACTCGCGCCCCTGGTCCCCGTCTACACCTATACACTGCAGCCCACCAACATCTATATCCTAGCCGAGGAGACCCCCGAGCCGGTGTACCACACGGTACAGACCGTCACGCCGCTGCAGCCGGTCGAGTTCGTCGACACGCAGATCAGCTATGTCGAGTACCAGCCGGAGCCGCCGCCGCTGCCTGGCCCGCAGCCCACCGAATACCGGATACAATACAAAGAGGTGATCCCCGAACCTGAACCTGAACCCGTAGTGACCGAACTGGTAGTGGCAGAACCGGCAGTGGCCGAACCACCAGAGTGCGAAGCGTTGCCTGCCACCAAAGAAAAGCCGACCAGATACGACTGTGGCCAGTGCGGGAAGCGCTACGCAACCTCGTCGAACCTGTCGCGGCACAAGCAGACGCACCGCAGCCTGGACTCGGGGTCGGCCAAGCGCTGCGGCGAGTGCGGCAAGGTGTACGTGTCCATGCCGGCGCTGGCCATGCACGTGCTCACGCACCGCATGGGGCACGTGTGCGGCGTGTGCGGCAAGCAGTTCTCGCGGCCGTGGCTGCTGCGCGGCCACCTGCGCTCGCACACGGGCGAGAAGCCTTACAACTGCGCGTCATGCGGAAAGGCTTTCGCCGACCGCTCCAACCTCCGCGCGCACCTGCAGACGCACTCGTCCGACAAGAAGCACGAGTGCACGCGCTGCGGCAGGTCGTTCGCGCTCAAGAGCTACCTCAACAAGCACCAGGAGGTGGCGTGCGTGCGCTCCGACGAGGAGGATGACGAGGACGAGTGATATGCGGCCGCGCGCATACTACAAACGATGCAACGAACTATTTCTCTATGAACTTCTTTACACCTTTGTATTACTGAAAAGAAGATATTTAGGATACCTACTAGTTTCGACGGCGTCGAATGAATGAAAGCAATAAATATGTACCTAATCTCATTATGGCTCTTTCCATAATTCTAGAAGAAGATAAAATTTATGCAAAGTGAAATTAAAAATAAAACGTATTTTTTCAATTATTAGTCCGGCAATGGCGGAAGCAACCGTGTCAATTTATGGCAAGAGCCTGCAATGTTACACCATAGGGTTTACATAGTAACGTTAAGTAAGTTAGCGTCGCGACAGTGGTGAGCGACTTTAGATGTAGTTACGGTGATACGTAGAGACTTAATGAAACCGTCGAGCTGTGGTACAAAGAGAGCAATAAAGTAACGAGTGTAGAGTGGCATAGGCGCACGAGTAGCGTGCGTCGGTTAGCGTAGCATAGCGCGCCCCGGGAGGACCAAACTGTTGCTCGGGAGCCGGCGCCGCCAGCGTCCGCGGCTCGGGAGCACTCCGCGCCCCCTTGCAGGATGGACACGAGTGCCACATGAAAACTACCACCCAAAGCTATCATTCGAATGGCCGCCGTCGATGTCCATAAGATTATACTAAGTGTTGTTATGTACGTGTTTCTATTGATACAATGTCATAAGTCTATTCAACTAGTCAATATGTTCGGATTCATGATAAATGTACTTAACTGTGAATATCGAATAAGGTTAATTTATACTAAATTGATGATATTCATCAAAGAAGCTGTGTTAAATAAAGATATAATTATGGATTATATCGTTTAAATAAAATATTTATCTGGTATTCGTTTTCATATGTTACTTGTTGACATTCCTTGCAAAGTATGAGGCGCCGAGAATACCCTTGTCGCGCTGATCAAACTATGAGATTACGGCCGCACAACCGATCTGATAGCTATTGCGATCTTTTACAAGGAACTAACTGTTATAGCTAGTGTTAATTCATGACCAAGTGATATACCTAATTGGACTGTAAGGATCTCTCTAAATACGTAATAATGTTACGTGAAATATAAAAAGCTCGTTCATTTTGCTCATGGGTAGACGTACCGCCCGCGTCGTCTTTCGAGCTACATTATCAATGTTAGATTTTCCAATAAGCGTTGACCAGGCAGACACCACAACGGGTGCTCTATAATTAACAGTAGATTGGAATCCAATCAGCGTGACAATGATCTGCACTCACAAGATCACGAGCCACCTGTACACGTGATCTATCTCGTTACTGTTCGTTAGTTGGCCGACCACATTGGGAACTGCGATAGGGTTAAAACATTGTCAATACACTTGATTATCCACAACAGTCTGCGGTAACTTGCTTCGGGATGAATCTAGAAAGCTTTTTAGAAAATATCCAGCAACAATCAAAACACTTTACTATTCAAACTACTGACGCGGTAGTCATTGTTATGAACCTAATGTTTAGTTTTAGGGTTCGCATTAGATTGTAAATACCGTAGGATGTGGATACGCTACAGATGGGAGCGGGCGCTTCCAGCTCACTCAGGCTTTACGTAACAAACACAATAATTTTCACAGAACATTTCGCTTTTCATGCGAATATATTATTTGATGAATTAAATTTCGCAGTAGTGCTCTCAGGGTCTTAAATAGCAAACTCGACAAAATCAAATAATTGGTGCGAGTAATTCGCTGGAATTATGAGGATTAATTTCGTATTTCACAGGTTTTTTTATTTGTATTCTATATATAATTGCAATTTATTTTTCATTATTATCTCTCCGTTATGACACGTGCCCGCTGCCATCGTGTTCCAATAGTTTTATAATAACTAAGTCTAATGATATTTTTAATTTGTGATAAAAGTAAGTTGGGTTTCTGAATGTAATCGCAAGACATGTGTTGATTAAAACGTAATGATAAAATGCCTTTCGCTGTATGATCTACAACCAAATTATAAAAATCATACCACATATGTAAATATATATCTTTATAATTAAAATTAAATGCTTTTCGTTTGGAAGCGCATCACTTGAGAACAGCTTAACCGATTTGATAATTTTTTTAAAGTCCAAATCAGTTCCTTAAGAAAAGAAAATTTGAAAGCTTGCCAGGAAACTTGGATAATTGGGGAAAAAACTGAAAGTGTTGCTCAAGTGAAAACTTCTTTAGGCGCGTTGGGCATTTTTTGAGATGGGAAAAAGCAATTGAAGTCGCGACACTACTGTCAACACGAACGTACGAACAAACAACGTTGAACGTTGTTTAATCAGACGATTCAAAAAATATTTCCTTACTGTTCAAAAAATACACACGTAATTGTTCAAGTTTTCACTTCTGTCGGCACTCCTGAAGTGACACTGTCTTTTCTAAATAGATTGTAATTTTGACAGGATGACATCTGGCGGGTTAGCTACATATGACATAACATCATGCTTTGTTACGCCGAAGGGGTGGACAGAGGTGTACCGACTATGTTTAAGTCTCATGTAAGAGGGGCCGGGAATATTGCTATCAACCAGGAACAACACTCCTCCGGTCGGATCAGCTAATTTATAATAAAAGTAATTTTAAACATACACAAAATAAGATATATTTTTGTATGGCAGGCATATATTTATAGGTCACGACATGACCACCAGTCGGAAATAAATAAAAGAGGAAATAACGCATTACAGTCATTGTCACACAACTTCAAAGCTCAGTTGGGAAGTGACGTATGTCCCACTTACTCTTCTCACAATTTTCAAATGTCTTCTTAGTGGTAAGTGTTACAGTTTGAGGATCGATAGGTTCGTTAAGACTCAGAATGATAGAGCAATGGATGCGTGTATATGAGAAAAGAGAAGTATTTTTATAGAGTTACATTTTTATTGTGAATATTTGATATTTCACGACGTCTTTCGTTATTGTAGTATCTTTACAATAAGCTTATGTGTAGGTTATTTATATGTAACTTATAACAATTAATTTGTACTGGTTTAACTCTGGTTAATGTTCATTTGTTTTTTAATATTGAAGATTATTACAGCTTTCGTTAAATATGTGAATTTAAATGATTACGTTGATCTCTATGTCAGTTAGTTGTAGTCTTATTTATGTGTAGGTTATTTATATGTATTTTTTACGCATTAATTTGTACAGTTCTAACTTTGGTAAATGTTCAGTTCTTTTTAAGTTTCTTTCATAAGAACAGACAGAACTTTTAACAGAGTTAAACTTACACAGAGATGTATGTACTTAAGTTTGTTGTAATGTAAGTTATAATTTAATTGGTCGCTGAGTGTCTTTTAACAAGCAATTGAGTGAAAGCTGATACTGTGTTAAGAGTATTATTTAAGGTTTTAATATTAACGGATAACACCGATAGAACATGAGGCAGTTGGAAATTATTTAGTGATCCAGAGATTTTAGTCTATTTGCAATATCTCTCTGCTTCATGCGCTAGATGTCCCCGAAAATTAAATTTAAAAAATACAATTACATATATGACAAAAGTACGATAATTCAACGAAAAACTTGAGTAATTCAAAAATATATTCACGTTAAGCATGTTTGATGGAAATTATAACACAAAATTATTATGTTTGCTCAATAAGTATGTATAAATATAGAATTCTTTGATTCTATTTTAGGCCTAAGTATTGTCCCAGAAAAAGAACAAAAACAAGAAAAATATTGTATGCGACAGTACCCTGTAGTTTAAAAAAAAAAACTTCTTTATATCACATTACGTAGTCATTGCACGTTATAAAGATAGTTTTGCATGATTGTAACTACTCATCTTCAATCACTTACATCATTTTCGATCATTTTCGCAACAACAAAAAAACATTTAATGGTACCTACGCTACACTCGTTCTTTCAGTAATAATCTGAACTTGGAAAGTATTCGTTGATTTGTATTTATAAAACACTGTACCTAGCCGAATTCATAGAAATAAAAATAATACTTCTATATTCGAATGTTTATCCTAACGGTATCCAGTGCCATTAATTAAAATATAAAAGTAACAACAAAATAGAAATTATGGCCGTCTAGATTTATGAAAAACCTTGATAAACCCTTTTGTTCACTACATAAATAAAAACATACTACTTACAATGTAAGCCGGTACTTATTATAAGTGTCATCAGTTCCAGAAGGAAACTGTTCAGAATAAGACTGATCGAAAGAGCGTGAGGTTCAGATGTTATAAGTAATTAATTATATTAAAATGGCGCATGATCTCAATAGATCAGGTGATGTCTTCCAATTTTTCTCACAACTCTTAGGGGTTAATGCCCTAAATAGCAATCTATTACAATGCCAAAACATCGTATTTATATAAACGCATCACCGCTTGTACCAGCACCCATTCAATGTTAGTTTTCATAACATTGCTAGCGATGAAGTGTTTGGTAATGTTATCGTTTGGTGACTACTACGGTTGTAGAATGAAAAAATAGTAAGTGTACTTGGCTATCAGGCTGGCCGGTTTTACAAATCTGTCAGTTGGGACTTAAGAGCCAATAACGTTGCGTAGGGCACGTCAAGCGGACGCAGCAAGTCCCGGGAACCGGTCTGTCCCGTACATTATCTATCAAATGAATCATGGTGTGAGAGCGATATTCGAAATTCGAAATTCGAAAGTGTATTGACCCGTACATCGGATTAAACACTCGATAAGGATTAAAAAGCTGTACCAGCACCAATAAACGTAACCGTTACCAAATAAATGCTTTGCACCAAACATGGTCTAGTCATTAACTAAGAAACTACTTATTTGGTCAATTATTGTAAAGCTCGAGGAGCTGTGGAATGTTATGAGCCAGCGAAGCTACAAGTAGGTTCATTTTTATGGTAATTGATGTTTAATGGCGAGGCGTAAGCTACAGTCGAGACAAACCGTTATTCAGGCTTAGAACACAATTAATAATAGTTTGCCATTTGTGCTTCAAATATAGCTCTATGTTATTAACAATTAAAATAGTACAGTATAATTGTGTTCTAAGCCTTAAGCAACTTTAATTCCATAATTTAACGATAAACCGGAAATTTTTCGACATTATTATAGTTTGAAACAAACATGTAATAAATAATTAACTTTCAATTATTTCTATCGACTACGGCAGTTTTACCATTACTATTTAAGGCTCGTTTAATCATAGCATTAAGTAATCATATTATAATAATTATAAATGAAATATTTTCAAATAGCTTAGTAAAAAAATTACAAATATAAAACCGGAAAAGCAATATGATTCGTACAATTCTTAGATTACTCTGTAAGGCAAATTTTTACAATAAACTTTTTATCCAGTTATTGCGAAAAATAAAGAAATTTACAAAAAAAATGCATATTTACCATATGTAAACTATACGACTTTAATATATACATACCATAAAACTTAATGACTATTAGCAATATTCACATTAACGATTAGGAAACTTCGGTAGTTTGTTTTAGTCCAATGTTATGTTTCATCTTAGATCTTATTAGAAATAAACAGGAATAAAACGCCAAAAAGTACATTATAATATTTAGCAAGTACGTTGTTAAAAATAAGTCCCATTTTATTAAAGTCTATTCAAAATATTTCATCTTGTAAGTCTTCAAGCTAATCTAAATTGAAATTCAAAATAAACCTGAAGCAACAAAGCCCAAAATTTCCTGCGTTCGCCTGAATAAGCATCGTGACCAAGCATCCGGACAAATTAAACGTTTTGTATGATTATTAATGGTTTTCTTCGAACTTTGGATTCTTGAATATAATAAACTTAACATAGATGCAATAAAATATGGAGCAACGGACCTTAATTTGAAGATTAAGTTAATGGGACGTTTAATTTTATATTCTAGTTAAAAGAACACCAAGCAAGTTATGTAAGACAATAATCTCACATTTCTTATACATTTTCGTATGTGTTTACATACTATATATTTCTAACCAAGACGTCTATTACCACCTTAGCTACCTGAGTAATTTTAATAAAAAATGCAGCAGATTATATATTTATTCAATCAAACTTACAACGGGTAGCCCGCATACAATCTTCCATCACTCAAGGGATAAATATTAAGCAAGTAATTAAATTATGAAACATAACTGCCTTTCAAACAAATTTTTACCAAATGACTTTTTTCGTTTATGCTGACTATTGACATAAAAGTCTTAAAAAACGTTGAACTTAGTTTGCAAAACATTTTATCGAACAAAGTGCCACCCATTCAATTGTTAGGAGGAAATAGTTGGCACCAATACCCCTTGTATAGGCGCCGAGAACTGTTTTGTACAGGACCGTGAGTTCCAAACGAGCTGAATTTTCAATTCAAATAACGCAACGCGAAATACGTCCGGTATCCGACGAGCGGTGTCCCTGGTCATTTGTATGACTCGCATAAAAGGGGCTTCACAATAAAACCCTTTAATTGGAGCCTTTTTGCAGTAATCGATTCAGTAGAGCTGCAACACATTTTTCCGCACTGTTTTGTTTTCAGGCGTAACAGAATTCATCGTTCGACAAGTGCTAGACAACTTGAATACCGCTTTAAATTTAAGTGAAAAATTGATTGTGGCATGTGGATGTAAAATGTAAAATGTTTTACGGACCCGTGTTTGCTGAGTTTTCAATATAATATCAGAGGGGCAATTCTCGTTAATTTAAGAACGTTCACAGTCTGATCTCAGTCTCAATCTATCAAAAATACCTCGAAATTCCATACATTTTTGTCAAGTTTTTGACATTTGATTGTCGCCGAGATATGAGACTGCGACTAGATTTTGTACGTTTTTAATTACGAGAATTGGGCTTCTGATAGGATGAATTACGGAAAGCGGATTATAAAGGAATAGATTCGTTGTTCTTTCATTCTCCACATTCCACAATAGCGGCAATGTGGTTGAAAGAGACGAGCGCTCATGTTGGATTCATAATTTGAAATGAAAAAAGCGCAGTTGTGAAGTTGAATAGCATTGAATTACGTGATTGCATTGTGTCATTCATTTGTTATTCCTGTTAAGTGCTATTACCTAATGGCTTGAAACTTTTATCTGTTTTGGAGTAGGTATAACAAGCAGCTTTTCTTGGAAAAAGCTGTGAGCGAACTTGTTCTGGCCTCAGTAGTTAAAATGATTTCTAAAATTCCTTTACAAATGGTTACCGAATTAGTTGTTGTCGAGGTGGAATAAAAATTGTGATAATGGAGAGTTCGATTTTCATTTTTCAAATTCTTTTACATTATAGCTCAGATTTATTATAAAATGTTGTTCTACGATCTATTTACATAAAAGTTAATGTTCAAACATAGCCAAACAGAATTGAATATATACGAATAAATAGAAAATATAGACACAAATACCTATTCTCAATTATAAAATAATAATATTTACTTTTCTACCGTATTAAGTACCTAGCATTTATATTTATTTATATGTAACCCTTCAGACTTTTCTTATACGTAGCCTTTCCAGCATTTTAAATAATATTCTTTGAAACTTTTACATTTTCAATACTTCGGTTAGACAAAAACTTCCTATTCATGATTTTTCTTTCCACTTTTCATACTTAATAACAATGTCCAACAGGTGTTCCAACTATTATTGTTATTAAACTTATTTTAATAATTCTAATTTTAAACTAATTTTTTCGCAAGCAATAAAGCGAAAATAAATTTACTAACTTCCAAACATTTTAAAACTATAAACAAAACCTGATCTTACCATTATATAAAAAATAAGTAACATTAAAAGAATAAAGACTAAAGTAGGTATATAAATATCCCCAGCATAATATTTTGATGACGAACAATTATAAAAATAATATCTGAAAAATGTTTATTTAAAAGTACAACGAATTAACAATATCTACACGTTTGACTATAAAATATTGTATTCATAAATAAAATAAACCAAAACACCAATACATGTAATTACGGCGAATTTAGATTACAACGACTGTATAGCATAAAATATATGAAAAATAAATAAAAATATATAACCTCTAAAGAAACAAAATAAGTATAGTAACAAGCAAATAAAAATGTAAGATTTCTGTAATACATATTTGGACTTCTAAAAATGTATTATTATTTTGAAAGGAAATCGTAAAAAAAGTATTTACTTACAGAAGTTTGGATATGTACTTACAGAAGTCCATTTATATTTCTGAAGATATTATTGTCAAATTAATAATTGTACATCATAATTACAAAGCGTTGTCAATTTGATTACTGTTATTGACATGTAACTTAATTTAGTCGTTTGTTTATAATGAACACTGCGTGCATGAAAATAAAGCAATTCAATAGTTATAATAGGTATGTAAAAGCAATCAAAGTAATATAATTAATGTATTTTATTTATGAAAATGTTAATGGCCCTTATTAGAATTAGAGGCCTATTTTAAACATTGTAAGTAGGTATAATGCCAAATGGTTTTTTACGCAGTTTATGCAAGTTTCAAAACAGTGAAGATGTTAATATTTTTCAAGTTTTATACAAAAATAATCAGATATAATTTACCTTTACAATTTGCAACGAATGCGTGGTTAATCATACAAATAGTATTTTACTGAAATATTGTCTATTTTCTTGCTGTTTCTACAATCGAATGTAATCTATCGATTTAAATTGTGATCAAATGTTAATCATATATTTTTTCTTGCATTTCCTTGTACAGTCAGGGAAATAAAATGTAAAGCTATTTCGAAATTAACTTAAATTATCCGTATGAAACGACTGTAACACGGCAAATTAAACAACACGTAGGGTGTTCATTTTCTTGACAAATAATTTCCCTGACTGCTAATTACGGACATACCCAAGTGTTCTCCCAATGAACCTACAGTGGTCCAATGTTGGACATAGTTAATTTGTTATGCTGCTTTTTTTTGTTTTTCGCATAATTATGTTCCTCCTCACAGCTAAGCACGGCTATTAAATGTCATAATTAAGAGGAAATTGGTCAGAATAAGTCACACTTGACATGAAAGATGCAAAAGTTCGAACATACCATAGTGTATATAGAGGTTTTAACACGAAAAGAACACATTAAATCGTGTTAAAGACTACATATTTTATGAATAGACGAAAATTTATTTGGAAAATCATAAAAGTCTTCAACAATTACAGAAATCATGTCATGAAGCTCTGCCAAAGTGACAACGAAATCTAGAAGAGTGTACATTTGTCAAAAATCTCGTGCTCTGAGATGATCTTACCAGCGCCGAAACGAACTCTTACATAACACAGAGCTACTTAAAAATAAACGGAAATTCTTTCAGTGGCAGAGAACGCACCGATTGAAAATCCGATTAGCAACACCTATTGTTCCCTAATAACCTGCTAAGGTCTCAATTTCCAAATGTTCGACATTTTCAAGCATTTAAAAACTATACTGGCCAAATTCCTCAGCAGCACCCCATACGACCCTTTGGTTTAAATCACTTCCATTACTACGAGGCACCTAAGCACTGCTGTTTCTGTGTTGCAATGACTTGTACCATGTTACAGGCAGCAAAGATTACTTCTGCTTATAGCCGTAGGTTAAAACTTAGCCTTTAATTCTATAAATATACTTGTAGTACCTTAAACTGCAGTTTTTATTTATGATACCCACGTAGTTTTCCCTAACCCTACTCGCGTTGACTAAATACTAAAACCTAGTTAAAAAAACATACCTTACCATCTGCCCACACTTTTCTCAACTACGTTGGGGTTGGCTTCCAGTCTAACTGGATGCTGCTGAATACCAGTATTTTTCATGGAGCGACTATCTATCTAACCTCCACAACCCAGTTACTGGGTAATAAGATACCCCTTGGTCAGACTGGTTGACAGAGTTTCGGGCATCTGAACCAACGGCATAACGTGCTTTCCGAGACACGGAGAGGTCTTGGTATGTAAAGATGGTCACCCATCCACGAACCAACCGTGGCATGGCTTAACCTGATCGCTCGACCTGAGCGGCAGTTGTTATTTAGCCAAAAGCTCTTGAAATTATACCAATGAATTAAAATAAAAACCACGTGGAAATGAAACGATTTCAAAATGTTTCAATATTTTCCTCCTAGTTAGCAAGTTGCCTGTGATAACAACACGTGATTTTTTTGTTTTTTTGACGGACATTATCAAATAACTTCTCCCGCTCTGGGTGGAGCAGGAGGGCGTGTCAGGCTTTTACTGACTACAACCCACCCCTGTTCCCTCGGTTGCCTGTGTGCCAGGGGCCACGGTATCTCTTTCAAACAATCCGCAGCCCTGGCAGGCATCGGCCCTTGCGGGCCCCTTCAGTTGGAGCCAACATCTCTTTGAGGCGCGCGTGGAACACAACGCGCCGTCGACTCGGATCAACACGTGGTTTTTTTTTTTGTGTGGGAAATCATCAAATAACTTCTCCCGCTCTGGGTGGAGCGAGAGGGCGTGTCAGACTTTTACTGACTAAAACTCACCCGTGTTCCCTCAGTTGCCTGTGTGCCAGAGATCAACACGTGGTTAGATCGCAAGTTGAACTGTGACTCCGACACGTGCTCACAGCTTAGACTCCTACGCAGCTCACAACGGAGGTAGCTATGTAGCTACCTCGGCTTGGCGCTGGCTAGGACATGAGCTATGTAGCTCATGTCCTAGCCAGCGCCGTAGCTCACAGCGTTGGCAGCAACGCAACTCACAGCGTAGACAGCTACGCAGGTCACATCGTAGCCCACAGCGTAGGCAGCAACGCAACTCACAGCGTAGACAGCTACGCAGGTCACATCGTAGCCCACAGCGTAGGCAGCAACGCAACTCACAGCGTAGACAGCTACGCAGGTCACATCGTAGCCCACAGCGTAGGCAGCAACGCAACTCAGAGCGTAGACAGCTACGCAGGTCACATCGTACCTCACAGCGTAATCAGTTACGCATTTCGTAACATTGTTTACAGTATTACACTTATAGCTAAACTCTCTTTACAATTAGTTAATACCTTGTATAATGAGCACTTATTTAAATTTAATAAATGATAAATAAGTAACTAAAAGTGTTCTTGATTAAAGATCAATACACGTGTTTATTACAGAGACCAATAATGGTTTCCTACTGCATTGAAAACAGATAACATGCAACTGCATTGCACGTTGGTACAAGTTCGGGTTATTGCCTGTACATTAATAAGTTCCGCTTCGTTTCAAAGGCAACAAGTTAATGGCTCGCGGAAAAGCTATTCTGTTTTCAACTACTGATATTGCTTTTTATCAAAAGTGGTAAAGCCCACATGAAGTTGATTATATAAATTTACTTTGCATGATGGTTTGTATAGAGATTTTGAATACGATTAGATGGTGGCAAATCCAATATAAGCTGGCTTCGTATTCTATTGAAACTCCATACTACGCTGGACTAGCGCTTCGTCAAAAGGTTACCACCAACATGCGGTCGACTACACAATGTTGTCCGTCTTCTTTTGTATCCATCGCGAGCACTTTCATCGCAAATATACGAGTCGCGTGGTTTCATAAAACGCCAAGAGAGAGCAGCACCATCGCGAGAAGCCATAAAATGCAGTTACTGTGACGGAAATCGGTTAGATGGCATCATTAACATATCATTTAAAGAGTTATACAGCATGATACAATCACCTACTTAACGGACGCACTTGACTAATTCAACACCCCGTACCAACATATCACACGATTTGACATTTTGTAGGCTCCAAATATATATACGTAAAAATACGACATAAGCAGCGAATATAGCTTTATTGAAATGCAGTTACAAAGCATGTCCATTTGACAGACAATATCCCAGAATCGAATTCCGGAACAAATCTGTGGGCAGATGACAATAGCGTTAATTATTATTTATTAACGAACCCGATATTGCAACGTGAAAATGCGAACAAAACGCGAATGAATGACGTAACACGGAAATCCCTCTTTTAACTGACACCCCACTAGAGCTTTGTTTTATTCATCAAATTTATTTGTTCCAAAAATGTTCTCAATATTTTTATTTAACATGAAATAATAGGTAAAACAAAAATAAATTTGTTCTTCCATTCGAAATGGTTTACGTTTCAGAATGGAAGTATGTTTGAACGAGTTTTACTGGATAGGAGGGCCGTTTTCGTTTTCAGATACAGACATTTAGATTGATTGCGCTGGTCTTTTATTTTACCGGCCTTCGTAGGCCTTCGTAGAATGAATGTTTCGTTCATTTCTCATCACTAAAATCGTTAGATAAAATTTTAAATTACCGGGAATAAGTATGTTTTTTTTAAATATCTATTTTGTTTAATCACTAGTTCCTAGGCAAGCCATTTTGCTGTCATCATTCGACCATTCTTGTCCGTGTCAGTAAGACGTGGAGCGTGCTCCATCTTTGTCCATTTTGCTGTCATCATTCGACCATTCTTGTCCGTGTCAGTAAGACGTGGAGCGTGCTCCATCTTTGTCCATTTTGCTGTCATCATTCGACCATTCTTGTCCGTGTCAGTAAGACGTGGAGCGTGCTCCATCTTTGTCCATTTTGCTGTCATCATTCGACCATTCTTGTCCGTGTCAGTAAGACGTGGAGCGTGCTCCATCTTTGTCCATTTTGCTGTCATCATTCGACCATTCTTGTCCGTGTCAGTAAGACGTGGAGCGTGCTCCATCTTTGTCCATTTTTTTAAATTATGGTACACTTCCTCTCTGTTTTACCTTCATAATTATTTACAGTTCTTTGCTGTCGTTTCGTGAGTATTATTGTGCATCAGTAAGTGCTTTATGTATGTACATAAGTATTTATTGTACAGATATGTAACTTTTACATCGCAGACCGCTTGCAGTATTGTCTCTCCTTCTCCCTTTACATCTATCCAAAGGTTGTTTCGGGAGATACCTGTTTTTGATAAGGCGGGAGGAAACGCCCGGGAGTTATCCCTGCATAGATCGCCCAGAAGACACGGAGGAGCATACGGTGGAGGTCTGCCCGGCTTGGGCGGAGCACCGCCGTGTCCTCGTGGAGGCGATCGGCAGCGGCTATCTCTCGCGTCTGGCCCTGGTCCAGGCCATGGTATGGAGCAAGACTGCATGGGAAGCCGTCACCTCCTTCTGCGAAGTAGTAATGTTCGCAAAGAGGGAGGCGGCGCACGTGAGAGAGAGGCAATACATGCGCCCTCACGGCCCTAGTTGCCGCAGGAGACGCCCTGGGCGTCGGAAATCCCAGGCTGATTCCCGGCCACCGTAGGCGCGGGCTTGCGGACGACGAGTAATGGGTAGCTCGCTGTCCGGTAAGGACCAAGCCCGGGTCGACGGCGCGTTGTGCCTGCCAGAGGTGCGGGTTGTTTGAAAGAGATATCGTGGCCCCTGGCACACAGGCAACTGAAGGAACATGGGTGGGTTTTAGTCAGTAAAAGTCTGACACCCAGAGCGGGAGAAGTTATTTTATAATTTCCCAAACAGTAGAAAAAAAGGATTGTTAAGTTGGAGAATATCTGTAGGTAATGACAAATTCAATTCGATTCGATATTCTATAAGAGGGCTTTTACAAATCGAAGTGCTTAGTTTTAGGAAAATTTAACGGTGCGTGGTAGCTGGTCGCTCGTGTGTGTCTAGTGACGTACGCTACGCACACATGCTAACCGCTATGCGTCGGACGCCAAGGAATAAACCGGCGCGGACTAAAGCTAAATCCTGGGCGTCCCGATATTTATTACTTACTAGCTGACCGACAGACGTTGTCCTGTCTTAACTATGAATATTGAATTCGAATGGGTATAATTAATGCGCAACTTTCTTATTTTTTTCTTTTTTTATTGTTAGGAGAAGGTTCTTAACCTTCTCCTAACAATAACAAACACAACAAAAAAAGCATAGGAAAATTGGTCCAGCCGTTCACGTGTGCTGCCGTGACCAAGGGAAATAGGGATTCATTTTTTAAATATATATATATAGATATATAGAAAGATTTACATCAGCGTTGCATTCAACAATTGTTTAGAAATATTAATATTAGTTTTACTTTTAAATAGACTGTTTTTTTTTCAAGCAAGCTCACTTAGTAACCTTAGTTATTAAATACTTTTTGTTTGAATTTCTATTAAAAATACGTGGGATACTCTGGAAGCTGAAAAAAAAATGTTGTAAGGTATAGGTAAATATTTTTTTATTAAATCTAATCAAAATAGGAGAGTATTTTGATTACTGATTACTGATACTTGACTAGCATATAAACAAAGTTTCATGGGTCTGAACCAGTTTTCGAAACACTTTTACCAGTCCGCCGCTGACACCTCGTTTACAGCCTGCTCGAACGTTGACGCATCTTCCGGCGACGAAAATTGTATGCCTTACAGCTGATTTTTTATTTTCGGGAGTAAAATGAAATCACACGGTGCTAGGTCAGTGCTGTAAGGAGAGTGACCCAGGAGTTTGACCGGCGTGCTGTCCAGGAAGTCCTTCGTTTTGAGCGCGGTGTGCGAAGGCACCTTGTCGTGGTGGAGCAGTAGCCCGCGGAACCCTGTGTTTGGTCGCTTGTTGCTCACAACAGAGAAAACTTCTGCCAAGCATTTGGTAGTATACCATTCAGCGTTGATGCTTTTTTGGTTTCGTAAAGGAATTGACACCAAGTAGCCAGTCAAATTGAAAAAGCTCGCGATCAAAACTTTCCCCCCGCTTCTAGATCGCTTCACTTTTGTAGGCGTTGATTCGTTTTGAAACACCCAAACCGTCGACTGGCGCTTCGTTTCTGGATCGTATTGATAAATCCAAGACTCAGCACTTGTAATGATATCGTAAACACGCCAAGACGAGCCTGCTTAAAATTTGTTTATCATATCACGGCACCATTCCACCCGGGCCTGCTTCTGAGCATCGGTGAGGTTGTGCGGCACCCAGCGTAAAACTATCCTCCTCACGCGAAGTTGCATGTGTAGAATTTCGTGAAAGCTTCCCGATCCAACCTGTAGTATGTGCTAAATCTCTTGATACTAACTCGCCTATTGTCATGGATTAAATTTTTCACAGCTAGCACGTTTTCTTCCGTAACAGCCGTCAAAGGGCTACCACTTCTTTCTTGATCACCTAAAGTTAACCGACTGCGCTTGAATTCGTTATACCAACCATACACGGTTGCCTTAGAAGGGCCTTCATCCATGAATGCCATTTGAATTCTATCGTACGATTCGTCCGGTTTCAGGCGACACTTGAAATCGTAAAAAAATCATAGCGCGAAACGCAGATCCATTTTTTTATGAGATACGATAATTTAAATTAGCTCGCAAAGAATGTGGAGGGAAATTTTGAAATTGGAACGTTAGGTACGTTCCAATTTTTACTTACAAATAATCATATTTTCAAAATAGATTTTAACTGGCCAGTCTCTCATACATATACTCTACTCTCTCTCTCTCTCTCTTGTTTTGTTTTACATAATTTTTATAAAGTATTGTCGCACTATTAATTACCACATTATTGCAAGTTTGACATTATTTTGCGTTGTTATCACGTATGACGGACATGATGTATGTATGCTATATATATTAGACCTTACTGGGTGTTTTACGACGCGACCACCATGTGTGGTGCGAGTGATAGCGTTTTCACTAGCGTTTTTTCCAATCAGTATGCCCTTTTTGATACTACTAGGTTGATCGTTTGCTTTTCTGGGCTCCAAGGAACTGTTACTTTTATTTTGCGGTTTTGCATTTATCTGTGGCGGTTCCAAGTTTTGATCATCATGTGAGTTTAACAGGTACGCTGGTTTGATTCGGTCTATGGAGATGTTACTAATACCGCTTGGCAACTGTACTGTAAATATTTTGTCGTTTCTCATAATGACTTTGTACGGTCCAACGTATGTATGGTGGTTGCAATGATTCCTTTCCCATATCCCGGTTAACGAACACGTGGCCGCATCTTTTTAGCTCTGGGTGTACAAAAATTGTCCTGAAGTCTCTGTGCTGACTTGGTTTGGGTTTTAAACATTAATGGTTTCCTTAAAGTGTTGTACATACTCGTGTGAATCGTAAAACTGTGTGTTGGTGTTGACGTAAAATTCTCCCGGCAATCTATAAAGTAGAACCATATACCAATTGTGCCGCGCTAACGTTAGTATCACACCGTGGTGCGGCCCTGAGTCCTAACAGAACTGTTGGCAATTCTCCTAACCAATTTTCGTTATTCAGCTTTGCCCTAAGTGCTACTTTTAATGATCTATGCATTCTTTCCACAGCTCCGTTTCGTTGGGTGGTGAGTTTTTCGTACTCCTAAAAATTGCACTAAGTGTTTGAATATCTCGCTTTCTAATTGCATGCCCTGGTCGCTTGTTAGTCTCAAGGAGCAGCCGAAATAAACGATCCAGTTTTCATACACGACTTTCGCTACTGAATTTGCCGAGATGTCTGATACTGGTATTGCCTCTGGCCATGAGGTAGCGTCGTCTAACATTGTTATCAGATATCGATGGCCTTCCTGTGAGGTAGGTAACGGTCCAACGATATCGAAATGTATGGGTTCGAATCGGTCGCAGTCAGGAAATTGGCCTAACTCTGACAGGGTGTGTCGATGTAACTTTGCCTTTTGGCACCGGATACATGTTCTTGCTATCCCACTGACGTCTTTGTTAACGTCTGTCCAGAAATAAGCCCTCATGCATCTGGTAGTTCTGATACCCGGGTGACTGATGCTGTGTATGGTTTCAATAGCTTTTTACGAAACTGTGGTGGTAGGTACATTCGTTCCTTACCAGTTGATGTTTCATATTTAATGTAATACTTTGTGTCTGTAACATTGTGTCGGCTAAAACGCAAACTACATAGCTGTGTAATAATTCTGAGAGTTGCTTATCGGTTTCCTGTGCTTGGGCTAGTTCCACTAAATCGAAACCTATTGAGCAGTTTATTGTTTCAATGCGCGATAGTAAATTCGCTGTGACGTTATCCGCACTACGATTGTGTTTTTTTTTTCGTAACCTCTCTAATGAACATAATTTGCCTGGTTCGCCTGCGGGATTCCTTTTCGCTACCTAGTTTACTAAATAAATACACAAAGGGTATGTGGTCTGTGTAGATCACTACTTCACGGCCCTCTATTAGTTTTCTAAAATGTATTATCGCCAAGTATATATATGCCTAATAACTCTCTGTATGTACTGTACTTTCGTTGGGCTTCAGTAAGTCGTTTGGAGAAAAAACGTAGAGGACTCCAGCACCCTAATTGCGTAACTCACGATTAATCATAATCTGTTTCGTTTTGAAACAGAGTGCTAAACCATTGCTTATATGTCCGAAAAATGTGTCTGCTCAACAAGTAACGCAATGAATATTGTCGAACTGTCAAAATGAAACAGATTATGATTAATCGTATGTTGCGCAATTAGGGTGCAGTCGGTACCTTCACGTTGCTGCAATACCGCTCCCACACTGCTGTCTGATGCGTCTGTCATCAATGCTAGTGGGGAATCTGGTAGGGGATGTGTCAACCAAGCTGCCTTTTGTAAGCTGACCGTACTTATTTCGAATTCGCATTTCGCCTCCTTCGTCCATTCGATGACGGTCTTGTCTTTTTTCTTTGAGTTGTGGAGGTATTTGTTCATATCTGCTTGGTCCTGGGCTGCGCGTGGAATGTGTGATCTATAAAAGTTAAACGTATCTGTGTAGTTCTTCAACTGTCTTTGGCCTTGGGTAATCGCTTATCACTTTGACGTTGTCCTGCAGAGGCCGAATTTTTTCCGTGGATACTTCGTAACCTAGAAAATGTCGTTTTTCCTGTCCAAAACAACACTTAGATATATTTATTGTGATGCCGAATGCAGTAAATCGTTTAAAGAGTTCCTCCAGGTGTCGCTTTTGCCTGGCTGCGTCGACGGAAGCTATAATGACGTCATCAGCGTATGAGTATAGGAAGTCCAACCCCTGTAATACACTGTGGTCCATGAATCTTTTAAAGGTTTGGACTGCGTTACGCAAGCCGAAAGGCATTCTGGGAAATTCATATAATCGGAATGGGGTGATAACTGCTTTTTTTTCTATATCATCTTTATTTACTGGAATGCAGTTGTAAGCCCTATTAATATCTAGGCTAGAGAATACCTTTTTGCCCGCTAATATGTACGTGTAATCTTGTAGTCTACAGACGGGGTACCTATCCGGCTTAGTCATGGCGTTTAGCATTCTAAAGTCAGCCACACGTCTGGAACTATGTGTAGTGGCCTGGCCCATGCGTTTGTACTGGGCCTGCAAATGCCCAAGTCTAGCATGAGTTGAAATTCGTTCTTAGCTGTGCTGTGCTGTGCCACTGTCAATTAGGAATTGTATACCTGTATTTATGTCTATTAAACTTAGGCGGTGGTTCACTCTTGGATCTCTTGGACTCTTCAGATCTCCGCCACTCTCTGCTCCGCTTCTAGTTTTCTGGACTGTTCTCTCTTTGCTTGCTCCAGTTGCACGGGTGTACGCATTTATTGGCGCGCTGTCCGAAGCGAAAGTAGTAAACCCAAAGCCAATTCGGGTCTTTCGGGGTTCGCCGTCTGCTGGTGCTGCGGTCTCGTGATCTTGATCTGTAATTTTGTCTTCCCCAATTGTTGTACCTTGGTCTCGAGTTACGGCTCTTCAATCCCTTGATACGTTCCCCCAGACCTCTTGTTTCGGCGACTATATCCGTCGTTTCTTTTGGCGCGTCTATTTTGCTAATATTATTTTGGTCGTAATTGTTTCCATTACTTTTTCCGCTACCGAAGCCAAGATCTCCGTGTCTTTTGACTCTGTGGCTGCTAGAATACTATCCACAGTAGTGGGCAAGTGATTCTTCCATAGAACCGTCAACGTTTCATCCGTGACTTTTCTTCGCGCCAGGTCCTTCATTTTCCACAGCAGCTGCGATGGTTTTTGATCTCCCAGTTCCATTTCGACTACCGGCTTCAGCACTTGTCGGGTTTCAGACTGTGCGTAAATTTTGCATAGTCGAGTTTTTATCGCCTCGTACTTTCCTGATGACGGTGGGTCCAGTAATATGTCTGTAACCTGCGATAATACCTCCTTGCCTAGTTTGGACCCTACTACCTGGTATCTGGCGTCGTCGGATGCCTTTTGTGGGTTCAATGCCGCTTCTGTCTGTATGAACCATAACTTGGGTTCATCACGCCAAAAATCTGGAATGCGTCCTGATACTGAGATGCTGGTAACCTGCTGCTCCTCATTCAATACCTCTTTCACCTTTTCTGATGCCATTATGCGATTATTCAAAGCATTATTCAAGGCGCCTTCCGCGTGGTAGTTGATTCACCCGGCTGAGTTAAGTGTAACGCGATATTGCTTCCTGCTTTCCGGGGTCACCAATTTACATATTTATCTTAGGATTCCTTAGGTGGCAGGATGAGTACACGAAAACATGGACAGATAATTCACTTGTTGTTTTATTTAATCATCAAATAGTTATACAATGACACTTGATTATTACATATACATAGTTAACTCACGACACGATAACACGCGACTGACGGAACGACTGCGGACTGGCCCTTGCCGGTGTCGCCTGTAGATTCTCTATGAAAAATACTTACATTGCAATTGATGACGCTGTACGGTCGCTACAATAGGAAACAAAACCTTTTGTAAGTTATTTATCGCTATTGATACTATATACAGGTAGGTAGTTTAATAGCATAATTGGTTGATTATTCAGTGGGAACATAATGGCTTATAATGTTCCCACAACTGGGACACCGGTCTCTTTGAGGGAGTGGGCTGCAATCTAACATGCGGGCCCCTTGCGGATTGGTAGATGTCACATGTCTTCGAATTGATCTTTTAGGATGTGCTGGTTTTCTCACGATACTTTCCTTCATCGTTTTGAGAGCAGTGGTGATGAAATTATTTACAAGAAGTAAATCGTCTGCCTGGATTGGAACCCACGACCCACAACTCTCCGTTACTATCGGACCGCCACTCAACTTACACTATACTATTTTTAATCACCCGAAATATCATTTGCCTGCACACCCACACTCGAAACGAACACTCGTCGAAAGATACCGTTTAGCCATTCAGCAGTCAATAATACAGTTTATGCAATAGTAGCATTGCATAAATTATTACTAGTGATATAAAATATTATTATTACAATAATTGTATGAAATCGGATTACAGGCTGCATAATATATTTCGAGTGTTCGGTTCTGAAAGCGTTCGGTTCTCTCCGAATAATTTACGGTAATTTAATTTGCTTGCAGCTCCGCACTGGGCTAATATGGACTTGCCACGTGGCTGTACTATACGAGTATATAATATACACCAAGATATTTCAACGTTTTTCAGAGCTATGACGGACTTACTTAATTCAATTGTTAGTTAGCCATGATTGGAGTAAGCTACGTTATGATTGGAATCTCATTAGATGTCTATTTCAAATTTAGTTTTGAAACGAAGTTCCTTATCGTATGTTGATACTCTGGACACTTGACGAAAGAAAGGCTAACTGAAAAAAAAAATTACCGTCACGTCACTTTTGCTATAGTATATTTAGTTAGTTATATCTTCTCAAACGTTGTTAATTTATTTCATTGTGCCTGTACAGAGAGAGGCTCATCGTTCCGCTCGTTACCGTCGACACGACTCGGCTTTTTTATTTTTACGAATTTGGCGCAGTAACAGCCATTTTTTGCGGAGAGTGATATTTTTCATTCATTTTGGTCAAATATCAATGGTTTGTGCAGTTCGCTTCGTCGGTGAAGGTATTATTAAAAGAGCATCGCTTGTTGAACCCACGCTCCATCGTAGAACTAAAACATCTTTTGAAATATTTTCATTAAATCTATCTCTGAATCCCACTGTCACACATAATATGCAGTTATATTATATATCAAAGTACAGGTCCACTACAGGTTAATCTTACACATTGCTCCGCAATAGATATTGTAATATGTTTATGACCATCACAATAATTCAGAATAAACACATAGTCGCTTACCAACCCGCACTGGGCCCGCGTGGTGAATTACGGCCCACTCCTTCTCACGGAGAGGAGGCCTGTGTCCCAGCAGTGGGAACGTTATAGGCTGAGTATGTATGTACATAGTCGCTTTCATAAAAGATTTTCAAGCGGTGAATTAGGTCACACTTTAAGCGTGGCCAGAAATGCATAGCTGCATAACTGAGATTTTTAACTGTTAAATATTTAAAAGCTTTTAGTCAGTCATCTCAATAAATTAACGCATCTTTGATAAATTATTTCTCCTAATGACTCTTATCCTTGTTATTTTGGTAATTGCTTGTTACAGCAATTTATCAGATACGTCCTTTTCTAAAACGCCATTTAAAAAGCAATGGCTTGTTCAATTGTAAAAAAGAAATCAGTGTTGGTCCACAGAATAATTTAACCCAGTCTCGCCTCTTCATTTCTTTTACAAATAAACCTGCCATGTTTTTATTTATTTATTAAACATTCCCTGATAAAAAAAAACAATGGTTTGCTAATATGTTTAAAAATTGTGTTGGTCTATAACAGAATTTAACCCAGTCTCGCCTCTTGTCTTTTATTTACAAATAAACTCTCTTGCTTTTATTTACTAATGAAAGTTTCCCTGATCAGATGGGCGCTATGGTGCGGTGCGGTGTGGCTTGGATAAATGTGAGTAAGAATTTTTAATTAAGTTCAAGTGTTTACGAACCAGGCCTTCAAAATATTTTTTGCAAATTAATACTCAACTTGAGAGCTTCATTACAGACCAGCATAACACACGGTGACACTTGAGTAAAAAAAAAACATAAAAGGTTAAAAAAAGCTTCTTTGCAGTCGATTAAAAGGATGTTTACCTGCACATATTTTTTTTCAGTGAGTGTATTGTATTAGTATTTAACATGTTTATCGGCCACTGTACGAGGAGGTTTGTAAATGAACTTTTTAAGTGTTTGTGTGTGATAAGTGTTTCTGTTTATCCTTACATTTTATAAACCGAAACGTCTCTCTGTCTGTTTGTTCATTTGTGAATATTTATATCTGTTACGGCTAATAGCCGAAGTGCAGCTACACCTAGTTTTAGCCGGCTATTAACTAGGTGCAGCTGGACTAGCGCTCGCCGGCCACTGCTGCGGCATCGCTCGTTGCGCTCGCTCGGCTCGCGCGCGTTTGGTCGCAATTCTAACCTAACCTAACCTAATCGGTCGGTAAGCAGTATGGTGCAGTTCACAATTTATCGACAGTTTACAATCTCGCGAGATAGATTATAATCTAACGGTATTTACAATTTTTCGGTGACATAAGTAGGATACATCTAAGTTTAACCAGCACTACGTATCCGATTGACGTGTTTTTAGGCTAGTCGTTTAATTTGGATGCAGAGTACAGCCTATCTTTTGAAACAACATACGCTTGAAATTTAGTAGCAGTGTTTTTTATTTCTAAGTCAAACTTTAGAATCATTAGAAGCTAGAGTAAAAATGTATTCTAGCAATAGTTATTACATAATAACTTCTGTAAATTGAACAGATTAATATGCTGTTAATTCCGATTCGAGGACAACCGGCCTGCAGCCACAAAAATACATGCATATAAATGATGGCGGTTAGATAAATTCGATTAGATTTTATCCTTTAATTATTAATTGTTGAAAATTTGAAATTGATTAATTATTTATTTTATTTTATATTATGAGTATCCGCCTGATAACCACGCAGCAAATAACTAGGAGGAATTGGTAAGCACTAAAGGAACAATACATACATAAAAACAATAGCAAGGTACCTTCTGTTTGTTTAAGAAAATTAACCCTGTTATTACCGCAGTCAACGCGGGTGTGTTATAAACAGCGACTGGAATTTTAATGCAGTAGATATCGTATGGGTTGCGCGCTGCACTTTATAGTCTTTTTAAGCTATCTACATTGTTCATCCTGGCCTGGAAAAGCTTCAGGTTTTTACTTGGAATATCAAAATGGCCGACCTTTTTATTATATTGGAAAGTTGTAAATCATCCTACGGTAATATGCTAATGAGATAAATACTATCCTAAGTCCCCTAGGACTGGTAATAGCGAGACCCATCTCGCTATAACCGTGTGCCAAATCCATTCAACCATTTTAAATCGTTGAAAAGCAGACAGAGATATACTTTCGCATTTATAATATTAAGTACGGATTTTAAGAATTATCACAAAGGCATTTTGTATAAATAAGATTTAGCATGAAAATATGAATTACATTCATTGAATAAAACTCTCGCAAAATTGATTTGTATGCATAATTTGTTCGAGGAAATCCCTTATTCATAAAGCAAATATGGAATGAATGTTTTTAGCAAGCACAACTATTAATTAATGTTCTATTCGTATGATTTATGTCTTATAACAGTATGTAAAAGAGGGATATGCGAACAAAATTCTCTGTAAAAGATAAATGCAAAACAATTCATATTTAATTACTGAACATTGGACATTATTGACATCAGTGAAAGAAGACTTTGTGAGGAAATCTGGACCTTATTTATACAGGTAAATAAAAATGAAATAAGAACGACTGGACAGATTGTACCATTCGTGTCCAGCACCCAATAAACTCGCCGGAAATATTATTAGTCTGACTGTCTGGTCTACGTTAGGCAGTCTAAAGACCAAAGTGCACGAGGGTTGCAAGTTGTAATGGTTGCATATCATGTCATTTTTAGCATGGTTGCTTGGAGAAGCCAGCAATGAAACTTTACTTATTATCTACCAAAATTCTGAAGAACTATTTAAAAAGTAAAGTAGGAAAAGAAAGGTTCTTATTCGATCGACGATATTCTACAAAGATAAAATAATAACAAACTAAATTGTGTAGGTATCTATTAAGTATTTAGATTATTTATATACAGAATATGACATTTCGATTCCTTACCGCTACATTGGTTTCTTAAAAAACACGATACTGACGTAGTTTGAAAGTAGTTAGATTCCGCGGGGAATCATTATAACCATACAGAATTGGGGCCTGGTTGGATTTATTACACGGGCCTACTTAACACAGTGGCAAATAATGTAATTTTAGCATTTCATGTTGCAAATAACAATAAAGCCGGTCATTCGGACACACAAACTGAAACGTTCAAGACTTGTTGAATACATAATATATGCAGAAACATACACAGACATGAAATCACGCCTTCTTCCTATGGAGGTAGGCAGAAAGTACAGATCACCACCTGCTACCATCATTACATACTCGTTTTGCTTCGTTAACGTTCATACATCTGAGGCCTTAGTGCGAGTTTCATTTAACCATCTCGATTAAATGCTTCAAGCGCGTTTGGTGCTCCAATTGGCCCTGATTGGTGATGGACCAATCGGAGCGCCGATCGCGCTCGATGCGTTTGTTCGAGATAGTTAAATGAAACTCACACTAGGGCCACTGGTCATACACGCACGCTGGTTGCGAACTGGTACTAGGCACCTGACCTTTCCGTGTGTCACAGTTCCGTGTGGTGCTGGACGTAAAAGAATAGCACCATCACATTTCTTACCGTGAGTGTCGTAGAAGGCGACTAAGGGACTTACTAGAGAATGGGCAGCAGCGTTCTCTATGCACTTTACAACCATACTGCGATCGCCAATCCGCCTGCCAAGCGTGGCGATTATGGCAAAACCCCCTTTTGGGGGAGGCCTATGTCCAGCAGTAGACGTCTTTTGACTGAAATGATGATGATGACCTGACCTGTCTGAAGAACATCGCCAATAAGGTCACTATATGTCCATCTAGGGCGTTTCCAGCGTTTCCTCTCACATCTGCTTTGTAAATACTGTTTGTTAGTCGACTTTCACTTATCCTCTCGTAATCAATCAAAAGTCATTTATTCAAACTAGGCTGAGAGTCAGCACTTTTTGAACGTCAAAGTTACATAAGACAGTCCGCCCTTCACCACTTCCTAGTGCTTTAGCTGAAAAGAAGAAGTGGCGCAACAAACTCCCCAGCAGCACAGCTGTCTGTTAAGTTAAAAGAACTTCATTCTGGACAATAATAGGTAAGTAATTGACATTACTAAACACAAAACATAAAATTAAATTATTTGCCGTATGTCAGCTAGCACACGTCAATATACCAACAAAACATTGTAACTAAACTCAAGCAGATATAAATAATAAAAAGTAAAACAAATCCATAAGAACTCAATACCCATAAAAGCCTCCAGGCATAAAGGGTGTGCCCACTTAATAATCCGCCTATGAGAGAAGTGGGCGGTAATCCACCACGCGGGCCCAGTGCGAGTTGGTAGATGTCACATCATCAGATGTCTTCGAATTTTTGGTTCCAGGACCGAGTTTGCTTAACGTTTTGCGAGCAGAATGATGAAATGCAATTAAATACGCAAAGTAAAGTGAAACAATCTACTCTAATATGAGGAACAGAAAATAAACGGTTTTCAAGGTATTTTTAATAGGACCATGGAAGACTATGAGGCAGAACGTTTGGCAAAGGCAAACACCATATTTGCAACCATTGGCTGTAGCTAATACCTAAGACAATTTGGTATTCAAATCATATTCTCAAAAATCGAGTTACAACGAATACACGTATGTTTTAGCGTGTTTAAAGTAATTACTTACAAAGAAGAAATAGAAAGAGAATTCACAAGACGTTTAATGTTCATTTGTGTTTTAATTTTTAATTCATGTTTTAATTTCATCAACAAGTTCTTGTAAAGACAGTTCTAACTTCCTATATTCATTTAGTGTCATGCAAAGCAGTGAATTACGTAATTTCTTGCCGATATCCCAATTAAAACAGTCAACTACACAAAGAATACATATAACCGCTACTTATAATTCCTACTTCCATTTCTTCCACACATTCAGCCTATAACGTTCCCACTGCTGGGACAGAGGGCTCCTCTCCGTGAGAGGGAGTGGGCCGTAATCCACCACGCGGGCCCAGTGCGGGTTGGTAGATGTCACATGTCTTCGAATTTGTGTGCTGCCAACCTGCTGTGTTGCTTTCAAATACTTCCGCCTTTTATCGGTAAATACGCCTTTAGCCACCAAAGACAAAAAAAACGTTGGTTCTTTGAATAGTCAATAGAGGACAAAAAAAAAACAATTTTCGATGATTTTCCTGTATGCATTATACCAAAAATAACTAAAGAGCAAAATGCAATTTTATACCCCTAAGAAAACACAAAAACCTAATCAGTTCTTTGTGAAAAACTGAAAACGCGAACCCAAAAGATTGATGCATCCTAAAGAGTCTCCAGCAACAGCAGAACTAAGGGAACTAGCCCTAAAATTATGCTGAACTAAAATACCTACAACTTAGCTAAGCCGGAGGTATTTGAACTTCTCTGGGAATAGCCTGACATTGAACTAGAAATCAGGGTTTTACTGAATGAAACTCGCAGAAATAGATGCATGAGTGAATCCCATTCATACCTAATACGCGCGTAGTACTACTCGTAGTGGGGAATTATGTACAGCAATCTGGGCAGGTGGTGTTGATTAGTCTATTATTTAAGTTTGTGATAACTTTATGCTTAACATTTATGTTGGCAACAAAATAGTTGCCAACATAAATGTTCAGCATAAAGTTTTGATGACTTTGATTGGTTTTAAAGTTTTCATTAAGGGGAATCCAGTCGCGGGCTCGAACACACTGGTGGGCCTGGCTAAAAAGCACGCTGTCTCGCCAGGCATCGTGTCCGACAGAGGTAGTATGAGCAGTTATAGTCGCTAGCCTACAAGTACAACGCATTTATAGTAAAACAGCCGCGTAAAAATTTAGAAAAGTCTTTCGGAAGATCCGGTTTTATGAAAAACCACTGCATAAATTAATGACAATTTTTTTTTTAACGTTGCCCCACACTAGGAATTTCTCCTGTATTGTGGGTGCGTTTACAAACATTTAAACTGACACACACAAACAGCCAGACCCGGAACAACTACTTGTAGGTCATACAAATATTTGTTCCGTGCGGGAATCGAACCCGCGACATGCAGCGCAGCAGTCAATCGAAAAAAAAACAAAAAAATAAAATTAAAAATTAAAAATAATAATATTTTTTCTTTAAATTTATTGAACGTTTCGATAGTTGAGCTTTGTCGATTCCAACTTGATTTTGGAGATTTTAAACTTCTTTTATTACTTAAACACGCCCAAAGTTAAGTTAAATTAGCAAGAAAAACTAATCTTTGTTGGCTCCTAACTTTTTAATGGCTTTTTATTTTAGTATTTTGTTTCCGTACACACAAAATTAATAATGAGACAAAACCATACCATGTTTAATTTTTGATATACATTGTCGAACAGTGGAGTAATACACTCCCGAAGTTTGTATGGGAAAAATGTGGACTAGATTCACCTTAAGATGCATTGTCTAAATGTGTGATGTCTTGTCTTAATTTTTACGTTTTTGTCTTTTTGCCAAGGTCCGCTTTCTAACTAAGATAAGTGGGATTCTTTGGAAAATAAATTTTTAGTTCCAGTTTAACGAAATGTGAATTGATTAAACTTTTTACTAATTAAGAATGACTGTTAAAAGTTTTTAGGATGAATAAAAAAGTTTCTGAAACTTTTATTATGTTTTTTATTTGCTTTTAATGTCATTTAAAAGGGTATTCATGGTTTAAAACACATATCTAAGTAATTGTCTAGCAGCTTGTTAAGATAAAAAATGCTCTAGCATCGTTTAAAGAAAAAACCTTGTTCCTAACCTTTCATTTCTGGTGGCGTAGTTGTCAATAAATATCTAATAGTAAATTCGATGAAGAATAACTGTATTATAGGGGTTCCTTATCTGAGTCCCGGGGGACGCTGAAGGAAGCCGGGGCGGCTCACCATTTATCTTAGCTAACTCGCCTTTATCTCACAATACACGTCAAGCTTTATTAACTTGACCTTGTTCCTCCACCTATCCTGTATACACACCACGCTGACGTTGCCATAATTCGTAAAAGTTTTGTTTAACATCCAGCGTACCGATGGCCGCCGTTCAAAGTTTTAAAAGTAAACTTTATAAACTAGTATTTCAAAGTTCTAAACTTAAAAATAGTTTAAATATACTGTGTGTACAATCAAAAACCGCCCTCTTTCAATAGTTAAGTAAAAATAATTTACATAGTTTCGTTTTGTTTTGTAAACAAACTGTTGGAAAGTAAATAAAAGTATTCATTAAATGGCCGGCAAAGTTGAACTGCGATTTTGTTTGCGCTCGGATATATGCAAAGCTGTAGCGCGTAATCGACGCAAGTCGCGTGGGCATGGAGAGCGGAGTCCACTGGTTGATCGTGTGGGGTTCGGTGCTCGCTCCGTCAAGTGTCCCTCCAAGTTGACGAGCAAAGTTTGTGCGGCGTTTTACGTCCACCCCTCCGCTCGTAGCGATCGAAGTAGCGGCGCGCGCAGCACCCCGCGCTCTATATAAAGCGCTCCCCTCACACCAGCTCCCCACAACCACAAGAGGACGCGCGCGATCGCCCGCTAAGCCGCTCGCCCGGGGCGCCGCTCTTTCTCTTTTCTCTCTTTTTCTCTGTTCGTCTGTCTCTCGCTGATGCGGCCGCGCTGAGGCCGATGCGGGCGCCGCCATGCCGCGCTGCCTCATGGCCAAGAAGTGGAAGGTGGCCCCGGCGGCGGAGCTGGCCGAGGAGTCTGACGAGGAGATCGACGTGGTCGGCGAGGGGCGCGGCCGCAGCCCCGCGCCTGCCGCCACCGCGCCAGGGCCTCCGCCCCGGGACCCCGAGCCCACGCTCCTCTACAACGGTAAGGACCCGCAGGTCGGCGCTGGTCGCGCGTGTCAAGGCCCGCGCGGCCGCAACTAGTGCCAAGGTCTCGCGTCGCGCACTCCCATGCACGCGACGCCGACGGTCAACAACTCCATATGACAACCACAGATTTATAATATGTCTTACTCGCTTACGAACTTACTCCTATCTTGTGCTTTCTGCGACTGTGTTTCATACTTTGCGAATTCATTTTTATCAACTCAAGCTAGCCAGCGACTTTAATTTACCTTTATTTTATTTATTTGTCAAAACATGCAAACATTGTTAATTGGTGATCTTATTAGTTGATTTTGTGAGTCACAGTTAAGCATAAGCATAGGGTTAAGTTCGGAAGCACGCAACAGTCTTGAGTTAGCATGTAGGCACAAGAAGCAGCTATACAGTTGAGCAACAGTTGCGCAGTGATGTCACAGAAGCTCATGGATCTTGGCACAGCGCCATATCGGAGCCGCCTTCAGCGCGCCAAACAGCACTAAGTATGAACCACGCACTCCAACTGCCTTTTTTATACTTCAACGTTGCCAAAACTCGACCCCATTCCCAAGTACGTATAATATTGTACACATATACCCCAACAGTTGCAGATTCTTTACTGAAAGCCACAAACTACTTTCCAGTCTACGTGTAAACTACTTTCATTTGTTTTAAACAAATAGGTATCCCAACCCTTTACTTAGTATCAGTTTTAAACCTCAAAATCCATTAAACGGTGGCTTTTATTTGCAAACAATTAAAGTCATGCGGGTTGCCGATAAACCGCCAATATTTACAAACTACTCCGCTATTTCCACTCAGTTACGTTCGAAAACATATTCGTTTATCCCACCTGCGGCGGGTTCGATCAATTCGGCGTTTCTTGTTTTTTACACCTTTCATTTTTGTATTCCATTTTCTGACACCGGGCATGAAATGCAAAAATAACTGCCCTTTAAAAGTTTACACGTTTGAAACCGGCGGCCAGGCGCTGATTTTTTTTTGCTATTTTCACAAACGTTTCACTGTAACATTGGCTTTTTGACTTTTTGATTAACAGATACATTTAACAACGTATAGCTATACGTTTTTGAATAGTATAAACATGTATTAAGGTTAAATACATTTTATAAATCGCAGAGAGAAGGAAGAGATAGACGGAGCATTCCCGAGCCGCATTTACTGAAACGTAATCCCATTGGCCTTTTATTGAACAAAGAGAGAAATATCTTATTCGATTTCGTTGCTTTATTATTTGATCGCGCACTTTGCCGGAGGTCCGATTTGTATCGCTTTTCATAGAATTGAACAAATCAAAAGAAATTGCACAAGTCAACTTTATCGAATTAAACAACTTCATACGCTGTTTTAACTTCCACATTATAAATGTATTCAATAGTAAAGCTAAAAACTAGCAGTGTTCAATGCATGCAATTATTACATATATATCAGCCTATAATGTTCCCACTGCTGGAACACGAGCCTCATGTCTTTTGGGAGAGAGGGATATAATTACTAAGTGAAAATAATTTAAATAGTATTCGCGGTCTCTATTAAAATTAATAACAAAACCAACTCTAAGAAATCCCTTTATTCTTTATATTACTTTAAGCAAAAGGTTTATTTATAAACGTCAAAAATTGTAGGGCTAAGCAGCCGTTAATCATCACAACATAACATAACTTAAAGCAACATAAATTAACCACTGAGTAAGATTTCAGTTCACACAATTTTACAATCAATCAAGTCTCTCTCAACTTCTCAAGTCAAAGGTTCTAAACGTGAGGCCTTAATTATAAGCCTTAACTGGGCTACAAGAGCAAATTCATGAAAAAGAAGGTTCGTTACGAGTCACCGCGGTCTTAATCATTTATAACACTCGTGCTAACCTCGCGATTTAATTTAAATTAATTTAACGATGCTCCCTTAGCATGTTAATTCGAAACTAAATTGCACCTATCAGACAATGTATTTTAAAATATAAATACAATCATTTTAATTTATTTCTATCATATTTTTTAACACAACTTTGTTTTTTGAAACACATGACTTAGGACCTATGTTTTCAAACATTTTTTTTTTTGATATAACAAATTAATATGTAATCCTAAATGTATTTAGACTAAATGGATTAAACTAGGTTTCGGTTCTACTATAAACTAGACGAAAATTAGTTTCGCCTTCAACTTGTTATGGACGATCGAGGCTTTAGTTTAATTTTTAACCGACTTCAAAAAAAGAGGAGGTTCTCAATTCGACTGTTTTCTTTTTTTTATGTTTATGACCTCAGAACTTTCGACTGGGTTAGCCGATTTTGATGATTATTTTTTTATTTGAAAGCTGGTGCTTCCGGAGTAGTCTCATATAAATTCATATAGATCTGATGACGCGTTTCGGGGACAGACAACTGAACTCTTCGAAAAATTACAGCAAATCAACCGCGATTGCTGCTATCGCATAAATATGCATTGTTTTGACCCCCAAGGATGATGACATTTCGAATTGGTGTGGGGTAGGTACTATAACTATAAAGTGAAAAATAAAAACTTTTCCATCATTACGTACCCAGCCTTTTCTCAACTGTGTTGGGGTCGGCCAGTCTAACCAGATGCAGCTGAATACCAGTATTCTAGGCGTAGCCGCAGGCAAAAGCTAGTACCTACTTAATAAATCCTTTTTTTTCACTCTCTTAATATTTATTTAGTATCAACATTTTAATAGTGGTTAACCCTTTTGACCGCCACAGTCATGTATAGATGACAAACCAAAATGTGCCCAGCACGCCACGGCACGACTACATGACATACTTTTAAATAAATAAAGGCGCTTGGCGCCGAGGACACGTTTTTCTTTTTTGACGTGGCTGTCAAAACTCAAAAGATTAAGGAAGATGCGCCGTAGCCAGTGAAACTGCAAAAAACTAAAATTTTGAATTCCGTGGGCTACCCTGCCGCTGCATCCATAAATCTCTGATAATAAATCTCTATATTAGTAAATAGGTACATAATTATAGCAATTATCTATTTACATGGAAACTCAATTATGCTAATATCTAGATTCAATACCAAAATACAATATCTGTTCACAAACTATTATTTATTATCTTCTAATTCTATGTACATAAGTTTTTCTAGGTATGGCATACCTACATATAAAATTTTCGAAAGCAGTGGTGGCCCACATATTCATTGCTCATAAGTTCTTTGTGCAATAAAATCTAATTTACTCTTTTTTCTTTTCTTATGCCTTATGCCTATGTAGTCTTTGTCTGTACCCCCCCCCCCCCCAAGTATTTTGCTGCAGCCGCGCCTGATCTGACCTCTAAAACCTAGTTACTGGTAAGACTGGTTGTCAGTCTTTCGGGCTTCGCATTGTAACGACTGTCAAACAGCCACGAATGATAGACGGAACCACCGGCCTTTTAAGCTTTATTCTCATGTTGATCAAATAAATAACAACGTAAACGACTTTATGTAAGTAGATAGTAACCATAAAGAAAAGAAGAACTAAAACTACTTACTAGATAAAAAAACCTCAATACACAATCGGTTTTCGGAACAGAAAAGAATTTGTAGCTTCAAAATAGACACTGTTTCAAAAGGAAAGACAAGCGCTAGTGCGTAAAATACGAAACGCCGATTTTGACTTGTGTTTCGATCAATTAAACCCAACAGAGCGCTGCCTGCTCGCTTGCCCGCCGCTTGCCGACCGTCCCACAATTTATCCCGTTCGTATACTCGTACTGAATGACAGAATGTTCCCCCGATTAAACGTTGTGTCAGACAAATATTCCGATACAGGAGCGGAATTTTAATCCGTTTTGTAACCAATTATGGCTGAAATGGGTGTCCGAAACTGCGATAACATTCCCTAACGAATATTTTGAATAGTTCAGCGTATATTCAGCGGCCACTGGTATGTTTTGTACATTCGGTGTTCTTCTAATTTTGCAATTAAGAAAATGGAGGACTTCATAATAGCCATTTGTTCTTCTTATGAGTGAGAAATTATAAAACATCAAAAAAATATCGGAAAACGTTTTTATTTTTCACTTTTTAATAGTTATAGTACCTATATACCCTACACCAATTCGAAATTTCATCATCCTTGGTGTATCTTCAAAGACAATCAAATCAAAACAATGCATATTTATGCGATAGCAGCAATCGCGGTTGATTTACTGTCATTTTTTGAAGAGTTCCTTTGTCTGTCTCCGAAACTCATCATCAGTTCTATATGAAATTTAAATCGAACGATTTTGGCATAAACCCCTTTCGAACAAAAAAAGAATTTTGCTAATCCGTCAACCGTCGTTGTTGCCTGAACATACATAGAGAAAAATTATAAACATACCGAATTGATAAACGGTACCGATAAATTTATTGAAGTCGGTCAAAAATAGCTGTCAGTCAAATGTACTTCAGTTTAAATACCTTGGTATCGTATTTTCACTGTGTATATGATTTTAATAACTTTTTAACTAAGTTATGGAATCATAATTTCTTGACAGTTCATTAATTACTGACATTTTCAACCACGGACGAGTAAATACCAGTGGCGTGCAGTCCATGAAGACAGAAAGACACTGCTTACTACCTAAATCAGATTAATATTTAAAAATAATATTATTTTATCAATAAACAAAAAAAATATTATTCATAAATCAGCTCCACCTGTCGAGCGTCGGTCGTATCATTAGTATCATCGAAACAATACCAGCACCCTAATTGCGTAACACACGATTAACCATAATCGGTTTCATTTTGACAGTTCAACAATATTCATTGCGTTATTTACGTTGCTGAGCAGACACATTTTTCGAACATATGAAGCGATGGTTTAGCCATCTGTTTCAAAACGAAACAGATTATGATTAATCGTGAGGTACGCAATTAGGGTGCTGTTCGTTCGCACAATTTGACGCAACATCGCATTACGATGCACTAGCGCCGCTGAGTGCCTCGGGAGAGACACGAACTATTCGCGTCTTAATGTTTATATGTGTGCTCTCGTGGTCATGCAGATTTATTAGGTGTGCATTCCTTTACATACGTGGCACACAATATAACAAATAACGCACAGAACCGTACAGGGAGGGTAGTCACTGACTTTTTTACGCTTTTTTATAACACGATAAATACTTACCGAAGTTTTCCGAACAAAGTTAAATACGACTATTTAAAAAAATAGCATTGTTTCATTGAATTATCGCTACATAAACAACCATTACTTTTTTGGCTGTAGATATTATGTATTTTTATATTCCGAGCCTTTGTTTGTTAAGATTTATTTGTTTTGGTTGTGCTTGTGAGCTATGATAGCATGTATTTAAGATTTTAACGTTGATAATAGTGTGAAAAATAATTGATATTCACTGTGAAAGTTGTTCAGGTGGTGTGTGTATAGAGAAGAGAAAAAATTATGCGTTTTCAAAACTATCTTTCGGTGAACAAAAAAAAAACAAGTAATCATGAAAAGTAGTTGTACACCGGATTTGCAATTAATACAAACTAAAGGTAAAGTCAATATGGTTCATTTAATTGCCTCACAGGTTGTATGCTGTGTAGGTAGGTGTTTTTTGCCTTTTTTTAATTTCTGTCTACCCTGTCTAAAAGATCTGTGCACGCCACTGGTAAATACCGTGGTATTGTAGCTTTTATTCATGTTAATGAAGTAACTCTCCGCAGGAGACGCCCTGGGCGTCGGGAATCCCAGGCTTATTCCCGGCCACAGTAAGCGCGGGCTTGCGGACGGCGAGTAATGGGTAGCTCGCTGTCCTCTAAGGACCAAGCCCGGGTCGACGGCGCGTTGTGTTCCACGCGCGCCTCAAAGAGATGTCAGCACCAACTGGTGGGGTCCGCAAGGGCCGATGCCTGCCAGGGGTGCGGGTTGTTCGAAAGACAAACCGCGGCCCCTGGCACACAGGCAACTGAGGGTACACGGGTGGGTTTTAGTCAGTAAAAGTCAGACACGCCCTCCTACACCATCCAGAGCGGGAGAAGTTATTTGATGATTTCCCAACCAAAAAAAAAATATGAAGTAGCTCATAAGTTTGATTTTCTTCTGAGAAAATTCTTGTGAAGCATCATGTGAGTGTGTCAAGAAGCCGACCCCAACATCGTCAGGAAAAGGCCAGGCAGATGATCATCAAAATGTTTCTGATTTTCAAAGACCATACATTTCTTCAAAGCTTAAACATTATTAAAAATTATGAAACGTTAAGAAAAGCAAAAACTAACAAAGCGAGTAATAATTTTGTTGAATCAAAAGCTACAAGTGAACTTACAAATTGCTATGAACGCAGCTTCCCATATAATTGGCTGGTGACCTCAATAGGTTTCAAGGCACAGCCCAACAGTGCGGGCGGGCTGAATATTGGAGATCAGACGAGCCTGGGGGCCTACTCTCTAATCACGAAATCCGTAATCTCGGTCGCAGTTACGGGCGTTTCCTACTCCGTATCACTTACGGACCTATGATTAGTTTGGGGCCCAAACTAAGAATGAATTGGACACGAAATGATTTGACAGTTGTCCCTACTCCGTATACGGTTTTACCCGTCCAAAAAAGTGAATTAATCAGCTGTAGGAGTCACTTTGAAGTTTCGTACTATTATTGGACTGACCCGTATATTCGTTGACGGAGTTAGAGAGTAAACCCCCTGAGGCCAGCCTGTCTGCGACGGCATTCTTCGCGGATTGATCAAGGAATTAGGACTAGCGAGCTTGAGATTAGGAGTTTCGATCGAATTGTTTTAGAAATGAACGTGAATTTATGCGGGTAGGTAAGTGTAAACGTGAAAGCAGTTTGAATTTTTTTAATTTTATTTTTGCACAATGTACACACAGTTAAAGGTTATGGGGTTTATTTATAAACGTTGCTCAGTTAAGAGACGTTAAATTGTCGAAAATGTATGTTTGAGCGAACATTAATCACTTTAAGCAACGTTTATAAATAAGGAAGGCCCAATAACTCTAAATAGTTTATGTCAAACTCACAGCGCCAAGCCAATTAACAGAGGACATCATTATTTATAAGTTGTGACTGCACTGGTCAAGGTTTATTTTTTAAACCCGTAGGCCAATTCTCGTAATTAAAAACGTTCAAATTCTAGTCGCAGTCAAATCTCGGCGACAATCAAATGTCAAAAACTTGTCAAAATTGTACGGAAATTCGAGGTATTTTTGACAGATTGACACTGAGATCTGAGGGACAATTTTCGTAATTTTAAGAATGTTCACAGTCTGATCTCAGTCTCAATCTGTCAAAAATCCCTCGAGTTTCCATACATTTTTGACAAGTTTTTGACATTTGCTTGTCGCCGAGATGACGCTGCGACTAGATTTTGAACGGATTTAATTACGAGAATTGGCCACCAGATTGTGAACGTTCATAATATTACGGAAATTGCCCCTCTGATAACTGATTAACGTAAGTAATCCGCTATCTTTTCTTCGACACAAAAGATATCACACACGTTTAAAAAGAAAATGAGCTTTAACTCATCTTCCGTAAAACTACTTTTTCATGCAAATTCAGTTCGGAAAACGGCCCTGTTTAACTCTACAAATACACCTATGAAGTAAAGAGTTGCCTAATATCAATGTTACAGATTCACACGTCGTACAACGAAATAATAAATGAGCCATGCCGGGCGATGGAAGTATGGGTTTCACAACCCTTAGTAATATAACCCTCTGCGACGTCGATCGATAGATTTTCGCTCATAGGCAGCCGACTCTGGCTAACAAATTGGAAGAAATAATAATCTGTCGATTATTATTTCAAATCACCTAAAAACAAGTGCACTGAACTAATTCTGTTGACGACTAAACAGTTGAAATGATGATATGATGTCGTTTTCTGTTAGCAGGTCCGGTTAGACACTTTTACATGTCATTTTATTTAAACTAGATGGCGCCGAGTTTCCCTAACTGACTGATCCCTAAAAAGGAAATGGCAAAACAATAATTCTCGTTTTGTTTTTCGGCCGATAATAAGACTAAAGCTGGAGTTTCTTTTTCTTTTTCGTGTTTGGCTGACAATCCATTTTCGATCGGACACTACCAATCACGTATAATAATAAAAAGCTTTGAAAAAAAAAACAACCGACTTCCGATAAAACACTACAAAGTGAAAAATAACTATAATTTCGTATGTCCGTATCTTTGTATATGTGTTTTAGTTTTTGTCACCGACTTTCGTTATTAGTTATGATACACCAATTCGTATACCATCACTTGCTATGTACACAACAGTAACAGGAAGCAGCAGAATGTCATCAAGATACATAAAGTTGATTAAAAACTATTATTGAGGCTAACGCAAAAACTACAGCAGATAAGTTAATAAAATTTATATGGGGCCACCCACAGATATAGATAGACCTAGATAACGCAAGTATCACGATCTGTATGAAAACCAAGCGTGCCATTCTTTGACTACCTACTATGACGTCACAGGCACTATTTAGTGATGGGAAAACGAAATCGATTCTAAGACATCGCCGCGCGTGGCACCCGATTCAGCATTCTGCAATATAAGTACAAGTAAAATTCAACATTTTATAAAAAAAACTCGAAAAGTTACAGAAACTTATCAATTCACTAACTTCATTAGTCGGACATGCTGCTTTTGTCAATGGTAAATGCTTTTTCTCTTCTACAAAATGTCTCGAACAAATAGTGCTATACTTTGTTGGGAACCAATCTTTATTTCGCGTCGCCTCAATGCAATGTTCTTTTAAATTAAGATCATGTGGAAAACTAAAAAATCACGAAACATTAAGATTTTTTATTAAAATTGTCTACATAATAAATATAAAATACAAAATAATTACTCTGTTTCCTCTCCGAAACCGAAACCGAAGCGATATACGAAAGTATCACTTGTTTTGATATTCATAATTTGTTAACCCAGAACGTCACATCAACCGCTCCAAGTAAAAGCAGCAATGTATTACGAATATACAGCATGCTTTCGATGACTTATGCTTTTCTCTAATTTGGTATTACAGTGGGTATTCGATTAAAAAGAATTGATTTTAAAATGAATTTCGTATAATATTAATCATAAAATTACTTACCGATGGAAGGAAACGTTAACTTTTTCTGCTCACATTTGTGCAGTTTTTACAATTTATCACAGCGCAATTAGGCATTAGGCAAGGCGCATCGATGCAGACTCGACGGGACAGTGGCCACGATAAGGTTTTTAAGCTTAAGCGCGACACGCGAAGTGGGTGCTCTTGCGTTATCTAGGTCTATCTATATCTGTGGGGCTACACCTGAAGCATACTCTATCCATTAAAAATATATTTCGAAATCCACCCACAATCAACGGAGATATCACGTAACAAACATTAAAAAAAAACATTCAGACGAATTGATAACCTCCTTCTTCCTTTTTTAAGTCGCTTAAAAAGATAAAGTTGAACTAGGACGACAATGCGATTTGTGCTCTCTGCTTACAAGGCATTGATATATAAAAAAATTACAAAGTCACCGATGCAAACAGTCACCGACAATGTTTAAATGAACTCATTCGATCCGCGTACAGGCAGAATTCATTTCTAATCCGTGCGAGCCGAAGTTTTAATAAACTGTCTTTGGAACATGATTTGGAACCTATATTCAATACGAGTACTAGTGTTTCTCGGCTTAAGCAGATGTTGGTGGAAAGCTTCTTTAAGGAAAAGTAATTGTTTGCTTTGTATTGTTTGCTTTGATTTTTTTTTGTTGTTTTAATTTGTATTAGTTAAGCGTGTATTATTTAAGTTAAGTCATTATTAGTTATTTAGTACCTACCGACCGTTTTTTGTTGTTGTTTAAGTTAAGTGTTTATCAGTGGAAACTTGTAAATGGCCTTCAGCTTCATATTGTTTAATAACATTGTTTATGTTAGCTGTAAGTTTCCCAAATAAAATAAAATAAACTCTATTTCTGTCGGTGTGTTATACTATACTATAACATGACAACTACTGAAATAGGTTCATTTACTGTATAAATCAATAGTATCAATAGAATAACAACAAATAAAAAAATTACAGTACCTCCAACACACCGAAAAGGTTATAGACTGTCTTGAAATATACTTCGGTATAAGTAGACGCAATAACTGCAAATAAGTACATAAAAAACATACCTACATGGGTTAGATAAAGGTGTGTGCACAAAGCAGGTCACCTCATTCACGCAGGAGCAGTAGGCACATTGCTTGGCCCCGTTTGTCTTTCGTAGAAATCGGGTAACTCATAAAAATTACAAAGAAGTTACAAACTACCTGTAAGTATGGATGAACGGAAATGGGCTAGAGGCTAAATAATAACAAGCGAATGTGTCTGCTGAAAGTTAAGCTACGCTTGCCGCGGTAGGTCCGTGGATGGGTGACCGTCTTTACATACCAAGACCGCTCCATGTCTCGGAAAGCACTTTTAAGCCGTTGGTCTCGGCTTTCATTAGTAGATATATGACACTCGTTATGGGTACTCAGAAACCCAACATTCAGAAATTTTTTCTTATCAAAAGGTATCGTGTCAACGAGTAAATGGGTTGTAAAGGTCAGATAGGCTCCATGTAAAAAAACTGGTATCCAGCTGCATCCAGTCAGACTGGAAGTCGACCCCAACATAATTAAGAAAAGGCGACGCAGATTGATTTTGGTTGGAGCGAAAGGTAAAAAGTGAACACGTTCCGCAAAGGGTTTTTTTTTTTTTTTTTTTTTTTTTTTTTTTCAGTGTGGGAAATCTTCAAATGACTTCTCCCGCTCTGGGTGGAGCAGGAGGGCGTGTCAGACTTTTACTGACTAAAACCCACCCGTGTTCCCTCAGTTGCCTGTGTGCCAGGGGCGATGGTATCTCTTTCGAACAACCCGCACCCCTGGCAGGCATCGGCCCTTGCGGACCCCACCAGTCCGGCGCACCAGGACACATGGCACGCCGTGACCACCCCAGGAACCAAGTAGCACAAGGGCCCTAGACTACCCTGGCACCCTTGGCACCCTTGGTCCCCCTGCGACGGGTCAGCGCAGTGGCCCCGCCGCCTACCACTTCTCGGCCGCAGAGGATAGGGAAAGGGTTCCGCAAAGGGTTTGATAGGATATTGATTTTTTTTTTGGTGTTTCATGAGTTGTCTTTGCTAGACTCCGGACTGTTGAGAATTTCATATCGGAAAAGCAATTTACTAGCTCATTTTGGGAATTAGGTTCAGGGACTTGCCCACTATAGTTAAATGATAAATGATTTTATTTCTGTAAGTAGGTTTGTACAAACACTTTTACACGTCAATCATATTTTTTTTTAAACTAGATGAGGTCGGCGTTTCCTATCTGACTACTCTGAGAAGAAAGGTCGAAACCAACTCAGAGGTCACAGTCTCTTTTAAAGTCCAGACATAATATTGGTGAGATCATGTGAAGACCATGTGGATTGGTGTCTGAAATGGTCTTTTGAGGAAAGAACCACACAGATTGAGTGGACCTGTCCAATCAATCTGAGTTATTTTCAGAGATCAGATATTCGGATGCATATTCACGTAAAGTTGAGATGTTGGCTAACATGGAACGCGCTTTTGTAACGAAAAATCTTGATTTACTTAATTTAAAAAAAAAAATGTGTTCACTAACACACACCACCCCTTCTCTTACAGACTTACACCCTCCATACATACAATTGCACTGGGGTTAATTTTAAATTAATATGCATCTCAATAGTTATGCAATTCTAATAATTTAGAAGTCGCTTCCATATTATACACCTGATGAGTTATGCATTCCCGGTGTTCCTGGCATTCCGGAATTTTATCCAAAAAATATATTTTAAGAAGCCACTTCCATAATTTTATAACTAAATATTAACTTTAGGTAAATATGCATCCGGTTATCCGATCCCTAGTTATTATCCAAAGAAACCCTTGTACACAAGGCTACACATCAAGCTATACATTTCCAATTTACGCTGATCTCGCACTGTACGGAAATCCTATACAATGCGAGATCAGCTTACACTGGAAATTTATAGCTTGATGTGTAGCCTTGTGTACGTATTACACTTTTTCTAACACATATCGTGAAAATATTTGTTACTGATTGACACAAAAACCGGCTTTCGACGATTATCACACGTGTCAGCACGTTCTGGATTTCATTCAAATACTTCAAGTAGTTTCCCTAGATGAGAGTGAAACCGCGGGCAACAGTTGGTTGGTTGGTTGGTTGGTTGGTTGGTTGGTTGGTTGGTTGTCTGACATTCTACAAGTAACTTAGTTACAAAGTAGGTACTAAAACTGATTAACACTATTTGCTAATACGTTTAAGGTGGAAGCTCGCGAAATAACTATTTTCTTAGATATGTTTATTGCAATTTGCAGGTCAGTGTGTCAGGTTGTGTGTTGATTTAAATATATTATGCAACTAGCTGTGCCCGAGACTTTGTCCGGGCGAAATAGTACTTTTTTAATTTTTTATCTATATAAATTTTCAAAATTAAAAACAACCGACTTCCAAAAAAAACACTACGAAGTGAAAAATTACTTTAATTTCGGAAGTCGGTGAATTTGGATATGTATTTTAATGTTTTGTCACCGCCTTCCGAAATAAAAGTTATTTTTCAGTTTGTAGTGTTTTTTTGGGAGTCGGTTGTTTTTTTTTAGGTTTTTTGTTTTTGACTCTTTAGTTATATTACCTACCCCACACATTTCGAAATTTCATCATCCTCGGGGTCAAAACAATACATATTTATGCGATAGCAGCAATCGCGGTTTGTTTGCTGTCATTTTTTGAAGAGTTCCGTTGTCTGTCTCCGAAACGCATCATCAGATCTATATGAAATTTATATAGGACCATTTCGGAATAAACCCCTTTCGAACAAAAAAAGAATTTTGCAAATTCGTCTATATATAGACGAATTTGCAAAATTCTTTTTGCATAGCTCCGTCCTATGACGGAGCTATGCCCGAACATTCATAAAAATATAAAATTTTATAAAAAAACATATAAACATGTCGAATTGATAACCTCCTTCTTTTTGAAGACGGTTAAAAATAAATAAAAATTCTAAAATAAAAGTAGCCTAAGTTACTCCTTATTACATCAGCTATCTGCCAGTGAAAGTCCCATCAAAATCGGTGCAGCCGTTTCAGAGATTAGCAGGAACAAACAGACAGACAGACAAAATTGTAAAAAAAAATATTTTGTTAATTAGGTACCTACCGTGTATACATCCATAGGCGTTTAGTAAAAAGCGGTTATTTTAATATTACAAACAGACACTCCAATTTTATTTATCTCTGTATGTATAGATTACATAATTATAATCATTACAAAATCATAAATTCAGCCCTACAAGTTTATTTATTCCCGTAAAGCCATATTTGTTACAGTCACTAATCATTTCATCCCGGCACTGACCTGCAACTTGCAGAAAACGTTTACTCAAAGAATATTTGAATTTCGCGGGCTACGTTACCGCATCTACCGTAACGCAAACCGTATTTCAAACATCATTCTGTCTCCAACGTCTCCAAACGGTCGACAGAAACGTCGTCATACATTTATCGTAAAATTTCTTGACTGAGTGATTGGTGACGCAAGCATCCTACATTTGCTGAGTCGCCTGACCACTGACCAGGGGTTGGTACACGCTATGCCCTCCTGTTGGCGGCCCCTTTCCACTTAGATCGTAAAACTAACAATGTAGCACAAGCACATGGTTACAATACACTTGTTGACGAAATTTATGTTGCTAGGTGACCATCCTCGTAAGTTAATGGTTAAAAAGTATGTCTTTATTTTGGTCTCTACCTAGCTGTTCTGTGGCTGCGTGGTGTCACTCACACACTTAAGAAACCCTCATAAGAACTTAATCTGGAATACACATAAAAACATGTGAAAGTATTCTGAGTGAAAGCTATAAAAAATCAGTGGTTTAGCTGTTTAGGCCTCTTTCATCTTCTGCCACAACCACAAGTAATGTAAAATAGTTCCTAAAGATAGCCAAATTCTTTGCAAAAACATTGTAAAATCTAATTACAACTGTTTCTGACAGTCAGCTAAATCCATAATACCACGGAAAGAAAATACTCTAGAGAGTTTCCCGGATATTCTGGGTAACCGAAATTGTTTATTGACCTTGACCTAGAAAAACCATCTCATATTAAAATGTTCGGCAAGAGACCCCAGTCTTCACAAGTTTTAAATGTTTCAAAGGTTTTTAGACTCGCATTATTTTCTACTAAGTCTAGTAAACTTTGGAAAGATTTAACTTAATTTTTTGGCTTATAAAATCTTAGACCTAATGTTACACAAATAATCTCACATAAGGAGAAATAAGATCAACTGAATGCCACTTAAAATTTAAACATAACTGGCGAAATGTGGATATACTATAAATATTTATTTATTTATTTATTTTATTTATTTATTCACAAAACACATACACTATCATCACAGGCTTACCTAATACAATAGAATAATAGTATAAAATAAATAATAGAATAAAATACAACTCTGCTAAGCTTTTCGAGGAATACAGGCCTGATGATAAGTACAAAAATATTTGAGCAAAGTATGGAAGTGGCTCTAAAAATAAATAGGGATGAATACGGGAAGAGTAAATTCTTCATTCTGTTTTTACATTCTGCAATTGCAAGTAACTTGAAACAAACCAATACCTTGGAGTAAGTGCATCAAAAGGTCGGGTACAACGTACAGTTCCGACTCAAAAACTAAAAAGAAATTGGTTCTACTTTACTCTACTTTCACAAATAGGGCGTACACCTTAATACTTACTAAGTGAGTATAAGTTTCAGGAAGTAAAACAAACCGCTCAGGAAGTAGGTATTTATAAATACCCGCAAGTTTTCCACTGTTTTTCTTGTACGAACCACTTGCACAGTTATGAAAATTTATAAGATAGTAAAGTGCTCGCTAAAGTTTTTAAAGTTTGTTCGCTGTAGCTCATATGTACCTAACCCACTTCTTATATGATTTAGTTCATGAAACTGAAAGGAAGCTAAACTACGCATCCTATCTGCGCAGTACAAATATTCCACCAATCAGAATGCAGCAGCATAGCCAATCAGAATTCACAACATATTATATACTCGCGATATTCGCTGCATACACGATGTGGTATGCAGCATACATCTGAAGGCAGGAACAGGGGCGGGTCTGTCTAAACCATTGTCAAACGGAGACTAACGTTATCTTATTGGACGTCCGTTGGGGTCTCTCACTAATTGTCACAGGTAAGTAAAGTAGGTCACAGATGTATGAGCAAAGACGCGTACAAGAGACGTATCGACGATCGGTTTCGACAACTGTTACCCTAACGAACTTTTAAGGACTATGCACAAGAAATAAATAAATATAATAAGTTATACCGTCAAGTGTCAAGTAATTAACACAATTACTTTTCTATTGTTATCAGACTCAATGACTTTGCCTAACAGACGAGGGAATAACTAAATAACATAATCTTAAATTTAACGGTACAAGTGTCAACATCGAAGGGTTCTCTCAAGATAAATCAGAAATTCCTTCTGAATTATCTCGCAAGACGCATTGTGATATCTTATGTGTCCACGAGACCCGTCGGGATTCCACCCAAAGCAGGTTGCACATTCCTGGACTGTCCCTTGTCGCCGAGATCTGTCACCCAAAGCACGGTAACGCAGTGTTAGCTGCTCCCGGCGTAAGTATCATCTCCACAAAATTCTCTAACACATGTAAATAACATCGAAATTATCACACTAGACCTCGAAAACTGCATAGTAACATCCGTGTATAAAACCCCCAGCATTCCTTTCTAATTCGATTCACCTGATTTTAACATTCAGCGCACAAAAATAGTAGTTGGTGACTTCAACAGCCATAGCACCAGCTCCACAAAAACGGACGGTCAAACTGTCGAAGAATGGGCAGAAGCTGGCGATCTGACTTTAGTCCACGACCCAAAACAACCTGCATCCTTTAATAGCGGACGATGGAAGCGCGGGTACAATCCAGACCTAAAATTTGTCAGCTCAAATATTAGTACTCAAAGCAAAAATTCCATATGTTACCAATACCCCGAATCCAACATAGACCGATCATGTGCAATATCCAGTCCGCTATCCACCCAGTGGTTATGACATTCAAACGCCGCTTCAGATACTTGAAAGCTGATTGGAAACAATTTTCAGTCTATGGATGCCGAACTACTTACCATCCCGCCTACCCCACATAATTACGACAAATTCGTGACCGAAATAACTTGCTACACCGCCTAACAGCCACCAGATGGAGAGCGTCTCCCCATTTCCTACGAACAACTGGAATGGCACTCTGCTTTTCCGCTGGTGAATATGCCTGTCCAGTATGGAACCGTTCCATCCACGCTAACCTTGTGGATATAGCTCTAAATGAGACGTGCCGGATTTTTAGTGACTGACCGACCCCAGTACGAATGCTGTATCCACTGACTGGCATTGCGTCTCCAAACGTTCGCAGGACCATAGCCATCCGTATTGAAAGGGTGAAACTAAAGACTGACTCACGTCACCCAATGCACAACTCTCTGTGCCCTAGACACTAAAGAGCCGAAAGAGTTTTATAGGGTGCGTGGGTCTAGCTAGTCCAGCCAATAGCGACGCTTCCACAACGAGATGTAACCTGTGGCGGGATCTGTATAAGCCCCTGATACCTTTATCGAACCATATGAGAGCCTTTCACCTAGGCACGCGTTACCGTGGCCGACTTAAAAATCTCTAAATAGCCTTCGAACCCAAGTCGGCCGAAGCACAGACAATCTCCACAGATGGTAATTCACGGACGGCTCAGATCTCAAGTGCGTATGCGGCACCTCGCCACAGACAATGGCTCACCTACCATCCTGCGCCGCATGCCCTGTTACTTGTGCATTGACGATCTTATGACTACGTCAGCGAGCGGAGTTCGCCCTGGCGAATTTTGGCCCAAAGATGTTTGTTATTTTTTTGCCATCGATACGCTAAAAACAATAAAGGTAAAGTGTTTAAAGCATCATTATGTCACTCTTATGTCAAAACGATTGTTTAGCGCTACATACCTACCTGTGCAAGCGGGGCCACAAAAATAAACGATATAACTAAATTAAGAAACGACGAAAGATGATTTTTCTTGCAAAAGGTGTATAGATGGGAGCAAAATATGAAATAAAAAGAACTCAAGAAAATCATTTCATCTAAAAAATAAGAGAGCAAAACAAACTGTAAACTTTCAAATAATTCATTAACAATGGTTTGTCAGTCTGTCACTCAAGTACACTAGCCGACGATCAATGCATAATATAATTTGAGAAACGGGATCGCTATGTTAACGAGTAATTAAATCGACACGACCTCGCGATGGGGCGACAAGATCGGGGCTCGGTTATCGAACTACCACTTAGCATAGATTTGTTTATTCATTTTATAAAAAAGTTTCTGAGCTGCCAAGACTTCGTTTGTGTGTGAATTATTTCATTTGAACGAGTTTTTTTTTTCTTGTTTCCTCTTTGCAGTCCGGGTGTCACGATTGTCTTAAGTCAGATTACTGCTGATTAAAAATGATATAGGTAGGTAGGCTCAAACTCGACTCAAAGCAAAACTAAACTTAAACAACAAAAAGTTAAATTTAAAAAACCCCCGACCCACTTACTATTTAGAGTTTTTGCATGGGTCGTGGGTTTTTTAAATTTTTGATTTAACTTTTATTTCCTGCTTTTTAAACTTAATGTCTCACTTAAATCTGCGCAGCGTTGTGTATGTTTCCCACAGTGAAGTTTGTTAGTAATTTATCCTCATTCCTCGTCCTGATCACCATTTATCCATAACCTATTTATTCATTGAGACCTTTTCAAAGACCCCAAATACGATACTTTTGCTGTTTATTGGTGTGTGACTTGGGTATGTAGAACATTCCAGGTGTTGCTCTAGCATCAGTTCTAGGTTATTTCGTTCGTCTAATATAATTGAAGTAATAGAATACGAAATTTCAACTTGATCAGACCCTTGGAAGATGCTCAAATCCTCTCATCAACCAGAAAAGATCTGATAATTTTCAAACGGCTAAACCGATTTTGATGAAACATGTCTAAGAAGACTCCCGACTAATTCACCTTTCAAATACAAAAAAAAACTAAATCAAAATCGGTTCATCCGTTCGGGAGCTACGATGCCACAGACAGACACATACACACAGACACGCCAAACTTATAACACCCCGTCGTTTTTACGTCGGGGGTTAAAAACTGATTTGAAACTATTTCGTCTGTGCACAGCATTAAGGTGTAATTAAAAGCAGCTATTATAATATCCGTACTAAAATGCTACATATTACTATCGTGTGGATTTGCCAACGCCATTTGACAGCTGTCGAAGCTGTGAATAGCAATTTATCGTTCGACAAGGGGCCAGACGCGAATCTACCATTTATCACTGAAAACTTTTAAAGCCCAGCTCGAATTCGGTTGATTGATACGATGCTCCGAGGGGGATATCTGTTATTTTTATTATTCAAAATATGAAAGGTTCAATACTTTCATATTGCGATCGGAAGCGCGTTTTAAATTCGAGCTGAAAACTATTTCAAAGATAAGGCGAAGTCGATTCTTAGAACTGACAGTTACTTATTCGTTCGATCTCTAAACTTACATCGGAAATTCTTACGAAGAAAAACAAAATACAATTTGCAACCAAATATTTAAGAATAACACTTAAATATAACATAACTTCACGCCTGTGCTCTCCATAAGATTAAGCAAAGGGAAACGTATAGTACTCCTTAATGATATTACCTAATAGCAACACAGCCCTAAGCCTAGGCCGGTTCTCTGAAAGCGTTTTCAATTTAATCTGATGCCGTGTGCTGCAATTGGTTTCTATTCACTAACATGGTTGCAATGGAACCTGGTGCACAATAGGCACGTGACAAAATAAGTTCCTAACATGCATTGGACCTGTTACAAATTATTTTGTCGATCGAACACAATGTGACAATGATGATAAATGATTTTATTTATGTAAGTAGGTTTGTACAAATACTTTTACACGTCAATCATATTTTTAAAACTAGATGAAGTCGGCTTTTGCTATCTGACTACTCTGTGAAGAAAGGCCGAAACAAACTCAAAGGGCACAGTCTGTCTGTCTGTTCTGTCCTCAAAATGGTATTTTGAGGACAGAACGACACAAATTGAGTGGACCTGTCGAATCAGTACACGCATTTATCAGTAATCATGCAGCTCAACTCAGAACTTGAGGAGCTTAACGGTTTGACGAACAATACCAAAGAAAGGACATTTGGACCTGTGCCAATACTTTTCCTGAAATTCGTGCTATAGTAGGGTTGATTGAAACACCTCGTAAAACCAACGAGCCGTGTTTAAATTAATTAAAAGGCCTCAAATGTCCGCTCGAATTTGACGAACGGACCTGTTCAACTGGAAACCTTTTAGGACTACTTAGGTCGGGCGGAAATCTGTAAGCTGTTTTTGTTTTGGTTGGGAAGTCATCACATAACTTCTCCCGCTCTGGGTGGAGCAAGAAGGCGTGTCAGACTATTACTAACTAAAACCTACCCGTATTCCCTCAGTTGCCTGTGTGCCAGGGGCCGCGGTATTTCTTTCGAACAACATGCACCCCTGGCAGGCATCGGCCCTTGCGGACCACACCAGTTGGTGCTAACATCTCTATGAGGCGCGCATGGAACACAATGCGCCGTCGACCCGGGCTTGGTCCTTACCGTACAGCGAGTTACTCATTACTCGCCGTCCGCAAGCCCACGACGGTGGCCGGGAATCAGTCTGGGATTCCCGACGCCCAGGGCGTCTCCCGCAGCGACTAAGGCTATGAGGGCACACATACTGCCTCTCCCTCACGTGCGCCGCCTCCTTCTTCGCGAGCATTACTGCTTCACAGAAGGAGGTAACGGCTACTCATGCACTCTCGCTCCGTACCATAGCCTGGACCAAGGCCGGACGCGAGAGATCGCCGCCGCCGATCGCCTCCACGAGGATACGGCGGTGTTCCGCCCAAGCTGGGCAGACCTCCACCGTATGCTCCACCGTGTCCTCAGGGTGATCTTTGCAGTGGAAACACCCTGGCGTTTCCTCCCACCCTATCCGAAACAGGGACCTCCCGGAACAACCGTGTCCGTTGAGGACCTGCATCAGGCGGAAGGTGAGGACGCCGTGCCACCTCTCAAGCCACTACTCAAAGAGAGGACTTACCGCCGCTATCGTGGCGTGCCCAATCTGTAAGCCTTAGGAACGACACAATTTGTCATGCGTCCATTATGTAAAAATTAAACTCGTCCGACTGTCCGACAGTCGGACGAGTTTAATTTCTGTTCTACAAGGTCGAAAATGTTTTAAAACTTATTTTATTTTCAACTTGTGTTTTCTAGGAAAACAGTTTGCATAACATGGCATGTGCATCAAGTCGCATATTAAAAAGGAAACAACTGTGAGAGTTTGTTTTGTTGTATTCATGATAAATGATTAAATTTTTGTAAGTAGGATTGTCAAACACTTTAAGCACGTCAATCATTTTATAAAAACTAGATGAAGTCGGCGTTTCCTATCTGACTAGAACTCTGAGAAGAAACACCCAAACAAACTCAGAGGTCACAGTCTCTTTTAATCTCCAGACATAATCTTGGTCAGATCATGTGAAGATCGTGTAGATTGATGTCTGAAATGGTCTTTTAAGGAAAGAACTACACAAATTGAGTGAACCTGCCCAGTCAGTTTTAGTTAATTTCATTATTTTTACTTCGGATTTACTTTAAAACATAAATACACTTTATTGTATGCTGAGAAGACCTAAGCGAAGTAGGGGTTGAACTGAATTTCCACTTGTTGAAAGACACATACAAACTATTATTGTAAGAATATAATTTAAAAGAATTCCAATGGAGTTTCTTTGTCCGTTCTTCTCCATAGGTACTTAGTATGCTTAGGAATAGGCAACTAGCTTCATATTTCTGACTAACGGACTTCTTGATAATTCAAAAGTGAGTTGTGTTTGACACAATAACATTAATTAATGAACGTGATGGTGAACTTATAACTCGTCGAACCGTCTTTTAGTACTTATATGACAAATTTCTTTAACTTTTTCACCGTTTTTCTCTTACAGGCATGCCTACGTCATAGTTTTTGTTTCGGCACACGTTTCCACGGCCACGTCAAGACTCGTATCGATTCCCGACCCCAACCGGATAAGACCAATTAAATAGAGTTGTTTCAAGTCGTTTCGCTCAGCGTGGCGAAGTTGCTATATGCTTTCATACGTCAATTGTGTATAGAATATTCCTTATTATACACCGTGGCATTTAATCATCTTACAATGGCAGCTCACTTTAAGTATCCAATGACTACTGATCACTTATTAAAAAAAAGATTTTGAACATATGAATAACTTAAAAATGAAAATACCATCCACTGTGACGCATGACGTAGTCTGAGGCTCCCTGTTAAGGAGATGGAAATAATTATGGACTGAAATGGAAATGGAATCTTATAAATAGCTTCTACCGTTTGATTCGTAAACATTATTAACATGGTGTTTCATAATTCTAAAGCGTTATTTATTTTCTTTGCACCTATTTTCTTAAATTAATGGTAACAATTTTTTTATCGCACCACTACTGAGTGGAAATACTAGAGGTATTTTATGTCGGATACACTGGTATGGTTCCACTCAGTGTGTCCGACATAAAATACTAGAGGTATTTTATGTCGGACACACTGAGTGGAACACCTTTGTAAGACGACTAAAATTTCACTGTGTGTAGATAATAATCTGGTCGACCATCGGTCTCCGGTCTCCGATCGGCATCCGATCTACCATAGGATGCTATAGGTAAATAAAGACGAAATAATGAGGTAAATATGCATAATTGTAAAAGTCTGTACTAAAATAAGTAATGCTTCGTGTTGGCTAGAAATTCCCTCTTAGCTTACATACAAGAGTTTCCCGGGCAAATATGTCTGTTTGCCGAAATACGCATCACAATTTTCGCCGTTACAATCCAATATTACTTTTGAAGCTCTGAGTCGAAGTTGCAAAACGAAACACGAAAAACTTTTGTGTGTTTCTGTTTTACAGTTAGAATTTAACACGTACGACTTTCTGTTCTCTGCGATTTTATTTGACTACTGGCTTAGATACTAGGACGTTTGATAAAGCTCGACGTGATGAACGTATATGAAAGCTTCCTATAGAAAAAAATGCCTAAGAGCAATCTGCAGCATCAATCCTTTAATGTCATGCAGACAACTATTTCAAAAATTTAAATTTTTAACACTAACAGGTCTTTTCATTATGCAAACTGGTGTATTTGTGAAAGAACAATCTATTTTTTTTAAAGCATGCTACCTGCGTTCAAAATATACCCGACGAGACCCAACACGGTTAAGAATTCCTTCGCATCAAAGAATATTATGCCATAAAAATATCTTTATCACAGCAATTAAAATATTCCAAAAGAAATAAGGGAACTATTGAAGACTTTAATCCAAACCACATAAATGGCTTATTGGTCATTGCTTATATAGTGTGAAAGAATTTATTGCTAAAAAAAAATAGTTTAAAAAACTAAAAAACACGCTTTAAAAACCAAACTAAAAATGGAGAAAATAATTTAATTCAATTAAAAAGCGTGGGGTGCTTTTTGAGGTATTTTTATAATCACTTAATGTCGAGCACCCCACGCTTTTTAATTGAATTAAATTATTTTCTCCTTTTTTAGTTTGGTTTTTAAAGCGTGTTTTTAGTTTTTTAAACTATTATTTATTTTCTATTTTTTAGTTCTGCTAACTACAAAAACGTGTTTTTTTTTCATTTTTCTCGTTTTTTTTTTAAATTATTGAATTGTCATCAGTCCTCGATAAGTTTACAAAGTTTAAATGAAATCTGACCGTTTAAAGTGGGTCAAAATCGCGCTCTAAGGAGTCGGTTACGTACAAACATACATACAAACAAATATACAAGTGAAGCTAATATAAAGCGTGTAAAAATTAAGTTACTGAGTTTTCATTAAACCTACCTATTATTGTTAAGATTTCACCAACGTTATTAGACATGTTAGAATAATAGATTTTAACAAAGTAATGTGTCGTTTTACATTTTGCATTTAAATTGTTATTCTAGTAGTAAAGTTCGAAAAATAGTTTACTTAGTATCAGTTTTAAGTTTGCTCATACTCGAATGTTCACTGGACCATATTTTGTTAATTTTTCATTTTTTTATCCTGGAGAGGTAACCGTGTCTAATTAGCAGACACAATAAAAATCCTATTGTTCTGTGTACACATGGTGTACACTTGACGTGCGAGACCACAGCATAATTAAGTTAAACTACGTGCAAAATTTCGCTACGAACCGAGTAATTACAGTTAAATAGTTCGTCAAAGGATAGTTAAACAATTAACACGTCTGACCATCATGTCGTTCGGTAGTTGTAATAAGTTTGGCAACTAGTACCGGGAATCCTACGAACGGAGCTGCGGGCTACGGCCCGTCCGGCGCGTCGCCCTTGCATACTGCTCTATTATGTATGAGCGAGGTACGCTCGACGATCGATTGCGTAATACGTCACAGCTGTTGATTACACAGGGACTCGACATGAATGGGCGTCTATTTGAAATGGAAAGTATTTGACATTATTTGCTAAGAATGGAGTTACGTTTTGACGTATCGTGCAGTCACGTGGTAAAGGACTTAGGTATATTGATTTTCTCTTTCACTAATGCTTGATTCCTATATAAACCAAAACGTAATCATAAACGAAAACGGATCGTTTTGCTAACCAATGGTAGAATTTTTTATTTCCAAAAAGGGCATATAAATAGTTTCATAAGCAAATTTTACCTGTGATAGCTACTTCCATAAGGGAGCGTCTATGCAAAGGCAGGTCTGCTTCATAATTGGAGATAACAAAGATTGGCAGATACAGGACTCTTAATTTTAAAAAACAGCTGTCCGTAAATTAAAGTAATTGGCAATTAGTGAAATTCGGTGGAAAAGTAACGGGGCTTATGGCTAAGTAATAACAGCCGCACGGATCGATCGATCAGGTTATCGACGCTTGCCGCGGTTGGTTCGTGGATGGGTGACTATCTTTTAATACCAAGACCCCTCCGTGCCTCGGAAAGCAAGTGAAACCGTTGGTCCCGACTGTCATTCGTGAATCTTCGACAATCGTTACGGGTCGTCAGAACCCCTGGGGCTTTTGACGACCCGTAACGATTGTCGAAGATTGACGGTCAGACTCCAGAGTCAGACCGCTAATCTTACCAAGGGGTATCGTATTACTTAGCAACTAGGTTTTGGAGGTCAGATAAACAGTCAGCTTCAGCTTCATGTAAAATACTGGTATGGAGTTGCATCCGGTTAGACTGGAAGCCGACCCTAACATAATGAGAAAAAAATCTAGGCAGATTGATTTTAGTAAAATTCGGTATCTATTTTGTCCAAAAGTATTGAATGTGCTATGTCTCTTTATTTAAGAATTATTCTGCACACAAACGATGACTAAATTAATAATAATACGATACTTCAGAATATTAATCGTCATCATCATTTCAGCCGAAAGACGTTCACTGCTGGGCATAGGCCATATAGGAATATTAATCGTGCTACAACTATCATCGATTCATTTGTTCTTCCCCATAAAGTTGAACTAATAAAAGGACGATGTCAGTATAATGAAACACTCTTCATTAGAAATAAATTAATAGCAAAGTTCTAGGATTCACATGCTAGGCAGCCTTGTACTGAATAATAGTCGTAATTAGAAGCGACACGTGTCATATGACAATATCCTCTGTCATGGTGACACGTGCAATTGTACACATATGTCAATTTTCCCCCGTATTTTAACATGTGCAGTCTATATCAAAGGAATGACAGTCAGTGTGTCTATTTGATTGCCACCTAATGTCAGGTCAATTTATAGAAAGCAAATATGTTTCTAGGTATTTGTTTTTTACTGAGGAGAACCATTATATTATAGGTTTAGTACATTCGCTTCGTGTATAACTTATAAAATAAAATAAAATGTTATGAGCTCGTTTGACATTTTGTTAAATTGCTTCAGTTTTAATTCATACTTTTTACAACGAAGTTTCCCAAATGGATGTTAACAAACAAGTCTAGACCAACATCAATTGCACTGAAAAGTTTATTTGAAAACAGCGTCATGGAAAACGGCGCAAAAAGACATTCGGAAAGACTCCGCCCCCGCCCGCCTATGCTCCGCCTCCTCGGTGATGCGCCCAGCTACGTGCAATTAAATACTAAATCTATGAAGAGATTAAAAGTTTAGTCTGCAATAAACTTGTCAACAAAGTTTTAAATAAAGTGCCAAGAAGACAGAATCATTGGAAGATTAAAAAAGTCCGTGCATTGTTGTCGTCAACGCGACAACATTAATTTCTTGTTGCACTTATTTGAAGAATTAAATACGCAACTTGGAAGGTGGATTACGGTGGTGGTTCTCATGGCAACAACTAAAGAGTTTTTCTTCTTATTTTTATTTTATTTTTTGAGTTATCTATCTGTTATCTGTTGCACCTATCATGTTTGAGTGGTAGAAATGCCGCAGGCGTTAAGTCGGCTTTTGTACAGTTTTGTTTAACTTGTATCTAAGTTTAGGTACCACTCTTTATGTTTTTTATCACGGAGGAGCCGAGCGTTTCACGTGACTACCCTGCTGCATACCAAGTTTTGCATGATGAACGTTAATGAAATAATAACTTTGGACTGGGACTTTATTCTGCGTAGGCACCTTCTACTTGCCGCGTAGCCGCGTAGGCGTCGTAGGCTTTGACGTCACGTAGAGCTTATTAAATTCCGCGTAGCCACGTAGACGTCTACACGAACGCGGCTACGTGCGCTACTCCTTTCGACACAATAATCAACAGAATATACCGACAACGAAACGAAAATGTAATTCAATTTTACAGCTAGTTCGCAAAAGCAATTTAATTTAGTTTTTGCGTCAACGGAGTTCTGCAAACCCAGTCGTGAAATCTAACTTTCGATCGTTTTTGCTTTCCAGGTTTATTTCGGCATACGTTCCCTTTGACGAAAAGTTAACTATTCTGTTGCCAAAATGGATTCCTGATGTGTCGACATATAGGTGTGCGATGGCATTATTTCGTAATGGTATTAATACAATCCACTTTTAACTTTTATATGCCTCTTTCACGATACAATTTTGTAACATCATTAAGCAGATGAAGTCACTATTGACAGAAGATATAAGAATATCCTACACTAGCCTTTGCTTGGCCCGCGTGGTGGTCTAAAATTATCCCCGAGATAAAAGTATCATATGTGTTAATCCAGGTTATAATCTATCTGTGTGCCAAATTCCTTACAAACCCGTTCAGCCGATTTTGCGCGATTGAGTAACAAATATCCAAATACACAAACTTACACATTTATAATATTACTAAGATTAAAACACATTTGGTGGCTACCTTTAGTTAACAAACTATTGTTTCTCAAAGTTTGGACAATTTCTAAGTCTTAAATATTACTGGTTTGAACGAGAAAAAAGTAAAACTTATAATAAATATTAATTTTATGAGCAAATATACTTTTCGATGCCTCCCCTAGGCTCCCCTTCCACGACACTCTAATGCCATGTACCTAAAGCAGCTTTCCGGATTATTCACGCTCACACACGTTTTACACCAGCATTCTGTAGTTTATTATTCACGCTCACACACGTTTTACACCAGCATTCTGTAGTTTATTATTCACGCTCACACACGTTTTACACCAGCATTCTGTAGTTTATTATTCACGCTCACACACGTTTTACACCAGCATTCTGTAGTTTATTATTCACGCTCACACACGTTTTACACCAGCATTCTGTAGTTTATTATTCACGCTCACACACGTTTTACACCAGCATTCTGTAGTTTATTATTCACGCTCACACACGTTTTACACCAGCATTCTGTAGTTTAATCCGACTGCAACTACAATTTCTAACGCTAGCAACAAATGGCAAAGCAATTAAACCCGGGGACTATTGACAAAGGTGCATTAGAGGCATGTCGGCGCCATTGTGTGCACAGTCAACGTTTAGAGAAACCATGCAACTTGTGCAACTGTCTGAATTCACAACTTATATGACAACTAAGGGCTCCCACAGACGGCGCGACGCGACGGAGCGTCGCGATTTTATAAAGTCAAATTCCGCGAAGTTTTACAAATAAAAACCCAACTTTATACAAATAAAAACATAATTCAGGCTCGTAGCTAAATAATAAACCCCGCACGGGTCGTTCGAAGGTTAAGCTACGCTTGCCGTGGTCGGTTTGTGGATGGGTGACCATCTGTTACATATTGAGACTCTTCCGTACGTTAGAAAGAACGTTAAGTCGTTGGTTCTGGCTGTCATTTGTAGATCTTTGACAGTCGTTACGGGTCAGAAGGCCGAAAGAAAACCAGTCTTACCGAGGGGTGTCGTGGTACCCAGTAACTGGGTTTTGGAGGTGAGATAGGCTGTCGCTCCATGTAAAATACTGGTATTAATGTGCATCCAGTTACACTAGAAGCCGACCTCAACATAGTTGAGAAAACTGGTTCCCGCGAAACTTTCGTTAAGACAATAACATTTTCCACTAAACGTACCCCATACTACAAACTACTTAACATGTTATTATACAAATGGTAGATAAAACTCATTAATCCTTAACAGTTCACAACCAAAATGACAGCCTGAAAACCGTTCTAAAACAAAAGAGAGAGCAAAAGCCTAACTTTCGTAACAATTCGAAAACAACAAACAATTCCAATTATGAAGTATATAGGTGTTCAACGCTTTCAAAATTTCAACACAGTATTTTGTGTGCGGTGAAAAGTTTGGATGGTCAAAGCCCAAGCTGCCGACTGCCAGGTCGTCCGGACAATTGAAATGGATTCCGGTGGCGGTAACCGCAGTCACATATGGCCAAAAATCCGCCGTCGCGCCGCGCCTATGGATTATAAAATGTCATTCCCACCCAAATCCAACTCTCAAAAGAGTAGTAGGTACATCGAGATTGAATGTGAATTTCTGTGAGTTTTTCTATTTGTAGTTACTCACTTCCACAGCTACTGGTGCCGACTACAAAGCGATCGTATTTGCTTCGTTTGCTTTGATTGCTGTAGATTAAATTGTCGATATTGCTCTTTGTTTTATATCTTTGAGTTATGTAAAAAGTTTTGTATTGCAATTTTTTATGTTTTCTTGTTTTATTCTGTTTACCGCAGCGCTGGCTTAAATAACATATCAACGTAATATTCTAAAGAAAAAGAAAATACCTTAGCACTTATTTTCTTTCTCTGTGCAACAGCAGCTAGTACTGCTTCTGAAAAACATTGTACGGACGTACAAAAGGTACTTTTATACAAAACCTGCTGGCTCAAATCTTTTTAAAGAACATTTACTGCACATTAAATCTTTTGGAGTAAAAAGCTCCTCAAACGAAACCGTGAATTACAACGTTGGTAGTACGGCTATACGGCTAATAGCCTCTGTAGCCGCGCATCCGGCCAGCAGGTAGTAAACTCCTTTACTTTAATGTTACCCATTTAACCCTCAGTGGGGTAAAAACCACATTCAAACGAGTTGTTAACCTTTATACGTGATACTGTGACACCTCACTGCACATGTCTAGCATTTTTGACTTTATGGTGGGTCCACACGATACAGACTTTCATCACCTTCTATAAAATTTTGTCTGTGCAACAAAGCACTATAGACAAATGTCGTTGTGCCAGAAAAGTCGAAAGTTTGCATGTATGTCTGCGTATTTCTCGGAGCTGAATAACTACGATACAAAATAAACATTATTGGTAAACTACAAGTTGTCGAAAATCAAAATCTGAACGAATGAAAACTCTGCGCATACATTCTATGAAGATGTCTACCACAAAATATTTACCCAGACTTCAAACTCTGTACAGATATCTAAGACCAAAGTCTGTATAGTATGGACTCACCATTATTAGTCTGTGATGAAACACAAGATTACGTTTTTGAAGAAAACATTTTGTTTTTCCCTTTCACATGAGTTTCGCTTTATTTCTGAGATATGTTTTCATAAAAATATTTTGAATGAATGAAATGCACCGATCCCAGCGTGGCTTGACCAGACTCGATTAATCGAATGAAGCCTAAGATTTGCACTAGTCCCTACAGCCTCATGCTTCATAGTGTTACAGAGACCATTGCATATCAAGAAGTAGACCAAGGAGGCGTTGTGATGGTCAAGAGACGTGCCCTTAGGATAGGAAAGGATTACGAGCCTACCGGATATGCATCCTTGAGTAAGCATTGAACTAGTTGAGAGACAGGTGGTGGTATCTTTTCACAACGTCGCCTGCATGTTGATTCAGGTCGAGCTTCTTGGGTAGGTTCAACTGTTTTCTTAGCTCTTTTCTATGCCGTTGCTTCGCTATGTTCTGTGTTGTTGTTTTCATAGTCGTCTTCTGAACTGCATGCAGGCAGAATTGCATGACCTCGGTGTGTATTACCCGCGTTTCTTGAGGGGTGCCATTCGTAGTGTGTGAAGACGTATGTTCTTGAGTTCATCCCTGTTTCCTGTAGGTTGGCTATATGAATGCCGCTACGTGAAGGCACAGTGTCTATTTTATTTTCTTTCTTTGGCTGGTGTCGAGGCGCCGCGAACGTTTCAAGTTGCAATGCACAGGTAAGTGGGAAAGTGTGCTTGATTGGGGTAGAGGTCGGATTTCTGAGTGTTGTGTAACCAGTGCCGTTCGCGATTACGTCTGATAACGGTGTGAGTAGTGCTGATTCTTGTTGTTCACATGGTGTTAATGAGTAAAGTTATTGGGGGCTGTTCCTTAAAGGCTGGGGTTTCGTGGGCTTTTCTTGCTCTCGTGTATTGTACCAGTTACCAGGTTTGGTATGTTGTGGTGTTTTAACGTTGTAGGTACTTAAGATGTGGCTGTGGATGTGGATGTGTTGGCGGGTACTGATTGGCCAATAGGTGAATACCCCTGTGCGTATCTGTGCACATGCACATTTACGGGATAGTATTCGGACGCGACGATGATGACATCTTCGCCTCTCCAGAATGTTACATTAAATTGTGCGTTTATTTATTTTATATCCTTTGTTCCTGGAAGAGAATGCTGTTGGGGAGAAAAACATGTACATTATTTAGAAGTGCTAGGCGAATATCATCATATCGATGTTCCTTTTTATCTTTCGTCCGGTGAGCGTGTCTCCGGATTAGCACGACCCTCGTTCATACGTAATAATTAACATGCTTCATTCGAGTTACAAAGAACGAGAATATTCAGCAAAACCCGTGCTCATACATACTTATTTTGCTTAACATCAGCGTAAAAATTGACGTCTTAAAACATTAACTTTACTCTGAAAATCTGAATTTTCCATCAACGTTAGTACCTTGTAAGTGTCATATTTAATTACGAAAGCTATTACAAGACAGGCGGTAAATTCTAAAGAACAATAGCCAACTAATATCTTAAAAGGTTTTGCCGAGAAGCCCTGACATCTCGATTCAATCAACGCTTCTGAAATATGCAATTTTGTCACAACCGCTCGAACTCCCGACAACGTTTCAAACCAATTTATACCGTGATAAACTGTCTCTTGTTAAATTTATGCTGTTATTAATTTTGCAATTGTTCAATTACGTAGTTATTTTAATTACTTAATGGGGGATTGAGCCATTATAACGCTTCATTCAGTTTCGGGAATACATTACTGAGTGCGAGCTTGGTTTATTGAGGGTTAGCAAGGTAGTTGATCTCTAAATAATTTGTTTAATCTCAAACAAAAGTAACGTGTTGCAATTAATGGAAAACATCATCATCATCATCATCTGCCTAACCTTTTCCCAACTATGTTGAGGTTGGCTTCCAGTCTAACCGGATTCAGCTGAATACTAGTATTTTACATGGAGCGACAGCCTATCTGACCACCCGCAACCCAGTTAGTGGGTAATACCTATGATACTCCTTGGTAAGACTGGTTGTCAGACTTTCAGGCTTCTAACGACCCGTAACGACTGTCAATGATCCACAAATGACAGCCGGGACCAACGGCTTTACGTACTTTCCGAGGCACGGAGGGGTCTTGATATGTAAAGATGGTCACCCATCGACCGACCAACCGCAGCAAGCGTAGCTTAACCTAATCGATCGACCCATGCGCCTATTATTATTTAGCTACGAACCCCTCAATTCAAGGAAAACATACGGTCTAATAACTAAATAACGACGACGATTGTAAAAACGTTTTGTAAAATGATTTGTATATTTTACTTAAACAAACTGAAGTGGTTGTGAATAAGCGATGCGCTATGAATTGGTACGGTTCCTCCTTTGACCGATGCCTTGTGACCTACAATTTTCTAGAAAAATTGTTTGAAAAATACACTGTAGCTTCGTAACGAGGCGGGGAAAATACAAGCTGTTTGCAATGAACATTTATTTTAAAAGTTGGAGACGCCACGTTTTTATTTGTCTTGTTCATGTCTCGGCATAAACTATTTTACAATATATCAAGATAATATGACTTTATAGCACACAAAAGTTTGCACAAAAGAGGTCAAAACAAAAAAAAACTGCAATTCAAGAAGACGTTAATAAACATACTCCCCGGACTCTTATTGCTTAAGTATTAATCCGCGGACAGTTCGAATTACTTAGCCTATTAGATACAGTTCGAATTACTTAGCCTATACAATACGGGCATTGACTATTCTGACACCAAGCACTCTTAGTTTGATTTAAGTCTCGCTTCAAATACAGAGCTTCAAGCACTTTCAAAAGCTTCCAGCGCTTCCGAAAGCGACTAGATGTGCTTGATTTAAATTAAAATCGAATAGCGCTTGCATTTCAATAACGTTCCCTGATTTGAATAAAATTCTCCGCTGTAATTTTAATCGTCGAAAGCCGGAAGGAGCAGACTTGGATCTTTTATAAAAGTTTTTAAAGGCGTAATAACTATACATTTGTTAACCACTTGTTGAGTTATGCTTCTGGCTTTGTATTAAATGGAGTTATTTCTTTTGAATAAAGCATTGACAAACAGACTGTTGGGAAAATTAATTATGCCGACTCATTAAAAAATCTTGCAATAGGTATATATACAGGTTTTTTCAAGTCTAGGGGATATACGAAATAAAGCACGAAAGTCGCTCGACATCGTAATAAAATAAAGTCCTGGTAAATACAAGCGAGACTGAGTATCAGAAACATCGGCCACGCTAGCCGGCCTTATCCAATTAAAACCGTTATTTGTCCCGAAACAATTAAGGTTCCATTCAGTCATCCGTGAGGGAGCCTCCACCAGACTGTAAGCAAACATTAAACTATAACCAGACTGCTGTTTGGTAAAGGGGTGCCCACATTGTTCGCATAATTCAATTATTAATTACCACGTTTGAGGATGTTGTTATACGAATTAGTTAAATGTTATATATGATGCACTAACTGTGTTACATTCATACACTTTAGAATGACGTGGGTCAAATAAATGTATTTACTTTCTATTGGAGGGAGAGAGAATCAAGCATTATAAAGCGATAATCAAAGTGTTTATATTCTTCATGTATGCTTATTTTAAATGTGTGCTTATCTTAAAGTCTGTCTTGGGACTTTCAAAGAACTCAGAACAAGTAAAGTCCAAACTTTGCAGTATTCCTAAAATAGCGTTGTTCCAGCGCAAATTATACCATAACACACATACAAGTTACGGATATCAAAGAAAACTCGATGGAAAATTACACGCATGCCTTTCTACGTACTGGTTACATTGATTTTCTGCATAGCAGTATTATTGAAGACTAGCATGGTGTATGTAACCCGACTACCCCAGAAAGACTATAAAGTTTTAATTTGAAAGTAGGTCAAAGAATGAAGCAACGGGTAGCTTCAGTCGGTATTCCCAGATCTGAGGAATAGAGAAAACTGGCAGGGTCAACGAAACATGCAGGACATAATGAGGATCAATACAATACGCTGCAGTCTCTGAATAGTCTCACTTCGATAAAATAATCTGAAATAAGAACGAAACTTGATTTAAAATTAAATTAAGTAGGGAGTAGGGAAGAGATCTTTTTTCAAATAGCGGAACAAAACACAAATTAAACTTTAAAATCAGAATCAAATTATGTCATGATAGAATCCAAATATTCCAATACGGATGAAAAATTCCCATTTTGAGTGCGCTCGTTCACTCCACTCGATCTATCGTTTTATCATTTGACGAAATATATCTCGAGAGCTATAGCAATTTAGTTATTTTGTTTATTTGGTTTATGTATTTTAATTTTTAAGGTATTTTGTTAATAAGCATTTCATTGCGTGTAGAAAAAATAATTTGTTTCTGTAAGTGGATCTTTTAAGACACGTCAATTATTTGGTAATTATTTTGAAACTAGATGGTACTGGCATTTCCTTGTTGCCTGGGAGGAAATGCCGAAAACAACTCAGAGGTCAGTCTCTTTTAACGTTCAAACAATAGATTATAAGAGGTAACAATACAAGGCAATGTTTGGAAAGGCCTTTTGAAGAAAGAGCAATTGCAGTAGCTTACATAGGTATACTCAAAAGTTGTTAGGAACGAAATAAAAAAACTCATGACATTTTCTTCACAGGAAATTTCGCCTTTGTATCCATTAAAAAAAAATCTGTTATTCAAAACGAAGATTTACAATGACTAGACGTCAAAATCTTCACCTTTCGTAATTAATCTTTGCCATTAACAAAGGTAATGTGTGTCAATAATCAAATTCATACATTATGGACTCCATCTCCCGATATTGTCTACCTAGCCAGTTACCGACGTTATTACCGTCACAACGGCTTCTAATTACCTTTCCTGTAATTAGATAGAAGCGAGATAATGCCACCTATTATACCGCACCGGCGTACTATGGCAAAATCACGTATGTCTCGTCTTAAAACTCCGTATCACAGTTGTTTCTGAACTAAATGAGCTGTACTTTAACACACATACGTATACTCAGATGTATAATAGGGTTTAATAGAACTAATTTTTATTTAGAAAATTCTGTTAATTCATTAATTTAAGAAATAAAACGAAAAAATACATGCATTCTATAAGAAAAACAAAAACCTCTTTTTTTGTAATTTACATAAAATGGAATATAAATAGTAAGAGAAAAAAATATGTCAAAAATTTAGCAAGCTCCTAACAGATTATTCCATTATTATTGTCAAAAAAAATTCATACCGAATTCAGTAGGCAGAACATGAAGAACTATTGTGTACCTATGTGTTATAAAATCTGTAAAATACCATATTTCAGGCAAATAAATTATTCTATCTATCTATCTTGACTGCAAGAAGGGCTTCGGCTTCATTTAAAGTTCGTTCGATATTATTTCTGAGGTATTTCTCAAACTTGATATAGGTATATGAATCAGAAGTGTACAATACGGTATGGAACACCTCTTCATTTTTAGCCGCTCTTGAACACTTTCTAGAATGATGAAGTCAAAACTTTTTGTAATCCTTATTTCGGGATTCTTGCGCGTCTTCAGACAACTGTCCGATAGGTAAAATAGTACTCGATTATTTCTTCTCGATATATATATAAGTAAGATAATTATTTTATGCACGGAGGAAGGCATATTATTATATATAACAATTATAAATATTTACGTACAGTTGAGCTGTACTTTATGCGTATTCACTGAACTATTTTGAATCAATAGCAATGGCCATTGATTCAAAATATTATAGTTCGTTGGAATGCCAGATGACATAGTTTGTAGTATTAAGTACATTAGTTTTATAAGTTCTACGTCTACACTAGTAGGTTCTATATCTAGCTAAGTTCTATGTATGCAGAGCAATAGTAATTCTGAAAAAATCTCCAAGTTGTGTTTCCGTCATTACTATTTCCAGTGCCTTGTCGAGGTTTATCGACATGCAGTCCCATTTTCTCCCTAAACCGCTTTTTTAACCGTTTTTCTTCTCGTTTTTAATACTTGTACATTTACATCAAAAGCTATCGAGTAATGTGGCGTTGAATTGAAGTAACGTATTCGTCAAAATTACGTTATTGAACATGAGTTAGCTTTGATGCCTGTTTATATACTTATTATTAACAAAAAAAATAAAAATAGCGGAAAGAAGGCTTATTTATTGGACTATATTACTTCAACGTAGATGACTTCTACGCAATTATGCGTAAAAAAGTAGCGTCGGTGGTGCGACGAGTACGGGGCAGCCCGAATAGCGTCCTAAGGATGATCGGCGAGAGAACCGATACAGTTCTGCTCAGTAGTACTGAACTCCATGTGTTGCGAAACCGAACCACCTAAAATCAATGCTATTAGCAGATCCTCACTACGCCGGGTTCCGATTATCTAGTTTTAAAGCGTACGCAATCGCGAACGCTACTAAACTAAACCTAGTTAATTTGCCAGTCGAGTTTAACAGCCATGCAAGCGGTGACGTCGGTCGATCATCATAATTAACTTAGAGGGAAAGTTCCTACTACAGCAGGCTTAGCACGAAAATCGTAGAGAAGCGTTTTGTCGACTGAAAAGTAGACAATAATGACGTTTCTGTGTAGACAGTGGAAAGTTTATCTCTATTTTTAGCACTGCGCTAACAAAATAAAATATGAAGAGAAGGGTCTTCTCTAGACAAATGTCTACAACATCAAGCATGTCGTACATTTTTTCTCCGATTTCGACAGTTTGGGATAGAAATCTTACTTCCCATGTAGTTTATATAAAGGGGACCTAGACAAAGAATCGTTAGTTGTTTTTTCGTCGTGTTGAGTAATTTTAGGCTGTGCTTTGTTGCACGGCGGTGTTTGACACTCAGAAAGTTTTGCGAAAATAAAAATAAATGTTCTATGGGTAAATATTTTCTAAGTACTCGCCACTAGCCTCTATACAAAATTTAATGCGTCTGAACCAGTTTCGAAACACTTTTTCCAGTCCGCCGCAGACACCTCGTTTACAGCTCGAACGCTGACAGCGCATCTTCCGGCAACGAAAATTGTATCCCTTTGAGCTGCTTTTTTATTTTCTGGAATAAAAAGAAGTCACACGGCGCTGGGTCAGAGCTGTAAGGTGGATGACCCAGGAGTTAGACCGGCGTACTGCCCAGGAAGTCCCTCGTTTTGAGCGCGGTGTGCGAAGGCGCGTTGTCGTGGTGGAGCAGTAGCCCGCAGAGCCCTGTGTTTGGTCGCTTGTTGCTCACAACAGAGAAAACTTCTGCCAAGCATTTGGTAGTATACCATTCAGCGTTGATGCTTCTTTGGTTCCATAAAGGAATTGACACCAAGTAGCCAGTCAATTTGAAAAAGCTCGCGATTAAAATCTTCTCCCCGCTTCTAGATCGCTTCACTTTGGTAAGCGTTGATTTGTTTTGAAACACCCAAACGGTCGACTGGCGGTTCGTTTTTGGATCGTATTGATAAATCCAAGACTGTAATGATGGCGTTATCACGCTGAGACGAGCATGCTTCAAATTTGTTTATCATATCACGGCACCATTCCACTCTGGCCTGCTTCTGAGCATCGGTGAGGTAGTACGGCACCCAGCGTGAAACTATCCTCCTCACGCGAAGATGCACGTGTAGAATTTCGTCAAGGCTTCCCGATCCAACCTGCAGTATGTGTTGAATCTCTTGATACGTAACTCGGCTATTGTCATGGATTAAATTCTTCGCGCGAGTTGTCAAATACCTACGTAAACAGCTGATTCTAATTTTCCCATCATATTTCTCAGACTTTGGACTGGCAATTTATTGAACTTACCTACAAATTGCTTATTTAATTACTGTTTTTAAATAAAGTAAGCCCAATAAGTTGGTATGCTTAAAAAAAAAATGAATCAACCGATTTACAATGATTTCGCTATTTACAAAGTCTTTATTTTACCTTATTTACAAAAGATGTTGAAAATGTCCACCACCTTGTTCAATTTATACGTTAGCCCGACGTAGCAAATTGTTTTTCACTCGAATTAATGTAAGAATAATCATTATATCTAGTTTATTTTTGGAAAGGATTGCTTCAAGTTCTAGTGTGTTGGGTGGCAATCCGTTTATGTTGGATTTTTAGTCCTGCAGAGTCAGGTTTATTTATTACCACCGCCCGAGACTCGGCGTTATTTCTCGTTTTACACCACCTGGAGACGGAGATGTGTAGGGTGGGTCTAGAAAAAGATGGTAAATCCTACGGACGCGAGCAACTCCTCCCACCCCCGTGATGATGGATGAAATTTGTTACACAGATTTTTTATAACCTGAATTAATACATAAGGTATTTTGACCCCGGTAGTGCGATCCTGTGGGATATTTTCTGAGATAAACCTGGGCAAAGCCATGGGCAAAAGCTGGTTGAAATCAAAACGTCTTCTTCAAAATAAAATCTATCAACTGCCCGAGAGCGATCTTATCTTATCTTATCTTATCTTAATCCAAACCTATTCTTATTAGAGTTCAAACTAATACACCCATGGATGTACTCTGTTCGATGCACCGAGACAATATGTTAAACGTCTGAAACTTACTTCCATAGCTCTGAAATATTCTCTAGAACACTTAGCTCTGCAGGCTTAATTTAACTTGGACTACATGTTCGAAGGCAAAGTTTTCAAGTCGTTCACAGCGTCTTAACAACTTTCGCGCCCCAAAAATGAAACCTTAAGTCTAAGATGTTCCAGAAATTAGGTCGCTTCAAGTAAAACGGAAACTAGACGTTGCTGACTAAAATGATGAAGTGTCTCGTAATTTATTCAACAAGTTTACCTATAAAATAGTTGTTGAATAAAATTGTCGTTTCTCTATTTTTTTAGGTATGTCTCTTTTAACATGAGAATTTGCTTTAGTTGCCCATAGAGTAAGGCACAATACATATTTACTTAATTAACAACTTACTTATTGAATACCAAAATATCGGTTGCAAAACGATTTGTAATCACCACATTAACAGAAAAGTCCCTATTTACTTTTCAGTTAATTTTGAACAATTGTTTGGCGGTTTCAACTACTTCATGCAGTAGACTACATACTTCAACCGAAGCAATGGTGCCGATTCTCTTGTACACCGAACTAAACTAACTAAACTATCACTAAAATTACTTACTTTTGGCTATGAGATTCATAAAGCTATTCTGCAAACATAAAATCTCAAAATTTTAAAATTATTTTGGCACAATTAAAATCGAATTTGACAATCGCTACTCCACGTGGTATTTTTTGGCTTCGCGGAAAAATTCACGGGGTAGGACAAACAAGTACCTCGTTGGTACTTGTTTGCCCTACCCCGTGATTTTTTTTAGAGCCGGAGGCGTGTATGGGCGCAGGCTCGACGTTTTTTATATGGAATTTTTCACTTTTTGTATGAAAAATATGACAATTATTCCCTACATAGTTTTAGAGGTCTATCGTTTATAAAGGGGGTCGAAATTTTCATTATTTTTACGATAGGACACACTATTTTCGAGATATGAGCAAAAGAACAGAAAAAAAAGATACAGTAGGTACCTACTGTATCTTTTTTTTCTGTTTTGGCACCTGAAGTCGAGGTCGTGGTGTGAATTTTAGTTGTTGACAACTAGTTTTACTCCACGCCTTTTTAATCGCGATTAAAAATAGTCAGATTTAGTTAGGCAATCAAAATTTTAGGGTGAATAGAATAATGAAATTGACAACAACAGAATAGAAAAATTGCCATTTCCACTAAATTAATAACTCAGTGCAATCTTAGTGCTGTCAAACTAAAGTATAGTTAAGTTGTGTCACTTTAGTCAATTTCAGAATAGGTAATCGTTGTTTGACAGGAATAAATAAAATTCTGGTGATTTTTAGTCTAGTTTAGAGAATTTTTTGACAAGAGAATCGGCACCATTGTGTCATAATTATGACATTAATGTTTCAACAAATATATACACAACAGCCCATAATGTTCCCACTGCTGGGACGCAGCCCTCCTCTCTGTGAGAGGGAGTGGGCTGTAATCCACCATGCAGGCCCAGTGCGGGTTAGTAGATGTCACATGTTTTCGAATTGTTAGTTCTATGACATGCCTTGTTTCCTCACGATGTTTCCTTCACCATAAAACGCCCGAGTCCGAACACACAACCTACAACTCCTATGTCACGGCCTTTACCACTGGGCAACCACTTTTTTTTTTTTTTTTTTGTAGGGCATCTCGCAGTTGGCCTTGAGAGGCCGTGACTGCTCAACCGGTCATTCCTGGGGCTGCCATTAAGATTTTACACTTAATGCCTCCAGCCAGGGCTTACAAACTAAATTTATATGCTAAGCGACTGCACGCTGAGGGCACCCCCTGTGGGGTACGGACCTCGGCTCAGGGCGTCACTGATAGGGGGACAGCTATCGCTATTGGGGACAGGCTGGATCGAAATTGGCATATTATTATTATGGGGGGAATTTAAAGCTACTGGCTCAGCTGCGGCGCGGGCTGGCGCTTCAACGAGCAAGGGTCGGTCGGGATCTGGGCAACCACTGCTCTCAAATACATATATATAATCAAATGTTATATCACCAAATATATATATTTTTCATATATTTTTTAACAATCTTGCGCACGCAGATTTATTAACTTTGTGTACTGTTTGGGTTAACAAGATACAGGCTGTGCCTAGTTTGGGACCCGATGCTTTGCTTGCGTATTGTCCGAGCGGTGGGACTCGGTGTTGTTGGAGAGGTGGATGCACCTGCATGCCAGTTCGTCACCATTTATTAAGTGATTATTGTTTTTATTGAATGAATGAAAACCTTATGACCATAATTGTGAATGTGCTGTAACTTTTTTTTTAACTTTAATTTATTATTTTTTATTAACTTTAATTTATTATTTTGTATTAAATTTAATCTATTGTTTAATTGTTAATGTGTAATGTAATTTATATGGGAATAATTTCCTGAAATAAATGTTTTTTTTTTTTAACCTGTGTCACTTGTTACTGAAAACATACGAAGCAAAAAAAAAAATGTTCCCCGATTACCGCCAACCTACCCACATAGATTTTTTTTTTGGGGGGGAAATCATCATATAACTTTTCCGCTCTGGTTGGAGCGGGAGGGCGTGTCAGACTTTTACTGACTAAAACCCACCCGTGTTCCCTCAGTTGCCTGTGTGCCAGGGGCCGCGGTTTGTCTTTCGAACAACCCGCACCCCTGGCAGGCATCGGCCCTTGCGGACCCCACCAGTTGGTGCTGACATCTCTCTGAGGCGCGCGTGGAACACAACGCGTCGTCGACCCGGGCTTGGTCCTTACCGGACAGCGAGCTACCCATTACTCGCCGTCCGCAAGCACTTCAAAACAAACCTGACATTTCATTGACCTTTAGTTTTAACTTTCAAACGTAATACTGAACTTCGCAGCCTTCACTTTGATTGATACTTAATAAATCATGAAAGGAGAAACTTCACCCCATATTGTAGACATGTGTACAAACAGCTGTTTGAAACTTGTTAAATATTGACAGCTCATCAATTCTTATTTTTATTTTCTTGCAAAATGGGCCTGCTCGTGACCTGGATTTCGTTCCTAAACGTTTCGTTTGCGGTATTAAAACTTTTCATCCGCGGCACGATAGAGTTTAGAATTTATTTATTACCCTATATCCGTGTTTGAGTTTTAAACTTAATCATTTATTTAATTATTAAACTCGCATTTGTTTAAACCTGCCTATGAACTATACACCTACCACATAAAATATTCATTATATTATTCATTACATTTTCTGCTAAACTCTTCAGTACCTAATCAAAAAGTGATAAAGCAGAATACAAATATCATTAAACAGTGAAAATAAATTTCTACCAAAAACCAGAGGACTCCGTTTAAGCGCTCTCATTAAAGCAAATGAAGATAATGAGATAAAGCGAAAGGGACAATAAAATCAGGGATCCTTGCCGAATGGCGTAAACCCATCGTTTTAATCCGACTCCACGCTCGTTCCGCAGACACGGCTTCCGAACGTATTTCGTTCATCGCTGTTATCTCATTCTAGAGGAAATTAATTAAATTAGATTCCTCGTAATTACGTATAATAGAGAAATGAGCTTTTTGGGAGATGGGTAGATACCTCCGAATCAAGACTTTACGTTATACAAGCAGTGTAGTATTATTTACTAAATTAAATAATGGCGTACGAACGTATCCAAGTATTTAAGTACGTGTAAGTGCAAGTGAACGTATATAAGTATCCATAGCAGTAAGTAGTGATTTGTAAATATTAAACACTTTGCCAAATCTTCTAAACAAACAATATGAGAAATATTTTGTAAAACTCTGGTGAAAATCTCCAGCAGAATTTTAATAAAAGATTGTTCATAACTGTAAATTTTTCAGTGAACGCAATAAACCTACTGTCGGATAAAACTATCCGGCCGGTATAATCAAACTCTTTCAAGCCGTACGTTGTAGAGAGCCAACTATTTCAAAATTCTTTCTGTTCTTTAACACGTAACAAGGCTCAAAGTATTGAAAAATTATTAAAATCTAATGAAGATTTAACGAGCAATCCCTCGGTTTATTTTCAAGTTTATTTTTACGTGTACTTAGATACTTCGGCGGCACATTGAAAAACGTTTCAAAATAGGTCGAAAAAGAATTGAAGTACGAGTTTTTCCTTTTTCGTAGATTCTTTTACCGGATCGAGTTTGGGCGGTTTGTTTTTGTTAACAGTGTATGTGAAAACTGTGCGACCATTGGTTTACCACTGTCTTAAATTGTTGCTTTATTAGATACTAGTTTTTGCCAGCGGCTTCGCCCGCGAGGAACTTTCATCCCCTATTTAACTCCCTTAGGGGTTGAATTTCGAAACATTTTTCCGTATTCCTTATCTACATTTTAAAGGGAACCTCTGTCCAAAATTACCTCTGTCCAAAATTTCAGCTTTCTAGGTCCAAGAGTTTGGGCTTGGCATTGATGAGTCAGTCAGTCAGGACTTTTCTTTTTATTTATATAGATAAATGAATACATATAGACTTTTCATTTCGGTTTACATTTCTATACTACTTTTAATTCCTAACGAAGGTAATATATAGTGAAGTAAGTGCAGATTTGCATAGAGAAACCGTATGTTTCAGTGAGGTTTCACGACAAAAGCCTGTGAAGATCTTAAGTATTGGATTGAACTTAATCTACTTGATGATTATAAATCTTTTTCTGTTACATCCGCTACAAGCCTCCAAGAAAGGCTTAATCGTATGATGTAGGAAGCTTCACAAAGAGTAGTGATTTACCAAGCCTATTAGCTCTATCTTCTCGGCGAAATGAATTGACTAACTTAAGCGCTTTAAACTTTAACAAACATAATGTTCTTATCTTGAACTTGACGTGCGCCACGGAATACCGTGAGGGGGTTAGGTAATAACCTAACCCCGTAATTAAAAGCACGTATAAACCAATGTTAACACCAAAATTCTTGAATAGATTTATTTTAACTTTCTTTTGTCTATGTTATGCGGAAGAATGAGGGACGTGTCGTGAAGAAAGTTTTGAGTTTGATTGTGCATGGCTATAAGAGTAGCTAAAGAAACGATGGATGGATTTATTTATTTATTTGCATAAGATTGTGTGAAAGATTCAGCTGGTATGGAAAGAAAGTCTCCTTCGGAGTTGACGGATAATTCGACGAACAAGACAAAATCTTGCACTCATTTTTAATAGATATTAAAGGTCGGACGATCATAATGCATATTCCAATGTTTATACACGAGTTTTCTAGATATTGAATTAAATGGTTAACCTTAAACAAAATGGTGGTATGTTTGCACTTAAAAAGTAAAAGCCAAAGTAAATATCAAACATTTTATGCAATAAACTAAAAGCGATGTAAATCTAATTTAATCGACAGTTCAAACTAAGCGGACACTGTTTCATCACAGTAAAATTGCAAATTGGATTGATGTTTTAACTGAAAGCTTGTTTTATTTCTATTTTACCATATCATGGGTAGCTGCAGGCTCCGAAGCCGAGTTGAGTATTCAATATTCATTTTATATTCGAATACTACCTATTTTACTTTTATAAACTTTTATTAAGATTGCAAGCAAGTGAATTGTTTCCTGTTGACTGAACAAGTCAAGATGAAATATGAAGGTGCATTCGTTCAGTTCCTAGGTACATTTATTTGGTTCTTTTTATTTGGAACTTGCAGGAAATCGTAACGGTAGTGTCATCTTAAAAATCGGTATGCACGGTTTGATTAAAAAAAAAAAATGATAGTGTCACAAAAGCTTGATAAAAAAGTTTTATTTAAACATAAGTAGACGATTATGTTTTAACGACCCATATATTTTTTCTCATTCTTTTATTTTCAATTTTATTCCCCATTAAATAGAAAAGCTGTATGAAAAGCTGACCCATCGTTGGATCGCTACTCGTGTAATTGGGGTCGATGTTATAGCCACTCCAGGTTCTGCTTAGTCACCGACATCACTCATGTATGAAGTGGCTAATGCCGTAGAATTTGTTCCCATTACATACCTGGCCTTATTACGTCAGTTATACATTGGATATGAGAATTATTATAGCGTCCAATAGGTACCTACTTACTACTGTAACATTATTCATGTTAAACTACGTGAAGAAGTTTGTTAATCATTCCATAGTATCCATCTAATAGGGGAAGTAGGAGCAGTCGCACGGGTCAATCAATCAGGTTAAGCTACGCTTGCTGCGGTTGGTTCGCGGATGGGTGACCATCTCAACCTATCAAGACCCCTCCGTGCCTCGCAAAGCACGCTAAGCGGTTGGTCCCGGCTGTCATTCGTAGATCTATAGAAGCCCGACAATCTGACAACCAGTCTTACCAAGAGGTTTAACCTAGCAACTGGGTTGTGGATAGGCAGTCGCTCAATAGTCAGCTGCATTCGGTAAGACTGGAAGCCGACCCCGACATGAGTATCCATCTAATATTATAAATGCGAAACTCTGTCTGTCTGTTAAGTAACTTTAAACGAATTTCGATGAAATTCAGCTTATAGGTAGATCATGACTTGGGTTAGGAAATTTGATATTTTTGTATCCTGTAAGTACGTTCCCGTCCGATTATTTCCAACCTGCACGCGGGCGAAGCTGCCAGCAAAACCTAGTGGCAAATAGCTTTACGGATTCTCATGAAATTGGGAGCATAGTTAGACCGTCTTGTAAAACAACATAGTAATGGTAGTTTCTACCCAGAGGTACCTACATATAGAATTTATCCACTCATATGCAAAAATATTCTATTTCATATACCACTGCTGTATGTAAACAGGATGGAGCAAAACTTTGAGGAAACCGGCATACCCTGGGACCAAAATTTTTAAATCATGTGACCTCTATAGCAACCCGCACTCGGCCTGCGTGGTGGATTACCATTCCCCCACACAGTGTATAGGCATAGGCTATTATGCTAGGCGTATTATTATCCCTACCACTGCCAATATATGGATTATCGTCAGATAACTCGATCTAGAACGAGCAATTTAAGAATACATCGATCTATAACAATAAAACAATACGATTCATCGATTTCGTGCTCTGCAATAGTTCTGTGGTGAACCGCGAATAATTGGCTTCGTATTGACACAATCGAATGTGAACACTCTGTTACCGACATGATTGGCTCTCGTGTAAACGGCAAATTATTGCCTAGAGCGGGCTCGTGTCACTTACCATCGGTGTACTTAGTTATGGCTCGTTGTTGGAGCTTTGAATGTTATAGGAACAGAATGAAGATATTGTATTAGGTTAAAAATAGTGGTTAAACTCTGATAGATACACGACAATGAATTTTAAATCTTTTAAAACTTAACTGAATCAAAATCACAATCTGTAACGTTGATCGTTATAATTACTTTTTTGTTAAAGCAGCTATTTAACCGTAGTGTCGTTCTGTTCAACATGCAAGTCTTCATAGGAAACGAACTTGAAAAGGAGTTCAATCGCCGCAATATGGTGGAAAAACGTAGAAAGAAAATCCATCGCCTTTCTTAAAATAGAATCGCAGTAAAAACAAGAGGTCGCGTAAAAACAAGAGGTCGCGTAAAAACAAGAGGTCGCGTAAAAACAAGAGGTCGCGTAAAAACAAGAGGTCGCGGAAAAAAAGTGCGCCTACGAGTAAGAATCCCGGAGACAGTAATATGTCTTTTCTAGGTCAAATAGCAGCGATGTAGGCCACACCCAAATACAACCCTACATACACACCCTCATATACAGACACACCTACTTAGAACACTCACATAGACAAACGAAAGTCATCGTCAGCCTAGCGTTTTCGCTACCAGTCTATCCGGATGCAGCCGAATACCAGTATTTTAGACGGAGCGACTGCCAATCTAACCTCTACCACCCAGTTACTGGGTAACACGATACCTTTTGGTAAGACTGGTTGTCAGACTTTCGGGCTTCTGACGACCCATAACGACTGTCAAAGATCCACGAATGACAGCCGGGAACCGACGGGTTACCGTATGTAAAGATGGTCACCGATCCTCAGACTAATCGCAGCAAGCGAAACTTCACCTGATAGGTCAACCCGTTCGGCTGTAATTACTGAGCCACGAGCCTCTTAAAGACAAATGCATGTGTCAGTGTTCAATAAAACCGCATAACAATTTATAGCTATAAACATCTCTGTGGAAATGAATTTGCCTGTGGGTTGTTGTTTCATGTAATCATTATCCTCACTAATATAAACGCGAAAGTTTGTATGTATGGATGTTTGTTACTCTTTCACGCAAAAACTACTGAATGGATTTGTATGAAATTTGGCACACAGACAGATTATAACCTAGATAAACACATAGGACTTTTTATCCCGGTAGTACGTACCCGCGGGATGATTTCCAACTTCCACGCGGGCGAAGCCGCGGGCGGAAGCTAGTACCACTTTTATGTTAAAGAGAAGCAGACAACAACCTAAAAAAAGTTTTAGTATCCATGCTGCATGAATTCCTATTCAGTAATATTCATTTCAACATTTCCAATATCATCATAAGCTCATTAGGGTATTAGCTAAATGGGGCCTGACGAACCATTCACTGTTCATTACCGAATAAATTCACCCAGTAATTCAAATAGCTCACATGAATAAATTAGTCTCATTAGCAGAAAAAAAATACAGTCGAATAATACGCACAATGCTGTTTAAATACCAGAAATATGTATGTATGGTCCTACTATACATATTAGTGATGTACCGGAACATTAAAAATGTAGATACGCAGTCACGGATCCGGATACGGATAATTGGCGTCAAGATTCGCGGATACGGATACGGATACGGAGCTTAACTTTCTTACTCTATCGGTGTAAGTGCGACCTTGAAACGATGGTTAACGCCATCTGACGCTTTGCGTGACAGAACATGTTTCGACTTGTGTTGCGCGGGTCTTTCTTTTGTTTTGTTTATAGTTTAGTGTGACACTGCGGGCAGCATCGATAACGTTTGTGTTTGTTGTACGAGTTAAAAAAATGTCTATAAAGAAGTTTAGTAGTGCAATTTGGAATTATTAATAAGGTAAAAGATCCGTAAAAGATCCGTCAAAAATGTATCCGGGACATCAATAATACATATGTATAATCCTACTATCGTTTTATAAATATGAAAGTGTGTTATATCTTTGGAAGTTTGTTACTGAAACACGCAAAAGCAGCTGAAAGGATTTGGATGAAATTTGGCACACAGATAGTTATAATCTGGATTAACATAACATCATGCCTTGTTTCCCGAAAGGTCGGGCAGCGGTGTACGTATAGTACACCCACATATCGCCAGTTATGTTTAAGTCTCATATAATAGGGAGCGAGCCTTTTGCCATCAACCGGGCACCCATCCAGACTCCGGGCTGCTACTGAGAAATTTCAGGTAGAAAAACCCAATAACACTTTGCCCTACCTGGGAATCAAAACCAGAACCACCATAACAACAGTACTAACATAAAGAACTTTTTATCCCGGTAGTATGTTCTCGTGGGATAATTTCCGCCGTCCACGCGGGTGAAGTCACTGGAAAAGCGAGTTACGTTCATAAATTGCCAGAAATTCGACATTTCAATATTCACCAGAAAAAAGTAAGCTTATCTCATTGTTTAAATCATTCAATATAAAATGTATATTTCATGAAGCGACTAGAATAACAGCAACTACAGCTTCATGCATAAACAATGTATTTCTAATTGCAAAATAAAGGACTTTAAATTAAGAATCCTTAATTAGTGGCATCAGGTCAGACCATACCGGTCAGCTTGTATCAATTGACTTAGATAAAAAGTTACACCTAGATAAAACCATTGAGTTGAGACCTCTGACTAAAAATAAATTGAAAACGTTTAATAATATTGTTCTTAGCAATGTCTCACAGAAAGTTTTGATTCACAAGACCCCAATATAAACTATGGCACATTTTTCTACAGTATGCCAATAAAGCATGTCCTGTAAAAAAATTACAATCACTACTAAATTAAAATGAAGCGAATGGGCCACTGCTGGCATTATATAAATTGTATTACCAAAAATCATTGACTTCTGATCAGGCCTTTCATAATTATGTAAGAAACTATTCTAAGATATTCAAAAGAGTCTGCGTTCAAGCTAACTTTAAATTAATAAATAACAAATTTGGTATTACTAAAAATAAATTAAACGCTGTGTGGCAGGTAATTAACAAAGAAACTGGAAACACAAAACAGCGAGATCAGAATGAGTCATCACTAAAAATTGATATTGAAACCATTTCAGATATGTTAAAAGTTGCTGAGACTAGAAAATTTATTTACCAACATCCCAATAGAGGTTACAAAATCTCTCCCCTCATCATCTGTATTAGCTGAATCTCTTCTTGAAGAAAACTTCAGTAAAGATATTCCAAGTTTTGAATTCAAACCCATTTCTATTGCCACAATTAAAACAGCATTTAAAAGTCTTAACATAAAAAACACTGAAGACTTATGGAGGATTTTCGTTAAGGTTCTTGAAAATATCATGGACATAATTGCCCATGTCCTAACAGGCATATTTAATCAATGTTTAGACAGCGGTACGTTTCCTGACTTAATGAAACATAGTAAAGTAGTACCAATTTTCAAATCGGGTAGTAAGAGTGATCCCTCGAATTATAGACCTATATCTGTGCTTCCAGCATTGAGTAAAATTTATGAAAAATTTATGCTAGACCAGATGTTATCTCATTTTAACTCAAATGGGATTTTACATAGTCGACAGTTTGGTTTCACGAAAGGTAGGTCGACGACAGCCGCGGGAATAAAACTCATCAGTCACATTTGAAATCCAGGGAGAATTCCCAGGATGCGATTTGCATTTTCTGTGACCTCTCAAAAGCGTTTGATTGCGTTGACAATAATACACGGATCTGTAAATGACACCACAACGGAATTCGTGGACAAGCTGCTGATCTTGTACTTTCCTATTTATCAAACAGCCAGCAAAAAGCAAACGTTAACGGGGCGACGTCTTCGGGGTCTCTAGTTAAGATGGGCGTGCCTCAAGGTTCAATTCTTGGCCCTTTTTTATTTCTAGTTTATATTAATGACCTTTCTTATCTGATGGCTAACTTCTCGGATATACTTTTATTCGCTGATGACACTTCTCTTATTTTTAGAATAGATAGAAAAGATACACATCAACATCAGGTCTTACATGTCAACAATAGCCTAGCTGTTCTTTCGAAATGGTTTGCTGCCAATAATCTTTTACTCATTGCGAACAAAACTAAATGTCTTAAGTTCTTGTTACCAAATGTACCCCAAGTATGTCTACATTTAAAACTTGATGGCAAGAAACTAGATGCTATTTCGGAAACTGTATTTTTGGGACTTACTTTAGATTCCAAATTGTAATGGGGTGCCCACATTAATCTAAATACACGTAGTAAAGATGAAATTGTGATTCCAAAATTAGCTTAACTAAAACTGGCAAGTAATTTCTAATAAACAGTATCCGCTTCTATAACAAGTTGGCAAAGTTGGTTACAGAACTTAGCGATGGAAAGTTTAAAACTCACATCAAACGTGTCCTTATCAAAAAAGCATATTATAAGATAAAAGACTACGTCGAAGACAGGGAAGTTTGGCATTAATTCCTTCTGCACATGTGGCTTCCCTGGTACCTCATTAACAGCATAACTATGTGAAAATCTATTAACTGCTCCCAAATTATAATGTTAATTTTTATTATTTTTATTTTTTACAATGTCGGACATATTCTCGTCATTATTTGACATTAGACATCAATTTTAATATCAACTATTTACTAGTGATTGTCGTGGAAATCATGTCACTTGACTCAAATAGGTTCATTTTATATAGGTAGATGCTTTTACATAATTATTGTGAATGAGAGAACGTTGTAGGCCTTAGAGACTAGATTTGTAGACGATTTTCTATTCTGTATGTTCTTTCCTCTAAGTACCTGCTACCTATTGACAGGCCTGCACTGTCCTCCCATACATATTATTACTGTAATTTGAAAACATCGTAAAAGTCAATTCTTTTTAAAAGAGTAACCTTGGAGTTTCTTGCCGGCTCTTCTCCATAGGAAGCGACAAATTGGACCCATGCACCTAGCTTCTGACGTTTCATAGGTTTCAGGTTTATGTGAAATAAAATATTTTGATTTTGAAACGTAACAGTTATTCAAGCTGCCCATTAAGGTATGTCGTGTTAAGAATTAATGCTACATTCGACATTACTGCTTTTTAATTAACTTTTTTACATTCGACCAATAAACGTGGAATTTAATCTGATATTTCAAACCCTTGTCCGGCTGGCGCATGAATGTAAAATGTTTTGGATACCGCGATAATATAAGCAATTAAAGAAACGCTTTTTTATTGAAAATCAACTCAATTTTCATCTTATTTTTCTTCTACCTCTCATTTTTCTCTACTTCTAGGAATTCCAACCGACGCGGCGACGGCAACACATTCGTTTTTTTTTAATCTTTCATTTTCCGGACCTTTTTCTATTGTTGTATCAGGAAAATCTACCGGCATTTCCTTCGTGCTTTTAAAAATTTTATCCCGTGCCGTTAGTGGAAACATAGAGGTAACCGAGCAGCTGTGTCAGCTTTGTCCCGGAACACGGGAACGAACTCTCGATAGTCCGCAGGCAATAATAGGTAACGTGGAGCGAATTCATCCGACATTTTAAAAGGTTCTCGCTCTTTGCGCCAACACCTACTGTGATTGGAAAGGGAACGGTAGAAATTACACTCGATTTACGTTTTTAATGTAGATTAGGGACTGTCTGTGTGTATTAGCCCAAAATTATGAAAAACTAGCTTTCGCCAATGGTTTCGCCCGCGTGGAGATCGGAAATGATCCTACAGGAACATACTACCTGGATAAAAAGTATCCTATGTGTTAATCCGTGTTATAAACTATCTATGTGCCAAATTTCATCCAAATTCGTTCAGCCATTTTTGCGTGATTGAGTACCAAACCTCCAAACATCTAAATATCCAAACATCTAAACATACAAACTTTCATATTTATAATATTAGTAGGATCGTGTTTGTTTTAAAAACGTCATATAAGTGTGCCTAACCAAAATGGTGTTGATGAAAGAGGAATTTTAAAAGCAAGCCTTCAAATTGTGTTATACTCCAAATGTGATAAAACGATCAACATTGACACGGCGGCATTAACCAAAGTGCCATACAGTCCTGCTCGTCTCGACGGCCGGCTCAAACAATGTCTGGAGATGACAATGGAGTCACTTATATATGTGCGGAGTCGCGTGTGAGCAACGCAATTGCTCGCAGCTTGTGTTTGGGGTGAATTGCAGTGTCGTGACTGACAACCAAACACAGCAATGCTCACAATGGGCCATCTTGACTACACCACTAATGACTCTATTGTTGCTAATGTACTGTATCAACTATTCAGTTAATAGGACTGATTCATAGTTAGTTTCCACGCCAGTGTATAAACGTAGCTTATCGAGACAATTCCAATGCTAACAGGCGTGTTAAGATCACAGTGTACAGATCTGTAAGCAACTTCAAAGCAAATTCCATTGTAGTTACCTAATAGGTATTCGGCAAATGGTAATATCTCGAATGCAAGCATTATCACAGTATCACTAAAATAAACCTCTACGTAGGTAATGTTGGTGTATGATATTCATTATAATAACCCACACTTATTCATTTTGGCTATCTAATTAGTATCTATTAATTGAGCCATAAAATCGACATCGTCCATTTTGACAAAACATTCAAAATTACGAAGTATTACGTTGTATTCGTACATGTATTTGGTTCGACGCCAAAATATTTAACAAAAATATTTTAATGAATTGCAACAATCGTTTTCATACCGCATTTTGCTTCAAGACCAATCAGACACAAACGTATTGCTTGTACAGCGAACACTAGAGATTCATCTCAGAAAGGCTAACTTCGCCAAAAATCAATTGGTTACGCAGTTCACATCCCCAACGTCAACAAGTACCCTATAGAACCCCTCGCAGGGGATAGTGGGGTTCGGGGGGTTGGGATAGCCCCCTTTAGTAGGGGTGAGATTCAACTGGTGCAATGCGGTGTACCCAACTCCCCTGCGTTGTTTTTGCCACTGTCCGCTGAGCATTTGGCGCGCCTTGCGTTTATTTCGTTACGTTTGTTTTGCTGCATCGTCTTTAATTACTTTCTGTAACTATTGTAATTTTTTGCGCTGTTTTTGTAAAGTGTTTGTGGCTGGACCGTTATTGTAATTAAGAGGTACGTGCCCTAACAGTTTATTTCACTTTAAAAATTAGACTAATCGAACAAGCGTCATTGACCGGGAATTCAATAAGATAAAAAACAATGGCATTTAAAGGAATGTGATTTAGAGGTGGGTCATTGACGGATTTTTGGTTAATGTAATTTAACTGTTAATCATCAATGGTCAACAGGTTAAAAAAGCTGTTAATTATTAACAGGTTTTGAATATTCAATCGGTAGCGTTAAGCGTCAATGTATGTCAACGTTTTCAATCATTGAAAATTTTATTGCAAATAATTAATTTGATATACGATGTTCGGTATCGTTCGGAAGTATTCGTTTCGCATACTAGTTGATTCTCAGAAATTAATAAAATTATAGTGAAATAATCCATTGAACCATTGATGTAAATTAACAGCATTAGCAGCATTTTATTTTCAACTGGTTTTCTTTGGAACTGAATAAAATAATGACTATTGAACTAATGCGGTCTTGTGCGTTGACGTAAAGACGATGATGATTAACAGTTACCTCGCTGACGAAAGAAAAGTCGTTAAAAAAACAGTTTATTGATGCAACGACCACCTCTATGTGATTGTTTTTGACCTTATTACCTTATTACATGCTGTTTAAAATATTCCACATAGCGTTGGAAAAATAAAACGATTAGAGAAAATCACACAATAGACTGGTTTAATTTCCATTCTGACGCCACATAATTTCACGGTCAAACGTTCGTACCCCCCAATAAGATTAGCTCGTTAAGCTTCACGTCACCTAAATCTTGCACGTTTCCTCTAATGTGGCCGATTTCTGAGCGTACATTTATCAAGTTTATGAACTACGGATAAAGTAATGGAACTGACGTTTTAATTATAAAGTTTTATCCGCTTAAGTTTAATATTTTCGCGTATTTGTGGATTTCTAGTCTGTGAAGTTCGCTAGATAAATTTCTTGATATACATCAACTGGCTGTAGTTAAGTTATTAGACCCGACTTAATACGATGTAACTGCTTAATCTATAACAGAACATGACCCATTGAACTTTTTTTGGTGTAAAGCTTTTGTTTTTATTCCACACTTCCTTCAATTTGCTTATAAAAAGTTACGTTTGTTTTGTCACAGTTTATGTCCAATATTGTGGATATCAGGTCGCTTCGAAAATTCTGAATTCACAAAAACAACCAAATTTCACAAACTGGACAAAATTTTACGAACCGTCGACGTCCCGAGGGAGCTAACTACGAGCCTGACTAATACCGGCGCCGTTCACAAGCCTGGTCCCATATAAGCTTCCAACTAAACGTTGTACGGCGGGCCATAGATCCGATAAGACGATAGTATTTCAGTGAAAATTGTGAGCTAATTTCGCGCGAACGGCCTATAAGCCTAACGAATCTAATTAAGTGTCTACAGGGGGTTGTACCTAAAGAGAATTTGTACTTCGTTGGAATACCTAGTCGATATGTTTCAATTGAGTTTCTCTTACGTCGTACCTATTCACATTAATCAAATACACAGAACTAATTTATTCTTTAATTTCCTCTGTTTTTGTTCGGTTAAAAAGCAATAGACCTGTAGCAAAAATTCCCGTTTTCTCCAAAATTATTGAGAAAGTTATCTACAACTCTCTTTACACTTATTTCGAAAAAATTAAATTATTTTGTCTAGAACAAAGGGGATTCCGTAAGAATACTACCGCTAATATGGCAAGCTTCGACCTATTAACAAACATCATGTCATCTGTAGATAGGAGAAATCCAGTCTGTGCTATTTATACTGACATGACCAAGGCCTTTGACTATGTGGACCATAAAATTCTACTACACAAGCTACATAGTTACGGTATAAGTGGGGACATCCTTCAGTTCCTAGAAACGTACTTAAGTAATAGACAGCAATACAGAGAAATTTCTAGAATTTGTCCGAAAACTAAAATAGAAACCTTATATAGATCTAAAACAAGGCATGTAAAATATGGTATACGCTACCCTGTGGAACACCACAGGGTAGCGTATTGGGGCCGCCACTTTTTTAAATATACATTAACGATCTCCCGAAAGTAACATAGAACAAAATGGTTCTCATTGCGGATGACAGTACAGCTGTAATTGAGTTTACAAATCATAATAATTACGAGCAGGAGATAAATACTTGTTTACATGACATAATTAACTGGTTAAGTAATAATAATTTAGTAATAAACCTAAGTAAGACGAAAATAATGCAATTTCATCAACGCACCGAAAACCCAAATGTTAGTATTGCTTACCAAGGCTGTAATATTGAGGAAGAGAGTCAGGCGAAGTTTTTAGGTATAGTGATTGACAGCAAACTCACTTGGAAACCTTATATTGAAGTTGTCTGCCAAAAACTTAGCAAATCTGCGTATCCAGCAACTTTCTAAAAAATTCAACCGTCAGACTCTTTTATCAGCGTACCATGGACTGGTTGCCTCGTTTTTGCGGTATGGCATTACGGTAGCAAGATTCTTATAAAAGACTATAATAAAGAGCTATTTTCTACTTTTGAAAGGAATTTACTTAACACAATCCGAACAAAGTTTTCTGCTCAGAAAACCCACCATAATAAAAAAGTAACGCTTTTTTTTAAAGTAACCACGCGGACTCTGATAAAAGTATCTAAAGGCTCTGGTAGAGGTACTAAGCCACTTTTATACCAGTCTGATGATAGAACGAAAGTTATTACGAGCAACTTGTTTGGCTCAAGCATGTTGCGTAGTTTAGAAGAACAACGCGGTCACATGACCGCGTTGTTCTTCTAAACTACGCAACGGATTTTAATGCGGCTTGTACTATAATTTAGAGAATTTATTCCCGAAGGTTAAGGGTAGGTTAAGGGAAGGTTATGTTATGAGTATAATGATTTGACATTAATTTTATTATATTTTTACTTGAGGTTTTTTCGAGTCATTAAACCATGCGAATCAGAGGCGTGTCACTAGTAATATTATAAGATAACCTAGAAAAAAAAAACGCACAAAATACTTCGAATGCAGTTTTGTCTAGATCAGAAAACTCCTTACGTAAGTAGCAGTGGACGGAACTAATTAAAAAGTTTTTAAGTTTATATGCAGTTCAGAGGTTCAACAAGCTTGCATGCATGCAACTACCGTGCATCTATGGCCGCTTAGCATTGGAAATGCGCCTTCTGCAACGTCTTTCTTGTTCAGTTTCATTTTGTTGAGTACCTAAGCTGTGCAGAGCGGCTTACGGCCGGATTTTCTCAAATGCTCATCTATTATTTCGGGGTATTAAAACTAGGACACTCGTGTAGGTTGCTTTGTATTCACATCTTTCGTGTTGGCATGTAGTATAAGAGGCTATTTGACGGGTTTCTAAATTGTCTCACATTATTTAGCGGTGTATAAGGACTAGTAATGTACCACATGTCGCCGACTAGTCGGCCATTCTTGTGGTCTGCGATTAGTCGGCGACTAGTCAGCTCAGACAGCCGACTAGTCGGCCCTTTTTTACTCGTACTAAAATGCTTAAAAATTGAAAAGACGGTGATAGAAATAAATTAAAATCTTCACTGTTATTATTTTATTATAGAATCAGTTTAACAGTTTACTTTCAGTGCAATCTAGAAAAGCATAGGAAATTAGCATAGGAAGAAAAGCCGGCTCGCACGTAAACAATGATAGAATAAATGCAAATAAGGTAAACAAAAAACATGTCCTGAAAATTCAGCCTGGTCGCGGGCGTCCCGCACGAGCCGAAAGCGTAGTCACGAACATTACCGATGCTACCCGAACTTAACCAAACGCAATGATCAGCTTGGCCGACTAGTCGGCTAGTTGGCTAGTCGGCCAAAGTCATAGTCGGCTCATCTTTAATAAGGTGGACCGTACACATAATATTTATTTTTATTTATTTTAAATATTTCGTTAAAAAAAACATTACAAAACACACTGATTTATTTTAGCTGTCATGACGCTTGCTACAGCAGTCAGTCGAGTGACGTCCCATGTTAGTTTCCAAAATAGCACACAGCAAGCAATGGCAGATAGATGTTTATAGACGTGTGACGTCACAGTATATTAAGCCAATCAAAACCGTTTACAATCATATCGTTCCAACCTCAAAACAAATCATTTTATTTTGGGTTTTTTGGTGAAATATTCAATGTTTTTTAATGAAAATTTCTTTTAAAATTTATAATCTACGCCGATGTCAATAACTTATTCATTATTTATCATATTGTCAAATAGCCCATTGTGAAAAAGCTCCTGCATGGTCATTTGTCAGTCAACAAATCTATTGTGGGTATTAGCCGATGAACATTTATGCGTCGCTAATGGTAAATATTATTTAAATGCACCCCATCTTGCCAGGTAATGTAATAAATACCTGTCTTAAGTCGATTCCGGCTTAGGTGTAAAATCGCCAACGAATCAGTTAAATAGGGCGCAAACCAATCACTATCTATCGGGCCGTCCTAAAGCGTGTAACTGAATTTTGCTATTACGAAAATCTTATTTGCGCAATCGGGAAATCGCTTTATTCCCGTTTTATTTTTGCCGCTCAAGTAGAAACAGCTATTAGTTGCAAGGTTGTTAAGTTTTACTATTTAAAGAGATTGAATTATCCTTATAAATCATCGTAGTAGTAGATGCCGGCAAACGGTCACACGACACACGCATGAAGAGCAAGCGATCGATAGTACGGCAGTAACGGTTACGCCCGGAGTTCCGTTTTCGAGCCCAAACCCCGTGACTAAAGTGATTTCATCTATCTGCTATACGGAGATTTATTTTATCATCTACTAGCTTATACCCGAGGTTTCGCCTGCGTGGAGATTGGTGTATTATACATACAAACCTTCCTGTTGGATCACACTGTATAGAATCAAGCTCTTCTAACTTAAGGTGAATGCGCAGTGGTAGAGCGCGAAATTCAAATTTTGTTACGTTTTTTGCAATTTTCAGGTGAGTGTCAGCTTGTTACTTGATCAAAATATGATTTGCGACTATAACATGTACGTATTTACAGATTTATAATCATTAGAATCAATAATACATCTTTCTAAGTTAGATTTGTTCCATAAGAACAAATTTCTTATGGAAAAGTGCGTAACAAATTTTGAATTTCGCGCTCTACCACTGCGCATTCACCTTAACAGACAGCTGTGCTGCTGGGGAGTTTGTTGCGCTACTTCTTCTTCCCAGCTAAAGCACTAGGAAGTGGGATGGGCCGGCGTTTAGGGGGGACTGTCTTATGTAATTTTGACGTTCAAAATGAGCTGAGTCTCAGCCTAGTTTGAATAAATGACTTTTGATTTTGATTTTTAACTGTATATCGATGAAAACCGAATTAAAACCCGTTGCGTATTTTAAAATATCTAAGACTACAGACACGAAAAGCGACTTTTTTTAATAATATGTAAAGATACTAATGTTAATAATATTTAGTGGAACCTTCTGAACTACTGATCAGATTTGGAAAATTCTTTCACTAATGGGAAGCTTTGTATTGCCGTGTCATATGATAAATTTTCATGTTAAAACAAGAAATTTTACGAAATCGAAGTCGCGGCAGCTTGTATTATTCAAGGCATAATAGAATAAACGCAAGACCTGGAAGTACTCGTAGTTTGTTCCTAATTGACTACTGAATTGATTTCAGTAAATTTTAATTTGTTTTTTTTTTCTAATCATATGTATTTTGCCATAGCTACTGCCGCTTGAGCTAAAGAAAATTCCATTTTATTTTAAGGCAATAAGACTCAATTTTGATTGCATAAAGTGATGCTAGGGTCAATAAGTATTTCTTATTAAATAACAGTTAGCTTTAACAAAAATTAGTTTAGTTCGTTGTATTATACTTTTAACTCAAAACTATAATTGGGCTCTATAACGTCTTACGTTAATTTTGTTATACGTTGTATACATATAACTACATAGTAAGAAAGTCATACTTAGAGTTGAACTGCATGAACTGGATTTGTAAACATAAAACTGAGAACTGAGAATGTGAACTTATGATAAAGCGAAAAGCTTTAATCTTACCAAGTGACAACAAAATAAGTTACTAAGTTAGTTGGTAGGTTACTTAAGTAACTTGAAGCTACGTTCCCTCCAACCCGTATTGTTGTTTATTACGTAGCTCTGTCAAATACCTACAAATTGTATGCACCTATTCATTCACCTATGTTTGTAGAAATAAAAGAACGTGTACATCTTGTATCGTGGCATCTTGTAAATAGATTTTTCTCTCTAGACTTGGTATATTTGGCTTTTATTTATTCTTGTATTTTATTTATAGCTTGCTTTTTCCGGCGGCTTCGCCCGAGTGTAGGGCGAAAATGATCCCGCGGGAACGTCCTATCGGGATAAAAAGTATCCTATGTGTTATTCTAGGTTACAAACTATCTGTGGGCCAAATTTCATCCAAATCCGTTAAGCCGTTTTTGCGTGATTGAGTAACAAACATCCAGACATCTAAAATTCTAAACATGTAAACTTACAAACTTTCACATTTGTAATATTAGTACGATTGTTCTCTAGTTTTAAAGTTGACTGGTAAAAATACTTAAGGCGTTAAGTCCGCCTTTTTACGGTTATCGTCACTGGTACTTAATGAATAAATAAAACATGTCTTGTAAAGGTTGTAAGTATATCAATAAAGAATTTATGATTTCTTGTCAGTAATAACGAGTTTGTAGAGGGAAACAAAATAGCAAACAACTTTATCTAATTATCAAGATTTTACTTAAAAAACATACATAACCGTTTTTAGAATTAACGTCTCACTTCTGAACAAAGGCCTACTCTCTTACTTAGAGCGTTGTTATTTGATAAAGGTTTTAACGGGGCTTCTTTTATATCGCATCCAATTTCACATGCTGTTGGGTAGGGTCGTATATTTATAGCGCTAGTGTAACCCAGTTATCTAATAGTGACTAATTGTTTTTATCTACTTATTATACACTAGCTTTTGCAAGTGGCTTCGCCCTAATTGAAGTCGGTGTATTATACATATAAACCATCCGCTTGAATCACTCTGTCTATTGAAGAAAACTGCATTAAATTCCGTTGCGTAGTTTAAAAGATCTAAGCGTACCGACACGAAAAGGAAGTTTGTTTTATACTTTGTAAAGAAGATATATCTATATAAAAGATACTTTAATCAAATATTATTCCATAAAAACGTCTATTTTTTTAAGATAGGTACGTTCGTAATTATCGCATCTTTAGAATTATAGAGACCTAATGCGAAATTAGCCGCAACCAAAATTGGTCTCTATAATTCTAATAATTCTAAATAATTTTGATTGCGGCTAATTTCGTATTAGGTCTCTATAATTCTAAAGGTGCGTTATGTAAGTCTGTAAGGAATCACAAATAAAAATCCATTTTTCAAACAGTGCTTTCAATCCACATAGGTAATTAATTTTCTTAATGGTGGCAGTTAAGTTTTGGTTCCTAGATTCTTCATTAAAAAAAGATATTAAATTCGGTACGTTTATTATAGACTACGCCGGAGGCAACGTGATAAATGACTACATGGATCGCGTAGCGTACAAAACCGTAAAAACATTTGTCTTTACGGCTACAAACAATGTCTACGTACAAATCCAGTGTAACTAAGAGAGAGATTTCGGTGAATTCGTCGAACGGCACGCAACAAATTCTAACATTGGGAATATTTATAAGATCGAAAATACCAGGTTACTTCGAGTTTAAAGGGGATGATAAGTGATAAGATAAGCATCTTCACCCTTAATAATAGACGAAAGGAGGTTTTAACCAAATCTAACCCTGTAAAAAATAAGAAGAATAAAACCTTTACTAAGAATTTTTAACAATGTGCAATATGCGCTTTAAACAACTGGGTTCAATTTTCATTATGGATTCTGTTTCTATTTGAACGTTGTCCTTCTCCTAGCTGTGGCCGTGGACACTACTTATAAGTTAAGACTCACCCTACACGACGAGTTTTCTGATCCGAGATGCCAGCCGCTGACACTGAAGTTTTTGCCCGCTGACTTTGAAGTCACTGCCCCGCTGACTGCTGTTACTGTCGCCATGCTGGATTACTGCAACTTCACTGCCGTGTCGACTGTGATTGCTGCCCTGAATATTTGAAACAAAAGAAAGAGGGCCCATTCAGTATTGTATTATCATCCCTGCGTACAGTATGTTACAGTAGGTTAAGAGAGTTGTGTATAAGGTAAAAAAAAATCCTGATTAACGTGATAATACCTATTGGTTAGTAAAGAGCAGAAATAGGGCCACGGGAAATAAAGCGCAACATCCAAACGATGAACCACTGCGCCAACCGGCGTTGTTATGCAAATATACGTAAACATATTCACATATCTAAACGCCGCCAAAGCTTCGCCGATCCAGAATAACGTCGCTGCATGAACGCCTACATAAATCAGTTTATTTGACAGCCTCCGGCGATGCGATAGCGTTCTCTTCAAAATATTTGCGAACGGCACGTCAACAATTTGCATTTATTAAAATAAACCCCACCGTTTTATTTGAACACGTTGATTCGATCATGGAATGTTTACCGTGTGAACAATGAGGTAAATACACACTGCTTTGTCATATTAAAGTGCCAGGAAATTAAATTTCGTTTTCATCTCGTTTAATGTTAAATACGCAATTGTTACTGCAGTGTTGGTTTTAGATAATTTGATGACAAACGTAGAGATTAACTGGGAACATTGTTTAAAATGGAGCGATCGATGTGGAATGTTGTTATTGAATTATTCATTATGCATTTACGCGTCATCTATGCGAAGTCTACGCGGCGTCTACGTGCAGTCTATACTGCGTCTACGTAGCGCCTGCACTACGCAATCACTCTAAGCCTATAATAATGTGGCTTCGTCTTGTAAATTCAGCTTTGCTATTACGTCGCACTTGTGGGTGACATTTTTCAATTCTAATGAATACAGCATGTCAATCATATCTTTGATTCAAAATTAACTCAAAAAAAAATCCGGAACGGTGCACCATGAAGATATAGGTGCGTCGTCCACAACAAGTCTAGTCTACTCAAGATTAACAACACGTTTGTCGAAACTTACCCGACATATTCGACTCCGCGAACATGTCGCATCATAGAGCGACTAACTCTTAACAAGCTAAATTTGGATATTATACTAATACGAAGAACGCAGACGACCCTCGCTTACAGATTGTTTATTATTCAGGGGCTCGTCGCGACAACTAAGTACGTACCCTCAAAGGCTAAAGCTCGTATTAGCAGGAATGCAAGTAGTGCCACAGGTTGCCCACGCCACAGGTTGCCTTTTGCCTGTTATTAACGAACCCAAAATACCTCTTAGCAACCCCCCTCCTCCCTCAAACTGGGGTGATGTACGACCTCCTGCGTATTACGGGGGAGCTTTGAATTACTGGTTTTCGGATAGTACAAATGGTGGGTCCCGTTCGAACAGAAAGGTATTTTAAAAGGGCTTTTTTGTTAGCCAATTTAGTCCCACTCCTGGGCAAGGACAGCCTTTACTGCTTTTATTTTTTGCTTTTAAAGAATTTTCTTGAATACAGGGCCGATAGTGCTCCGATTTAACATTATTCTACTTCATGTATTGTTTAAGATCCTGGGATACTATAGGTCGTTTTCAATACAATACGATACACAATTATTAACGATATATTAACCTACCTACCATTTCTGTGTTTTCTACTTGAAATAAATAATAAACAACAATACCTACGATCTACAGGTTTATAACGGATTAAAGCACCAATAAGCTTGAAATACGAAATGATGCAATGTTAATATGAAGTTAGCGTGCCAGTGAAACTTTGCGTGGTATCTACTGCAAAAAAGTCCTTCGTTTTTTTATACATTTATGTTGGCTTTGAACACATTTCCCTGAAAGGCACATAAACCAAAGTTTAACTATATTAAAACTATTAACGAAAAATACCAATAATTAGTTTATTCATAGTTAATATAGCATAGAAACATAAAAACTGAACCTACATTATGTTGACAAAAGTTTTAGAAAATACACAAAGACAAAATATGTAGTAGATACAAAAGGTAGCAATGCAGATAGATTTCTCATACACATTATCGTGAATTAAAGTAGCTAAACTTAGTTTACCATAATTAAATTAATCGATACTAGTATATCGCAAGCTTTTAAAAGAGTTGAATAATAATAACGTTATTCAATTTTATTCAACAGAAGCGATAAAGTGCTATCAACTTAATTCCCGTTTTTGGCGAGAAGGCGGTACTCGATGGAGCTCCGTAAAGAATTCTTGGCACTAGAAATGCTCACATAGTGCCGTTTAGTTCAGACTTCGAGGTAGCAGCGAGCTAATACAGAATGATACAATTTCTTTATACGAGTTCTCCCTTCGATAACGGTAGACTGTAGGATCTATTAGGTCTAGGATACTTTCAATAGACCCAATCTCCATAGTCCCAGCAATACCAACACATCATCGGTCCGATAGGCGGCCCATACATGAACATTTGTTTTACATGTAGCATTTGTCGCACAGTTGTAACACGCAGTAGGGTTATAATTTATTTTTAGTGAAATGCACATCACAAATAAAACAGCCGAGTTCAATTTATGATTTTTGATTTGGGGAGTTTTGGTTCATTTTGAAGCTAAGCCCCATTCCACATTCTAATGACCCCATAAACATAACAGTCGCCTTAGATTTTCATATCAGATAACAGTATAAACACGTGCTTTTGTTCTTCCGTAGGTTACACCGAGGAGCAGCCTTCCACGCAGTTCACCGCCCAGCTGCCGAGTGAGGTGAGCCCGGCCCCCGCCGGCCCCTCCCCCGCTCCTCAGCCGGCGCTTCAGCCTCTATCCTATGCCCTTCTGCAACTCTCCGCCTCCGACTCGACAGACCCGCCCTTCCTCCAGGTTCAGCTCCAGTCTTCGCCTGTCTCCTCCCCTCCCCCGCCACCGGCGAGCGGCAAGTCCATCTCCATGTGCTACACTAGCACCGGCGCCATCCTCTCTCTGCCACCCAAGAAGAAAGACATCTACCGCCCGTACTGTCTCGTGGACCGCGCGGCACACCTTAACCGACCCGAGGAGGACCTCAACGCGGCACATGCGATCCTCGACCTTAGTCAGCATGTGTTCTTGTCGCCGCGCGTGGTGGAGCCAGCGCCGCCAGCACCACCCGCACCACCCGAGGTGCTGCCACCCCCGCCACCACCCGCACCGTCACCACCGCCACCGCCATCGCCACCACCACCGCTGCCACCGTCACCTGAACAACCTGCACAAGAGTCCATTACTGAACGACCGCGGGAGACTATTGCATACACATATGACGCGTTTTTCGTAAGCGATGGCCGATCGAAACGTAAAAATTATGCAAATGCGCCGGTCGAGACGGTTCCACCTCCGGAACCTAAATCGAAGTATACTTGTGGTGAATGTGGCAAGCGGTACGCGACCTCATCGAACCTGTCGCGGCATAAGCAGACGCACCGCAGCCTAGACTCGGTGTCAGCCAAGCGCTGCGGCGAGTGCGGCAAGGCGTACGTGTCCATGCCGGCACTGGCCATGCACGTGCTCACACACCAACTATCACACGTGTGCGGCGTGTGCGGGAAGTTATTCTCGCGACCATGGCTATTGCAAGGCCACCTGCGTTCTCACACGGGAGAAAAGCCTTACGGCTGCGCGCACTGCGGCAAAGCTTTTGCAGATCGATCCAACCTGCGCGCACACATGCAGACGCACTCATCGGACAAAAACTTCGAGTGCACTCGATGTCACAAGACGTTTGCGCTCAAAAGCTACCTCAACAAACACCAAGAGTCGGCGTGCGTGCGCGACGACGAAGACGAATCGCCGTCGCCCGAGCCGGCCGCGCCCGTCTCCGCGTCTGGCTAGCGGCGACACAAGCCGACGCAACTAGGGACCGTAACCACCGCCGAATGGTTTACACGTAAACGTAAAGTATTAATATGAATTTAGCTTGTTAACGTAATATGTAAATTTACAATATGAAACAGGAGCGAGCGCGTCGGGCGGGCGCCAACACGCGCGCCGGACGCGCCGCGACACAATCGAGCAACGTTTCGCATACAACGAATCACGTACGACCCCGTAGAGCCGCGGCCAATGCGGCCGCAGGCCGTAGCGTCACACGTCCCGATAGCGGTTAACTTAATATTAAATATGTATATAGTCGTCGATAAAATATACCCTTATATACATAGATGTATTGAAATATGAATGAAAACTAATATCTTTTGTAGGTGATTTTTACAACCGCAAAGTAGGTTAGAGAGTATTAGGGTGTAAGTTTAGCGTCGAGATGCGAGAGCCGAGCGCCGAGGTGTGGGTGGAGGGTAGCCTCCTCCGTCTCGGTGAGGAACTTGCCAAAACTTTCCGTCCGAAGCTCCGCACACACGCCGCCGCAGCGCCGCAGCGCAGCGCGGGCCCGCGACAGTGCCTTAACTCTCGCCCCGCCGCCATCCCACTCCTGCACGCACGCACGCACGCAACACACCCTCATTTTTTTACACATTTTACCTAAAATTATTAAAAGTACGCACGCAGTCTGAAAATTTAAAATCTACTGATTGATGCGATTAAAAAAAAAAACAATACATTTATTTGTGAATGCATACGTAAATTCAACAATGTTAGTACAACTTTTCGTCCAGTCGACTTTAGTACCTGCTGAATTATAAACAAACTGATACAGTGAAAGTGAAATTTATACGATAAACTCGTGGCGTGTGTCGGTGTGTCGGGGGCGCGTTAAGGGCGCGGGCGGGGGGCGGTCGCCCTGTGGCGGCGACAGGGCAGGGCCGCGCGCCACAGCCTGCAAGCCTTTAGTCGAGCGTGTGTCTTTAGGTGACAAGTCAAACGTAACTGGCAATAAACTAACTTAGTGTAAGGTAGCATTAACGTAGGTTTACGAGGCGAGCACGAGGTGCTCGGTCAGAAATGGGTATTCGAAAAGCAATAATAATGTAGGCATAAAGTCGCGCACCGCTGTCAAATAGACGCAGCAGACTATTCTATTAACCCTATAGTGCTCTGTAGTCGTTAGCTGTCCCTATCGTCGAGCCCGCGGGCGCTATTTCGACGTGCGTACGAGTCATGCGCTGTAAACCGCGAGTTGTAGGAAATGTAGCAGCTAGTGTATAGTGAGTTCATTTGGCAGTGCCAAGTTCCGCCCGCGGGTCCGATGCCCTCCCTAGTCTATTAGTTAGTGCCTCGAGTCAATTCGTCGTTGGTGTTTCTTTGAACCCAGTCAATTAAAATAAATTTCCAAAGAATGCCATTATGAAATTTTCGTTTTTTTTTTAAATACTGTTAGCTGTGTGAGAAAATTATAATACGGTTACATCTTCTGTGGCGAATTATGTACCTACTAAACAAATTAATTTTAGAAGTGCGTATAAAATATTTTGACGTCACAATACCTACATTATTTTAATGTGGCATTTGTTACTAGTTTTGCTATAAATCTATTATGATTAATTAGTCAGCGTTGTCGAGTTTATTAAAAATGATGTACGAATATGTTTACTGACGATCACATATACACGACAGAACCGCCTATAGAGGCACTAAACTGAACACTAGTCGTTATATTCCTTATCCAAGTACATACTCCTACTAGTAGCTGTAGTGCCACATTATATCTACTTTCTTAGATACTATATAGTTCTCTTCCCTTCGTCATAAATTAACCCTTTGATCGCCGACTGATTAGTCTCTGTAAGACATTTAATCATTAATATATTAATGAATAATACTGATACCTATTGATAACATATTAATTTAGTATAGACGATGTACTATTGGGTACATTGTACCTACGCGGCGATCATGCGGTTACAAATTATATAGTTTTATAAAGATAGGGTAGGCCAGACAAAGGTGACGCGTTAAAAGCAATATTAATGTGAATCAATGAGCAATATTACTGTAGAAATTATTGGTTATTATTAAATAAAAATTAGATTATTAGATATTTTGGTGCTTTGGAGTTATATTGAACTAAATTGAAACGAAATTAACATCGAATATTGTGTAATTTATAAGTGCGATCAAATCTTCAGTTCAAAAAATAAATTGAACAAATTCTATCATCTCTGTTTTCTATGAACCTACTAATTTTCATTATCTTTCAACTTCTTCCTAGTACTCTATCCTTACACTTAGTCTAGTCGATCTATGTATTCCCTCTAATACTCCCTTCTTCGAGGAATTCTTTCATATTTTTCTTATTAGCTCTCCCTTCTGGTCTTAAGTAGAAGAAATTGCAAATTAATTGCTTTCGATGATAAAAATAATTAAAAACGAAGATATTTTATTCAAATATTTATACTAACGTTATTGTAATTGTAGCGGTTATACAGATAAGTAACTAACGATTAGTATTAACGAAACCAACTTATACTATACAAAAATATATAATATACATTGTAATGTAAATATGTCCCTGTGTACCAAATTTCCCTTCTTTACAATTTTTGTAGATGTAGTATTAATACATTAACTTTATAATAATAAAGTATTATACATATTGTAAAGTGACGGGGCAATCTCGTAACCGTAGCTAGTAAGTCCACCTTTAGACTTGATAGTATACACTCCAGCGTTATTTACCTGTTAAATTGTGCACCTACATAACGTGTTTTTGGTTTAAAAAAAACCTCGCAGACACTGATCGTGTTCTACATGAAACACTCCATTTTCTTTGGTCGATAAAATAAATTATACAAATAAAATAATATTGTAAAACTATTTTAACAAATGCAAGGTACACACGAAATGTCTCCATTATTAAGTCAAAGAATATAAGTCAACAACGTCGTATTGATCAGTAAGTTCTATAGCTAAATTAAACACAGTGATAAAACCAAAAAAAAAATGTCCAAATTAGCAATACGATAAGCAATATTAATTAGGCTAATCTTGAGGCTGTAAACGAGGTTAGGCATAAAATACATTTAGAGACGAATACAAAATATTTCTAAGCCACGCAGAGCACGTAAATGTCATATATTTTTTAACCATTTGCAAAAGATAGGTACGCCTGTTAATAAAAAAGTAAATACATGTAGGTCGCGTCAAAAGGCATTACCATTTAAAATTAATTAGTGTTATGCTGGTACAGCAATACGGTTGCCGTCAATTTCAATAGTTATTTTACATTTTACAGCGCCAGTAGCGCGGCACTGTTTTTAGGCCACGTCAACATATACAACTAGCATTAATTTGTGCACGCGAGTAAACAAGAATCTTCCACGTCGGAATAGTGGTTTAGAGCATTACAAATAGAGACGAAAAGGGGTGATACAATTAAAACAATAGAGAGCATACAACATGGCTGCGTGTTGTACGCTTTGAAACAGGATTGTAGGCCCATTAGCACTCATCTTTAAGCCAATCACGCGGTGGCGAAGTACCCTCATCAAAAACTCTGGCCTACGACCTGCCGGAGCGCTACTAATCTTGTTTAAGCTTCAGTTCCTTCTATTTGTTAAACAAACGATACACAGAGCACTTACAGTTAAGTCCTAACATCGTTTACAGAAAGTATAACATATTTAGAAAATTACTATGATAGTACATGGCAATAATGTGACTACTGTTAAGAAAAACAATAATGAGGGAATATCTTTTTTTTACATTTAGTTATGGGATGCGGAAACTAAGCTCGGCTAAATAAGTAGACTGGAAACAAAAGTGATATGATGTTTTATAAAATTACATTGTTTCTATTGCTTAGGGTAAAAAAATTACGAGAAATATGTAGTTTTCATTTATAAGAAATAAGGCAATTACTATTTTTAGAATAACATTGTTTTTAATGAAATCGATTCAAAAGAATATTCAATTAGATGTGGACGATGAAGCGAGTTTGTATCAGCGGCATCGTATAAAAGTTATCTCGCTACTCAGCAAAACATTACGAGCTACGAAAGAGCTACGCCGTAGCAAATCGCTACGTGTGCTCTATTTAATAGTTGGATGCATTTTACGCTGACGTGACGGAGCAAAAAGCTGCAGTCTGTTTTATGAAAAATGTTTATGCATTTATTGAACGGATAACAACCTGTTTAGGAACGAACTGAAAATTGATATTTATATAACAACTTTAAAAAATACTTGGAAGTATAAATCGGTTTAGTCAATATAATAATATTCATGTGGATTTTATTGCAAAAGAAAAGGAATAAGCGACAGTTTTATGAGCCTTGATGAGTTAGAAATGTACCAGAAAGTATTATTGTGCACGAAAGGAAAGGCGTAATAGCTTTGTTGCAATAAGTTTAAAATAATTATAATTTTAAATTCAACTCGCATTCATATTTTTAAGCTCGATTAAAACAGTGCAGATGATATTGATTAAGACTGAATTAATAACGTGTTACTATACCTTTAGTACACGAAAAAATAAAGTTAGTAGTTTCGCTAGGATTTCTTTAAAAAATTGGAGAGAAAAACAGCAAATGACCAAAACCGAGCCTATGTTGGATATGTGATTTGATTAATAGGTCATTCGGTTTACTCTGTCGCTTGCGCCCTTTTTGCTCTCAAACTATTATCTCAAGGACTATGACTTATACACAATAAACTATTCGACTACTTATACTTATATAGTCTTATAGAACGATAATAGCGTTTTTTGAACATCTTTATATCACAAAAACAATACTGAAGTGATAAACGCAAGTGATGTACTTAAGTACCTACACCTGATTACGGAATCCAACTTATTATGAGAAAGACTTTTTCGTCTTTTGAAATAACTCTGACTATAATCTAAAAACCTATATAAAAATAAAAATGCGGAGCTAGTAAAGAAGCTTACTGACAGCTCGTTATTAATTACGTACAGGCAAATACTCCCGGTCAGGGCTCGAATATCGTACAAAATATGGCCGCTTAAAAATTTATTTAGGAAGATTAATACAGAAAAATATTTACCGGAATTCCAAAAAGTCCGTCGTATCGTAAATTTCGAAATATATTGTTATGTAGGTACTAAAGTATTGCCGGAGAACGCAATATAAATGATGGTTAACGAATGTTGAGTACGATTCGCACTGCCTTTGAAAATATCTCGTTACTTTATAGCATTATAAACTATATTAAACGGAGGAATATGATATGTGTGTACGCACGGAATAACTAAGTTTATGGAAAAGTTTAGCCTTTTAAAACATACACTAAAGTAATGAAGACGCCGTTTTTGGAAATGATGTGGTACAAAATAACTCTTAAAATATTTGAATACTATGTTGATATTCTGCAGAAGAAATGTTGTGAAATATAATTAGATTCCTTTCTTCCTATTAACTTTTCACTTTTATCTACGTCTCTTGGAATCTAGGCATTCACTAGACCCTCTACCTCCTTAGGTCACGATACTTGTTCATAGATCCGCGACCCCTTCCATTTGTCGATCCTAATCGATTTACGTATAGTTTCAGCTTTAAAACATTTACTTCCAGTACTTCTTTTACAAGACTTAGAACTCTTCAAAAATAATTATATAAAAAATTATAAGTGGAATTAACAACGATGATTATTGCGTCTGTTGTAGGTCCAAGAAAACAATTTTTAGCTAAGAAACGAAAAGCAATATAAAATGAAAGTGATTATTATCAGCAATATTAATGTTTAAGGGAATAACAATTATTGAGACAACGAGAAAAATTAAAAAAAATCGAAAATTGACAACGAATCGTTTTCATTCGTAATTTATTTGCACAACGAAATTAGAGTCAAAATTATTTACCTCGCTAGCGATTTAGGATATCTAAATTATTCATATGTTGTAGATGAAAAGTAGTCACTTATGAAGTCGTTTTAGTGTAATTATGTCAGATTTAAAAATAATGATGGAGGTTCTTTTAAAATTATGAATGAGCCATTGAAACAGAACCATTTTGATAGCAAGAAGAAGCAGTGAACCTAATTTGGGTCGGTATAGTTTAGTAATAGTGTAGGCTATATTACTCTAGTCATATAAATGTAAATGATATAATAACCTTAGCAGTAGAAAGAAAGGTGATTACATAATGTGATGCATCGTAGAGAGTGGAAGCGTAGTATTTTAGAGTGAGACAGTACAGTAAGTATCACTGAAGTGATTCATTATTACTGAGTTTGCCTTATGAATTTTTGTATAAGTGAGCTTGACGTCTAACGTAATTGATATATTTTGACAAATTACCAATAATAATTCATATTAAGTCGCAAAAATCTGAAATCGAATAGGTGTGAAAAATAATTTATATTAATTTAATCTTTTTTTTTGTGACTGTTACTAAATTGTGAGTTAAAGAAAGTTAAAGTTGCAATATTTGTAGCACGCAAGTTTTATCCTTTAACTTCATACTCACTTATACATCAATTTGAATAAATATAAAATAAGATCAGGAATACTTATACCAAGTTTGAACGTTTTTATGTACGTATTATTTCTTAGAATATTGATTCCAACATTTTCATAATTAATAATAACGACCAAAATATTGAATGTCACTTTTGTATTTTTGCGTAGTTTTCTCACTAAGATTCACTGTTCACACGTATTAGTCGCCCTACCCAAGTATCTACCTGATTCTGCGACCTGAAATCTGTCTGCCCGTGTGTCCTGTAACATACTGCCTTTCTTAGCTAAAGAGATCGAGACATCCCAGTGAGCAGTGATACTTAGACATGACCAATAACTATGCATAATTAAGCCTTCGTAATTTATCATTTGGCTCTAGATTTAAAATGTAAACTCAACTTGTATTTATTATTTTATGACCCTAAAATTTAATATAATTACCGTAAGTGTAGAATGTCAATTTTTTAATTCACGTATTCCTTCCTATTATGCAATTAATATTTACCAAAAAGTACCTACAGAGTTAGTTAATAACATTGCATGAAAAATATTATTATAATAGCATAGTGTTAGAATAAGTAAGCGTGTGAAGAATTATCCCAAGTGTTGTATTTGGTGAGAAACGACGAATTTAATTTATATTTCGATTGTTTGTAATGTTGTAATGTCGGGTGTAGTGAAAATAACCCCCTTCCAGGAAAAACTCCAATTTTATAAGTTCAGGATTATCGTATAGCTTCCCCTTGTCCTCACTTATTAAACTATGCAATTACAGATAATTTGAAAAATTAAAAGACAATTATTGTAAATAAAATAAGTATATTATCCTGTATAAATTAACAATAAATGACTTTAGCCGGACTACTCCGTTAAAATATCACCCTGAAATATTAGGTGCAATGAGATTGAAGTGATCTGTCATTCCACGTGATACTAGGGAATGTCATTATTGACCGCAGACTTCAAGCTCATTTCACCTGTTCACGGTGTGATTTCTACAGAATATTGACTGGAATATCTCCTTTGTTTTACCGACATTATGACATTTATATAAAATTGTTCCTAATTTTCCAAAATGAGTATTATTGTGTGATTTTACAGCTTAGTTCATTTTAGTTTTACGTATAACGCATTTAATGTAATCTAAGTACCTAGGGTCCACTGCGTTACGTCATAATGTAGAAGTTGCCTAATTAAAGATAAAGGTATAGTGACTTGCTTTGGAAGTAAAATACATTTATCAGTATTGATTTGTATTGAGTCAAAATTAAATCGTCTCTACCTCCGTACTTTCTCGTCATTATCTATAATCAACTTCCAATATGAATAATTGTTGTGATTTAAATCTAACAAAACTTTTCAAATATGATACGTGTTTTTTACGTTTTTACTCTTCATATTGTTTTCATTTCGAAGGGTTTACCGTCAGAGGTCATTCGTCACTTGACTTGAATAAAATAAAACACAAAAACCATATCTGAATTTCGTTTTTATTATTCTTTAAAAGATAAAGTTCTTTTTGTTATTTCTTTTACTGAATAAATTGTTCTTTGTTTAAGTTTTTCTAGTTTAGGTTATTGATGTGTTCAAATTCTATTTTCTTATTATTTGAAATAATGTGTAGGTACGTTTGTCGCTATCGCTGCACAAATGTAATAGTGTAGTTACACAAGATATGACGAACGCAAAAATTGTTACTTTATTGTAATTATGTGAACCCGCTTAACATATTTTTCTTGTGTTGCATCGTGTGTTTTTGTGTACAGATTTATTTTGAATATACATAAAAAATAATTGTATAAGTGGTTTTATTTCACCTTGTCGTACATAGGTACCTTCTAGATAAGCAAACTAATCAATCTATTCACTCTTGACTAGAGATGATCATTTATGGTGCATAAAAGGGTGCACCCAAGCGTGCCATACAATGCACCCATGTATAACCAATATAGAGACGAGCATAAATACCACCCACTTCCGCAAGATACAGAACTTATTTCATCCTAAAGTATTGATAACATCTTTATAGTGTTAGTCGACGTACAGGGACGTAGGTAATAAAATCTCGGCGCGATTTTTCCCCGTACTGGATCTTAGCGTTGAGATTTGAAAATCGAACAGTAAAACAAATTAATTACTTTATAGTGTTAGTCGACGTATAGTTACCGGCACGTAAGTTGGCAAAAGATTTTGTAGTGGGGGAAATTCGCGCATGTAAAAATGTATGAAATGGTGCCTGCGCGAACTTCCCCCACTACAAAATCTTTTGCCAACTTACGTGCCGGTAACTATACAGGGACGTAGGTAATAAAATGGCGCGATTTTTTCCCGTACTGAATCTTAGCGCCAAGATTTAAAAATCGAACAGTAAAACAAATTGTTCGATTTTCGATGTGCGTGCTCTGTCAGATTCTCAATGCCCGGTTGAACAACGACAGTTAAAAATTAAGCGCGCAAAAATCACACCTCGATTTTATCACGTCTGTGAGAACGTGGGACAATACACATGGTATTCTCCCTACAATACCAGCTGCTATTGGAATATTGGGGGAGTGTTAGGTATTTATGCTCATGACTTTGCCTACTAATCTAGTCTACTTGGTACTAGTGCCAAGCAGCAATGAGCCAGTGAAAACAAAATCCATCGCCAAATAGGCGACATTTTGGTAACTCTAAATAAAAAAATCAATACATACCTACAGGTTGATTTTAATAAATGTCCTACCGATAACGTCTAGTTGTAATCAGCCAGCTAGAGAACCCTACGGGCGCCGTGCAACCCTTCCATGTTCACAGCTGATCAACGTAAAGAAAAAAACCTAGTAATATTAAAGTCAGGTATAGTACTTTCATGACAATATTGTATAAAATGATGATTTAAGTAAGTACTGGTTCTACGATACTGGCTGAGGACATTATATTCGTGTGAACCGACCATCAGTACCTACCTAGTTACCTAATGTAGAAAAACTAAATCATGTTTACTAAAACAACCAAGTTAATCAAGTTCTTTAAATAGCCAGCCTCTCAGTTGGCAATCTATGCTTTTTTGAGATTTTCATGCGTTAGCCAGAAGAGGTAAACTAAAAAACCCTACGTGACACAGGCCTATTTTCAGCAGTGGACTGCTTCAACTCATGTCAGGAAAATGAAAGGGGAAAATACATTAATTATACTAACAGTAAGAATGGCTTTAATTTTGACGGTTCAACAACATTCATTGCGTTATTTACGTTGTTCAGAAGACTATTTTTTGTCGGGCCCGAGTATAGCCGAACATTACCGAAGGTCGACTTTTGCAGTAAGTAGGTATGGTATGTTCCAAAACTATCTGATAAAAATTTAATAGTGTAGGTATGTTTTAACCACAGACATATAAAACAGTAGCAGACCAAACATTCGCTAAAAATTGCGTACCCATTACGCACACATAGAGAGTGTGGTCGATACGGGGCCGGACTAGGGCCGGTTGCCGGTATTATATAACGATATTGAAACGACCGATAATCTTACTGAAAATCCGCGAAAATCGATATTCTCTGGGTAAATGAAGTTTAGATTACTTATCAATAAAGTCTTAACGAATATAACCACCCATCTGTTCCCGTGGTTACTGTAAAAGGCGACTAAGGTAATATTTTAAGAGGACGGTGGGCGGCAGTCCTTTCACCTCCTTTTAACGGTATATTTATACACAGACCATTGACGGGCATCAGTATCGGATAAAAGAACTCTCCCTGTAGTCATTAACCCGCATGCCCAGCGTGGTGGGACCTAGAGTTAAGGTGTTGGTATGCCTGAAAGCTAGCATATAAATATATCAGGAATTTTGAAATAAAACAATGAATGAATATTTAAAAAAAAAATAACTTAATTTATTTATATATTCTTTATTGTACACTACAAAAATACATTATACAAAAAAATACACTAGAATATATACAATAGGCGGCCTTATCGCTTTCCGCGATCTCATCCAGGCAACCATGGAATGGACAGTGATTAGCCTGGACATAAAATGGGGACGTTGTTGGTACAAATAATGTGTTTACAATATACTAAAATAGATACGCACATATCCTAAATAATAGATACATAAATACATACATACAAAATTTAAAACGAACGAAAATAAAAGCCTATACAGAGATTTTTACAGTTTGGTACGAGAACAAGATCACAACGACAAGTAATGTTCTTTATTTTCATAATTTAAAAATTACTGGTCCTAAAATAATAATATGTACAGGTATACAAAAAATAAAAGAATCGTAGGGATCAAATAATACGTCCGCATCGTTGTGAATGAGAAAAGTGGCCAACAAAGGCTGGCAGCATTGCCACGTGGTATGGCAATGCTGATTCTTTGGCTGAAAAATAAGCCAGCCCTTTGGTCACGTGAAGAGTCGATCAACCGCTTGGAAATGTCTCGGAAAACTAAGTTGCCACCCCATGGCCCAAGAGTTTCAACCCCAAACGGTTAGAACATATAGGTTTCAATAAGATTAGAATATTTGCGCCATTTGAGGTTCAGTTTCAATCCTGGAGTTTCATGTTTTTAAATCCATGCATTCCGTAAACTTACATCCTTTGGAAACCTGGAAAAATATTAGTAAGCTCAATTATTATATTACCTGCTGAATGAAATGTTAAAATTATGTGAGTAGCCTATACCGATTTATGTCCTCCATCGTTCATGTTATCCATCACACAGACAGGGTAACATAAGCGGCTAATGAGACACAATTGATTTTCTATTGTAACGTATCACATGTGTACCCGCCGGGCCGGAGCGATTCTATAAATTTTACTATCATAGAATGTATGTTTACACTGGCAATCTGCACTCTGCCATATTTTCAAATTAAGTCACCAAAAAAATATGAAATATCGTAGAGTAAACCGAGTCTCTATTTGATAATTCCATGATAGGTAAATATTCTCCATACAATAAAAAAATCGTCTTTGTTGCCAAATCCGTCCCTGACTACACAGCATAATACAAAAACTTACCGATGAAAGGTCAATCCAGGTGTTTTGTGGTAGCTAGCACTGTCACACTGGTACGCACAGCACTTTCCCATTTTATTTTTGTGTAATTGTCCCAAACAATTAATTTTTCAAGTAATATTTCGCGGTTGAAACATAGAACGCGATTCAGGATAAATGTCGCTTATCGAAATGGCGGCGCGGGACAGACGGGCTACGCTTCAAATTTTGTCTATGTGTGAGTCAGTGTGACAACAGGTGACAGAACGAGATACTGCTTACGACTTGACGCTTAGCAAAAAAAGGATAGACAATCAAGTCCATCGACTATGGATTAATGTTTGGTCTGCTACTGTTTTATATGTCTGTGGTTTTAACCTCAATTTTCGTACAAGATTTTTCAATTACAATTTAATAATGTTATTTTAACAATAATTTTGGAAAATTTAACATAAAGTTGAAACCTTCTAAATACAGACTTATGTGATATTCATTTCCTTGAGTGAGTGCTTGCGAAAAAATATATCCTGAACAGGGTTTGTTTACGCTTCATCAAATACTTTTCGAACAGACGGTGATAAGGCCCAGAAGTAACCTCAAAAGAATGACAATAAGCGCCAACAGGCTATTATCGATCGGACAACTTTAGGCATTAGGTACGTCGGTAGGTACCTAGACAGAACTAAGCCTCAAAAAATTAGGAATTATTTAGATAAGTTAGTCTAGGAACATGAGCGAAGCACAAGTTACAAATTTTATAACCACCTGTAGTGGAAAATTCGAAACCTTATAGTAAACTCTTGTCGTGTTTATAAAATCAACAGACACAGATATCGTTGAACTAGTAATTTTCCCAACTTTATATACGCAGGGACAACTAGCGACACCTAGTAGAAGGCAACTCTAATTGCGCACCGGCCCAGCTCCCGCACTCGGAAATTCTTCAAAGTTATTATAGCTACCGTCGTGGAATTACTTAAGCAGAGTAATAAACATACGCCCCATGCTGTTACAGAACTGTAGATATTTTACACAAAATAGGTTTATTCACAAGCAGTATGTGATAACTGTTTGTTTACTAAACACCCGTATCAGCTGTCGTTTAGCGTCCATGCTCGATCCAAAACACCCGCAGATGGCAGAGCGATCGCATAGCAGCTGACTAAAGGGGGAAGTAACAACGCCGTTGCTAGGCGACCCTCCCCACCCCACGCAGGCAGCCGCCTCACCCTATTTGCAGTCATCGCTACCCGACGGAACCCACCCCTCGCACAATACCTTCTATGCCACGCGGTCTTACCACGTGGCGAAACTTTTAAACGAAACAAGATCAGAAAGAAGAGAAGAAATCCGAAAACGAAACTTAGATAACAATTAATAGAAATGATGATGATGGTAGCAGCTGGGTAAGAGTTGTCGTGAATCGAGCTGAATGGTGTGCAATTGGAGAGGCCTATGTCTAGCAGTGGACTGTTGTAGGCTGATAATGATGATGATGATGAATAGAAATGAAATAGAACGTTGCACGAAGTTAAATTTATTTAATAGGTACAGATTTAACAGGGTGCATTCCGAATTACGCTGTCATAGATTTGAGCGTACTTACACCCGTTCTGAAATAGCGCGAGCGCCGTAACCATGTCCTGTGAATCGTCATAGATGACGTAATGGCATGGGCCATCTTGCGATAACGTCGACAATCCTTAAATCAATTATTTAGTTCTGATGTCAATTGCCAGGGCTGTAACTGTGTCAGGAGCTCCACTGTCACTAATAGAACATGCGCTTCGGATAAAAAACAATTTGTACCTTTCTTTGTTCAGAATGTACAGAATCGCCAGTATTGCCACACACTCGAGTGAATATCTCCGTGTAGAAATTTTAAGTCATGAAAAAATACAGCGAAGAAAAGTTCGTTGTTGTTGTTGGTGACAACACTAGAAACCCGCGAAAGGCTTTTCAGTTAGTAACACATGTTGAGCCTAAAACTGCGCAGCACCCACTTTTCATTTGCTGGCTTAGCTCATAATGCATTGAAATGAAGTTTTCAAGCGAGGCTTGCGATGCTCCAGATCTGAGTGAACTAGCGAGTCTCTTTAACTCCATCATCCAAGAGGGTAGGTACCACACCCGACACGTGCAGTAGAGGTCTCGGCAGAAGCCCGATTTTCGAAAAGGCTAAGTACCATAGACCACATCCATACTGTACGGCAAATTAAACAGAAGACCGAGGAGTACAATCAGCCGCTGTGCATGGCATTTATGGACTACGCTTGAAAGCCTTCAACTGCATCGAAATATGGGCAAAACTGATCGAAGGCCTTTCTGCAACGATGTCGAATTAACTGGCGCTACATCGAAGTGTTGAGATGCTCTTAAGAAGCTGCCACGATAACTGTCCAGATCCGGGATCAGAAAACCAGGCCCAACCAACTGCTCAGAGGAGTAATATCATCATGTGATATCCTCGAAATTGTTTACCAATGCGTTGGTGGACGTTTTCAAGACACTGGACTGGGTGGACTGAACAGGGTATCAACGTTAACAGCGAGTACATCTCACACCTTTGCTTTGCCGATGACATCGTAATAATCGCAGAGACGCTGGAACGCTTAAACCAGATGCTGCGTAGCCTGAATGGACCCTCTCGGCGGGTTGGCCTCGGCATGAATTTGGACAAGATGAAAGTCATGTACAACTAGCACGTCTTGCCGAAACCAATCCACATCGAAAGGTTGCTTCTCGAAGTAGTGAAAAAGTATGTATACTTACAGCAAGTCATTGGTCTTGCTAGACACAACTTTGAGAAAGAAGCCGACAGAAGGATCCAGTTCGGTTGGGCAGCGTTTGGGAAATTTCGTCAAGTCGTCTCGTCACCTCTCCTGCAATGTCTGAAGACTAAGGTCTTCACCCAATGCGTCGTGCCTTTAATAACATACGATGCCAAAAACAACGTGGACACTGACAGTTGGGCTGGTCCATAAATTCAAGGTCTCTCAGCGCGCTATGCAGCGGGCTATGCTCCGAATTTCTTTGAAGGATAAAATCAGAACTGAAATTATCCAGAAAAGAACCTGAGTTACCTTACATAGGCCCCACATTGGAACAGGGTGTTGAGGCGCAGCTTGGTAGAGGCCTAAAGGTGTAGAATAAAATTAGTTGTCATGAACTAAAATTCACACCAACACCTTGACTTCAGATGCAAAAAATGGTGTCCTATCGCAAAAAAATATGAAAACTTCGACTCCCTTTATAAAATCCTAAACCTACACTCAACATGTAACTAGGTAATAATTTTTCATATTTTCCATGCAAAAAATGAAAAATTCCTTAAAAAACACGTAGAGACTCAGACAGTAGCCCTGCGCGCCTCGGGCTCTGAAAAAAATCACGAGGTAGGGCAAACAAGTAGCTACCACGTTGTGAAGCCAAAAGAAAAAAATACCATGGCACCAGTGATTTACGAACTATAATCATAATTGAGTGAAATCATTGTTAAAATCAGCTTTTGTAATTGTGATTAATAAAGTACAGTACTCCATTATCAGATTTTCATTAAATTCAATCCTTTTATTTGTAAAATGACAAAATTTACGTTACGAAGACTTAAGATAGTATTTATTCGCCGTTTTGGATAAATACTCAAGTAAAAACGGATAATTATGAGTAATTTATCCGGATAAAATCCCAACACTAGACACAAGTTTTTGTTTGGATAAACAACAATCGTCTGCTCTAAGAAACAGACTTCGATGCTAAGAATTTTACATTGAATAAATTTGTTGAACCGCCCACTTTACCACTACGACATCATTAGAGCTCGTATGATCTTACTTGAACTGCAAAATCGCCCTTACCACTATACAAATGTGCAAGCACTGACGTACGGTTAACTGTGCAGCTTGTTTATTAGCTTACCCATATCCAAGTGAGCAAGCTTGATGATGACACTGGCTAGTTACTGCTGGCTCCGCAAGCCTCTGCTGCAGCTTAGTCGTTTTTTTTTTCACCGTTATGTATTATGGTATGAGTCAGCAGATTTACTGCTACACACAAGAGAGAGTTTATAAAGGAAATGTAGGGATAACTACGGGGTTTATATTATAAATTATATTTACTATACATAATTCTAGCATAAGTACCTGCTACGACAATAAAACAGTAAAATCATTTCCAGCGTCTTTATTTGCAATTAAAACAGAAAAAATATCAGTAATCAATACAGTATTATTACATGACATTTCACGTTTAATATGACTCAAATATATAAAAAAAACTGATCATTTTACCTCCCAAAAAATACAATATAAAAAATCTAAATAAATAAAAATAATTTTCATTTGCGGGGTATACGAAATTTATTTTATTTTATAATACATTAATTATTCAATTAATTAATTCTAGTTTGGTATCAGTACTCTGTATTGTACACACGAGACGTATTTATCACTTCAACATGATTCAATAAACGTAAGTTAGTTCATCATGTGTAGATGTGACCTGTTTGTATATGTTCTAACAAATCTACAGATTGCTTAAAGTAGTGTTCATGAGAAACGAACGTTCTCGTGTACATTAAAGGTACACGCCTTGAAACACAGGTGAGATGAATTAGGACAAAAGACTTTTAAAATGTGCCTCTGCCTAGTTAGGCATGGGCACATTCTAAAAGTCCTATGTGATGGGCAAAATTTTTAATATCCGTATAAATCGAATTATTACACAAAACCGCTTTCATCTCATTACAATATAGTAATAGACTTTTCATAATTTACACAGATAAAAACGTTTGCTTCAGAATTCATAGTTTGCACTGTATAGTGTGAAACACGACGAAAATAAAACGAAACTAATACAAAACAAAGTAAGTACAAAATACAAATAATAAATATCAACCAATTTACAGTACAAATATCAACATATGCACACATTTATTACGCTTTTCAGTCATATTATACGTTAAGTTACATGTACACGCGGTAACCTTTGCATCTGTGAGAGGCTGCCTCAGAACCTAGTACTCAGAACCGGAACGGTCGCTAACAATCCTTATCAGTTGAATAGTTATTGGACATTTCTAAACACACTGATTCTATCAAATCACCACGGTCTAACTTTCCCAACCGTAAAAAGGCAGTCGCCTCTCATAATATCATAAGCGCGCCATATGAACTCCACCTGTCTAGCAAGTGAGCGCACTATAAAGCCCGGTATACACGGTGCGATTTAAGTGCTTGTGGCATACGATAATTTGAAGCTTCATTTAAAGTCACCGTCTAAGCAGTGTGAAGACGAAGTCATTTTTTGCTTCAACCGTATTGTAAGCCACAGGCAGAAATCTTGCATTGTTTAAATCAGGCTTTAGTTTAGTTTCAAGCATAGCGAAACCTGGCAATAGCCTAGAAACACGCTAAGATGAATACCAACGCACAGGCAGTGTATCAATAAAACTGCCTCGCAAGTGCCTTGTCTATGTTGCTTGACTTAGCGATCGCAAGTTATTCTAGTATGAACCGTTTATTTTCAATTCTTTATCGAAGTCACACAGCCGGGCTTTGGGGGTTATTCTTACCCCGCCTTATTCACCGTGTTTTGTTTGAGGCCCACATACAGAACAAGATGCCTAGTAGAAGAGTTCCCGCGCGAATTTAGAGGTGAAACAAACACCATGAAAGGCTACATACAGTAAGTTCCTTCACGAAAATCTTATCACAATTGTACCGATGCACTTTACTGCGTATTACCGGGACTGATAAGCCGCAAGAGCGTCTACGCGGCATACAACAAGTACTGCGTGATTGATAACCTCAATTACAGCTACGTTAGCAAAACAATGTAAGCCTATCTAAATTTACATCACTATGTCGATATTTTGACTAGTACTTACAGTCAACGATGGTTCAGGATTAAAACTGGCCAATGAAAACGAAACACGTACTTGAATGTTTACAGATTAATTCGTGATCTACACTTAAATTACTATGCTTGCCTGACAAGTTTTATTTCTGTAAAATATTATTCGTTTTTGTTTTTAAGGTATATTCTATAAATCACGAGAGAATTATCGATTAAACTTGTTGTTACTATTTTAATGCATGACCTATTAATTACCAAAGTCCCGACAAGAACCTAACACTACAGTTTTATACTGACTTTATCTTAAAAAGATTGTTATTGTAAAAACCCGGTTAACGATATTTTTCTACTTGTATTAGCACAACTACTGACTATCATAGTGTAGATACGAGTGAATACGAATACATTATTTAAAAAAAAACGCAATACTTCAAAATAGTAATAAATTAATACAAAACCTTGTAACGAAGAATGTATAGTGTGTGTATGAGTACAATATAATTAGAATGCTAAAATGTGAACGAAAGCAGACGTTCACGACTAAACAAAGAGATTTATAAATAGTTATGAACTAGGTATTTTCAAACATAAAAGCGGGAATAAACTATATAATGTGTAACAAGGATTAAATGGGGACGAAATCTACCAGAAAAGTTACAAGTCATGCTAAGCAGTTTTCATCTGAATATTCCATCGTCAACCAGCGTTCGCTGTAATATTTTTGTTTAATAACTTAATATATATAACTTCATATAGCACTAATTAAAACTGTATCATGATTTCCAATAAAATATGAGTACACATCGAGCGAAAAATTTGTGTTAAAGTATATACAAAAATAATGATCACTTTACAATGTGAATTATTAAATGTCAAGTTACACGACAATGTATTAATTTCTCAGCTAATAGCTGTATTGTTTCGAACATGTATAAGTACGGTTACATTTTTGTAATTCAACCAAATATATGGACCTTTCTACATGAAAAATCCATTTACTTACACAGGGTGACGTCCTAGGCCCGCTGTCGTTTGGTGTAGCGAGTGCTCAAGTGTATATAAGTAGTATTGCGAATATAAATATTGGTGAAGGCTTCATTCACATGTGACATAGTGAATACAATAGAACAATAATATATACCTAATCTATTTATGCACCATTATTAATTTGATAAAAATAACACCAGCGTCTACAAAAATTAAAAATAAACGTTAAAATGATTCAGTCAAAATAAAACATTCCTACTTACCTCGCGACCGGTACTCTTGCGTAAAAGTTCATTATACATTTCATTTAATTTCATACAAATTAGCAGAACTGTTCAATTATTTTCGAAAACGTAAATCGATTTATAAATCAATCGAACGCCAAGTGTACCGCCACGCGTCTAAAATAATAATTTCAATTCATTACATAAAATCTAATAATAAATTAAAGTTTTAAAATTGTGATGCAGATGACGACCACAGCCCAAATGGTCACGTTCCTTGAGAAGATTTATAATAACTATTGCGTATCTATAATAATTATAAAAATGTTCAATATATTCATTTAATCTAACTAACACTACTAAAACGTATTATTTGGTGGTTACATCTTGTACATAATTTTAATGAGATTAAGCTTGGACCCAGGTCGACATTACTTTAAGAAAATGTGTCTTCCTCGGCCAAACGATTCTTGACATGAGCAATATTAAGGACTATAGCGCTAAGAAACAATATAGCCAAATATTAAGCACACATAGTAACTACGATGAATGATACAATGTAGTAGTGTATATAACAGTGTTATATAATGCCGTGTGAGACATCGCGATTGGAGACGTGTAATGACGTGTGTAGTGACGTGATCAACACATTAAGTTACACATTTCTTATCAATTTAGGATATGAATGAAGCGCATATTACAGGATGTGCAATTTACCACTGTTTAAGTGATTTACCCACACAAATGACATCGAATGGAGTCGAACACATAAAGGTCTTACATTTAATGATATAGTAATTCATTGAACTGTAGCAAATAAGAGAAGTTTCATAAGATCAATCCTGAACACTTTTTCATAAACTTTTTAAACATGCATATCCTATATTAATAAGTAATGCAAATAGGATAAAAATGGATACGAAGGACCAACACATAAATCAATTCCTAATTGCGTTTGCAACCAAACTCGTAAGATATAAAACGTTACCGGAAATACTGATCGACCAACACTTCGCTTATCCGTTTGTTTCGACGGTTTGGAGATGTGACAAAGAATAAAACAGAAATACAAAATTAAATACAAAGGAAATATAATACAAAATCGATTGACACAAAGCTATTACGTATACTCATTCGTGATATTGACTACGTGTTGCGAATCGTTATTCAAAATCATTCTTTAGTAACAATTTTGTGACCTCTCAGATCTTCGAATACATAATAGCTTGAGGTCTTAATAACTTACAGGATCATAAAATAATCTCATACATTCACTTAAATAATAAAGGTAACTGACCAAACTAATAGAATCTACGTAAAAAAGAAATCTACTGTGAGAAAGAAAGAAGCTTATTTAATTTGGGACCCGCACAGGACAAACAGACAATAAAAAAGGACCAAATAAAATTAACATAAAAAATTATAAAAAGGACCTGTGCGAGGGCAAAAAGGCTCCTATCTCAGTATAAAGTTGCGGTATTTAAACATTATTACCGCAGGCTGGTATTCTGATAGGGCCCATAGAGTGGGGGTCTATCAGAATAATAGCTGAGTAATAAGAGGACTTATATCTCTTTGGACAACTGTAACAAAGGGGAAGGCTACTCCATGCATCTCCACAACCGTCGTCCTATTCAAATCGACATGGTAACTTACGCGTTGATGAGCGTCGCAGGTTTAGCAGACGTACACACATACACATAGTCCGAATCGGAGTCAAGTCGCACACGGCTGGCCTTACGTTAGGCGGTTGCGACCTGCCAAACTATCAAATGGCTCTTGGAAGCCCGGTCAGCCAAGGAACTGTGTCCGCTTGATGACCCATCCTCCGCGGCTACTACACTGTCTTCCATTTCCGAATCGGCTGGAAATGAAATGTCATATTAATTATTTTTTGTACTACAGTCAACGTACGACTTGATCCGCTGAAATTCTCAGTTTGTTGTTTGTCGGTACCTGCAAAATTTACCATTAAGTACACCAAAACAGCAATTCTAAATTCTAGGATACCAAAATAAATGTGGCCAGAAAAGAAATGGACAGACAACATAGAAAAACAAAATAATACACGACGATGGGGAATAAAGTTAAATTATGACGTATTTATGAGGTGCTATTATTCTGATAACAGAAATCTTTACATTAAAAGACGTTACAAGTATTTAATTTAAGAGGTAGCTATGACACGTATTGCAGGGCGTGCTCTATACCACTCTAACGAACACACGTAAAAGCCATCTAATGATCTGCAGTTTGTGATAATAAACTAACTGTATACTTGTTTCAAGAGCTGCTTTCCTGCGGCGCTTCTCCAAAATTTTAGCTAAAACATTGCAAAAATATAACAACCACAGTGCATATGTTTCAACGCACAAATCGTTTTGAATGATTTAGCGACGTAAAAGCGAAGAGATACAACAAATGCAAAATTGTTATTTAGTATCTTACAACTACATTGTCGTACATTAAACACAGACTGACTGTTAATATTTACAGGTCTATATACTGGTAGGTATTAGCAATATACACGTTAGCAATGTATTAGGAACATAGTGAGTTATGTAACATCGTGCTCACCTGCCATCGGATGTGTCACACCGAAAACCAATATGTTAGTAATGAGTTTAGTGGTTTGTTAGAATGAGTCTAATATGCATGTACTGATGGTATGAAAGTTGAGGTTTTGACAGAGTATTGTCAGACATAGGGTGGTGGTAGATTAAAAATAGCCAGCATTTGCCTGGCAATTTTAAGAGTTAAGATGATTTAGTATTAAACTGATTGATTGATGTCAACCAAAAGACTTATATAATACTACAAGCATGTGACCTTTCGAAGGGAATTTACACAAGGAGTTATCATACGCAAGGAAGCTGTCAAAACCTCATTAAGACCCATTGATTATATCGACAATTAACCGTGATCTACATGCTCATGTTAGCTTGTGTTATGTGTCAGCAAGCACACATGCTGGTTTTTATTCTAAAATTCAACGTACCAGTAATAAATATAAATTAATTATGCTACGTTCAGGTACGTTCAGGACTCTCTTAAGACCTGCCATACAATGACGTGGGAGGCTGTGTCACGTATGTCATCAGCATGCTCTTCTATATCGGCAAAAGAAAAAAACCGGGGCAATTAAAATCATTAACTACATTATGCCTATTCAGTGCGTATTTTCCACTAAAATTGTGAGTAGGATTTTATGAGTTATTTACGGAATTCGTTCAAAGTGCAAATTATGAAATCTTGAAATGAAGCTATTTAAAAAACTGAAAGGCTAATCGAAACTTTGTAAACAATGCAATTTTTCATCAAAAAGTCGACAAAAAGAAAAGAAATTGGTTGAAGACATTTGATTAAGTCTCGAAAAGCCTATTTATTTATAATGTTATCAAAAGGTTTACTTATAGTTAAAATACAGTGAACGAAACCGCCACTCAATATGTTAGAAATGATGATACAACAAAAAAAAACAACACATTTTAGTAGAAAACAACTGAAATTCAAATCAAACAATAGGCACAAATCCTTATCACAATGTTCTCCTTATTTCAAATAAAAACGAGTCTTAATTCTATGCGTAGAAGCGTATAAGCGTCATACTAGAGTCTACTATTATAAAGCAAAGCTTACTAAACGCAATGGGGATGAGTTTTAGACTACACTAACGTGCATATTGCTTGTTTTGAGTTTTTTTAATGTATTTTAGAGTAGCTAGTAAGTATGATTGAGTTTCACGGATGTCAAGTTCACGTTTAGAATTTAAGAACATAATATTGTGGCCAGTTTTAATATTAGCAGTAGTCTATTAAAAGTACACGAAAACCGGTTTATTCAAGATGAAAACTTTTGGAATTAGCAGGTCAGTGTCAAGCTAAGTTAATTCTATAGTATCAGTATTTTATGAAAAAGTCATTCAATCGAACTAAATGAACGTAGGTAAGACGGGCTGGTGTCGGCAACTTCACGTCAAAAGCGTGTATTTTGCGTACGGGTGAAAATTCATTAAATTAAACGACGATAGAGTTGAATGAACGAACGTTGTATTGATGATTTAAATGATAATAATTATATAAAACCCTATTTAAGGTGAAAGCGCAGTGGTAGACCGCGAAATTCAAATTTTCTTACGTTTTTGCAATTTTCAGGTCAGTATCAGGTTGTATCCTGATCAAAATGTGATTTGCGAATATAACAGGTACGTGTTTACAGAATTATAGTCATTAGAATGTCTAATATATTTCATATAAGTTAGATTTCTTCCACAAGCACTTTTCCATAAGAAATTTGTTCTTATGGAACAAATCTAACTTAGAAAGATGTATTATTTATTCTAATGATTATAAATCTGTAAATACGTACATGTTATAGTCGCAAATCATATTTTGAACAAGTAACAAGCTGACACTCACCTGAAAATTGCAAAAAACGTAACAAAATTTGAATTTCGCGCTCTACCACTGCGCATTCACCTTAAGTCGCGATTTAGTCGACATACGACCTTGCACAGACCTTCAAATTGCAAAAACCGTAAGGAAATTTGAATGTTACGGGCTACGAACAAGAACATTCTTATTACAAGCCTGTGATGTCTCAGGGGTAAGGGTCCCTTCTCTCTTACCACTTCACTCAGTTTCAGCTTCGAAGCTTGAAAGACTCCAGCTCATCCCGACTTCGCCACACTGGGCCTTCACAACGCTTATCATAATGTAATTTTTACTGCAAGTTATTGTTAGTCAGATAGTTGTTTGTTGAAGAAGCGAATTTTAATCTGAACCAACTAATTTATAATTTTAAAATGCTAAAATGGTTACAATACGTTTTCTGTTGCCACATAATAACTATCAAGCACTTGTTACCATGAAACTACTGTCTGAATTAATTTATAGCTGTTTTGTATGTATGGATGGTGGACTTTTGTTTATTATTATCATAATCAAGACAACCTCTTTACGATAATGGCAGGATGAATAACTTAATACGGTATTATGTTATGTAAAATAATGCACACACACTACTTCAATGTTGAATCTTCTTAATGACGAAAAAATATTTAAAGTAATACCTATCCTAAAACATCTAATACTCGCCTAGCAATACATGATTTATTCATAACATTTGCTTACTTTTCGTTAGTAAAATAAAGATTTATTCTCTTGTTTTCTAGTTTATTCAGGCATCTAATGGGAAATACTGCTAGCACCTGTAAACGTACCGTCTGATAAAGAAGCTATGGACTGAAATCAAAGATTAAACAGTCTTATTGAACAATGTTAGTTGTAAGATAAAATAAGTTAGTTTTTTTAAACATATAATAATTTGATGACGCAAAAATGTTCGTATTGCAATGAATTTAGATCCTGCATGATCACAATAAAATATGAACAATAATTAGCGACAAAACTCAGTTAGTCAATAATTTTGCAAATGCATAAACTGTCCAAGAAAACTGTTTCATTTTGATGAGTAGGAGTATCTGATCGCCACTCAAAACACAGCTCATATCTCAAATATTTCATTACGTAATCCACACATCAAATCTGCCGGACTAAAACTCTCCTAACATTGTTACCTTTGGCTGAAATTACTGACCTACAAAATTGGTCTTACCCTGGCGCTAGACATAGCTTCATTTACGTAAACACCTGAAAAATGTGTGTTCAAACTTTAAGGCGATGAATTCTGAATGTTGGCAACGTCACTAATAGCTGTCAAATAAACCGCTGTTTTGATTAATCACGATATTAGTGGTTTATCCATAATCAACATAATTATTAGTGTACTAAAGAGCGATATTTCATAAATTCAAAGTAAGTAAGATTACTCAAAACAGCATAAAATATTTGATAGCTATTTGCATCGCGACGTTGCCAACTTTCAGAATTCACCACTTTAAGGTTTGAATACAATTATTCAGTAATCCATCCTTTCTTAGACTTCAAATAAATGTTTGTAGCTACATAATTATGTCTGTCACCGACTATTCATATTGAAAATAAACCTTCTTCTAACAATAAAGCTCTAAATTAAAAAAAAATGGAACATACCTATTCTGAAGTCAATATATCCTTCGCCGCCCGAAATGACCAGCATAGGTGGCATGGTCGGCGAGTGTCGTCGAGGAGATTCGGGCGTGTGCGCTGGGGACCCAGCGACTCCTGGTACGGCGACGAAGAATGTGACAGCGTCGCGATGGCCGTGGAAACTTAGCTGGGCATGTGCCATCGAGCACCACGGGATATTGCCGGTGGGACAGGCGGCTATGGCAGCTAAAAAGGAGAAAATGTGCTAATGTGAGGGCTAAAGAAAATCAGTTTTGAAATTGTTGAGTTCAGACAAAAAAAAAATGTCATTGTGAGAAGCAGTGAAAGTAGGACTATGAAATTGGGGTTTCATTTTATTGATTAAAATATCGGGACATAATATGACAGAAAGCCATGTTTTATATATCACAGAACTATTACCCTATTACTCATAGAACTGAAAAAAAAAACAGTAGAAGTCGCATATCGCTTAATTAGTATCGGAACCAGCGTACCCAAACTCACACGAATACAAGTTAATTGTATTTCGTAGCACTAAGAAATCTTTGGTCTGATTGGTAGTTTAATATTGAATGAAAGTATGAAATATGTCAGTTGTCGCTTAATTGAAAATAAACCACAGATCCCTGACAGTTGTTGTTGTTTATGGTGTTCTCTGTTTACGTATTTATTACTTTTTCCGTTTAAAGTGCACACGGAATAGTTTCCTGAGCAAGTTACGCTACCCGCCGCAAGATGTCACTATAATAAATGCATTCAATTTAAAGCTATATTTCTTTACTTTTACGATTTATATTAGCGTAACGAGGTCATTACTATTAGTCCGAGGTTGTACCACTGTCATTCCGTTTTATTTTCAAACAAAATACAATAGTAGTTTAAAATATCGATAACTCATTATCGACAATGGTAATCTCTAATTAAATACCTGACTGTGACATTTGCATAGTTGGAATCTTCGCGAACAATATTTTTGAGTTTAAAAGAAAGTAGACTTTAAATTAAATCGCATAAAGTCAACTTTTACTTGTCTTATCTAAATATAGTTTTGCAAATTTTAATCGAAATAAAATCAATTAAGACTAACCGATGGTATGATAAACATCCATTTGATACATTTTTGGTTCTGCTATCATGTTTCCATTCTAAAGCAGCACAATACATTTTTGTACGTTTTTTTTTTCATGTTCTTTTCACCGTGGCTGTTTTAACAAGATTGATGTGCGTGGTGTGTGCGCGGAAGCACACTTATGCGGAACTCAGCAAAACTCGGGGTTCGCGGACCCCGCCTGCTAGCGACTTCAACTGTTTTTTCTGTTCTGTGATAATATCAGTCTGTTACTGTGCTTGTGTCAAGGCAAACGACGCCTCTTCTCATAAGGCATGAGCATTAATCACAACACTTGCTCAAGGCGAATTGGTGATTTCACCGACATAAAATCTATGGCTTTTTTTTTAAATAATATCTGGTTTAAAAAAAAAAGCAAACAGTTTACTCACGTTGCGCAGGCGACCTTGAAGTCGACGGCAGTGGTCCGAGAGAATCTCGATTGGACCCTTCAGAGAGCGGTACTGATATCACAACGCCATTACTCGTACCGATCCACAGTCGTCCCGAACTGATCAACAGAGCTGTGATCCTGACCAATGAGAAGCCAAGCTTGCCAGTACCCAACATTTTACTGACATAAGGTTCTATGTCAACGTCCTTCAGGTGTTGGTATGTGTGCGCATGGTACAAGCGAAGGGTCGAGTCCATTTTGATTGAAACCTGTTGTTGAAAAACATATTATAGTGGTAGTATAGTTTATGATAACATTATTTACTTCAATAATGGAGGCAAAATAAAGTAAATGATGTAAAAAAAAGGAAGCGTCGAACTATTTACGCAATAGATTTAGTACTTATCGTATATATCTTCAAGGACCTACTTGTGGTCCCTGAGAAACTGATACATAATAAACCTAGTTGCCCACTCCACAAGCTGTTTAATATTTCAAACTATGTTAACTAGATTAAGATTAATTAACAGTTAGAGGACGTCGACAACGCTGTAAATATAATAAAAACGCATGATAACACTGAAAGATCAGGCGCGTAGTACTCGCAACCCGCGTATGAACGTATAGCTGAACGTAAACAAGGCAAAAGAAGTATGTGAGGATTGTAGCTGGTGGCGTTCTGTATTTTCTGCCTAGCGCCATGGGAAACAGGCGTGAGTGTATGTGTGAATGTATCAAATAACAAAACATTGCACAGTAGTAATTTTTGCGTAAAAGGACTAAAATCACCGACGTAAATAGGCTTCACGAGCACGTTGAAGTAGGTATGAGCAGCAAGGACGTCTACTCAAACGGACATCACATGCTCCATTTTTAGACGAAAGTTAACTCATGTAATTTGTCGTCGAAAAATGGAACATGAGCAAAAAAGCAGCTGGTACGGACTGGCAAAGAACTGGTTGTCTTATCTTAATTGAATTCAAACTCAAACTCGGAGCATTTATTTCAATTAAGACCTTGACAGGCACTTTTGAACTGTCAAAAATTCGGTCAGTTAGTCAGAAAGTTGAAGCTAGTTGTCCATTCCAAAACGTAGATCTCTATGGAGGAAAGCGGTCAAGAAACTCCAAGTACGCTCTTTTAAATCAAGATATGTTACTGCTTCTATAAGTGAGGTCAATGTAAAAAAAAGGAAACCGCTTAGCCCAGACGCCTTTAAAAGGCGGTTATAGACTGGAAGCGGAAGGCCGTGTCCTAACCGAAAACGATCGTCGGGCTCTTTTATATGTGTATGTTACCGTATGATTGTGAACACCGTTAGTTTATAATCTATCTCGCGAGACTATAAACTGTCGATAAATTGTGAACTCCACCATACTGCTTTCCGACCGATTAGGTTAGAACTGCGACCAACCGCGCGCGAGCCGAGCGAGCGTAGCGAGCGGTGCCGCAGCAGCAGCCGGCGAGCCCTACTTACAACTTAGTGGCAGTTACTTGACTATTTAGTAATCCGTCTTGATACCAGTTCACAATTTGACGATTTCACTTCGATAGATAATAATCTACCAAAAATAATGCGTTAAATTGTAAGCAGTATGTGACGGTTCACAATCTTTCGACAGTTCACAATCTCGCTAGATAGGTTATAATCTAACGGTATTTACAATTTTACGGTGACATATATACGTAGTCGCGCAATCAATAAAATCGCGTCTGTACGTAGTAGTTCATACAAATGTTCACGTAGATGGCGGTCCCGCACGGGGTTCGGTTTCGGTGAAGACAGAGGGTACGGCAGAGAACTGGGTAACATGGCATAACCTCGGAGAGGTCTTTATCCAGAAGTGGCTTGTTAGTTGATTACTTGAATGAATGAAGCACTGCGTAAGGGTGAAATCTCCTATCAACGTCATCGGTCACATGCCCGTCAAGATTGAAAGTCTCTCAGAAATGTTCTTATGTTCTATACTCTGCGATATTTAAGTTGACATCAAATATCACAGTTTTATAGGAGAGTCCAGCCTTAACAAAGGGAAGTATAAATGCTAGCTTACCCATACGCCGTCGCCGTCGCAAGCCATCTGACGGACTTGACTCTCCTGCCGCGGATGCGCTTCAAGCGAGTGTAGTAGCAGGCGCGAACGAGGTTCTATCACGTGTACTTTGTTGCGGTAACCGCACCACACAGTACAGCCCACCGCGCTTAGACAGCGTACTGGAATAATGTAAGGCGTTTTAGAACACAAAGGGTAACGGAGAGAACATCTAAATTAAAATTGCGTGCCTTTCAATATGAGCCATCAAGTACTAGATTCAGTAATTTCACATTTTGCCCATGATCATCAATAAAAAAACCGAGTCAAAAATTTTTTTTTTTTTATTCTGATCCAACGCCTCACAAATGTTTGTAAGTATCTACGTAAAGTAATAGTACTTTCTCGATAGCAACATACAACACACAGATTATTCCTGATGAACAGCTATCACTTAAATAACGGAGCAGTAGACTGTAAACACTCGCCTATTTCTCAATTAACCAAAAGTCACCTAAACATAGATATTTATTTCTATTATAACCAAGGATGACAAAAGAGGCTAAAAATTATGTTGTTGGGACAACGTTCTTTGACGAAGAAAATAGTAGAAAAAATCACGTAACGAAAAAGCGCCATGATACTTTTCACTATACAACATGTAACATAATTAACGAAAGACCTAATACATCCCAATTAGATTATTCAGTTAAAAGCATAACACACTGGCCAAACCTTTTTTTAACTGTTATTAGAAGATTGTATTGACCATAGCACTACTTTGTGTATTTAAAATTGAGTCTTATAGCCTGGAAATAAGATTGAATTTTCTTTAGCTTAATTAGTATGGAAAAGAACAGAATTTTTTGAAAAATATCCATACTTATTAATAGTTGCTAAAATCGATTCAGTAGTCAATTATGAACAAACTACTTTCAGGAGTTTTGTTTATTTTGTAAAACATCATATGTGTAGAAAGAGACAAAGAGAGAGTGATGGTTTTTTTATGGTTTTCGGGGGTGCTGAAGCTAAATAGTGAAAAGTCGGATGTGACAGGTATATAAGAAACTTTTTGACAAAACATACAACCCAACTTCCAAAACACACAAGTTAAAAATAACGTTAATTTCGGAAGACGATGTCTTTGGATCTGTCATTATCATAATATCAGCCAAAAGACGTCCACTGCTGGACATAGACCACCAATATGTCTTTGAATCCGTGAAGTACAGATCCAAAGACACAAGGGCGGTAGTTGTTTGCCGGACTTCCGATTTTTTTTGTTCAAAGTTTTTTATCTGTTGTCAAATCTGACTTCTTATATTGTCGCGAGTTTAGTTATAATAATATATTCCTTTGTCTTACCTGAGCACTTAGGATCCCCGAGCGTCAGCAACCAGTATTGTCCAAAGTCCCACTGTCCGTCGGCGTGCCGGGAGAATATCGCGACGGTGCCGTCAGCAAGCGCTACGATGCTTCGGGAAGCGCACGCCACTATCGACAGTATGGCGTCATTCAGCTTCACTCTGGAAGGAATATACATTAGCTTATACTTTAGTTTTTGTAGCATTACGTTTATGATTTGATGGATTTATGTTAGCTGTTGGTCCCAGCTATCATTCATAGGTCTTTGACATCAGTCAGAAGCCCGAAAGTCTGACAAAAAGTCGTATTAATGGGTAACGTGTAACCCAGTGACTTGGTTGTGGAAGTCAGTCGTTTCATGTATAATACTGGCATTAAGCTGCCGGATGCAGCATAGACGCAGCGGTAAAACACCTTAATCCTTAGAAGGAGACTACCACACAGGTGTGTATGATACAGAAGACGCTGTACAATGTTGTTATTTCTTCTATGTTTCAACAAACAAATGATTTAGCTATCTATCAGAATTTTAGGAACAAAGTTCCTTAACGCGCCTTGCGGTAGAATTAGAATGGTAGAAATCATCGCCACGTAAGGAAATAGCGTTATAACCTTTTCATACGCGTTTTCCTCTGTCACTCTCAGTCTCGTCTATTACATATGAGTGTGCGTGCGTGCGAGTATCGCGTAAGTGACTTTGTTCCTGATGGGGATCTCCCGACCGCACACGGTTTTTTAATTTTATTTAATCTGTGCCCTATTAACGGCTGAGTACTGTTATTAGATGGCATAAGGCGAGACGGTCTACCAAAGAAAAGATTGATGGATTGCGTTAAATATGTATGGCTTAAAGTGTAGAAAAGAAGTGAGTACCGAGATGACGGCTTGTGTTGAACTGAAATGCAAACAGCACACTAATCCAGCGCAGGCCCAAAATAAAGTGTTATAAGGTCAGGAAAACGTTCACAATCTTTGTCATTAATATTCTGAGATTTTTTGAGAATAATTGATCTATACAGTGTCTGTGTTTGTACTCGGTTGATCGCAATACGCTTGCCCTATATTACATAGAAGTTAAACATAAGTACTGAAATGTGGGTGTTGCTATAGATACCCTTGTGTTTAACCCTCCGTGGAAACAGGCATGATGTTATGTTTTTTTTTTAGCTTTTATTAATCAAATACAAAATTTTACATTTATTTGTTAAATCATACCACACAAACCATAGCGGGTTTAACAGCGGTATGGCCAGACACGGCAACTCGGTGCCACTACATAATAATAATCTAGAAAACAATTTGGTCATTAGATCTATATACTTATATATCCTATAACGTACTGCGATCTAAAAAGTGTGTAATTATTTATCTCACCTAGCTAAACACTTCTTATAGTTCCCAACAGCGGAGTGTACGTAAAGGTTCCCGCTCTTGGTGCCAAGCCACATGGTCGCCATGACAGTTGACATCTTTCGCTCCTGAGTTGATGTTGTTTCGGGGTGCGGTTCTGCCTTCTGCTGCTGAGCGAACGCTTCGACGCCAGGCTCGGGAGAGCTTAAATGTCCACCTGAGAGCATACATACATAGATAAGATAAAGGCTTTTTAGAAAAGAACAGCAGGAAACAGGAAAGAAGGATTTCCTTAGGTTGCACAGAGAAAATGGATATAAATAAATTTATTTTAATTTTTCGGTTAAATACTTCGTCCCAATCTTCAAATTAAAATAGTTTTAATAAATTGGAAAATACCCTATTAGTGGCACATAATCATTTATCACACAAATGACAAATGGGCTGAGGATCACAATTTGACAAAGCGAAGGTTGATATTATAACAATCGCCATAAAACCCATGATATTGGAAATTTTGTTAATCAGCTGGAACTGTCCCGTGGCAAATGAACTGGCAACTTTAATAATTATGCTGCGAAGGTTAAATATTGCCATACAGCCATAACTACCTAATTTTCGTTAATCACCATAATTGGAAAAGTGACTGGTTATTACTGAAAGTGATGCACATATATGGTCGCTTTCGCCACATATGCTTCCACGGCCCACCGAAAGGATCTTCGTTCCAATATAAATACTAGTTTAATACTATGTTGTTTTTTGTTATTGATATAATGTAAAAATAATCTATACATATAATAAAATTGTAACAGGCCGATGTCTGTACATTACAGATATTTAAGAAAAAATAGTATGGGGGGTCTTTATTAGAGCAACAGAAGCCAAAACAACGGTTTTTAGAATTTTTGTCTGTCTGTATGTTTGTTACCGCATCACGCAAAAACCACTGCATGGAATTGAATGCAGTTTTCAATGATGTATTCCGAGAGGTCTAACTTAAAAAATAGGCTATATATTATCAAAAAAAATGATTATCTACTTGATTCTAAAGTCCACGCGTACGAAGTCGCGGGCAAAAGCTAGTGTAAAAATAAAATTATGAGTAAAATAAGTACATTATGAAACCGCCATGTTGTTTTCTGAATTCTTTTTATGTTAATCATGTCTACCCGTCTCGTAGTCTAAACAAGGATGACCAAATGATAGAAGAATTGGATATATATCCAATTCTTCTATCAATGTCATGTTAAACTGTCAAAATTCAACTTAGATCCCATGATAATTATGGTTTGTAGAGAAAATACCAAGTTTGACGGAACGAGTCGAATATTTTGTACGGCAGCGCTGTCAGGAAACGAGAAAACGGACATAAATAGACATATCTCTTCAACACGAGAGTGAGCAAGTGTCGCGGTGTCCTGTTAGCCCTGACTGGTAACTGTGGTTCGTATATACTCGTAAATAAATAAGGCTTGTTTAAGAATATCTAGACTGGCACTAACGTTTTATTTTTGAATTAGGAAATGGGCCTAATCTTGACGTCGATGCCACCCAGTAAGAAGCGATGGCAATCGCATCCAGTCAATGCCTGCGTTTGTGCCCGGTTCTAGTATAATACGTAATGTAATAATAACTTAAGTAAATCATGTTTACCGTTAATCGGCGTGGAGCTGAGCGGTGGACTGTCGGGATGCGCCGGGTCGGCTTCCTCCACGTTCTTCACAACCACAACCGGCTCTTCAGCTTGAGGCTCCGGTGCCGTCTCTGGTTCGTTTACCGGAGTGCTTGGCGGTGTCAGGATAGCGGCTTTTACCTAAAGAGTTAAAAATGTGTGTTATTTATTGCGCGTGATAGTCATAAGTCAGTTTATTTTTTTTTTCTATAGGAATATAAACAAGCGAGCCGTTAGTTGATGAAAGAAAAAGAAAGATAAATTGATTATTCTGCACAAATAATGTGTCCATCAATTTGTGTTGTCCATCCCAAATATGAAATGTGTATGAATACAAACTATACCACGGCTACACTGCTTGTCAACAAGATTGTAGCTTCAAGCGCACAGCAACTGTACTTGCTTGACCTTCAAAATCCGCCCTTACCGCTACTAAATAAAATAAATTGATGTGGTGACTGTATAGTCAAGCGCATTTGTCAAGTGCTAAAAGCGTAACTAAAGGCGTTGTTAGTGCCAAATTGCTACCTAGGCTGCCGAATGGTTTCGAAGTAGCTATCTTCCAACTCGATTGTATTGATTATCACTTTTAACATAACATAAACTCACGCTTTCTTCGTATGGTAGTAGGCAGAAAATATAAAACACCACCGGTTACAATCCTTACATACTTAAATTCGAATCGACAAACTTACTAAGCGCGTAGTGCCAACGATGACAGCGTCTTTATCGCCATTCTCCTCACTGATATTATTCTTTGGGTTAACGTCGACGGAGTCTATTCTGCCGGCGCAGAAGAGTGACTGCAAAAAAAAAAATTGTTAGTTATTTGGGCACCAAAATAGAGCCACTTTCTTATAAAATGCTCGTTCTTTAATTTTTGTTTGCATATGGCTGACGGTAGAGATACATCAGATCAAATATCGACAGACGGATATCTAATAAATTATGATTTTACAGGAGAGCGTTTTGAACGCCAAACTGTGATATAATTTAACGAGTACAACATTTAATAAATAGGGCACCTAGGAATATAAATAAGGCCAATTACTGTAATATATATATCGGATCTTTCATGAGTATACACTTAAAATGAGACACAGCGCCTTTGTTAGTTGTGTTGATTCTGGGATTGGATATGGTGACCGATACGGAACATGGAGCGACAGTGATCGCTTAGACGTAGTGGGGACACATACTGGCCTAGGAACTGCTCAGTGTTTCCTTTTATGTTCAGTGTATTAGTTGGTACTGTAGTGTTAGTAAATTACTCGTATTACAATAAACTGTGTAGAAGTTAAAGGATTTATTCTCACGTTTATCCGTATCCCAATTCTGCGTCCATGACTATACAGTTAGTCAGTCAGACATACATAGTGTTAGATATACATCTAACACTGTGTATGTCACAAAGTATGTCTGATCACGATCCTATGTACCTGGATTCGAAATCAGAAAAGGGATACGAGCAGGCTGAGAAATCTCTTGATAGTGAAAACAGTGTGAATAGACAATGGCGTGAACTATTCGAACAGAACTACAGCATGGTTGCGTTGATACCTATTCGCGCATCAAGCAAAGGGCCCGAGCTATTAGCTCATCCTACTTGGGTGAGAATCCCATCGGACAGACGTGCACGATGCAAAGTTATGATGAGGGTATTTGCCCCATACTGCCTGTCTGTCCAAGACGTGCGTGAAACAAAGTGTTTGTGTGAGAACGAGTTAGTGTTACATCCGGTGAGTCATTACCATTTTATAACCTGCCCATGAGTGAGTTTCTTTGATGAACCATTTAGTTCATGGTTTCGTGAAGTGAGTTTTATATTTTGACGTCATGCTAATTGACTGTGGTTTTGATGATGTTTTATTACAATGTTACTGTAACTTGGTTTTATTGTTCGATGTCGGTTTGAAGAGGCAGTAACGACAGTAAAATGATTTATTTTTATGTTTACAAGGTTCAATTTACTTGAATTATTCAAATTGAAAGACATTTTATCTACGGAGTCAGTACACGTAAATTAAGACATAATTGGACAGAAGTAGAAAATATATTTACTGTCGAATCACCCGGTTGATTACCATAGTAACCCGCATAACTTAGATATTAATTTCGCGGGTTATGTCTGCACATTTGGGTATTGCGATCGCGATCTGTTGTGTTACAAACTTTTCGAAATTCAAAACAAAAGGTTTTTCAATGTTAACGCGATGGCAGTGCTAAATTGCAAGTTATCAATGTTTATCAAATCACTGATAAAATTTTAGTGCTTCGAATGAGGAAACCGATAATCTGATTGCTAATTTAAAGACTAAGGCTGAAGACTTCGACACCTTCTTAGCAAAGGCACGATTTCAACGAAGCAATGCACATCCACGGTGGGTGTCCTTGGTGACAACAAATTAAGCTCTAGCGTGCAATCCGTGCATCAGGACGATATGTCTGTGGTTTAGCCTACATTTCCTACTTCGTGGTGAATATTGCATATTCAGCCTATAACATCGCTACTCACTGGACACAGGCCTCCTCGGTAAGAGGGAGTGGGCCGTAATCCACCACTCGGGCCCAGTGCGGGTTGGTAGATGTCACATGTCTTCGTATGTTTCTTTTGGCTCTAGGACATGCCGATTTCTTCACGGTGTATTCCTACACAGTTTTGAAAGCAGTGGCGATGAAATAATTTAAACAAAATAAAGCACCTGTCCGGGTTTGAACCTACGACCTACAACTCATAAGTCGCGGTCGTTACCACTCGTCTACCACTGCTCTCGTGCTGGTCTTCGTGGTGAGTCTTATTGTTTTCGTAGACTCAGGTGTTAAAGGGAACCTAGTCGCGGGCTCGAACTCACTGGTGGGCCTGGCTAAAAATCACGCTATTTCACCAGGCTTCGTGTCCGACAGAGATAGTATCAATGATGAGCAGTTAGACGCTAGTCTACACGAACAACGTTATTGAGTGAGATGTAGGATTATTTGTAGTAAAAAAAAATCCCGAAAAAATTAAGAAAAGTCCTTTGGAAGTTCGGGTTTTATGAAAAAGCCAATACGTAAATCAATGACCAATAAAGTTTATTGAACTTTTCGATAATTGAACTTTGTCGGTACTGACTTTGTTTTGGAGATTGTACACGTCTTTTATTACTTAAACACGCTCAAAGTTGAGTAAAATTTGCAAGAAAAACGAATCTTTGTTGGCTCCTAACTTTTTAATGGGTTTTTATTTTAGTATTCTGTTTCCGTACCGACAATATTAATAATGAGACGAAACGATATCATACTTTACTTTGGATGTGCCATGTCAGACTGTGGTGTAAAACACTCCCGAAGTTTGTATGCAAAAAATGTGGGACTAGGTTCACTTTAAGTGGTAGCGTTATTATGACGTGATTTCCTAAACCGATGATTGAAAAAGAATTGTAAAATTCATAGAACTGAGATTATTGTCAGAGGTATGACTAATGTGAGGTTATTTATGTTATTATGAGTTACAGTTTCATGTTGGTCATGAAAATAACGAATGTTCTTTGTTCATTAATATTGTTAATAGCTTAACCATTGAGAACTCAATGCCTCATCTTAAAAAGTTTTACGTACGTTGATTATTATAGCACATTTTAGTTATTGTAACGAAGAGCGCTTAGCTTTTTGTAACTCCGGTTATGCAACAAGAGCACATACACGCATAAACTCACGCCTTAGTGCCATGGGGGTAGGCAGCATCTACAGAACAATGCCTTTTGACGATCCTTACATACTTCTTATGCCTCCTTTAAATTCCTACATCTGATAATACACGCACGCCGGTTGCGAGTATTACGCACCTGAATTTTCTGAACAACATCACCAATAAGTTACATGACTTCCTAAGGGGCCCCATAGGACGATTTATAATTTATAGCCCTCCCGGCGTTTCCACTCAAATTTGCCATCTAAATATCTTTTGTTAGTTGCCTCTCATTCGTCCTCTCAATACGCACCGTACCTACCAAATAAAATAAAATTCGGGACTATGTAACCCGATCACCGTATTTCAGAGAGCGATTGTTACTGATTTATAAAGACTCGTACGTGACTACGGCATTGTTTACGTCGAGGACGCCACTCATGCCGGTATCGATAGAGCACGGATTAGACCTAAACATTGTGGCTGACGTGTGACGTGCTTACTAGGTATTCGAACCAAGTGCTCTTGTGGGCGAGGTGTCATACCTCGCCCAGCCTAAGAAATAACGACCAAATACTTAAGCATAACCCGTTAGCACTAGTAAATTGACTACCTCCTGAAACTGGAACACAACTTACACAGGTTACGCTGTATATTTTTGGCTATATGATTAACATGTGCCAGTTGATGGTAAATTAACGTTTTAAATGAAACTCGGGTGAGAAACCTGAATGTGTGATTATCTCAAAATTAATTTATATTTTACTAATAAGTTCTCAAAATTTTAATGGTGAGAGTCAGCATTAAAATTCTCAAAACTTATTAGTGAAAAAAAAAAACCTACAGAGCTAAGTAAATACTGACGCAAATCCAGAATGGTAAGGTGGAATTTCAAGCCTTAATAAACGTCATATTAAAGCTTGTTGCTGCTTTTTTTATTTTAGTGAAGGAATGTACCTATAAGAGTCTTGGTACCACTATGGTGAGTTGGAGACTCTCACAGAGGTGAATGCTGTTAGACATTACGTAACGTATTTTTATGGCTGAAAAGGTCTAGTGTTGACAGATTTTAACTCGTAGAAGACATCCTAACACACTATAGTTGACTTTACTACTCTAGAGTACATAGATGGGCATATTATAGCCCTTTGATTTTGAAGTAGAATGCCGAGAAGGCAAACGGATGCTACACGCTGATTTTACAGCATCTACGCCGAACGATAGTGCGATAATCGAAATTGTAAGGACCGTGATTTGAGAGCGTGTTATGTTTTAAAATATGACGTGTTATCCTAAGAATAATTAAACTGACAAAGTCATTAGGAATAATTACATGAAAGGGCACGATTTTGTTTTAGTAAATTACTTAATTGTTCATCTGCATCCGTATAGGCTGGAAAACGACCCCCAACAAGGTTGAGAAATGGCTAAGCAGATGATACTATTTTGTTGTATCATGTTGCCAACTTTATTGACACAAAAGTAAAACCTATAGACCATTACTAGAGTGAGTGAGTGAGTGTAGGAGTATTGGAGCACCATCTTGTATTATCGCTCATCAAGATATATGTTTTACCAGTAATTAATTTCGGGAGTTAGTCATACTAATCGGGCGAGTACTCTGATTGATCACACTGAAGCCTATTTATAATACTTAACCTACGGAAGAAAATGTTAATTCTGAGAGCTCCTCGCAAAAAAATGCGACGGTAAACCTAGTTTGTGCAGTTGCAAGGCTTAGGTTCTTGAAGGCTAGTGACATAGAAATTAAATTCGATTTGGAATTCTTTAAAGTTTACAAAATAAACTCAAAATAAATAAATTGAGGTTCTAATGAAGGTTCGAATGAAATTAAGAGAAGCGATGGCCCAGTGCTATCGGCCTTGACTTCGTCTGAGTTTGAACCCAAACAGGCATTTTACTTTGTGTATTTAACTTCATCACCGCTGTGTTCAAAACAGTGAATGAAAACATCGTGAGGTCACCGGCATGTCCTAGACTAAAATATTCGAAGACATGTGGCATCCAACAACCGCACTGGGCCCGCGTAGTGGATTATGGACCACACCCTCTTACAGAGGAAGGCCTGTGTCCCATTAGTGGGAACATAATATGCTGATTACAAGGTTCTAATGGTTGACTGCTATATGTTAAAAGGCTTTAAATTCATAATGTACTAACCGTACGTTCATGAAGGAGTGAGAAGAGCGCCAGTATGTTAAGCATTTAGAAATGGTTAGGTCGCTGAGTCGTAGTCACAGGGGTGACTAGACTGTATGGTCACACGGTTGACTACACGGTTGTAGCCACAGGGATGGTTACGAGTCCTGGTCATTGGGATGACTATGGTTGTGTGATGGTCTCAGGGACGACTGCAGTAATGGTCATAGTATGACAAGTTTGTTCAACCTATGTGTGACCATCAGTAAATAAATACTTACAGGGTGTCGCTTTTCGGTCAATCCAGCGACTCTTTCTTGATAATCTCGGTAGTCTTCGGCGACGGCGCCCGGCACGGAAGCGACGCATAAAATGTGCTTGTCTGTCACCGGAAATGATTCTATCACCTCTGCCGGATTGTTCGCGTCGATAATCTGGAATTATATCGTATTTTAAGTCAAGTACTTATTATTCACGCTCAGTACTTATTAGCAACGACGTATTCGTTACACCATAATTGCACAATATACTTGCAATCAAAATCCATAAGATTTTCGGTGAAATTGCTTACACACAACGTAAATTACGAAATTCAGAAATTCACGTAAAAAACGAAAGGCATTGCAAGTTTGTTACGTGTACGCAATTACCCCATAACATTGTGTAGACATGGTTTGCACTGCCACAGACCCGCAAACAAGATTTTGATTACGGCAATATATTCCGTAACAACTCCTGCGCTAGTAAATACGAACAATATACCTAGTTGTAAGAGATTACTGCAGCTTTGGCATCAATACAATCTATTGAAGACCAGTCGATATGAAAATTCTTGAGGAGAGCGTATTATAGCCGATATAAATATGATTGGTTCTCTAGCTGTAATATTGAAACATGTTATAGCGCATTATAAATATTAGGAACACAAATTATTGATACTCGTCTCCCGCTCATCAGAAGCGAATTGTCAATTTTTGCGATCAGTCTACGTCATAATGAACATCGGACTTTATCAGCACCATAAGTTTACTTGCGCTCGTATATTTTTTATATTTACATCATCTGCGTAGCCTTTTCCCTTCTATGTTGGGGTCGCTCTCCGGTCTAAGTGAATGCAGCTAAATACCAATATTTGACATGGAGCGACTGCGTATTTAACCTCCACAACCCAGTTAGGCTCCATTCAAGTATTACATAAGCACTACAGGGGGACGGGGGGTATTTGCTTTGCTTATTTTTTATAACATGGGGTATGGTGTGTCTGAATGGTGATTACGTCAGCAGTTTTTTTTTTTTACTTTTTTGGATTTTCTACAAAATTTAGTCCATTTTGGTTTGAACACATATGGCAACCCAATTTGTCTATGAATGGCTCGAAGAAAATAATGACGATATTCCAAAAGCACACGAAAGTGAGCAGACACACAACATTAAGCAGCAAACATCCAATGTCATCGAAGACTTTGAGTCATGGATTTGTGTGTCATGGACTGAAAGCTGTTAATTTGAATTAATATACCAGAATTGTTAAAGGATTTTTTTTTGTTCGTTGAAGATTATAATAACTGAATATCATCTCAACAAGATTTGCTTAAATAAATATTATACGCGTTAAAGTCCTCCTCAAGTCGTCCTTATAAATGCTGCACATGAATCAATAAATAAGCCAGAACACATTGAAAAATTAATGTACCAATGTTTACGTGAGCAAGGGAGGGGGGCGGTCAGAGCTTTGCCTACTTTTGCTGACGACGGGGTTACAAATTGCAAAAAATCTGCTTACGTAATACTTGAATGGCCCCTTACTGGGTAACACGATACGCTTCAGTGGTCGTATCCAACAAAGAAAAAGAATGCGCACCATAACAATTCCCTTATTCTGGTTGCTGGAACATATCCAGACGAGGGACGATAAGTTTTTTTCTGTGTACTCGACGCTTTGAGTGGACTGCAGCTGTTGGTTTATTTGTTCGACTTCCGGGGAGTGCACTGACTGGGCCTTGCTCATCTCGTACGCTGTGAATATAGTGTGCATATTAGTATGACAATGTATGGACAATTTGCCAATACCATAACTAAATTCTTATACTTTCTAATTTTAAATCATCTTTTTTTGTGTTTGTTTTTGTAGTGCGCGTTTTATTGGGGCAGATTATACAACGAGTCTTCTTTCAATTATCGTCAGACGAAAAGAGAGTATATTTTGGAATTTAATGAATGTCGCTATGTCAAATTAGTTTGCCACTTATATAGACACCCACGACGCGCTGTGCTAAACATTTAACTACTCTGCGTCAAATCAGCATGCGGTGTTGGTGTTGACTACAGCACAATGTGAATGTGTTTATTTCGTACGAAAACATTTAGCACTAAAAGTATTTTTTTTTTATTATTTATTTATTTAATAGTACACATACATTATTTTACATTTAGTTTGGTGCCAACATAAACTCATTAGAGTTTTACCGTGCACCAAGGTCATCGACTACATAATATTACTTAAAACCACTTAAGTAGGTAGTTAGCCTACAAACAAACGAAAAATAAAATTACTTCTTTACTTATTTGATACGTCATTTTGTCTCAGTTATCTTCAAACGATTGATAGAAAGAAAAATAATATATGTTTAAACCCTTAAACCACTGATGTTCGAATGACTTTCGTCGCCGAAACAGTTATCGTTCATAACTTAATTTTGGGCGGGAAAACGTTTCTTTTTATTTAGTGTGGGAAATCATCATATAACTTCTCCCGCTCTGGGTGGAGCAGGAGGCGTGTCAGACTTTTACTGACTAAAACACACCCGTGTTCCCTCAGTTGCCTGTGTGCCAGGGGCGACGGTATTTCTTTCAAACAACCCACACCCCTGGCAGGCATCGGCCCTTGCGGACCCCACCAGTTGGTACTGTCATCTCTTTGAGGCGCGCATGGAACACAACGCGCCGTCGACCCGGGCTTGGTCCTTACCGGACAGCGAGCTACCCATTACTCGCCGTCCGCAAGCCCGCGCCTACGGTGGCCGGAAATCGGCCTGGAATTCCCGACGCCCAGGGCGTAACCTGCGGTGACTACGGCCATGAGGGCGCATATACTGCCTCTCCCTCACGTGCGCCGCCTCCCTCTTCACGAGCATTACTGCTTCGCAGAAGGAGGTGACGGCCAACCATGCACTCTCGCTCCGTAACATGGCATGGACCAGGGCCGGACGCGAGAGATCGCTGCCGCCGATCGCCTCCACGAGGACACGGCGGTGCTCCGCCCAAGCCGGGCAGACCTCCACCTTATGCTCCACCGTGTCCTCAGGGCGATCTTCGCAATGGAAACACCCGGGCGTTTCCTCCCGCCTTATCCAAAACAGGAACCTCCCGAAACAAACGTGTCCGGTGAGGACCTGCGTCAGGCGGAAGGTGAGGACACCATGCCGCCTCTCAATCCAGTCCTCAAAGAGGGAATTTACCCCCGCAATCGTGGCGTGCCCAGGGCAGGATTACGTTCACGCCATTTTAGGTAGTTTCCTAACTGCCACAGACGCAGGCGCGGCGTGGGAGAACGGACCCGTGGCACGAGTCCAACAGGTGAGTTCGAGAGCCTGACGTATGACATACGTAGGTCAGTGTTAATGTAACTTTGGTGACGTTGCATGTTTTATTATTTTGCAGATAAAATCGAATCAAAACTGGCGAATTAAAACATCACTAGCGAAATGTAGGTGTACTATGGGTACACCTGTGCCCAACTCTTCGGGGAAACAAAGCGTGATGTTATGATGGTATAAAAAGGAATCGTCAGCGATGCAATACGTAACCAGACCAGTCATGGGCAGATTTTAGACAATTATTTGGAAGAAGAAAATGATTAGAATACACTATTGCCAACACCAGCCTGTGACACATTTTCGGAACATTGTTCTGCTGATGACATTCCATTGTCTTATTTGGAAAGAGATAGAGAGATTGTTTGTATGATCTGCAAGTAGTTGTTCTGGGTCTGGCTGTTTGTGTATGTGAGTTTAAATGTTTGTAAACGCACCCACGATACAGGAGAAATTCCTAGTGTGGGGCAACGTTTTTTTTTTTTTTTAAATGTGCACTATTTGGTTGCCTTCGATTTAATTGCAGTGCTCAAAATCGACATGCATTAATTGCCCTAAAAAAGTGGCCAGTTAAGATATTAACTAGAAATGGGATTATGAACTATAAAAACATTTAGCTAAGAAAACGAAGAAAAACAGGTCCTATTGTTAATCGTTTATTTATATTTTTTCCTCAAGCTCTAAGCATTTTGATTATTCCTTTTTTTCTAAGAATATTTTTACTATTATATTTATCATCGACCTTCTTTATAAATTAACATCGTATAAAAATCAAAAGAAACATGAAATACTCTTGAAGACTGGCTAAGAGATTATTCAAAACAGAGACGAATGTCATTAGGACGTCAGTGGTAATGTAAAAAAAAGACACGCCTAAATACGTTTAACATTAATCCTGTTTAGTGATTTCTAGTGCAAATAAAGCCTATACCTAACATTTTACAAAAAAATATTTACCCAAAGACATGGTGTTCTCAGTTTTGTCGTCCGGATTCGCGTAGAATACGCTCTCTCCAATCATACACCCTCCGTCTGGGGTGCGACCCCCGTTCAGATTGACGGCGGCAGCGCATAGAAGCGTCATACGAGGCTCGTTTTCTGCTATGGGTCTGAAAATTATGCGTTTTGTTATTGGTCTGTTTAGCAAAATTCATGGACAATCTCGTGTTAACTGGAATCAGGCATAGTCATAAACAAATGGATGCAGCAGTATCTACAAATCAAGCGGTTTTATATTTGAAAATATTTTTAGAGACAAGATTTTTATTATTGGCGCCCGCGGCTTGCTTTTATTACTGTTTACATAAGTAGCCTATGCCGCATGCCCCCTCTCTACGAGAAGGAATGGCCAGTAACCCAGCATGCGAGCCCAGTGTGTCATATGTCTTAAAACTTGTGGTTCTAGGATATGCCGCTTTCCTCAAGATGTTTTCCTAGTTCTGAGTACGGTGGTGATGAAATCATTTAAAGAAAGTAAAATGCCTGCAAACCAAACCTCCGACCTACAATTAGTAAGTCGCAGCCATTACCACTGCAGTGGTGTGCTTTACTGCTATAATTAATTTATTATTTACTGATTGATATAGTCTACATAGAACAACCTGTTTGAATAATTGATGCATCAACTCTAAACCACTCTAGTAAAGTACAGATCACCACTACTGACCTGCAGAACACCGGTACGGGAACAGGGACACCGCCCGAAGAGAGGGACGTAACCGAGCTGGGACCCTTCGGCCCCTGGCCGGTCTTACTTGGCAGGCTCCACCCGTACGCCTGCGTGCGCCCATCCTCCTTGCGAACGTGCGCCCGCACCTACACGCACACACGCACATGTGTACGATATCAACCCAACCACATCACCCAAACAAATACGAACATTCCAAGGTAAAGCACGTAAAACAAACACAATAATAAACGTACATATTTAATTAGTGATTTAAAAAAAAATGTAACTATAAATACGTAATAACACTATACACATGCCTAGAACTAATATCACTTAATGTCACTAGCACTGTTCAATAAGTTGAAATACGTGCCGTCATTGATTCAGCTGAAAACAAAAGAAAGGAAAGGAAATTAGGTACAGGGAGAGGAAGAAATGAAAATAAAACACAAACAGAACACTGGGCACAGGTGGCACACACAACGACACAGCACACAAATGTTTGTATGTATGTTGAAGATGTATACGGGTGAACTGAGAAGCATCTCGGGTTGCAGAAGCTTTGGTGACAAGCTGCAGCCTGCGCAAGTGAATGAGGTGGTGTAACGTCTACTGTGGTGGAGGTAACGTGTCAGTGGCATTTATGACATAATTTTATAGGGCTATGTACACGCAGTTTTTTTAAAACATATTATGTAATATGAATTATTTCACGCCATAGAGTTGAACTGTTTCTTTAAATTAGAATTCATTCAGCTCAGCTATTTTCGTCTTTTTTTTAATCTTGAATTTATACGTAGCAAACACAGCCAAAACCAAGCTGCACAAGTGTATGCATATTTGTGTAAATGTGCTGAAGTCGAGTGATTTCTGCAATATTCTTTATGGATTCTGCATACTTAAATTTCTTAATTTACTAGGATACAAAAATAACATTACACAAACAAAATAAAAGTACCTTTTTCTGACTTATCTTTACAGATATGAAGCACAAAACTGTTTAACCTTATTAAAAACATGTAGGTTTTCGTAGAAATTAAAGAAACGTGGTGGCATATGTATAGCGAATACGTATCTAGTTATATTTATAGTGCAAGTAGTTCATAATATATTTATTAAACATATAATCAAACAAAAAATGTGAAGCGAAGGAAATGAATAGAAAAAGGAGAAAATATACAAGGAACAACTAAAAAGCTTAAGAAATAAACATCGTCAGGCCAATAGGAATCTAAATAGAAAACCGGCGTAAGATACACACAGCGAAATAGGAGGCTCCATGCATTAGGTCCAGGATAAATAAGCCCCAAATGAAATCCTTGTTACAAGGATTTACCTGGCAGAATAACAAAACGTACTTGGTTCATTTTGTTATTCTGCCAGGTAAAATTTTGATTATACATAACAAAGAATATTACTTTCTATTCTGTTCCTCATCGAAAAATTCTGAATGACGGCTTAGTACGAGCTGGTTGCTTATTTATACAGGCTCATGCAGGTTTAGGCGCAAACGCACTCTGCAATCAAGGACTGCCAACTTTGCTTTGCCATTCAGAAGTGCCATCGATATGTGGCTGCTATTCCATGGTTAGGGGCCTTCCATAAATTTCGTCACATGTTAGTGGGAGAGGGGAGCGGGTCAACTAAATGTGACATTGTGTGACAAGGGTCAGGGAGGGTCAAAACCTTTGTGACGTCACATGTTAAAATCTAAAACGCTAAAACTCTAAATTTATACGTAAACCAAAAACTTAAAAATATTACTAACTCAATCTATATTTATAAGGGTTATGTAGATAATTATTAATTTAAATTGAAAAAAAAATGGAAAACCTGCTGTTTGCATTTAACTATGTACCTACCTCTAAATATAAAATTGAAAAATATGTGACGTCACACAAGAGGGGACGGGGTTTCACAAGTGTGACCACCAATGAAAAGGTCAAAAAACTATAAAATGTGTGTGACGTAATTTATTGATGGCCCCTTACACTATTCAAAGAAGCAAAAAAAATCGATGGTTTTACGAGTGGTCGTTTTTATTTTTTATCATTATATTTTTTATTTTTCGCTTCGTCGAATAGAGTTAAGAACATTTCCTTAATCATAACAAATTTTCCAAATTATAACCGACCAAGTTACAAATGATCCTGAAAAACCGATCTATACCTACATTACTAGTCCAACAATTTTAAAAATACTTTCATTGAAATAATCACTGAGAAGTAATAAGGCTTGCTCGGGACTATTGGTAACTTCATCAGACTTGGTCAAACCAATTATCTGGCCTTCAGTTCTCACAGGAAGATATATACTTTGCCTGTATGTACGCATGCAATTACGCAATTAATTAATTAAATCCTGGCAAAGATCGCGTACTGACACTCAGGCAAAGCTATCTCTAAAGCTGGTTAACACACAATCACGAGATTTAACTGTAACCAAGAAAATGTTAACGAATACTGAAAATTATGTTCGTTAAACTTGATAATAAAGTTTTTTGGTCAGGTCTTTCTTTTTTACGCACGACACCGACCAAACTACATAGGATAAATGTCCATGTTCCTTTAATATTATTTTTCGATAATTCGGTAGGCGAGTGAAAAAAGTCGAGTGCCGAAATCTAACATCGTTGATTTATTTGTTGCCGAATGAAAGAAAAAAATGAAATAAAGTGTTTGATATCTCCTTTACAGTTACAGCTCGTTCGTGAGAACTAAGCTTTACTGTGAGGACTTCCACCAAAAATGTTCAACATACCTGTCGGAACTGCTCGCTCCTTTCATGTCGTCTATTATGGTGATGGTCGGTCAGTTGGGTCTCGAAAAAGTCGGCTTGAGTCCTCGAGTGACGTAATGAGGGTTGCGGAGCGGCAACAGCGCGGAGATGCGGCGTCGATAGCGGTCGTTGTGGACGGTCCCCGGTGCTGCAACGACATGTAAGTTGGCGTTGAAAAATATACCCTATTCCTTTGGAAGAGGGTTGGATTGGTTAGATACTGTGATAGAAGAGAATAGCCCTTTTATTTATAAAGGTTTCTTAAAGTTAAGTAATGATTACCGTCTGTTTAACCATACACTTGTGACGTTTAATCATCTGTTAACTTTAATCAACGTTTATAAATAAACCCCATAGTTGTAAGAGCTAGAAAAGGTACAAGTCACGCCTCTCTTTAAAATAGAGAATAAGGAGAAAACCAACATCTACAGTGAATGATAAAGGTAGCAAAGTAAAAGATCGTGCAAAATGCTGCTGCTGTGCTTGTACTTGCTTCGATCTAGATTTAACATTTCAATTTCATTAAATAGCTTTTGCTCAGATTTATTTTATACTAGCTGTTGCCCGCGGCTTCGCTCGCGTGGAGGATGAAAACTATCCCACGGGGACGTACTAACGGGATGAAAACTATCCTATGTGTTAATCTAGGTCATAATCTATCTGTGTGCCAAATTTCATCCTAATCCATTCAGTAGTTTTTGCGTGAAAGAGTAACAAATATGCATACATCCATACATACAAACTTTCGCGTTTATAATATTAGTAAGGATTCAGACCATCGCGCAACCGCAAGAATAATTTTGTTGCTTTAGCGCCACGGTAATTATCATATTTAAAAAAGGTTTCATTGAAATTTTAATTTCATTCAAATAATCGCAGTAGCTACCTATTTAAGTCCAGTGGAGAAATTACATAAGATTAATATAACTGAGCATCAAGTGTTTTAATCTTAACTCATGCTAATATTTTTTCTGACAATGGATGTTATTATACACTTCTAAACGTAAGCCTCCTTATTGACCGACTAGGACAATCATATCTACCCATTCAAGTTACATTTCTACTTGGTAGAAGGGAAGCTCCAGCTTAGAAGATGTTTTTATAGTAACTTTTAAAACAGCCAATTCCATTTTGTCGTTTTTTACGAGTCCCAAAACAGAAGGCTTTATGCCAATTGCATTAGGAGAACAGGGAATCCTACAGTTACCAAGCAAAGCACACGTAAACAAAACAAAACAAAATAAAAATATTCGCAACAAATAACAACTGAAATGAAAAGAAATCGCTGGCTTAACAGCATTACGTCATAGCAAGCAAAGCAATATTCCTCGATACGCCTGAGCTACATCACAACCTAAAACAAACATTCAATACATACACATTGAGGGGTTTATTTATAAACGTTGCTAAAAGATAAGAGACGCTTAAACGTCAAAAATGTATGGTTAAACAATCGCTAATTTTACTTATTTACTTAAATTTAAGCAACGTTTACGAATAAAGGGGTATATTATTCAAACATATGGTCAATGGCAAGTGCAGAGCGGTCGTAATTGGGTAATTCACTATCAGTAAGGCTGAGGCTACATTAGGCCGCGACGCGACTTGCGACACATTAGCGATTAAAACAAATAAATTAATGCTCACGTATATGGCTACACCGTACATCAAATATTACTAGCGATCTTTGATTTCTTTATGCGATAGAAACAACATGACTGTAATCACGGCATCGGCTACATCAACATATCAGCGAAATTGAAGCGAATTTATTAGAAAATTTCTCACTTGCACGGCTATTTCAATAGTGCTACTAAATATGCGTGTGGCTACATTATGCGTATAGTAAACCGCGATGGATGATTTGCTAATTCGTTGAGTAGCATGTGTACTGTAGCCACGTCATCGCCAAATATACGCCGAATTTTCGCTTATAATGTAGCCATACCATGTTTATCTCGTTTCGCTCTTCCAGTCGCATCGCAAATCGCTGCCTACTGTAGCCTCAGCCTAAGAATCGCTTTCATTTTGACAGTTCCACCACATTCATGGCGTTGTTTACGTTGCTAAGAAGACAATTTCTTCAACCATATGAAAGAATGGATTGGCAATAACTTTCAAAATGATTCAGATACTGATCAAGAGTATGTTACGTAATTAGGGTGCTGAGTACGCAAACAAAATAAAACATAAAATAAAAATTAATCGCAGCGCGATGATGAAAGAATCTAGTGATTATTTTAAGTAATTTCATTATACCACGGTTTTGTTCCAAAACTTCTAATATTTATATGTGAATTCCACCAGTTTACTATAAGCTATGGACTAATATAACTTTAAATTGGAACAAAATGGAATAATAATGTACAGGCACATCAAGCTACCCCATACTGTACTTTTTTCCATTGAACATGAACCTTATGCTTATGCGATAAAGTTGAAAATCGATCAAAGAAATTTGACAAAATGGAGTAGCCTGATGTGATGGCGTCTGTACACCGTCCAAAGCCGAAAAAAAATAATCGGTAAGTACTTGTGAGTTTATTCATTACAAACAACAAATGTTATAATATTAGTGAAGATGTTTTGTAAGTCCACTGTCAAATTTCATTGATCGGTTTTCAACTTTATCACGTATAATCATAAGGTTCATATTCAATTGGGAAATTTTGACAGTTTGTGGAAGCTTGATGTGCTGGCGTCTGTACATTATTCCGGAGTAACATGAGCTATAAATTTCACGTGGGCGAAGTCGCGGACGAAGTGCTAGTAATTTATATACTCATGACATTGCTTCCCTTTCGCGAATCTACGCAGTGAAAATCATTTTTATTTTAACATTAGCGTTGGCAGCGCCTATATCTATCTATACATATCATAAACCAAAGTCGCTTCTTGTGTCTGTATATGCGACCGCACTGTGCTTTTAAACAACGATATGCGGTCTTCCCCATCTTTAGAGAATTTATTTCGAAAAGGTTTCGTTGTGTCATTCACTTTAAAAACGAACGAAAAAGGAATTGTAGAGAAATCCCTATGTTTTGTCAATTGTAAAAACCGTGCAGAGCAAGAGAATTTTACTAGTTCGATATAATAAACTATCGTTACAAAACGTAAAGAAATAAAACAAAAGCAGAATCTTAAAAATACAGCCCAAAAAATACACAGTAATTAATTTCAAAATACAAGCACTGAGCTATGTGAATACATAAATAAGCATGAGGATAGAAATTCTATTAGAAATAAAACTGATAATATTAGTCTACTGTTTGAAGTACACCTAAGAACACTGAAAGAACCCCTGTTTTAGAACTAGGCGAAGGTTTAAAAAAGCTATAATTTCTTCGTTCACCACCTATAATCACTTCTTTTTGTTCCCACTTACTAATTGCTAAGAGGTCATAATAATACAAACAATAGAACAAGTAAACTCTTAGCACACGATTCGACATTCTAATATTTTTTTTCCAGTGCAACCTTGAAGAATTCAACACCAAATCAGTTTTTTCTGGGGCCCCAGTCCTGTAATGCTTTGGTCATCTATGTATTCTGCCACTGTTATAATCAGTTCTTTCTTCTACTTTTTCTAGATTAAAATATTCCTATAATCTTACAAATGAAAAGATCTTGTGTTAACAAATACATCAATGCACTACGTACTCGTTTTTTTACAAAAAAATATAACTTTTCACAATATGACTATGTGTTTTGTATGTTTTATTCTATCCAATGCCCCCTTAATATTTCCCGGAGTTATTTCTGAAGTATTTCTTTTTAAATAACTCTACCAGTTTTGTCATGTTTTTGTACGTAGTACACCGACGTCTATAGCGTTCCACAGTATTTACCTGAAGAGGTTACTAAAAAACTTCCATATGCTCTGTTTGTTCTTCTTATCCATGGTGGAGTCGACGCGGCTTGCGCGGACCATCTCCGTCCAGCGAACTGCGTCTTGAAGCTCCATGAAACGCTCCTGAAAAATAAACACATAATGTTATTAATTAATGTAATGATGGTACAAACAACACCTGAAGGTTGACAGAACAAGTAAAAACCAGAGGCTTATGGTTTCAAAAGTTGTTTTTTTTTTGTAATAGTGTCTCGCTGATGAACCTTGGAGGATGTCGGCTGCTTAACCAGACTTCCCTGTCGCTACCTCAATAAATTAAGGCCTCCAGCCAGGGTTTAATAACTTAAAACTAAGCGACTACACGCTAAGGTCACTCCCGCGATGTACGGACCTCGGTTTAGGGCGTCGGGATCAGAATGAATGGAACTAATAAGCGATTGCAGTTTTATGGCAGACAGTACTTTGCTGCCAAACGTTCGATGGACATATTTTTCGAAACTCAGAATAATAATAGCGCCGAGCTTTCATCTATCGACACCAGGCTTCGCGCATTAACATGATACAAGCAAATGGAAACCATTATCGGCTGTCTTAGCAAAAGTCTGTTCTGAATCAGGTTTTTAATTATTCAAATCTTAATTTGTCTTGTTATTGAATAGCAATTTCTTGAACCTAGGGATGATATGAAAGAAAAAGGAGTGAATGATAGAGTGACGGCTGACAAGGGAAAACGGATGAAAAAACATGTTGCGCCGACCACAAGTAACATGGGAGTGAGTGAGTGATTTTTTTTGTTTTCGTTTCATGACTTCTGCCACAATGACTCCCACCTCCATTCATTTAATAATGGCTCACAAAATTTAAAGTTATTCGGACTAAACATAAATTCAAGGCCAAAATTGGAACTAACGCCGCCATCTTGAATTTTCAATAAATTTCACAAAACCATTACACAAATGGTTTACCAAAAGCGCCACTGTTCATTCAGAATTCATGTATCAATTACCTTACAGATCCGTTCTATGAAGGCTAATCAATCAGTAATAACAGCAGTAGAGCAGTGGTGGGCCCGACTTAACAGTTTGTAGGCCGTTGTTTCCAACCCAGGCAAGCGCTTCATTTTGTGTAAACAATTTCATCACCACTGCTCTCAAGATAGTAAAGTAAAACATTGTAAGGAAACCAACGTTTCGAAGACATGTGACAACTACCAAACCACAATGGGCCCGTGTGGTAGATTACATTATCCATCTCGATGAGCGATGATGTCCCAGCAGTGGGAACTTTATAAGCTGATTTCGTCGTTCGAACCCCAACAAAACCAAGCAGTGTACTTTTGACTACCTGCCACAATAGCTCCCACCTACATTAACAAACTCTCTCACAATTTTTCATATTACACAGACTATAAAGAATGGCATATGCTTACCTTATACTGGTTACGTTCCATGAGTACTCGAGCCATCTCGACGCGAGTGAAGCGCCGACGCTGCGCCATGGGAACGTCGGCCTCGTCCTCGTTATTGTCACCGCCGCCCGCGTTCGTGCTCACCGTCTCCTGTCACATGGCCACGCAAAAACTAAACATCGTACTTATTACAAACACGAAATATAATCTACTGAAGAATTGATTTATCGAAATCGGCCTTACAGCTTTGTTAGTAAATTATAAGAACAACATTTTCTATCGGAATCTTACATTATTTTTGTGTGAATGCTGAATGGGAAGGCCTTGTACAATATGATGTCCACAAAATTGTATTTCCTGTGTGTAGTTTTGTCGTATTTTAAACAGGAATTTGTAACTACAAATCATTTCAAATGTAAAGCTAGTCTTTTAGAGTGAAGGGGCCATTATAAGATCAAATGATACCTATTCATCTTGCTGCATACTCTTCAATTCGGGCACGTCTAGTCTATAACGCCTTTGACTTCCGCGGATAACGGATAATAAAACAGAGCATTTTGTTAGCCTTGATCTACCTTCAATTATTCATAGATACAATCAATTAAAAACCAGCCTACCTTCAAATGTCTGACTTCATCTTCTAGCTCGGTGACCCTATCACGCAACTTCTCCCTCGCCGAACTGAGGTTGGCTACTTCTTCCCTCAGGATCTCAAGCTCGCCGGTCATTTCATCAACCTTCACTATCAGATCATCCTTCACCACGTTCAACGCGTTCTTCGTTGCTAACAACTCGTTGTTCTCCAGAATAAGATTCTCCACCTCTTTGCCCATTCCTGTTGGGTTAAGTGGAGGGTTTTATGTTCTGCTCGTTTCACTTTCAATTGGTTGAATATGGTGTATGAAAATGTATTGTTAATTTCATTATATTTATATTTAAATCATAATAACAATATACAGCCAGCAGCAGCTAAATGGTAAAATTTATTAAATGTTTTTGGGGCTGTGCAATTAAATTGAAAGAGTAATGTTTTATTTTAATAGATATTGTACTCTGAACGATGTCCAAGTAAACAGTTATATGTATATTTTACTTACTTGTATCTTGCGCTTTGGAAATCACAAGCGATCGTTAGGCCCGTCACACACTTCGCCGCATGCGTTAGCAACAAGAATTGTATCGCGTCAACAAAAATGTAAGACTATTTACTAAGAATAATCATACGACTATAGTTGGCATTCGATAATTGCAACGTAATGCGACGTAGTGTGTGAGATGGTCATATTTTTAATGAAATAGTTGAAAGAATTAATACGAAATTGTAATAAAACGTTGAATAATGTTAGTGATAATTTAATCAATATTTTACAAATAACTTACCGAAGTAATTGTCGTTAACTGCAATCATGCGTTGATGCAACATTTTGTTAGAACGCATGGAAAGAACGTACAGTTATTAGTATTTTATGAAAATGTATTAATGTAGACTACTAGTTAAAATGCTCACACACGACGCCACTTTAAGTAGACACAAACATCGCAACAATTAATTGCATATTTTAATCTACATATTTTTATTTAGTTGTATGCTTATATCAGCTGTTTATTATGGTCTGAAGCACAACTATCATAGAAGTTGTTTTGCGATGACTTTATTCGTTTATACAAACATTATACGTGTAAGTTTGAACTTATTTTATTTAACTGACGCAAATGAAACATGCATAAACGTATAAAATCTTTTTTTTTACATTGACATTATTAACCCTCAGTTTCTGGTAACTCAACCGGGATCAGTCTTTTGTTAAATCCCGTTTTTGTTTGGTTCACCAAGAAACAATAATGTAATGTGATATAAGGTTTAACAATAAGAATAGTTATTTAGAAACTAAGGGTTTCACTATTTTTAACAGTAAAAGCAAAAATACTGTAGTTTTTTTGCAACATAAAATGTGCGTAGCTTGCTTAGTACAACACAGGAACACAAATCTTGTAGTTTTATAAAATAAAGTAACAAATCACAGTGGCGTGGTGTGTAAGTTAAGATAAAGAATGTAAAAAAATATATTACAGTTTTATTTATATAAGTAAAGCGTAATACTTTTACCACGGGAAATATTATACCATCCACATCACAAATTTCCCTTTGTCTCTCATTTTTCTATTAATCACGGTAAAAGTATCCTTCTCATCTTATAAAAACATAAGCATAATACAATAAATATCATAGTTAGCGGGAAATAATTTTATAAAAATAAACGTCAATTATATAAGAAGCCATAGGATGACATTATATACAAGAGAACCAAAACAATTAAACCAATATTTTAAACCAATTGGTGAAATAATAATATATTTTACATAGTAATATTGATAGCAAAGAACCCAATGGATTTGTTTCTGAATTTAAGAAAGTTAGTAACGTTACCGAGTACTCAACCTTAAATTTTGCATTTGGTATTATGACAGGTATGTTAGGCTCAATATGAGTCAGGAATTGAGGATTTGCTTGTTTACACTCTGAGGTCCAAAACAGAGTGGTATCAGCAATTGTCTTTTAAATTCTAAAATAAAAGCTAAATAAGCTTTTATTTTAGAATTTAAAGCTAATCAAGTGAATAAAAGCTACTATTGTTGTTTAAAGCTAGTCCATAGTAGACAAACTGTTGTAAGCACACATAGGATATTCTTATAATTATATTTTAATGTAAATATTGACGTTCAAAAGTGCCTATTAAGTGCCTATTTGAAATAAATGCTTTGACTTTGACTTAAACCTGCAATAAGCGTATAACAGTGATACTTATAATGAGGCTGCTTATACTTTAGAGAGGTATTTTTTTATAGAGCAGTGTAAAGAAAACCTCGAAGATAATCGTGTCTTTGTAGAACAAGTGAACCATATAATTATTATCATTTATAGATAGGCAGATAGGTACTCGCTCCATGCAAAAAACTGGTATTCGATTGCATCCCGTTAGGCCGGAAGCCGACCCTAACATAGTTACGAAAAGACTAGGCAGATGATGATTCGCACCTTTAGAAGTATAGAGACCTAATGCGAAATTAGCCGCAACCAAAATAGGTCTCTATGATTCTAATAATTCTAAATGAATTCTAAATAATTTTGCTTGCGGCTAATTTCGCATTAGGTCTCTATACTTCTAAAGGTGCGTATGCATTATCATTTATGCAGATCGATACTACGAAGGTCACGTGGCAAATTTCCAATGTAGTCTTGAATCAATAATAGGCATTTTTATTTGTTAGAAACGTTTCTATTTCATTCTAGATTTTTCATCATATTTATTTGTTTAACCGTTTATGTACACACATATATAGACAGATAAGAAGGTTAGAATAGAAAAATAGGTACAGAGGTGATGCTTATTTCTAAAGAAATCTCATCCAGCATACCTGCGATAGGAGAGAAGATAACGAAATATAGACAGCGTGTGTAAGGGTAAAAGGGAAAATAAACTACATTTATAATAATAAAAAACACTAAATTAATTAAACAAATAATATGGGAATATACTACATACATAATTACACCCTTGCATACATACATAATCATAATATTTGTTACGGAACTTAAAAGGCGCAATATTACCGTTTTTCTAATATTCACACAGTTTTTTCAGGATTAATGATGTGCTGATTAGAGGGCATAACTACTTACATGTTAAGCTTACCTAAATTATATTTCATAGCACATCAGCCATATATAGTTTATATTAGATTTTTCTGATAATCTATGTTACGGTAACTTCAACAGTTTGTCTAAATGGACGAATAGTGAACACATAATATATAAAATACTTACCAGAAGATGCGTATTCTCCGGGATGGACCCAACTACCTGTTAGGGAAAGCACACAGTCATATACTTTCAATACCCTTAAAGACAAACAAACAATGCATAGGTGCACAGATTCACGGATGCTGACACACGTGTTCGGGTCGGTACATTCGATTCGGCAGTTTATGTTGAACAACAAACCAACCCGAAGCAATTACTAAACATATTCGGCTTGTATTCGGCTCGTGCTGTTCCGCATGTACCCTCGCTAAATAATTTACAGGTCGGCTCGGTAAAAAAAAGTCAAGCCAAGCGTCGAATATATTTCTACACAAATATATTCGATTCTGCTGCCCGGTTTGCCGGTCTTGAACAAATTTTGTTGAATTTTGCTATATTTTCGGCGACACATGCAGACCGACCACTCGAAGTATTTAGCGGATTTCCGGATTCTGGAATACTATTTCATTTTTCGTCTCTTGTCTATGCTATGTATGTATGCTGTCCAGTGATATGATTAATTAATTTTATTTCAGTAAACCAATCCAAAAGCTTAAAATTTGACGGCAGATATACCGTTCCATAAAGGTACATAACTAAATGGCGGTAGATTGACGTTGACCAGTCGATATTGATTGCATCAAAACATATTTGATAGCAAAGATTTAAATCGTTGGATTGGCCTTACCGCGTCAAAGGATGGTCACGTTAGTCTTTTGTTAACAGTATTGTCTCGCACACTCATACTAAAAATCGTATAGCGTCATGACGTAATGGCCGATTAATGGAGCACACTGGAGCGATCTGAATTGTCGGCTTTCATAAGTCTTACCTGTGATATCGCCATCTTCGCCTTCAGCGATGCCTGGGTCCACGTCTTGGAAGGCAAGCTCTTGGTACAAAGTATTGGCACTTCGTTTCTCGCTCTTGGTTTGAGATTTACCAGTGTTGGGAGGCGCCACTGGAGATGTAGCCTGAAATCAATTAATTACCAGGCCTTATTATATATAGGAATAAATATGTAGTTTTGGACATTATGAGAACTCGTGTCTGAGACCTATATCATGTTTGTTGACTAATAATTAATTTTGAAATCATAAACTAATGTTGCTGTAATCTCAAGATAGGTCGCTATTTATTTAAAACTAGCTGACCCGACAGACGTTGTTCTGTCTTAACTATGAATTTTGAATTCGCATTTTTTTTTTCTTTCTTAGGAACCTTCTCCTGACAATAACAAACACAACAAAAAAAGAATTAGCAAAATTGGTCCAGCCGTTCACGTGTGATGCCGTGACCAAGGGAAATCAGGGATTAATTTTTATATATATAGATAAGCTGAATATGTTCAGTATCATTTAAGTTATTAAACAAAGTGTTCAATCCTTGTCCTTGTGCGCTGTATTAATTGCTAACGCACGTACCTAAAGGTGCATTAATTGCTAATGCATGTATCGATAAAGCATTTATAATTAATATTCCTTATTGTATCTTTATGTTAGAATCACGTTATCCTTTCGCCGCCAAAAGTACCTCACATTGTGAAAAAGTAAATGATAATAAAAACTTCAACAAGAAAGTATTGGCCACTCACGTATTTCAAATTTGAGAAAGTCAAAGCAAAGGCCAATCTGACAGCTGTCAAAGGAATTTGTATAAAATGCGATGTTTTTTAGCTGATAAAATATTAACATTTATAGTACTATTGGCCGTGATGTGCGAAGTGGTATGCATAAAATGTTATCAGTGCTCGTCTACAACCAACCGTGGATGTTTTAATTATAACTTGAACAATGCCCATTTGAAAGACTGCAAAGAAGGCAGAGGGGCACCAGTTTGTCGGTCGCTATCTCAGGTAAATTACTTTTTGCCTGGCCAAGACGTGAATGTAGTAAGAGAATGTGCCTATATGTACGAAGAACCGCTGAAGTGTTTTCAGTCAAAATTCAGTAACATACATTACTCGCACGTCTGCGAATGTAACAGAGACGGCTGCAACTCAGCGATCAATGTGAAGCTCAGTTGGAAGATTATCGTGTGTGTTCTACTGTTGGCAACGGTTATAAAGTAGCTGCTCATGTGTCCTTGTAAATATGTATCATTGTAAGAAGTTATAATAAATTGTATCTAAAATAATAATGCTTTTAGTAATTTAAAATACATATACATCATGGTGCTTCTCAATTTCAAAATAAAATACAACACACAATGATCCTTTTGACGAAAATCAACTACCCTAATACACAAGATATTATTTTTGTTATTGAAAAGCCTACAAAGCACAACTTAAACAAAACCTTTATAAGTACCGGCCCCACTACTCATTTATCCCTAGGACCTGTGCTTATAATGCAATATCGTCATATTATAATGGCCATTGATCTTATTCAATCAATTCAATGAACAATACCAACTTCCATACAAACATTCACTTCATTTATTTACTTAATGACGGCTTATAAAATACATCGTTTAAAAAATGCATAGGTCGAAAGCCTCAGGAGGGTAGTGTTATTTGTTTTAACCAATTAAAGATAATGCTCGTGATTCTACACACCATTTATTTAACCTACCTACAATAAAACATAGTTTAATTATAATACCCACAGGTACTTTGTACCGTAACAAAAAGAACCTATTCAAAAATTAATAACGTCGTTAGCTATTTACGTACAGAGAGTGGTTTACATAGGCCTGAAATTGTTTGCCGTCCTTCTTTTTAATAATAACTACTGTAGATTTCTGGCATAATCATAAAAGTACACCGAAGTCGAGCAATAACCGACTGAACAGAGACACGGTTATGCTCCGAAATCTCACTGACATTTATGGAAATACCGACATCTTATCTTCCCCGTATAGCCCGGTAATACAGACAACTTTTAGCAAGATCATAATCCTAGATAATTCAAGACTTCAAAGACTTTCACTACCTTGGGGATTCAAGCGCTATTGCGGCCGCATTAGCAGCTAGCTCCCAGCGATTAAAGGAAAGCCCGTTGGGATTGAAAACGTCTTTGTAGCGAAGATACACCACCCATCTTGTTTGGATAAGTTCTTAAATAGAGCACAGTTTCGACAACCAATGAAATTTTTCAGTGCTGTTAAAAAACTACATAAGGTTTTTTATTTAACGCCAACAGGCGTACGCTGCACGAAATAAAAATAAGATGTTTATCGCAGCGAACGCAACATCTTACTTTTCGTGACAGTTATCTCAGAATATCGCAGTCCACTGCTGGACATAGTCGTCTACCAAGCTGGGCCACAGCACCCTGTCCTCCGACTTTCCCATCCAGTCTGCCCCAAACACCATTTTGCGGTCGTAGGTCCACTTAGCCTTGTTAACTGTGCAACGAAAGAACTACTACAAGTAACGAAACAAAAACTAGGTCTTGATATCTTACCTGACTCTGTTGCGTGATGGGGTCAGTCTGATGCGCGCACTCCACAGTCGTCACTGCTGCCAAGTCGGAGCCGGTCGGCGGTGACGGTGGCGACGAGGACAGACTGACAGGACTACCGGGCATGCTCTCTGTCTGCTCCACATTGTGCATCGAGCTCTCGAGCGATGCGAAGCCAAACGATATGGGACCTGGAAGAAGTTGGCAGAATATGTAGGAATTAAAGATCGTGTGTAGTTCTGTTAGTTGTGTTTGTAATCCGTAGTCTATGCAATTTTGATATGTACCTATAAATAAAATCTACGCGACTATGTTAGTTTAAAGATTAGGACATTCTTATTATATAATTCTGGATATATTTCGGATCATCGTCCAGTGTTTCATAAGCTCACAGTCTACAAAATTAAAGTAATGAAAATCAACTGGAGTAAGAATCGATCTCAGCGTGCATTACTTTTATAAAAAATAATAAAGTACAATTATACCAAAACATGTCAAGTTATTTCATACAGCTTGGCCGTAATTAGATTAAAGTCGGGACAGTACAGAAATAACATTTTATAGTCTATTAGAAACAAAATTTAGACAGAGGCCAATTGGCCTCTGTCTAATTTAACCAATCAGGGGGCCGATTCTACTAATTTGCAACGTTACACGTTAAACTGTGTTTCCACAACAGTTCGATTTCGATCGCCGTTCGATAGTTACATAAAAAGTCATTCTACTATTTTATAAGCAAAATGGAAACTAAACTTAAAACGAATTGCAACTGAACTGTAGCGGGAACACAGCGGGTAACCCGCGTTACCAACATGCCAAAATAATATGTTTTATTAATACCAAAAAGAAAAAAGTTGAATCTAAAAATGTTACTAAACACGAATATGTGGCACTAAAAGTATTTTCTATAATTAAAAGACATAATAATCATAATTTTATCATTAACTTTGTCCTATAGTAAACGTCACGCTCATGTTCGATTTTGTTAGTAGAATAGGTTTTGACATTGTTTCAATCGATCGTTGGCGTAACTAAAACGTAACCGCAGCTGTGTCGCAGCTGGACCGTTGTTCATTTTAGTAGAATGCGAAAACGCTTAAAAGTGGTGATTCGGTTGCGGTTCTATTGCGTTTTTTTAACAAATTTGTTAGTAGAATCGGCCCCCAGGGCAATGAATAACATAATGCAATGATGTGTTATATACCAATAAGCATATATACGTAGAAAGCTAGAAATGGGGACTCTTGACTCGTGAAGTCGTGTGAGATACGACTGCGATGGTTAGACAGTAAACTATTTCGTCGAACGAAATCTTAGCGATGCAACAAAATTTTGGAACAACATAATAATAGGTCTTTACCTATGAAATTGCCGTTTTGTATGAAAAAAATTAAACGAATTTTTGTCATGTATTTTTTATTTGTATTAATCGAAGTAATCACCCATGCAATCAATGCATCTTTGCCATCGCAGTGGCAGTTTATTGATGCCCTTCTTAAAGAAATCAGCTGGACGGGAGGCAACAAATTCTTCAAAGGCATTTTGTACTGCCTCTCGGGTATTGAATTTTTTTCCCGCCAAGAAGTTATCCAAATTCTGGAAAAAGTAGTAGTCTGTAGGCGCAAGGTCTGGTGAGTAGGGCGGATGACGGAGAGCTTCCAACCCCAGTTCTTGCAACTTGGAGACCGTCTGCTGTGCAGTATGAGGTCGCGCGTTGTCGTGCAGGAGCAGCGGAGACGAGCGATTGACCAATGCTGGTTGGAGATGTGCCAGCTTCTCCATCATTGTGTTCAGTTCTTCACAGTACACATCTGCAGTAATGCTCACCCCGTTTGATAAGAAGCTGTGATGAATCACACCGGCGCTAGACCACCAAACAGTGACCATCACTTTTCTAGGGGTAAGTTTTCGTTTAGGGCATTGTTTAGGTGCTGAACCAGGATCCAACCAACTTGCTGAGCGCTTGCGGTTATCAAACAGAATCCATTTTTCATCGCAGGTAACAATGCGGTTCAAAATTCCTTCATTTGTGTGTCTGTTGAGCAGTGCAAGGCACGTCTCGACGCGTACTTCGCGCTGACGATCATTGAGTTCGTGGGGCACCCATTTGTCAAGCTTTTTTACCTTGCCAATTTGACGCAAATGGACCAATATTGTTTTGACGCTAACGTCGAAAGCTGCTGCTAATTCAGCCGTAGATTGTGTATCATCAGCTTCCACAATCGCCTTTAATTCGTCATTGTCGACCAAAGTCTTCGGACGACCGCGAGGTTCATTTTTCAGGTCGAAATTTCCAGAACGGAAGCGAGCAAACCAATAACAGGTGGTGCGTTGGTTTGTAATGTTAGCTCCGTAAACGTCGTTGATGTTGCGTGCCGCTTGTGCCGCGTTGCTGCCACGACGGTACTCATATTCCATAATTACTCGAATTTTTAACGTATCCATGATGACGAAAAAGATTGAAATGCGATGAAAATGTAACACTAATCAATAAACAAATGACTACTTTTGGAAAAAAAATCCATGTTTTTAAAATAAAATTAATTTGAAATTAGAATTCTTACCCAAACAAAAATTATTTTGATTTGAAATGGCCAGTACTGCAAAACGGCAATTTCATAGGTAAAGACCTAATATAATCGGATCCTTCGAACTCTCACATGGGTTTCAGAAACCAAACAACATATCGTACATATATATTCAGCCTATAATGTTCCCACTGACGGGACACAGGCCTCCTCTCTGTGGAGGGAGTGGGCTGTAACCCACCACGCGGGCCGAGTGCGGATTGGTATTATAGAAGTCACATATCTTCGAATTTTTGGTTCTAGGACATGCCTAATTTCCTCACGACGTTTTTCGTTACCGTTTTAAGACCAGTGGTGTGATGAAATAATGTACACAAAGTAAAGCGGAGTTGTAAATCGCGGTCCTTACCTCTGCTCCAATCCACCATTGACTAAAGTACCATGAAAGATTTGTATACTTTTCTATATAATAATCCATTTGCCCTTGAAGGATAACAAGCATGTCAGTCATGTTCAATGAACATATGGTTTAGATAACGGCAGTGAATCGCAAATTGGAGCTATCAATTGCTGACAATTACAGGCTGAGTACCATTGTACTTGAATACATTGGCATCTCCTGGCTGTTATAGGCTTGTGATAGGGATAATATAAGTACTAGAGATGGGCCGACTATGAATTTGGCCGACTAGCCGACTAGTCGGCTGTAAAAATGGCCGACTAATCGGCCGACTAGTCGGCCAAGCCGATTATTGCTTTCGGTTGAATTCGGGTGACATCGGCAATGTTCGTGACTACGCTTTCGGCTCGTAGGTGGTCAGGACATGTTTTTATTTATTCTTTAATTGTTTAAGTGCGAGCAGGCGTTTCTTCCTATCCTATTCTAGATTGCACTGAAAGTAAACTGTAAAACTGATTCTATAATAAAAATAATTACAGTATAGATTTGAATTTCATTTTAATCACCGTCTTTAAAATTTTTAAGCTTATTAATACGAGTAAAAAATGGGCCGACTAGTCGGCGTCAGATTAGGTACGTTCCAAATAGAAATTCAGCTGTAATGCAGCTGGTGTATGTAATAAATACCTATACAGGAAAAGTTTTTATTCAGTGCGCAAACTGTAACCATGAATTCAGCATATCATTCTAGACCCCCCAGCACAGACATTTTTCGTCAGTTATATAAAAAAAAATGAACACTGAATAAAAACTTTTCCTGTATATACAGCAGGTCTACTCAATCAATCTGCCTGGCCTCTCCCAAGTATGTTAAAGTCGGTTTCCAGCCTAACCGGATACAGCTATATACCCTGGTGTTTTACATGGAACGACTGCCTATCTGACCTCCACAGCGCAGTTACTGGCTAACACGATACCCCCTTGGTAAGACTGGTTGTCAGACTTTCGGTTTTTTGAAGACCCATATCGACTGTCAAAAATCCACGAATGACATAGCTGTCATACATACTTTCCGAGGCATGGAGGGGTACCTTCGACCCGCGTGGTTATTATCTATTACTTCGCCACGAGCCCCACTATGTAGATATGCAGCAGGTCTACCGACCGCCTATATATTGTAATCCCTTAATCCCCTTTCAATGAAGTGATTTTTATCAATTTACTGCATTGATTTACAATAATTTAATTTAGAGTGCTACAAAACAAAGCCAAGAATAGTTACGTTTTGACGTCCGTAAAGCTAGCTGCATTATGCATGTCACAATGTTACCAATTTTAGACAGTTTTATCCAAGCTTAACTTTTCCATCGGCAGGAGAAATAACCTGTGCTGCACTTCATTTATTAAATATTACTTTGTCTCAGTTCTTTAAGCAAAAATAGCACACATACGTGTTTAATGACATAACGATTTCTACAGTCTCAGTTATGGAAATAGAGACGTGTTAGCATTCCATATTACAACAGAGATAGCCAAGGGCAACTGGTCCACCAAATTATTCAAACACCTAAATCAATTGCTCATTAAAATTCTCCGAGCCTAAAACATCGGTAGCTTTTTTAAATGTAACTACAAAAGAATAAGCTGACGCATAATATATAGTATGTACTTAAATGAGTATATTATATGTGATACTTACGTGTATTTCCCAATTTCACAACCGATCCTAAAAGTACATAGTGCTTACGTGTTGTGAGCTATCGAACCTCTAGGGCTTATGCAAAGGGGAAGAAGGTTGCTTGTTGCTTGTTTCATAGGTTATTAAAAAAAAATGCTGTCCAGTACTTCTCGACCGCGTCTTCTCCCTTTTCTACTAAAGATTTCTACGCTTATCTTCAATAATGTGCTGAATTCCAGATTACAATTCACTCGTCGATCTCCCTGCTACCCTATATATAATTATTTTAAAAATATAGTTGTTACTTATATGCACCGGTCGAGAGCTCGACCTTCCCGAAGTGCATTCCAAGTAAAGCCTTGACTGTAGCGTCTAGTAATAATGAAAGTAATATCGATTTATACGACGCCTCCGGTTATTGGGTTAGTAAACAACAACTTTAGCGTCACTCACAACAGCGGGGAAAGTCCGGAAAAATTATAACCAAGAAATCAACGACATCCTTTAGAATATAAAACAAAGATTTTATTCAACTCCCGCCCCGTAACTACAGGATACAATTTTAATTAGAGCGCAAACTGTAACCATGAATTCAGCATATCATTCTAGACCCCCTAGCGTAGAAATTTGGTTACAGTTTGCGCACTGGTTAAAAAATTACCCTGTATAACTGAATCTTGTTATTTTTCATCCAGCTCCCGAAATTCGATTCAGTTTCAGTTTTGCAAGGTTTGAGGTTTTCATAAAAATACAATTATGTTTGTGCAGCTGATCGGATGATACCTATAGCACAAGCGTTATTTCACTTTAAAGCACTATGCAAGAACATAACTGTGTTTATGGGGCCATTCAAGTATTACGTGAGCACTACCGGGGGCAGGGGGGTCTTTGCTTTGCTCATTTTTGATGACATGGGGTATACCCCCGGTATGGATGGTGATTACGTCAGCAGAATTTATTTATTAACTTTTGGATTTTCTAGAAAATTTAGTCGATTTTGGTTTGAACACATATGGCAACCCTACTTGTCTATGAATGGCTCGAAGAAGACGATGACAATATACCAAAATCACAAGAAAGTGAGCAGACACGTTAGGTGTCTGCTACCAATGTTTACGTGAGCATGGGAGGGGGGAGTAAGAGCTTTGCTTACTTTTGCTGACGAGGGGGAGGGAGGTCAATTATTGCTAAAAAACTGCTTACGTAATACTTGAATGGCCCCTATGATAATATTGACTATCTATTCGAACATTATCAGGTGAAAATCTGACTATTTTATTTAGTTGCTATACAGGAAAAGTTTTTATTCAGTGCGCAAACTGTAACCATGAATTCAGCATATCGGCACAGCGCAGAAATTTTTCGTCGGTTATATAAAAAAAAACAGTTGTTCCATACATTTTGACCGCGTAGGTATTGCACTTTTCTATGAAACAGCTGTTTTCCTTTTGTAAAACCGACGAAACATTTGTTCGCTGAGGGGTCTAGAATGGTATGCTGAATTCATGGTTAAAGTTTGCGCTCTGAATAAAAACTTTTCTTGTATTGATTTTGCATTACATCCCGCCCACTCTCTTGCTATCCACGGACCATGAGAGAGAGTTACCACGGCAACGATTTAAAGGCGAATTTGCACCAATAATGGACAATTCAATTATTTTGTAACAAAGGAAATGCTACGCATAAAATTAATTCAAGCTGCTTTTCGGTCTGATTTAATCGGAAATGAAAGCCAGTATGTACTACCTACTGATGAAAACTGTTTTAATTTAAGCACTGACATTTACGTTGTGCTTAAAATAGCTTTAATGCATTTTTCATTGAATAGTTCTCACTATTCAATGAAAAATGCATTAAAGCTATTCATTAAAGTTAATTGGATTCTATTGTTAGACGATTGTTTAGACGGTGCCGTGCCTGTCAATATTTGATTAAATTTTCTGGTAAGCCACAGGCACTAAACTTGCACCGTGTAAATGTTGTTGTTATTTTAAATATTTTTGCACCGTGTATTATTTAGGTAGGCGGTGAAAAAAACTTTAATATCATACCAACTCATTCAAAATTTTAATCATATACTATCGAAAAGCATGCCTTTATGTAGAGGTCGGCGGAAGTAGCTTTAACATTTTGATTACATACATATTTGTACAACTTTGTAAGTTTTTAAATCCAGTGCAAACTTACTTTCGGAAGCCTTACATATTTCCGTTACAAAACTAAATTTTTAAAACCGCTGCAAAATTACTTTGGAAAGTTTAACATATTTCCGTTACTAAGTTTTTTAAATCCAGTGCAAACTTACTTTCGGAAGCCTTACATATTTCCGTTACAAAACTAAATTTTTAAAACCGCTGCAAAATTACTTTCGCAAGTTTAACATATTTCCGTTACTAAGTTTGTAAATCCAGTGCAAACTTACTTTCGGAAGCCTTACATATTTCCGTTTCAAAACTAAGTTTTTAAAACCGCTGCAAACTTACCATATTTCCATTACAAAACTAAGTTTTTAAATCCACTGCAAACTTACTTTCGGAAGTCTAATATATTTCCATTTGAAAACTCTCGAGATAATCCTTGATGACTGGTGAGAATGCTATTTTTGTAGAACGTTTTAGACCTATTTCTATAATCGCAACGCAGAGATTTATCTTCAACTAGACCTATGTTCCTGCGTTCTAGAATCGCCCCCGTCACTCAGACATCTTTCGAACGTAGGTAGACTGTTAGTTTGTACTATATACTTATTGCAGTATATAATCGTATCTATAGCATGCAGGTCTGTTTAGCAAGTATAGTTGGTGTTTAGCAAACTAGTATGCAAGGAAGTAGCATGTCCGGAAAATCGACTAGTCTGGTCGTGTTGGGAACGCCTAAGTTAGACATCTGAAAACTTAATATTATGACAGGGGTTTTTTTTGGGTGGGAAATCATCAATTAACTTCTCCCGCTCTGGGTGGAGCAGGAGGGCGTGTCAGACTTTTACTGACTAAAACCCACCCGTGTTCCCTCAGTTGCCTGTGTGAAGCGAAAATGCCGGCTTCGTTAAACTTAAATAATGCGTCGAGATTAAGACGGCCGGCAATGATTAGCCCATATTTGTGTGATGACTCATGGTCAGTGTGTTACTAAAAAAATCTGTAGTTATCTGAGACGGCCTTCATATTGAGAACGCTGCTAATTTTCTATCACGCCATTCAAACTACGTTTTTTACCGCTCCATGTTTTGTTACATTGTTATTGTTGATGGGTCAGTTTGGCAGTTTCAGAATCATCGAAAGTCGAACACGACGAAGAAGTTTAGAATGAAGATAAAATGAGTCTCAGATATCCAGATAAAATTGAGTTCGCTTTGGTATTAATTTGAAATTTACAATTTCTTCATTGAAGTCGATCATATTATTATGCTATGAGTTGAATGACTAGCACAATCATGAAAAACTTCAAAATAATACATTCAGCACTAATTTTCCCATAGTTTATCTAATTCGATGACAAGATTATTTTTAATTTAGCTACGGTTATTAATTTTCATTAAGTGCCTGTAATGATTTTACTGATAATTGCACAATGTACTTTTCATCATCACCATCATTTCAGCCGAAAGACGTCCACTGCTGGACACAGGCCTCCGCCAAAAGGAGGGGTTTTCCCATAATCGCCACGCATGACAGGCGGGTTGGCGATCACAGTATGGTGGTAAAATGCATAGAGAACGCTGCTGCCCATTCTCTAGTAAGTTCCTTAGTCGCCTTCTATGACACCCATGGGAAGAAACGGGATGGTGCTGTTCTTTTACGTCCGGCACCAAACGGAACTGGAATGTACTTTTACTGACGTAAAACAAGGTGCATTTTGCCTATTATAACTTTATCCAAGTACCTACTTAGGTACTTGGATAAATATCTCCAAGAGGGAGGGACTCAGGCGAAACAATAACAGCTGCACGGTTCGATCTTCAAGACTAAGCAACGTTTGCCGCGGTCGATGCTTGAATACGTGACCCTCCATTACGTATATATAGACCCTTTCGTGCCTCGAAAAACATGTTTGGCAGTTGGTCCCACCCAGCACTTAGTCGTAGACCGTGGAACCCAACCAGAAGCCCGAAAGTCTGAAAACCAGTCTTGTCAAGGAGCGTCGTATTACCCAGTAACTGGGTTGACAGGCAGTCGATATATGTAAAATACTGGTATTCACCTGCATCTGGTTAGACTGGAAGCAGTCCCCAACATAGTTGGAAAAGGGCAAGGTAGATGATGACAAAGATAAAGCTACTCACCACTAGATCTCATGGGGTTGAGGCCAAGTCTCCCGCGCACCTCGCCTCGGTCGCTGGCTGTGCTCATCAGCAACTTGGTTCGCTCCATGTAGTCCACATGGGTCTTAAACAGCTCGTTGTATCGCTCATGAAGTTTGGAGTACTCCTGCAGAAAAAATAGTACATTCAAACTACAGTAACTAAAGCGTTTAACTGGCCTCTGCGAGGTGCCTTCGGCTCCTCGAATGCCTTCACAAGTTACGAAAACCCAAAGTCCTGAGAAACAGCCGAGACGTAAAAATAAAAATTATAGTCATTATGATAGGGTCACAGAGGCAGGTCTAAAAAACTCTTTGCCTCGGACGGAGAAAGCACAGCATAAAGAAAATTGGAAAAATATGGGGGAAACCTTTAGCCAGCAGTAGGATAACATAAGTTAATGGAAGAAAAAAATAGGCGGCCAATCGAAGCGGAGACTAGACATCGACGTGGAAGATCACAATAGATACTCAACTGAGCCTTTCCTTTATGTTGCTTTAACAAACAAGGACTATCAACCAATTACATTAGTGTAATAAGTACACATCACATCATGTATACATCCATCATAAAATACTCCAGAAATACAGCTAGAGTAATCTTCCATTCATCCGCGAACATAACAGTCACGTTCGTCCTCCAAGATCGCGTCGAGCGATGTTTCAAGACAGTGAAAGGAGTTTCGAAATAAGATCGGTACTCTGTTTGATTCAAAGATGCATGTTCTGTTTACTAATAATAGTAGGCAGGTGTAGAATTCGTGTATTATGGTTTCATAAAAAAAAATAATGAATTTTAACACGTTGAACCGATCATGTTTTATGACTCCCAGTACTTAGAAGAAAGTGGTCGAACTATTTTCCACGATTTATAACGCACCATCAAGGACAAATTCAGTATATAGAGCTAGAATAAACTTTTTCCAAGAAACTTAGGTTTCTTTGTGAATAATAAATTAATGTGAAAGGTGTTATCGATCATCAATACGACGCGCAACGCGACGTGTAGCACGAAATGCAATGAATTCTACTTCACCTGCTTTGACAGTGAGGCAATTAAGTTAATCCTACTAATCCTACTAATATTTTAAACGCGAAAGTTTGTAAGTATGGATGGATTTTCATGAAACTTGGAACACAGATAGTTTATAACCTGGATTAACACATAGGATAGTTTTCATCCCGATAGTACGTTCCCGTGGGATCATTTTCAACCTCCACGCGGGCGTAGCCGCGGGCAACAGCTAGTAAATAATAAGTAGAGGTGCGCCGACTATGACTTTGGCCGACTAGCCAACTAGTCGGCTGCAAAATGGCCGACTAGTCGGCCAAGCCGATCATTGACTTTGGTTGAGTTCAGGTGACATCGGCTATGTTCAAAATGGCAAACCTACTTATTGCCAATTGTTTGCTTTAATTTCTTTTCTTCTTTCTAACACGCTAACAGCTTCTTTTTAACACGCTTTTCTGTTACAAGTATTAATTAATTTTACTTTCGGTATTTAATTTCTGGATCCAAGTCCAAATATTTAATCGACCAAACCAAACGAAGGGTTCCTATTCCTTACTATCGTAATTTCCTGATTGCACTGAAAGTAAACTGTATAACTGATTCTATAATAAAAAAAAATAACAGTAAAGATTCTAATTTCATTTCAATCACCGTCTTTTAAATTTTTAAGCATATTAATACAAGTAAAAAATGGGCCGACTAGTTGGTGGTTTTAGCAGACTAGTCGGTACATCACTAATAACAAGCCATCGACGTCTTGCTGGGTAAACTGACTGTTAACCTTATGTTCTAGTAATATTGTACATATTTATTGACTTTAATTACACCAGAATATAGGTTGCCCAATTTTAAAATCTCTAAGGGGCTCGTGCATAGGTCGATCGAAGATTAAGCTGAGCTTACCGCGTTTGGTTTGTGGATGGGTGACCAACCGTTTCACATCGAGGCCCTTCCGAGTCTCGAGAAGTAAATTAAGCCGTTGGTTCCCGACTAGGGAATGCAATAACGGGATACCGGGATCCTGAAATGCGGATTCGTTATGCGGGAGTAATCCCGATCGAAAATTTAGCAGGACTGCTAGGATTACGGAGAAACGAGGCGCTTCAAGAACTCGGACCTGAACTTGACCTTCAAAACTTCTGGTTCTGGAACCACATCCCAACCTAGATCTGGCAATAGCAATCTTGAGGTTTTGATAAAGAGGCAATTATGTCTAATCGAGCCTTTAATTCACGTTTAATTCATTAATGGCCATTGTTCCCACTAGCGTAGAAGCAGAACGAGCCTTCTCTGCTGCGGCTACCAAGTATGTAAGATTAGGAGCCATTTAGCAAACAAAACAATAAACGCTTTAAACCTTTTTGCGCCGTTATTTTCATAATAATATTTAATTTTCTTGCGTTTTCTTAAGATGTTTAGATTGTTTAAGTTACTTTGGCTTAATGTCTAAAAATATTAATAAGAGTGTAATATGTACACATAGCGTCAGTATGAGGTAACCCCTCAAGTTTTAAAATGTTACACTGCTACAACATTGAATTCGTTACGAATAATCTACAGAATACTTCAAAAAGAGTTTAAAATTTCGACTTGGATTCGAACAATCGCATCACCGCACATCGTCATACAAGTACTCATACCCGGCAGTTTGACGAACTAGCCAGCGAGGATATATGAATTGCGATGAAATTGTTACCGACTATCGTCCAAGTCACTTCATCTTTAGGACTCAGTCTAATTGATAGACTATGCTATTTGAGGGTATTCATTAATTTAACTTGTTACGTTTTCTTTATAAAATTAATCCCTACCCTCAAGTTATAACTACAACGTTTGAGGTATACCTTCACTTAAAAAATCTGTATACAGAGACGACATGACAGATCACGTGACATTTCGTTAGTTTATGTCAATCTAAAATATTGTAGCACTTTCTATTTTATCGTTTGCGTTAAAAGGATATCACTTGTCTACTGACCCGTTTGTGTCAGTTGGTAAAATATGTATAATAAGTAATCTGTAAATTATCAAACACAATTGTACAATCTTTGTAGTAAAATTAGATCAAAGTTTTGTTAAATAATAGCAATAATAAATATTATGAAATGATTACGAAAGTATTTAATTTTTCTTGGTTTTTTAAATTCTTTATAAATATTAGTAAAACAAAATGGAAAAGTACTTAATATAAAATAAAAAAATAGCATGACAAAAAAAACACATCGTGCCCAGGATTCGAACCTCCAATCTTATGCACGGCAAGCGGTCTTGCAACCTGCGGTCTAATTGGACGTTGAATGATTACAGTAATTATAATAAAATGTTTTTTGCAAAATACATAAAGTAACTTGGGCCTAGCATGGATTTAAACGCACATGTCTTTTGGAGGAGTAACCACTTAATGGAGCTGTGTGTACCAAATAGCTTGTTTAATTTAAGTTTTTAACCCTTAAAATTAGGTCTTTATTATGATTAATTTGAGAAATCTACGTGATGTACGTCCACCATGCAAGAGGTCAGATAGGCAGTCGCTCCATGTAAAATTCTGGTAGTCAGCTACATCTATTTAGACTGAAAGCCGACCCCAACATAGTTGAGAAAGGATGGGCAGATTGATTGATCGATTTCCAAACATTGAGAACTAATCTACTATTGACAATGCCTGCATCCTACAGAATAAGGTCTAAATCCTAATGAACTGAGTTCTAAAGATTATATTGAAAGTGTAAGTGGGTAATCCGAACCTCATTAACATTGATTCGTAACATAGGGCAAGCACATCGGTCTGTAAATCGTGACCTGGTTTTACCTGTACCTACAGTCTGTACGATACAGTCCTACGATATAAAAAAAATGGTACTAAACGTAAAACGTTATTGGATTAGCACAACAGGATTAAATTGAACGTTTGTCAGACGGTTGTCCTTATTTATTCGATATTTTATAGACTGTATTGAGGTTCAAACGCAAAGCGCATTTTATTTTAATTAAGTTAAAACTATTTTCACCTTTCAATGTCTTAAGGTTGTCGACATTTTTTCCATATGAACTTTGGGAGTGTATTACTGTTCGATAATGTACATCAAAAATTAAACATGGTATACTTTCGTCTCATTATTAAAATTGTTTGTACGGAAACAGAATACTAAAATAAAAAGCCATTAAAATGATTATGAGCCAACAGAGATTCGTTTTTCTTGCTAACTTAACCTAACTTTGGGCGTGTTTAAGTAATAAGTGTAAAATCTCTAAAACCAAGTCGGTACCAACAAAGCAAATATCGAAAAGTTCAATCAACTTTATTGGTCATTGATTTCTGCAGTGGTTTTTTCATAAAACCCTATCTTCCAAAAGACTTTTATAAATTTTTAACGCGCCCGTTTTACTTTAACTGATCCTGCATCTCACTCAATAATGTTGTGCATGTAGACTAGCGTTTAACTTTCTTTCTATGATCTGAGGTTTAACTGCTCATCACGGGTACTAGGTACCTCTGTGGGTCACGATGCCTGGTGAGACAGCGTGCTTTTTAGCCAGGCCCGTTCCCGTTGAGATCGAGCCCGCGACTAGATTCCCCATATGAAGTCAGTTTAGTTGGTCATAAAAGTGAAATTGGCTCTCGTAGAACAATTGATCTACTTAGGTACATCTTTCAGTGGTTAATAAAAACGACATTTTAACACCTGTTTTTTGGGACAAATAACTAAATCCGCATTTATTACATTCCGATTATCGTGATGTAACTGTTTTTGTTTTTTTTTATGGCATACAATAATGCAAAGGAACTTGCAAGTCTCCAATTAAGTAAGCCCGAAAGAAAATAGTCAGTGTAGGGCGGAAGCCAAGCTCCAGTTTTTTAAAAGGTACAAGATTTGTGTACTTTACAGACACAGTCTACATCATTACAACAATGCGATGTTTCGGCGTCGTTCACGTCAGCGTAACGTGCACAAGTACATGGACACGAAAAACGTGGTTTCGTATTAATTAATATATGCAGCGTCATTAAATGCAAGACAGACTTGCTTGTTTCTAAAACACTAAGACGACTTCTTAGAAATGAGACAGAAAAGAGATAAGGAAACTAAACAGCAACAAAAAAAAATGCTTCAAAGAGCTATTGCCTTTTCACATGTAAAATTATTCAAATATGGATACGCATGTCTTAGTAGAAAACATATAATTGCATTGGGCAAAGGTATAAGACGTGCTCGCAAAATCCAAATCTTCGAAGACAACCTCAAGCTATGTATTATTATCATCATGCATCATTATCTTTGGGGTCAGCGAAGCATAATGCAGAAAGGACTCAATCCACACAAAAACACTTTTGAGTCATGGGCGGTTTATTTTAAATAAATAAATCATTTACTTGTACCCAAACTTGTACAGTTTTTCGGCAGAAGTTTGAGCTGTTATTTCTCTAATACAATGTTTTGATTTTACCGTCTTATTACAAAATGCGATCCTAATTTGGTTATCGACCTTAAGAACATCGAACAGCTCATAGAAATACATTACTCAGAAACAATTCAAGCGGACTGAGTTGGTTCAGCAAATACATTTTACGTGCTCTTCAAACTGGGTTGAGTCGGGGTAGCGAGAAAAACTAGTTTCCATGTACCTTTTAAAAATAGGGTTATCACTACTTGATAGATTCGACACTTATGAGCCGTCCTCTAAGTAGTCACTACCTTTCTTGCTATATCGTCTTTCATCACACATTCCATCCATCGTTTCTTTAGTTTTCTCTGATAGCCATCTACATTCATACTCAAAACTTTGCTAACGACATTTTCCTTGTTCTTCCGCATCACATGCCCATACTATGACAAACCATTTTTTCCGTCACCGGTGCCACATTCAGACTACTTATATAGTAGTTCTACATTGTGTACATTGGCAATACTTCCGCTAGCAGCTCTGAACTTATTTGAAAAATAATCAGAGAAAATAACGGTCGGCGGTGTATAAGATTAAAATCAAACATCGGTTTGGCTTATTTTTACCGATCATTATCTCGTCAACTTTAAGTATTACTGTATTGAAACAGCTTTTGACCTTCCATAAATTATTGCTCCCTTTACACTTTGCAGTTTTACAATTTGCAAACACACTTCACACATCATCAAGTCAACCAAATGTACCGATTTCTCCAGACTCATTCGATTATCACACTTTCATATCGCCCGGCCATGTGGCCATCATCCCTGTGAAGGATTTCGTAATAACTGAACTAGTCTGCTCAGTCTGCACTCTTTCATAATGCAATTTAAAGAGAGTTCCATCACCTACTATTATTTCCGGTCAACTTATTTGACAGATATTTTTATTTGAGTTCTGTCCTGTCTTGATTTTTGTCTGGTAATAATTACTGCTGGACTTTACTCCGGACAGTCTGAAGCAGGCCCTCAGTAACGAAACCTAGGCACTAGGCAGCAATATACAAACTCGTGGATAACTTACCTTTTTCAATTCATTCTCGCGTTCTTCGAGTCTGCTAGCGTGATCTAAAGAGTTCTTATGCTTGAGCTCCAACATTCTGACTATGCTGTCCAGAGCTTCCAGTCTACCTGTCAGCTCTTTCCTCTCGCCTTCGAAGTGGTCCTCGGCTTCGAGCAACTGTTAAAACAATATTTTATTAGATTAGATAAAGAAATAGTAAAAGCACGTTATAATAAAGTTTCTAGTGAAGACTTATTAACAAACGAACGACGATTTGCAGGTCCTGTTTCGAGAATGTTGTTCCAAAGATTGTATTTTTTATTATGTGTTGTGTTATACATCTGAGAAGGAAGTTGTTCAAAACCATTTTCTTATAGAAATCTAGGTTCAGACGATACCCAGTATGCCTATTTAGGTTGTGGTAGAAAGGTGTTCCGAACATTACCAAGAATTGTGTTGATATAAAAGTCAAATCTGAAGCGATTAGTAAGAAAGGAATAACAAAAAATACCAAACAAATCAGGTGTTTTCTTGAATTAGAAAATAACAAAGAAGGGTTAAAGTTTATTTTGACGCTCGAATATTTGAACTCATAACAAATATGTATTGTATAGCAAGTTGAGCGAACATTTACAAGGTTTCTACAGTCAAGAGAAATAACTCTGAAATTATAATAATACATATTGTGCCAACAGAGTTATAATTAATATGATTAATTTTGAAAGATGTTAGCTGAAATCGTTACTAACAAAGCTAATTAAGACTGATTTCCGTATAAAACTTAAACGGTTTGGAGAAGGCAACAATGTACAATACTATTTGGTACTTTTGGTGGTTGTAACTAAAGCTGGCACCACACTAGGCATTGTTTGTGCAATCCATAATACACATTATTTCATTCAGTTTATCTTGACTAAACGAAGAACCGCAAATCTTTGGTTATATACGCCAAATCAAATGCCAGTAATTATTAGTTACAGACAGATTTGCCGAGAGGGTGCTGGGCTATCTCGCGTAACGTAGGTACTAATGTGAGTTGTTCCGGGTCGATCCCTGGTCTAACGGTTTGTGAAAAAGCATTTACAATACAAGAGAAATCTTTAATGTGGGGCAAGGTTTGTTTAAATAAAAAATAAATAATAATACCGCACAAGAGCTACAGGCTGGTTGTTAAAAGTGGGTACAGATGTATACTCAATCTACTGAATGAAAGTAGTAAGGAATATTGACTACGAATATACGATATTCAATTTGGTAATCTGAACATAGTGGAATACACAAACTTGCTAAATGGGTATGTAAAAGCGTTTTATTTACTCATTGAATTATTTCATAAGCTCTCTCTTCAATAGTAGCATTAGTGGTAGCACCACAGAAATAATGTTAGAAATACTGCAAACACCATTTTCAGCTTGTGTTATGTAGAGCTCATATCATGTACACACGGCTACACATCAAGCTATACATTACCAGTATACGCTGATCTCGCATTGTATAGGATTTCTGCACAGTGCGAGATCAGCGTAAACTGGTAATGTATAGCTTGATGTGTAGCCGTGTGTACAGTAACTTCTGGTTTTAATGTAACTAAATCTTACAGATTATTTTACAAATGTTTTATGTAATTATTTAAAAGTTTCTGCAACTGACTTCCGATGCTAAAAATACTGTACCAGGTAAGTAAACGGAAGTCGAATATGAAAATTCGATTTATTCTTCGTTCAGCCTACTGAGTTTTGTCCTACATAAAAAAATCCTGGGTCGTCCAAACAATATGCTTCGTTTGTCCCAAAATATAATTTTAATTATTTTATTCCCGCTTCGTCTTATTTGATATTCCTTCTACGGCCCATATTTTTTTTATATGACATTCTTACTTTTTTGTACTATCGACAAAAAGGGTTACGAATTATAAATATTAAAAACGTATAAATGTTTTTCGTTCTTAATGCAGGCACTTAGATACATTACAACAGATAAGCCACTATCCTTAAAGCCCAATCTGGAGTGATCCGTTGTAACTTTTGCAGGTAGGAGTCATCACAATAACTTACTCATACCTAAAAACCGGAGACGACTAATAGAACAGTGTGGAAGAAAAAACCATGTTGCGCCGACCCCAAATAAATTGGGATACGGGCAGGATAATGATGATGACATAAGAACCGTCATTAAACCTGATAAACTTTTAAAAAGAAAAAAAAACTATTTGTTTAATATTTAATAAACACACGACATTGGTTTATTTATTTACAGTAAAATATACTATAAATAAATACATTACACAAGCTAATACTAAAGTACCTAGAATATTATGTACAAGTATGTACAAAACGGGGAAGACACCATCGGACATTTAAAAAAATGTCTACAACACTGGCAATGGGAAAAGTGTCCAAAAGGCTGGCAGCATTTTCACGTTGAATAGCAATGCTGCATGCATGCATTATTTGGCCTAAAAATAGGTCAAGTAAATAGTTAACTAACCACTTGGATTAATGGATCGGAAAACTTAGTGAACACTTGCCCCCCATGGTCTAGTGTTTAAACCCCAAATGGGCCCATCATATTATAAGATACACGATTGGAGATTGTTCCGCTACTTCTTCTTCCCAGCTAAAGCACTAGGAAGTGGTGAAGGGCGGGCGTTTTTGGGGGGACTGTCTTATGTAATTTTATTTTGACGTTCAAAAAGAGCTGACTCTCAGCCTAGTTTGAATAAATGACTTTTGATTTTGATTTTTTTTATTTTGATTTTCTTCATCTACTGCAATTGCCCCAGCACAGCCCGCCGATCTAGAAAAAATGGGATGGCTTGAAGGTGTCGACACCAAAGATCTACACAACTTCCAAGACAGGCAATATATTCTTCCCATTGTAGAAGCCATAAACGTATTGTTACTTCAGTACAAAAGTTAGTAGAATCTCATAATGAATAAGATAAAAGAAACAGCCATTGGTTAATTTTATCCCTCTCTGTTTTATATTCATTTATTTTTGTGGCGAACTTTTCACCATAATGTTTTCTTTAACCTTTAACATTCAAAACAATGATAAACAAGAACTTTTCCCTTACTCTTATTACAAGGGAGTTACAGCTAACTTCAATAATTGTGTGTTGTTTTAGTCTTTAGATTGAGCAAAATGTTTAAATATTATGTAGTAATTGAATTTATATAAATTGAGCATGTTAAATACTCAACAAAATATTTTCTCCTAAAACCTCAAAACCTATGCAGTTTTATGTGTAAAATATTATGAAATACAAGTTTTTATTGCATTAGTACACAAGGTAATGAACATAAAATTGAAATAATTATTTTTAGAATATATCACACAGGAAAACGAGGCCTCGCACATTATAATTAGAATTGAAAATAAATTCGCGATTTATTTCCTTTTCAATACTTACATATAAACAGAGCTCGATGGCCTAACAAGGAACATGATAGAATACTACTAAATCATTGAATGTTTGACAGATTACAACGTTAGCTTCACTAAACACACGATAATAAGGTCTAAAAGTCCCATCAAGCCCAAAAATAGTCATCTACTACAAAGTAGGCAACGGTTAGCGGTATCACTATAGGTCCTAACAAGTAACTACATAATAAGAATGACCTAATTTCAAAGAAACCATTCTGAGCATAAACACTTTTAATGGATAATTTTCACTATCTGTACGGCTGTGCATACATCCTACTACTGTTACAACGGATAACATCGGATAACGTTAAATTATTAAAGACAAGAATGTTTGTCAAAAATTATATGAACCTGACAAAAAAGTAGCACATTCAAAGTAATAATTAGTTAATGGAGCAGTTATAGAATGCATTCCACTTTGACTGCGATCCAGGTTGAATAGTAGCCTACATCTTCTGCATGTCGCAGGCTACCTGTTTGTTAAATTTCATAACAATTCATTCAAACTCAAACTCAACGCATTTATTTCAATTAAACCATTTACAGGCACTTTTGAATTGTCAAAAAGTCGACCAGTTCGAAAGTTGAAGCTAGTTGCCCATTCCAAAACGTAGATCTCTATGGAGAAGAACGGGCAAGAAACTCCATGGACACTCTTTTTAATCATGTTAAGTATTACAAAATTCATTGCATTCTATGTTTTAACTGTTAAAAGGTAACAGACAGAGTTGCTTTTGCAATTAGTATGAATGGATACAACCTAGCAACACAGTAGGAATTTATTTGCATCTTCATAGGTCAATAATTATAATTTGATAAAAACCCAATCACAGAAATATGCTTCTCACAGATTGTATTAAATTACTGTTTTTAAATGTATCTATTATCATGTATTGTACAAGGTTACTAGTACTAACATGTTGGCTTAACTTCTAATGGCCTTATTCATAAAAAGTTATCGAACATCTAAACAGTTGCTAAAGTCTGGTTTTCAAAAGGAAACCAAACTTTAGCAACTGTTTAGATGTTCAATAACTTTTTATGAATAAGGCCGTAACTGTTTCAACAAAAGATATATTTGAATCACATGAAAGAGAACTAACCTTTGTTGTGTGTTCATAATATTCAATTTACAAGGCTTACTGAAAATACACTATGACAAAGGCTGGTCACTAATAGATACCATACCTTAAAACCATGTATATCTTTAACCCACTAGCTGGATGGAAATGACCACTATATACAATGTAGAGTAAACTAGGAGAATGTGTGCAATATGAACCAATATTTTTAAAATAATATTTCGATATTACCAATAGCATTGGGAACTAGGTAGGTACAAAGTATTTAAAATGAAATAACAAATCTAGAATGTTTTGCCTGCAGTGGATTACAAAAGTGTTATTAAATTATATCTGATATGACCAAGTCTGCAAGCATAGAAATATTGCAACTGATATTTTGTAATCTTATTGGACTCAAACATAAGATACAGTTTGTGATCTGATCTGAACAATAAATGTAATGTATTTTAGAGATTTACCATATCAAGCCAATTTTTGGAAAACAGTAATTTTACTCATTAAATAATTATTTATGATATAAACCATTCTTGGCAAAAGTGGAACAATACATCATAATTATGCTAGTAAACAATAACATAAATCAGCACAGGTCAAGCACCCTACTATTAATTATGATAAATACCAACACAATCCCGAACCTTGATACACTTGCTAGATGTCTATTTCCTTTATTATTCAAATGTGATACCAAATAATCTTGTTTACCTTGGGATTCAGATAACAGAATGGATGGCACATTCCACCAAAAATAACCACAAGTCTTGTGCAACTCCAAACCACATTAATAAAAATAAAATAACAACAATATCAATATGCGTGCATTGAATGCTGAGTTTGGTAAACTACTAAATACGTTCTAAGGCAGCCTTGTGATGCAAAACAAAGGAAGACAGTCAAGGCCCCTTCTTAACTAATTGTTTTGTTCGCTCACCTTCTGCTCTGCATGCTTCCTGGCCGCCTTCTCGCGCTCGTACTGCGTGACGAGCTGCTCGTTGTCCTCGCGCAGCAGCTCCAGCTCCACCTCATGCTCCTGGTTGGTCTGGTACGCGGAATCCAGGCACTCCAGCACGTTCACCAGCAGTGGCATCAGCGTCTTCACCACATCCTCGTCGTACCGCGCTATCATGCGCTCGAACTCCTGGTATATGCTCCCTGCCAGAGACTGGACCTTCTCTGACATCACAACGTGGGAGTCTTCATGGGTCCCATAGATCGTCTCCGAAGAATCCTCGTACATTTTGGAAACAAATTGTAGTCAAGTTATGAAATACGAAATCACTTTATCTACCTCTACGCAAGGGCGCCTAATTAATGTTTTCTTCAAACATGATTATGTAGTGGATAATATTATTTGATGACGCGATCGATGAGTGACTTCAAAAAACTGCTCCATAAGGCAATATTTTACATTTCAAACACACGTATTCACATTGTACTTCTTGTTCTTTAAATTAATATGGGCACTAAAATTCTACAGTCTTTAGACTGCGTAAATACGTAGGAAATGAAAATAGATTTATGCTAACACCATGTCTTGTCTGATTGAGGTCTTTTTGCTGACTGTTGAAAAAAAAAAGTTGGCGATGGACGTTGTCGATGACAATATTATTGGTTGTTGGTAGCCCTACATCGTTTCCGGATGTATGACTAGAAGGGACATGCTCGAAGTAAAAAGTTCGGCTGCCAAGAGGTAAAACCGTATACCCTCGCACTTATCGCACTACTTTTAGTGAAACGTAAAACTACTAAAGAATTGAAGAAATAATAATTACAGCGGGAAATTTCATGGCGATTAATGATGGCTTAGAGACTAATTAATTGTTTCTTATCGATCATTGTGCATAGTTATAGTAATAATCAATCTGATTTCATACAACTAAGGAAATAACAGAATAAAATTACGTACCTGTTAATTATATATATGGATTTTATTACGTCCTTAGATTGCGCAACTTACTACAACGCCGACACTCGACAGCAGCAAATTATTTCGTGAACTGAATTATTAATTCAAGTACTTACATACCAGTTGCTGAATAATGCTATTTCCTATGTAATAATTGCTTGGGGTCGTTGGCTGACACAATTCGACGAAGTAGTTTATTTTCATTACACATTTCAAAACGCCTGTCTGTCGGTTATTGCGCTTTGATCTCAAAACTAAAGTGATTTAAGTGTTTTTCTTTTAATTCCAGACTAGGTCTAGTAAGCCAGAGTCAATGTTCTTTATGGTGAAATATTTGTATAATTCCAAACTACTAGTGCAAAAATGACGAAGTTGGGGTAGCTTGTTGTGCTGGCGTCTGTACATACTTCAAAATATGTTTCCATCGACGAAGGTGAGACTGATTCCTGCATGGACTTATGTACCAAAGACGCCCTTACCGGCCAGGAAGGGTATTTCCCCCCTTCTCTGCCTCCTGGACTGCCACACCAGCAGCCTCTCATACATTTAGCATCTAAATGTCTAAAAGTATCGAAATTTTAGATAAATTACATACGCCAAAATATGAAATTCCTAAATTGCCCCAAGCCAAAAGCTAGATACCTTAGTTAAAACATTCCCTGATGGTTTTGTTTCAAATTTTAAATTGTAATGTGGGTGGTGGAACCGAAAACGATTCCACTGAATATCGGTTAAGTTTGCCAGAGAGCTATGGAACGAAGTATTCTGGGTATTGTGGACCGGGTTAATACAATAATCTGTATCATCACATCACTAAAATAACTGATATCACTAGGAAAGGGCTGGACATATCCGCCGCATGTCAGACTATCAATGTGGGACAATTTTACGAATGGCGTGATAAGCTCCATAGTAAAGATTGGTCTTTGGCAACTCTGGATAGAGAGAGGAGGAAAAAGAGAGGGAGGTCTTTGCCCAGATGTGGGACTTAATGGCTACTAATAAAATAAAATAATTGGATAGGCATACGAGTGTCGCAACGCGACCGTCACGTCGCGCTAGTCTGCACGAGCCTTTATTTTTAATGTTATATTTGGAATTGTTTCTTCGTTTCTGTACTTATTTTCATATTAAATGGTAGCAACAAGAATAATGTACCCAGGAATTTGTAATATCTTGATTTAAAAGAGTGTCCTTGGAGTTTCTTCCCGTTCTTCTCCATAGAGATTTACGTTTTTCAACTTTCCAACTGATCGACTTTTTGACAATTCGAATGTGCCTGTAAATTATTAATTTGAAATAAATTATTAGAGTTTGAGTTATTCAATATTCAAAGAAACAAATCGAATAGTAAAATCGAATACAAGATTCCTTGTTTTTTAAGTGGCAACAAATTTTATAAATCAATATTTCAGCTTCGCTTTGCCCCGCCCTGCCTCTCATCCCCCTCTTGTTTGCTTGAATGTCAAACTCCAAAGATCCCACGTCATGTCGGAAATTTTAAATCGCGTCAAATAATTAAAAATATCGTGCAGTACTAATACATTTACAGTTACGCCGCCGCGTGTACTGTTAATCGCGTGAAATAAGGCATACTAGCGTTTATTTCATACAATAACTATTTCCATTAGTAATCATTATTCGGCCTAATTGCTCACTCGATGTTTGTCCTGCGCGTAGCTTGACACAGTTTAGTTTTTCGGTAAAAGGGTGGTGAAAATGACCAGTATGTCGGATAAAAAGTCTGTAATTTTTGCCTATTTGCTGTGGCTGGTGGCAGGTATATTCGGTGCGCATCATTTCTATCTCAGACGGGATCGCCACGCCTTTGTCTGGTGGACAACTTTAGGCGGGTTCCTCATCGGATGGCTAGGAGAAGTCTTTCGCATTCCTAGGTACGTAAGAGATTCCAACGAGGATCCGAAGCACATGGAGGAGCTTGCTGCCAGAATAAGAAAAACAAACAAGGTATGATAATGAATTTTATGGTTTCTATACTATTTCTTTTGTGAGGTACTTACATCTGAGCTCTGGCTATTGGAGCTTACTATTAATATCGAAGAAAAAGTGTAGATTTTTCTTATTTAAGTCTTCTTTATTTTCTCTTACTTACACTACTTATACTTTTACTATAGAGCGACTAGGCTCGGTAAAATAGTTACTGCTAATAATTCAAACGGTTAATGGAAACTGTTCAAAATGAAGCAATTTAAGAAGCTTAAATCAACTAAAGAAGCTGCTTTTTCTATTCTTCAAAGGTTTGTTCATCTAATTACTAATGGGATTTTACTAACACTATGTATTTTTAGAAAGGGGGATATATTTTGAATTTCGATTTCTTTGTAATTAACCTGTAAAGCAAAACAAACCCATATTTGATAGTTGTTAGAGATCTGTAAAGGTAAAGGTCATTGCCACTCCCCACATATTATGTCAATGCCCTCACATTTTAATTGTATAGTGGTGCCGTATCTTGTCTTTTTATTATTACTAGTAAGTAATCATATTCAACAATGCATTACACTTCAAGTATTTGCTGGTTTACAACAAAATGTGTAATCTATTGCTCCCGGGCAACTTCACAGGATATATTTAATCCAAATACTAGAAGCTTCGAAGTAGCTACTTCTAACTTTTATCCGAACAGGGTGTCTGGCTATTTTTACAATTCTTCTTTTCTTCAATAACTTGTATTCAATTTGTCTAAAATTCTTTCTACGTTTATCTCTAAACAAGAGAAAAAATGCTATTTATTGAACTTCTTCAATAATGCATTACTAATAAATTTGCCTAAGACTTGTGCGGCAAGAAAAACACTGTTAATTGTATTTAAGTATATTGTATTATTAATCACTTATTTGGGTTGGATATATGTCATATTTTTCTAATTACTCTGGTTGTATTCTATTTAAAGACTTGACTTGGTGACCTTTGGGCGAACTCCTTGGTTTCATACTGTAAGTATGTATATGTACGGTGGTGGGTTTTTATATTAACACTAAAATAAAGTTTGCTTCGCTTCTGTGCTAATACTGATATTCAAATACTGCAAATACTTTCATTAACTCATGAAATATGCTAATTTATAGCTTCCCAGGAAGAAGAAAATTATTACTAGAAAAAAAGTAAAAGTACAAAATGATAAATATTCCCTAAGAGATATTTCAATTGCAGTATGTTTCATTCAAATATATTTATTCTAAAGTAAATATTTTTCCATCTTGCCTTACAAATGGCAACCTTCAGCGATTAAAACATTATTACACACAAGTATTAATAAAAGTAGATAATTAAAACATTGTAATGCTTATTGTCATGTAACTGCATTCCTAGTTATGTAGGTAGATAAGTACGACACAAAATACTAAATTAATATTTAATAATACAGGAGGTAAAGAGTAAGTATGTCATGGATGTAAAACCACTTCAGCGTGTATAATTTTGTGATTGTGAATCTTAAAATAAAACTGATTCATATGTTTTAATTAAAACTTGCAAGTTTGTTGAATTTTATTCAGGTTTCACTTGTTTGATTGCATTATTTTATTGCACAATAAAATAACTATGTTACACTTTAGCTTAGGTAACAGTTTTATGCATTATGCACAAATAAACGGTTTTTTGCATTTTATTTATTTATCCATTACTCCACCAACTAATAACTTATGAGCAAGCAGCACTAACCAGTGCGTTGAAGATACAGTGCACGATAAAATCTCGACACTATTTCATTATGTCTGTGTGAATATCGACTAACAGGGCAACAATCTTAGTTTCATAAGCATATCATACTATTACACATAATACATTACTTATCATTATAAAAGCTATTAACTTAGAGAGTACTCTCAAGCTGTGTAAACTCTGCTTAATTACAATTTTGGTTCTACTTCAACTACATTTTGACATTCTGCTTCTATGGAAAACTAAATTTCTTGGTCTTAGTAATGTAAATATGTACCTAATAAATCACTCCATGTTAGATTACTGTACAGACAGAATAGGAAACTGGAATCATGTCACTATTAATCCTATTATACACTTGTGTGCAAAAATATCGACCCACTCCATACTCGTCTATTTCAAACAATATAATTCAACAAGTTTCACTAACCATATGGAAATAATAAATAGTATACTGAAAACCTTCCTGAAAGTATGTAAAATGAAAATTACGTTAGTGAAAGAATTATTAAAACATATTTATTCGTTTTTAAGAGATCCTCCTTTTTTAAGTTCGTTAAAAAATCCAGTAAAATTTTCATGAAACGAACAAATAATCAAAATGAAACTTGTCAATTTCATTGACAAAAAAAGTCACGCACTTTTTCCGAGCAAAAGAGACTGATGAGGACTTTTGAAGGATCGAGTCGATCTTGTCAACAATATTGTTACAGTTGTTATAGTGTACTAGCTGCTGCCCAGGGCTCCGCCCCCGCTGATTATTCATTTTTTTTTTATAAATATTATATTTCACCATTTTACAGGGGGAGTTTTCTAAAACGTCGGCTGACGTCTCCTACTTATATTCTACCTCAGTGCCAAATTTTATCTTCGTAGGTCCAGTAGTATTTGAGATTTCGTGATTAATCAGAGAATGTATGAATGAGTGACTATTCGCTTTTATTTATATAGATGTGCAAATACACTGTACTTTACCTACTTTCATACATTACAAAATAATACATTAAATTCATTAAGATTTTGGAGATATCGTCAGTGAAATGGAGAACACGGGTTGCAATGGGGCAATTTTTATGCACGCAAGTGTAGCATGCCTAATATCGATTGGTATGTGACCAATTTGCAGGAAGCAATAATTCAATTTGCTAGCATTTTATCAGTGATTTCATTGGCAGATCTCATGTTTTCTAAGAAAAGAAGGCGAGAGTAAAATGCTGCACTTCTATTACTAATTGCAAACAGACTATTATTTCTAGTAGATTGCAATACACGGATAATGTGTAGCAAAGTGCAGATCAATTCGAATGAGCACCAAACTCTTTTATGACTAATCTGCACTATCTGTTAATTAATACCCATTCTTTGTCATCACGGACGAGCGCCGCGCTCTTACAAGCCGTACGTATTGTACAGGGTGTGGCCGTAACATACGCTTCAGCATCGGCTGATCGATGCATTCGCGCACGCGTCCAAGCATGTTTCCGCAGCCGGGACAGCCCAGCTCATCCAGTTAGCGTGCTGAACACTCGATGTAGTTCAGCACGCACTCGTGTGGCTGATCTGTGCTGATCCGTGCTGACAAGCGGAAATTATCCCAATGTATGGTCAATGCGGGGTACAGGTTGTTCATTGTTTTTAGCCACCATTCTCTATGAATCGGTTTACTGGTATGCTGATGGTGGGGTACTCCTGGGCGCAGATGACGATGTGCGCTATACCACCAGACTTCTGGGGCATCAACCTGAAGTACCTGAACCTCCTTGTACCTTTGGCAACCGGGCTTGGTAAGTTGACAGTTGTAATATAGTTATGTAGTCCCATTTAATGGAGGGGGAATTCATTGCCATCCCCCGGGTACAAATTTAAGGTTGCTGCATAGGTACGTAACGTATACGGGACGGCGTTAGAACGTGGACGGGACGGGGACGGAACGTGGTTGTAAACACTGACGGATATTTTTAATGCACACGCACCGTGAAAGTAACTGAACTAACGTGCTAATGTTGTGAAGATGGATTTCTCATTTGAAGAATTGGCTTTAATTGCTATTGCTTTAAATGACGAAGTAGCTACGGCCGCCAAGAGGAAATTTTACGCCACAGATAATTTTTATATTTCTTGACTAAATACTTTGAGTTTGCAAAATTATACAAATCTGGATGTGATCGAACACACTCAATTAGTTTTTCGGCTTCCATTTTCGCTTGCATCACTACTTAGATCTCTGGAGCGAACGGAGCGACTGTGCATACGCAGCGGAATCACGGACGGGACAGGGCACGCGCGGGGCGGGACTTGCTAAACATCGTCGCCGACGATATTTTTCCCACACCGCGCGTGCCACTTTCCCGTCCCGTCCGTGCGTCTGTGATGCTCTTTCGTTTACATTTTCTATGAAACGATATTTCCAAAACTTCTATGCAGCGACCTCAGATTCCGTGCTGCATTTTTTTTAATAGAAAATCCAATAACACTGCCCAACCTAGGAATCGAACCTAGGACCACATGCTCACCAGTGGAGTATGCAACCACTACACCTAGAAGGCAGTTTAGGTGTTTTATGTTTTCGTATTATACCTGGTTTAAAAGAAGCTTAGTGTCCCTCAGATCAAAATACATGCTTCACCTGCTTTTAGTTGCCGTGTGCCTCTTCGCGTCTCCACTATAGCATTTACTTTGTTCCAGGCGTTTGGACTGTGGGCAATATAGGTCGCGAGCAAGGCCGCCTGAGGTGGGCGCTAATAGGCGCTTACATCGCGTACCCCGTTCGCTACTACGTGTTTGATGATAGCATCTGGTTTACCGTCATGGTGCTGACCTCGGCCTGCATATTTGACTCGTATGCCAAGGAGTGGAGAAGGAAGCCTAGGAAGAGGCGCCATGTTGCCAAGTAAGCTTATGAATGTTTGTTAACATAGAATAAATTTTCAGAGCCTCAGCATATTATGGAAGTAATACTTTAGCTAGATATTTAAAACAATACCCCATGACTGGACCCCTGATCCTGGCACAATGTCAACCTATTATATTAAGGTGATGAATAAATCATTACTAACATAATTTCTGTTTGTTTTCCAGGCGTGTCATCATTCTATCGGCTTGTTGTTTCCTGTACATCTCGCTGTGGTGCAGCTACTTGTACTTCCACGGTACAATCACGGACAGCGAAGGCGACGAGGTGCCTATCTACGAAGCTATTCATCATTTCTTTACCAGTCCATGGTAAGTTATTCAAAAGAGGAAAATAGACCCATTATCATTTATCTGATTTCTTGACTGACACTAATTGTCATAATAACCGTACCACGATTGGCAGTGGGTCAAAAGTACGATATTACCCAGAGATTTTTCCGACAGACTAATTATTTAAGTTAATGCATTACTGTATTAGGTATTTTATTTTGTATCTTATCTAACATTTTTTTTTTATTCCGAAAGCCGCGATAAGATATATCCGTACGTACAAATATAAATATGTGTAAATGCATGTTCATTATTATCATCTGCCTAGCGTTTTTTTTTTTTTTTTTTTTTCTGTTTTGGCTTCGCACGGTTTGTGCATTTAGCCAGTGTCAAGTAATTTTTCTTTTTGATCAAGTAAATGGCCCGATACCGGGCACGAAGTTACAAAACAGTCATAGTCGTCTTTAGTCAGTCAAGTCGAAGTTATTGTAAAGCGGTAGTAACTTTACAACAACCTAATATGAGTTTTTGGGGGGAACACGAAAAGTCCACGTTAGTCACTTATTTTCACCTTCACTACACTTGTGCACTCACATGTAACTAAATTGAATAATTCACTACCAAAATTATACAATTTAATTCGCTATTTCACTAAATTTCATGAAAATGAAGATTCGTGCGACATGTTCCAACCGTATCCCGCCAAAAACTCCTGCCTAGCGTTTTCTTAACTATTAGGGTCGATTTTCTGTCAAACTGGGTGCAGCTGAATACCAGTATTTTACATGGTGCCTCTGCCTCCCTACTCTAACCCCCACAAACCAATGACTGGATAACACAATACCTCTTGAAAAGACTGGTCATCAAACTTTCTGACTTTTGACTACTTGGTCAGAATGGTAGTCAGACTTCTGACTACGCATAACAACCGTCATAGATCGAAGACAGCCAGGAATAATAGCTTAAATGCACGTTATTTCAAATATTTGATCTTTGTAATATACTCGTAGAACGAGGCATGGAGGTCTACTTTTATACATTTTCTTTTTGTTATTTTTAATTATGATAGAATTGATGTTGTAGCTCATTTTGGATTTATATTTTTGTTCAATAATTCTGATATGAAGTAAGACCAATTTTAGATATGCATGAAAACAGACTATTTTAGTTCTCATATTTTTTTGTTAATACACGTTTTACTTTTATTAATCAAAAATTTCCTCCAGGTGGTTGGATGTGAAACAATGCATGGCCGAGACATACCAATACGCACAGCATCACGGATGGTACGAGGTGTGGAAACAGGTCGTAGACTTATCGGACCCTCACGGAGAACAGAACGCTTATAAGGTAACATCATGACCGTTAATTCTTTTATAAGGTTTTAGGGTGTAACCTGGCCTCGGTCTATCGACGACATTTTGACACAATTTGGAGGTATTATGATTTACTTATAGTCTGTTCCAAGCTCCGTGAGAACGTCAGTAACAACAAGGAGTTGCTGGCCTTTCTTAACCCGTCGCGCGTCTAATTAGCAGACTCAATAGAAATTCTATTGTTATCGGAACACATGGTGTGCACTGGACGTGAGTGAGGTTAAGGAGCTGGGGTGGATCAAATTATCGACTTTCCCACCCGTACGCAAAAGACGCGCATTGACGTGGGGTTGCGAACACCGGCCCTTTTCACCTATTTGCCTAGACTGTTCCAAATATCTGATACCGTACCAGTGGATGCAAATTTGTAATGCCACCATTGATATACTATTAAACAATAAGTGCCACTTACAAATTAATACTTTGAATTGATTTATTAATCTTCTTAAAGTTGTTTTTCGTTAGACAATTAATTTTACTACCTCAATTTTCGTAGATTATTTTTAAATGTTATTCATACAATAATGGTTGGTAAAAGTGGTAACGTATAAAGTGTAAACCAGATGTAGATGAAAGTGTTAATAATTCCTCTTAATAGTGATTACATAATGAACTTAAACGGAACAGGTTTTGTTTGTATTTTCATCATATTGTTTTGGACAAAATCATGATAAAATATGAGGTGGCACATTCGTCGCGCACAGTCGTCGACCGACCAAGATCTAGCCGCACCCTAAGGCTGAGGGTCTGTATTTGAACTGACAGCTAGTTGCCAAATAGCAGTGTATATGTAGTACTGTGCAGTTAATACACACTAGTGGGCGACTGTGGACTGCCTGTAGTTCAAATGCAAACTTTATGCACATAGCCATAAAAATCAAACTGTTAAAACCTTCTTTCTTCAAGCCTTAACCTTATGGTGTCTTACAGATGACTGAGAATCCTCTTGCGGCAAATATGAGCCTATTGGTAAAATATGAAAATTTCCTTGCCCTATAGTAGCTTCTGTGTAATAAATGTGCATAGTCGTACTCAGCCGTAGTCATAGTTGGAACTATGTTAATAAGATATAGCGTATTACCAGCTAGCACGTATTTCTTTGTATGGGGTGATTTATGTATATATACTTATACAGGGTGTCCCGAAACTCAACGTCAAACGGGTACGGGGCAATAAGCTAGGTTGTACCAGCTCAAGCAAAAATAAAAAAAATATAGTACATTTTTTTTAAAGACAAGGCGTCGAAAGATTCGTGATAAAACGTTTTTAACCATGACCTAATTAAACATTCTTTTTTTTGTACTAGACTCACAATATTAATTATTGGTTTTGTGACTGCAATCAATAGCATAGTTATTTAAGATTACATAAAAAAAAACAGTGAACAATTTAGAAATTTGTGATCACAGTACCTAAATATCTGATCTAGGGTGTTGATTTTCAACATTTTCAAAAGTTGGTTAAGTGATAATAGGTATTCTTTTATCACTTAACCAAGTAACCTGGATTTTATTTATTATTTTTGCTAGAACTGGTACAACCTAGCTTATTGCCCCGTACCCGCTTGACGTTGAGTTTCGGAACACCCTGGATATATATACAATATAAAATATATGTACTTTAGATATATACTCAACGTTATCCACCGACTAAATAATAAATAATACGGAATTTTAGACTGGGGTGCACATTCAAGGACTTTGTGGTAGGAGAAAGCATAGAATCACCAGTTTTTCAAAAATGGGCGTTGGTAACATGCAGTACTATATTATTTTGTTCTTAGATACTAGGTTGCAGATCAGCAGATATTATATCATTAGTACTCTGTAAACTGCCCTTCATAGTTTCCTTAGTTTTCTTTGTTTGTTAGTGCAGTAGTTGCCATCGTTTTAGAGATAAATCTGCCACTGTTTACCGTTCTTTTTGAGAGAATAGGGTATTTACACCCATTTTTGAAAAGTGTCTTAATTAGATTCTAAAATGCTAATAACCCACACAAAAAAACACATTTTTTTTTATTTAATCGATTAGTGCAATAAAAATGCATTTAAATTTTACATTTTCATATTTCGCGCGTAATTTGACGAAAACGCTGGACGCAGTGGACGCCATATTGGTCTGTGGGAATGACGTCAGTTTGCTAAGTAAACAAATACGCTGATATTTTTTATGATAATTGTTTATAATTAAAAAAAAAATAGTTTTTATTCTACTTATCGTTGGTTTGCTGTTCCTGAATGTAAGATATTATTTAAATAAAAATTACTTTGATTACGAAAATAATAAAACTACAAAGTTGTTCAGTTGATTAGTTTATTCAGCGTTAGTTATAACATGGCGGCTACTATTTCATGGTGTTCAAAAACAGATAAAAAAACAAGTCTTTGAATTTAATTTTAAAATGTATTTTGTTATTTCATGAACTAAAACTAAAATTTTCCGACTGCTTTTTGCTTAAGCCTTCTCAATAATATATTTTAGATTTTTTCTCATATGGAGTAAATACCCTATTCTTGATGTACACTTATGTCAGTACCAATTAACAATATACTCGTAGTAATATATCTAGATCATAGTACCTGCTTTGTATGCTGTTAGTCGTGATATGATTGATGCGATTATATAAAAAAAAAATGTTTTTGCACGATATTTATAGTGTTTTACAGGTAAAATATGTCTACAAACACAGTCTACTAACAAAAAAAAAAACTTTTTGTGCTTCCATTTTTTAAGTTATATACGACGAAAACTACGTATTTGGTTTTCGTTTTTCTAAAATACACTCAATAAATATTCCAGGTACTGGGAGTGAATCGCGACGCTAGCCAACAAGAAATAACATCGATCTGGCGCAAACTATCCCGCGAAAACCATCCCGACAAAGTGAAGGACCAGTGGGCGCGCCGAGCTGCGCAGGAACGCTTCATGGAGATCCAACAGGCCTATGAGATCCTGTCCAACAGCAAGCACCGCAGGAACCGACGCAACAAGAAGGATAACTCGGAACCGGTCGCCGTGAAAATCGACTTGTAGGATACGGCCGAAGGCGACCCGGGCGCCTTCATGAGCGACTATTGGCACGATTTCTTCGGAGGACTACTAGCGACCATCAGGCGACTCCAAATTATATCAATTTACGCAACACTGCTTCAATTCTTTTACTTCACGAAAAGGAGCATAGAAGCTAATTATCGCCCTTCCGGCGAAAATCTGAAACATATAAGTACATAATCGTTTACGTGTCAACTTTTAAAACAATCTCAATGTATTAGTTGTAGCAAATAATTTATTCATTGTCATTAGTAATTCTGGAAACCTCACCAAATAGAGCAGTTTTAATATGTATGTCACATTATCAACGCCCTAGTTTACGATATATTAATACTTATACATATTACGTAAGAACTCTGGAAAATTGCATGTCGACTCAACTGTCCCATTTTAATACATTTGGGTAGGCAGAGTTGCTATCTAGTGAGCAGAATGACTGGTCTAAAACAAATAGAAATTGTAGCAAATGTCAGTCTAGCACTAACATAGTACTTAAGTATAATATTACTAACGGTTCTATGGATGTATATCCGAAATAAATGTGCATTTATTTTATAGCAACTAAATATCAGTGTCAAATGTTCGTCCCAAATAGTATTCATAATCAATAATATCATACATTATTATTTCCTAAAGCCACAAGTATCGGCGATTGTATTGGTAGTGATAACTGTTCTATGCTATGAAGAGCATATTATAATATATTGGTATCTGATGCTGCAACTAGAGCTTACTATTTGCTGGGATACGTATATTATACTGGTGTAGGATAGGTGTTCGAATGACTCTTATTGATGCTGCAACTAGAGCTTACTATTTGCTGGGATACGTATATTATACTGGTGTAGGATAGGTGTTCGAATGACTCTTATTGATGCTGCAACTAGAGCTTACTATTTGCTGGGATACGTATATTATACTGGTGTAGGATAGGTGTTCGAATGACTCTTATTGATGCTGCAACTAGAGCTTACTATTTGCTGGGATACGTATATTATACTGGTGTAGGATAGGTGTTCGAATGACTCTTATCTGGCCTATGGAGCCAAATGTCTTCCTCTACTTTAAACGTTTCTTATTAATTTATTGAATCTATATTCTATATCTGAATCTCAGACGTTTTTACCAATCAATTTCTTGATGATTGGTTAGTAAAAGTAATGTAAGACAATATTTTAATGTATACTATACTGGGTAAGAATATATTTAAATTTACTCATTCTTTGACTGTGTTTACTGTAGGTACATTATAGTACGAAGACTTAGTGAGTAGTAAAGATTATGAATTTAAATATTAAAATAAATTAAGTCATTGTTGTTAACTGCAAAGAGTCCTCCCTGTTCAAGTTTTAATTGTTCCCCCAGCGATTAAATAATATCAAAAAGAGAAAATAATTGTAAAGAAATATCTTTATTTTCTATTTATGAACTGATTTTGTTGTTTTTTATGCATTTGATACACCAAAATTTAATATAATATACTGTTGGCTTAAGAATTATTTTAATAAAATTGTGGTAAGCCTAATGCGACGCCGTCCAGAGTTTTTCGGAACGCAGTTTCGTAGTTAAATAACATAGTTAGGATTCAGGAGACCGTAAAGAGTTGAAAACTGAACGCACAAGTACAGAAAAAATTCTCACATTTTTGTCACTATCTATTTCGGCTGTTTTGACCATGGCTAATCCTGTATGCATCCTTTATGAAGTTTTTTTGTTGTTACCTTAGCTATTTTATTTTGTGCTTGGTAATCTATAGATAGGATTAAAGTGGTAGCACTGTAATTACCTAACTATTTATTCTATGTACTTAGACTGTTATCTGACTTAAAATTCTTGTAATTTATTTTTGTTTGTTATTAAGTAAGTTATATTTCAACATTCCGATTTAATAAATAGTTAATTTTAAGGGAACCTGCATTTTGATGATATAACTATTAATTTTATATTTTTGTAACATTCTGTACTTAAAACAACTGTATTTTTCTATAGTATTTTTTTATTATTATTGTAGAATTACCTACCTAGGTACCTACTATTTTTGTTTTTCTTAGATTGTATTAACTTTAATATGGTGTCTAATTATCAAATAAATGTATCACTCTTCAAAATGTGTGTCTTCTTTATTAATTACCTTTATACATACATAACAATATGTTGTCATCAGCAGTCCACAGCTGGACCACAAACAGATGTAAGGGCTCTGGAACCGCCACCTATTTAAGTGGACCCTCGGCTTGTCTTATCAAGTTATTACTTATTTCTTGGGCTCTAGGCAGGCGTTTGCCAAGGATCTCACCTGTTGGTGATTGCTCTGTCAACCATGGTTCTCGCTTGCGCTTGCATTTTGCCTTATTTACCTTAGGCAAGAGTTTTTGAGTCTATGAGATGTCCCAGACACGTGTGTGTGTCATAGTTATCGATAGGAACAGACCATCAGATATTCCACATTTTAGCTTCGATTCTACCTCCTCTGACTTGATCGTACAGAGAGATTGCAAGATAAGCCCTTTTAAAATCTCTCAGGAATTATGTGGACTCACCGCTTTAAAAACCTAATAATAGTTATCAGTTCTTTGAAACCTTGACGGGCTACGTATGTAAGAGTATTGCCACGAGCCTATTTTTGAAGGGAAAGCTCTGCGAACCAGAATCCTGGTTTTAGAGGATAGAAAACTAACCGTAGGTGACGGATGTGAGGCAAGTAGGGCCCGATCTAAGGGGGGGCAAGCCGGGCAAATACCCAGAGCGGCAAAATTGAGGGTGCCGGGCGGTTGCACGAAGTCCTCAATTTTATCTGTAGCAGTGAAAAACCTTATAAAAATTACCTTAGCGGCAGTAAATCCTTAGACGGACCAAGATATTTTTAAGTAGTGCTTTCTTGTTTTATAATTTTCTTAATGCTGTCTCCTAAGAAAATTATAAGACAGCACTTAGGGAAGCTTTTTTATACGTAACATAAATATGAACCATAACTTAGATAATATAATTTTAACAGTTAGGTCCTAATCTTTTTAACTTCTGAAACGGTTTTGATGAAAAAAATATTTGAAGCAGTTCAGTGATTACTGAGAAATTCTATAACAGACAAAAATTCATGAGAGTATGTTTGTATCTTTGTAAGTATATATGTGATATTGTTTTAAATGTATAATATTCACATACGTTTGTCTACTATGTTTGTAAGTACATACAGGGTGAAAAATTTGGACCTCCCATGCAAAATCAATAGTCAGCTGATCGATTTTGTATGGGAGGTCTGATTTTTTTTTCATGTTTCGACTCATGTTCCTTGGAGAAAGTTGTTTAATTTAACGGGCATAGTACATACAGGATGACTTTTTAGTCCCCTTAAAAGTCACCCTGTATTTACTATCGAGGAAACTTACAGCTGACCAATTTGAAAACAAAATCCCATGCACACAATGACCAACATACTCTCATGATTTTTGTATAATTGTTCGGAACCCGTACTAGACTGTGAATATTATACAATTAAAACAATCTAAATACCTTTAAACGAGCAATTCTTGTCTGAATCTCGGAAAAGGCTCCAACGATTTTATCATTTTTAGAAAACGTCACACAAAATAAAAACGCGCGCAATGCTTGGTGATCCAGATATTGTCACATAGGTATATATCATCCCATCTTTGGAATAGCAAGCTCATGGCTTATATGGTGTTAGTGTAAAGGGCGGCGAATATTATTTTTGCCCGGAGCGGCTAAATAGCTAGATCGGGCCTTGCAGGCAGGTTACTGATCGAAAAACCAGCCTATCGAAGACTCGTCAGCGGCAGGCAGGTACCTACCTATGGAAAGCATTGCCACTAGCTGATTACTTAGGTTACCTTTATAACCCTTGTGGAGTTGTAGGTAATCATAATTTCGGTTGGGCACGCCACGATAGCGACGGTAAGTCCCCTCTTTGAGGAGTGGCTTGAGAGGCGGCATGGCGTCCTCACCTTCCGCCTAACGCAGGTCCTCACCGGACACGGTTGTTTCGGGAGGTTCCTGTTTCGTATAAGGCGGGAGGAAGCGCCCGGGTGCTTCCACTGCGAAGATCGCCCTGAGGACACGGTGGAGCATACGGTGGCGGTCTGCCCGGCTTGTGCGGAGCACCGCCGTGTTCTCGTGGAGGCGATCGCCGGCGGCGATCTCTCGCGTCCGGCCCTGGTGCAGGCCATGGTACGGAGCGAGAGTGAATGGTTAGCCGTCACCTCGTTCTGCGAAGCAGTAATGCTCGCGAAGAGGGAGGCGGCGCACGTGAGGGAGAGGCAGTATATGCGCCCTCACGGCCGTAGTCGCCGCGGGAGACGCCCTGGGCGTCGGGAATCCCAGGCTGATTCCCGGCCACCGTAGGCGCGGGCTTGCGGACGACGAGTAATGGGTAGCTCGCTGTCCGGTAAGGACCAAGCCCGGATCGACGGCGCGTTGTGTTCCACGCGCGCCTCAAAGAGATGTCAGCACCAAATGGGGGGGTCCGCAAGGGCCGATGCCTGCCAGGGGTGCGGGTTGTTCGAAAGAGATACCGCGGCCTCTGGCACACAGGCAACTGAGGGAACACGGGTGGGTTTTAGTCAGTAAAAGTCTGACACGCCCTCCCGCTCCACCCAGAGCGGGAGAAGTTATATGATGATTTCCCACCTTAAAAAAAAAAATCATCATTTCGGTAAACCATATAATAAAATTATTTAAGGATAACCGAACCATGTTATTTTCAGAATGTGTTGTGTATTCTCTCTCAACTATCAGGTTATATAGCAGAACGAATGTTTCCTCTCATTAGGTGTGTGACTGTGTGTTTGCTTAGTGTACTGTTTAGGCATGTATGTAGGTACTTAGGTACCTATAGCTAGCAATGAAAAACGGTTGTTAACTTAAAAAGGGTTTAATCGAAGTTAGGATCTCGAAGGCTGGTTGATACAATAATTCCTTCATTTGGGACAAGCTAAGGTTTGGAAGAATGTAGACAAATTATATAAAACATTACGTTTCGCGTAACGAAGATTCCTCAGGTGTTACGCCATCTTAATAGAGGGATGAGTTCCTAGGTCCGCAGTTGCCGAGAGGTTTGCGGACTATTGGGCGAATGCGGAGGCCGCAGACCTCACACACACACCACTCCACCGGCTCCACCGGCCGCTGCATCGACGCTTCCTTGACAGGAGCGTTGCCGTCGCCGAGACGGCACGATGCCAATTTCATGCACATGGTGGCTGTAACCAGAACACGCACAATGTTACCGTCAAGTCACAAAAGCAGCGCCGTGTGCATAATGCATTGCAGGAGCACGAGCGCTGAAGTGGTGGTTTTGTTAGTTTCTATTTTGTACCTAGCCATTCACAATATCTAAATGTTGAACGAAAACTCGAAACCACTAGCTTTTATTAAGACATATATACCCAGCCCTACCAACCCGTGTCAATTTTAATTTTAATGTAATAAAACTTGCAGATTTTCGGCAGTGAAACAGTTGAGGATTAGGGATTCATTAACACGATTAACGTCACTCTTCACCACTTACTTAATGGCTTAGTACGTTAGTAGTAGGGTTACCGTCCACTAGGGGCCGCTCCTCGGCAATCAGTGGCGAGCTGAGGTCCCAGCCTCCGCCCGGGCTGAAATTGCTAACTATTGATTGATGTCCCCCCTTGTCTGCGCAAGTGCAGTTTATAGTCACCTAGCACTCACCTGTATCCACACTACTACCTAAGTATGCTTTGTTATATTGGCTCGAGGCCGACGAGATGAAATATTATTTAGGTCCCGCCCGATTTGATTGACTGAAAGGGGAACAAAGTTTTTGCTTGACTTATTAATATACAGGGTCAATTTAAATTAGCTGGCAATACTTTACAACTTTACTTTTTTTGGGTGATATCGAAAACAAATACGTGTACATAAAATTAAAAAAATCATCATTACAACTGTTTTATAGTTTTTAAATGACACTGAGTTGAACATTAAGGCAACCAAACGACTGTTATGTTATGGTATTTGGAAATTCGTAAAAATATTTTAATGCCACGCAAAATTACAAAAACAATTGACCATTGTCGTCGACCATTAGATTGACCTTCGCCCATCGAATAATGTTTTGTTTTACCCGACTGCGCCAGAATAGATAAGGGTTTATGTTTTTGTAGTGTATGTATGTGTGTATATTTTTTGGAACGCTCTGTACCTTAAACGGCTTGATCGATTTCAGCTTGAGAGGTGCCGTTAGATTCGTCTTAATTGTGAGAGTGACACTTGGTATATCAAAATAGAAAAAAATGGCCGATTCTTAACGCAATAATGAGTCCTAAAAAAAATCGGCTTTACGAATCGAACACCAACCGAGATTGGACTTGTCGGGTTGGTCTAGAAATCTAGATGAGGAGTTGGTAGAGTGACGATAAAAAGGTCTGATGATGTTGGTTAATGCCCAGAGTATAAGTTTTGTAATAACTATGAGTCAGAGATCCTTCGGTAACCTCTGTAGGTAGGTATGTGTAGCTGTGGCATGTAACTGTGTGATAGTGTGTTTATGTATTTAGTGCTGGCAATATATAACGAATGGGGTGAAATTAAACCAATAACCACATTGCTGATGACCCTTTATTCTAGAAGGAATAGAAAATAGTTATAGAACAAAGAAACGCTATGTCGATCGCCACATTATACATTGTGTATCGAGACAAACTACAGGAAACATTGCTGTTAGCACAGCTTGAAGACCATGGCGTAGCGTGACGACATGGAAGGGTGCCAAGCGATCCTGGCAGCTTGTTGACTTGCTGGAACGCCGGCAACTTTTGGGTCATTCAGCACAGCTTATCGACTAAGTTCATATTCGCATTTTTTCCTTGTAGCGCTGCACAGTGCAGGTGGTACTTATTACTTTGTCTGGCTCCTCCGCTTCTGAAAATTTAAAAGGGGTACATGATAATATTTGGAACTATTTAACATTCGTTTGTAGGTTGGTACTTGTTAGAGGAGATCTAGATGGAAGATTATTTTTCATTAATAAAATATCAGCAGTCTTCAAAGGGACCTGCACCCAAATTGCGTAACACACAATCAATCGTAATCTGTTTCATTTTGACAGTTCAACAATATTCACTGCGTTATTTACGTTGTTGAGCAGACACATTTTTCGAAAATATGAAGCAATGGTTAAGCAATCTGTTTCAAAATGATTATGATTGATCGTGCGGTAGGTACACAATTAGGGTGCTGGTCGAGCGGGCTGCACAAAGCACACATGGCTCTTTCAGAACTACATAGGAAAGAAATCGCATTCGTTTAAATAAAATGTTTACCAGTAGGTAAGTAGGTACCTATTTATAAGAGCTGGTTACTCTGGCATTAGAAACCTACAAGGACTCAGTGCGACGCAATCAATCAATACTGGCGGCGCGGCGCCCCCTCCCCGCATGGCGCAACCCCTTTCACCACCCCGCACCCCATCATTTTAAATCACACTTAATTATAATTAACATGAAATTGGTCAGCTGATATTCTAATGCTATCAATACACTGAGGTCGCCACGTTTCCTAAGAGTGTCAAATGCAAAGACAACCTAAGCATGGACCACCTCTGTCTTTTTGACAAAGGTTCCACGATGCACACCACGATACCACAATAGTATTGTGACAATACCTATTGTGCTTGATATAATTTTCCTCCTATATCGATCATTCGATCATTGACAGCACGAAGGATACCATGCGGCGTCATACAAACAAAGACCATGTCCTAAACTAATATGGTATGGAAAAAAAGACAGAAAATCAACTAAAAAGAAACAGACGTCATTAGATAGGCAGGATATGCGCCCTCACGGCCGCAGTCGCCGCGGGAGACGCCCTGGGCGTCGGGAATCCCAGGCTGATTCCCGGCCACCGTAGGCGCGAGCTTGCGGACAGCGAGTAATGGGTAGCTCGCTGTCCGGTAAGGACCAAGCCCGGGTCGACGGCGCCTTGTGTTCCACGCGCGCCTCAAAGAGATATCAGCATCAACTGATGGGGCCCGCAAGGGGCGATGCCTGCCAAGGGTGCGGGTTGTTCGAAAGAGATACCGCGGCCCCTGGCACACAGGCAACTGACACGGGTGGGTTTTAGTCAGTAAAAGTCTGACACGCCTCCCTGCTCCACCCAGAGCGGGAGAAGTTATTTCATGATTTCACACACAAAAAAAAAATCATTAGATAGTGTGGTACTAACCTTCTTCCACAACATCGTCGCCCGTCATAGCTACCTTGGTGCGGCCTGATCTGCTTGGATGTGTCGCGTCTCTTCTCGTTGAAGCCTCCCGTCGAAATGCCGCAGTGCCGAGGCGTCGTACTGCGACATCGCCTGAGATTTGACGATCAATGCACGTCAGGTCGTCACAGTGCGCAAGTGCATTTCAGGAGGCTGAGTACCGATTATACGGCTCTAATTTCGGTCAAGCATGCTCTGATACTCTGAAAGCATTGTTGGTGGTGGCTCACTGGTGACAGCTTCTACTTTAGGAGTAGGTCGATGGTTCGGATACTTTGCATCCAATAAGGCACTTTACTCAGTTTGATTTATGTCATCACCCTTTGCTCAAAAACAGTGCTCTCAATTTTTAATGTAAAACGAAAATTTCCATGACATGTGAAATCAACCAACCCGCACTGGTCCCGCGTGGCCCGGTCTTTCTCACAGAGAGAAGTCTTTTGTACCAGTAGTGGGAACATTTAAATAATTAGGCTTACTATGCGCCGACGCTCCTATGTCGTGATGGCCTGGACAAAGCCTATACACAGTACAGCACATTGCAGTATACTTATACCTACACCCATTTTTGGCCAGTTATGTTAAGTCCCATGTACCTTCTAGTGGCCGAGCTGGCCAGGGGGCATGAATCCAGGCTGCTATTAAAAAAAATCCCAAAGGAAAACCCAATAGGTAACACTTTGCTTGACCCGGGAATGATTATGGGTACCAACCCATAATCATTTTCCATCAGCAGGTCAAGTTGACGGTAAGAAATAGTTGCACCGCGCATGTCTTCTAATTTACGGTTCTAGGACCTGCCGGTATCCACATGTGTACCTTCAGCGTTTTGAGAGATATTTCATTCAATACGGTGAAGGAACACGTGTGGAAACCGGTGATCAAATAATTTACAAAAACTACCTAAAGCGCCTGTCGGGATACGAACCTACCACCTCGAACTCGTAAGTCGCGATCGTTAATACTGGGCCACCACCGCTCTCCGTATCAGAAATAATATAAGAAAGTGATGGATGGTTTTTTTTTGAGCGTGGGAAATCATCAAATAACTTATGCCGCTCTGGGTGGAGCAGGGGGCGTGTCAGATTTTTACTGACTATAACCCACTCGTGTTCCTTCAGTTGCCTGTGTGCCAGGTGCCACGGTATCTTTTTCGAACAACCCGCACCCCTGGCAGAAGTGATGGATGCTGATCTGACTAAAAGTGGTTGTCTATGAGCAATCCGACGCTCTTACCCTGCTCGGTGTTTCTTTTCAGAGTAGTCGGTTAGAAAACACCGTCTTCATTTAGTTTTAAATTATTTGAAATGTTAAAGTGTTGTATAAAACAATAAAATATGATTAATCATTTACCATGCTCCATTGGCATGGTGTACGCCAAGTTAGTGCCCATTCTGTTGAACACTAGCGATCGTTGGCGTTCTCGCTAAACAAAGCTCGGCCATGTTTTAGCCCGTGTGTATTCCACTCTCGAAAGATCTTTACAGTATCCATGTACCTATATTGAACCTATATTAGACCAGTGCGTAGGACTCGCAACCGGCGAGGCGCGGCGTGCAATTATGACCATAATTGTATAAGTATGTATGAACGTTAACCAGGCAAGAGGAGTACCTAGGTACCTACCTATGTAAGAATCATACCCGTTTCTGCCTTCCCCCACTGGAAGAAGGCGTAAGTTTATGTGCGTGTGTGTTCGGATTATTCTGAAGAGCACAACAAAACGATCACCAATCCATTTTTCAGTAAGTTAAATAGAAATGTACGTAAGTAAAGAGTCGTAAATGTACGTAAGTAAAGAGTCGTAAATCGTTTGCTTCTCCGTTTTGTTAGGCGGAGTCGCATCGCATGGTTTACAAGGATTTTGAAAACTCGTTACTTTTATCAATATGCTTTGTGCCAAGTTATTGATCAATGCATGGAAATGTCTGGAGATAAAGGTCCTCGCGCACATAATTATGGAACTGGCGCGAGGAGGCAAACCCGCGAGAAATCACAGTACAGCGGACAGAGCTCCGGCGGGATCTCATGGCGATATGGAGAGTGCGATTGTCGCAACCCAGTGCTGGGCACACCACGATTGCGGCGGTTAGTCTCCTCTTTGAGGATTGGCTTGAGATGCGGCACGGCGTCCTCACCGGACCGCCTGACGCAGGTCCTCACCGGAAACGGTTGTTTCGGGAGGATCCTGTTTCAGATAAGGCGGGAGGAAACGCCTGGGTGTTTCCATTGCGAAAATCGCCCTGCGGACACGGTGGAGCATACGGTGGAGGTCTGCCCAGCTTGGGCGGAGCACCGCCGCCGTGTACTCGTGGAGCACGAAAATACGGGCCCGACCGAAAATAGTTTGAAACTTCGAAGTGACTCCTACAGCTTATTAACTTTTTGGACGGGTAAAACCATATGGGTAGTAGGGACAGCTGTCAAATCGTGTACCTAATTCATTCTTAGTTTGGGCCCCAAAGTGATCGTAGGTCCGTAAGTGATACGGAGTAGGAAACACCCGTAACTTTGACCGAGGTTACGGATTTCGTGCTTAGAGAGTAGGCCCTCTGGTTCAGGCCATGGTACGGAGCGAGAGTGCATGGGTAGCCGTCACCTCCTTCTGCGAGGCAGTATTACTCGCGAAGAAGGAGGCGGCGCACGTAAGGGAGGGCCCTCACGGGCTTAGTCACCGCAAGAGACGCCCTGGGCGTCGGGTATCCCAGGCTGATTCCTGGCCACCGTAGGCGCGGGCTTGCGGACGGCGAGTAATGGGTAGCTCGGTGTCCAGTAAGGACCAAGCCCCAGTCGACGGCGAGTTGTGTTCCGCGCGCCTCAAAGAGATGTCAGCACCAACTGGTGGGTGCCGCAAGGGCCGATGCCTGCCAGGGGTGCGGCTTGTTCGAAAGAGATGCCGCGGCCCCTGGCACACAGGCAACTGAGGCAACACGGGTGGGTTTTAGTCAGTAAAAGTCTGACACGCCCTCTTGCTCCACCCAGACCGGGAGAAGTAATTTGACGATTTTTTTTTACTTTTGGCTGTCGAATCGGATCATATATGTAGAATATTCTCTTCGTATCCTATCGTCGATCCTGTAGCTATGTATAATGTGTCAATTTGATGTTAGGTACATCTAAATTGATCTCAATGATACCAATAATTGTCAATTTGTTTTCTGTTCTTTGCCGTAGCCATTCGCAATACTTGTTTGATGAACAAAATATGTAGGTAAGCACAATTATTTTTTGCGACCTAGGCACTTACTAATAAATAGGTACTTAGACCCCGGCCCAATTATTTTTTGATTCAACAGCCATAATTTTTGTGTCATATTTTTCGTTACCGGCTCCTTAACCGCTTGTTAAAATTCTTAAAAATATGGGGGTACCTCCCTCAAAATCATTTTTCAGTTTCATTAATTTATCTCACATAAATATGTAAGTCGGTACGGTGGGCTGCATAAATTGGGTACCGCATTTGTATTAAAATTTTAATACAACTGGGGTACCCAATTGATGCAGCCCACTGTACAAGTAGATGTTGTTTTTCTATTTTTAGTAACACAAAAATATCATTATAAAAAATAAAAATATATATAATTTAACTAAGTAGCTAGGTACTTACATAAAAAATCAAATAATAAAAAATAATAATAATTAATTTAATTTATAGTAATTATAAAAAAATATTTAATTGTTCCTCGCAACCAAAGCTCATCTAATCTCTCCACCACCGATTGACTAGAAGAGAATTACCTAACGGCCAGTTTCTTCAACAAAAGTAACGTCACAAAGTCATAGTAGCTAACAGTTAAATTTCTTTTTTTCACAAGTTTAGTTCTTGCTTTAACTGGTACTTTTGCTCTTAACTTTTACTGCTCATTAAGCTGATGTGAAAACTAAAGTTATTGTCATATAATCATATCGTCAAACTTGTATTGTTGTAGGTTAGACTTATTCAGGCTCTGTTTGAGCTGTTAGCTTATATATATCACTGCGCATTTATCTGTATATTGAGTAGTCACCTAGATTTTATTTATATTCAAATGGCATCTAGATCGCCCAGTGAAAGTTCAAGTTTATCAGACGATGAAATTATCTGGCGTAAAAGATTTAATAATCGCAAGATTCATATTTATGTGGCGTTTAAATAAGTATTAAAATGGTAAATTTTATAACAAAACAACATTTGAATTTAATATATTGTTACTCATACTCCTGGGATTGTGGCTAAGTAATAACAGCCGCAGGGGTCGATCGATCATGTTAAGCTACGCTTGCTGCGGTTGGTCCGTGGATGGGTGACCATCTTTACATACCAAGACGGCTCCGGCTGTCATTCGTGGATCTTTGACAGTCGTTACGGGTCGTCAGAAGCCCGAAAGTCTGACAACCAGTCTTACTAAAGGGTATCGGATTACCCAGTTATTTTATTTTATTGTGTTTGGGTGGCTTACAGCTATCAGTACAAAAGGAATAACGAAAAGCCATTTACAAGCCTCCACAGATAGCAATGGGGTATTGTTGTGCGAGTTATAAACTATGTTTAGACTAAATAACTAATTATGTAAGTGATAAACTAAGCTTAAAACTAACTAAATACACAATTAAACTATTACATTAAGTAAATACATAGGCAAGAATGCATGACCAACTACTAATTGGATCAATCAGAAACTAGTTTTTAGATAAAATGATAACAATAGACGCCAAGCTGCTTGCAAACAAATCGATTGAGGAGTGTTCAGTCTTTACAATTCTGTTGAATGCTTTGACTGAGCGAATCATAAAGGAATTACTGCGGTAAATTGTTATTGGGTTGTAAAGGTCAGATAGGCTGTCACTCCGTGTAAAATACTGGTATTGCTGCATCCGGTTAGACTGGAAGCCGACCCCGTTGTAGTTGGGAAAAGGCTAGGCAGATGATGATGATCTTGGTACTCATAGATAGCTCGACATGCTAAGGTACCAAGATAAAATAAGTTTAGGGATCGTTTGTAATAAATACGAGTATTAGGTAGGTACAGGTGCCAGCACATCAAGCTATCCCAAACTGTCAAATTTTCCCAATTGAACATGAACCTTTTGTTCACGAAATAAAGTTGAAAATCTATCAAAGAAATTTGACAGATTGACCTCAATCTGTCAAATTTCTTTGATAGATTTTTTTTTTTTTTTTAATTATGTGCATAATGCTTTTTAATTTTTATTATTATAGTACAGACGCCAGCACATCAAGCTAGGTAGCTTGATGTGCTGGCGTCTGTACTATAATAATAAAAATTTAAAAGCATTATGCACATAATTTTAACCAAACATCTAAGATTTGGTATCTAAAAAACAACAACACCTGAACGGTATGTTGTCACTATTATATGACCGCGTCAAGTTTATGTCCACATTTTCGTCATGAACCTATAAACTGCATCATAACCACCTCTCTTTTTTGAAATATTTCTATAATTTAAAAATATGCTATGTATGTTAGTATGTATGTATATCCTCATATTATGTGTATACTTAAATAAGAGTTTAATTTGTAATTTTATGATTTCCCTTCTACTGTTATTACATCTTCTCTCTTATCGCAGGTGTGCTAGAAGAGATTTCTGTAGAAATAAGCTTTACCTATACCTACGGGCTGATTTTTTAGTCACCGTCCAAATTTTTCAGGGTCATAGTACCCGTGAAATTGAACAACTTTCTCCAAGGAACATGGGTCGAAATATGAAAAAAAAAAATCGACCTCCCATGCAAAATCAATAGTTAGCTGGTCGATTTTGTATGGGAGGTCCGATTTTTTTTTTCATATTTCGACCCATGTTCCTTGGAGAAAGTTGTTCAATTTAACGGGTACTATCACCCTGAAAAATTTGGACGGTGACTAAAAAATCAGCCCGTATACGTATGTTTCTGTTCCTTTCTTCTTGTCTATTTATATGTGTGCATAAATGGTTAAATAAATAATCAGCCTATAACGTTCCCACTGCTGGGACACAGCCCTCCTCTCCATGAGAGGGAGTGGGCCGTAATCCACCACGCAGGCCCAGTACGGTTTAGTAGATGTCACATGTCTTCGAATTTTTTGTTCTAGGACATGTCGGTTACCTCACGATGTTTTCCTTCACCGTTTTGAGAGCAGCAGTGATGAAATTATTTACACAAAGTAAATCACCTTACTGGGTTTGAATGCACGACCTACAACTTGTAAGTCGCGGCCGTTACCACGGGGCCACCACTGCTCTACTACACTGCGCTACAAGTACTTATTTTTTTTCTTTTTGTAATTTTATTTAATTTTACAATTTTAATAAAAACAGTACTTACAAACGTTCAAATTTACAAAGGGGGCGTCCATTAATTACGTGAGTCTTTTAGGGGGGTGAGGGGGTCGAGTCTAATCTCACCCGATATCACGTGGAGGAGAGGGGGGTCTCGGCAAATATCACGTAATTTTTTTCCGCAAAGAAACAACCACAAAGTAGCACAGTAGCTCCTCAATAGTTAAACGGCCACCGGCCAGCTAAGCCAGCCAAATGCAACGCAAATGAGCAAAGATTCACGTTTTTGCACAAAAATACGTATTTGAAATATCTCACGTGAGATTATGGAGAGGGCGGAGGGTCGAGCCAAATCTCACCACATCTCACCAGAGTGAGTGGGGGTCGAAAAATTGCCAAAATTACCTCACGTAATTAATGGACGCCCCCAAAGCAGTGTTACAAAGGAACTCATAAAAGAGATGAAGCTATGAAGTATTTTCACTTTGACATCTGGCACCACTAGACAGTGAAATTGTGGCAGGCACTGCCATGTGTAAAAAAGCTTCGCACGAGTTTTCGGGGGTGAAAAAGTCTGATGATGTTGGTTAGTACCCAGAGTATAAGCAGTGTAACTATAAAGTCAGAGATTCTTTTGTAACCTCTGCAGATATGTATAGCTGTGGAATGTTACTGTGTGATAGTGTGTTTGTGTATTTAGTGCTGGCAATATATAAGGAATGGGGTGAAATTAAACCAATAACCATATTGCTGATGACCCTTTATTCTAGAAGGAATAGTAAATAGTTATAGAACAAAGAAACGCTATGTCGATCTCCACATTATACATTGTGTATCGAGACAAACTACAGAAAACATTGCTGTTAGCACAGCTTGAAGACCATGGCGTAGCGTGACGACGTGGCATGAACAACTACCACGCGATCCCGGCTAATTTCTTGGCTTACTGGAAGGCCCGGAACTTTCGGATCATTCAGCACAGCCAAACGACTGAATTCCATGAACGCCGTTTTGTTGTATAAGTAACACATGTTTCCATCTGGTTCCTCCCCATCTGAAAATTGAAAAGGGATACATGTTAATATTTGGACTATTTCAATGTTATTTTGCAGGTGGTACCAACTTGTTAGATGTGATCGAAATGGGCCATTATTTTTAAATTGTTATCATCTTATTCAGCCTATAATGTTCCCACTGCTGGGAAACAGGCCTCCTCTCAGTGAAAGGGTGTGGGCTGTAATCCACCACGCGGGCCCAGTACGGGTTGGTAGATGTCACATGTCTTCGAATTTTTGGTTCTAGTACATGCCGATTTCCTCACGATGTTTTCCTCCACCGTTTTGCGAGCAGTGGTGATGAAATTAAATACACGTAGTAAAGTGTCTGCCGGGGTTCGAACTCATGACCTACAAGTCGTAAGTCGACGCCGATACCACTGGGCCAACCCTGTTCTCTTTGTTAACATATCGCCGCCTATTATACCTAATATAACAACAGCAGTATGTAAACTAGGCCTGGTTTAAATGACAAGACCAAGCGGACTTACCAGTAGATAGGAGGTACTGTTTACAAGAGCTATGTACTCTGGCATTTAAATCCTACGCAGACTGAGTCTCAATACCTCGCAATCAATCTATACTCCCAGTGTCACCGCCCCCCTACCCCGCGTATTCCTTCCCCGCATTGCGCAACCCCCCTCCTCCTTTCTTCCTCCCCCGCCATTAATGATAATTTACAGGAATTTTCTATTTATCAATACACTGAGGTAAGAGTGAGAGGTGAGACTGTCGATTGCAAAGACAAAATGAACACATGACAGCATGGACCACGCTCTGTCTTTGTAACAACGGTTCCACGATACACACCACACGACATCGACACCACAATATTGCGCTTGAGATCTTTTGCTTCATACGGCGAATGATGATAGCACGAATACAGCACAGATACTTAAGAGGTAAGTTACGAAGGATACAATGTGGCGTCTTACAAAAAAAGAGCATGGCCTAAATTAATATGGTTAAGAAAGAACACAGAACAGAACTCAACTGAAAAGAAACAGACGTTATTAGACAGTGTGGTACTAACCTTCTTTTCCAGCTTCGTCGTCCATCTTAGCTCCCTTGGTGTGCTCTATGCTCGGATGTGTCACGTCTCTCCTCTGAGAAGTCTCCCGTCCGAGTGCCGCAGTCCCGCGGCGCTGTACTACTACACGGCCTGTGGGTTCGCGATCAATGCAGGTCGTCACAGTGCGCAAATGCATTTCAGGAGGCTGAGAAGCGATTATACGGCTCTTAATTCGGTCAAGCATGCTCTGATACTCATTAATCAGTGTCTGTGGTGGCTCAGTGGTTACGGCCTCGACTTACAAGTAGTAGGTCATGAGTTTGCATACTTTGAATTCAGGTTGGCACTTTACTCTGTTTGATTTATGTGCTCACAAATAAAGAATAAAAATTTAGATGACATGTGAAATCTACTAACCTGCACTGGGCCCGCGTGGCCCGGTCCATCTCACAGAGAAAAATTCTGTGTCCCAGCAGTGAAAATGGTGTAGAATGATTATGCTACAATGCTCCTATGTTGTTATGGCTCAAGGCTGGCATTTCAAAGTACGAGAATAGACAATATTCATAACAAGCTCACCTATACTACAGTAAGTAGAAATTTAGGTACAGTATACCTACTTATATAATATAAATAAACTCTTTTTTAGACAGTTAGGTCCAAGTCCCGTGTACCTTCTAGAGATCGAGCCAGCCAGGGTATCCTTAAACTGGGCATGAATTCAGGCTATTGAAAAAATCGAAATAGAAAACCCTATAGGTGTCACATTACTTGGCTCGGGCCGTACCACAATCATTTTCCATCAGCAGGTCAAGTTGACAGTAGGAAATAGTTGTACCGCGCAAGTCTTCTAATTTACGGTTCTAGGACCTTTCCTTTACCGTTTTGCGAGAAGTGGTGATTAAATAATTTACAAAAACTACCTAAAACGTCAGGGTTTCTTTCCTACCACCTAGAACTCGTCAGTCACTACCGCTCTCCGTATCAGAAATAATATAAGAAGACTTTGTTGGCTATGAGCAATCCGCCGGTCATACCTAGAGTAGTCAGGTAGTAAACACCGTCTTAGTTTTAAATTATTTGACATGGTGTTTATTAAAATAATAAAGTATTATTCATTATTTACTATGCTCCATTGGCATGGTGTATGCGCCAAGTTTAAGTGCCCCGTAGCGATCGTCGACTTTCTCGCTAAACAAAGCTGGGCCGTATTTAAGCCCGTGTTTTTTCCACTCGTGAAAGATCTTTACACTATCCAACGACTTGCCTCACGATGTTTTTACAACCCAAATAATTATGAATTTTCCAATTCATACAGTACTAAAAAACATTAACTCACGCCTTTTTCCCATGGGGGTAGAGCAGAAACTACAGAATGGCAACTGCTACGATCCTTATCCTTACATACACCGTTTGCTTCGATTCTTCTGAAGACAACAGCACAAAGATCACTAATCCATTTTTCAGTTGTAAGAAATATGGAAATGTAGGTAGGTATGTACTTACTTAGTTAATTTATCGTAGCAAAGAATCGTACCAAAATTGTTTGCATCTCACTCAGGGGCGTCGAGTCCGTGGGTGTTTGGAGACTCCAGCACCCTCGAGAGGTAAATAGAGGGTGCGGTGCCCATGAGCAGAGCTTTTACATCAAAACTGATAAATCATCACTTGCCGCGTAGCAACTGGCAAGACGTTCAAAGTACTTAGTCCACTACATTATTTTGTTTGCGTTATAAACTTTTAAAGCGACGTGCAAAATTTTCGAGATCGCTATCGCTTGCACTTGCATCGTGGATTTTCTTAAATGTAAAGCTGTTATGCATAAGTCCTCAAAGTAACTCCTGTTTCTGTAAGAGTGGGCTAACGATAGTTTAACCTATCCGAGGTGCAAAAATTATCGGGCTCATTTGCAGTTTTTCGAATCGCCAGCAAAAACGATTTTCAAGATCGCTTTTAGTGGTTAGACCGCCCATAGTGTCACCCTATGTAAAATTCTATCTATCCGCTAAACAATAAGAAGATTGATAAGTTCAACAATAAAACCAAGAATAATGACGTCTAATACTTAATTTAATAAAATTATTGAAAACTTGGGGTAGTTTTATTGGATTGTTTTCATATATATTTTGTTGAACTTAATAAATTAATTAGTGTAGGACTTATAACCTTAGCAATATTTTCCTGGCCTATCTTGTATGTTCGTTTAACATGATACGCATTTAGCTGCGATGTTCAGGTTTCTGAAGAAAGCTAAGTCAAGGAAGAAGGTTTTAAAAATCCCTGTAGGAACGACTATGAGCACCCACGAGGTTTCCTAAAGGTCGACGCACCTGCGTCACTTCGTTTGCCGATCCCAGCAACGTTTTCCTAGACGGAGTCGCATCGCATGGTGTAGAGGGCTTTTTAAAACTCTTTATTTTTCATCATTATGCTCTGTGACAAGTTATTGATCGATGCATGGACATGTTTTTAAACCTTTAGGCTGTCGGATCGGATCGTATAAGTAGAATATTCTCCTCATCCTATCCTGGATCCTATACCTAAATAGAATGTGTCAATTTGATGTTACAGCTAAATTGATCTCAATGATACCAATAATTGTCAAGTTATTTTCTGTGCCTTGGCTTATTCTCAATACTTTGTTGGATGAACAAAATATGCACATTTATATTATTGTTAATTTATAATAGGACTTGTCGAGTAGGGGAGATGTAGGTAATGGGGGTCACATAAGCGGGAAATGAAACATTGGACGTCGGAACCACCGGGGTCACTTACTGGCCAGTTTTAAGGAGAAGGAAGGCCTCTTTATAATAAAATCCTTCTTCAGAAAACGTGAGCACAGAAAGTGGACCTGGCAGGGACCTGATGGTTCAACTAAAAACGAGATTGACTTCATTATGTCGACGAAGAAGCAAATATTCAATGATGTATCTGTGATCAACGCGGTGAAAACTAGAAGCGATAACCGCATGGTAAGAGGCACATTGAATATCAACATCAAGCTACAAAGATGTCGGCTGATGAAATCTACGCTCCGTCCAGCACCGATCACAGTCTAAAACCCCGAGAGCTTTCAGCCCAAACTCCAGAATCGTTTCGAGTGCCTAGGGAGCTTCGTGGACGATTATAACGATGGGTTCGTGGAAACTGTCCATACGGTCGGGTCTTCAAGACCCGTCGTACTAATGGCAAGAAGAAACTCTCTGAGCCTACTCTGCAGATAATGGAAGAGAGTCGCTAAAGTACCGAAAGGTTCATAGACGGATCTCTAAGTCCTTGAAAAGCGACCTTCGCCGTTTGAATACAACCTGCAACGAGGACGCGATAGAGCGGAACAAGGGCTCCAAGGTAAGAGATCTGTCTATTGGGCAGAGTCAACTTGCGAAACTGAAGACCGATGATGGCAGGATCGTATCCGCCAGACCTGAGCTGTTGAGAGAGATCGAGAGGTTCTATGGACAGTTATACACGTCAACAAGCAACCCCGTTATGAATATGGCAAATAATGACCCTAGAGCCAGATTGACCCGACACTACACCGGAGACATCCTGGACGTTAGCTTGTACGAGATAAGGATGACTCTGAAGTAGCTTAAAAACAACAAGGCGCCGGGTGATGACGGAATTACGGCCGAACTCCTGAGGGCCGGCGGAAAACCCGTTCTTAAGGCCCTCCAAAATCTGTTTGATTCCGTCATACTCGAGGACAAAACGCCACAGGCATGGAACAGAGGTATGGTGGTATTTTTCTTTAAGAAGGCTGACAGTACCCTTCTTAAGAATTCCATCTCACTTCTGAGCCATGAGCTGTTTTCGAGAGTCATCACGAACCGTCTCGCGCGCTAGTTTGATGACTTCCAGCCTCCCGAACAAGCCGGATTCCGTAAAGGCTTTAGCACCGTAGACCGCATACATACACTGCGGCAGTTTATACAGAAGACCAAAGAGTTTAACCTGCATCTCTGCTTAGCGATTGTGGACTACGAAAAAGCCTTTGATTCGATCGAGACATGGGTTGTACTGCAGTTTCTTCAACGGTGCCAGATCGATTATCGGTACATCGAGGTGCTGAAGTGTCTGTACAAAAACGCCACTATGTCAGTCCAACCTATCCTTCCGCAGCGAGGTGTGAGACAGAGAGACGATATCTCTCCGAAACTGTCCACCGCTGCACTGGAGGATGTCTTCAAGGTTCTGGACTGGAAACGGGCTGGCATCAACATCAATGGCGAATACATCACTCACCTTCGGTTTGCCGATGATATAGTTGTCATGGCTGAGACTATGAAAGACCTCAGTAGAGCTTCTGAAAGTGTGGGTCTTAAAATGAACATGGACAAGACAAAAGTCATGTCAAATGCCCATGTGGGGGAGTGGGTTTTATTTACCACCCTCAAGACGATCGGAAGCGCTACACTTGAAGTTGTGGACGAATACGTTTACCTAGGACAAACTGTCCAGTTAGGTATGTCCAACTTCGAGAAAGAGGTCATTCGTTAAATCCGATTCGCCTGGGCAGCGGCTTGGAGGCTTCGCAATATCTTCTCACCTCAAATACCGCAGTGTTTCAAGACGAAATTTTTTGACCACTGTGTGATGACCAGAGATCGGATATTCGGATGCATATTTACCTAAGATAATTTTTTAGCTATGAAAGTATAGAAGCGGCTTTATAAATGATTTGTAATATTTATTAGAAACCCCGGGATTCTTAGATTGCATAACTATTCAGATGTGTATTAATTTAAAATTAATGCTTAATCCGATACAAATATGTGTATGTGCTGGAGTGGTGGTTTGTATTAGTAAAAAAAAAAACAAAGTACTTACCTAAATTAAGACTTTTTCGATACAAAAGCGCATTCCATGTTAGTCAACATCTCAACTTTAGGTGAATATGCATCCGAATATCCGATCTCTGGTATTGACCTATGGCACAGAAGCGTGGTCGATCACAACGGGCCTTATCAGAAAACTAAAAGTCACCCAAAGGGCAATGGAGAGGGCTATACTCGGAGTTTCCCTGCGTAATCGAATCACGAATGAAGAGATCCGCAGGAGAACCAAGGCAACGGACATAGCCCGAAGAATTGCCAAACTTAAGTGGCAGTGGGCAGGGCACATTGCTCTCAGAACAGATGGCCGATGGGGCCGATAAGGTCCTGGAGTGGCGACCGCGTACCGGAAGACGTATAGTGGGAAGGCCTTCCACAAGGTGGACCGATGGCTTTGTGAAGGCCGCACGAATCCGCTGGATGTGGGAAGCACAAGACCGGTTGAAGTGGAGGAGTCTGGGGAGGCATAATTCCAGCAGTGGACGTCTTTAGGGTGAAATGATGATGATGATGTACTATTTTTTAGAATCAAGTTCTTCTATCTCTACAGACAACTGTGCTGTTGGGGAGACACGTTTTCTTCCCAGTTAAAGCACTAGGAAGTAGTGAAAGGTGGGCGTTATAAAAAGTGTCGATTCTTAGCCTTATTTGAATAAATTACATTTGGGTTGGTTTTTGATTCAGGTGTATGTGCGTGTGTCTTTGTCTGTGTACAGGGTGGTCGACACAAAAATAAACAAACAATTTATTTTTAATTTCATTTATCAAGGTACCAGTACCTACAGTTGTACCGCAATTATACGATACCAATATCTACATTCATTGAACAGTAAATGTTAGCCATGTAAGATTACAATTTATAATTTTTTGTTTACAATAATATGCATTTGATCAACTACACATCTATTGATTAGGTCCACAAGAACATGACAGAAATATAATTACTATAGGTAGAAGACTTGTGTGCACATAATCAATAAACATTCTACAATACCATCTAAGTACCTATATAATGAATTTTAAATCTATTTCATTTTAATGGCACAAAATAATTTAGAACTTCTGATACATATAAGATAAAAAGAACGAAATATAATTACATGGTATGTCACATGTGAGTAGTTACTACTACAACATACAAACGTAAATTGGAAAAAAAATAAGTAAAATATATTATATATACAATAGCGTATTATTTACATGTTACATGGCAAACGAAGGAGTTTGGTCTTAATTGAAACAATAAATCTAAAGTAACAAGAGTTTGCATTTTAGTTAAAAGTTGAGCTTATTTTGTGCTAATGGGGCGTGCCCCTGTCTTTTAAATATGTGTTTTATAATTATGTATTAGTTATGTACATTATAAACAGCTGCAGGCATAGAGTGGGAAGTAATGAATGCAAGAAGCGGCCATTCGTCACCACGGGTGCCAACACAAGGAAAACACCCAGAATGTAAAAAGAGACGGTTTGCATCACCAGCTATAGTTCACTACAATGGCAAGATTACATGAAATAACTTACGGTATGAAATAGCTTTGTACACAACATACATTCTTGCTAGTATACTTTAAACATTTAGTATTACTTATTTGTCTTTTTTTCATAGTAAGTAATTTATTTTTTTCTATTTTTTATTTAATCCTAAACATTTACGTAAGAACATTAAACTACTGTTGTATTTTTATTTTTGTCTTTATATGTTTGCTGCATATCATTTACCTACTACATATTTGTCTTCGGGAATGTGACAGAAATTATAAATGCCGGTAGGAAAATCATTTTCACGGTAATAAACTATTGAGCTAATTGCGACACAGTAAAGTACCTACTAGACATCAATGGCAAATGTTTATTCGCAGTGTCCACAATGCATGCGAATCTTACTCTACACCTACTTTTCACCGGTTGCAAATTATAAAAAAAATTATAACTAATTATCACAGGTATAACATTAAAATAAACACGCTTTTAACATAAGCGCTCGAAATCCTAAAACATAGCCGTCCTTATCGTAAATTAATAAATAACTTATATTTTTGTTAAGTGCATCAGACGTGCACGTCATATAATAATATACAAATTAAAAATAACAGTACCTTTACATTTTAAGTAAAAAATTAACAAACTGTATTTTTATAACTACAATAAAATTCATATCAGAAATTGTATCAACGATCTAACACTAGCCATCGAATCAATGGCACGGGTCGTGCGCGCGGCACTATTAAGTAAAAATAGACAATTACAAGAGGAGATCAGTGGGTTTGTTGGCGTGTGCGTTCACACAGTGGTCTCGTTGCGGCGCAGCGGCTGCAGTTCGCGCTGCAGGTCGTTGTAGTACTCGTGGTCCGACATGGACTCCTCCTCCACCGAGCGCTGCGGCAAGTACTTGCTGGTGCTCGGCCGCGGCGTTGACTCGCTGCCGCTGCCCTCGCTCATGCACAACGACTCCATCGGGACCGGCTCCGTGGGAATGCCCAACGTCTGCGGCAGCACGTTCTCCTCCGACATCAAGTATTCAGGATTGTCTACGCACCGTTTGCCTACAAATCCACTAAAACGTAAATCCTTCATACCCTCCTGATTCTCGCCACCTTCACCTATCAAGTCCATGTAGGTGGAAGCATTTTGCGTATGCTGTGGTGAAGGCATCAGGTAGTCGTCCTCGTCCAGCGGCAAGTTCAATTTCAGATTTCCGACCTGCGCTTCTTTGATTTTCGACATGTTATCGAAATTAGTTTCACAGACTTCTTGTCGGCCTTTCATTGGATCGCTGCAGTAACGTGAGTTTGAGCTATCGGATGCGCAGACGCCGTTGTTATAGTAGTGTCGTAACTCGGTGGCGTCTCCGCAAGGGTTGGCTTGATTGTACCTAAGGAGCTCCTGATCCCACGTCTCAGGCTTACTTGCCCCATCGGCAGTTCCGCACTCGTTGTTCGGGACGCCGGATGGCCACGTAGCTGAAGGTTGTTTCATTGCGTTCTGGTGGATCTCAATGACAGAGATCGTGGTGTTTGTGCTCGGCCCAGATCTGAACTTGGGCTGCAAATATTCATCGGCTTCAACCAGGGACTCAGGACCTTCTATCGCAGATGAGAGGTTTCGAATCATTTCTTTCTCATCCTGGAATGTAAAAAAGCATTTGTTAGTTTTAAGTGTTAAGGAAAAAAAGTAACACTACATATCGTTACGCCTATATTCTTGAAAGGACAGACAGACTTGTAAAGTATACTGACATTAAATCGTTACAAGTTTTAAGTCTTATTTGGCAAGTTTATTAGCTGTCAATGACTTGGAAGCTGCAATTGTTTTGAAGCAGGAAGCACCAGAATTTAAAATCGTATTGCAAATCTGTTGCAGCCTTTTTCGTATCAGTCCAATTTGTTCGAAAGTGATTTTAGTGAAAAATAAATTCATATTAAAATATTAGTATGTAATACCTGCGTGGAGTAGGACGGCAGCCGCATAAACTTGTCACCTGGTATCACCAGGTACCTGCCTGGGTCTCTTGCCATTTCCGCAAATGTATCAGCAAGCTGCTTGAAAGTGGGTCGACTATCAGCGTCCAGCATCCAACATGACACCATTATACAATAAATATCTAATGTGCAAATACTAGGCTGTGGTAGTTTGAGCCCGTTTTCTATTAACTCAGGGACATTTCGAGCAGAAATCGACTCATAGGGCCTCGCACCATAGCTCAACAGCTCCCAGATCGTAACGCCAAATGCCCAGACATCGCTCTTGTGAGTGAAAATTCTGTGTTGGATGCACTCCAGGGCCAGCCATTTGATTGGCATCTTACCGCCAGCAGCTTTGTATTCATCAGTATTGACTTCTAATAATTTGGCTAGTCCAAAGTCAGTTATTTTAACACAGTTTGGCGTTTGCACAAGTACATTGCGGGCAGCCAAGTCTCTGTGCACGAGACGCTTTTCTTCTAGATAAGACATACCACGAGCTATCTGTGTACACCAATTCAAAAAGGCCTTTGAGCCAATTTTTTCCTTGTGTGTTCTGACGTAATCGAGTAAACATCCGAGCGGCATCAGTTGTGTGATGAGCATCATTTGGTTGGTCATGCAGACAGCTAATAATTGAAGCAAGTTAGGGTGCTCAACACTGGCCATGATATAAGCTTCTTCTAAAAATTCCTTACTGGTGCTAGCACCCGTTCCGTCCTTCAGCACTTTGATAGCTACTGGTATCTTAACATTTTCGCCTTCTGGTACCCATACACCTTTGTACACTTTACCAAATGCGCCAAAACCAAGCATTCCTCCTCTCCGTAACTCTACTTCCTTTACAATTCTTAATTTGGCTAAGTTCGGCTTAACGTTGGTAGGACGAAGAGGCTCATTGTCTTCACAACCAGTTAGAACCATGGTCATTTTAACAGCTTCCTTATTTGCCTTTGCCTTCTGTCGACACGTATAAACTATAATTCCTAGAATCACCAACAATAGGAATGCTAGTACAAGTACGATAACTAGCACGGTTGGTATTTTTGCAGCTACCATAGGGTTACCATTTGTGTGCGTGGAACAATAAGGCTCGTTTATTGGATTCTGTAACTGTTCATCAAAATAAATCCTGTAGGGCATATGAGCAGGACAAGTATCTGTGCAGTTAAAAAGCGATTGGTTTTCGGGGTCGTCAGGTGTTAAAAATATTTTTAGATTCTTGCATTTCACGCAGTTTATTGAAGATGCACCTACACAACCTTTACATTCAGGATGACAAGGCGTGCAAGACTTGTTAATTTCATCGGTGTAGTCATCTGAAGGACATTCGTCCTCGCATTGGTCTCCTCTCTTGTAGCCGTTACACACTAGACAGACCTGTGTATGTATACCAAAGCCCACACACTTCTTGCATCTGGGATGACATTTTCGGCAAACGACTTTTACTTTTCCTTCGAGTGGTTTTACGTTGCCGACCCATTCATTATAATATCCATCGGGACATGGTTCATTTTCACTTAGGCAACTTTCAATAGTTGCTTCGATGCTGATAATAGCTTTCTTACAGGAATTGCAGGCGCCGTCGCCAACCGTGTTATTTGGTCCTGTACAGTCCTTGAAGCAGTTCTTATGGCATGGCAGGCATGTAGCATTATCTGATGTGTATCTTGAAACGGGACATTTACTGACGCAGAATGGGCCATCCCGCACGTGTCGACAACTTGTGCAGTTGGCACCGGTGGGTCCAGTGCATCCGTCCTTACACTCCGGATGACATTCCTTGCAGCTCTTTGGGCCATCTTTGTATAACCTGAAACGAGCGTAAAATTTTACGTCAATAGAGTTATTTTAAATATCGTCGTTTGCTACATGAATTTAAGCTATTGTCGTAATATCTAAGAGACAATGAGGCTTTTGCTCGGACGTTGAAAGAAACTGTCTGTGCTACCCACACATACTTCGCCTTTGTTATGACTGCCAAAATTTACAAAGGCCGCTGTGAAACGTGATAGGTGCATGTCTCTGACAGAATCGAACCGCTGGAAACTCACCGATGGATGGGTCACTTCATGAATGCTTGACCAAAATCAGTAGGCTCATCATCTATAGTTGCACCTAGGTATATAAGGCCCCGAAGATTACAGTGCAAGACCAAAACATTAAACCCCTTATTTATCAACGTTGATTAAAGTTAAGAGATGTTTAATCGTCAAAAATGTATGGTTAAACGACCCCTAATCATTACGTAAGTTTAAGCAGCGTTCATAAATAAGGAGGGAGGAGTATAATATCATTAAATAGATACTTGTAAAAGCACTGTCTGTAATAAAATAAATACTTCGAACTCGTAAAAAAATGGTAAAAAAATCGCTGTGCAGCAATTAGCATAAGTAATAAAACATAATAATTTCGGCATATTATTGCTCATTGCGATGATACCCACCCAGGCAAAACACTGCAATTCTGGAGGCACATTTCATCAAATTGGTAATTTTTACAGGAGAGACATTGATCAGGTCCGGGCCCCCAACAGCCATCAGCGGAGCATTGAGCATCACACACCAAATCTGCTCTTTCTGTTGAAAATGTATTAGTTAGGAACAAAGAGGTACAAACAGCAGAAGTCACACCATAAGGAGATGATGCTCTTGGGGTGATCATTATCGCGCAGCTGTTCGAGGCAGTTGCTGTTAATGGGTTAGTCTGAGTGTATGTGGACAATAGAGAGGAAATAAAAAAATCGCTTGCTAAAAAGATAAAATTAAAACTGAATCGCATAGGCAAAATTAAAATATATAACAAAACCTGACTTTAAAATGAGGATCCTCAAGACAAAAATAAACTCGCCAAGCTAACTCACCACAATTTTTGGGATCTCCATTGTTTTGTATTATTTGCTTGTGATCTTTCGACTTCACGAGTTTATTCCAAGCAATTTTGTCGGCGAAACATAGTAACTTATTTTCCATGATGGCTATAGCACCAGAGTTCACTCGTTTCAACGATTTCAATCCCAGAGACTTGAGTGACGTTTTGACTATGTAGAGGGAAGCGAAGAGATTCTCGACGACCTGGCGACCTCCTATCACTTCCAGGTTACGGAAGTAAGAGAGGCTGGTGAAGTTCGGGTGATGAGCCTGTACGTTCAGATAGCCGGTCACCTCGCGCACCGTGCTGAACACCTCCAGCTTGTGAGGCTCCATCTTCATATAGCGTTCCCCGAACGAATAATCAGGGTTCACGTGCTGAAATCCAGTGAACGTCATTTCTAAAATCTCAATCGAACCATCGATGATAGTGCAATCTTTGAAACTGTCGATGTTTCCAGAGTGAATGGGTTTTTCCGCATGACATGTCTTCGGACATGTAACATTGCACGGGATGCATTCTCCGTTGACGGCAGTCTTGTTGGGGGGACAGCTTCTCACGCATGCTCCATTATCCTTCAACAGATGCTCAGGACAGTTGCGGACGCACGTCGCACCATAAGCGTATTTTCCATTCGGATTTGGCTCCCAAGAATAAGTGGTGGGATTGTAAATTTGCATCGGCGGGCATTCTTGAGAGCATGTGCCTTCGTCATAGAAGTTCCTACAAGCGAGGCATTGACTGGGCAGGGGCCCTGTGCAGCCGCCGGCGCAAAACGCGTTGCAGCAGTCGCGAGGATTCCGTCCGAAGCAACGTCCTTGTGCACACTGTGGACTGCATATCGTTTTGGAAAATTTCTGGCAGTTCTCGGGGCCCTCGCCCCAACACCCTGCTTCACAACTATTATCACAGCGCGGACAGTCTCGCTCTGCGGCAGTAAAGTTATACACATAAACATAGGTAGCGTTGATCCCAGTGATGATCTCGTCCCAGTTGATCGTTTTTACGTGGCAAAGGTTGTAGTTGTTGTAGATACCGACGCTGCCCCGGAGCACGTCGCGCAGCGCCGGCAGCTCGAGCGTAAACGCAGATGACATGGTGACCATAAGTGCAAACTCTTCTTCTCTCACGTTCAGCTTGAACAGAGTCCGGCCGCGAATAATTTGCAATTGTGGCAACACTATATGTCGTACATTCACATGCGATATCAGCACGTAACCGGTCACCTCCCTTATGTATTTCAGAAAGGACAAGTCCATCTCTTCGTTCTGCAGCCATGTCAGCTCGAGGTTGCCGTCGACGTAGGTGCAATTTGTGAATCGATCGCGAAGATTCCGGTAGTGGGTGTCGCGATTCGATGGCACCGACATCCGTCCATTTGTTCCGATGCATACTGTAAAAAAAGAAAATAATGTTTTAAACATACGAGCCATCTAAACACAAGTGTTACTTAACAGGGCGTTTGTCTATTCATGTAAATAATAAAAACAATATTTTGTATTGGGTCGACGGTCGACAAGTTAGGAACTGAGCTCGTCTAACGAAGAGGCGTTGCCGCGTGGGCGGACTCTAAAGCCAGTTTATTCTACTACGCTACAAGTTAAACCGCTATGGGTGATTAATCGATGGAAATAGTTTACAATGCCGTTTCAACTCAGCGAACGGAACCAGCGTTAGGAACTAAACCGCGTATGTAAAGCGAATTGATCGATATTGTAAAATTAGTGTCGTTCACCATGTTTACCGTTGAATAGCTTATTTTTACACTAAACACAATACTTACTCGGTTGTTTATCATGTATTTTTTGTGTATGTACAGAGTAAATGATAATGTAAAATTTGGTTTTATAAATTAATATGTTGTAATACTTGGGTTTGGAAGCAGACTTTGTTCTTGCTTGAGCTTCAAACAAAGGACCCACATTTTACCATAAGCAGCATTAAATGTAGGTAAAGTTTTGCAACTCGTAATATGGCACTTGATTTTCCAGAGATCAAATATCCACGTAGGTATACAGCTTGCATAACTTTACCTAAAACCACAAAACCAGTGAGGCAAGATTGACAACTGTTTAGTTTTGAGCCTTAACCCGTGTGGCTTAGGTTAAAAATAGCTTGTAGGTTCTGTGGAGGCTCTAGCTTGTCAACAAAGAATAGTTATTGTCATAGAATTGTATAGACATATGAAGGTATTCAAGAGGCAAGGTAAATTTTACCTGCTCGTCTGTATAATAGTCAGCTTTTTACCCTCCGTGTACACAAGAGTATAATGTTACTGTCATTCGATATATTTTTGGCATTTGAATGTTTCGGAGCGGAATGTGTGGCGGGCCGGAGGTTTTTAAGACTTTTAACTTGAGTTAATTTTATTACCTGTACAAGTATTTCATCTTGGTCAGAATTTTTAACTTAAGGGCAATCTAGTCGTGGGCTCGAACTCACCGGTGGGCTTGGCTAAAAAGCACGCTGTCGCAGCAGGCTTCGTGGCCGCCAGAGGTAGTATCAGTGATGAGCAGTTAGACGCTAGTCTACACGCATAACGTTATTGAGTGAGCTGCAGGATCATCTATAGTAAAACAGGCGCGTATTTTTTTTTTAAAAGTCCCTCGGAAGATCGGGTTTTATGACAAAACCACTGCATAAATCAGTGACCCATAAAGTTTATTGAACTTTTCGATATTTGAGCTTAAATTAGCAAGAAAAACGAATCTTTGTTGGCTCCTAACTTTTTAATGGCTTTTATTTTAGTATTCTGTTTCCGTACGGACAATATTAATCATGAGAAAAAATCATAACATGTTTAATTTTTGATGTACTTGTCGAACAGTGGAGTAGTGCACTCCCGAAATATGTACTTATGGAAAAAAGGCCGACTAGATTCACCTTAACATAAATTCGTTTGTATTTGATTGGATTTAAATGAATCGGTAAGTAGAGGTAGGTACCTACTATGATTTATGAGTATTCTTTAACGACTGCGCCCACATGCAACCTTTGCCGCAAGACTTTTTGTTTTTTCATCGAAATCTCCAAATAATAAAAATAAGCATCTTGTCTAATTTTGTTGATTCACACAGAATTTCAATAAATGTATAAGGGACAATACGTTTTTTTTTGGTAGAGTATGTTTTGCATCACTAATTCCAAAAATATGTAAGTATTTAAGGTATCTAGTCTATATTTTTTCCATACAAACTTCGAGAGTGTATTACTCCACTGTTCGACAATGTATGTAGAGACTCCAGCACATCAAGCTATCCCACACTGTCAAATTTTCCCAATTGAACATAAGCCGTGTGTGCTTTTGTTATAAAGTTGAAAATCTATCAAAGAAATTTGACAGTTTGGGGTAGCTTGATGTGCTGGCCTCTGTACATCAAAAATTAAACATGGTATAGTTTTGTCTCATTATTAATATTGCCTGTACGGAAACAGAATATTAAAAGAAAAAGCCATTAAAAAGTTAAGAGCCAACAAAGATTAGTTTTTCTTGCTAATTTAACCTAACTTTGGGCGTGTTTAAGTAATAAAAGCAGTGTGAAATCTCCAAGACCAAGTCGGTACTAACAAAGCTCAAATATCGCAAAGTTCAATAAACTTTATTGGTCATTGATTTAAGCAGTGTTTTTTCATAAAACCCGATGATCCGAATGTCTTTTCTTAATATTTTACGCGCCTGTTTTACTATAAATTATCCTGCATCTCACTCAATAACGTTGCGCGTGTAGACTAGCGTCTAACTGCTCATCACTGATACTACCTCTGTTGGACACGATGCCGGTGAGACAGCGTGATTTTTAGCCAGGCCCCTGGGGGCTAAAAATCTTGTTGAAATGAGTTCGAGCCCGCGACTAGATTCCCCTTAAGTTGGCGTTCAGTTCTAGTCTTACCAAGGGGTATCGTATTACCCAGTAACTGGGTTGTGCAGGTCAGATAAGCAGTCGCTCCATGTAAAATACTGGTATTCAGCTGCATCCGGTTAGACTGGAAGCTGACTCGAAAAGGCTAGGCTGATGATGATATTAAGTCGGCGATCAATTATTAACAATTTTCTTTTTTTTTTCTGTTCTTTATCAAATTGATTGCATGGTTTAATTTGAATTTTATTCCAATTTTATTTATCTTTTGTTAAACTATGTGTGCATTGTATACAGGAAAAGTTTTTATTCAGTGCGCAAACTTTAACCATGAATTCAGCATACCATTCTAGACCCCCGAAGAAATTTTTCGTCAGTTTTATACAAAAAAAAATCAGTTATTTTATTTTACTAAGAAATGAAGCGAATTTTATTCTCAAATAATTTGCGAAATCTATGTAGGCGTTATGGTTTTATATAACAGCATGTATTTCAAATGACAGTCTTGTTTACTATGTCTATATGAAACACGTTCTTACATAATTACACATAGGTAGCTTGTGTGTACGTACATATCGGTAGCCAATTATCTACGCCGTAGTTATCGCTAATATATTGGTGTACATCTGTACATACTAGACTGTGGACTAACGCGTTGGTCTAGCGGTCGTCAGCGTTATTGCTGAACATGAGGTGCTGGGTTCGGTTCCCGGGTCGGGCAAAGTGTTATTGTGTCTGGAATTTCTCAGCAGCAGCCCGGAGTCTGGACCGGGCACACCGGTTGATGATAATCGGCTCGCCCCGTCACCTTCTCCCAACCATTCGTCGAAACAAGCGTAATGTTATGTTAAAACTATACATATTATTTATTGATAAATAACATCAAGTCCATTTTCCTCGAAAGGTTAGACAGAGTTCTAAGTTTAGTACGCCCACATTTTCCAGTTACGTACCTACTAATATGTTTTGAAATTTAAGTTGAATAAATTAGTGGATGGTTGAATTGAATGATGATGAATGAAGAAATATCTTTATTATTTATAATATTTGTTTTAATTTCTTCTGTTGTTATTAATTATAGAAAAAGATATATAAGATCAGAATTAAATTGAATTCGATTTATTATTTTAGTTTCATTATTTGTTTTTTCAATAATATTATTAAATGAAATATTTAATCCTATAATTTTTTTTTTTTTTTTTAATTCAATTTATATTTTTTAATAAAATATTTTTTATAAATTTTTCAATAACGTAGGCAGTGGAAGAATAGGTGTAGTTGATGATGTCAAACTGAAATGTTACTTTAAGGGATTATCACGAAATACCATTCGTAGAGTTGGAGTAACCGTATAACCTTCATCTTAGATTAGACCAAAATCAATCTACCTAGCTTGCTTCTATACAACGAGTAACATAATTAACGCAAGACCTCATACACCCGAATTAGAGTATTGAGTTAAAAGCATAATACGATGACCAAAACTATTTTTTTTTTAAGCTAACTGATATTAAGAAAAACGTGTCGACCCAAGCATTACTTTATGCATTTAAAATTGAGTCTTATTTCTTGTGTTTTAAGATTGAATTTTCTTTGGCTGAATCAGTGGTAGGTATGACAAAATACATAATGAAAAAAAAAATATATTAAAAGTTACTGAAATCGATCCAGTAGTCAATTAGGAACAAACTACTTTCAGGTCTTGCGTCTATTCTGTTACACCTTGTATATAATTCTAGCTGTTTGGTTGCACCTGAATACCAGTATTTTACATGGAGCGACTGCCTATCTGACCTCCAGAACCTGTTACTGGGTAACACAGTAAGATTTTTGGGATTCTGACTACCGAAACGACTGTCAAAGATCTACCAACCTTTACGAGGCACGGAGGGGTGTCAGTATGACATTTTCACCTTAGAACACAGAGATGTACAAGATACCTTAAATAAAGTATCTGGAATACAAAATGCAAAATACTTTTAAATTAAGTATTTCAGATACCAGATGCAAATAACTTTCTGTAATGGTATCTGAAATACTAGATATAAAGTACGTATCTTTCGAATACTTTTTATAGATAAGATACTGTTGTAAAAAAAAACATTTTTATAAAATGAATGTTTATTTTTTTACATGTAAATCGCGTTGATTGCGCAAACGTTACACAACATAATAATATATTTTTAAGGTTTTAATTGAGACTTAAGTAAAACTAGTTCTTCAAACAGTTTATCACTCATTCGCTATTGTTCATCAATTACTAAAAGTATTTTAGCAAACATAGTATCTACAAAATACTAAGATACCAAACAACAGGTATTTAAATACAAGATACAAAATGAATTTCAAAAAAGTATCTGAAATACAGATACAAGATACGTATTTTGTATCTTGTAACTGTATTTCAGATACTTGTATCTTAGATAAGTTACATCTCTGTTAGAACATAATATTGAAATCAAGGTGTCGACGTATTTGTTGTGGTCGTGCTCTGTCAACTTATTTATCGAGTGGCAGCGAAGCGAGTGCGGTTAGATGAAGTGCTAACACAAGCTACCTACATACTCAAGGTAAGCGTATTCCTTCACCACTAGCTCTAACGAGGTAGGCACAGAAATAACTTTCTCCATAGTTTCAATTACAATTAAACGATAAAATATACATACCTCAGACTCAGGCAGAATAATCATTAGACTTTAATTGTTTTTTTTTGCTTCGTTTCGGATAGGCGGATAGGATTCCTGTTTCAAGTCTAGTTGTCCTAATTATGGATACAATTTACTTAGGTGTACTCAAAATATAGTCAAACAAATTGATACTTTCTAAAATGCCATCCGTTAACATGATAAAATTACGAATCGCTTCGTGCCCCAGAGTTGCTCGCGGTTGCACACCAATACAATTCGTATGGGTTGCCGTTGCCGGTTGCCACCCACGTTTGGGTCTGATTTGAGATGTAGCCAACTGTTCGACGAGTGCGCATGATTTATGATTTTCATATTTGGTTGTTTAAACTTGCTACCTCGAACCGTGATTCCAAAACAACACACCACTTTTCGCTCTTCATTCCGCTTTGTACACAGCCTCATTAACAGCTTTTTAATTCGAAAAATGCGATGGAATGTTAAATATTGTTTTGATGTTTTAACGTGAGTGTCGTTGTAGTGTCCGGTCGACCCAGTTGAACCTGTTGATTACATACGCGATACTATTGAAATGTGCTCACTGATTCAGAGATATAAAAATGTCATTATTTCATGTTGAGAGCAAAAAATAATGCGTGGGTCGAACTGGATAGCTGGACTGATGAAACTGTCAAATGAAAGTTTGTTTTCACCGACTGTGGTTGAGTCTATGTAGAGATTTGATTAAGAAATATTAAAAAAAAAATCTCTTTATCATAGATTATTTTGTTATAAGACTACAAGCTCCTGGAAAATAACTGATGTCAACAGACTCTCAACTGGTTTTAAGTATAACTTGACGCGAATCAAGTTTGCCGAAATATTAATATCATCGTAAACATTTGAAGACTTTTGGGGAAGAATGATTACTGGCAGATGTTTATAACAAATGACTCGACGACATGACAGAAAAGCATACTTCACAAAATAATTGTCTCTATGTTTTTAGCAAATGATGAAGCTTAATTAAATAAATATCGCACGCGACATGGATAGTAAACATTTTATTTTATACTGAAGACAAGGCCATGGCAACAGGACAACAGTGTATAAGTAATCAGGTAATCACTGATAATGATCTACTGAGTTTATTTTAACTATGGTATGCAGATGTGATTGCCGCATAGAAGCAGTCAACATTCTAATAGTAAGTAGGTAAATGGACTTATCTATTTGAAGGCGATTATGTAATGGATAGTTTACTTAGTAACTTTGCTTGGTCTTTGTTCTAATTTAACTTTGGCACTCCTATCAAACTCAAAGCATTTATTTCAAATAAACCAATTACAGGGACTTTTGAAATGTCAAAGAGTCGGAAAGATGAAGCTAGTTGCCCATTCCAAAGCGTTGTAGGTACCTTTGGAGAAGAACGAGCAAGAATCTCCATGGACATTCTTTTTATTAAATCATGATATTGTTACAGAAAGTTGGTTACATCATTTATGATCGAATTATCAATGTGAGAACGATGTAAAAAGACGTGCACATTAAAAGCGTTCGTAATTAAAAACAATCAAATATAAGTTCCATTCCGTACCCGAATTGCATTAATCTGAATAATTTTGTAGGATATTGTTACTCCATTGCTTGATATGTTCGAAAAATTTGTCTGCTCAGCAACGTAAATGACTCAATGAATGTTGTTGAACTGACCAAATGAAAGCCATTGCTACTGTTAGTGTTTTATTCAATTACCCCGCAGATATCCCGACTGATTTTAGGCGCCTATACGGGTCTTTTGTGTAAAGATAAAATTTTGGGACTTTAGAGACTTACATGGCGCAGTCTACAATAATAACATACATAGTTTTCTCACTTACAAAACGAGTGTTCTACATCTTCGATGCTCTTAACTGTACCTATATTAAAAAACTTGACGCGGTGAAATAGAAGCTACACAACTCAAAACGGTTAGGTTGTAAAGCGATGTACAACCCGACCAAGTTGGAGAGGAACGCAGAACGCTGCGCTCGCCTCGACTGGTTTGTCTTAAGGCAATGTTTTTATCCAGTTACTTGCATTCTGAAGCATTGGAACCAGTTTTGTCCCGCCATCTCGTTCTTGTAACACGACCTTTCACTACAATCCATTATTATATGGTGTGCCATGCCGCGCCTGAGTGCAGTTTCCTTTTATGTTTATGAATAAATGAGGCATTGGACGTGGTGCGTTTCGATATGACCGATGGGTAGATCGAATGGTGTTCGAAAACCGAACCTGAATTTCCACGAAAGTGAAATAACTTTATAATAGGAGCTTATTTTGCGTATAAGTTGAGACTAATCAAAAGATAATTTTTCTGAATACTTTTCTAGTTTCAAGCGTGGTGCAGCCTGTTTTGTTCTTCATCACAACTAATGCACTAGTGCCATCTCGCTTTAATGAAGGGAAGAAAATGGCAATGACAGGTAAGTCTCTAAAGGCTCACCGAGAGTTTATTGAAGACAAGTTTTTATGAATAAGGGTTTATCTCACGAGCACTTAAAGTGCCCACCAAATAAAGCGCGGATCTGTTAACAAAATACGATGATCATAAAATCCTTTATCCTGCTGTACCAGGCACACAGCCAACAGAAGAGGTCTGCTCATAATAGGTACAAAGTTCTGAGATGCCGAACAAAAAACCTAGGTATATAATAATTCATTATTACGTGGTTTTATTTAGATAATCTTACATTGCGCTGAAGACCAAGACAAACTACCACATATAAGTAGATATCCTTGACCCTTTGGTTAATAATAAATAATTGACAGAGTAGGCATCTACCAAATAAACTGATGTGAACAAAGGGTTGAACATGTATTGATGCGGTATTGATGAACTAAATAACAAAAACAAAATAATGTAATAAGTTGTAAAAGTACCTACTACCTAAATCCTACTAATATTAATAATATAGATGTGAAAGTTTGTAAGGATGTTTGGATGTTTGTTACTCAATCACGTAAAAATGGCTGAACGAATTTGGATGAAATTTGGCGCACAGATAGTTTATAACCAGAATTAACATATAGGATACTTTTTATCCCGGTAGTACGTTCCCGTGGGATAATTTATATATCCACGCGGGCGAAACCGCGGACAACAACTAGTAAATAAATAAATGCACTTTTCACACAACTAGCACCCCCCTAATTGCGTAACACACTATTAACAAGAATCTAAATCATTTTAAAAGTTATTCCTAATCCATTGCTTCATATGTTTGAAAAACTTGTTTGCTCAACAACGTAAATGACGCAATTAATGTTGTTGAACTGTCAAAATGAAAGCTATTCCTTCTGATAGTGTGTTACGCAATTATTATACGGCTGTCATTCGTAATCTTTGACAGTCGTTACGGATCGTTAGAAGCCAGGAAGTCTGACAACCAGTCTTACCAAGGGGTATCGTATTACAAAGTTACTGGGTTGTGGAGGTCAGATAGGCAATCGCTCCATGTAAAATACTGGGGTTCAGCTACAACCGGTTAGACTGGAAGCCAACCCCAACATAATTGGGCAAACGCTAGGCAGATGATGAGTGCATTACGCAATAGGGTATTTTCCAATTTATTAAAAAATATTCTAATTTGAAGATTGGGACTAAATATGTAACAGAAAAATAAAAGTAAATTGATTTATATCCATTTTCTCAATTAAAGACGATTTAAATTTAATTAATTTTTCGTTGTTTTGAATTTACCGCCAAAACGCTCCTGCGATAACTTTTTATCACGTGACGACACGTGACGTCAACATTGTGTAAACTAAAGTAGTTATTATGTGAATCTGTGCACAAATACTTCTAAAACTGCGCCAAACTAAGTATTTGTACCAGTGCCGTTTACACAAAGCTGACGTCACGATGTCACGTGATAAAAAGCACCGTAACGAGCATTTTAGCGGTAAATTCAAAACAATGAAAAATAAATTTGATTTAAAGCGTTTTTAATTGAGAAAATGGATATAAATCAATTTATTTTAATTTTTCTGTTAAATATATCGTTCCAATTTCAAATGAAAATCGTTTTTATTAGATTGGAAAATACCCTATTATCCTTCTGCTCGGTTATGTCAAATTATATGTCAAACAAAACTCATCATATCAGCCGAAATACGTCCACTGCTGGACATAAGCCTCCCCAAAAAGGGGGGATTTGCCATAATCGCCACGCCTGGCAGGCGGGTTGGCGATCGCAATATGGTGGTAAAATGCATAGAGAACGCTGCTGCCCATTCTCTAGTAAGTCCCTTAGTCGCCTTCTACGACACCCACGGGAAGAAATGGGATGGTGCTATTCTTTTACGTCCGGCACTACACGGAACCAAGCAAAACTAACCTAAGGGAATTTATGAATGCCGTAGCTCTAGCCGGGCAACAATATTTTACTGAATATCGCTATGACCCGAATAAAGGTGTCTTTATCTTGGGCGAGCTTGAATCTGTTGCTGCACTCAGGATTTTAGTCTTAAGTCTACCTCGCAGCTCGGGAGCCCCTTAATCCTTCTTTATTCAAAACTGGGCCTGTGACAAAAGACACCGGCTGCACTACGAATAACGCTATAATCGATTTGAGCGAGCTCACACCCGTTCTGAATTAGCGTGAGCGCGATAACGATGTTCCGTGCATCGTCATAGATGACGTCATGACATGCGCCATATTGCGATAAGGGCGACCATGCCTTATAGTATTATCTCCGTGAGTGCTGTCAAAAATGACAGTTGTGCTGTTTTCTTTTGATTCGCATATTTACCTACTTTTTAAACTAACGTGGCAATTTCGAAATTATGCTTCTGGCTACTGTTGTCACCTAACCAAAAAAGAAGAAGCATTTTGTGGCGAGCCCTGTTATCGCGTTATTGTTGATTGTTGTCAATAATTACAGTCCTCAGCTGTCATAATCGTAATATATAAATCGGAACGTACCTAAATTATTGATGAATCGCTATGAGCGATTATGGCATAACTCGGAATGTAGCCATTGCTTCTGTAACGATTAATCTACTATTTGTGTATAAATGCTATAAAAAAATTGAAGAGTGATATTGTTGTAGGTGGAAAATGCAGTCTATAGCCGAACCAGGGAGGAGACAACACAATATGTTGAGCAAACATGTTATTACTTCACCCGTTTTCTTGTTTAGGTACCTGGCTATCTTGTGAATACACTTAAGATAGCATAGTAAAAAAGATCGTAATCAATGCAACATAAATATTTAATTGTCCACTATGAGTCGGAATCGCACACGGAGGCTTACGTACCACAGCTTCCATATTTAACACTAGGTTTATATTTTTTAAATACTTTACTAAAAAACCGTTCCTTGTAATGGGGAGCCTATTTTACCACCATATTTTTTACTTTTTATTTATATCTGCTCTAGTATGCACCTAAGTACATACACTATGAAATTTTCAAGTGGTTACCTATTAAGGTTTTAAAGATACAGCCTTGTGTCTTGGACGCCAAGCGGACGTACAGACGCCAGCACATCAAGCTACCCCAAATTGTCAAATCTCCCCAATTGAACATGAACCTTATGTTTATGGTATAAAGTTTAAAATCTATCAAACAAATTTGATAGATTGGGGTAGCTTGATGTGCTGGCGTCTGTACAGTGGGGCCTCAGTTATAGGGTTCCGTTGGCACCGTTGGGTATGGGGCCCTAGAAAGCAGTTTTATAACTGATTGACTATCACTAAAATTTCATTTGAAGAATGACAACTGAATGATGAAAACTTAATGGCTTCTTCAGACAAGTGCGACGCGACACTTGTAGAACAATTTCCATGAAGTTTTCTTTAAAATTTTCTACGAGTGTCGCATCGCACCTGTTTGCAGTAGCCTTTATTCGTTTAAATATTTCCACCTTCACACGTTGTTACACCAATTAGCTGTTTCTTGTAGTTCAGGAGTGTATCTGACTCAGAGATTCCGGTTCTTTTAGATTCTTACCTATTCTGATACTCGATACATAGCGATGGGTCAAGAAACTCCGCGTGCATATCATTTGGAACTCGATTAAATCCAGTCAAGTTGAAATATCAAATCGGTTCATTAATTAATGGTGTTAATTAGATAGTTTTACATTATGATGTTGTTTTATGTCGTTAGAGCCTAAACGGGTAAATCGCGAATATGTCTGGATTGTATCTTGTCCAGAAAATGTTGACTCGGACCTGCACCCTAATTGCGCAACTTACGATTAACCATAATCTGTTTCGTTTTGAGACAGATGGCTAAAGAGATGTCAGCACCAATAGGTGGGATCCGCAAGGACCGATGCCTGCCAGGGGTGCGGGTTGTTCGAAAGAGATACCGCGGCCCCTGGCACACAGGCAACTGAGGGAACACGGGTGGGTTTTAGTCAGTAAAAGTCTGACACGCCCTCCCGCTCCACCCAGAGCGGGAGAAGTTATTTGATGATTTCCCATCCAAAAAAAAAAGAGAGATGGCTAAACTATTGCTTCATATGTTCGAAAAATGTGTCTGCTCAACAACGTCATTAACGCAATGAATATTGTTGAACTGTCAAAATGACACCGATTATGATTAATCGCGTATTACGCAACTAGGGTGCTGTTTCGTATACCTAAATCTGTATTTAAATATTGTAAACTAGCTTTTGCGGCGGCTTCACCTGCGTGGCAGTCGGAAATTATCCCACGGGAACGTACACCGGGATGAAAAGTATCTCTTATGTTATTCCAGGTTATAAACTATCTGTCTGCCAAATTTCATCCAAATCCGTTCAGCAGTTTTTTCGTGATTGAGTAACAAACTCCCAAGCATCTAAATTTCAACAAATTCACACAAATACAAAACAAACAAACACACAAACAAACAAATACAAACAACAAATTTCATACACATTTTCACATTTATAATTTTAGTAGGATGAAATTCGATTTTCGTGTCTGTCTGTGTGACCGCGTTGTTCTTCTAAACAACGCAACGGATTTTGTTGCGGTTTTCTCATCAATTTTGAATAAGTTTATTCCGGAAGGTTCATAATACAACATATTAATATATTACTTAGGTCATCATCTGCCTAGCCCTTTTTTAACTATGTTGGGGTCGGCTTCCAGTCTGACCGAATGCAGCTGAATACCAGTATTTTACATGGAGCGACTGCCTCCGATCTGACCTCCACAACCCAGTTACTGGGTAATACGATACCCCATGGTAAGACTGGTTGTCAGGCTTGCTGCCGACACGTAAAGACTGTCAAAGATCCACAAATGACAACCGGGACCAATGGCTTAACGTGCTTTCCGAGGCACGGAGGGATCTTGGTGTGTTGAGATGGTCACCCATCCACGGACCGACCGCGACAAGCGTAGCTTAACCTGATCGATCGACCCGAACAGCTAATATTACTTAGCCACATACTATAGAAATCTTAATGTTTTGTCAAGTAGTTAAAACCGTGCGAAGCAGAGGCTAGTTGCTAGCGAGAGTTGAAAATCGATTTTCGACGTACTGAGATGCACTTTATTGGATTCTCAACGCTCGGTTTAACACCGAGAGTTGGAAATTCAGTGCGCGAAAATATCCCGCGGCGATTTTATTACGTCTGTTTGAATGTCGACTTAGACCTCAATCCAAAGTTTTAAAAAGACAAGTGTAGGTGATAAATGGTTGGTACCATTTACATTTTTTAAATAGATGGGTAGGTATGAATAGGGTGGTCCCTATTCATACCTACCCATCTATTTAAAAAATGTGTTAATACGTACGTATGTGGTACACAATATAAATTATATCTATTAATTTTAATTATATTTCATTGTACATATCTACACCAGAAAATATAAAGATTTAATACCACGTTTTTATTTAGATTATTTCCTGAAACGCATATTTTTTGATAAAATCATAAATAACCTTCCTTTGCTTGCGTTGAAATCTTTCGTTGGGCAGAGTCTTACATTGCTCGGGCGGTTAACCATTTGACAAGAGTTTTTTCGCAAAAACCATATAATTTTAAAATTTTAAAATACGTAATTAAAACACAAATGACCTAGATTTACGTTCTGCAGCGAATAAAAGGGTTATAAAAATAACACGTGGGTCTTAAAACACAAAAAAGTGTGTAAATACGCAGCCAGGTGGTATGATTGTCATATTATTATCTTTTGCCACACACGTGCATAATTCCATGGAAGTGCGTAGGCGCATGTTATTTCCTTCTGTAAGGTCTCGATATAAAATCGTGGGTTACATTATGTACAATACTGGATTTTCCTTGTTGGTGATATTTAAAAGTATTTTATTGGAATCAATATTTTTATCAATTATGGATTCTGTCTTGTGGCTAGGAAGTACAATGAATTTAAATACTCAAACGCACACAGACTCGTTTATAATAGAAAGAGACAGAGAGAGAGAGAGAGAGAGAGAGACAAAGAAGCATTTACCTTCCGTGGCAATTTATACCAGTCAAGTCTGCAAGGAACTCCATTCCAAAAAGTGGTAGCAATTAGTTAGTTTTGATTTTTCGTACGTGTTATAATCGTTCTATGGGAAAACTTGCAACCTATTATTTTATGTTGCATGTACTGTCAAGAACTAAGAAAGTGAGCAAATTACTTCTCCTTCTTCATACATTTCTTGAAAGTACACGATATTTTAATCCAATTTATAAGTTGTCAGGCACGTGAGAGCATTGCAGGGGTATGCAACTTAATGACATGCGTATCTCTGCCCTCCCACCCCTAATGCAAATAATCACCGCACACGATCGCGATGCCAATTTGTAATAAATTGGAGTCTTAAGGTAAACGCACACACACTTATACGCGCCCAATCGGACAAATCGCCGGAATAATTCGGAAAGTTTTCTTTAATTAGACATAAACATGACATAGGCATAAACCTTTGATATAAACCTGTAAAGGTAAGCGCATACTTGCGCGATTACCTTTACAGGTTTACGTCATTCATCATTATGTGCCTAGCCGTTTCGCAACTATGTTGGGGTCGGCTTCCAGTCTAGCCGGATGCAGGTGCGACTGCCTATCTGTCCTCCTCAACTCAGTAATACGATACCCATCGGTAGGACTGGTAATCAGACTTTCGGGCATCTTATTACCCGTAACGATTCTTAAATCTATAAGTGACAGCCGAGACCAACGAACTGTTAATTTTTTTTTTAATTGTCACTATTAAAAAAAAATGTTTTCACAAGCTGAAGACAGAGACGGACGGATCGACCTTGTTTGATAAAGTTTTTATAACGTATTGCAATGTCATGTTAAAACGATTTGCGAGCCTGGAAAGTTATATTGAATTGACTCCAAAACGTGATGCAGCTCTTATAGAGTCTACTGCAATGGCTAGCAATTAATCAATAACAAAACCCCACGGACACAACATGTCTTATAAAACCAGAGAAACCACATAAGTTATGGTCATGGCAAATAACTAGTATCTAATAAAACTAATTGACATTTATTATTAAAACATTAGCTATTTCGCAACACAGAGGATGTGACGCGTTTTAATATCTTGTGTTTCTTCTTTCTGTCCTTCTCTATATTCTTGCGAAAGACAGAGATGGATAGTGATAAATTTCAAGGTACGCAATATCAAATATTGGAGCCAATCACTGTTGGAATCCTTGTTGGTGTTGTTATGTAGTCTGTGACGTTACAAGATAGTTGCTACAATATTGGATGTTAATTGACATAACATATAATTCAGGTTTTCCTTTGAAGGCAAGCAATAATTTATTTAATGGCCTTATGCTCCTGGACAGTATAATGGTTGTTTGGTGGGTAAGCAATTGACTTGCGTTCCAACAAGTCATTATCATCATCATATCCTGTCTTTCTCCCAATTTATTTGGGATCAGCGCAACATGTGTGTGGGTGTGTGTATGTGTATGTGTGGTGTTTTCCTTCCATACTTTCCTATTAGTCGTCATCATGGTAGTCAACCCCTTTCTAGCCATGTTATCTTTCACACAGTCAATTATCTTTTCTTTGGTCTATTCCTATAGCGATCCACATCCATACTCAACATATAGGGAAAAAGGTTTGTAACCGCTGACTTAATATTATCATCCCAAAGTAACCTATTCTATAAAATCATACCGTGAAAACTTAAGTGAGCTGTCATTCCACTTGATGCTAGCATAATAGCATAATCAGCATAAAATGTGGACACAGGCCTCCTCGCTGTGAGAGCGAGTGGGCCGTAATCCACCACGTGGACCCAGTGCGGGTTGGTAGATGTGACATGTCTTCGAATTTTTGGTTCTAGAACATGCCGGTTTCCTCTCGGTGATGAAATAATTTACACAAAGTTATGCGCCTGCGACTTGATGCCCCTAGCATCAAGTACCATCACTATTGGCACTTCACCTAATAACTTAGGTGAAGTGCCAAAAAATCCCATGATAACTCATGGGATTTTTTTTACAGAATAGGTACATCGGCTGTGTCCATTTATTTATTTGACTAAATATACGTTTTCTGTTTCTTTTACTTAAACGCTGGATACCACGAATACCTAACCGACTCACGGTACAAAATACATTTTTTAAGTTACTTCCTCCGTTACTAACAATTTTTCAGTAGAGGAAATCACTAGAAGAAATTAAAATTAGATCCAAACTTTCTGCGCAACCCTATTAAATATCCTAGTCCAACCAACATCAAGTTCCTGCATTTTATCTAACAAAGTAACGTATTTTACGTATTTAGAGATTTAAATCGTATGCCCGCTACACATTAGTGAAACGTAACATGAAATGTAACACATATTGAAACATAGTTATAGTGTAAATTCTAATGTTGCATAGGTTGGACGGTTCATTTGTGTCACATTTCTTGTTACGTTTTACCAATCTGTACCGGGCACTAGATTTTCCCTCACCGTACTTAGCTCACGTTCGAATTTTTTCGTGCATAGAATCTTAAACGCACTGCTTAGCACCGAGAGATGAAAATCGAACACTGTGTTTTTTCGATGCGCTCGGACTCACTCGCGTTGCTCTCTGTTGGATAGTCAACTGTCGGTGTTGAACCGAGAGTTGAAAATCCAGTTTTATTACGTCCGTGTGGACGTTTACTAAGTCTCCGCGACACAGTGTCCACTGTCTATACTGAGAAAGAGTAAGATCTCACATCCCGCTTGGATAGCTAGATACGAGTTTCAGTATAAATGAGCGAAATAATACTATTCAAATGTCATTGTCAATGAAAGAGGGCCGTCTTCTGACACGGTCGGGCGGATGAAACGATTTAAATTTTTGCCCAAATTTGAATTTGTTTTTAATCATCGATGCAGTATCACCAGTTTCTCTCCTGCACAATATGACAAAGCTTGGAGTCGCCGCTCGAATGTTGAATTTCTTTCATGTGTAGATCAGCTACAGATATAAAATTTGTAATTCAAAGCGGAGGCCACGAGAAGACCACCCCGTCTCGTTCTTGATCGTAAAAGTTACATCTAATTGTTAATAAAATATAGGCTGTCGGTACATTTTCAATGTAGGTATAGCATATTTTATCGTCTTCTAATATAGACTACGTTCATTGGTTGTTTGTCTATATTGAATCAAACCCTGTATCAAGCTCAAAGAAAAAAACAAAAAAAAAATCACCAAAGCTAGGTGTCGGGAAAATACACGTTTAGCATCAGTTTTCCAGTTAATTTTCACCATAATACAAACAATAAAATTAGACAAAAGACACGTCTGAAACTTTTCACGAAACAAATTGGACGTTGTATGGAACCATAGACGTTGTAACATTTGACAAGTAGAACAAATAATGTACCGTTCACATACGTCATACGTCACAGCGGATTTTAAATTGCGTGGTTGTAAGTAAAACCGATTATTTCGACATACTGAAATGAAAGTAGGCAATAGGTTATTAACCAATTGGGGTTTTAAATAACCGCGGCTTTGCACATGTTACCAGTGTTTATTATTACAACACATATTGTTTGAAAATCGAATTTTGGAATGTATAAATTATGACAGCGTATGTCACAGACAGATCGGTAATAAGTGAATGTAAATTTAGCCGTCGAAAGAATAGAGTACAAGTTCATATGACAGTTTTATATACGCACGAGAATTTTAAATTGAGAATGAATTATCGGTACCTGTTAGGTACTTTGGGAATTGTTGGTCAATGTACACAAGTTTGGGTCATTTCTAACGGCTCACGCGTCTGTTTAATGGTATTAGTAATTAGAACGGAACGTGTCACCAAAACTATTCAATTTAACATGTACCTACTTAGTGGCCGAAGCAATATTTTTTAACATTATAGGTATAACCTACCTATTTTCGGTTATTTTTGCTGATAAAAAAATCCTTGTTGATTCTTGACAGTCAACTTAATCCGTAACTGCATAAATCTACGATTTGCAATATTTAGAGTAACTTAATCCTTTGTCTCAAATCCAGCGATTATAATTCAAAATCTAAGTTGAACCCAAAACCAGTCGAGTGCTTAACATCAAGGCTTTTTATCCAGATTAAAGAACATAATAATAAAATAAAACAATAGAGCTTTGAAAGCCTTCGCGGTAAAGCAACGGATTTCTAAAACAATTGATCATAACATGTTTAAAATTACGAGCCGTTTAATGTACTACAAATCTTTTGGTACACGACTGTACTTGTGATAATATTATGAAAGGGAATTAGTACGGTAGGTACTGTTAAGCATAAAAACTTCTTTTTTGTAGGACTAAGTAGGTATTATTTTACAAAACATTACATTTTAAAGTTTATACATTAAATATGAATGATTATTATGATTTTAAGACTGCTACTTATTACCAAAAAAATGTTTTGTTATTTATTTTTAGTAAGTAAAAAAATATAAATGAGTACTTAATATAAGCTATTTTTGAGTACAAAATTTCAAAATAATAATCTTGTCAATATTCTTAGATTGGGTAACATAATTTTATATGCACCATACTTTAAGCGTAGATCCTACAAAACCGTGGCGGGCGTTTCCGACAATCCATATTCATGAACTCAATACTATCGTACCGCTGAATCTGCCTCCACAATATAAACAAAACAGTCCTTGTTCAGAGCGCTCGGCGAGCAATATATACGTATAATTTTGTCAATCCGTCCGTCTGTCCGCTACGGGCGCACAAAAGCTGCAACCACCAACTTGAAAGTTGAAGCGTTTCACAATACGCGCACCTTGCCTTTCATCCCATAGGATATTGTCCCCATCCCTTTTAAGGCTCCCGGAAAACTTTGTATCACAAAATGAAGTTTAATTGTTCATACGGGCAGCCTCTTAACGCCAGTTCAGTGTACCGTCAAGCTGCTTTCCGCGCTATATAAGGCTACGTTTGTTGGCTCGAGATAAGCTTTGTTTATTTTATTCCACCGATTAGCTGGTACCGCGTCTTTATTTCTACAGTTTTATGAAGTTATTTTACGGTCACTGCGCGTGGTTTACATTTAGGTTACAGGTTTATATCACGTTTACAACTATATCACAGAACACATTGGCATGAAGGTTTGAAACTTTGAAAGCGCCGTGGGCGGCACAGCACTTACTCTTTCCTTTGACGAATTCCGAATGTTTGTGTCGTGCGGGAACGTGGTGTTGTCGGTGTCCGCGGGAGGCGGCCGGGGTCCCGACTGCGACAAGGCAAAGGCACCATAACAAGGCACGCGCAGCGACCATGCTGCGACATCACTCGCGAAGCTACGCACACGACCGGCCGGCACTAACTTCCATCGTGTACTGGCCCGCCCGGTTTGTGGAGCCTCGCGCGGCGCGGGCGCAGCCACAGACCCAAGCTTCCTCAGACCCGACTAGAAGGCTTGCCTTTAGGCGGGAAACTTTGGCATTCGATTCTTCGGTGTACGTTCTGATCATAATAAGCCCTGTCTTGAAGGCTGTAAAAGTCTAAGTCCAGTCTAAGTCCACTTTTCTACAAGTCCATTAAAATCCAAATATAACTGTTTTTTTTAAAGTAAATTTAGCACTAAATTAACGTTTGGAAAAAAGTGGCGATTAAAATAAAAACAAAAATTAACACAGAAACCGAATCCCTCTATGTATGGGCACTATGAACAGTATGAACATTATCAACCCCGTCACTCCGCATAAAACGCACAAAATTTTAAGCACGAATCAAGCCCGTGAGCTCGGCTCCGTCTCGTTTGCCACATCTACAACTTGTGACGGTCTACGTCTGCCCTCTCACGAGCACAGGTAAACGTCGAGAAGGACGCAGGTATGCGTCGCACTCGACACGCCGTAGAAAAAAAAGCCACGTAACAAAAGTTTTTAATAACGCATTGTGCTCACCTAGTACAGATACGAACAAATTGTACTGATGGACAGACGAAAATTTAGCTTTTGAACGTATCATGCACCTTTTTTGGTCGGATTTAGTAATTAAAGTCTGTGATGTGTTCAATTTTTTATTCGTTGAATATAGGCGCATCATTGTTCGGTGTAGCTTTTGTAGCTACAAGAGCTTCCACTGTGCTTTGAAATATAGCCCCAAAGTTATAGAGATAAGTTTCTATAATATTAGAACGATATTCAAAAAAGCCAGTTTTATCAAAAGTTGTGGACGCCTAGTCTATTATTGATTCAATTCGCTGAAAAACAGGCTAGTCAATAAGCAAACAAAGTTTAAAAATATTATGCTAAGTTCTTACAAAACCTTCACGGTGTTCGCGTTAAGCTTGGTCTAAGTGACGTCCCTGAAGCTAGCTTAACTCGGCCAGTGACTAATGTTACAGGTTCTTGTGGCACTATAATCGTTACCGTTGCCCAACGTACGTAACTAGGCAACGTTTACTATCCAATCTTTATTTATATCTACTTTATAGGTACAGGCTTTAGCCTTAAGCTATCAAGTTTTTCTTGATCCTTTGAATTTCTTAAACTTTTAGCTAGCTGTAATATCATTACAGTCCAAATCTAGGAATGCAAAAAAAATACCTACAAATAAAAAAAACCCTTTTGCTCTTAAAGCATCTCTGAGGGCTAATTTATCAATAGTCGCATAACTTATATCTGAAGAATAAATCTGGCAGTTATGCATATTTTTTTTTTCTATACAAAAGCTGTGAAACCGACATATTTATTCCTCAGTTAGAAGTTATCTGACTATTGAAAAATCAGCCCTTAGTAAAACGACAGTCTTTGGAACTTTTCTGATGTCATTGACAGCTGCAAAATCAGGCTGTCTCTCTATATTTTGCGATGAGCTTTTGAAGTACATGTTGATAACCAATTACTGGTTGATTTAATGCTTCCATTGCCATGCGCGTTGCGACGGCGCGGCATTTCCATGAAGTTTTCATAGAAATTGTTCTATTTGAGGTGTGTTGCGCTGTTGCGTCGCGCTTGCCTGCGGAAGGTCTTAAGATGACCTTCTATATCTACATCTCTCTGGGTCCTGGAATACTAGAAACTAGAAGTCCTTAAATTGTTGACTGCGCACATAACTTTCGTTTGCCCAGCTGTAAACTGTTTAACTTAAGAAATTCTACTAAAAACTCACACTAATCAAACTGTCAACAGGTCTATGGTATAATACCATAAAGTCATACCCACATTAGTATACGTCTTGTAATCATGCGTTACTAATATGCATAATTCATTGATTAAATGATCAAATCCTTTACATCTACCGCTTAATTCTACACAGCGTTTGAAAATCGAATACAGAGGTGCTCAATCTTCAGTCGGCTAGCACAGGCACCGTAGCAAGTATACCGCTAAGAAAAAAGGTTGAAGATACCTGATTAAATGATTACTCGCATTTCTCAAACGACAAACATCGCCTATAAATATATTATTATTTATCTTTTATTTGAATAACCAGTTTGTTTTTATATTAATATAGAATTAGGTATAATTACCTAATTCTTTATTTCTCTAGATACCTTGTTTCGCTTTTGATATTATTATACCTGTTAGTAGTAGCGATTTTAAATAGCCTCCAATGAGTAACACAAGGCTTATTAATTATTGCGCACAAATATGTTTTGTCATCCGCTGGTCTACTCTGTGTAGGAGCTTTGTGGCTAAGTAGTAATACCCGCACAGGTTGATCGATCAGATTAAGCTACGCTTGCCCCGATTGGTTCTTGGATTGGTGATCATCTTACATACCAAGATCCCTCCGTATCTCGGAAAGCACGTTAATCTGTTGGTCCCGGTTGTCATTCATAGATCTTTGACAGTCGTTACGGGACGTTACTCAGAAGCCCGAAAGTCTGACAACCAGTCTTACCCATGGGAATCGTATTGCCGAACAACTGGGTTGTGGAGGTCAGATAGGCAGCCGCTCCAAGTAAGAGTGTACGACTAAACGCTGACAGACACTACGCCGACAGACTGAACACCGACAAGACTTTACTTCGAAGGGACTCTTCGCCGACAGTTCGCCGACAGGGCTCATCCTTGCGCTATCACTAAATAGTCAAGTAACTGCCACTAACATGGAAGAAGCGCTAGCCGGCCGCTGCCGCGGCACTGCTCGCTCCGCTCGCTCGGCTCGCGCGCGGTTGGTCGCAATTCTAACCTAACCTATTACCTACCTGATGAGCCCTGTCGGGGAAGAGTCCCGTCGAAGTAAAGTTTTGTCGGTGTTCAGTCCGTCGGCGTTTAGTCGTAAATTGCCAAGTAAATTACTGGAACTCAGCTGCATCCGGTTAGATTGGAAGCTGACCCCAAAATAGTTGGGTAAAGGCGATCAAGATCTGCCGATCTATTCTGTACAAATCTCAACGAGAAAAGTTAGGTGCAGGGAGCTGTCTTTCTAACTGATATTAGGGTTTGACAGTATTGACAGGGTACTTCAGGGTACTTACTGCGTCTAAGTTTTCGCGGACAGATCGGCAGGAGGCATGACGCAAGTTTCCACGGTGAGATTTTTACTTTTTCACAGAGCTGCTTTTCCGCCAAAGATATGCTATGCAGCTACACTGCGAGGATGTGAAAACTAAGCTACGGAACTATTTGGCGGGTTCTACTAGTGCTAAGCTGTGTTGTTGAGCAGGTAAGATGTGCTAAGCTCGAGCAATGCGATGCATCGACAGTCGGGAAGCTTATTGCGAAATATAATTTATTTTTTTGCTTCCGTCTATTTTCGGTGATAAACGCGCGACTATTGTAGGTACTCTGCTCTACACATAGCTATACCACTCACGCGTCCATAGTTCCCAACCACAACACGCGCCCTTCCTTATAAACGCATAGCTTAGTTGAACCCGTTTCCACCAGTGCTATGCTATGTGCACCAATGAATATTATGATTGGTTGATCTCAAACACAGCCATAGCACACCTGTGGTGGCAAAGCAGCCTAAGTACAAAGTTTTTCTACTTCATATGCCAATAGGAATCATCTGCCTAGCCTTTTCCAACTATGTTGGGGTCAGCTTCCAGTCTAACTGGATGCAGCTGAATACCAGTATTTTACATAGAGCGACTGCCTAACTGACCTCCACAACCCAGTTACTGGGTAACACGATACCCTTTGGTAAGATTGGTTGTTAAACTTTCGGGCTTCTGACAACCCGTAACGACTGTCAGAGATCTACAAGTGACACCCGGGACGGGCTTAACGTGCTTTTCTGAGGCACGGCGGGGTCTTGGTATTGTAAAGATGGTAATTATGCCAATAGGAAGTGGTCTATAAATAACTTGCAATAATTTATTTCTTTACCTACTAATAAGTGAAACTAAATAAAAGCTGTTAAGGATTACAATATTTTTACATTCTATTTACGCAATAAATTACAATGATGTTTCTTTTTCGACAACATTTCTTGGATTCTTGTTTATTAAATTCTTGGATTCTAGTCTCATAATCATTCTCCTGCCCATAAGGTAAAAAAAAACCAGTTTATTTGGGGTCGGCGCAACATGACTTTTTTTCTCCACACTTCTCTATTAGTCGTAATCTCGGTAGACACACCCTTTCTAACCAAATCATCATTACATAGTCCATCTATTGTTTCTTGGATTCTAGTCTACTAACATAAAACAATAAAATCAGAACCCCGCGTCCTATTTAAGACCTATCGTGGCGCAAATACGCGACTTTCGCGTGCGTATATGTCACTTTTTGTTCGGTAAACTTGAACGAGTAGTCTCGCTGACAGAGGGCTCTTTCCAGTTACCAGTTAAATAGGACGGTAATAATAATAATCAACCTATATGTTCCCACTGTTGGGACACAGACCTCTCTGTGAGAGGAGGCCCAGTGCGGGTTGGTTGATGTCACGACTTCGAATTTTTTGCTTCTAGAACATTACATTTTTGTATCATCACCATGTCTTTGTTCTTCGTTTTGAGAGCAGTGATGATGAAATAATTTACACAAAGTATGCCTGTCTGGTTTCGAACCTATAACCTAAGTCGTAAGTCGCGGACGTTATCACCACTAAGCCACTACTAGTCTTCATCGTCTTGTACACACGGCTACACATCAAGGGGTGCGGGTTGTTCGAAAGAGATACCGCGGCCCCTGGCACACAGGCAACTGAGGGAACACGGGTGGGTTTTAGTCAGTAAAAGTTTGACACGACCTCCAACAAAAAAAAAGGTATTATTTCCAGTATAAGCTGATCTCGCATTGTATAGGATTTCCATACAATGCGAGATCAACGGAAACTAGAATTGTATAGCTTGATGTGCAGCCGTGCGTACTAAGATTTTTAGTAGTAAATAAAATTATTCTTGTTACACGATTGAAATCTGTTTTCCATTTTACATTTCAAATCTATTTGTAATATTCGTATTCATCAGTATAAAATAATATTACCCAATTAAAATTAATATAAAGTGTAGACATAAATAGTTATTATCGTTGGCCAAATAGTTATGTGCTAGATATTTACAGGTTTACTGCTTAACGGAATAAGGTTCTCTGAAATAACATAAATTAACTTTTGACATTATTAATAAATATAAATAATTTTCATTGCCCTTTTCATCGTTATGTACCTACATACTGTTATTTATTCGTGTAGTACCACCCATATTTTTTCCTGAAAATCAAATCAACATGCCATAATATGTCTTGGCCGTTTCTGAAATAAATTCTAAGCTTTCAGAGGAGTATCATAATATATATGTACACTACGTACAATATTCATTCGCATGATATAGAGGAAATAAGATTTTGTTTTTACTGATTCAGGCACATTATGGTATCTAGACAATCAGTGAATATTATTAGACTTTTAATTAGGTACCCGTAACTTTTACTTTAAAAAAAACACAACGTCATGTAGTAAGCAGAACAATTTAGAATATTAGTGATTCGTACGACTTTACTCGCCCTGATCGATTCTCGGGCGAACCGATACTTTAAAGTGATATATTATTTAATAAAAGCGACTCGCACGAATTATATTTATTTCTTGGTGATACGACAACTTCTGAAGTTTTTTGAATAATTTTATGTACTTTATGCATGTACAGAAGCCAGCACAGCAAGCTACCCCAAACTGTCAAATTTTCCGAATTGAACATGAATCTTATGCTTACGTAATAAATTTGAAAATCTATCAAAGAAATTTGACAGATTGGGGTAGCTTGATATGCTGGCGTCTGTACTTGCAGTGACCTCTTCCAATAAAATTCAATACGTGTCAATTGCTTAATACGTATTTCTGGAGTGGTCGATTCGTCAACAAATAAATTAACTTCGTGCTTACTAGAAATATTAAGTACTAATATGATTTATTTAAAAGTACCTATCGATTCACCCAATTCGGGCGAATCAATTGGTGCGAATCGACTATCAAAATACGGTTTCAGCACCAATTTTAAAAACAAACCTCCGCGTCTCTAATACCTTCACAAACATTATAAACGAGCACTGGACATTAATTTACACTATTTATAGTGTAATGTATCAATTACGTTATTTACCAACTTAGATTATATTGTGGACACAGATAGCAAGCGCGCGTTGAACTCTTTACGAAAGTAGAGATCTGGCACTCACCATGAGAAACTTACTAACCGCATTATGCGATAACATCGATTCACTCCGCATCCATTGACGGCCATATTTGAACGCGTCATGCAACTATCCGGGCATAGCACTCAATGTATGTGAAACGTGAAAGTTGTCGCGTATAGCGGATTCGCGGAATGAATGTTTGGTCAGTCGTTAAGTCGTAGCGGGTTCACCTCACATTCCTGAACTGTAGAGCCTTCACGGTCTAGAATGCTCTTACAAATCTCTCCGATGTGTTAGATGTCGTATCGATGTATCGATATATCGGAAAATAGTAATGTAACTAATGGATTTGGAATTTTAATCGATATTTATGATTAAATAGTCTTTTTGCCATTTATGTGTTGCACAGTCGGTTTGTCGGTCGGTTGTGTTGTTGATGATTAGTGTGAAGAAATAAATAAAGTAAGTAATAGTGGATTTATTGGAAGATATAATTTTTCAGAAGGTAGGTAAGTGAAACCAATTTTGGCAGAAAACTAAAGTTGCTAATGACACATTTCGTGTCATCGACTTGTTTTCCTTTTCATCACGGTTAACATAAACACAAGAGCGTGAAGATGCATAAATCTGCAGAATATTAAAATCTATTTTTAGAGGCAACTGCCCTTTTAGCATAATTTCTCATAAAATAACCAATACGTTACTGACATCGTGTGTTCACCATACAACTTCAGTTCCTACTTCCCAGTGAGATATTACCGATATAATTGTGCTGGCAGCCTCGTCCTTATAGCGGAGGCTGAAAGGTTATTATTGCATGTGTCGGGTGTATATTTCTCTAGCCGGCCCTTACTCTACGCCTACAGGTTAGTACGCCTCGTCAGGCTGCCAATAAAATATCTGTTAAACTACATAATATGAAGCGTGTCTTGTTTAAGTTGCGCTTAGTTACTAAGATGTGCTTGAGTATTAATAACACATAATAATTGTGTTATTATTGTCGGTATATGAGTGAAAATAGGGGCAAATGAAACAATAAATCAAATGAAGAAGCTTCGTAAAGCTCAAGGAAATTGCAGAAGACTATGGCAGTAAGTTAAAGGTAGAACTTGAGTTTAGGTTTAGGTGAAAGGTCGTGTCAATTCAATGGCTTATATTGTAGACTAGAACAATGCTCAATCATTAATCTTGAATAAAATCGGACAGATTCCGTACCATCGGCATCGTTCCCGAAACAGAGAAAGAGATAAAATAATTAGGTTCTTTTAATTCATATACGGACTTGGGATGCTTGTCAATCCAGCATGTTTTTGATTCGCGACTCCGCAACTCCTTATAGTCACAGAGTATCAAAACATTCACAGACAAAGACCTACCTGTCTAATAAAACGTACTGCAACTCGCCAACAGGAGTTTCAATACTACGCGATTTTATTCCAAACTCGGCAAACAAAACATTATTAAGGATTACAAGTAAAGCACGGGGTTCTACCTGCGCCTGAGCACAATAGTGAAATCAAAGCGCCATTGTGGCGCTACAATGCAGTCAAGTGGTTGGAGTGGCTTTGTTGGTACCGTCCTCTGAAAGTAGCTATACACATAAAAGAATTAGATAGTGTACTTTTTGGCTGCCAATTTTTCGAAATAGAGAAAGAACTATGAACGATGTTCATTTTGGGAGTTTTTTTTTTTCAGTTAAGCTTAAGCTATGGCATCGTTTGAGCTGGCAGACGTTATCGCTTGCGAAGCAGAAAATAATTTCAAAAAAGCGTGGGCTGCTTGATATTATAAAAATACCTCAAAAAAAACCCACGCTTTAAAAAAAATATTTACTGCTTTTTTGGTTTGATTTTTAAAGCGTGTTTTTTAGATTTTTTTTATTCTATTATTTTATGCAGTAAATTTTTGCACTTGACTATGAAGTTGTTTTCCTAAATAGCGCGCAGTCATTGTTTTTATAGAGCGTTAGTCAGTCTGATAGCCTTGACTCAGTCGTGCATAGCCTTAAATCTTTAAAGAAGCTTTATTTAAATCCAGCGCTTTCTCTCTACGTCCAGAGATTTAGACTACCTCTCTCCTACAGGTTGTCGGCGATTCGTGGTACACTAAGGTTGCTTCCCACGATTTAGTCGCGGATTTCATCGCGTCTGGTGGCAACCAACAAGCCGCAATCTTAGCAATGCCAATTCAGCATCGTGGCTATAGACATGTTTAATCTAGCTTCTGTTTAAAAGGCCAGGATAGGCACAGACATGATAAACGGGTTGATTTCATTGGGTTGTATGACTCGTATGTAGCAATTATTTTGGCTTTTTAGAGTTCCGTACGTCTGAATGAAAAAACGGAACCCTTATAAGACGTCTCGTGTGTCTGTCTATCACAGTCATTTTGGTCCGAATCTAATGAACCGATTTCGTTAAAATTTGCTACACGTTATGAATTTCTGTGACCCTAACACGGAAGAGTACCTAACGTAATATATGAATTTTGCATATGGGGGCGACATTTTAAATGAAAGGGCGGACTTCAGGGTCTCAATATTTTTTCAATAATTTTAAATTAAATAACTAAATAGGTAAATGAAAACTGACCTTTACTATCTCCGACACTACTTAACCTATTTTTTTTAATACTTAAATAGTTTTATACTTATAGATCACAGGAAAACTTTTAAGAATTCTACGGTCTTAAAATAACGAAGAGAGAATAAGAATTTGATTCAGATGTGTGTGTGAAAATGTTTTTGAACTACAATGTTAAGTTTGCTCTGTGAAAAATTCATCTCAATTACGGAAACCTTCATTTCCAACACGCACTTGTCGTGCTTTTTTTTAATAATACGTTTGCCTAGGTGTTTCCGCTACAATGAAATACCTGTACCTACTTTTGTAGGTATCGTTCATAATAACGAGATGTGTGCTGTTTACAGTAAAAAGTTAAAAACTTAATTTCTTATACATATCAATGCAGGCTCTGGTCAAATCTAGTGTTTGTCATTTCACTCAATACATAAAAATCTAAATTGTTAATTTCACAAACGTACAATTAAAATTCCTAAATAAATTAATGCGTCAGTTTACATTGACAAACGAAACTTCTCTCACATTTAAAATTCTTTAGAAGTGCCTCAAGTAGGTACCTAAGTTTCATATTAATTAATTGTTTTTATTACTTAAGACCAAATTGCTATGTTAACACGTCTGTTATAAACAAAATGGGTTGTTTGTATTCACTGCGGATTGTGGGACGGGGAACCACCGAAATGGTCGTGATCAACTGGCCTTTTTATACGGGTGGTCCTTTTAATACCTTAATACTTTGGCGTTCAAAGCGCTTGTTGTTCTACATACATACCTAACCGTTTTTTGAATGTGCAACGATTTTTATTCATAATAATTCTTAGATCGCGTGGAGGAGGTGAGTCGTCATCAATTTGTCATGAATCAAATCAAGACAACGGGTTTTTGTTCACTTTGGCAGAAGAGAATATTTCTAAGAACCCACACATAAGTATACATATTCAAATAAAACGGAATGTAGAATAATAAAATGATTTATTTTTAGTATTCTAATTTATCGTGTAGTAAGCTAGTGTTAAAAGTTGCGAAAATAGCATAACATAATTTAAAATAATATTATAAGTCTATTAGCCTGATATATTACATGTTCGGGGGCAATCCAAGAGCAAATGAATTCTGAGGAACTAATGAATTAATGCAACATTTTACTATTTGGCGCCAAAATTTCCTACATTTAACGAGTGCCATAATGGCCTGACATCGTAAAGATTAGTATTAAATTCGTGAAAAAAGGCTTTACATCTCTAAGTATAATTAAATTTGCAACATTCCTGACAAGATTTTTACATCTAAATTGGTGTCAAACTTGCCAAAAATGCCATAGAGAAACCTGTTGCACGCCTGTTGCTAATAAACTTTGTCACCTTCACCTGTCAAACCACACAAAATTTATGTTTCAATTAAAGATGCATTAATAATCAATAAATTTTAAATAAACAATTTTTATTTTATTTTAATGCCTCCATGCACTATTAAGTACGTTAAAAAATACTTATAGCGTGATGCAATCAAATTTTAAGGCCCAGTAACAATTCTCGAAACTAAGGTTGAGTGGCGTGGAAAATAAACGAGTCAAAGACGAAGTTAGCAGACGCGGCCGCCACCTAGAGACATTCAAAATTATGTTTCTGATCATTAATACTAAAAGAAGAAACTTAATAATTGCCGCCTATTATAAATGTTGTAATAAAAAACGCATTCCTGGATACCAGCCAGTATCCCACTGCGACGGGGTTGGAGATTCGAGTTTATGATGTACGATCTTAATTGTCTGACAACCAAAACTGAACTGTCTTCCTTACAAAATAAGAACCAACTCGCCAGGTATGTGTTGACTGTGCACAAAATACGATACAGTGTTCATAATAAAGAATAAGTTAGAGTGTTCGAAATGTAAAGAAATCAAAGGGCGAGGCATCTGCCACCCCCGACTGCTTGTCGTAATCGTATCAATAAGTTAGGCCGCAAGTTTATTTTTATCGATATCAATCGATCATAACGTCGTGCGTTAACGATACCATCAGATTCGTTCCTTTTGATTTGAAAGTCGAGTGTTTTATAATTACAAACGATAGAGTTTTGTGTTTTTACAAAAAGTTGATCCTTATCAGTGATTTGTTATTTGTGAGCAAACCACAAATTAAGGTACTTAATTATAAATCTATCCGGCGGTCGCTTGAGGCGGTTCACACTCGCCTGAATGAGAAATCTTTGAAATAGTTAGAAGCGACTCCACAGGGCTGTCAATACGATGCAAGCCTGGATAACATGCTCCGATAAGCAGATAAACGTTGAAAAGAATAATGTACTTTAAATTAGTTAGCTTGAGGATAACCCCCTCCCTGCTGTGCTCTTTTTTCTGTGGGAGTGATGCACAAAGCTATGCAGAGATTGTTCAGAATGCATTTGTACAGAAGATATGCATCAAGTCGCTTGCATGTATTCTCTGAGCAATTCTCATGGTAATGCGTGGCATCCGAGGCATGATCGCCCTCGGATTTTGGGTTCCTGAAGTCTGTTCTCTACGTCTCATGGAAAATTAAATACAACTAAATTACTATATAGTCTGATTTTCTCCTTTGTTAGCAACTTACAAATAACATACTTACAATAACCTTATTCAATTTGTGAAACGAAAAAGGCTCCTAAAGATAAAATTGCATATTCGCAATTGTTTATTTTTTCAACACCACTGATATCACGTTCAGGCGGTCTGCGCGCGCATACATTAAGTTTATGACTGGAAAAATCAGAGCCCATCGCTTCGCCACAACAAGTACAACGATCGGGTGTCGCTGATAAATACACTACTGAAATTATAAACGTCCCGACAGATGCAATTTTGACATACAGGCGGACAAAGGGCTCGTTCGCACGCTCGCCACAAAACCACGTTTTTTGTAGAAGCCTCCGAACGGAATCTAAACGCGAATCACATTGTGGGATCCTGCCTTCTTATTTCAAATTTCTGTTTTTTTTTTTCCTTTTGGCTACTTGAAAATGTGGCCAATGGCTTTCATTAAATTAAAATGAGGTTTTTTGACAAATTGACTGCAGTGAGAACAGTTTAGACTTGAGTCATTAGAGTTTACCGTTATAATAGTATGTCGCGGTTTAGATTTTGGACTGTTATATTATTTAAAAATAAATTACTTACATAAACATAATATCGAAATAAATATAGTTTAAGTTAACAATATAGCGTAGCGCTACGAACTACGTAGCTCTGCGTAGGCATACTTTGTAGTATGGGGTAGTAGGTAAGTGTTTTAGTTAAGTTTATTAAGTTTTTTCTACGAGAGGGTTTGATTTGAAAAGTCAAGAGATCACGTCCTCGAGTCGAAAATTATATCTAGGATTCATATCAGTTGATAAATTTATACCTACTGCATTGCCAAATCAGCTCAGAAAAATGCAGCTGACCTATTTTACAAAGTCATTCTTATCGCTCATATTTAAGTTGAGTAAACTCCCTAATGAGATTTTTAATGGCTAGCAACCATTAGAGCTGTGTGCAGAGTATTATCCTCTTATCTCGTCCATCTGAGTTCTGTTACTGATAGCGAATTGGGTTGTACTCGTAATTTTTGTTAATTCTGGTAAATAGATACTCAATTTGGACTTCTGAGTATTAAAAATTAGAACGAAATTGAACATGATCATTTCTCGCATGTGGATATTACCAATAGAACCGGGAAATCATAGCAGGCAAAAGAAGGTACTTACCTAGGCATTTATTGATTAAAAACTAAAAAACACAATGGTCCTGTCTGACACGTGACCGACTAAAACTTATTCAATTAGTTTATGCTATATAGAGTCGGACAAGAAAGTGCAGAGTGACATAACCAAGGCTAAATATTCGGTCTCGACTGACGGACGGTCATAAATCGTTGACGTAAAAACGAACGTTATGCCACACCACTCGACGACCAAAATGGACGATTAAAATCAAAAATAAAACTACAACACGGCGTGCTTTTGTCTTACTCGTGTCTACAACAGGCTTTTATCTGTTGGCCGCCGGTGCCCGTTCCCTATATTAAAAAAAAAGTTCGAGGGAGCGATGGCGCGCGCAGGTAACTCGGCCATTTTGCTTCACGTTTTTATTGTTATTCTTTTTCAATAATCCGCTTGTTTTATGGCTTGTTAGGTAGTTTGTTACGATTCGAGGTTACTAATTAAGTAACGGGAAACACCAGTAGCAGGAAATATTCATTAACAGAACGATTTTTGAGGTTCCGTGCCTCGGGCTGCTACGGAATAGCTTTTACTCTCGTTGGCCCATTTAAAAATAAACATTGAATAAATGTTACACAGTCTTTACCAGAATCATTGTTCAACACTAGTAGTTAACTAACACCAGTAGGCTTAGCATGACGCTTTCTATTTCTACTCTACTGTAGAATAGAAATCGCTTGACTACATTTCTCGGTTCAAAACTGTCAACAGTCTACACGGAAACGTAATTTTTGTCTACTCTTTCGACGGCAAAACGCTTGTCTACGGTTCTCGTGCTAAGCCTGCTGGTTAAAAAGATATATCAAGTTCTGGAACCGATGTCTACACGGAAACGTCATTTTTGTCTACTCTTTCGACGACAAAACGCTTGTCTACGGTTCTCGTGCTAAGTCTGCTGGTTTAAAACATATATCAAGTTCTGGAACCGATCCTTACAGCCCATTAAAACCGTCACCCTAATTGGTTTCTATAACAATTTGTATCATTTTGAAGGATTTCGCTAATCCATTGCTTCATATATTCGTAAAGTTTGTCTGCTTAAGGGGAACCTAGTCGCGGTGAACTCACTGGTGGTGGCCCGTTTAAAAATCACGCTGTCTCACCAGGCTTCGTGCCCGACAAAGATAGTAGCAGTGATGAGCAGTTAGACGCTAGTCTACACGCACAACGTTATTGAGTGAGATGCAGGATCATTTGTAGTAAAAAATTCGCGGAAAAATTAAGAAAAGTCCTTTGGAAGATCGGGTTTTATGAAAAAGCCAATGCATAAATCAATGACCAGTAAAGTATATTGAACTTTTCAACAATTGAACTTTGCCGGTACCTACTTGGTTTTGGAGATTTTACACTTCTTTTATTACTTAAACACGCCCAAAGTTAAGTAAAAGTAGCAAGAAAAACTAATCTTGGTTGGCTCCTAACTTTTTAATGGGTTTTTATTTTAGTATTCTGTTTCCGTACAGACAATATTAATAATGAGACAAAACTATATCATATTTTACTTTGGATGTGCCATGTCAGACAGTCGAGGAAAACACTCCCGAAGTTTGTATGCAAAAAATGTGGACTAGGTTCACCTTAACAACATAAATAGCGCAATGTAAGTTGTCGAACTGTCAAAAAGAAAGCCACTGCTACTGATAGTGTGTTACGCAATAAGCCCGCCGCACAATAAACCAATTTATATGGAAACCTGCTAAAAATCTGTGTTGGCTATTGTTCGTCAATTATTGCGGTAACCACACATGCGTTTCCGCGTATCCACTTTACAGTAAACGGAATATACGAATTATTGTCCAGACATAGGATTAGACAGATCAAAATGACGCCACGTTAGATAGCTATTATTCAAATACCAATTGAACTAAGCATGGTTTCCAATAATAAAGCGAAGGCTAAATTCTTTATATCACATTGGCTTCAACTTTTTCTCCGCGTTCGAAAGATAGCTATTACAAAACAATTCTTTAATAATATGTTCGGAGGTGGCGTGATAAACGGGTCTTCGTCAAACATAGCATTAACGATAATAATCTAAACTAATCATTAGGTACGAAAAATGCATCCTCGTAACAAACAGGAAACATAATATTTACCTACCGACAGTTTTTATATTAATTTAAAAGTCGCAATGTTAAAAATCTCATTTATTTTATTATACGCGTAATTCTCAATTTCCTGTGATTAAACACGATTATATTCTGATGAATAACTCATGAAGTCATTAATGGAGTTTTATTTTATTGTGACATAGGTCTATTTGACAAAGGGAACTTTGGTATGTACAGACACCCAGCACATAAAGCTACCCCAAACTGTCAAATTTTCTCAATTGAACATGAACCTTATGCTTATGTTATAAAGTTAAAAATCTATCAAAGAAATTTGACAGATTGGGGTAGCTTGATGTGCTGGCGTCTGTACTTAAATAACCTACCTAAATAGATTTGGCTATTTCCAAAGTTTTCATATACATTTAATTCTCTACGACACACTTATCGATAAATTAATTAGTTTTTCGTTGTCGTTCTATTATAAATGTTTAGATATTTGGTTTTTGCTACTCAATCACGCCAATACGGCTTGGATTAGGATGGGCACAAAGATAGATTATAACTTGAATTAAGGGCCATAGTATCCTCATCTCCCGTTTGTAGGTATGCTAAAGCACGACTGCCGCCCGCGCCCGCGCAGGGCTCCTCTGAGCCTTTATCTCAAAATGGGGATATTCCTTTGATTAATTTACAATTGTGCTTCGGCGATTCTGTGGTACCTCTAACTATCTATTTTTCAGTGTATTTTTTTTTTCCAAATAACGAAGCCGTTTAGTAGGAGTATGGAATAGAAGCCAAAATATTGCGTGTTGGAAAATATTTTTTTACAGCAAAAGTATTAACCATACAAAAAAAGTACTTCGGGCAAAATGATCTATATGAATCTATAGCAAATTCATATATTTTTCAAATCTTCAAGACAAGCCGTTAATGAGCAGTAGGGTTCATAAAGTGACCGTGTTACGCTACCGAATGGGACGTAGGCCCTTAACATAGGATACTATTTATCCCGGTAGTACGTTCCCGTCGACCTCCACGTGGGCGAAGCCGCTGGCAATAAGCTAGTCTCATATAATTGGAAGCGGTCACCAATACATTGCATAATTACAGGAAAAGTTTTCAGTCGGCTATACATTGTAGAGAAAAGTCGACTGAAAACTTTTGGGGTGTACCCACGGGTACGTCTAGATGAGAATTACTTTATTCCGATGTTCGGTCTATCTGTTTATGTACACTATACTTATCTAATAATTATATTAAAGAGGTATAATAATTGTTAGATAAGTATTGGTACATAAACAGATAGACCAAACATGTATGTAGGGGTTTATCTTCATAACCACTAATGCGATTCCGAAAATTCTTTCTCTAATGGGAAGCTACAGTGTTACCGAGTGTCATAGAAATATTTTATGTTAAAACAAGATTTTTTAAACGGATGAGGGCGCGGGCAGAGTCTAGTAAATAAATAAATAAAAATCTAATTCTCACCACAGTAGATTGGGAAAGCCTACGACTAAGAAAGTCAGAGGCATTCGGGTACTAACTAAACCACTCTGATTTCTCATTAAAATGTCTTAGATACCATATTCAGATATACTAATTTTACATACCTGACTGCTAAAATCCGACTTTCTCTTGAAGTATGTAGGGGTCGGCAGTCAAAACCGTATTTTAAATATATGCATATGGATTGATTTTTGGAGCGCTTTTACAGCGCAAATGAAGTTATATTCTAGAACTAGGTTATGCCCGCGATTTCGCCCGCAAGTATGGCGGATGTCGTCGACGGAGGCGTACTACTGGGATAAAAGTATCCAATGTCTTAACCTCATGGCCAATCATTGCCTTGCATCCAAATCCGTAGAAGATAACAGATAGATAGATAATAAATTAAAACAACTACCCAACACCATACGCGACTAAATAACAATAATAATACCTTGCTGCCCTCGAATCGGTGGAACGCAGAGCAAAAAGGCTCATAGGCGACGAAACGTTGGTGGCTAAGCTTCACAGCTTGGCTCATCGGCGTAATGTTGCTTGCCTATCGGTCTTCTACAGACAGTGTGCGCAGGAGCTCCACGACCTGATCCCACCATCGCCCTTTAACTACCGATCTACCAGACGCACTGCAGGGTAGCATCCGCACTTGGTTGATATCCCGACCAGTCAAACTCAGCGCTACTCCTCTACATTTAATATGCGCAAAGCCAAAGTGTGGAACTCTCTGCCTACGTCTGTGATCCCTTCCACATTTAACCCGTCCACCTTCAAAACAAGAGTGAACAGGCATTTTATGGGCACGCTCGATCCATCATAGACCTGATCAATCGCTTTCCATCAGGCGTGATCGAAGTCAAGAGCAGGCCCATTTAGTAACATATTTTTTTAAACCCAGTAGACCGCCTAAATGTTATTTCAAGATGCAGACTATGACTATACAATCTCTTAAAAACAAGTACTACATAAAAAATTCTATCAATATCACATGTAAATTTTAAAGTAAAATAAAATGTATTATGTTTATTGACACAAAATACATTTGTATACAATACCCTAGTCAACCCCTACTTTACACCCATAGGTGATGACGCTTTTTGCTAGCTTTGAATTTTTCTATGCCTAACTTAAGAAAATTCTCATACTTTTCGATCCTTATGGATTATGTTTGAGACAAATTATGTCGTTCCTCAACATGTCATCTATATCCATGGCAAATTTTCGAAATCTGCTCTGTGGTTTAGACTTGCGAAAAGTAGTTGAAATCATAGCCAAAATAAAAATATATCATTAATAATTTATTTATAAACCAAGTATAATTTATAATTAAGTGCATATTCTTACAATACAAGATGGCGTCGATTGACTAAGCTAATATTTTCTTTGATTGATTACCGTATGAATGCGGATGTTGGCTCGTATTGAATGAACATTAAAATATTATATATCTACAGATGTTCGCAAACTCGATTAAATACAATTCTTCATTAACTTCCATGTTTCCTTTTATGTACAGTTGCAATGCAACAAATTATATTCTTTACATTATTAATTTAATGATGAACTAAGAAAGATTGATTAGTGACGATAGTTCCTGGCTTAGAGAACAGTTACCCATTTTTAACTACGTCGTGGCAGGGGAAGTAGAAAATATTTCCGCTGACGAAATGCTGTCTAAAAATTGACAGATAATGTGTTTAATGATAATGGAGTAGCAAGATGGATAACAAGAAGAATAGCATAGAAGGAAGAAGGCGCAGTGAATAGAATAGAACTGACAATAATTATAACGACGATGAATATACACACAAATCATGGAGAAGTTCGACGATAAACAGGGAATGATTGCGTTAAAATGCTGTGGAAGAGGATCATGAAGATGATGATGATGGTATTTACCTTGCGCCATCCAAGGGTGTCGTTCCGAGAAAGCTTGAAACAAAAGCATAAATAGATGAGCATTTTTGAACAAGGCCCACGTAGAACTAGACTCACGATTACTGCATGCAAAGGTCTATCTGCTACTAATATTTGGAACAGATACCGATTCCTTTGTAACCAACGAACATCAACCCAGATAAGGGTGGCATTTGGTTGTGATGCTGAATGTAGTCGTGATATGTTTCTTTCATTTTGGTAATGAGGTAATAGAGTCTGCTATAATTAATTATGCTTACATTTAATCGGCCTGACCGGGTTTGAAGTTCATGAACATTCCGATTAGAGAAAGCTTCGCCTTTTGAATTCGGATTTTGCATTCTGAATTAAAAATCATCACAAATTTACATTCTGTTGCAACAGGAGTAATTGATGTAGATAAGTAAAACTAGAATTTTACACCAGTAGTGAGAAAAGCAAAAAGAGGAAATGATAAAAAAAATACTGGCATTCAGCTGCATCCGGTGGGACTGAAAGCTGAGTCCAACATAGTTAGGAAGATGCTAGTCAGAGATATTGGACAGCAGTCCTGTAAAAAGAGGAGACCAACCTTCCATATGTTGAAGCATGATCTGTAAGTCCCTCATCAATAACTCTGCAGTCTTCGTTGAGATCAAATAAAAAATCTAAATATACAGTATACTGGAGGGTACAAATTGAAGAAGAGACGGAAATATAGAATAGGACCGAAAAGGACATTGTTCAGTTAGTTTTTTTTTTTTAATTCCACTTACCGTTTTCGTTACCGAAGTAAACTGTGTGTAAAGCACGATCAATACATTGCTACATATGTTCGAAAAATGTGTCTGCTCAACAACGTTAATGACGCAATGAATATGGTCGAACCGTCAAAATGAAACAGATTATGATTGATCGTGAGTTACGCAATTAGGGTGCAGGTTCATGGGCTGCTTGCGCAAAATGAGAAATAATACATGTTAATAAGGGTTAGTATCAGGAATGGATATAATAATATTTTAGTACTTGTTAGTTTAATCTTATAATTACTATTAAATACTTAAATGTAAAGAAGTCACAATCATCGTTCCAGCACTAAGACGGTCACAACTGGACTTTGGCCTCCCCAAAGTGACTATTTCACAATTTATTGGTTAGAATTTATAGCTGTTAGTTCCACCCAGCAACCTAATTGCGTAAACACACTATCAATGAAACTCTGAACCATTTTGAAGAATATCTATTGCTATTCCATGGCTTTATTATGTTCGAAAAATGTATCTGCCCAACAACGTGAACGTTGTAAAACTGTCAAAATGAAAGCCATGCCTACTGTTAGTGTGATACGCAATTACTCTGCTGGTTTCTTTTAGTCCCAGATTGGTCCACAATCGGTCCAAAGTACAAATAGTGCAGTCGGAAATCTAGTTCACCCTCAGCTCTTAAAGCCTGCAGAATTTATGGTAATATTTCTCGGTCGTGCATATAATAGAGGTTAATGTCAAACTATTTTCACTGCTCGCTCCCTTACACTGGGTAATCACTGTAAGTGCAGCTACCAAGTTCTAGTGTTGTGCGTGACTCGACAGTTCTGATATCGATGTCGTGGTTCGTAAGGCAATGTGAAGGTAACTTCGTTTTGTTGAGCTTTTTAAGGATATTCTTATCTACCATATAGGCTAATATAGTTTATAAAGACACCGTATAAGTTTACCTATTAGATTTATTTATAACTATGTTTGGCGACTTCAATTAATTAGTAGGTTGCATGTTAGTATTAGCTAATCAATTGCAAAATCATTACAAGTCATAGAAAACGGGAAGTACATAAAATTGGTTAACACAGAGATTTATCGATGAAAAAAGTAAGGGAAGGGTCCATTACTAGGCATGAAAGAAATTGAGATATACCAAAAGATTTTTGTCGGCATGATGTCGGTGCAGCTTTATCATGTACCTCGCGGCGCCTGCGCTGGCCGTCCAGCAATCCGTGGTCTTATACTTGAATACATTACAAAACACCCTTTAACATTGATGAGACCGCCACTTGTTATTGTTAATGAAAAGTCGCGGTTTTACGGAAAAATTGGGTCCATTTGGTCGAGGTTATAAAGACCGTTGCTGTTATATTAATCAGCCAAAGTCAATGTCATTTGCAAATTGTAGACGAAAACAATAAAACACTAATTATAGCACAAATATATTTCACGAATGACGCATGTAGGTAAATACCTATTATCTTGAGATGTTGACAATAGCACAGAATATTGCCAAGGACTAGATGGTTGTCACGTGGGTTCCACGCAACATTTATATAACATATTATGAAATATTTTGTTTCATTTAGAAACAGCACTCGGCAGCCATGATAACATTGTACTCGTATGAATTAAACTTAGTGAAACAAACTCGTTCGAAAGTAAAGACGAAACAATAATACTTTTGATCTGCATGTGTTTTTTTTCGGGCTGATAAATGTTTTCAAAGTATGGCATAAAACTGCAGAAAAGTATTGATAGTGTTCTTGGTTTTCAATATCTGTACCTATTCATAGCAGTTATTTTAGATTTCCGATTTCTCCACCCAGACATGTAGGAACGTTTACCAATTACTGGTACATAAACTAGAGAGGCAAAATAAAGGTCTGCTTGAGAAATGGTAGCAGGTAGGGATCTCCGGCGGCGCTTCGTGAAGACGTTTGCACGCCTCGTCACGAGCAAGCCCCGAGCCGCGAGCCTGTCGTCCATCACCCTGATGTGAGGCACCAAATTAGGGCTCTAAAGCAACGAGCACCACTGTACTTTATCGAAAGACACAGTAAGTACAGCACTTTTGTCAGGACTATAATTATTTGTAAAAGCACTGCTGTCACAAAAATATGATTGCTGATACTTTTGTGCCCCGATTGGTGTAAAACAGACAGAATACCACAGTGAAGATAAATTGTGTTTTTCTATCAATTTAATCAGACGTTTCTGTTTTTCGGTTTGAACGAATAAATAGACGTGATGCTGGGAATTAGAATGTTAAACACTCCACAAATCAATTTACTTTCTTATCAGCTAAAATCACAAGATTGCTCTTTGTTCCTCAATGTTCAAATAGTATTGTCATTTATTTTAGCATCAAACGAGATAATATAATATTTACTACGTTAACAAGAATGATAAAACTTGACATGATAATCACACCTTGTACTAGACTATTTAAATAATTGAAACCACTGAGTCGTGTCAGTAAAGTCAGCACCATGGTTCGGTTAACATTAGTTTCTATTTCTAAACATCTGACTGAAGATGTTTTAGACAAAGTTTTCAAGTTAAAGACGAAAAGTGAGGACGATCTCCAAAGTGTTGAAATAACAAGGGCGGCGCCCGCAGGTGAGGGCCTCATCAGCGCTGTGTATCGGATCCAAGTGACTGGCAAACATCATACAGCCAAATTCATCGCCAAAGGACTAGTAAATGACCCTCTAATGCGAAAATCTCTCGATTGCCATACGTACTTTAAAAGAGAAGCTTTATTTTTCTCGACCATTCTACCCATCTTGTGCGAGGTTCAGAAGACTTCAAGTGCAAAAGAGAGGATCCAGGAGTTCCTCCCAAAATGTTACGGATGCCATCTCGATGGTAAAGACGATTATATTTTGATGGAAGACTTGTTTGAGAAGGAATGTTCGTCTATATCTGAGCATATTACTATTAACGAAAGAAATTTGACCCTCAAATCTTTGGCGCATTTCCACGCAGTGTCCTTAGCTCTGCGAATAAAAAAACCTGATACCTTTGCGAAGCTTGCGAATGCACTAAACGAAGTTTATTATAATGATAAGAACAGAAACTGGTATGCGAACTATCTCCAGGATGCCATAAATATAGATAGAAAAGTGCTTGCAGAATTTGAAGATCCGGAAAGCGTTTATTATAGAAAATTTAACGCCGTAGTTAATGATGATGTTTATGGGCAATTGATACGCATCGTTAACAGTCGAGGTGATCACCCCGTGTTTAATCATGGAGATGCTTGGTGTCCCAACTTTCTGTGCTGCAAAGATAAAGCCATCGTTATTGATTTTCAATTATTAAGATGTGCTTCTCCTGCCACTGATTTGGCTTACTTCGTACTAATGTGTGGCAACCTTTGTTGTAATAAAGAAGAATTTCAGGAGGCTGTCGAAGTTTATTACAAGTCTTTGGAGTATTATCTGGCAGACATGGGGATCGATGCAAGTAAGGCTTTTTCATTTGACATGTTAAAAGAAGAATTGAAGAAGTATGGTGCTTTTGGAATACTAGCATCATTCACATCGTTCCCCTTGTTGGCCAATGAACGTTGCGACACCCTACAGTCCTGTGAAATGAAGAACTCTGGCTCTGAACGCATACCGCTCGAAGAGCTTTGGCCGTTGAATCCAATTAAACAAGAGGAACACAAGACGCGATTCATGAACGCTGTTCGTGTTGCTGTAGACGTTGGACTAATCTGAATTCAACAAATGTTAAAAGAAATAATAAAAAAGTTCGTTATTATCTCAGTGTTTCTTGTCTATCACGACTTGGCTACATCGCACTTAACGGAACAGTTAAACTTAAAATCATCTCTCAACCGCCAGCCTCGCAAACTGATTTGTATAGAGATTCTACACAAAAACACCTGTATCTATATAGATAAGCCTTTAGATGAGTCGGCAATACATTGGAATGTTCGGATTCGTGACCGCTAGACAGCCGAAAACTAATTATCGCGCGGTGTCGAAGTGTTCGGCCGTTCGGACGAGGCTCGTGTGTATCGAATAGACTCGCATACAACTCACATTTTAAACCGGCCTATTAAGAATGGTGATTTTTTTACTTTTCTCGGTTCTGCCCTATAGCCGGTACTTGTTGCTAACTCGTGAATTAATATAGGTCTTCAATTAAAATCCAGTGATAACGATTTAAATCCAGTCTTGAATTATGCCGTCGATGGAGCAAGTTCCTTCATCACAGTCACAGACGCACACGCAAATAGAAAGTGTTTTAAAGTAGAAATTATTTGTTTTACTGTCCTCTTGAGTAGGTTCTAGTTACAAGGCTTCTTTTTCGAACGAGCTAGTATTTAAACAAGGATTCTCGGTACTTTAGCGTTGTGTGCAATAACAAGTTAACATCGACAAGAATTTATGTTCCCATATAACACAGAAACGGCTGAATATCAAATGCGAATCACATCGGATTCCTAAAACCGTGCAAATGCGTATAAAACTGAATAGTACCTACCAACATACTGTTCAGAAATTTGTAGCAAATAGTTAGCGACACTGAATGTAAATGTGACGATTTCGTTGTACTTTATACATATTAAAACTCAATACCCGTCTTTAAGAAAATTGCTTAAAAGGCAAAGCGGAGTAGAATTTTAATATGCAAACTTAAATGTTGGTTTACATAGAAGGTTTTGTATAAAGTTGCCGAAGCTGACAGCTGATTGGCACGCAATGTGTTCAAATCACGCGTTCGGTCCTCGATCTCATTTTAATCGTTTCACGTGTTGCGTAGTTCTAACAAGCAACACCTATTAACTTGTCTTGGTCGTTGTGATTCATATGGGAAGGAAATATACCGATGTGTGGATTCCGAAGGCCAAATAGTTTTAGCAATAGAACGTAGCCCGCCTCTAGTCTATTCCTATGACTAAAATTCCATCAAGATATTAATATTAAGATAAACTGGACTTGATAAATAGGTCTTATTAAATACTTTTTATTAATGTAGACTCATTCACCTTACTGCGACTTTGATTTAAAATGGTATGACGTATTATAAGGCGCTTATCTGATTGAATTAAACGCCATTATGACCTATTTGTTCTATTAATTGGATGCTCCATTTTAGAACTTCATGTTGATCTTCATTTGATTTTAGAGGTACTATCAAGGGCGTAAACATACATAAATAAAATGTTCAAAGGCATCGAAAAAATTCCGAAGGCGACTGCAGACCGCAAATCAGATGGGGCAGCAGCTTCATCGCCTTACTGCAGTGACAGATCGCAGCGACACAAGTGGTTTTATTTCTATTGAAAATGCTCCCATAGATGGCGATAATGCGACGGCATTCAGAAGTGTACCGCCGCAACGGCCGCAGCGCAACGCATTTTCATCCAAAAATTGCGTTGGTAGATAAAGGAGGACTTCTACAATGCGTTGTGTCGTGGCGAGGGCCGCCCCGATCTACGCCAGCCGTTTTAGATATAACAACAACATAATCATCAAACTGCAAAGTTTGGCAAGCAAACTTGTAAAAGCCAAAAAATAGTATTGTTTTGTAAAATAAAAAAGTCATTTATTCAAATTAGGCTGATCATCAGCACTTTTCGAACGACAAAATATATAAGACAGTCCCCCATATCGCCCACCCGTCACCACTTCCTAGTGTTTTAGCTGGGAAGAAGAAGTGGCGCAACAAACTCCTCAGCAGCTGTCTGTTTAGTCGGATAGACTTGATTCTAACATACATAGACAAAGTATTATAAATATTACGAGACACATAACATTAATTAAACATATAACATTCGATACATACATAATATGTCAGCCAGACAAAGAAAATGAAAACTTACTCGAGCACAAAGAACAAAAATGTAAATAAAGCGTAATACCAAAATAAGAGCCTCCTGGTATTAAGGGCGTGATAGCTTACATATGGAATGCTGGATTATGTTCACATAGCTGTTACTACCCGAGTTACAACTCGAGGCCACAAATGATAACCTAGGACCATCGACGTAAATAAATAAACGGGTAGCTAATTATTAGTAACAATAACAAAATCATGGTTAGCAAGACGACCTGTCACCACAAGCAGCACCCGTTCACGAGCATAACGCAAAGATCAGCCACTACCCCCCTCGCCATATTTGAGGGAAGGAGGTAAACCGGAGCATGACGAATATGCTGCAAAAAATCAACAAATAGACCTGAAGAATATCCAATTGGTACCTAAACATAGCGACACAACATCACCTGGACTCGATGCTGAAAAAGGATTAAGAGAGATTATTGACAAGCAGTCAACTGCTGTCATAGCATCATTGGTTTGAATTTGAAATTAAAATATTCCATTTTTTTTTATTTAAATCAATGTAAGAGTAGTAGTTCCCTGCCAGGTCTCTTCAAGGGTCTAAGAGTTGCTCCCGTCTGCTAATAACAGCCAACTACATTAAAGTAACCAACTGCCTTTTAATTTCCTTAGTCATGGTTGCAAGTCCGACTGCTGTGATCCCGGGTTCTATTTCCAGGTCGGGAAGTGGCAGTCTTGATCTGTCTGGAAATTAACTGTAGCAGGCCACAGTTAGTAAGAGTGAGTGCCCAGTAATTAGAATGAATGGTGCACATCAGTTAAGCTACTAGGCCAGATGGAGCAATGATATTCTCGTTGTGGTTTTGCGTGTTATTTGACAGATCTATGTTTAGTAGCGGAGGGGACTTCTCCTTCAATCTGCCTAGCCTTGCCCAACTATATATCTGGTTGTCAGACTTTCGGTGTTTTGAATACCCGTAACGCCTATCAAAGACCTACGAACGACTTCTACAGGATCAACTTAATTTAGCTAGCGCAACTTCACAAATGTGATGGTTATCGATAGCTAATGACTCTGATGGTGAAGGTGGAAGGCTCACGTCCAGCTGTGCAGGTTAATGAGCTGATGCAATTCAAAACAAAAACGTCTTAAAAGATATTCCCTAAAACAAACACTTGGTAACTGAGGTAGGTAATGAACGGAACAAAATGTAAATTTTCCCAAACAATACAGGCCAAATGTTAGGTGTCACACGAAATAAACTAACGTTGTATAAGTAGCCACGGTTTAACTTATTTTGAGTGTTGATCAGTGTTTATAATATTTATATATTTAACTAGCGACCCGCCCCTGCTTTGCACGGTGTTTACAACTTGACAAAACATCGAGATTTCTTTATATGTACCTAAGTCTAATTTTGCTAATGTATTATTCACATATTATAAACCTGATTAAATTCTGATGACAGTGAAGTCGCACCAAAATCCGTTGGACACGAAAAGCGACTTTAATTTATAATATGTACAGATTTAAACTATGGTTAGACCTGCTGTCTTGTATGGGTCAAAAGTTGGGCCACAAAAGGGATAAGTGAAAGGCAATTACATCACCTGAGATGAGAATATTAAGGCCCATAGTATCCTCATCTCCCGTTTGTATGTTAAAGCACGACTGCCGCCCGCGCCCGCGCAGGGCACCTCTGAGCCTTTTTCTCAAAATGGGGATATTCCTTTGATTAATTTACAATTGTGCTTCGGCGATTCTGTGGTACCTCTAACTATCTATTTTTCAGTGTATTTTGTTTTTCCAAATAACGAAGCCGTTTAGTAGGAGTATGGAATAGAAGCCAAAATATTGCATGTTGGAAAATATTTTTTTACAGCAAAAGTATTAACCATACAAAAAAAGTACTTCCGGCAAAATGATCTTTATGAATCTATAGGAAAAACATATATTTTTCAAATCTTCAAGACAAGCCGTTAATGAGCAGTACGGTTAATAAAGTGACCGTGTTACGCTACCAAACGGGACGTAGGCCCTTAAGAGGGATGTGTGTGGATAAAATAAGAATTGAGTAGATACAAAACAACCGACTTCCAAAAAACACTACAAAGTGAAAAATAACTTTAATTTCGGAAGTCGGTGACTGGTGACATGAAAATTAAAATACATACCTAAAGTCACCGACTTCCAAAATTAAAGTAATTTTTCACTTTGTAGTGTTTTTTTGGAAGTCAGTTGTTTTTTTTTTTTGGAATAAGTTTTTATTTTTCACTGTTTAGTTATAGTACCTACCCCACACCAATTCGAAATGTCATCATCCTTGGGGTAATAACAATGCATATTTACCCGATAGTAGCATTCGCGGTTGATTTGCTGTCATTTTTTGTAGAGTTCCGTTGTCTGTCAGAATCTGTCTCCGAAACGCATCAGCAGATCTATATGAAATTTAAATAGGGGAACCACACGGGAAGCACCACCTTTCAAATGAAAAAGAATCATCAAAATCGGTTCACCCAGTCGAAAGTTCTGAGCTAACAAATATTAACAATAATAAAAAATACAGTCGAATTGAGAAACTACTCCTTTTTTGAAGCCGGTTAATAAGAGGAAGTCTGAAAGTGGCACCGGTAACTGAAAAGTTTCGTGGAAATCGGTTGTCCTGGTATAGGTATGTGATACAGAGGAATTAGGAAAATGTCGTGGGGAAAGTTTTGAGTATGATTGTCGATGGCTATAAGTGAAGGGACAGAGAACAGAAACGATGGATGGACTGTGTAAATGATGCTACAGTTTTTTTTTGGTTGGGATTTCAACAAATAACTTCTACCATTCTGGGTGGAGCAGGAGGGCGTGTCAGACTTTTACTGGCTAAAACCCACCCGTGTTCCCTCAATTGCCTGTGTGCCAGGGGCCGCGGTATCTCTTTCGAACAACCCGCACCCCTGGCAGGCATCGGCCCTAGCGGGCCCCATCAGTTGGTGCTGACATCTCTTTGAGGCGCGTGGAACACAACGTGCCGTCGACCCGGGCTTGGTCCTTACCAGACAGCGAGCTACCCATTACTCACCGTCCGCAAGCCCGCGCCTACGGTGGCTGGGAATTAGCCTGGGATTCCCGACGCCCAGGGCGTCTCCTGCGGCGACTAAGGCCGTGAGGGCGCATGTACTGCCTCTCCCTCACGTGTACCGCCTCCCTCTTCGCGAGCATTACTGCTACGCAGAAGGAGGTGACGGCTACCCATACACTCTCGCTCCGTACCATGGCCTGGACCAGGGCCGGACGCGAGAGATCGCCGCCGCCGGTCGCCTCCACGAGGAATGATGATATGGTTAGGTTAGGTTAGGGGGTGATTACCAGGATGACGACTAATAGAGAAGTATGAAAGAAAAAGACATGTTGCGCCGATCCCAAATAAATGGTATCTCCATTTATTTAGGATCGGTGCATATCTCTGCGCAGGATAATGATTCGTAGATTAATGTCATTCGTAGATCTTTGACGATGGTTACGGGCCCTCAGCAGCCCGAAAGTCTGCCCACCAGTCTTACCAAGGGGTATCGTATTATCCAGAGTAACTGGGTTGTGGAGAAGCAGTCAGGCAGTCAGATAGGCAGTCGCTCCATGTCAAATACTGGTATTCGGCTGCATCCGACTGGAAATGACTGGAAATAATTGGAAGACTGAAATCCGACCCTAAAATTGTTGGGAAAAGGCTAGGCAGATGATGATGATGAAGGGCAGGAGAATGATGTGATGATGTGCAGATTTAGAAAAAAAAACCGTTCTCTGGCGAGACAGTTCGTGACGACTTTCGAGAACTAACGTGGCTCAGAAGTGAGATGGGTCTATAATTTCTGAGCAAGGTATTGACACCTTTTTTGAAGCAGAGAACCACCTCTGCTGCACGTGCCGGGTGTGGTAAATATTTTGATTAAATAAATATGTTATATCTTAGAAAAAAACGAGTTTAAATTTTTCAGTATAAATCGGCAATTTCATGGGAGAAGATATTTGATGATTTCCCAGCCAAAAAAAAAATCCTGATATCCTATTTTGAAAAGCCCAAATAGCAATAAAAGTCAAAAAAAATCTAAAATATTTGGGTAAATATGGGATAAAAATGAGTAAAATCGAGTATTTATCCATTTTTTATAAATACTCGAGTATTTATCCACTGCCCATCACTACTGAAGGTACAAGCAACTCAAAAGGATTTAACATCGCGTCAAATTAAAATGACAATTATAATTATCAATACACTCGTGTTACGACGCGAGCCGTAAAAAGCCGCAAACGATAATACGATATCAAAGTACTCACATTTTAACGACTATCAGTAACCAAGAAACATGAAAATAAAATTACGTGTTTGGAAACCTGCGTCGGCGCCGGAGCTGGTTATTTCTTTAAGGCCAGACTTCATATCAACTTTGTTACGCAAAATTACTTAGCTTCAGTGCTTCGGAATACCATAAAAAAATCATCAGAATTATTCCAAATGTGAAACTCTAAAACTGGAAATAAATGGCAATTATTAATAATTTTACATGCCCCATTAAGAGAGAGAGACCATGCCGCGACAACCCAAAAGAGGGAAAAAAAAACATGAGTTCACATACGACGAGGCTCTTAAAATTGTCAGAGGGAACTTCTAAAAAGAGATAACGCTTTTAACATTAAAAAAAAGTCGAGTCCATTTTGTAAACAGGTTGTAAACGATCTTGTACGCGGTGTTCAACCGAAAAATGGTAGGACATCTTAAATGTTTCACTAAAACGTCTCATATTTGAATTACGCGTGACCGCTTTGATGTGGACGAGTTAAAGACGCTTTAAAATAAGTGTGCGAAGTGAAACAGGTATTTTGACGCATGTCCGGTGCTGAGGGTTGCTCGTAAATATCACGAACTTTTCGTAAAAAGCCCACTAACTTACAAAAATAAAACCAATACTTAATAATTAGCAGTGCACGATAAATAACATTAAAATGTCTTAGCACATAATTTATTTGTTTATTTTGCAATAAAAACACTACCTACATTAAGATTATGTTATATGTATTTCATTGATACGGACACCTACACTGAGCCTAAACGTGAATCATTTGGAACCTGAACGCTATACCTATAGTCTCCTCTTAATATTAATAACTCAAGATGAACTTAGGAAAAATCGTGAATATATTTGAGAAATCTCATCCGATGACGGGGTAAAAAATATGGATTTTGATTTTGAATCACCTAACATTATAAGAATATTGGTATTTTATCAAGATTTCTTACTGCAATCAATAATATGTAAATTATATTCAAATATTATTGAATGGCCGACTTCCCTGCCAATCTGTGCATTCCAAAGTTTCGTTAAGCGATATTATTTATTGAAAGAGTTCATAGGGAAACGTTCGCGGTCACAGTTACACATTCGACACCGTGTCAAATTGTGATAGTTTGTCGTACTAGAGCGGGTGGACCATGCCTACCTGTGCACGTAGTAGGAATACTATGCCTTTACGAGCCGACCGTGAAATCGGAGAGCGAAAGAACGTTGTAAATCAACTGGATGGTCGCTGCATTTTTTACTGTCCTGAGTGAAGGATGACCATGATTAGTTTGCTATGAGAGGCCTAGGTTCGGTACCAATGCATATTACAGAGTAAGACCGTATACTTATTTATTTTTACAAAGAACGTAGTAGTTTTTAAAGAACAAAAGAAACTAAAGCATCAGGAGTATAATCAAAGTTATCTATTTTTGACGTTTCTTTTTTTGTATTTTTAATTGTATAGTTAGTTGGTCATACCTAGTTGTAAATACACTCGAGAGCAATGAATCCGGGTCACTTAAAGAATCCTAAAAATCTCGGAAACTAAAAATGCTAGGTTAATGCAATAAATTGTATTTAATAGACAATGTAATACTCCTTAAATGAAGGTATTAAAACTTCATAGTTATTGTAAAGTTATATCATAAAAAAATCTAATTTGAAAAAGGGCCACTTTCGAAGATGGAACTACGAAATTACAGCATTTGGTTTTGCTTTTGTTTGTAATCTGTCATTTATGTGGGTACATAAACCATGTTGATAGTGCTCTATATTCATTATTCAAGCTGAAATTATGTCGCTTACGCCTGAAGAATGCACCAGAATACTTACAATGCTGGAAACCGGCCGGAGTCAGCGCGATACAGCCAGGACTGTCGGTGTGTCGCTGTCAACAGTACAAAGAGTTCTCCGACGTTACGAAGAAACTGGTTCTAACCTACGCAGACCAGGAACGGGCAGAACCAGGTGTACCACAGCACGAGAAGACCGATACTTGGTGAACACCATGCTTCGAAATCGCTTTCTCACAGGAACTGAACTCACAAATCAGTTTCGACGCCTCGGAGGAAGTAACCCAAGTGCATGGACAGTAAGACGTCGGCTTGCTGAATCTAACTTAAAACCCCTTAGACCTGCAAACGGCCCTAAACTGGAGCGTGGGCATCGTATTTCAAGACTAAGATATGCCCAGAGCCACGTAAATTGGAGTATTGAAGATTGGTCAAAAGTTATGTTCTCCGACGAATCAAAATTTATGCTCTACAAGCACGATGGAAGACACAGAGTGTATCGAAGACCAGGGGAAAGATTCAAGCAAGCATGCATCGAAGAAAAAGTAGCCTACGGTGGTGGGTCTGTACTTGTGTGGGCCGGAATTTCTTCTGAAAGTCGCACAGAGCTGGTGATCATAGAAAACGGCTCTTTAACTAGCGTAAGATATGTGGAAGAAATCCTCAATGATCACGTTGGTCCATTTATGGTCAATTTAGGTGAGGATGCTATATTTATGCATGACAATGCCCGACCTCATACAGGTAGGATTGTGAATGACTACCTTCAAGAGATGAACATTACTCGTATGGAGTGGCCAGCGCGCAGCCCGGATATCAACCCGATCGAGCATGCTTGGGACGAGCTAGGCAGATGCGTAAAACAACGAAACCCTCCCCCAATCACGCTTCGTGAGCTCAAAATTGCTCTCACAGAGGAATGGGAGAATATTCCCCAAAATCGTATAAAGAACTTGGTGTACAGCATGCCAAACCGCGTAAACGCAGTAATGGAAGCACGAGGAGGCAATACGAAGTATTAAAATTCAAGAAAATCGTAATAAAGTTCAAAAATTTCATGTTTCCTATTTTTGTTTTAAGGAGAGATCAGCAGTTTTTTTCTTTATGTAATTTTGTGTTAATAAAATGTATGGTGACTCATATTTTTTTACTTTCATTTAAGGAGTATTACATTGTCTATTAAATACAATTTATTGCATTAACCTATCATTTTTAGTTTCCGAGATTTTTAACATTCTTTAAGTGACCCGGATTCATTGCTCTCGAGTGTAGTTGAACAAAATATTATAAAAGTACCTACTATTTATATATACAAACAGAAATACAGAGACAATCATTTGTGCTGTCACTGTAATTAAACAGGCCTATCTAAAATATTACCACTCAATGATTTTCTAAAAAAATATCATACCTTCAAGTAAATCACCTTTTTTCTTAATATTACCGGTAATTTATATCAGGTAAAAAATAAAGACGCATCATATCACTCAAGAAAGGGACCCCAAAGTATGATAAAGCTGTGGTCACATTAGTAAGGTCTCGAAGCTCTTAACGTTTATCTAAAAGCGAGGCCACTCTTGTTTGTAATCTTCGTTGAAGAGTCGGGAACAAAACATTAGAGCCTTTTAGTTTATCGAACGCTTAATGCTAACTAATGTATGAAGGAATGTGATTTGCTTATAAAATGTGTAAGACAAGGTGTACATGGGAAAAATACGACGTAAATACATGCCTACTGACGTATGTTGATCTGCCTCGTTAGTCTCGTGTTCGCAAGCGCTATGGTAACCATGAGGGTTTGAATCCCAGGTAACGCAAAGTGTTTTTGGGTTAACCTCAGGAATTTTTCAGTAACAGTCCGTGGTGTGCATTTGTGTTTGAGGGCCTACTCTCTAAGCACGAAATCCGTAATCTCGGTCGAAGTTACGGGCGTTTCCTACTCCGTATCACTTATGGACCTATGATTAGTTTGGGGTTTAAGCTAACAGTGAATTTCTACACAATTTGAGAGTTGTCCCTAGTCCCTATATGGTTTTACCCGTCTAAAAAAGTTAATTAATCAGATGTAGGAGTCTCTTCGAAGTTTCGACTATTTTCGGACGGGCCCGTATTTTCGTTGACGGAGTTAGAGAGTAGCCCCCCTGGTTGGTGGCAACGGGCTCGCTCCCCTATGCTGAAATGTGGATGTTTATCCACTGCCTAACCCTTCAGGGATTACAGGTGAGATATTTTTTTGTTTATTAATCAAAAAATTACTGAGTTTTCTATGAGTTTTATATGAAGTAGCCTGATTATTGTGAACGTATGGTAAAAATTATGCACATTTTACTCTGTGGTAAAAATGATTGACGACGGTTCTTTGAGCATATCGAAAATAATATGATGCGGGTCCAGAATTAATATGAGGCCCTCTTAAATGTCATATGATAAATATGTACAAAAACAACGTTTTATACTTTCAAAATAAAGTCTCAAATTAGTTTTCCAAGAGACGTCAGTGGACGCCAGAACTAAAATCTGTAAAATTAATTTCTATGGTATGCGTATTTTCTTTGACCAGGTGTAACAATACGCATGAGATGCAGATACGGGTTTTATGCGTCTCATTGTTTATTAGTATCGTGTTAATTCCCAAATACATTTAACGGTAATCTTTGGCATGAATCCACCGATTTACCTCTTTTCGTTTCGACGTACATTTATGTTGCTTATGTTGTTTGGGCCCAGATGGTCACCACATTTATTGCGGTTTCACAGGATTTGTTCACGTCGTCAAGGGGGCAGGTCAACGGATACTTGGGACACTCCAGTAGATGGAAATTAAATAAAAAGTAAAGTCCTGACTGACTGACTGACTCATCAACGCCCAGCCCACACCCTTGGACCCAGGAAGCTGAAATTTTTCACAGAGGTTCCCTTTATAATGTAGACAAGTAATAAGGAAGGATTTTTAGAAATTCAACCCCTAAGGGAGTTAAATAGGGCATGAAAGCTCCGTGCGGGCGAAGCCGCTGGCAAAAGCTAGTGGGGTGGTGGCCCAGCGGTGACGGCTGCATCTTAGGAGTTGTAGGTCATAGGTTCGAACCCTGACTCACGTTTTACTTTGTCGAAATAATTTTATCATCACTGCTCTCAAAACATCAAAAATCAACACCAAATATTCGCAACCATGTACTATTTATCAACTCGCACTGAGCGCGCGTGGTAGATTACTGCCCGCTCTCATTTACGGAGAAGAGGCCTGTGTCCCAACAGTGGGAACATTATGGTGATTATGATGACTTGGGTACGCAATTGGTTCAGTGCTTTCCAGAAGTGCCACTGCAGTTCGTGACCCGGAGGCGAAGTGTTCTTGGAATTTTACGAAGTCGTGGTGGCACTCTCGCCACTATTTACTTCCTTGAACGGTAGTCTTTCACATGAACCACCAATCGTCATCATGTGCCTAGCCTTTTTTTAACTATCATATATGATGGGGTCGAAATTCAGTTTAACCGGATGCAGCTGAAAACCAATATTTTACTTGGAGCGACTGCCTATCTGACCTCTACAACCCAATTGCTGGGTTACACCATACCCCTTGGTAAGATTAGTTGTCAGACTTTCTGCCTTCTGACAATGAACATGAACTACCAATAAACAAATAGAAAGAAGGTTCGAGAAAAATGCCATGACCGGCATGGGCATTACGTCTAACCGTTAAAGTATAAAGTTTCAACTATTTCAGCTATCAAATGTTTTAAATATTTTGTTCTGATGGTATCTCTTCTACCTTTGAAGCATATCAGTGATATTCATCGGAAAACCTGATATTTTTATATAAAACGCGACGGCCGGGTTTTGACGCGAGATCTTGAAGATAAAACAAACGTATCTTGAACTTGTAACTTGAGTTACAATATTTTGTGCATAGTGGAGACCCCAGAAAGGTTTTTTACATTTGTTTAGTATTAATTGTATTATTATTGTTCTAGCCTATTATGGTTATGCTGAGTAGATTGAGCAATGGTGGCCCAGAGGTATCAGCCCATGTAGGTCGTGAGTTTGAACTTTACTTTGTGTATTTAATTTCATCACAACTGTTCTGATTAAATTGAAGGAAAGGATCTTGAGGCAACCGGCATGTCAAAGAGCCCAAAATTCTATTCGAAAACATGTGACATTACCAACTCGCACTGGCCCGCGTGATGGATTTGGGCTCACTCCCTCTCACACACAGGAGTGTTCCATGGTTAAAGTAGGGCTTGTTGCATTTTTTTTTGAGGATGGGAAATCCTAAAATAATTTCTCCCGCCCTGGGTGGAGCAGGAGGGCGTATCAGACTTTTACTGACTAAAACCCACCCGTGTTCCTTCAGTTGCCTGTGTGCCAGGGGCCACGGTATCTCTTTCGAACAACCCGCACCCCTGGTAGACATCGGCCCTTGCGGACCCCACCAGTTGTTGCACATCGTTTTGAGGCGCGCGTGGAGCACAACTCGCCGGCGACCCGGGCTTGGTCCTTACCGGACACCGAGCTGCCCATTACTCGCCACCCGCAAGCCCGCGCGGTTGCATGTAACTATGGCAGTAGTGTGGTAACGAATACATAGGTCTATGTCTGGTAACATCACGCCTTGTTTCCCCGAAGGGTCCGGCAGAGGTGTACTTATTATACCCCCACATTTCGCCAGTTATGTCTGTTAATTGGGTATACTCGTTTTTGGCTCATCCTCAATGTAATCAAGAAAACAAATGTAGTCCCGACACTTTTTTTTTCATGTTTATTTTAAATTTAATTATTAAGTAGTGACTTTTTGCGACCCCCTTCGATAGACGCCCAGGGCTCTTGCCGTGCTGCCCCACCGTAGTTACGCCACTGAGTCCCGATCTTCGGATGAGACAATATCTTCGTATAATTACTGTCGAACTTCACTGGCAGGTAAGTTCGTTTGACTATTTGGCATTATATCATTTGTAAGCTGTCACGCCCTTCATGCCTGGAGGCTTTTATTTTGGTATTACGGTATTTTTTTATTTTTTGGCTGGTCTGGTCTGGTATAGTTTTCATTGTATTTTTTGGCATGGCTAGCTGACATATGAAAAATGATTTAATTTGATGTTCTGTGTCTCATAATGTTAATTATTTTGCATATCTGGCCTATTGTATAAAATCAAGTTTATCTAACCGACCAGACAACTGTGCTGCTGGGGAGTTTATTGTGCTACTTCTTCTTCCCAGCACTAGGAACTGGCACAAGGCAGGCGTTTTGGGAGACTATGTAATTTTGACGTTCCAAAACTGCTGATTCAGTTTCTCAGCCTGAGTAAATTACTTTTGATTTAAATTTTTGGTTTTATCCGTTCTTTAGACCCAAAAACACCGACATCTATCTAACAGCTGTGAACTGGCAGATTCAGCCACCTGCATGTCGTTTCAACTTACGATCCGTTCTTTAATTTGTCAGTTTTGATTTCTATACGACCTCATAACATTAAACAGAGGTAAGTAGGTACTAATCGTTATACAGTGGGTGTCTATTAGACGTTGCCAGTTACCGATCGTTCTGCCCACGATCGATTGCCCAACATATTATAGAGTTATTGCCTATTATTGTTTGTTTTTGTTGCAGTAACTTATAACAGTTACGAGTTACACTCACTACGTCCTTAGCTGCCTACGTACGATTCTGGTTGTTGCGACGGCTTACCTGTAAAAGGAGAAGTATGAATTAGTTATGTGTTGCAAAAAGATTAAAATCATAAGCGATCCCACTGAATTTCAGCTGTCAAAGAGTTTTAAGAATAAGAATCTTTATTTGTAAACATAGGTAGTTACACGGTGTGTGAGATGTCACAATATTAGTTATGATTCTCTATGTTTTGCCGCGAAGGGTACAAATATGATCAAATTTGAATTTATTAATTTAAAAACATTTTTAAGTCAAATAATATTGAATAATTTATATACAACTGGTAGTCAAAATCATATTGCAAACAAGTAAAAAAAAAGTATTAGTGTAGTATTCTTAGTATTGAAAATAGAAACAACATGTCATCATCTTCTGCCTAGCCTCTCCCCAACTATGTTGGGGTCAGCTTCCAGTCTAACCGGTTGCAGCTGAATACCAGTATTTTACATGGAGCGACTGCCTATCTGACCTACACAACCCAGTTACTGGGTAATGCTGGTAAGACTGGTTGTCAGATTTTCGGGATGGTGGCAAAAAATAAACATCATTTGTAGGTAAACTAATATGTAGTGTGCAGTAAAACCTACTTCTACATACATTTTTAACAGACTTCAAAAAGAAGGAGGTTATCAATTCGACATGTTTTTTTTATGTATGTTCGGGCATAACTCCGTCATATATGGATTTGCAAAATTCTATTTTTTTCGAAAGGGGTTTATTCCAAAATGGACGTTTCGGAGACAGACAACGGAACTCTTCAAAGAATTACAGCAAATCGACCGCGATCGCTGCTATGGCAATATACCCATGCATTGTTTTGTTCCCAAGGATGATGAAATTTCGAATTGATGTGGACAACTAAAAAGTGAAAAATAAAAAAAACTTTTTCCAAAAAAAAAAACCGGAAAAATACTAAGAAGAAAAATAACTTTAATTTCGGAAGGCGGTGACAAAAAATTAAAATACATAATTAATTAATTATCCAAAGTCACCGACGTTTTTCCGGAAGTCGGTTGCTTTTTTTTTTTTTAAAGTTTTTTACAAATTGAAGTCTCTTTTCGTGTCTGTCTATGTGACGACGTTATTCTAAACCACGCAACAGCTTTTGATGCGGCTCTCACAATCATGTACAGAATTTATTTCGGAAGGTAAAAGTGTGTAAAACATTAGAATCAATCTTGCTTATAATAAAGAAGTTTTGATGTTTTTTCAAGTCGTTTAAACCGTGCGAAGTAGTAGCGGGTGGGTCGCTACTGAAAATATAGGTAATTTATTTGAATCTTACTGGCATCTGTGACTTTCAACTTATGAAAGAATGAAAACATACTGTGGTACTTACTATCTTTAAATGGACACCAATAAAGATTTATAGAGTAGAGTGGAGACACTGGGATACGAGAGACTAGCCCAAAGTTGACGACAACCATGCTAGTGCAGATGTCCTTTTAAAACCGTGTCGTACATCATAGATGTTTGCTCCCAACTCCCAACCTATTTTTAAAACATCCTACATCATATGCTTAACACATAAACTAGTTTATGAACTATTTACACCGAAAGAGTTCAAACAAGTTTGTAAAACACACGTTTATTAATACCAAAGTGCTGTTTCTCTCCATTAGAATAAAGAAATCACACTCCGTGCTTAAACTAAGGACTATTTTTTTAAATGTTCTTAACGTTAATCGACGGAACAACGCAAGTATTCCTCTGTCCAAAGTCACGAGTACCAATTAATAAGATATGAATCCGTTGAGAGGCTCATTTAGGCCTTTGGGCACACGCATTAAGAAGCAAAACTTGTTCGACTGGTCGTTAAAATTCCCTCAGATTCGAACCGGGAGGCGGTGCCTACACGTTGTATTACACTTTTGCCGCGTGTACTTGTTTGTACGCTGATTCGCTTTAGGCTGTCGCGATGAATGTTGTTGCTTACCAAAAAGTTAATTTTAGATCAAGTTTTGTTTTTATTGTTTGTGGTATTATTGTCATTGTACGCTAAAACTTACAAAAACTAATCCAAAATGAATTTGCCAACTGCTAAAAATACTCCACGAATAGCGAAGCGAAAGCAGCTATCCTTCGTGTTAATTACGAAATAAAAAGTTTCTGAGGGGTGTGTGGGTAGCCATATTTAAAACTATAGTCGATTTTATTTATAACCATAAACAGTAAAATTAAACCTTAATACCAAGGCGTAAGGCTCTATTTGGTCGTCATTTGAGTTGCAAAGTGATATTTACAACTTGCCCACGTTTCTTTTCAACACTACGAGGCAACGGCAAGTGGGCGCAACCTACATGAAACTTTAAAAAATAACAACAACTGAGTCTAGGCGCGAATATGGCCCTGACGCAACATTCGAAATTTAAATAGGTAATGCCACAGATGCAATAGGAACGATTCGAAAAGTTTTTAAGGTGTAGGTCAAAGATGTAGACAGGTGTTCAATTATACAGAATAGAAAAGATGTTTAAAAGGGTAATTATTCATTGGAACCTTTGATGGACGTTTTATAATTAATTATGATTTTAATTACTTATTAAGTGTCCATCAATTGATTCTTTGCGTAGGCAGTTGATGTCAAAGACTTGCTTTTGTTTCGTTATAGGTAATAGCTGTTAATAATGTTGGTAATTAATAAAAAAATGTAGCGTACAATTTTAATTAACGTTCGTAACGTGTTTCTTGCGTAATATTCGCTTAATAAAGCTATACAAGGACTCGATATCGGTAACTTGTATAGCCAAACTTCCAAAAATTCTCAGTTCTGTGTCAACATGATATTTACTTAAGTCGTTTGTGACCTCACAGTTTCCCGTGTCCTATTTAATGGCGGTGAGGTGGAGGCACCAATTACCGGTCGAACACAATTTTATGCATTGATTTTTAATTTACATACTGCGACTATTTTTTAAGTTTTCTTAAGATTTTAATAATATCATTCATAGACTTAATTCTGTTCACACTCTGACTTGATTCAGTATTTAGTTTCGGACTTGATAACTTGCAATGTTTGATGTCAAATAATGTTTTTTACTCATGATTTGACTTATCCTTTGTCAAAGTAAAAGCGTAAACAAGAAAGCTTTTTGTAGCTGTTCAAGGTTTTTAATGGATTTTTGTCTATCCGAAACATTTAGCTGTCATCCGCGTCTATTCAGGCGCAGCATTCGATTTTTAAACTTAATTTCTGGCACAAGAACTATTTTATTTAACCATAATTTTATACGTTGGTACAATTTTTATGAATCAATCTATCGTTGCTAAGAATTTAGACGAAGTGGGAGACATTAAAAAAATTCAAGCCTAATAATATGTTTATAAAACTGTGATGGTTCGGTACAAAATGAGAGGACTAGCCAGTAACAAGCAATTCTGAGTACTAAAACATAATAATTAAGATATACAATATTTTTATTACAAGGAGGTTAAATGTCAGCTTCGCCTCAAAATAATATCGGCACAAGGTCATCTATCAGTGCGTGTCTCCAAGGATACACACAAGGGTGTCTTTGTAAATAAATCGAGCATATTCGGGATATCACTAGGAAATATCGACGTTTATCGGGCCAAGGAGAATAAACATGAATTTATTTGCATTATGATTACGATATTATAATAATAGTACCTTCTGCCCGGGACTTGGTCCGTGTAGATTTTAGGAGCTGGGAATCAGATTTTCTCGACACTTCAACATTCCCGAGGTTTTCCTTGATGCATGGCTACGCAGTCCATAAATAATTAGTAGGTAATTATCTACCTATGCGTGGTTTTTCAGTTACAGATAGGTGCTTTCATAGAACATCTCATGTCTTCGACATCAGTGGTCGAGGCTGTGCGCTGCCCTTCAGCCTGTCACAATGCAATTTCAGACGATTAAAATATGTATTTTGTTTACACATTATCGTTGGAGCAAAGTACATTCAAAGTCTACATTTTGGCGTGATCGAATTACAATGAATGTTGTATTTAATTGACTTCTGCGAACCATATACATAAACATGAAAGAATGAGACTTGTATGTTAAATACAATAGGTCGCCTCATTGCTCTCTAAACGGACGTTTGAAATTTGGTTTGAACGTCAACTTACCGGGATTTCCAAGGCTGGTACCTAAGTACACTGGTCATCAAAAAAATCGACCCACCCACTTTTTGTTTAATATTTGTTGACTCAGACTCAGATAAGCTGTTTCACATGTTTGTTTTTTTTTTATTTTGAGGGTCGATATGATGATGGACGACTTCTTTGTCAATCATCACTTTGCTTACTTGTTTTCTTCAAATATAAATAAAAAACAATCCTATTGCACTTGAAGGTATTCATCATTTTTTTTTACGGAAATACTGTTGAGTGCTGATTTGACGGTTTTACGTCGGAACAAATCGACGCGTTCTTCCAGTCAGAAACAGAGTTTTCGAGGGATTTCATGTACATTTCGTTACTTGGCGGCTTTCGTTTTGATTAATTTTGTTCAAAAATAATGGACACTATTGAAGCCGTGGCGGCCCAAGTTGTGGCCTTGCTGCAACAAGGCTTAAGTCAACGTGTCGTGGCCAGGAGGTTAAATATCAGTCGTTCTGCAATTCGGCGAGTTTACCAAAGGTTTCAGGAGACTGGGCAGTATCGAAGAACATCTGGATCTGGGAGACATAGGGTGTTAACTCAAAGGGATGACTGCTTCATTGTGGTATCAGCTCTAAGAAATCGACACCATTCTGGCGTTGATCTCCAGCGACGCTTACGTGACGTTCGGGGTGTAGCTATAAGTGACAGTACTGTAAGAAGAAGACTACATGAGCAGAGTTTAGGACCACACAAGTCAGCAACGGGGCCACAATTGACCACAGCTCATCGGCAAGCCAAACTTCAATTTGCGCAGTATCACGTCAACTGGACTATAGGCCATTATGCCCAGGTTTGCATAACAGAAACAGTCAGTTATGGCGCTATGTAATGTTTTGGGCTGGAATACTTTTAACTGGACGCACGGAGCTGGTTTTTATAAGAAGTGGTGCTTTATCTGCGGTACGCTACATCACTGAGATCTTGGAAGACCATATGGTACCATATGCTGGCTATATGGGGGAAAATGTTGAACTTATGCATGATAATGCATGGCCACACGTAGCGCGCATTGTCACCGATTACCTTGAAGAGGTCGGTATTAGGGTTATGTCGTGGCTAGTAAGAAGCCCTGATCTTAACCTTATTGAGCACATGTGGGACACCCTTAAACAAAAGGTGAGAGCCCCTGTATCCCTACGAGACCTGGAAACCGCCATCAAGGAAGAATGGAACCGAATTACCCAAAAGACCATCAAAACTTTGATTAGGTCACTCGAATGCAGGCCGTCATTCGAGCAATATTTAACAGCAACAATAAAATTGTGTTCATAAAACTTAAGACTGAAAAATTAGAGCGTGTTTAAAATTAATAAAAAAAAGTGTAAAATAATTATTTTTAATTTTACATATTATTATTTAATATTTTATTTATTTTTATGTTTATATTGTGCTACAATTAGTTTAAATAAACAAGGCAAATTATAAACATATCATTACTAAGTCATTTTGTTTGGTTTCGCTTAAGAAAAATCGTGATTTCCGGAATAACTGTCGGCGGGCCGATTTTATTGATGACCAGTGTATATTGCAGATAGATGTTTTTTTTTTTAATTCAGCAACCTATCTTATAACTCGACGTTCACGTGGACTTAAAAATATCGGGGCGGGATTATATCGCGCATTGGATTTTAAACTCTCGGTGTTAAACCGAGCATTGAGAATCCAACAGATTGCATCTCAGCGTGTCGTAAAACACACTGTTCAATTTTCATCTCTCGGCGCTAAGCAGAGCGTTTAAGATCCAGTGGCGAAAAAATTCCGCCGCTACGTCCGGTGTGAACGTTGACTACAGCTGGCAAGAATTTATATTTTTAATAGGAAACCTACTGATTTAATTAAAAAAAATAAAAATAGTGTACAATAAATTAATTGACCTAGAACTGTTGAGCTTTATTTTCATTGAAAAAATACCTGAATTTCAGTTCAACCTATCAGTTACTATACAATACATATAAAACGAAACTCTTCGAGAGCGTATCGATGACAATAAACAATAAATCAACAATATACCTAACATGTTTCATCTTATATTTTGGAGTCGAACCTTCATTTGTTGTTCATTTCGTAACGTGGCACGCGCCGCAGCCCACGTGATACTTTCTTTAGAAAATTTATAATCCAGACCCCCCCTGACCCTTCTCGATAGGGATTATGTTTTGGACTGGTACAAACATCAAGTTAACGACGATTTCAAAGTAGCTGTTGAAGACCTTTGTGGGTGAGAAATGGCGGTCAGAATGAGAGCTGTAGGTACCTACCGTAAGTACCGTAACAATCATTTTGGAAACTTAGAATAGCCATGAAATCCTAATAACTATAGACTTTGTTCTATGACTTTGTGTTTGTGAAAGCCGAACTTAATTGTAATCTATATAAATAAAAAGAAAAGTCCTGACTGACTGACTGACTCACCAACGCCCAGCCCAAACCCTTGGACCTAGAAAGCTGACATTTTTCACAGAGGTTCCTATAATGTAGACAAGGAATAAGGAAGGATTTTCCGAAATTCAACCCCTAAGGGAGTTAAATAGGGGATGAAAGTTCCGCGCGGGTGAAGGCGCTGGCAAAATGTAGTAATAACATAAAAAAATTACGATAGTCAGATGCGGCTCCCATAATGTGCTTGGGTTGTTCCGTTGGTTCCGTGGTTCCAACAAACATGTCAAAGTAACAAAAAAAAATACCGTCGTATCCAGTTTGCAGGAAAATGAAATATTAACAGAACCTAAACCCGCTTCCGTCTATAACTTGGAACCTTGCCCTGCGCCTACGCAGGTCGAAAGTGTGCCCAGCAACCTTATACTCAAAACTTTATACTTAGTTATACTCATTCACGCTCCATTGTGTGCCTCCCATCGAGGTCCATACATCTGACCCGTTGACACTTCAATACTACCGAATTTTGTTTGAATTTGGAAGAAAAAAAAATGGCGGATTTCGATATGATTTACAAAGGTCTTTATGGGGTGAATGAAATCGCAGGTCCGTAAGATAAAAGAAATTGTTTTATGGGCCTTTTGGCTGTGAAACGATTGGACTGCGCTGCTGGATATGACCCTCACTGCAGCTGCGTTATTTAATACCCATATTAAAATTTTAAAAGACCACGAAAATTTAATCGATGATTTATAATATTGTGTTAAGAAGTAAGTGAGAATCTGCTTAAAACAAAGGAATCCAACTTCAAGGAAAATATAGGTGGACCAAACTGACAGCTGTCATGTTGACAAAGAAGGTCGGTCGTAGTTGTCATTTTAGTCTAGCAACTGTTAAATACTGGTTATTCAGTTGCATCTGGTTCAACTGGTAGCCGACCCTATCATATTTAAGAAAAGGTTAAGCAGATAATTACTAAGTTTCAATGTTTGTTTCAATGTTTTAATTACTTTAAAATAATAACGCTGTTTCATGTGCGTCTCGACTGTAACAATCCATCTATCTATTCAGGAAAAGTTTTTATTCAGTGCAAACTGTAACCATGAATTCAGCATACTATTCTAGACCCCCCAGCAAAGAAATTTTTCGTCAAGTCAAAGTGCAATACCTACGCGGTCAAAATGAATGGAACAGCTGTTTTTTTTTGTATAGCCGACGAAAAATTTCTGCGCTGGGGTCGTTAGAATGATATGCTGAATTCATGGTTACAGTTTGCGTACTGGATAAAAACTTTTCATGTATTGCGCATTTTCATTTTAATAATATGGTAATACCACCCATGGCCCCCACGCACAGGCTCAACCTAGTGTTTCACGAGTTCATAAGCAAAATGCTTCCTTTGCGTCTTATTTTTGTTTATACGGATAACCTAGCTAGGAAATGGTACATGCTAGCACTGGCTTTGGTAAACCTTAACTATCCTAACTTATTTTCATAGTTATTCCTTTGTTTCTTCATCAGAGAAATAATCAAATTATTCTATGAACAATCTACTTTACGTCCTGGAATCAGAGAAATTGAAAATTTTCTTAGTGTCAATTTCCTTTTATGGTGCCTAATTTTGTGTTATTCATCTTTTATGATTCAAAGAAATAAAGTAGATTTGCTGTAGGCAGACAATTAAGCTTGATTAAATTATAGACTAGATGATATTAGACGCCGTTTCCATCCAGAATAATTTTACTACGGATGATAAATACATAGCATCAAAATCTTTGATAAAGTTTAAATAGCAGCACAATATTTGCGTAACACACGATCAATCATAATCTGTTTCATTTTGACAGTTCAAAAATATTCACTGCGTTATTTACGTTGTTGAGCAGACACATTTATTGAACATATGCAGCAATAGATTAGCAATCTGTTTCAAAATGATCCAGACTATTATTGAGCGTGCGTTACGCAATTACAGTACTGCTATTTAAACTATATCAAAGATTTTGATGCTATGTATTTATCATCCGTAGTAAAATTATTGGGGTATTTTATTATTCTATATGTTTAATTTTGGATGGAAACGGCATCTAATATCATCTAGTCTATAATTTAATCAAGCTGAATTGTTACGCAAATCTAAGTATACCAACATAAATTGTCCGTAATTTCAAATCAAAACTGAATTTAAAAAAATGGCGAGAGTAATTATACCACTCTTTTATTATTCAACTGCAGAGGCAAAGGCTTGTTGTCATACAGAGAAAGCACGCATGGATCATCGCCACGTTAGCTCAAGACGGGTTGGTGATACAACAGTAACTGATATTAATTACATACAAGTCCATGTTCCTCACGATGTTTTCCTTCACCGATGTCAGTATTCCAAGTTGAACTCAGTAAAAAAATCCAAATTGAATAAGTCACATTAGGATTTTTTTACCCACAACCTCAGAAGTAAATTTAGTTATAACAAGGCTAATTGAGTTTTGGGTGTCAATTTGCTTAACAATTTATTTTTCTGACTGTACATTACATGCAAATGTCGAATAAAACACCTCTGCGAAGCCTGAGAAGAAGCCACAAGTTTTTGTTCACAGGGAACTTAGAACAACCTTGAGTAATTGCTTCCTTTCTAAGTCATTAATGACATCCCCTTGGCCATGACAGACAATTCCAACTTTGGGTTTGCCTTCTGGCGTCTCCAACTCTCCATTATTTGTGTGTCTAGGATGTGTGTTCTGTGGCCCTAGTGTGACCGCGTTCGGCGATCCGATTGGCCCTGGATATGTGAAGGGCCAATCAGAACGCCGAATGCGGTCAATGCGTTAAGTCGAGATGGTTAAAAGAAACTCATACTAGATCCAGGTATAAATGGGATAAAGGGCAAAAGGTCTCATAATGTAAGTAGAATCAAAAAACTTTCCGCAAATGTAATCAGGTTCGATAAATCAGATTAATTTACCTATCTAATCGTTTGCCGTAGGATCTGGCTAATGACATCTTCGTTCTCATAATTCCCGAAACCAGATTGTCTTTTTAGGGCAAAGTAACTCTGTTAAAACTTGACAGAAAGCAGTCCGCCTACATGTGAAGCCCCGGGCCTTCCGATCCACACCTGTTAAAATTGTATAACACTCATTAATGTCTCGTTTGGCAATCTAAAGACCGGATGTATCTTTATAGCCCGTAGAAGCAGCCTTTGACACAGTTGCATTATCAAACGATCGCCCCCGCTCGGTCAAAAAGCCTTTTAATATTGAATAAATACACCTACAGTCCACCGTTGCAATGTCATATAACCAGACTAAGTCGAAAAGTCTCTTATTAGGAACGGATTCATCTGTATTCCGACCTCTTGTATTCAGTTGGTTATAGATGCAGTTGCCTAATACCAGGTTGACGACGGTGTCGCTGGGCGCTCATCGCGTCTAGTTTTCGTCTCGAGCTCACATGGTATTTTCGACTTTATTTTCAACCTGCCTTGGTCTGTTATGGATCAATAGAGGTTGATGTACCGTTTTGATAATGGAATTACGTCGTCAGTCGCTCCATCCACGGTGTCGCAATCGACGCGTGCCTTGCTGCTTGAAACTTACTATAGATGAACAACGTGGCTTGGCTGCATTTTATGCCTAATTTTGTAACACATATGGTTCTGATTTGATTGCTTTTCAGAAATGAATGCAAGTGTGGGGCAAAAGGCAGATTTGTTGGCACGTGGGAAGAACGCTGACGTCATTATAAGAAACGAGCACCATAAAACTACCTTTCGACTTAGCTTGATAGAATGACTTGGTATTGTATTGTAAAATTAGTAAGCGTACCTTATGGCGTAGATTCGTTCAATAATTAACCCGAGGTAACATGCATACTGTAAAAGTATTTACAATGCAGATGTGAGTGGATACACCGGAACGGAATGCCCTAGGAGAACATAATATAGTGACCTTAGTGGTGATGTTCTTCAGAAAGTTCAGGTCCGTAGTCGCAACTGGCGTGCGTGTATGACCAGATGTATGAACATAAACGAGGCAAAAGGAGTATGTCAGGATCGTAGCAGGTGGCGCTCTGTATCTGCCTACCCCCATGGGAAAAAGCCGTGAGTTTATGTATGTACTATCAGGGACATCCATATCTATACACCTCAAGGACTATTTTTGCTTGCAGCGCTCAGCCGCTATAGAATGAAAGCGGCAGGGGGCGGTTAACAGATGGGGTCTTCCTGTTCACGGGATTTTGTTTTCAACAGTTTAAATAGGATTTTCTTCCATAGTACATCGTAATTGTAAAACATCCAACAGAACAGTCATTCTCACTAAGTCCCAATGGGTTGGAAATGTAATTAACCGAATGTACAGTTTACTTACTGCGTACCTAATGTTCTTACTTAGAAAAATGGTGTTCTGCAGGCCGTACCTCTGAGGTAGCAAAGTCAGCACCCTAACTGTGTAACACACTATCAACCAGAATCTGAATTTGAAGAATATTGCTAATAGGTCCATTACTTCATAGGTAATATGTTCGAATTTGTCTGCTCAAAAATAACTCAATGAATGTTGTTGAATTGTAAAAATGAAAGCCATTCTTATTGTTCGTGTGTTGTTGTAAGCTGGAGTGTAGATTACAGGCCGCAGGAATCCGCTGGATGTGGGAAGCACAGAACCAGTCGAAGTGGCGGAGCTTGGGGAAGGCCTATATCTAGCAGTGGACGTCTTTCGGCTTAAAATGATGAATGATCATATAAGCTGGCGTCTTATTCTATTGAAACCCGAAATCACTACGCTAGGCCAGCTGAAGGTCAAAATGTTACCATAGACCTACAGCCTACTGTACCATGGGCACTGTACATGGTTGCGACGGTAAGTCCCTTCTTTGAGAAGTGGATTGAGAGGTGCCACGGCGTCCTCACCTTCCGCCTGACGCAGGTCCTCACTGGACACGGCTGTTTCGGGAGATTCCTGTTTCGCAAAAGGCGGGAGGAAAAGCCCGGGCGTTTCAGGAAAAGCCTTGAGGAGACGGTGGAGCATACAGTGGAGCTCTGCCCGGCTTGGGCGGAGCACCGCCGTGTCTTCGTGAAAGCGATTGGCGGTGGCCTTGGCCCAGGCCATAGTACGGAGCGAGAGTGCATGGGTAGCCATCACCCAGTAATAGGTAGCTCGCTAAGGTCCGGTAAGGATCGAGCCCGCGTCGACGACGCATTGTGTTCCACGCGCACCTCAAAGAAATGTCAGCACCAACTGGTGGTGTGTCCACAAGGGCCGATGCCTGCCAGGAGTGCGGGTTGTTCAAAAGAGATACCGTCGAGCTTGGCACACAGGCAACTGAGGGAGCACGGGTGGGTTTTAGTCAGTAAAAGTCACACGCCCTCCTGCTCCACCCAGAGCGCGAGAAGTTATTTGATGATTTCCCAACTTCTTCGTGCTAAAGTTGACCGCTATGCTATATCAACTCCGGTTAAGTCCTGTGCGGAACAGCGCAAAACTGTAGTTTTCATACTCTTTAGAAACGGTATCTTAAATCAAATGAGTAAATCTATTATTTGAAATGTAAGAAGTGTTTCTTGAATTCAAATTTTAATTCAGCATAAGTCTAGACCCAAGCAACAAAGATTTCTCTTAAAAGAAAACATACGAATATTCAAGAGCTAACAAATTACAAAAACACTAGTAAAGTGCATAGTACACAGAAACAAAAAACTTTACAGTGCTTAAATAACATTAATGTACAAGACTAGTCGTGAAGGTAATCCACTTGACTTTTTGTCTCACTCACACGTGTGTGAGATGCATGTGGTTGTCTCTTTCATGCGGCGGCACAGCCTCCGCCGGGACCTTTTCTTGGAAGTCTCTGCGGTCCTTAGATAGATGCTTATCGGTTGTGTAGTAAGTTAGTTTTCTATGTTACTCCAACTTTATAACTTTATTTAATTTCTCTTTGTGGTGGTAAGTTATTTCTAAGTGTTAATGAAAATTACTTTCTTTCTAAAATTAAGTTTTTCTTCACTTGGGTTGGGAAAGACGAAAAAAAGGATCAAGCATTGTTTACCGATTGCAATTAAGTAAGTATCTGCCACTAAATCTTATGCGTCGTAAAGCTGCCTATCATGGCTCCTGGGAGCTGAGGTTCTCATTTTTCCCACCACTCACTTCTTTCAGCACAAAAGATCCACTTGAATACCTACTTCATGCAATTTTGCAATAAAATTTATATATTTTTCAGCGAAAAAATACCGTTTTATTTGGTCCTTGAGATTTAATTCAGCCAGTCCACAGCAAATGCACCGTACTCTAAAGCAAACAGTCCGTAATGACCCAAAATATAAGTAATTTAATGTATAAGTAACCATAGATAATGATGGCGGTCCCAGATAAGGTGTCGTTGATACTGATAACTAACTAGGTAAACTGATAAACGGTGAAATTTTAAAACATAAACACAAGTAGTATGGCGAGCGGCCATTGCTGTTTACTTGCATAAAAACATAACACGCCCGGTGATGTCAAACAAACATTACATAAAGAAAATTGGCGGGAAATCCTACTAATGCCAAATGTATGTTTTCATTTTAAGAACCTATTTATAAGGCCATATTGAGTCTCTTAAACGTTCTAATATGGACTACGTACCGCAAATTAACTTTTAATGTGAGTAAGAAGACTATCAAGGAATAACTCACACACGAACATTCAGGATTTTGGCTCTTCCAAACCTTATTCCTAAACAAGATATAACTAGGACTGTGGCCTTTATTTGGATTAGGACTATAACATTATGAAGAGTTAGAGATATGTTATATTATAGATATACTATAAGATCCTTGGGTGAGCTCTATATGTCTTTTTTTTAAAGGTATGTTCTACTTATTTCAAACTTAAAATTATTTGATAAACACAAAACAAAGCTAATATTATGTACAGGTATATAAAAAAGAAAATAATTATAAGGCATAAAAAAATAAGTCCGCATCGTTGCCAACGGGAAGAGTGCCCAAAAGGCTGGCAGCATTGCCACGTTGTATGGCAATGCTGATTCTTTGGCCGAAATATAGGCCAGCCCTTTGGTCACGTGAAGAGTCAACCAACCGCTTGGAAATATCTCGGAAAACTAAGTGGGACTCGGACCCCATGGCCCTAGAGTTTCAACCCCAAACGGCTCGAACGTATAGGTTCCAATAAGATTGGAAGATTTGCGCCGTTTGAGGTTTTCCGCACCTGCAGCTGCCGCCCCAGCACAATTCGCCGTACTAGGAAGATGGGATGGAATATGTCTCTTGGTTTAAATGCAGAATTTTAGTATCCTTAGTTCTAGAAAATGGCCATGAAGAGTACAAGTACCATTTATTGTAACCGAAAGTAGCAAATATAAATAGTTTATTTGCTTCATTACGTTCCTAAGGTATGAGCGATGAATTAGCACTTACTTAATCAATGCTAATCTGTCTAGTTATAGACCATTGACGGACGATTATATCATAGAAACTTCGAGTCAAATATTTTTCAGTAACATCTGGATGATTATTCATGAGCCACGGGAAGAAATGGACATACTGCGTCGATTCCAGAAATATAGAACGATTTAGCTCCTATCTTTAAATACAATAATTAGAATATTATCATAAATCTCAAATAATACAGTAACGTTTTCTACACTTGGCATAGGCTTTTGACTAGCCCAGAATTACATAATATTGAACGTAATGAATACACCTAGAATTCTAGTCAGACCTATATAGGAATGTTATGTTCTACGTAATGTAGGTATATCACATTGCATTCCTAAAGACAGTGACTTAATCGAGGAAAGCGTTTGATTGTCTTAATCCATAACTTGTGACACTAACGAAGAAATGGATGCAGCGGCATGTTGCGTTCAGTGCAGCATCTTTTTTACCACATTCTCTGTCAGCGTTTATCTCAGTAATTACTCCCTTTCTAGCCACATCATTTTTCTAACACAATCCATCAATCGTTTCTTTGGTTGTCCGCCTTAAATTCATCCTTTCCTCACGACAAATCCTTTTGTTACACATACGAAAGAAGATGAAGCTAAATGTAAAACATAAGTTGACGACCAATTCTTTCCACGTGTTGAAATAATATCTAGAACTCACAAGTGAGGAACTTTCATCATAATTTGTGTGGGACTGCACCATGTTAACACCATCATCGCCGTATATGGACAATCAGGCCAACACATTTGCAACACAAATTTCGCGTGCGGCAAATTGCGGATTTTTATAATAAAACCCGTTGGAATTAGGCCCGTGCCAGAATGTTGAGGGCACCTATCATTATCCGCATTATAACTGATCCCACATGCGATGGATTCATGTTTATATGCATTCTTAGCTTGAGGCGCCTCTTTCGTATTCTGCATACATTTTTGCGATTCCAAACATTTTGTCTTCATACTTTCATTTTCTGGGAATATTTTTGGGTCTTACAGTGCATGGATCTACATGTTAGTTGTATGCACAAAGTCTATTTGTTTATGCACAATTCTTGTCACGTTTTGAAGTATTTACGAGCAAAAAGTTAACTCAAACCTTTTTTGATTATAAACATAGCCGAAACATCCTCTACAGGAAATCGGGCCTAAAAATCAAGCTAATACACAATTCGTATGAACATTTTTTTTTACATTTTTACGACGTGTTATAATTAATACACATCGAATGATTTAGCGATAACATTAATGCGGTAGCAAAACCGGACCGAAAAAATGTGTCTACTTGCGGAAAACTAAATGACTTTTCTAGTTCCTAAACCAACTAACAGGTCCTAATAAAGAGGGTCTGTACAAAACGGGTTCTGGGCCGTCCGATGCTTAGAACGTGTAAAATTGTTTTAACACGACGCCGTCGAGTTTTCTCCGATACTGCGAAGTGATTAGGCGCTGGTATTTCTATGAAACGTGCAACCGGCGCGGGCGCATGCGACGCTCAGATGACACTGCTCATAGCTTTCGTATGTAAAATAGACAGTTCGAGTCTGTTTTCCGAGACCGTTTTGATGGTGGTTTTAGACCTATTCAATATTCATAAACTTGCGACACGCTATGACGGAATATTAATCATGACAAGATGACAACCTCTTCGGAACCGTAGGTAGATGATGCTGCATTCGTCGAAAATGGTTGGATGTTCCTTATTTTACTTTAATGAGAATATAATCATAGTTTCATGATGACACATAAAACGTGTATGAGGTCTGGCCAAATACGTGTGCAAATGAGTGCAGAATAGATTCTATGATTCCCTTGTGTATGGGGGAGTTATAGAAACACCATAAATGTCCAAAACCATAAAATAAAATAACGGAAACGAATGTGGAGATTTGTTGGCCAGATACCACAGATACTATCCGTCACTGATTACCTGATTACGATTGAATATAAACGACGGGTGTTAGTTAAGAACCAGTTAGGCCAATCTGCGCCATTAATATCATATTAGTTTGTATACGGGAGAATGTTTTGCGTAACCACCTAATGACTTATACAGTATACATGGTGTAATTGCAGTACAGAGTGGTACAGGTTGTTGCTTTTAGGCTCGCAGTTTAGGTTGATGCTCATTTATGATTTTACTAGCTTCGACCGCGTGGATGTTGGAAAGTATACCACGGGAATGTGCTACAAAAAGCCTATACTCCTTACCTTTCACTGGCAGATAACTGATGCCATACATAAAAATGGCATCAGTTATCTGCCAGTGAAAGGTCGTCAAAATCGGTTCATCCGTTTTAGAGATTCTCCGGAACAAACAGACAGACAAACAGTCAAATATAAAAAAAAAAAAAATGTAAAAAAAATAGTTTAAGGCATTCCGGGTTTCCCCTACGGAAACCCGGAATGCCTTAAACTATTATTGGTTATTGTCGTTTAGTTATAACTGGGGAGATTGAAAAAAGTATTAATAATCAATCTTTATTTAAAGGAATTATAAGTTATAAGCCATGTTTACAAAAATGGCAAACTATCTACTTTGCCCGGAACCTCGGGTAAAGTGGATATATAACCAGAACAAAGTGAATAATAATAAAAAATTTCATAAAACGAAATTAACAAACAAAATAAATATTACAAATTAGAAGAACATAATTATAAACATTTTTCTGACACAAATCTAATTATTGCAGTTATCAAATACATAATCATCATTACCTTCGATGGCTGATTACTCTTCATGACACCACTGAGTACAAATATTACATTGTATTCAGTTTTCCGTTGGCTGTCCATCTTTTTCAATGTGTACAGTATCCAGTTTGCCCTATTCGCTTTGGCCAAGGAGGTTATACCAAATCATTCAAAAACTATTGCATCTAAAGTCGTCTTATAAAAAAAAAAAAAATTCAGACATTGTTAAAATTGACCGTATAATGTCTCATACTCATAGTTAAAAACTACGTAATCATACAGTAAATTCTCCTCATAACCAAGAACTTTTCACGAATAATATTGTGGTTATAAACAAACCAATTACCTCTATAAATTATTTTTTTTACACAAAAAAAAACTTCGTCTGCTCACTGACGACGCGCGACGCAACACCGCGCCAAAGTAATGGCCGTGCACTGAGGGGCACAGGCGACCGTTCCTATGACAACGCGACTACCGGCCAACGAATAATTTGAGAGTAGTGGCGAGTATTCACTTTACCCAGGGTATCCACTTTACCCGGGTTTCAGAAGAAGAAAACAGTTTTTTTTTGCGACATTACACACTTCATTTGTTCGTACCTATAGATGTAAAGATGAAAAGCTATAAGTATTAGGAAAATTCTGCTGATAATCTTGATATAAAATGACTTCTCTATCTATTTTTATAAATAAGTACTTAGGCTGGTTCTATCTATTCTATTTTTCAAGGTTCTGGCTCCATCGGTAACGTTCGATGATTTTGCCAATGTCAAGGTATGAGAAAGTAATGATCGTAAACACAACACAAGTAGATATTGTTAATAAAATAAATAACTTGCTAAAAGGAAAATTAAGAAGACATTTTGCTTAAGTACAGTTAAAAGTTGTTAATTTATTTCGAGATTTTTTAAGACTTACTCGATGCACCTAATCACGTCGTTAAAGGCAAAATATAAATACAAACGTGTTTATATTACGGACATTTTACCCACAATAATACATCAAATCCCGTTTCTACCAATCATTCCCTTTTACGACTGTAGGTATTCCAAGAATAGATATACCGCACATAGGTAGGCATAAACATCGATTTCAATATTTAACTGATAAAATCATCAGTTTTTTTTTTTTGTATACACAGTGCCTAACGCTTGGTTTATGTTTATTTCTCGATTCTGTTTGCAATAGAAGCATGGACGGGAGCAGTGTGTGTTCATTGATAGGAGATGGACTTATACGTAGCTTATCTATCCCATATCAGTATAAGACCGATCACCGCGCTTTATCGTGAATAACATATTTTAAGTAGATTCTAATAATTTAGGCGCTCGATAAAGGCGCCAGTCTAAAAAGCTCGCAGACCACTGCAGGCTACATTTTAACGGATTCTAAGCTCCGATATTAAATAATTTTTGTCCCCTTTCTAGCTCATTTCTTATGAATATTATAAATAAAGATACAATGAACATTAAAATACTTTTACGATCATTTGACTAGTTAATAAATTCTCTGAAGCAATAAACAGGAGGGATTTATATTTTCTGAATTAATGTTATATTATACTGTAATATTAAATGTTTTTATTTTTATAGGATTCAACAGGGTATCAAATATTCTTCGTCAGGCATTCCGAGACACAGCGGTCACATGACGTGACATAAACAACAACTTTGTAAAATTAACCGTACTTCTGGCGCAATCGAGTTATAACTCCCTCACCACCTCTTTTACCTGTGCGAATCTGAAAACAATGAGGTTTTAAGTACTTTCATATGTTTAACTTAAATTGTTTCGTTTGATCAGAAAAACGATACGACAATTTAAAATGCTTTACTTACATATTTTTTTTACAGAATGGTGACTGAAAAGGTTTCCTTAATTTCGTGTTTTGTTGCAATTGCTGACTACTGGATAGTGATGTAAGCATAATATGTATCACTCCTGGAATGCGAGATCATGTTTTTAGACCATGATTTTTACGAATCATAGGAAAGTAAAAAAATAAAATATTGCACAATCTAAATTCAACAACGCAACATTAGAAATAGTTAAGGCACGTTTAGAATTAATTACCTGTCAAACAAAACGTAAAGTGCAAAAAAATGGCGGACTTCAGCATGGCGCCAAAACGCGGAAACCAATTGTCATGCAAAAGAGGACGAAAAACCCTCGTTTCTATTCAAAAACGACGAGTAACAAGAAACAAACGAACAGGTCTAAATACCCGATACGGAATGCGTCACTTGTTGTCAGAACAGTTGTCAAGCGAAATATTATATCATTTGCTACGTGCCGGGCATAAGATGCCGAGGTCCTACATATTTGCATAGGCTAAGTGATACCTGAATATTTATACTTGTGTATAAATGTCGGGTAGGTACGCGGAACACCGCTTCGCGACCACTTGATTTGCATAAATATATATAGTTTTATAAATCTACATTTCTTGCTATCGGTAACGAACGAGACTTAGTTCGAAAGGTTACCCCTGTATTTTAGATTTAGATTTAGGCAATGATATTATACCTACATAAAAATAGGTAGATACAATAATATATATAATACATGCTTACTAAGTGGTATGTCAAAATATGGCAATTAGCCATAGTTTTCTTTGTCTTGTCTCTTTTTCGCTCCCGGAAATCAGTACCCTAATTGCGTAACTCACGATTCATCATAATTGGTTTCGTTTTGAAACAAAAGGCTAAACCATTGCTTCATATGTTCGAAAAATGTGTCTGCTCAGCAACGTAAATAACGCAATGAATATTGTTGAACTGACAAAATGAAACCGATTATGATTAATCGCGTGTTACGCAATTAGGGTGCTGGACGATATGCCGTACATAATAATGATTAATACCATGAAGATAGAAGGTAGACAGACCTAAAAGAAGGTTAGTTAGGTACCTACTTTACATAGTCGTTTTTTAAATCTTTCAGAGTAGATTTAACACAGAATTTAATTCTTTCTTCGAGAATTATAATTTGTTTTAGAGAATTAGAATTATAAATACTTTTTTTAATCCAAATCTTACTTTCATGACAGCAAAATACAAAACTAACAAATAGCTGTTATTTACGTCTAACACTTACATCACCCATACTCTGGTCCCTTACATACCGAATTACCGCCTTACGGATTCAGTTATACAGTCTGATTTCCCTTAACTGTTACAGTTTTAGTCTACGAAGGTGGTAGCCTACAGCGGGCCGAGTTTATGACGGATATACACAATAACACACAGGAAGTTCACGGTCGTACAAGCCCTGCTGTGAAAACCTGTTGGATGTTTCACTTTCTATCCTTCGCTGTCAGACGCCATTGAATCAAAAGAAATTATCAGCAAATAGGTTTAGCGCTACAACGTTATTTTAGCGCGTGGTCAAAAGCGCAACTAACACCGCCATCGTGTTTTTTTAACCGATTTCAAAAAAAGGAGGAGGTTCTCAATTCAACTGCATTTTTTTTTGTTTTTTAAGTTTGTTGGCTCAGAACTTTTGACTGGGTGAACCGATATTGATGATTATTTTTTTATTTGAAAGGTGCTTCCCGTGTGGTGCAATTTCATATAGATCTGATGATGCGTTTCGGAGACAGACAACGGAACTCTTCAAAAAATTAAAGCAAATCAACCGCGATTGCTGCATTCGCATAAATATGCATTGTTTTGACCGAGGATGATGAAATTTCGAATTGGTGTGGGGTAGGTACTATAACTAAAAAGTGAAAAATAAAAACATTTTCCAAAAAACAAAAAGAACCGATTTCCGGAAACACTAAAAAGTGAATAATAACTTTAACTTCGGAAGGCGGTGACAAAAAACTCAAATACATAAATAAGTCACTGACTTCCGAAATTAAAGTTATTTTTCACTTTTTGGTGTTTTTCCGGAAGTCGGTTGTTTTTTTTTCAATACAATTAATTGACCAACAGCTCCCCCTGTCAACGTCAGTCAAGCGCCAAAAAGATGCATACAATAAATACTTATTGTATTGTAGATATTGCATACCACGTGCATACGCTCTTAGCTTTGATTAATGAATGTTGCCGAATTTGGGATAAACATTAATAAACAACGAGTTTCGGAAAATTGTCCCCCCGATTAATTTTTCCAGATAGTGATATTGCAAGGTCAGAGGTCGACTAGACCAGATTACCTACTAGTTTGTTTTGTTGCAACCTGAAAAGCTCTCAGGCAGAATTGCATGTAACCTGGATAATTGACACTATTTTCTATTTTACAATGAACCAGCACCAAAAAAAGATACATCAGCACAAATAGGATAGTTTTAAAAACGGTAAAAAAGGATATAAGTGACACATTGTAAATGATGAATTACTGTTTATGAAATATTCAATTACAACTAATAACCGGCGATAGCTAGCACAGATTATGTAGCCTGTCGTCAGATTTGCCCTTTTAATAAGCCTGCTTCGCTCGATTCGCCTTTGTAATATTCGAGATTTCATGAATAAAACCAATATTGTCTAGGTCTCCGAAGACATTTCTTCGGCAGTTTCACGATCCGAACCTAACCTTATATCTGCTCGAAATATCGACATATCGACCACAATAAAGGCTGTATATCAAAATTTTAAAAAGAACGAGTAAGCAAGACGTCAGATAGACGCGATATCTTCGGTCGTGGCCGAGCGTCGTCGTGCGGTCCGTATCGGCTCATCTCGCTCTCTCGCCGCTCACGACTCAAAACAAAACTAAACAGAGCATTCTGGAGATTAGAGGCCACATCGACTCAATCTTTAAACGATGGTTGACTTGCCGACTGACGGTGACGGAGGTTTGATCAGCTTTTGAAGTTATGAGACGTGTGAATGGGTTAATGAACTGGTAAATAAAACACAATATGTGAATAATGTAGGTACATCAAAATCTGGTTAGAAGCAGACTCAGAATGATATCGAAGTAAAGAATCTAGCCTCTATCACATCATATTATGCTACAACATTTCACCTCATCGAGTAAAAGAGCTGTAAGCTTGATGCTCTTAGAATGAAAGGCTTGGACCTTGCAAAGGCACATATTCAGCATACATTCACTTCCCGTATTTGAAACAACAAGCTCCTGCATGAATAGCATCAGGTTCACATGTTGAAACAAGTTGAGGCGAGATGAGTAGCTTAAAATAGTATAACCTACAGCTAGGTTACAAAGTTTTATTTGCCAGTGACCCGCCAACTACGCAGTTACGGCCTTATTCATAAAAAGTTATCGAACATCTAAACACTTGTTAAAGTTTGGTTTTTCATAGAGAAACTACACTTTAGCAACTGTTTCTTGGGGCTGTCGGTCTAATTGTATTAAATATATTTTAGACTAACTGTTTCCCGTGACTTCGTCTGCGATCTACGATGAAAAATAGTTTATGTCCTTCTCCAAGTCACGGTCTACCCATATACTAAATTTAATCGAAATCCATTCAGCCATTTAAGCGTAAAAGCAAACAAATATAAACTCACGTTTGCATTTATAATATTAGTTAGGTTTAGAAGGTTAGGATCTAGGTTGGGTAGGTTAGGATCAGGTACTAGAGTGAACTTTACCATTTGAACTACATTGAATTCATCATCTACAATAGTTCTAATACTCTTTCTCAGTTTTATACCGTTTTACACTAAGATACATTTTCTTGCTCTACATTCTCAACGATCCGTTCAACTTTCCTCCGTTTAAGTTCGGGTGTCATAAATACGAGGATGGAGTGAACTTACTACACTGATTCTAATGGTCTATAAATTCGATCGTGATTTTGAATTTCATCAAGAACTCCTTGTATGATGCACCTGCATCAAACCCGTCCTGTGCCCAACTCATTACTTGTTCAATTAGGTAACATACTCTAAAAAGCCTCATCTTTGTTTCTCATATACGAGTGAAATTCCTTAGTCGTTTGACGTGAGCGTGTTGGGTTAGTTAGTCGACGCACGCGCCGCTTGCCATTATAGTGTTACTTTTGCTCGTATTCCCACTAACGACACAAACAATTTTGTGTTTCGAAATTTTCCTTCGTTCCTCTTATGTGCTGACACTGTAAATTCTTGTGTGTCTATTAAGAAGCTGGCCTTGGTTGTTTGTTAGAAGTTTTCATGGTGAGTTTAACAAACGCCGTGGTATACAATTTTTGATCGTATGCACGCGTTTACCATCGTAACACTATCGTGTTGGAAATGAGTTTAAATCAAAACACTAACTCAGTCTAAATCAACATTATTTCCAGTATATACATAAGTATAGTAACAGTGGGTTACTATGGTACACCTAAAGAATCATGAAAATATGTAATAAAACGAAACTTTATTCACCTAAAAAGGCCTAGGGTTATTGGTGATAGGCACCAATTTATTTATTGAAGCGCCCATTCTCAACTCAATAATTATGGTGGTTGGCAACTCTAGATTTAGTAATGCTATGCCCGAAGGACATGATACATATTCTAAGGTTACAAACATTCCTATAAAAAAAATCAATCCATTATTAACTTTATAATAGGGTCCTTAAAACATCTGATAATAACACACCATGGAAGCTTATTTCGGTCCTTTTGTCCGATATTACAAACTTCACCAACGCCTACGTTAGATGGTATAGTTCCTATACCGTAGCATTAAGGTTTATTATTTATTGATTCTCGTTTTCTGATACTTAAATAGTATTTTGATGTGGTATAATTCTTTGTTCGCGCCGCGTTTGTAATTACAAATCGAAGCTTTTGAAAAGAATCAGAGGATTGAAGAGCAACGTAGACGTATAATTTTGGTGCTGTATCATTGACATCGAAGAATAAATTCGTGCATTCCTTTTGTTCTAACATAATACCATTGTATGAATAAAGAGGCTGGCCTGCATTGAGCTCAGTTCCATTAGCTTGGTCCTGTCATCACCGCCTCAATTTTCAGGAACGGTGGTGAGGCTTCAACAAAATTCTATATAGTGTGGCTAAGAACTATGAAACTGAAATTTATATAGATAGCCAATAAAATTTATTCAACAATGAAATTAACGAAATCTAAAAAAGGTGAGTAGGTAGTACCTACAGCTCCTAAAACTACTATCATCTTTTCTTTTGAAAATGCTTTACACAAGAAAAGTCACTTCTATAAAATCAACGCGATGTTTGGCACGATTTCGAAGCAAAGCCCCGGGCGCTCCAGAGTCGAAGGCTTTTATTTTTACGAGCAACGCGGTACAAATTTGTAAGGGCCCGACACGAGCCGTGTTCACGCACGATGACTTTTTTCTTTCTTTTTAATATATGACTCGTTTTGTATCGACCTCGGTGTAACTCGAAGGTCGGCCCGTGATTGGATGCTAGTCTTTTTGGAAACGGTTCCAGCGTCTTTGAGACTAGAAATCACTTTATTAGTCCAGTGATGAAAGTTCCATCTTTTTATGGGTAGTGTTACCAATTTATTTCGTAATTAGTTTAGTTGGAATGTGTTTGGGGGCTTCAGTTTCATTTGGGCGGTCTGTGCTGGAGTTCTCTCTCATAGACATAAGGCCGCTTTAATTAAGAGCTCTTACCCTGATTTGTGGTTTCCATTACTCTTTGTACATTTTGCGGGTGCACAATGGTCGCTTACTAAGTACAGTGATTTCACGCAATTATAATATGCACACTTCAATTTAGTTCAGTTCAGTTCTGAAACCACAATTGATGTGGTTTATACGTTGTGAGAATAACATATTATGCATCTTGTATTCTTATCCCTGTAATTTAATACTTGCACGCAATACCACGATATGATGAACTGACATGACATCTCAATAAATTGAGTTCCTTACTTTAGTATGTTACTGTTTTTCGGATATAATATAGGTACCTATATAGATAACCTACACATTTTCTTAAAGGATTATGGTCTGGACGATACACACGCTATATTGATCAGCAGACTAAGATCTCAAAAACGGTTATTTTTCAGTTAAATTATAATCCCTACTTCCCTATTAATATTCTAAATGAGAAAGTACCTCTGTCTATCTGTTTGTCTGTTACGCTTACACGCCTAAACCACTGAACCGACCGTCATGAAATTTGGCAGAGATATAGCCTGGGACATGGACAAGGATATAGGCCACTATACTTTTTTACGCGATAGCCGACATCCACGCGGGCGGAGCGAGATGAGCGAGAGGATCCAAATAAATGAATGAAAATTGATTTCAAAATCCACGTCGAAGGTCATTACATTCATTTTATTTATCTGTCTCGAAGAATTGTTTACGTGATGCGTTTGCGCACTGCACATGTATGATGCATTGCGTCCTTCTCCTTGATATTCATCCAACGGTCACTGCTTAGCATTTCGGTGATTGACACGCAGTCAATACTGCTATCACAACGCGGACATATCGCGTGCCCACAGAGTTTAATGAGTAAACACGGATACGATTAACGGAAAGGTATTTTAAATTGCTAATTTATGTATGGAGAGTGAACCTGCGTCAAACGATGCAAAATGCATTGGACATGTTCTGGGACAATTGCACTGAGATGTACCTACTTGGAAACGGTTATATGTGACATATCTATCTAGGTACCCCTTACATACTTTATTCTTCGTTCAGGTCAGGGAACGCAGCGATCAATGATTTATGTAATATTATCGGAAAGTTGATGTAGTTGCACATAAAGACAAAATGTCTTCCATAGAGATATAAAGGCCTTTAGAAAAATAAACTAGGTACCTAACTTACAAGCAAAGTTGGTGATAAAAATAGACTTGGTAACTATCAAGTATATAGGCATTATTACAATCAAAATACATACCACATTATGTAACTATTAAGATAAACTATTTAGTAGTGGACACGACACATCGCCTGTCACGACAAATGCGTGTGTGGTCGAAAAGACCAGAAATCTTGAACTAATTCCACTCACACCTACTGAGGACTCGAAGACCAAGCTATAATGGCACATTCGTTAGAGACTTGACAAAATTATAGGCTAGAGCAGGAAAATGTGATTTAGAGTACCGTTTCTAGATTATTCTTTGTGGGAAAATAAATAGAGTGATTACGAATTTTAGGGCAAAGACCACCGTGATATGGTTTATAAGTAGGTATGGGTTTCTAGGTAGGTAAGTACCTACTATAATCAAAATGTTGTCAAGAGAGAAACGAACATTATAATCATTAAAGTTCAATATCCAACTGCTTTAAGTTGGGCAACCTTTTGTTATTTTACATTTTAATCTTGTTAACTATCGGCTACAGGTCATTAGGGGTTTAACCTCGCCAGGTCCTCATGGAAATATAAATATTTGCAGTTGCTTTATTCAGTCACTGCTTCTTTTATTATCCTAGCGGTATAAAGTCCTAGTTACTTGAAATATCTGAGAACGCAAGTTCCTTCGTTTTTATAGGACCAGTTCAAAATCCATGTTTCAAGAGAAATGAAGCAAAATTGTTGCTTACACAGAACTTACTTACATGACGTATAGAAAAGTCTGGTATTCGGTACCTGGTAATAAATAATTATTTTTAATCGCGCAAACATGTGTGAAATGCAGAAATATGCGATATTAGAAACGTGTTATTGACTCTTTTACATTACCAAGCCACTCAGAAAGTATTGCGAAAAATAGTTTCTATGTATGAGACTGGCCAGTTGTAATCTATTTTGAAAATATGATTATTCGTAAGTACAAATAGGTACTGTAAAGGTTTGTTGCTTATCGAATGCAACCTTTATGTAAATACAGGCAGGTACCTAATGAAATGCCTTTGTCACATTTGAACTGTCAAGAAGATGGCTCTAGGATTCTATCCTTCTAATCATCAAATAGACTAGGTTATGTTTTGTTTTTAAGAAAATAATATTTCTTGTATTAGGCGCGGCCATGTAAAGTACTAATTTCTTAAAATATACGTGGAGTCCCACGAATTTAAGCGCTATTAAGTATTTTATTTATAGTTAGGTTCCCGGTATTGGTACCTAGGAATTCACCAGAATTCCCGCAGTACGTTCCAATTTCAAAATTTCCCTCCACATTGTTTGCGAGCTAATTTATATTATCGTGTCTCATTAAAAAATTGATCTGCGCCGGGAACATTTTCGCGCTATGATTTTTTACGATTTCAAGTGTCGCCTGAAACCTGACAAATCTTACGATAGACTTCCGGGTGGAAGAAGACCCTTCTAAGGCAATCGTGTATCGTTGGTATAACGAATTCAAACGCGGTCTACTAACTTTAGTGGATGAAGAAAGAAGTGGTCGCCCTTTGACGGCTGTTACGGAAGAAAACGTGCTAGCAGTGAAAAATTTTATCTATGACAATAGGCGAGTTACTTATCAAGAGATTCAGCACATACTGCAGGTTGGATCAGAAGCAGGCCCGGTGGAATGGTGCCGTGATATGATACAACAAATTTGAAGCAGGCTTGTCATCATTACAGGTGATGAGTTTTGGTTTTATCAATACGATCCAGAAACGAAGCGCCAGTCGACGGTTTAGGTGTTGCAAACGAATCAAGCCTACCTAAGTGAAGCGATCTAGAAGCGGGGGTAAGATTTTGATCGGGAGCTTTTTCAATTTTACTGGCTACTTGGTGTCAATTCCTTTACGGAACCAAAGAAGCATCAACACTGCATGGTATACTACCAAATGCTTGGCAGAAGTTTTCTCTGTTGTAAGCAACTAGCGACCAAACACAGGGTTCCGCGGGCTACTGCTCCACCACGACAACGCGCTTTCGCACACCGCGCTCAAAACAAGGGTCTTCCTGGACAGGACTCCGGTCAAACTCCTGAGTCACCCTCCTTACAGCCCTGACCTATCACCGTGTAACTTCTTTTTATTCCTGTAAATGGGGTGTCTGCGGCGGGCTGGAAAAAGTGTATCGAAAACTGTTTCAGACGCATGAAACTTTGTATAGAGGCTAGTGGAGAGTAAGTACTTTGAATAAAAAAATATGTACTAGAACATTTATTTTTATTTTCGCAACACTTTCTGAGTGTCCCACGTATGTCGAGTGAGGGACGTTTTTGGGCCTTCGAAATGGCATGTCAATCCCTACTGAATCTTTTATGATATAATTACAGGTACAAGTTCTTAGCAAAATGTCGTTACATCTTGGATTAATTTTAAAATACTCCTAAGGAAAGTTTCGCCACAACCTACACAGTGTCGAAGGGAAAATTGCACGCGCCATCTTGGAAATCGGACTATAATGCGCAAGCGCCCTCGACACGTTTAGAAGAAATAAAACCTACGTGGTATACGATAGCGGCGTACAAACTTATTTGATCGGTCGTTCAACCATGTCGAAGTTGCGTGTTGCTCTATCGTATGTGTGCGTCTCGCTCTCTCGTACCGTTAAGGTGGTATGCCTGAGTTATGGCATTCCGATGTTACCACCACCACTTCGGAGGCTGTGCGGCGGGCTGCGCGTAATAGTAAGTTACATGTGATTCTAGCCTTAGGTAGATACATCCAATGTTTCTTACAAGGTGTGAACGCCCTCTGGTATTATTTTAGAAAATAAATTGATGATTTTTTAACTATGCATTTAGTTAGAAGCATTACTTCTAACGGCTGTTTCCGATATAATTGTCTTCGATCCGTTGAATCAATAAGTAGTCCGTTTACTTAAAAACAAATAAAACTATATTTAATACTACGATATCGTTGTCTAAATCCCAGAAATTTACAGTCTTAAAGGAAGGTTAAAACTGTTTTAGATGTTTTGACCTAAATTACACTAGACTTCGAATGGATCTGTGTAGGTAGGTAGAGGAGACCGGGGCTGTTTGACTGACTTTTCACTTAGTTACTGTTCAGTAACTGTAGACTATTATACCAACGACGGGACAGGCCGTCTGTCGGGTCAGCTACTAAGCTGACCCGACAGACGGCCTGACCGTTCTTTATTTAATGCTTTTAATAGTTCATACAACAATCCCGTAGCAAGAAAGGACGTTACGTGTTTCGAGAATTTGAAAATTTTCAGAGAAATGAGACGGGGCGATTGTGGTTTGTGGACCAATACTTAATAGCGATATAGTTGCGATATTTGGGTAAGGATACCTCATCATTACCTTTGTGCAAAGTGGCAACAAAATCGGCCCCGGTGATTTTATAGTGAAATGCATTTTTTAACACATGCACTTATTTTATTTTATACAGGGTGGACATTCGAACGGGTCGTAAGGGCAGGTACCTTAACCATTATAGCTACAGGAAAATATTCTAAATTAAACGTTATGATCTGCATTTAACTAAGTACAGATTTTTTTTAATACAGTCAGCAAGAAAATTAGCATTTTACAAAAACACTTTAACATAAGCAAATAGATCCTGTTTCATTTATGGATCAAAAATCAAATAGGACCAACAGAGTTTAGACAGCAAGAAATGTCATAAATGGCAAAAAACGTTTCCCAAAAACGATTCGTAGAGATTATTCACGATTTTCTAAAACATATGTACTCAATAACATATAAAAAAGAAACTCATCATATTGTTAATATTTTCTTTTTTTATTAAACTTAATTTTGAAGTAATCGAGGATCACCGGGTTTCAGATTGCGTCAATGAGGTGGTCATGGTTAAACTGTCAAGTGTCAAGTAATTAACACAATTACTTTTATATTGTTAACACACTCAATCTATCTGCCTAAAATACGAGGGTTAATGTCTATGAACTATCAAAATTACTTTTTGAATCTCTATACACGATTAAAATGTACTTACATGGAAATATTTTTTATAGAGTTTTCTCGTACTCAAACCTTAGTAGATCTAGAAAAGTATTATAATTCTTATACGAATAAGCTGAATCGATTGCTACCAATAAAACAAAATAATATAAGAATTGTAATTTTTTTAGCTGACTGTACCATTATTTACATAATCTATGAATACAGAGCAGTTAGCATTTACTCAAAAAGTTAAGGACAGTCAAACTCAAAACTCAAACTCAAAGCATTTATTTCAAATAAACCAATTACAGGCACTTTTGAATTGTCAAGGTCGGTGAGATAGGAAGATGAAGCTAGATGCCCATTCCAAAACGTAGATCTCTATGGAGAAGAACGGGCAAGAAACTCCATGGACACTCTTTTAAAATCATGATTTTGTTACAAACAGTTGGTTACATCATTATGTTGAAATTATCAATGTGAGAACGATGTAAAAAGACGTGCATATTATAAGCGTCCGAAGAGTTAGAGCATAGGGATCCTAAATCCTGCCACGTAGCACTATAGTATAAGTTGCAGGATTTTGGCCCCACTTGATAGTAATAGTTTTCCCCTACAAGTTAGCCACATTTCTAAAATCTAGACTGAAAAGTTTCGAGTGTAAAACTCTTGACTCTCGATCGATTCCAGGATCTCATGCTCACTTGCTAAGCAATGAATAGATGTCTAGATCAAAGCACTTCCCCAAAAACTAAGTCTCCTAAGAACGTTTTTCTGCACCTTCAGCGGCCTAACTACCTATATTGCACTTGACTCATATGAATGAGCAGAGCACTTTAAACCTTCATATTTTGTAAAAAGGATTCCAGCATCCTAATTACGTAATACACGATCAATCATAATCTGTTTCATTTTGACAGTTCAACAATATTCATTGCGCTATTTACGTTGTTGAGCAGACAAATTTTTCGAACATATGAAGCAATGGATTAGCAATCTGTTTCAAAATGAGTCAAATTATGATTGATCGTGCGTTACGCAATTAGGGTGCTGAATCGATGAATAGTATTCACACACTAGGTATATTTTTGTACGCTCTATCCAACGACACCCCACACAGTGGGATAGACGAGAAAAAAAAATCCCACTCTACTCTACTTACTTACCCTAAAAAATCATTTTTTTCAAGATTTAATTTTAGCACTTTGTAGGTGTGATTAATTGGGTATGTTAGTAGATACCCACGCCAAATTATAGTACTAACGGTCTTATTCATAAAAACTTATCGAACATCTAAACAGTTGCTAAAGTCTGGTTTCTCTTTGAAAACCAGACTTTAGCAACTGTTTAGATGTTCGATAACTTTTATGAATAAGGCCGTAAGTCTCTGCGACTATGGTAAAACTTTAGCCGTTTTTTGAAAAAAATTGCAAGCATAGTTACTATTCCTATCATGGACTAGTTGCGTTAGTTCTGCGTTATGGTGTTATTTTTGTGGACAGTCAACCAATAGCGAACTTGTTTTCAGGATGCAGAAAACATGTACCTGAGTATTAAGTATACGTTCGTTTTTCTAGGAATTACGCTAGACGAGAAATTAAAATGGAGACCTCACATGACATCTCATGCGGGGCGGCTAATCTCGGCTGCTCATATGCTGTTAGAAAAATAAGAAAACAGATACAGAAACTGAGCGTTTGGTATTTTGGTATATTTTAGCTACTTCCACAGCATTAGCTGCTGCTGACAATGAATCCATCTTTATTTTGCAAGAGCGAGCTGACAGAGCCATTTATACCTAATCTACATCACCGCGAACCCCTCAGGGAATTAAGTATTTAAATGGATTAATAATACTATGACGGTACCTTGCCAATTCAGCCAATTCATATAAAAAAGTATCACGTTTTTAATCAAATAAGTGATACACATAATTTTAATAGGTAGGTAAGTAGAGAAATAAAGACAAAATTAGCATGGTAAAAGCTAATGACTGAAAAATCGCCCCTAAAAAAATATTATACTCTGGAGAATATCATGTAGGATGTAGTAGACATACGGTGTCGCCATCTTCACTGTGTTTTGAGTAACTTTTTTCTATGAGGATCTTTACTGCCATTTATTCACGATAGGTGGCGCATCGTCGGCATGGCCAAGAAAAGCTGTTAACTCCACACATTTTGTGATAAGTCACAAAATTATTTTACGAACCGACGACGACATAATACATCTCTTTATAATTCATTTTAATCAAAAAATTTAGGTTTCTGAACTTCTTATCCGTTTATACTTTAACTGTAGGCACCTTCTCTCCATCCGCGTAATTTTCTTAAAGAGGGGTAGGTACAAAGTTAAGCCTTCACGATTAACGCATTCTGCTGAACTATTAGCGAAATTTCTGCAAATGCTAATTAAATAGCTCAATCCCTCTTGCGCGTATCAAAAATTTTTCGTGTGCTGCTAAAGCGCATGCGCGATTGAAGAAAGTGTAGGTACCCAGTGCGGCTGACCGCATGAATGCGGCGTCTACTACTTTGTTCAAGTGACAGTCATAAAACAATAAAATTACGCTACAAGTAAAGTTTGCTTCACACTAAACTTGTTTTTGTAACGAATTTCTGTCAGGTAATTTGCTTTTGGTTATCAATTGTCGAAAAGAGCCGTCATAATTGACGACCGGACCGCCAATCGGCCGTGCTTTCAGCCGGAGTTACCCATGCGCAAAGGGAAAGGTGTGGGTAAAAAACAAAAATTAAAACGTTTTTTTTAAACCTATTTTTTTATAGCACGCTCGCAAATCAATGTCAATAATTAGCTACATCTAGACACGACTCGGAAAGCGAGTTGTGGTGGGTACACTACGAATGAATTTTATTCCACCCTGACACTGTTACACATTACTTAGGTCTTTTTTTATGTTGGGAAATCATCAAATAACTTCTCCCGCTCTGGGTGGAGCAGGACGGCATGTCAGACTTTTACTGACTAAAACCCACCTGTGTTCCCTCAGTTGCCTGTGTGCCAGGGGCGACGGTCTCTTTCGAACAACCCGCACCCCTGGCAGGCATCGGCCCTTGCGGGACCCCACCAGTTTGGCGCACCAGGACACATGGCACGCCGTGACCACCCCAGGAACCAAGTAACATAAGGACCCCAGACGACCCCCCTGCGACGGGTCAGCGCAGTGGCCCCGCCGCCTACCACTTTTCGGCTGTAGGGAATAGGGAGAGCGGCCAACACTATACCAACACTCCTCTTGCCCTGCGGCCCCACCGCGTCCGCCATCAAACGGTGGCGGCCCCGTCCAGGCCACGGAAGGGAAAAGCGCTACTCAGAAGTACCGGCACTCCTCCTCCGCTGTAGCCTGTAACCCTCAGCCGCGATGCCTCCCATTCGACATCGCGGCCCGCCTCAGTTGCGGTGCACCTCACCGCAACCTAGTTTTTGACCGCTACGTCGTCGGCTTGGAGGCAAAAGCCCTGACGAGCGGATATGGCAACTTTTACAAAATTACAATATCTCATACTCACACCACTTTTGGTAGGTATTTTAAAGTATCAAATATACTTAAAAATACCTTAATATTTATATACTTAAATATTTTTTATGTCCATGAAAGTTTTCAATGCAAGATTTCCAGCATTATGTACAAATGTAAGCAAAATATTAAAATAAAATGTTTTTTGTCTACGGGTTATAAAAAAAAAATTTTTTGGTGGTAAATTAATGTTTTTTACTTCTATAATGAAACAAAATACAAGTATGTATTTAGAAGAAGCATTTTCAACTTAGATTTGCTAAAAGTCAACAATGTGACTTACAAAATATGATAAAAATAAATTATAGAATCTTATAAATTAAGTAATTAGTATAGTAATAAATAATATTGAGAAGAGCAACTTAATATTACATGATAATCTAAGGATCATTCTACTGATCTTTCTTAGTAAGTAAATGTAATTTGATTGATTCAATCATTTCTTTCTTCACTGCGTCTGGGATCAGGTCCCGGGCACGAGGCATAGCCTTTTCAGCGACCACCTCAAAAGGCATGTTATTATCATTTTCTTCTTTGATCACTTCTCCGCAAATCACTTTGAATTGATCTCTCCAACCACATTCTATTAACCGCCGCCTTAAAAGTTCTCTAAACCTGCAACAAAAACATTTCTCGTTACGAAATTGCTAACAGTTGCTTCACATTATTGAAATGCTTTACAATTTTGTTACGTGTGGTGCCAGACGTAAAGAATAGCACCATCCCATCTCTTCCCGTGGATTTTATAGGAGGCGACTAACGGACTTACTAGAGAATGGGCAGCAGCATTCTCTATGCATTTTACCACCATACTGCAATCGCCAACCTGCCTGCCAAGCATGGCGATTATTGCAAGCCCCCCAAATTGGGGAAGGTCTATGTCCATCAGTGGACGTCTTCCGGCTGAAATGATGATGATGATAACAATATTTTTGTTATGATGTTGATACAACCATAGTTACCCCCATTAGTCTTAGCTTATTAAGTCAATATTGAGAGAAGATTTTGCATTTTAAACCAAGATTTAGATGTATAGCTTAGGATGACCTGAACATGCGAAACTACCAGTGACCAGAAGGTACTCTAGAATGTGTTTTGAGAAAATGCAAGGTGTGGTCCACTTTGTGTAGGTACATACCTCTGTCGATCTTCAGTTAATATCGGACGCTGATGAGCTATGGTTTTGTTGACAGTCATGTTAACCTGAAATAGGGAGATAATTATTAAATTGAACACTTAAATATCTATTTACACTTTAAAGTTTGGGTTAGAGGGTCGTCGTAAGGGTTGGCATCGATCGTAGGAAAATGGGAAGGTGGGGAATTGATTAGTATAATGAATATATGCACTCACCTCTTACGTTTCAACTTGTATCGTAAAATTTAAGAGAGATTTACAAGTCCAAAGGGCAGATCCAACAATCAAACAAAATTATCAACAATCACAGAGGCGAATTCATGAATCTTCAAGGAGAATAATCAATACAGGTTACACTGACAGTGACAGTAGGTTTGAATGTGTTGCCAGTGTTGTTGTTGGTATGCTAGGGATCAAACCAAACAAAACCAGCACATCAACAAATAAAAATAAGTAGAAGACAGTAAATAGAACAGTAATTCTATTGTCTAAGATTTAAAAAAAAAGTTAATTATCCGAAAATGCCTTCCACGCTTACTTGTTATTTGTAGCGACATGAAAACCTTTTTGACTTCAGTGTGCGCCTAAGGTATGTACAAAAAAACAATAATTAAAGGCGAACCAAGTCGTCCTTTTCGAATAGATGGAATGAAAATAACACTGTATTTATGGTCCACGAGTCGTTTGTATTATAAAAATAAAAAACATTTATGTACCTCTGTAAGCATCACAGATGGCAAAATGAAAATATCGAATAAAAAACATGTCACCAACAATATTAAACGGAGAGATGCATCGTCGAGTGTGATTAGATGACTTCGCGGGGTACGTTTGCGTAACATAAGTACTAACAGTAGGAAGGGCTTCCATTATGACAGTGATTTCTTGAAAACGCTCAAAAAGGTGGTTTTTTAAACCAGTGTATCTCTTTAACCGTAAATATTTTTTTAAAGCAAAAATATATAAGATATTATCAAGTCTTTTTTGCATAGAGTGATGGAACTCAAAACATAATTAAACATACTATAATGCATCAAAAAATCATCAAAGTCACCTCTTAATTATCTTTAAAACCAGTTTGTCCCTTCAATAATAATTATAATTATAATTAAAAATATACCATAAAATTCCAAAATATGCCAAACTGCATCCAGTGATGGATTATTTAATAATAAATAGTTAATTTAATATCTAATTTTATACGATTTTATTTGCTTTTTTACGACAATGATTGCTCATTTATTATTACAACAGATTTTAACCCGTATCGGATTGCAATAAGAACTATTATTGCTCATAACGACAATATTTAAAGTTACCAGGGCCTTAACAACATTTAGGTACAAGTGTTGAGCAGACAAATGTTTCGAGCTTATGAATGGTACCTAGCGATATCCTTCAAAATGATTCCTGTGTGACGCAAGTGTTTCAGTTTATGTCTTTGTGCAGGTAATTGGTAAACGTGGGCAGCAGTTTCGACATGATGGCCATAGCAAAGGGTTTCCTTAAAAATTATTAAAAAGACGATTATCTTTTACAACCTAAAATAACTTGCGATTTGTTCTTTATACGTTTTATTTCACTTAAATTTCTTTTAAGATATTTTCAGCATTTATGTTATGAAAATCTGTAAAAGTAGGTAGGTAGAGCTCAACTAATTTATAACTGCATGCCCCTCCACTGCTTGTTGCATAGGTACACATTTCAAATGTTTGTACCTATATGAATTTTAGTGGAGGGGCGTGCAGTTTTAAATTGGTTAATTTCTTTCTACTTTGCATGGTAGATTTCTACCACAAAATAACTCTTGCATTCCTGTCCTACCAAGGGGTTTTTAGGGTGTCCCTTGCTTTAAGTATTTATCGCTATGTTTAAGCCATGGATGAACGGTGAAATTAATACAAAGTTAATGTTCCTCAATCTCAATTAGGTAACTGTCAGTTTCGTACGGAAGAAGGTAGACTCTCATCATGACTAAGTATGTACTCATAATTCCACAAGGTACCTCAATCAAAAGCCATCGGTGAATCGATACCTATGGATTCATTGATCGTTTCGGTCACAGGTCGAACTAAAGACGTTCAATTTCTTTTCGCAAAACCCCAGTTATAGTTATGGTACTTTTTGTCTCAAAACACCCAATAAAATTAAATTAAATAATCATTTATTTCAGGAAATTATTCCCATATAAATTTCATTACACATTAAAATCATTGCATATGTAACAAATAAATAATAATTTTAATTTAAGTAATAAAAAATAATAAATTAAAGTTACAGCACATTCACAATTAGAGTCACTAGGTTAAAATACATTCGATTACAATTAATAATAATTATAAAACAATAATCACAATGTTTGTGATAGAAACTTATCCCATAGGTACCTTCTTACTTACCATAAAATGACGACTGACAGTGAATAAGTAAATTAAATTACGATTCCTCAAAATAACGAACCGATGCATCAGATTCGAAACCGATAAATCAATCAAATCGTTAAAACAAATACTGGCCAACGTATCGCCAAATAAGGACAATTGTTCGCATGACGCGACCACTCGTTTCCTTTCAATGAATATTTAATAGAATCCTTATTTAGTTAGAATCTGTATATCAACGTAATACCTACATAACTAAATTCATACTTTATCGCTAAATGAATAAGGTAGAATAATGTGTGCAGGTGTGTTTGCAAACGAATAATATGCAATCAACCAATGGTTTGTAGCTTTCAACTATGCAGTGATGTCATAGATTTGTCGGTTTGAATTGAAACGTGTATCATAACAAAATCCGCTTTTAGAGGTGTTAGCCATTGGTGTTAGCACTTAACATTAGGTTTTTGCAATGTACCAGTAATGTTATTTATCCTGTTCAATTTAAGTTGTGGTACACACGGCTACACCTCAAGCTATTCATTTCCAGTTTACGCTGATATCGCACTGTACGGAAATCCTATACAATTCGAGATCAACTTATACTGGAAATGTGCTTAATGTGTAGTCGATTGTTTTTTTTATTTCAGAGTCGGATACCTAACCACTAGGAAGACGGTCGGCGATATGACTTGATCAAAATTGGCACCATGCAGTTCTGTTTATGAAAGGTCCTTCCTTTCCATTTTATTTTTTTTGGCTTTTATATCAGCGATCTGAAATTTGTTGTGGGTGATGATGATAGGTCGATAAATAAGCAGAGCTTCGTCACCGTAATATTAAACTAGGTGCCCAATAAACAATTTCTGGTTACGGAAATCTTGTTACTGTCCTACATAATTGCTGCTGGAATATTTGTTTCTAGTGTTGCGGGCCAACCTAGGCCCTGCAAACAATTTTTATTACCTACCAAACTAGGATTTGGTACTAGGAGATACCTAGTACCAAATCCTAGTTTGGTACCAGCCGTTTTAGCGTAGATACGCTAAAACGGCTGGTACTAGTTACTACCTATCTACGCTGAAACTGAAAAGTGTTATTAGTTGAGAGTAGGGACATCGGATGAAAATGTGCCATCAGGTGCTTGACGCCATTTTTTCATCTATGGTTTTCATGGTATTAGCTTCATGAACTGCTTATTTATGGAATTTGTAATCAGCAGGCTTAGCATGACGCTTTTTATTTCTACTCTACTGTAGAACAGAAATCGGTTGTCTATTTTTCTCGGTGAAAAACTGTCAACTGTCTATACGGAAACGACATTTTTGTCTACTCTTCCGACGACAAAACGCTTGTCTACGGTTCTCGTGCTAAGCCTGCTGATTACGTTATATCAACGGACTTAATGCGTACCTATAAGACGTACAATGGTAATGCGATTTATCTCAACAACTATCGTTGCGTTATACTTAGGTAGAGGTACGTTTTTGCCGACGCATATTTCAACCTTGTAGTATACCTAATGGATTAGGTATGGATTAGCAATTTCCTTCAAAATTCTTCAGAATATGATTGAAAGTGTGTTACGCAATTAAGGTGCTTAATAATACAAATGGTTCGCCGCAAAATACCCTATATGGCAATCAGCGGCCAAAAAGCCAAAAACGCACTATTATAAATTGCTACGTAGGTAGGCTAATAATCTAAAAGATGTTTCATAAATAACAAACTAGACTTACTTCCTACACTCAATAATATTTCTGTATAATATTTACGTTATAAATTATAATAGATAGTTTAAATGTCTAGTTATAAGACTCTGAATGATACGTAGTAGGTAGGTACATATTGTATTTGATTATTCTTTTTTTTTAAAGCAATCAATTCAATTTAAAAAATATAATTTATCTTTACCTTAGTTATATTTTTGTACAGTTTACCCTAAGAAATAAAAAATGTTCTCTCTTTTGCTTTCTTCTTTTTCACTGTTAATCCGTATGTAAGCGCCTGATGGTTTTGTGTTTCTTTAAAGTCACGCGCACGCGACTCAATGCTGTTTATCTTGCCAAGGCATGGGCATAGGTTTAATGTTATTTTTAGAATACAATATTGTTTATTGTTGTTGTACGTGGTTAGGGTTAACAAATAAATTAGTCAACAATAAACAACTTCTAGGGTATATAAAATAAATAAAAAGAATAATCTAAGATGGTTATGATAAGAAAACAAAACTACTTACATAAGTATTTTTACAGAACTAAAACTAATGAAGGTTGTAATGATGGGTGTTACCATCGCGGGCAAAATCTGGATGAGGGTGATACAGGAGAATGGAAATTAGCACAAGAAAAAAGAGGCGTCTACCCGACATCAACAGTCGGCAAAGTCGGGCTGTGGTTGGTGAAATTAATGTAGGTACGTATCTAATACATAACAAGTACATCATCATCATTTCAGCCGAAAGACGTCCACTGCTGGACATAGGCCTCCCCCAAGCTCCACCACTTGGCTGGTTCTGTGCTTCCCGCATCCAGCGGACTCCTGCAGCCCTCACAAGGTCATCGGTTCACCTTGTGGGAGGCCTTCCAACTTTACGTCTTCCGGTGCGCGGTCGCCACTCCAGAACTTTTCGACTCCATCGGCCATCTGTTCTGCGTGCAATGTGCCCTGCCCACTGCCACTTAAGTTTGGCAATTCTTCGGGCTATGTCGGTTACCTTGGTTCTCCTGCGGATCTCTTCAACAACAACAAGATAACAAGATAGAAAGAAGACAGATAACAAGTACATTTCGTACGAAATGGATAAATAATATATTTTAATCCTTTGTAGATAAATGGTCATAATATTTTCAAGTCGTCATGCTGTTTTCCTTCACCAATGTCAGAGAGTGCTGTCTCAACTTTATTATTTAAAGTAGGTTCCTACTCATAAAATACCCAAGCCTATCGAGTGTTACGGTAGGTACCTTCTTATATCAAATGAATTATGAAAGAGAGTACGATCACAAAAATAAATTGGCACTGTATTTTTTATAGGCAAGTTTCTTTCAATCATTTATCAAAAGTTCGAAACTCATTTATAATTAAAATTCTAAAAATTGCAAGAGTATATAAACAATAATGTTGTGTAGATTGCACGAAAATTATCAGAAATACAATAAATTGTTTGGTTTTTGCTGTACCTACATCAAAATAAAGGTTATTCAAACTTTGTTGCGGTTGGAAAATCGAAGTCGTACCTCCTTGAAATTCCTATTGGGTTTTGTAGAAAACATGATTGTATATGTAAGCTTTACATTTGGCTTTTTGGTTTTTATGTGTTTTATACGAGATAATCCATAAACTCTAAATAGGTCTAAAACGATACCACTAGTGCCATCTATAAGCGTAACTTAAAGTTAGTACAGAAACTTTAATGTAGTGCCATCTATCGGCTATGTTGGAAACTACACCAGAACCTTGGCGCTGTACGAAACGAATTCCATAGGTCGTGAAACTTGCTTCTCGTTGCGTAGGTCGTTGTGTAGATGGCGTTAGCAGTGTTGTATTGGTAATTTAAATATTACTGATTTTGCTATAATACCATGTCTTTTTTGTTGTTGTTTTATTTATTTCCAACATACCCAACACCATTATAAGTTATAAAAGAATAGCTAAAGAGAATAAATAACAATAGTAGTATCTTATAGCAGGGGTACGTTTTTAGTAAGCTTTTACTTTGTATCCTACTTCCTAAGTAAGAAGTGAAATTCATGATGATGTGATAACCGAGTGTTCTTTGAACTATTAGATAATTTGGAAGTAAATATTTTAAGTAGGTAATTATGATTTCAATGCCGATCTAAATGAATAAGTATAATAAATATAGGTAGGTACCTACCTGGTTATTTTTTAGAGAGGTCAGGAGAGACTTCTTGGCATCTTTCACACACATTATTCGTAAAATCGTAACGGGTGGAGTCCGGGAGCAGATTTAGCCCGCGTGTCGTGACGCGAAAAGTTCACGGAAATTGTTATATCAAAATCGCGTAAACAAACCCGACGCGTCGCGCCTGTCTACGGGAGCTTTGGAGCCTGGCCTATGTACGGACGCTAGCACATCGAGCTACTCCAAACTGTAAAATTTTACCAATTGAACATGAACCTTATACCTATGTTATAAAGTTGAAAAACTATCAAAGAAATTTGACAGATTGGGGTAGCTTGATGTACTGTCGTCTGTACAAAGGATTCAGTTGGCATGGTATCTGACCTTTGCAGAGTTCAGTTATTGTTAGGTGAAATTAACAATAAGTTATTATTATCGTCGTGCCTGAAAATTTCCTTCAGTAGTTACCTACGTAGTAGCAGTGTGTGTGATATGATAATCTATATACATAAATAAAAAGAAAAGTCCTGACTGACTGACTGACTCATCAACGCCCAGCCAACCCTTGGACCTAGAAAGCTGAAATTTTGCACAGAGGTTCCCTTTATAATGTAGACAAGGAGTAAGGAAGGATTTTTAGTAATTCAACCCCTAAGGGAGTTAAATAGGGGATGAAAGTTCGACGCGGGCGAAGACATAAGCTAGTACTGAATATTATGAAAATATTTTGTACCTAGGTACGTTAGTTCACCCGATGAGGTGTTGAGAAGAATACCTATCATGAAAGCCTTCAGAACTATCGTCGGTGGTAAGTTCTCTGTAATCACGTATGATATCATTTTATTTGACGGAAACCTTATTAGTAATCGTTTTTTTTTCTTTTTTGTAGGTTTTTTCCCACGTTTCGACGTGTGTATTGATATTCGCAACAGTGGATTTCGATACCAAAACTTTCGTACTAGCGTACTATTCACACAGTTTTTCGAATGAGCGTGTTCGCGACAACTTCATTCGATATAGCAGTTTTCCACTCAATGTGTTTTCGAACTGAAGTAGGTACCACTCGTAATTTTTTTCGAAATTATCATGCGTCGCAATAACGTCATTCGGAACATCATAATTTATTATCACTTCCTTTTATCATTGTTATTTGAACTTTGGGTACCTACTTTGGATTTATTAGTAATGTTTGTTTCATAATGAGCATTTTATTTGTGCAGATTTGCTTCTCCTACTTCGCAACTACCTATCCAACAATAAGGCCACATTTGCGCGGGGTTTTATATTCCGCAACGTTGTTTTTCACGCACTCTTTTTTTCAGATTTGGAAATCCATCAGAGCAGAGCGCATTGAAGTGCGCTAAAGAAACAAATTATTGAATTTTCAACATTCGGTGCTAAACAAAGCGAGCCCGAAATAAAACCGATCGTGTGTACCTGGGCTACATGATGCCTACAGTCAGCACTGACCGACGCACACGCAGTGGCGGCGAATCCAGTTATTCTATCACAATACCTATTGACTTTGTTTGCTATAGCATATAGCTGAAACTCAGAGATGGCCTCTAGTCTGGTAATCTAATATCAGAATTCTGTCAAGTGATGCATGAAATTGTGCGCACGGCGCAGACCCGGCCGTTGCCACGACCAACGATGTGAGCCTCGGCTTGGTGAGGAACTAATTGGTAAATAGTGTTGCAGTAAAAATATTCATTTTGTATCCTAGCTGACCCGACAGACGTTTTCCTGTGTTAACTATGAATATTGAATTCGCAACTTTCTTTATTTTTTCTTTCTTATGAACCTTCTCCTGACAGTACCTAACAAACACAAAAAAAAATGCAAAATTGGTCTAGCCGTTCATGTGTGATGCCCTGACCAACGGAAATAGGGATTCATTTTTATATAGCAGAAGATAGATATAGATAAAGACTTGGTTGGTAGGTACCTGGTTAGATTTGTTTAGGTCCTTACTTACAGGATAAAGTGCTGAATGTGACCTGGGTCTGAATTCTCTATGACCACTTAACAATTCCTTACTAGTAACCACGTCAATCACACACGAAATCTCCTAATATCGTATTAATAATATCGACAAATTGTCTTGGAACATACAGAATATGACACATCCACATCCACATTCCATATCGTTACATTAGTTTCTAAAAAACACGATAGTTTGAAAGTAGTAAGATTCCGCGGGGAATCATTATAACCATGCAGAATTGGGGGGGGGGGGGGTTAGTTTTTTTTTTGTGTTACAACACTTACAACTTAATCTGTGGTGTGTGTGGCCTGCGAGCTTAACCGAAAAAACACTATAATAGCTTCGTAGGTATGTTACACAAGCAGAGAGGGATGCCCGATCTGAATCGATCTTCCAGAAGATCGATTCATGGCCATATGATCTACCGATTTTTTTAATCGATTCAACAGGATGCGATCTTTCCCCAGATCGAATCGTATGCGCTACAGATCGTATGAAAAAATCGTATAACCTAAAACCTAAACGTCAACCGAAACGTACCACGAACTACAACAAAGTAAGATTACCTACATAAACATTGGATGAGATTAGTTTCGACTGTTTCGAGTTACATTTATCAAAAGCGGTATTGTATGAAATATGAAGGTAGGTGATACCGTGATCATATTTTGTTTATTTGATTGTCGGGTATGTAAGCATTATCCGATTTTGTTTTCTTTCATGCTTTATATTAGGTACTGCAATAGGAAGAGTACTATCTGTTCTGTGAGCGTGACCTATTATTTCAAAATACCTACTATTTAGTATGGCCCTGCCATCAAAATCAAACATTTGGACATTTTTTTATTAAATGTGACACGGGTGGACAATGTAAATTGTGTAAACAAATCGTTAAAACAAAAGGAAATACAACGTACTATCAATTTTAAAAAATCATCACAAAGGCACCGTGGCACACTTTGTAATAGATCTAATAAGTAGAAATAAATTATGTATAATGTACACTGTACTTATCATTATTTTTATAAAATTACGATACGATATTACTCGATCTCGGAAGATCGATTCAATACTTACCTAAAATACGATTAAAATCGTGAATCGATTCACGAGGTTACGATTCATTACGATCCAGAAGATCGATTCAAAGAATAAAATCGGGCATCCCTAGCAGAGACAGAGTCAAATGAAGAAAAGTTACATTTTATTCCATACTAGCTTTTGCCAGTGGCTACGCACACTTGGAGTTCAATAATATTTCTTTTGATTTATCAGACGATTCCTTGCATTTTCGTTGGAAACTGTAGGTATTTGTCGTTGATAAGGTCCGTGCTCACATCATCCAACTCCCATAATTATAATATTCGGGTTATGAGGGTCGAGAGAAAGTATGTATACCTACACGAAATGTATATTTTCTTCCGTCTTTTTCAAGTTGCAGGTCAGCGTCAAGCAGTGCCTATACATTTTTTATTATTTTTTTGAATTTGGGACATCATCAAATAACTACCCCGCTCTGGGTGGAGCAGGAGGGCGTGTCAGACTTTTATTGACTAAAACCCTGTCGTGTTCCTTCAGTTGCCTGTGTGCCAGGGGCCACGGTATCTCTTTCGAACAACCAGCACACCAGGCAGGACCTGCACCCCTGGCAGAGTGTCTGTACGCTTAGATCTTCTAAACTACGTAACGGATTTTATTGCGGTTTTCATCAATTCAAGAGAAAGGTTATTATGTATGAATGTGAACATGAATATGGATTTCCCGATTTACCTTAGTTCATCCTCCTTAAAAGTCTTAACCCGAAGACACCCGAAATTTTAACTCAACACATAAAAGTCTTAACCCAAAGACACCCGAAGTTATTCATCAAAGAATTGTATCAATGTAAGGGTCAAAACACGTTGGGACTTACTTGGGAACATTTAATCAGTCAGTCCATATGTGCCCGTATGCTGTTGTTCATTTAATTATCGGCCCCTTCATGTCAAGTTGAAAGGGGGGAGGGGGGGAGGTGCTTCAAACGTACCTAACCAATTACTAATGTTTACATTTTGTAAAGCAATTGTTTTGAGAATTTCTCTGGCAGTACTGTGCCGAGGGAACCAACTTGTAAGATTCGCGAGTAGTTACTTAAGTATCGACTGTCTCTAATAGAATCTGTTAGGTTCAGCCGATACGTATATGTATCATAAATTCAACTATTTCTCATCGAATACCTAAAGCATATCGAAAAAAGGGTCATAAGCCAACTAAGTATGTCTATGTGGTCTTCAGTTTTCAACAGTTCGTACACAAACTTGTTTATTTTTGTTTATTGTACCTACTTAGTATTAAATTATCCAATCTTTTAGAGTACCTGGTTCATCCTTAAGTTTTCTCTTCACAAGATTTCAATAATCTACAGTGACGATCAGCACCCAACATTTTATTTTTCTTAACGCATCATTCTTTTTGCAAATTTCTCAGCCTACTTATAACAAAAAAATCTTGTTTGTCTAGCTGTCAGTTTGTTTCAGGTAATCTCTGAAACGGCTGGACAGATGTTGGTGTGACTTTCACTCATAATTTTCAACATCCACGTGGGCGAAGCCGCGGGCGCAGCAAGTTAAAAGTTCGCTTTAAGATTTGTCACTGAAGAATTCTGAAGCTTTTTGGGAGGCTCAAGTCCCTTAGCCCTCTTTGGATCCGCCACTGATCATCTATGGTTATACAGGGTAAAAAAAATACCAGTCCGCAAACTGTAACCATGAATTCAGCATACCAGGCCACTCGAAAGTTATAATCTCTATTTTGAAAATATGATTATTTGCGAGTAAAAATAGGTACGTTCTAATTTCAAAATTTCCCTCCACATTGTTTGCAAGCTAATGTCTCATAAAAAAATGGATCTGCGCCGGGAACATTTTTGCAGTTTTTATTCAGTGCGCAAATTGTAACCATGAATTCAGCATATCATTCTAGACCTCCAGCGCAGAAATTTTTCGTCGGTTATACCAAAAAAAATCAGCTGTTTCATAGAAGAGTGCAATACCTACGCGGTTTTTTGTATACCCGACGAAAATTTTCTGGGCTGGGGGGTCTAGAATGATATGCTGAACTCATGGTTACAATTTGCGCACTGAATAAAAACTTTTCCTAAAACAAATTGAAAAGGCAATGAATAAATGGTCATTTAAAGAAAAAAAACTTATTATAACACGGACATATTAAGGCATTTAGTATTTACAAAGTGATCCTGATGTGCTCAAGTGTATTTCTTCGTCAAGCATTTTTTTAAGGCACTTACATTTTTTGAATACGTGTCCTCCGGTCAATGACGCCTAGACATGTCTGTTTTTCAACGTTTACCGTGTCTCGTGTCTCTGAGGTAAAACCTAAGATTTACCTAGTGGATGGTGGTAAAAGTTCTAAATAATGAACGATGAATTTTACAATTGAGAGTTGGTAAATCTTAAGTTTTATTGGATAATCTTAGGATTTACCTAAGTTTGGGCTTTTACAGTAACAAATAGGGCAATAGGCTAATTGTGTTCGTTATTTCATCCCTATTACATGGAACTTAACCATAACTGGCAAAATGTGGTTGTACTCTATTGGTACACCTCTGCCCCACCCTTCGAAACAAGGCGTGATGTTATATCATCATCATCATTTCAGCCGAAAGACGTCCACTGTTGGACATAAGCCTCCCCCAATAAGCTCCTCCACTTTGACCGGTTTTGTGCTTCCCACATCCAGCGGATTCCCGCGGCCTTTACAAGGTCATCGGTCTACCTAGTGGGGGACCTTCTCACTCTACGGCCCGTATTACAGAAGCTCACTCAAGACTCAAGCATTACTTAAAACTAGTTTATAGCCATTTGATTGGTTGAAACTAGTTTCAAGTAATGCTTGAGTATTGAGTGAGGTTCTGTAATACGGGACTACGTCTTCCGGTACGCGGTCGCCACTCCAGAACCAGAACTCCAGGCCCCATCGGCCATCTGTTCTGCGAGCAGTGTGCCCTGCCCACTGCCACTTAAGTTTGGCAATTCTGCTGATGTGGAAATGGTTTTTATTGGTATTTATTTTATACATCACTTGAGAACGGCAATTTTTTTGTTTTCAAATGTTTGTACTAGTGTGAATTAGGTTACTGTTAAAAGAAAAATTGGAAAAGTTTCCTTTTGAAAGGAGAATTTTCTGATTCAGAAATACCAGAAAGTCCTTTTTTCTATAGGATTTTATAGTTTGGGGGAGAAGTCGTCATTCGGATCAGCTAACAAAGAATAATTAAATTCCAGAAAATACATAGGTATCTACAATGATGTCATAAAATATGTGCTAGGGATATAAATAAACATAGGTATTTATTTATATCCCTAACAAATGACTTATTTTCCTTAAAAAACAGTACCTACTTACATACAAAATAGGTATAAGTTCAACATTTGTCACGTGCAGGCGTCCATGATTTAGTATTCATCGCGACGCGTGGACACGAAAATCAATGTCGACTCAAATGTATTCTAAAAATCATTGGTGTTTAATATTAATACATCAGTTTTTATCGAAACTACTCACGGCACGTTGATGGCAAATAAGCCGAGCTGACGGTAAAGGCTGACAGTAATTTATGCGCGATTATTTTTACACGCCAAAGAAGGCTCCCATTCTATTCATTTCTATCGGTCAAGATTCTGCATTAAGCAAACAGTAACTCTTTCGTAAGCCTATAATGTCCCCATTTCTGGGACACAGGCCCTACTCTCTTCAAAACGGACTGGGCAATAATCTACCATCGGGTCGCAGTGCCGGTTAGTAGATGTCACATATGTCTTTGAATATTTTATTCTAGAACATGGCGGTTTCCTCACGATGTTTGCCTCTCCCTCCGGGTTCATCGCGGTTCCTGGCTTACTATGTACTGCTAATAAGTACCTATCCAAAACTGTAAGCAGTTTGTTATGTAATATCCTAATATTACTTAACAAACTGCTTACAGTTTTGGATATTGTCATCTCTTCTCTCTTTAGTTGTTATTTAATAATAACAACGGGTATACGGGTATTTTTTTCCGCAATCATCTGCTTAGCCTTTTCTCAACTATGTTGGTCGGCTTCCAGTCTAACCGGATGCAGCTGGATACCAATAATTATCTTACATGGAGCGACTGCCTATCTGACCTCCACAACTAAGTTATTGGGTAATACGATACCCCTTGGTAAGACTAGTTATCAGACTTTCGGAGTTTTGACGACCCGTAACGACTGTCAAAGATACACAAATGACAGCCGGGACCAACGGCTTAACGTGCTTTCCGAGGACCAACCGCGTCAAGCGTAGCTTAACCTGATTGATTAACCCGTACTGCTGTTTATTACTTAGGCACAAGCCCCCCGTATTATTTCCGCAATGAGGACTTTAATTAAAATTCAATGAAGCGAGACTAAAAGAAACTAAAATTTCGGCGATAAACTAAAATTGACATTCGCGGCATTAAACTAGTGAGCTCACTCGACTCCAGTACAAGTTTGACCCGTTTTAATGCCAGCATGAATGAACGCGGTGGTTATGATACGAACGAGAGGACACATCATCATCACTTGTTTTATTTGCAGAAACCTGTTCACTGAGCCCCGCGGTCCTCGTCTCTTTTTATCGCGTATTTTTTAATGTTCTTACATTTGTGGCTTGTATGCAAAGGTAAGGAATGCAGTGGGAGTAATTAGGAAGCTTGCAACTACAAGGTGAAGTATTTAATGGGGTTTTCGGGAAGGTCTTCACATTTTTGTCATTATGTTATGCAGGTATGCTAATTGATTCAAATATACTTAGTCTTTATTATATACGTTATTCCCAAAATTATAATCTTATGAAATGAGGTACGGTGGGCTGCATCAATTGGGTACCCCAGTTGCATTAAAATTTGAATACAACTGGGGTACCCAATTGATGAAGCCCACTGTACTTATGATCCGAATTTCAGATATTCTTAGTGATCTTTTGAATCTGCTTCGTTTTAGTTGATCTACGTCATAGAGGAGCGATGCAGGCTGTTGGACTCCACGATGTCGTGTAATTGCGTCACACACTAACCATAGGAATGGCTTGGGCACGCCACGATTGCGTCGGTAAGTCCCCTCTTTGAGGAGTGGCTTGAGAGGCGTCACGGCGTCCTCAGTTTCCGCTTGACGCAGGGCCTCACCGGATACGGGTGTTTCGGGAGGTTCCTGTTTCGTATACGGCTGGATGAAACGCCCGGGTGTTTCTACTGCGTAGATTGCCTAGAGGACACGGTAGAGCATACGGTGTAGGTCTGCCCGGCTTGGGCTGAGCACCGTCGTGTCCTCGTGGAGGCGATCGGCGGCGGCGATTTCGCGCGTCCGGCCCTGGTCCAGGCCATGGTACGGAGCGAGAGTGCATGGGTAGCCATCACCTCCTTCTGCGAAGCAGTAATGCTCGCGAAGAGCGGCGCACGTGTGGGAGAGGCAGTATATGCGCCCTCACGGCCCTAGCCTCCGCAGGAGACGCCCTGGGCGTCGGGAATCCCAGGCCGATTCCCGGCCACCGTAGGCGCGGGCTTGCGGACGGCGAGTAAAGGGTAGCTCGCTATCCGGTAAGGACCGAGCCCGGGTCGACGGCGCGTTGTGCACCACGCGCCCCTCAAAGAAATGTCAGCACTAACTGGTGGGGTCTGCAGAGGCCGATGCCTGACAGGGGTGCGGGTTGCTTTAAAGAGATACCGTGGTCCTTGGCACACAGGCAACTTAGGGAACACGGGTGGGTTTTAGTCAGTAAAACTCTGACTCGCCCTCCTGCTCCACCCAGTGCGGGAGAAGTTATTTGATTATTACCCACCCACAAAAAAAAAGGAATGAATTTCGTTTGACAGTTCAACAACATTTATTTTATTAGATACAGATTAGATATCCTTCAAAATTATTCAGATTGTGATGGATGCGTGTTGCGCAATTAGGGTGCTAGTTTCAGTCGAGCCCAGGTAAAGTGTTTCAGGCATATAGTAACCCATAGTCTGGATATGTGCTCGATTGTAAGCGATAGGCTCACCCGCTATTCGATTGGACTCACATATTATTTATTACTAGCTTCCGCCCGCGGCTTCGCCCGCGTGGATGTCGAAAATTATCCCGCTGCAACGTACTACCGGGATAAAAAGTATCCTTTGTGTTAATCTAGGTTATAATCTATCTGTGTGCCAAATTTCATCCAAATCCGTTCAGCCGTTTTTGCGTTAAAGAGTAACAAACATCCATACATCCATACATACAAACTTTCGCGTTTGTAATATGTATATTAGTAATGAATATTATTAGGTATACCTAACTGGTGAAATTTTGATGTAGTTGTTAATACATGTTAAAATTGTCTTTTGGGATTTATGAATCCTGTTCGAAACGTAGGTTCATTTTCTGCAGATGAATTGCCTTTTACCTAAGTAACATAAAACTATGTAATTTAGGTAATATGTAATTGCTTTTAAATTTTTGGATCAGTACTTATCAGTATTACCTGACTAGTGCTTAAATTAAATTAGATAACGAGTGTTAAAAAGAAAAAGAATACTAAAAAAAAAGAATATTCTTCTTTGAAATCATTAACACAAGGGTCATATTTGTGTTTTTCTTTTACAATCTCTTTCAAATAAAATACAATAATTTTTACGGCTTGCATTATGAAATCGGGCGCTTTTAGGTAATGACGGAGGCAATAAATTGGAAGTCGTTTCGATACAGGATTAAAGTAGTAATGCTAATGAATATTTGCAAGCACGAGATTTGCAAAGGCGTCGATTTAAAAGTCATTAAAAACAATGTACAGACGCCAGCACATCAAGGTACCCCAATCTGTCAAATTTCTTTGATAGATTTTCAACTTTATAACATAAGCAAAAGGTTCATGTTCAATTGAGAAAATTTGACAGTTTGGGGTAGCTTGATGGCGTCTGTACATACGTAAAGGCCAAAAGATCTATATTTTTACGTGCTGGTTATATTTCGTTGCAAAAAGTAGAAACGTATTTAAATTTATATTTCTTCAATCGCGTTAAAAAAACGACGTAAGTTTGCGTTTCTTTGCACTTTTTGCAAATTTAGCTCCTGGCGGCGAGTCAAGCGTAAACTCAACTCAACAGAAGTCGTTAACAACGACATTTAACAGCACCCGAGCATATGAAGGTTAATAAAGAAGGCAATTCTGAAATCAATCCCTTTTGTCTAATATTCATGATAACACGACACCAATGAAGCGTGCAAGAGATGCAACGATGCGACAGGCTCTGCTATAGAAAGAGATAACAACATTGAAGCACAAATATTTGTAAAAGCAACTTTATTGAGGAATTTCGCAAGTTAGAAATAAAACATATGCAAATAATGTGCGTATAGAATTTTAATAGAGTTGGCTATTCTAGGAAAGTTGTTGTTTTTAACGAGTTCGAATTTCAATAGGATTTTTACGCGAACCTATTTGTTAATTCATATATTCGACTCTTGTTGCGTAAGGGTTCCTGGTACTTATAGAGCTGTGCGTGGCAGTCTACACTAGATCAAGTCTAAAATATATGTGCCTACAGATTTGCAAGCTGCTTTTTACCCTGAAATAATATGGCCCCTTTTTTCATTGTTTAAATGGAATTAGTCCTTTGCAGTTACTCTGTAGGTTGGTTCCTAAATGTAGGTATTATTTCGTTTATGCTGAATAAGCAAAGTGTTTGTCTGTGGTAGGAGCGATTTTTTTTCCTATGATCTTTATTTTTGTTCTCTAAGTTCCAAAAATCGTCAGGAAAAGAATTAATAACATAAAATCACGCCTGTAATCCCCGAAGGGTTAGGCATAGGTTTTACCAATGCCTAGTAAGCTCACATTTTGCAGTAAAGTAAGTTCCATAGAAGGCAAGCCGATTGTCTTCCACTGGGCAGATTCCGGGCAGCTACTGAGAACAGAGAGCGCCTCATCATCCAGGAAAAAGTGGAATGTACCTACTAGACCGCGCGCCCGGTCACCGACTCGATGGATCGACCAGCAGGCTTAGCATGAGCGCCGATTTGTCGACGGAAGAATAGACATGACTATTATCTAAATAATGTACAATAGGAGAAGATAGAGATGTTTTTCTATTATCACAGTTATGAATTCTGTTCTAAACGAATCATGATTTTGTAAATAATCGTATGTATATACTTTGTGGCTGTCGAATAGAAAGTTTTTTGTAAGTGTGATTTTGATAGTTTGGGAAGAAATATTCTTCTGAAATAGTCTACTTTTATAAAGACCTAGACAAAGATGGTCAGGACCGAAAGACAAAATGACAGATTGTAGAAGGATGCGATGTCAAAAATGGAGAAACGAAATGTCACTTTGTATTGAAAAAGCACTGCCTATTCTTCGTAGAAATACAAAACGTCATGCTAAGGATGCTGATTAAATCTATTGTGGGCAGCTCCACAAACGAATGCAGTAGAATGACCGTCAGCAAAGACAGATAGCGGGACATCGTGAGGCGTATTCATTCTGCCCCCTTCATAACCACGACTACGTGGCGACCACGACCGCTCTGCCAAGAGATACCGACCAAGAAGAATACTGAGACCATACAGAAAATCCCAATAACACTTTGCTCGACCAGCAGGCTTAGCAGACGCTTTTTATTTCTACTCTACTGTAGAATAGAAATCGCTTGTTTACATTTCTCAGTGAAAAACTGTCAACTGTTTATAAGGAAACGTAATTTTTGTCTAGTCTTCCGACGACAAAACGCTTGTCTACGGTTCTCGTGCTAGGCTGCCTGGAAATCGAACCAAGGACCAGCAGTAGCACTTGCGACTACTATCCCCATGAGGCAGACAAAGAGGGAAAGAATGAATAATAATCTTAATAACGTTACAAGATCCTAAGACGTGATACACGTTCTGTTTACCTCTTAGTGAGATGAAACGTGAAGATACAGCTGCTGGTAAGACTTGTAGAAAGTCTTAGAACATGTTTCTTGAGTGTCGTTGCATAAAATGTAATGCGGTTTTTGATCCCGTGCTAACATGCTAAAAATGTGACAAAATTATGACGTATGTATGGGGCAGACAGAGGTATTCTTAATACACTCACTTAAGGCAAGCTATGTTTGTTATAAGTCCATATAACAGTAGGTTGCAGGTTGCCAACTTTTTCTAGAAGAAGTAGCGTATTTTTGATTTCGGACAGAGTAAATAAAGAGTACAGATTAATAAAATAGAGTACCATTTATGCATTTCTCTTCATGCGTATTTCCTAGCACTTTTTGCCGTACTGAATTTTTTTATTATTATATTTTTTTCACAAGAATTGTAGGGCTAATTCTACGTTAATATAAGATCAGGAGATCATATTAATTAATATAAAGCCCTGCTCCTCTCTTCTGGCCACTTCACATTCATGAGTTCATGACCGACAAATAGTCAAGCCTCACAGTGGAAAATATAGAAAAACCGCAGAAAAACTAAATCACTTGCCTCAAAAAAGTTAGTTTTTGATAAAAAGAGTATTTCAGCGTACTCTATTAGTCTTATAAACTCAAACTCAAACTCAAACTCAAAGCATTTATTTCAATTAAACCATTTACAGGCACTTTTGAATTGTCAAAAAGTCGACCAGTTGGAAAGTTGAAGCTAGTTGCCCATTCCAAAACGTAGATCTCTATGGAGAAGAACGGGCAAGAAACTCCATGGACACTCTTTTTAATCATGTTATGTATTACAAAAACTTGGGAACATTATTCTTGTTGCTTCTATATGTGAGACAATGTAAAAAAAAAACAATTCTATAAAAATAAAATATAAAATTTAAAATTAGCCATGGAAGTTAGGAGATGACCAGTCTCAACCGACGGCGCCCGTTCACGAACTTGACGCGTGGATCAGCACCATCCAGCTCAACCATTTTGTAGGGAACCGAATGATCCAACACACGCGCCACCATCAGCGAGACATTTAAGTGAGCATGACATACTCTCAACTGCCACGCTTTTTCAAGTCAACGTACATCAAAACAACATTACGGATGCATGGTACTCACATTTACAAAGTTTAAACAAAATGCTTCTAAATTATACAAAAATATAGTTTGCAATGTATTTGAGAAATTAATCAAATTTGATTTCCAAAAAGAAAGAAAAATATTTAATATCTTTTGAATTTTTTATAAATAATACTTAATTCAGTCAAAATAGTATATAGATTAGAGTACACCCATAATAAAAAGAGTACAATACTTTATTTTAGAGTACCGTTGGTAACCCTATACATGGTAAATTTTTAACCAGTGCGCAAACTGTAACCATGAATTATCTTACATGCACAAACATCCAGACCCGGAACAACTACTTGTAGGTCATACAAATATTTGTTCCATGCGGGAATCGAACCCGCGACACGCAGCGCAGCAGTCATTCGCTTAACCACTGCGCCAACCGTGCCGTCAAAAATGTATCCTGTATAACAGACAGGGTCACTGAGAAATTCCTATTAATAACATAACATCACGACTTGTTTCCCCGAAGGGTTAGGGCAGAAATGTACCTTTAGTAAAACCACATTTCGCCAGTTATGTTTAAAGGCTCGAGCAAACATTTCGCCAGTTATGTTTAAAGGCTCGAGCAAACATTTCGCCAGTTATGTTTAAAGGCTCGAGCAAACATTTCGCCAGTTATGTTTAAAGGCTCGAGCAAACAAGCGCAACGCGAATATCGTAGAACAATTTCTATGAAAACTTCATGGATATTGTTATACAAGAATCATGAGTCTGAAGAAGCCTTATATCCCATGTAATAGGGAGCAAGCCTAATCCATCGACCGGGGACTAATCTAGACTTCAGGCTGCTACTGACAAAAATCCAGATCAAAAAACCCAAAAACACTGCCTGACCTGGGAATGTAACCCAACTAATAATTTGTCCTACCTCCTGAACTAATCGGAACGGGAATTTCTTCCCCCCCAGTGGGTTCCCGCATTGTCGTTGCGGGGGGGCTCAGTAGCCGTGGTCCGCTCCCACGGTGAAGCGAAGAGGAACCCCAAGGTGGGGCCGCTCGTCAGGGCTTTGGTCTCCAAGCCGACGACGTAGCGGCCAAAAAGTAGGTTGCGGTGAGGTGCACCGCAACTAAGGCGGGCCGCGATGTCGAATGGGAGGCATCGCGGCTGAGGGTTACAGGTTGCGGCGGAGGAGGAGTGCCGGTACTTTTGAGTAGCGCTCTTCCCTTCCGTGGCCTGGACGGGGCCGCCACCGTTTGATGGCGGACGCGGTGGGGCCGCAGGGGAAGAGGAGTGTCGGTATAGCGTTGGCCGCTCTCCCTATCCTCTGCGGCCGAGAAGTGGTAGGCGGCGGGGCCACTGCGCTGACCCGTCGCAGGGGGACCAAGGGTGCCAAGGGTGCCAGGGTAGTCTAGGGCCCTTGTGCTACTTGGTTCCTGGGGTGGTCACGGCGTGCCATGTGTCCTGGTGCGCCGGACTGGTGGGGTCCGCAAGGGCCGATGCCTGCCAGGGGTGCGGGTTGTTCGAAAGAGATACCGTCGCCCCTGGCACACAGGCAACTGAGGGAACACGGGTGGGTTTTAGTCAGTAAAAGTCTGACACGCCCTCCTGCTCCACCCAGAGCGGGAGAAGTCATTTGATGATTTCCCACCCTGAAAAAAAAAAAAAAAAACGGGAATTTCTTGCCACCAGAGGCTGGCTCGTTCTTTACCCAACTAATTAGCATTGCCATTCAACGTGGCAATGCTGCCAGTCTTCTGCGCACATTACCGGTTGACAGCGATGCGGACGAGTACTTCGACGTGTGTCGGGTCCTATTATTTTTGTATTTATTTGTACAGTTGTAAATAGTTCGTTGTGACGTCATATGTTGTAATATCAGAACGAAGCATATTCCCACACTTAATTTCAGCTCTTAATTTGAAACATTTGGTAATGCTACTCAGTTTTTACTTATACTTCAGGATGTGGGTGTTCCGTAAAAACTTCGGATATCCTTAAGGACTAAGCAACATGTGTTCAATGTTACGAATTTTTGTGAAAAGAGGGAGAGAGAGAGAGATGTATAGAAAAAAGGTAGCTTTTTCTTTATTAAGTTTCGTCCCGCCCGGTACAGCATCTGTCAGGGATATTGGGTGACCCGGCGGCATCTCACGTGAGATGCGGACTGCGACTAAACGGTTTTGACACTTGGTTGCAAAATGAGACCGCAGAATGTTATTTCCTTTTTGTAGGTTTCGTAGATATATCTAGATTGTTCGTTTCTTTGTATTTTTGTGATGGCATGTTAGTATTTACTATCTGATATTTATTGCAGCATACCGTCTGGGCACACATTTGGGCACTATACCTAATATCTCCCGCTTCGGCGTCGATGGCTAGTCTCCGCTGAGTTTGGCCGCCATGGCCGAAATTCAGTCTGGAGATAATTATGTATTTATTTTACATTTCTATCTATTATCTTCTATCTACTTACTAGCTTTCGCCAGCGGCGTCGCCCGCGTGGAGGTCGGTGTATCATACATATAAACCTTCTCTCTTCCTAACCTAACCTAACCAACTCTGCCTATTGGTGAAAACTGCATTAAAATCCGTTGATAGAACAGTTTAAAAGATCTAAGCGTACAAACACGAAAAGCGATTTGGTTTTATACTATGTAAGGATTGTGAAGAACGATTTTTTCTTGTTCTTTCAATTGTCTTAAAGTTTACTTACAACAAGTTTTCATTTTGAACGTCGACAGCCATCTGGTCTCTCTTGAATGAATAATTTAATTCTTACCTGAAATAAAAAAAAAACAACAATGAGTTTTTATTCAAATGAATCATACGAATACTTACGACAAAACCATTACGTAGAAATAAATATTAAAATTGTTTTTTTTTTTTAACTTAAATTAACATGCAACACACGTTTTTAGTAGTATCAAAACCGTTGCTTCACTGTATATCAAGTTGCATGGAACTCCGGTTCACACAGCCCCCCCCCATGCCATTTTGAACCTGTTGTTACGAATGTGTGCGTAGCAACAGGTACACTAAGGTGTTTGTGTGGGAGTGGCAAGAATTCGCTAGCCTTAGAACTATCGTTTTTATGAATGAGATCTTAGATACGTTCCCTGTAAAATAGAGATAGAATCGCAGTACGCACTAATGTTTCTGCATTCTGTATATGCACGCTATTCATTCTGCTGCGTTTTATTGTAGAGTCTCAACTATTGCAGCTTGAGGGAAATCTAGTCGCGGGTTCGAACTCACTGGTGCACCTGACTAAAAAGCACGCTGTCTCATCAGGCATCGTGTCCGACAGAGGTAGTATCAGTGGTGAGCAGCTAGACGCTAGTCTTCACGCACAACGTTATTGAGTGAGATGCAGGATCATTTATAGTAAAACACGCGCGTAAAAAATTAAGAAAATTCCTTCCGAAGATCGGGTTTATGAAAAAATCACTATAAATCAATGACCAATAAAGTTTATTGAACTTTTCGATATTTGAGCGATGTCGGTACCGACTTGGTATCTGAGATTTTATACTTCTTTTATTAATTAAATACGCCCAAAGTTAGGTTAAATTAGCAAGAAAAACTAATCTTTGTTGTCACCTAACTTTTTAATGGCTTTTTATTTTAGTATTCTATTTCCGCACAGACAATAATTAATAATGAGACAAAACCATACCATGTTTAATTTTTGATGTACATTGTCGAACAGTAGAGTAATATACTCCCGAAGTTTGTATGGAAAAAATGTCGATTAGATTCACCTTAAAGTATAATCATTATCAGCCTACTAGCAGTCCACTGCTGGACATAGGCGTCTTCTATAATTGCGTTTCAGGTTGCTTGTGCTGTGAGCTATGTCGACCACTATTGTCTCATCTCAACTGTTTATAAATATTCTAGTGGTCGCCCAGTGGTCGAAGTTCAACCACAATGTAATGACTTAATCCTCCTTATTACAAAACACGGTTTTTGTTAGGTATGGTTTAAACCAAAGAGCCTGTTTTTGAAATAAGAACCTAAGGGGCCATCCATAAATTACGTCACACGTTAAGAGGGGGTCAACGAAATGTGACATTGCGTGACAAGGGACAGGGGGGTCAAAATCTATGTGACGTTACATGTCAAAATCTAAAATACTAAAACTCGACGATATGTAAACCAAAAACTTTAAAATATTTCTAATCCGATCTATATTTATAAGGCTTATTTATGTAGGTTTAAGTCGTCGAAGAGTGCACGCTTGTTGATTACTTGAATTTTTTTAAATGGAAAAACTGCTTTTTTAATTTAAATACTTCTAATATAAAATTGAAAAATATGTGACGTCACACAAGGGAGCAGGTGGTTTCACAAGTGTGACCACCTGTGACAAGGACAGGGGGGAGGGATCAAAAAACCATAAAATTTGTGTGACGTAATTTATGGATGGCCCCTAAGTAAAATCGAAATACAGCTCCTTTTACAAAACTGACAACTTAGTCCAGTGCTAAATTGCCATTTTTGTACTATGTAATAAAAGTTGGTAATGCGAAGAGCTTTAAGCTAGAACCAAAGTTAGAACGCGTTTTGTTGTATGACAGAATGTGTTTCTAATGGTCAGTTCACACCGAGACGCGACGCGATGCGACGCTGCGCGCAGTTTTTAAGATCACGATACCGAATAGATCTTATTTACTTCACATTAAGATATACGGGCTGCACAACACGGTGCATCTCAGCATTCTTCGACACGCTTTCGCGCTCGTAGTGAAATTATACCTTTTCGTGTTGTAAATAAGTTAGATATTCTGTTGCTATCTTAAAAAGAGCGGGTCGCGTCGCGTCTCGGTGAGAATTGACCATAATGCATCATTTATGATGTAAAAATATAAGCTTTCTGCATTCCTTCTCCATATAAACTTCAACTGTGGCAAATTTCATATTCTAGAAATGTCAAATTTCATATTATTAAAAAGTTTTTGCTTCGCGTATATTAATACCAACCTACCAACCTGTGTGGTAGGTTATGGTTACGGCCCACTCCCTCTCACAAAGAGGAGGCCAGTGTCCCAGGGGGGCTACTCTCTAACTCCGTCAACGAAAATACGGGCCCGTCCGAAAATAGTTCGAAACTTCGAAGTGACTCCTACAGCTGATTAATTAACTTTTTTGGACGGGTAAAACTATATAGGGTGTAGGGACAACTGTCAAATCGTGTAGTAATTCATTCTTAGTTTGGGCCCCAAACTACTCATGGGTCCGAAAGTGATACGGAGTAGGAAACGCACGTAACTTCGGCCGAGATTACGGATTTCGTGCTTAGAGAGTAGGCCCCCAGCTGTGGAAACGTTATAGGCTGCGTATGTAGGTATCTATATTATATGGATAAGGGTGGCCAATTCGGATGTTTTGGTTTTGAAGCTCTTACCCCCATTTTTATTTAAGTAATGCCAAATGGAGTTGTTTGATGACTAGGTATTACTTAGTTGAAATGCGGCAAATTCGTTATCCACAGTCTATAGGGACATGATCACCGTGTTTTGTCATGTAGCCCTTCTTAATTATTAATATCTAAGTCTAGTACTAATAAGAAATTTACTAAATTGGTATTTTAGTTATGTAATGTATAAATAAGTTATTTGCTGCGCTGGCGCCGCTGCGGCGCTTGCTGAGACCCTCAAGCGGCGTAAATACTGTAACCTTATGGGTAACTACTGTTTTGAGCCGTTTGGGGTCGAACGGCTCGGGTCATGGGGCCCGAGGGAAATTTCTCGTCGGTTGGTCGACACCTCACGTGACCAGAAGGCTGGATCGTTTTTTGGCCAAAGAATTTGCATTGCCATTCATCGTGGCAATGCTGCAAGTCTTCTGGGCACGTTTCCTGATGACGGCGATGCGGACGAATACTTCGACGCCTAAGTGTCCTTTTGTTTTTGTATTTATTTGTACATTTAGTTAGTAATTTAATATTTATCAGCTTCAAGGAATAATAATTAGTTATCTACTCCATTTGAAATCCTTTTGTTTTTGTATTTATTTGTACATTTAGTTAGTAATTTAATATTTATCAGCTTCAAGGAATAATAATTAGTTATCTACTCTATTTGAAATAAGATTAGACATTTAAACAAACCTTTTTTACAATCCGTTCAACCGATTTTGACTTCTATTACGTAGGCATAAGGATGGCATTAAAAGCAAAAAGTGGTTAGAATACCAACTGTTTACTACAGATACCATTTATCATGCTACCAACGCAATAGAAGTCAAAATCAGTTGAACGGACTGTAAAAAGGTATTTTTAAATGTCTAATGTTATTTCAAATGGAGTATAGACATCCATTATTATATTTGGTAAACAACTTTTAATTACTATCTAATATAATTTATATTAGATAGTTAATAGTTGTTTACCAAATCTTGTTAACACCCTTAATTATGTTTTCCCTTACTATGTTTAACGACTCTAGCATTATATAATATAATGCAATACATTGAAGAAATTAATACACACTTCTATGTTCTATTCCGTAACTCAAGACGACTTCGAATATGTAGATATTCGAAGTAAAAAAAAACTTCGAGGTTAATTCTTGTAGTTGAGCGCTAGTTAATTTAAATAAATTCATTAGTTACCTATTTATTGCATAACAACCGCAACACTTTCAGTAAATTTATTTTGAAGTTCTTCAACGAATTTAAAAACGAACCCAAATTTTCTAGCAACTCATTAAGAGTAGGTACCTACATAATGAATACCATTTTGATCACTGAGGATTTCGCGATGGGCTTTGGGATACACCTTTTTTTCTAACCGTCAAAATGTAACACGGTTTTATTGAAATAATTGAGATTAAATTATTTATTTATTTTTAACTATTTAGTTCGTTTTATTAACAAGTAATATATAAAAGCTTATTTATAAAAGTGTTTATTTTTCTTTTAATTTTTATGAAATAAAGTTATGAAAACACGTCACAGCATGATACATGTAATAAAGTGCAACAAATTTAAATCGTGCTAATTGCCTAATACGAATTTCTGGAGTCTTAAAACTTAGGAGAACGTACTGAGCTGTTAATCCACCTGTCCAGATGTTAGAGATTACTAGAGATAGACAATATTCACGGCAGCTCACTTCCCACCTATGTTTCTACGGTGATTTTTAAAGAATAGACCCACAGTTGTTACTTGAAAATGGGTGAATTCGTTTACCTATATAAAAATATCGGATTCCTTGGGTTTATGAACTTGAAACTTAGCATGAGAGCTAAATGAGTTGTGACCTATTTCAGCTTCAGCTGGCAATTATTACAGTCGGTCGGAAAATGAAACAGTGATGGGCGTATTCTTTTCAGCGATCCCCATTGGCTGTGAAAACAACAGCGATCTAAATGGATTGTAGGCGGCTTTGCGCACGCAAGATTATCTCCGTGGACTGTACATACTTAGGTCGAGGGTCGTAGGGTGGAAAATTCCGTAAACGATGGCGATCCGCGCTAGTATACAAAGGATAGTGATTATTTTGAGTGCTACTAGAAATTCTCTGTAGTTCTCATTGTCCATAGCAAAAAGCTTTCATAGAATTTTCGATTCCAGTGGTAACAGTTGCGACTTACGAGTTGTAGGTCAAAGGCACTTTATTTTGTGTAAATTATTTCATCACCACTGCACGGTGAAGGAAAGTATCGTGAGGAAACCGGCATGTCCTAGAACCACAAATTCGAAGACTTGTGACATACGCCAACCAGCACTGGGCCCGCTTGGTTGATTGTGGCCCACTCCCTCTCACAGAGAGGAGGTTAGTGACCCAGGAGTGGGAAAATTATAGGCTTATTATGGAGAATTTTCGTAATTCCATAAATCCATAAAACATTGAAAGTAGTGTCGCATAATTCAACTTCACATTCCATCCAGTTTAAGACAAAAACCTTTTGAGAAAATGAAAATGCTATAACACCACATACCTACTTTCCTTAGCAATTGTTAAGAGACTTCGTTTGAAGGCTTCTTCAAACAGGCGCGGCGCGACTCTTAGTTGACATTCGATCATCAACGCACTGCTTATCGCCAAGAGTTGAAAATCGAACACTGTGTTTTTTCAGAGTAGAGTAGAGACTCACTCGCCCTGCACTGTGTTGGATTCCCAATTCTCGGTTTAACACCCAGAGATGAAAATACATTGCGCAAAAATCCCGCCGCGATTTTATTCTATATCAAAATCAAAATCAGAAGTCATTTATTCAAATTAGGCTGAGAATCAGCACTTTTCGAACGTCAAAATACACAAGATAGTCCCGCAAAAACGCCCACCCGTCCCCACTTCCTAATGTTTTAACTGGGAAGAAGAAGTGGCGCAACAATCTCCCCAGCAGCACAGCTGTCTGTTTAGTCGGATAGACTTGATTCTATACATACATAGACAAAGTAATATAAACATAACGAGACACAGAAAATTCATTAAATAATTAGTCATACATATGTCAGCCAGTCATACCAATATACCAGCAAATAAAATGAAAACTTAATTCGAGCATCAATGTCGCTTAAGATAAATTTCCACGAAGTTTTCATAGGATTTGTTCAACGAGAGTTGCGTACGTCGCGCTGTCGCGTCGCTCTCGCGCCTGTTTGCTCGAGTCTTAAAGAATTCGCTGCGTCCCCTCCCACGTGGATCGGGGTCTGCGCCCGCCGGCTAGCGCTCCCACGACATCGTAACATTCGTAGTAAAATTTGTAAACGTGTCCCTTATAAGGCCGCTGACATAACCGCGTGAACGTTTTAAATTACCCAGGTCATTGTAGTAACCGTTTATACCTACTATTGTTTTGATATTTTATTTAAATCGTTTCGTTCGTATGATATGTTTTGTCATAAAGAAAAGAAATAGAAATAATATTTATTTGCGTAAAACATGGTACATAAAGTTGTTTTAAGGTACATTATAGAGCATGGAAATTAATTTGTTTTTTAACAATTGTTAATATGTAATATCTTATTTTGTCATAAACATGTCGTAGCCGTTTCGGAGACTGACGTATAATTAGGTCTCCGATACGGTAAATTGGGACTTCGCAGCTGTACCTACTTTCAGTAGGTTCCTACTGCTAATCTATCTTTTCATTGAGTTTTTGTCTGATTCCTTCTTGAATTTATGTCGATTTTTGTCTTTCAAGCTAACTTGAAGGACAAAAATCGACAGCTGTTTGGGCTAACCCAAACAGCTCATTATCATTTTTGACACTGATAGGGAGCTAGCGTGTGTGGGTTGGGTTAACCTCCGGAGTCTTCGCTACGTTTTATGGCCCTTTTTGCTCCGCCTCTGAAAATTACCCTTATTTACCCGTTGCCAACGCCCTCGCCTGAAACGTCCGCCCCTCTGAAATCTTACACCGCCTTCTATGGACCTAAACTCAACATGCAGGAAAAGTTTTTATTCAGTGCGCAAACTGTAACCATGAATTCAGCATATCATTCTAGCTAGGGGGCTAGGGGCGCAGAAATTTTTCGTCAGTTATAAAAAAAAATTAGCTGTTCCATACATTTTGACCGCGTAGATATTGCACTTTTCTATGAAACAGCTGTTTTTTTTTTGTATAACCGACAAAACAATTCTTCGCTGGGGGTCTAGAATGATATCATTATGCTGAATTCATGGTTAAAGTTTTCGCACTGAATAAAAACTTTTCCTGTATAAGTTGGTAGTAAATATTGTACTACCTATTGTATTACCTACAAACCTACGACATCGCCAATTCGCCATAAAACTAATCAATACTGTTGTATGAAATCCTGAATTGAAATAACAAATTATACTTAATAAAAAATACAAAAAATATTACATAAATATTTTTTGCTGGCTGTAGATTATTTAACGCCTATGTTATCAGTTTATCACTGCACGTATAGGTACTAACAGTGGGGCAGATACTTGAGAGGTAATCCATATACGCCATGCTGGTGCCCGAAGTGCGGTTAGACTCTGTTTACAGCACGTATTATCGTACCTGACACCGCATAGATAAAACTGAGTTCTCGTCTTTCAAGTCAACAATGCTGAAAAGCGACCCCTGTGTGACGCTAATGGTACCACAGTTAATTCGTCTCACACTGTACGAATGGAATTTTATAACTCCAACCGCCAACGAACTAATTGCAGTTGTCAAGTTTCGTTTTAACAATGTTCCGATTGCAGTCATGCTGCAGAGCTTTTTCTTTTTCCGAGAGGAATGTAGTTTTTCTTTGGTTTTACAATTGCTTAATATTAGTAACCTATTGTTGACAAATAAATCTAAGTCAACAGATCCCATCCAACTTAATTGTTGTCAGAAGTAAATTCTAATGATTTTATAACCTGTGAACATAGATAATGTAACTTTTGAGTTGGTTTAATATCTTGTGCATTATGGATTAACGATATGTATGTGTCACCTTACTCTAGTCACCAAAATCATTGCTGGCCGGCAAACGCGGTTATTTGACAGCTGGATGACAGTTGACGTCGACAACATTGACAGCGCCACATTGGTGAGCCGCGGCGGTAACAGATTTCACAGGCTTATTATTATTTGCCACCATTTACAAAGCCGTAGAAAAATATTGATTATTATCATATTATAAATTTTAAAACCTTAAATCTATCATTACAGGTTGACCTAATTCGAAGGTTAAGTTCAGATAATACATTTATTTATGAGCTAGTTAAGAAATATAACTTATGTTACGCATTTCCTGTAAGATTTAATTACCAAGTCTTCACACAAGTTTGTGAATGAAGGTTCGATAGTTCAATGAAGATACGACATTCTGTTGTTTCTAAGAAGTACTGGGTAACAATAGTGTTGATGATATGAGGCGTCGTAAAGGCGATAATGGTCGGTTTTTATGTTTCTTCGAATTATTTGTGTGAAGGTAAATGAAGACTGTAGTCATGTGAAGTTATGGAATGAAGAAAATATTATGTTTCTGTGAAGTGTTTTACGAATTTTTAACTTTGTGTAGTGTTTGGGTCACCAAGATACATGCTGTGTCTAGTTTGGTACCCGCTGCTTAATCTGTCTAATGCTGGCACTTCGCTTGGGGTATTTGCCCAAATATTCGCATAACTTGATCAGTTTAATTATACCTTTTCTGTTTTGAGATAAAGTTCATTTTGTTTTAATGAAATAACGCGAATATTTGGGCAAATACGCCAAGTGAAGTGCCAGCTTTAGTCTTCTGTTACTGAGAATTTCGTACCGTAACCATTATTTGTAAAAACTTGTGTAAGCTCAATTAATAATTTGAATTTGGAACTTAATGTATTCTTTCAATAAGTTAGAGTATAAAGTAGATTAACAGTATTGTTTGGTTGGAGAAAAAGTTCTGAGATATTTATTCTTGGAAAGTTTTGCAGATTTTGTTTGTTTGTTTGCCAGGAGCAAAGATATTGACATTCGACACTCCAAGGCTCCCGCAGACCCACAGAATAATTTCTTTATAGTAATTGTTCCATTATAGTGGCATCGCGCTGTCGCTTCACGCATTTCTGTCGGGCGGGGCCCTTTCTCGCGAGATTGGTACGAGTTCCACTACTGATTTTTTATAAAGTAATGTAACGGCGATATTATAAAATCCTTTGTTTGGAATTGGATGTAACCTACATCATGATTTAATGTTTTTACTTAGGTCATCAAAGCCGCAAATATCCATCATTGAAAATAAACTAACTAATGTAGGTAATAAAACAAAGCAATGTTATAATTAACTGGCGCCTGTCCGCAATTTATACCTACTTTTAATAATGTTATTAGAATTGTTTCTTTCTGGTATCATCCCAATTTGCAGTTATGCGAATTATTAGACTGGAGTTCAACTTACTCGGGTCAGCAAAACATATTATAAAAAAAACAAACAATCAGAGTCAGTGCTACTCAGATTGCTATTACAAAATTTGATGCGACCATAGAAAAAAATCTCATTAGCTACATCATCTATTCCATTTTCAAAAGGAAAACGAACAGTCAAGCCGTACATTTTTTATATGCATTCTAAAGTTTAGTAACGGTAGTGATAGAGAGGGTGATAGTGAATCGAGATTAGTATGAGAGGGATAGCAGATAGTGAGTAGTTTTTGCTGAAGCTTTCAAAAGACAGTACGGGAACGAAGTGTGCTAAGAACCAGTCTTAATGGTCTTCAGTCTTAGGTTTTCTTAATGATTTGTAAATAGGTTTTCATTGTTTGTTAAATCATCTATTGTCTCTATGAATAAAAGAAATGCTTTTCGTTGGTAAATGCATCACTTGAGAACGGTTGGACCTATTTGGCTACTTCTTATTTTAAAATCGTTGTGATATGCTCTATTATGTTTTTATGGAAACAAAAGTTGGTAAAGTTGCCAGGGTTTTTTTTTTCAAATTCTGGAAAAGTATCGTAATTTGAACAGGACAAAGTCAGTTGTGTCATCCAGTTTATTATGAATGGTTCTGACCAGTTTTGTTGGAATGGAATTATTTTAACCTGACATTAAAAAGGCGTTAATGAATCATAGACAAGTATGCCATCCGTTTTATTTCTCGTTTACTTGATAGCCGAGGTCCTGCCTGTAAGGTTGCTGTAGTCATAACATTATAGCTAGGTACCACGTACCGGTATCTTTACTGTTTATTCCGATATGCAAATGCAGCTATAAAACATTCTCGACTTCGATTTATACTTCCAAGGAATCATTTCTAAGGAATTCTTTGCATAATATTTCAGTATTTTCTCTTGGATCTAATTGGTCCATGAGAATATGGACAAAAGAAGTCCGCCATTTTAGTCTACTTTATTGAAAAGCAGTGTAAGAAAAAGATTCGTAAAAAGATTGTTTTGTAATAAAATAGCTTTTGCGAACGGCTTCGCCCGCTTGGCGGTCGAAAATAATCCCACGGGAACCTTCTACCGGGATAAAAAGTATCCTATGTGTTATCCAGGTTACAAATTCATTCAAATCCGTTCAGCCTTTTTTACGTGATTGAGTAACAAACGTACAAACTCTCAGATTTATGATATTAGTAGGATAGTACGATTTAACCCGATGGAAGTCTGAAAGTGGCAGCGGTGACTTAAAAGTTGTGTCTATTGACATGGTATGGGCATGTGATTCAGAAGAATGAGGAAAATTTCGTGTGGAAAGTTTTGAATATGGATGGTTATAAAAGTGGAGGAAGACGAAAGAAACGTCTAGACCGTCTGAAAGATGATATGGACAGGAAAAAGGTGACTAGCAAGATGAAGACTTATCGAGAGGATTGGAAGAAACAGACATGTTGCGCTGACCACAAAGAGGATTCGGAGAAAAAGACATGTTGCGCTGATCACAAAGAGGATTTGGAGAAAAAGACATGTTGCGCTGACCACAAAGAGAATTCGGAGAAAAAGACATGTTGCGCTGACCACAAAGAGGATTCGGAGAAAAAGACATGTTGCGCTGACCCAAAGATGATTCGGAGAAAAAGACATGTTGCGCTGACCACAAAGAGGATTCGAAGAAAAAGACATGTTGCGCTGACCACAAATAGGATTCGGAGAAAAAGACATGTTGCGCTGACCACAAAGAGGATTCGAAGAAAAAGACATGTTGCGATGACCACAAAGAGGATTCGGAGAAAAAGACATGTTGCGATGACCACAAAGAGGATTTGGAGAAAAAGACATGTTGCGCTGACCACAAAGAGGATTCGGAGCAAAAGACATGTTGCGCTGACCACAAAGAGGATTCGGAGAAAAAGACATGTTGCGATGACCACAAAGAGGATTCGGAGAAAAAGACATGTTGCGCTGACCCAAAGATGATTCGGAGAAAAAGACATGTTGCGCTGACCACAAAGAGGATTCGGAGAAAAAGACACGTTGCGATGATTATAAATAAATTGGTATAAGGGTAGGGTAATGCTGAATGACGTGGTCTCCTCATAGTTGAGTCCTGTGATTGAGTCGGTAAAGGTGCGCTTACACGAGCAGCTAAAATTGCACCATCCTGGGAAATTCTCGTCAACTATGACGTCACGACTACATCCAGCAATTTAGGGCAATGGCAACATGTAACCTGTTGCCAGAGATACGGTCACACAATATCATGCACTAAGGAGCAAGTTAAAAAAACCAGGCAATACGCCCGCCGACCAGTTCCTCTCGCAAAAACGAGACGTAGTTACACGTACAAACGAGATAGAAAGAAAATTTACTAAAAATTTCCAAATTAATTGGATATTCGGCAACTCATGAAATATATGGAGCAATCAGAAGAAATATTCCCGAAACATATCCGCAATTTATTGTTGTTGCTCCAGATTGCTCCACTTAGTGGAGTGGTGTTGCCGAGCAATTATTGCTCACAAAGTTGCCCGTGTAAGAGCACCTTTACACAGAGTTATTCGATTTAATACTATGTATGTACAACTAAAGTCTTAGTTATAAATAGTAAAAACCACAAAGATAAATTCCTTTCTGTAACATTTAGCTTCGTTTAAGTGTTTATATTAATACTAGCTTTTGCCAGCGGCTTCACCCGCGCGGAATTTTCATTACATAATAAACTCCCTTAGGGGTTGAATTTTGAAAAATCCTTCCTTATTCCTTGTCTACATTATAAAGGCAACCTCTGTGCAAAATTTCAGCTTTCTAGGTTCAAGGATTTGGGCTGGGCGTTGATGATTCAGTCAGTCAGTCAGGACTTTTCTTTTTATTTATATACACTCGAGAGCAATGAATCCGGGTCACTTAAAGAATGTTAAAAATCTCGGAAACTAAAAATGATAGGTTAATGCAATAAATTGTATTTAATAGACAATGTAATACTCCTTAAATGAAAGTAAAAAAAATATGAGTCACCATACATTTTATTAACACAAAATTACATAAAGAAAAAAACTGCTGATCTCTCCTTAAAACAAAAATAGGAAACATGAAATTTTTGAACTTTATTACGATTTTCTTGAATTTTAATACTTTGTATTGCCTCCTCGTGCTTCCATTACTGCGTTTACGCGGTTTGGCATGCTGTACACCAAGTTCCTTATACGATTTTGGGGAATATTCTCCCATTCCTCTGTGAGAGCAATTTTGAGCTCACGAAGCGTGATTGGGGGAGGGTTTCGTTGTTTTACGCATCTGCCTAGCTCGTCCCAAGCATGCTCGATCGGGTTGATATCCGGGCTGCGCGCTGGCCACTCCATACGAGTAATGTTCATCTCTTGAAGGTAGTCATTCACAATCCTACCTGTATGAGGTCGGGCATTGTCATGCATAAATATAGCATCCTCACCTAAATTGACCATAAATGGACCAACGTGATCATTGAGGATTTCTTCCACATATCTTACGCTAGTTAAAGAGCCGTTTTCTATGATCACCAGCTCTGTGCGACTTTCAGAAGAAATTCCGGCCCACACAAGTACAGACCCACCACCGTAGGCTACTTTTTCTTCGATGCATGCTTGCTTGAATCTTTCCCCTGGTCTTCGATACACTCTGTGTCTTCCATCGTGCTTGTAGAGCATAAATTTTGATTCGTCGGAGAACATAACTTTTGACCAATCTTCAATACTCCAATTTACGTGGCTCTGGGCATATCTTAGTCTTGAAATACGATGCCCACGCTCCAGTTTAGGGCCGTTTGCAGGTCTAAGGGGTTTTAAGTTAGATTCAGCAAGCCGACGTCTTACTGTCCATGCACTTGGGTTACTTCCTCCGAGGCGTCGAAACTGATTTGTGAGTTCAGTTCCTGTGAGAAAGCGATTTCGAAGCATGGTGTTCACCAAGTATCGGTCTTCTCGTGCTGTGGTACACCTGGTTCTGCCCGTTCCTGGTCTGCGTAGGTTAGAACCAGTTTCTTCGTAACGTCGGAGAACTCTTTGTACTGTTGACAGCGACACACCGACAGTCCTGGCTGTATCGCGCTGACTCCGGCCGGTTTCCAGCATTGTAAGTATTCTGGTGCATTCTTCAGGCGTAAGCGACATAATTTCAGCTTGAATAATGAATATAGAGCACTATCAACATGGTTTATGTACCCACATAAATGACAGATTACAAACAAAAGCAAAACCAAATGCTGTAATTTCGTAGTTCTATCTTCGAAAGTGGCCCTTTTTCAAATTAGATTTTTTTATGATATAACTTTACAATAACTATGAAGTTTTAATACCTTCATTTAAGGAGTATTACATTGTCTATTAAATACAATTTATTGCATTAACCTAGCATTTTTAGTTTCCGAGATTTTTAGGATTCTTTAAGTGACCCGGATTCATTGCTCTCGAGTGTAGATTAAGATTATGCTATCGAAAATAGATATTTTAACGCTCAGCTGTCAGAATAAGTGCAGGAATGAGAATGATTATCTTTTTATGGTAGGTGAGTGCAACTGCAATATATCATGTTTCATTCATGACGAGAATACAACATTGTCCTCCCATATTAAGAATAATTGAGACATAAGTAGGTAGGTATTATTCAACATCTTTATCCACGCCATCGTCTTGTGTATAGTCAAGCCAATCCATTGATTGACTAGACCAAAGAGCAACCGGAAAAGGATATAAAACCCTTTCAAATACCCTTGAATGTACCGACTCGACCAAAAACGGGACACTTGTGCACGTTGCGACCCATCGGGATGCATAGGGTGTTGCTTTTAATCAAATTACTTCACAATCAGGGTACTTAGTGTACCGGTTGATTACGCGTTCTCCTTAGCATTGACGGCGCTCTCTTACATAAGGTGGCATAGAAACGTCAACGTGAGCCTTTGCAAACTTTAGCAATGCGCTGCAGAAACGAATGAATGAAATCCTCAACATCATCTTAAACCCATCATTATATTGCAAACTAATTGTTATGGCAATTTGTTTCTTCTTTCATTGTTATTTTGATAGCTTTCAGATTGGCATTTGAGACCCTCTTCAGATTTTATTTCTTCATTATTCTAATTGTCATTTATTTTGTAAATTCAGTTTATTTCAGCTTGCACTATAATAATGTAGACTCGTTTGTCGTTTCTTTATTTGGATGACATTAACATTGTCATCATTAACGAGACCTTCTTCGGGTGTGGTTTTATCATTATTTTATAGTTATTGTCTGATATTATTATCTTGTTAGGTTCTTCTTCTTCGTCGTAACTAAGATTAAATTTGTAAGTTTTAAATAAGCTTCGACTACAATTTGACAACTTCGACAGTGTTATCGTTGGCCTCGTAAAGGTATTTTTAGTGCAGGTGTTATTGCATAAAGAGCACGACAAGAGGTGATGCGCCGTTTGCTATGTGGCTAGTCACACTATGGCTCATCAGAGTATCACCACCTCATTCAGTTGTACCAGCAGCGGCCCACCTAGCTTCTTAGTCAGTTAAGAGATTTCAAGTTTTTACTGCAGGCTCAATGTAGTCAGCTGGAAGATGTTTGAAAAGCCACAGTTTTAATCGTGCCACACTTGAGCTACCATTATTTAGTGGGATGGTAAGTGAATGACGTACCCCAGAAACACACTTACTGCTTCCGTTGACTTCCGCTTCATTGAAATACCGGAAGAGGCAAAGGATATTTTTTTGTGAGTGCTAGATGGAGTGTGCATATTTTATAACAATTTATTGTTGATTTGCGTCAGTGTAATCTATCAGGCTGAGGTGATTGATACTGAAACCTGACAGATTACGAGATTGTTAATTGAATTAAATTATTAAACCCGAAAATGACGTGGTCTCATAATTGTGTCGATACAGAATGGTATTCGATTTAATAATAGAACTGAAGTTTTAATTATACATAGCAGAAACCACAAAGACACATTCCATAAATATTGTAATAATGTTTTTGAAATAACAATGTACTGTTTTTAACCACCCGCTAAGAGAAGCTAGCTTTAATTTAACTACACCACAGTAAAAATAAAAATTACTTAGGTACATATGCGACATGAAACGCAATTTAGGCATCTGTTGCGTTGCTATTGAACATGATTACTTTTTTTCTGCCACAGTTGGTGGCGAATGCAAAAAAGCCATTTTGCGAACTTAACCCATTTGAGTTCGGAGAAAAAGTATGTTGATAGGTGGGTTGTGTAGTTTTTTGTCATTTTTAAATGAATTTGACATTTGGTAGTTGGAGTAGAGAGTAAGAATATTGAACAAGGGTCATGGTGTACAGAAAGTTCACCATGATTGTTCGTTATTCTTTTCGGGATACAGAGAATGGTCGGCCAATAATATTTTGCACCTGTCGAAAAAGTATTTTCAACTGTGGCATCTTTACTTTCCATGAGCAACTTTACCAATGAGAACTGTATTAAAATATCTATCTATAATTTTAACTATAATTTAAAATATCTCTTTATAATTTTGTCACAAATAGTAGATTATTTTACTTATGTACTATCGCTTCGATATTAATAAATGGTGGCAATACATTTTTAGTTATCGAGAGTAATTTAAGTACAGTAATCATGGGTAAAGTTGCTATGGAAAGTAAAGATGCCACAGATGACCGCAGTTATTGTGCCAGATTTAATATTTTGTAGGTACCTATACCAATTTACTGAAGTTCTTTGAATTGGACTGGAAATATTTCATAAACAAGTTTGTTCTTTTTTATGCGAGTGCACAAGGAATGCTGAAAATAATGTTTAAATTTTTCAAACATTGAACCATTATTCACACAATAAAGCCATAATAATGATTGTAGCGTAGCACATAATAATATATTAGTTACGTACGTGATATTTTTATAAACAAAGCTTCTACTGTCTGAGATAGCCGGAAGGTATAATAAGTCTTTCAGACATACGACTTTGTTTGTAATATGACTAAACTAAAGCATTATAATATATACTTGAGTTGAGTAACCCAGCCCACTGTTTATCATGTATGTAAACATTAACACAAATGTCACTTCGATCGTTATCTTCATACTTCTAGGATTGGGACACGCTGAGCGGAAAAAAGCAGCGAAATTTTTGGCGGAGTCCTTGGGAACAGTGTTATATTCTTACTTCGCTAGCTTGTTTTTAGGTTGCGTTATTTTTTAATTTCAAATCAGTTGTCGTTTATTAAAATTATGTTTAGAATCAGTAGCACGAGGTTTCAAATCAAGAGTATTTTAATTCGGTTTTTGCTCTGAGTTGATCAAATCTCAGCCTAATGGTATTTTTATGTCCAATTTACTGATAGCTATGTTGGCATCCAATCCTTCTGAAATTATTAACATTTTTTTTTCGCAATTTTTGCAGTGTTGCTTCTGATGAGTTATAATATTTATTTTATTTTATTTCTTCATAAAGCTCATTAGCTTCTCGTCATCTCGGTTAAGTCGTAAATGTTGCTACTGGAAAAGGTGGTCTAGTGGTAAATATATAAGGTTGACTAGCAACCAGTCATTAGTATTGCTGCATATTTACTTAAGCATACAAACAGAGCCTGTTCCCTTTCCTGGTAGGTAATATTCTTTTCTTGGAAAATAAGACGAGTGATCATCATTATCGTTAGGTTATCAAATGGCGAACCTGCACTTTGAAAAACCCTGGTGTAATAGATAAATTGGGTAATAGTTATGTAGATGAAGAACCAAAATATTTATTCAAATTCTAAGTGCGTTGTACAGTTCGCGAGTGGTTCCTTTGTGAATGTTGACACACATTATACTTTGTTACAAGACTGGTAACAATGAGCTCGTGTTTTGAAAATCGTTTCGCGTTCTGTCTATCGATACCTTATTTATACATGTTTGGCATTCGAACGTCGTGTTACGAATGCACGTTGATAATATTTATTTTCATGAGGCTTCTCTCACATAGTTGTATTTTCGTCTCGCCTATTTTGGTTGCAAATGGCATATCGTTTTTGTCGCTCAAATTCAAACAATTTATTTCAATGAATCCGATTAGGTACAGGCACTTTGAAGTTCCAGTCTTGTACATTGTTTTCTACTTTCCTGATCCAGTAGGCCCCGAATTTGTTTTAGGCGAATGTTTATTTTTGGTAGACAGTCGCAAAAGTGGTCCTTCCTCTTATTTTTTTTTCTATTAGACTTAATACTTACAAAATGAAAACTCTTAACATTGTGACCTATCATGATATACACATACATGGGAAAAAGTATTTTATTGGTTATTATAATATATAGTATTAGGCTGCCGACTACGGTAAGCCGAATCTTTATTTCAGGACATCATGCCCCCACTAAGAAACCTGAAATGACAATACCTATCGCAAAAGTAGTGCTGAAATTGAGTGTCCGAAAATTATTTACGATTTTAGAACAATGTAGGCGAACTTTTAATAGTATCGAATACCCAGTTATAGTAAAGAAGTAGAGAGAAGAGTGAATGAGTGTGTGATCATCATGAGAACCTCATCGCAGGTGTCACCTACAAATTTCAATGTAGTGTCATGAGCATATCAGATCATAATTCTACAGTCTTGGGTTTGGAGCTGACAGTCTATTTATGTCACTTAAGAAAAAGATAGGTCCAAGAACATTCCCTTGCGGGAATACAAATACGTTAATTTAAGATCATCACTTCATGTGCTCACCGATTTTTACACATTGAGATCTAACTAATAAATAATCAGCAAAAAATGCAAGCTGTTTCTCCCGAATACCCATGCGACCATGAAGTTTATTTTGTTTAAAAAGTTGGAGATACAGCCTGTGTCAAACATCTTAGCTAGGTGATGGAAGATGGTCATAGATCTCTAATTTGCATATCACTCGCCAGATGGCTTCGTAATCGTTTCTGAAGATTTGCAGCTGATCTAAATAAATATCAATATCATTGATTCAAACTAGGTTTGAAAATCAACAGTTTTTGATCGTCAAAATTACATAAGACGCCGAAACACCCGCTCTTCACTACTTCCTAGTATTTTAGCTGAGAAGTAGGTTGTTAAATACAGAGGTAAACTCCATGATACTGAATCTCTGTCAAGTAACAGCTTACTTGATAAAAAGTGATGTGGGGTGATTCGTTTTGTAGGTTCCGTACATTTTTAGCAGCAAAGGTTTTAGTAGTAAGGAATAGTCACGTTCTTCTGTTAGAAAAAAAAAAATCTGATATTGTACTACTTATAGCTGTGCGATATGTTGCTATGAGTAGTCAGGTACCTGGATATCTAGATATTCCATTTACATATTTTAATGCTAAATAAATGCTTCTGCTATATATTTTTATTTTTTAACGTATCAATTTATAATACCTAAATATCGTTCATAACATTTGACACACCAATAAAGCGTTCAATTTAATATCCATAAACACATGTTTATATCCATTAAAATGTAATGGACTTTTGGTGCGGCACTGAATTAAAAGGTTACACATTATGCAACGGTGTAAGTGGCGGACCGCGTATCGGATAATAATTAGCATTCGTGTCGTATATTGTTACTTTTGAGTGTTCGATACGAGTTTATTTATAAGGTGTTTTGGATCTAGTCTACAGTATTTGATGATAAAGTAGGGTATGGAGCAGCTAAACTCAACTTTATTATTACTATGTTTGCCTGTAGCTCTTTGAAATCGTTCCGGCTGGATAAGGACGGTGGATATTATATCTACATACAAAGATGCCATAAAAATCAAAAATTGTGACAATCTACTAGGTATTGTGTATCCATTTCAATATACGTATTATGAATGAAACGTTTTCTTTTATAAACATGAACACTTCTTAATTGCTAACTGCATGTTAAAATAACCGGATCTCGCCAAAAATCCACTTTCATTCACAACAGGAAAACGTAATCTATCTAAAAGGCAATGAAATTAATTAATAATTATCGATGGTATCCGTTGTACCTGTAGTTGAGCACTGAGAGAGTGAAGAAACTGCTTTTTGTTGATAAAGGCACGGTATTAGTCGCTTCAATTTATTGCAATTACATACAGCCTAGCGGCCAGGACCGTTATGCTGTAAAAAACTGGAGCCGGACCTGTGTTCCTTTGGCGGGGACGGCCGACTTGTACCTCTATCTAGTTGTACGTATCGGTTATCACTCTTATCTCATACCTAGATAAAGTTCAACTTGGTTTCTAAGTAGCCGACTTTATCAATAGTTTTTCTTGAGTATATGAATAATGGGTCTGCGGAATGGTTTGAATGGGTGTTTCTGTTTACTTTGTAAGAAAATGATAAAGTTGATTGTGCTGTCAAGAACAATTTTATTTTGTGTTTCCAGTATTTTTTATGAGGTCAAGGCTTTCTTGCATTCGTCATAGTTCGTGCTCTTAAAGAATTTATCGCATGATTTGTCAAAACCTAAGACAGCGGCTGGCTTCGACACTTTCACTGGCACAAGAGGCCTTTGCGCAACCTCCGATATGCCTTTGTTACCGAATTCACAATCTTCGACTTGTTAAATGGCAGTGAATCTCAGACCATGGTCTGAGCAGTGAATACACAACATATTTCGTGACTACTTACTTTTGACGACTCTCATATACATTGGCCTTTCCATTAATTTATAAAGTATTTCAAATGTTAAAGCAATTTATTCATATTTTTACCAATCAGTAAAAAATCAAATATCTGCATTCCGACTTTCACATCCCTATTCGTTGATGACCATTGCAAGTTACGGCGTATCACGTGTCCAGCGATTTATTCGAATAAATCAAACCGATTAACGTGTCATGTGATTTTTCAACGGTACTGAACGCGTGGGATAGTGTGTAGGTACTGTACAGACAATCAATTTGAAAATCGTCACAAAAAGCGAGCGAGAGCATGTGAAGTATGGCATGGTTTAACGGCACCCAAGTTGCACCGTATCGGTTCACTACGTAAGGTTACTGCCACCGCAACCGATGACGTCGTCAATGTCAAGATAACACGCTTCCTTTACACCATTAGCTTAGTAATGTATTACCGAACATACACCCAAATGTATCGAGTTCTGCAAAAAAGATGATTCCTATCAGTACCCTTCTGTACCCGAATACGTTTAAAATCTTCTCGATTACTTGTATAATTGAGTATAATGGAAATGGTTAAAAACATTCAATAAATTTTTAATACCTACTTACAGTATTAATACATGAATTAGTAGGTATTTAATTTGCATTCTAATCCGCAACGTGATATCATACACATGTGAAAGAAACAAACGACAAATGCCGTATACTATGCGAAATTCTTCATCGAATGCAATGCAAGTCTATCACATTGCTTACGTACCGCACAATTCACCTAACTGCCAGTAATTTCCGAAGATCTCCTAACCAGTACAATAGGCTAATAAAGGTGCTTGTTTATAAATAACTAACAATATGACACTGAGAAACTATTATTATGTAAGACATAGGTTCTTAGAAACGTGCGGTGTACGGAAAATGAACTGTTTGCAATGTTCGAAAATAAACCTTAACTTAGGACCTGTTTACATGAGCTTAGAGCTTGGAACTTGCAACCTTAAGTACGTATGAAAAGTTTGGCTCAGAATATTTCATGCGAAGACATAAATTACAGTAACCTGATTCCGTAAATCATGTTTTGTAACAATCGCCTTAATTATGACTTGTCAAAAAATGTTTTGAACGTAAGGTTAGGTTTCGTGAATACGGAGTTTACTACATAATTGATAAAGCATATTGTTGCTTTATTTGGAAATATAGATATCGTTATACTTGGTAATAATTTATCTTCAGTCGTGAAGGGTCTCACCGAAATTTTATATAACTGTCTTCGTAACTCCCAGGAAATATTATATGGCAGTCGATTGTAATTCTTGACCCAATTGCAATTCGCAAGCCATTGACGTTACAATTAAGTGTTATTCTATAACAAATTACGTAACGTCTTCAATGGTACAGGCTCTACAAACTGTAAAGCCTTTAAACCTCGTTTATGTATTTTGCGCCCCGCCTGTAAATTGCTCAATGATGCCTACAATAGAAATAAAATATCAATATTTTTTTAAACTTCCATACAACAAATACAATCCTCAGGCTTGATGTATTGTATAAAGATCGAAGGAACATAACATAACCTTTATTAATATCCTTGGTCCACAATTACCATAAGAACAATACCTTTTTCTCGAGGTATGCATACGTTGGCTTTTGGACCTGACCACAACATGCAATATAAAATCGTTGCTATTAATCTTACTGGATGGCAAAGGCGGGCTCCATAAACAGGCTCCTAGATTGCACAGAACCAGCGAGACAGCGAGTAGAACTACCATCTTAGTCAAACGGCATTCAATGAGCACCATTTAAGCTGATCCTAAAATAACTAAAACAATCTGAATGCAGACCGTACAGGGCTTTTGCCTGACATATAGTATTCCACGGGCATCCAGTACAAGCGATCGCACGCGTGCCTCGAATACCACACCAATTTTCAGTGAACGTTTTAATACAAACAAATTAACCAACGGCACACAATATACACCTTATTTACTTGACAATAAAGTCTTTTGTTGTAAAAAAAATGCAAAATAAACGAAATAGCGGGAAGAGGAATATCCAATCAGTTTAAGAATAGGTGATGTATTAGCCAATCATGACGGAGTAACGCCACATCATCAGCCAATGGTGAACAAGGGTTTTTATGGGTTCTAGTTATTTGGTATTGAGACGGTTGGTCTCCGTTCACTGCATACCGATATTTGCATATTGTAAGCACGATGGTATTAAGTAGGTACACGAGAATATCCAGTAAAACAATATTGTGACAGTAAAAATACTGATGATCGCTCCTGAGAAAAGTTAGTGCGTCATGTTTGTCAAAAATTAAAGAATCCCTCGGAAAATACATATTTAGGTATACCCATGATGGATAAGTTTCAAACTAGTCTATTAAAAGTGAACCAATAATTGTTAAATTATTATAAGTATAAAAATTTACTAAGACACCTAATTTTGAATTCTCTTTGGTAAAACACTGAAAACGAAATCATAAAAAACTGTAGCCAGTTCAACGAACTTTCATAGGCATAACTTTTATGTGTACATTCGTAGTTGCACAATTAATACAACTTGCAGGTCTGCATTAGAATTCAAAGTAGGTTGCAACTCATTAAATAAAACCAACGCAGGTACTATTGACACTAAGTCTACATTATTAATCTATTTAAATAGAGTTTTGCTGAATATTCAATCATTATAAAACCGTGTACTACGTGCCTATGATTACTTAATTGAAAATTGCATGCATTGCCAAAAATAGCTGGTTTCGAGTTGCTGCGGAATTTTGGTAATAAAAAATTGAATCAAATTCCTTCGAAATAATTTACTGCTTTTTCAGCAACACTGCCTAAACTAAATGCAAGCACTCTGGTAAAATTGTAAGCAAACAAACAAACCAAAGCAACAAACCTGGAATTGTATTATTTCATAATTTCAACAAGAAACCAGAAAAGTAGCCGGACGTATTGCCTAAGACATTGCAGGCATCCATGACATTTCTACAAGTTTAATTAACTACGGCTTTATTTGGTTCTAACAAAAAGGAAGAGAAAACTCTGTGTCTGAGGTCAAGCGTATGTTTAAACACCGTGTTTGACACGCTGTCATTCCCGCGTACTTTCTGTCTTTCTCCACAGATGCCACACCAAACTGGCTAATCGATTTTCCCCAAGATCAAATCTGAAAAGCCGGAAATCTTAGCATAACCTATCGCTGAGACACCTATCAAGAGATAACAGCCGTTCTTAAAGGTTAATTTGAATGATAATCGGTGAGGATGCAGACCTTCTACAATGTTAGCGTCCGAGTGTCCGGGCATCCGGTCAAGTTCTCCCCGGATGACGACTGGCTGAGAAAGTGGCGCCATATGCACATCCCTTTTTTCGGATTACTGCTACGGAGATATGATTACATTATAAAAATAGAACAATACTTTTAATTTATTAAGATAGCCACTGACAGGCAAGTCTGTTTAAGCAGCCGACAACCTAGGCAGACCGGCAAGATGTTATTGCCAAAAACAAATAAACAAAACAAGCGGTGCACTTAAAATATTAGCAATCTTCGACGCTACATTGTTGACCTTAATATTTTATACTAGATTTTGCCCGCGTGGAGGTCGAAAAATACCATGGGAACGCACTACCGGGATGAAATCTGTGTACCAGAAATGAAAGTTTATCTAAATCCATACAGCCATTTTTCGTGATTGTGCAACAAATATTGTAACATCCAAACCTGCTAACTTTCCCGTTTATCATATTAGCAGGATGTCGAAGTAGTATATGAATGTGACCAAAGTTTTTTTTAAATCAGGAATTGGACTTGTTTTTGATCAAGCCTGATAGAAACCGATGCTTGAGGTCTACGATGGAACGGGCGTGCCTAGAAGATGCCTATTCACTTGCTTTAAATGCTGACGGAATATATTATGTGGAAGCCGAGCGCATAATAAAATATGTAAGTACCTAATTAATATTGTTTTAGTGTCACATCATGTTACAGGTTACATGACACGGGAATCAATCTCGTTGAACTGGCTCAACATGAAAACATTTCCTGGTATTTCGATGCACTTCACCTGATAGTTGAGGAATTTGGAACGCATAGCATATATTCGTACGTGCCTGTTTGTTGTTGGCAAATATTATCAGCATTTACTTATTTTCAGTTTGCATTCATATGTATCATCATCATCATCATCAGCAGCCTATAATGTTCCCACTGCTGGGACACAGGCCTCCTCTCTGTGAGAGGGACTGGGCTGTAATCCACCACGCGCGCCCAGTGCGGGTTGGCAGATGTCAAATGTCTTTGAATTTGTTGGTTCTAAGACATGCCAGTTTCCTCACGATGTTTTCCTTCACCGTTTTGAGAGCAGCGGTGATGAAATAATTTAAACAATGTAAAGTGCCTGCTTGGGGTCGAAACCACGATCTTCAACTCGTAAGTCGCGGCCCCTAAATGCGTAACACTTTATCTATCAGAATCTGAAGGATACTGCTAATTCATTGCTTTATATGTTCAAAAAAATTGTCTGTTCAGCAACGTAAATAACGCAACGAATGTTGTTGAACTGCCTAACATGAAAGCCATTTCTACAGTTCGTGTGGTACGCAATTACACCTCTGGTTTCACGATTGGTGGCGCCTACATAATTAACTATCAAAAGATTATGAGTATGAGGAATCGAGTGCTCCTGCCAATCTTGCTTGGCGTGGAGGATAGACGTACGGCGGCGCACGCCTATTGAGAGGAGTAATACTTTCACGTTTTTTTAATGGATAAATAACTGACAGGCGCACCCTTAAAAAATAACTCGATAAATAATTAAGCACGAAACAAATATGTCAATACAAAAAATAAGATCGTCTACAAAAGTGATTAGCAATAAAAAACGAAGTGTGTCATAAGGTCGTAAACTCGTACATTGCGTTCGGGGCGCTTCGTGAGCGGCCGACGTCTCGCGAGATTACAGTGCGTTGGCATTAGCTCAACTGAGGATACATGAATGAAAGTGCAGTGTTCTTCTCTCGTTCATTAATGCGTCTGAGGCTGCGGAGTTCGGAAGTCATCGACGCCAGGCGGATGTCCGTGCTACTAACTCGATCATTATCTTAATTGTTACAACTTTGTTCTTGTCGTAATTAAAATATTTAATGGGTAATAAATCTTGTGATTGATTACTTAATCGATTTCTTTTGCATCATCCTGTTGGTATATTTTCCTTACGGTGAAGTTACCTAAGCTACCCTAGCCTATCTTGTCCTGCTGGCGCAGGCGTCCCACTCCAGCACCCTAATTGCGTAACACGCGATTAATCAGAATCGGTTTCATTTTGACAGTTCAACAATATTCATTGCGTTATTTACGTTGTTGAGCAGACACATTTTTCGAAGATATGAAGCAATGGTTTAGCCATCTGTCTCAAAACGAAACAGATTGTGATTAATCGTGAGTTACGCAATTAGGGTGCTGTTTACAGACTCTACTTTCCGTTTTTATTATGGACTTTCAATAGGAGTTAAGTGTGTTTCCCTATCTACGTCTGTTGCTTGCCTGGGGCTGTTTTTGTATTGCATTTAAGGTTACCTACGCCACTTTAATTGAGCAACTTTGTAAGTGGACTGCATTCAGATTGCATCTCATAGATACTGTCATAATTTTGAGTTTTGTGCAACCCTATTCGTAAGATGCGCTGATTTGGAGCCAATAATATTTCGATCCAGCGATGCTTGGGGGAGGCATGTCCAGTAGAAATAGAAGAAATAGAAATAATATTTATTTGCATAAAACATGGTATACTCTTATAAAGTTGTTTTAAGGTACATTATAGAGCATACATGTTTAGCTTATATCGTAGCATGCAAATATTGTTGGTTACATTTAAAAAAAAACCCGTTAGTAAATGATTTAATGCTATAAAAGTTATTCGTATTTAACCATTCATATAGTTTTTTTTTTAACAATCTAAGATCTAAAGCTTTTAAGTCATTTGGAATTTTATTGTACACCCGAACACATGGCTAAACAGCTTACTGTCGACGATGGACGGTTTCGGTTGGATGATGATATTTCAGTCTATTTGGACTACTGAAATTACGCTGGATACCTAACGCTTGTCTGGATTTTTTAAGTAACTACAAAAAAAGAAGGACGAGAATTGAGAGGAGAATTTAAAAAACCTCCTTCTTATTAAATTATTAAAAATTATTATTTTTTGTTTCTTTTTTATATTTGTTACTTCGGGACTTCGGACTCCGTCCTTTATGTTTATTGAAGTACTTACCTTGAAATAAAGCAAGCTTATGTTGCTAGTGCAACCAAAACTGTAGATGATTTGATTACTTTGTTAATCTATTATGCAGCTAAGCCATGTTAGGGCAACAACATTAAGCTGTAGGCATTTACTAACAATAGGCCGTGAGGACTCCATTGTTGTTGATATTTATTTACAGTCAATTGTGGGTGCAATTAGCTCTGAATAAACTAATTATAATATTACTTAATAACCGAGTACGTTGTAGGTCTCAAATTCAAATATTCTCTCTAATTATTTTTAAACATAAACTGGTTTGTAAAGCAATCACCATTTTTGTAAAGCATTGCATTCTTTTTTCAAAAATACCAAACTGGTCTTCAATATTACTTTTACTGAACAAAAACAAGCGCTGCTGAAAAAGGCGACGGCACAAGATGGCGCGCTTCTTTCCCACGCATGCGCAATGGGAACCCGCGTCGCGCGCACATGTTCTCGTTTACGCGGGAAAACTCGCCGCCATAGTGCGTGTTTTTTTTTCAATCATAATCGTGTCAAGCTCACGCCATTAAACGAATTAAGTAAATAATCTAGTTTTGAAGTTAGACAATTAAAACAACGTGTTTGTTATAAAAAATAGATTTGGAAGCAATTTGTACTGTTTATATTGATCAAATATGTATGGTAATGTATTGGTGCGAACACCATTTTATGTTTAAAAGCTCATCTATCCACCAATGACCTTACGTCCAGATGTAAGAAATTTTGACATGCCTAAAATCAATTAATATTCAAAAACAAATTCAAATATTATAATCAGCAAAAACGCCCTTCACTTCCATTTGGAGATACAATAAATATTGCAGCATGTCACTTTGTTGTATCTCAAAGACTATCTAGACACTTTTTAATGTGATATCCGAAGTATCTCGAGGCCGGCCAGCTCGGGCATCGAACCGGCACCGTTATGGCAACCTGTTCTCTCTCATTAGTTCCCTGCGGACATCTTACATTGTAATTGCCATTTATCTTCTGGTTGTAATGAGTATATAGTACAAACTTTAACAGGACGTAGTATTTTTTTGTTACACTTATTTTAATGTAACTTTGGTCCGTCATTGTTGAGAAAATGTTAATAGAAATTATCGATGCCTTATAATATTTTATTTTAGATATTTTCTAGTTTATGTAGGTTTTTGTAAGTATTTCTTGTCCATCAACACATCCTGTGTTGCATCGTTGGCACTTAAAATTTTAGCATCACAATCAGTTAAACAAAAGCATTTAAAAAACGCATAAAATATAAAAATCAAGTACCTTTCAACCCCGACATGGATTTTTTGGTTAAAAACCTTTTTTTCCCCCGAGGGATCAAATTGTGGGGGCTCATTTAGCTAGGAACACGTGTTAGCCCGCATATGTTCTCACCAGCTTAATAACAAGCATCTGTGTTTCTTGCCTGATATTACACGTCAAATATGAAAAACAAGCAAATATTCGACTCATAAGATTGTAACTGATGACTTTCTAACTCGGTCGTATACTCCTTCGCCCGCAAGAGACATTCAAATGTTTCAAGATGCAACCGCGCCGATTTGTAATGTTGTTTTATTGGGTATGTTCGTGTCAACTATCGAAACGTCTTAAATTAGTCGGTTTGTAATGTTAGGGTCAGTACCAATTGACCCTATGCAGCTGCCGTTGGTAACGGTCTGTTTTCATGCGTCTCAATGTAAATACTTGTATTTTATTTCAAACGTAGGTACCATGTTTGTATTGATAGAATTGAATGCCATCATCGGTGAAAGATTTTATGTTATCCTTATAGTTTATCAGCAGCAAAGGAAATTGGTTGCATCGTTCGATTTCATATATTTATGCGATAATGACAGTTTTATCGGTTGGGTTCGTTCATCGATTATATAACCACGGTTCGTTGGTAAATTGTTAGAAGATAATAATTATTATTGTCTTCTTAACACCCTTTGCAATGCGAGAATACCACAAATCATTTTCTATCTAAGAAAAAGTCAAAAATTATGAAACCGAAGAAATTTTTTAAATGAAAACTCAAAAAAAGAAACAGATTTTTGCAAAACCTTTTCGTTGGTAAAGAAAATGCGAATCGTCATTTATAATTTTGTTAATGAATTCGTTTTTATGCATAAATAAAGCATTTTTTGTTAAAGCGACATAATAATAACAACCTTCGTTTGTTTATTGGTTTTTCTACCGTATTCTGGTTCTACAATTCATATAGAACCAACTGATTCCCTAGGTCCTTTGTCCCAAACACCTAGCATATAACTGGCTACCAAGAGCGGCCTATGGCCTTCAACAACGATCCCAGAACGAAGAAAGATGTCAATAATACACTTCAGAATGACACTGAAAACAATAATTGTAAGCGGAACAGAAGCTACATTGCTGGCTTTATTACTACGCCACTTAATAACTGCCACACGCACGACTCATTGGTGATTGTTGAACTAGTAAGAACCGATTCTGGACTAATATGTGTCAATGTTTTTTAATCATCAGCTCAATTGATGGCGTATATCAATGAGAGGCGTGACACATCGTTCGACTATTTATTTATACGTTTGGCATAATATCGTATATTGGTAATGAAATATCGTAATTGGTAGCCTCTTTGTTTGAATGGAGTGGAAGATTTCCGTTTGCACAAACGACTGAACTATGTAACTGGTGTTTCTGAGATAGGGTTTTGTTGAAGCTATAATTGTATTGCGCTTTGTTTTGGCTCAGAGTTGTTTTTATCTAGTCCTTGTACCTGTCAACTTGTAAGTCAACTTAAAGCGTTAGCAAGCGTCTAAGCAGCTTTAAAGGACTTTGCATGTACAGACGCCAGCACATCAAGCTACCCCCCAATCTGTCAAATTTCTTTGATATATTTTCAACTTTATTTCGTAAGCATAAGGTTCATGTTTTAATTGGACAGTTTGGAGCAGCTTGATGTGCTGGCGTCTGTACTATAAAAAATACAACGGTATTTACGATATTTTCCTTTCCCAGTTAAGACTTAGGGTACCTAATACCGACTAATATTTTCTTAATATTATTCTGACTTACTTAATTGTGGGTTCAAATCCCGGCTAGTAGCAATGTGACTTTTTCAATTCATATGTACCTACTTTCTGGGATTATTGTGGATTTTACTGACATCGGCGAAGAAACCTGGACTTATAGTTAAAATAAGTCTGAAATCGCCAACCAGTCTTGGGCAAGCGTGGTGAGCAATGCTCGTGTACTCTCTGTATGAGTAGAGTCCTTTGCCTTTTTAACACGCTTTTATTAGCTCGGGTTGTATGTATGTATGTAACGGAATCTTTGAGCGCGATTTTGACCCACTTTAAACGGTCAGATTTCATTGAAACTTTGTAAACTTGTCGAGGACCGATGACAATTTAATAATTTAAAAAAAAATTGAGAAAAAAGAACACGTTTTGTAGTTAGCAGAACTAAAAACTAGAAAATAAATAATAGTTTAAAAAACTAAAAAACACGCTTTAAAAACCAAACTAAAAAAGGAGAAATAATTTAATTCAATTAAAAAGCGTGGGGTGCTTGACATTAATTGATTATAAAAAATACCTCAAAAAGCACCCCACGCTTTTTAATTGAATTAAATTATTTTCTCCTTTTTTAGTTTGGTTTTTAAAGCGTGTTTTTTAGTTTTTTAAACTATTATTTATTCTATGAATTTCTGATGACGATTAAAAAGCGTAGGTAGGTATACCTTATTGGCAATATCGATACTTATGTTATAAATGCGAAAGCAACTCTGTGTAGTCTCTTTCATTTCACGCCTTTTATCCTATTATATGCTTGGGTACTCATATTATCCATTAATACTTTTACCTGTATTTGAGCCCAACAAACAAACTTGTCTGTTAAAAGAACTAAGCTAACATAAATCGATGGAAAATAAATATTTGTCTCTCGTCCGCGTCGTGTGGCAGGTGGCACAAATCAGCTGTGCTTAAATTGACTCATTTTGGTACTCTTAATTGTAATTTAAGAGATGGCGGACACGTAATCACCAATGATGTTTGACATTGGGGAGATTCCGTGATGATAATATTCACAAAGTTATTCGTGTTACAAGTGTCTTTATGATTGCAACTTTGGGCTTTGGTAGAGCAACTCCGGTTGTCGCATTGGGGCTCTGTCTCGCATAGGGTCTTAGCATAATGCTGAGCGATGGCCGTTTTACGTGGATGTGACGCATACATTCTCAGCCTATAACGTTCCCACAGCTGGGACACAGGCCTCCTCTCTGTGAGAGGGAGTGAGCCGTAATCCACCACGCGGGCCCAGTGCGGGTTGGTAGATGTAACATGTCTTCGAATTTTTGGTTCTAGGACATGGCGGTTTGTATTTGTATATTTTCGTTGCGTCATTTTTTACTGCAAATAAACGTATTTTCTTTCTTTCTATGTTAGCATAGGGGAGTTCAGGATAGGTTTTTTGAGAGGTAACGGTTTTTTTTTCATGTGTAGATAGTGACCACCGGGTTTTAGTGAGGTAAAAATCCAGCATCCCCGGTTTTATCCCCCAAAGCTGGGCGCCATTTAAAGGTTCCCCGAAAAAAAAAAAGGTCCTATTGTTGTTTGCACTAAATCACATGATTGCTAATCGATCTTCTGATAAGCTTATCATGGACTCATAGATATTATTTCTTTGTTTTCTTCCAATTTTATCTAACAATGTAGGAAGGCTGTAGGAGGAAGGCGCCGGTGTCTGTCACACAGTTAATAATAGCACAGACATCGTCGTTTACTCTATCTTTTTAATACCCGTATCTATGTATATTGTGTTTTTGTTTATGATAGATAAGTTGTATCCACATTTGTTACAAATAAATTACTGCTCAGTCCCCCACCGCCGATGGGTCGCATGCTGAGACACCCAGCATCGGCCCCGGGTGCGCCCCGACGATTGCCCTCGGGTAGCGGTCCTATACGTATTTTCTTCGATCTAGTCTCCATTTCAAATGAGTTTCCAGAGCCACGTTAGCCACGCCAGTAATTTTTCTATCGTGTGTCCGCTCCCTACGTGAATAGATGGTCAATCAGGACGTGTGGTTGTTTAGGGGGCTTATTATTATTATTCATGCAAGATGCAACACGATCGCCCTTGACATTGAGTGTCATTGCAGGCAAAGTACCGAAATAATCATAGAAAAAAAAATCTATCTCAACATTTTATAACAGGCACTTGTTAAGGTGGAAGCGCCAGGGTAGCGAAATTCATTGTTTCACGTTTTAGTGCAATTGGCAGGAATGTTGAATAAAATACGAATCGCGACCATTACAAATACAAAATGGCTTTACATAACTAGAATCATTAAAATCTACATATATATATTACCTACCCTCTATATTTATTTAATCCTACTGAATTATATTTTCATGAAATAGAGGATGATTTTAAAATGTATATGTCACCGTATGGTTGTGATCACCGTTAGTTTATAATCTATCTCGCAAGATTACAAACTGTCGATAAATTGTGAACTGCTAAAACTATTTAACGCACTATTTTTGATAGTTTATAATCTGTCCGTTAAATTATGAACTGGTATCAAGACGGATAGTACCTTGCGCTATTACTAAATAGTCAAGTAACTGCCACTAACTTGGAAGTTGCGCTCACCGGCCGCTGCCGCGGGCGCGGTTGGTCGCGCTTCTAACCTAACCTATTCGGACGGTAAGCAGTATGGTGTAGTTCACAATTTATCGACAGTTTATAATTTCGCGAGATAGATTATAAACTAACAGTGTTTACAATCTTACGGTGACATATATTTTAGGGACGAAATTAGCGCATCCACCTAGATAATAATAATACAATCCTAAACATAGAAATACGTATGAGGTAAAAAGGTCCTGAGTTATAGATCACCCAGCTTTTAATTAGAGTCAAGACATGTTATCATCATCATCATTTCAGCCGAAAGCCGTCCACCTTGTTGGAGGCCTTCCCGAACTCTACGTCTTCTGGTACACCGCGTACGTCTTATAGAATACCCGTATTTCGCCAGTTTTGTGTAAATGTCATGTAATAGGGCGAGCCTATTCCCATCAACCGGGTACTAATCCAGACTCCGGGCTGCTACTGAGAAATTCCAGATAGAAAAACCCAATAACGCGTTGCCTGACCTGGGAATTGAACCCAGAACCTCATGCTCAGCTCTTGCGACCACTAGACCTACGGGGCAGTAAAAAAAAATGCAACAAAGTAAGTTTAATCATTCATAGGTTCTTAAGGCCCATAGTATCCTCAACTCCCGTTTGTATGCAAAAGCACGACTGCCCCCCGCGCCCGCGCAGGGCACCTCTGAGCCTTTATCTCAAAATGGAGATATTCCTTTGATTAATTTACAATTGTGCTTCGGCGATTCTGTGGTACCTCTAACTATCTATTTTTCAGTGTATTTTTTTTTCCAAATAACGAAGCCGTTTAGTAGGAGTATGGAATAGAAGCCAAAATATTGCGTGTTGGAAAATATTTTTTACAGCAAAAGTATTAATCATACAAAAAAAGTACTTCGGGCAAAATGATCTATATGAATCTATAGCAAAATCGTATATTTTTCAAATCTTCAAGACAAGCCGTTAATGAGCAGTACGGTTTATAAAGTGACCGTGTTACGCTACCAAACGGGACGTAGGCCCTTAATAACTATACAGCCAGTATTATCACACTATTGAGGCAAAAGTAATTATTAAATACCTACCTATCTAAATCGAAGCGTTGCGACACTTTTTAAATGTCGCAGCATCATGCTGAGGTAGGAGCCTTTTGGCCTCGTGCAGGACTTTCTGTTTAATTTTTATTTTATTTTTTTTACTTTTTTTTGCTTTTTATAATTTTTATACGAATGTGTGTTTAGTTTATTATGTGATCTTCCTGTGCGAGTCACAATAAATACTTTTACTTGCTTTCTATATATTTGGTTGATTCGATATCGAGGTGCCGAGATCGACTTGTGATCGTTGCAGTTACGCAAGTCACTCGCAATACCAATTAACTCTTAAGACTAGCGGACGTGTTGCGCAGTCGTTTTAGCGTTCACATGGTCAATCTTTAGGGATTATCATTGATCAATTAAAAAGTGTCTGACAACCAGTCTTACAAAGAGTTATCGTTTTACCCAGTAACTGGAAGAGTCATCATCATCATCATCATTTCAGCCGAAAGACGTCCACAGCTGGACATAGGCCTACCCCAAGCTCCGCCACTTCGACCGGTTCTGTGCTTCCCGCATCCAGTGGACTCCTGCGGCCCTCACAAGGTCATCAGTCCACCTTGTGGGAGGCCTACCAACTTTTCGTCTTCCGGTGCGCGGTCGCCACTCCAGAACTTTTCGACCCCATCGGTCATCTGTTCTGAGTGCAATATGCCGCAAAACTATACTAGTTTTTCTGACACAATAACGAATGACACAGCAGCCGTTTGACGTTAGTCCTATGGTCGACATTTGTCATTTACGTGTCCAATGGTCTCGACCACTATTTGCATGTTACATGTAAACTAAGACATGTCGCGTGGTTTTCCTGCGAGAAATGCTCGACTCGACTGATTTTTACGAGGGAAAAGTACGAATCGAACGACAATCACGAATGCGAGATGTGCGAGAATCGCCTTCCAGTTGTTAAGAAAATCACTGACTACCTATTAAGTTCATGTTAGAATCTACCAATTGCATGATATTAGCTATAGCGTTGCGTACTTCACATCCCTGTAATTTGTACTGTGTGCTGATTCTTACAGTTTAAACATCAAGAGCTAGTAAGATCGTGTTATTATACGTATCCGTTTACATGTTGCGAGTGCACAGTTTACGTTTCCGTCACGAGAGGATAGTTAGTAAGCGGTGTAATTAATAGATCCCAGAATTGCTATTAGTTTAATATACAAATAATAATAAAATAGAAATAGTAATATTCCGTGTGGTGTCGGACGTAAAAGAATAGCACCATCCCATTTCTTCCCGTGAGTGTCGTAGAAGGCGACTAAGGGACTTACTAGAGAATGGGCAGCAGCGTTTTCTATGCATTTTACCACGCCTGCCAAGCGTGGCGATTATGGCAAACAACTTTTGGGAGAGGCCTAAGTCTAGCAGGGTATGTCTTTCGGCTGAAATCATGATGATGACAAATATAAATTATTTAGAATGGTATATAGCAAACCCACGTATCATTCTCAAGCACTTAAACCAATTTCTTTGAGGCTGGCGCAAAACGTCTTTTTACTCCATATCAGTATTAGTCGTTATCTCGGTAGTCAGTCACTACTATTCTAGCCATATCTTCTTTCACACAGTCCATCCCTAGTTTCTTTGGTATAGCAATCCACATTCATACTCCTAATGTACCCACAATGTCACAGAAGCCTGAGAGACGCCTGAAAAATGGTTAGGTACCTCTGGTTAGGTATTATTCATCATAGTTTTTAAATAGGTATAGTCATTGAACTCTAGGAACAGCCAAACTCTCCATTGATGAAGAGGTCCAAAATGTTCTATTACGAAAACCCCAAAAATTACTCACTTTCTATAAATAATCAATCGTTCTATAGCAAAAAGTACGTCAAGTTAGTCGATTAGTAAAAAAAAAGAGCCGTGAGGCCATCTCGTAGGGAGCCAGGCAAGCGTGACCGTACAATGGGGCCGCGTGCGAATTGCCCGCTAGCTGATTACTGTGGAACCGGTCGTTCTACCAAAAATTCTACTACATAACGTGCGTCTGTGACTACTCCCGACTACGTCACACACTTACTGTAGTACTAAGAGTTAGTTGCACCAAGAGCTACCTACGTTATAGTTCTCGTACAAGTTAATTTTAACAGTAACACCATAAATCGAACTACCCGTTGTTGCACCTCGGCACGCCTTATATACGCTAATATATTAGGTCTTTACCTATGAAATTGCCGTTTTGCAGTACTGGCCATTTCAAATCAAAATAATTTTTATTTGGGTAAGAATTCTAATTTCAAATTAATTTTATTTTAAAAACATGGATTTTTTTTTCCAAAAGTAGTCATTTGTTTATTGATTAGTGTTACATTTTCATCGCATTTCAATCTTTTTCGTCATCATGGATACGTTAAAAATTCGAGTAATTATGGAATATGAGTACCGTCGTGGCAGCAACGCGGCACAAGCGGCACGCAACATCAACGACGTTTACGGAGCTAACACTACAAACCAACGCACCACCTGTTATTGGTTTGCTCGCTTCCGTTCTGGAAATTTCGACCTGAAAAATGAACCTCGCGGTCGTCCGAAGACTTTGGTCGACAATGACGAATTAAAGGCGGTTGTGGAAGCTGATGATACACAATCTACGGCTGAATTAGCAGCAGCTTTCGGCGTTAGCGTCAAAACAATATTGGTCCATTTGCGTCAAATTGGCAAGGTAAAAAAGCTTGACAAATGGGTGCCCCACGAACTCAATGATCGTCAGCGCGAAGTACGCGTCGAGACGTGCCTTGCACTGCTCAACAGACACACAAATGAAGGAATTTTGAACCGCATTGTTACCTGCGATGAAAAATGGATTCTGTTTGATAACCGCAAGCGCTCAGCAAGTTGGTTGGATCCTGGTTCAGCACCTAAACGAAAACTTACCCCTAGAAAAGTGATGGTCACTGTTTGGTGGTCCAGCGCCGGTGTGATTCATCACAGCTTCTTACCAAACGGGGTGAGCATTACTGCAGATGTGTACTGTGAAGAACTGAACACAATGATGGAGAAGCTGGCACATCTCCAACCAGCATTGGTCAATCGCTCGTCTCCGCTGCTCCTGCACGACAACGCGCGACCTCATACTGCACAGCAGACGGTCTCCAAGTTGCAAGAACTGGGGTTGGAAGCTCTCCGTCATCCGCCCTACTCACCAGACCTTGCGCCTACAGACTACTACTTTTTCCAGAATTTGGATAACTTCTTGGCGGGAAAAAAAATCAATACCCGAGAGGCAGTACAAAATGCCTTTGAAGAATTTGTTGCCTCCCGTCCAGCTGATTTCTTTAAGAAGGGCATCAATAAACTGCCACTGCGATGGCAAAGATGCATTGATTGCATGGGTGATTACTTCGATTAATACAAATAAAAAATACATGAAAAAAATTCGTTTAAATTTTTTCATACAAAACGGCAATTTCATAGGTAAAGACCTATTATTACTTTTTAGATTTGTTTATCTAACGTAATACCTTTAAACGAGCAATTCTTGTATATATGTATATAATCTGAATATCGGAAATGGCTCCAACGATTTACATGAAATTTAGTATGCAGGGGATTTCGGGGGCGATAAATCGATCATTTATAGAAAACGTCAAACCAAAAAATTAATCGAGCCAGGTTCGGTCATCCAGATATTGAAAATTAATGACAAAACTAAATTAAATTAATTAATTAGAAACAGATTAACATCAAACTAATGGAATCTCTTTAAATTACTTTCTTAGAAAACTTTTTGACTCCCGACTCGATAATGAGAGCGTAGATAGGGTCTCGTTGACGACAGTTATTATCACTCACTAATATCCTCTACTTAAAAACACATTGAAAAGGAATGCAATGCCACTCACTCCAAAAAACTGATGAGACTAACCGAAGTTGAGTGGTGAATGTTATCGTTATTTGTGACATTATTTTAACAAAATATGTTAAAATAGTGCAACCCGTATTTCGGTTAACCCGAGATTTGATGGCTGACAAGGCATTGGTTATTAAAGTTAGTTGGTGCAACTTACTCTAAGCTTGAAGGCTTTTCGAAAAAGGATTCAAACTCAGAGTAATATTTTTTTAACTTTAAAATTTACAAGAAAACAGAGTTGAATCTAGTTGCTCCTTTCAAAAGGTAGTGTCTATGGATAAAATGGGCATGAAACTCCACAGTTAGGCTTTCAAATTGTTAGTTATAACAATATACAAGAAGACAGACATACATACCTACCAAAACTCAAAATTACTATGCCACAATAGGTTGTATTACGTATGGTATACCTTCATGGGAACACAGCATTATCATAGCGTGCAGTAAGGTCTACCTCTTCAATTTTTAGTCTTGCTTGGGTTAAAATGTACCGTCTTATTACAAAACCTAACTTTTTTTCTAGCTAAAGCTAAAGCTCTGATCCAGTTTTTGCTGGGCGTGCTTATGTAATAAAAGCAGTGTAAAATCTCCAAAACCAAGTCGGTACCGATAACGCTCACTTATCGAAACGTTCAATAAAGTTTATTGGTCATGAATTTATGCAGGGTTTTTCATAAAACCCGATCTTCCGAAGGACTTTTCTAAATTTTTTAAGGGCCTGTTTTTTTTAATAAATGGTCCTACATCTCACGCAATAACTTTGAGCGTGCTTATCACTGACACTATCTCTGTCGGACACGATGCCTGGTGAGACAGCGTGCTTTACAGCCAGGCCCACCTGTGAGTTCGAGCCCGCGACTAGATTCCCCTTAAGATTTGTTCTGATATAGTAGATATTTCTATTGGTACGCGTACGAATAAAATGGAAACAGCATGTTGTTGTAAATTCAATTTGAACGGTGGGAAATTGAGTTTAATAACTGGTTGCCTTTAACTCGGTAGCCATGGGCTTAGTGGGTTATTGTTCACACACAATTAGATCAGTTAATAGCTTCAAGTAGTGTTCACTGGTGACAGACTAGGTATGTAATGTATGTAATGTAAAGCACCGATCCCAGCGTGGCTTGACCAGGCTCGATTAATTGAATGAACTCCAAGATTCGCACTAGCCCCTGGAGCCTCGTCCTTCATGGTGTTACAGAGGCCATTGCATATCAAGAAGTATACCGGGGCGCGCGGTAATGGTCAGGTAGACGTCATTTTTAACTTAGCTACGTTATCATCATCATTAGCCTGTAGCAGCTGCCTCTGCAACTCTCATCTAGCTACTACCAGCCACCCTGCGAAGATCTTCGCTCCACCTAGCCTAAGGGCGTCTTACATTATGTTTGTTTGCCGGATAGCGGTCTCCACTCGAGAAAACGTCTACCTCGTTATGTTCTACGGATAATACGGATACGGATGTTTAACAATTTATCAATGTTACCAATTTTATTTAATGAATTTAAATTTTATGTCGTTCATTTTTTAATCATTTTTTAATTTTATTTTCATACATTTTCATTTGATCTCTTTTTATACACCTGCAACTGTTAAGAATTAATTGTCAATTTATTCATTTATCATTTATTATAACTTCAAATTTTATTTTACCAATGTTGTCAGTATCATAATTTTATGATTTTTAATGTATTCGTTTTTCACCAATTTTAATTTTATTTTGATTTCTATTTCCAATGTCACCTTTGTTTTTACTTTTACAAATATTAATTTATTTAATTGAATATTGGCGCTTATTACTGAGTAAGTTAGCTTAACTCTATAATTCATTGTTTTATGCATGTGGTGTTTACCTCTAAGTAATTGTTGCGTTGTAATTTAATTTTAAGAATGTGTTATGTCACTGTATTCAGTGTGAACAATTGTTGGTAAACCTAATAAAATAAAATAAAATAATATGGCCGGCCTATTTCCACCTCAGCTTGGTTATTGTGTGAGCTACTTCGACAAGCTTATCGAAACCTATTGGTTACAGGCAGAAGGGAACGCATTATGTTAGTAAAATTTATTTATCAAATGTACTTAATAATTAAAACTACGATATACAAAATAAATACAAAAAAAAAACAAAAGGACACTTAGGCGTCGAAGTATTCCTCCGCATCGCTGTCATCAGGAAACGTGCCCATAAGACTGGCAGCATTGCCACGTTGAATGGCAATGCTAATTCTTTGGCCAAAGAACGACCCAGCCCTCTGGTCACGTGAAGTGTCGACCAGCCGGCGAGAAATTTCCTTAAAAAGGAGACGTGCACTCGGGCCCCATGACCCGAGCGTTTCGACCCCAAACGGCTCAAAACTGTATTTACCCATAAGGTTAAAGTATTTACGCCGCTTGAGGGTCTCAGCAAAAGCAGCAGCGGCGCCAGCACAGCCCGCCGTGCTAGGAACATGGAATGGCGCAAGGGTGTCGACACATGTTGCGTCCCACACCTGAGGTCTTTCCACCTTCCAAGGCAATAACGTCATGCCGTCTGGTCTCTTCCCATCGTCACGTACCAAGCCGTTTGGTTCTAATACAGCTGGTACGCCGGCGGTGACAAGGGCTCAACGAATAATATCGTTGATGCTGGCGTGGCGTGCTATGCGACCTGCGCTCCTGCAGCAGGACAGGGCATGGAGCCCGAGACTGTCGACAGCTTCACCGCAGTGACACCGATGCGGAGCAACACAAGGTGCGCGCAAGCGGAAAAAATGTATGTTAGTAAAATATGTATGCAGTTTCTTGTCATAAAACATAATTATGGTAATCGTTTGCTATTTTAACCGACTTCAAAAAAAGGTTCTCAATTCGACAGTATTTTTTTTATGTTTGTTAGCTCAGAACTTTCGACTGGGTGAACCGATTATGATGATTCTTTTTTTATTTGAAAGCTGGTGCTTCCCATTTAAATTTCATATAGATCTGATGATGCGTTTCGGAGACAGACAACGGAACTCTTAAAAAAATGACAGCAAATCAACCGCGATTGCTGCTATCGCATAAATATGCATTGTTTTTACCCAAGGATGATGACATTTCGAATTGGTGTAGGGTAGGTACTATAACTAAAAAGTGAAAAATTACATTTTTTTCCAAAAAAAAAACAGGCGAAGTCCAAAAACACACTACAAAGTAAAAAATTACTTTAATTTCGGAAGTCGGTGACTGGTGACATGAATATTAATATTATATACATATTCAAAGTCACTGACTAAAAGTAAGTAAAATTACTTTTTACTTTGTAGTGTTTTTTTGGAAGTCGGTTTTTTTTTTAAAGAAGCAGTACCAGTCATGGTGATCTCTCGAGTTGGATCTAAAGTAGGTACGTAAGTTCTTTGGATCCAACTGCGACCTAAACAAAGAATATGAAATAAATCATAACGTGTTAAAACTGTGCTTATTCTAACGTCTGAATAATATATAAATATGGTCGATGTAATGTTTTTAATAAAACTTTGTTTACATGTAAGTAGTACATCATACTGTTTTCTCATCATGTGTCGCATGTACAGTCACCAAAAGAGATAAGTAACTAAGGTCGTGGTGGGAATTGGGATACACTTAGAGCAAAACCAAACCAAATTTAATTTGATAAGTGAACTGTTTATTTTCTATTAAATATACTAAATTAAATTCTAAAACGTCCATCGGTTTCTTATAGACTTCAACTACATGTATACGACGACCCTGGTCACTTATCTCTTTTGGTGACTGTACCTGCCATGTGTATATTATTTCATCGCGTACATATGTTATGTGGGCTCAAAAGGTCGACAAACAATCCTATTATGTAGATGGCGTAAAATATTTTGATATCGTAAAATTTGTTGAATAAGCGAATTAAGTGGGTAGTGTTTCTACAAATCAGATGTTAGGGATGAGGTTTTTATTCTTTCTACATAGTCCACGTTCGTAATGTAAAAACGTGAGAACGTGAACCTAAAGCGTAGGTACACATAGCGTAAATATACAGGAAAAGTTTTTATCCAGTGCGCAAACTGTAACCATGAATTCAGCATATCAATTCTAGACCACAGCGCAGAAATTTTTGTAAAACCGACGAAAAATTTCTTCGCTGTGGTTCTAGAATGGTATGCTGAATTCATGGTTAAAGTTTTCGCACTGAATAAAAACTTTTCCTGTAAGTATAGAAACTTCTTACCAGATCGTCCAACAGGGAATCATATTATCATCTATCTATACATAAAATTATAAATTAAAGTCGCTTTTCGTGTCGGTCTGTGTTAATGCGTTGTTCTTCAAAACTGAGTAACGGGTTTTGATGTTGTTTTCACCATTATTTAGGGAATTGATTACGGAAGATTACAATACTATTGAATCAAATTAATAAATAATAGGTACATTATTGTTTTTCTTACTTAAAAGAGGTACTTAATAACGAAATCTCTATGTTTTGTCAAGTCGTAAAAACGTGCGAGTCAGGGGCAGCTCATTTAAACAAAGTTGACGTCACACGTAACAAAATCGCGGCGAGACTTCGTCGCGTTCTGAATTTTCAATGCTCGACGCCAGTGCTGGAGGCAAGTGTGCTGGATGCCAGGGCTGGAGGCAAATGTGCTGGACGCCAGTGCTGGAGGCAAGTGCGCTGGACGCCAGTGCTGGAGGCAAGTGCGCTGGACGCCAGTGCTGGAGGCAAGTGTGCTGGATGCCAGTGCTGGAGGCAAGTGTGCTGGACGCCAGTGCTGGAGGCAAGTGCGCTGGACGCCAGTGCTGGAGGCAAGTGCGCTGGACGCCAGTGCTGGAGGCAAGTGTGCTGGACGCCAGTCCAGGAGGCATGTGTGCTGGACGCCAGTGCTGGAAGCAAGTGTGCTGGAGGCCAGTGCTGGAAGCCAGTGCTGGAGGCTAGTGCTGGCGGCAAGTGTGCTGGACGCCAGTGACAGACTTTTTAGCGCTGACAGTTGAACATCGAACAGTAAAACACACAGTTCGATTTTTGAAGCGCTCTGGGATCTCTGTCATACTTAATTCCCTTCTTCTAAAGAGATTTTGCTTTGCGGCATCTCTGCTTCTTTCATTACTCCGTAGCTGGGATGCAGTCTGTAAAATGATCGGTTTACCACCGAGAGTTGAAAATCCAACGGTGATTTTATTACCACCGAACGTCGACAAATTACAAACTACACGTGCACGACCACACTCTGTGACGGTTCGCCGGTAATAGCAGTAATATTGTCGGGAACAATAATTTTCACATAATTGACGTTAGTAATGTCTCATTTGCATTAGTCGCAATCTACGAACTATTTAGTTCAAGGAATACAAGACTAGGGTGAACATAACTTTAGATAAGCTGAGACGTTCCCGTAGCGGAACAGAACTGTCGACTATAAAATGTATCTGCATTGTGTCCACTGAACCAGTTAATTGGTCTATAGTAAGTTCCTTGATAGTTTACACACAAACCATAACATTACGCCTGTTATCCCGGAAGGGTAAGGCAGACGTGTAGGTACCTATAGTACAACCCACATTTCGAAAGATAAGTTTAAGTCCCATGTATAAGGGGGCGAACCTATTGATATCAACCGGGCATAAATCCAGACTCCGGGCTGACTGAGAAATTGGTGATAGAAAAACTTTGCCCGGCATGGGTATCGAACTCAGGACCTCAAGGTTAGCAGTACACCGCAAGAACCACCGACCAATTGACTAAGTATTTTTTAAAGTTATGACTTATTGAATGTTCACCACAAAGTTCATATTGCACGTTTTGTCCACCGCTTTTCTGTTAATTGTTTTCTGTAATTGTATTTTATTTCTTTGCTTTTCAATCGAAGAACTTTAGAATTATTATATTATCAAAACTAAACTAATGTGATAATGTAAACTATTATTTAAAACGAATTACCTACTTATTACAAAATTACAATTGTTTCCGCAAAAACTTGTTTTGTTGTGTAATTTAGATCGGTAATATCCAACGAAGGACCACGTTCATGGAGTCATGATGACACTTCGGTTCGGCTCACTCGGTATCGCCCCTACGGTATATCATCGGAGTGGTACTAACGTAACGCTATCTGACTCCACTCATACCTATGTTTAAATCGTGATGGAAGGCGATGACTTTGTTCATACAGGGCTCGACGGTATATTTTTTGTTGGGTTTTGTTTTAATTTTAAATGATATCTTTGTTAAGTAGTACGTGGCGTGCCTTTAAAGTTTTGTCGTTTGAAAAAAAAAACAACTAGAACCTTATAGTACATTTTTCACTTTTCTATTCTCTCGAACCAGTTATTAAAACATTTATTCCACTCCAAAGTAGGGGAGTTCAATATGGCTAACTTGAAAGCGTCGACTGCTTCTTAAAAGACATGCCAGGTAATAACAGCCGCACGGGTCGGTCGATCAGGTTAAGCTACGCTTGCCGCGGTTGGTCCGTGGATGGGTTACCATCTTTAAATACCAAGACCCCACCGTGCCTCGGTAAGAACGTTAAGCCGGTGGTCCCGGCTGTCATCCATGGACCTTTGACAGACGTTACGGGTCGTCAGAAGCCCGAAAGTCTGACAACCAGTCTTACCAAGGAGTACCGTCTTATCCAGTTACTGGGTTGTGGAGGTCAGATAGGCAGTCACACCATTTAAAATACTGGTATTCAGCTGCATCCGGTTAGACTGGAAGCCAACCCCCACATGGTTGGGAAAAGTCTCGGCAGATGATGTCTTTGTATAATAGACATTAGTGAGTACGCTGATGTGAGTAGATTGAATTGTATTGTTTATAATAAATAATAGTCTAAAAAACTAAAAAAACACGCTTTAAAAACCAAACTAAAAAAGGAGAAAATAATTTAATTTAATTAAAAAGCGTGGGGTCCTTTTTGAGGTATTTTTATAATCACTTAATGTCAAGCACCCCACGCTTTTTAATTGAATTAAATTATTTTCTCCTTTTTTAGTTTTGTTTTTAAAACGTTTTTAAACTATTATTTATTTTCTATTTTTTACTTCTGCTAACTACAAAAACGTGTTTTTTTATTATAATTTTTTCCTTTTTTTTAAATGATTGAATTGTCATCGGTCCTCGATAAGTTTACAAAGTTTCAATGAAATCTGACCGTTTAAAGTGGGTCAAAATCGCGCTCTAAGGAGTCGGTTACATACAAACAAACATAAGAAGTGAGTAGTTGTGAGTGTTGTGACCAAGTGGCTTCGGCCCCGACCTGACTTGTACCCATGTTGACCGAGCTTGTAGGTCGTGAGTTCGATCCAGGCAGGCACTATACTTTGTGTACCTAAACTCATCACCACTGCTCTCAAAATTGTTAAGGAGAACAACTTGAGGAAGCCGGCATGTCCTAGAACCAAAAATTCTAAGTAATGTGACATCTATCTACCAACCCGCACTGGGCCTGCGTGGAGGAAAACGGCCCGCTCCCTCTCTCCGAGAGGGGGAAAACTTTGTGAAAACTTTATAGGCTGATTATCTATGTATGTTTGTAAAACTTTTTCCAAAAATAACAACTGAATTCCGAAAAACACTATAAAGTGACACTATGTATTTTAAATATTTGTCACCGCTTTCCGAAATTAAAGTTATTTTCCACTTTGTACTGTTTTTCGGAATTCGGTTGTTTTTTTTTTATTTGAAAGAGTAATTTATTTTTCACTTTTTAGTTATAGCTTACCTACCCCACCAATTGGGCACACCACGATTGCGGCGGTAATTACCCTCTTTGAGGAATGGCTTGAGAGGCGTCACGGCGTCCTCACCTTCCGGCTGACGCAGGACCTCGCCGGACCGGCTGTTTCGGGAGGTACCTGCTTCGTATAAGGCGGGAAGAAACGCCCGGGTATTTAAATTTAAATGGGACCATTTCGGAATAAACCCCTTTAAGACAAACAAAGAATTTTGCAAACCCGTCTATATATTGACGAAGTTATGCCCGAACATACATAAAAAATATGTATAATAAACATGTCAAATTGATAACCTCCTTCTTTTTGAAGTCGGTTAAAAATAAGAAGTACCAAAGATAGAACAGAAGGCATACGCATTTTCAATACATATTATGGCTACGTTGAAAAGAGTTGTAGTACTTCCCATACCTAATAATGTAAGGTTAAACATTAAATTTCATGATTTTTTTTGCAGTGCACTAATAATTGATAAATAAAAAAGCAGTATATAAAACTAACCATAACTCAAACAAATATGGTATAAAATCCATAAACACAAATAACAATTTGTTTATGATTTAAACGTTTTCTTTAAACGATCCTCGTATAATTTCGACGATAATCAAGCTCCGTGAGAAACTTATAAAAATATGTAAACTTGTATATTGGAATTTTATTTCAATTATAAGAGATAACAGAACTGAATAATTTAATAAAGTGGGCCGAGAGAATCAGATGTTTTGGTAATCGTTGGTATTATAACTGTTGTTTTTGCATCGGAATATTGACGTTTAATTTTTTCTGATTTCTTTAAACTTGTAGAAACGCACAATGGTTGTTTTACGGGTTTCTTCCGGATTAGATAGAGATGAATGCGACAGAGGTGAAAAAGGTTACGTTATCCCAACGAAATTCTTTGATAAAGTTTATCTAAAAAATGCAGTAGAATTATCTCGTGAAACCATTACAGTTGCTTCTCAACGCTTGAGTTAATTTATAATCTTTATTCATACCTTGATAATAGTTAAGTGGCTACTAAAAACAGGAAAATAGTATCTGCTGCAGTAATGTTTCCCGTGTTGTTCCCTTTACTATGGCAATTTCATTCACATAAGCACGCTGCTCTTGAGGAGTCTGCCTTAGAGACACTTAATCATTTTTATGCAATATTACTTGCGCACCCGCACCGCACAATCTGATACAATATCCCATTCATTCCATCTTTGAATAATAACGTACTGAATACAACGAGATTGAGGCACAGAACAGCCGACTCTTTATATTCCATCAAAGAATGACTTCTCTAATTACGCTTCTAACTAGATGTTATTATTTGTATTCGTTATAGTCATTGTGTCAAAGTTGGTCATGGCACATAGACGTCACTTTTTGTTCTTTCGAATCATTAGCCGCGTTTGTGACAACACGCGAATGTCCAACGAACGTTTTTTCAATCCATATCAATTACGAAAACCTCGTCCTTGAAGGTACAGCATGAATTATTTGTAGTGTTGTATTCGTTTTGTTCAACTGAAACAATTTTAAATACGTTTTATTAAAGCGCGCGCTGTTTTATCTGTAATGACTAGTGTATCATGGCTAAAGGGGCCCTTACTTAAATTATCCAAGCATAGAGACACATGAAAACTCCCTTCATACACTACAACTTGTAATTATAACAGCGACACTCGGGCGGAGGTGCAAACACATTCAGTTAGCATAACGATTGATATAGAACGGGATTACAGGATGGCATCATGTGGTATCGACGCTGGCGAGGAGACGTCACGCTCAGCTGGCCAGACGTCACGGGCTACCGAACTCCCCCTTCTCCTCGTCTTCGGATATCTTCGGCCGGGTTCGGCGATCTTCGGCTCCCAGATCCCAATTCCTTAGGTGCGTGCACGCTGGGTGACTCAACTAATTATTGAGATCTATGGGTGTAATGATATCACGGGGTCTTTATTGTTTTATTTTGTTGTAAGTGGTCTGTGCTCGGCGTGTGATTAGTCATCTAATTATAGGTCTAAACAAATGTTGGGTTCCAGAAGTTGGTTGCTTTTAAAGAAGGCTATCATTCATTACGATAAACTTTGTGCAAGAAAAAAATCTGTGAACTTTTTCTAAGTTATTTGGCTGACGCTTGTAAGTGAGAAACGTTTGTCGTATATAATTTTGGTCATGATACTACGCTGACACTGTCAGTTGGCTAATTTCGTTCGTCCAACATATTACTAAAGGTTTTTATCTAGTGGGCATTGTTCTCTACAGCAATAATGTAACAAAAGTTTCAATGTGTGGATCATTGTACTGTGACGTAATAAAAACAAAACTTGGTGCTTGACATTGTTTTAAAAAATGGGAGCCCTGTGATCCCATACGAGTTGTTTGGTATGTGGTGGGCGTGCACTATTCAGTCATGCACGGGAATGACTTTTGTTTACATTATATTAAGAGGTCGAAACGTGACATAAGATTTAAATGTAGTGGTTCTGTGGCTATTGTTCGTAGTGCAAAGCTTGCAGAAGTATGTCACAAAATCAAGTGCACTTGAGTTGGACGTTTTCGAAACAACGATCAAGTAGGTAATGTGGTCCTAGAAATGTCTATAAAACGTTTTCAGTTATCTAACCATTAGCCTCAGAAAGGGATTGTTTCGCATGGAGACTTTGCAGAGACAATATCGTATTCCACGTGTCATATTTTAGAGCCAGCGACGACGTTCACCTCGAGATCCCAATTAAATATTAGTCATAATTATACATACCATCTGAGCTTGTAATGATCTTGAGCACTTATTTGTGGATGGACAAAGTATCGCACGAAATTACTCTCAATACAATTAAGCTGAAAAAAAAAACTTTGATCGATTGTATTACCAATACAACGGATTTTAATTGAAAATATCGAAAAACGTCGTTCAAGCCTCGCATGCTTTCCGATATCATAATTACATAACAATTACGAACATATTTTCATTAATAAATTTTAAACGTAGAATTTCAAAATTAAATGACTTTTCGTCTGCTGCAATTTTACATGAATATTTTATGTAGAGGTATCTAATTAGTATGTTACTAATTAGCTAGATCACATCTGCAATTAGCTACACTTACGATTGGACACAGTTCATCTTGACCACGACCGTTCTGCCAAGAGCGAATCGAAGGCGAAGAAGAACATAGAGCTCGATAAGTCTGTTGGTTTCCGCGCAGGTCCTATTAAGGCCGTAGCAAAATTGCTCCATACGAACTCTCTCCTAGCACTAAAAGTTCGAGGGACATCAGGTTAATATATCCTCTTAAAGATCCTTCTTTAAAAGGACACATTTATAAACCTGATTTGCCTGAACGCCATTACACCACTGGAGAGCTAACTGCGTTACACACTTACGGTAGGAACGGTTTTCATTTTGACAGTTCACGTTGTTGAGCTGGCGAACATAATATGAAGCAGTGGATTGGCAATATCCTTCAAATTTATTCAGATTCTGATTGATAGTCAGTTACGCAATTAGGGTGCTGCACCGTTCCATTTCACATGCGATGACACGCGTACCACTAATTAGATTATCCTACATCGTGGAAACTGTGTCATTGTAATCATTGGACTAAGCTAATGAGAGAAACAGAAGTATGTAATGTCAAATATGTCTGTTAATAAAATCGAACATCCCTTAAGTATTTACTCTCATCGTTTCAAGACGTTATGAAATATTTAAATCATGTGCATCAAAAATATTGCTTCATCAAATACTGACTTATCTCAATTTTCACATAATAACAAATTATTACACTATTAAGGTGTGTAATATAAAAATACAATAGAAAAAAAAAACAAAATGAGCAGAGTTTTCAGTTGCGCCGGAGAATAATATACGTATTTATGTAATTTTGCAGTGTTTTGTCATTATTAAGTATAATAGTCCTCTAATGTAAACTTAATTCGTTAATACTGAGGAAGACAAGACTTGAAAAGCCTTTAGTTTTTACATACTACTTTAAGTACCTATTTAATACAATTGTCCATATGTGGACAATGTGGACATATACTTCTAAAAACCGAAACAGAGTTCGCAGGATAAACTGTCGTATAGTAATCTTAAAACATCCGTGGGTCAAAACCAGAATAACTTTTTTTCTAAATAAATGTCCAATCAATTTCGTTAACATTTCTGAAGACATTTCTGAAGACATTAACGTGCCGATTGATCAAAGCCACAACCAGCACCCTAATTGCGTAACACGCGATTTATCATAATCGGTTTCATTTTGACAGTTCAACAATATTCATTGCGTTATTTGCGTTGCTGAGCAGACACATTTTTCGGACATAGGAAGCAATGGTTTAGCCATCTGTTTCAAAACGAAACAGATTATGATTAATAGTGAGTTACGCAATTAGGTTGCCGGTCGACGTTAAAATTGTATCTAAAATCTTATCTCGACTAGAAGGACCAGAATTTCATACATTTTCATTCACAACTATACACAACGGATGAGTAAACTGTACTACACCCGTAATACTAATAAATAATTTAATTGAAATGGCAATGAACACGCTACACATAGAATAAATGTTAGAAGAACGTTTGTATTTGGAATTGTCATGAGGATGGACGTACATAGGTCTGTAAAAACAGTTGAAACGACACAACACGACTCTGAAATCTATACTGTTATTAATTTCATTACAACTATATAGATTAAACTATTTATCGAAATGTTAGTGACACTTGTATAACTACTGCGAAGATCGCCCTGAGGACACGGTGGACGGCACGGTGGAGGTCTGCCCGGCTTGGGCGGAGCATCACCGTGTCCTTGTGGAGGCGATCGGCGGCGGCGATCTCTCGTGTCTGGCCCTGGTCCAGGCCATGGTACGGAGCGCGAGTGCATGCGTAGCCGTCACCTCCTTCTGCGAAGTAGTAAGTGCAAGGCGGCGCACGTGAGGGAGAGGCAGTATATGCGCTCTCACGGCCGTAGCCGCCGCGGGAGATGCCCTGGGCGTTGGGAATCCCAGGCTGATTCCCGGCCACCGTAGGCGCGGGTTTGCGGACGGCGAGTAATGGGTAGCTCGCTGTCCGGTAAGGACTAAGCCCGGGTCGACGGCGCGTTGTGTTCTACGCGCGCTTCAAAGAGATGCCAGCACCAACTGGTGGGGCCGGCAAGGGCCGATGCCTGCCAGGGGTGCGGGTTGTTCGAAAGAGATACCGCGGTCCCCGGCACACAGGCAACTGAGGGAACACGAGTGGGTTTTAGTCAGTAAAAGTCTGACATGCCCTCCTGCTCCACCCAGAGCGGGTGAAGTTATATAATGATTTCCGAACCAAAAAAAAAAATATATGTTGTGTCCGTGTGACCGTGCTGTTCTTTTAAACTACGCAATGGATTTTGATGCGGTTTCTTTCATTGAGATAAGATATTTTAAGATTTATGTATATAACATTATTATTAAACATACCTATATAGGTTTAATAAATACCTACATACATCAAAATATAAAGTCTATAAACGGTGCAAAGCAGGGGCGGGTCGGTAGTGATTTTATAAGAGGACAAAATATTGAATGTACATAATAATGTTATTTATAAATGAACAATTTGTCTCGAAATGCGGCTGCATGATTTTTCTTTTGATACAATCGGTATGATTAAGATATTTGCATAGTACTCGTTCAAGTCCTGTTTTTGCCCTTGCAGCATCTCATTGTGCGCCACAATTAATAACAGCTGTGGCCGATGTTATCGTCTATGGGAAAACTGCGCAAGAGTCGTTTAAAACAACCGCTGATACCTTGGAAGTCGATTTATAATGTTTGTTTTGTTTTATGACGTCGTTCGTTACTTAGTTATTTTGTTTATTAGAAGTTAGTGGAGGATGGACCACGAGCAAAATGTATGATTGTCCAATTGCATATTTCGATTTCCCCTTCGGAAGACCACCGGGAAGGTCTGGAAGAGACTATGCTTATGCAGGCAAAAGGGTATGCTCAGTAGTGGGTGGAACTAGGCTGCTAAAGATAATGAATGATATTTTAAACAACAAGCAGTCTTTTAGTGATTTACTTACAAATAAACTTTTTATAATCAAGCTAAGTTTTTCCACACAAGCACTTACGTACAATAATAAGGAAAACGATAAGCGCTATTGATACATATAATTCCCCTATTCTGAGAATTATAGGTATTTTTACTCTCGAGTCGATAAGTGATAATATTATGTTCACTAATGTTGTTATTATTTCTGGATTCTTATCATTAACAATAATCATACACATTATGAGATGACGTGCCTATCTAGAAGTTCTTATCTGGGTATCCGGTGTTCATCCGTTGGATGCTGGTCAATGATTAGTGATAAGTGTTAATTTTGGAGCTGATAACAACATCACTTGAATACTCATCCCAGTTTCAAACGAGGAAAATAATACAAATATTATGTAGGCACTGTAATGATTTTTTTTTTGGGTGGGATATCGTCAAATATCTTCTCCCGCTCTGGGTGGAGCAGGAGGGCGTGTCAGACTTTTACTGACGAAAACCCACCCGTGTTCCCTCAGTTGCCTGTGTTGATCCACTATCAAATAATGCTCAACACAGCTTAGAAGTAGCGCGAACTCAATTAGTGTTGATGCTAAGCAGTCTACAGTGCTCATGAAGTTATGCGCAAATATAACAAAATATCCACAGGTCTAAGCCCTCTTCTTATACGAAAAGTAACTTGAAATACGAACTAAGCGTAGGCGAAGGTATATTATTTTCTAATAAGCTAGCAAATAAAGCGAGCACCATTATAGAAACATTCCAGACGAGTTAAGTGTTTCAGCATTCGAGTACCAATTACCATTCTCTTGCTTTCGAGTAGGTACGAGTATTTTGCTAATTTTTTACTGAAATATTTTTATTCCTTTGGCAAAAGGGTCATTATCATCCTCCTTTTTCCCAACTATGTTTGGGTCGGCTTCCAGTCTAACCGGCGGCAGCTGAATACCAGTATTTTACATGGAGCGTCTGCCTATCTGACCTCCACAACCCAGTTACTGGGTAACACCATATACTCTTTTGCAAAATGGTATATCCCTATAAATGTGTAATGCTTGTTTAATTTTATTTTACTTCAGGATTCCATTATGAATGCATGATCGAAGATTCGAGCTCATGAAAAAATCTAAGAGGAGTTCTATTAATTCGTTTTCCTGATGGTTTCATCGTGTATCAGTTGTGAATGTTAACACTACGTATATAAATTGCAATACCTAGGTAATAACTGAACAGTAAAGTTGCTCCTTTATTTATTTTTATGTATACCTTACTTCAAGACTTAATTTTCTTTATAAATAAAATTGAATAAGTCGACAACGGAATAACATAATAAATAATATTTAATATGTACATTGTTCACTAACCAACAAGTTACAAGGCCAACATTCATAGATATGTATCTACACTTCAGACTACGTATAATAATAGTATATTTTACAATGAGTATTTTGTGGCATAAAACACTTTATTGAGATCACAAATCCAAGGATTATTTTTAAGGTTGGATTGCTCAAGTGTCTGTTTTTTTACAATTCTATTTTAGATATATGTGTTATGCTGTTTGTGGTTAAATATAATAAGCTTAGTGAGAAAATATATGTTTTCTCGGAGGTTATAGAGGCCAGCAGTTGTTTAGCGTCGATCCTCAAATAATACCCACGGCATAAATGATCTTCTTGGTGCTCGTGTCGATGATTTCGTTTGTATATATTTACATTAGTTTCGACCAGAATTCGTCCACACAACCTTAGTGTTAGCCTCCGATTGGTCTCTCGTAGGGTAGGCGTTATTGCACAGCGCGACAAGAAGTGAGGAAGGTTTCTGATGTGCCTCTACAGTCGTACTGTAGTTTATCACTTATCACAGTAATAAATAATAGTAATACTGTTAGGCAGGTTAAACGTTAGACGTTAAAAACAAAAAATCGTAAGTATCGTCATTTGTCATTATAGATAACTTGTGACATTTAAAACATTCAAATAAGCAATTTTATTTACTGTTTATATATTTTATACATTATTACTCATGCCAGCTTTCATTTGTAACGCATCCAAGTATTCAAAACAATCGCATCGGCTTAAACGCATTGACAAAATATTATTTGTAAAACATGACATTGCTCGGTGAGTGACGAATTTTAAAGATTTAAAAATGAATAATTTTAATTGTTAAGTGCAGTGAGTAGCCGTACAACTGAACATTGATGTTGGTAATGGAGTGTAAGTTAACCATAATATTGTTTGAAATCCAAAGCAATTCGTTCACAAGCAGGTGTATGTACCAATCTAAGCAGAATTTGTACTGAGATGTCAGATGAATGTTTTAAAATCGACACATCATCTTGAATCGTTTGATGATCAGTCCAGTAGAAGAAAAGGGAAAACTAAAATCAGTTATGAAGAATGTGTTGGACGAAACATTGAAGTAAGTAGTTACTACACAATATATCCCCCAAATCACACGTCCTTCAAAAGCGGTACCAGTATATTAAAATTAAATACGAATGTACACATATTAGGACTACATTTTCATTTGTATTTAATAAAATATAATATTTTATGATTTCCCACCTCAAAAAAAAAAACTGGTCACATAGGAATAGCAAGAAATATAGAAGATGTAATATCCTAACACAAATACGCGTCAAAAGGAAGGCTTAAAAAAAACAAAAGAAATAAAGAATATATGTTTAATTTGAAAGTGAGGCACACCGTGACACTCTTGAAAAGCTGCACTGCTTCTTAATCATTTATTCCTGCTGAATTTAATCAACTATTTAACGCTGTAGACCGGTAGTTGATATGAATGCACCAAAATTGTAATACACTTTTAACACTTGTTGGAATCACGTTTTCCGCCACGTGATAGAGGTTAGTGTTTTGGCACAAATGTTAGTCTGTTTTACTCTTACATTCGTCTGAATAAGGCTCAAAATACGATATTATTCATCAAGAATTTTAATAAATCATCATCATTCTTCTGCCTTTATCCCAATTTATTAGGGGTCGGCGCAATGTCTTTTTGTTTTATTCTTCTCTATTAGACATTACCTCGGCAAGCACCCCCTTCCTAGCCATATCATCTTTCACACAGTCCATCCATAGTTTATTTGGTCTACTAAATATTAAATCTAGTTCTGGTACCATATTACACGCAACAGGAGCTGCAATCAGTACCTATTGTTTTGTAAAGATGATCAGTCTTCTGAATTCTAAAGGAATATACCTTGTATAAATGAGGAAATCGGGTCCTACATGTGCCCGATTTAAACCTCTTATCGTCCGTATCCTGGATACGCGTCGGTGAACATTTCGGGGAAACTGAAGGTCATCTTTTCGATAATGTACGAAGTTACGAAATGTTTTCTAACTTGGTATTTAAGCATTACACCATATAGTTAAATAAGGTAGTACATGGGTAAAAGGTACTGCTAGTTCGTGTCCTGAATCACTATCTATGAAAATAGACCAAAATAAGAACTCCAGTGTAATCTGTGCTCCAGTTGCCAAGTCTGTAATTTGAGAGCAATGTGCACCCAGAACAATGGTGAGCTACGAATATTTTGTCAACAATTTTAAACATTGACTGAACTGGCATTGTTTGAAGTAAGACTCAAAAGATAGCACCTGATACAGTGAGAAAGGAGTCGTGAAATATATCATGATTTTAAAGCATTGAGCATTACTCAAAGTAGAGTTGGATCGTACTATTGAGGGTAGTCGAATGTGAATAAATAAATCTTAATTTCTTAATACAAGGTTGTTAATTAAAAGTTATTTTATAATAAATGCAATGCATAATTGAAACCGCGAACATCCATTGTGTTAGGAACAAATAGCAGTAAAATAGGTGCACACTGCACAATAAAAAATCATAGCGCTCCAATACCGACACCACTTACCATTGATAAAGTATAAATAACAATCAGAACCTATTCGCAAATCGTATTCGCTCGCAGAACGATAGGTAGGTACACCACAAAGACAAGTCCAGAACATGTAGAAGGAAAGTACAGGAACGAAAAATAAAAAAGGTTCTATTTTTGAGCATTGTGTGAACAGAGAACGGATAAATGATTGAAAAACAATTTATTTTCGGTGTTTCGATTTCGAACAACAGCTGAAATATTTTTATTAACGAACTTTAATTATTTGAAATGTCGTGTGGGAGTCACGTTGAACATTCCGTGAAACGGAAAATTGCAGGATACATGTTTTTATTGCTGAAATATAATTGGGCAGTGAACTATGCAACAATTAAAAACATCATTGCTATTGGAGCATGTGACGGCGGTCATAAAAATAAATACAAATGCATTTTCAGTGCCCCAACAAGTTTTCGAAGAACGTAAAAAATTTACGAAACAAATTCATTAAAAACCTGTGATAAACTTCTTTCTATCTTGTAGTAAGTTACTAGTTAATACTTGGCTGTAGCTAAACTGACATAAGGCACAGTACCCTGATAAGAATGACGTGTAATGGTACATCTACTTATGATTAGTGAAGTCATCAGCCCGACGCTCAATCACAACAGAATGCTATAACAACAACTCCTTTCACACTACTGTAGAGCCTATGTATTTACAACAAAGTCCATTTTCGTTAACACAGACTAAGCCATTAACGACGTTTTGATCTATTAATTGTTGTAAAGTGCTGATGCGACGGCAACTGCAAAAACAATCTTGAACGTAGGTATTTTTTTAAATGTAGAACAAAGAATAATATTCCACGTGTTCGTATGAACAAAATAAATTGATGTGCTTGATTTTTTTTTTTGTAAAGAAGATAGGACCGTATGATTGTGGACACATGTGCACTTAGCTAGTTAAAGACAAATTTTTAAAGTTCTTCACACGGTTTCCACTAATTTTAAGCGGTTTATATTAATATAGAAAACAGTTTTTGTTTCCAAAAAACGTTGTATATTACATTTAAAAAAAATACGTAAATTGGTCATGTAATTCTAAACGTCTCTCCTGTTTCCGAACCTTTTAGAAGGCACATAATGAACAATATCGAATAATTGCTTAAGTAGGGTACTATTTACTTTTACCCATCTAAAATCTCTACCCACACCATCGTGTTTTGTATAGTCAAGCCAATCCATTGATTGACTAGATCAAAGAGTACCCGGAAGAGGATATGAAAAAATAGGCATAAGCCTTTCAACTACCCTCGACTGACTCGAAAAGGGAACCAAAATGGGGCACTTGTGCACGACGCATGGGATGCATAGGATGTTGCTTTTGTAAAAAAGTGTACTTAGTATATATGAAATACGTACGTTCCGTGTGGTGCCGGATGTAAAGAATAGCACCATCCCATTTCTTCCCATGGGTGTCGTAGAAGGCGACTAAGGGACTTATTAGAGAATGGGCGGCAGCGTTCTCTATACATTTTACCACCATACTGCGATCGCCAACCTGCCTGCCAAGCGTGGCGATTATGGCAAATCCCCCCAGTTTTTATGGGGGAGGCCTGTGTCCAGCAGTGGACGTCTATCGGCTGAAATGATGATGTTGATGAAATAAATATGTAGCTTTTTCGTTATCTTTACTGTCATTTATCATGTTAATGGAATTTCTGCTTGCATTCTATGTTAACTCGTTTCTTCTTTCTTTATTTGGGTGACATTTATTTCGCTCTATAAGTTTGGTTTCATCATTATTTTAAAGGCATTGCCTTTTATTATTAATGTTTTGCTAGGCTCAACTTGACTATTATTATCCAGAGGATCAACGGTTTCATCAACGTTAAAAGTCATTGAGGAAACTTAAATCTTCGGACGAACGAAAACAACGAAGAAGAAGGAGGTTGTATATTATTTTAAGTCTGTTAGGTTATAATTATGTACCTAAACCTAACTATTATATTCCGTAATAAATCAATAATAAAATAGATACTTAGTGCTTATATAAATATTTACAAACATTGTGGAAGTACACCATTTTCCTATTAGGATATTTAGCTTTAAATCTTCTTTAAAGATCACAATATTTCTTAGATAATAATCTATTATTGTAGAATTATATTCTTAAGTTTGCTGATTTATCTTTTAATTGACCAGGCTGCCGCAGACAGGCGCGACGGAATACTGGAGGAAAATTTTGTATGAAAACTTAATGGAAATTGTTTCTACCGGAGTCGCGTAACCTTTACGCTTACGAGTTGTGTGATGTATGTTTTCATCTTGTCTTCCAATAAGATGAAAATATATAAGATAATGCTCTGATTAACTTCCTCTTCATTGAAATATTGGAACGTCAACAGAGAAAGTGTGCATAAAATGAATCCATTAGCCTGAGGTACTGAAACCGGACTGATTATCAGAATGTTTGATTCCACCAACTATTTATTTTTGCATTCTGCATCGTCGGGCTCTCTGGCAAAAGTTGTGAGCGTTGCCTAACCCTAAAATTCAGGTATCCAAAATTGCACCCAACAAAACGTTAGATACTTGTACCTAGTTGTGTGAAATGGAAAACCAACTTTAATGACGCAACTTTTCCCAATGGAAAGCCGATCGGTGCCTGGATGCTACAGGTTAAAGGTAACTGACACGAGGCTCGGGCCGATCGTTGTTAAATCGATAAAACTGACCAGCAATGGTCTTCTTCTGAAGGATGCATAATAAATCATGTAAATATAGGTGCAATTTCCAAGCAATTTGTTTAACGACGGCGATTGAGTAAAGGTTTATTTTTTTTAAACGACGAAAAAACAGAGGAGGTTCTCAAGTCGACGCGTATATATTTTTTTGTGTATGTACACGCATAACTTTTTACAGAGTAGTCCGATTTTAAAATAAGGTTAAACAAAAAAGGTTTATTATTTTTTGCTTTTAAGTTTTTTCGGCGGCTTAATTTTTTTGTTAAAAAGGTTTTCACATTATCTATTTGGAATCATGTATTTGCTTTGTTTAGAGCCCTTTACTTTTTTATATATCTTTATCTTTTATTTATTTTTCCTTTTTTGTCTTTTAATCTAGTAGAGTTTGTTTGTTTTGTTAATCGCGCTAATCTCAAGAAATATCAGGCAGATTTGAAAAAAATATTTTTGCATTTGAAAGCCCAATTTTTGGGAACGGCTATATAGGCTGTCTAACATCTCGCTAGGACCCTAAGGAGCCGAGCAAAAAGGAAAAAGTCACACGCACGAGCAGGCGATTCGATGCGACGACCCACCTGGGGGTGCAAGAAATTTAACGAAGTTGCGGGCAGAAGGTAGTGTAATATAACTAACAAATATAAAACACACGTTCAACACGTTTATTTAATTAAACATAGCATTGCTGCACTAGTGTACCTAGAAAGACAAGACTTGTTTAGTAAACACACGTTTTTCAAGATTTCTCTTCCGCTGAGGCTCGATAAGTTAGCCGCGCCTAGCTGTTACCCACTCATTATGGAGCTAGTTTAAGATTATTACTAGCTTTTCTAAGAGATGGCCCGTATGGCCGTATTAGCTTAGGTTACGTTACCAAGATGCCACCAAGAACTCGGCGCACTATGGAGTACGGATTTGCAATCTGTTCTTTTTATATTACTTGCATCAAAGGGAATAAAAACTAGTATCTGAAAAGCTTTTCTTAGTAATATTGTCTGTGCGATTTTGTTCTTTATTACCGCTGTTTTGTTGAGGGATTTTGTTCGTACGAAAATATCAACTCCGTAAAGGATCAAAGGACTAATCAGTTCATTATAAAAGGAACCTTTGTGGAATATTTCACGTGCACTAGTCACAATAGTTTGATTTTTCTGTGAAAGTGATTTTGTTTCTACAACCATCTGAATATAAGATAAAGGAGCAGTTTTATTTTGAAAGTCGTAGGTAAAAGATCGTGTCTGTATTACATTTATAAAATTATAACTCCCGCGCAACTACCTGCTCATTGTATCCTACATGCATAGCATAATCAGCCTATAATGTTCCCACTGCTGGTACACAGGCCTCCTCTCTGAGAGAGGGAGTGGGCCGTAATCCACCACGCGGGCCCAGCCCAGGTTGAGATGTCACATGTCTTCGAATCTTTGGTTCTAGGACATGCCGGTTTCCTCACGATGCTTTTCTTTACCTTTTTGGGAGCAGTGGTAAAAAAAATACACAAAATAAAGCGCCAGTCTGGGTTCAAACCTACGACCTATAAGTTGAAAGTCGCGGCCGTTATTACTAGGCCACCACTGCTCTAACCTAAATACAATTGCGTGCAAAAAAATCGACCCACCAAGTGCTCTTCGATTTGAAACCATATTATATAACTTTAGTGAAAGAATGATCAAAACTGATTCATTCGTTTCTGAGAAAATCGCAATTTTTGAAGTTCGTCGAATAAAGAATTTCGTTTTTTGAAGTCCGTTAAAAATCAAGTTAAATTTTATTTAAACGAACAGAAATATAAATATACAAAAAATGTTGACAACAATTTCATTGACAAAATAAAATTAATGATTTTTTTTTCCCAGCAAAAGTGATAAGGACATCTGAAGAATCGAGTCGATGCTGTCAAAATATAGTGTTTGTGCAAATAAACTTCTTTCACGCAGTATATCTATAAAATAATAAATTATATTCATAAAGATTTTTGATCCTGTCTCAAATGGAAAACACGGGGTGGGTAATTTTTTTGCAGGTAAGGTTAGCTATATACTGCCAGGGGTGCGGGTTGTTCGAAAGAGATACCGCGGCCCCTGGCACACAGGCAATTGAGGGAACACGGGTGGGTTTTAGTCAGTAAAAGTCTGACACGCCCTCCCGCTCCACCTAGAGCGGGAGAAGTTATTTGATGATTTCCCACCCAAAAAAAAAAAAAAAAGGTTAGCTATATAAAATGAAGTAACATTTTAGTTGTTTAGATTAACTGTGCGTTTTTAATGCCTGTCTGAATAGTTGGCAGAAAAGCTGTTAAGGATTATGAAATCTTTAAGCTGATACGAGACTTACAAGTGGCAGATGAAGGTATTCGAAAATGCACGGAAGGTGAGTCGACTTTAGACTTTTGTCAAACCCTGAGATGTCATATTGGATAAAATTGATGCGGCACGTTTTGCCACGCTTCAGTGGATCGCACACAACGCCCACATCGCCGTCGTGATTCTCATTGAAACAATATTTAATATTATGTAGCTATAGTTATTTTGATTTAGAGTTCTTCATCTTTTCCTTTTCTTTTAGCTCTATTTCTGCTCTAGCTATAGCTCAATAATCGTTTCTGTATATAAATTGATATAAGTGGTCACTTATCTCTATAATTTGACAAAATACTCACTCAAAAGACTATTTTTGATGCACTCAGCAGTCTTTTGAGTGAGAGTCTTTTGTTCAGACGTAAGACTGTGCAAGTTAAAGTAGAAACAGCATGTCTAACATTACCATGATTCAAATTGTAAAATATGTATATTTTTTTGATAAAAAAAAAACTTTAAGTTTCTCGTCGAGAAAAAGTTTATATAAAACTAATTGTTTGAAAGATGAAACGGCCGAAATGTAAGGATAAAGAAGAACGCTCAGTGGCTCCTGCAAGCTTAGCATGAGGTTTTCTAATTCTACGAAGAATAGACAGTGCTTTTTCAATACAAAGTGACATTTCGTTTCTCCATTTTTGATATCACACCGTAGATATCCTTCTACAATCTGTCATTTTGTCTTTCGTTTCCAACGATCGTTGTCTAGGTCCTTATAAATGTAGACTATTTCAGAAGAATATTTCTTCCCAAACTGTCAAAATCACACTGACAACAAACTTTCTAATCGACGGCCACAAAGTATATACGATTATCTACATGATTCGTTTAGAACGCATAACTGTGATAATTAATAGAAAAACATAGCTATCTTCTCCTATTGTACATCATTTAGATAATTGTCATGTCTATTCTTCCGACGACAAACCGGTTCTCGTGCTAAGCCTGCTGCAAATAAACTGATATTGGATGGTGCTGAATGGAGACGAATCGAAAAGGGTCAGTCGGCTGGTTAAAAGTTTCATTTACTTTCCCAAAGAGGCAAAAATTTTCAAATAATTTGATGATAATGTCTCCGTTCTTCTATTCCATTTCCTTCACCATGCGTAAAGTGCCAAGTGTCAGTAATGTCTTCATTACAGTATTTGAACTAAAGTGCATTGTGGGACGAGCCATAATGATACGCTGCGTTTGTACACAAATTATATTATCCAAGTTAGCATGAAAACGGATTGTTTTGTTATTTGACATTCATTTCGGATTTATTTCATGTCTGGATTGTGGTTTTTGCGTGTTTTTTTTTTGTTTTGTTTTTGGTATTCGGAATAATTTTGAGGTTTTATTTGTTGTTAGACTATTTGCATACCTCGCATCGATGAGGCGCTCAAGTAGGACATACCTAGTACCACAATGGTGAGGCCGAATATTAAAAAAAACTTAGTTGCTGACCGCTGTTGTCTTTTGTAAAGTGGCAATAGGATTTGTTAAGCCCATTTCTTCCAAATACCCTTTAAGTCATATCGTTATTGTGAATAAGAATATTCATTGAATTAATCGTATCTTTTACTCTTGAGTTTGGTTTACAATAACAATTTTTTCATTATGGGAATATTTATTTAACATTTAATAAACTGGCCGTTCGATAGCAGCATCGACTACTTGTTTCTAAGAAATCTAGAGGAAAAAAATAAGTTTAATCAAAGGAGAATGAGCAAGGTCTTTTGAAAACAATTTGTGGCGTGAAAAAAGTTGTTAAAGATTGGTAAATGTTTCATGATTTTTCTTTGGTTTGTCCTTTACAATAATAATAAGGCACGGAAAATCTTGGCGCATAAAAAATCTTATGAAAGAATGACTATTAACCGACTAGATTGGCAAGCTAGGAAGTAATTGAGACATGAATGGAATTAATCAATGTTGCAAGATGTAGAGTTATTATAATCGGAATCATATTCACTGCTATTTCCCAACTATGAGACTTTTCCCAACTATTATTATTATATATTATTGGTTGCAAGTCTAAAGAACCTGATAGCAGACTTTTAGCGGGCCTGTCAACAGCCCACGACTTTTGAGATAATGTTCATGGTTAAGGCGGATTGTGAGTTTGGTCTAATGTGCAATATTCGATCGACACAGTGTCTCAAAAAAAAACCTAATTTTTTTTTTCTTTAAACGTTGCCCCACACTAGGAATTTCTCCTGTATCGTGGGTGCGTTTACAAACATTTAAACTCACATACACAAACAGCCAGACCCAGATCATACAAATATTTGTTCCGTTCGGGAATCGAACCCGCGACACGCAGCGCAGCAGTCGATCACTGAACCACTGCGCCAACCTTGCCGTCAAATTAATTCTTATGACAGCTCTAAGAGCAGTGGTGGCCCAGTGGTAATGGCCGCGACTTACGAGTTATAAGGTCGAAGGTTCGAAGCCAGTCAAGCGCTTTAATTTGTGTAAATTATTTCATCACCACTGATCTCAAAATGGTGAAGGACGTGAGGAAACCGGCATGTCCTAGAACCTCGAAGACAATAATATGTCATGTATCAACCCGCACTGGGCCCGCGTGGTGGATTACGGCACACTCTCTCTCACAGAGGAGGCCTATGTCCCAGCAGTGGGAATGTTATATGCAGATTCTGCGATGACAGCTAATTCCTTGTGCAACAAAGTGAATAAGAAATACTTGTCGCCCCGCCGCAGTAATTGATGTAATCATTTCTTTAAGTGACTGTCAATCAGCATTTATTAACTAAGGGTAAATAAGTTAACGGTGAAGGGCCTGCTGAAACTTTCTGATGCTGTTGCTTTTATTCTATCGTAACGACTCGAGAAATAAAGAGTTAAAATCGATGTAGTAAATGCAGTGCCTATAGACCTTTGGACTTCACAGTTCAAAATCCACAACCTTACTGCACCGGCCATATGCACGTAAATTGATATCATAATCAGAGATCGGATATTCGGATGCATATTTACCTAACGATAATTTTTAGCTATGAAAGTATGGAAGCGGCTTTATAAATTATTTGTAATGTTTATTAAAAACCCCGGGAATCTTGGATTGCATAACTATTCAGATGTGTATTAATTTAAAATTAATGTTTAACCCCGATACAAATATTTGTATGTACTGGAGGAGGGGTGGTTTGTATTAGTTAAAACAAAAAGTAAACAAATTACTTACCTAAATTAAGACATTTTCGATACAAAAGCGCATTCCATGTTAGCCAACATCTCAACTTTAGGTGAATATGCATCCGAATATCCGATCTCTGATCTAATAATCTAATAGACTTGGGACCATGTAATTCATACAAAGGATATTAAATGCGCAATTAGCTGTATTTATAATCATGTACTCAAAATACATTCAACATAACATGGCTACTCTATCAACTGTTCAATAAAAGATAAAGGAACAAATATAAAGGTACCCTTTCTTTTGTCATCATTATAGCCTGCATTTTACATAAGTCTTCTTTTAGTTATTATTTCGGCTTTATTTTAAATTTGTTATGTTTAATCTCCTCTTTTGGAGTAACATAGCATCATCATTATAATTCTACTCCATTTAGGTATCTACTCCATAATTATTATTCCCTAATTATGTAAAACTCCCACTTATATCCATTGTCCTTTAAATAAAGCGAAATACGTTGTGATTAATTAGTATGTCAAGCTGTTAGTCCCAGGTTTTGTTTTTTTGCTTATCGTGAAATTATTTACTCGAAATACATGGATCGGTTAAGCATGATATTATAATGTATTTATGTCCGAAAAACTTGATATGACTGTAAATCAAAATCGTTTATACAATTTAAGCTGAGCATCAGCACTTTCTGAGCATCATGTTATCTTAAGACAGCCTCAAAAACTCCCGCCCTTCACCACTTCCTAGTGAAGGAAGAAGAAGTGGACCAACAAACTCCCCGGCACCCCAGGAATATCGTCTTACACCGGTTACGAAACTGTTATTTAGCAGATGACAGAATGATGAAATCCAAGACAACATCATTCATCATTGCGGAAACAACTTGACTCCACGGCACAGGGAATCGTAGTGCCCACACTATTTCAGGGACTTTATGAAAATATAGTTCAGAATGCTTCTATGTAATTTACGGACCAGCTAGGACAAAAACCCGAGTGCCTAAAAAGTGAACTGTAATTTAAAAAGATGGAAACAAGAAACTTCTTTTAAAAGGATGACTATCAGACTGAATACTATATGCAATCTCATGCAGTCGGAGGCAATAAAGGTCTTTATTGTTAAATTTAAGAAGATGCCTCCCACTGCATGAGATTGCATACAGTATTCAGTCTCATATTCATCCTTTTAAAAGAAGTTTCTTGTTTCCATCTTTTTAAATTAAAGTTCACTTTTTAGGCAGTCGGGTTTTTTGATTCTGCAAATATTTTTTTAATTTCACAGTTTTTAGTTATTATAATTATTTTTGACGTTAATGAGACCTATTTATGAAACCCTTTATTTTGACATCCCACTCAATACGCCTTGAAAAAAAAAAATTTTTTTTGAAGACAATATTGCGCCAACAATCGGCCATGTTTTTTGTCAATTTTGACATACCCAGTGTCACTCTCACAATTAAGAAGAATCTAACGGCACCTCTCAAGCTGAAATCGATCAAGCCGTTTAGGCTACAGAGCGTGCCAAAAACATATACATACATACATACACACGAAAAACACACCCCTCCTTCTGGCGCAGTCGGGTAAAAAAGGTTGTAACGTATTTTCTGAACAGAATATTAAAAAAAAATACAAAATAAATGGCGGAACCGCAAAGCTTGTAGAACTAAGCAAAGGTTGAATATCAACAGGTGGTACACTTGTTATAAGGCGGAATTGAGGGGTCACATGACAATATACCCCAACGGCGTAATGCCTTTTGTACCTGCTCGCTATTCATCAAAGATCGCAATCACATGTCTGTATAATATTCGACAGGAAACAAGTGTGGGTGTTATCTTACAGACTGTAAATCCTCCAAAAACGTAGGATGTATTATAGTATGTGAGATATTTTGTGTTCGTAGGGCGGGGTTGGCAATTTTTCGCGTTTGCGTAGCAGCTTGTCTTTGTCTCTATTTGCCGTTTTTTTCCAAAACTACCATACAGTCCATATGCGGTACGGTAGCTGCCCTAAAAAACCAGAGATACACGAACTAGCTAACTTTGTATATACCCTTCACTGTCAACTACATACATTAGAGCTTTGCACCCGTGATCAGGTTTTACCACCATTATTTTGTTTCTGCATGGTAGTGGTAGATCTTAAGGGGAACCTAGTCACGGGCTCGAACTCAATGGTGGGCCTGGCTAAAAATCACACTGTCTCACCAGGCTTCGTGTCCGACAGAGATAGTATCAGTGATGAGCAGTTAGACGCTAGTCTACACGCACAACGTTTTTGAGTGAGATGCAGAATCATTTATAGTAAAATAATCGCGAAAAAATTAAGAAAAGTTCTTTGGAAGATCGGGTTTTATGAAAAAGCCAATGCATAAATCAATGACAAATAAAGTTTATTGAACTTTTCGATAATTGAACTTTGTCGGTACCGACTTGGTTTTGGAGATTTTACACTTCTTTTATTACTTAAACGCGCCCAAAGCTAAGTAAAATTAGCAAGAAAAACGAATCTTTGTTGGCTCCTAACTTTTTAATGGGTTTTTATTTTAGTATTCTGTTTCTGCACAGACAATATTAATAATGAGGCACAACGATATCATATCTTACTTTGGATGCGCCATAACAGATAGTGGAGTAAAACACTCCTGAAGTTTGTATGCAGAAAATGTGGATTAGGTTCACCTTAAGAAAAAGCTAAGCACTTGCTACATTCATCCCATCTCTTCTTAAATTAGGTATCTACTTTAAGGTAATGGTGGCGGTTTTGATTACAGTTGATAACGTGATACAAGTCTCTGAAATCTTTCTGTGACCAATCGCTAAGTTCTAGAAACCTGTTTTAGGAATCTGCATTAGATAATATAGAGTACAGTAGAGTGGATGCAGTTTTGGGTCAAAGATATAGGTAATAGGTGAAAATAATTATTTGTAGTAAGTTTTTATATAATATAATCTATTTATTATGTCTGTTTCAGATGAGAAGACACCGCTTGACCAATCATCATGACAGGTGGCACATGTGAATTTTTTGGGTAAGGTTTATATAGGTTTTACGTACGATTGTTGTAGGTTATGAACTTATGATATTATGAATTTACGGCGATAACCAAAATACCGGTATCCGAACTAATACAAGTCAGGTCATAAGATTTTGACATACACAACTTACATTATGATTACCTACAGTCAAAGATAACACTAAGGGCATTTAAAGTTTTGCATACCATAGTACCTATTCTACAGTTGGCATTAAAACCTTCATTAACACAAACTTTAAACATTGTTATCTTAACAACAAAGGTTAACAACTCTAAACAACAACTCCTAAAAGGCGCGCTTGACTGCATTTCCAACTAAGTTTAGTAAGTAGGTACTATAGTCTGGTGTAAAAGTTTACTCTACAAACTTGTCAAACAATCACAAAAGATCTCTCTACAGCATTGTTTTCACTTCTAGTAAGAGGAAAAGTATTACGGAAATATAACAGCGTTGTACATAACAGTTTGAACTTACTCTCATTAGGTTACCGTAAGTCGTAAGACGATTAGCTTGTACCATTAAAAACAGCAACTGGACTCTGTAATCAGCAATGCTTCGGCATCTTAACTTTGGAACAAGTTGGGTAAAAACGTGTAACTTTTTAAAAGTTAAAACTTACCTCTTTCTTGGAGCTCAGCGTGGCATCCCAGGACAAGGGCGATAAGTGTGAAGAATGTGAGGTTCCACATGGTCACAGTTTCACAATGTCACACAGTCACATTCACAAAAACACGGCACCGAACATGCTAACAGTCACAAGTGTCAGGGCTGGCGGGACGCTTCGAGTACGCCACGTCCGCTCCGCTCAGAAGCGCAGCCTTATGTGACGAGCTCGCGTTGTCGGCAACCAATTCTGCTGCTGCTCTCAGCTCTACGGACAAATACTGCACTGAGGCGCAGATGTGACACTCGCTTCTACTACAAAACGAGTGTCACTTCTGCGGCTTATTTTTTATGAATTATGAATATGATGTTTGTTATTTAAATTTTATTTGTTTAGTTGGAGACATTTAATTTTTTGATTTGCTTGCATAATGTGACGGTAATCTGTAGATTATCCAATTCAGACTATTAACAATATTTTTTAAATTAAAATAACAATAATACACAATTAAAAATGAAATGCTGTTCGTTGGTATCCGCATCGCTTAGGAACGGCTGGACCGATTTGGGTATTTTAATTTAAAAATGTTGTTAATAGTCTGAATTAGGTTACTGTGGAAAAAAAATTTGGATAAGGTTCTCAGAAATTTCTCAAATTCGGGATAAACTAAACGTCCTTTTTGTAGGGATTTATGAACTTAAAATTAGGACAGGTTAACGTCTACAGAGTCAACAAGTATTTTATTCATACTAAATTAATCTTAAGTCGCATTTTTTTTATTTGAGGTGTTTGTGTTTTGTGACACAAACATTGAAAAAATCTCCGAGAAGTACTGTATTTTTTAATATTTTTAGTTTGTTTGACATTATAAAGAAGTTTTTTGTATTTATTAAATATAAAAAGTGTACCTGTAATACCTATGTACTCGTAGATATTGGTAGAAACCTGATAAGCATTACTTTATAAAAATGATTCATCATCATCAGTCATCACCAATAAAATTACATCTAGGTACTCTTTTCTAAAACTTCCAGATTTTAGAATAATGCGTGTTTTAAGCAATGGTTCGTCCAGTCTGCGCATTCACGTCTATTCTGTGCTAACGTAGTAGCGGTTCTCTGAGGCTATATTATCACTGAGCGGCGTACGAGCAGGTAAGCCTTCCCGGGCGCAGCATGCCGCCCGGCAGGGCACGTCGACTCAGGGGGCGAGGAGAGGGGGAAGGGCTGTAGCGCTCAATGCACTTGCGTCCCGGCTGGGATGAGCTCAAAGGTCTCACGTGTTCAAAGGACTCAATGGTCCCATTCAGAACGATCGACGGGATTACTGCCTCAAAGATTCCTAACGAGAACACTTTATCTATTTTTTTGGATACGCTTGGGTTTCTCTGTTGTTGTGAGAAACCTAAATTGCTCTACTAGAAAGTTAGCCATGAAGCGATAAGTCAATTCGCTCGTTGTAATGTCAGTAAATATCAGAAGGCTAATTTCCGTATCTAATTAAAAACGGTCAAAATCTCACTGCATCTCATCTCAGCGACACTCAATTTTCAAAAATCATCATCATCATGCTAGGCTTAGGCCCCTCCCAAGCCATTTAAAAAAATAAAATAAGGTAATGACTGATGACTGGTGGAATGATGAGACTAGAATGTAAACAATATATAAAATGCGGGAATTCCCCCTCAGATAATTTAGGACAACTCGACCGTGTATTGCGCAAACAAATGAAAACAAGCTCTAATGCAGTTTGCAAACCATTTTTTTTTAAATTGGAGATACTAGCTTTTGCCAGCAGCTTCGCCCGCGCGGAGTTTGGATATTATCTCACGGGAACATCCAGGTTATAATCTATATGTGTGCCAAATTTCATCCACATCCGTTCAGCCATTTTTTGCATGATTGAGCAACAAACATCCATACATACAAACTTTCGCGTTTATATCGATTTATTTTCATTGATTTTTCAGCTTCTCTCTTACAATCTTGGGAAAATACGGTCCTTTTATTTTTGTATCTCCAGCAATTCCACAACCCGCAGGTATAGGGTAGAGTGGATAAGTATAGAATCAAAACTAATAGCATCAACTTCATACGAACTTCACTGTGCTTACGAGCTATGTCATCTCCAAGTTCCTCATACCCTAATCCATTTATCCAACACCCAGTGCAAGTGCGGTGCTTCAAATTCAACTGTCTCAACTGTTGTTGTTCTTAATGTCTTTAAACCCTTGAGGATTTAAAAAACGCCTCTGATGCCGCAATAAATGTAGTCACCTACTGGCCCAACAATATAATATAGATGTATTGTCGATACAAGAAGAAGATAAAAGTATTAGAAATGCCGAAATCCTGCATCGTTGGATTGTTTCTCTAATGAATTAATTTTGCGCTAAGTCGTTTCACTACTGAAGGACAGCGTCTTATATTAACGAATGCTTGGTTCTTATCAACAAAAATAATAGAATGAAAACCTAAAAAATACGCTTTAAAACAAAAAATTAACAAATTTATGAAATTATTGAATTGTCATCGATCCTTGATAAGTGTGCAAAGTTTCAAATCATTTCGACGTTTTGAAGATCACGTTCAACGATTCCGTTACATAGATACATACCAAGCTAATAAAACCGTGTTAAAAACGAATCGTTTTGCCAATTGTAACATTTATTATTGCCAAACTGGACATATATAAATAGATTCGGCTAGAGGGTCGACTAAGAAAAGTTATGAGAATTTGCTTCATTATAGATTGTCATAGACACGCAATTAGGGTACCGGTATTTTTTTTTTGTTTGGGAAATTGTCAAATAACTTATCTCGCTCTGTACCGGTCAGTTACAAATTGGTATCCAATATACAAACAAAGAAGGAAGGTTAGGCCATTTAAAAGATGTAGTGACGATATCGTACAAATAGCTGGAAACTTATGTCCCAGACGAGCAAATAATAGAGCCACCTGGAGCTGTTTAGAGGACGGTTTTATCGCAGAAGGCAGCCCTTACACCTAAAGCTACTACTACCTTGTTTAAGTACAAAAACAAACATCACTAACAAGTAAATAAATAAGGACACAATGTAAACTAGTAGATGAAAAAAACGACGCGTAAGGGATATAATAAAACGAATTAATTAATCATATACAACAGTGAGATCTGGAATAAGAAACTATCCAAATTGGGTTGCTTCGGATTTATTCCGGTTGGTAGAATCACTCAATATTGAGACGTCAAATGATGGCCTAATGTCATCCGTTCAGGGGCCTTAGTCTGCTATTTTTATAAATTCGTCATTCCAACACGATCCCATTGTCATTCATTTGTCATTTTGCTAAAAGTTCGTAATCTGCTAAATTCATTATGGTCGATCATTGGTCAGTCAATGGTCTGTGTCATAATGGCATTTTCGTATTGCCATTATTATAAAACTCGTTAGTAGAAATGTTTTTCGAAAAAATACCACTAAATTTGAACATTTATTCATGCCAGATTTCATTTATATATATTTTTACATGTTATTTATTAGTGTTTTATGCAATCTAAAGTAGTAGGAAGTTCGTGAATTAGGTCAGTCATTCATTGGTCATGATGTACGAGATTACCAATAAATGCCATTTCTTTCAATGGAGTGTCAGTGGCTGACCATTGGAAAGTCATAATGACGCCATTTTGTTAGTAGATTACCAAACTTGTCAAAATCAACAATTATGAAATCAATGATAGACCATTCTGACACTATTGTAATAGCAGACTTGAGGCCCAGGAGCAATACGAAGCATTAGCAGATGGTTCTTTGGATCCTGAAAATTATATCTCTTCAATAGGTAATCCACGTCACGTCATCGTAGTACTCTTGGTCGCCTCACACATTGGTAAGAGCAGATTAACCTGATTACCTTATACCAAGTACAAACTGCCTCATAACCATTTCCTGGTTGGGCACGCCGCGATTGCGGCGGTAAGTCCGTTAAGAGTGGATTGAGAGGCGCCACGGCGTCCTCAACTTCCGCCTGACGCATGTCCTCACCGGACACGGCTGTTTCGGGAGGTTTCTGTTTCGCATAAGGCGGGAGAAAACGCCCGGGTTTTTCCACTGCGAAGATCGCCCTGAGGACAAAGTGGAGCATACGGTGGAGGTCTGTCCGGCTTGGGCGGAGCACTGCCGTGTCCTCGTGCAAGCGATCGGCGGCGGCGATTTCTTGCGTCCGCCCTGGTCCAGGCCATGGTACGGAGCGAGAGTGCATGGGTAGCCGTCACCACCTTCTGCGAAGCAGTAATGCTTGCGAAGAGGGAGGCGGCGCACGTGAGGGAGAGATAGTATATGCGCCCTCACGGCCCCAGCCTCCGCAGGGCTTCTAACTACCCGCTACGACTATCTAATATCCATGTCACCCATATGGATGGGTGACATGGATATTAGATAGTCGTAGCGCCTACGGTGGCCGTGAATCAGCCTGGGAGTCCCCATGGACTCCCAGGCTGATTCCCGTCCACCGTAGGCGCGGGCTTGAGGATGGCGAGTAATGGGTAGCTCGCTGTCCGGTAAGGACCAAGCCCGGGTCGACGACGCGTTGTGTTCCACACGCGCATCAAAGAGATGTTAGCACCAACTGGTGGGGTACGCACGGGCCGATGCTTGCCAGGGGTGCGGGTTGTTCGAAAGAGATACCGTCGCCCCTGGTACACAACACAATCAACTGATGAACACGGGTGGGTTTTAATCAGTAAAAGTCTGACACGCCCTGCTGCTCCACCCAGAGCCTTTAAGTTATTTGATGATTACCCTCCCTCAACAAAAAAATTAAATACCATTTCCTGGTGGATTAGTGTTAGTTCACTTATTTATGTACGACTTGTCAAGTGTGATTGCTGTTAACTCACATTATGTAAAGATAAGGATAATTTTATTTATCAAAACATGTGTATAAATGCAAATTAAGCATGCAGGATGTCACAATATTAATATTTCGTACGTACATGTTTCACCCCCTATGGCGTACAAATTTATAAAATTTACAAAATAAAATAAAAAATCATTACAAAATATATGCACTAAAGGCACTTCAAACCAAGTACACAACGGTCAGTAATAAACAATAATAAATCAGTAGAATAAGTTAATCATAAAATGTCACAAAAATTAAGGAAAAAGCAAAAGTAAAATTATAGAAAATTAAAATGTCCAATAGTGTCATTCAAAAAGTCATTCTATACCATTTTCATCATCAACGTGACTGTGTCTTTTTATTGTTTTTAAAATTATATTACAAAAATATTTATGGAAGAATTTATTAATTTCAAAATAATTAAAATGGGTAACTAAATTTAAAAGTCTACAAACCCTACATAACAGTACCGTCTTCTAGACTGTTCTTCCTAGTAGATTCGCCGCACCCACGACTGGTATCAGCCCGCCATCACCAAGTGGTTCCGATCCCACAACCACTCGTCCTCCTGTTAGTGCGTGCATATACGAATAATAAAGACTGCATACTTGCATAGGTAGTAAGTAAATGAATGTTTCACAAAACTTAGTAATATTTTACAGAACATAGTTTGGCATGCCACCTTTTTGAGCCTGACTGCTTAAGCGACAACACAGCCCCAATTTCGCTGCCCGTACGTAAGTCCCTCCTTATGATAGCCGCAGATCGTTAAGCAACATACTAGCCCTGACTGCCAACGCTTTGCCTTCCCTTAACATATCACGTTCGTCATTCAAGTAGTCCGTGACTATATGCTCAGAAAATATAACTTTAACTTCTTCCACAGGACATCATAACAAACCATGTCAAAAGCCCTGCTCAGGTCTAAAAAGCAGGAATAATGTTCTTTTTATGGTGGCGTAAAACCAAAACTTTACCTTATTCATTAGTTCAAAGAAAATGGCAGGAAATTGGACCCTATAAATTAAGGTGAAAACCAAACAAACTGTGCATCAAATCATCTAAATCAAGTTTTAGTCATTGTAGTGTTAGCGAAAATTCTGACAGTATACGGACAGTATACGGCGGGCGATTGAACAGGATTACCGAAGAGGAAGTTATCCTTAACTTAACAAAAATATTATGTTGTACACGCGACTGTTTTTTTACTTCTTTGAAAGTTGCAGAGACGACATCTATAGTAGACATTGCTAACTACGTTCCCATGAGACGTATCTCGAGCGTCAATATTATTACAATCAATGAACTCATTCAAAATTTGTTTACCCATGCGGCCGCCAGATGGTGTACCATGGCTGTAATAAACTTTGCACCATGTGATAAAAGTAGCCTTTTTTTACAATAATTGGTTTTAGGTTAGAGTGTTGGAAAGTCGGAATACTGATAAACACTGAGAATAAAAACACAGCAGTGATAATAATAATAACACCCTCGGGTAGAGCATATTGTTTCGAAGCAGGTAAGCACCAAACTAAGAGATATACAATTTAAAACCGCTAGGCAGCATGTATCTAGATGTTTGGCAGTAGCAATCTCACGGAGAAGCTTTCCCGGGGAAGGCTTGTATCATGTCTCTGTCTTGCCTTTGTTGACCGGCCCAACCGGATCACTGATGTCCCACATTTTCTTGAATTAATTGGCTGATGAGATTCGGAAGAGCAATCGTGCTCGGAGGAAGGAAACAATCCAGTATGCTGGTAGATATCTTGATCGTGCCTCCATAATATGTTGATGGCGAAGCTCTTCGCGGCGTAATTTATTTATATTTAATTAATACGGTTTATAACGAATTACATAAATTCAAGAGAGTTTGTATATGCATGTCACTGTATAATTAGAACATCGTTAGTTTATAATCTATCTGAGCATATTTTATAAACTATCGAAAAATTGTGAACTGCAACAAACCATTTACAATTGCATTATTTTTCGATAGTTTCCCTATCCATGGCACACTGACGAATTGTGAATTGCGACCAACTTGGAAGCAGCGGTCGCTCGGCTCGTGCGCTGTTAGTCTCTGTTCTGTTCTAACCTCAACCCAACCTTACCCATTTAGTAGGGGCGGGATGCCCTGATTTTGTTATTGGCACCAATTCGGCTAGACCGTTAAATCAGGTATGGTTCACCATTTTACGGGTGATAAAATTGACGTCACATTCGTCGTTCACAATATTTTGACGGTTTGGGTTTGACATGGATAGATTATAAACTATCGAAAATTAAACAATATATTGTAAGCAGTATGGTACTGTCACAATTTAAAGACAGTTTACAATCTCGAATTCAATATGAAGTGCGGCCAGAGTACTTAGGTGGTACGACCAAGCATCTGCTATGCTATGGTGCGACCGTGCGACACGGAGACACAGCAAACAGCCTGTGCTTTCTGTCGCGGCAGTAATTGTCTGGAACAAAAAAGCGAGTCAGCACCGCATTTAGATCAGGCGTGACAATAGTGCCACGGAGCGGAGCTTGTTAGCTATGGCGAGCTTGTCTCTTGGTCACCTTTCCTTTAATGAGTTATATCCGAGGCATCCCAGTAGAAAATTTGTCGGTTATAGATAAGAATAATAGCCATTATTTTATTAGGCTTACAGAAAAACGTGAGGAACGCTTTATTAGGAACACAGCACTTCAGATCGATCTAGGACACCGTAGATGAAATGTGTCCAGTTTCCAATTGTTTGGGTTGTAGAGAAGTTTCCTTATAGAACAACAGGTAAACACTAAGTTTGGTTTCAAGGTTCTTAGCATGAAATTTCCAGACACGATCATTAAGCCGTCCAAAGTTTGTAACGGCAATTGCAATGCGCGTTGCTATGTCCGAAGCCAGGGTATTATAATGTCGACTGTCGTATGTTGCTTTCGAAATATTTTAACTGCGTGACTGCCTGTAGTGGTTTCCTAAATAGATTCAGTGTAGCTTTATAAGCTTTACAGCGTCGTGGTGGTTGTTTGAGGATACGCAGTTTCTTTAGTACTGTTTTCTCCTTATTCATTGAGAGTCCCACTTGAATGCTTCCCTCTGCAAGCTCTTGCAACATATCTCGTAGCATGAGTTGGTAATTAGAAATTAAGATGAAGTCATCTGCAAATCGTAGGTACTAATAGTAAACATCCATCAATATTTAAGCCGTATTTTTGCCAGTCCATGCTTCTAATACCTCTTCAAAGACTGCCAAGAAGATCTTTGGGATGAAGAGTCACCTTGTTACTTACTTTACTTACTCCTCTAGAATCGGAATTTCTTCTCTTAAAGTTTCGAGTTTTATTTGAGCTGTAGAATTTTAGTAAATATTTTTAATGATTCGAATAATCTTCTGTTCTATCCTTTGATGTGTTATGGCTTTTCAAATGCTGCTATGGTCTAATGAATCAAAAGCTTTACTAAAATCTACGAATGCTCGATATATGTATAGATTTGTTGTATTATTGTGATTTTTCTATTAGTTATTTAATTGTATAGATGTGGTCTGTCGTTGGTAAACCTCCTCTAAACTCAGGCTGTAAGTACCTCAGATTCGTCGAATTTACTGTTACTCTTCAAGTTCGGATCGTGAGGATCAGAAAAATATAATAATGCATCAATCGCCACCAGGACGTGTGGTCAGGTCTGCCAGAGACTAAGTAGGTAAAGAGGGCACGTGTACGTCAATATCAAGCAACCTGCACCCTAATTGCGTAACACGCGATTAATTATAATCGGTTTCATTTTGACAGTACAACAATATTCATTGCGTTATTTACGTTGTTGAGCAGACACATTTTTCGAACATATGAAGCAATAGTGTAGCCGTCTGTTTCAAAACGAAACAAATTATGATGAATCGTGAGTTACGCAATTAGGGTGCTGGTTGGTCCAGTAACAAATTAAGTGAGTCCATAATTATGATGTCTCTAAACCTGTAGGAAACTAATCCTATAGTACGAAAACTGATCACTCACTTCCTAGTATTAATATGAACCTAAGTAATAAGCTTAATTTGATCAAATATATGTTTTATACAATTATAAATAGATAAGCCGACCTTATATACCTACTGACAGACATATATTGATGTATATTATTGCATAGTTTCTATTTAAGAAATAAATATTTAAATTAAAGTAAATGATGGATTCGAAATTCTTGGCAAAAATATTATCTTAATTTTCCTTATAGATTACATCTCTGTTATCTTCTCTCCTATCGCAGGTGTGCTGGAAGAGATTTCTGTAGAAATAAGCATTACCTATGTACGTATTTTTCTGTTCCTTTCTTCATGTCTGTTCATATGTGTGTGCATGAATGGTTAAATAAATAAATAGTACAGACGCCAGCACATGAAGCTACCCCAAACTGTCAAACTTTTCCAATTGAACATGAACCTTATTCATTTGCCATAAAGTTTATCATCTATCAAAGAAATTTGACAGATTGGAGTAGTTTGATGTGCTGGCGTCTGTACAACCGCACGCTACAAGCTGGCCAGGCTGCACGTTTTTAGATTAAATTAGAAATGCAATACGCTGCGGCCCTACACGTCTCTATAAGCTTGGTTTTAATGAGCAATAAATAAAGCTAGCCTCACGACTCTATCATAGAAAAACATTGGTGGTAATCCTGTTGTGCTCTAACTAAACTTCATTAAGGCTATTGCTATATTTTTCCTTTTAAGGCCATGTTAACTTTAAATAGTGTCGTTATGAGCGATAATAGTTCTTATTGCAATCTAATATGGGTTAAAATCTGTTATAATAAATTCGAATAATAAATGAGCAAGCGTATGTCGTAAAACTGAAAATTAAATTGCATAAAATTATATATTTACTATCTGAATGCAGTTTGGCATTTGAAATGTGGCATATTTTTAATTATAATTGTTATTGAAGAGATAAACTGCTTTTAAAGATAAATATGAGGTAACTTTGATGCATTAAAGTATGTTTAATTAGGTTTTGAGTTCTATCACTGTATGCAAAAACACTTTAAATTATCATTTTTTTTTCTTTCAAAATTATTTACCGATAAAGAGATACACTGCTTTAAAAAAACACCTTTTTGACCGTTTTCAAGAAATCTGAAACAAGTCAATTTGTATAGATGGTTTATTTTTATGCTCGACCTTTTTGTAAATAGCGTTTTCAAGAGTAGGTACTCGTATGGGTAACTTTGCTCTATGTAAATGATCAGGCGCTCCGATAAATTGATGAATGTTCAACATTTTGAACCAAATTCATATGGTAAGTTCACGATTGATCTAAAAAAATAGGTGTGTATATAATTTTCACCGTATTATATTGAACACCATTAGTTTATAAGTATATTTAATGCAATAAACCAAACATTATTAAAAACATTGAGAGATTGTAAACTACAGTTCAAAATATCATTTATTTCTCAAAGATTTACATAATCACTTAATGAAAAACATCACCATCATCATAATTATTTCAGCCGAAAGACATCCACTGCTGAACATAGGCCTCCCCCAAGCTCCGCCACTTCGAACGGTTATGTACTTCCCGCATCCAGCAGACTCCCGCGACCCTCACAAGATCATCGGTCCGCCTTGTGGGAGGCCTTCCAACTTCACGTCTTCCGGTACGCGGTCACCACTCTAGAACTTTTCGGCCCCATCGGCCAACTGTTCTGCTAGCAATGTGCCCTACCCACTGCCACTTAAGTTTCAGTGCCACATAAGGCAATTCTTCGGGCTGTCTCGGTTACCTTGGTTCTCCTGCGGATCTCTTCATTCCTAATTCGATCACGCAGAAAAACTCCAAGCACAGCCATCTCCATTTTTATTATTTTATTATTATTATTGCCCTTTGGGTGACTTTAAGCCTTCTTATGAGGCCCATTGCGAGCGTTTCGCGGTGATTGTGGTAGCCGGATCGCTTCCGGGGATTGTTTGCGCCCCTTGCCTCACCGAGGCCTAGGCCGCTACCGTAGCCAAGGGTAGGCAGGCCTGCGGCACTAGAGGCCATTTATATTTGGTGCTCGTCATGTTGGGGGGGGGGGGGGGTTTGCCATAGTCGACACGGTTGGCAGGCGGGTTGGCGATCGCAGTATGGTTTAAAAAATGTATAGAGAACGCTGCTGTCCATTCTCTAGTAGTTCCCTTAGTCGCCTTCTACGTCACATACAGGAAGAAATGGGGAAACAAAGTTGGATAAACAAAGTTTTAAAAATAACAATGTAGGTAATAATTAAGATAGTCCAGAGCGCTCGTCGTGCATTTAGTAGTAGTAGTTAATTAATTATAAAATTAGTTATTTTAATAAATCTGGTAAGTGGGTACATCGTAATAAGTTACTCAGAATGCGCGCGTCGTTGTACAGACGCTAGCACATCAAGCTACACCAAACTGTCAAATTTTTCCATTTGAACATGAACCTTAATCTATATACATATAATAAAATTGTAACAGGCCGATGTCTGTACATTAAAGATATTGAAGAAAAAATAGTATGGGGGGTCTTTATTAGAGCAACAGAAGCCAAAACAACGGTTTTTAGAATTTTTGTCTGTCTGTATGTTTGTTACCGCATCACGCAAAAACCACTGCATGGAATTGAATGCAGTTTTCAATGATGTATTCCGAGAGGTCTAACTTAAAAAATTGGCTATATATTATCAAAAAAAAAATGATTATCTAGGTACTTGATTCTAAAGTCCACGCGTACGAAGTCGCGGGAAAAAGCTAGTTTATGAATAAAGTTGATAATCTATAAAGAAATTTGACAGATTTTTGTAGCTTGATGTGCTGGCGTCTGTACACATCGAACCTGCTGTTCTTATCAGCACTATTATAAAACACCGTGCACGCTATAAGGTACTAGACAATAATAATATTATATTTATTTATTTATGTTGGAGCCGTAGATGATGTGTTTCTTTAAAAAAACATATTATATAAATTAGATTTAGCTTCTTTTGGTAGTGAATTGTATAGTTGTACTTCATATTTAATATTTCTCTTTCCGTGATTTCGTCTAGGTCTGTGTAATAAAGTGTTTGCTCTTCTTTATTCCTTAAATATGTAATAAACTACCGAGAATTAACACGTAATATTGTAACTGCTCACAGTTTATAAATTTAATGGTGATTATTTAGCATACTTACATATACGGGCTGATTTTTTAGTCACCTTCCAAATTTTTCAGGGTGATAGTACCCGTTAAATTGAACAACTTTCTCCAAGGAACATGGGTCGAAATATGAAAAAAAAAATCGGACCTCCCATACAAAATCGACCAGCTAACTATTGCTTTTGCATGGGAGGTCGATTTTTTTTTTTCATATTTCGACCCATGTTCCTTGGAGAAAGTTGTTCAATTTAACGGGTACTATCACCCTGAAAAATTTGGAAGGGTATAAAAATCACTTACTGTATATAAACTCACGCCTTTTTTCCATGGGGTAGGCAGAACGGTACGAATGGTTGCGATCCTTAAATACCTACTCCTTTTGCCTCGTTTACGTTACGTCATATTGCACGCCGCCGCGCTCCGGTTGCGAGTACTACGCTACATTTTAAAGTAACGGTGTTTACAATCATACTGTGCCTTTTTGTATCTATATGTAAGTAGCTGCTTTCGTGATAATATCAGTACCTATTTCGTTAAGTTGCTACAACAAATTATTGTACAAAAAGGCTACGTTTAAGGAGCAACAGTTGAATTCAGCTAGTGTACACCATCTGGCGAGCGCATGGGGAAACAAACATCGAATGAGTTCATTGATTGTGCACAACATGCTCTCGTGGGAAACAAAGTAACCAAGTCGCCAATAGATGTCTCCGCTTTAACATAATAAGTACCTAAGAAAACACTTGCGCATAATTACACTGTTGTATACTGTATAGTAGGTATAATTTTATGGGACAGGCCCTATTCATTTTCCTACCTTCTTACTTCCTTCATTCTTCTCTATCATTTTCCTGCACTCTGAAAAGTTTATGCAAGCCCTGTTTAGTTTGTTGTGCAGATGACGACTTCTTTCTAACTTACTGCCTAGAATGACCCCGAGGTGACTTCGCTGGGCCACTGGAGAACAGTTTTGGTTGGAAAGGACCTAATGCTCGTTTTGGGTAAATATTACTAGTTAAGTTCTAGTGGGGTTCACTGTTATTTCTAATAGGGTATTACACTAATTTTTGAAAAGTGTCTTATTTAGATTCTAGAGTCCTAATAAACCACTAAAAAAACAAAACCTTTTTATTTAATCGATTAGTGCCATAAAAATGCATTTAAATTTTGCATTTTCAAATTTCGCGCGTAATTTGACGAAAACGCTGGACGCAGTAGACGCCATATTGCTCTGTGGGTATGACGTCAGTTTGCTAAAAACAAAAGCTCTGATATTTTGTATGACAATTGTTTATAATTTAAAAAAATTAGTTAATTTTCTACTTACCGTTGGTTTGCTGTTCCTTAATGCAAAATATTATGTAAATGAAAATTACTTTGGTTACGAAAATAATAAAAGTACAAAGTTGCTCAGTTGACATGCCGTATGACGAAATAACATGGCGGCTACTATTTAATGGTGTTCAAAAACAGATAAAAAAAACTGAAATCTTCTAATTGTATTTTAAAATTTATTTTGTTGTTTCATGAACTAAAAATAAGTAACATTTTCCAACTGCATTTTGCCTAAGCTATCTCAATAATGTATTTTTAGATTTTTTCTCGTATAGAGTAAAATACCCTATTGCGCTTGCTGAGGTTGCAGATCGTACCCGTCACCTTTCTCGAAATGAGGATTGTGAGGTCAACTGTACCTATAACCTATAGTGTAATAGCGGTTGGTGTTGAGTTTTATGATGAGGTCATTAATCACTAAATTCCACAGACGGGGACAGCACCTCCCAGCCCTCCATGGGGGCAGCCTCTGGCTATCATGACCGCTGATCTTCAAGGCGAACCACTCGTTTTCTGAACATGTTTGTAACCCAGCCCACTACTACCTATTCTGCTCGATGTCTGAAGAGGGTACTGCTGATACTGGGACAGTTGTTTTGTCGTAAGGCTCCTTCGATGTCTATGAAAGTGCCCAGGCAGGTGCCTTTCTGATGAACTGTCCTCACCTGTCTCTGTTTGACTCACCACGCTATCACATCTGAGTCATGAGCTACACTGGAAAGAAAGAAGCAAGTGCTATTTCCTCGACAACCCACCAGCACCCGTCGTAAAGTCCAGGTGGTATTAGCGAGCTGACCACATAAGTTTAATAACGACACTGCACTTACATCTCCAAGATTGGGAAATATTAAGGCAAGACGATAAAGACCTTTTCGGTACCATTTACGTTTATGTTAAACATACCAATGCTGCGGTGTGATTTTAATAAAGACGTTACACGATGAAGCATTGTAGATGACAAATTAAACGTACGGAACTCCCACCCTGCCAGCGCAACTCGCACTTGTCTGGTTTATTTATTTTAGTACTAGCTTCCGCCCGCGGCTTCGCCCACGTGGTGGTCGGAAATTATTCCACGGGGACATACCACCGGGATAAAAAGTATCCTATGTGTTAATCTAGGTTATAATCTATCTGTGTGCCAAATTTCATCCAAATCCGTTCGGCCGTTTTTTCGTGATTGAGTAATAAACATTTATTAGTAGGAGTTGGATTTATTGACTAACTAGCTGACCCGACAGACGTTGTCCTGTCTTAAACTATGAATTCGCATTTTATATACAGAATTATTTTTTAGTCACCGTCCAAATTTTTCAGGGTGATAGTACCCGTGAAATTGAACAACTTTCTCCAAGGAACATGGGTCGAAATATGAAAAAAAAAAATCGGACCTCCCATACAAAATCGACCAGCTAACTATTGATTTTGCATGGGAGGTCGATTTTTTTTTCATATTTCGACCCATGTTCCTTGGAGAAAGTTGTTCAATTTCACGGGCACTATCACCCTGAAAAATTTGGACGGTGACTAAAAAATCAGCCTGTATATGTTACGCGCAATTTTCTTTACTTTTTATATACTAATACGTTTGGAGCTAACGGATAAATGTCACTGTGAAATAATAAACAAATAATTTGTAATAAAATAATATTGCGACTATAAATTGAGATGTAAGCTATCCTATCTTTCAAGTTAGATCAAACTGCATACGGTGTGCAAATTTGATTAAAATCGGTTAAGTAGTTTAGAAGTCCATCGCGGATAAACAACGTGACGCGTAATTTATATATATTAAAATAATTTGTAATAAAATAATATTGCGACTATAAATTGAGATGTAAGCTATCCTATCTTTCAAGTTAGATCAAACTGCATACGGTGTGCAAATTTGATTAAAATCGGTTAAGTAGTTTAGAAGTCCATCGCGGACAAACAACGTGACGCGTAATTTATATATATTAAGATGACTCGCCTCCCGAGCTGTGCTGGTCCAGTGGCAACGAGCCTGACTTATGTGTGGTTCAAAACCCAGGTAGGCACATTATTTTAACTTAGCTATTTCATCTTTAATTTATTTCATCACCACTGCTCTCAAAACGGTGAAGGAAAATATCGCGAGGATGTTACACATCGGAAAATTCGAAGACATGTAACGACCACCAACCCGCACTGGGCGTGTTGGATTATGGCCCATACCTTCTCATAAGAGGAGGTGTCCCAGCAGTGGGAACATTATAAGCTGATTGTGTGTATATTCTGCTTCGCACTTTCTTACGACTTGACAAAACACTGAGATTTCTTTATTATATCTGAGTTTAACATTAATGTATTATACGGATAAATCTCCCGGAATAAATTCTCTTAGTGATAGTGAACGGCATCAAAATCCGTTGTATGGTTTACGAGAACAATGCAGTCACAAAGAAAACACGAAAATCGATATTGTTTTTTACATTACAATATGATTTATTTCTTACTACAAATTACAGAGAAAGTAATTAAATAGTCTACAGACACAATTTTATAATTAATTTGTGGAAGACTGGTGCGTAAACTAAGTTTTTTTACAAAACTTGTATATCAGGTCACCAGGCCCCCTGCACAAAGTTTTACTTTATTATGTTATACTGGAAACTATCTAATTCGCATATAATATTCAAATAAAAATCTCATACAATAAAGTTATAATATTGCAATATTACTCATAAAACTTTATTTACAAAAATAAATAAGGTAATTTATGAAGGATACAAGCAAGGGAGGGTGAATGTGTGTGGTGTTGGGGTGAGTGTGTGTGATGTGGAGTTAGTGTGTGTGGGCGGGGTCATTGTGTGTGCGTTGCAAAGGGAACATTATGTTAGGATATGGTTTTGCAAAGGTCTTCAATTTGGGTATAATCTAAAGTGATAAGCAAGACAGTTATTTAGGAAGTTATTTAGTTTCTCAGGGTCCCAGCAGTGCGAACATATTAGGCTGATTATGCCATGATGAAGTCCAGGTATCCTCACAATGTTTGCCCTCGCCAATGTAGTTAGTCCATTATAAAGTCAGAGAGTAAATATGAATTGAAAAAGTCACAGGCTCGTACTGAAAATCCAGTAAAAAGTCAAACATAATGTTTTGTAAACTACGTTGGAATTTGTCTTCATTTGTTTTATTTTCTTTTTATGTCGATGGAGCCTAATGTATGTGATACAATTATATCCTCATAAAACTCTCGACCGTTAGATATTTATGTCACCTTTTGCGAGCAGCAATTACACATTGCGAAGAGTCCAAAGACATTTTGACATTTCGTCATCTAGACAACGGGTGTTCGCAGCATTTTGGCTCACAGACGAATAATACAGTACGTATTGTAGAGGTTGTCTGCAAAAGACGACTTAACGTTGCATTCGAACTGTCAAGATGATTTAGGATAAGCCTTTAATACCTTTGGGGCCGAAAGGTTCTGGAGTGGCGACTGTGTACCGGAATACGTAGAGTTGGAAAGCCTCCCACAAGGTGGACCGATGACAGGTCCACCGCCGAAGGCCGCAGGCATCCGTTGGATACGGAAAGCACAGAATCGGTCGATGTGACGGAGCTTGGGGAAGGCCTATGTCCAGCAGTGGCCGTCTTTCGGCTGTAATGATGATGATGATGATGATGAAGCCTTTCAATATTTTAGTATAGGTTTTTTGTTTCGGAAGAAATCACTTAGATGACAGGCGCGATACTGTTTAGGTACACGAAAGAGTGGAATAACCGAAATATGCCATGAATCACGCATCAAAGTGTTTTATTATCCGATCCCGTTACATGAGTAAATAACACCCTCAAAGTTCTACCAAAATCGATGATCAGAAAGTAAGACGAAATACGCACCTGTTAACAAACGGCTGGTTGACACTTTCCGTGACCCAAGGGCTGGTTTTTACCTTGGCCAGAGACTAAGCATTGCTATACAACGTGGCAATGCCGCCAGTCTCTTGGGTACATTACCAGTCGTCAGCGATGCGGATGAATTTTTCGACGCTTTGTTTTAGTTTATTCGTTAAAGTTAATTTAGGTTATAGGAAATTGTTATTTTTTTGATTAATTTGGACTACATTAATAAACCTGTTAACTAAGTAGGTAGATACTTACCTATCAATATTCTGGTAGATGTTGAGTTTTTTTTATGAAAACATTATGAAGGTGGAATTTTAGGGCAGGTACCTTCACCACTGTAGCTTCGGTAACGGAGACATAACTCATTATTTTTTTTTTAAATTTTGAGATGCGCTCAAAGTTCGTTTCCAGTCAATCAACCCTTGAATTTTTTTTTTTGGGTGGGACATCGTCAAATAACTTCTCCCGCTCTGGTTGGAGCGGGAGGGCGTGTCAGACTTTTACTGACTAAAACCCACCCGTGTTCCCTCAGTTGCCTGTGTGCCAGGGGCCGCGGTATGTCTTTCACACAACCCGCACCCCTGGCAAGCAGATGCCCTTGCGATTATTGGACCACCCACAATGAAGGGTTCCGTAGTTGGGTTGAATTTATCCCAAGAAAAAACTTAGATTTATAGTAGAAAAACTGTTGTTCACATTGTTATACGTCACGGTCATTTCTTTCACTGCAAGTGTTAGTTTGAATTCGTAAATATAGTATTTTACGTGCTAAAACTACCAATGAGCCATTTTCGGACTTTATTCTATGCTTGTGGTATGAGAATGAGATTTCATGATAATAGGTCAACGGTATAAGTACCTTATAAATTTTGATTTAGTTGCGCGTATTAAAAGATATGTCGCATAAATAGCCGTATTTTGTTATTGCGTTAACTCAGGTGCTTGATTTACGTGTTATGTTAAAAAGTTAGATAACATAGGGCTCAGTTAATACTTCATAGACTGAAGCTGACTACTGTATAAATAGATTATAATTATCTCTCCTCGATCTTACAATGTAAAACAATACATGCGTGTTCTATATTAATAACGTCCACAAAATGGCGAGCCGCATTAATATGTATAACATTTTGGTTTATATTTATTTCTAATGATTCATCAGTGTGTTTCTTGGCATGCATTTGCATCGCCAACGTCATGAGGAACAGTCATCTTTGGTCGTAGACGATGTGACAGTATATGGATGGAGTATTAACAATGAGGTCTACGTTCTATATTTTCGAGTTGGAATCCCGCACTCAGACCTTCAAGTGGACTATTGTACGTGGATGGCGGCCGTCGCTGGTCATTCTTACCAGCTCACCTCCCTCCAGAAGCAGATTAGGTCTCCTAGTTTGTCGAGAACATCAGCAAAAGATGTAAGTACTCTATTTTGGGTGACGCCTGTGCATTAAAAGAGCACATTCGCGACAGCTTCCTCAGTCTCCATGCATGCTCTGCACAGCGGACTTTCTGTTATGCCTTTTGTATGGTAATGTTTGTTTAGCAAGCAGTGACTGACTGACCGACCCCTTGAAAATTCAAAAGTGCCTGTAACTGGTTTATTGGAAATAAATGCTAAGAGTTTGAGTGCCGTGATAGTCCCCGCAACCAGGCGTAGCCATCCCTGTCCGGGCGTAGTAAACGCCGGACCATCCTGATGTCCAAGTACGGTATAGCTTCCTCCAACTGCCTGCAGCTCAGTGTTGAAGTCCACCAGCTCTCCGCTTCACAGTAAAACCTGTGGCCATCGGCGTAGCTAACGAGATGGGCACGACAGGTTCGGGGTCACAGACGGACGTACTGGTTGCTCTCCTTGCACGGACGTGCTGGTTCAACAGCTGCGTCGTTACCTAGTGATTCGGCTGTGACCTTTTATTCATTGCCGTGTTCATGGTGATATCCTAGTATTAGTCTCGGGTTAGTATATTTATTCCCTGAGGATTTAAACATTGAGGCGCGTTGGAGAGTAAACGGATCAGGGTGTCCATAACTCTGCTAGCGTCTATGGCGTAGACCGGTTAGATAATGCCCACAAACTCCACTTAGTATAAGACGATGTTAATCATTCTCAGCGGGCTGGATATTTTGAAGTTGAAGTCAGGTGAGAAAACTCCGACTGTGATTCCGAGACTTTGATCCATCTCTCAGAGTAGTGTGATAAAAATTAAGAAAAAGTGTTTCTGCCAAATAAATTACTGCGACACTCATTAAAATTGGAAAAGACTCGTAGACCAAATTAAAAGCAAACTATTACAATAATTGTCATATGGTCTGAGTGTGGTCAAATCTAACTGTGCTCTTACCACTATGCGTATTCCTACGCATGGCTACGCTACCGAGGCGGAGTCACCTGTCACTCACAAAGAAGGACATCAAAAAGGGAGGACTCACTTCACAAAGAAGGAGGTTATTAATTCGACGTTTATATATAGCATAACTTAAGAGTTAGGCATGGGATCTGTTCAGCATCGGCAGCACTGCTAACGACTTCTTTATCAAAGACATAAACAATTGGTTTAAAGAAATCCATGACAACCAGCTTTAAGCATAACATGTCTTTAGATACGGGAACTTTCGAGGCGGTTGTTTCGTTGTAGCAACGCGATGTTGAGCTGACGTCAAATGAAGTTATGCTCATGCTTAAAATATTATATTCATGTCCTTAGAGTACTTATGGCTTATTCTTCTAAAAGGTTGTTGATTCTTACTGACATCGTCATGTTGGTACCACACTTTCACCCTTTCAGGTTTTTTTCTCTTCGCTCTGTGCCAAGCTTGCGTGGTCTGGCCATTCATAGGCAGGTTTTACCCGCGATTCATTGTTGGGCCACTCACCTGTTTGCGCAGTTTTCCGATACACGTGGCATTAAAAAGTAATTTACACGACAAAAATATCAACTTCATCCTTGTGTGAATAAAGTTAATTTCGTTTTTTAGTTAGACGTTATCTTTTCTTTTCGAAACGCAAAGCGAAAAACGCGCAATACTTTAATAGTTTTAAAACGTTAGAAACAAAAACTTAAAATAAATTTAGAGTATATTGACGGATAACAGTTACCGATAACACGATTATTACGTTAACACCTGTATGAAGTCTTCATTAATCGTACTATCAATATATCCACGCGCGTTGCACGTCCGTCAATCATTGAAGCAAATGTTTGGCACTCACCGTACACCTGTGCAGATGTTTGATGTTCGGGGTCACAGTAATTGCAGGTACATAGTGCAGGTATCCCTCTGTCAATCAAATGCAAATGTGTTTTCTGTTGGCGAATAACTACAGACGTTCATAAAATCAGACAGAGTCGTCAGAATAAGGTGTTCAAAATAACTAGTATACATATGCTCTAGATAGAGATTATTAGGCGCTAATTGTAAAGATTTAGTAGCATTAATTCGCGCAGACGTAGGTCTTCTTAAAGGGTTTAAGAAATAACTTATTTTACTTCCACTTTCTTTTTGGAAATCTTACGGGCTGGCCTCCGAGTGGAGGAACTGAGGGTTATGCCAGACATAAACTGATTTCCTCTATGATCCTTCTACGAGTCAGTTTTCAACCCGTTCGTTTGTCAATAACCATGGTTGATTTCGCGCCTGGACGTGCCACTCACTATCCATCACGTTGACCGCGATTTTTAACCGACTTCAAAAAGAAGGAGGTTATCAATTCGACATGTTTAAGTATAAACATATTTTTTTATGTATGTTCGGGCATAACTCCGTCATTTATAGACGAATTTGCAAAATTATTTTTGGTTCTAAAGGTGTTTATTCCGAAATAGTCCCATATAAATTTCGTATAGATCTGATGATGAGTTTCGGAGACAGACAACGGAACTCATCAAAAATTACAGTAAATCAACCGCAATTGCTGCTATTGCATAAATATGCATTGTTTGAACTCCAAGGATGATGAAATTTCGAATGGGTGTGTACTATAACTAAAAAGTGAAAAAAAAAACAACCGACTTCCGGAAAACTCTACAAAGTGAAAAATAACTTCATTTCGGAAGGCGGTAACAAACATTTAAAATACATATCCAAAGTCACCGACTTTGATAACACCCAGGTCACCGCCGTGAGATTGTTAACACTAAGGCATTGCTGGCCTTCCTCGATGAGCTAGTATGAACCGAATGGTCGCTTTTCTCATTCGTATGCAAAATACGCGCTTTGACGTGTAGTCGTGGACACCAGCCCGTCATACTATTACTACTATCGCACAGCTCAGCATTCTTGAAATGGAAAAGCATGCCTTTCCAAGATCTATTCAAGAAGTTTAATGCGCCGTCTTTCAGCCCATACTTGATTGAGATTTAAGAAAAATATCTATTAGCCGAAAGCTTCACAATCAGCTGAGTACATAAAATGCCTCATGCCTTAATAATGCCCTCAAAATCCATTAATTCACTAATAATAATACGAGTATACCGTGATTGAAACAAAAAACGTTCGATGGCAGTCCAAAAGCATCTAATCACGTACTGAGTCGGTCTGGATACAAAACTATGGAAATGTAGGCGCCGAAAATACTCGTGTTCCATAAGAACGGCCTTCAGTAGAAATATCTCAGTAAAGTAATAAACAAATAACAAAGCCGTCACAAAATATTCTCCTGGTTATTGCCAGATTCTAAACGAAGACAAAGATTACGTTTAAGAGATGTGCTAAACAGGAAGTAGGCATAATAGTATTATTTGTACGTAGCAAAAGTGATGCCATAATAAAAAATCTGGGCAGGTCCCATCTGCCAGGTGAATTTCATGCGAAAGGACCCACAGAGTGGATCACGAATAACAGAAACCGAAGACGGAGTGGGCCCAGAAGCAGACTTGCACCTAGAGGATTCCCTGAGATTGCTATAGACCGACACCATTCTTATTTTTATTTACCCGGTCTTGTTTGGCCATCAGATTGGGTTAAAACAAACATTATTTGCTCAAAATGCATCTAAAGAGGACGTCATGTTTAAATTATAAGAGTGGGCAGGCCCTGTACGTACAGTCCGATTCCGACTAAATATAGGTCTGTTGGTGTAGTGAAGAAGAAACGACTCCACGGCATTATGGTGCAATATGAGACATCACTAAATAGAATTAGCTAGAAGAATTAAAACACACTGAGAATAATGGAGAAGTGGACGGAATTGGGGGTTCTTTGGCCCTTTTTGCCAAGGGTTAAGTCAAAACAGGCTAGCTTCGGAAGTCGGTTGTACATGATAACAAAATAACATCAAATTAATTATTGGAACATAAGTGTAACAGGAACCTGAATGAAACAAGATGCGCTACACATACAAAAAATATTGTCAGTAGATCATTATCAGTACTCGGTGGTAGACTTCCTCATGGATGTCTTCCACCCTGTGGCTGGTGGAAGGGTCCGTCAGACTCTTACGCTCTTACTGACTAATACTACACGTTTTTTTTTCAAAAATCTTTGGTGTATTTGTGCAGTTCGTCACGCTCCCCGGGCGAGCTTTTCTATGTTGCCTATGAAATATGCATTTGGGTAATACAGCAAAAAGCAGATCTATATTCTTTCTTTTATGATAAATAAAACTTTTACCTAATTAATATTAGGAAAGAATAAGACTCCAAGGATATTGCAAGAAAATAAAAACTTTTTTTGACCAGGTGTCGGTTGATCTATGCAAGGCCGATGTCGGCGCTTGCGGTGGTGTTGCGAAACTTCGTTCGGATGTGGAGCGATCTAAATATAGGCACTCGAGTCTCGTGCGCCCGCGTCGTTTGCCTGCTAGTTTCCTACCTTCGTATCTTGATCAGACTCACCTGTAGTTTGTGCTTTGTATGATTTTTAAGAACATTTCAAGACGTTCAGAATTATGATTTGTGTGAGACAGGTGTTTGTTTTGCCATAAAAGTTAAAGATCTGAGAAGGCGTAGGCAGTTTGAACTCAAAAAGCAATTTAATCAGTCATAATATGATCTATTAGGGTGATCACGGCAGTTATTGTAAGATAGTGATAGCTGGTCAAATTTATATAATAACTTATATCTGCTTTATATAGTTTTGTTTTCTTTCTATGTTAATAAATGTAATTGGTATTTTACCGTGTTAATTTATTATAAATAAATATGTTTAAATGTATAAACTTACGTATGTTTCTTTTCCTAATTACTATTTTCCTGTTAGGTAGGCGGAAAAGGATTTTTCATATTTAGGGGTTTATTATGGTCGTACACACGGCTATACATCAAGCTATCCATTTCCAGTTTACGCTGATCTCGCACTGTACGGAAATCTTATACGATGCGTGATCAGCTTATACTGGAAATGTATAGCTTGACGTGTAGCCGTGTGTACAAACAAGCTCGTTGCTACTTAATAACTGCCGCATTTGTGGATGGGTGACCATCTATTTATACGGTCCCGGCTGTCATTTGTAGATCTTTGACAGTCGTTACGGTTCGCCAGAATCCTAAAAGTTTAACAATCAGTCTTGCCAAGGAATATCGCGTAACCTAGGTAGTATGTTGTGGAGGTAAGTTAAGCAGTTATTAGTGTAAAAAAACAAAAAAAAACAACCGACTGCCGGAAAAACACTACAAAGTGAAAAAAAGTCGGTGACCTTGGTATACGTATTTAAATTTTTTGTCACCGCCTTCCGAAATTAAAGTTATTTTTCACTTTGTAGTGTTTTTCCTGAAGTCGGTTATCGTTTTTTTTTCACTTTTTAGCTGTAGTACCGACTTAATTACATCATCATTGGGGTCAAAACAATGCATATTTATGCGATAGCAGCAATCGCGGTTGATTTGCTGTCATTTTTTTAATAGTTTCGTTGCCTGTCTCCGAAACACATCATTAGATCTATATGAAATTAGAATGGGACCTTTTCGGAATAAACCCCTTTCGAACAAAAAAATAATTTTGCAAATCCGTCTATAAATGGCGGAGTTATGCCCGAACATACATAAAAATATATATACAGGTTGAAATTGAAAACATGCGACAAACCGTAATGGGAGATTGTACTCATCATTATGAACAACTTTTACTGAGGGACCAAAGATGCAATCGCAAAAAAAAAAACAGCTGTTCCCTACATTTTGACGAGTTATGCGAACATAAATGTAGGGAACAGATGTTTTTTTTTTCGCGATTGCATCATTGGTCCCTTAGTAAAAGTTGTTCATAATGATGAGTACAATCTCCCGTTTCGGTTTGTCGCATGTTTTCAATTTCAAACTGTATATAAACATGTCGAATTAATAACTTCCTTCTTTTTGAAGTCTGTTAAAAATTGTATCCGGTTAGAGTGGAAGCCGAAGCCATAATGGCTGGGATAAGGCTAGGCCAATGTCATCTCATCATCATGACGATGGTGATCATGATACATGTGATTTTTTTTAATTAGGTTTACCAACAATTATTCACACTAAATACAGTAACATAACACACTATGAAAATTAAATTACAGCGCACAATTAGCTTGGTAAATACCAGATACATAAAATAAAAACATATTCGTAATGTCACAAAAATTATAATACTAACAAGAAAAATTTTCATAAAGGCAGAAAAAAAGGGAAGTATCTCTTCCAAATATTAAAATTCGAAAAAAACAGTTGTAATCCGGAAGTGCCGACAGAAGTGAAAACATGAATAATTACGTGTGTATTTTTATAAAATATTTATAAAAATACACACGTAAAATATTTGAATATTTTTTGACTCGTCGGATTCAAAAACGTTCAACGTTCAACGTACGTTCGTGTTGTCAGTAGTGTCAGAAACAGTGCAATTGTTTTTTTCCCACCTCAAAAAATGCCCAACGCGCCTAAAGAAGTTTTCACTTCAAAAAAATAAAAAAAATAACACGGACACAACCTGCAAATTGCGAAAAATGGAAGAGATGCTTAAAGTGAGTTTCGGATCTATTGGGTTGTGAGAAAGTTTAGGTACTATTTTATCTTTCAAACGACACTAGGCTTTTGTTTTTTTACTAAAAATGCCTTCATTTTTTCTTAGCAGTAGTAATATTACTCCCTATTTTATGCCTAATGCGAAATTAATGATCACGTCGTCTTTCGATTCGAGTCAAGTAATAAATAGATCATACAATATCGATACTTTTGTGCTACTCTAAAGATTTATAGGTTCATTGTGTTCATTCGAGTACAGGATGTGCACTTTGACGGTTGCACAATCGACTGTCGTGCGTATAATTCAAGCCGGATGAGGTACAAATTGTCATATATTGGCACATCAAGGATTTAAAGTAAAAATGCAGAATCTACAGTCGTCTCATAGGCCTAACTATAGTTGGCCTGAATCGGGTCGATGCCGAGGGACTACGACCACCACATCTCTTGGGGGTCCAATTTTATCCTAGAATATTATAGTCTAGGGCAGGCATGGCTAACTTCTATACATCTATGTGTCTCTTTTTCCACATAAATATTAAATGGGCCATGACAAACAAACAATCTGTACTATGTGGTTGCTGGAAAAAACTGTACACTTTCATAGTATAGTTTCACCTTTATAGTAATATTATCATTAAAAGTTTTATATTCATTTGAATAAAATTACAAATTATTGCGAATTCTGCTGTTGTATTATTGGTTATTATGGTCTGGAGTGGCGATCGCGTACTGGAAGACGTAGAGTTGGAAGGCATCCCACAAAGTGACCGATGACCTTGTGAAGGCCGCAGGAATCCGCTGGATGCGGGAAGCACAGAACCGGTCGAAGTGGAGGAGCTTGGGGGAGGCCTATGTCCAGCAGTGGACGTCTTTCCGCTGAAATGATGATGATGATGATAACATAAATGTCTGAGTTGATGCCGTGCCCAAATGATTCTGGTAGTTTTACAAACAGCTATACTGCTTTAGAAGTTATCCTAATAGAGATAATTTTATTCCAATATCCTTCATGAAACACCAGCTAAGTGTTTCGATAATCTACTAAAAATCAGCCAATACTTGGAAAATAGAACGTGTTGCGATATTTTTGGTTAAGATATAAGGCCGGAGGAAACCGCTGGATGCAAGAAACACAGAACCGGTCGCCGTGGCGGAGCTTGCGGGAGGCTATGTCCAGCAGTGGATGTCTTTCGGCTGAAATGATGATGATAATGATGAATAGAAATAGAGGATGTCTTTAGGTTTATAGCCAGAGCATGTATCATTGATCTTTAAACATGTTGTTATGTGGTAACTGATGCGTGAAGATGACACTATACAGGATTATTATTATAAAAATACCAACAACCTCTTAAGAGGTCATTGCACTCATCATTATGAACAACTTTTACTATGGAACCAAATAAAAAATCATAATAAAAAATCGCGAAAAAATTCAGATGTTCCTTACATTTATGTTCGTATAACTCAACAAAATGTAGGGAACAGCTGATTTTTTTTTCGCGATTTCAGGTATGGTCCCATAGTAAAAGTTGTTTATAATGAATACAATGACCTCTTAAGAGTTTGTTGGTGTTTTTCCAATAATCCTGTATAGTTATGTTTGTCCAAAGGATTAAAACTTATCGTTATATAAATAAGATTATTTTTCCCCATTTAGCTAAATAACCGTGTCATTTAGTGAGATTATATAAGCGTTTGACATAAAAAATGAGAACATTCATAATATTTATTTATAAGTGTAGGATATCTACAGGGATGAAAGCCACAGATAGGTACGTTGAAAAGCAATTGCCATTTGTTAGTTCCTCTTCTCTGAACGGTAATTGCGTAACTCACTATCAGTAGGAATCGCTTTAATTTTGATAGTTCAACAACATTCATTGCGTTATTTACATTGTTGAGCAGACAAATTTTTCGAGCATTAGAAGCAATGGATTAGAAATAAGGCTTATTGCCAAAGTCTGTACACGAGTAATCTATGGGTCAATTACACCAAAAGGTCGCTAGATTTCCTGCGAGTCCAGTATAATAATGGTTTCAGGATGTTGTTGAGACTTCCCCGCTATTGCAGTGCGTCAGAGACGTTTGCGGAAGCTCGTACCGACGGTTTTCACGCGATTGTCCGCAAGAAAACCGCTTCCCTACTGAGTCGAGTGAGAAGCAGTCGCATCCGCATCCTGAGACCTGTAGCGGAGAGTTTCGGTTCTCCAATTGTGAAGCAGTTTGTGCAGAGGGTGATTGGTACTAACACTAGATAATAAGTTATTTTAATATTATGTTACTAACACTCTATGGATTCTTAAGATTTCCGAAATAAAAATAAATGTTATTATTATTAATAATCTTTAAAATGATTCAGATTCTGATTGATAGTGCGTTACGCAATAAGAGTGCTGAACAGAGCGGTTGTAGCCGTTATGAGGCATCTCTTAGTTATGCAAGATCATTCTTCTCAAACTGCTGCTTACCTTGCGCATTCTTGTACCTATAGGATAGTTTTGAAGCATTGATTTTAACAACCCGGTTTAAATTGTTTTATTTCAATATCCTTGAAATTGGCTTTATTTTACAAATAATTGCAGACATCTGCCCGAAATCATATTCAAACAAAAATGCCATAAAAATGTCTGCCAAATAAAGCTAATTTTAATGGATATATATACCTTTACATGTAATTTTCTGCGTTTTATTTCAATACAAAGGTTTCCGCGTATAAAACAATTGCTCTTTTTATTCGAAACCATTCAAAAGGTTCCGAAAAAACTGCTTAAAACAAAAGATGATCAGAGAGACCAGGAAAAAACGTGAAAAGACGTTAATTATACTCACACGCTCTAATCACCATTGTATTTAGGTACGACAATTGCATTGTTTTTCATTTCACCATTATTAATAAGAAAATATAATGTCCAGTTCCTTTGAAATAAAAAGGAAACATTACAAATAGAAGGTAGAGAATGACACACGTTTTGTGCTGCTGACTTACATAAAAAAAAGTCTATGGGCTGTTCTACACAAACAGTTGTTTTTTTTTTTTAGCTTTTATTAATCAAATACAAAAAAAAATACATTTATTTGTTAAATCATACCACACAAACCATCGCGGGTTTAACAGCGGTATGGCCAGACACGGCAACTCGGTGCCACTACATAATAATAATCTAGAAAACCATTTGGTAATTAGATCTATATACTTATATATCCTATAACGCACTGCGATCTAAAAAGTATCTTTTTAATTATACCTTTGAGCAGTTCTATGCATTTAATACATTGCAGATTTCCAGATCTAATTGTTTGCGCAACGTGAAATGTGCTTCTGTTAACGAATACATGAAACAGGAGTCAGAAGTGTGGACCCAGAAGTGTGGACCCCTAAACAATTTCTATAACTATAAAAAAAGTGAACCTAAAAACGGTGTAACAATATTATCGTTTTTGAAGTATGACCCCGAAGTATGATTTGTCTTTCGAAGAACAATATTCCTACTTATATCTTGTATACATTCTTGGCAAGATTATCTGGCGCCGAGTTTACATAATATCACGCTTGTCCCTAACCGAGTAAGCAGAGTTACGGATAGCCAAACCACTAATAGCAACCGCATTTAGTTTTGGCATAAATATAGAGAGTTTAAAATAGATTCAAATGAAGATGGCAGGTCTGATTAACTTACAGACTAGTCGTTTTATTAGATATTAACTCGTAACGCAGAAAATAATGTATAGCTCTAGGGTTACCCGTGAAATTCAAACTATTTCATGAAATAGTCATGCAATGGAATTAAATGAACTTAGAGGGTGGTTTTAATGATTATAATTCAGTAAATAGACATGTATTACAGTCGCAAATAATAATTAACATACAACTTGGCACTAACCTGCAAATAGCAAAAAACTTAAAAAATAGTAATTTCGCGGGCCATCTTGAAGATTCCATATTAACAGCTTCAATTCAGAGGCGACACTCGTGTTGATACGTCTGGTGCACCTGGGATAGTCAGCTCCGCTAGTATTATTATTAATAATAAAGCCTTTATTAAACAATCTTTTAGAACACATATTTCTTATATACTAAAATAAGTATTTAACATAGACACTACTTTCGTGAAGATTGTCTTGCTACTCAGCATAGGCCACGCCTAAAGCTTGCCATAAAGTACGGTCTTGTGTCTTCCTTCTTTAGGTAGCGCCTGCTATTCTTTTTATGTCGTCTTCCCATCTCTGACGCTGTCTCCCTCTCTTTCTTTCGTTTTGTCTTGGACACCATTCGTTCACATCCTTAGCCCACTTGTCCTTTTTGTTCCTCATCATGTGGCCTGTCCACGTCCACTTTAGTGTCTTGACACAATATGTCACGTCCGTAACTCTAGTTTGCTTCCGGATTGTTTCAAGTTTTATTTTATTTCTTAGTTTAATATTGAGCATACTTCATTCCATCCTATGTTGGCAGGTCTCTAATGCGCATATATTTTGTTTTCTTAGACTCCATGTTTGACATTTTTGCATCATAACGGGCAGAATACATGAATCGAATACATTTTTCTTATATTTCAGTGGTATCTTTGGGTTTTTTACGATTTTTTTCAAAGACCAGTATCTTTTCAAGGATAGATTCATTCTGTTGTTTATTTCTTTCTTTGTCAGGTCTTTTGGAGATTTAACTTGTCCAAGATACGTGTATTCATTCATATATTCCATCTGCGTACTATCAATTTTAATATATACTTTTTCTACATCTGTGATTAATTTCGTTTTCGAGGTGTTCATTTCTACTTTCGTATGATTGCATGCAGTATTTGTATTTTTAATTCAAACAGCAAGAAATAAAAGGATATTTTATTTTATATTGTTTATTGGAATAAATATTCAAGAACCACAAAATGCCATATGTAGTCCACTAACCGCCAACCTTTCTGTTTAGTCGGATGAAATTTAGTGAAATTGACCGTCATAATTTTTATCATAGCGATACCCCTAGGTACATTTCGGCTATATGAGCCGTTCTCTCTTCTTATTACTGAGAAAGAAAGAACGAGACAAATTGAAATGAAGTTAGCTAGATGACACGATCCATCGAGGTTACCTTAGCGCCTGCTTAAGACTCCGTAATACACAAGAGTATTAGGATATATATCAAAGTAGTATGAGAGTTGGACAGCTTTTAAGACTATATAAAGCTCAAGTGTGTTCTTGTATGGAGAATTGCAGCCACTTATGGGATGGCTCAGCAAAATATATACCAGCTTGCTGCCCTTGACTCGGTGTAACGCAGAGCAAAAAGACTCATTGGCGACGAAACGTTGGTGGCTAAGCTCCACAGCTTGGCTCATCGGCGTAATGTTGCTTGCCTGTCGGTCTTCTATAGGCTGTACTTCGGAGAGTGTGCGCAGGAGCTTCACGACCTGATCCCACCAACACCCTTTTACTACCGGTCTACCAGTCGCACTGCAGACATGCGCACTTGGTTGATATTCCGACCAGTCGTACTCAGCGCTACTCCTCCACATTTATTATGCGCATAGCCAATGTGTAGAACTTTCTGCCAGCGTCTGTGTTTCCTTCCACATTTAACCCGTCTACCTTCAAAACAAGAGTGAACAGGCATTTTCTGGGCACGCTCGATCCATCATAGACCTCATCAATTGCTTTCCATCAGGCGTGATCGAGGTCAAGAGCTGGCTAATTTAGTAATTAAAAAAAGTATTAGAGTATTAGGATCGAATAAAGAATCGAGAGATCGAGAATCTAGTCGATTCACGTCAATCTCGCTATCGCGTTTTACGCTAGCGAGTAATTTTTCGATAACAACTTATGGTGGCCGTACTGCTCAAAATTTTGGTAAAATCGCGGCTTCCTAATTCTCCAGTCTTTATCCCAATTTATTTGAGATCGCTGCAACATGTATTCCTCCTCCATACTTCTCTATTAGTCGTCATCTCGGAAGTTACCGCCTTTCTAACCATAACGTAATTCACACAGTCCATCCATCGTTTCTTTGGTGTTGCCATACTCATATAGCCATCGACATTAATGCTCAAAACTTTTCTTACGACATTTTCGTCATTCCTCCGTATTACATGCCCGTGCAAGAATGAGGCAAAAGTACGGACCATGGTACGGACCATGACAACCGATTTCCACAGAACTATTTAGCTACCGGTGCCACTTTCAGAATTCCTGCCATGTACTTATTTTTTATTCTACCCAATCGTGTAACACCCCACATCCCCCGTTGTGATATTTAACAAAACAGTATTTTCCTTGAAAAAATTATAATCAATTATCTTGACTCACTTTATTATCTGAATATTGTTCGGATCACTTTTTAGTTTTCAAATACCACGATGGAGGTGATTGCACACCTACGCGGGACTATTTCTGTAGACTCCGGAATGTTCGCACCTTACAGGCTGGGAGGTGAGGCAATCTAATCCGATCTCACGAATAATCATTCTGTTAAATAATTATTTCTCTATGTGTTGCTTTAAATTTCTTTAAGTTCTATGTTTTGGTAAATTGATTGTTGTTTCATACATAATGGTTAGAGAAATTTTGTCAGCTAGGTAGACCAAATTACCTTCTGGTCACCTACCACTACAACGCTGTTATTAGTAATAAATAGGCACCTATTAGTTTGCAAAGCTTCTGTCATTCGTGGATGTTTGACAGACGTTACAAGTCGTCAGAAGCCGAAAGTCTGGCAACCAGTCTTAATAAGGGGTATTATAATTTCCAGTAACTGGGTTGTGCAGGTCAGATAGAAAGGCGCTCCATGCAAAATACTGGAAATAAGCTGCATCCGGTAAGACTGAAAGTAGACACCAACAGTTGTAAAAATTGATTTAGTTTGTAAAGTGTAGTGTCAAAACAACGATCTGTATCTACAATTTTGTCAAATACTTTTCGAAAATAAATAGGTAGCAGTTCAATTTAAAATCCTATAAACATTTATAAATCTGCGACCGTACACTTTGCTCCTAAAAATAAATTCCTGCTTATAGAAGTCTGATTAAACTTCGAATCTATAAATAAAGCAGAAAGGTTTCGTAAAACTCGAATTCTTTCGTTAGACTTCCAAGAAATTCTTATAGCAACATAACATTGGTTTTGTGTTTCAACACAACATAGGTATATTTATTAATGTCCTCTGATGGCTGACTGAGAATAGTTTACCCTTGTTTTTCTTTGCATTAGACAAGGGATTAAGGTATTAGACAAAGGGTACTGAAAGTACCGCTTTACTGAGATATTACTAACTAGCCTTTGCTCGCGGCTTCGCCCCCGTGGATGTCGGGAAATATCCCACGTGAACGTACTACCGGGATTTAAAGTGTCCTATGCGTTAATCCAGGTAAACAATGACTTCTGACACTGCTTATTATAGTATCCGAGATGCGGCGCGCGGATTGTTATATGATTGCTGGAGGATAACAAATCCTAAAATCTAACAATAGTAACGGAACCGAAAATTACATAATTGCATGCAAAATTTGAAGACTTTAAAGTGAAAATATGAAATCCTCTTTATTCTCTATCCTGTGAGAATAAAAAAAATAGTTACGTTAATAATTACAGGTACGGAAAAGAGGAAAATTTTAATATTCAACCAAAAGGCTAAATACAAAATTTCATGGTTTGAACTACAAAACTAACGGGTTTCCCATCGCCCTCAAGGAATGATTTCCAAAAAATGCTGTAACACGTGGTTTTTAATTTTTAATCAGAATGATAAACACCAATTTGCATGGTTTAAAATACAAAAATGACGATTTTCTATACAAACTTTCATCCCCTATTTATCTCCCTTAGGGGTTCAATTTCGAAAAATTCTTCCTTATTCCTTGTCTCTATACAGGGAACCTCTGCGGAATATTTCAGCTTTCTAGGTCCAAGGGTTTGGACTGGGCGTTGATGAGTCAGTCAGTCAGGAATGTTATTTATTTAAATAGATTTCATAAATTATATCTACCTGGTAGGTGTGTGTAAGCAGGCCTGTTAGCTGTGGTTTTATTCATCTTCAGTTTACTTTTTCTGTATACACAGGCAGGTCCACAGGTGAGCAGGGAAAGCGGTCATCGACGCGCAAACTGAAACCGTGATGTAACTAATTCCATGGACGTGACACCCCTAAAAGTATTTTTCAAGTTCTGTTTTGTGGTATAAATCTGAATATTTGTTGTCTTGGCAAAATTATGAGGGCTCCTAGTTTGACTAGGGATCCCTAAAAATATTGTTAAGAGTTACCTACAACAACACAAACAGACAACATTCAAAATAACAACCTTTATGCCTTACGACAAAGAACACACTGTCTTAATTACCAAAATAATTTCAAAGTCGCCTGAAAGCTTTGAAACCACGCGATAATCACACAGTTTTCTTTCTTACGTTACCTACATATTTCTTTGAAACGAAGCAGCCGCGTTGACTCATATATAAATGTTTATTTCTGAATGAATCATCTTTACGCCAGCGCTGCTTTTGCTTGCGTGAATAATGTCGGGATATTATTGACACTACGATTACGTGGGTTCTGTATAAGATAAATAAGACTTACATTTAAAATTATGCTCGTCAAGGACTGAAATCAGTTAGTGTCAGAATACTACGTACTCTTGTACTGATTCTACGTAGTTGGGTGGGTTTATTCGTTTATTAAATGTGATTTTTTCTTAAGCTCGTAAAAGCTGCAACCGAAATCATCGCCTGTTTGTTTTTAATTGCTCGTTTGTCAGAACCTGTTTTGTTTACTGGCTTAGGGGCATCACGATAGCCAGAAAGAAGGACTGGCACCGTTGGCTATTCATACGCTTAACCACCGTTTATAAACTCAAAAATAAATTAGAAGAGATTCAATCGATGGTCATAAAAGTGATTGCGAATATAAAACATAGGTTCTATAATGTGACACGCACCTAAACGAATTAATTAGGATTATAGACTAATAACTAATCAATAGGTAATAGAGACGAATTTTGCGTAAGAATCCACACAAGCTCCTCAAGGAACGCCAGCAACGCCTAGTTACTGACAATCTCACGGAAGGAACCTTGGTTACCAAAGTACTTTTCCCTGTATGGGGCAACCACCGGGCTGTTTAGAAGCAGGTGAGCTGATGCCTCGCCCTCTTCCATGTAGGCCCTGTGCCGTTGTTGTCATTGTGTAAATAATATGCATTTTTCTGCGAAGCAGTAATGCTCGCGAAGAGGGAGGCGGCGCACGTGAGGGAGAGGCAGTATATGCGCCCTCACGGCCCTAGCTTCCGTAGGAGACGCCCTGGGCGTCGGGAATCCAAGGCTGATTCACGGCTACCGTAAGCGCGGGATTGCGGGCGGCGAGTAATGGGTAGCTCGCTGTCCGGTAAGGACCAAGCCCGGGTCGACTTGTATTTGAACTCCCCTTCTTGTGCTTTTAGCAGCTGCTTAAGTACCTCGCAGATGGTTGGGACGTCGGTAAATCTGCCATTCCAACCCCGGAACTCATCGCCCCCAATCCAATTGAGAGGCCTCCATCGGGATTGGGATTGGGTCCATAGGGACACCAACCACCACAAATCACGTCAAGCCTTGTTTGTCGGCGTGCAGCAGTACCAGCCTCTTATTGCCCATGCACAAAGGATGTAGTTGAAAGCGCGCCTAATATTGGTCGGCTCTCCGAAGACCCCCTGCTCGTCTTGGATCACAACGACACGTCGTGCTCGCTTCTGAATCTGACGACTTACGACGTGCTAGCCTGGCGGTTAAACTGTGGTGTGGTAATCCGCACCACGGGCGTAGAATGTCTTACTTGATAAATAAATAATAAGAGATGAAATCGATAAACATGGAAGTATTTTATTTTTAAATAAAGATCCACTGTAATCTAACACATACCTACACCAATTTATTGGGATTAAGATTAGACAGACAAATAACTATTTATTCAATTAGAAAAATCATCTTGTGACCGTAGGGATGCCCTATTTTTTGGCCGAAGAAACAGCATCGCCATACAACGTGGCGTGGCAATGTTGCCAGCCTTTTGGGATTTTTTCCCATTGACAGCGATGCGGACGAATTTTTTGATGCCTTGTATTTTTTTAATTAGATAATAGTATATTTTATAACGAGGGACTAAACGAAGCCATACCCGAGGTGGTTTGACTCCCGAGCGTGCGAGGGAGTCAATGAAACCGAGGGTATATTAAGTTGGCGTTTAGTCTCGAGGTGCAAACTGTACTTTTCACTTCGAGTGCGTGAAAAATAGTCAATTTAGTACAAAAACATGTACTTACCTAATAAATATTACTTAACAAAAAAACAGTACAAAGTGAAAAATAACTTTAATTTCAGAAGTCGGTGTCTTTAGAGCTGCATTTGAATTTGTTGTCACCGCCTTCCGAAATTAAAGTTATTTTTCACTTTGTAGTGTTTTTTTGGAAGTCGGTTGTTTTTTTTTTTGGAAAAGTTTTTTTTTTACTTTTTAGTGGTTCACATGTGCTTACCCCTTCACAGCGTACCGGCGTGATGTTATGTTATGAACTGGTGTAAACAATAGACAGACATGAGATTTCAGCAATCCCAGTCCATTTGCTATCATTTATTGAGGAGTTCCGTTGCCCATCTCCAAAGTTCTTCATCAGATCTTCACCAAATTGAAATGAGACCACTCCGAGAAAGTACTCTTCCAAAAAATACCTAAATCGCTTCGCGTGCCTATAAAATTTGAAGAGTTCTCTCTATTTCTCCAGGATCCCATCATCAGATCCTGACTTGATGATCATGGGACCACCTGGGAAGTATACCTTTTCAAACAAAAAAAAATCCAAATCGGCCCAGCCATCTTCGAGTAATCGGGGAACATACATAAAAAAAAATTAAAAAAGGTTCCGACGAATTGAGAACCTCCTCCTTTTTGAAGTCGGTTAATAAAATAAAAATCACAATATCTATTAGATAGGTCTTTTGCTCTTTGCTTGACGTCAAACTCTTCACCAAGGAACATAATATTTGTTACTGGACATTCTTAATAAATTTATTTAAAGCCGAACAAATTTACACTCGACAATAATTCTGAAATTTTCGCGGTCTTTTTTTTCTTCTAAACCAGTAACAGATTAACAATTTAAAACACATGGCGCCACCTTGGCAAAAACCATGGAACTAAAACTCTCAACATTTTCGCAATGAAGATAGTCCACACTCCACAGATAATAGTATATTTACTGGCTGTTTGAGTTTGTCTATGTCACATGAAGGAAATTAAAAAACGAATTACTTTTTACTCCCTAGGGACTAAAGTGGTCACTTTAGTCCCGCTTCGTAGGGCTATAATGATGTCTTTTTAGAGCATGAGAAGTGAAAAAATATTTTTTGCCCTGTGTCAGTTATTCCTTCAGACAGTGTAATTATGTCAAGGACGAGGCATTCACGACTAAATTACAACTGAACAGCTACGAGTCTCAGCAGCCTAAATATGTATGAAAAGAGTCGGGACTGGTGACGCCGGAGCAAGCGATGTACAGTTGTTCGTGCGAGAAGCAGCTCGTCTTGACGTCGACACCCGTACTATTCAATAGTCATTTAAAAAATAACAGCCACATTTTTTATAAAACTTTCCCGTAAAAGCTTTATAACAATATGCCTGTTATTTTAGTTGGTCCGTAGATGGGTGATCATCTCTACATACCAAGACCACTCCGTGCCTTGGAAAGCACGTTAAGCCGTCATTCGTGTCCCTGCTGTCATTCGTGGATCTTTGACAGTCGTTACGGATCGTCAGAAACCCGCCGAAAGTCTGACAGCCAGTCTTACCAAGGGATATCGTATTACCCAGTTACTGAGTTGTGGAGGTCAGATAGGCTATTGCTTCATGTAAAATACTGGTATTACGCTGCATCCGGTTAGAATAAAAGCCGACCCCAACAAAGTTAGGAAAAGGCAATGGTGTCTTACGAATTCCACGAGAACGAAGTCGCGGCCAGAAACTAGTATTTTATAAAAGAGGAGTTGACCTTTGGGACCGAAGGTTGAAAACAGCTAGCTTTGTTTAGAATAGCATTTACCGAATGTTATTGAAACAATGTTCGGGACTTCGGCTCTTGACGTCATACTTATAAATACTACATTCCTAACGAAGACAACAGTTTTTCTTCGTTACATCACATCACTAATTTTGAAATTGGATGGTCTTTTTCGTGTGTTAAGAGACTAGGCTTACTTATTTATACAGGGTGGCATGGACATCGACGGACAACCTGTAACATGTATTCAGTATGTATATGAATCTGAATCCCCTTGCGTCGAAATTGTTCGCTGGCAATTTTTGTTTTTTGAGTCCCATATATTTAGACAATAAAGGGGAATGCCCATCAGCGAAGGACAACAATGTTTGAAATGAACAACGATGAAATATACGCCAAATTGCACTACAAATCGTAGAGAACCCATTATTACAATTTCAATAATTATCAAAAACCTAAGTAGACGCCACTTCCAAACATGTTTTTTTTTTAATATAGGTTAAGTCAAGGTTAAACAACAAAACATAATTTAAATATTTTAATCGATGCAATATCGAGATAGCAGTTAACACAATGTACGTTTCCACCATGAAGTGAAAACAAAATCCTTAAGAAATGGCCACAGTGGTCGTTAAATATCCTATAAAGCAATATGTATCTAACACAAGTCAATCAATCAATCAATTCAAGAAACAATCGAAAGAATGAAATGCAGTATAATGTCAAACTGTCAGTGGCAAATAACACGTGATGCATACAGCCTACGATACGTTTTCTATTTGGAACATAATTTGATTTTAATGAAATATAATTTAATCGCATGCATGTCAATGCAAATATTATTTTAACGATATTTACGATATAAATAGAAAATAAATACAGTTGTATTCAATTAATGATTACTGTGCAGTAATTTCATAAAATAGTTCGTTAAGGATTATTTGACGATTTCTTTTTGGTTGAATGTCTATTACTTTTGTCAAATAAACACTGACCTCCAATAAAAAATAAGGATGAATTAGACGGATATTAAGTTAAATATTTTAATGATCCTTATATTTCACCCTAGGTATACAAACTTGAGAATTAATTAATTATACATAGTTTATTCTTAATAGAATTAAGGACTATCAGTAGTTTCTGTCCATTACAGGTATTTTTTAGGCATTCCCCTTTATGGTTACAGTTTGCGCGTCGATGTATCTGTCGCCTTGTAAAAAGCCGCCAAACTGTCACTTCCTAATTTCTGGTAGTTAGTTATACATTACTGATATCTTCACAAAATATTAAGTATTTGGGTATTAGACAGAATTTTTGTGAATTAGTGGTTGCATTAAAAAGCCGGATATATAACTTTCTGTAGGTACCCTAGAGTAGTCAGTCTCTCAACAATCTACTCTCACTCGCTTAATATTTTTAACACCCCGCGTGGTGTATTTAATTGTAACCAATAACGCCCTGTTATAACATCTGGCTAGCCTTTATTGTCTAGATTTCAAATCCAGTCGGAGAAGAAGAGTATAAAAATAATTATGATTTCTGTATTCACAATAAAATTATATAAAATCTGCCAATCTTCATAACAGTTTGTCAGCAGTACTTACTTGTTCTTGTCTAGTCATAGATAAAACATTTTGAAATGAATGTATTGTATTGTATTGCACTTTTCTATGAATCAGCTGATTATTTTTTGTATAACGGACGACAAATTTCTACGCTAGGGGTCTAGAATGATATGCTGAATTCATGGTTACAGTTTGCGCACTGGTTAAAATTTTATAACGGTGGTCCATAGAAAATCGGGCATTCTCCTTTACAAAAGGGCGTTTTTGTAAACATGAAGTTTGTTGCAAACATAACTATGGACAGAATGAGAGATAATTTTATTTTAGAACTTATCTATATAATAAGGACATGAAGCAGAAACTTTGTACTCCTTTATACGAAAACTACACGGACGGCCGAGTATGTTTGGCACGGTTAAAGTTTATATCAGGAAGGAGTACAAAAAGTTAAAATGTTTGAAATTGTAATGAATCTACTGGTCGACCACTAGTTCATATAAATATAAATTTCATTCAACACCTTGGCGATCAAACTTATGCTGTCTTTTTTATGATCAAGCTAATTTCACGAAGCTAAATCGATTTTTGCAGACCTATTTACGTAACGCATCTCATCCTTCAAAGAACCCAGATCTCTTAGAATTAAAGGAAAGACTTTGAGCAAACGATGACGCGCTTTAAAAAATAAACACTTGGTTAAAACTTGCAAAATGTATTACGGTGGTACAAGAATAGAACGGACGCATGTTTCATTTCACATCACAACAAAAATACGGTTTGTTGTTGACGTAAATTATTATGGCACAAATATCTTTGGGTGATTTGTTGAATTATGCCTTCCTGAAATTCTTTATTTTTCTTAAGGAGTTCTTTTTTAACCTTTGAAAATACCCTCAATTCTTTGAATAATAGCCGACCCATGTTTTTCGTTGTTTTGTGCTGATTTTCATACATTCGTAGCATTTACTTACTAGCATTTGAAATTGGCGTTTACAAACAAACAAAAATAATTATGTAATACATTTATGCACTTTCGCCATTAATAGGTATCATTGATTTCTTTGCAGAAATAATTGTGGTAGCGAGAATCAATAAAAATCTCGGAAGGCGGTTGACTGCTTCATTGGAAATTATTTTTTTCCTTGCAAGAAATTGTAGAAATTCCAGAAAAAATATAAGCCTTATTTTTTTCTGCCATACTCTATATTTACGTTAAATACCTACGCTTGAAAAACTGAAATGGGTTTCCTACATAAAACCGTCCTGTCCTTTACCTACAATTAGAATAGCTGCTATAGAGATCCAGTAGGAATAAATTCCATAGCGATCCCTGTTCAAAAACTTACTACGAATAATTCTATATGATTTACAGCAGCAGCAGTTGTAATAATCAATACTAGTATCTAAGTGGCAAATAAACTGTTGTCAACATTTGTTGCTGTTACTGTCGTAGTTATCGTTGTAACATATTGGCCGTGTGACCATTCGGTACATTCCGAACAATGACATATATTAACGACTTACAGAATGCATTCTAGATTATTAATTTGAAAAATACTCCAATGACTTATTTATTAGTAGCAAATAGTATAAATAATAGTATAAGAAACTAAAAAACACGCTTTAAAAACCAAACTAAAAAAGGAGAAAATAATTTAATTCAATTAAAAAAATGTCTTCGAATTTTTGCTTCTATGACATGCCGGTTTCCTCACGATATTTCCCTTCACCGTTTTTGAGAGTACTGGTGATGAATAAATTAACACAAAGTAAAGCCGCCTGCCGGGGTTTGAACTCACGACCTAGAACTGGTAAGTCGAGGCTAATACCACTGGGCCACCACTGCTCTTGATTCAAATCATTAACCATGAATCTAGTTTTTGCTGTGGAGGTTGGATATCATACCACGGGACCGTATTACCGGTATAAAAGTATCTTATAATAGAAGATACTTTTTATTCACTGATAGTTCACAACCTGGATTAACATAATATGTTCCAAATTTCATCCCAATCCGTTCGGCCGTTTTTGCGTGATCGAGTAACAAACATCTAAACATACAAATTTCACATTTATAATAATAGGTCTTTACCTATGAAATTGCCGTTTTGTATGAAAAAATTTAAACGAATTTTTTTCATGTATTTTTTATTTGTATTAATCGAAGTAATCACCCATGCAATCAATGCATCTTTGCCATCGCAGTGGCAGTTTATTGATGCCCTTCTTAAAGAAATCAGCTAGACGGCAGGCAACAAATTCTTCAAAGGCATTTTGTACTGCCTCTCGGGTATTGAATTTTTTTCCCGCCAAGAAGTTATCCAAATTCTGGAAAAAGTAGTAGTCTGTAGGCGCAAGGTCTGGTGAGTAGGGCGGATGACGGAGAGCTTCCAACCCCAGTTCTTGCAACTTGGAGACCGTCTGCTGTGCAGTATGAGGTCGCGCGTTGTCGTGCAGGAGCAGCGGAGACGAGCGATTGACCAATGCTGGTTGGAGATGTGCCAGCTTCTCCATCATTGTGTTCAGTTCTTCACAGTACACATCTGCAGTAATGCTCACCCCGTTTGGTAAGAAGCTGTGATGAATCACACCGGCGCTAGACCACCAAACAGTGACCATCACTTTTCTAGGGGTAAGTTTTCGTTTAGGGCATTGTTTAGGTGCTGAACCAGGATCCAACCAACTTGCTGAGCGCTTGCGGTTATCAAACAGAATCCATTTTTCATCGCAGGTAACAATGCGGTTCAAAATTCCTTCATTTGTGTGTCTGTTGAGCAGTGCAAGGCACGTCTCGACGCGTACTTCGCGCTGACGATCATTGAGTTCGTGGGGCACCCATTTGTCAAGCTTTTTTACCTTGCCAATTTGACGCAAATGGACCAATATTGTTTTGACGCTAACGTCGAAAGCTGCTGCTAATTCAGCCGTAGATTGTGTATCATCAGCTTCCACAATCGCCTTTAATTCGTCATTGTCTACCAAAGTCTTCGGACGACCGCGAGGTTCATTTTTCAGGTCGAAATTTCCAGAACGGAAGCGAGCAAACCAATAACAGGTGGTGCGTTGGTTTGTAGTGTTAGCTCCGTAAACGTCGTTGATGTTGCGTGCCGCTTGTGCCGCGTTGCTGCCACGACGGTACTCATATTCCATAATTACTCGAATTTTTAACGTATCCATGATGACGAAAAAGATTGAAATGCGATGAAAATGTAACACTAATCAATAAACAAATGACTACTTTTGGAAAAAAAAATCCATGTTTTTAAAATAAAATTAATTTGAAATTAGAATTCTTACCCAAACAAAAATTATTTTGATTTGAAATGGCCAGTACTGCAAAACGGCAATTTCATAGGTAAAGACCTAATATTAGTAGGAATAACAGACTACAGAAAAATATACAAAAACAAAATCTAATAAAAATTAGGAATAGTAAATAAAACCTTTGTTCAGTTCTCCATAGATTAATATTTGGAAGAAGTTCCAATGTGCACAGTGCCATGTTTTGTATGGATGATTATATTTTTGTTAAATGCTTTGAAGTGAACAAGTACCTAGTGGTTGCAAGGAGACCAGTCCTGAAGTAAACGTCAGTAGTGTGAGCAGATATTCACAGCGTACTTATGAAACTTGCATATGTTAAATATTTAATCACTGATTCGACGAATCCCTTGTTGACATACCTAAGACGCTGAGACCGATTGGGCCTTGGTGCATTGTTAACCGAGTTCAAAAAGGAGGAGGTTATCAATTCGTCGGAACCTTTTTTTTTTTTTTTTTTTGTTTTTTTTTTTTTTTTATGTATGTTCCCCGATTACTCGAAGATGGCTGGACCGATTTGGATTTTGTTTTTTTTGTTTGAAAGGGTATACTTCCCAGGTGGTCCCATGATCATCAAGTCAGGATCTGATGATGGGATCCTGGAGAAATAGAGAGAACTCTTCAAATTTTATAGGCACACAAAGCGATTTAGGTATTTTTTGGAAGAGTACTTTCTCGTAGTGGTCCCATTTCAATTTGGTGAAGATCTGATGAAGAACTTCGGAGATAGGCAACGGAACTCCTCAATAAATGATAGCAAATGGACTGGGATTGCCGAAATCGCATGTCTGTCTATTGTTTACACCAGTTCATAACATAACATCACGCCGGTACGCTGTGAAGGGGTAAGCACATGTGAACCACTAAAAAGTGAAAAATAAAAACTTTTTCCAAAAAAAAAACAACCGACTTCCAAAAAAACACTACAAAGTGAAAAATAACTTTTTTCGGAAGGCGGTGACAAAAAACTCAAATACAGCTCCAAAGACACCGACTTCCGAAAAAAGTTATTTTTCACTTTGTAGTGTTTTTTTGGAAGTCAGTTGTTTTTTTTTTGGAAAAAGTTTTTTGGAAGAGTACTTTCTCGGAGTGGTCTCATTTCAATTTGGTGAAGATCTGATGAAGAACTTTGGAGATAGGCAACGGAACTCCTCAATAAATGATAGCAAATAGACTGGGATTGCTGAAATCACATGTCTGTCTATTGCTTACACCAGTTCATAACATAACATCACGCCGGTATGCTGTGAAGGGGTAAGCACATGTGAACCACTAAAAAGTGAAAAATAAAAACTTTTTCCAAAAAAAAAACAACCGACTTCCAAAAAAACACTACAAAGTGAAAAATAACTTCATTTTCGGAAGGCGGTGACAAAAAATTCAAATACAGCTCCAAAGACACCGACTTCCGAAATTGAAGTTATTTTTCACTTTGTAGTGTTTTTTTGGAAGTCGGTTGTTTTTTTTTTGGAAAAAGTTTTTTTCGTAGTTATCCACTGAGATTAACCAGAGCCTTTTCGAGATTTGCTTCTCAATCCTTGATGTTTGTCATGCTTATGATTAGCGCCACGTAGAGTGATCCTTCCGTGTTCGTAGAATTCTACCCAATATAGTATTTTTCCAATTGGGTTGATTATTTGCAATCATCGGGATTTGACAAGGACCGCACCGATGATTTGATTAGTTTTGTATCCATCCTCGATAAATTGGTTGACGAATGAGTTGTTTATATTATCAATATTGAATAGCTGTGATATTCTTTTGACATTATCAAATTATATACAGGCATCCTATTTGCTATAAACATTCACAGCTAGCCAATTGATACCAATATTAATTAGCTGAAGACTAGTAACAATTTGTCCGCGATACTAATAATAAGTACACTTGCGCTTTCAATCACAAACTTTATTCTGTTGTCTGTGATTTCAGAATAAATTGCGCAATAACTGACGTAATCTGAAGAAAAGCCCTTATGAATTGAAGGTAGAAACAAAGTAATACTACGTGAAAGAATACTGTTATACCCAAGTACAAAGTCAAAAACCAATATGTAAGAGATTGGTTTCTTGCGGAGTGGTTTAAAATCAAGTCATTTTTTTACAATAGCCTGAAAATAATCGTTTAAAATGAAGTCAGGATGTAAGTACAAGACTAAAATATTGTTTAATAAAAAAACTTTAATTTCGGAAGGCGGTGACAAAAAATTAAAACACATATCCAAAGTCACCGACTTCCGAAATTAAAGTAATTTTTACTTTGTAGTGTTTTTTTGGAAGTCGGTTGTTTTTATTTTGAAAAAGTTTTTATTTTTCCCTTTTTAGCGGTTCACATGTGCTTACCCCTTCACAGCGTACCAGCGTGATGTTATGTTATGAACTGGTGTAAACAATAGACAGACATGAGATTTCAGCAATCCCAGTCCATTTGCTATCATTTATTGAAGAGTTCCGTTGCCTATCTCCGAAGTTCTTCATCAGATCTTCACCAAATTGAAATGGGACCACTCCAAAAATGTACTCTTCCAAAAACTACCCAAATCGCTTCAAGTGTGCCTATAAATTTTGAAGAGTTCTCTCTATTTCTCCAGGATCACATCATCAGATCCTGACTGATCATGGGACCACCTGGGAAGCATACTCTTTCAAACAAAAAAAATCCAAATCGGTCCAGCCATCTTCCATCCAGTCCGTTCCGTTTCCGTTCCATCTTCAGGGAACATACATAAAAAAAGGTTCCGACAAATTGAGAACCTCCTCCTTTTTGAAGTCGGTTAACAAACAACTATTGAAGCATTTGTCTGAGGTGAACACTGTAAGTGCCCACTAGAAAAATTGAGGGCATCAGGCCTGGTCAATCGATTTCAGACTAAATCTAGATTAGGTACACAAGAAGCGAATGCGGGTCCTCGTTTAAAATGATAATTCATTTATTTCAGGTACCACATAACCCATAATTGAAAACATCTTTAAATTATATTATTCAATAATATAATATATACACAAAAATTAAATACAATATAAATACAACATCAACACACAAATTAGATAAATCAAATTCAAATACATATTCAACCATAATTAACACATATTCATTACAGTAGCCTCTTACGAGCGACACTATATGTAACTTGTCTGTTACAGCAATGTCACATATAAGGATAGTCCAACCTACTTGCTATCGTACTCAGAACGGCATTGGAGCTGGCCCGCACTTTGCGCACAAGAGACGCGAAGCGCTTCCGCATGGTCGTATGAAAACAGTCCGTGCGCGCCCATGCGAACATACCTGAAGCGCTGCAGTAGCGAGGCAGACCCAAAAACGCTCTGAAAGCGTTGTTAAATTGAATGCGGAGGGTGCTGTAGCTTTTCTGCGTATAATTGGCCCTGCGTGTAATTAAAATGTACATAATTCACCTATAAGTATAGCTTTCCCCAGCGTCACACAAGCTTTTCCACTTACTCGACTAAGCTTGATCCAGCCTTACTTCTGTCGTTACCAGTCATGTTAAAAGACCGTGTCTCCACTTAGTCCATTGACATTATTAATTTGCTAAAGCTTTCATTAATAACCTACTTACCAGCCGAGTTCTGCTTACCTCCAAAGGTTTAATGAGCGTGAAATCAGAAATGAATCAACAAATAACGATGTTATAGAACCGGTGATTCAAACGTCCACGCATATGTATTGCTCATTCGTTTGAAGCACTAGAAACCTATATTTGCAAAAATAGAAATATGACAAACTCAATTTTCAGCAAAGATTGTACTGTGGGTTGTCGCTTTTATATCGGCGCAAAGATGAGACGTGGAAGATGGATCCTTTCTTATTGGATTCAACAAAACATTTCTAAAAACAGAAATAAGAACCTATGTTCGGCCTTCGACGCTACAACCTTTATTTTATTTGAGTATTTCTAGATATTCTTGGTCAAGTTCTCACTAGATTCATATAACAAAATGCTGACTTCTCAAAACTTGTAAAAAATATTTTTAGATCAGTGTACCTACCTTTATAAATACTTGTATTAGTCATCGCAGGTCTAGCTCCACCTGCTGTTAGTGAAACAGATCTATGCAGATGTATAACAGACCACTTGGAGAATAGGTCACCCAGAAATGCGTAAACTGAGTCAACACTTCTGAGCTTTTCCGATATGTATCGGAATTATAAGTGGGTTCTTCAGTCATTTCAAAATTTACAGATAAACAAAACAAATATAAATAGTAGTACATTGAAATATCTTCAATTTCTATTACAGTATATTTTTCATTTCCCGACGCAAGGACATTAGTTTAAATCTAAATATACTGTTCTGCATTAACGCATACAACAATTATTTGTAAAAAACAAACAGTAGCATTAAAATCATCGTTAAGTAAAGACCTCTTTTTTTTCTTATACAACTTTTGGTCATCTCTAATTGAAAGTGAACCTGATATAGCAGACCTGCCCATAAACAATAAAAACTGCCGAGGGTTTTTATCTAAGCTAAAGCAGTGCAGACACTGCGAGATAAGTGCGCTTAGCTCGGTAGCTACCAAAGCTAAATTAAATAGGTAGGTATGCACAAATAACAATACTTAAGTCTGTCCCGATCGCGATCAAATCACATAATGGCATGAAGTATAGAGGTATTCGAAACGACACGTAAATAACCTGAATTGTTGGCACCGACGCTTACTCCTTAATGACTGTTAGGGACGTAAAGATCAAAATAAACTTTATCGGGTGCGAAGACGACTTCCATGACTCGCTGACTTACGATTTCTGAATGTATTTAGGACTCGCCTCGTTAAAATATTCGGGACGATTCGACTGCGTTATGCACATCTCTAAGATAGCCGGTCGATTTATCGAAGTGATTCATTTGTTCTAAGATTAGACTATTGTTTTGATACTTTCACTTTTTGGCATACCGAATGTATTTGATGATCCCGATTTTTTGACCTGTGACCCTAAATCAATCGATTAGGTTTTGTATATAAAAAACGATGATTAAACAATACCGAAGATAAAACATTTTTCTTATGCAAGTTCAATAGGTATCTCTGTAAAGCTACCCTCAAATGACATCGATTCTGACATGTGAAATCTGTACCATCTATTTACATACCACTGGTCTAGTTTGTAGACACTTATATACAATTAGAATCTGAAAATAACTAATGTTTTTAGGCGAAACACGATGGACCGATTAACCTAATAGATATATAGGTGTCACTCCATAGAGACTTCATTTACTAGACAAGGTGTTTTGGCAAGAAACTATATCTGCATGTGAATGCCCTTTCGTTCTAAATAGATCCGAAGAAACATTCGGAATTTTTGAGATTTCGTTCATTGATCTGTTTATGCCCGTGTTTTGCATCTTATTTATGATTATTGCTGAAAGCATTTTTTAGCGTTGCTGCTAAAAGATATATACATGAAAATGACCGAAAATTTAATTTTGTGTAAACAAATACGTGAGAGATAGATTGTTGCAGTATTTTTCCGAGATTCAACTTACTCTAAATCGCTTCACTACAACAATTGTGAGTTTAAAAGGTAGAACGAGAATTCCAAAATAACAAAATAGAAGACTGAAATCGATTCATATCTACAGTTTCTCTAAAGCTAAGTGAGAGACTGCAGTAAAAGTGGCAGACATCCCATTCCAAACTTATTAGTTTCAAAATGACTTATATCCAACTATTATTATTTATATACAGAATGGATTTTTGAGATGGGGCAGTAGGGGTAGGTACCGAAACTGCTGTACCTACGGGAAAACGGTCTTAGAAGACTGTCTTTAACTTTTTAGAAAATTTGAGTACTCAAACCTCAGTTGGTCAGTTGGAGTTTACTGATCCTTATCAGAAACCGGATAAATCTTAGTGAAAACGGCCTATTTTATTTATGACCATATTTTTTCCAATAAGTTTAAGACCGTTTTCCTGTAGATATAGCGGTTATGGTACCTGCCTTACAGCGACATCTCAAAATCCCTGTATATCTATTATTATATATCGAATAAACATAAAGTTAAAAAGCGTTGTGGCGACACATAAACAGGTTGGAAAAGCTGGCATTAATAATTTCCATCGTGTCCAGCCAGAGTCGGCTGAGTCATTCGCTAAAGGGGATGCGACGCGCGGGGAGCGGGACACGCGGAAAGCGCTCGGCCCACTTCGCGCAGGTACGAATATAACCGAATACTTTCCCACCTGCGCGTGCGCTGCGTGGTGGAAAACGGGCCGCAGGACAGTCGTGCACAGATTTTCATCTCTAATTTATTGGTTAGATAATTCTGGTGCTGTAGTTAAATACAAAATATTATAGACATAGCCTACAGCCGTTTCTATTTATTTACGAATTCCACTTCATGATATTCCTATTGTGTTCATTGTTTATTTATTCTTAGAGTTATAGTCAGGGCCTAAAGAGCGGTAAAATATTGTCCTAAGTATTGTTTAATTATTTTTATTGTTGTCTTAGTGTTTGTATAAATAATATGAAGGTACAATTAAATATGTTGGATGATGTTTATAACACATTAAGTTAATTCATGTTTAAAATCATACATACTTTATCTGTTAAAAATAAAGCTCAAAATAAGAGGTAGACCACTCACAGTCAATCAAACTACTTAGCTTTTTCCCAACTAGTTTGGGGTCGGCTTTCAGTCTAACCGGATGCAGCTGAATACCAGTATTTTACATGAACTGACCTCCACAACCCAGTAACTGGGTAATACGATACACCTCGGCAAGATTGGTTGTCAGACTTTTGGTATTCTGACAATGCATAACGAATGTGAAAGATGTACAATTAACAGCCGGGACCAATGGCATAACGTGCTTTCCGAGGCACGGAGGGGTCTTGATATGTAAAGATGGTCACCCATCCACGGACCAACCGCGACAAGCAAAGCTTAACCTGATTGATCGACCAGTGCGGCTGGTATGACTTAGTCGCAAGCCCCTCACAGCACCGACTCAATTTTTTTTATAAATGTGGTTCAGTTTAGAAATACGGTGGAACAGTTTAGAAATGTGATTTCTATGTTAAAGAAGTTTTTAGTGATGGGATGTATTATATCCGGAGGCTCATTGATTAGTAGTCAATCGATCGAAATAAAATACACCCGAACCGGGTGAAACGACGACCCCACTTCAAGTGCATTTGAAATCGGTGCTGTAAGTCCAAAACCTAAATAAACTTCTCAATTAATTTTATTGCATCTGTTTAGATATTTGCGAGACAGTTTCTCAAGCACAGTACGTGCCTAACCGAAATAAATCCATGATTAATATCAGTGCATTAGGACATAAGAGAAAATATCGTTGACATTTCACTCTTGACGATACTATGCCGCAACTAATGCAGGTGCTCCGCTTTTGAAATATACTCATGTATCGCGCGCACCGGCTGTAAAATTCGTATTAAATTCAGTGGAACGTGTTAATTTTTAAATGATGTTTGTTTAAAGAACGGGGTAGTCAAATGTAAACTTCTGTCTAATGTTAATGCATGTATAGGTCGGGTTTAGTTTCTGGGTGCTTCCATGATTTTAATTTTCGTAACATAGAATCTGTTCCGTGTGGTGCCGGACGTAAAGAATAGCACCATCTCATTTCTTCTCGTGGGTGTTGTAAGAGGCGATTAAGGGACTTACTAGAAGCGAAACGAAGGGTGGGCGTTTTTTTGGCGACTGTCTTATGTAATTTTGACGTTCAAAAATTGCTGACTCTCAGCCTAGTTTGAATACTTTGAATAAATGACCAGATAATGGGCAGCAGCGTTCTCTATGCATTTTACCACCATATTGCGATCGCCAACCCGCCTGCCAAGCGTGGCGATTATGGCAAGCCCTTCCAAATTGGGGGAGGCCTACGTCCAGCATTGGACGTCTTCCCGCTGAAATGATGAACATAGAATCTTGGCCTGTTGTCTTAGTTTTTTTTTGTCGGCCATCTCGCATTTAGCCTTGAGAGGCCGTGACTGCTTAACCGGTCTTTCCTGGGGCTGCTATTAAGAATTAACTTAACGCCTCCAGCCAGGGCTTAAAAACTACTTAAATACTAGGTGACTGCACGTTGAGAGCACCCCCTGCGGGGTACGGGGCTCGGCTCAGGGCGTCACTGATAGGGGGACAGCAAGTGGGGACAGCCTGGATCAAAATATTGGCATTATTATTATTAATAGGGAAATTTAACTCTACTGGCTCAGCTGCGGCGCGGGCTGGCGCTTCAACGAGCAAGGGTCGGTCGGGGGGTTCTCTTAGTAAACATGGTGACGAGATGACTGGACAGTGCACTGCACAAGGTCTGCCAGAAGAAGTACAGTTTTTTCACTTTTTTATTGTTTTAGTGGCATCATCATATCACAAAACATTGGTTAGAAACTGACACTTTTACCACAAAGACGCACATCGGTCAGCTTAACTCGCACATCCTATTTATTTCATCCTGGCAAAAATCTTTACACTCAAATGACTGTATTTTCCATTAGAATTCTCTTTTTACCCTTAGTTTTAAGTCGCTGCTCATGTGTCCGTTAAGTGTTTGGGTACTTATTATACTTGCACATTAGTAAAATAATGACCCTGTTATTATTCACATTGGATCACAAAAAAAAAAAATGCTTTTACTCTTTCTCAAAGTCCTTCAACTGAATAGTGTCCATAGCTTATAAAGTTAGAATAGTACAGAATTGTCTAAGAAGTAGTTATTTGTTGAAGTATTTATCAAGTGGGTGGAATGTGATTAAAAAACACTACTTTGGAAACAAGGTCTTGTTTTAAATCTTTCAACTCACTTCCTTGAAAAGTACCTCTTTTTGTACAGCTTTTAAGTTCATAATACGGTGCACGAATTGATAACCTCCTTATTTTTGAAGTCGGTTAAAAAGATAGAGAACTTCCAGAAGGTACACAGTCCTGCTCCTGCCCAGTAGGTTATGCAATAGTTTCTGCTGGGGAGTTTGTTGCGCCACTTCTTCCTCCTAGCTAAAGCACTAGGAAGTGGTGAAGGGCAGGCTTTATTGGGGGACTGTCTTATGTAATTGACGTACAAAAAGAGCTGACTCTCAGCCTAGTTTGAATAAATGACTTTTGGGTTTGTGTTGACTTTTGACTGGCCTCTGCCAGTCTGTAATACCGCTGTGCTGTATACACCGTTTTGCTAGTCATAATTTGCACAACATGTCTGTGGCTTAAAAATGTATTCCAATCAAGTTACGAATACTAATAACGAAAAGGTCGTCGTTATGCTAAAATATTAAATGACTGATCATTATACACTCCAAGATTTTTGATAATGCACTTCCTTCGTCTTTCCACTCCAAGATAGCTGATAATGTCCTTCCGAAGGCGCGAAGAAGGGGTTTTTTTTGTGAGTTGGAAATCGTCAAATAATTCTCCCGCTCTGGGTGGAGCAGGAGGGCGTGTCAGAATTTTATTTACTAAAACACATCCGTGTTCCCTCAGTTGCCTGTGTACCATTGGCGACGGTATATCTTTCGAACAACTCGCTCCCCTGGCAGGCATTGGCCCTTGCGGGCCCTATCAGTTGATCCTGACATCTCTTTGAGGCGTGCGTGGAACACAACGCACCATCGATCTGGGCTTGGTCCTTACCGACAGTGAGCTACCCATTACTCACCGTCCGCAAGCCCGCGCCTGCGGTGGCCGGGAATCAGCCTGAGATTCCCGACACCCAGGGCGTGTCCTGCGGCGGCTAGGGGCACGAGCGCGCAATCCTCGCCTCTCCCTCACGCTCTCCACCTCGCTCTTCGCGAGCATTACTGTTTTGCAGAAGGAGGTGACGGCTTCCCATACACTCTCGCTCCGTAACATGGGCTGGACCAGGGCCGCACGCGAGAGATGACTGTTGCCGACCGCCTCCACGTGGACACGGGTTGATTGTTGAAAAATCGTTTGATGCGGTTCCATTATCTTGGGCTTATCAATTATCTTTACCAATTTTCGAGTTAATCCCAGCAAGCAGTAAATTCTTCCCCTAAAACTTGATTACTCCTTTTTTCCCAATTAACGGTTGAATTTCGAAGAATTCAAAACTCATTTTTGTTTTTTTATAGGGATTATTAATGGTAACTTTTATATTCGTCGGACTTTGCGTCAAGATTCTTCCATTCAAACTTTAACACACCTTAAGGAGTTTTGAGAAAAACTAACTAATAGAGTCAAACATTTTATTAATTACTCTGGTACGTATTCGTGCCAAGTTTGAGGTTATAAATCCAAGAAATAAAAATTTCATATAAAAACAAAATCCCCTTTAACTCCCTGTAAAGTTAATTTTCGCAAAATCCTTTCAAAATACAAACACTTTCGTTTAAACCAACTAGTCTTATGAAAAAACTTAGTTCTGTTGTACATACAAATTGTATAGTAACATTTTAGTTGCATTTAGTTTTGGTACTTTGGCTGGAAAAATTAAGTTGCTGTGTATGGTCTACGTGAAGTGCTACGAAGTGCTACGAGGCGATGCTCCGTAAACGTGCAGCGGTCATGTAGCTTCATGTGCATCTGTATCTCTAACATAAAACAAACATAAACAACAACGTTTGCGATTCTATGAAATCTTGTATATGTATAAGATAAAACGAACCTATTTACATAGGACCACCAATATTGTTGTGATCCCACTAAAATTGTTTTAATATTCAAATTCATGTCTTATTCTCAAGATCAACCGATAAAATTAGATTAAATTAATGTTTGTAAACAGAGAGCAGAGTCATCGGTTGTTAGGGGTTAATTTAAAGAGTACAAGAAGTTCATTGTTAAGTTCAGTCGATTAGTGGCATTTCGCGGTGCGCGGGCGCCTGCCAGGGACCGACAGGAATCCACCAGGAAACGCCTGGACCCGAATCTCCGCCCACGACTCCACTGTTTACAACAACTTTGTGCACGCCGATATAGCCGCAGTGCGTCAGCTGCACTGTTGCATGATAACACAAATGGATGTGAAGGGTTTCGCCAAATTTTTGGGCAAAACAAATAAAAGAGAACCGCGACGGCGTCAAGACGGGCGTGTCTATAAAAGGCTGAGAGGGGGGTGCGCGGGGGTGGTAACACGATCCGCGAGCTCCAGCCGGCCGGCCGCCCTGGAGCGCGAGGGGCCGGGAGGGGAGAGCGCGAGGGCACGGGGGGCGCGGGGCCGCCGTGGTGCGCGCGCGCCGCCCGCACCCGCTCTCACTAGTCGAACGGTGCCCGACCGGTAACGTAGCGCCGACTGCCGATCGAGAGACGAACCAGCGACAATGTCCGCCGTGGCGAAAACTTCCAAGTACACCTACCGCAGCAGCGGCGGTGGCACCACCGACGTCAACATCGAGTACAGCGCCGACCTGAGTGCTCTCTCCAGGCTGGAGGTACCGGCCCCAACGACACAGTGCAGTGCTTGTGAAGTGTTTGCGGACACATGATAGAATATGTTGTATTTTTCAGGACAAAATCCGTCTCCTCCATGATGATCTGGAATCCGAAAGGGAGCTGCGTCAGAGGGTAAGCTGATCGAGCATGCGAAATGTGATACGGCGTGTGCGCCGGCCATACAGGGCGCGCGCGCCGCTCAGGTGTAGGCGGGGCGCGCGCCTTCCGCAACACCTCTATTAATACCGCCCGCCCTATGCCTTTGATTGCATTTACACCCCCATCACTGCATATTTTTACCCCCATTTTAGTTATAAATTCAAATCATTGATACCTAATTATGATGCAATTCTTTTGCCCTACCTACCACAGCAAACCAGTTACAATTTTTTTAATCGCTTATTAACTCCCTCATTTGAGAAAATTAATCATTTTTTTGGCAATATTTGATCTATGTACTACCGTCTCGAGATAACAATTAATAAAGTGTAAAAAAAATATTAAAGGGATTGAAGTGACCTTAGGTTTCCAAATAGGTTCATATCCGTGTGATAAAGTTCAATATCATAGATAACGGGGACGTCATACACAATACGCGAGAGATGGTTCAGGACAGACATCTGATCAAGCCTCACGCATTCTATTTCGGTTGCGCGGTTGCGTGGTCATAGAATGGCAAGCGCGCATGCGTGCTGCAAGCGCCTGCGTCGGCGACTCGCGCTTGCCGGCGCTCGCTCACTCTGCGTTATATATAGCTTTGTAGCGAAAGCATTCTCTGAAATCTCAACTCCTCGCTCTCCGGTCTCACTTTTGAAACTGGGCCAAATGATGCTCGTTCCCGTTGAGAATGCCACAATATTGAAATATAATAATAGATCGCGGTATGAGTAGCGAAAATATCCGAGTTAGTCAGAGCTGCCGTGGGATATAAACTGTTTCTTATTTTAGCTGGGTACAATGCTGAAATATGTGAAGGAAGAGTTACCCAGAAACCTGTTATTGCATAATGATTGAAAGAAAGTTATTTTATGTAAAAAGGTAGATTTTTAGGATAGTCAACACTTAAGATTGGGGATGACGCACAATATATTGTAGTTACTTCTAATTACTACATCGCAAACTAAATTAATCAGAGTTGTGACGGTAGTAAACATGTCAACATAACGACAGCTGACATAACTCGACAATCATTAATTAACTCATTTAAAAAAAAAAACATAACTTATCAAGTTTTACTATCATTGACAACTAGAACTAAAATCATAATAAAATACTATTAAAGTTTACCTTCCAACTTAGTACAACTATTGTTAATTTCCAGATCGAGAGGGAGAAAGCAGATTTGAGCGTGCAAGTTATCCAACTCTCTGAGAGGCTGGAGGAAGCTGAAGGCGGGGCCGAGAGTCAGGTAGATATTCCAAACAATTATTTATTTATTTTGACAAAAATAGCCATTATAACAAATATCAAAGTGTCGGTAAGGACTTAGTGCATCAAGTACAAATAATAAGAGAAAACAACAAGAGAAAACTGAAGAAGCAAACAAAGATGTACGAGTAACCAGTAAGACAAATTGGCACTAGAAATCCAATATCAGAAAAAAGTAAATCAAGAAATAATAACACCGACTTAAGTAAAAAAATGGGGGCCCGCGGCCATGAAAACAACGCAAAGACAGTAAAGAATCAATGTTAAAAGCAAAATACAACTTACAAGAAGAAAGCGTAAATGGAACAAAGAAAACTGAATACAAAAGTCTTAGGAAAATTAAATAAACGGATTCGTGAAAGCTTAACAACCATCATTTTACAAGCTTTGCGACATTATTTATAATCTACCATTGCGAACTATTGCTTAGCGATATTTTCTATGTATATTAACTGCATCTATTTCAGGATAAAAGTGAAACGAATTAAACATAAATCATTTTTTTTTCACGTAAGAGTTTACATTATTTCTTAAAAATATAACAAAACATTAATAAATCATTTTAAATATTAAGAATTGCTGAAAGTGAAAGTAAATGTTTAGTAGCAGAAATATTATCATAAAAGTAACCAAATAAACTATAATGTTTAATGTTTTTTTTGCAACAAGTGTTATATTAAATATTTAGTGTCACATATTCAGTAGTATAACTAAGTAGGTATAAAACCTTTATTTTGTTCAAATAGCCCATCTAAGAAAATGGTTACATCATAGTGCGAAAAAAATATTTCAAATGTCCACCCCAAAGATTCCATGTTTTGGGGTCGTATTTTGAAATGGTACCGTACATTTTTCAGTTCGAGATCAACAGAAAACGCGACACCGAACTTACCAAGCTCCGCAAGCTACTGGAAGATGTCCATCTTGAGTCCGAGGAGACCGCCCACCTGCTCAAGAGGAAACACCAGGAGATCGTGGTTGACTTCCAAGAACAAATCGACCAGCTTACCAAAAGCAGAGCCAGGTGAGGACACACTGACTATCCTCTAAATACATCTAGTCATCGTTGTACTAACAAAACTGTGTTTCCTATGTTTAAAGTTAAGATAATGCTATGCGAAACCTATTGCGAAAATTGCTATGCGTCTCTTACACATTACATTAATACATCACCTACAAAACGTCCACCTACATCATTCTAAAAACGTTGTCGTTTCCCGTGATTGCATCATATCTTTCTTTGTCATCAGGTCTGAGAAAGAAAAGTCCAAATTCCAAGCTGAAGTTTACGAGTTGTTGGCCCAAGTGGAGAACTCCACCAAGGAGAAGATCACCATCTCCAAGACATGCGAGAGGCTCGAGATCACCATCAGCGAGCTGCACATCAAGATCGAGGAGTTGAACCGCACTATTGTGGACATCACCTCCCATAAGCAGCGCCTGTCCCAGGAGAATGTTGAGCTTATCAAGGAAGTTCAGGACCTTAAGGTGAGCGAATATTTTTCCCATGAGATTAACGAAAAGAAGAATTTTGCAAAAAAAAAAATTGAATTATTTAGCTTTATTCCTGTCATAATTGACTTAACAAAACTTATTTCCAATCACAGAAGACTACTCCGTTGTAACTTCTTCTATAAAAGCTGTTATGTATATCTAGATACTAATAGAAATGGTTACACTTTCCAGGTGAACATTGAGAACGTGGTGTACCTTAGGAGCCAGTTGGCCAGCCAGCTCGAGGACTCTCGCCGCAGGCTCGAGGATGAAGAGAGGAGGCGCTCTCTGCTTGAGGCTAGCCTTCACCAGGTAAGAATGGGTTAAGTTTTTAAATAGGTAATTTTTCTTCTTCTACCATCGCAATTTGCTTAAACCCCAGGTACATAATAATTAATATTTAGAGTTCATAGATATCAGATTTAATTGAAGGAGTTCACGTCCCATTTATATGAGGTTATTCAATGTTTATCTAAATCGTTTTCCAACACCTACAGGTTGAAATCGACTTGGAGTCCGTCCGCGTCCAGCTTGAGGAGGAATCCGAGGCCCGTTTGGACCTGGAACGCCAGCTGGTCAAGTCCAACGGCGAAGTCAGCCACTGGAGGTCCAAGTTCGAGGCCGAGGCTGCTGCTAGGTCTGAAGAAATTGAGGAGATCCGCCGCAAGTACTCCATCCGCATCCAGGAACAGGAGGAACAGATCGAGACCCTCATCGCTAAGATCAGCAGCATTGAGAAGCAGAAGTCTCGTCTTCAGAGCGAAGTACTTATTCATAATATTCGAAATTATAAATTAGTAGTTGCCCCTTTTCTTATTCAATACCAAACAGTATCAGGAATTTAAGGCACCAAACTTAAGTTTTCGGAATTCAATCAGTGTGTCGAAAAAATAGGTACTAATTTACCAAACCCCACAGGTTGAGGTCCTCATCATCGACCTGGAGAAGGCCAACGGAACAGCTCGGGAGCTGCAGAAGAGGACTGAGCAGCTGGAACGTGTCAACATCGAGATCAAGTCGCGCCTGGAGGAGACCGTACAGGTGTACGAACAGACCCAGCGTGACCTGCGCGTCAAGATCACTGAGATCCAGCGCATCTCCCACGAACTCGACAAGACCCGCGAGCAGAAGGATGCCCTTGGCCGCGAGAACAAGAAGCTGGGTGGTAAGTCTCTTTTCTAACTACACTATTTTCTATCAAAGCTAAGTTCTCACTTTCATTCATTGCATAAATTCTTTTGTGACTTATTCTTGGCGCTGGCAAAATTAGTCCATGATTTGTTTGTAATAGGGCCAAAGTTATAAAATTGTTCTAAAAGGATTAACGAGAATGTAAGTAATCGATCCACGTTTACTTTTGCTTATCTGGAAGCTAATCTCCGCCGCCAAAATTATCACGAAATCACGAAAACTTTTGCTGCCTCTTTGAGCCACAGACCCATTTTTTTGTCAGTATAATTTTGCAATTCCTGGCAATAAATTATCACATTCATGCTTTTTCTTTAACCTCGAGTCGTATTCTCTTGTAGTTCTCTTGCCTTCTCTTCTCTTCTCTAGTACGACTATGTAACAGAGAAAGAGATCAGAAGAAGCTAGTTAAGTACCATCTAACTAATGTATCCTCAACAGATGACCTGCACGACGCACGCGCAAATCTCACGGAGTTGACCCGCCGTTATCACGAGCTCGAGATCGAGCTGCGCCGTCTTGAGAACGAGCGAGAAGAACTCACCGCCGCCTACAAGGAGGCTGAAGCCGTAAGTCACTTTTAACCTTTTAGTTCAGCCTTGCGCATGTCTGTGATACATAAATTTCTCAGTTATTTTAGTTCTGACAGCATACCCATGCAGCAAGCCACCAGCAACGAAAATAAAAATCACTGTGATATTGACAGTAATGCAATAGAATAGAAAACATTAATTTCAGATAGAGTCCTTATGATTAGTAACAATTTTATTTAATATACAATGTGAGTAGGTACATACACTGATTAAAAATATAGTAACAGAGGTAAATGATCAGTAAAAGGACTGAAATAATAATATACAGACAGTAACAGCGCCGTAGTCGTGTATGTTAGTAGTGCAGTTTCCGCGAGGACCATAAATAAGTTGTACATACTAATTACACGAGTTTCCTCAGTTCAGTGTTATCACGGACATGCGGTTGACATATCAGGCCAAGTGCACTTGTATTTGTAGGCATACTTATATGCCTACAGTACTACCATACACCTTTCGTTGAGTCGTAATTCTAGAAACTCTCCATCACAAAATGCGATTGTTACTCTGTCTGTTTACTTCCTCATCGCGACTAAACCCGCTGAACCTATCGTAATAAAAGGAGCAAAAGAAAGATAAAAGGTCCTTTTTTCTTTGATTTTATTAGAGGGTTAATATAGAGAGATTCATAAATTCCTTTCTCCATAAATTTAAATATTCGTCTGCTCGAAAATTAAATTACGCAATGAAAGTTGTCAACTTAACTGTCAAAGTAAAAGGTATTGCCATTGGAAACGTTTTACGTAATACCCCTAGGTGTTGGTCAGTGAGCAACGTCGGATATTCTTAACAGAATATTTTGGTGACGGTTATTAAGTTCCCGGTGTAATGCCAACCTCGCCCACGAGCATAGTTTGCCTTTAAGGTTCTGTTTTTACTTTCTTTTTAATACGAAACACTAAGTATTTGCTTGAAAGAAATTTGATTCAGCAAAAAAAAAAACTAATTATAAGATAATCATAATTGTAAAGCTTGGGGTATATTATCAGTCACTATGCTGCGATTAAAATTAAAGTATTAATTGTAATATTTTTTGACCGTCCATAAATGTCGAATGTCGTGATCAAATTCTTAGCAGGATTGACTATTTGAATTAGTATTAAAACTACTGTTGAAGCAGCAAAATTCAATATTGGAAACCTAACTGAGATTTTGCAGAATTACATATATTTTTACAGGACGGAACCAAAAGAACAATTCTATCTTTCAACAGGTATATCAGATTTCCGCTAACCAAACTCACATAAAAATAACCACATAACCAAGCAACTGAACGACTCATTTGACAACAGTAATTAATAGGTCATTCTTGTACAGATTGTTAGCAACGCTTTGGCAACCAATCAGCTATTAAATGCGATACTAGCAGTCTAGCCAGGGTTCCGTAACAGCTAAAAATAGTGCACATATATTTAGTAGCGAGGACAATAGTCTATTTACACGATATGTTCAAAGTTATTCACTGAAATTGTCACGATTCACGAGGTGTTAATGACCGCCTGAGAATGATAGGGATTCTATTAAACGGACAAAATTCGCGATGCAACAAAAGAACATAAAATAAAATCGCTAATATATTCTTTCGCACACAGAAAGACATTCGCGTTATTTTTCAAGACAATGTAATTTAGGGAGTAGATGAAAAGTAATCTGATGCTAACGATCCAATCATATATATACCTAGTGTAGCACCAAAATTTATTTACATCAAACATAAAGCGTAGGTCAATATATTAATACCTTAACTTCTGGCAGCAATACTAAGAACGTAAATCAATTATCCAGAATATAATTACCTTCTTCCTGGAATACTTAGGATGATTGACGGCGCCATTAGACTTGTTTATTTGGTCAAACTAGATCCAAAAGTTTATGTGGTACATTTCCGCTTGATCATGGTGTTTTTAATGTACCAGGGCCGCAAAGCTGAGGAACAGCGGGCCATGAGACTGGCCTCCGAACTGGGCCAGTTCCGCCACGAGGCCGAGCGCCGCCTCCAGGAGAAGGAAGAAGAAATTGAATCCATCCGGTAAGTTATTAATTTAAAAGTGAATCTGCGAACATACTAGAAAATAGGTCTAAAGATTTTATAGACCAATAAAACAATACCGTTTCTTTGAAATTACAAAATTGATTGCCTCAATTTGGACCTGGATTTCTGTTAAGAATTAGTATACGTTTTATAATAAATTGTTTGTGTAACACTACAAAAAAACATCAGGCCTCTGGTTTTCTCAACTAGAAAAGATAACATACATCGTCCAAATAATACCTACAACTTAAATCACTTAGTGACCTCTGCCCTACCACGGATGCTGTGGTAGTAACAAAGTTTTGGGCCAACAAAATCTAATTCACTGTCGTCCATAGTCGACACGAAGGAGAAGAATCACTTCAAAATGGTTTTTAATTAGTTTAGATTTGAAAGTTACGCTCAATTTAATATAATCTACATTTGAAACACTTACCTGATATTCAACTGCATCCGGTTAGACTGGGAGCCGACGCCCGGACATAGTTGGGAAAAGGCTAGACAGTTGCTGATCTGAAACACTTACATATAGTAGGATTTGTTGTAATGTTTACACCGATGATGTCCACGTATGACTGAGGCATCATCACATACCTCACTCGACGATCGCCAACTCGGAACTACAAGCTTACGATATCTTTCAACGATCACGCCCCACCACTTCCCCGCGCTGACTGATGGGTTTAATCACTGTGCTGTCATCCAAACACGCAATCAACAAATCACAACCATGACACAATTATAACGTGGATCGACGCCAATAGAAGTTTGATGGAGTGTTTCTAAAACCAGTAATTTACAGAAATTATCTCCTGTCAAATATTATTCCAATTTACGGTCTAATCCATCCAGAACGAATGCAATCTAGATTTATGAAACGCACTTCCGACACTGTCCATCCGAACTACGCACAGTTATGTATTTAGTAAATATATTTCAGATAATTGGCACGAATTTCGTTTATATATATCCACGCGTCTGATTGGTGCTTATTACCGGTGATCACATACGAGCTTTGGCAATAAGTACTACTGAAAATGTACAAAAGACGGTGTTCATTTTCTCGCGCCCCCAATTACGCAACCTCGGCCCCGGACGGCGCACATCGGGGTGACTGCGTCTCAATCGTAGCGATTCTTTGCAACTCGTTAATCTTTCATCATGCCGCCGGTTAAAGTGCCCAACTATAATAAGTGGAACAGACCACCCACAGCAATATATGAAGATAATTATGGTTATGGGATAAATTTTTATCAGCCCATGATTGACTACATCAGTGCTAAAGACCAGGGCGTTGCCGCCCAGCCTCCACACCTGCCATGGAACAATGAACGAGGATTGGACAAATACAGGTTTGATAAGCCGATACGAACCTACTCTGAAGAGGACGTACAGAGACTTTCGCATGAGGCCGCAGACCAAGCCAAGCGGGATCTCAACACTTTCACTATTGCGAGACGATCCCCTTTCTCAGTGATCGCTACTGCCGATGCGGCAAATGTAGTAAAACATATTGGAACCGAAAGTTTAACTTGCAAAACAAGGAAGAAGAAAGAAGAAAGGGAAAAATATAAGGTTGAAAGACAAAAAAAGAGAATAAACGAAATAAATAAGGAGCTGGATTTATACGAAAAGGAAGTGAATGTAGGTGCTGAACTTAGAGGAAAAGCCAAAATGTATAGAGGTAAATCGGCTAAAGCAATCGCTCAGACTCTTTTAGAGGAGAGTAGACGAAATGTTGCCGAAGATAGACCAACTAGAACGGATTATCAAAGTAGAAGAATAGTTGCCGAAGACAGGCCTACTAGAATTGAGTATCGTGGCAAAAGGAGCGTTATTGACAAAAACTTGTCCCAGATAACCCAGAACGTGTTATCAAAGGCTGTGGCAGCATCAAGCATTTCAGGTGCAGCGGCAAATCACATATCAGAAAAGATGACTGAAACTATACATAAGGCTATACGAGAAACGTCGCCATCTAAATGCGTCGTTAGGGTTAGGGAAATGCCGACCGAGAACCTCCGCGTAGATGACTCATATTTGCAACCTTTAAACGAACTCAAAAAAACGATTAAACATTTTGATGAACTGAGTTCATACTTAATGGTTGACTCGAGGTGATTTAGCTTATGAATAAGTAGAGGTTATTAGTGTGCTAATTATAGAAGTGAATTCAGTGTTTGAATTTGTATTGTATTGTCAACAGCAAGCAGACCAGCATCGAGATCGAGCAGTTGAACGCTCGCGTTGTGGAGGCTGAGACCAAGTTGAAGTCCGAGGTCACCCGCATCAAGAAGAAGCTGCAGATCCATATCACCGAGCTCGAGCTTTCTCTTGATGTCGCCAACAAGACCAACATTGATCTTCAGAAGGTCGTCAAGAAGCAGTCACTGCAGGTACGTGTCCTTCAATATTTTATTAACATACCAGTCAAGGCTAAGTAGCAAGAGTAACATAGGACAATGGCACGAAGATTTTTATCTTTTCGATGTGGAATTGATTAAATTAGATTAAAATCCAGAGAAAATGACAAATACCTCTAAGTTGTTGATACGCAGTTTATCTACGTATTGGCAGATAATAAAGATTTATTAGTGAAACCACTCGTTTAGTATACTTTATTTCAGATTAAAATCTCCACGTCATAAGTTATCGCCTGACTCAATTTCTATGTTTGCGCCAATAACATGATATTATATGTTTATTTCCAGCTCACTGAGATCCAGACTCACTACGACGAAGTCCAGAGGCAGCTCCAGGTGACGCTCGACCAGTACGGCGTCGCCCAGCGCAGGATACAGTCCCTCACCGGCGAGGTCGAAGAGATCCGTGGCAACTACGAGCAAGTCAGTACACAAACCATAAAGGGCAAACAAAACACTATCAATGTTTTCCGTTCCAAACTTAAATATGTTCTGCTCGAAATCGTGAAGTGAACGTAGCAATATATTCCGATACATTGAAAGCCAAACTTTTAATCAAAATAAATGAATCACGCTAGACAATGATTCTACGCATGTACGCAACTTCGGTACAGTTATTGCTGACGTCAAGCGATAAATAGCTGCACCTGCTGTAGTAGATTGCAGGGAATCTGGGCGACGAAGTTTTGCAACATTGTAAATATTGGTTACTGTATATCATTATGTCATTAAAATGAACAGATGCCAATATTGATTCATCTATTGGCACAATCCTTCAACCTTTACAGTCAGCCAACAGTTTCTTATAAAAACTTTGTGATTCAACCAGGCCCTTCGCGCCAAGCGCACCGTCGAACAGTCGTATGAGGAGGCGGTGACCCGCATCAATGAGCTGACCGTAATCAACGTCAACCTGTCTAGCAGCAAGGCTAAGATTGAGCAGGAGCTTGGAGCCGTCGCCGCTGACTATGATGAGATCACAAAGGAGCTGCGCATCGCTGACGAGAGATACCAGCGCGTACAGGTTGGTTTTGATAAATTTCCTTATGATTATGAACCTACATCTTTAGCCCTATAGCTGACGAATAGTTACCGTATTTTTTCACATTCTAATGCTTATCTCAATCTGCCAAAAACACATCGTTACATTCATAATTTTTAAAGTTTTCGAAATTGTTTGTCACTGAAATGAGAATCTTTTTACATAATTTGAATAATATAATTATTTAAATGATCACATAATTGTATTTTCTTAACGCATTTGAAGATACCACCTTAAAATAATATTAGAACATTCTAGTAAAGTACCAAAAGCGTAAGCTAAGCGTAAGCGTAGCCTATGACTTAGGTATACCCCCAAAACGAAATTATAAAAAAAAAAAACTAAATTAAATATGGATTTAGCTGAAACCCATTTTATTCTGCCAACAAGGTAACGAAAACTTTCTGCAAAAATATTTGAATTTCATGCTGCCTTTTTCAGACTGAACTGAAACTCACCGTTGAGCACTTGCACGAAGAGCAGGAAAGGATCGTCAAGATCGAAGCTGTCAAGAAGTCTCTCGAGATCGAAGTCAAGGTATGGCTACAACAATATTTGCTTTTTTTTTACACTTTTACAATGAGGCCCGGACTCCACATAATCGGAGTTGGGCGGAGATGTGCAAAGCGGAGAGAAGAGGAGCATTTTAACAGCTAGAGTGTATCCATTGAAGCTGTGCGGAGCGGAGATTCGTACTGGCTAGAGCGGAGCAGAGCTACGTGCGGCGAACGTTGAATGTGGCGCAGGCACGTCGGGTAGGTCGTGCGGCGCGGTCTAACTAGCGATGCCGCTTGCCACACGCACAAAAGCTAAGCGGAGACAAGATGTGTAAAGAAATCGTATGGTCTCCACTTTCCTGGAGCCCGGGCTTGACAATAATATCCCAAGCTGGTGAAAATCACTCTTGCTTCAACACCTAGAACACTAAATACTAAGAAAAATTTAAGCTCAAGTATCACGAATACTTAAGTCACAAGGTTTTCTGAATCTTGTTTAATCTAATAATCTCACTTTTCTTTCTAGAACATCTCTGTCCGCCTGGAAGAGGTCGAGGCCAACGCCATCGTCGGTGGAAGGCGCATCATCAGCAAACTTGAGGCCCGCATCAAGGACATGGAACTGGAAATGGATGAAGAGAAGAGGAGGCACGCTGAGACCATCAAGATCCTCCGCAAGAAGGAACGTACCCTCAAGGAGGTCATGATTCAGTGTGAAGAGGACCAGAAGAACATCGTCCTGCTCCAGGACTCGCTCGAAAAGACCTCCCAGAAGGTCAACATCTACAAGAGGCAACTGACGGAACAGGTACGATTCTGTCCAAAAACTGTTTTCTATAAAGTAATGTATACTTCTCATGGTTGATCATCGCGGTTGTTCCAGAGACGCAATTATGAAAAGGGGAATATCTTGAATGGCCTTACGATGCTGCCTTTGCACGATGCCTATACCTATCTTTTCGTTCTACATTCCTACATGTAATACTTGATACCTACGTGTCTAATAACATGATCAGCACATGAATAAAATATCGAAATCGTATTTTTTCCAACAGGAGGGTATGTCCCAGCAGAACGTGACACGGGTGCGACGATTCCAACGCGAGCTGGAAGCCGCCGAGGACCGCGCCGACTGCGCCGAGAGCAATCTGTCCCTGATCCGCGCCAAGCACCGCACCTTCGTCACCACCTCCACCGTGCCCGGCTCCCAGGTCTACCTGGTGCAGGAGTCCCGTGCCATCAGCTCAGAGCGTATGTGAGCGCCCCACCCAAAGCCCCACCACACCAGCATTTCTCTCCATCAGTCATTATCGGGGCGCAATTCCGGTCGGGTATAATAAGCCTAGTCGTTCGTTAAGTGATGTTGAAGCGGTAGAGGGCGCCAGTGGGCGCGGCGTGGCCCGTGCTCGCCGGCGCCCTCTGCGCAGCTGGCGCCGAGTCGGGACGGGCGCTCGGCGCTACGGCTCGCCCTAACGTTGCCGTGTCTCCGCACTACTCCGGCCAAACGCCGACCGCTCGTCCCAACGGACGTTTTTAATGTAACGCTAATTCAACCAAATAAAGGAACCAAAAACTTTAAGCTTTTTTTTTCAATATTTTTCTAATATAAGGTCACCGGCGCTATAGAATACAATGTCGTTATGTACCGTAATTTAGGTGCAGTAGTTTAAAATAAAAGAATTATTTTATATTATTATTTATTAATGGTGCAATGCATATTGTACGTTTGTAACTGTAACTTTTATTAATTAAAAATAAATGCTATTTATGTTAAAGAAACAAAAAAAGCAATAAAACTTCAAAAGTAAAATGGGTTTTTATTTCGGCCACTTCGATTACAAATTAAGTCCGATTTACGAATCTAGAATACAATTACTAAATACACTACCTATAGAATAAGTAGGCACTCCAAAAATATTCATATCCTGGCAGCTACAGCAGTTTATTTATTTATTGGATCCCCAACAGCGAGGCTACACAATTACATACAAGTTTACAAGAATCAGAACAAATATGTGCGCTTCCAATTATTCCTTATTTTTCACTTATAATCTAGGCAGAGTCATGAGCATAAATACCTTACACTTACACAAGATTCAAGAGAAGGGTTTGTGGCCACATATATAAAATTCATGTGCTTGTGGCCAAGTAATAACAGCTATAAGGGTCGATCGATCAGGTTAAGCTGCGCTTGCTGCGGTTGGTCCGTGGATGGGTGACCTGACCGTGATCTTTACATATCAAAACCCCTCCGTGCCTTGCAAAGCACGTTAAGTCATCTTTGGCAGTCGTTACGGGTCGTCAGTAGCTCGAAACTGTGATAACCACTTTTACCAACGAGTAAAACTGGTTGTCACACTTATGTATAACCCAGTAACTGGGTTGTGGAAGGCAACCGCTTCATGTAAAATACTGCCATTCAGCTGCATCCGGTGAGACTCGAAGCTGACCCCAACAGTTGGGAACAGGCTAGGTATGATGAAGATTTAAAAGCTATTTTCTCCTAAATTATTGATAATTTAAACAAGATCTTAACAAATTATAAACCTAAACTTTCCTCATGAATCACTCTCACTATTGGTGAAAATCACATGAAAATCCGTTCAGTAATTTTGAGTTTATCGCAAACAGACAAACAGACGCGGCCGGGGGACTTTGTTTTATAATACTTACGAGAATGTAGTGATAGTGATAGTGGTATGAACATAGTATCACACCTGCCAGGGCTTCGGGTTTTTCGAAAGAGATACCGCGGCAAGCGGCACACAGGCAACTGAGGGAACACGGGTGGGTTTTAGTCAGTAAAAGTCTGACACGCCGTCCTGTTCCACCCAGAGCGGTAGAAGTTATTTGTTGATTTCCCACCCAAAAAAAACCATACTATCACACCCTAATTTATGAAAAAAAAAATGATTTCCCAAAGAAGGGGTGGCAATGACCCCAAAGTAGTAAGTAGTAAAATTTTCTCGGACCCTCAGCTTTCCAAAACAATACAAGTATTATGTACTTTTACTAAAAAAAATCATAAGTAGTAGTTAAAGGCAGAACGAAAATATTGAATGTGGTTCCGCTTGGAGTAATCCATTTTAAATGCTTTTGCATTCGATTAAACTAACAGCAAAAAAATAATTTGCCATATGAGAGAGGCTTCTTTAATATTTCTTTGAACTTCGTTTCAGGGGCTATCCTGTATAGGCAACCAGGAACATTTATTATCAACTATGATAAAATAATTACAATTATCATTACACCAACTTATAGATAACAACATATTTTCATGTCGCTTTTGAACCTGAAACCAGTGGCCAAAGTATTTTGGAACAACAATACATCTGTACCTACTATGTATTTTTTTCTTCCTTTTTGGCAATTGAGCCGATGTCGACTATTCTGCCAGCGGCAGCGTCATGAATAGACGGAAACACAGCAAGATGAGCCGTCAAACTTAGCACTTTGCGGTAGTTTTTATTTGTTAGGATTAATAGCTGGAAGGTCAAGTTTTGTTGGTTGACTACAACAAATTAACAATTTTTACACTGCTATAAAACGACACAGATATTTGACAAACTTATAATTAGTATTACACACCAAACTAAATGTTTAAATCATTGTCTTTTAAAATTTTTGAAAAGTTAGTCAAGAGGGAATGGAAGTTAGTAAGAAGCGTTATTTTAATTTTGGGAAGCATAAGGTACAAATCAAAGATTGGGATTTTGAAGGACATAAAAAAAATATATGGTCCAGAGTACCATCATCAAGACTGCATTCGCACAAGGAACTGTCACGAACACTGATCTTGTTCAAGAATACTGGACTACAGCAGTGACCGAGTCTCAGTCTACAAATGGATGAAACAGTTCTTTTCGATAATTTAATGCATTTAAAAAACCAAGGTTTTCGCTGGATGTCGTGTTGGATACTGTCGTAGTACGCCCTTTTGAGCTTTGAGCTTACCTGCCACACTGTGGACCACGAGTTAAACATTTTCAATTTGGTATGAGCCCGTAAGTCATAGCTATGGACGACATAATATTTGTGGTCGGGTAGCAAATTTAGCCAACCGGTCGGTACATTCGTTGCCACTTATGCCCGAATGACTGGGAACCCAAGCTATTTCAATGTTTAAATCGTTGTTAGAGCAAGTGAAGAGTACATTTAGAATGTATAAAATGATTTTACTATGAATTTTTGATTTTCATTGATTTTGTCTTAAAGCCTGAATGCTACTGCGAGAATCTGAAAAAAACTGGGGTTATGTAAAAGATCCAGTTTACAGGAACCTAAAACAACCGGAAGGTATGCGAGTGTGCAGGAATTAGGTACAAACTGAACTTAGTTTTTTTTTATTTTTCACCATGAGAAATTAAAGAAATCAACGGAAAGCGGAATTATTAAAAGAGTTACAATTTGCAAAGAGTTATTTTGCTATAGCAGTTGAAATATTACATGTTTTGGTCGGTCAGAAATATTGAACTTACCACCAGTAGGTACACCGAACGAAAAACGTTTTCACAAACAAATAATTCTGAATGAATATCGTAAAACGTACAGAGCCTGAATTCACTATGACTACTTAACGATTCCTACCTTGTAACCACGTCAATCACACACGAAACCTGTTAATATCGTATTCATAATTTCGACAAATTGTCTTGGAATCATTATAACCATACAGAATTGGGGCCCTGTTGACTCCTTAAACTTTGATTCCTTCGAAACAGTCGTTATATTGTTTAGTACACCAGTACTCGATAGATGGCGTTCATCAGGCTCAGCAGGCTATCATTTGTTTCACGCGTTTTGGTTAGGGTGCCGGGCCGTCCGATTGATGACGTTACGGTAAAAACCTTTACATTCCCTTGACATTACCTTACCTTCAAACAAATCTTTTGACAGTCCAGTAACATGGACTTAAAATACTGTGAGTTAAACCTACGTGACCTAGGTATAGGTAACCTACTTGAGTTGACTTCGCATTTTAAATAATATTTACAATGTCAAGTCAACTTTTACTTGAAATGTATATACAGGAAAAAAAACTATCCAGTGCGCAAACTGTAACCATGAATTCAGCATAATTATCATTCTAGACCCCCCAGCGCAGAAATTTTTCGTCGGTTATACAAACTTTTCCTGTATAGCTTGATGATTTGTCGCATGTGCTAATGCTCCTTTGTCGTCCCTTTGATTATTATTACCTTTCACGTTAGTTTAACCATTTTCACCTTTTCATGTTAGTTTAGTAACATTTGATTAAATACATAAAAAAAGAGTTTTAAAAAGTCTAATCTTACAAAATCGAGGAAACATAAGTCGGTGAAACACATAAGTGAGTGAAAGCGCCGGGAAACGACAATCGAGAAGCACATTATAGTGACCTTATTGGTGATGTTCTTCAGAATGATCAGGTGTGCGCAACAGGCGTGTGTGTATGACCAGATATATGAACGTGAACCTTCAATCAACAATAGTAAAATTGTTGATCGAAGACGTGAAAGAAGCAAAAAGACTTGACTTGACTTGACTGGCCAATTCTTCCCTTGCGGTGGTAGGGCTAACGGCCGCCTGGTTTGCGACCAACCTCCCACCGGAGTCCGGCGTCAAGCAGCTTGCTGTGTTTCGTCGATGCGTGGGAGTACCAGTGCCTTGAACAAGAGTGAACAGGCATTTTATGGGCACGCTCGATCCATCTTAGACCTCATCAATCGCTTTCCATCAGGCGTGATCGAGGTCAAGAGCGGGCCCATTTAGTAATAAAAAAATATTTAAAAAAATATCGAAGCCGGTGACGTTCTGTAGGTTCTGAGATGAAAGCGTGAGTTTAAGTGTAGGTATATTTCCAGGAATTGTAATTATAATACTGTAAAGTAAACCTGCAAAATCATGTTAACATTACATTAATTTACATTATTTACAGAATTACAGAATCCGTTTTTTGTTCACTGCACTCTTAAAAACTAAAAATTACATTTGACCGAGGTTTCCTTTATTCTGTTTATGAACTGTAAAGGTGTTTATAAAGAGTATGCTAATAAAATAAGCGATTACTAATTTAGTTTTTATTGTTATCTTGATTGTGTATCGAGATTAATTAGTGTCACCGCACGGGTTTAAATACTTACTTACTCGCTCTAGCATTTGTTTCACATTTCTCTGAAGGTCCGGTAGGTATAGGAAACTAACTCTTGTTGTTTTGGACAATATTTCGTTAACTTTATTCCAGTTTGCGTTTGATTTATTTGTGGATGTTTGTGAGAATTTCGATTGCATCGGCCAGGTTTTTTAACAACTTATGATTGTCTATTTCTTCCATTTTCATTACATTAGTCATAGTTTTTGCTATAACGGAGGTAGCCAGTCCAACTTGTTTTGAGACATCTCTATGCCATAGTCACATAATTCAGAGGATTCTGTAAGAACGACTTTACCGCCGCGTTAAGTAGAGGACCATCGAGTAATGTACGGCTGTCTGGCATTGCCTGCTTTTTGGTTACAAATTTTTCTTTCCTAGGCCTTTTGCTAGGATATGGTTGAATCCTTGTGAATTGAACACATGTATGGCTGTGGCTCCTCATAATCCATACTTCGTGCCTCTTTATATGGGTTGACTGTCTCCATTTCAGTTAGTAGGCAGCAGTATGTTAACGTAAAGTCGTCAAGAAAGTTAAACCACGCAGTCCTCACATAAGACACTGTGAGTATCTCGTACTCGTATATAATCATCAAAGCCTTTTCCCTCGAGTGGGTTGTCGTTGCGGGGGGCTCAGTAGCCGTGATCACCCTTCCACGGTGAAGCGAAGAGGAACCCCAAGGTGGGGCCGCTCGTCAGGGCTTTTGCCTCCAAGCCGACGACGTAGCGGCCAAAAAGTAGGTTGCGGTGAGGTGCATCGCAACTGAGGCGGGCCGCGATGTCGAATGGGAGGCATCGCGGCTGAGGGTTACAGGCTGCGGCGGAGAAGGGGTGCCGGTTCTTCTGAGTAGCGCTCTTCCCTTCCATGGCATGGACGGAGCCGCCACAGTTTGATTGCGGACGCGGTGGGGCCGCAGGGGAAGAGGAGTGTCGGTATAGCGTTGGGCGCTCTCCCTATCCCCTGCGCCCGAAAAGTGGTAGGCGGCGGGGTCACTGCGCTAACCCACCGCAGAGGGACGAAAGGTGCCAGACACGGGGTCGTCTGGGGCTCTTATGCTACTTGGTTCCCAGGGTAGTCACGGCGTGCCATGTGTCTTGGTGCGACGAACTGGTGGAGTCCGCAAGGGCCGATGCTTGCCGGTGCGGGTTGTTTGAAAGAGATACCGTCGCCCCTGGCACACAGGAAACTGAGGGAACACGGGTGGGTTTTAGTCAGCAAAAGTCTGACATGCCCTCCTGCTCCACCCAGGGCGGAGCAAAAAAGAAATAATAAAGCCAAGTGCTAATACCGGCTAAACAGCTGAATTCCACTACATCATTGTAAGCCATTTGGCATCTTAGTACTTAATACTGTACTAGTGAAAACATAATCCATAAAAAATATCTGGATTTTCAGAATACTAAGGAACAATTTATACACTGCATTTTTCAAGCGTCTACACTTCTACTGTTGCTTATTAATAACTAGCAATGCACCTGGGACTTTATTCGCGCGGATTTAGTATTTTCCTCTACAAATTTCAAAGCTTTTAATGAAAAGGTACTTTTTTGAAAAATTTATCATCACGTTTTTTATTAGTTACATAAAGAAGTATTTGTGTTTATAAATCAACGTGATTTTTCCTACAAACTGGTTTCTGCTTATCGCATCACCAGGAGCCGCAAATTAAAGGCTTACAAAAATGGGCTCTCCGACTAACTAAACAACAGTTGTGTACAGTTATAATAACTGGTTAAGGTTAAACACCTTGTTGTCATAAGACTCACATGCAGTTCACTGAGCAGGGCCTGTATGGTGAAGGGCGAGACAGCAGTTCAAGTCCTTCCAAACTGTTCGGTTGTCGGCGCATACAGGGAAAAGTATATACTTCGGAAATCCAGATACCGTCCGTGATATTACATTTATTACAAATAAACCAATTACAGGCACTATTGATTTGTCAAAAAGTCGGAAAGATGAAGCTAGTTGGCCATTCCAAGCGTAGAACCCGTGAACACTCTTTTTAAATCATAACATTGTTACAAAAAGTTGGTTACATCATTTATGTTGAAATAATCAATGTGAGAACGATATAAAAAGAAGTGCACTTTAAAAGCGTCCTTAATTAAAAATAAAATAACAATTCAGAAATTATTATAAGCCGTGGCAGGTAAGAGATGACCAGTCCCTACCGTCGGTGTCCGACAAAGAACATGACGTATGGATCAGCACCATTCAGCTGAACCATTTTGAAAGGAACTTAATGATCCAACACACACGGCACGACCAGCGAAACATTTGAGTGAGCATGACAAATTCTCAGCTGCCCGGCTCATTCAAGTCAATGAAAGACGTACCCAGTAAATGGTAGCTTTATAGTAGGAACGTAGTGGTCACACATGCATGCATACAATACTAAAAGATTGAGTTTATACAATGCAAAGAGCAAGTTGCTGGCCTTCTTTGTGGAGCTGGGTTGGACCGAATAATTGATTTTCTCACACAAACGCAAAATACGTGTCTTGACGTGGGCTTGCGGAAACCAGCCTGTCTTACACATACTAATACTAATTTGTATACAATGGAAATTCTAGCGTAGATGATAGGGAATGTAAGATTTGTTTTTTTATTGGCTTTGCGAAATCTCCCAACATAACTTTCGTACGGAGCATTGCACTATCTTGTATTCAAATACGTTATGCTGCGGACCAATGCTGCTGAAATTTCGTAATCGTACCGTCCCCGTCTCGCACGGTGTGAGTAGTCGGTGCGCGTCGCGGCAGCGAGTCACCAGACGCCGCCCGCCCAGTCGTCGGCCGCCCGCCCAGCAGCGCACGCGCAACTCCACGCCACAACACTACAGGTTAGAACCAACTGCATTTTTAACTAAAATACACCCATTTATATAAAACCAACCAGGCCAAACTGCACCGAAGTGTTCGTCGCACTATCCGCGTTCATTCAACATGCATTTTATTTTAGTACCGAAGTATATTCGTTGCATGTCGTCCGGGCTGAATGTGTAATTAACCAAAACGGCATTTTGTATAAGCATTGCAACACTTTTTAGATAAACACACGTCGCACAAGAATAACTTGACGTTATAATTTACTGCTGATAAAGTGATCCGGTATTGTTTGATAAGTGAGAACTGTCACGTGGCTGATGCTACTCGGATTTCGGTGTTCTGTACTATTAAATTTTTCCGCGTGTTGCTTTTCTGTATTGTTATTTTATAGTTTCCGTACATCCTTCATCGTGTATATTAATTTGGTCTTTATAATGACTAATAAAAGATTAGGTTTTCTATGAGTGTTTTGAAAAGTAAAAGAAAATCTATAGAATATAATTATATTTATTTTGCATAATAAGGTAGATAAAAGGTCTTAAATATAAATTATTCCACATATTTGCTAACCTACTTTGGTATGCAAAAAATACCTTAGTATATTTAATAAATTATTAACTTTAAATAATTACTATTGATACGAGTTTTTGTTATAATTTATAAGAAAACTCATATCAATAGTAAAATCATTTGATCAAAAATACACAATTATTACTACTAAATTCATGTGATGAAAACGTTACTGTGTATTAAAATATTCTGTTATTTTAAATACCATTGGCATGGTAAGTTATTTATTTTGAAGCTAGCTTCAATGTTTCAAAATTCAAGAAGACACATAAAGTAGAACATATGTATTTATTATAGAGCCTAGTTTCCTTTTATAAAATTTATTGGCAGCTATCTAATTTGTTTAACATAAAGATTTTGTCAGATATATATTAAAACAATTCTTCTGAAAAAGTGTAGTTCATATGAAATGTGTTCATGTGACTGCAAGTCGGGTTGGATCTTTTGAAAGGATTTTTTTTCATTTTCAGTGGCTTTATGTGCTTTTTAACATTTCTTACCCTAATTCATGCGTAAACTAGTTAGATTTTGTAATCCTTATTTCTTAATTAGAGGTCTAGTCAATAAGATTCAAACGCGTCAACCCCACGGATTGCTCTATTATAAGTTATACTGTTGCTCGTTGTCAATAAGACCTGTATTCAATTCGAAACATTTTATTTACGCTGTCTTGTTTAGAAATGCAAACATTTGTTTCTAAATTTCGCGTATTTATTCATCTACGTAGCTTTTTCCTAACTATAAACATTTTAATTTTCTTCTACGAAGTTATTATTTGCCATTGCCTTACTATGTCCTGGTTGGTTACCAGTCTAACCAGTTATAGCTGAATACTAGTGTATTTCATGGAGCGACGTCCACAACACAGTTACTGTGTAACACGATACCCCTTGGTAAGACTGGTTGTCAGATTTTCGGGCATCTGACCACCCCTTAAGACAGTCAAAAATCTACAAATGAAAGCAATGAAACTATTCACAGTGAAAGCGGACGCGGTCGAGACATTGAATATTTATTTATTTGTTTTGACAATCCAACGACTAGTTCACAAAAAAAAATACCCAGAGCTTAGTCTTACTGTATATCTACAGTGAACTTGTCACTCAAAATTGTGCATAGCACTAACGGTCTTATCAAAAAAATCTTATCAAATGTTTAAGATATTCATCAGTTAAACAGCTCGATTAATAAAAAATATACTTTAATGTTAAGAAAATGGTGAAACTAGAAGAAAACAAAAAAAAATATCCAGGTGGCCAGGATGAAATAATTAGGGCTGAGTAAGTAGCAGATGACCCCACCTATCCACCATTTTCGTAGGTTCAACGTTCTGCCAAACACCCTGTAGTTTTCCTATTTGAATCTCTCTTTTCCTCATTTAATTTCAATCATGTTCTGGCAGTTTGAGTAATTACATGTGGCCTGCCCAAATGTCCTTTCTTTGTTATTGTTCGTCAAATGGAGCTCCTTAAGTTCTGAGTTGAGCTGTATGATTACTGATAAATGCGTGCACTGACTGAGCAGGTCCACTCAATCTGTGTGGTTCTGTCCTCAAAAGACTATTTCAGACACCAATCTACATAGTCTTCACAAGATCTGACCAAGACGTCTGGACTTTCGTCTGGAGTTTGTTTCGGCCTTTCTTCTCAGAGTAGTCAGATAGGAAACACCGAATTCATCTAGATTTAGAAATATGATTGACGTGTATAAGGAGTAAAACTTAATTACAGAAATAAAATCATTAATCATTTGATCTTCACCAGGTAATTAAAGTAATGAATATAAAAAAGGTAAAAATAAAATAAACTTAGGTAAAATCAAATAAACTAATAAGAATGAAATCAAATAAATTCGTAACAATACAGTAGAAATGAATAAATTGATAAAATTAATAATTAATAAATAAAAAACAAATTGTTGTCATCATAACATTTAGAACATGAAATGTATGATGGAATTCAAACAAGAATCAAATATCAGCAATAAAATGATTGCGATATTGAGCCAGGGTGTTAGACAAGATGGCTATTATAATAACTTAATTTCTTTTCCCTCACATTGGTTTTGTAGAACCTATAATAAACATTCAGTTTGTGACAGCCGTTGACAGATGTAGGTTTTAGAAAAAATCTGTGTTGCAGGTCCACATGCCTAACGTAGTGGCCTCATACAAATTAACAGACAGGTATCAATAAATAAATGAAAAGACAAATGAAAATGCTGTGTGTGAGACGTGGTGAAACCGAGTGGTGGTATCTATGACACCTCTTAGTCCATCCAAAGATATTGTATAGCTTCGTATAAAATATATTAAAAACTGTTCTAGCTTATGAACATAACATAACCCTCTCAATAATACATGATACAGTAAACTAATTAAATCTATAAATATCTTTGACACAGTTTTAATTTATACAGGATACAATTTTAACCAGTGCGTAAACTGTAACCATGAATTCAGCATATAATTCTAGACTCCCTAGCTAAAATCAGCTGTTCCATACATTTTGACCGCGTAGGCATTGAACTTTTCTATGGAACCGAAAAATGTCTACGCTATGGGGTGTAGAATGATATGCTGAATTCATGGTTACAGTTTTCGCACTGGATAAGGAATCAAATTAATTATTTTCATTTAACCTAATTATATAAACCTACAAAATAAAAATACTTTCAACAGTTTTTTTTTTTGATAAACACAGTTTGAAAGAAGCTGCTTTGCAAGAAGCATAAATATTTGCCAAATAGTTACACTAGTGCCTAATTAAATTAATTACTTAATTAAACCTACACTGACCCTCAATACGATAAAAAATTGTTTCAATCATTACTGTATGGATTCCACTACTATTTACCAAGTAAAACAAAATAGGTACACCTTTTGTTGCTTAAGGAATTTTTTCAAACATGAAAACGACATCTGGGCAAGTCTGAAATATGAATAAATGAATGAAATGCATTGACCCCAAAGTGGTTTGACCAGACTATTCATCGAGTGAACCCCAAGATTTTCACTAGCCCCCGAGGCCTCATGTTTCATGGTGCTACAGAGACCATTGCATATCACGAAGCAGACCGGGCGCGGAGTAATGGTAGAGAATTAGAGGTATTGCGAACCTTCCCGGATATGCATCCTAGAGTAGGCATTGGACTAGTGGAGAGACGGGTGATATTTATCTACCGCCACCTATTTGATTAAGGCCGTGAACACATGTCCACGGTGCGGCGCCAAGCCGCGCGCCGCGCAGGCCACCGTGTGGCGGCGCGGCGCCATAGACATACACCGTAGACATGTGTCCACGCCCTAAGGTCGAGCTTCACTGGTGCATCTTTTGGCGGAGTTCAACTGTTTTCTCGGCTTTTTTCTATGCCATTGCTCTGCTGTGTTAAATGATGTTTTCCTGTTTTAATTTCATTCCTGTTTTCATTGTGCTCATCTGAGGTCCCGCTAATATCCGTTAAACATCTAGCAAAGCTTGAAAAACACAAAACATAAAAATTAGAATCATAAATTTTGCTAAAGATTTCCTTCTAACCTTTTCCTGATAGCAAAGGTGAGCACTAAGGAAAAGTTTTTGAAAAATCCCCTTATTGATTTAAATAGGGGATGGAAGTGTTTTTGTGGAAGTAAGTAATTTTTGCAGAAGGGAAATCCCATGTAAAATGTAATAACACGGCTTGTCAGTATAGCTACATCACAATGCATTGTTTTGTTTTAGTACTGTTTCAGTTATTGAAGTATTAAAAGCTTACTGATCATATGCAAGCGATACCTATGGTGTAGATCTGCCACTTAGCGCATTGTCGTGGATAATAGCCTGAAACTTCGATATTATAACAATATTAGTGCTTTTAAGATGACATACATCATATCCGGCATTATGGTGCTTTTCAATTGAAAGTACCTACTTTAGGAGAAGTGTAATGGTTATATCTAAATATATAATATGTTAATAGCTTGGCAACTGATTTTAGTTCATTGCAGTATACGAGTATGTAGGTATAGTACTGTGTGATAAATCAATAACAGTATGAGAAACAGTGAATTTCTAAAGTACACAAACTCATATTAACTGCAAATACATGAAAAATATCGTTTTGATTATAATCTGTTTTCAGTCAATGCAATAGAAGCAAATCTTGAGATATTTCTTGTAACAATATGCTAAAAGTTAACAATCAATACTTTAACTATATGCAACGTTTAAAAATAAGCTTCTAAATGATAGGTAAATGGATAACAGTTTCAAGACTATTAGTAGATGCTAGACAAGACACATATGCATAAAAAATCACACAGATCTAGTGCTAAAGAACTTTGTACTATTTTTAGTCAATATAGCTTAAAATAGTTCGCTGTGTTTACTCTAAATAGTGACTAGGTACAAGATAGACAAAAACATATGTGCATTATTTATAACCAGGTCTGTTTTATTGATTCTATTTAGGAATGGATCGTGAACTCAACTTTCTTGCCAGTAGACGAACTATGACAACGCCAGCGGTTTATAAAATAAATAAACTTACTCGTGGTTGCAACACTACGGCTGGCATGGGTATGTTTCAGCGTCACTAACTTGTATTTACATTTATTTATTTATTTAAACTTCTCGCGCACAAAAAGGTACATAGGCGGACTTAATGCCTTAGGAATGCCTACGGCATTAAGTCCGCCTAAGTACCTTTTTATTCTAATCTCTTCCCCACGCTTGGTTGACTGGTAGAGAATGCTCTACCAGTCAACCAAGGGTGGTGAGAGACGAGGCCGAGTCCCAGCTGTGGGAATATTATAGACTGACTTTGCTTATGCTCTCTAAAATATGGTATATTCACTAGCTGTGCTACAGGTTTCACTTGCGTGGGCTAAGTTATTTTTCATGACAGGAGTTCGGTGTAGAAATTGGAACTTGACTCCAATTTTAGCGATAACTAAAACTGACTTCGATTATTATGAATAGTTTGTCTAGGGATTGATTCCAAGTCCAGTCCAAGACGTTTGTTACAAGATAAGATATGCATATTTTAATACAGTCCACTTTAAACATTTAATTTATGTAGCGATCGCTGGTAATAAAACCACATAAATTAGAAATTTAAAGTGGACCGTATTAAAATATGCACAAGGTACAATAATATAAAAAAAGTAAGATGCTTGTTACACTGGCAGGTTGCGAATGGTGACTAAATAAGATTCACTCACATGAACGGAACGAGTGAAATTATTATGTATGTTTCGTACAAAAATAACCGCCTATATTCCCCGAAGGGTTAGGCAGCTAGTGCAACTCTATAGTACTGTCGAGAAACTAACATCTATACACCGTAAGGACTTTTATTGCTTGCAACGCTCAGCCGCTATAGTAACCCTTGCTAACAGATCAGAAGGCCAATTCTCGTAATTAAAAACGTTCAAAATCTAGTCGCAGTCTCATCTCAGCGACAAGCAAATGTCAAAAACGTATGAAAAATCTTGGTATTTTTGACAGATTGTCACTGAGATCAGACTGTGAACGTTCTTAAAATTACGAGAATTGCCCCTCTGGTCATTGTGTGCATTCGTCAGATGTAAGTTTCCTCGATGGTACCTATACCCAAATTTTGTTATGTTTAAGTGCCATATAATAGAGGGTAGGCTTATTGCCATCAGCCAGGCAAAAATCCATACTATGGGCTGCTACAAAAAAATCCAGAAGAAAAATCCAATAGGACATGCTCAGAGTGGGTAAAGCTAGCGAGCCTTTTTTTTATCTCGGGTTGGAAAGCCTCATGGATGTCCTCCGCCCTGGGGAGGGCGGACGGGTCTGTCACACTCTTACTGACTAAAACCACCCCGGGGTTCCGTCCTGTACTTGCACCGGGGATCACGGGATCTCATGAGACTTCCGCGAACCGCGGCTGGTCTCCTAATAGTCCGGCCCGTCTCCTAATCTAAACATAAAATTGCTGTTTCATAGAAATGTGCAATACCTACGAGGTTGAAATATATGAAAAAGCAATATTTTATTAAGTAACCGACGAATAATTTCAATGCCGGCTCAAGTTGCGTGTCGATGTACCTGCCACCCTTTATGATAATGTGTATAAAGTATCTCCGAACATAAACTACGGTTGTTTGGATTGTTTCACATTATTTCAACATTTAAATTGATGGTTAAGGACGAAATCACTTTTGAAAATCGCAAATTGTATTTAGAGGAATCCTACTTGTAATTTTTTAATGTCAAACCAATAGCAGTATATCAAAAGTAAACAGAAATAACTTAACAATAAACCTAACAAATGTGTTGCCCAAGAGATACCGCGGCCCCTGGCACACAGGCAACTGAGGGAACACGGGTAGGTTTTAGTCAGTAAAAGTCTGACACGCCCTCCTGCTCCACCCAGAGCGGGAGAAGTTATTTGATGATTTCACACCAAAAAAAAAAACCAGTGATACCCAATAACTGGGCTTTTGAGGGCACTTCATGTAAAATAAGGATATTCGGCTGCATTCAGCTAGACCGGAAGCCTACACGAACATAGTTGGGGAAAAGCTAACCAAATGATGATGATTTATTTACTTTTACAACTATCTGTATCTATCTAAAAGCACATTTTAACTAGTGATATAAATGATAACGGAAACCCGGCTTAGTGTCCATCACGATTTGTTGTTTCCGTAAACAAAGGCAGAAAGATCGCGTTTGTCAGCATAAAAGTCACCTGATGAAGCACATCTACAATTTACATGACTAAAATAGTAAAACTAAACTCGGCTCTAGAGCAGCTAAAGAACAACAACACTTGTTTTTGATGGCATATCAACAGAGCTCCTTGAAGGGGTTGCGGCTCTAGTCCTGAGAGAGCTACAATGTCTTTAACTCCGTCATCCAAGCGGGTACAACGCCCGAAGAGTTGAACAAAGATCCGGTGGTTTTGTTCTCCAAAAAAGGTAACTAAGCCTTGCTGAAGAACTATGGACCCATGTCACTTCTGAGCCAAATATACACGTAGTTCTAGACGGTCATCCATGAACCGTCTCGCCAGGAGTTTTGACGAACTCCAGCCACCAGAACATGTCAGTTCTCGAAACGGCTTCAGTACCGTGGACCACATCCATATCGTTCGGGTAATTGTACAGAAGACCGAAGAGTACAACCAGCCGCTGTGTATGCGATTTTTGGACTACGAGAAAGCTTTCGATTTCATCGAAATCAGGGCAGGCTGGCCTCTCTGCAACGATGTCAAATTGACTAGCGCTACGTCGAATTGATGAGATGTTTTTATGACGCCACCACGATGACTGTCCAGGTCCAGCCAGTACTCAGAGGGGTGAGGCAGGGAGGTGTGTTATCCCCGAAACTGTTCACTATAGCGTTGGAGGACGTCTATATGATTCTGGACTGGACTGGACAGGGTATCAACGTGAACGGCGAGAACATCTTAGCCCTTTGTTTTGCCTATGACATCGTCATAATGGAAGAGACCCTGGAACAGTTAGACAAGATGGTGTTCAGCCTAAATGAAGCTTCACGGCGGGTTTGCTCTGACATTATTGATTGATATTCGTTTTTGTGTTATGGAATATGCTCAGACTCAGTCTCTCCCAGTTACAAACATATTTGACATTTACCATCCTTTGCTTTTATTATCATTATTTACCTAAAAGCAAAATCAAAGCCTCAAAAGTTTAAGATAACACAAGTCTGATTAATTACTCAATACCGTCAATTTTACGGTTAGTAAACAAAATACGATCGCCGGTTCCTCTCACTATTTCTTTCGCACATTGTTACGTTAAAAACTTGGCTCCGATCTGTGTCAAGTTCGCGTACATTAATTTATTATTATATTACGGCTGCTACATACCTACAGGTTCCTGTTTTTTTGCAACGATCCGTAGAATTTACGAGTCGTATCTCTCGTTGGATCTTGAGCGTATTACTGTTCTAACTCAATTCCGACGATATGAATTATTTATACTGGCCAGTTTACACAATTATTGTTGTGGTATATGTTATGAGCATATACCTAAGTAGCTTGTTGTGAAAGATGGTTCAAACAATTACTATATTTATTAGTTCAGTAGACCTACCTAACTAGAGGTAGGCACCACTTTTAGCCAATTAAAATACCTAAGTAGTCAAAACAAAGTCCGTATTTGTAACGTTCTCCCAGTTTTATTACCTATTCGAATTGGACTTCACAGGCGATGCACGAGATAGGTACCTCCATACCGAAATATACAGGGTGAAATTGAAAACATGTAGTATAATCATTTTCGTAGCACTTTATTGTGAGATTTTAGTGATAAACCTGGACTCAACAACTATTATCGCCATCACTATCATTCCCAATATATTTGGGGTCGGTGAAACATGTCTGTTTCTTCCATACTTCTTTATGAACTAAACAAATTAACTCTTGCAACAAAATTGCGTAACACACTAAAGTCTATTCGCCGAGAGTTGATAAAGTCAGAGTTTCTTAACTCATTACAAATTGCGGCCCGCTAATTATTTATAGGCAATATGGCCGCCGCGCCCGGTCACCGTACGGGCCGCAGTTCACAACATATGCGTGCCTCGTACCACGGAAGCGGCGAAAGCGGGAGACAAGCGACAGCCGGTAGCAATTTGCGATAATTTTGCGGCAATCGCTATTCGGAGACGTATCATAATATTTATCAACTCTCAGCGAACAGACTGTATCAATTATAATCTGAATATTGTTTAAGGATATTACTAATCTATACCTTCATATGTTCGAAAAATGTGTCCTCTCAGTGAGTCGACATGCACACGAATGTAAAGAACTCGGTGGGATATTTTCGCGCGATGGATTTTAAACTCTCGGTGTTGAATCGAGCATTGAGAATCCAACAAAGTGCACCTCTGCGTGTCGAATCTAACTGTGTGTTTTACTGTTCGATATTCGTTAAGCAGTGCGATGAAGATCCAGTGCTCGGAAAATCCCACCGCGATTTTCTTACGGCCGTAGGAACTGTCAAATTGAAAGTAATTCCTACTGATAATGTGTCATGCAATTGTGATATTGTTGGTTGTGTAGATTAGCAAGGCAGGCGCTCCATTTAAAATACTGGTATTCAGCTGCATTCGGTTAGACTGAAAGCCGACCCGAACATATTTGGGAAAAGGCTAGACAGATAATGATGATGATAAATGTGTCACGCAATTACCCCGCTGTACTCAAAAACCAAAGACAGATAATTATGATAGAAGAATGCAAGTGAAACTACGGACAGTAGACTATAGTTACTAAATATAATTTAGTTCGTGCTTCTCGTGTACACAATGTTGTTAATATAATATTGTTGGAGCGATTGACCGACCGGCTGAACCCCGTTGCCAAGACATGTTTGTTTACTAACTGGGACAGTCATTTTGGCATGTATTATGATCCAAATACAAGCTGGGAAAAATATAAGCATAGTTTAGTTCTGCGAAAAAAGCATATTCATTTTTTTTTATCCCTAGAACGAATATACGAAACGAGTATTTCATGGTTAGGTGTTCTTAAATTCCGAAGAATTGCCAAAATTAAGTGGCAGTGGGCAGGGCACATTGCTCGCAGAACAGACGGGCAGTCAGTGGCGTGCACAGAGTTTTAAGACAGGGTAGACATAAATAAAAAAAAGGCAAAATAAACACAATAACCGATTGCTGTACCTACCTACACAGCATGCAACCTGTGAGACAATTATATGAATTATATTGTTTTGTATTGAATTTACGATTGTCCTTTAGTTTGTACCCATTAATTGCAAATCCGGTGTACAACTACTTTTCACGATCACTTGTTTATTTTTTTCCACCGATACATACATAGTTTTGAAAATACATAACTTTTTCTTTTCTCTATACACACACCGCCTGAACAAAATTTCACACAGTGAATATTATTTGTTTTTCACACTATTTATCAATCTTAAATACATGCTATCATAGCTCACAACCAAAATAATTAAATCAAAACAAACAATGGTGTCAGAATTACTCGGAATATGAAAATAATACGACAAAAAGTAATGGTAGCGACAATTCAATGAAACAATGTTACTTTTTTAAATAGTCGCATAACCAACTTTGTTCGGAAGACTACGGTAAGTTTCGTAATTCGTCTCGTTGTAAAAAATCGTAAAAAGCCAGTGACTACCGTGTATGGTTGCGTGCGTTATTTATTACATTGTGTGCCACGTATGTATAGGAACGCACACCCAATAAATCTGCATGACCACGAGAGAACACATATAAACATTAAGATGCGAATAGTTCGTGTCTCTCCCGAGACACTCAGCGGCGCTAGTGCATTACAATGCGAATTGCGAAGATGCGTCAAATTGTACGAACGAACAGGTATTTTATAGATGATACTAATAATACGACCGACGCTCGATAGGTGGCGCTGATTTATGAATAAACATTTTTTTGTTTATTATTATAATAATATTAGTTTTACAAATTTATCTGATTTAGGCAGGCAGTGTCTTTCTGTCTTTATGGGCTGCACGCTACGGCGGGCAATGGGCCCAAAAGATTCTGGAGTGGCAATCTCGTACCGGAAGACGTAGAGTTGGTAGGCCTCCCACAAGGTGGATTGATGACCCAGTCAAGGCCGCAGGAATCCATTGGATGCGGGAAGAACAACCGGTCCGAGTGACGGAGCTTAGGGGAGGTCTATGCCCAGCAGTTGACGTCTTTCGGCTGAAATGATGATGATGATGATTAGGTATTCTTAGGATCTTCATGAATATTACACGGTTAGGTATTTAGTACTTATCTACACGGGCAAAATGTATGTGTATACAATAGCATGTCAGTTTACTGATTAACACAGTAATCCGTCAGCAACACATTTCCACTATGAAAACAGTTATTATTATGCGAATTTAAAATATCTACGGGAATTTTCCCTGTTATACAGAGGCGGTCCTACACGGCCTCAATTCTGTATGGTTATAATGATTCCCTGCGGAATCTTACTACGTCAATATCGTGTTTTTTATAAACCAATGTAACGGTAAGGAATCGAGATGTCATATTCTGTATGTTCCAAGAGAGTTTGTCGATATTATTAATACGATATTAGCAAATGTCGTGTGTGATTGACGTGGTTACGAGTAAGGAATCGTTCAGTGGTCATAGTGAATTCAGGCCCTGTATGCAGAGGCTACAATATGGAGCTACAATATGGCTTCAATATGGAGATGACAATACAACAATAATAAAATGTCGGCGATATATATTAACGTTCCCAGCCTGCATACCATAAATCAATTAAATGTATGTAATTGGTCAGTACAGTATTATAATTTATTTAATAACTTCAAAATACTCCCGTGATTCATAAATTTAAGGTCGCTCAGCGAGCTGTGGAATGAACTATGCTTGGAGTCTCTCTAAGGGAACGAATCCGGAATGAGGTGATCCGGCAGAGAACCAAAGTCATCGACATAGCTCACAGAATAAGCAAGCTGAATTGGCAATGGGCCGCCCTTCTTAGCCGTAAAGCCGTTAACTGTTGGGGTAGACGTGTTCTTGAGTGGAGATAAGAATAAGAATAATTTATTTTTTGAAAAGTTACATTCAAATGCGTTGCTTCCTGGAACTCACACTAGGATTCCCTGTGTCGGGAGATCCAGGCTCCTTCATTCCGTTTACATTTATTGCTTTACATGTAAATACTACGTTACAATAAATTTCTTAATTTCTACTAATCTACTGGTAATCTACTAGAAAAGAATCCTTACTAATATTATAAACGCGAAATTTTGTAAGTATGGATGGATGTTTGTTACTCTTTCACGCAAAAACGGCTGAACGGATTTGCGTGAAATTTGGCACACAGATAGATTATAACTTAGCTCAACACATAGGATACTTTTTATCCAGGTAGTACGTTCCCGCGGGATAATTTCCAACCTCCACGCGGACGAAGCCGCAGGCGGAAGCTAGGATTCAACAAAAGTTTTAAAAAAAGATCGCGAAACGGCAAACGTACACGTAGTACGCGCTCAGGCTAGGTGGAGCGAAGACCTTTGCAGGGTGGCTAGTAGCAGCTGGATTATTTTTGCTTAGAGTCGAGCTGAATGTCGTACAATTAGGCCTATGTGCAGCCTTCGCCAGCCTGTGGTCTGATGATGATGATGCCTAGTATTGCCAGTATTTTCATTTACCGTCGTATTTCTGTCTCCATGTTCAATGTAGTCACCCACATTTTTTCAGTTATAGCTTACATCCCATGTAATAGGGGCGACTTTATTGCCAGTAATCAGGCTCAAATCCAGACTCCCGTCTGCTAAGGGTTGAGAACTGTCTAGGTAATAGAATAACCCAATATCTAACTGCACTTAATAAAGACTGAGCATAGTTATACTGTGTTAATTTCCTATAATTTACGGACAGTTTTAGGTTCAAATCATGACTCTTTTAGCTTTACCAATAATGAAGTAAAGACCATAATTAATACCTTCGCATAGCAGTCCCCCATTTGAAAGTAGCTATCACAGGTAAAATTAGCTTACGAAACTATTTATTTGCCTAGTTTGGAAACTGTTTCTTATGAAATGCTACTATTGGTAAGCAAAACGATCCGTTTTTGTTAGAGGCCTCGTCCACGGCGACTTTTTCTAGCGATGCAGTTGCGCATGTGTACCTTCGCCCAGATTCAGTATCGCTACTATCGCGATGCTGTCGCGCTTCAGTCGCGATCTTATTAGGCTTCTTTCAGCTGTATCGATACAGCCGCGCGTTTGCATCGTTTCTGTCGCACGTTGCAAACGCGACTAACGCATGATAGTAGCGAAACAGCGACAGTTTCGCGACAAAGAGTCGCCGTGGGCGAGGGGCCTTAATAGGAACTGAGCAATAAACTCTTTGGAACTCCACCGATAGACAAGATAAGCCTTGTATCTATTAGAAAACGGGTCGATTGATTGGAAAACAAAACAGGCGCGTAAAGCTTCAAATGCACCTGCAGAGAAAGTCTCTCTTTACAAACCTTTGATGTAGTGCCGCTAGGGTTAATTAATTACTGCACGATCACATAGTACATTCTCAGAACACAGTATTGCAAACATTCAGTGTATGTGTTCACCTACTCATCATAGTCAGAGCCGTTCGTATTTCTTCGTATCAAACTAAACGATCGTGCCAGATGCCGTTGTAAAAGTATTAGACGAGCAGTAACGCGGGTACTGGTAACAGGGCCATTTGCTCAGGCCAACTGAAAACATAACCGAGGGCAAGTCGTAGGACCACACAAAACACAAATCAATATACAGGGTGATTGGAAGATGGGTGCAAAGCTTTAAGGTGAAGATAGTATCGACAATTTAGAACCATTTAAGCCATGGTTGTCTTCGACGAAGTCTTACCAATTTTTTTTCATTTTTTTAATAAGGTTTAAAAGACGTATTGTACAATTTTTTTATTTTTTCTGAGCTTTAAATGTCTGTAAAAAAAATGTCTAATGACACAGAAGCCTAAAACATGTTTTGCTTGATTGCTTACACATTACTTTAATTAAATAAATAAAAAATGAATTCATTTATCATTCAATTTGGCCATAATTATGCAGTTTACATTAAATTTTGAGAATTTCCGAAAAAAAGACTTAAAAATTTGGTTAAAAATATTTGGTAAGACTTCGTCTAAGACAACCATGGCTTAAATGGTTCTAAATTGTCTGTACTATCTTCGCCTTAAAGCTTTGCACCCATCTTCCAATCACCCTGTATAAATGAAAGTAGTGGAAAATATTTTTCCACTAATATCAGTAACTGGTTTGAAAATTGAGAACATAATGTGAATGACCAACAAACAAAATGTTATAACAATTTTTGCACAAATTAAAAATAGTAAAATTGTTACATTAGTAGCTGGGCAGTGGAGGCTCCGTAGGTTACCATTAGTTCGAATTCCCACAGGCGCTTAACTGTGAAGGAAAACATCGGGTGGAAACCAACATGTCATAGAACCAAAAATTCAAAGAAATCTATCAACCCGTACTGAGGAGGCCTGTGTCCCAGCTGATAAGAAAAAACCGTCAGTCTGGTTGAATGGCCAAATAGATTATGGTAACACTACTAGTTACTCCCACAAAATCATAGCAGATAAGGTCCAATTTCAGCAGCAATCAACCTTAAAATCCATAACTTTTAAAGAATTGGTGAAGAAAAATAATTATTTAAGGACCATGTTTTTTCTATATTACTTACAACCCGGATGCGCACGTGCGGTATGAAAACTGGTGCTTTGAATATCCCGGCTGACCACATATTGTACAAATTATACATGCAGCTGCTTCCAGCAAGTCAGCAACAATATTGGCCAACCAGGAAATTAAGCCAAGTGAGCCGCTGCAGGTACCTACAGTCTTATCAAAAATAAACGAAGAGTCACGCTGCGGACGATGCCTCACCTGTTGGCTTGCGCACCGAACTCTAACTCTGGCCAGCCCGGTGCGAGTGGTCTGAACTCAACCTTACCAACACTGATTCCCTGTTGAGCAACAGGAACACCAAACACCTCTTTATAGCTTCCGATCACCGTTTTCCGACAACCACACGGGCGGTATCACGGGTACAGCTAGTCTAGGAATAAAATTACAAACTTTTAACAATTTTGAACCCTATCACAGTTAAACAAGGTTGAGAATTACAAAATGGGACAAGGAAAATAGTTCACGTTGACAGTGTTTTATTACAGAAATCTTTGCTTTTAATTACGTCGAGTAAAGCGGCTAATAACAGGAATAGTTGTAGCTGTGTCTAGTAAACGAAAGTACGCAATATATTTAGGATAATGCATGCGTAAGAGCATAGAACTTATCTACGTATGTAGACAGAATGAGTGATAATGTTTACATTTTGAAATGTAAAATGTGCATGCGGTGCATTCTCTTGTAGTTGTAAACTTGTTCTTGTTGATCAATTGTTGCGTTTACATACATTCTTTTGGTTTTTCGTATAACGCTTTTCGTTTGTTATGTTTAATGAACGAAAAAAAAAATTCGTGCGCTTTTGTATGACATCTTAAAACGCGTGTCTATTTCCCGTTTTGTTTGCGTTGACGTGTGTTCGGAAACCTGTAGATATGAGTGCAGAAAGTACCTAAAACTGTAGGCGTAGTCTTTCTCGTTTACACTGATTCTGATGACTATCGTATATTTATGGGGATTGATTTGTCAAACTAAGAACTGTGATCACCAAACTTTAAACCAGAAGTGGTGACTATTAAAGGTTTTCATTTTCAATCGTAGAAAATGTTGCATCTTGTTGTTGCTGTTCCATACAAAACTTCAATACCAACTCGACCCAAATGTATGGAAGAACCTGAACAGCTGATTATTTTTTCGCGTTAACGATGTTGGCCCTATGGAAAAAGTTGTTCAGTTTTGTGGTCTGTACCACACCCTTCAATACATATATATTAGGTCTTTACCTATGAAATTGCCGTTTTGCAGTACTGGCCATTTCAAATCAAAATAATTTTTGTTTGGGTAAGAATTCTAATTTCAAATTAATTTTATTTTAAAAACATGGATTTTTTTTTCCAAAAGTAGTCATTTGTTTATTGATTAGTGTTACATTTTCATCGCATTTCAATCTTTTTCGTCATCATGGATACGTTAAAAATTCGAGTAATTATGGAATATGAGTACCGTCGTGGCAGCAACGCGGCACAAGCGGCACGCAACATCAACGACGTTTACGGAGCTAACACTACAAACCAACGCACCACCTGTTATTGGTTTGCTCGCTTCCGTTCTGGAAATTTCGACCTGAAAAATGAACCTCGCGGTCGTCCGAAGACTTTGGTCGACAATGACGAATTAAAGGCGATTGTGGAAGCTGATGATACACAATCTACGGCTGAATTAGCAGCAGCTTTCGACGTTAGCGTCAAAACAATATTGGTCCATTTGCGTCAAATTGGCAAGGTAAAAAAGCTTGACAAATGGGTGCCCCACGAACTCAATGATCGTCAGCGCGAAGTACGCGTCGAGACGTGCCTTGCACTGCTCAACAGACACACAAATGAAGGAATTTTGAACCGCATTGTTACCTGCGATGAAAAATGGATTCTGTTTGATAACCGCAAGCGCTCAGCAAGTTGGTTGGATCCTGGTTCAGCACCTAAACAATGCCCTAAACGAAAACTTACCCCTAGAAAAGTGATGGTCACTGTTTGGTGGTCTAACGCCGGTGTGATTCATCACAGCTTCTTACCAAACGGGGTGAGCATTACTGCAGATGTGTACTGTGAAGAACTGAACACAATGATGGAGAAGCTGGCACATCTCCAACCAGCATTGGTCAATCGCTCGTCTCCGCTGCTCCTGCACGACAACGCGCGACCTCATACTGCACAGCAGACGGTCTCCAAGTTGCAAGAACTGGGGTTGGAAGCTCTCCGTCATCCGCTCTACTCACCAGACCATGCGCCTACAGACTACTACTTTTTCCAGAATTTGGATAAGTTCTTGGCGGGAAAAAAATTCAATACCCGAGAGGCAGTACAAAATGCCTTTGAAGAATTTGTTGCCTCCCGTCCAGCTGATTTCTTTAAGAAGGGCATCAATAAACTGCCACTGCGATGGCAAAGATGCATTGATTGCATGGGTGATTACTTCGATTAATACAAATAAAAAATACATGAAAAAAATTCGTTTAAATTTTTTCATACAAAACGGCAATTTCATAGGTAAAGACCTATTATATACAGTATGTATCACCCCACATTTCTGATACACTCTGTAGACACGGAATATTTTGCGAACGTCCGCGTAAAACGAAATGAACAACAGAAGCATCGTTACCAAAATACTCGGTCAAGGTGAAGCCCGATTACCTACCGTACGGCTTTTTTATAGATTTAGGAATCATATATACAAACTCCTTTCGTTCGGTTGTAATCAACCTTTTTGGAAGAAAAAAGTTGAATGATATAAAAACTAAAATGACTAATGTTTCCGAATGGGAGTTTTTGGCGGGATACGGTTGGAACATGTCGCACGAATTTTCATTTTCATGAAATTTAGTGAAATAGCGAATTAAATTGTATAATTTTGGTAGTGAATTATTCAATTTAGTTACATGTGAGTGCACAAGTGTAGTGAAGGTGAAAATAAGTGACTAAAGTGGACTTTTCGTGTTCCCCCCAAAAACTCATATTAGGTTGTTGTAAAGTTACTACCGCTTTACAATAACTTTGACTTGTGCTTTGACTTGACTGACTAAAGACGACTATGACTGTTTTGTAACTTCGTGCCCGGTATCGGGCCATTTACTTGATCGAAAAGAAAAATTACTTGACACTGGCTAAATGCACAAACCGTGCGAAGCCACAACTGAAAAAAAAAAAAAAAATGTTTCCGAATATAAATACTGACTACGTCGTTGGTCGTTGGTCAAGTGCTGACGCTGAGCATTTAGGTCCTAGGTTCGATTCCCGGGTCGGGAAAATTTTACTACAATTTTTCTCTCTGGAATTTCTAAGTAGCTGCCCGAAATTGGATGTGTGCTCGGTTGATGGCAATATGTTACATGGGACTTTAACATAACTGGCGAAATGTGGGTGTACTATGCATAGGTTCACCTCGGCCAATCCGTTCGGGAAACAAGGCGTGATGTTATTATATGTCTTAAAATTGGAAGGTCTAGTTGACAATGTTAGACGTCATTCAGAAAATAAATAAAACTTACATCTGCAGGCTTAGCATGACGCTTTCTATTTCTACGAAGAATAGATAATGTTTTTCAATACAAAGTGACAATTCGTTTCTCTATTTTTGACATCGCACCGTAGATATCCTTCTACAATCTGTAATTTAGTCTTTCGTTTGTAACGATCTTTGTCTAGGTCCGTATAAATGTAGACTATTTCAGAAGAATATTTCTTCCCAAACTGTCAAAATCAGACTGACAACAAACTTTCTACTCAACGGCCACAAAGTATATACGATTATCTACAAAATCATGATTCGTTTAGAATGCATAACTGTGATAATTAATAGAAAAACCTAGCTATCTTCTCCTATTGTACATCATTTAGTTAATAGTCATATCTATTCTTCCGTCGACAAATCGGTGTTCGTGCTAAGCCTGCAGAACATAAATACAATTTTGTAATGGCGTTGTCACAACAGACCAAGTGTATGTGAATCATAATATTCTAATTTTTTACGCCTCCACCAACCTACACTCATCTGCAATCTGTGCAAATATTGTGTACACATGCACGCTGCATTCTCTTTGAATGTGTTAACATACAAATTGAAATGCCGGGGCTCATAGACCAGAAAGGTCTGAATCATTTGAATCAAATTATGTAAACAAGCTACCAGTAAGTTTAGGAATGGCTTCTATTATGACCAGAGATCGGATATTCGGATGCATATTTACCTAAAGATAATTTTTAGCTATGAAAGTATGGAAGCGGCTTTATAAATTATTTGTAATATTTATTAAAAATCCCGGGATTCTTGGACTGCATAACTATTCAGATGTGTATTAATTTAAAATTAATGTTTAACCCGATACAAATATGTTTATGTACTGGAGGAGGGGTGGTTTGTATTAGTTAAAACAAAAAATAAACAAATTACTTACCTAAATTAAGACTTTTTAGATACAAAAGCGCATTCCATGTTAGCCAACATATCAACTTGAGGTGAATATGCATCCGAATATCCGATCTCTGATTATGACAGACCAACAACATTAATTGCGTTATGTAAGTTCTAAGCAAACTTTTCCGAACATATGAAGCAATCGATTACTCCATTCTCCTTCAAAATTATTCAAATTATTCATTGTCTGCACGTAGGTACTTCTAATATGTGTTTCTCGCAAACCTTTCTTCCTGGAAAATAGGATCAATTATCTTATACTAGTTTTGGCTAGCGGCTTGGCCCGCTTGGAGATCAGAAATTACCCCTTGAGATCGTACTACTTACGGGGATAAAAAGTACCCAATGTCTTATTCCAGGTTACAAACTGGCGCGGGGTCTTTTTGGCTCACAGACTGATGTCTGTGAGCCAAAAAGACCCCGCGCCATTTTAGACGCGCAGGCAGTCGGTTGCGCTCCGACATAAGTCCCACATTACGGCGCGAACGCTGACGTACAAGTGGGTAAGCAGTAAAACAACCCCAATATTGAATTTCTAAACGATCATTGCTCACTCACTGGATTCATCATCATCGGCCTAGCCGTTTCCCAACTATGTTGGGGTCGGCTTGTAGTCTAACCGGATGCAGCTGAATACCAGTATTTTACATGGGGCGACTGCCTATCTGACCTCTACAGCAAAGTTAAAGTGGAAACGATATCCCTTGGTAAGACTGGTTGTCAGATTTTCGGGGTTTTTACGACCCGTAACTACTGTCAAAGATCCACAAATAAAAGCCGGGACCAACGGCTTAACGTGCTTTCCGAGACACGAAGGGGTCTTGCTATGCAAAGATGGTCACCCATTCAGAGTAGCTTAAGTTGATTGATCGACCCGTACGGCTGTTATTACTTAGACACAAGCCCCTCAGTCCAGCTCATTCACTGGACTCATTATACTAAATTATTTCTTCAACATAAAAATAGAATTGGTTTTTACTGTTAAAATGTTTTCCATAATTCGCTAGTCCGAAATCCTACGCATGTTTTATTTCTAACAGTTCTCAATTGAGGATAATGACACCCATACAATATCCTCTTTTCTCAGTATTTTTCAATTTTCCTCACTCACAACGAGAAAATCTTACTTACGTGCCAGTAATTGTGCCTCAAGTTCGAATCAAGACACGTACCTTCGTGGGCGGGTATCATAGTAACCATTTGGTTATCTGTGTGTGACCCGGCTACCGTTGTGAAAAAGCACATTTTTGAACGTACATATTCACTTCACTTCTTTTATGGCCTGCCTTCTTTTGTAGATACCGCTGGTTGTACCAAAAGTGAATTTAAAAATGTTTGAACTCTTGTATCTTAACAAATAATGAAGCAAAGACATAATACCTTCGCATAGTACCTAGACCCCACCTATTTGGCAGATAGGAACTGCAAATAGGTGCTACAGGTAAAACTAGCTTACGAAACAATTGATGCTACCATTGGTAAGCAAAACGATCCGTTTTAGTCTGTAGGAAGTAGGAACCGAGCATAAGACATTTGTCACAGAACCTAACATTCATCTAAAACACGTTATTTTTCATTGGAACTCATGCCAAGCTCACCGTCGCCGATATACTACGGGCATCCTATCGTTATTTGATATTAATTGGTCATCATCATCACAGGTATCGCTACCGTGGCATCATCATCTTCATAATAAAATAAAAATAAATGGTGTTTTATTGCAGGAAATATACCCTTAAACAAAAAATATAGTAAAAAATAAATAATAAATAAAATAAAATTCAAAACAGAGAGGTATGTATAGGTACTCATAGTCATCAAAAACATTAATTCTGTCGTCATCTTTCTTCATTTTTTGTTCCCGCTTAGGTGAACAGAAATCCAGTGCACAAATATAGGGCTTGCTAAGTTGCCGGAGACAACCTTCAAAATGCTGTTACTGGAGCGTTTCAATCTTCGCCAAAAAGACGCGACTCTCGACCTCATTATGGCGTAAAAGTCCGGGACCTTCGCTTCGGTAAACATGCTCGAGGCACTGCAGAATCTTGGTAGTTTCGTTTGAGTTCGGTAATGTTATCTTCAACTTATCTTAAGCATCTGCGCTCTGAGCAACGGCATCTTTACTATTATCTGCAGGTTTAGCAGATTTTGTTTTAGTTTTTTGCCTTTCACCTTCTTATCTTGTCGACAGTAATCTAAATACAGTCATCCCAGAATTTGGTAGTTTCAGCAGAGTCCATCAACTCCTGTAGCGTGCAGACAACAGGAGACGCTGGACAACATTGTTTGTGGGACAGCACCACATTTACACTCCAGGGCGGAGTATTCTGTGAATCTCTCCTCCTTTCATCATATATGTATATCGTTTTTACCACACCCAATATATTTCAGAATTATGAAGAACCTTTGAAAAATAAAAACATGAGTTTGTAACAAGTAAATCACTATAACATATATTCCGATTCCTTTATCATCCACGACCCCGACATGCAAACAATTCACACCACTTTAATACACAAATACCATATCGAACCATAAATAGTCCCCCACAACGAACAATTAGAAATGGGGACCTTCCCTAACGGATATAGAGACAAACTGGGATATATAAAAATAATTTGTCAGGATATCCCACCGCATCGAAATGTAGCTGTGGGCTATTTTGGGCTACAGTCAAGAACTGTACCCTCGCAACGGCCGCACGTTGTGATCAAATTATCTTGACAAGCTCGGCCTATGTGTATGTCTTTGTATGTGTGCGTTGCGAATTGTTTATAGGTTTTTAAGCTTTATTGTAATACTAGCGACCCACCCCTGCTTAGCACAGATTTGACGACTTGACAAAACCAAATATGAATAATGCACATAAAGATTCCGGAATCAATTCTCTAAATGATTTTTAAAAACGATTTAAAATCTGATGCGTAGTTTAGAAGAACAACGCGGTCACATAGACGGACACGAAAAAGGAATTGAATGAGGGGGATGAAAACTGATCGTCTTGGTTCTCATTCAATGTTTTTCTGGGTAATCGTAGCTACCGATTTCAAGTGCTGTATGTTTGAGAAGTGGCACTAGCTCAATGCATAGAGTAAGAGGTCGTTAACCGACGTTCATTATAAATTATCAAGCCTAATCATTTCTTAATAGCAGTAGCAGTAGGGTTAACTACAGAAAAACGAATGTTCATGGTGACCGGTGATGCGTCACCAAAAAACGACCTTAGTGAAAAATTCTGTCTCAGGTCCTTTTATTACGGCCAGAATAACGTTGCGTAGGATATTGCGTCATTTAGGTAGATTTAAAAACAAGCGCTACTGCTGTGCATAAGGTCCTAATTTCGATGTCCAGATCGGGCAAAGTGTTATTGGGGTGTTCCATCTGGAACTGCTTAGCAGCCTAGAGCCTGGATTTGTGGCCGGTTGATGGCAATATGCTCGCCCCCTATTACATAGGAATTAAAAATAACTGGCGAAATGTAGTGTACCATAGGTGTAGCTCTGTCCACGTTAGGTTTTTCATAATTTACATAAAAACAATGTGTTAAAAAATGGATTCCAAATACATAGTTGAATTCCTATCATTCCTGTGTGTGTGTCGAAACCACACATACAATTTATTTATTTTTTGTTTATGAAGTACCTTACTTCCTATGGCTGCTATGCTGTAAAACTTGGCCGCTTTATTCTTACGGTTTTATTCTACCGTCTTCATGCATTACTAAATTACTGTTATCTTCTCTCCTATCGCAGGTGTGCTGGAAGAGATTTCTGTAGAAATAAGCATTACCTTTGTACGTATTTTTCTGTTCCTTTCTTCTTGTCTGTTTATATGTGTGTGCATAAATGGTTAAATAAATAAATAAATAAATTTTCTTTGCGGTGAAATCACAATTTCTCATTAGTTTTGTTTCGATTCTTCTGAACTCGAGTCACGCGTTCTAAAACTTAGATGAGTCGGTATGGGCAAAATATCCAGCGAAAATCCTTTTCCTAATCTTGTCTGTATAGGATTTTTTTTCTGAATCATTGTTAATTTCAATGTTTCAAACAAACCAGGTTTTGAAATTAAGTATTTGCTTTTCATGTTTCCATTATTGCCCTATAAATGATTTTGAAGTTATTTACATTTTCAGTTATTTAAATTTTTCCAACAAACAACATCTTGTCTATATTTCTCTTAACTGCTTCTGAATGTTAAATGTTTTACTACTACATAACCTTTCTTATCACAGCACATTTTACTGGTTATATTTACCTACTTATGCATGAAAATTCCTATAAAAACTATGAGTGATGTAGAAACAAATAGAAAGACAAACAATAGGTATTTAAAATGTGTGTGTGTGAAGGATATTACTCTCACGACAGATTACTGATACTCGTTAATCTATCAGTAAACATATAACCCTATCCTTGCTGTCGCGTAGTTGGGTAAAAAGAGAGAACAAAATGTATAGAGTATTATCGTAGCCTGTCTTAAACCGATACTACTAGAGGTGTTGTCTTGATACTAGTGACGTGGCAGTAGACTAGCACTACTAATTACATTTTATCAAATCTTAGCCCGCCGTATCTAACCAAAACGTGTTTCCAATTAGTGCTTTGGCTTTCGTACTAATTGTTACAGCGTATATCTTGTTTCTATATCTGCTTAAGCGTGATCTTATTATGTACCTATGTAAGGTCTCAAGAAGTGGGAACATAGCTGAGTATTTGCTTTTAAAAGCGATTAAAGTGGAATAACGATGCCAGTTGCCAACGTGACTTTATTACTAAGTGTCCGCTGTCCGTCTGTCCGTCACAGGACTGTATTTTTGGAACCACAATAAGTTTTTTTTTATTTGGGTGGGAAATCATCAAATTACTTCTCCCGCTCTGGGTGGAGTAGGAGAGCGTGGCAGACTTTTACTGACTAAAACCCACCCGTGTTCCTTCAGTTGCCTGTGTGCCAGGGGCTGCGGTATCTCTTTCGAACAACCCACACCCCTGGCAGAACCGTAATAGGTACACTTTGTTATTTTTGTCTGTTTGACAATGTTGCTTGTTTTTTCATACTAAGCCAAAAACGAAAGTCCGAATAGTCAAAACTTTATTTTCTTATAGTTCTAGTTAGAAACTGTATAATCCCAAATCATCGGATTTGTTACAGTTGTCATATTATCATGACCCGTGACAACGTAGAACGTTTTCAACGAATTTTCTTAATTGGGGTTTTCCTGTAAATATTTATCTAGTACCTAGGTGTTTATATAGGCCACTCGGATACTAGGGCATCCACTCAAAAACATTTCACCTCTTACGATAATGCCCACTATCTTTAGAACGATATATTTTTGGAATAATTTACTGGCTTTCATCCACAATACAATTTAAAAAAGAAAACCTATTATTATGACGGCCATAGGCCCAACTCTGTGACTCAGTAGACATTTAGCGATAAAATTTTAGTAGTAGTCTATGTTTACTATATCTTATAATTTATGACTTTAAGTTATTTATTTGTCATTAAATCACTAATTTGTGAAACTGTTATAATGGATTTGCAAAACGGAACATATATGTTATCGTGTAAGATAAACTAACATGACATCAAAAGCCAAGGAAAGTTTCGAAAAACCCCCATTACATATATTTGTATATATTATCCATTTTTAGACTGAAATAATTGAAATATGAAAGATCGACGAAGGCAGACACGACACATTCAGTAAAATTCGAAGTTAAAACAAAACACCAAACATGTATCTTGTAGTTAGATGACTCAACAGCCAGTGGTCACCTTGTAAACAAACGACCACGTGGCTTGATTCCAAAGTGTGACTGTGCACGGTTTCATCACTTTAAATCATCGCCCATTCTTACGAACCAACTCATTTTTCTCTGCCATTCATTTATTTTAGTATCTGGGGCGGAGATGCATAGACTTTTTTGATTGTGCAAGCTGTACGTAGCAAACATAATCAGGTCGTATTTTAGAGGCCTGAGGGCCCTAGTCAAAGTGACCTTTCATTAGCGATACCGATGATGGAAAAGTCAAGGATGTATGAGGACTGACAGTCCAGTCTCTGTAAGTGATTTACATTTGTCTTGGCCTTCCGCGATCAATATATGAAAGAAATTCTAATCATGGCTGCCTCATCTAAACATGATCTTATTAAGTCTTTTTGGTATTTGCTTAGTTAAATACATTAACAATCTCATGATTCTTTAGGATTTAGGATCATCGTTTATTGAGATGATATTCACTGCCACCAACAATGATTGTTATTAAAGTCCGTCAACTCTAGGTATGCATATTTAATTCAATTTTTTTCCATATCGTATTAGTTAAGTGTGGCCTCACTGTTCTTCTAAACTACTCAACGGATTTTCATGTAGATTATTTCCATCATTTAGAGAATTTATTCCGGAAGGTTTATTAAATGTTTTATAATCCATTCATATGAATCTTGCATAACCTGTTAAAGAATTCTCGATGTTTTGTAAAATCGTAAAAACCGTGCAAGCAAAGAGCCGCTGGTGTTATAAACATAGCTGCTTGAATGACGATTTGTACTAGAGATTTTACAAAGTGATCTTCAATGTTCCCTTGTCGGTTCGTCACTATAAAAGTATCAAAGTTCCAAGTTGTGAATTTTACTCTCTACTTAACTCAACTTTATTGGACATCAGAAGACCAATTCTCCTTAAAGTTCAAGTCGCAATACTCGCAACTCATTGCAGTGTAACCTCTGAGCGACAATCAATGTTAAAAACTTGTCCAAAATTAGGAAAATTAGAGGTATTTTTATACGGATGAGACTTGAAAAAAAAATACATGAATTGTCCCAAAGCCTGAAATCACGATCTTTGACGTCGGCCGGGACAATAAAGCACTATCCACTTGACTGACTGTAGTCCAAACCTGACGAGAAGTTTGTATAAGTTTCAACCTTCTGCGTGAAGGAACGCATATCCTGTGAGTTTACGCTTCATATTTTATTGGTTTTATTTAGCGTTCTGAGAATCTGTGTGTGGTCGCTCCACTGCTTAAGAGTTAAAAGGATAATACGTCATTTCAGTGTTTAATATGATTTTGAAGTGGACTGTGACTCTGTTGTTAATTTGATTGTAGCTGTTTTATATTTTCATGGTTGGCTCAGACAGGCACAACGCGACAGCGCGACGCGATTTTATGAACAATTTATATGAAAACTTCATGGAAAGTGATCTACTAGAGTTGAGTCGCGTTGTCGCGTTGCGTCGGTCTGCAGGAGCGTTCATGAAGCAGGCCGGATTCGAAGAGTTGTGTTTTATAAGGCGAAATAACTTTTGTATATGAATAACTTATACCGTTGTACTCGTAAGAAGCCAATCAGCTAGGGATGATGGGATTGGCGGACCTACATTTTCAAGGTACCGACTACCCTGAAGTGTATTTCTATGAACCCCTCCTGTCTGCTAGTTTTACTACGATGACTTTGATAGTTATGTGTACCTACTTACATACATACATACATTTATGCCACCAAGCCATTTTTCTTTGCTGTGTTCCGATTTGTAGTGTATGTGCACCGATGTAAGGTACAGTCACCAAAAGAGATAAGCGACGGTTAAAGTTTAGTAATAAACCAATGGATGTTTTTTAATAAAATTTCATTTAGTTAATAGAAAACAAACAGTTAATTTGTCAAATTAAACTTACGAAAATGTCCATGGTTTCTTACTGAATTTCAACTATAACCGACGACCCTAGTTACTGATCTCTTTTGGTGACTGTACAGAGGAAGTACATGGATAGCTAAACATTTGTATGTTTTTACCCCAAAAAGATACAATTTTGAATAAAATCATGTATCTTTCGCACTAGTTCTAGGTCACCATAAAAATAAATCAATGTCTGATGAGTAATTTTGATTTATTTGTACGAGATTAATAAAAAATTAGCAGAAACGTTACAAAAACATATTTATTTACAAAGGAAGTCGTATCATATTATTAGAAAAGATATATTTTTTAAGAACTTGTATGCAGATCATAAATCTAGGAGAAAATTTAATTAATCACTGCCAGTTTTATTGGCAAGTTTCAGTTTATTTTCCGTTGATGGCCTGAAATTAGGTCATCGTGCGTTTGAATTATAATTAAGTAATTGACGTATTTTGGTACGTTAGTAATTTGGTAATCTAACACTTTCATGATTTCTGTCATTTTTGTCAATATTGATAATCTGCCAGCGGCTTCGCCCGCGTTTATAAACCTACACCTAAACCTTCCGCATGAATCACTCTGTTTATTGGTGAAAACCGTATGAAAATCCGTTCTGTAGTTTTTGGTTTTATCGAGAATAGAAAGACAGACAGACAGAGAGACGCGGCGGGGGACTTTGTTTTATAATATGTGGTGATTGTACAGAGGCCAGCACATCAAGCTACTCCAATCTGTCAAATTTATTTAATAGGTTTCAAATTTATTCCAAAACGAATAAGGTTCATGTTCAATTGGGAAAATTTTACAGTTTACTGTAGCTTGATGTGCTGGCGTCTATACAAATTTGTAATTTGCATCATTAATTACTTCGTTCTTTTGATATCCGTTGTCGTAGAGGCGATGACAGCAATTTTAAACCCAATGCAGCTTGTTTCTATATAGGTAGGTGCATCAATTACTTACCCTATCACAGATCACTGCATGCCGGACAAATATAACTCTCCCAAATTTCGCCCCACTACACTATGCAAGTGTGTGTGTATTTGCTTACTTCCTATCATTGTAACGGCAATAATGCAAGGTTCAACTGAATTAATCCACTTTGAGCGAAAGGTACATAAATAAACGGTACCTGTATAAATGACAACGAATTGCTATCAACTTTATACATTTTGTTTGGTTCCTCAAAATTGTCAGGCAACGGAAATGTATTGTAATGTACCCCCTTATTACGTTGCTTAAAGTTAAGAGATGTTTAAACGTCAAAAATGTGTTAATAAACAGACGCTAATCATTGCTTAACTAGTGTTTATAAATGTGGGGGTAATCTCCGAGTGGGATCTGTCATAATGACTCAAACCTGTCAATTGTCTATACGATGGAAGAAATAAGGTTATTTATATTGAAAATTGAAATTAAATTAATTATTTTATTGGGATTCAGGTATATTTTAAATTTTGAAGCCAATAACCATATCATAAATAGATGTGACGGAAAACCTTCTAATTACTAATCCAGTTTATATAGCTCACTCAACGAAGCATTACAAAATTTCGGGAAGCTCATGAAAGTAGAATCCAGAAACCGGGAAGCGTTTTGTGGAACTGTGTCGTTTACAAGGAACACACAACTGGAGCATCAGATCAGTCAGTTTCACAACAGAGACTGACTAAGATGTCTTATTCTTAGAACTTCTAAATCTCACAGTCTTGGGTACCAGACACCAGGTTGCACCTGTAAAAACTGATCTTAGAAAGTTGGTTGGCAGCAAGGTGTTGGCGGATACCTACGGGAAGCCGATCCGACCCCATTTCGGCCGAGGCAACAACCCGCACCGAACCCAAGTCTTTGACACTTCTACTGAGAGTAGGCCATTTATTTTCGTAATGTACTTTCGACAGAAATAAATCTAACAGTTCCTATAACGATTGTTTGGTTCGACCTCCCGTTTGGTGTTCTGTAAACCGAATTTAAATAGACCATTATGTATATGTACATAGATTTATCGGTAAATAGTGGGACATTACATAGTGCGAATAAGCGCCGGGAAAACAAAACTGTTACTAGCATTATTTTCTATTGGATGGCATATTTAAACTGTTCACTTTGTGCAAAGTTACTCGGTTTGTTAGCCACCATTTTAAATAAATTACGCCTTTTACATTCAATTTATTGTGTAAATATTCCATTTTGTACAGCAAAGTGTTTTTTGTCTCGGTTGACGTAAAGAATGTGAGCGATGCATGAGTTCAATGATTTTATTTTTACTTCACATCTGTTCAACGAAAGTTGCTTTTAATTAGTGCTTTAAAAATCAAATAAGTAGTTATTTAGTTTTATTCCGACTTATTTTTAGATCTGGGGAATCGATCGAAACAACAAAAAAAAGGAAGGCATCATAAAACTGTCAAAACTTTGCGAAGCAGTCCGAACATAAATTTATAAAAAGCCTTCATTGAAAAATAACACGTTATTTGATACAATCACTTATGCGATATATTTTCCCATGATGTTCCTTTATTTCTCTTTTAAAAGGCAAGATTTAAGTTAGTCGTTGTTCTACAGACATGTTCAACAGCTTACCAACAAGTTTTTTGTGCGTAATGTGACAGATCAAATTGACTGCTGCAGTGACCACGTACTACCACTTTTTATGAACGTAATGTGGTCCTATAGTGGTTCTCAGAGCGAAATCTTACCGTGAGAGTCAATCAATTGAAAAACTATAAATAATATCGGAGTATGATTTTCTATTTTTATTTGTACTGGATCGATTAATTTACTGTCTACATTTTTTATAATCTGTATCGATTTGAGAATCGTGGCGTTTTGCTTACAATACTTATAATCACAATTTTGGAGCCAAATATTTCAGTAATTATAACTTCAGAGACAAGTAGCAATACGGGTTCATTAATCAAATAAATAACCTACAAACGATTCTCCGAGCTATCAAAACGATACCGACAACAAACCGAAAATACCTCAAACAACATCCTGAAAGAAACGTACATTTACACCACAATTTACACCACCAATTATTTATGCTTCGCTCAGTAGGTACAATTGAGATCTCGCGGACGTAGATCAGGCAGACAACAGGTCGCCGTAAAGTTCTAAGGACACAAATAGCACTATCCTCACATTGCTGTTAAAATATTATGTAATTACCGTCGTGGTCCGCTGGCCAGCATTTGTTCAAGATCTATGGCCATTGTCCCGACTTAGGGCTTTATTACCGGCCAGACATATTCTGCATTAGGTACTTAATCAGCATGCTCTTATTAGGTACTAGAATGGCGTGCGAATATCTTGCGTCGTATGATAGGGTTTTTGTTCTTTTGGCGGCTCGAAGATACTTTATTTATTTATTTCACCATTTCTGCACACACACATATAAACAGACAAGAAGAAAGGAACAGAAAAATACGTACATAGGTAATGCTTATTTCTACAGAAATCTCTTCCAGCACACCTGCGATAAGAAAGAAGATAACAGAGGTGTAGACAACGCGTGTAATAACAGTAGAAGGAAAATCATTAAATTACAACTAAACTCTAATTTAAAAATATACAAACATATTATGAGAATATATATACATACTAATATACATACATACTTCTAAAATAAATATCACCAAATAGAATAATAGATTTAATCTGAGGTGTAATTTCGTAATACACTATCAGTAAGAATTGCTTTAATTTTGACAGTTCCACAACATTCATGGCGTTGTTTACGTTGCTAAGAAGACAATTTATTCGAACATATGAAAGAATGGATTAGCCATAACCTTGAAAATTATTCAGATTCTGATTAATAGTGAGTTACGCAATTAGGGTGCTGTGCTTCGTCAGACCCTCTATAAAGTTATGATTTTGACTCAGGCAAGACAAAAAGAATAACGCGCTGGTATCTCTTTGGAGGTTTGCCATTTCCTGCATTTGAGAAAAGCGTGAATCATTACGAAATGTAATTTTTCTAGTATTTTTGAAAACTTTAATTATAATTCCTATGTACCTATTGCTTTCATATGAGTAATTTTCACAACAGCTTTAAGGGTCCAGAACCTGTCATAATTCATGTAAGAGCAATTCTTTTTTATTTAGATAGGCAGTTGTAATTTCTAGATAAAGGTAGGTGACTAGAATTTTCACTTTTTTGTCACTAAGTAAATAAGAAACAGTACCGATTGGCATCAAAAAGTTTCGGTGATAATTTCCCATATGAGAGAATAACTTTTCCAAATTCGTGATTGCAGAACAAGGTTTTTCATAATGTTAAGGACTGTGTCCTGAGGCCGTTTTCCCTTGGGTACCAGGTATGAGTTTGTGCAATGTTCTTCGAAATAATATTAAAAAAAAAACACGGAAATTATTTGTATTCAGAACAGACTAAAAGGCACATAACAATTTGCTAGAATTGAATAGATAAAATTGCTAGATCACAAAAAGGCATCATTATATAAACAAAAATCTTTATTCATAAATCAGCCCCACCTGTCGAGCGTTAGTCGTATCATTAGTATCATCGATACAATACCTGTTCGTTCGTACAATTTGACGCATCTTCGCATTGCGATGCACTAGCGCCGCTGAGTGCCTCGGGAGAGACACGAACTATTCGCGTCTGAATGTTTATATGTGTGCTCTCGTGGTCATGCAGATTTATTGGGTGTGCATTCTATACATACGTGGCATACAATGTAACAAATGACGTACACTGATAGTCACTGATTTTTTACGCTTTTTTACAACACGATTAATTACGAAACTTCTCGAAGTTTTCTGAAAAAAAGTTGGTTATTCGACTATTTTAAATAGTAGCATTTTTTCATTGAATTGTCGCTACTTATACAACCATTACTTTTAGTCGTATTATTTTTATATTCTGACGCCATTGTTTGTTTCTATTTATTTGTTTAGGCTGTGTACGAGTATTCAAGATTTTTACGTTGATATAAGTGTGAAAAATAGATAATATTCACTGTGAAAGTTGTTCAGGTGGTGTGTGTATAGAGAAAATAAAAAAATAATGCGTTCCAATACTAGGTATCTTTTGGTGAAAAAAAGGACAAGTGATCGTGAAAAGCAGTTGTACACTGGATTTGCAGTTAATACAAAATATAGCAAAAGTCAATCGTCAATTCAATACAAAACAAAATGATTCATTGAATTGCCTCACAGATTGTAGGTATGCTGTGTAGGCAGGTACAGCAATCGGTTATTCTGTTTTGTTTTGCCTTTTTTTTATTTCCGCCTACCCTGTCTAAAAATTCTGTGCACGCCACTCCAAGATACAGATGTACTTAAAGACAGACAGACAAATAGAAATGAAGCGTACTTTGTTTAATAATACATTTATCTTCTTCTTCTTTGTATATAAAAGAAGAAACTGAGTGACTGGCTGACATATCAACGCACAGTCGAAAATACTGGGACTAGAAACGTGAAATTTTGGGCATGGCTTCCATGTCTGATGTAGAGGAGGGTATAATGGGGTGTAGAGGGGTTTTTTTTTGTATTTAAATGTTATTTCTGGGGTTTATACTCTTAAAACTTGGCACGAATTGTCTAAAAATTATCTAAGTAAAATTCTAAAGTTTGTCATGTTTGGTTTGTTAGCTTTGACACCCCCAATCTCCCTTTAGGCGGTAGTAAACGGAGATTGGGGGTGTCAAAGTGTGTATGGAAGAATTTTCAACACGCGGGCGGATTAGCTCGGTACTCAGTAAGTATTATGACAGAATATAAACGATGTAGAGTTTTTGGGTGTTTCGAAAATCGACCACTGGTAGCATTTTACTACGTGGTTTGATTAACTCAATTGTGAGTCAGATTAGGTCTCCATTATCCATCCATGTGGCATCCCAAACGACTTTTTAACATTGCACCTCTGTGGGGGTAAAAAGATACAGTTTATATGAAAAATCTTATAACATAATGTCTCAAAATATGAGTAACTTTACGTTATACTGCGGTGGTAACGAAAGGAGAAACGTACTAGTAAGTAGGTACTGTAGGACCTGAAAGTCCTAGGTGCCGGGGATTTGATGAATGAAACACTTCTATGCGTGTAAATATACATTATATGGTTTAATTCACGTTTTAGATCAGAGGTCCGCGCCTGTTAATCAACTTTTTATCTCCGAAATAAATCTTATTCTAATCTATCATGAAGAATGGATTCTAGAATCTTCTAGACAGTTCGAATGTGAAAAATACATTTCGTTGACAGCCGGTACGAACATAAGGTAGCATTCGGTAAACAACCAACGTTTACAGTACCTACGTTTCCGTGAGATAATTTTCAACTTCCACGAGGGAGAAGCCGCCAGCAAAAGCTAGTATCGTTATAAAGACATCCTCGTGAGTTTATTGGAGGTCGTACAAGTAATATATTTCGCACAAAATAGTCATAGTAATATAATTCTAAATTATTAATGTTTCGACAAATCTATGGACGCATCTTGCGGAATAAGTGATAGGGTTGTTTACGGAAATATTATAATGTGTCTGTAACTCATTCAATATAGTTTGTAAAAGACAAACCAAAAATATCCCCAATAAGAAACATGGATTAATGCCGATTGAAGACAAATAAAATGTTTTTTTTTTTAAGTAGAATGATATTCATAATTCAGATATTCATTCTACTTCTATTTACTCTACTCTACTTAATTGTGACGTGATAAATATCGTTGACATTAGCAAATCAGCATCAGCCATGAATTCTGTTGTAGCAAGTACTTAGGGAAACTTATTTTAATGTTAATAATGAAATAAGGACCTTGTTAAGGCCGCAGGTATCCGCTGGATGCGGGAAGTACAGAACCGGTCCAAGTGGCATAGCTTGGGGGAGGCCTATGTCCAGCAGTGGACGTCTTTCGGCTAAAATGATGACGATGAAATAAAAATGGAGACGAAACAATAATGATTATCAAATGCATAATTTTTTATGAAATAAATAGAAAATGCTGCGTAAAACATGTTTTTGTACGACGCAAAATATTTCTGTCCGTGATTTTCGTTCAACTTGTACTGAGAATAGTGATTCTGGATAATGTCACCATTTATGAGCGACATAGGAGACCAGCGGCAATGACGATGCTACTTGCGAGTGTAGTACACGAGAATTGTCTTCCCAGACTACAGCTAAAGAAAAAACAATTGATGATAGCTAATAGTTATCATACTCTGCCATTACATCGTAATCAGACGTACAGACATGTGAATCGGTTTGAAACATGCGGAAATAAAATTTTACGTAATTATTTTAAGTCTGATGGCGATTGTCCAACCTCTATTTTTTTTGTATTATCTTCAAAACACGTAAGAAATTGCTGAACAATTTGTTCCTTCATGAACTTCACATAAATACTGATTTACAGCGGTGGAAAAGTTTTCATAAACATAAAATCGTGGAGTAAAGACGGTGGAGCGTTTTCTTAAGACATAGATGGATAAGGAGTATTTTTGATTCATGGTCGCAGGCGCGACCGCTTAGCGTCAGGTCTTAGGCTGTATTACCAGGTCGGGCAAAGTTATAGGGTTCTTCTGTCAGGAATTTCTCAGTAGCAGTCCGGTGTCTGTGCCCGGCTTATGTACTTACAACAGTGAGCGCGCGAAGTGTAGTTCGCGTTATCGCGAGAATGTAGCTGTAGCAAAATAAATTACAAGAATTACACTTATTTGAGAAGATTTTAAGGACTTATAATAACGTAGGATCTTATAACGATTTTCAAGTTCCACTTCAAAATATAAAGTTTAGAATCGTAGTGGAATAAAATGCTAGGAACGTCATCAACACGAACGGTGAACTTCGTCGTCGTCGTCAACGTTGACTTAAAAAAAAAACGAAATGTAAAGTAATTTCTTCAAACTAGGCTGAGAGTAAGCTCTTTTTGAACGTCAAAATTACATAAGAACGCATTGTTTTTCATTTTTAATCCAGCCGCAAAAGAAGTAAATGGCATGGTCGTCAGAATAGATAACTAAAGCAAGCCCGGTGCCACAATAAAGCAACCGATACAGATTTTTACCGGAATAGCCGATCTATTCTGTAAAACACTTGCTATGAACTGTCATTCCACCTGATTGAGCTCATTTTAAGCTCACTTCTCGTACCTAAGTTTTCACGGTGAGATTTTTGTAGTATCCGCTGACCGGATAGACCGCGTCCTGTTGCCTAGAACTCGAACGCAGTGCCACCTACCTCCACCGGGTCTAAATATGAACCATCCAGAATTCACACTTAAAAAAATCAATAGGGGGAGTTCAGTGACATTTAATTCACGTACAGGAGAAATATATGCAACATTATTTTTAGTATATGCGAAACCTGAATATAGTTTGTTAAGAATAAGCTGAATCGATTTCAATAATTTTTACACCATGATATATTTTTTCCCAAAAAACTTTTGCAAGTGTGATGGAAAATGTTATCACCAGTTAATTAAACACAATCGCTGTACGGTTAGGTACCTACTGCCTAATTATTATCAATGGCTGCGTGGTGATCATGTTTATGTGGACAACCAGGTAACATAACAAGCTTATTATAACTGTGTGATTTTTCATGATACAGTTTTGAAATTTTGTACATAGATTCTTTACATAAAAATACTAGACACCTGTTTCGGGTTTCGCATATACCTAAAACTAGAGTTGTATAAAGATATAGGCAAATTTAATTAACTGCTATTCTCTAATGCTACGCCTACATTGTCGCGATAGCGTGAATTACACATTGCGCGGTCTCTCTTGCACACCGCTCAACGCTCGTCTTGCTGAACAACAGAGAGCGCGCGAAGTCAAATTGGCATCATCGCGACAATGTAGCCGAGGCATAATGATACAGCGTTGCGTATAGCGCTGCTGCAGGGCTGTAACAACAGTGTGGTATTCACTAAGCTGCGAGTAGCTACACTAGCGCCTCGGGGCTGCGACAGCCGTGAGTTAGAACTACTAAATTTAAAGATTTTATAAACCCATAGTTTAAATTTTTTTTAAATCCCATTCGATCAATCTATGATTTTTGCAAAGCCTAATTCGTCTAAGAAACAGTGACGGGAGGCTACAGTCTGGAGATTGTCGACGACCATACCGGCGTTAGTGAATACCGTTTGAATCAGCGCTGCACGCTCGGTCGATCTCGACGACAAGCTCATCGTCTACGATTACTAGCTGAACAATTGGCTTGGCTGTAATCTACAGCCAAGCCAATTGTTTCTTAGAGAATAGCATAACTCCTGTTTGAGCGTTGGCCGAGCAAAATTTCAGGAACTGTTAGTATAGTCCACCTTTCATCACATCCCACTGCTTCGTCTATTACTTTGTTCACAGAACTTAATCGTACACCCAAAGACACAAATCAATCAGTCACAACCAATACAGGAAGCTTCTCAATCATTTTATGAGTTTTCTTCGCCCCGGAACTGCTTAGTAGGTATTATTGTACAACATTCCGCCTTAAACTTGTACAAACGTTACAAATATCCTTGTGAAATCAACAATTACTTGAACACTGCTGAAAATATTTACGTAGGCAGACCTTAGTCATGGCTGATGTTTACAATTTGAACCGCGAACAAGATATACAAAGAAAACTGAGTAACAGCTTCGCTTTTACTACTTCACACCTTTAGTTAAAAGTTTGTTATGGATTGAAAAGGGTTTTTAAAGGCTTCAATAATAGGATCACCACGATTTGTGAAAGAGAAGAGAACTATTTTAAAACTAAAATTATGAATCGTTGACAGTATCGTAGTTATCCTAATATTATAAATGTGTAAGTTTTTAGTTTGGATATTTAGATGTTTGGATGTTTGCAATCACGCAAAAACGAGTAAATGGATTCGGATGAAGTTTTCCTATCCTACTAATGTACATACATGTAATGCATCGTTTTTTTTATTGTCGGGCATTTCGCAGTTGACCTTGAGAGGCCGTGACTGCTTAACCGGTCTTTCCTGGGGCTGCCATTAAGAATTAACTTAACGCCTCCAGCCAGGGCTTAAAAACTACTTAAATACTAGGCGACTGCACGCTGAGGGCACCCCCTGTGGGGTACGGGCCTCGGCTCAGGGCGTCACTGTTAGGAGGACAGCAAGTGGGGACAGGCTGTATCAAAATATTGGCATTATTATTATTAATAGGGGAATTTAACTCTACTAGCTTAGCTGCAGCGCGGGCTGGCGCTTCAACGTGCAAGGGTCGGTTGGGGTAATACATAGTTTGTATGTTTGGATATTTAGATGGTTAGATGTTTGGATGTTTGTTACTCAATCACGCAAATACGGCTAAACGGATTTGGAGGAAATTCGGGACAAAAATACCTGGATTAACAGCTAGTAAAAAATATGAGTCTAAGAGGTGTAAGTTTCTAAAAATACATGCAGAGTCGCGGTCTAAAAATCTTTATCAGTTTTCAAATTACATTCTTTATCACAGTGCACAATGCACAGTGTGCAGTAGAGTCTGACGTCGGACTACTGCGAGTAATTATGAGTCGGTTTTGAGAGACGTGATTCTGAATTCAGAATTCCCACAAATTGATTACATTCAGAATAATGCACAAATATACTTACCTACACGGCCTGGGCTTGATCCAATTTGTAACCGTGACATTTAAGTCATTGAATAGATTGCTCGGTCAGCAGATATGAACCCCATTGAAAATCTGTGGGGCTTAGTGGAACTGGCAAGTCTGGGATATACTATTTATTAAAACAATACATTGTTGATAGAATTTAAATAGTAAATTACCTTAAAAATAAACATGTTTTGATTTTCTATTTGATTACTATTTTGTTTAAATTTTTAGTAATAAGTTTGACCTCGCTTCATTGATAGCCGTATATGCTAGTTAATATTTTATTGTATTATTTATTACCAAATAGTTTTCTATAGCTATGGTAAACCACGCGTAAATAAAAAAAAAATCAAAGCTCATAAGCTCATAGATAATCAAATCACATAATATAACATCGACCTTGTGAAAATAGACATAGATGTGTGCATGCAATTATAAACTTTAAGCTGGTAAGCATTTTCATACCAGTACTATACTGAATATGTGGCAAGTCCGCACATCATCAATAATAGTATAAAGTCATCAATGAATTGGAAGAACACAGTTCAAGGGAAAACGAAACAAAACGCTATCTAAATATACCCGAAAAATATGTATTTTACACCAGTCTCAGACGAACACACGTATATTTTTTACTACCTGCATGTATTTATAGTTCTAGAGCAACCGTATGAACGTACATAACAACAAGCCTTATCGTTGCATCTGTCAGTGCGATCTATATCTTTGTACACCAGATGCAACATGGACCAGAATAATTAGGAAACATTCACAAATAAATATAAACTTTAACTTCAAAAAGATAAAGTTTAGATTCGTAGTGGGGCAAAGTGCTAGGAACTTGACCATCCATCTTTTGTTCATTGACTCAATCGATATAGGTCAGTCCGGAAACTAAAAACGTTTCTATTTTGAAACTAAAAAGAAACTGGTATTTCTTACGCAGTCGTGTATAGAATGGCCCTGTTGTTCGGTGCGTTTGCGCAAAGGATCTCGAAGTGGTTTTATTGCTTCGAAGTATACACGTGGCTGCGTGGGCTCACCAATGACGTTTTGTTCTGTCTTTATTAAAGAGGAGACGTTGACTATTTGTAGGAAACTTGAAACTAAAAATAGGTATATCTTTGTATCAATCACCTACCTTACCGACTTAGAATCACCCTTTTTTATATAGGTTTATGTTAGGATCTACAAGCATATCTAATTGTACTAGTAATTATTTTATTCAAACGTGGAATTAAGACTGATAATGGGAGACCAAGTTCGGAGATATCAGCGCGCAATTCGCATATCGACGGCATAGTGTATTTTTTAAAAGTTTTATTAAAACTTTAAAATGAATCAATCCATTCATAGAGAATATAAATATGAAAAGTAAAGTTTTGATAAAAGTTTTATTTATTTTACATATTTTTAATAATATAGTTTACAATAGTTTAGTAGGTGATTGGGTAGATTGTATTGGCTTTACCTACATGCTTAGTGATTGTAGGTACTAAATAAAATGTACGAAAGAAGGTATTGGTTTTAATTCAAACGTTATTTTTTTCCTGTTGTTGTTAAAAATACAGACGTGGTAGTTCGTCAAATCACGCGGAAATCGACCTTAGGATCATAGATATAAGAAAGTCAATTTCTCACAAAAATAAAAGATACATTGGCACTTTGCCCTCAATACAGAATTTAAAGAATAGATCAAACTTCATTGAACCAAAGCAAAGCAGTCAAGTCAAAAGAGTCTTAGTATTTCTACAACTATTCCAGTCTAGGAATACTTCTTAAGGAAATAAACCTTGTTCCGGTTAACATATTCAGCATGTATTGGGCCAGGTTTCGTTAGCATACGAACACGCTCGAACATAGATACCCGACTTAACACTAATCGTAAAACTAAACATATATGGCTTTACTGTGGAATAGGGTATCGCCATCTATGTACATTCCATTAACTGTAACCGTTACTACACAGCAGTAAATTACGAACGTCTGTTAGACTGATGTTCACTTTTGATACGTTAGCTTTTAATGGATTCACATCAATATATAATATTAATTGTCACTTAGATTCTGTAAAAAGTTCCCTCAAACACGCTCCTGACAACAGCATCAGATCACCACCTCTAAATCAAAGAATTGGCATTGAAACTTAACGCTTATAAACAGAGATCGGATATTCGGTTGCATATTCACCTAAAGTTGAGATGTTGGCTAACATGGAATGCGCTTTTGTATCGAAAAAGTCTTAATTTAGGTAAGTAATTTGTTTATTTTTTGTTTTCCTCCTCCAGTAGGTACATATACATATTTGTATCGGGTTAAACATTAATTTTAAATTAATACACATCTGAATAATTATGCAATCAAGAATCCCGGGATTTTCAATCAATATTACAAATAATTTATAAAGCCGCTTCCATACTTTCATAGCTAAAAAATATCTTAAGGTAAATATGCATCCGAATATCCGATCTCTGCTTATAAATACAAAATGTAAACATTATGCCAGGAAGAAGTTGTACAAAACTATTCTACTGGATGAAACTAAATAAAAGCTTATGAATACAAATATAGTGGTCTCATATACTCGGATACACGGAATAAGGTAACCAGTCCATCAGGACTGGACTGGACAGCTTCGAGAGGAACTGCCTCATCTGGCCTGTAAAATATGTTTCTACTTTAAATAATGAATTGAAAAGGAATCATGATAAACACCGAGAAGTTGTATTTTGACAAAATATTAGTGTTTACTAGGTTCAAACCTGCTGATTCTTATGTAATATCAGGAAATACAACGCTTAGCATTTATTTACTTAGAAGTTTCCTGCCATATATTAAACATGATCAAAAAATACTTGCAACTTACAAAACAAGTTATAAAACAAAAAATCAGAATTGAAAAAAATACTACTATGTATTTGACATAATTATGTATATCTCGGAAAACCACATTCATAGTAAACTTTTAATTTTGTATTTTTTTGTAAATGACAAATGTTTTTATTTTCTGTAAGTAGGTTTGTACAAACGCTTTTACACGCCAATCATATTTTTTTAACTAGATGAGGTCGGCGTTTCCTATCTGACTACTCTGAGAAGAAAGGCCGAAAAAAACTCAGAGGTCACAGTCTCTTTTAGAGTCCAGACATAATCTTGGTAAGACCATGTGAAGACCATGTAGATCGGTGTCTGAAATGGTATTTTAAGGAAAGAACCACGCACATTGAGTGGACCTGTCCAGTCAGTGCACGCATTTGTCACTAATCGTGCAGCAGGCTTAGCACGAGAGCCGTAGACAAGCGTTTTGTCATCAGACGAGTAGACAAAATGACGTTTCCGTATAGACAGTTGACAGTTTTTCACCGCGATTTCTATTCTGCAGTAGAGTAGAAATAGAAAGTGTCATGCAAAGCCTGCAGCTCAACTCAGAATTTTGTAGTCTTCCATAATCATATACCATAATCTTTGCGTTAATACAAATTTATTATTGCGTTGGTATAATAAACACAATGGGCTGTTGGTCTACTCTACAGGGTATAACAGAAACCCTAATGCTATCCCTAAGCGCTAAAGATAACAGCTGGTATAGAATCACTTGACATAGTTTCAACTCAAAATAAAATACTCTAAGAATTGATACCAAATTTTCGGTTTCATATGTTTCTCAAATCATAACAAACGTGTCATCGCACTACATAGGTTAATAACTTTCCAAATTACTTGCCATTATCACGATAAATCTCTTCCGAGTGATGTGTTTATTTCAATTTGAAAAGTTCGATTTCTGGTATCAATGTATAAAAAAATCTCATAACTTCCGAACAAGTAGAGATAGAATTACAAAAACCCTTCCAATAACCTTCGATATCATACAAAGCAGCCGTGCCCTTGGTATATACCCTTTCCGTTACACGTTGTAGGTATATAATCTCTTCGTCGACACTACCCACCCACGAGAAGAAATGCTATGCTTTTATTTTTAACCACGATTTACTTTGTATCACAACCGTATGACTACAAACAGTGTAATGCTAGCACGATAAATTGTGCTGTAATATTAAAACAATGATTAATTTCGTTTCAGAATTCACTCGAGTTGGATACGTGTTACGCCCCGCCTAATGGAAGAGAGCTGATGTCTTGGCAACATGTCTTTCAGAAACTATGTAAGTATTTTGTATCTATATCTGTATTTTTCGTTTAAAAACTGCTCTTAACCATCGACCACTGTATCAATGCTTAACGTTAGGAGATAAAGCGGTCAATTGCAAGCATCTCCAGTACAATCGAGGACCGTACTCGTGGTTAACATTTGGAGATTTGGTTGTGCCGGCAGCTGACGTGATATCCTGCTACATCACTATATTGCGTAACTGAATAGAATAGAAAAAAGTTTATTGTCTCCAGTATTACAGCTAGTAGTAGTAAGTACATATATACACAAAACTATAATACCGAAGCAAAAGGTTTAAGCGTCAGCATTATGCTTAGGTCCCATAGCGGGTTGCTAAGCGCTGGTTTACCCTTGAATCCTGTTTACAAAAAAAGAATTCTGTTTAGCAAAAACAGATAAACATAAAAACAGTGACACTCCGGGAGTGCCGAAAAAAGTGAAAACTTTTACAAACTAATTGTAATTAAACTGATTAAACTTACAATTTTCATCTAATGCGCTATTGTACATGCATTTGTATTTATGTACGAACTTACACAATATATGTAAGTACATATTTATATACAGAGGTGTCCGTAACAGTGTCGCGAGTTCAATTGTTTTTTCCTATCTCAAAAAATGCCCAACGCGCCTAAAGAAGTTTTCACTTCAAAAACAAAATGAATAAACATGATCATACATTAATAAATTATATTAGAAAAGAAAATACGTGGTTTTTAAGAGTTTGTGGACATGACTGGTACACCGTATACCTGAGTCGCCTGAAATAGTTTTAATAATAGGTACCGCAGATTCCTTTTCCATCACTTTCATTATCAGCGTATAGGTAATGTTTCCACTTACTGTGTAGTAAGTGGGCTTGTGATAAGAGGTTAGGTGTTCCATGTATTCGAAATTTTAGTTCTAGGAGTGGCCGGTTTTCTTCGCGATGTTATCCTTCATCGTTTTGAGAACGGTGGGGATGAAATTATTTACACAAAGTAAAGCTTACGAACCCACGACCGGCCTACCTAAATGTCCTTTCTTTGGTATCGTTCGTCGAATCGTTGAGCTCCTAAAATTCTAAGTTAAACTACCAGATTACTGACAAATGTGTGCACTGGCTGTGACTGGACACTCAATCTGTTTAGTTCTTTCTTCAAAAGACGAGAAATTTATTTCTCGTTTTTTGAGGATGACTAAACTTTCTTGTTTCGAAAAAAGTTTAGTCGTGCTCAAATCATGTGAAGATTTAACGTTGTGGTCTTCGCATGATTTGAGCACGACTCTATAGAAACAGTGACCATTGATTGACATTTGTTTTGGACTCTCTTCTCAGAGTAGTCAGATAGGAAACGCGGACCTCGTCTAATTTGAAAAATATGATAGACGTGTAAAGAAAATAAACATACCTACCATTTAATCAAAATAAATGAAAGGTAGTCCACATCATCAGCAGACGCCAAATAACGATTTAAAAATGCATTCGACGGATTTTCTCAACTAGAGAGGTTAATGTCCTACCTATTTTAGAAATTTTCTCGAAATGCACACTAATAAACCATTTGTAGATTCCGCACTATAGCCAGCGATTAATCAGTTTCAAGCTCTTAAATATAGTGAGTAACGAAGGGCTCAATAATATCCCTCCCCGTATATAATCTTCACACGTATACACACACATTCCCTTCGCTATTTATAAAACGGTTAAAGGATGATAGTGTTGAACGAAGAAAATCGATCTTATGTTTTGTTACAGCGTGGACATACTGCTCCACACTTGTTTATTTTGATAATGCAATGGGGGTCTTCTTTTTATAACGATCAAGAACTGTACATACAACATAATAAGTATGATGATAACATAAACGTTTTTCAAATTTCAGTATGATACGCCATCGTACGGCCGAAGTCGGGACACCACCGGTCGGAGTTCATCGAGTACCGCTGCGGAACGGCCGACAACAGTAACAGCGAAATACCTCAACACAACACCGTCTTACAAGTCGTCGAGCATTCCTATCTTATGCCCTGAGCGCTCGGCCAAAGAAGAAACTCCAATCTCAGCCATTGCTAACAGATATGCCAACTATAGTAAAACAGAAAAACCACCCACCAAATATGATGTCTATAACACAACTAAGACAGAAAAACCTGCAACAAAATATGATTCCTACAGCATTAGTAAGACAGAAAAACCTGTTACTAAATATGATGCCTACAACACTAGTAAAACAGAGAAACCTACACTGAAATATGATGCCTATAATACTAATAAAACTGAAAAACCTATTTCTAAATATGATGCATATAGCACGACTAAAGCTGATAAACCTGCCTCAAAATATGATACATATAGTACAAGTAAAACAGAGAAACCCACTTCTAAATATGAAAAGAAAGACTATTCAAAACTCACCGTACCGTCAATTACCACGAACAAAAGTAGAGACGTAAGTCCCGTATCGACATCGAAATACAGTCTGAGCCGACCTTCTCGGCACTTGAGCCCAGAGAGGAGAACAACGAAAACGTTCAAAGATAAAAGCCGAGATCCTAGCCCAGGTGATCACGATAAAGACATTCCAAGTAAGACTGACAAGTCTACAGGCTATAGCAGCCTGTCGAGTTACAAGCTATACCCTCGAACTTCAAATTACACACGACCTGCATCTAGAGCAGAAACTAAACCAGAAATTTCAGTTAACAGATACGCTATAACAAATAGACTGTCCTCCAATTATTTAAGAAGTCCTCCTACTGTGAAAAGAGCATCTGTATCTCCAGTAAATCACACTGACCCTCTTAAGAGTGAATCAGATAAATGTGTAACACAATCTGCTATAGTAGAAGAATTAAAACCATTAAATGAAGCAGTCAATGAAAGTAGCGAAATTTCAAATTCAAATGAAACTCAATCTGAAGAAAATGAGACTGAAACAGTTACTATAATAACGCGTCACACTTCTCCTACCCCACCTGGTTCATCTGCATACGTTCGCAGTAGAAGGGCAGACATGGCAAAAACTATAGAAAAATCTATAACAAGGTCTAAAAAAAGGCCTGAAATGATAGATAAGGAAATTCAATCAGACAGACTAGATGATTCAACAAGATCAAGTAGATTCGGTAGCACTGCAAGAACAAGCGTCACAAACTGGTCTTATTATACACCAAATTCTAGCAGCTATACTGGATACGCTGGTAGATATTCCACGCAATATTCAAATTTGAGAGAAGGTTCAAGTAGTAATTCCTATTCCCCTAGTGAAAGAACAGGTCGAAGTCAAAGTTCAGAGCCAGAGCGAAGGGAAAATTCAAGTTGCAACTCCTTGTCTGAACAAAACAATGTAGATAACAATTTATCGAACCACGTAGCTGAGGCAGACCAAGAAGTCTCATCGGTTTATGCTTCCGACCATAATAAATGCGATGATACATCAGAAATAATAATTAATGTCAATCTAAAGTTAAAAAGAGCTAAAAGTCCAGTCACATCTACTGAACTAGTTTCACCTGAGATCACAATAACAAATAGTCAGCTGCCACCACAAGCACCGAAAACAGAAGGGGCTACCAAGATTAAAAAAACAAAAGTGAAGAAAACAAGTGCAGACTCATCATCAGATACGGGTTCCAAAAAAAAGATAATTAAGAGAAGAAGTAAATCGGTGAGCTCTACTGATTCAGATCAAGGAAGTGAAGTTAGTGAGAAAGGATCTCCACTTAAAACTTTGCAAAAGAATTCGTCAAGTAGTAATTTACAAAATGGACTTTCAAAATTGAAACATTCCAAATCGCGAGAGAGTGCCAGCCCAGAATCAAGTATCACTTTATCGACACAGTCGTCTATTAGCGAAGATGAAACTGTTTCTAAGAAAACAAATGAGGTTTCTAGAACTTCTGCTGATGAATTATCAATTCCAACTGACCGGTCAGGGAAACAACTTTCGCCTGTATGTCCACAAAAGAATGAAACTGGTACTGAAGAGGCTAAATCATTCTTGATACGAGCACTGGCACCTGTTACCAATCTATTTAAAATGAGGCATCAAGAAAGCAGTGAAAATAGTCGTTGGTTAGAAAATTCTACTTCAGAGTCAACAGGCAAAGACGTTTCTAATATCACCACAGAAAGTGATAGATCAGGTAAAGGCAAAATTGATACTAACAATATTATAGCATCCAACGATGACAATCTAGTAAAACTCAAAGCAATACGGCCCATAGAATCTGGAGAAAGAGCGTGGTGGTTAGATTCTGAATCCGAGAAAAAAAGTAGCTTACAAAATAGTGAAAATCAAAGGTCTCCTTCAGAAAAGAATATTCCTCGAAATATAAGACACGTTGAATCCGGAGAAAAAGCATGGTGGCTTGAATCTAGTAGCGAAAGTAAACATGAAAATCAAATGCCACGTGGGAACATCTCAGAAAATTCTGATTCTAACAAACTTATTAAGAAGTGTAAATTCGCTGACGACGAAAAGCCGTGGTGGCTAGACAGTTGTGCAAACATCCCAGAAGGGATAGAACGGCTTAGTCCGCCCAGAAAGTCATCCAGTGATAGTGAAAAAAGTGATAAATTCAACTTTTTCAAAGTACGCCACATTGAATCTGGAGATCAAAAAGATTGGTGGGTCACGAGTAATGAAAACTCAACGAATAGCAATAAACCGGAGCAAAGCCTAATGCTCAGTAAATCTGGTTCAGAACGCAGCTTCCCATTGAGGCGAATACGGCATATAGAATCTGGTGAGCGACCTTGGTGGCTGGCAAGCGACAAGAACATTCCAGAAGGTATTGAAAAGTTGCCTACGCCTCCACCACCGGAAGAAAGTGACTCATCTGATTCCGAAGTGCAAGTTTACGTTCCAACCACACATATCCCGCCGTTCCCTCTACATTTACCTGATGATGAACCTTTAGGAGCTAGAAGAAGTCCTGAGGGTTTGGAAACGCCTAAAGAAAATGAAAACTACAGAGGCCGTACGTCACCTTACGAAAATAATCGGCAATTTAGGAGATCTTCAACCAATTCTTACCAAAAAGTCGTAAACAAATACATATCTCGTTATACTGACATAGACGATATTCTTGGTACATCTGGTCAAATATACAGCCCGTTTATGGACTCGATACTGGCTAGGAGAACCGGGCAGCTACCATTTGACGACGACGCGTGTGAAGAAATAGATCCAACGCAAGTCCGAATCCATGACAGTACGGCGCAGCGGCCTGTTATTAAGAAGATTCGATCCAGGTAAGGCATTTTTATTTAAAAATGATGCTATTTTTGTACCTTGAAGAAGAAAACGATGTGTCTACGATAGTCTCAGTAACAGTGGAAAAGCTGGCTTTTTACATACACACGTATTACGTAATACGTGTAAATGTAGAAAAGCCAGCTCTTACGTCGTTACCGAACCCATATTTATTTGCATCGTGAAATAGTAGGTAATAAAAAACTAGTATCTAATCGTTAATTACTGGAAAACGAAAACTTTCTGACTGTAAAGGGAGGTATGTTAGAATGTACCCAAAGTTGTAGCTGATTATTTGTCGTCAAAACACCTTACCGTGTAAATGACTGACAAAACTCACAAAACGAAGTTTAATTTGACCGAATTAAAAAAAAACAATTAGGTAAACTAATTATATTTCAATCAACTGACCTATAAATTTCAAACTAAAAAAAAGAAAGAATATTGCGGTATCTTGGCGCTACCCCGTTACTAGTAAAAATATCTTCCATATTTTTCATCCTTACAAAGGAACTTCGCAGGAACAAATTCTTACCTAGACAAGTAGCCATCTAAGTTCTTTCCGGCAAAGGTATTTCATGAATACTGTGCTTGAAGACACTTTCACAATGTAGAGTTAGTTACCGCTATAGTCCCGTCTAATAAAAAACAATTGAATTCATTCTAAACCCAGAAATCGAATTCGAGATCAAAACTGTAAACAAAGAAATATCATTGTCAAAGTGACAGTTCAGGGGTAGTCAACATTACCCTAGTAATTCAAATTACATTTAATTTTTTAAATTTAGTGTTTGTGGAAGAACGCTAAAGCAGCGTGACAAAATGAAAAATATGATAGCCTGAGGTAAGTCCTAATATTAAAGGCAAGGTAAACGAAATGAAAATAAAAGATTTATATTGTTATGAACAAGTTGCCCATGTTTATTTGAAATTAGGTATTATATAACATTATGATTGAATATCATAATTATGCCGAATGACCAAAACAAAAATGGCGACCAGTAGGGACGCCTAACTTGAATCGATTATTAGAATAACGCAACATTATTTACGCCGAAAGTCCAAATGTTTACAGGTTCTGCCAGTATTATAAAAATAATTGCACGATTTTTTATTTCAAACAGTTCAATTTTATTCTTGGATCGAAGTTTACGTCACTCTAAAGTTGAAAACTGTGTGCAATATTATATTATAACTGTTTTAGATATGCCTACAATTTTGGTACTATGCACAATTGAGGTTATTATTTAAAATTGGCAACACCTTTGTTTACATTTTTGTTCTCGATTTCAATTTCTGGGTTATTTTTATTTATTAACTTATGGTAATTTTAAGGCTTCTTCAAACAGGTGCGACGCGACCCCTGTAGGACAATTTCCATGAAGTGTTCATTGAAAATTGTTCTACAAATGTCGAGTCGCGCCAGTTTGAAGAAGCCTTTATCCGTTTTCATTTTATTATTTATAAAGTGATTTTCAAAGGTTGGTCCATTTGCTGCATTAATACAGTGCATGCTTCAAAGTTTCTGCTTATGCACTATCTATAATATTAATGAATTATTCAATATAATAATGATCAATCGTGTAGGCTGATTTAAGCCCATCCCGACTGTCAATGTTACATAATTTGTTTGAGGATTCCGACGACTGAGACCTCAATTAACTGGAACCGCGGTCACAGTTGCCGGAACAGTTTAGTATTAATATTTTTCTTCCGACGACTGGGACCTACGACAAATTAATTTTACACTTTTTAATTACTCAAAATTGTTTTACTGTACTGTTTTGGCTTGAAGAATAGTTTTTTTTTATCAGCGGTCCCAGTTGCCGGAAGAAAGACAAAAATTAAATGGTTCCGGCAACTGGGGCCGCGGTTACAGTTAATGAAGTTCCTGTCGTCGGAAACCTAAAATTTTAACGAATGATGAATGGAAACCTCGACCACAAAGTACACATATTTTTTTCTTTTTCAGAAGTAATATCATCGATTACCGAGACGAGGATCAAGTAAGTGTATTATTATTATTGCATTGCCTATTCATTTTGTGAATCCTCCAATAAAAAAATCGGTTGGAAGGTAAAATTTTGTGAGTTCAAGAATTTTATCTATACTCGAATGACTCAGGCTAATAAATAATTTGCTCATAAAATCCTAAAGCCTATTGTTCTTGCGTTAATAGCTGCCTTATTTATCTAATGGGCGTCCTAACGGGACAAATTCTGACACACTCATTCAAAGTTACTTTAAACTGACGGTTCCTGAATCATGGATTGCCCAAAATCCTTAATTGGAATTTCATCATCGATATTTAATGCCAATCGATCAGGTTAAGGTTAAGTTATGATTGCTGCAGCCAGTCAATGGATGTGTGACCGTCTTTACATACTGGGATCTCGCCGTGCCTTGGAAATCACGATAAGTACGCCACTGGTCCTGGCTGTCATTCGTGGATCTTTGACAGTCGTTATGGATCGACAGAACGCCGAAAGTCTGAGAACCAGTCTTACCAAGGGTCGTATTACCCAGTAACAGGGTTATGGAGGTCAGATAGGCACTCGCTTCATGGAATATAGATACTGGTATTCAGCTGCATTCGGTTAGACTAGAAGCTTAATATAGCTGCAAAAAGCCTAGGTAGGTATTGACAAAGGGTACTCAGTGATATTATTTCTGTCAATCTTTATAGTTCGTGCACCTACAACAGAAGCTTTTTTAAATAATACAGGGTGGTACAAAACAATAACATGGTCTATTCCTAACCCAGGTTGTCACCTTAAACCCATATCTAAAATTCACCCTGTATGAGAATAGCTCATGCCGTGGTCATATTACTATTAGCCAATCAGCAAGAAGGTAGCGGGGCTGATTTCCAAGGGTGGCTCACGGCGTATGTACTTAAATGATATCATCATAATAATATCTTTCTTGTTAAGATTAGTTTCTTAATGGCAGCCCCAGGAATGACCGGTTGAGCAGTCACGGCCTCTCAAGGCCAACTGCGAGATGCCCTATAAAAAAAATAAAAAAAAAATATCTTTCTTCTGCTAGCGGCTTCGTCCGTGCAACCTACAGAGTTCAATTGAGAATCTAAAGCATCCAGGGATCCAGTCAAGCACACTCAAAAAATTACATCAAAATCAGTTCATCGATCGATCAAGCCGTTTAGAAGTTTCGTGACATACACACATATTACATGATAAAATGTATTTATTTATTTATGTAATTAAGGCACTCCAACGACTTAATCGCTAATACATTTTTGGGGTACTGTAACAATTAAACCTAAAATGTAGAGTGAATTTTGTCAATTTTTTTTTTTGACGGCACCGTTGGCGCTTTGGTTAAGCGATTGACTGTTGCGCTGCGTGTCGCGGGTTCGATTCCCGCACGGAACAAATATTTTTATGACCTACAAGTAGTGGTTCCGGGTCTGGCTGTTTGTATCTGTGAGTTTAAATGTTTGTAAACGCACCTACAATACAGGAGAAATTCCTAGTGTTGGACAAGGTTTAAAAAAAAAATTGTTACTTACAGGTGTGCACAGCACTTACATATTTAAAGTTTTTCGAATACTACATGGATTACATATTATTATAGGCTAAAAACAAAACAAAACTAAGTAGGTACTTGAAAACAAAATTGACAAAAAAGAAAAGAAATAATTAAATCTATTTTGTTGCTCTAAAGAAAAATACTATCAATGGCAATTAAATAAGTAAGTTATAATAAATGTAGATGTAGATATTAACTGTGGCCACCAGGGGTCAGTAACAATTGTTGGCGAAATGCGGTAGCTTGTGGGAACGGTATTGAAACTTGTATGGAGCTCATTGTACGTCCTCATCAACCAGCACCATAGTGCGTAACACGCGATTAATCATAATCGGTTTCATTTTGACAGTTCAACAATATTCATTGCGTTATTTACGTTGTTGAGCAGACACATTTTTCGAACATATGAAGCAATGGATTAGCAATCTGTTTCAAAATGATTGTTCGTGCGTTACTTAATTAGGGTGCAGGATCCCATGGTCAGTAGGTAGTTGCTCTAAACAACAAATTATTAGCAGTAAATATTAACCATGGAGGTTATTTTAATGCAGCCCTGTTGTAATACTAACCCGCGTATAAAACTGTACAGCAAAAAGAACAAGGTGTGAAATATGCAGTGAAACCCGACCTAATCCGATAAAGTAAATTGAATCAGTGCTTATAAAGTCATAAGAAGAATGACAAAGCGAACAAGAAAGGCGGTATTTTGTAACAAAAGACGCATGTCCGTTTCCACTCAAGTCATTAGACAGGGCCTACTCTGTTTCATAAAAAAAAATTGACAAATGATCACTTCCCAAACAATTTTCCGCATAATTTAATTGCCAAATTATTACTTATCAAATAAACTCTTCACAAATTATTGTAACGCAAAGCTAATGTTTGGCAAGTGAACTTTTAAACAACCAAAAAATTAAGTGAACTTTTAAACAATAACTTGCTTACCAAGTAGCACTTTTACCAATTTTAATATAGCCAAATATTTCAGTTGGTATAACATATTTTACGCAAAATAAAATAAGCCAAATATTTTGTATCGTCAGTTTTCAATTTACCATTTATATTCAGTTTGTATTCAGTCAACGACGACGTTATACAAGGGTGTTTTTTCACTTGGGATAAATTCTAAACAGGTTATAAAATAAAATTGTTAATGTCAAGGGCAAAAAAATATATTGTAAGTTACAAATATATCGTATCGGCTTAGCACGAGCACCAATTTGTCGACGGAAGAAAACACATGACTATTAAATTAACTAAATGATGTACAGACGCCAGCACATCAAGCTACCCCAATCTATCAAATATCTTTGATAGGTTTTCAACTTTATTAAATAAGTTTAAGGTTCATGTTCAATTGGGAAAATTTGACAGTTTCGGGTAGCTTGATGTACTGGCGTCTGTACAATAGGAGAAGATAGATGTTTTTCTATTAATTATCACACTTAAGCGTTCTAAACGAATCATGATTTTGTAGATAATCGTAAGTATCGATATACTTTGTGGCCGTCGAGTACAAAGTTTGTTGTCAGTGTGATTTCGACAGTTTGGGAAGAAATATTCTTCTGAAATAGTCTACATTTATAAGGACCTAGACAAAGATTATTAGAAACGAAAGACAAAATTACAGATTGTAGAAGGATATCTACGGTGCTGTGTCGAATATAGAGAAACGAAATGTCACTTTGCATTGAAAAAGCACTGTCTATTCTTCGTAAAAATAGAAAAAATCATGCTAAGCCTGTTGGATCATATTCAGTAGTAGCGCTAAACCACAAAGTAAAGCCAAAAACCAAAGTAAACCATGTCTTAACCTATTTGTCATCTTCCACTTTCTTGGTTTCTCAGCCCAACTTTTAACCAACAATAAAAAAGCAATTTTCTCTTTGAAAACCACAACATGCCGCCTCTGTACATGTGTGCTTTTTTTTGGGTGGGAAATCATCAAATAACTTCTCCCGCTCTGGGTGGAGCAGGCGGGCGTGTCAGACTTTTACTGACTAAAACCCACCCGTGTTCCCTCAGTTGCCCGTGTTTCAGGGGCCGCAGTATCTCTTTTGAACAACCCGCACCCCTGGCAGGAATCGGCCCTTGCGGACCCCACCAGTTGGTGCTGACATCTCTTTGAGGTGCGCGTGGAACACAACGTGCCGTCGACCCGGGCTTGGTCCTTACCAGACAGCGAGCTACCTATTACTCGCCGTCCGCAAGCCCGCGCCTACGGTGGCCGAGAATCAGCCTGGGATTGCCGACGCCCAGGGCGTCTCTCGCGGCGGCTACGGCCGTGAGGGCGCATATACTGCCCCTCCCTCACGTGCGCCGACTCCCTCTTCGCGAGCAATACTGCTTCGCAGAAGGAGGTGACGGCTACCCATGCACTCTCACTCCGTACCATGGCCTGAATTAGAGCCGGACGCGAGAGATCGCCGCCGCCGATCGCCTCCACGAGGACACGGTGGTGCTCCACCCAAGCCGGGTAGACCTCCACCGTGTGCGCCACCGTGTCCTCAGGGCGATCTTCGCATTGGAAACACCCGGGCGTTTCCTCCCGCCTTATCTGAAACAGGAACCTCCCGAAACAACCATGTCCGGTGAGGACCTGCGTCAGGCGGAAGGTGAGGACGCCGTGCTGCCTCTCAAGCCACTCCTCAAAGAGGAGACTTACCGCCGCTATCGTAGCGTGCCCATACATGTGTGTGCTTAAAGTAATAAATTAATAAATTGTGTTTTATTACATCAAGGGACACTCTGCGCTTAGTAATCGTAATCGCCCATGTTATAGTTACACCATAAAAATACTACTAGAACCCAAGCAGGTATTTGTTTCTATAGTAATCAAATATCTTGCTTGCCACGGTTGGTCCGTGGATGGGTGAACATCTTACATATCAAGATCCCTCCGTGCTTCGGAAAGCACGAGGTGTTGGTCCCGGGCGGCTCTTATTCGTAGATCTTTGACGGACGGTCGTAACGGGTGGTCAGAAGCCGGAAAGAGTCTGACAACCAACAATTGCTTAAAATATGGATGTTACAATATGAACATATATAAAAAAAAAACATTAAGACTAACACGTCGAACCCCCTCCTTTTTAAAGACGGTTAAAATAACCTTTTCTCATCTTATCTATGCCTGATTTATTATTTATATAACTTTATATATTTAGAATTTTTCAATGCATTATTTTCTTTGTGGACTAAAACTTTTCATTCATAGAGGGCGTCTCCTATTTTTAAAATGAATAGGGACAAATATTTACACAGGCCATTAAAATAAATTGCGGTCGCTACTAATAACATCAGCTGGCAGTACAAAAACTCGTCCACGTTAGTAAAAAAAAGTGGGTGCCGAGCAAAGTTGGTTACCGGTATATTGGAGACGGACTTGCTTCTCGACAACGAAGTCTTACCGTAATTAATATTTACCTATCCTAATTTCAATGAAGTATTATGATTTTTTTATTTCATCTAATTTATTGCGATGATTAAGCATAAACATTATTAAAATTACAAATTCATAATTATATTTTTCATTACGAACCGAGATTTTATTTCTAATTCTATTTTCCTAATCCTTAATCTTAGTTAAAATAATTTGTAAAAAAAATGCTGAGTAAACATATTTATAAAGAGTTCGGGAAGTAAAAAAAACGGTGGGACACTCATGCGCATAGTAAGGCTTCGACGCAACAGCGGGAGCAGTGAACTGAGGAGTGCACTGTATCCTTGAAACGGTCCCGTATGGGAGCTCGGCGCCAGAAAGAGACGGCAATATGGTGCGCGTTGCTGACATTTTACAAGGATGACGTCAGAATCAAAGAGTTAGAATTACGTAGACGGTGTGTGAATCAATAATACTTAATTATATAAATTATGCTGCCTATCATTTTAATATATTGATTATGAAAAATAAGAACCTGCTGTGAAGTTAAATCTTAAAAATCTTTAACCTGAAGTACCTGCCAGCCTCACAAGCAAGTGATGTTATCGTTAACAAATGACACCTACTAGATAATAAAAAAATATGCTTACATTTTCAAGATAATAGTTTTCATACCTTTCCATAATACATAATAAACCGCATGACTGCGCCATGCAAAGGTAATCACATCAAATAGGTATTGAATTGAAATATTTATAATAATACTAGCTGACCCGACACACGTTGTCCGCATTGAATTCGCATTGATATAAGTAATATTACATAAAAATGTCTAATGTTTCGCGCAACTTTCTTCTTTTTTTCATTCATAAGAACCTTCTCTTAACAATAACAAACACTTGTTGCAGCTATTCTCGTGTCATGCCGTGACCAAGGGAAATAGGGATAAATTTTTATATTTATACAGATTACTGACACAGAAGTTTGAATCAAATATTGGAAAAAAACTAAATAAATCTTTGACGGTAAATAATTCAATTCTTTATTTATTAAATCTATATTCAAAATTGTATAGAAATCCTCGACTTAATGAGTAGGTACCTACAAGCACAACTATTCTTTATTGGAAGAGGTCTGAAGAGCAACCAGCTGTCAAAAAGGCGTCAAGCAAGACCCACAAATACGAGCAAAGTAATGACTGACACAAGACACTTTTAGTTAATATGGTTTAAGGTGAAATAGTAGCCCGTGAAATTAAATTTTCCTTACGTGTTTTGCAATTTACAGGTCAGTGCAAGGTTTCATGTTGATTAAAAATAATTCGCGAACTTCGATTAAGCTTGCTCTGACAAATTTGAATTTTTCGTTGGTAATTAAAAACAAATTATCTGCTCCATACATTTTATTGCACTTTTGTAGAAGCACCAGATATTTTTTGATAAATCTAGAAACGGCAAGGTATGTATTCAAGGATACAGTTTGCACGTCGATGCCCCTGCCACCCTTCATAAAACAACTCATTACTACATTTAAAATCAAATAATCACTAAAGAAATGAAAACAAAGTTAGCATCATTATTTTTATTTACTGTTTGCCTCTTCTACGCCTAAAATAGTTATTCTATGCGAAGGTTCAGTCATTCACTTTTCGTCTCTTTCTTTCACGCCGGACGATGTGATACAATGTTCTTTTCGATACAACCTTACCATATCTAGTTGGCCGCCACGTTCGTACAGCGCTACTACAATACCGGCCTGTTCATAATAACCGGTTAATAAAGACGTGAAAATTGTACCTGAGGCGACTTGTCTCGCAAGCTCTTCAGTAATACTTATGACTCGGCACTGGTATCTACTCGAGTGTGCTGATAGTGCCTTCGCACCCTAAAACTTGGAAACAAAACAATGCAGTGAATATTGTGATACAGATACTATTTTCTGATCTCCGAAGGTAGTGTTCAGACCTAATTTATTTTCTCTTAAAAAATACGCGCAAACTTTTGAACTTGGAGCCGGTTTTTGAAACCTTTTTTTATCTTTTTATGCACGAGCTTTCTTACTGTACATCGTGGTAATATATTATGCTATTGTTTATGTGTGATATTTTACGTTGTATTTACTATCCTTATGTTTTTATTATTTTAAAACGTACAATTATATTCGTGGAACTCGTTTTATAAAAGTTTTCGAAGAGTACTTTGATAGTTAAATTCGGTATTAATAATAGTAGATAATGAAAACATAGTCTACGTTTTTGTTGCTAGGTATTTTATTATTAACGCGTATTGACTGCAACATCTATAATCTTACTCGTATCAAAGAAATCGAAAATGACTCGGATTAAGCAATAAAATTGTGGTACACACGGCTACACATCTAGCTATACATTTTCAGTTTACACTGATCTCCCACTGTACGGAAATCCTATACAATGCGAGATCAGCATATACTGGAAATGTATAGCTTGATGTGTAGCCGTGCGTACCAAAAATTTACGTAAATTAATTATTTTTATATGCTGATATTACTTTTAGCGTACCTAACAGGGGAATTCTTACAAAAGATAACACTGTCCCTACACAGAGCGAATATTGTTTTTAGGGTTATACCTAGGTACCTAATTAAATTATTTTTCAATAAAATTGCCTGTAGGTACTGCTAAGCTATTTTTGGACTCTGACTGTATATTTTCCAAAAATCCCTTTCTCATTTGCCATTATTTTGGTCCTACCAAAATAAAACCCGTAAAGTTTCTCACATTTGGGTATTTGTAAATCTTAATTGCTGATCAAATATTGCAGTCCCATCTTATTTTATAACATTTAATTTCGCCTTTTATACAAGGAAAAATATTAAGCAAAACACCGATTGCTTCGTCCTTTACTTAGAAAGAGAAAATTGTCATCGGTTGCACTTATGTATTTACCTACTATTAATATAAAAATGGTAAGTTGAACTATGTTTATTAATACACAGTGATTTTGCTTATGGGCTTTTCCATCAGAAATTTCTTAGTAACAGCCTGTTTTGAACTATGCCCGATTGATGGCATTCGGCTCGCCTCTATAAAATATAGGAACAAGCCTATTCCCACCAATCGGGCACCACCATTTCACCAGTTATGTCTAACAGCATTAGGACTTAAAAATAACTGGCGACATGGTCGTGCTCGTGACCTCTGCCTTACTCTACGGGGAAATACAAGCTTAATGTATGTTTGTTGTATGTTCTTATATTACATTTCTAAAGGGTAGGAAAATTTTGAAACATATCGACAGGATCTTTATTAATAGTATAGGTACGTTCATAAAGTTAAACTATCTATTATAAACAGTGATAGGAATAGGTAGTGCCTATTAGCCTAAACTTTGAAGAACAGAGACAAGAAACGGAGACTTCCTTAGGACTAAATTATTTCCGGCACATCTGTCTCGAAATTTCGAGACAACACTTAAATACATTAAAAAAAATGTGTTATTTGGAATAAGTAATTCGTCTATATTTATCTAAAGTTTGTATATAAATGTGATAGTTTACACTTGAACTTTAAAACTTTTTTACACTTGAACTTTAGAAATCTCATTAAACGTAGCCGAGAGTGAGCTAGAAAGAAGATATTTACTTCGAAACGTGTACTGCTTCTTATTCAAACATTCTGATTCATTGTGTATTACGATCAACAAGTCATTTACAAAATGTTCTCCAAAAAAAAATTCAGAAAATTTTATAGTTGTAACGACTGTGTATGTTATTATTTTATTATGATATATCTAGTCGCAAACTTTAGGTAAATATAGACGAATTACTTATTCCAAATAACATTTTTTTTAAATGTATTTATGTGTTGTCTCGAAATTTCGGGACAGATGTCTCGGAAAAAATTTAGTCCTAAGGAAGTCTCCGTTTCTTGTCTCTGTTCTTCGAAGTTTAGGCAAATAGGCACTACCTATTCCTATCACTGATTATAAATTACTGTAAACGGTGGTGGTATTTTATAAATAATGAGTATCCAGACACACCTACCTGCCTACTTTAAGCCCATTGAACCTTTCATAAAACACAGTGGGTTCCGCAGTTGGGATGAATAGTAACGGATGCATATTTACGATTTAGTTAAGCGTAACAATAAGTTTTGTATTTCATAGTGTTTCTCGAAAACACTATGAAATTAGTGGGAATTTATAGTTTTTTTAACCCTTCGGGTTATGTATAGAGAGAACCATCCTTTATACTTTTTGGTAATTTCACTACACCATTGTTTAGTGGTGCGAAGAATACACCTTTCCAGTTTTCATCGATGTAGTGTAAAGTGCAAATAGTCTCTTAGTAAAAGGGGTGTGTAACATCCGCACGGACGTTCAGAAGGCCGGACGGACGTACACAGAGGCGGACACGTGGACATGACGAAATTATAAGAGTTGTGATTTTTCCATTTGGCTACGGAACTCTAAAAAGGAAGTTGACCGAACTTTTCAAAACATTGATTTAAATATAATTATTTTAATGAGATAATCATTACCGTACCTAAGTAACTAGGTACTTTTATTTATGTAAAAACCGAGTCTTACTACTCAGGGTAAGTTCGCTTTATCCCACTAGCCCGCCACAGTTTAGACCTTAGACCACTTTATGGCATTGTTCAAACATAGATATCATTTTTACGAATGAAAACATTATCTTGTTTAGAAAAAAAACAAACGACTGCAAAACAAAAAGTTTGAGCCCTAGTTCCCTAGCTGGCAGCACAGGAAAAATTAAAACTCGCTATGGTTTCGTTCCCCCGTTCTACATAAGAGGAACATGTTTTAACTCCCAAGTAATCCACTAGAGTTCGGGCGTCACATCTCCTGAAAAAATGGATGGGATAGGGAGGTGTAACGGGTTTTCTTCTCTTCAACGCGTCCATATACTAGCCATTTTTTCAGGAGATAAGACAGCCGACCTCTAGCGGCTTCCAAAAAGAAAACTATACCTATTCAAATTCCCGTTCCCGTGTGATAATTTCCGAGGCAGCAGCTAGTTTTAAATATAACAAGACGTTTGTTTTGCGTTACGTTGCGTGTTGCATTATAAATTATATTATAAGTTCTTATCTACTCGTAATTTTGCTATGGTGTACAATTAGCAAAAAGAGGTGTTAGAAAGAGGTTAAGATACCTACTATCTTACTTTTTTCTTTAATCTACTTAAAACTACATAAATATTTCTACGAATTATTTATAAAACACGGGCAGTTCGCTTTTAGAACTGAAGTTTTATTCCAATGCTTTTGCCCGCGACTTCGTCCGCTAGAAATTTCTTACTCCCCGACCCACCCCGTCGCATGATCGCATCGCATCGCTGCTCTTACTTTGTTTTCTTATTCCCCGACCCATCCCGTCGCAGCGCATCGCTGCTCTTACTTTGTTTTCTTATTCCCCGACCCACCCCGTCGCATCGCATCGCTGCTCTTACTTTGTTTTCTTATTCCCCGACCCACCCCGTCGCATCGCATCGCTGCTCTTACTTTGTTTTCTTATTCCCTGACCCACCCCGTCGCATCGCATCGCTGCTCTTACTTTGTTTTCTTATTCCCCGACCCACCCCGTCGCATCGCATCGCTGCTCTTACTTTGTTTTCTTATTCCCCGACCCATCCCGTCGCAGCGCATCGCTGCTCTTACTTTGTTTTCTTATTCCCCGACCCACCCCGTCGCATCGCATCGCTGCTCTTACTTTGTTTTCTTATTCCCCGACCCACCCCGTCGCATCGCATCGCTGCTCTTACTTTGTTTTCTTATTCCCTGACCCACCCCGTCGCATCGCATCGCTGCTCTTACTTTGTTTTCTTATTCCCCGACCCACCCCGTCGCATCGCATCGCTGCTCTTACTTTGTTTTCTTATTCCCCGACCCACCCTGTCGCATCGCATAGCTGCTCTTAGGTACTTTGTTTTCTTATTCCTCGACCCACCCCATCGCATCGCATCGCTGCTATTACTTTGTTTTCACGTAGCGTTGTTGTTTCGCTCGTCTCATAAGGATCATAGCGTGATGTGAAGTAGCCTGTAGCCTTCGTAGAGAATTAGGCTATCAAACGCAAAAATATTTTTTTTTTCAAATCCGACTGATAGTCAAAAGATTAGCGCGTTCAAGTAAACAAAGAAACTATTCAGCTTTATTATTGGTATAGATATAAAGAGATTGTAAAATACGCTAATTGGGTACCTGTTACCGAATCCCCAGGTACCCCTTATCTGTACGTATAAGAACATTGGTCATTCACAGCATTCACTCGGTTTTTTAAGGTGTCCAAAGATAAGAGGTGTACAGCCTTTACAACTTTGAACAAAGGATAACATATTATTTGGAAGTAAGGGGAAATTCCAATGGACTCGTTTATTTAAAAAAAAAAGCTAGGTGTTAGAGGCTGATAACAAATAATACGACACTTCGGGGTATTATACAAATGTGTGGAAAACAGATCCCTAATATTTGAAGTAAAACATACCTACTTACAATTTTTTTGTCTTCTTTTTTCACCTGACAAGATCATGACTTTATATTAGACCAGTTTTGAGTTCTGCATGTTCTACTAGACAACTAGTTTTTTTATTTACGTAAATAAACAATTCCTTAGCAACTTTTTCAGATTCCAAGCCCAAAATTAGAAAATACCAGATTACAGGCGCAGGCAACTGAATTATTTAAATTCTTACAAGACCACTCAAAATCAGCCTATAATGTTCCCACCGCTGGGATACCGGCCTCCTCTCGTCGCTAGACGATGGGCCGTAATCCACCACGCGGGCCCATTGCGGGTTGGTCGATAAGCAAGTCTTCTAATGTCCGATCACAGCGTTTTCACCAATGAGTTCTCAATGCCTCTCTGGTCGAAAAATCATGTAGGTTTACTTTTTAGCGCTGTACCGGAACCGGGCCGGGCCCGAAACGGACAGGTTTCGCACCAACCGGTTGCTAGGAACAATGTTCTGAGGACGTTACACCGACATTTACGATGTTTTTTTTAGACGTAAACGCCGATTTGTTGTTTCAAATTCATTTAAGATTTTCAATGATGTAATCTTTCCACCATAGCAGAAAAAACAGCAGACTACCAATGTTGATCAACAAATTAAATAACAACTTTCTAGTTCACAATGTTAGTGTGATATCTTCCATACAAATACAAAAGCCCCTACATAAACGATTGGAACAATCCGCTTAGCAATTAAAATATGACACGAGCTTTCCTAATGAATTAACAAAAGATTAGAAAGCCTGGTTAAGACGGTTTCACTCGCCGCCGAGGAAAGTACAAAGGACGAATGATCAGGGGGCCGATTCTACTAACAAATTTGTTAAAAAAACGCAATAGAACCGCAACCGAATCACCACTTTTAAGCGTTTTCGCATTCTACTAAAATGAACAACGGTCCAGCTGCGACACAGCTGCGGTTACGTTTTAGTTACGCCAACGATCGATTGAAACAATGTCAAAACCTATTCTACTAACAAAATCGAACATGAGCGTGACGTTAACTATAGGACAAAGTTAATGATAAAATTATGATAATTATGTCTTTTAATTATAGAAAATACTTTTAGTGCCACATATTCGTGTTTAGTAACATTTTTAGATTCAACTTTTTTCTTTGTGGTATATAAAACATATTATTTTGGCATGTTGGTAACGCGGGTTACCCGCTGTGTTCCTGCTACAGTTCAGTTGCTATTCGTTTTAAGTTTAGTTTCCATTTTGCTTATAAAATAGTAGAATGACTTTTTATGTAACTATCGAACGGCGATCGAAATCGAACTGTTGTGGAAACACAATTTAACGTGTAACGTTGCAAATTAGTAGAATCGGCCCCCAGATCGTCGAGCGAGTTAAATTCTTGTATTAATTTAAACTGCGTTTTAAATATTGGTGCAACCAGTCTTACTAGTGACGTACTATCACTCAGTTTTATTCGACTCGTTTATTAGTCGAGTAATTAATAAGTAGCCGTTGAAACGCAGTTTTAGGAACAAGGCCGAAACTATCTTGATTAATTATAGAGTTTACACTAAAGTTGTTTTGGTTGAAATAACTGAGGATATTTGTGTAAGTAACGTTAAGCCGTTGGTCCCGGCTGTCATTCGAGGATCTTTAACAGTCGTTACGGGTCGTCAGAAGCTCGAAAGTCTGACAACCAATCTTACAAAGAGTATCGTAGTACCCAATAACAGGGTTGTGGAGGTCAGATAGGCAGTCGCTCCATGTAAAATACTGGTATTCAGCTGCATCCAGCTAGACTGGAAGCTGACCCCAACATAGTTGGGAAGCATAGCTAGGCAGATGATGATTTCTATAAGTAACACAAAATAATATCATTCTTGAAGTAACAACACGATGCATGATAAAAAATTAATCTTTGATTTAATTGAGAGTTAAAATATTTGTGTCTACTATCTATTGCAGCAGAGTCTAGAATAGTTTGCGATTTGACCACTAATGAATATAAATGTAACGTTTCTATCAATATCAATTTATTCTCGTTTATAAGAAAGTGAACGATTGTTAGATTTATGAGGCTATAATACTGAGCATTATATTATTTTATAACATACTTTTACCCAGGACTCCTACTATTGTTAATGAACATTTTGCTATCGTGAATTAAATTCAAGTTTAGATTTTCAAACGACTGTTATTTATGACATGATATTTAATAATCTGAGTCTTGGTGTGGCTGGCAACATTCATCGCAGAAACAGGCCCATTACAATTTTTAAGCCTGCAACAATTTAGATACCTCTGGTTAAAACTATGGATAGCGAGTTCCTGCTCCTCCTGCAGTTCTAAAAGGGGAAGTAGCAACAATTATACAATCAAATTAACTATAAAAACCTATGCCATGTGTTAGGAAGCCGAAAAGAGATATATTGGCAGAGGCTTCGCCTGCGTTTTTTACACACCTAAACCCTCCTCATTAATCACTCTGTCTATTGGTGAAAACCGCAAGAAAATCCGTTCAGTATTTTTTGAGTTTGTCGCGAACAGACAGACATACAGACCGCGGAAGGGGACTTTGTTTTATAATATGTAGTGGAGGTACAGACGCAGACGCCAGCACATCAACTACCCCAATCTGTCAAATTTCTTTAATAGATTTTCAACTTTACTACATAAGCATAAGGTTCTTGTGTCATTCGGAAAATTTGACATTTTCGGGTAGCTTGATGTGCTGGCATCTATACGATACTGGCGGTTGCCCAGTGCGTCGCCAACGACAATCAAACTCGCATCGCAAACAATAATCGATATTTAACACAGATCGGCACCCGATACATTCTAAGTTTTTCTTTCGCTTCAATTCCAAGCTTGTCATTTTAATACGTAGGTATAATATAATAGAGTTTAAGATGTGAACGGTCAAGACAGACGGACGAAAAAGTCGTTGACCTCGCAGTATTGCAACTTTAAATTTTAAATCGAATAATATCGATTTTTGACTCGCCGCCGGTATGGAATCGTGTGAATATTGTTAGCATGTTATGTGGCCCTCGCATTTCTTTTTCCTGCAAGCCTTACAATTTCTAACTACCTATTAACTTATCTTTTTTCAAAGCATTTATAATGACTTACATCGATTAAGTAGATTGTATGAACAGAACAGGTGCTGAGCATCTGTTCTGTTCTGAGGATTGCATCTTAGTAATTATTAAGTATTCCAGAATGCTTTCTCTAACACTAAATTCTATTGCTAGATATGTAAAAGAAGAGTCGTTAAGATTTATATTGACTTTCAAATACTTTGAGTATTTTCAATCGTTTATTTACTCTCAATTTATAGCCTAGTGATATGATATCCTCAACTCTTAGATGACGCACAGAATGCGAAACCTTGTTATCAAAAAACTCATGCAGTCGAAGGCAATAAAGGTCTTTACTGTTATATTGAAGATGCCTCCGACTGCATGAGATTGCTTAGTCCTTCTTAATACAAAACTTTCTTGTTTCCATCTTTTACAATTTTTACTTAATTTATTTTTATTTATTTTATTATTTATGTACACACAGTAAAATACATACAGATACAGCATAAACAAACAATTGAGTACAAAGGTTTACATAATATTTTTACATTCCATTTTTGTAAGCTATTTATAAAACCCTTTATTTTGATACAGCAATCGACATGTTCTAAGAAAAATTTAATTTAAATAAGGCGCCAAAAATAGAAATAAGCATGATGGGAATCAGACTATCAGACAAAATTAAAAACCAAGAGATCAGAAAAATCACAAAAGTGACTGATGTTGTTCAGAGACTGAGGGTACTAAAATGACGGGTCATATATGTCGGATGGCTTATGATAGATGGACCAAGAAAATTGTAGGATGGATCCCAAGAGAAGGATCAAGGTCTAGGGGACGCCAAAAAAAAAGGGCAGACCTATTTACACTAAGACAAGAGCCTAACTGGATGACCAAAGCCAGAGACAGATACTACTGGAAAAAAATGGGGGAGGCCTACACCAAGGAGGCGACTACTACTTATCTTATTATTAATTAATATAAATAAATTATTACGAAATACAAATATACAATTCAATTTAGCAATTATAATTCAATCAATGTACAATTTGAAATAAAAAATTAAAACTATAAATAAAAACTGTAATAACTAAAAATGTACCAATCTTCTAATTATGGATGCTACGAATATTTTTGTAAGGAAGAAGGAAGTAGAATAAATGGCTGTTTTATTTTATTTATAATAAGGCGCCAAAAATCGGTAATTTTAATTTTCATAATTCTGATATACCTACCCAGTGTCTCTGTCAATTGACACGAATCTATCGACGCCTCTCAAGCTAAAATCCATCAAGCAGTTTAGGGTACAGAGCGTACTAAAGAAATATACAAACATACATATAAAACATAACCCCTCCTTCTGGCGCAGTCGGGTAATAAAGACGGTTAAAGACCATTCCTGAAATAATTACCTTCTTCAAATCAAAATGATGGAAACGGTGCCCTTAAAACTATATCAAGAGCTAACATGTCCTCTCCTCAATTTGACGATTATGTAACGACAAAAATGTCTTAATCATCGAGAAATAGTAGAGCTATGATATAACACGATAACCGAAGCTATTAACATTAACAAAAAAGACTTTTAAAGTAAATGTTAACCAGCTTGAGGGAACTAGTTCTGTTAAGATATGAACTAACGAGATGACTGCTATTATAAATCAATTTATTGGTAATAAAGTGGGAGACTTAATTGTTGTCTGCAAATATTTAGGACAAAAATGATAATTTTATTGAAGACTACCTTATACCAGCGGCTTCGCACGCCAAGGTCGAAAATTATCCCACGGAAACGTAATACCGGGATAAAAAGTATCCCATGTGTTGATCCAGGTTATAAACTATCTGTTGTACACTATCTGCACAATTTTATCCAAATCCGTTCAGCCGTTTATGATATATTAGCAGGAGAGTAGGATTAACGATTGAAGTCCCATGAAGCTACTGTTTTATAGACGATTTGATTTGATGAAGAAGTCAATGTTTATGTCAATAGAATCAAAGGTAGTGGTGCTTCATAGATAAACACACTGTGGTACCTAAGATTTCTGATAAAATTGTAGAATTATAAATACATATTTCTGGTCGCCCAGCAGTGGTCGAAATTCGACTATAATCCTTACTTCGTTACTTTATAACATAATTATATTATAAATGCGAAAGTAACTCTGTCTGTCTGTCGCGCTTTCACGCCAAAACTACTGAACCGATTTAAATGAAATTTGGTACACAGATATTCTAGAGCCTGAGAAAGGACATAGGCTATTTTTTAATGCGGAAAAGGGGTTGTAAAGGGTTGAAACGGGGGTATGAAAAGTTGTATGGAAGTATAGTTATTTTAAGAGCTAGAAGCTTGAAACTTATTTTCTAGGCTGTTGATTCGATATAGATAAATATGACATTAAAATTTTGTAAAAGTTTTATCCCTCAAGGGTGTAAAATAACAATATAAGGGATGAAAGTTTGTATGGAAACATGTAAGGTTCACGTGAATGTTTTATAAGAGACAAAGACCCAAAGACACTGTTCCAAGCGGACGAAGTCATGGGCACAGCTAGTTAAAAATATATTAGCTTTCTACACTCCTTCTCCATATAAACTTAACCGTGCCTTTCATACCCCTACGTCCGCGTTATTTTCGTAAAAAGGGGTACATAGATTTTGCTACACGTATTAATATATAGATAACCCGGAAAGAGAAGTAGCTACCTACTACTTAAAGATGTTAAATAATAAACAAAGATGAAAAAATTCAGTGGTTAAATAACAGCGGTGACGTTCAGTGGTTAGTTTGTCGATGATTTCAGAGATAGAAATAGAATCAGCTGATGTGCTAACCATGGTTATGTTAACATAACAAAACCTTATTGATCTTTAGTTCGACAATGAAGTCATAAACTCTATTCTATTCTTATTGACTAGGACATGCGACTTTATGCCAAAAAATCATCTTGGTATTTTTTTTCTATAAATGAGGGTAGATATTATTTTGTAGGTAACCGCTTGTTCTTCAGCTAACATCATTAAAAATAATCGTGACATTATATTAAGTGCACAGCCACACATTAGGTGATTCACCTTGTCTCATGTAATTAATCAACTTAATGTAGTCTATAATAAATAATCCAGTTCGGTCTATCTGAAATTCGTTCTAGATTTTATGCAAATTGAAAAAGTAACTGTTGATTATAAAATGGCTAAAACTGTGGGCAGGCAATGATATATTCGATTTATCTTTTTAGGTACCGGTTGTTAAGACAAGCAAATGACTATTACTAATTATAAAAAATACATTATGCTTTGTAAATAAAAAAGGAAAAAAGAAATATTTAAAACTGGATAGGTCCTAAAATCTTAGCAATGTGAGTATTACGTCATACGACAATAATCAACAAGTGTTATATAAACAAAATATTTGAGGAAGCATCAAAGAAAAATATTTAGAAAGACGCCGTTCCACTGACGCCTCGGCTATGCGTATGCAATTGTGAATTTGAAATGAAATGGACAGATTTAAGTTAGGTTAGGTAACAGTATGAAATGGTTTGTTCCTGTTTTTTTTATTTATTAAATAATTGGTGACTCTTTGCGCCCCCCTTCGATAGTCGCCCAGGGCTTTTGCCCTACCTGCACCACCCTAGTTCCGCCACTGGAGAGGGTTCACACTTTACGCAAGTTTGCCTCGGACCTTAAAAAACTCAGCCTATCGCAGTCCACTGCTGGCCATTGGCCACTTCCACTTAGCATCACAACACCCTGTCATCCGCCTTTTGCATCCAGTCAGCCACCGTTTAAGGGCGTCGTCACGGCCGGCCCATCTAGCTGGAAGGCGTCCCGCGCTACGCTAGCCAATATATGAAATGGTTTATTGCTGTTTTTTTTCGATAGTCGCCCAGGGCTTTTGCCCTACCTGCACCACCCTAGTTACGCCACTGGAGAGGGTTCACACTTTACGCAAGTTTGCCTCGGACCTTAAAAAACTCAGCCTATCGCAGTCCACTGCTGGCCATTGGCCTCTCCCACTTTGCATCACAACACCCTGTCATCTGACTTTTGCATCCAGTCAGCCACCGTTTAAGGGCGTCGTCACGGCCGGCCCATCTAGCTGGAAGGCGTCCCGCGCTACGCTAGCCAATACGCGGTCTCCACTCCAGCACCGTAATTGCGTAACACACGATCAATCATAATCTATTTCATTTTGACAGTTCAACAAGATTCATTGCGTTATTTACGTTGTTGAGCAGGCACATTTTTCGAACATATGAAGCAATGGATTAGCAATGTGTTTCAAAATGATACAGATTATGTATGACCGTGCGTCACGCAATTAGGGTAGGACTCGTCTACTCCACCACGGCTATCTGTCTGTCGACAAACATGGTCAGCCCACTGCCGCTGCAGCCTACTTACTCGGCACGCAATGTCGGAAACTCCGGTTCTTTTCATTATAACTTCATTACTGATTTTATCCTTCCAAGAAACTCCGAACTTAGCCCGCTGAATAGCGCGCTGATTGACTTTCAATTTGTAGACCATCCCGACTTTCGGTGATCACATTTTGGCACTATATGACAGGAACACTATATGACTTTGAACACCTTAGTCTTACCTCTTCCTAATGGTACAGCAGCCTAACGTTATGGTTGCGTTTTGCCAAATGATATCACCGTTATATTTACATAAATGTTTGTCTTACATATCCGTTTCTTGAGCATTTTCAAACCTAAAACCTATTGGTTTTCCTTAATTGTTTATATTTACCAATATTGCTGAACAACTCTTTGATAATGTTACCGGACTAAAATGGAGTTGCACCTGAACAATTTCACACGATCAATGTTGCCAAGTTAGTAGGGATAAGCAGACGATACATGACATTGCCCTGCTGCATTTCAATGGTTCTCAGTATCTGATGGTATTATTCATGAGCGCAAAGTGTGTCATATTCTTATTCATGTAGTCCCGTCGTGTTTTTAAAAGATCTTTGTAAACTATAGCGTAGTTGCAATGTTGTCGATATTGTGTTGCCTGGATAGCGGATCGATTGATTGATTTGAATGTTTTATGATGTTGTCTGGTGGCGTTTAAGCAATACAATTGTGGTAGTTGTAGTAAATTAAACTGCACTGTCCTATGAGTAGTACTTAACATGTATTCATGTAGATTGTAGGCAAGAGATTTCAAATATATTTTACACTAATCCATAGAATACCTCATTTTTATAATCTTGTAAATTAGATGAGGAATTACTTATGTGGCACTTACATAACATCACGCTTTTGTTCCCCGAAGGGTTGGGCAGAAGTGTACTTATCGGACACCCACATTTCGCTAATTATATTTAAGTCCCATTTAAAAGGGGGCGAGCCTATTGTCATCAACCGGGCACAGATCCAAATCCCGGGCTGCTACTGAGAAATTCCAGATAGGAAAACCCAATAACACTTTGCCTGACCTGGGCATCGAACCCGCGACCTCATGCTTAGCAGTAGCGTTTGTGACCACTACACCAACAAGGCAGTCAGATATGTTAATATGTAGTACTTCTGGTAGTATAATGATGATATTTCCTAAATATACATAGATGTATGAACAAAGCTCCAAACTAAAAAATGGAGAAAATAATTTAATTCAATTAAAAAGCGTGGGGTGCTTTTTGGGGTATTTTTATAATCAATTAATGTCAAGCACCCCACGCTTTTTAATTGAACTAAATTATTTTCTCCATTTTTTAGTTTGGTTTTTAAAGCGTGTTTTTTAGTTTTTTAAACTATTATTTATTTTAATTTTTTTAGTTCTGCTAACTACAAAAAACGTGTTTTTTTTTAAATTATTGAATTGTCATCGGTCCTCGACAAGTTTACAAAGTTTCAATGAAATCTGACCGTTTAAAGTGGGTCAAAATCGCGCTCAAAGGAGTCGGTTACATACAAACATACAAACAAACAAACATACAAGTGAAGCTAACATAAAGCGTGTAATAAAATATGCGATACAAATTGTTTATGAATGAATTGACATTTCTGGTATCGCCAGGTCGCCAGTTTCCGTGTGTTGTCGGACGTAAAGAATAGCACCATCCCATTTCTTCCCGTGGGTATCGTAGAAGGCGACTAAGGGACGTACTGGAGAATGGGCAGCAGCGTTCTCTACGCATTTTTACCACCATACTGTGATCGCCAACCCGCCTGCCAAGCGTGGCGATTATGGCAAACCACCTCCTTTTTGGAGAGGCCTATGTCCAGCAATGGACGTCTTTCGGTTGAAATAACAGATCATAAAATACGCAGTGAGTCCTAGGGGATTGACCACGCATACAAAAGCGGGCCCGTCCCAAATATACACAGAGTTCGCTATCTATCTCACACTACGTACTAAAGAAGAAGACAGGAACACATTCTCGGATTCCTAAGCATAAATAAGCAAACGTGGGAAAATAACACTCGAAGTTCTGTGGGCGTCGCATATTAGGACGAGAATTAACACACACAGGCAGGCAAACAGATATTTTGTAGCAAAAAAAAAGTAAAACTTATCTCGAGTGTGGGTAAATATATCAAAGTCAAAAAACCAAGCAGGACAAATTCAACACGATGATTAAGATCAAAAAACCAATACAAAGACAGTAAAGAAATGGTAAAAAATCGAGGGTTAACAAACTGCAAATAAAATAATCAAACTAGCCACAAGAACTAACAACATTAAAAAGTTTTAAACTACGCATAATAATCAAGACGTTGAAAAACATTCTCATTACTTATTGCAGTAGTCCATTACAGCGTGGTATCACAAATGTCTTACGTCTATTACATACATACAATCATCGAATGTGGGACGTTGTCACAAAACACTGTCAACCAGGTCTAGGTTAAGTGGACTGTGACAGACAGACTATATACATAAAGGATTCAATGCTAAGAAGTTGCATTGTAACTGGCTGCAATTACATTTTTGAGCTTGTAGTTTTGTAGGTCAGGAACTACTGACACATCTTCTTTCCATTCGTACACTGTTGATCTTTATTTCATGGGATTTGCACAAATCTCAAACTTCCATAAGTATGATTTTGTGAGAGAATATTGCCACATCTAGGAATGTCAGATGACACTGAGCAAATGAGGACACTACAGAGAATTCAATCCTCAGCAAATAGGGCATAATCAAACGAAACAAAAGGTAATTTAGTATGGCAAGAGAGATCCTCAAGCAGATCTCTGAAGTAGAAGCAACTCAACTCAGACCCAAATCATTTATTTCAATTAAACCATTTTTAGGCAATTTTGAATTGTTACAAAGTCAATCAGTTAGTCGGAAAATTGAAGCTAGTTGCCCATTCTTAAACGTAGACCTCTAATATCTCTATGGAGAAGAGCGGGCAAGAAACTCCAAGGATACTCTTGTAAATTCTGAATTATAATCAGCAGATTTGTCCCTAGATGTACATAATGCATAATCAGCCTATTATGTTCCCACAGGCCCCCTCTCAGTGAGAGGGAATGGCCGTAATCCACCACGTGGGCCCAGTGCGGATTGGTAGATGTCTTCGAATTTTGGTTCTATCTAGGACATGCCGGTTTCCTTGCGTTGTTTTCCTTCACCCTAGATATGATTCACGCGAATCCAGACAAAGTCCGCTCATAAAAATGAGTCAAAAGCATCGAGATGTTTTGACAACAAACATTTATCCCCTTCGCACTACAGTTTTATAGGAATGACGTAAGCGCATCACAAATATGCGACGGATTGCAATTTACAACTTTTTCATCTACCACTCGTAGCAAGCCTAAAAACTCGAAGACTTCCGTACACAACATAGTTTTTTAAGTTACTAAATTCGTTTCATCCAAAATCAAGTGTGAAATATATTTTGACTTGTTCTGGTCACGATTCGAATGAAAAAGATTTATGAGACAACTCAGAGGCACGAATAAGGAATATTTGAATTTTATGTGACCCTTAGAGCCTGCGCCCACTGGCGACACGGCACGGCAAGGGATTGTAAAGCAACGAAGTGGAATATGACATAACAGTGTGACAATACAATTTAAATTTCAATGACACGACACGCCTAAACATACCGCAGATTTGTTTTTGTACCACGGATGATGGAAATTTCGACTTTGTTGTCATACTGTTAAGTTATACTTCTATTCGTCGCATTAAAATCCCATGCCGTGCCGTGCCGTCAGTGGTCACAGGCCCTTAGACTAGGGCCATACTTGTTCCCAGTCTATTTAAAGTTAAACTTAGTGCGTGTCATTTGCGTTTGTAATGTCACTCACGACAGAAGCGAACTAGGGAAGTCCGCGTGTGTAGCATTATTTATTTACTAAAGCGGGTTCATAACAAGCTGTTTTGCTAAGACAAAATGAACCAAAACAGTCTTATTAGTTCAAATTTTACAGTTTTTTATAAATTTGAGCACGTTCCTGACAAGTTTATCTTTGTTTGTTTTTTCTGGATCGTCACTGGCTGGAATATGGGCGTTTGGAGCTGTCTATACACCAAGATGCTCCTTTATTTTTTCTCGAGTTGTGACAAACAAGAAAATTACTGAATGCTGTTTTATAAATTTGGAGGTCAGATAGGCAGTCGCTCCATGGGAAGCTGACCCCAAGATAGTTGGGAAAAGATTAGGCAGATAATGATAGCAGTAGACTAAAGTTGTCTTCACACTAACTACCTATATTGGCGATAAGAGCTGAATAAGAGCTTCAGACACATTTGAAAAGGCATCAAAGTCGTTAATTTATGAAGATACTAGCGTTTGCCCGCGGCTCCGCCTGCATGGACGTGGGTTAACGCGTAAAAGAGTACTCTATATCCTCCATATCCCAGGCATATCTCTGAAAAATTTCATGACGATCGGTTCAGCGGTTTAGCCGTGAAAGCGTAACAGACAGACATACAGACAGAGTTACTTTTTGAATGTTAGTAGGGATTACCAATCAACACAGGGCCCGCATGGTGGATTACAGGCCAGCCCGCTCCCTCTCACAAAGAGGTGGCGTGTGTCCCAGCAGTGGGAACTTTATAAGCCGATTATGCTTAAACCTATATGTCGTGAGAAAGATAGTGTTTTGACTATTTCTACTCAATGTGGAAACAAAACAAATAGTTCTGATACTGCAGTACAATGAATAATAGAGAAGAAAATATTTATATTATGCATTGTGGACCACGTTAAATACCTACCTATTGTGATCCGAGTATCCGACACAAGACACATTTTTACCTTGCTATCACCTCCGCTTCCGCTTACAGTCGGACAATTGCTCTGTTGTAAAAACAGATCAAGCCCTTTAATAATGGTGATGATAATTGCAAAGTCACTGCAACAGACTTTTTACGCCTGCTATAGCAATTAAAATAACTAGGACTGTCAGTCATTATTATAAGTTCGTCCTCGTGTTAATTAGTCAAGTCTTTTAGTTGCTACATATTGACCCGGTGAATGTTGGGTTATATTTAGCCAACAAAGTGTCGGATCGGCAGGGATTTTTTAATTGTTGACCATCAACCAATTTGTAGGGACACCGTGACCCAATTTTATGAACTATATAAGTGTGTTGCAATTAATTTAATTTGTGTTGGTGTGCTCAAAGTTAATACAGTTTTTTTTAATGATGTGTACGTTTCTTTATTTTTAAGTTAAGCCCCATTTAAACTCGCGCCAAGAAAAGCATACCTAATTCATAAGTTTTTGTTGAAATCCTACTTATTTTAGTAACTGTTGTAAATCCAAACTTCTCATTAACTGGATCACTCGAACGGAGAAGATTCCTACGACCACTTTTCAAAATAAAGACAGTTCAGAATGCATATCATAGCTAACTTGTCACACAATTTTCAACTTAAACCAGAACCCATAAAGTTAATTATCTCTTAATAGCTCATAAAATACAGTAGCGTTACGCCGTCCTCTGATTACAACCTGTCAATGGATTCCTGAACGGAATATTTTCCTGCTCACTTCTTAAAGTTACTTGCCAGTCAAGTTTCAACTTTAGTCCTAAAAAATAAGGATGATAAAGTAATATCCAAGTTCAGAGAAAGAGGGTTAGTATTGTGATGCGTAATAAACGGTTTACTGACAAGGCACTGTCTCCACATTCTATAGGTTTTTATGGATCCGTAGCCCAAAGGCAGAGACGAAACCCTCATAATTTCGTCATGTCCGTCCGTCTAAATGTTAATTAGCCATTTCACTCGGAGACTATTTTGCACTATATCAATGCATATTAGAAAGAAGGTGTATTTTGTGCAATGTAAGAAAAAAAACAATGCCCCATAATTAAAAATATTATGATGTTTCCAAGTGACTTAGCTATTTAAGTCAATAGTTTTTGAGAAACTTACGTGATATTTTCTATACTATTATAACCACAGAAATAACGTTGAAAAATACCTCAGATTATTATAACCACAGAAATAACTTTGAAAAATACCTCAGATTATAAAACAAAGGCATATAGACCGCGCGGAACACCAAGGGTGAGGCCAAATAACCAAATACTAAACCGTCGCATTGTATGTAACATACAATGCGACGCTTCGTGGCGTACTAACTCGAGTTTGAATCAGTACCTATTTGGTTTTTTGGCTTCACTCTTGGTGTTCCGCGCGGTCTATCTGCCTTTTTTGTTTTATGATCTGAGAAAAATACTATGTAATACAAACTTATTTTTGCGGTCAATAGAATCAATACTGGGCATGCGTATAGGTAAATATTCAACCCAATTACGGAACCCTTCAGTTTGCGACACACACTTGACCGGCTTTCAAAGTTGGAATGGTCACGGGAAATGCCCGCAGTAATGGCGCGAACGCAGTGCAGCAAGGAACAAATACCTACCACCGTGATAAAAAAAAACGACGATAAAACGCACCGAGTTGATGATTTTACTTATTATTAACCGCTTTTACTTGTGTGGTCAAACCGAACTTGGTTTGGCAGACGTGTACCTACCTGTGTTATACCCACCTTTCGCCATTTAGTCGACAATCACACGGGCGTGGTTTAAGGTGAATCTAGTTGACATTTTTTCCATACAAACTTCGGGAGTGTATTATTCCAGTGTTCGCCAATGTACAGACGCCAGCACATCAAACTACTCCAATCTGTCAAATTTTCCCAATTGAACATGAACCTTAAAGTTTTGTAATAAAGTTGAAAATCTAGCAAATAAATTTTACAGACGCGTAGCTTGATGTGCTGGCGTCTGTACATCAAAAATTAAACACGGTATGATTTTGTCTCATATTGTCTTTACGGAAACAGAACAGGTACTAAAATAAAAAGTCATTAAAAAGTAATGAGCCAACAAAGATCCGTTTTTCTTGCTAATTTAACATAACTTGGGCGTGTTTAAGTAATAAAAGAAGTGTAAAATCTCGAAAACCAATTCGGTACTGACAAAGTTCAATTATCGAAAAGTTCAATAAACTTTATTGGTAACTGATTTATGCAGTAGTTTTTTCATTAAACCCGATCTTCCGAAGGACTTTTCTTAATTTTTTACGCGCCTATTTTACTATAAATGATCCTGCATCTCACTGAATAACGCATTGCGTGTAGACTAGCCTCTAACTGCTCATCACTGATACTACCTCTGTCGGAGACGATGCCTGATGAGGCAGCGTGCCTTTTAGCCAGGCCCACTAGTGAGTTCGAGCCCGCGGCTAGATTCCCTTTAACTGTCGGTGTGGAACCGAGCATTGAGAATCCAACAGAGTGCACCGCGAGTGATTCTGAGTGCGTCGAAAAAACACAGTGTTCGATTTTCAACTCTCAGCGTTAAGCATTGCGTTGAATATCCAGTGCGAAAGAAAATCCCACCACGATATTTGTACGCTCGTTCGTGGTCATAAGGTGCGCTTACACGAGCAACTAAAATTGCTCCTGGTCAATTCTCGTCAACTATGACGTCACGACTACATACAGCAATTTAGGGCAATAGCAACACGTTGCCAGAGATACGGCCACACAATATCATGCAATATGGAGCAACTTAAAAAACTAGGCAATAGCCACACCCCCTCTCCCGCCGCTTCCGCCGCCGGCCGGTTCCTCTCACAAAAACGAGACGTAGTTATACGTACACACGAGATAGAAAGAAAATTGACTAAAAATTTCCAAACTGATTGGATATTCGGCAACTCATGAAATAATTTGGCACAGTTGAAGTGTATGAAATTTGGCACAGTTGAAGTGTATGAAATTTGGCACAGTTGAAGTGTATGAAATTTGGCACAGTTGAAGTGTATGAAATTTGGCACAGTTGAATTACTGTAGAAGGTGTATGAAATTTGGCACAGTTGAAGTCTATATGGAAACGGAGTGCAGAAAGCTTTTTATATAATTCAAACATAGAAAGAAAGAAACAAAAAATGTTTATTCTGCACAAACATAACGAACATTACAAACAATTTAATAAAAACAGATACATAAAATAGACACATACAAAGTAGCTAAAAGCCCCGGATTCAGGTAGAAAAAGTTTTACAATACTGTCCATTGTCTGTTCAACATAAATTTTAAAGAAATATGGGGCACCACTAGTAAATGTGTTTAAAATTTATATAATACCACAGTGACGATGACAACGAATTGTCTGATATAAGGACCAGTCAAACGATGTAACTGATATAAATGATAAAAACATGAATGTGAAATTTTTTATGTTTGGATTTTTGTTACTCAATGTGGATGACATTTGGCACACAGCTAGTTTATAACCTGGATTAATAGACAGGGTACTTTTTATTCCGGTAGTACCTACGTTCCCATGGGATAATTTTCGACCCCACGCGGGCGAAGCCGGAGGTAAAACCTACTAAGTAATAAAAGAGGGTGCAGAGCGATATTCATTAAGCAAGCTGTAATTAATCAAAACGTAATTATATTCGTTTTTGCTTCACAATTCCGTAACTACATTTAGCAATAGCTGAAACAGTTCAGGTTGCATCACATAATTTTTTATTCTAATTAATATGCACATCTGTAATCGTAGCGTTAAAGAATTTGCGTTGCCTTCAGATACCTATCTCCTTGGTTCAGTAAGTTTTTACAAAATATCATGTATTACATTTGCAACACTGCTGGATAAAACGAAATACTGCAATGATATCGGTCTGATTATGATAATCAAATCCAAGAATGTTAAAATACCATTGACACGGTATGTCTTTAAAATATTTAAGCATAGGTACCTGTAAAACAGATAAAAATACAAAACCATCGTCTGGTCTGTAACCATTATCCCAAAATACGCGGAAGACTAATCGAACTCAAGGACAATTCAATTTACCGAAATCGATTCAGCAATTTTCGAGACGGCTACGCATTAAATAAACTCATACATAAACCGTCCAACCGGAACCTGCCCGGTGTTGCTGTCGTTCTAATACCGATTTATGGCTTGTCTAAGAATATGGTATATTTTGAAGTATCGGTGTTCCTAAAACGAATGCGGTTTTGAACGATATTAAAATTGAAAAGACTCTTATTGCACGTTTTAATTACTTCGTTATAAGCGATAAGGCGGTTTGTAACAACTTCTTAAATCAACTTCTTTTCTGGATATGACTAATTCTGTATTTGACCACTACTTGTTACGCCCAGTTCCAGTAAAGCCTGCTTCTGTTTTTGACCATTTCGTGCTATGTCTATCTCAAGTACAGTGAGAGTGAATGGTTAGCCGTCACCTCCTTCTGCGAAGCAGTAATGCTCGCAAAGAGGGAGGCGGCGCACGTGAGGGAGAGGCAGTATATGCGCCCTCACGGCCGTAGTCGCCGCGGGAGAAGCCCTGGGCGTCGGGAATCAGGCTGATTCCCGGCCACCGTAGGCGCGGGCTTGCGGACGGCGAGTAATGGGTAGCTCGCTGTCCGGTAAGGACCAAGCCCGGGTCGACGGCGCGTTGTGTTCCACGCGCGCCTCAAAAAGATGTCAGCACCAATAGGTGGGGTTCGCAAGGACCGATGCCTGCCAGGGGTGCGGGTTGTTCGAAAGAGATACTGCGGCCCCTGGCACACAGGCAACTGAGGGAACACGGGTAGGTTTTAGTCAGTAAAAGTCTGACACGCCCTCCCGCTCCACCCAGAGCGGGAGAAGTTATTTGATGATTTCCCACCCAAAAAAAAAAAAAAAAAAGTACAGTGAGAGCAAACATCCTAATTATATTCAGCATCTAAAAAAAAATTGTAGGTTCAAAACCTAGTGAGTAATTGAATCTCTTTGGAAAGCTGGCCACTAAAGAAGTTGTCACAGACCGCCTAATCGGTTATAAGACTTTATTCATATCTATGGGTGATACTTTATTAGTCGACGTTCACATAGACGTGTATTTTCGATTAAAAATCATACAAATTTACGATACCTTTACGTCGGGCGTTCGCGCCTCCGAATGCTTGAGTCACAACCAGTTACCTATTAACGTCACTATATTATTATTTAACCGTTACTAAAAATTCGCTACCTTTGTCACATATGTCGCCTATCTTTGGAACACTGGCTGAATTTTGACGACCCTATTAATATTTCTGAGATTATCTTTCTGGGATCCTTTGTATTAGAAATGAACTATTACTAGTACGGCATTCCGTATGTTAATTGTGTAATATGATGAAACGTAGGTATTATAAATGATAATCTGGTTGTTATAAGATGGTAAAGCAAATGACAAACCAATTCTTTACCTAGACCAGTTTTAGGAACTACACAGATTACAAAACCATGTTTTTAGAACAATGGGTGTGAAGCAGCTCAAAGAATAACAATAAATTATTGAGCATATTACTTGAAATACACTGTCATTTGAAAAACAAACAAAAAAGCATGATTAGATCCATCTAGATTACCAAAGCGTGTTGAACATAACAAGAACAGGAAGAAAAAAGAAATAGCATAGACAAAAAACAAAACAAACTCGAGTATAACGGGACTCATACACAATGATACAAAAACCATAGGAAGTGACACCTGACGACTACATCTGTCACTTTGCTTTGAATTTGAATACATTCATAATCCATAGATTACGGCTTGTAATGAGATAATCATTAAGCATTGATTGACACATCAAGGCTTTTTTGCTAGCTAATAGAGTGGTACGAAAATCAGGGGCCAACTTTATAAGTCCGTCCTCGAAGATACGGCCCGTCCGAAAGTGTTTCGAAGCTTACGAGAGAACTCTACACCCGGTTAATTAACTTCTTCATTCTTAGGTCAAGCTCTAACCTAATCTTATATCCGTAGGAGATACGGAGTAGAAATCGCTCATAACTTCGGCCGATACAACAGATTTCGAGCTTAGGGACATGTCCAGGATATGTTCTGAAAGTGTTTCTGCGCGCTTTCTGATTATTAATTACTGTATATGGGTACCTTAGGATTGTGTAGGATCATCATTTAATACAGATTTTGCTGAGAATAGTCAACCTCAGGGTGTGTCCAGACCTGGCGAATACGCCGCTCGCGAACCACTTGCAAACTGCGCGCGTGCATTTCGTGTTCGTACGCAGCCCCTGCGCCGACCGCGCGCCGCTCGCACGCAGTTCGCAAGCGGCTCACAAGCGGCGCATTCGCGGCGTATTCGTCAAGTCTGGACACACCCTAAGATACTGTAACAAAAGATGATTGTTGAGAAAAAATTAAACAATGTTAATCATGCATTCATCAATCATTAATGTGATTAAACTGAAGACATTGTCAATGACTAGTCAATATTCAACAAATTAACAAAATCGAACGATGATATCATAGATAATTGTTATTAATGTAGTGTTGCACTATTGTTTATATTTTCCATCCGTTCCGTGATCCGTTGTTCCAAGTTAAACCGGTATGAAGTTGTTTTTAGCATATTCTGTGAAATGAAGAATAACCTGGGGTCGCGGCGTGTAAAACGTGTCATTGTACGGGACCTAGACTGTGATGTCTAGAAACGTACATAAAGGTACGGGAAAACACCAAGTTACGACCGGTGACCTAGCTGTACATAGCGTATTTATTGGAAACTGCATAGCTCTTGTCCAAACAATTTATTCAGCCACTTAGAACTTAATATCTAAGATACTAAAAACACCAAGACTGTAAAAATATTTTTCCTTTTTATACAATGACGTCCTAATTCTTCTATCCGAGGGCTTCCCGAAACATGAGCTTGCTCATGTATGTTGTGCCACTATTTATTATTAGCTTATTATTTTCCGAGTGACTAGTAATAACTTAAAAGTCGACTAAATGTTTGCAACAAATAAAATAACTTGCAACGATTAAATATTTTCGCGACTATTATATTATGTAAGGTTCAAAATTAAAGGTGTTATAAAAACTAAAAACTAGCAGCTGCGTTTAGGTAGCAAATAAACTATACCAGTCAAATAAAATATTAGGCGAGGAGCTATAAATAATGACTTGGCGACTAATAGTGTTAGTAGGGTGGCAAAGATAATATATTACCATTCTAGTTAGAGTAGGTTATTATTATTTTTTTAATGGTTAGGTTAGGTTAGGTTAAAACTGTGACTTCCTACGCACGAGCCGAGCGAGCGAAGCGAGCGGTGCCGCGGTAGCGGCCGGCGAGTGCCAGAAACGACTAGATTATATAGAAAATCTAAACCTGCCCTAATAATACAATAATAATATATTATTTATGAATACCCATTTTCTATTTTATTTTCGCCATTAAGTTTCCGCTTAGATATTAATTCTGTTCCCAAAAGAAAAACTTGATGCTAGTTTAAATTAAAACGGAGCTTATTACTGATATATTAATATGCTACCTATTACTTATTACGATACTCCTTATTAGCTGCCAACCCATTATATATGGTACCCACTCTATTTTTTTTTAAAACCTATATTCATTTTACTTAGTTGCCGCATTAAATACATGCCTTTATTATTTAGGAGACAGGTTTTTTAATAAAAATTGGAAAGTTCTCATTTGTCATCAGGCTCTTCCCTTTTCGCGTTTTTTTGTAAATATTTTGATTATTAAAAATATGGTCTACGATCGATTATTAAACTGTCTATTTCATCATTACACAAACAGACCAAAATTCTTAGTTTTGTTCTATTTATTAAAACCCCTACTTAGGATTTTTATGAGACGAATAGAAATGTAAGTTTAATGAATACCAATAAAATTTCAATTTCAATGATGATGCTTAAAACATCGAGACATGTACCTACTTATAAGGATACCGCGGTATCGTTGCCGTGCTGTGCCGCCAGTTGGCGCCGCCGGCCCTAAAATACATCGGCAAAAATCGACATCAAGATATAATCAATTTAAAAATCGATAGCAATCATTGCGCACATTCGTTTCTCTACAAAACATTCACGTTTGTCTGGCTTTGCATTTCGTATAGTTCGCGTTAAGCACTGCTTACACATTGACCTGAGACCTTGGTTAGATAATGTTTGTGGAACAAGTAATTAAACTTGAGCGATTTAGCTACTGCACTTTAATTCAAATATGTATTTTATTAGAAGAGTAACCGAATATTATTTCATATGCAATTTCATTTAGTCGTTGGTTTAAGTGGTATACCAAAATTACCCTGCATGCAGTGATAGATTAAAATAAAATGGAACTTACACTATGTAAGGCGAAGTAAATAAATATCTTCTCTAGTTGAAGCCTAGTTGACACAGTATAGACTGCAGGCGTTTACTAAGTATTCTGCAATGTTGCACGGTACTAGCCTACTCTCTAAGTCCATCGACGAAGATACGGGCCCGTCCAAAAAGTCCACAAGTGTCATTTTTTTTCGGACTTGCTAATACATATCGTTGGTAGGTGCTGCTGTAAAATCTTAGCGTCATTCATTCTTAGTTCAAAACCTATATCATATGTCCATAGGTAATACGAATTGGGAAACTCCCATAACTTCGGCCGAAATTACGGACTTCGTGCTTAGGGTGTAGAACTGTAGACCTCCAAATTCTTATAAACACCGTGATCGTGTCAGTATACAGGTAAATATATACTACTGTATCTCTTCACCTTTGTACTGACGATCACGGTGTGCGTCGTGATTGATCATGCTGTTTATACTGTCTATGAGGGTTAAACAGTCATATAAATATCTATGTTTATAGATCTAGATTATTCTAGATATATTACAATATAATATAGACATATGAATCATTACGTAAATAAGACAACCAATCGCTATCGCCTTTCGCTTGAGCACAGACCCACGCGAAGTCACGGCCAATCTCGTTAGTAAGGAGCACGGCACACGTGGAATTGTGACGTTAACAGAATCCTCTTTGTTTTATTTACTGACCGTACCACGTCAACTATCTCTCCCATATCATAATTTACTTGGGTTATTTCATTTTTCAACAGTACTGCAATTAGTTTGGGAAACTTATGAAGTCTTTCCACATTTATGACCATCTAAGAGGTACCAATAATATTAGAGGTTTGTTTATTTTATTTTAGTTATTGTAGGTATTGTAGTTATTGTAGTTGTATTTCTAGTCTTTAATTAAACCATTTCGATGCGGTTCTTATTTCATAAAGTATTTTCTCAGTGGTTTTTTACCATGTTCGTCGGACCTAGCCTTCCTTTCGTTATTATTTTCCATGTTTTTTCCATATTTTACTTTTATTATTTCTTTTGTTAGAACAAGTATATGTTAAGTAGCTATACCTCGGTTTGAATACAACTAGTCCTTAAATCGATACGATCAGTTTAATTTTATTCAACCAGAAGTGCAATTGTCTGCTTAAATTGCATAGTGAATCGATTTTACGTCTATCCAATTAGTAATCGATAAACTGCAAAGTTTTACCGATCTTAAGAGGAAGCGATGACCCTGACTATGTTAGGATTATCATGAACCTTGAACATCGTTATGTGCAACAAAACTACCGTGCTAAAATGATTAACACTGCAACTACTTTTGCTTTCATCTTGATTACCAACGCTAGCAGACTGCATTTTGAAGTGGTTTGCAGTCAAAAGATCAAGGGTAACCCCATGTTTGATTTTACTAATCAATTTTATGAAGGTAAGTACGCAAAAGTGATAGTGTGAAAATTCGTTAAGGACAGTAGTTTCAGTACGATTTTGATGACAATCTTAAACCACAAAGTCTTTTGGTTCTCATCTAATATGCAATGATTTCATCTTATTAGTTAGAATGCATCACAGCCTGAAGAGCGATTCAACCAACATTAATGACAGTCGATAATTTTATTGATCTTTTGGACTTTATTTTTCAACGGTACGAAATCAAACGGTATATTTTTTGTTACAAAATTAATTTATCTTAAAATTTGGTGGCTCAATAAAAGTGTCAGTTATGTGTACCAGATTTGTTCGAGATTTTTATTAAGCTTCAGTATTTGCAGCTGACGTTCACCTACGGTGTGGTAAATTGCATTACCCACATAACAGTGCAGTACAAAAAACTACTGCGAACCTACCTAGTTCATTTGTACGTAATGTAACGGTTGAAAGTGGTTGAATAAAAGTGGCAGTAGATGTAAACCTGTCTATATACAATTAAGGGATGGTCATGCAATTGCTAATGATCACACGACTTTTAGTGGACCTTTGCAAACCGCTGCAGAAGGCGTTAAAATACAGATGGTTTCCTAGAACAAGCTATTAACAGATGACATAAAGCTGATTAAAGAATGTTTGTCTATAACTAAGACCGCAATTCACTGTTATGCAAAAAATATATTTGGATATTTTTTGCTCAGATTAAGTAACATCTTAACACTTAATAGCAATGATGACATCTCCATAAAGTTTCTGATGTAACCATAGGATGAAGCTAACTGCATCACTGCCTAAAATAACCAGTGACGTCATAGGCAGTATACCGGAAGTATGGTCGTCTGTTGTAAGCAGAAAGTCGTGTAGATATTCTGATCACGCGAACATTGCGCTATTGACGTTTGGTACTGCCAATTGTAGGAGGTGATGTGTATTACCTGGCAAAGTAGAAAGTTGTTTGTATTAGCGCTAGATTGTAATAAAGAGTTCAATAGCTCCCTACTGAAACAGGTTCACATCATCGGAAGAAATTAAAAATAAAATACGGTTCATAACATTCTTTAAACTAGACTCGTTTTAGTGTACAGAAATACTATAATTAGTACTGCTTATTATGGAATCGCATTCCAGAATAAAAAGTATCTTTCAACAAAAAACAAGCGTCGAAACTCGGAGTTCCCCAGGGAACTATCTTGAGACCCGTAAACAAATTAAGCAAAAAGAAAATTAGAGTTTACTCATGATAATTATTATGCCGTGAAATGTTTTCGCATTCATAGAGTTTATTAACAAGGTACATACCGGCTAAGAACGCCGGTTTGCCATACAATTTACACCTGTCTGTCAAGTGGTATATTCTCACGAGACGACTCACATGTTTTGTGTTAATTATTTCTCGTGAGGGTTCGAACACACGATCATCTACTGTTAATATTCGAAATAGCAACACTTAAACACCGTGCATCGGTGTGAATATACTTTGTAGAGCCATCTGTGGGAAACGTCGTTATGTACTAATTTGTAGATAATTCTATCATTTTATCAGCAGCTGGTTTGAATTAAATCAAGACTGAGTTAATTTTAGTATATATATGGTAATTAGAAGGATAAAATATGCAATCACTTAGTAACGAGATTTCTCCAACATTATATACACCGGTGTGTTCTCGGCTTTATTGAGAATGGTAAACAACTCGTACGTCCCAATGCCAATGAAAAATTAAGGACTTTATTGAACCTAATTAACAATCCTATAGTATTGGAAGAGAAGTTTTGTATTTTTTTTCTTGATCCATCTTTTGTAAAGGTCTAAGCAGGCAAAGAAAGAGACATAGGTCGCTTTAGATAAAAGTTTGAAAACCCGCTTAGGATTTGATGTTTGTCCAGTAATGTATTCTTTCAATACACCCAGTATACTCAACTGCGATTGGCTGATAGATCGGTAAGTTTTTACCTACCCATTCAGCAGCCAATCGCATCACGCTGCTGAACTTCTGTTCTGTTCAGTTCTGCTAAGTTCTCCACACCTAGCCTGTCCCAGCTGCTTTTTTAGGGTCTTCGGTCTATTTACGGTCATTATAAAACCTGTTTTGTTCCATCAGGTGCATTATTACTTCGTATGATTTCTTCCTACCAGGTATAACAGTTCCATTATGTTTGAAGTCACACAGTTCATTATCCTCTACTTGTTTAACTTCGCTTGCTTGTATCTTAAAATGAAAATGTAACAACAAAGTTCGTATAACAAAACGTGTTTGTATTTCGTATTAATTGTTAACAATTAATATGAAATACCTGCACGTCTGTCGTAGTTCTATGTTGAATAATAATGTACGAAATCGACTATCTGTTTTAAAATAACGTGCATACGAAATACGCACCGATCGTGAACGTGATTTGACAATATAAATATTTAAACTGCATGGGTTATGCAACATTTGACATGACTACATGACACAGTAATAAAAACAAGGCATTGTAGTTTATGAAAATAAATTAAACAGATTGATGGCCAAATATTTGTGGAACACGTCGTACCCTGATACGATGCTTTTGAAAAATATTTGGTAATTTTTTCACCTATCGACTCACTTATGGAATTATTATTAGTTTGGGGCCAATACCATAATACGGGTCCCAAACTTATACGTAGATTCTTAAATGTAGCTACGTATAAGTCAATACGATTTGACAGCTGTCCCAACTCTAGATATGTATTTGCCCGTCCGTTAAATTTAATTTGATAGTTATTTTGACGGATCAACCACTTTCGGATAGGCCCAAGTCTTCGTTGTCGGACTTAAAGAATAGACCCCCAGGTAAATAATAGCCCTAATCTTCCATTTCGATATCGGTAAATCACACAAAATCGATGAAAACAAGAGTGAATGACACTTGCTGTAAAAATTATTCCGGCTCAATGAATCATTTGTTCTTAAATAATTAAATCCCCAAACTTATTGCACCAAGTCGTTATCGAAAGCTTTGCCCGAACTAGAAAACTTCAATAATACACAATTCATTTGGTTGCCAGCTCCTTTTCGATGGATTGCATAGGAATGTCGATAGTGCGAATCGCATACAAATAGTCGAAAATCGATATACAAGATTTATTATATAGCTAGCGATTTTAGACATCTGTTTTGTGAAATACGAAAGAGTTAGCAATATGTACATACGGATACAGAATACAAGTTCATTTGGTCGAAAACTTTCTACAAAGAAGTGATTTTGATTATGAGACTAAATTTTATTTATAAAGCGAACGATAGATTAGCAGCAACACAACGTGCAAATTATAATCATCAATTCAGCATTTATGATTCTCGACCCCTAGAGTAGAAATTATTCGTCGGTTCTCAATAAAAACATCAGATGTTTGAAAAGTGTGGAAAACCTACGTGGACAAATTGTATGGGAACAGCATTATAAATAAAAAAATACCCAATGTGAAATTTCAACGCAGCGACGCGGCGTTCAGAATCAAGTAATGAATCCATAGTAATAGCCTACCAAATGTTTATGTGCTGCTTTTGTTCAGGAAGATCAAGGACGTATCTTTCACACGCATTTTGTATATTGTTCTTTAAAAGTATGAAGTTTCTCTACATTTATCAAAAGTACCTCATCTTCATCTATTATAGGAGTTGTTGTACACAAAAGCACAACTCGTAAATAATTTGGAAATCCGAGGATACCGTTCATCGATAGATTTAATTTAAACGATCGATCGATTTCGATTACAACACAAAGTAGCTTCTTTAAATGCAAAATAGATCCGACCGATAAGTTATTCAATATAGGTTGAATGATCCAGCACGCTTCTTCGATTGTTGAATTCGATAATTATACGAATCTAGTAAAGTCCAGTTTCTCTTCTTTGTTATTTCGATTTGAATATTAATTTTATGTGATTTCGTTTCTCAGTGATTGATGTGTTGTGTTCATTTCGTAAGAAGGAATGTCACGATTTCTTCTAATGATTTTAACCGAGTTTGTTTGTTTACCTGTATTTCTTTTTCGGTTATTAATTCGTTTGGTCTTCATTTCTGTGGTTTGAACCAATCTATGTGATAAGTATCACTGAAACCTATGAGATGCATTAGCATTTAAAAAATGACTGCCTAATATTTTAATGAATACCTACTATCATCACCAGAGATCGGATATTCGGATGAATATTCACCTAAAGTTGAGATGTTGGCTAACATGCAATGGGCTTTTGTATCGAAAAGTCTTAATTTAGGTAAGTAATTTGTTTATTTTTTAGTTTTAACTAATACAAACCACCCCTCCTCCAGTACATATATATATTTGTATCGGGTTAAACATTAATTTTAAATTAATACACATCTGAATAGTTATGCAATCAAGAATCCCGGGGTTTTTAATCAATATTACAAATAATTTATAAAGCCGCTTCCATACTTTCATAGGTAAAAATTATCTTTAGGTAAATATGCATCCGAATATCCGATCTTTGATCATCATCCTTTCAAATTTTTGCCAATATAATGACAACAGTAATCAAAGGAGGCTTTACATCAACAAAATGATTGGACGTGAGACCCTAACTTGCGGAAAACACTTTCTTGTATGTACTTACAAAATATTTATATTTTCATCGTTAAAATCATAACTCGCTCCACATAATTCTTGCACTTCCTAATAGTTCACACCTCGTTATTAAACGTGGTCTCATTTTATAATTACAGACGCTTACTCAAAGCTGACCTTTCACTTTCTTAAATAGAACCCCAACTTGCATTCTTTAGTATTAAGGTTGTGAAATTAGCCAATATTATAATTAAGAGATAGCTAATCTTTGTAGAACAATGAGATTTCGATCCCAATAAGGCCATGAGGATGGTAATACTGCTAAACAACGAAACTGAGACGTCTATAGAACATCTTACTGTTCGAGACAGTTTTCGATGAAATTGCACTCTATAAAAGCACAAAATTTTCTACAATGCGGGACAGCAATGTACTTAGCCCACATTCAAATTAAAAATAAAGGACATAGATGATACCGATGATATAAAGCTATTAGAACAATAACAGTCGCGACGGCCCCGTATCCACATTTTCGCGTATTACTCAACTGTTACCTACATTCATCCCTGCCCACGCGCATGTTACGTAACCGCTTCGAAATTAGAATAGAATACCGCTTAATGACGGCTTGTAGCGCTTGTCAAAGTAATGCCACCTGTCAAATCTAGCTTTTAAATACAATAATAGGCGCTAAACATGATTTATATTGATTTGTTAACGTTTGTGATTGTGTTGGGCCGATGTTTGTTTGTAAACTTGACGTCAAACTTTATCAACACCGCCTTTTTTTAGTATGGGAAACCGGTTCCCGAGCCTGGTCTGAGGCTGAGATATTTATCAAATGCAAATAACCGAAAACTGTCAATTTAATGCCGATTTGATAGAAATACGGTCTCCGTTTTCTGCGATATCCATCTTTCTGGGAAAACCACAGTTAATGTAAGCTGACAACGTATTCCTGCCCGTACCAACTATTTCTGATAAATAATGGCTGTTGAAAATGGAACCTTCTGTAGTGATGAAAAAAATCCATACGTACTAAAAACAATTGAGGTATAGTATCTACCTACGCCATAAAATCATTTTGTCTTTGACGGTTAGGTACGGTTCCCAGTCCCACGATACAATAAAAGGATCGTGAAATAAAAAAAAAACTGTAATAAAGTCAAAATTATGGCAAAAGTAAACAGACCTAGCCTATCTACCGAATGAACTACAGTCGTGATCACAAATCCAACGTGGCTAGGGTAACCAAACATTACGAATGTTACGTCAAAATAGTCAGCTTGCAACAAAATACATTTCAATGGACTTCAACAGACTAGACTTGAATGTGAGTGGGGACCACGTTGAGTAATAAAAGTACAAATAAATAAAACGTAGGTAGAAATGATAATCTGGATCCATGGGGATCAAAGGTATTATTTACTTGAATATACTTTTCGATTTTCATTTACAATCAATCGGCAAATTCTGCTTGCCATTTGAACTGTAAGAAACTAGGTATTGCTTAAAAGTTTTGCTTTCTACTAGTTTTATCAAACAAATAGGAATTACATAGGTTATCCAATATGTATGTATGTGTAGGCACTATACGTTTATAATCAATGTATGTATTTAATTATGTATGGTACTAGTGTACCATCTTAAGATGATGATAGTTTTTTTTATTTATCATTGTTCCTCTCAACCAAAGCAGTTGCCATCTAATCTCTTCACCACCCTTGGTTGACTGTTAGAGAATGCCCAAGGCATTAAGTGCGCCGTTTTACCTTTTTTGTGTGCGAAAAGTTTCAATAAACAAACAAGTGAGTAAAATTGAATAATAAGTATTCACAAACATGTCTCACAAAAGTCTTAAAAATAGCAAAAAAACTGTCAGAGCCTTGAGCAAATAATACCTGGTAACAGTGGTAACCCAATCACGACTGCTGCCGGTAAGTTCAGGTCACAAAGCATCACGACAGTGCCGATGGTCACTGAGCATCGCACAAATATTACAATTAATATCATTGAACACGAAATGGTTAATAAAAGAGAAAGGGACACGACACGACATGAGCCTTGGACGGTCGAGTTAATTTTTTATTAAAAAAATAATATTCGAATGACTTGAAATTGCACGTTTATATTATGGGGTTATGACGGGATTTGAGTTTATCTTTCAAATATGATCTCAAAATTATCTTTTCAGTAATTTCAAATATTATCAGTTATTTTAAATTGAACAGTGGTGGCCCAATATTGGCCCTGACTTACGAGTTGTAGGTCGTGAATTCGAACCCAAGCAGGCGATTTACTTTGTGTATTTATATTCATCACCACTGCTCTCAAAACGATGAAGGAAAACATCGTGAGGACCGGCTTGTTCTAGAACGAAAAAATCGTAAACATGTGACATCTACCAACCCTCACTGGGCCCGCGTGGTGATTTACGGCCCCGCTCCCTCTTTCAGAGCGGAGACCTCTGTCCCAGTAGGGGGAATATTATAAACTGACTGTGAACACAATGAACTCTTTGCCTACGCTGCGCTGGGCCGAATTGTATCCATGTGCTTTTGAAGGGATCATTTGTTTGGTATTTTTCCTAAAAAGAGGTCTGACCATTAAAACATCGCCCATCACACGTAGATAATGACATCATGTATCCCGTGTCCCCGTATCTCATGTGATAGTAATACAGACTATGTTTAGAAGTTTAGAAGTAGAAGATTGACAATATTTATCATTTGACACATTGTACATTGTGACAATTATAAATAAAACAATCTAGTCCAACAAACAACGTATTTACGCTGGATGGCGCTAAATGGCGTTAGAAATGTTCACTCAATAACGTATGTAACGTAAACCATTTTTATATAGATCTTTTCCTACATAGAAATATCCAAGAGATTTCTCCGAGGTCCTCAAGTTTTCAAAAATTAGGTCTCCAAAGCCCTTCTCTCTATCACTTCCTCCAGAGATACTTAAAAACGTAAAATATTAACACTAGTATAAATATGGATGAAACTGCGTTTCGGTACCTAGAATTACAAATGTTCTACTCTAGTAGTCGCTTACTCCACATTGTCCAACAAATTAGAATGATTGCAGTTGTAATCCAGCTTAACAGACCATTCCGGAACATTGCAAATAAGTTCTTCTGAGTTAACGTCCAAAGAGATAAAAGATACTTTAACACTACCTACTTATACTAAGTACTACTACCTACCATAATACTATCCATGCATGTAAGGTAACGTCCAGTTAGGGATGCTCATACAGTTTAGATGACCTAGCACATATATAAGCAAGAATCTCCCTGATGATCAGAATTCAGTACAAAAAATCTTAAACAGATTTGGCCTTCCAGCGTACTATTACGAAACGATTCTATCCGGAATCAGTAGTATATTTTTTTTTTATTTGAGTCCCCAATCACAGGCGTGATGAATCGTAGAAACAGAGCGAGCGGCGCGTGCGGCGGGATCGTTGACCTCACGTGAAACAATTTCCCTAACAGAAAGTTTGGGAACAGATACTTAGAGCATTTTTCTTGAGAAATAATATAATGAAATTGACCGATGGTCGATACGTCAGAGTCAGACATTTTCGGTCGTGATTGTGAAAAAGGATTTAAACGACTAATGACGTAATGACTACTTGAAAATAACGGAAGGATTTAAAACGCTACGTAATTGCAACCCTCAGTTTTTACTGAAAAATTAAATAACCCACCTTACCATAATTTAGGAGTTTTAATAAATGGCTACATCACTGGTAAGTAAATGATATGTGGATAAGTCATTTTACAATATACCAGGAGCTGTAATTTTTTTTTCTGCATGCCATACATTTTAAACTGCTGGCAAAACTATGTCAGCCTTTATAAAGTTGAGTTCTGAGGACGGTGTGACGTAACAAGTCTGTAAGTACGCACAATGACCGTTCACGGTCATGATCACGCCCCGATTTTGGACGATGATCACCTGATCAGCTTACGTCGAGATTCAAATGGTTTAGGGACAAATTCTAAAAGAGCAATAGTTTTGATGGTGGGATTGACATAATTGCTTTCGCTTTACTTTTCGTGGCAAAAGTGAACTTTGGGCAAGTGGTCTATGATCTGAATAAGGTTTACCACCAAACCCAAATATGGCTTGTTTTAAATAACGGAAAAAAGCTCGATGCTGGAAATTAATGCTATTACAGATTATGGCTTTTATAACTATCATTTCATTCCAGATCTTTTTAACTTGATTACTGGTTAAACGTAATGAAGAATGATGTATGTAAGTGAAGGAAATTAACACAACGATTTCTGCAAATGTAGCTTATACAGGTTGAAATTGAAAACATGCGACAAACCGAAATGGGAGATTGTACTCATCATTATGAACAACTTTTACTAAGGGACCAAAGATGCAATCGCGAAAAAAAAAACAGCTGTTCCCTACATTTATGTTCGCATAACTTGTCAAAATGTAGGGAACAGCTGTTTTTTTTTTGCGCTTGCATCTTTGGTCCCTTAGTAAAAGTTGTTCATAATGATGAGTACAATCTCCCATTTCGGTTTGTCGCATGTTTTCAATTTCAACCTGTATATGTTCTTTGATCACTGTACGAATAAAAAATATAAATACGCTCAAGCAAATATTAATTTGAAAAGCATAGGTACCTACAACACAATAAAATAATATAATCGCACATAACACAAAAAAATATATATATTAACACAAACAGACACCACATACACTTACTCGTGTAGTTAGATACATTCTTACATACATAGTTAAATATTATATCAAGATATGTTTAATTTACCTTAACAAAGAAAGATTAAGTACTACAACCTATAACTAACCCCAATAAAATAAATTATGTATTTACCTAATTAATGTTAATGATATAATTATTAAAAAATTATTGATTATAATTTATTTCCTATTTCTAAAATTAATTTTTATACATTCAGCTGTCCATAATAAAATTGTACCTTAGTTTTAAACCATTGTAAGAACTTTAAACATTTTGGAAACAAATAAAAATATGAAAATGATCCAAAGTCCAACAATTTTGACGTCATTCGAAACGACTTATGATTTTCCCAACTGATCAATAATGTCGCACGTATATCAGCAGGTATATATCACGAATTAAAATAACAGGTTTTAAAGGAAAAACTATGTTTTGACTTCGACATTACTGATTATAATTAAAGATCTAATTATCTTAGTTTAACTGTTACTGGTCTAACATTAAAATGTTACGTGTAGGAAAATCCTATGCTAATAAAATTTCCCTTTTCTCCTTTGTAAGTGTTAGCACCATCAGCATAATGAAGGTGTCATCATCTCTGACGAGACTTTCTATTGGTATTCTTAAACTTTCCTCTTCCTTATCTTGAGATGTGACGTCATTGATAGGTACTTACTTTATGCTTGAAGCAGGTTATGGGTAATGTTGTATCCTAGAAACAGTATTGGCCAATGGAACCATATTCTCAAGATTAAAAACTGCACCAGCTAATGTATCATTTACATTTTGCGATAGCTTATCAAGTCCTTCATCTTGTGTGACCTCGTTGCCATTGGCATTATCCTTATGCTTTTTTTTATTTCCATTGTTCATCTTAGTCATCTTATAGAAAGGACTAGTTCATTAAATCCTGTTTATACACCATGATTTTTATTTTCAAGAAAGATATTCATTAATAATTTTATCACTTCTACCAAAACTTATGATCTTCGTTAGTTCTTGTTGAACATGGCTACTAAAGCTGGTAAGAAAAAAAAGTAAACATTTACATTTCAATTCCAATAATTATTATAGTGCCACTTTTCTAAATAAAGATGGATGTGTCATTCAGATAGTCAATTCAATCAGTTGAGTGTGAATTGAGTAGATTTTAATACGTTCGTTCGTACGATACTGGTCATTGTCGAGAATATGTCCTCGTGTCAATATTGGCGTTAATGTCAAAATTTATTAGAAAAGTTGTCCTTGCCTTGGCATCACTTATCTCAGCCTATCGCAGTTCACTGCTGGACATAGGCCTCTCCCAGGCTGAGCCACAACACTATATCCTCCGCCTTCCGCAACCAGTCTATCCCAGCCACCTTTTTAAGATCGTCGGTCCATCTAGCTGGGGGCGTACCACACTACGTTGGCAACATTGGCGGCCAGTTTTTTTATGTTTACTATATACCCACTAGCTTATTCCAGCGGCTTCGCCCGCATGGTAGTCGAAGATTATCCCAAGTGGACGACTACCAGGACAAAAGATATCCTGTGTTATGGCGTGAAAAGTAACAGACATACAGCATTCGTTTTGCATTTAAAATATGTGTAAGTGTATGGTTCATCTTTGGATTTACTTTCTTTTATGTCCTGTCGAGATCAAGATATTTGTTACTATTGCAATATCACAGTGATGACAGCATTATCGCTGGCTCGTCAATCTTGTGTCCAAAGAGATCTATTACTATTTACCCTTAGGAACAAAATAATAAGTAAGCCAATTTGCACCCTGCATGGTTTGGCCAGAGGCTATACTGCCCACTGCTCTACTTCTTAGCCGGGAGAGGCGGGGGTTGGCATATATTAGAACACGTAACTCGTAGCACGGGTATCAATTAGCTATACTTAATTGGAATGAAAACAAAAACGTCAGCATCACTCATCAAGTACTCAAGCGATTATTGGTAGAAATTAAAGAAAATCTATTTGCATTAATTTTGCCGTGTATTGTAATATTGTAATGAAGTATGAAATTGTACAAGCTCTTTGTTTTCCATTACTACTTCAAACAGCAACGATGTAGAATAGAATCCGTTTCGTATTTATATTTACACAGTATTGTTTAGAATCTCGAGAAACCTTGACGTGGAAATGTTTATTCACTCGCATCTTTATTCTAGCATCGGAGGGACTAACTTCAGTTTTTTGTTACACCTGTCATTTCGCAATAACGGTGTCTTTCAGAAAGAGAATGAACTTCGTTAACGTTTGCACCAAACGGAGCAAACCACATCCTTACTCGTGCTGTTGAAAAAACTTAATCATAACATCTGGCACGCTTATCGTGGCACTGCCATCAGACGCGAGCGTGAGCTCCGCAGCGCCGAACACAACACGGAGTGCAGTCGTCGCGCGCTCGCGATTACTTACTCACTAGACGAGATAAACCGCGGAAATATTTAAAATCAAACACCGGCTCCAATAACCATTTTTGATTCAAACTCAGACATATTTTATTTAATTACTCTCTTTACAACAGGTTCGTTAAAGTGTAAAATGTGATTAAAAACTGTGATCTTACAAATTAGTGCACCAAAACATGTTTGAACTGTTAAAAGTGAATGACAACAGGGTAAACGGAACAATGAGGGATATCGGGACGGATTCGTTCGTGTGCAGAGTTCAGTATCTGGACGATATGGACCCTTTTATGGAGTACAATGTACGGGAGCCTCCCAGGCCGCTGTACCACACGTTCAACACCACAATACCCCTGTCCTATCAAATAGCTGCCGTACACCGCCTGCTTAAGGCCCCACACCGGGTGAGTGTTACCTGTTATATAAGAATTTTATTGCATTTTAAATACCGTAAACAGTTTTTATTGCTTACAAAATTACGCGTGTACGACCTCCTTCGTTAATTAAAAAAAAACAATCGCCGATTATTTCACGTGCTTGCGCTCACGCACCGCGCGGGCACGTAAATATTGACAGTGAAATCAGTCACTGATAATCGCATTGTTATCATTAAAAGACCATGACTGATTTAAAACGAAAATAGGTGACAATCACTAAAGACGATGAGAATGATTAAATTGTCATAAAATAATACAATGCTGTTATTTTAGTAATAGATTAAGCGCTATGTTTTTGTTTTGATAGACAAAAGCAATCTTCCTTTGTGAATCATTGCATTCATACATTTCTATTTGATCAGTACGATGATCAACGATGGTTCCAGTAAGATATAAGACCAATGTACCCTTACACTAACGACCATCATCATCGGCCTAGCCTTTCCGCAATTATGTTGGGGTTGGCTTTTAAAGTAACCAGATGCAGCTGAACACCAGTATTTTACATGGAGCGATTGCCTGTCTGACTTCCACAAACCAGTAACTGGCTATTTCAATACCACTTTGATAAGACTGGTTGTTAGACTTTTGGGCTTCTGATGACTTGTTACGACTGTAATTTGTGCATCTTTTATTGCGGGTCCAATGGTTTATTGAGCTTCCCGAGGCCGGAAGTTGTCTAGGTATGGAAAGACGGTCACCCATCCACGGACTAAACGCAGCAAGCGTAGCATAACCTTATCGATCGACCAGTGCGGCTGTTAATACTTAACCACAAGCTCCTCTCGTAATAGCACCCACCCACCAGGGTGGCTGGTGGAGGTGGTTCCGATAACGTCCAACGATATTGGTCTATAAAGTATTAAAGGTAAATGCTGCGTTTCATGCTTCTAATGCCACGACACATAAGCAACGTCTAATGCTGCATTCGTGACATGCGACCAACTAATTTACTATTCACGAACGACGTCGACCATGTTGGAGAAACAAAAAAATAGATATACTAGCCTGTGCCTCATTACAAAACCCCTATAGGAATTTGTAAAGAGATTGAAACATTTTAAAATTAATTGGTTTTAAAGGCTAACTTCAGTCAGAAACAAATTGAAAGGGAAGCACTTCCCATGCCACAGAATAACACAATGCATTAAGGAGGCAGCCTAATAATAGTACAGTGCGTTATAAATGTGATGGAAGTAAGCACTATTACTAATACCGGTGTTACTCATCGCGGTATTTGGCTAAAATTATACGTTCTAAATTCTCCCGCTACCTCGCTCAGGTGTTGCTATGACATAATGTCACTTATTACTGTAGGCAGTTGTTTCGACAGCATATAGGTCGTGGACAGTAATAGACCACCACATGTCCTCCTGCAAATTGAGAATTGATTCAGAGGAATCAGAGGTGACTTAGATACCTCCCACGATTATAAAGCTAGGAATAATTTTCTGAGTGCAAAGACTGCTTTCATCCTCAGTTATGTAGTTGAAAGAAGTCCTTCCAATGACCGCTACATTAAATGTCAGGTCCAATAGGAAATGGCCATAATCACCACGCTTAGCTACTTAGTGCTTTAGCAGACAGGACGACGCTACATTGTCGTTCATCCACGTGTGACGTCATCTCTTAGTCATTTCACGTCAATTACCTACGACAGAGCCGATTTTCTGAGGACTATACAGCAAGCTTTTTATAAACGTTGAATTAAGCTATATATCTTTATAAGGTCTTACTAGGTGGGTTTGTTCCATCTTTTAATAATCCTCAACTCCTAAAAGAAGATTATTTATGGGGGAAAGATTAAAGATCGCGTCTTAAAGTTCAGTGTCCCTTTAGAAAATCTGAAAAAACAGTGTTCGATTTGCATGAAAACGTTCTACCTATTAGCAAAATAATAATTATGTATCTCAGAAAAAGGTGTCTGATCTCGGGAGTGGAAACATCTACTTAACCACAACTAGCTGATATTACCTGGCACTTAAATCTGACGTGAAACATTCGTTACCTTTAGACCCAGTCCCGGTATAGAACCAGTTTCCATTGTCATAACATCTGTCCGAACTCGTTCGCAGCGCATTCTCAATAACACAGATTAGCAAAATTACAGTCTAACCAAGTATACGGATTGACGTAAGTCACAGGATGTGTACTCAAAAGAACGGAACCACAGATAATTGATCAATTAAAATTACTTTAATTATTTTGTGTGTGGTAAAGTATCATATTTATAATGCCCATTTAAATCTTTGTCATTGGATACTGCATAGTATTGGATGGTCTAATTCAGGGTAAGTTAAACTTCTTTTTTGTATGTGCCATTATGGCAGGTACCCCTACGATTGTACCCCTCTAAGTTCATGCCACGTCACTCTAAGTTCACGTTTCGGGAATTACAGACGGTCTTGAATGGTTGAACAGTTTAATTAAATTACAATGGAAATGTAAAACACGCTTGATGATTATATTACTCACTAGTTTAATCTTTCTTTTCCTCGTTGCATTCGTTGGAAGTTTATTCATCATCTGTGTTTATATAAACACAAACCTGAGAAAAGTCTACTATGAGCATTGTAAAGATACCATAACATCCTTGAAACATTTAACATTCGTATTGCATTTAAAAGGTGTAAATATGGAAATTGCTTTGGAGAAGTGCAATTAGTTCAGTGAGCAGAGGATATTTTAAGACAACATACATTCAGAAAGTAACATCAGAACAACTTCCTACCTATTGCCCCTTTAATAATAATAAAATCATGAATTTTTATACATAGTAAATTATACACTATCGTTTTCATATAAATGGAAAACAGAAATAGAATGGGGAAATGTTTCAAAATAGCCAAAACAATAGAATAGCGCAGTAATCCAAGATAAACTAAATCAGTCTTGTCCCTCTGATCCCTCTGACCTTACTTCCTGTGCTGTGACATAATATGTGTGTCATCGCATTACTAGATCTGCCAAAAATAATTTGGACTGCGTGTTCCAGGAAACGATCTGTGAACGTGCGTGTGATGTTGCACTACGAACATACGATGCGTCAAATGTGGGTCGAGTAGGCTCGGATCATTTCCAGTTTATTTCTACATATTTGTTTCATGTTTATTTTATCTTTTGACATTCTGCTGAAAGTTTGTGAAATGGGAAGACCCTTAAATTATTATTGTGGTCAATTTTATCTGTCTCAGTTCTTTTTCATCAAACAGTTAAAAAATATGAATGTATGTGGAAGCACAAGTAACATATAGCTAGTAAATTTAATACACCCACCCGTAATAGATAGCAATTTCAGATAAGTGCAACGTTATCAACTCATAACGTAGGTACCTACCTATTAATAAACTGATAGAAATCAAAGTCGGTTCTTTCACGATGACCTGGCCTGGGGGAAATGTAGCGATTAGTGGATTATAGGTGTCTATATTAGTTACATATCATGCTGAGCTATCATGTTGATCGTTTGTCTTGATTGGGGCGAAAGGTTATTTATGCATACACATTAGTTATTAATAATTATCTGTTTAGTCCACTCTCGACCCCTAAAAAAAGATTTGTTCAATTGTTTGCTCTCAACCCTCAAACATAGTTTACACTCGACCCCCAGGGGGTGAAATTGGATTTTCATACAAAGGACATGCATACCTCGTCCACTTTCGACCCCTAGGTCGGTAAGTACCTAAAATTAATATTTTGAAACAGTAAGGTACAGACAACTTTGGGGGTCGAGAGGAAACTAAAACTGTGCAGTAAAATAAAATCCACTGTCGACACCCAAGGGTCGAGAATAAACTACAGTCAAGAGTACTGTGGACACGTTAATTATTGGGGGCGAGAATGGACTAAACGTAATTGTCACGAGATATCTTTAGCGGCATGCAGCAGCTTAATTAAGGTAGATGCGCTACGGTGGCACGTGAAATTAATTTCCTTAGTTTTTTTCCAATTTCTAGGTCAGTATCAGTTTGTAGATGTTGATTCAAAAATGATTCGCGACTCTAAGTTCATTTTTTTTTTCATGAAATAGTAATTCAATCATTCAATTGGATTAAATGGAGGGTTGCAGTTTTTGAAGATAATAATATAATATATTTATTTAGGCACATAAAGGTTTTGTAGTACATGAGGGACTTACAAAGTATGCATAATTATTTACATGGTGTAGGTACAACGAATTGTAGGGTGAATAACTGCTCCTCTAGCTAGATCACTGAGTAATCTGTATTTAGGACACCTCACAATCTACAACCCTCTAAGTGTGTGTTAATGGTTATAATTCTGTGAATACATACGTGTTACCGTCGCAAATCATATTTAGTTCAACTTACACCCTAATACTGACCTCCGAATTGCAAAAAACGTATGAATATTTGAATTGCGCGGGCAACCTTAGCGCTTCCACCTTAAGGAAATCAATTTATTGGAAAGGCATTGGTGATCCCGCTTAGCCAGTAAAAGGCATTGGCCATTCCGCTAAACCAGTAAAAGGCATTGGCGATCCCGCTAAACCAGTAAAAAGCATTGGCGATCCTGCTAAACCTGTAAAAAACATTGGCGATCCCGCTAATCCAGTAAAAGGTATTGGCGATCCCGCTAAACCAGTAAAAGGCATTGGCGATCCCGCTAATCAAGTAAAAGGCATTGGCGATCCCGCTAAACCAGTAAAAGGCATTGGCGATCTCGCTAATCCAGTAAAAGGCATTGGCGATCCCGTTAAACCAGTACAAGGCACTCCAGCAGTTATTTAATTAAATATTGTAAATACGAAATGTGAGTCATAAATTGGCTCATGAATCCCAAGATATTATGTCAGGCCAAGTCATTTCTCGAATAGCATTCGAACAAAATCGCGAGCGACCATGACTAGTTGTCCAAATTCCTGGGTGGCACCGCAAATGCTTTTGCTACTGTTCGGTGACCTTGATGTAAACTGATAAGCTATCATATTCCAGCACCCACTTACATTCCAAACGATGGGCTCTTGCCTTTTTGCAAATAAAATCATGCTGAAAATACAGTCTTAATTTTTAGTAGTCTCGGCGTAAAGAGTGGTAGTCATTGGAACTCGGAAGTCGGGTCTACCCTAAGTCCGCCAACGAAGACGCGGGCTCATCCGGAAGTAGTTGATCCGTCAACACAAGTGACAATTTTTTTTTCGGATAGGCAAAGATACATCGGTAACTGTCAAATCGTATTGTCATTCATTCTTCGTTCGGAAACCGGACTAATCTTATGTCCGTAAGTGGGATCAGCTAAGAATCGGGCAGGTCCGTAAATTACATACTTCGGAGTGAATACACAACGCAAATAACGCAATAAATATTGTTGAATAGTCAAAATGTAAGGATTTTTCACTGCAAGTATTTTACACAATTCCTGCTGGTTCATCCCCAACGAAGTTCCCAAAACTGACCTCAAACGCTGAAGATTACCAGGTAGGACAAGAATAGACATCAATACAACAATACATATCCGTTTTCTTTAGACACACCTACTGCTTTCCGCAACAGAATTTCTGGGGAATACCGCTTTGAATATGCACAGGCACTCGCTTATTCATAGACTAAATTAAAATGGTGCTACCACGAAGTGAGTCACGCCGTCAATTGACATTGGGACATCGTGGACTAACCCGTGTTATCAATCTATATACATAAAACTAAGTCGGGTTAGTTACACCATTTATAACTCAAGAACGGCTAAACCGATTTTTTTTCTTTGATTTGTTGGATTTGTCTCCACCCCGAATAACATAATAACTATTAAAACATGGGACTGTAAAAATAAAATTAGGAAAATTAATTTTCTCTTTTTCGTGTCAGCTAGAAAACGCTTTATGCCATCGAAGTGCCAGGTTGTCATAACTTGGTAGGAGACCATGCGCAAGGACTCAAGATATTTTGCTGATAAGTTAACCTAACATTTATTGATTCTGAGGCGGTACGAAGTTCGCCGGGGCAGCTAGTTTATCATAATAGTGGCTTGACAATAAAAACTATGTAGTTTCTTTCCTCCTTGATAATTCTATGTCAGACAGGGATGTGGAGTATCTTCTTCAAAACGATGGTCAATAAGCGCCTACGCTAAACCGTTGCTGCTACATGAAAATAATTTACACGAAACCTTAACAAATTATACACCTAAACCTTCCTCGTGAATCACTCTGTCTATTGGTGAAAACCGCATGAGAATCCGTTCAGTCGTTTTTGAGTTTATTGCCAACAGATAGACAGACAGACGCGGCGGGGGATTTTGTTTTGTACTGATAGTGATAAGTCATACAAGTAAAGTAATATACATAAATACTTATGCCAATTAATTTTATTTCTTGTTTCATCTGAAATTACCACAATCTAGGTAAACTAGAATTTGGTAGTAGGTACAACTCGATGTTTTCAAAATCCTCAATGGCTACCTACTTCTTATCAGTTTCAACAATGCTCTTGTAATGTAAGTAAGTACATATTTATGGATTGACGTCAATTATGATTTCGGTAATCATTGTAGGTAGGTACCTATGAATAATTTGCATTTAAAATATTAATTCTATAATACTGCGCATTATATTTAGTTCAGGACGGTTAGATAATATAACAGCTCTTATCATTTTTTTCGTCCAACCGGTTCTGCTCAAGATATACCTAAATGCAAATTCATTTTATATGTGATTTCGCCATAACTACACAATGGGTAGGGGTTGATCATCTGTTTTTATTAGTAAATACTCCACTGTCCTTTGTGGATCTTTGACCGTCGTTACGAGTCGTCAGAAGCCCGAAAGTCTAACAAACAAACTTACCGAGGGGTACCCAGTAACTAGGGGAAGATCAGATAGGCACTCGCTCCATATGAAATACTGGTATTCAGCTACATGCGGTTAGACTGGAAGCCGACCCCAACATAGTTGGGATAAGGCTAGTCAGATGATGATGACTTACCTATATTTTTCGCAAACTCATATAGATCACGTTTAGGCGAACGATGAACTTATTAATTCTCGTCATAATATGAAATAATGCCGAATAAAATCATAAGCCACAATAGAATACGTTTTTGGGCGTGTCAATAAACAGACTGATGTATCATGGTCCACCAAACGAATTAGTTGATTACTGCCACTTATTTGACCTGCTTAGTTGTCTATTCAAATGTCCACCACCGATACACCTGCCGATGCGCTGATTACTTAGGGGTCGCAGTCAAAATATTTGACAGGGCCATCATACCTTTTCCGCTGACTCGCAACACAATACTTGTTGCGTTACCACGTAGCTGTTCATAGCAAGCAGCAGTATAGTACATTTTTATCAAGTGACACGCAAATCGCAACAAAGTACTAATCTATAGAACGTTCTCCTGTAGATCTTTTGCGTTACCGGGTGGCTGTTCATGGCAAACAGCAGTTTAGTACATTTTTATCAAGTGACACGCAAGTAGCAACAGAGTACTATTCTCTAAAACGTTCTCCAGTAGATCTTTTGCGTTACCGGGTGGCTGTTCATGGCAAACAGCAGTTTAGTACATTTTTATCAACTGACTCGCAAGTCGTAACAGAGCACTATTCTCTAAAAACATTCTCTTGTAGACCTGTTGCGTTACCGCATGGCTGTTCATAGCAAGCAACAGTTCAGTAGGTACATTTTTATCGCATTCAAGTTTATTTCAACAGCCCATTCGCCCAACACCTACCAACAGGTACGTACGTTTGGAAGATCGCCAAATAACACAGTGTGGAAATGCAAATGTCTGTAAACACGATATCTAGGAATCGACATTAATATGTCAATTTGTATTTATTTAAGGCTAAGTTTAGATTTGTTAAATATAGATTCGCCTATCGACATTGAAAATCGGCGTTTGCAAGTAGTTACCTATAACATCTATGTGTAACTAGGAGTTGCGCGATTATAGAAAATACATATAAATAACTAGCGTATGCTCGCGGCTTCCCTTGCGTGAATGTCGGAAAATATCTCACGGTAAATGGTAAAGTATCCTTTGTGTAACTCCAGGTTATAAACTATCTTCCAAATTTCATCCAAATCTGTTCAGCTGTTTTTGCGTGATTGAGTAACAAACATCAAAACTTCCACATTCACAATATTAGTAGGATAATCTGGAAACTACTGAAAACTAGTTACTTGCCAAGCTGAGTTCCGCTATTAATATTTATCTAATGAGTCTGTAAATATTTGGATGTGCTATCTGATTTTTTGGCTAACAGCCGCACGGGTCGATCAATCACGTTAAGCTAAGCTTGCCGCGTTCGGACCGTGGATGGGTGACCATCTTTACATACCAAAACCCCTCCGTGCCTCCAAAAGCACGTTAAGTCGTTGGACCCGGCTGTCAATCGTGGAATTTTGACAGTCGTCAGAAACCCGAAAGTCCGGCAACCATCCCACCAATGGGCAACCTATTACTTAGTAACTGGGTTATGGAGGTCAAACAGGCTGTCATCATTTCAGCCGAAAAACGTCCACGGCTGGACATAGGCCTCCCCCAAGTTCCTCTACTTCGACAGGTTCTATGCTTCCCGCATCCAGCGGTCATCATCATCGGTCCACCTTGTGGGAGCCCTTCCAGCTTTACGTCTTTCGACTGTCACTCTGTGTAAAATACTAATGTTAAGTTACACCTGGTTGGACTGGAAGTCGAGCCCGAACATAGCTGGGAAAAGAAACTAAATGTCACTTTGTATTGAAAAAGCACTGTCTATCTTCATAGAAATAGAAAACGTCATGTTAAGCTATTTAAGCTGCTTGGGGATAATTTCTGACATTTAGGGTGGTAAAGCCGCAGTCAGAAGGTCGTTTTTCATCGTTATGACTTATTTATGACGTATCCACAATACATACACGTAGGTATCTTTATTTTACGAAATATGCTTCACGGAAATTAAGCTATAATTCGTTCTGAATGTCAGAAAAACTGTATACCTACTCTACCCTTCAAGATAGATTCTCCTAGTTTGGAGGGCAGGGGTCTTACTCATCTGTATTAGTCATACCTATCTCTTACTGAAACAATGCATAGGCTAAGTCTTTTGGTAAATAAATGATTACTTATTATCAGAGGTTGGAATAACGTGGAGTTATTTATGTACTTGCATCGAAATGTTGATATTAATATGGATCTTCCCGGGATTTCTAATAGACAATCCCGTGTGACTAACAATATTACAAATAAATAATAATAAAAACCTCAGAGATAGAAATTTGGCAACGTCGCGCGTGCAGTGGTTTAAATTGTGTAAAAGTAAATAACTTTTTATTTAATAGATAACGGGATTTTTCTGCTCTTTCAAATAAATCCCAGGATTTGAGACGTATCCACTTTATTCTTTCGTTGTATGAAATCAGTGTAAGTACATAAATAACTCTACCTAATTCCGACCTCTGCTTATTACCTACTTAAAAGATATGAATACTTTATTTCCGGGAAAATTCTTATTCTTAAGATAACTGCCTCGTTTGAATTCATGTCTATATGCATATGACACACATTACATTAGGTATTTACAATAAGTAATAATAAAATATACTAATGAACTAATAATTGATTAATATTATTATTAATAAACAACAGTTTTATCTAATTGACTATGTACATATCTCATGTCAGAAGTATTAATTGATTATTGACATTGAAATTGAAACTTCAGATCAAGCTGAATTCTTTAATATTTACAGGCAGCGTGCTCGATGGGACTTTCCATCATCAAGAAAGACAAAATTCCATTTAATTCATTATCTATTATTAATTATAACTAGAATTATATAAAGAATGAATTGAACGGAAATTACAAAAAAAAAAACAAGAATATAAAAGAAAATCATAACAAAAACTTCGGCAAACCGAAAAAAAATTAAATTCAATGGATTTTCTTTGTTTTTTTTTCTAATTTCCTATCTTAGTGGTGGGGTGGCACCTTGGTAAAATAAGGGACTCTTGTTAAAAAAATCATGAATTTGCCCGTGAGTTGGGCTGAGCACTGTCTGGCAGTAAATGAATAAATGAATTTAAGATTTGTAATATGTAGGTAAATCGTATGTATTTTAATTACCCATTTGACATTATTCAGGGGCGCTTCTATGGTCTTTGGTATGGTTATTTGACGAATGTAAACTGAATCTTATATTTTCAAATCTTTCATGCTGATCTCAGTGCTGACATAATTCGGTTAGTCTTATTCCCATTTTTTTATATAATTAGAATGTTCCGTGGATTTAGACACAGTTTCATGAAATTACTTACTTTTTTTGTGAAATCACCCGTTAAGCCAGACAATCAAACACGTTTAACGCGAACATTGCGACTAACATCATTAAATAAAAGAAAAGGAAACCATATAAAAGTGATTCAACAAAAATGGCCTCGAAATAAAATGGGTCAAATAGTTCCAAACATTAGCAAATCGTTTACAATAACGAAGCAGGAATGTTGCTTTTATAACGTTTATTTAACAAATAACTGTTATCGTGCTTAAGGTGCTTCTGATCACACGATTTTTTTTTTGTTTCACGGACGAAAAATTTCTACGCTAGGGGGTCTACAATGATATGCTAAATTCATGGTTCCAGTTTGCGCACTGGTTAAAATTTCATCCTGTATACAGGAATGGTACTCTCCTAAAATCCATTTATTATAGGCTGGTACTTTTTTCGCACACGTACCACTAGGTAACTACCTACATGAAAGTACCATGGTTTTCGTATTTCGACAAAACTAATAACACAAACAGTTTGCGAGATTTTCCTAATCGCGCAGCGGGTACACAATTCTTATCAAAATTTAAATTAAAATAGTCGCTACCGGGTTACAATACGATTTGTTAATCCCAATAAAGCGTGGAATGTACCTAAACAGTTGATAAGTTTAACCATAATTAATTTGGTTGGTATTCAATAAATAAATTCAGCAAATAAACATTTACAAATTGATACCAAAACGTGTAGATGATGCAAATAACCATGATTTTTTTTATTACAAACATGACATGATTTTTATTTTAAATTGGGATCTGTAAATCTAGGTTTTTATTTGAACGTTAACATAATCAGTGTAGAACTCGATGCCAACGCCATCTATGCTCTATATGAGCAACTTGATGAACTGAAAGATACATTCCAACTTGATTAATGTTCACAACACCACATAGGTGGCGTTCATATACAAATATGAATCATAACATAATGCCATTATTTTCCGAAGGTATAAGCAGAGATGGAAATTAAGGCAGGATTATACAATAATGTATATTATATTTTAAAGAGAGGAACCGTTTAGTCGGAAATACAGGGAAAGTATTGTTGATTATGACAATAAGTTCAAGGCGACGAGTACTGTAGTTCCGATTTTTAAGTATTTACAAGGTGTCTAAGGAGACGTCTGCAAATGATAAACGAACCTATTTATTGAAGAAAGCAAAATTAGTCATAAAATTACTTATAGCGATAGGTATAATTTAAATTAGACACCAAGTCGGTACGAAGAATGATGCCATACATAGGTGCTATGAGAACCTGAAGTCCTCGTGTCTTGGGATATATTAATAATTAAAGACTTTTATTGAGGAATTCAGCTAATTATTGCTTGAAATCGTCCTACGAATTATATTTAGTACTGATCGCCCGAGCAGTGGTGGCCCAGTGATAACGGCCGCAACTTACGAGTTGTAGATCGCAGGTTCGAACCCAGACAGGCGCTATACTTTGTGTAAATTATTTCATCACCACTGCTCTCAAAACGGTGAAGGAAAACTTCCTAGAACCAACAATTCGAAGACATGTAACATCTACCAAACCGCACTGGGCGCGCGTGGTGGATTATGGCCTACTCCCTCTCACAGAGAGGAGGCCTGTGTCCCAGCAGTGGGAACATTATAGGCTGATTATTATGACTGATCGCGGAGTGGTCAAAATTCAACCATTTAATTTAAAACTTAATGTGAAATACATTAAGTTTTAAATGAATAAGTTTATGGTAATGCAATATTATTAAAAAATATTAGCTTTCTGCACTCTTTCAGGCGCGGTCCCAGGGAGAGAGGGGTCGTGGGGGTCTTGCCCCCCCCCCCCTAATCATTCTACCTGTCGAAAGTCTGAATGATTTACTTTTCTCACTAACGTAAACCTGTACTTGAGCTACAGAGACCCCGAAAGACATAAAAAAAACGTTAAGAACATAGAGGCAGTCATGGGGACTGCCAACAGAAGTGAAAACTCCGGTCTGAAAGGCTAAGGCTAAGTTGAGGCCAGATTCCAAAACTTAAACAGCTGTAAAACGACTTTAAGGTTTTCGTCATATTACGACAAAGTAAGTTCTCTTTTTCTGTATAATGGTCAAAGAAAACAGAACCTTCGTTCGCTCTTGCATTTTACATACTTTTGAGGTTTTCTTCTGAAGTCGACAAAGCAACTAATTCCTACTTATTTTGGAATTATCAAAAGTAAATGTAACCTATCCAAGAGTGCAAGTTTATCGAGCTCACTGCGTTCGCTCTCGCGTTCTACATTCTCATAGTTGCTTGAGCTTCTAGCTAGAATCAATTCTACTTATACCTTTTGACGTCCAAAACTGCCTTTTATGTGCCTAATTGTTTAACTTTGGCTTTCCTGCATAAATCGACGATGTAACTACTATTTCTGTTTGAAAATATAAAACAAAAGCTAACCTAACCGAGGCGGGTTGTAAAAGTTCCAACCCTGCATATTCCATTGTTCTTATACTTACCTACATCATCAAAATATTCTGGCAAGCGGTTTGCCCGCATCATACCCGCCTCCGTGTAAAAGCTGGGTAGCTGAAAGGCTTACGTGACGTGGAGCTGTAGATGTACTGGGTTAGGCAGAGGTGCACCTCTACCTAATTGGAAACATATAGTAGGTACCCACATTTCGCCAGAAGTCCCATGTCATAGCGCACCTCTCTAAAAATATTCCTCAAGACCCATTGTGACCTCCCAAAAGTGGCCAGCGACCGCGCCTGCACGCTCTCCTTCTCGATATAAACTGCAAAATTGCATACTCCTCCGATCGCGTAATTCTCGTAAAAAAGGGTGAAAAGTTCATGTAAGATATCTTCTTCCTTAGGCCTGTCAGCGCAATCTCTCGCCAACTGTTTTTTGCCAGCTAAGTATTCTACGTCTTAAATTCTTTTGACTGTTCGAATGTCAATAATGGTATTTATAAATGATGATCAGCTTGCACAAGGTCCTTTTTAGCAAACAATCTTTACAGTACTTTAATCCAACCAGCGACGGACAAACGCGCCTGAATATCAGAATGTTACAAAGCTACTGCCCACCTCACCTTAGCAATCCAGCTTGAAAGGTTTGTCCGATACACAGACCGGATGCCCCATCCGAGACTAATCTGATTTATAACGTCACTTTACCTCACAGGTCGATCAAGCGACACATTATTTAAACCTTAGATATACATGTAGGTATATAACTTAACCTTATTTAGTCCTTCAGAGAGAGAAAGGTCAAGGTAAATAATTGTTAAGCAAATTGACCGTAAATTTATATCACAACTGTAAAATGGCTAGAATACGGCTAATCAACGTAGGGTGTCCATTATCTATACAAGTAATTCCCCTGACTGTACCTTTAAAATAAATAAATCTCAAAACATATAATTAAAGGAGTTTCTCATTGTTACAGCTGGATGACGCGACGCTCCAGGTATTCAAAGATGGCGACTACGGCCCATACCTGGATCTAGACTCCACACTCTGCGAGCAGGATGAAGAACTCGAAGGTCTTCAAGACAGGTAACTACTTACTTCTTGATTAACTAACTTCAAAAAAGAAGTTGGTTTTATGTTCGAATGTATATTTTTTTTAACATGTTCATCAATATTTTGTCCCTTGTGGAGCGATTAGCCAAATATTTTTTTTCATTTCGTAGTCCTCTATGAGTTTTATTAAGTTTGCTTTGGTAGTTTTTGAGTAAGTAAGCTTGAATAAAACGTATTCTATCCACTTTGTATATGTTGATGATGTTATAAAATTACCTGTCGCTGTTGTTAATATAGCAAGTACCTAGTGGTATACGAATTTGTGTCCAGAAGGCACACACGGCTACAAATCAAGCTATACATTTCCAGTATAAGCTGAGCTCGCATTGTACCTATAGCTATGATTTCCGTACATTGCGAGATCAGCGTAACCTGGAAACGTAGGAGCTTGATGTGTAGCCATGTGTACGACAAAACACTTTTTACAAAATAAACAACCAACTTACAAAACACACAAGGTAAAATCAATGTGAAATATAATTTCCTAAGTGGCAAAAAAAGAAAATACCAAAACGGAGGCATTAAAACTAAAACTATTTATCACTTCGTAAGTAGGTACTTAGTGTTTCTTTTAAATTCTGCAATTAATATTAGGAGCTTATTATGGATCTAGATTGCTATTGACATACTAAGATGAAGAAGAACATGGAGCGAATTAGACACAATATTAAAGCCATTCAGAACCTGCACCTTAATTGCGTAACACGCGATTAATCATAATCGGTTTCATTTTGACAGTTCAACAATAGTCATTGCGTTATTTACATAGTTGAGCAGACACATTTTTCGAACATATGAAGCAATGGTTTAGCCATCTGTTTCAAAACGAAACAAATTATGATGAATCGTGAGTTCCGCAATTAGGGTGCTGTTCATAGACCTCAACGCGATGTGTAGGGACAAGTCGGCATTCAAATAGTTTATTAGAAAAAATAGAAATAGAAAATAGAAAATATTTATTGTCCAGGTAATACAGTAAGCATAGACAGATTAAACAACAAGTTGAGACGACATATGAGTAGCTTAAATATTACCTACAGCTAGTTACAAATATTATTTGCCAGTGAACCCCAAACTAGACAGTTAGTCTGTATCTTGGGGTTCAGGATACGAATACGAGTGGAGACTAGAGAGGTACTTTCAAGTATGTTATTTATGAGTGTATGTATTGTGTAACGTTTGTGTAGTGTCTGGCGTGTGTGCGGTGTGTGTGTGGTGCGTGTGTGTGGTGTGTGTATGTGGCGTAAAATGTGTGTAAGTGTGTATTTTGTTCCCCATACAATATACTTCGTTTGATTCAGTGTCAGGTCAGGGTCGTTATATTAATTGTTCCGAGTCATCATAACCAGTAATATGCAGCATTTTCTTTACAATTTTTTTGCATTCGAATGAGTTAGTGTTTTTAATTTCGCAGACTTTGCAGACTTTGTTGTACGTATTAATGAGAGAGTAGGCCGGGGAGCGTCTAGCTAGCAATGAGGTGACGTCAGGTGTTGGGATTCTATAGTTTCTTTTGCTTATTATTGAAGTATAGTCGAATCTACTTCTAATATTTTTGTGCGTTTTAATACAGGCAGAAAGAATGAAAAGCTGGCGGACTCTGAGAACTCTCGTTTCGCGATAGAGTAAATCAGTGGGAAACCGGTAGGGCTTCTTAAAAGTTACTTTAAGAAGCGCTCTCTGAGCTCTTTCAGCTTCAATCAAGTAGGTCTTTCCAGCACTACCCCATACGTTGATGCAATACTGTATTATTGATTGGCAAAGCGCTAAGTAAACTTGTTTTAGTGTGTCTGTGGGTAGACAGTCTCGTAGTCTACGCATGGTGTGAATAAGTTTTCTAATTCTGCCAGAAATTTTGGATATATGGTGCTTAAAGGTTAGGTGGTTGTCGATAAGAATTCCGAGGTATCTAAGAGAGGAAGTACGTTCAAGAGGAGGACAGTCGCAAGGGAGAGTAGAAATATTAGAAGAACAGTGATGTAGTTGGAGTTTTAGGTGTACTGGTGGGATAGAAGCGGCGGTCTTGGAGAAAACAATATATTTTGTTTTGCTGCCATTTAGCGTGAGAAGGTTTCTGTCCAGGTTATGCGCGATTAGAGACAATCCCTCTTCTGCTAGACGATGTACATGTTCCCACGATTTTGCGTGAAATATCACAGCTGTGTCATCTGCATAAGTTATTATTTCAGCATTATTCACAGAGAGTTTAAGTATATCGTTAATATAGACAATGAAAAGCGTGGGACCAAGTACACTGCCCTGTGGAACTCCAAAGTCAATGGGAAGTTGATCACTAGAAAGGGAGCTTACTTTTGTGTACTGCTTTCGGTTTGTCAGGTAGCTTTTGAACCATTCAAGGCAAATTCCTCGTATTCCTGTCCATTCTAGTTTCTGGTCAATCATTACTAGGTAGGTATGCCATTCCATCCACTAGCACAAACATAATACCCTTGAATCATATTCTTATTCTTACTCCTCGTTTACGTCGGTATCTAATAAATAAATTATTGTAGAAGACAAGAAAATTTATTGTTGAGGATGGCGTGGCGTGGTTTGAGGGAAAAATTACATGAATAATAAAAAAATCCCCAAGTTTTCATCAACATCAGTGAAGTTGTATTATCAAAACTACTAAAGTCAGCACGTAAATGCAACGAATCGTGGCTCTGTTTTGTCGCGCGGTCTACAAAAATACAAAATATGAACCACAAAGTACCTATTTCACTTTGCCTATCACCTAATATAACCATAATGTTCATACTGGAACTCAGGATCCTCTATGTGAGAGGAAATGAGCTATAATCCACCATGCGGGTCCAGTGCAGATTGGAGGACGTCGCATGTCTTAAAATTTAACTTATTTTGTTGTTGTTTTGTCGAAACACATTGAATAAAAAAAGTGCGCATCACTTGATAATGCTCAGCCGTATAATATTCCATGTGATTCCGGACGTAAAGAATAGCACCATCGCATCTCTTCCCGTGGGTGTCGTAGAAGGCGACTAAGGGACTTACTGGAGAATGGGCAGCAGCGTTCTCTATGCATTTTACCACCATACTGCGATCACCAACCCGCCTGCCAAGCGTGGCGATTATGGAAAACCCCCCAAAATTGGGGGAGGCCTATGTCCAGAAGTGGAAGCCTTTAGGCTGAAATGATGATGATGATATTATTATGCGATATGAATTATTTAAATCCGAATGAATATGCGTCATTGGGCTCTCACCGCTGTTTATTGCTTTGTTCCGGCACAGTTCCCCTTTAGTTCCCATTTGATTTAATACGGACCAAGCCTAGAATCCATTGAAAAACAATCCTAATGTATCCCACAAGTGCGTACACACTACAAGTTAATATTTTGGCGTAAATCTTAGAAGTACGCCTTGATAAGACATCTGTCTATCACGGATTTTGTTGGCCACCAGTTATAACCTTAATCCGTTTGTTAAAGCAAGACAAACCTGTGAAACTATAGTTTTAAACACGAGATATACACGCTTGATATAGATACTAGCCAGAACATCGAAATCTACCGCAAAACTAGTTTTGACAAGTGCCTAGCTATATACAAAGCTGTTTTGTTTAGGTCTGCTGCTACTGTACTAACTACTAATTCTATGCGGTCTGCGTTGTCACACACAATCACACAAAATTTTACATAAGAGAGTTTTAGTTTTATTATAAATATACCACTTATATCTTTCTGTAAAGCTTTCTTGAGCGACATTTAAAAAACCCCCAAATATATGCATATTAAAATGTTTACACCTCTTTGCAAAAGTGACGTCAACCTAAAGGTATTCCTAAGCCCGCCTGACTAATAAACTTTTATCACACATTCATATAATAATGATACTCGGATCGAAAGTTGAACGGCAGTATAAAAGTATAAAGCGGCATAAAATTAAAAATGCATAAAAGTATTTTTGCGAGTGGATTGGGTCCTATATCGTGATGATGATTGACAAGCAACTGCAAGTGCAGGAGTCCACTTTAGCTAAACGGGATGATGACAGCTGATTTGCAGCAGATAGTGACGCAAATAGCCTTCAGGTTGCTAGAATATGATGGCTTTTTGCGTACTAAGTAATAGATTGTACAAATACATTAAATTAGTACAATACACTTAGCGCACATAAATTGAAATATTTCGTCGGTGAATGAGTAATTTTATTATTTTTTTAAATTTATTATGCCCTCATAATCGTCTTTCTTCTTGTAGCTACTGGCAACCTGTAAAAGGCTCAGACAAAATCAATTAATCTCTTCTTAAAAGACTAATTAATTGATACTGGTGCCGATTCTGTTGGCACAAAATTCTCTAAACTAAACTAAAAATCACCAAAATTTAGTTTATTCCTGTCAAACGACGATTTCCTATTCTGAAATTGACTAAAGTGACACAACTTAACTATAATTTAGTTTGACAGCACTAAGATTGCACTGAATTATTAATTTAGTGAAGATGGTAATTTCGCTATTCTGAGTTTGTCGTTTTTCACCAAAAATTTTGACTATATTAATTTTTCTAACTAAATCTGACTAATTTTAATCTCGATTAAAAAAGTGTGGAATAAAACTAGTGGTCATGAACTAAAATTCGGGTATCATTTAAGCTATCACCAATTTAATTAGTTTTGTGTTTCTTAAATAATAGGGTTTGTCCTCAAAATAGTAGATCTGTCACCAAAATGTAGTCACCAAACAATGCAAAATCAGTTCCACAATAAATCACCTAAAATCCTGAGATTTAGATTTAGCAAACTAATTTAAAGAGATCACCAATAAATCATATTATGTTACTAGAAAATTGCATTAAGTTCAAATAAAAAAATATTTTTCTTTTGGGAACAGAATTAATATCTAAGCGGAAACTTAATGGCGAAAATAAAATAGAAAATGGGCATTCATAAATAATATATTATTATTGTATTATTAGGGCAGGTTTAGATTTTCTATATAATCTAGTCGTTTCTGGCACTCGCCGGCCGCTGCCGCGGCACCGCTCGCTTCGCTCGCTCGGCTCGTGCGTAAGAAGTCACAGTTTTAACCTAACCTAACCTAACCATTAAAAAAAAAAATAACCTACTCTAACTAGACTGGTGATATATTATCTTTGCCACCCTACTAACATTATTACACACTGTTTTGTAAAACTTCTTTTAACGTTGCTTGATCACAAAAGCGTGCTCAGTTGACGCGAATTGAACACGGGATCGTACGATTCCGTAGTAAAACAAAAGCGTGTGGATTTCGCGAGACCGGTGTCGCCAGAAAGGAGTCGCAGTCAGGGATCGATAATCGATTTATTTGGTGACAGATCTACCATTCTGAGCACAGAGCTATTATTTAAGTAACAAAACTGTTATTATAAGAACGAAGTTTATATTCATGTAATGCAATATAATTTTATTGGTTATCGATCTCTTATTTTACACATATATTAACATTAATTTGATAATTCATACCTGGGAACAATTTTTGTTTATCTGAGAACGAAAATATTTCGTGGCGATAGATCTATTTATTAGGTGATACAACTTGATGACAAATATAAATTTTGGTGATAGAAAATATAGTTCCCCTAAAATTCACACCAACACTTCGACTTGAGATGCAAAAACAGTACTGATCTTTTTTTTCTTTTCGTTTGTTTATATCTCGAAAATGGTGTGTCCTATCGCAAAAATGATGATAATTTCGACCCCCTTTAATAAACCCGCAAGCCCCATACTCTCAACATGTAGGTAATATTTTTTTTTCCAAAAAATAAGTTAAAAATTCCATATAAAAAAACTTCGAGACTGCCCCCCTGCGCACGCTTCATTCGCTCTTAAAAAAAAAAATTGCGTAGGGCACACAAGTACCACGTTGCGAAGCCAAAAGAAAAAAAAACACCACCTGCAGGCTTGGCACGACAACCGTAGAGATGCGTTTTGTCGACGGAAGACTAGACAAAAATGACGTTTCCGTGTAGACAGTTGTCAATTTTTCACCGAGAAATGTAGACAAGCGATTTCTATTCTACAGTAGAGTAGAAATAGAAAGCGTCATGCTAAGCCTGCAGGAATCGCGATTGTCAAATTCGATTTTAGTTGTGTCAAAATTATTTTTTAGTTTAGAGATTATTTTTTGCAGAATAGCTTTAAGATTCTCATAGTCAAAAGTAAGGAATTTTAGTGATAATTTAGTTAGTTTAAGTTCGGTGTACAACAGAATCGGCACCACTGTAGACGTAGAAAACTGGTTATTTTTCGTACGTCTACGTGGAATCGGGATAAATTTAATTTTAATTTTATTGTCAATCTTTCAGCCAACATCGGCTGTTACACAAGCAAAAGTGAAATGTTCAGCCTTAAATGTATGGAACAAACTTATTTTCCCCATTTCAGTGTTAGTCCAACAAATAGACGGCCGCAAAGTAAATTCGGCTATCTACAAATTCATGTATTTTACAGAAGAGCGTTTTGAACGCAAAACGTTATTCGACAATTAAATGTTGTACAATTAAGTAATCGGTACGTTAAAGTTAGGAAATAGGGAAAATAGGGGATAGGATTTTTTTTTATACGGTGGATGTCTTTATGTACTTTACTTTATGTAGATAAAGACGCGCGACGTACAGTAGAAGCGGATATAATTAATAGCAGTGGTTTTATTTAAGTCCACTGTTATTATATCCGCTTCTACGGTGGGGCTTCTTTTATTGAATACAGATTATATAATATTATTAATGTCCACTCTGATTTTAAGATCCCTGGTAATCCCTTCGTTACACACAGATTGGAAAAAAGACTGGCGTTTGATTACAATCATGATGATTTCGTTATTGCAATCAATTGCACTGATTAATAAAACACACTTAATTTTTGTCTGTTGACCGTTATTTCGTGTTTAGTTGAATTGTTTTTTAAATCTGCTAGGACCCATCCAGCGACTTCTAAAGGTCGTCGCACCGTTTTCCATGGGATCAAAAATAGATTAGTACCGGATTCGACACATGTAGATTTATTTGGGTTACTGTTACACTAGTAACCGGGTAAACGCGTAGATTCGCAGTTTTATATGTACGAGAACGTGAATTTGATCATTTGTTCATTTTCCAAATTACTTGAGTTAGTGAGTTTATTTTTTCTTTGCTCTAATCTCACCTTTTGTTCTCTTTAGCAGAACCTAAGTTTGCAGAACGCGACATAATTCCACATAGTAATAAAATGAATGTGGGTAAACGTACAAGATCTTTGCCCACATTCATTTAATAACTAAGTCATTTTTATTCTTTATTAAATGGAGTCATAACAATATCACCTTATCATATATTATGTTGATTAATTTCTCGTCATCGCTGCATGTCACTTTATGTCGTCATGGTAGAAAGTATGGGTATTAGCAGCGAGCGAAACCGACCATGTTTTGTTCAGCTCAGTTTTTTCGATTCTGCTTCCATCGCGATGAAGTCGAACGCTAACAAAAACCTAGTCTCCGTTTTAACAATGAACTTACACAGCGAAAACTTATACACAGGCTGCAGTAACTTCAGAGGGAGAAATGTAATTAACTTTAATTAAGCACTCATAGCTTTTTAGGGATATAGCAGACACATATTGTTGAAGTTTTTAAGTTTAATTCAGGCCTTAATTTGTTGAGGCAGCCACGGGCAAGTCCGGTCAAGCAGCCGACCTCCCCGTAGGTTGACCTGCGCGATGCCAGTCCCAAAAATATAAATAAATCACATCTTTGCTTTTGTTTAGAATCTGTCTTGGTCATTATATGAAGTACGTCACTGCCCTAGAATGAAGAAAATAAAGATCATGTTGTGAAACGAGACACAAAAACAACAAAAACTTTCATATTGTGCAACAAGTTGTCTAAAATACACAAAATGTGAAAATACCAAAGATCAGACAACCTGATAATCTCTAAGGAGGAAGACAGAACCTCACCCTCAAGTGGAATCATGTAATAATTGAAAACTGCCGGAGACTGCATCCGTATGTCCGTGCCGGATCCCCTGATCCTATGTACCTACGCCTGTCGGGAAAATTACACTATCAACGCGGTACCCTCAGTTCACAGCAGGGAGCGATAGGAGACGCAAGTCCCACATCATGCTGACCTAAAAACTCGATACGGTGATTAAAAATAAATATTCCGATGAAAATAATGTCGCGATCGAATTATAAACAAATTCAGTGGGCCAATACGCGCGGGTAAATAATTTAGAAAACTTATTTTACTCGTTCCCCTATATCCGGTAAATGCCGAGACTTTTACAAGAAGTGTAATGAACAATTAGCAACATTTATACACGCACTTATTCACATATTTTGTAAAACTTGTCGCGTTTACCAATAAAACAGCCTGTATACAATTTGTGGGAGAAAAATGGATGATGACGTGCGAAAGTTCACACGATCCGATGTGGCTGAGGGAAATGCACATCCCGAGCGATCAGTACTGAACAGAAAATTCAGGCAAGCATCATTAGATTCTGGCATAGCTGATGAAGAAGAAGGTGTTCTGAAAGTGAATTTTAACCTGGATTTGGAATATGACATGTCGGAGGATGAAAACGAAGATGAAGACCTCCTTGATGAAGAATTGTAAGTCGAAAACTATTTTGTTCTTATAAAGTGGTATATTTATTTTCAAACAAGTTATTTAAATTCGTCTTATAAATTAAAGTGACTTGTCTTGTCTGTCTGTGTGTCCGCGTTGTTCTTCCTAACTAATTAGGGTTTTGATGCGGTTTTTAACATCATTTGTGGAGAATTTATTTCGGAACAGTTATATTTACAACTAGCTGTGCCCGCGACTTCGTCCGCAAGAAATTGTTATTTTTTTTATTATATATCTGTATAGATAATAAAATTTCTAAAATAAAAGTAACATAAGTTACTCCTTATTACATCAGCTATCTGTCAGTGAAAGTCCCGTCAAAATCGGTCCAGCCGTTTCAGAGATTACCCGGAACAAACAAACAGACAAAAAAATAAAAATATGATATTTTAGTATATGTATCGTGTATACATCCATATGCATTTAGTAAAAAGCGGTTATTTTAATATTACAAACAGACACTCCAATTTTATTTATCTGTATGTATGGATATAGATTTTAATTATCTGTTTAAATAATATTAAACGTACATAAATATAACAAAGAAATCTAGATGTTTTAAATCGAAAAACTGTGCGCATCAGAGGTAGGAAGCCAGTAATTTAGTCTCAAAATAATAATAATATGCACAATGGTAAATAAAATCACATGGAATTATAAATTAACAATGATCTTAGAGTTAAATTGTGTTGTAGAAGTTGGGACGTATTTATCGTGAAGATCATTTTTATTTAGTTAATTGTTAATGAGTAATTTTTACCCGTCTGCGCCAGAAGGAGGGTTATGTCTTTCGAGTGTATGTATGAATGTATATTTCTTTGGCACGCTCTGTAGCCTAAACGGCTTCATCGATTTCAGCTTGAGAGGTGCTGTTAAATTCGTCTTAATTGTGAGAGTGACACTGGGTATATCAAAATTGCAAAAAAAAATGGCCGATTTCTATTCAACCGCAGAATAGAAATCGTGTCTACTTTTCTCGGTACAAAACTGTCAATTGTCTACACGAAAACGTCATTTTTGTCTACTCTTCCGTCGACCAAACGCTTATCTACGGTTCTCGTGCTAAGCCTGCTTGCTGTAAAGAAATATCATCCATGCTTTATAATTAAATTGATAAGTAAATATAATTGTATTGATTTTATATGACATTTTAATCCTCATCATCATCTGACTACCATTTTCCTAACTATGTTGGGGTCGGCTTCCAGTCAAATCGGATGCAACTGAATACCATCGAGCGATTGCCTATCTGACCTCCACTACCCAGTTACTCGATTACCCGGTTCATCAATTCAACCGAAAGACGTCCACTGCTGGACATAAGCCTCCCCCAAGCTCCGCCACTTTGCCCGGTTCTGTGCTTCCCGCATCCAACGGACTGCCACTAGCTTCAACTTTCCAACTGGTCGACTTTTTGACAATTCAAAAGTGCCTGTAAATGGTTTAATTGAAATAGATGCTTTGAGTTTGAGTTTGAGTTTGCTGCGGCCCTCACAAGGTCATCGGTCCACTTTGTGGGAGGCCTTTCAACTTAACGTCTTCCGGTGCGCGGTCGCTACTCCAGAATTTTTCGGCCCTAACGGCCATCTGTTCTGCAAGCAATGTGCCCTGCCCACTGCTACCTAAGTTTGGCAATTCTTCGGGCTATGTCGGTTACCTCGGTTCTCCTGCGGATCTCTTCATTCCTGATTCGATCACGCAGGGAAACTCCAAGCATCAACCTCGCCATTGACCTTTGGGTGACTTTAAGCCTTCTTATGAGGCCCATTTTGAGCGACCACATTTCGGTTCCATATGTCATCACTGGCAACACGCACTGATCAAAGACTTTCGTCTTGAGACACTGTGGTGTGTGGGACGAGAAGATATTGCGAAGCTTCCCAAACGCTGTCCAGCCGAATCGGATTCGATATTCGGATACTCGTCCACAACTTCGAGTGCAACGCCTCCGATCGTCATGAGAGTGGGTGTTACATGTGCATTGGACATGACCTTTGTCTTATCCCTGCGTTCATTTTAAGACCCACTCTTTCGGAAGCTCTACTGAGGTCATCGAGAATTTTACTGAGGTACTCCATGGTCTCAGCCATGACAACTATATCATCGGCAAACCGAAGGTGAGTGATGTACTCGCCTTTGATGTTGATGCCAGCCGATTTCCAGTCCAGAACCTTGAAGACATCATCCAGTGCAGCGGTGAAGAATTTCGGAGAGATAACGTCTCCTGTCTAACACCTCGCTGCAGAAGGATATATTTCGAAATCTGGTCCTGGAGTCGGACTGACATACAGAGACTTCAACACCTCGATGTACCGATAGTCGATCTGGCACCATTGGTGGGACTGCAGTACAACCCATGTCTCGATCGAATCAAAGGGTTTTTCGTAGTCCACAAACGCTAAACAGAGAGGCAGGTTTTACTCTTCGGGCTTCTGTATAACTTGCCGCAACGTATGTATGTGGTCTACTGTGCTAAAGCCTTTACGGAACACAGCTTGTTCGGGAGGCTGGAAGTCGTCAAACCTGCGCGCTAGACGGTTCGTGATGACTCTGGAGAACAGCTTGTAGACATGGCTCAGAAATGAGATGGGTTTATAATTCTTAAGAAGGGCATTGTCACCCTTAATAAAGAAAAGTACCATCCGGTTACCCGTAACGATTACTATAGATCCACGAATAACAGCGGACCCTCTGAAGCACAGAGGGTTCTTGGTATGTAAAGATCCATCCATCCCATCCACGGACCAACCGCGGCAAGAGTACCTGGCCCGTGCGGCTGGTATTAGGCACTCAGCTACAAGCCCTATCAGGTTATTTTTGATCCGATGACCCTCAGCTACAAGCCCTATCAGGTTATTTTTGATCCGATGACCTTAATATTTGTACCGCATTTTTATCATTCTTCTATTTGAATCCCATTGATATTTTATTTTTTATTCAAATCTATTGAGTAACAATATTTTGACATTAAATTTATGTAATAAATATGTTTTACCTGAATTTAATGTTTTTTTGTTTCTCCATTGTTAGTTATCGTCTCTTAAATAACTACGTTTTTAGCTATAATTATATTTTTTCTCAAATTCCATGCATCCTTTTCTTGATCCTTCTCTTTTCGCGCTTATTTTTTTGCACTTATCTTGTTCCATGTTATGCCCTTATTCCTACGCATCACATATTCATATTACCAAAATCATGATATTTTGGTTTTATTTATTCGAATGGTACTAGCAGTTATTATTATTATCAGCCATTTGTGTCGCAGGGCAAAGCCCTCCCTTCCCTTCTCACGCTTATTATCGATTATCAGCTGTCTGTAGCCAGTCTTTATGAAAAAATTCGAGTTTGTCCCGCCATCTCCTCCTGGCCAAAATAAAATAAAAGTAATATTGCAGATTTCATTAAATAAAAAAATAAAATAAAAGTAATATTGCAGATTTCATTAAATAAAAAAATAAAATAAAAGTAGGGGAGACCGAGGGGATTTGCAACAAAGGTGATTTGAAACAGTACCGATTTCTCGAATCTTAAAACCATTAGCGAGTTGGCAATGTCGTTTTTCAACCACTTTCCTCCGCCTGCTGCCGTGTTAGTTCGCGTCGGTGGCGTAAGTCGCGAGGTTGTGGAGTTCTGCGTGCCATGTGACAAAAATCGTGAAAAGTAAGTTTTTAACGTTTTTTTACGATGCTTATATTTTGATAAGGGTTTTGTATTTTGTTTTAAGTTATATATGTTTCGAAAGCTCATTAACTAAAGATTTATTATAAATATTTGTTATAATTGATTTCTGTGTATTTGCTTCTTGAAGGTGGATTAAATGAAAATTGGGAGGTTTTTTCTTTCTGAGGAGATTTGAAACAGCTTGTTTCAACTCTCCTCGTTTTCAATTTTATATCAGACAGCAGTCAATAAATAACGCGCACAAAAAAAAGGTTGTCAAGAAACAAAGAGGAAACGAAGACAGTGAAGAAGAAGAAGAATCCTTTTGCCTTTGTTGTTTTCAGACATATTCAAATAGCAGCAGAGCCAAAGAAAAATGGGGGCAATGTCTGGAATACAAAAACTGGGTTCATGAAGCTTGCACTGGTGGGGAACTTTCTCATGTTTGCCACAACTGCTTGTCAGATTGACGATTTTATTTTCATAATATTTTTATTTTTCACATTTGTGAAATTTTTGTAACTTAAATATTTGAAGAAATATTGATCAAGACTCATTGTAATACATAAGAAACGTCTGAAAGTTAATAATTGTTTTATGTCAAAGATTTACAACAAAGAAGAATGTTTTTTAAGAATGTAAGACATTTTGTTTACCTGACTGTTGTGTTAATGAATGTTACGTACAGGACGTTATGGTACTTTTAATTAATTTGAGTTGATTATTTGTATTAGATCTGTTGTTACCTACTTAACTGATATATCAGCACAAAATATTAATAAAAAAGTTTGTTTCCTACTTGAAAAGGATTATTTTAATAAATACCTTTAAATTATATCATCATTTTTATTTTATTGCCCATAATACTTGTCAAAAATCATATGTTTCAACTCTCCTCGACCCCTGTTTCATCTTACCTAGGTATGAGGGGAGTTGAAACAAGTTGACTTGTTACGGTTAAGTCGATTTTTCTCCACAATATTTAACGCTTACAATTTCTTTATGTCAGTCATTCGCAAGTGTAAAGAATGACCTATCGATTGGTACTAATATCATACGATTACTGTCTATAGTATTTGGTGTATGAAGCAAAATGTGAAAATTGTTTCAACTCCCCTCGGTCTCCCCTAATATTGCAGATTTCATTAAATAAAAAAATAAAATAAAAGTAATATTGCAGATTTCATTAAATAAAAAAATAAAATAAAAGTAATATTGCAGATTTCATTAAATAAAAAAATAAAATAAAAGTAATATTGCAGATTTCATTAAATAAAAAAATAAATGCATGACTCAGTGTAATCATTTTTGGATATTTCTTCCCTATATTAATACATAAATATGATACTTAAATTTATTATTCATAAAAGCATTAAGCTACGTCAAGAATTTGTTTTGAGTTCTACGATAATTTTATCATGAAACTATTTTATGTTTATGTTTTTAGGGTTCCGTACCTCAAAAGGGAAAAACGCAGCCCTTATAGGATCACTTTGTTGTCCGTCTGTCTGTCCATATTAGAGTTGCGAATAATAGTTCAATGAGAAGAAAAGAGAGATACGTATCTTTCCGGTACGATGAACTATATCTTTCATCTAGTTCACTAGTTCACTTAGTTCACTATTGACCAGTATAAACTGACCTATCACTGTTGGGTACGCTTATATGATTCGAGGTCAACAGATATTGGTTTCTATACTTTTTAAAGATACATTACATCAACATGATATCTTATCTATTCTACTAATTAACTAAGTTCTACTGTATTTTTTCACATATACACAACTTATATAATAAAGTTAGTAGAAAAAGCAACAAATTGATTTTCCTTCATACTTGTCAGGCTTAGGACTGTCAACCTCCATACACAATAAATTTAGTTAAAATGGGTTCTATGTATTGTTTTGCTTTTAGCTATATTAAATTATTAAGTTTCATAATGAGGTTGGCGTATTTAAAAATCAATTCGTATGTACAGTGATTAAAATATACAAAAAATATACATTATGTACATAATTATTGCTATTCATATTTACATTATATTTACAGCCTGGTGAAAATTGGGTTTATTATTCATTCGGTGTTACTATTTATGAATAATATTTCAGACAATTTCTTCGATCTCAACCTAGTACGTCTCTCATTAAGGGTATATCCCGCTTTTGAAAAAATGCGCTCGCACGGCACTGAAGTGGCGACGACATTTAAGCGTTTTAACACATAGTTATATAGTAGTGGATATACCAGCCTTCGCTCGTGCTCGCATAAATTTCATTAGCATGCGAATTCTTGAGTCTTAGCATGCTAAATGCTATTGCTATGCTATTTGCTAATATGACGATAATTGATTAAAATTCGGTATGTGAATTTTGTTAATATGCGAATTAAAGAGGACTCGCATAAGGACGTCTCCTAGCGAGCGTTTTTAACAATTATAACCTTTTATTGGTTGACTTTATGAACTTTCCTTCATACTTTATCCAGGCTTAGAACTGGCAGTAAAATGATAAAAACTGGCGTAGTTCTGGTAGCAGTGATTTCTGGTCGGGATTCCCCAACATAGTAACCCTGGTGCGCTGATGTAGACGGTACAGATTCCAGTTGAATTTGTTGTGAAGGTGCATCAGCAATCTGCGCCTGACGCACCTGTACCGAATGGGACCGAGTCGGTTTACTTTCGGCTAAAAAGCTATTGTAATGACCAATGTGTTTAAGTTTTAGATGGGTTTTTAAATTGGTAATTGATGTTCGGTAAGAAAGGTTTTTAGAGCACTTGTTAATATTGTAGGAAAATCATACCTATACTTACTTTTACAATGATTGTAAATGTGTGAACACCATGTATCTATCACAGAATTAATTTATCTGTATTGCTTCAATTTGATTCTTTTTACCCATTTTGGTATGGTAATTTTAGTCTGGGTGCATCGTTTTCACACATAATCTTACAATGAATGTAAATATTGTACTTGAAACATTTTAAAAGAGTAACGGTGGAGTTTCTTGCCCATTCTTCTCCATACGAAACTACATTTTGGAAGGGGCGACTAGAATCAATTCTATTTTAATGTAAATGTTGACGTTCAAAAGTGCCTTTTAAGTGCCTATTTGAAATAAATGCTTTGACTTTGACTTTGACACTGATTACAGTTAGCAATTTTATTTTCTCCAGCTACATTAGAAAAATAATCCCATATAGGGTTAGTTTGGTGAGACATTGTCACGTTTAACAGTTTATTTACCTACAAAACGCAAAACTATTATTTACACTTTTATACGCAGCCACTTCTCACTGCTTTTGACAACCTCCTATTATTTACAGGTGGGTAATGAATGAGTTCTCAGTTTCACACTAGGTATTATGTATTTTAAGTACAATATTAGGCATAAGACGAAAGAATGTAATTATTGTTTATCGAATACGTAAACTAAACTCTCACTATCACATGCCAAAACGTACTGAACTTTGTCACAATCCCAAGCCCGCCACGCACGTGCCGCACAAACAATAACACGCATTCATTCAATATACGTCATTAAGTACAAGCTAATCAAAGATAATAAGATACTAATTGCTTGAACTCATTCTTAGCACCACCCTGCTAATAATTTAAATTAAATAAACAATCACACACATTCATTCAATATACGACCCTAAGTGCGAGCAAATCAAAGACAATAAGATTATAATTGCTTATCCTCATTCTTCGCAACATCTGCTAAATTGTTAATAATTTCACTTGCGAACAACGGAAGGGTCAAGTGAAACAGATAGATTTAGTATTCCCGACTACCCGCGGGTGCGACGGAGAGCGCTCACTACCGCAACATGCGTCGGACGCGTATGATAGCTATGAAGTACGAAGCGATGAAAATTCATACTTCACAGAATTTCGCAACTACATTTAATTTGCTAAATGCTAAATGAGCATTCACATGCTAACCATGAATGCGAATGCTATTTAATCCATCACTAGCTCGTGCCACCACTGCAAAGGATCCTTTTTTCTGTGAAGGATGATTTCTTGCAGGTATTTATCATATTCTACTATCCCTGCTGCTGTAGTGTTTTGTGGCATCAATCGGGCTATTTCCGAATCAAATTCATCCCAAACTGATTTTTTTGAACTAGATGAACTTGGGGGCGGTATTGTTTCTGTAACTACGACGCCGGCCGCGGCGGGTTGATTTGCGACAGCTGCTATTTTAGTTTTTAAATTATTTGCTGCCCGTCCATAATTTCTGGGATCACGAAAAGCTCTATTTTTGAACCGTGGATCCAAAATTGTTGCTTCTGCGTAAAGAGGGTTGTTTTCATAACTTCCGAAACGACGTTCCGATTCTCTATATAAAGTGTTCAGCAATACATTTATTTCAGCTAGAGATGATGGTTCTTGCATAGATATTCTAATATTGTTTATAATAATCCGGCTTAGTGGTATTACTTTTGACAATGATACGGATTTTTCTGAGCTAATTTCTTCAGTCACTTCATAAAAAATCTCCAAGATTGGAACAGCTGATTCTATAATATTCCAGTCCTTTTGAGTGAGTGACAATTCACTACGTAAGAGCGCAACAGCGGCTACGACTGCATCTTTAATTTTCAAAATCCGGGACAACATAACATACGTCGAATTCCACCTGGTGCACACATCTTGTTTAAGTTTTAATTCAGGTAGTTGCATTTGTGTTTGCAATTCCTTTAATTTATGTTGAGCATGTGAACTTCTTTTAAAATATTCAACAACTGCTTTCACCTTTGTAACAGTTTCGGTTATTGCACTAAGCGCTTCCTTAACCAACAAATTTAACGTATGAGCATAACAACCAACTTGACGCCAGTTTCCCTGTCGTATGGCAGCAGTGATATTAGAAGCATTATCGCTAGCAATAGCGTTAATTTTGTTATCTATGCTCCATTCCAGGCTTATATTTTGAATATATTCACACAGATTGCTGCTTGTGTGTCTTTCTGTATATTCCATACAACCGATCAATACAGACTCAAGAGTGGTTGCCTGTTCAGTCTTCATAATAAAATGAGCAGTAATTGCAAAAAAACTTTCGTTATTTATTGAAGTCCATCCGTCAACAGTGAGGCAAACTGCCGCCGCGGTGGATAATTTAGTTTGTACTTTTGTTTTGGTTTTTTCGTACAGTTTACTGATTATATTTTCTGTTAAAGTTTTTCTTGTTGGTAAACTGTACCCAGGACACAACATATGCACGAATTTTTGAAATTCTTTACCTTCTACTATACGTAGAGGATGATACTCCTTCGCAATCATTTTTGCCAGTTGCTCGTCTAGCAATTCTGACCGACGTGGGGGCAAAGGTTTCATTACAGTCGCAAACTCATTAATTCTCGGTTGTGATCGAGCTACTGTAGATGTTGATGCCACCGGGGTTGGATGAGAATCCGAGACTACTGAACTGGGCAGTTCCTGACTTGTGGCCGCTGGGTCTGGTTGCTCTTGACCCTGAAGGAATGGCAATCTTTCCATAACTATGGACACAGTTGGGTGCTTCATTTTCATGTGTCTTCCTAAATTACCGACACTGCCGCCACTTATCGATAAAACATTCGAACAGTACGAACACTTAGCCTTTTTATTGTCAATTTCTGTGAAATGATTCCACAAGGCACTTCGTTTCCTTTTTTGTTCACTCATTTTGAAGTCTTGTATTTACAATTATAAACAAAAGTCTTTTCCTATACCTATCTATTTATTTACACTAAATATCTTAAATTCTTAAACTACTCAATTTACAGGAACTATAAAACAATAATCAATCACTAAATTAACTTAAAGAGAAAGAAATTATTAATTAGGTCACTAGTTCGCCGGTCAGTGTTACACGATTACGAACTATGAACTAAATAAGTGCATTTCAATTTTCAATATAAAATAATACCCAAAATTGCAAAATTGAAATTATAGTCTATTGACCAAATTCTGGAAAACTGTATCGTATTGTTAAGTGCGTAATGTATATTATTGCTCGTTCGGCAAAGCGAGCGATGCATATCAACTGTCTCACATTATTACGTAAATAAAAACGAGACAGCCGATAGGCGATACTTCGCGCTCTCAACTCGGCACACGCTCGTGCACGATCGGTTCTTGTCGCGATTCATTTAGTTCCGCGAAACGAGCGATCGTCGTTAGTAGTTCCCGAGTCAAAATGAGCGGTGAATCGTGAAGCGAACTAGTGAACTACCGGGTGCGGCGATTGAACTGTCCGTCTCTATATATCTGTTATAAAATTCGAACCACTGAATCGAACGCCGCCAAAATTTCAAAGGTTGTTCTTTGACATGTTCTCTATCATCATTTGAAGTGATTCTGTTATGAGAGAAACACACTCGAATTTAGAACAATGGATTTAAAACGAAATTCAGTGATTGCTCTTCATTTGGAGGGAAAATCGAACATCGAAAAACGTCGAGCGCTGCCAAATCTTCAATTGAACGAGAAATTTGTGCATCGCACTATTCAACGTTATAATGAGACTGGTAGCGTTAAGAAACGCTACGGTGGCGGACGACGCTGTACTGCAACGGCGCCAGCAGTTGTCGAAAAGGTGCGTCATCGATTACACAGAAATCCAGCTCGTTCAGCAAACCAGCTTGCGCAGGATCTCAAGGTGAGCGATCGCAGCGTTCGTCGCATATTGAAAGAAAAGCTTAAAGTCAAACCATTAAAAAAAAACCATTCTCAAGAACTCACTGCTTTACAGCGTAGCAAACGATTGGATCGATCAAAAGAGCTGATTCGCTTGCTCGACTTTATGAAATAGCTAATAAAGCGCTTTAAACCGAACACTTTATTCAGAGCTCCATACTACGAGTGAACTTTCATAAATTAACAAATTCTGGCTCCATCCTTTGAGACGGAGATGTATCAAGATAAATCCAAACTAAAGTCAGCTAATTTTGTTATAGGGGAGTATCATTCAATTAACTTTACACCGCATTAGACGCGCATTAAAAGAGCTGATTCGCTTGCTCGACTCTGGCGAGCTTCCCAATCTGGTGTTTTCAGATAAGAAAACTTTTTGCGTTGAACAGTTTTTAAACAAACAAAATGACCGTGTTTGGTTGAAGGGACGTGTCAGCGACCATTCAGACGAATTGCAAGTCACTCGACGCCAAGGAGCCGACCAAATCATGGTCTGGGCGGCGGTGTCTGAAAAAGGCCGTTCTCCGCTCGTTTTTCTTCCAATGGGTCGCAACCAAGTCAAAATAAACCAGCAAATCTATCGAGACAAAGTCTTGCGACCAGGGTTGGTACCGTGGGCACGCAACACATTCGGTTCTGAGCGTTGGACTTTTCAGCAAGACTCGGCACCATCGCACAGAGCAATTGGAACGCAAAATTGGTTGAAAGCAAACGTTCCAGTGCTGATCGACCGAGATATGTGGCCGTCGTCATCGCCCGACTTGAATCTGCTGGACTTTTGTATTTGGGGTGTTTTACAGGCCAGGGCCTGTGCTAAAAAACACACTTCAGTTGAAGCCCTCAAAGTTACTCTTACGCGAGAATGGAATTGTTTGAGTGACGTTGTCGTTCGAGCAGCCTGCGCATCTTTCAGAAAGAGACTTCAGCTTGTAGTAAAGGCTAAAGGCGGTTTTATTCCTTCGGAATAAGTCATAATAAAAACTTTTAACTTTCTATTTTCACGTGGCAAAAGTGTATAAATAAATATTTAAAACTAACAGAAATGTTTAATTTTCACATACAGACAGTTCAATCGCCGCACCCGGTAGAGATACAGTCTGTACGGAACTGAACGAAAGATTTGTTACTGCTTTCATAATGAACTAGTTCATTATTGTCTTTCGTTCGCGAACTACCCAAGTCTAGTCCATATGTCTGTCAAGCCCCTTTATCTCGTTATATTTTTTCTAGACCACATTTTCACTGACGTAAAAATATCGCTTCGGGATTTTATCGCGCCCTAGATTATCAACTCTTTGTGTTCAACCGAGCATTGAAAATCCAACAGAGTGCATACCAAAAAACCACTGTTCGATTTTCAACTCTTGGGGCTAAGCAGTGCGTTGAAGATCCAGGAACATGGATTTACGATACTGGTATCATCGAGAAAATGGTTGTTTTTTGGTCTGTATCACACCCTTTTAACCACATCTTTCTGAACCATGCTGTATAGTGCTTTTCCAATTTAAGCTGGTGACGGTATTCTGTCCAATGTTAATTTTCGTCGTTTTGCCTTTATACCTTCTATGCATAGGTACATGTTTCAATATTGGGGGTCGAACTAATTTTCGACATGTGCATCGTAAAGGCGTTGCCTAGAGGCTAAGTTAAAATGTCTTATACGCAATTATTTCCACTTCACATAAGAACTTTTCATCCGAAAGACGTCCACTGCTGGCCTTAGGCATCCCCTAAGCGTCGCGCGCCGCCATGTCGATCGGTGAAAATATTCCCACTTCCATAATCAGCCTATAATGTGCCCACTACTGGGACTCAGGCCTCATCTCGGTGAGAAGGAGTGGGATCTAATCTACCACGCCGGCCCAGTGCGGATTGATAGTTGGCGCATGTCTTCGAATAGTAATCACTGCTAAGGGTCTTGATATTACCTTACTTCAATATGTCTTTCGCATTTCTTCGTCCAAAATAAACAAATAGCACAAAAATTAATATTTCCATGTTTTTGTTCCAGTCGCAAGAATGCCTTGGTCCTACGCACCCAGCTGTCTGTGCGAGTGCACGCCATCATTGGTAAGTTATCCTTATCGATAAAATATATTACTTTTAAATTTAGTTTTTTTTAGTTTGAAAAGTCTTTATTAAAAACATAATATTACAGAGTGCATACAATAAGATCTTATTCTAATTGAGTACAACCATATATGTAACAAATTCTTAGGTTTACAACTTACCTTTACAGACATTTTACACTAACTTTACTATTCTTATTCTTAAACATTCTTTTATCAGTCCACAAAACCACAATATTATTCGACGGCACAAAAGTCTTAATAGCACTGACTTTAAACGCATTCCACAATACTATATACCAACTAAAGGTAATGCACTGTACTAATACAAAAAGAAAATATATATATATATATATTAGAAGCGCAGGATAGAACATTACAAGAGTTTAATTTAAGTTAGTTTATAATATTTGCCATCATTATGACAAGGAAAAAAAAATAAAATAAAATTATACTAAATTGAGGGTAATTTGCGAAATATTTTCGCCGAGTGTTCTTACTGCGACCGGATGAGGGCAGCACGGTCGGTCCGGTGATAGGTAGATAATGTTATTCACTCAGAAAATAGTGATGTGGTAAACGATATCGATTATATGTTTTTGAATACAATAAGTTGTTAGATCTACTTTTACCTATTGATGAAATTAATGGGTTATAATGTTTCGGGTTTTTAACTAAATAGAATTTTCGGGCTGATTTTAAAATAAATTGTTTAATGGTTGGATATTTTATTTGTTCGTGAAGTAGTTTTAAATTTGTACGAAAGGCAGTGTTAAATGACATTTTTATTGCTTTATTTTGGACAACTTGCAACTTATTGTAGTTTTTATCAGTCAGGCTGCTCCAGACTGGCGCAGCATATGTCAGACATGGTCGGACAAGGGTTGTATAAATGCGTAACTTAGTGGCTGCACTTAACTTAGCCTTCCTGTTAAGAATAGGTTTTAACGCATTCATAGCCCTAAGACCTTTTTCTCGAAGTGCATCGGTGTTTTCATTCCAGTTAATTTTGCTATCTAAAACTACACCAAGATATTTGACCGAACGGGTCCAGGGTTTGGAATTATTATTAAAGTTAATGCTCCTGGAGGGTAAAGATCGTTTACGCGTAAAAAGAATAGCTTCCGTTTTACTGGAGTTCAATTTTAGTTTCCATCTGGTGAAATATGTGTCAAGTAAGTTTAGTGCTAGTTGAAGCCGCCCAATTATTAAATGAATATCCTCTGAAGAAGTATATGAGGCAGTGTCATCAGCATATATTGCGAGATGAGTTCTAGGTTGCTTAGGTAAGTCATTAAGATACAGAATGAAGATAAATGGTCCTAAATTTGAACCTTGTGGTACACCAGAAGTAATCAATTTCGCCGTGGAACAGTGTTCACCTACGAAAACTTTGAAATGGCGGTTTAAAAGATAGTTTTGGACAATTTTGACAAGTGAGAGAGGAACGTCGTTAATGATTAGCTTGTGAAGTAGTCCCTCGTGCCAGACAGTGTCAAAGGCTTTTTCTATATCTAGCATAACCATTCCCGTCGATTTTCCTTCATTTAGGTTATGTGCTATATGCTCCGATACCCTGGCCAAGTGCTGAGTGGTGGAGTGTGCCTTACGAAATCCAAATTGCTCAGGTAGCAGTAAATGTTCTGTAACTTTTAACAGACGGGTAAGAATGAGAGACTCAAATAACTTGCCCAGGCACGGGAGCAGGCTTATAGGACGATAATTTGTAGGGATGCTGCCATCTTTGCCAGGTTTTTTGAGCGCGATTATTTTTGCCATTTTCCAGGATGTAGGGAAATAGCCTATTCTCAGACAACCGTTAAATATTTTTGTGAGATAGACCAGGGCTTTTTGAGATAGGTTTTTAAGAAGCCGATTGCTGAGCCCGTCTAGACCAGGAGATTTTCGGGGTTTTAATTTAAGTATAATTTTCAGAACTTCCCTAGGTCTAACGAGAGGAGAGTGACTGCTTATGTCATTAGAATTTAATGTCGCCATAGATTCCTTGACAGCAAATTCAGTTTCGAGATCGCTGGTCCATTGATGCGTGAGACTCATATTAGGTCTTTACCTATGAAATTGCCGTTTTGCAGTACTGGCCATTTCAAATCAAAATAATTTTTGTTTGGGTAAGAATTCTAATTTCAAATTAATTTTATTTTAAAAACATGGATTTTTTTTTCCAAAAGTAGTCATTTGTTTATTGATTAGTGTTACATTTTCATCGCATTTCAATCTTTTTCGTCATCATGGATACGTTAAAAATTCGAGTAATTATGGAATATGAGTACCGTCGTGGCAGCAACGCGGCACAAGCGGCACGCAACATCAACGACGTTTACGGAGCTAACACTACAAACCAACGCACCACCTGTTATTGGTTTGCTCGCTTCCGTTCTGGAAATTTCGACCTGAAAAATGAACCTCGCGGTCGTCCGAAGACTTTGGTCGACAATGACGAATTAAAGGCGATTGTGGAAGCTGATGATACACAATCTACGGCTGACTTAGCAGCAGCTTTCGACGTTAGCGTCAAAACAATATTGGTCCATTTGCGTCAAATTGGCAAGGTAAAAAAGCTTGACAAATGGGTGCCCCACGAACTCAATGATCGTCAGCGCGAAGTACGCGTCGAGACGTGCCTTGCACTGCTCAACAGACACACAAATGAAGGAATTTTGAACCGCATTGTTACCTGCGATGAAAAATGGATTCTGTTTGATAACCGCAAGCGCTCAGCAAGTTGGTTGGATCCTGGCTCAGCACCTAAACAATGCCCTAAACGAAAACTTACCCCTAGAAAAGTGATGGTCACTGTTTGGTGGTCTAGCGCCGGTGTGATTCATCACAGCTTCTTACCAAACGGGGTGAGCATTACTGCAGATGTGTACTGTGAAGAACTGAACACAATGATGGAGAAGCTGGCACATCTCCAACCAGCATTGGTCAATCGCTCGTCTCCGCTGCTCCTGCACGACAACGCGCGACCTCATACTGCACAGCAGACGGTCTCCAAGTTGCAAGAACTGGGGTTGGAAGCTCTCCGTCATCCGCCCTACTCACCAGACCTTGCGCCTACAGACTACTACTTTTTCCAGAATTTGGATAACTTCTTGGCGGGAAAAAAATTCAATACCCGAGAGGCAGTACAAAATGCCTTTGAAGAATTTGTTGCCTCCCGTCCAGCTGATTTCTTTAAGAAGGGCATCAATAAACTGCCACTGCGATGGCAAAGATGCATTGATTGCATGGGTGATTATTTCGATTAATACAAATAAAAAATACATGAAAAAAATTCGTTTAAATTTTTTCATACAAAACGGCAATTTCATAGGTAAAGACCTATTATTACTAGCAAATGCATCGGCAAGAGCTTCACACTGCTCCGATACTGAGGATGTCATTTGATCGCCTCTGATTTTTAGGGGGGGGATCTTACTGGGATTATGGTTAATTGACCGAGCTAGACGCCATACATCATTACTGGGGTTATCCACTTTTGAGAGCTTTTCATTCCAAATACTGTCGTTCAAGGTCTGTATACTGACTTTAATAGAGTTTTGTAGCTGCTTGACTTTAAAGAACAGTTGACGTCTGAGGCGAGGATTATACTCATTCAATGCTTTTCTACGTATGTAATTTTTGTGTTTAATTTGGCTCTTAAGGCGCCTTGGTAATTTTAAACGACCTTTGTTTATTTCGATGATAGGAACACTCGCCTTCCGTGCATTTAGCACACTGTCAGTAAAATGATTTACAGCCGCATCAATACAGGGTATTGAGTTTAATATTGTGCTAGATAGAGTAATATTGCTGTCTAAATGGGATCTGAAATGTTTCCAGTCAGCTTTAGCAAAGTTGAATGCTGATTGGGATTTAGTGCTATACGTTCCACCTACTGTGAAGTACACTGGCAGGTGATTTGACGAAAGACTTGTGAGAACTTCGGGCTCACTTACGTCGTGAGTATTGTTCACTAATACAATGTCTGGAGTGGAAGGTTCGTGAGAGCTATGGTAGTGCACTAGGGTAGGTGAAGAAGGTGCTAGTATCTCATAATTGTTAGCTGCCATGTGATCGAAGAGAATTTCGCCATGTGGATTAGAGGTATTGCAATTCCAGTAAGGGTGTTTGGCATTTAGATCACCCATTATCAGGGACCTGTGATTTGCACCTAGCAATAAGTCCAGATCACTGTCTAGCAGAGGGAGATTTGGTGACTGGTAAGTAGAGTAGATAGCCAAATTTTTCCCTGGAGTGGTTACCTGGACACCTATACACTCTAAGTTATACGTGTTTAGAGTGGGAAGAAGAGAATGTATTATGTTACTCCGGACCAACAGTGCCACTCCCTGCCCGCGGCCATCAGCCTTTTTGTCGTGCCTATAACATTTGTAGCCAGGAGTTTCGAGCTTGAGATGAGTAGAAACTCTAGTTTCGCACAAAGCTACAATATCTATGGATAAGTCACTTAAGAGTCCAAACAATTCCGTAAGTTTAGTGCGAATACCATCGGCATTCCAGTATAAGATACGCAAGTTGTTACCATCAAACATATTGACCAAGGTGGGTCAGAATCAATATTACCTTATCCATCATACTGTTGCAGGTTACAAATTGGTTTTTGATGGATTTAATTGTCATGAGTATTGCTAACATGTCAGCAGTGGTCTGATCTTGCGTTCCAATTTGAGGCTCGGCTCCAGTGGTGGTTGATCCCATTGAATTTGCAGCGACAGTGTTCCAGCTTCGCCCGTCAACATGACTGCTTTTCACATTAATTTTAGCTTCTTGAGTCGCTTTTATTTGTTCTTGACGGTTCTGAACAAGTTTCAAGTATTTTTGTCTCTCGATACATTGTCGAAAATTAGCTGGATGGTTACCTTTGCAGTTGCAGCACTGTGCCGGACTGGTTCTGTCTTTTTTGGGACAGTCAGACGTGGGGTGAGGTTCAGTGCACTTGACGCAACGTGGACTTAAATTGCAATTTCTTGAGGAATGGCCGAAGCCTTGACATCTGAAACATTGTGTACCAAAAGGGTTTCTTGCTTGATACTTGCGGACTTGCACTGCGCAGTTGCTAAGGTATCTAATTTTTAGAAATTTACTAAGATCACTACCCGCTGAGAGCTGTACTAAGAAGGGAGGACAAGCTCCATTGCCTTTGTTGTTATCAGGCAGCTTCATCTTGCGGACCTCCGCATCTTTGAAACCTAGAGTCTCGAGTTCTTCTGCTAAGCAATCTTCTACATAGGCAGGTAGGCCGAAGATAACTGCTTTGTATCTTTTCTCATCCTTCCGCGGAAAAGTATGGAAAGCTAGATCAGCAGCTCGGAAACCATCTTTTACGGCTTGGTGGCTTTCCGGACTGTAACAAGAAACTACAATTTTGTTGTTACCTCTGTATTGTAGATCAAAATTTTTGGCGTGCTTCTGGACGAGATTTCTGATGTGATCGTGCGTCCACTCAGATTTAACTTGTAGGATAATAGGTGGGATATGACCTGATTTTCTCCTTGGAGTAGAAGCTTCCTTGAGACGAGCAGCAAAGACGTCTGTTTCTTGGGGTTGATTGTTGCGAAGAACACTGAACCAGTTTGATGTTTTGACAGGATCGGGTTTTTTCGTAACAGTAGCAGGTAGACTGAACTTTGGTATTTTCCACTCACTGGTATCAACAGGTCCTTCCAGTGGGCGTTTGCCCACAGAATTTGAACGTGTTACAAATCGCTCCATGGCGAGCGATCGTATCGATGTATCGTTTTATCGATAACAGGCTTTCCCATCACTAAAAAAGTATATTTGTGAGGTAGGCAATAACACTATGGCAGCACGCGACAACACAAGGAGATTCAGTACGCGTGTGCACAACTCGCGCGCTTAAGACCGAAATAACTTTTTAATTAGATTTTTAATAAATAAAAACAGCCGGCCCAAGAAGATGTGGCGAGACGACCTACAGGCTTTGCACGAGCACCGATTTGTCGACGGAAGAATAGACATGACTATTAACGAAATTATGAACAATAGAAGAAAATAGCTATGGTTTTCTATTCATTATCACAGTTATGCGTTCTAAACGAATCATGATTTTGTAGATAATCGTACATACTTTATGGCCGTCGAGTAGAAAGTTTGTTGTCTGTGTGATTTTGCCAGTTTGGGAAGAAATATTCTTCTGAAATAGTCTACATTTATAAAGACCTAGACAAAGATCGTTAGAAACGAAAGACAAAATGACAGATTGTAGGAGAATATCTACGGTGCAATGTTAAAAATGGAGAAACTTAATGCCACTTTGTATTGAAAAAGCACTGCAAGCTCTAAGCCTGCTGGATGCGTATCGCAAGGGTTGGATCAAGGTGGCCCTGGAAAAGGTTGCCTGGAAGGGTTTGGGGAGACCTTTTCTCAGCTGGGACGGACAGTGTAGGCTAATATATAAAAAAAAATCAATTTTAAAACGGGTAAAGGCCGGTGCTCCTGTTACTCTGAGAAGAAACACCGAAAGAAACTCAGAGGCGTCAGTCTCTTTTAAAGTACAAGAATAACCCTGGTCAGATCATATGAGGTTATGGTCCTCTTAAGATCTGACAAGAGGCTGATCACATCATCATACATCCATCTCAGACAATAGAAGAGAACTCGATGAGACTGAGATTTTTTTTTTCAAGTCCTGTATTCAGGTCAGCCGTTTATCACTACTAAATACGGCTACACATCAAGCTAAACATTTCCAGTTTATGCTGATCTCGCACTGTACGGAAATCCTATACAATGCGAGATCAGCTTATATTGGAAATGTATAGCTTGTTGTGTAGCCGTGTGTGCGTGAGTCCATCTGACGCTGACGACCATTTGATGCTGTTCTCTAAACGAAATAAACGTATCAAAAGGTTCCGAATATTTCGAGGTATTTTATCTGCATAGATGTGCTGTTGTACATTAGTTCGAAGAATTTGCAAAACGAAATGACAAAGGTCGAACAAGTGTTCAAACACATAGTACCCGTGTCACACTTTGCGACAATTATAAGTACCGGACCAGTGTGAGTAGGGCTCGCGACTTGAAGGTTCCGTTTCAAAGCTGTACCTGGCTGCCCGTGGATTCTCTCAAGTGATACCTATAACCTATAAATTTCCTATTCCGGACTGAAGGACAAACTTAAAATTGTAGTTAAAAATATTTTATGCCAAACATTCCAACTGCAAATGTAAGTTTTTACGTAAAATATTGATAGATTTACTATGTTATTGCTTGCTTCTGCTTCCTATACATTTTCCTCTTATTTAAGTAAGTATAGAAATATTTTCTGTATTTTTCCCAAAATGTTAAGCTCAGTTGTTTCGGGGCGTGGGAATGGTAAATTTTCATAAATTTTCTTATGTAACTTAATAAATGTTTATTTTAAAATTATAAATTAAACTTTAGACCCTCAGAACAAGTTCTTTAAATGATGATATATCAGACGATGCTGTTTGCAAAACTTTGGTTTTATTTTCGCACCCATAGTGACTTCTCAAAATTCATTTATTTTCGTAATACGTACTTAGTTACAAAAAGTCATATGTGTATCTTTCAACTTGATTGGTCTTGTAGATTCGGAGTAAACGGGCTGTGACAGAAGGGCAGATAGACACACGAGTGATCCTATAAAAGTTCGTGTTTTTCACTCGGACGCACGCAACCCTAAAAATAGAGCCGTGGAGTCATAATAACCGTAAGAGTCGTAACCGTGACAACTGCAGCTTATGAATTCTTAAAAATCGAACAGATCGCGTCCTTTCAACATTTATCGCAGACAATATTTTGAAACGAGCTCAAACCTCTACATTTTTAAAACTCTCTAATTGCCTTCCTCCTTTGAAAATAAGCGTATCGACAACTGACAATACCTACTGGGGTGTTACCATAGTCACCGCTTGCCATCCGGATTAGTTATCGAAGTATGTTGTTGTTAGCAAACAAAACTCTCCCTTATGTTAGTAAACCTTTCGCGAAAGAGCCCGTAAAGGACTATATCCTTAACAGGTGTCCCACATAATTTTTCATTTTTCCCCACAGAGAGATTACTCCACTCTCAAGGCCGTGAGCTTCGCAGGGCGCTATTCACCCTCAAACAAATCCTGCAATCTGACAAAGACCTGGTGCACGAGTTCGTTGCCAACAAAGGCTTGGACTGCCTCATGCAGGTCGGCAATATGGCGGACCATAACTATCTGGATTACATACTTCGAGCTCTGGGACAGGTAAAACTTAGTGCTAATTAATAAGCTTTACTAAGAACATAACACTATGTATTCTACGTTATATTCGTCTGACTGTGAGTCACGTGTCTTTGGTGTAGACTTCACCAGACGATGTAGTGTACGCGACGTCCGTATACTAGCAGGGTGCCTTGTGTGAGTGGTTAGCCACACATTTAGTGCAATCATCAGAAATTAGCACTATCAGAACAGAGTATTTTTTTTTCTTGTATTGAATTAACACTCTATCTTAACTTAACTAAAGTCTTTCTTCTAACACTTTTTTAAGCCAATACTGAAATAGAGTAACGTTCTAAATCCAAAGATTGGTCATCCATGAACTAATCTATGCCAAATATGCGTTTAGACACGATTAAATAACAAACATCCCAAAATACTTTCGCGTTACTCTAGCTAGTATAATAAAATGTTGCGATGATTTGGGTCATGTTTTTCTTAAACTTTCATGAGATAAAAAGTATAATAAATGAATATACACAAATACAGCACTAGTAAACAGATACCAAAACCCATTAATTAACAAACTCTTTGTAGTAGACTACAGCATACTTATCAATGCAGTGATACTGGACTTGCACTTTTTTCCGTTTTCAGTACTAAATACATTTTCTATACAAGTGATAGTTAATAACAAGACCATCTTCTTCCACTTTCAGATACTCCTGTACGTCGACGGCATGCACGGAGTCATGGCCCACAAACGCTGTGTCCAGTGGCTCTACTCTCTCATCGCTAGCAAATTCCGCCACGTAGTCAAAACTGCTCTCAAACTACTTCTAGTCTTCGTCGAATACACTGACAAGAATTGTCTTCTCCTCATCGACGCCATTGTCACTGTTGACAGCTCCAATGGCCGACAGCCTTGGTATACGATCATGAAGATTCTGCAAGACTTCGATGCATCGGATACTGAACTTCTGATTTATGCAACTACTCTGATAAATAGGTGTCTAAACAATGTTCCCGATAGAGATACTTACTATGACCAAGTAGATGCCCTACAGGATCAGGGGATAGACGACATTATCCAGCTGTATATGTCTAAGCAGGGAACGGATTTAGATCTGTTGAGGCAGCTGCAAATCTTCGAAGCAGTTCTGCTGTTTGAAGACGGCGATGACTCTGGCAGGGCACTACAGTGAGTAAATAAAAGCATTACTATTAATTTGGCACCTTATGTTTATGTTTTACGGTTATTGTGCTTGAATCAGGTTTTATAAAGGAGCATTAAAACGATTTATATTTTTATAGCCAGACCTTGAATTGCCAGGGCAGCCAGTATTTACGCCTTATAAACCGAAATCATTTTAATAACGACCGGACCTTCACTTTTTGCGATCCTAATTATTTTAAAACCATAAAAAATATTATTTCAGGCAATTAGACGACTCGGTAATCAGTTCAATTCGCCTTCGAAGCATAAACCTAACTACTGACAGAAGAAAATCCAAAAAACAGCAATCCAAAGAGAAAGGTACTTTACAAAGATTTAATTTTGTTCTAAGACTTCTCAGTGTGCTTTAAATAATATTATTACTCATGTAATTACATATTTTTCTGCATGATTTGGCAGTTCATGCCTTAAAAATATACTAAGACATATCATATTCCAATAATTTTGAAGTTTTCTTTTTGGGCCTGATTTTTGTTGTTTGCAAAGTTTTTATTAGTTTTGTTGTTTAAAAAGCGCCTTTTGACGGACTTTTATTCCAGTCCGTATCTTTTGCAAGTAGCACACAGTACTATTTTAAAATTTTCCTGAATCTTAGACGAAGTGCTTTTTAAACAACATTCGTTTTATCCAGGTTTCTTTATCTTGTGTCGTTTTTCACTAACAACAGCAAAACCAGTCAACACTCATACTGAAACAGACAGCATACCGAAAATAGCGAATAACCGTCGCGCATCATTTTTACCGACAATCACCGATCATACTAAAGAGAGCAAAGAACTGAGCTCAGTTTTAAGAAGACGACGAGATAGATACGCGAGACAAGCACACCATATCATCCAACAGCAGGAGATGCTGAACCACTCTAGTGATATCTACAATGGACTATTGTCCAACCCTAACGGAAGCTTCACGAGCACCAATGGAAGTTTGCCTTGTACTAATGGAAATTTCTCAACGCCCAAAGGTAGTTTAACGAGTACCAATGGTAGTTTCACTAGCCCGAACGGCAGCTTCTCAAGTCTCAACGGAAGTTTAACAAGCCCCAATGGGAGCTTTACAAGTACCAATGGTAGTTTTCCGACCCTTAATGGGAATAACACAAGTACCAATGGGAGTGTCACTACTATGAATGGGAGCTACACCAATGGGACATACACAAATAATAAGAGCTACTCGAGTGTCAATGGCAACGTCAATGGTTCAAGCTTACAGAATGGAGTCAACGGGCATCAAGAGGACGATGACAAATATAATAATAGGACAACGAAGAATTTTATCTTAGCAGACGTTTTAAAGAATGGTTTGTGCTTTAAACTAACCCACTACTAATTCTTTTGTCACCCGCTTTGTTCTGCTTCTGTTTGGCTCGTAATATGTGAGATTTATAGTTTTATATTTATTAACAATTACTTTAGTACTAAATACTGAATTGACTATTGACAGGAAACCAAAGATATACATCAGGTCTGAAACAGAGGATCCAAAATGGGACCCTAGGCCATAGTGTGAATGCTGTTGATGCAATAACCGTGATGCGGCAAAAACAACCGGATCCCGTCCCTGAGGTAAAAGACGATCGGGGTATCCTACTAAATAGAGAGCACAGCATCAAAGATCTGGCGCAAAGGCTGACCAGCCCCGTCAGTCCAACTACTGAGGATAAACCTTTAAGGGTTTCTGATATGGCAGGAATTGTGTCAAAAGCCAAAGAGGAATTAGCTAAATCTCAATCAAAAGGTAATGGAACTTTCCTAACTTTCAATCAAATACCTTAATGGACTGACGTTTAGTTTTCAGAAATCTTAAATGTTTGTTTTATTTCAGAAATTATAAAGAGTCCAACCATAGAAAAATCACCAAAAGTGCACGAAATAAAAGTGTCAGAGAACGACTTGCATTGGGAAGAACTGAGGAAGGGATGTCTTGACAGAGAATTTCATCTATGCGACTTGGACTTTTCGGAGCTCCGTGAAGACTCAGATGATGATATGTCATCACCTGCAGTGAATGCTTCTAGCGGTCCACCACCACCGCCTCCAACAATGTTCCCACCAATGGGAATACCTCCTCCCTTACCTGGCTGCTTTCCTTTAAATAAAAACAACGTACCTATTCCACCAAAATCAGCTCTTTCTTCAGAAATGTCAAATGATTCTGATAGTTCCACTATAAAGAAGAATAAGAAGACTGTGAAACTTTTCTGGCGGGAGATACAAGAGAACCCAACGCCTATGGCAATAAGGCCGAAGGTTGGAGGCTTTATATGGGATGACCTGCCTGATGTCAGCGTGGACACAGCTATGTTAGAGCACCTATTCGAGTCCAGGACAAATGACTTGATCATCAAAGTAAGTTTTTGTTTACTTTATAACTTTCAGGCAAAATGTTAAATAAAAGTTGGACCTTCGAGATTCAAATTGTATCAACCTCTCGATACAAAACAACTGAGTATAAATTCAAAATATTATTGACCTAGGCTAAAATCTTTGAGACTTTTAAAGATCAAAATGTTGTGTATTGTAAAGTGTATTATATTTCTTTGCTAATAAGATTTTCTTTCTTTTTTTCATGCACACCTTTGGACACCTTCAGGAAGTAAGTATCACGCTATTTTGGAACATTGTCCTGCCATAATTCTCTATTTCGTACTTTTTGACTTTAATCTACTGGATAAAGAATTCTTATTCTTAAAATGAGTGTTAATGACCCGTTGATAACTTTCTTGTACTCATTCAATTTACAGAAACTAATGGAACCAAAGAGAAACCTTATTTTAGATGCTAAAAGATCTAATGCTATCAATATAGCAATGAAAAAGCTACCTACGCCTCAGACTATAAAGGCAGCTATAATGAAGATGGATGCTACTGTCATTGGCAGAGAAGGCATTGAAAAACTGCTTACTATGTTACCGACTGAAGAGGAAAAAGTTAAAATTCAAGAGGCACAGGTATGTACCCACTTATACCCTATAAATAAAATAAAAGGTTTAGTTTTATTTGAGAACCCCTGAGGCCAACGCCTCCTCCAGAGAATGCCAGCTTTCTCTGTATTACTCTACGTCAGTCCAGTGTGATCTAGCTATACGCACGTTCTCGTCCTCCCAGTGAGAATGGTCTTCCTCGTTTACGTTTGCCATCCCAAACAACTTGCATCCTATAAAAAAAGTTAATTCTCAAAATAAAATAAGGTTTGTTTTGCATCTTTACTCTTTGAAAGAGTAATTCTAGATGCAATTACTCATAATCTAATTTTCAAATCAATCTGTGTTTCAGTACGCCAATCCGGACCTGCCTTTGGGCAGTGCTGAGCAGTTTTTACTCACCTTGGCTTCTATCAACGAACTCTCATCCCGACTCAAACTTTGGGTATTCAAATTGGATTTTGACAATTTAGAGGTAAGACGATCGATTAAATAATAATTTTAAATTCTCAAAAATACCAACTGAAATGGGGTCAGCTTCAGTCTTACCGGATGCAACGGAATACCAGTATTCTACTTGGAGCGACCGCCTATCTGACCTCCAAAACCCAGCTACTAGGTAAAACCCCCTTGGAACGACTGGTGGTCAGACTTTCAGGCTTCTGACGACCCGTAACGACTGTCAAAGATCCACGAATGAGAGCCGGGACCGACAACTTAACGTGCTTGACGAAGCAGGGAGGGGCCTTGATATTTTAAGATAGTCAGTGGTCACCCATCCACGGACCAACCGCGGCAAGCGTAGTTTAACCTGATTTATCGACACGTCCGTCTGTTAGTACTTAGCCACGAGTTCTTCCAACAATTATACATCGTTATTTTTCGAATATTGCAGAAAGAAATCGCCGAACCATTGATGGACCTGAAGCAAGGAATAGAATTGCTGAAGGTGAACAACACCTTCAAAGTAATCCTTTCTACATTGAGGACTGTTGGAAACTACCTCAATGGTAACTACGCCAAAGGATTCCGGCTGGAGTACCTGTCCAAGGTCGTGGAAGTCAAAGACACCGTACACAAGCATCCGTTGCTGTACCATATCTGCGAAATGATCATTGAGAAGTTCCCGGAAAGCTCCGACTTTTTCAGTGAAGTTAGTACACAGTTTGTATGTTGAAAATGTATATTTTTCTTGGTGGTGGTTTTTTTTTTTTTTTTGGGTGGGAAATCATCAAATAACTTCTCCCGCTCTGGGTGGAGCGGGAGGGCGTGTCAGACTTTTACTGACTAAAACCCACCCGTGTTCCCTCAGTTGCCTGTGTGCCAGGGGCCGCGGTATCTCTTTCGAACAACCCGCACCCCTGGCAGGCATCGGCCCTTCTTGGTGGTGGTGGGTGGAACATTCTGAATCACTGAAACTTTCAATTTGTTCTGAGTTATTATGGAAACCAACCGTTAGGCATATGCTGCAGAAATATAAAAAAATATCAACTAATGAGCCAGATACAAATAATAGTTGGATCGGTACATTAGATTTATAAGAACGAAGATAGTCCGACAAACCAGTTTTACAGCAACAGTATTCTTAACTTTCAGGTTGGTCCCGTCATCCGAGCCTCCAAGGTAGACTTTGATGTTCTCTCAGCCAATCTGCAGAAGCTAGAGTCTGACTGCAAAGCATCCTGGGACCACATGAAACGCGTAGCCAAACACGATGGCTCGCAGATATTCAAAACTAAGATCAACGAGTTCCTCACTGACGCAGCCGAGAGGATCATCTTACTCTCACTCATTAAAAAGAGGGTGATGAGCAGGTAATAATACAATTTTATAATGCAGCAAACCACTTTGGTCTTCCCTTCTCTTTACTAAAATGAAATAGTCGCGCGAAGACGCGATCGTATAAATGAATTACTAGTTTTTGCCCACGGCTTCGCCCGCGTGGATGTGGCAAATTATCGCACGGGAATGTAGTACCGGGATAAAAAGCATATTGTGTAATAATCCAGGTCATAAACTATCTGTGTGCCCAATTTCATCCAAATCCATTCAGTCGTTTTTGCGTGATTGAGTAACAAACATTGGATGTTTGTTACGCAATCTTCATCTAACAACGTATATTACTGTATACGGAAGTTTTATAAAAATGTGGCTGTTATACCTATTTCACTCAGCGGGTGTACAGCAACCTAAGCTTTCAATATAATAATGCACTCAGAGTATTGCGGGTGCCGTGGCGTTCTGGTGCGGCAGGCATGTTTGTAGAATATAATATTAATGGTTTTGCCGCCATTATTAGGAATAGATTCGACCTTGATGACCCCTGATGAAGCGTGTTCGTGGCAGCAACAACAGTATTCTCCTATAATCGCAGATCGGTGGGATTCCCTGATGTTGCGGAGGTGGATATAGTTCCACGCTGAATTTTATTAATCTGTGTCAGTAACCTATTATCGTTAGAAGTAAAATTGTAACTAAACCTATGGACTCCTGTCTGAAATAACAGTTTTCTATTCTATTGTGTATCGTCTTACGACTTGGACGCGAACGACGACACCGAGGGCAGAAGCTAGTTAATGAATAAGTAGCAATAAAATGCCGATGCGATTGTGAACAAATAAATGTACGTTGCAATGCGAATTAGCCTTTAGCGAACCAACGACCAACCCAAGGGGGGATTGCCAACCCGCCTGCCAAGCGTGGCGATAATGGCAAACTTCCCCAAAAAATTACAAGCACTAAGGAAAACCGCCCCCCTGGTGCCCAGCAGGACACCCTTGGCTACGGTAGCGAACAGGGCCGGTCTAAGTGGCGGTGCTTGGAGGAAGCCTATGTACAGCAGTGGACATTTTTCGGGTGAAATGATGATGACGATGATGAACCAAAACGAGACTTTGCTTGTTATAGATTCAACAAGTTCTTGCTGTTCCTGGGAGTCCCTCCCTGCGACATGCACAAGACCAAACCTGCAGAATTTTTGAAGGTCATTGCGGAGTTTTCCCTGGAGTATAGGACTACTAGGGAGAGGGTGCTGCAACAATTGGAGAAGAAAGCCAATCATAGAGAGAGAAATAAGACTAGAGGCAAAATGATTATAGACGTAAGTCACACTAAACATATAGCTGTATAACAAGCACAGCCGTATAACGCCACTATCTTGTTTTTTCAATACATTTCATAAAACATTAGAATAATTATTTACCAACAGAGCCCCTGGTAACGTTATTCGAGCATCAAAAGATCTTCAGTGTATCGTGCATTTATCAAAGAATAATATAAAGGAATTTTGCCTTTGAATAATGTCAATAGTTATCAAGGTTCTATATTATTTCAGGTGGGTAACTATTCACACAAAAATGGTGACCACACCGCGGACAATGCTCTGAAGGAATTGTTGAAGACCGATCCTGACACCGATAGCCTCACAGATGGCAGGAGGAAGAGTCAGCCAAACAGCAGGAGAATTCTAGTCAAGTGAGGAATTGATTTAGTCACCGTAATGACAATTTCGACGGAAATAGAAAGTGCTAATAATACTGAAGGTCAACGTAAAATTTCACGATCGACTGATATATTATATTCAACCATCCTTGAAAACTTTATTAACGCGGACTCTCGTATAGAGTCAGCAAAATCAAACTACAGTTGTAGGTGTAAAATTAATTTTGTATTAACGGTTGACTGGTATTCAGCTGCTTTCGGTTTGACTGAAAGCCGACTCCAACTAGTTGGAAAGTTGCTAGGCAGATGATGATGATGATAGTTGACTAGTTTTTGTATATTTCAGCTTTGATTTTAAACCAGTTCCAACTGATCATTTACGGCCTATTTAAAAATAGATTTCATTATGCATTTAGTTTTACGTGATTTTCAGTCGCCCGGAGACAGATGACCATTATTTTTGGAGCCGAAAATAGAAGAAAATAAACCATTAACAGTACCCAGCTACATAATTCATATTTTGTTTTTAGTGGAGACTTATCAGCGGACGATGAGATATTAGAAAGCTTGGTGAGATCAGCCACATCTAAGCGCAAGCCAGTCGCAAGGGAACGCAGGAGGAACCGAATCTCAGACAGGAAGAACTGTAAGTAACGTAATAAGTTTAGTTAAGTCATGCTCGGCAAATATATTAACGCAATGCTATCGTCATGTAAACTTATATGTGAAGAAATAATGCTCCACTCGTGAATAAAACAAGGTTAAACAGTTATAACCCATACGATACCCTAGTCACTTAAGTTTGATTTGTTGGTTCATTAGTTGGTTTGTGTGTCTCCAACCGAGAAACAAATGAATGGGTAAAGTTTCAAACGCGATTTCTATCATGTAGGACATATTCATAAACGGTACAAACATTATTTTTTTACATATATGGACTAGGAAGCTAAGCTGCGGCCAATGTGTTAGTCAATCTGATCGTACGTCACGCTACGACGGATTGGCTACCGCATTCTAGTAAACGACTGCGTTATCTATCTATAAAAGATTCATAATGTATTAAACATTATAACTATGCGAATTAAAAAGTAACTGCCTCTAGTCATTGCTGTGCGATGTTATATATTATTTCCTGTTGTTGCTGAAAATGTGATATGAAAACGTAAGTTATCGTAAAATCTTGCCGTGGTGTTCCATTAAACCCTATGGATTATATCATCAAACATCTATAGCCAAAAAAATGACGCATGCAAGGACGTTATCAGTGCGATCAATCTAGAATTCTAAATGTTATCTACCCCGTCTTGTCTTTTCAATGGGACATTATGCGCTCCTTTTGACATAACGAAGTAGTTCAATGGGAAAATTGCATAATAATATCTATTATATTTTTTTGGAAATTCGAGCGGGTAACCACTGCTGTTAAACTCTGGCTAAAGAAATTGTAAAACGGGTATATTCATTTATATTTTTTATTTACAGTGAACAGGACTTTAGATGGGAACCAGTCATGACGAGTCAGACTACCCACGGTACGTAGTTTTATGGTTTGCTAGCGTAGTTTTGATACCTATCTATTGTGGGTAACCTGGTGCGTCCAAAATTGAAGCACATTTCTTTGGAGAAATACATAATCATACTATGAAAGAAAAATGACATACTTTACACAGAATTAACACTGGATGGATGAAATGGTGGCATGTCACGGGAACAATCTGCTACTACCGCAATCCCCTGAAACGTAAGGGGAAGATTTATCCAAAATAGTGGTTTGACCAGCTGTCTTGTATGGCTCAGAATGTCGGCCCACAAAAGGGATGAATGAAAGGCTAGGCATGCAGCTGAGAAGAATATGTGATGTTACATGAATGGATAGGATATGAAATGAGAACATAAGAGGAAGCCTGAAAGTAGTACCGGTAACAGAGAAGTTGAGTGGAAATCGGTTGTAATGGTATGAGCATGTGTTACGGAGGAATGAGGAAAATGTCGTGAGGAATGTTTTGAGTATGAATGTCGATGGCTAGAAGAGTAGGGCAATACCAAAGAAACGATGGATGGACTGTGTGAATGATGATATGGTTAGAAAGGGGGTTGTCGAAATGACGACTATGAAAAAGGCATGTTGCACCATTGCACCGACCCCAAATAAAGTCGGATAAGGGCAGGATAATGATGACTTATGTAGAAGGAGTTCTTCAGATGAATTACTAGCGCTATACTCAACAGCAGGCTTAGCACAAGAACCATAGAGAAGCGTTTTGTCGACGGAAGAGTACACAAAAATGACGTTTCCGTCTAGACAGTTGACAGTTTTGTACCGAGAAATGTATATAAGCGATTTCTATTCTACGATAGAGTAGAAATAGAAAGCATCGTGCTAAGCTGGTCAAACAACATTGTTGACCTTAAGGATGATGGTTTCTATCAAAACTTTCCTGGCATATTTCCACACCCATTCTGGCAATATATGTTGCGCGTAGTGTGGTGGCGTAGGAATGCACATAACTATATTAGAAAATATATAAAACACAAGTTTACTTTGTTAGTAATTGTAGTTTGTAATCCATTTTGTTGCAGATCGAAGAATAACCAGCTAAAATAGCGAGAATTACAATTCAAGGCAGTACTAAAGATTCTGATATACGTGACGCAAAATTGAATCTCATATATTTATGGACTCCCAATGTTTATGATAAACATGTTTATTAAACAGACTTAGAGGTTGAATTGTGACAAAAAATCTTCTTCGTGCAGTATAATCATCTGCACATAGACTTTCATGAGATTTAAATAGCACAGTTGGGTACAGTAGATCGAAGCCGCAGAGAAAACAACTACTTCAAAGGAAGTTGCACGAATAAAGGTGCATATGACAAAGTGACGATGTTGAAACAAGCTTTAATAAGCAGAACCGAACATGAGGGCCTAAAAACTACTCAGTTATCTTTTGTAGTTTCTTTCTAAAGTGCTTAGCCAAAAATCTCACGCACTCTTCATAGTACAATTCGTAGGCACTCTAAATCTGTAGTTCTGTATTTTAATCGACATGTAAATCATATTATGCACATTCATTAGTCAGTAATTAATAATGATTATTATTTTATTCCAGAAATAAATTAAAGTATCATTGTTATCCCATATTATTCTTAGAATACACCGTGTTAATACAATTTAAAGACAAACATTTAATACAATTATTATAGTACCTAATTGAAATCTTCGTAGTTATTGATGCTTAGAAATGATTTTTCTACGCTAATAGTAGAAAAACACTGCATTTCTATTTCTGCATATCCTTACTGGCTATAGTGCAAGTTTCTGTGTAAGTAGACCATTAGAATAGCTTCAATACAAATGTTTGAAATAAATATTTGTAAGAGTAGAAAGCACTTCTCTGTACATTTCTGTATATACGCGTTGGTTCGAAGATGAGGGCTGTGACAAAGATGTCTCTAAGTCAGGGTTTAAAAAAGAACGATCATGTGATTTCCATCAGGTCAGCACCGCGTCTCATCAATGCACTATATAACATGTATGTGTATTTTAAATATATCCCACTTTTGTCTGACGCGTTTCACTGTAGCATAGCCAATATAGCCAATATTGACTAAGTTAAATCAAATACTCTAAGAATTTAAATATTGGATGATCTCCCATGTATCTTTAATAGTAGTAAGAGTGTTTTCTGATGATGTGCTGTAGGTAATTATTTATGTGAATTTCATCAAATAAGTTATCTCTTTCAAAAATGAATAAAATCTTCACGAAAAATTTTTTTTCAATCTTACTGTCTTGTAGTTTAAGATAAATAAGACTTATCGCTGTAGACACCGAGGCCGTATGTGTTATGTATTTTCCAACGAATTATGCAAATGTATCGCATACATGATGTGGTTTAATTTGAAGGTACCCGTCACAAACAGGGCAGGCTCCTGTGCCCATTGGTATCGGTGTGTGGAGCGCGACTGCTGCATGTATCAATTTCGTTAGTGTATTTATGTAAATAATTGATGTAAATAGCCTCTAACTATATAACTGTCTTTTGTGGTTTTTATGATTTTATGGATCTTAATAGTAACACAATTACTCAATGTTTATTAGAATGTGACCAGCACCTAATTCTCTTTCAAGTTTTATAGATGACTGTTGTTATAAAAAGGCACCCGGTTGTGAAATCGCCAAGTTTTCTAATTATGATCACGCATACATCGTGTCCTTTTTATATCCCAACGTTCATTTCTTTAATATTAATTATCTGAATATAATAGATACGTGTTTGCAAATAATAATTAATAAATTAGACACCACTTTTTTGAACTATTTGTAGCATGACCATGTTTATTTTACTGTAATTATTGTATTGTATTCGTTATAAAGTAGTTAATTTCTGATTCACTATCGTTAGAGTTGTAGTAAAATATTCACAAAGTATTTATGTTTTTTTATTTATGATCCCTGACAGAGCTTTTCCTTATACAAGATCGAAACAGACCAAGAAACAGAATGAATTAAGTATCATGCCGAAAGAGTTTGGCCAGGTCAGTAACCTGGCCAAACTCTTTCTTCACTTAGTTTTCACAAACTGGATCGGTCGTAAATAGTTTTAATCATCCTCTATTGTAGAGTGAAGTATGGGATAAGTGATCAAATGATTAATATCGGAAAAAAAACTCAGAGTGACACACGCGCATACCAAGTCTTGTGCCCGAAACCTGCACCCCAATTGCGTAAAGGCCAAACCACATACGCGTCTTATGTGTTTTAGCCCTAACACAATTTTAATCATAGTCAGAGAATTTTAAAGAATATAGTTAATCCAATGCTTCATAGATTTAAAAATTCGTCCGCTCAACAACTAAAATAACGCAATGACATATTAATTGCGGGTAGTAATTATTCGTGTGTTACACAAAAAAACACCCAGCTGCACCTATACATGAATTCGTTTAATCAATTTTCCCCGTATTTATAACGTCAAAATGTATGGTTAAACAGACGCTAATCGTCTGTATAACCATACATTTTTGACGTTTAAGCATCTCTTAACTTTAAGCAAATTTTATAAATAAGGAGGTTTATCACCAAGTCAATATATTAAGGCTTTCGTCATCAAAGGAATTGCTGTATTTAGAAACAAGTTTACTGCATAATGCACTGAGTTTGTATGTGAGATTTCATAAAGTAATGGATAGTAGTCAACAGAGTGACTAATTAATTCGTGTACCATGTACGGCACTTTGCTTTGTTAAGTCACATAGCAATTAGGTTGCTTTAATTGATACCTACGCGAGGGGCACATAGTCTTGTTTAGTTTGCCTGTATCTAAGTATACACTTGGTATGACTAGGTATACATATATAACAGTGGCGTGCATAGAGTTTTTAGACAGGGTAGGCAGATTTTTTTAGTGCAAAAAGAAACAGAGTAAACATCACCACTGGACCAACACAGAAAAAAAAAATGCTGGAAATTGGGTTTGGCCGGTAACTAAGCTATAGATAGATATGTGCATTTTTTGTAATATTGTTTATCTTAAGATTGACGGCGAATTCTTCGTCGTAGATGGAAAGGTCTGTAGTTAAAAGAGTTATAGGTGTATCGTCGTGTCGGTGAAACATTTAGTAGCTGGAAAGGGCTGTCGTCGAAAGTGACGCATATGAAAGGTTCTGTCGGGGAAATGTCCATAGGTGAAAGACCCTGCTGGGGAAACGGAAATAAATGAATCATCCTGTCGACGAACAGTCCAATGGCGAATCGGTCTTAGGAGAACGGTTGCTGAATCGTTTCTAAAAGCCACAAAATATAGTTACGTACTACAACTTAGCTATAGCATCCGCAGTTGTAGTCGAAAACAACTACTGAATATAAAAAAAAACTTCTGACGACTATTTCTAAAGATATTGATGCATTCATTAGGCACGTCCGGTTTTGTCAATATACAACTATTTGTATAGTTCAAAGGTGAGATAATGAAAGCAAATAAACTGCATAATTCAATATCCAAAAGAAACTATGTAGCTCTCTATTAGTGTTTAAAATCGTTTGCATCTTTGAGTCCATATTTATTATCTTCATCTTCGCAAATATTATGAACGGTTTTACCTATATATCTAGGTACCTGATTCCACAATGTCATTTGATATGAATACTTTATAGCATTAATATTAGTGTCCTATGTTTTGTTACTGACACGTTGATTGTGGTTTGAATTTTGATAAAATACTGCTAAAATCAAAGTTTACAGTGTTATCTTTGTTGGATTTTGATGTCTTTGTCTAGCAAATAATCTTTTTAGCCAACTTACCATGAGGTGGCCCTGACGGTAAGTTAGGTCGCAAGAAGCTTGCCATCCCGGACACACAGCTGAAATATAGGTGAGAGAAAATATCGACGAATATCGAAACGGAACGCACGTATGCTACATGGCGCCAAGAATACGTACCTAAGTATGGTAAATGCACTTCCCGGGCTGCCCCGGAGGAGCTCCTTCACTACAAATATACCTACCTTCTAATATTTATTCGAATGTTGCTTCATGATGAAGGGTAATAATGTGAGGTCGGGTGAAGAAAACGATAGCGAGGAGTGTAAGTAATTACAAACCGATGTCTAGGAGACGAAATCAATCAGCGAATCTTTTGAAAGACTATAATGAAAAGAGCGAACGATAGCTGTTTGGCGAGGGTGACCTTGATGTAACTTACATGTAGGGCAGATTATACGTTGTGAGGATAATATAAAAGAGAAGTATTAGTAGGTAGCACTTTGATTAAGTAATCGCCATGCTTGGCAGGCGGGTTGGCGATCGCAGTATGTTGGTAAAAAGCATAGAAAACTCTGCTGCCCATTTTCTAGTAAGTCCCTTAGTTGCCTCCTACGACACTCACGGGAGGAAATGGGTAAGTACTGTAAAGGTTTGTTGCTTATCGAATGCAACCTTTATGTTAATACAGGCAGGTAATGAGATCTGTCGGGAGGACACGGCGCGGCACACGCTTGCAAAGTGTGCTGCTTGGGAGGAGCCGCGCCGTGCCCTCATCTCAGGAGTCGGCAGTGACCTGTCGCTGCCGGCCGTTGTCGACTTGATGGTCGGCAGCGAGGAGTCCTGGGACGCCATGGTATCCTTCTGCGAATCAGTCATTTCGCAGAAGGAGGCTGCGGAGAGGGAGCGGGAGATTGCTTCCGCTAACCCGATCCGCAGCAGACGCACCGGGCGTCGGCGGAGAGCGAATAACGCCCTCTTCCAGCCCCTCTAAATGGGTCCAGGGGTGACGGATCTGGGGAAATCCGTCGCCCCCTACTACTTCTTTGGACCCGAGATGGCGGCGCGTAGTGTTCCACGCGCGCTTCTATATGATGTAAGGGGGGAGTTTAACACCTCACTCCCCCCTTAACGCGAGGTGGTCCGCACAGGCGGGCCGGCACTAACCGGGGATCGCGGAAGTCACTTTTATTCCCGTGATCTCCGGTGCAAGTGTGAGGCGGAACACCGGGGTGGTTTTAGTCAGTAAGACTCTGACAGACCCCTCCACCCTCCCCAGGGCGGAGGATATCCATGAGGATTTGATATCCTCCGCCCTGGGGGGAGGGAAGGGCGGGCGTTTTTGGGGGACTGTCTTATGTAATTTTATTTTGACGTTCAAAAAGAGCTGACTCTCAGCCTAGTTTGAATAGATGAGTTTTGATTTTGATTTGACTTTTGATTTCCACCCGTTATCAAAAAAAAAGGCAGGTAATGAGATGGCTTATTGTCACGTTTGAACTGTCAAGAGGATGATTCTAGATTCTATCCTTCAAATAGAATAGGATAGGGTTTGTTCCTGATGAGAATATTAATTCCTTGTATTAGGTGCGGCCTTATAGTCTGTACTTCTTAAAATATTCGTGGAGTCCCACGAGTTTCAATGCTATCAAGTATTTTATTTATAGTTCGATTCCCGAGGTACCTAGGAATTCACTAGAATTCCCACAGTACTTAAGTATGTTAGGTAAGTATATTATGTGGGTAATTTATGTGGGCGGCGACTTTAATATACAATGCATGTATTTGCTACGTATTGACAGATTGAATGAAGGTATGAAAGAAATCATGGAGGTTATTAGGTACAGCCTGATTCTATGAACTGGCAATAACTATCACGTGGGTTAAAGTAACGTTTTCACAGAAACCAACTTTATTTATGTTCGTCATTTCCACGCATTCTAAACAAGTCTTGTCTACTTTTATAGCACTTTCTTTTGAAATGAAATGAAATGTTTATTTATGTAAGTAGATCTTTTAAGACACTTTTGTCCATAAAAATAAAAAGTGAGTTTACTTCAAACTTAATTTGAATTTCTATTCACGATTTTGCGGTCTAATTCATTCACTTACTCGTGTCAACATGTAAACATGAGCTATTTTTGTTCTATAATTGGACACTAGTAGAGCAAAATGTTGATGTTCTTCAGAAAGGTCATATACTTGTTTCAACTTGTTCAGCAAGAACGTAAAAAGATATACAGGAAAAGTTTTTATCCAGTGCGCAAACTATAACCATAAATTCAGCATATCATTCTAGGCCCCCCAGCGCAGAAAGTTTTCGTCGGTTATACAAAAAATAAACAGCTGTTCCATAAATTTTGACCGCGTAGGTGTTGCACTTTTCTATGAAACAGCTGATTTTTTTTTGTAAAACTGACGAAAACTTTCTTCGCTGGGAGATCTAGAATGATATGCTGAATTCATGGTTAAAGTTTGCGCACTGAATAAAAACTTTTCCTGTATAATATGGATATGTTTTTATGGATCGAAGAAGCTTGTCTTGTCTCGCGGGGCGTTGACATCTGCAAGCACTAGTGATAAGATAAAGAGATCTTGGATCAATGGAATTGGTTGATTTCAATTTCATTGATATTGGCGAATGAAGAGTGTAGTTATCGTGCTAACATGATTTTGTTGGTATTCAAGGTAAATTAAATTGATTGGTGAGCTATGGTGACCTAGTGGAAATGACCGCGACTTACCGAGTCGTAGGTCGGGACGGTCGGTAAGTTCCAACCCTGACAGGCACTTTACTAGGTGTATATGATTTAATCACCACATCTCTCAAAGCAATGGAGGCAAAACATCGTGTGGAATCCGGCTTGTCCTGGAACCAGAAATTCGAAGACTTGGGTTATCACTCACACTCTACTGCCCACGTGCGTGATGGATTACGGCCCACTCCCTCTCACAGATAGGAAGTCGGAGTCCCACCAGTGGGACCATTATAGGCTGATTATGTACTTGTGTATGTAAATTGTTTCTATAATTACCCGAAAATTTTGTTTTTTTTTTCTCTAAATGTACGACTTATCTTAGTGTTTCAAACAAAATGCTTCATTATTCATTTATACATATAGTATCGCACTCTTAATTGATTCATGAACTTCTGGCCCTAAACTGGTCAAAGTATTTCCAACAGAAGATCTTTAGTTACAATTTTAGTGAAGTGACAACAAACGGAACAATTCTGCAGCTTCTGTGTATCGTATTGTTAGGCACATCAAGGCGATGTTACATTGATAATGAAAGCGGTTTCATTTCAATTTAAAGATTGTGTGACACATGCGTAATGATGAGTATGGGACTCAATGGGACATATTCTTTTCAATAGCAGCTTGGTGTCAGAACAATAAACACCACGCTAAAGAGATAGATGTTGTGTCTGCGCACTATTGGCGTTGCTTTTAAACTTAAATCTTAGGTTGATTCATCCTTGGTAAGAGCACCAGTGTTGATGTCATTAATGAGGTCGTAGGGAGGCCTGCCCTCACCTGTTCATCCGACGGGCCGTGCGGTACCGAGGATCTCTTCGACTGTGCCGGAGAGGGGTAGCCGGCCATTGATCTGGTTTATATTTCAGAGTTATGAAAGCCCTTAGTCATCTAGTCGGGGTTATGCAAAGTCTTAGTCACGGCTATCGAGAAAAAACAAGATATCGTAAAAATAAAGGGTGTTGGCGAGTTCGGTGTTAAGTCATCCGCTCGTAAAGTTGTAACACCCGCTGTGTCGTCCACTCACGCGCAGTCTTAGCCAGTCTTAGCGCAGGTACGGGGAAGGCTTACGAGCGCGGGGAGGGACGGCAGTGCCGCGACGGACACCATCTTGTGTGCGCGTGAGTGAATCTTAGTGTTGTGATTATATTCATGTTCCATCCAGGTTGGTAACAGACTCTTTACTTAATACTTTTTTTCACAGAAACCATTTATTTCACCTTTTTGTATTTAAGTACAACTGTTTAAAATTGCGTTATAAAATAAACCGGTTAAGTAATAAACCACTTTTACGGGCCGACCGAGTTAGTCAACTACTGGATTTTAAAGTTCGCTATATTTACTTACTTATGTACATTGTAACAGCAATTCCTTAATTGGGTACCGTTTTGTAGGTGAAAAATGGTTTTATGCTTTTAAAATTGGAGCTTAAGTGAGGATCTGGTGAATTTTGAGTATGTGACGTCATAGTGCAATAGTTTTTTAGTGAATGAAACTGGTTTAGTGGACCACGATGATTCTAAAGTGATTGTTAAGTTAATTGATTAAGGTATAGTATTTTTACACTTTCTATGAGGAGTTTATGTACAAGCTGTAACTGTTAAGTACGATAAGAATACACAGACATAAATAACCTAAAAGAAATAAGCTTGTTACTGCAGCTTCCTTCGCCAAACCGATGTTATCGGGATAAAAACAGTGTGTGCGTGAGATTCGCTTGTGTTAGTATCCCAAAATAAACTTAAGTCCAGATTAAGATCCGTGTTCGTTGCAAGCTCCACTGGAATCTGTTGATCGGAGCGATTGAGTAACAAACATTTAAACACGCTTTCTGATTTATTAGTTCTCCTAATAAACAAGTAGGTGGTAATAGCTTTTAAGAAAGTGTGATGAAATGAATCAGGTACCTACTTACGCTAGTCCAGCCTTGTGGTACCAGCCCCTTCCCAAAAAATCGTGTTAAAATAATTTAAACTACAGGTACCCAGACTCTAAAATAAAAAAAAAACATTATACCTTTTGCCAACCGATCGTATTGAAAATTTTGGGAGGTCATTTTACAAAAATCTAGAGATAGAAATTAAGCTTAGGTATAAGACGAAAAGGATAGTCTGCTAACAGCATAATCAGCTTCTAATCTTCCCATTACTGGGACACAGACCTCCTATCTGTGAAAGGGAGTCCAGTTCGGCTTGGTGAATGTCACATCTGTTCGATTTTTTTGGTTCTGGGATATCTCAGTTTCCTTTACCGTTTTGAGAGTAGTAGTGATGAAATTATTTACACAAAGTCATGCGTCTGCCTGGGTTTGAACCCATGACCTACATCTCGCAGGTCGGGGACTCGGGGCCCTTACCACTGGGCGAACATTGCCCTAATCTACTGCCAAACGATCCTTCTGAACATTTTGCGAAGCCATTTTATAAACGAAATAGAAATTAAACTCAGGGATTAGACGTAGAGGATAAACTGATAATAGCAACAAACTGAAATACCTATATTTCCACCAATCATGGCATAATACGAGTGTTCATTGTTGAATGGACTCACCAAGATTCTAAGAATGTGCTTGGATTTTTCCTCAAAACTAAGAGAAATTGTGATATTCACATTTTAATTAAAATAACAATGGCTCACACTTAGACGTCACAGTGGGTGGATTAGCATTATTTTCACTTTATAAGGCATTTAATATGTATTGGTTACAAATGTTAAGGCCAATGCCAACTATGGCAACACTTCAAGTTGTATCGAGCAATTGTGTATCTACAATTGGGACTGCATTTATTGAGAAATAAAATAATATGTGAGTAAATAACGATTAATAACGATGACCACTTAACTTTTGATGTTTGTAACTCAATCACGCCAAAACAGCTGAACGGATTTGGATGAAATTTGACAAACAGATAGTTTACCAATATCATGGATGAACAAATAGGACCGTTTTCATTCTGGTAGTGGGATAATTTCCAATACCCAGGCAGGTGAAGCCGCTGGCAAAAGCTAGTACCTAAATTAATCAAAATAACAAAATTATTACCAATCTTAAGGTGAACCTAGTCCACATTTTTTGCATACAAACTTCGGGAGTGTTTTACCCCACTGTCTGACATGGCACATCCAAAGTAAAATGGTATCGTTTTGTCTCATTGTTAATATTGTCTGTACGGAAATAGAATACGAAAATAAAAACCCATTAAAAAGTTAGGAGCCAACAAAAATTCGTTTTTCTTGCTAATTTTACTTAACTTTGGGCGTGTTGAAGTGTAAAATCTTCAAAACCAAGTCGGTACCGACAAAGTTCAATTATTAGTTTAGTTGTTATGTTTGTACTATGATTTATGTAATTGGTTTTATAAGCCGTGTAAATCTAATAAATAAATAAATTAGAATTCGATAAAGCCAGACGTGTCAGGGTCGCGAATTATATTTTAATCAACTTACAATCTGACTCTTACCTGCTAAAATAAAATATACAAGCTAAATACACAACTAAAGTCTGTTCGCTGAGAGTTGATAAATATTATGATACGTCTCCGAATAACGACTGTCGCTTAATTATCTCAAACTGTATGGTTATCTGTCGCTTTCGCCGTTTTCGTGGTACGAGGCACGCATATGTTGTGAACTGCGGCCCGAACGGCGAACAGACGCGACGGCCATATTGCCTATAAATAATAATTAACGGGTCGCAATCTGTAATAAGTTAAAAAACCCTGACTTTATTGACTTTCAGCGAACAGACTGTAGATGTCTCGATAAAATGATTAGGTGCCAAGAAGAACAGAAAATATCGTATTGTTACGCATATGGGTACTGGGGTAAATTAAGGTCCACGGTTTCTATTAATGCTAAAAGTTTTGCTAAGAATTGGTTAACTAGCTATATACGTAAGCACAAAAACTTATCACAATAATTCGCGAAAGCTATTGAAGAGTGTGCCTAATGTGGACTATCACGTGGAAGCTTCGAGGAAGACACTAAGCCAGGGACAAATACTGGACTTTAGCGTGCTTTTGAGCAAAATACAAGACTAAACTCGTAAACTTCAGATGTTGAGCAGTATCTTGGGAGAGGGCTAGAAAAGAATTGATGTGAGTTGGACCAAGTTATCCACCTACCGAATACTACCGATGATCCTTTCGTGTCCCGTAGTTTTACTAGCATACATAGATACCTCGATTGTCAAAATACAACGAGCTAGTTTAGGAGTTATGAGGGAAAATATAAACATAGGTACCTACATACACAGCCTGTTAAAATCATAACCCTTCTTAGGATTTGCCGTATTCAGAACAGAACAGTCAGACAGAATGGGCTAGCATAAAAAGGCACATTTAATTTTATTCGGTCTTTTGGTTTTCCATAATTATTCCAATCAGTCCACTGTATTTCACAAGCTGATGTAATAATGACTTGAAAACATCAATTTTAAACAAAGGCTAGTGTGATGTAAGCAAATTCTAAATGCCACAATAATTACAGAATGTGTACTGTAAATCAATAGATTACCTAAATTACAAAACAACGCATTTCGTAAATATTTACAAATGAAGGAATTGAAATGAATAAACTAACATCATCAATCACTAGAACACCAGCAGAATAAAAACTGCTAATTATATTGAAGAGAAGTTTTGTATTATTTTTGCTCAGTCCTTGACTATCACCGGCATTTAGATCGAATCACAACACTTTCAAATGAATCAGATATGAAGAGCCATTTTTAAGAGTGGTTTTAGTTGCTTTAAAAAAGCCACCTGAAACGTACGAGTTTATTTACAAACGTTGCTTATAGATAAGTAATGATTAGCGTGTTTAACCGTACATTTTTGACGTTTAAACGTCTCTTAACTTTAAGCAACGTTTATGTATGAACCCCCTATTGTCTAGTACTACACTAGATAGATTGTAGATAAAGGTTATGGCGAAAATGGAGTTAAAAGTTGTGGTGGCAGGTATAAGGAAAATACTATCAATCAATCAACTTAGTCTAATATCGCAGTCTACTTCTGGATATGTCTCGTTCACGCAGCGCCACAACACCCTGTTCTCCACTTTCCGCATCTAGTTTGACCTAGCCACTTTTTTAAGACCGACAGTCCAGCCACCTGAGGGGCGTCCCACGCTATGCCTGCCGATTTGCGGTCGCGGCCAGTACTTGTCTGCTCCATCGGCCATCGGGCCATCGACAAACCTGGCCAGCCCACTGCCCCTTCAGCTTGCTTACTCTGCAAGCATTCTCTAATTTTGTCTCCTGATTTTATCCTTCCAAGAATCTGCGAATTGAATTTGTGGACCAGCCCGACAAACCCCAAACAAATTGAGATAAAACAGACGCCTGAAAAGTGCACAAATCTAAAGATGTTGCCCACTGCCTGTTTTAAATTAATCATGCTAAGTATACTCCATTTATTATATTTTATTACACTAGATTTTCCAGCGGGTTCAACTGCGTGGAGGTTATTCCACGGGAACGTAATAACGGGATATAAGTAACTTAGGTGTTAAGTTAATGCAGGTTATATACTATCTGTGAACCAAATTTAATCCAAATCAGTTGGACCGTTTTGTGTGATTGAGTAAAAAACATACAAACTTTCACATTTATAATCATCATCATCATCATCAGTACCTCAGTACTTAATGTCAACAATACTTATTACAAAATTACTGTCGATATTTGTCTAATGCTATAATCATTTATTAAAGCATTAGACAAATATCGTCAGTAATTTAGAGTTACTTCAAATCCCAGATTCACAAACTTACATTATTGGATAGATAGAATAACTCTTAATTATGTGCACCATAAAAATTACAGATATACATACCTACTTCAATGTAAAAAATTTACAAGGGGTGACACAATATAATCTGCTAAGTCAGACATAAGTCTAATCTGATACTTAATTTATCGCACCAGTAACTTCATACATACAACGAGTAACACCTCCAAGCTATTATGAATATTATGATAGCGAACCAAGAAGAAAGATAAATAAACCGTTAAATGCTAACAAGCCATGTTTACGAGTGGTTCAATACTTTTTTTAATAAACCCGATTAGAAACATAACAGCAAAGAACATCAGACAAAATAACAGAACTAAGGGCCGATTTTTCAATCCTCAGTTAAACAGACAGATACCCTATCTGTCTGTTTATTCGATAGATAGCAAAAAAGTCTGTTGTTCAATCGTCAGATAGGCCTTATTGGTCGAATAATTCACTTAACTGAGGAATAAATCTATTTGCCTCTTTGACGGCCAGTTAACCGCTTATTCCATTGTTAAATTACTTTGACGTTACTAAATTTGAGGTTAGTCTTCGTGGTTTTTATTAAATATTAAAAGAAATGGATATTTTCGATACTATTGATGACATGGCAATTGAGGAAGAAGCCATATTAAATGAATATGTTAATCCAAGTGAAAGAAAAGAAAGAATTGTAAGACCGAGGGTCGAACATTTTAATGCGTGGGATTCAACAGAATTCCATCGTCGATTCAGACTTACCAAAGAATCAGTGCAATATTTGCTGTTGTTGGTAAAAGATAAAATCGAGAGCAAGACACAAAGGTGAGTTTTTATAAGCTTGAACGCATAATTATGTTTATTGGTATTGACTTTCACAACGTAATTAATTAAGCACGGTACGTTACCTACTAAAAACAATTTTTTTTTTTCAGAAATCAGTGTATTCCATCTATGTTACAACTGCTGATAACGTTAAGATTCTTGGCCACTGGGAGTTTTTACATCACTGTCGGTGATTTTGGAGGCATCCATAATTCCACTACATGCCGTATCATAAAAAAATGTGCTGATGCCATCGCATCTTTGAGGCATACCTTAATTAAGTTACCAAGAAGTGAGGAAGATAGAAGAAAAACTCAAGAAGAATTTTATAAAATAGCTAGGTTTCCACGTGTGGTATCAGCTATAGATTGCACACATATAAGAATTCAATCACCTGGTGGAAACACAGCTGAGCAATTCAGAAACAGAAAAGGCTTTTTTTCATTTAATGTGCAGGCAATGTGCTCAGCTGAGTTAATTTTTCAAGATATTGTAGCACGTTGGCCAGGCTCCTCCCATGATAGCATGATATTTGCTAACTCATCAGCTAAATTTCACTTTGAGAATGGTGAATTTGGAAATGGACTTATACTTGGAGACAGCGGCTATGAGAAAAATAATTACTTATTGACCCCTTTTCAAGACCCGAATTCACAAGCTCAAAGTCTATACAATGAGTCACAAATTCGAACAAGAAACGTTATAGAGAGATGTTTTGGTGTGTGGAAGAGGCGTTTCCCAGTTTTGAGCATTGGTTTGAGATGTAAACTACCACTTGCCCAAGATATAATTGTAGCATGTGCTGTTTTACACAACTTGGCGAGGATGAAAAATGAAGAAGACCCACCAGAAGATCCAGATGTTACAATTCCTCCTCAACCAGTGTTCCCTCCCACCGTTGCTAATCCCACTGATGTGGAAAGCCACCTAACTAGGGATATTATCTTACAATATTTTAATTCATTAATTTTAGAATAAGTTTCAAATTATGTTAATCTACACTAATAATATAAAGAAAAAAGATTTATTTTTGTTTGTAATGAATAAACCCTTAAACTGCTGGACCGATTTTCACATCAGTAAAATGCTGTAACATTTAGGTATGCTATAATTTATAAAGATAGAATAACAAATGAGTACATAAGAGGAAATCTGCACCAATAACTGAAAATTTGTGTGGAAATCGATTATCATGTTATGGGCATGTGATACGGAGGAGTGAGAAAAACATTGTTAGGAACGGTGGCCAGTTGGCCAAAATTAAAAACAAAAATAAAAGATAAATATTTATTCCCACTTCAAAACCAAAATTACTACTAGGCTGGAATGATAATTATGTGATATAAGAGTCTACTCCTATATCACATAATCATGATTTGCAACCGGTGCACTTTTTAACTTTTGTAGCAATAAAACATGTATATCTTGCTTCCTTTTCTCGTCATTAGCAAGATGTTCCATTTTAATTTTGTGTTCTTCTTCTTTAAATTGTTGTTCTTTCCTGGCCATCTCCATTTGAAACTGTACAAGTTCCAAACGAGCAGAACTTAATTTATCAAGTTTAGAACTGACACTGGCTTTATTTATTGTATCTGGTTTCAATACATTTGACACCCTTGTTTTCAAAGCTTTTGGGTGCCATTTGACCCATTTGTTTTCTGAAAACATAAAAAAATAAGTTGAAGTACACATAATTATTCACATTTAGCTATAATACATCTTTTTATAAATGTACTATACTAGTCTTTGTTCTACAAGTACTTAACTGCTAGAATGCAGTAGTTTCAACAGTAAAACATAATAACTAATAGTTATTGCACCATTATTTTTCTAATGTAGAAAACAGAGTAGGTTAGAAACATGTAAGAGTATTCCAATATATTTTAAAGTCAAGCTTCAGATTACCTTTCTGTGGTTCATTGTCGTTATCAACATCAAAAATAAATGGCTCGTCCTTATCTGAAACAAACAATTTCATAACAATGTAAGTATGTAGATGTAAAGGTAAAAATATTGGTGAGATTTACAAGACAAGTACCAACCAGGGATATTGACACTGATGTCTTGGATGGTATCCTCTGCTCCATTATGTTCTTCGGTATTGTTGCGTTTTATTTCCTCTACGTCCAACAAAACAATGTCGGTGATAGATAGTGGTACTGAAAAATGATAGAAAGCATGAGTTTTTTATGTTAAACATTAATAACACATCATAGATTTTTATTTGACTAGTAGGTACCTACCACTTTGAATTTTATCACTATCATGACGAGCTTCGAGCCCTTTTATATTAGAGCATATGCTTATGACTTTTTCTTCGACGTCCGTGAATTCAGGAGCATTCGAAGAACCCCCTCCTGTTCTGTACATCTCCTGTCTTTGGACAGAGGATTTCTTCTTTGTACCTTTTTTAATTGCCTCATATTTTAACTTTAGCGTCTTCCAAGAGCGCTCAGTTGTTGAGACGCCACATGAATTGAAAGAAGTTTCTATTTTCTTCCATGCAGATTCCTTGTCTTTGTTGGTAACAGCGTCTGTCTTTTTATTTTCTATTATTTCCTTAAACCTTTCGACTAAACTCACAAGTAATTGAATCTCAGCATTATTAAAGTTTGCTGAACGCTCCCTCTTTTTGTTTTCCATTATTATCAATTTAGAAATCACAAATAAAAACACCACACAGTCAAACTTACAACCTCGTAAAAGTGACATGACGACGCTGCCATTTGTTTGAATGACGTTTAGTCCGTCCCGTTCTAACATTGGTTTATTCTCTATATTTGTTTCACCTCCCTGAAGTTAGCGTTTTCACAGATGAGATATTCGGTCGGATAGTTATTGCTAGGTTAAATATCATTTGAAAAATTGACAACCACTTAACCGACGAATAAAGAGTCTAATAACTTTATTCTCCAGTTAGCTATTGGTACTTTTAACTGAGGATTGAAAAATCGGCCCTTAAGTGACCTAGAACTTGAAAGTTCAAATAAGAGATAGCCATAACGTTCTTCAAATACGGAAATGCACTTCAGAACTAAGTGAGTTTGCTTTCGTGATGAGACAAAAAGTTTGCGATATTATTTAAATGCGCCTTGACAATGAAAATACATAAAAACAATAGAGTAACAGTTCACATCGTATATGAATGGTGACGTTTCACGTTGTAGCTAACATCCGGTAGTCTGTTTGCGTGTGTGGTGCGTGGGATCGACGGCAGCGGGTGACATTCAATAGATGGAAACTACTACATATATGCAAAATGATATACCTACGTACATTATGTGTTTGAATACTATATATTAATACATGAACCAAAAACTTTATACCCTTTTTTGCGAAAATTACGGTGACGGTGGAGTATGAAAAGCACAGTAAAAGTTTGTAATGGAGAAGGAGTACAGAATTCATTTTTTTTTAAAGAATTATGGTCGAATTTCAACCACTGGGTATCCACTAGTATTTATTAAACCACAACTCCTAGGTAAATTACAAAACTAACAATACAAATAAATACAAAAACAAAAGGACACTCAGGCGTCGAAATACTCGTCCGCATCGCTGTCATCCGGTAACGTGTCCAGAAGACTGGCAGCATTGCCACGTTGAATGGCAATGCGAATTCCAGCCCTCTGGTGACGTGTATTGTCGACTTTTCCTTAATAGTTCTTTTCTTGTGTCACTGTCAAAATTATTTGCTAAATTCCATGACGATAGATATCAATTTAATGACCGTTGAAGAGTGCCCTCGAGTGCAGACAATCCTGGATGCGGCATTATGTCAATTCTAGGGATAATGTTATTTTGTCATTGTGTCGGAATGTGTACACCCACCATGGTGTATAGAAAGGTTTTACTTAACAAACTAAGATAAAAGTGGTCGATAATTAGCCCCCAGATTTCATCATTCCATTTACAAAATGAGTGCTAACATTGCTCTATGACTAAAAAAACATAACAAAACTATATTACAGGTTGTCGTAACAAGAAGAATACGAGCCTGTGGGTATACCTGCTACCGCTTTTAATTTAGCCACACAAATGTTGCACACATCAATGCGGTGGAGAGTTGAACAACTGGGTCGGCAGCACCACCGGACGCAATACCGCGCGGTTTTCTTTACTTTCATTACCTATGTTTAGCAAATCGCCCAAGAAAATCTGTATTTCCGTCATATACAGTGCTAAGTATGATAATTTGATGATTAAACAGTTGGGATGCTATCATCCTTATCTGGTCCTATGAGAAACTGGTAATAGTGGCTATGATCGCAGTTTCTTTAAATGTTTAACTCTGGGGACATTTTCTATCACGAAATTCGTAGTTTCGGGCGAAGTTACGGGCGTTTCCGATAGGTATATTACCAACGGACAGAAATTAGTTTGGGGCCTATAAGAATTAATGAGAACATGATTTAACAGTTGTCCATCTCGATGTGTTTTTGCCCAGCCGTAAAATTGGATTTGACACTTATTTTGAAGGATCAATTACTTTCACATCAACCCGTACCTATCTTCGTTGACAGACTTGAGAGTAAACCCCCTGGAACGAAGTGATCTGAACGTTGACAAAGTCATCGATATTTAACCCATACGATAAATGGCCGGCCATGTTAGCTGTAAACCGATGAGGACTGGAGACTGCGAATCAGCTAACAAACAGTATTAGACGCTCGCAGGTTAGGAAGAGAGTCAATCTTCACGGGGTGGCTAGGTATGAATGAGTGAAAGAGATTCGAGATAAACAAAATCTAGCTACAGCATCATAATTATTGCTCATCAATCTGATTCCTCTCTTCGTGTGCACAAGGGGACTTACACAAAAATTACTCGTAGAATTCTTTGACCGTGAGACATTGAAGTATAAAGTACCTTTACCTACTTTACATAAAAATCACGTTCAATCAAATATCATTGTTTTGAAACCAAAATCGTAATGGTTATAAGGTAAGTAGAACTTCGAGCGGTACTAACAAATCACGCTGTGGTACTTAGGAGGCACGTTCGGAATAAAATATTGGGTTTGAAGAGCGCAGTAGTAAAGAAGCGAAGGTCAGTGCCCTGTCGTCAAGACATCAAGTGCGGTGAGCAATCCGTTACCCTCAGGTGACTTTTATTTGACGAAATGTTCGTTCTTTTTGCTGTTGGTAATGTTGAATACTTCCTCATGGTTTTGATTAAGAAAAGAAGCAGACCAAAGAAGTAGAAAAAACAGTAAAGTCATATGACGGCATATCAAGCAGGATTTTGGAAAAAAACACAAGGATTAATGAGGCCACTGATGCACTAGAGTTAATCAAACTAACAACAGAAGACGATAATAGAAATGAACATAATATACCCACGCTTTAGCACGAGTGGGTAGGTACACGACTTAACGATTGTTCATTTAGTGGACTGCCTGCAATGGTAGTTGTGACATTGCCACAAGAAATGATGATATAATAATCTTTGGGCTATTTACAACCGATATAAGTATTTTAGACAGTTTAATCACATACCAGAGAAAATTCTCGCACCCATTCCTTCTCATCAAAAAACAGAATATGAGAGATAAAACAGAGGAAAGGGTAATAAGAAAGCTGAGAATGTAGAGAGTAGAACTTTGAAGAGGAGATGTGACCGCCGCTACAGCAACCAGTGCTATTGGACAAATTATGAAGTGATTTTACTAGTTGCAGTGATCGTGAGTGATGGCAAGGGATTCCTTCCTGCCATTACTTTTACTAGGAAGGACTAACTAAATAGCGGTCTACCACTATATGGGTACAACGATGAGAAAAACATTAGAAGCAGTTCTTATCACCAGAGAGTCGATACAAGCTGTAGTTTAGATGAACCTAAATACTGTATGTACTGCGACACAGAGATGAATAGTATAACTGCAGATAACACCAAGATTTTAATCTAGTTTCAATTTCATTTATCGAGCTTACCAGCCGTACCTTAAGTGTTACAAATTAGTTAACTCACTTTCACTAAAAGCGATAATTTATATTGCATTATTGACACACATATTGCGTAACTGCACAAGCGTCGGCGCAACCGCCCCGTGGCAGGTAACTGTCCCAATGTCGCTAACTCCGAGAAATGGCCACCAGAACTAAATCAAAGTTACCGGTACTTGCAACACTGTGTTTTCAACTAATTTAATTTTGACTTTAATGTTTTTGTCTAATTGTGTAGATATTACATTCGTGTTGCGCTGCAACCATGTGCAGTCACACAGACAGTCGTATGTCAGTGTCCCTGTTAATTATTTTTTTTTATTTTATTAATAGCATAAATAGATTTCTATATTACGTGAACCTGTTCCGTGAGAGATAATAGGTTACTTGTGGCCGTGATAAACAGCTATAGCGTGCTGAAATTAATATATAATTATATTATAAATACGAAAGTAACTCTGTCTGTCTGTCACGCTTTCCAGCCTAAACCGCTGAATCGATCGTCATGAAATTTGGCAGAAATATAGCCTGAGATGCGGAGAAGGACATAAGCTATTTTTTTACGTGAGAACCAATATGCACGCGGGCGGCGCCGCTGGCAAAAGCTAGAGTTACATAAAATATCAAAGGCGGCGGTAGCCTGTGGCGACGCTAAGGGCATGTCATGTCTAGCAGAAAACGTCTATTGACTAAGATGATGAAACTTTGAAGAAGATGGATAGCACTGTCGTACCTACTGCTTGTGTCGCAAGCAGTACAGCAGTAGGTAGATACATATATAAAATAACTTCTAGGAAATCATTTTCTGCTCTGTCATAGTGAAGCAATTACACACAATAATGACGCACTGTTAACTCCAAGTATGAAGTAGGTATAATCATAACAATGAAGATTGAATTATGCTGTTAAAAGAATTGTAGAAAATTTTCCGGTGACAAAAAGGTTTTTAACGTCGCAATTCGCTCACACAAAAATAACTTTTAAATTATATTATAATGTGAAGTCAAATTTAAATATCTACAGTGCGAATTGAAAGTCGATTTAGATTGTCCTTGCACGCTTTTTCTATCAAGATCGATTAAAGCAAATGATTTATAGTACAGCAAAATTATTGTATGTGATAAATGCAGATGCTTAATGATAAACTTAACGGTCGAAACAACTTAGACACGCCACTAAGTATCGTACCGAACATTCATAATGCATGAATTTTATTGAAGATGACATGCGACCTTAGTATTTCAACTAGTTGTCGCTAAGTGATCGAAATTCGACGATCATTAATTTAAATAGAAATACATTATTTTATAAAAATATTTAGCCTTAGCACTCCTTGTCCATATAAACTTTAACTGTGGCAAATTTCATACTACTCCGGCCTGCACCCTAATTGCGTAACTCACGATTAATCATAATCTGTTTCGTTTTGAAACAAATGGCTAAACCATTACTTCATATGTTCGAAAAATATATCTGCTCAACAACGTTAATAACGCAATGGATATTGTTGAACTGACAAAATGAAACCGATTATGATTTATCGCGTGTTACGCAATTAGGGTGCTGGTAATTTTCGTGGGTAAAAAAGGGGCACAAAGTTTTTGCCTCACGTATTAATTAATACATAGATAGATGTAATCAACCAACCAGGACAGCAGCCCATCTGATGGAAAGCTTCATGCAGCTGGCTATACCAAAGGATTTGCTGGTACATTGCCAATCTTCGAGGCAAAGTGAAATGCCGGTAATTATATTCGCAACTAAAGGTCACACCGACACAAAGACTACTATCAAATAATAGTTCCAGAAAAAATTAGCCAAAGTAGTCGGAGAACAAACTAAAAATTGTATTAAGGGCGGGCACCAACCCAAAAAATATCTGTTGTCGCCCGGCGTATACCTGATTTTTTAACCTTCTGTCGTAAGTACTTACTTATATGCACAATAATCAGATGAAACGACTATGCTCAATGAAATTATGACCGCTGTGTACAATGTTGTTTTTGTAGCATTATTGCGTCTATCATTTATTTCGGTTATTTGAGGTCCGTTTGCACTACAAATATATTTAACGCCTCATGAATTTTTATCATCGTCCTGTTTTTGGTACACCTGACAGATACAGAGCGTTGGTATGGTTAAGATAACTTGTCATATTACTTTGTCTAAGCAAACTTTATTCCAATTTAGAAGGGCTGTGTCTATTTGACGAGACACACTATTTGTCATTCTTCAACTCTTTGATCAAAAGAAAGTCAAAAGTTTGTTGGTGCCTTATTTTATATAAATTAATTAAACTTTCTGTATAATAACAGTACGAAGACGAACTTAATACCTGAGGCGTTCGCTGCCAATATTTTTTTGTCGATGAAGCCGACAATTTTAAACGATGAACATATTATGATGATGATACATAAACTCACGCCGTTCTGTAGCTGTCTATAATAAATCAATTATTTCAGTTTAGAAATTTTTATTTTGTATTTTTTTTCTTTCAACTTAATTTTGATTTATGCAAAAGCAAATGTTTCGTGTAAGGTAAAAAATTGGTGTGCTTCACCGAACTTCACACTCCGTACCGTTGGATAGTTGGGTCCGCGAGTTAACAAATTTAGATCCTTACTTAATAACAAAATTATATCTAAAATTGAATAGTGGTCTGTTGTATTTTTTTTTTCTGTAAGGAAATTGATCGAATTGCTAAACAAAAATACTAGTTGCTCTATAGTACTTACTAATTCCATGTATACCAGTCAAAAATCTGTCAAATCAAATGTATGTCATCTTGAGTTTATAAATATCCACAACACAATTTGTGATAAAAAATATTTGTAATTTACCCCGGCAATTATTCAGTTTTTCCATTCGTAACGTTGTTAACAATCGTTTCGGAAGTGGTTTTATTAGTTTTATCATTTTGGCCAGGAATAAAACACGTAACGTAACCAACTTATAATTTTTATTTACCCACCGCAATACAATTTCCTCTGGCAACTTCGCTCAAAATTAGTGATTAACAAGAATTATTATATCAATTAAAATACTTTGACAAAATAATAAATTACTAATAAGCTCATAACACAAGATTATTCATCCAAAATATAGAATATTTCTCTAAAACATTTATTTTACGAATGCGTGACTTCCTGACACATTAATACCATAGACCACAGAACACTATTACTCCTGCAATAGACTAACATTATTTTATATACAACCTAACAGCTCGGGTCAATATGGTCTGTTCTTTAGACATAGGGTCTAACTCCGGTATAACAGTAGTGTTAAAAGACATTTTATGCTTATCAGAACCCTTACATTTTTCTAAAATACCTAAAACCTGGTCCATTAACCGACTATCACATTCTTTTCCTTTTGATCTCCTTCTTTTTTTTGGTGATGGCGATTCACCCGCCGACTCCGAAGACGTAGTAGAGTAATAGCGCCTTCTTCGTCGCCATGATGATCGTTTTGCAAAGTCCGTTCTGTGTCTTTCTCTTCTTTCGATCCAGTCCACATTTTCCGCTTGATACTTTGTCCCCAAAATAATACTTTGGTTTTTATCCAAGTTTGTGTGCTCTTGCTCTTGCCTCGAGCAGTGTGCATTCCTTTACAAGTCCAAATCGTCCACGATTTACTTTTGACCCGTTGCCTCGCGTTCTTCTTCCTCTGCATGTGCCAGCCCTTCCCCACCGACTGGTTACATGACAAGTATTCCTTAACCCTTTACCTCGGGTTTTGTTTCCAACAGGGCCCTTGCCTCGGGTTCCCTCTCCATAACACCCTTTACCTCGGGTTTTGTTGCCAACAGGGCCCTTACCTCGGGTTCCCTCTCCATAACACCCTTTACCTCGGGTTTTGTTTCCAACAGGGCCCTTACCTCGGGTTCCCTCTTAATAACACCCTTTACCTCGGGTTCCTTTTTTATAAGGCTCTTTACCTCGAGCATTTCCTTCATATCCATCCATCTCAGTGAGCTCTGAAACTTAAAATACGAGCTTAGTTTTTTTTTGCCCAAACCAATACATCATACATACAATCTGCTTAGACTTTCCACCATCCAGGTGGTGGAGTCGGCTCCCAGTCCAACCGAATGCAGCCAAATACCAGCACTACATGGAGCGACTGCCTATCTAACCTCCACAACCCAATAGTTTTGTGGTAATCCCACATATCGCCATGTTTCTATTCCATGTAATGGGGCGAACCTATTGCCATTAACCGGGCATACTTTTACGCGTTTATCCTGTCTGAATTTTCTAAGGTAAAAAGAAAACCTTTTAAGTCTTTTCAAACATCTTCAACAAAATAAATTTTTAACTACAACTGTAACCGCCATTTTGAAAAGTACGGAAAAAAAAAACCCCAAAAGTCTCAATTCTGTATGTCCTCTAATTACCAAAATCCAAAAAATATTATTCGGAATGCGTTAGTTACGTTTCTCCGAGCCGTGGGCGTGACAAGAAAATGTGAAATTTTCTTGGATATCCCGCTTCTGAACTTTTGGCCAGGAATAAAACACGTAACGTAACCAACTTATAATTTTTATTTACCCACCGCAATACAATTTCCTCTGGCAACTTCGCTCAAAATTAGTGATTAACAAGAATTATTATATCAATTAAAATACTTTGACAAAATAATAAATTACTAATAAGCTCATAACACAAGATTATTCATCCAAAATATAGAATATTTCTCTAAAACATTTATTTTACGAATGCGTGACTTCCTGACACATTAATACCATAGACCACAGAACACTATTACTCCTGCAATAGACTAACATTATTTTATATACAACCTAACAATCATGTTTAATATTTCACAGTACCTATCTTTTCTACAATGTGATAAATTACGAAAATATAATTTACGAAACTAAACTATAACTCAGCGCAGCTGAAAATTTGAGCACAGTCCTCACGGCTCAACAGAACGACGGCGACTGAATTGTGAAACAAAACTATGCTTGATGTTCCCGAAATGTGCGACGGAAGATGACTTCTCCCTCGAACTAAGAATGTCGAATGTGCAAATAGCTTATTATAGTCGTTATAAAACCAAAAATAAAAGGAATTTAAAAAAATGCCTCCATATTTTTTTTGCCTTGTAGTAATGCAAGTAATCATCATATTTTATCCTATTAATCATTAGCATAACATGTACGAATTGAAAATACGTGAAAACTAGAGGTAGGCTTTGTGATGTTTTTTTTATAGATACAATTTTCATATATCGTGTTTCCGTTCCATAAAAAGTTTGAAAATATCATGTAGATACTCGTATTATTTTTATTTTATACCTAAATCTTATAAATTTCATGAAAAATTAAAAGTGAAGATAGGCAATTTTCCTTTATACCCCTTCATAAGTCACAGTGGGGACGAGGCTTAAGTCGGCAGTCGCTCCGCTACCGTGCTATTCAGGTCGAAATGTCTACCATACAGATGAGCATGAAAACTTTTCGGTCAATTAAACTCTTCAACGGTACCGATGTTGATACTCGATCCATTATATGGGGTATGATCCGCATGGTTACGAACGAGAGAAATGTGCTTGCTGTATTTATGTATCTTCATTTTTACGAATTATTTTTACCTGATAGTTTTAGATTAGTTTATATAAATAAGAGTAACCAGTTAATTATAATTCGATGCAGGTTTTTTTTATGGATCATAAATCGTATTCTACTTATTATTAAACCTGTAAAACATTTCCGAAGTTACGAGTTACCTACTTATTCCACGCCCACCCTTCCGAGAATCCCAGACCAGTAAAATAATATTCTTAATTTGTTTTTCGTTCATACTTGGATTAATTATCAACCCCAGAACAAAAGCGGCCAGGGTTTGTCACGGAAACAAATGATTATTACACTAATTCCGACCCATGCTGTACTATAATATATCAACTAGAACGAGAATACTGTTTTAGTAGATACTTTTTTTTAGCTACAAGCATTGATTTACAAAATACCCAAGATACACAATCAGCGTCTCAAATATGATCGCATAAATAGGGCGCAATGTGCGCAGGTGTCTTATAGTACCGTCAGTCATCTTTATTTATTTATTTTTTTTAACTTTGTAAGCTGTAAGCTTTATAAAAACCACTTTAAGTCATCCGTGTAAGGTTGAATTTGCAAAAAATTCAATAATAATTTGTATGATTGGGGACCGTTTTCAGTGTTACTTTTGTTTGAGACTGTGCATCTTAGGTTTTCTGATTGATGGCTACAAGCGTCAAAGCCGTTTTGAATATACCTACATACGTTAACAGAATAATATCAAGTTAACTCAGAAATTATGATTATTTCTATAGCATTTTTTTATTCTTGCCCTTTGACGCTGACTTGAAAACGCTATGACGAGCTTTTGTTCCGTGGCCTTAGGGTAAACGTCACAATCACCGGATGATAAATAAAGGACCTCCCACCGACCGACAATCCAGTCAAAGGGAAATTGGCAATGTTGTCGAAACCTTTTATCTACTATTGGTTTCCAAGTGTACAATTCAGAACCTAAGTTATTATTAGCACAATATAAGAAAGCAGAATACTGCTGCTCAAAGTATTGAGTATTACTCTCCAGTAGGTAATACTCAATACGCTTGGTATCATGATCATCATATAGTCTTCCCATTGCTGGGACACAGACATGCCTATTCTCAGTAAGAGGCAGTGGGCCATAATCGACCACGCGGGCCTACTGCTGGTTGGTGGTGCGGGTTACGCATGTTAGATATATCCAACCTAAATTTTATTTTTATTTTTATTGGTTGTTAACTCAACATGCAATATATGGCCATTGCATGTTACTTTACATATTTTTCACACAGTTAAACTTTCTCAGCTATAAGAAAACGGAAAAGTACGAGTTGAACGCGCGTAGAAAGGGTTCCGTATGTTGAATATGTTCCCCACTACAAACATTTCATCAAAAATTTCTTCGCTGGGGGGTCTAGAATGGTATGCTGAATTCATGGTTAAAGTTTGCGTACTGAATAAAAACTTTTCCTGTATTACTTACTAATATTATAAATGTGAATGTTTGGATATTTAGATGTTTGCTACTCAATCACGCAGAAACGGCTGAACGGATTTGTCTGAAATATGGCACACAGATAGTTTATAACCTGGATTAACACACAGTATACTTTTTATCCCGGTAGTACGTTCCCTCAGGATAATTTCCGACATCCACACGGGCGAAGCCGCTGGAAAAAGTTAATAGTTAAAAAGACCAAACCGTGCATTTTAACCAATATGTAAGTTTTTCCTCTATTGTAAAAAGGTAATTCTTGCACGAAAACATTAACTTTCTTCATATCCAACGAAAAAGAGTTTCTTTTTTGCTGTTTGTGTACATTCTAAACTAGCTTTCATAACAAAATAATGGAAGTAGGTATACCAATTATCCGTACTTGCACCTCCTCTAAGGGGATTGGAGGGTGAGAGTTACAAAGTTCCTATTTTTTTAGTTTGTTAGTAAATTCAAGCCTACATTCCAAAGTCCAGCTTTCTAGGACCTCGGGAAGTACCTTAGAGGTGTTGATACGTGAGTGAGTCAGTCAATGACGAAATCAGCGTATTTTATGAATTCATAAAATTATAAAATCGAAAGTATAAAAGCTAGACACATTAAACACAAAAAGTGGATCCTGAGAATTTCAGCTCTCTAGCATTATACAGACCGAACTATGATGGGTATGAAAATACGACGAAACTCTTCGAGAAAACGTACTTAGGCTCTGTCCCTGCTTTTGGTTTTTTGCTCGTCTTGGCGGGGTACTGCCGTAACCTCTGATCCCAAAAACCAAATTGGCTATGACAAACAGATAGACAGACACACGAATGGGTTCCGTTTTTTCATTATGACATACGATACCCTAATAACTGCATTAATTAAATTGTTTAAAACCGTTACATTTAAATATGATTAACACGGCTGTTCGTGATTTCGTCGCGTCTTCTGAGACAAAAAAACCGGTTGTATCCTGTGAAATCTATTGAGATTGTAGGTGATAGAAAGAAAGAAAGAAAAGGTATTTATTGTGACTCGCACAGGAAGATCATATACTAAAATAAACACACAATGGTACAAAAATTATAAAAAACAAATTTCTCGGAAGAAAAAAAAATATTTAAAAAATAAATACCTAAAACAGAAAGTTATGCACGAGGCCAAAAGGCCCCTACCTCAGCATGATGCTGCGACATTAAAAAAGTGTCGCAGCGCTGGTATTCTGATAAGTAGGTATACATGATTGAATATATTCTCTGAGTTGTCCTTGTACAAACAAGTCAGTTTGTCGATAGGTAATGAAAATATGGATTAAAAGGACAGTGACCTCAAAAAGCGCGCATTCATATTTTTTTTTCTATCTTATGTCTGTTTATATTACTGTCGCCACTAACATAAACATGGTTACTTTCTTTTATAATAAAACAGCTGATACATTATTTTTTTAAATTTATGTTACGTCTCTGACTTTTGACCCTGACCTCGGCATTTCTGCGTCTGGATGTTGTGCATGATTTAGGCACCCACTTCAACATGAAAACGAATTGTAGGAGAACCGATTAGCGTTATTTTCTTGTTAGATTATGGCAGCTGTTTAATTCATCGTAATCCTACTAATAATAAAAATGTGAAAGTTTGTATGTTTGGATATTTGTCACTCAATCACGCTAAAACGGCTGAACGGATTTGAATGAAATTTTTCAAACAGATAGGTAATAACCTAGATTAATACATAGGATGCTTTTTAGCCCGGTAGTACGATATCGTGGGATAATTTTTGACCTCCACGAAGGTGAAGCTGCTGGCTAAAGCCAGCAGAAAAGAAAGAAAAACTGTTTATTCTGTTCAAACAAAACGTACATTTAAAAAAAAGATACCAAAAATGCATACATAAAAAAGTACTCTATAAGTCGTGCAACGCAATGTTTCATCTCCTATGGAATGCACCGGTGCCCTGAGGAAATTTCAATTCGCGCTCGCCACTGACATTGACACGACGGAGACAAAGATCTCTACGCTACAGGTGGTTCCTGTAAAAACACCTGCCCATATGTTCATACCGCTCTTTACACCGTGTTTATTTATTTACTCACACTAAAACACCACGCCCCTTCTATCTTACATATTGACATTGCGAAAGTGCATTATAAAAAGTGGAATCCCATTGAATTCTGATGTTATTTAAAATTCATTTTCTATTGTAGACAGAGACAATAAGCTGCGATTTCCAATGGAATCAGAGAAACTTGCGGTTACGCTCACGGTTAAGATAACCACGTGGTGGTAGCATTATGTTACGGTTGGTAGCGACAACCGTGGGTACATATTTTGGGAAACCCATGATGGTTTTGCTTTAAAAAAATACCGACTTGTAAGACGAGTTCTTTGTATGGTATGGGTCGAAGCATGGCGACTTCTGCTGTATACTGATCCAACGATAAGTTAATCAAGCATAAGTGGAGGGCCGGGTTTTCTGGCACACTGGTTTTCAACACTTCGGTTCCATATACATTAAAACAACAAAAAAAGATGCAATTTCCATAATCTAAATACACGTAGTAAAGATGAAATTGTGATTCCAAAATTTAGATTAACTAAAACTAGCAAGTCATTTCTAATAAACAGTATCCGCTTCTATAACAAGTTGCCAAAGTCGGTTACAGAACTTAGCGATGGAAAGTTTAAAACTCACATCAAACGTGTCCTTATCAAAAAAGCATATTATAAGATAAAAGGCTACGTCGAAGACAGGGAAGTTTGGCATTAATTCCTTCTGCACATGTGGCTTCCCTGGTACCTCATTAACAGCAAAACTGTGTGAAAGTCTATTAACTGCTCCCAAATTGCAATTATAATTTTTATTCTTTTTAATTTTTACAATTTCTGACATATTCTCGTCATTATTTGACATTATACATCAATTTTACTTTCGACTATTTATTATTAGTGATTGTCATCGAAATCATGTCACTTGCTTCAAATAGATTCATTTTATATTATGTAGATTCTTTTACATATTGTGAATGAGAGAACGTTGTAGGCCTTAGAGACTAGATTTGTAGACGTTTTTCTATTCTGTATTTTAATTCCTCTAAGTACCTGTTACTTATTGACTGGCCTGCACTGTCCTCCCATACCTATTATCACTGTAATTTGAAAACATTGTAAAAGCCAATTATTTTTAAAAGAGTAACCGTGGAGTTTCATGCCGGCTCTTCTCCATAGGAAACGACAAATTGGAACCGTGCACCTAGCTTCTGACGTTTCATAAGTGCCCATGCAGGCTTATGTGAAATAAAATATTTTGATTTTGACATTGGTTTCTAAAAAACACGATATTTGCATAGTTTGAACGTAGTAAGATTCCGCGAGGAATCATTATAACCATACAGAATTGGGGCCCAGAGTGTCATGTGCTTATAATTTGCTCTAGATCCTCATGAGTTACAACACTCCCCCACTGCCTTTCTACATTACCTATCGTCAGAAGAGGTACTCCAGAATTACCTACGTGTAGTAAAGTTAATAAATCTGGGAAAAGTCTGACACACATAGGAAGTTGTTATGATTTCTTCATCAATGGAACAATTATTAAGTTTAAGTTTCAAGTTCTCAAGATTGACCTTCACTTAGGATTGTGCCGTATACAGCAAAAATATCTTGGCACGTCGCACTTCATTCAATACCGTAACACCAAAGCATATTATACTTACTGAATATGGTTTGATCCTTGCTGAATATAATATTTTACAGGGAGCGACGGTCTACTTGACCACCAAAACTGTACTGAAATCTGTACTGGGTAGTACGAGTTTTAGTGATCAAGTAGACATGGGTTCAAATCCAGGCAGGAACTTTGTGTAAATTATTTCATCACCGCTGCTCTCAAAACGGTGAAGGAAAACATCGTGAGGAAACCGGCCTGTCCTTGAATCAAAAATTCGAAGTCATTAGACATTTACCCACCCGCACTGGGCCCGCGTGGTAGATCAGAGCCCACTCCTTCTCAAAGAGAGGAGACCTGTGTCCCAGCCCTGGGAACATTATAGGCAGACTATGAACCCAGTAACTAGGTAGCAAGATTATAGATACAAAACGGATTTTAAACGCTTTGAATAAAAAAAAATGCTATTAGGTACTATGAATGGTCAATAGACAAACAAACCAAACCAATTCGGGGTTGGGTGCTAAATTTATTGATCTCGCTTCGCTTGCTCTTGCATCCCAGGTTCTCTTAATTTTTAAACTTTACTAGCTATGTCGAAAAAGTAACTCTAATTTCTGTATCAACATCAACTCAGCATATCGCAGTCTAGTTCTGGACACAGGCATCTCCTAGGCTGCGCCACAACACTCTGCTGCTATTGCGGCTAAAAACATTTTTTAAATTTCACCATGGTTGTCGTTTTCGTGGTTGTCGAGGGTTCTGAAGCGAGAGAGGTCCAAATGAAAAACAAAGATGGTGGCTGCAAAAACTTTAAAATTTGGAAGTTTTCGCAGCCGGTCATGGTCATGAGTGTAGTTATGGTTTTTGAGGGCAAAAATCCAAGATAGCAACAACTTCATGAGAGCTTATAAAAACTCTCAGTAGGTGGCTCTGTATTAATAATGCATATTAAATTCCCACTTTCTCTCTCCCTGTCTGGTTTCTTTCTATTATATACGAGTATGTGTGCGTGCGAGTATCGCGTAAGAAACTTCGTCCCTGACAGGGATCTCCCGACCGCACAATATTTTTTTGTGATATTTGTACTGAAATGGAAAAGAATGAATCCTGTAAACAGCATAGTGCAATACTAAATGTGAGGGAGATACTTCTTGACTGTCTGGCCCATGTGCCTCTCCCAGAAATAAATCCGAAATCCACCCTTGAAGCCTACAGCAACGTTTCTTATCCTTATTCCTTTACCCATAGTTATCCAATACCCAACGTGATTGCAGAATGCCCACACTATGACTTGCTGTTGTGCCCTAACGACATGGACGACGCAAATACAAAGTACAAATGAAAGGATCGAAGAAACTACATACAGGTTGAAAAATGTTTGTTCTAAAAAATACGCGTCTTGAGTCTAACATACAGGGTGTAAAAAGACCCATCACGTAGCCGTTATAAATGCAGTCTGTAGGTACATCAAATTAAGTAACATTGAGCAAAAATTATTGCTAGGAAACGACTTTTATTTTTAGTGTCAAAAATCATTGTTAAAATGGCAGCGCCAGCGCGCAACATAAGTTACGTATACAACATTGTGCTTGTGGTGCACGCAACGGTACGGGAGTTGTGAGGGAATTTAAAAGTTAAGATTCATTTGAAACTGTCTTCGTGAGAAAAGTAAATATCTCTGTGAGCAGAAGGTTCCCAGGTGTGGTCCAATACAAAAAACAACTCACAATGACGGGGAGTATGAGACTCTCGGCTTCGTTAAGCGTCTTTTTACACCCTACTACTTCTTTTGCTCTGTCTACGTGTATATGTTACGGCTAATAGCCGAAGTGCAGCTACACCTAGTTTTAGCCGGCTACAACTAGGTGCAGCCGGTTAAACTTAGATGCATCCTACTTATTTCACCGTAAAATTGTAAATACCGTTAGCTTACAATCTATCTCGCTAGATTATAAACTGTCGATAAATTGTGAACTGCACCATGCCTACTGCTTACCGACCGAATAGGTTAGGTAGGTTAGAATTACGTACAACCGCGCGCGAGCCGAGCGAGCGGAGCGAGCGGTGCCGCGGTAGCGGCCGGCGAGCGCTAGGCCGGCTGCACCTAGTTGTAGCCGGCTAAAACTAGATGTAGCCGCACTTTGGCGATTAGCCGTAACATATACATAAATGTGGTCATATTGCACCGCCCGCGCCTGCCAGTTGCAAATATAGGTACTAACGCACTAGACATCACTTATACGGCCAGTGAATGTCCTTATAGTCTACTGTTCGCACCACGTACCGTTCTGTCGCTGTAAAAATCTCCGTGTGAAAATTTAGGTATAGTGAACTTGAAGTGAGCTCTCAGTAGTATCAATCCCAAGCTCACTTCATAAGTTTCTCACTGTAAGATTTTTACAGAATAGTTCGGCTGTAGGTAGTACGAAGTTCTGCTGCATGAGTGTATGACGTCACTGAATGAAATTTACTTTCTCCCCAGGATGACGGATTACGAGCGCATCAAGCAGACCTGCCTGGAAAAGGCGGAGCTCTGGGAAGACCCTGACTTCCCCGCTAATCAGTCGTCAGTGTTTTACTACCAGACTCCACCTTTTCATTTCGAGTGGAAGCGTTCGAAGGTATGTGTTAACTTTATTATTATTTTGACTATTTATTTCTTAATAGTTGACTGGTAGAGAATGCGTAAGATATTATTAATACCACTTAAAACTACAGCAAAAAAAAATACTCTATGCAGATCGTCGCATGGACTGTGGTGTAAAACAAAAAAAAAAAAATACTCTATGCAGATCGTCGCATGGACTGTGGTGTAAAAAAAAAAAAAAAATACTCTATGCAGATCGTCGCATGGACTGTGGTGTAAAACAAAAAAAAAAAATACTCTATGCAGATCGTCGCATGGACTGTGGTGTAAAAAAAAAAAAAAATACTCTATGCAGATCGTCGCATGGACTGTGGTGTAAAACAAAAAAAAAAAATACTCTATGCAGATCGTCGCATGGACTGTGGTGTAAAACAAAAAAAAAAAATATACTCTATGCAGATCGTCGCATGGACTGTGGTGTAAAACAAAAAAAAAAAAATACTCTATGCAGATCGTCGCATGGACTGTGGTGTAAAAAAAAACAAATTTTTATACACCACAGATAGTACCTACATGTACATTTCATTAGGTTGAAGTTCAGTACCTGCCTACATACACGGCCAAAATGTATGAAAAAGATTTTTTGTTTTTATATAACCGATTAAATATTTCAATTTCCGGAATTCAGAACATGACCCAGGTCTAGAATTATACGCTAAATTCATGGTTACAGTTTCCGCACTGGTTAAAATGTTATCCTGTATTAAAACTAGAAATAATTCTAGGTTTCCTCATGACCATAATGTCCAGTTTGCAATAGCTAAGGCATTAACACCACCCACGCGGGTAAGTAGCGAACAGTCGTTACCTTACTTATGCGCCTACTATCTATAGCAGCTATGCTCGCAGCTCCGCTTGCATTCAGTTTCACGATCAAAGAAATTCAGGATTCACGAATTTCGTGAAGGCTTCCCGATCCAACCTACAGTATGTGTTGAGTCTCTTGATACGTAACTCGCCTATTGGCATGGATTACATTTTTCACTGCTAGCACGTTTTCTTCCGTAACAGCCGTCAAAAGGCGACCACTTCTTTATTCATCCCCCAAAGTTAGTCGACCGCGTTTGAATTCGTTATACCAACGATACACGGTTGCCTAAGAAGGGCCTTCATCCATGAATGCCATTTGAAGTCTATTGAAATCACACACACTTGAAATCGCAATAAAACATAGCGCGAAAATGTTCCCGGCGCAGATCAATTTTTTAATGAGACACGATAATTTAAATTAGCTCGCAAACAATGTGGAAGGAAATTTTGAAATTGGAACGTACCTATTTTTACTTACAAATAATCATATTTTCAAAATAGATTATAACTCGCCAGTCTCTCATACATAAAAACTTTTTTTCACAATACTCTCTGAGTGGCCTGCTGGTATTGAATGACTATTTTTCATGAATAAGTCACGTAACACACAGCCTAAAATGGACCTGCACCCTAATGGCGTAACTCACAATCAATCTTAATCTGTTTCATATTGACAGTTCAACAAAATTCATTGCTTTATATACGTTGTTGAGCAGACACATTTTTCGAACATATGAAGCAATGGATTAGCAATCTGTTTCAAAATGATCCAGATTAAGATTGATCGTGAGTTACACAATTAGGGTGCTGCACCCTAATGGCGTACCAGAATGTAAATCATTTTGAAAGTTATTGCTAATCAATTCTTTCATATGTTTGAAAAAAATTTCATCTTAGCAACGTAAAGAACACCACGAAAGTTGTGGAACAGTCAAAATGAAAGCGAGTCCCCACAAATAGTGTATTACGCAATTACCCTCGGTAAATTGAAAAAAAGTTAGAAATTTGAATTCCGCGAGCTATCACCATAAGCGATCTTAAAATTAAAACAACTTACTAATACAGTTAGGTACTACACGAATTTTAGCTACGTCAAAATACCCCTAATCTTGACGCAAATCTAATCTCTTTAACCCATTTTACCTTAACCTCCAAACTACTCTCGGACAAAAGAAATCAGATTAAACCTTCACCTATCGGGTATCACCATTCGATTAACTATCTCTCGTGACGTCACAACTCACAAGGTCGCAATACCCAAAACCAAACATAATACATGTATTACCTAAAAGTTATACAAAAGAGTACAATCACGATGACGTCACCAATAAAAAAACTCGTATTGAATGCACGCGATTCTAAAGATTTATCCCGTTAGGATTTATAATACTGCTAAATTATGTGGTGCGTAGAAACTAAGAGTGGTTTCTGGTAACTTTCGACCTTTTGGTTTGGCAGGGTTATCTTATCGCGCAGCAAGCTGTGGGCACGTTCATAGGCGAAGCGGCTCATACATTATAGGTTATTATAACTTAAAGTTATCGTTTATCGTTTATCTTGTGTCTCAGTGAAAGCGTTGTTCTTCTAAGCTCCGCAGCACCGCCACCAATGTTGATGCGGTCTCTGCCATAATATCGAGAATTTATTATGGAATGTTTATATTTTTTAATATACCTACATTAATTAACACCCGTATTCCGTGTGGTGCCGGACGTAAAAGAATTGTACCATCCCATCTCTTCCCATGGTTGTCGTAGAAGGCGACTAAGGGGCTTACTAGAGAATGGGCAGCAGCGTTCTCCATGCATTTGACCACCATACTGCGATCGCCAACCCGCCTGCCAAGCATGGCGATTATGGCAAATCCCCCCCTTTTGGGGGAGGCTTATGTCCAGCAGTGGACGTCTTTCGGCTGAAATGATGATGATGATGAAACAATACAAAAATTGCGCTATCTCCACCCTATCTTTTAAACAAATAAGCATAATTTCTGAAAGCGTTTTTAGCATGGCCGTGATGTTAGTTTAAGTCATAATCAGCCTATATTGTTCCCACCGCTGGGACACAGGCCTCCTCTCAGTGAGAAGGAGTGGGCCGTAATCCACCACGCGGGCCCAGTGCGGGTTGGTTGATGTTATTTTACTTTTAGGACATGCCGGTTTCCTCACGATGTTTTCCTTCACTGTTTTGAGAGCAGTGGCAGCTGTTGATGAAGTAATTAACACAACAGAGAGCAGCAGGCTTAGCATGACACTTTCTATTTCTACTCTACTGTAGAATAGAAATCGCTTGTCTACATTTCTCGGTACAAAACTGTCAATTTTTGTCGTAGGTTCAAACCAAGAAAGGCGCTTTTCTTTGTTGTTGAAGTAGGTATCTATTGTCCTAATAAATCAGCTATTTATATACGTACAATAGAATAGAAAAGAATAGAAAACATTTATTCGACACAGACAAAACACAACAGCGACAAACATATAAAAAAAAGAAAGATCATCATCGTTTTATTTTATGAATGTGCCACGTGTAAGAACATGTCAAAAACATTTTCCAAAAAAAAAAACAACCGACTACCGGAAAAACACTACAACGTGAATAATTATTTTAATTTCGGAAGTCGGTGACTTGGATATGTATTTTAATTTTAGGTCGCTTTTCGTGACCTTTTCAATTTGGTCGGATTATTAGAGAATTGCTGATATTCTTGTTTTTGATATTACTTTCATTAAAGCCGTAATTAAGCGCTGAAATTAACAGGAACGAATGTTCATGAATCATTTTAATCTATTTAAAGTATGGCATGTTTCTTAATATAATGGGAACTGAGTATTCGATCGCTAAAGTACGACCAGTGTAAAATTAATCATTTTTGTTTTTATGTTCATATCGTCTAAAGTCACAAAATCCAAAATTCCTGACGTTATAAGCGTCTACCACAGGTATTTTGTACAGCTGTTTATTTGGTTATAAGTATATTGGTTTACTTACAAATCCGTTTTTTCTGATTTTTGAAACCATTTAATTACATTGGTTTACGTCAAACCAAATCAAAAACTAATGTTTAAACAAATTTTGAACTAATTAAGGTCTCTTATGGGTATTTTTTAGACTTCTGTGTTGAGCAGTTTTCGAAATCGGGGAAATCCCAAAACGTTACCGCTTCAAAATCTTAAATAACTGATGAACCATACCTTAACACACACAAATTTTGCTATTTAAAAACATTTACCTACTATGCAACAAAATCTATCCATTCATGTATTTGGTTCCGGGCTGAAGTGAATTTTTGAAAATGATTTTGCCAGGGTAACGTTTGAAACCATTACTCCAGCAAAATCTCTTTTTCTCAAATAACTTTAAAACTACAATTCAAACAAATTTTGCTTTAGTAAACAAATTGCTCCTCATGATACACTAATTATTTGTTCCTAGTCTCATCTCTCTAAAGCACAAGTCAGCACAACATTTTGCCAGGGTAACGCACACCATTTTTGTCGCATTTTTTGCTCACTCACAAGTAAATCAAAACCTACAGCGTGCTTTCTGTTGACGTAGAGTCCCATGCACGCAATGACCACATCTGTTAGCACGCGTTACTATAGCGGCTAAGCGCTGCAAGCAATAATAGTCCTTACGGTGTATAGATGTTACTTTCCTCGATAGTAGATAATTATATCGGTATAGGTATGGCAAAAAATTGCAACTTCAATGTCAGTTTGTTCTTGAGATAAATTCATCCCAACTAGGGAACCCTCCATTGCCGTTGTCCGACACGCACTTGGCTGGTTTCTTTTGTAGGATTCCGTAAACAAATGGCAAAAACTACTATACTGACTTATTAAAGCACCGTATGCTATATTAAGTCAGTATAGTGCTAACGACAGTAGGTACTTACGACTTTCAGTATGTTGCCTTCGTACATTTTGTCAGTCTGTCCTTGTGTCCATAATGTTAGTCATCAAATTATCAAACCGGAGTCCACTTAAAAGCGCTTTTAGGAAACTTGCTTTTCTATATTTAGTAATATTTCATTAAGTTCTAACATTTAATTAGTGTAGCTATTGAACACGGAATAGAAAAGACAAAATATTTGCCAAGCTGTACCTACTAAACCGCAGCAGAGCCGAGCACATAACGAAAACAGGACCTTTTCGGTAATACAATATAATATAACATTTATAGGTAGGTTACAACTAACGTGTTACACTTACAGCGTTAAAAAAAATATAAAAAACTTTTTAAAGGGCGGGAACAATAAAACATTATTTTGCGAGGTTGACTGTTGTAGTCGGTGGTAATAAAGCATTTAAAAAATCCATCCTAAGACCTCATAACTATAACGTTCCCACTGCTGGGACACAGGCCTCCTCACGACGAAAAGGAGTGGGCCGTAATCCACCACGCGGGCCCAGGGTTGGCAGATGTCACATGTATTCGAATTTTTGGTTCTAGGACATGCAGGTTTCATCACGATGTTTTCCTTCACCGTTTTTGAATGATCCTAAGACCTATTTAATATAATAAATAATAATTCTTGACATTAAGGTCGGAGATCGGTTTTTTCCTATTTTATATAAAAAATTAAGTCATTCTATTTCATAGTATAGTAACATAATTTAGTTATAACGTATGCCTATGTGCCATTTTCTTCGATAACTGCTTGCCATTTTGTCGTTAGTGACATAATCCCATTGCTGTAGAAATTTTGTGACTTCTAATAAAAAAAATTGCGACTTTACACAGTCCTCTCTTGATGTTAACGTTATGAATAGTTGGTTGCTGTGTTAACTCAAAACAATGTTTAATGTTCTTTAATCAGAATTACCTTACGTACCGACAGGTTATATGAGTTAGTTCATACTTATAGGTATTATAATTATAATTGTTAATTGGTATTCAGTTGCATCCGATGTTATTGCCTTGGAAGGTGGGAAGACCTCTGGTGTGGGACGCAACATGTGTCGATACCCTTGCGCCATCCCATGTTCCTAGCACGGCGGGCTGTGCTGGCGCCGCTGCGGCTGTTGCTAAGACCCTCAAGCGGCGTAAATACTGTAACCTTATGGGTAACTACAGTTTTGAGCCGTTTGGGGTCGAAACGCTCGGGTCATCGGGCCCGAGTGCACGTCTCCTCTTTAAGGAAATTTCTCGCCGGCTGGTCGACACTTCACGTGACCAGAGGGCTGGGTCGTTCTTTGGCCAAAGAATTAGCATTGCCATTCATCGTGGCAATGCTGCCAGTCTTTTGGGCACGTTTCCTGATGACAGCGATGCGGAGGAATACTTCGACGCCTAAGTGTCCTTTTGTTTTTGTATTTATTTTGTATATTGTAGTTTATAATTAGAATTTAACTATTTACAAATAAATTTCAACCACATGCGGTATGTCATTGCTGCTTGAGTAGGTATAGTTTTGAATGTTTTGTTGCTATTGATACTGGTGTGTGCTAGCTGGCATCATCATCAGCCTACAGCAGTCCACTGCTGGACATAGGCCTCTCCAATTTCAAGCCATTCAGGTCGATTCTCGGCAACTCTCATCCAGTTGCTACCAGTAACCCTGCGAAGATCGTCACTCCACCTAGCCTGAGGGCGTCCTACCTTACGTTTTCCGATTCGCGGTCTCCTCTCAAGAACACGGTGACCCCAACGGTCATCGGTTCTACGACTAATATGGCCGGCCCATTGCCACTTCAGCTTGCCAATTCTGTGAGCTATGTCGACAACTTGGGTTCTCTGCCAGATCACCTCATTCTGGATTCTATCTTTCAGAGATACTCCGAGCATAGCTCGTCCCATAGCTCGCAGAGCGACTTTGAATTGATAGCTAGCTGGCATATCAAAACTGTATTGTGGTCCCTTAACTCTTCAGCTATGTCAAAACGACTGATAATATGCCTCTTGCTCCAGTTTTGCAAAATGTCATCGACTGTATCTGTAATCCGTATCAAGGTGACCAAACCGAGCTGCGACATCAACATTCCCGGACTGAAAACGCACCAACTTTGTGCTACTCTTACTGACACTGCGTAAAGTCCATCATCATTTCAACCGAAAGACGTCCACTGCTGGACATAGGCCTCCCCCAATTTGGGGAGGTTTGCCATAATAGCCACGCTTGGCAGACGGGTTGGCGATCGCAGTATGGTGGTAAAATGCTTAGAGAACGCTGCTGCCCATTCTCTAGTAAGTCCCTTAGTCGCCTTCTACGACACCCATGGGAAGAAATGGGATGGTGCTATTATTTACGTTCGGCAACACACGGAATGTAAAATCCATAAACGTCACATATTTTAGTCGCGGCTTTTTTTTGGGTAGGAAATCGTCATTTGTGTCGCATTTTCCCTTTTCGTAATGTAACTTCCAAATGTATAGAATTTCTTCGTTAGGTTCACTCAATTTGGCGGATAGAAAAACAATTTAAAATTGGCGGGTAATCGTTTTTACTTTTCTTTTTAATCTGTCATCTATTTAATGGTATAAAAACCAGCCAGATACAAACTGTATGGTCAAGGAGAAGTTACTGCAACTGTACTTACTGTTACCATAAAATACGCAAAAACTTTTTCCCAACCTATTAGTTCGTAGGCTTTATTTTTTTTCTTTTTCACAATATAGCGTCTGGCTGTCGCCATATTGAATTTTAATTACTGTCATGTCTAAAATGACACTCGCCAGATTAAGACAAATCGATTGACGTAAGAATCATCAAAATCGACCCACGCATTTGGCCTCTAGCGTGCCACAAAGGAACGAACATAATATATTACTTACAAACATACACTGATAAACGCATTACCCTCTGTTGCAGTCGCAGTTGTGTAAAAAAGCAGAAGTTTAGTTAAAAACGTTGTTTCAGCATTGCTCTTTTATTTTGAATCATTATTAATTTTGACTACTAGAACACGAACTGAAAGTAATTAGGATTAATAACTAGGATCTACCTATGTAATTTTACTTGTAGTTAAACAAGTGGTGTAAATTAAAGTCAGCTTCTTTCTGCACCATACTGAACAATTAGTTTTAGAGCTTGAAAATAGTGCAGTTTTTACACAAGCTACAAGTGTTTTTATTGCTATTATTATTGCTCTCAAAACTTTCTTATTTCTTCTAAAAAAGTTTGTCTCCGCAGCAGAGGATCGAACCCTGGTCTCCCGCGTGACAGGCCATACTAACCACTATACTAGCGAGGATAGTATTGGAAAAGTTGTAGGTAATAATGCTATTCTTGCTGCTTGTACAGCACAAAGTGTTGAAGTTACACACTTTTAATCGACCATTTTGACTTAGGCACTGTGGGAGCATAACGCATTTTTGAACATATTTTTTTTTAGTTAAGTTTGCAATATTTTGGCTGATATTACAGATTTTCTGTGATTTCGCGAATGCAGAGCCCCGAGCGCAACCTCGGGACATTGCAAAACGCATAGTTAGCCACATCCCCAATAAGTTACACTGATGCACGCAAGATTCGGCAGCAGCATCTCGTTCACTCAAAATTGTACCTTGTTCCCAGGAGGCACGCTTAAAAATTTAACACTAAACCCTTATTGGTTTAAAAGTTAAATGGAGATTGCAGGCTGTCATTACAACAACCTACATTATTGTAAGTGATACCATTTGTTCAAAACTTCAATGACTAATGTTCTATATGATCGAAGGCTCAAAACAATAAATTAAAAATGTTTGGTAAAGTTCTATATTATATCATCTTTACATTAGGTACAGACGCCAGGACATCAAGCTACCCCAAACTGTTAAATTTTCCCAACTGAACACGAACCTTATGTTTATGTGATAAAGTTGAAAATCTATCAAATACATTTTACTGATTGGGGTAGCTTGATGTGCTGGCGTCTGTACATACATATACATAATCAGCCTTTAATATTCCCACTGCTGAGACACAGGCCTTCTCTCAGTAGTAAGACAAAAACTCACATCGCAACAATATAAAAATCATTTATTAAAAAAAACAAGAAATGACGTGTAGTTTTGCAACTCTCTCCTCCTTAGGAACATTGTTAATTGTGTAATCCGCCTAATACTAGCGAGGTATCAATGAACTGCCAAGATGAGTAGGTACCTGGTCTGCAGGTGGGCGGCAAGGTCGACTGCTACCCACCACATTACAATACACCTCTCACTTTTCATACATTCCGTTTGTGACACATTTTTTTTTCATTAACGGGTTTTGCATGACATTGTTTTAATCTCAATACCTCGAGGCACCTACTATCGTTTTTGTATATTTTAGTAAAACATAACCAGAGGTGGTCCAGTGGTCCAGTGGTAACAACCGTGACTTACGTACGAGTAGTAGGTTTTGGATTCGAATTGAAGCCAGGCAGGACGGACTGATATACTTTGTGCAATTTACTCTCAAAACGATCGTGGAAAACATAGTGAGGAAACCGGTAGAGATACTAGAAACAAAAATTCGAAGACGTGACGGTGGAATTCACCAACCCGCACTGGGCTTGCGTGTTGGAACTCCCTGTCCAGTATTTGGGCCTGTGTTTTAGCACAGTGCACGGTGGTTCAGCGGCCGAACAAAGGCGGTCATAAATACTTAAACCTTCAATGGCGCTTGTTTTTTGTGCCGTTTAAGTTTAAAATAGTATAAAAAGACATTGGTGCCGATTCTCTTGTACACCGAACTAAACTACAACTAAAATTCCTTACTTTCGGCTATGAGAATCTTAAAGCTATTCTGCAAACAAAAATCTCTATATTAAAAATAATTTTCACACAACTAAAATCGAATGTGACAATCGCGACTCCACGTGGTATTTTTTGGCTTTGCAACGTGGTACTAGTTTGGCCTACCCCGTGTTTTTTTTTAGAGCCGGTGGCTCGCTGGTGGCAGCTTCGGACGTGTTTTGTATGGAATTTTTGACTTTTTGTATGGAAAATATGAAAAAAAGACGAGGTGTTAGTGCGAATTTTAGATCTTGACAACTAATTTTATTCCACACCTTTTTAATCGAGATTATAAATAGTCAGATTTAGTTAGACAGTCAAAATTATTAAATTGACAACAACAGAATAGTGAAATTGCCATTTTTACTAATAACTCAGTGCAATCTTAGTGCTGTCAAACAAAAATATAGTTAAGTTGTGTTACTTTAGTCAATTTCAGAATGGGAAGTCGTTATTTGACAGGAATAAACTAAATTTTGTCGATTTTTAGTCTAGTTTAGAGAATTTAGTACATTTACTCACAAAATAATATATTTATCACATTGACATATCATTACATTGCAATGGAAGTATTTCTGTTTTACATTCATAAATTTTCTAGACAATTATTAGATAAATACTGATGTGGTTTTCATTATGGGTAAATAATTTTATCATAAACCTATTATAAAATAAAATAAAAAATTAGTAAACTATCTTTAATCATCAAAATATACTATTTTAACCTAAGAACAAAACAAAATGACTGATATCGAAATCTTATACATAACTAATACTAATATTACAATATAACAGGCTACACCTGCAAAAGGTCTAGCACCTCACTTGTATAAAGGCATTTTTCTTTTGTGGAAGTTTCCGAAGACTTGTTATATAAGGGTCTAAACTGAGCATGAGTCTACGAATTAAATCGGCGTTTGTCGGCGGCGAGATCATACTCGAAACATGTCGAGGGAGTTACCCTCGACATGTTTCGAGTATAATCTCGTCGATATGCCTTGATGTTTTTATTGTTAGTTTCTGCGGCCTCTTCGGAAAGTTCCCCAATCGACAATATTGCATTTTGAATAATCTCGGGACCTTGAAGAACTACTTTGTGCACGGAAGTAGGAAGATTATACCACGGATATTCATTAAACAAAAGTCGTGCGGTCTCTAAAGCATATTCAGTAAATTTATCTACATTTATATTGTAACCAGATGACAAAGCTTGTAAAATAACAGAACAACGGGCAACAATATAATTATACACGTTTCTGTAGTATATAACTAACTTTTCATTACTAATAGTATCTTGAAAAACTTGATGTATGTGTTAGTATTTTTCACGCACACTACCACGTACAGTAGCCCAAACTTTAAAGAAATGCATCCTTGAAAACGTACATTTTGTCAAAGTACCTGAAAAGAAAACAAATCAATTAGTCAATTGTTTCGTAGACCCTGCTACGCCAACAGACCTGACGGCGTAGCACCTCTTTAAATCACAAAGGTGCGCCTAGAAGCAGACAAATAATTCTGTTTTAGAAAGTATATTAATAGAGCTTTATTTTGAAGGTAGATTTAATGACGGCTTAATCTGCACAACATGCAATATAATATAATGTATAAAATCAATTCTCTACTGTGGGACCAAACGTAAGCCAGTTTATTTAGTTAGGGAATTTCTTCAATCCGCACGAAAATATATTACAAATAGTACGTTATGTATCTATTTTTTTTTTAAAATAAGAATGTGTCGAACCCGGTTTTTCTCAAATATCATCCATCTAAAAATGTGTCTTCATTTAATTTGTCAGAACCACAATGTTTATACCTAAATAGATATAGATATGCTCCATTTTTTTTATTTATCTGTAGTTTCTACGTATTAGTAAATTAGCTGCTTTTAATTATTTAGATTCGAAACAGACGAAACAATAAGGCAGTGTCTCTAAACACAATTAGGTAATTATTAAGTAATTTGGAGAAAATAATGGGGAAATTGCACAAATCCATCTGGCGACACAATAAAATCACTGAGGCCAAGCTAGAGATGTCACTGAAGAATGTTTGTTGCGTGGCGCACTATTTTATCATACAAAATAAATTACGATTTGTGACGTTCTGCTTTTCATAAAAATAAAGATAATAATTATGAAATGTGACACAATCTTTACTACACGTCAACGATTCAGGCTCACGTGAGCTCATTTGCGAATGTATGCGTAATTAGAATGTATGTGTGTGAGTAGCCTTATAAAATGTACAAAAATACTAACGTGGAGTGGCGTAAGCAGTCCGAAAATTTTAACTGATACGGCGCGATGACGTAGCTTGAAGAAATTGGTATAGGCCACAGCCGATTATACACGGTCTTTAAAGAAAGACATTATTTCAATTACCGTTTATAAAATTTTACGTATTATAACGTTGCTCCGCTCAAAGTGTTAAGATATTAAAACTTTTTTTTTTTTGTTTACAGGAAATATATCCGAATCCGTCGTTTATACACGACAGAAACGAAGTATTTGATGTAATACCCGGCAAATTAGGTAAGTAAAATAAAACTACTCGTCAAACGATGGTGATGGTATCGTGCATTACGTATACGGATCCTAACCAAATGAATGTGAGCTGTGTGCTAACTGCGATCTGCGAATTGTTTTTAACTGAGAAATTCATCAGCTTCAGTTGTACATACCTACGGATGCTCAAGAGATATATATACGCACACTCGGCTTAGGAAATGTTATTAAAAAAAAAATCCTATACTTAAGTATAATAATTATGTCGTCTAGGTGCCCAAACTATTTAATTGCTCGGCTAAATCCTCAATGTTTTTGCATCGCAAACTTGCAAATGCGAATTTTATTTTTAGTAAGTAAGTACTCATAATTAATTACTTACCTAATTAAGATTTAGGAAACAATGTATTATAAGTACCTAATACAGTAAAAAAAGTTATGGTACCTACTTATGTTCGTTTTTGCTTTTTGTTTAAATGTCTGAACTAAACTGACGGTTAAAATATAAAGCCATTACGCCAGTCAGGCATAAACATACGAAACTCTTCATGTGCGAGTCCAACTCGCAGTCGGCCAGTACCTTATTTGCGTAACACTGTCAATCACATTCTGAATCTTTTTGGAAGGATATTGCAAATCCATTGTTAGAAACATTTGTCTATCCAACAACGTAAATAACGCAATGAATGATAATTAACTGACAAAATAAAAGCCATTGTTACTGTTTGTGCGTTACGCAACTACCCCGCACTTGTTTGTCTGCTAGTAAGTAGTGCCACCACTGATTTGACCGCTGACTTGGTCAGGCAGAACCTTGGCACTTAGGATATGATTATAAAAAACGGGACAACACTTATATTAAAAACTCACTGGTTAATTAGATCCTGCCTGCAGGACGTTAATTTTTAATCTGTGTGCCTTTTACTGAATGTATACTGCTCTGCAAATGATATATTTATGGCTCCTGCAAACAGGCGCGACGCGATACTTGTGGAACAATTTCTATGAAAACTTCATTGAAATCGTTCTACAAGTATCGCGTCGCCGCATCGCGCTGTCGCACTGCGCCTGTCTGAAGAAGCCTTTAGTCTAACAATGCCAGACGAAGCTAGCGTAAGTTAAATAACATCAACGTTCTCTATCCTCAATGTCATCTAGGTTCCTACTTACTCACTAAAGTTTGTCTTTGCTGTCGCGCATTCATGTAAAACCAGAATAGTCATGGGCCTGGCATCACCCTGTTTAGGAGATAGATTAGTGATTTCAGTAACTACAAGCCTTGTGGCAGATAGGATTTCCTATAGACAAAAATTACGAACTTCCATACAAACTTTCACTCCATTTAACCAAATTGGGGATACATCTTTCGAAATCCTTCATTCGAGCTCACTTTTTTTTATTTATGGAACTCTTGCGCAAAGTTTCAGTCTTCTAGATCCAGTGCGCAGTGGCTATGCATAGTCAGTAAGAGAATTCAAAAATTATATAAAGTTTCGTTTTCTCTATTAATATGAGTACCTAATAATTATACGAGATTAGCATACTCATGTCCGTTGTAAAAATACTAGCCAGTCATAGGTGTGTGTATGTGTAGTGTATAGCAGTGTCTGGCCCGCCGGACGCAGTATCTTCATACAAGGAGTTAAAATACCACTCTCCAAACCGTCCGTCACTTGCCTTGCATTCTGTACATCTATACATATAATAAAACTAGCTGTCCCGACAGACGTTGTCCTGTCATATATATTAAGATTTAATTCGCATTCAACACGTGCTTAAACGTTGGTACTTTTAACACAGCGCCATCTATTGATTACTTACTGAACCTAGTCGAAAGGTATCGACATCTGTTAGAATCATTTGGAGTTAACAGATAATTGTGACTGTCAAATAATAACAGACAAATAATTAGCAATAAATTAAAATTGCGACTATAATTTGAGATTTAAACTATCCTATCTCTCAAGTTGGATCGAACTGCACATGGTGTGCGAATTTTATTATAATCGGTTAAGTGGTTTAGGAGTCCATTGAGAACAAACATTGTGACACGAGATTTATATATATTAAGAAGATTGTAACAGGCCGATGTCTGTACATTAAAGATATTGAAGAAAAAATAGTATGGGGGCTCTTTATTAGAGCAACAGAAGCCAAAACAACGGTTTTTAGAATTTTTGTCTGTCTGTATGTTTGTTACTGCATCACGCAAAAACCACTGCATGGAATTGAATGCAGTTTTCAATGATGTATTCCGAGAGGTCTAACTTAAAAAATAGGTTATATTATCAAAAAAAAATGATTATCTACTTGATTCTAAAGTCCACGAGTACGAAGTCGCGGGCAAAAGCTAGTCATAACTAAAAACATTAAGCAAAAGTAATCGCTGGAACACTCACCCCCTTTTTTATATACAGGATATTTTTTTATCCAGTGCGCAAACTGTAACCATGAACTCAGCATATCATTCTAGACCCCAAAAAATCAGCTGTTCCATATATTTTGACCTTGAAGGTATTGCACTTTTCTATGAAACACAGCTGATTTTTTTTTTGTATAACCAACGAAAAATTTCCACGCTAGGGGGTCTAGAATGATATCTGAATTCATGGTTACAGTTAGCGCATTGGATAAAAATTTATCCTGTATGATGCTTAAAGTAAAGTAGTAAGCGACTGTTTAACCATACATTTTTGACGTTTAAACATCTTTTAACTTTAAGCAACGTTTATAAATGAGGGTTAATTTTATGTGTGTGGATGTGGAAGTTATTTTAATAATGATGCGGTATGTTTATTGTGTAGAGTAGAGTAGGGACTGTCGCAAGCGCAACAAACAAGACATAGGTATTACACAGTTACATTCAATAACTTCTGAGACAAATGGCCCAGTGGTAACAGCCGCAACTTACGAGTACGTTCGCACCAAGACAGGTGCTTTACTTTATGTAAATTACTGGCTTCCGCCCGCGGCTCCGCCCGCGTGGAAGTCGCAAATTATCCCGCGGGAACGTACTGCCGGTATAAAAAGTATCCTATGTGTTAATCTAGGTTATAATCTATCTGTGTGCCAAATTTCATCCAAATTCGTTCAGCCGTTTTTGCGTGAAAGAGTAACATAACATCCATCCATCCATACTTACAAACTTTCGCGTTTACGAGTTCATAACCACTGCTTTTCTCTGAAAGAAAACATCGTGAGGAAACCGTCATGTCTTAGAACCAAAAATTCGAAGATATGTGCCATCTACCAACTGACCCCGCGTGGTGGATTACGGCCCGCTCCCTCCACAGTGATAAGGCCTGTGTGACGGTGTCCCAGCTTTGGAAACATTATAGGCTGATTATTATGCAATAACTTCTTTCCAAAACTTTGTTGCTAATCACAGCCATGAAAAAAGCTTCCGTAATGATAATTGTGTCTAGTTGTGGCCGTGATTAGTTGGGGACGTGCTGTGACCTACCTACTCCTTTGAACAACGCAACGGTCTGAGAACAAGTTAAAAAGACAAAATATATATAAATTATGATTATCTAACTTTATCACGCTGTTCCTTTAAATGTTTTCAGTAATAATTCGCTAACCCGTAAACAATCAAGTGCTGTTTGTTTTTAAAACATTTTACAGTCATGTTTGATGGGTAGTAGAAATCTAAGCTGGCAATATTACATAACTATCAGCATGTGCGTAGCTAGTGGGAGGCAATGGTGGACAATGCGAAAAACGGAACCCTTTTAGGATCACATCGGTGTCCTTCCATCCGTTTCTCTGACTGTCAAGACCTTTTTTTCTCAGGATGTCGTGGAGGGTACCATGGTAAAAATTTATATCAAATACGTTAATAGGGCTACGGTCCGTTAGAGCTCTAAAATAATCAAGCTTCTAAGCCAACGCAATGAAAAAATACCAGGCCACTCAGACAGTATTGCGAAAATTTTTTTTTATGTATGAGAGGCTGGCCAGTTATATTCTATTTTGTAAATATGATTATTTGTAAGTAAAAATAGGTACGTTCCAATTTCAAAATTTCCCTCTACCTGATTTGCGAGATAATTTAAATTATCGTGTCTCATTAAAAAATGGATCTGTGCCGGGAACATTTTCGCGCTATGATTTTTTACGATTTCAAGTGTCGCCTGTAACCGGACGATAGGCTTCAAATGGCATTCATGGATGAAGACCCTTCTAAGGCCACCGTATATCGTTGGTATAACGAATTCAAGCGCGGTCGACTAATTTTGGGGGATGAAGAAAGAAGTGATCGCCCTTTGACGGCTGTTACGGAAGAAAACGTGCTAGCAGCGAAAAATTTAATCCACAATAATAGGCGAGTTACGTATCAAGAGATTCAACATATACTACTGCAGGTTGGATCGGTAAGCCTTCACGAAATTTTAAAAGTGCGTCGTCGCGTGAAGAGGATAGTTTAACGCTGGGTGCCTCATAACCTCACCGATGCTCAGAAGCAGGCCCGTGTGGAATGGTGCCGTGATATGATAAACAAATTTGAAGCAGGCTCGTCTCGGCGTATTTACAACATCATTACAGGTGATGAGTCTTGGATTTATCAATACGATCCAGAAACGAAGCGCCGTTATTTTTGCTACAACTGGTACAACCTAGCTTATTGCTCCATTCCCGCTTGACGTTGAGTTTCGGGACACCCTGTATACATCCAACACTCGCATTGGATACAATAATTATGCTAAACACTACAGAAACAATAAAGGTTATTCTATTCTATACAAATAAACGAGCCACAGTTGATGAAACTACATAAAAAGTATCGGATTTAAAATAGGCGTCTATAAAGGGATGAAAGTAAATGAATTACGCAGCGTCGGGAAGTGCGTAATTACATAACAAACACCGTTGTTCATTCTCACGGCCTACTTTCACGGGCGCATGCTTTGAATGGCTACACAATCTAGGGTACTTGATAAGGCTAAGAATTACCCAGCGAACGATATTTGCTTAACGGTATTCATTTATTAGGTCAGCAGGAACATAGGATCACTGCAATTTAATGTAATTTTTGTAAAATGCTGGACGGCGACATACACTGTACGATTTATTTGCTTTGCTAACTTTTTTGTCGAATGACTCTTCCCAGTGTCTACTAATTTATTCTTCAGATGTTACAACTATAGTTCGACTTTTAATTGTATTTCATAACTTGACAGTTGAAGGGTTAAAAGATTTTGATTAAAAAAAAAAGATAGTGCTATGGTGTAAGAACTAAGAATAAACGAAATTGAATGAACTTGAAATTATGTACTTACATGCAATTTTTTTTGGTTTTAAATTTTATAACTTGTCTTAAAAACATGATATCTATGCACTATTAAAATTGTAGAATTTGTTATATATTTTGTTTTAGATTATTTCGTTACTTTCTATTAGAAGAAATTAAAAAAGGTAATTACTTTTATTAATAAATTATTAATTATTCTTATATTCCACATTCACACAAATTATTTTTTAAATATCATAACGAATGATAAAAATGGTTTAAATTCAAATGAAAACATTTTTATCGTTCGCTCTTTACGCAAAACCGTTCACTACCTCAGCACTATTAGTTTTAGTTCGGTAACATTATTTTTCTTTGAACTGTAAAGTTACTGTATACTATTAAAAGTCGAACTATAGGTACTTGTTGCAATGTATGTATATTGTATTTTTTTTGCAGGTGACAAATGGATGGTGTCCTGCCTCGGAGTTCTATACCTCACAAAGGGTCTCTTCTATCGAGTAGTGCCTGCAGACCAAAGGGTTGACGAAGCTTATGCTGGCGTGTTCAGGTATCAGTCGATGTTGTATTTTGTTCACGAATCGCCAAGAACTTAAAACGAATAAAGTATTAAAAGTGGCCGTACTGCTAAAGCGACTGCGACCCGACAGCGACGGCGACTTATGCAAAATCAGCCTATAATGTTCCCATTGCTGGTACACAGGTCACACAGGCCTCCTCTCTGTGAGATGGAGTGGCGCATTATCCACCACGCGCGCCCATTGCGGTTTGGTGGATGTCAAATGTCTTTGATTTTTTTGTTCTGTTTCTTTAGGCCGCAGGCGCACTGTTAAGGTGATTGCAACACGATGGCGAAATATGAACAGATAAATTACGCTTGTCGCTTCAATAGTGCGTACCAACATATTATTATGTTATATGAGTTTGTTTTCACGAAACTGCATTCTCGTCGCTGTCGCTTTATTAGTACGGCTGCAGCCTTAGAGGAATTTTACATTACTATCCTTCAGGAAAGCAATAGGGCCACCAGTACAGTTCGCACACACCGCACAAAATCGTCCTTCCGACCTCGCCGCCGAGGTCCTCGCGCCCCGCGAAGACCCCTAGTAGTATCGGCGCCTAACGTCGAGACCCCCGACCGACCCTTGCTCGTTGAAGCGCCAGCCCGCGCCGCAGCTGAGCCAGTAGCTTTAAATTCCCCGTCTAATAATAATGATGCCAATTTGATCCAGCCTGTCCCCAATAGTGATAGCTGTCCCCCTATCAGTGACGCCCTGAGCCGAGGTCCGTACCCCACAGGGGGTGCCCTCAGCGTGCAGTCGCTTAGTATATAAATTTAGTTTGTAAGCCCTGGCTGGAGGCGTTAAGATTAACTTCTTAATGGCAGCCCCAGGAATGACCGGTTGAGCAGTCACGGCCTCTCAAAGCCAACTGCGAGATGCCCTACAAAAAAAAAAAAAAAATTAGAGGAATTTTCAGCAGTGGGTGAAGTGTGAATTGACTATGACACTATAGTAATATACCCATTGGTTTACCGTAAGCTGTACTATGCTTGATTACTCACTCCTGTAAAATCAAATAAAACCTCTACCGTCGCTGCCAGGCTAAACAGGTTAGGTATAAGGTTCATAGAGATAGGACCTCTTGTTGTCGCTCGCTACAAATAATTATTTAATGTTTGCAGGTTTCGTCTATGGTGGTGTGGACAATGGCTAGAGGTGCTCGTGGACGACCGCTTGCCAACTGTAAACGGCAAGTTGGCATTCCTCCAGAGCAACCACACAGAGCAGATGTGGCCAGCACTACTGGAAAAAGCTTATGCAAAGTTAGTTGGTATTTAATATTCTTCTCTTCTGGAAGGAAACGTTAACATTCATAGCAATCCAATTTATATACCTACTGTTCCGTAACGAACCAAAGGAGACTCATATCACTAAAGAGAACAAACTTAGCATGAGAAGCAGCAAAGTTCCAACGGCATAATTTTTTTCAACAAATTGAATGTAGGTTAGCTTGAGTAAGATCCATTACTTTTACAAAATTAAAGGAAGCGGATACTTGCTTGACAGATATCTTGGTGGCACCTTTTGACAGACTGGTAAAAGTTTGCACTAAGTTTTTGTAAGGATTCATTCCTTCATAGGCTATCATAAAAGTATCAGTCTAACATCCAAAGCTTTTTTTTCTCACAACTAGCAGTTTATGGTCGAAAAGAGAGTTTCCAAAAAAAGAGAAGTTTAAAGACTCCAACATAACCCACTTAAAATGGGACCCCAAATTAACGGGGTAAAAAATACTGCAAATTAGCTCTAGTATCACATGTTTCAAGGAATGCACCCTATTACCAAATACCTTGTATACGTTGTATTGTACAGCCTTGATATAGAAAAAAACCCAAGATACACAATCAGCGTCTCATAAACGTCCGCATAAATAGGGCGCAATGTGCATTGGTGTCAATAGTATCGTCAGTCAGTCTTTCTGGACATTGCTCTATAAAAACCAATTTAAGTCATGCGTGTAAGGTTGAATTTGCAAAAAAATGTTTTATCATAACTATAACCACTGACGTATAATTAGGGACAGTTTTGAACGTTATTTTTATTCGAGACTGTGCATCTTGGGGTTTTTGTATATCAATGTTGTACAGACTAGTCTACGTTCACAAGTGTTTTGTTTTTTCTTTTAATTCGTTACGTAACAAGCTTTCTCACAAATTAGGAATGGTATATACTTAAATAAATAACCGTAAATTCTAACACTAGTCAATAACCAGTTTTACCTACCTGTTAGAAAAGAAATCGAATGACGGAATACCAATTTGCTAAAAACCCATGTATGATTTGCTATAATTAATTTAATTGCTACCGTAAGAAAAAACTGCTACTTTATTTCAGTAGCAAATAAATAAGTTACGCCACACGTCATTGGTAACAAAACTACACAGATTAGGTTAAGTCTTATATTGTATTGAAGTTCATACAATACCACCATTAGTACCACAAATAATGTCGCCTCTTTATGCACTTTAGTTTAGCCCTCAGCTAAGAGTAATAGTGGTTTATATTTTTTAAGACTGATACCGTATTCTCGCTGTCAGTTTGCCGTCTACGAGTATGCTTAAAAAAGTAGAGAGAGAAAAGAAAGAAAAGAAAATAACAATTGTTTATAGACAAAATATACACACTAATACAAAATAGCCAAAAGCCTAACAACCACGGAGTAATGAATACTCCGTGGTAACAACACTTAACATATATTTTACTGCTAGGGGTCTACTGAAAAGTAAAGGGAAGGATGGGTTGCTAATCTCTTCGGATGAGGCTATTATAAAATTATGATATAACTTCACTTACAAGTTAGTTCGTTTAATCACTAATTAAACTCTAGCGTCTCGTCCTCGAGATTAGCATTATACACTTGCAGATCTTGAGAGATTATAGTAAAATATCAAATTAAAGAATAGAGTTACTTTTACCTATTTTAATCAAATTAAATAATAATACCAGTTACTAATTATTATTGCATTTAAAGTTTGAAAATTAACTGACCAGTGGCAGTTTCTTTAATAGTATCTAAAATTCCCCTTAACGCTAACGTGTTTTAAATTCAACTAATTAACTTTTGAGAAAATAGCGCAGTACCTACAGTAAGCCAGGGTTACACTATGACCATTGACGTCCAACCTACTGTACCTTTGATGAACAGCATTAAAATGCTCATAATAAAGCTACTTGTAGTTAAATTTAAAGTCTGAAAAACATAAAAGTTTCAAATAATACTGTAGCGTCAGAAGTCTAACATGAACTAAGATAAAAATATCAGTGTTTAGTTAAAAGTACCTACTCCCTTAATTTTTTTCTTTGCGATCTACCTATAGGTACATGAAAAGTTTTTATTGAGTGCGTAAACTTTAACCATGAATTCAGAATCGTAATAAATATACAGATACACACACAGATATACAGATAAATATACAAAAGTTATTATGCGCAAATTGTAACTATGAATTCAGCATATCATTCTAGACCCCCAGCGCAGAAATTTTTCGTCGGTTATACAAAAAAAAAAAATATACAATTTCAGATTGCACGGGTCCTACGAAGCTCTTAAGTATGGGAGCTTGCTTGATGGACTCGCAGATCTCACAGGGGGCATTACCGAGTCACTGCAGATGGCTGAGCTGACCGATGCCGAAACGCTGAGGAACTTGCTTAAGAACACTAGCCTTGTTACCGCACATCATGTGGCTGCTGTAAGTTTTACCTCCACCGAAGTTAAAAACATGAAGTTAGTCTACCAAAGAGCGTAGCTAATCTCATCCAATGTAACCTCAGCAAGGTAATCAACCACTTCCTTAGTAGGCGTATTGTGTGCAAATGCGAATGCAAAATTCAATCTATTCAAGGTCATATAGTACCTGGAGACACATACATGGTCCACAACCAATATAAATACCAGGCCACTCAGAAAGTATTGCGAAAAAATTTTCTAGTATGAGAGACTGGCCAGTTATAATCTATTTTGAAAATATGATTATTTGTAAGTAAAAATAGGTACGTTCCAATTTCAAAATTTCCCTCCACATTGTTTACGAGCTAATTTAAATGACCGTGTCTCATAAAAAAATGGATCTTCGCCGGGAACATTTTCGCGCTATGATTTTTTACGATTTCAAGTGCCGCCTGAAACCGGACGTATCGTACGATAGACTTCAAATAGCATTCATGGATGAAGGCCCTTCTAAGGCAACCGTGTATCGTTGGTATAACTAATTCAAGCGTGGTCGACTAATTTCGGGGGATGAAGAAAGAAGTGATCGCCCTTTGACGGCTGTTACGGAAGAAAACTTGCTAGCAGTCAAAAAATTTATCCATGACAATAGACGAGTTACGTATCAAGAGATTCAGCATATACTGCGGGTTGGATCGGGAAGCCTTCACGAAATTCTACACGTGCATCTTCGCGTGAGGAGGATAGTTTCACGCTGGGTGCCGCATAACCTCACCGATTCTCAGAAGCAGGCCCGGGTGGAATGGTGCCGTGATATGATAAACAAATTTGAAGCAGGCTCATCTCGGCGTGTTTACGACATCATTACAGGTGATGAGTCTTGGATTTATCAATACGATCCAGAAACGAAGCGTCAGTCGACGTTTTGGGTGTTTCAAAAGGAATCAACGCCTACCAAAGTGAAGCCATCTAGAAGCAGGGGGAAGAATTTGATCGCGAGCTTTTTGTATTTGACTGGCTACTTGGTGCGAAATATCCGTAACCAAAGAAGCATCAACACTGAATGGTATATACCAAATGCTTGGCAGAAGTTTTCTCTGTTGTGAGCAACAAGCGACCAAACACAGGGCTCCGCGGGCTACTGTTCCACCACAAAAACGTGTCTTCACACACCGCGCTCAAAACGAGGGACTTCCTGAACAGCACGCCGGTCAAACTCCTGGGTTACGCTTCTTAAAGCCCTGACCTAGCATCGTGTGACTTCTTTTTATTCCCGAAAATAAGAAATCAGGTCAAAGGGATACAAATTTCGTTGCCGGAAGATGCGCTGTCACTGCTGTCAGCGTTCGAGCAGGATGTAATCGAGATGTCAGCGGCAGACTGGAAAAAGGGTTTTGAAAACTGGTTCAGACGCATGAAACTTTGTATAGAGGCTAGTGGAGAGTACTTTGAAAAGATTTAATAAAAAAATATTTACTTATAGAACATTTTTTATTATTTTCGCAAAACTTTCTGAGTGTTCCACGTATTGGTACCTATTACCTAAATGTGAGTGATTAAGAACAGCTAATCGTACTGCGGGTAGGGGTAACGATGTCTCCATGTGGTTGATCGGGCTCTAACTCTTTGTGTATAAGGACGACACAGAAAATTTCCTAGTCCAGTGGTTTTTTCAAAACAGGACGCGTTTGTTAGATTGTTTTTAGACAGTAAAAGGCATAAAAAACATGCATAGCATATTTTTTTATTGAATCGCAATAGGACACACCAAAGTAGTAGTATATTTTATCTTATAAATTCTGAGCAAACTCACGCTTTAAATTATAAATTACTCCTTTTCAGGCACCTGAAGACAAAATTCCCGAGCTTCAAACGGAAATGAATTACGTCATCTTGAATGTGGAACAGGTAATGAAAACATTGAATAAATACTCTTAATTAAAGTTATTAATCCTACATATTTCTTCCCGTTGTTGGGCGCAACGCAACGCGTTGGTGCCGTAATAGGCGACCAACTTACGACACCATACCGCGATCGCCAACCTGTTTGCTAAGCGTGGCGATTATGGCAACCCCCCTAAAAATGACAAGCACCAAGAAAAAATGGCCCCTAGTGTCTGGCGGCCCGGCTACCCTTGATTATTGATCTAGATTGTGACGAGTCTTTACTTTACTTTGTATTTTTTTAAATAATGAATTGTGCCACACGGATTTGAGAACATAATTCGTTCTCTTCGCTGCTCCTCCACATTTATTATGCGCACATCCAAACTGTGGATCCCTCTGCCAGCGTTTGTGCCACTTCCACATTTAATCCTTCTGCCCTGCAAAGCAAGAATAAACAGGCATCATTTGGACACGCTCGATCCATCATAGACCTCCTCATCCATCGCTTCCCACCAGGCGAGATCGAGATCAAGAGCAGGCCCATTCAACAATAAAAAGTTAAAAATAAAATGAACACAAAATGAGGCCCTTAATTTGGAATTATACTTGATTTACAAATATTCGAAGATTTGACTGTACACCTAATCAGAAGTTAATCAACATAATTATTCTCCTTTCCTACCTGATCCAATAGTTTATTTTTTATTCTTAACATTACAGGTAGAAAGCACAAAAGGCCCAGTACATGTAGTGCGCCTGCGGCGACCACTGGGCATCGGAGAAGTTCCTGTACCCTACATTGTTTTAAATACCGAATCGTAAGTTTAATTAAAATATTGTCTCGAGTTTATTTTAATAGACGCATACACAATAGGGTATATTTAATATTTAAACCCCCATTTGGGGAGGCTTTTGTCCAGCAGTGGACGTCTTTCGGCTGAAATAGGGTATTACACTCATTTTTTTAAAGTGTCCTAATTATATTCTAAAGTGCTAATAAACAAAAAAAAAACACAACATTTTAATTTAATCGATTAGTGCCGTAAAAATGCATATTAATTTTACATTTGTATTTTTATCATACAAAATATCACCGCATTTATTTACTCAGCAAACTGACGTCATACCCACAGACCAATAGGGGTCCACTGCGTCCAGCGTTTTCGTCAAATTACGCGCAAAATATGAAAATGTAAAACTCTTATGCATTTTAATTACATTAGTCGATTAAATAAAAAATTGTGTTTTTTTTAGTGATTTATTATCATTTTAGAATCTAATTAAGACACTTTTCAAAAATGGGTGTAAATACCCTATTATTTAAATCCCTTCTCTGTGCTGTGGGTAGTGTAAAAAAACCACGAAAAAAAGGCTTGCAACTTTCCACAGCTGGCACACAATACCGCAACAAGAAAGAGACCGCTTCATCTCAACGCCAAAAGGTATCTGGATGCTTTTCGCGGAGTTCCAACGCGTTTTCACCCGCGTAGAAGTAGTACACTTGGACTCGGAGACCTGTAGAGCAGAACCTTTCTTAGCTGACAAGGTCAAATGGCAGATGAAGATGCATCAAGCGGGGTGGAAGAGAGGAGTGTCGGCTGGCGGATGCCGGAATTACGTGCGTAAGTACTTTGTGAGTTAGAACTGTCCCAGGCTATTCTTGGTAATATTATTAATGCCTCCGCGCACAGTTATCTTGAATAAAAGTCAGCCAATTGTAATGCTTTCCTTTCTTTAATTTAACACTGGCTTTTGCCAGCGGCTTCGCCCGCGTGTAGTTTAAAAATTATCCCACGGAAACGTACTTCCGGGATAAAAAGTACCAATCAATATCCAGGTTTTAATCAATCTTTACATCCAAATCGAAATCCGTTCAGCCGTTTTTGCGTGATTGAGTAACAAATTTACAAACTTTAACATGTAGGATGAACAAAACAGTTAAATGACATTCAGATCTTATCCTAAAATAATTAAACATGACTATAAATATATTTGTAAAATAATTGTAGTGGTCGCCCAGCGCTCGAGATTCGACCATGTTTTTTTTTAAATTAATTTAATGTATTTCTAATGCATTGTACAAAATCATTTTCCAAAAAAAAAACAACCGACTTCCGGAAAAACACTACAAAGTGAAAAATAACTTTAATTTCGGTGACTTTGGATATGTATTTTATTTTTTTGTGACCGCCTTTCGTAATTAAAGTTATTTTTCACTATGTAGCGTTTTTCCGGAAGTCGGTTGTTTTTTTTGGAAAAAGTTTTTATTTTTCACGTTTCAGTTATAGTACCTACCCCACACCAATTCGAAATTTCATCATCCTTGGGGTCAAAACAAATCATATTTATGCGATAGCAGCAATCGCGGTTGATTTGCTGTCATTTTTTGAAGAGTTCCGTTCTCAGTTTTCGAAACACATCATCAGATCTATACGAAATTTTAATAGGATCATTTCGAAATAAACCCCTTTCGAAGAAGTAAAGAATTTTGCAAATCCGTCTATTTATGACGGAGTTATGCCCGAACATACATAAAAAAAATATATATAAACATGTCGAATTGATAACCTCCTTCTTTTTGAAGTCAGTTAATAAAAATATTAGCTTTCTGCATTCCTACTCCTTATAATCTTTAACTGTGTTAAATTCCATACTCCTCCATCTGCGTAATTTTCGTTAAAAAGGGTACAAATTTTTTGCTTCACATATTAGTAATAGATAACAGGTTATTTTATGCAGACTATGGCGCCTATACAGCATGGCGCTTTAATGGGGACATTAATTTAACCACACGTAACCGATGTCGCGTTTTCGTTTTGTAACATATTTTAATTTCATCCACCATTAAATTTATTGAGTTATTTTGATTTTCCAAAATTAGAATCTTGGAGCAACCTGTACTTAAAGAACTGTCGCGCAGAGGTGTAAATTTACCTTTAACCTTTACAATTTTTTGTCAACAACATACATAAGTATCTACACTAAATTAAAATGATCATGGAACAGAAACTCTAAAATTGACTTTGGTACATTTTCCATCCGTGGTCCGATTAACATGATTCCAACTGGGATATCTGTGTTGTACATAATTCTAGCCTTTGGAATTAAAATGATAGAAAATGAACATAAACAAAAAAAACACATTTTCAAGCTATGTAATTAATTGTAGGGCTATCCTTACATTATTATTAAAAATCCTACTAATATTATAAACGCGAAAGTTTGTAAGTATGGATGGACGGATGGATGGATGGAAGGATGTTTGTTACTCTTTCACGTAAAAACTACTGAATGGATTTGGATGAAATTTGGCACACAGATAGATTATAACCTAGATTAACACATAGGATACTTTTTATCCCAGTAGTCCGTTCCTGTGGGATAATTTCTGACTTCTACGCGGGCGAAGCCGCGGTCGGAAGCTAGTACCTTATAAACTTACTTTAACCAGTCTGATTAGATTCGAATAAATAAAAACTTATGACAAAATTAAGCTAGATAGACTAATTAGAAACAAGCATCAAATTAAGCAAAATCTCTTTAGATTCAAATTAGTTACTTATAAAACTTTACTGACTCACAACTCAATTATACGTAACAAATCTCCCGCTACTTGTGCCCGTAGATAGGGTCTCTCCGCCGACAACATACAGGCTGATTTTTTAGTCACCGTCCAAATTTTTCAGGGTGATAGTACCCGTGAAATTGAACAACTTTCTCCAAGGAACATGGGTCGAAATATGAAAAAAAAAATCGGACCTCCCATACAAAATCGACCAGCTAACTATTGATTTTGCATGGGAGGTCGATTTTTTTTTTCACATTTCGACCCATGTTCCTTGGAGAAAGTTGTTCAATTTCACGGGTACTATCACCCTGAAAAATTTGGACGGTGACTAAAAAATCAGCCTATATACCTTTAACTAAATCGTTTAACATTTTTCTTTACAGACTTCTTCCACACGAACCCACAAATCCAAATAGTATTGACCGAACCAGACACTGTCATCATATCTTTGAACCAGCACTGCATTATGGAACCCAAAGTCATCGGCTTCAGTATTTATAAAATTCCTTCACCTATGAACGAGACCGCAAAAGCTCTGTTCTTTAGGAAAGTGAAGAGTACCATAAATTCACAATACACGAATAGTCGGCAAGTCACTCACAGGTACGTGTTTTTAAAAAGTTTATCTTTAGTGTGTACCTATACACAGTAAAGATAAACTTACAAAGAAGATAAAGAAAATGAACATTCATTTTAGTTACCTATAACTAAAATGAATGTTCATTTTCTTTATCTTCTTTGTAAACAATAAATAGTCCTGTTGATTCTGATATACGAGTAATGTCAGGTAGTGACGCCTGAACCCTTATCTACTCACTACAACTATAGGTGCCATCGCCTTTTTTCAATGTTGTTTGTTTCCAAGTAGTTACCTGTCACTGAGAATGTTGAACTCTACTGCCCTATTATCCTTGATGATCCAATATATACATAGCTTTATAAACTATAAAATGAATTGATCAAGCCATAACTGCCGCCATTTTCCAGATCTCCGCTAGAAGCGAGCGCCTTCATAATAATGCCAACAACTTTCGAGCCACGCGACGAAGCCAATTTCACACTAAGAATATTCTCGAACAAACCGATCAAGATGAAGGTTCTAGACAATCCACCGAAGATGACGAAAACCGCTCTAGTTAAGGCACCTCCAGTCGTAGAAGTTAATAGTTTCGCGCAGTATGAAGCTGTGTTCCTACAACTAGCCGATGAACATAAGACAATAGACCCTTTCGAACTGCAAGAGTTACTCGACGCGTGCCTTCCGAACGACTACATTAAGAGCTGCGCGTCGATAGATACGTGTAGACAAATTGTTTTGTCTTTAGATGTATCCTTTTCAATCGTTAATGTTTATTTTAGTTTAGCAATATAATCTAATCAGCCTCTGGTAGAAAATATCCTAGCGGAATGATATTTACCTAGTTTGCTGCCCTAGATCAGCTTATTGGTAAACGCAGTATGGTCTTGTTAGTTGACCGGAATATGGGGTCTTATTTCCTCGAGGCTCCTTTTACAGCACTTGTGTCTTAATCTTCTTCTTTTCGTGTCGATGGTACTCGTACATTTTTTTTAATATATATAATTTAAACACAGTAGGCAGTGACCACGTTTATTGCCGCATCAGTGACATTATTTAGATCATCAAATTTGCCGGTGGACGGGCACTTGGGCACTCCAGCAAGTGGGGCATGGTCTGATCAGAAGCACCACACTCGCACTGGGTGCTGGATGAGTCAGTAATCCCCCACTTTGACAAATTGTGTCTGCAGCGGCCAACTCTCAATATTCCTTAACAAAAAACCATAGAAAAAAGGCACTGGTCGGATTTCGTTATCAGATTTCAAGGACCTCATGTGTAGTTTAAAACATTGGCAGCTAGTATTCAGAACACACGCCAGAGAAAAGATGGGCGTCCTCAGAGCAGAGAGGTTCCGCGACGCCCTACGCGACGTTGGCTTTATAGTCCCCGAGAAAGTAATGAACCTTCTTGTCCTGAGGTATATGAGGAAGGACGGCATGCTCCGGTTTGGCGACTTCGTGTCAGCTGTAATGCATCTGCATCGGGCGTTTGGTAAGCATATTTCTTTTTTTAGTAATACCTTCGCTGCAAAAATAAAAGTAACACTTACTGAAAGAGGCGCCGATGACCGAGAAGCTATCTGGAAATCGGATGTCATGATTATTTCTACATGCTAATGCATGTGATCTGTACTAATGGAATCAAGACCACTTGATCCCGAGTCTTGATTCGCGACAAATGGTAAGTAAAATAAATTGGGAGAATTTGTTTTGCTTACCATCTGTCGCGAATCTGAAACAGCTAGGTATTGCCACAATTACGTGTAATACTACAGTCGTAAGAAAGGATATGACCCCTTATTCACGTTACGCGTCCGTTTTGGGTCACAGAAATTCATATGTGTAGGTACTATTCTTCCCATTGAGTCGATAGGTTAAGGTCGAATTGCCCTGGGGTTGAAATCTCACGGGGTCAAGTTGTCGTAGAATCAGGAGTATAAGGAACATATCTTGAGGAAGATTTTGAGTATTTATTTATTACCTCATCATCACTATAATTACAGGAATTTCCTAATTCAATAGTGTGGCCATAATTACAGTTTTATTAATTACCATAACATAATAAGTACATCGTGGTTTTTGTGAACTCACTCAGATAACAAATAAACAGATCTATGCTGTCTGCTACGTCATTAAGTACACGCAAGACTCGCGTTATAGGGGTTTTAGTCAGTATGTTAGTCCTACTACTGGGCACTGCCAATAGACGTCACCGTCGCCTTCGCAATACATTATTGTCGGGCACACATAGGTTTATTTCTTTCAATATACCTAGGTTTGAAGTCTTGCCACGCAATAATTTAAAAATAAAGGTTGCAAGAGCTATGCTCCTCATTGTTTTCAATTTATTGTATCCCACCATGCCTATAAAAAACAAAGTTGGAGACATAAATGGATCAAATGGATATACACCATACCACCTTAGGTACAGAAACCTAGTAAAATTATTTTGTATACGCTCCAGCATGAGATTGTATTTAGCTTTATGTGGAGCCCATATGATTGCGTTACATTCAAGCTGACTTCTTACCAATGCATTGTACAAAGAAGTCAGCGCAGCGATGCTTGTAAAACCCTCTGCTTTTCTTAGGACGAAACCTAGGTTCCTATAGGTTTTTTTACAAACATTTACGATGTGATTACGAAATGCCAGGTCCGAGTCAAGGCGTACTCCTAAATCACGCACCGTTTCCGTTCTATTCTATAATGTGTTGTCCACTCTATAGTCATATTTTTTGGGCATTTTCATCCTACTAAAAGCTATTACCGAACACTTTGACGTATTAAACACTAACTTATTCTTTTTTCCCCATTCTACAACCCTGTTTATGTCTTCCTATAAGCGCTCAAAGTCCTTTTGTTCTTTCATAGCTATTAGTAATTTTAGATCGTCAGCAAACAACAGGCACTTGGCATTCCTGACGACCTCGGGCAAGTCATTTATCATTATTATAAATTGAAGTGGTCCTAAATTACCGCCCTGACTTACGCCTGACCTCGTAAAATAGGGCTCAGATTTGTACCCAGCATATTCGACGAGTATTAATGTGGATGACCTTAAAGACATTTTTTTTAATTGTTCAGTAAGACCTTAATTTTATTCTTAATTATGTGGTCGATTGTTTTCTATTTTCAGAAATCTTCCACAAAAGCAACAGTATTCGAACGGAAGGTGTTCAAATGAATCTATCAGAGGTATGTAGTATGTATACGTTTTTGGAAAAGCTCAAACTATTGTAGGGTCAAAATATAATCGGTCAGATTTTTTAAATTCCATTAGCGACAGATTTTGGCTCATAATTGCTTAAAATTTTGTAAGAGGGAATTCTGCTGTAGGATGAGTCCTTAGCCCTAGTAGTCCTAGGTTATGGCTGCGTCTGCTCCACAGACAATATTATGTTGGGACGAATGCTTTCGTATTTACTTCTTTTATTACACATTTTGAAAGTAGACTGCGAGACTACGTACTTGATTGACTTTTTAGAAAACTGTATCTAGGTATTCAATAGATACTGTTACTGGTTCTAAATATAGTAAAACCTAGATAAATGGGCCCTGGACATAAAAAACCCTTTGAGAAACTCATGAGAAACCTCTGTTAATGTTAATTACAATGAGGTTCCGATACTTTAGCATTGAAATACCTCTGTTACTGGGAATTTTAAGACCTTTGTAACTGAGACTTGATTTCTTTTTTTTTTTTATGTTTACCTCTATTTTTGCGACTTTGTAGCTCTATAGCCCTTATAAGTGGGCCAGTTTATCAGCTATAGACAAGTTATGACGCGTTTGTTTACAAACAGTCTAACCCCTTCCATACTTGCTTGGTACATTTCGATCTCTCATAGTGGGACCCCCTATAAACAAGACAACTGTTATGTTAACCTGCCTATTTGGAATACTGGGTAAATGAAAAGCCTCTATAAGTGATAAAAAATATAGGCCCCTTGAGATCCCACTTATCCAGGTTTTACTGTATTATTTATTTCATAGGCATATTACTAAAACAATATTATTTCGTTCACAGTGGCTGAAAAATGTATTTATGTGCTAATTATACAAGACTAGCAGTGTTTGTGGTTAATTTCTACTTAGCAAGACATCCTTAAGGGTCTGAGCTCAGAAGACAAGGACTGAATGGTAAAACATATAAGTGAACAATTTTTATTTATACTTTTTGTCGAAATAGTGATTAAGAAATACTGGATGTATTAAAATAACCAGTGTTGTGCTAATTATGCCGAATACCACTTAGTTTGTATTAGTGATGTTCTGGATATCCGTATCCGTATCCGTATCTGCGGATATCGGCAGGGGAAAAAGATACGTATCCGTATCCCTATCCGTTAAATTTTTGACGGATCTTTCACCTTATTAATAATTCCAAATTGATCTACTAAACTTGTTTGAATGATCCGGCACATCACTAGTTTGTATACATAGAATACTCTTTATAATGTCATCATTTGTATAGCTTTTCCCTAATATTTTGGGGTCGAATTTCATTCTAACCCGATGCAACTGAATACCAGTTTTTTTTCATTAAGTCTTTATTATGTACAGTCAACAAAAGATAGGTCACCAAGCTCGTCGAATATAGAAACCGATAGATGTATTCGAATGAAATTTAATTTGATAAAAGAAACTGTTTGTTTTCTATTAATTAAATTACCTTTTTTTCAAAAACATCCATCGTTTTCTTAGGGGGTGTCCATTAATTACGTGAGGAGTTAAGGGGGGGGGGGGGGGTCGAGTCTAATCTCACTTAATCTCACGTGGGGGAGAGGGTGTTTCTCGGTAAATACCACGTAATTTTTATTTTTTTCTCGCAAAGAAACTATGTAATATTACGAGCAAACCGGGTTAAATTATGTAAAACATGTTTTTCCGCCAATATGGCTAAAATCATTAAAAAAAAATACTATCGCGGTTATGCGAACGCCTCAAAGTAGCACAGTAGCTCCTCGATAGTTAAACCGCCACCGGCCAGCCAAGCCAGCCAAATGCAACGCATAAATCCAACGCAAATAAGCACAGATTAACGTTTTTACACTAAAAACACGTATTTGAAAAATCTCACGTGAGATTATGTTCGAGACAAATCTCACGACTTCTAACCAGAGCGGGGCTGGGGGTCGAAAAATCGCCAAAATTGCCTCACGTAATTAATGGACGCCCCCTTACTAAACTTCAGGGTGGATTCTGAATAGGGTTTTACAATGGGCGGTCTTATCGCTAAAAGCGATCTTTGACAGGCAATGAAATAGAAACGAAGGCCATTCCAGTTAAGAGTTTAGAGAAAAATTATATTTAGTGAAGAATTTTGGTAAATTTTCAAAAATGTAAGTACATAAAAAAAAAACTTGTTTTCCATGAATTTTCGCCTAGGCTTCAAAAATGGGTCACACACACACATCTATCACGTCCTGGACGAGTCACCCAGTATAATGATGATGGAACTGTGTATATGTATTGTAAGTACTATTTTGATGTAGCCAGTACGTCAAGCTACCCCAAATCTGTCAAATTTCTTTGATAGATTTTCAACTTTATAATATAAGCGTAACGTTCATGTTCAATTGGGCAATTTGACAGTTTGGGGTAGCTTGATGTGCTGGCGTCTGTACTTACCTAGTGTGAAAAGCTATTTGTTAGTCAGTTAACTACGTGTTTTAAAACGCAGTATTTTTTATTATTATTTATATATTTTGTTCAATTTGTCGATAAGTAATATTTAGACCCTGTATTATGTATATTTTGATAAAATCATGATAATGTCACAACTATGTAGGTATGTAACTCAATATGCACGTGTTTTCAGAACATGCTGTTACTATTATATGGTCTGCTTACTGGTAAAACAAGATAAATGCATTTTTTACTAAATCGAGTTAAAATGCAGTCACATGTAACTTTATACGCGCTATCTACTGGTAAAACCGAATAAATGTAATGTCCGATGGCTGCAGAGATAGTGAGTTTGTAAAAGTGATATCTTCTTACATTTTGAAAAAATATACCAGTATATCATAATAAACAATCTTATGGCTTAAATCCGTTTCAGATTATGCAGATAAACAATAATAAATACGGTTTTACATTTTATAGTTTAAGCGGTAAAATGGTAAGAATTATTCTGAGAAAATGTCATAAGCGTATTTATAATTATTATAATTAAAACTCCTTAGTAAAAAATATAAATTATATTTTTTTCGTTTTGGCTGTAGAGAAATTATCAAACCAAGTAGAAATATTTAATTCATTTTAGTAATTAAATATTTCTACTTGGTTTGATAATTTCTCTACAGCCAAAACGAAATAAATGTAATTTATAATGTTTTACCAGTTAGAACGAGAGCGATCGATCGCAGTTGTCACATTATGTTGTTGATGCTCCAACGTGCTCCACGTAGAAATAAAAGTTTTAAAACTTCAATAGTTTAGTAAGAATCATTCAAAAATCAACAATTATTGATCACTTTTGTATGATACCTAATAAGTGACAAACTTATACTAAAATTCTACAGGTAAAATGTATCAAAAATATAATTATTTTAGCGAATCGTCTCATAAAAATCTTTTCAATCAAGTAATTGGTGTAAAATACTATAAGCCATAGTACAAAACTGAAGTGAGCTTTTAAATAATTGCATTCAGAAGATGTATCACGTTTGTTAAATACCTACAGGTAAAACATTAACTGCAGTCAGTCCCCTTTCGATCTAAATTTATTTATTTACTGTTTTTACTTATAGTAAATATTATGTAAGAGTATAGGTATCTTAAAAGGAAGGTAATTACTGCAACATTTTGCTTTAACAGTTTTTTAAATTAATGTGTTTGAAATAGATCAAATTAAAACATAAACTTTGAAATGTCATTTCAGACTGCACGTATAACTTTTTACCCATAAGCAGACGATATAGTAAACTATATAAGTACTCTCCTCTAGACATAAGCTCAGTGCATTTAATGTATTCTAGTTAAATATAAGTTTGTCTAAGATGTAAGTCGCGTTAGAAATACAATTGTGTGTTTTTCTATGCCCACATACCTACTGTAAGATTTTTATAATAAGGTGTGCATTGTATTTTGGACGCCGACTTTTTATTATAGATAAAAACAGACAGTGTGTATATAAACGTAGTCAATACAGGTTATGGTTTGGAAAATAATGATATTAGTCCACATTACGAATACCTATTTATAATCCGCCTTAAGGACCCAGGATAGATTACCTATAGGTACCGCTCACAGATGAGAACATAATTAATGATTCAGGCTCATACCATGTATAATTACAGCCTATATAAGCTAATCCACTATTTCCAGTCCATAACTTTGACGGACTAAGGCGTGCTTTTAATGAACATAAATATTACTGCAACGATCTCGCTTTACTCAAAATAATAATAATTATTATAATAATCTTTTTTATATTTAGTTGTAAATAAAAGAATCGTAAATCCACCGAAACGGTACTTACATTACTGTATTTGAATCACAAAACTATGCGATTACATTTTTGTGATTCATTTGTATAAAGTGAAATATATGTAATATATATTCTTGGGTGTCTAATAAAAAAATATTGGTTTGAAATCTATTCTGTAGTTTATTTTCTATTGCCTATAGACGCGGTAACTGTGAGTAAAACTTACGTATTGCTGAGATTTGGCGTTACCACAACGCATGACCAATTGTAAGGCGGCTTCGCTTCCCACAGTTCCATTTGCCAAAATCAACAGCGCACAGCGGAGAGAGCACAGCGGGCAGCTCGTCGAGTCCCGAAGAAATGGTTCTTCTGAAACCGAACAGTGATTCCATTATACAGTAGCGAATATAGAATTGAATCAGCAAGTCCTCGTTCGGTAGGAGGGATATTAGCAAGCCCAGCACCCTAATTGCGTAACACGCGATTAATCATAATCGGTTTCATTTTGACAGTTCAACAATATTCATTGCGTTATTTACGTTGTTGAGCAGACACATTTTTCGAACATATGAAGCAATGGTGTAACCATCTGTTTCAAAACGAAACAAATTATGATTAATCGTGAGTTACGCAATTAGGGTGCAGGTTTACACGGACATATATACATCGCGGCGATGTTTTTTCGCGAGTCGAAAACCTAAGTGTGTTTTTCTCGCGGTGCGGTGGTAGGTTGCGCTCTGTCGGATTGGATTCCCAATGCTCGGCTCCATAGCAAAAGTTCAAAATTCGATGCGCTATAAAGAAGGCGAGTGCGTACCTGGGCTTAGTATTATTACTCATCACGCGAAAGGCCAGGGTTCGATCACGCCGCATTAGCGAAAGGGAGCCGGGCAGGCCACAATAACATTGGGGTTTTCTCGGCTCCTAGTAGCAATAGAGAAATGCGGCCGCCGCAGGTAAATTCCTTGTCGGCGGGCGCACCCGGGGGAGGTAATAACACCACGACCCCCGGGGTGAGCAACATGACGATAATAGAGGCCGCGTTGAGGGTCCTCCAGGACATCCTGCTGGCGCTCAGCAGGGGACAGGACCCTATGCAAGCCGTCCTCACCGGCATGACAGAGATAGTTATGCTTAGCAGAAATGCTTAAACCGGTGAGGATGGTACATTGGAACGCCCGCGGCCTCAGAGACAAGGTCGCGCTCCTCCGTCCGCTTCTCCAGGAACAGGACATCGACGTGGCGCTCATCAGCGAGACGTTCCTGGGCCCGGCGGACACAGTCCGATTCCCGGGCTATATCATCTACAGGATGGATGGGCAATTCTCGTCCAACAACAGGTGCTACCGCGGTCTGGCAGTACTGGTGAAACGAAGAGTCGTCCACCAGGAACTCCCACCCATCACGCTCAGCAGCTTAACCGCGCTGGGAGTAAAACTACATGTCGCCGGCAACGACCTTCACGTGTATGCGGCGTACAGGCCGCCGGCCGATCAACTAAATATCGCCGACATACACGCTCTACTCGCGTCGCCGCAGCCCACCATCATAGCCGGCGACCTTAACTGCAAGCACCCAGCGTGGAACAGCTGCACCACGAATGCAGCCGGCAGACGGCTCTTCGCAGACGCAGAGGCCCGCGGGTACGACGTGCTCGGGCCGGAGGTGCCCACACACTACCCGGACGCACCAAACCAGACGCCAGATGTCCTGGACATTACTGTCCACAGAGGCCTCACCTGCCAGATCGCGCAGGAAGTGCTAGACGACGAGCTGAAGTCGGACCACCAGCCCGTGCTCGTCAGTCTATCCGAGCACACCACCCGAGTTGCCCATCCAGCGCCACGTCGACACATGGATTGGACCACATTTAGGGAAAGGATGGAGGCCACCATACCCACTCGGCCTGTTACGAACGTCACAGAAGTGAATGAGCTGGCAGAGGGGGTCACCGCCTGCATGCAAGACGCCTTGCAAGCGGCGACATGCACGGCCACAGCAAACCAGGGCCGATACAAACCGCTCCCAGCACACATTGCGAACATGATCGCCGACAAAAGGCGGCTTCGCAAGCGGTGGCAACAGACAAGATGCCCCTCTCTCAAAACCCAGCTGAACAACATCACGGACAAAGTGAAGGCCGAGATACAGGCGCGTTCATCTGAGGGCTGGGAGAGACAACTGGATGAGGCAGACAGTGACTGGTCGTCGGTACACCGTATCTGTAGACGCCTCAAGAATACCCCAGCCCCGGTGCGCCCGCTGCTAAACAGCGACGGGGCGCTCCGTTACACGGCGGCCGACCGGGCCGAAATATTCGCCACCCATCTGGAGCGTCAATTCTCGCCTAACCCGACAGACGCGCACGACCACGTAGCGGAGGTCGAACGGCACCTTGGAGAGTACTTCAAGACGCCGGTAGCCCAGGATGAAGATCCCATCTTTTTCTCCCCGGGACAAGTGCTGGGGACAATAAGGCAGCTGAAAACCAAAAAAGCTCCCGGTGCGGACGGTATAACAAACGCCGCACTGCGCCACCTGCCACAGAAAGCAGTGGCGGCCCTGACTCGCCTATACAACGGCATACTCCGCACCGGGGCCTTCCCCACCAGCTGGAAGGTGGGGAAGGTCATCATGCTGCCCAAGCCGGGGAAAAACGTCCTCAAACCCGAAAGCTACCGGCCGATCACGCTTCTATCGACCACCTCCAAGGTGTTCGAAAAGCTACTACTGCGCCATCTGTCGCCGCACATCTCACCGCGCCCGGAACAATTCGGTTTCCGGGCCGAGCACAGCACGACGCTCCAGTTGTCGAGGGTACTGCACCTCCTAACGGCGGCCGTCAATAGGAGGGAATACGCCGCAGCAGTATTCCTCGACATGGAGAAGGCATTCGACCGGGTCTGGCACGCCGGCCTAATTTACAAGCTCACACACACCACAGCGCCCCGTCGCTTGATACAGGTGGTCTCCTCCTTCCTACAGGACAGGACTATCAAGGTCTCGGTGGAGAACGAGCTCTCCAGCGCACGCCCCGTCACCGCGGGGGTGCCGCAGGGGAGCTGCGTATCGCCTGCGTTGTACTCTGTGTACACCGACGACATACCCGCCACGCACACTGCGAAGCTCGCGCTGTATGCTGACGACGCCGCGTACATTACTACGTCGCTTAATGCGGATCACGCGGCCGTCAAAATGCAGCGCGCCCTGGACGACCTTCCCGACTGGCTCTGCAAGTGGAGACTGTCGGTGAACGCAGGTAAAACGCAGGCGATCATAGTCACGGCACGAGGCCGACTATACCCACCGAGCCTTGAGCTCATGGGGACCGAGGTCAAGTGGACCAAGACCGCCAAGTACTTGGGGGTCACACTGGACAATCGGCTCACCATGGGCCCGCACGTCTGCGACACGGTAGCCCGGGCAAAGGTCACTCGGCACCTGCTTCGCCCGGTGCTCTCGTCGCGCCTCTCCACGCGAGTCAAGCTGGGGATTTACAAGACCTATGTGCGTCCACAGCTCACCTACGCCGCCCCAGCTTGGCTCGCCCTCACGGCCGAGAAGCACAAGAAGAAGCTAAGAACGCAGCAAAATTACACGCTGCGTCAAATTGTAAAAGCTCCTCGGTACGTGAGGAATGACATCATCCACAGGGACTTGCGCGTCGAGAGCATCGACGATTTCAGCGCGAGACTGGCGAAGGGGATGTTCGCGCGTGCCGCACACTCCGAGCATCTACACATTCAAGACATCGCGCCGTGGCACGCGCGACCACCCGACTACAAGAGATTCCCGCGCGACCTCATTGCAGACACCGTCGCAGACGTCGCGCAACCGGACAGGACGCCCGGGTAAGTCGCATCCTTGCTACACGCGACTTCCCCGCACAAATAGACTCCACACTACCTACTCGACACCGCTGCGCATGCGGCGCCTAAGTTAACATAGGCGCAACGAGCGCGGCACACACAAGCACTACGCCACAATCGCAAAACACACAGAATTACCACACGAGCGACGCACACACAACACAAGTCGCCCGACACACCACCACGCCCCGCGACCTGCGGCGCCACTGGCTAGACCCGGTCGCGTCGCTGGGAACGGGGAAAGCACCCACTGTAGGCGAGCGCCAAACAAACCGACGCCCTGATGCTAGATCGGCCTTTGCTGGGCCTTCCCTAGGGAACTAGGGATCTCACCCGGCAGGGGCCAGGTCGCACGGGCGCCGAGAAGCATTAGGGCGCTCCTACAGTCACACCCCCAAAAACACACCCAAAATCGCTAGGGAGGAGGCAACCCGCCCCCCCCCCAGGCGGATAGGTGTGCATTGAAGAGCACCCCCCACCCCCCTCCCCCCGGGGAGAGGGGGGGGGGAAACCACAAGACGGGTCCCCAATTCTGGGGACCGAGAGACAAACGCCTCGGTCATGGGGCCAAAAAGCCCCGAAACCGATTCCTCGCGCCCCCTTCGGGGGCGCAGAGACGTCCAAACAGAGCCAGGGTTCGATTCCTCGGTGGAGATATTATTTTCCCTGTAGGTACCTATACTAGGTTTGTAGTTTCGATCTCTGCAACAAAAATACGGTGGTGACGCGGGAGCAAGAGACGTAAAGACGGCTATTCTGTAGAAATTTCACTGTGAGAACTTATAAAGGGGTTCCCTCTACCTGGCAGAATCTTGATGCTCCGTTTTGGCATAATCTTCTTTAAGCGAATATTTTTAAGGCATAAAAATCATTTAATATAATTATTGTTTGGCCAAATGTTTATATGTACGAATTTACAATGGCATAAGTACCTACTTTTAAGATGGCAGAATTTTATTTGGCATAATTACCTTTGGCAAAATTAACATTCCGCATAATTTCGTTTAGCATAACTATTAGGTATTTAGAGCGACGATTATTTGGTACAGTTTCACTAGGCTAGTGTTGCCGACGATTCCACGGGCTGGATTACCCAAAAACGTAAAAGAAAATCCCCAATTTTGGGGAAAATAAAATAGATATTCCCCACATTTTCCCCACAAGTTTTCAGCAAAGAAATAAAGATAGATACTGTTCATATAAATCAAATATATTTATTACTTATACTTAAGTACTTAATGATTTTAATCAAGGTATAGGCTCTTCATTGCGCCAAATTTGTTTTGTTAACATATCATTTGACGGATCAAATTTTAGGCTCCCTCCTTTCTTCTTAGCTAATACCTTCTCTAGTGGCCCTATGCGCTACTAAAGTGTCATTGTGCAGGCGATTACGATTCTCTGTTTTCAAATTCTTCAGAACGCTAAATATTTTTTCGACAGATGCGTTTGGGAAAGGCAGAACCAGCAGTAGGCTATTACAAGTTTAAAAACATTTCATGACCTGCACTGTTTTTAAGGACAATATACATGGAACGTTTTCCTGTAGCTACAACGGTTTTAAGATAACCTTATAGCCTTGTCTCAATCATCTCTAAGCTACCAACCAACCCAGTCATGGCCTAGTGAGATCAAGTTACTAAGGCGGCTTCTCATCCCACATTTCCAGTGGCCAATATCAACAGCGGCGACTAAAAGCAAGGAAGCTTTATGATTCCCGAAGAAATGATTCTTGTACTGTTCTGATCCCACATTACCAATAACGAAATTTGAGAATAATGCAGTAAGTCTTCGGTAGTATAGTGGTAAGTATCCCCGCCTGTCACGCGGGAGACCGGGGTTCGATTCCCCGCCGGAGAGATTATTTTTGTATCACAATTTTTTTTTTTGCATCCAAGAATTAAAATTCCTGTGCTGGAATTTGAAAATCGATTCAACGTTTTTTTTTTTCGTCATAGTTTATGATAAATTATAAAAAGAACATTGTAATGCAGGGGAACAAGGTACACAAAATGAGGAAAAAGTTTTGGGTATAATATGGTGTAATAGAGTAGGGGAAGTCCAAAAGACATCATAGATAGATTGTGTAAGATCTGTATCACAAGTGATAAGGCAGACGGCTAATGATGAGTTGTTACTGCTCATCTAGAATTACTTAAAAATAAAGGAAAAATTACAAACAAGACTTTTTTTTTTAATTGTTCTAATAATTCTTGTTTCTACCTATTTTCTACTTAGAAATAATATTCTATGCTATATAAATAATACTATTTACATCAAATTCACAATCAAAAAGCAAATCACAGAAAAACGGCAAACTGTATACAAACTATAAAGAGGTAACAAAGAGATTTCACTTTTTAGTGACTAAGCATGGGTTGAACAAAATTTCAAATAATTATGGCTAGTTAAATTATTTTTATATAGAATTTTACCAATTTTAAATATTGAATGTCCTGTCGAAGTTTTATCAACGACAATTCTTGCTTAAATTGCATGTTCCTTGACAAGTAGTGTAATGCTGCTATTAGAATCCTTGCCAAAGAATGTATAATTTATGGAAATTCAAACATAGTGTGGGATGAACAACAGATTGTAAGCACAGTTGAGGCAACACTACAGGAAAAAGTAAATAACCAGTACGCAAACTGCAACCATGAATTAATTCTTAAAAGATTACCCACACCCTGCAGTCAAGGTTTTTAGGGACTATGGGTTGGCAATGGAAAGTTTTGGGCCGCTGAAGTTGGTGCATTTCAGCCATTCTCTATTTCTATTTCTAGGAATATAAACTTTACGTTGAACCATGTATTGCTTTTCATGAGTAAAAACTGAGCTTGATTATGATTGATACTGATATAAGATATTACCAGGTTGTTTCTATTTATAAATGCAGGTCAATATCGGCTATTATAATGCTAAAACTCACTAAACCTAAAATTTTGCTCAACCCATACAGCAGTAACAGCAATTACAAACATTTATTTCTTTTCTTCTGACATAGGTATATCTTCATCTGTGGCTTCTGTGGCAGCTTTGTGTAGTTCATAGAGCTGGACTATTTGTTCGTCTGTCATGTGATCTAACACTTGTGGGCCTAAGTATTCCCCAACTTTCTTCTTCTTTACTTGTTGTAATGGTTTCATCTGCTTCGCCAGTGTTATTGCATAGTCCTGTAACAAAAGGTATGTATTTTATGTTAGTGTTTAGTTATAAGTTTTTATAGTTTTCTGAGTGGTTGTCGTTGTTGTCTATATAGTTCAATGTGGATTTTAAAACGTACACAATGTTGAAACTGTCTTTTTGTCTAATCATCTTGGTAGGTAGCGAGTTGTGGTGAAATAAAAATAACGAGTTTACTGATTTGTATTGCAAGAAATAAATAGGTACATGTCTATTATTATTACCACACACCGTCCATTCATTGAGAAATATCTGGGCTTCCTCAGGGTTGCATTTCTTGTGTCTTTTGAATTCATCTCTTGCATAGTTGTCACCCATGACCCGTAGTTCAGGCGGGAGAGCACGGTGCACTCGGAATATCAGCTTGTACAGTCTACGGACTCGGGAAACATGTTCCAACGACGACATTCTGTAAAATAGTGGTAGTGATTTATTTATTTTTACTAAAATAGAAGCTGAAAAATGGATCATTGTTTTTGATACCGCATTTTAACAAAATCATAAAGTAACCACAATCTTTAGACAATTTGGAGCAGTAGGAACAATTAATGAATTGTAACGAATAGCAATATCACTTTAAACAAGGTTAATTTAGATATTTGGATCCTTATCATTACATACATAACCTATAAATTTAGATTGATTTTGATTAAAAACGGATTACTTACTTGACAAATTATCACGTAGGTTTTAATTTAATTGCTAAATTATTGATGATAATTTATATTAATTTGATAAAATTTTCAACAAATTCAAAATAGTCAACATTATTCCCAGCAATAAAAATAAAAAATATCATCGATTAATATGCTCTGTGGACAGACCGTGGCACAGTATATATATATTTTCTGCATGGAACACAGAACACATGTACTCAAGAGGCATGGAATTAGTATGTCATATAAATACTTCTAATATTACGTATTCCGTCCAGGACATGATAGTGTGACCCATTTGCAACAATTAAGCACTCCGTAACGCCTCTGTTGGTGAAAATTAATGGGTTCGAGGAAGACTAATCTAATGTAGGTATTTTAAGCACTAAATATCACTTTTCTCTAAAATATCGAATTGAATAGCGTTCATTTTAAATGCTCTAAGCTTCATTGCTATTCTATAACCTTAACAATGTACAAACCTTTCCAGATAGGTAGGTCCAACTTCGAGAAAGAGGTCAATCGTCGAATCCGACTCGGCTGGGCGGCGTACGGGAGGCTTCGCATTATCTTCTCGTCCCAAATACCGCAGTCTCAAGACGAAAGTCTTTGACCAGTGTGATGCCCTATGGTACAGAAACGTGGTCGCTCACAATGGGCCTTATCAGAAGGTTTAAAGTCACCCAAAGAGCAATGGAGAGGGCTCGGAGTTTCCCTACGCGATCGAATCAGAAATGAAGAGATCCGCAGGAGAACCAAGGCAACCGACATAGCCCTTTTAGGCGCGTTATGCGCCCGGTTTACGTAAATGAAACCATGTCCATAGTTGTAGTAGGTTTATATTCCTCTTTCACACAGTATACACATTATATCGTAACGAAGGAAATAGCACACACAATTGGCTATCATGGAATACGAAATATAAACTAATTAGTAATTACGTTGCTGAGCTTTCAGCCTCTCTCAATAGGTATCATATTTCTCTCTGTTCAAAAACTGTCAACCATAGACCTCTCGTCTAGAGACAAATATTAGTGTTGCCACCAAACAAAGAGTGGGAACCGTAGATATTAATTTGGTTCGCCACACCACCCCCCTACGGAGAATAACAAGGTATCACACAAAAAATTAAATTAAAAACATATAAGATAAAACTATAAATCTAGAACATCCCTAAATTTGACCCGTCTGCCAGCTCTGGTGGTGACAGTGCGTGAAGGGAATGGAGTAGTTGACGTGGAGGGAGTTGGTTGAGGGCAAGGAGAATCTGGAACAGGAAATTCAACAGGTGGTGAGGAAACCACTTCAGAGTCCAGATATGCTGGCTTAACACGGTCTACGCTGACCGTAGCCTCTCTTCCGTTCATCTCCAAGGTAAGGGTTTTGTCCCTTCTCCTCAGGATGCGGTATGGGCCAGTGTATGGAGGTTGTAGAGGCCGTCGAACCGTGTCGTCGCGGAGTAAGACATGGGTCGACGTCGCCAAATCTTTGAAAATGAAGGTTGACGGTCGAGCGTGTCGTGAGGCTGGTATCGGACGGAAGATTTCCATCCTGCTCCTCAACTCCGTGACGAAATCTGTGATGTCGTTTGGGCTCCTGGGTTCTTCAGCTGGAATGATAAATTCTCCAGGAAGTCGGAGAGGTTCTCCATAGACTAGCTCAGCGGATGAGGTGTTTAGGTCCTCTTTGAGAGCAGTTCTCATGCCAAGGAGTACCAATGGAAGTGCCTTGCTCCACGTTTCGGGATGGCACATTAGGGAAGCCTTCAGTTGGCGGTGCATGCGTTCTACCATGCCATTTGCGCACGGGTGGTAACTGGTTGTGCGAATCCGCTTGGTTGCGCACACGTTCATGAGGCGCCGAAACAAGGCGGATTCGAACTGACGGCCCTGGTCGGTCGTCACAGTACTTGGCACTCCGAAACGGGAGATCCAACCAGTCACCAGCGTGTCCGCTACTTCTTCTGCCGTGATAGATGTCATAGGCCACGCTTCGGGCCAACGCGTAAATCTGTCAACCGCAGTCAGACAATATGTGAAATTGTTTGAAGGCGGCAGTGGTCCTATGATATCAATGTGGATATGACAGAATCTTTTTGATGCGATCGGAAAGGACATCAGCGGTGCAGATGTGTGCCTGGTAACCTTACTGCGCTGGCACTGTAAGCATGACTTCGCCCATTGTCGGCAGTCAGTGTTAATATTCGGCCAAACGTATCGCTCAGCCACCATTCGTAAGGTTGCTCTCACGCCAGGGTGACTGAGATTATGCAGTCGATCGAAAGCTGTTCGACGGAAAGGTAAGGTGAGGTATGGGCGAGGTTTACCTGTCGACGTGTCGCAGAGTATGGAGGTGTTAGTTCCTGGAACAACGAGTTTTCTCAATTTCAAAGAAGTAGATGAACCCGCCACTTTGAGTTCCTCGTCTCTCTCTTGCGACTCTGAAAGGGCCTGGTAGTCCTCCTCCAATGAAATGGTTTCAACCCGCGACATAGCATCTGCGACAACGTTGTCGGTGCCCTTAATATATCGTATGTCGGTGGTAAATTGGCTAATAAAAGTTAATTGGTTGAGTTGTGTTGGTGGAAGCTTGTCACGACGCTGTGTGAAAGCATAAACCAGAGGCTTGTGGTCAGTAAAAACTGCTGCGTTTTGCACTTCTAGTATGTGCCGAAAGTGTTGTACGCTCTCGTAAACGGCTAGAAGTTCCCTATAATAAGCAGGCCACTGAGATTGTTTCTCGGTTAGCTTTTTGCTAAAATATGCTAGGGGTTGCCAGTTATCATCAACTTGCTGCTGTAAACATGCACCTATGTGCATGCTGGATGCATCGGTAAAAAGGCCTAAAGGAGCCTCACAATTTGGGTGCGATAGAGTGGTAACATTAGCTAGGCTCTTCTTGCAGTCAATAAAACATTGTTCGAGCTCAGGCGTCCATGGAAATGGTTTTGCGCCTTTGCTATTAGTTGCAGCGACTGCGTCTATTAAAGGAGCCTGATACTTGGCGGCGTCGGGCAAAAACCTGCGGTAATAGTTAACCATACCCAAGAACCTACGCACGCCTTGCACGGTTTTAGGGGGAGCGAAATCCACTAACGCACGGATACGGTCTTCCGGAGGAAAAGTGCCTGCAGCATTGATACGGTAACCCAAAAACGTTACCTCAGCTGCCCCAAGTACACACTTCGCCGGGTTAATGACCACTCCATACTGGTGCAGTCGGTGAAACAAGAGTCTGAGGTGTTCAGCATGCTGCTGGGAGTCTTTCGAGTACACGAGGATGTCGTCAACGTATGCGAAACAGAAATTAAATCCCCGCACAACTTCGTCTATGAACCTTTGAAAGGTCTGTCCAGCATTTCTAAGACCAAAGGTCATATAGGGGAATTCAAAGAGCCCAAAAGGTGTGATTATAGCTGTTTTACAAATATCATCGGAATTTACTGGAATTTGTTGGTATGCTTTGACCAAATCCAGGGTACTAAAAACAGAGCATCCAGACAAGTTGTGGCCGAAATCCCCTATGTGGCGGACAGGGTAGCAGTCCGGAATTGTGCGGGCGTTAAGTGCGCGGTAGTCGCCGCACGGACGGTAAGTCTCGTCTTTTTTAAGCGCAAGATGAAGCGGAGAGGACCATGAGCTGCTGGAAGGTCGGGCGGTGCCTACGCGAATCATCTCCTCGAATTCTTTTTGTGCAGCTTGAAGCTTTAGAGGGGCAAGACGACGTGGTCGCGCTGTCACGGGTGGGCCGTCGGTAGTTTTGATAAAATGCACAGTGGTGTGCTTCACCTCTTTAGGCGCGCCAGGAGGTCGTGATATGCTCGGAAACTCGGTTAAAATGTGCGAGTATGGAGAATCAGGAGATTGAATTAGTTTAACACTGGGTTGGTCGATTGAGGAAAAATCAGTTTCAGCTGACAACCCTGTTTTGCCATCTCGCAACCTTCCATGGGCGCAGTCTGGTAAAAGGTGGTAATGGGCAAGGAAGTCGGAACCTATTATTGGAGTCCCTACTTCTGCCACTATGAATTTCCATGTAAAATCGCGTCTTAAGCCTAAGTTCAATTTGAGCTCGACCAGACCAAAAGTATTTATTTTAGTGCCATTGGCTGCTAAAAGTTCGTACGGAAGTGGCTTATTTTTACCCTGGGAGTAATGTCTAGGTAGGTACGAAAGATCGGATCCGGTGTCGATTAAAAATCGTCGGCCCGAATACCGATCGGTAACAAATAGACGGCGACTTGCTAGGGAGCAGTCGGTGGTCGCCTCTACTGACTGCTGCTTGAGTTTCCCTGAGGTACCGGACCAGACCAAGTGCATGGTTGTATGCACCTGGAAGCTTTCGCAGCGAATCGCCTGTGGTACCAGCACTGGCCGTTAGGAATGCGCGACCGTGAGCTTGAACGACTGCGGTTATTTCGGTCATTACTCACGGTGAGGCCGGTCACAAGCCGTGTTAGGTCCGCCACTTGCTGTTGTAGCAAATTTATTTGTGCCTTAGTGTCATCACTAGATGATGATGATCTACCTGCTGCATGGACATTCATTTGTTGCGGGCTGATTTCATGCAGCTTATCAGCAAGCTCGCCCAAGTCCTCGAGGGATGAATGTTTTTGGGCAACTAAAATAGGTATCATGTAATGAGGCAACCTATTTGTCCAGATACTTTGGAGTAGCTGCTCTGGAAAAGATGTGCCTGCCAGGGTCCTGAGGTGACGAAGAAATGATGAGGGCTTCCTATCCCCTATCTCCTCTTTTTCAAGAAGCCTCCTAATTTTCTCCTCATAGGACTCAGAGAAACGGGAGATGAGGGCTTTCTTCAGGAAAGTGTAAGGTTGCTCCTTAGGTGGCTCAATAATTATATCCTCAACCTCAGTCGCGGATTTTGTGTCGAGCTGACTTACGGCATAGTAGTACTTGGTCAATTCTTGTGTGATGCCGTTAATGTGGAACTGTGCTTCTAAGCTAGCAAACCAGAGTCCGGGTCGGTCAGGCCAGAAGGGAGGAACGCGGATAGATACTCTACTGACCAATATAGGTTGAGATCTTGATGGGGATGGGTCTACGGACTGTTCACCACCAGTGCCAGGTTCAGGATCCAGAAAAATCTCTTTTCCCTCAGAGGCCATTGCGTTACTATTTAAGTTATCTCACAAACAAAAACACAATCCAAAAAAAAGGACATGCAGCAAAAATTATACATATAACAGCAGCACAGCGGTTAATTCAAAGTGTTAAATAATCAGTATGAAAAAGAACATATAAAATAAAAAGAACACAATAGAAAAATATTAAATTAAATATAATGCAACTACCGGCAAACAAAAGGCAAGCGTAAACAGTAAAATAAATAAAAAGGTTCTGGAAAAACCTCTATTAAAATAAAATTGTTTGTAGTATGTCTGTGCCCCAATGGAATATTTAAAACCAAAACATGCAGAATGCACAAAACATAACCAGAAATAAAATTTTGTTTTGTTGAGGCATTTAGTTTAAAATTTAGCACTTAAAAGTTCAGGAAACACCGTAGTATTTAGATAAGTTGTAGGTCTTCCTCTAGAGTTTGAGAAAAAGAAAAGAAATAACTTACAGCTACCTGCTGTCGCACTATTGACTATGGAACACAACACACACTTTACGTTTCAAGTTTCTCTGGAACGCAGCCGGTTTACATTTGACGTTTGTAGACGGTGGTGACAGGCGACAGCTGTCAGGCTCTGTCACGTTTCGCGCGCTAACTCAGAAGTTTCCATGAAGATCCGTACAAGAAAAAATGGCGCTGCAATCGCGGAACTTGATGATTTTTCTTATTTCAGGTCGAAAAGTTCAAATACGTTGTAATTTTGAACAGAAAGTATGCCAGCCGAACACTATACCGTTGGTCAATGAAGTATTAGCTCGAAATTGCGAATATTCGTCGGTTTTCGTCGGTAATCTCGGGTAATGGCGGCAAGTAGGTATCGACCTCGGACTCGTTTACGAAGCCGCTGCCTGGGATGAGTGTAAGCTCGTTGCGCTTCACAATCTGGATCCAAATTCTTCTCTATAAGCTGATAATTATGTTCTTCTATCGTCGGGGTCACCAATTTAGGCGCGTTATGCGCCCGGTTTACGTAAATGAAACCATGTCCATAGTTGTAGTAGGTTTATATTCCTCTTTCACACAGTATACACATTATATCGTAACGAAGGAAATAGCACACACAATTGGCTATCATGGAATACGAAATATAAACTAATTAGTAATTACGTTGCTGAGCTTTCAGCCTCTCTCAATAGGTATCATATTTCTCTCTGTTCAAAAACTGTCAACCATAGACCTCTCGTCTAGAGACAAATATTAGTGTTGCCACCAAACAAAGAGTGGGAACCGTAGATATTAATTTGGTTCGCCACACCCTTAAGTGGCAGTGGGCAGGGCACATTGCTCGCAGAACAGATGGCCAAAGGGGCTGAAAGGTTCTGGAGTAGCGACCGCTTACCGGAAGACGTAGTGGAAAGGTGGATCGATGCCCTTGTGAAAGCCGCGGGAATCCGCTGGATGTGAGAAGCACAAGACCAGTCAAAGTGGACGAGCCTGGGAGAGGCCTACGTCCAGCAGTGGACGTCTTTCGGCTGAAATGAGGATGATGAATTTTAATCGAAAAAGCCACTATTGTTTTTACTCGTAACTCTTTGCCAACACTGAAGTCCAAGTCCGCGTCATCAACTACTGTCCATGTTACTTTTTACGTCAGTCAGTCAGTTGTGCAAGACAATCAAACAGTTTCACAGTTACAATAATTACTAAGTATTTATTTACTTCAATGAACTGTATAAAGATAACAATAATTTCTTTGCCTCATCACTGTAAAAGATAAAAGGAGAAATAAAATAATAATTTTTACCTTAATAATTTATTTTCAATAGACTAACAACATGAAATGTAAGTTCAACGAACTTGTGGCAAAGTAGTAGAACTGTAGAAGTAAGAACACTACTTGTACAAGAGTACATCAATGGCGCGCGCCACGTCACCCGTCCCCGTTTTATTTCCTGAAACGATAGAACCACTCAGCACTGTATAAATAACCATTTAATAAGATAGGTATAACATATAATCATAATTGGTATAACTATTTACAAAACAGCTAGTTGGGATGTAACAAACACTATCGCTAGGTGGCACTACTAAGGCTAAAATTGACTAAGTTTTTTTATCATTCTAGCAATTCTGCTAAATTAACTGCATGTTATCGCCTTGGTCTAATATAAAAACAAAAGAGCAATTCTCAATGGTACCACCCAGCACCTAAACAGTACATTTTTGATGAGGTATACAGTGACCAATCAGAAGTGAGTTTGGGTAGAATTACACATCGAAAAGATAGTATTAAGTAATATACCGCTCTTTTAGGAAGTCAAATGTTTGTATTTGATAAAGTTAACATATTAAGTACTACAATTTGTTATAATTCTTCGTTGCAACAATATAACAACATGCATGATACATGTTGTATCAATATAACAACATTATACATACACGTTTTTGGGACATCTCATATCTGCCACGTCAACAGCAACTGGTATAATGAAAATTACAAATATTTTATGTCGTGTTCGTTCTTTAACATTTATTTCACTATTTTATTATACATTATATTGTCAAAAGTAGATCATTTATAATATATTAGGTCTTTACCTATGAAATTGCCGTTTTGCAGTACTGGCCATTTCAAATCAAAATAATTTTTGTTTGGGTAAGAATTCTAATTTCAAATTAATTTTATTTTAAAAACATGGATTTTTTTTTCCAAAAGTAGTCATTTGTTTATTGATTAGTGTTACATTTTCATCGCATTTCAATCTTTTTCGTCATCATGGATACGTTAAAAATTCGAGTAATTATGGAATATGAGTACCGTCGTGGCAGCAACGCGGCACAAGCGGCACGCAACATCAACGACGTTTACGGAGCTAACACTACAAACCAACGCACCACCTGTTATTGGTTTGCTCGCTTCCGTTCTGGAAATTTCGACCTGAAAAATGAACCTCGCGGTCGTCCGAAGACTTTGGTCGACAATGACGAATTAAAGGCGATTGTGGAAGCTGATGATACACAATCTACGGCTGAATTAGCAGCAGCTTTCGACGTTAGCGTCAAAACAATATTGGTCCATTTGCGTCAAATTGGCAAGGTAAAAAAGCTTGACAAATGGGTGCCCCACGAACTCAATGATCGTCAGCGCGAAGTACGCGTCGAGACGTGCCTTGCACTGCTCAACAGACACACAAATGAAGGAAGTTTGAACCGCATTGTTACCTGCGATGAAAAATGGATTCTGTTTGATAACCGCAAGCGCTCAGCAAGTTGGTTGGATCCTGGTTCAGCACCTAAACAATGCCCTAAACGAAAACTTACCCCTAGAAAAGTGATGGTCACTGTTTGGTGGTCTAGCGCCGGTGTGATTCATCACAGCTTCTTACCAAACGGGGTGAGCATTACTGCAGATGTGTACTGTGAAGAACTGAACACAATGATGGAGAAGCTGGCACATCTCCAACCAGCATTGGTCAATCGCTCGTCTCCGCTGCTCCTGCACGACAACGCGCGACCTCATACTGCACAGCAGACGGTCTCCAAGTTGCAAGAACTGGGGTTGGAAGCTCTCCGTCATCCGCCCTACTCACCAGACCTTGCGCCTACAGACTACTACTTTTTTCCAGAATTTGGATAACTTCTTGGCGGGAAAAAAATTCAATACCCGAGAGGCAGTACAAAATGCCTTTGAAGAATTTGTTGCCTCCCGTCCAGCTGATTTCTTTAAGAAAGGCATCAATAAACTGCCACTGCGATGGCAAAGATGCATTGATTGCATGGGTGATTACTTCGATTAATACAAATAAAAAATACATGAAAAAAATTCGTTGAAATTTTTTCATACAAAACGGCAATTTCATAGGTAAAGACCTATTAATATTGTTGTCAACTGATAAAATAGAAATCCCATTTATTTTACGTCGTGTTCGTTCTTTAATCATTTATTGCACTATTCTATTACACATATATATTTTTTGTAGTGGATCAATAATATAGTTCACGCAACTGAAAAAGCATTCAACCCAACTCGCTTCGCTCACTCTTCTTCTCCGATTGATTCGTCTACAACTATTTATTCGTTTGCATGCCATCTATTCTATGTCATTTTCTTAGATGGAATACCCAATTTCAGTTCACATAATCAAAAATTCCGCAAAAACACTTATTAAATTGGATCAATTACATTGCATATTATATCGTTCATGGAACTTAAAACACATGCACGCTCACCCGCACTCTTTTTCTCAACTTTTTCCTAATTAGTCTGCGTTGTATTTACGTAGAATTAGTCATTCCCGCGGTGCTTGTATGTTTTAGACCTACCCCGGTGGCCCGAGGTAGGTCGTGGGTACTGCTATATTTTGTCTTGTATGAAAGGGTGTGCGAGGCAATGGTTCACTGAGGCCCTCTTGGCGGGATCGAGCATGAGCATGCGCTCGAGGAGATCCTTCAACTGTGCGATTTTCTTTGCTTCCGAAGGCGCGATCCGGTGGTGTGGCGGCGCGAGCTCGGCTTGCAGGTCCCGCGACGTCTTTATACTTGTAATTATTACAACCTTTTCCTGTAATTATAGAAAGAAAATTAGCATAAGGCTACAGTATTATTTTATCTGTGATTATTCCTTGATTTATAGCTATCAAGTTAACAGGGACGGAAGGAAGAAAACATTTTCCGTCGACCCCGATAAACATGGGACAAGGGCAGGAAGGTAGTTGTGTGATGTTATGTTTACGGTTCCACTAATTACAGTTGCGGTTAAATAATACGGGTCGATAACGAAAATCCCTGTAACTTGCAAATTAATAAAGAGACTTGGTATTCAGCTGCATCCGGTTAGACTGGAAGCCGACCCCAACATAGTTGGGAAAAAAAAGGCTAGGCAGATGATGACTTCAATTAAACTTACTTTATGTTACAGAGAATTTTAATATCGTATGAAATAAAACCTTAAATGATCTAGAATACAACATAATTTTAAAAAGTTAGCAAAATGTTTTGATCTCGATTTTGGAAATAAATTCAATTCGCGGTTGTCTTCTCACTTTTGTTTCCAATCTGGCAAATCAAAATAATAAAAGGCAGTCAATATCGTCTATAACCATTATTGAATTACTATCATGTCGCTAATATCAGAACAATGTACACATATCGTCACTATGTTAGAATAAGGCAGAAGTCAGCGAAGAACAGCAATAACAATAGGCTTTTCACTTTCTACAGTGCAGCAAGTCGGCCAACGTTTCCGAGAAACTGGGCAGAACATAACAACATCAGGAACCGGAACCGAGCTGTGCCTACTACGGCCGGGAGGATCGACTTATTGTAACGACCATGCTCTGAAATCGGCACCTCATGGCAGTTGAAGTAACAAATCAACTGCGGGACACCCGTAGAGACGACGTAAGCGAGTGGACTGTAAGGCGCCAGCTCATTGAAGCAAATTAAATCCCACATAGACCCGCAAAACTTAAAGGGAACATCAGATAGCAAGATAACTGCTGTTCTGTCTATTATTATTAAATTCCTTTCTGCGGTGGATCTATTATGGTTTGAGCTGGAATCTCTTCAGATAGTCGCACGGAGTTAGTGCTGATAGAAAATGGTACGCCAACAAGTGCAAGATATAACAAATTCTTAATTCAAACAAAGTACAAATTATTAATGAGTAAGACTGGGTTTCGACATGCTCACTAAGAATTTGTACATCTATTTGAATAATTAATTTGAATATTTAATTAATATGAGTGAAAATTCAATATTCATTCATAACAACGCCCTGCTAAATAAAATAACGATGGACAGTTTATTTTGAAAAGCTAATGAACGAAGATAAAAAATGGAATGGTGTGCTCAGAGATGCAAGCTACCCCAAACTATGACATTTTCTTAATTGAACATGAACCTTATGATAACGTAATAAAGTTGAAAATCTATCAAAGAAATTTGACAGATTGGGGTAGCTTGATGTGCTGGCGTCTGTACATCTCTGAGCACACCATTTATTACATTCCATTTATTATTGTTATTTATTTGTGTAAATATGGGTTTGGTGAAGGAAATTAGCATGGATGAAGTAAGAAAGGCAGTTCATTATTTATTGAATACTTCAACAGATATTAATGTTTTTCTTTCCTTTTGCGGTTATCAAATTATATCCCTCTCAAATACATTGCAAACTATAGTTTTCTATAATTTAGAAGCATTTTTATTGATTTTGTAAATGCGAGAACCATAGACCCGTTTATTATGATGTACGTTGACTTGAAAAGTTTGATCATTCGGTTCCTTACAAAATGGTTGAGCTGGATGGTGCTGATCCACGAGTCATGCTCGTGAACGGGCACCATCGGTTGACACTGGTCATCGCCTTAACTTCCAGAGCTTATTTTTAACCATATATTTGTAATTATTTCAATTTTTTTTACATTGTTCTCACATTTAGAAGCAATAAGAATTGTAGGAGTTGGAATTTCTTGCCCGCTCTTCTCCAAAGAGATCTACGTTTTGCAGTGGGCAGCTTCAACTTTCTGAGTAACTACCCGACTTATTGACAGTTTAAAAGTACCTCTGTATGGTTTAATTGAAATAAATCCTTTGAGTTTGTGTTTGTACCTACCATTATTTTTTCAACATATAATTATTATTGATATTTAGTTTTTTTAATGTAATTTTGACAACTATAACAAAAATGTTTCTAATATTTAGTGTTTTTTTTTACTGGTAAATTATCTACGACATACAGTTTCATTAATGACTAATTTTTGCTTTTGGTTCTGACCCGAATTCTTTGTCCGCGAGTGTAATAACTCATTCCACGAAATTTACGGGCAAAATATCTAAAATTATAGCTTCTGCCCGCATAGAGGTCGAAAATTATCCCAAAGAAACTTACGACCGGGATAAAAAGTAAGTATCTATGTCTTAATCGAGGTCATGAACTCATGATTACCTGCGGTGTGCTAGATTTCATCAAAATCCACTCAGCGTGTAAAAAGTAAGAGACGGACAGGGTTACTTCAGCATTTCTAGCATTAGTATAGATGGAAACTTAAAAAACTCACCCTTTCAGTAATCTTATCCAGTTCATGATACATAAAGTTACAATTTGCATCAAAATGCTGGTCCTTAAAAAAGCCTTTCTTGATGATCTTATTGGGTATCTTTCCTTTTAGATCCATGAAATATTTTAGCATTTCATTATTTGTTTTCCCACTGAACATGATCTTTCCAGTGGACAGTTCGAATATGGTGCATGCAGTGGACCACATGTCTATTCCGTGGTCGTAAGTGACTCCTAGAATGATTTCTGGAGATCGGTAGAACCTTGACACGAGGTACGGAGTGATTTCGTTATCAGACACGTGACCCGCCGCGCCAAAGTCGCACAGTTTCAGCATTAGCTTGTTTTCATTTACAAGTATGTTGTCTGGCTTAATGTCTGGAAAAGAAATTTGTGCAATATTAGCAAAACAGCAATACAGGACTAAGTATTCGAAAAAGTCACCATTTACCTAGGTAAGAGCAAAAGTCACCATTTACCTAGGTAAGAGCAAAAGTCACCATTTACCTAGGTAAGAGCAAAAGCTAGCTTTTGCTCGACTATGTTGGGGTCGGCTTCCAGTCTAACCGGATGCAGCTGAATAGCTGAATACCAGTATTTTACATATAGCGACTGCCTATCTGACCATAGAGTAACACGATACCCCTTGGCAAGACTGGTTGTCAGAGTTTCTGGCTTCTGACGACCCGTAACCACAGTCAAAGATCCACGAATGACAGCCGGGACCAACGGCTTAAAGTGCTTTCCGAAGCAGGGAGGGGTCATGGCATTTTAAGATGGTCACTCATCTACGGACCAACCGCGGTAAGCGTAGCTTAACCTGATCGATCGAACCGTGCGACTGTTATTAGCCACAAGCCCCTGGAAAACTTTAATACGCACTCCTGGCGCATATACAAGGTGGGAACATTTTTAACCAGTGCGCAAACTGTAAGACTGTAACTGTGAATTCAGCATATCATTCTAGACACCCAGCGTAGACATTTTTCGTCGGTTATACAAACAACCGGCCTAGTGCGAGTCGGACTCGCGCACGAAGGGTTCCGTACCATTATCTATAAAACGGCAAAAAATCACATTTGTTGTATGGGAGCCCCCTTCAATATTTATTTTATTGTTTTTTTTTTGTATTTGTTGTTATAGCGGCAACAGAAATACATCATCTGTGAAAATTTCAACTGTGTAACTATCACGGTTCATGAGATACAGCCTGGTGACAGACGAACAGACAAACCGACGGACGGACAGCGGAGTCTTAGTAATATCGTCCCGTTTTAACCTTTGGGTACGAAACCCTAACAAAATCAGCTGTTTCATAGAAAACTGCAATACATACGCGGTCAAAATGTATGTAACAGCTGATTTATTTTTTGGTTAACCGACGAAAAATGTCTACGCGCGCGCGGCCAGTTGTGTTTAAGCCCTATGCAATAGGGGTAGAGCCTATTGCCATCAACCGGGCGCAAATACAGGCTCCAGCTGCTACTGAGAAATTCAAGATTGAAAAACCCGATAACACTGCTCGACCTGGGAATCGAACCCAGGACCTTTTGTTCAGCAGAAACGCTAGCGACCACTAGACCAACGACTAAGGCTGTCCGTAAATGATCATGATTATTAAAAATGTACACCGGCTCCCGCACCCTTTAGACCAGCCCGCAATAACGATATTTGGTGGTAGAAATAGGTGTGGTGGGATAACAGGCTCTATCAAAAATGAGCTCTATTTCTACTACTAATAACGTCTTGTTTTCCTCACCTGCGTGCAAGATCCCAGTCTTCTTCAACAGCTTCAAGGCTAACAGCATCTGCTGAGTATAGCTTCTGACGGCCTTGATATGAATACCACTATTTTTGCCGTATTTCTTGAGAACCTCTCTTAGATTCATGGAAAGAGGCTCCAATACCATGCACAAGTGTCTCTTGTGGAAGAAATGACGGAATAGACGAAGACAATGGAACTTGTCTTCTGGGTCAGCGTCGTTTAGCCGTTTGAGGATCTCTAACTCGCGAAGACCTGTCTTGTGCCTGTGACAAAAGGGATGAAGTTATTTACTGTTTAATGAAGCTGCCGTAAGCTGGTTTTCATAAAACCTTTAAGCTTCATCAGCGATGTGAGCCACTTAGCATAATCAGACTATAATGTTCTTAATGCTGGGATACAGAGCTCCTCTCTGTGAGAGGGAGTGGGCCATTCATCATGCGGACCAAGTGCAGGTTGCCAGATGTCACATGTCATCGATATTTTGTTTTAACCGCCTGTCTGGGTTCGTCGAACCTTTGACCTACAACTCGCAAGTCGCTGGCGGCAGGCGGCTGTTATCACCGGGCTACTTGTATTTCACCTTACTATATCAGTTCTCGTTTTGCCTTGTTACAGCCAATTATTGGAAGTTAATCTGTAGTACTATATTACTTTTATTATATTGGTAAATAATTTCATCACCACTGCTCTCAAAACGGTGAAGGAAAATCTCGTGAAGAAACGGCATGTCCCAGATTTTTTTTTTTTTAAGACATGTTACATCTCTAACTCTCTAACTCTGCTGGGCCCACGTGGTTGATTACAGTACACTCCCACTTCAAGAGATGAGGCCTGTGTCCCAGCTGTGGGAACATTATACACACATTATAGGCTGATTATAAACAGAGACAGTGAATTTTGTGAGCTTGTTTTTGAGCTAGAATCTGAAAAAAAGTTATGTCACCATTTACAAGGTACACTATTAAATATATGTATACAAATAGAAGTACTTAATAATACGAATGAAATATTATCTTGGATTCACGGAAGCATATTACATTTTGTTAAGTTACTGCTCAGAATTTGTGCATATCTTGTGGTCTATAGAATACAGTCTTCTCAATAAATAAATAAAACCTTAATAAGACAATATGATTATTATACGCTGTGTGGAATTTGTACATGGATATTGTAACAGTGAACAATGCGTCAGTCCTACATCAGTTAACCATTAAACGCCCAGATTATGGAATGTGCTTTGAGGCGATCAAAATCGAAATCGATCATACTCACGCACATTAATGCGGAATCTATGTATGCGGATATATTGTTTAAGGTGAGGCGTAGTGTATAGCTGTACAAGGATTTTTTGGCGAGTAACCAAAATGGAAACCAACGCCGCCAGCTTGTGTTTATCAATATAATTTCACAAAATAATTGCACAACATTAAAAAACGGCGCCTCCTTATGAACGTCATTCGAGGGCCAAAAGCTCTTTGTAGCAGTGTAGGTTAGGTATACTCACATGATCTCATTGTTCCTGATGATCTTGACGGCGACGTCACTGCCGTTGCGAGCATAGTCCCTAGCGCGAACCACGTTTGAGAAGACGCCCTGCCCGGTGTATCCATACACTGTGTATCGGTTGTCCAACATTTCGCCGATACGTACTCTGTGAAAAGAGGATTAATATTAGAGATGAAACGGATATCCGGTAACTATCTGGTATCCGGCCTATCCAGCGGCCTAAATACTATCTGGCCGAATACCCCGATAACTAGCGCCAATCAGGCCAAAAACCGAATAAAAAAAAGGTAAATAATTGCTTTATTTAGTTATTACCACTTAAGAAATACAATCAGTAATCAAAAGATACTACAAGTTAGAAAATGAATTAGTACTCATACTGCACTAAGGGCAAATTATGGTGAATTAATACTAATTTCTCTGCATTAAGAGGTAACAAGCGGTTCCGCTTGTCTTCGCATATAAGGCCAGCTTCAGAAAAAAGTATTTCACTGTACACACTGCTGCAAGGTGCTGAAAGATAGATTTTGGCCAACTTTGTTAAATTTGGGCGCATCAGCTGTCCACCAAGAATAAGGGGCAACGTTCCGCCTGATATTCGGCTACAAGGTTGGCCGAATACCCGGTAACCGGTATCCGACTAAACTGCTACCCGTTTCATGTCTAATTAATATCATTCCATTCAATACATATTATTTTTATAACAGTAATAAGGAACATTTGGTCAGCAAAGGGTTAATACAGGGTAAGTAGTGGAGAAGATTAGTGCTAAAGTCGAATGACTCCATTACTTAGTTAGATTATTACGCAATTGATGACAACTACTGAAGTAGTGACCTGCTTTTATCTTCAATAGCTTCAGATAAGTGATTTTATTTAACCTCAAGTCGTTTTCTATTGAAGCTACGGTTTTCTAGTGTAAAACAGGAAAATTACTTATATTCCAACGTAAAATCGCGATCGTAATCTATACTAATATTATAAACAGGTAAAGTTTGTGAGTTTGTAGGGCGTTATCTCTGGATCTACTGAACCGATTTTGAAAATTCTTTTACCAATAGAAAGCCACGTTATTTGTGAGTGTCATAGGTTATATATTAACCCAAAAATTAAAAGAATTTGTCGTGGTAGTCGGATTTGCAAAGTAAGTCGGAGAAAAAACGGTCGAACGAAAACGTTTCTTACGAACGAGATATAATATGATTGAGTCCTAGACAAAAGTTGTAGAGCTGATAATGCCTACAAAAAATTCAGCGACAGCATAATATCTAACTTTTATATTTAAGTCACAAAAAGTAGTTTTTTTATATTAAAAAAAAATTATTTAAATCGTTAGGTCATGTTTACTGGTCATATTATCATCAATTATGAATTCTTATCAAAATAAGTAAATTTATCGTCTCAGGTGTTTAAAACAAAAGACTTTTCCCCTTTACTGTACATAATGGTTGAAGAGATAATACGACATAGGTATGGAACCGCGACCGTGTCGTAATCTATTGAGTGATACATAAATGTTTACCGACCAACGAAGTGGGCACGGGTCACCTAGTACCAAATAATATGGTGACTACAATGTGTGAATATCATAATATAATCACTAACGCGTACGAGAGCAGAAAATCGCGAAAATAAAATACAGAGTTTGTTTTGACAAAATCCACCTTTTATAAAATCATAAAATTCACAGATTTCAGATAGTCTCCGAGCTCTGAGGGACACGGAAATATTAAGAGGGGTCGTAAATTTCTGAATTTCCTTATATTGATAAGTGTATTTTAGACTGGATTAAACGAATCGCTGATAAACATTCTCATAGATGGACCATAGATGAAAGAAAACTCAAAAGAGATTACAAAAAGTTAAATAAAAAATTTAAAAAACCCCCGACCCAAACAAAAACCTCTAAAAAGTAAATAAATAATATTTATTGGCCTTTTTAAATTGTATGTAATATTTTGATCAAAGCATTGTCACGTCGGGGGACGGCTAAGTAATGAAAATATTGTTATGCTTTCTACAATAGCATAGTTACATTCATTATAGCTGGGCATCGTGTTTGGCGTTTTCATTGACCGTAAATAATAATAAAAAATAAAAAAATCTGTATATCTATCGCTGCTTCCCTTGTTTTTCATAACTCTGTTAGAGAAAACCGATACTGTCATTAAGTGATAAATATTTCAGTTCTTTGAACTCTCGCTCATCCAGGTGTGCGTATAGATATTCTTTAAAATAATCGGTTGAATTAAAAGCATCTGGAAAGTGTTAACGAAGTACTTAATTCATGCCAAACTATAACATACAAAAAAAACTAAGACCGCCCCGGAGCATAGAAGGCCCAGAGATCTACTCTCTAATCATGAAATCCGTAGTTTTGGCCGTAGTTACCAGCGTTTCCTACTTCGTAGCACCTACGGATATAAGATTAGTTTAGAGCCCGAACTAAGAATGAATGACAACACGATTTCACAGTTGTGTTTTTACCCGTTCGAAAAAGTTAATATATCGAGGTTAGGGTACACAACGATGTTTGGAACTACTTTCGGCTGGCTCGTATGTTTGTTGACGGACTTGGAGAGGCCTTCTGACCAAGAGTTTTATGAAAACAGATTCATTTTCCCAAATATTTGTATGAAATTTTCTAGGCGCCATTTCTACAAACAAAAGAATCGCGGCGATATTCTCGCCGTATCATCATCATCTGCCTAGCCTCTTCCCAACAATACTGGGGTCGGCTTCCAGTCTAACCGGATGCAGCTGAATACCAGTATTTTACAAGGAGCGACTGCCTGTCTGACTTCCACTACCCTGTTACTGGGTAACACGATACCCCTTCGTGCGCCTGGTTGTCAGACTTTCGGGTTTCCGACGACACGTAACGACTGTCAAAGATCCACGAATGACAGCCGTACTATCAAGGTCAATAAAACTCTATGGACCAATCTCCAACAGGCGATATCAAGGCGTGACTATCGCCGCGATCTTTTTGCTCGTGGAGATGGTGCCTCATCAACAGAGATCGGATATTCGGATGCATATTCACCTAAAGTTGAGATGTTGGCTAACATGGAATGCGCTTTTGTATCGAAAGTCTTAATTTAGATAAGTAATTTGTTTATTTTTTGTTTTAACTAATACAAACCAGCCCTCCTCCAGTACATACACATATTTGTATCGGGTTAAACATTAATTTTAAATTAGTACACATCTGAATAGTTATGCAATCCAAGAATCCCGGGGTTTTTAATAAATATTACAAATAATTTATAGAGCCGCTTCCATACTTTCATAGCTAAAAATTATCTTTAGGTAAATATGCATCCGAATATCCGATCTCTGCTCATCAATTAGTAAATTATGACTTACCTATAATATCCTTCTGCATCATCCCAATTGTCGGTCAACGAGGGATTGTCTACAGCATGCTTACTCCTCGGCTTTCCGGCTGTCGGCGTCTATAGTAAACAAATATAATGAATAGGCCACAACGAAGTACTCAATTAACCTCAGACAATTCCGGTGCTACGAGGTGAAGTTAAGAATAGTAATGAAATCAAGATAATTTTTCGAATGACTGATATGCATTTCATTCATTAGCTCCTAATATTGTAGTGGGGGTTATTCTACATACAAAAAATATCTCCTTGAAACTATGCTGCGAATGAGAGAATATTATTAATTCGGGCGTAACCAACGCAAGTAATACTCACGTCGATACTGCCAAAGTCCTGATCAGCAAACATGTCCCATTCCCCACGCTTGACAGACTTTTCCAACTTGAGGTCAGATTTCGCTTCATTTGGGATATTCTTTACTAGGTCACTGGAAACCTTTTCCAACTTAGAATCTTTGACGTTCTTCTTGTCTTTGATGTCACTATAATCTTCACCTAGAACCGTATCTTTACTATTACAGTCTTTGGCCTCTGGAGTATCAGTGCCTTTTGTGGTGGTATTAGGCTCTGGTTTCACTTCTGAGTTTGGCGCCAATTGCGTGTCCTCGACTTTAGTGGTTGGGGCATTGTCGCTGCCAAGCCGCTAGAAAAAGATAAAAAACTATTAAAGAAGAAAATTACGATAAACTTGACTCTGTAATTGTTATTCGCCAAAGGTTCTGGCTGAAGACAAACGATGGAACTTTTGAACGTCGTTGAACTACATAATATATGAAGATGAAAGTTTTATTTAATTATTCGGGAAAACAAACAACTCTATGCACCCACAACGCTGCAACGTTATACACAGATACGCAATGAGACAAAGGTAAAATAGAAGTCTAATGAAATAGGTAGTAGGTATGTAATTTAGTTATGTTTTATGGATACGGTAATCCTAGAGAAAATTCCTTTTTTTTCACACGATTTTTTTTTCTAAATCGCCTAAGTGTGAAGCGACGTCAATGTGTCTGCTCGCCTGCTTTTGTATAGTCTCGAGCATAAATACCTTACACTTACTCAAGATTCAAAAGCGATGTTCTTCTACCTCAATAATTTTATGGCGTTACGAATATAGTATTATCGAAACCATAATTATTATCTATCATGAATGAAAAAGGTATTTTTCCAAAGTTGCAATTTTGAGTAACTGTAAGTGTTATTTATTTTCGTTACTATTCGACAAGTAGTGACGTGACACAGATCGCACGCTCATCCGATATCCCTGAATGAAATGGTTCTAGGAACTACAAAGCACAACTCCTACAAATATCCATAATAGTCATACGATCAGTTCAGTTTGGATAATCCTTATTAGCTCACTGGAACGCTCATCCAAACTAGTTTCATTGATTACCTCCTCGTCGTTGGTCTCAATCATATCTTTACTTATATTCGCATCTTTGCGCAATGGTTTTATCTCTGGCGTACCACAACAGGAACTTATTTGACTGGTTTTAGGTTCAAAGTTAGCGTCTGGTTGTGGTGGAGGTGCATTTATTTCAGTGTCGTCGATAGTAGGAGAATTATTCTCGCAGCCAAGCCGCTTTGAAACGAAAAGAAAAACAATTAAAAAAAGAAAATGAGGATAAACTTGACGTCACATGTTTGTCTCAGTTCACCATTTTTATTGATGTTCATCTGTTTCCAGGTTTTGTGAAAGCTATTAATAAAACAGCCAAATATACTACTTCCTCCTATTTGAAGTTTTTTACCTACGCCAATCCCGCCAGTGCCATAAACAATGCAGGTATTGATTCCTAATCAATTCCTGCATTGTTTATGGCACTGGTATACACAAAGAACTCGATATGGTGAGATATTTGGTACGTAATGTGTTATGTGCGTACTATATCGTAGGTATGCTCAATGTAATGTTGTTTTTCAACAACACAATACGGGACGGACACACTTCCGAGTTTTAGCAACTTTCGTTTTTTTTACTTCCATACACTCAGACGAAATCGTGCCAAAAGCTAGTCGATAATAATTTTATGAAACAATATACAGTTAGTGTTACAGAATAGAGTACCTACTTACCTACTAGTAACTAATTAAGTACTATTATAATACTAATTTCTGATTATGTTATGCAACATGGTTCTAAAACTTCTAACAAAAAAATCCTTTTGACATTACTGGTAAGGCAACGTACAGCCATCATTTATTCGACTATTGAAGACGGTGATGATAAAAATACATAGCACAACTTGTTACCAATATCTACACAATCCTACAATTGATTACACCAATCGTATATAAACATAGTTTCTGGAGAGGTAAGTCTTGATTTCAAGATGATAGAGTAATATTTTTAAGTACAATGAGATAGGATCAATACTTTTTTATTAACGGTAATGCGTAGTTTTCAAAAACCTACGTTGCATACCGTCTCTACAGTCAGCATACTTACAATAGGGCCTTCACACGGACACTGCATTTTCTAGTTGAAACCGGATTAATTATCGATACAGATGTCAATACTTATTAAAGAAATGCAGAAGTAAAAGCTACGATAAAACAGAATTTAAATTATCATCATGATCACTGAGCCAAAGATAGACAGCTGGACATAGATATGTCCTCTTATCATCGCCACAACGACTAATCCTGTGTTTCTGGATTCCTGCGCCCTTTACTGCGTTATCGGTCCATCGTAAGACGCAGCGTAGTTAGCCCTCAACACCACCAAGAGGTAGAGGTACATTGAATATGGTGAACGCAGTAAGTAGCCCACGCAATTCAACTTTCCCTTGTTTTTCTTTTTATATATATAACTTACAGGTTGTATCTTTATAAACGTAACGAGTGACTATTTACAGAATAATATATGAAAATGAGTAATTTTTTTTGAGAATTTCGTGGGCTACTTTAGAGTATTTCCCTGAACTTACCTTCATAAGCAGTTCTCTTTGCTTCCGCCGCCTTTCGATGATCTGCTCCTCAGTTTCCTCATCGTCATCGTCTGTATTAATGGATATGTTGAGTTCTTCATCGCTTGAACTAGGCACTAGCTGTGCTACATCGTTAAGAGTATTCTGAAAAACAAAACAATAACATTTTCATATTCAAGGACTGCTCCGATTTGTGGATTTGTAACAAATTTTAAATATCTTTGCGCAATTAATTTTGAAATAATTGCCATTAAAATAAATAGCCTGTCTCTTCCTCAAATTACAAATGCGTTAAGTAAGGTAATTTAGCCCGTTAAACAATAAAAAGCAACCTTCATATCTATGTTCAGCTTCCAGAGTTACAAATGATTGGTTTTCTTTCTTTACCTTTGCTCGGAAATCAAATCGCGAGAATTTGTCTCGCCTGTTCATTAGACGATCGCGGGATCTTCGCTCTCGTTCCCCGAATCTGTGATCGCGTCGCATCTGCTGAGGCGACCGCTCACGCGACCTATGAGTGATTCTCAAAAGCTCTCCTCTCTCGCCACCTCTTCGCCTCTGTTCCAACGATCGGCGTTCTTTTTCTCTGTCACGTTCCTTTTCACGCTCTCTAATCTCTCTATCACGCTCCCTTCTCTTTTCACGCTCCTTCTCTTCAACCTTTCGACGCTCCTTTTCCTTTTTTTCTCTTTCTTCTAACCGACGGTCCGTTTCTTTTCTACTTTCCCTATTAATTATCTCCCTCAAATCCTCTTCATGCCTCTTAGGTTTATATTTGTCTCCTTCCGCGGAGCGGTCTTTACTCGATTTATGTTTACTGATCCTTTTATGATCCTTATCTTTCTTACGTTTCTTCAGAATCGGTGACCTAGTATCGTCAGTAAGACATATTACTTCACTTAATTTTCCTTCTTTTGATTCTTCATCGCTCTTTTCGGAGTTGTAGGCGTAGAGACGAGCTTGCAGTAGCTCTTTTTGCTTCATAAGTTCCTCCAAGTTTAAGTCATCTTCTATTAGCGTCAGTTCAGGACTCGCGCAGTCTTCTTGGTAGTTTTCAGAGTCAGAGTCAGAGGATATAATCTCTAAAGTTTCAAGTTTTTCAACTTTTTGTACTGTCCTTGTATAGGTATTTTTAGTATAAGCCTTGATTGGCGTGTCGCCATTTTTGTCTTTGGAAGCTACGACAGGTGGGCGTTTGATATCCGCCCATGATCGTTGGACCCCTACACATGGTCGCTTGGTTTCCACAGGTGGTCGTTTGGCGTCCACAGGTGGTTGTTTGGCTTCCACTGTTGGTCGTTTGGCTTCCAGTGGTGGTCGTTTAGTTTCTACAGGTGGTCGCTTAGCTTCTACAGGTGGTCGTTTAGCTTCCACAGGTGGTCGTTTAGCTTCTACAGATGGTCGTTTAGCTTCTACAGGTGGTCGTTTAGCTTCCACAGGTGGTCGTTTAGCTTCTACAGATGGTCGTTTAGCTTCCACAGATGGTCGTTTAGCTTCCACAGGTGGTCGTTTAGCTTCTACAGGTGGTCGTTTAGCTTCCACAGGTGGTCGTTTAGCTTCTACAGGTGGTCGTTTAGCTTCTACAGGTGGTCGTTTGGCTTCCACTGGTGGTCGTTTAGCTTCTACAGGTGGTCGTTTGGCTTCCACAGGTGGTCGGTTGATGTCTATGGGTGCTCGTTTAACCTCTATGGGTGCTCGTTTGACCTCTATGGGTGCTCGTTTGACCTCTACAGGTGGTCGCTGCCGACCAGCTTTCTCTAAAAGCTCCTCTACATCTGACAAAGACGTCTCACTGTCTTGTTTGGGGCTCCTATGTTTTTCTTTTTTGACCTTCTTCTTTTTTTTACATGTCTTATCGACAGTTTCCTCGACTTCTCGTTTGTGTTTCTTGTGCTTCTTACTTTTCTTTTTCTTTTTAGATTCGTCATCCATACTATCATCGTTCGTAGATTTCTCCACTTCTGCTTTCTTTCTGTTAACAAAACAAACTTGTATATACTTACTATATCTTTATTCCGCTTAGCTTCCAAGTCTTTTCCATTCACAACATATCGAACAACTCTGCAACGTTATATTAAAACATCAGCTCAGGTTCAGCAGGGTAAGAATTTGTTCAAAATTAACCTTAATTGTGGGTTACGGTGCAACGACTACCACATTTTGATTTACATACACTTAACCATAAATAGAATACTAGTCAATAGATGAACAACTAATTAAACGCCTAAATCGGCCGAAATAGCCAACTTCCTAATACTAAATTAGATATTCATTTTACATACCTACATATAATGTGCCTACATTAACTCACGTCTTGTCTCATGGAGGTGCACAGAAACTACAGATGGCCGCCTGATAAGATCCCTACATACGCCATTTACGCTCATACATCTGGTCATACAATCATCCCGGTTGCGAGCAGGTACTACGCACCTGACACGCACAGATAAATACACAATAAGATCAGTGTATATTTCGCTAAGGCATTTCCACTTACGTCTGTCATTGATGAATAATATAGAAAGCTAGCTTTTAATTAACCATGTTATCTTAGCTACGATGTTAGCAAGAGTCGGTTATAATAATTTATCAAAATCCATTGAGTAGTTTAGAAGAACTAAGGGATCACACATAGACACGAATCGACTTTGTTCTATACTACTTATTTATATTTTTTCAGATTTAGTGAGTTGCTCGTAACCGACAAAAAGTTTAACCTTGCTTCTCCATCATGAGAATTGAAAATATCAATAGAAATATCTATGGTAATAGCTGATTTGCTCATAGTTGAGAGGTGGCGATTTGTGAAAAGCTAAGACAAGCTTAATATTTTTTTTTGCTGTTCCTTTTAATAAAAAAATATCACGATTTCTGTTCTATTTTCTATTTACATCAACAAGCTTCAAATGTCAATTTTAATATGACAAGAATTTTTTTTTTTAAAACAAGGTAAACCACAAACTTGTAGGATCAAGCTAAACCTCTTTTAAAATCTTCTCTGAACATTACAAAGAAGATTTAAAATTAACCGTTTTTGCATCATCATTATTAAGAAGGGTGTTCAAAGCAATGAAACATCCAAACCGAAAGGAAAAATAAAATTCTTGAAATGATGAACAATGGAATCAACTTATTTTTCACTCTAAGCCAAGTTTGAGTAAATGACTTTTGATTTTGATTTTTGAAAGCTCACATAAAATCAACAAGATTAAAAAAGAGATATTATAGAACAATATCTGTAAGTTTGTAATGTTTCACTTACTCTTTTCCCATTTTCCCTGAAGTTGTTGGTAGGTTTCAGGCACTAGCTGTAATATAGAGAAAAATATTATTAATGCTTGCGACACTTGAACATTAATATTAATCACTAGCTGACCCGATAGTCGTCCTGTCTTACCTATGAATATTGAATTCGTAATGTCTGTGTCCGCAAACGTTTAAGCAGTGAGAAACGCGGAAACCACGAGACCGGGTGGTCTCGTGCTTCCCGCGTTTCTCACTGCTTAAACATAAAATATAAGTCACGTTTTCTACGAAGCGAGGGGGTCCTTGCTTCGTGGAAAACATGAATTATATTTATTATTAGCTACTTTTAAAGAAAACGCAAACTTATCAGAGCCGTAGGAAGCGAGAGACGAAATAATCGAATTTTAGAATTACTTGTATGAAATCCTATGAAACCTCGCAAATCCGCGGTGAATTGATGAATCGTCGGAAGGATGCTGAAGGTTTTCTTTAATCCTTAGATTAGTGTGCGTTTTGCTTTAGGAAACGGGGACAACAAAACCCTTTTTTTGGCGGCTTTGGCATCATGTTCGGCTTATAAATTATTTTTTTCAATCGAGGTTTCCCAATTATGTTTTCCTGTATCGCGAGTGGTTTTGTGGACTATTGTTCTACATTATAAACACCCTTATCTGTCCTTTGTGGGAATCGAACATGCGCCTCTTAGCGTAAAAGACAATCTACTAAGCTTTGTATAACAAATCCGCAGATGCCATTGCTGATAATTTTTTACGAATAATTTACAAATATAGGCTTCCAATATCAAATTAATTTACATTTACCTACTCAGACTTCAAGTAAGCTTTGTATTTATTGTAAAGAAAAGTTGCGCAAAATTGTTGCAAATACATACATATAAATATGCGCTTCCATCCTGGTCAATTCTCGTCAACTATTATGTCACGACTACATCCAGCAATATTTAGAGCAATGGCAAAGACACATGTGTAGCAACCAGTTGCCGGAGATACTGTCACACAATACCATGCAATAAGGAGCAACTTAAAAATTAGGCAATCGCAAAAACGAGAAATAGTTATACGTCCAAACGAGATAGATAGAAAATTGAGTAAAAATTTCCAAACCGATTGGAAATGTGAAATATATGGAGCAATCAGAAGCAATATTCCCGAAACAATTTCCGCATTTTATTGTTGTTGCTCCAGATTGCTCCACTTAATTGATCCACTTAATTGATCCAGATTGACCCATTAGTGTTGCCGAGCAATAATTGCTGGAAAAATTACCCGTGTAAGAGCACCTTAATGAAGTGTTGCTACCAACATGTCTCCTGTAACACAACACTATGTTCTCACAACAATGCGCTAATTTTGTTTACTGTCAATTCAAGGACTATCTTGAAACACTATCATAAGGAAACCTCTTTCAAAATAAGTACGATTTGTAGGTAGTTTAGTAGTCGTGTAGTACCGTGATGACATCATTAATTTTAATTACGCTGATTGATTTGTGTATTGGCTTAAATTGCAAGCGCTAGATGCAGTTTTTAGCTACCTACGCAAACAAATTCATGTTATTATAAAAGATAATTGGCAAACAAAAGCATAGACTTAAGGCTCGCGGCAGGCCAAGACAAAACATGGAGGGACGAAATTAACTTCTACTGAAAAGAAAAGTATACAATGGCAGAGGAGATGACGGACGTGGAAAAGAAAGCCTGTGGTTTTTGCCGAGCAGTGTGAGATTACAGGCTAAATAGATAATATCTATCTATTATATACAATATGTAACATAATGAATGCACCCCAGTTAGAGAATTGAGTTAAAAGCATAATACAATGACCAAAACTATTTTTTTAAGCTGTTTAATAGCTGGCAAATCAAACCACTATGACATCAATTGTTTTTTTTTTATCTTTAACTATGTCTTCATGTTGTTTTAGTTTTTACTGTAAAACATTTCGACACAAAGTAAAAATTGTTAATGAAATAAAACTAAATTCTGACTGCAACTAGCAAACCGGATAAAATAAGCACGTCTGAATTTTGAAAATATAGAGCGGGGTCTCTTAACACAGGCATTGTTTAATTAAAATTTGGCTCCAAACACTAAACCCTTTTTTGTAAACTGAACCACAAATGTACAGACCCCAGCACATCAAGCTACCCCAATCTGTCAAATTTCTTTGATAGATTTTCAACTTTATTACAATATAATAAGGTTCATGTTCAATTGGGAAAATTTGACAGTTGGGGATAGCTTGAACTGCTGGAGTCTGTGCAAATAAAGCGGTTGATGGCAATAGGGTCACCCTCTATTTCATGGGACTTAAACGTAACTGGCGAAATGTGGGTGTACTATAGGTACACACCCGCCCAGCCCTTCAGGGAAACTAGGCAAGTACATTAAAAAAAAATTGTTTTCCTTGTAAACAAACAAGAAAAAACATTTTTTTTTTAACAGACTGTATTTTGAACATATTGAACTACACCTACCTAGGTATAGTATGCGGCCGTAAATATTTATTTATTTACTAACCCCACTAACATTTGTTTTTACAGGTGGGAACCCAATACAACAATGTAGTCACAATTCAAAAACCAATCAAATACCACCACCAACAAAGATATTACAAGATACGTTTTTCCACTGTCCAGACTGACAGGGTCCAAATTAATACACTTTACACAGATGACAACAGGTTAAGTGTCACCCTTTGGAATTCCGCCAAAGAGTAAGTGAAGATATCCAAGTGCAGAGATACGCTGTTGAGTAACTTTATTGCTCGCCCCACCGGTGTAAACTTTAATAAGTTTGTTCGGGCCACCGCAACTTAAACAGTCGCTAATAATTATTTAAATTTAAGCAACGTTTATAAATAAGGGGGTATATGCCATATTTAAACATCTCTTAATCATACATTTTTGACGTTTAAACATCATTCTGTTTTAAATGTTCCTTATTATAAGTTAAGCTTCGTAGGCGTCAATTTTGTCAATGATACTTGTGTGACTGTCTCTAAGGGTCTTCGTGTCAAACCAACGTCTGTCTAGTTTACATAAAATTTGTCCTAAATATTTAGCGCACATAACAACAAAAATAATGTATCCAGCAAAGAGATCGCCTACCAAAAATTTTCAGTATATAATTCCAGTTACTCCAGTATAGTACTTCTTTCTTTTTCTTGTCAATTAGTCACATTCTGGCAGTTTGAGTCATTTTTGCGACCTACCCAAATGTCCTTTCTTTGGTATTGTTCATCAAATCGTTAAGCTCTTCAAGTTCTGAGTTGAGCTGTATGATTACTGATAAATCTGTGCACTGATTGGACAGGGCCACTCAATCTGTGTGGTTCTTTCCTCAAAAGACCATTTAAAACACCAATCCACATGGTCCTTATATGATCTGACCAAGATTATGTCTGGACTTTAAAAGAGACTGTGACCTCTGAGTTTGTCTTGGCTTTTCTTCTCAGAGTAGTCAGATAGGAATTGCCGACCTCATCTTGTTTTAAAAATATGAGAGATGTGTAAAAGTGTTTGTACAAACCTATTTACAGAAATAAAATCATTTATCATTTATACTCTCAGACAGCATGGCTGTTCTGCAAATATTAAACAGTCATACAGTTGTTTCTGGTCTAATATAATTATGTATATATATATGGGTAGCCTCAAGAACATAACCATTTAATGGATCAAAGGACCCGGCGGTTTGCTAGGCAACAATGAAGCCGAACTTGCCAGAAGAGGGTCGAGCATTGCACCAGTGGGGACCTGAACCAATTGCGCCAGTCCCTTTCGAGTACTTACTCACTCTGGTAAGGAAACGCACCAGGGATCAACATCACAAACTATGGTTGAACCAAGGTGAGTGCAGGCAGGCTAAACAACCTCTTCCTGCAATTGATGGCTACCACATGAAACAGTTACTCCGACTAACCAAACAACAGCTGCGTACAGTTACAGCAGCTTTAACTGACCAGGGGTCAGTTAATAAAGACCTCTTGTCATAGGAGTCACAGACAATCTACCGTGCAGTGCCTGTACGGACGACGATGAGACAGCAGTTCATGTGCTTGTAAACTGCCCAGTAGTTGCCACATACAGTGCAAAGTACTTTGGTAACCCAGGTACCCTACGTGAGATTGTCAGTAACACCAAGGTGTTGCTGGCCTTCCTTGAGGAGCTGGGGTGGATAGATTAATCGATTTTTCCACCTGTACAGAAAATGCATGCATTGATGTGGAGTTGCGGAGACCAGCATTATATTACTATGCTGCGCAACACGTAGTGAATTTGATTTTCAAATAGAACAAGTTTATGTACAGGCGACTGGGACTGACTTCAATTGGATTGAGACAGGGTGTTTGTGCACATTCAATTTCAGACTGTTAACCAAACATCATAAAACAGCAGAACTCCAAATGAGATGCAACTTATTTTTAATTATTCTGGTATTTTCACAATCTTGTGGAGCAGTCTCTTTTCACATAGGTCATAACCATTCTTGCTGCTATCTGTTATATCAATTTAAAAAAACAATGTCTCCCATTTTAGTGTGCTTGTTACAAATGTTATGTTTACTTATACTATACTAAGTGGAAGTCAAACAGCATGTTAGGAATATTGTCAAACTGTTCTATTTATCTTTTGAGGGGCACTGCAAAGGCTCTTTGTTAGGGCTGTGTGGTAAGGACATTGCCATACATCAATAGACAATGTTTAAACTTCATTATATTGTTTCTGTTTACACTAGCATATCAGCTACATGAGTTATAGGATTGATGAGGAAATAGCTTTTAAGAAAAACTAATAAACATGAAGGAAAAAGCAGAATTGTGTAGTTTCATGAACTTAGTATCATTAACCAAAACTAAAATGAAACAATACTCAAAATTTACAACAAGCATCACCAATTCTATGGAACACGGACAAAACATGCTAAACGGAGACTTTTGAGGTTACATTTGCTGAATATTTACAAAGCTAGTTTAAAAGTATTTTAGAAAAAATCTACCAAACATACAGGGTCAGTACCTCTCAAACACAAATTGTGTTTTTATACGTGGAGATCCGCGGCCGGAAGCAAATATTATGTGAAGTAATTTAAGAAGTCCTTTTAACTACACTTTTCACACAACTCAGAGGATTATGAAATTGTTAAAGGTTTCACAGAAAATAATAAACGTGACATTACTTCTCATCAACGCACGAAAAACTTCTTTCACAGACTTCTCTCTTTTGAGCGCGTTGTTTGTGAATTTGGCACAGGACGATTTCTATAATGCCGAAAGTAACAAAGTAGGTATTACTATTTTCTTCATGTGACGAATACGATTATTACATTAGGTGGTGGGTCATTACTAAAGTAAAATTAAGAGAAATTATGAAGTTTAAATCGTTCCACGATATTTGTAAAAGCATTTTTACACATATTTAACTAACCATAAATGACCAAAATTGCGATTGAAACTCAAAAGGCGACCCTCCATCACTAGGGGGATTTTCTTATCTGTGGCTGCGGTTGACACTGAAATGACTGCACTAGTTGTCAAAACCTAGTACCAGTGTTGCAAACTAAATGCAATTTCCACCAACCTGGATTTGTTTTAGTTTTAGGTGCTGGTGGTTGTGTCTATAATGGTTAGCAGTTACGGCCTCTCAAGGTCAACTGCGAGATGCCAAACAAAAAAAAAAAGGAAGAAACGCCGCTAGTGGACTCTGCAAAAAAAGTTGGCAACACGAACACTGACTGATTGTCATTATTGTTATAGTTTCTAAAATCTATAGAATTATTTATCAAGTAAAATAATACATAAAATATTATTTAGTGGTCAGAAATCGATAAATAACGCTGTCTAAAAGAGTAAAAGACACCAAAGTAAGTTCAACAAAGGTTGTATTTTAGGTTTCCATTGGTTTTTATATTTCCTATTCCATGAATATTTTAGTGAAATTGAATTTTAAATTCAGCGTGCTCTATTTACAGAAATGAATACAACAAACAGAGGCCCTGTGCGGAGGTTCTGCTACGACGATGAGACTGGCGAAATTGTAACATACGATATAAACGACGAGACTGGCGAACCGTTACTTGAAAATATGTCTCCACCTGTTATAAATATAAGAAATCCTCTTGATACCCAGGAACGCGAGGCTAAGTACATGAAGTTCCCGCGCGGCTACATGAGTAAGACAAAGAAGTTCCAGTCATTAAAAGCTAACATCATAGCTGGCTCCAACCAAATCAGCCACCGGTTGCTGCTAATACCATCACTGATGATGTTCCCTGGTCTCTTCTGTGTCATTCTCATGGTACTAGAGGTGTTCCTGCATGTCCGCTGCCACAAAAAGAATAAAAAGCTAGAAGACCCCAATTTGTATTACCGCAGCCCATTCCATGTGGTTACAAGTACATTCTGCGGTGTGTGCCGTGATTGTGACACTGCTTCTAAAATTGGTCAGCTACAGGATCAGCGACGAACTCGTTATGACTACTTCAGGAGTATAGTAATCTAATTGTATTTATTGTGATAATAGTAGAAGGGTGTGGGTTTTTGTGTTAGCTTTGATTAAATGAACATGTCAATCTTGAACATAAAGTGATTTAATGATCTCTATTCGAAAAAATCTTAGTAACAGAATTGCATTTAGCAGTTTAGCTAACCTTGGCTAAATGCTTTTAAATCAAAGTTGATTGAACTTTCATAAGCTAAGTTACAAATGTGTGATCTAAGGGTACAAGTTAATAAGATAAAGTAATAAGTACAAAGTGCACTATTTCCTGTATCAATAATTATTGTGGTAATTGTTAGACATTGATAATTTCCTAGTTTTTACAAAGAACAGCTGTAGTAATGTATAGTAGCAGTAATCTTATGTAGGTTTGTACTGGTGACAGTGTCAAAGAAATTTTAAGTATCAGGAAGGGAAGATTTTAAATTGTGAGGAATACAGGTGTAATGATAAGTATAAATGATTCTAGTACAACTAGTTGTTGTACAATACTGAAACGACAATAACAACACACTATATACGGGCTTGGCTGTAGATTTGTGGACACCAGCCCTTTGTACAATACAACTTCATCTGTTACTACTGCTTATTGTCAACAGTAATTAAATGATTTTCTGAAGAAATACCTGGGTTCTCCTTAGCTCTCTATAATTAGAGTAAGTTGTGATCCTAAATAGTGGCATAGATAGCACAATTTAATTTGTTTTTACCAGATAAATTTATAAACATTTTGTAATTGTATTGAGACATACCTTAAATATAACAAAAACATTATCCTCCTTCTGGGGTAGTCGGGTAAAAATATAAGAATTGGTTTTTTTGTGTTTAATGGTGATTGAAGAGACTGATTTCTGATACACAGCAAATATATTGTTATTATAGTTACCAATCCAAGCGGACTTTTCAACGCTTTATTTACTTATATTGAAGCATTCACCTTAGGTAAATTGTTATCAAGACAAATTCTGTTTTTGTCTTATAAGTTAGTTCTATATGAAAATTTGCATTGGTGTTTGTATTATTCAAGATCATATTTTAACAAGGTGTTATACTGTTTGATTATATGGTAATAAAGGAGGTTTTCTTAGTAACATGTTGTTTTTTATTCCTTCATTGGAACTATCTATGGAAAAATATACAAAATGTACTCGTATTCCCAACTGTATTCACCCGTTCAGTGGGGTGAAAATGGGATGAAAACAGTTATCTTTCTCCCTAAACCTATAACAGCACTGTTACTTATAATAGACATTGCTATTACTATTATATTTATGACTATTAATAACAATAGAGTGTTGATTATAATAGTATTGGTCATTCATGTAGTGGTTGCGGGCAACATTTTGAAAATGAATACCAACGGCTCTAAGGGTAAGTATGAAGCAGACCAAATGAACAATAGATATTGAATAGCATGGAAATACTATATGCAGATGGTTTTTCCCTTATTTCTGGCCACATGGAGAGGATGTATGATAGAGATAGAGACTGAAAGAAGACATTTATCTTCCAAACTTCTCTAATATTGGCCAGCTCATTGTAGTCATCCACATTTATCCTACCTCACAACATTTTCCTTATTCCTCCGCATCACATACCCATACCATGAGAACTGTACCTACCTACAGGTCCACTCAAATCTGTGTCGTTCTTTCCTCGTACCTACCATTTCAGACACTAATCTACATCTGACCAAAGTTATGTCTGGACTTTAAAATGTATCTCTGAGTTTTTTTCGGCCTAGAGTCGGATAGGATACGTCCATCTAGTTTTTATGATTGTTTGTACAAACCACGGTACAAACCTAATCATTTATAATTTAGGTACCTACTTCAATATTTCAGGTTTTAACCAAGTAGGCTCCTATATTCAGATCTCTAATAATACCTCAATATCGGAAATCCGATATTAGTTGGTAGGTAGGTACCTATAGTTTGTGTGACACAGTTTATTAAAAAAAACTTCTCCCGCTCTGGGTGGAGCAGGAGGGCGTGTCAGACTTTTACTGACTAAAACCCACCCGTACCTGTGTGCCACGGTATCTCTTTCGAACAACCCGCACCCCTGGCAGGCATCGGCCCTTGCGAACCCCACCAGTTAGTGCTCACATCTCTTTGAAGCGCGCGTGGAACACAACGCACCGTCCATCCGGGTTTGGTCCTAACCGGACAGCGAGCTACCCATTACTCGCCGTCCGCAAGCCCGTGCCTACGGTGGCCGGGAATCAGCCTGGGATTCCCGACGCCCAGGGCATCTCCTGCGGCCACTGAGGCCGTGAGGACACACATACTGCCTCTCCATCACGTGCACCGCCTCCCTCTTCGCGAGCATTATTACTGCTTCGCAGAAGGAGGTGACGGCTACCCATGCACTCTCGCTCCGTACCATGGCCTGGACCAGGGCCAGACGTGAGAGAACGCCGCCGCCGATCGCCTCCATGAGGAACGGCAGTGCAACTTAGAGGGGTTGATTTGAGGGGATTGATGATTTTAATGATTATAATTCTGAAAATAAGTTGTTTTTACGGTCGCTTATATTTAGTTCAACATACAGCTTGACCCTGAAATTTTAATTATGCGGTCCTCCCTATTAACACATTCCGGCGCGGTAACGGCTGTAACCGTATTTTAAAAGTTCGTGGACTGACAGTACGGCCACAGCCGTATAGTTAGTTGCTTTCTTTACGTCAAACACAGCTACCGCAGTGTAAAATTTATTTGCTTATTCTATAGACTGTATGCGCAACGCAATAAGGTTGAGATCACGTCGATTTACTGTCAAAAACAAGTGGTTTACGTGCTCTCAAAGTGTGCCATACCCTCCAATAAACATATTTCATCCACAACGCTAGTACGGCTACAACCGGATTGGTTACTTTGAAATGTCATACTACTGGAAAGTCAGTGTCACGCTAGCGACGGTCAGAGTTGGGTGTGTGGGCGTCGGTTTGCGCGGGAAAATTACCAGCAACCAAAGCTCGCAGTAAGTGATAACTATTGACTTCTTAGCCTAAACATTGGCAAATACTTGTATTATTATAATTTATCTGATATTAGATGCTTCATTTTACGTGAGTGTTGCATATTTTCAACATGAAATCTGTTATTTTGTAGATAAGTTGGCGCAAAGCTGATGATGATCGCATTATGAAGCTTTTAGATGACACGTCTACGCCTGAATTATCTTGTTCAGAAGAAGACCCTTATGGTGACGACGGAGAATATGGTTCTGATAAAGATTTTGAGCCGGATTACAACGAGTTTTCTTCCGATTCGGACGGCCTACAAAAGAGACAGCGCCGTGCAAATTTGAGTGTGCTGCATTCAACCAGACATGAAATAACAGGGCAATCTGATACAGATCTCGTAGAAGACGAGGTGAGTGACGTTGATACCGGTTTACTGGATGACTATATTCCTGTTGTCGACAGAACCCTAATCCCAGACTACAGCCCAGCTCACAGCCAAACTTCTCTTGACCAAAGAAATTTTACTCCTGGATTGTCACCAACAAATATACAGCAAAATATAGTTATTGCCGAAGTACATAGACCAGAATATGTTGAGCCGAATAAAAACTCCACCTGAAGCCAAAGTGTGGAAAAGCCTTTGCAGTTACCAACCTTGATCCATGTGTTAGGCAGCTCAGTTGATATTCAGTACGAGGAAACAAATAAGGATAATCAACCTGCAGAGAATCCTAGAATATCGTCTAGTCACGATGAATTTACTACTTACATTGCAGCTGAAGTGTTCGATGAGCCCCAACTTTCACCTAAACAAACATGTCTACAAGAAAGCGAAGCAGCCCTACCAGCCACTAGAAGATATGTATCTCCTAAACTTCTATCAGATGATATATGGCATGAGACTACGGAACCTATTTGTATTTGATTTTGACTATTTCTCTGCCGGTCTTCGCGTAGGCATTGACGAAAATCTTTCAGAACTTGATATGTTCAAATTAATGTTTTCTGACGAACTGCTCGAGTATCTGGTATCACAAACAAATTTTTATGGATTAAATTTGACGTTCACGGAAAGACCGCGTAAAAAAAATAGTAGAAAACAAGTTTTTCGTCACGTAGATAAGAAGGAAATGATTGCCTTTCTTGGTCTATGTCTCTTTCAAGGGCAATGCAGCATTCCGAATACGAGGTCCCTGTTTTCCTACTCGAATGCCATATTATAGCCATGAGACGGTCAGTACAGCCGCAGATGAGTTACTGCTGGTGCCGTACTTGCGCGTGGTATAAGTAATATTGCATACAGTTGTGTCAGTACGGCTGAAACCGTTATACGGTTATACCCGTACTGCCGAATAACAAAGAATTTATTTCATACGGCCCTGACAGTACGGCTATATACGGATACGGTTGTAGCCGTCTTCCGCCCTATGTACACGATTTGATTTTCCGTGATATTATTAGTACGGTTGTGACAGTATTGTGATTTTGTATGAAAAATTCTACTGTATTTCCCTAATAAAGGACCGCGCCGGAACGTGTTAACATTTAACGTGACTCCTACAGTCGGATATCCGGTATTGGGCCACACTATGTATCCGATATTGAGAATTCGCACATGTAAATGGGTAGGTAACTAATATTACCTGCATTTTTTTAAAGTAAAATTATAAAGCAATGCAGTTCAATGAAGATAAAAATCAAACGTGTATTCTCGCCATTTTGTTAGAGAGATCGATGAAAGCGCTGCAGTGCTCCCATTTAGTTTCGTATTAATAGTAACTGGGTTCGTCGATAGATGACGTTACTAGCTATGTACAGAACATATTTATAAATCCGAAATTATCAAATTAAGCTCCCATCAGAAATTCGGGTCTCTGCCTTTAGGCAGGAGCATGGTGATGGAGATGATTACTGATGATGGGCGTACCCAGTTGGGCAGCTGCCCCCCTTGGATTTTGTTTACGTCCCTACTAACTATCTATCTGTTGTTGTCGATAAAAGATAAGAAAAATAACGATATCTGGCGATGGGTTGGACGGTCTTTTGTATTAACCACCGAGAAGCAAATGGAAATGTTAAAGCGATGCTGGCTACCTCCAGAAACTTATGATTTTGCTGGTGATGCTATACATTTAAAACGCAATGTTAACCACTCTTGGTTAGAAATGTACAAACCTTGGCTTTTTTACTCAAAGAGATTGAAAGTTGCGTTTTGTTTATTTTGTTTTATTTCCGCCGAAAGTTGTACGTGGTGTTAATTAAAGATCCCTAGTGGGTACTAGGGATCTCTAATTTGTTCGACCATTTACTAAGTAGGTATAAAGATTAGGTATAGGGTCAGAATAAAGAATTTTTTTTTTTTTTTTTAAAACGTTGCCCCACACTAGGAATTTCTCCTGTATCGTGGGTGCGTTTACAAACATTTAAACTCACATACACAAACAGCCAGACCCAGAACAACTACTTGCAGATCATACAAATATTTGTTCCGTGCGGGAATCGAACCCGCGACACGCAGCGCAGCAGTCGATCGCTGAACCACTGCGCCAACCGTGCCGTCAAAACAAGAATAAATTGTAATCTGAGGGTATAGGTACATATTTATTGTAAAGCACATGTAGATAGTCAATGGCCCAGAATCTTATGCGTCTGCCAATTCTTTTAGCAACATAAAAACAAATGCCTACATGTTGCTATGCAAACAGGCCACGAGAAAATTATTGAGTATAATGGAAATGCATTACAACCGTCAATACAAAAAAGTATTGTGGAACACATGATTTGCCATTGAGATTTAGCGACAACATTTAGAATAAGGGCAAAAGAATGCTCAATATACGTCCCAGAAAATATAAAATTAGATTTTAAACGTATGCGGTGTAGTACGGCACTTCTGATTCCACAAGGCTGTATTTCACAGCAAGTTGCTGGTGGATAAACCTGGCTACAAGGTTGTGTCTATGCAAGTACTCCTCGTTAGCTAGACGAGAACACCCGGAGATAATGTGTCTGATTGATTCACCGGACGGTGGCATGCCCGACAAATGTCAACCGTGCCGTCTTTCACAATAAATCTCCAAAGAGGTCACCGAAACACAGCCAGGCTACGGACGCTAGTCGGTCTACATCGGGTCCATGTAGGGCCCGGAAAAAGCGTCCGTGAAGCTACTTACTCTGCCATACCTCCATGCGATCTTTAGTGTCAATCACTACAGGCTTGTGCCAGTTCTTTTTACCCAAGGAGAGCGGGGTGAGGCCCTTGTCCACCGCGATCACATCTCGATGCATCCCCACGTCGGCTTCTAGGAAATATTCCCTGAGACTGCATATCTCGCGATTGTGGAGGGTCTTAGCGTTTAAGAACCCACCAACCAACCAGTCTCATTACCGATGACCGTGGGTGATGTATTCGCGTACGGACCCTCCTATCCAGGGCGTCGAGTTCGGTCTGAGTCCAATTGAGTAAGCCGAAAGAATACATCAAGATCGGCATGACCCAACCGTTGAAGGCACGTACCTTGTTTCCGCCTGATAAAAGGCAATTTAATACTTTTTTCTGGCGGCCAAAGAAGCGTTCCTTCAACGATTGCTTCATGTCAGTAACATTGATGCCCAACGCTTCCGACATACCCAAATACTTATAGGTTTCAGCTGCGGAGAGGGCTCAAAGGTTTATGGAATCCAAGATTTGGGTTTCCACGGATTCCACGATCTTCCCTCGCTTTACATGCATGACCGCACATTTGTCCACACCAAAATCCATCCTGATGGCGCTACTGAAGGTTTTATTATTATTTTCGGGAGTGTTCTTTTTCTCAGCTCTTAGGCTGGTTTTAGCTACATTTACGGGCCAAAGCCAAGTAAATGCAGCGTGTGGTGTGTATTTAAGATGAGGGTGTGTTTTCTTCCTCTAACTGCATGAACTTCCTAACTATTCTGCAGGTGTTTAATAACGTTAATATAAACGGATCTTCTAAATCTATTATTTCAGACTACGGAGAAGATGGTTGGGGATAACGCCTGTCGTGGAGAGAACTATAGGGATAACGTACACTTATTTTTGTCTCCATATTCTTGTGACTTATTCTTTAAGGTCAGCATATTTACTTATTTTTTCAGAAATGGTTTGTTGTACGTTTTGGGTATTAGGAACTGCGATGTCTATGAGGTAGGTAGGTGGTTTATCTTATTTTATCCTGTAGGATTATATCTGGTCTATTATATTGGATAGTCCTATCTGTAAGTATGGCGCGATCATAGTACATTTTGTGTGTATCATTTTCGAAGATAGTTTGTGCCGCGTACTTATAATATGGAGTGTTAGTGTTTTTTTTATGAGACTATGTTTGAGTGCCAATTTTTGATGTATAATGTTGCAAACCTGATTGTGCCTGTGAGTGTAGTCTGTCTGTGTGAGGGTTATACATGCTACTGTTATATGTTGTATGGTTTCTGATTGAATGTGACATCTGCGGCAAATGTTGTTTGTGATGGGAGGGTCTTAAATGATGAATTTTCTATAGTAAAGCCTTCTGTTTCAGGGAAAAGGTTTCCTATTTAAAGCCACTTATTTGATGCCAATTTTATTTATGTGGGACTGTTCCAGGTCTTGAGGATGTCTACCGTGGAGGACTTTCTTCTTCCAATTATAGATTTTTTGGTTTTGCGGGTTACTGATGCTTATGTCTTGTATATTTTGTTCCTTTAAGTTCAGCGGGGTGTAATTAAAATCATTTAAGGTAATAGCTTTGTGTATGTTACCTACTTGTGCGGGATTTTGTGTGGAAAAATGTTTTTAGCCTAGTGATTTGTTTCTGCCAAAGGTGATGTATGTCGATTAGGCCTCTCCCTCCATTTTGTCTTCTAATGGTGAGTTGTTCAATCGCAGATTTAGGATGTAAGTTGTTGTGTTTTGTGAGTGTTGTGCGTGTTGTTCTTTCTAACTGTTCGATGTCAGTTTTTGATCATTTTATTACTCCGAATGAGTTGGTCAATATGGGTATGGCAAAGGTATTCAAGGCTTTTATAAGATGCTTTCCAGATAACTGTGTTTTGCAAATTGCGTTAATTCTTCTCCGATATTCTGTATTTAGTGTGTGTTTAATTGCTGTGTGATCGAGTCCCTTAAGTTGCTTGTAGCCTAAATATTTGTATAGATCTGTTGGTTCCATAGCTACCATCAATAAAATACTACAATAACCTTTTTTCTGATCGTTACGTAAAATACGTATAGAACCAGTCTGGTACATACAGTATTCATAGTCATATTGGTTTGTCATCATTTGTGAGTGGTGTATTGGGTGGACGATCAATAACTCCCTCACACCACTCCCTTGGTTTCCAATAGCGACACCCGCCCCGGACCCCACTCAGTCGTCCCGCAGGGGCTGCATTATAAAGGACTGCTTACATTTTGTCGGAGAGCTTATTTTATTTGAGGCACGGACAGAAAATACAAACAATTAAAAAAGTAACAAATTAATGGATTAAAAAATTAGTAGGCTAGTATATTAGTACCTAGGTACAGTAAGGTACCTCCTATATTTGGATGTTTCGGGTAATTTTGGAATTTTTAATTGGGTTTGTAATAATATAATATTAACCTAAAACAGAACAGCCCATGAAAGCCCACTGGAGAACCCTATGGACACATCGACGTAACGAGTTTTTTGGGGCAATTTTTTTATCGTCAGTGATTAATGCGTATGCCACCAGAAAACCTCATAAAGCTGCTATTTCATTGCTAGGCACGATTATTTATCATCCTGCTACGAAACATTTGTATGATAAATTTTTTCGTCACCACGTGTATTTTTACAGTGACCGTATTTGTGTAACGAGGAAGCACCGTTTGGGCTGTGGTATGAAAGTATAGGTACATACGCAGCTAGCTTGGCCAAATGGATCACCAACACAACTTAAAAGGGTTGGTTACCGCTTACCTAAATGAGTTACCGTAATATTATGAACATCGTTAGTTTAAAATTAAATAAAACCATTTACAATATACAGCACTATTTTTCGATAGTTTATAATCTGTCCTTCAAATTGTGAACGGACGGATAGTACCTTGCGCTATTACTAAATAGTCAAGTAACTGCCTCTAACTTGGAATTAGCGCAAACCGGCCGCAGCCGCGGCACCGCTCACTTCGCTCGCTCGGCTCACGCGTGGTTGGTCGCAGTTCTAACCTTTTTTTTATGTGGAGAAATGCTCATGCATACTGCGCTAGCACGGGGAGATAGCGCAGTTATGTGGGACTCTAGCCCACTAAAACTCCACGGTGCCCAGCAGTGCCGCTTGTGATGAGAACCTAACCTAACCTATTCGGTCGGTAAGCAGTATGGTGCAGTTCACAATTTATCAACAGTTTATAATCGCGCGAGATGGATAAACTATCGGTGTTCACCATCTTACTGTGACATATGCACCTGACATATTTAACGCAGCAATAGAATAGCGTCTGAATAGAACATGCTGGGGATTAATTTTTCCAGGCGTTATGACAAGTAGGTGCATAAATGTTATTTCAGTATATGCTCAGATTAGTTTGATTTTTATAATAAGTAAAAAAATGTCACACTTGAACTAAACTGACCAGAAAAGAGCCGATAAAACAGTTTCGTGCCAAAAGATGCAATGATGAAGCTTGACATCATGCCGGCGACGACGCGGCGATCGACGTCGTGAAAAAATACTCCTATAGATAAATGTCACTCGTCTCTCCACTAGTCCAATGCCTAATCTCGGAGGCATATGCGGTACGGCTCGCAATCCTTTCCTATCCTAAAGGCACGTTTTCCCTACCAGTACTGCGCCCCCTGGTCTGCCCCCTGGTCTTGGGGAGGTCTATGTCCAGCAGTGGACGTCTTTCGGGTGAAATGATGATGACGAATGATGATGATTAAAAAATAAACATTTAATTTCCCTTTTGGCGTCTTACAAACTGGCGAGCGTTTGCAAATAGACGGCAACGTTTCTATAATGACCAATCACCTACATACGATTTAAGGACGAAACCTCGATGGGTATTGTTCGCCGAGCCTCGCATCTATTTCCTGAACCATCTGAAGAGAGCTCTGTCGGCGGCGGGTCAAGGTCAGTTTAGGAAAGTTTTGTAGAAAACTGGGGGCAAACAAAGAGGTCAAAGTACGGGAGCTTATCGATTGTAACAGTGCTTTACATTGCCGAAACGGCATTAGGGTGCGGATGTGCTGTGGGGCTTGTCGCTAACTATGACTCACCTCCTATCCTGCTCTTTGTGCCTGTACTGAAGACGCCGAGGATGTAGCGAAGTTTTGGATCAAACAAAACACGTGCCATCTAGCATCGACTTGAAGAAGTAGAATGCCTGCATACAACAATCCGCTTAGAGCGATGTTGTGACTCGCTATGGCAGGGCATCGATCGCGTGTTTGCTGGGGTGCGCATCGATCGCTCCAACCCCTACAAGCAAACTGGCTCAAGTTCAAGGCCATGACGGTTGATAGTTAAGCAATAAAGTTAAAATACGAGCATCAATATTAAACTGGTAACAACCGAGGCGGACTCAACCATTGTCCTCTTGAAAAAAAAAATCAATTTAGCATTTCATCCGACAGAATTCTATAAGCCTTGGGAAATTAGTCTTCGTTGGCGGCAAAATCCTTGTTCACCGGAATCATTTTTATTTAAGCACTAGTTTTCGCCTGCCGGTGCGCCCTCGCCATCTTTTAAGTACCTACCGTATATGCTTTGCATTTAGTAAAAAGCTGTTATTTTGACATTAGAAACAGACACTCCAATGTTATTTATTAGTATGTCTATGTTCTATAGATTAGCAATACTGTGTGTGAATACGATTCCGAAAAAAAAGATATTGACCTATGAGGTCATCTGTTCCAAGTAAGAGAAGAGGATAACGACTCTGAGTTAATGAATTAAGAGCAAGACGTCCACGAGGTTCTGTTCTAGGCCCCGTTTTCAACACTCTTTACAAGAGTTATACCCCAAATTCCAAATTTAACAATTGCTACTTTTGCCGATGACTAAGCCACTAGAAACAGCAACAAAGATCCAATAAAAGCCTCAAGAAAGCTGCTAGAGGCACTAGTTAGTTAGCTAGTTAGTTAATCGATGGCTGGCTTCAAAAGTGGAGAATTACTTACTGCAAGCGTATCAAAATCTACGCAAGTTTCATTCGCATTCCGGAAAGGTGACTGCCCAGCGCTTAAGCTGAGAAGCAATGACTTGCAACACAAAGACGTTGTGAAGTATCTGGGTAAGCAGTTGGAGAAGCGACTTACTTGGAAAACCTACATAAAAGTCAAAAGAGACCCAGGCTCTAGTATCACTTTTAGGAACCTGAATCGGTTGGTGTACAAACCCGTGATAAAGGTAATATGAACTAACGGGATACTGCTGTGGTATAGTACCTCCTATTCAAACATCAACATAGCGCAACAACTATAAAACACAATGTCCAAAGACCCTTAGTTCATCGCCAATGCCGATATTTATGAACAATATAAAGTAAACACGGTGGAAAATAATATAGTGATGGTAGAAAATGCATACACAGGGATTGACTTAAAAATCATCCAAACTTTAAGGCCGTAAACCGGGTTAACCAAATATCACCAAGCTCCTCAAATGCAATATCTTGTTTGTGGTGCTCCCTGAAACCTTGCATAATCCACGTCATGATCCAAGCAGCACATTTGCTTATAGCTGAGAGGCTGATTGCAGATACTTTGAAACAAAAACGGTCAAACGTCGCAAAAAAATATTTTTTGAAAATATTTCGTATACTCGTAGTATTGGTTTTAGGCCAAAATATGTAATAGCAAGTTTATTACTTATTTTGTTCTACACAGAAAAGTAAACGCCACATTTAGGTATTATAAGACTTATAGTGCTCTAGATACCTACCCATATAGCTGAGAAAAGTTAGTGGTCACGATGCTTTTTTTTTCACACATACAAGGCGCGAGGGCCTGATCAATGGCACCAATTGCTTTTGCTCGCGACTTCGTCCCATGGGTTCACGATTTCCCCAAACAATATTCAACACCTCATTACTCCTTTAGAAGTTGTTTAATGGGACACAAATTATCTTATAAAACTCTACGATCTAAACTATTTCTGTGCCAAAACGCACCTCGATCCGTTCCTGCGTGTAAAAAAGGCAAACCAATGAACACTTTCACCTTCCAGCACCACTATCAGTACATTACTATACGCTTTACTACAATGTACACAGTAGGTAGGTACCTGAGTTTTTCTGTATCGTTCATTTTTTTTAAGTGTGAATGGTACACCTTAACTATAATTTCTTTCGACTTCTTAAATTTTTCATAAACATTTATGTCGAGAACCTATGGTCCTGCGTGAATATTGTAAAGAGCCATTGTGTGCATTATTAGGTGAGGAATAAACTGGTCATAACACAAAATAACCTAAAATGTACAAAATATGAGTGAAAGACAGGTTTTCGTGACGGTTAATTACTTTTTTTCGCACACTAATCGACTTTTCGATTATGCTTAAATTAATAAAGATAATGCCGGTGATAAATCTTCACAAGATTTTTTTTCGCAGGTTTGTTTTATTTTCCTAAGCATCATACGACATTCAGTAGAGTCTGAAACGTCCTTAACGGGTTGCTAGAAGCACACTGACGCAGATATAACTTTTTTCCTGAACTGCACTTGCGCAGAAGACCGACGTGCAGCTATCGAGGGACCCTTTCTCCGGCGGCTCCAGCGGCGATCGGTCGCATCCGGTGCTGTTGCAGCCATCTCTCACCCTTTGCTATCGAAGACCATCGCAGCACTTCCGAGCGAGGAGAATATGGTGCCAGAGCCAATGATGTTTGGAGGTAAGTAGAATTGTGTGTTTTCATAGTTTTTCATGTAGGTAGGTTTCGCTTGGAGTGTCGTTAAGGTCATTATCTCCATACGTAGTTAATCGCTCGCATTAGTCGTAATGAGTGTTCCAGAGATATCAACGATATCTTATGAAAAAAGTGTGAGCTTTCATCCTTTCTCAAGTAAGTTTCGTGTTGAGCGCCACGTACTTACGTTCCGTAAGGTCACGTTCATTGTCTCTAACTAGAAGGTCGGTAAAGTCGGTAGGGTTAATTCATCTGTTGTTGAGGTGTAAAAAATATTTCAAGAGCATTTAGGGAGAGTTTTAGCAGTGTACATCGTTTCTCAGATAATACGTAATATTTCAAGGGTGCGACAGGACATGCGGGAGTAGGGGTTGGGGGAGGGGTAGGGACGGCCCTTGCAGCCGCCATCTTGTTGGAGCCGCGGAGTGCCTGATTTCTGAAGTATTTAGCCGTAGTTTAATTAGGTATGCGATTTCAGTATTGGTTTTTAGCGTGTTAGCTAGCACATTCACTCGCGCGAACTTTGATACGCCGCCACGCCGCACTATGGGAAAACCCCATACAAAGCCGTCTCAAAACCGTTTCACATGAATGTTGTTATGGAATAAAAATTATAAATTAATATAGTCCAATAAATAAGCTATCTTTTCGCTATATTTTATTTATTTTTTGTTAATCATAAGTACAAAAATAGGCATCAAACCTAACTCATTTACAATAACGTAATTTAGACGCAATATGTTACTTCAATTCAACGCCACATTACTCAAAAGTTTTTGATGTAAATGTACAAGTAATACACATTTTTGGAATGCTTATAATCTCCTCATAACGTTTCATAATTAATAATATTGGTTTAATAAAATAAAATTAATCAATATAGTTTCTGGTTTTGTATTTTGATCTTTATACATTAGGTTACGCAAGGAGGAAAATATAATTACGCATACTTGCGCTTTTTCTAACATGGTGCCAAAACATATCGCGAGATTTAAATATTATTTTTTATAACAATTCCATTTTGTAACCACGATTGATGGTAACGCGGCACAAGTTTTAACTGAAACTCTTTCGAGCGCTTATTGTACAGTTTTTGGTGCTACTCCTGCACCCTAATTGCGTAACTCACAATTAATCATAATCTGTTTCGTTTTGAAACAGATGGCTAAACCATTGCTACATATGTTGGAAAAATTTGTCTGCTCAGCAAAGTAAATAACGCAATTAATACTGTTGAACTGTCAAAATGAAACTGATTATGATTAATCACGTGATACGCAATTTGGGTGCTGGACAATTGAATAACATAAAGGCAGTTAGGACACGAGATGTGCACGAAAGTTCATTTCAATACGGACTATCAACACTACACGCTTGGATTACGAGTATGGAGATGATCTTACACATTTCCTATAAATTCTCTTTTGAAAAGTGGTCACCTACTACACCTGGAAATATAAAAAAAAAACAAAGACGAAAAGATAAAAACTCATACAAAAGCGGTTTAGGGAGGAAATGCATGTCAATAAACCCCGAGAAAGCACTGGAAATAGTAACGACGGAAACACAGCTCGGAGATATTTTCAGAATTATTCTTGCCCTACAGACACTGAACTTAACTAGATATAGAACCTACCTACCTTAGATACAGAACCTGCAAGTGTAGACGTAGAACTTATAAAAAAAATGTACTTAATACTACAAACTAAGTCATCTGGAATGGCTATTGATTTAAAATAGTTCGGTGAATACGCATATAGTACCTATACCCCAACTGTACGTAATTACCCGGCTGCGCCAGAAGGAGGCAAAAGATGGTTATTGTTAAATTTATGAAGATGCCTCCGACTGCATGAGATTGCTTATAGTATTCAGTCTAATAGTCATCCTTTTAAAACAAGTTTCTTGTTTCCATCTTTCTTTAATTAAAATTCACTTTTTACGCAGTCGGGTTTTGATTTTGTAAATTATTTTTTTATAATTGGTATTATATGCTTTCTTCCGAGCATAAAATACTTATCTTACTTATATACAGGGTGTCCCGAAACTCAACGTCAAGCGGGTACAGGGCAATAACCTAGGTTGTACCAGTTCTAGCAAAAATAAAAAATAAAATCCATGTTGCTTGGTTAAGTGATAATAGGTATTCTTTTGAAAATGTTGAAAATCAACACCCTAGATCAGATTTTTAGGTACTGTGATCACAAATTTCTAAATGGTTCAGTGACAGTAACAGCCTTCCTTTACATTTTTATTCAATTATTACTCGTATAAATAGGTCCATTCATGTCCGGTAGTACAATTTGAGACGATGTGATTTTAAGACTACTCATTTTAAATTACAGGGATGACAGTGAAGGTGTTGATGTCACGCTACTGGCCTTCTGAAGGCGCAGTGCAGAACATCAACACTCAGACGGGGATGCTGCTGAAGGATCCCTGGGCCAAGTTGTGCTACCCTCGACACGTCGTCACCACAGGGAAGTGCCCAGACAGCGGCTAACTTCTTTAGCATTTTTTTTCCCTCCAGACCCTCCGAGACTGCTTTCCCCACGATCCCCGCAATCGATTAACGGACTTACTGAAATACCACACGACTTTATATTACTCATTTTATTTACTTTATGACAGCTTTTTGTGGTGTCATATCTCTGTATTTTAATTTGTAAGTATATTTTGATTGTTTACAGTTTTTTTCGATTCGAAATTAGTTCACTAAATACTTTTAACGACATTTTAAGTAATTCAGTTTAGTTTTCAAAAAGTTTAAACATGTTTTTAGTAAAAAAATATTTTGATTAGAGATACTTTACATAGGTTATCAAAATTATTATTTTGAGGGCTTGATTTTTCCTGTACAAAGGAAAATTCCTTCGGACAGGCAAAGTACTAGGCAATCTTCGATCCCATACCTACTGTTATTAGGTATGGTTTTACTATGAGGTTCTACTGTTTATATTGTCTTATCCTACTCCTTAATGTACACCAGAGAAAACTTACATTATTTTTAATAAACTAGGCCCTTTTTGGATCCATATTTTTGAATAAAATATATAGGTATTTAATTTGTATTTTGTACGTACCACCTTCTCCGGGTTTTAGTATCTACTTAAATTTACGTTACTTCGTCTTAGGCTTACCACTACTACTTAACCTAGGTCCTTAATATAATTAATGTCATATGTCATGGTAGAGCTCTGCTTGTTATAATAATACCCAGTTCTATAACACCTCGGCACAATGTGTCTGATATGATCTCGAATGTGATTAAATTGTAGCTAACCTACTTAACCTTAAACTAATAACTAGGTATCAATAAAATATGTGTGTACTGTAATGAGATTGGTAATATATTAAACACGCGGGTTTGATGTTCTATTCTAGTTTTAATATTATGTGTAAACTTATGTGTAAACATTTTAGGATTAACACGTTGAGATTGGTGTCATAACAAACATGCGGGTTGTATCTAAGTTTTATACTAATAATAATAAGTATTTTGCACTGTATTTCACAATTAGAAGTGAGCTATGTCGAATTGTAAGATTCAAGCCCGATTAAAACTAGTTTCAACCAATAAAATGGCTTTAAACCGATTTTAAGTAATGCTTGAGTCTTAGGGCGGTTCTGTCGCACCTCACATTATTATTAAATTCGAGTGTTAAATATTATAATATTAAAGACGCGGGATTTAAATGAATATTGTAATACATGGTATGGTTTTATGATTGTGATAACGAGATTGGTTGATACCAATCTGTATACCGATATATATTATAATAAACACGCGGGACAAATTATGTGTTTCATTTTGTGTATTCCCATTTATACAAACTCTGTTGGTTATTTAATGGCATGTTTTAGGCATTTGACGGACTGTTTATATGGAGAGACAGTACGTAAATTAAAATGTTTAAACTCAAATTCATAGCATTTGTTTTAATTATACCATTTACAGGCACTTTTGAACTGTCAAAAAGTCGATCAGTTGGAAAGTTAAAGCTCGGACAAGAAACTCCAAGAAGACGTTTAATAACTATCAGAGTTAAACGAGACTTAGTCTTGAAACGCGTGATTGTATGGTTTTTATAAGACCAATGACCCTGTGAACACAATGGATTGAGTTTTTCGTAAGTATCAGGGGGCTCGCATACTAAAGCGGTTTAAATAAGTATTAACAGTTGTATCATATTACAATACTGATGTTATTAAAATAAACAAATATCGTAAGTATCTCAGTTCCATTTGAGCTTGATCTATTAAGGGTTAATTTAAACCAGGGATCTAATCTTATCTCTCCTACGTCCGTTAACCGTACTTCTGATTTTGCGTCACTGTCAAAATCAAAGTGATCTTTATTCTCGTTACATTAAGGTTACTCTTGGGTTGCTGCTGTCAGAGGTAAAATAACTATGGTGGGGTGGTGGGCTTTTGTTTTTGCTACTTGATATTCATAATAAAGGTAACCAATATGGCTCCTCTTCCTATCACGTATGTCAATTAATACCATAAATTGAATGGAATTAGTAGGCATCCACTATCGTCGATTAAGAAAAAAATAGTTTAAAAAACTAAAAAACACGCTTTAAAAACCAAACTAAAAAAGGAGAAAATAATTTAATTCAATTAAAAAGCGTGGGGTGCTTTTTGAGGTATTTTTACAATCACTTAATGTCAAGCACCCCACGCTTTTTAATTGAATTAAATTATTTTCTCCTTTTTTAGTTTGGTTTTTAAAGCGTGTTTTTTAGTTTTTTAAATTATTATTTATTTTCTATTTTTTCGTTCTGCTAACTACAAAAACGTGTTATTTTTCTTTTTTTTTCATTTTTCTCAATTTTTTTTTTAAATTATTGAATAGTCATCGGTCCTCGATAAGTTTACAAAGTTTCAATGAAATCTGACCGTTTAAAGTGGGTCAAAATAGCGTCCAAAGGAGTCGGTTACAAACAAACCAGGATACAAGTGAAGCGTGTAAAAATAACCTTCGGAATCTGCAACATAGTAGCTGAGCAGCGAACGTAGGCAGCACAATTTTGTCAAAATTCTTTATTCTACCTACCTCATCTAATTTATTAGGCTACAATAGTCCCAGTGGGATGCAAAGCTACGCAATCTTAAATAAATTGGGGTGCGAGCAGAATGATGATGACGCATAAACACGCCGTGGTTGTTCGCAGGCTATCCGTATAGTAATTTGTTTTAGCTAGTAGGTAGCTGTATTTTATTTAACTTTAGTAAACGATGATTCAATTTTATAGGAGTAGCTGTTTCAATTTCAATTTTCAATTTTTCAATTTATTTCAGGAACAATTTACATTGTGTTTGAAAACATACATAACAAATAAATAAACAGGCTCATTAAAATTATAAACTAACACATTCATAACACAATAAAATCAATAACATACAAAATATAAATTAAATTCTACTATCACTACAGCTATTACATACTAACATTACCCAGTCTCACAATGACTAATATAAAAAATAAAAATTAAAACGTGGATATGTCATCATCTATCGAATATAAACATTTCTCCAATAGGAACGCTTTGAGTCTTGACTTAAATGAGCTCTTGTAAATTAAAGTTTTTAAGTCCAATGGCAATCTGTTAAAAATCCGCACTGTTTGGTATTGAGGACTGTGACTGACGATCGTCTATTTTTAAACTTCTGACTAATGGAATGGCTCAGTGATGTACCAAAATCGCACGAAATCGCTGATTCTGGCATGTTGTTGTGCGTGGAGTGCACTTTCAGTTGCTGTATCTGATTTCTGAAAAGCGACTAAATTGCTGGTCTGATTGCTTGAAAGTTTGGTTTTGGCTATGGCCCTTATTCATCATCGTTCAGTTTTTCAGTTTCCTCTGCTAGTACCATACCTCCTTCAGAAGTCACCACTTCGCAATGACTAAATACGAGTTAATGTTGTTTTGGCCCTTAAAAAAACAATTGTCTGATATATTAATAAAATTATAGTATCGTTTATTCATTTTCTTCCTTATCAGCTGCATTGTTAAATATAGCCTTGAATAAAAGGAAATAAATCATTAAAAAATATAAAGACCCTGACTGAGATTGGGTTGATTTTCTTAATTTTTGCAATGACCTTGATATATATACGTCTATTTAAAATGTGAGTAGATGCAGGCGATTTAAATGTGAGTGCTGAAAAATTTGTACTTTAACAAAAATATTTTACCACATCTTTGTGAATTTTATTCGATTTAATATTAGTCAGTAAACTGCAGCAGCCCAAATCATTAACCTAACTTGAACGGAGTGAAATATCAGCATCTTGTATACGTTTTCAGAGTATATTGAGTCCTGTGATCGCCAAATTATATTTCTTCGTAAGTAGCACTCTGTATAATCGTAATCTAATCAGGGTTTTACAAAAAAACTTTAAAATATTTGATTAGATTTTGAGAGCTAGAGTGATTTCTTTCTTTGGCGAAAACTGTGTTTGCCTTACTACCACAAGGCAATGTTTACCAGTTGTTTACGCCAAAACACTTTAAAACACGATATTTATGTATGGAGAGGAGATGATCTTAAATTAAGACTGATATTAGGCACGCTTTGAACATATGTCTAAGTTTTTGTGGTAAATGGAGTACCCATTACTTCTGCGAGGAAGTGGTCCAGCAAATGATGTGCTAACATTTTGCTTTTTACTTATTCCAGGTCAATTAAGATGGCTATTGATGCTGAAACATTATCTTGTCTTGAACGCTTCAGTTGAAAATTTCGGAATTGAGAGTGAATCTGAAGATGAAGACAAGTTCTATGAACGTGTGTGCGCAGATTATAATTCGAATCTGCGTCGCTTCTAAGAAGAGGGGCAATTCTCGTAATTTTAAGAACGTTCACAGTCTGATCTCAGTCTCAATCCGTCAAAAATACCTCGAGTTTCCATACATTTTTGACAAGCTTTTGACATTTGATTGTCGCCGAGTTGAGACTGCGACTAGATTTTGAACGTTTTTAATTACGAGAATTGGCCTTAAGTTCAGATGATAAGCATGTATTGTTTTATACATTTTTTTTAATGTAAAAGGTTGTGTTCTAGGTTGTAATATACATACCTACCTTTATTATTTAACTTTAAATATTAAAATTAATACAGGTAAAAGAAAAACAACTTATGTACATTATGGTGGTCGTACAGTAGGTACCTGAGTATTTCAACAGTTTAATATAATGAATATTACACCCCAAAACAGAACCTTTAACTTATCTGTGATTACTTTAGGCTAACGGGAACAAAACTTATTGAGTTATAATCTCTTAAGTTTTGATACATATTTTAACTACCAAATATGAATACTGTCGAAGTTGCAATGTACAAGTAATATTTATTTTCTACATCTGTTTTGATTTTGTATGAGGGCTTTGAACTTCTCAACGTAATTGAGCTTCATTGTTTATAATCATGTAAACTATTATTGTCGTGTATTGTGTGTACTAGTGGTCTTAAATTAATAAATGTCGTGAATATGATTGTTTAATTTCATGTCGTATGTTGAAAAATTTTCAAAAACTGTCTTGATTATTAAGGTCGAGTTTATTCGGTCAGCAATACACGTCACAACCCGATCAAATATGGGTTATAGTTATAATAAATTGTTTCTAAAACATAGAGAGAATACCCATAAAATACGGCGTAGCTACTACGTCAAAGATGGTCGTAGCTAGTTCTACTCAAAATCCAAAAAGATTGGGATGCGGCAAGAACAATGGTTACGAGCTGCTACGGCGTAGCCGCTACGGCGTAGCTGCTACGGCTTAGCTGCTCGTAGGCCGCAACTGTAAGAAATTGTTTCCGCGTAGTTTTTCTATTTTATAGGCTTTAACAAAGGCTACATTTTAAAGTAGAAGCTGCAAATAAACATTATTTGTATGGATTGCCTCAATGAGGTATGGGCGCCAAGTATTGTATTTGTAAGTAATTTCTTGAGCTCATATACCATTATGGTATTCACCAATCAGTGTCATGGCATATTTCATGTAAACTACTTGTGTATAATTGTGAAAGTTACAGGCATGCGTATTCCGGGCTTTTGTTGTTTATCTGTATTGGCAGAGGTATGCACTAAATGCTACTAAATACTGTAAACCACATGTCCAGTCATTCGGCTGAAATTATTATGAAATACCGTGTTATATTAAGTTTAAGTTTTTCTTAGTATTTGCCACCAGTCTGTTCGTGGTAAAATATTATTGTTTTAGTCGATTTTTTAGCTTTTGCAACGTCCTTGAAATATTAAATAGCTGCTATTTGTGTTAACTTAATTTGATTTATTAAAACAAACAAGTATTTTACCATTATTTTGTTTATTTTAATCGAGTTTAATGGTAGTCAGTGTTGACACAAGTTAAAATAGAAAGGATAACGGGTCAATACTATCCAGGGCATCCTGACGTCATTACTCTACGCGTTCCCGTGCTGATTTATTAATCGGATATCTCATAATATTTCTTTGTAAGTTGCTTGAATTGAATTATTACAACATTACACTTCAGTAGATTAGTTTAGAAATATAAGTAATTGTTAATGATATGACTTTGTAAACGATATAGATTGCGATATATCCCTATAATGGTTTCTTTGTTTTTCGGTGACCCACAAACATTTTAAGAGTTGTTGAACTCTTATCTAACGTCAGACTCCAACATAAAAGTCGTGTTCAACAGTTGTTTAGTGTAAACAACTGTTGAATATAGATCCCTGACAGCCACGTGGAACAGTGAATGGTTTGTTAACAATTTTTTTTGTTACATTTTACAGGAACTCAACATGGAGGCTCCGGCTGATGGATTTGAAGTATTCAGTGAGCCGGGCGCGTTTGTAGTTTGCGTAATTGAGAACATTTATGTAGAAGTAACTGATAACGAGACGGACGGGGAAGACGGAGAGGAAGAGAGCGAAGAAGCGGAAAGCCAAGATGAAGAGCCAGTGGTTGAACACCAGTTTCATTTCCACTCACTGGCCGAATTGGAAGCGGAAGCCCTCCCAGATTGGGAGTTGACACATTTATTTTTCTCTGCCCTTGTTTGTCTGGTGGTTTTATTTGGGGACGCTATCATTCTATTTGTGGTCTATTTTATGAAACACTTTAGGTAAATTCTCTCTATAATATTTAAATATATGGTTTTCTATGGATTATACTTTACACTATTAATCTTTATATGACTTTTAATTGTTTGTAAATTTAAAAACATCCATTTTTTGTTATTTGTAACTTAAATGATTTAAAATTAAAATAAAAACTTAAAAAGTACCGTTGTAATGTATTTTTTTCTAAATAACGAATAATTAGAATATTTTTTGATACAATGAAATGTTTTGAAAATTCTAAAAAAAAATATTACGTGAAATCAATTTAATTTCCTTTCATTAAATGACAACAGCCTTAGTGAGGGACAAAAGAGAGGAGTTGGCAGCTACGCTGTAGACCAGCTACGGCGTAGCGGCTAAGCTTGGTAATTGAATGCTGTAATTTTCTGGGTCTGTTACATATATACAACAAAATACATTATTAACACAATTACCTGAATTGTCATTCATGTGGCTAATAATACAATCAATCAAAAACCAATATAAATTCTATTAAAATAACTTTTGCAGAGTTTTGTTTTTGTCAAATTCGTCAAAAAAGTTAAACACTGGGGAGACAGGGTCTTTATGAAGGTTGTTATAGTTGTTGTAGTTGTTATTAAAGCCTTTCTTTATTTTTTTTATAAATAACCTGCGAGTGAAATCGACTAAAATAGATAAAGCTCTGCTAGAATAATTTATTTTTTAGGCTTATGACCAGTTCAATCATCTTATCTGCTTACTGGCCCCACGCCAGTATATTACGATGCGTCCGATACTTTATTGCGACAGCTAAATAAATCGTCAAATTTTTAAAACACCAAAGCTCGACCAGAAAAATCTATTTGTTCAAAAGGTCTACAATCACTTAGCGCGTAACCCTTACTTATATTTCAGCATCCGAATCATAAAATTCATTGAGTAGTAAACCATTGTTACCCCAGCCTTAATTGGCAAGTGTTCATTCGCGTTCGGATACGTCATGGGGAATAGTGGAACAGACATAAAAAAATTAACTCAACCAATCAAATCTCGGCTGAAATCATCAATTGATAATTTAATTTAGCCCATTAGGACCGTTAGGTCTACGTACAGTTAAAACATAGTATTTACAGGAATTTATTAAAACATTAATAACTACTGAGATCATATAAAACACATTTTTCCCGAACGGGTTGGACAGATGAGTACCTATATACACCAAAATTTCGCCAATTACGATTAAGTCACTATATATAAACTAAATACCACCACCAACCAAATAAACCAACCAACCAACCTTTAAAAAAAACTGATTGATATTTTTTTTTTAAACAGGTTCTAGTTGCAAAAATGATTGAATAAATCCGAGTAAAAAAATATTTCATATTTTTTTATAGAAATTCATAGCAATAAATAACTAAGAAGATAGTTGTAAAGTGTTCATGTTATAAATAAGTCTATGATCAAAAGCTGCATTACGTTGCAACATCGGATCGATACTTTGAGTGACGCCATTCTAATGTCACTGTCAGTGCGAGCAGATGATGTATTGCCTTGTGTATGTCCCTGATTGTTTGTAGAGCAAGAGGATAATATTCAGAGATTTTATTCCGCCTTGGTGATAACCTCCTTCGTCTTAATTGCCTACTTTGATGACTTCAAAAATCAATATTAGTTACTAAAGTCGCGTTGTAAGTTGTAATGCAGATACTCGTAGGTGTCTCTTTGATGTATTTAAATTAAAATATCAATTTAAATTCTTACTATTATAAATTTCCATCAGGAGGTCGGGGCCCTAGGTTTTAGGGGTTGTGCTCATGATTACGGAGGCATGTATGCATGCATTTTTATGCTGAAGTACATCGCAAGTTCAAAAATGTCAGGCATCTCGGGATTATTGATGATTTGGCGCGGGGTGGGGGTGAGGGGCTTTTATTTAATATACTCTCCAATCTCGCACACTTTAGGCCAAATCTATGTTGTCTGCAAGGTAAAGCAAGGTTAATAGACTCGGTCCAATGCTTGAAAAACCTATCGATAACATGAAAAAAGTATAATCTTGTGATTATCTTGGTCTTGAATATTCGAGTGGCGTAGCCGCTACGCCGTAGCAGGTACTACGCCGTAGGCTATACGATGACGAAGCAGTTCTTTGTTTGATGGTTATTGTAAATGATAATAATGAAGTGATTGCAACATATTCATATTCACTTTCTCTAGATCTTAAGCCAGCAAGGCTTCTGAACTCTTACTGGTTTCACTTTTAGCATGAGTTAGCGTAGCATTTAGCGAAGCAACTCAGAGGCCGTAATTATACATAGATAAACAAACTTATTTATGAAGTTATTTATATTAAGGTATGTGTAATGTAAATGTAAATCAATTTCGTTTTCCGCACAATATTTCAATACATTGCGTTCATGTGTAAGTATATACCTAGCTGGTCTTGTCTGTATAAAAACATAATTCATTCAAATGAATGATTCAAATTTTTCTACTACACACACTTTTCATGACAAAGTTAGATTAATTACAACACTTAGTATTCATGTTTTAGGAATTTAATGAAAGAATAATCGAGCGGTTAAGTTTAACAAAGCTATTTATAATCAAAATAGTTAAGTTACAAAATAGCAAATTCAGGAGTTATTAATTAAATGAACAGATTGGGAATTTTAGTAAATTGCGCTTCCCCGGGTGCTTGTATAAGCCCGTGGTCACACTACACGTTGTCGTGTACGGACTCGATCACGTCATGCTCCGGGCTGGCCGGAGTGGTACCGACTTGTGGATCAAAATCAAAAATCAAAATCAAAATATTTTATTTCACATAAGCCTGCATGGGCACTTATGAAACGTCAGAAGCTAGGTGCACGGTTCCAATTTGTCGTTTCCTATGGAGAAGAGCCGGCAAGAAACTCCACGGTTACTCTTTTAAAAATAATTGGCTTTTACAATGTTTTCAAATTACAGTGATAATAGGTATGGGAGGACAGTGCAGGCCAGTCAATAAGTACCAGGTACTTAGAGGAATTAAAATACAGAATAGAAAAACGTCTACAAATCTAGTCTCTAAGGCCTACAACGTTCTCTCATTCACAATATGTAAAAGAATCTACGTATATAAAATGATCAGGCTTCTCAGGCCTGAGCAGCCACCGGAGCCTGTTCAGCGGCGGCAACCCCCGACTCGTCATTTCTGGGTGTTACCGATGAAGGTGCTCGGCTAGGGACCTACTTCATTCTTCTAATCATCAGAAATCAAGAGAGAGCATCTAAATTTTAAATATGATAGCAGATAGCTGATGATTTTTAAAAGGACATGAACTATTTCTTTGAGGAATGAGTTTACTCGAATAAATGCTAATCCGTCGTGTATTGCTTTTGAATACTCATTTAGGAAAAGTCAAAATACATCTTGATGATAACCACCAAACACTGTACGTAACTCATATGACATTAATAGGGTCAAAAATGAGCTCACTTGCCATAACACTAAACAAAACCTTATGCTGCTGAACCAGGCTTACATGGTATAAATAAATGGCAAAGCTGGTCCTCGGGATTTAAACAGTACTTTGCCAGTTACACCCCGAATATCATAGGAAAACTAGTACTTTCTGGGTCACGACTGTTCGCCATTGGTAGGAGCAACACTAAAGGCGAAAGTTTGAATGCAGCTACAGTAAAAATTCATTATTTTAGGAAACTTTTCATGTCTCAGAAACATAAAGATCAAACATTCAACCAATTTCGGGTCAAACAAATGAATAGCTTGCTTACGCAGACGCCGCGATGGTACTATAAAGGTTTTGTGCAAAAGACGAACTTTTGTGTGGGAAATCATTAAATAACTTCTCCCGCTCTGGGTGGAGCAGGAGGGCATGTCAGACTTTTATTGACTAAAACACACCCGTGTTCCCTCAGTTGCCTGTGTGCCAGGGGCGACGGTATCTCTTTCGAACGACCCGCACCCCTGGCAGGCATCGGCCCTTGCGGGCGACAAAAAAGAAGACCTTATGTTATACAGAGTGGCCATAAATAACTTTAATGACATTCGTACAGTAAAACTAATTTAGATAGATTAGAATAAAAAAGCAGTAGGCGATAAATTGAGCTGACAACCAAAAGAACAGGAATAAAATGAGATTCATAGAACGATTCCTAGAAATAATTATCCACATAATACAACGAAGGTGTTTTATTATTAGATTTCGGTACAGGGAGACCCTTAGTACAACGCGATTCTTAGAACAATTTCCATGAAGTTTTCTTAAAAAATCTTCAACTAGAGTAGCGTCACGTCTGCGGGGCCTTAACACGTGTGACGTTTGTTTAGTTAATTGTGAAAGTTCAACAGCATACTTCACAGTTATTAACCAACCCTAGTTCACTTTGACGCTTGCCACGTAGCGATAAGTGCCGTGCGCCCGTGCGTCGTTGTAATACGCTATAAGCTGAGTCACATATAAAAATTATAAGTCTGGAAATCATAGCTACAACGCTCATCAGTGGATGATATTTGTTGATATCAGCAAAGGGACAAAAACGTACCTATGACAAAAGTGGATGGAAAAATCAACACATGAAGAGTATCACTAACATTTACATTTGAAGAATGCAGCACTCGGGCGTCCATTCAACACGCCATTGCATGTATTCGGCGACAGTATGTGTGTTTGTTCCATTACAGCCCACCACCAACTGGAACTGGACTGGAACTGGAACACTCGAACATCCTATAAATTGTGCCGCCTTCCTTCTTCATTAGAAGACTTGGAAATGAATTAAGTTCCTCCGAATTGCGTATTACGCCTTTGTCCTTGAGATCGTTAACGATTGCGCGCTTACACAACATTCCGTCGTGAGATTTGTAAGGGCGATAAGTAATAAGCCTTACCGGTCCTTGATCCCATACTTAAGGCTTCAACAGATAGGCGAGACGAGACGAGGCGAGACGCGACAGCGATCTGATTGGTAGGGAATTTTATATTGCGTCGTACCGTTCGCGTCGCGTTGTTTCAGTCTGGGGCAGCCTTTAATTGCCTTTTCCGTTATAATGGGAGATGATTTATGACCCATTTCAGCCGTCAATCTAGTTACTTCCCCAATAATCTCTGAATAGAAAAGTAATTTATAAATAGAAGGATAATCTTATAATCTTTAGAAATTGGAACAATCTTTACATAGACTTATCAATGGAGTAGATGATGAGACAGACGGTGAATAAATATACCCACTTTCCCAATGATGTTTATTGTAGCTACTTTGGGTTCCGAAATAGGTCACACAATAGGGCAAACTAACGTCCAAGGCATTATGGTCATTCCCTCTGGTCTCTACCCATCGTTGCGTGCCAAGCCATTAGTTCTAGCACAGCTGGCATCCCGGCGATGAAAAGAGCACAACGGATAATGATCATTCAGCCTGCGGTCCTACTGCAGGATAAGTCATGGCGTCCAAGGCAGTCGACAACTTCACTGCACTGGCAGCGATGCAGAGCTACGCAAGATGGGCCCAGACGCAGGCAAGTAGCGAGCCGGAAGGTGGTGTCACCCGGCATAGTGCCTATGCTGGGTGACGGTAGTGTCAGAAGCCAGAAAAGGGTCTTGAATTTTTCATAATGCGGTAGGTTAAGCTGAAAAAACTAACTTATAAATAAGTACGTTGAATTCAACTGTACCTGGATGAAAATATGAGAAACTTACATAATATATTTATTCCTTCACTAAGTTTTCAGGCAGAGACAATGTATGCTAGAAACGGAATTAATATTTCAGTACTACTTCACTATGGTAGTACTGAAATATGACTTCTAATTAAAAAAAACCTTTCATGCTTGCTAATCGCTTTATATCGGTTAGGTTTCAGCGTTTATGTGGCATCACAATATTATGGTTATTATACCTGTAACATGTATAGAGAAAATCTTTATCATTGTATAAGGTCAAGGGCACAACGTTATAAGTTCAAGGACATAACGTTTTGTTGATATTGGCTCGATGTCTGCCAAAACGATTACAGTTTACCCTTTATTTACTTTTTCTGAATAACGTTGTATCAAAATAATAGGTCTTTACCTATGAAATTGCCGTTTTGTATGAAAAAATTTAAACGAATTTTTTTCATGTATTTTTTATTTGTATTAATCGAAGTAATCACCCATGCAATCAATGCATCTTTGCCATCGCAGTGGCAGTTTATTGATGCCCTTCTTAAAGAAATCAGCTGGACGGGAGGCAAAAAATCCTTCAAAGGCATTTTGTACTGCCTCTCGGGTATTGAATTTTTTTCCCGCCAAGAAGTTATCCAAATTCTGGAAAAAGTAGTAGTCTGTAGGCGCAAGGTCTGGTGAGTAGGGCGGATGACGGAGAGCTTCCAACCCCAGTTCTTGCAACTTGGAGACCGTCTGCTGTGCAGTATGAGGTCGCGCGTTGTCGTGCAGGAGCAGCGGAGACGAGCGATTGACCAATGCTGGTTGGAGATGTGCCAGCTTCTCCATCATTGTGTTCAGTTCTTCACAGTACACATCTGCAGTAATGCTCACCCCATTTGGTAAGAAGCTGTGATGAATCACACCGGCGCTAGACCACCAAACAGTGACCATCACTTTTCTAGGGGTAAGTTTTCGTTTAGGGCATTGTTTAGGTGCTGAACCAGGATCCAACCAACTTGCTGAGCGCTTGCGGTTATCAAACAGAATCCATTTTTCATCGCAGGTAACAATGCGGTTCAAAATTCCTTCATTTGTGTGTCTGTTGAGCAGTGCAAGGCACGTCTCGACGCGTACTTCGCGCTGACGATCATTGAGTTCGTGGGGCACCCATTTGTCAAGCTTTTTTACCTTGCCAATTTGACGCAAATGGACCAATATTGTTTTGACGCTAACGTCGAAAGCTGCTGCTAATTCAGCCGTAGATTGTGTATCATGAGCTTCCACAATCGCCTTTAATTCGTCATTGTCGACCAAAGTCTTCGGACGACCGCGAGGTTCATTTTTCAGGTCGAAATTTCCAGAACGGAAGCGAGCAAACCAATAACAGGTGGTGCGTTGGTTTGTAGTGTTAGCTCCGTAAACGTCGTTGATGTTGCGTGCCGCTTGTGCCGCGTTGCTGCCACGACGGTACTCATATTCCATAATTACTCGAATTTTTAACGTATCCATGATGACGAAAAAGATTGAAATGCGATGAAAATGTAACACTAATCAATAAACAAATGACTACTTTTGGAAAAAAAAATCCATGTTTTTAAAATAAAATTAATTTGAAATTAGAATTCTTACCCAAACAAAAATTATTTTGATTTGAAATGGCCAGTACTGCAAAACGGCAATTTCATAGGTAAAGACCTAATAATAAAGTCAAAGTCAAAGCATTTAGGACTGTTGTAGGTTAAAATTAAGAGTCTTGTATCTTTACCAATAATGAACCAAAGGCCTAATAGTTTCGCAAAGTAGAACCCCCAAATTGGAAGTAGCTATCACAGGTAAAGTTAGCTCACTGAACGATTTATTTCCACAGTTTGGAAATATTAAAAAGTGCTACCAATGGTAAGGAAAACGATCCGTTTTTGTTTATAGGAACCGAGCTGCTGATACAAATCTGGGTTTACCTTTACATAAGAGATTCAATTTGTGAATGACAAACAAAAGAACAATCAAGTTTAGCCATAACAAAAGAGTCACGCTTACGGTACAAAATATCACCGTGTTCCATCTATTGAGTTCATTCACGACTGTGTCTTGGCGCGTTTTTCTGCGTTTCATTTGTTGCTATGTCGGTAGGTTATGGGGGTGAATTTTTCGATCGATTCATTACCCCAACTGGTTTCATCCCGAGTGGCCTCCCTCGTTTGAGGAAAACGTGACTGCTTATTTCCAAAAATAACTGAGGGGGAGGACCCCCGACGTAGAAGCTTATATGATGACAATAACAATGTTGTAGGTAATAACACACTATATTTACTGTTTACCTCATTAATTTACAGGTTTATTTTGGTATAGGTTTTAATCGACTACTTACCTACATGAGGTTGCAAGAAGAAAATAACACTTCGAAAAAAAAAACGATCAATAAGAAGAAGTTACGTTGGTGTGTTGCGCCAGCTATTCTGTGGGTTCTTACTTACTGTGAGGAAGGCGATTAGACTCAATGCTTTTCGCTTATCTCGTCCAGAATGGATCTGGCGGATTTGAGGGGCATCTTGGTGGTTATTTGTTTCGACATCACGAATATAAGCTTGCATTTGTAAACTATTCATGATCCCCTAGACAGTTCAACACAAATGTTTGTTTTTGACATATTCGGTTTGCTAATCTCTAATTTGTTTTTACGAAAATAAACAACTAATAACAAAAAAACTAATTTTGTTTTTACTTGTTTTCGGAAAAACGTTTTTTTTTATTTTACACTTTTTAGTTATGGTGCCTACTCCACACGAATTCTAATTTTGGGGAGTATGATGGGTATTGTACGGAATAAAAGTCACTCTGCTACTTATAGTTATAATATCCATACACAACACAATTATTAAACAATATACATATAATATATATACCGTAGGCATAAGGATGGAATTTTAAAAAAGTAGTTACAATACCAACTGTTTACTGCAGCTGCCATTTGTTATGCCACCAACGCAATAGAAGTCAAAATCGGTTGATCGGACTGTAAAAAAGGTTTAGTTAAATGTCTAATCTTATTTCAAATGGAGTATAGTTGCTAGTACAACAGTGACAGGAAGTATCATAACATCATCGAGATACACAAAGTGGACTAAATACGATTATCGAAGCTAATGCAAAATCTAACCAAGCGAAGTTAGTAAAATTTATATGCAGATTAACAATCTAAAATATATTTTTGGCATTGATCCAAAATTGACGGAGATATCGCGGAACACACATAAAAAGTAACGAATACAGACGAATTGATAACCTCCTCCTCTTTGAAGTCGGTTAAAATAGCAAACTTTGGGGTCACCGCTCGTCGCTTCTCTAAATGACGTACAGCGATCAATTACCGTTTCCACCCCGACCGAATGGTAAATTTGTGGCGGAAACCATAGGTACAATTATCTTACATACCTACGTGTTTTTCATAAGGTGCAATTTTTCCTTCATAAAAATAATTTATCAATATAATAGAAGATAAAACTAAATTAAAAAAGTCTTAATAGACTTTTTTAATTTCGTTTTTTAATTTTTTTTTAACATACGGATAATTGCTCGAAATTGAGTTCATTTCTTTCTAAGCAGAGTCTTGCACGATTAACTGCGTTCGACCGTAGCACAGTATAATAAAGTAAAATAAAAAATAATTTATTTATTTCCATTTTCTCAATTAAAAACGATTAAACTAAAATTTATTTTTCGTTGCTTTGAATTTACCGCCAAAACGCTCCTTACGATGACTTTTTTATCACGTGACCACACGTGACGTCAACTTTGTGTAAACTAAAGTAGGTAGTAAGTAAACAAGTAAATGTCGAGTTTATAATTAACAAGATTTTTAATGGATAGAAAGTGATATTACTGGTGTGCGGTGCCTCTGTGCAAAAATACTTCTAAAACTGCGCCAAAATTTGTACCGGTGCTGTTTACAAAAATGATGAGATGTCACGTGATAAAAAAAGTCATCGTAAGAAGCGTTTTGGCGGTAAATTCAAAACAACGAAAAATAAATTTTAGTTTAATCGTTTTTAATTGCGAAAATGGAATTTTTTTTTTTTTTTCTGTTAAATATATCGTCCCAATCTTGAAATTAAAAGAGTTTTTATTAAATTGTAAAATACCCTATTCCCAGGTCGCCAAAGGTTTTCTCATCAAGAATTACTGAGTAGCCCGGAGTCTGGGTTTGTGCCCGGTTGATTCGCCATCAATCGGGCACAAACCCAAACTCCGGGCTGGTGAAATGCGGGAATACCAATACTACAGGTAGACTCATCTCTGCCTAACTCTTCGGGGAAAACAGGCGTGAAGTTTTGTTATGTAATGTAGGTAATCTGAAACAGGAGCTCATGAAATATTTTCCAATACTCCAAAATCAATTCCGATTTAAGTATTTAGATTCGAATTGTGATTAGTATGGAACCATCACTGATTTTTTTTCCTTTTAGATTCATAATTCGTCGTTTAAGAAATAAACAGTAGGTACCTTTATACTTACCTTATCATACCTACCAGGAAAATCATGTGCGGTGTGAATCGGAAGCACTTTTCTGTAGATCCTGATGTGCAGCAAGCGAACCTCGAGCATGGGTAGCTTACCTACCTCAAAGCTTACCTGCCCGTGTAATCTGCACTTTGAAAGGACGTGTTACGATTTAAAATTGTACGGATGAACTTAAACTAGGTGGTCGTTGATGATCGTCAAAGTAACAGTGGTCTGGCCGAACTATAGTACCCACGATAGTGTTGTTAGAAGCTAGTATATTGTTTCAGGCAACTCAATTTGCTAAATTATGATCACATCAAGCGATTAACTTTTATTAGAGATGGCCAAAAAGTATGCAGCGTTATGGAGAAACTTATTTAAATAAGCAGTAGCTAAACTTGAATATAGAATCTTAGATATTTCCATCCCATTCCACTGACTCAATTCAATTTTTGTAGGTATTCTAAGTTCTTTTACACCCACCATTTTTTTGTAAATAAATCCTAAATAAATTGAATTAATGAAATCCTCACTGAATTTATATGAGAGCACATTGAAAGCCTGTTCTTTCAAATTAAAATAAAACATCTCATTCTGTGCAGAAATGCCAGAGATATGGGGTATCAAACTCCTTCTCACGCTTTAACACCACACCGCCGCTTATCGCTTACCGAACCGCTTTACTAACACCATAAGGATCAAGTTCTGAATTAAAGTTTTTTTTTTAACAGCTCAAGGGATTCCGATGGAATTCGGCACAATGGTGGACCATGGCCTGGGTAGGAAAGTAGGACTTTTGTCCCAGTAGTATGATAGCGTGAGATAAATCTCGACCTCTATGCGCGAATAGCCGCAGGTGAGAACTAGTAACCAATGTGGGGCAAATAGAGCTTATATTACCGTAACCATTGGAACCATTTCTGGGAATAACATAAGAGGTTTACGCTAATTTCTCCACTTCTTCCAGCAAATGATGCGTCGTAAATATAATTACCGGTAAGGTTTATACTTACGCTGGTTAGTATTTTCAGCAGCCGCAGCAGCAGCGCCAGCACAGCAAGCCGAGTCAGGAAGATGGGAAGAGTATCGACACACCTGTGTTACACACTGAAGGCCTACCCACTTTCAATAAAAATAAAGACATGACATCCGAACTTTCGTCGTCCCATGCCAAGCCATTAAGTTCTAATACAGCTGAAACGTCGACGTTGACAACAAATTGTCGGATGATGTCATTATAATGGAGATTCTCGCCAGCTCTACGCATGAAACGACCAATTAAAATGGAGCAATAGCTTCTGACGTTTCATGTGTAGGTTTACGTGAAATAAAATATTATGACTGTACATTTGAATTGGAATGCCTACATTAAAATCGTACAGTTGTTTCCTTTATTATCACGACATTGAAAAGATAATTTTTTCCCGAAGGTGTAATTAGTTGTGTGTGCCTTACTAACCTGACAACTGTTTTATCTAGGTGCCACTACTGAAAAATACGATCCACCTCTCGAACTACCGCGATTTGTAAAGTTGCGAAGGTAGCTTCGGGAACAAATGACACTTTTAAAAGAGCAGTTTTCATCTCTCTAAACCTACATTATGTCTGTGTCAATATTACAGTGATCTGATTCTGCCTGATTCGGGGATCACACCTCATGTATCTGAAGTGTGGTGTCATCTCCACAACGGTGGCAGTAAGCTATAACTTATGCTATGTCCTAAATATGCACCTGCCTACTCAGCCATTTTAAGCGAATACCTGTAATTCAGGGCACGATTACCGAAAGTAATCCTGACGGTAAAAAACTTTACAAACATGTCTATGCTGCAGAGAATCAAAAACTGTGGACGTTGGTTTAGCTACAAGTAAATCAATACAGCAAAACTATGTTGGCCCCTCGCTCTATGCTGCATGCTAAAACATTATCTTTCTCCCTCCCTCTCTCTCGAAAGGCTTTCTCTTTCTTTCTTGTAAGATCAAGTGATCTACAAAGGGAGACTGGTTTTCCCATATTGTAGGGTTTTGACATTTTGATACAATACATTTATTCTATTACATTTGGTCGAAGATATACTTAACTGGCCTTCCTATTGAATCAAGGGCTAATACCCAACTTACCCCCAGGTGATCTCTAGGGCACCTGGGCGAGCGGCTGTGGGCAGGGGTGCCCTGCAGTTGCAGTCTAACAAATAAATTAAATATTTTTTGTATGTCCTAGGAGAATTCTTGTAACTTTAATAATTTTTGAATAAGTTGCAGAAGTTTATGTATGCTTAGGGCACATTGTCACTAATCAATACATGGCCCAAATATATTCTCACGACTGCGCACAAGGGGTGCTGAGCCTGCTTTATCGGAAGCACCCCAACGGTTTCCGACCACGGTGGTGCATTATCACAATTGTGGTGGCAAAGTGCTGGTGTCTTTTAACAAAAATAATTATGTTACATATAAAAAATATTTATGTAAAATATTATTATAGGTATAAGTTCCGTAAATTCTCCAATTATGAAATTATGTAAGTAATCTATATTATTTATTTATTTGCTCCTTTGCCTTGCGAATAGTGCAAATCGATATGGTGAAATGCATTCATATTGTTAACTGTTTGCTACATTTAAAGACAAATTAAGTATTATATAATACTATAGTTACTTATTTTTATATTTGTGTACGTATTTATTTTATTAATTTATTTAGGTATTTAATAAATATTATATAAATGTAGCAAGCGTTAGGGTGCAACTAGGACACAGAAGTATGGTGCAGTGTGGTGGGGCCGTGGGGTTATATTGAAACACCTTGTCACACCATTCACATTTAATAAAAAATAAAAGTAGAAAAAGGTACATTATCAAAATAATATACTAAAGTATGAAATTTTATGAAGAGAATAATAAGTAGGTATACACAGGATAATTTTATGAGTAAGGAATAAATTATAATTACAAGTAAAAAAAAAATGTACAAAAAATTAAATTAGCATTTCTTGCATTTTGTTGTAAGTTATCAAATAAGCAAGTTTTGCATGTAGGCTCCGCTTTTATCCAAAATATTGCAATTTAATACGTGTCTTACAAAATTCTGAATCGTAGGCGATTGTTATTTATTAAATGTAATAGGCCTCAAGCTGCTTTATGTTTAACGCTCACTTTTGTCTATGCAAATGCTATAACTCCAATGGTTGGGTGTATTGCTTGGGGTTTTAATATCATTGCCACCGCACCCAGAAAGACATAACGTACCTGTTATTTTACCGTTGGAACTGATAACTGATAAAGTGATAACAAATACACAGACAACCTCCTTCACGAAGAGCAAAAGTAATACTAATTGTTTGTTATAATAAACACGAAAATTCCCATTGACTTGACCTCGGTTCTTAGGATTTTTATACCAAAATAGATCTTATACCCAATTAGGAGGATACTCCCACATTTATATAGGTACCTACTTTTCTTGCTTGACACTCTTATAAGCCTCTTTCTTTTTGTTAAGATTATAAATTTTTTCTACGAAAATAGAAATATGGGAATTAAATAACGTTATATACATATAAATAAATTTTAACGAATATTTAGGGCCCTACTTACTTTAGGAAAATAGTTAGGATTAAGGACAATTTTTTTTTACATTTTGTATGTGTTTTTATAAGTTACTTTAAATGAAATAATCGGTACAGGAGAAATCTTCATGAACATCGAGAATAAATATAATAGTACAGTCAGCTTAAAACTCTGAACCTCTGATTACTTTGTCACAATAAACGTTGATTTGAACAAAATCTACTTTTTCATTATTTAAATTTTCTATGAAAATGGTATACCTATGAAAAAGTTACACAAATATATGAGTATGGGCTCTACTTACTTTAGGTAAATAGTTTGGATTAAGAGAGAGAAATTACTTTACAAAAAACGTGTGTGTGTACTTATGAACGCACGTAAGAAGTTATACTTCTTTGACAAAAATAGCTAAAGATTTCATCGCGTATGTTACAACTCTGTTTGTAAAAGGAATTACAGTTATCAGCTAACTTCATCATAGGAATGACAGTTATCAGCTAACTTCCTCATGTCGCTTTTTTACTGTCAGTGTGCGCGCGCATCGTAAAAATTTAACCCTCATAATTTTTTCCAAACGTGGCAAAAGAAGTATAACTTCAAAAATCTAGTACCTGTATTACGTTAAATGAAATAATTGGTATAGGAGAACTTTTTCATGAACATCAAGAATAAATATAATAGTACAGTCAGCTTATGAAATCTTTTGAATAGTTTTGCAATTAAACTTTTTTTCTTATGTATTTTATGTAGATTTTGTTTGTTCATCTCTTGGCCAGGTATTGTAAACTAGTACCTACCTAGTATATCTGATAGTATTGCTTAATGCAAACAAACACCTACTTAATACCGAAAATCCTGCTTCCTATTATCCTACTATATATATTATTAATAATGAAAATGTGAAAGTTTGTGAAGATGTTTGGATGTTTGTTACTCTTTCACGCAAAAACGGCCGAACGGATTTGGATGAAATTTGGCATACAGATAGATTATAATCTAGATCAACACATAGGATACTTTTTATCCCGGTCACCTAACATAGTTGTCAGCTAGAAAACGCTTTATGCCTTTGAAGTATCAGGTTGGCATAAATTGGTAGGAGCACACATAACTTAGTTATGTCAGCTAGAAAACGGTTTATGCCTTCGAAGTATTCACGTGGGATAATTTACGACCTCCGCGCGGGCGAAGCCGTGGGTGGAAGCTAGTATTGAATATTTGTAAATATTCAATATAATCTTCAATGTTTACCAATTTTAGGGTTAAAAAAAAAACATTTAAATAATTTCGTAGGTACTGCTCGTGCCTACTTCAAATTTTTGGATTTATTTCATGTACCTTGACTTTAACCGTTTGTAATTTAATATGTCCTAAAGGAGCCGGGTTACCCGTAACTCAGGACCTTCTTCCCTCAGACACTTCTCTCTATTTATGATTGTACATTTTATAAACCAGTGCCTGTAATTATAATATTTAGAGATAAATAAAGATTATGATTCTAAGTCAAGGTTATCATAGGCAGACTGTACTAGTTTTCGTTAAGATAACTTATGAGGACTTATGAAATGAAGAGGTGGAGACGTTAACGTTGAAAGTTTCGTATGGTATGAAACTGTAATACGTTACGAATTAGAGTGAATGATTGATACCATCGGCGGCGGCCGCGGTGATTGTTCTGTCCTGGAGGCAGCGCAAGGCTATCTCGTTGCGGCCCTCTTCAACGTCCCGCATGGCTGCGACCACCGCCCCTGGGTTTTGCACCTGCTGGTTATCCACTGCCACCCGTGGCCGGTCTGCCACTACTACTAACACAGAGACCAGATGCCGCCTCGGTGTGCAGTGCCTGTGTACATGCTGTGGTTCATCTCGAGCTTGCATTTCGACTGCTACTCTCACCTGGAAATTGTATAAGCTAAATGTTAGCTAAACCATAATCAGACCAGAATTATTCATTTCACTGCCGCGACACAGGCCTCCTCTTTCTAATGGCCACAATCAATATCAATCACGCGAGTCCAGTGCAGGTAGGAAGTAGTTTTAAATGTTAGTTTTAGCAATCACTCGTTCAACATGAGAATGTAATAAAAAAGCGTGATCAAACATTAAAAAATTATAATTACGCGTCCCCTTTAGAACTTCTTCTTCTTCTTTACTCGGTAAAAAAAATGGGGAATGACAACAGGCCGAATGAGATGGGGCTGACTTTCTTATATAATAAATAATACACACAGTTTCCTTTCCGCAATAATAAAGTTTAATTCTAAAGGAACTTTGTGTTTCAATGACCACGCATTACGTTTAAAATAAACAAAGCATTTAACTAGCTTGAATATTTCGGAAAATACTTAGGTATACAAAAATATTGATAACAAGGAAAAACAACACTATCGTCTTGCGACGTACTTTAACACGATTGTTAATGACATTGGGGTGCTAAAATTATTGCAGGATGGACTCATTATTCCACTTACCTGAGTTAGGCAACAACTGAGTTTAAAACTGGACACTAGGACCCAATATTATTGAAAATTCTGTTTTCTGACGAAGGTGTCCGCCATCCAACACGGGGAGGTTATTTGCAATTATCGACCGGTTTGCTGGGCCCTTGTGCGCAAGTGCAGTCCTACCCTCTTAATATATGTAGATGCGTACTTATTTTTGTACCTCGATGACTGGTCCACCTTTTAAATTGTTACGTGCGATTTAAATATCGCTGAATAAATCGGCTAAAACAATTAAATAAAAAATACTTTGATTAAAATTCCTCTTCGATCTAGGTCACAACCATGGGTGCCATAGTATGCTTTTAAGTCACGTTCACACGCCGTTAAACTGTACGATATTTTAATGTATAATTTTAGAATTATTTGGTAATTGCCTAATAGGTAGGTACTTGGAGTTGTTGACTGTCCCACAAATAAATTAATTTCGTGCAAATCGCCTACCGAAAACAATAATAATTTCGAAGTGTCGATTGGCCGCGTTTAGGGCGAGTAGATTCGTGTGAATCAAGCATTAATCCCACGGAACGGTTTAAACAATTGCTAATGTTCCTTATTCATTGTCAACAAAAACCATATCTCGAAACATGAAATGTTGCTGGTAACAATGTTACGAATTTTTTCCGAAACAAGGAATTAATTTAAATAATTTACTATGGGAATTTATGTATCTGCTTTCCATAATACCAATAAAAGTTTCTCAAATTATTGAGGCTGAAATTTAAAATATTTAAGATTTATTTAATAAGGTTTCCATATTAAAACGGTGTTTATTATTGCAAACTTAGAATTCGACTAAAATTTTATGATTTCAAGAATTATCTTAATTTGCACTAAGTGAGTTGTACTGATGATATTATTGATCATGATTCTGTAAAAACATTTATTTGTTACGGTCTGCAACGTATTTTAATCAAGATATAAACAGATACTCCTAAAAATTGAAGAGCTTGAAAAATTTAATTTCGAGGGCTATTGGAGAATTCACTTAAATAAAAAGTAAATAGTGCAATATCTGCGCCATCAATAAGTTCATTAGCTGGCTAGTGGAACTTAACAACTTAGGTAGGTATAGGTACATAGCAACAAACCGAGAATATAAAAAAACTATGGTGTGTACAGTTATTAAGCTCGTAAACTCTTCCACGCTTGCCGACAAGTGGAGCTTACTGATAGGGCGGTCAAACGCCGTAGTACGCGTGGGCTCCTTGCATTGGCGACCGTCACCGTAATAGTACCTAAATCCTTACTGTAGATAATATTATAAACGCCTAAGTTTGTATGTATGGATATATGGATGTTTGTTGCTCTTTCACGCAAATCTACTGAATGGATTTGGATGAAATTTGGCACACAGATAGATCGGCGGTCCTTACGTGTTATGCCCTAACTACAAATGACAAATTTTACAGGAGAGCGCTTCAAAGTTTCAAACACGTGTACACCATGTTCTAGTTAATGTAATGTTATGATGGATTTAAAGTGCATTTTGTTTTGCCATCTCAGACTTATTTTTGTTAAACTAAACGATAGTATGGGCTGGCCGGAAGGTCACGAAAACAAAACATGCAAATCACGTATCTACCACTTAGGGAATAGATAGTAAAAAAAAAATAACTAACTAACTAAACAAATAAATACAAAAACAAAAAGACACTTAGGCGTCGAAGTATTCGTCGGCATCGCTGTCAGCAGGAAACGTGCCCAGAACACTTGCAGCATTACCACGTTGAATGGCAATGCTAATTCTTTGGCCAAAGAATGACCCAGCCCTCTGGTCACGTGAAGTGTGGACCAGCCGGCGAGAAATTTCCTTTAAGAGGAGACGTGCACTCGGGCCCCATGATCCGAGCGTTTCGTCTCCAAACGGCTCAAAACTGTAGTTACCCATAAGGTTACCATATTTACGTCGCTTAAGGGTCTCAGCAGCCGCAGCAGCGGCACCAGAACAGCCCACCGTGCTAGGAACATGAGATGGCGCAAGGGTGTCGACACAGGTTGCATCCCACACCAGGGTCTACCCACCTTCCAAGGCAATAACGTCATACCGTCTGGTCTCTTCCCATCGTCACGTACCAAGCCGTTTGGTTCTAATACCGCTGGTGCGCCGGCGGTGACAAGGGCTCGACGAATACTATCGTTGATGCTGGCGTGGCGTGCTATGTGACCTGCGCTCCTGCAGCAGGACAGGCCATGGTGCGCGAAAATGTCGACAACTTCACCGCGGTGACACCGAAGCGGAGCAACACAAGGTGCACCCACGCGGAGACACGTAGCGAGCCGAAACGATGAGTCATCCATCATAGAGCCTATGGTGGATGACGGGAGCGCCTGAAGCCACAAGCCTGACTCCCATTCTCCCACAGCCAGCAGACGCGCACGCTCAACAGTATTAGGTGACGTATATACCAGGGTATTTCGTGTCTGGGAGAATGGATAGTCAGGTAAAAACGTATTGGGACAAGCCATTTTCCAAGCGTTCAACGCATCAGTCAAATACGACACTTCAAAATCGACCAGTGAGGATGATTAAGTGTTCCTCGTTAATTTATCCATCATTCATTTAGGAAGGTCGGTAACCTTATACTTGAAATTTTGCGGATGCCGAGACCGCCCAAGCGAATGGGAAGTGTGGCTTGCTGCCATGCTCGGTTGTCCAAGGCCACATATAGGATTGAAAAGGGGATTGTATGTATGAACCGTCCAGATTATAACTTAGGTTAACACTTAGGATACTTTTTATCCCGGTAGTATGTTCCTGCGAGATAATTTACGACTTCCACGCGGGTGAAGCCGCGGGTGGAAGCTAGTACCATATATATCCATATTTTGTTTTTGCCACACACAGATTTCATTACCAAGACACACCATCACAGAAATGTCTATGAATCAGTTTTCAAAACGCGAAGCTAGATGTCACTATTGTAGCAGTGGAAGTGACGTAGCATCGTCCGTCACCGTAAACATTCTAAGGCAATCAACCTCCTGATTGAATCTACTAGCCTGGTACACTAAACTGAAAATGTTCGAGATATTATATGTGGCGCGTAGAATGTTGCGGAAACATATTGCTATGTTGCTAGAAACATGCAACTCAACTACGGGTACCAGGATTGCATAAATTCATAGGAGGTCGATTTGAGAAAGACAAAATGGTGCCATCTACTTACGCAATGACACAACACGTCCGTTTCTAAGTAGACTCTCGTGAGGTAAACTCGTTTAAGCTCTGTTGTAACAGTCTGTGTGATTGTTTAATAGATGCCGCTAATGTGATGGTTCTAGAATATAAAAAGTTTTACCATAATTTTCGTAATTTATGAATCTCTTGAGCAGGTTTAGTGGTACTAATATTAAACAACATAAAAAAAAACATACTTGCATAAAGTAAACCTTTCTTATGCATTTTTTTCTGAACCTTACCTAAACTAACATTTTCATAAACTTACCTATCATTGAATTTTGATGTTTTGGTACGGGATTTAAAAGAAATAATATAGGTACCTACTAACTAAATCAGTTTTCTCGAAAAGTTCTTCATGCTTAGGTACCTACAAGTAGCTTCCAAAAGTAAGGAACCAGATACGTAGGTACCCACTTGAGGTTAGAATTATATAATAACTGTCCTAGTCCTAATTACATTTATTACTTAACTCATCAAAGTTGTCTTAATATTATTATTTTTCTAAATACTATTGATAGCTGCACATTGCATTTAAACGTCTCTTTGAACATTTGTTTTCTAACCTGCAACTTCTTTTTTATTTCTTAAATATCAAAAGGAATTCAAATTAATTTACTTTATCTTGATACTGCTTTCAAAACTCTTTAATGGAGGTTTCCTAAACCTTCCTGAATTGATTCAGATTACATAACTTAAGTACCTACTGTTGTCATTATCCCCAACATAATATCTAATGGTTAGTGCATAATTATCTTCTTACACAGACATTCATCTCAAAAGGTTTTCAATAGCCATAATTATCATCTTTCACAGTGTCTCCTTAAAGCATATAATATTTTATTTTACATGGAACTTGCCACTTACTGCTTAAATCTAACCTAAATCTTGTAAAAGTCTGTTTATAACAGATTTACTCATCTCAATATTCCATTACCTTTGATTGACAGTTCCTTCATTGAATAGGGACAGGTCAGCTCAAAGCTGCAATGACTCTTTCTTCAAAAGGCCCTTCCAGACATTGTCCTGCATTGTTAGATTCACATAAAATTCAAATAATATAACGTTTGGACTGTAAAAGAGACCATGACCTCTGAGTTTGTTTCGGCTTTTCTTCTCAGGGAACATTCAGCTAGGAAATGCCGACGCCATCAAGTTTTTAAAATATTGACCAGCAAAATATTGACGTGTAAGATTTTTATAAGATCTACTTACATAAATAAACACTTCATTTCATTTCAGTAATATTCCTTAGGTTAACATACTTACAACTTTTTTAATTTTTCAGAATATACTTAGGAATTTATTTGCTTTTCTTATTGTCTTTTTACAGCGTCCTGATCATAGTCCATTCATTCAGAATGGATACGCATAAGCAGCCTTTAAAGTTCCCACAGCTGGGACACAGGCCTCCTCTTGGTGAGAGGGTTATATAATTTACTCCCTTGGGATCAGTACAGCATATCCTCTGTTTCAATAGGCCTTAACCTGAGCAGGTGTTCACCTCCTTTATAGCCATAATTAACATCTTTCACAATGCTCCTCCCGCTCTTGTAACATTTAATATTTTACTATACATCATACATTACTGTCTTTTTTATGATAAATCTTTATCATAAAAAAGACAGATGATTGATGACAGATTAACCTTTGAAAATGATTTGAATGTATCTACATTCAAATCATTTTCAAAGGTAGGAACTTACTTAAATATACCCAAAGGCATTCCAAATATTATATCTCATTACAATTTACCTGTCTTAACAATAAAAAATATATTAATTGCAGACTAATTATAGCCACATTTTGTTATTAACAATGATCTGAAAACGATGATAGTTACAAATACTACAAAAGCACAAATAAAAATGTATGGGTAACATAGGTAATTAGATTTTCCCAGGTACACTGATATGTTTACCTAGACTCTGACTATGCTGGTGATACAGAAATCATTCTTACAGCAAAGTTCACAAATTATTTCCCTTCCCATCTAGAGAGAAATACTAAAAACTATTCTTTATTATGTAGGTCATAAGAAAGAGCTATTTTTTGTATTTTGTCTTGATGTTCACACCTATTATGAGGTTCATCATTATCATCATGTACAGCCTCACTTCACCCACTGCTGAGCATAGTTTGATGAGGTTAGAATACAAAAATGTTATACTTAATCTATTTTTTTATTTTATTGTTTTAAGATGCTATCTGTCACTATATCATATTGCTATCAAGTATCCTTAGTGTGTTCTATTCATTCTTTCTTATTCCTTTATCCTTTGTTTCAATTCTACAATACTCTCATCTATCTTTAAATATTCCAAGCAGTTTGTATTTTGTTATATTTACCTATTAGGGAATTAAACGGGCTGCAATCACTTAATTGTGATTACAGAAACGTACTTGAAAACAATTGATTGTAGCAATGTACCTGTACCTTTAGTTCACAAATCAAAGGCTTTCAAATAAACTTTTCTTTTTGTAAAGCCTAACAATAAATTGCAAACTCAACAATTAGTTTTTTGTTTTACTAACATGGTATTTACAAGTGTTGCGGCTTTTATTTTATAAGTAGGTTATGAAATAGTGCTAGACGTTAATAAATGTACTTATTATTTAAATAAAGTTTTAATGATAAACGTTTCTTTCAGTAAAGCCTAACAGATCCCACAGTTATCATTTACCTACATCTTTGGCTCCAAGCCAACATAATGTCATGTGGTTTTCATTAGCAAATTAGCAAAATTGCAATATTATGGTTTGCATTTTAATGCCTTTTAATATTATTACAACATACATTAATTGTACATTACACACACATCATAATATGTGGACCAGGGTCCACACATTATGATGTGTGTGTGTAAAGAATGTGTGTATGATGTGTGTGTAAAGAATTCAGCAATGTTTTCAGGAAAACATTGCTAAATTCTTTACAAAAACTCACTTGCATCAAGACACAGAGATAAATCAGGACACTATCAGAAGGCTGTAAGGACTGTTCAAGCCTAATGGCTTGAACAGTCCTTACAGCCTTTCAGATTCATTGTAATACCTAATGGTATTACAATGAATCTAGTGTAGTTACCTTGATTAAGACCATCTATGGAGATGTACCTATCTGTTTTACTCTTTTCACCCAGAGCAACAAAACTTAAAGAGAAGTCAGGCTTCCATAAAATGAATATGCTTAGGGCTGATTTTTCAATAGTCTGATAACTTTTATCTGAAGAATAAATTTACTAATACTTATTTACGCAAATAAATGATTTTGATTTGGTTTTGATTTGATTTGATGATTTTAGTTTGGCATATTTTCTATACAAAAGCTATCAAAAAGACATATTTATTCCTCAGATAAAAACTTATCTGACTATTGAAAAATCACCCAATAGGTGTAGCCAGCTCTGGATTTCTCATATCAACCTTGATCCACCTTGGAACTCCTTACACTCCTTACTCAGACCATCAGGCTTTTAATAAAACGAATATACGTACGTCAGGGTAGCCAGCTCTTTTGTGCCTAGTAGAAAGCCTGGTCTTTCTCCAAATCCAAAGACCAAGATACTTAACTAGCTCCGATCAGCAGTAGATCTATTTGAATACCAGGAAAAATACCAAGGTACTAACACAATAAAAGTTAGACAACATTTTTAAAAGTTTTTATTGTCTACATTGCATTAGCAATTGAATGATTAAATATTTGATATTTGGTATTGATTAAATAGACACTTAGAAAATTAAAATAATTTAATAATTAGAATAGAGTCAGAGCAAAAGGGAGACAGTAAATCTTGAGCCATTGACCTTTGTGCCAAAGATTTCTACGTAGATAGAGACGAGCTATTCTCTGTCAACTGATATTTAAATTAAAAAGTATATACAGTAAAACATACTAAAATAGTCGACAACAGACAGTTACTTAATTAAATGAAGAACAGACAGAAGATCAGCTCAGACCTAAAATATTATAATCAATAATATTCAACGGTTACATATTTTAACTATTACATGATTATATGTTTCGTAATTTGGATGGGAAGTTTTGTAGCAACATATCTTACTGACATTACAAACGTAGTTTTTCCAGCCCATGTTCGATAACTTTGTCGTACGTAGGATGCTGGTCATCAGATGAAACAGATACTACGATTTTGCCGCAGCTTTTGTCGTCACTCATCATTTCGTCAATCAGGTTCTTCAGTTCTTCAAGAGTGTAGACTATTTTCTTTGGCTGGTGATTTTTCTTTGGTTGATTCTGGGCCGGCTGCATTTCTGTAATAGAAAAAGTTAGAAATCTTTAATAATTGATGAAGTTTATTGAAAGGTCAGACGATCATGTACCGAATGACCTTCTTTATAGCTCGTGAAATTGGCAAAGGGAACTCGGCGAGGGTTGGATAGAATAAGATGTTAAACAGGCTTGTAACAGTCACCCCAATACTGACTGAAGGTCACAAGGGGAGTGTAATGGCGTCGTAAGTGAAAGTTGAAGACTTTTTGTAATATCATTAAAATTTCTATTTAACGTTGATTGGTTAAAAATATAAATCCAATCCCCCATATTATGTAGTTGTTGAAGGCCATCTCCTGGGGGCGGAAGCCACGCAGTTCCATTTTCATTGAAATTGCAATTAAATTTGATGGCTAAACCCGTAAATTATCAGTGAAGCGTGGTTCAACTTACTTGATGTCTCCTCGTAGGCTTAACGCAGTCTCGACAAAGTTCTATCTCTTCTTTTTCTCAATTTCTGATGTGAAGATGCGACGATCTGTCCGGCGAAACTCCCTGTGTATGAATAATTCAGTCGTTTTAGTGATTAATTTCGTCTCTAAAGCCTGGTTCGGACTAGGCTAGTAATTTAGTCGAGTATTGCGATTCTCTCGTCAAGACTCCCCACCATAGATTTTGTTTGTAAATTTATTTATGTTAACACAAAACACGAGAAAAATACATAAAGATACAAAAGCACAAGGTCCTGCATTTTTTTATAGCCGACTAAAAATGTCTACGCGAGTGGGTCTGTCTTATACTGAGGGCATGGCAAGTTACGCGTCAATGTCTGTTACACATGGGATTACTGCAAACTGGACTAAATACTTGCACACTCGAAAATAGGTTTGATATATTTTTCTTTTCTTTGCGTGTCTTAACTAATAAAATTTTAATCAAATTCACGAACCTACTCGGGTACTAATCTGGTAGAACTTGACCCTCCAAAACGGGTGTCTGTATTTTTTTATTTAATCATTAGAAAGATACAAAACCATCTGAGGCAGGGCAAGAAGCTACTAAATAGATATTAATACCGTTACTGAGGTTAAAATAAAATAATTATTAAGTTGGTCTCTTGACTAAATTCATAATTATTTTTGATACTTTTTCTTTTTCAACGTGCTGTACTTTTTATCTACGTTTCGCCTATCTGCAGGCTCAGGGTTTCGCCTATCTGCAGGCTCAGCATGATGCTTTTTATTTCTACTCTACTGTAGAATAGAAATCGCTTGTCTATATTTCTCGGTGAAAAACTCTCAACTGTCTATACGCAAACGTCATTTTTGTCTACTCTTCCGACAACAAAACGCTTGTCTACGGTTCTCGTGCTAAGCCTGCTGTATACGGCATTAGAAGAACCTTCCCGTCCACTAGAAGCTGGCCAATATTACAGTGTCATTCTAACTTTTTTCTCAACAAAAACAAATAAAATAATACCTAATAAATAAAGTATTGAACACATGGATAAAATTATCGTCTAGTATTGTATTAACTTAATTAACTATCTACTTACGGTTTCAAAGTCAAAGAGAAATTATTTCTCACTTTTTTCAGGAATCACTTAAACTAGCAACAATTTGTTTCCTGAACTTCCCTTCAAAATAATTTTTGTCCATGTTCCTCAATTGATGTTGCTTAATAAATAATTTACTACACGAACTAAGAAATTATTTGTCCACGCAGGTGACAGTAGCAACTCCGATACTCTTACTAATAACGAGGAGGCACTATCATTACTTACTTAAACACCGCACAGCAGTAAGACATTTTTTATCTTCCCAATCTCTTCACACATACAGCATTTCAGGTGTGAACAGACAAGAACAAACTTACATCTGAAAGCTCCCGTTTATGCTTGATATGGGGTACATCCCCACTTTAGTCGATTTACCTTACAAACAAATATGAATGTTGATATATTTGCAATAAAAATAATAATAAAGTTCAGAACATAAAATGATTTTCGACAAAAACATCTTGTACCTTTTTGGTGTCCGTTTCAATGGTGCGGCCACGGCGATATTAAAAAAAAAAAAACTACCATGATTTTGTAAACATTTGTAAAAGTTGATTCCCAAAACCATAAATGTCTCAAAATTATGGTTAAAAAGTTATAAGGGTTTGAACGTGGTCGCGCGCCATTGGAACGCGGAGAACCGCGCGGCCACGGAGATCTTCAAAACTAAGCGTTGCAGAGACCTGAAATTTAGGTAAATGATAGATTGAATTTGTAAAAAATATACAAAAAAATACTAGGTTTATATTTTAGGAGCTGTAAGACAATAACCCCATGGCCGTGCCATTGAAACTGTGAAAAACAAGATATCGTCGTTAACTCGCTGAAAAAGCATCGCAGACGTCTGAATTTTTTTGTAAAAACCAGATTTGAATTTGTCAAAATTAGTAAAAATATAACAAAAAATCATAGCTTTATATTTAAGGAGCTGTAAGACTAAAACTCTTGGTAGATTTTTTATTATATCGTCGTGGCCGCGCCTTTGAAACGGACAGATCTTTTTGTATTGCCTTGAATTAACAATTAACCCGCAGCCTGCCATTGAAGTTTCAAATGAAAACCTTTTTACCGTTTACCTTTTAACCGTTTTAAAACATATTTGAGAATTAGGTACCTAGCGATGAGTGCTCTGTGTCCCCCTAGCAGCAGGGACTAAAGTTTCCCATATCATTTTGCTGACGGGTGTATTTTATAAGTAATACAGTAGTCCACCATGTAGTAGTATAAATGTACCTGCTTATTGTTAGGCCATAACTTCGGGTATGATTAGGTTCAAGCTAGGTCTTGACTTCGAATTTTCGGTTTGTGATTAGCACGTTGCTTCATTGCCCTCTCCATTTATGTGGGGACTACGGACTTGTGAGATTAGGTAGCGAAAGATACTTTTACAATATCGCCATAAACAATTGTAATGATGTGGAAATAAATGATGATCTTCATTTATTTCTTCAACGTTAAGTACAAAAAAATTTGACAATATTAAAAAAAAATACTAAAAGATTTTCAATTAAAATGCCCAGTTGGGTTTTATCAAATTTTATTAGCACACATAAAAAAAATACACACACAAATTCGCCACCGACCCACGGCCTTCACATTAAACACGGGAATTACAACACTGAATTACAGACTAATAATACATAAGATGAATAGACTTGGAATTATATTAGACCTTAAATATTCTAGTACACATTACAATGCCAGTATTCAACATATTACAAAAATACCTTAAATCTACAAGATTAATAATTAAGTTACGTTCAATGAGTCAGAAATAAACAGGAATATACTCTAAAATACTAAAATGAGATTATTCCAAATATTCAAATGACTTACATATTATATTAAAATTCTACAATTACCTTTCATTATCAAGCTAAGTTAGAAACAAACAGGAATATAGTCTAAAATACAATAATGAGATTATTCCAAATTCTTATTCTAAATGACTTACATATTAAATTAAAACTAATGTCCCAATCTAAATGAGCTTATTACTACATACAAGAATGAGCGTACAAGCGTGACAACATTAAAAAAAGATGTCAAGTACTGAAGTACTGGTCAATCTAGACATTTAGATTGACATTATTATGTAACCGAAATCGTAGCGCATTTGGTCGGGCGCGGCGGTGGCGACGGCGTCCGGCGGCTTGACCCCGAGGCTGCCCCCGTGGCCGCTGACTGCCGACACCACGCGGCTGTGGCAACCCAAATCCGGGTCATTCAGCATCTCCTCAGCCAACTTCTGCATGCCCTCCACGGTGTAGTCGTGGGCTGCGGCCTTGGCTGGCGGCTCAGACGGCTTCTCCATCTCTGAAACGAGACAACACAACAATAAGAATCTTTGAACTCGTAATGGCGGACCGTGTCGTGACGTTGGTCAATGGCGCAATGAGATCGATACCATTTTGCGTCATCGTCAAATTTTCCCTGAGCATTACCGTTTTCGCTACAACACGAAAGAAAACCTAGTTCTTGCAAGAATTATCCATAGCTTGTAGGTTTTAAGAATATACACGAGTAAATGTATCTATGAAAATCACCAAATGTTCGGCAAACGAGGGACTTTGGAAAAAACAAACGGAATTTATCTCAAGATTTACACTGGATTTTCATTTTGGCACTTCACTTGTTAACAAAGACGAAATCCTCGCCTAGGTATCTCCTAATAAAAATAGGATGTTGGTCAAGCCTTAGAACTGAACTGGAAATTCCCGTTTGGAAAACCCCTAATTTTTCACTTTCCCAGTTACCTGTTTCCTTCTCGCACAGGCACCAGCCGGTGCAGAACACTGAGCTTACTTGGAAAAATATACTGTTTCACAAAGACGAATTGCCAAGTCGACTGCTCAGCTCCGCTGCCCTGAATGGAAAGGCCGATCGAGGGTCGCTATTGATTCAACGTTCCCCTAAAGATTCCCCTCTCACCCTGCATACTCACACATAGGTCTTATGGCTATGCATGCACTAACACTTAGCTTTCAGTTGCGTCACTAGCTATCCTACAGCCCCGCCCTCGGAGCACTACATACATTGAAGCTTTAAAGTCAGCAGCTTTTGTGTCTCGCATAGATATGTAGCAATGTATACAAAAAAGGTATAAATAGTATATATATAGTTTCTAGAACCTTCTCCTGTCTATTGTGATTGGTTGTTATAATTTTGTTCGACCAATCACATGTCTTGATTTGAATGTGTGTGTTTTTTGTGACACTAAGTTCGAATACAGGCAGATTCACTAATACCACAACACCGTGTTGGTGTGTTTGCCGAAATTTCTTTTTCATTGATTTGATAAGCGGTCATTTTGCATATTCATGGAAATTTATTTTCTGAAATAAAATCTAGTGTTTACATTATTCTCTTTTCTTAAGCGTGCGTAGGTAATAATAATAGCTTTCGAAGTACAATGAATCAGATTTATTTTTTATTCGTGTTGGTTTGAATTGATCGCATACTTTAGCAGCGATGGATGTCAAAATTTTACGTCGCCAAATCGACTAAAAAGCCTTTTAAAGCGTTTTTAATAAAGGATTCATATATTATAAATCTTAGGTGCAAAAAAATACTCTCAAACTTATCTCAGTGAAACTTTTTTTCAAAATTTTGTAAAAAAAAATAAGCATTGACCTGACATGTGGGACAGACATCCGAACCACTTCCGCTCTCTGGAAACTTCGAGAACATTCTCGAACCCGGAAGTTTAACCTGATTGGCAGTCATTTTATTTATGTGTGTTGTCTGATTATCGAGGGGTTGCTACTACTAATGTAGGATTCGACTGCACACATACCCACTCAATAAATGCGGTGGTGTGTGTTTACTTAGGTACCCAATTTCCTTTTTCCGAAACTTGGCTAGCGATCCTTTTGCATGCGCGCCAAAAATAAAATCGAATATTTTCAAATGATTTTTTGTTCCTAATATCGTAGATGTCATTTTTAGAAGCTTATATTGTTATGTAAGTTACTAAAAGGACTAGCCCATACAAACAGACAGACTAAAAACCGAACGAACTTTTATATTTGCGGTTAAAATAAAATGACATGCTTCCTTGAAAAGCAGATCAAACATAAAGATGTTTGATCTGCTTTTGATCAATGTTAGATTAAAGCTTAAATAAATAAAAATAATAGTTTAAAAAACTAAAAAACACGCTTTAAAAACCAAACCAAACTTTTTTAGTTTGGTTTTTAAAGCGTGTTTTTTAGTTTTTTAAACTATTATTTATTTTCTATTTTTTAGTTCTGCTAACTACAAAACGTGTTTTTCTTTTTTTCCCAATTTTTTTTTTAAATTATTGAATTGTCATCGGTCCTCGACAAGTTTACAAAGTTTCAATGAAATCTGACCGTTTAAAGTGGGTCAAAATCGCGCTCAAAGGAGTCGGTTACATACAAACATACAAACAAACATACAAGTGAAGCTAATATAAAGCGTGTAAAAAGCAACCGCAGAATAAAGTTCTGCGTCTGACAAAGTTATGATCAACTTGGCCGTTATCCCGAATCAGGGAAAGTAGCCTGCTTACTTCCACTTTCAAACGATATTTTCTTTAAAACCATTCGTACAAAATCCATTCTCACTAGTTCGTCTTATATCTGACAAATCTTCGCCTATATTTTTGGGACTGGGCTATTCTTTTGGCTACTTTCATTGCATACAATTAAACATTGCAACCCTTTGAAATGCTAATACTACAAATAAACTTTCACTGGATTTTATCTGAGCAGTGTAATAATAAGTTGTTAACCTTTGATTCTCACGTAAAAAGCCAGACATTTGGTACTATCTGCCGAACTGGCCCAAGCAGATTGCAAAAACTGGCGTACAAGAGACTACTCGACCCTAGTGATTTTTTTATAAAATAATGAAGGAATAATAAAGACATTTTTGTTCAACATGTAGGCATTGAAACATTGAATAACCGTTATCGGGTGCAGCTGGCCGGTCCAGATTTAAAATGACCCCTTTCATCCGATTGTGTCTAGCTCGAAATGTGATTCAACAGATTATTTTTTTTGTATAAAAAACCGAGACTGTCCCTTTGAAAAGTACGTATTTGAAAAGGCGGCTTTAATAAAAAACGAGTTTAAACTGTTATTGTGTCAAATAAGCGTTACATGAACTGGTTTTATGTGCTGAACAGTGAATTGATAATCAATTAAAACGTTCCCAACATCAGATTTTTCATATCATTACACATAAAGATGTTTTTTTTTTATAGCAACTTTGAAAAAGCGCGTTTCAGCTTCGTCATATTCGAAAGTTCAGCACAAAATGAGGGCCATTTAAATCAAATGTTGGTCAATGTTCGACAAACATTGATACATTGCTGATTACTCGGATGAACGATTTGTATGTGGATCGAGCAATGTACATCATCAATCAGAACCAAGGAAAACTATGTTTCTCTTTCATCCTCGTGAGTATTCATTGAGGGCGAGGAGCAAATTAATATTATTAATATGCCTTGTTTTGGAACCTGTGCTGATAAACATTTAGGCAGATATTTGGTATTAAAGCCAAATGTTGGCCTCCCCCAGGCACGAGGGTGGAACTCTATTGATCGGCCACCCTTACTTACATAACCTGATACTTAATATTCCTAATAGATGAACTTGTTTGCAGTATGTTGAGTTTTTTACTTCATTTTGTCATGAAAATGATGGCACTAATTAACATGGCTATGCTTACTCTTGATAATAAACTTGAATTTTACCAATCAGCCTTCATAATGATGTCATAAAAAATTGTAACAGACTTATTTGATAAAAAAACACAGAACAATTTTATATATTTTTTCAGAATGTAAGTGTATATCAACGAATTTAACGTAGGTCTATATACACTGAAAACTTTACTTCGGGTTTACAAATATTTTAGAAAAGAAGGTGGCAATGACTTGTTGATCTCTCACTGTAGCATATAAATAGCATATTATTATAGAAAAAAAAGAACCACAGGTGTGGCCGGAAATCGGGTTTGGCCGGTAACTATGGTGTCACTATTGGTTACATCATCAGGTAGTTCATTAAATAGTTTTGCTCCCTCGTACAGTATTTTTTTTTCTTCCATAGATAGTTCTGGGTTGTCTTAATTCTACTTTGTCTCGTCTAGCTTTGCATGTGTAAATTTTATTTTTAAAGCTGAATTGAAATATTCACAGATACATCCGTTGTATCAAACCTAAACTTATATACCAACTAAAATGTCTATTTAATAAAACACATTTCCCATCCCCTGTACCAGTACGAGGGACATGCTACCACATTGACAAAGATTAATGGAAATGAGTATGGCTAGTATTAAAAATAAGACGGGATACTAAATACCTTGATTAGAGAAAAGACAAAAGTTATTGAGGTTCTCACCGAAATAGACCAACAAAAAAGGAGATGTATAGAGACATTGAAGATAAGTGGAGGGAAAGAGGAGTGGAGGAAAATAAACAGGGGAAGATAATACAAAAGATAGAAAGACGAATTAAAGCTGGTTAAAATTAGAGAAGATTTGTGAGAGATAGGACTCAGTGGAAGTTCTTCGGTTTTTACCAAGAGACACACTGAACTATGATTTGTTCTGATTGCTAGATACTAGATAGATCTCTCTGAGTTATAATATGATTAATCAAACGACGTGATTTTGTAATTTTTATTCCACAAAAAACACACACATTAATAATACATGTAGATATTGTGGCTTATACTAGTAGGTAATACCAACATTGAGTAAAACTTCTAAGAAAAATACTTTTATAAGTAATAGAGCAAAAATTAATTTGATTCTTTTAAATAACATTATACTTAAATAACAATGATATGATAAAATAAACCAAACCTAAACTAAACACTTGAAAATACAATTCAAAATAGCTTACAAGAGATTCGTAGGTTCAATGTAAATTGTGAAAAAGATTTTAATCATAAAAAGCTATTGTTGTGCTTCATTGCTTGCTAATGGTGGACTCTACTACTTTTCCCATTATTACATAGACATATATGGCTCATCTCAAGACGCGATTTCGATCTGCCACTTCATCACTAAAGACAACAATCAAATTAATACAATCATCTTACTGACTACATTTGACTCTTAATACACGGTCAGGATACATCAACACGATACAACATCCAGTTACATCAAAGGAATTCATGCCATGATCAAACGCAGTTTGAAATCATGTAGAATGTATGAAATTTAAATAAAACCTGCTTGAAAGCATTTTCAATTGTTTCTAAAGTGAACCCTGAAATATTTGATAGATTTTTACCTTAAAAGTTATGCACCGACTTCTAAAGACTGCGAAATCCTCAATAAAAGGTTTCTTCTAAATTCCAACATGGCCATAGTAACTGTAACAATTTCTATTTTAAAGTGTACAAAAACGGTGTGCAAAATTTGTTATCTATCAACAAGAACTTGAATTTGAAAAACAATATTCGTTTTTGTGAATTTAACTCAAAGGGAGTTGGGGTGTACGTACATTTGTTCACAACATCGAGAGAGTAATTTAATATTTATATTGGTTGTAAGAGGACTTGACGCGCTTCTCTCCCGAGGAGGTCCCGCTCCTCGGTGGAACTGGGGAGCTCATTTTCACATCCGGGGGGCACATGTTGTCCTCGCGATGGCACATGTGGACCTCCGGGAGACCCATGTGGATGCCCTCATCGACCTTCGTAGAATTGTCGCAGTTGCGCCCGGTGCAGCAGATGGTCACCAGCTGTCCCCCTTTGCCGCACCCGCAGTACAAGTGGTTGGCGTCAGAAGGAGGTGCCACGGGTTCTTTCTCCACCGACTGTGGGCCACGGCCATCAGCAGGATTCACCAGTGTGAATGGTGTGGCTGAAACATAGATATAGTCTTTACAAACATGTGTAATCCACTGATAAATTATAAACATGTATGCTTTGTTTAAACTAATGCATTATCACCTTGTTCCTGAAAGTATTGTGGGGGCATTTGTTCTATTTTGGCTCGCTTGCAATTCGGTTGCTCGCAGCATACGCTTGCATTCGTCAGTATCTGACGGCCTTGCTGGCCCGCTTGTCCCGCGTTACTCGCATGACCGGGATCGTACGCAGGAGTGGGCTGGCCTCCAGCGCCTGGGTGTCCTGGCTGACCAAGCTGCCCTGGGTGAAGTGGAGTGCCTGGATGGACCGGGTGGCCTGGGCGCACCGGGTGGCCTGGACGCACTGGGTGGCTTGGATGGACCGGCTGGCTTGGCTGGACAGGACGGCCAGGGTATTTCTGCTGTGGTTCCTCCCGGAAGATTTCATTGAGGGGTTTTGGTATCGGATCTGCTGGCTTCATCAGGAGGTCATTGCGCCACTGCTGATTCTTGGCAAGGCTCGACATGTTGAAAGAACTTATTTCTGAAATTGAAACAAGCCAAATGTTTAGCACATACCTGTAATAGATTTATCTTTGTGAAATATATCTTTACTTTTAAGAAATAGTTACGTGTGAGATGGCAGCCTGACTGCCCGACAGATTGACCATCAACACCTTAAACCACCGTGGATATGTTCTGACATAATAAGCTAATCCTATACTTTGCTGGCTCTGGCCAGCAAAGTATAGGATTAGCTTATTATAGAAATAAAATATTAATTAAGCTCGAACACGAATGTCGCCATTGTGGTTGCTCCCTGTTGCGTAATGTTGAACATCACGTGTCATCATGGTGCCACTTGTGATCTAGCACATACCTTCAGATGATCTCTTATCGGGATTATAGCTAGACGGTATGTTACTACGCAGTACAATAAAAATCGATAGCAGAAGGCGCCGCCTTAACAGATAAAAAGATACAAATTTCGTAGAAATAAATCTACGAAATTTATCATAAGCAAATTTCGAAATATTTGTTTATATTTCTTGTTCAAACGCGTAATTAAGGTAAATCATGAATTAACAAGAACTTTTTGTGAGACTGAAAACCGATCGATAGGCGGTGATACTGCTAGCGATGTTCAATGAATCTTTAGATCGAGTGGTCCATACTTTATGTTTTATGACTTACCTTTCAGTTGGAAGCCACGCACTTGATTTGCAAGCAATAAATCTCAATTAACTGAAACTTTTATGACCTAGTGAATATCGCGACACAGAGCGAGCTCCGAGCGTGCCGGCGCCCTGATAGAATGAAATTATTGATTCATGCAAGGCCCGATTGCGCAAGTGCAAGAGTTCACGATGGAGCGCTTGTTGCTACGCAGATTTCCTCGCAGACAATTAATTAGCAAGACGCAAATTCTTATTACATAGAATTTAATTCCACAACTATAAAATTCGTAGTCTGATGCCCTATGCATCAGGCTACAAGTTTTATCAAAAACAATGTTAGGTGTCATTTGCAATGATTAAATATCATATACTTTAATGTAGAGGTAATTCAGTCTTAGTCTTGATGAATGCAAATTAATGTCTACCATATAGTACAAGTCCTCAATTTTTTTTAAACACTTTTAACTAAAATAATCGCACAAATGTGTGTTCAACTTGTGAATGTACCCTTACAATAACTTTTTAATAGAGCCATAGGCAATAAATGATTCGCTCGGAAACGCTGTACTGCGGTTATTTCACGAATATGCCAAAACAGTGTATGTTAGGTTTAACTCACCTTTAACATTATAAATGATTATGCAGATTTTTTTCTGAATTAGAATTTTTTTTCGAAAGCGGTAGTTAGTACAGCAAAAAAAATCTTAAACTCTTTCTAATGAGCTACAGGGCTTAAAGTACAAAAAATCCGATTAGTTAGAAGTCTCGGGTAATAACAGCATTTAAGTTCATAATTATAACAAGCATTATATTTCAGAACCATAAAAAAACTTACATAAGGGATTCAGCTCAAACTTTTTCTTTAGTTTATTACATTATACTCATAACTTTGATCTATAAAACTTTGCATTCACTAAATCTTTTGGTTTACTGCCACGAAACATATTCCTACCACCAAACACCATTGTTTGTTCTTATTTGGAAGATTTAGGGGTACGTAGATTCCGCTGAAAGTGGGGCATTGTAGTCTGGTTTCTCAAGTTGGCAACGTATCCGGAAATGTGAGTATTCCAGGTGTCTGCGAAAGCCCTAACTAACCAAAAGACGACTGTCTGCCTAACATATATAGCCTAAACAATCTTAGGCCACTAGTTAGACATACGAAAAGGCCATTATAACATGATTACTTTTGGGTTACCCAACGCCAGTACAACATTTAGCAACGAAATAGTAGGATATTACTTCACAATAACCATTTATGTAACAACTACCTTTTACTACCCAACTGCCTCAGATGTTTTATTTGAAATTAATTTGTTTTTTCATGAAGTTAAAGAACAAATTATTTGTTTTATAAAGCTGACAACCCAAAGCGGATACGCTCTTACGCGTATTACCCGGTTGGTGGACATGGACTATTTTTATTCATAGGTATAACTACGTGTATGAAGTAAGGGTAACGCTGAGAAGTATTGAATGATTTCAGGTTCCTATTATGACTGACTGTTATCGGTTACCATCTTTATAGTCTACCTATTTTGCATAGAATGAATAAAAATCAACTCAATAAGTTTATTTGAGTGCAGAATACGAGCATCATAGTAACTACATAGTATGAAAGATGTCTCCATTATCTGCCTAGCTTCCCAACTGAGTATATTTTACATGGAGTTACTGCCTATCTGACCTCCACAACCCAGTTACTGGGCGACACGATACCTCTTGGTAAGACTGGTCGTCAGAATTATGAAAGAAGTGTTATTTAAAAAAAAATGTTTATCTAATTTGTGGGATTATTTTGACAAACCTTATCTTACTTATAACAAGGTGAGATAAAGTAATTGATAACAATAATTATTCAGCATAGATGTTATTTAAATAAATTTAAGGTAAGGGCAAACTTTTAAAGCTCGCCGCGCTTGGGTGCCTTATTTTTCTTGAACCAGACATATAATGATGCCGAATTCTGTCCTACACTAATAAAAAAACACATGTCTTTTTGTATCCAAAGTTTCGTTTTTTAGCTTATAATAAAAAAGCCAAAACCTGTAAGCTATTTTCGTTCTCACATTTATAAATTTTAACAATAATGATGTAACCAACTTTCTGTAACAAATTGTTAATAACAAAATCATGATTTAAAAAGAGTGTCCATGGAGTTTCTTGGCCGTTCTTCTTCATAGGTACCTAATACGCTTTGGAATGGGCAACTAGCTTCATCTTTCCGATTCTTTGACAATTCAAAAGTGCCTGTAATAATTGATTTATTTGAAATAAATGCTTTGAGTTTGATTTATATAATACTAGCTGTGCGCGCGACTTCGTCCGCGTGGAATAGTGTCTTTGGGTCTTTGACTCTTGTCGCAAACTTATAAAACATTCACATAAACCTTACATATTTCCATACAAATTTTCATCCCCTATTTCCTATTGTTATTTTACACGCTTGAGGGTAAAACTTTTACAAACTTTGAATGTCATATTTATTTATATCGAATCAACAGCCTGAAAAATAAGTTTCAAGCTTCTAGCTCTGAAAATGACGATACTTCCATACAACTTTTCATGCCCCCCTATCAACCCATTTTTCGCATTAAAAAGTAGACTACCTGTGTACCAAATTTCATTTAAATCGGTTCAATAGTCAAAACGCAACGCAACGTGGCAACGCTGCCAGCCTTTTGGGCATTTTTCCCACTGACAGCGATGCGGACTAATTCTTTGATGCCCAGTGAGCTCTTCCCTTTTTTGCTTTATATACTTGTTCCATAGTGTCTAATTATTAGGTTCAGTGGTGCAGGCGTGAAAAGTAACAGAGATACATAGTTACCATTAGTATAGTAAATTATTCTCCTGTCCTTATTCGAATTTATTTAGGGGTCGGCGCCACGTGTCTTTTTCTTAGTTACTTCTGCATTAGTCGTCATCTCAGTGCTATTAGTTCAGTATGAATTTAAATTAGCTAAAGTAATTGAACCCACTTCTCACCGCATCTCTCTAACTTCCCAACATACATTTTTCTTCTTTTTACTTATTGTCTTTGTTCAACTAAAAAAGGCTTAAGTAAAACGTTGAGTATATTTTAGTATATGATAGTTATCTAATTCTCCTCTGAGTTTTCAGATACACCTCCGTACTTACTATTTTTCTCATTGATAATGACTGAATTTACCACATTTTGTCACCATGTTACTGAAGAGTATAAGAGCAAAGTATTCTCTCTAAAGTCGAAATTTTAACTGTTTTATGCAGGGTGACAATTAGGTTATCACATTAAATAGAACGGCGGTTATTAATATTTCTTATCAGTCTGTTAAAATAATGAAATTAATAATTTTACTAATAATTGAAAACATAGTAGCATTAAAATTGGAAGGAAATAAACCATCAACAATTCAACGCAAACTGTATGGTATTGTTACCAAATAATCACAAAATTAAGTTCAATCTAGTTAAATACAAAACCAAAAAAGAATGTCCCACGGCTAGAATGTTAGTTGTTATTAATTATTTTAGTTGTGTATGTTTAAAATACATAATGTAGATTACGTGGTTGCAGTAAATGTGATTACCTCACCGGCAAGTGTGCCGGCAGAATAGGGAAGGTTGGTTGGGTGGGTCTGTTACTGTACACCACTGTGTACAGTAACAGATTTACCAACCTTCCCTATTCTTCTGATATGAAATTAGTGAAAGCTCATTATGAGATAGCTACCTTCCCAACTGTAGCTTACTCAAGCAAAATGTTGACTCTTTCTGAAAAACATATGTTCTACTACGCTCATATAATATACTTGTGCTGCAAGCTTTACTGTTCCCTCAATATTATTATATTAATTTAGTCATTTATAATGGAGATTATTTTCTGCATTTGAACCTTTTCATTGTATCTTGGTTGTGTGTTCAAATCAAATGAGTAGCACGTAGGTACGAAGGTAACTTTTCAATGCATATATATTTCTCAGTTTATCGGCAAATATCTTGAGAAAATCGGCCGGATAATTGCGTTACACACGAACAGTCGGAATGCCTTTCATTTAGACAGATCAACAACACGTTATTTACATTGTTGCACAGACATTTTTTTCGAACATGTGAAGCAATAGAATACCAAAATCCTTTAAAATGTTACAGATTGTGATTGACAGTATGTTACAATAAGGGAGACCAAGTCAATATAGTCTGAATCCAAGCATGGTTATTAATGCTCGTGCCTTCTCTGTACTCATTAAAAGCGGCCTTGGGACGCAAATAAGCTGATATTATTATTGTTTCTACCAAGTCCTATTTGGGTAAAGATTATAAATAAAAAACAAATACATACATTACTTAACATTTACCACCACATCAATAGACATCAAATACCTACCATTAATAAGTTAATATTAGACCTACATACAGATATAAACATCAACGATTAAAAAAGTACAATAACGTTTCAAAAACACACAAAAATATTTAAATAGTTACTAGACATTTTAGGAAAACATCTCTTAGAGAAAATTAACATCAGCGTAGGTAACAGTGTGAAACTATTGGCTTGTTCTTTTGGAAATCCTAACGTTTCTTTAACATATCGTATTACTTACATAGTTAAAATTAAACTTATCTATTGGTATAAAGTTCTAACCAACATTTTTGTAAAACTAGTACAACAATCATTTGATTGTGACAAAACGGACATAATATCTATCACAGATTAAAACGATACAATAACTTGTCAAAATAAATAAAAATAAATATATAGCTAGTGTTTAGGCGTTTTAGGAAAAGATCTCTTTCAGAAAATTGACATCAGCGTAGGTAACAATGTGATAGTATCGGCTTGTTCTTTTCGAAATCTTAACGTTTCTTTAACATATCGTATTACTTACATAGTTAAAATTAAATTTATCTATTAGAATAAAGTTGTAACGTACATTTTTGTAAAACTAGTACAACAATCATTTGATTGTGGCGATAACAAAATTTGTATCATCGGTTTAAAAAATACAATAACGTGTCAAAATGTATAAATAGCGACTAGGCTGTTTAGGAAAAGATCTCTTTCAGAAAATTTACACTGTGAAACCATTGGCTGATTCTTTTGAAAATCTTAACGTATCTTCGTTAACATATCGTTTTGCTTACTTAAAATTACACTTACCTATTTGTTTAAAGTTGGAACATACATTTTTGTAAAACTAGTACAACACCCATATGATTGTAGCAGTAATTGTGGCAAAACTGTCTTATTTGTATCACCGATTAAAACGATACAATAACGTGTCAAAATAAATAAAAATATATAAATAGCTAGTTACTAGACATTTTAGGAACAGATATCTCTTTCACAAAATTAACATCAGCGTAGGTAACAATGTGAAACTATTGGCTGGTTTTTTATGAAATCTTAACGTATCTTCGTTAACATATCGTTTTGTTTACTTAAAATTAAACCTACCTATTAGTATAAAGTTGTAACACACATTTTTTTTAACACTAGTACAACAATCATTTGATTGTGGCAGTAATTGAGGCAAAACTGACCTATTTGTATGAACGATTTAAAAGATACAGTAACGTGTCATATATAAATAGTGACTAGGCATTTTCGGAAAAAATCTTTTTCAGAAAATTTACAATGTGAAACTATTGGCTGGTTATTTTGAAAATCTTGGCGTTTCTTCGATAACATATCGTTTTGCTTACTTAAAATGAAACCTACCTATTATTTTAAACTTGGAACATACATTTTGGTAAAACTAGTATAGACTAGATTGTTTCCCAGCTAAATATGCGATTTTATAATCGTTAACGTGACGATGTTACTCTGGACATCCACGTCCAAAACGTCCACCGTCACACGATCAAAAAAATAGGCTATAAGTTTATGTCAATGATTATGGCAGGGATTGTGGCAAAACTGACCTATCGTCTAATGGGCTTCTTAGTGTTATTAAGGCTAATTTAAATATATTCTTATAAATTTGCATAGACTCGCCCATTATTTTAATACAGTTGCGTCTATTAAGCATTTGTATTATAATATTAAGTAAAGTTAGACATTATGCATCGTCTGATATTTTGGGTAATTAAGTCCCGTTACGTCTGGGTGTCATTTTCAAGCTTTGAACATTGATTAAAATTCTGTAATTCTAATAGGAGACAAGTTTCAGCGTATTTAATATTTTACTCATTCAGAGTGACCTAAGCAATTTTTTTTTCATTGAGCGGATCCGTTCTCTATCAATGTGACAAAATATAAACGTGGGACCAAAAAGACGGTATACCCTTATAAAGATAAACTTGTAAATCTATTTAGGCGGAGATACATGGTACATTAGTTAGACTATACATTAAAAAAAAAACCCAGGGAAAATTCCTCCTTGGTAAAAATTCGACTTTTCAGTCTTAGTAAGTAGCCATTGATTAATCAGTTAAAATACGAAGTGATGTGTATAATATTACCCGTAGGCATATAAGTGCAAAATCCTAACGATTATGTTATTGGCACGTCCCAAACTAACCCTTATAAACACAATTTATGTTACTAGTTTCTTGGGGCTTATTCTTTGTTTTCCTCTGGTTTGGCTTGGTTGTTATCAGGTGTTACTATGCTGATAGCTCGTTCAGTCTTGCTGGCCGTCACCAGGCCGTGGTAGATCCAGTAAGTGTGCCTCATGTCCATCAGGTATGGGTCGATGCATTGGACTGGTTCCCTGTAGTTGCAGTATTTGAGGCAGTCACGGCAGAAGCAGTACAGTGTCGAGGTGACGATGTGTTCGCGGTAATTGAAGCCTTTTCCTTTCTGCATGACTTTATTTTTACTGTGCTTTGTGGCACATTCCTTGGTCCGTATTTTGCCGCCAGCTTGTTCACGCTTGCTCATATCTGTAATTAGAAAAATAAAATGTTAGAAATATAAGCGCAGCTGTCAAAACAATTTAATTGATAGTTATTGCCTGCGGGTTGCACAACAGTCTAAAATAGCTTAAGTCTTCAATAATCTAGATTAAAGTATCCTATGTGTTCAGGTCATAGTCATGGCCATGCTCTATCTTTGTGCTAAGTTTTTTCAAAATCCGATCATCAATTTATACAAAAGATAAGAAACAAGCATCACCACAAACTTTCACTCACAATTTTTGTATAAGTATTCATGTTTCAAAGGTTGTATATATTTTTTTTGTTTATCTTGTAAATATTTTCTAAGAAGCTGAATACCATAAAACTATTCCATGAAGGCTCCCAAGAATTTTAACGTGGTACCTATCTCTCACGTCACCGTCATTCCGTCGGCGCCGTCATCTACCCTCGTCACCAGAAAGAATGAAACCGGCGAGAGATGTCGTGCGGTATCCCACAGGGATCGGTCCTGGGGCCGCATCTGTGGGACATCGGGTACGACTGAGTGCTGCGCGTCGACCTCCCTAGCAGTGTCAGTATAGTTTGCTACGCTGACGACACGCTGGTCCTGGTGCAAGGGAGGTCGCACCAGACGGCAGCCGAACTAATGACACACGGGGTTGCGACAATCGTCGATAGAATCCGGCAACTAGGACTCGAGGAGCGCCACCAACGGGTTCCCAAATAACGGTAGCCGGGGTTCACATCGGCGTCGAATCGACAATGAAGTATGTGAGACTCGTCCTCGACAGCCGGTGGAACTTCGTGGAGCTTTTCTGACGTTTGGCTCCCAGACTGGAAAGAGCCGGGGCTGCCTTGAAATAGCTCCTGCCCAATCTAAGGGGTCCAAACGCCTCCTGCCGGAGGCTCTACGTGGGGATCGTGCGGTCCATGGGCCTATACGGGGCGCCTTCATTGAGGCGCTGACCAGCCTGCCAGTTGAACGCGTCCCATAGGGTCATGGCCATCCGGATGATCCAGGGATACCGCACAATATCCGGTGAGGCTACGGGCCCCTTTCCGGATAGCCGCCATGGGATCTGGAGGCAAAGGTCCTCGCGCACACTTGGGAGTGATGCGAGGAGGCAAAACGCCGGGGAGTAACTCCGCTGCCGCGAGAAAGCGCGGGACACCGGACAGAGCTTCGGCGGGATCTCATGGCAATATAGAGAATGCGATTCTCGCATAGCCCATAGATCGCCCTAAGGACACGGTGGAGCATACGGTCGAGGTCTGCCGGGCTTGGCCGGAGGACCGCCGTGTCTTTGCGGAGGCGATCGGTGGCAGCGATCTCTCGCGTCCGGCCCTGGTCCAGGCCATGGGACGGAGTGAGAGTGCATGGGTAGCCGTCACCTCCTTCTGGGAAGCAGTAATGCTCGCGAAGAGGGAGAGTCAGTATATGCGCCCTCACGGCCCTAGTCGCCACAGGAGAAGCCCTGGGCGTCTCGAATCTCAGGCTGATTCCCGGCCAACGTAAGCGCTGGCTTGCGAATGGCGAGTAATGGGTAGCTCGCTGTCCGGTAAGGGCCAAGCCCGGGTCGATGGCATATAGTGTTCCACGCGTACCTCAAAGAATCAGCAACAACTGGTGGGGTCTGCAAAGGCCGATGCCTGCCAGACGGTGCGGGTTGTCCGAAAGAGATACCGTAACCCCTGGCACACAGGCAACTGAAAGAACAAGGGTGCGTTTTAGTCATTAAAAATCTGGCACGCTCTCCTGCTCCACCCAGAGCGGGAGAAGTTTTTTGATGATTTCCCACCTTCAAAAAAAGACCAGTATTTTCTTTAACCTTCTGATAACTCCATACCTCCTAAAGTATTAAAAACACCGTAGTATACCATGTTTTATGCAAATAAGTTATTTAGTTACTTACTTTCCTTTTACTATATATTATATTTATTTTACCTATGCTGATCTGAATTTTACAAATACTAACTATTGAATGACAATGTATGAATGAATGATTTGAAAGGAGAAATAACAAAACCTAATACAAATAGAGTTTTTCAACTAAACAACCCGTTATGTATTTAAAATCACATTATTTAAGTACATTATCCTTCAAGATACAGGATTCTCCTAGTTTGAAGGGCAGGGGTCTTACTCATCTGTATTAGCCATACCTATCTCTTACTGAAACTATCACTGATGTTACCTAGGCCAAGTATTTTGTTAAATAAATGATTACTTGCTTTACCATTTAATTCGATTCGTATTTATTATAAAAAAGTATTAAAAATAATTTTCTACCCAATTGGGATACTTATAAAAATATTCTAAAATATAATTAAATGTTATTCTAAAAACTATCTTTGCATGAGAGTAGGTACTCCAGCCAATTAACATGATGATATATGTGAGTCTACTTGTTTCTATTATTGCAATTTTTTACAGCCATTTTAATATACCTTCTGTTTTGTTCAAGTAATTGTTATTATGGAGCCCGTTGGAAAAAACTACACTGGTTTTATTTTCTTGTTTTCCCCAGAAAAATGTTTTTTTTTTTATTGGCTAACACATCAAACCTAACATTTAAAAACACTTCAAAATCAGAATCTTCAGAGGGATAGGAAATGAAAACTTGAATTGATATGACTCAGGAAATTACAAAAATTAAAACAAAATCTTTGTATTTTACTTACATTCTAATCATTTATATTAATCTTCATAGTTACTTGAGGGGTTTATGGCTAAGTAATAACAAGATTAATAATAAGAATAGGCTAAGTTACTCTTGCCGCGGTTGGCCCGTGGATGGGTGACCATATTGATAGGAGGAGGAGGTGGAGATCGAATAGGCAGCCGCTCCATGAAAAATACTGCATCCAGTTTGACTGGAAGAAGTATATATTACAATAAATTAACGGGGACAACGGGAAGTAATTTTAATTATTTTATTAAATTCCCTTTGTCCTCTTTAACGGGGATAACGGCAAAGCACGCTAGCTATATTCTAGAAAAGTATTTAATAAACTACAATTACATCATCCGAATCTATTATTCCAATGATTCAGAAATCCCATATATTAGAACACCCTGCCCTGAACAGTACAGGAACCTACATCTTGTTATGTAGGTAAACACGGAAACAAAGCCGTCACGGAATTACGCTTAACATTGACAGAAGGATAGAATATATGCAATAACGTTAGTGTTATGTGCCAACCTAACCACAGTCTTAAACTCATCCCTAAGCTGAAGTATTTGAGACCTGAGTCTGGCTGATTATGGACAGGATTGTCAAACAGTGACGCAAATGTATTGTTGGGGTAGGCGATAAAAAGCTGTACGTACTTACTTAGCGGCGGCGCGGCGGCTTGAGCTTAATTCACGTTCAACAGGTTGCTTCTTGATACACTTCTTCTACAAATGTCACAATTTGTTTTTCCTAACCTCAGCACAGCTCCGCCCGAATTAAGACGTCTGAAAGTAATGTATTGATTGATGTCAATGCACTAACTATTTGTGCGCAAGTGCAAATTATTTCCTTGTCCCACAGACTAGGTCATGTAGAAATATTTTAATGGTCACCGCTCTACCGCACTGTTGAACGGTAGAGCAGTAATGATTTACTAATTTAGGTATACAAGTCACCCCACCAGGGTAGAACAAAAGTAAGCCCCGACTGAGACTACCGACAATGCTAACCTCCTACACAAATGTCTATAAATATAATTGTGTTGTAGAACAATATTCTTAACAGTATTAAGTGTGGGCGACTAAATTAATAAGCTCCTGGCAAGATTAAGAAGGCTCGATATTGATTTTATGATTATAAATAGGACGTCGCGTCATTGCTCTAGATTTGGTTAATTAATTGAGAGCATAAAATTTGTTTCGATAAATGAATATATTTCCAGTCTTTAGTAGCCATTAGTAGTCTTTAGTAGTCATTAAAGACTAGAGACTGAGGCTCAGTAAGTTTTGCAAGTACCTACGAGGCTTTCAGGATATTTATAGGTATCTAGGCAACTGATAACCTCCTGTCACTGATAACCAACTGTCACTCCATTCTACTTAGTTGCTTTTAAACACTAAAATAACGTAGACTGCCTCCAATATTAAATTTAAACTAGTAGAATGTAGAAAGGTACTAGTTAGACCTATATTTACTGAAAATGAGCCAACCGTACCCTGAGAGGTCTGTTGGCACACTTTGAGTAGATACCAAAATAAAGCAGCGAATATGGTGAAAACAAAACACAAGTCCGATTTTTTATCATTTTAATCCCATACTACATCTACAATGTAAAAGACTGTGTACAGTCATTTCAAAGACATCCTTGTAATGAAAACAATAAAAAATAAATCTAAGTACCTATACAGGGTGAAATTGAAAACATGCGACAAACCGAAATGGGAGATTTTATTCATCATTATGAACAACTTTTACTGAGGGACCAAAGATGCAATCGCAAAAAAAAAAACAGCTGTTCCCTACATTTTGACGAGTTATGCGAACATAAATGTAGGGAACAGATGTTTTTTTTTCGGGATTGCATCATTGGTCCCTTAGTAAAAGTTGTTCATAATGATGAGTACAATCTCCCATTTCGGTTTGTCGCATGTTTTCAATTTCAACCTGTATATAATCCAAAATTTAATAGAATGTAAACAATATCAGTCTCAATTAAGTTGCACGTGTTAAATACAATGGTCAAAGCTTTTTGTCAATACACCTTTCTGATTTGCAAAAAAATTAAAACATTTTTTTTTTTCACCAAACCTTAAAATAGCTCAAATTCAATTATGTAACATTAAAATTACTTGGAAAGACTTTGATTGTCAATACACCTTTCTTATTTGCAAAAATTCAAAACATGTTTTTTTAACATACCTTAAAATAGCACAAATTCAATTAAGTCACATTAAAATCCCTTGAAAAGACTTTGATTTGGTATGCAACAAGAAATACAATTCAGAAGGACACACACATTAAAATAAACGAATGTCCGGCACTGATATAGTTCCTATTATGTTGTTACTGTAGTCCATTCTTCATGACACAATTAGAAGAGACGAGAAGACACCGAGAATAAAGATAGAAAGACAGAATACGGTAAATAAATTAACAAAAGTACGGTGTCGAAGGGCACCAACGAAGCTTCTTTAGCCCGCTGCAGATCGTCGGCCTTGTCTCTTGTTCTTGAAAGTGGCCGCCCCGATGTACAGACGCCAGCACATCAAGCTACCCCAATCTGTCAAATTTCTTTGATAGATTTTTAACTTTATTGTATAAGTTTTAAGGTTCATGTTCAATTGGGAAAATTTGACAGTTTAGGGTAGCTTGATGTGCTGGCATCTGTACATAGGGTCGTCGTTGTCCAGACTGGGCAATAACGCGCGGGGCCCGTCCGTCTCCTCCGTCAATTCTTTTGTTATAACGATTTGCATCTTTCCCCCGTCGTTGAACTCCATCCACTTCATCTTCACTAGAGCAGTCGTCCTCCTGGAATTAGATACAAATTCTTTGTTGAAATTACAGAAATAAAAAAAGTAAAAGTATTTCTCGGGAATAGATGAGAATATCCTATCAATAAGGCTGTAAGTTTCACATACAAACGCACAGACACTTTCAATTAATTTGATTAAAGACTCAAGCCACTCTATCACTATCCTTCTAAAAACGAGGGAAGGAAATGGCAACTTTATTGTCTATTTCAAAAAAACCTTACAACAAAAACTCTCTTTATGAACCAAGGCCATACATTTTTATCTACGGAGAAATATTTTCGGAGTAAATTATCGTTTTATCACACGATCCAAGCTTCTTTGTTACGGTATATTCGAAAGACGGGCTGACGCCACCTTGTTCACGAGTCCAGGGATTGCACACACACCTCTGTCTACCTAGACCATTTTACGACTCAGTTACTGAAAAAGATGGGGACACTTATCTCTTCTAATCGCACCTGACTAGGTTCCCTAGATTTGAACTTTGTAGGTATACCATGAGGACTCTAGACTGAGATGTCCACAGACTTCTTGCTAAGTATGTGCCTACATTTTACTGACCTTACCACATCCGCAGGAGCCCGGACCGATAAATTATTGCCCGGACGTCCTCACCTGGCTGCTGCTCGTGAAGCTACGCGTCTAGAGATATTGATCCAGACTCGAAGCTTCACCCTAGAGCAGCATCAGCATGTGTTACCAACTTAATATGTAGTCAGTGTGGCACCCGAATTAAAATCTGCCAAAATCGTAATAAAATCAAAGTAGTTGAGGTAATTTTGTTGGTATGGTCATGATGTTAGTTTCATCATTTCTGCATCAAAAAGTTTTAACTTAGTATTTGCCCAGACTTACGAGTCAAAGGTACAGCGACGTTTACCGCGTTTTAGCACGTTCAGCTTACTAGTAATAGCTGGCCATTTAAGTAAGAAGTTAAATTAAAACAGAATGAAAAAGGGATTTTATGTTCCTCGTGACTTTAATATGACAATATTTGAGTAAAACTTTATCAGCGTTAGCGTAATAACAATTATCATGGCGCACTAGTGGAACATAATAAAATCCTAACTGACCAAGACTTTCCTCTTAAACCTGTCTGCCATTCGAATTTCGAAAAACAGGAAAGTTGATTAAGATATTTGTTCACCAATTTCTGTGATAGTTTTGATCAATATTAACGGTCAAAGAGAGAGGCCGTAAAATTAAAAAAAAAACAATGGCCCTATTCCTAAAGATGCTGCACCTGAAATTTATTTTCACGAATTTTTACGAAACAAAATTATACAAACAATGGTATATTTTCATGTAGTAAACTCGATCTTGTTTGAAAATAATATATAAATAGCCAAGATATTTTTATATGGTTAAAAATGATTTTCAGTTTAGAATCACTAAATTGATTATGGCAATAATGGGCCACTTTTATTATCATCATAAGATGAAAATCGGAGTCCATTTCAGTACCCACCCTGCTACCCAATGGTAGAAATAGGAATGAGTTTAGGGTACCCTTACTATAACATAATATTATAACAATTTATTATCTTTTAATTATTTGACAAATGATTGAAAACCTTATTTTCACCACACAACCTCGGAAACATTCTGCATTGCTATTCTGTAGGTAACCATCTCACCGCGTGAAGTGAGCGTGGAGTGAACTGTCAGTGTCATTTCACCTAATGCTTAGTCAGTCTCTAACATCAGTGGATGATATATAACTTTATTTATTTATTTATATGTATTTTAGCTATGTTTTACACACATACATTCAAATTATAAACTATTTTAAATTCGAAACAGATAAAAACCCAAAATAAAATTGTGCATAAATAAATCATATTCAACAACTCGTTAAAACCAATAATTAAAATTGCCAATAAAAATAAATTATAGAAATGTCAGAACCGTATTAGAAATTGAATGTCGAATATAAAATTGTCAGATTCTAAAATTGGCCAAACCCGATTTCAGGCCAAACTAGTTTGTCCTAGGCCAAACTGGTTTATTAAGCCGGGGCACCCCGATTAAATGGGTTAGGTTAGGTTAGAACTGTGACCAAAAGGGCGCGAGCCGAGCGAGCGCAGCGAGCGGTGCCGCGGCAGCGGCCGGCGAGCGTTACTTCCAAAGGCTGTTAACGAAACGGCTAATTAAGCTAGTTGGCTGCGACATATCACGCGTAGGATTAAGTCTGTTTGGCCTAGGACAAACTAGTTTGGCCTGAAGTTGGGTTTGGCCGGTAACACTCGGCTCGCGCCCTTTTGGTCACAGTTCTAACCTAACCTAACCCATTTAATCGGGGTGCCCCGGCTTAATAAACCAGTTTGGCCTAGGACAAACTAGTTTGGCCTGAAATCGGGTTTGGCCGGTAACATATATATATAATCTGAATCTCGGAAACGGCTCCAACGATTTTCATGAAATTTTGTATGCAGCGGGTTTCGGGATCGATAAATCGATCTAGCTAGGCTTCATTTTTAGAAAACGTCAAACCAAAAAAACACGTGCAAAGCTCGGTCATCCAGATATTATTATAAAAATGTCAAAAAGTTATATATAAAAAAAAAAATAGAATCAAAAGTTATTTAAATTGTAACAAAAAAATCTATGGTAATTATTTGACATTTTTACCTGCCTACTTCTACCTTGTTTCTAGGACTTTTACTCAGCATCGACCACCTCAGAGGGTGGAATACTGCTTGGCTCGACACAAAACTGATTGAAAAACATTAGATATATCCCTTTCAGCAGACACGCCATCAACGCTCACCGGCAAACCAGGTCTAAGGTAGTGCTTTTTTGTAGACTTCCAGAAGCCCCGAAAGTCCTTTTTAGTGTGCAACTCGGCTAGGATCTCATCTGGATTTGGTCTTGGTGATTCTGGCATCACCTTAATTTGGATTTAAAGATCTTACGATATAAACAGACAAGAATAATAGAACAGGAAAATAGGTACAGAGGTGATGCTTATTTCTAAAGAAATCTCTTCCAGCTTACCTGCGATAGGAGAGAATATAAAGAGATGTAGACAGCGTATGTGAGAAAATAAAAAACAAGTTACTGCTTACTAAGTAAGCCTTGTACGTGTAGTTTTTATTTGCTGCCAAAGGTTATTTGAAGCTTAAAGCATTACTTTTACGCAACAATAGACTTAGTCCTGAATGTTACTATTGACTTCTCTATGTATCTTTCTTCTGTACGACTTTCAAAATTGTAAACAGCCAGCATGGGCTATCTAGAAGACTGAAATGCAATAAGTATAATGTTGTTAAGTGCTAGTTAGATTCCACAGTTAAAATGTGCTTCCACAGACCAACCACAAGTGAGTTTATGTGAGGGATCTGTGGACACTTTAAGGGCATCTATCTGCGAAAAAAGAAAACTAAAACAAGACTTGGACTTTATTTCCATGCTACAACTACTACATAATACACATATAAAGTGAAAAAGAGAGAGTACATTATCATTTCAAAAGACATCCTTGTAATAAAAATGTATAATTATAAGATTCAAATAGAAATCTTAAATACAATGTTCAATACCAACAATCTTTGCCAATACACCTTCTTATGAGTAGAGAAACTTTACAGGACTTTTTGTTGTAATATTAAATAATCGAAACACTAAAATAACATAAATTAAATTTAGTAGCATTACTAGAAAATACCTTGATTTGATAGCAACCATAAATTTTCAGGTATGACATTAAAAAGTACGAATGGCCGACACTGTTATAGTTTCCATTCTGTTGTTATTGTTGTCCATTCTTAATTACACAAATTAAATAGAAAATAAGACACAGACATAGATAGAAAGACAATAAGGCAAATAACTGAACCAAGGAACGGTGTCGAAGCGCAACAACGAAACTTATCCATTTTTGGGTTTGGGCTTCTGGACATTGTCGGCCTTACCCTGGCCTTTTCCCTTACCTGGGCCCTTGCCCTTGTCCACGCCCTTAGCCTTTTTCTGTTCCTTCCCTTTGTTCTGTGTTTTACCCTTCCCCTTGTCCGGGACTTGAACGTTCTCCTGGTCCTTCCCTTTGTCCTGGGTTTTTCCCTTCCCCGTGTCTGGGACTTGAACGTCCTCCAGGTGCTTTTCCTTGTTGTGGCATTTCCCTTTCGCTTGGTTCTTTCCCTTGGCCAGAGCCTTTCCCTTCCCCCGGGATTTCTTATTCTCCTGGTCTCTTCCATGGTTTTGGGCTTTAGCTGTCTCTTCATCTAGCCCCTTGTCCTGGGGTTTAGCTACCCCTTGCTCCTGCCCATTGTCCTGGGCCTTAGCTGTCTCCTGATCCTGCCCCATGTCCTGGGCTTTAGCTGTCTCCGGATCCTGCCCCATGTCCTGGGCTTTAGCTGTCTCTTCATCCTGCCCCATGTCCTGGACTTTAGCTGTCTCCTGATCCTGCCCCATGTCCTGTGCTTTAGCTGTCTCGTCATCCTGCCCCATATCTTGAGCTTTAGCTGTCTCTTCATCCTGCCCCATGTCCTGGACTTTAGCTGCCTCTTCATCCTGCCCCATGTCCTGGACTTTAGCTGTCTCCTGATCCTGCCCCATGGCCTGGGCTTTAGCTGTCTCGTCATCCTGCCCCATATCTTGAGCTTTAGCTGTCTCTTCATCCTGCCCCATGTCCTGGGCTTTAGCTGTCTTCTGATCCTGCTCTATGTCCTGGGCTTTAGCTGTCTCCGGATCCTGCCTCTTGCACTGGCCTTTACCTGTCGCCTGACCCTGTGCTTTGCTGGTTTTAGCTGTCTCCTGATCCTGTCCCTGCTCCTGATCCCGGTTAGCTTGCTGCGGATTTTTTTTATAAACGGCTACGACATACGTGGGGTCCTCCTTATCATCATCGCTTTGAGCCATTTTCACGACCATCAAGCGTACGTTGGCGTTGTCCTTATTCATCACCTCCGTTAATGCTTTCAAAGATTCAAAGTCGCCTGACATTCTTGATCTAAACCAACCGCTTCCAAGTGCCTCACATTGACCTCGGCCTGCAAAAAGATAAAAATACACTGTTAAAACTTATATTACATTACAATTTGTGAGAATAGGTTTGACAACACGCGTAACATGAGCACTTCCATCTCTGGGAAGAATAAACTCCCTTCAAAATTTATTTCTACATTAAAGATTTAAGAACTGTATTGAACAATAGTAGTATTCCAAAATAAGAGTACGATTTGACCACTAAACTTCTTTGTCTATTTTTTTGTCCTATATTAAAAAGAACCCAGTTCTTAATAATTGCTTACAATGCATAATGCATAATGCATATGCCTATAAGACTAATAAGCGATTTTTAATCTCATTTTTATTTTACATGATTATTATTTAAAACTTAGAATAATGTTGATTGTACTTTACACAAGTCCATTCCACTTTCTTAGAGTCTGATATGAGAATATTATAAACACTTTTTTCATGTGTTATTTTATGTGTGTCATTGTCATATCTCTCTACTTTTCCACTACACTAACTCAAAAGGTTTTGTTCGTTATATAGTCTTCTCACTATATTTGTATGGTCTAACAGCTGAATTGCCTCGATGTTCACATATTGGTGGTGTCGTTGTTCATGGGCCTCAGCAAATTTTTGGATTATGTCTATTTTTTATGATTTTTGGAATCATATGCTACGTTCATCTGTGTTGCAGTCTTACAGGACATGGAGTGTTTTAAGAGATTCGTAGCCTTATGGCAAAACAGAACCCTTCTTATCTTGTCATGGCCGTATGTCTAGATGTGAGACTAATAACACTATGTCGAAGAAAATTGGAAAGAACGTGTATTATGTGTACCGTTAAACAATGGCGTAGTGAAATTACGAAATCCCCATACCTAAATGTTCATTCGGATTATTTTCGGTTTCACATGCAGGAATAACTTCGTTTTAAATAGTCTATTCCAGAATCCTTGTGAAATACAAACTTATTTTTGCGGTCGGTAAAATCAATATTGTGAATGCGTACTGCGCACTTAGCCAGTTTTTTTTTTACTTGGACTGGGTAAGATGGGATAAGAGAATCAGGGAAACTGTTCTGGCAACCATTAGCTCTCATTTCATGGAAAAAATATTGGCATAACTCGTTTTTGGTCATATATGCAAGTTGTCCATAAAAATGAGAAAAATTTACAAATATTTTTTTTAATGTTTCACTGTCTCAATTTCGTGTAAGGATCTTATTAAAATATCCAACTATACAAATCTGGGGTAAATATATATGTAAAGAAATATAAAACTAATTGCATTTATACGCGTTCAATATGGAGACTGTATGATCCACAAGAAAATACCTCATTTTGATCTCATGGGTACCGTGCAAAACCAGGCCATTCTACATTTCTGATTAATAATTCAAAATATCACCTACCTCAGAACAACCTCTTGGCCCTTTCACGTGATTATTTATTTGACAAAGATGAAAATACGGATAAAAAATAAATGAAAATGGTGGCTCTCGACGCAACACGTAGTAACCGAGGGGCGCTCCGCAACAGGAAAGAAGTAGACAGCTTTGTATCGATCCCGAGTCGGAGAGGTCCTTTAGTGTGGCAACTCAATAAAAATATGCCAAAATCGTAAAAAATATAATCTTAGAAAGTTTTAACATAATCCTTAACTATGTAGTAAATATTGTAAGTTAACTTATTACGTGGGACACTCAGAGTTTTGCGAAAATTAAAATTAAAATTCTATAGGTAAATATTTTTTTATTAAATCTTTTCAAAGTACTCTTCACTAGCCTCTATACAAAGTTTCATGCGTCTGAACCAGTTTTCGAAACACCTTTTCCAGTCCGCCGCAGACACCTTGTTTACAGCCTGCTCGAACGCTGACACCAAGTAGCCAGTCAAATTGAAAAAGCTCGCGATCAAAATCTTTCCCCCGCTTCTAGATCGCTTCACTTTGGTAGGCGTTGATTCGTTTTGAAACACCCAAAACATCGACTGGCGCTTCGTTTCTGGATCGTATTGATAAATCCAAGACTCATCACCTGTAATAATGTCGTAAACACGCCAAGACGAGCATGCTTCAAATTTGTTTATTATATCACGGTACGATTCCACCCGGGCCTGCTTCTGAGCATCGGTGCGGCTGTGCGGCACCCAGCGTGAGACTATCCTTCTCACGCAAATGCACGTGTAGAATTTCATGAAGAGTTCCCGATCCAGCCTGCAGTTTGTGCTGAATATCTTGAGACGTAGCTCGCCTATTGTCATGGATTAAATTTTTCACTGCTAACACGTTTTCTTCCGTAACAGCCTTCCCGGCGCAGATCCATTTTTTTATGAGACACGATAATTTAAATTAGCTGGCAAACAATGTGAAGGGAAATTTTGAAATTGGAACTTACTAAGTTTTACCTACAAATAATCATATTTTCAAAATAGATTATAACTGGCCAGTCTCTCAAACATAAAAACGTTTTTTCGCAATACTTTCTGAGTTGCCTGGTATAATTAACTCTTTGAACTTAGAAGGGTCGGAACTTAAACGTAACTTTTGTTATTTGTGAAATGATCCACGGAAAGGTTTAGTGAAATTATCATTAGTAATATAGTAGACTTGGGGCGTACTTGTCCACCTTATGAGTTATCCTCTATAGTGCGCCCGCAAAATTAAATTTTTCTTAGTTCATGACATTCATAGCATTGATCATTTTGTCGCTGTCCAATGACAGCACAAACAAAGCATACCTACTACCAAAATAAAAGGCTCCTGGCATAAAGGGCGTGATAGCTTACATATGCAATGCTGGATTATGTTCATAAAGCTGTTACGACCCGAGTTACTACTCGAGGCCACAAATGATAACCTAGGACCATCGACGTAAAATAAATAAACAAACAGGTAGGTAATTATTGGCAACAATAACAACATCATGGTCAGCAAAATGACCAGTCACCACAAGCAGCTACCGTTCACGAGCATAACGCAAAGATCAACCATTACCCCCTCGCCATATTTGAGGGAAGGAGGTAACCCGATCCCCGACGCTACCGCAAGCAGTGACATCTACGGGAGCATATCGAACTTGCTGCCGGTTGCTCAGGCAAGAATAGAATGATCAATTGTCGAGGTCGCTAGCTAACAATAATGCAATACAACTCATGATAAAATAATATTTTTATAAGTAAACGATGATTTAAAAATCATTCCATCATGAAATCATGATGGATTTTTTTTGCATGTGATATCGTATTAACGGAATCATCTCTAGCGTCCGTATCTACTCAATTTGCAGGAACCAAGACTCGGACAGGACACGACCGGAAAAATAATGATAATGCATATTTACTGCTAAAATACGGAAAACAAACTCTGAAGTAGTATCAACTAAATGAAAAAGAAAGTAAACTTAATATCGAACCCCCAGGCTGTGCTATATTAATTTGAAATAACCAATGAACCAAAGTTTTGTTTCGAAAATATTGTATTACGAGTAATAACATCTCAAGTTCAAAGTAAGGGTCCACTCGCCCAGCTGCGAAATGGTAGAAATAGGGATTTGTGTAGGGTATTCTTGCTAAAAGTTGATTTCAATAGCAAAGAGAAAATATTAAATACAAGTTTGTTATTTATAACTCAAATTATCAACTAGCGACAGTTTCATATTTTTTCAGTCATATTTGAAAAATCTCATTTTATATACCAAATTAAGCAAACATTAACTGTTTGAAGAAATAAATTTAATTTTATTAAGAGATTTGAAACAAAAATACTGATGATTTTTCAACAAAAAAAGTGCAGGATTTTTATTTCTCACTTACTGAAGGGCTCATTAATTACCGTCGATTTGAGTCCAAAGTGCTCTGGACGCACGTGCTAGGATGTTGGGAGTACTGTATTCGTGCTAATTTATCTCGGGAGGTGGCAAAATATGGAACTACGTAAACAGTACTGAATTTTGACCCCCGCTCCACATTTGTCTTTGTTTAGGGCGCCGCCTTGAACTGCGCAGACCTGTCAACATTTTTGAATATTGGACACGAATATTTTAGTCTTTTATTTTCAGTTTCTATTTCAAGGAACTTATTTACTAAGATTATTAGGATAAACAAATTACAGTTTTCACTAATCTTATATGAGATTTTGTTTCGAAAACTGACCATAGAGTTCCGTGGTTTCACCACAATCTACGAAAAGATGTAATCTTAATTTATTGTGTCTATGCTTCCGAAATATGTTTCCAGAATGGTCCATTTAAAAGCGTCATGATTCGGGTACACCAATCACACAGTAGAATTCAGTGATATCCTGTCGACGTGGAAGAGCGCGATTTGTCGTTCTATACATAGACAGTAACGATACAAAATCATTACTTCAATTACATATACATCACTAGTATCGGCCCGGCCTTAGCTGGTTTCGAGGCCAGTGCTCGTAGGCACAGAAAATACGTATCTTTGGACGAGATCTTCGATTAGTTCTACAGGTCATCTGTATAATTTGGCTGCTTGAATATTCATATTTACTACACCCGGCCAGCGCTTCTTGTGGCAGACTTTGGCGTTCACCGAGGTCAAGGCTGACGAGGTATCAACCTGTTTCCCGTCCAGAACCCTGGTGGTGACTGCAAGACAGAGAAGAGACCGTTCTGCTCCAACAGTTTTCTTAATCCGTGACAACGTTCTACACGCGGTTGGCGGTTCCTGTGGCAGAATTCGGCTTCACCGAAGTCAAGGCTGACGAGGCATCAACCAGTTTCCAGTCCAGGTTCCTGGTAGTAACTGCAAGACAGAGAAGAGACCGTACTACACCCGGCCGGCGCTTCCTGTGGCAAAATTCGTCTACACCGAGGTCAAGGCTGACGAGGCATCAACCAGTTTTCAGTCCAGGGTTCTGGTAGTGACTGCAAGACAGAGAAGAGACCGTTCTGCTCCACCAGTTTTCTTAATCCGTGACAACGGTGGAAATAAGTGTTTCCGAGATATTAGTATTCATGTTTCTTTATTATTATTCGGAAACTTTACTTTGGATCCTTCTCTTTTACCACTGTTTTATACCTTTGTTAATGTTAATGTATGAATTTATATTACTATTATTGACAAATTATTGACACTTGCCAGTCGAGGTAACTATACCCATCAATCATTATTTACATATATATTAGTCACAGTATTTTTTAATAAATAAATTATGATTTTGATGATTAAGTAGGTTGTTGTGTTTTTTATTTGACTGAACATTTAGACGTTAACACACCACATCAATTCTCGGTTATGAAAACTCAAGCTCCTCTACACCATAAGTCCGAACTGAAACCAGGCATTGAAAATTTCTAATTCTTACATGTAAACATACAAAGAATGGGTTGTACTTGACTCTGCAAAAAGCAAAGAGAACATAAAGTAATAATAGTAGTATAAGTTGGCAACTTGCAACAGTTGCAGATACTGAATTAGGAATGACTTCCATCCTTCAAACCAAAACTAATGGGCTTGTTTGAGTAGCAGTATTCAATCCACCCATATTAACATCTGCGTAGCCTTCTCCCAACTTTAAAGCCAGCTCCTAGTCCAATTAGAGATGAATATCAGTATGGAGTGACTACCTATCTGACCTGCACTACCCTAGCTACTGAGTAACACGATACTTACACTCCACTTTATCCAATGCTGATTCTTACAGCTGCCACAGATGTCCCCCTAGACTTGCCCATAGTTAATTAAATATTAAGATAACATAACGCCTTGTTTCCCCGAAGTGTTGGCCAGAGATGTACTAATAGTAGATCCACATTTCACCAGTTATGTTTAAGTCCTGTATACTAGAGGGCAACCCTATTACCATCAACCTGGCACAAATCAAGAATCCTCACTGGCACACTGGCAATATATATATCCTCATTGTCTAAGCCAACTGTACTACTCTCCTTGATGTGATGATCAAACGTTTGAATTGTATTTATTACAAATATTATTATTAGATATAACTTTATTGTATTTATTAAATAAATATAATTTTCTATTTATCACGCAAAATTATACTTGAAAGACATGACCGTTATAAATAATAATAAATAAATAAAACCTCCAGCTATATGGTGACGATTCTGGCTGTAACATCCAAACCACATAGACAACTCTCTTACTTATTTTTTATAGACATTGTTACTATTTGTCACTGTTACTTATAACAAACCAACTAATTCCTTGTAATTACAAGTAATTATTTTATTTAAAACGAGACACAGATTTATTTTGCTTATTATATCCATAGTATCATACCATATTCCCAACATCACACTAGGCTCCACAACACAGATAACTGACGTTGTTCTAAAAACGGCAAAGTTGAAGTGGAAGTCAAAACAGTGGTCCAAATTAACACTGGAAGTCATGGAGATAGGACTTTGTCTAACAGTGTAATGGTAACAGCTAACAGAAACAGTATATCCATCGTTAACAAAATAAAGAACCAAGAAAATATGAGTTGTAAATTGTTTATTACCATAGGATTGGAAAAATTACATTATTACAAAATGCCATCACAAAATATCACACCTAGAAAGTTCATATAATGTTTTTACATGGAGACAAAATTATTACAAAGCGGTTATAATCTCCTAATAGTATACAATGATCCAACTATCATCAATCACTGGAAGTACATTATTATTTAATTATATTTTTCCTGTTACACATAATGTTAGCATACATAATTAATACATTTTTTTTATTCATTGTAATGATTCTTTAAATGTATTTACATTTCATTCTTATTTTCAATCTTTTTAACCCGACTGCGTAATGGTTATATTTTATTTAGTCATATTTTCCATTTTTATTTCCTCCATCCAATAATATGTTTAAGTAAATCAAATATTAGCTGTGAACGATTTTATTACTGTGTCTCCATTAATCAAATCCTGCTCTAATTTTGAAAGTGTGTGTTAGTAAGTAGAAGTTATCAAGTCTAGATTGAATTATGTTGTTTTAATTTTAAGGTATTAAATACCTTAAAATTAAAACAACATAATTCAATCAAAGTCAACCTTTTCATATTGTTTTAGCAAAAGTCAGAAATCATACCGTGTAACATAACCATTGAACAAAGTGATACTACAGTCACAGTGACTGTCTTAAACAGTCACAGTGAGTAATGTGTGAGTAACATGGAAATATAATAAAATGCTTCCATATTACTTTCAAGTATTCTTCAAAATAAGAGCCAACCATAAAAAAATACTTACTTTTTCAGTCTTATTAGATACTTCTAACATTCCTTGGCCTTTTTATTCTTACCAATTAAAATTAATTACTAAAATACCTTAAAATTAAAACAACATAATTCAATCAAAGTCAACATTTTGATATTGTTTTAGCAAAAATCGGAAATCATACCGGGTAACATAACCACTGAACAATACAGCTTATGCTTAGTGCTTACGTCGTTTTTGATTTGGTTTCTCATCACTTGTATCAGGAGAATCCATTTTGGAAGTGGAATCACCGCGAATACGCGTAGTAGCCGTCTTGCTAGCAGCCACAAGATCGTGGTAGATCCAGTGAGTGTACCTCATGTCCATCATATATGGGTCAATACATTTGATAGGCTTCCCGTAACCATAGTACGTGAGACAGTCGTCACAGCAACATTTCATCGAGGTGGTGATGATGTCACTGCGGTAGCTGAACCCTGGGTCCTCGATGGCATCCTTATAATACGTCATAGCGTACTCTTCGGTGCGAATCCTTCTGACGACATTGACCTGATGTTGAAGATTAGCAGCAGACATTTCTGGAATTAAAAACATGATAATGAAATTAGATATCAGTCAATTTAATTTGCAATTTTCCCCAGTTATATGAATAGCAAAAATAATTTGTATTTTCTTATATTTTTCGCTTAATTTTTTAGGTTCGCCATAAACTTAAATACTTAATTTCAATCTTAACTTTATTATTTACTTAATATATTGGCTTTAACCGTTGATGCATTAATATGTCTTAACTAAAACAGCCGGGTGATCTGTAACTTAAAATCCTCCTTTTCAGATACCTTTTTCTATTTAAGATTATCCGCTCTATTAATCAGTGGTGTATGTTGAGAATAAATATATAAAAAAATTTGCCTGTACTTACAAAGCGTGGTGACTGTAATGTGGGTTCCACAGGTAGGCTATTAAAACAAATCACGGCTCAGAAGTCGTATTTCCTAGACACTGATTTAGCAATTTGGCCGCAACATCACCCGAACCACGGTCCGAAATTATTTATCGATTAGGTACTGCTAATAGTTTGTGCGCACGTGCATTTCAGCTCTTTGTACACCCAGCTACGAGTACTGCCTACCTCCTAGATAAATATATACCTACATACTGAAAGCTTAGGTTAATGTCTGAATGCAGTATCACATTAAAAATTCACTTCGACAGTATTATGAGACTTCGTCATTCAATAAGCTAGAAGTCTAAAGCTTTCTAGCTTAGTCTAAGCTTAAACAAAGTTGTCATTTGTTTTTCATTATATTCAAAGGTCGTATAAAAGGCTTAACATTTATTTTATAGTGCAACTATCTGTCTGTCGATCACAGCTGATTTATTCAGGAGCACCTTAGGCTATTGACTTGAACTTCCCTCTACAGGTTGAAATTGAAAACATGCGACAAACCGAAATGGGACATTGCACTCATCATTATGAACAACTTTTACTAAGGGACCAAAGATGCAATCGCGAAAAAAAAAACATATGTTCCCTACATTTATGTTCGCATGACTCGTCAAAATGTAGGGAAAAGCTGTTTTTTTTTTTGCGATTGCATCTTTGGTGCCTTAGTAAAAGTTGTTCATAATGATGACTACAATCTCCCATTACGGTTTGTCGCATGTTTTAAATTTCAACCTGTATATGAATTGAAAAAAAATTGTTAGTTTCATTGCAACTGGAGCCGAAATGGGGTTTGTTTTATTTATAACATTGCACATTTTTTTTTACTAACACTCATTAATATGCCTAGCTTTTTCACAACTGTGTTGGAGTCGGCTTCCAGTCTAACTGGGTCTAGCTGAATACCAGTGTTTTACATGAAGCGACTGCCTGTCTGACCTACATAACCCAGTCACTGATTAATACGATACCCCTTGATAAGACTGGTTGTCAGACTGGAGTTTTGGTATGTAAGGTTGATCACACATCTACGGGCCAACCGTAGCAAGCGTTGCCTGCCAGGGGTGCGGGTTGTTCGGTAGAGATACCGTGGCCCCTGGCACACAGGCAATTGAGGGAACACGGGTGGGTTTTAGTCAGTAAAAGTCTGACACGCCCTCCTGCTCCACCCAGAGCGGGAGAAGTTATTTGATGATTTCCCACCCAAAAAAAAACCGTAGCAAGCGTAGCTTTACTTGATCGATCACCCCGTACGGCTGTTATTAATATTCGCAAAAACACAATTCCCCCGCAACCGAGGTTTGCAAAGGTAATTTCTGAAATAAATCTAGTTAATGGAGATTTATGTAAATTGTCATCATCATCATCACTTTAGCCGAAAGACATCCACTGCTGGACATGGGCCTCCCCCAAAAGGGGGGTATTGCCAGAACTGCCACGCTAGGCGGGTTGGCGATCGCAGTATGGTGGTAAATAGAGAACGCTGCTACCCATTCTCTAGTAAATCCCTTAGTCGCCTTCTACGACACCCACGGGTAGAAATGGGATGGTGCTATTCTTTTACGTCCGATACCATACGGAACGTAAATACTACAGGGAAAATAAAATTATGTTTCTACGTTGGACATTACTTTAGGAATCCACAAAAACCCTCCAAACAAGTATTGTTTTGTAACCTGTAAAAGTTTAAATATAACTTTAATAAGAAAAAGGTTGAACTACCAAGATATTTATATAGATCCCCATGTCTTAGAATTTAGTACCAATATACATACTAATCGATTTATTAATATTATACTTACATCATCAGATCAACAATAATAATACTAAAAATATCTGATCTTCATACGTCACTCAGGTAAAGCATTTGTGCTTTCCAGATTTTTGTATCAGACTGGAATACTTAGGGTATTGTTTTGTTCTTCAGAACTGGGATTAATTCTGACTAAAACTATTTTTATGCCACATTTATTATATTAGAATTACACATGATTACACATATAAAGTCTAAGATTATGATAGAACAGAACTAGTTGGTACATATTAGAAAATACTTAAAAGAAACCAAAGACATTTTTGTTTTAAACATAAGAAAAGTTATCTAAAATTATAATTAAGTTTTTTTATTTCACCCTGTACAGTTAATGCTAAAACTTAAATAACAAGGACTAATATTTAATATAAAATAGTACAAGACTAATTTGTTTTTGGACACCATGACTTGATATGCAAACAATTAATTTAAGTTTTGGTTAGATAGACTTATGTTAAAAAATCAAATAATTATCAAAATCCAACATCTTTCAAGTATGTAGATTATTATTAAGTTACCGGGTGTTTTATGGTTCTTATACAAAGACAAAAAAAAATCCTATCTTAAAAACTCGGAAACCCTGAGAAAACAGAAAACACACAGAGAGAATACATGACGACATTAGAGCCCCTTTTCACATGCTCAGATTGCCGGAAAGTCGGCATTGGGCCGGGAAGTGAACAGATAAATATTTTTAAGAAAGGGTTTACAGGTTTACTAGTTTTGCCTATGCATTTACCAGCACTTTGAAGTTTTGAAAAGGAGATAGTACACACGTAATACAACACCTCAAAAAACGACATTTATGCACACACAACATTTAAGACTTGATTTTCTTTTCCAGTGGCTCTTTTAAGTCTTTCTCTTTCGCATCCTTCTTCTCTTTTTTTTTTTGTTTACGTTCCATGCGATCTTCAACGTCGCGGTGTTTTTTTGCTTCCTTTCCTTCGTCTAGTTTATTTTGTTCTTCTTTTATCTTATGATCTCTGCCTTCTTTACGCTCTCGACGCTCTTTTCTCGCCTGTTCTTTTCTTTGTTTGTACTCCCTCTTCTCCAGTTCTCTACGATCTTTTTCATCCTGTCTATCTTGTTCTTTTCTTTCTTTATACTCCTGACGAGCTTTATAATCCATCGGTTCTTCACCCACCTTTTTTTCCATTTGTTCCTGAGCTTCCGTTGGGTTTTCGTCCCCTTGCCGTTCTTTTACCTCTTTCACTTCCTTTCCAAGGTCCTTACTTTTCTTGTCATTCTTTTTCTCCTTCTTCTTCTTTTTATCCTTGGAGTCCTTGCCCTCCTTAGGATCTTGGGGGTCCTTGGGGTCCTTAGGATCTTGGGGCTCCTTGGGATCCTTAGGATCCTGGGGATCCTGAGGACTCTGGGGATCCTGGGGATCCTGGGGATCCTGGGAGTCCTTATTATCGCGCGAATCTGTGGGTTCTTTATTATCCTTCGAATCTGCAGGTTCCTGAGGATCCTTAGAATCTCGAGGTTCCTGGACGTTATTCGGATCTTGAGGATCTTTGGAGTCTTTAGGTTTCTTATTCTCGTTATGTTTCATAGGGTCTTCCGTTTCGTCGGGTAAACGTACAATTGGTATGCCTGTGTCAGCACATACCGCTTCTAGATCAATGCTGTGCGTTTCGGCGTTATAAGTGCCGGAGACCACGGCGACAGTTAACTTCTCTAAATTTCGTCTATCGCCCGAGACGTGTTCCATCATGTAGTCAAGCATGTCCATTTCCACTGTAAAGTGATAAGAATTGATGTTATTATCAAACATTATAACAACTAACATTTTGATAGAACCTAGGAATAACAAGAATGTGACCTATGAGAACAAAGGGCGATAACTACAATAACTATTTACTGAATTTATATATATATATATATATATATATAAGAAATCGTGTTAAGTCTTGAATAAGAAGTCATAAATGAAATTTCTTATCAATTTTATGGAAAAGATTGATCTATTTTGGTTTTCTTAAATCGTGTACCTATACCTAAATATAACCAAGATCTATGATTAACAAGAAAACCCTACCCAGATTATAGCCTATCCATTGTTTGACACAATCAAATTGACTTTTTTTGGCATAATTTATTTTTCAGTTTCATAATTTTAACCCTACTTTATCTAATATGAATAGTTACTGTAAAATGAAATATTAAAATGTTCGGATGCAAATTGTACAATGTGCATACAAAGGTGTATGGAACAAAGATGAAAAAAACTTCGATATAAATAAACTCATGAAAAAAGGGACACTTAAATTTATCTGATTTCGCGAAAACTCTATTGGCCTAGCAAATTAAATCTATCTTGTGTTTGATTGAGTTTTGTTAAAAGAGATGGGTGCGTGACTGGGCGCCATTTTGTGTTAATACTGAATGTGTTAATAGTGTTAATGCTTTCATATAAAATACAAAGTACTTCGAAAAATATTTAATATAACTTTTCGTATCAAGCAATAATTATAGCCAGGCATTTCCATGAAAATATAAATTTGCTACGGCCAAAACATGATTTCTTTGTCTTGTTTGCTTTGTATTTAGGAAAAGGAAATCGTAATCAGGGATAGCAAAACGCGGCTAAAGACGCGAGCAGCGTTAGCCAAGAAATTATGAAATATAAAGTCACACAGCAAATAACGTACTAATAAAACAATATAAAACAAAGAAAGTAATTGCCCTGCCTAGTGGTGGCAGCTTGGTCAATATAATAAAAATTCAAGAGAAATTTCTACTAACCTCTATTTCTTTCAGCTCTCCCTGCCGTATATTCTCGTTTTTCACACATTTCACCTGTGATTTCCTTCAAAATCTCAACAATCAGCGGTAGCAGTATTTGAGACGCTCTCGACACTTCAGCGACGCCTCCGTATTTGCTTATTGATTTATTTCACGACTCTGAACCGCTCCATTTTACGCTGGCAATAACTTAATTGGGTCAAATTCTCGTTATTAGGGCAATTTAATATATACCCTATTCCTATTTCTATAAAGCTTATAACTGCCAGCATTACAACTCAAGTTGCCTGTGCTAAAAACATGAATGCGCTGAAAAGGTATCACTTTTTGTCGATTTAAATTCCTTTAATAAATGTAAATATTACGAAATACGTATATACAAAATAATAATGTAGTCTAATTGCTTCATAACATAAAAGTATATTTTCGACGACCGCGACCTCTAGTTCATCATTATTAGACACGAAATGTCACAGACAAAAACTTATCAGACACAGATCGCGGATGTATCCCGGCAGATGGTTTTCTACCTACACTTTTCAGTGTCATTTGTTACAGAATAGTAGGGCATTGACTGTTTTATTAGTCTTGTGGTTACAAAAAGCGACTAACTACTGAACCTTCTGATACAAACTGAGAATTCAACTGAATTCTGGTAATATTTTTTTAATACCAATAAGTTAGATTCCCAGTTTGGCTAAAGAGTTTTTGGGGTATTCAATCAGGAAATTCACGCTCACCCCGTTGCATATAAGATGAATATGTCTGGAAAAATGAAAGTGTACTATTCAGGTTTACCGCTGCCTATCTAATCGGAGAATATAGAATTTATAATAATAATAAACACTCGTATACAAACAATCAATGTGAGACCAAAAGAGACGTGTTAAATGCGCCTGTGTACCATGAGTACATAGACTTACTAGTAAATTTCACCTGTAACTGTCGCACCAGCCTTGCGTTGATTATGGTATGGCTGCTGGTCTTTTAGTTTGGTTCTGTAACTGTTACTGTTAACAGATCTGCCAACACACCTTGGCCCTTAGGAACATCCTTACGTAGGTATATTTTAATGCTCAACATATCTGTGTCAGTCGCTATCTGTGTCTGGCTGTGAATGCGCTTTATTCTGGGAATCCACTAAATCATCTGAAATCACTAATCTGATTTTCAGATTCTTTCTAAGATTGAAAACAAAGTTTATGGTCCACGAGAGCAAGGTCGTGGCCACAGCTGTTATATTAAACGACCTTGTTTCTTTTACCTTCTAAAACCTAAGATTGAGCGATTCTCAGTTTAGTTCTGAATCTGAATCAATATTGAATTTAAAAAATGTTATAATAATACACATTTTATTTTGAAACGAGTGATACAAAGATTTTGTAATTCCTTGTACTTTTTGGCTATTTGCACAAACTGGTTCATTTTAAGCCTTTAAATCTTTGCCTGCTATATAATCCTTTTTTTTTGCAGACGGTGGCTTATTTTCGACAGAAAGGCACCCTGAACAGCCACTACGAAGTAGAACAAAGGAGACAATCTTACAACTTTTACAAATGTGAACGAATTTTAACGACTATCCACAAAGAGCTTTGCTGTGTTCAGGTTTGAAGGGTATGAATGGTGATTTAATTGTAAGCACATGAAATATATCAGCTTTGTCTCAGAGAAGGTTATGCACCTGCGATGCAAGAAATCACATATCCATAGGTGGTGGTGACCACTAAAAATCGGACCTCAGGTGGCCCACCAGATGGTACCTAGCCATCAAGAGACCACCTGCTGCCTATTATTTGTCAGGGCTTGAACTCAAGTTCGATCAGAGATAACAAGCTGAAATATCTTATGTCATTGAAAATATTACGATTTAAAACTGTCGATTAAAGTTTAACTTAACTCCTGTCCTTGTCTCAACTGGTTTAGGGTCAATGCAGTAAGTCTTCTTCTGCCAAAAATCACTATCAATCATGACTTCAGTATTCTCTTTCTTCTTTGCAATCCATGTTCATTTCACTGGTGTATTAAAGACTAAGATGTCTATGATCTTTATCAAACTTTCCTCAGTTATAAAATAATCTCCTACCATGTTATAAATGTAAAAGCCAGTTAATTAGTGAGTTTGAATTACAGCTGGGTTATGACAAACGATACTCTTTAACCCAGTAGAACGTTCTCGTCAAATAATTTCAGATGCCATGGGCAAAAGCTAGTATTGCACCAATTCATATGTAAACGTTGCATTCGCGTGAGAAGCACACGCCTCTAAATCAAAAAAATCAAAATATTTTATTTCACATAAACATGCATGGGTACTTATGAAACGTCAGAAGCTAGGTGCAAGGTTCCAATTTGTCGCTTCCTATGGAGAAGAGACGGCAAGTAACTCCATGGTTACTCTTTTAAAAATAATTGGCTTTTACAATGTTTTAAAATTACAGTGATAATAGGTATGGGAGGACAGTGCAGGCCTGTCAATAAGTACCAGGTACTTAGAGGAATGAAAAACGGGAATAGAAAATCGTCTACAAGTCTAGTCTGTAAGGCCTACAACGTTCTCTCATTCACAATAATTAAGTAAAAGAATCTACCTATATAAAATGAACCTGTTTGAACCAAGTTACATGATTTCCATGACAATCACTAATAATAAATAGTCGAAATTAAAATTGATTTATAATGTCAAATAATTGCGAGAATATGTCAGACATTGTACAAAATAAAAATAATAAAAATTAACATTGTAATTTGGGAGCAGTCAATAGACTTTCACATAGTTATGCTGTTAATTAGGTACCAGGGAAGTCACATGTGCCGAAGGAATGAATGCCAAACTACCCTGTCTTCAACGTAGTCTTTTATCTTATAATATTTTTTTTTGATAGTATATTTTTTTTATGTGAGTTTTAAACTTGCCATCGCTAAGTTCTGTAACCGACTTTGGCAACTTGTTATAGAAGAAGAAACTGTTTATTAGAAAATGACTTGCTAGTTTTAGTTAATCTAAATTTTTGAATGACAATTTCATCCTTACTACGTGTAGGTATTTAGATTATGGAAATTGTATCTTTTTTGAAAAGACCTAAGTTTTTGCGAAAATACAAGATATTTTCTAGGATATAAAGAGAAGGCAGAGTTAGTATACCAATTTCATTTAATTTGTTACTAAGAGACTCGCGAGGCCCCATTTTATAGATTGTATGGATTGCCCTCTTTTGTAAAATAAAAATTGAATCTACGTCCGCTGCCGATCCCCACAGCAGAACGCCATAAGACATAATACTGTGAAAATAAGCAAAGTATACTAACCTAGCCGTGGCAACATCAGTCAACTGCCTTATTTTTCTTAATGCGTAAGCAGGTGAGCTTAATCTGCTTGAAAGAGCTCTAATGTGGGCACCCCATTGCAATTTTGAATCTAAAGTAATTCCCAAGAATACAGTTTCTGAAATAGCATCTTTCTTGCCATCAAGTTGAAAATTTAGACCTACTTGGGATACATTTGGTAACGAGAACTTAAGACATTTAGTTTTGTTCGCATGGAGTAAAAGATTATTAACAGCAAACCATTTCGAAAGAACAGCTAGGCTATCCTAAGACCTGTAAGACATCCTTATCTTTTCTATCTATTCTAAAAATAAGAGAAGTGTCATCAGCGAATAAAATTATATCCTAGAAGTTAGCCATCAGTTAGGGAAGGTCATTACTATAAACTAGAAATAAAAAAGGGCTAATAATTGAACCTTGAGGCACGCCCAACTTTACTAGAGACCCCGAGGATGTCGCTCCGTTAACGTTAACTTTTTTCTGCCTGTTTGATAAATAGGAAAGTACAAGATCAGCAGCTTGTCACGAATTCCGTAGTAGTGTAATTTACAGATCAGTGTATTATGGTCAATGTAGTCAAATGCTTTTACGAGGTCACAGAAAATGCCAATCGCATCCTGGGAACTCTCCCAGGATTCCAAAATGTGCATCCTGGGAACTCTCCCAGGATTCCAAAATGTGACTGATGAGTTTTACTCCCGCACTAGTCGTCGCCTTTCGTGAAACCAAACTGTCGACATGTAAAATCCCATTTGAGTTAAAATGTAACAACATCTGGTCTAGCATGATTTTTTCATCAATTTTGCTCAATACTGGAAGCACAGATATAGGTCTATAATTAGAGACTCTTGACCAGTTTCTTAATTTTAACAGCAACCAAATGTTGTAATTGTTGCAATAAAGTTAAAAATAATTTTAATACGGTTTAGATCCCTTTAGTTATGAACGGCATAGCAAATGTTACCTGTAGGTCGAAGCAATTACCGTAATTTGTAAAGTGTTGCGGACAAAGAAACATTCTACTAACCAATCTGGCATTTTACTACATTGTAGAGTGAATGTAATTTGTTTGTCGAATAATACAAAGAGTAACCGGAAACCACTGGCACATCAGTTTGATGATTGTGGTTTAAGCTGTTAGCTCGTTTTTCTTAGCCCTTAAATCGAGATACTAAATTGCAGATTGTTGTATACTGGCCAATCTCACTGAACCATTCTGTAGATATAACTTACAAACTAAAAATATTGCGAAAAAATGTACTGAATCATGAATACTAGTACTATTTCCTTGTAAAAGCATTAAACGCGTTTTCTCAAAGCTGTTATTTTGCGATTAGATACTACATTTGCAGATTCTGTCTGCTTCCGAATACACAAATATTATAACTAAATAATTTGTTTAAATTTTGAGTACTCTTTGACTTTACGAGTTTCAAAGCGTCTGACCGTCTTCAAATATTTTTTTAGTCTGGGGCAGAACATGTATATGATTCCCTTCTATACCGACCCTTCATTTGTCCGTTGATAGCAACCTTATTGCTACGCTATTAAAGATCAGTTTATGCAAAATGTAAGGTAAAAGTGGCAGGACTTTAGTGTCCGCTGTTTGGTAGGGATGGCGCCACCATTGCAGGATGAAGTAATTCCTTCTGCAAATACTAGAATTTTTTGAAATTAAGGTTTCCAGCATTTTGATGTTGACATTTGAATGCTTTTCAGAATTAAGCCATTTATTTTCGTTCCTTTTTACAAGGAACTAGCTAACTTGTAAGATAGAGGTGTTGGGCTCAGGAAAGAATTATTCTGTAAACATTCAGTAACGTGGGGGTGCCTCAGGCAGGAATTATTCTATAAATAGCTAATAATGAGGGCGGACGATTTTCGACGGTTGCTTCTTACCAAATGAATTGTCGGTGTCGATTAGTATATTCCTTTGTTAATGAGTCATCATCATAATTTTGGCCGAAAGACGCCCACTGCTGGATATAGGCCTCCCCCAATTTGGGCGGGTTTGCCATAATCGCCACACTTGGCACGCGGGTTGGCGATCGCAGTATGGTGGTGAAATGCATAAAGAACGCTGCTGCCCATTCTCTAGTAAGTCCCTTAGTCGCCTCCTACGACACCCACGGGAAGAGATGGGATGGTGCTATTCTTTACGTCCGCCACCACACGGACGAGGTTGTTAATGAGTACCAGATTATAATAATATTGCTATATTGACAGTGAAATATACAAGATTTAATATGTTTTACAGAAACATTATTCTTCATCTAGTTTACAGCTCTATTGGAAAGAGCTGAAGAAACTACTACCATACCCACTTCAGATGCCAACTTACTATCCAATACTTGAGACATTCCGCTTAGTCTCTAGAATGACAACGCCCTGCAACGCCTCTGCTATTGTAGATCTCCATGGTCTTTGGTGACTGCTTAGCTGCTTACCGTCAGATGGCCGGGTCCAGATTGCCACAAAAAAACATAAAAATGGGATATCTTCAATAAGACAAGATATTTATTTTTCAAGAACTTTTAATACGTACAACACTGAGTGACAGAATGGTTTGACAATTCAAAACATCAATAAATTTAATGAAAGACATAATAGGTTCAAAATAATCCACTCCGATCTTTACAAACATACTTCATTCCATTTTCATTGACTAGAGAAAAATTTGGCCTCAAAATTTGATTCCACTAACTTATGTATGGATTTCTTTACATAAAATAAGCTCTGTTACTAACTGAAGAGCGTAGCAAGAACGTGTCATGGGAACTTTAAGAACTCAAGTGAAAGATATTTTCTAACATTTTAATTCTAGCTACGCACTCTTGCTAGTTTCTAAAACTAAGGAATTACAAAATTTGGACCTAAAAAGTATTATTAAAGCTTAATATCGAAACTAACCATAGACTAACCGTTTGACGGCAAGTAACAACACAACTGAGCAATTATTTAAGTATATAGTCAGTCACACAACCGTCTCTCTCTTAATTGGAAATAAATATGAAGATTAACTAGACATAAGTATAGGTCGCGTCATGTAAAAATAACGCCGCCGATCAAGCTGCGCACTTGACAATTTATCGGTCTATTTGGTGGTATGAGGTGGGTTTTTCAATGTACTTACCAATAAAAGAAGCGGCGAGCGAAAGGCTAGTTTAAAAATAAAATATTAGGCCTAGTACTTTCGTGCGCGAGTGTACCACGTGCCCACGCGCAAACATATCCCTTCCACTTTCTTCCAGCGTTCTTTTTACATGACGTGTACTGTAACAAAAACAAGGGAGGGGGCACTACCACATCAATTTCCGAAGTTACAATGTAAGCTTCTTCCTACGTTCATAGTACTGCTTCCACATCTATTGTATTTATGTGACATATCTAACAAGCGAAAATCAAATCTGGAAATCTACTCGTAATGCAAAGCCTAGTAATTACTCAAACACCCATTTTGTAAACCTATTGATTTATAGATATGTCACATTAGCAGCTTACGTCGAACAATTTAGTGACGACGGCGCTTCTTGTTGTTCTTCTTAGTTTGTTCTTTGGCAAACTTTTTTACCTGCTCAACCGCGTTGACGTAATCCGTGTCTGCAGCCCGACTGTCTTCTGCACGTTTGGCGGCAGCGGCGCGCATGTTATGCACGAACCCCACGTCACCGTAACTGGGGGTATTGGGCTGCACTGGGTTGACGACCCTGCCGGCTCCATTACTTCCGAAAAACATGGCGCAGTCCTGGCAAGGGCAGAAGAAGCAGTGCTCGCCAGGTCCATGGTTATGTACTTCTCGGGGCGTGAACATCAGCGGCTGCATAATAACGGTCCCAAGGGTAGGCATGACCCTTAGCGGTACGTCATTGCTGTCGTTGTCGTCTGCCATGACCGAAACAAGAAGGCAAAAATTATAACAAATATACTTAGGATAGAAACTCCTACGACCCTCCACTGATGATGATACTTGAGTGGTCTGTTCGACTTGGTTCCGACTCTGCGACTAACTTTTTACTGCTCCATCGAGACGATACGATAAAGATATTTTCGTTATCTAGCGAAGGTAAGCCCCCAGTTGTACAAACGCATCGTCATTTTATTCCGGATAATGTATGATTTTCAATTTATTATTCAATCCAAGACCAAGGCTGAGGGCCAAAAAACATTTTTTTCTATTATACGTACTACACTGCTATCGATCACTGTGTCTAACTCACACTTTTCACTTCCATTAGGATCTAAAAAATATACATAAGGCTGAGAGATGAGCCACAGCACCCAGCTAAGTAGTAAGTTACGTTAGTCCCTAAACTATGATCACTGAACTAAAAATATAACGTCTAGGAAAAAAATTCACTCATATGCTACTTACCTAGCTGATTTGGCCCCATTTTGGTCTCTACTGTTCGCGAAAAGAAGATCTGGGTCTATTTCCGCCTTTCTGGATAAGCTTCTTGAAGGACTGTCACTATGGACGGCTCTCGAATTGAATGTATTGATTAATAGTTGTAACTAGTCATTGCTGCGCAAGTGCACAGTTTTTTTATGTCCTAGTTTACCTGCGGACCTAGATTTCACCCGGGAAATAAGCACCGCACACTGCCCGAGCTAAGGGGTCAACGCACCGAGATACGTCTCGTTTTAAGTCAAATAACATCATCTTTTTGTTTATTTCTCATAAATTTATTAATTCAGTACCGATAAAAGTAAATTAAATCATCATGATTTATACCGCAGACGACGACTCCCGAAGACTCTAAGAAAATAATTTACCATACTTTCTACACGAGTACTATCGAATGAGTTAGTCCCCACCCAATACCCAAAAAAAAATTGAACCACATAGCCAATATAATTTTTTATTGTATGCGTAATATTTTTTCAAGCTTAAGGTATACTTAGTAGAGTTCTGTAAAATAATTGACTACTCAGTACACTTACAACATTATTAAAATGTTATTGCAAGTTAGCTGTTTAAAAGTAGTTGTAATGCTGCCTGTACACCAGCAGTTAGTTGAACATTACTTGACGTGACTTGTGACGTGCTTCATGATTTAAAGATTTAAGAACCAAAATTTGGTACGAAATTGAAGTCAATATCTCGAAACCAGACCGGTTGTTGTCTTTATCTTAGCAAAACAATGATATACATGATAGAACTGTCGATACTTATGAAAGTCTATAATTTCATTGATTATCTGCAAGTCAGTCGATCACCCTTGTTGTTGTTCCTGATGCACATCTATTAGTAACAAGAGACTCATGATGATAGTTACCTAACCAAGTCTCTTCAACTCGAAACAAATAACATTCCACAATGTTTCAATTCCATTGTGCCAGTACGGGCTTTACGAAAAAAGCTCTTGCCGTGCTAATTTATAAGCGAAACGGCAAGTTCGCTAGCAGAGCTGAGGGTCCAGGGTGCCGTAAATAACTAGCCTATTCTTTTTAAATCTTCATGGATATACCTTCTGTCTGGGAATGAGGACAACGGAGGGTTATGTCGGATTCTTACCGACTAAAAGCCCACGGTTCCTATTTCTAACAAGAGTGAGGGGCTCAGGAGATTCTTGTATATTCGCGTACACTACTGACTGGTAAACAGGAAAGGGCCTAAAATAAATAATGGACACACAGTATTAAACAAATCGATCGACAGAAAATATTTCATTGTTTTTTTAATACGATAAACACATAGACAACCATATAGATATAGTAAATGGACAGGTACAAGAATATCTTAACAAAAAAATTTAAATTCGTGGATCTTTTCAAAAGCAAACATTAGTGTCCTTTACTGACGACGCTGGGCTATTCATTTAAATAAAATACCACACGACATTTACACACATTTAGCACATGAATACTACTTAGCCTAGATAAGATCTACCTAAGTGTAGGTTAGCAAATTATAATTGCAAGCACCTTCAAAAGGTTTCATTTCCTAATAGTTCTTAATCCTACCAGATCCACTAATATTTTTATTAACCAGAAAATAAGAAACATAGAAATGCCAAGACAGTGGTTATAAACAAGAATAACATTGTTTTTGTACAAAACTCTATCACAATTTTGTGAAACTCGTAAAGTCTGTATTTAAGCTTAATCGTGGTATTGTATTACACCTTGCAGTAGTTTTAAACAAAGAAAAAAATGCGCTTAGTAATATCATTGATTTTATCATTAGTACAATTTAGTTAGTACAATAATAACAGAGAATTATTTTCTGGTATATAAAAAATAGTAGTGCATAATATTACAGTCTTATAATTATATTTCCAATATCATATTGTGTATTCATGCGACCTATTTCACCGCCTCCGGCTGACTTTCGGTTAAGTTATCTGGCAGATATGGAATTTCGTATAAATACTGCTGCTTGTAGTTGTGTAAAGTGTATATTCGTAAACCATAAAACAGGCCCTAAAATCCTTAAATTTATAAACCTTTGATGCCTACTTAGTGATACACAATGGTGCCGATACACATGAATAATGTTTTTTTTTTGCGTGGAAAATCATCAAATAGCTTCTCCCGCTCTGGGTGGAGCAGGAGGGCGTGTCAGACTTTTACTGCCTAAAACCCACCCGTGTTCCCTCAGTTGCCTGTGTGCCAGGGGCCGTGGTATCTCTTTCGAACAACCCGCACCCCTGGCAGGAATGATGAGATTATATTGTGTTTTGAAAACTTTAGAATTGTTGACTACATATTATAGCGTGGATGTAAATAAACAAAAGAAACTGTTGCCGATTAAACATTTAAAAAGTGTTCTGTGATCAATATTACAAGCAACATAATAATTAGTGTCTGTCTTAAGCTTTTTGCGCCGACCTCTAGTAAAAATGGGACAAGGGCAGAACAAAAAAGAAGTAATGTTGATATACAACAAGTTTACTTATAATTCTTCTTTTTTGTGAGTGTAATATTCCTAAAGATAATTTGAACGTATGTAAGTATTATCATTTACGATTGAGCTATCTCACCTAATCTTGGTGCTACATTTAGAATATTTTTGCTGATTACTTTACGTTCGTTTTAAAATGGATTGAAAGATCGGTTATGGTAGTTGGAATGTCAAAATATTTAGAATATACATACATATGTTTAGAATAATTGTATTCACTAGTTGTTGTAGCACGATTTATGTTTTACGTTACACACATCTACCCCTAATTAATTATCGCCCAATAAACATTCATCTAAGAGTGTATGTAAGAAGTGATACATTCATATATCTTATATTTAAGTGTAGGTATTATTGATGTAGTTTCATTAAAAAAATCATTAAACAGTTTATTAGTATAATTTTTTATACAATTTAAAAGTTCATTCGAACTTTTTTGTTCTAATGTCAAAAGTTCACTTGCACTTTGTAATTCTAAGCTTTAAGCCCCGTATTACTAGAATCTCATGTGACGTGATCTAAGTCGTTTTGCTTTAAACTCCAAAAATAATTGACCTTTCCAATAGATATTTCTGTCTATCTGTAAAGAACTTGTCACGACCGAAATATTATTATCAATTAATTTGTAATGTAATGTGTGTGTGTAATGTGTAATTTTTAATGGTTTTCAACTGATTATGCTCTATTTAAATGTTGTAAGATAATTTAATTTTTTCATTAATATACTTCTTAGATGATTTGATGCAAGTGTTAATAACAATGAGACGACTACTGACAATTCTTTTACCTTTTAGGCTAGCTAACTGATAAGTATTTCTCCATTTATTCATATTAAAAATTAGTACCTCATAGGACACTAAAAGCGTGCCATCGTACTAACTAATGATAAGACATTCACAGAATGTCACAATTAACACTTATCCACGCTTTTATCGTTAATGTGTGACTAACCTAATAAACTCAAACAATCACAATTAAGGTATGTAGCGCACGAAGGATATACCCTTCTATTAAATAATTACTCAACAAACAAACGCAATTATTAGTACCTAAGCTCTATTTGGTACATGGACATTTAACACCTATTATATAACAGCTCCCACAAAAGTGACCGTGCAGTCTCAAAGTTAGCACATAGGTAATTCGATTAGGATGATATAAATCAGTAGTTAGGCGTAAATTTACCCTCACTAAGTTATTTCTCATTTATCGACATTAGCATAAAAAAAACATATTTGGACAATATTTGTGCTCCAAATGTGCAACTGATTTATAGTAACCTTTTATGTAACCTTTTTGAACTGCAGTCCATATAATTCGACAGTCGGCAAGAAACATTTCAAGAACTTATCTAGAAGAAACATACTTTTGAGTTGACATCCTTAGAAATCAAATAATATCGTGAGACTCGCGAGCTTGCGTTTCTTCATGTGAGCCCGAAGCTTTTAGTCAGGCCTGAAAATTTAAAAGTAATGTTTAAAATATACATAATAGCAGCACTAAGCACCATAAATATACAATCAACTTATTGCCTGCCTAGATTTTTGCTAACTATCTAGGAGTCGACTTCCAGTCTAACTGGAAGCAGCTGAATACCTAGTATACCATAGTATTTTACATAGAGCGACTGCCTATCTATCCACCGCAACCCAGTTACTGGGTAATGCGATACCCCGTGGTAAAACCGGTTGTCAGACTTATGGGCTTGTGATGACCCTTAACGACTGTCAACGATCCAATGCCAATTTCATCATGATCGCTGTGCTAATTTTCAAAGGGAAGAACATTTACTTGCAGTGCGAAAAAATATAATTAAGCGCTTTAGCTCATAACAGAAAATAATTAGGCACTAACTACACGACCAGCACACTCTTTAGCAAAACGTCGCAAAGACGTATTGCACAGTGGTCATAACAAACATACAAAGACCAAACATAAAACGACAAACAAAAAAAAATACAGCAGAGAGATATGTGAAATGATGTTCATAAAACATAGCGGCATATTGTGAGGAGGAATGAAACGCAAGCGCGATAAATTAGTTGGATGGACATCTCTACCCATCCAAAGAGTTTATCGAAAAAAAAATTCGTCCTCAAAGAAGATTTTTAGGAATTAGACCTTTAAGGCCGAATTTCACAAAACCTTTATTCTTCTTCTTCTACATGTATTTCCGTCATAATGACTATCTGTGTGCCAAATTTTTGCCCTATCCGTTCAATAGTGCTATGTGCTGATAGAGATCGTACGGCAATAAAACCTTTTATACAGTTCTGAATCATGTTTATTGGTCGGTTTAGGCCAAATAAACAAAAAACTAGAATAAAAGAACTATTTGATGGACATTGTATGGATAAACCTGCGAATGGATCATTTATCCCATGTTTACAATTAAGAGTGCTCGATTGGTGTAAACCATTCTGAGAAATGTAAATTCCGTTCCGTTCTGTGTGCAGTGTTGTCCCTACAGTTTACCCGGAAAATATCGTTCAATACAGCACCTCTGATACTTACTTGTCAATTGCATGCGTGGCCACCACTAATTCAGTGGAGCTGGAGCGGCCAAAACGTATGAAGAGCTCCAGCAATTGAGAAAGCTACATAGTGACACCGGGGCCCACCGGCTCCGGCAGACCCGCGGGCAGCTCGTCGCTGGACCCCGCCACCGCAGCGGTGTAGGCCCCGCCCGAAGCCCCGAAGTGGCTCAACTCCTTCTCATTCAACATCTTGATAGACATCGCCTTGTTCATCTCTGAAATCAGTTTTATTTAAATGTTAGTATAATTCCGATTTTATTTTTGGTTGTTTTTGAAAAAAAAAGAATTACGGAGTTTAATAATAAATTGACTTAGATAGTAAAAGGATTATGTCTATTGCTCACCAACAACAAAATGGGATAATATAATATAAGGCACGTACGTGGGACACTCAGAAAGTTTTGCGAAAATAAAATAAAATGTTCTAAGTATTTTTTTTATTTTTTATCTTTTATTATGCTACTCTCCACTAGCCTCTGTATAAAGTTTCATGCGTCTGAACCAGTTTTCGAAACACTTTTTCCAGACCGCCGTAGACACCTCGTTTACAGCCTGCTCGAACGCTGACAGCGCATCTTCCGGCGACGAAAATTGTATCCAAAGGTTAAAGGTTGGTTGGTTTTTATTTTCGGGAATAAAAAAAAGTCACATGGTGCTAGGTCAGGGCTGTAAAGAGGGTAACCCAGGAGTTTGACCGGCGTGCAGGAAGTCCCTCGTTTTGAGCGCGATGTGAGAAAGCGCGTTGTCGTGGTGGAGTAGTAGCCCGCGGAGCACTGTGTTTGGTCGCTTGTTGCTCACAACAGAGAAGGCTTCTGCCTAGTATTTGGTAGTATACCATTCAGCGTTGATGCTTCTTTAGTTCCGCAAAGGAATTAACACCAAGTAGCCAGTCAAAGAGAAAAAACCCGCGATCAGAATCTTCCCCTCTCTTCTAGATCGCTTCACTTTAATAGGCGTTGATTCGGACCTGCTTCTGTAGATCGGTGAGGTTGTGCGGCACCCAGCGTGAAACTATCCTCCTCACGCGAAGATGCACGTGTAGAATTTCATGAAAGCTTCCCGATCGAACCTGCAGTATGTGCTGAATCTCTTGATACGTAACTCGCCTATTGTCACGGATTAAATTTTTCACTGCTAGCACGTTTTCTTCCTTAACAGCCGTCAAAGGGCGACCACTTCTTTCTTCATTCCCCAAAGTTAGTCGCCGCGCTTGAATTCGTTATACTAACGATAAACGGTTTCCTTAGAAGGGTATTTATTCATGAATGCCATTTGAAGTCTATCGTACGATTCGTCCGGTTTCAGGCGACACTTGAAATCGTAAAAAATCATAGTGCGAAAATGTTAAAGGCGCAGATATTTTTTTTTTATTAGACACGATAATTTTATTTAAAGTAACTCGTAAACAATGTGGAGGAAAATTTTGAAATTGGAACGTACCTATTTTTACTTACAAATGATCATATTTTCAAAATAGATTAGAACTGGCCAGTATTTCATGCATAAAAACTTTTTTTCGCAATACTTTCTGAGTGGCCTGGTACAAATATTACCTAGTATTTGTACGTGCCTGTACAAAACAAAATTATCAAAAGTTCAAATTGTTAGCCCACTAACTACATAATGGTTTTCTTTGTGAAAACACCTTCGATGGTTCATGACGATGTGATTGTTAACTTTACTAAACTACAGTACTAATTAATGAAGGGATTTTTTTCTGTAAATATCTCGTTTTATGTGAGTGTGTTGTGCATGTCTTCATCATCATCATAATCAGCCTATAATGATCCCACTGCTGGGACACTGGTCTCCTGTCTTCTGGAGGGGCTGTAATCTTCCATGCGGGCCCAGTGCGGGTTGGCAGATGTCACATGTCTGAATTTATGGTTCGAATACATGCTGATTTCCTTCACCGTTCTGAGAGCAGTTGTGATTAAACTATTTACTCAAAGTAAAACACCTGTCTGGGTTCGAACCCACGACCCACTCGTAAGTCGGGGCCGATACCACGGACCCGCCACTGTTCTGTATGTCATAAGCTACAACAAACAGTAAATATTAAAATGTAGACCAAATATGGATCATAAACCTTCTCCGGTGAGACTTACAACTGAAGCCCCAAACCCCGATACTAACATTTGTTATTTATACTCATGTATATTATACAAATGTTTAGTATGTCGTGAGAAAATGGTGTAATGACGTATTTTTGTTACTGTTTTACGAATCTATTATATATATTTTCTCTAATTTAAAAATATACCAATAAACTAACCAATCAGGAAAAAATATTGCTTGCATTGGTAGGTGAATGCTCTCGGTGCTACGGCGTAGCGTCGTAGCCTCGTAACCTACGTTGTAACTGATAGGTAACTTATGCGTGTAGCTTAGATAAGTGGTTGGTTAGTTTGGATCTGACTCAGTGAGCAACAAGATTCTATTTCAAAAAGGTCAACTCCCTATCGCCAACATAAATTTACGAAGGAAAACTTGCTTATTAATGCTTGTTGAATAACTAACTAGCCCTATGGATCATATGAAACAACGGATTACCAATATCCATCAAAATTATTCAGATTATGATTGATTAGTGTATCACGCAATTAGGGTGCTCCTCCCATACAGAGAAGGCATGAGTATTTATTACTACGCTGGCTCAAGGCGGATTGGTGATCTCAGACATATATTAACTACATAGAAGAAGGTCAATTCTCGTCATTCAAAACGTTCAAAACCTAATCGCAGTCTCATCTTGGAGACAATAAATGTCAAAAACTTGTCAAAAATTCATGAAAACTCGAGGCATTTTTGACAGAATGAGACTGAGATCACACTGCGTTCTTAAAATTCCGAGAATTGCCCCTCTGGTTTCCTCACGATGTTTTTCCTTCATCGATGTCCCAATTTCCTTATAAACTCAGAACAGAAAGTAAACCATGTAATTTATGTAAACCTCCGAATAACCCTCCGAGGAAAACAAGCTCGGTGTTATATTATGTTATAAATAATATGACTGACCGTTGTCTCGCTCCTGAGGGTTCATAACGAACTTGTTGCCCTGGCGGTTGCAAGCACTGCTGTCCGCCTCCCTTATCTTCAAGAGCTGAGTCTCGGTGATCTTCTTGATTATGTTGTTCAGCTTCCGCTTCCGGTCGTTCACGTCGTCACTGTTCATTTTCTGGGAACACATGACCTCAATATTAATGAAAAATATACACCTTTACGCCAACATAAAATGGCGTCACAGATAACGTTCCTTAAGGTCTTTGTTCCACCGAATAGATACGGTACTGTCACTCATATTACAGGCCACTTTAGTTTGTGTCTTAACACGCAGTTAAACTTACTGTTAATTATTCGTATGAACGCAAATTCAACAGGTAGACTTGCGTGACGATATAAACTTCTGTACCGAGACCTCCTCCGAGCGATCGCAAGTGGTTACCGACACACTTTATCCGTGCAGCGTACTAAAATTATTTATTGATTCGCGAAGACCTGAACTGCGCAAGTGCAGGTAGCTCGCTAGTTCAGACCTTTACGAATCATATGTTGTTGTTTCTCTCCCCCAAAAAACAAGGGCATCAATTGATCGCCTGTTCAATGAGGGGCTTACACGAGGGTTCTGAGAGTTTGTTCAGCTATAGCTGCGTTTGGATAAAAAGTTGCTGTAGAAAATTAAGCTAAACGTATAGGTACTTACTCTCAAATATATTCAGCAGTTTTTGTATTTCCAACATTTTTACGAATGTCAATGTATTACAATTGAATATCTACCTAATATCTACCTAAACTTCGATGTTTTATTGATTTCTGTTACTAAGGTAACGTGGATATGGAGATAAGTGGACAGATTGTTGGAGCTAATCGCTTGAAGGTTTCATTCTTTAGAATTGAGTTTTGTAAAGATTTCTTGATGGCCAATCGATAACTTATTTTTAAGTTTCTTGAGTCCGATTTTTCCAGTTTTTCCATAACTTTACGTATCCATAATTTGACCGTAAAGTTCAATCTAAAACAAAAACATCAGCACTTATGGGGACTGCCGACTGAAGTGAAAAATTTAAACATTGAAATAATTATGGTGTTTTTAATCGACTTCGAAAACGAGGAACTATTACTTAGACCTTTTTTTTATAATGTACATATATGTTCAGCGACATCTTCGCCAATTTTATAAGGATTTTGATGATAAATTTTTTGTTTGTAAGATTATTCTCCCGAGGTAGCTTCGTTTAGTTGAGTGAAGATATCATCATTAGATGATGATCATCTGAGATAGACGATGGAACTCTTCAATAATCGACAACAAGGCTCCCCCACAATTGCTGTAATCGCATGTCTATGTCTATCATCACACCTGTATACTTTGAAAGGATGCGCAGATGGGTACAGGACATTCACAATTTGCCAGTTAAGTTATTGGTATGTTTGGTACTTACTGCGTATCAGGTCACGTACAAAATAAAATCAAAAGTAATTTAAAATAAGGCTGACGATCAACACTTTTTGAACATCAAAATAACATAAGACAGTCCCCCAAAACTCGAAATAAGTTTCAGAAGTTGAGTTACAAAACAAAAATACAAAACCAAAAGACACCGACTTCCATAATTAAAGTTATTTTTCATTTTTTAGTGTTGTTTATTGAGTTTTCAAATCAATCGTAGTATCCATCAAAAATTATAATTTCAACATTAAAAAAATAGTCTGATTTTCACATATATCGCCAAACCAGGCACCAATTATATATATTTTTATATGGTTTATTTATTATTTAAAACACATGATGGGTTGGAACTAAAACAAAATTTAAACAATGCACAGTACAAGTTGAACGTTGAATACACAGAACTAATGTAGGACGTCACGTCACCCTTAAAGGTACCCCCCCCAGTGGGTTCCCGCATTGTCGTTGCGGGGGGGCTCAGTAGCCGTGGTCCGCTCCCTCGGTGAAGCGAAGAGGAACCCAAAGGTGGGGCCGCTCGTCAGGGCTTTGGTCTCCAAGCCGACGACGTAGCGGCCAAAAAGTAGGTTGCGGTGAGGTGCACCGCAACTGAGGCGGGCCGCGATGTCGAATGGGAGGCATCGCGGCTGAGGGTTACAGGCTGCGGCGGAGGAGGAATGCCGGTACTTTTGAGTAGCGCTCTTCCCTTCCGTGGCCTGGACGGGGCCGCCACCGTTTGATGGCGGACGCGGTGGGGCCGCAGGGGAAGAGGAGTGTCGGTATAGCGTTGGCCGCTCTCCCTATCCCCTGCGGCCGAGAAGTGGTAGGCGGCGGGGCCACTGCGCTGACCCGTCGCAGGGGGCCAAGGGAGCCAAGGGTGCCAGGGTAGTCTGGGGCCCTTGTGCTACTTGGTTCCTGAGGTGGTCACGGCGTGCCATGTGTCCTGGTGCGCCGGACTGGTGGGGTCCGCAAGGGCCGATGCCTGCCAGGGGTGCGGGTTGTTCGAAAGAGATACCGTCGCCCCTAGCACACAGGCAACTGAGGGATCACGGGTGGGTTTTAGTCAGTAAAAGTCTGACACGCCCTCCTGCTCCACCCAGAGCGGGAGAAGTCATTTGATGATTTCCCACCCTGAAAAAAAAAAAAAAAAAAAAACCCTTAAAGGTACAGAAATACTGCTATTACAACATGTCGGTGACGCGAACCCATAAGATTTTCCCCTACCAAAAATCGTTGAACATAGCGGTCAAAACATATTTAATACCCTTCGGGACACCTGAATGGAACACCCTTCATTTGTTTGTTCAAATGTCTGCAATTTTTTACATGTTTTGTGGTTGATGGGCCCGGTCAAAGATTTGCTTACAAATTGTCAAACACGTTATAAAAAGTGGATGAAAACTAAAGGTTTAAACTTTATTAGAAAGGTTTGAATGTCAATGGTTACTGGTTATTTACTGTGTATGAAAATACCCATGACTATGGCGTGTAGAGTAAGGATTTCATGAAGAATTGCAAAGAAAGACAACATTAGGCGTTTATTCCAATTAGGCATGTCAGTTAAAGGTACCTAACGTTAATGAGAAAGTTAGTTGTCCGTTATAAAACTAGGTCTTCATGCAGAAGAAGTGAATTCAGGAACTACAGTGACCCCAAAATGATGGCCAGTATACCCGTTTCAAAACGGCATAAAAGCTTTTCAAGCTCATGGATGTTTTTAGACCTACCTACGTACGCTAGTACCTTACATGTAATTATGCTCGGTGACTCGATTTAAAAGACGAGGAGTATGAAATATAATTAACATTTTTGATTACGTAAAGATGTTAAACTGGCCAAATGCTACGTGTTGTAATGAAATATCACACATCACCGCAAATTAAAATGTGTGTTTCTGTTTAATCGACATTATAGAGAATAAAATCAAAATAAAGTATAAACAAAAATACAATTATTATATATAATTTCATCAAAATCCATTTAACCATTTTTACGTGATTGAGTAACAAACACACCAATATACAAACTTTCACATTTATAATATTACAGTATAAAATAGGATGTTAAGAGACACTCAATCTTTAACCAAATGAGATATATTTATCCAAATCTTAATTTTGCTAGCGGCTTTGCCCGCGTGGTGGCACAGTTATCCCATGGGAATGTCCTATCAGAAACAAAAGTACCATATGTGTTAATCCAGGTTATAATCTATGTGTTTTTCAAATTTAACCCAAATCCGTTCTTGCGTGAAAGAGAGTAACAAACATCCATCCATCCTAACAAACTTTCACTTTTGTAATATGAGAAGGGTAGTAGGAAATAGTATAGGAAGACACACTTAATCATAAACTAAACCGAACATATTTATTTAAATGAATCTAGCTTTCGCCAGAAGCTTCGCCCGCGTTGAGGTAGGATATTATCCCAGGGGAACGTACTACCGGATTGAAAAGTATCCTTTATGTTAATTCAGGTTTTAACTATTCGTCAAAATCCGTTCTGCTGTTTTTGCGTGATTAAGTAACAAACATCTAAACATACAAACTTACACATTTATAATAATCCTATTATGGATCTGTTTTTATTCAAAGCTATGGACAGTTCCAAAAATATCTAATAAAAATGTTAACAAATCAATCACAAAACGTACCTGTGAATGCCAATTTGCAGTACCACTTACAAATGGAATACTTTGTTTTGAATTATTATTAATATATATTTTATATATAAAATAAGGCAAACCGTCATATTTATTTCAAAGCAGAAAATCGACATATTTATTCCTCAGATAAAAGTTATCTGACTATTAAAAAATCAGCCCTTTAAAGCACAAAATGAAAATATCATTATGGTGATTTCAAATATCACCTTGAAGATGTTTTTTAACCGACGAAAAAACCAAGGAGGAACTCAATTCGACCGTATATTTTCATTTTTTATGTATGTTTAGCCTTCACTCCGTTATTTATGAACTGAGTTTGATAATTCTTTTTTAATAGCTATACGTCCCAAGTCAAGCAAGTCAGGATCTGATAATTGTATCCTGATACAATTGAGAGAAACTATCGAAAATTGTGGGCAGGAATAGTGTTTCTGTTTACTTTTCATAACTTAATCAGGTATTTGCGTTTAGGAATCATCACATCATGAAGCTGAGCTGATGGTGGAAACCACATCTTTTTGTGACTGTAAACTTGACTTGACTGAAAACTGTAGTTTTAGTGATAGAAACCACTTAACATGCCTTGAAAAAATGTGTCTATCCACGTCTTTACAATGTTGAAGGTAAACTCAATTTGTTAAACGCCAAATAATAAAATTATTAATTTCCTTTTCTATTTCAACGTAAATATATGTAAGATAATTAGTTAGTCAGTTTGTTGTTTGACGCCGACTAAAAATAGGATCATATTAAATTTGATAGTTTATGTAAATGAACTCAATACTCAAGACTTAAAAGGTTTATTTATTTTTTGATTTTTAGTTATTTTTCGTAGGATTCTTTTTTCATTTGAAAATTGACATAAATTTTAAAACTTGAATTTCCATCATTTGATTAGATGCTTTAAATACAATTTAATAATGTTATTTAACCAATAGGTAATAGTGCTGGATAAATTAAAGTAAAAACCTTCTGAACTAATTTCCTTGACTGGGAGATTGGGGTTGTATAAACTTTCATCAAACACTTTTCAGACAAAATCAAAAGTCATTTATTCAAACTAGGCTGAGAGTCCGCACTTTTTGAACGTCAAAATTACATAAGACATTCCCCCAAAACGCCCGCCCTTCACCACTTCCCAGTGCTTTAGCTGGGAAGAAGTGGCGCAACAAACTCCCCAGCAGCACAGTTGTCTATTAAGTTAGAAAAACTTGATTCTATACAATAATAGGTAAGAAATTAACATGACTAAATACAAAACATAAAATTAAATTATAGCATTGTTCATCATGAAGGAGGCTGTTTAAAATAGAATATCTAAGCAACTGCTTGAGTATTAACTTTCAAATATTTTACTAGATGCAGGTAAGATAGAAATAGGCCTAAAAAACAGACCGCTTTGCTCTAAATGTTTACGTAAATAATACAATAAAACGAAAGTAAACTATTTTCTATAGTATTCCTTTTACGTCAGAGGAATAATACTGCGTAATACACTATCAGTATGAATCGTTTTCATTTTGACAGTTCCACAACATTCATGGCGTTGTTTACGTTGCTGTAGACAATTATTTTGAACTTGAGAAATGATAAATTAGAAATATATACTTCAAAATTATTCAGATTCTGATTAATAGTGTGTTACGCGATTAGGGTAAGCTTTGTAGGTATTTGTGTTAAAATTATAAGTTTAAGTAACAATTGCCTTTTTTGTTTGGAGGTATTGAATGTACTTAGATGAGTGCATATTGCGAATTGCGTTATTGAAAATGTAAATATATTTTGATTGTTTAATACGTATTTGCCTTTTTTTTTGGTGGGAAGTCATCAAATAACTACTCCCGCTCTGGGTGGACCAAGAGGGCATGTCAGACTTTTAGTGACTAAAACCCACCCGTGTTCCCTCAATTGCCTATGTGCCAGGGGCCGCGGTATCTATCTCTTTCGAACAACCCGCACCCCTGGCAGATACGTATTTTCCTTATCTTACTATTTATGGCTTATTGCTGTCAATCTCAATTTTGCATGAGTAGCTAGTGTAGTTGTACTGTTGGTAATATATTGATATTTTATTGTAAGTACCATCGCGGACAATGACGGTTGACCACTTTTCAAGGCTATTGCTTAAGACATAAGGGTGAATGAAAAGGGATCCACATTTATTGTCCGCGTTTGTACATTATGTTGTTCAAAACACTTCCGTTTCTGAGTAATTCGTGTATGTTACCTAAGTAAACCAATGTTATCTGCGGCTTTTAGTACTATAAAGATTGCCTGTAAAAATGAACTTTGCATAATGCAGGCTGGTAAAAAAATGGTTCTGATACAAACACTCAAGCGAATTTGAAAGATGTTTAAATTGTATAACGTGTCAATTTGTAGAATATGTTTGTGGCATTCTAATTATATTTAAAACGATTATATAACGTGTTTTAGGCAAATAAATGTTTTATTATTATTTTTATTGTTTGAAATGGTGTCTCTTTGTTGTTTACAGGAGCTGGAGCATCATGTCTTGTTACAACTAAACTAGCTGACCCGGCGAACTTCGTACCGCCTCAGAATGAATAAATATTGTGCTAACCTATCAAAACAAATTGAGTCATTGCGCATGATCTCCTACCAAGTTATTACAACCTAATACTTCGAAAGCATAAAGCGTTTTCTAGCTGACACATATGTTAGGTCCTACCGAGTTATGGCAACCTGGTACTTCAAAGACATAAAGCGTTTCCTTGCTGACATATTTATGTTAGTTGAGCTTTGGTTGAGCTCCTACGGAGTTACGACAATCTGGTACTTCAAAGGCAGAGAGCGTTTTCTAGTTGACAAACATATGTTAGGTACGTACTCCTTACCAAGTTATGACAACCTGGTACTTCGAAGATATAACGCATTTTCTAGCTGAGAAACATAATTATATTAAGTGTACTCTTACCAAGTTATGACAACCTTCCAACCTTCCTTCCCAACCAACCATCATCGGTTCATTCGTTTTTGCGTGAAGAAGTATTAAACAGCATTTGCCAGTGGCTTCGTCCTCGTGGAGGTTGGAAATTATCCCGCGGGAACGTACTACCTACATAAAATTTACCCTATGTGTTAATCCAGGTTATAAACTATCTGAGTGCCAAATTTCATCCAAATCCGTTCAGTCGTTTTTGCTTTCACATTTATAATATTAGTAAGATGAATCTGCATAACGCAGAATACTTAAATACTTTTTAAAATTAGGGTGAGCTTGCACCTGACCTATTGAATAAATCCCCCTTCATCACTTTCGTATATTTTCTACAGCACACCCTAAAATACGCGCCGCATTTGTACGAAAATACGTTGCGCTTCGGCCCGAACGAATTCCAGAATTACCTGTAACAAAGTATGTACCTACTGGTAGCAAATCTACTGTTTCATTTTTTTTTTATATAAATATTCCAAGATTAATTTTTCGTTAGTATTGGTATAAGACATAATTATCGCTATGTAATGAATATTATGTATAATTCATGCTTTATAAGTAATCAATACCTAAATAATAGTACAGAATGAAATAGTACTGTACTTAGTTGAATACAATGGCCGAATTCATGTAGTAAACGTCCATTATGTTCTTAGGGTATCTATACCCATAGCTTGCAAAATTTCGACGTTTCTCACAGCTACGAAAACCTAACGGATGTGGTGGAAGCTGGGAATCTTATAAAGTATTTACAGTGACGCTGATTATGAGTTACTATCATGCCACCAGAACTCACGTCATGACAGATGAATAATGATTTGCTTCTTCACCGCAATTCAGGTGCAATGAAAGTAGAACAATTATACCAGTGATGATGAACTATTTGGCTGCTAAGTGAGTTCCTCGACAGTATAGTGCAGCTTGGTATTATTCACAAAATGAAGTGGTGTTTATCTCCAAGATGGTCACGGCTAGAACCAATGGCCGTTGAAGCAGACGAGTTCTTGGTCTCCAAACCACGAAGCAGTAAGCTTAGCGTGGCATGCACCTTAGTGATGAGTGTGATGACAGATCAATGTTTACACATGTGGTGCTTACAAGATTGTCTTAAGTCAAGTCTTAATCCGGCAATGGACTGCGATGAACGAGGTATGATAGCTTTGTAAATGTCTGGCATTTGCACGTCAAAGTGATCATATACATAGATTAGCTATCTATAGCACTGACGAAGCATTGCGAGGTCATAAATTAGACATAAAAACACAGCATTAGGCACGACCGTCGTCTCCGTTGGTCCAAAGCTAAATAAAAATTTCAAGAGCTAAACAAATAGTTGCTAAGTTGTCAAAAAACATAAAATGACGAAAAACAGACCATGCTATTATAATCGACCGTTGTAGTCAAAAGAGTGACCCTGTGACCTCTGCCTCTACAGAGTGCAGAACTCTGCTACACCCTGTAGAGGCAGAGGGGCAGACTTATTTGGCCCCCTTTATTTTACTTTTATGTTTATTGGGTCAGTTTATGATGGGAAAATAAACATTTAATTTCATGAACATAAAACTTATCTTTAAGTACTTTATGTTTAGTGGTTGTGTATTATTAGATTTTTTAATACATCGTTACGGAAGAAAGCTGTGGTTGATTACGATTGGTACTGATCTTCTCCAATCAGGGCATTTTGTTACGTCGTTTAATTGTGCTCTCATTGGATGGCGATTACCCAGCCCAATACAGATTTCTATACTGTTGGCACATTACTGTGCCGTGCTGTGCCGTGACGCGGGATACACCAATCAAAAGAATCTGATCTGCGTATATTTGAACGAGTATTGATCGGCTAACACATTTTATATTATAAATGTTATCATTTGATTTATTTAGGTAGCTTTTATGATCAGTTTACTTACTTTTATTATAAAAAGTAAGTAAACTGATCTGTCAAAGTCTGTGTTATGAACGTTATGTATCTGAAAGGCAACCATCTGTCATTCATATATAAAATGAACACAATCGGTTGTGGTTTGGTGACAAACCGTTGTGATCCGCCAGCATCGCGGCATGGAAGTTTATGAGGTTAGAAATAAGAAAAACTACACATTACATTTTCATTACATTTATTTCACAATACACAGAGAACGGGACATCATGAAAACATCATGGGTTACACTCACAAAGATAATTACCACCATTTTAACTATCCACATTTATTACAAAACCAAAACATTTTATGTTTCCAAAAGTATACCAAAATAGATAGAAAATCAGTTATTTTCTTCATATTTTTCATAATAATAGGTAAATACTTATCTAAATTAAATATTTGGCTTCACACTTTACATTTTTCACTCTTTTTGAGGCCTAACCGTTATTAACCTTAATCACAATAACCACCGAGATAGTAACACTTGCCAAATTGCTATTAGAAGCAATCCTTATGATACAATGATATGAGACTAAAAATAACTCCAAAATACACAACTTTAACAATTTTTTTTTTTTTTATTCAGTAAAAAATAACAAAGGCTATTAACCAATAATTGTTTGGCAGTAAAGAGATATAGTTAGGTGACATATTACAGCAAAAACAATACTGGTCCGATTAGAACGAAGAGACATAGTTAAATGACAGGTTACAGCAAAAAAATAGGGTCATGGGACACAACACTGGCACGGTTAGAACGAAGGGACATACATAGATGACAGGTTACAGCAAAGAATGGGATCGCGTGACACAACACTGGCACAATAAGAACAGTGTGACTTTTAAGATGGGTTGTTGAATGGGTTACTTGGGTTAGCGGGTGGTGGTGGTTGATTGGTAATGTGGCAGTTGGCGGCTGCCAACGTGATGTCATCTGTGCCGTCGGCTTCCCGGCGAGACTTGGCCAGGAGCACGGCCACCATCATGCTGAGGTAGTTAGATTTGTACTCCCTTATCTCAATGGCGCGTTGACTAGGAGGGATGGGTTCCCCGTTCGCGTTCACCGGGCACACGGGAACTTGTTGGTCAGGACCGCTCATTTCTGGAACTAGAAACGGAGCTAATTAGCAAACTGTCACAGAATACTCTAAGTTCACTCATAAGATCAAAATACGATGACAAGTTTGAGAGCGCGCAATCGCTCTGACTGAAGACGATTTCGTGTCGTACCTACACCAACCCTGCACATCCCTACCCTGGTTTATAAACATTCAATAAAGGAGGATCAAGTATGTACATATTAATAATGAATGTGTGCGTGAGTAGTTTTGAAAGGGGAACGTCATAGACGGTACTGAGGTAGAGGTAGTGACGGGTTGGTTCATCACATGTCTACTTACAACAAAGACTAACGGAGATTTTGGCGGGATCGGGTTGGAACATGTCGCACGAATTTTAATTTTCATGAAATTTAGTGAAATAGCGAATTAAATTGTATAATTTTGGTAGTGAATTATTCAATTTAGTTACATGTGAGTGCACAAGTGTAGTGAAGGTGAAATTATGTTACTAACGTGGACTTTTCGTGTTCCCCCCAAAACTCATATTAGGTTGTTGTAAAGTTACTACCGCTTTACAATAACTTTGACTTGACTGACTGAAGACGACTATGACTGTTTTGTAACTTCGTGCCCGATATCGGGCCATTTACTTGATTGAAAAGAAAAATTACTTGACACTGGCTAAAAGCACAAACTGTGCGAAGCCAAAAGTGAAAATAAAAAAAACAGAGACTAACCAAGCGCGAAAATAAAAGAAAAGAATGAAGAAATGTCAAGTGATATTTAACAAATGAATTAAATATCAGTACTCCAACGAATAGTATACCTAATCAGGCTTTAATTTGCGTTCTTCGATCCTATCATTACAGGAATGCATTGTAAGATAAACTTAATGTAGATATAATTTGTTCTGTAAGTTTTATGGTGTGCAAATTGAAGATTTATGTAATTATTTTAAATAATTTCATGTATAGTACCTAAGTATCTTCATTAAATACATACATTTAAATGTCTTTGCTTAGGTATTAATACTTTCAATCCAAAATATTAATTCACCCACTTTGTATGAACGAATTTAAAGCTAATAAATGACTACCTATGATTTTGACTTTAATGCTTTCCACTGCTATGGGACACTTACAGTTCTCCTTTCTGTTACTGAAAATACACTTAGGACGAAAAGGAACCTAACTAGCAAATGAGGTAAAGTGGCATGGATTCATTATTTTAAATACAAAATAAATAGGTACTCATGGAAATAAAATACATTCAGGTTTGATCAGACTTAATTTAGTCTTCATTTGTGTGCTACTGGAAAAAGTGACAAAAGGTTGGTTAATTCAATCAATTTGATTTAACAATTTTTTTTTACTACTGAACCTATAAATGACACTGGTGTTATGATCAGTCACATAACAAAATTCTAATAGACTTTTTATAATTGACAATTTTATTTTCATTTGTCAAAGACCTTTGAAATAAGCAGTTTAAAAAAAGAATAACAAAATTTGAAATATTTTAAATAAAAGCTGCCGGCCCTGTAATGTCTGCAATGAAATAAAGAAAACACCTACCTAGGTGTTACAATGAAAACCGTACTCGTACACCGTACTCGGTGTGAAGACAGTTTAGTTTTTTTACCTACCTTATTTATCTACATTACTATGACAAACAGGGATTTAAGTAGGTACTATCAAATAAAAATATAATTAACACGGTAACGAAGAATCGAGTCGCCTAAGATTAACCCACAACGTATTCGCCCATTCATGAAATGCGAACTTCGCCCCACCCTCTCTATTCCGGCGCGACGACGTCTGGGGCAGTCACGCACGTGGGAAAATGATGCTCCAGTCACCCACTTGTTCACGAAATTACCTCGAGACTGAATTCACGACCGAACTAGGGGAGCGCTAACTAAGGGGTCACGCACAATAGACAGAAAGACATGTGTTCACTCATACTGGGACCTGCATTATATCTGCAACAACGGGTTATGTAGCCCACTTACCTTCTTCTTTCTGAAATTTGGATAAGACCGGAATGATGCTGACAAATGCTGAAATGATGGAGACGACGACCACAATTCAGCCGAGCCGCTTCGAAGAGATTATTGATCGTTTCCCGTTGGTTACTGCGCAAGTGCAGGCGGGGCCTGGACACAGATATTAACTAAGAAATTTTTCAACTAGAATAGCAGTTAGCTGGCAGATGAATTCATTCAATTTTATGTTTTTCAGGTGGTTTTCCAAAAAAAAAATTGTTTAATGTATGCAATTTCGCAATATTACGATATTTATACGATACGATACCTAGGTCACTGCCAAAACTATATCCGTGTTGATTTTTGTAGCAACACACCAAACGTGGGAAGTTAGATCCAGGTCACCTCCATCTGTACCTAGTTTCCGAGCAGCTGCAGCGGCAAGAAACACCACTCCAGTTTTACTACACCACTCCAGTGATACTTTATACAAGTTTGGCAAGCCACCGGACAAAACTATAAAAAATATACCTAACAGTTTGCGATGATCGAACGTGCGCTGCAACATCCGTCGCATTATTTTCTCTATGCCACTTTCCTTTATAACGTTACGTATGTCTACTCAACAACAATTAACTTTTAAATTTCAGAAATAGTAATAACTGTGATGATATTCATAAGTGGGGAGATGGATGTTGGTGGTGGGATAAAGAGTAGCTATTAAATATGGCAGTAATTACTGCAGCTTGTCGTTTGATTAACGTTCCCCATAACATAATCAATAACAACAGCTAATGCTTATCTACAACGAGTAACATAATTAACGCAAGACCATATACACTCCAATTAGAGTAATGAGTTAAAAGCATAATACGATGACCGAAACTATTTTTTTAAAGCTAATTGATATTATTAAGAAAAACGTGTCGCATTACTTTATGCATTTAAAATTGAGTCTTATTTCTTTTGGGATCAGATTGAATTTTCTTTGGTTTAATCAGTGGTAGGTATGGCAAAATACATTAAAAAAAAATACCTATACATTAAAAGTTACTGAAATCGATTCAGTAGTCAATTAGGAATAAACTACTTTCAGGTCTTGCGTATATTCTGTTACACCTTGTATATGTATTGTAAATGCGTACCAAACGCTGCTAACATCATTATCATCTGCTCAGCTTATTTTCAAATATGTATGTTGTGGTCGGCTTTTCATCTAATCGGATGCAGCTGAATACCAGTATTTTACATTTAGACTGCCTATCTGACCTCCACAACCCAGTTACTGGGTCGAAAGGATACCCTTTGATAAGACTGGTTGTCAGACTTTCTGGCTTCTGACGACCCGTAACGTATTCCAAAGATCCACGAATGCGAAATGGGTGTTAACAAAACGTTGGTATATTTTTGTTATCTTTCCAATGAGTCAGTGATAATGACAAATACCTAAATTAAATCGCGTAATTAAATTTTCTTGCATCATAGCATCAGTACGACACTTTGCGGATCTTGTACGGGAGTCCACGTAGTAGGTACCTGAAGTATGAGGTTGTTTTGAAATTTTGGAGATTTCGCAAATTTACGTGATTTTATAGACGCGATTTTACAGTTAAAATTCTGTATTTCTATAAGTTTTAATGCACCATATTATGAAAGATCATTTAAATTTTGATCTAATGAATGAACTACTTTTTTATAAATATCATTTAATTTTTATAAATCGGGTGCTGTTAGATTAACAGTACCCCAGCTATGCTTATTGACGATGTTGTTGTTGTTTTTATAAGCATGTAAATACAGTCTCGATATGATCCCCTCGTGGGCGGAGGGGGACTTTATCTACTCGCCTACGCGCCTGGGGAATCCTATAGCCTTGACGTAAGTCTAAGGGCAAGACGGTAGGTTATGATTCGAAGCGAGATTTGAATAAAAGTCCTACGGTCTACGGTTAATCGAGGCACGTGATTTGGAGGAACATGTTCCTCCACCCCAATGCAGTTGAAGATTTGACTCCCTTGATGATTTGTTTTTAGGGTTCCGTAGTCAGCAAGGAACCCTTCGTTTCGGCATGTCCGTCCGCGGTCCGTCTGTCATGAAATACATTACTCAGAGACTCTTACTAGAAACTAAAACTTAGCATCTCTATTAATGTTGTTGTTGTTGTTGTTGTTGTGTGTGTAGTTTTAAGAAAAAACAAACATGTTATCAAGTATCCTTACTCTTTCATCATTGTCATTTTAACTAGAAAAACACTAGTGCGCCATCTTGCAGTTCTATTGGATGATAAACTACACCTTGACGTTCATATTGGTAAAATTATAAATACCTAATGTCTTTCATGAGTACGGTTTTGTAATGAGATTTGCCACAGAATTCGTACGCCCATCCCTATGGCCCCTGCCATAGGTATACATACCTATTTATATCTTTACAAACCGCTAATCAGGTTCCAGTTAGTGTATGCTGTTGTGGTTTTTTCTATAAATGTCAGACGCGATAGAAAAGGTTCAAAGTAAGTTTTTGAAAGCCATGCATTTCCGTTGTTTTCTTACCTACTTAAACATCTTATAGTGATCTGCTGAATAGGTATATAAAGCTACCTATTATTTTGTAGAAAATATTTTATGTGATTGTATGGATATTAATAATAAGATTATCTACGGAGTGCCAAGGACAACCATGAGTCGTGGGTGGCGCGCACGACCTATTTTTGCCGTATCACCTAGTCGTAGGAATGCAGGCTTACGAGCACTTACTGGTCTATCTATCAATCTCTTCCAAAATATTGACATCTTTGCTTTACCAACTGGTTTTAAAGGCCTTGGTCTGGAAACTATTTTTATAATTTCTTGTTTTTCTTTTTATTTTCCTACATGTTTAATTTTATCAATAACACATTATGTGATTTTATTGTAGGTACTTATTAAATTGTAAGACTGACTTGTTTTTGTAATATGTGGAAAATGTTGTGGGTTACACATTTACTCACTCTAGCTGAAATTTTGAGTAATGTGTGTAACCTACCTCATCATATAAGCCGAAAGACGTCCACTGCTGGACATAAGCCTCCCCCAACAGAGGGGGAATTGCCATAATCGCCACGCTTGGCAGGCGGGTTGGCCATCGCATTATGGTGGTCAAATGCATAGAGAACGCTGCTGCCCATTCTCTAGTAAGTCCCTTAGTCGCTTTCTACGACACCCATGGCAAGAAATGGGATGGTGCTATTCTTTTACGTCCGGCACCACACGGAACCTACCTAACTGTTCATTTTCCCAAATAAATAAAATAGAAAGTTGTAATTTGGCATGGATAATTGGATATACATAATCATTTAGGGTTAAGTACCTCCTCTACACGAAAAAATGGGCATGTCTATTTTTTTTCGTCTACCTCATGGTGACGGTGTTGTTTGATAGGTCTTTCATAAATATTGCGGGATTGTGAAGAAAATAATCGATTATGGGATCGGTTTTTGAAATACTAAGCTTTAAATTGCAAATTGTGATGCTGGTGATCGGGTGCTGCTTGTGGCGACTGTTCGTCTTGCTGACCATAGTTTTGTCATTGTTATTAGTAATTAACAGTTTATATAGTTTACTCCGAAGGTTCTAGCTTAACATTTATTACTTCAAGTTAAATCTAAATGAACATAATGCAGCATTGCATATGTAAGCGGGCACACCCTTTATGTCTGGAGGCTTTTATGTGGGTAGGTATTGAGTTCTGTTTAAATACGTCTAATGTTTTGTTTTATTTTCTATTATTTATATCTGCTTGAGTTTAGTTACCATGTTTTGTTGGTATATTGACGTGTGCTAGCTGACATACGGCAAATAATTTAATTTTATGTTTTGTCTTTAGTAAAGTCAATTACTTACCTATTATTGTAAGAATAAAGTTCTTCTAACTTAACCGACAGCTATGCTGCTGGGGAGTTTGTTGCGCCACTTCTTCTTCCCAGCTAAAGCACTAGGAAGTGGTGAAGGGCGGGCATTTTGGGGAGACTGTCTTATGTAATTTTGACGTTCAAAAAGTGCTGACTCTCAGCCTAGTTTGAATAAATGACTTTGGATTTTGTTTTTTTTTTATGTTTGTTAGAGCCAAGTGTGTGTGTGTGTCCTGCCAGCTAAAATGTTTGTCCCCTAAATTAAATTCCAACTGCAAATGTGAGTTCGTAAGCACAATATTGGAAAACTGTGATGTAGCTAGCAAGTTTTTGCTTTCCAAAAACCACTCCAAACGATTCTTAATGAGATGTTCAGCAATTTTAGCAAAAACTGTAGAAAATGCAATTGGTCGATAAGAAGTAACATTAGAGGAAGGTTTGTTTGGTTTCAGAATAGGAATAATTGTTGGAGACTTCCAACTTCATGGAATGTTGCCAGATATCAAAGCTGTATTGATGATATTTAAATATATTAAAGGAACAGAGTCAGACAGATTAACTATAAATGAATATGGTATACCATCTTCACCAGGAGCTGAATCCTTACATCTGAAAGGACTCCCTTCAACTCACTTAGTGTGAACAGGGAATTCTACTCAGAATTAGGAATAGGAACATAGTGAAAGTACATTAAATATCTCTGATCTGACTAATTCTAATGGGAGTTTTGGGGCTCACTGAATCCTGACCTGAATTTCCTAATATTTTACCATACTAGAGATGCGTTAACTTCTGGCGAGATAGATGCACAGAATCTTTGCCAACCTTCAAATTTATTTTTCCTAAGGAGCTTACGAGTTGTACGAGCAGCATCTATAACCTCATTTATTATAGCTTTAGAAAAAAGAGGCTCGTAGAAGCAGGAGTGCAAAACATTTTATTTCAAAGTTAAGTTCTAACTTTTTTAGGTAGTTTTAAGACAGTACTAAATACTGAGATAAACGAAGTAAAAGTAATGTTTATTTTAAATAATGTTCTATTTACAATAACATCTTCATCACATATTACAAACCTACAACAAAACGAATGAATGAAACAAACGATCACATGATGATTTAAATCTAATTAAGATTTTAAGGATTTTTTTTTTACAGTACTTAATTTTAAATAACAACTTACGACCCACAATAGGTTGGTAAAACTTCGTCGTCATCAGCTAATTTAGATACTCGGTGTTTTTCACTCCTGCTTCTTTTAGGTTTTTAGCATTGACACTTTAATTTTTTTGGCATAAATCGTAACTGCAACACGTTTAATGTAATTTTGTTACGAAGTGTACATTAAAAAGAACCTTTTTTAACTTCTGTCTAATGCTATTGTAAATGGAGTATAGGTATATCAGTATGACCATAATTTTTTCGGCTTCTTTTTTTATGGCCTGAGTGCACTCAGCATCACACCAAGGTGGTGAAGGAATTTTGCCAGTAGCACCATTCTTAATAAGGAAAGTATTATCGGCCACCGCTATTAAAATTCTTGTTATTTAATTAGATAATAACTGAGGATCATGTAGTTGTAAGGAATTAGTTATAGCAAGAATTCTTTCTTCTACACAATTTTGGTATGTATCCCAATCTGCATTTTGAAGTTTATACTTTAATCGTGGTATTGGATTGCAAGCAGCTGGTTTTATGTGGAAAAGAAATGATTAAAAGGTAATGATCACTACCATAAGACGGTAAAGGAGACCAGGATAATGTCGATGCTAACTCAGGTACGCAGATTTCTCAATCTGCGTACCTGAGTTAGCATCGACATTATCCTGGTCCGATAGCAAGTCTGCTGTATTGCCATCATAAGGTAAGATGAGATATTCTTGTGCATATCTTAACGTCCTCTGTGATATACCTAGCGTTTTTAATAGAAACTGCTGACACACTTTCTTTCTGTCACCATCTCCCCAAGGAAAATAATAACGATATGAGACTGATCGCCTACTACCACTTTCTGCTCTTCGTCGACGAACGTTTGTTTCCTCAACTAATGCCAGTAGCCAGTCTCGTTGCCTCAGAGAACTTCCTAAACCCCAGTAAAGTTCGTGAATACTCCTCCTGTCTTCATCAGTAAAGTTCGTTTCGCAATTATTACCACACTTCTTTCCTGTACATGGATTTGCATGAACTTTTTTACCTTTACCAGACCACCTTTCTGCTTTAGCTTGCAAACGCTTGGGTAAAGGATGCTTCTTTCTTAATCCTTTTCTACCTACTATTTCATCGTCGTTATCAATTTCATCGTCGGATTGTTCAGTAGAACTGCTGTAAGTATCACAAAATGTGTGCAAAGCTGTAGAAGAAGCTGTAGATGTAGATGCTGTATCTGTGTGTACAGGAGATTTTAATAGTATATTTTATAACGAGGGACTAAACGAAGCCATAATATACCCGAGGTGGTTTGACTCCCGAGCGTGCGAGGGAGTCAATGAAACCGAGGGTATATTAAGTTGGCGTTTAGGCTCGAGGTGCAAACTGTACTTTTCACTTGGAGTGCGAGAAAAATAGTCAATTTAGTACAAAAACATGTACTTACCTAATAAATATTACTTTACAAAAAAACAGTACAAAGTGAAAAATAACTTTAATTTCGGAAGTCGGTGTCTTTGGAGCTGAATTTGATGTTGTCACCGCCTTCCGAAATTAAAGTGATTTTTCACTTTGTAGTGTTTTTTTGGAAGTCGGTTTTTTTTTTTGGAAAAAGTTTTTTTTTTACTTTTTAGTGGTTCACATGTGCTTACCCCTTCACAGCGTACCAGCGTGATGTTATGTTATGAACTGGTGTAAACAATAGACAGACATGAGATTTCAGCAATCCCAGTCCATTTGCTATCATTTATTGAGGAGTTCCGTTGCCTATCTCCAAAGTTCTTCATCAGATCTTCACCAAATTGAAATGAGACCACTCCGAGAAAGTACTCTTCCAAAAAATACCTAAATCGCTTCGCGTGCCTATAAAATTTGAAGAGTTCTCTCTATTTCTCCAGGATCCCATCATCAGATCCTGACTTGATGATCATGGGACCACCTGGGAAGTATACCCTTTCAAACAAAAAAAAATCCAAATCGGTCCAGCCATCTTCGAGTAATCGGGGAACATGCATAAAAAAAAATTAAAAAAGGTTCCGACGAATTGAGAACCTCCTCCTTTTTGAAGTCGGTTAATAAAATAAAAATCACAATATCTATTAGGTATGTCTTTTGCTCTTTACTTGACGTCAAACTCTTCACCAAGGAACATAATAATAGGTCTTTACCTATGAAATTGCCGTTTTGTATGAAAAAATTTAAACGAATTTTTTTCATGTATTTTTTATTTGTATTAATCGAAGTAATCACCCATGCAATCAATGCATCTTTGCCATCGCAGTGGCAGTTTATTGATGCCCTTCTTAAAGAAATCAGCTGGACGGGAGGCAACAAATTCTTCAAAGGCATTTTGTACTGCCTCTCGGGTATTGAATTTTTTTCCCGCCAAGAAGTTATCCAAATTCTGGAAAAAGTAGTAGTCTGTAGGCGCAAGGTCTGGTGAGTAGGGCGGATGACGGAGAGCTTCCAACCCCAGTTCTTGCAACTTGGAGACCGTCTGCTGTGCAGTATGAGGTCGCGCGTTGTCGTGCAGGAGCAGCGGAGACGAGCGATTGACCAATGCTGGTTGGAGATGTGCCAGCTTCTCCATCATTGTGTTCAGTTCTTCACAGTACACATCTGCAGTAATGCTCACCCCGTTTGGTAAGAAGCTGTGATGAATCACACCGGCGCTAGACCACCAAACAGTGACCATCACTTTTCTAGGGGTAAGTTTTCGTTTAGGGCATTGTTTAGGTGCTGAACCAGGATCCAACCAACTTGCTGAGCGCTTGCGGTTATCAAACAGAATCCATTTTTCATCGCAGGTAACAATGCGGTTCAAAATTCCTTCATTTGTGTGTCTGTTGAGCAGTGCAAGGCACGTCTCAACGCGTACTTCGCGCTGACGATCATTGAGTTCGTGGGGCACCCATTTGTCAAGCTTTTTTACCTTGCCAATTTGACGCAAATGGACCAATATTGTTTTGACGCTAACGTCAAAAGCTGCTGCTAATTCAGCCGTAGATTGTGTATCATCAGCTTCCACAATCGCCTTTAATTCGTCATTGTCGACCAAAGTCTTCGGACGACCGCGAGGTTCATTTTTCAGGTCGAAATTTCCAGAACGGAAGCGAGCAAACCAATAACAGGTGGTGCGTTGGTTTGTAGTGTTAGCTCCGTAAACGTCGTTGATGTTGCGTGCCGCTTGTGCCGCGTTGCTGCCACGACGGTACTCATATTCCATAATTACTCGAATTTTTAACGTATCCATGATGACGAAAAAGATTGAAATGCGATGAAAATGTAACACTAATCAATAAACAAATGACTACTTTTGGAAAAAAAAATCCATGTTTTTAAAATAAAATTAATTTGAAATTAGAATTCTTACCCAAACAAAAATTATTTTGATTTGAAATGGCCAGTACTGCAAAACGGCAATTTCATAGGTAAAGACCTAATATATAGGAACATAATATTTGTCACTGGACATTCTTAATAAATTTATTTAAAGCCGAACAAATTTACACTCGACAAAAATTCTGAAATTTTCGCGGTCTTTTTTTTCTTCTAAACCAGTAACAGATTAACAATTTAAAACACATGGCGCCACCTTGGCAAAAACCATGGAACTAAAACTCTCAACATTTTCGCAATGAAGATAGTCCACACTCCACAGATAATAGTATATTTACTGGCTGTTTGAGTTTGTCTATGTCACATGAAGGAAATTAAAAAACGAATTACTTTTTACTCCCTAGGGACTAAAGTGGTCACTTTAGTCCCGCTTCGTAGGGCTATAATGATGTCTTTTTAGAGCATGAGAAGTGAAAAAGGCGTTTTACTTTTTTTCCCATTGGCATAACCCAAGATCCATCTGAGTCAGTCCCACTAAAATCAATTTCTGGACTTGAACTACAATACGTTGAATCTGAATTTGGGTACGGAACTAAGACCAGTTGATTTTTTACAAATTTATCTTCGTTATTCAGCCGACATTCGTAATGCTGAAAAGAAAATTATTATATCATGCTAATGCGCAAAAGCAAAGATGGGTGAGTAATAAAATAACCAAATGAAAGACTTTGCAAGCTGCAAAAACCATGTTACAAGTAGATTAGGATTCAAATAAGCCGTTGAATAATAAGGATTGCAGAATGCACTTAACAGATTTTTTTTATCCCATTCTAAAGCAATAAGGTCTAATTCGGTTAATGAAACATAAATCCTCAAATATAACACTCTTGCACACACCAAATTAATATCATAATGATTGTCACCTTTACCATATCTTTAATACAACACAAAATATTTACGTAATAATATTGATTGTACTTACATGTAAGTACGTAATGCACTAAATATTAATGTTATAACACTGAAATGATTACTGTATGGTTATTAAACGAAAGAAAAGTTCGCATCAAGACACTGTGAATCGTAATTTCAAATAAGTCTAAACTTGCACTGATGAACGAGTTTGCGTTTAGCTGTTAAATTGCAAATGTGAAATTTAATGTTTAAATATTAATATGGTATAAAACATTTATACAAATAGTAGTTAAAATTTACTTTATTCAAAAATATATGCAAATAAACTAAAAAACTAAAGTATTTTCCACAAACTGATACTTAACAATTAGTGTAACTGCGATTATAACTAAACACACATATATCACAGGTTTTGAACAGCACCCTAATTGCGTAACTCACGATTCATCATAATTTGTTTCGTTTCGAAACAAATGGCCAAACCATTGCTTCATATGTTCGAAAAATGTGTCTGCTCAACAACGTAAATAACGCAATGAATATTGTTGAACTGTCAAAATGAGACCGATTATGATTAATCGCGTGTTACGCAATTATGGTGCCGATCTTAAAACTATGTTTTATCGTAAGTGACAAACGTTACTTACGATAAGTCGGATACGATAATTCTGATTGTTCGTTTATGTGAAAGTTTTACTTTTTTCGTTTGCGATAAAAGTTATTTTTAGTTATTATTTTGAAGTTTATGCAATTATGAATCTAAGGATCTTTGCATTAGAACCTAAATTATTTTAGCAGTATGTTACAGTGAAAAAGTGAAATACCTATATTTTGTCGCTTACGATGTTCTTCCATATCAGGCTCGATATGTTCCATATTTTTGAACACTTAGAATGCTTGGATACTCAATAGTATCCAAGCATTCTAAGTGTAACTAAGCGGGATGACTGTAACCATATTTATGGCGGTTTTACTGAACCGGATTGAACCGATCTATATGACATTTTAACGTCTCGACCTTTTGAGCGACTATATTGTTGACAACGCTAAGCAAAACTTTGTTTATACCGATATTATTGACTTTTTGGTTGCGTCTACTTATTTGAATACCCTGAGTGCCACTAACTATTTGACGCTGACTGTACCTAATGCTCACTCAAATTTTTAGCCGATGGTGGCGCATATATTATAGTAGATATGTATGCATGTATGTGTATTATAAGTTAGTAACCTATTCATGTAATATTATTTATAATTCATTATGATTTATTTTATAGGTTTTTTTCATCATTGTTCCTCTCATCCAAAGCACCTGCCATCTAATCTCTGCACCACCCTTGGTTGACTGGTAGAGAATGCCTTAAGGCATTAAGTCCACCTTTGTACCTTTTTTGTGTGCGAGAAGTTTAAATAAATAAATAGCGCCCATGCGTATTTTAGCCCGTTGTATACAGAACCATCAATGGAACAGCCAAGGGTAGGTACACAGGTACACAGGGAAAGAACCTGGCATTTTAGACTTTTGTACCTTACAATGAGAAATCAGCCTATAGACTCCCCCTCTTACTAATAAACACAGAATAAAGTTAAATTCAAACCTATGAAAATGTATGGTTAGGTACTCCTTTGTTATTCCTCGTATGACTTTATTCCGTGTAGTAAGAAGTTCCACGATTTAGAAAGAGAATTAACTTCATATTTCGGGCTGAACAGAATCCTTGACAATTCAAGTGTATAACCCGTTTCCTACAGGTATTATTAAAACAAAAATGCCAGTTTCGGGCGTCCTCGAAAAGGAGTTTGTTAATTTTATTCTAGTGATGTACCGACTAGTCGGCGATTAGTCGGCTAGAACCGCCGACTAGTCGGCCTATTTTTTACTCGTATTAATATACTTAAAAATTTAAAACACGGTGATGAAATAAATAAATAAATGAAATTTAAATCTTTACTGTTGTTATTTTTATTATAGAATCAGTTTTACAGTTTACTTTCAGTGCAATCCAGAAAAGGATAGGAAATTAGGATAGGAAGAAACGCCGGCTCACACGTAAACAATGATAGAATAAATGCAAAGTAAACAAAAACATGTCCCGACAATTCCGCCTGGTCGCCGGGCGCCGCGCACTGGCTCCTACAAGCCTAAAGCGTAGTCATGAACATTACCGATGTCACCGGAACTCAATGAAAGGCTTGGCCGACTAGTCGGCCATTTTGCAGCCGACTAGTCGGCCAAAGTCATAATCGGCCCATCTCTATTTTATTCAGGTTCCTTCGAGCGAGTTCATGTACTGAGATGCGGAGAAGTTTCATAATTATAATCATGGCAACCAGTTACCCGGCTGCCCGCTATTAGAGGCCTCCACAAGGAGTGTGATAGTGTTCTGTGTAAGAGGCCGCTTGGGCAAGCCCCAGTGAGGTTTTATACTAACACCAACCAAATATAGTTAGCTACCCACCCCAGCAAGGGAAAGGGCGCGCGCTCTAACTCAAAAGCTACTGTGTTAAAATTTGTGATTATAATGCGAGCCCAAAGAAATCGCTTCCGAAGATCACTGGCTATATTGCTGGATATTTGACAGTCGGTACGGGTCGTCAAAACCCCGAAAATCTGACAAGTCCTACCAAGGGATATCGTATTACCCAATTGTCAGGCTATGGAGGTCAAATAGGCGGTCGTTCCATGTAAAATACTGGTATTCAGCTGCATTCGGTTAGTCTGGAAGGCGACCCAAATATAGTTGGGAAAAGGTCAAAGTCAAAGTCTAGGCAGATAAAGATGAGATTAATTTATTGTTGCCTGTTAATTACTGATGCCATAGAGTTACATGCAACCAGGGCCTCAAGTCTGCTATTACAATAGTGTCAGAATGGTCTATCATTGACTTCATAATTGTTGATTTTGACAAGTTTGGTAATCTACTAATAAAACGGCGTCATTATGACTTTCCAATGGTCAGCCACTGACACTCCATTGAAAGAAATGGCATTTATTGGTAATCTCGTACATAATGACAAATGAATGACTGACTTAATTTACGAACTTCCTACTACTTTAGATTGCATAATATAACACTAATAAATAATATATTTAAATGAAATCTAGTAGTAGTTTTTCGAAAATCATTTCAACTAACGAGTTTTATAATAATGGCAATACGATAATGCCATTAAGACACAATTCTATTAAGAGACCATTGACCGACCAATGATCGACCATTATGAATTTAGCAGATTACGAACTTTTAGCAAAATGACAAATGAATGACAATGGGATCGTGTTGGAATGACGAATTTATAAAAATAGCAGACTAAGGCCCCAGTCCAGTCGTTGCGGTCTGCCGTTGCCATCGGAAGTGCACCTTCACCTTTACGGGTAGGCTTAAGAAATAAAAGAACATTTATGAAAAATACAGATTATTTATAATCGTGTATACATCTAAGCTGCGATATAGAATAATAGTAATACAAATCACACAGACAATTCAGTGATGACAGTTATTAATTAAATTAACCATACGTTTACTAAACATCATACAGTTTGCATGCAAGGTAACGCTTAAATAATATACACGTAATATGTTTCGCCGACCGGTGCTCTAACCGACCGTTAAGAAAAAAAGTTACAATCGTGAAGTGTGTGCATGTATTATAACAACTTATTACATCTATTTTCATTTATCACACATACAATAGACATTTTGTTAGAAACAATTTCTACTTGCAGCTCGTGTTCAGTGAGTGGATTCCTATCCAGAGGCCCCTTCTCTAGCAATGAGTGATACACCATTGGCAACAAGCAACTTTGGCGTAGGTATCTCTTAGTTTGACATAGTGTGGTAAATCAGTTCATCACCCTAATTGCATAACACACGATCAATCATAATCTGTTTCATTTTGACAGTTCAACAATATTCATTGCGTTATTTACGCTTTTGAGCAGACACATTTTTCGAACATATGAAGCAATTGATCAAAATGATTCAAATTATGATTGATCGTGCGTTACGCAATTAGGGTGCTGGTTAACGTTGTATCGACTCGAGCGTGCTTGGGTGAATGAAAGTGTGAGTCTTGCTAATAACGTATGTACTGATTTCTAGGGGAAGAATAGACCAATTTCCGATCATTTCGCTGATCTTTGTTTTCCGACATTTTAAATGGATTATTTAGGAAAAGGTATGAGTATAATTTTGTTGCTTATGAGATCGACCATTTTAGAAACAACAGAGTAGAAACAAGAAATAAAAATTGTGTTAGATCTGCGGGCTGCAGGCTTTACCAATTTCGACTCAAAGTTAAGGTTAATTCATAAAAAATATATGAGCTTGGCCCACATCTGTAGTCTTCCCGTGCCTTAAATTCTAATCTCTAACCAATCACATTATTAGACCACGCCACTATGTTAGACGACTTCGAGGCCTGATACAGACGGAGGTGAGGTCGCCTAGATGTTCCACGTGGCAATCAGTCACTGATCTCTTTTCAGCATTGTTCATCCAGCTATGTAAATCACAAGTATCGTGGAAGCAGTCTTATTGCACCTCTACTTAGAAGAACAAAAAGTGAAAAGTTCTCATCTCGATTACTAGTACATACTGATCTTTATGCCTCATTTAAATCAACATGAAATGTTAGCATTTCCAAATAAATAACAAAATCAAAAGGTAACAAAACAAACGATACCCTTTGGTAAAACTGGTTGTCTTACGGGCTTCGGAGTACCCGTGACTTCGGAATTTTAAAGGTTTGTGATGTCGTTGTCTATAAAAGCATTCATCATTGAAATTTGAATTGGTTTAACAACTTTATCAATTGGTATCATAATTTTATCAACATTTGTTGACGTTTAAACGCAACAACATTTCTGAATACAATTAGCGTTAAGAATAATGTTGCCATGATAATGTAAACCTACAAAGATCGAGGTAAACCAAACTCATGATGTTATCACAACATGATAAACAATACAAATTGCCGTGCAGCATGCCGACACCACAGCGGACAAGACGTAAGAGCCGTCTTTGAATGAATCTTGACGAATGCAATAACCCGTTCCAAACAAGATTACTATAAGCCGTGGGGAAGCCGTGCGCTTCTTACGATTCCGGCGTTCTTTTTTCGATGGGCATTATTCCACGCCGTCGTCATTACTTGATTTATCTAAACGCAACATATCTTGTATCTTTACAGCTAAATGCACCCAGAAATAACAAAGACAAAGTTCTGTCAACTACACAATAAATTTTTTAAACTTAATACAATTACGATTGAACGATAACTGCCAGTTCAGTTAATGCATATTCTATATGCATAAAACATTATAATAATCTGTATTTTATACTAAGTGCAAAAAAAAACAATTAATAATGACGCCGTCGCCCCGGTAAGAAAACGCTGAAATAATTGTATTTTGAATTACGTTCTAATGAATGAGTGTTGCCTCTTTGCTCGGTGGCTTGGATTTATTACATGATTAAATTAAACAGAAATTGTTGCATTCCCTTACCAGCCAAGTTTTTGAATTAATAACTTACATTGTTTTGATTTATCTGGAGGTGGAATACCTATTTATACTCGATTACAGTACCTTTTAGAATGTCAGACGCTTTACGCTTTAGTTTTTATTATAATGATTAAAACAATCATTAGTAAAATTGTACTACAAGCACCATATTATGTGATAAATTGGAACCGCTGGGGTCAATAACAACATGTTTAGATGATAAATTGGAACCGCTGGGGTCAATAACAACATGTTTAGATGATAAATTGGAACCGCTGGGGTGAATAACAAAACGTGAAGTTTAGATGATAAATAAATCACCATAACTTACAGCTATATTTCATCATACTATTAAAGACAAAATGCTTATGGCAATAATTGGTCCATAACATATTCTTTTATTGGATATATTACTGTTGTTTAATACGCGTGTATTTTGTTGTCAAAGTATTTTAAGCTTGATATAAGTACATTAATTGTTCAACATCGGCTTTGCTTGCCATTATAACAATAGAATAAAACTTGTATCCTTCTGAGGTTTAAAACAAAGAAAGAATCTATGACTAACACATTTGAGGCACTGTTTAACTGTGTCTACAGAAATAATATGACCGTAATACGTAACACGGAACCATGTTGTTAATCACCCCAAATTACCGGCCACTGATGTTTGTTCTCAGTAAATAACATAAAAGTTAACATCTATATAAGGCTCAAATCGTAATTAATTCACTTAATCATCTTACTTTGGATAAGCTATGTATTGTAAAAAAAAAAAACAATTTATTCAACTGTATACTTCTGCTTTATATAATAAAAAGTTTCAGATAAATGCTAGTGCAACCTGTGAGGGTTCCGTACAATCTAGCTAAACATTCTAAATAAGGCGTTCATGAGGTAATTGTTTGTCCTAGAGCAAGCAAGATGTAATGTTTATGTACTTAATATACATTCGACTGTCAATAACAATCGTTGTACGGAAAGAAACAACGTTTATATTATTTTGAAGTACGTATACGCATATGACTACATTTTTATATATTTTTAGCTAAAAAATATGTGAAATGCAGTTAACGAGCATTAAAATACGGAACCCAGCTAACTGTAAACAGATTTGTGTTCAAATTTAACATTACTCAGGTATAGGTATATCCAGTTCCCGATTTTATCAAAATATTAATAACTGCAGTATCAATAAACTACGTTGTGTGGATCGTCTATAACTGAGACACCTACATTTCAGATTGATCCTTCTACCTTAACAAAACACTGATATTGTTACTTCATCATTCCAATTCACATCGCGCTATCGACCTTGTTTTTCTCAATATTAGAGTAAATAAAATGGCAACAAGAAAAATAGCATATCTCAACATGCCATTTCATTTACTGAAATAAGGAAACAAAAATGAGTCGTGAAGCGGACACAACTGATAACCATCCATAGGCTACATCTGCTATAATTAATAAGAACAAAATATAACTAAATATAAATTGCAACAATTAATGTATGAAGTACATACAATATCAGTATTCAAATATATTGAATATTTACAATGTGATAATCTATTTTACTATCAGGCCTTCCAAATTGACTGCAATCCTATTTCACTTACGAATCACTCTGTAAGTATTCAAGACATTTGCTAGAACCTGTCACATTTAGTATATGTGTATTCAAAGACAGGGCCATCCACACTTGCAATATATATGCTCCTTTTGATCTGGTTGCCGGCTAGAAACCACAGAGGCGTACGAGCCTTTTTACATTAGCCTAAAACCTCACTGGGAATATAAGACGCGGCTAGCCGCCTACGCACGTTACCGATTTTTTTTTTTTTTGTTAAGACAACGGCGTTTCAGAGGCAAGCTGCTTGGTAATGCTTACCTGCTATGCGAAAACGTATAACGAACAATTTAGAGATTTATCGTAACGAAGCGTCAAATCGGAGGATATATTCGACAAGTGTGATAAATGTTAACGAGAACTGCAAAACATTAGATTTACGATCCGAACTTGAATGTAGTTGGCACTTGCGCTGGTACGGTGAACATGTAACCTGGAAGCAAAATTACAAGTAAGATTCGAGACTGGCGAAATGTGGATGCACTATAAGTACAGCGCTGCCTAACCCTTTATGGAATCAAGGCGTGATGTTGTGTCATTCAGTCTTTTAACCCAACAAATGTCGTATAAACCGGCGATTGTTAATAAGAAATATGCACTGAACTGTTGGACTTACATGCAGCGGCTTCTAGCTTATAAGTAGGCTATCGTTTCATGGGTTAAAAGAGCTTTAGGTACGACTAAATAAGTTCAATATTTTCGCCTAAATAGGCTAGTTGACTGTTTTCGAAAAACCAACGAGTAATTTGTTCCTTGTGGTTCACCGTCTACTTTCAGCGAAATATTAACATTTACGAGATTTAAAATAACTGTTTTATAACGTAATTTAATTTTGATTGTCAAAACTGGGGAGCATTCTGTCATGGCGGCTCGATTGACTAAAATTCTGTGAAATCAGCGAGTTTTTTAAAATGTTGCTGTAACACAAACTTTATTTATTACTTCTGTCGGAATATTAGAATTTTTATGTCGTCTGGAAGTACTCACGTGTCGCGCTCTGATTTGCGTTCAATGTCACGTGACGAATGGTTTTATTTATCATCATAATAATTAGCTTATAATGTTCCCAGTTCTGGGACACCGGCCTCCTATCTGTGAGAGGCGGTGGGCTTGTAATCTACCACGCGAGCCCAGTGTAGGTTGGTAGATGTCACATTTTCGAAAGTTTTGGTTCTAGAACATGTGGGTTTCCTCACAATGTTTTCCTTCACCGTTTTCAGTGATGAAATTAAATACACAAAGCAAACTGTCTGCCTGGGTTCGAACCAACTCGTAAAAACATTTACAAATTAAGGTTGATTTTTGATACGTTTAGCTTACAACCATTCTACAATACAAAATCCTGCCAAGGTATTTCTTACGGTCAACTAGCCTATTATAAGCATGCATTGAGTGCTACATACCTCCACTCTGTTCAATGCGCTTGCTGTCTTGCTGCGCCTTGCGCTGGTCGGCCAGCACGAAGACAGCGTTCAACTGTTTCTGCTGCGCCTCGTTGAGCCCGCTTGTCAGTGCGTGGTACAGTGCCGGCTCGCTCGTCGCCAGAGCTGTATGTAGTTATAGCTACATTACACATTGATCAATAAACCAATAATTACTAGTCCCTAGTGCTTACAGATACTTTTAGCTGCATTTTTATTAGTTTTACAGCAGTTTCGATCGAGCAGCATTCGTTTGCTGCCAATTAAAAAAAAAACGCTTACCAAACGTGTTCGTTTTGAAGTAAAGTGGTACAATGATCAAGCAAGGGTTAGAAAAATGCTAATTTCTGTAACCCTTTGCGACATTTCCGGTTGAGACTTCTAACCAACTCGGAGTCTCGAGTTTCCTATGCGACACAGGAAACTCCGAAACTCATCATGAGATCTAAATGAAATTTAAATGGCACCATTTCGGAATAAACCCCTTTCGAAAAAAAAAGAATTTTGCAAATCCATCTATATATGACGGAGTTATGCCCGAACATACATAAAAAATATATTTATAAACATGTCGAATTGATAACCGCCTTCTTTTTGAAGTCAGTTACAATGGAAAGTGGAATAACCAGTGCATACATACCGTGCAGTGTGCTCTTGAATTTGATGTACTCGTCAACGATGCAATCTTTGTCATCCAGAGGAGTGGTGTAGCATTCAATCGCTGTGTCTTCTCCGTCGTAGTCATCGTCATCCTGCCAACAGAACATGTCACTTCTAACATTAAGCTATGACTACGCTACATGATTATTAGAAAAACCTTTTTGGCTTCGATTTAATTTTGAAAGTAACGTTTTAGAAATGTACTAATATAAATATAATTGCTTACTGAAAACCTATATGATATAACCTATGCACCTAGAATTCACTTTTTGTTAGAATGCTATAAATACTTGATTAATGATATGTTGCAACTTTTAAGGGACTAATACCTCGGCGTATCTACGTTTGTATCATAATGCTGCCTCACCTCTAGGGGGTAACAGGCATGAAATAATAATATGGTATGAAAACTAAATACTTGAGAGAATCATTACATTACTTTGTCTAAATACAGACGAGTGTTTTAGTAATATAACTCTTACAAAACTCTCCCATGGTAGATTCTGCCTTGACGCAGCCACTTTGGAGGATTTTGGGTTTTTCTGTTACGAGACACTCAATTAATGCTTCTGACCAAGTCAATGGCGACTGATTCATCCTGATTATTAGTACCTAGCCATTCAAGACTTGGTTGTCACCAAACTATATTCCAAAACCATGTATTTAAATCAAGGTTAACCAAAAAAATATCCAGTTATACATAATGGGATAAATATGACTTTAAACTATAAATCTATTGACCACCACCCCTTCACCGATAGTTAGTATAACGTTAATTAGTGTGTTATTTTGCAGTAAGCATGTTAGAGAATATTCATAATTTCATTACTGCAAGTTAATGGACAACACATCAAAACATTTGAGAAGCATACACTTTGACACGATGACTGTAGATACCAATTTATTATTTTGATAGCCAGGATCCTTCTGCATTTATCTTCAAATGATTTGAGAACCTATACACGGAACACAGCGTCATTTTAATTAAGTAACAACATTATTTCAACATTGTGCTGTAGTCACATTTGGATTATAAAAATGTACCATAAAATCGTTTACAACTAGCTGTAGCCGAAAACCGCATCCTTTCTATGAATTTGGCTCTAGAAATTAACTTGCACTAATTTAATTAAATTATAAACCATTTTGTGTTAGGGATCAATAAGACAGTACTGAAACTCATGGTACTCGCATAACCATCCTTGGTCCTCGGTCACCAGTAAACCACTTTTGGTCACCGAAATCTCACCAGCAGCACTTTTTCGCCTTATGAGAACAAGTATTACTTACAGCTAAATGCTGCTCTCTGCATCCCAGCATTTTTTCATCGCCTGTCTACTCCAACATCGAGAAGTCCAAAAAAAACATACTGTGCTAAAAGCAAAAGTTATACTAACGAGTGGACTCACATCGTCACTTTCTTCATAGTCCTCGATTTTGGCTGTGAGATTGACGCCTTGTGTTGAGCTATTCTTGACTGCCATCCGCGCTAAATTTTCGAGGTATTCCGTGTTCATTTCTTCTAAATCATCTTCATCGCTCGACAGAACTTCTGAAATGTTTTATGGGTTACTATTAGTTAATGGTGCTAAAAATTAAATAATAATGCAGCAAAAATGTCAATAGAATTGCGACAATGATACTTTAACAGTAAGTCAGGCTTACTTTGATGACGGGTTTATAAATCCACCAGCTTTTGCAAAGAATAAAAACCAAAGTCTTACCTTCATCGTCATCGTCATCGTCTTCTTCGGAAGACGTCTCTTCATCGGCCTCGGCTCTGGCCTCGTAGGCTCGCTTCAGGCCGTCGAACAGCACAAGGCAGGATGGCAACATCTTTGGCACGATCTCTTCGAGGTTCGGTCTTTGTGGGCCCATCTCTAATAGCGTGCAAATACCGAGAACGCACAATTTTCTATCGTGGAGTCTGAAAGGGAGAAGTATCATAAATTACGTGAATACATTGAGATACCGTAGTTAGACTATTGTCTGGAATAATATTAGCATGACGTCAAATTGTACTTGCAGGGCAAAATCTTCTGATACAAAGAAAGAAATCGGATATAATCGTCCCACTTCGTCCGTGTTGACCACCTTAATGAGGGTTAAGGAGATCATGTCAAAGATTAACTTACAAATAGTGAACGACATCTACTTGCCCAATTTCCCATACAAATTTAAAGGAGGCGTACTTCAGATCGTAATCATGTCTTACCCCATAAAACAGTCGGTGTCGTGTATCCACTGTTTGATGAAGTGCTGTGTGATGGAAGCGTTGGGCACTGACTCCTGCAGCTTGTCGAGGATCGTGAACAGCAGGAGCGGATTGCAATACAAGATTGCTATTAGAACCTGCAGAATACACAATATATAATATATATAAACAAAATACACAATATATATAAACAAAATACACACTTATAACAGATGCAGTTAAATAACTAGGTTTCAACACATGTACTTCTACTATGAACTTCTTCTGGGCCCCAGTTCTGTATGGTTATAATGATTCCCCACGAAATTTTACTACATTCAATATCGTGTCTTGAAACCAATGTAACGGTAAGGAATTGAAATGTCATATTCGGTATGGTCCAAGACAAATTGTTGATATTATTATACGATATTAGCAGATGTCATGTGTGATCTAAGTAATTGACGTGGTTTCGATGTAAGGAATCGTTACGTGGTCATAGTGAATTAAGGCCCTATAAATTACTGAAACGGGTATGCAAAAGTTTGCACTGCCAGTGGTTGTAACCGTCAAGCCTCTTACTGCAGGTAATTAATATTGAGCAGCAAGTTTCTGTGCAGCCAGAAACATGTTAACAAGTGATTGTGGGTGTGTAAACATCTGTTTAGCAAAGATAAAACTATATGTATGTGAACCTTCTCGTCTTTCGAAATGTTGATACAAAAGGTAATGCGAAGTGCCCGGGAGAGTGTTGATAAAGGTTAGTATTGACCGACATTCTCACCTGCAACAACATAGTCCTAAGCTCGGAAGTCTTGACCTTCCTCGTAAGCCTATTCAGCACCAATTCTACGAAGGAAGGCAGACAGTTGTCGATCTTGCCCGAACACTGCAGGACCATAACTTCGAGTAGTTTCGCCGCGTAGATCTCCGACTCGTCTTCAGCGTCGGAGTTTAGTACCTGGAGCAGAGCAGACATGGTATGTGTTTTATTAATGTATAAATAGCTTTAGAAATTATCATTAGCTTAAAGAGCTTAATTAAATCTATGAGTCAGTTATTAAAAGTTATTTAATTAAAACGTTGATGTAATTTTCCATTTCAAAGTAGGTACAGTAGCTACGCAACTATACGGCACGGTTGTAAAGAAAACAAAGTTTGACTTTTGGCTCCGCGTATGTCACGCATATCTGTAAGACAGTCCCTTTCATGAACTCCATGTGCCATATCAATGCCCGAGTAGTTTAGTTAAATCTTCTACATAATAAATTTTTTTAATCCATTCATTCACTGACAGACGGTCTCACAGCCTAAATCACTAGGAAGACGAAATTTTGTACAAGAGTTCACGAAAATTAGCACAAAGGAAGGATTTTTCAGAATTCATCCCCTAAAGGGGTTCAATAGAGGAGCAAAGTAAGTACGAAAGGTCTTAATTTTTTAAGTTTCGAACGTGGATATTGGTGGTTAGAATCTAAAGGTGTGTCCAGACTTAGCGAATGCGCCGCTGGCGAGTCGCTTGCGTACTGCACGCGTGCATTTCAAGTTCGTACGCAGCCCCTGCGACGGCCGCGCGCCTCAGTCGCCAGGTCTGGACACACCCTTCAGTTAGCCGCCGACGTCATCCTGGAATGCGAAGCCGTGGCTTCTCAACGTGAAGAAATCCTCGGAACAGTGAGGTCGCTCCGCGAAGCCTGTGAAGCTCCCAGGAAGCTTCTGTGCTTTTGGGCGGAGCTAGGCTGGCTTTGTTAGCCACAATCCCCACGCACAACGGACCGAATGGGAGTCTACGTGCGGAAAAGGGAGTCCCAACATCATCATCATCACCATCATCATCATCATCATCATCACCACCATCATCATCATCATCATCACCCTTCAGTTAGACTTTGGTTTATACATAATAATTAGTTGAATCTTTGTTTTTCCAAAACTCATATCCTCGGAAGGCTCCGACGAAATTGCAGATAGGAAATCCTTCTAGTATGTTATAGATTTCATTAGTAGTAAAATAATGGTAATCCCTACTATCCCTACTAATATTATAAATGCGAAAGTAACTCTGTCTGTCTGTTACGCTTTCACGCCTAAGCCGCTGAACCGATCGTCATGAAATTTGGCAGAGATATAGCCTGGGATATGGAGAAGGACATATGCTACTTTTTTACGCGATAACCGACATCCACGCGGGCGGAGCCGCGGGCAAAATCTAGTTGACAAACAAAACCAACTTACTATTAAATGGTTTAAGAGAGCAGTACTTGCTATCTTGGTTGGTCACAGCAGCTCTTCTATGCGAGAGGGGTGGGCCACAATCCACCACGCGAGCCCAGTGCGGTTTGAGGGATGTCTTAAGTAGGGTATGAATATCGGAATTTCGGAATCTCGTAATATCGGAATCCCTGGTAAATTTTTCATTATTTCAATTGAATAGTCCAATTTCCGAATAAGAAATTTGAAAGAAATAGCGTTGAAAGGGAGCGCATAAATTCGTCAGCAAATTAATTGTGCTTCTTCATAAAGACTGATATTTCCATTGTGGTTATTACACACTTACTACCAAGAGAAGCGTTCTCTAGCTAAGACGTCGTTATTTTTATTTGTAAATCTTATTCCCTTGCTACCAACTCTTGATTTTATTTCGATTTTGTATTTCACTTTACTTTTTCTATAAACTGACTGATTCAATAAGAAATGTATAGCAGTACATTAAAAAAGACTGATTATTAAACTGTTGTAATTAATTATATTCGTACCGAATTGATGTGTAATGTTACGAGTCGTATTCTAACGAGTGTTGCTTTTATTTGTCAAAAATTTTAATGATAAAAGTATTTGTTTAGTATCAATTAAAGATTTGATTTTAAATATATTTTTCTATGAAATTCAACTTTTTCTTAATATTTCCTAATTTCGTTATTGAAAACCCACCGATATTACATTCCCTAGTCACATGTCTTCGAATTTTTGTTTCTAGAACATGCCAGTTTCCTCAGGATGGTATAATTCACCATTTTGAGAGCACTGGTGATGAAATCATTAACACAAAGTAAAGTGCCTCGTTCAATTCGAACCCACGACCTACAACTTGTTAGTCGTGGCAGTTACCACTAGGCCACCACTGCTCTAGTAATTCAGTTTCGAAAGTAGTTTGGTCATACAATGTACCCATGCGTTTGCATAGCGCAAAGTGTATATCAAGTTCATTTCGCATTATGAATTCATGACCATTAGGCTAATGTTTCTTTAATTAGTTTGCGTCTCTAACTGCTTTCGATCACGCTTGTTTCCTCGGCGGTACCATAGGTGCTATGGTACAAAGGCATCGAACAAGGCAATGACAAAAAATAAAATATAGTCCTCTCAACTCGTGTTCATACTAAAATATTTTAGATCTTTTCATGTAGTACCTAATTTTGTGGCGAAAATCAATAACTGAAGCTTTATTTACCATAGAAACAGAAAAAACTGTAGCCTACTCTTTCGAGTTTCGTGTTATAACATTCTTTTGATATGCGCTCAGCTCTTTACAAATGCAGTCCAAACCCATGAAATCACAATGAACAAACATTGTGATTTCATGCGAAAGCATCGATTAAGACTGTTTTCAGACTTAAAATCTACATACATAACTTGAATGCGTAATTTTTTTTTTACCTGACCTCTTTTTCTTCGTCTTCAAAGAATAATCATCATCTAGTTAGCCTTTTCCCAACGCAGTTGGGGTCGGCTTCCAGTCTAGTTAGACTGGAAGCCGACCCCAAAACAAAACTGGTATTCTGCTGCATCTAGTTAGATGCAGCAGAATACCAGTTTTGTTTTTTTTACCTGACCTCTCTTTTTCTCCGTCTTCAAAGAATAATCATCATTTAGTTAGCCTTTTCCCAACGCAGTTGGGGTCGGCTTCCAGTCTAGTTAGACTGGAAGCCGACCCCAAAACAAAACAAAACTGGTATTCTGCTGCATCTAGTTAGATGCAGCAGAATACCAGTTTTGTTTTTTTTACCTGACCTCTCTTTTTCTCCGTCTTCAAAGAATAATCATCATTTAGTTAGCCTTTTCCCAACGCAGTTGGGGTCGGCTTCCAGTCTAGTTAGACTGGAAGCCGACCCCAAAACAAAACAAAACTGGTATTCTGCTGCATCTAGTTAGATGCAGCAGAATACCAGTTTTGTTTTTTTTACCTGACCTCTCTTTTTCTCCGTCTTCAAAGAATAATCATCATTTAGTTAGCCTTTTCCCAACGCAGTTGGGGTCGGCTTCCAGTTTAACTGGATGCAGCAGAATACCAGTATTTTACATGGAGCAACTGCCTATCTGACCTCCAAACCAATTGATTGGTTGTCAGACTTTCGGGCCTCTGACGACCCGTAACGACTGTTAAAGATCCACGAAAGCCAACGGCTTAACGTGATTCTGAGGCACGGAAGGGTCTTCTTATGGTCACCATCCACGGACCAACCGCGGCAAGCGTAGCTTAACCTGATCGATCGACCTGTGTGACTGTTATTACTTAGCCACAAGCCCCTCTTCGAAGAATGTAAACGAATATTTATTAGAGTCAATGAAAGTTAAGTGGGTCGATAATGGGATCAAATATTTATTGTTGATGGTTTTGATAAGTTTAACTTACGTTGAACGTAGTTTAAACTGTCTGCTTGTCTGTTAACATGAGACCAGTGGACGGTTAAACTACGTCTCATCATTTATTCTAAGACTAGCGTGTTGCGTTTATTCCCGTACATAAACGGTAACAATCTAGTTATGGAACAAGGTCAAGGCTGAGAAGGTCTTAATACAAACATGATCGACACAGTTCAATATTTACTCGGCTTGCATCTATTGTATTATTCTAGGGCCTAAACTGTACCTACGTTTGTAAAATGTAGACAACTATAAATGTACTTTTAAGTGTTAGTTATTTTCGGTTAGTTTCTCGGGTTTAACTTTAATCAAAGCAAAACATGGAGAGCTAAAAACCTTTTTCAAAATAAAAACAGCCGACTTCCAAAAAAACACTACAAAGTGAAAAATAACAAATTTTTTAAAATTAAAATTATTTTTTACTTTGTAGTGTTTTTTTGGACGTTGGTTGCTTTTTTTAAGTTTTTATTTTTCACTTTTAAGTTTTTAGTTTTAGTACCTACCCCACACTAATTCGAAATTTCATCATCCTTGGGGTCAAAACCATGCATATTTATACGATAGCAGCAATCGCAGTTAATTTGCTGTCATTTTTTGAAGAGTTCCGTTGTCTGTCTCCGCCACTCATGATCAGATCTATATGAAATTTAAATGGGCCCATTTCGGAATAAACCCCTTTCGAACCAACCAATAATTTTGCAAATCCGTCTATACAGGAAAAGTTTTTATTCTGTGCGCAAACTTTTACCATGAATTCAGCATACCATTCTAGACCCCGCAGCGAAGAAATATGTAGTCAGTTTTACAAAAAAAAATCAGCTGTATATGACGGAGTTATGCACGAAAACATGTCGAATTGATAACGTCCTTTTTGAAGTCGGTTAAAAATAGTATCATTTGAATAAGACTATGACAAATGTCACTATAGAATCAGTTTTCCCAAACTTCGGTTTGAGAACACCGATTCTATAGTGTTTAACGGTCGTCTATTGCGATCATATTTGACTCGTAATAAAACAGCACTAAGAAATGCGGGTCTGTTCCACTTAAATCTAACAATCTAGCAATCTTGCACTTTAACTTAAGGACGTAGAGTATAATTTCCGCTATCTGAATCGGACAGACTTTAGATACTTGTGCAATTAATTATGCACTTTATTGATATCACCGGAAAGCATACAACCGTTTACTAACTGTAGAGCTCGGCTTGGCCGTGTTCCAATAAAATTAGACACCGAGTTCATTAACACAAAACATTCGCGCTTCGCAAATGTGTGACATTTCAACAACACGTGCATTTCACGATGTCTTATGGTTACAAGACGAGCAGAAATGCGAGCAAACGCCTATAATGGTGTAGTCCTTCACCAGTTATAAAATAATAGACACCTACCTATTAACAAAAATAATTACATGCTATTGAAAGCTAATTATTATTCTTGCATCGAGTTATTTACACTATACATTTTATAGTATTGAATTAAATTCAGGAGAAGCCTAGTTAGTACCTCTTATTATGTGTGAAGATATTTATGTATTAGTTCTACTTCCTACATATATGAAACTGTTACACAACATAATAGGCGGATCAAATGTTATCAGACTCATACAAGTAATAAAAAATCGTAATCGCTTATGCTATCAGTAAGGCGCGCACGGATTTATGGAAAAATCGTAAGTCTTCCATTGCTCCTGAAAAAGTTGTTAAAGCGAATAGTTGGATTTTGTTAAGAAAAGTTGTCTATTTGGGGCGTTTTCATTTACTGTCATGCTTATTATGTCACGTAGGCAGATTAATTAGCCACGTCCTCCGTCTAGATTGACTCTATATTGTATTCTGTATATAAATGCCCTAAATTTAAGAAAAATATGTCACTCATGCGGACAAATCAGCCGGCTAGTAGTATAAAAATCCTCTTTATCCCAGAGAAATGACCCACCCTACTGGGATTACACGACGAATGGTTGTACAAAACACCAAAAAGACTTTTAAAATAATAAATGCACTTACACCTTTAGCCATGTTGAACATAGCAAGGATATGGTTCTCATTGGACAGGAACGCGTTGGTGTCCACCGTGATGTAGTTGTGCAGAACAGGCATCATATCCGTGAAGTAATCAAAGCCTTCTTTCTCGAACACTTGGTACAGCATCTCTAGAACCTTCCACATGTCTTCAGATATGGTTTTAGCGGTCAAGTTGCAAAGCAGCGTCATGGCTTCCTCGTAGTATTCTGTAGAATTTGATAAGTGTCATTTTACTGATGTATTCATTGAAAACCAAAACATAAAAAAGTAAGGGAGACAATGTTAAGTAACTTTTGTTTACTAAAAAATGAAGAGGGGCCTAAAGATCTGAACACATCAATTAATCATTGCGAGTAAATACTGTTCACAGACATGCCAATTAATTAATCATAATGAGTTACAAGATAAGTTCATTCAAACATAACAGAAATCATAGCACACGTTTTAGTTCGAATACAATTAATGACTAGCATAATACGTATCCTGCCTTTACGAATATTATTTATCGTAAACAAAACAGTTTTTTTTAAAATAAAATATTACTTTCACTACTTGTTTTATTTTAGTAGTATATAGATTCCAAGTGTACATAGATTCCGCATATTCAATATGATGTTATTGGGCAAAAGAAGTTTTACAATTGCATATTTTATTAATTCACTCCAATTATCTATTCTGTAGTCAAAAAACATACTTGCGTAAAGTGTAAACTCTGCATAAACTTATAACATACAATTCATTATTTCCGCGCTACAATTCACTGACAGAGATAAATCATGACGTTTAAATCAGGGTTCAATTTATGTAGAAACCACGGGCGCAAATGAGCACTTGTCGCCGCCGGTTGCATTGATAAATTGATACTGCAGTCAATTGTTTAAAGACTCCTTACCAATGATGTTGTGATGCAGTATGTGTCCGACGACGCGCAGCACTGTCTTCTCTAGCTGAGCCATAATCTCCGGGTTATCCTCCATCACATTCAGAACCGTCTCCATGGTGTTCAGTAGACCCATTGCTGTGATAGCTTTCTCATCAGTCCCAGAATCTGTCTCGATTACTTTGCTGAAAGTAGTCGCCAGATGATCAGTGATCTCAAACGCCATATGCATCAGTTGCTCAGTGTACAAAGGTACAATCTTCTGCAGCACATTCGCTATGTTATCATTCTCAGTCTCGCGAATTACTTTCAGCAGTTCAGTCGTGACGGCCTTCACTTGTGGCTCCAAGTATTTGTGTACTTTTTCTTGTGAAGACAATAGCATTTGAATGGCTATGGCTGCTTCTACTTTGACGGGTAATTCAGTGTCACTGAGGAGTGCCGTGACGGTCAGGCGGACAGCTTCCAGCAGAAGCTGTTCGTTCTTGAAACGGACGCTGGCGAAACAGTGGAGTACCCAGCAAGCTCTGGCGCGCATATATCCGAGGGGACTTTGGAACTCGGGGAATACATATTGGCTGAGGAGAGAGTCAATCTCTTCTTTGTAGAACTTCTTCTTGATCAGAATTTCATTGAGCGTGCCAACCATGTGCAGGGCACCGTCGCGCTGCCTCGGTCCATACTCGCCGTTCTGGCTCGTCAGCACTTGCATACACAAATGCATGGTGCGTCCTAACATGTCCTTGCGCTTTTTGCTACAAGACACTAGGAGCGTTTGCGCAGCTGTGACAGGCGACACAAAGTCTTCGAATATGTCTAAAAAATAATTACACATCAATAAATGAAACTTAGAACTCTAGCTGTTAAAGTTTTAATTCTGTCGTAAATTATTGTAGTAAAAGATCCTATGCCCTGGGTATTTTAACCTGAAATTATCTATTCTATAGTATTATGGGTCGATATCGAGTGTCTGGACACTCAGTTAAGGAAGCAAATGGCTTAAATAAAAAAAGCAGTAGCTATTGACAGATTATCTAACGACCTTAGAAGGCGGTTAGCCTAGTAGCTGTTTTAATTCAACTAATTATTTTAGTTGAATAAAATTATAACAGCTACATGGTTACGCTTAATTATAAACCCCCTTTCTGCAATGGTCAGTTGTAAGGGATATGGTCAATCACTGCAAATAGCACATTGGTTGATTACCACATTACATTGTTATTAGCATTCGAGATGAATAGGGGATTTGACGGGTATTATTGTAGTTGTATCAATATCAAAAACGAATAAAAAATAAATAAATATTCAGTCGAACTTTTTTCAAAACTTTTGTCACTAACTTGTACATTAAGGGCTGATTTTTCAATATTTTATCTGAACAATATTTTTTATCTGAAGAATAAATCTGACAGTTTGGCATATTGTCTATACAAAAGCTGTCAAACAGATATATTTATTAGTCAAATAAAAGTTATCTGACTGTTGAAAAAAAAAATCAGCCCTGTGGCAACCAAAGCATAAGTTATGGATTTTGGAAATTCGTAAAAAATAACTAAGTTCTGCGAAAAATCACAACAGCTGAGTGACACGACAAGCCCAGCCGACACGGTTCTGTTTTTTTAACGTTAGTTTTAGCTATAGAGACCCAAAACGTGGATAAAGTATTGCCACCTAATTTAATTTGACCCTGTTGATTTAGTAATTAAAACTTTTTACCTACCGAATTTGATTCGTATATATTCGTGAGGGTCCGTTTCCCATAGTTCTTCATCTGCTTCGGAGTACGACATGAGTGGGAATAGCACGTCTTGAATTATGGCGAACATGTGAGGCTTCAGGAGCTTCCATGAATGAGCGTGGCTCACACTGGGAAAGAGATGAAAAGCATGTACCAAAACTTTTCTTTTTCTTTGTGCTATGCATAAATATTAGTCGTGAGACAAGCAGATGACCAGCGACGTCGTGTGACGTATGATTGTGGTTACACACTCATAGGCCTCCCAACGGCTCGACAAGAGTCAAGCCTTGCATGAAAAGTCTCGTACAATATACAAACAACTCACCATTGATCTATGTAGCTGATGGTCTGCTGGAGAACTCTCGGTGAAATGTACACCTTGTTTCTGTACTGGTCCAGTATACTCAAGAGGACATCTAAGATTCCGCCGGTGAACGTACTTAGATACCATTCAGCAAACTGCACGTATTCCTCACGTGCGTTCACTGGACTGCCATACCTGTTGACAATAAATAGATTGATAGTTAGTTAGAAAAATAGTGTACAATAAAACACCAAAATATATAAATGCGATAATGCAACAACTTGTGAATTGTCGTTTTCATTTTTAATCCATAATCATAGCTACTTAGGACATGCTGCTATAAAATATTTAAATTACGAATCTCGCTGGAGAAACCACTCTGCACTACCAAATCCAACAACAAAATCTGCTCATAGTCCAGGGACTGATTGCAGAAGATAAGAAAAATTATACTTATCAAACTAATATAATAATTTAATTAAAAATTAAATGTTTGTGTTATTTAAAGTTTAGGGCTTACTAAAAACTTGTTCGGGTCGGCATTTGTCGGCGCGGCTGGTCGGTATTATAATAGATATAAATTCTTTATTGGTAAAAAAAAAAAATCTGTAACACAGGTTACAGAAAAAAAGAACCCTGGCTCCAGAGGTAGGTTAGACGACCTGTATTTCAGGAGCCAGTAGCTTCTTCCAGTTAGGTTACAATTATTATGCAGCGTAGGCAAAAATCATTTTACTTAAAATAATATTAATAGCTAAAAAAAAAGCAAAATTAGAATCATGTTTAAAATAAGCTTTGCATAAAAAAGCAAATGAAATCAAATCATTAATTCAAAAAGAAAATTAACATGAAATCAGAATTAAAACAAAATCAAATAAAAATTTGGAAACAATATTAAAACCAAAATAAAACTACCAGAAACGAAAGCATATTTTAATAAAAATAACTCGGGAAAAAGGTCACTCGGCGTGCAGTAAAAATGCCGTCAGTAAGAATCGAATGTGACAAGCCAATTCAGAATATAATTATGTAGTTATAGGGTTAAAAACAGAAAGCTTGTGATGGGTAACCGCAGAGCCCGATCTAACTATTTAGCTGCTCCGGGCAAAAATAATATTCGCCGCCCTTTACAGTAACACCATATGAGTCATGAGCTTGCTATTCCAAAGATGGGATAATATTTATGTGATATTGTATAATATACGTACTAAGGCTTCTGAACAAATATACAAAAATTCATGAGTCTGTTTGTAAGTTTATGTACATGTAAATACATGGTTTTTTTTTTGTCACCCTCCAAATTTTTCAGGGTGATAGTACCCGTGAAATTGAACAACTTTCTCCAAGGAACATGGGTCGAAACCATGTAAAAAAATTCGGACCTCCACATACAAAATCGATTAGCTGACTATTGATTTTGCATGGGAAGTCCGAATATTTACTGTCCGACACGACTTCGTGCAACCGCCCGGGCACCCTCAATTTTGCCGTCCCTCATTTTTGCCGCTCTGGGCATTGGCCTGGCTAGCCCCCCTTAGATCGGGACCTGGGTAACTGCCATGGAAACAGCTATTGTTGCTTTGTGTTTACTCTTGTGTCACAAGAGATCACAAATTAAACGAAGACTAGATAAATATGTATGCAACTTGGAGTGTAGCACAATAGTTAAAAGACTAGTTAAGGGAAAGGTCAATAAATTATAAACGTTTTATCATTAAATGATAAAAATTATGTAAAGTAAACAAACACAAAATGACCTATAAATTTTATAGGTCATTTTGTGTTTGTTTACTTTACATAATTTTTTCGTTGAAGACTGGAGGAGTACGACAAGAATAACCTGACAGAAGTTGGAAACCATCTCGAGGATGACTTTCCAGACATTACTGCCCTCGACAAACGTTAGAATAATGTTGCTCTAGAAATATGTTAATTCTAGCACTGATATAACATGATAATATTAACACACACACCCTTAATATAATGTACTTACATACTACACCACAATTGCCTGTAATGAAAACGGACTTAGTTCTCTTGAGAGCACCTTTACATGAACTTAAATTCTTCAGGTTATAAATGGATAGCATATAGACTCAACCAATTATCGTGGTTTATTTTTCCTTAACATCTATAGTAAATACATGGGTCCCCGTATTTTGACAGTCAACAGGCAACTGAGGGAATACAGGTGGGTTTTAGTCAGTAAAAGTCTCTTTTTACTTAAAAAGCAACTACAATGTGAAAAGTCATTTTCTAACATCATCAACATATACGCACCGGTTTTAAAACCCTGTTATTAAAGCTAACTCATAAATTTCTCGAGAAAAGTTAATAAATTTATACAATGTGTAACATAATTAACACAAGACCTCATATACCCTCCTAATCAGAGTACAGCGTTAAAACCATAATACAAACACCACAACTTATTTTTTTTAAAGCAAACTAGCCTTAACATAAGATCTAATTTTTATTGGCTCAATCGACGAATTTACTTTTGTTGCCAAAACTGACCAGTATGGCAAACAAAGCAAATTAAAAAAAAAAAACTATATTAAAATTCACTGATATCGATTCAGTAGTCAATTATGAACAAACTACTTACTATCAGGACTTGCGCTTATTCTGTTATTTACACCTTGTATACAGGAAAAGTTTTTATTAAGTGCGCAAACTTTAACCATGAATTCAGCGTACCATTCTAGTGCCCCCAGCGAAGAAATTTTTCGTCGGTTTTAGAAAAAAAAATCTGTTTCATAGAAAAGTGCACTACCTACGCGGTCAAAGTGTATGGAACAGCTGTTTTTTTTTTGTATAACCGACGAAAATTTCTGATGATATATTATGCTGAATTCATGGTTACAGTTTGCGCTCGGATAAAAACTTTTCCTGTATTTATTTGGGACCCCTTACTTTAAGTATAGATTATTTTATATAAATGGTAAAAAAATACTGGCGGATATATCACTAACGTCAACTAACTTTACGACGCATTTGTTGAAGTTTGGAGAGGTATTCCATTGGAAACGAGTGAAAAATGACGGTGTTATGCCAGAACATACATTAAAAAAACACCGAATTGATAACCTCCTACATTTTGAAGTCGGTTAAAAAGAACAGATACATCCATATAAATACTTAATAACCCTCTATTACACGTTAAAAATGATTGAAAATGGAAGTGAAATGGTCGGTATTTCTAGCTATTTAACCACCACCCGCTGTATGAGAAAAAACAACTGTCGAATTATAATCTTTATTTTTATACTGTTTATTAACTAGTACTATATAATAGTACTATATATACGGTTTTACAGTATCAAGGTTAATGTCAATACGAAACACGTAAGAAATGCATTAATCTTCGCCCCGATCGCCAATAAAATATTCATGTCAATTTAAACATGACCACATAAATACGAACGTAAACGTGGCAAAAGAAGTATGTTAGGATCGTGGCAAGTGGCGTTCTGTAATTTCTGCCTAACCCCATGAGTAGAAGGCATGAGTTTATGTCATCATCATCATTTCAGCCGAAAGACGTCCACTGCTGAACATAGGCCTCCCCCAGGCTCCGCCACTTCGACCAGTCTTGTGCTTCCCACATCCAGCGGTTTCCCGCGGCCTTCACAAGGTCATCGGTCCACCTTGTCGGAGGCCTTCCCGCTCTACGTCTTCCGGTACGCGGTCGCTTTCGGCCCCATCGGCCATCTGTTTTGCGAGCAATGTACCCTGCCCACTGCCACTCGGTTGCCTAGGTTCTCCTACGGATCTCTTCATTTCTGATTCGATCGCGTAAAGAAACTCCGAGCATAACCCTCTCCATTGCCCTTTGGGTCTAAGCCTTCTAATAAGGCCCAGTTTATGTATTTCATCCAAATCCGTTCACCCGTTTTTGAGTAAAAAACATCTAACCATAGAAACATTCACATTTATAATATTAGTAGGATAGGAGGATTATGTATGTTACATTATGTATGCCTGTGGTTGCTGAAGGGGTACAGTCCAGCCAGAAGCATTTCACAATTTTTACATCACTGTAAAAACCCACCAGCTAAGATGTTCATTGCAGAAACTAAATTGTTGGGAATCAAGTCGCAAAAAGGTTAACTTAACTCCCATACAAACGATCAGTATCAATCAATGCAGATGATTCTGTTTCCTCTTTATCTGAGGAGGACTTTAGTTATCAACGAGCGTGCGTACGTCCGTGAGCCTAACCAGTGCAGATTCTGAACATGCACATCCTTATTAGCACTGCAATTTATTGCCCTTGTCATTATTTGAAAAGAGTAACGTACTACTACTACACTGCACTTTCATCCAATTGCATAGAAATGTAAACAAAATAAAATTTAAAACCCGACTGCAACTATAAAGTTCAAAGGTGGTGGGACGCGTGGCTAAGTAATAACAGCCATTGACGAATGGTCCGTGGATAGGTGACCATCTTTACATACCAAGAGCCCTCCGGACTACCGAGCCGGTACCACTAGGCCACCACTGCTTTCAGCTTTAAAAGGCTTATTTATAAATGTTGATTAAAGTTAAGAGACGCTTAAATTTCAAAAATATATGGTTAAACAGTCGCTAATCATTACTTAACTTTAAGCAACGTTTATAAATTAGTGTGTTATTAATTTATTATAATTATGTTCAACCTTTTAGTGTTATATTTTTGGAATCGTCTACTCTAACCTATTATTTTGATACACCACATGATATTTTTCAATTACCTTTTTATTGACGTCTTTTATTTCTTCAGTTTGTCTATGAGCCAACCAAACAAGTCGATAGATACGACATAAATGTTAAAATCCATTCATTTAAGGAATCCCACATACAAAGATGCCCGTTTATAACCATAACCCTGACTTTGCTGTCGCGCAGTCGGATAAAAAGTCATTAATGCGACCGTGGACAGTTCAGTAGTGCCATTTACAACGCAATTTACTAATTGAATGTTTTTATTTTGATTAATTGAACCCTTATATGCTCACTTTTCGTGGAACATATTTCAATTACAATAAATAATCTTAATCAAAGGGAAATTGTTGGAAAAAGTAGCGAGATATCAAGTTATAACGTTAAAAATAGGTACACATAAATCATTGAGTGAGAAATTATAATTCAACAGGTTTGTCTATGTTTGTAGACAAACCTGTTGAATTGAAATTTCTCTGAAGGATCCAGTGCGCAAAAAAAATCCGCCGCGATTTTATTACTTATATTAAAATATGGTTTTCCAATTCAGATCGGTTGGAAAAATACCCTCAATGATAATAATGATCTTTAAGACAAAATATCAAAATATTTTGATATTATTTATCTATTTGACTAAACTAATATGGAAAATCTATAGTGAGAGTTTCAAACTACGTCTTGTGAACTTCTTCTGCAGAAGAAGAACCAGACACGAGAGAACTATGACATGCTGTAATAAATTCTTAAAACAGATGTATAGTAAACTTACCGTTCAAATAGTCTGTACAAGGTGTGCACTGCCCACTTCTTGCATTTCCACCATGGTAATTCCATACGTTCATCTTCATCCACTTGCAGAGTGCTTTCTGGCACAGGTGCTTCCATCACCCTGCGCAACACCTCCATCCATTTAGTAAAAACGTCTTTCGTAATGAGGTCTAGGGGTAAAATGTACTGAAACAAAGGTATTGTTTAAACTTCCCTCTCTTTAACTCACTATAACAAAAGCAATACATAGTTAAAACAATTGGATTAATACCTTGATGAGGCCATAAAAACACTTCAATATTTGCTTTTGAATCAGAACAGATTCCGCGGAGGGATCAGCATGGAGATTCACGATCAAATTGTACATCATTGGAAGAAGCAGGTTCATTGCTTCTATTAACGGAACTCTTTTCTCAGCAATGTGGTATTCATAGTTCTTTATCAACTGATAGAGACACAGAAGAGCACCCATCCAGCTGTTAGGCTCAGGGTTTTGGAGGTATATGTGGATCTTATCCACAATTTGTGTCCAACGTGCTGGGAAGTCATGTTTGATTATGGTTTTCAAACAGACACACAGCTGTACTCTTATTATATCTGGTGCCTGTACAACAGCATCAACAATTATGTCCCTGATCATAGCACGGTCTTGTTCGTGAATGCTGAAGGGGATCGGCTCTCCCTCTTCAAGCTCCTTGTCCTGCCATCCAGAAGTGACAAGGTTCTTGAGGTACACGGCACCAGCTTGTCGCACTGGTATGGGAACATCATTTAGCATAACCACTTGAAGCAGTGAAGGTGCAAAACCAATAATTTTGTGAATCTGAAACATTAAATTGTTTTATGCATCAAAGCAAACTATAAGACATTATCGTAAGCACAAGTTCTAATTACAAATTATGCATTTGGTTCAATCATAGTAAATCTATATTAATAAGGGAAACAAAATGTTTGACACAGAGTTTATATGGAGTGCAAAAAGGCTAATATTTTTATATCACAATACATTAAGTTTTAAATGAATTATGGTCACTTGGTCATATTTGTACTATACTTGTGGACTATACTGAAGAGAAATATACCTAATGATAAAATAGGACTATTGAAACTTGCTAGTAAGCAGTGCTTAAAATTAGTCTTTTATTATAAAATGAAATACACATATAATTCCTATTTGGTGAAATTAGAAGAAAGTTAGTCTAGACTTGAAATGTTCTTTACCATTAGATCCAATAGTTTTAAGTTTCATTAGAATACCTTTTTTAACAAAGATCACTATAACAAGAAATGCTTGTTCATTATCTCACGTCATATTCTAACTATACTGGTGTGGTTCGATGTTGAAGACATCAATAACTATTGATAAAATATAACTAATGAAACTTGCTAATATGCAGTGCTTATAGTACGGGAGGTACTGCTCCATTCTAATTTATTAAATAATAAGCAAAAATATGACATGTCTATTAACACAACTGAAACAATCCCATCATATCCATCCCCAAGTTTTTTTTTTAACAATGTTAACGTACTATAACTATGGATTCCCCCACTTTTGGAGCAGCTCATGCTCAGATCACATAAAAGTGATGGGAAAACTAGTATTGTTATGATTTTCAGCCAGTGTGATAATTATGACTTCCTCAAACTAATGGCACCACCCATACACATAACCTGTGTTAATCATTAACATTTTATTTATCTATCTTGTTAGTGGGTACGTAAAGAAAGTTTATTTTTTTCTGTAATAAAGGTACTCTTGCATTATTCTAAAAAAGAAATATAAGTATATTCTTTTTGGTGAAAATAGCAGGAAAACTAGTCTAGAATTAGAATGTTCTTGAATCATTTTAGTATAGCACCCACTAAAGTTTTAAAGTTTGTTTATACAGCTTCTTTTATCAATTACTACCCTTGTTCATTATAGAATCTGAAAATGACGAGCAAAACGGCAAAAACTGTCGAATACTTCAATTGTAAGGGATCTATTTATAGTAACTAATGACTTTACATGAGCTGGTCAAGTTTGGTTAGAACTTCTTGCCGAAATATACATTTCGCATTTAGTTAGACAGCGTCCAAATACATTGTCTAGATAGATATAGACCTAAACTGACACATGCAGAGAATATTCAACAAATAAAACTAAATAATACAAGAGTTCAGTTAAAACATGGTGCTCCCTATCATACCAGCGCGGCATGTCATTAGACGACTTAATTGAAAAGCCTCTCAAACAATGAAGCCGCATAAACTTTTAAGATCTATGCAATTTGGTCGCGTTATAAAATTCCCGAGCATGTGGTTGATGGATGCGAATTTTAACTCACCTGCGCAAGCTGTTCTTCAGCCGCCTGCCTCTGGTTGACATCGATGGTCCCACGCAGAATTTCCGTCAATTTCCTTGTGTCCATTTTGAAGTAATTATCAGTAAAATAAAATATATTTATATTAGAAAATAAATAATTTTCGCGAGGACACAAGCTGCCGCCGGGCGTGGAAGCAGTGTTGCCAGTACCACTATATAAAAATGTACTCTGTAGCCAGTACCGGTTTCTAAAAATCCATACGAAATATCCGTAGATCGCCTGAGACGACCATTGTGATCGGAAAAAGACGACCGACCCTAAAACATATAACCGTAGAAATCCGTAAATTGTATGTCTGTGGTAAATTGCCTCTAGAAAAATCCGTAAAATTTTGGGCATTTTTTTAGAGCTAGGTATATTTTATGGTAATTGGAACTAGACCGGAATAAAACTAGTATTTCAACTCGTCAGATATTTAATTTGATTTCGTTTTTACACACGGCTACACATCAAGCAATACATTTCCAGTTTATGCTGATCTCGCACTGTACGGAAATCCTATTCAATGCCGGATCAGCTTATACTGGAAATTTATAGCTCGATGTGTAGCCGTGTGTACCTAAATAGTTAGATGTCTAATAACTTTGTATTTGTTTATTTTGAGAAATCATAAATACAATACACAATCTTAAACTAAAACATTTTACACTAAAAGGTTTTATTTAGCTTGCCCCGTTTGTTGATGTTTTTAGGTCAAATCAGGTCAAATATAGTCATTGAAATTTAACCGACTTCCTGTTGTCAGATTAATTTGAAATTTGGTGTATACCTTACCTTTGATTCCGATGACAATACAATTTGATATGAATACAGCTTGATGTGCTGGCGCCTGTACAAGATAAAAAAAAAAACAGTGGCACTCCGGGAGTGCCGACAGAAGTGAAAACTTGAACAATTATGTGTGTATTTTTTTATTTGTCAATACAGGATTTCACATTGGGTCCTTCGGTGCTGATTGCTCTCGGTAAAAAATGATAAACGAGCGATCGATTTCAGCCATTAAAGGTAACAGCGCAGATTTTTACGACAAAAATACAAAGGGAAAAAAGGGATTAAAGAATTAGAATTTCCTAATGAAAGAAAGGGACTTTTCCAAAAGACATCGACGCGTGACTCATCCGTGTGCTCATTCATTCACGGACCAACCACAGCAAGCATAGAATAACCTGATCGATTGAACCGTGCGGCTTTTATTACTTAGCCACAAACAAGCCATTCATTACACTACTCTCCTCATCAATCTATGGCATTAATTAGACTAAAAAATAAAATCATGGGGCGTAATAAAAAGGAGTAAATATGTAAATTACAGTTAACGGTTCATTGTTCATAGAAATTACCTACACGCCCAAATATAGCCAATTAATTTGGTATCATGTGTTAATAGTTAGGTATAGGTAATAATAAAACTGTATATCTCTGCTAATATTTCGATAGGCCGCGTCAAAATACTTTAGTTGGCACTCGTTTATGTATGTAAAGCGACTGTATTTGATCTATGCAAATGTGTTTGTTTATTTTGACAAATCTTAAACACAATATCGTCCACAATCGCCCAATACCTCCTATCTGACTCCGGGTGGATTTTACATAGTAGAGGATCCCAAGTAAGAACGACCTTCACCAATTTGATAACCAGGTGGAAATTATATTTTAACAATATTATTTTTTATAATTATAATTAAAATATAATTTTCAGTATGCATATAATCGATTCAGTAGTCAATTAGGAACAAACAACTTTCAGGTCTTGAGTTTATTCTGTTAAACCTTGTATAATTATATTATGTGTACTAGGTTAAAAAGGGGGAAAAAAGGTGAAGAGCTCATTTGAAAAAGCGGCTGGCAAAAGCTAGTAAATAATAAAGTTAAAAATAGAGGTTTCTCAAGAAAATAGTTCAAAATACATGTGCGAGTCCAGCTGTTGTGAATCGATTCATTATTTTTTTTAATCCTTCGCTTGGTGGGATGTGGATATGACTCGTGTCCGCAGGTGAGTCCATAAACCCGTAGAACTACGAACAAATTCTCAGGTCTGGCAACGCTAAATGGAACAATGAAAGACAATTTTGTCTATGACGGAAACGGGAAAGTCACGTGACACAAAGATGAAAGATCCGTAGCCTTGACAGTTTTCGATTTTACATGCGCTAATATTGTGCGAAAGCGAATGTGACCAAAATTATTTTAAAATGGATTTCGCATTTTCCCCTACAAAACTCAACACCCCTCTTGTCTGTCTGTTTCTAATTTTATACAGGTTGGCAATTTAGTAATCTGGATCCGTCAAGGGGTGATCCTTCAAAAAAGAAAATCCTATTCATGTGTGAAAAGGTTTTAGAAGTGAAAACTTCTTTAGGCGCGTTGGGCATTATTTGAGATGGGAAAAACAATTGAACTCGCGACACTGACCATTGACAACACGAACGCACGGACGAACCTACGGGACGAACAACGTTGAACCTGTGCGTTGAACGTACGTTGAACGTTGTTTAATCTGACGATTCAAAAAATATTTCCTGACGATTAAAAAAATACACACGTAATTGTTCAAGTTTTCAATTCTGTCGGCACTCGCGGAGTGCCACTGCTTTTTTTTTTAATTTTTACTAATACGATATCAGTTTCACAGGGAAACTTGTTTTACATGACAGATAGAATCACCCCAATAGCGGATGCAGGTGACTAAAATCGTCACCCATTACATTAGCTAGCGAAACTCTGCTGATGTGATGGGTAACTAATATCTAGATACGCGGCAGCGTGCCAAGCCAAGTTCAAAGAAAAAGGAACTGGCGTTTTATTACACGAACCATTTCGAGCCACTTATGACCCCTTAATAACTCAAATCTATGAAACACATAAAATTTGGTTTAACACTATCAAACACGTCTAAAAAGAAAATATATATATAAATGTATTGGCCCTTTAAGTTTACCAAGAAATTGTAGTAATAAATGTTATGGTAAATTTTTGTACATACATGTTTTCGCAAAAATTTAAATTTGCCCATATCTTTTTATCGTGTTGACTCTGGACCTTGATTTTTATACACCTAATAGCTTACTTGCTAGGTACATCCGTTCCTGAGAAAATCGGTGGTGACACACGGACAGGCAGACGGAAAAAGAAGAATGATCTTATAAAGGTTTCTTTTTTACCTGTTGTGGTACGGAACCCTTAAAACGAGACGGCGTAGTTAGTTTCAACTTTGGCCACATGCCATAATAACTTTTTTGCGCTGTTTACATTTTAACATGCACCAGTTCATGGTGACACATGTAAGATAACAATTATAATAATTCAGACCATGTTGTACCATGTTTTAAAGCAAGTAATTATTATGATATTCTATTGTAGTTACATATTTTGCCACATTCGTGTAACTGTACAGACGTCAAGCTATCCCAAACTGCAAAATTCCAATAAAACAGGAATCTTACGACTTTGTAATAAAGTTGAAAATCTATCAAATTAGAATATAGAAATTTGACAGATTGGGGTAGCTTCATGTGCTGGTGTCGGTATACTACAGAACACTATTAGGTACTCCTAGCGGAGCGGTACACTCACAATACTGTGGGCAAAAGTTACTTAATTTTGTATTTTCTCACTATACCAAAATTACAACTTCTTTGCAGGGCTTTGTCATAGAATAAAGTTGGCCTTTAAATACCTAAAAAATATAATGGTTCAAGAAACATTACGTAACCTTTAAAACGCTACGTAATAATGCTACGTACGTTTTTTCCTAAGGGTTAGAGCTTGCCACTAATTTATTAATCTGTGGACAGTAGCTACAGCAGTTTTTTCAATTTTGTTGAGTTTTGTTATCTGTATCACAATTCACAGGGAACACTTGGTAAAGTCAAATCAGAGGCAAAATTTTTAATATTTATACAAAAAAATGTTAGAAGAAAAAAAATATCAATAACAAAATGCCATAAAATATCCGTATACATTCCTGCCTAACATCAGTTGCCGCTAGGGCCTTCACTTCGTTATAGAGTCTCGTAAAATCTGTATTCACCACCACCTTGCTTTGTTAGTGATATTGAACAGCTACACGCTGACAATACGTTTAGAATGATATTTTTGTACTAATTTAATAAATATGAGATATAATAAGCAAGAATTGGCTGCATTAGCATCTCAGTCGTCGCAGAATTTTGATCGGGAAGGTGTGCTGGTTCTCAAAGAGAGGCAGGATGGCTTCTTCAGGAGAGCTGAAGGTGAGCTAAATTGCATTTTTTTACTGTAAAATTAATTTATTGAAATAAATAGTGAAAACTAATTACATCCTGTTAAGGTAATGTTTACAACATCAACAATATGACAATAAATTTTTGGAAAAATTAAACCCATTGTTTACAGTGTATGTGTGTATAGTCAATGGTCAGAGGATAAATAACTAATGACCTCCTATAATAGCCATAAAATACATAGCTTAAGTTTATTACTTACTTATATTTAGATTAATTTTGTTTTTCCTATAATAAATTCATAATACACAGCAGAAAGAAGGAATATTAATTCAAATACCGAAAGGTACATTAGTTTCACAGCCTTGTGTCTAAACTTTTGTTAGGAGTTGACTTGTCTCTGTCTCATCAGGTCTACACCATGTCATGTTATTGTGACTTGTATTATTTATTATTACTATTTTCTTTAACTAGCCATTTTACAATGTTAGTTTTAGCCACACAACAAAAATCTCTGAGAGTTTATCTGTGTGGGTATACTTTGTGGAATTGTGCCATATGTTTGTGTTTATTTAATAATTACACCAACAGCATAATTATAAATATAGTAAGCTTAAAAAAGAATTTAAAAAAACATAGGCATACATAAAAATAAATTGTTGTAAAAAAAAAGATATTGGACAGAATCTTCTTAGCTAGTATTATCGAAAGCATCCCATGGTTTTTATACTTTATTATCATGTGCCTATAGACCTTAGACCTTATAGACCTAGATCCTTTGGCCCTTTGGCCTTACTGCCACTTATAAAGGAAAAGGCTTTCATAGATTAGGTATACTACACTTACAATAGATTTGTGTTATTCAGCTGATAAATATTATTTTACTTGGTTTGTATCCTGTTTGAACCTGTGCAATAGAAATTATTTGTAACATGAATGCGTGGAATAAAATTATCCCATTACAATGCCTATTCTGATAGAAATTCTATGTCTTTCAGGTTTCTTAACTATTCATATATTAAGTCTTTATTAAAACTGAATGACTTCCGGTTTCTTATGTCAGTTACATAAAGTCAAGATTGTTAAGGAAACTGACTACCAATTTCTTATAAATATATTTGTTTATTCATTCAGATATCAAAGATCCATTGGGTTAGTAGCAATAGTCTTAACCTATGTTAGTACTTAACTAATTACACAGACAGTGTACAGGTGACATGTGACCTCACCAACGGGCTGTCATGTCTCCCGGCTATACCGCGTAGAATGCGGCCGCTCTCTTACGCCGTACAGCATTGTAGCCCTCGGTACGTGCCTCAGCAAACATAGATGACGCACTACAGGACCGAGGCAGACGCAATAGCACTCTAAATGTCAGTAACATAAACTCAGGATTGATTCACTCAGAATTGTTTAGGAATCTGACTACCAACTTAAATTGTCCATATATTCCAATCACTGTTCTAATTTTATGACGGTTGTATGAAATGGCTATGACTGGGCATTTTGATTTTAGAGTGTTAAATTGCTTAGCAATTAATTTCCCTGACTGTACAATGTGAATCAGCAAGGACAAGCCACACAATATTCCACTACACTCAATAGTGGAGGGTTATCTGGTGTGAGTTTAAGAAACAAATTGTTATTTTCAAGGTCCAATTTCAGCATCTGTTTTATTTCTGTTGAATAAACAATTTTTTCATGTCTGCAGTTGTGTTGTTTGTGTTTGTTCTACTCTGAAATAAATAGGGCCAAAGTGATAAGATTAGGTAGTAGCACAGTGTAATAAATAAATCTCTTTAAAAACTTTTTATGATGAGGTTTTATGTTAAAACTTAAAACTTATTCTTTTTAGATTATTTTATTATCTTTATAAAACAATATCCTTTCCCAGAATAACCCAATACAGTCATCAATAATTTTGAGCGTGTTTTGGCGGTCTTGTTTTGTGGGTGTACTATAGGAACTCCCTGCCTTACTCTACGGGGAACACAGGCGTGATGTTATGTTATGTGTGTGTTAATTTTGAACTATATAAATCCTAAATAAGTTACTTTTCGTTTTGCAAACCAAAATAGACTGTGTATCAGTCTCAATAAATATAACATGACATGAGGTCATAAATATTAATTTCGGCGCGAGAGACCAACAACAGCCCGCCGTCCTTGGCCGCAGCGGGCACGTTTTTTAACTTGTTTTAATATTTATTAGAGATGGGCCGACTATGATTTTGAGCGACAAGCCGATTAGTTGGCTGCAAAATGGCCGACTAATCGGCCGACTAGTCGGCTAAGCCGATCATTGCTTTCGGTTGAGTTCAGGTGACATCGGTAATGTTCATGACTACGCTTTCGGCTTGTAGGTGCGGCTTGCCGGTTCGCGGGCACCCGGTGCCCAGGCGGAATTGTCAGGACTTGTTTTTATTTGCATTTATTCTATCATTGTTTAAATGCGAGCCGGTGTTTCTTCCTATCCTATTCTAGATCGCACTGAAAGTAAACTGTAAAACTGATTCTATAATAAAAATAATAACAGGAAAGATTTCAATTTCATTTCAGTCACAGTCTTTAAATTTTTAAGCATATTAATACGAGTAAAATATGGACCGACTAGTCGGCGGTTTTAGCCGACTAATCGCCTGCTACAAATATGGCCGACTAGTCGGCTTTCCCGACTAGTCGGTACATCACTAATATTTATATATTTTATCAATAGTAGCATAGATTTGTTAAACAAACAAAAACGTAGTAGGTAATTTTCCATAGTACAAATCATTGTTGTAAATAATGGTAGTGTTTGGTTTGACAATAATAAAAGAGTTGTAAGTAGGTACTTCGTAATTATTGACGTAGGTACTCTATCTTTACGTCACTTAACATAATTACCCGCATTGATAATAAGTATTAATAGTAATTCTATTTATAACGGTTGGCATTGGCAGATAATACCGTTCAATAACGAAATCTTCTCTACTATGAAAGGGTTAGCTCAATGTAACTAGGTCAATCTAAGATTAAATGAGTGTTTTTAACTTAACGGTTCTAGGGGCGACTGTAGTTACAGTCAAGGAATAATAATGTTAAGCAATTTACTTGTATTCTTGCACTTATTATTTTTTTAACTATGTCATTGTTTAAAAGGTGAGATCCACCCGCTATGTGGAAAAGGATTTTGTTTTTTTTTTAGTCTGGGAATTCATCAAAAAACTTCTCCCGCTCTGGGTGGAGTAGGAGGGCATGTCAGACTTTAAAAGACTAAAACCCACCCGTGTTCCTCCCCCGATAGGTTAGGCAGAGGTGTACCCATTGAAGATACCTACATCCACATTTCGTACGTTCACACGGACGTAATAAAATCGCAGCGAGACTATTTCGCGCACAGGATTTTGAACTCTCAGTGTCGTACCGAGTATTGAGAATCCAACAGAGTGCAGTGCACGTGAGTCTCAGCGCTTCGAAAAAACTTAGTGTTTGATTTTCCATTCTCGGCGAAAACTAGTGCCCCCAAAAATCTCGCCGCGATTTTATTACGGTCGTGGGGACGAGGGCTTATAGGTGACCTAGAAAACCATCCGCTACACCTAATTGTTCGTTGTTGAGGGAATAAAATATAATTAGTCAGTAGCTCTTTTATTAAATGTTTTTTGATAACAACTAATGAGTACGCGTGATAAATCAAATTAGGTATTATGACTTTCTATTTCCATGAGTTATAATGAAGCTTCGTGCACAGAGGAAAACCGAATACAATGTTATTAATTCTAGAGTGTAAGAAACGGTTTATCCTGTTGGGTACTGGACAATCATAAAGTATTATGTTTTAGATTTTAGTCTAATAGGGCAATAAATAAGGTACTCGTCACTTCGAAACTCGCTTACCGTACGGTTCAATCATATTAAAAAATACATAATGATAGAACCGCGTTATTAGTTCCATTTAGCGCCTTTAGCTTGCTTTCTTTAATGCGAAACTCTACCGCGAGCATAATAAGCAAACGAATTATAGAGTGTCTGAAAAAAAAATCTTTGAGAGCTTATCACGAACAAATTGTAAGTGTAGACCTAGCTTTAGATTGATATTTCCAAAAATGTATTATCAGACAGTTGTAGGAAAACATCGTGAACCAAGTGACATGCACCAACTCGCATGGTGGACAGCCCAGTTCCTTCCACAGTGAGAAGGCCTGTGTGACCTGTGTTCCAGCAGTGGAAACATTATAGGCTGATTATGCTATATGTGTAACTAGGTTTTGCCCGCAGCTTCGTTCGAGTGGATATCGAAAACAATCCTATGGGAACGGTACTACCGGAATACAAAGTATCTTTGATCCAAATCCGTCCAGCCGTTTTTGCGTTATTTGGTAACCAACATGAAAACATACAATACAAACTTTCACATTTAAAATATTAGTATGAATTAGAGTATTAGACACGAGTGGAGTTATCTATCCACAAAAGCAAGATTTCCAACACAAAGTATCCCTCACTGACAATGTGTAAATTCTATTCCAGGCTGCTCTGTTCGGTGGTTTCGTCTCCGAGGTAACCTACTGTTCTACTTGAAAGGACCAGAGCCATGGTACGAGCCCATGGGAGTCATAGTGTTAGGACATCATCAGATAAAAGTACAGCCTCAAGACGAGAATGGACATTGGCCTTTTCAAATCAGTAAGTTGATAATTTTATTAGTTTTCTAGCTTTTGCTCGCGGCTTCGCCCGCGTGGATGTCGGTTATCACGTAAAAAAGTAGCCTATGTCCCTCTCCATATCCCAGGCTATATCTCTGCCAAATTTCATGACGATCGGTTCAGCGGTTTATGCGTGAAATCGTAACAGAGTTACTTTTGCAATTATTATATTAGTACGGATGTATCCTATTATGCAAGAAGCTCTTGCAGCTGTAACGAAACGTTCACGATCGATTACATACACAAAACAAATAACAGATGCTATACAAAATTCTACATACACAAATGTCAATAAACAGATCTTTTAATATCCTTAGAATTTGGTAGCCTGTTACAACGTAATAAACTGACTAATATTTTATTAAAGCGCTTCGGTATATTGTGTTGAAACGAAATCCTAGACTCCTAGTGCTAGTCGTGGCCACCTACTGGGCTTAAATCATCTAACATAATACAATTTTAAACTTTTGCTGTGGACTCGAAAATATTAAGTCAAAGTGAAAATTTACATAATTATTCTGTTTTATATTCTAGCTTGGGAGAACGGAGTTTGTTACAAAATGGCGACGTTCCACGAGTCAGAACGGACGCTGTGGTTGAAAGCCATCGAGTTGGCGCCATACGACAACATACAGGCGCAGGCGGTTGCGCTGAGCGAAAGACTGAACAAAATCAGGCCCAATCTAGATATAGCTACTTATAGACTGCAGAAAGGAATTGTGACTGGTAAGTTTTGTAGCGTATGTTGTCGAATCGGAATTACTATACGGAGTCTATTAGTATTAATAGGCTTCATTAGGTACCAGCTCTTGCCCCTCTTGCCCGCGGCTTCGCCCACGTGGATATCAGAAATTATCCTACGGGAACGTAGTACCAAAATTTCATCGAAATCCGTTCAGGCGTGAAAGGTAACAGACAGACAGAGTTACTTTCGGATTTAAATTATTTTTATTACTATGGCTACCTAATTCCGGTTCCGTACCTGGAGGGTAACTAACGGGACCCTATTACCAAACCTCCGCTGTCGGTCCGTCCATACGTCCGTATATGTCTGTCAGCGGGCTACTGTATCTCATGATCAGAGATCGGATATTCGGATGCATATTTACCTAAAGATAATTTTTAGCTATGAAATTATGGAAGCGGCTTTATAAATTATTTGTAATATTTATTAAAAACCCCGGGATTCTTGATTGCATAATTATTCAGATGTGTATTAATATAAAATTAATGTTTAACCCGATACAAATATGTATATGTACTGGAGGAGGGGTGGTTTGTATTAGTTAAAACAAAAAATAAACATATTACTTACCTAAATTAAGACTTTATCGATACAAAAGCGCATTCCATGTTAGCCAACATCTCAACTTTAGGTGAATATGCATCCGAATATCCGATCTCTGCTCATGATCCTTAATAGGTAAACAGTTGAACTTTTCACAGAATGTGTATATTTTGTTACCGCTATAACAACAAATAATAAAAATAAACAAAGTAAAAAATTAAAGGGGTCTCCAACTCGCCATACAAGAAACTGGTTTTTTTGCCGTTTTTTGCCTTGTGGTACGGAACCCTTCGTGTGCGACTCCGACTCGCACTTGGTTGGTTTTTTTATATATAGTGGCATTAAGGCCTAGGGCCTAGGGCTGTACGCCACGGGCGTCGGAAGCACCTCAGTCTCGTCTTTCGTAGAAAAATTAGTTCACAATTCTTTATTACAGCATTATATTTTCACAGATATGAACGAAGTGCCGCTTTGTGAGTTAGCGCTGTCCTGCGACAATCTTCTTTGTGACACACACGGCCGGCCCCCGTCGCCTCTCATTGTCATCTACGTCAAATACGATAAAGGCCTCTGCGTTAGATACGGAGCTACTGAAATTGTCGAGGTGAGGTGTTGTTGTGTATATGTATAGCTTACATGTTATATGTTATTGTCTAGAAATATTTTGCCTCCTACTAATTCCGGGTTTGCAAATTAAAGAAATGATAACCCACCCCATTTTAGAAAAAAATAATGAGTAGCATAAACATAACCAACATAATAATGTTCCTACTGCTGCGATACAGGCCTCCTCTCTGTATGAGGGAGCAAGCAGGCTGTAATCCATCACGCGGGCCCAGTGCAGACTTCACAAAAGGCTAACGTCGCATTGCCCACTTCGCTTTGTTGTAGTCCTATTATGTTCCGAGAGATATCTATAATCTCGGTGAAAACGCCCGGAGCGAGCAGTTTCGCTTTGTTAAAAAAGTGAAAGATTTTCGTGACGCAGCTAATTTTCAGCAATTTTTATACATACTGGACGAAAGCCTGCCTGCCTAGCCTGACTGACTTCAAAAAAAGAGGCGGTTCTATTTTCCACTGAATATATATTTTTTAAATGTATGTTCACCGATTTCTCCGCCATTGCGGACATTGCGGACCGATTTTGAAAATTATTTTTTTAAATGGATAGGGTATGCTTCAGGGGTGGTCCCATATAAATTTTATTATTTTCGCTTCGGTAGTTTTTGCGTTAAGGCTTCTTCAAACAGGCGCGACGCGATAGTACGATGCGACACTTATAGAACAATTTCCATTAAGTTTTCATAGAAATTGTTATACGAGTCTCGCGACACGACCTTCGTTTCGTGCTAGTCTGAACGAGCCTTTAGTCTCGACAATATGTTTTTAATCCACTTTATGTATCTCGAGGATATGCTGCTGCTTCCTGTCACAGTTGTTTACGTAGCAAGTAGTGGTATACATACTGATGTGGGGTAGGTACCATACCTAAAAAATGAAAAGAAAAATTGTTTCCAAAAAAAAAAACCGTCTTCACTTTGTAGTGTTTTTTCGGAAGTCGGTTGTTCAATGTTTTGGTCGGGTTCCATGTTAACCGGATGTAGCTGAATAACATTACCTATTGCCTATGAAGGCAGATAGTTCATGTAGGGTATCAGGACACTCGCGCGAAAGACCCCTTCGGGAAACCATGATGGAAAATTCGAAAATTTTCTTGGCAGTCATCTTGTATTTTCATTTTGACCCCACCATCGGCTTAAGAACCCCCAAAAACCCTGAAAACGACACCCATGATGGAAAATTCGAAAATATAGGTCCCTACCTGATAAAGAAAGAAAAAAAATGTGCTGTAAAAAACTAGGACGATCAATCACTATTGACGTCTAATTGGACTGTTTATTTCGAGTATGCCACACCCCTACTCTACCCTTTGATAGAATACAGGCGTGATGTTATCAATAAATTTCATTTCCGCAACGTTTTCGCGCTACGGTCCGTTCGCGCAAGTGAATTCGCGCAAGTGTCTTTCGCGCAAGCGGATTCGGGCAAGTGTCCTTAACGCAACTATCTTTCGCACATATGTCCGTTCGCGCAAAAGTCCATTCGCGGAAATGTCTAGTCTCGCAAATGTCCCTTCGCGCAAAAGTCCATTCGCAAAAAAGTCCATGCGCGGAAATATCTTTTCGCGCATGTTGGTTCGCGCAAGTGTCTTTCGGGCAAATGCCTTTCGCGCAAGTGTCTTTCGGGCAAATGCCTTTCGCGCAAGTGTCCCAGATCCTTCATGTAGAGGTCATCCTTTACAACCGAATACAGGATGAATTTTAATGATGTATGTAAATTCTTGATCCACAGACATGCAGTAACCCGTGCTTCTCGAAGACCATACTGTTTCGTGCTAGTGACGGCCTCACAGGGTCTGCATTGGTGCGCATCGTGGTGTACGACGTTAAGGAGCGGGTCTCCGAGACCACCGTGCCCATGGGATACACGTCCATGCTGCTCAGCACTATACAGGTGATTTTAGTGTGGACTTTATGATAACTTAATACTAAGAAACGAAGTATATAAAAGGAAAAATGTATGAATTGTGTGAAAGATGGCTGCAGAGTTTAATAAACGTTATAGCACGTAATTTGGCAAAGGCATGTCCTTGTCTGTCTTGCGCGTGTAGTTTGACCGTTGCAGGATACATTCTTAGCCAAACCATGTTGAAGTTGTGCAGCAGACAATGTTTATTAATCTCTGCCTAAAGTTCCGACAGTTGTAATAAGTAAACTGATCAACTTATCAATAGCGTTTTTAAAATATATTATTGAGATAGCTTAGGCAAAATGCTGTCAGAAAATGTTAGTTTTAGTTCATGAAATAACAAAATAAATGTTAAAATTCAATTCAAAGACTTCAGTTTTTTAATCTGTTTTTGAACACCATTAAATAGTAGCCGCCATGTTATTACGTCATGCGGCGTGGCAACTGAACAACTTTGTACTTTATTATTTTCATAACCAAAGTAATTTTTACTAAAATAATATTTTGCATTCAGGAACAGCAAACCAACGATAAGTAGAATAATAACATTTTTTTTTTTAATTATAAGCAATTATCATACATATCAGCGCATTTGTTTACAAAGCAAACTGACGTCATACCCACAGAGCATTATGGCGTCCACTGCGTCCAGCGTCTTTATTTTTCGATTTTTTATGGCACCAATCGATTAAATAAAAATGTTGTGGTTTTTTATTGTGGTTTATGAGCACTTTAGGATGTAATTAATTAAGACACTTTAAAAAAATGGGTGTAATACTCTATTGCGAAGAGCGTGATGGGTACCGACGTCCAATTTTGTAAAGGGGCCATTTAATGTCATCACGGGACGATCGATCAGGTTAGGCTACGGATACCGCGGTTGGTCCGTGGATGGGTGTCCATCTTTATATACCAAGACCCCTCCGTGCCTCGGAAAGCGCGTTAAGCCGTTCGTCCCGGTTGTCATTCGTGGATCTTAGACAATCGTTACAGGTCGCCACAAGCCTGAAAGTCACAAACAGTTTCTTTTACCAAGGGGTGTCGTGTTACCCAGCAACTGGGCTGTGGAGGTCAGATTGGTAGTCGCTTCATGTAAAATACTGGTAATCAGCTGCATCTGATTAAACTGAAAGCCGACCCCAACACAGTTCGGAAAAGGCTAGGCAGATGACGATATTGTCCGAATAAATGATCGGTGCTCAGTGCTACAGTTAGTACACTATTAAAAATAGTAGAATTTGTTATACAGGGTGATTGGAAGATGGGTGCAAAGCTTTAAGGTGAAGATAGTATAGACAATTTAGAACCATTTAAGCCATGGTTGTCTTAGACGAAGTCTTACCAATTTTTTTTTTAAAATAACGTTTAAAAGACGTATTGTACAATTTTTTTATTTTTTCTGAGCTTTAAATGTCTGTAAAAAAAATGTCTAATGACACAGAAGCCTAAAACATGTTTTGCTTGATTGCTTACACATTACTTTAATTAAATAAATAAAAAATGAATTCATTTATCATTCAATTTGGCCATAATTATGCAGTTTACATAAAATTTTGAGAATTTCCGAAAAAAAAACTTAAAAATTTGGTTAAAAATATTTGGTAAGACTTCGTCTAAGACAACCATGGCTTAAATGGTTCTAAATTGTCTGTACTATCTTCGCCTTAAAGCTTTGCACCCATCTTCCAATCACCCTGTATATTCTTATATTCCACATGTTACAAACGAATTTTAAAAGTTTTATAACGAAATTAAAATTAAACCATTTGTCTTTCGTTCTTTCCGCAAAATCGTTCACTGCCCCAATATTATTAGTTTTAGTATGGTAACATTATTTTTCTTCGAACTGTCAAGTTACTGAATACGATTATGAGTCCAAGTATACATATTTTTAGATAACATTTCTAGGTGATTATTTTGTAATTTACTGACGAAATTTAAACTTCTTACCCACAGGAAGCACAAAGGATGCGCGTAGCACTCGTCACGCGGGACCAGAAGACAGTTGGCTTCGTCACCATAAACGGGTGGAGTCTAGAACCTTCCTACATCGGAACGAGCCCTAGCCATACGAACGACAGAAACAGTATAGACATACCACAAAAGGTCCTGTGTCACCGTCGTTCACAGTCGTTACCACCTCGACTAGGGTTGAAGCTAAAGTTTCCGTCCTACGGAAGTCTTTTGAAGCAGAATTTCGTGAATAGTCATCAAGTGACGTATAGGTTCCATTCGGGACTCGGCGGTGATATCACTGTTCACGAAATTATGGCAGAACCTAAACTATGCTTCACAATGCCCGTGCAATTGTTGTGAGTATTCTTTATTTGTTTAGCAATTTACCTTGGGCTAAGAGTAAGTGCGTTCGCGCGTCGACAAAAAGCTTGTTTCTGTAATTTTAATCTCAGTGAGCTGTATGGGTCGATTAATCAGGTTAAGCCACGCTTGCCGCGGTTGTTCCGTTGATGGGTGACCATCTTTACATACAAAATTCCTCCGTGCCTCGGAAAGCACGTTAACCCGTTGGTCCCGGCTGTTATTTGTGGATCTTTGACAGTCGTTACGAGACAGATCCCCGAAAGTCTGACAACCAGCCTTACTAAGGGGTATCACGTTACCCAGTAACTGGGTTGTGGACGTCAGATAGGCAGTCGGTCCATGTAAAATACTGGTATTTAGCTGCATCCGGTTAAACTGGAAGCCGACCCCAACATGGTTGGGAAAAAAGGCTGGGCAGATGGTATCACAGTGATGATCAAACGCCTTACAATTTCTTTGCGCATGTTCACTACAGCCCCAGTTAAACGATGCAAGTTTCTTGCCTGCAGCATACAATAAAATTTAAGCAACTAATGTCGTTTGAACTGTTTAGACGGTGCAACTATTATTGTTGCATTAACTTAGTATGGTATACCACAGGCAATTAAATCGCAACATGTAAATATTACATCATGGCTCAAATGCTTGCTGTAGGGCATTCCACATCAAACCACATTCAGACGCCAGCACATCCAGGCTACTCCAAACTGTCAAATTTTCCCAATTAAACATGAACTTTATGCTTATGTTATAAAGTTGGAAATCTATCAAAGAAATTTGACAGATTGCGGTAGCTTGATGTGCTAGCGTCTGTACATAACATCACGGCTGGTTTCTCCGAAGGGTTGGGCAGAGTTGCTATAGTATAGTACACCCACATTTCGCCAGTTATGTTTAATTCCCTTGTAATAGGAGGCGAGCCTATTGCCATCAAACAGGCACAAAAGCCAGACTTCAGGCTCCTACTGAGAAATTACAGATAGAAAAACCCAATCACATTTCGCCCGACTTGGGAATCGAACCCAAGACGTCATGCTCATACCAACAAGGTATTCGACCCGCATAATATTCGTAATTACCAATCATTTAATATTTTGAACATGTTCCAGAGACATCTACATCCAGAGAGAAAAAGAACTGTTAGAAGAACTTCTGTCAGTGGGCGAGATATGTGGCCAATGGCAGTCCCGACAGTTGGAGCTGGTCAGCACACACGTGTCCTTGTTGAAGCACTACTGTCACTCGCGGCGCTGTCTGAGCAATATGGACAGCCAATACTTCAAAGCAAGCAGTAAGAAGGGTAAGACGTTTTTAGTTTAAAAAATATGATTGACGTGTAAAAGTGTTTGTACAGTTGAGTTCATTAATATATTGGCACTGTCAAGGATTCAAAATATTGTGAGCGTTGGATAGCTCAATAAATTATACAGAACCTATAGATCAAAAATATGTCCTCATGTGAACGGTTCAATAATATAATGCTGTGCATTAGGCAATAATATGAAAAATTATGAGTAAAGCAATCACATATTAATGAATCTAAATCTTGACCACAATTTAATGATGCTTATAGTTGTCACAATATTATAAACATTTTTGACGTTCATATATTTTTGTAGCCTGAAAAGGCAAATATATTCATGAATTCGACTGTACAAACCTATGCTATGTTAGGTCTAGGAAGATTTGTGTCAGGGTCAACAATGATATAGAAATGCAAGAATTTGGAATGAAACTAAAATGTTTCTGGTGCATGTACTAATCACAAAAGCGTAGAAATAAATAGTAACGTATCTCTCAAAAGCGTACTTACAAATCTACAGACAGCAAACAGGTATAAGCAATTAGGCGCTGTTTCGTTGCTGCGTAGGATGTTAGGAGAGGCAGCACTGTCACGAAGTGCAAAGATATAGAATGATGTGATGGTTTTGAGATAATCACAGTGAGAGCTGTGGGGGCCCAGTGGTACCGGCCATGACTTACGAGTTGTAGGTCCCAGACTGGCGCTTTACCGAAACCAGCAAGTCCTAGAACGAAAATTCGAAGACGTGAGTCGTACCAACCCGCACTGGGCCCGCGTGGTGCATCACAGCCAACTCTCTTTCGAAGAGAGCAGGCCCGTGTCCCTACAGTGTGAACAATATATTCTGATTATGTATGTTATGTAACCACAGTGACTGCCTCTAAACAAGAGCTTTGTCATCATCATCTTTAGTCAAACTTTTTTACTACTACCTTGGGGCCGGCTTTCAGCCCAACCAAATATTACATGGATCGACTGTCTATCTGACCTCCACAGCCCTGTTATGGGAACACGATAAGCCCCGCAAGGCTAGTCTGGCAACTAAGCAAGATATTTATGTAAACGACTGTATTTTTTTCACATTACAGATGATGCAAGCCTAGAATTTGCCCCGGTAAACCTTCACCTGCAACGTATGTGGGTTCACAATGATACGTTGAACAGGACGGGCTTCCACGACATTGTGACTGCTGGCGCGTTCGCTGCGCACACTCATAAGGCCGAGCGCACTGGAGGCTTGATCAGGTAGGCTTGCTAGTAACACTTTTGACCAACGGGGTAACTGCTTAACACACTGACAGTAGGAAAGGCTTCCATTTTGACAGTTCAGCAACAATCATTGCATTAATTACGTTGTTGAGCAGACAATGTTTTCGAACACATGAAGCAATGGATTAACAATATGTTAAAAATGATTCAGTTTATGATTGACAGTGTGTTACGCAATTTGGGTGCTGAACAAGATAGACAACTGGTAATCGCTTTTAAAGCGTTTCGCATTTCTACAACGACTTTCAACAGGATTGACATAAACTTTTCGGAAGCACAATAGTTTTTGACTTATGCTTCATCGTTATCGCAACTATTTCACTTCGTCAATGCCCTTAGCCCTGAGGTGGCTTGATAGAAAGGCTTGTTAACGGAGTAAAAAAACAGCATCGCTATACTCATAGGTTTAGATAGTTAATTACGGGATTGCTGTTGTATGAATTTTTAGTTCCCGATTATGACGTTTTGGCGCCGGGTTAATTCAGATTTCTTTTTGTTGTTATACAAAGCTAAAAATAACCGTTTTGGTTGTTTGAATGTTATGGTAAACTAAATACCCGTAGTGTAACTATATTTTTGACAATAGTAGCCAGTATTGACGTGCCATTTTTCAATAGCGATAGAGTTGCCGATGCGAACCCTCGAAGGGAAGCCGGTAGGAATCGTGTTATATGGTGCTTTCGCCAACCACCAACCCGCACTGGGCCCGCGTGGTAGATAACAGCCCACTCCCTCTCATTGTGAGGAAGCCTGTATCCCAGCAGTGGGAACATTATATGCTTCTAAAATAAGCATGCTTGAATTCACTTATAAAAAGACTCACGTCTAGTGAGCTATTTTTAAGTCGTAACAATGATCTTACGCACACCGATTACCATAACAATCGCGTTAGAGTAATTTTTGTTCGTGTTTTATGTCCAGTAGTAAAAATCAACGGGCTATTGTCTGCACCATTCAAGTTTGAGACAAATAAGGTTTCTACAATGGATTATGTTCCTTAATGATCTGTGTAGTTCCGATGTTTGACACATCTACAAGGTGTACGGAATAAGCGTAAGTCCTGAAAGTAGTTTGTTCATAATCGACTACTGAATCGATGTGAGTAACTTTTAATATAGGTATGTTTAAAAAAAATACCTATTGTGCCATACTGACCACTGATTGGGCCAAAGAAAATTAAATCTTATTTGAAGGCAATAATACATAATTTTAAATGCACAAAGTAATTTGATAAAATTTTGCTTTTAACGCAGTATTCTAATTGGGGCGTATGAGGACTTGCGTTAACTATGTTACACATTGTATAGTTACACTAAATGTGTAGTTCTATCTATAGAACAGCTGATATATATTGATTTTATAAGCGTTGTAAAACGCTTGCACAATCACCAAAAATTCGCAATAATTTTACATCCATCAACTCGCGCTAAGCTTGCGTGGTAGATTACGGCCCACTCACTCTGTTGGAGAAGGTCTTTGTCGCAGCAGTTGGAAAATTATAGGCTAAATTTATTTTAAAAAAAATATAGTTAGAGCCTAGTGGGCAGGCTATTACAGGCGAATATTATGCATACACACTGACTTATTACTCGTTAATATTCTAGGAAAATCGTATACTTACTTTTACACTGTTTGTAAATATGTGAGCACCATGTATCTATCATAAAATTAATTTATCTGTATTGCTTCAATTTAATTCTTTTTACCTATTTTGGTATGGTAATTTTATTCTGGGTATATCGTTTTCACACATAATTATATAATGAATGTACTATGTTCAATATTGTACTAAAAACATTTTAAAAGAGTGGAGTTTCTTGCCCACTCTTCTCCATACGAAACAACATTTTGGAAGGGGCGACTAGAAGCAGTTCTATTTTAATGTAAATGTTGAAGTTCAAAAGTCCCCTTTAAATGTCTATTTGAAATAAATGCTTAGACTTTGACTTTGACATATAATATGTTATACGATTCTACAGTTACCATTTTACTCATTCTAGGTTAGTCCAGCAAGTGAAAGACATAAACAGCACTAAAGCTGAGTTGAGTTCCATCACGAACAAGATACAAACAGAGTACGATAACTTGGTGGCAGTGAGGAGGCTGCGCGAAGAAGTCTCCGAGGATATGGAGAAGATTGTTATGCTGATGCAGGCTAAGCAGTATGGAGGGGTCGCTGTAGTTGTTGAAGGTCAGTTTGAACTATGATTGTGAGTCATCATCAGTGATCGGATTTTGAGGCGCAGTTACTGATGTTATCAGAATATGCATAATTTCGAGTACGTAGTAATCTTTAGTGACGTGTTTGTTTTGAAGGCGGACTTTTACGGACTGATCGTTCTGCTTATCTAATTACTTTGGCTTGTGATATCTGTAGTAACGATTTTCTGCTGTGACTGAATTGGATGTTAGTTTGGACCGTTTCACACACGAACGGTGATGTGAAAATAAATTATAAGAGTGTGGAGCAAGTAAGTGAGTTCGTATATTTGGGGAGTCTGTTTATAAGGGATGGAAAAATTGATAAAGATGTGGAAAGGAGAGTAAATTCGGGAAATAAGAGGCCTACCAACGCTACACCTTCCGGTACGCGGTCGCCACTCCAGAACCTTAGGTAAATAGGTAAAATGGGCGGTTCTCCGCAACTCCACGTCAAATCGCGATTTTGCGTACGGGTAGGAGAATCAGTTATTCGATCCACCCAAGCTCCTCGAGAGAGGCCAGCGTCGTCTTGGTGTTGCTGAAAATCTCACGAAGGGTACCGAGGTATCATGCCCTGTAATCCATCAGTTTTCTGAGTACTATTAATGTCTATTTCAGGAATTAAAAGTAAAGTGAAGAGCATACTCGCACAATGGGAACCGGCTGTGGTTGAAGAGTCGTTGTCTTTCATCGGCTGGCCGAAGAATAACTGCAGTGAAGAAACTGATCAACAGGTATATTGCATACACCGTTCTATTGAATAATAATATAATACCAGCCCATTATTTTCCTACTGCAGGGAAAAGCTTTCTTTTCAAAAATAGAAAACATGAGCATTGATCACCACACCTCAAAGCGGGTTGGACATTTCAGACTCATACGTGGACCACACTGAAAGTTGTTATTAAATTAAAACGGAATCAAAAATCAATTCAAAATATTTTATTTCACATAAGCCTGCATGGGCACTTATGAAACGTCAGAAGCTAGGTGCACGGTTCCAATTTGTCGTTTCCTATGGAGAAGAGCCGGCAAGAAACTCCACGGATACTCTTTTAAAAATAATTGGCTTTTACAATGTTTTCAAATTACAGTGATAATAGGTATGGGAGGACAGTGCAGGCCAGTCAATAAGTGCCAGGTACTTAGAGGAATTAAAATACAGAATAGAAAAACGTCTACAAATCTAGTCTCTAAGGCCTACAACGTTCTCTCATTCACAATATGTAAAAGAATCTACGTATATAAAATGAATCTATTTGAATGATCCAGACACCTGTTAATATTTTTATTGCTTTTCGAAGTAGTCTGCGTCCCTTCTAAGCACCATCGCATACGATGGAACCATTGACTGAAGCAGTGGGCCCAATCTTCTTTAGGGACCTCATTCGCGCCTTTTTCAAACGCAGCCATGGCATCTTTAGGGTTCATAAAAAAAAATCCTCTAAGTGTATCTGTTGGGAGATGAATACAAAGGACTCAAAAACTCCACAAAATTACTTTATTAGATTTCAAAAAATAAAAATATAGCTTTCAAGAGCAACGTTGACGTTTTCTTTGACACGCGCTCTTGTCGATAACTTCTTTCGAATTGGCGGCCGGCCGGCCGCCATGTGTCAGATAGCTAAACCAATTACGCGCGTGTACAGTATCTTTAATTTTAGGGAATAAATAAAAGTCACAAGGTGCCAAATCGGGAATATAAGGAGGATGACTTAATAACTTTCTAACATACCTTTCTAGACAAATATTCGATAGTCCGTCTGGCGGAGTGATCTGGACCGTTGTCGTGGTGGAGGAAGATCCTGCTTCTTGGGCGCTGTTGTCTAACATACATTGACTGACATACCAATCTGCAGTAACAGTCCTTTTATCTTCTAGGACAATTGTTGTGAAATTACCCGTCCGTCCAAAGAATGAAGCAATCATTTTTTTGCCTTGACTTCTGCCCTTCTTTTGGACAAATTTTCGAATGGAAACATCCATTGTGCAGATTGTTTTTTGGTTTCGGGTTCGTAACAATATATCCAGCTTTCATCACCTGTGCCGATGTCATATATAGCATTCCAGTGACCTCTTTCATATTTTTGAGGCATTGAGCGGCACCAATCTAAACGACGGCGCTTTTCATTTTCCGTTAAATTATGAGGTATCCAACTAGTACAAAGCTTTCTGACACCTAAGGCTGCATTCCAAATAACGATAATATCGATTTGTACCCCTGTTTTGTACTCCTCGTCACTTTTCCCTAAAGGTTCATTAGAAAACCAGCGTCAGACAGCATCAGTCTGTCTGGCATTAATGCTGAAATAAACCTTTTTGGTGCAGCCGTGAGGCACACACTGTTGTAATTATTTATTTATTGTCACTTTTTTATTTGTTATTGTATTTTGTGTTTCACGGACTGTGTCCAAATAAACGGTATTCTTTCTTTCTTTATTTGAGCTTGCTCACACGCGTTCCGAATAGGCGTGAGCGCGATAACGATTTCCTGGAAATCTTCATAGATCACGTCATGACATGCGCCATCTTGCGAAAACGCCGGCCATGTCCTGAACTAAAATCACCATGAGCGCTGTCAAAAATGTCAGTTGTGCTGTTTTATTTTGAGTCGAATCATATCTTTAGACCTTGGATTTATTTCAGTTCTTCTGGCTAGAGTCGCCACCTAATTAAAGAAGAAGACGAAATTTGTGGTGTATACAAGTTTTATATGGTGTATATGTTACCGGCCAAACCCAATTTCAGGCCAAACAGACTTATCCTACGCGTGATATGTCGCAGCCAACTAGCTTAATTAGCCATTTCGTTAACAGCCTTTGGAAGTAACGCTCGCCGGCCGCTGCCGCGGCGCCGCTCGCGCGCTTTTGGTCAAAGTTCTAACCTAACCCATTTAATCGGCGTGCCCCGGCTTAATAAACCAGTTTGGCCTGAAATCGGGTTTGGCCGGTAACATATATATGTTTTCTATGTTTTCACGTTGAGTGAGCACTGTGTTCACGAGCATACCGTATTGTTGACAAAAATTACAGCTCTTAGCTGTTATAATCGTGTTATCTAAATCGTAACACAAATTATTGATGATGTGACCGATATTGTTCTAATTTGGAAAGCAGCCTAAATGTTAATGTGAGAATTTTGGATGCCTAAAGCTGCCCGAATCTGTTGATATGTCACCCTTCTATCAGCTTCTATCATTAGCCACACAGCACTCACGTTATCTTCAGTAGTCGCCGTAGAAGGAAGTCCTTCTCGGGAATCATGGAGTATGCTTCGACCACGTTTACACTCATTAAACCAGTTGTAAACAGTGGCACGGGATAGGGCTTCGTCATGAAATGCTAATCGAAGTCTATCTTAACATTGTTGTAGAGTTCTTACTCAAGAACAATGTTACGATAGACTTTCCACGACGACTTTCGTTGCGGTCTTCCGCAACGAAAGTCATAATAAATAATTTTGCGATAATTTTCTCTCGTCAAATCCATTTCGACGCACGACAGACACTTTTAAAATTGCCGGCAATTTATAAAAACAAATGACATTTATGAATTCATTTCTCATCTACAGATTCCCAATGCGTTGCTAATTCGATTCCACGCTTATTCCAAAAACTTTCAGTGTGACCCACGCATAATGAGTCCAGGTTTCCTTACGTTCTTTTCCTGCATCGATGTCATCGATGTCCAAGGTACAGACGCCAGCACATCAAGCTACCCTAGTCTGTCAAATTTTCCCAATAGAACATAAACCTTATGCTTATGTAATAAAGTTGAAAGTCTATCAAATAAATTTGACAGATTGGCTACCCAACACTAATAAAAACTGTTCAATTCGAAACAGTAGCGCGCTCATCCAAACAAACTCTTCAGCTTTATAATATTAGTATAGTATAGATGGAGCGACTGCCTATCTAACCTTCGCTACTTGTCTAACCATGAACCTTACGAAATATTCCCATTTTCTTATTACGACATAAAATCTCATTACTACCAACCAATACATAAAAAAACATTCCAGACGATGACCACAATAATGCGGCTAACAGAACAACTGAGTATGTTCGACACGAATTCCGACTGCGACACTTTGGACGCCTCTTCAAGTTCCAGTTCAAAAGAGACGTCACCCACAGGAGAAACACCTACCCTCTCTTCAAGCGTCCCCAACATATCCGACTATCCCCGAAAGAAGGTTCTAGAAACTGAACTTCAATTCCACAACGATTACTTCAAGAACGAGATAGAGGATAGAGACCGGGGAGGGTTGAATCATTCGTTCAGGTCTGTGAGGTTATCGAAACCGAAAATGGAGGGACAAAGCCTATCGTTTGACTACAATAAGAGACACGGGAGCTTGAGGCATGACTTTAAGAGTTCTGCGTCTTTGGAGCAAGTTTCTTATCGATGTTTGGTCGATGGACTAAGGAATGATAGGAGAAAGGTGGGTTTGATCTCGTATCTTATTTTTATCTACATTATTAGTAGTAATAGATGTTGCTTGAATGTATTTTAATATTTATTATTACAAGCCATACGGGATTTCCCGTCCCGAATATTTCTTTTGATCCAACAGACTTCATCTTTGTCTCATATTTTCCGTAACTAGCTTAATACTAACAAACCGTTGGTTTCATGTCTTAAATATATGGGGTTTCCTGTAAAAGTCATCTTTCAGTTTCATTTGTCTAACGATGTACGGGTTGTAAGTGCACAATCTCACACTCACACCAACACCGACGGGGCATACAACAGTGAATATATTATGTCATTGAAAATAAAATACGATATGAAATAAAAACAATTACGATGTTCACTTATTTTTTAGTAATCATTTTTTTTTGTACTACAGTTGTACCATAACATTTTCTTATTTTTTCTGAAAACCATAGAATTTTGACGGTCGTCGCCATAGTAAAGAATGATCAGTAAGCTAAGACCTTTTAAATGTGGTACGTCTCAAGTCTGTTGACTAAGTTTCAATTTTGGGGAAGCTAGAGCCCCTCGTACTTGATTTGATTGAATTCATTCTTTAGTGTTCACCTTCCATAAACGAAGTGTAACAGAATAAACGCAAGACCTGAAAGTGGTTTGGTCATAATTGACTATTGAATCGATATCAGTAACTTTAATGCTTATAGTAATGCTATGGTCGACACGATTTTCTTAATAGTAACGGCCTTATTCATAAAAAGTTATCGAACACATAAACACTTGCTAAAGTCTGGTTTTTCATAGGTAAACCACACTTTAACAACTGTTTAGATGTTCGATAACTTTTATGAATAAGGCCGTTAGCATTTAAAAAACGTTTTGGTGTAGGTCTTGCGTTAATTATGTTACATATTGTATAAGGGCCTCTTGCTATCTTGTGTTTAGGCTGTGCGCGCAAAAATCTTAAATTCATTAATTCACTAAAATAAATCAATAAATAAAATTATTTATTGGCATTAAAAAGAATCACTGACAGATAGTGAATTATTGAATTTAATATTTTTGTTATGTAGATTGGTATTGTCTGTTGTCTGTATATTATGTTCTAAATATGATTTGGTCGGTGTGGTTTCGTCGCGATGTCATTGCAATTGTATAAATTTGAATTATTGGCGTGTGGTCGTGAAATTAAACGTCTTCGCAGATTTTGTAACTAAAGTTTAACTCTTGTTACTTCCAGATGAAGGTCTTCTCTTTATTCGTTCATTACTATCTGAGTGTTGATCTTTTATCTTTTATTTGTCACAATGCCAGCCTATGCGATACTGCTAAAATATGTTTTGCAATTTCTCTACTAATCGCATTCCATGCTCGCGCGATAATTTGCAATCCTGCCAATATAAATGTTGCCCGAAAAGAAAGCTATAGACGAAGGTTTTATTTATTTGATATGCCCATACATTCCACCGGTTTCTGAAAGTCTGGTTTAGTCCCAGACGATTCATTAATCATCTGCCTAGCATTTTCACAACTTTGGGGTCTTCTTCCAGTGTAATCGTTATTAATTTATTGACTGATTTCTGACTGGCTTATCCAATGCGAACTGTATCATCAAAACGTTTGAGAGTTTGTTTATTGTTGTTTACGGTTTCGTTTGAACAAGCTATTTTTTTTAATTGAAAAGGGGAAGTAGAGCCAATAGAAAATCTTTTGTAAAATCCTGTTGTCGTATTTAAGCTTATTAAATATGATTATAATAATAATTAATTCGTGCAGGCTCCGCTTCAGTTTCAAGTTGACTGTTTCTCGCCATTCGTGGTGACGACAGTTAGTACGACTGACACTTGACATTAGTGACAGTGACCTCACTGCTGATGTGCATCATAGCGATGTGTTTACATATCTATTAAGCCCTGTAAGCTTTTGGTTATTCTAGCAACCTGAAACTCTCGTGTTTGGATAGAACTTAATTACTTGAAGATATCGCGCTATTGCGTCATAATCATCTGCCAAGCCATTTCCCTAGTATGTTGGGGTCAGCTTCCAGTCAAACCGATATCGCTATTGCGATATAACCTCAAATAGTAGATGCTAATTAGCGAGCAGTGGTGATCCAGTGGTATCCGCCCGGACTTAAAAGAGTTGTAGGTCGAACCCAAGCAGGCATAAAGTGCCTTTGTGTATTTAATTTTATCATCACTGCTCTCAAAACGGTGATGGAAAATATCGTAAGGAAACCGGCATGTTTTAGAAGACATGTGACATCTACCAACGCACTGGGCCCGCGTGGTGTATTATGGCCCACTCCCTCTCACAAAGAGGAGGCCTGTGTCCCAGCAGTGGGAACATTATAGGCTGATTAAATTGATACTAACCTTAGCCAATTAGCTGCTAAATTGATACTAACTTGTGACGCATTTGCGATACTGACATATTACGTTCAATATTCCGAGCAGTTAGATCAAAACTGCGCAAATACTGTCTCAGAGCGAACTTTCCGGATAGTGATAGATCCTGGGTTAATCAGTTCATTGTAGTAACAAAATATAATAATAAATATATGAGTAGTGAGACTGTTTCGTTAGATTAGTGGTCAAAAACGTGATTGTTGGGCGAAGTCGGGGGTTCAATTTCGAAGGTCGTATCAGGAATTTCGCAGTATAGCTGCCCTGAGTCTAGATCCTGGGTTAATCAGTTCATTGTAATAACAAAATATAATAATAAATATATGAGTAGTGAGACTGTTTCGTTAGATTAGTGGTCAAAAACGTGATTGTTGGGCGAAGTCGGGGGTTCAATTTCGAAGGTCGTATCAGGAATTTCGCAGTATAGCTGCCCTGAGTCTATATTTTAGGGTGGTTGTCAATGGCAACAGACAAGTGTGAAGCGCAACGGTCAGCAATGAAAATATCACCTACAGAATTGCTTAATTAAATTAACTAAGAAAGAATTCTGTTCGTTGATTTATTTCTCGCTTACCAGCTTCTTCGCTCAGCTCTGGTGGAGTGCCAGTTTCAAGGTTGTCTGCTACTGAAGGCAAGACATACTGTACGCCGAAAGTAGTCCCCCATAAGGACCGCTCTTCACCACTTCCTAGTTCTTTAGCTGGGAAGAAGTAGCACAAAAAACTCCTCAGCATAATGTATGGTGAAAATCCAGCCTAATCATGGCTTGTGGATGTTTCGTTTTCTCCCCCGTTCACCAGGACCCATTCTCGCTTCTGTTTGCCTAGCTCCTGCTATTAGCGAAGTTCTATCATCATTATAGGCATATGACGTCCACACCTGGCAAATGCTATGCTTTTTAATTATGCTATAATACAAAGCTTGCTTGCGTAGCACAGAAGCTGATATTGTTACTTATTCTGCTTATTCTTAGTTGCATTTTAAGCATAGTCACAATCTATATATACATTGTAGATGTGCGAAGGTACTAGCTCCTATTATTAGAAAATTTATTGGAACAAATCAGACAATTTAGTACTTAACAATTTTTTTAAAGCTATTTGATTGGTTGATACTGGTTTTTAGTAATGCTTGACTCTTGAGTTAATATCATGGGTTTAGATTTCAATTGGTAATAAAGCGCAGTGTCAGCTATAGCCATTATCATTCCAAAGATAAATTATTTCGTAATATACTTAAAACTCGCCTTTCGTGTCTGTCAGTGTGACCGCGTTGTTCTTCTAGACTATGCAACGGACTTTGTCGCGGTTTACACCATTATTCAGAGGATTTTATCCGGAATGTTTATATGTATAATCAACATAAATATTAAACTGATAACAAAAATCCCGATGTTTCGACATGTCGCCATTGCAACCCGTGCGAAGTAGGGGCAGGTCGCTAGCTAAAATATAATACTTCAATAGAGCTTTAAGCCCATGTACCTGCTGCCTGGCCGTGCATTTTATATATAAACTTAGGTCAGTACATTTATATATCACAAAATGCACTGGCCTAAGCTTTATTTGCTGATGCGTAGTTTAAGTAGGCACATTTAAAGCGCAGTTGTTTATTGAAGATTTGGTAAATTAGAAATGGCAAAATGCATGTTTATTAAAAGCCCGGCAATTAAAACTGTGCAGTGAACTAAAGTTGTACACAGTTCTGACCTAAACCTATGCACTCCAGAACTATTAATATTGTTTTGACTGAACTTTATTTCTCCATTGTAGTTAGATAGAATAACTGTTAATTGTATGCTGCTTTATTTGCGTTTTAAATAGCTGCTACTGCATGTTTATGTAAACTAAAATCATGCACGGCGATATTTTCGTATATTCTCGTATAGTCGAATTTTTCGTATTTTCTGCCTTTGTGAACTATCGCGAAGATACTCTCTATAACCAAACATCTGTAACGGCCCGGCCACGACTTCTGTCTCAGTGAAATAAACGGCGCGCTGAGCGCTCCCTATGCCAATCGCCAGTAGCAACGAATCGTCATATCGACTAAAATTAGATAGTACATAGTTGACAAAATAGTAGGTAGTACTTTTGTGAATAATCACTAATCAATCTTGATCTCATATCCAAAACCATTTCTTAATTTATTCACCAATTTTTTAATTATGCTGTTAAAAAATTAAATGATAAACGCATTCGTATTAATTTTTGCTACACAAAAGACCAAATATTTTAATCGGCAAGTCGCCGCTTAATTCATCTAGCCGCCTATACATAACCAGCCAGCCGCGTACCATAGCCAGCCGCGTATCACAGCTAGCTGCATCCCACAGCCAGCCGCGTACCACAGCCAGCCGCGTACCACAGCTAGCCGCGTACCACAGCCAGCCGCGTATCACAGCCAGCCGCGTATCACAGCCAGCCGCGTATCACAGCCAGCCGCGTACCACAGCCAGCCGCGTACCATAGCCAGCCGCGTATCACAGCCAGCCGCGTACCACAGCCAGCCGCGTACCATGGCCAGCCGCGTATCACAGCCAGCCGCGTACCACAGCCAGCCGCGTATCACAGCCAACCGCGTACCACAGCCAGCCGAGTACCATAGCCAGCCGCGTACCATAGCCAGCCGCGTACCACAGCCAGCCGCGTATCACAGCCAGCCGCGTATCACAGCCAGCCGCGTATCACAGCCAGCCGCGACGCGTGCCACGACTACGATTTGCTCGTCAAAATTCGCGCGGGTTACGCTGAGCGCGCTCACATTATCCGCTTCATCTGGCATTAGATAAGATAATAATATATTTGTCCAAACAGAAGTACAAGACATATAGGTACAACACAAATTGTCAGCACGCAAGAGATGATAATAGTAAACATAAAGACATAATAATCACCCTTAAATAATGCAACCTCATAAGCCTTAACAATGGCATGCAAATATTAATACAATAATTTAAAATGTCACTCCGAGTCTAAATATTTAAAACTGTCATAATAATAGAAAAACATTAAATTGTTAAAAAATAGTCAAAATCGCTCATCATATCAATACATTTTGTTACATTTCTTTTTACCGCTCGCCGCCCCGCGCTTTGATTCGCTCAAAGCGGCATGGTCATAGCCAGGCTGTTAAAGACTAAACCCATTCTGGAAGAACTAGCAGTGTTTAAGAGCGTTTATCCTGCGCGGGCTGGCAACGTCGCATTTTAACTAGTTTTTCGTGATTATCTGATTAAGTTTAAATGAAAGTAGATTTTTTTTTCAGCCAGTCATTAAATCGTTAGTATTTATAGGATTATGTTACTTTTTTACAGTTATTTTCTATTTGCAGTACTTATCTGTGTGAAATGTTTTTATTTAAGAGTCAATGTTAAAAATAATTATAAATACCAGCGATCTAGTGCATGGCTGAAAAAAAAATGTTAATTGATAAATATTTTATAAAATAATCAAAAAACCACTAGAAATGAGACATTGCCAGCACGCGTGGGATAAACGCTCTTAAGCCTTCAGCGGTCAAACCACTGTTTTTACCATTAAAGTCTACGTTTTTTTTCCTGTCTTTCGTCCTTTCAGTGAACAACAAAGAATATCTATCTGTCCATCTAAATATTTGGCGGTCGGTGTAGCAATAATATGCAATTCAATATTGTGTAGCTATTGTGGTACCGAGCTTAACCAGCTTAACCCTGGGTCCCGAAAGTTTGATCTGTTTCCAAATCTTAGGGTCAACTAATGACAATAGATAAGATCATAGATTATAAATATGAGATTGCACTTCATAAAGATCATGAAGATATTGTACGCGAGTGCAGGGTTGTTGCTGTGAGAAGCTATAAGCTGGTTCGCAGGTTTGCATGTTGTAGTAAGGAGGTTATAATTACGTTGTTTAAGGCTTACTGCCAGACTTTCTACACAAGCAGCTTGTGGGCCAGCTACGCGCGGAAAACAATGGACGCCCTGAGGGTCTTGTACAATAACAGCTTCAGAATGCCTTTGGGGTTGCCGCGTTTTTGTAGTGCCTCTGGCATGTTCGCTCAGGCACGCGTTGTCGACTTCCACGCTATGGGGAGAAAAACAGCGTCGCTTTTGTAGAGAACGCGGTCAAGCCCTAATAGCATTCTGAAGATGTTACTGGACAAATGTAATTCGCCGATGATGAATCACTTCATGCAAGAAGTGTTGGTTAGGCAGGAGTGATACATTTTATCTTGGTGTACGTTTGTATATTGGTTTCCTGTAAGCTTAGTATTTAGTTAAAATAACACACTAACATAGCTTTTAAGTTTCATTTTGTACCGAACTTACTAACATAAAATGGATCACTGTTGTCTATGGAAATAAAATAATTTAATTTCGGCCCCTGGGCAGTAAACAGATTTATTGATCGTATTATGAAGTATTAATGCTATCATGATTCCATTGCGTATAAGGAATGGCGCTATCTGTCCTTGATAGCTCCGCCTTTCTGTCGCTTTACAAAACTCGGCATGAATACTTCACTTCGTTTTTTATGAGTTCCGAGAACGCAATAAAATTACAAATCTAGTCGGAATCGTGTTTGGGTCTTTCTTTCAACGAATTCATAGATTCTAGATATTTTTCGATTGTATAAAGCGCAAAAGAAAGAAACTAACTATATCAATTGTTGGTTGTAGGCATCAGAGTCGAGGCGTGAATCAACCACGTTGCCCGCTGTTGGGCAACTGGACCAAGCGACGAGAGAGAGCAACCTGATCTTCCTAAGAAACGTTGGAAATGTGGTTGAAGACTCGCTCACATCTCTTGTTGAAGAACTAAATAAGATTGTAGCGAGTAATGGTGAGTTAAGTAAAAGTACATATAATGTAATAATAATAATCTGAACACATCATCATCTCATCATAATCTAACCAATTTTCAAGGTTAGCACTTGGTTTCGGCCCGTTACTACCCCCATAAATCCGGCACAACTTTATTTAGTTTCTCTACCTTGTTATTTGTTTTGTTGCAATAATACAATAAAAAAAAACATATTACTATAGCATACACATGCATTTTGATAATGAGAAGGCATCCCTATTCGAAAAAGAAGCGCGTATGATTTTGAGAACACTTTTGTGTGACTTTTGTAAATAGACAATAATTGCAAGCATTGTGATATCTTTTCCTTTGTAATTTGTAACATCAACTGTCTTGGTCTGTTGTGATATTTTTTTCCATACGTCGTAAAAGCAACATCTTTCCGTAAGCCGACTGACTGCTAGCCGCTCATGAATTATTTAAGAGCAGAACGTCTGAACCCAAAGGTTGTCGATTCCTTCTTTATGTGGGACTCCATGCTTTGTTGAAATGTTTTGTTATCGATGGACAGATATTGATTTGGACAGTCAATAGCTTGCGCTCGTTGGTGACGGATAAATGGTGAATTAGGTACCTACCCCATCAACATGGATGTCGTCGTTCAAGAATAACCAATATTAAGTGGAATATTACTTCTTACTTAACGAATAGCCGAATAGCCGAGCTGACTATGGAAATATGCAATTTGTATAGCTAGTTTTTTTTCAATCATTGTTCCTCTCAACCTAAGCACCTGCCATCTAATCTCTTCACCACCCTTGGTTGACTGGTAGAGAATGCCTAAGGCATTAAGTCCGCCTTTGTACCTTTTTGTGTGCGAGAAGTTTAAATAAATAAATAAATAAATATTATCGCTCGAATTTATCAATGGTCTCAGTAATTTCATAAAAGAAAAACATTTCCAGCTTCATCAGACGAAGAATTAGACACAATAAAAGGCCTCATGGACGGCGTAAAGTCGAGTGCAGACGATGCAGCGAGATGGATGCGTGTGTCGCACGCAGCGTTGAGACTTCGATGCGAGTCGCCACAATGGGCACGTGAGCACGCTGCTTTACAGACGAGGAGGGACACTTGCTTCTCTCAAGCGGTACGTAGATAGGGAACAACAGAATACTACATTTAAATTATGCCTGTGGTACTGTATGATGGCGCCTGGGACAGCTTATCTATACTGGGCAAATTTTTAACCAGTGCGCAAACTGTAACCATGAATTCAGCATATCATTCTAGACACATTCAGCATATCATCGAAGAAATTTTTCGTCGGTTGTACAAAAAAAAATCAGCTGTTTCACAGGAAAGTACAATACCTACGCAGTCAAAATATATGTTCTATGTTAAGGGTTTTGGTTTCCGCACTTAGTCCTTCAAGTGGACCATTGTGCGTGAGCCATGGCGGCCTTCGGTTGTCATTCCAGCCAGCCCACCTCCCTCCAGAAGTTGGCTATAACTCCTGGTCTGTTGAGAATATCTGTGTAACATTTGGGTTCCCCGAGGGTTTCTGTTCTAATCTGGGCTACGCCTGTGCATTCGAAAAGCACATGCGTGACGGTCTCCTCGGCCTCCATGCAAGCCCTGCACAAGGGGCTGTCTGTTATGCCTATTGTGTAGAAGTGTTTGTTTAGTGGGCAGTGTCCTGTGATGGTTCCAGTCACCAGACGCAGATCTTTCCTGTCCAGGCGTAACAGTCGTCTGGTCAGCCTGCCATCCAAGGATGGCATTGCTTCCCTAGACTGCCTGCAGCCTGGTGTTAGGTTCCACCAGCTCTCGGCTTGTGTGTGGGTGTATTCTTGAAGCCACCTGCGTAGTTGGTTGAAGGGGATGGGCACGATGGGCTCGGGACCACATACTGACGCGCTGGATGCCCTTCTGGCCAGTTCGTCAGCAGCATCGTTGCCTAGCGATCCACTATGTCCTTTTATCCATTGCAGTGTCACAGAGTTGCGGTTGGCAACCGTTACTCTTTCTAGTGCATTATGGCATTCTAGTGCTAAACTCGATGTAATGTATTTTTTTCGTAGGGATTGGAGAACTGAAGCACTGTCGGAGAGTATACGTATGTGTGTGTCTGTGACCCTCCTAGCTTCTATGGCGTACGCCGCTTGTATAATGCCCACACATTCCGCTTGGTATACGGTGTTTAGCATTCCCAGCGGGCTGGATATGTTTATGTTAAGGTCTTGTGAGAAAACTCCGACTCCGGTTCCGGAGTCGGTCTTTGATCCATCAGTGTAAACTCTTAGCTCATCCGGGCCTGAGTGATCGTATTGTTCTTCTATGAGTACTACGTTGTAGTGTCTCTGGAAGTAATGCAATTTCGGGGTTTTATCACAGGGTGATGCCATCATTGGCTGTCGCTTGATCGCATCATCCTTAATGCGTGTGTGCTTGACCCTAGAGTCTTTGCTTAGGGTTCCTGCTATGTCTAGCCTCAAGGCAGCCAGTGCTGCCTCCTCCCGCACTATGAGATGTAGAGGGGGCAGCCCCAACATTGCCTGTAGGGCAGCAGTGGGTGTAGTTCTCATGCAGCCGGTGATTGCCACACAGGCGCACCGCTGCAGCTTTTCAAGGTCTTTTTGTGCTGTGCCTAAGTCTGTTCTGGGCCACCAGACTATTGAGCCGTATGTAATAATTGGTCGAATAACTGTGGTGTACAGCCAGTGGGTGACTCTGGGGCTAATGCCCCAGTTCCTGCCAAGCATTCGCTTGCACTGCCACAGGGATATGCTGGCTTTTGTAGTGATGTAGTTGGTATGTTTTGCCCAATTCAGCTGTTTGTCCAAATATATGCCCAGGGATTTGGTTTCAGTTGCTAGGCTTAGGGTGGAGCCAAACAGACGCGGAAGTTTCAGTTCCGCGAGTTTCCTCTTTTTCGTGAAGAGGATCAGTTCGGTTTTTGTTGGATTTACTGATAGTTGGTGTTTGTTGCACCAGTCTTCGACTATTTTCAGGGCTTGGCGCATTAGGTTGCATAGGGTATTTTCATGGGTGCCATTTATTATTATGGTTAGATCATCGGCGTAGCCTACGGTGAAGTAACCTTTGTCATTCAGTGTTTTAATGAGGCTGTCTACTACCAGGTTCCATAGAAGTGGCGAGAGGACTCCCCCTTGTGGACAGCCCTTCGCCACTACTGCCCTTGTAGTGTCGTTTACGGTAACTTGTACCGCTCTCAATTTGAGCATATTGGTAATCCACCCACTCAGGGTCGTATCAATGTTGTGTCTCTCGAGGGCCATGTTTATGCTGCTAAACATGGTCTTGTCAAAGGCGCCCTCGATATCAATAAAAGCAGCCAGTGCTGAGCATTTGTGGTCCACTGCGCATTCAATTTTGGATACCACGCTATGGAGTGCGGATTCTGTTGATCTGCCAGTGGAATATGCGTGCTGTTGTTTATGAAGTGGTTTTACCCGGAGAGGTCCGTCTCGGATATGCCTATCACAGAGTCTCTCGAGGGTTTTCAGTAAGAAGGATGTGAGACTTATGGGCCTATAGGCCTTGGGTTGTGTATAGTCTGGTTTGCCTGGTTTGGGTATGAAAATGACTTTCACTTCGCGCCACGCTAGGGGTATGTATCTGAGTGCTATACAGGTACGGTAGATCTTCACCAAGCATGGTATCAAGTGGTCAACCCCCCACTGCAGTAGGGCTGGGAAGATTCCGTCTAGCCCTGGGGACTTGTAGGGCTGAAAGGTGTTTATAGCCCACTTGACCCTGTCTTCTGTTACTATGCTGTGGGCTCTGGACCAGTCTTGGTCTGTAGGTGCCCATTCTGGCTCAGCCTCCCACGTCCTGTTCTCTAGGAGATTGCAGCCTGGGAAGTGAGTCTCGAGAAGGACTTTGCTGGTTTCATAGTCGGTTAGTGTGTAAGAGCTGTCGGGTTTTTTCAGCGCGCCAAGGCTTCGATCCTGATCGGTCGATAGGATTTTTCGAACCCTTGCGGCTTCGTTGTTGGTTTCGATGGATTCGCAGAATTTCCGCCATGCCGCCCTTCTGGCAGTTCTAATCTGCTTTTTGTATAAGTCAAAATATATGAAACAACTGATTTTTTTTTGTATAACCGACGAAAAATTCTACGCTAGAGGATCTAGAACGATATGCTGAATTCATGGTTACAGTTTGCGCACTGGTTAAAATTTTATCAATCAATACATCAATACATATAATAAAAATGTAACGGATCGCTGTCTGGACATGGAAATATATGAGAAAAAATATTATTGATTGGGACCTTTGTCAACGCAAATAGCTCCCAAAACAATCATTGTTAGAATTTTTGTCTGTTTGTCTGTGCGTTTGTGCACGCTAATCTCAGAAACGGCTTATCCGATATAGATGTGGTATCAATCAATAATATATTAATATATTGTGGTAAGCTTGACTTAACATTTAGTGTTTGTTTCAAGTCAATCGGTTCATAAATAAAAAAGTTAAGCCAATTTAAAGAATCACGTTAGTATAGATTGCATGGAAACGCAACAATTTTATTATTTTCAAGTAAGAATTATTTTCAATTTTTGTGGCAATGCTGGCAGTCTTCTGAGCACGTTTCCTGATGACAGCGATGCAAACGAATACTTCGACGCCAAAGTGTCCTTTTTTTGTATTTATTTGTTTAGTTAGTTTTTTTTTTATTCGGCAAATAAACTAATTAGTATGAATAAGGTATACCTACACCTTAAATAAGTATTTCAGCTAGAAAACGCTTTATGCGTTCGAAGTACCAGGTTGTCATAACTTGGTAAGCGTAGGTACACCTGACAAACATAAAAAAACATGTTTGTCAGCTAGAAAACTCCTTATGCCTCCAAAGTACCAGGTTGTCATAACTTGGTAAGAGTAAGTACACCTATGTTTGTCAGCTAGAAAACTCCTTATGCCTTTGAAGTACCAGGTTTTCATAACTCGGTAGGCGATCACCGAACATAGATGTGTCAGCTAGTCACTTTATGCCTTTGAAGTACCAGGCCATCATAACTCGGTGGGACCTAACACAGGTGTTTCAGCTAGAAAACGCTTTATTCCTTCGAAGTATTAGGTTGTCTTAACTTGGTAGCAGATCATGTGCAATGACGCAAGATGTTTTGCTGATTGGTTGACATAACATGTATTGATTCTGAGGCGGTACGAAGTTCGCCGGGTCAGCTAGTTATCTATCTATTAAACACTTGACCGTTATTTGAAGCTTACTAGATTGAGAGTGGCACTACTGGTTTCCGCTATATTTCCCTCTCTCTTGCTCTTTCCTTTGTTTGTATCTATCCGTCTCTTTCGCACATCCAGTTTCCTCACCAGGTGACGCTGCCAAATGTGGGCTTAGCCGTGGCAGTGAATCGTCGACCATTGGCGTCTTTTTCCGCGTGAAAAGAGGTTGTGGAGACAACATTTAAAATATTGTTTCTTTTTTTCAAAAGTGATTATAAGTGCATTCCATCGGACAAAATTGTAAGTAGAATAAACTTTTATAAAACTGTTTCAGTGATGTGATGCATGATCACTATGTTATGGGCAAAGTTATATTATTTAAAAACGGTGTTACCGTTCGGCCTTGCCCTAGCCAGCATTGCATTAAAGTATTCGAGTATAATATTCGCAATGCAAAACTACCCTCATTGCTCTAAAGATTGTAGGAATATGTGTTTTTTTTATGAAATATTGATTTGATAATAATTGTTAATTTTATGTTACCGTTTTTATGACCTCTATCGTTAATATTACATTAGATTCGTAATTATTTATTTCGGTTGTATGTTTTTAATCGCTTACGTATTACGTTAAAAAAATCATAAACCAATCGAAGATTTTCGTGTTAATCAGGATGGAGGGCGCGAGTAGTCCAATTGCAATGGAAACTCCGGGGCCATCGGGGTTACAAAATAAATTGTCAACAGTGCGTCTAGAACGCCAGACAAGTGAATCCTCGAGCTCCTCGTCCAGTATTTCTAGCTGTTCCACGTCCTCAGCAAAACCCAATAAAAAGAAACGTCGCCGTCACTATAAAAAAAAAAGAAGGGAGGCCGCCATTCTCGTGAAGCTAAGTTATTGCAACAATTAACTCAAGAAGTAAGCGAACTAAAAGAACGAGTTTTTTATAGCGATAGAAACTCTGCGTGTTCTCCTCGGCATTCAGCAGAAATGCAGGCAGACGACAATAACGACGAAATTTCCTTATTAGATAATAACGACTATCGGTCTTTGTACGATTATGATGTAGTAGGTGAGAAATCAAACGAATCACATCAATTCAAATTTGATTTACAAGTAAAATTAAAGGAACCGCCGGTTCCTAAGGCTCCTGAAAATTATCTTAAATCTTTAAACGATATTCAGCATTTTAATAAAAGTGAATGGTGTGAGGTTAGGTATTCGGAAGTGCAGAAATCATATAATCACAGTCCCGGTTTTACTGAGCTGGAGATCAATGAAGAAATCAAACCATATGATTCTTTACGACATTTAGCTTTGGCTGATAAAGCCTATGGTGCTCTAACCTTTTGTGCTCTTAAACAGCGAGAGGTATTGCAAACAAGTATGACCGATCTTTTATCCTGGGCACGTGTCAAAGGCAGTGTAACACCCGATCAGTTGCATAACAAGATCTCTGAATTATTTTCGGACGGTGAATATTATAAAGTATCTTCAGATATGATTCAACTTATTTGCGGTCATCGCGCAGAGATAATTCAAATGCGTAGAGACGGAATAATAAATTATGTTCGCGATCCTCTTGTTAAGGCTGCTTTACGCAAAGTTCCACCGTCCAATCAGCTGGTTTTTAGTCCTGAGCTAATGCTATCAACGTTGGAAAAGAACGGAGGCGTTAAGAAGACGTTCCTACCCCCGAATAAATCCAGTGGCTTCAAACCTACTTCGCAAGCAGGATTTAAGAAGACCACTCGCTACCCCCCGCAGGGGTCAGCTTATTATAGGGCACCCTCGCAGGGTGCCCGCCAAGCGTGCTGCACTAATAACATGCCATGCTTCCAGCCCTCGCAGGGCTGTGGACACAACCATACCTCTCAGAGGTCAGGTAATTGCCACCCCACGCAGGGCACCGGCAACAACATTAAAGGTACACGTGGGCCTAGCCACAACTATCATGGACCCTTTCGTTCACGAGGAACTCACCAGCAGCCTAACAAACAAGAGACAAGTAGAAATAACAGAAAGCGGACTTCAGCCACCGAATATCCCCCAGGAGGAAAGAGGAGCAGGTTCTGACAGACAGAACTTCAGAGCAGGCCAGTTAGCGTTCTATGCCGATCGATGGAAGAAACTCGGAGCACCCAAAACCCTTCTTCGCATAATAAAAGGCTATCGCATACCTTTCATCAAAAAACCGCCTCTAGTGATGCCCAATGCACAGAGTCCATTTCAAACAAAGGTATCCGAGGCAATGTCAACTGCTATTTCTCAAATGATAACGCAAAAGGTGCTAGTGGAAGTTTCTCATACTCCGAGTTTCCTGTCCTCAATGTTTCTGGTCCCCAAAGCGGATGGCACCAACCGGCCTATTTTCAACTTAAAGAATCTGAACGATTGTGTTTGCACGGAGCCATTCAGGCTCATAAATGTGTTTCGTGTCCCAGACTTCCTACAACAAAACGACTGGCTGTGCAAAGTCGACCTGTCACAGGCCTACTTCAACTTGCCCATACACCAGTCACACAGACGATTTCTACGACTAAGTTACAAAGGAACATTGCTAGAAATGACCTGCCTTCCTTTTGGCCTCAGCACAGCCCCCAAAGTCTTCGCGACTCTAACAAACTGGGTAGCACAGACACTAAGAGAGGAGGGTATTCGAGTACTCGTCTATTTAGACGATTTTCTCGTGGTTCACCAGGACCATCAGGTACTGCGAGTGCACGTCCAAATACTATTAGATCGTCTGCTGTACCTAGGGTGGCAGACGAATTTCCAAAAATCTGTGACAACTCCGTGCAAAAGCCTCGTATTTCTAGGTATTCTATGGAAACCATGGATAAACGAGAGATCATTGCCACACGAAAAGATCTCAAAAATAAGAGAAAAGGTGCTGAATCTATTACACAACGACATTACGACGCTGAAAGTGCTACAAAGCCTGATAGGACTTCTAAACTTCGCCAGTTTCATGGTACCAAAGGGCAGACTTCACTTTCGGGACACACTAATGTTTCTAAACAAGAAACTAAAAGAAGGCTGTGTCAATGTAGTTTTACCTATAGAAGTAAAGGAGGATCTAGATTGGTGGCTTCTAAATTGTCATCGGGCCTCTCGGATTCACAACCCACCACCGTCACATTTCCTGACCACAGACGCGTCGGATGTAGCTTGGGGAGCTCAGCTAGATGGATACGCACTATCAGGACCGTGGACCGCTCAAGAGCAACAGCTCCATTGCAATCAAAAAGAGATGCTAGCAATACTAAAGGCAATAGAAGAGCGAGGGCCAAACATGTCCAAGTCAACCGTTCTAGTTCAGTGCGACAACAGGACTGTTGTAGCCTTTTTAAGAAACGAAGGGGGAACCAGGTCTGCTTCATTACTCAAGCTTACGAGAGAGATCTTTCAAGTCTTAGACCAGTACCAAATCAGCCTAAAAATCCAGCATATTCCGGGGAAATACAACTGTCACGCAGACCATCTTTCTCGTCATCGTCTCCCTCCGGAGTGGCATCTCCTACCCCAATGTACGGAGAAATTATTCAAAAAGTTCGGAGTTCCGGTGATAGATCTATTCGCATCAGTACGGGCAAAAGTCGTAGCGAATTATGTATCATTGGATCTGAACGACACTCAAGCAATGTACCACGATGCGTTCTCCCAAAACTGGACTTATCCACTAGCTTGGGTGTTTCCTCCGCCTTACCTAGTGCCCAAGGTACTAGCTCACCTAAACTCTGCGTCGGGTCTCTTTCTGATAATAGTCCCAAGGTGGGAGCGAGTCTTTTGGAGAGCAGACCTAAAAGCCCGCGCGATAGCACCTCCATTCACAATCCGGAAACTGCATTCGCAGCTGATAGATACGGTGACAGGCCTCGCACCCCCCAGAGTCCGCGAAATGACGTTAGAAGTATGGAAATGTGGGGGTGGTCCCAGACCTTAGGTGAATGGAATGAAGCTCAGTTACAGCTCTTAAGATCCTCTTGGCGTCCATCAACTAAAAAGACTTATCAAGTAGCATGGAATAGATGGCTCACATGGACAAAACGGCATAAATTAAACCCCTTCCAGCCAACAGGACAAGTTTTGGCTCGCTTTCTTGCAGATTTGAGTCTTATAGAGGGGTTAGCGTATAAAACTATTTTATTGCATAAATCTGTGGTCTGCACATTAAGTAACTCTGACAATTCTGCCAAATTAAGTTCACATGTTTTAGTTACTCATATACTAAAGTCTATTGCTTTAAAAAACCCAATAATTCAAAAATCTGTAGTTTGGAACGTTGACAAACTAGCAGAATTTATGCAAAGCTATTCTGTAGACGCGAAAAATGTATTTGCTACTTGTAGACATACAGCCACTCTGTTACTCCTTTGCTCCGGCAGAAGGGTTCATGATCTAACTTTATTAGCTGTGGACTCAAAACACCTATCAGAAAGTAATGATTGTCTGATCCTATGGCCAATATTTGGATCCAAAACAGATAATGCCGATTATAGACAGTCGGGTTGGAGATTATCTCCTCATCCTAATAACGAGAATTTAGACCCTGTACTTTGGGTGAAACGAACTATAGCTGTACTAAAAGAAAGACGTCAGTCAGGATGTCTTAATAATCTGTTTCTTAATTTTAGAGGACAATCAAGGGTCGCTTCTCGTACAGTCATCGCGGGGTGGGTTAAGTCTCTGTTGTTAGAAGCAGGCATAACTGCTTCGCCTGGCAGTCTTAGGTCTGCGGTAGCCTCAAGGAACTGGGTTAACAATTACTCCTTAGATGAAATACTCTCTAGGGGTAATTGGCGATCACAAAATACCTTCACCCGCTATTACTGTAGAGAAGTGATGCCCTGTATGCCAACCAATTCTGGTTGTAATGTATCTAGAATGTTCAATCCTATTAGTTAAATTACATATAGGTGTCATTGCCCTGAGTATGTAAAGGTTCTCAAGAAGTGTTAGAAATGTTTGCAATGCAATATATAATATGCAATGCATGATGTCCTACAAGATAAAACAAAGTAGATTTAATCGGTGTATCTTATATGGTGATTTTTAGAAAGTCCCTTCTTTTAGACAGCATTTATGATAATTCTAATTTGTTAATGATTCTCAAAATTATCTCAAAAATATGTATTATCATTATGTTCTAGTTCAAACTTATTATTAAATATTATGTAAATTCTCAAAGTTCTTTATAAGTACCTATTATAACGATAATTTTCTTTTCCCTTGTAAAGTCCACATTCATGAGACTATTAAAGTGTATTTTCTCTATGCACATCTAGTTTTATTAATTAATAGCTTATACCCACGTTCACATTGGCGTCATTTCCCACCAGGTGATAACAAACACGTCTCAATCTAGTAAGCTTCAAATAACGGTCAAGTGTTTAATAGCAGTGTTTTACCTAAAAATAAAACACATATTAAATACTTACCTTATTTGAAGCTTACATTTAATTCCTACCTGGTGAATATTTTCGACACAATGATCGACGATTCACTGCCACGGCTAAGCCCACATTTGGCAGCGTCACCTGGTGAGGAAACTGGATGTGCGAAAGAGACGGATAGATACAAACAAAGGAAAGAGCAAGAGAGAGGGAAATATAGCGGAAACCAGTAGTGCCACTCTCAATCTAGTAAGCTTCAAATAAGGTAAGTATTTAATATGTGTTTTATTTTTAGGTAAAACACTGCTATTATATAAAAATTAATCGCTATTTCCCTTGGTCACGGCATCACACGTGAACGGCTGGACTAATTTTGCTAATTCTTTTTATGTTGTGTTGGTTAATGTCAGGAAAAGGTTCTTATGAAAGAAAAAATAAAGAAAGTTGCGAATTCAATATTCGTAGTTAAGACAGGACAACGTCTGTCGGATCAGCTAGTAAATTATAAAAACAAAGCAGCAATGGATAATATATGGTTACAGCGGTGCACGATTATATCGGCCTGTACAATAATGTAGTAAGGTACTTACTGTTTATTCAGATTTAGCAGTCAATATAAACAGAAATTCTTAAAAACTTGCAATGGAAATTTAGCAAACTAAACATTTGCATAAATTTTTTCGTGTTATTTTTGTTATCGACACGCTAAGAATGTGGAAGTCGCGACGCCCCCGTCAGGGGGCGTGACAAGCGGTGCCGGGGCTTCCCCCTGACCCCGGATGGTATGCGGTGGCCTGTAAATACAGGCCCCTCCTGTTCGCCACCAATGGGCATACTGAGAACAGTTGGGCTCACGTTGCGTGCTTGCACACGTGAGCCTATGTGAGTGCCTGCTGTTCGTGTCTTTGTGAGCGCGCCACGGCATTGATACACAACACCGCGTGCTTCTCGGCGTTCAGGCGGTCGATCACCGCCAGATGAGACCCCCAGTTTCCTGGCGGAGGCCCGGTGGGTGACGACCTGCGACTGAGATGCCATTCGACGCTCCCTCAGAGTACGTGTGTCGACACGATAAGAAGAAGATCTTACTCAGATCTTATTCAGTAACTGGGTGGGTTGTGGAGGTAACATAGGTAGTCGCTCCGTGTGAGATACTGGTACTCAGCGGCAATTAGACTGGAAGCCGACCCTGTCATAGTTGGAAAAGGCTAAGCAGATGATGATTGGAGTACTTGATTGATGCTGCTGATGTTCCATGGATGAGAATCTCGCCTTACAACTTATTATAGAACTATAAACGAAACTAGTTGACATAAAATTTAGACGTCATGTTTAATATTTGGTGTAAACACGGGTTAAGGCAGGGAACAGACCTCGCATTGCATCGTTGTTTATTTTGAATTGCATAAATTATGCTAGGCTAAGTGAAGCTCGTCTCATCCTCCTAATTTTTACAACTAATTATTTTCTTACAGTTAACAACAGTAACAGCCGGCTTGCTGTGCTGGCTATGTTCGATGCCGCGTGACATAGTCGCCAAATTACTAAGTTCCGGTCTAGGACCTCTGTGCGGGTTCGAAGGCTTGCTGAGTCTGTATTCCACTGAGAAAGCCATGTGGGGAGACATGGTGGTGGCCGTCGAAGATCTACAGACCGTTGTGTTTACGCTGACTAAAGTTGGACATAGGTAAGTTAGTGATGACGTAAGAGAGATTCAGTTGTATCAAATTATAATAATATAAAGGGTGTATTGTTGAAGCGGGCCGTAGAGGGGAAGTACCCTAAATATTGATGTCACCAATATTTAATTAAAGAAAACATTCCTTTCTTTTTCGAAAGTACGTAAATCTACTTAATTTTTTTGATAAGTTGCTTGACTGATTTCGGAGATAGGACGAAAAATTATTATCTTTATTATTATGTCTTTAATTGATAGGGTCAATCATAAAGGAGATATCTTTCGAATTACTAGGTAACACATGCCGTCTAGTTAAATAAAGATGTTAATTTTTTATTGATGTTGACTTTGAATCCGAATGTTTATATACCATATCCATACATAACATAACATATATCTAAACATATTACAAAACTTTTCAGCAATACAGCAGTACCACACGTTTCGGGAACTCGCGGAGCGCTCACCGTCTACATTCCTATTTCTGATTCACTTTACACGAAGTTTACGTCTAAAGAAGTAAGTTTTATTCTGTAGTTCTTTTATTTGTACAATTTTCACTATTGATGGTGATTGTAAGCTTAGTAGATGCAGTTTTTTTATGAAAATTTATTGCCTTCCTCAATTTGTTACGCCTATTCGTGTGCCGTCAAAAATCCGTACCGAATCCGCGTATACCGCAGTCTCAGTGATGAGAACATTCTACGCTGATTATGTTATTGTCCCATAATTAAAGAAAGGCCTGACATTTACAACTGCACTTAGAAAAGGGTGAAGAAAAACATCGTGAGGTCACTGGCACGTCTTAGAACCAAACATGCGAAATAGATTATAGAAAACTCTCTCACAGGTAGGAGATTTAATCGTAGGAGGTTGGATTGTTATCCAGCAATGGGAAATTGAGTTTTTCTTATTAGTGAATGAATAAAACGAAACAAACACAAATAGTCTTAAACGTGAAACATACCTCATAATATTTAACTTATTTCCAGCATCTATCGTTCACAATAACGGCAGTGTTCTTCAACATCGGCGTCAATGAAAAGGCGACGCTAGCCGAAGCGTTGGGCGAAACGACGCCACAGTACCATTCCAACAGCGACAACTTGGACAGACTCAACAAGTACTACCACAAGTATAGCAAGATATTTCCTACGGACCATATGGCGGCTAGCAGAGGTTACTGTCTTATTAGTATTACCATTGTTTCGAAAGATGTTTGTCTCATTTGTATAGTCGATCTGGTAAATCTTTACAAACACTCCCAGTAAATTAAAACTACACTACCGTTGAAACTATCTAAGATTCAGATATTCAGATACAAAACCTCACTCGAAACTTAAGGATTACGTACAACTAGTTTGAATCTAAAATTAACCAGCAGATCTTAAACGAAGAAGGGCCGTTTAAGGTCGTTCCGCCGAGGCCTAAAATGTGTGATAAGTTCCTAAGGCTAGTGGTGAATAAAAGGCGTGTGCTCAATACAACATTTATCCCTGGCTGGAGGCGTTAAGTTAATTCTTAATGGCAGCCCCAGGAAAGCCCGGTTAAGTAGTCACGGCCTCTCAAGGTCAACTACGAGACGCAAAACAAAAAAAAACAACATTTATTTTCGGAAAGACATAGACAAACCAAGCGTCGCTAGATGCGAACCGTAGCGAGTTATGGGAGGTACGCCAGAACTGCATGTGCATGACGGGGCAATACCCACATTTTGTCGCGCGTGGCTTCTGCCATAAAAGCGCTGCGCGAGCGTGTCGATGCCCAGCTGGACGCCATGCTGAATACTAGTGTTATCGAACCGGTGGACCATTCCAACTGGGCCACGCCACTAGTACGCAAAGCTGACGAGGGCCCAAAAATATTTTTCGATTATAAGGTAACCCCTGAACAGAGTTTTAGCGATCGATAGATTTTCGATGCCAATTTTTTTTAGTCTTATTCAGTAACTTTAGCGCGAATGTTTTTTTTGTTACAAAATTAGATTTATCGCAATCATAGACCAGGTACTTTTTAGCAGAGTCCTCTAGACCCAATTAAATTGGGATTAGGGCAAGAGAATGATGAGTTTGTTAGGATCTATAGTTCTATATATAATTGTACTTACCAATAATAATACTATCTGATTTAAATTACAGCATCATCAAGAACTAAGCCTCTCGAGGAAGTCATGGAGACCCTGAGGATATGCGTGCACAAGAAAGTTCCCAAAAACATTGAAGTACTACATTTAGCTTCGCTAGCTACCAGACTTATGAATGGTAAGATTTTTTTAACTTTTATGAAGACGGCGACTTTTCACGGCCTATAAACGGTCGCATAAAATTACAATTCCGATGGCGACTGCAGATCGCAAACCACAACGGCAAATCCCCACGTCCATCCAATCCTATCCAACCGTAATGACAGACCGCAGTGACACTACTGTTTTCTGTCTTCCTTGACAAGAAATGAGATAGTTGGAAAAATGGAGGGAGACTTTAACTCAGCAATGTGACATTATAGTACAGTCAGCATTAAAAATATCGGGACGTACAGGCTGTGCATAATGATCTCAACGACTAAGAAAATTAAACTTTATCTCAATTGGATAAAGTTTTTGTCAAAATGACAGTTGTCGTGTACTGTTTTCATTCTGAAACATTCCATATGCCATTGAGTTAATTTTTTTAATTTCATAGTTGTTTAGATCAATTTGAACAGTCGGTTTGTCCCGATATTATTGACGCTGACTGTACAAGCTAGCTATAATAATAACTGTCGTTACTGCTTATGCCAAGGCCACATAAAATACCTTCGTGGGCGTGATAGCCCAGTACTTAAGGCCTCTCCCCACATGCACGAGTTTGTGGGTTCAAATCCGGCAATTACCAATGTGACATTTTCAATTCATAAGCCATGGCTGACAAGAGAGTGGCGTTATGTGCGTCTGCAGTATTATAGATTAAAAATCGTGGTTAAACCTGACTCTTCCTTGTTAAGTCAATCATTAGACATTTTTACGGCGCAAAAATGATTTGCAAAATACACGTTATTACAGCCAGTAATAACGTGTCGGATCAAGTGGAGAAGTGCCGAACAGTGTTGCTGAACTATACACGTATAACAAAACTATAGCGGCGGGGCGTGCAAATGGACGATTGTACTAGAAATCGAATCTGACAGTGACAAGCTGTTATCCTGACATCTGACAGCGACAAGCTGTCAACCTGACATTTGTCACGCCACCTGACAGTGAGAAGCTGTCAATCTGACAAGCGATTCGGTATTGCCAAGTGGAAAAACAATAGTAAACCATAGACAGTTTTTTGGGGATACCAGCCGAAGATTTGTGCTGCCAATAAAAATAAATTTCGCGCAAATAGTAGAAATTGAAATATAATGAGTAATGGAAAATCACCTAGTTAAGTTTATTACGAAAATGTACGAGCAAGTTAGCACCAAACTAAATGAGACGAAGACAACTTCCTAAGCCAACGAACGTCCTGGCTGAACATTTTAGTAAAATCTTAACTGTCACTATAGATGAAGAATTAAAACATAGTACAGAAAAACCATAGCTAAATAACGAAAAAAAGACATTGAAGCATTGATCATATTATTGTCACGTCACGTCGGGGGAAGATTCTTGAATATGTTATCCTTTCTACAATAGCATAGTTGCATTCATTATTGCTGGGACTCGTCTGTTGGGTATGCTGCGGTACTAAGTAGCTGCTCCTCATTAATATGGACATTAGCAAACAGCTTCGTCGTTCCCGAAAGGACCTTTTGACATCTTGGATAGACTACAAGACGGCCTATGACTCGGTGCCACATACATGGCTCATGAGGGTGCTGGAGTTGTATAAAGTAGATACAAGTCTGCGCACCTTCCTGATGTCATGCATACATGACATCAGGAAGATCCTCCGCCATCCCTCCATCCGCCCTATGGGGCGATGGAGGACGGTCCTTCGATATCGAGGATGTCGAAATATCCAGAAGAATAGCGAGCCGATAAGGATCGAGGGAGGCATATTTCATGGCGACAGTTTGAGTACGCTTTGGTTCTGCCTAGCCCCGAATTCTCTAAGCATACTGCTGGAGGATTCAGGTATAAACTATTGGCTGAGGGGAGGTGGTCAGGTTATATCTAACCTCCTCTACATGGATGACCTAAATTTCTTTGCCCCCAACAATTTGCAACTGATGGAGCTACTGAAAGTAACTGAAACCTTCAGTAGCGTCATCAGGATGGAATTTGGTGTCGACAAATGTGTGTGGGAACCCAACTCTCGGATTCCATAAACCTTCGAGCCCTCTCCGCAGCCGAAACCTAAAAGTATTTGGGTATGTCGGAAGCATTGGGCATCAATGTTACTGACATGAAGCAATCGTTGAAAGAGCGCTTCTTTGGCCGCCATAAGAAAGTATTTAATAGTATCAGGAAACAAGGTTCACGCCTTTAACGGTTGGGTCATGCCGGTTTTGATGTACCCTTTCGGCATACTCAAATGGACTCAGACCGAAGGCGACACCCTGGATAGGAGGATCCGTATGCTGCTGACTGAATATCGAATGTATCACCCATGGTCATCAGTAATGAGAGTATATTCCGCGAAAGTGTAAAGGTCGACGCTTCTTAAACGCTAAGACCCCCCACAATCGCGAGATCTGCAGTCTCTGGGAATATTTCCTAGAAGTCGACATAGGGATGCATCGCGATGTGGTCGCGGTGGACAAGGGCCTCACCTCACTCTTCTTGGCTAGAGAGAACTAGCGCAAGCCTATTATGCTTGACACTATCGCATGATGGCATGGAGGTATGGCAGAGTAAGGAGCATCACGGACACTTTTTCCGGGCCCCACATGGACCCGATGTAGATCTGTTAGCGTCCGTAGTCTGACTGCGTTTAGGTGATCTCTTTGGGAAATCGAAGATTTTATCTGTGTAATTATGGACGAAGTTATGATTTTATTACCTTCAGTTGTACAAAATAAACAATGCAGCGTTACAACTAAGGGAAAGAGTGTTTTCGATGAGCTCTGGCGCCCAATGTAAGGTTTAACTTGCGTTTAGGATGACGAATAATTACCGGAGATTTATTGTGAAAGACGGCACGGTTGACATCTGTCGGGCATGCTATCGTCTGGGAGATACCATCAGACACATTATCTCCGGGTGTTCTCATCTAGCTAACGAAGAGTATTTGCATTTGTAGCCAGGTTTATCCACAAGGAACTTGCTCTAAAATACAGCCTTGTAGAATCAGAAGTGCCGTACTATAGGTATATGCCCGACCCAGTTCTCGAAAATGGACATATCACAATGTACTGGGATCGATCCATCATCACTGACAGGACTATTGTCGCCAGTAAGCCTGATATAGTGGTGGTGGATCGAGTAGAGCAGCGTGCAATGATCGTTGATATAACGGTCCCGCATGACGGGAACCTCGTGAAAGCCGAGAAAGATAAACAAATCAAGAATGTTGGCTTGGCTCGCGAGGTTGTCGCCATGTGGGATGTGGACTCAGCGATCATTGTGCCGATAGTCGTTACAGCCAATGGCTTGATAGCCAAGAGCCTCGACCAACACCTGAGGAGGCTCTCGTTGGGCAGCTGGGTCAAGGGCCTGATTCAGAAAGCGGCAGTTCTTGACACGGCTCGTATTGTTAGGAGGTTCCTCGCTCTGGAGCCCTGCCCGGCCGGTAACTTGGACCCTGTTCCCGATCGGTATCGGGAACAAGGTCAAAGCTACCGGCGGTCAGGACGGTGGGCTACTATTTTTATACTAATATTTAAAAATGTAATTTATATAAGTATTTAATGAAATAAAGGAGATAATAATAAAACATTTATTCTCAAGTATCCAGGACTCATAATATTAGTAACAATTTACTTACAAGCTATGCTAGTATAATTTACAAAAAACGATGTCTAAACAACTATAGTAGCAGGTACATGCAGCGGGATTAAAAAGTGTAAGATCAGGCAATCCAGCTTGCTAGCAATGACAACCAGGAGACTGTTGGAGCTGGCACGCACTCTGTGCAATAGAGAGGCTGCACGCTTGCGTCTGATCGCAGCGAAGCCGTCAGTTTACGTGTTCGCGAACATACCCGAGGCACTACAAAAGCGAGGCGCATAATAAATCAACGCACATTCCTATGATTTGACTGGTAGCATTGAATAAAATCACATGATCAATTTAGGGTGTCGTACGTCATGATTCCTGGGTCCTTTGGGACCCGTTACCGAGCCGGCGGAGGTTCGTGTATTCGGGTCCTTTCGGGGGCGCTTCTAAACTATACGGTTAATGAATAAATTAAACAGGGTAGGGGAGCTTAGTCCACCCTGCCTAACTCCACATTCCATAATATTCGTCCGTCAGAGCATTTGCCCATTTCACATAATTAACTTGATACACATCATAGTACCAGTATTTAAAAACACTCGTCGACTCACTAGGTAGAGACGCCAGCACATCAAGCTACCCCAATCTGTCTAATTTCTTTGATATATTTTCATATTTTTTACAAATGAATAAGGTTCATATTAAGTTTTTACAAATGAATAAGGTTCATATTAAGTTTTTACAAATGAATAAGGTTCATATTAAGTTGGGAAAATTTTACAGTTTGGGGTAGCTTGATGTGCTGGCGTCTGTACATTCGCGTCACACAGTTTGGACACTTGTCATAAGACACCATGTCAAAAGCCTTTGACATATCCAAGAAACACGCAAAAACAGGAGCCTGGTTGCAGGTATATTACTTTAGTCTTTTTACACGCTTTATATTAGCTTCACTTGTATGTCAGTATGTCAGTATGTAACTCTCCGTGGGTAATTTGTTATTAGCTTCACTTGTATGTTTGTTTGTTTGTTTGTATGTAACCGACTCCTTAGAGCGCGATTTTGACCCACCCTAAACAGTCAGATTTCATTGAAACTTTGTAAACTTATCGAGGACCGATGACAATTCAATAATTTAATAAAAAAGGAAAAAAAAATATATAAAAAAACACGTTTTTGTAGTTAGCAGAACTAAAAAATTGAAAATAAATAATAGTTTAAAAAACTAAAAACACGCTTTAAAAACCAAACTAAAAAGAAGAAAATAATTTAATTCAATTAAAAAGCGTGGGGTGCTTGACATTAATTGATAATAAAAATACTTCAAAAAGCACCCCACGCTTTTTAATTGAATTAAATTATTTTCTTCTTTTTAGTTTGGTTTTTAAAGCGTGTTTTTAGTTTTTTAAACTATTATTTTTTAGACATACAATTGCGTTAAGTAGATAAGCCCTCTCTAAGCCCAAGTTGAGCATTATGCAGCTTGACATTATTCTTCAAAAACTTGTTTAATAAAGAGTCAAAAACTTCGCTACAGTCGTGCGTAAGAAGATTGGTCTGTAATTAGATTTATCCGTCACTAGTCTTATTTTTTACAATAGGACCTATAATAGTTTTCATCATGTATTTTGGAATATAAGCGTGCGAGACACAACAGTTATAATATTAAGTCAGTACCCTGGGCAAATTAATACCAGCGTTCTTTAAGTGTTCCACACTGAGCCCGTCGTGTCCCGGGGACTTCCGCGCTTCATATGCACCAATACATTCTTAACATCTTTAGCTGTGTACCTTATTGTAAAACTTTGAGACGGAGTACGCTCAAGTTCACCGTCGACAGAGGACGAGTAGGACGACTGGGCCCGCCCAGTGGAGATTTAATTGGAAAGAAGTCTGGTTTGAGATCTCCGCCGTATCAGTAAGACCTTCAACGCTGACAGGAACGCTAGACTTATGGTTCAAGCTGTTTGCAATTTATTTGATTTCCAAATATTGTTTTTATTTTGGTTTCGCAAACGGCACTGAAATAGAGTTTATATTGATAAGGTCGAACTGGGTGTGTTTAGTACCTAGCTACCAAATATTCCACTATATATCCAGCTTCTTAATGATACTCTAATCTCTAATCTGCAACGAATAAAGACGATTTTAATTAACTCTAACTCGATTGTTATTCTTGAAGTTACATTACAGAATACAACTTTACATAATCCATCTCCATCACTAGGTCACATGGATAATTCCATAATTATTGTATCGCCATTGAGTTACTTACATAAATTACGAATTTTGTAGATAAATAGGTATTTAAAATAGCAATTGTATATTGCCTAAACAAAATCGTATGTCAATATTTTGGTGATAGCCATTGATTTCGAAAATAAAAAATATATATTCTAGCTGTTTAAAATAACAAAGAAACTGAGATATTATGTCCCATTCATGTCGGTTCTGGGTCACAAATTACCGTTCTTCTTTATAAGAATAAAATGATTTCATTTAAAAATAACTTATGAGTTTTTTAAAAGTACCGGTTTTTAATGTACATTGGAACGTATTAGCTTTGATCAGGAATTCTTAAGTAAATGATCAGTTGATCATGGTTTGACGTAATTCAATTTTATGAATTACGAATTTTATGAATTCAATGAGTGGATTTGGATGAAATTTGCCACACAGATAATTTATAACCTGGTGGGATAATTTCCGCCTTCTACGCGGCTGAAGCCGCGGGCTAAAGCTAGTAGTTAATATAACTTTGAAATCCAACCCGTCTCGAGCAAGCGTGGTGATCCATGGTCGTGCTTATTCTGTATCAGAAGAGGCTTTCCCATGCAGGGACAAAAATAGGCTGGTATAGTAATGAAACAAAAAAAAATCTGCTGTGATATCTCTTAAACGCAGAATATACTCCGTTTGCATCAGTACTAAAGGTACGGTAGAACGAGCTTCTCTCAAAAATTTAATACTTTCTTAGGTTCCCACTTATATAATAAAATGAATCGTATTATCACGATATATCTTCTAACAACAAAGGCTTCTAAGAGTGGTCTGGTCGAATGGCTCCGTAATCTAGATTATAAAGCAACTGAGGCATTACTAACTCGTCCAAAGTAGTCCATCCCGCTAGTTTCCCTACACATAACAGATAAACCCATTTTTACCACTTACATCTCTTTTTGTTTTACTGTTTTTATTGTCTGAGTTTATCATTGTTTTTTTTATGTTATGCGCTCTCCCTTCATATTTACTGTATAACTGATAATGTTTACATACCGTGTGGTGGGACCCTGGTGATCTGCTATACAGATCTTCCTAGTGCAGACACTAGTCTCTCACAAACTAGTGTCACATAAGCTTTTATGCCATTGTTTGTGAAGAGAAAATACATTATTTGAATTTGAGTTTAGTTATATTAAATTTTGTGCTTCTTTAAGCTAAACAGGAGTTTTAAATTCCAGGTGTTAGATTTACATCATGTAAAAGTGCCAAGGACAGAACGGGAATGTCGGTGACGTTAGAACAATGTTCTATACTCGCTTCCGAGTACCATCTAGCTGAACATGAGATGAAGAAAGCACTCAGTATTATGAGAAGGTAAGATTATACGATTTTTTATGCTTACGAGTGTCATCGTACTCTTAGCGTTATCCAAGTTTATTTGGGGTCGGCGCAACATGTCCTTTGCTTCCATACTTCTCTGTTAGTCATCATCTCGGTAGTCGAGAAACTACCGAGATGACGATGGCCTAAAAGACGAGTCCCTTTTTGGCCATTTCATGTTTCACACAGAGCCCCCATCGGTTCTTCGGTCTTCTCCTACTCTTATTGCCATTCACATTCAAACTCAAAACTTTCCACATGACATTTTCCCCATTCCTCCGCATCACATACCCATTGGTCCGTGTGGTGCCGGACGGTTCCGTGTGGTGCTGGACGTAAAGAATAGCACCATCCCATCTCTTCCCGTGGGTGTCGTAGGAGGCGACTAAGGGACTTACTAGATAATGGGCAGCAGCGTTCTCTATGCATTTTGCCACCATACTGCGATCGCCAACCCGTCTGCCAAGCGTGGCGATTATGGCAAGCCCCCCAAATTGGGGGAGACCAATGTCCAGCATTGGAGGTTTTCCGGCTGAAATGATAATGACATGCCCATACCGTGACAACCGATTTCCACACAACTTTTCAGTCACTGGTGCTATTTATGGCAGTCGTCAAGACATTTTCTAGCATATGTGGCAGATAATGGTAGGCACCGCTAAAAAAAAAGTTCGCGCATCTGGCGTTAGTCCAGTGTAGGTATTCTACGATTGTAACTTCAATCGGCAAATTATTTTATAATTTGTCTGATGGCAATTTTAATGAAGAGCTAGCTAGCAATTTTGCCACAATAGAGGGAAGAAAAGATTTCGACTCTTATATCGTCGATGTTACTTATATCCAGAGATCGGATATTCGGATGCATATTCACCTAAAGTTGAGATGTTGGCTAACATGGAATGCGCTTTTGTGTCGAAAAAGTCTTAATTTAGGTAAGTAATTTGTTTATTTTTGGTTTTAACTAATACAAACTACCCCTCCTCCAGTACATACACATATTGGTATCGGGTTAAACATTAATTTTAAATTAATACACATCTGAATAGTTATGCAATCCAAGAATCCCGGGGTTTTTAATAAATATTACAAATATTTTTTAAAGCTGCTTCCATACTTTCATAGCTAAAAATTATCTTTAGGTAAATATGCATCCGAATATCCGATCTCCGCTTATAAAAAACATCGATTTTGATTGAATTTGCAACTTTGTGAATTGTTTTTTTTTTAGTACATATTTACTGAAAATTTTACTTATTTCGTTTAATTTATTTTTTTGGAACCTACTCCATAGGTACTTACTTATTTCTTGAGAATCGATTCTCTAACTTACAGGTTACGTACACAGTTAACGTATAGACGCCATGATACTTCTGTATAGACTTGCCAACTTATTAAACTAAAGACCTTAATTAATAAAGTATCACATTAACTTTTTACAACGAAGTCTTAAGTCATAAAATGATGCATGCCTACCCCTCGACTGTTGGGCAGACTTGAGTCTGATAACAACAGAAAAGTAATTGTGTTAATTACTTGGCACTTGAAGGTTTCAATGTATGTATTTACATAATATAGAACTTTTATTTTCAGTGAGGGCTGTCGCCGAGAAAATACACACAAGAACATAGGAATAAGGAAGTATGCGTTTTCGAAGAAACAAGTGATGGCCCTACCTGCAGACTACAGACCACCGGCAGGAACTTACGGATCTACTCAAACGTAAAGGTACATCCAAACCATAAACAAAATATAAAATACATTCTAAACTATATACATCTTTTCACGTTCGTGACAATCTAATGTTCCTCATATCATGTGGTGTTTAATTCGTCTAAATCTATTGTAAATTCAGATAAAGTCACAGATAGAATTTACATTAGCAACTTTTGCGGGAAAATCATTCAAAATTTATTTCAGTTTGCAACTTTAGTAGGTACCAAAATCTTCAATAAGTACTGAAACGATATCTGAAGTGATGACATAGTGATATTAAAATAAAACACCAGTAGATTTAACATTTGTATTCAAAGATTGAATTTACTAGTATTGTGCAATAGCCGTTCTAAAAGCAGGTTGTAATAGAATTCTAAAGATTCAAACTAGTTAAGAAACGTTTATCTTCAAAACATTGTATGCTATGAGCCAATTCAAAGAACGGATGTGTAGTATTATATGCATAAGAAAATATTTAATATCGATTACGAATTCGACGGTTAATCGATTATGTTCTGGCAAATTAGAATAGAATAGTCTTCCAGGCCAATCTAAGTCTGGGACCATTGCACCTTATCATATTGTTAAATTCTAAAAATCGACTCTTATATTGTCGATTTGACTTAAATCCTAGTCAACATCGATTTTGATCGAAATTGCAACTTTATGGATTGATTTTATTTAGTTAATACTTATAGAACATTGTACTTATTTAGTTTAATTTATTAAGTTTTGGAAGCTACCACATAGGTACTTACTTATTAAAGATGTATGATATTTCTGGAATGAAATCTCATTTGTTTTGATTTAGACAGAATTATGTGCAAAATGTGGACCACAGAATATTTAAGGTTCTTCTTTCACATTGATAAAACACGATAGTTGTTGAATATCGCTAGAATACTTTGTTTATGAAGAATATATTATAATTATAATAATTGTTAATTTTTAAGCGAGTCTTAATTTTATCGCAAAGTAGTTTTTTAATAATTTTCTTAAAATGCTAGAGGTGTTTATAGTATAAAAGTCGTTTGTATAGAAACGCAAATTCGAGATCCGTTTCCTAGGAATATACATTTCTTATATTCACTGATTATTCTAAATAAATATACTGACAAAAGTTATGCAACGAAACTACTCATATATAAATTACCGTTCAAGTTGTTATTTATTACGATAACTTAGACCAAAATCTTCCAATGTAGTTGCCAAGATATTTATTATATACTTAAACTGTTAACTAAAGACTATTTATCATTATACAATAACTACAGAGATAATAATTATGTGTCACGAGTAATATATGGGTTTTCTTTCTTGGGTAATAATAGATTTTGTTTGTAAGTTGAGGCTGCGTTGACTAGGGGGCTATTAGGCATCGCAACGTTATACATGTAGTTGTGTAGTAATTAAAAAGTAAGCCATAACGCTTCGGTTTCCGAAATTTCACTGGGCGTGGCTTGCTTTCCTCGTAGTGATGCATTACTAGCCTTGTAGTGACCAAAGTTCAAACATACAATACTACTGTAGTATAACTGCAATACTCAGATAATAAATAGTTACGAATAGAGGCTTCAAACTTCATTTGCAATAAATTGACGTCTGGGTTCTTACTTTCCCTTTGCACGATACTCAGCTATATTGAGCACGGAGTAGAGTTCAAAGAGCAATCATTTATTTTACTATTACGATTCAAGAAAAAGAAAAAGAAGAACTCAGCTTCTTCTTTTTCTTTTATGCGCCTCGACTCCGTAAGTTTAAAGATTTTATAATTCCCGTGCCTAGATTAGTATTACAGAACCAGTATTTCACATCAATGTAATCTTCCATAAGCATAGTGCCAAAATATACACAATAGAATTACAATATTATCCATAGACATTTATACAATTTGTAGAAGTATTATTACAAAGTAATAATAGTGTTTTCCAATTTATAGTATAATTCATCCGGTGAGTATAATAGTAGTTGGACCGGGATTTGTATGAAGTTGTGATGAAAACTTAGTGTTTCTACACCTTAATTAACCCCCTTATTGATAATTGCGGAGTAAAGTTAGTTATTAAGACCATAAAAATAGGTCGGTATTCGGTGGGCAGGATATGTAAGAATGGGCGAGAGCAACACCCAAAAATATAATAATAAAGCTGTTTATTTCCCAAATTTGGGTACATTGGTTGTTAACAGGAAGTATTTGGATCTAATGTAAATTATAAGATATCCCACATTTCGGTGTGTCTTTTGGCATAGGCCTCTTCCAGCTCTCTCTATTGTGCTCTGTCTTCTGATATTGTCTACCTATTTTGTTTTTGTGTGCCCCCATTTTCTAGTCCCGTCTTTTGGGCCACTTGTTTGCCCATTTATTTGTATGACATCGAAGCATCTGTCCTGTTCAGCATCATTACAAATTTTTCTACCTATCACAATATTTTTAATACTTACTCACAAGGTCCACCCATCGTCCCTTGAACATATTGCTAGTTTGTCTTTATGATTGTCAGCAAGCAACCAATTTTTGCAGCCATCCAAGCGTTTACTTAATAGTAAACCGGCACCCTAATTGCGTAACTCACGATTAATAATAATCTGTTTCGTTTTGAAACATATTGCTAAACCATTGCTTCATATGTTTGAAAAATGTATTTGTTCAACAACGTAAATAACGCACTGAAATAAATTCCATCAATGCGTAAATAACGCAATGAATATTGTTAAACTGTCAAAATGAAACGGATTATGATTAATTGTGTGTTACGCAATTAGGATGCTGGTCGGAGAAGTCGACCGGCCCCAGCTAAGATGGTTAGATGGCGTAGACCAAGATTTAAGAACTGTTGGAGTAGGAGAAATAGGAGAGATAAAGCCGGAAATGGGTTATAATGGAGAAATTTACTCTAACACACTGTAAAGCCATTTTTCGAGTTTTAACTTTACTACACATTTATTAATAAGGGGTTAAATGATTAATTTTAAATAGAAAAGGAAACGAGTTGATTTAGCATAGTGTCATTCGAAAGTAGATGAAAATGTCAATTAGGTATTTATTCATCGTTTGAAGGATGCTGAACGAGATACAAAAGAAGTTTATTGTTATTACGCCTATGGGCGCTAAGTTTCCATCAATGCGTTCATTTTTGTCGTTCGGACTTTTGGAACGAAGTTCTTTAAGGCACGTTATACTCCGCGCGCTTGGTGAATGAGAGCTGGACCGACGGAAGTGTAACATTTTGACAGTAATAAAAGTCTTGTGACGAAGTTTCATGCATAATTGAAAGGACCTTCGTTCCAACCGGGTGCCCCACGACACATCTTCTTTTTTTAAGTCGACCTCTGTAATCATTAATTAATTGTTACTCGTCTTGTTCTTTACCCACAGACATGTTTTCATATTTGAGTCTGATTTTGATCGCAAAATATCATATGATTCCCATGTACTAGATTTCCTTTCTTGCTATGAAAATTTGTTAGAAGGCAGTCTTTCTTCTCCCGTACTTAATATTTATTTTCGTTTATGTAATTCCGCTGGGGACACCAATTGAACGATAAAACCGTAAATGAATCAATGACAGATTCAATGTAGGTATGTGCCTATAGATTTTCAGTATTCTGTCAATATCGCCGCGGGCGGCAATCACACTGTGATAACTCGAACTAGCCAAATTAATCGTTAAAATCAGATATGTATTTTTATATTATAAAGTGTTAATGTCGTTATTGTCTTTATACACATAAACCGAAGCTTGGATTACAAAAATACGTGACAATAAGATTTGCCTTCGTAAAAGTAATGCGTATTTGTTTGAAAATGTTCGCATCATTTATACAACGCAAGCAACGTACAAAGTTAATAAGCTAAGCAATATAATTATAGTTTTTACCTCTGCAATTTTTTGATTGTATATTGTGTCGACTCCGAGTTAAAAGAATTAACTTAGATAAATCGATGAACCCTCAAAATTGCAATCCGATCGTCATAAATGCGCGTTGTGTGAGTTTTACGGCCTCTAAAAAGTAATCTTTGGTTGAAATTCCGTTCTACTTCATAATACGCCAAGGTCTCTTTTTACTTGATGCCTACATGCCAATTGAATAGTTTCAACCTGAGAGTTCTTATTCTTCTTCTTCGTCGTATTGATATCAGTTTTAGTTAAAAGTGATTGTGACATTAAAGTGATAGTAACACTTTGATTTATCTTCAACTATAGTAATCTTCGCCATGACAAAACTAAATACATTCTCAAAGAATGTGCGCTTTTATAATATCTAACGTGACGATCTATCGTGGACGTGGCTGTAATTTTTTTGGAATTACGTTCATGTTTTATCGTTATCGTGGACGAAAAATGTAAAAGCGTCTACATTTATTTCCTTACATTTACTTCCTTGTGTCATCCTGATGTCATGGCGTGGATAGGGGTAGCCAGGATAATATCATCACGTTAGAAATTATGAAAAAAAAAGCGCATAAAACCGTAACTCACTGAATATCGCAACGCTTTAGTTTTGCCAATTCAATTCAACAATATTTCATACGACTTTTAGAAATAATACATTATTATGAGTAATGTAACTATGCAAAAATTGTCGTAGAACTAGCAGAATAATCGACGAAAAATGCTTTTTGCTTTATTGACGATGTGTAGCCCCAGCGGAATGAAATAAAATAAATAGGTGCCAAACATTGACTGTGTTGAATATAAATGAACTGTATTGGTATAAATACAGTGAAAATATGTACCCATTAGAAAAATCGTAAATCGTGTGATAATAATTGTCATTTTCTTGAAACTACTGTCGTAGCACGATTTTTTTTATTCTTTCTAAGGCCGATAATCTTAAAACGTCACTTAGCACGTGCTTTGACTTAGACAACGAAACCAGTTACAACTGCGGAGTATGGCTAGCTAATTTAATTTGTCCCTATAGTTTGATAGGTGAAAGCCAGTGACAGGAATAACGCTTGGCCAAGGTAAGCGCTAAGTAGCGTGTAAAGATCTCGGCCCTAATTTCTGTCAAAAGGAGGACAAGATAGTCTTTCATATTTGGGAGGCGAAAGTGAGGTCGAATTTTATCAGTCTATACTCCATTTGAAATAAGATTAGACACTAAACTAACCTTTTTTACAGTCCGATCAACCGATTTTGACATCTATTGCGTTGGTGGCATGACAAATGGCAGCTGCAGTGAACACTTGGTATTGTAACTACTTTTTTGCTTTTAATGCCATCCTTATGCCTACGGTATAGAAGTCAGAATCGGTTGTACTGACTGTAAAAAAGGTTTTTTTTTAAAATGTCTAATCTTATTTCAAATGGAGTATAGTTACAATGAGAGCACATATTATTATGTACTAATGAGTTTGAATCTCTGTCAAATCTAAAGTCGTCTTATTTGATTGGTTGCGTCATATTTACAAGAGACGCACCGCTTAAGGTTATAGAAGCTCAAGGGTAACCCGCGAAATTCAAGGTCAGTGTCAGTTTAATCCCATTGAAAGACTTTTATGAACAAGTAATTCCCATTGAATGACACATCCTTAAATGGACTTAGCGGGTTGTATGATGATTCTAATGATTATAATTATGTAAAGCCTTAATTTTTACGGTTGCCAATCATATTTTAATCAACATACAACCTGGACTTGCGAATTGTAAAAAAACGTAAGATTTTTTTTTAATATCGCGGATTACCTTAACGAAGGCGGTGCCTGAGGTACCTGCGCGGTGTGGGAGGGTGTGGTAACGAGTCGCGACGAATCATTCGCCCGCAGTCGGGCGTCAAACTATCCTTAGCGAACGGGGAACGACGCACCACAAAACTACTTCAGGCACCGTCTTAGCGTCTGTAATATAATCAGAGATTTGATCCGTTATTGAAAAACTTATCACTCTATAATTCCTTTGATTCTTGAATCTAATTGTTTTTTCCATCTGTAAGTATTCTTCTCTTCTATAAACTGCGAATTCAGTTTCAATTTATAGGTAAATATTTACATAGTAGCCATCGGTGATGATGTTTGTAATATTAATTATTATGAGAAACTTTGTATATCTCATAGCAAGTATTAGTGGAAATACTGAAATAAATTATATTTACCAATAAATAGGTTTAAGTCACGTACACTAGAGTTAGAAAAAATATTTGTGTATATAGAGCGTTGTTTTGTCATAGTAACATTGTGTTATTCTTAGTTTTATGGGAATATACTGACTAATTTATGTAAAAGCAATAGTTTTGCATTTACAAACAAAGGAGACTGGGTAAATTTATATAGAAAGTGGTCTATGCACCAATAGTGATGTGGTTTTGTTATTGGTGTATGGATTTCGATTTAGAAATATCAAAACCGTATCGCTATTGGTTCATAGTCAACTTTTGCCCAGTCTCCTTCATATCTTTAATCATATTTACGCTTCTTGGCCAACAGTGCGATAGGATACAGTTAATAAGTATTAAAATACAATAATTTTAGATAGCTATTTTTTCAGTTTCCGTTATTTTATTAAATATTTACATTGAGCTTGTTTTTACTACAGTTTTCTACTGTTTTTTTTTGTTTTTTAAATAATACTCCTTCGTAAATATACTCACGTATAATTAGTTTATAAAATAGATTCGGTTTAAATATTTTCCTTTATCTTGTAAGCTCTGAGCTGATCACCTGGTAATCTGGGCTATCCTCTTCGCGAACGTAGACTACGAGATGATCTAATTTGATTTGATTGTTTGGCATTGATAACGAAGTTCCATTAATTGAATTAAGCCAACCTCACAATTGATATTAATTGAACTGTTCAACTATGCTCCTACAGTTGAATTGGATTTAATAACACGCCACGCCATTCACAGGAACAAAGATAATCAATCTTTGTTCCTGTGAATGGCGTGGCGTGTTTAATTTATGAAACCAAATCAATTAGCCTGCAATACACATAGTGTTGTAGAATTACAATTATTCAAATGTTATAAAAGTAAAGTTTGTCAATTTATTACCTTGAAACTTTAATATTAAAATGATGTTTATTGTATTTTATATGTTTATAAACTATACGATACAAACACGTTTCATATCTAATAACATCGAAAACACGAAAAAATATCGTGCCAGCTAAGCGCTAGCGAGTTTTACATAATTAGTGCCTCGTCCACGATATAACAGTAGTGTGTAGGAGAGAAAAATAGAGAACTGGGAGGTTACTTTTATATCGAAGTCAATGGGCGAAATTAGTGCCCTAAAGCTCATTTCGCTAGGGCGTCCAATAATTACGTGAGGCAAATCTCACGCAATGCTACGTGGGAGAGAAGGGTCTCTTAATGTTTTTATCCCGCAAGAAACAATGTTATATTGCGAGAAAACCGGCTTAAATTAAGTAAAACATGTTTCTCCACTAAAATATGTCTAAATCCTACAAAATAATTTTTATTGCGGCCATTCAAATGCCACAAAGTAGCCCCTCGATTGTTAAGCCGCAACCAGCTAGCCAAGCCACCCAAACGCAATGCTTAAATCCAACCCAAATAAGCACAGATTAGCAGCGTACGTTACACAAAATATACGCATTATAAAAATCACACGTAAGATTATGGTCCGAGCCAAATCTCACGACATATCACCTGGGGGTAGAGGAATCGCAAAATCGCTAAAATAACCTCACGTAATTTACTTTATTTACTTTAATGGTCACCCCCCTACTCTCGCTACACAATTCAAGCCGTTATTCGTGGAAGACTTGTTTTAAAAAGTCTTCCACAAATCACACGTTTTCAACAGCGGGCTCTTTCGGAAACGATGACAATACATCGAGGATGATGATGATGATGGGACTCCCTTTTCCGCACGTAGACTCCCATTCGGTCCGTTGTGCGTGGGGATTCTGGCTAACAAAGCCAGCCTAGCTCCGCCCAAAAGCACAGAAGCTTCCTGGGAGCTTCACAGGCTTCGCGGAGCGACCTCACTGTTCCGAGGATTTCTTCACGTTGAGAAGCCACGGCCTCGCATTCCAGGATGACGTGGGCGGCTGATTCCTCGGCGTCAAGGCAGCCTCTGCAAAGCGGGCTGTCTGTGGCGCCTATATTATGAAGATGTTTGTTAAGGGGGTTATGGCCCGTAATTGTTCCTATGATTATTCTAAGGTTATTTCTATTCAGGCTGAGAAGCTTTTTGGTTAATCGCGGGTTTAGAGTCGGCAAAGCCAATTTTGACTGTCTACAGTCTGTAGCCCGTGACCATCGGTTATTATGAAGTTCGGTTGATCTTTGGCGAATCCACGCACGAAATTGTGAGAAAGGCAGGGGGAGAAGTGGGTACGGGCCTAGCACGTTCGTATCTGAACCTCTCTTCGCAAGTTCATCTGCGGCATCATTACCCAAGGATCCACTGTGCCCTTTGATCCACTGGAGCGTAATACGATTGGACGTCGATATACTCTCCAGAGCTAGATGGCACTCAAAAATTAGTTTGTTGTTGGTTTGTTTGTTTGCTAGGGCTTTAAGCACAGATAGGCTGTCAGATACGAATTTAATTCCGTAATTCTGGATGCCTAAGCCCTTTACTGCCGTTGCGGCTTGTGTTAAGGCAACACATTCACATTGAAAGATTGAACTGTGTTTGCCTAGCGGTATGTGAAAGTTAAAGTTGAGGTCAAGGGAGTGTGCGCCAGCACCTGAACCGTTTTGTGTTTTTGAGCCGTCTGTGTAGATGCGCACTTCATTGGCTCCTGACTGATCCCTTTCTTCCTCTACTGTTTGTATAACATAGTTTTTGTTGAGCATAGGTTGGTTTGGTGTTCTATCACACGGGGCAGCGATGAGCGGCTGGTACTCAATCGCCCGGTCCAGGATTTTAGCGTGTGGACTGGTTAAATTCTTGCCCCATATGCCCAGATGCATTAGCCTGATGGCAGCTAGTGCCGCCTCCTGCTGTATGTACAGGTCAAGGGGAGTTAATTGAAGGGCTATCTCCATGGCTGCTGTTGGGGTGGTTCTCATGCAGCCAGTGGTAGCTGAACAGGCCATTCGTTGGAAGCGCTGTAGTCTGGTAATGGTGGTCGAGAGCTCGGTCCTTGTCCACCAAACCAGAGCGCCATAAGCCAACATTGGCCTGATCACCGCTTTATATAGCCACAGAGTAATCTTCGGAGAGAGCCCCCATGTTTTCCCTAACATTCTTTTACATTGGTAAAGTGCAATTGTGCTTTTATTCAGTTTGTAGTCAAGATGCTTGTTCCAGAGCAGTTTGCTGTCAAGGATCACCCCCAAGTACTTGACTTCGTCTTTAAGTGTTAATTCTGTGTTGAAGAGTTTTGGAAGCCTGTGGGGTCCCAAGGTTCTCTTGTTAGTGAAAATTATTAGTTCTGTTTTCGCGGGGTTAACCGATAGTTCGTGTTTCGTGCACCAACTCTCGATTATTTTGAAGGCCCTTCTCATGAGATCGCACAAGGTGCCCTCAAATTTTCCCGATATTAGAATTGCTATGTCATCCGCGTATCCCACCGAGTACAGACTACTAGCGTTGAGCTCTGCGATAAGCTCATTTGCGACTAAATTCCACAGTAGTGGTGACAGCACCCCACCCTGTGGGCAGCCTCTACTCACGATACCTCGTGTGGTGGTGTTCACGGTAAATTGAATAGCACGGTATTTTAACATGTTATTAATCCATTCTATGAGTGTTCGCGCAACACCGTGCGTGGCAAGTGCCTGTTCGATGCTGGCGAATTTAGTTTTGTCGAAAGCGCCCTCTATATCAATGAAGGCGCCTAGGGTTGGGTTTTTGGCTTTGAGACCATTTCCTATGCGTGAAACTACGCTATGGAGTGCTGATTCAGTTGATTTGCCTGCACAGTAGGCATGTTGATTGGGATGTAAAGGTCTTTGTACCGAAATTTGGGATCTGATCTTCCTATCTCCCAGCCTCTCCAGTGTCTTTAAAAAGAATGAGGAGAGGCTTATGGGTCTGAAAGATTTGGGCTGGGTGTAGTCGCCCCTACCTGGTTTCGGTATAAAGATTATTTTTACCTCTCGCCATTTCAAGGGGATGTAGCGGTGGGCCAGGCAGGCTCGAAACACCTTGACGAGGTATTCAGCCAGTAAGTCTTGGCTCCACCTGAGCAGAGCTGGGAATATACCGTCCAGTCCTGCTGCCTTGAAAGGTAAGAAGGTGTTGATTGCCCATGTTATTTTGTCTTTATCGATTACCTCTAACGCCACTTCCCAATCTGATCTGCTCGTTTCCGTCTCACTATGTGGTTCCCAGCTTTGCTGGGTGGCAATCTCGCATCCTGGGAAGTGGGTGGTTAGGAGTAGTTCGCTTGTCTCAGCGTCGTTTGTGGTGTACGTGTTGTCTGGTTTTTTCAGGCATCCTATTGAGTGGTCTGTCTCTTGAGCAAGACAGGTTTTGACCCTCATTGCCTGGTTGTTGCTTTCAATGTTACTACAGAAGCGCCTCCAACTATTCTTTCCTCTGAGGCGTATCAGTTTTTTATAAGTTTTACGAGCTGTTGTATAGCGGTCCCAGTCTACCGGCGACCGTGTGTTCCTAGCTCTGTTGAACAGTCTTCTCAGCTTGCGTCGATGTCTTTCCAGTTCAGGACTCCACCAGGAATGGCGGGCACCCTGCCTTGGTACTGTGAGGGGACACGACTGTTCATAGCTGGATAGAAGGATAGATGTGATGTTGTTTACATGTTCGTCTAAATTGGTTACTGGTATTTCAGCCGGAAGGGCGGGTAATCTGCCTAGTTCAGCCTCGACTAGTTTTATAAACTTGGCTTGGTCTGTGTTGCGAGGAACCCGTCTTGGCTGTGGTTTGGTTAGGTTGAAGTTAATGGTATAGCGGATCCATCTGTGGTCCGAGCATGATATCTCGTTGGACACATGCCAGTCCTGTATGCAGTTGGAGATACCTATGGTTGCTATAGTTAAGTCAATTATTGTTTGCGATCTCGCGTTTATAAACGTAGGTTCAGAGCCCTTGTTAAGTAAAACAAGGTTATTGCTAAGAATAAAATCAAGCATTACCTCACCTCGGTTGTTGGTTTTGACATTACCCCAGAGCGTGTGATGCGCATTGGAGTCTGTCGCGATGATTAGTTCCAGTTTCTCCTTTTCACAGTACTCAACCAGTAAGGCGAGCTCTGGCAGAGGCACCTCCTCGTCGCCTGGCAGGTATGCCGAGGCTAGTACGATGTCCGGGAGTTCCTGTTCAGTTCTGAAAAGCCTGATTGCTGTCAGGTCCCTTGAACAGAATTCGTTAATTAAAAGGTTTGGTACATGTTTTGGGACAAAAATGCAGGTGCGCGGATTACTTACGGAGGTGTCTAGCAGCAACTTACCTCCGATGTTACCAAGACCACATATTTTGCCACCCCTGATCCACGGCTCTTGGATGAGGGCGATGGTGTTCCCTTGTTGTTGTTGTTTATTCTCCAGCACTCTGCGCAAGGTGGCCGACGCAGATTGGCTGTGCTGGAGGTTGGTCTGTAGGATATTAGTCCCGCAGAGGAGAGGAGCAGAGGCTGCTGTCCTCGCCCTCACTTCTCTCCCCTGTCGGAAAGCAGTCCTCGTCCGAGGTAAGGCCGGACGAGGGCGGATCCCTCGTTGACCCTGCTGTTGAGGCAACCTCTAATGCTGCCATGGAAGTTGCCAGCCCCACCGCCTCCCCAACGGTCCCCATCGCAGGATGCGACGGGGAACGTCCAGGCAGCGGCGGAACCAGCTCTCCCCTTGGCGCACTCGAGGTTGCTGCTGATGTCGACGCCACGGCAGCCTCACTGGTTCCACCCTCCTCCAGGAACCGGATGTATAGACTACCCATGAGGTAGTACACTCGCCGCTGCTGGTCTTTTATGGTTTTGACCATGGACTCCGGCACACGAAGGAAGAGACAGGTACCCGGGGGCTCCTGCCTAACCCTTTCGTGTGTCAGAGTCCAGGTGTTCATTTTCAGGTTTGGGTTCTGCCTCGCCAGCATCCTGAGCAGTCCTGTTGTGTCCTCGGTGGTCTCCGGGACATAGAGCATGCACAGTGCCTTCTCAGGGATATCAGCTTGGGGCCGAACGGTGAGCTTGGTCCCCGGGAGCGGGGACGATATGTTGTTGACAACCCCCTTGAGCCAAGCCAGTGTGAATTCGTCCTCACACCAAGTTTTGAGGACGCCTTCAGCGAAGTGGGCCCGGCCTCTAAAGTGGATCGCGGTGTTTGTTTCTGTTTGTTCAGGAGCTGCCATCAGTAGAGCCCGGAGCTGGTTCTCGATCGTCTGACGGATCCCCTCCGCTTGCTCCTGCGTCATGTCCGAGAAAGGCTCGGTCATGACGGCGACACACAGCTCGTTATTTTTGAACGACGCGGCCGCTTCGGCGTAGCTCACCAAAGTTCCGTCGACCATACGGGAGCGGGCAGGCTTGCTCTTCTTGCTAATCCCCGTTGGTGTGACAGAATCTTCGGGACGCGTACGCTTCTGCGCCCGGGCCGGTGTTTCCGTGTTGGTCTTTTTCTGTTTTTTACGTCCTCTTGGCCTCGCGCTCCGCTTGCGCTGAATGCAGGTGGCAGCCTCGCCTTTTGGCGTCTCGGCCGTTGCAAACACCGCCTTGTGGGACGTCTTTTTGTTTGGCACTGTTTGCCAGTTCGACCCTCCTGCCAGTGGGGCTTTGGCTAGACTCGTCGGGTCCCTCTCCGAGACCGCAGCCGCTGACGCAACCCGTGTTTTGGGTGCATCCACATTTGCGGTACTCCTCGAGTCGCCACGAGCGAAAACTGTCCTTGGCCTTTCGGGCAGGATTGTGTTATGGGGCGCATCCATGGACGCAGATGAGGTTGGGATTGCTTGGGACGCAGCCTGTTGTGGCGCATCCCTTGCGGTTGCCTTCCTCGTCGCATCCTTGGACGCAGCCGAGCGTTGGAGTGTATTGGGTGCATCTGTGGACGCAGCCTTAGGCGGTTGCCGCTTAGGCGCATCTTGAGACGCAACCCTTGTCATGGTTATAGGAGGCGCATCTGAAGACGCGGCCTTTGGTGCGTTGGTTTTTACAAGCGCATCCGACGAGCGGGACGCAGCTTGTGGGATTGTTGTTTTAATACATCGAGGAATGTACAAACTAATTTATCATGATTATATTCCTAAATTCAGCGTATTATCACTAACTTTAAAGTAGCTTTTAATGTGAATAACAACGTTGTTTCAATTACAAAACAACGCAGTAAGATTAAATATTATATAGTTTATTTAGGAAAAAGTGTTACCCTATACAGTATTACACTTTCTTTGCAAACTCTTAGAGCATTCATTTCAGAAGTTATAATTATTATTGAAAGTTGATAACATTACGGTTCGATGAAAGTAATTTAGTATTTAATATTGTGTGTATATGTTAGACACGTTATTCATGCTTCTTTATGTTGTTCGTAATATTGATTGGTGTATTATTGGTGTATCTGAGTAGCGCTCCGAAATATGTCCAGTGTAATGTTCAAGATGACGAATATTCGCAAATATCCACTTTGCCTGCAACATGATTGTATTTAGCATAAATTCACATGAATCGGAAATAAAACCTGATTTCTGGAAATTAATCTAATGGAGACATTTTACTGGATTCATATTAAGGAGAAGCGCCATTTAAAAATGTACTGTACTTACTTTATTTTCATTCTCATTTTTGTATTAGATATTATATTTTTGAGTAAGATACACCACCATAAGGGTAACAATATAATGTTATTTCGGTCATAAGTTCTATCTAAACTGGTATAAAATGTGATTTTCTTATATTATTATTATACAATTTCAGATTGTACTTAATTAATTAGTGCTTAAAAGTGTGTTTGGTTAATTTTTGTATAAATTTGGTTATTTATGTGCCATTCGGAGTTTTAAGATTTATTTGGTACAAATTATTTTTATTTACTGTTTATTTGAGTTTTACTAATTATAAATATAAACTTTGGAGTATGGGATTGGCAAGGCCAAAATCAGAAAAGATTAACATAATGCACAAAAGTGGAAAGCTAATTGGAAATCAATTTTTATTTTTATTAAATTTTTATTGAAAAGAATGGTCTTGAAATCTCATTTCTAATAATTGTTTTGTATATTTTGTCTTTTGGGGCTGATAGCTGGGAAACAAACAGAAACGATGTGATGTTGTTCGGATTACAATTGTTACTGTTGTACTTCTTGGATTATTTTTGAGGTAGGGCTTTATTTAACGGTGATGTGGTATTTACAATATAGTTTGGGTTCAGGTGTAAAGTTATTTGTTTCACCCTGGCTATCAACTCTCAATATTATAGTGAAGTTAACTTCGCACTGGAGTATGTCTTCCCATTTAAATAACATTTAATTTGTTTAAAGTATAGATAAATAATATTATTTATGAATTGTTGTAATTTGTACGTCACTTAAACGCGCGAACTTTACTTGCTCACAGTAAGGGCTTTGTCAATTGTAGCGTTTGATGCCGACTGCGGCGGCGCCGGAGCGGTGCGGAAGTCGTACTGCGCACGGACGGTGGTGTTTTCTTCATACAATTAACACGTCTAAATCGCATTACGACGCCGTAGGCATAAACACTTAAATTGAAAAAGTCCTGAGGCTCTATTCACATCGGCAAAGAGGCGACGATTGCTCGTCGCGGATCGAAACGCCGTGTTCACGTGTTCAGAATCTATATTGTTGTTAATCCGTTGCCCAATCTCTCCTCTCGGGGAGAGAGCGTGCCTCTTTATATTAACATAACACAACTTACGTAAAGAAGATGGTGTTCAATATAATTTAAAGTGTGATTACATGTCGCAACGCTTCGCTGCGACTCTGCCAATGTGAATTTAGCCTAAGAGGTTTATGAAAGCTTATTCTGTTGAGTCTTCTTGGTGAGCAGTTATTCAACATATTTATGTACAGAGGCCAGCATATGAAGCTACCCTAATCTGTAAAATTTCTTTGATAGTTTTTCAACTTTATTTCAAAGGAATAAAGTTCATGTTCAATTGGGAAAATTTGACAGTTTGGGATAGGTTGATGTGCTCGCTTCTGTACTTAACCCATTTAAAACCGGATGATATGAACTTTCATCTGCTACAATTCAGCAACCCAATATATTATGCTCTGGGCCCACGTCCTTAGTTGTGGAGAAAAATATTATTATTATCATACATCCTGAATCTATCTAATACCTTTAAACGAGTAATTCTTGTATATATTTAAATAATCTGAATATCGGAAACGGCTCCAACGATTTTAATGAAATTTTGTATGCAGCCTTTCGTGGGCGATAAATCGATCTAGCTAGGTTTCATTTTTAGAAAACGTCAAACCAAAATAAAATGAAACCGAGCAAAGCTCGGCAATACCAGATATTATTACTTTAACCGTACGCAAAATGCGCACTTGGACGTGGAGTTGCGGTGTATCAGCTTGTTATACAAGACAACAATACTTTATCTGAACCACGGGGTTGTTGTGTATCACACTAACAGTTGGAATGATTTTCATTTAGACAGTTACAACAGACAAATTGCTTGAACTTAAGAAGCATAGATTAGCAAATCCATCAATATTATTCAGATTCTGATTAATAGTGTATTACGCAATTAAGGTGCCGATTAAAGCCATGAACATTATAAGGCTTTTCAAAACCGTATTTGATTTATATTTGTTTGATAATTATTATGTTAAGCAATTTTAGTACCTACCTACAAGTAAAGTTCGTGCGACGGTTTGCAAGAGATCTGTCGTTTATTGTTCGTTCTTATTTCTGGATTAGGCTGTGAATCTGTACGTGAATTAAGTGATTAAAAATAAATTATTATGTTGCTTTCTTCGTGTTTTATATTTATTGTATTTTTTTGCGTCAACCCTTTTAAAAACTGCAAGGATTGTGTTTTCACCACGTCTAATGGCAAGAAGGTTCTCACCTACTTTTGTTTTATATTATAATACATTTAACCTTTTTACTGATAGCTAACTGTCGTCACACTGTCTTTATTTGACGTGACGTACACTGACATTATGGCACAAGGCACAACCAGCTGATTATAAAATATATCTAAAACATATTTATAGAAATAGTAATTACAACTCAATTTTCAGTGCGTGATCATCAGAATGTCATATATTCCAATCGACAAATGGGCACGATTATACAGGATAATTAAAAAAGACGGTGGAATTTGGAAAGCTTCCTATAAATGGTGGAGGTTCGATACTTTGAAAGTAAGTCTTTGTAAAATATAAATAAATGCATAATCCAATCCCACCAGTCTTACCAAGGGGTATCGTGTTACCCAGTAGAGGTTTGTGGAAGTCAGATAGGCTGTCGTTCCAAGTAAATTAGTGGGATTGAGCTGCATCCGGTTAGACTGGAGGCCGACCCCAATGTAGTTTGAAAAAGGCTAAGGCACCTGATCCGTCGCCGAAGAGGATACGACTATTCTCGCTCAAGAAAGTACAGTAGATGTAGGTCCCGTTTCAGTAATATTTATGTTAAACTAGCTGACCCGACAGACGTTGTCCTGTCTTAACTATGAATATTGAATTCGCATTGGCATAATATTAGAAAAGTCAATACGGTCGTTAAGTTTTCTTAAATTTTCTAATGTTACGCGCAACCTCCTTAATTTTATCTTTCATAAGAACCATCTCCTTACAATAACAAACACAACATAAAAATCATTTGTTAAATTTACTGGTCCAGCCGTTTACGTGTGATGCCGTGACCAAGAGAAATAGGGGACTGGGCTGACTGAGTGGGAGAGAAGTTAGATAGATGAGTGCGAGCTGGAATGTAGGTACGATGACTGGAAGAAGAAGGAAACAAGCAGATGTTTTAAATAGGCGAACTCTGAACAAAGCGTGTCTGCATGAGACGAAATGGAAGGGCGCGAATGCTAGAGAGATAGGAGAAGGATAAATAAGTTTTATTACTGTGGAATCGATGGCAAGCGAAATGGTGTGGGAATAGTTTTAGATAGTCAGATAAAAGAATGTGTGGTGGATTCTAAAAGAGTGAATGATAGAGTGATAGCTGTTAAACTGACTGTGGAGAGTTTTGTGGTTAATGTAGTTAGTGTGTATGCACCCAAGTCAGGGTGCGAGGATAGTGTAAAAGAGAAGTAATGGAAGAACTCCAATCCTGTGTTGATGAAAATATATGCAAGATAGTGAAGAAGTTTTTGTGGGGGCATTTTAACGGGCATGTAGGAAGACAAGGATCGAAATGAGAGAGGGCATGGTGGTTCGGGACACGGAGAGTCGGAGACCGTAACTCTGATGGCGAAACACTGCTGCAAGCTGTTTCTTCCTTGGACCTGGCAATAACTAATACGTGGTTCGAAAAACAAAATGAGCATCTTATAATATACAAAAGTGGCCGCCATACGACACAAATTGATTATTTGCTGGTAAGACAGAACAGCCATGTAAGTGTCTTAAACTGTAAAAGTGCTCCCAGGTGAAGATTTACTCTTACAACATGGACTTATAGTAATGAAGGTAAAATTCTTCCAATAGTAACAAGGAACGACTCCCACCCAAAACCAGATGGCGTATGATATAAAAAAAGGAATGTGCCAAGAGAGCCAAGTGGTAGATATATTAAAATGAAGGATATGGAGGAAAACCCGGGAATGAATGTTGGAAAGAGATGGCGGCTTGTATAAGGAAAGTAGTAAAATATGTGTTTGGAGAATCGAAAGGTAAAGGTATGATAGAAAAGATATCTACATGGTGGTAGGATGAAGACGCGCAAAAGATGCTTAAAGAGACGAAAATTGCGTTCAAGAATGGCAGGGTGTAAAAAACGGGAATGAAAGTCTGAATGAAGATAAGATGATAATTTATAAAGAATGTAAGACAAAGGCAAAAAAGGCGGCCGCAGTTTCGAGGGCTAAGGAGAAGTTGTATGACTCACTGGATAGCCCGAGCACGTATTACAAAAGCAAGAGAAAGGAGAACGAGAGATATTTATATTATATTTATTTTTTATATATATATTCACATTAAGCGAATGAAAGACGATGCTGGTAACGTTCTGTCCAAAGTTGATGAAATTAAAGAACAATGAAAGGATTATTTTGAAAAGTTAATGAACGAAGAGAATAAATGGAATTGTGTGCTCAGAGAGGTACAAGTAAATATGAGATTGGTGAGGGAAATTAGCATGGATGAGGTAAGAAAGGCAGTTCAAGTTATGGAAATGAAAAGGCTACGCAGGGACCCAGATGATATACCAGTAGAAGTAATGGGTGATTCATTTGGAGGTACTTTTTCCAAAACTATTAAAAAAAAACACGAATTTACCGGGTTATTCTTAGTATCGTACAAAATAACCATTCTTTACATTTTTTTTTTAAGATTATTTCTTTCAAATGTTGTCCGTAACAGTGGTTAACAGGGTCCATTCTGCAGTTCTAATTTTCGATGACGCGTCCGAGCATTTCGAGTGGTATTTGGCGAATAACGCGAGTAATGTTGGCTTCTAGTTGCTCAATCGTACGCGGCTTATCCATATAGACTTTGGACTTTACATAGCCCCAAACGAAAAAGTATAGGGGTGTGATGTCACAGGATCGAGGCGGCCAACTGACCGGTCCGAAGCGCGAAATTAACTGTTCACTAAATTGTTGATGTCAGGAACAGGCACTCTAGTGCATGCTGTTTGCTGATGACATTGTTCTTGTCAGTGATGTTGTAACTGAGATCCAGAGCAGATTGGAGAAGTGGCAACAGAAGCTGGAGAATGTAGGCGTGAAAATCAGCAGAACCAAAACTGAATATATGTTCTGCGATTTCGGCGGTGCCCCCAGTTCTGGAGCCATAGCGTTTTATGGCGCTTTACTCTCAGTCTGTACCGACTTTCGGTGTCTCGGTTCACTCGTGCAAAGCGATGGCGAAGTAGATCGGACGGTTAAGCACAGAATTAACACTGGATGGATGTAATGGCGTCAGGTCATAGGAACAATCTGCGACTCCCACATTTCCCTTAAAATACTGCATTTCAAGAACAAGACCGGTCGAGTTGGGGAGTTTGGGGGAGGCCTATGTCCAGCAGTGGACGTCTTTCGGCTGAAATCATGATGATGATGACTGCATTTCTATAAATTTTAATGCACAACATGAAATATAGTTTCAATTACGGTCTAATGAATGAGCTCTTTTCATATTATTGTCGAGAATTATAATGCGAGCTTTAGGTTGTTTTGAAAGATCACAACAATACATTGTAATTTTTTCATACCGTGTAGACAAACGATTCGTAAATATGTGATATTCTTGTGTCCGTTTCAAAGGCACGGCCACGGGCGATATAAAAAAAATCTACCAAGATTTTGTAAAAAAAATAAAAAGTTGATTCTCAAAACCATAAATTTGTCAAAGATAATTATAGTAAAAGTTACAAGGATTTGAACGTGGCCGCGCCATTGAAACGCGGGGAACCGCGCGGCTACGTAGATCTTTAAAACTAAGCGTTGCAGAGATCTGAAATTTAGGTAAATGATAGATTGAATTTGTAAAACATAGAAAAAATTCTAGGTCTATATTTTAGGAGCTGTAAGACAATAACCACTCTTGTACCTTTTGGTTTTTACCTATTATCCTCTGTCAGTAGCAGTAGCCAATTCGGTAGAAACCTCCCGTAGCATAATCACCCTTTAAAGTTCCCCCTGATGGGAGACAGGCCTCCTCTCTGGGAGAGAGAGTAGGCCATACCAACCTGAACACAGGCCGCGAGGTGGATCCACGCAGTCTCAGTTCAGGTAGGTATCTAGAAACCCCTTAGATATCCTTAAATATCCATTATTACTTCAACAGGAAGGCCAGTATGTCGGCTGTGATGCCAATGGTAACAAATACTATATGAATAATAACTACATGATAGGCCGCAGCCGTTGGGTGGAGCACAATATTAATTACAGATGGGATTATGATGCAACTCACGTAAGATAAAGACAATTTTAATTTATTAACACTGTCGAGTCCATCTACTTTTCATAGAGCTCATACCCATACGCCATGCTGTGATACGTATTGCTATTTGACCCTCCTACTCGGTCTCAAATCCTATAACGGCTTACCGTTATAAGATTTGAAACCGTGTTATAAATCACTGTAAAACAAAGTAAAATTGTGTTTTCAGGGGGTCTTGTCGCTTAGTAGTCTTGGGGTGTTTTCACTTTCGTTGGGGACGTGAAATAATAATTTAATTTATTATAGTTATTTGTTGTTGTAGCGGTAATAGAACACACTGTAAAAAATAATTTCAACGGTCTACCTATGACTGACGCGGACGGACAGCGGAAGCCGAGTAATAGTTCTGTTGGCACCACAGATATAGATAAACCATATCAGTGGTCGGAACCTTAAAAAGTATAAAGGCTCACTCAGATCCTAAGACACAAGGGTGTCCAACCTTTTGTGCAAGGAGAATCGGCAAAAATGTATGGAAGTTATTATAGCTATTGTAGCTATTATATATACGGGCTGATTTTTTAGTCACCGTCCAAATTTTTCAGGGTGATAGTACCCGTGAAATTGAACAACTTTCTCCAAGGAACATGGGTAGAAATATGAAAAAAAAAATCTACCTCCCATGCAAAATCAATAGTTAGCTGGTCGATTTTGTATGGGAGGTCCGATTTTTTTTTTCATATTTCGACCCATGTTCCTTGGAGAAAGTTGTTCAATTTCACGGGTACTATCACCCTGAAAAATTTGGACGGTGACTAAAAAATAATTCTGTATAGTATTAAATGTATGTAGCTGGCCACAGCACCAATAACAATCCCACATATGTCATAGATAGGTATTTTACTATAAGGTAGGTCTGTGGAATTACGCCTAGATGCTAATTACGTCTATACTAAATAACTCAGGTTACATACTAGTTAAAATCAAACTTACGCAACAAGGTTCATACATCCCGAAACAACCCCGCGACACCCCCGCGGCGCTGCTCAATCCGCGAGCTAGTAGTCTACTGACGTCCGTGGTGAGTAACAACTTAATACAGGACCCTAATTGCGTAACACGTGATTAATCGTAATCGGTTTCATTTTGACAGTTCAACAATATTCATTGCGTTATTTGTTGTTGAGCAGACACATTTTTCGAACATACGAAGCAATGGTTTAGCCATCTGTTTCAACATGAAACAGACTATGATTAATCGTGAGTTACGCAATTAGGGTGCAGTAACTACTATGGCAGCTCATTTCAAATAGCTGTATGACAACAGATAAGGCGTTTCGAAGGACTGTTCTGGAGGAAAGATAGCGGAACCGTTGCATTGTTAGTTATTTGTAGTGGTCTTAGTTTGAATATTCGCAATTCATGCATTTCGATGATAATACAATAACATGGTACCATCGAGCTGGCCCGATTGTGGTGCTGGACGCTAGATAACGGAACTCTTGAATAAATACTAGTAAACCTCTCGAGTGTGAGCTCATTAGATGTGTCTCAACGAGTCCTGTTCATTTTACCTGATGGCGAGGACCTGATAACTGACATGGACGCTAGATAACGGAACTCTTGAATAACTACTAGTAGGATGGATGATTGCGATGGTTCGAAGCTTTACCTCCATAGCCTTTCGCAAGCTAGGCTATGTTGGAAGTGGGTCTGTATCATGTTAATGTTGAGGGGCGATGACGGCGGTGCAGTGGAGTTAGTGATGGATCCATCAGATATTCTCTCCATTTCATCCACTCTGAACTGGTCGTCGTATCGATCGCCCGTTGACGAGGCTAGCAGTTGGTTGATCCAGCCAGGTGAAGTCGGCAGTACCTATGGTGTCGTCGTCATCGACTATTGCCGCTCGGGCCATGACCTCCTCGAATATCTGTGTCGTTCGTCTGTGTAGGTGTGGCTAGTTTTTTTTTATGCTAACTTAGAAGCTTGATTTTTTCACAGCTTCAAGTGACTATAGACTTGAATATACCGTTTTAATTTCAACTCAATACCTCCACGCGTTCCCGAGATAAAGGGTCTTGACAGAAAGACGGGCGGACGGACAGACGGACAACAAAGTGATCCTATAAGGGTTCCGTTTTCACGGAATCCTAAAAAGAACACTGACATGTATATCGAGGCAACCAAACGACTTTTATGTTTTGCTTGGTGGAAATTCGTAAAAAAATATCTATGTTCCCCGAAAAATGACAAAAACAGCTAGCGAAAAAATTTTTTGCTTTCTTTTTTGGTATCGATACCCAACACTTGAGTAGAATATTGCCAGCTAATTTAATTTGACCATGTATAGTGCAGTGGTTCCCAAGTCCCAACAGTACTCAATTTTTTTCCAACCATACGACTCTTTTGCTTTGTGGAAATTCGTAAAAAAAACCAATTCAAATGGCCACGGATTACTTATTACATACTTTATTCTCCATACTTAGTATTAAAAATGCCGTACTAAGTTGGGGACATACAACAAGGCAAATAAATACTTGTGTATCATCAAGTCCGTTTTATAAAAAGGATGTCGGTACCTATACTCCATTTACAATAGCATTAGACAGAAGTTAAAAAAGGTTCTTTTTAATGTACACTTCTTAACAAAATTACATTAAACGTGTTGCAGTTACGATTTATGCCAAAAAAATTAAAGTGTCAATGCTAAAAACCTAAAAGAAACAGGAGTGAAAAACACCGAGTAACTAAATTAGCTGATGACGACGAAGTTTTACCAACGTATTGTGTGTCGTAAGTTGATAATTAAAATAAAGTATTGTAAAAAACATATATTTTGTTTCTTTATAATCTTAATTAGATTTAAATCATCATGTGATTGTTTGTTTCATTCATTCGTTTTGTTGTTGGTTTGTAATGTGTGATGAAGATGTTATTGTAAATAGAACATTATTTAAAATAAACATTACTTTTACTTCGTTTATCTCAGTATTTAGTACTGTCTTAAATCTACCTATAAAAGTTAGAACTTAACTTTGAAATAAAATGTTTTGCACTCCTGCTTCTACGAGCCTCTTTTTTCTAAAGCTATAATAAATGGGGTATATTTCGGTCAAAGTCAAAGTTCTTTCATACTCTAGGCATGTCAAATATTGAATAGCACCTAACCTACTAACCTACGCGGCAAGTGCGTGGTCGATGGCTCCCAGAATTTATTGGAATTAAATGTGTTTTATCCATAAATCCATTACTAATTAAGCCTGCCCTGCACCATGCCGAATACTATCCAAATCTTCATACATACTTGAACATGGTTTAATTAACACATTGTGATAAATACATAAAATTTGGGCATCGAAAATCTATTTGAAATATAGATTCATTACAGTCTTGTGCTCATTACTTCAATGCTCGGAAGTCTGAAACACAAACTAAACAAAGCATAATATTATCGAATGACATTAGCATCGTTTTTCACGCCAGGGGAGGCGAGGGTATAGGGTGCACCCCACCCATCTCAGAGCAGGCGTCCCTCAATATTTGCTGCGAGAAATATTGACGCCGATAACTGCCATGAACTCCTGGTACCGAAACATAATACGCGGATCTTGAACACTACCGTAACGAGACTTGCAAATTTTTAAAAAAATCAGAAAAGCCCCATCTATGTTCACTTATAGGTACTATACCTACGAAGCTCGCTTGCTACGCACGTTGTTAGATGTATTTCTTGAGGAACGGCCGTGATATGGCCATCGCGCAAGCATAGATGGCGCTAAACTAGAAACTAGTAGCGACATCTATGCTGTTATTGTTCTTTTTGTAGAAAATCGGCGACTTGACACTCTGAAGCATAGATGGCGAAAGTGTTGTATAATTTGCAGCAAAAATAATTCTCTGGAAAATGGTACCTTGACATTATAATGCGTTCGAAATAAGTCACGTAAATGTAAAAAAAAATGTAAAGTCACGACACACTTACTAGATTCAGTACCTAAGTAAGAGTAAACGAGACAGAAATATAGAATACCTATCTACGTAATTTCGCGTATGCAAACTTTTGGCTTGCATGGGTCCAGAGTCCAGCATCTACCTAAGTACCTATGACAAAAGACAACGACATACACACATCAAAAAAAGTTTGTGATCACTAGCAAAAGCTGATTTTTTTTAAATTGAACTTTATCAAGAAAAAAAATTTGTTGTGTGTTTTCTTTAAATAGAAATACCCTGTTGGAAATTAAAAAATAAAACAGTTTATGTTTTATAAAAAAACGAGTAATTAATCATAATGTAATTGTAACAGAAATTTGATAGAAGGAAAAAGACTGTTCAACCAAACTTCAACAATTTATTGATAAAAGGTTTGTATTCAATATAATCCTGGCTCGAACACATGCGGTAATCCTCCTGGGCATGCTGAGAATCAAGTTATCCAATATTTCTTGGGGTAACCTGTCCCATTCTTGAATAACAGCTTCCCTGAGCTCTGCCACTGTCTAGGAACGTGGCTGACGGTTCCAAACAGCTCGCTTAAGAGCTCCCACGCGTGCTCTATTGGGTTTAAGCCAGGCGAGCCCGCAGGCCAGTCTAACCTTGTGATGTCGTATTCTCAGAGAGCAGCATTGACTCGCTGAGCTCGATGGGCGGGCGCATTATCATCGACCAGTACAATTTGGTGCCCATGGTTTACCCGGAATGGTCTGACAATTACATCAATAGCAACTGTTCTATATCTACATGTCTGCTGTCATGAAGCCTCGATACAGGATCAAAGGCGTTCTAGCTCCAATCATAATACTACCCTAAAAGGACACCGATTTCCTGCCTTGCTGAACTGTTCCAGTGGCAGTACTTTGCCTTTCACGGTCTCCTGGTCTTCTCCAGACACGAACACGTCGGTTATCTGGATGAGTACTGATTCGCGATTCGTCAACGAAGAGACAGTTTTGCCAAATGTTTTCTTCTTCATTTTGCCGAAGCCTAGCCCACTGAAATCTCCGTCGTTGTCGTTGCCGGGAACTCAAAGGAGCTCGCCAAGGCCTCCGTGCTCGTAATCCAGCCTGGTGCAAGCAATTCCGAATAGTCTGAGTGCTAACTTCAAGCCCAGAGGCGGTCCGAACTTCTGCTTTTATTTTAGTAGCGTTGATTGTTGGGTCACGGGCTGCCAGCAATCTAATATAGCTCTTTTGGGCAGCAGTCAAAACAGTTGTGCGACCACTGCGGGGTTGGTCAGCAAAATTACCCATCCCGCAATGTGGTGACGACACAGGATTGGGATATAGCAACTCTGCGTGCTATTTATCTCAGGGTGTATCCTTCTTCTCTCAAAGTTACTATTCTTGCTCGTAAAACTTCTGATAATCCTCTGGGCATTTTTTCAATTACAACTTTCCGCGAAAAAGTACTTTAAATCCGTTAAAAATTGACTAAATCAGATTTCTGAATGAGCGTAAGCTAGGACTGAAAGCCTTTTTATATAGAAAAACAATTGAACTGTTTTATTGTTTTATATTCTAAATCTATATTTTAAATAAAGAATCTAAAAAGAAGAAGAAATCATAATATAATCTACTGTAACAAAAAAGATTTAGATTTTTCAAAGTGATCGTAACTTTTTTTGATGTGTAGGTAGGTAGGCATGTAAAAAATCACATATCAATATCGCCATGTTGAGGAAAAAACTAGAATGGGAAATCCCCATACATCAAACTACTTATTTTTAGATCGAAAGGAATTTGGTTTCTAATTTGTGTGTGTGAATATTTGTTAGCAGGTTGGGCTTACCATTTTTACGTGTAATGTTCTTTCAATCCATTTTCATTCATATAGCACAATACTCAGGTACTTACTTTACTAAATAAATTAAGAAAGTGACTCTGTGTGTCTATCTGTTACCTTTTCATTTAACTGGTGAACGGAATTTGATGAAATTTTGCACACGGATAGAGTATGACCTGGTTTAGGACATATCACATTGGAAAAATACCAAGGTACTTCAATCTCAATAGTACGTTCCCGTGGGATTATTTCCGACATCTACACGGGTGCGGGTTTTTACCCGCACCCGTGTAGATGACTAGCGTGGTGGTGACTAGCTTTTGCTAGTTTGTTATAAATCAAAGCTGCTCAAACCTTTGAGGTCCTCGTCCGTAGGCGGGGACCACTCGTTTTGCATCGCTTTTGGTTTCGACCTTGAAGTGACAGCGTGAGCAGTAGGATTGATTTATTTGTCCATAATTTAACATGGATTTGCGCTGTAGGAATTGGACATGGGAACGATTTTTGTATACAGGAATGCTCTGTGAAAAAAAGTATTGGAGGTCTTTAGCACAGCAGTCAACTTTAGAAAAGGCCATAACCAACATTAGCTCAAGTCCAACCTAACAATTTGTGGATAATAAGTATGTGATAGTTTAATGAAGCGCAACTAATGTAGTAGATGAATCTACATTCAGTTTCTGGTTGACAGAAGTACTGTACCGACATGAATGCTCCACTGGGATGAATGTACGAACGACTATCGCTCCACCAGCCCAATAGAGGTGTTAAATGTTCATTAAAAAATGTGTTACCATAAACTGTGCAAACAATTTCAGATAACTTCCGAGTGGTTTGGTTGGCTCCACTACAAGACCGATAAACTGCCGTGCGAAGATAGCGCAAAACGCGATCTGCAGTGCTCTGACACTGCGCTAAGTTGGCTCCAACCATTCGTCGAAAATAGGACTGGGACGGACGAAGCTTACTACCCTTACAGTACCACCAGACCTAAAATCAACATATGGGACGGTAATACCTTCTTAATGTAATGGTTCCTAATTAGAAATACTTACCAACGTTTTTATTTTCCCATCTCTTCCCGTGGGTGTCGTAGAAGGCGACTAAGGGATTTACTATAGAATGGGCAGCAGCGTTCTCTATGCATTTTACCACCATACTGCGATCGCCAACCTGCCTGCCCACCGTGGCGATCATGGCAAGCCCCCCCAAATTGGGGAAGGCCTAAGTCCAGCAGTGGACGTCTTCCGGCTGAAATGATGGTTATGATGTTTTTATTTTGTTAAAAATAATAACATAATATTACGGCTGTAATCCCCAAAGGATTAGGCAGAGGTGTACATCCACATTTCACCAGTTTAAGTCCCATTAATAGGAGGCGAGTCTACTGACATCAGCCGGCCACAAATACAGAGTCTGAGCTGCTACTGCGAAATTCATAATGGAAAAACCAAAATAACATTTGCATGACCTGGGGATCGGCAAATAGCGTCGGGGAATTGACAACAAGCACGGGACTATTTTAAGGAAAGTTAGGTACCTAATATCGTCATCCGCCGTGCAGTAACGGTACTGGGATAGCAGCGTAGTCAATTATATACAGAATTATTGGGGGCTCGTGGGTAAGTAATATTAGCCGCACGGGTTTTTTTTTTGAGGGTGGGAAATCATCAAATAACTTCTTCCGCTCTGGGTGGACCAGGAAAGCGTGTCAGACTTTCACTGACTAAACCCACCCGTGTTCCTTCAGTTGCCTGTGTGCCAAGGGTAACGGTATTTCTTTCGAACAACTCGTACCCCTGGCAGGCATCGGCCCTTGCGGACCCCACCAGTTCGGCGCACCAGGACGCATGGCACGCCGTGACCACCCCAAGAACCAAGTAGCATAAGGGCCCCAGACGACCCCGCCGCCTACCACTTTACGGCCGCAGGGGATAGGGAGAGCGGCCAACGCTATACCGACACTCCTCTTCCCCTGTGGCCCCACCGCGTCCGCCATTAAACGGTGGCGGCCCCGTCCAGGCCACGGAAGGGAAGAGCGCTACTCAGAAGTACCGGCACTTCTCCTATGCCGCAGCCTGTAACCCTCAGCTGCGATGCCTCCCATTTGACATCACGGCCTGCCTCATTTGCGGTGCGCCTCACCGCAACTTACTTTTGGACGCTACGTCGTCGGCTTGGAAAAGCCCTGACGAGCGGCCACACCTTGGGGTTCCTCTTTGCTTCACCGTGGGAGGGTGACCACGGCTACTGAGCCCGCAACGACTATGCGGGAACCCACTGGGGAGGATCTACAAAAGGGTTACGGGAAATCGTTCTCGGAATAGGATCGTATGGTTTTCCGAAGACATTGTTGTCTGTATTGTATATTTTTAGAACCGAATCGACTGCATAAGATGTGGGTTGTAGGTTAATATTTACAGTGAGATGGAGATGGTGGAAAGAGTTTTGATCTATCATTTATGGTTGAGTTAAAAAAAAAATATTTACCTATCAGTAATTTACAATCCAAACAATTTCTTTTTGATCCCGTCCCGTATTTAGTACCTACTTTTTAGTTGGGAGTCTTCCATAAGCGACGTATTCGAAAGCATAATCGAGATACGAAATTAGGTCCTAATAATTCGTTTCCGTGTCGCCCCCGCATCTATTTTTAGCAGAAGTAGGTATTCGTAGGCTTACATAAAAGAGAATATTTATGAAGAAAAATATTTGTTTTTGTTTCAATGTAGTGTACCTATTAGGTAAGTATATGATTGTTGATACTCTCGATACTTTCCGAAGGTCGTGTGTAAGTGGGCTAAAAGAAAAGAGAATAAACTTTTACCTACGAACAATTAAGTAGGCTCTTGAGATACAAACCAGTACCCTATTTTTTTTTAAAACTTTGCCCCACTCTAGGAATTTATCTTTTATTGTGGGTGCGTTTACAAACATTTAAACTCACATAAACAAACAGCTAGACCCGGAACATCTCCTTGTATGTAGGTCATACAAATATTTGTTCCGTGCGGGAATCGAACCCGCGACACGAAGCGCAGCAGTCAATCGCTTAACCAACCTGTCCTGTCACCAAATGCGTAACGCACGATTAATCATGATCTTAATCATTTTGAAAAGGATTGCTCATCCATTGCTTCATATGCTCGAAAAATGTGTCTGCTCGACAACGTCAATAACGTTATGAATATTGTTGAACTGTCAAAATGAAACAGATTATATTTATTATTTTTTTGGGTGCGAAATTATCAAATAACTTCCCCCGCTCTGGGTGGAGCAGGAGGGCGTGTCCGAGTTTTACTGACTAAAACCCACCCGTGTTCCCTCAGTTGCCTGTGTGCCAGGGGCCGCGGTATCTCTTTCGAACAACCCGCACCCCTGGCAAGCATCGGCACTTGCGGACCCCACCAGTTGGTGCTGACATCTCTTTGAGGTGCGCGTGGAACACTACGCCCCGTCGACCCGGGCTTGGTCCGTACCGGAGAGTGAGCTACCTATTACTCGGCGTCTGCAAGCCCGCGCCTACGGTGGCCGGGAACCAGCCTGGGATTCCCGACGCTCAGGGCGTCTCCCGCGGCGACTAAGGCCGTGAGGGCGCCTCTCCCTTACGTGCGCCGCCTCCCTTTTCGCGAGCATTACTGCTTCGCAGAAGGAGGTTACGGCTACCCATGCACTCTCGCTCCGTACCATGGCCTGGACCAGGACCGGACGCGAGAGGTCGCCGCCGCCGATCGCCTCCACGAGGACACGGCGGTGCTTCGCCCAAGCCGGGCAGACATCCACCGTATGCTTCACCGTGTCCTCAGGGCGAAATTCGCAGTGGAAACAAACAACCGTGTCCGGAGAGGACCTGCTTCAGGCGGAAGGTGAGGTCGCCAGGGCCTGATTAACCCTTAGGCTAATTAGGCTGCAGCCTAGGGCGCGAGGATCGGGGGGGCGCGCTGAAATCGTGTCTTCGCATGCACTAATCTAGCATCATTCATTGCATCTACCCTACATATTTCAACAAGACCGCGACAAAACACTAAAAGTAAATGTGCGCCTTAAACAAACATTGACTTGTTACTGGAATCGGTCGGTGGTCGAGCTTTCTTGGCTGTATTTTTTTTTTTTTTTTTTTTTGGGTGGGAAATCATCAAATAACTTCTCCCGCTCTGGGTGGAGCGGGAGGGCGTGTCAGACTTTTACTGACTAAAACCCACCCGTGTTCCCTCAGTTGCCTGTGTGCCAGGGGCCGCGGTATCTCTTTCGAACAACCCGCACCCCTGGCAGGCATCGGTCCTTGCGAACCTTCTTGGCTGTATTGGGCTTATATCTAAATTTGATCCTTTCATGGCTGAAAATTTGGTGAGATTTGGACAAAAAGGCAGAGGTACTCCATCGTACTTGTCATCCTCTATAATCGACGAATTTATTTTACTTACGACGAAGTTCGACTTTAGATCATAGGAGAAATAAAAAAAGGAAAATATTATTCGATTAGCATTGATTCTACTCCAGATATGTCACACACCGATCAGTTGACATTTATAATTCGTTATATTTTGCCTGGCGGTGAACCTGTCGAACGTTTTGTCACATTTTTACCCAATTGCGGTCATAAAGGTGAAGACATGGAGAAGGCTGTTCTTGCGACAGTTGATTAAACTTTGGAACTTGATAATAAAGACTATCGTGGCCAAAGTTATGATAATGCTAGCAATATGTCTGGTCAATACAAAGGTCTTCAGCCGAGAATTAAAGCTGTAAATCCACTGGGTACTTTTGTTCCTTGTGCAGCTCATTCTCTACAACTCGTGGGATCGGCTGCCGCGGAAAGTAGTGACGAGTGAGCTGCTTTTTTTTACACTGGAACCACAACTATACAATTTTTTCTGGATCTACAAGCAGATGGCAAATTTTGTTATCCAAATTGTATGAAAAATCGACGGTACTAGAAAATCCATCGAAAACTCGATGGAGTGCGCGAGCAGATGCAAGCAAAGGCTTATCGTCCACAAGCGCCCAATACCTCCTATCTGACTCCGGGTGGATTTTACATAGTAGAGGATCCCAAGTAAGAACGACCTTTACCAATTTGATAATCAGGTGAAAATTATATTTTAATTAAAATTATAAAAAATAAAATTGTTAAAATATAATTTACACCTGGTTATTAAATTGGTAAAGGTCGTTCTTACTTGGGATCCTCTACTATGTAAAATCCACCCGGAGTCAGATAGGAGGTATTGGGCGCTTGCGGACGATAAGGCTACTCACTTACTACTTTTTAGGCCGTCCGTAACACACCTGGGCGGGTGCGGGTCCTCATAATTAGCCTAGGGCGGTCAGAACTCTTGATCAGTCGCTGGAGGTCGCCGTGCCGCCTCTCAAGCCACTCCTCAAAGAGGGGACTTACTGCCGCTATCGTGGCGTGCCCAAACAGATTATGATTGATCGTGAGTTACGCAATTAGGGTGCTGGTTACTGAAATGTTTTAGATTTACGTAGACTATTTAAAGTCAAGGTATAATCATACGTATGTGAAGCGCTTGAAGGTTAATTTTTAGTTAAGTACCTTGGCCTTATTTTTTTACAGTTAAAAATTAGAGTTTGAAAATGTGAAATACGCTCACTAATTCTGTGGGAAACGATTTTTTTTTAATGGCATAATTTAATCGCTCTTTGGTACCAGGTAAATAGGACATAAAAAATAAACTATTGCTTTCATCTTCCCAGCGTTTTCGCAACTGTATTGAAGTCGGGTATAGTCTTCGGTACTAGATTCGTGTTCACGGGTTTACTGCTTGTTTCCGAATGTCATACGCCCGATAGCTAATTCCCCGAAGTCATCAGATTGAACGTCCGAATTGCCGACCAACTGAAATCATTTCCTTACACATTTTGGATGAGTTTGTTTTTAGGGTTTGTTTTATTAAATTACACCTGTAGGTGGCAGAATATATTCTAGACTAGCTATGAAGGTTACTGTTTGATATAATGTCTGCATGCCATCCTTTTTCCCATTCATACCAGACTTACCGAAGACTTTCTTCGATGCCCTGTTTTATGAGATGAGCGTCTTGTGAGCAAGAAAGGATGTTAACTTCTGTCTAAAATCATAGATGGCGCTGCATTAACTAGTAACAGGGAGAATGTACTATTGTGGGCGTCAAATCTTGATAATTTAATTCAACATAAATATAAAATCAATAATAATAACCATAAACATAAAGTCAAAAAAAATAGGTATATTTTATAAAATAATTATTTCTTCTTTCAGGTCGTACGATATGCAGTCGAGATGAGTAAAGCGCGTGTCTACAGCTGAAAATAAACCGTCGATTTTCGATAATTATGAATACAATGTTTTAACTATAAACGTAGTTTAACAGAAATTCTTAATTATTTGAGAAAAAATTGCATGACGAGGTAAAATGTAAAAGGAGCTTTCCATAAATAAGAAATGTATCTTACTAAGTATGGTTTCGATAAAAATTCACTGTGCGACATTTTGTTTTCATTTACATAAACTCACGACTTCTTTCCATGGGGGTAGGCAGAATCTACTGAACGCCACCTGCCACCATCATTACATTTGCCTACAGTTTCACTAAATACCTACTAAAAAACTAACCTAACACTAAAAATTAAGATTACTGTTTCTTGGGATAAGTTTTCCAAGTCATATGTTTTACATAATTCCCGCTGAGTTCTATGACACCTACTAAATATTTTTTATAGTTTTTTTAACAAATTATTATTTGATTTTGAGAATGTTGATTGCTATCAACTTTTGGCATTTAAAAGTCACGGACTGATTTCAAACATAAAATTTTAATGTAACACACTAAAATAATTATTGTAGCTACTGTAGAGTCTTATTCACGACGTAGCGCTTACGATAAAAATATCTAATGAATTTAAAAAAATAAACCATGAAATCATCGGCCATAAAACTATCCAAACAATATGATAATTTTATTATATCAACGTAGCTATAAATTTTTTCGGTACAAATGACCGAATGAAAAAAATTGCAACCATTTATTGCGCCGAAATGCTTTAAGCGGCAGAAAAAATTTCGTAAACAGATTTGGAAAAAAAAATAATCTTGGTGGGGAGGGGCGTTGCTTTGGGCGGTGATCGGGCCCACCTTCACTGGTGGGGCACAAAATGTTTGAGTTAGTTGCGCATCGGCAGCGACAAAGATCGCACGCATGTATCGCGAGTGAGTGCTGCAGTGTTGTGGGGCAGAGGCCCATACATTCGAAAATAGCAAACGAAAAAATTGAACCCCAGATGGGAGTATACGAGGAGAGGGGAACGATGCACTGGGTACGACGCTCACTTTATAGTAACTTTGTTTTTCTTAAGTTTTCTTAAATAGGTATACTTATTTAAAAGTTTTTTTTTAACTTTATTTACTTTAAATTTAGGTTATTTATGTTATAAGAATGACGTTACAAATGTTATTCACGGTGTACAATTTTAGACTACTCCTTTTTTAATAAATGCCTTTTCCAATTTGAAACTACACTGAATGTTATGTAAACGGGTATGTTTAATTACAAACATTCACATTCACCGAAAGCCTGGAAGCTTGTTATAAGTACCTGTTAGGAATATACTATTTACTACCATTAAGTACCTATATAATTTGGATTCCATGAAGTATCTTTCTATATTTATAATTGATATAAGATAATTCCTTTTAATAAAGGGACTATCTACAAACCTAAAGAAAAATAATCATGTGATAGGCTTTTTTAAATTAATATGGCTACACAACTCTACATACGCCGTATTGGATATACGGCGAATATAACAGACACTCTTAATAAAACCGCATCTTTTTATGAATGCTTTGTTATCTTTTGAATAAACAACAGGTAGGTACATAAAAAGTATACCTAATATAATATTTTCTTTAGGATTTTGCATAAGAATGGATCTAATAATGCAGACTGACCCAATACCCCTATACATTACCTACATATTCTAATATTTACTACTATATACTAATACTAGCCTTAATTATAGGTTACATACGAACTCAGTCAGATGTCTATTAGAAATGTCTTATTATTATTAAATTATTAACGAAAGTACGGGCTTTATAAATACTATAATAAAATATAGATAATAATACAGAAATAGTCTATACTGTTGCCTTGTGGGCCTACAGACCGTTGAAGTAATCTTCATTTATTTCAAGTATGTTCCATGCATTATAAATAAATTATGTATAATATATTATTAATTTGTAGGTACTGATATTATTTATTTTTGTACTAACAATGGCGGGATTGTGATCCCTTGGTGTTTAAGCGGGGTAATAAGTGCATATGCGCAAGCGCAAGTCTTCCTTATATGCACTGCACTGTATCCAATACACTGTGTGTTGTATATATTCTGCATATAATGTACGTAGAATAATATTAAGATAACTTATATGTACAATTTCGCGTTGTTATAGGATTATTAACAGTTGATAAATTTCGTATGAAAAACACCATAAAGTTAATCAACCGATATTTTTATAACAACCGTCTATTTATGCTTACTACCTATATGACCGGACTGCTTCTTAGGCAGGTCATTTCACTCTGTTATTCTGTAATAATATAACAGAGTAAGTACATAGGTATAGCTTTTGTATCAAAATCCGAAATGTGCGCATACGCAGACTTACATATTTATTGCGCAAAAGCATATCATAAACCTAATTTTGACTTGCCGCGGTTGTTGATCTGTGGATTGGTGACCATCTTTATATACCAAGATCCTCCGTGACTCGAAAACCACGTTATCCCGTTGGTCCCGGCTGTCATTCGTGGGTCTTTGACAGTCGTTACGGGTCGTTAGAAATCCGACAGCAGTAAATCTGGCAATCAGCCTTACCAAGGGATATTACATTACCCAGTAACGAAACTTCCTATAAATCTATCATTAAAACTATCATTATCTTTAAAACTAGCAAAATGACTCGACAGTCTTTCTGGCCATAACAGTATACCTATGCCAAATTTCAATGACATCTGAGCACAACATATGAATACCCACCCGGCTTGAATCCGAGCCAGCCTGTCTCTTGCTGCCCTAACCAGCGACGCTCTAAACCGAGGTCAGTACCCCACAGGGGTCCTTAGCCTGTATCGCTTAATTTTTAAACTTTTAAGCCTTGGCATTAAAGCCTTTATTGAAGCAGCTACAAGCAAGACTAGTTTAGCAGCCGACAATCTTCTAAATTGACCTGCAACATGCTAAATAAAAAAAAAATACGCTCTATTCTGACGCACACGCCGTCAGGAAAGCAAATGACTGACGTTGATACTCAGTTGACTCGGGTAGTCTATTTTATTCATTTTATAGCTTTATGTCCTACGCCATTCTGCTGTGGGGTAAAGCCGCTGATATTGAAAATATGTTTGTTCTTCAAAACGAGCTGTTTGACCAATTTACCAGCTAGATGCAAGAGTTTATCCGATAGTTTTTGGTATTATCTCAATGGCATCATAATTCATCTTCGCCAACATCTTACATGTTAGGCAATTGCACTTATGCACTAAAAACAGATATTTACAACACTAACACTAGAAATAAGGATAAACCATGTGTTCCCTTTCAGCGGCTTCATATGGTTTATAATTCATTTGTTGGGCTTGGTATAACCATTTTATAACAATCTTCCCTCTTATTAGCTAGATTATTTTTTAAATGTGTTTAAAGGTAAAGTAAAATGTAAATACCTACTATAATATCAATTACTATAGCCATGAGAATAGTTGGTCACTGTGGTTAAAGACCTTTATCTACTACACTACACGATATTTAGGTTCCGATTTTTAGGTGATATGTTTTATTAATATCCCTTTCTCTTTTTCTCAAATTAAACCATCTTGATTTAAAAAAGGGTCCCTCAATGTCACGTAGCGTCTAGCCTTAACACTCAAGCCAATGTTTATGTTCTTTCTCCAGCATTAGCTTACCTACTTACAAGTTATACGAGTTCATATGATTGTTTATTTTATTTGACTGTATAAGTCAATTTATCTTAATTTTGATTAATTATTGACATAATCTTCTTATAACAATGTTTTGTTAATGAGTTTATTGCAATATGTGTTTAACTATCGAGCTCTACAATTGATCATATTGTTCCTGCCTGAGCAACCGGCAGCAACTTCCCCATGCTCCCTTGCGGTACCGTCGGGGGTCGGGTTGCCTCCCTCTCAAATATGGCTGATCTTTGGTATATGCTCGTGAGAGTGTGCTGCTTGTGGTGACTGGTCGTCTTGCTGACCACGGTTTTGTTATTGTTATTAGTAATTAACTGTTTATTGATTTTACTGCCATGGTCCTACTTTATCATTTGTGACTTCCGAGTTACAGCTAATATGGACATAGTCAAGCATTATGCTTAGCCTTTATGCCTGGAGGCTTTTATTTAGTTCTGTTTGTTTTTGTAATTTATTTAATTTATTGTTGAGTTTAGTCTCTTTTCTATGTTTTTGTTGATATATTGGCTTGTGCCAGCTGACATATGGCAAATAATTTAATTTAAATCTGTGTTGTCGTAAGGTTTTCTTCCTATATTATTAGTGTATGTTTTTTATATATATTCTATTGCATAGAGTCAAGTTCTTCTAACTGAACAGACAGCTGGATTGCTGGGGAGTTAGTTGCGCCACTTTCCACCACTTCCCAGCTAAAGCACTAGCAAGTGCCTTTTGTAATTATGACGTTAAAAAGTACTGTCTTTCAGCCTAGTTTAAATAAATAACTTTTGAATTTTATTTATTAGTTCATAATAAACAGGTTCAACGTAGCACATAGTGTTAATGAGAAGCAATCTTGGAGCACACTTAATTATCAGAAGATTAAACATATATAATAAGCAGTGGGAGCCACTAGAATGAGTACTAGATGAGCAATATATAGGCAGTAACAGTTTATTCAATAAGTAAGCCGTTATAAAAGTTTGAAAGAAAACTTAGTTTCATGTCAAATCTACAATTCTAATTTAGATGATAGTATCTATTTGTTATTTTTATTTTTAGGTAGGTATATTTTGCATTGATTGAAAAATAAGATCAATCACTTGTTTTCACAAAATTCTACTATCTAGTAGTAACTGACTGAAATATTTCAATAATTTCTTAAAAACTATTAAAGAAAGTTAGAAAAATTGTTTATTCTGCACAAATAAGAAGCAAATAGACATCAATATATTATGTAAAAAAGTATTGAAATAATATGCCTACCAATGTTTTGTTATATCGACATTTTTATTTAGGTCCATTTAAGGAAAAAAAAATCGTTAAAAAGGTGCCTGAGTTTTCCGGGTTTATGTTACCGAATGTAGGTAACATTCAGTAATATAAATCCGCAAAACTGTTAGGTATTCCCGGAAAAAAGACTTTTCCTAAAGTGTATTATCGCTCTGTTTAAATTTGGTTACTATGTACCATACTACAGGTTGAAATTGAAAACATGCGACAAACCGAAATGGGAGATTGTACTCATCATTATGAACAACTTTTACTAAGGGACCAAAGATGCAATCGCAAAAAAAAAAACAGCTGTTCCCTACATTTTGACGAGTCATGCGAACATAAATATAGGGAACAGATGTTTTTTTTTTCGCGATTGCATCTTTGGTCCCTTAGTAAAAGTTGTTCATAATGATGAGTACAATCTCCCATTTCGGTTTGTCGCATGTTTTCAATTTCACCCTGTATATGTAGGTGCAGGTAACTTGCATAGATATAGAGGTAATTAAATAAAAGTGTTGGTGACTGTACTACCTATAGTAGGTACCTAAATAATATTTAAACAGTTTTACCGCAACGACAAACATATTCATGTTTTAATTTGATACTAGCGTTTAAATAACAATACAAATAAATAATCAACGAAATTATTAATTTTTTAAACTTATTTTTCAAAAAAATATTATCTTACATGTAGAGAAAGAAAATCAAATATTCGTAGTATTCCGAAAAAACAAAAGAGAAGTCTTATTTTTGTATGTGTTACGTAGATTTATATAATTAAGTTTAATTAATGTTAAAAAAGGTGTTAAAAGGTGTTGAACTGGTAAATATTGAAAGTCAAAACTAAAAGTTGAGCTCCCAACTAAACGGCCTGCGCCGGCGCATGTTGGCTTGCGCAGTTGCGCCGGATTAAAGAGAAGTCCAATAGAATTACAGCCACTGTGTGTACCTAGGTTATATGTTGTATTTGCAGTCAATTGATTTAAGTTTATATTTTTTAATTTAAAGCATTTTTTTTTTACTTCTTTTTCCTGCTACGTAAAGTTTCCCCACATTTCTGTATTGCCTTTCAGCCCATCTGATAACACAAATCCAATCTGAACTATTAATAGTTCCAGTAGAACTGCAAGTCACTGAAAGATATCTCACTAAATTGCAAGCAGTGCCAAACAGATCATCAATAATCATTCCGACCACCGTACCTTATTCCTAATCTTCATACCATAGCTATATAATATAGATTTCTGTACCGAAGCCAACCGAGCTATTTGGACGTGTCTGTTGTACCAAGCTCATAGATCGGAAGGATCAAAGCCAATCAAGTGTGAATTATCTAGTTAATTCCTTCACTGCATAATACGTTTCTGTCAATTGAATATACCTAGTCTACTAGAATATCTGTTTATGTATATGTAAGATAACGAAATAAATTTAGGTCTGATAGATGAGTGGGGTTATATACTTTAACTTTAAAACCACTGATAGGTATAAATAACTGTTTAAACTAGTGTAACTTCTTATTCGTTTTTTAAACTTTAGTTTAGTTTTATGTATTTAAGTATACTTTTTTTAGTTAGGTAAATATTTTCAAAGTTTAAATTAATTATTTCATAGTTGAAATGGAATTCTTTGCCGAAAGGCTAGTTATTTCTTACGATACACAGTTAATGTTAATGCCAATATGGTGTCACGATGACTATACAGACAACGAGCGTAGAATTATTGCAATTTCATTGAACAATATCAAAGAAGTACTTAAGTAGAGGGAACCGAAAATGTGCAAGATCGAAGAAATGAACGAGACCGCAGAACTGGACAATACTGCAGAACCGGATAAATCGTAGCAGTGAGCGAGGCCCCAAAAGTGACAATGTTTTAAAAGTGAATGCGAAAAAAAAAATGGGCTGCCGTATGTCAGTGCAGTCGAAGTAGATGCAAATGATGATGATATTCTCAAAGAAAGTGTATAGAAGTATAAACAAGTATCCAAGTTGCCCCCACTACCCTGTCCGCTTACTTCCTTTTTTTAATTGAAGGAAGACTGAAAAACTCCGAAAGTTATAAATAAAGCTTTTCAAAAAAAGTGAAAATACTTCAGTCATGTCAATAGTCTTCACATGCTCAGTCTAACACGTGGAATTATGAGACAGAAGGTCATTCGCAGCAGGATCATGGCTCGGCCGCCAATTTGTGACAAACTATTGAGAGTCGCTTCAGCATCCAAAGTGAATGGTGAAATTAGCCAACATTATAGAAGAAGAATTCAGATTAGTAATTGGCGATATATAAATGAAAGTACAGCAATTCCAGGGCAGTCAGCCCCAATGCCTACTTATCCGTCTTTTAATTTACCACGGCAAAAGCTTTTCTCATATCGTTCATGTAAATATAAGAGACGAGGAATTATGAAGACATTTAAACCTTCTACAAAATTACTGCCGCTTTAGTACTATATTATATAGTTGAGCAGTGCTGGCTCAGTGGTATCGGGTCCGATTTAAAAGTTTTAGATTTAAGGTTCGATCCCTGACAGGCCCTTTACTTCCTTACTTTAAATATTATAAACGCGAAAGTTTGTATATATGGATGTTTGTTACTCTTTCACGCAAAAACGGCTAAACTGATTTTCATGAAATTTGGCACACAGATAGATTATAACCTGGATTAATACATATGATACTTTTTTTCCCGGTAGTACGTTCTCGCGGGATAATTTCCGACTAGTTGTGTAAATAATTTCATCACCACTGTTCTCAAAACGGTGAAGGAAAACATCGAGAGAGAACCAAAAAACATCAAAGATTTGTGGCATTTACCAACTTGTATTGAGCCCGCGTGGTTAATTACGGCCCACTCTCTCTCCTGAGTGGCCTGTGGCCCAGCAGTGGGAATATTATAGGCTGATAATGGTATGATGATTATCCTTAAGATTAAAGAGTTTAGAATCCAAGACTGCAATCCCACAATAATATAATACTTAAGTTTGGGTGGCTACTGACTGCTTATAAAGCGCAATTATATTAGTTCAAAACCGTAACCCCCTTTATGTGTAAAATTTCAAAGATTACCTATAGTTATGGTTAATTACTGGTGGGGTTAGATGAGTTTCGTTAGTATATTACGTAGTTGTAATCGATTTGAACAAGTATTATAATAAAATACGTTGATTACTAGAGCATTATCATTAATGGTTCTAGTGCACACTAATTCTAGCTTTGGAAAATATTTTGCTGATTTACTGATATTTAGCGTATTAAAGGGTTTTGTTTCTTTTGCGTCTTCCATTTCAAGATTGATATGACCCTTTTAAAACTAGACTATACTACAATAAGCATAGGTACTTTTGTCGAGGGGTGAAAAAGGCCTAATTGGAGTCGGATAAGATATATTATTAATACTAGCTGACCCGGCAAACTTCGTACCGCCGATAAAAGATTTCTGAACTTTTTGTGAGACAACCAAACATCTTTTTTTTTTATTTATATAGATTTTATTTATATTTTCTTAACGTTTAAACCTTTCCTAGAGTACCACAAATATTTCAAAACCATAATTTGCCAAATCGGTCCAGCCGTTCTTGAGTTTTAGCGAGACTAACGAACAGCAATTCATTTTTATATATAGATTATAAATGTGAAAGTTTGTGAAGATGTTTGGATGTTTGTTACTCAATCACGCAAAAACGGCTGAATGGATTTAGATACAATTTTCCACACAGATAGTTTATAACCTGGATTAACACATAGGATAGCTTTCATCCCGGTAGTACGTTCCCGTGGGATAATTTTCAACCTCCACGCGGGTGAAGCCGCGGGCAACAGCTAGTCCATAATATAGGACTAGAAATAATAATTCGATGGTATAATAGATATAAAACTTAGACAAATGCTTTGCCTGGATTGTTTTTTTATAATACCGCTGATTGATCATCATTTTAGGCCTAACTTTAGGCTTTTGTGGCCGGAAAAATAAAGACTGAAATTAGATTGAAGTTTATTATTAATATTATCTGCTCTACTCAAGTAAATGATTAATTTTGTCATTCCGCAGACCGTTCAGAATGATTGTCCGTTGCACTGTTGACATAATCCTTTCGTACCTCAAAGATGGAACGGTGATGGCCTTATTCTTGAACTGATCTACATACATGGCATATCATTCTTAGTTCGACTAAGTATTAAACTAAACGATGTAAAACTTCCTTTCAGAAACAAAATAATGACGTACCTACATAACCTCACGCCTTCTTCCGTGGGGGTAGGCAGATATTACAGAATGCCATCTGCTTATATACTCATTTTGCCTCATTTTTAATAACAAAATAATTATTGTGCGAAATACTCACAAGCCAGATTAAATTTTATAATGACATACTAATTTAAACAAAATAATTAAAAGGTATTATGTTATATAGGTACTCACAAACCCGATTTCATTTTATAATGACATATTCATTCATTTATTTACGATTAAGGTTTTGTCGTCCCTATTTTAAAGCTTGTCATTATTTCTCTTTGAATTTGAAATTGAAGTATTTCAGCTGTTCTTGCGAGTTCCCCAAAAACAGTGAATTGAAGTTAATTCGTCATGATTCGTTACAGTAGTTACTTCATTATCTAAATAAGAGTATTATCACGTGAAGCAAAAACTTTGTACTTCTTTTTACGAAAATTACGCGGACGGAGGAGAATTAAATTTGGCACAGTTAACTTTGCAGTTGCTGGGTGTATAGTAAGCTAATGTATTTCTAATGAATTGTTATCAATACATTAGAAATACATTAAGTTTTAAAAATGAATTATGGTCGAATTCGACCACTGGGCGATCACTAGGTCGTTTTTAAAAGGGAAATTTCTCAGTGGCTTTGCTTGTATTTTGGCTGCTACTTACATATCTGTAGGTATAAACAAAATCGTGTAGTTTATTACTATTAAGTACATATAGTTAGGATTTACATATAAGTATGATTAGCGGCCTATAACCTATGAGAAGGAATAGATACTGTTATTGTGGTGTATCAACACTGTCTATTAGTTACTGCACAGTCAAAATTATTACCAAACTGCGACTACCAGCGAACACTTTAGTGTTATACCCTACCTGTTTAGTTAAATATTTTGCAGTAATTACTAATGTCAGTTTATATCAAAATGTTGCTTATTGTAGTAGGTACAAGACCACTTTTCCTAAATTGATGTTACATGAATTAGAGGTAGCCCATAAGTGAGTGTACCTAATTTATAATGTAGATCATTCTGAAACACTTCACTCACGAGTGTTTTTTTGTTGTCGAAGCGTGGGTGTACTTGTACACCTCTGCTGAACCCTTTTGGAAAAACAGGCGTGATGCTGTATTGTAAGTATTATTTGTAAAAGTATTTTTTTTTTATTTTGATCTAACTAGCCTTTTAGTGAGAATTTATTGAATCTAAGTGTGAGTTTTTCGTTCGATTGTGGGGCATCGTTGTCCGTCGGAACGTTCATTTCGATCAGACATTCAGGCCATAAAAGCGTTGTGGCATAATTGAAACTAGTCCCCGCCCAGTGGTCGAAATTCGAACGTGTATTTTTTATTAATTTTATGTATTTCTAATATATTATTATATGAAAATATTAGCATTCTGCACTCCTTCTCCATATAAACTTTAACTATGCCAAATTTCATACTTCTCAGCGCGTGCAATTTTTGTAAAATGTGGTACAAAATGTTTGCTTCACGTATTAATAATAGGTCTTTACCTTTGAAATTGCCGTTTTGTATGAAAAAATTTAAACGAATTTTTTTCATGTATTTTTTATTTGTATTAATCGAAGTAATCACCCATGCAATCAATGCATCTTTGCCATCGCAGTGGCAGTTTATTGATGCCCTTCTTAAAGAAATCAGCTGGACGGGAGGCAACAAATTCTTCAAAGGCATTTTGTACTGCCTCTCGGGTATTGAATTTTTTTCCCGCCAAGAAGTTATCCAAATTCTGGAAAAAGTAGTAGTCTGTAGGCGCAAGGTCTGGTGAGTAGGGCGGAGGACGGAGAGCTTCCAACCCCAGTTCTTGCAACTTGGAGACCGTCTGCTGTGCAGTATGAGGTCGCGCGTTGTCGTGCAGGAGCAGCGGAGACGAGCGATTGACCAATGCTGGTTGGAGATGTGCCAGCTTCTCCATCATTGTGTTCAGTTCTTCACAGTACACATCTGCAGTAATGCTCACCCCGTTTGGTAAGAAGCTGTGATGAATCACACCGGCGCTAGACCACCAAACAGTGACCATCACTTTTCTAGGGGTAAGTTTTCGTTTAGGGCATTGTTTAGGTGCTGAACCAGGATCCAACCAACTTGCTGAGCGCTTGCGGTTATCAAACAGAATCCATTTTTCATCGCAGGTAACAATGCGGTTCAAAATTCCTTCATTTGTGTGTCTGTTGATCAGTGCAAGGCACGTCTCGACGCGTACTTCGCGCTGACGATCATTGAGTTCGTGGGGCACCCATTTGTCAAGCTTTTTTACCTTGCCAATTTGACGCAAATGGACCAATATTGTTTTGACGCTAACGTCGAAAGCTGCTGCTAATTCAGCCGTAGATTGTGTATCATCAGCTTCCACAATCGCCTTTAATTCGTCATTGTCGACCAAAGTCTTCGGACGACCGCGAGGTTCATTTTTCAGGTCGAAATTTCCAGAACGGAAGCGAGCAAACCAATAACAGGTGGTGCGTTGGTTTGTAGTGTTAGCTCCGTAAACGTCGTTGATGTTGCGTGCCGCTTGTGCCGCGTTGCTGCCACGACGGTACTCATATTCCATAATTACTCGAATTTTTAACGTATCCATGATGACGAAAAAGATTGAAATGCGATGAAAATGTAACACTAATCAATAAACAAATGACTACTTTTGGAAAAAAAAATCCATGTTTTTAAAATAAAATTAATTTGAAATTAGAATTCTTACCCAAACAAAAATTATTTTGATTTGAAATGGCCAGTACTGCAAAACGGCAATTTCATAGGTAAAGACCTAATATATAGATGATTTAAAAATAATGAAAAGGTTTGTTACGTTCAGTTCAGTTACTTAAGAAATATCTGACTTTTGAAAAATCAGCCGTCAATACCATTATAAAAACAATCCACAATATTCATGAACAAAATATTGATAAACATATTGACAGGATATACCTACGTACCATTATTACTATTTCGACTTAGTAAAATCGAATGAGGAAAAAGATTAGCAATTATAATATTACCAAATATGAGCCAAGCATGGAAACGAAAAATATCATCAGACGTGCATTGGAAATTTAATAAAAATACATGATACGGAATCGGGAGGAAAAAACTTAGTCGGGTTTTTTGTTATTTGTAGGTAGGCCTAATCGCCAGTTTGTTACGCGTGTTCCCTATGTCCGGAAGAAGGCATGGCCCTAACTACAAAAAAATTGTGAATGCTTATACACTTTAAACCCTTAGATTTATAAGTACTGCAGAAACAATCGGCGTAAATAAAAATTATAAATGCATCGTAATGTCGTCTAAAAGTGTGCTTTTATACAGGGTGTCCGGTAATTAATGGATAACCTTGAAATGGTTCATGGTAGAACTAATGGCCATTCAGAAAAAAACATTTTTTTTTCTGTAAAAAAAAACAAAAAAACAACCGACTTCCGAAAAAACACTACAAAGAGAAAAATAACTTTAATTTAGGAAGTCGGTGTCTTTGGATATGTATTTAATTTTTTTGTCACCGCCATCTGAAATTAAAGTTATTTTTCACTTTGTAGTGTTCATTCGAAAGTTGGTTGTAATTTTTTTATTTAACGATTAAATACAAATAAAAATATTTTTTTCTGAATGGCCATTAGTTCTACCATGAACCATTTCAAGGTTTTCCATTAATTACCGGACACCCTGTATATGATCGAACAACGATATTAGACTCATGGCTTATCTTTCCCTATGCAAGTTATAACGCAAAAACGAAATTGATAGTAAATCATCTTAATTATATTCAGCAAATAAATTAAACTAGTTAATAGGTACTTAAATAATATCTCGGTTCGTCGATTATTTCAAACTTTTTTGTAAACACAACAACAATTCTAAACTAATATTTATTTAAGTAATCTTCTTGCTAAATAAACAGTTGGAATAAATTAGTTATAAACTATAAATAATGATTTATTTTAACGGACTGGTAAGGAGGAGGTCAACTGATTTAAAAACTAATAATATTCGGAACTAGTTTTGCAGTAAACCGGTTTCAGCTGGTTTGCACTGGATTTTGTAAAGATTGGTTATGACAGATTTATTACTACAAGCTTTTATTTCGCTGCACCTTGTTAGTATAATTACTTTAAACTTCTTTACTTTACTTCTGCCTTTACATCCTAACAGTCTGGTTAGTAACAATTATACAATGGGAACGGTTGCAAAATGACTAAAATCGCCACAAAAGGAAGAAACGGAACGCTTATGGGATAATTTTGTTGATTTGTCCTTCTGTCTAGACCATTTTACTCAGAAACGGGTACAAGTATTAAGCTGAAAATTATATCTCACATATTAGCTTGCTGTTTCTTGGGTGGGTAAAACATTCAAGCTTCTAAATTCGTAATTAAAGACGCGACTGTTTATGACACATTTTTTGGCCGATTTATTCTTTAACCGTTTGGATTCTGACCAGGCCCATCCTAGCAGAAGCATCGTATATATATCCATTAAAAAGCTCTAAACAGATTGAAATCAACATCATAATGTCATAAAGTTAATAACATAATGTAAGATCTACGCAGTACATAATCAATATTTACGTTACATAACGCCGGCAGACAATACCGGCCTAGCTCTAAATCTTTGTGATAACTGTGATAAGACAAGCGATGACTTGAGACTTCAACTCACTGAACCAACTGACCCGCAGATAACACTCGTCTAGACTAGCAAAAATAATTCATAAGTAAATTTTTTGCTTCAGTTTGTAGAAAAACATCGAGGAACTGTGACTTTTCTTGTTCCACGTCTTCTTGACGTCGTTATTTCTTATTGTGTTGTAAACTTCAATCCTGGGGCGGCTTTGTTGAACAGTGGGCTTTTAAATAAGGCTTAAATATGCTTAATAAAGGATGGTCTGCTATGACCATTTTTCTGCTAATAAAGTGAAACTGAAATCCCAAAATGCGGTGCATTTGGTTTCTGCTGCGGCGGGAGAGGGCAGGTTCATGTGTTGCTAATGATTGCTTTGCTAAATAATTAGAATTGTTTCATAATCAAGTTGGTCAAGTCTCTCATAGAAGTAGATGTAAGTAGCCATTGATCTTACTTACATCTAATTTTATGAGAGAAACTAAAAGTATTGACCGCAGAGCTAGCTTCGTCGCACTACTGAAAATATAGGAGCAACAGCATGAACAGGTTTGTATAATTGTAACTTTTTACATTACGTAATTAGAGCTAGGTACTCAAAAAATCTGTGTGAAAACCATTTCAATAGAAACACCCAAGTATTTCAATTTATCACAACTTTTCAGCCTATGACAACTAGTTCGCAAACATCAGCGAGCAATTGAAAATCCAGATTATATATACTAGACATAGTCGACATATTAGGTAAACAATTCTACACATCCTGAGTGGATTGAGGTAAAACCTCTATTATTAGAAATATAATAGCGGAGCGCTGTTTTATTTTAACACCACCGTAGGCGCAGTAAAACTGTGGCCCCAGAATATGTAACTAAACATCTAAAGCATCATTTACACGATGCAAGTTTCTTGCATCGTCTAAAAACAGAAGACACAATGCAACCTTTATTGTTGCTTAAACTCATGGTCTGCCAGTCAAATAAACCGCACCCTATAACTAAGGTTTTATGAAGAAAAAAGGAGTGAGAACTGTGCCTTTTTTCCTTTCCTGCACTTGACTTCCTCAAGTAAGTCCTAGCCGCCCGCCACATACAACTCTGCCGGCTGACTCTCTGACATTAGCAACGGATTATGAACACTGATTTGAACCTAACAACCTAGGTACAAAATATAAGAATATTTTCTGAGGAAACTATATCTGTATTCTAACTAATATAATTGTACACTCAAGTATATTATGTTATTTGCATCTGTTAGTTTAACGAATAAAGTGAAATAAATAAAACTCTTTCGGTACACTTTTCTTCAGTCCTGTAACCGCTTTGCTGAAATTTTGTAGCTACTGCAGTTTTGTTTTTTTTTGTGCATTCTCAAAATTTTTAACTGCAATCTTTCTTCGTTTACTCTTCTTCGTCTTAAATACGTTTATTCGGAAATGCTATGATTGCGCTTCGATTTGCCTGTTCGTGTATTAAAAAACAGGATAGCGAAACTGCATGAAAGGTTTTTAGTCGCCATTACAAAATACGCTACTAACGTGAATTTCGGTAAGTTTGTTCGTAAAGTCAATGTTAGTGAAATATATTATGACATTTATAACCCGGGTAATTACGTTTCTTCGTTCGAGCTTACAGGCGCGGGTGTAACCCCCTTTCGGGCGGAAAAGTGGAGACAAGGATCAGATTTCTAGGGTAACAACCTTTAGTTCAAGGGCTTCGGAGTAATTAAAACAAAACACACTTTATTATAAAACTTTTAAAACAGCTGTTCTTCTTCGACGTAGGTACCTATGTTTACAAAAGCACTATATTATTCAATACTATTTCTGTAGTGCTCAATCTCGTATCTTGAATATTAATACAATTAAAAACAGTACATAAAAGTGTGTCTAGATAAAATTTCAAAATTATGCTCGAACATAACTGCATGTTTAATATATGGACACAATTAAGCAACTGTTATGTGTATAATTCGCCATTTACATGAATTAGTCGTATGGAAACTGTTTTGATGGCTTCTTGTTTATTTCTACCGTCCAGTCTGAAAATGCACTGCTATAAGACCGAGGATGAAAAATGTTACTTAGCAGTCTTCTTTAACACCCACTTTGGCAAAGCGTTTTCCTGTCAATTTAGTACTACTGTCAAACTACAAGTGCAAGATAGAGTCGGTAACGTTTATCAATCTTGGCCTAAGACTTCAACAATACACTTTAGTGCGGACTCCACATGTGGCTCCACATAATGCTCGCTAATGCTTGCACCTTAAATGCTCTGTGTGCTTTAAAATTCAACTTATACAACGATCCCTCTAAAAATGTATTTAATTTGATAATTGAGGAATTATTTTTAACCTCAATTTCAACGATGATTTTTATTTTATTCAAACTAAACAAGTGCAACAAATTCGCATTAGTGAGCGATTGCTTAAGAATTCAGCCCGAACAGGGTTTCTTCACACTTTCATCCGTTATTTTTGAGAGCGGGTAACCGTATGGTTTAAAACTCTTCAGTTTCTCATGTCTTACGAATCAGAATAGGTACCATATTATAAATAATTGTTATTATCAGATGCTATGATGAAATATGTATTCAGATATCTGTGAGTCTGTTTAATATTTATATTTGAACCTATATTTATCACGGGCCTTGAAATTCTAGGTTTATGCTTGTAGGCGATGTCGATACCTACTTATACACGGACCTACATACTAGTACTTGTAGTTGTACGTAACGTTATGATGAATATCTTGTTTATTTATATGTGTGGAATCCGCTGGAAGTGAGATCCACAGGACCAGTCAATGTGGCGAAGTTAGGGAAGGTTAGGCCAGCTGGAATGATCATGATGGTTATGATAAGAGTGTAGAAATTGGATGTTTTGTTACATTTACCTCGTAAACAAACATAAGAATCTAGAAGGTCTAAGAGTGGGTACAAAATCGTTGATACAAATTTCTTCACGATATTATGTTACACAACGAGTTATTATACGAGCAGGTACATCAACTGTAAGCCAAGGGTGTAAATAAATAAGCATTAATTTACTCATTAAAACAAGGCGACGAGGCGTATTTAATTTTGTAGCAAAGACCACAACTTAAAAGTACGTCGATTTCGCGTCTACAAGTCGTAATAAAGATCGTTTTTATGATCACATGTAATTGGAGGTGGGTGAAGATAAAAATAAAACATAAATCTATTTTCATCAGCTTTATTCTCAAGTACTTTCGTTCCGTTTGTTACGTCACCTATTATTGGATGAACTTGCTACAATCTTTGATCAATCTTGCTAGCCTTTTCGTAACTATTTTGGGCCAGTTTTGGGGATTACCTATCTGCCCTCCACAACCCAGTTACTACGTAACACGATAACCCTTGGTAAGACTAGACGCTAGACGGTTAGGCTTCTGATGGCCTGTAACGTAACTTGCTATAATCTTGTGAAACCTAATTAAACTTAAGTAAGTAGACTACATTTTATAGCCCTGAAAAATGTATTTGTAAAGAAAAAGCTAATGAGCTGTTTTTGCTAGAAGGAAAACATAATCCCGGCTTGCGATACAAAGTAGGGTTAAGAGCGTTTATTCTGAAAGTTGGCAACGTCGCAAATAGCTGTCAAATATTTACCTGTTTTTATTAAATTTGGTAATATTACTGTATGGAAGTATGAAATATCGCTAACTAGTGACCTAAAATATTAATAATGATTTGCAATTATAACACTAAATTTGATGTTGTAACCGTTTTAGGTGTAAAAAGGGCACTTGGAAAGTTGTCAAGTTCTTTTTTACATCTAAAACTAAATATTTGGTGTTAAGATATTCATTATTGCATTTCATAATCAATATTTTAGGTCACAAGTTAGCGATATTTCATATTTCCATGCAGTAATATCGCCAAATTAATCAAAACAGTGAAATATTTGACAGCTATTTGCGACGATGCCCATTTTCAGAATAAACGCTCTTAAGTCGGCTTTAGAAATTGCTGCAGACCAGAAACATGCAGACTTTCGTTAAGATCATCAGTTTGGATTTGCAGTTCGTCTTAAATCAATGACTGATCACTATGTACCTACACAGTAACTTTTTTGATTAGTATATAGAAGAAAGTAGGTATTTTCTACGGAATAATCGTCCTATGAACAGTATTTTATAATCAAAACAACGACTCACGTTGCTTCGAACAAAACAATCTCGATTTGCCGAATTCTATGCATGATAAGGCCCCTAAAAACTAAAAAAAAAGGTACGTATTATGATGTAGTAAAATCATAAGAAAAATTGTAATCAATTGCATGATCTAGACTACGAAAAAACTCGGAGAAAATATTTTAGGCGTCTTGGATAGCTTACAACTTGAAACGTCTAAACTTTCATTCAGGTCTTGGCCATCTTGTACCTCAAATCGGATTCAAACCGTCTTAAACTTGAAATGTCCGGACTCCTTTTCATAAGAATCCTTGTTTCAGCAACAAAGCGAGAGATACCTAACATCGGCGTACGAGGGGGGCGGCGACTTGTCCCCTGTCGCACCCGCGGCCTCCCCTGGTTCGCCACGCGACTGCACCTCATGTCGGAAACGGGAACCCCCGGACGAAACGCCCCAACCTCCCCCTGAAGACGCTTGTGCCGGCTGTGGCGGCCGCATCACCGACAGATACTACCTTCTGGCTCTAGAACGCCGCTGGCATACCCCATGCCTAAAATGCTGCGAGTGTAAGATGCCCCTCGATTCGGAACAACGATGCTACGCTAGGGATAGCAATATATTCTGCAAGAATGATTATTTCAGGTTAGTCTTAATAATTTTAATTTATTACCGCCTTGACAAAGTCTCTGCCTACAGTTAAAAAAGCTTCTTTGAATATCACTAGTTGCAACATAAGCATCACCGAACAGGTAAAGAAACATTGTTTGGTGGGCTGGGTCTCAGATAAGGATGCTGGGTCATCGTCAAAACCGCAAAACGGTGTATCTGAAAACAGGGCTCGCAGTTAATGACAATTGCCAAACCTTTTAGTAGCTAAATTTCCTCAGCAGTTCTGCGTTATAAAATTACACTTCTCTTAAAGACATTTTAAAAACCTCGAGGGCAATTTCGCTCACATAAAATCTCAAATAAACCGTACCAAAGTTATGATCAAAAGAAACATTTATGAAAACAACACATGTAACTGTCACTTGTATAAAATTTACGGGCGTTACGTTAATTTAGTGAGCATTACCCGTGCGACAAGAACAGTGCTCCCTCTGCTTGTTATTGAGACAGCAATGCATCTCGTACGTAACGATAATTATGGCCGCCATAATTATATCAACATTGCGAATTATGAGTGCTCGCATCGCGAGCGTTATTAAATTTTAATATGAAGGGGATTTTGTTGGCAGTCTCGAGGATCCGTATATAATATATTTAATATCTGCCACCTCACCTCGTTTACCAGAGTTTAACTTAGACTGACTTCGTGTTAATTATTAACACCTGTTTAATATTTGTCTAACTATATCGCCGATCTATCGTCTTACTAAATATACTAATATAGTCGACTAACATCCAACAATTAGTCGAAGTCAACACACCAAGTCAACTAACTGTCCCAAGTTGGCTACAATATCCACAGGGAATTACGAACTCTGTAGCTCAGCATTGGCCGATCTCGCATCGTTCAATTTACTTACTTACGTAGAGTAGTGCGAAATTCCCGCAATTTTCATAGGGGAACCCTGGAAACATTGATTGTGGAAAACATGACATCGTGTCAGGATCAGCGATTTTAAAAGCGTAATTAAAAGCCAACATGCTTTAGTTTTGTTAAGCAGTTTTAATTATAACTATTTTTGCGCCAATTCATGCGTCCATGATTACGTTTCAGGTCGTATAGTTTAGTGGTAAGTAATGTTTGTGTATCTGAAGGAGGTGGGGTTACTCTGTGAGCGATATAGTGTGTAGTAAGCCTAAGGACATCTAAGGAGAGTATCATATCTTAGGAGAGTTTAAAAATAGCTGAATAACAAGTGGCGCATATGAAGTTATGAGGTGTAAATGGGTTCATTTTGTGGCAGTTGTTTTGTTATTTTTCAAATAAGGGGATCTCTACACACGCACGTTATTTAACTCGGCTCTTGGCCACTCTCATGCAGCTGTTATCAGCCACCATGTGAAGTGCGTCACTTAATCTAGAAGGTAACTGTCGTTTTGCTGTTTAATTTTTGTATGTAAATCGAGGTATTAGATACCCTCATCCAAATGACAACGTGAGGCAGACTTGCATCGATTAAAACCACTTTTTGGCAATTCTTCACCTGTGAAGGGTCTCTTGTACGGAGGAACGCATTTATGCCGCCGGTCTCCACTCAGAAACCTGCGGTGTCGACCCCAACGGATATGTATTCTTCAGTTAAATCTCTCTCTAATCTTCTATCAGTTTGCTCATTCTGTAGGCTTTGTTGAAAAATATGGTTCGCTGTCAAATCACCTCGTTCATAGCGTTTCTCATAGCTCACTAAATGACTATGAATTTTGTGGACGAGAGTGGGTGTCCTCATCTTTCTGTCATATTAGAAGTCAATGAATGAAACATAACATTTAAGTTAAGTGTTTATCAGTGGGAACTTATAAATGGCCTTCAGCTTCATATTGTTTAATAACATTGTTTATGTTAGCTGTAAGTTTCCCTAATAAAATAAAATAAAATAAGCCTATCCGCTAGGCTTGCCATAACTTTCTGGGACCAAAACGGGACGGAATAAATGTTTTTATTCTAATAATAATACTTTTAACAATTTTAACTTAAATTAACACGTTTATTTTTTTGCCCAGACATATTTTGACCTTGATTTTACCATTGTAATGATCTTATTTTCTTTTTAAATATAATTATAGAACTGGGCGCATGTCATTTTAAAATTATAATGTCAAATCAATATGGATTTGTCGATGTTATTGAAAAACGGGACAATTACGAAACGTGTAGCAATACGGGCCGCGATGGTCAAATACGGTGACAGTCCCGTATATACGGAACGTATGGCAAACACTTCAATAGGCGTGATGTTATGTTATTTGCAAATTAAACCCACCATAAATGTTATGTCTGTAAATAAAAATTAAAGGAAAGCGTAGGAAAAATTTCGCTTAATAGGGAAAGTAGTACCTAAGTAATTAGTTTCAACAAGTAAAAATATAAGCCGACCACTCGTTCACTTTCCCGCCCCCGCTACTGTCTGCTTTACTGAGACCCGACCTTTATCGCAATATTTATAGAATACTGCATAAGTTACCCGAATCGATTCCGGTAGGTGTCAAAATGCGTTATGTATTTTAATTATTTCTCTGACAGAATTTATTATTAACTGAACTATGATTAACTAAATTGTTTCCACTGACTTACTGTCTGAAGGTTGGTTAACCTATTTATACTATGCCATTGTAATTTTAGAACAGTGTATATTAGCACAAGTTACATTATCATTTTGTTAAAATTTATAAACTTATGAAGAAATTAAATTCTAATTGAAGTTTTAAGATAATTTTCTGGTCTAAAGGTTTAGATCGCTATCAGCGGATTAAGAAAGAGCCTTAAATGTTGCTGCCGAATATTAAGTATAATTTGTGGCAGTTTACATAATTAGAAGCCGTTTAGTTTTTAAAGATATTTTAATTTTAACATTAGTTTAAGTATGTGCTCTTAAACTTGTGTAGGCAAAGAGTCAGGAATCGGGAAAATTACCAATTCATAATGGCTTCAGCCATTTCCCAAGTAATGCTGGAGATGCTTTCTGCTGTAACCAGAACAATCTACCCATAAGTAAGTAGTTGTTGACTTGAATGGTTCAGTGGTGAGGCATCTTCAAGCCCTATTTGGCACATTTGTATGGCCACTCGAAGTCAGGATGGTCGTGATTTGTGTAACTATGAGACTGTATCCGCAAGACGGTATTTGTGTGTAGCGTGGTATCCTTTATTTACTATGTATTATTCTTTGTAAGGTAACAAGGGCTACACATAATCCATCCTCCAATGTAGTTTTCTGATTCGTAGTGTTATATAAGTATCCAGTCACTGAACATATTCCAATCCTAATACCTTGGGTCTTTCTTCTATTGATGTACTCTATTACCCAAAGTCATCTCCTCATTTTGCGGTAAACACTAGCTAGACTACGTCTAAAGTAAAGGTCGGGATTGTTTTGATGAATTCCAAATAAGAAAAAGCATCCAGGACAATTTCAAGATAGGTTTCACCTCCGCACAACCCAGTGTATCAATGAGAGGCAGATATGGCTAAGAAGAATAATTCCCACTGAAAGCCCATTTAGCAGGGCTAAGGTGCTTTGTAAATCCTATAGACTAAATGCCTTAAGGCGTGCCATTCATCGGTTTCCAACGAACTACGGGGACTCATAAATTTGAACACACTATTCATGCTAACATCATTAAAATATGCGTCTAGTGTGGGCCTCGCACGACACCTTGGGATAAGTGTCGCGATGTGTTGAGATTTTGCCTCTTTGACGCATCGCAAAGTCGGGTTGGCTTTTTAAATGTATCTATCAGATACTTCAGTATGTTTATACGCTATAGTCAAAAATGTCTACATTTTCCATGTGTTACTAGTATCTTTTTTTTGCCGGAATGCCGTTGCCGGAATGCAAGATTTAACTACAATTTAGTTTATGCTTAGACTCGTTGTTTGTTGGTAAGTAGCAAATGCTACTGTTGAGCACGAGATCGTGGGTTTGACTCCTAGGTCAGTGTCATTGGGTTATTCCATCTGGAATTTCTCAGTACCAACCCGGAGTCTGGATTTGTACCCAAATGATTGATTTAGTATTATTTATGATGGCAATAGGTTCACCCCCTATAACATGGGACTTAAACATAACTGGCGATATGAGGGTGTACTATAAGTCCCTCTGCCCAACCCTTTGGGGAAACAAGGCGTGATGTTATGCATGTATGTTAATTTATGCTTCTCGTGAAATGTATCTCATATTAATTTGTTGCAGCATTTTGACCTATTAGGTGACCTATTCTATGTATTTTAAAGCAACTCTTCCCAGGTTTCGGCACCAAATATATTGAGAATAGTTTATTGAGTAGTTACATGTCTTGCTATTAAAGTCATTCGTGGAAACTCCCTTAATTTATCCCATTTTATATACCTAAAGGCTGTTTTCATATTCAATATGCATATGCTACTACTATATTTCTACTTTCAGTACCAAAATCCGTACTCTTTGTGACTATTACGGCCTCAAGATTTACGCTATGTATACAGCCGGAGCGATTACTACTTGAATCAAATCGTTAAAACGAAACAGTTTCTTCGCTTAGTGTAAGTGCATCCGACCTGATCGAAAGGCCAGCAGTTCCAATGCTAAGATTGATTTCTCTATTATTATTTTACTACAAGCATGTATTTTCTTACTGCAGGGAATGTTCCATACTTCTTTCTATTTAGGGATACGTAGGAGCAGTCGTGACCCTGGCCTGAGCCGGACCAGTGGTGGCCCAGATAACCGCTACTTACTTAGAGGCCGTATGTTTCAACCCAGAAGGGCGCTTAACTTTATGTAAATTATTTAATCACCACCGCTCTCAAACCGTGAAGGAAAAAATCGTGGGGAAACTGGCATGTCTTAGAACCAAAACTTCGAAGACATGTGACATCTACCAACCCGCACCGCGCCCGCGTTGTGGATTACGGCCCACTCTGGGCCCACCTGGATTATAAAGGCAGATTTTTATTTATTTATTTATTCATCAGAAAGCTTACGTCTAATATCTAGGTAAATAATTATACGTTACTTTAATACGTGCTTTGACTTAGCCATAATCAGTAAGGGGTGGGTAGGGTAAGAGTAGGTCCAGTTGAAAACCAGCGTCAGGCACTAGTTGTCTGGCATTTTTGCTGAACTGGGCTTTTTTAGAGCAGCCGTGAGGCACACTTCTATGCTAGTTTCTGACATCGCACTTTACACTTTTTTTTGGTTTTTATTTTTATTTTTTTATGTTATTTTGCTGTATATTGTGTGCCTTTTTAGTCTGTGCTAAATAAATGTATGTTATTTCGTTCTTTCTTTTCTTTTGAATAGGTAGATAGGTATAATAACATAACTAGGCTCAGCCCACGACTTCGTCCGAGTAACATTTTTCGTAGCCCCCCCCCCCACCCCTTTGCACCGCGCTGTTACTTCATTTCGCTTACCGTTCTTTCTGACTATTTTTCTTTTTGCTCAGCTCCTAATGGTCTTAGCGTGACGTTAAATAGCTTGTAGCCGTTCTCAAGAATTGGGGTATCAAATGAAAAAATATTTATTCAAATCCGATTAGAAGCTTCAGAGATTAGCGCGTTCAAACAAACAAACAAACTCTTCAGTTTCATAATTGATATAGATAGATAAATGATCGTTTTTAAAGAAATATTACTAGAGAGGGTCATCCTCAATTGAAGAGTTTATAATGCTGCTCGGTTGGAGTTTAAAGGCACTAGTGGACACTCATCGGACTACATCAACCATGCAATCCGTACACGCTACATATAAAAGTTAAAATAACACGTATTATCAAGTCCCTTCAAACTAGGAACCCATTCCTACTTTCCACATTTTCGAAATACCTTAACATTCGTGGTCACCCAGTGAGTCACCGGTCGGTAGCGTTAACGGCCCGTCACGCGTACATCATCTACGAGTCGTTCTATCAGATGTACGTTTTACATCCTACGTCTTACGGGCATCGGGCTGGGCTCCGCAAGTCACCTCGCGTTATCTGGTCGTATCCTTAGAACACGTACCGTCTATCTCGACGGGATGTCGGCGTGGGGCAAGTTACTACGGGCAGCGGGCTAGGGAGAGCGAGAACTCGCTTAATCGCTGCACAGTAGGAGAGAACAGTCGGGGTTGAAAATGATTAGGTTTTTATTGAGCTTTACTGGCTAGCAAAAGCCGATATCCATTAGCGTTACTAAGCTTTGGTTACGACACGTTCCCGACTCTATCTTGCACTAGTTTGACAGATGTGCAATTTTGACAGGAATAACGCTTAGCCAAAGTACGTGTTACGTAACATTTATAGATTAGCCTTACCAGCATACGTATCTACTTATTTTAGTCGTGTGTATGAGCAATTCTGATACTTTTCTATGGCGTACAATACTCTATCAACTATTCAAATACCTGGTGGATACTGGTAATCGCGTGGGCGCGTGCAAAGGTAGAAAATGTACAGTCTGCATTAAGAAGTTTTAACGATTGGGTGGGATTGGGTGGGTGGGACTTAGTTAGTTTATGACTTAGTCTTGCTTCGTCTAAAACAAGCTGAGTTGATCTTGATTTTATCGTTGACATTTGTATGATTTTAATAAAAGCGTTCTACAAGCTATATAGCTCTTGGCTAAGTATTCAAATAATCCGCAGCAGTATTTACTAGTGTGGTAAGACAATTTGGTTCCCAAATCAGAATGGAAAACTGCTTTGTTTCCCACGATTCATTGTGATATATTTCACGTTACATATAGCTTTATGTACTGCACCTATTGGTGCCTAATAATATCTTTGCTAGAATTTAGAATTAGTTCCACTAAATCACCATCTCCCTGAATAAGTTTATATATTTAACTATACACTTAGTAAAAATGGTAGGTGCACTATTTCATATGCTGCATACAAGCACGAATCATTCTATTTAAGTAAGGTTGATATAATTTTAGTGTTGAGCGGTTTAATCGCTACTCGCTCTCCGCTTATTCTTTACATCGCTTCCACTCCCAATATTAGCCAAGTTAGTTTTTATATTTTTAATATACGCTTTTTACTGTTCAAATTGTCGTCAATAATTCACGTCATGGTACCAGCTGACGTTACTGTTCACGTCATAAAGTATGATAATTATTATGATGTTCCGACTTGTAATTGATACCCTGATACTTTCAACGATGACTAGATTATGACAGATTACGATATAATAAAGTTATTCTATCTGATAGAGGACATTTACATAAATAAACTATTGAGGAAGAACATAAATTTTTATGCCGTAGTGTTCAGGTCATTAATAGGCTTCTGTTTTTGTTTGTTCAGGGATTTGGGACTATTTACTGGCTGTCGTTATATAAGAATTTAATAAACAGGAACATAGAACATGTTCTGCTACAATAATTATGGAAGAACTATGGGCCTCTGCATGATGGGTTATTATACCAAATGTTGACAAACCAAGGAATGCATTTTGTGATTCTAAAATGGTCTCGATGTTATGACGGTCCGCAGCAAGCTAAAGTTTGTCGATGACGCTGGCCACAAGAATTCCAAAGTCAAAACACGAAAGCGGTGTGAGGTGCCAAAACCATAACCTTATTGATTTTTAATCGATTAAATGTTCGATGACAGATTTGATTGCGTGCATCGATATCAACTATAATCGGTATTGACATCAGCCGCTCGTCGCCTTCAATACGAACCGACAAGCTCGTTGGTATGTTTTCATTCCGTCATGACAGTTTTGATTAGGTATGACGCGTTGACCGACCGCGACTAAAAGAGTATTCGTGTTGTCAAAAATCCGTGATATTGATTTCATTGATATGATTTTTTTGCTGGTCTAAGGGCGAAGACTTTTAGCACCTCATCAACAAAGGATATCGCACAAACAACATATATACATTGAATCTACACTGAGCCAGAACGTATCCCACAAGGTGTGCCTTAACCTCACTAGGTTTATCCAGCATCTAGCTACAGTAATGCAATGGGTGATAAATACCACAGCCATTTGAACTACGAGTATACCTTGATCTTTGTAAGCTAGGAGTATAAATAGCTATCCGCAGAGTACCTAATAATAACCGTGCGGCATATGGATCATGAATTCATGATAGAGATCAATACAAAAATTAACTTGATGTGTCTGCCTACCCTTTTTTGGCTCACAAAAGTCGTTCAAAAGCAGTCCAAAATTACCACAAATTCCGATCGACCTCGAAATCTCAAATAACATATCGGCATCCAAACTTGATATACAAGAAACAATAAACGTAAAACGTGCGTTATGTGTACATAAATCAAATCGTGGTTTGTCCACGACACTTGTTAAATTGCTAATAAAAGTCTTCAACGCGACGCATACGCATATATTAGAGTAGTTTTATTGCGCCCGACTGCATCGGCGCTTTTGATTGGACCGCTGTCGGCGGCGTTCAGGTGAAGTCGCCTGTTCGAATTTCAAACTGACTGCGAAGTTAAATAGCAGGGTTCTGGGTTTAATGTCTGTATGTTTTACCATCTTTACATGTAATCGCCGTGCTTGAAAACGTCCTTCTGTAGCAGCCATCGGAGGCTATAACTGCAGCGAAAACCATTAAAAATATCAGCCACGCCTATCGTTCAATCTTTGTTTTTACGCAAAGGGATCGTGTACTAAATTAACGGGATATAGTCTGTCTGGGCTATTTTGTGATAACAAATATCTTTTATTGCGCTAAGAACTAAGTTCCAGTATCATCGTTAATTAAGCCAGAGAGGTTAAAATTGAGTCAGCCTTACTTAAGTTATTTTATTAAATATTGGCAAGTCAAGATCGTTGAAGCCGATTTAATCGTTATGCTTGAGTCGTAAAGTACCAGCCACTTTGTGGCATCGTAGCTTAGTCGAGCTTAGTCTATGTACAGTTTATATTACCTATTAATCAAAACAGTACTTAATTTTAACAAGAAAATACTAAGCAAACTCAATAAAACGTGAATAGAACGACGACACTCTAAACAAATACGACCCGAGTTATAACACATCACATAATACGAAAGTCAATGAAATAAATTATTTTTTACTAATGTGCCCACCGGTTGGCCTTGATCGCTCGTACATCGGCGGAGGCGCCCACATATGCCCCGACTATGTACCGTTAAAAAAACTAGTACAGTTACTAACTAAACTGGATTGCGTACAATTTTTATAATAAAACGTATGATGTTTAATATAATCTCGGATGAATGTGGGAATTTTGCGGCCATTGTTAAGACGCTATATATATACGTTCGTCTTAACGCTGATGATTCGATGCTTTTGCATTTTTTACTGCCATTCTTGCTAACTTTCGTAGTTGATATAACACTTCACTGGGTCGTAGTGAAGACAAACACCGAGAACACGGTATTAGTTAGTGCCTACCAATTAGTGCCTATGTTCATCCAAAATCAGTTCATAAAGAATGGGAGAGGCATCTGTCAAGTGATACAGGGCTTATGTTTGCAGCATTCGCTGTTGTATATCAAGTTTCACAAATGCATTTAACATTTGGAACTACAACAGCTCGTTCAAACACGTGGAGGAGCAATTTGTTGCACTTAAGTGTGCTGAATTTGTATTATTTAACTTTACTTTCAAACTATTATTTTGACTAACTCATATTTTCTAGTATCCGAGCATGAATAATTAGCTTATAAAATATTATCAAAGTGGGAACACACACTGGTGGGTCACAGGCCTCCTCTAGGTGAGAAGGAGTAGGCTGTGGGTCCACCACTCGGGTCCAGTACGGTTGGTAGATGTAGCATGTCTTCGAGTTTTTGGTTCTAGAACATGGCCGGTTTTCTCACGATGTTTTACTTCACCGTTTTGAGAGCAGTGGTGATGAAATAATTTATACAAAGTGAAGTGTCTAGGTTCGCACCTACGACTTACAGCTCGTAAGTCGCGGCCGTTACCACAGCGCCACCACTGCTCTTGCATGCGTATATAAACTGACATAAAGAATTACTAAGTTTTTTTTTAATGTATTATAAATGTGTGTGCAGATTGGGGCCCCACCCGGTGTTCTAACATGTCAATTAAACAGTGTGCCAATAGCAGTACGTAGTTTTCCTTGTCTCTGTAAAAGAACTAACAGTGGTGACTAGCCTACCGACAATCAGTAATAATCGATTGAAAAAATGGTTCCTTTTCGAGTTTAGTCAATTTTGGACCACAATACACTCGACAAGTAAATATATTAAAGTCGAATTACGCAGCCAATCAAAGCTCATCTTCTCTTCTCTCTTCTTCAATCCTTGGCCACCCAATGCAGAGTATAGGTCTCTTCCAAAGCTCATCAGCCAAGGTCAAAAGTGATGCAGCAGGAAACAAGAGGCGAGCAAAACTTTTAAGAGCATTCAATGGCCCTGCAATCTGGTAGCGGACTTGGCACTGCCGAAAGACGTACAGGAGATATCGTATGAAGGACTATAGTGAAGTTACTGGAGAACCACATAACCCCAAAACGCTCCAGGTTCAGTGAACATCAAAACTTCTACGCAGCCTCGAAGCAGCTAAGCGAGTCACTTACGTAATGGTGTAAAGACTGCGAGAACTAACACCAAGTTGTGAGTTTAGCAACGTGGAGGAAGCGTTGTGCGATCCATTCGTGATGGATATGGTAGGGGTCCTGAACGAGAGAAGCTGCCCACTTGGGACCTGAAGAGCTTGAATTTGGCGAAGGCGGTGGAGGTTGTAGAGAGCGTACGGTGCGCGCACGCAGGCGTTTCTGCTTCGCCTACTACCCCCGCGAAGCAGGCTCAGCTGTTCAAGATCGTGAAAGGACAAAAAATATTAATAAGTGTCGGGAAAGATAAGAAGTGTTCGGTGTGCGGCTGTGGCAATAACAAGTTGTTGAATTGTTAATTTGCGAAGTACCTACACATAATATGTAAAAAGTGAAACTCAGTAGAGTATTTTTAAATTAATTGAGAAATTAATTACGGGTTATCGGGGGATGCAAGCCAGACCTGCTTACAGATTAAATCATAAGTCCGAGGAACTCAAACATTTGTTTGCTAACTCCTCTAAGTGACCATAAACAATACATGGAAACAGCACCAAAGCCAATTGGTGGAAGGTTATCATTGAATAAAATATTTATTAAAATATAACATACACTAGGCAGGTATATATATTTCAGAAATGACGTAAGCGTAATTAATGATATGCTGGTACAAAGTTTCATATCTGTACTTGGATAATCCCGTATCATGGTGGAGGAGTTCTTAAAATAAAACTGTTAGGACAACTGATTTTTTAACAATATTTTATATTATTTTTAAGAATTGTGACATCGTTAATTTATTATTTTAAAATGTAATTCTTGTATATGAAAACATTATGAACAAGTAAAAAAATACTATACAAAGGCGGACTTAATGCCTGAGGCATTTTCTACCAGTCAACGTTAGGGTGATGCAGAGACAAAACATGGCAGGTGCAACATACGGGACAGATAGTTCTCTCTCTCACTCTGTAATAGCCCGGAAACAACAGACTATAATATACAAAAAGACATAGGTATTAATACATGTATACATTCATACATACACACAAAATAAGCTTTGTCAGGAGTAATAACGATCGCTAAAGGAGAAAACGAATCCAGCATAAAAGCGCTGGGATGGTTCGGCTAACTTCTGACGGATATGTTCACGTGCCTTCACTTTGAAAGATAATCGAGTGGTTGCCGTCCTGACATTCAGAGGGAGCGCATTCCACAGTATACTTCAGTTAAAATCCATAAAAAATAAACACGTAGATAATTTGTGTTTCAATGGAAAAATTTGAACAACCAGGGCTCGAGAGCCAGGAAGAGGGAGGAAAAAGATGTGAATAACTGGCTACCTGGACCCTTCGCAACAAAAGTGGATATCAGATAGTCGGTTATTTAAGTTTCAAGATGTCCGAATAGACAATTGAGAAGTATTCCTCATGTAGATTATAAATATGTCATGTAATGATAAACGAACATTTATTTTGTAGTATTTATAACCACCTATTTAGATTTAAACATCACAATCACCTGTCTAGTCTTTTCCAAACTATGGTTGGTCGACTTCCAGTCAAACTGGATGCGGAGAAATACCAGTATTTTACATGGAGCGACTGCTTATCTGACCTCCATAATCCAAGCCAACTGGGTAACACGATATCCCTTGGTAAGACTGATGGTGTGTAAAGATTGGCACCCATCCACGAACATTGTGTCAAAGAAGTGAAGGAAATGTTATGTATGTGTGTGTGGGCTGCGTCTCCACCTGGTGTTCTTACAATTCCATCATGACAGTCTTTAGTCTCACCGGTCTCCGTAACATAACTTCAAACTACGGTTTCTTAGAAGAGCGGTGGAACAACACACCAACTTACTTCAACATAATCAGTCAATGCTGTTCGCACTTCTGGGATACAGGCCTCCTCTCTGTGAGAGGGAGCAGGTTGTAATCCACCACGTGGGTCCGGTGGGGGTTGGTAGATCTCACATGTATGCTCCCTAATATTATTAAACGCCATTTTGGTAGCTATAAACTTTCAATCGTTTATAGAATATTTCAGGCACCTTTACAAGTTCATGTTGATTTTTAATTCAAATGTTGACTTTTGTCGTTGGCTGTCTTCGATATGCCAACCAATTTTTTGGTTGGTAGGCCTCTACACAGTTCCGAAGATGACCTGATGAATCCCTCAGATCTTTTTCAATTATTTAAGATGATACTATATTCATAACTATACCTATCGCTAACTATACTGTAACTGATACTGTCACTGGTAGCGATTGTATCACTAATTTGCATATCTCATCCTGAATCTTGTAAATGATAATTTTTTGACGTAACGTGATTTCTTCACGCTCGTGGTAACGGAAATAGAGAATTGCCCGTAACGTACATTATATTTGATCAATTTTTGAATTCAAAATAAAAGGGGCTACCTATCCCGTAACAGTTTCACCCCTAGATTTGAATAAAGTCTTAAAACTAAGTTAGTAGTGCGAAACGATTATTTTAAATTTTAAAAGGCCCAAATGGTTGATTTCGCGCGTTAGTGCTGCACAGCCTCTGCTCTCTAGCAGTGGTGGTGCAGAGGAAACGGCCGCGACGAGTTATAGGTCGCAGGTTCAAAACCTGACAGGCGCTTTACTTTTGTAAATTATTTCATCAACACTGCTCTCAAAAAGCTGAAGGAAAACATCGTGAGGCAACCGGCATGTCCTAAAACCATAAATTCAAAGACATGTGACATCTATCAACCCGCACTGGACCTGCGTGTTGGATTACATGCTACTCCCTCTCTCAGAGAGGAGGCCTGTGTTCCAACAGTGGGAACGTTATAGGCTCATTATGTCAGGTTTACTCAAAGGCTTTAAGATTTATGATTCATTACAATCAGAAGACAAGTTTAAGAGGTTAATGAAATCCAAGATTATCGTTGAAACCAGTGCAGTGTGGAGCGTTCCTGCCTACATTATTACTCACTTCCTCCGTTTATGAGATACACGTACGAAAGTTATGCAATCCCACTGAATACCTGATTATTCACATATCATGAATAGCATAGTATAATGCTATGACGCTGTGTGCTGTTTTTTTTAATTGGGCAACTGCAATTATTGTCATTGTGGAGGCAATTTTTCCCGATGTTGATGCACTTCCTGTTTTCAGTCATGAATGTCCAGTCTTTTTAAAATTATTGTTCTTGTATGACGTTTTAATATAGGAATAATACCCGCATAATGCTATCTCCGTACAGGGCTATGGTTTCTTCTAATTCAGCGAAGGCTCGTGCTTGGGTCACCACGCTCGGCTCCAAGGCTGAAATCACCAACAACTATTGTTGCTTCTATCTTTTTAATAATACGGGATGAAATACTACAGGTATCTCTAAACAGTCTGGCTAGTATGCTAGGTCAATTTCTGTGCCCATAATCTCATCTTGTAATTTTTCTTCCTTAGGATTTAAAAGGACATCAGTTTCGAAAACGACCACAATCCATGCGGCTCAAACTGTGTGTGGAATGGAAATCTTGTAATATGCTGTCTGGAGATAAAATTTCCTCGTTTGCTCATGCATGCTTATCTCTTTGTAAAGCTGACTGTATTCAGTAGTCTGCGGGATATCGTTAAAAGAGTTCCAGTTGGAAAATCGCGAGTTTGCTCTTTCAGCAAAAGAAACTTACATAAAGACTTGGAATATTCAAGTTATTCCTACGCTGGATCGGGTAACAAACTTAGATTCGGAATATCTTTATCCAAAAGATAACGGTCAATAATAATCTTTGCCTTTTATGGATAATAACCGGCTCCCATGGTGTTTTATCACCAAAATCTCCGTGTTTATGAAATTTATATATATTTTTATGGTTTTTCGGCTATCCATGGGAAAATACAGTGGCTTCATCAAGTTGATATTATATGCGCTGGAGTTTGTTGAGGTTTAGAGGAATTTAAACTTAATGTAGTTGTGATACAGTTAATTTTTGTAGGAACTGTTGCAAACAGTTATTGCTGTAATACGAAGAAGTACGTTTTACTTTTTTACCATGCTGTGTTTGGTATGAAAAAGAAACATACTTAAATACTTACCGAATTAGCTGCTTATTAGTCAACTTGGGGATCGACGAACTTGACTTTGTACGAATAGTAACTAGATAGATAACTTAAAAAATATAAATATGATTTTGGATATCTTAGAATGGGCACCTGTTTCAGGCACCGAGCCTATCAGATTTATGAGTCTAAGGCGAATGTAGACTTCTAAAACCTAACCACCTACGGCATTCAAGAAATGAAAAGTAAAGTATAATATGGTCAACAATTTGGCGTTACATAATGATTTTAGACCTAGACACTCATTAGCACAGATAAGTAATAGTACGACGTACGTCCAATGGATCTACAGGAGATACGTAAGTTAAATTAAAATTTTACCAGCTATTACGTTATCGAGAACAAATATAAACAATGTTGATACATTGTATGTTTGAGATATGAACATTATATAGGAACGTGACGAGGAATTCCATCTTTTTGTCGTAGGCAGAGTCCTATGTTGACATTTGGAGATGATTAGTAATTGAGTAATTTTGGTACAAGTATGCTTTTGGTTGCAATAATGGTAGGTATAGAATTTAATGTAATAGTGATTTTTGATACTGGTTTTCGGTATTTATTTTTTAGGTTTTCCTCCGTGAATGTTTTGTCGGAGCAAGAGCGTATCGATTCGGGCGATACCATTCTCAGCGGTCTAATGCGCATAAGGTTAGTTCGTAAATTAAAATACGTGTTCAGTTTTTTTCCCATTACCTACTTTGTAAAGTGAAGTAATAGGTATACACTTACCGTCACAATATAATGAAAGAATAGGTGTTATGTGCAGCCAGTGTTACGTCATTTATAATCCTAATCATAGGCCGGTCAGTATTTCATTATACTTTTCAACGACCACGTTGAAGGGTGTAATTACGCCCTTACTTCCAGGTATCTATAACGTTCCCACCCTTGGACATCGGGAAAAAAATCAATTACTGTTCGCGTGTTCCAAAGGAGTTTGATCGCGCTAATCCGCCGACCAGCGCGTGCGCACACCGTGACGTCACGCGAGCTTCCGGCGGGAAAATCATTTTAATTCTTTTAATACATCCCAACAACTACTTGTTGCCCCATTTTAAACTCTATTCTCAAATTAATAAAGTCCTTTGCTCGCTATTTTGGGTGCAAATATATTTGTCAAGTTTATGAAGATACGGTCTGATAAAGAAGTGATTTTAGACATCCAGGTCCAAGAGTTATGTCTGTAAGTTTGTGCATCCTACTTATTTATGGTATTCGGTAATACGTTGACTGTGTGGTATGTGTATGCCTATTATAATAATACCTTTTTTGTGAGTTTCCAAGTCGAAGGTAATGGGGGAAATGGATTATTATAAGTAATGGTATAGTGAGAAGACTGCCGGCTTTGTTAAATAGTAATTAGCTTCAACTGACGCATTCCAATAGTTTTCATGGTTTTCCTCCTACTTCTACATCGCGATGTCATAGCAAACCCATAACGGAATCTTATTAAGGTAACTTTTGAGAACAGCATTTTATTTGTTATGGTTTTTATCTTTGTGAATGGTAGATGAGAGGTCAGTTGCATGTTTTAATCAAGAATACTATCAACTAGTGTGATAGCAAGCAATTTAGGCTGTATTATTAAATAGCGTAGTTCAATTATATGTAGCTTATATATACCAAGATTTTCAATTCAAACCTTATAATCCAGTAAATCATTTCTTCAATTGAATCTGTGCACACCATATAGGCTTACTTATAGGTATGCAAATCTTGCAGATTTAAACAGCAGTGCGAGCGGCTTTGGACACCAAGCCAGTCTTTTAGCACCAACGCGTGAAATACATGGCGCGAAGTTTTAGCCTTTATCTAGCTAACGCTAAACTTAATCCATTTCTAAAGCGCGGCATCAAGAATCGCTCCACTGGGTTTATTCACGATTGCTATCGTATGGGAGCGAGGCAGCATTGTGTTTCAGTTCACACAGCGGCGCTTGCGACGGTCCGACGTTATGCTGGGGTGTACTGAAACCAGAAGTGATGCTATACGAATGGTGCGTTGCTCGAGATATTGTGTCGTTTAGTTAAAAAAAAATTCGAGATGCTAGACGCGTCTACACTTGTGATGTATGAGTTGTGTTGTGTTTCATCTCTGTAGGTATCTTGGTTTTTCACGTCCAATATTCAAATTACTTTTACCAAGTTTTACACTACAAGTGCTTAAAACAAATTCTCGAGCCACGGTTCTGTCAAAAATGTTAATCAAAATTGTATTCGTACGAAATGGCCGAATGGAAAAGAAAAAAAAAACATTGTTAAAAATGAGAAAGCCTTTAGTTTTTAAGCTGTCAGACCCGGACACAATGTTGATATTCCAACGAATTTTTTTTCTACGATAACGTTCGGCAGCATTTTTCATTTTCCACCACCGTTAAAGCGCAGACGTCATGTGAAGTGAACCTGTCTGCCGTTGCAAAACGAATATGTTTTAAAACCAGCGATATTTACTAAGTAATACTCGACACTATAATGCTCTTAGTAATAAACTTGTAAGCGAAGTGATAATCGGCCTTTTCGAGACATTATAATCTCATGTAATACTTATCTTTACGCGGCATTTCAGATCAGTAATTATAAAGTAATTTCTTATTTATAATAATGTTTGTTTTAGAGTTGAAACTTGCAATTAAGACGGGGCTAGCGCATTTATGATTCTGTTAAAGACACCTTAACTATAGACCTGTTTCTTGAGGTTTTGTCTCGGTTTTAAACTTTATGTCTCGTACATATAGAGACCTGTAGCTTTACAGAATCAGCTTTAGAGCACATATAGCTTAGTTCTCGTTTACCTCTCAGTGGAAGACGGGCATAGAACTGCATGCTCGGATATCTCAGTATAACGGAATGTGAAATGCTTTGTTTTCGGCAAGGGATATGTAAAGCGGATATAATATACATTGATGTTTCATAACTCTGTTACATGCTGGTGTTCCGGCCAAAACAACAATTAGTTATCTTTCCGGTTGGTTTCTTACACCGGGAATAGAATGTTAAGAGAAATAGTGCGCGTTATTTGGCTAATAACGTACTGTGAAGGTACTTATAATGGTTTGTAGACTTTCATTGATAAACTTGCAATTTTCTATTTAAAGATTTGTATGAGGTTGTGGAGTCTGTTCTATCTAATACACCCCAAGCCTAAGATGGAGGTCTTCCTTGAACAAGGATGGCGGATAGAGACGCAATAGACAAGACTCATATCTGATCGGCTTACAATCACTCAGGTATAATTTTAATGGATCTGAATATTGGTATAATTTAGATGCATTTAGCAATGATAACGACTTCATGGTACATGCTTCAAAGATAAGAACTCTCAAAAAAGACATGTAGAATGTTCTAGAAACTTGAAAGTTGTTACCTACTAACGTCGATTACTGGTCATCAGTTCACAGTTTCCCAAGGGCGTCGGTCCAAAGGTCACCCACTTTATGAGACCCGCAATCAGACCCCAATAAATTCCTCCTGCATTTGCAATCTGCAAATGCAGAATGAATTATTATTTGGAGTTATTTATAACGTTAATTTATTTTATAGAATGCTTTATTTTATGTTAAACGTACCTACCTATGTTAGGGCCTGCTTATTTTGCATGCCTTATAGCCATCCACCATGCATCTGCCTAGCTTTATCCCAACTGTGTTAGGGTCGGCTTCCGGTCTAACCTTGGGGTCAGCTTCCAGTCTAATGAATACCAATATTTTGCATGGAGCGCCTGTCTATCTTACCTGCACTTCCCAGTTACTAGGTAACGTGACGCGCCACGTTTAAGACTTTCAAGCTTGTCTTTATGGTTGTCTGACCGAAGGCTTCTGACTACAACGCAATGCTAGCAACGACGGCCGAGGTTGGTCTGTGGATGGATGACCATCCGTGACATACCGAGACTCCTCTGTGCTTCTGAAGCACCTTAAGCAGTTGGACCCGAGACGGGTCGGCAAAAGCCCGAAAGTCTGACAAGCGGTCTTACCAGGGGTGTCGTAACTGGGTTATGGAGGTCAGAGGTGAAGCAAGAGTGAAGCACTCGCCCCATGAGAAATACTGCTATTCTGCTGCATCCGGTTAGACTGGAAGTCAATGCATAGTTGGAAAACGGCTAGACATAGTATACTACATGTAACTCTATATTAGACCTAAATGAACCAAATAAAGTACCCACATTACCTACACACATAAGATCTGGCTCAATAATTCATCTAAGACAAAACGTATTAGGAAAATCTATACAGGAAAAGTTTTTATTCAGTGCGCAAACCGTAACCATAAATTCCGCATATCATTCTAGATCCCTCAGCGCAGATATTTTACGTCGGTTGTACAAAAACAAATTTACTGTTTCATACAAAAGTGCAATACCTACGCGGTCAAAATATATAGAACAGCTGTTTTTTTTTTTGTATAACCGACGAAAAATTTTGTGCGCTGGGGGGTCTAGAATGATATGCTGAATTCATGGTTACAGTTTGCGCACTGGTTAAAAACTTATCCTGTATCCTTATCGGTATAGGGAAGACTGCATACTACAAGTTAATTAATAATGGATGACTTCAAATGTTGGAAGAAAAAGTTAGGTTTTAATGTATGATGGAGGGTAGAAAGCAAACAGTGCACCGATATCTATAGTTATCACAGCTACACGTGCGACTCAGGACATGAATGAATTACAGTGACGGAGTAAAGTACAAAGTAAGATTAGGTTCATTAGGCGAAAGGTATTAAGATGATCCAAACGCTCGCGTGCCACACATCACAATATCCGGAATCGGGCACGAGCGTAGCAGTAAACATAAACAGTGTTTTCACGCGCCGCGCAGACGAAGTTATCGTTCGCGTCCGGGTCAGCGGGCCCCGAGCACTTATCGGTCGGATAGGCGATGTGCACACTGCTAGCACCGCGAGCCGAAAGAGCGCGACCGCGATCTACCAAATGTGTTGGCCGATGTTGATGCGATCGGTGCCTATACGAGCATCAAACTGTGATTGGTGTATTTGGTGCAGTGCTTCTACCTAACATTATCTTGTTATATTGTCAGGCAGAATGTTTGTTAATATGTGACAGTGAAATGAACAAGGTTGTATGAACAGTGGCTGAATGTGATGCAACTTATACCAGTTTGTCATCATCTTTCTGTGGAGCTGCGGCCTAGAACGGTTTCTGCGTTTATTGCCTTTATTATAATCACATATTAACTGTATATTCACCCTCCATCATAATGATCTCTGCCTAATACTTTAGCAGGGCATTTAAATAAGTTGCAATTCGGCGTGCGAAGAGGATAGATAGAACTGTGACCACAGCCTAACATTTTGTACTCGCATCAATAATTCGACTAAGGTTTAGTCGATAACATTTTGCGCACTACTTATGTAGACGTATGTCAAAAGAATCAGACTGCATTAGCCCACAGGGCTAAGTATTTGGCGATCGGCAGAAGTTCAACGGTGATAACTGGATAGGTTAACTATTTTAAGATCGGTTATCATGAAGCTCTATTTTCTCAATGAGAGAGATTCCTCTGCCAAATATAGAATGAATATCAGCTGCTTATCGGCTTGCGCATAACTTGGAGACGTCTGAGTAGGTAGAATGGTATTGGTAGGTACAATAAATTATTTATATAAACATTGGTAAAATCAATACTATAACTGCGCGTGATTTGGAGTCTTTGGACGTAAGACTTAGATAAGAGTCCAATATCATTGATGACAGATCAATCACCGCTTGTATGAGTGTAAAATTACCTAAAACTTAAGAAGAATTAATAATAATAATAATGACGAATTAATTTATCTAATTTAATATTTCAAATATAATTATCTAATAATAATTTCTAATAATGTATTAACTTATCTAATTTAATCTATAATTTGTAATACCTACCTAAAATACCTACTTAATATGACTTAGTAATAACCATGTAATAACAATATATCTGCTTATTTATGACATGTAGTCACTATGGGTGAAATGTATTTGTGTGTACGTACTTATGCAGTGCCTGAAATAAAAATGATTTGATTTTTGATTTTTTGATTTTTGATTTTTTTTTTATTTGTTTTCCCCCCGTTTTAATACAAGACAGGGACCTAAGTACCTACATTTCTCTTCCGCTTTTCCTCAGGAATGTTTCGAAAAGAAAATAAGTATATTTTCAAAAACAAAAAAAATGTTTTAGAATTTGGGATTACTTTATTGTGAGAGTTTTTCGTTCGTATAATTTAATAAATTATTTTCGTTACAGCGATTTCTAGTAACGTTTAGCCAGCGGTAACTATGGTACATAACTCAGTCTCCAAATCGTACTGAACAGAATGGCCAGTGTTTTGCACCCAACGCGTTGGCTGACAGACTGATCTCTCCAATTTTAAGCCAGAAGAGTTTGTAGTAATAAAAGGTTATAAGTGAACAGGTGGATGCTCCTATCTCGTGAACATCACAGTTCCTAAACGACACCCACTAGAAGATATGCCATATTTGTCATTCATAAATGTTAATTTCGGCAGTTTAAATTCTATGTCCGTAAATATTCGCTTATCGTGGAGTACAATCTTAATCTTTTTATCCACTTGTGACCCCCCGGCACTTCGTTCTGTGAACACTGCGTACTCTATGACATACTAACTACTAATTTCTATCTGATTGGAATGTATAAGTAACGAGATAATGTCGGGAGGTTGCAGCATCCTCCTGTTTTAACAACATGGAACATAATTATATCTTCTACGTACCGAAAAATTCCTCCAGAAGCGATCAAGAGATCTCGGATCTCCCTTCGTTTGGTGTGTGGTGCTGTAGAAATTGTGATGTGATTAGGCACAATGCTAATGGAGAGCCTTAAAACCGACCAAACTTGCTTGTCGTTTTCTTCCATACTTCTCTATTTGTCGTGATCTCGGGTAGTCACCCTCTTTCTCGCCATTATCTTTCACACCGTCCATCCATCGTCACGCGCACGTGAGGGAGAGGCAATCTATGCGCCCTCACGGCCCTAGTCGCCGCAGGAGACGCCCTGGGCATCGGGAATCCCAGGCTGATTACCGGCCACCGTAGGCGCGGGTTTGCGGACGGCGAGTAATGGGTAGCTCGCTGTCCGGTAAGGATCAAGCCCGGGTCGACGGCGCGTTGGGTTCCACGCGCGCCTCAAAGAGATGTCAGCACCAACTGGTGGGTTCCGCAAGGGCCGATGCCTGCCAGGGGTACGGGTTGTTCGAAAGATATACCGCGGCCCCTGGCACACAGGCAACTGACGCAACACGGGTGGGTTTTAGTCATTAAAAGTCCCACCCAGAGCGGGAGAAATTATTTGATGATTTCCCACCCAAAAAGAAAAAAAGAAAGCTATCCACGTCCATACTCAAAACTTTCCTCTCGACATTTTCTCCATTTGAGCTCATTTGGGCTATGTTTAAGTTCCAGTAGAAGCAACAATCATAGACTGCTTTCGAAAGCCAAAGCTGTTTCAACAAATTAATTAAATATCATCTCCTATTATGACTACTCATTCTATTAATGAATTATGTTTTTAATACTCGACGCCAAATTACGTGGACTAGCATAAGGCGTTTTTTTTATATAAAATCATCTACTAGACCTTTTTTAGCTGGTTAGCGATTATTAAATTCGATGAAATTATTTACAGATGTAATTGTTCAAACTTTCATCTCAGGAATAAAGATGGCGGTTTGACATATTTATTTTTCAGTTATGTTATTTGACCACCGCAAAATCGGCACCGAATTAATTGATTGTTATAGCTCTTTTGTTTTCGGCCATTAGTCCAGTGACGGTAACCTGTGGCTCCTAAGTGTCAGTATTCAAAAATAGAACCACGATAGTAGTTGTAGTAAATAGATTGATTAACTATAACGTATTTAGGTATTTACCTAACCGCTACTCGTATGTAGGGGCAACCTCTCGCGATAACTTATCGGTCAAAGTGCGCAGACTTTGTGTGGCTCGCATTACTTGTGTGCGTGAGACGTACCGAGATGGAGATGTATTCCACTGGATATGGCAGCGTGGTTCGCGTTAAAATTTGCCATTCCTTTTCTCGTAATGGCAATGACTATACATATAGTCACGGCAATTAATACATCATCAAATTGAACAAATTGGGTTAGGGCGTCAATATGCGTAACGATTAAAATGACTGAATGTACTAGAAATGTTCATGTCGTGGAAATTGTTTTAATTAGTCAGCTTGGTGGTAAGCGCCACGCGTGACTACCCTAGATGCATCAGTACATAACGGTTCAAAAGTTCCTCAAGACGCCGTGCCGTCTGTCTCCTCGTCAAATTTTTATCGAAATCTCTTCAGTGGTTTAGGCGTGAAAAGGTAACAACAGATAGATGGACAGAGTTACTTTCGCATTCATATTAGGTATAGATGGTTGGGTTTGAATTGCAATAGATGTGAATGCTAATCGTATGTCAGCTTTAGATTTCGAGACTTCGGGTTTTTGATCCTTTCCATTCATAAGTGGATGAAGACTAGTTTTACCACGCTTTACGACAGTTTTTTGAGCAGTAATGGACAAGGGGTAACGGCCGCGACTTAGGCTACATTAGACCGCGACGCGACCTGCGACACATGAGCAATTAAAACAAATAAATGAATGCTCACGTATGTGGCTACACCGTACATCAATTATTACTAGCGAACTTTGATTTCTTTAAGCGATAGGAACAACATTACTGTAATAACGGCATCGGCTACAACAAAATATCAGCGATCATCGCCGAATATACGCCGGATCTTCTCTTATAATGTAGCCATACCATGATTATCTCGTTTCGCTCTTCCAGTCGCATCGCAAATCGCTGCCTACTGTAGCCTCAGCCTAAGAGTTGAACTTTTTGTAAATTAATCCATTACCACTGCTCTGAAAACAGTGAAGGAAAACATTGTGATTCATTATTCATACATTCATACATTTCATATTCAGATTCATACATTTTTCGAAGACATGTAATATCCAAACGCGCACTGGGCCCGTGGTGGATTACGGCCCTCTTCCTCTCGCGAGAGGACGTCTGTGTTCCAGGAATGAGAAAATTCTGTCTGATTATGATTACGACAATGCGGAAATAAAGAAAATTGCTAAAGGTAAAATTAAGACCGTATTTCCTTTATTATTTTGTAGTTTCCCAGTGATGCGGGAAGATCTATATCGCAAAGAATTTCAAGAATTCATTTAAAAAAAAATAGTTTAAAAAACCAAAAAGAACGCTTTAAAAACCAAAATAAGGAGAAAATGATTTAATTCAATTAAAAAGCGTGGGGTGCTTTTTGAGGTATTTTTATAATCAATTAATGTCAAGCACCCCACGCTTTTTATTGAATTAAATTATTTTCTCCTTTTTTAATTTGGTTTTAAAAGCGTGTTTTTTAGTTTTTTAAACCATTATTTATTTTCTATTTTTTAGTTCTGCTAACTACAAAAAAGTGTTTTTTTTCCTTTTTTTTTCATTTTTCTCATGTTTTAAAAAAATATTAAATTGGCATCAGTCCTCGATAACTTTACAAAGTTTCAATGAAATCTGACCGTTCAAAGTGGGTCAAAATCGCGCTCTAAGGAGTCGGTTACATACAAACAAACATACAAGTGAAGCTAATATAAAGCGTGTAATAACAGTGTCCTCCTGTACATTATGCATTTGCATTTATAGAGTTAAATGCCTCTTAAAATTGGGACTTTGGGAAAATGAATATTTATATGTGGAGCGGCAATCTTTGTATTTCCCTAATCTTAAATACTTTTTGGTCAAAAATATTAGAAACAACTACTTTTTATATCTATCGGCCTAGCCTTTTCTCAACCATGTTGGGGTCAACTTCCTGTCTTACCAGATGCAGCTGAATATCAGTATTTCACATAACAATTTATTATGTTATAAAAGCTTGTCGCGAGATGTAAGTAGGTACTCGTATTTAATTGACACGGTTTGAAAATGTAAAAAAAATAAATTTTCGGATTAAGTTATTTAATTTACTTGTACCTATATCTACACAGGTAAATCTCGCGATAAGCTTTTATATCATATAAATTGTGTATTGGCATTATAACTTGACAGTAAAAGTTTTGAAGAAAAAATTTTGTTTTTAGAAAAGCTTGTTTTTAAAAAAGTTATTTTTTTCAAACTCTTGATGATCCGAAATCTTTTACGTTCAAAGATAACTTGTAAACCAAATCTATTTAAATAAAAATGTAATGTGAGAATAATAGTTCGCTGGTAAGTGCGTCACTTGCGAACGGCTTTGCGCGTGTTGCCTATTTTGTTAAATAAAATGTTCCTTATAGACCGAATTAGATTTGAATGGAAAAATAAAATTGGAATAGTTTCTCTGAAAATTATCATAATCGGGAAAAACAGAACGTCCAAAAAAACACACCATAATCAGTTAATCCCGACCCATACAGTATTAATGATCGGACACGCCTTGATACACAGTACAAACGAAAGCAGACACTGAAAACAATTTATGCGAACGTAAACTTTACGAGATTTCATGTTTCAGCCGATTCAGCCTTTTAATTGGTGGACATTGAATTAATTGGTGGACAGTGAATTATTTGCGTCACTGCATACAACCGGGGCCGGTGTCGATTGGCAGAAAATCTCTCCAAAATTCTATGAGCCGACTGGCGGCCTGGTTGGGTACAATTATGACGCTTTGGTTACAAAATAATGGGCAGTCGCGGAAAAGGACGTGTATTTCGAGTGGAACTTTAATCGAATTGATGCCTGTGAATAAAGTGATGCCGATATATTGTTTCACTAATAGAGTTGCATGCAGTGAATGTAAATTCTAGGAAATGTCTTTGTACAGTGGTTGAATGAAGAAGTGAACAATTATTTAAAAGCTCTGCCAATAACAACCTCCTTATCCCATGTTATCAATTTAGTAACACTAGCTTTTCCCAGCAGCTTCGCCTGCGTGGAGATCGGAAATGATCTCACGGGAACGTATTACCGGAATAAAAACTATCCTATGTGTTAATCCAGATTATAAACTATCTGTTTGCCAAATTTCATCCATTCCGTTAAGCCGTTGTTGCGTGAGTAACAAATATCCAAACATACAAAATTACACATTTATAATATAAAAATTGTAGGAAGTAAGATAATACAATATTATAATATAACAATTCTAGATTTAGTTCAGAAGACTGATAAACAAAGTCTGTCCAAGCTTCTTCGCTCCTACTAAGTTGCTGTGCCCGACAGGGTCCACATTGACCATATACAGGTTGAAATTGAAAACATGCGACAAACCGAAATGGGAGATTGTACTCATCATTATGAACAACTTTTACTGAGGGACCAATGATGCAATCGCGAAAAAAAAAACATCAGTTCCCTACATTTATGTTCGCATAACTCGTCAAAATGTAGGGAACAGCTGTTTTTTTTTTATGCGATTGCATCTTTGGTCCCTCAGTAAAAGTTGTTCATAATGATGAGTACAATCTCCCATTACGGTTTGTCGCATGTTTTCAATTTCAACCTGTATAATGTTAAGCTAACACTTAAGTTGAACCTAGTCCATATTTTTTCCATACAATCTTCGGGAGTGTTTTACTCCACTGTCTGATATGGCAAATCAAAAGTAAAATATGATATCGTTTTGTCTCATTATTAATATTGTCTGTACGGAAACAGAATACTAAAATAAAAACCCATTAAAAAGTTTAGTTTTTCTTGCTAATTTTACTTACCGTCGTGTTTAAGTAATAAAAGAAGTGTAAAATCTCCAAAAGCAAATCGGTACCGACAAAGTTCAATTATCAAAAAGTTAATTAAACTTTATTAGTTATTGATTTATGTATTGGCTTTTTCATAAAACGCGATCTTCCAAAGGACTTTTCTTAATTTTTTTGCGATTTTTTTGCTATAAATGATCCGGCATCTCACTCAATAACGTTGAACGTGTAGACTAGCGTCTAACTGCTCATCGCTGATACTATCTCTGTCGGACACGAAGCCTGGTGAGACAGAGTGATTTTTAGCCAGTCCCACCAGTGAGTTCGAGCCCGCGACTAGGTTCCCCTTAAGTACCTACTCATTGTGGAATGCAAATAAACGATTGAGTATTGAGTGAAACGTCATTAACTCTAATTCTGCCACCAACCTTCAAGCCTCTGTACCCACATTCAGTTCCCACGTACACATACACATATATACATGCATCACAAGATACACCCACTGGCACATCAATTCGCCCTAGGTCTGCGTCTTTATCGGCCAAACATCAGAAACAGCCGCGTTAGTCACCTCTCCGTGATAAACCCTGAGGCCGTTACACGTAAAACAATGCCACTTTATCATCACGTTTATCAAGCAGTTATCACTATGCGCCATTCGCATCAAACTGCTTACTTCTTCACTAAGAACGTGTCTTAGCTAGTGTTGGGTGCTGTGGTATTGTTCTAGAAGGGTGATTCATTTGTTTATTGCTTTCATCTTGTTTACAAGGTCCACAATGCAACAAAGAAGAAAGAATTATCAAACTTGAACCTTCCTGCACTGCAACATTCTTGGGCGCTATTGATGATTTCGCTGTTGATTTACATTTCGTAGTTTGAACTGCTTGTATGTTATTTGTCGATATTTATGTTTACTTCAAACCAATGACAGAATATAAACAGTATTCAGTTAGTAACTTGCCAAGTTGCTTTCGGTTCGATGCGTCTAAGCTTTTGTAAAGAACTAAACTTATTTTAAGCTCTCATCGGATACCTATTAACTAATAAACAGACATCGGATATTCGGATGCATATTTACCTAAAGATAATTTTAGTCATGAAAGTATGGAAGCGGCTTTATAAATTATTTGTAATTTTTATTAAAAACCCCGGGATTCTTGATTGTTTAACTATTCAGATGTCTATTAATTTAAAATTAATGTTTAACCCGATACAAATATGTATATGTACTGGAGGAGGGGTGGTTTGTATTTGTTAAAACAAAAATTAAACAAATTACTTACCTAAATTAAGACTTTTTCGATACAAAAGCGCATTCCATGTTAGCCAACATCTTAACTTTAGGTGAATATGCATCCGAATATCCGATCTCTGCTAATAAAGTAATTATCATCAGTGGTGGTGGCTATTTGAATGATTATCATATTATCATAATAGTGTTGTTTACATCTGAAACAATTAAGTAATACATCACATAAAATGACAAAATAGCACAATTAATTAATACATTTGATTAAAATAATAAGTTCTGTAAAAATAAGAATTGGAGCATGTGGTTTTTCAAGTTTGTCGAATTTTACTGCAACTCCAAATAAATGTAATTCGGAAATAAACTGAGTAGGTAATATCCATGTTCCATTTCCAATTAAACGTAATGAAAGACTAAGGGAATTGTCCTTTTATTATTGAAATTAACATTACACATTTATATAATTTAAATGTTCAACAAAATGAATTTACGGTTTAGTAACCAATATTAAAGACCGAATATACAAGAATAAATCTTATCAAGCAAGTTGGACTAATAATTAGTACTAACTTAGTCGTAAGTTGGTGATAACAAACTGACTAAATTGGCAGTAGATGATAAAACCTCTATTGCGTGAACGAACAAAACCAAGCAACTTTGTATAAGTAATTATTGTGAATAGAGGTGTTCTACAAATGACCCATATTTGGATTACGTCACGATGCAAAAGCTATGCAAGAAACTGAATAAGAAACGCGTCTTTAGAAACTTGGATACCGAAAACTACACGACAGAGCCCGAACAATCCCTGTTTACGAAAGCATTTGACCTACAAACGTATTGTTGTGGCAGATGCCACAAGCGGAAGCTGTTTTTTCTATGATTGCCATAAGTCAGTTCTATGGCCTTGTAATAAGGTCGGTTGCATCCCCGCATTGTAAGGGATGTTGACAAATGAATGATGACAATTATATTGTGTGCTTGCCTTTGTGGTGATGACGACTATATTATACTGTGGTGAGACCGTTGGATGTAGAATTGTTCCTTGTGCATGTTTTGGTAAATTATTATTTACTGTAGCTAATTGTTTTGTAAGACTTTTGTTTCAGTACTTCTGGGCAATAGTGCAATAATGAAATTATTCAAGTTTTCATTTATCATTTAACGCGCCAATTTTGTTTAAAACAATTTCGAGATTTCGATTTCTGCGTGTCATTGACATGTATAATTAATAAAAAAAAATAGTAGTAGTAGGTGTTATTTAAACAGGATAGTTCCTCCCGAATCTTCTATCTCACAAGCATCTCGAAACACTTCCGCGCACATAGAAGACTTCCTCTTACTTTAGCCTTTAAAATATGTAATAAACACAACAACATCAATAGCCCCTAGCCCGTTCGCATCAAGCGGCATCGGCACCCCAATATGTTTTTTATTCAAACAAAAATTATAAATTCCCCACAACCACACCACAACCCTGACAATGTGCACACGAAACTAGCAAAATAATGCGATTTCGCGCATCGCGACACACTAATATCTACTAAGCTTAACAATCGACTATTCAGCGTACCGTGTCCCATCACTATTGTGCACAACTTTTGTTTAGTCGAATTGTTATAATCGCTTGAATAGAGTTGTCATACACTTGAAGATGTTTTTTCAATATATTTTTTTTCATTTATAAAGGGTAGGTCCCTGACTTTTGTGTAAATAAACGTGAGTGTTTTATTCCGATTATTTCGAGTGGGCGAATGAAATGTCGATGTCGAGTTGTTGTTTTAGTCAATGAGTGTTGTTATGTTATTCTTTTATTGTTTATAAGTACATACATTAAACTTTTATTTTTTCTTTGTTTTGTTCATCTATTTTGTTGTTTCATTCATGTAATATTCTGTCTTTAGTAATCAGGCAATTCAATAATTTGAGTTTAATTTAAACTATTTAGTTTTTGCCCTGGTAGATTACAGAGTTTAATACTTTGACTAATGGTCCTCTCATCAAGCTTTAGCTAATAGTAGACAGTGCGGTTACTTCTACTCTTATTAATTAAACTACTACGTTGCCTGCAATTAATTAAGTAGAGTAGGTACTATCAATGTATGGTTATTATTAAATTGTTTAAAAAATACAGTGATATCCATAAATACTAGGAACAAACACAAATTTGTTGTACCGTCAACAAGGCTCAAGAAAATAGGTGGGTCATTCAGATGTCAATGTATATGCTTTTATAACAAACTTCCAAGCCATGTTCAAAATGTAAGTCTCAATAAATTTAAATAAATTCATTAAACGTAAGTTGTGCCTGAAAGCCTTTTATACCGTTAAGGATTATATTGAGGACGAAAATGCTTGGGATTGACCTGCTCCAATTTTTGCTTACTGAATGTTTTTTTTTTGCAAACTTATACTCTTCGACATTTGATTAATATTATATACACTTTGACATGAATATTTACTCTGAGAAGTATAATATTATTATTGTTTTAATTATTGTGAATGTGAGGACTGTGTGGGTCATGTTTTGTAAGTTAGGTTTTAATGTTAATCTGGCAGTTTGAGTAATTTATGCGGCTTACCCAAATGTCCTTTCTTTGGTATTGTTCGTCAAATCGTTGAGCTCCTCAAGTTCTGAATTGAGCTGCATGATTGCAAATAACCTACTGATAAATGCGTGCACTGATTGGAGAGGTCCACTCAATCTGTGTGGTTCTTTCCTCAAAAGAAAATTTCAGACACCAATCCACATGCTCTTCACATGATCTGACCAAGATTATGTCTGGACTTTAAAAGAGACTGTGACCTCTGAGTTTGTTTCGGCCATTCTTCTCAGAGTAGTCAGATAGGAAACGCCGACCTCATATAGTTTAAAAAAAATATTATTGACGTGTAAAAGTGTTTGTACAAACCTACTTACAGAAATAAAATCATTTATCATTTATTTAATTGAAAATATTCTTATAATGTTTACATGCGAAAAATTTAAGCAACCTTAATTTAATAATTTAATGTATTGCAGTTGTAGAAAGGGGAAAATCCACCTGAATAGGTGGAATAATACCCAACCTCTCCAAGTAGGTGTCTTACAGTTTTACGTCAAAGGAACATAGAATTCTAGTAAACATATAGGGAAACAAAACAATTATAAATAAATACATCCCGGATATAAGTACGCCATCTTAGCTCACACGTTGTAGAAAACTTTTTTATATTCTGTAATATTTATATCTCAGGCACGATAATTACTACACAAACTCACCTTTCGTCCCTCGGATATCACAGTCGAAAAAAATATTTATTTCCTATTTCACATGAGAAACCACGGCGTGCGCGACACGTAGCCGGCAACCCGCTGTTTGGTATTGTGCAACCGGGGTTGCCCAACTTTTGTCCACTCGCCCCGGGGATCGGCCGGGTGTTTATTTGCAAACAAACACGACACACCACCCGCTGCGCCCCGCACAACGCTGATTTGTTACGATTTCTGTAATACGATAGTTTTGAATTTTAGTCGATTCTCGTTTCTGTGGTAGGGGTGTGTGAACCGCGTGTGTAAGCTACCCCTTTTACATCGCGCTGCAGCGGGCACGAATTTGGTACATGTAGTCAAATGTTTATAGACCGTGCACAGAGTCCGGCCCCGTCAGGTTTTTATGAATGGAGCATTTTAAGCTGGTAGGTACCTACCTATGTAATTACAGTTTTAAGCAAGTTGGTGAAAAATTATCATCTTGGTTTTCTTTCGTAAAAATATAAATACATATCATGTAATTAATTGTAATGAGTGTTTATATAATCTAATTATCTCGAGATTCAACACAGCTTGTTAAAACTGCTTAAAATCCTGCTTGAAGGAAACGGAGCATGACGACGCATCCACGATACAGTTACTTAAATAAACAAATAAAACATTGATTTTATTGACTTACAACATAATATATCTATCAAATAACGTTACTATATGATGCCATTAAAACTCTAAAACTCGGACAATCCACTCCGACATGTCACCGTTTGATTTATTATAATTTTTTGTCGAAATCAAATAAAAATCTCGTTCCATTAGTTAGGTTCTAAAATCGTTATTAGGCATATACTTAATAAAATTCCCACGGAACTTTTATCGTGCAATAAAGTCAAAACGGTAGGCAACCGACGGACGAATAAAACCCGATATATAGATAATTTTAATAGACACTGTAAAATCGAAATGACAAATCCGAATCGAACATCGAATTGTATCGATGCGTTGTATATCGATATCTTAGTCGATATTATAAAATTAGTTTTTCGAATGTTGATTGACATTGGGATGTTTTAGTGGTTTGAAGAAAGTTTTTTAATATGTCTTTTAATGTCTGTGTTATCTTAACGGGTAAGTGTGCTACCGAAAAATGTGAGAATGTGTTGCTTTAAGTTCCTAGTAAATATTGATGTCAATAATAATGTTAACCTTACCTCTGTTAGGTTAATATGGCTTTTTTTAATAGTTTCCTAGTTGATTTAGTATAAGAAGTTTATCTAGTGTAGGTCACACTAAGTTGTCTAGCATTTTTGCTGAACTTTTTGGCGCAGCCGTGAGGCACACTTAATGACATCTCACCTTACACTTTTTATTTGATTATTCCCACTGAAAGCGATGCGGATGAATTCATTGATGCCCAGTGAGTTCTTCCCTTTTTTGCACGCTTTATATTAGCTTCACTTGTATGTTTGTTTGTTAGTTTGTTTGTTTGTATGTAACCGACTCCTTTGAGCGCGATTTTGGCCCACTTTAAACGGTCAGATTTCATTGAAACTTTGTAAACTTGTCGAGGACCGATGACAATTCAATAATAAAAAAAAAATAGAAAAAAAAAACATGTTTTTGTAGTTAGCAGAACTAAAAAATAGAAAATAAATAATAGTTTACAAAACTAAAAAACACGCTTTAAAAACCAAACTAAAAAAGGAGAAAATAATTTAATTCAATTAAAAAGCGTGGGGTGCTTTTTGAGGTATTTTTTTATACCTATAATCACTTACTGTCAAATATAAAAAAAAAATATAAATAGGTTTATTTTGTCAGTTTCACCCACTCGGTTGAGTGGGTGTCTAAATCTTAAGTACTAGTTAAAACTTTAACTGACAATGTGTTTGTTAGTCGTGCTTGGCTAAAAGTTTTGTGAAAATCGCCACCTTAGTCTTAAACCAGATTTTAATCTTTTGCACCTTCAACAATCAAGGCCTATAGGTTTATTTTCGCTCGCGACACCGGTTGTATTTATAACATCAACTACCTTTTGCTAGCAGTGGTCAAGAATGAACCCACGGGCGATATCGTGGGTAATCTTAGTAGTACGTTTCTTACGGAGATAGAAAGTATCCTATGTGTTAATCCAGGTTATAAACGATCTGTGTGCCAAATGTCATCCAAATCCGTTCAGCCATTTTTGCGTGAAAGAGTAACAAACATCCATCCATCCTCACAAACTTACACATTTATAATATTAGTAGGATTAAACAAATTCCAATATCAATCATAAAATCAAAGTCCATGCATCGGCTATTATCACGGTTGAAGTAACTCTAAACCCTCTCTACGATAACAAGATCGGCTAACTCCGCTAAAGCCACACTTAAAAGCTTCTAGTTTATTGCTTTTATTGGTGGCCGAAGTAAACAAATTAAACTCGAGTGTATTTTATATTCGTGTTAATTGAAAACATCTCGGTGACTGCCATCAAGAAGTTTATAAAATTTTATGTTATTATCAAATAGTTTAGAACTTTAGAGGGGGTTTTCATAATTCCGCCGCGGTGTTTTGCTTTCTGTCACTTTTATTTATTTAGTAACTGTTGCTCCCGGAACTAATTAATGTACTGAGGAAAGAAGTATCGTATGTGCTTGTCCAGCGCCATAATTACGTTTCTAACTTTTAATCACAATCTGAAAGATTTCTATGAAAATTAACTATTTTCTTCAAAATATTTTATACGTGTTACGTGTACTACCTATATTGTCACAAAAAATGGTTAGATTTGTCTGGAAACCGAAGTTATATCTTATTTAAACCAGCACCCCCCACACCCTTTCTATCACAATTCAAAGGACAATTTCTAATCCATTGCTTCATAGGTATGTTTGAAAAGTTCGCCAGCTCAACAACGTTAACAACACAATTGATGTTGTTATACTATCAAAATTAAATGTATTCTTGTTGTAAGTTTTTTGCAGAATTACACCAGCTATTGATGCTACGAGTAGATTGAGAAACAAACATCTTCCCGTTCACATTTAATATAGGTATGTACGTATAATACAAAGATGGAGTTAAAAGGAAGGAAGGGCCCTGTTGGAAACCGAAAGAAGGGTAGACCAAATACTAGATTGCACAAAACGAACTGGACTTCAAGTGTAGATTTTCTGAATGGGTAGCATTTTTAGCTGTAACTATAGATTTAGTCCTAGAGAATCATAATTAAATAATCAATTTGGTGTTTCACAAGCATTGAGTTTGTATAAATTGAATACCGACCTAAATACTTCCACTAAGATCGCTCGTTATTAGTCATGTTTGGGTCGACACGTGTTCAAACTTTATCCGGACGAGGAAAGTAAAATATTATTTCGTATAAGGTAAAGTTTACGGAAATACTAATCTAAAATTAAAACAAAACTGTGTCGTAATAATATTAACATGGTAAATCAATGTGAGGCGAGTGTCAAGCAATATTCTACTCACATCAGAGTGGTTTCAGCTTATGTCCGCCATATTTGGATCTCTAATCGTCCCAACTCACACGTAACTTGACGTGTCGAGATAAATTTTAGACAAGCGATAGTTGCGCGCCCGTCCCGAGATTGTTTCAAGACGCTCGATCATTCCGTGTGAAAATACTAGAGATGTGACATTATACATATTACACTTTTTATCTCAACTTAGAATTATTCCAGCGTTGAACCGAGTGCGACCACAAAAAATACAACTTTTTTAGCTTTTAACGTGATATAACCGAGAAAAGGTTTTCTGAAATAGTTATGCTCTAACAGACCGTTACTAGTGCATGTAATTTGCACTCTTTTTTGCGAGCAAAGTGCAAGGTAACGACATTAGGTTCATTGACACCATTCAGAGCCACTTAAAGATCATTGAGCCGCTTGCGCGGCAGTACCGGCTATTAGACTACAATGACCAATTCCTGTGATTAAATAAAAATTCTCGAAAACTCATACGTTTCTTTTATTCAGCAAAAAGTGACGACAGCCGCAATAATAGTTATTACATTTTGAAATGCATCATAAAATAGATTTTCCGAATCATTTGCTGACATCACGCGGAAAAAGCTGCCACGTGCGTGCAAAAAAACTGCACACATTACAAACGGCTATTAAGTAAACTGTCCGAGTGTGTAAACGGGTGTGCTGTTAAATTGCAATGCAGTGTACGCTGTGGTGATGATAGTTTAATTGTGGGTATATGTAGTGCGCGGGTATTTTTTATATTGGCTGGTTTTGGTTTGAATTGGCGATTAATGGTTTGGCGCGTGCTTCAGGTAACAATTTACTCGATACGATGTAGTTTGTTTTTGTGGGCGCGCAATGTTTTTCGTGGATAGTCTCTAAAGTAGTTTTTTTTATAATTTATCGTCGCTTTTTAGATGTGTCGCATACACGTACGGGGTCACGCGATTTGTAGGCATGGACATAATTGGTTGAGCGATTGTCCCAGCAGCCAGCAGCTCTATATCTCGTTATCTCAAGAAGGAAAAAAGAGTAAATATTACAGAAACGTGTTCCACCATATTACGTAGGTTCTCCCAGTTCCCCATTACGAAATACTGGGAAACAGGAAACATAATCCAGTTACCGTGATCGATGTGTTCGAATACAATTAATTATAATATTATTCAAAATATTTTGTGTTTTATGTAAATTTTACGTTTTCTACCAACCAACGTGGTATTAGGAAATAATTTGTGTAAATATATTGTTCTAATTTTGATTCATTAAGGAATCTACCCTACGGTTTTTCTGTGCAACTTAGTACTATCTATGATAACAAATTATACTAAGATTATAAATGAATTTATTTAACTTAATCTCTAAATTAATTGGCTTGCAAGATTTGAACTTAGTACTAATTTAATAGATACGAGCAAGCAAAACTAAACAAAAGCTTGTGAAACAGTCTCCTAAAAGAAGTTCTAAAGTTTTAATGGCTACCTTGAAGCTAAGAAACGTAGTTATCTACCTTAAAGCTCTTTTATTAAAGCATGGATAACCATAACTCTGAAGTATCATCTTTCCAATGTTACATGGCTTAGCAAAATGCAGGTGAATTGGTGTCAGAATATTCCACCAAGCAACTTTGGGTATTTATATAGAGTAACTCAATATTATATTCCACCAAGCAACTTTGGGTATTTATATAAAGTAACTCAATATTATATTCCACCAAGCAACTTTGGGTATTTATATAGAGTAACTCAATATTATATTCCACCAAGCAACTTTGGGTATTTATATAGAGTAACTCAATATTATATTCCACCAAGCAACTTTGGGTATTTATATAGAGTAACTCAATATTGCACGTGTGGATCGCGCAAAATATTTTTGTGCCAATCTGTAACATACATCCAAACAAACAGACAAACGGATGAAAATTCTAAAAACTAATATTTTCGGCATCAGACTCGTTGCAACTATTTTTTGTTTAAAAAAATATTCACTGTTTTGATTTCGTGACTATTTCTTTCCGAATTCTTCTTCTGATAATTACCTACGTTGGTAACTTAATAGATAATAATAATACTTTGAACAATTTATCCTCGTGACTCAAAAAATGTTTTATCAACTGCTAAAAATTCCACAAAAGAAAACCCTAGACTTTAATATAACTCGATAAAAACTGCGGAATTAAAATAGGTTCCTTTAGAAGAGAAAATCTCTGTAGTCTGAAAATTTCAACCCAACAGAATGACAAATAAAATGGCTAAGCTTTGCTCTAACATCTATCGAATTGCAAGTACATTTTTTTTTACAGAAACCTCCACGTAAAAATTTAAGTTGTGGAGATAAATAGTTTACGAGAAAAAAATATCAAAGCCGTAGATATTTAGCAATATTTTGTCACTTTATACATTTTGTTTCGCCATTGAGCTTTTCGTTTTATGTAAAGTGAACGCACTATAATGTTTACTTCATATTAATGATGAAATAAATACGTATAGATAATTACTTAGTTATTTATACTCCATTTGAAATAAGATTGGACATTTAAACAAACCTTTTTTACAGTCCGTTCAACCGATTCAGACCTCTATACCGTGGGCATAAGGATGACATTAAAAGCATAAAAGTAGTTACAATACCAACTATTTACTGCAGCTGCCATTTGACATGCCACCAACGCAATAGAAGTCAAAATCGGTTGATCGGACTGTAAAAAACGTTTAGTTAAATGTCTAATCTTATTTCAAATGAAGTATAGATACTTTTTACGCATACTTCACTTCTTCTTATACTTTAATTTTTTGACTATTGCCGTCATGTGAGAGTCTTGTGGCAAAGTAGGTAATATTAGCCGCCCGGGTCGATCGATCAGGTTAAGCTACGTATGCCGCGGTCGGTCCGTGGGTGACCTTTACATACCAATACCCCTCCGTGTCTCAGAACGCATGTTAAGGCTGTCATTTGTGGATCTTTGATGGTTAACCATTCTTAGGGACCATTCAAGTGTTACGTAAGCAGTTTTTTGCAATTATTAACCCCTCCCCTCCCTTGTCAGCAAAAAAGTAAGCAAAGCTCTTACCCCCGCCTCCCATGGTCGCGTAAACATTCGTACATGCATTTTTCAATGTGTTCTGGTTTATTTATTGATTCATGAGCAGCAGTTATATAAGTAGGGTAAATGATAGATGATAATCTGGCCAATCGACAATTTCAGGGTAATCCATTATTTACTACACAGCCCTGTATATACATACCTATAAACAAGAATTGCTCGTTTAAAGGTATTAGATTACCCGATATATTTACTCTCCTCTATGGTCTGCTCACTTTCATGTGATTTTGGAATATCGTCACCGTTTTCTTCGAGCGATTCATAGACAAATAGGGTTGCCATATGTTTTCAAGCCAAAAGCGACGAAATTTTAAAGAAAAATCCAAAAAAGTAAAAAAATAAATACTGCTGACGTAATCACCATCCAGACCCCCATCCCCCATGTCATCAAAAATAAGCAAAGCAAAGACCCCCCCCCCGCCGTAGTGCTTACTTATTACTTGAATGGCCCCTTACCAAGGGAATCGTATTACCCAGTAACTGGGTTGTGGAGGTCAGATAGGCAGTTGCTCCATATAAAATACTGGTATTCAGCTGCAACCGGTTAGATTTGAAGCTGACCCCAACGTAGTTGGGAAAAAGCTAGGCAGATAATGATATTGCCGTCATGTGAAACAAAACGTAAAGCAACGCCATTTTGTGTTGTCTTTTGTTGTCACTATCTACTGAAATTCTTGATATACCTTCTGGGGCAGATACGACATGGTTAGGTTAGGATAGAAGGCAGAGGCACCCCAAGGCGGAGGACATATCTCGAAATTTAAAAAAAATGGTCAGAAGGCTTTTGTGTTGTTTTTAACCCTTCAAATTCGTTCTGGATCCGAAATGGTTACGTTATTTTTTGTTTAGTCTTGAAAATCCTTCAACGAATGCAAAGGAAGAGGGGGAGATAGGGTTGCTACTTCCCTTTCATTCTATTCGTGACACTCACACCGGCCTTTAAATCGATGCAAATACACGAAAATTCGAAAGTTAGGATAGAGTATTTAAAAAGCCATTTCTCCGCAACTTTTTCCTCCGGGAAAAAGGTGGGAGTGGGAGGGGTGAGGAAGGCGGGGTGTGTATAACTCCCCCCTCCTCCCCCCTCCCACTCCCATCTTTTAATTCCATGGACGTTAAACTAAAGTCCTACAAATAAAATAATTATGTTTAAAGAGATTCGCTGACGACTTTCTTTTAAACCTCAACAAAAATAAAATAACAAAATGGTTTTATTTTTGTGCATCACATTTTTACATACATAATGATCGTTTGTGTTCGTATGATGTGTCTTTAAAATAAATAGTGGGTAAAGACAAGCATCTGGTACGTGTTGCGATAACTTTTGACATTTGCACGGACTCAGTAATACGAGGTTTATTACATATAATTCGTATGCAATGACATGGGACGTTGTGTTGCGAAAGTGCGACTATTTTGACCCATAGGTACCTACTTGGTGCTTCGGTGAAGACATTTTTTCTTAGCTTAAAATGTATGAGTGTAGTTATGTGAGTGTAAACTCAAACTCTGAGCATTAAGTTTCATTGAAACATTTACAACCACTTTTTAATTATCAAGGAGTCGGTCAGCCAAAAGTTCCTATCCTACGCAGAAGAGCGGACGAGTATAACTCAATGGACACTTTTTTTAAATAAAATCAAAATTTCTCTAAAATTCTGATGCGCCAACTAGGTATTTACTACCTAGAAGTAATTTTAAACAGACTTCACTTGTTTTTTTATTTGTAACTTGTTATTTTATTTATTACTAGCTTTTCCCCGCGGCTCCGCCCGCGTGGATGTCGGTTTTCGCGGATGTCCTTCTCTATGTCATGAAGTTTGGCAGAGATATAACCTGGGATAAAATTAAAATCAAGAGTCATTTATTCAAATTAGGCTGAGAATTTGCACTTTTCCAACGTCAAAATACATAAGAAAGTCCCCCCAAAAACGCCCACCCGTCACCACTTCCTCGTGCTTTAGCTGGGAAGAAGAAGTAGCGGAACAAACTCCCCAGCAGCACAGCTGTCTGTTTAGTCGGAAGGACTTGATTCTATACATACATAGACAAAGTAATATAAACATTACGAGAATATTTTTTTTTTAATATGAACCCATATAACCTGTCACTAGTTACGCTAATTCTGGAGAAAGATACCAAACACTGTCTTGAGTTAATCACAGCGACCAACTATTCTTGTCATTTAAATAGTCGTTGATGGAATAGGAAGCCTTTAAACAAAGGATGGATTTTACTTGAGCTTTAAACGCATCAAAAGGCAAATCTAGCAAAGAAGAGGGAAGCTTGTTATAAGAGGTTATACCAAGCCCAACAAATGAGTTATGAACCTTATGAAGCCGGTGAAAGGGAGCACGTAGTTTGTTGATAGGTTATATCTCTGCCAAATTTTATGACGATTGGTGCAGCGGTGAAAGCGTAACAGACAGACAGACAGAGTTACTTTCGCATTTAAAATAATAGTAGGGATTTGTTACTTGTTACCTCAATGTCAAGCTAAGCCAAGTTTCCTTTCCAATGTATTGGCAACAAATTCTGTTGTCTATCATATCTATCTGTTTTCAAATAATCGATCGAGTTCTTCTTGAAAACATTAGATAAATAAATTCTTAGTAGCAAAGGATGTCTGCTTGACTAGACTCAGGTAAATCTGTGTGCCATCAATCCCTTCTAATTTAGCTATACGCGTCTAAAGTTATGAGCTTAAAAATAAGTCCGGCGGCTGATGCCCTTACTATGTGAACTAGTGATGCTATGATCTCGAAATGAAGTGTCGTAAAAATCATATGTGACATGTTTTTTTTTTGTTTAGTCTTGTTTTTGTACCATGTTTGAACATGTTTTTTGATACATGGATGTTACAAAAAAGGCCTGCCTGACTTTGATTGACCAAATCTGTAAGTTTCCTATACTTAAACGTTTTTTTTTATGTTTTTTGGTTTTTCATTTAATGTCTGGTGGTAGGTACAAAAATTTAAAATACTACGTGTAGCAGAATAAACGCAAGTACGGAAAACCTTTGTTCATTATTGACTACTGAATCTATTTCAGTAACTTTTACGATGGGTATTTTTTTAAATTGAGTATTTTGTCATATCTACCACCGATTAAGCCAAAGAAAATTTAAATCTTATTTCAAGGCAATAAGATTCCATTTTAAATCATAAAGTAATGCTAGGGTCAACATGATTTTCTTTACCTTTATGTACTCCATTTGGAATAAGATTAGATATTTAAATAAACCTTTTTTACAGTACTTTCAACCGATTTTGACTTCTATTCAGTAGGCAGAAGGATGGCATTAAAAGCAAAAAAATGGTTGCAAGAACAACTGTTTACTGCAGATGCCATTTATCATGCATTCATGCTACCAACGCAATAGAAGTCAAAATCTGTTGAAAGGTCTGTAAAAAAGGTTTATTTAAACGTCTAATATTAGTTAACATTTTCACTATATAAGACAAAGTACGTAATCAAAACATAGATTAATTGGTGGCAGAAGTCTACCACATTTCTCCAGACGCTCACTTCGAACCAATCGAACTCAGATTTCAAACCCCCCAAACCCCATCCCAACTAGTTCAATGATCCGTTCAAATATCTTCAAGTCAAGCGATAAACTGAGTTCCAGCGGTAGGGTCGCAGCCTCGGCGTCACGGGCGATTGACGCGCGACACCGCGACGGCTGCGGCGCGACCGACGCGCGGGGCTAATTAACGACACCGCCATCTATCGGCGACGCCCTATCAATCTCGAAGCGACAGTTTTGTTGCACATTTGTCGCCGCGGTATTTGGAGCGAGTGGCCGAGTGCTTGTGTATTTATTTAGTGTGTGTAGAAGTTCAAGTGGCGTATCTTTCGTTAGGTTAGGAGTCAAATGGTGGTTAATCTTTTGTGTCTTTTACCTATTGTGGTAGGTATGGTAATTTTATTTTAGGTGCATCGCTTTCACATTAAAATATGTAATTCATGTATGTAATATTATTTAAAAGAGTAACGGAGTTTCTTGCCCATTCTTCTCCACACCTTTTGGAAGAGGAAACAAAAATCAATTATATTTTAGTATAAGTATTGACGTTCAAAAGTGCCTTTTATGTGCCTACTTATTTGAAATAAATGCTTTGGCTTTGACTTTGTTGGTTTCCTATAGTGTAACGGTGTTATTTAGTGCAATCGGTATGAAAGTGAACGCAAAAATTTAAAAATTCTAGCCCATACTATGACTTTTATTCCCAATGTTAGACTAAGCCATCTCTCTGGCTTTGGCGAAATCCCGAACCCAAAAGTGTGCCGGCATCTACAACGCCACATGCGAACTACGCATCAAAGACCTGACGTCACACAAATCCTGCATCGCACAATCAGAGTTTACCGCGCAACTCGTCTATATACAACATCACGACATCAACAGTCAGGCAGTTGCCCACTAAATGAACACCCGTCTGTTCGGAAGATCCTCCTTTTTGCATACCTATTGTCTCTTTAGTTCGCCTTTTATTTTTAAAGTTTTACTAATACTGGACCTTTACTAATTTGTAATAGGCATTCTTATAGAGACAACACTGATGTTACTTAGGCTAAAGTTAGGTAAATGGATTATTACTTAGCACAATCAGACTAAAACGTTCCCACTGCTGGGACACAGGCCTCCTCTCTGTGAGAGGGACTCACTTATCTTTGATCGACGACCTCCTTAACTTTGATCGTGAACCACACCACACTACAATGACCATAGCCACTTACAGCAAGGAAAGTGTTTTTAAACACAAGTGTAACGAAAAATAAAAAAATCGCTTCCCCACTATATCCTCTCACTCCGCTTTGAACTCTGCTCACCCTTTTTCGAAACTACCGATGGTTAAAAATGTCAATCACTTCTCATATTTTATGTCCTGGACACTCAAATTGCGTGTTATTACTGACGTCCGCTGGCATTTTAAGGTATGTCATATTTATGACGACATGTGTTACAAAAACTGGACATACCCTTAAAGTTAAAGGGAAGGTCGCATTTGAAATGTTAAACTACCTTTTTACTGTACAACAGTTTCTAAGCGAGCTTGTAGTAGATAAATGCTTCTTTAGTCAGTCACGACGCGGCGACGCGACACTTGTAGAACGATTTCCATGAAGTTTTCATAGAAATTGTTCTATGAGAGTCGCGTCCTGCTGTCGCGTCGTGCTGTCGCGTTGCGCCTATTTTTAGAAGCCTTAATGTTGACTTGTGACATCGCTTGTCTAAAATATCAATTTTATGAATCGGTTAATATACAGGGTGATTGGAAGATGGGTGCAAAGCTTTAAGGTAAATATAGTATAGACAATTTAGAACCATTTAAGCCATGGTTGTCTTAGACGAAGTCTAAGTCCGAGTGTACGTGTGTACTGTCAATAGACTGGGCAAAGCGAGCGATAAGTTAATCCTTTTTCATGAAATAGTCCTTCAATAGGATTAAATGGTATTACTGCCTGAATTGATTTAATAATTAAAATTCTGTGAAGCCATATTGGTTACAGTTGCGAATAATACCTATTTTAATTAAGTAACGGTAAGTACCACCTATTCAAAGGATAGCTGGACGTATTTTAATTACTAGTCATTGAAATTTATCGTGTTGATATTTCGACGGTCCCTATGATATACACGTTTTTGAAACTTTGAAGCACTCTCCTATAAAATTTGTCATTTGTAGTTAGGGGATTATACGTAGGGACCGTCAATATAATGATGACAGGATTGGAGGGGATACTGACCTGAAAATTGCAAAAAACTAAAGAAATTCGCGAACTACCTTAGTGCCAAAAAAAATATTAATACGAAAGTAACTGTCTGTGTGTGTGTTACCTCATCACGCTTCAAGGTTTCTTCAAACAGGCAGAACCGACGTGACACTCGTAGAACAATTTCTACGAAAACTTCATGGAATTTTTCTAGAAGACACGACACTTCTAGAACAATCTGTCGAAGAGTTTTGGATGACATTAAAAATAGACCATAATCTGGGTTCGGACATAGGATACTTTTAATTCGGTAATAAGTTCGCGTGAGATAATTTCCGAAATTAACGCGTGAAAAAGCGAGTTCCTAATAATTGCATTACTACAAAGATTCACGAAGATACCGCATTTAGAGTTCACGCCAAAACATCGTATTTCTACTCACGGTCCAGATGTGTCAACTGACGCGAAACGGATGGGTTTCGGCAGACCGCCAAGGACTCAAAGGAAACGTATCAATATTGTACTGTTTTTCAAACATTTCTGTAATTATTTATCGGTAGGAATAGTCCTCAATGCAATAGATTTGTTATTATAGTAGGTAATAAAAAAAATAAGGCAGTAGTAGAGCGTGGTTCCAATTGGGCAGCATTGATTTGTTTCCTGGCTCATTTCAGACTGAATTCACAACACAAATTAATCTCGACTCGAATGCCTACAGAGTGGGAGTAACAGTTTCCTAGGAATATCAACTCAAATCGAGACTTCAACAAGGTTCAGTATGGACTTCACTCGAAAATCCGGACGGGCCAGGTTAAATGCATGCTGTCGCTACTTATCGCAGTGACTAGACGCACAAAAGCAAAGGCTCTCCTGATAACTACACTACGAGAGTAATTTCGCTTTCTTGGGCTTTTTTTCTTTTTCATCTTTACGTTTCCTTTTCTTTAAATCCTTGATGCGATATTATGTGGTCCGGTATGCTTCTAATATAACTCAAATACTACGTTATTTGTACGAACATAAATACATCTCTACTAATATTAGAAATGTGAAAGTAACTCTGTCTGTCTGTTACGTTTTCACGCTTAAACCGCTGAACCGATCGTCATGAAATTTGGCAGAGATATAGCCTGGGATATGGAGAAGGGCATCGGCTACTTTTTACGCGATAACCAACAAACACGCGGGCGGACCCGCTAGTATATTAATAATTATGTGTAATTTACACACAGGTAAAGAGAAATGTATATTCTGCGAAAATGTTATGAATATTTTTCTAATAGGTATGGCATTCTTAATTTGAAACTGGTGTCAACTCGCAACGATGTTGCTTTATATTTGCACAAGCCATTTTTAAGAAGGAAGTACTTTAACGCGATGCTAGGTAGGAGTTAACTGGTAGAAATGGTGAAACAGCGCTATGCCATGCGAGTATCTTTCTCTCTTTTCTTTTTAGAGAGAGATAGTTTTTTTGGTCTTTGGGGGTGCTAAAGTCGATAGTGTGGTCAAAACGAAATCCAAGATGGCGGCTATGAAATCTATTGTTTTTTTCATCATGGGTTTAGTTTTCATGGTTTTTGAGGGTGTTGATTTTGACCTTGCTGATTTTTTTTTATACGAACTCGCAAATCTTTGTTATTATCTCTTGTTATATGTATATTATTTGTTATATCTTTGTTATTACCTAGTCGTTGCCTAAGTTTGCACATTTTAATCGATAGACGGATTGGATTACAAGTTGGATTAAAGACTTTATAAATACAATATAATTACCTATTTGCAAATCCACTGACGGGTTAATAACAAGCAAAGAAATATATATTTTTCTTAAACCAGCGACAAACTGTGTGTCACATCTCAGAACTACACGTTTTAATCTTTGACCGGTCACATTCGCTACAAGTGGAAAAGGGGAGTTCAATGTAGATGTGAAACAACATAGATAGGTATGACATTTGGGGATATTGAGTCGATCTTTATTCTGGAAAAGAGGGCTGTCTGAGTCATCTACAACCTCCGCAGACGCGAATCTCTAAGGGAACTGTTCAAAAGAATTGACACCATGACGGTACCTTGTCAATATATCTATGAAAACATTATGTATGTTCGAAAAAATCGACATCTTTTTAGTAAGATAAATGACAGGCACAAGTAGATCAACCACGTTTCATATTCTCTAAAGTACACATTTTCTTTTATGGGGTACTGTAAGACCCGAGAGTCTTAGGTACCGGGGGGTATATCAAATGAAACGCTTGTGTGCGTATAAACATAAACTGTATTGTATATCAAACTTGTGCAGTATTTAGGCTGCGCACACGCCTTATGTTCTTCAAACAATTTGCGCTTTGTGCACGCTGATTTTACCGTAAAAACGTTAGGAAGGGTGGCGTTAGCGACGGCGCCTCCACCACATGTAGGACCTGAGAGTCCTAGGTATCGGGTATCAGTAAAAGAAACGCTTGTATGCGTATTTATAAACTGTATTGTTTATTCTACGTTTTAGACCTTTACAGCTCCGCGCCTATTAATCAACTTTTTATCTCCGAAACCAATCTTATTCTCATCTATTTTGAGAGATGGATTCTAGGCTGATCTTGACAGTTCAAATGTGACAAAGCCATTTCGTTGGCTGCCAGTACAAACCTAAGGTTGCGTTCGATAAAAAATCAACCTTTCCAGTACTGTGAAAAATGTTATAATAAAATTCCAGTCGATATTCTTGAACTAAATGAGAATAAATTTATTAAATATACACTAGTAGTAGACAAGAATATAATAAGTTAGATGATTATATCGGCTTGGCTTAATGCTGGTCCTGCTCCAGAGCCACTTGGGCTTACTAGTTAAAAGTTTGAATTTTTGTAAGAGATTCTTCCCTTTTTGTTTTTTCTGACGTTACCAACATTATTCTTCTTCTATTATTTTTCTGAAATTACGAATATGTTTTTATTTTTACTGAACCAAGTGTTATTTATTAAAGGAGATATTAAATGTTAATCTTTCTTTTTGGAAATCAAATTTTATTCATATCTCAAATACATTGCAAACTATAGTTTTGTATAATTTAGAAGCATTTTGTTGTTTTCGTTTGTGCTGAAAAGGAACCTATTTGTTTCAATGTGTCAGTCCTGAAGCTGATGAGAGAAATCGTATTACTATACGTTTGAATTCATAGGTCAAATAATCCCAACAAGTGTAAGGCCGTGTCCTAACCAAAAGCGACAGTCGCGCGATTTCGCGATCATCGAGGTTGTGGGTGATTACCATAACTAAAAAGAGTAAAACATTTTTTTTCTAAAAACAGTACAATCGACTTCCAAAATAAAACTTGGAAGTTGGTTATTTTATAAGAATTCTAGATATTGCCAGCGGCTTCGCCCGAGGCGTAGGAAAATTGTCCCACGAGAACGTACTATCGGGGTAAAATGTAACTTATGTGTTAATCAAGTTATAAACTACCTGTGTGCCAAATTTCAACCAAATCCGTCCGTTATAGCGTGATTGAGAAATTTCGAAGACATGTGACATCTACCAACCCGCACTGGGCTCGCGTGGTAGATTACAGCCCGCTCCCTCTCGCAGAGAGCAGGCCAAAATCAAAATCAATATCAAAAGTCATTTATTGAAACTAGGCTGAGAGTCAGCTCTTTTTGAACGTCAAAATGACATAAGACAGTCGCCCCAAAACGCCTGGCCTGTGTCCCAGCAATGGGAACATTATAGGCTGATTAGATGACGTCACGATCAAATCATAATTCATTATGTTCTGAATATTCGCGCGGCAGTTGCTTTCGGTTAGGACACTAGGTTATACTTAGTAAAAATTCTCATATAGACGGGAGATTTCAATGCGAAATAAAAAAATACCAACAATACCAAAATTTTGTCATCTTTCACTTACAAAAACGCTTTAGCTATTCCAAATGTGGTTATGAATCTAGTTCTATCAGCTTCTTACTAAGTTCAAGGTACTTGTGACTGGGGAAATAACCAGTATCTATCGATGGTTGCATGAAAAACCTTAATACGTGTTATTACAGGAAGGAGGTTAGTTGCTTAGAATTTTATGGAAACCCTCATTATTAATTTCCCATTAATGCTCCGTTCCTTTAAACACAACGCTTTTTCAAAAAAAAAAAAAAACAACCGACTTCCAAAAAAACACTACAAAGTTAAAAATAACTTTAATTTCGGAAGTCGGTGACTTCTTATATTCATGGAAAGTTTAAAACTCACACCCAACGCGTCCTTATCAAAAAAGCATATTATAAGATAAAAATACTACGTTGAAGACAGGGAAGTTTGGCATTAAATCCTTCTGCACATGTGGCTTCCCTGGTACCTCATTAACAGCATAACTATGTGAAAGTATATTAACTGCTCCCAAATTACATTTTTTGTTTACAATATCTGACATATTTTCGTCAATATTTTACATTATACATCAGTTCTAATATCGACTATTTATTGGTGATTGTCATGGAAATCATGTCACTTGGTTTAAATAGGTTCATTTTATTTATTCAGATTCTTTTGTAGTTAAATAATATTTATTTACTCAAAAGAAATTTAGTACAAATTTCACTTAATGAGAAATATTTAACTATAGTATAATAATGATGACATTCGTGAGCAGAGCTAGTATGACACGCACAAAACAAGTACCTAATAAACGAAGGCAACAATTTTACTAACGTACATAACAAGACATTGAAGGTAGCAGCAAAAGATTTATGAGAACCAAAAAATCTAAATTTGCGAGTAAGTACTGCAAAGTTAAAAGTACAGATTCGTCATACGGGTGACAATTTTTGACCGAAATTAATTATAATTGATGATATCTTCGAAACTATGCATTTTTGGACCACATATCTTAGGACTTTTTGTATTATTATTACTTCCTACTAATATTATAAACGCGAAAGTTTGAAAGTATGGATGGATGGATGTTTGTTACTCTTTCACGCAAAAACTACTGAATGGATTTGGATGAAATTTGGCACACAGATAGATTATCACCTACATTAACACATAAGGTACTTTTTATCCCGGTAGTACGTTCCTGCGAGATAATTTCCGACTAACACGCGGGCGAAGCCGCGGGCGGAAGCTAGTATAGAATATAACCCTAGAGATATGAGATATATAAAAAAGCATTGTATATTGTAGTAAGAAAGTAATCATTATCTTATCATAGGTTCTCAAGATGTTTCTTGCTTCTGTGGTTTAGACTGAGTCGTCAAACAGTCAGTCAAGGAACTGTTGCTATACAGAGAATCCACTTAGTTTGCTATTTATATATCTCCCAATAATATTTAATCCGAACAAACACCTACGCTTCAATAAGCCAAGTTATTGGCAAACAACAGTCAAAGTACAAGCATTTATTTCAAATAGGTACATAAAATGTACTTCTATCTATTATACCCACTTCGTAAATATTCAAAATAAAATAAAAATCAATAAAATCCAAGATAAAAATTACCTTCTAAAACTCCTTTCTAAGTTGACATTGACATACCAGCATCACATTATAATAGCATACCTTTCTTTGCAATATCCGAAGCAAAACAATAACAGGAAACTCAAACTTTATATCAAAGGAAAACTACTCTTACTGTCATTCCACGTTTCCGGAAAGTTTGCAAATACACATATTTTACACATAAGTAATCAAAAACGCATCATAACAAATTTCCATAATATAAATAATAATTCCTCAATTTTATTATAGTCTATGTTGAATCTGTATTAGAAGACAATACCTTTTTCGACGCCTCTTTATTGTCTATATGCATATAGAAATTAGAAATTATTTTTGCACGGAAAAGGCTTTATGAGAGAGACAATAGGACCACCTACACTTATTTCCCCCGTAAAACCTTTTTCCTGAAAAAAAAAAACTATTAGTGCACACTTCGCCATACCACTGTATAATATTGAATTTAGTGAAGCCTCGATATGAGATTCCTCCCTTATCATGTCAGTGTACCCCGGTCGCTCCTGCAGTGCGGTTGCATGGAGCGCTCCTGAATTTCAGGAAGTCGACGGTAAATTATATCAAGTGAATAGTTGCAACTTATCACAATGAGCGACTATCACGAGTTAGAGCTTCCGGACGAGTTGCTGGAGGACCCCCAAACAATCAATGATGGCTTCACAGATATAGTTTATAGCCCATTAGAGCTTCGACAAGTCATCACACCGGAATTGGAGAATTTTAAACCTGATGAAGAACCCAAGTAAGTAAACACTAAAATTATATTAACAAGGATTTACAGGAAAAGTATGGGCTGCGCTCCGTGCTCGCAGGGATTAACTTACGTTCGATCGCTGTCTCGCATTCTTTTTTTCTATTGACATTATCGTCGAGCGAATTGCCGTGTCATATTCGTTTGGCGTAGCATATTATTCACAAATAAAGCTTGCCGCCGTCCATTGTCGTTAACGGCGTGAAGAATCGGCTCGTTTCTAGCGTGCCGAGGACCAGCCAAGTGCCGATAAAGGGTTTCGGATACCAAATATTTAATGCGATGCTTGTTAGGCTAACGCGGCGACCGAAACGGAAGGTATTGTGTTGAGGCTCCGTATTCTTTTTGTGCAAGTATTTTGTGAGTTCTTAAGGTTGTGGACAAGTAATTCTGGGTCGTAAGGTTTTGTTTCAGCATAACCATGCACAATACAAATGAAAACTGTTATACGATAACCGATAAAAAATTGAAATTGGTCTTTGTAACGGGAGTAAGTACATGAGAATTACAGATTTTGATTTATTACGTTTTATGCAGAAGTTCTATGTTATAACATAATTTCAATTGAAACAGTAGATCTTTCGGCTTATTACTCGACTGCGTCAGAAAGAGGGTTATGTTTTTATTAGAGCATCGCGATATTCATTTGTCACTTTTTAGGCGTACATAATGTAGCTGTAATTTCTCGAATTTCCGATTCACCTACAAATAAATTAACTTCGTTTAAAGGAAATATTGTATTACTACTAGTGACGATTCACCTGAACTAATAAGCCCTTTTAATGTTAATCTTTCTAATCTGAAAATAGCGAAAGCTGTTTTGTCTCAACATCACATTTCCACGAAAGCCGAGTCTGAAATAGGCAAGCCGTGTCTGAAATAAGAAAAATACCGAAATAAACTTAATTACTATTTGCAGAGTTCTAGCAATTACTTATTTGTCTGATCCTTGCGCTTGAAGTACTTCATTACATGGAACCGTTTGAATAAATTTCAATCTCAATTTCAAATAAGTTATAATTTTAATTCAGTAGTTCCTCAGTTACGTCTGGATCTTACTCATGTATGCAGTTCTAAGAAAAGTTGAAGTCGTGATTGGTTGGTTGTTGCATAAAGGTTTTTGAAGTTAATCCTTCTATAAGCGTGTTGAGTGATGTTTGTTATGGACAAATGTTAAAAATTGGGTTAGCATCACCGTCACTACGTTGACAGTATCTCTGTAACTTCATAGTTACAGAGATACTGTCAACGTAGTGACGGTGATGCTAACCAAGCGATATAGGTACATCATGGTCATCCATGATGTACCTATATCGCTTGGTCAGCAGATAGTTTTCACAAATATCGGCAGTCCTCAAGACTACCTTGGTTTTTACTAAATCCTGACAGGACATTAGATTTTAATTGATTTGTAAGAATACGTGAATGGTGGTGGTGTTTGATTTTGACTGTTTTTGAACTTCTTATGAGATTCATGTTCAAATTTATTTATTTAGCTTACGCAAGGGTCTTAAATTTACAAATAGTGGTAATACGTGGTTTGAAATTTTCACTGCAAAGACTTAGATAGATGTTATGTTTGTATATGGTGAAATCCTTGCTGGTGATAATTGGTCAAGGCGGGTAATTGCGGACATCACTATCTGACTGTATACAAATGAGTTAATTGGCTATTACTAATTAATATACTCTCACGTCACTCACATGACTGATAGATAACAGACATTTCAATTAGGCCATCGAAGTGTCGTATTCGACATATACGGCTATTCTAGATTTAAGACCTATTAATATAATTATCAGTGATCCAGACTTACATAACTCTGATAAACTAGTGAGTTTGGTTTTTTTTTTTTTGGATGGGAAGTCATCAAATAACTTCTTCCGCTCTGGGTGGAGCAGGAGGGCGTGTTAGACTTAAACTGGCTAAAATCCACTCGTGTTCCCTCAATTGCCTGTGTGCCAGGGGCCGCGGTATGTCTTTCGAACAACCCGCACCACTGGCAGGCATCGGCCCTTGCGGACCCCACCAGTTGGTGCTGACATTTCTTTGAGGCTCGCGTGGAACACAACGCACCGTCGACCCGGGCTTGGTCCTAACCGGACAGCGAGCTACCCATTACTCGCCGTCCGCAAGCCCGCGCCTACGGTGGCCGGGAATCAGCCTGGGATTCCCGACGCCCAGGGCGTCTCCCGCGGCGAGAGTTCAAAATCCATTGCGCAAAAAAATCCCGCCATGACTTTATTAGGTACGTTACGTTCGTGTCTATACGTCAATATAGGATTGTGAGCACGACTCTGTAAGTCTTTTGATAAACATTTTAGGTTCGCTCCATAGTCTCTTCTCCGAACTATGGTTTCACAGTCCCTCTCCTTCGTTAATAATACTTCGCAAACTTTTATAAGTGGGTTCGTCTGTAAAAGGAAAATTAAATTCTAGCGAAGCAGTCGGTTCCAGGTAGCAGAGAAGCCACGCAGGTGCAGGAAAGTATAATATCATGATTGCACTTTAGTTTTATTTTTATCAAGGAATTTTAAATTAGTTTTCCAGGTCTTCTCTTTGACGTACTTTAATCATTGTGTGTGTGCTAGTGATAGCTCCTCTTTGTTTAGATATTAATATACTCTAACGTTGACGTTGTCCTGTCTTTCGTTCTCATCCCTACTCTGTGCTGTTTACGGGGTGAGAAGTGACCGGTAAACGCCTGGCGGGAATAACTGATCGAGTGGTAACTGATCAATTATATCGACCGCCGAGAGTAGAAAATTATTAAAGTACTAAAATCGCTATAAAAAAATAGGGGTGGTGGTAGAAGGGTGAACATTTAGAGTTGTACGTATTTTGTAATGAAAATTAATAAAAAAAAATAAAAAAAATTGTTAGTACAATTTTTTTTTTTTTTGCGGTAGTCCAGTCCAACCTTATCACTTAGGGGTATAAAACATAGTTTACGTCTTACGTCCTCAGACCTACTGAATACACACACAAAATTTCATAAGAATCGGTCAAGCCGTTTTGGTGGAGTTTTGTTACAAACAGTGTGACACGAAAATGTTATATATTAGATTATAAATAAACTATGATTGGCATCCCTAGTTGACAGGGTAACCTCTCAATTAGGGATGCCAACCATAGTTTCGTGTCGTCTAATCTTACGTCATAAGGACAGAAATGCGCGGTAAATTTCTTGTGAAATATTGTGCACAGACTGCTTTAGAAGTTTGTCGCTTCTTTTTCATAGTCTTTGATGGTCAAACTGCTTATCTTTTAAAAAAAATCTTTTCAATTTTAATCTTACAATTTTCTAAAGTTATTTTTCGAAATTATTTTTACAAAAAATGTGAAAACTTTTTGTTTGCTATAACTGAAATATAACCTAAAAGTCTGCTATCTAAAAACTAGCAAGGTGAATACACTGCAAGCTTATACAAATACTAAGTAATTTGTTTAATTTCACTAATTTACAAGAAAACAAGGCCTACAGTTCACGGTGGTGCACGATTCAACGATAACCGTTACGGTGACGGCTCTGCAAGTCTGCACTGTGTTACTATGAATTACTTGCGTTTAGTCAGTTTCACGGCTATCTAGTACACTCGACTAGATAAAAGGAACAGCGAAATGACACGTACTCCTGTACACACGGCTACACATCAAGCTATACATTTCCAGTCTAAGCTGATCTCGCATTGTATAGGATTTCCCTACATTGCAAGATCAGCGTAAACTGGAAATGTATAGCTTGATGTGTAGCCGTGTGTACGTGTACATTTTGCTGCTCCTTTTATCTCATCATCCGTGCAGACTTGTCCGGGCACGTCCGGCTTCTTGGCCCCCTCGTACGGACTTTGTCCGGCCATCCGAATTATCCAGACTATTCGACTAACGACTGCAGTTGCCGGCAAAAGAGCTATTGATGGACAAACGTGAAAATACCAACGTCAGTCCTAAATAAAAAAGATTAAAAAGTGACATGTTTCGACTTTTTTCCACGTCTTATATGCAATGACAAAGGTGGTTTGTTTTATCCTCCTCTCCCCCATATTATGAGAAGCAACGTCTCCTGTCTCTTCTTCAGTTAGTGACCGTTAGAACAATGTTTTGCAACCGTAAAACTACTTTTCATAGAATTGTTCTGGCGAGGAGACGCGGGTGGAGCCTCAGAATTCGAATGTAGATCGATTTATAAATACATGAGATGAATATTTTTTTTTTATTTGCGCTGTTTCTCTTTATCTGCATATGAGAGCTCCACTTAGTCTTCCTTTTAAACAATCAATGAGCAATCAATTAAAATTAGAGTAGGTAGGTACCTACTGATACATTATGTTTTTTTTTTTAAGTTATCCACGTTAACTGGTTAGGTTTGGTACTAATATATTGTTACACGCAGAAGTGTCTGTGTAATGAAAATATTGATAAGCGTAAAACATTTTTAATTCCTACGTTACATAAACACTCAATTTTTTTAAATGTTGTTTCACTTTTTTTTCCGTACACCATGACAATCGTTTTTCATCCCTTTTAGAAGAACTGCACAGTTCCCACAAAGGCATACAAACCACTCCGGTGCAGATTTGATTAGTTCGCTGGATGTTTTATTTTTATTTTTGAACGAGACAGTAGAAATTCATCGAAAAAACCTACAAACAAAGCATAGTCCCAACCATTGCAACCAGTCGTAAGAGTGGATTATGAAGCGCAAACAATAGACACAAATTAAAAGAGACGTTCACAAACGCTACAGATTTATTTCTATAAAACACGCACTGGCACTGTCATTCTCTACCATGTTACGGAGGATATAGTATCGATACGCACGGCCGACGCGGCAAAGCAAAAGTATCGACATATGCGTGGTATCGATACCTCGGCTGCGCTTACATAATTGAGTTGCTTTCACAGTGTCCGACACTCGAAATAGTGCCGGACACTGTGGAAAAAGTTAAAAATTAAATGCCACATAAGTTAACCGTTGTTTATCAAGAAGTGGGGAAACCGGCCGATAGTGTGATAGTGTATTAATTTTTATGCGAGCTTTTTCAAGAAGTCCCTACACATACAAATAGATAGTACTTATCGATTGTTTATCTAATCATAGGAGTGATTAAGTATAAATATTGAACTTTTCGAAGTTCCTGAAAGGTATCGATACTCTTTGTTATTGATACTATTTTGGTACCGATTACCTGTATCAAGATTGCGGGACGTACACACCTACGGTCAGAATCGCGCTTACCACTCATTTCACGTTTCTGTATCGTTCGGTTACTCTGAAACTTTTGATAGTGTATAACTCAAGTGGACGATTTATTAATGACAAGAGTTTTTAGATTTTTTAATCAATCGAGTTGTAAACATGTTTCTACAGTTGTAAATTTAATAGTGTTGTGTGAGGATTGTCGTCTGTTTAATTAAAGTGATATTTTGTGAGTTTTATTATTAGAGTTGGTAGGTTTTTGTCGAGTACCTATTTATAAATAATTTATTTAACAAAAAAAAAGGGTTTTCGAAAGTTCTTGCTTAATCATAGGTATAATTTTATGTAACAAGTTATAATGAAACATAATAAAAAAGTATTTTGTTGTCTGCCCGACTCTTTGAGGTATTTTTGATGGAAGAGCAATTTTTAGCATGTTGGTAAATTACCATAGAAAGTTCTTTAGGTATAATTAAATTTAAAAAGAAAACATGCGAAAATCTTCGCACGATTCGGTGTCCATTTACCGAGAGGCAAGCGAGGATGTATTACAAAGAAATAACGATGCTCTTCATTATTGCCTTCTAATTTTCCAGTTTCCCTGTTATTTTTTACTCTGTAAAAAATATGCAGTACGTAAAACAATGGTTTTGCAGCCCAGGACTTGGTCCGAGGTCCGGGACCTGTGTGGTCAAGATAGGATCGCTCGTGACTCACACCCACGAACCTTCGATAACTTCATTTCAATGCTGAGCAAGGTAGGGTGTTAGTCGCCGCGGTGGGGAGGCACCCTAACCAACGGTGTTCTTTTTGAAATGATGCTGATGATATTTTTGTGTTCAGAAAGCTGATCGTTCTGCACGTTGTTCTTTTAACGAGACTTGTATATGTAGGTACGCATCTTCATGAAACCTTCATGGAAATTGTTCGACAAGCGTCGCGTCGCGTAGTAGCGTTGCGCCTGTTTGAAGAAGCCTTTATTGTCTAGTAAACATCTTTTTAACGAATGTATAATAAATTGAAAAAGTTATAAAACTTTGTCTTTTTATTAAAAAAAAACACTCGGACTGACGATTTCAGAAATCTAACATTTTCGATTTAAATTAATTATGGTCAGCTTGGTTTAGTGTCAAACTCAAACATTTCAACTAAACCATTTGCAATGCTCAAAAGGGCCGGTTACTTAGAAAGATGAACCTAGTTGTATTTTACTAGGAATACGTATTAATTAAACAGAATACGTACCGATTGCTGCGCCAGAAAAGTGCGGAATCGAACTGTGGAATGTCATAATTGGGAGTCCAATTGAAGCGCTGTTTGTCACTGGTTCCAAATAACGATAAATGGGTTTTGAATAAGATAAAACGGGGCAGGCAGTATTGATTTATGTCCCGGCTGAGCAATGTAGTTCATGCAGACAGGGCGTAAATCTAGCTAACTCGAACTTTACTGATGGATACCTTTTTTATCATTTAGTTAGGTACTTTATTGTTACTTGTTTTTATCTAGTGACTGCAAGTAAGTCAGATACTAAGTGTGGACAGGGCGCCATACTAAGGTCGGGTAAAGTGCTGCAGTAGGTTGGTCGGAGTCTGTTTTTTTGCTGTAACATGCGCCTTACAATCATACATCTATTCTATCACACAGTTGGCGCAATGTAGGTTTTACTCATGTGTTGTCTATACTGGCTTTCATCGCGGATAGAAAACTGAGTACAGAAGTAAGATTTTTTATAAATGTAGAACGGTACACTATTAATTTTCCCAGAAGCATGGTCGGAAAAAACGCACTTTGAAACTTCAAAGCTTGTGTATTTAGACGGAGCTTTTAAGGATGGCAATCCGCAGTTAAAATAATATGAAAAAGCATGCACTTTCCCTCACTTAAAAAAATAAAAATAATAAAGTGTTTCTTATTCACTGGTAAAGTTAACGTCCTTACTTTATTGCTTTTTACATTGGAGGAATGTTCAACCATAATTATAATTCAACAACAGTTAGATTCCTACCCGCTATCATAGCATACCCACATTCTGCTTAGACGTGCTTTCAAGGTATTTGCACAAAAGAATGTTGTGAACTAAGAATTAAAATTATCGGGCTAAATCCTTTTATTTTTCGCGGGAAATACGAGAACTTACAGCAGTTTTTATAAATTATTTTATGAATTTACCAGACAAATTTACCAGACAAATTTACCAGACAAATTTACCAGACAAATTTACCAGACAAATTTACCAGACAAATTGACCAGACAAATTTCGAACTTCTATGTTAGAGGTTTTGTTTTCGCACTTAATCCTACAGGTGGACCATTGTACGTGGCGTTGCTACGATCGAATTTATTTTTTGTATTTGATAATTTTTGCAGTAAGAGGTATACGGATTATATACATAATTCAATGCATTTGAACATGAAAGTAAGGCTTAAAAAATGTAGTAAAAATAACATGCTTTTAATCTGACTGACATTTCATACTAACTTTAATCATAATAAACCGATAATTCTGAAATAAATGCCCTGCCATAAAAGTTTATGTAAATGTTTTTAATAAAAATCTAATATTAGGTATAGGTTTTTTATATAAATAAATACAAAACCACAAACTGTTCCAATAGCAATAGTATTACACTCGTTTTAATTGAATACTTATTTAGTTCCTAAAAATAAGTGCTCTAAAAAGAAAAATACAATTCATTGGTTTTATTTTGGGCGTCGCTCGTATTTCTATGTAGTAAAAAATACATTTCATCGAGTTATATTTTTAATCGATCTAATAAATTGCAATGGTAGTTTATAATGGAGCTTCCATTACAACAACAGCCTGAATAAAAACATGAGCATTGTAAAAGATTAAAGGTAGGTTGAAAAGGCTTAAACGTTTTATACATAAGAGTATCATTAGACATCGAAGCGACTTGTAAGACATGAGAATCTTACAGTAAGTAGCAGTAGAAGCGTTTGTACACTGACTTCCAAAGTTCCAAACCATGAACTCAAAGCAATTAAAAAAGGTAATTAACAGATATTTCTGGCGATAGTCAGTTAAGTATCTTAAAAATTTCTAATGTGTAAGCGGCATTTCCTTAACGTCTTATTTAAAGCAGCTAAAAGTTCGATCTAGATAGGGATGGGACCACACGGGGATGTCTCACTCCGAGGAGGACCCACTATCTCGATCTTGAGACCGGCGGATGCATTTAATTATCATTTTAAAACCAAAGGCCTCGCCCGGTCAGCACAGAATGACATTTAGTTTTGGTCACCGAAATAAGATAAGGATTTCTTAAACTGTTCCAACGTTACTGTTCGTTAAGAAATGATCTCCTATTATTATATGAAAGTTATATTAAAAATATAAGTACTTTACTTTCAGAGCACGTATAATAATTTTACGTTAGAAGCACAGATTTTGGCTCAAAGAAATGATTTTATAAACGGTAAATATTTCTGGTCTGTGGTTTGCCAAATATGCGACTAGCGTCACTTACCTACGTGTAATTATCGGTTGTCGAATTGTAATTTCAACAGTAGGTAAAGGTAACAAAATTAGTTGCGGTTATAATCTAATTGATAAAATCGCAACAGATTTTGAAAATTATGCTTTGGAGTACGTATTGTATTTAGCAAATCATCGAATGTAACTGCTTGATGTGGGACGTCGAAAGACTTGCATGATTAATTTCGGTTTAATGAACATTGCCGGTTCCGAAATTAAATTCAATGTTGGGGATTAAACGGAATTTTAATGTAACGTGAAAGCGTAGATTATGACGTAATGTGACATAAACTACGCAACATCGAAGGTACCGTACAAAGATTTATATCGCTAGATTCGCCCTATCGCATCAAAAGATAGTCGCGTTTTGGTTTTTTTTTTGACATCTCTGACTCATAATGTCGCAGTAATTTGACTTGATTATCATGGAAACGCTATTTAATCATATGTGAGGCCTATCTTCTCAGTATGTACCTACGATTTTTCGCGTGATTAAAATACAGTGAAGGCAAATTAAGCAACTACATATTATATTATTATTTAATTTGTGATCATCATCATCATCATCTGCCTAGCCTTTTCAGTCGGCTTCCAGTCTAACCGGATGCAGCTGAATACCAGTATTTTACATGGAGCGTCTGCCTATCTTACCTCCGCAACCCAGTTATTGGATAATACGATGAACCTATTATTTATTCTATGGTACGGGACATAAATTAATAACGTACAGTAGGTACCTGTGGGAGTTCTGGTGACACTCATGCAGGTAGAAAGTGCAACAAGAGGAGCACGTAAAATGTGGTTTGATTTCAATGACATTATGACGGAGTGTTAAAAAACAATATAAGAGTTGACATCTTTATTTCAAATAAAATATTTTCTTGAAAAATTATTGGTTGTACCAATGTGGCTTTATGATAGGTACCTATGATATATAAAACAAGGTTTTAACAGTACTAGGCAGCCCACGCACAACGGACCGAATGGGAGTCTACGTGCGGAAAAGGGAGTCCCATCATCATCAGTACTAGGCAGTAAATATGGCAGTTTTAGTTTTAGAAATAGAAGCTAAGATAATATTAGTAACGCCTGTATTCGCGAAGGGGTAGGCAGTGGTGCACCTATCGTAAAAAAAACTCACGTCGCCAGTAATATTTAAACCCCACGTCACCAGGGGCGAGCCTAATGGAACCGTCCATACAACCATATCAACTGGGACTTAGTCCAGGAAAAACGAAATTCTAGGTGGAAAATCCAATATTGCTGTGCCCAATCTGGACCAACGAGGCTGTAAAAAAGTTTGTTATTGAAAAGAAGATTTGCTCGTCGGCTTTGCAAACTAGAAACGCACGGTACAGCGCCGAAATAAAAATCGAACGGCGCGCTTTTACTGAGAATTAATTTAGGTGTCTCCATACGGTAGAGAAAATGTTTCGGCCCGTGTACTGATTAATACACAGATATAGATATACCTAGATAACGCTAGTATCACGATCTGTATGAATACCAAGGGTCGGTTTTTGACTAGCTAGTCGCAAACCGACACATCAATGAGTTTCGAATATGCAGCTTACTTTTGATGAGCTATGTTTTTCTCAAAATTCTTATTACTGTGGGTATTAGATTAAAAATAATGTATTTGAAATTGAAGTACGCATATTATGAATCAAAAAATGACATAAAGATAGAAGGAAACATTTACTTTGTTTTTCTGGTCACAATTGTTTGTATAGTTTTTAAAATGTATCATGGCGCAATTAGTCTTTTTTGATTTTTTGACTGACTTCCGACTAGCGCGGCACACCGTCGCTGAATGTTTTTTTTTTGTCGGGCATCTCGTAGTTGATCTTGAGAGGCCGTGACTACTTAACCGGGCTTTCCTGGGGCTGCCATTAATAATTAACTTAACGCCTCCAGCCAGGGCTTAAAAACGACTTAAATACTAAGCGACTGCACGCTGAGGGCACTGGCTCGGGCGTCACTGATAGGGGGACAGCAAGTGGGGACAGGCTGGATCAAAATATTGGCATTATTATTATTAGAAGGGGAATTTAACTCTACTGGCTCAGCTGCGCCGCGGGCTGGCGCTTCAACGAGCAAGGGTCGGTCAGGGGTCTCGACGTTATGCGCCGTTACTCGGGGTCTTCGCAGGGCGCGAGGACCTCGGCGGCGAGGTCGGAATGACGGTTGTGTGCGGTGTGTGCGAACTGTACTGGTGTGCCCTATTTCTTTCCTGAAGGAGAGTAATTGCGTCGTCTGGGTCGGAGAGGATGCAGAATGATTGCGACAGTGGCTACTTAAGCGTTTTGCGCTTAAGCCGGGCACGCGATTTAGGTACTCTTGCGTTTTGTCTATATCTGTGGGTATGTCTATATCTGTGGAACAATAGCAAACCAGAGTTCAAATCAATGATTTGATTAGTACCTTCCAAATATGCAGCACACTTAGGTACCCGCGTATGTGTGAATATGCGTGGGTGTTCTCAAGATCATATTTGGCCTGAAACAAACGATCTTGTGTAGCCTTTGGCGTAGCGTCACAGTGACAGGTGATGAAGGTCATTCACTCCCATAAATAAATATTTTTTTTCTTAGGTGTTTCTTTTGACCTTTATATATTTGAAGTGATGTTTACTACCTACATTTTGAACCATTTTCATGCTTTATACTGTGACTCGGAAACGGTGAAGAGCCGCCTCTTTTTTTAAAAATGATTTTTGATAGAATGATGTTTAGGCGCTTGCAGACAGGCGCGACGCGCGACCGTGCGGCGCAATCTAATTTATAAAATTAGTTATGTACTTAGATAAGTATTATAATCATGTACTTTTTTCAGTAGGAAAACCTATTATTTCTAAGACACGACGGTTCTTTTATTATTTTTAACAAAAAATTTCTTAACTTGTGAATTTATGTTAACGGCGTGTACGATCGACCCTGGGGCCCGGGCAGACAATGCGCGTTCGTGGCAAAAAGCTATAAAACTTTTATTTTTAATTAGCACACTGATAACACCAATTAATTTGCGGCTTGTGATTTGACATGAGTTTGTTTAAACTCGTGTAGGTACGAAATCATACCGTGTAGTTTTTTGACGGCTTTAAAACAAGTCTAGACTCTGGACAACATCAATACATTTATTTTATATTTTTTTGTTTTCCTTTTTGAATGATATCTAGATAAAGTATAATCCTACTAGTCCTATTCTACTAATATTATAAATGTGAATATTTGTGAAACAAAGAAAATTTTTAGGTTTGGATATTTAGAAATATCCAAACATACAAATTTTCTTTGTTTGGATGTTTGTTACATAATCATGCAACAACGGCTGAACGGATTTCGATGAAATTTGGCACGCAGATAGATTATAACCTGGATTAAAACATGGGATTTTTAATCACAGTAATACGTTCCCGTGGGAACGATTATTTTCGATATCCACGCGGGCGAAGCCGCTGGCAATAGCTAGTATATTATATTTTAATTGTATCTTGTTACACGCATTTCGATTTACATCTTACTCACTATGACTTACCTAGAAAAAACCAATAAAATAAAAACCCGTAACCGAAATGTATTGAAAAATCGTGATCGTTCCGAGTTGGGCCATGCGCCCAAAGACCCTTTTACTAACCCCAAAACCTAGCGAGTGTCAATTAAGCACAATAAAACGCTGAACAAAACTTTAATTTCTCTTCTCTTCCTCAGGATATACGGAACAAAGCGCTGCGCTCGCTGCAGCACTCCGATCTCTGCTTCAGAGCTGGTAATGCGTGCCCGGGACCTGGTGTTCCATGTACATTGCTTCTCATGCACGCTGTGCAGGACACCCCTGACTAAAGGGGACACTTTCGGAATTCGAGACTCAGCTGTTTATTGCCGGTTGGTTCAGAATTTATTTATTTCTTATTTCATGAATTTGGAGTTTGTAGGGATACACGGCCTCTGAATTATAAGCTGATACAAATACGTACTAACAAGAAGAACTTCCAAATGTATAACCAATTTTGTGATCTACAAAACGGCACATTTAGTCGGTATCGCGACTGACTATGATAAAGCATGTTAAAGTTCGTTTTGCTCATGCCTTGATGCTTAACGGAATGTATTAATTTTCGAGTATTCATGGGTTCAAATCAATACCTATATTCTGTTACAAAGCCTGTACCTAACAATCTAGACTTTCCACTAACTATTCCCTTCGAACCGAAGCTAAGAAAACTTTCCATTCGCAGGCTGCATTATGAAACTATGCCGGAATACGGGCCCCACATGGCCGTGCCAGGTGTGCCCCCACAAATGTGCCCCGTGCCGTACGCAGGTCCTGTTCCAGGGCCACACTACTCCTCATACCCCTCCCCTGAGTTCGCCGCTCGGGTAGACAATGGTGATGGCTCTAAAGGACAGTTCTTCAATGGAACTGCAGCACCCCCACCTAGGCAGAAAGGGCGCCCCCGCAAGAAGAAGCCAAAAGATCAAGACGTCATGGCGGCCAGCCTTGGTGAGTTTCAGATAAATATGCAAAGCGAAGTCATACAGCGAACTTGCAAACATATTAATAATTTCAAATCGTCATCGCAGGTTGCCATCTTGTCGGCTTTACATCGAACATCGGCCCTCGTTTCGCCGACAAAACGTTAACAATTTTATTAACACATTAAAGTCAAAACTGCACTTACCATCGCCAGATTATTGGAGCGACTTCCCGTGTGTTTGTATTAAAAAAAAACTCGAGATACAGAAACCTGTCCTTATCTGGCCAGTTCGGTCGACCGACGGGAACTCTTTCTCAAATTTGAAATTAGTACGTTGCGTGCGCGCCGAGGGAGTTACGAAATAAATCTTTACTTTTCGGTAGTGATTGGAATTAAGCAAAACCAGTCTTTTTTAAATTATCTTCTATATTCGTTCAGGTTTTAGACAACGAAGAAAAAAATCTGTAATTTCAGAAGTCTGAACCTTAAAGTATTTCAAGTTTTATGCGAAAGCATCAACTATCATTCTGGTGCTTATTTAATAATTATATTCCCGCATAATTATGTAGCTTCTTAAAGTAAAGGTGCACTAAGACTGCACGCTTTCGCTTCTAAAACGGAACACTGGGCATCCACAGGGTTACGTACAGACCGCACTTTACAACATTCGTTCCGACACAGACGTTTGTTACCGCCTGAAAGTCTGCTCATACCTTTAGTGTATGAAACAATAGAGCTGTTACAATGGCGGCAAAATATTATTACCTTTACACGGAAACCGTACGCGTTTTTGCTTTCATTACGTACTTGCATAGTTATTAATTATAGCCCATAAAAATTACCTATTTATGCGCTTGAACGGCTTCTGTATAGCAATATTAGCGTCACGGCTTATTTGATATGCGGGGTAAGTAGAACTCTAAGCGGTAAAGTGTTGATTGAGAAATCAAGATAATTTTATTAATAAACCGAGAGATATTGGAGATAAGTTGATTAATAAATTGAGTACTACTAATAACTAACTTTACAAATAACTTTACAAAGTAACTTTACAAATATGTCACTTATTTACAAAGTTGTCAGATTGTAACGCTTATTTAACAGGGCCCAGGGCTCCGTACGTTAGTTATAGTATCCCTATTCCGCATTTATTTGCACCATAAACACAACAAAAATATGAAATATGTTAAATTCCTCATTTGCAAAACAAATAGATCCCTTCGCGTCGAAATGTATGCCAATTGTGTTTGTTGGTGTTCTAAAATCTCGCCTAATGGTCTAAAATAGCGTTGGAACCAGTTTCTCACGTGTGTTCGGGCAGTTTGCGTGCTTTAAGTTCATCATACTCTCGCAATTTCAATGAACCGGGCGATCCTCTTAGGATTTGTACTGGTACTGCCTACGTTCAAGAGCCTAGATATTTTTTAAGTAGGCATCGGCATATTACTCGTGACCTTGTGGGAATTGGTTTTGGGAACCGAAATGTTTTTTTTTATGTAAGGGATTTTTTTTTTGCGTAAGATTATGAAGTCGTTCAAATGACTTAAGCGAGCTTTTGAACTTAATAAAGCTTAAAAATGAAAACCTGGGTATAATGGCCAAAACTCCATTCAAGTCGGGCATTTGTATTTTTCGCTTGGTATTTATACTTCCAAATCCTCGGATCATGAAAAGTCCACGTTGTAATGAATACAGGTATACTTGTGGGTGCCCTGTAGTATCCGTTTACATACATAAACAGACTTCAAAGAATTTGCGTAAAACCGGGTAAAAAAATCGAGTAACTCAGCAGCCTGTGAGTGGCGACTTTGTGAGTGATTTTTTCTCAGCTATTGTCGGAAAACAACAGGCAAGTTCGCGTGATCTTACTATATTAACCTCGAATGTGTAACATGCATCTAAATAACCTGGTTACAGTAACCATTGTCATGCAGAAGAAAGCAAAGTTTTTGGTGCATTGTTCACTTTTGAACTATGTGGGAAATTCGCAGTACATCACATCTATATCTGTACATATTATACAATAAAGTCTCTTTTCGTGTCTGTCTGTGTGACCGCATAGATCTTTGAAATTACTCAATGGACTTTGCTGCGGTTTTCACGTCCAATTAGAGAACTTATTCCGCAAGGGTTTATGTACTAGATTTGCCAACGGCTTCGCCCGCGTAGTGGTTGAAAATTATCCCACAGGCACGTACTATCGGGTTAAAAAGTAACCTATATGTCAATCCAGGTTATAAACTATATGTGTACCAAATTTCGTCTAAATCCGTTCAGCAGTTTTTGCGTGATTGAGGAACAAACATACAAACATCGAAATAGCCAAACGTTCAAACTTTCACATGTATACCTAATACTATTATATATTAGTAGGGTTAGGAAAATAACTTCGACATAGCACCGGAATCAATTAAGGAGTTCAATTAGGTAATTGTGATTACCATGGAGCTGTTTATTATTTACGTATACTTGAAAGAGCGCAAAGCGCGTTCTTGCATGACAGTTCGCAGTGTGTCATGCTCACTTCAATGTCTCATGGTAGCACGTGTGTTGGATAATTCGGTTCCCTACAAAACGGTTGAGCTGGATGGTGCTGATCCACGCGTCATGTTTGAGAACGAGAGCCATCGCTCGGTTGGGACTGGTCATATCTGAAATTAGTGTTTTTTTTTACGTTTTTCCCACCCATAGAAAACACAAGAATAATTTACCCAAACTTATGTGTCTAGAGTGTCTTGGCCGTTATTTTTCTCCATAGAGATCTATGTTTCGGAATGGACAACTAGCTTCAACTTTCTGTCTAACTCACTTTTTTGTCAATTCAAAAGTGCCTGTAAATAAATGCTTTGAGTTTGTACATTGTATCCGTGAGAAGATGGGGCTTGTGCAAACGTGATTTTTTTGCTAGTTTTTGCTCGATATTAAAAAAAAAAAAAAAAAAAAAAAAAAAAATAAAAAAAAAAAAATAAAAAAAAAAAATAAAAATGTTTATTGCATCAACTCAAATAACATAATCTAGTTCCAATGGGGAGAATCCTGTTAAGCAAATAGTTTGCTTGTGTTAGGATACTCCGCCCTTCCCCTGGTTATTTATTTTCTATTTAGTTTTTGAGCCAGTACAAAATAAATTATACGTATTACTTAAACCAATAACAAAAGAATAAAAAGATAAGAAAGAAAAAAACATCAAAAAGCGCGCTGGAACGTGTGTGATTATGTGTGGAGATGGTGTGGAGGTAGTGGTGGTTGAATGTGTGCATGTGAGTAGTGGGTGTAAGTGTAGGAGTGAGGTTTGGGCCTACTCGTGAGGATTTAATATAATCTACTAAATTGGAGTTAAACTGCAGAATTATTTGATATTGATAACGGCAACAGGTAGACGCTTGAAATATTCACCGAATATTTAGTTAAAAATTCACTTTAAAAATAAATAATTAAATTAAAATAAAACAATTAGTTAAGGGGGGCTCCCATACAACAAACGTATTTTTTTTTGCTGTTTTTATAGATAATGGTACGGAACCCTTCGTGCGCGAGTCCGACTCGCACTTGGCCGATTTTTTAACGTATGATTGGTTAGGTTTGTGACACATTTTGATAAAGTACCTTTTTGTTGGAGTTGATTGGAGCTTCTGATGATCTTGGTTGGGGTTAATATTTATTAGCGGTTCTAGTATCTCTTACCTAAGTACAGTTTTTTAACTATTATAATAATTATTTGTACAATCTTTCACGCAGCATGGTATTTATGCAGTGTTTATTTTTATTTTGAGCTCTTCTCTAATATTCAAGTTTATTGGTAGTTAGGTACTTTACTTATATCGTAGGCCCTACGATATAAGTAAAGTATGGGATACTCCTTATTACGATATAGATCACCCTTAGTAGATATAGATATCCTTTACTACGATATAGTAAGGGATGGCGAACCAATGGCACGCGTGCCTTTGGAGGCACGTAACAAAATAATTTGGGCACGACAGCCTAAGTCACAGTATAATAGGTTCAGTATGACAGGAGTATGGTAAGTTCATCTTCTTAAGCCTGAGTCGTTACTTTCAGAAACCGTACCTTCACATGATTCCATTCTATGTCATATGACCTTAATAACAGATACCAGAAGTTGCACTAATTTGTTCTTCCATTCATTTAAATAAGGTGGTGTGGTGTTGATTACTTTACAATAGTACAAGTCTATTTCTGTTTGCATATAAAGACTACCAATAACTGTGAAAGTATTAAATTTTTTCTAGTTGTCAATAAGTCAAGGGTGAGCGTTTTTTGGGGACTGTCTTATATAGTTTTGACGTCCAAAAAGTGGTCTCTCAGCCTAGTTTGAATAAATGATTTTTGATTTTGATTTTCAAGATTGTTTGTGGGCACGTCAATGCCATATTAAATATATTTGTTTTGGAAAAAATTGGCTCGTATAGGTTAAGAGGTCCGCCATCCCTAAGACGTAGGATATCTTAATCCTGTTTAGGTTTAGATTACAGCCCACTCGAGACTTGAGTCCCAGCAGTGGGAACATTATAGGCTGATTATGGACAGCTTTTGTTAAGAAAATACTTATTTATTTAAAATTCGTGTACAACAGTGGTATACAAAGCCTTTTCTACCAATTAACCTTTGAGGTATAGAATGTCGAACTGTCAAATTTATTACTTGGTTTTTCCAGCGGCTTCGCCCGCGTTGAGGTCTAAAATTATCCCGCGGGAACGTACCTACTGCCGGAATAAAAAGTGTCCTATGTATTAATCCAAATCACAAAATCAAATCAAAAGTCATTTATTCAAACTAGGCTGAGAGTCAGCTCTTTTTGAACGTCAAAATAAAATTACATATGACAGTCGCCCCAAAACACCCGCCCTTCACCACTTCCTAGTGCTTTAGCTGGGAAGAAGAAGTAGCGCAACAAACTCCCCAGCAGCACAGCTGTCTGTTAAGTTAGAAGAACTTGATTCTATACAATATTATGTAATTCAAATTACGAATCGAAAAAAAAACAACATTAAATTTGCCATATCGTCGGCCTAATTCGTTAACCTGCTAAGTCCATTTTTCGACAAACTGCTAAATAATTGTTTTTCTAAATTTTATAAAATGTGTATAAGTTATGCTGCTACATATATTGTTAAAATATCAAGAAAAATTATGGAAACCAACGGGATTTTCAGAATTTTGATTGCTAAATTAATAGAGATATTATTCAGATTTTTCTTTGTCTTGTAAACTATGTCAAAATGAACTTAGCAGGTTAACGAATTAGGCCGACGATATGTCAGCTACAAAGACTATAAAACCTACTCTATGGTCAGCTAGCTCACGCCAATATACCATCAAAAATTTAAAACTAAAAATAATAAAAAAATTAAATAAAACGTAAACAGAACTTCCAATCTAAATAAAAGCCAAGTTAGTGTGCTAAATTTCACCAAAATCCGTTCTGCTGTTTTTGCCTGATTGAATAACAAATGTTCAAACATTCAAATTTTCACATTATTTTAGTAGGACAGGATCGAGATTGACCTATGACTTTTGAAGAATCAGATCTTGCGTACTTTATTTTAAAAGCAGCATAGTGAGGTAAAAACCTCAACCTCTAATTACACGTGTATTATTAAAAAGTATAACTTTCACTTGTAACTTGGGAGGGTAATTAATTTTTTTACTGAAATATATCTGTCGAGGGGTGTCACCCCCGTAACAGAATACCGAAATACGAGGTTCGATTCCCGGTTTATGTACGCACATTAATCTTATGTCGGATGGGGGTGGGCTGGTAATTTTTTGTTATGAATTTGTCGCTTGTTATTATGGTAATGTCGTGGTGTCATATTGTTACAATTGTGTAGGCCAGAGGGCCTATAAAACACCAGCTTATGTTAACAGTCTATTGTTAATGTTCCATCCCCTTTTATTTACATTTTCGTTGTACTGCTATGAGTCCATTGCGTTCTGCTGGAATTGTTCAAAGGATATATTCATACAATTGATGAGGGGCGCGAAAACTTGTGTTTATCATAATTTTGTATGTGTTTTTTGAGCTGGAACCTAGAACTAAACCTTTCTTGCTTATTAAAAGTTATAGTTGATATGTCTTGATTTCATTTTATATAAAAAAAAGAAACGAAATGCCTTTTCAGTTATTTATTTAATTTTAAAAGGTAAAGCTACGCTTGGCGCGGTTGGTCCGTGGATCTTTATATACCAAGACCCCTCCGTGACTCGGAAAGCCGTTGATCCTGGCTGTTATTCGAAGATCTATGAAAATCGTTACGGGTAACTAGAGGCCCGGTCAGCTACCGGTTACCCAGTAATTGGGTTGTAGAGGTCAGATAGGCAGTTAGACTGGAAGCCGACCCCAAGATAGTTGGGAAAAGGCGCGGCAGATGGTGATGTTTGTTTTATTTTGCTTTTATTTAACAATCATACAATAATTTAACTTAATCTATTAAATAAGTACAATATGTTTCTATTTAATTATGTATTTGAAATCGGTAAATGAAAATTGTCTTGATTTCAAGCCTTCCCTACAGTTTTCCACTTTTTGCGGTTCTGCGCTTGTCTCATCCAAGTAGTAGCTGCTGATCTTATAACGTCATCCTCCCATTAACGACGCCAATGGTGGTGTTAATATATTTAATTCTAAAAAAAATATAAGCCTGATTTGCCTTAAAAGTTATGTTGGTACTGCTTGATTACGGTTCATAAAAAACATTAAAACAAAACGACAGCGACTAGCCTTAGGTATTAAAAATAATTCAACTTCAAGCTGTTCAGAAATTGTTCGGTATGTATGTACAAGGTTTTCACACTTGTCAAATGACTTATTCATTCTTTCCACACCCAAATATGTGCCAAATGAGAATCCCAATACTTTTACCAGACGAATAAGCTTAATGATACCATTTAGGTACAATGATATCGGGGATAGCTGCACTAAGTGGTTCGTTTATTCATCCCTTAAGGCATTACAACACAGGAGACCCATCAAATGAAGCTACCATCATTAATAACATAATTTAATGTATTATTAATAAGACAAACCAGCCGAATGTATAACACCCAATTACACTCCAAAATAAACCATCAACCTATAGTATACTTAAAACAATAAACACCAGTTTTAAAAACAAGTATTAAGGTGAATCTAGTCGACATTTTTTCCATACAAACTTCGGGAGTGTATGAAACTATTCATCCACTGTTCGACAATGTACATTAAAAATTAAACATGGTATGGTTTTGTCTCATTATTAATATTGTCTGTGCGGAAACAAAATACTAAAATGAAAACGAAAGATTCGTTTATCTTGCTAATTTAACCTAACTTTGGGTGTGTTTTAAGTATAAAATCTCCAAAACCAAGTCAGTACCGACAAAGCTCAAATATCGAAAAGTTCAATAAACTTTATTGGTAATAGATTTATGGAGTGGTTTTTTCATAAAACCCGATCTTCCGAAGGAGTTTTCTAAATTTTTTTACGCGCCGGTTTTACGATAAATGATCCTGCATCCCACTCGATAACGTTGTGCGTTTAGACTAGCGTCTAACTGCTCGTCACTGATGCTACCTCTATCGGACACGATGCCTGGTGAGACAGCGTGCTTTTTAGCCAGGCCCACCAGTGAGTCGAGCCCGCGACTAGATTCCCCTTAAGACCGTTGCTCTAGAACGGTCGTAATTGGCTGATGACCTACATATAAGAAAATAATTGGCAGCTAGCATAATTCATTGCCTTTTAAAATAACATTGAACATGTGCAAAATACCGATGTTGAGCATCGCCCAACCGGAGCACCGTAACTGGAAAAAAGTTGTCTCAAAAAAAAAAAAACCGCGCGATCTCAACTTTTACGTTTTTTAATTTTCTCTCTACGTATAAGGTACACAATTTGCCTAATAGGAGCTAGTCGGCACCTGTCCGCTCAAGATTAAGCGATTACCGCTTACAATGCTGCCGTACAGAGACACCAATAAATTATATGACACTGTATTGGATATTTTAAATAGTTACAGTGTCCGACTTTAGTAAAGTCTCTTTTTGCTGCGTCCGGCTATTTTCCAGAGTCGGTGGAGTTTTTGCGACCAGTTCTAAAGTTGTCGGGCGACGGTATCAATTATACGGGAACGTAGTTTTGCGTAAGGTGGTGAAAGGAGTCCCACGATGTTGTACGTGAGCCCTGCCGGTCCCCAGTACAGCACCACACCACGTATACATACGAGTATGAAGCTCATTGCTCAAAACTACCGACGAGAATGTTTTGACCTGGTTTGCGTTTGGGCTCACATTTTTTAATATATGATCATTGGAACCAATTCTTGGAAAACACAATTTTTCAGTTCCATTTACATGGCTTTAAGCAATAAATATTATTATCATCATTTTATTTTCACGTGAAACTCGATTTTCTTTGTAATCAGCTAACAGCTACTGATATATTAACAGGTTCATATTTTATTTGGGATGGAAAATTTTATATTCCTTATTTTTTATTTTTATTGTTTCCTGGAATTTAATCAAATGAAGTGTTGCGTTCCCTTGCTACAAAAACTATAACCATTCTGATTGGTGTTCTGCTCGGTAATATGTGGTACTGAATATAAAATTACATGAGCATGCTAAATAATAAATCATATTAGATATCATTATTTTTTATGACCATAAAAAATTATAAAAGAAATAATATAACGCCGCCGCGCCGGGTCAAAGTTACAACTGTCACATTCACAAACATAACCGAAAGAAAAACAATCAATGAACATATTCCACCATTCATACTTTGACGTTTCGATAATAAACCAATTAAAATTTCATCGTTATTCCAAAAACATAAGACGTTTACTATAAACAATTCTAAAACACTATCGGTCGATCGCCGCAGCTTCTCGGCGAGGGCGAGTCTTATCCGATCGTAGCTCGCAAGGCACCCAGGCGGACCAGAATAGGGGCACAGAATAGGCACGTACTAAGACGTGACGGCAAAGTATGTTGGAATGTTGGCGAGTTGGCGCGTTGGTGTAATGGACTAATGTTGGCGCAAACGTTTATGCAACTTTTGGCTCACAGTTTAGGAAATTCAGCATCATTAAGGCCTGATTTTTCAACAGTCAGATAACTTTTGTCTGAGGGATAAATATTGCGGTTTGACAACTTTTGTATAGGAAATATTATGTCAAACTAAATTTGACGATTTATCCTAATATTTTTTAACAGTCTACTGAGTGAGGTCTAAAAATGTAATTCGTTTCCACTTATTTCGGTAATGCAAATATTAATGACCAAATAAACTGCTTGTACCTTAGAACTTTGTACTGGAAAAATTCAGCACGTTTTTGAAAGACAAGTCTGTTTACTAATTAGGCCAATGACCTTACTCTAACGTTTTTATAGGTTTAAAATCTGTAGATACCTATTACATACCTGCAAGCCCATTTATAAATGTGAAGTCTAGTCATAAGTCATTAGTTCATGTCAATTGTGCTTTTTAAGATTTATTTACTGATGTTTGATCGACACCGACAACCATCAACCATTGAAAACGAAAAGAATACTAAACAGGTATTAATTCATCATTATCTGACTAGCGTTTTTCCTAACTATAATGGAGTTGGCTTCCAGTCTAACCGGATGCAATTGAGTACCTACCTTAAGTGCGTAGGTACTCCTAGACCAGTTTACCCTATTTTACTTGGAGCGACTGCCTGACTCAAGTTAAGACTGGTTGTCAGACATTCGGGCATCTGAAGACCAGTAATAACTGTCAAAGATCCACAAATGACAGCTGGTACCAACAGCTTAACGTAAAGATGGTCACCCATCCACGGACCAACTGCGGCAAGAGTAGTTTAACCTGATCGATCGATCTGTGCGGCTGTTATTACTTATCTACAAGCCCCACCTAAGTAGGTATTGATTAACATTTCGAATGTAAAAAAACCTCAACGTAATATACATAGCAAGGTACTTAATTATAATTTGTTTACATTTCTCCATTTTCGTGTACCTAAGCCAGTCGCAACCACATTACAGTTTCCTTAAATAATTTCCCTGTATTTACACGACGGCGTTTTAAGTAATAAATTCATAACCGATTGTGCTTCCAACGAAGGAGGCAACTAAACACGACACACCCACGCAACATTATATCAAAGACCTATGTAGCGAACAGACGTAAGAAACGCGAGCCTATATATGTGGCATTCTTTTCTAATATCGCATTCCAATAACTTACCGAATTATTGTGGTCTGACGGCTACCGATCGCCATTAATTTTGAGAATCGCGTATACTACGAGGAAGCTTTTATTTTCATCAGTATTAAACAGGCAATGTTTTTATGTACTTATTAGTTTTTGCTAGAGTTTTCGCTCGCGTGGAGGTTTGAAATTATTCCACGAGAACGTACTACCGGGATAAAAGTCTTAGTCTAGGTGCTTTTTTTTTTGTTTGGGAAATCATCCAATAACTTCTCCCGCTCTGGGTGGAGCGGGAGGGCGTGTCAGACTTTTACTGAATAAAACCAAGCCGTGTTCCTTCAGTTGCCTGTGTGCCAGGGGCCGCGGTATCTCTTTCGAACAACCCGCACCCCTGGCAGGCATCGGCCCTTGCGGACCCCCCCATTTGGTGCTGACATCTCTTTGAGGCGCGCGTGGAACACAACGCACCGTCGACCCGGGCTTGGTCCTTACCGGACAGCGAGCTACCCATTACTGGCCGTCCGCAGCCCGCACCTACGGTGGCCGGGAATCAGCCTGGGATTGCCGACGCCCAGGGCGTCTCCCGCGGCGACTACGGCCGTGAGGGCGCATATACTGCTTAATTTCATCCAATTCCCTTCAGCCGTTTTTGCGTGATTGAGTGACAAACATCCAAACTTCTAAATATCCAAACTTTCACATTAAAATATCAGTTGGAAAAGTAGGAAAAAGGAATAGGATAGTTGGGTTGTTAGAAGGTTGTGCTGTCAGCTGTCACCTATTTTTATTCACCCAGAAAAAAAATTGAATATGCACTCTACAGAATATTTAGTTCCAATATTGAAAACAAAAGACCAGGATGGAAAAAACAAAAATAGTTGCGTGTTCCGCAACCGTGTTCTTTTAATCCGCAACATCGATTGGGCATAGGATTTAAAAACCCAGGCATATATAACTTGGCAGGTACGCTTGTAAGCTTTTAGTCACAACCGTGACATATTCGATTCCTTGAATAACTTTGTAGATATGTAGTTCCATTAAGTAATTACTTACTTCTCATTTTTAAACTGCAAAATGCACTTAAAATAACCAAAAATCAATCAAAGACTAGCGTCTATTCAGATGTGAAACCAGAAAAATGCTTTGTAAAACGTTGATTCATTTAATTTAGAACAAGGTTATTCGAAATCTTGGTCACTTAAACTTCTGTTAAACTCCACTTTAACTGCTATAGTTACGAATTAAATGATTCTGAGAGCTCGGTTATCCATTCACACACGTTAACCATGATATTTGACACCAGATTTATTGATCTGTCATTAGAATAGGCTTTTAGAAAGTTAGAAGGACCCACTGCGCATTGTGGGTGCGCAGCCGAAGGCGTTTGCCAATCCGTCGGCAGGCCCTTATGTTGTAAGTACAGATAAACTCTACATAATAGACTTGGGTGCCTTTTTAAATGCAAAACCGACATAAGATTAAGACATTTTAAGACGATTCATTGATTAGGTAACTTGATTGAAACCTAATCAGATCTTCACCCAAAATTATATAATTATGCTCTTTCCCATTTGGAAAAGCTTTGGTTTCTCGCAATGGTATTGTTTTCTGCTTCCATACTATATCTACATACGTTCTCTAAAACCATAATTAACTAAAATAAATAGATGTCTAAAATTCAGGTTTTTCAGTGTAACCAGAAAACCAGACGGCACCTCACAAAACAGATAAATATAAAGCAATTTATTTAACAACCTCCCAAAAACGGACTTCGTAGATAAATATGTCATATAATTACGGTTACCTTCCCTAAATATCCGAGAGTAGTGACAATAAATAAAGCGTTAACGGGCGACCGGAAAAAAAAAACGTTTTCTACTACAGTAACGGGAGCGCAGTAATAAGAACCCATCTGCTTCGCTTCACGTAGTGGCTTCACCTTTTTAGAGTTCCTTACCACCAAAAAGGTTACAAGTGAGGTTGGATTGAGACTCTGAGTGTCAACAAAACTGTCAAGTCACAAATTCGGTAAATGAAAGATAGACAAATCTAATTTGTCGTCATAGTAGCTTTTATATACATTAATTATAATTAATGCAGCGTTGCTAAAAATAATCCTATAAGGGTCAATTCTCACCGAGACGCGGCGCGACGCGCACTTTTTAAGATAGCAACAGAATATCTAACTTATTTACAACACGAAAAGGTATAATTTCACTACGAGCGCGAAAGCGTGTCGAAGAACGCTAAGGTGCACCGCGTTGTGCAGCCCGTATACCTTATTGTGAAGTAAATAAGATCTATTTTGTATCGTGATCTTAAAAAGTGCGCGTCGCGCCGCGTCTCGGTGAGAATTGACCCTTAAGGGTTGGTCTGAATATTTTAGTAAAACTAAAGTCCATTGCGTATTTGAAGTCTGAAAATTGCAACTGAAAATGATGCATTCATAGAAATATTATAACTGATATTTTAATCACAGGTACATTACAGTCTCCTATTACACCGATGAAGTGATAGTTTTGTTTCCATAACATATAAATTTCTATAGAAATAAGCAGTACCTTTGTACTCAATTGTTTGTTTATGCTGTATTTGTATGTATTTTACTGTGTGTACATAAAGAATAAAATAAATAAATAAATAAATAAATAGAATCAAAAGCATTCATATTTTCTCTGAATGAATCGTCGATTTTATTTTTTACTAGACCGCGGAACCCATGCATTAAAATCAAAGACGTACACCTTTTTTCGTCTTTTGTCTTAACTTTTCTACCGAGTGCACCGTGTTATACCGCCATAAATTTTGTATAGCGTCCGTTCCGTGATTTATTTCCCGCCAAAATATGTGACATTTCTTATTTTATTTTTTACGTATCGGACATTTCGAGTAGCGTCCACGATCGTTGATAGGGTGGGCGCGTTCCAGCACCGCCGGTAGTTGGTTCAAATACTTTTTACATTTTTTATTTTTCGAAACAAAACGGCTTTTGGAGGTGACTCATTGTTTTTTTATCGTGACAAAAGACAGTTTTGGATCGTTTGTTTGGTCGGTTTCCATTTCAGAAAAGGAAAAGTTGTCTGTCGACTGCTGAGGCTTCTGTACGGGACGATAGCTACCTTCTGCATGTGTCTTGATGGATGTCTAGGCTACTAGATCGTTTCAGTACTTTCCCGTAGTTATCTATTAAGTTCGGTTGATGTTCGATGAAGGCTTTGCATCAAAACCTTTGTAAGTAGTAGCGTATACATACGAACTTCAAACAAGAGCTTTAAAAGTTTGAATTTGTATTTGTTGAGCAATTTAATACTGAAATCCTACCTAGTGAGACTGTTGTAGTAATTAGAGCTTCTCGTAGTGTAAAGCTCATTAACCACAACTTGAAAACTGTAACTTTATATGGCAATAAAAATATATAAATAAATCATTCAATTTACACTGAAAGTCGTTATGTTTTGCAATCCTATTGAAATGCACTTTATCAAATATAATAGTGACATTAAAACCAATAGAATGTATGCTTTTACAAGGCCCAACTGTTACAATATCTGATTTAAATGTATAAAAATTGGATAGCGACCATTGGAAAGGACACAATCATATTTTATTACACATTTGAATAAACAATGAAACCTTTATAATAGGCACGTGGTATGTTCTGGAATATAGGCATAACTGTCATTATGTAGGTACCTATAGTTAGTAGCACGTCTTGGAAGTCCGACGCTGGGCCTGCGCAGACGCATTTCACTCAATTAACATTTATTATTGCAACCTTTGAACAGCAGTCTTCGCGGTTACCTTTAACACTTTTTGTGTAAATTGTAAAGCTTTTATTATATTATTGCTACGGTAATGAAACTTTCAAAATGGCTATTGTATTTATTCAGTTTTCAGTCGTGCGTGACTATAATGGATTTAGTTTAAATATCATGTTTCGCATGGGGTGATAGGCAGACCTCATATATCCTACGAAAATCCCATTAAACTATGTTTTTCTTTCAATTCCAGATCAGCATGAATCCAATTTTATTGTTCAAAGGCAAAATTTATATTGTTGAACATTATTATGTTTTATTACAATTTATATTTACATTCGGAACGTTCGAAGTTTATTCAAAATCTTCACGCTAATATTGTGTTGAAAGCCTTTCGCCTATTTCAATTTCTTGCCTGGATGCAACAGGCATGTTAAATGTGATTCAAAATGCAAAATATTATACTATATTATAATTCAGTTTTAACCGATTATATTCGGTTATAACGATATTTATTTGTTTGCCGTAATCGATTAGGGTAAATATAAAAATCATTCATATTTGACTGGAGTAACGGCTTACTGTGACATTGTTCATATTTTACTTTTATCTTCATGGTTTCGGTACACAAGATTTTATGTTGGACATTCTTCCATGTTCTAGCAATATTCATATTTTTCATAAGATGAAATATTGCGACATTTTAACAGTGGAGTGACAGATCGATATTTTTTTTTTATTGATATTACATTTACATTGAAGATAAAGATAAAAAAATTGTACTTGGATTCAACAGGAAAGTTTACTTTGTTTTAATTAGGTAAATTGCTTAATACATTTATTGACATACAGCTAAAAAAATACCAAACAACAAAAAGCTACACTACTATAAATGCTCGGAACTACCTCCAACACCAAGCGTGAATATAGAGAGGTTAAAACCACCTTTCATCATGATGTATACGTCACTGGCCTAATGTGATAACCATGTACATTTTGTTCCCGCCGCTATCTGTCCCGGGACATCTGTATCGGTGGCAAGACCAACATTATTGAACCGGTAATTTATTGCTGGGACTTAGGGACGAATTAAGAAATTTTCGGTATAAAACTAAGATGTTGAAGCCGGTTTTTGTTTTTTATTTTATTTACAACTTGAATGGGAGATATTAGGGTCTTTATTATTGTGTGGTTTCTATTGTGGAAATCGAGTGTTGCGAGAACTTCTTTGGTGACATGTTACTGCTTGTCAGTAGTACAGCTTATTCGGCCTATAATATTCCCACTGATGAGACACAGGCCTCTTCTCTGTGAGTGCGTTGGGCCATAATCCACCACATGGGCCCAGAGCGACTTGATGGATGTCACAATTATTCGATTTTTTTTTTCTGTGATGAAATTAAATACACAAAGTGAAGTGCCTGTCTGGAATCGAACTTACGACCTACAACTCGTAAGTTGGGCGCAATATAACTGGGTCACCACTGCTCTCAGTGTAGAGACAGTAGTATAAATGATCTTGTTTTGGCAACAATAAATTGTCAGTGTCACTCATCAAGTTATCGTGAAGGGCTCATTTAGAGAAGAGTCCGATAAGGTTTGGCCATTGTAAGTAAGCTCATACAGAACTTTAAAGACCTTATAATCCCCATCGATGTTTTTTGACACTGAGGGTTCGCCTTTCCCATGATACAATTCAAAATAATTAGCTGCTAACTGTGAATCATTTCACCTGAAAACTGTAAAGTACAAAGAAATAGGTACCTATGGTGTATACGTCTGTCAAACCCATTCACTAATTATTATCTAGTAGAGTGAGTCTACTCACCTAGTAAAGAAAACGAGCGTGAACTGTAAAAAAATATTGAAACCTATAAAAATCACCGGTTAGGCCATCTTTAAAATATACAGATTCTTAATTTATCACACAAAACTCGTGCATAATTAAATTACCAAAACTTTATATGATATAAAAAAATACTCATTAATCGTACGGAAGTATATTTGTTAAAGTCTCATTCATAACATAGCGTTTGCTTTATTTTATTGTTTTATAGAAAAATAAAAACGGAACGTGTATTTTTTTTTTGTTTAACCACATCGCGGTCACTCACTTATATTTTTTTCTATTTTAATTTTATTAAAACAATTTTATTTCGTTAATTTATGCCAACATATAAAAATACATTCGTGGATACATTAAAAGCAATGTGCTCATAAAATTTTTGTTTAGCCCGTAGGGTGCCATGTTCTATAGTGAAGCGATGATTTTTTGTCGATGAAATTTTATTAGTGCGATGTAGAAAACTTCACGATAAAATTAAGTCATAAAATTGTTAATGATTCACATATTAGCCATTCTTTCATGTCTTTTCTCAAATTTATATCTGTCTTTTTTTAATTGCCCATTATAATTTTGTCAATTTACACCCGTATACTTTTTACAAAACTCAGGAAACTCGCCTCACCAAATACTGAAAAATACTCATAAAAAATATTGGATGCAAATAATAACATTCATAGTTAATTTCAGTTTCACGCGACTGTTACATTATACATTTTCATTTTTACGAAGTAAAACCTTAACGACACAATAACAAATGAAAAACAAATAATTTTCTAAACCGTGCTCCTCACTAACTCATAAACATTTTAATATTTCGTCGTGGTATCAATGTACGTTTGATATCTATCGTTTCGATATAACTCCAACGTTTTTAGTACTAATAACATGGGACTTGCTCTGTTGCATGATATAGTGTCCCCGGTAGCACCCCCCGTCGCCATGTTATGCGATACGACACATAATGCCGACGAATTTAATAATTTTACATTCTTAATCGCATCGACGACTCGAAAAAGTCTTTAAGTGAACAAGATTCCTATCTCCATATAGACTTTCTCGATGTAGGGCCAGCGTTAAGGATTTAAGGTCAGTTATGTAAGGCTATAATAAACTGGGTTATGTTACACTTGTAGGAAAGTTTATCGAATCATTTGCCTGTCAGGAAGAATGTCATCAAAGTAGGGAATGAGCCCATGATATTATAGATATTTATTATAATTATGATGTGTAGGGGTTGTGTTTTTTTGTTAGTCGGTATTGCTGTTAGTCATCAAGTAGCTTCGATTTATTATAAATGAATATTATGCTTACTAACACAAAGTTTGGTTAATTATTACTATTAAATAATTGTCAAGGAAACAAGTAATGAATTTGTACCTAAATTAAGGTTTCTATTACTAAAATAATAATTTGTTATCAGAGCTCAAAATTAATAATGCTCGCACGTCAAGTGCACACCATGTGTTCCGATAACAATAGAATTTCTATTGTGTCTGCAAATTAGACACGCGACGGGTTAAGAGCAAAATGCATTTTTTTTATTAATATCTACAATCATTACCAAAAAGCAACGTCTACTTCTCACTCTATGTAAAACACACAAACCAGTTCCTGACTCAGGAAATAATATGCTAATAAGATGCAAAAAAATGCAAATTAGATCCAAAGGTTACCTAACTCTGCGATCCGAAGTTTCGATTTCAACATTAAAACACACTATCCTTGTAACTCACTAGGCCTTGTGGCCTTACCAGCACCAGTAGCCAGAGTTGTAAATGATAAAAAGCCTATAATGACTATTATAATCCACAACGTATTATTTAATTTCATAACTATAGAGTCGAATTAATAAAAACAATGATTCTGTCATAAAGAAGTATACCTATTACCATTATTACCGCGGTCAACCACTTCGGCGTTTCGTTTTTGCTATTACAAAAAAATGTGGCCACCGGACGAAGTGTTATCGTTAAGGAAATCTCCTTTTTTTTCCTTTCGGCCTTAAAAACATGAATGGTACGTACGATTTATGATATCACAATTCTTTTTATAACCCACCCGGTGTTTTTTTTTTAGGTTTCTTTCGGCCGACGCGTTATCTTCACAATTTTGTGTCTCAATCTATTAATAACGTCTTCTTTTAAGACGCGACGTTTTGTGTCGATGTTTATCGATAGCTGACGTGTCAGATGGTACATCACTAGATTCATTTTGTGATTGGTCAGATTTATGTGTCGAGATCGTTATTGTTTTAATTCGTGCGTGAATTTTTTGTGTTTTCGCTAAAGTTATTGCAGCGTCGGTGAATTTCTTTTTACAATATTTAACTTGTAGTTTTTTTTTTTAAATTATTTTAGAGTTCTCTGAAAAAAATTAAAAACCCATAATATTGTTAGTAATTACTAACAATATTTCGGGTTTAAAATTGCTTTGGTTATTATGGCGTTGGTGATTGACGAGTTAAGAACCTGTTATTATTCTGGACAATTGTTAACCCGATACGTTGCTGTTCATGTTCTAGCTTAACACGCCACCACTGAGCTTTGAGAGAAGCCGACACTTTTGTGGGAATAACTGCGGTTCACCCTAGAAAACGCAAAGGTGTCGACGTCCAAACGGGTGTAATAAAATCGCGGCGGAATTTTTCCGCGCACTGGATCTTAAGGGGAATCTAGTTGCGGGCTGGAACTCACTGGTGGGCCTGGCTAAAAATTACGCTGTCTCACCAGGCATCGTGTCCTATAGAGGTAGCACCCGTGATGGGCAGTTAGACGCTAGTTTACGCGCACAACATTATTGAGTGATGCAAGATCATTTATAGTTAAAATGGCGCGTAAAAATTAAGAAAAGTCCTTCGGAAGATTGGGTTTTATGAAACAACCACTGAATAAATCAATGACCAGTAACGTTTATTGACCTTTTCGATATTTGAGCTTTGTCGGTACCGATTTGATTTTCGAGATTTTACACTTATTTTATTACTTAAACACGCCCAAAGTTAGGTTAAATTAGTAAGAAAAACTAATCTTAACTTTTTAATGGCTTTTTATTTTAGTATTCTGTTTCTCTACAGACAATATTAATAATGAGAAAAAACTATACCATGTTTAATTTTTGATATGTAACATTGTCGAACAGTGGAGTAATACACTCCCGAAGTTTGTATGAAAAATGTCGACTATCTTCACCTTAACGAACTACTCAACGCCGGGGGTTGAAAATCCAACAAAGTGAATCCAAGCACCTCCAAGGACATCGAAAATACACACTGTTCGATTTCGACCCACGTGGACATCGACTAAGAAGGCAAAAGCCACGAAGGAGAAACAATGCAAATATCTTACGTCACTCAATTTAAGAGAAGCCTGCTCTTTAATTTTTCTCGGTACCAAGTTTAAGCATAGTATAAAAGGAAGTACTATGGTTTAAGGTTCTAAGCTAGTAGATTTTTGTTCTTAAATTATAATGCCGTTTCACTACCAACAGAAGACGTAAAAAAATCGCATGTCGCTCTTTCTGTTTGCGGAGACCTTATCATCAAGTTGGAGCACGAACGCCTCAGGCTGCGTTTTACCAACCAGCATACTTTGACCTTCCTTGCTTCCCTTATTAACCCATATTTATGGAAAAGGGGGGTGTTGACATAGTTTTTGAGAGGTCTTACGTGATTGGTAGCAGTTATCAGTGGTTGCGGAGTAAATCATGTCGAACAAACACAGGACGGGCGTCAACGCTGCGCATCGCACGATCAGTGTGAATTGTGTGTTTTTATGTTCGCGCTTCTTACGTGGTACAGGGCAGGCAGGAATTTAAATTTAGTCATGATTTCGATTACTGTATTGGTAAGAATGTGGTCATATAATCTTGTTGAGGAGCATGTTGATATTTCATTCATAAATTAGTGGAATATTTACTCTACTTAGTTTTTTCTTCTCTTTAGCTCTAGCTTGAATATCAGATTAACAGCACGTACTAAATGCAAAGTAGACCAGGCGGTTATTTAAATTATTTTGTACCTTACAGGGTTCCGTAAAAAAATAACTTTATTCTGACATCGAAAGAGATTAAATTTTGACTCCGGTCATAACAGTTTGCATTTTAAGAAATAATCGAACATTCTTCGCGGTGCGTTCGAAAACGCGGTTCATTTTACGTATCGGTCGCGCCCATTATATCGCGCACACGGGCTCTCGCATAATTACTTACACGCTAATTGTTCGAACTTCGGAACGCACACTTGCGGTTTAAACAAGCAAATACCTAAATAAATAAAATTGACAATTTTGTATGTGGAATAGGTACTAAAGTTTAAACATTATGACGGTTGGTAGCCTTGTTTTGCGGCCGGGTTCTTTGGAGGTGATAATGGTTGGGTAGTTAAATATTAAATTATAATTATAGCAGTCTCAACGATTCTAAGTTTTAATAGGAACTATACCTACTGCCCATCAAATATCTTTGGCCAAGAGAATATAGAAAGACGACTATTTTATGAAATAAAAAAAATACCCCATCATCCCGATCCGATTCCCGTCAGTCGCAGAGTCGCTCGAAGCGTTGTAGTGTGGTCACGTGCAGACGTGTAGTTGACACTTTGTGTTCAAAATCCAAAAAAATATGAAAAGAAAATCTAAAACTAGGTACCTAGGTTTTAGTTTTACTTTTCATATTTTTTCGACATCAATATCTAAGAATGGAATATATTTTCTTTAATTCCATTATTAGGTATTCGACAGATGCTCTTAGACTAGATAAGCATTGTTTCTGCTTTATCGAGAAAAATACCTACTTATATTATTTGGACATAGGATATTTTCTAGACAGAGAAAAAAAAACCTACGAGTACGACTATTAAATAAGGCCCAGTAACTCTAAAAGGTATTTATTGTTCATTGCCCAGTCAATACCAATCATTCATTCACTCACTGCAAAGGTTGTTTTTCCGTGGTTGTTATGCAACCACTCTTCGCAGTGTTACCAGAAATTCTTGACTAATTGTCACTTGTCACTTCGGTATCAAACTTCACGAAAAACAAATTGTATCACTCTGCGATGCTGGCAAACGTATTCAACACTAACTCGCCCGGATTAGGTTATCCGTGAACTAACAACGTGTTGTTAGCGTATTTACAGTTAAGTTATTCACTATCAATTACTACGATTTTCAGCACTTATCATTCGTTGAAATGCCACTACAATTATTCGAAATGCATTACAAATTTTACGATAGTCTGGCTCATACTGGTTTCAAGCCGCTGTCCGGTACCCTTAACCGCAAATCTCAAAGCGTTTCTGTAAACATCGCAGTAAGTTTCGGTTTATTTATTAGCAGCATTTATCGGTCGTTAAAACGAAGTCGCGGCACCGTGCCGACTCCGTCACGGGGACGTCACGGTTCGTATTGTAACGGAAAACAATGCGGCGTGCGTATTACGATCGATTTATGACCGTAGGCCTGCCATGCGTGCGGATTTCGAACGGACCCGTTTCGCAAGTCCGAAGACCAAAGACCGCGCGAATTTAAATTCAGAACTTTTAAGTTCCTGATTTGATTTTTTTGCATTTGCGTTCGATTTGCGGGTAATAGGGTTTTCGAATTTTCAAATTATGCGCCTGGATTTGAACTGCTGATCCTTTCAAAATTTCAGCACCCATCTGCTGAAATTGTAAAGGATCTTTTAGATTTTTCGATCATAAAACTGGATGGAAGCTAAAGCTCAATGATATCATGTCTGTATAGGAAACATCTATTTTTTTTTCAAAAATTCAGACGGGAATTGTTTTCCTTATCGAACTTAGGAACGTCCTAGTTTTACGAAATAGTGTGGTGGACTAGCTTACGATACGCTAATGATTGGCGATTCTTTGCTTTTTACGTCTACTGTTTGATATTTGCCGCCAGTGGAACTTGGAATATTTTCAACGGAACGTTTTGTTCTATTTTCCTGTTCTCTCCTATTAGGCACTGTATTGTAACAGTTACTGGGATTTGCACTTTCCGACTACACCTAGGCTCCCGAGGTTATTGACGGAACACGAGTTTATAGGAATTCCCAAATACCTGTTTACAACTTCATAGCGAGTTGCGAAGTACTTAAGGCCAGAATTTCAAAGATGTGTCCCGATTTCGTGACGTAATAAACTTTACAATCATACTAAGGATAAAGCTGAGTTTATCTGAAAACAAGTATTTGTGGAGAATCGATTGGAAGCCTAACTATTAAAAAAAATAGGTCAATTTTCCTGTGTTTGCGGCAAAAGCATGTTTAAGAATGTAGGACATCTCATAGGTTGTCGTTAGCAAGCCTGTTAATTAAAAAGAAGACCCCGTCCATAACGTGTAAAGTCTCGTAAAATACGCCTATGAAATGTAAACATTTTATATATTTTACATTCATTATTATCTTTATAGCCGTTTACGACCGTAATACAGACAATAACAATTAACATAATTAAATATAAACATGTAAATATTGGCATTATCATGAAATGTGCAGATATAAAACAAATTACGATAATTTGGTAAATTGATAGTTGCCGATCGGGTTTTTTCGCGATACTTAAGTAGGTGCAATTGAGTTTCTGCGAATTTTGCGATGCGGCTGCGACTTAAGTCTTGTTCATAATTGTTTTTAGAACACTTAATTGTTGTGATTACCTACTGCTAATGCTAACAATTTTAGTGTACTAACATTACCCTTGTTCGATGTAACGGTTCTTTTTTTTACTGTTATTGTTATCAATCGATAAGCAAGTTATTTTCTAGTCCCAACTTCATAACTGGCAAATAAAATTATTATCGCAGAGAAAAGTCCCCTACTTTAAAGCTTTTTTTTTTTCGTTATTATGTTAGTATAAAAAATTCAGCATTTAGCAGTGTAACTGTCGTTGCCCAATCAGATATGAACCCTGAGTATCTGGAGATGGGGTTCCGCGGAGCCGCGCTGAGCTCATCATCCCGCACCAAGCGCATGCGCACCAGCTTCAAGCACCACCAGCTGCGCACCATGAAGTCCTACTTCACGATCAACCACAACCCCGACGCTAAGGACCTGAAGCAACTTAGCCAGAAGACTGGATTACCCAAGAGGGTCCTGCAGGTAATATGAAGTTTCTATTTCGATATTCTAAACATCTTAACTGCTTTGTCCACACTCCACAGTATTGGCTCTTTTGAATCATCAAATTGTTCAATATTTTAAATGAAAAAGGTTGAATTTAATTCATCCTTTTTCATTAAAATAGTGAACAATTTAGTTTTTATGCATTTTGAAACACTAGAGTTGTCAACATGGTTCAAAAATAACAAAAACACACAATAAATAACAAGCTAATTCTTTCACAAACAACCTAAGGTAGGCAAGATATAAAACTAAATCGAAGATAAAAAATAATCCATTACTTATTTTTTCTAAAAAGAATTCAGCGTCGGACGTGAAATTGATAGTATTGAATAATATAGTATCGATTTTATATTCGGTAACAACGATAACAAATCGGGAGGTGTTATTTCACGCGTAGGTAGCCGCTTCATTAACATACTGATCAAGACGTTAGAATTGCTTGACTATGATTACAACCAATATTACTGATAAGATACGTGCCTCGGAATGTTCAATTCTACACTTATTACCGTTTCGATATCGGGTGTAGCTTTCTTAAAAATCTATGCAAATTGGACTTGTTACTTAAGCTCAGCCGTACCTAACTTTATTTATTTTTATAAAAAAAAATGCATATGTTATTTTAATAGGCACAGGCACAAAACTACACTATAAAAAAAAGCTAGGTTTTTGTGTTCGAAAAAAGGTTAAGTAACTGTTATTTAGGGAATAAACAAATAAAATTATAATTATTGAAATGAGGTGCAGACATAAAAAACGGTTTTGAATTTTATTATTATCAATCAATGTACAAAAGCAGTGTAAAGTTGCCATTAGTCTCAAATGCTAAACTTTAATCGTTCGTTTATTGAAATTAAGTACTTAAACTTCACTAAATTCCGTCGGACGAGACCTATAGGCGTGAATAACATTACGATTTTGGGATTAATCAACATATTTTAATGAAATTAAACGCGTATGGTAGAGCATTATAAAAATCGTTAGTTTTAATCCATTTATTTACTTGAAACAATTTCGAAAAATACCTAAAAGTCCATTTAAACCGTCGTTAAATCCATTGACGGTCAAAAAACATAATTCTCAAAACTTTAATTGACACACAAAAATGATTATATCTTCATTAAACTTCAATTTGACACGATACGTATGTAGACGTACTAGTATGTGAGGTACAATACAGCAGTGACTCAAACCAGAACTCAAGTGTGTCAAACGCATAAAATACGTCTTAAACAAACCGGTAGTTGAAAGCTAATGCGAATTTAATGTAGTCCCGATACCGCGTCGCTTTGCTCACTATCGACTTATCGACATTTTGCATTGCGAATGTTTTATAAAGTTGAATTTTATTTATTCGTTTTCATCACCCGTTTTTTTATCATCACTCGTTTTGACGTCTGACGAGTGGTATAACCGAGTTGTTTTAATTTATAAACTGATAAAGTTGCAGGACTGAACGTTTGATAATTTTTATTAAGTCAGTACTCAGACACATTTTCTAATTTACATGTTGTTGTTTACAGTTGACGCCAAGGTAAGGTTATATGGTATATCTTCCACTATGTGATTTGTTCTTCAGCAAGACAAAGGCATGAGGGGTAAGTACGTAGGTATAGGAAAAATGGACCGAGGATGTCAACATGATTGGTTTCACAGAAGTTGCGTGCTGCAAGCTTAAAATTGCACTCGTCGCTGGGGTAATTGTGGCGTTATTATTGACCACCATAATCACTGTCGGCCAAGTTCGGTCAGGAATTATGTAAAACGGAACTTAACTCCAAACTAGTAAACAAAAGTGAAAGGTACAAAGTTGTCGATTGAATGATCAAAATTATAATTTTGCTGTTTATGAAAGAAATATAAGTTGATAATTCTTTAAAAATAAATTGATTTTTTTCGTATTGGATCGTAACGAGCAGCCTCATAATTACCAGCTTTCCAAATAAAACACCCTGTATTGTCTCACCACTTAATTTTCTTTAATATTTATCAACCTTTTGCTTTATACGAAATAATTATCTGTTGATACTTTCAGAGTAGAGTTGCAATTCTGATAAAATCTGCGACCATTGAGTGCATGAATGAGATAGTACAAAATAAATACACGTAGACAATATTTATTTAAGTTGCGGGGAAAATACTCGTACGTGGTGGCAATACTTGGTCGAACAAAACTCAGAGACCGATCGAAGTTTATTCACGTTAAAAGTAGTTACACAAAAATGTTGTGCCTGCCGCCTTCTTTGAACCAAGATTATAAGTAGAAGCACACACTTCGGCACGTCTTCGTATTTAACACTGTATATTGCATTTAATTTGTTTGCTATAAGCGGCACTTTAATGTAGGGCTCGGCAAAGCGCTACCCTTTGTTCTCCTAATTACTCGAGTAACTTGAAAAAATTCTTGAATAACACGTGCACACGCGCTTGTGACGTCATAGACTAACAGTTTGAGAGTAGAATTGGTTCCGATTTTGTTAGTCTGTGCATTTGGCCCCGTTCGTTACAGAAATTTGAAGAAGGGAGGGCCTTTTATGCTGTTTTCACAATTAAATACCGAACTGGAACTACATTATTGAACCACAGATTAGGTTCTGAACTTCTGACCATAGACAATACACTCTTTAGTGTGAGATTACACATTTGGGCTTCACTTTAATTTAATTACTTGCTGTCAATCTAGCTAGTAAGTGTCATTTAGTTGTGTGTTGAATAGTTATTTGGACTAATATTAGAAATAACTGAAATCAAATCATAAAAATAACACTTCTAATTACGCTCAGGTATACCTACATTTATCTTAGGTAGTTATCTAATCTATAAATAATTTACTAATTAGTAGCCCAACACTTGTCTAGCTTTCTCGACCAAGCCAGAAATGCGTCTTCATTGTCGGCACAATCTGCCAACTTTGTCCTAAGTCTGGCCAATACAACAGTACTATAATTTTAGTTGGGAAACTTGTAGTAGCACTGCATAGGTACGCAGAGTTAAGACAAATATTTGCCAACAATTTCAGTGCTAGTAAGTTTTTGGTGAGTTTGCGTATGCATGGACCCATGCCAAGCTATTTTCGACTCTAAATATTGTTTTACGTAGGAGGAAAATACGGAAAACGGCCTGAGGAAAGACAACATTAATTACATATTTTCAAAGAGTTTCATACTTAATCGTATTTAATATCGAAAACATTTCCACTTTTCATGTAGGGAACTGCGAATAATTTCCGTTTTATTTCAGGGGAAGTTTATTAACGGCTACAACATTACATGTCCGATTAACTGTTTATACAGGAAACGTTTTTATTCAGTGCGCAAACTTTAACCATGAATTCAGCATATCATTCTAGACCCCCAGCGAAGAAATTTTTCGTAGACTATACTAAAAAAAATCTGCTGTTTCATAGAAAAGTGCAATACCTACGCGATCAAAATGTATGGAAAATCTGTTTTTTTTTGTATAATCTACGAAAAATTTCTGCGCTCGCTGGGGCTCAAGAATGATAGGTATGCTGAATTCATGGTTACAGTTTGCGCACTGGATAAAATCTTTTCCTGTATTTCGTAAACTGCCCTCGTAGACGCTTCTGACCTTGGGGTCATAGGTTCAAATCTCAGGTCGGGCAAAGTGTTATTGGGTTTTTAATAATCTCAGTAACAGCCCGGAGTTTGGAAGTTGGCGGTGTGAAACCCCCATGCCTGCATGAAAGCACGTTAAGGGGAACCTAGTCCCGGGCTCGAACTTACTGGTGGTTCTGGCTAAAAATCACGCTGTCTCACCAGGCTTCGTGTCCGACAGAGATAGTACCAGTGATGAGCAGTTAGACGCTAGTCTACACGCACAACGTTATTGAGTGAGATGTAGGATCATTTATAGTAAAAAATTCGCGAAAAAATTAAGAAAAGTCCTTTGGAAGATCTGGTTTTATGAAAAAGTCAATGCATAAATCAAAGACCAATAAAGTTTATTGAACTTTTCAATAATTTAACTTTGTCAGGACTGACTTGATTTTGGAGATTTTACACTTCTTTTATTACTTAAACACGCCCAAAGTTAATAAAAATTAGCAAGAAAAACGAATCTTTGTTGGCAACTAACTTTTTAACGGGTTTTTATTTTAGTATTCTGTTTCCGTACAGACAATATTAATAATGAGACAAAACGATATCATATTTTACTTTGGATGTGCCATGTCAGACAGTGGAGTAAAACACTCCAGAAGTTTAAATGTAAAATTGTGGACTAGGTTCGGCTTAAGCCGTTGGTCCTGTGTCTGATCTCTCCCCGGTCGAGTCAGATTGCCGTCCCATCGCGATCAGGCAGTGAGTACATCTGTGTCTGTGCATATTGTGCACTATAATCTATCCCGCGTGGATGGCTGAGTCGCTCGTCAGATTGTTTGCCATAGTCGTAATTCGGTCTGGTGAAGAGCAAATATGTTATGTAGAGACTGTATTTTATGTACAATAAATACGTTTAGACCCGAGTTCACCAACACATGGTTCAATTTAAAACAGCCGGTTATATCGTAACCGGCTGATTAACAATATTTTGCTGTTCACCACGCACTAACCATTGGTTAAGCACTGTAATCGGATGGATAACTTAAACGAAGTGGCCAACTCAGTTTAACCGTTGGTTTATGCTTTCTGGTTTGAAGTTTTGCATTATAAATCACTTTTAGTTACAAAATAAAAATGCAAGACGCTTTGAGTTACTTATTATTTGATGAAGATAATGTGTTAGATGATTTTGAAGATAAAATATAATTTTTCCCACTCCCCGTATATTCCAAACACGGCACAATAATTTCGAGGAATATGACTGGAAAGTATTTGGTACAAGATTTCGTACATACAAACGTAGTTAGTGTTCTGGAATGGAATTACTTGATTTCATTGAAAAGAAGTTTGAATAGCCAAACACGTTTGCAGTGACTGCCGAAAGCATCAAATTTGTCAGCCAGATGCATCCGACCCCATTTTTTTCGGCATTTGTCGTAGCGTCTCTCACAAAGTAATGTTAAACCATTCGATCATTCGGTCATTTTTGTAGAAATCTCATTTTTCTTAGATAACAACTAAATGGTAGAACTATATTATTCAATGAATAATCATTTTTCAGTATATAATGACATTACGAAGTTTATGTGTGAAAATCTCTCACTTTTACTACAAAAATGACAAAATATCGATTGTTTAATTCAAAATAAATCTTCATATTTACATAACTAAGAATAAACTTAGACTCATAATTTATTAAATACAGTTAAAAACGGTTCATAGAACAACAATTCAAAAACCTATTTCAATCTCGATTTTTTGTGTTGCTATATGCAAAATCATTGTCAGATGCATTGTCAAAGAAATATTACTCCTTTATACGCAAAAATTATTTAAAAAAAAATAGGCTTTGGTCTAAGTATTACACATAGGTGTCAATAAAAGCTAAACCAACCTTTAAACGAGTCGAATAAAATTAATTATGAGCAAAACATACATTGGCATTAAAAATACACTTGATCGAAAATAACTCGTTCTTAATTTATTGTTCCCATACTATGTAGAGGTTATAATCAGTGACCGGATAATCGGGCGTTAATATACCTAAACTTCACTTTTATTCCCACGAAAGAATATTACGGACATGCCTTTCAGAATCCCGGATCCCGGAATCGTTTGAAATTTCTGAGATTGCTAAAAGTGTTACCTGCATACAAAATATATATAGTTAGAACTAGTTGTGAAAATGAAAAACTGACATTATCATTTTTTATTGATATTCTATTTGTTTTGAATAAAAAAAAGATACTAAATCAAAATAACCACTGCTATAATTTAATTAAGTTTGATATAGTTGTTTTTACAAAAAATTTCAATCCCGGGAACCCGGGATTAGTTATTTATTTAGAAAGGAATGTCTTTATTATTCTTTCGTGGGAAGAAGTTTAGGTAGGTATATAAGCGCCCGATTATCCAATCACTGGTTATTATGGATAAAATGTGTTTATCTGTGGGGGCTTGTAATTAGCAATTTAGTTTTATATTATTGTTTTTTAGGATGTAATTAGTCTGTAAGCCTTCCGAAAATAAAAAAATAAAATGGAACGACAAAATCAGGATCTGCATTTATGAAAAAAGCGGAAGCAATAGGGTATTTTCCAATTTATTAAAAAGTATTTTAATTTGAAGATTGGGACGAAATATGTAACAGAAAAATAAAAATAAATTTATTTAAATCCATTTTGACAATTAAAAACGAGTGAAATCAAATTTATTTTTCGTTGTTTTGAATTTACCGCCAAAACGCTCCTTACAATTACTTTTATCACATGACCGCACGTGACGTCAAATTTGTGTAAACTATAATAGTTGTAAATAAATGAATGTCGAGTTTAAAATTAAAAAGATTTTTAATGGATAGAAAGTGGTATTACTGGTGTACGGTGCCTCTGTGCACAAATACTTTTAAAACTGCGCCACACAAAGTATTTGTACTGATGTCATTTTTACGGTTTTTTCAGAATATTGTCAGAAAACCATGTGTATAATGTACCATATACTCGGAAATAAATATACTATACTATACTACTATACTATACCTTGGCTTTAGTCGGAATAATATAACCATGACAAATTAGATCTTAATTTTTATATCTTAGTGTTAAAACTGTAATCCTGCACTTGTTTGTAAAACTAGGTGGATTATTTGAGCTAAAATTTTGGATTTCTCTTCTAGTTTGTAACATATGAAGTATGTTGTTGATCACGAAAGGTTCTTCTATTTATTCTTCCGAGAACTTTTTCCATACAAAAACTGTCAAAATATATCAATTTTCTAAATAATAAAATCTATGTCAATTTTATTTTCCACGTAATATATTCTGTCGTCGGATAAATCAAACCTTACTCATGCAAATTGTTCCAATATTTGATGTTAGTAAAGTTGGTTGGATATTTAGAAAAAAATTACGCAATGTTAACGCATTTTCGACAAACAGAAAAATGCGTGACAAAACGTCATTCACCCAAAATTAAGGCGATGGTGACCAATAGTGATTGTTGCTTGTCTAACTCTCTATCTGTTCTAAATACTGGCTTATACTACTCGTGAACCCACGGGGAAAGCCGTAAGCGTTACTAACCCGCCATTGTAAGTTAGTAGAGCAGTTACCCTGCAGGTTCACAATGCCATTGATTATGTCAATTCCACAATATTCATTGCCGCCGGCTACGTTCAGCGCTGACAGCCTACTGTCATCGTAGCCATTACTCTTAGGTACTAGTAGGTACTACAGCATCTAGCTTGATATATGTAATGTTATACTATTGCAAGCAAATTTGTTCTTAGTAAACTTTTATTTATTTAAATGGCTATTTGGGATTTAGATCATTGGCAGAAGCAAATTTTAATATTTTTCTGATAACTGTTATGACTTTACCTATTAACCGATTCCGGCTTGACGTCGACTTTTGGGACAACCTGTATATCTATGGCATCTCGTAGATCAACCTAAAAGGTGCTTAACCGCCTTCCAGCTAGCTTTAACCCTAAGCAACTACACGCTAAGGGCACCCTCTCTGTGGACACTCCCATTGGAATCTTCTCGAAGATAACATTTCCTCCCAATACATACTGCCAATGAGGACAACTGCACGTTCTGTAGCTAACTAACCGCACCAAGTTCGAACAAAGTGGAGACAAAACGTAAATTACATGACCCTTGTTTGGACCTCCATAAAAATTGTAAGGGCTCCCAAATGTTTTGTTACTCGCAGCCTGTATATAGCAACCTGTCTTTATCGTATCCGACCCGATTCCGATATCAGCAGCATAAATATATCCAGTCAACCAATTATGTAAAGGACCCCCTTCCCCTCGAATATTGATCGAGATTTTTTTCCCGGCAAAAAGCTTTCGACTCGTCGTCGCCATTTTGCGAAGATAATATCTTATTCGTTTTTGCGCCTCGTCGCACTTTTGGCTGTACGATGCTACGGACAACTATTTTGTTTTACCTTTTTAAATCTTGATATAATCGCTTCAGATCGTTTTGTTTTTTTTTTTTCTATAGAATTTTTGGTTTTCAATTGTTCCCTTTGCCCATAGATTCAACAGTGTGCCCCAAGCTACACAAACAACGTTGACAATTCCACAAAAAAATTTGGACGGGTTTCAAAACTTTTAATTAACCATTAAAATTACTAGACTAGGTCACATTAGTTTTATTATACCGTCATATTGAGAGGCTTATTCACTCACTTGTTCAATTGACGTACCCCAAAGGTCTTTACAACTCAATTCGATCACAAGAAACGGCATCAAAGAATTATAGGCACCAATAAACCCATAAAAACCGCTGTCGATGCCGCAATACCGCAGCATAAAAACCTAAGCATTTTCAGCTATCCCTAAATAAAACACGACACGAGGGGCTGAAACCAAAAGATTTATGTCTCTCACCTCTCAAGTTATTTACGAGAATTACGAGACTAATTGCTTTTGATGACGAATTTGAACTTTATTGCTGTGCATATAAGAGTGTGGTGCAATTAAAGTTTGCAAAGACCTCAAAGGTTGGCGTTTGAGTCCACCTTTGAGGAGAGATGCAGCGGATTGGAGAGTTGCCCCTCACTTTTTCCGCTTTCTATGTTCATGTGACGTTTGCCGCGGCGCTGCGCACTTGAGGTCTCAGCCTAAAGAGAATGGCGTTCTAAACGTAGACTTTTAAAGGTCTAAGTGAATGGATTCAGTTTTGTACACTTGACGTCGAAAGCGGTGCTCTTGACGTTCTTGTGTAGGTATAACACTACGACGTACGAAGATGTCACATGTGACAATCAATCCACTTCGATTGATTTCGTTTCCAAGATGATTGTTATGGGTATCATCTTATTGTCTGTGCAGGCGGTACCTTCAGTAACTTCAACTGTTAGTACCACGACTGGAAAACGTTCAAGTGGATATGTGATATGTGAGCGATATATGAGTTCTTTGTTCGGCTTTTACGGAACTTCAAATATTACCTATTAGAATGCATTCTTTTGTTTTCTTTGCAGGCTGAATAATTTCATTTCTTTTTGCGTTGAAATATAATTTAGAAGTTTCGAATACATTTTTTTTTAACTGTCAACAAAATCAGCGCCGTGCAAACTGAAATGTTTTCACATTTCAGTATTCCGTGAATTTTGTTGAAAAAACATTTTTCAAATGGCCATTCACAACAGGTGCGCTGCCCGCCGTCTAATTGCCTCGGGCGCCCCCATAATATATAGACGCACTGTCACCCGAACCCGACGCAGGCGCATTTAGAACAAACCACGCCATATATCTCTCCTTGCGTCCGCAATTACGTGATTTGTCACTCCACTCTCTTTTTTTTCTTCTTCCATTCTGAAAAATGACTTGAGTTCAACTGTTCAAGTAGCTCAGACGTAATTAGTTGACTGAAAAAGTGCCTTTCCCTGTTCACTTTATTGTGCGATCAATTCACATAGCTACTATGTTTAATCGACTATTAAATTTATCTCATTCGATTAATTAGTCGATTTCCAATAAGACCATATTGGTTAATTTTATCTTTAACGGGTTTCGTATGCCTGTATTACTGTTCCTGTTTTTTTTTTTATAAATCATTAATTCCTTCTTAGCTAGATGTTCTTGTATAAAACTGCAGACCAGATTTAATATGAATTAAATATTAGAACATTTTCCTTCCTCATTAGTATTATGCATGTCGCATGTTTTTACACGCTTTATGTTAGCTTCACTTGTATGTTTGTAACCGACTCCTTAGGGCGCGATTTTGACCCACTTTAAACGGTCAGATTTCATTTAAACTTTGTAAACTTATCGAGGACCGATGACAATTCAATAATTTATAAAAACGTCAATAAAAAAATTAAAAAATTGACAAAAAAGGAAAAAAAAAACAGAAAAAATCACGCTTTTGTAGTTAGCAGAACTAAAAATTGAAAATAAATAATAGTTTTTTAACATAATCGTGTAGGTAATACAATAGAAAATAAGTTGTCGCTTCCACTTATCTCAATATGTACTAAAATATGCATGAAACATAATAATTTATTTCATCTTTATAAATGGCACACCGAAGATGTTATTTTTAACACCATTGAAGAGATAAAATCGTATGAAAAAGCAAAACATCTAGTGATGTATTAGCGTCGCTTCTTCCCGATCTCACAAAAATTAATTACGCAGCGCTATTTTTAAATCATTTTCATGCCATGATTTCGAACACTATAAAGATGCCTCTTAATGGCACACAAATATCCCGGGCAAAGGCGATGGCTCCCAACCCTCGCAATTAGTATCGGATGGTCACACCTTGACGTTCGACCGCGTATAATTTTACTTTCTAAGTACATTTTGTGACAATAATAAGCAAATTCCCACATTCGACTTTAAACTTTATAACACAGCATTAAAGTTAAAAATTCTACACATAAATAAGATCAAATCAAACAGTCTAGTAATTAGTACAGGCGCGCTCAGCGACGCTCCGTTGGGCAGATAATTTCCGCTGTACGTTCAAAAGACGTCCATTTGTCATTTGGTCGCGCGAAGTCGCACAGAGCGGACGTGCTCACCCTACTTAATTTATTCAAAAATTATTTATTTAAGGAAAACGGGACTATTAATCACATTTCTACAGTTTTTATTTACATACGCGGAACGTTGGTCGCTTTGATCGTTCAGACATTTATTAGAGGTCCTTATGCGGTATTTTCTTTATTTAACAAGAGACAGGAGTATAATTAAATTGAGTGTCAATTTACAAATTATCTGTACTGCTTGTAAAATATAATATGTATTTGTTTTTCACCGGTTTCGCAATGATTGCTAGTTGTTTGGAACTACCAGTTTGAGAGTAATTAGTTTCATATTTGTATTGGAGTATAATGAACACTATCTAATTACGTCTTTCATGTTAAATTAGCACCTTTTAATGGGTTTTAAATATTTGTTACACTAAAGTGTTATTCACGCCGCTATTTGGGGTTTTCTTTTACACATTTTTTAATTGAACATTGGTTCATTAGTTAAAAATCAACACTTTTGTAGATAGGTAGTATAGGTATGGTAATAAGACTATTCTCTAGTTCCATTTGCTTTCTAATAAGTATGCGCTACCGACCAGAACTTTTTCAACCTCAGCGTACCTTTACACTGAAGCGGCCTTCAGTCTATCCTTTTGCTGTTTTACTCAACTTCTAACTGAAATAGTTACCTACTAGTATTTACAAACATCAACTTAACAAACCTAAAATTATTTTCCAGCTTAAGTGGCCGTAAAAGCAGCTGGTGCTCATTTACAGTTACCCATTAAAATTGTCACGAACGCTTTACAATTATTGTTAGTACACTATTCACGACATTTGGCATCACAGAACATATTGCGAACATTAATATTACAACATCTGTATTATTATCATCCTATTAGACCATGATGTGACAAAATGACTTAATTTGCGTCTGCCATTCAATTACCTGAACAGTGTTGGAGCATGAAATACATGTAATCAGTCATGGTAAGTTTGATATCAGTCGGAGCTACTGTCATAGACTGAGAAATCATTTTAATGATCACAACTACTGAGATTTAGTTACAAGCTGATTTTTTTATTGTGTAATTCGATGACATGTGACGTCTACCAACCAGACAAACTACCATACTAGGCCCGTGTAATGAATTACGGCCTACTCTCTCTCTCACAGAGAGGAGGCCTGTGTGTCAGCAGTGGGGACATTAAATGGCTGGTAATGCTGAAAGGTTCTGTTGAATTTGTAAGGTGAAATTGCAGATTACATGCCTAAAAAAGAAATCAATAAGTATACTAACATGTCGCAGGTAATTAAATAAAAAGCAGAGGATTTCTCTTGTCTATTTCTTTCATAAATCTTAAAAATTTAAATAAAAAAAATATAGTCATATCAGTCATCAAGATCTCGCATTGCGTTGTTCATTCAACCGTGGTGTCGTGTACAACCGTACTTAATACGCTCAATTTGGTCTCATTTGTTCTAGCTGGGTGCGAGGGGGCAATTTGCAAGCGTTGCTGTCATTGGGCAGTGGTTAGCGTAATGGTCTGTGACGCACAGTGAGATGTCAGAACACAACGTAGGGTGGGGTGCTTATTATTGTGGCAGTTGTTTTTTTGTAGCAAATAACATTAATAATGGGAATGATGAACTAATTGTTACTACTTTGTAGATATCACATCGTTCTGTAAGAACAAACTTAGTTCGGAACTTTGCAAATGGTTTGATTTGGCTACGAATATTGGTGGTGACGGTACATATTTGATAAACATTGCCTCATTAATGGAAGTTGAACAAACAAGCTTCGAAATAATATCCCCTTTTACTGTATTATAGAGCAGATAACCTAAATATATAGTAATAAGAATACTTGGACGAGTACTGAGCTGCTGCTATGAAAGTTCTTGTAAAACTTCCGTTTGAACAGTCAATGAACTCATCTCAGGCAACCTAGCTCAAAAATTTAAGGCAATCAACAGTTCCGATATTATTTCACATCTCCGGACCGGTGTTCACAAATGGACTCGACGTACAAACGGGAGATATAAATACTGTTCAAGATCATTCAGTCAATGTCTGGCGTCAGCTACCGTACAGACGGCAGATTGTATCTCAATGACAAATAGTGCTACTGTTGTATCCCATAGCATTTAGTTACTGCGACGATGTATTAGTGAGCTCTTAACCGACTAGGCGAAGATATGGTTACACAATATCTTTATTTTTTCTTACAGTCTCGACGGAAAAAGTTGCTGAAACCCAACAAGAGTTGTTTGGACTTAAAATACCAACTTTTCATTTTCAATTCTCAACACAATTTGTATTATAAAAATACGTTCATTTGTGAAGTTTTTTGTTAAGAGTCTTCCCCTTGATCTACGCAGAGAAAAATCTAACTTAGCGAACCTTGCTTCTTCAAGTTTTCTCTTGTTGGCATCAGATACTCCTCCAGACGAATATCATTTTACATTACATACAACAGTTTCTTTACCTATATGAAATTTTGTATTTGAATTGAGAACATTTTTGCGATCTCGTAAATTCTAAATTAACAACATCGGATTATTCACGCAAAATACAACTCAATCTCGCTCTTGACATCAATGTATCTTAAAAATCTGACAATTCAATTTTTCACCAAACATATATCACTCAGTCATTTGAAAAACGAAATAAATACGTACGCTCGGCTACACATCGAGCTTATACATTTCCAGCTTACGCTGATCTTGCACTGTACGGAAATCCTATACAATGTGAGATCAGCTTATACTGGAAATGTATAGCTTGATGTGTAGCCGTGTGTACATACATAAATAAAAAAAAATATCGTTAACACTCGACCGCTGAAAAATTACTCGCATGAATATTTGCAATTGTCTTAAAGTGTCGGTCGGCAAAGCGTATTGAGTCGTATGTTTTGGTGGGTAGAAGTTATTTTCGGCCAGCGGTTGTGCGTGACGGTATAACTAATGATGTGTCCGAGGTAGTGCTTATTTATTCGAAATGTGAGCAAGAATAGCGTGTCGTGTTTTTGGCCTTTGCCTCGAGTACGTACGTGATAGAGATTGTACTACGTTTCTACTAGTTACTAGTCTGTTATCGTGTCGTATTATCGTATTGTGTTATTTTTCTCTGCATTTGTTTTTCTGCATGCATTATCTCATCTAATCTTCATACTAATGATAGGTTTACTGACAAGTTTACCTACATGCAGCAGAGAACGAATGCTTGGAAAAAAAAAGGAAAACGTGTAAAGCATTTAGCATTGATTAACAAAAATTGAATAATTATAAGCCGACTAATTCAAATGTAATGTAAACTATGCAATTAAACCTACATCGGTATCCATATCCAATCAAAAGAGGACGGAATATTTTACTGCTTTATTATCCAAAATTGTCTATCCTTCTTAAATAAAACTACACTCTACCTACATTTCAGAAACGTGATACTTTGTGTGAAATAGAAAGTTATTTCTTGTATATTCCTACTTACTGGAAATGCGAGAAAATCGCATAACCATTTTGACATAAAAAGTTAAAATAATTAACGAGTAGTTATACTTTTTATTTATTTATTTTATTTAGTTATACTTACTTTTTAACATTCATCAAAGAAGGCGGTGGCAACTCACCTGATTTTACTTTTAAAATCTTAAAACGTTAATAACATACTTGTTAGCCATATTTTCGGCAATAAATTATTGACAGAATGTTTCTTACTCATTTTATTGTAATAATAGTTGTAAAGTAAGCCATAAGGTATCTTCACAATCCATTACTTATAGACTACCAGTAGTCGGGAACAGATGACGGTGTCAATGATACAAACACGAACATTGTCTTTCGAAGCGGAGTATATTGTCTCGGGACCACCAAGATGGCTTTATCTCTCCATGACACTGCGTAGTCATCAATCCTGCTCGACTTCCCAGTCATTCTCAACACTAGTGTTGAGCTCAACTATTAACTAAACAATTTTAGTCAGTTAGTCGGGAAATGAAATTGGCAACGATAATTTTAGGAAATTGTTATAATATTTTCATAAACACGTCACAAGATACATGGAATTTGTTTACTACAGTTATTAGAAAGTCAAATTATAATAGCTTTAAAATTAGAGAAATGGTAAATTGAATTGCATTTCTAATGCAACTTATGTATAGTTAATTGTTTGCCAACCTGGCAAGGTGGGTACCTACATCAAATTGGTTTTCAAATTAGGAACTACGTAGGTACCTACCTACCTACGTATTTTTGACAGACGATAACCTACTTTCCAGGAACTTGTTATGGGTGATTTATCTCCATTTTAAGAGTAGCATAAGCATAATTAGGTCATAATGTTTCCACTCCTGGGAAACAGGTCTCCTCTCTGTGAAAGGATGTGGTCCATAATCCACCACGCGGGTCCAGTGCGGATTGGCGGATGTCACATGTTTTCGATGTTTTGGTTTCAGCACATACCGGTTTCCTCACGATGTTTTCGTTCACCGTTTTGAGAGCAATGGTGATGAAATAATGTTCACAAAGTAAAGGGCCTGCTTGAGTTCGAACTCGTAAGTCGCGGCCGTTACCACTGGGGCCACCACTTTTAGTGAGAATCCACCCCACTAAATAACAATTCATATCAAATAGTAAATAGGTACCGAAGAACCTAGTTAAATGTTAATCTTCGCTGGAACGGAAAGATCATTAAACTAACTCAAATAGAGTAATCGACTAATTGATTTTCTAATTTACAACCACATCACTATACGGGAGGCGGCCACGTGGGCAGACTGAACGCCGCCGCCGCCGCGGCCTGAAAAACTGTTACCTACCTATTGAGTTTAGTTTAATAAAATGTAGTTCGTTTCTACGCAACGAAAATGCTTTAAAAATTTTATTGTACCTAATTGCCTAAGACCATATTTTGTATCGAATTTAGGAATAAGCTCCTAATTATTATATTATTAGTATTTGTTAGGATTAAATTGTTTATGTTGCCTATAGTAGATATGCTATTTAAACAAAACGTGCAGTTTGAGTTATTTCTGATTGTAATACTTTAGGTGAATGTCTCTTCACGGGAAAATAATGTTACTGAAGATCGTAACAAAAATATTATTAAATAAATACGACATATAAAAAGACAAGAAAAATGTACAAAGGCGATCCTTATTTGTAAAAAAAAACACTTCCAGTATATCATGTATTTACTTAGTAGGTCAGTGATGTATTGTTATGCACTGTCTATTCAGCTCATCATAACCAATTGAAAACCAGTAGATAACATAAAGTATTTAGGTTCCGCGTACTTTCAGCGCAGCCGTAATTATTTTCTTCGATAACTGTATTCAACTTGTAGGTACTTATATATATATTAAGCAGCGATATATAGTTACGTAGGTCCTTCAAGTTATTGTACTTTTCACTTTTTCCGGACAGTCACCGGCCGAATGTTCAGGGCCAAGAAAGAAACGAGCATCTAAATTTGGCGTAAGGCAACATCGGCCGCCATGACGCGGGGGGCGGGGCCAAGGCGCAGCTGCGCGTGATTGGTCGTGAGATTCGCGCACTCTTGCGCCGTTCGCACTGAATCTTCGACGCTACCGTGATACAAGTACGGATAAAGTCGGTCAAATCGTCTAGCTTTATAAATATGACCAATATAACATGTGATTCGGTAGCTTTTTCCCAGTAAGCACATTTAGGGCAAGGAACAACGCTTCGGAATGTTGCGCGTGCGACGGTCACGCACCAGCCAGCCAACGCGCTAATTACAGATAAAATCTGCACTTAACGCTCAACGGCGGGCAAGAATGCAATCACGTGCCGTAAAACGGGACAAGCAGGAATCCAGCTTCCGCGTGCAATGTGGTCGGGCGGAAGCCAGCACCGCCAGAAAATTTGGAACGCGTTCTTTGTTTTTTCTTTGCAATATTTATTTTACGAAGCTTTGCGCTCGCTGGCGTTATTTGTCGTATGTGCACACACCAACCATTTTTTTTTGTTCGCAGGTGTGGTTTCAAAACGCGCGAGCAAAGTGGAGACGAATGGTGACCAAGCAAGAGAACAAGATGTTGGACAAGTGTTCGCCAGACGCGTCCATGGAATTAGATATGTATCACGGCCCGATGGGCTCGATCCAGTCGCTGCCGCCTCACAGCCCGCCCTACAGCGTGATGGGTGGGCCCCCCAGCCCCAACTCCATGGATTGCCCCTAGCCTTCGTCGCACGCTTCACTAGCGTCCTAGAGTTTAGTAACATGTGTATCCGTGTCACAACTTAGCGGAGGCGCATGTTTTGGTACCATACAATCAAATAGACATAGACTATATAATACCCAAGAAAATCAAAGACTTTCTCGACAACCTGTTCATCGACTTAATTCCGGACAGCCTATAGATATACCACTGTCCCAACAGCAAGCTTCTGAACAGCGTGATATTACTTCCCAACAATATAATTATGGGCCAGTTTTCGAACACGCTATTCCTGAGTCTTCTCAACCGGCTGATTATCAAACCTTTGATCAGAGAAATACCCAACACTCTGCTTTTGGACAAAATGTTGAACAACAATTTCCTACCAATTGGCAAGATTATCCACAACCTGTTTGTGAGCAATCTATATATAAAGAAACTATTTATGAAGAAACTACTTGTGCAGATAATTTTTATGAAGAAACTCGTTATGAAGAAAAAATCCATGCACTTGTTTTTGGGCCCAATCCCCTTCACGGGCAATATACTCCGCATCATGGCAGTGAGCAAACATATTATAATATTTCACAACGGTCTGGTTACGACGAACCTTCTGTACCCCCTTCTTTCAGACAAACCGCAGATAATGCTAATGACATGGTACGGCGTCGTCTCACTAATGAACAAATTCCTGGGCAACAACTACCTCAGCCTGATGTCGGACAAAGATTCCCTCTCCCAGATTACAGGCAAACATGGCCTGCACCAGATTCCAGGCAAAGATTTCCACACACTGATGTCCCAGGAACATTGCCACAGCCCGAATTTGGACAAAATATGCCAGCGCCTGATTTTGGACAAACACCACTGCCAGATTATAGGCAAACAGACCTACTGACAGATTACGGCCAAAGATTGCCAGCGCCAATTTCTAGGCAAAGATTCCCTGAAACTGATTTCCCAGATTCATTGCCACAGCCCCAATTTGGACAAAATTTGCCTGATTTTGGACAAATAATCCCGCTCCCAGATTTAGGGCAAGCAGCCCCACATGCAGATTTTGAGCTAACACCCCCACAGCCAAACCTAGGGCAAAAAATAGAATATCCAAATTCTGGCCAAAGCTTGCCAAAACCAGATTTAGAACGATTATTACCACAGTCAGATTTTGAGCAAAGCTTTTCACAGCAAAATTTTGGTTATCAGCCGCATTTAGGACAATTTTCTGAACGGTCTGTTATTGAGCAAACTCCTGAAAACTTATCTTACAGGCAAGCTTCATTACAGGCTGTGACCTTGCCATGCCGATTACCTATGCAACCTTTTCGACGAGAAACTCCCCAAGAGACTGTTTGTCGATATTCCACTCCAGAGCCAGATTATGAAGAATGTCCACATCCATGTAATGAACAAGAGCCCGACAGAAAACAATGACGGAAGCCTATTTCTTCTCAAAGCCCAACGTCATTTAGCAGCCAAAGTCCTCACAAGCCTGCCGAGACACGAACTCAACAGCCCATTAATGCACTCAGCCCGCAACCATCTGATGGTCAACATCGCCAAGACTCTGACGAGACACTGTGTCCAGAGTCCAGACATGCTCAATGTCCACGACCCTTGAATGGTCAAAGTCCCCAAGAGTTTGACGACAAACAATCTGTCATTGCAAAACGCATGGACCATGCGTTTACAAAGCCCATGGTCAGTTGTTAGTCAAATTCCCCAAAGGCCTGTTTCTGGAGAAACCCTTAAAATAGTCGGTGAACAGCCTCACCAACAGCTTCTTAATTATGGAGCAAAATAAATTTAACAATTTTTTTTAAATATTAACAATAACAATTAAAGTATGAAGTGCGACAGAAAAGTGAATATAATACAAAAGTGATTAAAATGAGTTAATGAAAAACGAAAGAACTTTATTGATTTCAGATTTTGTGACAAAAAAGTTGTTATTTTGTGTTAGATATTTAAATAATTCATGAATGTTTAGTGTACTCGTGAATACATTTTTATGTGAGAGGTTGTGAAGGCAATTCTTTAAAATGTTGTACTAGATGAACTCTGCAAATTTATTGAATCTCCTAATGTAACTGATATGTTCACGACAATTGTGTACTTAGTCAAAGGATAAAAGCACTCTGTTGCATCCGTACAACACATCAGGTACATTGCTTTTCTCATAATAAAGTAAGAAGAAATCATTGCATTCCACTAACTTTATTGCGTTGAGAATAAAAATGCCCTTCTTTTCCGTGTGCTTCTGTGTTGTATATTGGCTCCGAGTCAAAATATTCATAAGTACATAAATAAATAGGTGATGATTCCTAGGTACTCGCATTTATTCTTGGCTTGGAATTTTTAATTGGTTGATGTTACTAGTAGTTTCAATGTAAAAGAATACTATACGCGTAAATCGGATAGAGTTGAGAAATTTGAAATATTGTATGTCTACTTTACTTTGTAAATGTAAATACCTATAAATTATTGTCCGTATAAATGAGCGTTGTAAATAAAAAAAAATGGCATAGTCTGTAAAACCGTATAACTATTAATAATTTTTGGTGTACTTGGGTTTGGTTGATGAAATACTTGTTTTGCCACGTGCACATAATATGCATAACATGTAGTACACTCCTGATCTCCTAAATCGAGCCACCGTGTAATTCCGTGTGAGGTATAAGCGCTTAAGACATCGAAATGATGAAAAGTCAATGAAAAAGTTTGTATGCAGTTTTTTAGCTGACATACTGGCCAATAATTTTTGTGTCGCCCACGGAAGAAAAAAAACAGGTGGAACTGCAATGCAACAAAATTACTATAGGAACCGTTGTCGCCAAACTCACACACATAAACCGATAATCATATAATGCACTACAAATAAACAATTCGTTTGATTTGTCGTTTTAGTTTTTGTCAAAACTAACATAAGCCACAGATCCTTCATCTGGAAATAAACCTTCAGGCTCTATAGATAGGATTTATTTTGCTTTAGCTCAGAAAGTATTTACAACGTTTTGTAATCTAAAGTCAAACTAGATTCGATTGCCGAGTAAATTCCGCTACTCGACCATAGATGGCAGTATTTTCAGTGGTCCCAATTTTAAACTTAAATGTGATAAATATAAGGTCGACATTTGCGTCATAGGTCGATATCTATTGCTACTCGATTAGGGCCGCACCAGTGCAGATGCATTGCATTTTTAATTAGGTTATCGATATCGATAGATACTTTTTTCAAATTAAACTAAAAATTGGGTGTCTTGTTGAGAGTTCAGTAATAAAACTGTAGGAAGAATAACGTAGTGTTATTTGAAAATAAAATAAATAACTGAAATAAAAATAATACTATTGAAAACAATACCAATAAAACAATGAACAGGAGAAAAAAATATTACTGTGTTTAATTTAATTTCAATTCAATCCATATTTTTAAGTGATAATAATAAAACATGATAACTGACTTGATTAAAAAACTTAATGATTTTCGAAAACGGTGAACTGTTCAGTGGCACTGGAGTGGCGTTGAAATATTTGTTGTACTGTCATTGAGGCGGTTTGATGACTGAATGATCTTACACACCGAAATGACCGATTAGTCAATGCAATGCAACGTCTCAGGCATCATTAAAATTATAATAATTACGTTATTAGGTAAAAGTTTGATTAAATTTTTGCTATAAAGCATCTATGCAACATAATACACTTCTTAAAATAAATTTCGTGTATGAATGTTAAGCGACCTATAGTGGTATTGTAATGTTATTTTGCAATAAATATTAAATGACTAATTTTCTTTTATCGATATCCATCGATAAAACCAACATCCGACCCGACTGCATCACTAATTGAGTAGCGAAGTACTTTCCAGAATGAAATAGAGAATACAATCAATCTAAAATAAACTTTATTTTAATCATGTAAGGTTGATTTTAACCAGACGTTATATTAAATTATTAGTAAATTGAAAATAACTAAGATTTTATTAGAAAACAAATAAAACCGTACATATCGATGGTACGAAACACCTCAATTTTTAAGATTTATTCTCCTACTATCATTTTTGCACTCCAAAATGGAACAATACGGCATAGCTACGGAAAATTAAATTTGTCGTGAGACTAGTGACTCGACGCGATGTCAGAACACGACTGGGACCAACTACGCGTAACAGCGCTTATTTGTGGCACGCGTGCCACGCCTACTTTGCAGTTCCATGTTTTTTCTCTTCCGTGGTGTCGCCTTTGTTCAGAATTTGAATTCACGACCAATAAATAGGTATAGAAATCAAGAGTGCTGTGTGACTCGATTTAGTCCAGGAGTGGAATATTATAGACAAAAAATCAGCTGTTCCATACATTTTGACCGCGTAGGTATTGCACTTTTCTATGAAACAGCTGATTTTTTTTTGTATAACCGACGAAAAACTTCTGCGCTGGGGCCTATATTGATTTATGTTGAATTTATGGTTACAGTTTGAGTACTGGATAAAAAATATCCTGAATATATAACTGGCATTTTGAAACGATTGTAAAAATAAGTAAGTGTATATTAATTACCAAGATGTTAGTAACTTTGTTTAAAGCTGACGGATATAAATTTTCTGTTCTCAATTTTTGAAACTATGGTTCTGTAATTCGGTTCTTTGAACCTTTAAATAATATATACTATTTATTTATTGACAATTCATATTTAATTTAGTCTAAGTTGTAGTTTGTAGTTAGGTACGTAAAATAAATGTCAAACTTTTTTCCATAGTTTTAATAATTATTATCTAGGCTAGTATAGTCATAGAGAAATTAATTTGCCGGCAAAATATTATTTAAAGTCTTCTTTAATTTGCAGTTTAATATTTTGTTTCAAAATTTTACATAATTATTCCGACTGTCTTTTTAATAGTTCTAAGCATTAAATAATATTCCGGCTACGTCTGCACTTCCGGCTTAGTTCCTTTTATATAGATTTAAAGTACATTATAATAAAATAATCACCTTAATATATAAATGTAGTAGCAGACACGATGTTCGTTCATTCTTGAATAATAGTTGAAAGTAGTAAGAATCATAATATACTCTAAATGTTGTATTAAAAAGTAAAATACAAGTTATTCGACTCCGTCAACAATTTTAAGTTCTCAATATCTGTGACTAAAAGTTATAAATTTCTGTTAAATAAAAAATTATTCAACTGAATTTTTGGTTTTATTTAATTTTTTACCTTTTGCTAAAAACTTACCACAATGGTATTTTGTAACAATATTGTCAGAGTTCCTTTCAATTTGTACGCGAAATCCAATCGAAAACTCCAGAAAATAAAGCCTACTTACCAACCTACACACAACAAACAAAGGGACAAAAATCACTCAAGATCACAATCTCTTATATTCAAGCCACTTTCAATGCAGTAAATAGTTAAAAAAATAGTAGGTATAAAAGCAGTGATATTTTTTTAAGATTTTAAAAAGCTCCAGGGTTTTTCACAAAGACCGATGCATTAGCACGCCTCAGTTTCTCCGCAGCAATCCAACGCTGCGGCCAGACTGCGGCCCGAACAGGTGTGTAACATCGAATACTTAACACTCTAATACTTTAGCAATACCTGTATCTTGTCTGGATAAAGCATGTATTTTCTGTTTGGTGTAGACTATCAGCAATATTAAAAACCACTAGATTATATGAAGGAGCAAGTGTATTAATTTCGATTAATTGCATGGCTACTGTTACCGACTTGAGTTACGTCCTATACGTCATCACGTATAAGACGCGCTCACCTCTACAAATCACATTGCAGAATCTCGAAGGAAAATCATACACACGATGGTTGATGGTTGATGTTATATTTGGTACATAGGTACTCTTCTTTGTCTTGCAAATAAATGATGCAACAACTACATTTTTATGTTTTTCTTCAACCTGGGCCAAGCCAATCAATCGAATAACAGAAAAATAACTAAGTCCACTATTCCCCATATAATAAGTTAGAATCTATCCTAGATTCCTCGTCTGTTCGCAGTATGGTTGTCACAAAGAATCGCCCAGAAGCTTCCTTTAGAGTTACTGGCTGTCAGAGAGGCGCGCGCGCTGTCCTGAGTTATGCTGTTTTAATTAAAACAATAAATAAACCGCAGCTGGGGCGGTTGGGTGGTCCCTTCGGATGCCTCTTTTAAAAATTCCAACTTTTATCAGTACGGAGAATATCTTTTTACGCGTAAAACTGTTTCCTTATATATGAGGAGGCTCCGGTAAGCTTGGTTTGGGTTTAAAAGGTGCTTATTAGGTAGGCCACATCATTTATCAATGTGATGTGGTGTCTGTTCTGACTACAGGCTTTAATTTATCATCAGGCATTAGATATTTGATGTTAGTCAAAGCAGAATTTTTTTATGGATGCGCACAATTAGCACTATCAAACTAAACCAGTTGGGACCCCAAAATGTACTTAAAACTTACTGGGATCGAGGCTCTCATAAGGAGTAAAAATTGGCTACAAGTAACATCACTTAGCTTCCCAATTTAAAAGTAAATTCCACTTATTCAGTCTAAGAAATGGTATACTCATTGCAATAATACTAATCTGGTACCGTTTATTTAAACTAACCACAAAACTATTGGGATTTACTACTCCTGAAATGCAAACATACTTGAATGGCTATTGAGTCTACTATGAAACTAAGGCTCCTGAAAAAAGGTAAATTAGTGCTCAGCGTTAATTCAATAAGCGCGTAATTAATTGTTACTCACTCATTACTGTGATTTGTAAACACGAATTATACACGAATAGGGGTTGAAGCAAATCGGCAGCTAACTCAAACAAGGGGTGTTCCACCAACAATGCGTTCTGTTGATTCAACATTAATAGTGTTTGCACTTAAGATTGACTTTTTAGCCCTACATTGAAAAAGTCTCCGTCTGCTCACACCTGCTTCTTTATGCAAATGTGTACATGCATACAATTAAGCCTTTGATTCTTGATGGGGCAATAACAATTAGTTTGTGGGTTCTAGTACTACTTGCAATCATGTTTGCTTCATGAATAGCTGTTGGAAATAGCATGCCAATTCCAGAGGTGTTACTTGTAATCAGGAATGCTGTTCATTTTTTAAGTGTAATGTCCAATGGTAACGTTGGAGTTGTGCAGCTCGACGGTTTACAATGAAAGTCGTGGTAAGCAGCCGCCGTGCAATGATAATTCAAGAAATCATTAAGGTGATTGACATCATCAACAAAAGTGGATGGACATCCCTTTTTGCAGAAGCAGAAAAAAACCCTATAGTAGGTAAGTAACCTTTTTGTAGGCAGGGTTCAATCGAAAATCTAACTAAAGGAAGATTGTATTAAATTATTATGGTGCCAACAACCTGACTCGAAGCTTTGCAATGTCCAGCAGAGTTTCTTTAAACATATAAGCTGAACCGACCTCAAGTGCAACAAACCGATAGCCATTCGATATATACAACTATTACCTTGCTATAGCAAAATGTGACTCCATGATGATTTCTACAGGAGCCTTCGTTGCAAAAACTGGTCCTGCTGTCTGCGACTTCCATTCAAGGGGGACAGAGACACCGCTATATGCACCTCTATTAAACCGATAAAGACAAAAATAGAACCGCATAACGGGATTCGTTTTCGGGTTCTTGGCATTGTTTTTGGGTTCTCAGAAAAGCAACTGGTCTCATATAAGTATATAAAACATTACGTATAGTATAAGTACATAGGCGGATGTGTTGGAAAAATTTCTTGCCATCGACGTTTTGGAATTCTTAACTGATGAATATTCCGAAAGGACTAGGTTTTCTTACAGAACTGGTTCAGAATGACTCACCAGTTGCACATGAACTTCGAGAGTAAAAAGGTTTTATTTTATGGTAAGCAGTACAAGTAACATTACCTATAGTGCTTGCTGGTGGCCGAATTCTAGGTAAAATCAGGGATTTTTTTTGTTATCAAATTGACTACCAACTTTAATTGCCCCTACATTCAAATCACAACTGTCATACTTCGACAGTTATATTTAAAGGCATGCAGTTACTTATTTTATCTTCTTCTCGTCATCTTAGTCTCAAAATTGGAATGGCGTGTCTATTTGATAACCAATTAATTTTCTTATCTGAACTTACCTGGAAATGCATGCACTGACTGAACGGGTCCACTCAATCTGTGTGGTTCTTTCCTCAAAAGACCATTTCAGAAACCAATCTACATGGTCTTCATTATGATCTAACCAAGATTTAAAAGAGAAATTGACTTTAAAAGAGACACTGTGACCTCTGAGTTTGTTTTGGCCTTTCTTCTCAGAGTAGGCAGATAGGAAACATCATCTAGTTTATAAAATATGATTGACGTGCAAAAGTGTTTGTACAGACGCCAGCACATCAAGCCACCTCAAACTGTCAAATTTTCCCAATTGAACATGAACCTTACACTTATGCAATAAAGTTGAAAATCTATCAAAGAAATTTGACAGATTGGGGTAGCTTGATGTGCTGGCGTCTGTACAAACCTACTTATAGAAATAAAATCATTTACCTATAATTTATCAATGTTTCGGCAAGCTCATAGTCTCTTCACTGAGGTCTGAGGTCGGACTCTCCATATTTTCTTATCAAAGGACTGAAGCTGAAATAAAGGTACCTGCTGGGGTCTGTACAGTGTCAATTCGCACTCTCCTGTGCCATCCTTATCCAGGTTCCCCATGATGGCAGCAATGTCTTTAACAGACCACATTGCAAAGTTTACCATATCGATACATCCACTTTGGGCAGGAGTATACGACCAAACCTGTAGTAATTTTACGTTTATTTGTTTAAATTAAAAAGCGTAATGTCTCTAAAACGTCAAGGCCCTTTGTTTTATTCAAAAGAGTTTTGCACAATTGAATTTTATGAAGCGATAACAATATAAATGATCTCAATTACTTCGGTAACGATTACGGGTTTAGTTTTTGTTAATATGTTATCAGAGGCAATGAACTGACGGTAACATATTGGCAACCATTTTTTTTACGTTTGTTTATTTTGCTTTATTCTTATTACGAAAGTTGTAGTGGTTTGAAAAAGTATTATGGGTTTAAACGAAAAACGCGTTTAGTCCGTTCTCGGCCCAATTGGAAGCGATTTTTTTCTATCTCTTTATTTGTGACGTCACTATTCGTAATAGAAAACATGTCCTCAAAATTAGTCTTATTATTTTGCTGATTCGCACGTACTTACTCGTCCGAATCGGGCAAATCCACATTTAAATATAATATAGTATTTTGTATAGACGAGTTGCATGAAATTAATTTATTTTTGAGTGAACCGAAACTCGTATTAGGTAATTGGTACGTATTGGTTTATGCAGTTTCTTGCATGTACTTGTAGTGATCTTTTTTCATAACTTTATGCATAGAAAATAATTAATTATTTTAAAAGTTTGATTCGCCCGATTCGGGCGAGTAAATTCGAGCTAATCGAATAATAAGCCTAAAATGTATAGGTGTAGGTACCTTCTAAAACGTGGTAAAGTACCGTCTTTAAAGACCAACAAACTAATCCACGAACGTGTGAGATGAAACCGCAGCGCCCTCATTGAGTCAGTTTTTGTGGCTCCACAATAAATCATGCTCGCTTGTAATGTAGCGTGAAATTTTAAGTTTTTGGGTGTCACACATTTGGTACAGACATCTTGAACACAGAGCTACGAAAGAAGTGTTATTAAATGTGTAATAATAATCATAAAGATGAAAATGTACTTAAAGTACTAATCTCTACCTGTCGCGGAGAAAAAAAGAAACTACACAGTAGGCATTAGCCGTGAATATGGCACATGGAGTTTCAGAAAAAAGTTTTACTGTTTGACGGTCTCTTTCTATTGTAATCTCCTGTTGTACTCAGATGGTGTAGTATGAAATTTATGATTTCTGTGTTCATAAATAAAGGTCATATTGAAAAGACGCTTGAATAAATTCCTCTGAGGAAACGTTCCCGGGAACAAATTTAACGAGTACTTGCAATTCAATTATATGCGACCACTAAAGGTCAAGTTTGCAAGCCAATCAGCATTTGAAGAGCTTCCTCCGGAAGAATGGGTCAGTCTTGAGTTGAGCGTTTTTTAATAAACATTTTCTGTTCTATTCATCTAGACTTCCAGGTTGACGCTAATCAGCATCTGAAGAGCTTCCTTCGAAAGAAAAGATCGGGGTTCAGATGAGTTTTATTCAAAACCAGATTTGAAGTTTAGTCGTCTTTATTTCATCTAGGATTCCAAGCTAATTTATAAAAGGAAATATTTTGCCTCGTTGTTCGTTGTAAGTATTCCGTTAATGGACAGCTACTGAATTGGGGCTTCAGGATATTTGCAAACATACGTAGCGACCGCCACTGAACACAATTTTGTAGTACATCGAGTATTGTGAGATAACGTCAAATATATATCAGTACAGTAGAAATGTGAATTCTGACATAGTAGTTTGGAGTTATGATTACTCTTTTCAAAACATAGCATCACTTCTCCCGCGGTCGGTATAGACCTCCGGCCGGGCCTCACCACAAGCTTGTTTTTGCCCCCGTCTCGGCCCATTTAGCCCCGGAAGAGAAGTCAGATGTTACGACCTATTTCTACACCACGTTTTTGTCACAGGCGCCTTATCTGCCCTGCCTACCACGGTAGCTTTGATCGCGTGGAGAAATATTATTTCTTCTACGGTTAATGATAGCTCGGTAGTTTCGATGTAAAATAAATATTGTTTGCCTTTTTCTTAGAATATTTGTTATGAGCTTCGAGAAAATTATTTTTATGAACTTATCGAGGAATTAATTGGTTTGTTTCTTGTTGATGGATAATAAGTGTTAAAGGGAAAGTTGGAAAAAAAACATTACTGAGAAACTAGCTAATAACTATTTTCACTTTTCACAATACTTATGGTGGAAGCGCCAAGGTAGACTGCGAAATTCAAATCTTACTTTTTTGGCAAATTGCAGGTCAGAACAAAATATGGTTCGCGATCGTAACATGTATGTAGGTATTAACGGAAATATAATCCTTTAAAATCATCAATACAACTCTCTTAGTTCATCTAATGGGATTAATGGGATGGATTTTGACATATGTCATTCAATGGCAGAGGTTTTTTTATTTATTTATTGATTCAGGATCTCCAACAGAAGATGTACACAATACAGGACATATAAATAAAGGGCAATATCAGGTATTAAGTAGGTGTACTCCTTAACTTATAGGAGACCACAACATGCACAATAGAGTTAACAACTAAGCTAACAAAGTAAAACTATTAATTACTTATAGTTACCTATAGTTACCTTAATTTGGAAACAATTAAGACATAATTAAAGTACAGACATATTGTTTTAAAATACTTAAATTAAATCTATTAAACAGTTCTTATATTTAGACAGAGATCTTATTTTACTGCTAGAAAGGCTAGATTATGTGTTTAAAAATTTATTTAAAAATCTGCTGTTCGTGCTTATCTCCTCCAGCAAGACTCCGCATATTTTTTCAAATACCTAGTATGCTGTATACAGCTTAATATGCAAGCAGTATAGTAGATAAATACTCCTAAAAATGACACCAAAAGCATTCACGATCGTCAAATTAGATTGATCCCATTGTTTTATCATAGATATGACATCTCAAATATTTCAAAACTGAAGCTTATCTCCAAAAAGCGACTAGCACTGCAAAATGCACCATAAGAATTAGAAGATAGAGCTCACCGATTTTAGATGTAACGGTAAAACAGACGCCATTATTGATCGCTTTCCGATTCATTGACGCGTTAGGTAGATGGCGCTGCTTGACAAAAAATGTGATGAATGCTCATTGAGTCGGAGACGATTGTTATCTACCAAGTGTTAGAAAATGTCTCGACAGACTATGATTACATTTCTTTTTCGAGAACTGTCAAAGTTCGGAGTAAGACAACGATCTTCAGTGGGAGGTAGAAAGAAGTTTCTTTTTTTATCTTATATATAAAAATTATTAATTTAGGTACCTACTGTAAGAAAACTTCAATAAAAGCATTGCTATCCGAACTTCAGACCTCTTTTCTTAGATGCACATATTATTTATATCTTTACGTAAGTTTTTTAATGTGTTTTCAGATCAAACCCGGACAGGTCCCAGCACACCTCCTTGCTGCGCTGCTGCCCGGGTTATCTGAAAAATCCTTAATTTAAAATTGGCATTTTTTTTTAAATAGTAAATATAGAAGATAGAGCCAAAAGTAAGTATTTTAGACGGGAAGAAAAAGTAGCAGTTGACGGCGGAGCGGTGGCTCTGGCAGTGCACAGTCCGTCTACAACATCGGAACGAAAAGACTGTTCAAAATTAACTAATAACCATGAAAATTAAATATTAACTCAATGACACAAATAATGTTTCAGAATGAAGACAGTACATGACAACTGTCATTCTGAAAAGAACTTTATCCAGTTGAGATAAAGTTTAATTTTCACAGTTAAAGAGATCATTTTGATCAGCCTCCCGATGTTTCAGACGCTGACTGTACCTACCTAATATAACATAATAAGTAGTAGTAAGAGGGCTTGTAGCTAAGTAATATTAGCCGCACGGGTCGATAGATCAGGTTAAGCTACGCTTGCCGCTGTTGGTCCGTGGATGGGTGATCATCTTTACATACCAAGACCCCTCCGTGCCTCACAAGCACGCACGTTAAGCAGTTTGGTGCCGGCAGTCATTTGTGGATCTTTGATAGTCGTTACGGGTCGCCAGAAGCCTGAAATTCTGACAACCAGTCTTACCAAGGGGTATCGTATTACCCAGTAACTGGGTTGTGGAGACAGATAGGCAGTCGCTCCATGTAAAATGCTTGTATTCAGCTGCAACTAGTTAGACTGTAAGCCGACGCCAAAATAGTTATTAAAGGCGAAGCAGATGATGAAGTAGGTAGGGAATACAAATATTCAACTTGAGCATGCACTATGGACAACCATTCCGACTGTTAACATTTCCAATACCCAAAATGAAAGTTAAAACCGGCCAAGTGCAAGTCAGACTCGCGCACGTAGGGTTCCGTACCATTATCTATAAAAACGACAAAAAAATTATGTCTGTTGTAGGGAGCCCCCCTTAAATACTTGTTTTATTTTCATTTAATTATCTATTTTTAAAGTGAATATATAACTAAATATTCTGTGAATATTTCAAGCGTCTACCTGTTGCCGTTATCAATTACGAGCAAAAAACTCACGTTCGTTGTATGGGAGCCCCCTAATTTTTTTATTTTATTCTGTTTTTCAGTATTTGTTGTTATAGCGGCAACAGAAATACATCATCTGTGAAAATTTCAACTGTCTAACTATCACGGTTCATGAGATACAGCCTGGTGATAGACGGACAGACAGACAGACGGACGGACAGCGGAGTCGTAGTAAAAGGGGCCCTTTTTACCTTTTGGGTACGGAACCCTATAAATGAAAACTGAAGTAAACAATGCGCTGGATAGGTTTCGTCAAAACTTAAAGGAGGACACGCGGGTTCGCGAAAGATGGAAAGAGTAGTGGGACGACTTTGCCCAGGAGTTCACAGCGTAGGATAGTTAAAAACTTGAACAATTACGTAAGTATTTTTTAATCGTCAGGAAATACTTTTTAATCGTCAGATTAAACATCGTTCAACATTCAACGTACGTACAATTAATTCGTTCGTACGTTCGTGTTGTCAGAAGTGTCGGTAAAAGTGTCGCGAGTTCAATTGTTTTTTCCCATCTCAATAAATGCCCAACGCAGCCAAAGAAGTTTTCATTAAAAAAAAATGTAAACCAACGTATGGCGACTAGAACAGCAGGCACTACAGTTTTTTTATGAAGAGATCATCGTTATAATTAAAATAAGGCGAATCCCCATTTGTATGATCTTATTCTAATCTTTATTGAAGTAATTAATATTTATTTTAACACTGTTTTATAAAGTATCCTTCATTTCAATTACAAATGGTTGTGAAAATGTACTTAAAGTAAATAAGGTAGGCAAGATAGCTTAAGGTTTTTTTTTTCCGCAAATGATTCCAAACACCATTACAGGAACTGAATTTAATATGTATATGAGTGAGTAATATAATATCTCATAAATATTATTCTTAAATCCGTTATGCCATATTCCCGCTTACCAAAGGGTTTTATTTCACAGAACTTGCATTATTGAGAAGTGCTCTCTCAATCAGATTTTTTAGTAAGCCATTGAGTTCACTTTGTGGTTTAATGAAGATAATAGATTTCTTTTATAACAACATAATCGCACTCAAAGTTTTGTTTCAAGTTGTTATTTGCTTTAGAGTCATATATATATCATAGGCATACTTAAGACTAACTTTATACTAAGTGGATTTTGATATTATACGTAAGGTAATTAAAGTATAGGGGGGCCACCGAGGCCGGCTCAAGAAGAGGTGGCTCCCCCGTGGGTTCTCACATTGTCGTGGCGGGGAGGCTTAGTGGACGGCCACTGAGCCTCCCACGATGAAGCGAAGAGGAACCCCAAGGTGGGGCCGCTCGTCAGGGCTTTTGCTTCCAAGCCGACGACGTAGCGGCCAAAAAGTAGGTTGCAGTGAGGTGCATCGCAACTGAGGCGTGCTGCGATGTCGAATGGGAGGTATTGCGGCTGAGGGTTACAAGCTGCGGTGGAGGAGGAGTGCCGGTACTTCTAAGTAGCGCTCTTCCCTTCCGTGGCCTGGACGGGGCCGCCACCATTTGATGGCGGACGCGGTGGGACCGCAGGGGAAGAGGAGTGTCGGTATAGCGTTGGACGCTATCCCCTGCGGCCGAAAAGTGGTAGGCGGCGGAGCCACTGCGCTGACCCGTCGCAGGGGGACCAAGGGTGCCAGACACGGGGTCGTTTAGGGCCCTTATGCTACTTTGTTCCTGGGTTGGTCACGGCGTGCCATGTGTCCTGGTGCACCGAACTGGTGGGGTCCGCAAGGGCCGATGCCTGCCAGGGGTGCGGGTTGTTCGAAAGAGATACCGTCGCCCCTGGCACACAGGCAACTGAGGGAACACGGGTGGGTTTAGTGTAGGCTGTAAATAAAAAATATATAGGTATCTAATCAGCCCTGAAGCCCGTAATTGAAAAACTATTTTGAATTCTAGGCCGACTTGAATTTATAAGTACACTCTTTAGTAAAGCTTATCTTGAATATATTAGATTTAATTAACATCTGTTTGGCTGCTAGGGATTAACTACTCGTGTCCCGTTTCGGCACGGCATAGCATAATTCCTCTTATGAACTGCGGCAGTCACAAACATTGATTAGGAAAAGCACGAGATCAAACATTAGGTATGTTTTAGGCTTAGCAAGTAAACGGCTTGAAACCGCTGAAAGTGTGACATATAGCTTTCAATATAAGTGCACGCACTAGTGATATTTTCCAGTGACTAAATTTAAAACCGTAGTTGGCTACTATTTGCTAGCGGTTTGAAAACATGCGATCTTTTTGTATCCCATAGTAATAGTATGGTAGTATTCGCACTCGATTTCTGTTGATATAATTACCTTGCTAAATGAAGTGTCTTCATATTGTAGTTACTGGCCCACAGCTTGTAATAATGTATCAAAAGTACCTATAGACATTCAAATGTAGGTACATATCAAGTTATCGGGATGATGTCTGAACGCTCTCGCACATCGATGTACATTTTACAAAAGTTTCCCTGTTCTTTAGTTTCCCGGTATGTATTGGGGGCGCCGGCAGCATTGTTTACCTTTTCATTTTTCTTAACCATAGCAAAAAATTAGCTGTTCGCCAGAAATATACGGTGGAACTGAATAAAATCGAGTAAACGCTAGCCGCAGGGCGTGCTTTCAGCTATTTCAGAACCGCCCGAGTTTAAAGTTTTTCGTTGTGATTTTTCTAGCTGCATTCGCTAGAATCCAGGGCCACGTTTTTCAGAATTTAATCATAGTACATTTTTTAGCAGCAACCAAATGGAATATGTTATTAAATGCAATTTTGTTATTACTTGCATTTATTTTTTTTTATTTTTTTTTTGTTTTTAATTAAGACGCAAGAAACTAAGCAGGCATGTGCATAGACCTTTAGGTCTATGCACATGCCTGCTTAGTTTCTTGCGTCTTAATTTCGCCTGTGAGATCTTCATTTCAGTCATTAAACAATGACGGATCTGAGGTAAACGCTGCATGTTAAAAGTTATTGTTTTTTTCTCAAATACCCACAACGTAGAAACAATGTCGCAACAGATTTATTTATTGGAAACATCGATAAAATCTTAAAATCATAATATTTTGGAGCGGGTTGGTGACACACCGAGCCTGCGCGAACGCAATGAATCATACATAATTGATCGTCCAGCGAGATCGCTCCGATGACGTTGTCATCTCGAACACGGCTTTTTGTCACTTTCTTGTTACTATTTTTTTCTTTTTTTGTGACCTTTTCGTCGCTCCATTCGGTTCGATAAATGAATGGTGTGGTGATGATAACTGCTTTTTTCTTGTTTAAAAAAAATGTTTGGGATAAACTTGCAACAGGTTAGTAGAATTCGATTATTATTGTGATTTCGTCTTCAACCAAGATTTTAGGGACATCATATTTTTCTAGCCTTGCAACAAAACCACAATAATGCCTAATTCACAGATCTCTCGAAGTTTAGAACATTCAAAACTTATAAATAACTGTAACAAAATATTTACATACTCAAATTAACAGCTCTCAAGGACTCTAATTTTTCCATCCCTAAAATCAGTGTGGAACTTGTACATACAAATTAATGGGAAATTTACGCCAAATCACTGGCGCAAGTTATACAGGGTGTAATTATAACTTATTGACGGCGCACACCGTAACCCCACATTGCAACATGTTGCTACGTGTCAAAATCTGGGGTGCAATAATTCAGAAACATACGGACCTGTGTCTGCGGCGTTTGCGTCACATCATGACAGTAGAAAAATATGATAAAATTATACATCATTTCAAACTTATATTGTATACATAAAATATAAGTTTTTAACTAGTGCGCAAACTGTAACCAAGAATTCAGCATATCATTCTAGACGCAGAAATTTTTCGTCGGTTATACAAAAAAAAAAATCAGCTGTTCCATACATTTTGACCGCGTAGGTATTGCACTTTTCTATGTAACAGCTGATTTTTTTTTGTATAACCGACGAAAATTTCTGCGCTGGGGCGTCTAGAATAATATATTGAATTGATGATTACAGTTTGCGCACTGGTTAAAAACTTATCCTGTGTATCTGTAAGTAGGTGCATACAAAAAGTTTTATATATAAAAATAGATGAGAACGGTGTTTTCTATCCGACTACTCAAAGAAGAAACACCGAAGCAAACTCAGAGGTCACAGACCCTTTAAAGTACAGACATTATATTGGTCATGCAGGGTCCATGTAGAGTTGCGTCTTAAATGGTACTTAGGGAAATAATTAGGTACACAGATTTGAATGTACCTGTTCAGTCAGTGCACGCATGTCGCACGCCTGGTTAACTACCCGGTATTAATTTTTATCGTTGCAACTAGTAATAAGAGTTAAAATGTTAGTTACTTAACTACGAGTGTCCAAAGTTTACATTAATTCATTTAACTCGACTCAACATGCAAATGCGCTTAGGGTGTTATACTTACGCCGATTGAGGTTTTTCGCAGCCACAGCAGCAGTGCCAGCACAGCACGGCCGAGCCAGGAAGATGGGATGGCGCAAGAGTATCGACTCACGTTGTGTCCCACACTGAAGACTTACCCATCTTCCATGGAAATAAAGACATGTCGCCCGGTCTCTTGCCACAGTCGCGTGTCAAGCCATTGGGTTCTAATACAGCTGGAACGCCGTCGTAAATGTTCGCGTGACGCGCTAAGCAACCCGTACTTCGGCTGCAAGACAGGAGAACAACAAGGAGCTCCCAGTCGTAGGGAAGCAGCGAGGTGAAAAGTAGTGTCATCAAACAAAGTGCCTATGCCCGAAAAAGGCAGTGAATTAAGCCACAGACTCGACTCCCACTTACTGACAGCCAGCAGGCGCGCACGCTCCGCAGGAGTAGCAGACTTGTTAAGTAAATTAAAGTTCTGCACCAGCCCACCAATAAGATAGAAAAGAATATGGAGGTCAGCCTGAAAATCATAATTTTTTACGTTTTAGTTCTGAGAGACATGACTTGAATAGGGACATGATGTTATTTAATATGATACTAATTATAATAACTATTAATTTACAATTCATTGGACATGTTTAAGATAAGTGGTTCGTTTATTACAGATGAAGTGCGCATAAAATAATTACATTTAATAAACTATAAAAAACAACAGCAAAAAACAAAACAACTCCGAGTACGGACTCAAAATGCTCCCGTATATTCATTCCAACATCCACCGCAAGATATATCACAAGACACCACTTAAAATGGACTTTCATTTACGCTGTATTAAAGTTCTTATTCAAATGACTAGCAAGACAATGGTTTCGCTAGGCCACGTGGCGCGCCCTACTGGCCTCTTCTGCCCCATTGTTAGGGTCAAAAAACAAACCTAAACTCAAGTATCCCCCTTTTTAGGGGCCCATAGTCGAACAATGAACCCTAAACCAAGCGCACATTACACCCGCAACGATCCGCACCGCAACGCATCTTTATCCAAAAAAGTGCGGTGCTGCCCGCCCGTAGTGTGTGTTGATTAATTGAAAATGTAGAAACTGATGAAAGAGGATTTTTGCAATGCGTTACAGCGCGGCGCGCCCCAATCTGTGCTAATTTGTACAGTTTTATCATGTCTGTCTGTCCGTTTATCGGTTTCTATCTCACAGCATTATTTTTCACTCTGTGAATAGTCGCATTCGCAGTATTGGATATCGAGCTCGTTCAACCGACTTGATAATTGCGTAACAAACACACTTCGATTTTGACATTTCTTTAACTTTACTTTCTCTTTTATTATATTAAGCTGAGGATTTTTCTAAAATTAGAAGCAATGTATTAGAAATATCTTCTACAATCTTTGGAATTATAATTAAGAATGGCAGTTATGCAATAATAATTAGGGTGGCGTATTGAGTTAGTAATCACGGCTACAGGTCCACCTATACATTTCCAGTTTACGCTGATCTCGCACTGTACGGAAATCCTATACAATGCGCGATTGGCTTATCCTGGAAATGTATAGCTTGATGTGTAGCCGTGTGTACTATAACAGAACTGTTGTAATAGCTATAATAATCCGTTTCACTTTTTCGAAAAATAATATACCTAATAATACCTACACCTTTTTTAAGTCCGGAAAAACTTAAAGGTTCTGCAAAATATCTACGATTTTTTAAAATTTAATTTTCAATCTGGGTAGTTAAGTATGTTCATATAATTATCAATAGATACTATCTACGGAATCCTGTACTGCACGTAATCCGACCCGTACTTGGCCGGTTTTATTAGAACAAAGGGTGCCGTTCTTGGGAAATGGTTTTTCGAAAGTATTGTTGAGTTGTTCACTGTGTATTTTTCCCGTGGCACGGGTCATAGTTCATTGTTCAATATTTTCGGAAGAGAGACGGCATGAAATAAAAACTATGAATAGGACTGGATGTTTTGACATGCGGTGCATTTTGCTTTTTTGTTTAGATTTTTATGAAGCTTTTGAATGAGAATTGAGAATTGTCCTGCAAAGCATCCTCCTTTCATCGATAAAAACTATTTCTCCATGAAAGGAGGATACTTTGCTGCCTTTTGTTTCCCTTCAGAAAAATCTGGGGAATTAATGCCTAGGCACTGTAGACAGTTAACTAATGTAGGTACAATTCTTAAACAATCTTTATTTACATGCGTAAAATCTGAGAAATAAGATACCTATACTTACAAATTAACACTTCAGGGTCAAATTAAATTAGCTGGCAATACTTTAGCCACGTGTCGGGTATCGGTAACTAGGTACCTAATGGAAAAACCAAAAAATAAATAATTGAAAACTTCTTTAGGCGCGTTGGGCTTTTTTTGAGATGGGAAAAAACAATTGAACTCGCGACACTGTTAACGACATCTCTGAGCTTGATCAGTATAAATTACACGTAATAAAATATTTTACCTATTTGGTAAAATAGCTGGCAAAATGATTTATGACTTTTTTTTTCCTGCACAATAAAATATTTCCTGACGATTCAAAAAATACAGACGTCGGTAATTGTTCATTTTTTCACTTATGTCGGCACTCCCGGAGAACCACTGGTTTTTTTTTCATTATTTTGATTTTGATCAAAACTTTTTTGTACCTATATAACCTATGTAACCCGACGACTGTTATGATAAGTATGTCTTTGAAAATTCGTAAAAAATATCTACGTCCCACGACAAATTCCAAAACCAGCTGATCGATTACGGGCATTGACTTTCGTCCATCTAATGATAATTTATTTTTACTGTTTTTAGTTCCATTCGTTTTTTATATAAATACCCAAAACGTGGGTGAAGTATTGCCAGCTAATTTAATGTGACCCATATTTTATGTAGGTACAAGATTTAATAGGAAAAAAGAAAGGTAAGAGCTTAATGGGCATCAAATAATGAACATAGAATGTATAATTGTTGCGTAGATAAATAATAATAAAAAAACCAGATAAGTACAGCGTCGATACTAATTTGTCTATTTGACTGTAAAGGCTGCGCGACTCACGTAGAACAATTCCTATGAAAACTTAATGGAAATTTTTCTAAAAGTTCAGCGTCGCGCTGTCGCTTCGCGTCTAGCTGAAGAAGCCTAGGATTTCCTAAGACTGCGGTAGACGCCTCACAGCATTTGCAATTTACCTTTGAATGACATCGCTGAAAGTTTGCTTATGAAGACAAGTTAATGTGTTTCCATATGCTCTCGGTTCCTATAAACAAAAACGGTTCGTTTTGCTTACCAATGGTAGCATTTTTTACTTCCAAACTGGGCAAATAAATAGGTTTCGTAAGCTAATTTTGCCTGTGATAGCTACTTCCATATAGGGCGGTCTAGTTTTCTGTAAAGCTTTGAGACATTTGCTTCAATTTTGGTAAAGATACAAGACACTTAATTTTAACCTACAACTTTCCGTAAATTATAGGATTCGGCCATTACAGAGCGTTTTTTGATACCGTAAACTTAAACCACGTTGCCATCAATTTCATGATGGCCACCATGTTTTTGACATGACTCAAATTGTAGGTCTATATTAACTTGTACTATTTCGCTAAACTACACTTGAAATCTACATGCATTTCATACCAGTAGCATCGTAATTTGATTTAGTCAATTATGACGATGAAACGTGCACCGTTTACCGATTTAGATAAATAGTATCTAATACGTATTAGATGCATAATAATACAACCTAAATTCGGCAATCTGTAGAGTTTTTGTGTACGTAAGCAACATTTACACGTATAGGTAAGTAAGTACCTACTAAGTTTAGTCCGATCACTAAGTATGTATTCCCATCGATGCTACAACCCTCTTTACGTCCTCGCCGCCGAGACATCCCAATCTTTTTCCGCCCCGACCCTTGCTTGAGCCAGCCCACACCACTGAGCCTGTTGCTTTAAATTCGTCCCTAAATAAGCCGAGGTCCGTACCCCACAGGGGGTGCCCTTAGCATGTAGTTGCTTAGTTTTATGTTTTTAAGCCCTAGCTGGAAGACTTATTTTATTGAGGCAAGTCTGGTTAAGTAGGATTCAACCTCCTCGGTTGACGGCTGCTTAGCCAGGCGACGCGAAGTTGCAAAAAAAAGTACCTACTAAGTAGTTATTGAACTATTAAAATAATTGAATACTCAACAAATGAATACACATCAAAACATAGGCGTTACTGCCATTAAATGAAAAAGCTTCGTTTAAATTTCGTAGTTTTCACTTACCTACGTTTTTCAACGAGCGTTTTGGTCTGGGCAATGTTCGACAGTTCTGCTATACGTTCAAAATAGATTTAATCCGACTACATCCGGAAATAATATACTGTTGTCTGTAAAACTTCCGTATGAATGTGCTCGCTAGTTTTTATTTTCAGAACTCTTTTCCTTTTGTCTCGATAGATTGTCAATTCAGTTGTTTGACCTCTGATTTTGCATCAAAGTAAACTTTATACCCGTTGCTATACGGTTCTGTTAGAAGTTAAATAACTGTGAGAGGACGATAAATCCGATCTACATGTTCAATTGCCTTAACAGCTCACATCTTTACTTACAGTACGCACGAATGCTCTTTCAGAAAACTGAGGAAAATGGCAGTTAGAAATGTCAAAACCATTTAATGTATTCTGTTTTAAAAGACCTTTCCATTTGCAAAATAACCACGGAATTTACATTTAATTTAAATTTTAATAGCGCTTCTCCATTTGCAAACGACCTTCTAATATATATTCTAAATATAATTTAACTCCTAGCCGCGACTATATTCACGTGCAATTTCTTATTTCAACGTATAATAATTTCCTATGACACTGGGAATTACTGTAGCTTCCCATTAGAGAAAAACAATTTGGAGTCGAATCAGGTAGTTTATTATATTTAGGAAACTTACAGCTCAAAGCAGCTTAAGGTACAGTAAACACTAACAAACAACCAAATCAACCGAAACATTCTGAAGTGTTAAACTTAACTTAAGCTGCCAAACAGCTCAGGGCACTCTATATCGTTTCGAGGATAACCTTCTACTTAGTAACGAACTCTCTAATTTTACCTCTTTATTATATTAAGTAGTATAGATTAAAGTAGCCACGTTGCTTCGTTGGTGGATAACGTTACTGCTGAGCTGAGGTACTAGGTTCAATTCCAAGGTCGGACAAGTGTTATTGGGTTTGTATTATTATCGTTTATTTTCAGGTATTAACGCATAGCAATATTACAAATGCATTGTTGTTAAATTATTACATCACAATAAAGAAAATAAAATTTAAATTAGGTACATTAAATTAAAATAAAGAGCACAAATCAGTAAGCGCATACCTATTAGCGTATTAGCAGGTACACAGAGCGTAATATTATAGACACTATTTGATTAGTACATGCACATAATCGAGTCAGGAATGCCTTGGGTCTCCTCAAGAGCCAATAAAACACGAACTCTGTTCTCGACAAACATGTCAGTCGCACTACATCCTCAACGCAGCTTTAATATAGCTTTAAAGGCGTTATTATATTGTACACGAAGAGTGTTATAAGCACTCTTTGTGTACCTGTACCAGATTTGACTGGTGTAGAAAGTCTAACAGTAAGCCTTGAAGAAAGTTATTTTAACTTGGCAGCAGTGAGAAAAGCGTCTAGCCAACATGTTCCTTCCACTTGCGATACTGCGCCTCTGTCATTCCAGGTCAGCATCATCTGCTAAATCATCCTTAATTATGTGACCAAGATATTTAAACTTACTAACAATGTTTAAGACAGATCCGCACAAATTAATTGGTAAAATATGATCAGGACCTCTACTGTATTTAAATATCATAACCTCCGATTTCTTAACACGAGATAATGTTCAGCTGCATATTTCTCGCAGCTCGCAACAAGTCATCTTAAACCGTTGCCTGAGGGTCTGAGCAGTACCATATCATCAGCATAACTTAGATTGTTCAAACCTACATCAGAAATACGTCAACCGACTCAGGTACTGCTCAGTACCTCAATAAACTCGTTAGTAGGTATACATGTTAGATAAAATCGGCGAAGTGAGTCCACCCTGCCTCACGCCACACGTCAACTTATATGTTTCCGACATGGCATTGTTCCATTTCACTTGATTGGATTGATTTGCATACCAGTATTCTAAAATGTCTACAATTATTGATAGCACTTTAGAATTTCTCCACTTATTCCATAATAATACATAATTGATACTATCAAACGCGCGCCCTAGATCTAGGAAACACGCATACACACTAGTGTTTCTTACCTTTAAATATAGCCAAATTAGTAGACAGGCCCTTTCGGAAACCAAATTTTGTGCGTTATTTATTGGGAAATTGTTTTCACTTAGATGACTAATAATTACGCGTTCAAAAACTTTAGAGAAAATGGTCGCTAATATTATAGGCTGGTAATTAGACATACTGGATACCTCACCAGTTCTATCCTTAACAATTGGTACGATCAGCTAAATAACTATGGTCGATACATGCATTAAACAATTGAGAAATTCTGATAAATACCAATTCAGGAGCATAGATAAGGTGCTCGAAACTGAGCCCATCGTGCCCCGGTGACTTGCCGCGTTTCATACCTCCCACATAACGATACAGCTCATCCGCAGTGCGATGCAATACGCTGGTATCGTGGCCATGTGTTTCAGGCGACCGCGGCGGTGGCGTCGTCGGCTCACCATGGGCCCCGCGCGCCACACTCACCCTGGTTGCCGGCGTTATGCGCGACAGGGATGTTGTGTTAAATTGTCTTGCAAACATATTTGATAACTGTGTGGTTCTTTTTTTTTGTTTGGTTTCTTTTTTTTCCTCATTTAATCATGGTCTGGCAGTTTGTGTAATTTATGCGGACTACCCAAATGTCCTTTCTTTGGTATAGTTCGTCAAATCGTTGAGCTCCTCAATTTCTGAGATGAGCTCCATGATTATCTACTGATAAATGCGTGCACTGATTGGACAGGTCCACTCAAACTGTGTGGTTCTTTTCTCAAAACACTATTTCAGACACCAATCCACATGGTCTTCACATGATCTGACCAAGATTATGTCTGGACTTTAAAAGAGACTGACCTCTGAGTTTGTTTTGGCCTTTATTCTCAGAGTAGTCAGATAGGAAACGCCGACATAATCTAGTTTTAAAAATATGATTGACATGTAAAAGTGTTTGTGCAAACCTACTTACATAAATAAAATCATGTATCGTCAATAAAAATCTTTTAATAGTCAACAAATAGGTCTGAATGCGACACCTGTGCTGTACCCATCGTAGCGGACTGAATGGGATAACAGACAAAAGTGGGGTGGGGGTGGGTTGTTACGAATTTCGCAGGTGGCAGTAGCTTCCCCATCGGCGGCTTACTGCACACTGGTTCACTGCTCTACGCGCGACTGACTTAGTTTAAAGTAGTGACAATTTTTATTTTTTGATAGCGTTTATTAAATTATAATTCAATGAATTTTTTTTTTTTTTTATAATGGAAATATGGCTCGTGTTTTTCACGTGTTCAATAAATATATTCATAGAATGCTAATACTAAGCATAATTATTACTTTAAAACTACGATATACAAAATAAATACAAAAAACAAAAGGACACTTAGGCGTCGAAGTATTCCTCCGCATCGCTGTCATCAGGAAACGTGCCCAGAAGACTGGCAGCATTGCCACGTTGAATGGCAATGCTAATTCTTTGGCCAAAGAACGAACCAGCCCTCTGGTCACGTGAAGTGTCGACCAGCCGGCGAGAAATTTCCTTAAAGAGGAGACGTGCACTCGGGCCCCATGACCCGAGCGTTTCGACCCCAAACGGCTCAAAACTGTAGTTACCCGTTACAGTATTTACGCCGCTTGATGGTCTCAGCAACAGCAGCATCGGCGCCAGCACAGCCCGCCGTGCTAGGAACATGGGATGGCGCAAGGGTGTTCAATATATTTTTTAACTCGACATTCAGTTTTTAAATGAATCAAGTTTTATTCCAAATAGTATGTAATAGCTTACAATGAAACATCAAATTCGATCGCAGGACTTTTTTACAATCAATAAATAATTTATGCTAAAAAAGTCCTGCCATTGAATACCCCATTTAATAAAACTAACCACAATGGATTAAAAGATTACGCACATTGAAAACTGTACCACAAACAAAAACAAAGTTTGTCCAAATATCAAAAAGTTCGCATAAAAATCCATTCGAATAAACTCGAACAAATCAGGTATGACCAAATAAAGTTGAGGGTTGGCCACGCGCCCGGCACGCGTTGCTAAGTCCTCGAAGAGAGGAGAATCCGACAGGCTTTGCTAATGACCGTGTGCTAGTCTCGAATAACGCCCCAATGGGGCCCTTAATATACTTGAAAATTGAGCAGCAAAAATGTTTTGGGGTATGGAAAAAAATCGCTGAGATTTTTGTGAAATGCGTTTGTTTGTTGTTAACTGGATACATGGTAAAGTTTTGGCTGATGTGCTTACCATGAATCCTACTAATATTATAAATGTGAAAGTTTGTATGTTTAGATGTTTGGATGTTTGGTCCTCAATCACGTAAAAGCGGCTGAACGGATTTCGATGAAATCTGGATTAACACATAAGATATTTTTTATCTCGGTTGTACGTTACCTTGGGATTATTTTCAAGCCCACGCGGGCGAAGCAAAAGGTAGTTATACAAATATGTTTAACGAATTTGAGTATTCATCTAATTGATCGTGATTTTATCCTCTTTATGTAGGTATACAACACTACTTTACTTATTGCATTAGCCTACCTTATAACCTAAGGGTCAGTTCACACCGAGACGCGACGCTGCGCGCACTTTTTAAGATCACGATACAAAATAGATCTTATTTACTTCACAATAACGTATACGGGCTGCACAACACGGTGCATCTCAGCTTTCTTTAACACGCTTTCGCGCTTGTAGTGAAATTATATCTTTTCGTGTGGTTAATAAGTTAGATATTCTATTGCTATCTTAAAAAGTGCGCGTCACGTCGCGTCTCGGTGAGAATTGACCATTAGCCAAGTTGACTACTTATAAGTATTCAAATCCTTAAAGGTAGGTCAACTTGACTTAGGTACCTACCTACATCAACTAAGAATATCAACAAGTTTCTCTTCAGGTACAACTTCAATAACATTGTTGTGTAACTTGGAAACTTCCGATACCTATAAATTCTAGGTCTGAAATATGTAAGCCACAGCCTGCATGCTCTTGAAAATTTACTTAGTGCATTGTTCTATAGATGTCTGATTTTCTAAATAAACCTGGGACGGATAACAAGACTCTTCCATGGTGAGTTTTGAAACTCCTGCACCCTAGGGTGCTGGTCTTTTTAAGACACGTACCTAATTATGACTGCGGGCGGAACTTGAAAAGAACCATTTAAGCGACCCAATAATTTCATAATCGAAATCGGTTGCTCAAAACTTACTGAGATATAATAAACAGAAGTGAAATATTTATTTAGCTTATAGAAGGTAACTTTTTAGAAAACTTCTCGCCTATCGTAAGCGCAGAAATTCACTACCGCTTCAATAACGCGTATGATTAAAATGACGCGCCACAACTATATTGGAAACTCCTTCGTTTATACATGCGTCTTTCGAATATAACTCTCGAATAAATAGCGTATCGTTACTTGTTAAAATATATAAAATTTGCTCAAATAAAGGAAAATGCTCAAAAATTACCTAGCGTCAATAAAAAAAACTTATATGTACGTCAATTAGACATGCTAGATATCAAATATGAAATTAGTTTCTAACAAAATAATCACTATAATCGTCACATCTTTTATAAAGCGGCCATATTGCAACCGTTTAAAGTGTGGTGAAACAGCCTACCTAAATCATGATTTAATAATATACCTAACCAATCATGAGGATATTTTTTTTTAAAGGAAGTTGGTATTTTCAGATTTTGTATATGGAATTAATGCCCTATTACCACAATCGTTTTTATTCTATCGACTGGGGCTTTTTGGCAGTTTATTTCTGCGTATTCTCCTTTTGAATTTTCATACTAACAAGTCGCTGCGTGTTATTGTGAAAGTTCGAGACGTACGACATTTTAACAAGAGCAGCCATGTTCCTTGAAATGTTTTCCTTCGTAATATTTGTATGAATGAATTCAGTGAATGGTAATCTGTTATTTGTTATGAAAGAACATTTTTAGATTTCTCGTATTTTGTAGTTTGTTAGACTAATAATGTTATTCATGTGACTTGGGCTTCTCGTTATTTGGTTGAATTCTATGTAGGAAGCAAGTTTGTGTGTTGAACTAATTGCTGGATCGCTGAGTGCTTTTTATTTGAAATCTCAGCCTGCAGGAGCCTATTATCAATGGTGATGACGTGATAACAAACAATAGCATTAAAAGATTATTATTACTTTGCGAAAGGAAATGCCTGTAAATGATTTTGCCATTAAGTATCTTCTGATTAATCTGTCATGAATCGCATTAACAAAATAAGATACTATCATCATCTGCCTAGTCGTATCCCAATTATGTTGGGGTCAGCTTCTAGTCATACCGGATGCAGAACACCTGTATTTCACATGGAGCAACTACCCATCTAACCTCTACAACCCAACTGGGTAATACTTGGTAAGACTGGATGTCAGACTTTCGGTCTTCTGACTTTGAAGGATCCACGGATGACAGCCTGGACCAACGGCTTAACGTGCTTTCTGAGGCACAGAGGGAACTCGGTATGTGAAGATCCATGCCCAATCCAACCATTTTTTTTTTGGGTGGGAAATCATCAAATAACTTCTCCCGCTCTGGGTGGAGCGGGAGGGCGTGTCAGACTTTACTGACTAAAACCCACCCGTGTTCCCTCAGTTGCCTGTGTGTCAGGGGCCGCGGTATCTCTTTCGAACAACCCGCACCCCTGGCAGGCATCGGCCCTTGCGGACCCCACCATTTGGTGCTGACATCTCGTTGAGGCGCGCGTGGAACACAACGCGCTGTCGACCCGGGCTTGGTCCTTACCGGACAGCGAGCTACCTATTACTCGCCGTCCGCAAGCCCGCGCCTACGGTGGCCGGGAATCAGCCTGGGATTCCCGACGCCCGGGGCGTCTCCCGCGGCGACTACGGCCGTGAGGGCGCAGATACTGCCTCTCCCTCACGTGCACCGCCTCCCTCTTCGCGAGCATTACTGCTTCGCAGAAGGAGGTGACGGCTAACCATTAACTCTCGCTCCGTACCATGGCCTGCACCAGGGCCGGACGCGAGAGATCGACGCCGCCGATCGCCTCCACGAGGACACGGCGGTGCTCCGCCCAAGCCGGGCAGCCCGCCACCGTATGCTCCACCGTGTCCTCAGATCCAACCATGAGAATCCATTCATGGCCCAACAACGGCAAGCGAAATTAAACCTGCTCGATGGACCCGCATGGTTGTTACTTAACCGCAAGGGAAATACTATCAAGGAGCAATATTTTATTTGGAAAAAGGACGTTTTTACCTCAGTTAAGTCCCTTTTGTATTTCACTAGCTGCTGCCCGCGGCTTCGCCCGCGTGTAGGTCGAAAATTATCCCACAGGAACGTATTACCGGGATTAAAAGTATCCTATGTTAATCCAGGTTACAAACTATCTGTTTGCCAAATTTCATCCAAATCCGTTTAGCCGTTTTTACGTGATTAAGTAACAAACATCCAAACATCTTAACAAACTTTCACATTTATAATATTATTACGTATAGTAGGAAATAGGATTAATATGAATCCAAACTTTAGTTTTGTTTTTCAAAACAATTGGAAAGCCTTTTTGCAAGGTTGTATTGTATCGCGTAAAAAAGTAGCCTATGTCCTTCTAAATACCCCAGGCTATATCACAGTCAAATTTCATGACGATCGGTTCAGCAGTTTAGGCATTAAATCGTAACTGACAGACAGATTTACTTTGGCAGTTGTAATACTAAGCAGGATATATGATAATTTGTAGAATCTATATAATATACATATATAGCAAAAAAATTGTAGGTAGGGTTACCTACAATTTATTTTTTTCTAAAATGACGCGGTCGGATCATAAAATGACGCGGTCGGATCATAAAATGACAGGGTCGGATCATAAAATGACGCGGTCGGATCATAAAATGATGCGGTCGGATCATAAAATGACGCGGTCGGATCATAAAATGACGCGGTCGGATCATAAAATGATGCGGTCGGATCATAAAATTGGGCATAGTTAAAGTTTATATGGAGAAGGAATGCATAAAGTTAATATTATTATTATTGTTGATTAAAAAATAAATGAATTATGGTCGAATTTCGGCCTCTTGGCGATCATCATCATCATGAATCAAAATATCATGATAATAGTTTTGTCTTATTATTAACATTGTCTGAACGGAAACAGAATACTAAAATAAAAAATTAGGAGCCAACAAAGATTCGTTTTTGTTGCTAATTTAACCTAACTTTTGGCATGTTTAATTAATAAAAGAAGTGTAAAATCTGAAAAACCAAGTCAGTACCGACAATGCTCAATTATCCAAAAGTTCAATAAACTTTATTGGTCATTGATTTATGCAGTGGTTTTTTCATATAACCAGATCTTCCGAAGGACTTTTCTTAATTTTTTACGCGCCTGTTGTACTATAAATGATCCTGTATCTCACTCAATAATGTTCTGCGTGTAGACTAGCATCTAACTGCTCATCACTTGAAGTACCTCTGTCAGACACGATGCTTGGTGAGACAGCGTGCTTTTTAGCCAGGCCCATCAGTGAGTTCGAGCTCGCGACTAGGTTCTCCTTAAGTTCAGTTCTGGCCAATCACTAGTACTTTTTAATTAGTACCTACACCATACAAATTACAGAATAAAATGTAGAAATTTTACATAGGGATCTTTTAAAGACAATCTTTGGTTGGATTTAAGGAGAAAAGAAATACAATACTGTAGGTACCTACCCGCTTATATACCATCTTCATACTATTCATAGGTACCTTGTTCCGCTATTGTTCCGCTCCGCGTAAACTGATAACTAAAAAAAACAACTCTACCGAGTGCATAACCTCCGCCTTTTTATGAAGTCGGTTTAAAAAGGAGCACAGAACTCGATATTTTGCTATGTAGGGAAGCGGACTCAGATTGTCTGAGAAACGGGGATTATTTCCTGTACCTTGTCCAGTATAATATAAACCTTGTATTTTTTTAATTATTAGGTACTGCGAAAAGTATGTTTATCCTCGTTAATGTTTTAATAAAAAAACATGGATAATTGGATATTGATGAAAAACATTTTAGGTATTTATGAGAATGATCTATAATAACTTTCCTGGTAAGGCTTAAAGGTTTATTTATGAAATACTTTTATTTATTTATATGGTACAACGTTATCTTGTTTCCTAGAACCAAATTGTGAATTTAAACCATCCAGGGATCCGCCCGAACACACACAAAAAAAAACTGTTCATCAAAATCGGTCCATCCGTTTAGGAGGACAGGAGAGTTTTAGTGACAGACTTATTAGTTTGTTAAAAACCATTTCTGTTTCGTTTTAGAATTTAATAAAAGGCTTGGTTGACAAGATTTAACTAAGATGGTGGTCGTTGATGTTCATAAACCTTAAATCTAATATTAAAACTAGATATCGTTAGTACGATTCAGTCTTCACCAATTAATAGGTACTTACATATATTCGAAAATCGCAAACAAATAGCGGATCCCCAGTACAATAATGACGAAATAAACGTAACACATCCACTATCACAAACGATGACCATTAACACAGCTATTAACCTCTCAAACCTTTAAATAGCATGTTTATGTTGATCGAATCACATATCAGTCGGGATCGACTAATCCCTCGCTAGCCGATTACTCGAGTAAAAAGGGAAAAAAGCTAAAACCGCTATAATAGACGCGTGGCGGAAACAATAATGTTAGGAGAACGGTGGGTAATGAAGGCGGGAGCGTGGCGGGCGCGTGTCTGCCCGCCGCGGCCCATAATGAGACCCCCACGCGGCCCTTGTCTGACCGAAGCTGTGCGTGCAAATTCGTGAAATTAAAAAATAAAATAGAAAAATGTTTTGTTATCCGATAGGTTTGAGTCCAAAGAGGGAATAATAGTGAGCTCAATTACGGAAGGAAAGCGGTGTGAACGAAATGGGAGCGCTTTGATTCGCATGCAGTTGCATGGGTGAACATACTTGTTGAGTTTTTCACTAGACCACTAAAACTCTTGATATATTTTGTTTGTTGGAGATGATTTAAAATTTAACACTGTATACCAACCTGATTGATTTATTTGGTAATTACAAGTAGGTACCTACCTAATGTTAGATACTTAGTTGTTTGCATTATGAGAATTTAAACAATGAATTAAATTGATTTACATAAAAACCTTTAATTACCACGTTATTTTCTCCCACATTTAAATTCTGTACGTTTGATGCTTCGAACTTTCTATTTAAAAAATACTTTTGGTAAAACATGTCCAGACACATTTAAAAAATAAAAAAGTTTCGAATATATCAATTTATTACCACACTAAAACACCAAGCTTAGTACTTAACCCTATCAACGCGCAAGTGATAAAAGTCGATTCAACTCGATTCCGATCTGATTCTTTTAGTCGATTAATCAAATCTCGCTCACCTGCGCCTGTCTTCGCTTTAGTCGTGTTCTGTCAAAACTCTTAATCCAAAGGTTTAAGGTGTGTGATCGATTGTCATTTGGTCTGTGAATTTGGGACTGTGGGGCCCGGAAGAAAGCGGATGATGGCCCTTTTTGAAGTGAGGACTATGGTCCGTTTTATAAAATGAAGATATTTTTCTAAACAAAAGATTTTTTATGAACTTAATTAAACATTATCGAGCCAATGTGTAACTACGAAACCACTTTGTGTATTTACTTTAATATGTTACTACAATGCAGCTTTTTTCTTTATAATAAGAAGTTAAACTAAAAAGTTCATTATAAGCTGCCTTAACTTTTCAAACAGAATTTATAACAAGCGAAAAATGAAGAGATTATAGTCTGTTGCTTATCTTTAAATTTAATATCGAATACTTTCAATATTTTAACTTAAATAGTTACTACATATAGTAGATTTACGTTAATGTATAAAATTTTCTTAGTCTGGCTCGCGTGAATAGAAGTTTCAATAAACCTTGATGTTAATGCTACAAGTGCATGTAACTCTTTGTAGTTTTTGTAGATGAAGCTATTTATCCCGACTTTATTGGGATTCCCATACTAAATATTATACAAGGTGGAACAGAATAGACGCAAGACCTGAAAGTAGTTTGTTCCTGATTCCCTACTGAATCGATTTCAGTAACTTTTAATAAAAGTATTTGTTTTAATTATGTATTTTGCCATACCTACCACTGATTGAGCCAAAAAAATTTCAATCTTATCCCTTAAAAAATAAGACTCAATTTTAAATGCATAAAGTAATGCTTGGGTCGACACGTTTTTCTTAATAATATCTGGGGGCCGATTCTACTAACAAATTTGTTAAAAAAACGCAATAGAACCGCAACCGAATCACCACTTTTAAGCGTTTTCGCATTCTACTAAAATGAACAACGGTCCAGCTGCGACACAGCTGCGGTTACGTTTTAGTTACGCCAACGATCCATTGAAACAATGTCAAAACCTATTCTACTAACAAAATCGAACATGAGCGTGACGTTTACTATAGGACAAAGTTAATGATAAAATTATGATCATTATGTCTTTTAATTATAGAAAATACTTTTAGTGCCACATATTCGTGTTTAGTAACATTTTTAGATTCAACTTTTTTCTTTTTGGTATTAATAAAACATATTATTTTGGCATGTTGGTAACGCGGGTTACCCGCTGTGTTCCCGCTACAGTTCAGTTGCAATTCGTTTTAAGTTTAGTTTCCATTTTGCTTATAAAATAGTAGAATGACTTTTTATGTAACTATCGAACGGCGATCGAAATCGAACTGTTGTGGAAACACAGTTTAACGTGTAACGTTGCAAATTAGTAGAATCGGCCCCCAGTTAGCTTTAAAAAAATGTTTTGGTCATCGTATTATGGTTTTAACTGAATACTCTAATTGGGGTGTATCAGGTCTTGCGTTAATTATGTTACTCGTTGTATAATATACAACCAGTTATGTAGTAAGAGGAAACATATTAAGTAGGTTTGAAGTAAAATGAATGCCTTTATTGACCTTTATTTACCACATTGTATTCATTCAAGGAAAATTAAAAAGAAGACCTTTTCGTGCCATCCATAAATCCATAAATCAGTGAAATTTAATACTATGTGCAGATAATAAATATAAAAAAAAAACAATTATAAAGTACTTACTAGCAAGAGCAGGAAGGATTTCTGCAGTATTGCAGAAAAAAAAAAAAAAAAAAAAAAAAAAAAAAAAAAAAAAAAATTTGTTTGAAAAAGTCAACGTCGCCGTCGTGAGCTAAGTATTTAGCTCACGACGGCGACGTTGACTTTTTCAAACAAAATTTTTAAATATAGGTAAGTACCCTATGACACTCGAGAATAATGTAAGTAACACCAGATATGTTTAAGCCCCATGGGGTAAAACTAAAAAACAAACAAATAAACTCACAATACCTCTGTATTATAATATAATAGTAGGTATATTTTTTTTATCACATTAACAGTGTGACGTTACGTTGACGTGCGATCCCAACATTTTACAGTAAAGTACAGTAGGTAGGCACAGCACCGTGTGAACGGCCGCTCACTATTTAGTGGCCCGATCAGCAAGGTGTCCTCTTTTTATAAAACTTTTTTTGGAATTAGATACAACAGAACATTTTGTACGTCGGCGCTCTGTTATCAGCGCCGGTGTATCGCCAGAAGGGTTGAGCTGCTCCGATATTCGGCCACTCGTAACGAAAAAATACGGTGTAGAAAGTTAATATATTTCCGCTTGATTCTCTTTTGTATTTAGAAGCAGAAATGGAAAATAATAAAAAGTACTAAACTCTCTACGTATGCATCCTGCATACGTAGAGAGTTTAGTACTTTTTAGTAAGTACGTTTTGTTAATAATGAGATAGGTGGTTTCCTATTTCCATTTATATTTTCTTTTGTGCACCACTATATTGTACACCCTTCGATGAGCCTTTGTGTGTTGTTTACTTCACCTGCATTATTTTTAATATCGTTAGTGTAATATCTAGTGTATGTACATTAGTATAGAACATTTACAGGACTGACTTCTTGCATAAGTGAACGATTTTAATACGCATTTAGTGTAAACCAAAACAATTTGGCAACAGTCAAACTGAGTCGGATGAACCCCCGATTGGTTATCGAAGAATTTATCGTGTTTTCCGAAATGTTTGTCAACAACTCTGAAGTGACCACACTACTGTTTTCTCTGGCCTGTATGGTTACAGAACGACCCCAGGTAGGCATAAAATTTGTAAGAGCTTGTATGAAACAGGATAAACCACCCAATGAGAGAAGCAAAATTGTGGGAATGAAGCCACCACCTCCCCGACTTTGTTGATCCCCAGGCATATTCCCCGCCCGGGCTTAATCTGTAGTGGCCTATATGGAAAGCTCTCAATCGATTGCGTAGCCCGCTGCAGTCATAATCTACCAAAGTGAGGATTACTGACCCATCCAATAGGCAGTGCGATGCTTCCGTTCATATCATGCCCAACTTGATGTAGTGTCCTAAGTGCTCGTTCACTTGTACCTCGGATGACCTAAAGAATGCCACTGATGCCGTTATCGATGTGGTCACCTATTAGGCTCAATCAATCTATAACCAATGAAGAAGAGTACCATCGACACGAAAAGAAGAAGAATATGGTCTAGCGCAGTACAGAGTTTCAATACCTATGTATATTATTATTGCAAAGGATTAGTAGTATTCTTCAAAATGACTCAGATTCTGTTTGATAGTGTGTCAACGTGTTATTGTAACTTAACTTAATGCAAAAGTAAAAAATACTGTACACAGGCGGACTTAATGTCTGAGGCATTTTCTACCAGTCAACCTTAGGGTGATGCAGAGACAAAACATGGCAGGTGCAACATAAGGGATGGGTTACTCGAAAAATAATACATTCCAAAACATAGATACATACATACATTTATATAACGAAAATAAACTTTGTCCTGAGAAATAACGATAGGTAGAGGAGAAAACGAATCCAGCAAATCAGCGCTGGGATGATTCTGCCAACTTCTTACGAATATGCTCACGAGCCTTCACTTTAAACGATAACCGACTGCGACTGGTTACCCTCCTGTTATTCAGAGGGAGCGCATTCCCATGTGTATTTTATTTATTTATTTGTAATGTGAGTTTTGTTAGTGCAGAATAAACATTTTTTCTTTCTTTCTAGATAGGCAGTTGCTCCATGTAAAATACTGGTATTCAGCTGCATGCGGTTAGACTGGAAACCGACCCTAAAATAGTTGGGAAAATGCTAGGCAGATGATTTCACAGAATGCACTTTGACTTTGCTTTGGTTAGTAAATAAAGTAAGCGATACACATGTAAATACCTAGCTGATCTGGAAATGTATAGCTTAATGTGTATACGTGTGTACACCTCTAACATTCATCGCCTACTACTTTCGGTTACACGAATATGAATTTTTCAGCAAAAAAATTGGTTCATACCAAAAAAGCATACGGAGATCACCGCATCCAATATAATAACGCCCTCAGAGCGCTGATGGCTTCCGCGAAACTGCAATTCCTTTTTTTTTGGTTGGGAAATCATCAAATCACTTCTTCCACTCTGGGTGGAGCAGGAGGTCGTGTCAGACTTTTACTAATTAAAACTCATCCGTGTTCCCTCAGTTGCCTGTGTGCCAGGGGCCGCGGTACCACTTTCGAACAACCCGCACCCCTAGCAGGCATCGGCCCTTGCGGGCCCCATCAGTTGGTGCTGACATCTCTTTGAGGCGCGCCTGGAACACAACGCACCGTCGAACCGGGCGTGGTCCTTACCGGACAGCAAGCTACCCAATCCTCGCCGTCCGCAAGCCCGCGCCTACGGTGGCCGGGAATCAGCCTGGGATTCCCGACGCCCAGGGCGTCTCCTGCGGCGACTAAGGCCGTGACAGTGCATATACTGCCTCTCCCTCACGTGCGCCGCCTCCCTCTTCGCGAGAATAACTGCTTCGCAGAAGGATGTGACGGCTACCCATGCACTCTCGCTCCGTGCCATGGCCTGGACCAGGGCCGGACGCGAGAGATCGCCGCCGCCAATCGCGTCCACGAGGACACAGTGATGCTCCGCCCAAGCCGGGCAGCCCTCCACAGTATGCTCCACCGTGTCCTCAGGGCCATCTTCGCAGTAGAAACACCCGGGCGTTTCCTGCCACCTTATGCGAAACAGGAACCTCCCGAAACAGCCGTGTCCGGTGAGGACCTGCCTCAGGCGGAAGCTACTCTCCAAGAAGGGGACTTACCGCCGCAATCACGGCGTGCCCAAAACTGCAATGCCTCGGGAATGTTTGTCGAAGCTAGCGTCAACTACTTCTAGGTATGCAAAAATGTGCGCGGCAGACCCAAACACTTTAATGATGCTGAACTGACAGGGTTGACTGTCAATAATAAGATGCTGCAAGCAGTAATTTGCACGTCACTTACAGTCGTGGGTTATTAATGTAAGTAGATACTGTTGTATTGTATTTAATGTCAATGTATTGTTTGTTATATGTGTGATGTATTGAATATTGAGTATGAGTTTTTGTTACTGGAATAATAATGTGAATAATATTAATTAATTTATACTGCATAATAAGGAACGCTTACTTAGTAACGTGAACGTGAAGTAGTCAACGCGAATCTTACCCTCAGCAGTTTTCGTTGCGGTCATTACTTTCGAATTTAGAATGCAAAATTATTAATTTTTTACTTTTTTGCCAGTATCTTGTTAGTGCAAGAAGTTAGCGACCGTACTCCTTATGAGGTCACTTTACATAAATTTTCCTCAACTGTAGTAATGAAGAGGTCTTTTGTGATTCCAGCGTAGATAAAGGAGTTAGAGACGCACTTGTAAAGGAGTGCAACAGGCGTAGTAAGTTTCAGATCTCTTAATGTATTTTATAATTTTATATTTCTTATTCAGCTTCGAAAGGAGACTGGATTTCTCAAGTATGTTAGAATTGACTGAATTGTGTGTACGTATTTTTAATAAAATGTTGTGCAGACTACGTATGTATTCTAGGTGTCATGTTTCAAGTCAAACAACTAACGGTTAATGGAAGATTATAATTATTTTGTTGTAACGAGCAAAGATCTAAATAATGCATCCACTCCTGAACGTGGATTTTCAACCAACTTTTCGTCGTCGGGGTCACGTTGTCACGTCGTCATCATAGTATCTTGTAGATAAGACTTCAATGAAACTGTACTTACCAGCATATAATTATATTATAATACTACTCTGTCAAGTACCGGGAAAGGATCAATATTACACAAAATGTTAGTTATTCATCCAAATTTATTTTATCGCCTTCAAAGTATGCTCCTTCAGAAAAGATACACTTACGCCAACGAATAATTTAATCGCTTTTTCCGGAATTGAGTTCAGTTCTCACGGCGAATTCTCCTCTATGTCTTCTATCTAATGAAAACGTGTGCCACGAAGTGGTAATTTGAGTTTAGGAAAAAGAAAGAAATTGGCTGAAGCCATATCTGGTGAATAAGGTGGTTGCTCGATGGTATTTGTTGAGTTTTGGGTCAAAAATTCGTTCACAATGGTCTTGTGCGAAGGCGCATTATCGTGGTGCAAAATCCAAGAATTTTCTTTCCACAAATCTGGCCTTTTTCGGCGAATTTGCTCTCTTAAACGCTGCATAACACTCGAATAGTATTCTTTATTTACCGTTTGACCTTCCGGTAAGAATTCCGAGTGTACAACACCGCGATAGTCAAAGAAATTCGTCAACCGTTTTTCGGTTTCGGATCTGTTGAAAGGCGCCACTCCGAAGCTTGTTGACTAGTTTGCAGGTCAAACCCGTAAACTCATGTCTCATCACCAGTAACAATGCGTTTCATGAATGTTGGGTCGGAATCGACTTGTTCTAGCACGTCCTCAGTGAAATTTTTAGTGTGCGTTTGAATGGGTTCCTGGATGGTTAAGATTAACAATAGGACCCTTAGGTGGCGCTGTTCGGGCAGGATACCGTCGGTCTGTTCAGCTAGTAAGTTATAAAATCAAAAACTAGGATAATAGTATATATAAGTATACTATCGCATATGGTTGCCCTGTGCCTGTAATAATAGATGTAAGTTGAAACCCTAACATCACGGCTTCCTCCCACGAATGGTTGGGCAGAGGTGTACATAGAGTACTTATACCGAGATTTAGTCAGTTATGCTTAAGTCCCATGCAATAGGGGCGAGCTTATTGTCATCAATCGGCGACAATTCCAGCTTCTGGGCTGCTCCTTAGAAATTTCACGTAGACAACCTAATAACACCTTGCCCGACCTGGGAATCGAACCCAGGACCTCGTCCCCAGCAGTGGTGCGTGCTACTACTAGACCAACGATGCAGTCAAGCAAATTGGGAAAATAAATAAATAAAAGAATAACCGAATTAAAAATATGAATGGACTCCGTTGCACTAGCAACAGAAGCAACGAAAGACAAAATTACAGATTGAAGAAATAATTCTATGGCGCAATGTCAAAAAAGAAAACTTGAACAATTACGTGTGTAGGTATTTTTTTTAATCGTCAGGTATGTTTTTTGAATTGTCAGATTGAACAACTTTCAACGTTCAACGTTGTTCGTGTTGTCAATGGTGTCGGTAACAGTGTCGCGAGTTCAACTGTTTTTTCCCATTAAAAAAAAATCCCCAACGCGCTAAAGAAGCTTTCATAAAAAAAAAGAAATAGAAAAAAGAGCTCAGAGAAATATAAAATAAATAATGAGCAATGTCTTCTATTTACAGTACATTAGAATAACCTAGAAGAAGAGGGACAATACAGCGGTACATGTAATAAAATTATCACGGTCCGATCTCTCTATTATTATGATCGTCATAATCCTCGCAGTTTATACAATAAATAGTAATATCCAAACAAACAAGCCAGTAATAATGCCGACACCAGTAGTAGCGTGTAATTGATAATATTTTATTATATTTGTTCACCAACCCCTGTTGATAACACCCCACATATTTGCTTTTTTTACAAAGCTCACGATTTGCTTTGGTTGTCTGTGACTGAGTTGCAAGCGGAGAGCGGGTTAAATTCATTATGATAAGCATGCATTAATTGTAGTTTGATAATAAGTATAGGTAACGTAAGGAAGGATGCTCTCAGGCTAGGTGGGGCAACGATCTTCGCAGGGTAACTTGTAGAGATGCCGTGCACTTGGAGAGGGCTATGTCTAACTTGCAGTGAATACAGCAGCAGCATGACAATTGTCTTTATATTTCTACTCTTCAGTAGAATAAAAATCGCTTGTCTACATTTCTCGGTACAAAACTGTCAACTGTCTATACGGAAACGTCATTTTTGTCTACTTTTCCGACGACAAAACGCTTGTCTACGGTTCTCGTGCTAAGCCTGCTGGTGATTTAGTTGTGTTTAGTGGATTTATTTCATGTTTGTAAAAGACTAGTTGCTTTTCAGGCTGATATGGCACTTTTTACTTGTTTTTACTACTAGATGGATTATCACATTTTTTATTAAATAACTTTTACTTTTTTTTCTATAAGGTTATGAAATCTAAAAGAAAATATCTAGAGACAAATTAAGTTGAAATGTGTTAAAAATTAAAGTTCTATCTACCTACACATATGCGTCGCGCCCGAGTCGTGGATGGACCGTTCTCCGTCAGGGGCTCAAAAAATGTTGATCTGTAAATTTTATATGAACTCGTTCACACATGTCCGTGTCCGGCCCGGTGACGTAGCTTCGTCCCGGGCACGACGGCCGTGCTTTGTGCGGATAAACCTTAAATCGCTTTTCACGTATAAATTAAAACTCTCTGAAAAAACATATTTGTTATTTGCAAGTGTTTTTAGTGACGTTAAAATATTAAAGAGAAGGGTTTGTTGTTTGTTTATTGTTAACTCAAGAACTATTTGAGTTTTTTTGTTGGAAACAATAAGCAGTAATTATGACGAATGGCCAATTTTTTTAAGGGTTAGGTGGTACCCGTATACCGGTACTATGGGAGCTGCCACTGTTTAGTTCCTACTGCTGGTCACGTACAGAATAATTAGGTATAGTTCTGGTACAATTATTATTGGAACTAAGTTCTTTATTGTACGTTATTCTCTGTACAATTGGCTAATGAAGAGTTAGACCGAAAAAAGTGTAATAATTTGACCGTTACGACACTTTGTACATAATATAATGTTACACTTTTTTCGGTCTTACTTTCAATCGCCTAGTGTACACAAGCGAAAGAAAGAGTGATCCACAGCACTGCTTTTTATACATGTAAGTAGGTACTTTGAGGTAAAATATTTTAGTGGCAGCTTTTATTTTGTATGTAGGATATCCAGGGATTGTAATAAAGACATTAAGTGTCACTAAACTTGCATATTATCATGTAAAAAATTAATTTGATTTATAACAAAACGATACCATGCATTCACTTTCTAAAGATTGGATTAAATCAGCAGTAGGTATTCATTAAATTAACAGATTTAAAGTTGATCAGGAATTCCAAACTGGTCATTAATAGTGATTTTATCCATACACTCCCCTTTTCACCCTCGAATAATAATTGGCAAGGGGTAGCGTGGGGCGAAGAGAGACATATGTCCCACCCTATGGACAGTTTGATGCATCATTATCTCAAATCAGACGAAAAGTATGCTGTCAGATATTTTTATGTTAACTTTTTTTCTAATGGTTATTTGCTGTCTCTACTGATGGTTAGGGTGTGGAGCTGACGCGGACTGTCTGACCTTTTCACTTTAGTATGGTTTTTGAATATCACCTATAAACTATTTTTTTTAAACAAAAACCGTAATAAATTGCGATTTCTGAACAAAAATAAAGTAAGAATTATAGTATCTAGCAGATGTCACAAGGTCTAAAAATAAATAACAGCCAACAATAACAATAAGTCAATAATACACTCGCATTAAGGCTGGCGGTACACGAAGCAATTTGGCACTAATGAAGCCATTGGGCGACAACTCGCTACGCGTATATCGTTCCGTCCGGTGAACGTAACCCTTGCCTTAATTTTATGGCTTTCGTCGGCCGATATATGATAATCATCGTGATTATAATTTACTTGTGCTAGGGACACACCACCGAACGAGTGGTTCATTACGAAAATGATACGCTATTTGTGTTTTTTATTGTTGAATTTTATTGTTGGGGTCTCTCGTTACACATAACGCGGTTAATGGTAGTATTTTTATTGGTGATTGCTTTATTGCATTTGTTTGTAATTCTTTTATTTTAGCTATGTTAATATGTAGTTCAATGGTTTCAGTTAGGTGCAAGGCACTTTTTGTTAAATAGGTATGTTTTTTTTTCCTGTAACGAAAAGCAAAAGAACCTAATGATTATGTTGTTTCTATGAAATTGTAAGTTGTAAGAGTATCAATTGGGAGGCGGAAGGTAATTTCAAGTAATCAAACTAGATGACGATGCAAGTCCACAGGCGCCGCAATGTTTCATGTTGTAGAATAAATTTCTATATTTTTCTTGAATACAGAAGCAAAACGGTATAAGTGCACCGCAGGTTTAAAAAAAAGACTTTCACATCTACAGTAGGCCGTGTGTAAGTGCTAAATTTTTGACCTAAACCTGCACCATAATTGTGAAACACACTATCAATTAGAATCTAAATAATTTTGAGGGATATTGCTAATCCATTGCTTACCTGCACCTTATAGTAAATAAATAAATAAATATAGTCGGAAAAATTCTTTGTTTATCAACGTAAATAACGCAATTGATTTTGTTGAACTGACAAAATGAAAGCCATTGCTATGATTTTTTTTTTGAGTGTGGGAAATCATCAAATAACTTCTCCCGCTCTGGGTGGAGCAGGAGGACGTGTCAGACTTTTACTGACTAAAACCCACCCGTGTTCGTTTATTTGCTTGTGTGCCAGGGGCAATGTTATCTCTTTCGAACAATCCGCACCCCTGGCAGGCATCGGCCCTTTCAGACCTCACCAGATGGTGCTGACATCTCTTTGAGGCGCGCGTAGAACGCAACGCGCCGTCGACCCGGGCTTGGTCCTTACCGGACAGCGAGCTACCCATTACTCGTCGTCCGCAAGCTCGCGCCTACGGTGGCCGGGAATCAGCCTGGGATTCCCGACGCCCAGAGCGTCACCTGCAGCAACTAAGGCCGTGAGGGCGCATATACTGCCTGTCCATCACGTGCGCCGCCTCCCTCTTCGCGAGCATTACTGCTTCGTAGAAGGAGGTGACTACCCATGAACTCTCTAGCCCGTCCTTGACGCCCTATTCCAAGGTACGTGTCCTACAACATGGGCACCCCGCCTTAGCGTGTAGTCGCTTTAAGCCCTAGCTGGAGGCCTTAATTTCTTGAGGCAACCACAGGTAAGTCCGGTTGACCTACGAGATGCCATTCACAAATATAAAACCATTTAATACTGCTGTGTAGTAGGTACTACCGTCCCTATATGTTTTTGAAAATAATTTTATAAATTCTGACAGAACCATGTCCCCATTCTCAACTCGCGGTTGATTTTAACAATATGGGCGCGCTGGCTCGCTACTGATGTTATTTAATTTTACGAGCACTTTCCGTTCCTCACCGTAGTTATCGCTGAGCGCAATTTGATTGTCTGTTTGTTCGACACGTCTACTGCAGCGCATTTACTCGTTGTAATTTAGGATCGGGCATTAAGTTTTTAGTCAATGTAATTGGCTTAATTGACAACACCTGGTTCTGCATGGGCAATTTTTTTTTACTGTACTTTGTGGTAATTTGAGTTTGTTATGGCAACTTTACAATGCAGGAGTGCACAACATTGATACGTTTTATTTTTGCGATTACTTATTTGTTTAGTTACTAGCTGTACCTGCGGCTTTGCTCACTTGACTGTATATTCTATTAGTTAGTTTAGTTAGTTAGTTTTAGTATGTGATCTTCCTGTGTGAGTCACAATAAGTACCTTTTTATTTTCTAGTTATGAGTTAATTGACACATGTCATGATTGTCTGCTTAGCTCTTTGAAGCCTTTACAGGTACCTACAGTGCGATATTTATTTCGTAGGTTAAATATCTCGTCTAATTAAATCTCGGGGTGGGGGGGGGGAGTTACTCACGTCCGTAGGATTTGCCATCTTTTTCTAGACCCACATTTTGCATCTCGTTTTGAACCCCGGGTAGTGCAAAACGAGCCAAGACGCCGAGTCTCGGGCGGCGGTAATAAATAAACCTGACTCTGCAGGACTAATAATCCTGTTCAGTGGCGGTAGGAAATAACCCCCACAAGCCAGAACCCTGCAGTCATTTTCGCGGGAACGGTGGGCTTGGCTTAATTGCCGGGGCTAGAAGGAAGAACGCCTCAATAAAAAAAATACCCTTATCCTACGGTGGGAACGCACCAAGAGGATACTAATCGGTGGCTAGTGGGAAACTAGTCTCTAGCGCCACCGGACAATCATCGAGTGTTTATAGCCTTCTCACAGGGATGGACGTCACCCTGTGAGGAACCGTTTATCGAGAGTAAGAGAAGAAATCATCAGTTACAGATATGGTCCCGACAAAAAACCCACATCAATATTTTTCATAAATCTTGAGCCTGTACCTACATGTAACAAATCAATTAAAGATAAACAATAGGTACATCTATAGCCAACGTATTAAAATTGAGGATCCACGTAAATATAGAACAATAGCGCAATGCTAGAGATGTCAGCAATATGGTCATTCAAAAAATAACTGTATGCGACCATTCAGATGTGTCAAATGTGGCGAAGGTCATTAAACAGCAGAGTGCCCAAAAAAAGACCGCAACACCCCTGCTAAGTATTTTTTGTGTTCATGCGACCATCCCGCAAACTACAAAGGGTGCCAGGTATATAAAGATATCCTGGCTAGGAAAACCACCAGACCAGGACCCAATTACACAACAGCAGCGAGCCAAAAAGTAAAACATCGCCTCTTGAATTTAATTTCAACAACAGACCAAAATAATCGGTATCATCAAATAAATGTGATAATAGCTTGGAACATAAACGGATTGTCACCCAACACTATAGAATTTGAGGCGGCGGGCCTCCTTGCCGGATTGCCGCCATGGGATCTGGAGGCAAAGGTCCTCGCACACACATGGGAGTGGCGCGTGGAGGCAAAACGCCGGGGCGTAACTCTGCATTAGCCCTGGATCAAAAGAGCTAGAAGTCAACAAATGTTTCTATATATCATTTACGCGGAAGAATTAAGCATCCCATACCATCAACCTACTCCCTCAACGGGACATCACTGCAACAAGTGAAAAATATACGGGATCTAGGTGTAGTGCTTAGCAGCGATCTTTCATTTACCACACACATAATAAACAATATCATTAAAAAACCAATGAAAATAGTTGGGTTTACAAAAAGAACTGGCAAAGAATTTAAGAGAACCTTGGCATTGAAAGTGCTCTAAACACCTTTGTGCGCAGCCTAGTTGAACATGAATTGAGCGCATTCAAAAAAAAAATGACGAGGTGCTTGCGGTTTAAAGACCACAAATGTCCGTATAGAGCCGATCACGCAGAACGGCTAAGTTACTTCAAATTAGACACATTAAAACAACGCAGGGTTCTAAATGATCTAACAAAACTACAAAGTTGTAAACGGGATAACATCGACTCCTGATCTCCTTAACAAAATCAACCGAGATGTACCTCGTCATTCTCATCTCCGGTCTAAGCGTAGGTACCACTAAGAAGTTTGCCACTAAACCGTGTCACACAAACCTGGGCCACATGCACCGCTAAATAGAATGTTGACTTTTTACAATAGTGCCTGTTCAGTCGACAGCAATATTGATATTTTCTTGGATAATTTGCCAATATTAAAAACTAAAATAAACAAAATTTATGTGCAATCAGCGGCCCACCGAGTCATACTTAATTTAATAATAATAACGTATGTTTAATTTCTTAATTTTATTTTATTTTATTAATTGTATTTAGTTTTATTTAATAATCTGTTCAAATTTAATACTTAATAATATTTCAATTTAATTTAGTTGAATTAGACTTAAGTACGATAATTTTTTTTTATTTTTTTATTACATACTTACCTTTATGTTATTTTGTTCAATATTCAATTTTGTTACCATAAGTGTGAATTGTTCATTGAATTTTTATGGTTGTATTGTGTTAGTGCAATGTGACGAAATCTATTAATTTAATTTTATAATTTAATCTCATTTCGAATATTTTACTAATTTCAAAATGTATCTTAAATCAAGTTCTTTGTTATTCGTAATCAGATTACTTTTCAATTTAACTATTGGTGGTGGAATTTCACTTTCACATTTAATTTTGACCTAAAAATCTGAATTAAATATAAATTGATTTACCCATACCTGTGGCAATAAATGTGGTCGAAATTCGACCACAATTCATTTAAATTTTAAGTGCATTATATTTTTATAATACCTATTAACTCTTTACATTCATAAAAACTTTACCTGTGCCGTAATTTTCGACAAAATAAGTAAAAGTTTTTGCATATAGATTAATTTAACCTTATACGTTTGATATTAAAATGATTCTGTGTTTATATAGTGGATTGGCATATTAAGGAAAATCTTTATGCGCCATCGTAAGAAAACCTATTCCTAATTCTTCGTATATTCAAATTATAACTGTAATGTTTCAACAGTTGTGTGCAATTGCTAGAGCACGGCAAATTGGTATAGCGTGTTAATTTTTTTGCAAAACAATTATTTAATACCTACTATGTATGTTTAGCATTTTTTTTAGTTTGTATTTAAAAAGGTATTTATATAGTTGCTTTGTGCTGTAATCTAGAATTTATACATATATACCTAGTTGATCACTACCTGTAGTTCATTATAGTTACATTCATATGTAAATCAATACCAAAATATATAATCAAATTACTTCAGGAAATTCGTTAATTTGTACACCTACATTTTGGCAAATAAATTACTTACTTACTTAATACCTAATGATTTTATATACAAATGTAGTTTTAATTTATAATTCCAGTTACAATATCCAGTCATTACAAAATGAATTCATAAAGTTCAACTACAATGTAGAACATACATGCATGGCTAAATTAAATCCCGTTTAAATTTTACTCAACGTAACAATTTTCGAAAGAGAATTATTACAATTAAATTTTCCACCGAAATGGATGTATCCATCCAATTATCCGGACATTTTATGGATGTCAGCGTTCGGAGGGGAGTCTCGACGTTAATCCCAAAATCAAGTGACGCTTGACTACGCGGAGAGACGCGCGCGCGCCGGGGCGATCACCCTACGACAAAAAATCGCACCTGTTACCCTTTTGATCCTAAAGTTTCTGATACTTGCGATAAACATACAAAGCTTTGGAAACATTTGCATATGATAAGGAACGAATGTTTTGTAAAATAAAATGTCTACTGTATCTTAATTTTCAATCAGAAGAAAAAACTTAACACTAACTGCGCGAGGGTGCGTGACGTCAGATTTTTTGATGCTGATGCAGTTAAAAGCGGTGATAGCTTTGAAGTTAAAACCATTGTGGAGAAACGATGTTGTGTTACCGAAGCGACAGGTGTGCTAATTATTGTCTATCACTTAACAGTATCTTCGAACTATGAAATAGACTGTCAACTGTTTTATGTCTTAATAGATTTTAGCAAAACATGATTTCAGTTAAAAATACGATGGATCGCTAGAATGCTTTTAGATCATACCTACCAATAATAAATTTGAAACTCCATTTAAAAAAACTATTTGCATGAAATCTGGCATGTTCTTTGATACACACAAACAACACAGTTTGAATCATTTTCGTGAACAACCAATCTAAACTATATAATATTGTAAAAGAAAATCGAAACCGAAACCAGTTCTTAAATTCGCTCAAATTTTCTACCAGAAACAGGTTGAAATCAAGCCAATGAATTTTATACGCAATGGAGCATAGAACAGCTAATTATTTACTCTATAGAATTATCTTAATTTAACATAAAATAATAAAATGATAAAGTTTGTCGTACGTATCGCAAAATACAATATTGTTTAGATTGAAAGATACTAGCATCCCCGTGGTGTACCTTTGCCTTATTCTAAAGTTCTAAAGTAGAATAAAATAATTGTTTAGGTAAATATAAATTTGTTATTGAATAGAGATACGTGTTTATAAAGTTTAGTGAGTGTGTAAACACTGTCAACTTTTTTTTTTTTACTATCTCCTGCCAGCGGCTTCGCCTGCTTAGAGGTCGAAGATTATCCCACGGGAACGTAGGTACTACCGGAATAAAAAGTATTATATGTGTTAAACCAGTACCCTAATTGCGTAACACGCGATTAATCATAATCGGTTTCATTTTGACAGTTCAACAATATTCATTGCATTATTTACGTTGTTGAGCAGACACATTTTTCGAACAAAGGAAGCAATGGTTTAGCCATCAGTTTCAAAACGAAACCAATTATGATGAATCGTGAGTTACGCAATTAGGGTGCCGGTTATAACCTATATGTGTGCCAAATTTCATCCAAATCCGTTCTGCCGTTGTTGCGTGATTGAGTAACAAACATCCAAACTTTCATATTTATAACATTAAGTAATATTAATAGGATTCATTTATTTTTTACGCTTCGGGGAAACTAGGCATGATGATGTAGTGTTATTTTTGCTGACAGACGTTTTACTTTAAGGTAATAACCATTAACACATTCTTTGTAACAAACACGTTAGAATGTTAGTCAGGCTTTTAAAAAACTAAAAAAAAAAACAACGGACTTCCGGAAAAACACTGCAGTTTGAAAAATAACTTTAATTTCGGAAGTTGGTGACTTTGGATATGTATTTTATTTTTTTGTCACCGCCTTGCGAAACTAAAGTTATTTTTCACATTGTAGTGTTTTTCCAGAAGTCGGTTGTTTTTTTTTGGAAATAGTTTATACCCACACCAATTCGAAATTTCATCATCCTTGGGGTCAAAACAATGCATATTTATGCGATAGCAGCAATCGCGGTTGATTTGCTGTAATTTTTTGAAGAGTTCGGTTGTCAGTCTCCGAAACTCATCATCAAATCTATATGAAATTTAAATGGAACCCTCTCGGGATTAAAACCCTTTCGAAAAAAAAAAGAATTTTGCAAATCCGCCTATACATATGTGACGGAATTATGCCCGAACATACATAACCTAAACATGCCGAATTGATAACCTCCTTCTTTTTGAAGTCGGTTAAAAATATTGTAATGTGAAATGATTAACACGAGAGAACTTGCGAATTCATTCCTTTCATTAAAACATTTGGTTGAGTTGTCTTTGACTGGTACACACGGCTAAACACCAAGCTATACATTTCCAGTATAAGCTGATCTCGCATTGTATAAGATTTTCTTTCAGTGCGAGATCAGCGTAAACTGGAAATGTATAGCTTGACGTGAAGCCGTGTGTATCTGGTGCGATCCACAAAGGCAGGATTTATTAACCAACCGGCCGTTTTTCAATGGAACTGAAAAACATTGTAGCACTCCGCACTCCGTAGTTTTCTAATCCAGCAATACCGTTTGTATTGGCCGATTTAAAGTCGCAATACAATAAAACCCTAACATATTTGAGTGTTTCAGATTTTATATAAGCTTTTTTTTACCTTAAACAGACTTCAAACCCAAGTAGGTCGCAGCAAGGACAACCTCCACAAGTAGGGATTCATGGACGGGTCACATCTCCGGTGTGTGTGCGGCGTCTCTCCAAAGACACGTCCTATCTTGCACCGCATGCCCTATTACCTGCACACGAGAGGACCTGTAATGGCTGCATCGGCGAACGGTATTCGCGTTACTGAATTTTGGGCCCAACAAAATAAATCTTTTCGTGTTATTTTTGACATCGTCACGCTAAGAAGACCAGCTTAAGATAAAATCTGCGGTATATTATTTCGCTTAAAACATTAGGACATTTATTCCACACTAATAATAGCAAAGTTTTTCCTGTCTTCACTCATCATTATAAAAAAAAAAACAAAAAGGATCAAAATTGAGTATAATTACATTCGCAGAAATGATTTCTAAACATGCGATGTCATTTAAAGTCCTCTACACTTATGGTCAAATCATCCGTTCTTGAGGGATCATCATCAGCACGAATGTAATGACGTCATTAGTGAGGGGCATATAGGACGAAAGAGGGTACCGAAGAACCGAGCCAAATATCCAAGTTTTGAAGGCGATATAGGTACATTAAGTATATTGTGGCTCTGACATCTGTTTTCCCTTAAATATAATCATCATAATCAGCCTATAACGTTCCCATTGCTGGGACACAGGCCTCCTCTCTGTGAGAGGGAGTGGGCCGTTATCCACCACGCGAGCCCAGTGCGGGTTGGTAGATGTCATATATCTTCGAAGTTTCGGTTTTAGGACATGCCGGTTTCCTCACGATGTTTTCCTTCAACGTTTTGAGAGCAGTGGTGATGAAATAATTTACACAAAGTAATGCGCCTGTCTGGGGTCGAACCTACGACCTACAACTCGCAAGTCGCGGTCGGTACCACTGGACCACAACTGCTCTCTTAAATGTAATGCCTACATAAAATCATAATGTTGTACTTTCAATACTCTTATCAGAGTCGAGAGTTGAAACGTATCATAATTTGTATCCTGAGTCAAATTATATTAGCTAGCAAAATTCCACAAACTAGAACGATATCTAAACATAATATTTTTTTTTTTTTATTGTGGGTTCATTGATCTTTGTAGTAAATTGAAATATCCGTTTAAAAATCAGTTTTATTTGTGTAAACTTTACAGACATACTTAATCAACCTATAATACCCCCATTGCAGTGACACAGACCTCCAGGCCACAGACAAGACTGGTATCGATATATTAACACGATAAAACATATTTTCTCAACTCATACTTCAAGTAAAAACACGACCAGCAAGCAAAGCACGAGCACCGATTTCTCGACGGGAGAATAGACATGACTATTAGCTAATTGACGCACAATAGGAGAAGATAACTATATTTTTCTATTAATTATCACAGTTATGCGTTCTAAACGATTAATGATTTTGTAGATAATCGTATATACCTACTTTGTGGCCGTCGAATAGAAAGTTTGTGGTCAGCGTGATTTTGACAGTTTGGGTAGAAATGTTCTTCTGAAATAGTCTACATTTTTAAGGACCAAGATCGTTAGAAAAGAAAGACAAAATGACAGATTGTAGAAAAATATCTACGGTGCGATGTAAAAAATGGAGAAACAAAATGTCACTTTGTATTGAAAAAGCACTGTCTATTCTTCGTAGAAATAGAAAGCGTCATGCTAAGCCTGCAGCGGTCAATATATTTATATTAAATCAAATAAAAATCAACAATATATTTATATTAAATTAACTCATACCTATCTGCAGAGTTCCGATAGCTAATTAAAATTTATCCTGTAAATTGCAACTGACCAATACTCAGTATTGCTACGTTTAATTGAAAAGCTCGTTCACAATAGCGGCATCAAAATGTTGATGATACTCAATTTGAAATAATGCTCGATGTTGGAATCCGCTAAAATATTCTGGTATTTATTCAGTCTGTTAAGCGCATTGATATACAAAAAACCCTTTATGCGTACTGTAAAAGTCTTTTAATTATGTATGCAATTGATGAAATAAGTACAAAATTACATGAATATCGGCTTTGTAAAGTATTAAATTAATGTGATTATTGTGATATGTTCTATGTCGTTCGTTTTTCTTTTTTTTACTTTCCCAGTTTTAATGATGGTCTGGCAGTTTGAGAAGGTACTTTGTGCGGCTTACGCAAAAGTCTTTTCTTTAATATTTTTCGTCGAGTGGTTGAGCTCCTATGTTCTGAGTTGAGTTACACGATTATTTGACAAATGCTTGCACTTAATTCCACAAAAATCACACATCATTCACAGAGATCGGTGTGATTCTTTCGCAAAGGACGATTTCCGATACAATTCATGTAAATTAGTGTCTGAAATCGGGCATGATCTGATTAAGATTATGTGTGAACTTTAAGAGGGCCTTTTTGGGGAACAAACTCAGGGATAATCAGGTGGGAATTAATGTACACTCCTCCATCTAGCTTATTGTTTAAATTATTAGGACGTATAAAAGTAGTACCGTTTTCTTACTCACAGAATAATAAACAATTTAATTTCATTTCATTACAATTTCGATTGACAGTATTTTTTTGGTTATTAACTAAATTAAATTTAATTACTGTCATGATTACCTGCAAATATTTCTAAAGGATGATGTTTATTCAAGTCAGCTGCGTCACTCATTTACATTGGCATAGCCATTAATTTTGGCAGTAAATATTGCTTTATTTACGTTGTAGAGTAGACGAATCTTTTACACATAATTATGAAGATTCTGAATTTACTTCAAAATCTTAGATGCTGTTTAAAATAAGGTTGAATACTTTGCTTCGATATTGGCTAAGGTGAGGTAGTCGTTCCATGTGAAATACTGGTATTCAGCTGCATCCGGTTAGACTGGATGCTGACCCCAAAATAGTTGGGAAAAGGGTAGGCAGATAATGATTGGCAAAAATGAAGAGTTTTGTTTTAGTCCTTTGTCCTCAAGGTAGCCTTAAGTAAAATATCAGAAATATTGTGTTAGACTAAGAACTCCTTCGGCATTAGATGAAGAGACGCTTTTTACAATATAACAATACACACATCTTCCTAAGTATGTAACAAACATAAACACATCTCAATAAAGCTCTCTATCCCAAGTTTCGGTGGCGGGATCTTTTAAAAAAAACTCTTGAAGTGGCATTCTGTCAAAAAGTACCGATTTCGGTCTTCATGTGAGTGAGGGTACGTACAAGTGCTGTCTGCCACCTGTCGATGACGTCACGCACTGACAACTGCGCCTCTGCGCGGCTACTCCGGGTGGCTATTCTGGAAGTTAGGTGAGAAACGTTTATAAATTTCTTTAATATATTTTTTTTGCTGGACTGTTAGTGTGATTGTGTATTCATATGATGTCTACCTATACCTATTCGTAGATCTTTGACAGTCGTTACGGGAAGTCTGAAGTCCAAAAGTTGGGATGTGGACAAATAGGCAGTCGCTCGATGTAAAATAGTGGTAGTCAGATGCAGTGGGTTAGACTGGAAGCTGACTCCAACAAACAAAGATAGTTGGGAAGAAACTGGGCAGATTGATTTAGTGTAATATAATATACTAGCTTCTGCCCAAGGCTTCGTCGTGGATGTCAGAAGTTATCCTACAGAAACATTCTACCGGGACACAAAGTAGCCTAAGTATAGACCCTTCCCTATCTCCTTGCCAAATTTTATTAATATATGTATATCCATTCAGTGGTTTAGGCGTGAAACCCTATACCTACATTATGGAAACTAAAAATGTAGGTAGGTACATGCAATAAATGAAACCACGTATAAATGAACGAAATCGGTCTAGTAATTAGGTCAAATAGAAAAGTTTTATTTTGAGCAAATTTGAACACTCTGTAGAATTGGATCTAATCTAGACAACGTAACTCTCTACCTTGTCGTTTAGGTGTATCCATTTTCAAGGATTCAAGTTCATTGAATTATTGACCTAGTGATCCAATTCTGCAGTGTTCAAATTTTCTCAAAATTATAACTCTACCTTTTTCCCTCTGGAATGATTTCGTTAATTTTTTGTGTTTCGTCAGCATAGATGATAACAAGTATTGAGTTTCCATTCTGTGTATAGGTACAGGACTTCTCATGTAGTACGTATTGTGTAATAGAGTCGGTAGCTCAGCTTAGAGATTTTAATGACTAGAAAATAGAAAGAAAAAAGAAACAGCACGATGTTTTAATCCTTATAACGAAACTCATAGAATAAAAAGTATTCCAAATTAAACACACGGTGTATAATCGACCGCATTTACACATTGCTGGAATAGGCCCCCAAACTTGCACCGTCACCACCCAGCCTACAATCATACAGTCCTCGAAATAATTCTATTCGTTCATAATTTGTAGTTGAGAAAAAACTTTTGAACAATATAATTATGTTACAAAATGATCAGTTCAGTTGTGTGCATAGAAATGCGCGACTCATCGTTGGGAACAAACAGAGGAAGGATATTATTACGGCTTGTGTTTTAAAGGGAAAGGCAGCGATGGTCATTATAGGGAGTTTCTTAAGGAGTCGGGACTCGGTTTGACTTTTCTTCTTTGCAATGTAAGAGCGGTAGCGAGAGATAGTAGCCCAGGGGAAACAGCCGCAACAAACGACGTAACCTACGTAGGTTTGGAACGCCGTGCTTCCGTGCCTCGGAAAGCACGTTAAGCCGTTAGTCCAGCGTCTGAAATATTTGAGACCGTGTCAAGCAAGGGATGGCTGAGTGCACCTGCGCAAACGCACACATCCTGGTACCTACACTATAATATATCCCGCATCGCCGATTGCAGACTGCCAATAGCCGCTATGGCCGAAATTCGTTCTGAAGGACTTTTATTTCGAACCCAGATAGGCACTATTGTTATTTTTAATCATTTTAATTCAGAACTCATTATTACATTCCATAACTTGTTAGTAAAAAATACTTAAAACTACGTTAGTAAAATTATTAATGATTGTACAAATTGAACATTATAAAAAATTTAGCTACTTAACATTATAGAGGGCACCACCCGAGCCGTGAACTGTATTCCAGTGCCTCACAACCAGGCAATCAACCCTTTCCAAAATGGTATTCAGAAGGCTGTTGGTGCTGCCCCGGCACGCGGTGCATCAGGAGCTGTACTTTGTGTACATTATCTCATCACCACTGCTCTCAAATCGGTGAAGGAAAACATCGTGAGGAAATCGGCAAGTCTTATTAAGTACCAACAAACTGAAGACATGTGACACTCACTTGCTCCCGTGCCAGTCCAATACACTGTAACTTTTGAAAACTACACGTGAGATACTTACTGTAAGCTTTGTTACAGTTTTTCAGCATGTCTAAACCTTAATTTGAACGTTAAACAGTGTTTTTAGTTTGCCATATCTTGCACAATACAGGTTGAAATTGAAAACATACGACAAACCGTAATGGGAGATTGTACTCATCATTATGAACAACTTTTACTGAGGGACCAAAGATGCAATCGCAAAAAAAAACCAGCTGTTACCTACATTTTGACGAGTTATGCGAACATAAATGTAGGGAACAGATGTTTTTTTTTTCGCGATTGCATCATTGGTCCCTTAGTAAAAGTTGTTCATAATGATGAGTACAATCTCCCATTTCGGTTTGTCGCATGTTTTCAATTTCAACCTGTATACATTGAATAAAAAAATTGTTGCTTAGGGGTACTAAACAGACATAAAGAACCTAATTGGGCGTAGTTAAGCTAAAACACTAAAAGTTGAGTTACAGTCTTTTGGATTGGCACGGGACGGGCCGTCGTGGTTTATTACGACGTGGCCAGGCCTGGCCGGTCCCTCTTATAGCCCAGCGGTGGGAACATTATAGGCCGAGGATAGTGCTTTTACGCAATTTTGGAGATTTTTACTACAAGTGATAATAAAAGTGAAAGCACTTAGGTTGCACCGTATCTTTCTGTTGAATAGATAATTTTATGTTAAAAATACGTGAGCTAGATTCCCTAGAGGTACTTACTTACTTCTCTGATGTTTTATGGTACAGTTATGTTGTTTTATATTATAGTAGGAAGCGTGCGGGAATTACAGCCGCGAACTTTTCCGTAGACGAAGCCGCCGCGCCAATTAAATGAAGAGGGCCCGGCAGGAACGTGCGTGGTAAACGTTGACCGCGTGGCTATATTTGGAACTAATGCCGCCATCTTGTAGTGTCAATACACAATTACGATTCCAAATTATGATTCCAAAAACGCACCCTTTGAGTGTCATTCAGGCGCCTTGAGATCACTGTAGCACTTGTAAATTCGAACGATTTTTATGTTGACATAAAAATTCTTAAAATTCATAAAATTTCTTGAGAAAAGTAAGTTTATTATCTAATTTACCCAACTACTGATAAATCACTGTCTAAAAACTATGAAACAAGAAAATATTAATATTAAAATCCGCGGTCGTACTTATGCCACTTATGATCGCTTACTGCTATAAGAATGTATTGTTTAATTAGAGTAAGTTACTTAGTGGTACCTACTAAACCTTATTTGTAAAATTATGATAAGTACCTATAGTTTCGAAATTATGACGGAACTGACGAACATACATACATACATACTCGCATACATACATGCGTAACATACCGGTCAAAATCATAAACCTATTTTTTGCTTCGCCGTAGAGTCGGGTAAAAATAGAAGTTTTGTTACGTGTCATCCCTAGATGTGAATAAAAGTCTTCAACTACCTAAATTAAAATAATATGACAAACGAGTTATTTTCCAATTAGTAATTGTTTAAAATGCACTTTACTTTTCCTTTGCGCGTTCGTACTAGGCCTACAGACATTGATCAAAGCGAAAAACCGTGTTTCTTTACTTGTTATAGGTACCTACCTAGTACTGTATTCAAACATTAGCTGTCTGCTAGCTATGACAATGAGCTTTATTTTCAATGCAAATGAATTCATGGAAGATTTTGAAACTTCTTTGTACGCGAGTACGACAAACTTCAAAGTTTTTGTACCTATTATTTCCTACAATCTGACAAAAACTACAGTAAAAATAACATTAATTAAAAAAACACACTACCAAGTGAAAATAACTTAATTTTCCGAAGCAGCAACGCAATAACTCGCGTTACGCACTAAAAGTAGGAATGGATTTTATTCGACAGCTTAACAACATTCGACAGCTAGACAAATTTTACGAACATATAGAGAGAGCAGTGGTGGTCCAGTGGTAACGGCCGTGACTTATGAATCGTAGGTCACAGGTTCAAACCCAGGCAGGCGCTTTACTTTGTATAAATAATTTCATCACCCCTGCTCTTATAACGGTGGCGGAAAACATCGTGAGGAAACCGGCATGTCCTAGAACCAAAAAATTCAAATACATGTGACATCATCGATTACGGCCCACTTCCTCTCTCTCAGAGGAGGCCTGTGTCCCAGCAGTGGGAACATTATAGGCTAATTATGAATGAATATGAACGAACATATGAATCAGGACCTTTAAAATCATCCAGATTTTGATTAATTAGGTTGTAAATTGTTTATATTTTGTAAAAAAATCAAATTCAAAGCTTTTATTTCAAATAGGCACTTAAAAGGCAGTTATAAACGTCAACATTTACACTAAAATAGAATTGATTCTAGTCGCTCCTTCGAAAATGTAGTTTCATATGGAGAAGAATGGGCAAGACACTCCACCGTTACTCTTTTAAAATGTTTTAAGTACAATATTTAACATAGTACATTCACTATATGATTATGTGTGAAAACGATACACCCAGACTAAAATTACCATACCAAAATAGGTAAAAAGAATCAAATTGAAGCAATACAGATAAATGGTGCTCACACATTTACAAACATTGTAAAAGCATTAACTTTTAATTATATGAATTAACATAATTTGATAAACACAAAGCAAAGCTATTATTATGTACAGGTATATAAAAAAGAAAATAATCATAATGCATCAAAAAATAAGTCCGCATCGTTGTCAACGGGAAGAGTGCCCAAAAGGCTGGCAGCATTGCCACGTTGTATGGCAATGCTGATTCTTTGGCCGAAATATAGGCCAGCCCTTTGGTCACGTGAAGAGTCAACCAACCGCTTGGAAATATCTCGGAAAAGTAAGTGGGCACTCGGACCCCATGGCCCTAGAGTTTCAACCCCAAACGGCTCGAATATATAGGTTCCAGTAAGATTGGAATATTTGCGCCGTTTGAGGTTTTCCGCACCTGCAGCAGCCGCCCCAGCACAATTCGCCGTACTAGAAAGATGGGATGGCGCAAGGGTGTCGACACATGTTGCATCCCACACCAAAGGCCGACCTAACTTCCAAGGCATTATGGACATTCCGTCTGGTCTCTTCCCATCGTCGCGTGCCAAGCCATAGGGTTCTAAAACAGCTGGCACCCCGGCGGTGACAAGAGCACGACGGATGATGTCATTGATGCTGGCGTGCCGTGCTATTCGGCCTGCGCTCCTACTGCAGGATAAGCCATGGTGTCCGAGGCGGTCAACAACTTCACCGCATTGGCAGCGATGCAGAGCCACACAAGGAGCGCCAAGACGCAGGCAAGTAGCGAGCCGGAAGGTCGAGTCACTCAGCATAGTGCCTATGTTGGGTGACGGTAGTGCCTGCAGCCAGAGGCCCGACTCCCACTCACCCACAGCCAGAAGGCGAGCAAGCTCAGCAGTATTGGTGGACGTATTAATTAATTTATTCCGTACCAACCTGCAGAGCGGCTCATCCCACTGTCTCTGGGAAGATGGGTTCACGGGCAGATCTGTATCCGGGCAAGCCATTTTCCAGGCATTCACCGCATCGGTCAAGCACGGCACTTCAGAGTCAACCAGGCAAGGGGCTAAAATTTTCCCAGCCAACTTTTCGGTGCTGTGGACAGAGGACAGGAAAGCCGGTAAGCTGATACTAGTAATTTTACGGACGCCGAGGCCTCCAAACCGGATGGGTAGTGTGGCTTGAAGCCACGCTCGGTCGTCCAAAGCCACATTTAAAATGGATGATAATGAGCTGCGAATAATTTGGTCAATTTTGTCCAAGAGCTGTGGATACTTCCATAAAGGGGAAGAACGTAGAAAATATATAAAATTTGGGCCAAAACAACAGTATCTAATCAGGGTGAATGCCGAGTGTAAATTTATTTTAGAGAGTCTTTCCGAAATATCGTTGAAATTTTTAATTTTATCGTCGATGAATTGAGAAAAACTGTCTTCCAAAATTGGGGAACCTAGGAGGTGCAGTGAACTTTTTTCTAGAATTTTGATATGTGGGGCTATTTCATTAAATTTTTCTAAGGTCAATTGTCTGTCGGTGACGTCAGAGAGATAAATTTCACATTTTGATGTGTTAAGGTCCAGGCCAATGGATTTAAATTGTTGTTTAAGGAGTTGTAGGTCTTTCAAAACGGTGTCTACATCACCTCCTAGCGTGCCATCATCTAGATACCAAACGTTAAATTTTGAATTTAGTTTCTGGATAATGGGATGAATAGCTAAGCTGAAAATGACAGGCCCGAGAGGGTCACCCTGTTGGCATCCTACTGCAGATTCTAAAACATTGTCCTTGTATAATAATTTGGAAGGGTACCTGTAACATTGCCATATAAAACCATAAATTTCGGGTAGATTATTTTGTAAAAGTAAGTATTCGATTTTAACTTTTAAATGTGGTAGGTGTTTACCGTACACAAATACGTATCCCACTACTTGCACTGCAAATAACAGCGACAAGAAGTTTTATAACATCACCAACATAAGTGGAAATACGTTTTATTGAAGCTAACTCAATTATTCCACAAGAAAAGTTAACTAGAGAACACCCAAATATCGCCAGTTCTGTTTAAGGCTTAGGTATCAGGGGACAAGCCCATTGCCATCAACCTAGTACAAACCAAGATTCCGTAACGAAAAAGTCTGTCTAAAAATATTTTTGACGCTAAATCCAAATTCGAAGTCTAAGTCCACCTATCAAAACAAAAACGACAATAACAATAGTCTACAGTTTATTACTGCAGGCTTAGCGTGACGCTTTCTATAGTTTCTATTTCTACAAAGAATAGACAGTGCTTTTTCAATACAAAGTGACATTTCGTTTCTCCATTTTTGACATCGCACCGTAGATATCCTTCTACAATCTGTCATTTCGTCTTTCGTTTCTAACGATCTTTGTCTAGGTCCATAAAAATGTAAACTGGCAAAATCACACTGACAAAAAACTTTCTACTCGACGGCCACAAAGTATATACGATTATCTACATAATTATGATCCGTTAAGAACGCATACCTGTGGTAATTAATAGAGAAACATTTTCTCCTATTGTACATCATTTAGTTGATAGTCATGTCTATTCCTCCGTCGACAAATCGGTGTTCGTGCTAAGCCTGCTGGTCTGCTATCAAAAAGCTACACCCCGGTGTTTGGTAAAAGTGTCGTCGACACGTTGGAAGCGTCTCGTCACGCGCTCGAAATATTATATACTTATTGGTACCATATGAATTTGATTAACTTAGCTTGTAGAGTAATTTCAGTTAGCTCTGGGAAAAATACTCTTTCGAGTACAAAAATATCATAATCAATTTGCAATATTGATGAAGATATTGCTGGACATTCATTAAAAATAAACAAACAGCCGTAAATAGAACCTCCTCCAGAAATAAACATTGCAGACGACTATCACCCACAGCGTATAATATAAGAAAAGCCCCGACGGATTCACACGAAAAGCTATAAACAAACCATTTCAGATATAAATTCACTAGTAGATAAGACATTAAAAATAATCCTAGCTAAAATAACAAACTTATGGCTTCAAAACAAAACAGCACCCTAATTGGTGCAGAATGGATTTGAACCCATAAATTTGTTCACCCATACACTATCAATCAGAATCTAAAAGGTAATTAGTTATCCATTGCTTCGTATGTTTGAAGAATTTGTCTGCTCAACATCGCATATGTAACGCAATGTATGTTGTTGAACTGTCAAAATCTAGGCCATTCCTACTGTTAGTGCTCTACGGAATTACCCCTCAGCTTCCCCCTCATCTCACGCGTAGCTGATAGTTAAATGATCAGCCGGTCGACACTTGTAAAAATCTCACCGTGAACTGAGCTTATAGTGAGTCGTCAATATAGTGACATAATAGCATCAATAGAATGACACCTCACTTCAAGGTCACTTCACCTAAGTTTTCACGGTGAGAATTTTACAGAATAGATTTGCGGCCGTTGTGTTTTTATTCGCGCCACCAATTCCGGAGGCTTAATAAGGCTTCTACAAACAGGCGTAGAAATTGTTCTACGAAAACTTAATGGAATTTGTTCTACAAGTGTCGCGTCGTGCTGTCGCTTTGCACCTGTTTGTAGAAGCCTTTAATTTACCACAGTGCTTTATAACGTACAATGTGATCCAAAAACTGAATACGTTTGCCTGTTTCATTAAATGAAGTATAAATATTAAGGGTTCATTTTGTGACAGTTATTTTGGTACACCAACAGCAGTACAAACATATCAAAACAGAATTGATACATTGTAAAATTACGGGTTTGTTTGCCTATGAATGATATAAACACCATTCACCATAAAACAACATCGTACTTTATTATCTGCCTAGCTTTTCCCCAACTATGTTGAGGTCGGCTTCCAGTCTAACCGGATGCAGATGTATATCAGTATTTTACATGGAGCGACTGTCTATCAGACCTTCATAGCCCAATTACTGGGTAATACGATACTCCTTGGTAAGTAAGACTGGTTGTTAGACTATTGGGTTTCTAACGACCCGTAACGACCGTCACAGATCCAAGACCGACCACCGGGACCAACAGTCACGGAGAGGTCTCGATATGTAAAGAAAGGTCACCCATCTACGGACTGACCGCGGCAAACGTAGCTTTACCTGATCAATTGACCCGTATGGCTGTTATTAACTTAGCCACGAGCCTCTCCACCTTAAAACCAAATTAAAAATAACGTATGAAAGCATAAAATACAATAATTAGAAAGTAAAAATTAGATTAGGGCTATTAATATTTTGCACGTTTTATAGATAGCGACTGCACGAGATTAGAAAAGCTGACGAAGAGTTACATTTTTACTGAGTTCACTTGTAATCACATTCTTTTTAATGAGTATTATTATAATATATGAATGTCCAGAGGTGGCCAGCGAATTAGATCCATAAATTAGGCCTTGAATTAGTCTTTCTATCGACACTAGGTGTAAATATAAAATTGAGACCTAAATCCTCGGAGAAGTCAGTACACGTCTACATGCATTAAAACATCAATAGGTACCATGTTCTCAAAGCTGGTTAAAATTAATAAGGTAAAATATTTTGTTCGTCATTTTATGCAAAGTAAACTTAAGTGTGACTAAATAAATTTCACAAATTATTTAATTTTTCGATAACAATATAATGCAATCTACAAATAATTTTGCTACGCCCTATAACAAGATCGCTTAACTTTCGATTATAGATTTATTTACCTCCAATTCTATTATATTTTATTCTGAAACGAATCCAATTCGCACCTTTAGTACGCTTACCGTGACTGGCGCTGATTCGCCGTGCCGTGTACGGTTTCGTATGCGTGGCTAATCCGGACCGTATCCCGTACAATTACGGCTCTAAGGCGAGATTTCTACTTTAAGATACGGTTTCTTAGAAGAGCGGTGACTATATTATAGCAGCTGTCATGAAAATCTGTAATTTTCACCAGTATTCGATATTAAGGGCTGATTTTTCAATAGTCAGATATTATCTTTTATCTGAAGAATAATTATGTCAATTTGCCATAATTTTCTATACATAAGCTGTCAAACCGCAATATTTATTTAACAGATTTAAGTTACGTGTCTGAGAATTGATAAAATCAGCCTTTAGTTGTCAAAACACGGTCTGGATTCGGATAGCCGATTGTGGTATGACCGTTCTCCACTTTTTTAAGGAACAAAAGATTAACCTTGAGGATGATGCGCTTTTTTTTTTCTTGTTTTTTGGGTGGGAAATCATCAAATAACTTCTCCCGCTCTGGGTGGAGCGGGAGGGCGTGTCAGACTTTTACTGACTAAAACCCACCCATGTTCCCTCAGTTGCCTGTGTGCCAGGGGCCGCGGTCTCTCTTTCGAACAACCCGCACCCCTGGCAGGCATCGGCCCTTGCGGACCCCCCATTTGGTGCTGACATCTCTTTGAGGCGCGCGTGGAACAACGCGCCGTCGACCCGGGCTTGGTCCTTACCGGACAGCGAGCTACCCATTACTCGCCGTCCGCAAGCCCGCGCAGGATGATGCGCTGAGGTAGCGAAATGCAACTATCTTACGTTTTTTTTAAATTTGCAGGTTAGTGTCAGATGACAGTTCACAAATTACTTTTTTATGAAATAGTTATTTAACTGACAACTGGGCTTGAATTCACTATGACCACTTATCGATTCCTTACTTGAGACCACGTCAATCACACATGACTTCTGCTAATATCGTATTAATAATATCGACAAATTGTCTTCGAACATACAGTACAATACAATATTCCACTCCAAGCGAAAGCTTGGAGTGGAATATTATTTCTTATATAATAATCTAATAGCGTTTTCCGCATACCACGGATCGAAGTATAGTACCCCATATGGTCAGGTGTCGCTAATTCATCAAATTATGTAGTTGAAGCAGTTGACAACAAAATTAAAACTCACTGTTGTATTTCCATCGCGTGGCTTAGTACTGAGATGAAAAACTAGCAATAATAATTTATTTCAGTTCGTTTTCGTAATTCGTTGCGTTTAAATTTTAATGTTAAACCCGCTGTCTCTAAAACTAGGAAACACCTAAATGACTATCCCAAAATTCAAATCCAATCCAGTCATTTATTTTACAGGTAATAAAATCCAATTTGTTAGTAATTACCTAGATTATACGCTAGCGTTAGTACCTACATACTTTGATAATAATTAATAATAATGTCAAAATAATCAATACCTACTAATGTAAAAATCAGATAGCGGGGCACAACAATCCGACTTCCATCGAAGCTTACATAGCTTGCCCATTAGCTATCAAATCTATTTACAAACCATAATACTGTAAGCTGCATTGATTTTTCTCAGCCTCCTAACGATGAAAGGTTTTTCTTGGAAGCAACACAAAGCCTGAAGAGAAGTGAACTCGCTTATTATATCTGGCCTTTTAGTGGTGTCGGCATTGTATGCCTTGATAATGAAAACACCTCTAGACTACTTTATCCTAGACGTCTGCTACGTAGAATTTTCGAAGTGCTATTATGTCAATTTTATATTTGAACTCCACTAAGTGGCAGAGGGCACGGTGACGTAAATATATCGCCTTCTGATGGTTATCAGAATACTGATCAATTGACTGAATAACAGAATGGCTCCGTTTAGTCTGTCAATAGTATTCTTTAGGTTTCTTTAAATAGGCACAACACAACAGCGGGACGCGACACTTTAAGTACAATTTCCATGAAGTTTTTATAGAAATTGTTCTACGTTAGACGCGTCGTTCTGTCGCGTCGCGTCTTTGAATTTTGGGATAGTCATTTAGGTGTTTCATAGTTTTAGAGATAGCGGGCTTAACATTAAAATTTAAACGCAATGAATTACGAAAACGAACCGAAATAAATTATTATTGCAATTATATTCTGAAGGCTAGGTTTTCATCTCAGCACTAAGTCACGCGATGGAAATACAACAGTGCGTCTTAATTTTGTAGTCAACTACTTCAACTAAATAATTTGATGAATTAGCGACACCTGACCATGTGGGGTAAGACCTATAGTAAAGTACCAACTACACTCTTTTGCCAGGTATACCGGGATTATCTTAACAATACTGTGTTGAAGGTTTATTGTGAAAAAAAAATATTCTAGAATTGAAAAAAAAAATTGTGTCAAATGTCACAAAAATCAACCTTTAATTACCTTATTTTCTTACATGGTGCGACTAACCTCCACAACCTAGTAACGGGGTAGTACTGGGTACCACGATACCCATTGGAAACTTGCTTGTCAGACTTTCGGGCTTCTGATGACCCGTAACGACTTTCAAAGATCCACAAACTACAGCCGGGACCAACGGCTTAACGTGCTTTTCGAAGTACTGAGGCGTCTTGGTATGTAATGATGGTCACCCATCAACGGACCGACCGCGACAAGCGTAGCTTTGCCTGGTCGACCCGTGTGACTGTTATTACTTAGCCAATAGCCCTATTATTATCTTACGGTAAGTATTTCATAAAAATAAACTTGCATTTGTTGGTCAAAACTCACCATTAAACTGAATTAGCTAACGAAAATCTAAATATGATCCCGAGTTTTATTTAGGTAAAATGTACTAAAATTGTGCTTTCCATTATCAAACAAAACTAAATAGACAACATTCCATCTTCAATAGGTATGGCGCGGTAAAGTTACACATCACGCTCACTATTGTCCAGAGGTGCAGGGGTAGCACAATGGGCGCGGCGGGGTCAGACTACTAGTGTTACAGGAACAAAGACCTGTTTGAGGTGTTCAGAATGGCCAGTGATTGCTTCTTGTTCAGTTCGTAACATTTGGCGGTTGGTCCAAGTTACGTGTTTGAGGAGGGTATTGACTGATGAATAAAAATATTATGAGAAGTCAGATATACACCTGTCAAATAATTAACACAATAACTTTTCTATTGTTATCAGACTCAATGAGTCTGCCTAACAGATGAAAAATTATTCCGTATTATGCACAGAACATAAACTTTCACATTTATGTATGTGTCGTGGATTGATAGCGCCAAAGTATAGCGGATAGCGCCATCTAACAATTTGATTCGTAAACGAATAATCATGTAACCGGTAAAGCAAGCGAGCTCTACCGCTTGGACACGATCGTCAGTGGAGGGGATGCAGCGAGGACTGGCGGAGAGACTGAGTGCGACGACAGTCTACAGTTGACAGTCGAGCTCGGACAGTCTAGGAAAAATGCTTAGTACCAACGCACGTGTTTGTTTCCGATGCACATTTTCATTTAATTTGTTACTCACCAGTTTATTAAAGTTATTTTAAATTTAAATTATCTTTTCGTTCGAGTACCCACTACAGTGCCCACACCTACCTAAACTATGTCGGATCGCGAAGAAGACCCGATGTTTTGCATCTCGGCCACCATGATACAACATATGTCTATTCTAGATTTTATAAGAAGTTAAAGCTGAAGAAAGAGTTTGAGAAGAGAACAGTAGGTATGCGAACGAAATGCTTACTTCCATAAAGCGTACTACAGTCAGACTGAGTTTTTATCCGAGTTTTAAATGTTGTATATTGATATACCTGGCTATTGTTACCAAAATTGTGAACGATAATATAAATGCATGCCAATTGGTAAAATATGACTAGACGAATTCTATACTATTCCAGAATCCTTCAAGGCCATGAAGATAAGGAAGGTAGGTTCAATTTCATTGAAACTTATGAATAAAGCTTACTTGCCACGAACGTAAATTGAAATAAAAGAACTTAACTAAATCCCAGGTACCTTCCTTATTCTATTTGAAAGTGGCATTAGTGACAATATAATAAAACTGTCGCAGAAGATTAGAACTTGCTAACTTTCAGGAACTTGTCTCATTAATTGAGTCATACAGAGCTGTGAGATACAAATCCGATTGAATATCACAAATGAAGACGCGTCGGCTCCACAACGCGTAGACGTTTGCTCATTTATCAAATGATGGCAGAATGTGACGGCGACGACCTAGACATACTTAAAGACTGGATAAGTTTTGAAACAATTTAATTTAGATGCAGAGCCTTGTATAGGGGTTATTTTAGAATAGATAAACTATACACAACTGATCTGATCCAATGCCTTAGTTTTCAATTGAATGCTTAGTTTTTTAAGTATTTAAATCACCACTGCATTAGGTACTTTGGCTTCCATATAGGTACATACAAATCCGTGGCCTATTGCCGTTATTATCACCCCGAATTCACATAGTATAAAGTGTTTTTAACCGACTTCAAAAAAGAGGAGGTTATCAATTCTGTATGTTTTTTTTAAATGTATGTTCGGGTATAACTCCGTCACATTTAGACGGATTTGCAATTTTTTTCTTTTTCGAAAGGGTTTATTCCGAAATTTTCCCATTTAAATTTCATTTAAATAGATCTGATGATGAGTTTCGAAGGCAGACAACGGAACTCTTCAAAAAATGACAGCAAATCAACCGTTATTCCTGCTATCGCATAAATATGCATTGTTTTGATTTGAGTGACTTTGAAAATACCCCAAAGATGTTAAAATTTTGAATTGTTGTGGGGTAGGTAATAAATAAAAAGTGAAAAATAAAAAACTTTATAAAAAACACTACAAAGTGAAAAATAACTTTAATTTCGGAAGGCTGTGACAATAAATTAAAATTCATATCAAAAGACACTGACTTCCAAAATTAAAATTATTTTTCACTTTGTAGTGCTTTTTCGAAAGGCCGCTATAAAAAAAGAAGTTTTTTTGAGATTTTATTTTAAAGTTACAGCATTAACTATTGCAAAGAATACCTTGAATACTTGAAACCAAGGAAAAACATTTATTCGTAACTTCTGATCCAGCCTCTACGCATCCAAGCCGTAGTCCATACAATGACTCAACAATATAGTAGCGATTGAAATGTTACCGCTTGCCACTTTACTCTGCCTCCTTGTCATCATGCGTGACGTGCCAGAATCCGCCGTATAACTACCAAATCTCATAATGAAGGTCAGATTTATTGTTTCTTCACAGATCCTATAGAAACCGTACGAGCAGGTCATATGCTTTGTTCCTTTTTTTGTTTTGTTTATTTGTTAAACTAAGCAGGTTGTTCGAAGTTTAAAATTTTTCAATTTTTCAAATTTTTCCTGTATTACGATTGGCCATTAGAGTTTGATAGTTAAAATTTCATTCATTTCTATAGTTGTCAGCAGCAGTGTTACAGTTATGTAATGTTGAAAAACAAATTCACCGCCCATTCTAATTTAGTGCATAAATTCAGTCATGAAAATTTTAATTGAATCAGAATTTGCAAGGTGTGAATGAAAATTACCCAGCTAAAACCAGTACTCAGTGGCTATTAAATAGTTAGGCTAGTACGAATTTCCTAGACCGCAGGATTTTCTCACATTATGTGCAAACTAGCGCATTGTAGATGTATTAATTTAAAGTAAATTTGGTTAATAACGGCTTGTGGTGTGAAAACTAGGTCAGGTCAGACCTTTGACATATTTGTGCCGTAATTGTAAATTCATTAAACATAGGTAGTAGTGTGTAGTATTGTCTGCTTCCAAATCATTTGGACAGTCCATCAAAAAGTGGAAGCTAAGCTAATAAGTATTGAGCTATTTTAATATTATTCGTGTGATTGTGTTGTGTTGCGAAAAAATCCCTGAAAATACCAACAAATTATTTAAATCAAATTACAGATTCGACCTATTTGGTAACCGCCCCAATTATTTATAAGAAAAAATCAACTATTTAATTTGATAATTTTGTATCATTAGCAGGCAACACCGGCGCATACGTCACTTCCCGTGTCATGGCCGACTACAGATTCGGTGATAATCATTATTGATGATTGCGACTGTATAGATACTTTTTGTTGCAACAGTTTAGTTTATGGACTAATACACAAGCGGTAGCGATGTATGAACACTATCTGAACTTATGTTATTACTCTACTTATTATGAATCCTTAAATTTGTCTAGAAATCCTATAATTCGCACAAACTAAGCGAGGTTAGCAATAAATTTAGACTGTGAGTTTGGCATCGAGACCAGTAACGTTTGATGCAATGAACAGTTAGCAAACAAACCGCCCCGAAATAATAGCGAAAATAGCGATTTATCACACAAATGGCCCGACCCAAGGCTTGTCTAGACAAGTAGCTGTCAAAGAGTTTCATATATCAACGACTTTTAGCTTATGTCAGTGACATTTTTACTTTCCATCATCGTTATCTGATAGAATGAGGGACTCTGGTTGAGATATCAATAAATAAATAAATAAATAAATAAATAAATAAATATATTTTCTCCTGTGGCATAGAGGCAGAGCCCGTGGACCCACCAACCATGACTCTTAATACTTGGGCCATCTACGCGTATCAAAGATAGTGCCAACTCACCACGGTTTGACGACCATACAGAGTATAAGCAGACATTCCTCCATATAATAAAAGTTAACGTGTTACCTCTTGATTGACCGATTCACGTATGCATGACGACTTAGATTTTGAAGACAGGTAGCTTCTGGGCATTTTTTGTGGTTCTATTCATACTAGATTTTGTCTAGATACCTTATTAGTCTTGTAGTAGCATTACTGCTGGTTTTTATATCTTAGAACGAAATAAAAGTTAAAAATTTAAATTTTATAGAAACCCTGACCCAATCAACAACCTCTAAAAAAATGTATTCGCCTTTTAAGTTTAATACTAAGTTGTAGGTAGTGTTTTGATCAATACTTCGGGGGATAGCTAATGTAAATGTTATCCGTCTGTTTGGCGTTTTCATTGAACGTCCCCCGACATGACAATAGGTACTTTGATCATACTACCTAAAACTTCTTGTTAAACTTAAATGGCGAATACATTAATTGTTTACTTTTTAGAACTTTTTGATTGGGTCGGGGGATTAAAAAAATTTAAATTTAACTTTTATTTCCTGCTTTTCAAACTTAATATACCTAGTAATAGTAAACACACATGGACCTGTCATGTCCATGTGTGTTTCCCACAGTGAAATTTGTTAATAATTTATCCTCATTCCCCGTTACTACTCCATCATCAGACCCTGATCACCATTTATCTATAATCTATTCATTGAGACTTTTTTAATGAGCCCAAACACGGTACTTGTGCTATTTGTTGGTGACGAAGTTGGGTATCCTGGAAATTCCAGCATCAGTTCTATGTTGCTTTGTTCGTCTAATATCATTGAAGTAATAGAGTACCAAATTTCGTCTCGGTCAGACCCGTGGAAGATGCTGAAATCCCTTAAACAATCAGAAAAGAGCTGATAATCTTCAAACGGCTGAACCGATTTTGATGAAGTATATTTAAGAACTACTACTAGAAAACCTACTTTTAAATAAAAAAAACCGCACCGAAATCGGTTCACCCGTTTAAGTGCTACAGTGCCACAGACATACACAGATACCGGTCAAACTTATAACACCCCTCTTTTTGCGTCGGGGGTTGATAAAAAATTAAACGGGTCAGAGAACAAGAGTGAGCTCATTCATACATTCTTCTTGCTTATGAATTAAAACAAATTGAAATGCTACATTTCTTAAGAGAGGAGGTTTTTGGTTTGCAAAGGGAGTTACTCCGAACCGATGTCCTGAATCTGATCTACTAGTGGATCATAATAAGCGGTGGATTAAATTTGGGGATAACCCTGCAGTTGAAGGTGCTATTAGAAATACTTAAATTTTCTAGTGTTGTGCAAAAGATGTATGTAGTAGGAATGTAGTGAAATGTAGTATCTTATCCTCCGTGAGAATACAGAAAGGAAAACATTTATGAAATATAATAACAAACAATCAAACCTTTTCCTAACTATGTTGGGGTTTGCCTCCAGTCTAACCAGATGCAGCTGACCTCCACAACCCAGTTACTGGGCAATACGATATTCCTTGGTAAGACAGATTGTCAGAATTTCCGGTTTGTGAATATCCGTAAAGACTGTCAAAGATCTACAAGGTCTATGTCTCTCATATATGAATTACAAATAAATCGACATATTGGTAAGGAAACAGAAAAGGCAAACTATTGCACTAAACACAGATTGGCGGCTTTGTCGCCTTCTCTTTTCGTTTAATCGTGAATGTTGGCGGATTATTTCGTGAAAACTTCAAAAACATTAATCCTGATCCACGAAACAGTCTCAATCTTGAAACTTTCAGTTATATCTCCACAACAATGAAGTGTCTTCGATTTGTTGGAGCCAATTATCTTTATTAGATCTCCGTCACACCTCCGCTTAAAACTTACTGAGGCGGATGCGGAGGCGGCTGTACGATGTCTTGTTTTTGATTTTTTCTTTTTTAACAGAGAGCTGTGTTGCTGTGGAGTTAATTGCGCCACTTCTTCCGAGATAAAACAATAGAAATAGGATGGCGTTTTGGGAGACTGTCTTAAGTAAGCTTACGCAAATCATCAGTCAATATATTATTTTATGCTAATGATGAATTTATAACTTATTTTATTGTCAGTATCTGTACTCAGTAGTAAAGGACTTGCACACACATAAGAACAAAATATGCATTTTTATAATAGGAGCCGAACAGTATCTACTGTTTTGCCATTATTCACACTTGAAAACTATAAAACTTGTAATATAAAATAAAAATATTACTTTATTATTTTGTTAGCCAGATAAGCGTAGAAATAAAATACATAATATGATTGCAAGCGTTTTATTTTTCATGAATGCAAACAAGCCATTTCAAAGTTTATTGTTCTGGCAAAGTTAATTGTTATGACGTCACTTGTCTCAAGTATCCTCCTATTAATTCGACATGCGTTTATTTAGAATGAAAAACACTAAAACAGTGTGGTGTTTGGTGCATAAATTCGGATACATTAACTCAGTTTAGCGCATTCACATATTATGGTCGATTTGGGCGAACAGTATTTTTTTCCGTTCGATTCGATTTTGTTTTCTTTTTGGCTCTTAAAATCTGACGACCGAATCGCACTCTCACAAATCATGGTGAACTACCGAATATGTCAAGTCACATTGATTCTGTGCAAAATAAAATCACGACTGACAGGTATTAAAGTAGACCATTTATCATCATCCACGAAAGACGTCCACTGGTGGACATAGGCCTCCCCCAAGCTCCGTCGCTTGGACCGGTTCTGTGCTTCCCGCATCCAGCGGATGCTTGCTGCCTTCACAAGGTCATCGGTCCACCTCGTAGGAGGCCTGCCAGCTCTACGTCTTCCCATACGCGGTCGCCACACCAGAACCTTTCGGCCTCATCGGCCATATGTTCTGCGAGCAATGTGCCCTGGGTACCTGCGAGTAATGTGCGAAAAATAGACCGTTAGATAGGTATATTAGTAGGTTTCGTAACGTATATTTTGCCACAAAAATAAATACAATATATTCAAAATCCACGAACTTACGCACATAAAAATCTTATTTCACAATCACCAAAAAGGTTTAATTTCATCGACAACGCGAGCTGAATTGTATTGAATCTTCTTCCTGTAATTAAAACCGGCGTTGCACGAGGTAAGTAAGTACGTATGATAATGGCACTGATACGCAATTAATGTCGAGGTCACAAGGGCGCTGCTCCTGGCTATATTACGCAATAATGTCATGGTCACTCAATACGGCTGACATGAGCGGCTTTCTTTTTTATTCCGTATATTTAATCTATACTATACTTATTTACATATAATAAAAATAGTAAGTAAATCAAAAGTTATCTTGCTAATCCTATCCTACTATCTAATATTATAAATGTGAAAGTTTAGGAGGATGTATGGATGGAATTATTCTTTCAAAATTACTAAACGGATTTGGATGAAATTTGGCCTGGATCCCACGGGATAATTTTCGACCTCCATGCGCGCGAAGCCGCTTGCAAAACTTAGTATTGAATAAAAAAAAAATAAGCAAATGTTACCAGGTGTGGGAACGAGTAAAGCCGGTCATATAGTTTCAAGAAGATTTGTCTTGATGTGATTTCTGGATTGGCGCAAAAACGACTGAATGAATTTTTGGCACACAGATAGTTTATAAAGTTGATTAAACTTGGGTACTTTTACTAATGTATATTTTCGACATATATGTGGGCGAAGAATAAGTTAAGGTCGAAGCATAAGGGTAGTCCGCAAAATTTAAATTTGAAGTTTTTACCAATTTCAGGTCAACGTCAGTTTGTATATTTAACAAATGTTAGTAAGAAAGAATCAACACGTATGAACGAGTATTTACAGAATTATAATCAGTAAAATCCGTTCCGTGTGGTCGCGGACGTAAAAGAATAGCACCATCCCATTTCTTTCCATGGGCGTCGTAGAAGGCGACTAAGGGGCTTACCAGAGAATGGGCAGCAGCGTTCTCTTTGCATTTTACCACCATACTGCGATCGCCAACCCGCCTGCTAAGCGTGGCGATTATACCCTCCCCGTTTTGAGGAGGCCTATGTCCAGCAGTGGACGTCTTCGGCTGAAATGATGATGATGATGATGAATCAGTAAAATCATTAATACAATCACAATCACAAATCAGAACACAATGGAGTTAAATGGACTTAGACAAGTCCATTTAACTCCGAAAAAATTGCGAAAAATCTAGCTCGGGAAGCATAGTTTGATAATGGTCGTTTTGAGAGAGCTCGTTTAGGAAGTCATAGTTGCACATATTTCCCTCATCAAGCGTTGGTATGATCCGGTTTGAACGGTATGGGTGACAGCACCAATAACCAGATATTATTATAAAAATTTCAGCCTTGTAACTGGGATGGCAATATCTATCTCCAGCATTCGTTGCCATCCAAGGGGTATTAGCCATAAATGACGATAATCAGTGGTAACCCAGTGGTATTGGCCCCGACCTTCGAGTAGTAAGGTCGTGGTTTCAAACCCAGGCAGGCGCTTTACTTGGTGTAAATAATTTCATAGCTACTGTTCTTACAACGGTGAAAGAAAACATTGTGAGGAAGCCGACATGTCCTAGAACCAAAAGTTCGAAGGCATATGAGATCTACCAACCCTTACTGAGCCCGCGTAGTAGAGTACAGTCCAATCTCTCTCCAACCCTGTGTCTCAGCTGCGGGAACATTATAGGCTAATTATAATGATGATGACGATGATAAACGACGGTAACCAGTTCAGATGAGTCCTCTTAAAAAGTTAAAGAAAAAAATAACCAATTTCCTCAAAAAAAACAGTACGAAGTACTTATAAAATACTTTCGTTGAAAACACGATGAGGTTTCTCTGAAAGAACTCATTTCGATTGCCTTAATTATAGGTGAAGCACCAGTTTTCGAATTGGAAAAAGCTTTTTCATTTTTCAGTCAGTGACTTTTATAACAAACTCACAGCCTCATTATAATAATTATTACTCGCATCGTAAATGCAAGAAAAGCAAAATATAAAAAAAAGCCCTGAGATAATTTCATGTTTCTAAGAGCTCATCTCGTCACGGCTCGTTTGATCGCAAATTTCAGAACCGTATGTAGTAAGTACCGTACAAAGTTACACTGAATTATTTCCATTGCAAATAACAGATTTTATTTTATCATTACACATTATTATTTTAGTAGATAAGAAGAATGTTGAAGAATAATAAATATATTGCCAACGGCATCGAAAACAGAAGCTCGCCCTAGCACGAAAGCACGAAATAAACGAAACGTTAAAAGCTCCCGCAGACAAGCTTTCATAGAAATTGTTCTAGTAGAGTTGCATCGCGCCTGTTTGCGGGGAGCCTTATTCGAACGAAATTTGGAATGAATAATAAAACTACTCTATAATGTAATTTATGCGACAAGTACAATTGGACGCCATTCGCCATTTCTTTTCAGGTATAGTCATATAAAAAATACCGAGTCTAGCAATGGATGCATACGACTAACAGACAGTCGACCTATTTAATAAAAATGTGTAACAATTGTGATTCTGATATCCTATTATTTACAAATAAACAACTTTACTCATTTCATTACCGGTTGGTAGAAATCTACATTACGTGCCGAAATAAACCATTATCCTTCATTTCATCACCGCCACATCACGTGGGGTTTCATTAAGAACTGCTTCCTATACCAAGCTTCCAGGAACTCAAAGAGAGCCTCTCAAGATAATGGCAATGGCTTTTGGCTATCGATCTGACATTGACCGTTGAGACAAGGCCAAGGACAGCTAAATGAACCCATTTCCTGTACCTACTGCCCTAAAATATCCCACATCACAAATAATATGACTCGATAAATATGTATGTCATTACCTCGCAAAATCGGCTACTAACGTAGGAGCTAATCATTAAAGTGCTTATAAAGGTTACAAGTATGTAGAATATTCTTCGGGAACGCATTATCTCAGAATGTCACCCGTCACCCGTCACCCGTCACCCGTCACGTCGTCTTCTTGTCTTTGTATTTTTCCCGAATCGGGCGAAACGTTTCTTTTTAATACGAGTTAATTCGTGTACCTAAGTCGACTAATAAACTAATAATCAAAAGCCTCTATAAAGGTTAAACAAAACATTCTTCAGCACTCATTATCTTACAATAGTCATCTTGGTTTGATTGTTCATAGAACAAAAGATTAACAGGGACAGATTAACTTTTGCTCTCTAGAATTGTCGAAGGTATTCATTTCACGGTAAATTGTACTTCAGTCTGAAATTGATTTTGTGTAAACGACTGTGCTTTAGTCTCAATTGTGTTATTTAATTTATAAGGAAGAGCTTCGCGCAACTAAATTCGAAGGAAACTTGAAGTGGGGTTTCCTTAACGTTTTATTGTAGATTCGCCCACAAATAAATTAATTTCGTGCAAGTCGCTTAAATAAAGTATTATATTATCTTAAAACTGACGATTCGCCCAAACCAGGAGTGTTAATTCGTGTGAATTGACTAATAACTCAATAAAGGTTAAACAGAATATTCTTTAGCACTCAAATACTTTTAAGTATCCACTTTCAGACAAAATGATGTCTAGCAATTATGAAAGCGTATCGGTTAAATTAATGATAGTGACGGATATGGTGATACCTTTTCCATTTAATTAACATTCTCTAAGCTATAATGATTATAAAACTACAAAGTTTTAATAATGTTAGCGATCAGAGTGCAATTTCCGCATTTTGTATAACTGTCTGGCGGTTTTGAGTATTTTTTTAATGGCCTACGCAAATATCCTGCAGATCTGGTAGCGTCTTGCGACGAGTCGTTGAGCTCCCTAAAATTAGGTTGAGCTACACAATGACTGATGAATGCATACTGTCTACTGGGACAGGTCAGCTTAAAGCTACAATGGCTATTTCTTCAAAAGGCCCTTCCAGACACGACCCTGCATTGTTAGACTGACATAAAATTCGAATAATATAATATTTGGATTTTCAAAGAGACCGTGACCTTTGAGTTTGTTTCGGCTCAGGGATCAGTCAGCTAGGAAATGCCAGCGCCATATATTTTCAAAATATTGACCAACAAAATATGGACGTAAAACATAAACAAAAAAGGTCTAAAAATAAACATTTCAGCTCATTAAAAGAACATTATTTTGTCGTCTAATCTCTTGTTAGATATTGAACGTTTTTAATTACGGTATGGTCTTCTAATTCCTTCAAAGTAAAATTATGTGGTTATGATCAACCAAATCATAAGCGCTGCCCGTAAACAATTTCACCCGATGAGCTGTTATTCAAAGGATGTGCAGTGTTTTTGTGTGTTGCGCATGAGTGGCGTCTCGGCCGGCGCCTCGTGCGACGTATCCTATTACAAAGGACGACCCGAACGCGTAACCAAGTGTCAATGCCTCGAAGCGATATTAATGTGAGATTCAGTGATTTGGGCTTCGAGTAGTAATTCAAGATAGTTGACAAAACTAATAAATTCCAAAAATTCATGACTATAAATTATTGTTCTATCGTAGTTACCTAAGTACTTATTTAAAATCCTTCAAATTTTACAAATATGAAAGTTATATTCAGATGTTAGTTACTGAATCACGCCAAAATAGCTCTATGGATTTTGATGAAATTTGGCACAAAGTTAGTTTATGGTCTGGATTAACAAATAGGATACTTTTCATCCCGGTACTACGTTCCCGTGGGATGATTTTGAACCTCCGCGCGGGTAAAGCCGCTAGCGAAAGCTAGATAAAACATAAATTCTGATTATATCATCAGCCAGTTTCAGGCTTTTTCAATCTCGCGCCATTGCATACTCTACAACCGACGGTAATTACCTAATTAGTAACCCGATTTGATGGGTCGTAGGGGACTTGAAACATGTTTTCCATTTCTTTACTACCAATTCTTAGTTTAATATGAAAAGTACATAATAATAATAAAGAAAAAACTAAGTAATACGCGTATAATAAACATATGAAACGCTTTTTCCCTTTATCGATACTACAAATGGTTTCGTTTTAAAACTGTTTATGAGGCAACTCGATATCGTTATAATATTTTTAATAGGACTTTATTGTTTTTCACTACTATTATAATAATACGAACTCGCTTCGACTCTAAAGTGACTTTTATTAGTAACCATATCGTTGCCGCCCGTTCCTTCAAAAATGGGTGTTATATGTCATAATTTATGATACATTCGCATTCTGAACAAAAAAACGTACACCATTAAGCGCCTAAACGGTATACCGAGGATTTAGTTACTTTCCGAAGAAGCATCGGATACCAACCCAACTTAAAAGTTGAAAATATCATAAGCACAGCATTTTCAACTTTATCGACCCTGGAAAAAGGTCAATGATAATTATGGACAGTGTTCGAATGTGGTTTGTCATTCATTAGTTTCTGTGAGGGTCGCTCTCGGTATTTTTTGAGGAACAATTTTGATTGATTGCAATAGGAAGTCAGCGGGTTCGATTCAATTTTGAGCCAGAATAATGTTTAACATGTTTGTATTGGAAACCTCAAACAAGATGTGAATTGTGGGAGTAATATTTTTTTATTTCAAAGTTTTTTTATGAAGCAAATTGGATAGCCCAAGTTATCTACACAGTAGGTACTGCTGCAGTAACAGTTATTAAGAGACATTTGTTGTAGGCATTAGTTTGATGTTTCCTCTTTCCACTTAGACTATGATAAAAGGGGTTCAGAACGTAGCTAGGAGTAAGAAAATATGTATATGTTTTTTACTCGAATGGAAGCATTGTGTTAAAATAATCATAAATAGCATAGGTTTATACTTTTGTATTGAGATACCAGTAAATATTTTTCTTTCATAAATATTCAAAGCAAATCCTATACTTCCCTACATACTAGATTACTTAGAGTTACCTTTATAAATCCACACCCACTACTATTGATGATTAAATTAATTTATCTCAGTTTTAAGACACAATCCAATATTATTTCGAGGAAACACGCGTATTGGCATTAGTGCAAACATGCTCAACTGGAAACGCTGACAATAATTCTAGAACCAGAATTACACATGAATCTTGTTAGTATTGACAGGGATGCGGTTAGGAGAAAGGCGAAATAAATACGCAGAATTTATTCCTCTCGGTATATTTATGCACGTATACAGCAGCGTTTATTGGCGAGACTGGTATCGCATTTAATGTCTGAAATCAATCGCAGTGATACGTAATTGTGCACACAGGTCAATGGCATCGGTGACCTTAAAACTATGTGTCTGGAAAGTTTCTGGAAATTCCAACAAGAAAACTTGTTTACGAGAAATTAAACTTATAGACGTAGTTTTTGTCTGATGGATGATCTTTGACAGAAAATAAATCTTAATTATGTTAGTTTAGATTGTTATTTGCACACAAGGTGAAATGTTTAAATCATTTGCATTACTTATATCTCTTTGAGTTCTTGCGATGATACTATTTGAGGAGTGTTTACTACCAAGTCAATGACATTGTCGACATAAAAAAAAAAAAAAAAATGTTAAAAACATACTGAATCAGAAGGCCAAATCTCGTAATTAAAAAAGGTTAAAATCTAGTCACAGTCTCAAACTTGTCAAAAATGTATAGAAACTCGAGGTATTTTCAACAGATTGAGATCAAGATCAGAATGTGAAAGGTCTTACGGGAATACTGATCTATTTACAATTATTTATATCTATGCTTTTCCCATTGGTGATTAAAAACTTTATGTTCTAACTGGCGCTGATTCTCGTCTAACAATACAAATAACGGCACTAGCAGGCCATAAACTAGGTTGATCATAACTCACAAGGCCCGAAGGTCGAAGTCACCTCGGGGCAGAGAGTCATATGTGGGAGATATTACCTGTCATTCATTGTTATATCAATATACATCGCGTACGTGACCAGGACCCCAGAACGATTTGTATTGTGTATTTAAGCTTATATTTGTTTACTAGACTGTAATCGAAATAGAAACTATTAGTAGGGATTTTTAAGTCTTTGATTTCCGTTAACATTATACTATTATTTTTATGGTGATTTATTTATTGCTTATTAGTATTACGTAGAATTCTATCAATTATAATATCGTTTTTCTAATTATAATAAGTTTTACTATTGTAGCTTTATAGATAATTATTGGTATTCCAATTAATAACCTCTGTATCATTAATCCACTTTAATTAGGCACCTAATTACCTAAACTAGGCGTCTATCATATGCCTGTCCAATCGCAAATCATATTATTCGATTTCGCCCATTCGCATCCAAATTCTAACTGATCCGATTAATCTATTAGAATTTGGATGCGAATAAACTTAGTTACAACACACTTCTAAATTATCAACTAGCTGTCAACTAGATTTAAACGACTAGTGGTTATTAACGCTACAAACACATATGGATTCAGGAAATACTAAAGTTTTCGATTGTAAATTTAGGGTATTCCTAAGTCTTCAGCTAACTTCTAAGTAATATGTATGTCAGTTTTCACTACCTACCACTAGGCGAAACCTAAAGGTATGCTTAAATACTTTTGAACTTTTGCGCAGTGCAAAAAAAACTGAATGTGAGTACTAGTAGCATACTAGATTGAATAAATGTCTTAATAAATGTCTAGCGGTTTTGATTATTTTGTATACGGCCTAAGCAAATGTCATGCAGATCTGGTAGCGTCTTGTGACGGGTTGTTGAGCTCCCTAAAATAGGGTTGAGCTACTCGGTGACTGATACATACAAGCCGTCTGTAGGGACAGGTAAGCTCAAAGCTGCAACGGCTCTTTCCTTAACCAAGTAAATATTGACGTGCAAGTGTCTTAAAAAAATTATGCATTAAGTACTTTGAGGTGTCTCGTAGTGTTGTGGTATGTCGTGTGTATTATTTTTCTTAGCGTATCGATGGCAAATAAGTTTGTTGCAAGAATACTAATATTATGTTTAGCCCAAAATGCTGCTACGCGAACTCCATTCAGTGACACAATCAGACGATTTTCTAGCGCTCCGATAACAAGACATGCACTTCTAAAAGGCAGTCTGTGGAGAGATGCCGCTCATACACTTGAGATCCGAGTCGTCCAACACTAGTTTATACTAGTGTTATTGAAAACGGGAAGTATTTCAACAAAACAAAACCGAACGCTACTCGTATCTTGTATATCACTTAAACGCTTAAAAATATCAGTTGTTTTCCACGCCGAAATCGATACAAGATTCAGTTTTTAATTACTTACACCACTAATATAAAATGCCATTATTATTATATGGTAACTTTTTTGGCGCCTGCTTTTGCGTCAAACATTTCCTTTCATCCAGTTTTGACGTCTGGTAGTTAAATTTTAAAAGTTAATTATTATAGATTAAAACTCAGATTAACAGGTACACTCAGCGCTATAAACCTCTAGATCGTTTACTGTAGATTTTTGGTATAGTAATAATTATAATTATGATTTTTGAATGCGTTTCTTGAGCGTCGGGTCACAGTGGTCGGTTTTTTAATTGTTGTTCTGAGTAGATAATGTTATGAATACTGAATTAAGTTATTGTTACAATTACAAAATCATTAGTGAGAAAAGATTGCAATTAGCGTGATGTAGGTTTGTATTTAGAATTTTTTATTTGTCGATCATTCCAGAAATGCATAATAGGCAACTGGCACGTTTTGTATTTTATATAGGTAATATAGTTTTTTTTTTTACTTTTCGTTGTTTCCATAACGTTTTATTCAAGACGTGTCAGTTGCAGGAATTGTCGATTCACCACAAATAAATTAACTTTGTGCGAGTCGCTTATAGCAACTACAGTACTATTTAAATGTATTCCCATTTTTTTTTAATGTTCAAGATTAAAAGTTAGTGTTTTAGTGTCCCTGTTGATAACTTTCACGTAGACACCGCTAAATACGTTTTTGAATAACCTTAGAAGGAGAAAAAGCAAATAACACATAATGCCTTCTTCCAAATTGGGGGCCGGTAGAACCTACATAACACTACCTGGGCCCCATTACTGGCTCTTCTGGTGGTTCTGTATGGTGGTTCCTATATATGTACCAATCTTATTTATTATTCATTATGATTTATTTACAACCGACTAGGTGGACAGACGATCTTATTAAAGTGGCCGGAAGAAACTGGATAGCTAAGACACAAAACCGCCAAAAGTGGAGAGATTTGGAAGAGACCTACACTCAGCATTGGGTAGCCAAGGGTTGAAGAAGAGAGAAGAGATGATATAATTTGTATAGTTTTTTTCAATAATTGTTCCTCTCAACCTAAGCACCTGACATCTAATCTCTTCACCACCTTTGGTTGACTGGTAGAGAATGCCTAAACCGTTAAGTCCGCCTTTGTACCTTTTTGTGTGCGAGAAGTTTGAATAAATAAATCAATCTTACTACGTTCAAACTACGTCAACATCGTGTTTTAAAGATACCAATGTAACGGTAAGGAATCGAAATGTCATATTCTGTATGTTTAAAGACAATTTTTCAATACGATATTAGCAGATGTCGTGTGTGATTGACGTGGTTTCGAGCAAGGAATCTTTAAGTGGTCATAGTGAATTCAGGCTCTGCTACGATCCTGACTTACTCCTTTTCACTTAGTTTACGTACGTTATCTGCAAGTCTACTCTCTAAACACGTAGTCCGTAATTTCCCACTCCTTATCAACTTCGGATATAATATTAGTTAGGAGTCCGAACTAAGAATGAACGACAACACGATTTGATAGTTGCTGCCCGTCCGAAAATGTTTATAAATCGGGAGTAGTGTTCATTTCAAAGTGTCGAACTGCTATCTGACGGGGCCGTATCACCGTTATCAGATTTGGTCATACATACATCGGTTGCGAGTGCTATGCACCTGACCTTTCTGAGGAACATCACTATTTTTTTAATGATTCGAAATCATCAAATAACTTTTACCGCTCTGAGCGGAGCGGGAGGGCGTGTCAGACTTTTACTGACTAAAACCCACCTGTGCTCCTTCAGTTGCCTGTGTGCCAGGGACCACGCGCTGTCGTTCCGGGCTTGGTTCTTACCGGACGGTGAGCTACCCATTACTTGCCTTCCGCAAGCCCGCGCCTATAGTGGCCGGGAATGGGCCTGGAATTCCCGACGCCCAGGCCATCTCCTGCGGCGACTAGGGCCGTGAGGGTGCATAGATTGCCTCTCCTTAACTCACGTGCGCCGCCTCCCTCTTCGCGAGCTTACTGCTTCGCAGAAGGAGGTGACAGCTTTCCCAGGGCCAGATGCGAGAGATCGCCGCTGCCGATCGCCTCCACGAGGACACGATGGTGCTCCACCCAAGCCGGGCAGACCTCCTCCGTACGCTCCACCGTGTCCTCCGGGCGATCTACACAGTGGTAACACCCGAGTGTTTCCTCCCGCCTTATCTGAAACAGGAACCTCCCGAAACAACCGTGTCTGGTGAGGAACTACGTCAGGCGGAAATTGAGGACGCCGTGGCGCCTCTCAATCCATTCCTCAAAGACGGGACTTACCGCCGCAATTGTGGCGTGCCCAGCACTGTTGCCACAAACGCACTCTCCATGTCGCCATGAGATCCCGTCGGAGCTCTGTCTGCTGTATTACGCGATTTGTCGCGGCAGCGATAAAACCCATTAGAGTTACGCCCAGTTTTGCCTCCTCACGCCACTCCCATGTGTGCGCGAGGACCTTCACCTCCAGATTCCATGGCGGCAATCCAGCAAGGAGGCCCGCTGCCTCACCGGATATCGTGCGGTATCCCCGGATCAGCAGGTTGACCATGACCCTGTGGGACGCGTTCAGCCGGCGGACTAGTCGGCACCCACACCGGTCCTTCATAAAAGGATGCTTTTGTACCCCCTAGATTGGGCAGGAGCCGCTTCAAGGCAGCCCCGGCCCGCTCCAGTCTGGGAGCCAAACGTTGGAAATGCTCCGCGAAGTCCCACCGGCTATCGACGACGAGTCCCAGGTACTTCATCGTCAACTCGACGCCGATGTGAACCCCCCCTACCGTTATATGGGAACCCGTCGGTGGCGCATTCCGAGGACCATAAATCACATGGCCTCGGACTTGTGCAAGGCCACCTCGAGTCCCAATTGCCGAAATCCTCGACGATTGTCGCAACCCCTTTCACTAGCTCAGCCGCCGCCTGATGCGAATACCCGTGCGCCAGGCCCAGCGTGTCGTCAGCGTAGCAAACCACACTGACGACGCTAGGGAGGTTGGCGCGCAGCACCCAGTCGTACCCGATATCCCACAGATACGACCCCAGGACCGATCCCTGTGGGACACCGCACGACATCTCTCGCCGATTCCACTCTCCCTGGTGATCGGGGTAGATGACTGGCCTGTCCGTCAAATAGGCCTCGACCACGCGACAGAGGTAGGTCTTCACCAATAACACAAGACAAACACAATTCAGAAATCACAATTACTCGATCTTTAAATCCTTGACAGCTCCAGAAAATCACCAGTGTGAACACCAAGGGCAATAAAACGTTCTCTCATAATCCTAAGCGAATATATCCTTATTTGCATTTCGAAATGGAATCGACCCACAGTTTATTTAGCGGCCGATATAATTAAACAATCAACGTTTAACACTGCTGTTGTCTCGTAAATCATAAATTATTTCTCCGGTTAATATAAAAGTGGGTTAGGCTTACACCGCAGCGAATAAAGACGGCGAACAAAATGAATGCACGATCGTGTTGCGGTCAGTAATTATTTAGTCTTAAATGAGGCGAAGTTATACCTAGCTAGTTTTCACGGTGAGATTTTTACAGAATATATTAGTCATTCATAATCGCCACGCTTGGCAGGCGGGTTGGCGATCGCAGGACGGTGGTAAAATGCATAGAGAACGCTGCTAGTAAGTCCCTTAGTCGCTTCCTACGACACCCACGGGAAGAGATGGGATGGTGCTACTCTTTACGTCCGGCACTACACGGAAAATAGATTTGTATTCTGTATAAATCTCATCGTGGAAACTTACGTGAGTGTGCTGAAAGTGAGCTGTCAATAGTATGAATACACTATACAATCTCACTCACACGCACAAACTCTCTCTCTCAAACACACAGTGCAATTTGCGGTCAAAATATTGATTGTTGTACCTACTTTATTGTTTTAATGTCAGTGTTTTAAGTCTAGACAATGTTTTCATCACTTAAAAATGATAACGCTTTTTCATGTGCCTCTAGACTACAGCAATGTATGAGTATTGTAAGGCGCATTTTGGTTATATGGTAATATTTGTATGTTAATAACATATTGGTCAACTTAAACAAACGGTCAGGGGGCCGATTCTACTAACAAATTTGTTAAAAAAACGCAATAGAACCGCAACCGAATCACCACTTTTAAGCGTTTTCGCATTCTACTAAAATGAACAACGGTCCAGCTGCGACACAGCTGCGGTTACGTTTTAGTTACGCCAACGATCGATTGAAACAATGTCAAAACCTATTCTACTAACAAAATCGAACATGAGCGTGACGTTTACTATAGGACAAAGTTAATGATAAAATTATGATCATTATGTCTTTTAATTATAGAAAATACTTTTAGTGCCACATATTCGTGTTTAGTAACATTTTTAGATTCAACTTTTTTCTTTGTGGTATTAATAAAACATATTATTTTGGCATGTTGGTAACGCGGGTTACCCGCTGTGTTCCCGCTACAGTTCAGTTGCAATTCGTTTTAAGTTTAGTTTCCATTTTGCTTATAAAATAGTAGAATGACTTTTTATGTAACTATCGAACGGCGATCGAAATCGAACTGTTGTGGAAACACAATTTAACGTGTAACGTTGCAAATTAGTAGAATTGGCCCCCAGTACGTCTACAGTCCTTACAGCCTACAACGGCTATGTTGCAACTACTCTATAGTATTGTGTTAATTTTTGGGGTAATTTTACTAATAAAGAAGCGGTATTTTGAGCTCGTATACACTTGTATACGAGCCATAACTAATATAAAAGTAACTGACAGCTGCAGACCAAAATTTTCAAAATTAAATATTCTTACGTTGCAATATATATAATATACCTATATATTTAAAACGAATATTAAAAAAAAACTGTTACCAAGAAAAGCATATTACTCTGTCACTGAATATTTATAAGATAAACTTATATAATGTTATTCTATATGATATTTTAAATAATGTATTTTTATTGTTTTAGTCTAGCTTCGTACCTATGGACACTATTGTTTGTGAGACTTTTTCTTTTGTACCCATATTCGCAAATGAATAAATGATTATGATTATGACTGCACGAGACAGTTTCGACTTTGTGTGGATTTCATAAGCATAATGTTTTTTTTTTTAATCTAGGTACTAATGTAGACTGAGAACAGTGGTGGCTCATTGTTATCGGTCCCAACTTACGACTTACTTGTAACTAAAAGTGCCTGTGTGGGGTCGAAGTCACTAACTAGTGACTTCGACTTCGTGCCCACGCAGGCACTTTACTTTGAGTATTTAATTGAACTACCACTCTTCTTAAAACGGTGAAGGAAACTCATCGTGAAGAAACCGGCATGTCCTAGGAACAAAAATTCGAAGACATGTAACATATAACAACCCGCACTAGGCCCGCGTGTTGCATTCAAATCAAATATAATAATAATAAATAATAAAAAAAATAGTAAAAATGTTTATTTGCACCTTAAAAAATAACATAGAGAAACAGGTTCAAATAAAAATAGGCCGAAAGGTAGTTACAATATTTTATATAGAGTTGCTACTAATACCTAAGCTAAGATAACTTAATATCTTGTAATATAGGTATCAGCACCCACCCTCATTTGCATTCACATATTATTAAAATACATTGGAGCCAGAAAGCTTAATATTATACTTATCGTTTTATAATTAAAATTCCCGTTATAAATTTTGCCAAGAAAATGGAGCATTCTAGATACAAAAATAGTAGGTAAATGTTTTTTTTTTTTTTTTAATATTTTTTTTATAATTTTAAAGACTACAAAAATTAAAAAATTACCATGCAAGAGGAAATAAAAATAAGAAAAAACAAACAAATTGCGGTAAGTACTTAATACTAATAAGGCATTATTTAAGAGCAAAAAAGGAATTATTGTGATTGTGTGTTGTGTGTGTGTGTGTGTGTGTGTGTGTGTGTGTGTGTGTGTGGGTGGGTGTGTGTGTGTGTGGGTGAGGGTAAAGATGAGTGCGGGGTGTGTATGTGTGTGGAGTTTGTCAATGAGTGTGTGTGGCGTTAACAGTACAACATACTTGATACTCGCGGAGTATTTATGCAGGGACATGAAACAGTTTTTCAGTTTCGTCATATGTAAGTGATAAAAGCCAGCTGATCACTTTCTGTTTACACTCTCTCTTTGTCATGGAGAAAATTTCATTTTTTTTGTTGGCTATGTTATACAGTCTTGGGCCCAGGAACAAGTTAAATCTTTGAGCAAAAGTTGTTCTACATGGCACGGATTTACATAATTCTAACCGCCATAATTCTAGCCGCCCAAATCAAAACATTTTATTTCATACAAACCTACATGGGCACTTACGAAACGTCAGAAGTTAGGTGCACGGTTCCAACTTGTCGCTTCCTATGTAGAAGAGCTGGAAATAAACTCCACGGTTATTCTTTAAAAAATAATTGGCTTTTACAATGTTTTAAAATTACTGTGATAGTAGGTATGGGAGGTCAGTGCAGGCCTGTAAATAAGTACTGGAAACGAAAATGAAGAATTGAAAATTGTCTACAAATTTTACAGTTTACACGGCCTACAACGTTCTCACATTCACAATATTTAAAAGAATATGGCCTATTCTCATACACAGGAGGCATGTGTTCCAGTAGTGGGAATATTATAGGTCGATTGTGATGATTTGTGTGAATATAGACTTTAAAGAAATGTAAAGGCCCTTCCCCTAAGTTATCACAGTGAAATTTAAGGAAATAGACCACCTGGTTTTGAGACTTAGGAACACCTAGATAGAAAAGTAATTTATTGCAGGAACAATTAAATACAACAACTTTAATTAAATTAAAGTTAAATAGAAAGTGGTCGACAGTTCAACGTAAAACGACAGGTAGGTACCTAAGTACGGTATTCGTATTCTAGGAATAAATTGAAACAACGTTGGAAATAGTTGACGTTCAAAAGTGCCTTTTAAGTGCCTATTTGAAATAAATGCTTTGACTTTTGACTTTGACTTTGAATAAATACAGCTTCTAATTACATTTATGCGGTACACTAATTTTGTTAGAGAATGTAACTGTAACTGTATTTATTTACAAAATGGGTTCTGAATAAATACTTCTGTAGTATAATATTCCACGAATTATATTTTGTTTTAATAAACGGTTACCAGAAATGGTAAAATGAATATACATTTTATTTTATAAAGCTTTTGTTTATTATACGAACATGTTTTTGTGCTTTTTCATATTATTGAAGCTATGTATGTACCTACTTAAAATTATTATAGTTTTAAATTTGAGTACATTTTATGCACTCTACGGTGTAACACAAAGCCAGCAAAAGTTAATAAGACGTTTTAAACGAGAATTTCTAATTTTCGCTGCGCCTGCGCTGGGCTGTAAACCTGCGCATCGCACTATTGCAGGCATTTGCCTAATTACTATTACGATGGAGGCAACAGCTAGTATGTAGGTATAGTAGAGAACCAAAAACATTTGACGATTACTCTTAAGGTGAACCTAGTCCACATTTTTTGCATACAAACTTCGGGAGTGTTTTACTCCACTGTCTTTTTTTTTCTTTTTGGATGGGAAATCATCAAATAACTTCTCCCGCTCTGGGTGGAGCGGGAGGGCGTGTCAGACTTTTACTGACTAAAACCCACCCGTGTTCCCTCAGTTGCCTGTGTGCCAGGGGCCGCGGTATCTCTTTCGAACAACCCGCACCCCTGGCAGTTACTCCACTGTCTGACATGGCAAATTCAAAGTAAAATATGATATCGTTTTATCTCATTATTAATATTGTCTGTACGGAAACAGAATACTAAAATAAAACCCATTAAAAAGTTAGGAGTCAACAAAGATTAGTTTTTCTTGCTAATTTTACTTAACTTTGGGCGTGTTTAAGTAATAAAAGAAGTGCAAAATCTCCAAAACCAAGTCGGTACCGACAAAGTTCAATTATAGAAAAGTTAAATAAACTTTATTGGTCATTGATTTATGCATTGGCTTTTTCATAAAACCCGATCTTCCAAATAACTTTTCTTAATTTTTTCACGATTTTTTTACTATAAATGATCCTGCATCTCACTCAATAACGTTGTGCGTGTAGACTAACGTCTAACTGGTCATCACTGATACTATCTCTGTCGGACACGAAGCCTGGTGAGACAGCGTGATTTTTAGCCAGGCTCACCAGTGAGTTCGAAACCCGCGACTAGGTTCCCCTTAATGGTTACTCTTACAATTTTTTTTTATTTTTATTATTAGCCATTAAAGTTCCACTGTTGGGCGAAGTCTGCCAAGGTCCTATTTTTACTAACGGAGCCCAGCATATCCAGTTATCTCCATGGGCCTGCCGCGATGTCGTTTGCCACTAAGCGGGACCCACTGGATCGTCAGTTGGTCCCATTGATCTTCTGACATACGGCAGATGTGTCCAGCCCATTTCCATTTAAGTGTGGTAACTTATGATATAAGCTAAACATGTATGCTCTATAATGTACCTTAAAACAACTTTATATACCATGTTTTATGCAAATAAATATTATTTCTATTTCCATTTCTATTTCCGAGTAACATCAGTTATTTTAGTAATGGAACGGATTGTTGTATTCTTAACTCTTACTGATAGAAGGTATTAACTATGTGAAAATAGAAATATGACTATTAAGGTGCAGTATCTGATAAAGGAATAACCGATGTCTTGATTAAGAGAGTTTTTCACACCAAAAAAAATCTTAAACTTTCGTATGGGTGAAGAAATAATTGAACTGCACGAAATCTACCATTCGTACCGTACGATTTGTTTTCTAAAATAACTTTACTCTAGTAATTTAAAATACCGCTAACACACAGCTTAGTAAAACATCTTAAAGAAACCAACACGTAAGGTAGGTCTTAAGTAATTATGGTGAATATGCGAACCAGAAGAGGTATTTGCAATGAGCAGTGGTGGCTTGGTGGTATCACCCCCGACTTACGAGTTGTTAAATGATAAATGATTTTATTTCTATATGTAGGTTGGTACAAACACTTTTACACGTCAAACATATTTTTTTAAACTAGGCCGGCGTTTCCTATCTGACTACTCTGAGAAGAAAGGCCGAAACAAAATCAGAGGTCGCAGTCTCTTTTAAAGTCAAGACATAATCTTGGTCAGATCATGTGGAAATTCATGTGGTGTCTGAAATGGTCTTTTGAGGAAAGAACCACACAGATTGAGTGGACCTGTCCAATCAGTGCACGCAGTGTTGGTCGTCAGTTCGAGCCCAAGCAGGTACTTTACTTCGTATGTTTAATTTCATCACCACTGCTCTTAAAACGGTGAAGGAAAACATCGTGAGGACACCGGCATATCCTAGAACCAAAAATCGAAGACATGTGACAACCGACAATCCGCACTGGGCCTGCGTGGTGGATCATGGACCACTACCTCCCACAAAAATGAGGCCTGTGTCCCAGCATTGGGAACAATAGAGGCTGATTATAGATGTATTATGGATTAACTATGTCGTGAGAAAACTGCAGGCAAGCACGATCTGACGTTATAATATAATACCGTAGCATTAGTAGCTGTCGATACTACAGTTGTTTGTAATTTTTTTAATAGATGTTGCGGTCGTAAGTATTCGAAATTAAAACACAACGCTCCACAACGTACGGTGGGCTGCATCAATTGTGTATCCCAGTTGTGTTGAAATTTTAATAGGTACAACTGGGGCACCCAATTGATGCAGCCCACTGTACGTCATACCTTCAACCAACTTAACATCGCGTGACCGCACAACGTAAACATACACTCCTAAACAATTACGTCACGACCACAGACTATGTAAACTACTTTCAAAATAAAAAAAATAAATCAAAATCAAATAAAAACGGCCGGCATAGCAGTAAAGCAATTAAAAAGCAAACAATCAGAGTTTACAACGGACTCGGGTCGTCCCATTCCTAACCGATCATAAAACGGGGTAGTCGACGAAAAAAAGAGAACCTATAATTGTTCAGTCGTAAAGACTCGGGAACTGGTAAAACTCCACGGCGAATGGATGGTGAAGCAACTGATTTTTTATATAAAAAAAAAACACTCAAGTAGCATGGGGCTGCTGATTTTGAAGGTTAGACATTCAATCAGTATGAAATACAGGGTTATATTAAATTAGCTGGCAATACTTTACCCACGTATTGGGTGTCGATATGGAAAAAAATCGGAACGAAAAAAATATAATTTCATCATTTGATGGTCGAAGCTTAATGCCCGTAATCGATCAGCTGGTTTTATAAATAGTAATTTGGTTGCCTTTTGGCCGATTCCTATAATTTAAGGACAGTACTATTGGTTATCGTTACTATAATATTGGCTTCGAGAACGAGGTCGATCGTCGAATCCGACTCGGCTGGGCAGCGTTCGGAAAGCTTCGCAATATCTTCTCGTCCCACATACCGCAGTGTCTCAAGATGAAAGTCTTTGACCAGTGCGTGTTGCCAGATGGCATATGGAACCAAAACGTGGTCGCTCACAATGGGCCTCATAAGAAGGCTTAAAGTCACCCAAAGGGCAATGGAGAGGGCTATACTTGCAGTTTCCCTGCGTGATCGAATCAGGAATGAAGAGATCCGTAGTAGAACCAAGGTAACCGACATAGCCCGAAGAATTGCCAATCTTAAGTGGCAGTGGGCAGGGCATATTGCTCGCAGAACAGATAGCCGAAAAGTTCTGGAGTGGCGACCGCGTACCGGGAGATGTAAAGTTGGAAGGCCTCCCACAAGGTGACCTTGTGAGCGCCGCAGGAGTCCGCTGGATGCGGGAAGCACAGAACTGGTCGAAGCTGTGGAGCTTGGTGGATGCTTATGTCCAGCAGTGGAAGTCTTTTGGCTGAAATGATGATGATGATAATGATGAGACATGGTTCTTCCTTCTTTTTTTCACTGAAAATATATAAACGTCTTTTTATATTCTATCTATTCTACCTATATGTTTGCCTTACCAACAACAAAAAAAAAACATAGCTAAAATAATGTAACAAAAGATTTAAGGCTCCCACAATAATCAGGCACGACGCGACAGCGCGATGCGACTCTCGTAGAACAATTTCTATGTAAACTTCATGGAAATTGTTCTACAAGTGTCGCGTCGCACCGTCGCGTCGCGCTAGTCTGAAGAAGCCTTTAGCCTACTGCAGTTTGCATCTCTCTGTTGAAGCAGCGACAACAAACAAATCTGTCCAATCAGCAAGACAACCGAAACATCGAAAGCCGTCAACAACTCACATATTTGTCATCCATAACAAAACCCATTTGTGCATTGTTAACATGCATACATATAATTTATCGTCCGATGTCCAACTCTCCAGGCATAAATACTAAAAACAAAACAGTACCGACATCGAAAAAAATGATTAACATTGAAAATGAAGTGTTAATTGTGTAGAAACATTGAAAAATGATCAACATATGTTATATAAATAACAATAAATAAAGTTTCGAAATACAGTTTAAATAATAATAAGTGCAAGAGTGAGGTTCGAATAAAAAAACAACGTGTTATTAATTTCGTGGTTGCAGAGGTGTGAGTTTGTGGCGCGGAGGCATGAGTGGAGCCGCGTGAGGTGGATTTTAATTTGCATCATTTCTCAGATAATAATTAAGTATTCTTTTCAAAACGTTAATAAGTTAGTTCTACAGGCTGTGTTAGATAGTTTTTAATAGGTGAAAACTTTAAAGGTTGTTTTTATAATTATAGAACTAACTTTTCCCAGCAGCTTCGCCCACGTGGAGATCTAAAATTATCCCTCGGGAACGTAATATCGGGATAAAAAGTGTTATTCCAGGTTACAAACTATCTGTGTGACAAATTTCATCGAAATCCTTTCAGCCGTTTTTGCGTGATTGAGTAACAAACATCCAAACATCTAAGTATCTAAACATACAAACTTTCACATTTATAATCTCAGTAGGAAGTAGGATCATGCATGACCTATGAAACATAAAGCGTATGTCAATTATTGTGGAAAATAATGCATGTATTATATTTACCTAAATAAGTCTCAACAGTCGGTTAGTTGTAAGTTTATCTCTATTTGTTTAGGTATCTACCAAATTTGATGCACAATAAAGATTCTTCAGTATCAACATAGTTATCACAATTTATGTCTTTACATTACAGCCTTGCAATACTGCGGTCTTCGGTTACCTGAGTTCGAAGATGAGTTGGAAGCCCGTGTGGCGTGCATCAATGATTTCTGTTATGTTCCTGTAGATTCCAATTAGACAAAAGCCAAATGAGTAAATTCGCCCGCGTGGCATGCATCAATGATTTCTGTTATGTTCCTGTAGATACCAAATAGACAATTGCCAAAGGAGTAAATTCTTGATCAAACGGTACACCGCATTGATCCAAGGAATAGAATTAATTAATACAGGAAAGCAGGCAACAGAATTCAATAACAACTACATATTTAATTAAAATATAGGTGGAATTCGTTGTGAATATAGGATAAACAATTAACTGGGCTATAGTTTAGTATCTAGATGTCTTTGTGAGCTAGTTCGAGGAAGCACTAACCATAACCTAATTGTGCTGTTTTGTAAATTGTATTGTAGTTATGAAGTGTTTGTACTAAAATAAGTAGAGATGGGCCGACTATTACTTTGGCCGACTAGGTGACTAGCCGACTAGTCGGCTGCAAAATGGCCGACTGGTCGGCCAAGCCGATCATTGCTTTCGGTTGAGTTCGGGTGACATCGGTAAAGTTCGTGACTTCTCTTTCGGCTCCCAGGTGCTGGTTCGCGGCGCCCGGCGACCAGCCGGAATTGTCAGAACATGTTTTTATTTGCTTTGCATTTATCCTATCATTGTTTAAGTACAAGCCGGCGCTTCTTCCTATCATATTCTAGTTGTAATAGTGAAAGTAAATTGTAAAACTGATACTAAAGTAAAAATAATAACAGTAAATATTTCAATTACATTTCAATCACCGTCTTTTAAATATATTTTTGCCTAGTTTGGGAATAAAAGGCTTATTATTATATTCCAGAAAACGAATATTCCAGATAAATTAACGATGTTTTAAAATCATCGACAGTTTTGTGGCGTAATTTAAATGCTTTTGCTGATGCAAAAAAGAAAATGCAAATGCAAAATAAATTTTCGAATGATGATTCATTCGAAAATTTATTTTACATTTGGATTACAGTTCGATGAGGTTGGGTTTAATTTTCGTCAATAAATAACTTTCACAACGTTAATTTTTAAACGTATGTAACCTACGTTTAATGCGAAATCGTTTTTAATGTAATTGCATGAGTTTCGTTATTTTATGTGTGAAACTGCACATTATTAGGTATTCCACAGTTATGGAATCAAATTGGTTTTTATTAGCTCGTAGTAGGTGCGAAAAATAGAGCATTCTCCTCGAGGATAGAGGTGTCTTCATTTTGGGCGAGCTTGAATCCCCTTGGCAGGCCTAGAATCCTTCATTATGTTCGGGTTTCAATATAACGCCCTTGACTTTAAACACTGCTTTATCCCTTTAGTGAGTATTTTTATTATAATATTTGAACTAAATAATATTTTTAGGTTTATTTTAACATTTTGACTGCAGAACAGTTTGTTATTTAACAATGTTGTATCAATCAATATTATGTTACACATACCGAGAAATACTTTGGTCTGCACACGGCACGCATAGTGAGGTGGTTCATCTTTCTAGAGGCCTGACCACCGGCAGCTTGGACCCAGTTCCTGATGCCAATTGCGAGTATTTTTATTTTATAATATTATTTAAAAATGTACTTATTATGTGTGTCAATATAATAACAAAAATACAACCACAACAAATACGATCACATAAAAATTTATTATTTTCATAAAAAATCAGCTCTAAAGATTTCTCAGTCCCGGCTTCAATTCCGAACCAGAGTTTGACTTACGACGCAGGTCTAAATAACTGCCGGCCACTCATTACATTCCAAGTCGCTATTTGCATAACTATTGGAATCGAACCTGGGACCCGACGGTGTGTGTTTAGCCTGATGAACGACTTGTGGACGTTAAACGCGTTCGCTGTTTCAATGCAATCTTTTTTTTGCAAAGTTTATGATCCTAAAAATACTTACCTAATTGTTTTTTTATACATTATAAATATTGATTGCATAAATATCGTCAAACAGCATCACTGCGTGTATATTGTTCATTATTTCAGCTTAAAGCTTAACTCTGCTAGACATAGGCATCAGCACCGCCTCTTTGACCAGTGCTGTGCATCCAGCCAATTACTGCGGCCTTGACCAGGTCATCGGTCCACCTTGCGGGAGGCAGTCCAACGCTACGTCTTTCCTTTCGGCCCTATCGACCTTCTATTCTGCGAGCAATGTGCCCTGCCCACTGCCACTTAAATTTAGCAATTCTTCGAACTATGTCGGTTACCTAGATTCTCCTACGGATCTCTTCATTTCTGATTCGTAGGAAGACTGCGTAGGAAGACTCCAAGCATAATATATCCCTTTCCATTGCCCTTTGGGTGACTTTCAGCCTTCTTATGAGGCCAACGTGTGGGCGGCCACGTTTCAGTGCCACAGGTCATCAGTTGGTCAAAGACTTTCGTTCTTGAGACACTGCGGTATGTGGGACGAGAAGATATTGTGTAGCTTCCCAAACCATTACTTTCTTTTGCATTGGCCAGAACCTATGCATTGCCATACAACGTGGCTATGCGGACAGTCACTTGGGCACATTGGGCAGCGATGTGGGGAAATTTCTCGACACCAATATGGCGTTTTCTCATCATCTCAGGCCAGACTGTCGGCCAATATCACGCTATTATAACATGGAGGAGTAAAAACTCTATAGAAACAACTGAGGTTTTGAGTAATTAAAATCGCAAAAAGCGTCCCATACATTTCATAGGAAATGAGACTGAGATAAGAGAACACAACATACCAGTTTATGAGAACAGTATTTGCATGATGCTGGAACATACATTCAGATAAACAGGCTATTAAACAAACCTTATAATAACTGTATTTTAGGCAAAATAATCGATCCCAGACCTCGTAAAAATTACTTAAAAAAGACAAAGTACAGTTTTTTCACTTCGCTACTATTTTGTGAGGTACCTATATGTATTAGATGATTACCCAATTCAAAATATTCTTTCTTGCTCTTAAAGTTGTTTGGAGTTTTATTTAAGTTATATTAATATATAACTTAAATAAAACTATAATTCTAATTAATTAAGTGATAACAAAACCCAAACTCGAGGGGTTTACTAGAAGCCTCTGAAAATTTTCACTGTCCACCTCCTGGCTCATTCATGAAATGAGTGCCAAGATAGAAGAGTATGTTATCTATTGTCATCCGAATTACTTCCATACAAACTTTCCTTTAGATATAACAATTACAATTAGGTTAGAATTGACTTCCAAGATTTATTACATTGTTCGCTTTATTTTTTATTAACTTATAAAGCTACAAACCCTTAAAGATTCCCATGACAATAGGAGATGTCTCACACACGCCAATATCAGAAATGAAACCAACTAGGTAATGCTTTTTATTTTTAATAAACTTCTCCGGTGCGCAGCTATTTTCGAGTTTTGGCGACGAGACTAACGCACGGCAATTGATTTCTTTAAATATGTGGGTAGAAGTAAATAAATTACGGCAACAGTACCAAAATCATCATCTGCCTAGCCTTTTACCAACTACGTCAGGGTTGGATTCTAGTCTCACCGGATGCAGCTGAATCACAGTATTTTACAGAAATCGACTACCTATTTGACTTCCGCAACCCAGTTACTGTTACAGACAACCTTACCGAAATAAATAAATATAAACGTAAGTAACAAATACACGAACAATTAATACACGGATTTCAATCGAGGTCATGCGCATGACCAACAGTGAAACTAACTAGACGCTGTTGCTACGGCAACGCTACGCCAATTATAGCGTTGCATAGAAACATTGAACGCTACGCGTACCGTATATACCCGTAGCGCATAATGCTACGCGGAAATTAAATCAAGCACATAAATCACCAGCATAATTTTCACAAACTTTAAAATAAATTACTTTATTATTTGTACACACGGCTACATATCAAGCTATAAATTTACAGTAAATGTATAGCTTGATGTGTAGCCGTATGTACGACACCACCCCATCATAGTTAAATCAGGTCATTCTCAAACTCAAACTCAAAGCATTATTTCAAATAAACCAATTACAAGCACTTTTGAATTGTCAATGTTGTCATTATTGGTTTATTTACATACATAAATATAGGTTTCTTCTGTACACTTAGTTACAGTAGTACACTGACTCACAGGCTTCCTTAGTTTAGGAGGCAGGCCTTTTCACTATTTATGTAGCTTTTTCCCAAAATCCAATGTACCTCTACCTACCTATGTGAAATGTATTGGTATTGTATACAAATGTAAGCTATCACGCCCTTTATACCAGGAGGCTTTTATTTTGGTATTTGGCTTTTTTTATATTCTTCATGCTCGAGTTAAGTTTTCATTTTATTTGTTGGTATATTGGCATGGCTGGCTGACATATTATTATGACTAATTATTTAATTAATATTCTGGATCTCGTAATGTTTATTATTTTGCCTATGTATGTATAGAATTAAGAAATAGAAAGACAGCTGTGATGCTGGGGAGTTTGTCGGTGAAGGGTGGGCGTTTTTCCGCCAAATTTCATCTAAATTCGTTCAGCCGTTTTTGCGTGATTGAGTAACAAAAACATCTTCACAAACTTTCACATTTATAGGCAATAGTTATTAGTAGGATTAAATCTATCCTTACCAACCCTTGTCAATGACAGTTGAATATCATATAAGGATGACACAGCTCTTATATCCTATGGTAAGGATTGGCCTGAGACTCACGACTCACGATAAGGCAGAAGCTGCTTTTAGGTTAGTCATGATTATGAACCTAACCGTAAATCTGCTCATGGTCCATATTTCAAGGACCAACTTCAACTTCTTTACCCTTGGAATTCTTAGCCTACGACCTATGACATTTCTGGTCCGTCGGTGTCCGTCGTGTGCTAAGTTAAGGCCCAGGTATCTTTAAATATTGTCGTTAAGAGCGATAATAGTTATTATTGCAATCCGATACGGGTTAAAATCTGTTGTAATAAATTCGAATAATAAATGAGCAAGCATTGCCGTAAAAATGCAAACGACATCGTATAAAATTAGATATTAACTATTTAATAATAAATAATCCATCACTGGATGCAGTTTGGCATTTGGAATTTTATGGTATATTTTTAATTATAATTGTTATTGAAGGGATAAACTGGTTTTAAAGAAAATTAAGAGGTAGTGTGGTATGATGATTTTTTTTAATACATTAAAGTATGTTTAATCACGTTTTGAGTTCCGTCACTGTTTGCAAAATTATTTACGGTTAAAGAGATACACTGGTTTACAAAACCACCTTTTTGAGCGTTTTCAAGAAATCACCGCATGACGCGCACCGAACCCCAAATACCTTTATATGCAACAAACGCACAAACGCAAGCCCTGCATGCGGCGCGGGGTCGCATTTCAATCACTAACATGATCGGTGTAACGCTAAACAATACGGTTCTCACACACAACAGCCCCTTAGTCTGGATGGGGAGAACCTTAACTCGGCACATGAGTCCCTGGTCGTCTCCCGTCGTGCCTCCTCCGGGGAACCTTGGGAGGTTTCCCGTGGCGGGAAGAGACCGCTGCGAAAAGAAAGCGGTACTGTGGAACAGTGCCATGGCACCCCTGCTGAATACCAATGCATCCACACAATTATCAAGTTGAGCTACTGCTGCAGTTTTCCCAATCCAGGCCACATGTCCACACAATGAACGTGTCCGTATTGACGGGCACAGTATAAAAACCGCTTGGCTTAAGGCGGTGAATTCTTGAAAACGCTCAAAAAGGTGTTTTTTTTAAACCAGTGTATGTCTTTAACCGTAAATAATTTTGAAAGCAAAAAAATATATGATATTTTCAAGTCTTTTTTGCATAAAATGATGGAACTCAAAACATAATTAAACATACTTTAATGCATCAAAAAAATCATCATAGTCACCTCTAAGTTATCTTTAAAACCAGTTTATCCCATCGATAACAATTATAATTATAATTAAAAATATACCATAAAATTTCAAATGCTAAACTGCATCCAGTGATGGATTATTTATTATTAAATAGTTAATATCTAATTTTATACGATTTTATTTGCATTTTTACGACAATGCTTGCTCATTTATTATTCGAATTTATTACAACAGATTTTAACCCGTATCTGATTGCAATAAGAACTATTATAGCTCATAACGACAATATCCAAAGTTACCAGGGCCTTAAAAAGAATATCCGGTACCCGCCTGCCGCCCCGACCGACCCTTGCTCGTTGAAGCGCCAGCCCGCGCCGCAGCTGAGCCAGTAGCTTTAAATTCCCCCTATAATAATAATGATGCCAATTCGATCCAGCCTGTCCCCAATAGCGATAGCTGTCCCCCTATCAGTGACGCCCTGAGCCGAGGTCCGTACCCCACAGGGGGTGCCCTCAGCGTGCAGTCGCTTAGTTTATAAATTTAGTTTGTAAGCCCTGGCTGGAGGCGTTAAGAGTAACTTCTTAATGGCAGCCCCAGGAAAGCCCGGTTGAGCAGTCACGGCCTCTCAAGGCCAACTGCGAGATGCCCAACAAAAAAAAAAAAAAAACCGCCTGCCGCGCTCCCAGACAGGGACGTAGCGACTACCCACAGGGCGGCAGTCATCGCTTATCCGTCGCGCTCGAACAAGCTCCGGTGAATTATTGTTTTTCAAGAATATACTCAAGGTCAAGATCTTCGTGTTATTTATTCATCGCCCATCCACCCTGCACCAGCATATCGTACAGGTTTGGTAAGTCGCCACTTCCACCACATTCGTTCTAAGTTTTTTAATCATGTAAATAAGAGAATCAAAATCTACCCTTAAACTTAAACAAGGAATTAAGTAAGACAGAGTGGCTTAAGTCCTTTGATGGAAATGAGCAACTTGTGGTATCATAAAGAAATTCACATGCTAGGGTTTTTTCATAATAGACTAATGCACATCTTACACACACACACAAACACTCCCCTCATCTTCACTTCCACTCCACATTATAAAAACTAACATTACACATACGATCGACGGCACGGTTGGCGCAGTGGTTAAGCGATTGACTGCTGCGCTGCGTGTCGCAGATTCGATTCCCGCACGGAACAAATATTTGTACGACCTACAAGTAGTTGTCCCGGGTCTGGATGTTTGTGTATGTGAGTTTTAAATGTTTGTAAACGCACCCACAATACATGAGAAATTCCTAGTGTGGGGCATCGCTTTAAAAAAAAAGAAGCACACAAACTTGTAGCTTTTTTTTTGTTATTCTTAATTTAGTACAGGACTCCCTATAGATGTGAATGTTTGAAACAAATGTCTTTTGTGTATTTTCCTATTAAGTTTTATACCATTGTTCTTTTCGAACGTTAAAAAAAAGCGTGTTAAAAACATCGGCATTCAGCATCAAAGGGTAGACGACAGAAATTAAATTTTATAAAATTCCAAAGGATTTCATCAGAATCCACTGCATTTACGTCCTTAATCCAAACCAACAAGGTAAATTTTAATATCACCGTTACATCATTTGGTATTTTCGGAAAACCGTATTGTCATTTTCCTGTTTATTTATATTGAACTGAGGGTACCTTTATAAATGCATTTGTGAATATTGCTTTCATTTTCTCTGTACGTGACCGTTCGCATTGTGAAAATCCTCCTTTATGAGTTTCGTATATTTTATACTAGCCTTTGACAGCGGTTTTGCCCGTGTGGGAGTCGATAATCATCGCATGCCCTAACCCCGCCACGCCACGCTCTAACAGTGTGCCAAATTTCATCAGAATCCGTTCAACCGTTTTCTCGTGATTGAGTAACAAACATCCAAGCATCTGCCCTTACAAACTTTCACATTTATTATATTAGTAGGAAGTGGGATAGTAGAATGAATTGAACTATATGGGCGGGCCGCACCGTAGGTTTTTGTATGAAAATGAGTTGCGCTGCTGCCCGTTGCGGCTGTTATGTGCGGCTGAAAACGTCATCATCATCATTTCAGCCGAAAGACGTCCACTGTTGGACATAGGCCTCCCCCAAGCTCCGCCACTTCGACCGGTTCTGTGCTTCCCGCATCCAGCGGACTCCTGCGGCCCTCACAAGGTCATCGGTCCACCTTGTGGGAGGCCTTCCAACTTTACGTCTTCCGGTGCGCGGTCGCCACTCCAGAACTTTTCGACCCCATCGGCCATCTGTTCTGCGTGTTCTGCGTGCTGAAAACGTATGAGGTACAAAAACCGAGTCAAACCAGCCAAGTCTCGATTTAGGTGAGTATAGATTAATTACCATTCTGAAATAAGAACGATGCTCAAGTATTGATTCTATACTTAAACTGTGATCGACTGATTGCAGATGAAACTGTACTTGAGGAACATTCTGTAATACGGACCTTAGTCTAAATTCGCACGTATGTAAGATATCACGTCGGGATGTTCTCGCGTTCTGAATCGTCCACGGAGTGCGTTAGCTCAGAGAGTTCAAAATCGAACAGTGTGCTTTTTTCCGACGCGCTAGGATTCTGTTGGATTCTAATTGCACACTGAATTCTCAGCACCGAGAATTCAGTGAGCGATAAAATCTTACCACGATATTTTTATATCCGTGCGTAAGTATCTACATGGTGATAAATAATAAATGATTTAATTTCTGTAAGTAGGTTTGTACAAACACTTTTACACGTCAAACATATTTTTTTTTAAACTAGATGAGGCCGGCGTTTCCTATCTGACTACTCTGAGAAGAAAGGCCGAAACAAACTCAGAGGTCACAGTCTCTTTTACAGTCCAGACATAATCTTAGTCAGATCATATGAAGACCATGTGGATTGGTGTCTGAAATGGTCTTTTGAGGAAAGAACCACAAAGATTGAGTGGACCGTTCCAATCAGTGAACGCATTTAACAGAAATAGAATCAACAATTTGGTCAAAACTTTAATCCATACTTATGCAAAGTTGTCGTACACTCTAACCCTCTTCTTACTAATAAATACCTACAGAATAAAGTTATTCCAAGTTTAAACCTTTTTTTTTTCTTTTTTATTATTATCTCCTTTATTCCTTTCAATATACCTACATATAAATTACATTTTTAAATATTAGTATAAAATTATATAAAAACATTTAAAAATATAAAAAAATAGTGGCCCACCGGTATCGGGAACAAGGTCCAAGCTACCGGCGGTCAGGGCTCCAGAGAGAGGAACCTCCTGACAATGCGAGCCGTGTCCAGGAGTACTGCTTTCTGGATCAAGCCCTTGACCCAGCTGCCCAACGAGAGCCTCCTCAGATGTTGGTCGAGGCTCTTGGCTATCAAGCTATTGGCTGTAACAACTATCGGTACAATGATCGCTGAGTCCACATCCCATATGTCGACAACCTCGCGAGCCAAGTCAAGATACTTTATTTGTTTATCTTTCTCGGCTTTCACGAGGTTCCCGTCATGCGGGACCGTTATATCAACGATCATTGCACGCCGTTCTAGTCGATCCACCACCACTATATCAGGTTTATTGGCAACAATGGTCCTGTCAGTGATGATGGATCGATCCCAGTACAGTGTGACATGTACATTTTCGAGAACTGGGTCGGGCACATACCTGTAGTACGGCACTTCTGATTCCACAAGGCTGTATTTCAGAGCAAGTTGCTGGTGGATAATGCTGGCTACTAGGTTGTGTCTATGCAAGTACTCCTCGTTAGCTAGACGAGAACACCCGGAGATTATGTGTCTGATTGATTCTCCTGGACGGTGGCATGCCCGACAGATGTCAACCGTGCCATCTTTCACAATAAATCTCACAATAAATTTTAATTTTAATTTTTAATTTCACAATAAATTATTATTATTATTACAGAAAGCTTACAGACTAATAACAAAACTAAAAATCATTTGTAGGCAAGAAAATTTGCTAAATTACAAGCTTCCACATATATAAAATATTATATTACCGTTATTCCTTTGTTATTTCTGGTATAACTTTATTCAGTGTTTATTAGTTAGAGGGTGATAATACATTTAAATACTTAGATATAATTATTTATCCTTACGTTTAGTTTTTGCTAGGAGGAGCAAACTTCAAACAGTAGCAACAATGCAGCACTATTATTATACTCGATCCTAATTTCAATAAAAAAAAATATGTTGCAGACAATTATACAGGTGCGGGTTTTGCAAAATTGACCAAAAAACTAACATGTCATTGTTGTGTTTAGGATTGTACGCTCGTTGTATTTTAAGTATAGTCCTAACATAACACTTTGGAACTATTATAGAAATAGGGTTCCGTGTCATTTTTGAGTGTTATAATTTTAATTGCTTTTATGTACAGTAACATAAGATATTAGATTCCTTGTATAAATTACTTATACATTCAAGTTACTAAACAGTACACACACTGTGTAACAATTTACAGGAACAAAAATCAGCTGGTTCTTCCAAATTGATATTTGAGCTGTTTTTGTAAAATATTTCGTTTACTATTTCGTTTTCTTAATGAAAACCGCCTTTTAATATTAACCACTTTTAACAAATCCGGCAAAACATACCTACATACTCAGCCTATAACGTTCCCACTGCTGGGACACAGGCCTCCTCTCCGTGAGAGGGAGTGGGCCATAATCCACCACGCGGGCCCAGTGCGGGTTGGTAGATGTCACATGTCTTCGAATTTTCGGTTCTAGGACATGCCGGTTTCCTCACGATGTTTTCCTTCACCGTTTGAGAGCAGTGGTGATGAAATTATTTACACAAAGTAATGCGCCTGGCTGGGTTCGAACGCACGACCTACAACTCGTAAGTCGCGGCCGTTACCACTGGGCCACCACTGCTCTCAAAACATACCTACACAGAGACGAAAACTTCCCTGAGACGACTAAAAACCTGAACAGAACTGTAAGTAATACTAATCGCTCGTTACCATTGTAACTACAGAACCAATCTCAAGGAACAATTTTTTCAACTCGCTACCGTAAAACTAAAACTCAAACTGTACCGCTCAAGGTCTTATAAAAAATAAACATTTATTACACACTCGAACCTCTATTATTCTGAGTAGCCGAAAAAATATAACACCCCAATAGTCCAATAAAAGTAGGATTTGGTCTTTATTTCAGATATTAATAGTTAAAGTTTCTTGGAAGGTTGATTCTCTGTTCTCACGGCATACTGACATGTAACCGTTTGATTGAGTTAACAGTAATAAATAGTTGATTACAGGGCAGGCGCCGTCGTCGTAAACGCATATAGTGTGGTTTATTATTCACGTAAATATGTGCTTGTCATTTTTTTGTTTGGATTTTTTTTTAATTCGCTCATTTTGTTGTATGACCTGCGACTTGAATCATCGAAGATTTTTATGATAATACAATTACTTTTTTATGGGTCGATGGTATAAATACTGGAGCCTTGTAGTGGATGCCTTAGGGTGGCTCCGGACGTATGTAGTATGAGTGGTGTAATATAATGAAAATTCCACCGGCAGATGCTACATGCAGCGCACGCACTGGCCCATCGGCCGTCAGTTTTTGCAGGAGCACAATGGCACTCGACGTCGCATCGAGCATTTAGTAATACACAAGAGCGTCGTTCGAACAATTCACATTAAATTATATGACACTACATTGCATTTTACAACCGTTCTAAAGTCGGTTCTCTGATATACTGATAGTCACTTATAGGTTACATAGGGTAAACATTGAAATAGAGTATGTATACGATGCAATCAGAATATTGCAGTAGTATTAAATCATAGGTAGCTACTTGTTTCAGTGGTTTTAAAGTTACGTAAGTTTTTCGGACTCATTGATTTATGACTACTATCTTATATTAACATAACATCACGACTTATCTAGCCGAAGGGTAGGGCAGAGATGTATATACAGTATGTTATGTTTAACGAGGGACATACTTAAGGGAGAGTAGTAGTCATGAAAATGAAATACTTTTACTAAGGGACTAATACTGAAATTGCGAAAATAAAATCAGCCGCTCTATACATTTATGTTATACGCTATACGCTAAAGCACTAGGTAGTAGTGACGAGTGGGCGTTTTTGGGTGGACTGTCTTATGTATTTTGACGTTCGAAAAGTGCTGATTCTCAGACTAATTTGAATAAATGACTCTTGATTTTGATTTTGTTAAGATTTTCCGGCGACACTACCTATATAAATAGTGTCGACGGAAAATCTATATATTTTGATCCGGCCTGTCCCCACTTGCTGTCCCCCACCAGTGACGCCCTGAGCCGAGGCCCGTACCCTGCAGGGGGTACCCTCAGCGTGCAGTCGCCTAATAATTAAAGCAGTTTTTTAAGCCCATGGCTGGAGGCGTTAAGTTTTTCTTAATGGCAGCCCCAGGAAAACCCGGTTAAGCAGTCACGGCCTCTCAAGGCCAACTGCGAGAAGCCCTACAAATAAGTAACAAACATCATTTCTCAATTGTTCAGGCACAAAAGCAAGCAAATACTGAGAGATTACCAGCAGGCTTAGCACGAGAACCGTAGACAAGCATTTTGTCGCCGGAAGAGTAGACAAAAATGTCGTTTCCGTATAGACAGTTGACAGTTTTTTACCGAGAAATGTAGACAACAACACTACAAAGTGAAAAATTACTTTAATGTTGGAAGTCGGTGACTTTGGATATGTAGTTTAATTTTTTGTCACCGCCTTCTTAAATTAAAGATATTTTTCACTTTGTAGTGTGTTTTTCCGGAAATCAGTTGTTTTTTTATGGAAATTCTTTTTATTTTTCACTTTTCCTCACCAATTCGAAATTTCATCATCCTTGGGGTCAAAACAATGCATATTTATGCGATAGCAGCAATCGCGGTTGATTTTCTGCAATTTTTTGAAAAGTTCCGCTGTCTGTTTCAGAACTAATCACTATATGAAATTTCGGAATAATCGCTTTTCGAATAAAAAAATAATTTTGCAAATCCGTCTGATATGTGCCAGAATTATGCCCGAACATACAATAAAAAAGAAAAAAACATGTCGAACTGATAATCTCCTTCTTTTTGAAATCGGTTAAAAAGAATTTAGCTTTATTAATAAACCAGATGGATTTGTACCGCGATGTAATTAAATTTAATAACGCTTTTAGTTAAAGAGCCTTAAATTTTCAATATATTGACATAGTGAAGATAGTTTTATTATCCCGCTGGCCATTATTTTGTTCAGTGCTTATCATTCCAAATTTCATGCACCTATTGAAGTAGGTATGCTACAGTTTTGCGTCCAATGATGACAGGCAATGTATTTCCAAGAAGCTTTGAGCTTATTTAGAGTATTTTGCATTCGTTCAGAATGTCTCAGTCCGACTGACTTATTTTCACATCTTCTAATTAGCGTATCTACCGCGCATTCAAACATCTTTGGCCCAAAATTTAGTTGCGCAAACTCTGCTCACTGACGCAGTCACAGATCGTCAAATGCACAAGTAACAGGGCATGCGGCGCAGGTTGGAAGGTGAGCCATTGTCTGTGTGGAGGTGCCACATACGAACTAGAGATCTGAGCCGTCCGTGAACCCCTATCTGTGGAGATTATCTTTGCTCCGACCGACTTGGATTCGAAGTCTACTTAGAAATTTCCTAGTCACAATTATAAGTTAATGACTAACAATATTGTCCCCACTTCTAATTTCAAACATACCGTTACTCGTTCCAAGGAACTTTTATACGTATGCAACCAGTGTTTCTCATTCTAAGTGAAAAATTATATTCAGTAGTTGAGAAATAAATGGCGTTAGACTGTGTAAAAAATAAGGCACTACTATCGAACATAAAGGTTTCTTCAAACAGACACGACGCGACAGCGGAACGCGACACTTGTAGAACAATTTCCATGAAGTTTTCATAGAAATGGTTCTACTAGAGTCGCGTAGTGCTGTCACGTCACGCCTGTTTGTGGGAGCCTTAATTCCCGGTAAATTAAAATAGGTAGGAACTATCTGACTGTCACATAGACAAGTAGTCTGTCTTTTTATGACTGCCAGTGATTTTCAACTTTAAGCCAAAGCTCACAATGTAAATAGTTTGCATGCCATTGTGACATTCACCAATTAGAAACTAATAAGGTACATTGGCTATTTGCATGGTTTTGAATAAGCTACAGGCAGTATTACAGAATTATTAGGATGGTAAAGTTACGTAGTCGATAATACCAAATAGCTTATTAGTCGAAGGTACAAATGAAGTCTCCCCAAATCGGGCGAATCATCACTTTTAAATAATACAATATTTTATATAGCCGACTGGCACCATTTTAATTTATTTTTAGGCATAAAATACAAACCGTACCAATAACCTAATCCGTATTTCTGAAATTGTTGATTCGCCCACAAATTAATTAACTTCATGCCGGTTGCCTAAAGAAAATATGATATACTTAATTTAAAAGTGACGATTCGCCAGATTCGAGTGAGGTATTGCGTGCGAGTCGACTAGCCTACCAAATATTTGTAAAGTACAAAACTTTTAAAACTTTCAAAAGAACTTCCTACCACTTAACAATTTATAGATCGCGGTACGTAAGTTGAACCAAAATCAGAGCAAATAACCGAAGATAGAGGCGCGTGTACTCGTCGCCTCGCAAGGAAAAAGAATGAGGTCACCTTCTAGCATAGTGATTGATGTAACGTGTACTGAAGTTTGGAAATAAATTATAGATCGCGGTACGTAACTTGAACCAAAATCCGCCATTTTCCATTTTAGTTCAAATTACGTGCCGCGATGTGTTCCTACTTCAGATTCACTATCGCTTCAGTTTACACTTTGTACTAAAAGCCGAACAACTTAAAACTATATAAACTATGTCTTAGCCGATTTACACCTCTTGTGAGCGCTCGTTGCCCAACTTTATTGGAGTTCATAAAGATAATATCTAGTATCGCAAAACGAAGGTTGCTGTAGTGGGATAAACCTGTTAGCTTCATAAAATTCTTTGATAGAGCATGAAGTGTCAATATTTAGTCCTGGTTTGCAAAATTTGTTGAATAAAATCAATTAATTGTTATTATGGCTACGTTACCGGCACTTCAGTGGTCAGCACGTTACTTTCACGTTATATCTGCGTCAGTTTGTAGCTTTTAAGTTTTATATGTGTTGAATACGATGACGCTTTAGGCACTTTGTGTTACTGTGTAGGTGTCTTTTTTTAATGTGCGGTTTGTTTCTGCAAAATTAACAAGTTTTCTTTATTTTTATTCAATACTATCTTCTGCCCTCGACTCCGTCCGCATCAAAGTTCTTGCTTCCCCGACCCACCTCGTTGCATCAATTTGCCTGCCCATTCGAGTACTTCGCATAGGTGACTTTTTCCTTTGAGCTCGGCTCCTAAGCGTCCCAACAAATTCCTTCCTCGATAAATGGGCTATCCAACACTAAAAATATTTTTCAATTAGAAACAGTAGTTCCTGAGATTAGCGCGTTCAACCAAACAAACAAATTGTTCAGCCTTATAATGTTAGTATAGATGCTCAAATTATTTAAAGAGGAAGAATGAAGAATAGAACAGTAACATAGGCAAAAAGCTCTTTCGACTCTATAGTTCCTTGCCTATATTAGACTTAATCGAAAAAACCTCTCAATACAATAGTATTTTGTAGCTAATAAGCTACAAACTGAAAGCCTGTTTACCACATATTATAGTCTAATTTAAAACACACGCCCCATAACCTTGCGTCCAAACAAATTGGCCTGACAACAATCCCGTTATTGTTTCCCTAACTGACATTTTAACACCTTACAGGGGCTAGAAACATTTGCGTGAAAAACTTAAGTAGAACCAAGTGTGAACGAATTCGTAGCACCTGTATCTTATACAAAAGATGTTATTGTTGCATTTTGTTTTATATTTGGTTAGTGTGGGGGTGCTAATGTGATGCTAATTAAGGGGCGTCGAGACTGACGCAAGCCCGTCATGAATAGTCGAGGAGTTAGCCGTTGTCGTGAGAGCCTCGGTAAGACTGGACGGGCTTTTTGCCGGTTTGAAGTTGTATGTTGGTGCGGATTCGTACAAAAGGTTTGAAACACCTGGCAGGGAAATGTATTTTTTTTGTGAACCGTCCTTGCGTGGTTTTCCGGATTTTTGCTAGCTAAACCAACTGTTTAAATCTCTAATATACCTCGTATTTTAACAACTAGTAAGTAGATACGGAGCAATATTTACGAGTATCATGAACGGAGCAATATTTATCAACATATTTTATTCTGAGTAACGTTTCGGCTAAAAATAACTTTGGTGCCTAGTATTCGAGCTGATTCGGATCTTGCGTAAAAGTTCCAAATGGTGTTTAGCAATTAACTATAATTTCACGTAAACTCTTCAACTTGATGATACATCGCAAACCCCAAATGAGTCAGGGCCTAAAATAACGCAGTATGGTCGTTGTCTGGAATCAAACCGCGCTCTTTGATCCGCCGTCCCCTTTGTAACCTTACACGAGACTGGTACCTCGCCACACCTGAAATTATTAACGACCGATGACTGACTGGGGTTACAGAAATAACAAGAGAGCGCCGTCATCAATCATGAGGTACTAGGGAAGCAGGAGTTATGGGAGCTTTACGCGCAATTATGAGAGTGGCTTTATAACAAACGGAACTGGCTACTGTGGACTTGACCACAAATTGGACTAATTCTTAGAGGAGATAATTAGTAACGTTGTGAATTCAAATCTTTCTAAAGGTGCATCACATACTGTGTCCAGAGCAAACACAATACTGTTTATATTATTTATTTCTTTACTAAGGCACCAAGTACATAAGAATACATAACGTTCATTCAATTCATTACAACATTAAAATAAAATACATTAAAATTCATTAATTTAATCATTAAAATTAAATATATTAGGTCTTTACCTATGAAATTGCCGTTTTGCAGTACTGGCCATTTCAAATCAAAATAATTTTTGTTTGGGTAAGAATTCTAATTTCAAATTAATTTTATTTTAAAAACATGGATTTTTTTTTCCAAAAGTAGTCATTTGTTTATTGATTAGTGTTACATTTTCATCGCATTTCAATCTTTTTCGTCATCATGGATACGTTAAAAATTCGAGTAATTATGGAATATGAGTACCGTCGTGGCAGCAACGCGGCACAAGCGGCACGCAACATCAACGACGTTTACGGAGCTAACACTACAAACCAACGCACCACCTGTTATTGGTTTGCTCGCTTCCGTTCTGGAAATTTCGACCTGAAAAATGAACCTCGCGGTCGTCCGAAGACTTTGGTCGACAATGACGAATTAAAGGCGATTGTGGAAGCTGATGATACACAATCTACGGCTGAATTAGCAGCAGCTTTCGACGTTAGCGTCAAAACAAAATTGGTCCATTTGCGTCAAATTGGCAAGGTAAAAAAGCTTGACAAATGGGTGCCCCACGAACTCAATGATCGTCAGCGCGAAGTACGCGTCGAGACGTGCCTTGCACTGCTCAACAGACACACAAATGAAGGAATTTTGAACCGCATTGTTACCTGCGATGAAAAATGGATTCTGTTTGATAACCGCAAGCGCTCAGCAAGTTGGTTGGATCCTGGTTCAGCACCTAAACAATGCCCTAAACGAAAACTTACCCCTAGAAAAGTGATGGTCACTGTTTGGTGGTCTAGCACCGGTGTGATTCATCACAGCTTCTTACCAAACGGGGTGAGCATTACTGCAGATGTGTACTGTGAAGAACTGAACACAATGATGGAGAAGCTGGCACATCTCCAACCAGCATTGGTCAATCGCTCGTCTCCGCTGCTCCTGCACGACAACGCGCGACCTCATACTGCACAGCAGACGGTCTCCAAGTTGCAAGAACTGGGGTTGGAAGCTCTCCGTCATCCGCCCTACTCACCAGACCTTGCGCCTACAGACTACTACTTTTTCCAGAATTTGGATAACTTCTTGGCGGGAAAAAAATTCAATACCCGAGAGGCAGTACAAAATGCCTTTGAAGAATTTGTTGCCTCCCGTCCAGCTGATTTCTTTAAGAAGGGCATCAATAAACTGCCACTGCGATGGCAAAGATGCATTGATTGCATGGGTGATTACTTCGATTAATACAAATAAAAAATACATGAAAAAAATTCGTTAAATTTTTTTCATACAAAACGGCAATTTCATAGGTAAAGACCTATTATTAAAATTGTATAGTTATAAAAATTAAATTTTATTAAATTATCACACCAAAAAAAACATATCGCGTAGGTTTTATCTACCTACAGTTTAATAAAATTTGTAAACACCGTGCGAAACAGGGACGGCTCGCTAGTAATTTATTAAAGAGATTAATAGTCGATTCGCACGAATTTATTTGACAGGAACGGGCGAATCGACACTTTTAAATAATATAGGTATTATTTCTATACGCGATCCGCACGAAGTTTATTTGTGAGCGAATCGAAAATTACAGAAATACGTACCTACTAAGTATTCCGAATGGCCCGAATTGTACTCGTATTTATATACACTGAGTGTACTTTTTATTAAGTTTTCGTTGTTTCCTTAAAGTTTTATTCAAAACGTGCCAATTGCCTAATAGACAACAAAATAACTGCCTGCGAATCGCCTACAGAAAACAATATGTTATTTAATACCCTGACATCTATGATAGAATGGTTTAACAATAATAATTTAAAAATTAATTTAGATAAAACTAAAACCATACATTTTAGCCAACGATTGACTGTAGAAAATATGGACATAAACATAGATAATAAAATTGTTGAAACCGTAAATAGTACTAAATTCCTTGGACTAATAATTGACAAAAGACTTGACTGGAAATCACAAATCGAAAACCTCTGTAAAAAAATTTGTAGTTCTGCATTTGCATTGCACTCTCTAGCGGCAGTTGTGAATGTAAATACCTTGATTGCGGCCTACCATGGCTTAGTTGCGTCTCACCTAAGATACGGCATCATATTTTGGGGAAATTCTACCGACACTGGCACGGCATTTAATGCTCAAAAGAGATGCATTAGATCTATGTTTGGACTAAAAACGGTTGACACATGTAAACCATATTTTAAAAAGTACAAGATATTGACTCTTCCTTGTATTTATATCCTCGAAACCGCAATGTTTGTCAAAACAAACCCCAATTTGTTTCCACGTCTACAGGACGTTGTACCGCGTAATAGACGAGATATGACCAGTCTTCGAGTCTATCCAGCAAAAACGGCACTCATGCGCAAAAGTATCGTCTGCATGGCGCCTACTATATTTAATAAATTGCCTAAACGTTGGAAGGAGCTAAATAGTAAGGCATTCAAGCGACAATTAAAAGTGTTTCTTTCGCAAAAGTTTTTTTGATTGAATAAATTTATCTTTTCCTGACACTAGATTAAATTTATATGAACATGGAATTTTGACATAATAACATAAAATAATTTCTAATTGTTAAGTTTCTAAATTATAGACTATTTACGTGCCTATTCCAGGTATTATTATTATTATTTTTTCATTTGTCTTATTGGTAATTCTTCTCAATGTTATGGAAATATTTGTACGCCGATACTTACGGCTAAACATGAATGGACTCAAACGATGTATCTAATATCTTGCATGCTCTTGTATGTATACAATGTTTAGACAAATAAATAAATCTTATCTTATCTTATCTTATCTTATCTTATCTTATCTTAAAATGGTTTATTTGCCCGCTTTTGGCGTGTAAATTCACATAAAAAGCCTAAAAAAGGCTTTTAAGTCATTTCGTAGGAATTTATAAAAGATGTTGCGGTTGGTTTTAAATGATTAAGGAAAATTTTACCGTTTGAGGTAGCTTGATGTGCTGGCGTCTGTACTAAAATTAAACTTTGAAATCAATACAACGCCGCCATTACGAGAAACTCACCGAGACTACCTACGTCATGTGATAATTACGTTCTGGAATAATCCAGTTAGGGGTCGCATAGAGGGGTGGGTTCCGACTCCGATGTCGAAAGCCCAGTCTATCATAATTACACATGATGGCGATTTAGTCACCTGCAAGCGTTAAGGGGTAATTCGAACCATTGCATTCGAGTCATTACAAACCACTAGAGTTTAAACTCATAATCTGATTCGTGAAAACCAATATACAATACAAGAGTAGATATAAAAGAAAAGTAGTACATATTATTTAGGTTTATTGCGCACTGGGTTTTCGAATCTCGGTGTTGAGCCGAGAATTGAGAATCAAACAGAGCGCATTCCAGCGCTTTGAAAAACCACTGTTGAATTTCGTCCGCGAAAAATATACGCCGCGTTTAAATATAATTCGTGTTACGTAGCCTTAAGCCCAATTATTCCGCGGCCCTACCTTCCTGTTTGTAAACTTAAAAACTGAATTTCACACGTGCTAGATAATGAAATTACGTTATTTGATTGGACGCCTTTTTGCTTATCTCCATAAAAATAGGTAAATAAAATGTGGTCAACCATTTGTGATTCCTTTTCGAAAACCCATTTCACATAAATGTAAACTCTATAAAGTGGTGCAGTGGTGGTCCAGTGGTAACGAGTTCAAACCCAGACAGGCACTTTACTTTGTGTATTTAATATTGTGACCACTGCTCCCGAAACCGTAAAGGAAAAGATTGTGAGGAAACTGGCATATTCTGGAAGCGAAAATTCGGTTACATGTGACATCTACCTACCAATCCACACTGGGCCCGTGTGGTGGATTATGGCATACTCCCTCTCACAGAGTGGAGGCCTGTGTCCCAGCAGTGGGACCGTTGTAGACTGATTGCGAAACTCTATAGTTAATGTGCAAAGTTTTTCGCGATTCGTGGCTTTTCTAGCACAATAAACTTAGTTGGTCTAAAAGAGTCTTTTAATCCATAAATGACATGAAATAACATCTATTGGACTGGCATCAAAACTTCTTTAGTCGCGTTGGGCATTTTTTGAGATGGGAAAAAACAATTGAACTCGCGACACTGTTACTGACACCACTGACAACACGAACGTACGAACGAACAACGTTGAACGTTGTTTGATCTGACGATTCAAAAAATACACACGTAATTGTTCAAGTTTTCATTTCTGGCGGCACTCACGGAGTGTCACAGTTTTTTTTTTTTAACTAGAGATTTAAAACCGATTTTATCCTCAGCTGAGGGGTAATTGCGTTGCATACTATCAGAAGGAATGGTTTTGTTTTGACAGTTCAACAATATTCATTGCGTTATTTACGTTGTTGAGTAGACTTGTGGGCGTGCAATATCGTGCATTAGGAGGAATTAGTCATGTCCAATGAACCCCGAACATAGCATTACGTGTTCCTGAAGTACTTCCTCGATATATCGAACAGCTGTTAGCGGATTATCGGCGATAACCAACTCTGTACGTGCGTCGGAACTTATACCTCCCCATACCATTATTGAGCCTCCATGGAAACTCACTGTTTGAGTGGTAGTAATGGGTAAAAACCACTCTCCTCTTCTTCGCCACACTCGTTCCCGACCATTTGGAGAACGCAAAGCTATTCGACACTCGTCTATGAACAATACTCTAGCCCATTGCTCGTGGGTCCAGTTGACGTGTTCTCGTGCGAACTGAAGTCGAGCTACTCGGTGCTGTCTGAGAAGTTCTGGACCTCGTGCTGGTCTACGAGCTTTTAAATTTACTTCCTCCATTTGTCTTCTCACCGTACGCTCGCTAACATTAACGCCTCTCGCGATTTGAAGCCACTAGCGTTTCTCAACTGAATGACTTGTATGAAGTACCTAATGAATTAGCAACAACTTGCAAAATAATTCAGATTCTGATTGATAGTTTATTTTGCAATTAGGATGCTGGATAATTTTTTCTCTGTAGAAACCCTTTCCCAACCATGTTAGGGTCGGCTTCCAGTCTAATCGGATGCAGCAGAATACTAGTATTTTCCATGGAGCGACTGCCTATCTCACTTCCACCACCCAGTTACTGGCTAATACGATACCCCTTGGTAAGACTGGCTGTCAAAGTTTCGGGCTTCTGACGACCCGAAACGACTGTCAAAGATCCACAAATGACAGCCGGGACCAACGGCTTAACGTGCTTTCCGAGGCACGGAGGGTTCTTGGTATGTAAAGATGGTCACCCATCCACGTACCAACCGCGGCAAGCGTATCTTAACCTGATCGATCGACCCATACAGCTATTTATAGTTAGCCACATGCCTTTTTTAAGTTAGTCAGTGGGTATAAATATTTTTATTTATATAAAGTAGTAAAAAACAGTACCTTTGTTGTTATTGTAACATTATCTTCTGCGTCACAATCAAAAGACAAATTGGCGTGTTTCGCCAACATTTGTGCTGTGTAATCAGCTGACCAAAGTTATGTCCAATACGGTTTATTAAAATAAAAATTTATTTTACTTTTTTTACATAGGCACCTAAAATAAGATACCTAAGTACGAGTATATTTTTGTATTAAAAAAAAGCGGTGTAAATTCTATACCTACATCTGACAGTTTTCACCGTCGTGCATTCTTAGATATTCCTTATATGGACTCAATTCATTAAGAGTTCCTAATACATAAAATATAATAATATAAACCGCTTAACAATTATAGATAGGTAATTAACGAAAGCCATCCCATATATCATTCACTCATCAAACCATTAACTAACGAACAGTTTTTCAATAAACAACCAATTGAATTCTCAAGTTACACTCAATTCGTACTCATATAAGGTAAAAACTTCATGAATATCATAATATTTATTAATACAATACGTATCGAAGTATTAATTGAACTATTTCTATAGAACTTGTTCTCCCATCTCGCCTTATACAGGCTGACTGATTTTTTTGATATCATTATATAAAGCTGCTTCTGTAACCTAATCATAGGTACTGAATGATCGTAGGTGACTGAATTAAAATACTAGTAGATGACTAAATTAACAGCCCGATAATAATTAATAGCACCTGCCGTATCTCTCCATTTCAGTGTTGCTATGCTTGAAGGGGTAGTCTCCTTAGAATTTTGTAACACGACTCTCAAGTTTACGGTTAATGAACGTGGAAGGTAGTTTTTATGCCAGAAAAGGTTTAAAAAATGTACGTTATATACGTTATATATATTAGAATTTATTGAAGGTAACTCTCAAACATGAACATGAAAAAAATTTCAGAACTCATACAATCATTGAGAGCACTGGTGGCCCCGTGGTAATGGCCGCGACTTACCAGATGTAGGTCGTAAGTTTGAACCCAGACAGGCGCTATAGTTTCTGTTTATTATTTCACTGCTCTCAAAACGATGAGGGAAAGCATCGTGATGAAACCGGCATGTCCTAGAACTAAAAATTGACATATCACATCTACCAACCGGCACTTTGCCCGCGTAGTGGATTACGGACCTCTCCCTTTCACAGAGAAGAGGCCTGTGTCCCAGCACGGGGAACGTTATAAGCTCATTATGCTGTACAATCATTCACTTACTTATTTTGTGTGTACACATTGTGTGACAATAAAGAGTTTTCAGCCAAAGCATGATCTCATTTAACGTAACGACAATAACACTTTCTACGTAAATTGTAGAGAAAACTAATTCTTGTTAGAGACTAGCTGACATGACCCCACAAAATTCCCATAGAAAATACAATTTAATTTTCCAGAATTTTTGGGGTTTTTCTAATGTTCTTTTTTTTTTTTAACTACTTACTTACTATTGGAACGGAAAAAAAATATAGGTTAAAACGTTTTTGAGTTTTAGCGAGACTAACGAGTTGCAATTGATTATTGTTGACATAGATGATTGTGTTGTACCATTTCAAGGAGCTGCTGTTTTTTCTTCATAGGAATTTACGCCATGGAACGAGCTCTTAGTTTTGACGTGAATACGTCTTTAAATTTGCTACCATATGGGGGCAATCCAAAAAACCTAATGATAACAAATTCGGGGGATACAGTTTGGCGTTGTAGTTTCGAATCTATCCTCTACATCCAAAATTAAATTATACTACTTGATAGCTTAAGGATCAAAAAAATCATTAAGATAAACGAGAACAGTGACGCATTGCGCGCGGTGGAGGGGGAAGCGCTGCCATTTTGAGGTTATTTTGCTGCGTATCGAGATTTGCAATTAGTATTACTTTTGACTCGGAGAAGCTACGATTTTCGTTTAAGTTTTATTTTGTAACATAATAATTATTTGTTTTTCTTGCTTTTATCCTAAATACATAAACAAAAATATTTTATTTAAAAAATATAACCCGTTACGTAAACGTATTCACGTACAACACACGGTCGTGTCCATGACACAGCCACACCCCATTTTTTTATTTAAATTTACCAGCTTTCTGTACAGTTCAAAAGCTCCACAATGGTCTTGTCAAAATACTTTTACTGAGTAGCCGAAGACCAAAAATCCACAATAATCAGGCAAAATTTTCCACCAAGCAACACTCGATATCGAGGCTGTTTCATTCCGGTTTCATCTCGACCGGTCGTTTTTGTCCTCCTATTATGGGTCGGCCCACAATTGATATTAATTTCATGAGATGCTATTGAGGTAAAAAACCCGCCCCGTAAAGGCTGGTCGTCTGGTTTTTGCAGCACATAATGGCTCCTCGCAAAGGCGACTTCCGTGATGAAAGCGGTTGATTGGGGAGTGTCCAAAGAAGATGGGCTATTTGTACTGAGTTTTTCGTACTCCATTGCTAGGTTGCTCGCCTGTTCCCATATTTTATCGACAGGTATTTTTTTTATTGTGTGTAGATTTTGCAATAAGGTAGCATATTATTCGTAGAGCTATGCGTCCGCTGGTGCACTTTAGATTATGTTGCCTTTCAAGGAATTTGGAATATTTTCCTTCGATTGTTAGAAAATCAGGGTCTGCAATAAATTTATTTTGGGTGTTCTTCAACTGAAAAGATGGTAGGTAACTTTATTGAATAAACTCTGGCTTATAAATAACCATAGCTGTTGATGACTTGATTTTAAGTCACCGTCATTTAAAACGTAGGTATACAATAAATAGTTTCTAACTGACTTCTACATGCCTCTATAAAACAAACAGCCGTGGAGATATAACAGCAGTTGTTTTGTCGCGTAAAATTAGCGACCGCAACCGGTTGCTGGCGACCATTGCAATCGCCTGTAATTGGTATCGGTACTACAAATAAGTGGCAATTATTTTAGTATTATATGTCTTAAATGTGATCGGATTTACATTGTCGTTGCATTGTATTTTAATTACAAAAAAATATGGCTTTCAGATTCTAAACTTCGATTTTGAAGATAATCATTTTTGGTGCCTTAGAATTGACCCATGGTAGTACAAGTTTTATAGCAATATATCCATAATTTGCTTATATCGATGGATATTTAAGTCTTCCATCGTCCCACTTTCATTGTTGCTTCTTCTGCAGTACACCTTAGGGCCTATACAAGTGGCCATCGTTTTCAAAGCGTTTCGTATTTCTACAACGACTCTCAACAGGATTGACATCACACACAAACTTTTCGGTAGCCTAAATTAATCCAATACATTTTGACTTCATCGTTATTAGAATGTCCATTTGCTCTTGTAAAGTTCGGGCATTGACTTCCCAGTAGTACCATCTGGAAAAGAAAGTAAGATCGTAAACTTATAATTTTTGCATACATATTTCTTATAGGTATCTTATATGTACTTCAATAGATATTACAGTAAAAGCAGTAGTAGGTACTACTACGGTTACTAAAATAACAATCAAAAGGTTTTATTGAAATAAAGAAGGTATTACGGACAAATGTACGGTACGGTGTAATGTACGGTTTGTTCGGACAAATAAATGAATTGAATTGAATTGAATTGAATTACATTTTTAATTGAAGCACGGACTCCTGAGCTAGGTGTTACCTACCTGTGTTACAGGAGTCAGTGTCTTCGCTCATTTGTGGAACATTAGCAATAAATTTATCTATGCAATGAAATTAAAAGGAATAAAAATTAGTGCATGCTTGCTTTGTGTGGTATGGTGTGTGTTTGTAAGTGTGTGTGCGCTGTGTGTATGCGTGGGTGTGTCTGCGTGACTATGTTGGTGGTTGTACTTTGGGTTATATCAGAGGTTTTATTTACCCACATTACTATTTGATTATCACAAGTATTGTTCTTTAACTATAGTTAACTATGTTTTCCGTCTGTAAGTAATCCAGTGCTTTAAGCCAAGTATTCAGTTTCATCTTAGTATTCTATACCGTTCCCATTTTAGTAACACTACGTTTTGACTAGACTCTGGCACAATGATGATATACATATAGATAGATACGTACGTATTTCGTGCACACACACCCAGGCTCAAACAACGAAAATGGCCAGAACGCTTGGCGTCCCTTAATATCATGCACGTCATCATTTGTGTTGGTCATCAAAGCCTTCGTTAGTGACTACCTACATTGACAGAGGATACCTACATTGTTAGCAAGTGTGGAGTTGACGACAGTTACCTTCGTGTGCCGTCTCCTCTCAATATAGTCGTGACTCCCAGATTACTAACACCCGACGACGGTTTCCGACTCATGCGTATTTTCTTTATTCATGTATGTAACAAAAGGCTGTGGTGACCAAGATCAGATGGTCAGATGCTAACACAGTAGCCTGAATGCGGTAGCAAATACACGCATATATTGCATGCATTTCTCACCAGCCGTGAAATGCGATTAATCTTGGAAGCGTGTAACAGCAGGGAAGCATAATGTATCATACGGCTGCCGGTCAGACATAGCAATAGATAACAACACACGTTGACATAAAACCTTATTTCATAATGTGTCAACTTCTTTTAATGACAAATGCGCAACGATTTGCGCCGACAAGCTTTGACGGGCCTTGTCAGGTTTAAATTGTCTTTTATACACACACCGTGCCTTTATAACCGTACCTACTAGCTTTTGTCCGCGGGTCCGATCGCGTGGATGTCGGATATCGCGGGAAAAAGTAGCCTATATCCTTCTCCATATCCCAGGCTATAGGTATCTCTGCCAAGTTTCATGCCGATCGGTTCAGCGGTTTGGATGTGAAAGCGTAACAGACAGACGGACAGAGTTACTTACGCATTTATAATCTTATATATAAAATTCTCGTGTCACAATGTTATATACCTTACTCCTCCGAAACGGCTGAACCGATTTTGATAAAATTTCGTGTGCTTATCGGGTAAGTCTGAGAATCGGCCAACATCTATTTTTCATACCCCTAAATGTTAAGGGTGGTCCACCCCAATTTTTTTTTAATAATGCGAACTTAATATTCATAGTTAAAACAGGACAACGTGTGTCGGGTCAGCTAGTATTAATAGTATATATGTATACATAGTAGGAATTACATGTATCATATGCAGTTGATACTCCAGTTGACAGCGGAAACTATACTGTACCGCCGTATGAGTCTTTGTTATGACCTTTCTGTCCCACACGATGACATACAGAAATCTAGAGGGAGATAGAAGATGATGTTATTATTCTAGGGGCATTTTAACTTTTACCTGAGGAATAAATATTGCGTTCTGATAGCAATACAGCGTATAGAAAAGATGCCAATCTGATGTTTTTATTCTTTTTCGCATTTATAATATTAATATTTATAATATATTTTGCGCAACCAAATCCCTACGACTTGGTTACACAAAACTCTGATTGATCGCGATACTACTTAGCGCACGCATTTTTTTTTTTGGTGGGAAATCTTCAAATAACTTCTCCCGCTCTGGGTAAAGCAGCGTTTCAGACTTTTATTGACTAAAATCCACCCGTTCCCTCAGTTGCCTGTGTGCCAGGGGCCACGGTATCTCTTTCTAACAACCCGAACCCCTGGCGCACGCATTGGACCTACTAAAATCATAGACTATGTAAACCATGTTAGGATGGGACGTCACAGTAAGGACTTCTGCGCTCTAATTAATCCTTCGTCATGAATATAAGTAACATTATATCATTATGTGTCACAAACATAAAGATCTAGCATATCTGCTTACCCCGCAAGAAAACAAGGATAGCGATACACAAACTTTATACAAAATCTGTTTACAATATTACTGAGCTCATATTTTAAACCTTATGCCTTTGAATTAGGGGGCAGAATTGACGGCATCTGTCAACAGAAATATAATTGTCACTGCATAATGAGATGAAAGCTATGGCGACTATTTTAGGATGAATGAGACACACGGACAGAAAATTAAGAGGGCCAAAATTTTATTTCAATATTGCTTAGAGATGAGTAGTCTTCGTCGAATCAGTGTGGCTTCGGATAGGGTGTTGATGTAACTAGAGTTTGTATCTCGTAGACGCCACGTAGGCGCCTGGTAGACGTAGCCTTGACGCCACGTAGGCGCTTCGTAAACGGAGCCTTGACATCGCGTAGGTGTCATCTACAGATTGCTTTGCACACAGGCAACTGAGGGAACACGGGTGGGTTTTAGTCAGTAAAAGTCTGACACGCCCTCTCGCTCCACCCAGAGCGGGAGAAGTTATTTGATGATTTCCCACCCAAAAAAAAAAAAAAAAAAATCTACAGGTTGCTTAGCTTCAAACCATGTAATCTATAAATTAAGAAAGTTTCTAGGTTGTGACGTTAAATGACTTGAACAATGTTTGAGGCTGTTGCCTATGTCAGAGAGCTTATTATATTAAAGTAGTTAGACTAACATTAAAAACGACCACAATTTGGGCATAACTTAACTATACATACAGATTATGGAATAGGTATAACTAGCATATCTACAATGTCTGTATTTACTACTGTGAATGTAATACAATGACGTCATACTAAAAGCTTAAAACAGCTCCTCTATAACTTAAATCAACAGGAAAAATGAGTCCTGATCATACCTACCGGTATTGTTGCTATACAACGAAATAATTAACATAATAATGTTCATTGGGACATGCGAGGCGACCCCAACATCAGTATGTATCGTTTCTAATTATTATAAATCTGTCGTCGCCAATGCGAGAGGACACTGTGTAGTCTTTTTTTCACCCAGCGAGTAATTTCACACGGACAACGGTGTTAGGGATGTTAATTAAATGCTTCGTTTTTATTATTGTGCGCGTCTGTTTTTTATTTGTGTGCACTGTGCTTCATGCTCCGTGCATATTGTGATTAAAAAGTTCGGGAACACAGAATCGGGCGTTTGAGAGTTATTGTTTGTACGTTTTTAGTTTATGAATTGCGTCGGGATTCTGTTGTGTATGACGTTGTTTTAATCGTTTCTTTGTTCGGTTATGAGGTGTTCGGTTGTTTATTTGTTTGCCAGTTGAATTTTCGATATCAGGAAATAAATTGTTATTGTGTTGGAAACTTTTAATCCATTTACATGAAATATGGAAGATATTTAGAGGTTCTCTATGAAGACTATTATCTGAACACGAAATCTGTGTTGTTCTTTCCTCATAAGACTATTTCAGGCCCTAACTTACATTGTCTTCGCATGACCTGAACAAGATTATTTCTGGACTTTAAAAGAGAGTTTGACCATTGAGTTTATTCGACCTTTTCTTCTCAAATGAATTCGACATTTCCTATCTGACTTTGATATGAAATTTTCGACTTTATTCAGCTTACTTTTTAAATAATATGACGTGTAATACAAATATGATTATAATAAGTATCCTATTTACAAAATAAATAATTTCATTTCCTTTCATTTACACCTATTTACTAAGACAAAAATTAAATCAAAATTGTATTCTTGTGATGGCCCAGTGGTCTATCGTGCATGCGATGTTGTGGGTTCATATCAGGGTAAAAGTGTCTTAATTTATCTTGGTTATTATTTCAGACATCGATGGAATACATCGTGAGGAAACCAATCAATTGTAATCTGAATCATTTTGAAACAGATTGCTTATCCATTGCTTCATATGTTAGAAAAATGTGTCAGCTCAACAACGTGAATAAACCAATGAACATTGTTGAGAAACAGATTATGATTGATCGTGTGTTACGCAATTAGGGTGCTAATTTGTAGTGGGACAGTAATAGGCTAGTATTATTGAGTAAAATATCTATGACAAGGTTTTGCCAGCGTCGGAAATTATCCCAGGGGAATGTACTACCGGGATATAAAGTATCTTATGTATTAATCCAGGTTATAAACTATCTGTGTACCAAATTTCATCCAAATCTGTTCAGCCGTTTTTGCGTGATTGAGTAAAAAACATCCAGACATCGGAATATCCAAACATCTAAACATACAAACTTTCACATATATTATATTAGTAGGATAATATTAGACAATAATACCTGACAGTACTATTGCATTCTTAAAGACTAATAATTATTTCACCAGGATACAGTAATCCTACAGTATTTTTATCGATTTAATAACGGATTCAAAGGAATTAGGTACGTTTATCCTAGATTTTGCTAAATCCACCAATTAGATTAGTACAATTTATTACAAGTGTATTTTGTTATGAATTGCGAAATCGTGTGTTATCAATAAAAGCTGTACGCACGGATAATTTTGTAACACTAATGAGGTTTGTACCTATATTTTATGTTCAAATTCAAGTTAAATGTATAAATATTAAATTCTTGATAAAAACAAAACAGACCTCGTGTAGTTGGAGTAAAAAATTACATTTTCAAACTGGAAAGTGTTAAAAATACATATTCTAATAAAGTTCGAATATAAGGAGCGCTAAAGTAACTAATTGGTGTGTGTGTACAAGGCGTTATAGAATGCATGTAACTGTCAATGAACCATGATACCGCATTGAGGCATGCGTTTGCAATTGCAGTCTTTACGTGCCTACAAATAATGACCATTTTAACATACACACAGGTTCTGTAAATACTTTATTTACAGTAACTTAAAAGGTATACAAAACAATAGGCTTCGTAAATAGTTGGTTATGTATAGTTTTTTGATGCGCATCCCAGTTGACGGAAATCAGACGGCTCCCGTCAAAAGAAGGCTGCGTGTCGCATTGTCCGTAGACCTGGAACCATGTCCAGTAAAACCCCTACTCTACAGATGACCTTTGTCATTACAGAGATTTACATCAAGTTAGACAAAACTATAAAAAAAACCTAGTTCCGCATATTTAAAAACCGCAATATTAGGAGTGCAATGTTAATTGAACTGGGTCGCTGGGCAGACGACATCGGACGCCCGTCGCGCCTCGCCGCGTCGAGTCGTGGTGCCAGCCCTTGGTTACGGCAAAGTGTGCCGTAAATACTCGTGTTACGGGTTTAGGTATATAGATAAGTGTGTTGTGACTCTGTGAGGACGGTGGCCAGAGCACAGAATATATACTTGAGCAGAATGAAAGCTTCCTAACAGAGCTCAAAATTCTTACCTACTTTTATAGGCCTATTAGTAACCGGGCAAGTGCGAGTCGAGATACGAACTGCTCGGCAAATACCGCTGACGTTGCCGCTGCATGCGGCGGCGCCTCGTAACATGAATCATACATTTTTGTGTACTTTTTTTCCCGCTCGCCGCCCCGCGCTAAGCTTTCTCTGATAGCGGCAAGGTGGTGGCCAGGTCGTAAGGTAGGAAACCTTCCCTACCTTTCTGGTTTTAATACCTATTTCTCGAACGTAAGAAGTATCTAATACAAAAGGTCAAACGGAATCTTGCCAAGACAGCGTACTCACATACTTTAGTAGTTACCTAAAAACCTACTAAAACAAAAATACGAAACAAATAAGTTGGCGACGAACAATAATACGCCAATATAGGTGGTAGGTAAACCATAAGACCAATAAATAATCATTCTTATGCGAAAACTTTATCGCCATCATAATTATTTTGGATACTACCTATCTCGTTACTAAATACTTCTATAATATGCATTAAAAATGTGAAGGTATAGCTACATATCAACGCTTCCTACGTACAATCCCCTAAGTAGTAGATACGTCATTCGCATGTTTTGTTATCGTGACCTTCAGGCCAGCCTATACTATCGTATAGTTTAATAAAAATAAGTCTAAGATGGCGAAATTCATTTTAAATCCATGATGATATTACATTAACTAGAACATGATATACGCGTGTTTGAAACTTTGAAGCGCTCTCCTGTAAAATTTGTGATTTGTAGTTAGGAGATTATACGTAGACAGGGATATAGTCATTTACCTGACAAGATTCTTTGGATACACAAAATAAAAAAATCTTGATTGTCCTCCCATTGTTTGTGCACACAGTACAACAGCTTGGCGTAATGAACAACAATTAAAAAAACTATTATATGAACGTCCGTGTCGTATCGCTGCCGCTAGCAGCCCTTAATTTCGTCCTCTCACTGAGCTAGTTCAAACCATTTGTACCCGAGCGGGCGCCGGCCGGTGCTCACCCCCCGCGCCTTGTCGGTGACACGTCAAACACACATAGATGTGCGTGTAGTAGTATACCTGCGCACGGCGGCGTTGCAGTTGGTGTGAAGCTTTATTTCTGCTCGGGTATATTATTCTGTGGCCAGAGTTTATTTTTTGATTATAGTTTTTTTTTGCCGTTTTGACATGGGGTTAGGTACTACTGGTTTTTTAAGAGTATGCTAAGATAGCAGGTACAGTGTAAATTGTGACTTTTTTTTTACTATATCGGACCGCTCTTGACTGCGATCACGCCTGATGGAAAGCGATTGAAGCGATTGATAGCTATGAAGGTTTGAGCGTGCCCAGAAATGTCTGTTCACTCTTGCTTTGTTCACGTAAATAGGTTCCATTTTGATATAGTCGACTCACAACTCAGGAAGTTTTCAGGGACAAGCAGCGTTACGTTTTCATAATACCTATATCAATAAAAGTGTGGAAAACTATTAGGGTAATCCAACAGCAACAAATAGAATGTGTTTGGGCACACACTTTGAAATTAATAGTTAGTGCAATTATTACAGCTTGATCTACCTTAAAAATATAATAATAATAAACTCATTATGTCCCCCATTGCTGGTATACAGGACTCCTCTCTGTGAGACGCAGCGGGTCTCGCAGTCCCAGTGCGGGCTGGTAGATGTCACATGCATTCGAATGTTTAGTTCTAAGGCATGCCGATTTCCTCACGATGATTTGTTATGAAATAATTTTCGGTGGCTGTGTTGTGCTGTTCACGCTCTTTTTTTTCCAATCTGTTTTTAGAAGTGAAGACTTTTAATTGGCTGTAAGTCTCACATACTATTTTTTAATCTGTTTGCTTTAGCTGTAAGTCATCCATAGTAAATAAATAAATAAATAATTTACAAAAATAAAGTGCCTCTTTGGGTTCAAAGCCTGCCCTTTCGCAATATTCTACCTACACGCCTCATTGCATTTTTCGTTCCCTCTATGGCGCTCCCATCATTCGTCTGCAAGCGGTCATTAGGCACAGCTAAGTGGTTGGCGCGCCACGTGTCGAGTGTACGTCACCTAACACACGGTATTTTTACCCCACGACACTGAATACAGGAAAGGTCACCAGTTCAGCCTTTATGAACGTGCGCTTTAATGTGATAGGAAATATTGTCGTTCATTTATGTTAAGTTTTTGATGATGTAAAAAATGTTTTTTTTTCATACCACCTACATATATTTACTTAAAATTTATACATTATACTGGCCTAGAAGTGTTGTCCTTTCGCCGGTTAATACGATTTGATGTTTTTTTTTCGCCTTATTAAAAATAACCAAGTTCTTAACGATTTATTAATAAGTAATTGAAATATGTGGCCAATGTTAAGTATTCAATTTAGGTATTTACAAAAGGTCACTTTTGGGTAGCTAAAAATATATTTAGTAAAGTGTATACACAATGACTAAAACAGGCTAAAGCAATATGGGATCGCACAGTCCACATTATTTCATACAGAAGTATCATAAACATAGATATTTATTTATAGTTCCCCTCAATATTGACAAACGGTGATAACAAATAGAGGTTGCATTTCTGAGTTCAACAAAACTAAGTGCTGACTCATTTTATTCTGTGAACAGGAACTTGTTTTATTTTCGGGGAAATAAAAAAACAATTTATAGGTATCAGCGTTTCATTCTGCGTAATATGTGACTCAAATAAGGGAAATGTTGATATGACTAGGGTTGGCAATCCAGGCTAGTTTAGAGCTGTAGTCAGCGACTCAATCACCATAAATTTTGGTTTTCTCTGGTTTTAACATTCCACATCAATCTGAGATTAAAGAATCTTACTGGCCCACTCTATTTATGAATAAAAGGGTTTATCACTTCTGATGGATTTGTATGAAAAAGCAAAAGTGTAACGTATTGACAGCTTCTTTTGATTGACAGGTCAGTTACTAAAGATATCGGATTGGTCAATCTGCCGAATTGAGTTGCAATTATCTAAGCTTTTGCCAGCGGCTTCGCCCGCGGGAATGTCGGAGATTATCCCATGGAAACGTATTACCGGGATAAAAATGATCCTTTATGTTAATCTAGGTCATATACTATCTGTGTGCCAAATTTCATCCCATTCCGTACCGCCGTTTTTGCGTGATTGAGTAACAAACATGTATACATCTAAACATAGAAACTTTTACATTTATTATATTAGTAGGAAAACCTGTCCAATTCAAGTGAACGTACGTTAAGTGATAGGGATTATGAGGTCCAGTCACTTATTTTCAAAAAGACCTTATAAATCTGCATCGACAGAAAAATTAAGCATCCCGCCTCGGATAGGTTATAAAATAGGAGTGACGCTGTTATCTTTTACACAAAGGTCTAAGAAATAAATAATATGCAGCAGAATGCAAGAGAAAATTATTTTGCCGTGAATACATATATAGATTTAGTTTAAATAGAAAGCAGACTGAGTTATTTACTCACTGAAATAAAACTCATTCAAAATCACACTCATCTAAAACTAGCAACAATGTTAGTGAATTTGTTTATACTAAAAACAAAATGTCTTTACTAACTACTCAATTCTCGCATTTACACACGTAATTTGGAAATAAAAAATATGTTGGTGTACCTTAAAATAATTGGTAATTAATACTTACAGCGCTCCGTAGACAAAAACCAATATCTGATTACTTTTCATTGTAGTCTCAATCAATCCTCACAAACAAAAGAAAGCTTTTCTGGTGTCAAACTGTCAATTACTTTTCATTCCTTCTCTGCGGCGTTAACAATCGGTTCAGCGAAATACAGTAAAATCTTGTAAAGTGTACTATTTACTTCAATCAACTTAGCCAATCGCAATCCACTGCTGGTTCTCTGGGTATGGACAGGGTGTTGTGGCGCAGCCTGGTAGAGGCTGGCTGGCTACACCACAAAACCCTATTACAGTCTTCTGCCTTCTTCACCCAGTCTGTCCCAGCCACAAATTAAAACTCTGTATTTAAGTAGCCAACTTGGAGTGTGAAGCCTAACACGTGGAGTTATCTGACTGGTATAACCGAGCTTCGATAATCCCTGGCTGGCAAGGCTTTCATGAGTAAGTGCCGTGGTCTGCTAGCCTGGCTCACTCAAATCGAGGAGGGATTCCACTACTGAGGCACATTGCCACTTAAGTCTCGCAATTCTTCGGGATATGTCGGTTACCTTGGTTTTGCTACGGATCTCTGCATTTCTGATTCGATCACGTAGGGAAACTCCAAGCATAGCCCTCTCTATTAACCTATGGGCGACTTTCAGCCTTCATATAACACCCTTTGGGACCACGTTACAGCGCCATAGGTCTTCACTGGCAACACGCACTGGTCAAAGACTTTTGTCTTGTGATACTTCTGAAAGCTGCCCAGCCAGGTTGGAACCTTACATGTTTTGGTCGATCAGAAATATTGAACTTACCACCACTTTGCCCAGCGAAAAGACGTTTTCACGTCAATTAAAATTATGTTTCTTGTAACGGAACGCACGGAAGGGTCAAGTAGCCCTATCTATTGTTTTCGTTAGATAGATGCCCTTTATTGATGATTGTGTGACGTCATTCAAGAAAAGATGGAAATATACTGTCTACATTAGTAACAATCTATCTTTCAATTAAGTTTATTGGAGGTTCGGCCGTTAGTTGATAGTGTTGCTCGACAGTTCTGCTGAAAACTAACAAGTGCATAACGTAGCGACAAAAATAATTCAATTCCATGAACATTTTTACTGCTTGCTAACTGAAAAGCATCCCAAGTTCAGTAGATCCTAAGTTAATCAGTGGCGTAGGTACTGTAAAGGTTGTATGCCCAGCATGAAACCTTATGTTTACTGGCAGCTAATAATGGCTATTGTTCGAACAGCCAGAAAGTATTAATTCAGATTTAAAAAAGAATAACGAGTGACTCATAATTTTCTTTGATGTAAAAATATTCATTATTAATTTAAGCGCAGCATTGCCTTGTACCTTTTATCGTAGTTATACGTGGATACACGAAGTTAAGCTCCAATCCTTGTTTCCTTTGGTAGTGTCGTGTCCATTATACTCTACAAACCACACTACACCCCCACAGTACCTATGATCTTCATCTGCCTAGCTTTCTCCCTACTATTTGGGGTCTACTTCCAGTCAAACCAAATGCAGCTGAATGCCAAAGTACCTACTTACCTATGACAGATATTGCAAGTACAAAACCTGATGAAACTGAATTTCCAAAAGTTATGCAGTTGAATAACTATGTTTAGACCTTTTAAGCCAGATCAATCGCTATAATATATTGACCTCTTACCACAGACGTCGATAGACTGAGACAGACTATAAAACATAACCAAAAGTTTAATTAATAGTTAATACGAGCCCTAGTGTTGTGTGTCGCTCACAATTCTCATTAAAGTAACACAATAATTAATACGTTTGCCCTTCAGTAGGTGTTAAAGTTTATCAGTGAACACTTTTTTTGTGCAACTATCGACGGAAGCGAGCGATATGTTATCGTTTCTAGTGATCGCGGCGCTTTTTATGTGTGAATTAGCTTCATGCCGTGGCTACGCTTAGGTTTTAATACCAACTTCATGACTTATATATAGAAAACGAAAACAGCTGCTCTTGGTTGCAAAGCAACGATCAAGAAGTACGAAGTACTGTAGCTCCTACGCCACATAGGTTCCGGTATTGTAACTGCGAGTGGCGGTTCCATTTTGGTGGAAGTACCACCAATGGGTAGGATTGAAGCCCTGCTAACAGGCGTAAAGCTTAACTTTCCTAAGAAAATAGTTAATGGTCACACAGTAAGGGCTGTCTAAATACAGAGCGTTTTTGACATATCAATGTCAAGCAAATACTGCTAAAAGATCTGATTTTCATGCCAGTCGATAAAAAAAGGATAATCAGCCTATATTGTGCCCACTGCTGGGATACAGGCCTCGAATCTGAGTAATCATATTAAAAATAATCAACGTAAACGTAGTAGGTTTTATCTTGAATTATTACTTTTAAAAAAAATCGTTTGACTGTACTGTTTTTGGCTTGAACAATAGACGTTTTTATTCATTCATCATTCATGGGCGGCCCCAGTGGCTGAGAGAAAAATATGAACTAAAATGAATCCGGCAACTAGGACCGCGGTTCCAGTTTATTATCTGACAATCAGTCTTACCAAGGGGTACCGTATTACCCAGTAACTGGGTTGTGGTGGTTACATAGGCAGTCGCTCCATGTAAAATACTGGTATCCAGCTGCATCCGGTTAGACTGGAATCCGACCCCGACAGAGTTGGAAAAAGTCTAGGCAGATGATATCCTATTGAAATGGATTTACTTGTGAACCATCAAAGTACTAAGAATAACAAAACATAGGTATCGCCTATACTAGGAAGTGGTGAGAACCGTTTACGGACTGTCTTATGCAATTTTATCGTTCGAAAAGTGCTGTTTCTCAGCCTAATTTGAATAAATGACTTTTGATATTGATTTTGAAGGGCAAGGCACATGTGTATATGTCACCGTAAAATTGTAAATACCGTTCGATTCTAATCTATCTCGCGAGATAGTGAACTGTATAAAGATTATATTACATATTATATAGATTAAATTATATTATATTACATACTGCTTACAATTTAACGCATTATTTTTCGGTAGATTATAGAAATGAAACCGTCAAATTGTGAACTGGTATCAAGACGGATAGTACCTTGCGCTATTACTAAATAGCCAAGTAATTGCCACTAACTTGGAAGTAGGTTGGTCGCAAATCTAACCTAACTTAACCTATTCGGTCGGTAAGCAGTATGGTGCAATTCACAATTTATCGACAGTTTATAATCTCGCGAGGATGGATTATAAACTAACGTTGTTCGCAATCATACGGTGACACGTACCTATATAGTACACCCTTATTTTACCAGTTAGGTAGGTATGTGTAAGTCCCATTTAATAGTAGGAGGCAATATATTGCCATCAACAGGGCTCATATCTAGACTCCGGGGTATTACTGAGAAATCCCTTATAGAAAATCCCAACATATGATTGAAGTGTAAAAGTGTTTGTCTAAATGTACTTACAGGATTAAAATCATTTATCATTTAACAGCACTTTGCTTTTCCTTGGAATCGAACACAGAACTTTATTCAGTATTAAGATAAGATTTCTGTAGAATGCAAGGTATTATTGCACAATATTAAATCCCGTCTAGCAACGAAGCAGACGAAGTCAATGAGACAGATTAACGACAATAATGCAACAATATCGATAGCAAATGCGCCATCGAGATAAACGAAGAACACTATCGAAAGCAAATCACGACAATACAACAAACATCAACAATTATTATAAGAAAATCAATTCTATCTTAGACGCCGTATCGACTTTTGATTTAATGGAATAGAGAATTGGAAGAGCAGCGAATAGTCTCTGCAATATTACTGCGAATTGCTTATGAGGTTTTCTATTAATAAGTGCTCGATTGCAATGTTTTTCTTCTTAATTGGATTTTTATATATTGTGTGCCTTTTAGTCAGTTTCGACGAAGGAATACATACGAGCAGATACCTAATAATTCTGTTTATTTTAGAGTACCTACAGCAGATAATAGTCGGCTTTACCTAAGTCAGCTTTATTTAAGCCCGATTTACATTACAAAACAAGTGGTTCAAACTTAGTTATTCATTGATTGTTTGACACGTGTTTCAATTATCTTTAGGATACACGTAAAACTATCGATGTATAACTAAGTAAGCGTAACTATCGTTTCGTCATGTGAATAAATCCGACTTTACACATATAATTATTACAAGTAGGCATAGGTAGCCATTTAACAGTATTAGGGAGTGTAACACACTCCCTCTCTCTTTTTGTTTCGTACAATTTATAAATTAAACTGCTCTACTTTAAGTTTGTAAGTAGGTACACGTAGTAGGAAGGTAAGAAAATGCTGTATGCTGTAACACTGTTTGTTCATACAGCATATTATACGGTTTGTTACAATTCGTTCTTTATTTTTTGTTGCTTCCTGTAATTTCTGTAGTGTGTGCAAACGTAGATAAATCTAAATAAATAAACATAACAACGCAGTGCTTAGAGAAAAAGTTTGGAATAAAAGAACAAAATGTATGAAAAATAAGCCCTTCAGTCTGATCCAGCCTGTCCCATGCTGCCTCATACTAGCCATGCCCTAAGCCGAGGTCCATACCCCACAGTAGGTTCCCTTAGCGAGCAATCGCTTTAGTTTTAAGTTTTTAAGTCTTGGCTGGAAGCCTTAATTTATTAAGATTACCACAGTTAAATCCGGCTAAGCAGCCGGTAACCTTTTAGGTTGACATGCGTGATGTAATTCCCAAAAAAAAAAAAACTGTCCATCGCAGCATAATCGCAGCGGTAAGCATCATGGCGTATTTACGCGTTTAATTTAATGTAGTTTTCATCTGTTACATCAGTTTGCCTTGTCCCAAATAGATAACTATATAATCATGAAGATAGAAGAACTATATAACTGAATAACTTCGCATGCTATTCAATAGAACCAAGTTCTTCTAACAACAGACAGCTGTGCTTCTGGGAAGTTTGTTGCGCCACAAAACGTTAAAGCAGGGAATGGCGAAGTTCGGGCGTTTTGAAATGTCTTATGTAATTTTGTCATTCAAAAAGTGCTGATCCTCAGCCTTATTTGAATAAAGGACTTTCGTTTTGGAATGTAAGATTTGATTTCAGTCTGACTAGATTAGACCGCGGTGATAGCAGGTAAAGCATAGCACTGTATAGCATCGACGAGATTTCTTTGTACATGGCTGGTTCGTAATTTTTATTTAGGTAGGTACTAGGAATTGGTTTGGTCGATAAGTAGTGGGTGGGTAACTGGGTCGAAAAGATAACACTGCCCGGTAACTCCGTAACACACTCAAAATGGCAATTTCTTCATTTTAGTAGTTACGTTTCCAAGCAGACGATTTTTGACATGAATACGTCTTTAAATTTACTACCATACGGGGGCAATCCAAAAAACCTAATGATAACAAAATCGGGGGATACAGTTTGGCGTTGTAGTTTCCAATCTATCTTCTACATCCAAAATTAAATTATACCACTGGATAGCTAAAGGATCAAATAATTAATTACGATAAACGAGAACAGTGACGCATCGCGCGCGGTGGAGGGAAAAGCACCGCCATTTTGAGGTTATTTTGCTGCGTATCGAGATTTGCAATTAGTATAACTTTTGACTCGGATAAGCGATTTTCATTTAAGTTTTATATTGTAACACAATAATTATTTGTTACCTTGCTTTTATTCTAAATAAATAAATAAAAATATTTTATTGAAAAAATATAACCCGATACCAAAACGTATTCACGTACAACACACGGCCGTGTCCATGACACAGCCACACCCAATTTTTTTTTTGAACTTATGAAGCAATGGATTAGCAGTTACTTTCCTAACAATTTATGCAGTAGGTACTGACAAAACCTTACATTACCAAATAAATTAAATTACCGCATCAGTTCAATTAATTTATTCCGTGAAATAAACAAACATACTTTTCTCAGTTTTTTTTTATGGGTATATTTAATGAAGTGCTCGATATATATTTTTAATTATAACGCGTTATCGTAGGTACATAATAAAAACAATAGACGTGCAGTTGTTATTAATATAAGACTTACTAACGTTACAACTTTTGTTCGTTTGTAAAGATTAGCTTTGCTATAAAGCCTCCCACCTACAGGCGCGACACGATTTTCGTAGATTTTTTTTTATTAAAACTTAATGGAAATTGTTCTAAAAGGGTCGCGTCGCGCTTGCCTGAAGAATCCTTTACATTAGAAATTATCTAACTGACTTCTTTATTTGAAGTACAACATACTTATCAGTCCAACATTACTGACAGTCATCATCTTCTTCCAGCACTTGTGCCATGTCACTTGGCGGTGCAACACGGACCACAATGAAAAACATATAAAAATGGTGGTTTTCACGACTGGCAGCCTCGTCTGTTTCTCTGGGCTTCATAAAAGGCAACTGAAATTGGTACTAGGAATAATTCATGAAAATGGACCATTTTATCATAACAAATCTCTTTTCTAGATGCACCTCTTTTTATGAGGCCGCAAACGAAAATAAAAAAAAATAAATGGGCATTGAATTGGCTATAATTTCGGCTACTCAGAACATTCGCTCAAAAAAAAATAAGTATAGAATTAAACTTCAGTTCATGACCAATTCATTTCCCGAAAAACAAATGCAACAATATTAAAAGAATTGGCAGCAAATAATCTTTAATTCTCGACAAAAATTAAAAAGGAGCTCATTCATTCCATAATAATTCAAACGATCCTTCATGTAGTATATAAAAACTTATGGAAATGCAGTATAAACTGCAAAAGTACGTCTTTAAAATCAAGTAGGTGAGCGAAATCGACAAAATTTCGTAAACGGCCTCTTAAGGGTTCTGTATTTCATATATTGGTGGCTGACACAAAACAAGAATATCTTGAATAGTCGATCTTCCAGCTATGTTAACGGGCAAACCTGAAATTGGTCTTCTTTTTTTTATAATAACGCACAACACATTCATAATAATAACGTTCCGTGTGGTGCTGGACGTAAAAGAATAGCACCATCCCATTTCTTCCTGTGGGTGTCGTAGAAGCCGACTAAGGGGCTTACCAGACAATGGGCAGCAGCGCTCCCTATGCATTTTACCACCATACTGCGATCGTCAACCCGCCTGCCAAGCGTGGCGATTATGGCAATCCCCTACCCGTTTGGAGGAGGCCTATGTCCAGCAGTGTGCGTCTTTCGGCTGAAAAGATAATGATGAACGTTCAACATAAATGTGTGACTTTACTTCATTATATTTAGTGGGATCGGACTGTGTCTCCGTAACACAGGATTTCATAACTTAACTAGGAGAGCAGTGCTCAACCCGACGATTGTAGATCATCATTATCTGCCCAGGTTCTTCCCAACTATGTTGGGGTCAGCTTCCAGTCAGCAACTAAGCAGCTGAATAACAGTATTTTACGTGGAGCGCCTATCTGACCTCTACAACCCAGTTACTGGGTAATGCGTTACCCCTTGATAAGACTGGTTGTCAGATGACCGCCGTGACCCACAGGTTTTTTTTTTTTTGGTTGGGAAATCATCAAATAAGGTCTACCGCTCTGGGTGGAGCGGGAGAGCGTGTCAGACTTACTGACTAAAACCCACTCGTCTTCCTTCAGTTGCTTGTGTGCCAGGGGCCACGGTATCTCTTTCGAACAACCCGCACCCCTGGCAGGGTGAACAACGGGTTAACGTGCTTTTCGAGGCATGGAAGGGTCTTGGTATGTATATATAGTAATCTATTCACGGACCAACCGCGGTAACCGTTGCGTAACCTGAGCATTACTATGGTACTGGTTTTGTAAAACAGTATTATGAACATGTATGTAAGTAGATACATCCTTTTGGATAAGTACCTGTACATTTAGGTACTTAATCCTTATATACTGGAAGGTTCTTGTACCCTAGCGGCTGTACCTACCTATTACATACGACATAATTCCTAATTAAATTAAGACTTGTCATAAATTGTTCGCTATATGAATTATGACTCTCAAGTCCTGTAACAGAACATGTATAAATAGGGCACCCCCTAAGGCTGGACGCAATAAAAACATGAAATAATAAATAGGGACCACAATGTTAATGTATACTAATATAATTTGTGACATTAATCAAATCATACTGACGTTTCTTGTGGTATAGCCGACGACACCTGCATCTAACATTTATTTTTTATATAAACAAAGCGCTTAACGTCACATTAATTAGTCGTATCTTTTGATCGAAGAAATTAGAAACAATCCTGTGTGAAGCAGGCTTAGTAAAGACTCAGACACGTAAAGGGCAAATTATACATACACCTACCTACCTACCTAGACTTCGTTATTAGGTATAGTTACCTGGAGGTAGCTCATCTGGACATGAACACATTAAACATTATTTAATTTACTGTACCAAAAAATTCTTATAGTTACTTGTAATTTCGGGGATGAAAGACATTTTTCTAACTTGCGCCAGCTACAATGATACTAATTACATAGCACATAAGACTTACTTAAGTCATGAGTATTGTAGGTAAGTAGGTATACTATTTTATTTATAGCTCATGTGACATAAACCCGCAATTAAGTCACGATTTTCTGTGATTGAAGTAGTAAAAAATGGACTGCTTTAGTCACAGAAAAGCGTGATTAAAGTACAGAAGGCCAATTCTCTAAAACGTTCAAAATCTAGTTGCAGTCTCATCCCGGTGACAATCAAATGTCAAAAATGTAGGGAAACTCGAGGTATTTTTGACAGTTTGAGACTGAGATCAAACTGTTAACGTTCTTAAAATTACGGGAAGGCCAGGTCACACAGTGGTATTAAATATGTTTTCCCACAAGGCTAGGCAATCAATCCCAGTAAGAAGCATAATTTCTCCAAGAACTTATCTTCTCGAAATTATGAGCATATTAATTAGCAGTGGACTAACCGAATTCCGCAAAGGCCATCATTCCACAGGAACCAACGTTTATATATTATTTTTTTCATTTTATTGAAAGGAATAGCAAACAGTTACATTAAAAGATCTTAAACAAATTTAACAAAAAGTATTTTAGTAATAATACCTACACTACGCTGTCCACAAGTACCTAACTATACATAAAAGTTCTGACAAAATAAAAGTGTAATCGTTAGGAGTAGGTACGTGCAGTAATTACTTGTACAATTTTTAAAAGAATAACCGTGGAGTTTTTTGCCGGCTCTTCTCCATAGGAAGCGACAAATTGGAACCGTACCTACACCTAGCGTCTGACGTTTCATAAGTGCCCATGCAGGTTTATGTGAAATAAAATATTTTAATTTTGATTTTAAATAAGCATTTAATAACGTGGAAATTGAGGTAAAGTTTACATGAAATAAAATATGAGCATAATAAGTCAGATGATTTTCAGAACGGGATTTTCACATGGGTTTTATTTACTAAAAAGGGACGGCTGATTTATGAACATTCAATTTTAACTTTTAACAACTACGTAGGTAGTTGTTAAAATCATTCAATCATGCGGAGTCGCACACCATAACACGATTGTCATACTATGACGAATTTTGGACCAATCAAATCGAAATCGGACCAAATATATAGAGCGAATCGACTACTGATTGAGCCACGGTCACTTTATTAAATCTTTATTTTATGTATTTCAATTTAATTCCAAATTGTTATCCATAACTGATTTTCTAGCTACAAGTAAATAAGATAAGTAGGTACCTATTATTATTTAAATAACTACAACACTTTTCTTCTCTCCGAGCAAGTCCTTGTAAATAATTGCAGTATTCTACCTTTATTTGAGAGCATCCACTTTTTTATTTCTTAAGAGCTGTAAGTAACAACTAGCAGCAGAGGATACAAAATAATTACTTCCTTTCATTGAAAAAATAATATAATTGGACATTTTCACTGTCTATATTGATGACATACTTAAATTCTCTGTGAATAATGCTGAAATAATACCTTATGCAGACGATACAGCTGTAATATTTCACGGAAAATCGTGGGAACATTTACATCGTCTAGTAGAAGAGGGATTGTCACTAATCGGGAATAACCTCGACAGAAACCTTTTCGCTAAATGGCAGCAAAACCAAATAATTTGTTTTCTCCAAGACCGCTACTTCTATCCCACCAGTACACCTAAAACTCCAACTACATCACTGTTCTTGTAACATTTCTACTCTCCCTTGCGACTGTCCTCCTCTTGAACGTACTTCTTCTCTTAGATACCTCAAAATTCTTATCGACAACCACCTAACCTAGCACCATATATCCAAAATTTCTGGCAGAATTAGAAAACTTATTCACACCATGCGTAGACTACGAGACTGTCTACCCAGACATACTACAACAAGTTTACCTAGCGCTTTGCCAATCAATAATTCAGTATTGCATCAACGCGTGGGGTAGTGCTGGAAAGATCTACTTGATTAAAGCTAAAAGAGCACAGAGAACGCTTCTTAAAGTAACTTTTAGGAAGTCCTACTCTTCTATTTATTTACTCTATCACGAAACGAGAGTTCTCAGAGTCCGCCAGCTTTTATTCTTTCTGCCTGTATTAAAACGCATAAAAATATTAGAAGCAGGCCCAACTATACCTCCATAATAAGCAAAATAAATTAAAGAATCCCAACACCTGACGCCACCTCATTGCTAGCTAGACGCTCCCCGGCCCACTCTCTCATTAATACGCACGATAAAGTCTACAGACTCTGCGAAATTAAAAACACCAACTCATTCGAATGCAAAAAATTGTAACTCGGAACAATTAATAATATAACGACCCTGACTTGACACTGAATCAAACGAAGTATATTTTCTGGGGAAAAAAATACACACTTAGTCACACACCTTTACACGACACACACACACACACAACACACTCGCCAGATACCACACAAACTTTAAATATACACTCATAAAATAAAATACCTACTTGAAAGCACCTCTCTAGTCTCCATTCTAGAATTCGTATCCTGAACCACAAGATACAGACTAACTGTCTAATTTGGGGTTCACTGGAAAATATATGTAAGTAGCTGTAGGTAATATTTAAGCTACTCAATATGTCGTCTCAACTCATTGTCAACCCATGTATGCTTACTGTATTACCTGGACAATAAATATTTTTCTCTTTTTGTTTATGTTAAAATAATGGTAAACAGAGCAGCTTGTTAATGGTGCAGGTCTTAATATCAACTGCCAAAAAGTTGTCATATGCAACTCGTCTAAAATATTTGGGAACAATCCTTTTTTTTGAGGTTGGGAATTCATCAAATAACTTCTTTTCATAACCTAGCTAGGAGAGCAGTTCTCAACCCCACAATTGTAGATCATCATTATCTGCCTAGGTTCTTCCCAACTATGTTGGGGTCGGCTTCCAGTCAGCAGCTAAGCAGCTGAATACCAGTATTTTAAGTGGAGCGACTGCCTATCTGACCTCCATAACCAGTTACTGGGTAATGCGTTACCCCTTGAAAAGACTGGTTGTCAGTTTTTCTGGCTTCTGACGACCCTACGACTGTCAAAGATCGTCGAATGACCGTCGTGACCAACGGTTTTTTTTTTGGGTGGGAAATCAACATATAACTTTTCCCGCTCTGAGTGGAGCGGGAGGGCGCGGGCGGATCAGACTTCCACTGACTAATACCCACCCGTGTTCCTTCAGTTGCCTGTGTGCCAGGGGCCAAGGTATCTCTTTCGAACAACCCGCACCACTGGCAGTGGATCAACCTTGGATCGGTAAATTAACATTGCCAACATTGATATACTTACAAACAACCCATCATACACAACCAGCGTCTCCAAAACGTCCGCATAAATAGGGCGCTGTGCGCAGTTGTCGAATAGTATCGTCAGTCATCTTTCAGTCAGTCTTTTTGGACATTGCTTTGTAAAAGCCACTTTAAGTCATGCGTGTAGGGTTTAATTTGCAAAAAAAAATTATTTAATCATAACTACAACCGTATAACTACTGACGTGTAATTTGGGACAGTTTTGTGTGTTACTTTTGTTCGAGGCTGCATCTTGGGTTGTTTGTACATCAATGATTGCCAATCATACTGACGAATACTAGGGCTTACTTTGAGAAAAATTGCATACGAAGCTGCGTATCTTATTGGCAAACCGAATGTTTCTATCATAATAAGTATGCAGGGCTGGCAAATGGTTCCGTTAATACAGGAACCGACAGGTCAAAGAGCATCGGAGGCTCTGAGTAAAGCCTTATTTCAAGCGTGTTGTGTTGCTTAACAAAGAAACGAATGAATGGAAAGCATTAAGCAAATTGATGGAATTGACGCTTTACCACGAACCCTATAATTATTGAAATAGAAATTCAGGACTGTTATTTATTGAATACAGTTTGCTTTTCAATGAGACTAGGAATCGCTAACGAATCTAACGAAGACTTTATGATAATTTTAACGTTCTTTCATAAAACTTAGCTGCGGTTGTCTGCGACTTACGTAAACAATAATAAAATTTATAATTCATTAATTCGGCAACCCTACGCTTAGGCTTGTCCAATAACTGCCAAACAGGTGTGAACGCCCTCACGCTCCCCCGTTTGCCCAAATTGTGTACGTGTCATTAAATTGCTCCGTTTTATAGATAGGTATAACTGGCTGAGGCTGTCTGAACTGGATTGCTGCAGTGTTTTGTGGTTTCAGAAGTATTTTCGATTATATAGATGCAACGTTTTTATTGACATTGCAATCTTTTGTCTAAATTATAACAGTTGCACGAGTCAATCTTCAAGGTTAAGTAACGGTTGCCGAGATCATTCCGTGGATGGATGTCTTGGAAAGCACGTTAAGATGCCTGCTCCGGCTGTCATGTGCAGTTCTTTGACAATCGTCGCGAGTAGTCAGAAGCCCGATAGTCTGACAACTAGTCTCACCAAGGGGTATCGTCTGGGCTGTGATGGTCCGATATGCAATCGCTCCATGTAGAAAAGTTGTATTCAGCTGCATCCGGTTAGATTGGAAGCCAACCCAAAAATAAATGAAAAAAAGCAGGCATATGGTAAGTGACAGGCTTTTCATCATCATTCCATAATCATTTCAGCCGAAAGACGTCCACTGCTGGACATAAGCCTCCCCCAATTTGGAGGGGTTATTGCCATAATCGCCTCGTTTCGCAGGAGGGTTGGCGATCGCAGTATGGTGGTAAAATGTATAGAGAACGCTGCTGCCCATTCTCTAATAAGTCCCTTAGTCGCCTCCTACGACACCTTAGGGAAGAAATGGGATGGTGCTATTCTTTACGTCCGGCACCACACGGACAGCCTTTTACCGGGTTCGAACAAAGCGAAGATAGAAAATTTTGGATGGTTAGCCACCGTCACATCTGATACAACAGATGGGATTTTTTTTTTAAATTATAAATAATTCTGGCAGTCTTCTGAAGTGCATGTCATAGACATTTGCTCAAATCTATAACCTTGTGCCATTTCCGACATTTAAGGCCAAACGTTTCAATCAATCTGGCTAGCGTTTTCACAACTATATTAGGGTTATTTTCCTGTTTGACCGGATACAGCTGAATACCTACCAGTATTTTATTTAGAGCGACTGTCTATCTGACGTCTTCAATCCAGTTACTGGGTCCTACGTTAATTTTTGTTTCGGGTCCGATTTACAAAGCAAAACATTATAAGCTTCAATGGTAGGCAAGATTAAAAAAACGGAGCAGCCTTGAGCTCAGAATAAACCGTTCCGACTTTTGTTTTTTTTTGTGTCTTCCGCGCTCTCAGTTCGTATTTGTGTTTTCATCTTTTATCTCTGTATTTTGTAGGTCAGACTCACTGATTGTTCTAAATACTGGTATTCAGCTACATGCGGTTAGACTCGAAGGTGACCCTACATGGTTGGGAAATGGATAGGTAGATGATGCCGATTGCCAATTATTCATTTAGCAGTTCACCTTTAGATTAAAAATCGTAGCATTCTTCACCTCGATCACCAACTTTTAGGAAAAAACTATCTGTTATATGAGAATAAATGTTTTGATAATCGTTTTCTGAGGGCTTTGTTCGAAGCACTGTTTTGAAATCTGAGATCTGTGAAACGAGTTCATCATAATGATGGAGAAGTGATTATCATTTGTAAAGGCCTTGAATTTATTAACTATAATGAAACTACATACAATAAAGACTGTAGGTAAAGAGCTACTGCAATGCTATTCTTACCCGGTCGATTTGCCTAATAATATGTTGTCCATTTATACGCGCGTATTAATAAGTAAATTATTATCATTGGTGCTTTGGTAAAGTCAATACTGGATGCAAATATTTAATTCGTCATCCAATTTTATCGTAAATCTTGTCAAAATACTACTGCCACGCCTAGACGTAGTTTTTGCCGTTGGTGAAACTACAAAAAAAGCAATGACCTATTAATTAATAGAAATCGAGAACCGAACTTCCGCACTCGGCAGTAGACACTCTGCGTAGGCACTTTTAGCTTTAGTACCTACACACGATCGCCCACGGGCCCGAACCCCGAGCACGCGACTCCCCTCGAGGGCACCCACCCTAAGCTCACAATAAATCTCGTAAAATTTTATACCATTTTGATAAGATTAGTTAAAAATACATAGAAATAATTCCACAGTGTTTACGAGGAGCGTAATTTTTTATGTGTTTTTAGATAACTGACTGTTATAAAATGCGCATAGGAAGTGGAATTCGTGGGTTTAAGGAGGCTTACGCTTGTAGTAAATTCAAAATGGGACCTACGCAAGGCCGTTGTCAAGGTTTTGTGAAGGGTAGATTCCCTTTAAAATTTCTAAAACGTTTTATTAGTAGTTGGCTGTTTCATATGCTATTTGCTGTGGGTACTTAATAAATGACAAAAATACCCGTTTCAGTCATTTTGGTCCTTTGTCATTCATAATTCGCAATAAAGTACCAAATACTTCATAAAATAAATAAAAAAAGTATCGATCACTGTTACCTTATACCTACTTAACCTTTCAATTATCATAAACAAGCTAGTGACATTGAACAATATCTTAATATTGCAACTATGCTCGTGATATGCAGTCAGTTTCGCCCTCTATCGGATTGAAAGGTAAATCGTAACAGCTTCGGAGCTTGCCGCGGAGAGAATTTGATGCCCGGCAGCTACATTTAAACTACATTTAACCGCGTTTTGAGTAGTTTTAGACTCGTTACAGGCAGGTATATATTTTAATAGTGCAGCTTTTAACATTATTTAATACGAGCATACAAATTGTGAGCTATAGGTATTTGGTGGTTTAAATTGTGATTATGAAAAATAAAGTTTAGGTACTTATTTAGTATGTAATCCCGGCTAATGAGACACAATTAATTTTCTATTGTTTGGGCACGCATGCGTGTCCTCCCGGAGTTTAGGAGTTAAAAATCGGTTTTTCTTAGGTCAATAGAAAAAAATATTATAAAATGAAAGCAATAAAGCAATCCAACTCACGTAGAGTATTCATAAATAGATAGGTACTAGGTCCTCTACACTATCACAAAGAATAAAACAGTTTAGTCAGTATCAGGCATTGGTGATTAACGCTGTGATTATAAAAGAAAAAGTTTATTTATTAGGTAATTGGAAATCGTTAAGGTTTATTTGTAGGTCTAATAATTTTTTTTATGAAAATAATGGAAAAATAGTGACGAGTTTTTATTAGTAGGTACCTAATACTAGATCCGCTGCACCATCACAAAAAATAAGGCAGCTAAGTTAGTAAATATAAATATTAATTAATATTATTACACTTAGAAATTAGGTACGTAGGTGTGGGTGTTAAGATAAAGTGCGCATCTTATAAAAATCAACATCGCGACGGTTCATCCACTAAAATATTTTTTCAGTCAATTATTCTATTAATAGGTAACGGTACTTATATGTAGGTACAGTTCGATAAAGTTAAATCATTTCACTGTTACGAGAGTGGTACAAGTGTTACAGTAAGTAATTATTATTATCAAATAACAAAAAAAAAATCCCTATCAACGGACCTAAAAACCACGTCTCGATGGCTCCGGTTCTTTAAATACTTAATCGATCCTCCACCGCAAAGCGTAGCTGTATTTGCAGTAACTTAATGTGTAACGCTTTATTCAATAACTTACTTAATCTTAAGACGCAACGAGATCCAATGTCCCGTATTCGTCAAAAAACTAAGCTCAAAATACGATATCTATTCGTTTATAAGATATGTCACTTTCAAACTGCGGGCTACACAAAATATCGAGGACTCCCGAACACGTAAAGCTTCATCCCACTCACACCTACGCGATGAATCCAAAAATGAAAGAGACGCTAATACAGTCTAAAAGTTTGGAATTCAAATCACATTCGGAGCGTGCGCACGTGTCATTGGTGGGTTAGTATGCTGAGGCGTGGCAACGTCGCACAGCGCCCCTCAGATGTCCGCCGCCCGACAGTCGCGCGTTACATGTACGATACGAACAGTTGAATGCTTGCGCGTTCCTTTCGCGACGTTGCCAGTTCGCCGCGAAATAGGAGGTAAATTTGAAATTGAATTGATTTTGACGTACGATGTGGTAATGTTTGAACAAGTGGACTGTCTTATTGTTTTGAGAACTTTATGAGATAAGTTTCTATGACAAAGTTTAAGTTAAATGATGACTCCTCAAAGTTTTCTCGTCTAGTACTTCGAGGTTTAGTTAAAGTTCTTGTTGTTATTATTAATAAGAAACGTAAAACTTTACAGATTGATATTTAAAATAAAATAAAGTTTTTTGGGACAATAGCCATGATAAGTACGAAAGCGTAGCGTATCTAAATGAGGAAACAAAAATATGGGTAGAGTGCAATTTTTTTTCATCTTTTCCTTTTTATTGGATTAGTTCAATAAACGATTGAAGTGAGCTGAAAAATAAAAGGTGCACTGTACATAGGAAAAATACGACAAGCTGACACAATAATCTTATTTAAAAAATTATTTTAAATTGATAATAAAAACATGTTTTTTCATTTTTATATTACACTTTTATTTAAGTATTTATAAACTAAAATATTTTTTTTTTATATCACAGTTTTTTTTCTACACTTAAGGATTGTTTTTTTTTATAGTTTTAAAATAGTTCTTCCTAAGTTCCGCAGACATAACACAGACACGCTAAGTTTATTTCTAGTACGAAAGCGGAGGAGGTATGTTAGAGGACAGATTGAAATTCTATTAAATCCGTCCCGTTTTGCGATTTATACGAATAGTTATTTTATCAACACACTTTTACTTTAACATTTTACGATTTCAAGTTAACTTTTAGATTGTAGGTTTTCGTTAAATTCCCTAATTAGGCAAACAATTTGGAGTCTCTGCTATTTGGGCAGTCTAGTTAATAAGTTGGGTTTAACAGTGGTACCTACTTTGCTAACAATAAAAAAAAGGATGTTTAAGTACCTAATATTCGCAGAATGAGTTAGCTTTTGAGAAGGCACATTGCCCAAATCTGCGAATAGTTTTATTTTGTCAATCAATCCCTTCTTTATTATAAATGTAATACTTTCCTCGAGCTGAGTAAATTTTACTTTCCTAATAAACTTCTAAAGACAGTATTGTAGAATTTTTACAAAAAATGTGTAAAACTATTTACAGAGTTTAGTTTTATGTTCATCTTTTAATATAAAAAAGCTTTTTTTTTTACTCACATAGGGTGAATTTTCGAAGTAATATCGCCATCGACGATCACTTGGAAAATTCAACTGTTTATAGTACTATTAGTAGTCGCCCAGTGTACGAAATTCGACCATAATTCATTTAAATTAATAATATTAGATTCCTGCACTCCTTCATATTAATTTTAACTATTCTGAATTTCATACTTCACTGTCTGCGTGATTTTTTGCCTAACGCATTATTATAGAGATAATAGCAAAGATTTTCCATTTATATCTGTTTTCAACGGCCTACAATCAGTTGGCTTTGTTTCGTTAAAAACTAGAGGGAAAAATAAGCGAAATAGGTACCTACGCTGAAGTACCTAGTTATAATTAGGTTCTTATGGGTTTTTGAGTTACTCCAAGCAAGCACTTTTTTGTTAGAATTTTTTTTTTACCATTTATGAAGGATTATTTTCAATATTATTTCCTTGTTCTCTGTTATTCAGATTGAAAAATCCAAAACCGCCTGAGGCCTGTGAAACACAATTTATAGTTTAATATGATATATGATCCCACTGAAGTTTTAACTGAATAGGTAGGTACTTTAGTAAAATATATGTAAACATGAACCTTTCTTTTCTCCGAAAGGATAGACGAGAATGCAATTATAGTACGTTGTCAGTTCCTGTCGAAATGTGGGTACATTTCGACAGGAACTGAAGAATAATAATACTTAATTGAATACTTGTTTCGACGGTTTCTGCGAAATGAAGTAGTCATTACGCAGAAACCGTCAATACGGATTCAATTTAATAATAGTTGTTATTGTTCATAAAAGCCTGTTTTCCTTTAATTCCAGAATAAAACAAGCACTGTTCAGAGATAATAAACTTTACCCAGATAATACCTACGTATTTTTTAATCAGAATAAAAGCTAAAGGACGTGGTTTCTGAACATTCTGACGCTTATTTTTTTATAACGAAAATAATATTATCTATAACCAAATCGCTTCAGTGTGACAATACCGGTCATTGCCCTTTCCCTAATAACTATTAGCTATATATAATTTACGGGTTTCTACGTATGACCGTAGGCACCCAAACAGTACCTACTTATATAACAAATACAATGTATGGTTTTTCGTTATATAGATATTGATTAAAAACGTAAGCGAGCTTTGCTTCAGTTTTTTAAATAAAGAATACTAGAAAATGTAGATGGGTCAATGACCGCTATTATCACGGTTCGGGTACTGTTTTTCATCATCCATGGAGAATCTCTTCCAATTCTATAATTCTATTACTATCCTTTATTTAAATTAATGAATATACCAATTTGATCACTTTTTGAAAAAAACATTTAAGAATATAATAACATTAGCCCACTGGTATCGGGAACAGAGTCCAAGCTACCAGTTAGGGCTTCAGGAACAAGAACCTCCTTACACACGATGCCAGCCGTGTCGTATCTATTATTTTAATCTCTGTTATGGACTTAAGTTTTTTATTTTTAACTATGCAATATTTAGGTAACTGCAAATGAAGAAAATTTCATATGATTCAAAACGATTTTTAATTGTTGGTAATTATTTAGACCCAGAATATGTCTCAGGGAATAAGTCTTTTTTACTCACAGTTTTGCTAACCTAAGTCCTTAAGTACATAACCTAAGTAATTACGTAAACTAAAATAATAATTAAAAAAAATATATAGTAGGTAACTTTCTCAAATCTTCTACAATCTTGGGTAAACTCAAGACAAGTGTTAATTAGAATATCTCTATTAGGTACAACAATATGGGCATCATCTACCTACAGTGCCAGAAGCTGCAAGTCAGATCCATGCACCCCAATTCCGTAACAGACTTTTTAAAGAAAATCCTAATCCATTGCTACATATGTTTGAAAAAATCGTCTGCGCGACAACGTAAACAATGCAATGAATATTGTCGAAATTGTTATCATAAGGCATTGCAATTGTTAGTGAGTTACACCGTAACCTAATTACTCCACTGGTTCCACATGATCCAGTACTTGGTTTGGAGAGTTCGTTTCACAATTTCTGACCATCAAATATCTACAAACATCAATTTTACGTAGAAGACGAGACAACAACAATAACACATTTTCCTTCAACATTCTTAGAATGTGTATTTATTGTCAACAAGTACGGTAATAAGCAGAGTTTAAAGAACACGATAATATGATGGTGATGATGAAAAGTTTCTACGTAGGTATGTTAAGAAGTTACAAAATTTCATTTTGAAAAGGTCTTTGTACGTAGTTGCAAAGTAAAATATCTATGTAGGTACTAGGTACCTAAGTATCATTTTATGGGTAGTAAAGGATTTAATGATAAGATTTTTAAGGATTGAGAGCAGTGATAACTGCTGCGACTTACGAGATGTAGGTCGAAGGTTCGTACCCAGACAGGTGTTTTCCTTTGTGAAAAATAATTTCATCACCACTGCTCTCAAAACGGTGAAGGAAAACATCGTGGGGAAACCGGCACCTCTTAGACCCAAAAATTCGAAAATATGTGACAGCTACCATCCCACACAGGGCCCGCGTGGTCGATTACGGCCCACACCCTCTCACAGAGAGGAGGCCTGTTTCCCAGCAGTGGGAACGTTACAGGCTGATTATGATAATGAAAGGATTTAATAAGTCTTTAGATCAGTATTTTTTTTCTGTACATACATCAGCTCATTGTTGTTCTTTCATTAATAATGCCTACCTACCTAAAAGATACCTGTTCAATCTTATCAATCTAGGAGGGCTTGTGGCTAAGTTATAGCAGCCGCACGCAGTCCGTAGATGGGTGACCATTCTTATATACCTCCGTGTCGTGTCGTTGATCTTTGGCTATCATTCGTGGATTTTTGACAGTCGTTACGGGTCGCCAGAAGCCCGAAACTCTGACAACCAGTCTTACCAAGGGCTTTCATGTTAGGTATCCAAACTGGATTGTGGAGGTCAGATAGGCAGTCGATCCATGTAAAATACTTTTATTCAGCTGCATCCGGTTAGACTGGAAGCCGACCACAACATAGATGGTAAAAGGATGACGTGTTAAAAACTTCAAGAGCGCAAAGTACGGTCCTTACAATAAAGCTACTTTTCAGTGATATGCTGCATCTCTTTCTGCTTCAACGAACCGTCATAAAATAAATAAACCCCCTAGTTGCCAGTATTTTATTTAAATTTCGAATATATATTCCTGTACAATCATCACCAGTTTTGTGGTTTTACAGCGTACTTCATGTATGTGTGCTTATTTTTAATGGTGCGGTACACACCATATAACTGAACATTATTCTCCATGCGACCAACATCGGAATCGAAAAAAAAGCAGTTCTCCCATTCATTTTTATCGAATAGATATTGAGGTATTTGTGTGGAACAGTGGATTATACTATTCCTGATACACGCTGTATTGTACCGGGTTCATTAACTTTTATAAACTCACAGGCGAAGCGTTATTTTTTAATTATTAGCCGACTGAGACTGACATAAATGTGTATGTTGAGGATTCTAAATATATGAATAAAATATTTGTGAGTATTCATCACGTTGTTTTTAAATATATTTTTGGGCCAGCGCCCAATAATGGATTGTTGGTCATCTCTCGGTTTGTCCATCAAGTCCACTGCAGCACACGCTATTCACAAACCATTAACCACTACCCGCTCAATGATAACGTCATAGAACATCACCCGATTCGTCGACAATAGACTCATCTAACCGTTAAGTCGTTCATCAATGGACGACCACTATCGAACAATATGGGAGCTAATTTGACGCAATGGAGAGTAATGCGTTAGGTACTGTAGTAAAGAGAGGGGTTGGCAAAAACTTAGATAGAAAAAAAGAAACTAAGTACGTAGGGTGAGGTAACTTACATTTTCATCATCATTATTTCAGCTGAAAGACGTCCACTGCTGGACATAGGCCTCCCCCAAGCTCCTCAACTTCGACCAGTTCTGTGTTTCTCGCATCCAGCGGATTCCTGCGGCCTTCACAAGTTCATCGGTCCATCTTGTGGGAGGCCTTCCAATGCTACGTCTTCCGGTCCGCGGTCACCACTCTAGCACCTTTCGGCCACATTGGCCGTGGCAGTAAGTGGCAGTGGGCATTGCTCGCTGAACAGATTCAGTGAGCAATGCCCACTGCCACTTAAGTTTGGAAATTCTTAAGGCTGTGTCGGTTGCCTTTGTTCTCCTGTGGATCTCTGCATTCCTGATTCGATCACGTAGGAAAACTCCGAGCATAGCCCTCTCCATTGCCCTTTGGGTGACTTTTAGCCTAGTGATAAGGCCCATTGTGAGCGACCAGATTTCAGTACCATATGTCATCACTGGCAACACACACTGGTCAAAGACTTTCGTCTTGAGCCACTACGGGATGACGGACGGGAAGTACGTAGCTTCCAGAACGCTGCCCAGCCGAGACTGATTCGACGATTGACCTCTTTCTCGAAGTTGGACTTCCTAACTGGACAGTTTGCCCTAGGTAAAAATAATCGTCTACAACTTCGAGTATAGAATCTCCGATCTTCATGAGAATGGGTGTTACATGGGCATTTGACATTACCTTCGTTTTGTCCATGTTTATTTAAAAATCCACTATTTCGGAAGCTTTACTGAGGTAATCGAGCATTGTACTGAGATCCTCCATAGTCTCAACCATGACTACTATATCGTCGGCAAACCGAAGGTGAGTGATGTACTTGCCATTGATATTGATGACAACCCCTCCAGTGCAGCGGTGAACAGTTTCGGAGAGATTACGTCTCTCTGTCTCACCCCTTGCTGCAGAAAGATAGGACTGACATAGTAGCGTTTTTATACAAATACTTTGGCACCTCGATGTACCGATAGTCAATCTGGCACCGTTGGAGAGACTTCAGTACAGCCTAAGGCTCGATCGAATCGAAGGCTTTCTCGTAGTCCACAAACGTTAGCGTTTGTGGACTACGAGAAAGCCTGAGCCTGAGAGTGCTGCTTAGGCAGAGAGGCAAGTTATACTCTTCGGTCTTCTGTATAACCTGCCGCAGCGTATGAAAGTGGTCCACGGTGTTTTTGTGTGTGCCTTTTCGGAATCCGGCTTGTTCGGGAGGCTGGCAGTCGTAAAATCTGCGGGCGTTTACATTTTGCGATCCTGTAATTTATATTTAAAATACTTTACTTTATATTAGGTCTTCAAGACGAATGAGCTTTTATTTTATTCCATATTTTATTTTATATGTGTTCTTTTTATCGCTCATGATTATTTCTCATGTCAAATAAAAACGGACAACCAATTTATAATTTTTGTTAGCAAATGTAGTTGTTTTTCTATATCTGTTCTTTCATTTTGAATAACTTCGCCATAGTACTATTTGGTATATTATGTATCCAATATTTGGTTTGGTATCATAAATCACCTTATATTATTAACACACTCAGTGATTCTTAAATAGGAAACTTTTTTACAGAGATTAGATTTAATTCAGGACTAAACCCAACAAGTTACCGATACTTCAGGAATATTAAGTAATCACAGCAATGTTCAATAGAAATTTTAATGTTTACCCTTGCTTGCCGAAATATCTAGCGAGCTTTGTACATAGTGAAAATGCATAGGAACAAATACAGTAAAACTTAATTGCTTGCTAATCGCGAGTTTGAGCCTTAATCGTGTACAGATAGTCATTTAGTACGTACCGTATTTAACTCGAATGGTATGAATGGACTTGTTCACTGAAGCTTGTAGCGTAAACTTGCGTTCGCTGTCGTAATTAACAAATGGTTCTGTTACACAAGGAAAGTTTCTCGCCAGGACTAGGTGATTATTGAATGAGATAAAATAGTTGACTCGTTTAAACTGTAGATTCGCACGACAAAAGGTCACAATTCATCGAATCTTTCAAAACAGACAGCGTCTGTAAACCGAAAATCACGTTTCGAGTTATAATTACAGTTCGAAAAAATCACGTTAAACCGCTGGTCCTGGCTGTCATCCTGACAAGGGACCAAGGGATATGATGTAGAGGGTTCTTTTGCTTTTTTTTGGGTGGGATATCCTCAAATAACTTCTCCCGCTCTGGGTGGAGCAAGACGGCGTGTCAAACTTTTACTGACTAAAACCCACCCGTATTCCTTGAGTTGCCTGCGTACCAGGGGTCACGGTATCTCTTTGTAACAACCCAAACCCCTGGCAGACATCGGCCCTTGCGGTCTCCACCAGTTGATGCTGACATCTCTTTGAGGCGCGCGTGGAACACAACGCGCCGTCGACCCGGGCTTGGTTCTTACCGGACAGCGAGCTACCCATTACTGGGCGTCTCCTGCGGCGACTAAGGCTGTGCGGGCGCATATACTGCATCTCCTTCACATGCGCCGCCTCCATCTTCGCGAGCATTACTGCTTCCCAGAAGGAGGCGACGGCTACCCATGCACTCTCGCTCCGAACCATGGCCTGGACCAGGGACTTACGCAAGAGATCGCCGCCGCTGATCGTCTCCATAAGGACACGGCGGTGGTCCGCCCAAGCCGGGCAGACCTCCACCATATGCTCCACCGTGTCCTCAGTGTGATCTACGCAGTGGAAACACCTGGGCGTTTCCTCCCACCTTACCCGAAACAGGAACCTCCCGAAACCACCGTGTCTGGTGAGGCTGGGTTGTGGAGGTCAGAAAGGCATTCGCTCCTTGTAAAATACTAGTCTTCAGCCGGGTTAGACTGGAAGCCGACCCCAACACAGTTCGGAAAAGTCTAGGCAAACTGATTGAGTGCGAGAAAAGCACCTGGCGTACTCGAACTTGAAAAAAGTCACAAACGATCACGTCGTAATCATATTCGAGTTTTGGGTCTCGCTTGTGTTAAAACACTTCAATACGATAGTCGCTGGTCGAATATAGCGAAACTAGTAAGTTTCTCAGGGGCATTCTCGCACGACACCGCGCGCTGATCGAGAAACCCTACTCATGTGAATGCGCCTTAATTGAAGGTTGCAGGTTATATTAGTGTTTGTTGTTCACACACGCGTAAGTACGAACGTCGATTTATTAAACGACCTAGCTATCTGTTAACGCAATTGCTCACGTATCACTGAAAGCGCCGCTTTAGTTTTTCCATGTTTACTAATTGGGACACGTTTGAATTGATAAAATGGTCATTTGAATTTTCGACAGTTTTTCGATTAGTAGAATAACTATATCCTAAATTTTCAAGTACCTTTTGCTCTTAACATACCCAACCATGTTTATTTACCTTAAATATTAGTACTTATGAATTTGATTTATGCTAGGTATTACAAAAGCGCATAATATTCCCAATTAATAGATAGCATAACCAGTGCTGTAATTAACCGTGAAACCAGTATTAAATAAATAGACGGTGTACATTTGGATAATACACGGTAACGTTTGATTTAGACTAGCTAAACGAGGGATTAATATGCACCCACAATATCGAGGCAAAACGTATGTATTTTACGGATTAGAATATTATAAATATTATACCTACCTACTATTAGAAAGGTTTAGTCGTAAAATGCGTTACTTTAAAAAAACAGCAATTGAATTCAAACTCTGCTTATAGGATGAGTTTAAAAGAAACTTTATCCGGAACATTGAAATTGAAATAAAAGTTAGTAACTTTGCCTTGCAAATTTTATGCATCGCAACTTCGCACACAAATATTATACATAAATTGTTGGGTACAATGATTTTACGAGACAATGTTTTGACGTATCGTGAGAGGAGAGTGAGGGAGACTCGTGTGTCGCCTAGCAATGATTGTGGTATTATATTATTAAGAAAACGTATTGACGTGATTATCACTCAATTAATAGGGACTATAGTTTGCTGTAACGTATTATTGAAAGAGTTTTTTTGTTCGCCATTCTGTATTCTTTGAATCGATTGGCATCTTGTCGCCAATTTGCTACGTTAACGTCTGTCGTTTTATCATCATTAAATGTTATGAGGATCGCACTTCTAGATTTTGTTCAGTGTTTTTGTAAAGTTATTCTTCAAGCATTATTATTGAATAATAAAACAAAAACTACTTCATAATTAACGTAAAAAAAAAAAGTTGAACGTTATCGCAGCAAGTCATTATTTTTTTCAGTTCGTTTTTATGTCGCAAATTAAATACCTATACGTAGCAAAATATTCACAGCGAGCGTCTAGTCTGCAAGTTGAATACAAGACCTCCCGAGGGATTTCTTGGTAACAAATACGGGGTGTATTCGGGGAGTGCCGGGAGTGCCGCCCAAACCGAGGAGGGCGGATTTTTCAAAACCCTTCATTCGCGCGAAAACTATTGAAGTTGCCGAACGTGTTTCGTACCCATTCGGCGAGGGTAGAACTCGGCTCTATTAATTCAAAATACAATGTGTTTGAGTTTTTATTAAATATCGAATTGCTCGCTTGGAAATGTTATTGTAGTGTAGACTGTAACAGTGTTTTTTAAAAGTGTTTTTTTTTGCAACCTGCACGTTTTCATTGTTTCCTGTTTCATCGAGGCGTTGAATCAATTGATGAGTACTTAGTGTAGTATCCGTCAGTGTTATTGTTTACTACAGATTGAGAGCAGTGAGTGATAGTTTGTTTATTGGTTTCTGGTGTCGTTGTTTACGTTAGGTGTAGTGATTCATTAATTGAAGACGCGCTTCTTCGCTCGAGGGGTGTTAGGGTTGTGAAATTTAATAGCTTACCCGGTTTTTTTCTATAACTGACAATAGATAAATAATGTTGTATTATGTTTAATAAAAACGAAGGGCATATAACATGTTGAGAGTTCTGGTGCTGTCTTTGGTAGATACATGTTCGATCAATTTACCTAATCCTTATTTGTTTAAACATTTTCTAAGGATCATAAAAGATAATTATTGCTAAGTTTCTTAGAAAAATATTGGTGCTAGAACCAATACCGGTGCCTACTTACTTTTTCTGATTTAGATTTAATCATGGTCTGGCAGTTTGAGTAATTTATGCGGTCTATCCAAATGTCCTTTCTTTGGTGTTGTTCGTCAAATCGTTCTGAGTTGAGCTGCATGATTACTGAAAAATGCGTGCACTGATTAGACAAGTCCACTCAATCTGTGTGGTTCTTTCCTGAAAAGACCATTTCAGATACCAATCCACATGGTTTTCACATGATTTGACCAAGATTATGTTTGGACTTTAAAGGAGACTGTGCCCTCTGAGTTTGTTTCGGCCTTTCTTCTCAGACTAGTCAGATAGGAAACGCTGACCTCATCTAGTTTAAAAAAATATGATAGACGTGTAAAAGTGTTTTAACAAACCTTTACAGAAGTAAAATCATTTATCTTTTATTGATTTAAAACAGTATTCACCTAGTTTTGATAGCCAAATGGCTATACAAAAATGTAGTATAGTAAATATACCACTGCCATGGATTTGGTAAACGCCTCTAGGTATATTCACTTTGATAACAATTTTAAAGGCAGTGCTTACCTAACTGTTATGTATCAGCTTTAACTTTTTTATATTCCAACAATTTATTGTTTTACTAGCATTTGCCAGCGGCTTCGCCCGCGTGCAGAACGAAAATTATCCCACGGGAACGTCTATTATCAAAATAAAAAGTATTCTATGTGTTAATCCTAGTTATGATCTATCTGTGAGCCAAATTTCATCCAAATTCATTCAGCCGTTGTTGCGTGATTGATTAACAAACATCCAAAGATCTAAATATAAAAACATACAAACTTTCACATTTATAATATTAGTAGGACTATTAATATAGATTATGTAACAGGATAATCTATTCGTGTACCTATTTAAAAACATGTGTTATTGATGAAAATAGTAGTGCTTTGAATATTTTCAATGTGAATTACGAATTTTACAGACAGTAACAATATTTTTGTCATTAAAAAATGCTGTTTTTTTTTAAAAACATGTTGAACATACATTTTACAGAATACGTAATAATATTTTTTGTTAACAGTAGACTTGTAATAATAAAGTACCTCTACCTACGTACTTACTTTCATTATAATTATATCGTAGATATTTCGTTCCCTGAGTGTTTAATAGAGGCTGTTTAATTTAATGTAACAGCGTTACAGTATCAATTTAAAATTAAAAGCGTGAATAAATATGCAATGGTAAATAATAAACACCTGGAGCTATGCAAGCTCCTGTTAATAAATATGGAGAAATTACTTTTGTATGTTACATTTTTTAACCACTAAATGCCCTTTCAGGAATGATTGGTTTTACAATTTTATATAGAAACTAGCTTTTGCGCGTGGCTTCAACCACGTGGATGTCGAACCTATGTCCTTCTTCATATCCCAGGTTATATCTCTGCCAAATTTCATGATGATCGGTTCAGCGGTTTACGCGTGAAGGCGTAATAGACAGACAGAGTTACTTTCGCATTTATTATAATATTATATGTATAGATTAGTAGCAAAGTAGAGTTGTTTAGTTTGTGGGTAGTTTAGTTAATGCGGCAGGCAGGCAAATTGATAGTATTATTCAAAATAATTAGAACGTACAATGCCAGAGGCTATGCGTTATCGTGAACATCAGCAAAACTAAATAGTGAATAGTGATTAATGCAGTATCTTTACTCGTTGTCATAAAACATTATGACACTAAAATGAGGATGTAGATTATTTTTAAGTTTTAATTTGCTTTTATCCTTACGTTACAAAAAGCTCAAGTGTTGTCAGTCACTGCAGGCTTAGCATGTCGCTATCTATTTCTACGAAGAATAGACAGTGCATAATCAATACAAAAGTGACATTTCTTTTCTATCACACTGACAACAAACTTTCTACTCGACGGCCACAAAGTATAAACGATTATTGATTATTACGTTTATCTACAAAATCATGATACGTTTAGAACGCATAACTGTGATAATTAATAGAAAAACATAGCTATCTTCTCCTGTTGTACATCATTTAGTTAATAGTCATGTCTATTCTTCCGTCGACATATCGGTGCTTGTGCTAAGCCTGCTGGTGCCACTAGGCACCGGTGACTGAAATCGGTTGTTATACTGTATGGGTACGTCATGTGGAGGAATTAAGAAAATGTCGTGAAAGTAGTTTTGCGTATTATGTATCTCCATTGCTAGGGGATAAAGGGATGATTAAAGAAACGATAAATGGACTGTGTGAAAGATGATATGGCTGTAAAGGGGGTTACAGAAGAGTGATGTAGGTAACGTTATAAGAAGCTCGATAAGGTATTAATAATTATTCTGGTGCTTAGTATCTCTTTTTAGACACGTAGACATCGCTGAGATCGCTGTTGGAACCAGAAAATTACATACAACATGCAAACAATTGCGAAAATATTGTAAAAGCAACTTTAATTATTACCTACAGCTGAAATTTCAGTAGATTTTACGTAACCACGTGATATTATAATAGGCGAGTAAAAAAAAAACAGAAGCATGAAATCATTGAACTTTTAATGAGCTTCTGGACACAATCGTTACTCTTTTCTAACAGAGTCGTTAACGCTAAAAGTACCAAGTTAGATTAATTTAACGATTTCAGTTTTACCGTTACTGATTATTTTTACTGCTCCCGCCGTTTCCGGGTTGAAATTATTGTCGTTTTAGAATGTTAAAATATTATTTTATCGTTTGGCTATCGATAGTGGTGCCAGTGTGTAGATAGCCTTATCTACGATAATGATTTTACTATTAAAAGTTTTAGAATTTATCGGGAAAATTTATACCCAGATACGTAATCTATTAAGCTTTGTCAAAAGACAACTAATGTCGTGCTGGCTAAAAGGTTAGCCCAGAAAAAAAAAATACACAACGTGAAACGAAATGCGTGAAGTTTATGTCATAAACTTCATGGGCACTTATGAAACATCAACTAGATACATATTAGTGGCATCTACATTCAAATGAAAAGAGATGAAATCATCAAATTGAATCTAACATGAAATTACTGCCAAAAAAAAACAGTTAGTCCATTATAGTCAGTAGGCGTTTGCTTGCCACCAAAACAGCATCCTGAATGCAACACACTCAGGATTAATCTGCCTATTATTTTAAATTCTATAATATCCGTTACGGCATTAATCTAGACGATCAGCCGACAAGCAACGAATTTTGTAATATTGTCCATGATATTGGCCATGAGACTGTTCTGCCAACTTTTCCCAAGAGAGTGTCCTGACAACTCTGCCCATATGACTGCTTTGACAACTGTGTCCATGAGACTATTCTAATAACTTTGCCCAAGAGACTGTTCTGACAACTGTGTCCAGGAGACTATTCTGACAACGTTACTTCTGAGACTGTTTTGATAACTTTGACCATGAGACTGTTCTGATAACTTTGCCCATGAGTCTGTTCTGATAACATTGTCCATGAGATTGTTCTGACCACGTTGCCCATGAGACTGTTTTGACAACTTTGTCTGTGAGACTGTTTTGTCGATATGTTTTTCGTAGAGCCATAGTACGTGCAGCCGAAAATCCTACCGACCTAATTAATAATACCCACGTAAGGCTTAGGTTTATTTGCATCAATTAAAGCTGGCCGACTAGCCGATAGCTGATTTTATTGTTTTAGAACAAATGTAACGGTTTTCTAATTGCATACACTTGCTTGACTAATTGGTAGTTAGTTAGTTTAGTTTGTCGGCAGTATTTTACGAGTACCTACATTTAATTAGAAGGCTCTAGTTGAGGTTTGTGTCACACCAATATTGACTGGGATTGATAGTGGAGGTTCAAAATGTACCGTTGCAATGTTAATCTGTAATTGCATATTTATGTAATATTAAAGGTAGGTTGGTACCTATGTTATCCGGGTTGTAATTGAAAAAATACTAAATACGTGGAATACACCATACCTACCTACATAAAAATATATTAAAATACCTGTCTTGAATGATCGTTCGTTATCATAATGTTGTAATAGATTATTCCTAATAGATTCTTTATTTTGTTTCTATATTATTGTCAGTGAAAACAGAAAAATTTGTAGTTTTACAACGTGTACTAATTATCATAATCTATATAATATTATGTGAAGCGAAAACTCTTACTCGTTTTGCAAAAATAACGCGAACGGAGGTGTTTGAAATTTGGCACAGTTAAGGCGGTGATTTCTTGAAAACGCCCAAAAAGGTGGTTTTTTTAAACCAGAGTATCTCTTTAACCGTAAATAATTTTGAAAGCAAAAATATAAAATATATGATATTTTCAAGTCCTTTTTGTATAGAGTGATGGAACTCAAAACATAATTAAACATACTTTAATGCATCAAAAAAATCATCAAATTCATCTCTTAATTATCTTTAAAACCAGTTTATCCCTTCAAATAATTAAAAATATACCATAAAATTCCAAAAACCAAACTGCATCCAGTGATAGATTTTTTATTATTAAATAGTTAATATCTAATTGTATACTATTTTATTTGCATTTTTACGACAATGCTTGCTCATTTATTACAACAGATTTTAACCCGTATCGTATTGCATTATGAACTATTGTGGCTCATAACGACAATATTTAAAGTTAAGTGTATAATTATGAAGGAGTGCAGAAAGCTGATATTTATGATTATTGTTGAAGAAAATTTAAATTAATTATGGTCGGATTTCGGTCACTAGGCAACCACTATAGTATTAAAAAAATCTTAAGTAAAGTCAGCCTCAAACAAATATAGGTAGGTATACACTGACAAGGAACCAGTTTTTGTCAACAACCATTGTTCGTGTTGTGTCCACCGTAAAAAATAATTATAAACATAGATAAAAATGTATTTAACCTAAACTTTTTTTAATATTTATGGCTAAGTATTCTTAATTAAATGACGACAACATAACATTGTTTGATAATTCAGTGCTACTTGTTGAAGTTGCTTAAGTAATTTAAACCAACCTTAACCCTGTTCATTTAAAAGTTCAACTACATATTAGGTATTTCAACCTTGAGATTCATCGTCATTTGCCTAAGAAGATGAAAAGGCTAGCCGTTTAAACGCCAAGGGTATTGTAGTAACGCGTAACTTTGTTATGAAACTCAGATAGGTGGTCGTAGTTGAGAATAAAACTATTCTCAACTATGTTCGGATCGGCTTCCCGTTAGGCAGATGTTGCTCCTGCAATAATTTTATTACTATTTTGACTACCTAGTAGGTTTTTTTGACAAAGCCACAAAATGAGACCGTAAAATATTAATTTGGTATCAATATAACATAATTATTATTACAATGTTTTATCTCAAAACAGTCAACATAAAGTTTTACACTTTTCCTTAAAACACACTTGATGTTTATCACTGTAATTCGGCCTGGTAGGTACAGGCAAACGCAACAAGCTTATTCCGTTTGCAATAAGTACCCGTCAGTTGAATTATTTTCACGCAATTTTGGGTTTACTCATATTTAAGAGCGTAGTCAGAAAAGTTTTCAAGGACGAAATTATCAGTTACTGTAAAGTACAAAACGATCTTAAAATCAAATGGACGGTATAAGACACTTTAGTAACCAATTACCTCAATTGGTTAATAATGCCTCATAGGCTCCTAAAACCGATAATGAAATTCACGTTAATTACAAAATAATCGTGCATTAGTAAAGGGTGTCATAAAGGAGATCAACCATATTGGGCTCTGATTCCCGGCCACCGTAGGCTGATTCCCGGCCACCATAGGCGCGGGCTTGCGGACGGCGAGTAATGGGTAGCTCGCTGTCCGGTAAGGACCAAGCCCGGGTCGACGACGCGTTGTGTTCCACGCGCGCCTCAAAGAGATGTCAGCACCAAATGGGGGGGTCCGCAAGGGCCGATGCCTGCCAGGGGTGCGGGTTGTTCGAAAGTGATACCGCGGCCCCTGGCACACAGGCAACTGAGGGAACACGGGTGGGTTTTAGTCAGTAAAAGTCTGACACGCCCTCCCGCTCCACCCAGAGCGGGAGAAGTTATTTGATGATTTACCACCCAAAAAAAAAATACCATATTGGGCTCAAAATAAAAAAAAATGAAGGAAGTAGGAATGTTGGTGCCTAGTGAAACATACTTGGATTTTTGAATCAACTTTATATGAAACATGACTGGTCTCCTTTCGCAATAATAACTACTTAATTAATGAACAAGAGATGCCTTGGCTAACCTCCGGGCCAAGGTTAGCTGAAATCAGAAAAACCTGCTTGTGTGGAGATTGAGGCTGCGTCCTGGAGATTAAATGTACTGCTGTTCTACGAACGATGGGATAATTACTATAGTGCCCAGCGTGTGCTGTTGTCTGCAAACTCGTAGTCAAATTGTGGGCTAACTCAATGTAGATTGCCATTGACACGCTTAGAAGAAGAATACTCTAATGCCATGATATGTCATTATCATGAAAAAAGATAATAAAGTAACGAAGTACCTATTTTAATCTAAAAACAGTGAAAAATTGCGCTGTTATCGAACTTTTGTCATTGACTATACCTGAGTGTACGTCAGTAGGCGGGGCGGAGCACGAGCTGCTGAGCATGAGTAAGCGCTTATATCGTATTAAATATCAATCATTTTAATAAAACACCACGAAAGCAGCTCCCAAAAATGTAAAATCTTTAAAATTCCGCTTGTTAAAAAATGCATCCGCATCTTTACAAAATCTTGGTATAAAAATGGTTTAAAAATGTGTTATGTTTGAGAATCAGATGAGGTAAGACCGTAAGAGGTTCAGTAACACTTTCCAACAAAAAAAAAATTGCAGTTATTGTTCGTTTTATGTATTCAGCGAGATACCAACGTGAGATTTTGCTTTTACCGATTTCTCCAGCTTATTATGCTCTCTGATAAAAATATTTGATGAAAGTGTACAAATCTTATTCAGGTAAAATTTTTATGTATTCACTTACTACAGGAAATCAGTAATACATGTTTCTATCTTTTGAAGGTTTCTAAATCACCATTTTTGCCAAATATGTTATTGCTGAATAACATTATTACATTGTAATTGAAAAATAATCGGCGAAAATTTCGGTTATAAAATGAACATACCAATTGCTAAATTGACATCGTCAAGTTCGTTTTCTAATCCATTTGTAAAAAAAAATTGTCAGACACTTATGGAACAGATAATAAATAAATGTATTCCATTTTGTGTTCATCAAAACTATAACCTGTTACCTATTAATAAAGTTACTGGCAAAGGCCTCTTCCCATGACTGCCAGCCGTCTTGATCCAAGGCTAATGCCACCACTGGTCGTATGTTTACTCCACTCGTCTCATCGTCTTCTGCTGGATCTGCCGCGATGCTTTCTGGCTGTGTCAGAGCTCAACATAGTGGTTATTTTGGCCCACAGCTCAATGGGCATGCGATAGACGTAACCGGCCCAGTCCAGAACAGCTAAGCGATTATTTGAGCAACGTCAGTAATCTATGGTTTAGAGCCAGTGTGGTCTGTCATTTTCCATAAAGAATGACGGTCCGGCTAATTGTAATTGAAGCAGTGCTATGTAAATATACGTTACAAAGTAGGTTGATGTAAGTGGGATCAATTTCTTGGTTGATTAGAGCGTCAAATATAGTATCGTGAGTCGGACTATCGAAAGCTTTCGAGTAATCGACACCTGGTCTCAATACCTAGGCATAAAATATTTCCTACTTTTGAAACTTCAGACCAATTCCTTAACCATTCCTCATAAAAAGAAAACCATAGATTCTCTAGCATAATACTGCTGTTCCTAATAGTACAAGTGTATATAAATAAGTTAATCAATGCATATATTCAAAATTATGCGACGACAGTGGGACTCGGTTCACGAATGAAAATAAAAAGAATTCTTCCCATTGTCTCATGGCAAGGAGCCCATAGTAACCCATTGTATATGTATACTTATTTGTGCAACCGAATAATGATATGGAAAAGAGCCTTCGATGTTTATTTAGGTATATATTTAAATGTATGAGCGAGACGGCATATGTTTGCTTTAATATATTGCGAATGTATGTAGCCAAGGCGTAGCAAATTCTGGAGTTTCTAAGTTCAGGAATTGACTGACTTGTACATATTATACGGGTTTGTTTATCATTTTAGCGCATTGGTGATAGTATTTGGAAGCATTCACACCCTTTACATGATTATTGAGAATAGGTACGGCAGAGTGAGTACAATTTTCTAGGCCACAATAACCTCATCCTTGATATAGTGGTACTGTTTACTCTTTTGAAATGCTAATTGAATTAAGCTCTTGCATTCTAAGGATCAAGATCTGTTCAAATCCCGATACATAATTCAAAGTATTATCAATGTCTCAGCTTTACCTGAGAGCACCTGAGAGCTTTTCAACCAGCTTTGAAACCTGAATAGCACTAACCTGAGCTTTCAATCTGAATAAGTATAAAACTAGCTTTAATGCACGTTAAAGCCCTGTATATAAACTCCTCAAACGCACACTGCTATGTTTGTAACAGAGTTTATTTTAAATCATCGTTTTTGTTGTGATACAAATTCGAAGATTAACGTATATGTTAATTCCATTTATTTTACCAGTTATAATTATGTTTAAGCATTGTCAAAACTATGCAATCGATTATATAATTTTTTATATTCTTTGTCGACTAGCACCCGAACTATTTTATAATAAACTAACCGTTCTCACGAAATTCTCTAAGCAATGATGGCGAAAACCGCACCAAAATGTATAGGTAAACTGCATCACTTGTTAAACTAATGCCTCGCCTCAGTCTATGTAGCGTTATGAATAGGTATCAGTTACAGTTTCCCGGCACAATCGTTCCACTTCCAGAGTATTTAGCTTTCAAAGTTTCCCAGTTTAACCCTATTGTATTCCGGTGATAACATTTTTGTATTGTACATAACTTCGGACATGCCTGTCACAAACTCGGTATTCCATCGCGGCTTTGTGCATTTATGTTTTAGTTAGTTAGTTAGTTTTCATTTATTTATCCGGGATCATAGATTTAGGTAGCTGGGTTTTGTAGTGATTGTTGTTAGTAATTTCTTTATTTGGGGTAGTTTGACGATGATTATAAATGAATATGGTTGAGAAATAAACAATAGGTGCCAACAGGGAAAGGAGAATTTGGGTCAAGGCACGTGTGTGGTGATACGTCCTTTCGAACTATGAAATACTAAACCATTCCTAATTTTATGGGAGGCTATATTTGTATACTTTTATTTATTACTAGCTGGAAAGAAACAAACGAATCAACTAATCTTTTTGTTGACAGGTCCTGAAGAATCCCGTTTTGATCCCACCACAGGACAAAAACTGGACACAAACCAAGCTATTATGGCTGCTACAAACGGCACTGCTGAGAATACGGTACAGGGTGAATTGAACATAGTTATTTGAGATACAGAGTTCAGTTCTGCGTGCAGAACGGAACAGGAAGGCATGTTGAAAGAACGAGAGAGTTCAGAAGACTCTCCCGCGACCCCCGATGAGTGCGCGGGTTGCGGGGGACGGATACAGGACAGGTGAGGGCTAGATCATGGATTTGTTCTAAAATTTTGAAGATCAGATGCTTTTCCTGGTGTTGTGCATTCCATCATTATGATAATAATCGTAATGATTGAATGCAGCTAAGCAGGAATTATATCTATGTCGTAACTGCCGGGATAATTGCGAGAATTTTCTATTTTCGTGCTCTTCGATGGCAGCGATTGATCTTGCAAGATATCCCGTAAACGACAATACATCATTTATGAGATATCTTAAATCAGAATGTAGACCTTATATTCCTTCACCAGATATTACCTGCTAGCAGTAGACCGGCAATGGCATGGCACCTGCCTTCGTTGCTGCGAGTGCCGATTACCATTGGAGACAGAACTCACCTGCTTTTCAAGAGACGGCAATATCTACTGCAAAGAAGATTACTACAGGTAAGCAGTTGGAAGGGAAGACTTAGTCTTTCTGTCTCTGTGTAGCCTATTCCCTAAGTTCTCCAGGACTCGCACTAGTGCTTCACATTATTTTTTCTTATGTCAGCTTGTGTCAAAAAAGGATATGTCAAGTTGTTTTAAAGGGACTACTAACTCAGCAAGATTGGTATCAGTCCAAAGTGTGCCTGATTCTGGCTTTGATATATGGGCTGCCATGGATCTGAAGCGTGGACGGTTACTTATGAACAGGATTACCTATTAGGCGTGTATCACATCTCAGTACGCAGTAGGTACTTCCGCCATGACTTGTCCGTTCTACGGCAAGCGAAACTGCCCATTTTGACGGACATATTTTATTCTAATTTTATCTCTTTCCCGCGTGTTTCTCGCCGATCTGCTCGGAAGCCAGTTACACCTCCGCACTCAGTATACTATTTTTTTACGATGCTGCGTTTGTTTCGCATGTATCTGTGGCAGTCGGAATTTTTTTAGGGGTCCGTACCTCTGTCGGCAAAAATCTAAGCCTTGTAGGATTACTTTGTTGTCCATCTGTCAAGACCCTTTTTCTAAGGAACGCGTGCATTTATCAAGCTAAAATGAATATCAAATACTCATGTGTGGTATCACTTGGAGCAGTGAAAAAATCAAACTTCTAAGTGAACGCAGTCGACGATAAGCCCATTTATGCTCCGTTTATGGCACATATTTTGACGCTCGCATGGGAAACAAAGTCTATAGGAGACTTCCCGTTGACCTAGAATCATGAAATTTGGCAACAAGCAATTCCATGTAACGCAAGTAAAGGAAAAAATCCGAAAACCGTATATTTGTAGTTGTAATTAGAAATGTACGGTTTTCGGATTTTTTCTTTTATGTATCACAAAATAGTAACTTTTTTGCAATTATAAACTTATTTGCAGTTGTTAAACTAACCGCGACCAATGTCAATGTATGAGGACAACAGTTTTCCAACGGCAACGTTAAGTTTGTCCTTCATTACAGTTTATCTTTCGTTAGAGGAATGTTCGGTACTTTCTTTAGTTACCTAATATATTTTGGTAGTTTTTACGGTACCCTCGGTGCGACAGTCCGACTCGCACTTGACGGGTTTTCTTAAATGGTTGTTGATTTTATGGAAAAACTAATCAAGAGGTCCGGAGATCTGTACCTGACCCATGCTGTAATCACTATGTTAAAAGTGACGACAAATTTGCTTCGATTGCTGAAATTCAACTGACTCTCATGACATTCCGCTATCGCAATCGTAAAAAAAAATCCATGTCACGTGGAGACACCTCTGTCTCCATTTTAAAGACCCCATTTTATCAAGACAGCTTGGAAAGTCAAGGTAAATTTGAATTTAGTCATCACTGTTCAAAAATATTTCGGAATAGTACGGAAACGAACGATTTAAATCCAGAATTGGAAGAGCTCATATATCGCGGCAGCGATCAGATTTGTGCATCCATAAATTGAAATTGAATTTATGGACACGCGTTTTGTCGGACTGTAGCTGCCTCAAAAACGAGAAACGACGTCGACACGATGACGACTGCACCTGTGCGCTGTCCAATAAATGATTTTGATAAACATTTTTCTCTATCCTAATCATGTATCAAAACAATCCAAGTTCTTCGAATTAACCAGAATGGTTTTGGAGTAATTATGAATTATTTTTGATACCTACGTATCCGATCGTAAATAGCTCTGTGACATAAGCTTGCGAAGCGAACTCTTTATTTTTTTAGGAAAATTCTCTGCTTTAGCGAAGCGCTTTGCGATGTTTTTGCAAGGAAAATACACTGACGGTATTATAATGCTTTTGTTATATTTTAGGAGAACGAAAAAGCTGTAAGTTTTCGTGTTGAATATTGTTTTAAAGGCAAAGTTTCTAATATCATTTTGGATTACCGGTTGGAGAATCATCTAACACTACAACACATAGTTTTACGTAAAATTAGTAGCTTACAATGCAACGCAAACTATGAATGCAACATTTTGTTGTTTTCTTGGGTGGCCCCCTACACCTACACTAATTTTTTGCGCAAATAATTGAATAAGCCCTTGTAGGTACTGTAAAAATCCATAATATTCACGCAATTACATTGACCACATAAATAAAGACGAAATTACAAAAAAAATGTAATGGAATTGAATCTTGGTAACGATAAACGATCCGAAACAACACGCAATGCGTGATATTGCTCACTAATATTGCAGATGAGTAGGTAGAGCTCTGCAGCTCAGCTCCACTTTTCTCAATTTCAAAATATAATACCTATTAGGTGCATTGGTGCTTTTGTAATTACAACCAGAAATATGTTTATTGATAATTCCTGAGTTAAAACCGACTAGATAAAATATTCTGTTATAAAAATAAAAACACTACAAAACAAAACCTTATCGCGATAACTATCGACGATACAACAAAAACTATTCGCAAAGCTTAATCAATTATGATAATCCCATAATTACAAGATTCGACGCATGGTCAACGTTTACCGAGTGGTTGTCAGTCTGTAGGTGATACGTTAGCAATTAGGGAGCAAGGCAGCCTGTCACTCAAAGTCTACCGCACTCGGTTGTTCGCACACCTGTTCACGACATGTTTTTGTAACCATTGCGTCAACAGCATAAAGCAAAATTGTAAGCTAAACGAAAATGTTTACGTTCTTTGTTTAAAATTATGACTCGTTAGTGGTTAGAGTCCTTGATTCGGTTGGAGTTATTGATTTATTGTGAAAATTGTTTTGTCGTTATTGAAAATTCACGAACGAAGCTATATTAACAAAAGGTCCTTACCCTTTTATTAAAGCTTCGTTCATGAGTTTTCGCGTATTTTTCATAGCATTGCTTACACGCAAATGGTTCGTCCGGTCCGTATCGATGTCAAATTTTTTAAAGTCTTTACAGATTAAGCTTGGAAATCGCGTCACCACTATGTAAATAGTTATTTAATTAATTAACTCACATTCAAATGCATAAATAGACACCTGATTGCTGCTCTTCTATTCAAACAATGACGCCTTTGCGTCAGAAGTGTCGAAACTGTCGACAGTTAAATGGTTGCCAGCACGTAATAATGTCTATGGTGACAATTATTCGGTGTGCAGGCAGATATTCTATCGAAGGTTTAAGACATTCATTCAGTTTAACTAATTAATGTCTCAAACCTTCGCTAAGCTTTTTTTTATTTATAAGATCGTTAGACTGAGTTGCACCAAAAGCTACTTTATAGTTTTCATCAATGTTAATTTTGACAGTAACATTAACCATAACCATAGAATCTTAGTACATGCTGTTGCACCGTCATAATAAATGTTAAAAGGGGTGACAAGTGACAATACGTCTAATTTTTCCAAATGCCCGTGAGTTAAAGTTTTAATAAAGGCAAGCAAGCACTTCAAGCTCGTTGTCATCACGCTTTCAAATTAAATGCAAACTTTTTCTTTTCATTAAACACGTGTTATTTAGATTTCAAATTATTCCGCTGCAAAATATTTACAGTAAACTAAATTAAAATATAATAGCAATTTGCTCCACAATTTCAATACAAAGTGAGAACCTAGTTCAGGGATAGCGAACCAACGGCACGCGTGCCTTTGGTGGCACACAACAAAATAATTTGGGCACGGCAGCATAAGTCACAGTAACCAACATAAAAATCTGAGCGTGATAATTTCATCTTCTTATGCCTGAGTCGTTATTTTCAGAAACCGTACCTATGTTGCATGATTCGCAGCTTGCATTCTGCTAAAAGTAACATATGAACATAATACCAGTAGACAAGAATTTGCACTAATTTGTTCTTTCACTTAGTTACGGTAGTGTGATGTTGATTACTGTATAATAATACAAGTATATTTCCGTTAGCTAATAAAGAGTAGGTATCTATTTTTGTGAAATTATTTAGCCTTTTTCTAGTAGTCAATAAGCCAAGTTTATTTTGGCATGCCAATGCCATATTAAATAAAAACAATTGGAAAAATGGCTCGTAGAGGTTTAGGGGTTCGCCATCCCTGACCTAGCTGTTCCTTTTATAGTTTTACGATATTATTTCTTCAGTTTCTCGTTATAAGGTTAGGTCTTACGCAACATATTTATGATCATCCTGGGACAGTCTCCCACTATTGCTGACGTGCTCTCCCTACTATCTGTACCGAGTGACTCTGCTAGCGTCACACGTCACCACGTACCCCTGAATGCGTATGTGTTGTGGTACAACCCACAAAAACCTTGGGGAGAGACTGTAGCGTAGCACTAATGTAGCAAAGAGGGAGGAAGCAATGTTGAAATAAAATGCAGAGGTTTTTTCTTGAGTCTTGTCCGCAGATTTTTCGACTTCTTCCACTAGGATGAAGCTACTAAGTTGTTGCCTCTTCGATGGCTGTGTTGCGAGTGATGAAGTGCGGGTTTTTTTTGTGAATTGCCATTAACAATTAAATATAGACTAGGTTGACGAGGTTGTCAGCTGCTTAACCGGGTTTGCCTGTGGGTGTCTAAATAAATTAAGACATTCAGCCAGGGCTTATAAACTTAAAAACTATTATTTAGATTGTAAATTCTGTTTACGTTTTATTTAAATTTTTATTATTTATTTCTACTTGAGTACCTATAGTTTTCAATGTTTTGATAGTAATTGGCGCGTGCTAGCTGACATATGGCAAATTTAATGTTTTTTTTTTTATGTTTTGTAATGTTAATTACCTAATATTGTATAGAATCAAGTTCTTCTAACTTAACAGACAGCTGTGCTGCTTGGGAGTTTGTTGAGCTACTTCTTCTTCCCAGCGAAAGCACTAGGAAGTGGTGAACAGCGGGCGTTTTCGGGGGACTGTCTGATGTCTGGGGGACTGTGTGATATGTAATTTTGACGTTCAAAAAGAGCTGAATCTCAGCCTAGTTTGAATAAATGACATTTGATTATGTTTTTTTTTTTTGATTAAGTGATGGCACCCTAAGGGGCTCCCTGTGGGGTATGGACCTCGGCTTTGAGCGTCGAAAAAGTACCGACAAATGTCACGGTCTTCACACGCGCAATTTATATGGGTTTACATTACCCCACAGAGGTTCGCGTATTTTGAGCCCATTTAGCTTGTTATTTTCACTAAGCCGAAATGTTTGGAGCCTTTATTTTAATATAAATTTACGTTTAATCCTTAAAGTTTTTATTGTTATACGTGACGTCATTTTAACCATTGATAAATTGGTCCAATCCGTATTTCGCATAACCGGAGATTTGACGAGTGTCAAGGCATTGGTTATCGTTAACTTAATGGTGGATTTGTAATATAATACAGTTTGTATAAATATTTACTGCATGAATATTTAATCATGACATCAGCGTGTTTACTGAAATCGTCACCTGCTTCGATCAAACATAATGTTTGAGTATAAGTAAAAAAATATTTAATTCAAGTTTCGAACATTTTGTCCCGAAAATAAAAATAAATATAAGATTTTAACTCCCTCAACAATTTTTACTATTACAACGATCAATTAACCGGCCGCAACTTACGAGTTGTAGGTTATAAGTTCGAACCCTGACAGAGGAACCCTATCAACTCTCACTGGGCCCGCGTGATCGAATAGGGCCCTAATTTTTTTCAAACATTACATTATTGTTCGAAAACTAACCTAGCTACCTCATTGTCATCATCATTTGACCGCGTACCGTAAGCGTATCCACAGCTGGATATAAGCCTCCCCCAAGCGTAGCCATTTCGACCGGTTCTGTACCTACTTCTTGCAACCATTGGATTCTTGCGATCTTCACCAAGACATCGTTTCCTGGGAAGCCTTCTAACGCTACGTCTTCCGGGACGTGGTTGCCACTGCAGCACCATACGGCCCATCAGCCTTTAGTTTTATGAGCAATATGTCATGCCCACGGCCACATGAGTGTGTGCAGCGCGCGCGCTGCTCGTGTGCACATAGCTACTTTCACGTTTGAACTAAATATGGGGGCGAAGTAGGTGCACCGCGGGCGGGACGCACGCACCTCCTGGTACGGCGCGTAGCTTGCGCGCGTCCGTGATGGCGCAGGGGCTGCGTACGAACGTGAAATGCACGCGCGCAGTTCACGAGCAGCGCATTCGCCAGGTCTGGACACACCCATAAGTACGTACTGTGGTTATCCATAGTCTCACTATATCATTCGCAAACCAAAAGATACAAGAGTTGTACGGATACATGCTACGGTCAAAAGTTAATGTAAAGGCGCGTTCATATTTTTTTTAAGAAGAATTTTTTGTTAATTTTCGGTGTTGAAAATATTTTATATTTGCGTACTATATATTTTTTCAACAGTATTTAGTACGCAGATCCGAAATATAGTACATACCTACTATATATTATAGTACGTGGCAACCCTACCTCTGATCCAAATCAGTTTGGTTATTTCGCCAATCCAAATACCCGCCCATATCATCATTGTTCCACCACTGTATGCATAGAGTTCCTGGCATGATTTTAAGCGTTCTTGGCGTCCAAGTGTCCTCCAATAATGTGTACGTCTAGTATTTGGTAACACACACAACGTCTGAACGTTGTGTGTGTTTTCTGTGTTCACGAGCCCATTGTACGTAAACGGGCTCTGCGATTATGGGGCTCAATAGGCGGTACATACGGCGAAATTTATTCAAGCTATACATTTTCAGCTTCGGCTGACCTCGCTTTGTTTAGGTTTGCAATGAGAAGACAGTCAGCGTATACTGGAAAGGTATAGCTTGATATATCGCCAAGCGTGAAGGTAGTGAACCACGTAGTGGCTTTCGGAAACGGAGATTTACTTTATGGAAGCGATTACTTATGGTTTGATCGCTTGTTAACATGCTTAGGTAGCCTCAATAATATTACCATTCAGTGGATCAAAGGACACAGCGGTTCGCTAGGCAATGATGCAGCCGATGAACTTGCCAGGAGGGGGTCGAGCATAGCACCATTGGGACCAGAACCCATTGAGCCACTCCCCATCGGGTATCTACGCACTCTGGTAAGGAAATGAACCAGGGATCAACATTACAAAATATGGTTGGACCTAAGTGAGTGCAGGCTGGCTAAGGAAGTACTTCCTCGAAACAGGTTCTCCGTTTAACTAAACCACAGCTGCGTACAGTTACAGCACCTGTAACTGGCCATAGGTCATTTAACAAACATCTCTTTGTCATAGGAGTAATAGACAGTCCGCTGAGCAGGGCATGCATGGAGGACGACGAGACAGCAGCTCATGTGCTGTTAAACTGCCCGGTGGTCGCTAATTACAGAGTCAAATACTTCGGTAACCTAGGGTACCTGGGATGGGTACGTGAGATTGTCAGCAACACCAAGGCGTTGCTGGCCTTTCTCGAGGAACTGGGGTGGATCAAATAACTGATTCTCCCACCCGTACGCAAAATTGCGCTGTGATGTGGAGTTGCGGACAACAGCCGTTTAACCTATTACCTAACATACTTAAAGAGCTATAATGCCTCGTAACCAACATCTTTGCTATCATTGTACGATTTTGTCGAGCAGTAATTTGTAGCTCTTCCTCATTGTCGCTCTGCTGCGCGACCAGTGGTGTGGTAACGAGTCCAAAGTCGACTCTGCGTAGTCCCCAGAGCAATTGCCACAGCATATTACCGAGACCCAACTTGCGACATTCCCACGGCTCTGATAATTTATTTTGGACTCATTGACATCTACTCTTCATAATAAGGTTCTTTTGTATCGATTCCTCTCAGAAGTATGGCAGAAATTTTACCGATTTCGCCTCAAACCCCTTCCAAGATATTTAGGAATACGACTTAACAGAAGATTTTACGTTTTGACCGAAATTCGAAAACTATTCCCTTTTCAAAAGACCAAAAAAAATCATAACCTGACATCACGCTTTGTTTCCCTGAAAAGTTGGGCAGAGGTGTGCCAATATTACTTACACCCACATTTCGCTAGTTATGTTTAAGTCCAATTTAATAGGGGGTGACCCTATTGCCATCTACCGGGCACAAATTCAGACTCCAGAATTCCAGATAGAAAAAACCAATGACACTTTTTCCGTCCAGGTTATAAGTAACCAGCTAAAACGTACTTGATTCCTAGAAAATTTGGATGTGTATAAGTGAACCCGCTTGATTTTAATAATTGTATTTAACTCACTGGTGGGCCTGGCTAAAAATCACGCTGTCTCACCAGGCTTCGTTTCCGACAGAGGTAGTACCAGTCATGAACAGTTAGACGCTAGTCTACGCGCACAACGTTATTAAATGAGATGCAGGATCATTTAAAGTAAAATATTCGCGAGAATATGAAGAAAAGTCCTTTGGAAGATCGGGTTTTATGAAAAAGCCTATGCATAAATCAATGACCAATAAAGTTTATTGTACTTTTCGATGATTGAACTTTGTCGGTACCGACTTGGTTTTGCAGATTTTAGACTACTTTTATTACTTAAAAACGCCCAAAGTTAAGTAAAATTAGCAAGAAAAACTAATCTTTGTTGGCTCCTAACTTTTTAATGGGTTTTATTTTAGTATTCTGTTTCCGTACAGACAATATTAATAATGAGACAAAACGATATCATATTTTACTTTGGATGTACTATGTCAGACAGTGGAGTAAAACACTCCCGAAGTTTGTATGCAAAAAATGTGGACTAGGTTCACCTTAAGATTAACATAATCATGTGTGGTTCTTATAAGCGAAAATGATCGTAATTTTTTTCTACAAGGGTGTTCTGCGTCAATGTAGACGACGTTCCGTTTTCGCTCGCTAAGCTAGAAAAGAAGCATAATAATTTGATACGGAAAAATCTGATTCGGAAACAAGACACGCCGTTCATAAGTCTCCCTCGGGAAGTTCAACAGATTAGGGAAGATCTGCAGCCAATTAGAGTATATTACTTTTTTCCACATCAATTAATAAGCTTAGATGCTAATTTGTTCGATAGTTTCGCATTTTAAGAGGGTAAGGGTTAGGTAGGGTAAGTTAGGGTAGGGTAGTGAATGCTTACCGCCGGCCCTGCCACCATCGGGGCGGTCCGGCCGGTACTCGAGCGCTGGCTCGGGAGGAGGCACGGCTCCCTGTCGTTTCGGGTGACGCAGGTGCTCTCGGGGCATGGTTGCTTCGGGAAGTACCTGTGTCGTATAAACAGGGAGCCGGACGCTCGGTGTCACCACTGCGTCGACTGTCGGGAGGACACGGCGTGGCATACGCTTGCAGAGTGTGTTGCTTGGGAGGAGCCGCGCCGTGCCCTCATCTCAGGAGTAGGCAGTGACCTGTCGCTGCCGGCCGTTGTCGATTCGATGGTCGGCAGCGAGGAGTCCTGGGACGCGGTGGTATCCTTCTGCGAATCAGTCATTTCGCAGAAGGAGGCTGCGGAGAGGGAGCGGGAGATTGCTTCCGCTAACCCGATCCGCAGCAGACGCACCGGGCGTCGGCGGAGGGCGGATAACGCCCTCTTCCGGCCCCCCTAAATGGGTCCAGGGGCGACGGATCTGGGGAAATCCGTCGCCCCCTACTTCTTAGGACCCGAGATGGCGGCGCGTAGTGTTCCACGCGCGCCTCTATTTGATGTAAGGGGGGAGTTTAACACCTCACTCCCCCCCTAACGCGAGGTGGCCCGCACAGGCGGGCCGGCACTAGCCGGGGATCGCGGAAGTCACTTTTGTTCCCGTGATCTCCGGTGCAAGTGTGAGGCGGAACACCGGGGTGGTTTTAGTCAGTAAGAGTCTGACAGACCCCTCCGCCCTCCCCAGGGCGGAGGACATCCATGAGGATTTCCCCCCGCTATCAAAAAAAAAAAAAAAGGGTAGTGAATGCTGTAAACGTATCGCCAAAATAATAACAAGGAAGATTGTCGTAAAAAGCTAACAATTAACATCATTTTACTTAAAAGTTACAAGCGGAGAATTGTTTGACACACTGTGAAAACATTTACTCCGGCTTAAACTACGCGTATTAGGAAATTTCCCTGTCATACAATAAGTTGACTGAAATTGCAGTGTATTTCATGCATTCGGGAAATCAGAATATTAGACATGAATGGATACTTAAAAAAACTATTCCACGTACCTACCTATTTTAAGGACGAAACAAAACGCAACTGTCAAAATAATGTCAAGCTCGCGGTATAATTTGGCTCTCTAAACACCCCCTTGTTATAACTGGACATATGCTATAATTGTTTATATGGGGCCCGTAAGTACTAGTGATAACGATTGATTGATTATAGAAGAGGGTTCTAATGTTAACTTGTCAGAAGTTGGTTATTGGCCCATTTAGTAACTGGGCTTATTTGGCCTTGCAGAACTTTTAAAGAATCTCTTTAGACCAATATACAGATAGGTGAGAACAAATTCTGGGTAGCTTTGTTGTTTTGAAGCACTGGCTGCCGACCAATGATTTCTTAGTTGTGGTGGTTATTTTTTTTTTAAATAATCTGAACACATTTAATTAATGAAATTAGACAGCAATGCTGTAGTGCTATTCTGTAAAAATCTCACCGTGAAAACTTGAAGTAAACTCGAAGAGAGCATTCCACCTGATGATTGGATTTATACTATTGAGATTTAAAATAAAACAGATGCTAGCATTCGCCTTTTCAACTTCGGTACGTTCATAAAATAGTTTGTCGACACTTCTTGACGAATAACTCTATTTCAATTCAATTCAACACTGACCTAATGCAATCTAAACTAACAACTTTTCTAGCTAATCTGGGTCTGGACTGTACAGCCTATTGAGTTTTTAAATAAAACAACGTGCGAGCTTCCGCAACGAACACAATGGAATAAATCTCTTCTATTGTGTTCGTTGATCGAAAGCTAGCACGGTGTTCTACTATTGACAGCAGACTTCACACTCACGTTAGTTTTCACGGTGAGATTTTTACAAACTAGACCCGTAGTTGTATAGAACTGCCGATCTATCTATCTGAAATGTACAAAAAAAAAACGTTAATGTTAATTACATGTTTTGTTTTATATATTGACTAGTTTTTATATATTATATTGACTTGTTTCGCACAGGTTATGATTTGATAAAACATCGAGATTTCCTTAACATATCATGTGGTTGCATGGTAATTATAATACACAAAAACCTTCCGGAAATAATTCTGTAAATTACGGTGAAAATCGTATCAAATTGCGTTGCGTAATTTAGAAGAATAACGCGGTCACACAGACAGACAAAAATATTTGGATTTAAATTTTTAGTATCTGAGTATACTTCGTCCCTGCCACCCTGGCAGGAACATCGGCGCACAACCTGATACCATGCATTCATGCATGTTTCCGAACCCATTGAGACACGCGCTGAATTCATGGTTTCACTTTGCGCGTCGACGTCCTACTGTCAAAGATCCACGAACGACAGCCTGGACCATTCCGACGTACGGAGGGGTCATTCTAGCGTACGGTACTCGTGGGTTGCACCTGAAAATCAGCGTCAGGTGGTGCATACATTGTTGCCATCTGACATTATTTTGAGCTGGGGCCCTTTTGGCATTATTATCATTGTTTTCTGTTTTTTTTTCTTTTCTTTTAAATAATTTATTGATGGAATCATTTATTTGGTTTGTTATTAATGATATAATACCAATAAACGCATTTTTCTTACTGTTTTTTTCTTTCTTTCTTTTATGTAAAGACCAACCGCGGCAAGCGTAGCTTAAATCTTATCGATCGACCCATGTGGATGTTATTTCTTAGCCACAAGCCTCTCATATTTAGGATAAAAAATACGTATATTAAAAATGAAGTATAGAAATCGATTCAGTAAACAATTTTGATTTGTACAAGGTAATTTAATAATGTAACAGAATAAGTAAACGCAAGTCCTGAAAGTATTATTTTTGTTCATAATTACTGACTCGATTACCTACATTACTCGTAACTTGAAAAAGAAGTGCATGAAAAGAATAAATGATAACGGTGTCCCCTTGTTTCGCAGAAATTTCATACAATTTAGTTTCCCAGAAAATGTTTCATCTAATATTTGGTCCTTGTATTTTTGTTTCGAATATTATTGTTTCAATGACTATTTACTTGAATGAAGCATGTTTCACAGAAACACAATTCAATGAATTTTTTATCACATTTTTTTGTTTAACAAACTTATCAAACATTAGAATGATTTTTTAACGAATATTGTTTGTTCGGTGTATTTTTTCATGGTATTTTATTTCAACGAATTAAAATGTTGTCTTAAAAAGTCAATATGTTGTGCTACAAAAGTTAGTGACAGAAACGAATCGGTTCAAAACCGACTCCACGTAATCTTGTTTGTCCTACCCCTAGAGTGTAATTTAAATCCGCGTAGGCGCACAGGGGCGAAGCAGCCTGCGAGCTGAGGAGCAGGTGTTTTTAACGTTCGCCGCCGCGGCTGAGGCTGCGGTGGAGAGCGTGAATACCATCTGCGACGATAAGCTCGCGTGGGACCGCCTGAGCCCCGCAGCGCCAGAGCCGTGACAGAAACAATGCCTGCTGTATGTTGCATGCTCGCTTGCATGCTGCTTGCTTGCTAGCGCGCTGCACGTTGCATGCTGCATGCTCACTTGCAGCATGCAAGCAGTAGGTTTGGTTAGAACTGAGACCCCCAACAGAAATTACCAACAATAATAATAAGAATAAAATAACTTACATATACAATAATAAAATGTTATTCTTGGTAATAACTTTTATATTAAATAAACAATATAAGGATAAAGATTATTTAATTTAAACTTTATGTGAAACAAAAGTCAATGATTTAAAAATCATCAAAGTAAGTATTCTGCGTATTGATTTATTCTATGGAACGAAAATATGAGAAAACTTTTATGTGAAACGAAATTCTATAAAACTTCTATAAAACAACGTACAACCGTGATAAACATTGAAAATAAAGAGCTTCCAATAAATTCGTATCGCGGAGCAAAAAAGAGAAATGATTCGGATGAAAAAACAGATAGCTTTTTTTATTATTAGGTAGCTAAGTTAAAACAATAACAACATTTTAATTGCAGAACGATACTTTCGTGGAAACTAAAATTATGAACAAAATACAATACTCAAATTCACAGCATTTATTTAAAATAAACCAACTCCTGGCAGTTTGGAATTGTTAAGTGGTTGATCGACCTCTCGTTACTAAATATTGGTTAAACCATTCATGTTACCAATACGCCTTTGTTTAAAATATTGATGAAATGGAACCAAAAATTCTTTTGCTAATTAATGTTTAGTATTAGTAGAAGGGCTTGTGGCTAAGTAATAACAGCCGTACGAATCGATCGATCAGGTTAAGCTACGCTTGCCGCGGTTGGTGGATGATGGGTCACCATCTTTACTTATCAAGACCACTCCGTGCCTCGGAAAGCACGTTAAGTCGTTGGTCCCGGATTTCATTTGTGGATCTCTGACAGTCGTTACGGGTTGACAGAGAAAACCCCGAAAGTCTGACTACCAGTCTTATCAAAGGGTATCGTATTGCCCAGTATCTGGATTGTGGAGGTCAAATAGGCAGTCACTCCAAGTAAAATACTGGTATTCAGCTGCATCCGATTAGACTAACCGACAAAACATGGGTGGGAAAAGAAAGCAGATGATGATGAAGTTTATTGCATTTATTTAAAACGAGACCGGCGTGTATCGGTATCCTATATGTGGATACAGTCATGTGCTACAAATCGAAAATATTATATTTCATAGACTAACGGCGTCTCATCTCACCAGATTGATCAGCCTAGTCTTTCCATCAAATGTGTTGGGGTACACACGCCACATTAATACTCAGACAATCTAAATGATAATAATAGATTATTTCTTTCTCTATGTAGGTTTCTACAAACACTTTTACACGTCAATCAAATATTTAATAGTCGATCAGGTCGGCGTTTCCTATCTGACTACTCTGAGAAGAAAGGTCGAAACCATCCCAGAGGTCACAGTCTCTTTTAAAGTAAAGACAAAATCTTGGTCAGATGATGTGAAGATTATGTAGATTGGTGTCTGAAATGTACTGGAAGTAGTGGTTTTTTGAAGAAATAACCACACAGATTTATTGGACCTGTCCACTCAGGGCATGCTTTTATCATACAGTTCAACTCAGAACTTAAGGTGAATCTAGTCGACATTTTTTCCATACAAACTTTGGGAGTGTATTACTCCACTGTTCGATAATTTACATCAAACATTAAACATGATATGGTTTTATCTTATTATTAACATTGTCTGCACGGAAACAGAATACTAAAATAAAAAGCCATTAAAAAGTTAGGAGCCAACAAAATTTCGTTTTTCTTGCTAATTTTACCTAACTTTGGGCGTGTTTAAGTAATAAAACAAGTATAAAATCTCCAAAACCAAGTCGATATAGACAAAGCTCAAATATCAACAAGCTCAATCAACTTTAATGGTCATTGATTTATTCAGTGGTTTTTTCATAAAACCCGATCTTATGAAAGACTTTTCTTGATTTTTTCGCGTCCTTTTTACTACGAGTATAACTGATCCTGCATCTCACTCAATAATGTAGTGCATATAGACTAGCGTTTAACTGCTCATCACGGGTACTACCTCTGTCGGACACGATGCCTGGTGAGTTAGAGCCCGCGGCTATAAGGAACTCAACGATTCAACGAACAATACCAAACGTAATACCAATACTTTGAAATTCCGCCACATATTTCTAAACTCATGGAAGTGAGCTCTGCTTCAAAGCCGCAGAGCAAATACAAGTCTCCTTGTTCCAGATTATTCTGCGTAAAACGTTGTGCTCGCTGCGGAAACGGGATCACTGCGAATGAGCTCGTGATGCGAGCACGGGATCTTGTCTACCACCTCACTTGCTTCACCTGCGTGGCCTGTGGCACCCAGCTGTCCAAGGGCGATGTGTTCGGCATGAGAGATGGCTTTGTCTACTGCCGACCCCATTATGACAGCGCCTGCCTTGATGATTACTGTGATGAAGATATGACTAGTGTCTATCGGTGAGTGCTTTTTTTCACTTTTACTTTATAATAATAGTACCTATTTATTCGCATCAACAAATACAGATATTTAACGTTACATACTTATGACTTAATTGTAAGTATAGCACTAGAAGCTGTTTTAACTTGCACCCTTGCTAAGTTATCAGGATAACTTGTATAAAAGGCATAAGTCCCAACCATTGTTCATATATCTTAAGGCATTGCAAAGAAACAATAAAAGCAAAAAATGGTCACAAATAATACATGAAATTTGAGTAAAATAAAATCAACGAGGAGTAAACAAGCCAAAAAACAAGCGAAAAGTGTTTAGTGTGGTGGTGACGTACAAGAGATGTGTGTGAAGTGTGTGTTTGAGTATATATACTTTGGTAACTATCCTTATGGACGGGAAGGGATCATCGCGACTGAGCTCGTTATGCGAGCACGCGATTTCGACTACTGCCGACCCCATTACGTCATCGCGTACCTTAATGACTACTGTGATCAAGATAATCATGACAAGTTTCTATAGGCAGGTTTTCTTTTTTAAATCTGTATGTAAGTCAAGTATTATTGACATTTTAAAGATATGAAGTTATACTGGTCTACGTTATGGGGCCTATGCATAAGTAATTTATACAAATAATTTCGGATTCAAATGACTTAAAAAACTTATAGTGAGAAAGGTGCTCAGGAATTGGAAAGGGAAGTCAAAATTTGAATACTGGGTAGGTAATTGCGTAATTCACTATCAGTAGAACTCGCTTTCATTTTGACAGTTCCATAATAAAATTGTCTGCTTAGCAACGTAAACAATGCCATGAAGGCATTGTTTACGTTGCTAAGCAGACAATTTTTTAGAACAAATGACTGAATGGATTTGCAATAACCTTTAAAATTATCCAGATTCTGATTAATAGTATGTTACGCAATTAGGGTTCAGGGGGCCTACTCTCTAAGCACGAAATCCGTAATCTTGGTCGAAGTTACGGGCGTTTCTTACTCTGTATTACTTACGGACCTATGATTAGCTTGGGGCCCAAACTAAGAGTGAATTACTACACGATTTGACAGTTGTACCAACTCCCTGTATGGTTTCACCCGTCCAAAAAAAATAATAAATTAGCTGTAGGAGTCACTCGAAGTTTCGAACTATTTTCGGACGGGCCCGTATTTTCGTTGACAGAGTTAGAGAGTAGCCCCCAAAGTTAGTAGTTATCTCGTTTAAATTTTGTTTCCATGCTTTAAGTAACTGGAATAAACCAGATTGATGCGGTTGACATTCTTTGAATCACTTGAGGAATATAGCGAATCCATAGTAATATTATAATAAAGCTAAAGAGTTTGTTTATTTGTATGAACGCGCTTATTTCATGAACTATCAGTAAAAATATTTATGTGCCTTGGTGGTAATTACATTATTTTTTTATTAGTTCGCTGTACCTACCAGTACTTTCCTAATAATTGTTTAATGCACCGGGTGACGTCATTACGTCAAAGCCGGCTGTCCCTGAAAACTAGCGCTGGGGTTCTGTCTTGCATAGGGACGCAGCATAATGCTGAGTGATAGCCATTTTGTGTGGATGTGACGCATGATTCCCTCAACCTTTTCTTATTAATTTTTTTGTGTTCCTTTTCTTTTTGCGTCATGTTTACCGCAAATTACGGTAAACGTTTTTTCTTTCTTTCTTTTCTTTCGGCTGAAATGATGATGATGATGACTTGACAGACATAACCCTCTTTCTGGCGCAGTCGGGTAATGAAGTTAAACGATATTTTTTGCAGTAGGTATAGTAAAATTACATTTGGTTTTAATTAATTTGTATTTCATTCATTGCTTGTAATGCTGATGAAATTGTATGAACTAAAAATCTAGTTCCATGTTTGTTCTCATAAAAAAAATAACATGGTAAATCAAAACAGATGATACCTACCTACATCTTGCCTGTCGACTTAACCCTCCAAAGCGAGCTTCCGAATATTTCGCCAATTAATTCGGATCTGCTACTAATAGGCACGAGGAATTTGTATCATAAATTCTTTAAATACAAATCCGAGAAAAATCAATCAAAATTCCACTGTTAATACATTAATATTAAATCACCACAAACATATATTTTTGTAACCAGGTGTCAAGATTTGCACAGTGAGGGTGACTCACCGACACAGTATTACAACGCCGGACCTATCCAAAAAGGACGACCACGGAAGAGGAAGCTCACCCAAGGCTCCCCGGAGAATATGCAGGTCCAGACAATGAGGATGGCCAGCACCGCTCTAGGTGAGTTCAAGATCATTACTTTCCCTCAGCCCAGCGAATTGCATCAAATGCGAATTAAATTTCTATCGTGTAATTAAAAAACTTGGTGACTTTAATTATATGTAAGTCGACTTAAAAAGAAGCTTTGAAAAAGCTCCCCCGCGTTTCTCTTTGAACTTAGCGTTACTTGTAAGAAAATATGTATACATATATATATTCGCGTCGAGACACAGACGATCCGGCCCCAGACGCTATACATATTTCATAGAATTCGCGCGCTCGAATTTTTAGCAAAGACCTCAGCAGGGAAATCCGAGCGCCTACCCCGATGTCCCAGATGTCAATTCATCCCGTGCCATAATCACGACTAATGAATAGAAGATGTACTGTCAAAACTGTCTCTGTCCTTTTCCCCCCCGTTGTTTGTCCGTAAGTTAGAAGGAGAAGTGTGTGTTTACGTGGGTTGGGTCGTCTGTCAGGGTTGTTTTGGATTATTCTTTATAACGTCGAAATGTGAGGCACTTATTGAGGTGAATTCAGGTTGTGTTGACTTGTCGACCCGATTAATAATGGCGTAAGGTTGAACGGGTCACGGGACTAACGTATTTATTTTAGTTTAGGAAAATATTACTAGACATGGAAAACTTTATCCAAGACGGTCATTACGCCAACAAGATCTTGTAGTTGAACTATGACATTATACGGGACATTTAATTGGATACTTTTAAACCCTATTTTGATTCTGAGATTTGGAGTATTTCTGGCAAGCTAGAGTGTAATATAACCAGAATAAAATGGTGAGGCTATAAATACAATTATCAGAAAACGAAAGTTGAGAAATAACACAATTGTCTTCACAATTTAACTCGCGCACTTACAGACACCACACTCCAACCACACAAACATTACACATACACACGTACCCCTACCATACCTGAAAATACCTCTTTAGTTACCACTCAAAAATTCGTACCCCGGGCTCCATGATACAGACCAAAGACTCCGGCAGACAGACGTGACTCCCCTAGAACAATTGAATTGAACAACACAATTTTCGTAAAGTTTTCAATGAAACTTTACGAAAATTGTATTGATAAAGTCGCGTCGTCGTGCCTGTTTGCGGGGGGAGCCTTAAATGTCTAGTTTGGGGCTTACTGACAGATAATATTGTAAACTAGCTGTACTTATATCGTCTCAACTATCTCAAATATTTCATTTTTTTTTGCTATAAATAAACGAATGCCAAAGGTTAGCTTAGAAGTATTTTTTTTGGAAAAACGGCTGAACGGAGTTGGATGAAATTTGGCACACAGATAGATCATAACCTAGATTAACATAGGATACTTTTTATCCAGGTAGTAAGATCCTGTGGAATAATTTCCGACCTCTACGCGGGCAAAGCCGCGTACGGAAGAGAGTAACAATATAAAAAAAAAACACCACATAAAAAGTAGTGCATTGTGACGTCATCAGACTGAAAAACCGTCAAGTGCGAATTGCACACCCTGCTTGATTCCGCCCCGCAGAGTACACTACCATTTGTAGCAATTGATAGCCTTTTATTGTTTTCGGTTTCAGCCCTTTAGCAGTATTTCAATACTGCTATATTTTCGATGGTGGCGATTTGTAGTTTATTTTGTGCATATTTTTTTTTATCTTTTTAGTAGGTAAGTATAAACTTTGTATGTGCAACACCATTGCAACCGTTGACTTAGGACTAAAAACATCATCATCTGCCTAGCCCTTTCCTAACTATGTTGGGGTCAGCTTGCAGTCTGACCGGGTGCAGGTGAATACCAGTATTTGACATAGAACGACCACTTCCACAACCCAGTAACTGGATTATACGATACCTCTTGGTCCTTGGTACGACTGGTTTTCAGACTTTCTGGCTTCCGACCACCCATAGCGACTGTCACGAATGACAGCCGGGACCAACGATTTAACGTGCTTTCCGAGGCACGGAGGGGTCTTGGTATGTAAAGATGGTCACCCATCCTCGGACCCACCGCGGCAAGCCTAGCTTAACCTGATCGATCGACCCGTGCGGCTGCTATTATTAAGACTAACAACATGCACTTAAAAATATTGACAAAAGTGAAGTCTTCTAACTACTTTAACGTCGTCATTTTAGTATAGGTACTTATATGTAAATTGGCATTGTACACTGTTGTTTAAACTTCAGTCAAATTTATCCCTGTATTTTGTTTAGGTATATTTCAATGGGCCAATTTGGATGCATAGTCAACCAATGTAAATGTTGACGTTCAAAAGTGCCTTCTTTAGTGCCTATTTGAAATAAATGCTTTGACTTTGACTTTGAACCTATAATGTTGGCCTCTTATCGGTGAGAGAGAGTGGGCCGTAATCCACCACGATGACCCAGTGCGGGTTGGTAAATGTCACAAGTCAATTTTTTGGTTCTAGGACATGCCGGTTTCTTCGCGTTGTTTTCCTTCACCGTTATGAAAGCAATGGTGATGATATAATTTACACAAAATAAAGCGCCTGTCTGGGTTTGAACTTACGACCTGAAACTCGTAAGTTGCAGCCATCACCACTGGGCCACCATTGCTGAACCGGCGGCGTGAGCTTCATCCAAGTTGGTCGTAGTTATATGGCTGTAGGTACTGAAGTTTAATTCAGTAAAATATCTGTAGTAGTACCTAAAGGTACCTTTATTCCTGTATTTTGCTCAGGTACATTTCAATTCGCCAATGTTAATGTGTACCTACTATATATCTGATAGGTAAAACTAGGTTTACTTTGAAACTGCGTACAGTGACTAAAATTCCCGTCGGGTGGTTGCATAATACCTAAGATTAGTAGTAGAATAAGTGCCTAGCTAGATTTCCTAACAGATTCAATCATTAAACTCCCCAAGCTAGGAATTGAAGGTAGCGAAACCAGAGAAGTTAAATTTTTCATCAGTATTACTTAACTTAAACGCATTCATTTCCTACTGAACATTTTCTGTTTGATTCCATTTGGAAAGATCGAAGAGAAATTCCGACCGTAGACTTTCAGTTTTCATCATCATTACAGCGTACGCCCTAACAAATTGTAATTGCCACTATATCTTGATAGAGTCACACGCACTCACACTCTGTTTTCCCGCCGAAACGGCAGCCATGTTGGCACAACAGCGGCATTCGAGGAGCGCGCGTGACGCCGATAATGAGAACTATGAGGGCGCTTGAGATAGTGACGTGCCTTATCGATAATCGAAGAATCGATCAAGAATATTGCGGCGCTCGCTGGCTGTATGCAATAAAGTGGGATAAAATTAGCATTATGGATTTTGATGATAGTTCTAGGATGTCACTTGAATATTTGCCTTCTTGATTCACACGATAAAGGATCCCGCAGACAGGCGCGACGCGACAGTGTGACGCGAAAACTTCAGGGAAATTGATCTACTAAAGTCGCGTCGCGCCGGTCGGTTATTCACCGAAGATACACCTCTAGACTGTCAAAATACTTCTATATGCCTGCGGATGCCTTATTGAGGTCCATGCAGAAAGAGTACAGCCAACAAACTACGATTGATAAATAAATGGTCTAGCAAAAGGTGGTCAATAGGTACCAAGCATTATTAACTACTTTTCCAGTTGGGCTTGGAAACCAGTTTATCCTAAAGGATACTCAATTGATTGATCAGAGGCATTTTGTCTTTCTTACAAGCTTTTTTGATTATTACTTAGTTTCACCTGTCCCGGTGTCTGTCTGTCTCTTGCAAGTTAAATCTGACACACTTCCTGGTTTCCGATTGAGCTGATATTTAGCATGTATATGTAAATAGAATTTGAATACAATATTATTATAACTTGTAGCTGATCTGATAATGGAGCTGGAAGTCGACCATTTTAAAACGACGCAACCCCTTTGAATTTAGGCTCTTTTGATTTGTCTTGACAAGGACTCGGGTCCAAAATGAAATCCAGGGTCTGATGCTGGAGCCTGAAGGTGGAAACCTGGGAGGTGGCTATAGGAACTCTGTAATAAAACGACGCAAGTTTGGGCTCGTTTGAATTGACTTGACAAGGATTCTGGTTCAAAATAATAAAAGTCGACCTAGTAGCTACCCCATGGACGTGTCTCCGAGGAGTAGCCTTGTTCCTCACCTCTGTTCTTGTCTTTATTCACTAGTTGGAGTCATACTGACGAGGAACAGACCTCTCACCTCTTGCTTGCCTTAATGGCCGGCTTGAGTGAAGGTTGGCAAGAGCAAACGTGCTAGAAGGAAGGAAGTATTCAAATTTGTGTAAGGTTGGGAAGGATCTGTGCCATCATCCAGGCTGGGATTGTTCTGATAGCCATGAAATACCTCTTCAATCTACAAGCAGCTCAGGACATCTTGCCCTCTTGTCACGACGTCCCTATGTAAAGGCGACAGTTTCCTGGGGACCGTTATTGGGTATGCAAGTCACCTCCTGCCATTTTATCCGTGTCTATGATATAACATTGGTCAGGCAGGGCACATGCATAGTTAGTCCACAGTTAAAGGTAATAGATCAACTATAGCCACGCACAACTATAGCCCGATATGTTTTGTTTCCATGTTCTGCAATAATCCTGCACCAACAGGGAGTTGTCTGTAGGTGCTAGGTTATCCCTGAATGCACTACACAAGTGCTCTTGTGTAGGTAGTGCATTCAGAGATAACCGTCGGTTGGTGCCTCATTTCAATCCAAACGTTTAACGGTCCTCTGCAATTGATTTCTCTTACGCATTATACCAAAGAAGATCGATTATCCCGAAACCTGCAAATAAAAAAAACATATATAAATTAGATACAAATGACTAAACTAGTTATAACATCATAAATACTAAAAAGTAAAGTTTTTAATGAGCTAAAAAGTACAAAGTAAAACTTATGTAGGTAAGCATAGAACTTTTCATATTTTCTTGAAAGCTTGAGGCGTGAACGTCGTTCTTACACTTAAAAACAAGCCTCAAGCTTTTAAGATTAAAGCTCTATGTTTACGTTATTTTCCTTGCTTAGTACATTCAAAGCTTGTATAAAAACAAATCGTTTATTTTTCCTCCAGTTTTGTAAGGACAAAGAGTGAATATTTATAAACGAGTAAAGATAGGAACTGATTAAACTCACTGGTGGGCCTGGCTAAAAAACACGCTGTCTCGCCAGGCATCATGTCCGACAGAGGTACTATCAGTGATGATCAGTTAGACGTTAAATTCGGTAGAAAAATTAATCTTTGTTAATTTCTAACTTTTTAATGGCTTTTTATTTTGGTATTCGGTTTCCGTAAAGACAATAAGTATTAAAATAAAGAGAAAAAACCATACAATGTTTATTTTTTGATGTACGTTTTCGAACTGTGGATTAATAGTAGTAATAATAGCAATAAAAATTCCGAAGTTTCTAAGGAAAAATTTCGACTAGATTCCCCTTAAGACAGATAAATCGAACATAACCTACAAATTTATACAGTTTAACTAAAATAAAGCAGATGCTCAAACGTTTGCCACCAACGAATAGGCCCAATGAAACGTTTTTAATTAACAAAATTCGGTGAAAAAATCCTATAGGCATCTTTTAAAATGACACATTGATTTTTATCTATGAAAATTAAATTGAAAGAACTTTTAGCAAAACCCCGTAACAAATCTAAATCAACTTCATTTCAATCAACATAAGGTTCAGTTTCTTTTGGAGTTTACTTTTTAAGTATAAAATTGAGGTTGTTGTTTGCGGTCAAGGAGCAACCAGCGGTTCATAGTTTTTTATCGATAATATTATAAAGGATGTGTTATTAAATAGGTCGGTTTAGGGTGTGAAGACTATAAACATTTTTTGTATGTTATGGTAAGCAGTAGTTTACCAGGCTCGGGAGCGTTATACCAAATAAGTTAGTAAGGTTAGGTTTAGGTTAGGGTTATATGGCTAGTTATGCTATTTAAAAGACTATGTGAACTTAAGGTTATTTTATTTGTACCCAAATTAACAACATATCAGCTGCATGGTCGGTTATACTTCTAGCTATACAGCATATTTGTACAGCTTATTGTATTCATGTGAACCTCAAGTCAGCTGCTAAAGAGCATATTTGTGTTAGGTTAGGTTGGTTTTATAAAACTATTCGTATGCCGATGTTAGCGATTTTAATTTTCACTAATATCTACACATGGGCGTGATTTGAGACATGAGAGATTTATTTTAAAGTGCTATTTAGTAAGCTTTGTGGAAAAAGGAAAACATATTTGATAACTAGCTTTTGTTAGCGGCTTCGCTTGCGTGTAGATTGTAAATTATCCCATGGGAACTTTCTATAGGGGGAAAAAGTATTTTATGTGTTAATCCAAGCTAGAAAATATCGGTTTGCCAAATGTCATCCAAATCTGTTCAGCCGTTTTTGCGTGATTGCGTAAGAAACATCCAAACACACAAACTTGCACATTTATAATACTATCTTTGGCTAGCATCTTCGCCCGCGTGGTGGTACGAAATTATCTCTCGGGAACGTACTACCGGGGTGAAAAATATCCAATATGTTAATACAGGTTAAAAACTAGATGATCACCGCATGTTAATATTGTCGTGCGTAGGATCTGAACCAACCCAACATGAATACAGGCTGCAATTTACGATCAGATACAAAGCCAATTTCATAAATGCTACGAAGAATCAAAATATATCAGAAAAAATAATAAAAGAAACAAACACCCTTGGATAAATAGTAAAATTACATGCGTAAAAAAAGAATCAACTATTTATGTAATGGAAAAATGATTCAACGAATAAAATACTGCGATTTGAATATAATAAGGTAAGAAACAAAACTCATAAAATCATCGAAAAATCGTTTTTTTTTTAGACGAAATAAATAATTATAAAACGAACCCTAGATAGCTATGGCAAATACTAAATAAGTTGTCGGGTCGCAATAAAAAGTCGGTGGATGAAGCCATCTTGAGTGCCTTCAAAAATAATAATATAGAAATAAAATCAATAGCTGATAATTTTGCGATAGAATTTAGAAATAGAGTTAAGAAGATCTTGCCCCAGAGTAACCATCGTCTGCTGAACGAATCTGAATATACGTTTCCCCTTAACACATCATTGTGCTTCAGGAAAGCTACAACTAACAGTCAATAAGCTAATTAGAAACCTTCATACAAATAAAGCTCCAGGAGTTGATAACAATCTGTGCATTGATATAAAATCTATCTGTGACAAGATGACAGGCGTTATAATAGTTTAAAAAACTAAAAAACACGCTTTAAAAACCAAACTAAAAAAGGAGAAAATAATTTAATTCAATTAAAAAGCGTGGGGTGCTTTTTGAGGTATTTTTATAATCAATTAATGTCAAGCACCCCACGCTTTTTAATTGAATTAAATTATTTTCTCCTTTTTTAGTTTGGTTTTTAAAGCGTGTTTTTTAGTTTTTTAAACTATTATTTTTTTTCTGTTTTTTAGTTTTTTTTTTTCATATTTCTCAATTTATTTTTTAAAATTATTGAATTGTCATCGGTCCTCGATAAGTTTACAAAGTTTCAATGAATTCTGACCGTTTAAAGTGAGTCAAAATCGCGTCTAAAGGAGTCAATTTCAAACATACATACCTACAAGTGAAGCTAATATAAAGCGTGTAAAAAGGAAGTTTGGCCGACTATGAAAATTATAGACCGATCACTGTTCCACCCGTTATCGGCAAAATAGTAGAAAAGTATATCTGTAATCAGATTCAAGACTTCAACCCTAAAAATTAAGTGTTGTCCAGCACACAATACGGTTTTCAACCCAATAAGTCTACCTCACAGCTGTTATCTAAGTTGACGGATGAAGTCAACGAATCTCTCAATGATAAAAATAATGTAATTTTACTATTTATCGACTTCAGCAAGGTGTTCGATACGCTTAGATATGACACTCTGCTGACAAAATAAAATAGGTAACTCTGGAGTTCGAGGACCAATACTTAAATGGTGTGAGGGCTACCTTAATAACCGTAAATAAAATGTCAAAAAATGCAATGAAATCAGTGATGCCATTGTAATCACCGAAGGGACAGCCCAAGTTTCAGTACTTGGACCCTTACACTATCTGACATAATTATGTTAACGACATGGAACATGTGGTCAATCACTGTTCTGTTTATCAATATGCAGATGACACGTGTCTTGTAGCTTCCCACAGAGACGTAAAAGTAGCAGCTCAATGGTTACACGAAGATTTTACTCAAATCTCCAAATGGGCACATGATGGTGGCCTGGTTCTCAACGAAAGTAAAACTAAAATCCTTCATGTCCACTCTAATCACCTAAGGTAGATTACTTCTTAGAAAATAATCGCGCACGGTCACAGTTTTCTTCACTCCACTATGTCAGTTACATGTCGATGTGAGCCAATTGATCAAGTAACGCACCACACCTATCTTGGATTAGTCGTGGACAATCGCTTTAGCTGGACTTTTCACGTGGACTCAGTCTGTGACAAGTTGCGGGCTATACTGGCAAAGTTCTACATTTTAAAACCTAAAGTTCCGTTCAAATTGCTTCTCAACATGTACATTGGTTTAGCAGAATCAATTATAGCATACGGACTTACGAGCTACGGGCGAACATTTAAAACATACACTGAAAAAAAATCCAATCTACAATTAAGACTACTAAAACTCATCGTACCCAGAAAAATAAAACACAAAAATAAAGATAACGTTAACGAACTTTTTAAATATTGTAAAATTTTGCCAGTACAGACCAGATACAAAATGGCCCTCTTGATTGAGCAATTTAATAATAAAAGCACTCAAATACCTGTTACACATAAAATAATCACAAGAAGTATAACCCAAAATAAAATAACAGTATATCAGGTTAGAAACTATTATGCCAGGCGAACAGTATTTTTTTTTATTCCCACCATAATTAATGAAATACCAAAGTCTATTAAAACCGAAATAAACCTGAAAAACTATAAGCAGAAATACAAAAAATACTATTATAACTACACATAAGTAACTTAAGCCTGTTTTCACCGACATCCCCTGTACTACTACCTACGTATGGTATCGTTAGCTTAAAAGCCCCCCCAAACTAGCCCCTAAATTAAATTTTGTTTCCCCATCATTTTTACCACCTAGCTAGGGGACACATATCTTTGTGACGTTTTGCTCTCGATAATAGCGACTGATTCCTCTATTAACTTATCGATACTTTGTAACAAGATAGCTTTTTATAAAATTCTTTAAAGTATAGGTACACTTCTGTGGATACAAATATTTACAAATCGTGTTTTGATACCAATAATAAAATATTATTTCATTCATATATTGAATGAAATTCATGTTTTCTTATTTATTTACTCTGTAACGTCGCGTGTTGTCTGTGGTCTTATTTGTATTTGATATTTCTTTCTGTTATGACGTCGTGACGTGAGCTTTGTTTGATTATTTGCATTTGCAAAGAGTTGTTTTGCAAAAACTATATGTGTGGCAAATTTCATCCAAATTCGTTCAGCAGTTTTTGCGAGATTGAGCAAGTAATATAATCATCTAAATATCCAAACATCAGTAGGATTACTCCTAAGATCTACTCTACACTAAACTGTACAATATTGTTCGTTTTAAACTCAAAAGCGAGACTTTAGAGTTGGACGAACCATGACATGGCGTTCATCAATGTGGCACACACTGAGCTAGCAGCATTGTGTCCGTCGGCCACTACATTTCCAAGAGATGGAGGCAGATCAGTCAACAGGTGGGTCATTCATTGTTCTGAAACATAACCTGCACCCTAATTGCATAACACGCGATTAATCAAATTCGTTTCATTTTGACAGTTCAACAATATTCATGAGAAATTATGTAATTGGTTTCTATTTAATAAACACAAAAGAAAGCTAATAATATGTACAGGTATATAAAAAAGAAAATAATTATAAGTCATCAAATAATACGTCCGCATCGTTGTCAATGGGAAAAGTGCCCAAAAGGCTGGCAGCATGGCCATGTTGTATGGCAATGCTGATTCTTTGGCCGATATTCAATATTATATACAATATTCATTGCGTTATTTACGTTGTTCAGCAGACACATTTTTCGAACATAAGAAGCAATGGCTTAGCCATCTGTTTCAAAACGAAACTGATTATGATTAATCGTGAGTTACGAAATTAGGATGCAGTTCTAGTTCGTATTCTAGCAAGTTTGCAATGTGTCTATTCATCACACCAGGGCCTGAATTCACTATGACCAGTTAACGATTCCTTACTCGTAACTACTTCAATCACACACGACATCTGCTAATATCGTATTAATAATATCGACAAATTGTCTTGGAACATACATAATATGACATTTCGATTCCTTACCGTTACATTGGTTTCTAAAAAACACGATATTGACATAGATTGAACGTAGTAAGATTGTGCGGGGAATCATTATAACCATACAGAATGGCGGCCCTGTTATCTTGACACCCGATGTTATTGGGGCAAGACTATAACTTGCGAAATATCACATGCAATAATGGTCACTGGTATTGGATTTTATCTATGGTATGGTATGGCTTTTTATCCACAAAAGGTTAAAAAATACCAAATCAGTTCAGCCGTTTGGAAGCTACGATAGCACAGACAAACCCAAAGAAACACACGTTAAACTTATTAACAACCATATGTTTCCGTCGGGACTTAATTAAATATTACTACTATTGTTGAAAATTAACTAAACCTAAGCAATACAGAAAATAATAAAACGTGTGCAAACACATAAAATAAATAATTACTGATTAACAAGCAAATAATAATCATTCCTGCGTTCTCGAAAAGAATGCCACCATAACCGAATAAAAGCCAAAACGGATACTCTTCCATCAGTATTATACCTACAATTTATACTCCCTAATTAAAAACTAATGGCAGAAAAAAAATATAAACGGACTCCCCTTCCGATTAAAACAATTAACAATAAACAACGCTTTAAACAACCTCTGACCACAGATGAAAAAATTCGTTTACATGATTCCATCACCTGTCTTTGAAAGCGGTCATTCTGATACGAGACGGTTATGTGGAGAAACTTTTTTTGACTGATTTTAGACTGCAAGTTTGAAAGTCTGTATTCTCTGAAGGGTGAGGTGGACGTGTAGGTACCTTTGGCACATCCAGATTTCGCCAGTTATGCTTAACTCCCCTGTAATTGCTAGCCTATTGCCATCATCTTCACCTGCCTAGCTCTTCCCAACATATTGGGGTCGGCTTCCAATCTAACTGGATGTAGCTGAATACCAGTATTTTACATTGAGCGACTGCCTATCTGACCTCCACAGCCCAGTTACTGGGTAACACGATACCCCTTGGTAAGACTGGTTGTCAGACTATCGGGCTTCTGACGACTCGTAACGACTGTCAAAGATCCACCAATGCCAGCCGGTACCAACGACTTAACTTGCTTTCCGAGGCCCGGAGTGGTCTTGATCCATCCACGGACCAACTGCGGCAAGCGTAGCTTAAGCTTATCGATCGACCCGTGCGGTTGTTATTAATTAGCCACAAGTTGGGACTATAAATTAAATTAAATTAAATAATCATTTATTTCAGGAAATTATTCCCATATAAATTACATTACACATTAACAAATAAATAATAAATTAAATTTAATACAAAATAATAAATTAAAGTTAATAAAAAATTATAAATTAAAGTTAATAAAAAATTATAGTCATGAGGTTAAAATTAATTCAATCAAAACAATAATCACTTAATAAATGGTGACGAACTGGCATGCAGGTGCATCCACCTCTCCAACAACACCGAGTCCCACCGCTCGGACAATACGCTCAGGATACTGTTAGTGCTGCGTTGGAAGCGACTTAGTAGCGAGGCACTCCGCTTCCTAATAATAGCAAAAAAGTCATCGGTTTGCGCTTGCGCGAACATCGTAGAAGCGCTGCAAAATTGCGGCAGCCCTAGCAGCACCCTAAACGCATTGTTGTACTGTACGCGCAAGGCACTGTTTGCTCGCTGCACATAGTTGGCCTATAGGCTGCACGTTTATAAAGACTGACAATAATATAGCATGCATCAGAATGTGGTACAGACCAACAACTTTTGCCATTGGACCATCATCCGTCCATCATGGAATTATCATCCGTCCCTATGCGCCGGCTGATAATTTTTGCTTTGGTTAAAAAATTGGGTCGAAATTCTATTGAAGTTAAAAGGTATGAGGTAGTTGATATTTTTTTCACGATTACGATGTTCGTCATCCGTCCATCATAAAATTATCATCCGTCCCTATGCGCCGGCCGATAATTTTTGCTTTGGTAAAAAAATTGGGTTGGAAATTTTAATGAAGTTAGAAGGTTTGAGGCAGTTCGTGCCATTGTGAGATCCCATTAAAAGAAAGTTTTTTAGTTTGATGGGCTATACCAGACCTTTCTGATACATCATTTCAGCCGAAAGACGGCCATTGCTGGACATAGGTTTCCACAAAGCTCTTCGACCGGTTCTGTGTTTCTCGCATACAGCGGATTCCTGCGGCCTTCACTAAATCATCGGTCCACCTTGTGGGAAGCTTCCAACTCTACGGCTTCCAGACCGTGGATGCCATTCCTGGACTTTGTGGCCCCCATTGACCATCTGTTCTGCGAGCACTGTGCCCTGCCCGCTACCACTTAACTTTGGCAATTCTTCGGGCTATGTCGGTTACCTTGGTTCTCATACGGATCTCTTTATTTCTGATTCGATCGCACTCAAAGCATAGCCCTCTCTCCCTTTGGGTGACATATGTGTCTGGCCATCTCTACATAAACTAGCCCTTTCTGAATTTATACATACTTTCACGCCTTCTTCCCACGGCGGCGGTAGGCAGTATCTATGGAACACCTTTTTACACGCTTTATATTAGCTTCACTTGTATGTTTGTTTGTTTGTAACCGACTCCTATGGACGCTATTTTGACCCACTTTAAACGGTCAGTATTCATTGAAACTTTGTAAACTTATCGAGGACCGATGACTATTCAATAATTTAAAAAAAAATTGAGAAAAGTTAAAAAAAGGAAAAAAAATCACGTTTTTGTAGTTATCAGAACTAAAAAATAGAAAATAAATAATAGTTTAAAAAATTAAAAAAACACGCTTTAAAAACCAAACTAAAAAAGGAAAAAATAATTTAATTCAATTAAAAAGCGTGCACGCTTTTTAATTGAATTAAATTATTTTTAGTATTTATTATAGTTTTTTAAACTATTATTTTTGCTTTGTTTATGTTCATACATCTCGTCATACACTCACGCTGATTGCGATTACTATACAAACACTCACTAATTTGTGATACATGGTGTTTAAAGAGTTTCTCTAATCTTTTCATTAGTCATCCAGCTAACATCTATGTATGTTTGTCTACATAGATGTATGTAGGTGTCGGATGGACCTGACTTGATTACGACAAATATACGACTACCTACCAGCATCGCAGCTTTCGTTTCACATCAGTATCATTTTACAAGGTCCGAAATTTTATTGTGGGTGTGTTTCAAGTTATACGCGGCAGCGAGAAAGTTCTTGGCAATCCGACAAATCGATGTTTCGAAGGATTTAAACGTAAGTTTTATTCTTCATGCCTGATTGTACATTTAACTTGATCTTACTCACTTGGTTTCCTGAATTGTTATAAATATTATAATTAACTAGATAATAATGATTAAGTCGATGATTTGTGATAGATAATAAATAAATCGAGAGTTACTGGTAGAATCCTAAAAAACACACACATATGATTCGCTCTATTATTATAATGTAAAGTTATCCAAATTCTGTGGAGCTATTTAGTTTTTAGACAGTAATTACACGAAAAATCGCTGCTGCATTTAACTTGCGCCACAGCCCAAAGAGCGGCGCCTATCTGTGTAATAAACCATACACTGAATCGGAGCTTCTTTATTTTTTTTATAACCTATCGTTAATATCGAGGCTTTTACAGCTCCGATGCTTTATTACCGACTTTAAAAAAATGTAGTACTTCTCTTTTTCTCAAATTCGGTAACATGTTAATTTCGACTATAAAAATAAAACATTATGTGTGTACGGTGTGTTTATTGTGGAAGAAATCACTTTTATTTCCATGACGAACTGGGAACTGGGGAAAATACAGTATTTGCCTGACTTCCATGTATTTACGAAGTTTCTAAGATACCCACACAGAAACCCAGTGAGATTTCCTATCAACAAAAATGACCATTTTGTTTTAAAAATGGAGTAATGAATTTCCCTTTCTTTACTGACCATGGTGACTTCTTCTTCTTGGGCGCTTACTTCAAAAGTGAAGGTCGTGTGCCTGAAAGACACCTTTATGAAACATGCATGTTCTTGCATTATGTACTGTTCTCGGCTTCTCTTATGGCGGCCGTAACAGAGTCCAGTGAGGGAGGTTACTTAGTCGGACCAACGATTGGGTGACCAGCCGCGATGTCTTTTCTCATCTACTTTTCCCATCACCACAAACTTTTCAAGGTAATCTGGTTCTTAACGGGCAATGTGACCCAAGTATCCGAGAATCCTTTGGTAACACATCGTGTATAGTTAGATAAAGATACATTTCTTCGCTCTCTTGGTGGTCCATAGTATGCAGAACACGTTCCGCCAACACTACATCTCAAAACCTTCTATCTTTTTCCGTTTTATTGCCGGAATTGTCTACAACTCTGAGCCGTAAAGGAATATTATTAAGAAATATCTATATCCTCATCTTAGTGTTATTGGAGACCTTTCTGTCCTGTCAAATACTTGCCAACTTGCCGATCACAGGTTTGGCCATTTGATTCCTTCTTTAGATCTTGCTTTCGCTTCGTCGTTGAGAAATTCTAGATCTACGGGTTATCCCGTTCTGGAGAGTTGACAAGTTCTGCCGATGAGCATGACTTTTGTCTTTGACTTATTGATTGTGAATCCAACCAGTCTAATCTCGTGTTCTGCTCTGCAAAACAGATCAGCTAGCTCCTTTTCTGAAGATGCAAAGAGTGTAGCGTCTGCATAGTCCACATATCTCAGGTTGCTGATCTTCGTTCCTCCAATAGAGACGCCTCCCTCCCATTCTTCTAAGGGTTTCCTCATATGGTTTCACCATAATATTAAAGAGAATAGGAAAAATAACATACTTCTGCCTTATCCCCTTTCTTCTGGCTTGAAAGGGTCTGATTTATTTGATCGTGAACTTACTTTTGAGCAAAATATGCTTGTAGACCCAACGGCTGTGAGTTGTCTGTCAGTGAGTGAATTCATCATTTTTAGATTTTTATTTTAAATACTTGAATGTCATTTTAATCCCTACAGGTAAGTCATCGTTAGTAAGTAAGTACTTTAATTAGTGCAAATAATAAATACGCAGTCTCTTTTCAAAGAAACAAAGTAAGCAATACAAGAGCATTAATGATTGAAATTGATACATAATTTAAATACAATTTTAATTTATCATTCTTTTTATTCTTACGGACAATATCCTATCCGATATACGAGCTTGAACTTCACCGAGGAGTTACATACTCCAATATAATATGATTTTAAGTTCGTGCTCGTTCGTGATATTCTACCTTATAATATTATAGATGTAAAAGCTGGTATGTTTGGAGGCTTATTACTTAACCACACAACAGCTAGTTTATGATCTGGATTCACATATATACTCCATTTGAAATAAGATAGACATTTAACTAAACCTTTTTTACAGGCCGATCAACCGATTTTGACTTCTATTGCGTTAGTGGCATAACAAATGGCAGCTGCAGTAAACAGTTGGTATTGTAACTACTATTTTGCTTTTAATGCCATCCTTATGCCTACGGTATAGAAGACAGAATTGGTTGAACTGACTGTAAAAAGGTTTGTTTAAATGTCTAATCTTATATCAAATGGAGCATAGGATAATTTGAATCCCGGTAGTATTCTGCCGTAGAATACTTTCAGACTTCCATGCGAATGAAACCGCGGGCAGAAGTTAGTCACAAAATAATATATTCCACAAAACTGATAACGAAATATAATGGGGTTGTTTTAGGTTACATCCCTCATTAACCGCCATTCTCGGGAACAACATGGAATATAATATGGGGATATTTACTATTTAGAAACGGTGGCCATTAGCTGTGAGGTTCGTTATCGGTCGCTAACCAAATTATGGTATAAATACGTTTTAAATAACACTAGGTGATATCCAAATTATTATAATGTGCTGCCACTGACTTCCTACTAATATTATAAACGCGAAAGTTTGTAAGTATGGATGGATGTTTGTTACTCTTTCACGCAAAAACGGCTGAAAGGTTTTGGATTAAATTTGGCACACAGATAGATTATGACCTAGATTAACACATAGGATACTTATTATCACAGTAGTACGTTCCCGCGGGATAATTTCCGACTTCCATGCGAGCGAAGCCGCGGGCGGAAGCTAGTCTAAAAATAAATTGGTATAAGTTTTGAGAGAAATTTATCTGAAAATTATATTTACATTGAGAGAAGGTAAACCTAGGGAAGGAAATTATACGTCGATGTCATATTGGCTTCTGAGATATAAGTATCTTTTTACTTACACAGTTCAGGAGCCAGCTGTTCAACTTGATTTTGTCCACCACTTGACAATCATGTTTAGTGTATGACTAATAATTATGTGTTTCTCTTTGTACAATAAAGTTATTATTGATTGATTTATTTTATAGGTACTGTCGTTAACGCTTGTCTATTATACTCGTATAGGTAACAGCCGCACACTTAGTAGTTGTCCATTGGCTTAGATTTAAACTGTAACACATATGTAACATTAATTCACAGCTTCTTCCCATGGGGGAAGAAATTACAGAACGCCTTTTGCTACGATCCTTATATAGTCCTTTTCTCTCATTCACGTTCATACATAATATATACTTAAACTGTATCAACGAGGTATGAAACGTTTCACATACGGCTTTCGATGTTAATCTATAGTGCTGAAACCTGGGCTATTTCCAATATAAATATTATTTATTATTTCTCCCTAAATTGCAGCTTAATAATTTCGACCTTTTCAGAATTACTATAAAAAATAACGCTGTTTGACCAATAAAATGAACATGAACTATTTCAACACATCACGCCAAGTGCTAAGCACAGTAATTAATTCGGCTTCACCAAGAGCACAAGGCGATAATATTCTTTTTATAACCTAATTGTTTTTTGTTCCAAGCATCGTAAACTTAAAAACAGCGTCATAAAAATGGACGCAACTGTCCGACCCCAAGCCTGAATCACACAAACCCGTCTAATATATTTAATTATAAATTTAATAATTAGCTAGTTGCGCATCGGCGATTTCGTTACATATAACGCAACCAACCACCCAAGTGTTGTAGCGAGATATTAATAAAAACCACTGACTTTTTATAACCAAGACCTATTATTATTAGGGGCAGTATGCGTGAAGTTCATAATTCGGGACACTTCGGGACAGTTTCATTTGAAGTTGTCTAGAATTATACGGAGATAACAGAATTATGGCAAGACTATAATGTCATAATTGAAGTAGGTATTATATTCCGAAAAAATATCTAAACTTTCCTCCAATATAAATTGATCAGAAAAGTATTTTTCAGAAATGTTAAGTTTATTTTTCTGCTCCGTGTTATCATCTGCAAAATATGCTATAACATTATGTGTTAAATAGGTACTATCTCGCCACTCACCTAAAATCACCCATAACTACTGAGTTTAATACACATTACACAATAATGTACGGTCTCGAAAAGAGATAAGTAACCAGGATCGTTGGATATAGTTGATGAAAAGTAAGAATCCGATGGATATTTTTTTAATAAAATTTAATATAATTAATATAGAACAAACAGATCATTTACCAAATTAAATTTCATTCAAAGTCAAAGCATTTATTTCAAGTAGGCACTTAAAAGGCACTTTTGAACGTCAACATTTACATTAAAATAGAATTGATTCTAGTCGCCCCTTCCAAAATGTAGTTTCGTATGCAGAAGAATGGGCAAGAAATACCACCGTTACTCTTAAGTACAATATTTAACATAGTACATTCATTATATAATTATGTGTGAAAACGATGCACCCAGAATAAAATTACTCTACCAAAATAGGTAAAAAGAATGAAATGGAAGCAAAACAGATAAATTAATTTGATGATACATCCATGGTGCTCACATAATTACAAACATTGTAAAAAACATTCAAAAACATCGATCGATTTATTAGTAAACTTCAACTATACCCGACCACCCTGGTTACTGATCTCTTTTGGTGACTGTAGGTCAGTTTTAAAAATAAGGACAGATCCACACCTCCGCAAACACAGACACCCTCTACTTATTCCGCATTATCTATTAGATCAAAACTCGCCCAATTATCGGGACATACATCATTCCACGTTATTTGTTTTGACGCACAAGTCACCGGGTGCCTATGTCGGCTGCTTTCCATTTCCGTTCCTACTAATGAGTATTAACGATTGCTTTGCTTATCAATTAATGGAGGGTCCTTTTACTTTTGTTTAAAAATGTGGAATTAGGTTAAATTTGACAGGCTTTACGTTATTTTTAAACTGATATGAGACTTTGTTTTCGGAGTTGCAGCTATGTACCTAGTGAAATAGTTTTAAAATTTTGTTCACACTCTGTAATCACAGGTTGTCTACAGATTACAGGTCATACATATTTTTAAATTCTTTTTCAATGTTTACAAGTTTTGTTCTCATCATTATGCATAGATATATTACTAACCGTCACAACAGTCTTTATTACAAGTGAAATCCTAGAACAAGAGGTTGCGTATAACTTCTTTGTATTATATTGCATATTGTTTTGGGTTAACAAATTACTTTTCTTGTTATGCCTTTCTGCTAGGTTGTCTATAGACGTCACAGATTCTTGAATGTTTTAACTCTATGCATGCTTCATTTCCCAGGCCCCGGAACTTAGCTTCCTCTATTAGCAAAAGGGTACTGTCGTGGTCCGCCGGTTGTAACCGCAGTCGTCTACAATCCCTGTTTCCTCTCATTTGGACTAAAAACTCTAGGATGTGGGTTCGAGATGCTGCACTTTGAAATTGGAAGTGTCGGTATTTGAAAAGACAGGCTCGTTATTTTGGTCACGTTGTGAATTTTAGGCAACTTGTTGATGCAGGCAGACTTTACATTTAAACACGTATTCTTGTAGTAGGTACTCACGATTTTGTTTGAACCCTAGACTCTTGTTATATTTACTTAAAGGGAATCTAGTCGCGGGCTCAAACTCACTGGTGGACCTGGCTAAAAAGCACGCTGTCTCACCAGGCATCATGTCCGACAGAAGTAGTATCAGTGATGAGCATTTAGACGCTAGTTTACACACTCAACTTTATTGTTTTTTTTTTTTTGTTGGGCATCTCGCAGTTGGCCTTGAGAGGCCGTGACTGCTCAACCGGGCTTTCCTGGGGCTGCCATTAAGATTTTACTCTTAACGCCTCCAGCCAGGGCTTACAAACTAAAATTTACAAACTAAGCGACTGCACGCTGAGGGCACCCCCTGTGGGGTACGGACCTCGGCTCAGGGCGTCACTGATAGGGGGACAGCTATCGTTGGGGACAGGCTGGATCAAATTGGCATTATTATTATTAGACGGGGAATTTAAATCTACTGGCTCAGCTGCGGCGCGGGCTGGCGCTTCAACGAGCAAGGGTCGGTCGAGGACAACTTTATTGAGTGAGATGCAGGATAATATAGTAAAACAGGCGCGTAAAAAATTAAGAAAGGTCTTTTGGAAGATCGAGTTTCATGAAAAATCCACGACATAAATTAATGACCAATACAGTGTATTGATATTTTTGATGTTTGAGCTTTGTCGGTTTTGACTTGGTTTTGGAGATTTTACACTTCTTTTATTACTTAAACACGCCCAAAGTTGGGTTAAATTATCCAAAAAAACTAATCTTTGTTGGCTCCTAACTTTTTAATGGGATTTATTGTAGTATTCTGTTTCCGCACAGACAATATTAATAATAAGACAAAATCATATCATGTTTAATTTTTGAAATACATTGTCGCAGCAGTGGAACAGTGGAGTAATACACTCTCGAAGTTTTTTATGGAAAAAGTTACGACTAAATTCACCTTAACGGAACCAAGAAGAGGCTCGTGGCGTAATTTTGGCCTGATGTGTCATAGGTAATTTAAAAACACAACTATCTTTAAGACATCCTAAATTAACGTTCTTCAATTGTTTCAGAAATACTCCACCGAGGTGATCTGTCATCATCAATGGAGTCCTTGGCTTACGACTCGTCAGTCGCGTCTCCAGGCAGCGTGTCAAGCCACACGCAACGCACTAAACGCATGCGCACCAGCTTTAAGCATCATCAGCTCAGGACCATGAAGTCCTATTTCGCTATCAATCAGAACCCTGATGCTAAGGACTTGAAGCAGCTGGCGCAGAAGACTGGACTGTCGAAACGAGTTTTGCAAGTAAGTTTTATGGTACAGTCTGATACTAAAACTTTTCAGCACGTTTTAACTTCCCAAAACAATAAGTAAACAACTTAAGATTGTTTTCCCCTACCTAGAATTGAACCCGAACCGTAGCCAGTAAAAGTAAAACGTTTTGAAAGCTACTTGGATTAACAATTTCACATAGAGAATCTATCTATTTTAAGTGAGACTTCAAAACAACTTATTTGATACCAACTTTTTCCTTTACCTAGGTATGGTTCCAAAACGCCCGAGCAAAATGGCGTCGTAACATGATGCGGCAAGAATCCAGCAACGTTCTTGGACACTCCAACGGGTCCATCATTCCTGGATCAGTGCCACCGCCCAGTGTTGGACCCAGTACCATGTTGTTATCAGAACCCATGCAGACCATGGAAGATATGAGGGTTCACACTCCTCATCCACACCCGCTTAGCTTTAATGAGCTCTACTGACATATGCAGAAAGATTATTTTCCGATGGGTCCCCCGATTGGGAGTCCAACTTTTGGGGCTGGTTAGGTTTAGAAGGAAGTTTTGATGAAATGGGCAAGAATGCAGTAGGTAATTGAGGGAGAGTGAAGAATCATGACTGGCAGTTAGGAAAAGGGTTATATCAAACGAAAAGAAAGAATTACTTATGAATTTTTTGACATTTTTATGAATGCTGTGTATTTTTTCTGCCATAATGGGCCACATCGAAAAAATCTCGTACGGAGATATTATGAATACATATTGTTAGTCCTATTACAGGCTTAATACTAATAACAATAAATTAATTCAAATAGTCGGTGTTCCGTAAAAATACCTTGTGTCACTGATACTTACCCCTATACTTATTTACAGTTTACTAATAAGCGAAGTATCGATTTGATGTGTATAATGTTTATCTAGATCTCTTTTAAATCTACTGGTGACATTTTGCCAGCATACATTCAAATTAATTCTCAATTACAATTGTACTTAAGTACAAGTTACAAAATCTTTTCAGTCTTACCCGTATTTAGAGGACTCCAATACCGAATAATGTAAGAGTATTTACTTTAACATAAAATAGTTCCTAATATATATTTTGTAGTAGGTACCTTTTCTATTAAAAGGGTAAGGCATAGGTAGTGAGTAGCTCTGTCTCGTGATATATATTTATTAACCATGTACACCATTCAGATATTAATTTTTTTGTAAATATTAGTGTAGGAATAATATCTTAAACAAACCCAACTAATAGTATAAGCAACATCGCATGATTATGCGATCGTCGCGTTAATTCGGTACCTTCGTCATTTAAGCCGAAATGCGTCAGTTGCTGGACATAGAGCTCCCCCAAATATCGCCACATAGACCGGTTCTGTGCTTCTCGCATAGAGCGGATTCCTGTGACCTTCACAAGGCCATCCTTCCACCTTGTGGGAAGCTATACCATAACAATATTATCTCTCTTAACACCACGCTTACATTCCCGAAGTATTCGGCAGAGGATTCGGCTTTCGCCAGTTATGTTTAAAGTTAATATATCTTAGTTGGTAAATAACATGTAGGTACATATTATGGTTGGGATTACCTCACATCTGGTTTTGCTTACTGAATAAAACATCTAAAGAAAAATATACTTTATCTATGCTAGAGACACACATACCATGACTGCTAAATGTAGACATAGGCTTCAAATGATTACGGTGCTTACCTTCGTACACAGTGGGTTCACATTTCCATGCAGATTCGCTGACGGAAACTCTCCCCCGTAGCTTGTTACACAATCCTGCTCTGGGGTGCTATTACCATAAATATAAAAATTGAGTCATTGTCGACTCTTATTTCGCCCTTAGGACAGTGCTCTCTTAGTCTTTGACGAGTTCACAATTTGTTGTTAGTTTGTCTAGCGACGTCCATGTTCACTGTTGCCTGCCAGTGGATATTTTCAGAAACCAGCATTTTCTCGAACAAAAAATTTGATAACATGTGACATGCACCGACCCACACTGGGTCCTCGTGGTGGATTACAGCCTACTCGCTCTAACAGAGACGAGGCTTGTGTCCTAGGTATATTATAAGCTAATTGTGATTCACTTTTTCCATCATTGGTAAAACCAGGCGTCTTGGTCTATTGAAACTCCGTATTACGCTAGACCAGCTCAAGGTCAAAGTGTTTCTAGCGACGTGCATGCAACCTACTTTAGTACGTGACGGAAATCACCAGAAATTGTATCATTGTTTTTTCTCAGTAAATACTTACTTAAAACGAGTGTATTTTGTGTGTATTTTGTGAGTGTCTCAATAACGATAATTATCTATGGATATATTTTAGTCAATAGGATCGTAGTCGGGTACCTAACGAAGTAATTTACTAGTGAACACATGGTTAATAGTGTAATGATAGTAATTATTTAAGAACCAAGTCGTGGGGTTTATCAATATAAATAATTTTTCATTACAGAAATTAGCCTCTTGCCTATATTATTTATTAGCCTATATTATTTCATGTTATACGAATAATTGAATAAAATGTATCTTTGAAGTTTTTACTGTTCTATACTTGTAAGGGAACTGATCCAGAAAAGCGTTGCACCATTTGAGCATAAAACATTTTTTTTTACAAACTACCTTAATCGTCAATTATAATGCATACAAAGTATTACGTCACAGGTTGAGTAAATGTTGCCGGAAATTCTAATTTATAATACCAAAGCATTTGCTAAATTTTTAGCACGCTAGATCCAATGACGTGATTGCGTAAGATACATAAAATTAAAATCGGTCGCAGTGCCTTCCATTTTTAAATTCATTGCTTCATAGGTTTTAAAAATTAACCTGCTCAACAACGTAAATAACGCAATGAACGTGGCTGAACGCTGCTTTAAGAAAACCCAAGTTCACTAGTGGTGCAGCGTGTTTTCGCTGAATAAATGTTTTATGCTCTGAACTTAGACCAAACTGCAATGTTAGTATAAAATATATAATATAAATTGTTGATACATAGTTAAGTAAATATGAACGAATGTCTTTAAACAATTAATTAGCCTAGCTAGCAACTATGTTGGGGTCAGCTTCCAGTCTAACCGGATGCAGCTGAATTCCAGTATTTTACATGGAGCGACTGCCTATCTGACCTCCACAACCCTTACTGGGCAATACGATACCCCTAGGTAAGACTGGTTGTCATACTTTCGGACTTCTGACGACCCGTAACGACTGTCGAACTAATGTCTTTTAAAATAGGTGTATATTTTGTCACGATTTGAAAAGAGAGGGCGGGTCAATTCTAGAAATCTGAAACTACAGTAAAAATATAGGTACGTATCTGAATATGCTTGGTTATTTTCTATATCTATTGAAGATTGTGTAGTAAGAACCATATTACATTTCCTAAGCCGAGAACAAGTTTACGACCTTTAAATATTAAAAAAACCGGACAGGTGTGAGTTGGACTCGCCCACCGAGGGTTCCGTACAAATAATCAACTTTTTTTTTCAAGCTTTAATTTTTAACTTTCGTGATTCTAAGTCAACGGGAACTACCATTTTAATAACACTCTTCGACACAAAACTTAAAGGGTACTTCTGGTTGACCTAGAATTGTAAATTTTGGTTAAAAGCAAGGTCTTACAGCACAAGTAAAGGGAAAATTCCGAAAAATAAAAAAGTTGAAAATTAAGGTACATTTTGGTACTTACAAGTTTTCGCGAAAATCTAAATTTGCCCATATCTTTTTATCATGTTGACTCTGGACCTTGATTTGTATACACCTAATAGGGACTATAGACATCACTATCTGGTATATATTTCAACTTGCAAGGTCTACCTGTTCCTGAGAAAATCGGTGGTGACACACGGACAGACGGACAAGAGATCTTTTAAGGGTTCCATTATTACCTTTTGAGGTCCAGAACCCTAAAATCACTATGCTTTTCAGAATTATTGTTCTACAATCCGAGACTTTTTACGATAAAAACTACAAGTACATCATTATATCGCAAAGACCGTTAGAAAACCGTTTTAAATGAGTAAACCTGTAAACAAACTCCACAATCCCTTGATTGCTCGTGTACTCGTAATAAAGAGTATAAACTCTAATTATAACAGTTGTAAAACCCTTGAGTTGAAGCTATAAAAAAATAAACATTTTTTTTTCACCTGTTCTGTATGTGAAGTAAGAATTAGTTGTAAGTTGTAAATTATGATAATCATATAACTATTATTACGATTTTATCTACACTAGAATATATTCCAGGTATATATGTAACTATAAGAGCTATGTAAATAGTAAGTTTATGGGTATTTAGATGTGTAATTTTAGATGCTAGGCTAAAGCCGGTAGAAACTATGTAACAGCCAAAATTGTAAGCTTATCTTAAGTATCTGTTCATGATTTTTCTTCTTTTCATGATTTTTCGGAACTTCTTATTTGGAAACATAACTTGTTAATTTGGCGTCAGCACGGTTTTAATTAATACAATAGGACCGCAATGTATTTTTTGTGTTCTGGTGTCAATTCACAACTCACTGCACTGTAATTTTTATATTGAATGTAGCTACCTAAGAGACTCTACTAAGATAAACTATGAGTACTTTACTTTCATTTGCTCCGGTCGTGTTTTTGAAAAGTTCTGGATCAACAGATTAATGTATACTTTGAAAAAGCTTGTACATTATATAAGTTGCACATTATTAATGTATTGTAATTATTAGATTTTCACAATAAGTTTTAGAGTTAGTGTGTAGAATTTAGTCTTAGAGAAACATATTTATACACGAAAATGACATAATATATTGACATCACATTATAGGTTTTATTTTTACTTTCACCCCTTACTATCCCGGACAGTGCTACTAGAGGTTTTGAAATCACGTAGTCTACAATATTTCATAATAAGTGTTAAAGCTAGAAATTTTGGAAAAAACACACGTCACATTTACATGCCGCCGATGTCACGGTCACATAAGCATGTCGTTGAAGCGAACCCATATATTTTGCCTCCACCAAAAATCACTTCTAGTTGCAAATAAAAACGTTTTCCCTTAAAAAAAAATAACATAAAAACAATAAAACATTTTTTCAATGGGTGCTTAAATGAAAACGAAATGCAGAATTACATACTATCGAGTATAGGACACACAGGATACCTAGCATCACGCCTTTAATTCCTGATGAGTTAGACAGAGGTGTATCTATAAGACCCGCATTTCACCAGTTGTCTATAAATCCAATGGAATAGAGGCAAGCCTATTTGCCAACAATTAGTGACAAATTTTGTTTCCGGGCTGTTACTTAGAAAATTCTCATGGTAAAACCCAATAAGACTATGCCCGACTGGGAATCGTACTCAAGACCGCAGCTGTTGCAGTAGACCTGGAGACCACTACAGCAAGGAGGCAGTAAGATGTAGACATTAAGTAGGTATATAAAAAATTATGATTTATATCTAGCTAGAAAGGCATTGTTAACTTTATCCTGAATTCCTGAGAGTAGTAATGTCGTGGCTTTTATCGGATCCGATCAACTATGAATGCTGAACTTTGACTGCTGATCAACGGATTGAGGAAGAATCGTATCAGCTGTCATAATCAGCTGAAAAACAGTTTGAAATTGTTGGCCATGGCTGAATTTAAGTTATTCGAACAAGGTTGACACTGGCTGAATGGAAATTTTCTGATACAGTAATTTCAGATGCAGATGGCAGATGAGGAATCGGAGACAATTTTTTTTTCCTTTGGTGTTTTCCATAAATTTTAATTTCACTTTACACATTTTAAATGTGAAAAACGGAGTCCATGAAAAAAATCAATCAAGCATGCGGGGTGAGTGGAACTAATAAATTTAATAGGTAGGTACAGTGGAAATAATGTAACGCTTCGTTATTAGGTACGGCAATTTGATCCCAGAAGTGGTACGAAAGCCGGAGATTTGAACTATTTTATTTTATTTATTCAGGGTTGTTAAGGTTTGAAATGAAATACATTTCGAAAATCAATATATCGCTTTCGATACATTGTTCATGTTCAGTCAACGACGTAGGAAATAGTGAACGATAGCTAGTGTTGCATTGGATTACCTATGTAGAGTCAGAGAAATAATTAAGCACTTAAATTGTCTGTAAATTCTAATTACAACTGTCATTCTTTGAGAGTTGTAATGCATAATCAGCCTATAATAATCTCACTGGACACAGGCCTGCACCCTAATTGCGTAATTCACGATTAATCATAATCTGTTTCGTTTTGAAACAGATGGCTAAACCATTGCTTCATATGTTCGAAAAATGTGTCTGCTCAACAACTTAAATAATGCAATGAATATTGTTGAACTGTCAAAATGAAACCGATTATGATTCATCGCGTGTTACGCAACTAATTGCGTAACACCAGACCAAGCCCGGGTCGACGGCGCGTTGTGTTACACGCGCGCCTCAAAGAGATTTCAGCACGAACTGGTGGGGTCCGCAAGGGCCGATGCCTGCCAGGGGTGCGGGTTGTTCGAAAGAGATACCGCGGCCCCTGGCACACAGGCAACTGAAGGAACACAGGTGGGTTTTAGTCAGTAAAAGTCTGACACGCCCTCCCAGCACCCTAAGGTGCTGCTCTCTTCGAAAGGAAGGACTAGGCCGAGAAGGCAAGGGCTATAATCTGCCACGCGGGCCGGTCTTCGTTTTTTTTTGGTTCTAGGACATGCCGATTTCCTATCAATATTTTTGTTCACCGTTTTGAGAGCAGCGGTGATGAAATTATTTACTCAAAGTCAGGCGCCTGTCTGGGTCCAAATCCACGACCTAAATCTCATAAGTCGGCATACCTCTAGGTCACCACTGCTCTCACGAGTTGTATGACAACGCTGTACTATAACATGGCAAATTAACGTAGGGTGCCAAATTGCTAAACAATTAACTTTCCTGATTGCCTGATTGATACATACGTATCATGCAAGGTATTGGTGGTACGTACCTGGTACGAAGTATCAATATCTACCTGAAGTAAAGATCGTGATCAAAAGATTAGCCTGTAAGACAGGTTTGCAGAAGACCTACGTGCCGCGAGTGTTTCGCTTATAGAGGCGGTTTGTCTCTGTCCTAGCCTTTTACAGTAGGTAAGCTATCTACATGGTGCCCCCAAGGCGTTGGGGGATACAGGCAGGTAGATCGTTGCACGGTAGACAGAGGTGTAATAGTAAGTACACCCATAGTTTGTCAGTTATTTCCACCATCACTCAATCAACTCAACCAATCGTAGTCCATAGCCGGACATAGGCAAAACCTTAGTGTGAAAGACACATGTTTACAAACACATGGATAAAAAGTAATCGGTAGAAATGCAGAAAGAGTTATTAGTTGTATTTTTTTTAAATTGAAATAGTAGTATCTTAGTATATCTGAAGCAAGCAGTCAGTGTCTCGGCAGCGGCCGGTGATCTTCATCCGAGTTGGTCGCAGTTATAATGCTATTAAGTATTTTTAAAACATCAAATTTTAATGCGAATTGTTTGAGGCTCAAAAAAAGAAGCAAATTTATTACATAAATTAGAGTATCCATTCATATTTTTAGGAAACAAAAATGGGATCGATTTGAGCTTCAATTTAAAACATGCTTTTAAATGAAGTCATAGTTAGTTATTCGTTCGAGTTATTTTTCTCCGAATATCACTGCTATTTATTACAGGTAGATGACAGCTACATATGTATCTCAGACAGACATCATTAAAAAAGAGATCCCTTGTTATAAATCTATATAGTGGGCTAGAAATAGTTGGAAGTTTAGAGACGCTAATGATGTTTAAAAATCAAACTGTCGATGTCGGCTTAAGAATTTTGCTGATGTATTCATAAAGAAATAGTCACTTTGTAAAGCGATATAGGAGTTGTAAACAAATACTAATACCTCGTAGTAGTCTCAAAATCAAAAGTCATTTATTCAGAGTAGGCTTAGAGTCAGCTCTTTCTTTTCTTTTTTTTCTTTGAACGTCATAATTACATAAGACAGTCCCCCCAAAACACCCGCAGTTCACCACTTCCTAGTGCTTTAGCTGGGAAGAAGAAGTAGCGCAACAAACTCTCCAGCAGCGCAGCTGTCTTTTAAGTTAGAAGAACTTGATTCTATACAATAGTAGGTAATTAACATTACGAAACGCAAAAAAAAAACATTAAATTTGCCATATGTCAGCTAGCACACGCCAATAAACCATCAAAACATTGAAAACTAGGAAATTGTTGAAAATACCTAAAAATACCGCCTTTAACAGCGACTGCTGAGACTTCTGTGTGTTCTGTGCACTATACAGATTATTACAAATAACGAACCTAAACCCTATTTTTTATATGGCCTAAACCACAGCCTAAACCCACCTAAACCACAAAAACTATAGATAAAGTCAAATCTACTTCCAGTAAAAACGACAGTTACAATCACAGAACATAATACAATTCTATAATAGACTACCGGAACGCATCATAGAGGAGAGTAAATATCTCCCATTATTATTATTATACTCTTTGGTAAATATATCCATCTGTCATACTGTCATAGCACGCGCTCCCAATATTATTATTAAACTCTTTGAGCACGCGTCATTATAATTGCATCGCTACAAAACGCACAACAAATCATTACACATAATGCGTACAAAGTCGCCAGAGAAGAGATCTCGACAAAAACCTGCGAGGCAGCCAACTTACAGGGTCGACAACGATAGGAACCCGGAAACCACGCCGCAATATTTTCAGGTACTAGTCGCGTTATAAATTATTTATCGAGAGGTCAGTGAGACCATGCTTCTTGAGAAAATACTCGGAATTCTCTTGGCATAATCCTAATCTTAGCAGATTGGATTTTTTCGAAATATATGCAATCAATGGAAGTAGACAAAGGGTGACTTCCATTGGCAGTGATTAGAGCTTTGTTTGTCGTTCAAACTTGGCAGTAACTCATTATATTATGTGTAAAGCAAATCATGAAAGATTTGCTCAAATTTTTAGATCATTTGAGCTGAAATTGGTCATTGGTTACCCTTCAGTATAGGATTATTTACTGTCAGGAGAACATCTACGCCAAAATCATTTCAGTCTACACGTTTATGTTTCCATCGTCAAAATCTTTACCTATCCTTATCCTACCTATCCTTTCCGCAAAAGACCATTTCAGACACCAAACCACATGGTCTTCACATGCTCTGACCAAGATTATGTCTGGACTTTAAAAGAGACTGTGACCTCTGAGTTTGTTTCGGCCTTTCTTCTCAGAGTAGTCAGATAGGAAACGCCGACCTCATCTAGTTTAACAAAATATGATTAACGTGTAAAAGTGTTTGTACAAACCTACTTACAGAAATAAAATCATTTATAATTTATCATTATCTGTCCCACCAAAATCCTTATTATATTCCTTTTACAGCTAATATTTATTTATATTATTTATATTTTATTTTTCCATCGTCAACATTTTCAGCTGTTCGTCCCACCTTTCACTATTACCTGGTCACACCACGTGTAGTCCTTTATTGGTAGTTGTTACGTTTTTGCTAAAGACAATGCTGACTTTTCACATGTCGACCGAGAAACTTGCCGACAATTGTAACTTCAGTCGATTTACCGCTGCGGCTTTTTATGAAACAGCGACTTTTCCGCTTATGGGAGCAGATATCAGTTTTAAAAGGGTATTTTTTTTTAAGGAAAAAGGTGCTTTCTTTTTTGCTGTAGTGGACGACATTCTTAAAGATGTTTTATTTTACAGATATCAGTAAATGTTCTGGACGGCCGCAAACTGATATGGATGAATCCACACTCCTTCAACTCTTACGTTATCGTAGTACTTGGAAAGAAGAAACATAGGACCAGCATCAGAAGGAATATGGAGGAACCGTGTTACAGAGAGGTAAGTAAACAAATATATAATTTACTTCTGATTTTTACTCATAACCAATCTGTTCTAAGGTCAGACATAAGCTTAAGAGTGTTTCAGCCCATTCGTGATGCAGTAGATTTGATATTTTGCACCGCATAAGAGGGCATCAAGAAACTCATTATCATTGAAAACAGATATTTTAATCCCAATTATTTATTAATTTAAGGACTGGCTTTTGCCAGCGGATTCGCCCGCGCGTAACTTTCATCCCTTATTTAACTCCCTTAGGGATTGAATTTCAAAAAATCCTTCCTTATTCCTTATCTAAATTATAAAGGAAACCTCTGTGCAAAATTTCAGCTTTATAGGTCCAAGGGTTTGGGCTGGGCGTTGATGAGTCAGTTAGTCAGGACTTTTCTTTTTATTTATATATAGATAAGGTACCGACAAGTAATACATTGCGATATATTAAAATAAAACTAAAACTGGGACAGTAGGTATACGTTATCATAATAATGCAAACGCAATTACAGATAACCACAGCTAACACATTATCGAGTAGGTACACATGTTCTGGATACTTAATAAAATCAAAAATACCTACCTAGAATAAACATTGTAATTGAAAGAAAGAGAAAAAAATATATATATGAAAATACAAAAAACAACTCACACACATCATACAATACAAACACACAATAAAAATACCATAAACCCACACATTCATCCACGTCTGGCAGTTTTGAGTATTTTGTATATTGCCTATGCAAATGTCCTGCAGAACTGGTACCGTATTGTGACGGGTCGCTGAGCTCCCTAAAATAGGGTTGAGGTACACGATGGCTGATGCATGCCGTCTGTTGGGACAGACCAGCTCAAAGCTGCTACGGCTCTTTTCTTTTTGAAGGTTATGGTTAATCCATTCTTTCATATGTTCGAAAAAATTGTCTGCTTAGCAGCGTAAACAAAACCATGAATATTGTGGAACATTCAAAATGAAAACGATTCCTACTTTACGTAGTACGTGTACCTATTACGCAACTACCCCTTTGCATTTTTGGACTCACATAGTATAATCATTAATAGTATAATCTTTGGACTTTATATGAGAACTAGCAAACCCGACGAACTCCGTTTCGCCACCAGATGGCTTCGTTTTATGTAACATTTCGTTTGGTGATTAAAAGAAGAAGAAATTTCTTTTTTTGTTTTTTTTCCTGAATTTTCTTTGCTATAAACCTCACGGAGCCCGAGACCTTTCCAACGAATGCAAAACCGTGGAAATCGGTTCGTGCGTTCTGGAGTTATAGCGTCAGGAAGGAAAACCCGACTTATTTTTATATAGTAGATATGACCTCTGAGTTTTTTTCGGCATTTCTTCGGCCGCGCGCCTGTGCCATCTTCTATTTCAATAATTACCTATATAAGTAACAAACTGTTGACGGCAAAAGTGTCAAAAGGTCTACATAAATACATAAATAAACATTGAAATTTATCTTGATTTTTGATAGTGTTTTATATATATATATTTTTTTTTAATGATGATGGCACCATGGTGTCGGTAAAATATAAAGTTTCTCCGCTCTGGCTTCCCAGTGTATATAATTACTTTATTACATTAATGTCACCGTAAAAATAACCATACGGGTGTAATAAAATGTGTGTATGAAATTATGTTATTAGCCATTACGTTTGTTTACTCTGCGGGGTGAGCAGAGGTAATGAGCCGAGTGTTGGCCGTCGCGGTGGTCGCCTATCACGGATAAGTGCACAGCCGTTGCTGAGAGGTGCCTGCTACAGTAAACAGACGCGGCGCGACTCTCGTAGAACAATTTCAACGAACATTTCATGGAAATTGTTCTACAAGTGTCGCGTCGCGCTGTCGCGTCGTGCCTATTTGAAAAACTTTTATAATTCGTCAGTCAACCAAAAATTCTGCGAACAACCGGAGTCTAGATGCCGAAATGTTAAAATGACTGGCCGCTTCACAATGCCTTACCTCTGCACCCAAGAACAAAAGGTCGAAATTTTCAAGAGTATAATAGCACTGTGCCCGCGACTTCATACAGGTACTTTACTACCGTACTTTATCTTACGAACTTCAACACCTAAAATGCGAAAACAGATATTTATTTTCGCTAAATGTGAAATTACTGGCAGAAAGTAGGTATACGTAAATTTTGTGAGCATTAAGTATGTAATTCTTTCTCACGACTTAACATGATAATTCTAGACACAGGTAAGTCGGTAGGTATTTGAAAAATAACAGGGCTTAATACATTGAGACGCTAAAAATTACAAGAGAACGTGCACAAAACACTAGAATTCACGTCGCAAACGCCCTCTATGATTTATGTTTTGTACTGAATCATGGCACTCTTTTCTACGTTCATGGAACGTCACGCTCTTTGAAACGGTTGGCCACTAGTTCCCAACTTTGGAGATAGATGGCCCTTTTCACAACTATAATTTTGTACAAAACAACATGTTTTGTAGAGGTATGTGTAAACTAGTGAAACGAAATAAATAATCTATAACTTTATACATCTTTATATATAAAATGAATCCCTATTTGCCTTGGTCACGGCATCACACGAGAACGGCTGGACCAATTTAGCTAATTCTTTTTTTGTTGTGTTTCTTATTGTCAGGAGATGGTTCATAAGGAAGAAAAAGATAAGAAAGTTGCGCGTAACACATATTCATAGTAAAGATAGGACAACGTCTGTCGGGTCAGCTAGTAATCATATAAAAATGAATCCCTATTTCCCTTGGTTACAGCAACACATTCATGTGAACGGCTGGACCAATTTTGCTAATTCTGTTTTTGTTGTGATTGTTAATGTCAGGAGAAGGTTTTTATGAAAGAAAAAATCAAGAAACTTGCGCGTAATATAAGAAAACACCGCTTAAGGACCATTAACTTTTCGCATTCAATATTCATTGTTAAAGCCGGACAACGTCTGTCAGCTAGTTACATAAAAATATACATAACTAATAATCTCTAGTTAGGATGGGCGTGCCTCAAGGTTCAATTCTTGGTCCTTTTTTATTTCTAGTTTATATTAATGACCTTCCCTATCTGATGGCTAACTTCTCGGATATAATTTTATTCGCTGATGACACTTCTCTTATTTTTAGAATAGATAGAAAAGATACGGATGTCTTACATGTCAACGAAAGCCTAGCTGTTCTATCGAAATGGTTTGCTGCTAATAATCTTTTACTCAATGCGAACAAAACTAAATGTCTTAAGTTCTCGCTACCAAATGTACCCCAAGTAGGTCTAAATTTAAAACTTGATGGCAAGAAACTAGATGCTATTTCGGAAACTGTATTTTTGGGAATTACTTTAGATTCAAAATTGCAATGGGGTGCCCACATTAGAGCGCTTTCAAGCAGATTAAGCTCAGCTGCTTACGCAGTAAGAAAAATAAGGCAGTTGACTGATGTAGCCACAGCTAGGTTAGTATACTTTGCTTATTTTCACAGTATTATGTCTTATGGCGTTCTGCTGTGGGGATCGGCAGCGGACGTAGATTCAATTTTTATTTTACAAAAGAGGGCAATCCGCGCAATCTATAAAATGGGGCCTCGCGAGTCTCTTAGAAACAAATTCAACGAAATTGATATACTTACTCTGCCTTCTCTTTATATTCTAGAAAATATCATGTATGTTCGCAAAAACTTAGGTCTTTTCAAAAAAAGATGCGATTTCCATAATCTAAATACACGTAGTAAAGATGAAATTGTGATTCCAAAATTTAGATTAACTAAAACTAGCAAGTCATTTCTAATAAACAGTATCCGCTTCTATAACAAGCTGCCAAAGTCGGTTACAGAACTTAGCGATGGAAAGTTTAAAACTCACATCAAACGTGTCCTTATCAAAAAAGCATATTATAAGATAAAAGACTACGTTGAAGACAGGGAAGTTTGGCATTAATTCCTTCTGCACATGTGGCTTCCCTGGTACCTCATTAACAGCAAAACCATGTGAAAGTCTATTAACTGCTCCCAAATTGCAATGTTAATTTTTATTCTTTTTTTTACAATGTCTGACATATTCTCGTCATTATTTGACATTATACATCAATTTTACTACCTACTATTTATTTTCAGTGATTGTCATCGAAATCATGTCACTTGGTTCAAATAGATTCATTTTATATAGGTAGATTATTTTACATATTGTGAATGAGAGAACGTTGTAGGCCTTAGAGACTAGATTTGTAGACGTTTTTCTATTCTGTATTTTCATTCCTCTAAGTACCTGGTACTTATTGACTGGCCTGCACTGTCCTCCCATACCTATTATCACTGTAATTTGAAAACATTGTAAAAGCCAATTATTTTTAAAAGAGTAACCGTGGAGTTTCTTGCCGGCTCTTCTCCATAGGAAACGACAAATTGGAACCGTGCACCTAGCTTCTGACGTTTCATAAGTGCCCATGCAGGCTTATGTGAAATAAAATATTTTGATTTTGATTTTGAATTATGATTAATTTACTATGGCCAAGTCCGTCTTATTCGGTTGAAACTACTTAAATCGAACGGGGAAAGCTAGTATAGTTTTGTACTTCGGGCATAGGTAGGCACTTTAACTACATACTGGTATTGTGTGTATTGCTATACTGAACTGTGATCTTTTTTTTGTGGGAAATCATCACATAACTTCTCCCGCACTGGGTGGAGCGGGAGGGCATGTCAGGCTTTTACTGACTAAAACCCACCCGTGTTCCTTCAGTTGTATCTCTTTCGACAAACCCGCACCTCTGGCAGGCACTGTGATCTTCACTTGACTATGTCACTCTGCTTACACGCGATTCCAGCGCGGCACCGGTGCGGCGCCACTGCCGTGGCGGTGCGGCGTGTGCGCAATATTCATTCGTATTTTACAGGATACGTTTTTAACCAGTGCGAAAACTTTAATCATGAATTCAGCATATCATTCTAGACCCCCAGCGTAGAAATTTTTCGTCGGTTACATAAATAAAAATCAGCTGTTCCATACATTTTGACCGCGTTGTATTGCACATTTCTATGAAACAGCTGATTTTTTTTTGTATTACCGACGAAAAATTTCTACACTAGGGGTCTAAAATGGTATGATAAATTTATGGTTACAGTTTGTGCACTGGTTTAAAACTTATTCTGCATACACAAACATGGTGTCTGGCGTCATGTAGGTACTTACTGTACGGGGGGAATTTGTTGTACATTAATTATGTAGTAATATTCATATTTAAGTAGGATAAAATATTTGATTCTAGATATATGATCGTACATAATGTCCGTGTAAGACGATGTTGTCATCTTTGCCCCTATACTTCACTTTGTTCTACACAACAAAGAAAATAAGGCGTAACAATAGCTGTCAAACCTTTCTTATAACTTGATACTTACTAAGCTTACTCTAGCTTCATGACAATTTCCAGTTTGAGGTTTCTATTGTTATAATTCTTGTTATCTATTTTCTACTGTGTGATATTTATTGAAATAGACTTTAGTCGACTAGCGTTGTGCCTAGACAAATGGAAGATTTTTTTAGAAAATGAAGTAAATACAAAACCGGCTGGTCCCGTTCTATCCCAGAGGTTTCAATAATATCCGTTATAAAAATCTCGATACCGATCGAATTGATTTTAATATTACTTAACTTACTTATAGGAAATGTTTGTACTCAGTGTGCAGTACACAGCAGTGTTACCAACTGCTATCTTTAGTCAGAAGCTAAAACGGTAACTGAAATTAATTCATAATGTTTTTTTATCAACTAAAATGGGTGAAAAATAAGATATAATTAGAGCTTTGGAGCTAAAAATATACTAGTGTAGCAGCAGCGGTGAGGTTTGGTGAAAACCAAGGTGAATGGTAGATTGTGTTGAGGATTTTTTTTATAAAGAAAGACGATGCGTTAGGTTTAACGATTAAATTATATATTAGCCACTTTGCTTACAACATTCAAGGAAAGGGGTGTGGGAACAATATTTTAAACTAAACAAATCACGGTCGAGAGACAGGTATGGCGTAGCGTGTGGTATAGTTTCCTGCCTCAAGATGTCGCTGATAGTCCTCGTTCTTTCTTTTCTTTTCTTCTTTCTTTTCTAAATAAACTGATCTGATCTAGGCTCAACTTGTGAAATAGCACCTTTTGTTAAATTCTCGATAGGTTATGACACATATCACGCAAATAGTTATGTTAATACAAACCACGCGTAGGTTCCTTATCTCCCGCAAGGTCCAATTTAAGCCAACGATCAAACAATCTCACATAATTATAGTCTGGCACGTGTTCCTGGGTACAGTTTTGTCTTAAAACGTCCGATGGGTGAGATTAGCGGATCCGATATTGAAGGATCAGAAAGCTGGGTCTGTAATGTTATATAATAGGTATATTATGTACTAACTTTTGCCTGCGGCTGCGCTTGCGTTGTGGTTGAAAATTATCGCACAGGAACGTTCACTCAATGACCACGTAATTCGAGAGATACAAGTTTTATACGGCTGACATAAAAACGGAACAGGTATTTCCACGTAATGGCACCTTGAGATCCCAATACAAGACCTTGCTACATTCAGGTGGACCTGTCATTTATAATTAAATGACAGGTCCTATTAACAATTATCCAGCATGAAACATTAACATTTACAATAATATTAGAGTTACAGATATAAAAGAATACATGCAATTCAATTAAAATTGTAAAATATTATTTAGATAAAATAAAAATGTAAAATACCAATACCAAATATTAAATAATAAACCGTAATATGGAACTTTGTATAGCTACCGATCAGCTTTATCTTCCATATACGTCTAATAAGAGAAAGGAGTAGAAACTGACTGACATATCAACGCACAGCCGAAAATAATGGGGCTAAGCTTGCATAGATACGGCATCTTTGTATGATGTAAAGTGCGTATTACACTATACAATCTGTAGGAAATATAATTAGAAAATTAGAAGATGTAATCGAAGATAGAACAGTTGGATCCGATTTAGTGAGATTGGAAGGTCCCGACCGCTCTACTTTTACTAAGTTGTAGCATCCCAATGTAATTCTACTCTCGTAAGAGCATATAATAGTCCGCTGTCTGATTAAGAATTCGATTTAGTCCAGTGTGATCATTAACTTCCAATTTCCTATTTAGTGTTCCTAGTTAGAGTTTCTACAAATTGGATAGTGTAATATGCACTTAATTCGACCATAAAGGGGTGGAAAGGGCTGTTTTAGTTTGTATGAAAAATCATATTCCTTGATTTAACAAACTTGAATCTCGGTATCGATACTTATCTTAGTAAATCATAAAGATAGTAATTTCTTCATTTTTTAAATTAACCCGTTAAGTTAGAGGGTAGGGTAAAAAAATAAGTCATTGGTATTTAATGTTATGACACGCAATAGTTCAATGGAACGACCAAGCTATGCATTTTGATCTAAATAAATGTAAGGTTTGCTGTTTGCTTGTTTAGGGGCTTGACTCTATATTACATCTGTACCTGCCCCGGGCCTGACCTGTCTCTCTAAGGGCGTTGGGGGTCAAAGTTAGAGTTTTCTTATTTTTTTATGTTTGTATGCAAATCTTATCCTGCATAAATAATTTCATTTTGAGTTTAGATTAGTGAGGGAGATAGTCAGTGACGAAATCGATTTATTTTAGGTATTAATAAATTCCAAAGTATACAAGCTTGGTAAATGAAACTAAGTCTGCTAACTTTTATCCTGAGAATTTGAGCTCTTTAATATTATTCAGGCCAAAACTATGAGTGTATGAAAATACGACGAAACGCTTTGATAAAAGGTAGGTAGTACCCCTGCTTTTATTTTCTGGGTCATCCTGGTGGGGTGCTGACGAGCCCTCAGATCCCGAAAACAAACTTGACATTGTAGTTGAAAAACGTGTTCTTCCATACATTCCAACTGCAAATTTAAGTTTGTACGAACAATATTGAAAGGTTTACCATGACTTCTGATAGGTTTATCCGTAATTTTTAAGTAGAGAACTAGTTATTATATTTGATTCCAAAATTTTAGTATCGGTAGTTTCGGAAATAAGGGAATGGTCAATTTTCACATATTTTCTTAAAAAACTTCAGAACTGCTTTTTTAACATCATACACCTATTTCAGATTCTAACAATAAGCCTTTTCATTTGATGTGTCATAGGACAGTTTGCAAGTCTTTTTTTTTATTTTTGAAGTTTCTCTCCCAAAGTCACCCCATATTTTCAAAATTAATTTATTTACCACGTCTGACATCTGTGTTTACGTCACAAATATTCATGTGTAACAATTTTTTCAACTTAATCTGTCCAGTATATCCGGAGCTTAATAACTGTGATAGACGGACAAACACACAACTGATCCTAAAAGTGTTCCGTTTTTTTTCATAGGGACGTACGGAACCCTTATAGTATACGAATTCCGATTATCTATGGGATATTATAATATATGAACACGCGTTATCGAATATTCACCGTTGGGTATCTGTTCTAGAGTGGATAAACGGAATAACCCCAGTTGTTGATTGCATCATCCGCTCACTCCTTCTTATCCCAATCAATTGTTGGGTCAGCACGGCAAGACTTCATTGATTTTCAAAAGGAAGCTTGCCTTCTTGATTTTTGACCATAAGTTATGTAGGTATCTTCTTGATCTTCTATTTATTAAATAAAATTCTCGTGTCGCGGTGTTTGTTCCCAAACTCCTCCGAAACGGCTTAACCGATTTTGATAAAATTTCGTGTGCTTATCGGGTAGGTCTGAGAATCGGCCAACATCTATTTTTCATACCCCTAAATATTAGGGGTGGTCCACCCAAAATTTTTTATATATTTTTTGGACAAAATTTAACGTATATGGCAAAACAACGTTTGCCGGGTCAGCTAGTTTCTAATATAAAATAAATTAAGTGGACTTTAAAAAAGATGGAAACAAAAAACTTTTGTTTCAAGAGATTGACTATTAAACTGAATATCTACTAATAAAAACAATCTCATGAAGTCGGAGACAATTTTTTTTTGTTTTTGTTTTGTTTTTAGTTAAGTCCTCCCAGGAAATCTTCATCCGCGCCACCTCAAACTAGCCCGCGCGGTAAAAAAAAAGTAAATAATTATTTTTAAAATTTAAGAAGATGCCTCTGACTGCAGGAGATTGCTTATAGTAGATAGAAGAGGTAGATTGGTAACTTTGAAAGTTTTGGCAACTTATTCATTTTCACAAAATCTGATGTTACCTGCAGGAAATAGGTAAGTTTTCTGAACATACAGTACTTATTAGAAAGGATAATTTCTGTTTTTAATTTTATACTTTTTATTTCCCTTACAAAAACAGTTTTTCTCACGGTCAAATGATGATTCTGGACATAGAGGTAAGTTGCTATCTAAAAAATAACATAGGGCTAAAAATGCAAGAGGACGTGCAGAAAACACTATAATTTACGTCGCGCACGCCCTCTATGATATATGGCTTGTACTTAATCGTGCCACACCTTCCCATGTTCAATGTACCACAACATCATGCTCTATAAAAGTGGTGGCGACTAGTTTTCAACTCTTAACATAGATGGCACTTTTCACAACTATTACTTGAATGACCCAATTTTTGGGCCCCTGAATAATACTTGCATGTGGTTTTATACCAGGCCACTATTTTAAATTTACAATATCGTATGACCGACCTATTCTGTCTTTATTTGCTTGAAAATACTTTATGGAATGAGAAAAGCTAGCATAGTTCTAGACTTCTGGCACAGGTAGGTACAATACGTTATGGGCCTTAATCTAGTTTGGTTTTAGGCCAATTTGCTTAAAATATTTATATACAATTGGGTTGTAATTGACAGTACGTTGTACTTTACAGCTAAAATAAATAATTATGTTTCAGTAACTTTTTATACCTGAGCGTGTACCGGTGGGATTTTCCATCGGCAAAAATAATCATTTTCACCCCCCGTTAGGAAATGAATTTTGCAAAAATCTATTTTGTGCTCGTCTTTGTTATAAAAGGAATTCTAATGCAAAATGTCATGCTTCCAGACCCCGCGGTTTAGGGTTAAGGCTGTGCAATGTCTTTCAGTATTTTTTTTTTATTCGGTGGATTTCTACAAAGTACCTAATAAATAATATGGGGTCTCAAATCGTCATCATCATCTGCATAGCTTTTTTTTTTTTATTGGCTTCCAGTCTAACCAGATGCAGCTGAATACCAGATTTTTACATGGAGCGACTGCCTATCTGACCTCTACAACCCAATAACTGGCTATTGGTCACAAATAAAATATGAAATATTCTTTTCATTTTATTCATAGAAAGTACAAATTTGTTCACTGTATTATAACACAAAATCTGTCGCAGGGTAATATTATTCTAAGAGATTTTAGAAGACTAAGATACTTCTTCATCCTTAGCTGGACTTGTTTCTCAATCTGGCTTACTTTTTTCTTAGTTGGTGTCACTGACTTGGGAACCTCCAGTGGGCGAGTGTATCTCACACTTGGGCAGCTCTTTTTGTAACTTTCTTAGGGGTCTGGGATCTACTACCGTAAAACCTGGCAACTTTGCCCTAAAAATCAGCTTTATTTTTTCATTTAGGCTGTGAATCAGCACTTTTTGAATATCAATCATAACAAGCCTATCACAGTATATTGCCTGACATTTAAATCCATGGCTCAAGCTCCCCAAATAATATAGATAATACGAGTGTCTCCGACCCCAGAGGCGGTATTAAAGTGTTGTGTTCTACAGGCGTCACCTCTTCAGTCCGCTTTTTCGCCACCCATCGGGCTACTTGTAATATCACGAGAAGCAAGTCCTACGACTCCTCATCCTCGCAACCAGCGTACTGTTCTAAGCGCACAACCATCAAGGACCTTTATTCGCCCCTTTTTATTATGCCTGTTTTTGCCCCCTATGGCTAGCGAACTCTGTTGTCTTCATCCCCCTAAACAGCGCATTGTTCTTCGGGCGTCACGTCTTCAGTCTCCTCATTAAATGTGCGCAAGTATTTCTTCTTCTATTAACATTTAAGACTGTGTTAGTTTCGCCGCGTCTCGTTTTCTTCACCGCCCTAAGGTCTTTCAATTCCAAAATTAAAAGTCATCTAGGCTGATGCCAGTAATAAGGAATATAAGACAGTCCTTCAAAACGCCCACCCTTCACCATTTCCTAGTGTTCTATCTGGCTTTCTTGTTATACCTGTCTTTAGCGCACAATGGCTAGCGGGCTCCATCTTCCCAAACAGCGCAGTGCTCTACGGACGTGACCTCTTTGGGCCCTTCACTAATCATGCCTCTTCTTCTCTTGCATCAGAGTAAGTCTGAAAATGTGTAAGTTAATCACTTTAGTGTAAATTCGGTATATTTATTTGAATGGAACTCATGATGCCTTGTGATGTTCATCAGTGCAGAATAAATACTGCGTTTTGATTGTAGGTATAAAATACATAAGTTTAAATTCATAAATAACTATAACCCGGAACCAAACTAGCAAATAATTTAATTTTGCATATTTAAAATTTTGCTTTAGTTAAACAGTCAATAAATCAAAGAGCTATTATTCAACAATAACGTTAACTAAAAACAACTGTATGTTTTGTATGTACTGTAAAAAATATGCAAACTCTCCCAATCCTTCTCACGGAATTTTGTTATAAAGCTAAATTCATAGTGCTAAAAAATACAATACTTGACATATCATAACATTAATTAATAGGTAGTAACTAATGCATAGATCATCTTTATTACACCTAACATAATTATAATTATATGAGCGACTCGCCCCCTGCTTTGCATCGTTTTTATCTATGTTTCATATTAATCTATACAGGATAAGTTTTTATTCAGTGCGCAAATTGTAACCACGAATTCAGCATATTATTGTAGACCCGTCGGTTAAACAAAACAAAAATCAGCTGTTCCATACATTTTGATCGCGTAGGTATTGCACTTTTCTATGAAACAGCAGATTTATTTTGTATAACCGACGAAAAATTTCTGTGCTGGGGGTGTACAATGATATGCTGAATTCATTGTTACAATTTGTGCACTGAAAAAACACAGACAGACATGAAAATCTACTTTAATTTTTGTAATAGGTTCCTATTCAGAGAAATTACCACGTGGGCCGCCATGCAAGTGAAATGTATGTGGCACTGAAAGACTTTTGTTTTGAACAGGAAGGGGTAAACAGCATACTTAGCAGCTCAAACCATTGAAAAATATTTTGTCTATAAATATGAGTTTATTTATATTCAACTTACTTCTCACAAGTAGGTATTCCTGCTTTGACAACTGGACCATTACGTCTAACAGCGATATCCATTGCGTATCTGGAAAATTATAATAATAATATATTAGTTTTAAATAAAATGTAGGTAGAGGTATCAAGGGTATTTTTGTAGGTCATTATTTTGGAGAAAGTACGCTAAAGATTTTTGAGCACTATAAAAATATAATATCGTGAGTACCATTAGAGAAGTTTTCACTATCTGGGATATCTATCTATATATATAAATAAAAAGAAAAGTCCTGACTGACTGACTGACTCATCAACACCCACCCCAAACCCTTGGACCTAGAAAGCTGAAATTTTGCACAGAGGATCACTTTATAATGCAGACAAGGAATAAGCAAGGATTTTTCGAAATTAATCCCCTAAGGGAGTTAAATAGGGGATGAAAGCTCCGCGCGGGTGAATCCGCTGGCAAAAATTAGTCATGAATAAATGTCGGATAGCTTGCGTGATCCCACAAATTAGCAACAATTTTTTTTATATTTTTTTTAGCTGTTGCCCCTACACTTGGAATTTCTCCTGTATTGTGGGTGCGTTTACAAACATTTAAAATCACGTAAACAAACAGCCAGACCCACCAGAACATGATAATCGTGTTAATACTTTGTAGGATCAACCTCTTCAATCGTCACTGTCAATTTGTGTCACTTACTTGTTGTATCCAGACGCGCCTTGGGCAGATTTCTAAAGCTTTTATAATTCGCGAAGCATGATTGTCTCCTTCTACGTGCAGGTGCTTTGCAGGGGGAATGAGTACTGCGTGACAGACGCAGCCAATGGTTTTTTGAGATCAATACAATGAGACATGCGCATTAGGGTGAGGGGACCTGTGCAGCGTGTTTACAAATGCTTATTTATACCGTTACCTAAACTGACTTCTGCCTTCTTCTAACATAGTGACGATACGTGTACATTCTTCTGTACCCTAATGGGCATTGTTCATATTTTTTAATATGTTGTAATTGAAAAACCATTTCGAGGAATAGTGTTACTGATCATTGCGGATTAATGAATCATGAAAAATATTTATATTTTATTGATATATTTGATAAAATACGATTGACCTTGTTTGCCCTTCAAATTACGTCAGCTTTGGCCGTACAGTTTTGTATCGTTGCCGCAAAAAATAAAAAGTAAGTGACAAGTATTTTCTATGGTCTGCCAAGTGTCAAATTAATATAAATGTCAAAAATATAAACATATGAATTTACATATTTATAAAGTTTTTACAATTATTATTCCTGCGACTTACCTCATGATCTCGTATAAATCTCATTACACTATCATTATTTTATGCTGTATGCATTACTTACATTAGAACTTTTGGTTCCCTTATTTCGGGTTGTTCCCAAAGGTTGACGATTCTATTGTACTTGTTTTCTCACCGGGTCCATGAAAAAATTATAATGTTTCAAATGCTTCTCAATGAATTTCCAACGGGTCCACCGGATGTATCCAAAGTACAGTCAGTAAAAACAATTTCTCGTAAAAAGACAATCAATCAACCTGTATTTTTTTTGTATTCTTATAGTTTTTTTTTATCATTGTTCCTCTCAATCAAAGCACCTGCCACCTAATCTCTTCAACACCCATGGTTGACTGGTAGAGAATGCCTAAGGCATTAAGTCCGCGTTTGTACCTTTGTTTTATATGCGAGAAATTTAAATAAATATATACTAGCTGACACTACCATGTTAAGTGTGCTCCTAGCGATTTATAACAACCTGGTGCTTCAAAGGCATAAAGCGCTTTCTAGCTGACACATCTATGTTAGGTGTGCTCCTTCCGTGGTATGATCACCTGGTACTTTGACGGCGTAAAGCGTTTTCTAGCTGATACCACTATGTTAGGTATGCTCCTACCGAGTTATGACAACCTGGTACTTGGGAGGCATAAAACGTTTAAAAAGCTGACCTCGTGATTTTTTTAATGTTTAATAATTATTCTACTATTCGGGGCGGAGGCAAATCCAACAAATCATCCCTTAGCGAAGCGTTTATTGTTGACTGTACCAAACATTCTCATGGACCAGTAGGGAAATAAAATATTTTATATTTTAAATGATCGTGGACCCGTTGGGAAGACAAGTGTTCATTTTATTTTTTTCGAAAACAATACACTCGTGAACCAATGGGAACAACCCGATTATTGTTGACTGTACCAAACATTCTCATGGACCAGTAGGGAAATAAAATATTTTATATTTTAAAAGATTGTGGACCCGTTGGGAAGACAAATGTTCATTTTATTTTTTTCGAGAACAATACACTCGTGAAGCCATGGGAACAACCCGATTATGTATGACGTCTACTGACACTTTAACAGATGAGATGGATGACGTTGTGTTGACAGATTTAAATTTCTAATTATGTACTGGTGAGGCAAAGGCAACGATCTTTAGTGCCACTGATGACGTCATTTATCTCAAAAATTTAAAATGATTAAGTATTAAATTAAGAAATAACTATTGAGCCCATCATCAAAATATTCAAATTAGTTTCTCAACATGCTCTATATTTTCGAAAACTAAAATAAAATGGAATGGTTAAAAATTTTAGACAATCCCCATTGCGTAACAAGCGGTTAATCATAATCGGTTTCATTTTGACGGTTCAACAATATTCATTGCGTTATTTGCGTTGTTGAGCAGACACATTTTTCGAACATATGAAGCAATGGTTTAGCCATCTGTTTCAAAACGAAACAGATTATGATTAATCGTGAGTTACGCAATTAGGGTGCTGGTGTAGCGACATGATAAGTAGTATTCAATAATATTGGTGAAAGACGTCAATGACCACCTTTTATCATTTTGATTTAACAGAAAAATTTAGAAAACGATCAAAAGTAAAACAACTGCGAATTGATTATTTCGAAATTCGAGGTTATTAAAATGTTTTTTTTTTTTTCATTACATTGTTGATCAGTAAGGCTCCCACAAACATGCGCAACGCGACTCTCGTGGAACAATTTCTATAAAAACTTGATGGAAATTGTCCTGCAAGTGTCGCGTCGTGCTGTCGCGTCGCGTCTGTTTGAAAATTTTAAACTTTTATTCTGCCTGTGACATTTTAATTCATACGATATTAAAATTATTTATAATATAAAGTTAATTTAATGCGTGTACCATTACAGGGACTTTTGGCATCGACCAGTATTATTTGACCGCGAGTGTACGTTTTTTTTTGTACATAAGTACCGTAAAAAACCACCATTTTACAAACGAAAATAACACATATAGACTTAAAATAATTTTCCAAAAGAAATGAGCATATTTTGGTTTGACCTTCAATTTTGGGGTGATTGATCTTGACTTTTGGGGTGTAGACCTTGGGGTTTATAAAAATACACTAAAAAGGGTACTTATATACTATTCTACAAAAAAAGTACTAGTAAAAGTCGCGGGTCCATAATATACAGTGTACCTACTTATTCATCGTACAGTGCTTCCCAAGTGTTGGCAAGAATAAGCATTTGTAAACACGCGTCCGTGACAGAGGAGCTTAGTAGGGTTAGTATAAAGCCCTAGTATTAGATTATTTAACGTTCGCCTTAACGCCGAGGGTTGAAAATCCAATAACGTATTCATAATTATTTAGGCACGTCCTGCCTAGTGAAAACTGGGCACACAATATTATTTAGGCATGACCAATTGCGGAAAAAATTTAGTAAACATTTTGGGGGCTCGTGGCAGAGTAATAATAGCCGAACAGGTCGATCGATCAGGTTAAACTACGCTTGCCAAGGTTGGTCTGTGAATGGGTGACCATATTTACATATGTAGAACCCTCTGTGCCTCGGAAAGCACGTTAACCTGTTGATTCCGGCTGGTTTGGTGGATCTTTGAGAGTCGTTACGGGTCATCAGAAGCCAGGAGAAAGCAAGCAAAGCAGAAAGTCTCACAACCAGTCTTACCAAGGGGCATCGTATTACCCACTAGGTTGTGGATAACCTAGTCAATGTAGTGACTGCCTGTCTGACATCCAGGTCAGACAGGCGGAGTGTGGGGCAGTGACATTTATCGCGAGCCAGCGCCCTCAACCACTCACTACACATGTGATAAGGCATAATTTGAGTCCCATTGATTGATGAAACGCTCTTATGCTATCTTCAGATACTTTTAATGCTCATTTTTAAGCCCACTAATGACCGATTCCTTTAATGTGCGGATCGTTACGTATAGGTTAAAATTACGACTCTTGTATCTTCACCAATAATGAAGCAAGAACCTCATAGCTTTTCCCGGCCGCGCGGGCTTGCGGACGGCGAGTAATGGGTAGCTCGCTGTCCAGTAAGGACCAAGCCCGAGTCAACGGCGCGTTGTGTAAAGAGATGACACCATCAACTGGTGGGGTTCGCAAGGGCCGATGCCTGCCAGGGGTGCGGGTTGTTCGAAAGAGATACTGTGGTGCCTGACGCACAGGCAACTAGAAAAAAAAACCCATAGCTTTGCATAGTGGACCCTCTTATATGGAAGTAGTTTTCTCGGGTCAAATTAGCTTACGCATATATTTAAATGTCCTGTTTGACAATAAAAAATGCTACCATCATCCTTCTCCTGTCGGTATCCCTGTGCGTCTGCGCAACATGTCATTTTCTACCACACTTCTCTATTAGTCGACATCTGCGTAGTCACACCGTTTCTAACCATATCATCATTCATAACATGCTAAGCACACCGATCCGTTTTTGTTTATAAGAACCGGGCATATGAGGGACTTTTAAATCAAGATATTTCAAAATCTTAGGTAGGTACCTACATTGTTCGTGTTGCTTCTACAGGTTGAAATTGAAAACATGCGACAAACCGAAATGGGAGATTGTACTCATCATTATGAATAACTTTTACTAAGGGACCAATGATGCAATCGCAAAAAAAAAACAGCTGTTCCCTACATTTTGACGAGTTATGCGAACATAAATGTAGGGAACAGATGTTTTTTTTTCGCGATTGCATCATTGGTCCCTTAGTAAAATTTGTTCATAATGATGAGTACAATCTCCCATTCCGGTTTGTCGCATGTTTTCAATTTCAACCTGTATAATATGTTTATATGTTTTATTCATTGTCCTCATGAATAAAAAACCTAATTAAACAATTCGAAAATAAGCCCCTTATAGTGGCGATTTACCTGATCATGTCTTTGTTACAGTACTTTACGTTCGAGTTGTACGTCAGTATCCGAGACATCCAGAGGTCAAGCATTTGGCTGGCGGTGATGGAGCCCCGGTGCTGCGCTCCCCCTCGCCTCATGGGCGAAGCAAGCATAGACCTTGGAGCCATTTGGTCACAACCTCGTTAGTAATCTTTTTTTAAATCCCACGAGAACTTAGGCATAAACGAATCTTTAACTTCGTCGGTTTTCAATTTATATCCATAATCATGTCGGTGCATGTATATAATATTTTTAACCGACTTCAAAAAGAAGGAGCTTATCAATTCGTTATGTTTATATTTTTTTTTATTTTTTTATGTATGTTCGGGCATAACTCCGTTGTATATAGACAGACGGATTAGCCAAACTTTTGTTTTGTTCGAAAAAGGTTAATTCCGAAATGGTTCCATTTAAATTTCATATTTAGATTTGATGATGCGTTTCGGAGACAGACAACGGGGACTCTTAAAAAAATGACAGCAAATCAACCGCGCTTGCTGCTATCGCATAAATATGCATTGTTTTGACCCCAAGGATGATGAATGAATTGGTGTGGAGTAGATACTATAGCTAAAAAGAGAAAAATAAATACTTTTTCCAAAAAAAAAACAACCGGCTTCCGAAAAACACTACAAAGTGAAAAATTACTTTAATTTGCGGTGACAAAAAATTTAAGTACATAGCCAAAGTCACCGTTTTCCGAAATTAAAGTTATGTTTCACTTTGTAGTGTTTTTCGGAAGTCGATGGTTTTTTTTTAAATTTTGGAAAAAGGTTTTTGTATGTAGGTATGTTTCTCGATATCTTCGATATTTGTGAATCGATTTCAAAAATTATTTTTTCCAATATTTTTTTTACTAACTTTGATTGGGTAAATGTTGCGTTAGCTTGATAATACGTATTTAAACCACTTTAAGTATCTTGCCGATGTTGTAATACTTTCTGTCATTGTTGTTTAAATAACAAGTAATGGTATATGAATAGATGTGGGGTATGTGCCATAACTAAATAGAGAAAATGTATTTATCTTTCAAAAGAGTTGCACCAGCTTCATCTGTTAAAATCTTGATTACGTTTGACATACTTTTATCCCTGGCTCTTTCCTTGGTAGCTAATAAACTATCATGATATTTAACAATATTTATTAAGAAATACATGTTGCTATATTTTAGATGTTCAGAAATGCTTTGGACAATGTTCTTGTGGCGTGTGTGTGTTTCAATGGCTTCTCGACCCATTTAAATTATTTCCTGCTATGATGAAACTTACTTATCCTCAAAATACTTATTGCTGGATTTACGACTTAGTATGTAACGTACGTTGTCTTCGAATCGACAGCTAGTTTTTGCGTTAGCAGCGTGTATATGATGACCTGCAGCGCGACATATCCGTATGTGGCCCTAAAACTGTTCAATACATGAGGGCATCCATCACGACGCAATTCATGTTACTAAATCAACGCACACCTTAAACTACTGACGATGATATTTAGAAAAATTTGCGTGTTAGGTTAAGAAAAATGTACCCTAGTGAAATTCCTTAGATGTGTATCATGAATACTTGACTGGTTATGAATGGTTACGGTCGTGATTAAAATAAAACAATACACAGACATTAGTACATCGATATATTATTATTAAGTTACATTCACTGTTAAATGACTAAGATAATAATTGAATAAATTGGTATCGGTGACAAATAACACTATATTACGATTGGCAGGCGGCAGTGTCTCTCTGTCAAGTGGTACTGGCTAGCAAGCAGCCCTACCGTGTGAGATGAACCTGAGTGCGCTAGCCCTCTGTCGGACTAATCAACACGGATAGTTTTAGACCTTCAGTAATATCAGCAAAAAGACATATTTTTTCACAACATTCGGGCCAACTCAATATTATGTCAAAATCTAGGCTAAATAACTTTCAGGGTTAATAATGGACATTCTGTCAAACAAAAGCACTTAACCCGAAAAATACGGTAATCATAAACGGTTCAAAGATAAATTGACAATATTTGTTCTAATGTTACCCGAGTTGGGTGTGGTAGCGTAAATCCACCACGGTTAATAACTTTTTGGTTACCATTCCAATATTTAAAAAAAAATCTCCTCATATTTTTTTATTAAATTAGGTATAAACTTCGATTCTAAAAAAAAAAAACTGATTGTTTTTTTTTCTGACATCCGGTACTGCAGATTTGGGAGCCATCGATGAAGGCACAATTTTTTATTGTTTGAGCTGATACACCTAAATTCATAATGTTTTAAAGCAGAAATACAGCAATTCAGAAGCTATCTCCATTTTGAAGGATTTTAAGTTTTCGTCGACATTAATTGGGTACTTATGTCTTCCGTCAGATATTTCTCTTTATCATTTTAATCTGATCTGCTGTTGATTCTCTCTTTATCAAATATTCTGCTCGTACCTGTGGTCTGAACGTCCTGTTTGTTTATCTTTAGACGTTGGCAAGCTACAAGCCGAATGTCAGTTTTCCCCACGGGCTTGAAAAAGACTTGGATCGCTGTGACCCACGTTGACGCGGTTTTGCTATAAGATCTGACGCGCTTGAAGACCTGACGTAGACTCTGCAGCCACGCTACTTCAGGCACTCTTTCATTCACCAGTCTGGCGAGCTGCGCCGACCAGTTATTCGGACTAAATAATCGTATCCACAAATGATTAATATTGTATTGAGGTAGACTACTATTAGTTTGTTTTTAAGTTTAACATAATATCCTTGTTTCTAAATAATATTCTATAGACTGACTAATGCCCGTTTTCACCGACATCCTCTAAGTTTATGGGATCCCCTAAGCATGGTTAGGGGGCTGTTAAAAGGTGGTTTCTGTTTCACCAACAGTAAGGGGTCAGTTAAACGCTAAAAGGTCCCCTAAATTTAGGTGGCCGAAATGTGGGCCCATAAACCGGCATTTACGTATGTGATCTCTCAAGCAACGAACATGGATAATGATATATTAGAATTTGTTGAAAATTTTGAAACTTTTTCTACTATATTCATCATAAATAATAGTCGTAGACCAAAGATATTTCTGAAACGACCAAACTACTTCGAAATTTTAATGAAACTGACTTTTTTTGGAGATATCATCATCTTCCTAGCCTTTTCCCAACTATAAGTATATTGGGATCGGCTTCCAGTCTAACCGGATGCAGCTGACTACCAGTATTTTACATGGAGCGACTGCCTATCTGACCTCCACAACCCAGTTACTGGGTAATACGATACCCCTTGGTAAGACTGGTTGTCAGATATGATTGTTTTTTCGGAGATATAGATTACCTATATAAATCATCAGTATTGTATTTATTGGAAAAGATTGAACATAACTTAGAATTTTCTGATAATAGGTAACTACTTACTTGTTTATTAAAGTTTTTATAAGTAGGTAGCTCATAAAATAAAAATTTGCTGACAATTTGCAAATTTGCGTTAAATTGGTAAAATATACGAGTACCTTACGATGCACATTCACTAGGTTACCAAACAAACAATCTTAACTAATTATGTTCCAACTCTCTATCTAGTCGCGGGCTCGAACTCACTGGTGAGCCTGGCTAAAAAGCACGCTGTCTCATCAGCCATCGTGTCCGACAAAGGACGCTAGTCTACACGCACGTTATTGAGTGAGATGCAGGATCATTTGTAGTAAAACAGTCGCGTATTAAATTAAGAAAAGTCCTTCGGAAGATCGAGTTCTATGAAAAACCCACTGCATAAATCAATTACAAATAAAGTTTATTGAACTTTTCGATATTTGAGCTTTGTCACTACTGACTTGGCTTTGAAGGTTTTACACTTCTTACACACCCAACGTTAGGTTAAATTAGCAAGAAAAACTAATCTTTGTTGGCTCATAACTGTTTAATGGCTTTTTATTTTAGTATTCTATTTTCGCACAGACAATATTAATAATGAGACAAAACTATACCATGTTTAATTTTTGATGTACATTGTCAACCATGGAGTATACACTCCCGAAGTTTGTATGGAAATATTTTTGTCTAGATTATTCATAATAAACTCTTTGCAAATGCCAAAAATAAAAACAAATCCTACGTCACGACGTCACAATTGAAAGAAGTGTCAAATACAAATAAGACCACAGATAACACGCGACGTTTCGTAATGTGTACACAGAGTAAATAAGTAAGAAAACATGAAATTCATTAAAAATGTGAATGAAATAATATATAATATTGCTATCAAAACACGATTTATAAATATTTGTATCCATATAAGTGTATACTTTAGAGAATTTTTTAAAAAGCTATCTTGTTACAAAGTATCGATAAGTTCATAGACGAATCAGTCACTATTATCGAGAACAAAACGTCACATAGATATGTGTCCCCTAGTTAGGAGGTAAAAATTATGGTGAAATGAAATTTAATTTAGGGGCTAGTTTAGGGGAGCTTTTAAGCTAAAAGTCCCATACGTAGGTGGTAGTTTAGGGGATGTCGGTGAAAACGGGCATTAGTGTTCTATCGTAAAGGAAACGTACTATTGAGTGCATAGGCTTAGATTTAATCGATTGCAATCACGTGAGAGGTTGTGTACCAAAATAGTTTACGTTTTTAAACCATAACATTTTCCACTAAGTTTCACTCGTCTTGAAATTCTTGTCTGTAGTTTTTTTTAGCCTTTATTTTCACCTTTTTTATATTCCCTTTATAATCTTTGGTGCTTAAAAAAAAATTTAATATAGCAAAATTAAACGTATTCCAAGATGTGGTTTTCTTCAATCTTCACGCTACGGTGTACACTGTTCAGTTCTTTGAGTGATTGTACCTTTGACAGCAACATAAAGCAACGAAAATTAAGATCACTGTGATGCATATCAGATTTGATATTATATTACTGGGAAAGGACTCGAGCAAGCCCTGCCGACTCATCTATTTGTACTAAAATTCTAATGACCCGAGTTGTTTTTTTTATCTTTGTAATACTAATGACAAAACATATCCTGCCCGTCGACATGATAATTTACATGCCAATCTAGGTGACAATGTTAATACATTGTCACCTAGATTTGGCATAATTATAATTAATAATAATTAAACAGAATTATAATTAATTATGTTTACTTGAGATATTTTTCTTATATGTGAATATTATGTTTAAATACACAATCATTATGACTTTGTAAAAACTCAAGATAGTATAATATGCGTCAGAAGTCACATTTCTCACATCTTTATATGAAACGGTTTAACAGCAACAATTTACTTATAATAACGTAGTACATCTAAAACAAAAAATAAGATGTGCGATAATATAACTCACTATTTCATTAATCATAAGTGTACCTACATAGCGATAATTAACAATGAAACGGTTTAACAGCAACAATTTACTTATAATAACGTAGTACATCTAAAACAAAAAATAAGATGTGCGATAATATAACTCACTATTTCATTAATCATAAGTGTACCTACATAGCGATAATTAACAGGTACTTTCGCAGGTTTTTATTTATTTTTGGTACGTACTCCTATACTCATTGGTCATTTTTTTTGCAAAGGTATGAATTTTAAGATTAAATGTAAGGAAGTATGTTCCATAGAGGAGGATCACAAACAATGGAGGCGCCTATAGATACTTTGAATTTAAATAATTTATCACATTGAATTCACGTTGATTCTACCTCAAATTTAATTTATTATATTTGATTATACAAATTGCCGTTGGCTACTAAAACTAGAATTAGTTCATGAGCTCGTTTTCATTTTGAAAATTATCCATAATATTTACAAGTTATAAAAATTTAAAACAATGTACCTTACAATGTTTACCGTTCTTACCCAACTAATACAATATTATGTAAAATCGGTCTGGTACAAATCGAGGATTAAGCCTCGTATACACGAAGAGGTTTTCTCGATCTTCATCGAAAGGCGACAATTGGCTTAATTTTATATTGCATTTGAGTTTCGTATGGACATTCTCGACGTGTTTACGCGGCTTAATCGCACTCATAATGTGTATTTAATTAACCATCGTTGACACGGTGAGTGTTAACACAAAGAGTTTATATCAAACTAAACAATTTGTTGTATCATTTACACAATCAGTGTAAATACTACTATGAGTATAAAATTACTTGGCGATTCTCGCCTACTCCTAAGTGAAAAACTGTCCTCATGCAAACAAGGCTTTAACATAAAGAAAAAGTAAAATAAATGACAAAAAATATTAGATTTGTTTTTCATTAAGATATACTTATTATACATATTTTTTTCCCAAATAATTAGAAAAATTACTGACCGTGGGTAGTATCTCCACGAATATAATCAATTAATCATGTCGACGAGAGAAATTGGGTAAGGATCTGGACTGGAAACCTGAATTTAAAGGAGGTCGCTTTTCTCTTTGTTCGCCAGAAGGTCCAGGCTCAGCATCCCCAGACATGCTCGATGCGTCATATCCTGTAGAGTTTGGGGAACCAAGACTTGAGTCTGGGCCGCTGTGGATGGTGAAGTCTGGGTTGCCGTAGCCGGAATAGCAATAAAACCATCCTGGCAAGCCATAGCCAGGTGTAACTGGGGCGCCGTAGCCAGATGTACCTAGACCATCGTAATTATATGACGCTGTAGAGCCAGAAGCCTCGACATTATATGCCGCTGTAGAGCTAGAAGCTTCGTCATTATTTGACGCTGTTGAGCCAGAAACCTCTTCATTAGAAAGTACTTGTGTGAGCGGTAATTGTGAAGCGACGTTTTCAGATACGTCCAGAGTGTCAGGGCAACCTTCAGACAGAGCGTTGTGGCTAAATGTACCTGCATCACCGTAATTATATGACGCTGAAGCGCCAGAAGCCTCGTCATTAGATAGTACTTGAGTAACTGGGGATTGTGAAGCGACGTTTTCAGATACATCTTGAGCGTCACGGTGCTGAGGAGCAGGATAATCAGAATACGGGGCGCTGTACTGAGGATAGTACGTGGTACCGTTGGAATAGGCTGAAGCGTAGTAAGGCGAGTACGGGTTGCCGTAACCATAAAAATGCGGGCCAAGGTAAGCTGGCGGTACAAAACTGCTATGTCCTGGCGAAGGTAGATAACCGTTGTTACGTGCTGGGTCGTAACGTGGATTTGGCGGTACGTAGCCATGGTTGTTTGTGCAACGAGGGCTTGTGTAATCAGGGTGGTCTGGGGCGTTGTAGTTCGTTGAGTAACGTAATGGGTAGGCCCGGTGGTTTGTGGTGGTAAAAACGGATGAGTAAGGTCTTGGGTATCTGCCTGCAGCACTGGAGTGGTAATGGGAGGTTGGTAATCTAGGGTTGTTCTGGAAGTTGTATTTTAAAATTGGCAATAAATGCAGAGTTGCATAGCCAGGGTTACCTGCGGCATGATACTGAGACGAAAACGTGGTATTGAACACAGGCGGTACTGAGGGGGTAAAGTATCTCGATCTCTGCATGTTGCCAGCATCACCTGCAGCGCCATTGTAGGGTGGGTGAGTCGATGGGTATCCAGAGTTACTTGAACCGTGGTGGTTAAATGGTGGGTAACCAGAGTTGTGAGGACCATGGATGTTAGGTGAGTAGAAGGTTCCGGAGCAAGAAGTTGTTATAGCGATTGGCTCAATGCGCTCGTCATCGCATCCGACCATAATGTATTCAGAACGGTCATAGTTAAACAAGTTTGGATTTATATCATTCGTGTTACTGTTTTCTGTGTTATTTGTCTCACTTGGTTGGGTGTTTTTTAAATCGTCGTTACTTTCTGAGTTGTTTGCTGCATTTTGTTGGGTACCGTTTAAATTTTCTTCTTCAGGGTTGATTGAAGTTTCTCGTTGTTCATTCTCGGGTTCAACTATTTCCTGTTGGTCTTCTTGAGTTGCGTCGCTCAGTTCACTTGAACTGGAAATGTCTTCGAAGTTATGTTCAATCATAAAATAATAGTCATGGCCTTCAGATGGTTGTTCATCGTCAGTATGTGGGTCTTCGATATCTAGATCCGCTATATTAAAAACTGGATTAAAGAATGGCTCAACGTTGTAAGGGGGCTCTGCTTCATCGTCCGATAGTTCATTGTCGGCGCTATCAGATTCTTCATGGAAGCCATTTCGCTCAACTCCGTCGTCTGAATCTGTACTGCTCGGGGCATCACAATCAACTTCGTTTGCTTCACCACAATCTAAACTGCCTTGGTTAGTTATTAAATGCATTTTGGCTATTGTAAAAAAATCCGGTGCTTATAAACTTCTATATTTACATGTTGAATCTGGAAAAAAAAAACAGTGTGAGGATGAGATTGTAAAAAACATAAATTAAATAAAAAAACTACTTCAGTCAAGTTGTACACAATAATAAAAGCTCCGGTAGAAAAAAATATACTCTCATATTGCAAAGTACCTACAAATTATGAAATTTATAAAAGTGTCATTTTGGCAAGCTTTATTAACTAACTTAACTATTTTTAATTTAAAATAAAAATAGCCAAATTGGTCGAACCGTTCTCAAGTGATAAGCTTACAAAGGAATAGCATTCCCTTTTTACTTATTGGAAAATCCCATCTACAAGGCTTGTGTTTTAATAAATAGCTAATGAGCAAAATTGGAGTCCTGTCTTTCGGTGGCCATTAGAAAAACTTCATAAATTATTTATGAAAATAACAGAAAACGGAATTCTATACTTCATCAAAGCATTAAATTCTTTCATTTTTGAGATGGGCTAACGTAATACGAAACTCCGTAAAGTAAGGTTGTAAAAGGAACAATTACCTCGATTTTAGAGGAATTTAAAACAGTATTTTGTAATTTTTGAAAAAACTGCTCTATAGACAAGACCAACTAAGAAAATGTGGATATATAAAAGTCCTGTTTCATAATGTCCGAATAGTCGTATTATATATTGTTACCATAAGTTTCCTGAATATGTAAATTGGCATAATTATTTAAACTCACGCCTTCTTCTTTTCACTGGTAGGTAACTACAGAACGCTGCCTGCTAAGATTCTTAGAGCCTAATCAGGTGAAGCGCCGCCGGCGTGGACGCGCGACCCGGCCGCTGTACTGTGAGATCACACGAGACTATATGCGTCGAATCATTTCAATAGCGGCTTGGCCGCTGGCCGCAGCGACTCGACCGCCCAGCCGCGGCGCAAGCGCACGGCCGGACCGCTTCACCTGTTTAGGCCCTAATACACTCTTTTTGCTTCGTTAAGTTTCATACATCTTCACGGTAATTGCGAAACGCAAAGTAGCAATTGCCTTCATTTTGACATTTCAATTGCGTTGGATACGATGTTGAGTAAACATTTCTTTCGAATATAGGTATGAAGGAATGGATAAGCAATATATTTAAAGGTATTCAGATTCTGGTTGATGGTGTGTTGTGCAATTAGGGTGCTGGTCGTACACGCACACCTGTGGCGAGTACTGCGCGCCCGATCTCTCATCACCAATAAGGTTACTGCTTTAGAGATATGAGTTACACTCACATCTGGCAATATCATTTCAATGCATCAAAGTTACGTTCACGCAAAAGTATATTTTTTACGGATCTGAGCAAAGATCAGTAAACTGATTTATAGTAGGTACGCATTCATTAATCGATGGTTTGAAGGCAGATGTTGTTGAACTGTAATTCTGCCCCATTTGCAATAATTAGAAAACCAATATGCCATCTCTGTCTACTTTTTTTAAGATGACAGATCATATTAAGTATGTCAAACTCTAGACACATGACCTAAAGTTCAATAATATTAGATTTAGTGACTGCCCAATATGATAAAGAAGAGTCTTATTTTCAGTTATTTTTACAATTGCAACTTCCAAAAAATCTAAACTCTATTGTATTAAGAGCAGATTTTTCTATAGTCAGATAAGTTTTATGTGAAGAATAAATCAAACAGCTTGGTATATTTTGTATACAATAGCTGTCAAACCGACATATATTCCTCAGATAAAGTTATTTGCCTATTGAAAAATCAGCCCTTAGTGATTTTATTCTTAGCAAGAATCTGTGATCAAACGCAGTAAGTGATTTTATCACAACCACACCATAATTTGCCCTGGAAAACACGGTGGAGGGTTGACTGCACAAAGCAAAGCGCCTGGGCTGTCTATTCTTCAGAAGACCTGATCGCCATCATCTGCCTTTTCCCAACTAATCAGCTAAATACCTGTCTTTTACATGGAGCGACTGCCTATCTGACCTCCACAACCCGGTTACTGGGTAAAAATCTAATATGTGGTAATGTTTATTTTCTTGTCTTGATGAAAAATAACTACTTTACAAAATATTTATAGAATAAACAAACACTGTATTTTTTGTAATAACGTGTTAAACTTTCAAGTTTCTTTAAACTCCTGGAAATTGACCAAATCTACACATAAAACATCTGTTCTCTGCCTGAATTTATTACGCGCACCTAATACTTTTGACTTCATAGCCCATCAACACATAACGGAAATAAAACAAATGAAACCCGAAAATATAAAACGATACTAAAAAATATATTTTATGCTCCTTTTTTTCGTTCCTCTAAATATATCCAAGTGTTATCTATCAAGTAATCAGGTACTTATTCATTATTACCTGTGGTATTGTGGGAAATGAATTAGTCACCCTCCATGTCTGGATAGGTTCCACCAGATAAATCCTGAAATGTAACAGAATTGGGTTGAAGATATTTAACACATACCAAAATAAACCGAAAGTATTCCAGATTTGTTAAACTGCCTATCAGTACATAGATGTCACAATATCATTGTCCGTACCTGAGTCCAGTTGTCTGGTATTTTTTTTACAAAAATCATTATATTACAGTGTCTATTTTCACTAAACATGTCTTTCTAATGTTATTCGTTCACTTCAGAAACAAAATCAGTTCAGGCTCTTTTCACACGTTTAAGATGGCCGGCTATCCGGTTCCTGGTGGTCGTCAGATTAGTATAGAGTTAGCAGTCTGGTTTGGATTATTATTTATGCCCAATTTCACGCGTAGGGTTAATAGTTAAGTCCGATTTCACACGTATGATGAATAGTTATGTCCGATTTCAAACTTAGGTTGTTCACACGTTGGTTTGCACTCGATTTATACACTCACTGTCAGGTGCGCGGTGCCGGTTACCCGAACCCGAGAAAGATCCGCTCTGCTTTAAACGTCCGAACACGATCGAGAGAGAACTGCGAAAAGCCGGCGTTGCTACTGTCTCGTCTGGCTCGCTCAAATACAAGACAGGGTTGCCACATAAATCGTGCAGTTTCCTAACCGAAATAACTTAGATAGAGCGATGGGTTTTGTTCGAGATTATGCTCGATCGACGGTAGGTATAGGTATCTTTTTATTTATACTAAAATGAATCGCAAGTATCTAACAAAGTGGTAAATATCAGTTGTAAAGATTCCGTTAAACTACTAATATTATTAATGTGAAAGTTTGTATGTTTGGATGTTTGAAGTTTTTTACTCAATCACGCACAAGGGGATGAACGGATTTGGTTGAAATTTGTCATACATATAGTTTATAACTCGTATTATCACATAAGACACTTTTAATCCCGGTTCCAGTGGGATAATTTTTGACCATCACACGAGCGTAGCCGCTGCCGCGCTGGTAAAAACTAGTTGGTTAAATTGTTTATGTTGAGTGTACTTGCTGTTATTTGAATTATTGCATTCTTCTATATGTCTAAGTTTCTCAGAAAACAAGAAAAAACTGAATTTGACTTTCATTCCTACCTATCTTTTAACTTTCAGAACATCAGGTTTTCCACAAGTGGGCGCAATTGGGCTTGCCACGGAACCCTGCTGCTGGAACCGTAGGTTTTTTGAAGGTGGACATTTCCATCATATTCAGAGGAGATATTCAAGTTTTGCCTGTTGTTGTAAACGATGAGAGGGTTGAAGAGTAAGTATAATCTTAATTTTGATTGTTGTTTCTCAGTGTTAATGATGATCGGGCAGTTAGAGTAATTTATGCGGATTACTTAAATATCCTTTGTCAAATCGTTGAGCTCCTTAAGTACTGAGTTGTGCTGGACGACTAATTCTGATAATTAGTGTGTTACGTATTAGGGTGCAGGACATGATATCGTGGTAGTTTTTTTTTAATTTTGTCTGTACACAAATTCATATTATTCCGGCACTAACTTTATTCCTTCCGTCGAAATATTATAATATTCATTACTCATAATAGGGTATTTTACTCTATATGAGAAAAAAACCAAAAATATATTATTTAGATAGCTGCAAAAGGCAGTCGGAAAATTTTAATTTTAGTTCATGACATAACAAAATAAATTTTAAAATTCAATTCATAAATTTTAAAGTTTTTTTAATCTGTTCTTGAACACCATGAAATAGTAGCCGCCATGTTATTACGTCATGCCGCTGTATTCCATTGCTTCATATGTTTGCACAATTTGCCTGCTCAACAACGTAAACAATGCAAAGAATGTTGTGGAACTGTCAAAATGATACCGATTCGTACTGATGGTGTATTATGCAATCTACAAAATAGTGCGGGATAAAATTCGCCCGTGGGCTCCTCCGCTTACGCAGTCTCCGGCTCCAGCTTGTGCAAGACGTGGTGAGCGCTCTTTTCCCTTCGCGAGGGGAGCATACGCCTATGGCTCCGCTTCCTGCGGTGCCCGATGCGGACCACAACACCGACGACGACGAATATGCTCCAGAGGTGACCGAGGTAGAGTTGAGAGTGGCGGTACATAGGCTGAATGCCAAGAATACCGCCCCAGGACCCGAAGACTTACCTGGAAAAGCCTGGATCCTGGCTTTAGAGGCTCTCGGCCTTCGACACAGGGTTTGGTCCTGGGGCTGCATCTGTGGTACATCGAGTACGACAGGGTACTGCGCGCCGACCTTCCTAGCGGCGTCAGTGTAGTTTGCTACGCTGACGACACGCTGGTCCTGGCTCAAGGGAAGTCATACCAGGCGGCAGCCGACTTATTGATACTTGGGTCACAATCGTCGATAGGATCCGGCAGCTGGGACTCGAAGTGAGTTTAAATGTTTGTAAACGCACCCACAATACATTAGAAATTCCTAGTGTGGGGCAAAGTTTATAAAAAAAAAAAACTAAACATTTCAACTTATCACAGGAGGTTGTTGTCATGTTAAATGTGAGCTCGGCTATCATTGTTTCTATTGTCGTATCGGCCAATAGCCAGATGGCCGAAAGCATCGATCAATATCTCTCGAGGCTCTCGTTAGGCGGTTGGATATTACGAGGTCCTGGGTCCGATTCCCAGGTCTTTCTATCTGGAATTTCTCAGTAGCAACCCGAAGTCTGGATTTGTGTACTTAAAACATTTTAAAAGAGTAGGTAACGGTGGAGTTTCTGGCCCATTCTTCTCCATACGAAACTACATTTAGGAAGGGGCGACTAGAATCAATTCTATTTTAATGTAAATGTTGATATTCAAAAGTGCCTTTTAAGCGCCTATTTGAAATAAATGCTTTCACTTTGACTTTGCCTGGTTGATGCAATTAGCTCACCCCCTATTACATGGGACTTAAATATAACTTTCGTAATATAGGCAATACATATTTTCAACTCTTCGGGGAAATAAGTTTATTGTACATCACAAAAATACATTACAAAAAATAAAACGAACACTAAATAAAAAAAATATGCAATGTCTTATCGCTTTCTAAAATCTTTTTCGGGCAACATTTTTACAGTTACGAGAACAGGATCACAACGACTAGTAATTTTTCTTTAAAAGTCTTTTAAACACGTATAATGACTGCGCACATTTTATACCAACTGGCAATGCATTCCACAACCGAGCGGCCAGGACGCATAAGCATTTTAAGCTTCAAGTTATCTGATGACTTTAAAACGTAGTGTGGGAGTCGCAAAGAAACTGGAAAAGTTTATTGAGATAGAGAAGGGTGGAAGGGAAACAGAGAATATTTATTACCTGCCATAATTTGTCTCTGCATCACCCTAAGGTTGACTAGTAGAAAATGCCTCAAGTCCGCCTTTGCTCAGTATTTTTTACTTGTGTACTGCGTGTACTGTGTGTGTAAATAAAATAAAATATTATACAAACAGAACGAAATATGAGCATTTCGGCGAAAGCGAATTGCATTTGATAGCCTAATTCTAGAGAAAGGCTTATAGGCTATTTAATTTTACCCTTGGATCTTTAGGAGCTGAGCAAAAATTAAAAAGTAAGAAAGAATGCTTCGGGATGGGTCCAGGGAAGAGGAAATCTCACGCGCACGAAGTCGTGGGCAGAAAAAGCCATTGGGTAAAAATGAAAAAAAAATAAAACTGAAAATGTTAAATCTTCATTACATTGAGGGAATTAATCTAAAAGTAATAAGTATTACTAAATGGTTTCTCAAAAACTATCAACTAACCTATTTTTTTTATGGAAGTTTTTGCACATTAAAGGTACACATAATAGTAATTATTTATTTTTGATGCAGCAATCTACTCTTACCTACTGGATCGGAGCAACAGCCAGCTAACTATGTGATCACAATATACGGAGCTTTCAATTTGCCTAATGGTCATGGGCAAGGCGATCGGCGCTTCGGAAAACTACCCAGTTCTTTCGTCAGAGTGTCTTTTTGTGGCCTTTCGGTAAGTTTAAAATATTTACAATTAAACCAGCATAAAGCACAGACGTCGTCGTGTGCAACGCGGGTCCAATTTTAAATCCAAACCATCCAGGAACCCACACAAATACACACACAAAAAAAAACATCATTATCGGTCTAACTTTTTAGGGGGAGTAGGTATAGTGACATAATCCCTAACACCACGAACTACTTACTAAAGAAGTTGTCAGATTGAAACCGTTATGTCAAGGACCTGCCTTGACATGCCGGTGTATTTTGAGAGGCTTTTGCCCCTTATTGACTATTCAGCTGCATCTGGTTAGACCGGAAGCCGACCACAACATAATTGGGAAAATGCTAGTCAGAATGATTGACAACGTTCACCAATTTCATATTAGGTCAAGGCAGACTCAAAGGAGTCTTTGATGCACGATTAGGTGAGATTGGATTTTGTGACCAGCAAAGTCAGAAACACGCGTGTATTCTTTTTAAGACAATATCTAATGCAAAGTAAAAGGTAAACGTAGCTTTATGAAGAATATTTCCAGAAATAGAATGCTAAAGGCTAATGAACATGACCATTGAGATGTTCTTTTTCAATTTGTAGGCTAAAACTGCAGTGCAGATGCGCAACAACCATCCAACTTACTGCGAGCAGATATCGATAGTCGAGATGTTCCCAAGTATGAGCGAGATGATCCGTTTAGAGGTGTGTTCCGGAGATGGATTATTCAACAGAGTGATGGCCACCGCACATTTGAAACTTGGACAGATTTCACACGATGGAGAAAACGGTATGTGTCCTATACTTCCATTCAGAACTAAACATCGTAATCCGGAAGGATCCGAAGTAAATATAAACTAATTTAATAAGTATCTAATTAGATCAACACGTAATTACGTGTGCGATTAGATTGGAATTATATACAAACTGAACCGCATAAAGAACACCGTCTTTTCAAGTCTTGTGCATTTTTAGACTTGTTTATTTATTTCCTAGGATTTCTTCCCACATTTGGGCCTTCACTCCTTCAAATGTACGGAACAACAACTTCGGGTACTTTAGCCGCAACGGGTGAAGATGGACCGTATCACCGTGGGGCGATGCTGGTTTCTTTGAGAACCATAGTACCTTACTATCAACAGGGACTCAGAAGCACCACCGTAGAACCTGTATCGCCTTTGCTACCGGTAAAGTCAAATTAAGTTACTATAACTAACTGCAGGCTACTAAATATCGGATTATCAGTTTTTACTCGATTTAAATTCATGCTGAAAAACTGGATATTACCTACTCGTAAATATTTAAACAAAACCATGAGCAAAATTATTTTGTTCAAAATAAATGAAAACTGCCGAGTGACAACCCTAAGTTACCCCGCGCGAGGGGGATATGAATCAATACATTCTACAGTTCGGACGAGCTTCCACAGGGCGGTAGGCCACTAGTCGTAACAACGACTATTCTTGTTGTGCTACTATGTTAATTTGTTTTTTTTTTAATGTTTATTATAAATTATTATAGGAATTATTTAAAGTTACCGTGTAAATCTGTCGTTATTAACAATATTGTTGTCTTGTATTTGCTTATCGCATTTCCGCTTTCCCCGTCCTAGCTGCACCCAATCCGAGGCTTAGCGATCGCAGCGACAGTGTCGGGAGGCTGCTAGTAATACGTTGCTGATGAACTTTGTATGCAATTTTAGGTTTTATAGCCTACTAACACAACTACCAATGTCCTAGCTCATAGTTTCCTCAATCGGCTATCTCTCTTACACGTTCAAGGTCAAATGTCAAACATTGATTTTGAGTAGGTGTCCACATTTTCACATCGTAAGTATAGGACGCATCGCATCAAATTTTTATACAATGCGACCACAGTATCAGCAGCGATCGGATTTGTCGACGCAACTACCAGCAATCGGAGTGCCGACGCCACTTTCATTCGGATTTTCGTAGTGAGAGGCAGTGCAGTGAGAGGTGGAATGTGCAAGATAATGGAAGAAGACGAAGAAGAAAAATTTGTTGTAATTGCTCGTTTGTTAGCAGAAGAAGAAGACACCAAAGATAAATCATCTAAAAAACGAAAACATAATATGTGGGTAAACGATATATTGAAGAAGAGATTGCAACGTGGAGAATATCTCACACTATTTCTTGATTTGCTAAACGATGACGCCAAATTCTTCCGATATTTTCGTATGTCTCCAGCTAAATTTACTGCGCTTGTTGACATCCTGGAACACCATTTATTAAGACATAATTCAACATATCGGGAGGCTATGAACAGAAGAAAGGCTTGCTGTGTGCTTAAGGTATTTATTAAAATTAAACTTCGTATACATAGTACTTATGTATGTAAAACGTAAATATTGACCAAGAATCAGACTATTTTGATTTCTGAATGTGAATGTTCCGAATTTCGTAAGATTTTCGTAGGCGTCGCTAAGATTTTCGTAGGCGGATAGCATACACGGAGATTCGCTAGTAGCAAGTGGAGATATCGTTCCATCCATGGATCTGGAAGGGAGCCTTTCATTGAATGCAGATAACCGGGAAAATGTTGTTGAAGGTGCCAGAGGCAGAATGTGAAGAGGTTCGTTCATGGCAGGGAAAGAAAACATCGTAGACGGTTCAGAAACCATTGTGGACGGCAGATACATGATATGTATGAGTTTTACTCATAGAAGGTCTAGAAGACATCTTTTCATTAATGGGTTTGAGAGGACGTATTTCATTCATAGCTGGTGATGGCATCAGCGTTGTATATGAACAAGTCGGTTGGGGAGGAGGCATTTATTCATAGTTGGTGATGGCAACATCATTGTATATGAACGAGTCGATTGAGGAAACATTGAAATCGAACTAGTGGGGACTAAGCATTACATCTGAAACCATTCTCACGTTAAAACCAAATGTCATAGGATAAGAAACAGGAGTTATTGGAGTTGTTGCAAGTTTTATCTCTAAGCTGTTAACCATTTGAACCAGCTGAGCAATTATACGAATCTGGTCTTGTAAAGGAAAAGTCTTTACTGTTTTTGCCATATTTATGAAAAAATCAAGAAGAGGATCGCTCTGGTTTCTCTTTTGTGTCGTTCTTATTATGTGTTCTTGTAGGACGTTGGTTGCACTTGGACCTTGTGAAGCTGGGGAGCTTAATTTCCTACAGGCAGTTCGTGATGATATCAGGGATTCTATGGATAGTGGACTTGGTGCATCGCTTGATACATTGTTATCTAGATTAATTAAATCAGGCAGTGTACAAGTTGTGTTTCGTCGTTATTGTTGACACTTATAGGCGACAGGCATGAACGTCGTTCTTCCTCATCGTTTAGATATGGTGTTAGGAAAGAAAGTTCTTGGGAGAATTTAGGAGGTTTTATTTTCGATGCTGCTTGGTCGCTTTTGGTCTTGCGCAAATTCAAGGCCTTTCTATGGTTGTTTCGGATTCTGGTCCATCGCTGCTTATATGCATTGCCTGTAACAATAAATAAGTATATTTTGTTCTTTTTTTAGATTCTTAGCCACTGGAAACTCTTTTCGATCACTGTCCTTTTTCTTCTGGATTGGAGAACGTAGAGTGCAAAGAATTGTGTATTCAACCTGCGAAGCCATTATACAATATCTACATCCCATCGTGATGCCAAAACCTTCTAAAGAGTTGTGGATTCAATCAAAAAAAGGTTTTCATGAAAAATGGAACTATCCCAACGCGTTCGTTGCCATTGATGGAAAACACGTGCTTATTCAAGCACCACCATACAGTGGTACAAATTACTTTTGCTATAAAAAACATTTTAGTTTGGCGCTGTTAGCCTTAGTCGACGCAAATTATAAATTCATAGTCGTAGATGACGATACTTTTGTAAGGATTCTGATGCTAGTATTTTGAGAAATACGAGTTTAGGCAAAGGTTTACAGGATGGCACTCTAAACATACCTTCACAAAAAATACCACCACGAGGCACCGAACTAATGCCTCGTGTCATCATCTGTGATGAAGCATCATGCTTTCCCACATGCACGTATTTAATGTGACCGTATTCTCGAGACGGTGTCCAAAGAAATGAAGAAAAAAAACTGTTTAATTATAGGCTCAGTCGTGCGAGGAATACTGTAGAAAATACGTTTGGTATATTAGCAAGAAAATTTCGAATTTTCGAACGTCGATTATATTTATGCCCGAAAAACACATTGTAACTGTTGTCATGGCTACATGCTGTTTACACAACTTTCTTAGAGATGGCACATGTCACTGGACAGAAAATGATTTGAACACTTCTATTGCGGAAATGGAAGTACTGCCAAACATCAAATATAATAAAATTGTAACAGGCCGATGTCTGTACATTAAAAATATTGAAGAAAAAATAGTATGGGGGGTCTTTATTAGAGCAACAGAAGCCAAAACAACGGTTTTTAGAATTTTTGTCTGTCTGTATGTGTTACCGCATCACGCAAAAACCACTGCATGGAATTGAATGCAGTTTTCAATCATGTATTCCGAGAGGTCTAACTTAAAAAATAGGCTATATATTATCAAAAAAAGTCCACGCGTATGAAGTCGCGGGCAAAAGCTAGTAAGACATATAAGTGGTAATTCTTTAGCAGTCAGGGACAGCTTTAAAAATTACTTTAACTTAGCAACACGGTCGATAGAATGGCGGATAGAATTGCGGAGAGTTCAGGCTGGAAGGCGCGAAAATGTCTCATCCATTTTCGCGCATAACTAAAATTTACAAACACACCATTTTGAATTAATCTGTCTCCAAGTTCTTCCAAGATATTATCCCTTCTTTGTTGGGTCGAATAATTAGGGTGTTTGAAATCATATATTAGTCTTGCACAACTGCGTCTATGCTGGAATAACACGTATGAACAGGACGATAATCGAAAATAAATGGCGACGACGAGGAGCGAGCAGCGCGCGGAGTCCGTCCACTGATCGGCATTCCGTATGTCGTCATCGGCACGCATCGCAAAACTTTCCCCTCGGAGCATCGGCATCGGCATTGCTGACGGGTAGATTCGTTCGATCCGTTCGATGCGGATCAGAGGACGCACTTGCATGACTTCCTATACAAATAATACTACGATCCGTTTGATGCGATGCGTCCGATACTTACGATGCGAAAATGTGGACGCGTACCTTTATTACGGCAGAGCTTTTCATACCCTGAGGCTTCTTTCAGATGCCTCTTCAACTATGTTATTTTTAACTTCAGTGTTTTAACGATGTTTGTATTTAACTGAACTGTGTTATGATTCTTAGAATTTTTGAGAGGTTTAATTTAATAAGATGATTAAAGCCGATAATCCGTTTGTTCACGTTTTTTTACGAAGAAGACCGTCACGTTAAGTTAAATTTTTCTAATGGCAGAATTTTTGCATGTGAAGTTCAAAATCAAGTAGTTAATGCTCTCGGCCATGCCATTCATTTTGATTATAAATTATTTCGATTTACAAATAGGTAATTTAAGTGACTTGATGGTGGAGCTTATATTAACATAATATAATAATTAATTCTAACGAAAACACAAAAATGCTAGAGAAAATATAAAAAAAAATGTGTAAATTGTTGTCCTACTATTTTAGTTTTTAACTATAAATGATTGACTTAATATATAATTAAATGCTCTCCGTTGTGCATCAGTGTGAGAACGGTTGGATTGATATGGCAAGTTTTTGTTTTAAATTGTTTGCATTAGTCCAAATTAGATTTGTATGTAGGTATAGACAAATTGTAAATGTTTCCCGGAAACTGTTGAAATTGTTTCAGGGAGAAACAGAACGTCCTTTTAGCTATGAGATTTTTAAATTTGGGCAGGATAATATGTGTTTGGTCAGATAGTTATCCATAAAAAAAAATCCTTCTAAATGCATACCAGCCTGCTTGTGCATCATGGTCCCAAGACTTGCCCATTTCCTTTGAACACCTACTTTATTAAAACTTATATAAATGTTCAAATCAAAATGCGCTTACTCGGGCAATTAATTACGCAATTCTTGACAGTTGTAGTTAAACTTATTAGAAGCAAATAGCAAGATTGTGTAAGGACTGTCAAGATTTGTGAAATAACTTTGGCTGTCTAAGTAAGCGCATCATCATTGTTGTTTCCTTACCTTTAAGAGCTGGTAACAGTGCACGATAAAGATGTTGGAGACCTGTCTGTTCTTACTGCCCCTTGGCTGCAGGCTCCAGATTAGCGCCTTTGCAGCGCCGCGGTCGGCCTGACTCTCCCCGCGGTTAGCCACACAGAGGGAAATTTACAGCCTCTTTATGAGACGACTTTGACTGCAGTTGTACACTGTGACAAATAAAAACTGCTGTTACTAACAAGAATGTCATACATATTACACGTTGTATTGTAAATGATAGTTCAGTAGTGCATATCGAAGCTTCGGTTGACCTACTCACTGGCTAAGGCTGGCTAAAAGATCAAAATGAACTTTTATTTCAAACCCATAGTTTATGCTGAGAGTAATAACGGTTAGGGTTAGAGAGGTCAGGTGAGTAGTACCTACTCGCAAACGGTGTACGTGTGTCACAGGATATGTGAACGTAAACAGAACAAAAGGAGTATGTAAGGATAGTTGTAAATGGCGTTCAGTAGTTTCTGCCTAACTCCTTGGGAAGAAGGTGTGAATTTATGAATGTACTATCGAGGAAACTTACAAACAAAATCCCGTGCACACAATGACCACATCTGTTAGCAAGTGTTACTATAGCGTCTGAGCGCTGCAAGCAATAATAGTCCTTACGGTGTATAGATGTTAGTTTCCTCGATAATACATAAATATGTATGGTTGAGGTGACGTGTAAAAACTATTACTTAACTTAGGGCTGATATAGGGCTTTGACAGTTTGGCATATTGTCTATACAAACGCTGTCAAACCGACAATTTATTCCTCAGATAAAAGTTATTTGACTATTGAGAAATTAGCCCTTAATGATTTACTTTTATTATTTTACTATTTATAACATTAATTCACAAATGAATTTATAAATCAGTTAACACGAGAAAAACAAGCTAATGTTTAAACTAAATATAATTATGAATAACTTATTTAGAACGGTCAGTAGCTACTCGTTAATAAATGAATAAGAAGTGACATAATATTCTACCGTGTTTTGAGTAAAAAGTTAATGTAGGTTTACATATAATTTCTTGAAGGCACATCTATCAATCACTCAAGGTTCCTAGAATGAGCCATGAGTCATGGGTATAGACTAAAAATATAAACACACTCACACACGTCATAATTATTATTTCGTTTATTTAATTAATTACATATTATAATATATTTTTAAATATTTTTATAAAATAATCTAACAAAAAAACATTTAAAAATATAAAAAATAGTCGTCCGCCGGTATCGGGAGCAGGGTCCAAGCTACCGGTGGTTAGGGCTCCAGAGACGGGAACCTCCTCACGATGCGAGCCGTATCGAGGAGTACTGCCTTCTGAATCAGGCCTTTGACCCAACCGCCTAACGAGATTATTTTTGTTAAATTTTTAGCCCATTAAGGTTGGTACCTAATTTAACATTGACCACCGATTCACTCCTCGAGTGAATAGTCAAATTATTATCATAATTAAGTAATATTTTTATCTTAATATTAAGTAATTGGGCTGAATACGAATAAAGCTGAACATAATAAATAAAAACATAACTCTGCGTAGAAAAACTTAAACAAAATCATTTATAAACCTACGAAAATTCAAACTTTCCGACCTTTAAAACTGTTTAAGATGACTAGGTTTTCATTTTAGTACCTGTATCTGTATAACCGTCCTGGTAAAGGACAATCCAATTAGTTAGTTATTTATGGACTCGGCGCATCGGCGCAGTACGGCGATATTATATCGATGTGTTGAGTTCGGAAATTGCCCCGCCCTGTCTGCTTTGGTACTTGTGCATCGTCAATTTTAAGTAAGGGTTGATCAAAATAACTATAAATTTATAATTATATAACTACTCTATAGTATTAGAGATGCGACCACTGCTCAGGTCACATTGACTGTATGATGACGTTGATAAAAGTTTATTCAACGAATGTAAATGTCAAAATATATTAGGTACCGTAAAGTTTAGTTGCACCTTATTATTTAAATTCCGATTACGTATTGTCAACATTCTGATACACAATAATAGTTTAAAAAGGGGTATGAATCGTCTAGGAAGCGAATTTATTTGGGATTTTTTTAACATTCGCTCCTTGACCTGATAGTATAACACTAGAACTAATAGATAAAAATTATTTTGGGAACAAAATATTTTCTTTGTATGATTAAAATACCTATTTTCTTATCTTGCCTTTTATCACTTTCTACTGGTAACCTAGAAATCTCTGACGTCACATATGTGTAAGCTTTGCATGTACACAAGAAGAGGCACCCTGTTGCTTGCTGTATACAAACGAGATTGTTTTTGTCGATCATGGTAAAAGTCACTTACAAGAGGGAATTGGAAAAACGTAAGGATTAAGGGTAACTCACCGTTGGTTACTAATTTTCGATGATAAATCCAATGTGTTCCACGAAAAGTCCAAAAGTAAATTATGTCCTTATCACACACCCGGTGGTCGCTTCTACGACGACTTCTAACACGGCTGTAAATCACCACGATGCTTATTGCACTGCTGGGGTAGTTGGTGAGCGCAGTTGAAAATCGAAATATCCCCGTCAGAGTAGATCATACCACCACGCACGCGGCAAGCACAGCGGAGGCGGCGGCGGTTCGAGTGAATCTGGACGGCTGCAGGCCGCACCACTAGTTGATATTCTAACTTTCAGTACTATTGCAAGGCCCACATTTCTTACCCTCACACCATTTCGAACTCGCCTCGTGTAATCGTGCTTTTAAAGGATGCAATAGCAACTATGAGGTCGTCATATTTACATTTCCTTTTGTAAATGGACCTTATTTTTTTTGTTCTCTGACGATTGGTAATTTGAGCGTTATTTTGACAACCTTCTTTTTCTTCTTCTTTTTGGAGATAAATCGAAAATTCTGTAGTTTGAAAATAAGACATAGGTACTTTAGACAAAAATAAACACGTTTCTTGTATATTGACTCTTAATTTAATAACTTTCTCCCTTTTTTTTCTCTAACGCTTGGTAATTCGAGCGTTATTATGACAAACTTCTTTCTCTTCTACTTCGAGATAAATCGACAATTCTATACTTGGCAAATAAATGCGAACAAGCGGCTGGCAATGTCAGTACGATATGAAAATCCATGATTATCTGTCGTGTTTAATGGCCGAATAAATGACTATGAAAACTCATATACTCATCTGTTGTGTAATTTAAAATTGGAACGAGCTTTTTACTCGCACATGCAACTAAGAAGGTACCTACTTTTTTAAAGATTTTCTATGATGAACATACTGACATTATTTTTTTTCTCTTAATAACCTATTACTGCTTAAAGACACTCTTTAAAAGGTAATTATCAATCTCCCTCCACCCTTCTATTACATTGAACCCTGCCCTGACATGTTCCCCATAATAGGAACGACCTGATCGTATATTCTGGGTTCCTAAGGAAACTTATACTAATTCAAATGAAGATTCGTCAGATTCCGTAAAGAGGCAAAAATCGTTGGATAAATTCACAAATTCAGTTGCGCGTAAACGCAGAGTGAATGAGAGAATGTTTTTGCAGTTAATGCGTGTTTATGAAGAAATGATGAATGAACTATGTGAATGATGATACGGTTATAAAAATTGTGGCTACGGAGATGACGACTGATAGAGACGTGTGGATGAAAAATATTGCGGCGACCTCAATTAAATTGTGGTAAGTGAAGGAGAATGATGAATGATGATCACAACGGAATGCAAGATCTCAATAAAAACACAAACGTTTACAATTTTTTTTTCTGTTTTCAGCAACTGTACATTAAATGTCTTTATGATTTCGGTTTATCATAAAATAAAGTTTTCTCCACAATTTTTTTTTCTGTTACACGCTGGGCCCAAGAATGGACGACCTTTCAATTTTGCTTGCAAATAAATTCAAAAAGGAAACAAATGCACATATTGGCGCGTGAAAATTTATCGTTGTTTGTCATTGATTCTGGAATTTATAATTACTTCTCACGACTCACGTTTGAGTGCCACAGCTTCGCCTCGGCCAATATTTTTCATATTCGTCCAACAATGCCCCTTTTGCAAACCGTGGTTAGTGTATTATAGCGGCCATAATAGTACATATTCTGTGAAAATTTCCAGTGCTAACCTATGTACTACGGTTAAAAAGATACAGCTCTGTGATGAGGCGAACGGATGAACAGTGTATCGTTAGTAATAAGATCTACTGGTTCCCATTGGCAACCTTTGAATGGAATCCTGAAAATGGTTCAAGGCACGTTTTTGCTCCATTTACCTTACAATAAGGTGACCAGAACGTATAAGAAGCAGACGAAGATGACGTTCTGACTATATTTGTTAGTAATGGAATGATCTAGCACCTAAAACCAATATCGGCTGTGGGAAGGCTGATCAGGCTGCATGTTACCTGATTCTATGTTTTTTTTTTGTTTATATTTTAATTTAGTCATTTATTTAAATTTTTGTTTAACTTATGCACAACAAATTATTTCAATTTTATCTTAATTAATTTCAATTAAATTTTTCATTTTAATTAATTTCAATTTATTTTAATTCAATTCTAATTTATTTTAATTTAATATCTACTAATTTATTTCAATTTAATTTTAATTAACTTCTTTCAATTTAATTTAAATACAACTGATTTCCTCGCGACTAACATAGTTTTTTAAGATAATGTTATACTAACAAAATATGGGCAATTAATAGTCTGAAATAAACGAATTTTATTTATTTTTAAAAGTTGTGTCATAAAAAATTTTTCCGAACACAAGTGGTCATGTTATGGAACGGTGTAACAAACAAACCAGTAATCAGAATATTGCATTAAGTGATGCTGCGCGCGTCGGCGCAGCGCGAAGGGCGGAAATTGTCCTAGTTGCGTCTCGCGTCGGTACTTCGAAGTCACAGGTCCCGGGGTTGTTTTCTTCGGTACACTTCGGTTTACTTTTAGCTGACTTCATGTCAGGCCTCATGAGAGGTAGTGGGTCACAGAGATGAGGCCTGTGTCTCAACAGTGGGAAAATTATTGGCTGATTATGTTATACCCATCGTAACTTCTTAACGAAAGGTCCGATTCAAATCAGCATTAATTATTATGATACGAATGACATCTTTTCATCTTCTTCGCTTCGACTCTACCCATACTTTGATAGATTAATTTGAAGAAAAAAAAAATTTGGCTTAACTGCAATGGTTGGACATATATATGCTTTAAACTAAGTACCTATTGATTAGCGACTGTTTATTCATAGATTTTTTTTTACATTTAAACATCTGTTAACTTAAAGCACATTTTACAAATAAAGGGAGTCTCGAGGCCTTTTTAATTTAATGGGTAATGATGAGTACTAGAAAAATTTAGTACATTTTGTTTTCGCAGCGTACGCTAAATAATTATATATAGGCCAATATTTTATACCTAGGATTACATTATTGCAATTTTCGTAGGGAGGTCGAATAAAAAATTCGTCTGTTTCATTTACTGATAATGTAGCTTTCTATAAGTGAAAGAATTTTTGAGTTTAACCATTACAAACAAATAAACAAAAAAAATATCTTTATAATATTCGTTTAGACTAACTTTTGACTGCGGCTTCGCCCACGTCGATGACCGAAAATATCTCACTAGATTTTACTACCCGTATAAAAAGTATCCTATGTACTAAAACCAGGATATAGTTCATCCGTTCATATCGGTTTTGCCGGTTTTCACCAAGGTGTTTGAAAAAGTTATGTTAAATCAAATGCTCAATCATTTTAATCGTAATAATATCCTACACGATCAACAGTATGGTTTCACCAGAGGACGTTGCACAACCGACGTCGGTGTCACCTTATTAAAACACATCTTTACCGCATGGGAAGAGGCGCATGATGTAATAGGTATCTTTTGCGACCTATCCAAGGCGTTTGATTGCGTGAATCACGAGACACTTCTCTTGAAACTTAGGCATTACGGACTGGGTGAACTTGCGCTTAGCTTGGTAAAATCGTATTTGAATGATAGAGTCAAAATGGGTGTACCGCTGGGCTCAATATTGGGTCCTTTCCTCTTTTTAGTATATATAAATGATTAACCTCATTTACTAAAAAACCGACCATAAATAGTGTTATTTGCTGATGACACCTCACTGATTTTTAAAGTGAAGTGACATGCACAGGATTTTGACGACGTAAATAATGCTATACTCGTATTTAAGCTTTGGGGACGGGCTGCAGATATTGAGTCGATCTTTATTCTGCAAAAGAGGGCTGTCAAAACTATCCACAATCTCCGCAGACGCGAATCTCTAAGGGAACTGTTCAAAACAATTAACATCATGACGGCCCCTTGTCAATATATCTATAAACATTATGTATGTTCGGAAAAAACTGCATCTTTTTAGTAAGATAAGTGACAGGCACAATTTTAACACTAGAAATAGGAACAAACTAGATCAACCACGTTTCAGATTGTCTAAAGTACACACTTCTTTTATGGGGTACTGTGTAAAATGTTATAATAAAATACCAGTCGATATTCTTGAACTAGATGAAAACAAATTTAAATCATGCATTAAACGCACACTATGTAGACAAGCATATTATAAGTTGGATGATTATAACGTAGATAAAAATGCTTGGGTTAATGTTGGTCCTGCTCCACAGCCACCGGGGCTTACTAGTTAAAATTTTAATATTTGGAAGAGATGCTTCCCTTTTTTATTTTTTCTGACATTACGAACATGTTTGTTTCTATTATTATAATTTTAGTAACATTACGAATATGTTTTGATTTTTACTGAACCAAGTGTTATTTTATTCAATACACATTAAATGTTATTCTTTCTTTTGAGAAATCAAATTTTATTAATATCTCAAATACATTGCAAACTATAGTTTTGTAAAATTTAGAAGCATTTTGTTTAAATTTTGTAAATGTGTGTACCATGCTTCCATTTATTGGGTTTTTTGATGTACAGTCCCGGACTTTAATTGATAAGCCACTATTAAACTTTCTAATTTTGCAGTTTTATACATTCACGAGATTACACGATTAAACACGAACTTAAGCCGCATGCTCGTAAACAAGATGACAAATTACTTATAATCGGAAATAGTCTTATCCATAGAGGTTGACTAATAAATTGTCAAAGATAAATCAATACACTGTTGCATAAGTTTATCCAATCTATTTGATACTGACCTCCTTTGAATAAGATCTCATTAAATACTCGTTATTTCTGAAAACCTATCCAAAGACAGTGACAGTTGAAATGTCAGAGACGATAATTTCGAATTTTGGTGAATCGTAGCCGTAACTATACATGTTTATATGCAACAGTTATCATATTTGTCATGAACGTCTCTTGGACGCTACACGTTCGGATAACATCGTGGGTGCGAGTTTTTCCGATGTCGAAATGACTAATCATAACATTACCATCGCTACGCTAAAACAATTGTTGCTAGGTTACGGTTGCTAGCTCTGCAATTGGTTGACTTTGGGTCGTCACTCTGGACATGTACGAGTATAACCGACTAAACCCGATTTGCATTACACGGCTAAAATAGGAACTGTGGCAAGTGGCTTATCAATTAAAGTCCGTGACTGTACGTTGACTTGAAAAAGCATGGCAGTTGAGAGTAAGTCATACTCACTTAAATGTCTCACTGATGGTGGCGCACGTGTTGGATCATTCGGTTCCCTACAAAATGGTTGAGCTGGATGGTGCTGATCCACGCGTCAAGTTCGTGAACGGGCGCTGTCGGTTGAGACTGGTCATCTTCTAACTGCCAGGGCTTATTTTTAATCTTATATTTAGAATTGTTTATTATTTTTTTAACATTGTTCTCACATATAGAAGCAACAAGAATAATGTTCCCAAGATTTTGTAATATCCAACTTGATTTAAAAGAGTGTCTGTGGAGTTTCTTGCCCATTCTTCTCCATAGAGATCTACGTTTTGGAAAATGGGCAACTAGCCTCTACTTTCCAACTGATCAACTTTTTGACAGTTCAAAAGTGCCTGTAAATGGTTTAGTTGAAATAAATGCTTTGAGTTTGAGTTTCGTGTGCCAAAATTTCATCCAAATCCAAGGTTGGATACAGAAATACAGCCCCTGGACCTGTAGAGACCCCGAATAGCAAAGGACTGTCCTCCACTGCCCCACGCACAACTCAAGGAACGTGCGTAGCGTTGCATAAATCTTGTACAACTCCAGCACCCTCATGAGCCATGCATTGAGTCAGAACAGAGCAGAGTTTGTAAGTGCTGACAAAACAATCCCTATTCTTCTGATCTTATCTTATATTTTTTTTTTAAAATATACTATTATTTCAGCATTATTGAACAAAAATTGTAGTTTACTTTTAAACAAATGATGTCGATTGGTTATGCATAACGTGGTTCCCTTCGTTTCACTTCTGGGTGAATCCATGGCACATGCGCGATGCCGGACGAAGTCGTGCCTGCCGCGCGTCGAGGTGACGCGGCTGCGACGCGCTTCGACGCGTCACCTCCGTCAGGTTAGGTTTATCACTAGCCTCGAGCGGACGGCTAGGGATAAATCTACCCATACTAGGAACCATATTTTTACTTAAGTAAATTAAAATAAATAAAGTTTATTTGGAACAACTTAAGTATAAGGCCACAAAAGTAAAATACTGTGGCGCAGCTATCAACGCCCAATCCAAAAAAATATACAAAAACTTTGTTCGTGAGGAATGACATTTTTTTTTAAAGGGAATGTAAAATAAAATACTATAATTATGTGGAGGTTACTATGTAGCATTAGTGTAGATTGGAGGTGGGGTGAAGTGTGTGCAATATGCGTTTTCTCGTAGTTATTAATAAATTAGTTTTATTTAAAATGTTAGTGTCCCAGTTTAATTGAAATTTAAAGTGATGGCCCAAAACACAGGTTTGAATAAACCTAGGTCGGGCTGGTCGCTACCTAACATTCTAATTTCGAAACATCATCACTTGCACTTGTAAAAATTTTTTTACAAGTGCAAGTGCAACAATATCTAAAATATTTATTTTAGATAATGTTTATTTTTAACCGACTTCGAAAGGAGGTTATTAGGCACTATAATTGTATGGGAAATTTACTACTGTTGGCTAAATGTACTCTTATTGTATGCGTTTTTAATAAATACATTATTATCTTTTAACTTAGTGTTGTGACTTTTCTTCTATGTTGTTTCAAAATAAATTATTTATCACTCTTTGTTCAAGAGACCCATTTAGACACCTACTGTGCCAAAGCTAAAGTAACAAGGAAGGTACCTGCGATAGGCACAGTAAGTGTCTAATTTGAGAACAAGAGAGAGATAGAACAAGAATTGTGATTAACGTCGATGCTTTAGTCACAGCTTAACATGGTTTAGCGAGTTCAGTATTGAGGTATGATGTCAATTTCTGGGGTAAGTCAACCAATAGGGAATTCGTTTTTAAAGCTATAAGAAGGTGCTTTAGGTTAATGTTCAGACTCCACAGTATAGATTCTTGTAAGCCATTGTTTATCAAATACAAATTATTGACATTTCCTTGCATAAATATTTTTGAGGTTGCTGTATTTGTTAAGTCCAATCCTGACTTATTTACTAGAATATCATTTAATCACAAACGAACTCGACCACAGAACAATAACTTGTGCGTGAAAAGGTCCCATATAGCATTGATGCATAAAAGTGTTTATTTTATGGCACCAATCATATTCAACCACATACCTAGTTCAAAGGAATTGAACATAAACTTATTTAGGAAAAGGCTTAAATTTTTACTGTTGCAAGCATATTACAGCATTTCGGAATTTTTGACTGACAAAATGTAATGACCGTTTTTAATCTTAGTTTGAACTCAAGTCCATTTAACATTGCATGTGACATTTTGTATTATTTTAATTACTATTTTCTCTCTTTTTGTTTAAACATTATTTGAATATTGACGTAGTAAACTTATGTTACTTATTTATGTTTTCTTATTTTTTGTTTGTGAAAATCAATTTTAACTATATGCGTTTGATTAATGTAAATAGGTTATAAACTTTAGTATCAATGACATTCATGAATATTTGTACGTCTTCTGGTATAACATAGCGCGCTTGTAATTTCTTATAACAACTATTTATTATACCTATGTTAACAAATTATTAAATAAATTATGAAGGTACTTGTTATTTGATGCTAGATTTCTCTCACGTGGAACACATTTTTGATATTCCATAGATACATATTTAATACTAGCATTTTTTATACTTTACTTTTTAGCTCTGTAGCTTCAAATATAAATAATGGCTCTATCTCTAAACATAATTCCGTCAACTACATTTTCAGGAAAACTTATGGCTGATGGAGGATTTCTGCATCTTCTGCCCTATTCTCGAAGTTTCCATGTTGGACAGACGCATTTCTGGAAAGACGAGTGGTATTGCTATAACTGTTGGTGAGCTTCCCACCGATGACCAAGGTGACGAGGGTAAGTGGGATTTAATTTAGTTTTTCTTGCCTGATATATTACGCCGTGGAATAGTATTACCTACCTCCTAACCCTAAGGTTACCTACCTCAGTTCTTTGCTAGGTTCGGCTCTCTTGAACTCTTGAAGTTATTCGCAGCAAGGCCGCGAGTCCGACCCTAATTAAATACTGTCTGTTGTTTTGTTTAATAAAAATGTTTAATTATTGTTGCAGATTTTGTCGCAATGATGTCAGAAATAAGTAAGTATTTTATAACATTGTTTTACCGTATACATTACTATCTGGAATTACCGAGTTTTGCTCGGTTTTTTTTTTTAATTTGACGTCTTCTAAAAATTAAACCTACCTAGATCGATTTATGCCCCTGAAACCGCCTGCATACTAAATTTCATTAAAATAATTGTAGCAGTTTCCGATATTCAGATTATACAGGTTGTACCAAAAGGTTACATAGCTGGGAAGGGGGGTGACAGGGGTGGTCACAAGGGTCACCAGAAAAATAAAAAAAAAAATCCGCTCTGGGTATTAAAAAAAATAAATGGCATTTTTTTTAAACTAATACTTTATTTTAAAAACTAACAAGACCTTAATTTTCTTTAAAATCTTGGTTAGATATGTACTGTTTTTTTTTATTTCAATTTGATAAAAGGTTATTGACGATTACATAACAGCATTTGTTTTTTAATACGGCAGTATTTGTAGGTACAGTTAACAAAATAGCCCCCAAGGTGTAAAATTTTTAGTTTAAAAAAAAATTCCATTTATTATTTTAAATACCCAGAGGGAATTAATTTTTTTATTTTTCTTCGGGACCAACGGTTCACATTGAACCGTTGGTCCCGGTCGAAGGGCTTGTGGCAGCGGCATGGATCGATCGATCAGGTTAAGTTACGTGTGCCGCCGGTATACTTTACGAAAACGGTGACCACATTTGGATGTCGTCATTTGCGTTGGTAACGGCCGCGTCCTGCTGGTTATAGTTTCAAACGCAGACAATCGATTTACTTTGAGTTAATTATTATTAAATAAAAAAAAGTAAAGAAGTAAGTAAAGTTTTCCTTCACCGTTTTGAGAGCAGTGGTGATTACACCACTGCTCTCAAAACGGTGAAGGAAAACTTTGCGAGGAAACCGGCTTGTCCTAGAACCAAAAATTCGAAGACATATCTTCAACTAGCAATTATCAACCGGCACTGGCCCGAGTGGTGGATTACGGCCCACTTTCTCACCGAGACGAGACCTGTGAGAACATTATTGAATGATTATGCTTATGTTATGCTAATAATTATGACAAGACATTTTACTTATTATTTTTTTCCTACAAACAGCGGCTTATTGTCTTTACGCTGACTCATTTTATATGGCAAGCTTTGTCTCCTATGATACAGTTTTTATTTTAGCTAGAACAGAATGCAGGTGATCTTTTCTACGAAAGTTTAGTACTGTATAGTTTTTGTTTTATCATTACTGATGGAAAAATAATTTGTTACCATTGGTAGACAAAAAACCCAAGATGCACAGACTCGAACAAAAGTCACATCCAAAACTGTCCCCATGTATACGTCAGTTATGATAAAACTATTTTTTTTTTTAAATCAACCTTACACATATGACTTAAAGTGGTTTTTACAAAGCAATGTCCAAAAAGACTGAAAGGTTTCTGACGATATTATTTGACACCTGCCTACATTGCGCCCTATTTATGCGGACGTTTTTGAGACGCTGATTGTGTACCTTGGGTATTTTGTATATGAATGTCTGTTACTCTGTTTTTGGAATAATAAAAATATTATTATTACAAAAGACTCTCAGCATTAAGGTTAAGGTTTCATGTGTTATTCGCACCAGTACTCAGTTTTGTTCTATGTGGATCTGTGACTGTTTTTAAATTATGGGCACTATATTATAAGGTATAAGGTCGTAATCTCTTTGACACTTCTCCTTCTTTGAAATAGAACAAAGAAAGCTGTACTACACTGGCTCAATGGAAGTGTTGAAGACTCGTCCAGTACACGGATACCTTGACTTCGAGAATACCTTCCCTGTACTGCAACTAGCTACCAGGCTGCCAGACTTCAGATTTAGGATGTACAGAAATAATATGGTGTACGGCATCGTTACAGATTTGGTAAGATTATACACCGTATTTTTATTTAGGTACGCCTGTATTTCTTAAAGCTTTTTGTAGAGGGGTAAGTAGGTACACCCACATTACGCCAGTTGTGTTTAAGGTTTTAGAGGCGAGCTTACTCGTATTTAATCAACAGTCTGTATTGTAGGCACACCACTTGACATTTTGCCATCAAACGGGCATACATTCATACTCCAAGCTGATACTGAGAAACCACTAATAAAAAAACCTTAGAACACCTATCCCGACTCAGGAATCAAACACGACATAATTGTTTACATGTAGTGTAGGTTTGGGGTTAATAATGCTTTGCTCTGCCTCCCCCATAATCGTTTAATTACTGACTAATATTAGAACTCACATCTTCCATCGCATTATCAAATAACTTCTTCCGCTCTAGGAGCTGGGAGGGCGTGTCAAACTTTTACTGAATAAAACTCACCCATGTTCCTTCAGTTGCCTGTGTGCCAGGGGCCATGGTATCTCTTTCGAACAACTCGCACCCCTGGCACTTGCACACCGCATGCCCTGCACACGTGAGGTTTTAATGGCTGCTTCAGCAAACGGTATTCGCGTTGCTGAATTTTGGGCCAAAATAATTGAGAAAAGTATACATTTGCATACATTTTTTACGTGTTATGTTAGCCATTGACACGCTTAGAAGAAGATTAGAACTATCTGTTTTCGTTAAGTATAATATGTCCGGATGGCCGAGCGATCTAAGGCGCTGCGTTCAGGTCGCAGTCCACTTCTGTGGGCATCCCACTTCTGACAAGTTTTTGCCATATCACTCGTAAATGGCTGTTTTAGACCGTACCTAATTATATCTAAGCATATATTCTTATGCTCTTTTTGTATTTGCATCACGACTAAACATTAGTACCTATCACGAAATGAGGGATTCATGTGAAAACACAAAGTTGCGGCTTAAAAGAAGATGGACCTACATAGTGATGAAAATTGACAAGAGTTTGCTTAGATACTTAGTTCTTATCATATTGAGAGAATGGAAAGGCGGCTAATAAATTTCAACACATGATTTAAGACGAGGTAGCGTAGATTTTTGCTGTCGGTAATCAATGAAGTGATTAAGAAACATGCAATATCTACGCGGTCAAAATGTATGGAATAGCGATTTTGTTTTAATAACCGGCTGAAAATTTCAACTCTGGGGTGTTCAGGACCGTACTGATTCTTATCATTAGGAAAGTACGTCTATATTTCACTTAGGGATAGGTAGAAGTTATGTTTTGGTTTCATTTTGTTTGTTTATGGTTATTTGTTTATCAATTTAGCAAGGGGCAAACCCATTGTTTATTGTGTTTAAATCATTTACAGGAGCAAGCCTTATCCGAAGTAGAACGTCGTCTCAAAAATTCGGGGAATAATTCGTTAAGAGACCTGACAGACGACTTGAACAAGGCGGTCGATGATGCAGCGGGTAACATCCTCAAGTTCCTGGACATCATTCAGTACTCCTGCCCTAACAGCAGCGTTGAGAATACAATGGTCAAGTACAGCACCGAGCTGGACATCAAACAGCTTGCTTTGCAGAAGGAAGAAATTGTAAGTTTAGATTTTTAGTTAGAAATTCATTTTTGCCCGTTGTTTGGCCCCCGTAGAGATCAAAAATGATCACATGGGAACGTACCTCCGAGATGCAGTGTCCTTTGTTAGGACAAAATACTTCTGAAATCCTTCAAAATACTCGGATCTAGATTGAACGCTGATTAGGTACTGCTGATGACTGTAGACTGCCAACGAGAACAAGACGATGCGCCGAACACGTCTAATTTTGAACATTTACCATGTCTCTGATGACCGAAAATGAATGTTCGGTTTCTATAAACAAAAACATGTCGTTTTGCTTACCAATGCTGCAATAGTAGCATTTTTATTGCCAAACTAGGGATTAGATTCATAAGCTAATTTTACTTGCGATAGCTAATTAGCTATCACAAGTAAAATTAGCTTACTAACCTCCCGAATCTTTACGAATCTCGAGTCCATATGGGAGGGTCTACTATGCAAAGCTATGAGGTATTTGCTTCTTTATTAGTAAGAATACAAGAGCCTTAATTATAGGAATCTGCCATTACCGAGTGAATGGTAAAAGATTGAAAAGAATGACGATCACAGAACACTTTGGACTTTTCCGATAAAGAGATGGTAAATGTCAGATTTTACTGAAAATCTGAGGATTTACCTAAGCTACGGCTTTTACGGTAACATTATTATATAATCTAACAATATCGTTTTGTTTCTGGTACCTTATTTATATCATGCTATATATTAATATTAATGGTTTTTGACCAGAAAATGCTTTTAATAAGTGGCTAAAAATAAATTCACGAAATAATCTGCTGTTGTCCTACACTTGTTCAAGTTTTACTAATAAGGATGAAGTACAATTAATAAGTTTCTGCGCCAGGTACTACTCAAGTAATTAACTCCGTTAAACTTAAATTAATGTTCAGGAAAAAATCTACCAACAAATAACAAAGAGATCGCAGCGATGCTCTTCAACCATAAGCCTCATTCAGTCTTTGACTAAATCTGAGATGCACTATACGAAGAAAGAAGTTAAAATAATGCTGGCCGACATTAAAATGATTGCTGAAAGCCTGAAGAATCTCATCTACAAGGTCCTGTGAATTTAGATTGTACAACGAAATACTTTAAACATCTCAAAGCACCGTATTCACTAGATTATTCAAACAATATCTGTACTCTAGTTATCATTGAAGCTGATTAGTGATTAATAAGCAAATGTAATAGTTTTGGAAACAAAAGAAGTGATACACAGTTATTCACAAATTACGCTAAGGAAAACTTAGCTGAATTAAGAAATGTGCTGGAATTTAGTTAACAAAAATAAATTTGTGATATTTAAAATGGTAAATACAATTTTCACCATATAGTCACCGCCCGCCGTTCGCTCACCTTGCGCGTTTGCCTCCACAAATTTAGCTAATAAACAACCTATTGAGTAGATACAAATAGGCTGTAGAGTTGCAGGAAAAGTAATAAAGTATCATAAATGTAAGCTATATATTTGTTTACTTACATATCCCTCTTTTATTGAGTAGTATAGCTACCTATCTATAACAACGTTAAAAAAATACTTACTAATATTTTGATCTTATTTTAGACATCTGAAGGATGGCCCGACGTTGTGGTATGGCTTCTCAATGGAGGATCAAGAGTTGCCTTCTATAAACTGTCAATAGCTGACATAGTGTTCTCAGTGATCCCTGAACAGAATGGAAGACAATGTGGACGAATACAAAACATATACTTAAAGGTTTGACATGTTTTTTTAGTTAAAGTTCTTAATTTAACTCCTACTAAGAAAAAGTGATGATGCAGCGGAAAGAGCAGTGGACAACCTCAGTCAAGTCAGTCAAGTCTTAACGTCTACGAACCCATATAAGGCCACATGCTACAATACAATAAGTCCATCGAAGGTCACACGCAACGGCGAAGCACTATTGTACAACCCCAAAGTACAGCAGCCGGGCCGTGAGGACCGACCACCGAGTATTAATAAATTGTTCCTTTATACATTTGGTTTTATAATCGCGAGCAGCCCCTGTTTCGCACGGTTTTTACAACTTGCAACTTTGAGAAGTTTTATGAAATGTTAGTTTAATATTAATATAGGTATATGTAGATCCTAAAAGTGGTCTACACTTGCCATCGTATTCAATGTCACGTGTAAGACAAAACAGAGGAAATTAGAAAACAAATGCGAACAGAAAACGCAGGCGTTTGTTTTGGCTTGCGGCCCCGCCAAACTTCGCATACAAGCGCGTCAAGCTTCGTTTCGTGTAAGTACGAACCCTTCGCCTGCTACCACCGCACGTTCGTCCCGTTCTCATTTCGACTCTCGTTTAGGTATGTAAAAATAATCATAATAACACCGTTCCCTCAACCTGCCATCTAAAACCTACCATCTGCTGCAGAAGGCAGTGATTCTTAACACATGCAGGCTAGCCAGAAAATTTCTTCAGTGTGAGTCGGACACCTTGCACCAATACTCCCACGCAAATATAGTTTCGACTTCTTCTAATATTACTTCCACACTTAACCCTACTGCTGGACACTTGGCTAAGGCCCATGCCATCAGTTCTAACCGGCTAGGCCGAGGAAAACAACTAATCAACAAAAATAAAAATAATATTAGCAACGGCTTTTCCCTTTGAGCAACTTTGTTCTTTTATGAAAACTGGTTTCTGTAACGGCGAAGTCTGGCGGTCCAGATCTGATCTCATTGGTTTCTGAGGGAGAGGCTGGCTTATAATGTTGTCCAGTATAGGTACAAACAAAACAACAAAAGATAGGCCCCTTGTTAAATTCATTGGGATCGACATGATAGGATCAGCATTACAAAGAAGTGTACGCAGCTGTAAGATTCAAGGATAGCACGTGTGCCCGTTGGACCAGCGGAAATTGCAATTCAGTGATGACCAGCCCTACTTTCGTCAGTTTAAGATTATTCTTTACAACGACGTGTTGGTCTGTGCTGTGTGCGATTACTTCAATTTATTTGCGACAGTGAATTATTTTTAACCAATCTCGATATAGCAGTCATAACTGCATACATGATTAGCGATTACGTCTAACGAATTCAATGAATCCCTTATTTTGGCAACCCAGTGTTAAAGTTATGTGGTGTATAAGACAGCCTTGATTACTAACAAAAGGTTGGTAAGACTGTGGTTACTTTTCCCACTGAAAGACTCCATGAATCTATTTCTTTATTTGTTTGTACTTTTCCTAAAAGGCTAAAGCCTAAGCCTACAATCACGTGCTTGCATTTCTGTGTTATTTACGATGCACCTTAAAATACATATAACTGTTTTTTACAAACCCGATACATATTATTTTCATTATTTTAGACTACTCCGACTACAATAGACATATCGCATTAAGGTGGCCCATTCACTTCACAAAATTTCATTGCTGATGATCTTAATTTCTGAGCCTTGCCTTGACATTTTATACTTACTCCCTATTTTCCTAAAATCTTTCAGCCATTGAAATGTCCGAAGCACATGAACACTCTTGCAACTGGTTGCTGCTGTATTGCTGGAAAGGTGGAGCTCCTGCTGTGGATGGGGCTCTACCGTCAGATCCAGTCGTTCGAAGCCTGCTTACCTAAAGGATACAAGTTAAAGGTCAATGACTATGACATGTGTCTTAAGACTTCTACGATGGTAAGTACTGTTTTTGTTATTCCTATGTATTTAAGGTTCCCGACCCTTTGTGTAATGGCCTGATTTTGTGTTATATGTGTAACATCGCCATGTAATGGTTTGGCCTTCACCTAAAGAATCTTAGCTGATTTTCTTCCCAGAGATTTGTGTTGGTTACCATGCACCACATTCACGTCAGATTAATACCAAGATAAACTATTATGATTATGAAAATAACAGTTAAATAACTTGCATTTTCGTGTTTCCAGATGCTGGAATGTCGGGTTTTCGTGTACAGAGCAAAATTAAACACAAGTACAGGTGATTGCAAGAACTATGCACATCCATTCGTAAGGATAAATACACTGAACGCTGTCAAGGAAACGAAGGTATCTAACTATAATATATTATAATTGTATAATATGGGTATAATTTGTCCTATTTGATATATAATTTGAAAGAGTATTCAATTCAGTTTTCATTCCGGGTTTCAGTACCATGTACGATTTAAGAACTCGTGCTGTACGAGTCAATTCAAGAAATGAAACACTGAGGATGTGTTTAAGCTGCTCTGTAAATCCAGATGCTGTCCCTCGTATAACATGCCTCTCCAATCGTGCCGCATTGAGTTTGATTCTCACCTCTCATTTACCATTACCGTTGAACATGATTCATTTTGACTATCTACTCTCAATTACAGGTACAGTCAAGGACTCTGACACCAATCTGGAATCAAGTCCTGAAGATACATAAGCTTGTGTCTGCCACCCACGACAGAATACAAACCAGTCCACCCTTAGTTATGGTTGAAGTTCTGGACAGTGAACAAAATGTAAGTACATTCTTTTACCAAAACGTTTCTAAGATCTTTTAAATTGTATCCTTACTAATAAAGATTTAAACACGACGTTTACCGGAGTTATAATACACACTCTACCAATAAAAGATATTTGACAGATCAGTAGTACTGTGGGAATTCTGGTGAATTCCCAGATACCTCGGGAATACGACTCACCGCTATGCTATCACTGTCAAAGTCATTGAAATCCTTTTAAAATTCCTGTGCAATCATGCTCATAATTTCCATGGTTTCAGGATTGGGGATAGGAGGTTTTAACGATGTTTTTACTCATGACATGTTTTTTCTGGTATCAAGTTTCATTGCCACTGTTGCTTTATTTCAGCCATGTCTCTCACGGTTATTTAATTCATTAAATCTGTTAATCACAATTCGTCTATAAAAAACATTCAACCAAATTCATAGATGTAGACATGGTATTTTACAAACCTTGTTGCTAAGCAATGGTCTTATTTTTGTTTGTATTCGTGTCTGTGTTTTTGTTTTCTATTATGGAATCAAATTCCTTCATACAGCTTTTCAATAAACTCTGAAAAGTAAGATGCACGAATTTGTTCCACAAGTGATGAACGTGCGGTAATGAAGTAAAGTGACAAATCGCATAACTAGTAAAATGACCATACCTTTTCTAAAGTGTCCCAATAAACAGATCGTTTACTTTTTGTCTTCAATTGGTCACTATTCATGTTATTATTTACCATTATTATAGTATTTAAAAATCACATCATTTAAGGTGGATGCGCTAAGGTTTTCCGAGACATTAAAAAAATCTTACATGTTTTTCAATTTTAAGTTAGTGTCAAGCTGTATGTTGCATAAAATATAATTCGCGACTGTAACAAATGACTATAGAATTATAATCAATAAAATAGCAGTGGTGGCCGAGTGGTAACGGCCGCGACTTACGAGTTGTAGGTCGTGCGTTCGAACCCAGCCAGGCGCATTACTTTGTGTTAATAATTTCATCACCATTGCTCTCAAATGGTGAAGGAAAATATCGTGAGGAAACCGGCATGTCCTAGAACCAAAAATTCGAAGACATGGGCCATCTACCTGCCCGCACTGGGCCCGCGTGGTGGATTACGGCCCACTCCCTCTCACGGAGAGGAGACCTTCGCCCAGCAGTGGGAACGTTATAGGCTGAATATGTAATCAATAAAATCACCAATAGTTAATTTTATCCCACTGAGTGACTATTGCATGAAAAAATCATACAATGGGATTAAATAAACTTAGATGGTTGTATTAATGATTGTCAGAATATAATTTTCTTAATATAATTTTCTTAATACCTGTATGAACAACCACACCACAAATTAATTTTGCGGCGTTTCCACCTTAAATAGACAAAGGATGATATCACGAAATGTATGGAAGCTGGTACCCACTCCAATACGAATAAATTATAGAATATTGATTTATTACAACAATTTCAATGACCCTCGTCTTAATTCCTTGTCCGATCTGAGAAATACAGGGTGGAAGTTGAGACAAGGCAGTAAAGGAAGATACTTTAAGAGACTGCTGAGATTTCTTGAGTACCTAATTTGCATTATCAGATTTTGAAAAAATGGTATAGTCAGTCAGAAAAACGTTAACGGGGGTCAGTTAGAGAACGTTAATCCAAATTTGTCTGTTATAGAAACAATTTAAAATGGTCAAATTAAAGTATTAAGATTCTACAAAAATATTATGTCATATATCCATCCTTGTTGGAGGGAAATTAATCGTTCAAAACACGATAAATTGTAATTGGCTCGATGAAAAAGAAAACTATTCGAAGTCGGTTAAAAAGGTACCTGTTAGGACCTTTTTAACCGACTTCGAATAGTTTTCTTTGTGATTCATGTGTGTGTTCAGTGATTCATGGGGAAATTTTTGTACTTCTTGCTCATAATTACCTATTTGAAATCAATCTGACATTGCCCTGAAATAATGAACCAAAACATTTGAGATCTAACAAATCAGTCCGGACTTAGTTGTACTTATAGCCTAAAGTGAAAATAATGGCACATGATCATGTTTACTTAAATTACAGGGTAAAAGCGAGCTCATCGGACGGTTGGAAGTCGAACCCGTGGTGGATGACAAGCAGGACTATGAGTTTGCTCCTATGCTGCAATGGTACGATCTTCACAAAGGGCAGGAGTATTGTGGACAAATACTTTTGTCTGTACAGCTGTGTCAGGTAACGATGAACTTTTGAAACCCATATCAGTATTTTAGAAGAATTAGGAATATACTCTGCTTTGTATTCCAAAGGTATGATGTGGTTCTGACTGTCCTTTGCCAGTTGTAGGAATATTGGATTGAGTTCAGTTCAGTTCAATTCAGTTTTTCGTAAAGACGAGAAGGCAAATGCCATGTTCTGTCGCAATGTTTTATTGCGTTTTTATCGGGGCTACGTTTTTTTATAACATAAATTGATGACAGTATTCCCGAAGAGTTGGGAAGAGAGGTATTATAATAGAATTACATATCCAGATAAGTTTAAGACCCATATATTCAGGGTGACACGCTTAATGCCAGACTGGGCACAGATCCAGACACTGGGCTGCTCCTGGGGAAATCCTAATGGAAAAACCCAATAGGTAATACTGCCCGGCCTATTTACCCCAATAACAATAGACCAGAGAGGCAGGTTCTACTTTACTTTATGTTTATACTAAAAATGTAAAAATAAAGAATCGGGCAGCCCACCTAATGGTAAGTGGTTATTTACATCTATGACCCTTTGCAATGCCTTAGGATTAGGTACCGCTGGTGTGTTGCAAGATTTGCAAGCTTGTGACAAAGTGATACTTATCCATCAATATCTTTAATTACTTATTTACAATATATTAGGTCTTTACCTATGAAATTGCCGTTTTGCAGTACTGGCCATTTCAAATCAAAATAATTTTTGTTTGGGTAAGAATTCTAATTTCAAATTAATTTTATTTTAAAAACATGGATTTTTTTTTCCAAAAGTAGTCATTTGTTTATTGATTAGTGTTACATTTTCATCGCATTTCAATCTTTTTCGTCATCATGGATATGTTAAAAATTCGAGTAATTATGGAATATGAGTACCGTCGTGGCAGCAACGCGGCACAAGCGGCACGCAACATCAACGACGTTTACGGAGCTAACACTACAAACCAACGCACCACCTGTTATTGGTTTGCTCGCTTCCGTTCTGGAAATTTCGACCTGAAAAATGAACCTCGCGGTCGTCCGAAGACTTTGGTCGACAATGACGAATTAAAGGCGATTGTGGAAGCTGATGATACACAATCTACGGCTGAATTAGCAGCAGCTTTCGACGTTAGCGTCAAAACAATATTGGTCCATTTGCGTCAAATTGGCAAGGTAAAAAAGCTTGACAAATGGGTGCCCCACGAACTCAATGATCGTCAGCGCGAAGTACGCGTCGAGACGTGCCTTGCACTGCTCAACAGACACACAAATGAAGGAATTTTGAACCGCATTGTTACCTGCGATGAAAAATGGATTCTGTTTGATAACCGCAAGCGCTCAGCAAGTTGGTTGGATCCTGGTTCAGCACCTAAACAATGCCCTAAACGAAAACTTACCCCTAGAAAAGTGATGGTCACTGTTTGGTGGTCTAGCGCCGGTGTGATTCATCACAGCTTCTTACCAAACGGGGTGAGCATTACTGCAGATGTGTATTGTGAAGAACTGAACACAATGATGGAGAAGCTGGCACATCTCCAACCAGCATTGGTCAATCGCTCGTCTCCGCTGCTCCTGCACGACAACGCGCGACCTCATACTGCACAGCAGACGGTCTCCAAGTTGCAAGAACTGGGGTTGGAAGCTCTCCGTCATCCGCCCTACTCACCAGACCTTGCGCCTACAGACTACTACTTTTTCCAGAATTTGGATAACTTCTTGGCGGGAAAAAAATTCAATACCCGAGAGGCAGTACAAAATGCCTTTGAAGAATTTGTTGCCTCCCGTCCAGCTGATTTCTTTAAGAAGGGCATCAATAAACTGCCACTGCGATGGCAAAGATGCATTGATTGCATGGGTGATTACTTCGATTAATACAAATAAAAAATACATGAAAAAAATTCGTTTAAATTTTTTCATACAAAACGGCAATTTCATAGGTAAAGACCTATTATTAAACTGAGCAATTGGTGTTTTCTCATTTTAATTTCAACTTAGAGCGGATCTTCATGTTATTCGCTATTCAAACATTCAGCTATTGTTATGTTATGTTTTTGTATGTTTCATAGCTTAATGTTTTGTAAGCAGATATCAACAAAGGTCCTGTCACGTAAGTAAATATCATGTCATTTCTCTACAGGTACCTACTACTATTCTCTGTTTGTAATCTTTTCACGCCCTAACGGCTTAACTGAAATCCCTTTAATTTGGCACGAAGGTAGAACTGACTATGAAACCTAGGCAAGGACATTTTTTTTAACGTTTTTGGTTAAAAGACGTGAGTGTCTTTATGTGTGTATGTATATATTTTATCACGGCAGTACGTCGGATAATATCTAAACTTCACGAGGGTGATGCCACGAGCAAATTAAAGCTAGTCATTTATATTTAGAGACATTTATCTTGTCTGTTACTACCAAGCTGTATTTATATTATCGACACAATATAGTGCCACCAGCTTACAGAACGCACACACATGTGCCAGGTGGGTATATACTCGTACAAAGTATTTATTTATGAACCAAAGTTACTATTAACAATATACAAACAAGACGGTGACTCAATAGTATTTTATCAAATACACCTAATAAAGTGACACCTACTTCATAGACATAAATACAACACCACACTTTTAACCAACCAAACAATATAATAGTCACAAAATACAGAGACGCTTACCGGTACGCATTACAAATAAACACAACACAACAATTCAAATCGACCCATTGATGGCTATCGTGACTTTTTCTGAATCTTTTCCCCTTTTCATTCCGAGGCTTTCAAATCCTGGAGTATTCTTAAAACCACTTGAGGTCACTTCAGTAGGAGATTGGTATCGCATTACAGCAAGGCTATGTGGAGTATCTGCTGACCACACCAAATGCAAGCTGTATTCTCGTTTTTTGCTTCGAACTCCCGAGATGCAGACTTGTACGTAGTGGTTACAAACTCCGCATGGTATTTATTAATGAATCACAAAAATAAAATACATATAATATTGTGATTTTATACAACAGTAATCATATCCGCACAAGACGATGACATCAACAGTAAACAATACAAAAACAATTTAAAACACACACTTCCAAGCTACCCAACGATGACAATGCAAATTATTCCGAGTCTTTTCTTTTTCTCTTTCAAAATTATCAGATTCCGAAAGAAGAGGGCGTTTTTAAAACAATTAGGGGCAATTTCAGTAGGAGATTAGTTACAGACTTACAGCAAGATAGCATACCACGAATGATAATAGTTTTTTTTTTATCACAGTATTGTTCTAAAATTAGATAAATGAAATCTTTTGATACCTTCGCCATGCCCATACCATTTTTAAAATAACATATAACCCAGGGCAATTTCTGCTGGAAAAGTACGTAATTATTACAAAATATTCAATCCTAACTTTTGCCAGCGGCTTGACCCTCGTGGAGGTTGAAAATTATCCCATGGAAACGTACTACCAAGATGCAAAATATCCTATGTTTTAATCCAGGTTGTAATCTATCTGTGTGGCAAATATCATCCAAATCCATTAAGCCGTTTTTGCGTGATCGAGTAACAAACATCCAATTTATCTAAACATACAAACTTTCACATTTTATTATATTCACTATTTATAAAGTCACCGTCTTCACTATACCTAATGTTTTCTGTAATCCCAAACTACGTAGGTACATAAATTTACGTGTTTTTTTAACGAGGGTTTAGGAAGGCAAACTACAGAACTCTGTCTGCTACAATCCGTACATACTCCTTTTGCAAACTAATTTACAATTGTATATTTTAGTATTGTTGGGCTTCAACAATAGCAATACAATACAGTAAAGTTTTACCTAATTGAACGGGAAATGATGATAAATCCCTTTCCTATTTTTGAAGATACCAGAAACTTTAATGAGAAACACACTGTACAGTCCGGTTGAAGCCACATTTATTGCGGCAGGGGTGAAGGACGCAGATCAAGAATTTGATGAACTGGAAAGTTTGCCACCAAATCTGATACCGAAATCGACTACCTACAAGTGATTTTCATTTTAATATTTATCGTCAAGAATACGAACTCGTTAGCAGCATATTGCTGTCCTAATCAATGTTCTGTTATACATTTATTTGCAGTGCAAATAACCATAGTACCTACAACAGTTTTATAATAGTGAAAATATTTTCGTCATCATGTCGATGATTCTAATATTCAATTCAAAATTAGCTTAAACCAGAACTGACATCAAATTATATATCAGACAACTTCAATCTTTGCAGAAACAATATTTCAAAGCCTGTATTCAGTTATAATGAAAATGTGTTGTAGAAACTCTATTTTGAACACATCTTAATAATTATAGTAACACAAAATTTCATCAGGGTTGACGTCTACTGGTGGGGGCTACGTGACGTCACAACCACGAGGAAACCCTGCGTGATCCTCGAAATAGACGAGCTAACGATAAAGTCCGATGTCGTATGTGACAAGAAATCCAACTGCAACTTCCCGAATGGAAGATCTTCGCAGATCTTTCAAGCTCCGTTGGATGAGGTCTACTGCCCTCCTTTGAGTATCAGACTTTATGATAGCAGCACTTTTGGAAGAACCCTTTTCTTGGGCACAAATATAGTGAAGAACCCGAATAAATATATTGTTGATTGGCTGCCCAAAAGAGAAAGAGAGGCGTCTTTGAGGAGTGTGTCAATTACAGCATCAAATTTTTTTCAAGGTTTGTTTGTTTTTTGTACTATACCTAAAATAGGTGGCAATTTAGGAACGGGGTCATTTTTTAATAATTGTTAAGAGACGCTACACCTTTAAGTGTAGAGATAACCTAACAGCCAAAAAGGGATAAGATATTTTTTTTGCGAAATCGACTTTGTTATCTTTATTTTCTCTACGTCTAAGTAAATACCTATCAAACATTTGCAGTCAGTCAAGTCTTGTATATACGAAAGAGTTGTCCCCCATCGATTGAAGATATAGGAAGCAAAATTTCTCTGCATGGCGTCCAGAAAACTAAGAAGTCACGATGGAGTCGTATCTTTCGCACAAAAGAGGCAGACGAAGAAAAATACGTTCTTCTTCCAATGTTCTCCAAAGATAAAAATCCAAAACTGGCGAAGAATAATTCCTTAGAAAGTTCTGAACAGAGAGATTGGTGGATGAGATATTTTTCTACGCTAGCGGTTCGTTCTTGTATGAAGTAATTCATATACATACATATAACCTCATGATACATTTTTTTTATTAAATCGTATTTTCGTGTAGAGGTCATTGTTTCATATCTTACTACCACCATGAAGTAACACCTAAACACACAATTTGGTCAAAGCGATCAGTTCTTTACCATATCACGTTAGATTTTTTAAGAACCATGCATGTGGACATCTGAGATGGTCTCTTTGGAAAATAACCGTGCACATCTGTATAAATAAAAAGAAAAGTCCTGACTAACTGACTGACTCATCAACGCCCAGCCCAAACCCTTGGACCTAGAGAGAGAGCTGAAATTTTGCACAGAGGTTCCCTTTATAATGTAGACAAGGAATAAGAAAGGATTTTTCGAAATTCAACCCCTAAGTGAGTTAATTAGGGGATGAAAGTTCCGCGCGGGCGAAGCCCCTGGCAAAAGCTAGTTTGAAATAAAGTGTCCTAGCAATTTTCACAGAGAATCACGTTAAACTGGTAGCTAAGCCGATGGTTAGCCTTAATATACTTCTTGGAATTACCCCTTAGCCGTATTATTAAAATGTAATAATGTTATTAGAAGCTTTCATTATTTTTTATGATTTTAGGATGATACGGATGAAGACTTATCAAGTTCTGAAAAAATCACTGTAAGTTTTTCTTAAAGATCTCACACAATAAGACAAAGCATCGCCAGGTAAATACTTCACTTAGCTGGTAACTTTCAAAGTAAGTAAGTTTATAGAGCCTTTTAGCTCTATTGGTGAATTGACCTCCTTAATGCTTAGCCTCGGTGAAGTCAGCCTTACGCTGGTATGAAATAATGTCCAGGCTTCGAATCAAACTTCGATTTACATTTAAAGATACCACACGTGGCAAAGCAGGCGTCAAATATTCTAACTATATCATCAATTGGCGAAATAAAACGTTTTGCTGTCGATTGGACAGCAAAATATTTGATTAGTTCTACAGAAATTGCGACAAAACCATCTTTTTCCAGGAAATTTCAACAGTGACTTCCTTAAAGTTTTCCTGGAAAAAGATCGTGGGATCAGAATCAGGTCATTTCTAACAAATTAAAATATGTTTGAAATGGACACAAAGATTAGAAAGATAGAATACTCTGTATTATATACACCATAAAAACCAGAGGTAAAAATTTAGAAATTTTATATATCGCACCTTTAAAGACAAACCGTTACTAAACGAAATTTTTCGAAAATTGTGTTACAAATGCCATCTTCCTTAAAATTACGTAAACTATACGATAAATATAACACATTCATAAAAAAACCACTGTATGAAGTAGATAGGCTCTAATTTTGACAATTACAAAACTAAATAAGATTTTGTTGCTAAATGCAATAACGTGTTTAAACTAATTGTGATGTATTTTGTTTTTTCGTTTAGTAACGGTTTGTCTTTAAAGGTGCGATATGGTGACACGAAATGGGTGGTCTCTTCCCTAAAAGTGATCTCAGACAACCTTTGAATGGTTTAAAGAGAGAAGGAGCGACCATATTGAAGGTAGTCAGTAGTTTCCATGTAAATGTACATAAACATAGAATAAATACAAACATACATAAAACACACTTACATACATATTTTCATGTTTTGTTTATCATGTTTTTTATGCAATAATAAAAATTAAACAAGAGCAAGGAACTCTTATACTCCATTTACAATAGCATTAGACAGAAGTTAAAAAAGGTTCTTTTTAATGTACACTTCGTAACAAAATTATATTAAAGGTGTTGCAGTTACGATATATGCCAAAAAAATTAAAGTGTCAATGCTAAAAACCTAAAAGAAGCAGGAGTGAAAAACACCGAGTAACTAAATTAGTTTATGACGACGAAGTTTTACCAAACGTATTGTGGGTCGTAAATTGTTATTTAAAATAAAGTATTGTAAAAAATATATATTTTATTTTCTTATAACCTTAATTAGATTTAAATCATCATGTGATTGTTTGTTTCATTCATTCGTTTTGTTGTAGGTTTGTAATGTGTGATGAAGATGTTATTGTAAATAGAAAATTATCTAAAATAAACATTACTTTTACTTCGTTTATCTCAGTATTTAGTACTGTCTTAAATCTACCTAAAAAAGTTAGAAGTTAACTTTGAAATAAAATGTTTTGCACTCCTGCTTCTACGAGCCTCTTTTTTCTAAAGCTATAACAAATGAGGTATAAGTTATGATGATTAAACTAAATGGGCTAAGAGAATGTTTTCCCTTGCCAGAATTTGTAACCCAACATTTAATTTAAATTTGTAAAAATCTCGTTCCAGGTGTACGCAGGTGAGTTAGAAGCTCAGCCAGAATTTTCCAAATTCAAGGACTGGTGTACGACCCTAAAGCTTTACAGCGGCAACAAGACTGGTATACCTGAGAAAGACGAACAGCTATACTGTGGCTTCCTAAAGGCTGGCATCGCTATATATAGGTGGCCTCCACCTGAAGAAACTATTGCTGTTAGCACCACTGGTGTTGAACTGAATTATGGGTGGGTGAGCAAATTTTTACCTAAGCTAATCGCACATTTAAGCCGCAATGGTCTGCAGCGCATCGCATTTCAGTACAAAACAGTGCAGTGTGACCTACATCCAGTGCGTAATGGTTCTTAAATAATGTGCGAAAGTAATCTATACTGAATTTTGCAATGCGGTGAGGTTCGCCCTAATCTGCTTGAAGCTTTCAAACGTCATTTGGACGGACCGACCATCACTGGCTATCAGAATTGTACCACACGCATTGAGCATTGACTACGCATGTGTTCGTGGTCGGTATGTATTCATTATATAAAAGAACTTTATTAGCATCAAACGGATTTTCAGCTTCTTAAGTCGAAAAATATAGTAGGTAAGCTAGATGGACCGAGGCATCCAGAACAGACTAAATGTGAAACGCAATGAATCTGATGTTATGATCCAGTCGAAACTGGAGAGAGACATATGGCAAGTAATGGACATCGCCAGGTTTAATTGATTGATAAGTTGCTGATTGACACAGCTGTTCTCTTGCGAGAAACGCACATAATTTTAAATATCATTTCAGTTTCTTCAACGACTATCCTGATAACGAGGCATCAAAGTTTCTGGTTCGTGTATACGTTGTCAAAGGGGTGAACCTGATACCAAAAGCATTCACCGGAAAACTGGATCCATATGTAGCTATCACCTGCGGCAGCAAACACCTTGGAGATAGGAAGAACCATGTGAAAAATACCCAAAATCCTATCTTTGGCAAGTAAGTAGACATCAGTATTCATCACACACATTCATTTATTATTGCAAATTAAAAAAATAAACCAAGTAATTATTTATTAATTATTTTAAATAGAACTGCTGAATCTAATTTCAATACTCGTGTCAGCATTTACTCAGATTACCACGAAGATTGCCCGCTTTCGGAGACATACTGCTCAGCCTTTCTGTTCTGATGGACTCTATCAATGTGGTCTCATTTAAACAGAAATTTTCTCATATCAGCAATGTCTGGACACTATTGACGAATGCTATTATAGATGACTCACCAAAACTTTTGCTCACCAATTTTAGAATGTACGAATTCAGATGCACATTACCAGACGACTATCTCCTAACGGTTTCCCTGTATGACTACGATGCCATGCCTCCTGACGAGCTGATTGGCTCCACAACCATCGACTTAGAAGACAGGATATATTCCAAGCACAGGGCAAAGGTCGGCTTAGCTACAGAATATACCACGTGAGTAAAATTTAATATTTTCTTAACTAAAAGAATGCAGGCACAGCGGTATATGGTATGTATAATTACCCTTCCAACAAATCTAGATGGTTAAGTTTATGAAACGCCAAAAAGTTAGGTAACAATTGCGGAGAACAGACAAGCAGAGGCGGGGTGGTGGACAGTTTGACAGTAATTTGCATTTAATCTGATATTATGCCAGATAGTACTCATTACTGCAAAACTATACGCCACCCTAACCACCACCATAACCACTTCTGTCTGCACAACGCAACGCATAATACTCCAGCACTATAAGTATGAAAAATAACGTCACACTAACCTATGTATAATTTATCTCAACATACAGGGACACTGCAGCACCCAAAGCATTGAGCTGACCACCATCATGCAAGGTGTATATCCTCGTTGTTTCTAACATACTAACGAGATACACACTTGCAGTTGGGGGTGCTTGTACTAGGGTACGCAAAGCATATTTATTTATTCATCACAGTAATTCATTAAATATATGTGAGTAAGTAATTATTTTTGGCCAGTCCTATACCATTATCATCAGCGGAGACACGGTCAACCACACTATTAGGAGTGTCATTATGGGATGTAGTGGTATTGAAAGTTGTGGGAGATTTACATGACACGCCCCGCTAAGATGATGATCAGTGCGATATTTAACGGTTTTTTTTTGGTTGAATAAAATTTGAAGATTATATTTTTATTTGCTCTACACATGATGCAATAGAAACAGAAACATGTTTAATTTTTTCAAGTTTAACTTTATGAATCTAGAGGACTACTGAGGCCAAATCGTTCTGCGTCGGAAAAACAACCTTAAAAATTTCAGCGTGTTTATTAGGCATCTAACCAGCTTAGAAAAGTCTCCTTAGCCTTTTTGCCTACTAAAGCTTTATCTTTGTTCTATTTAGTTGGCACTATGCCCTTACGCAAATGCGAGCGCGAGTTTGCACTTGGAAGTGCGTTATATTTTATTCATCCTATCTTTCCCAATTTTCAGGATCGGCCCTCACAAATGGCGTGACTGTCAAAAGCCTTCAGTAATTCTGGAAGATCTTTGTGCGAAAAACCATTTGGATCCGCCAATTTTCCCAGATAACGCTACAGTGGTCGTAAACGGTGTAGAATATAGAGATAACGACAGTAATGGTAAGATTTCTGAATATAAGATTTTGTTGAAATATAAGATTTGTGGAGCTAACGTGTGGTTGATTTTATGTAATTTACTCGAAACAACTAATTAAACCAGCTAACCATAACCTGTCAAATTGTTAAATACCGTTTATCGTGTTTCCGGCAAATAAAACGGCGGTCACTAAAACTGTACAGTTTCAACATTCATGATTTGTAGACACCCAGTTAGACTGTGCTGGCACGTTTGCCTGTTCAGATTAGTCTCTAGATGTTTGGTAAATTTTATAAATCATTCTATAATATGTAGTGATCGTGTGGCTATAGAAAACCTTTATCTTTTCACAGTAAGGTGTTACCGTTCAGCGGCAGATCGTAAAGAGAACATTTGCCTCAGCCTTCTGCACAGTTGGTATACATTACCAATATGTGGGTACCACTTAGTGCCCGAACACGTGGAGACTCGACCACTGACGAACTCCGGGAAGAATGATTTGGAGCAGGTAATTCATTTTAAAATGAGAGATTTCTAAAGTTCTTAGAAACAACACTAGCCGGCGAAAGGGACAGCAGATGACTTATATAGTTAATTACTTTTTATCAATGTATATTTTATGCACGCGGGGCTCCGATCGCTGCCAGTGTGGTGAAGCTGTCGATTGCTTCGAATACCATGGTCTATCTTGCAGTAAAAGCGCAGGCGGAATGGCTTGACACGCCAGTATTAATGACATCATCAGTCGTACTTAGAACCCAATGGCTCGGCAAGCGACGATGGGAAGAGACCAGCCGGAATGACCATAATGCACTAAAATTGGGCAGGCCTTTGGTATAGGACGCAACGTTCGACACCCTTGCTTTATCCCAATTTCCTAGTACGCCAGGCTGTGCTGGGCTGGCTGCTGCAGGTGCGGAAAACCTCAAACGGCGAAAATATTTCAATCTTATTGGGAGTTATATTATATTCAAGCCGTTTGGGGTTCAAGGTCATGGGTACAAGTGCCCACTTGGTATTTCGAGACGTTGCCAAGCGGTTGATCGTCTCTCCACGTGACCGGAAGGCTGGTCTAAGTTTGTTAGCCTATATATTATGTAAATCTTTTAATAAAGAAAATAAACCATATTTAATAATATTCTAATTCAAAGCTCCGTCTCCGAACGTTACAGGGCCAATTCAAAGCACCCTGCAGAAATCCAAAGGCTAGTTTTTGTTTCTATAATAAGGGCAATATAGAGGATGAAAGTTTGTATTGGACACCTAGTATTTTATATCCCTTGAGCAACCAAATACAAATCCGTTCAGTCGTTTTTCGTGATTGAGTATCAAATATACAAAGTTTCACACTTATAATATTAAAAGGGTAGGATCTATACTACTAATATTATCAATGTGAAAGTTGTGGACTTGCATTTGTCTTGAGCAACCGTTTGGGTAGTCGATAGTCTTGTGTATCTTCTATATAAATCAAAAGAAAAGTCCTGACTGACTGACTGACCCATCAACGCCCAGCCCAAACCCTTAGACCTAGGAAGCTGAATTTTTTTCGAAATTCAACCCCTAAGGGAGTTAAATAGGGGTTGAAAGTTGTGCGCGGGCGAAGCCGCTGGCAAAAGCAAGTCGAAATATATTTACCAATTCTGAAGTACACGCGGGCGAAGCCACAGGCAGGAGCTAGTATAAAGCGGTAATTTTATGAAAATTAAAACCAGTATTAAACGAAATCATTTATTCTACTTTTCAGGGTAAACTACAAATGTGGGTGGACATCTTTCCTCTAGATGCTGAGGTGTACATACCGCCGGGAGTGAACATTACGCCTCGGAAGATAGAGGACTACGAACTGCGCGTGGTCGTGTGGGATGTACAGGGACTGAAACTGGCAGTCCATGGAAAAAAAGTTTCGGATATTTACGTCAGAGCGTTAGTATTCTTTTAATTACGTGTTTTTTATTAACACACTACCACTAAGCAAAAGTGAAGTGGGCTTAAAGAGAGCTTTCGATAGTGTCTATCCATAGCACCAGCATGTCGATTCTGTGAAAATGCCACCGTGAAATCTTAGGTGGACTGAGCTGTCAGTGTCATTCCACCTGATGCTAGGATGTCACGCTCACTTCACCTAAATTTTCACAGTGAGATGATTACAGAATACCAACGCAGGTTCGATGATAGCTCATCAGCAAAATACTAGCTGTACTATTGCGGTATATGGTTTTCAAAATATTTACATAATTAGTCTCTATACATTTATTCAGGAGTACCTTCAATAATGACTTACTGTGAATGTTGTCAAATGCTTTGGCGTAGTCAATGAAATTTACGAATCCTGCTTGTTCAGGTGGTTGTTGGGACTCAAGTTGACTGTTGTATAACAGTCAACTTGAGTCGTTAACCGTATGGTTAACCGTAACGTAACCGTATGGTTATTAATTGCTTTTATACTCGTAAACGTTTTATATAAATGAGAATCTAAACTTGTGGGGCAATAGTTACCTCCCAATTTAAAATTTAGCACCTTTTTTGTGTGGAAGTATTATTGTGGGATAGCAAAATAAAGAACAAAATGAACCAGTTTGTAGTATTGTATTAATTAGAATTGTGATGTGCGGAAATAATACGAGCTCTCCGATTTTAAGAGCTTCCGTGGAAATGCTATCGTTCTCCAGGAGCTTCTACAATATTCGAGGCTACGAGCTGCGCAAAGTGCAATCGACTTCAAAACCAGAAATCTGGCGAGATATCTGATGTGTTTTTTGTAAAAAGGAAATATCCTTGTGCGATTGGGAAAAGGGAGGAACTGTTTCTTCAGCAGAGTAATAATGTTACAGCTAATGCTGAAACTTTGTTCGAAGACAAATTGCAATTGACGCTCGCCGCGTTACCTTACCCCTACTTCCCAAACCGTAGGGCCCTAAAATGGTTTGGGAATAACTTTGTTCTCCACTGCCCAGTTTGGCATTAAAGTCTCCAAGGATCATGGTCCAAGTTCCTCAATGGTCATCACGTGCTTTATTCAAGAGGTGATAAAACTCTTCCAGTTCTCGTCTGGGTATGCTGTGATGTAGGAGCATAAATGTATGCGGTGGTAAGAGTTTTCTTTTCTATAAACCGGAACTTTAATACTCTATCGGAATATACAACGAAAATTTGAATTTCGCTAGCTACCCTGGCGTTCCAACCTTTATTGATTGAAATTATTTTAATTTAGAAAAAGGATAAAGCACACATCTATTTTTTTTACATGATGTCGTATCAGTAGATTGCAAAGTATTTGCGAAGCAGGGGTGGCTCATTAGTTAATAATATAACATATTTATTTGGCAGCTGGATAGACACTGTAGAACAGGCGCAGTACACGGATGTTCACTACAGCAGCTCTTCAGGTGAAGGAAAATTCAACTGGCGTATGATATTTCACTTCCAATACCACCATGCTGAGAAAAAGGTGATTATGATTATTATAATATCTTAAAATCACGCATGTGGTACCCGAAGGGTTAAGTGGTATCATAATAAAATCAGAATCACAAGTTGCCGCGGCCTTTGAAAATGTATTTTCAAAAATTGCCGTTTCAAATACAAATTTCCTAAAGTCACCGCCATCCACTGAGTCTTTGCTCGAAGAAAATGCCAATGTTTTGAAACATGTTCCATAGAGTTCGAAATTTAATTTTGAAACATATTACTAGAGAGAGATATTCTTACTTCATATTTGAGTAAATTCAGAGGGTTGACATTAATTGTTGATCAATTCTTAATCCTTTTTTGTTTCTTGATTATATTAATGAATTGCCTTACTTTATAAACTATACCTAGGTGATGAGTTGTCTGTACATTTTACAGCTAGTCGGGTAAAAGTCGTCTTAAAGAAAATGATAGGATGTACTTTAAAACTTGTACACTGGAAGTCTGTGGGTTTGTCATACCAAAAGATCGTGAACATGACATAGTGTTGTTTGCGGATGATACTTCACTTTAATTGAAACTTAAATATCAGCAGCTGGTTACTGATGATGTAAATAGTACGATCTGGAAAGTAGTTAACTGTTTCAATGCCAACAATTTACTTAGTAAGACTATATGTAGTAGCTACCTTTATTGTTTAACATTTAAATTTATCGAAATTCGAAGCATTCAGCTAGTCGATATGTTTTCATTCGAATTCTTAACATAACTGGACGCTGAACAGTTTCTACGACTACGAATGCGAATGAATAAATTCATAATTACAACACGGTTGGCAGACCGATTGGTGACATCGCATTAATTTACTATTGCAGACAGACGTTGCTGTAGTTTTGCACTTATTCTAACATTATCCCCCTTATTCATATACGATGATTAAAGTTGAATGATGTTTAAACGTCAAAAATGTTTGGTTAAACAGACGCTAATCTTTACTTAACTTTAAGCATCGTTTTTTTGCCAGACACACTTTATATTTACTGTATATTTCGCATTTTACAGTTGGTGAGAAAAGAAAAAGGTCCGTTTACAGAAGTAGAGGAACATATGACACCAATATTCGTAGTACAAGTTTTGGACAGCGATGCTGCATCTCAAGATGATTTTTTAGGTATGTACCCATGTCAAATTACTCTTGATGACGTATCAACATCAAGCTTCTACAAAGTATGTTCAGGTTTATTTTCAAAGAGACTCGCAAACTTGGTCTCGCCAAAAACTTCGATGTCCGATGTCATGATGCTTGTAGAAAGTAGTGTTCGGCACTATGGTGCTCAAACATACCTTTCTCGTATTGACAGGATGGTTTATGTGGTAAATGTTAAAGTCTCGAGTTATAAGGGAAATAGCCACGGAAGAGAAAAAACATGGAATTGCAAAGTAGGCGTGGCACGCGTGCCACAATTAAGCGTTGTTACGCTAACTTGGTCCCAGTCGTGTTCTAACATCGCGTCGAGTTGCTAGTCTCGCGACAAATTTATTTTTCTGTAGCTATACCGTATTGTTCCATTTTGGAGCGCAAAAATGATAGTAGGAGAATAAATCTTAAAAATTGAGGTGTTTCGTACCATCGATATGTACGGTTTTATTTGTTTTCTAATAAAATCTTAGTTAATTTCAATTTACTAATAATTTAATATAACGTCTGGTTAAAATCAACCTTACATGATTAAAATAAAGTTTATTTTAGATTGATTGTATTCTCAATTTCATTCTGGAAAGTACTTCGCTACTCAATTAGTGGTGCAGTCGGGTCGGATGTTGGTTTTATCGATGGATATCGATAAAATAAAATTAGTCATTTAATATTTATTGCAAAATAACATTACAATACCACTATAGGTCGCTTAACATTCATACACGAAATTTATTTTAAGAAGTGTATTATGTTGCATAGATGCTTTATAGCAAAAATGTAATCAAACTTTTACATAATAACGTAATTATTATAATTTTAATGATGCCTGAGACGTTGCATTGCATTGACTAATCGGTCATTTCGGTGTGTAAGATCATTCAGTCATCAAACCGCCTCAATGACAGTACAACAAATATTTCAACGCCACTCCAGTGCCACTGAACAGTTCACCGTTTTCGAAAATCATTAAGTTTTTTAATCAAGTCAGTTATCATGTTTTATTATTATCACTTAAAAATATGGATTGAATTGAAATTTAATTAAACACGGTAATATTTTTTTCTCCTGTTCATTGTTTTATTGGTATTGTTTTCAATAGTATTATTTTTATTTCAGTTATTTATTTTATTTTCAAATAACACTACGTTATTCTTCCCACAGTTTTATTACTGAACTCTCAACAAGACACCCAATTTTTTGTTTAATTCAAAAAAAATATCTATCGATATCGATAATGTAATTAAAATTCAATGCATGTGCGGCATTGGTCGAGTAGCAATAGATATCGACCTATGACGCGAATATCGACCTTATTTTTATGTCAATTAAGTTTAAAATTGGGACTACTGAAAATACTGCCATCTATGGTCGAGTAGCGGAATTTACTCGGCAATCGAATCTAGTTTGACTTTAGATTACAAAACGTTGTAAATACTTTCTGAGCTAAAGTAAAATAAATCCTATCTACAGAGCCTGAAGGTTTATTTCCAGATGTAGGATATATAGCATGCAGGATGTAGGATAGCTTATGCTAGTTTTGACTAAAACTAAAACGACAAATCAAACGAATTGTTTATTTGTAGTGCATTATATGATTATCGGATTATGTGTGTGAGTTTGGCGACAACGGTTCCTATAGTAATTTTGTTGCATTGCAGTTCCACCTGTTTTTTCTCTTCCGTGGAAATAGCTATATTGAGTCACTTAGACACAAGAAATAGTAAAGATGGTAAACTATTTTAAAATTTACGCTAAAATAGTTAAGGTTATGTTATGAGTATGAAGTGTCTCTAATGAGATCTCGCGAGAACTCGCCCACGATTTGGTGAACGAGCGAATGTGCATTCTTGCGTTCGATGCAATGTCGCTGAGTATTCGATTAATACTCGAACAATGCTTTTAGGCCACATACGGGGCATGATTTGCAACCACAACGCTTTAGTAAACGAACACTTCGTGTGGTTAAACTGTACAAGTTTAGGAAAACCCAGTTAGCAGCTTGCTCATGTAAGCTTTCGATTTGGGACACCTGATTAGACCTGGAGAGCAGAATTTTGGACATTACCCATAGTCGTCGTCGTCATCGTTATCGTCATCGTCTACATATCCGTAGATATTCCAGGCCGGTATTAGTAATGGTTTTGCGAGTCAAATCAACTCATAGATTTTAGGGGATGGTACAGTCAGCGTCTAAAATATAGGGACGAACAGACAATTCAAAATGATCTACACAACTATGAAAATTTAATATTAAGTCAATGGCACACGGAATGTTTCAGAATGAAGACCGTACACGACACCTGTCATTCTAACAAGAACTTTATTGAATTGAGATAAAGTTTAATTTTCATAGTTTTTTATATCATTTTGAACAGTCTATTTGTCCCGATATTATTGACGCTGACTGTACGAGACAAGGTCATTTTTATTAAGCCATTTAACAAATCCTTCGAAGTATAAAACAAAGTCGCTTTTCGTTTTTATACGCTTATATCTTATAAACTACACAATTAATTTTAATGCGGGTTTCGTCTATAGACAGAGTGATTCAAGAAGAAGGTTTATAATTATGTATAATACACCGACCTCCCCGCGGGCGAAGCCACTGTCAAACGCTAGTAAATAATAAAAATCACATTTTGAAACCTTTATTTGCAATTTTCAGCATCAGCGTCCTTCAATTTGAATTCAATGTCCAGAGGAGCAAAGACTGCTAACAAATGTAATACAGCAGAAATGGAGAAACAGACAAAAATTAATCTCTTCTCAACTATGAAGGTCAGAGCCTGGTGGCCGCTTATTTTCACCAACCGGAATACTGGAATTCCTTCGGCTGCTGTTAGTATTTTCTATTATTTTAAACAGTAGTTAGTAAACAGGATGTAACAAACCCATTCGATATGTTACGGCTAATAGCCGGAGTGCGGCTACACCTAGTTTTAGCCGGCTACAACTAGGTGCAGCCGGACTAGCGCTCGTTCGGCTCTCGCGCGGTTGGTCGCAATTCTAACCTAACCTAACCTATTTGGTCGGTAAGCAGTATGGTGCAATTCACAATTTATCGAGAGTTTACAATCTCGCGAGATAGATTATAATCTAACGGTATTTACAATTTTACGGTGACTTATGTAGGATACATCTAAGTTTAACCGGCTGCAGCTAGTTATAGCCGGCTAAAACTAGGTGAAGCCGCACTTCGGCTATTAGCCGTAACAGATATATAGTTATAATCAACCTATAATGTGCCCACTGCTGGGACACAAGCCTTCTCTCTATGAGTGGGCCTAATCCACCACGTGGGCCCAGTGCGGGTTGGGTGATGTCACATGACGTGATGATACTGACTTTTAGGTGTTAAGACATGCCGGTTTCCTCACGATGTTTTCCTTCACCGTTTGAGAGCACTGGTGATAAAATTAAGTACACAAAGTACATTGCCTGTTGGGGTGCGAACTTACGACCTACAACTCGTAATTCAGGGCCGATACCACTGGGTCACCACTGCTCTCCAGCCACAAAAACCCATCTCCAAGCCGATCTATGAAATCTGATGGCTGTCTGCCTGTGAACTGGGTAAAAATGAGTGAAAACGTATTGCTGGAAAATGACTTTTATTTCCAAGTATAAACTGACTTCTCACTGTACGAAAAGCCTATACAGTGCTAGTTCAGCTAAAACTGGAAATGTAGAACTTGATATGTCACCTTGTGTCAAACATAGATTATGACCATTAAAATCTCGATAACGGTATGTTGATATAAAAAATACACGTTGATCTTAAAACTCCGTCTTAGAATGGTGGTACAAGAAAATACCTACATAATATGACTACATAAGAATAAAATTTCAATCAACAACATTGATTGAAACAGGGTGGTGATAATGTGTGTCTTAAATGAAGTCGTATTTCCAGCTGTTAGAAAGTTATCGGATAAAATAATATTACCCCTCATTACAATTACCCAACCTCAACAAAAATAAAACATGTTTTGAATAAATGTAATGTAACAAGGCTAGTGTGACTGTCTGTCATGTTACCCTAATTAATTACAATATATCCTATTTCTTTAAAATTGTGAAACAATATTGAAACTCATTCCATTAATATTTAAATAAAAGCTTATCCCATAAAATATTATTATATTTTATCGAAAAAAACTTCAAAAGAGCTGAAGAATGATTTTCCAAACTTTACTTTATTTAATTTTTTACGTACTTTGACAAAACAATGTCGCAGTGTTATTTTGGGGTCCGAGTGAAACGAAACAAATTGGCAAATTTTAGATGTGTACATTCGTAAATATACGCCTTCTTCCTACGGGGGTAGGTAGAAATAATAACAGGACGTTTTGTAATATTGGAGTGCGTACTACACAAATTGGCAACCATTGCTATGCTTCAAATGTTTGTTCATGAGGTTTTGTCCACATCATTTTCAATCAAGAATAATAACGTCGCGCTGGTACAAATAATTCAACTTAAACTTGTTATTTGTAACTAGACATTAATAATGTGTACAATATTTTTGGTTTCAGGGAGTTATTGATTTGGAGATGACATTGCTACCGAAAGAGAAGGCCTTACTGATGCCGGTGGGAATTGGGAGGGAACCACCAGTAGCATTGCCTAACCCAAAGTAAGAAACATAATTCTACGCTTTTTAGATTCTAAATCTTTTTGTCGAACGGGCTAAACCAGTCTGCAGAATAGGGTTGGTTTGACTGTTTTAAATATATATTTAAAACTTTTTCATAACTGTAGCTGTAAATAAAATGAAATCGTAGCGAATTACAAACGATACAATCTGTTTATTGTTTTTTTTTTTTACAGAGCCGGTTCTAATTCCGAAAAAATATTATTTAGAATTATTTTCTGTTTATCGTCTGTTTGTCGGAATGTATGTTCCAATATCTCGGTAAAAATACCGGATTTTACAAAAGAAACAACAGCACTGTCACTTACATTTCAAATAAAATAACATCTAAAATCGTCTTTAGTAACCGTGCAAATAACAGGTATCATGCATAACATTGACAATGAAAATCAGAGACAAGAAGAAAAAATAAAAATTGGGTCCAGTAACCCTAAATCCAGAACACTACAGAAAACTAAACAATTTGAGCTATATTATAGGCGTACATTGTTTGCACTGTTTATATAGGGAACGTCTGTATCAAACTAAACTCATAGTGAAATCTTCGATAGGGTAAACCGTCAAGTACGACGGCACGGTTGGCGTAATGGTTAAGCGATTGACTGCTGCGCTGGTGTCACGGGTTCGATTCCCGCACGGAACAAATATTTGTATTACCTACGAGTAGTTGTTTCGGGTCTGGCTGTTTGTGTATGTGAGTTTATATGTTTGTAAACGCACCCACAATACAGGACACATTCCTAGTGGGAGCAACGTGTAAAAAGAAAAAAGTTGGGTCTTTCAATAAATAACCTAGCCATAAGTGTTAGGGGGCTTTTAAAGCGGTGTTTATGGTGGTTGTAGGCAATAGAAAGATACGATAATGTCGCTTGCTACATTGGCTAGTCCTAAAGTTATAACAGTTAATCATTGCGTATCTATGGAACCATTAATAATTTTGCGAAGAGTCAGTAAGTCAGAAGTGATCCGCCTTTCTTTTAAGCTAATCATCTTATAGTGCCTTAACCTATCATTGTAATCAGGTATAGCTTTTTTGATCCCATTCTTCATACATAGATTCGTAACAAATCGGGCCTAAACAGATTCAATATTATTTGTGTAACTTGAGTAAAAGGGAGACCAAATAGTGGAACAATACTACAAGGAGCTCCTTACCAGTACGTTATAGAGTAGAATAATATAATATAATATTATATTATGATCTCCTTTATTCCATTAAACACATATAAATTAAATTTTTAAATATTAGAATATATCAAAACATTTTAAAATATAAAAAATAGTAGCCCACCGGTATCGGGAACAGGGTCCAAGCTACCGGTGGTCAGGGCTGCTGAGAGAGGAACCTCCTTACTATACGCGCCGTGTCCAGTAATACTACTTTCTGGATCAAGCCCTTGATCCAGCTGCCCAACGAGAGCCTCCTGAGGTGTTGGTCGAGGCTCTTGGCTATAATATATTATATTTATTTATTAGGCTTCTCAACAATGAGTACACTGTTATTTTATAGTTTAAACATTACAATCTTAAGTCTAAGCGCCTCATTACTTATAGTAAAGCACCGCAAGCACTACATTATGCGCAGATATAATAACACACAATTAATTAATAAAAACAAATAATACATAGATTAAAAAAATCAAAATTATACTATTATAAGCTAAATTTATAACAAAAGAATAAGATTAAATTAAATAATAAGTAAGTCAAATAACATGTATTAAATTAGATTGGGTTATATTATTTTTGATAATTCATTTTATCAATTTCTTCATATGATTAGGTTAATATTTGAACAAGGCCAGAGACATCCTTTATAAGGCTAGCGCTTTTTTTAGGTATGTTTAAACGTTAAAAAATTATGGTTAAACATACGCTAATCATTACTTAACTTTACGCAATTTTTTAAAATAAATGGAAATATTCCAGTGTATGACAAGAGTCCAATTATTGCATTACTTCACTCGACTGAATATAGAACGAACATGGAAAATAGTTGCAGGTTTAACCTTTTAATTCTTTTCTTTCCCCAAAACTTTTAAAAAGCTATGCAGTCAATCATGACATATCTCACTCCCCAAAACTGATGCATCTCGCAGTTCTTGGTCTCTTGTAGGTACCAGCGATATGGCATCAATGAAAAATCAAGTTCCCATTCACCGCCTTACGCTTGGTCCTAATGATGAGGCCATAAAAGAGATGTTTAAAAGTACCCTGCACAAAAGTTTGGCCAATTTGGCTGATTTTTAAAGAATATAGCATGTAGCATGCTGATGGAAAGTATACAAGGTGTAACTTAAATAACACACAACCTCTTAACTCTCTCTTAACTCGGTGCTGGCTCGTTTTTTTGTCCCAGATAACTACTGCCGCGGCAGAAAACATAGGCTGTTTGCTGTGCCTCCATGTCGCACCGTTGCACGTACTAAATCCCCAGTACCACGTATTCTGGCCGCTCTTAATGATCTCTTGGACACTAACCCAACAAACGATCTGTTCGCGGACGAATGGACGAAGATTTTATCGGCATGTCAAAAGTACTGTGAGGGGGATTTATGAAAGTGTTGTTAAGTTTTTTTACTTTGTCTTAATATTTGTATTATTTTCTCTTATGTGGAAATGTTTTTTTTTTGTTTGTGCAACCTGTAATCTTTAATTTTTGTAATTGGTTTTAAACCGTTTTAATTAAAGAAATAAATAAATTAAGAGGTCATTGTACTCATCATTATCAACAAGTTTTACTATGGGACCAAACCTGAAATCGTAAAAAAAAAATCAGCTGTTCCCTACATTTTGACGATTTATGCGAATACAAGTGTATGGAACCGCTGATTTTGTTTCGCGATTTCAGGTTTGGTCCCATAGTAAAAGTTGTTGATAATGATGAGCACAATAACCCCTTAACAGGTTGTGCGCTATTTAAGTTACATCTTGTATAAGAGCGCAACAAAAATATAAGGAGCTGGTTTGCATTAAAATAAGCCCAACCCATGTCATACTTTTTTAGCAGTAACAAGTGTCAAGTGTCAGTGTGTTTGTGTGAGTTTTTCTCCTCTTTAATGGAATTTAGGAGAGAATTCATTGCTTCGTCCTCCTTGCGAACGGCTTCGAGCATTGACTCCAAACTATCAGAAGAACAGCATGCTCTTTTGTGCCGTCTAGGTTCCCGAGAGATGGAAGAATCGCTGTCTGATTCCTCCTTGCGTTTCGTCTAACATTGTCGTGTTCTAACCTAGTTCGATATAGTTGCTTTGTAGCATCCGAAGCCAACCTAACAGATGAATGAGCTTTCTCTACATCGCCAAATGATATCCCTATTCAACCTCAAACCAAATTAACTTGCTTTGCTGACGCTACTCCTTCTTATACATTCTCTTCGGATGATACTGATTTAATCACAAGTCGCCAAAAATATTCCATTGATTTGCTTTTTAAATAATAAAGAAATGAAATCTTAGAATATATGAGAATAAGACGGAAGCTTTATTTTTCTATATTTGTCTATCGATCAGCTAGTTGCTAAGCTAGTCCGTGGATGGATGCATCTTTACTTTCGGAGACCTCTTCGTGACTCGGAAAACACGTTAACCGTTGCTCGCGGCTATCATTCGCGGATTATGGACAGTCGTTACGGGTTTTCAGAAGCCTGAAAGTCCGACGACTAGCCTTACCAAGGGGTATTGTGGCCCCTTATGAGCTCGAGTGTCAAGTAATTACTTTTCTATTGTTACCGGCCCCAAGCAGGTCGCTCGACAGAATGATGAGGGTTGTCGAAGTCAGATAGGCAGTCGTTCCATGTAAAATACCCGTAATCAGCTATATCCGTTTTTACTGAAAGCCGACCTAACATACTTAGCAAAAATCTAGGCAGATGATGACAAGATTCTAGACAATTTGAGACGGTTTTCTAAAAACAGTCAAACACTCTATTCTTTTTTTTTACGATATCATGCATAAATTCTGATCGTATGTCGATAAACAGTCGCAACCCTTTTTTTAACTATTTTCTCTTTATACAACATTATAATATAAATTTTTTTGTTTTATTTTCCAGGCGCGCTGAATCACTAAACCAATTAAAGTTCGTCAAAACATTAAAGTGTAATTACTGGCGAAAAGAATACACAGTGGTTACGTGTGCTGTTGTAATAGCGGTCGCGGTCGCCGTACTAGTTTGGTATTTGGAATTACCACTTGCTGTTCTTGATCTATTCACAGTAAGTAGAGTCATCTAATAATTGTAAGATGGAAGTGCAACTGGAGCTGTGAAAGAAGAAAAAATGGTTAAAGTGGTATCATTTCTACGGTGCAAACCTGTCTTAGCCTTTTGTCAAAACAGTTTCTGGAGCTGTTATTGTTGTCATATGCGTTTAATCATGGTATCTTAGAGTTAAAACTAATTTTCATCTGAAGTACAAAAGAACAGTTTCGATGTACTGCTGTTCTAAGACTGCACTACACAAACCTTAATCAATATAGTAATTGATTCTACTAACTATTAAATAAGATATGGATGCTCCTCTAATATTACCCAGAATTTAACGGTTCTAAATAATATTCTTTTATTTTCAGTGAAAAACCTTCGTGTCGCCTGAAAACACCGTAAAAGCTTTTTAATTTCCTTTTCATTAAAATTAGTATAATGGCGGTCTTTTGTAAGCGGTATACATACGTTTTAAGATATAAATAGGTTTAATTTTTAGATTTCCTTTGTCACACTAAAATGTTTTAAAAGTAAATTTTATAATATTTTTTGCAATAAATACATAGTTACCAAATCTTTGCTTTTTTATTCAATAAAATATTTATGTCAAAGATTCCTGAATAAAAGAAAAGTATGGATACTTCTACAGGTGTTTCTATAATTTCGATATTGTTTTATTTAAAACGAGGGGAAATCCTCGAATATCTGCGACGTCAGTGAGAGGGCGATAAAATTCAGGTGCGAGTTAGTAGACATCTAGGTAATAGTGTAGATGGCCAATGGTTGGTGGGCACTGTTGTATACTTTTTAACACACGATCAATCATATTCTGTTTAATTTTGATAGTTAAACAATATTCATTGCATTTTTTATGTTGTTGAGCAGACACCTTTTTGGAACAGATGAATCAATGGACTTAGTCAGTGTTTCTCCTACCATAAGGCACATGTGGCACCACCGTGTGCTAGCTTTGCCTCATGGTGGGAGGAGGACGAAGAAACTACTAGCTATCGTCTGTTTCCCCGCTGAAGAAACGCACAACAGATGTAGGTCCCGTGTCAGTAAAAGAGATACGTATAACTATATTGTCGATCACGGAGTGTTCACACAGTGTGCAAGATGTCTCTCTCTCGCATACTTGCAAGTGAGTGAGCATTCCTCGCCCTCGCACACTCGTTGAGAACCCAACTCGATTCTAGTTGCTAGCTTTGTTAAATTTTCGCTAATTGTCGACAGTGGGACAAGTACATGAGTCGGATGTGCGGGATTTGCTAGCTACATGCCCGTAGAATACCGGTTGTTCGCGGTTTTCAGCGGGTCCTGTCGTCATATGTCCTAAGACCAAAACACAAACCTCTGGCCCCTGGGCCACGCGGTAGTTAACCGGTATTTGATCGCTTCAAGACTTCTGGAAAAGTTCCTTGACATAAACATTGTTACTAACCATCGAGAGAGCTCAGAGGGCGATTCTCGTGTCTACTTTCCACCTTTCCCTTTTTCCTAATAACCTACTATACAAATCTTGTGCAGTTTTAAGTTCGATAGGTATTTATAATGTAACAGGTCACACAGCATATTTCCAACGTTGTAACAAACATGTTCAAGATTATTTTGCCAATAAAACATTTGTACAATAGCTTATTTATTCACTTATTAACAATGCGTTTTTTTTTTTTGAGGGTGGGAAATCATCAAATAACTTCTCCCGCTCTGGGTGGAGCAGAAGGGCGTGTCAGACTTTTACTGACTAAAACCTACCCGTGTTCCCTCAGTTGCCTGTGTGCCAGGGGCGACGGTATCTCTTTCGAACAACCCGCACCCCTGGCAGGCATCGGCCCTTGCGGACCCCACCAGTCCGGCGCACCAGGACACATGGCACGCCGTGACCACCCCAGGAACCAAGCAGCACAAGGGCCCTAGACTACCCTGGCACCCTTGGTCCCCCCGCGACGGGCCAGCGCATCAGCCCCGCCGCCTACCACTTCCCGGCCGCAGGGGATAGGGAGAGCGGCCAACGCTATACCGACACTCCTCTTCCCCTGCGGCCCCACCGCGTCCGCCATCAAACGGTGGCGGCCCCGTCCATGCCACGGAAGGGAAGAGCGCTACTCAGAAGTACCGGCACTCCTCCTCCGCTGCAGCCTGTAACCCTCAGCCGCGATGCCTCCCATAAGACATTGCGGCCCGCGTCAGTTGCGGTGCACCTCACCGCAACCTACTTTTTGGCCGCTACGTCATCGGCTTGGAGACAAAAGCCCTGACGAGCGGCCCCACCTTGGGGTTCCTCTTCGCTTCACCGTGGGAGCGGACCACGGCTACTGAGCCCCCCCGCAACGACAATTCGGGAACCCACTGGGGGGGATTAACAGTGCGTTCAGGGCATTGTTGGGGCTGTGACACTGAGGAATTGAAGAGTTAAATAACATCAGAATGTGTGCCAACGGCAATTATGAGTAAACTGATTACTATCTAACTAATATCAAGGCTTTTAAGATGGATAAAAGGATGCGTGATTCTCGTAAAGACCAGACTAAATCAATGGCTCTCAAAATGACTGCCGGGCCCTCCACTAGGAGTAATAGTATTCTGTGGCTGCGTCCTACCTAGCTAGCAAAACAGATGGTCAATGGGGCTGAAATTTTCTGGAGTGGCGACCGCGTACTGGAGGACGTAGCGTTGGAAAGCCTTCCACAAGATGGACTGATGACCTGGTGAAGGCCGCAGGAATCCGCTGGATGCGAGAAGCACACAACCGATCGAGGTGGCGGTGCATAGGGCAAGCCTATGCCCAGCAGTGGACGTCTTTCAGCTCAAAAATAACGATGACACACACGGTCTATTATGAAAATTTTAATTTTAAACGAATCCATCCTCCATGCATTTCTGTCCTTCTTCACGTTGGTGAAATTTTCAAACGGCGCCTGCGCGGGCGCATCAGATAACAACAGCTCATGCATGCGCGAGTGTATCGAGCGGAACCCACCGTTAATGACGACTGTTCAAACGGCTTTGGACTCTGTAGTATCTGTAAGCATGAAATACTGCAACTATTAATTTCGATATGATAAAACGGATTTTCTAATGGACTGCGTAGTTGGCTTCGAAGTGACAATCAGTGCAGGGCGGGTATTTTGAGGGACTGTCTTTCGTGATTTTGGCGTTTGAAAAGTGTTGATTCTCAGCCTAATTTGAATAAATGACTTTTGATTTTGAAAGTTTTCTCTTTTCTTTACTCGTCATTGGAACATGTCATATCTACAATGCTATTTCCAATCCTGCTACTTAACTCAATACATACAATACAAATACCAAACATACATATATAGGCTGTCTATTCCAATCTCGCTTGGTATCAGTATGCTCCTGTTACCGATAAAACAAAGCTCAAATACATAACTACTGTAAGGCAGTAGATGGCGCTCGAGAACTGTCGTGAAGTTGACAACTGTGAAGATAGCAACGCGCGGGCGGCGGGCGCGCCTTGCTGGCATGCGCCGAGGCATTCACTCTCTTTGCTCGCGGACACCGACGGCTAAACATCTGCCTTCTTTTGTATCTACCTACTACATTGTGTTTTTTTAAATTAAATATTTTATTAATCTTTTACCTTGTTTTTCTGAGCTCTTACAGCTCAGAAGCGGGATAGAACTGCAGCCCACGTAAGTGTTTTAAAATAATAACTGTTAGTGTATCTTAATCAAGTATCGTGTTTGACTATTGGTTGACTTTATTTTACAGTTGCATTTCACTTGACTGTGTACCGTATCTATTGCTTCGTGTGATTATTCTACTATAATGGGACACCATAAAAAAAGTAAACGTAAAAATAAGGACGACAGTGACAATGAAAAATCATTGCGTCGTCGTTTAGTCAAAGATGTTAATACACGTAGATTACTAGAACGTGTAGTCTTATTGGAAAATCAAGTGTTGCAAGGCATGGTTAGCGTAACACCCGCATTGGGGGGTAGTTCTGGCACCGCGACGAATGCGACAAATCATTGCGCAGATGCTCAATCGGGTGAGCGTTCCTATACGCCGTCATTACCCGCGGTACCCTTCGTGAACCTATTGCCACCAGTACCTAAAGAAAATCCGTTAGCGCGGTCCGGAGACGGGTCCCCGATGGCAGACAATATAGCAAATAATCCATGCGTTGGAGATACCTCTCGTGAAGTACATTCTGAATCTTCCATGCAACCGGCATCGGTGATAGTTCCGACGTTAGAAGCTACCTCTGCGAGTCCACCACATTGCCATCATAATATTCATCCATCGTGCTCAACTTCCTTAAGATATGTCGGGCGTAGCGATCCAATACCGGAATTCGATCCACATATATCTTTGATTACAATGGAACAATGGATTAGAAAAGTTGAGGGTATTTCAAACATGTACGGTTGGGACGAAAAAACTGCCATATTTAATTGTTCCTCTAAACTAAAAGGCTATGCGCGGCGGTGGTATGATCAAGTTAACGACGTAAATTTAAATTGGTTAGATTGGAAACAACGTCTTACGGCAGCTTTTCCGTCAAACCGAAGTAAATTAACTATGATGCGTGATCTTGTAAACGAGATACGTCGTCCTGAACGAGATTATATTCAGTTTTACTACGATAAATTAGCGCTGGGTAACGCATGTGGAATACCAGACTCCCTTATCACTGAGGCCATCATAGGTACGATCGGAAATGAATTAATAGAAGTAGGCGCTATTTCCGCCGGATGTCGTGACCCAATTAGCTTATTAAATTACTTGTCATCGTTTAGGCGCCCCGCAGGCGTAAATGCTGATCGCAATAAAAAGTACAATAGTCATTATGACGACCAATCAAAGTGCAATATTTGTAAACGACGAGGCCATACTGCAAATAAGTGTAATAATAAATCTCGGAAGCAAGACAGATCGGCTTTGGTGTGTGTATTCTGTAGCAAGCGCGGTCATGACGAAACTAATTGTTTCATTAAAAATAAAAAATGTAGTTTCTGTGGCAAAACAGGTCACATAAAAAAAGAATGTCTTAAACTAAAAAATCGCCGTGCAATTTCTAACAAAGAAAATGACAAACAATGACATACTGTGCGCGTTATCACTGATGCGTCGGGTAGTTCGAAATATTACATGACCGTAAAAATTAATGAGTTCTCTGTGTATGGTTTTATTGATTTTGGAAGCGCTTGCGTCACAATAACAGAATCATTAGCTAGTCGTTTAAAATTAGAAGCGATTCCTTGCGAAAATATTGTTTTGTCCGGTTTTGGTGGCTCGAAAACCAATCCAATCGGTGTGGTATTTATTAAGATTCAAGTTGACGAGGCTACTTGTGATTGTAAGGCTTTCATAGTACCTGACTCTGCTCAAGATATTGGCACTATTATAGGGCAGCCCTTTACAGAGCATTCTACCGTATATGTGATTAAAACGCCGACATCTTTAAAGATATTTAATGCAAATCATTTTCTCGAACTACCTGGTGCATGTAGTGAACTTGAGCGCGTCAAGTTGGTTTCGGATGACGAAATAATTTTACAACCCGGTGTAAATAAAATACTGCTATCTTGTTTTGATTTTGTCTCTGGGGCAGTTACACTGCGTGCTACTGAATATAATACGCCGAGGGCGGAGTGTATTATTCCCGAACGTAACACCGAGGTTATTGATGGCAAAGTTGTCTTAAACGTAATTAATGTTAGTAATGAGGTCATAAAACTACCGCGCAACCGATGCGTGGCGCGAGCGACGATTACGGATAATAATTATAAATACAAAATAGGCGATTACCTGGAACCAAAAGTCGTGACTTGCCTTGAATCTTTATTGCACGATTATTCCGATTGTTTTTCGGGTAGTGAAAATAAAATAGGAAAATGTTCAGTCCAAATGCATATTGAATTAACTGATACGAAGCCTATTTATTACCGTCCGTATCGAATGTCTTTAGGAGATCGGGAGAAAGTCCGTGAAATTGTATCAGACTTATTGATTAAAGGAATTGTGGAGGAATCAAATTCCTCATATGCCAGTCCCGTCATATTGGTTCCCAAAAAGTCGGGTGAAGTACGTATGTGCGTAGATTACCGCGCATTAAATAAAATTACTAAAAAGGAACGTTACCCTTTACCCGTAATACAAGATCAGTTAGACCGGTTATCCGAGCAACGCGTTTTCACCTGTCTTGATATTATGTCAGCCTATCATTGCATTCAAATTGCTGATGATAGTAAACAGTATACAGCATTCATAACGCCGGATGGGCACTACCAGTATACGCGTATGAGCTTTGGATTGGTGAATGCACCGTCAGTGTTTCAGCGCGCAATGGACAATATTCTCGGTTCTTTGCGTTTCCAATGTGCGACAGCATATTTGGATGATATCCTCATTTATGCTGAAAATTATGATGATGCATTGCTCCGTCTCAAAGCCGTATTGGAGAAAATACGGGATGCTAATGTGACGCTCAGGTTAGACAAGTGTTCTTTCTTAGTCTCAAGTATTGAGTACTTAGGGCACGAGGTGTGTGATGGCGATGTCAGGCCATCCAAGTTTAAACTCACTGCAGTTCGTGATTTTGCTGTGCCTGGAAACGTACATCAGGTACGTCAGTTTATGGGCCTGGCAAATTATTTTAGAAAGTATGTGCCTAATTTTGCCAGCCTCGCTCGTCCTATCACGATACTCACCAAAAAGGACCAACCATGGGTATGGGGTGACCAACAGTCTCTTGCATTCAACCGCATTAAATCAATTTTAGTAAAACAACCTGTGTTAGCGTTGTTTAATCCGGATTATGAAACCCAAATTCATACAGACGCGTCCAAAATAGGATTAGGTGGCATATTGCTTCAGAAGCAGCCGGATGGTGCATGGAAACCAGTCGCATATGCGAGTAGACAGACTACGTCTGCCGAACAAAAGTATCACAGTTTCGAACTAGAGACGTTGGCTGTTGTCATGAGCCTAAAAAAATTTAAGGTATACGTGTCGGGTTTAAAATTTGTTCTAGTTACCGATTGTAGTGCATTACGCTGGACATGGACCAAACGTGATTTGTCTCCCCGTATCGCCCGGTGGTGGCTTGAAGTTCAAGGTTTTGACTTTACTGTTGAATATCGTGCCGGCAAATCCATGGCTCATGTGGATGCGCTGAGTCGTAATCCTGTGGATTCAGTAATGCGATGTGATGAAAAGGACCTAGTTGAATGTGTGCAGCAGGATGACGACTCATTGCGTGGTATCGTGGACCAGCTGAAGGATGAAGTTTCAAAGGGCATAACTAATGGCTTGGCTAAAGATTTCTTGTTTGAGAATGGTATACTATTTAGAAAAGTCGGGAATAATAAAAATGTAGTTGTTCCACGAATGTCACGATGGTCTCTTGTTCAAAGTTTCCATGATAATAACGGTCACGTAAATTTTAATAAAACTTACAATGCTATAAGGTCAAAGTACTGGTTTCACGGCATGCGTCGTTTTATCCAAAAGTACACTCGTGGTTGTATATCATGTCAATATGCTAAAAAACCAACTGGCCGTCGTGTAGGCTTGTTACATCCAATTGAAAAGGTGGCTGTACCTTTTCACACGGTTCATGTAGACCATCTTGGCCCGTTCTGTAAAAGCTCATCAGGCGAAATGCACATTCTAGCAATAATAGATGCCTTCACGAGGTTTATATGGATCGAAGCTGTTCGAGACGTCAGTTGTAAATATGTGTTACAGACGTTTGACCAATTAATTAAAACTTTTGGTGTTCCAAGTCGTATAATAAGCGACCGTGGCAAAGCTTTTAGCTGCAAAGACTTTAAAGAGTATTGCACTCAAAGACAAATAAAGCATGTCATGACGGCGGTCGCTAGCCCAAGGGCGAATGGGCAGATAGAACGTTTTAACAGAACTATACTTGACGCCCTAGTAGCATATGTTGGCAATGATCAAAATGACTGGGAGAAATACTTGCCTAAGGTACAGTTAGGAATAAACTCTAACGTAAATAATAGTACGGGTAAAACTCCATTGGAACTTCTTTATGGGTATCGACCTAGACTCGTAGGCGATATAGTCGTGCCCGCTAGGTCGCCCAATTTAGAGGAATTAAGGGAAATAGCTGTCACGCGATCAGCTAAATTGTCTCAGCAGGCAAAGGACAAGTATGATCAAAAACGGCGTTACGAACCTCCTTTTAAGAAAGGTGATCTGGTTCTTGCCGAACGAAAGATCATTCGTAAGGGTTTGCGCAGTGGTAAACTTATGCCGCGTTTTGACGGGCCATATAAAATTGCAAAGGTCCTGCCTCATGATCGGTACGTGATTAAGAGTACACGTAGCCGTGGTCCTCTTTATGAAAATGTCCTGGCCAGGGATAAGTTAAAACTTTTCCAATATAATCATTCCGATGAATCTGATAATTCTTATACTGAATAAAGTAATGTTGTTCAGGACGATTTATTTCATTTGATAAGTGCACATTAAAATTGTTAAATGGATCCATTTTTAGTAATTGTTGATATTAAAAATTATTTGTGATCGATCTTTGTTTCAATAGCGCTAGCCTTCAGAGGCATTTTATTAACATGTTATACTGACATTAGGAAGTCAGTTCAAGTTGACATTAAGAAGTCAATTCCACTGACATTCAGACGTCGGTACAATTTGGCATTAGACGTCAATTAAACTGATATTCAGACGTCAGTTCAAGTTGACATTAAGAAGTCAATTACACTGACATTCAGACGTCGGTACAAGTTGGCATTAAGACGTCAATTAAACTGATATTCAGACGTCAGTTCAAGTTGACATTAAGAAGTCAATTACACTGACATTCAGACGTCGGTTCACGTTGACATTAAGAAGTCAATTACACTGACATTCAGACGTCAGTTCAACTTGACATTAAGAAGTCAATTACACTGACATTCAGATGTCAGTTCAAGCTGACATTAAGATGCCAGTCGCCGCATCGTGAGTTCCTGAGCAAGCTGGGCCGTCATCAGCACCATGGAACGAGAGCTACTCGGGACGTGCAGCTGTATCAGGAAGGCCGACTGTAAGGCAGTAGATGGCGCTCGAGAACTGTCGTGAAGTTGACAACTGTGAAGATAGCAACGCGCGGGCGGCGGGCGCGCCTTGCTGGCATGCGCCGAGGCATTCACTCTCTTTGCTCGCGGACACCGACGGCTAAACATCTGCCTTCTCTTGTATCTACCTACTACATTGTGTTTTTTTAAATTAAATATTTTATTAATCTTTTACCTTGTTTTTCTGAGCTCTTACACTACTATTATACATTATGGCCTTTCATTAGCATTGTTGTGCAGTGTAAGTATGCAGGAAATGCCACAAATGAACCAATGAAACCGCGTAACAAAGATTTCGCCATGTTGGTAGACTGGAGGGAATTAGACTTGGGAATAGGATTCGTGTATGATGATGATCTTGACTACATTATAAAGGGTCGGTCTTTTATGTCTATGTCATTTCAGTCTTTTATGAGTATTATTGTTTGAGGTTGGGTTGAGATTAAGATAAACTAAGATTATTAAAGGTTATACGTAAATATAGCTATATTGCAGTAATACAAGTGTGAAAGCGATTAAAACTAACGAGGCGAATGAGATGAGATTGAGTCGCGCCCGATATACTATCCCAAAACGTATATAGAGCGCGGTGTCGCAATTATGCTGTCTTGTTTATTATTGTTCGGTGATTGACCTTAACACCCGCTCACAATGGTCCACTTGAAGGACTAAGTGCGGAAACCAAAACCAATAACATAGAACTTTGACCCGAATAACTCCCAAGGGAGCAAAAGATTAGGCCAGTAAATAGGTATAGTTAAATGGGTTATGAAATTAATATTTACAAGGTGAAAACAGTGTTAAAATAATACTAAAAAAATTACGTAGGGTTAGTTATGGAGATGAAATGAAAGTAACATTACAATAAACAGAATCGCTACAGTGTAAATCAGGATGAGAAAACACGCGAAAGATCTGTGACGGACCTCTATTTTCCATTTTTGTAAGCATAGTTAGAGCTAGTTGCTTAGAATCACTTTTCACTGATTTATTCCTAGATTGCCGTTTTCACTAATTTTACAAGCTTTTAGTTTTTTTTAAATAGCTGTAAGAAAAGAAAACTCAATACCTATGTGGTCAAAATGTATTGGTCATTTTGACCGCGTAGGACTTTTCTATGAACAGCTTTTTTTTACAACCGAGCTGAATTCATGGTTTCAGTTTGCGTTTCAATGTCCCTGCCAACCTGTATACGATAATTTTATTAAACTTCTTATACTAAAATAACTAAGAAACTATTAAAATTAAAATATAATATCCTATTTTAAGTTAATGCATTTCTATAGACGACATGGCCCGGTTTAATATTTTCCGCGAGCACGTGTAAGTTTTCAGCACTTGGTACTCTTAGGGCCTAAACAGGTGAAGCGGCCCGGCCGCGCGCCTGCTCCACGGCTGGGCTTACGAGTCGTGGCGGCCGGCAGCTGAGCCGCTATTGAAATGATTCGATGCATACAATATGGTCTCGTATAATCTCACAGTGCAGCGGCCGGGTCGCGCGTCGGCGCCGCTTCACCTGATTAGGCCCTAAAGCATCCGACATAAAGTTAACCATTGTGAGAAGCAAGAACTGGCCAAATGCATTATTGCCACTTTCATCTTTTGACCTTGGAACTTATGAATGATGCCAGAACCAGGGAAAATTTGTAGCCTCATAAATGCCAAATTTTTTGGGGTAATTGGGATTTGGGACATCAACAAAATCGGTGTAAATGTCTAAAATTATTCCACGGGCATCTGCTATCGGGATATAAATATCCTGTGTGTTAATTCAGGTTATAAACTATCTGTGTGCCATTTTTCCACTCCATACTGGCTCGGGATCAGCTAGCAAAAATGTGTAAAAATTAAGAAGACATTTGAGTTTTAATGCTAAAACAGAATGGGGCGTGCTGAAATCCAATGCCTTGTAAAATCCTCCTATATCACTTTAGTACATTTTCTATGTACCTACAGTACCGGTGCGCTGCACCGCACTTTTTGTGTGAAAATAGGTTGCACTACGGTCCGTTGCGTAAGTAATATGCGTTTTGCTTTATTGTGGAACAAGATCGCAAACAGTTGACGTTGATATGTTACCTCATATATTTAATTATCATACGCCGCAAATATTTCACGGTGCCGATGATCAACTTCAGATGACCACGGTCTGGTTGTAGGTACTTCTTTAATACCTTTAAATACTAGGAAGGAATTTCTTCTAACATTTAAATACTGGGAGCCTTGATGAAATTATTTTCATCACATCATCTAGAACAGTATCCTCTCCGCCAACGAACTTAATTAATAATATTCCGAGGGACTTAAAAAGTATGTATGAAAATGACTTCGTGAAAAAGGAAAACTTACCCAAGTCTTTGGCTAGGCTTCTTGCTGGAACTTTGGCTTTCTATGTAAAATATCTCATTTTCTGTTATTGATACTATTGTGTTGAGTATCTACCGCCCATGCCAGAGTGTTTTGAAAAAAAAAATTACACTAAAAAAATTGAGTGTCACAAATCAATTATTTTAAATATGCTATTTCGGAACCATAAAAAACATTTTTCTCATCGAAAACATCGTTTAGAACAGTGGGTTTTTTAGTGAATATTGCCAATACCATCAAGCTAAATTCACGTACGCGATATTTATATCACAATAACGGTGAAAACCGTTACTGCAATGGCAATTTGAGCATCCACAATAAAAGCGTAAAAATATGCTACGAAGTTCTCGTAGGCCGCTACGTCGCCTACGTAGCGTAGGCACTTTCGCGCTTTATTATTGCTCGGCAAAATAATTATTGCCATGTGTAAATAGGGGCAGGGAGGTGTTGGTAGTGGTAGGTATTAAAAATGTTATTCAGAATATTATAAAATAATGGCACAAAGTGAAGTCAACATTGTATCGTTGCATTAATTATTCCTTTAATAATTTCCTTATTAATTATACCTCCTATAGAATAATGTTTAAGGCCCTGGTAACTTTAAATATTGTCGTTATGACCTATAATAGCTCGTATTGCAATCCGATACGGGTTAAAATCTGTTGTAATAAATTCGAATAATAAATGAGCAAGCATTATCGTAAAAATGCAAATAAAATCGTATAAAAATTAGATATGTAGTATATTTTTAATTATAATTATAATTGTTATTGAAGGGGTAAACTGGTTTTAAAGATAATTAAGAGGTGACTTTGATGACTTTTTTGATGCATTAAAGTATGTTTAATTATGTTTTGAGTTCCATCACTCTATGCAAAAAAAGACTTGAAAATATTATATATTTTTTTGCTTTCAAAATTATTTACGGTTAAAGATATCTCTTTAACCGTAAAAACGCTCAAAAGGGTGTATTTGTTTAAACCAGTGTATCACTGGTTTTAAAAAAAAACACCCTTTTGAGCGGTTTCAAGTTTGAATGGCTATACAATACGAAGTACCCATGGTAAATGAGTTGCCATATTATGAGCTGCATTAAGTATCTGTGATGTATGTTTTCGAAAAAATACAAGCTCATTTTCAATTTTCTAAATACACTTTCAGTAAATTATGCCGGGCTCGGTTAGCGGCAGATTGAACCTGCAAAAACCGGAAAAGTGTGATTTGGGCTCAGCGGAGAGGGTTCGGTACGATAAATAAGTCATCTACCATTTTTTTATTGGATCCAGTTTTGTGCATATCAAGGACAAGGTGAAAAAAAAATTCTTAATTCAAATGTAAGTTTGTACGCACTCAATATTGAGAGATTTGCCATGCGATTTTAAAAACATTAAACACATGGTTGATGTGTTTTTTTTTTGTGTTGGAAATCATCAAATAACTTCTCCCGCTCTGGGTGGAGCAGGAGGGCGTGTCAGACTATTACTGACTAAAACCCACCCGTGTTCCCTCTGTTGCCTGTGTGCCAGGGGCCGCGGTATCTCTTTCGAACAACCCGCACCCCTGGCAGGCATCGGCCCTTGCGGACCCCACCATTTGGTGCTGACATCTCTTTGAGGCGCGCGTGGAACACAACGCGCCGTCGATCCGGGCTTGGTCCTTACCGGAGAGTGAGCTACCTATTACTCGGCGTCTGCAAGCCCGCGCCTACGGTGGCCGGGAATCAGCCTGGAATTCCCGACGCCCAGGGCGTCTCCCGCGGCGACTACGGCCGTGAGGGCGCATATACTGCCTCTCCCTCACATGCGCCGCCTCCCTCTACGCGAGCATTACTGCTTCGCAGAAGGAGGTGACGGCTAACCATTCACTCTCGCTCCGTACCATGGCCTGCACCAGGGCCGGACGCGAGAGATCGCCGCCGCCGATCGCCTCCACGAGGACACGGCGATGCTCCGCCCAAGCCGGGCATACCACCACCTTACGCTCCACCGTGTCCCCAGGGCGATCTTCGCAATGGAAACACCCGGGTGTTTCCTCCCGCATTATGCGAAACAGGAACCTCCCGAAGCAACCGTGTCCGGTGAGGACCTGCGTCAGGAGGAAGGTGAGGACGCCATGCCGCCTCTCAAGCCACTCCTCAAAGAAGGGACTTAATAATGCACTTGAAAAAAAGAAGATTTTTGGTTAGAAAATAAGCATAATTTTATGTCCCCATATAGTTACTGTAAACAATTAATGGCTCGAGTTCTTTTTCTCTTGAGTTGTCTTTCGAAGTTGCAAGGTGTGAAAGGTTCTGGACTGGCGACTACGTACCGGAACACATAGAGTTGAAAGACCTCTCACAAGGTGGACCGATGATCTTGTGAAGGCCGCAGGAATCCACTGGATGCGGGAATCACAGAACCGTTCGAAGTGGGGGAGCTTGGCGCAGGTCTATTTCCAGCAGTGGACGTGTTTCGGCTAAAATGATGATGATGTCACTCGATTTAGTCGCGTTTTGATAAATATCACTAACACTGCCATACTAGTTAACTTCAATGATTATATCTATAATTCTATACGTAGAAGTAATCAACCTGGGAATAGATACTTATATTTCGTTAAATAAACCGTCAAGATACTGTGAAGTACTTAGTACTAAATACATAGTTTTAATAAGAGTTTAAAAAAATAATCTGTGGGTTAGTGCTGTCAGTTCAAAGCGGTTGAAAGCGTGTAATTTTTCTTTATAATTTTTCTTTTTAATTTTTCTTTGTCATCGTATCAGATTGACAGAGGAATGTGAGTAGGGGAAAATGCTTTTTGCAAAGTCGAACAAAGGCGATCCTAGCCGAATATCGCTGACTTAAACCCCAGTAATGTACACACAGCTACACATCAAGCTATACATTTCCTGTATAAGCTGATCTCGCATTGTATTTAACGCGAGAGCAAGCAAACTTAAAAATGATATTAAGCACAGGAGGACTTGCTGCAGTGTCAATCGTACATTTTTTACTTTTTAACGATAGGTTACCACCTCGAACTGTCAACCTTTATGATTCGATTTTTTTTTGTAATTCGTTAAAAATGCTTCAATACATGACACATTTATGATTGAGTGCATTGCCAAAATATTTTGTTTTTATTTTATTACGATTTCGTAATTCCGGTTAGACTTTATTTAATTAAAAATAAACGACCATTTGAAATAACAAATTGGTTATTTTTTTGTATAATATGATATAATAGGTTTAGCAGACGTAACAATACAGGACGCCCTAAAATCCTTTCTTATAGGTTTTCCAGTAATGATTAAGTAAGGATCTATTTTCTACACTTAATTAAAATGATTAGGTCAGCAGTTTCGGATATATGTAATCGGAATGGGAAAGGTAAAACCAGCGCTGGGTGTCTAACGCCCAGCAAATGCTGAGATGGTAACCCTTTCGGTATGGGCCCGCTCAGCACAATTTTACTGCAATTTTATTGTTATGTTTATTGTTCTCTTTCTTTTTTTATGTTTATTGCTGTTGTGTCTGTGTCGAATAAATGTTTTCTATTCGATTCTATTCTAATTATTTTAAAATTATAAAAAAGGATATAAAAAAATATATATAGAAATTAACAAGCTTAGGGGGGAGGGTTCACAACAAACTTTTTCATTTGTTATATAGTTCACACGGTACAGTTTCCAAAACTTATTTTTTAATTTTCTAAGTAGCCCTCAAAAGTGATCCCCGTATTCAACACTAGCTTCCGCCCGCGGCTTCGCCCGCATGAAAGTCGGAAATTATTCCACGGGAACGTACCTACTACCGGGATAAAAAGTATCCTATGTGTTAATTTAGGTTTTAATCTATCTGTGTGCCAAATTTCATCCAATTCCATTCAGTAGTTTTTGCGTGAAAGAGTAACAAACATCCATCCATCCATCCATACTTACAAACTTTCGGGTTTATAATATTATATAGTAGGATTCATTTATGTACGATACCTACACATCCGTGTTCTGGTCACAGAAAATCATATGTGTAGGTACCCAATTTCAATGTAATCGATCCAGTAAATTCGAAGCAAATTAACTGTGATAGGTGGACGGAGAGTGATCATACTAAAAAATCGGCACCCTTATACGAGTAGAAGGGTTCCGTTTTGTCAGTCGGACGTACGGAACCCTTAAAAAGAGCACAAGCAAAACGAACGCAGGTCACTTCGTAATGGCTGCGTCTGCCGTCTCGCTACCAATTGACTCTCTGGGGTGGTTATCATGTTACCGTAATGAGGCTTATTATCGCAGTACCCATTCCGCGACGTAGCGTCATTAAATTTTAAACCACAATTTTCTGTATCGTAAACTTACTATGTTGTACAGTTTTTTCGATACTACTAGTATATTCATTATAATTATCGAGGGGATTGTGGCTAAGTCATAACGGCTGCACGGGTCGATCCATCAGGTTAAGCTACGCTTGCCTCAGTTGGTTCGTGGATGGGTAAACATCTTTACATATCAAGATCACTCCGTGCCGCCGTTGGTCCCGGCTGTCATTCGTGGATCTTTGACAATCGTTACGGATCGTCAGAAGCCCGAAAGTCTGACACCCAGTCTTACCAGGGGTATCGTATTACCCAGTAACTGGGTCGTGCCTGTCAGATAGGCAGTCACTCCATGTAAAATACTGGTATTCAGCTGCATCTGGTTTGACTGGAAGCTGACCCCAATATAGTTGGGAAAAGGCTAGGCAGATGATGATGGTTCATTATCACTATCAGCAAAATTATCAGCTAGTGTAAGACATACCAGAGTTGGTTTTAAGATATTTAGTGACATGTTCTTTTAATCAGAAATCTTTAAGCTTGCAAATAAATCAAGCTCCCAACTAGGTACTATTTCTCTGTCAATTCTTTTTAAAAGAATTCAAAAAAGGAGTAGTTTCTATGTTTTATGTTCGAAAAAAAAAATACATATTACAGTTCTTTTTTTAAATGTGTGTTCACCGATTTCTGCTCCATTTGTGGACCGATTCTCAAAATTCTTTTTTTATTTAAAAGAGTATACTCCTGAGATGGTTCTACTGGTACTAAGTCAGGATTTGATGATGGAATCCCAGGGTAAAACCGAGGGCAACCCACTAATGTTATAGGTATTAACAATGTTTTTCATATATTTTCTAAAGCTCTTGAGATATTTGCGTATGATCATCATCATCTCATGACGCTGAGCTGATGAAGGAAGGTACAACCTTCTTTTTTTATGTATGCCCGGGCATAACTCCGTCATATATAGACGGATTTGCAAAATTGTTTTTTGTTCGCAAGGGGTATACACTGAAATGATCCCATTTAAATTTCATATAGCTCTGATGATGCATTTCGCAGACAGACAACGGAAATGTTTAAAAAATTACATCAAATCAACCGCATTTGCTGCTATCGCACAAATATGCATTGTTTTGACCCCAAAGGTAATGAAATTTCGAATTTGTGTGGATTAGGTACTAAGTATAACTAAACACTGCAAAGTGAAAAACAACTTTAATTTCGGAAGGCGGTGACAAAAAATTAAAATACATGTCCAAAGTCACCGATTTCCGAAATTAAAGTTATTTTTCACTTGGTAGTATTTTTCCGGAAGTCGGTTTTTTTTTTGAATTTTTTTTTCCATGTTCCGTTTCATCTCACGCATAGACGTAAACAATGAAAACTATAACGCCGTCATACAATTACGGTTTCATTATTTGAACTGGCACGTGAAATAGAGTGAAACACTCTATTTCACGTGCCAGTTCATCACTCTCTTGCCCTTATCCTAATTTATTTGAGGTCGGCTCACCATATCTTCTTCTTCTCATTTTATACTTCTCTATCAGTCATCGACCTCATTCTAGCCGTATCATCTTTCACAAATTCCATGCATTTTTTCTTAAAATCGTGGCCCTATCCACATTCATACTTAAAACTTTAATTACAACATCTGCCTCGTTACACTAATAGCCGCAAGCACTACTGGTGAACATGGGATCCTGGGTTTGATTTCCAGGTCGGGTTCTGTATTATTGGGTTTTTTCATGTGAAATTTCTCATAGGAACTTGGAGTCTGGATTTGTATGATATGGCGAGGGGGCAATTGCTGATCTTTGCGATATGCTGTTGAACGGGTGCTGCGTATGGTGACTGGTCGTCTTGCTGACCATGGTTTTGTTATTGTTATTTTTTTTAAATTTGTATCCACTTTTAAGTAATTTTATTCCAAAGGTCCTAGTTTTAACTTTTGTTACTTCAAGTGATAGCTATATTTACATAATGCAGATGATGCTTTTATTTAAATTGTAAGTTCTGTTTACGTTTGTTTTTTATTTATTGTTATTTATTTCTACTTGAGTACCTACGAGTATACTTTTCAATGTTTTCTTGGTATATTGGCGTGTGCTAGTTGACATAATGGCAAATTTAATGTTTTTTTTTTGTGTTTTTGCGTTTCTTCCCGTGGATGTCGTAGAAGGCGACTAAGGGACTTACTAGAGAATGGGCAGCAGCATTCTCTATGCATTTTACCACCATACTGCGATCGCCAACCCGCCTGCCAAGCGTGACAATTATGGCAAAACCACCCTTTTGGGGGAAGCCATATATCCAGCAGTGGACGTTTTTTGGCTGAAATGATGATGATGATGAATGTTAATTACCTACTATTGTATAGAAACAAGTTCTTGTAACTTAACAGACAGCTGTGCTGCTGGGGAGTTTGTTGCGCCACTTCTTCCCAGCTAAGCACTAGGAAGTGGTAAAGGGCGGGCGTTTTGGGGGGACTGTCTTATATAATTTTGACGATTAAAATGAGCTGACTCTCAGCCTAGTTTGAATAAATGGATTTTAATTCTGTGCCCGGTTTATGGCAAAAGGCCCGCTCCCTTGTTATCATTATTCTCTCCCATCACAATTTATTTGGGGTCAGCGCAACATGTCCTTTTCTTCCACACTTCTCTATTAGTCGTCATCTCCGTAGTCACACCCTTTCTAACCATATCAACATTCACACAGTCCATCCATCGTTTCTTTGGTCTACCCGTACTCTTATAGCCATACGACGTTTTACCTCATTCCTTCGTATCATGAAAACCGATTTCCAAACAACTTTTCAGCTATCGGTGCCACTTTCAGGCTTCCTCTTATATACTCATTTCTTATTTTAGCCATCCGTGTAACACCAGACATCCCTCTTTAGATCCTCATCTCAGCTACATGCAATTGCCTTTCATTCAACAACCCGCACCCGGACTTATTGATTTCAACATATTGGAAGAAAGGGGTGATACAAATTGTTTGCATATTATTATCATCGTGTTTGACTTAAAGCCAGACACGAGATACTGAAGTGAATGACAAGCGGTGCAACCATATGGCTAAATTTTGTTGCACAAAACGAAGTACCATAACATAAGAAGTTTTTGAACTTGACTTTTAGATCGTGCAGATGACTATTTTACCAGCTTTGCTCGAAACTCTGCTCCCGGAACACTTTACGGGAGTAGAATAGCTATGATCGTTACGTTTTTTTTTATGAATTTACTAAACCTAGTAGGACGACTAAATAAAAACCAGCAAACCACAAACCACCTTCCTGCTCTTATCTCATGTTACTTGGAGTCGGTGCAACACACGACAGCGTTTTTTACTCTCATTCCCCCCGCCTTTGACGACAAAACACATTAGTATGATTTAAAAAAAAAAACTCAAAGTGCACATAAGATTCGCTTGAACCACTGAAGCGAATCTTAAGTGAACACATTTTGATGTTGACATATTATAGCGGAAATAGGGATGCTATAAAATTATTGGCATGCTTAGAAAAACTTTTCAGACAGATAATATACATCAGAATGTTCACCGCTCAAAATCAACAGACACTGACCAAACTCCAATGTTTGATGGTGTATCATTTACCTAGTTCCGTGATTATAGCAAAAATTTGGTGTCTCTTTCACAAACGTCGTGTATAAAAATATCATATGCTTGAAATATCGAAATGAAATGAGCCACCAGTATTTTTTTTTGTTTGTGTGTATAATATAATCACACATTAAAAATGTTTGGTAAATAACCTTCCTTAATAATTCAAAACACCAACATTGAACATATCACGTAATAAAAGTTCGTAGAAAATAAACTCCAAAAAACTGTAGTTTGTACATTTACCCTTAAACAAATCTTTTAATTTACATGATTCCAACAGAAATATTCGTTTTATACATAAGTCTACTATTTGAAACGGAAATTATATTATTTATTCACGTTGAGAAACCACGGCCTCGCATTCCAGGATGACGTGGGCGACTGATTCCTCGGCGTCAAGGCAGTCCCTGTAAAGCGGGCTGTCTCTGGCGCCTATGTTAAAAAGATGTTTGTTAAGGGGTTAAGGCCTGTAATTGTTCCTATTTTTATTCTATCTATTCTAGGTTATTTCTACTCAGGTTGAGAAGTTTTTTGGTTAATCGCGGGTGAACAATTGGTAAAGCCAATTTTGACTGTCTACAGTCTGTTGCCCGTGACCATCTGTTGTTATGGAGTTCGGTCGATCTTTGGCGAATCCACGCACGAAATTGTGAGAAAGGCAGGGGGAGAAGTGAGTACGGGCCTAGCCCTTTCATATCAGAACCTCCGTAAGTTCACCTGTGGTATCATTGCCTAAGGATCCACTATGGCATTAGATCCACTGGAGGGTAATTCGATTGAACGTCTCCAGAGCTAGACGGCACTCCAAAAATTTATATGTTTGTTTTCTAAAGCTTTGAGCACAGATAGGCTATCGGATAGGAATTTAATGCCGTAGTTCTGGATGCCTAACTGCTTTACTGCTGTTGCGGCTTGTGTTAAGGCAACACATTCACACTGAAAGATCGAACTATGTGTGCCTAGCGGTATGTGAAAGTTAAAGTTGATGTCAAGGGAGTGTACGCCAGCACCTGAACCGTTTCGTGTTTTTGAGCCGCCTGAGTAGATGCGCACTTCATTGGCTCCTGGCTGATCCCTTTCTTCCTGTACTGTTTGTATAATATAGTTTTTATTGAATATAGGTTAGTTTGGTGTTCTATTATACGGGAAAGCGATCCAAAGCGCCAAAAGCCAATATTGGCCTGATTACCGCTTTTTATAACCACAGAGTAATCTTCGGAAAAAGCCACCATGTTTTCCCTAACATTTTTTACGATTGCTAGAGTGCAATTGTGCTTTTATTAATAGTGGTAAAGATGCTTGTTCCAGAGCAGGTTGCTATCAAGGATCACTCCCAAGTACTTGACTTCGTCTTTAAGTGTTAGTTCTGTATTGAAAAGTTTTGGAAGCCTATGGGGTCCAACAGTTCTTTTGTTGGTGAACATTATTAGTTCTGTTTTCGAGGGGTTAACCGAAAGTTCATGCTTCGTGCACCAACTCTCGATAAATTTGAAGGCCCTGCTCATGAGATCGCGTAAGATGCCGTCTTATTTCCCCGAGATCAGAATTGCTATATCGTACGCGTATCCCACCGAGTACAGACTGCTGGCGTTGAGCTCTGCGATGAGCTCATTTACGACTAAATTCCTCCGTGTCTCTGCCTAACTGAGCAGTCGCAGATTTTTTTTATAAAACTGAAGAAACAAAATGGTATATTAAAAAAGTAAGCATCGCGTTTTGGTAATAGCCAAAAAACCTTTAGTTAACCACCATAATTTTATAAACAGAAAAACAAAACTGTCGTCATAAAACTATAATTTCAGCCGAGAACTGAATGTAATATCCATTTTTACGAGTATTTTGGCCAAGTGTACACAGCCATTAAACTCTAGGACATCCAAGCATTGTTAAGTACATCAATTGCTTTTGTACACGACGAGCAAACAATTACGTTTGTAATTACACTACAATCATCTACGGTACATTCAAGTAAATGTCATTTTTTTATCACTAAACTATGTTATTCTGAATCACGGAAACGACAAAAGAAGCTATGTAAAGGTGCGAGTGCGGCCGACTGATTCCGGGAGAGTGACCAACAGTCCCAAGGTGGTGTCGGGTTTATTGTTCTAAGTCGCTTGTGAGCAACGTGGTGAAAATCGAGAGTGTGTCGACCAGGGTGGCGTACCTTATTCTCAGAATATCCGCAAGATATTCGCTGAAGGTCATACAGGTCTACGCCCCGATCTCGTCACACCCCGACTATGAGGTGGAGACCATTTATGAGGATATATCGAAAGCCATGCAAGGCTATAAAACTCACTTCACCGTTGTCATGGGGACTTCAACGCGAAACTGGGCAAACGGGACGATGGTGAGCTGAGAGTGAGGCAATTTGGAGTTGGATTTCGGAACCACCGGGGTCACTTCCTGGCCAGTTTTAATGGCGAAGGCAGGCCTCTTTATGATGAATTCTTCTTCAGAAAACATGAGCACAGAAACTGGACCTGGCAGAGCCCTGATGGCTCAATTAAAAATGAGAGTGACTTCATTATGTCGACGAAGAAGCAAATATTCAATGATGTCTCTGTGATCAACGCAGTGAAAACCGGAATCGATCACCGCATGGTAACAGGCACATTGAATATCAACATCAAGCTGAAAAGATGACGGCTGATGAAGTCTACGCTCCGTCCAGCACCCATCTAAGTCCAAAACCCCGAGAGCTTTCAGCTTGAACTCCAGAATCGATTCGAGTGCCTAGGGAGTTTCAAGTTTTAGCGCAACCTTCATCTCAGATAGCAAACCTACTTACTGATTTGTTTAAAAATTAATTAGTTAATTAGTAGGTAGCTCAGAACAGTTTATGTTATGATGAAGCTGACATGCTGTTGTGAATAAAAGCCTCTTACTGTACTGAAAACTAAGTAGTATACAGCTAGGACATAGTTAGGAATAAATGGTGTGGAAAAATCAATGGTGTGACAAACGAGAAAAAGAATCCTGTTTCTCAAACTGGTGTGATAATCTGGTGTGACTACGAGTCGGCAAGATCTTTTTTAATTTTTGTAGGGTCATATTTTCTTTACTAATTGGTTGCTGAAAAAAAGAAAATGACAAGGACGTGTTTACTGCAGACCTTGATTTTATGAAAAAAAAAGAAAGAAGTGGAATACATTTGTATGAGAATCGCACGCCCTGTTTTCACATCGGGTTTCTTACCTATTACTGCAACGACTTTCAAAGGGTTGTCGTAAGCTTTTTGATGGCTTATGTCAATCGTATATATTTGTGACATAATGTTTATCGCTCATAGAAATAAAATGACTTTGACTAGGTCCTCTGGATTCGTCTGCTCCAACGACAATCGATCAGTCGTCCTTGATATCAAATCACTTCAGATTTTGAGGACATTAACATTTCAATGACCTTCTTTTAATCAGAGAATTCGGGTAAAAGGTAAACTCACACCATCAATGTCGCCTTAAGCAATTTCTTAAATAATTTGACCTTAGACCACGTGGCGCGGGCGTAAAAATTACGCGCGCTGGATTTTTAACTCTCGGTATTGAACCGAGCGTTAAAAATACAACAGACTGCTTTTTAGTGCGTCCGAATAACACACTGTCCGATGTTCAACTCTCACCGCTAAACATTGTGAAGAAGATCTAGCGTACGAAATTTTTACACGTGGACCTATTATCGGCTTGCAAAACAATGACCCTGGTACTGACCACCAGAAATGGCAAAATAACTTCTGTTTAGAGATCAAGATAAAAATATGACAAAAACTGCCTAATCGTCGACTGCATTGTATTTTGCCTAAGAGTGACTGGTTTTTTTTTATTTTTATTATGAGTGTATGAGGGCTAGTTTCAGAGGTAGCGAGGGTAAATAATTCGTGGAAGGACTTGGGGAGGCCTCTGTCTAGAAGTGGGACACAATGCTCTAACAAAAAAAATATAAATATAAAATATAATTTTTGTCTGTTTCTTTTTGTCTGCTTGTCTGAATGTATTATGTTCCAGCATCACTCCATTACTACCGAATAAATTTAGTTAAAATTTTGCACACATATTTCCTATAACTTTGCGCAGGTCGTAGGGTATATACCTATTATCACGCTATTTAGTGGGGGATAAGCAGTATTGTATTCTTCTATATTTTACCGCAAATAGTAAAAAGACGAGCTAAAAGGTTAGAATATTGCAGATAGTTACAGATGTAACCTTTTATATGATTATCATCACGCTATTCTTTTATCGAGCTAAGCAGTCCGTCACAACATATACAGGTTGGAAATTCGAGATGGGGCAATAAGGGCAGGTAACTCAACCGTTGTCGTTACAATAAAATGGCCTAATAAGACTGTTCGTATGTTTTTGAAATTTTTTGATCTGCATACAAATATTGTGTAAAAAAAAGTACACTTAGGAAGAATATGGTCAAATTTCACAAAAAAAAATATGCTAATCGATCCTGTTTCTTATAGGGATTAAAAAACTCTATGGCACCACTAACGTTTTAGTATTAGAAAACTCGGAAATTGCAAAAAATCTTCCCATACATTTATTTATTTATTCACAAGGCAACTACAACAGGTAACAAATATAAAAAAAAAACTACAGAAGTAGTAGTACCTATACAGGAAAGTTTTTATGAAATGTGGCATTATGGTGTCTTAGGACTTCTACGCGGATGAAGTTTGGACAGAAGCTAGTAATAAATAAACATCATAGTTTGGATATATCTGAATATTTAATTATTACACCCACATACATACATTATACTTGATTATTTATAGAAGTAATCAAAAAATCATTTTATTTCCACCATGTTTCACAGTTAACGCTTTCCTTTATGAGTATTATTGTACCCTTTGGTACCCTTGTCGTCAATTATTCAATCACATAACTACTCAATAATATTATCGAGTCGAGTCCAATTTCACTTCTACTTTCCCCGAAGTGTTAAACAGAGGTGTTCATAATTTTATTTTAGTTTATCATAATATTTTTCAGTTACGTTTAAGTCTCATGTAAAAGTTCAATAAATTATCAAAAATGTAAAGTATTAATATCAAATACCGACTGTCCAAAACATGGCGTACAAACGTACTAGACAGCGATATAGAAGAAGAAAAAATCTAAATTATTTTTAATGAAACATTGGTATTTATAAACTCGGTTTAGGTTGTATTAGGCCCTTCCTTCAATGATAATAGTTATAAAGACACAGCAGAGTTAGACATTCATTTGGAACAATAAACGCTAACAAACAAACTAAATCAAATAAGTTTGTTCTGAAAGCCTTACCACGGCTTAAAAGAGTACAGCTCACTGCCTCGCTCACGGATCGCTGGAGATGGAGAAAGCGCCTAGCGGTCGGCTGGGGGATGTTGGAGATCGCATCGTCCGGCTACAATACCAAAAAGAATAGACCGCTAGCGGCTCTCTCGCGTAGGTACATATAAAAGCCCGCCACTGTTGCAAGATATGAGGATTCCCCGATCAATAATAATGCCAATATTTTGATCCAGCCTGTCCCCAGTGATAGCTGTCCCCCTATCAGTGACGCCCTGAGTCGAGGTCCGTACCCCACAGGGGGTGCCCTCAGCGTGCAGTCGCTTAGTTTGTAAATTTTAGTTTGTAAGCCCTGGCTGGAGGCGTTAAGAATAAATTCTTAATGGCAGCCCCAGGAAAGCCCGGTTGAGCAGTCACGGCCTCTCAAGGCCTACTGCGAGATGCCCAACAAAAAAAAAAAAAAACAAGATATAAGGTTTAAGTTCCGAGAACCGCCGCGAAAAGACGAACCTATTAGCTATATCAAACAAGCATCCTCCGCGCATCTCGTGAAATTATTTATTTTTAGTTTAAGTTATTTTAACTATATTTAGGGCTGATTTTTCAATAGTGAAATAATTTTTATCTGAAGAATAAACCTGACAGTTTGACATATTTTCTATCCAACGCTGTCAAACTGCAATATTTAATCCTCAGTTAAATGTTATCTGACTATTGAAATAGCTCTTAATGTAGGTAATCGCGTTTAAATTATAGAAAAAATTGGGCTTTAATTAGTTTTTAATGGGAAATGTTTAAAACGCGATATAGAAAAAAAGCCCCGTAAATGTACTACCTGAATAAAAGCCCACTTTTATGTCCAACATTTGGTTCTTTAAGTTAACTTTTAATCTATTGTTTAAGTGTAACTGATTTGCAAAACGCTTATTTATAAACACTATTTAGTGGTCAGAGGTCGTTAATCAATTGATTTGTATCTGTCAAAATTAAACACCACCGGTGGCGGTGCCCTGTTTAAAGCTTGCTAAGAGGCATAATGGCGAATCAGCTGATCGCTTCAATTGGTTTTTGTGTGTTTCGAGGTTATTTTGTGTCATAGTAAATATGGATTTCGACGATTTTTTACGGGATTTCAGAACGACACAGAAGAATTAAATAATTTAGAAACACCGCGCGTGCGGTTTGTAGACGGAGGAATACCTACAAGGCTCGTTAATTCACTACGAGAATAATAGCACCTATCAACTATTACACTTATAATCTTCATTCAATGTACACGTGATGAAAGGATTTATAGGGAAAGCTCAATCGGGAGGAGACTCAGTAGGTTTGAAGAGACTGAGTTCGTACGGAAACTCATCGGAGATGGTGATTATCCAATGTGTTCTCCCATGTCCCCTCGTTTTATTGACGCCTTCTAAGGCCCAGAACTAAAGAAGAGCCACACTGTGGCAGTCATGCATAATAAAACAATATACTTATTTTAAGAAATAATTTATTTGGATACGCAATAATACTATATTTGTGTTACAGTTTCATTATTGTTGATTTCCAATTCTTCTTTCTCAAAAGATGGGTGCCATTATATTCTCATGGTTTTCCGCCGGCTTTTACGAGTTCAGCCGTAATTCTACCATCACCCGACTTGTTCTATGAGCTACTTCAGAGGCATCCTAATCTCGTACAAGCTGACGTCCGGATTATACAGGGTAATCGAAATCGAATAATCTAGGGTTGAGACTCATGGGTATCTTTTAATTTATTATTAAATATTTTGTGCATTGGAATACATTTAATCTTCATCATTATTAATCTGGACATGGGCCTCTCCGCAACTTCGTCTTAACACCCTGCTGTCTGCATACTATTGATTCCCGCCACCATCACTAAGGCTTAATAGACATTAAAGCTTGTTACCCGACCACGGCGAAGCAAAAAGGGACGGGTACTGGTGACTGGTATGTATGTACCAGTTCCCTCATAATTTTCCATTTGCTTATTCTCTCTCTCTCTCTTGACAAATGAAGTATCGTTGGTAGTGTCTTGATCACAGCTTTCAGGTGAGAGTTAATTGTTTTTTTCGTACTTTTTAGAGCGTGATTTTTCGGTTGTCGGGATTTCGTTTATGTACTTACTTTTTTCTACTAAGTTTGCCTGCAATATGACACGGAAGTATAATAATATACTTTATTGTTCTCTCATATTCACAACACAGTACAAAGTCCAGGTAACACTTAGTAGAGACTGGTGTCTGTTGTAGGTAAAACCTATATTACAGATCAGCAGGCTTACCCTCCCTAAGACAGCTCACTTATCGCATCGTATAGGGTCAATGTCGCTCCTTCAACTATGTCCCTACTTCAGGACTGCAGCTCAGCAACAAAGACTATGGGATTTGCATCAGGATGGAACGAAACTTCTGTGGGATACAATACACCGCATGCTCGGATACCAGACAGGATTTTATATAATTACTAGCGAGCCATCCTTGTTTCGCACGGTTTCCGACTTGGCAAAACCTCGAAATTTATTTATATACAAATATAAACCTTCCGGAATAAAAGGTACATGCCTTAAATCGACAAGGTATATTTGCCTATGGCCATAGTGAAGTTTCAATTTTCTGGAAATGTTGTCAAAAGTGGTGAAATAATTTACGAGCTGAACCTACCTAATTAGGTTTTTGACTTAAGAAAACAAAATTGGAATTGGGGACAAAAATGTTTTTTTAAAGAACCTTGTTGTGTCTAATAAAACACTATAAAATCTTTTAATCTTACGTCGGCTGGTAGGTGGCGAAGTAGCGCGGGAAAAAAGTCTTGGTATACGTGTGTATGCTATTGATTTGCTATTAGTTGTACAAAGGTCAAATAGGCCAAGGCAATAGTACTCATTTACTTATTGTTTGAGAACGCCTCCTTCATTTATTATAAACTGATGGCTGCTTGAATTGGAAATATTATTTTCTAAACCTGTTTAAACTGTTCAGAACTAAACCCAGCCAAGTGCGTGCGTGTCGGACCATGCATAATGAAGGGTTCCGTAACTTCCGTAGTTGTAAAGAATTTATTCCAAAACCAAGCTTAACATTGTAGTTTAAAAACATGTTCTCCCATACATCAATCTCAATCACAGTAATTTTTCTAACAGAAAAAAAAGTTTGAAAGAAGAAGAAGAAGAAGAAGTTTGTAATCCCATTTTTTTATTATAATATGATAAAACTACAAGGTTACCTTTTTCGGAGGTTTTCCTTTACTTGTACTGTGAGACCTTTCTTCTTGCCAAATTTCATTATTCTATACTCCATTTAGGTATTATATCTTTGGAAAAAGAGGCTCGTAGAAGCAGGAGTGCAAAACATTTTATTTCAAAGGCTATAACTTTTTTAGGTAGATTTAAGACAGTACTAAATACTGAGATAAACGAAGTAAAAGTAATTTTATTTTAAATACCTAAGATTCTATTTATAATAGATAACATCTTCATCACACATTATAAACCTACAACAAAACGAATGAATGAAACAGACAATTACATGATGATTTAAATCTAATTAAGATTAACGGTTTTTTTACGATACTTATTTTAAATAACAACTTTTGACCCACAATACGTTGGTAAAACTTCGTCGTCATCAGCTAATGAAGTCACTCGGTATTGTTCACTCCTGCTTCTTTTAGGTTTTTAGTATTGACACTTTAATTTTAAATTGAAATGAAACAGTTATCTATACAGGGTGTCCGGTAATTAATGGATAACTTTGAAATGGTTCATGGTAGAAGTAATGGCCATTCAGAAAAAAACATTTTTAATTTGTATTTAATCTGTAAAAAAAAACAACCGACTTCCGAAAAAACACTACATAGTGAAAAATAACTATTTTTTGGAAGTTGGTGTCTTTAGATAGGTATGTATTTTAATTTTTTGTCACCGCCTTCCGAAATTAAAGCTATTTTTCACTTTGTAGTGTTTTTTCGGAAGTTGGTTGATTTTTTTTTTTAAATTTATAAGTAGATCAAATACAAATAAAAAATGTTTTTTTTCTGAATGGCCATTAGTTCTACCATGAACCATTTCAAGGTTATCCATTAATTACCGGACACCCTGTATAAATGATAGCCACATAATTTCATAAGATAAATAGTTACACATGATTACAATATAGTGTGCCAGCTAATATTTAAATAAATTATAATTTTGGCATTAATCGTAACTGCAACACGTTTAATGTAATTTTGTTACAAAGTGTACATTAAAAAGAACCTTTTTTTAACTTCTGTCTAATGCTATTGTAAAAGGAGTATAGGTCAAACGAAAGTAACCTGTAGGTTTTGATTCTCTTGCGAGTCAAAATATGCGCACTAAACGGAGCATAAATAGTCAAAATATGCGCACTAAACGGAGCATAAATAGCTATAACTTTAGATTGCGTTGACTTGATGTTTTCACTGCTCTAAGGGATAGCAGATTTGAGTATTTGATAATAATTTTTGCTGGATACCTCCAAGCGTTCCTGAGAAAAAGGGTCTTGACAGACTGACAACAAAGTGAGCCTATAAGGGTCCCGTTTTTTCCGACTGAGGTACGAAACCTTTTACCTCACTATTATTGGCTTTATCACCTTCCGAAACCATAAAAAAACGACATGTATGATGAAAAATTTGAAAAATTTCGTAGCCACCATCTTGGATGTTCATTTTGTTATCAGCGACCTCGAAAACAAAAATAAACAAGAAAAGAAAAATAATAAAATATTAGTCGACGTTCACATGGACTTAATAAAATCGAGGTAGGACATTTCCACGCATTGGATTTCATAAATATTTACGAGCCTCATAAAATCTCTTTTTACAATTTGCGGTAAAATATAGAAGAATACGAATATGTTGCAATACTGTTCATCCGCCATAGCAAACAGCGTGATATTTTGTACCCTATGGCCTGCGCATAGTTATAGGAAAACTTAAACAAAATATATTCCTAGAAACTGAACGATCACATAATAACGGTTGTCCGAATGCAGAGCAGTAGTGACCCAGTGGTAATGGCCGCGACTTACGAGTTGTAGGTCGTGCGTTCGAACCTAGCCAGGCGCATTACTTTGTGTAAATAATTGCTCTCAAATGGTGAAGGAAAACATCGTTAGGTTGGCCTCCGGCACTGGCCTCCGGCACTTGCCTACAAGGGTATATTTTGTTAGCTTTGTACAAATTCAGCGAAGTTATTTTCCACTAATAAATATGTAGGTAGGTACATATGTACATAAGTAGGTAACTACCTATATTATCAAGCACTTACTTAAATTTAATGATATAATATAATTGTATTGTATTCATTGAGTGTTCGTACCTAAATTTTTCTAATAAAATTTATTTAATTATAAAGCCTTATTTATGTATTTCCACATAGGCCTGCACTCATTGGATAACCATCATCAAAAACCTTTGTAACCTTATTTCATGCATACCTCAATTCCCTTATGGGACACATATGGTGGTTTCCTTATCACACCTAAAATGTAAGCTCAACTTTGATAGACCTCTCGTTTGTATTTGAAATGGTTTATTTCAAAAACAATAATAAAGGCGTAAGTTAAATATTGACATAAGGACAGTCTGACTGTTGCTGTAGCTATTATTACTTTACCGTTCAGATTAATTAGCTAATCGTATAGAATAGTCATAGAAAATAATGATGGTGGACATAAATTATGTATGTAAAAGTATATCATGCATCTTTTAGATTCCATGCTACGCCATATTATAGTAAAATATAAGTAATCGATAGTTTTATTATCATCGGATAAAATATATTTCGTCTGTGTACCGCGTGTAATTTACACGATGAAGAATGGCGACACATACCATCTGAAATATTTATCAGTTATTCGAAGAAACATTCGACAATCTGTTTGTTCGGTTATTTCCATTTCACGAAGTCGTTAGGAGTCCCGAACTAAGCACTTGAACTCACGTATAGTGACCAAAATCTTGAGATAACTTTTCAAATTCTGAAGACGAAGTAGTTACGAGGAAGGAAAGTAGAATGAAGTTCGGTTTATAAGCAAAGCAACTCAGTCCCCACATAAATCGTATCCCGTAAAACCCACGAAAGTGCACATGGCACAAGACTGAGTTAGTTATTTTGCTGCGTCTTCTTTGAGTTGCCCGTATTCCTCTTTCATCAGTCCTTCAGTTGCTTTAGTTCAATTCACACGTACATAAAAACTATTCAAAATGGCGCGCTATTCAGGATCCACCACGATTATGGACATCAATGAGAGTGGTAAGTAAATTATTTCATCACAACTATATTATTTATGTTTATAATTTTATGAAGCCTAGTGGTAGTTTTCACCTTTAATTTCCCACGTGAATGTTTTATCAGCCAGCGTAAGCATGCAGGGCCAGTAAATGTCAGACGCTTGTCGGTAGCGCATGGTAGTTTCGTGTTCGAATGTTTTTTTTTTAAATTATGATGGAAATGTCGAGTCGACAGCAATTGTATCCTACTATTACAAATAGCAGTGAGCTTTCAACAGTCAATTTAAACCCAGCAATTTGTATATATTTCATATATTGTTATAAAGTTTTAATATTTTGATGTGTTGAAAAGTTTTCTAAATAATTTCGTGGTTTTCAGTCAATGAAGACACGGATTCTGAAGGCAAAACTTGTGGGAAGATCTTAGTAGTACTGTCATGGATCCTCGTTTGTTTGACGATGCCGTTCTCACTTTTCATTTGTTTCAAGGTAAGTGGAATTAATCTTAGTTTTTTACTTTTGTGTGTCATTTCATTAAAATTTTACTCGCCCCGCAAAGCTGTTGTGTTGTCCAAAGCGAATGTCTTACCACTGAATATTTTGCTGGTATTACCTTTATTATAATATAAATCAAAAGCACATTTTTTTCACATAAAATATCTGAAAGGGAAAAATAAGTACTGTAGTACCTTCTACGTAAAAAAACCTGAAACAAAAGAAGGTTAAAGTACAAAGTACAATATTTTTCTTTGACCATCGTGCACAATTAGACAGGAACTTATAAAATTACAACACCAAAATTTAAAATAATATTTTTAATGACGTGGAATCGAACCCTATTCCCTCAAATCTGATGACGCGCTGCGCTCTCTTATCCGGGCCAGTTGTTCACAGGAATGACCTTTGAAGATCTTGATAAATAAAGTAAAAATATTTTTTTAAATTTCAAATAGTTATATTAAAAGATATGAAAGCGAAATAGTTTTGTAAACAGTAACTTTTTTAGAGTAGACTGGAATATTTTATTTCAGAAAAAGTCCATAGGATTAGTAAGAATTTTGCTTATCCTCTAGTGTTGGTACCGACACAGATTACAAACAATTAAAAACTTAAAATTCAGCGTGGAGTAGCATCCACCTCCGCAATCGGGAATCTCACTAATCTGCGAATACATTGAGAACACTGTTAGTGCTGCCGCGAACACGCGACATCAGCATGTCGATTCTGTAACCATCTCACCACGTTAAGTGAACGTGGAGTGAGCTGTCAGTGTCATCCCACGAATGCTAGGGATTGACCAAGCATCAGGTGGAATGACTCTGACAGCTAACTGCATGCTCACTTCACGTGGTGAGATCGTTACAGAATAGCAATGCAGGGATGCACATCTCTTTCTTATGATGGCGGCAAACCCATCAATGCTGTTATCTGCAAACATCCCTGACTACTACATCGCCACGGCAGCCGCAAGCGCCCTTATAAATTGTGCGACCTACGTTCCCTTTCAATGTCACAGTGTGGGTGTGTTCAGTTAAGAAAATAATGTCACTGATTAAAATATCATTATGGCTCGTGCAGACTAGCGCGACGCGACGGTCGCGTGCGATTCGGCGATTTATATCCTTAGACCAATTGTTCTGAAAACGCGCGCGACACGGTCACACGGTTTCTGAGCAGCGCTCTTCCTTTCCGTGGCCTGGACGGGGCCGGCACCGTTTGATGGCGGACGCGGTGGGGCCGCAGGGAAAGAGGAGTGTCGGTATAGCCGCTCTCCCTATGTCCTGCGGCCGAAAATTGGTAGGCGGCGGGGCCAGTTGCTGACCCGGCGGAAGACCAAGGGTGCCATGCTCGGGGTCGTCAGGTGCCCTTGTGCTATTTTGTCCCTGGGGTGGTTACGGCGTGCCACGTGTTCTAGTCGGACGGGACGGTACGTTCCCGTGTTCTTGCCACGAGCGGCTTTGGAGGTCACTGTGGAGTTTTAGTGACAAAAAAAAAATGCCGCTTGTGGCGGGGACAGGGAACATCCGAGACCGTCCATCACCGGACCTTCCTCGGAGGCTCCCGTCCTTATAGGGGAGTCCCTCCTCGGACAGGGTACCCTCCTCAGAAGGGAGTCCCTCCTCAGAGAGGAGACCCTCCTCGGAGAGGGACCCTTCTCAAAGGGAGTCCTTCCGGAGAGAGGGACCCTCCTCAGAGGGGAGATCCTCCTCAAAGAGGGGACCCTCCTCACTCTCCATAACCTAACCTAACCCCACGCAGCAAACGAGCACAGACCTGCCTTCGTTCTCTGACGAAGATTCGTCTACTACTGAGCTCATCTTGGATTGCACCGCCTTTTATGTCTCGTGTGCTGTCGCGGCGGTGCGGCCGCGAGTTGCGGCATCACGCGCGAATCGCGGCCGCATCTGCGGCTTCATACAAAATGTAACATTGTTGTCGCGCTGCACGTCGCGGCGCGACGGTCCGTCGCGCCAGTATGAAAGGGGTTGCGTCGCGATTATCGCAGAATCGCCACTGCGACATGCCGCGCTGTCGCGTCGCGCCTTTTTAAAAAAGCCTTTACTGGAACACTAAACTTGTCATTATTCAATATTAAACTCTGCGGATTCTATACACGGAATGAAATATACCTACTATATTCTTAGTAAAAAAAAACGCATTTCCCTAAATAATGAGTACCTATTTATATAAGAAAATCTCTGCTAACTGCATATGTGCTGGAAAGGACTTTAACATTATTTTAATGTGTATTTAATACTCTTGCAATTAAAGGTGCATCTACATTCCAATGCAACTATCGGAATTATGATAGAGAACTCTTTTTGAACAGCTGAGCGGACCGTGACTGTCCACATACCTAATAAAAGATAGTGATATCGATCGAAGCAATGAGTTTTAATGTACGCTTTCTATAGACACGATAACTCGTCAGAGTATATAACTGGTTACATATGTATTTATTGACTTATGTATCGTGAATGAAACATATTCAATCTAGGACATTTTCATATAGGCTTATAATTCTCTAATTCCTTCGAAGAAATTGTCCCCAGTAGTTCGAACCTTGGTCGCCATTAAATATCATCGTTTTATGAATAATTGAGCAGCAGATAATAGCTGCCCTAGTTCACACTTAAGTTGATTGAAACCAAAGCCAATATGAATATGGTTGTTGAGACAAAGCCTTGAAACTAGATCGATAATCGTTTAATTATTAATGCACTGCTGCGATTTATTAAATTTGTATCTTTATCTATATGTACGCTCCGTGTGATGCCGGACGTAAAGAATAGCACTACCCCATCTCTTCCCGTGGGTGTCGTAGGAGGCGACTAAGGGACTTACCTACTAGAGAATGGGCAGCAGCGTCCTCTATGCATTTGACCACCATACTGCGATCGCCAACCCATCTGCCAAGCGTGGCGATTATGGCAAATCCCCCCAAATTGGGGGAGGCCTATGTCTAGCAGTAGACGTCTTTCAGCTAAAATGATGATGATGATGATCTATATGTAACCTTCATACGACCTACCACGGACAATGTGACAAAGCTCTCAAGTGTAACGAGTCCAGATTCGAATCCCAAAACTCTCGAGAGGCATCACGACATCTTTAGGAAAACTTAGCTGTTTTGTCGAGAATAATCAAATAATGCATAATAGGATGAATCTTTGGAAATACACTGTTGCCTCAAAAGCGTTGTCAAGACACCTTTGTTTGACCTAGTAAAAATCGTTCTAACTATACCTAAAATAAAAACCGCACGAACGAATGGGACCCAATAGAGACCGCCCTCGCCAAGCTACGGGGCCTGGGATTAGTCGATGCAGGCGGGTGCACTAACGGGGCGCGGGGGACTTGAAAGTTATCCTTTCTTGCTGCGGATTCTGAGCGCAGTACCTTACAGTCGGTCCTAGTGTTCACTCGGGTTCCAAGTTTCACTTCGTACCTACCTCCACTTGCATACTTTGCTCTCGCCCGCCGTCGCTGGTCCCACGCTCGCTCCCTTTTCCCTCGGTTTTCTTCAAAAACCACCTAGAGGTAATTAATTGGGCCATAGTAGGGCTGGGGCTGAGCTACGGTTCAGGCCCAGCCCAGGTGTGGAGATCCTGCTTGCTCCAGGGACCGCTATCGCCATGTCCGCCGTGAAGATATCAGGTAGGTGAACTATAAGTGATATATTTATGTGACCACAAAATCAAATCAATGAAGTTTTATTTAATTAGTCTACCATTAATACTTTTTTCGTGGGAAATTAAAGCTGATATCGATTGTTGAAATCGATTTTATAACACCCGGTTTGAATAAAAAATTCAACATAATATTCGTAATTATTTAATGGTGAGCAGTCATGGTGGCTCAGTGGTAATGGCCGCAACTTTTGAGTTGTAGGTCGAAGATTCGAACCCAGACAGGCGCAATACTTTGTGTAAATTATTTAATCACCACTGCTCTCAAAACGGTGAAGGAAAACATCGTGAGGAAACCAGCATGTCCTAGAACCAAAAATTTGTAAATTGTGAATTTTACCAACCCGCACTGGGCCCGCGTGGTGGATTGCGGCCCACTCACTCTCAAAGACAGGAGGTCTGTGTCCCAGTAGTGGGAACATTATAAGCTGATTATGCTATTTAATGACCATCAGCCTAACAGCGGTTTAATAGCTTTAAAAAAACACATTAAATAAAAAAGTACTATTTTTCCGTTTTTTTTATTAAATAAAATTACGCGCAGCTTTCTGTTTTCCAATCGAAAAATTATAGCTACCAAACTATTCCTGTTTCAATAACAATCTGATTCCCAAGTTAGTCTTTCCAGACATGGCCCTGAATTATTAGAGTCACTTATAATCCTAATATTATAATGTTTGAACTTTCAAAGAGACCATGACTTGTGAGTTAGTTTCGGCTTTTCTAATCAGTTATCAGTAAGATAGCAAATTCCAGCTCCATTTAGTTTTAAAATATTGACCATTATAAGTGTCTTAAAAGATGTAATTACATGAATTAACATTTCAATTTATTTCAAACATTTAAATTCATAAATTTTAAGTTTACCCTTCAACGAAATATAAAAAAAAAACGGGTCAAAATATGAAAAATAAAAAGCGGACCTCCCATACAAAATCGATCGTCTGACTATTGATTTTGCATGGGAGGTCCGATTTATTTTTTTATATTTCGACCCATGTTCCTTGGAGAAAGTTGTTCAGTTTCACGGGTACTATCACCCTGAAAAAATTTAACGGTGACTAAAAATTCACCGTGTATAAAAAAAATAAGAATAACAAATGAGCGTTTAAAAAATCAGACTTATTCGTTATTCATTTATAAAACCATAAATCCGGATTGAAACAACCAACGAGTAGAAAAATGGTTGCTCCTGGAAAAGGTTGTGTATTTTCCCCCAATATGTTTTTAAACTTACTTAACACTAAAGGGGAACCTAGTCGCGGGCTCGAACTCACTGGTGGGCCTGGCTAAAAATCACGCTGTCTCACCAGGCTTCGTGTCCAACAGAGATAGCATCATTGATGAGCAGTTAGACGTTAGTCTACACGCACAACGTTATTGAGTGAGATGCAGAAAAACATTTATAGTAAAAAATTCGCGAAAAAATTAAGAAAAGTCCTTTAGAAGAACGGGTTTTATGAAAAAGCCAATGCATAAATCAATGTCCAATAAAGTTTATTGAACTTTTAGATAATTGAACTTTGTCGGTACCGACTTGGTTTTGGAGATTTTACACTTCTTGTATTACTTAAACACGCCCAAAGTTAAGTAAAATTAGCAAGAAAAACTAATCTTTGTTGGCCTCTAACTTTTTAATGGGTTTTTATTTTAGTATTCTGTTTCCGTACAGACAATATTAATAATGAGACAAAGCGATATCATATTTTACTTTGCATGTGCCATGTCAGACAGTGGACTAAAACACTCCCAAAGTTTTTATGCAAAAAATGTGGACTAGGTTCACGTTAATTCCATAAATGAATTATGATAGATTTTTGATGTTTAATCGAATGGACACAAAACAACGCATCATCATTTCTGCCAAAAGACGTCCACTGCTGGACATAGGCCTCCCCCAAACTCCGTCCCATCGACCGGTTCTGTGCTTTCCGCATCCAGCGGGCTCTTGCAGCCCTCACAAGGTCATCGGTCTACAAAGCAACAACGCATAAAACTATTTAAAAATCATTTTGAATAAAAATAAATCAGGATAATGAAACAGCTCAGAACTTGACGCAAAATACTTTTAAACATAACTCTCTATGCTAATAATTATTTATTAAGCAATTTCGCCAACGTCTTACCATAATCGCTAGGCGCGATCTGTCTGACCCACGCTTGTCTTTAGCCGACGCCGACGGCGACGGTGCGACCTTCGCGTAAGGTGGTAGCTGAACCTCAAATAATGATGGGAAAATATTGACCTCTGTGTATCCAAACACATTAGTTAATTAGAAGGTTGCCCGCAGTTAAGGTAACATCACTATTTTAGTTCGCTTAGTAACACCCGAAGCCCTTCTTACATAATCATGCGTCTGACGATTGACCGTTTCTGCGATACACACCGGAAAAATATCAGTATATGTAAAATACACGAAGTTACATTTCTCACTAACTATAACAATTATTTTGAAACCGATTAACAATTATTTTGATTAGAAGCGACCACTCAGTTTTTGTAATTAATTTTATAACCACTGCTCATAAAACGGTGATAGAAAAAAATTTGGATAACCAAAAATTCGAGGATATGTGATATCTAACAATCCGTATTAAAAATTGTTTAGCCCAGTAATATTCGCTTATAATTTTGGAATTGTAAACCCTACTTTTAAATAAAACAACCGCACCTAAATCGGTTCTCCCTTTTAAGAGCTACGGTGCCACAGACAGACAGACAAACTTACCGGTCAAACTTATAACACCCCTCTTTTTGCGTCGGGGATTAAAATGAGAAAATAACGCAAAAGCAAACACAATTTCATGATACCAAACTTTATTCTGAAAGTAGCTAGTGAATTCGTGTACCTGTTTGAGACTGGCATGTGCTTAAAACAAAAAATGCATGACAAAGCAAACAGGAAACAGATACGTAAAAACCAAGTTAATATAAAGCTAATGAAAAGTCCCAATTTACGGCACCAGCGGCGGCGGCTTTTCGGGAACTGGGTAGCCGGAAATGGGGCATTAGTTTTCATTACCTGAGGGCCTAGTACGAATGTGCAGAGTAACGTAACGTGAAAATGATACTCTTTAAATATTGAAAATAAATAAGTAAGTAATCATTTATTTAACAAATGACTAATTAGCCAAGGAAACATCAGTGATAGTTTCTGTAAGAGATAGGTATGGCTAATGCAGATGAGTAAGATCCCTGCCCTTCACCTACTATAAAGGGATTGACAAGATATACAAAATGAAAAAAAATTACTCTGGGCTGCTACTAGCATATTCCTGATGAAAAAACCCAGTAACACTTTGCCCGAAACGAATGCTCAGCAGTACTAGACCAACGAAGCAGATACTATTACACTTAATGCATAATTATGTTATCCAATCCATCACAAGTTCAGAACGAACGAGAAATGCGTTAAAAGCCCATGAAAGACATGAAAACTGTAACACTTTTAACACTCCATATGCATCGAAAAAAATCAATATTTACGAACGCGGTCAAAACCATTACGTGTTTTCAAGCAATATGTACCCAGTAGAGTAATAGGTAAACGCATAGCCTAGTTCAAACACGTCAGTGCATAAACAGACGTGTGTTTGCCACTATGTATGTGTTGCGTTTGTGTATTTGCTCCGTAGTCCGAGTTTCCTTTGAAATGGTTTATTGGCGGTCAAAATGGGAAGGTCGTGTAAGTAGTGTAGGTACCTAACTCAACCTTGAAAGTGGAAAGGCATGACGCGGTGACGCGACGACTGCAAATGAATTGCACTCAAATATCAATCCGGTCCATCACCACCTTGAGATCGGGAAGCTGCACCTTTTTTTGACGGAGTCAAAGATAGCGACTCCGTTAGACATGGCGTACCTCAACTCTAGGTAGCTAGTAAGCTAGGTAGGTAGCTAGGTAACTAGCTAGTTAGCTACGTAGCTAAGTAGTACTTTGTACCTACAAAAATATTGCTGCTCCACTTTATTTTAATTGGTGGTGGGTGCATTGATATCATCGAACTTTACAACCCACTTATTGGTTTGACAGTGTATTTGTTAATAACGCACGACAGACACTATTTAAATTGCCGCCAATTTGTAAAAACAAATGACAAATGAATTCATTATACATCTACGGATTCATTTTCATCGGCTGCTTTTCTCACTGATCTATCTTAAAAAGTTAAAAACATTCAGAGTGACCCCCCCGTATTTGTCCAAATAGATAATTGCGTCGTAGAACCGCATTAAAACGTGTGTTTTCTTCTGTTTTAAGGTGGTGCAAGAATACGAAAGGGCTGTTATTTTTCGATTAGGAAGGCTACTATCTGGAGGTGCTAAGGGACCGGGTAAGCGCATGGTATTCTAGCACATATGTATAGCTTCAGAAGGATCTTTTGGCGCGTAATCAAAATCGGAACTAAAACCACGATCTTGCTTATTCAATACATTTCACAAAACCATATTTATTTATGTAAGTATCCCAATGAAATACATACTCAGCATTAAACCACATTCTTTGACATAATTATAGATCTTGTATCTAAGTAATGTAAATAATTTTAAAAAATCCACCACTTAAGACATATCATCATCATCATACACTTTCAGCCACTTTGACCGGTTATGGGCTTCTCGCATCCAGCGGATTCCTGCGGCCTTCATCAGATCATCAGTCCATTTTGTGGGAACCCTTCCAACGTTGCGTCTTCGAGTACGCGGTCGCCACTCCAGAACCATCGGCCATCTGTTCTGCAACCCTATGGACACATTTTTTGAAGTCTGATTTGCATCGTTGTCACAATCAAAGTGATCTTTAGTTACGTTACAATAAGGGTGCCATTGATTTATTACCGTCTGAGACCGTCTGAGGTCTTACTGAAAAAGGACTGTAAACAGAAATAAGCGTGGCGTAGGCGCAGCGACGTTATGTAACGCTAGTAAGTTGTGCGCAGCCGAGTGACGTCATCAATGCTTTACGGATCTCGTTAGATAAATGGCTAGGTTCTGTATTTTGAATAGATTGCTATATCCTCCTGTCAACGTCATTCGCCAAAATATCCTTGTAGCACTTTAGAATAACATCAAACTGTTTTCAAAGCAGGTTCAACTATAGCCATTTTTGACAATTTCTCTGTGTGGTTTTGTGGAGTAGGTACATAAATGAATTTTGTTGTATTGTTTTAGGAATTTTCTTCATTTTGCCTTGTATCGACAACTACGCTCGTGTAGACCTACGAACCCGAACCTATGACATCCCACCGCAAGAGGTACTGTTTATTTTAAACGCACTTCATAATTTTATGATAAATAAGGTATAAATATAGATATTTTGGTAGGAAGTTATAATTTTTAAAGTGTTTAAAATTCCTTAAAGCCTCATGAATTGTTGAGAGAAAGCACAAGTTTGATAAAAGTGGAAGAATGAAGGAAGGCTTTTGCAGTGAGAAAGACCACGAAAAAAACAACAAAAAAACTAATTTAAGATTTATACTTAAAAAAAAACATTCCGAGCGCACATCACTACTCAAGAAAATTGTTACAGGTACTAACAAAAGATTCGGTTACTGTATCAGTGGACGCTGTGGTTTACTACCGTGTTCAAAATGCAACCATCTCTATCGCCAACGTTGAAAACGCACATCACTCGACCAGACTACTAGCTCAGACTACACTACGTAATACTATGGGAACCCGGCCATTACACGAGATACTCAGCGAACGAGAGACGATTTCTGGAACCATGCAGCTTTCACTGGATGAGGCCACCGAAGCCTGGGGTATAAAGGTGGAGCGCGTCGAAATGTGAGTTTTTTTTTAGGACCTTTTTTTGCTTAGGATGTTGATCTTTGGAAAGATAAATCAGGTAGGGTAAAGGATAATCGATAAAACTGACATTATTGATATACAGGGTAAATTTTTGATAGGGGGTGATTATGGCCATTGCCGTAACCGTTGTAGATACAGAAAATGTAAGTATGCAGAAAATTTGCACTAAGATTTACGATTCAATCCGTAAAAAAATACTTACAATTTAATTTTGCTTTTGCTTCGTAAATTCAAAATGTTTCGGTTTGATAATATATATTTTTTGACTCTATCCGTGACCTGGAAAATTCTAAAAATAAAAAGTGGAACTTCGCCATTCTTTCGATCGATAATACATAAAGATAACAGCAAAAAAAAGACTTTTATATCTACCAATATATCACAAAACACACTGAAGCGTTCATTAACTGGGTCGAATATTTTGTTGAACTTTACCATTGATCGTCAGTAAATTATTGGTGGTTAAGAAAATGTAACCGCTCTCTTGTTGACCTGTGCTTGAATGGAACCTTTTATTTTCTATTCAAGAATGCTTGCCTACTGAATTTGAAAAAAACATGGTCAAATATTTGCAAAACGATCCGATACTCAAACATGTCTTCCATAACAGAAAAGACGTGCGACTACCGGTCCAGCTTCAGAGAGCAATGGCGGCAGAAGCCGAGGCTGCCAGGGAAGCGCGTGCTAAAGTTATCGCTGCTGAAGGAGAGCAGAAGGCGTCGCGTGCCCTCCGAGAGGCCTCGGAGATCATCAGCGACAGCCCAGCGGCATTACAACTACGCTACCTGCAGGTAATGTACCGTTTTATTGACAGCGTCTGTGTTCCCTTCCACATTTAACCCATTTTGTTTACCTTCAAAAGAAGAGTGAACCTGGGTGCGCTCGATCATAATCGAGCGTGATCGAGGTCAAGAACAGGCCCATGTAATAAAAAAAACCTTATATTTAATTTTTCTTATATATTTTTTTTTTTAGAATTTCGGACATTTTTGTTTTCTTTTGATTATTACTACATTTCTAAGCGTATTCAAAAAAAATCAGCGTCATTTCGTTGTCTGGCACTATAAAGTGAAGAAAACTGGACATATTTGGCACAGTAGTTGCCAGGCTAAAAGTTTTCAATAATTTAGGTTCATTTTTGTGTCAAATTGTGTCTTTGAGTTTTGTGCCAATTGATTATATATCTTATTGATTTACAGATAAGTTATAGTTTAACCATCATTGCTGTAAATGGAGTAAAAGTCTAACTATTTTATTTTAATTACCTATTTAGTCCATAAAAACGCAAATTATAAAAATTAACGACGTAAAAACCATTAGATAGAATACACTGTGTACTTTATTAACAATAGGTTATTCTTGCAGACGCTGAACACCATATCCGCTGAGAAGAATTCGACAATCGTTTTCCCTTTGCCAATTGACATTTTTACATATTTTATGAGAGCAAAAGAAGATTCCCATAGTAACATGTAACCTACATAATGCTGCATTGTATTGATTTCGCAAAATCTTACATGATTATTTAAAATTGTATAATCAAATTATAATATTTTATTCCAAATTAATACTAAAATTATATTCCAATTTTACGAGTAGGAAAGTAGTAGTTTTATCCAATTAATTTAAACTCAAGGTAACTTAGATTTAATGATTTATTATTAGTGATTTGTTCATGAAACACACGATTATTAAACAAATCACTTTAATAGATCGGCACAGGAGCCATTTTTATAAAAAAAACTTTTAAAAAATCTGGGCCCGCCTTTAATCAAACTTTAAGTGAAGAGTAGATGTAGATTTTATGAAAAAAAAAATGTTATACTTGTATAAGAACTTACCTATTCTTAAGAACTAATAAATAAGCCGTTGCCGTAGATTAGCTTAGCTGCTCATCTAGTGGGCGTAGTATAATAGAATAGTTGCCGTCGTATTAACAGCTAGGCCGATTCTCTACTAAGACTCCGACAACTTGATATCACCTGGTGTCGGATCAAAGTTGGAAAATCGCCCAAACAGAACTTGCTATCAAACACCAGTAAAATAGACCGACTTAACAACAACATCACATGCCGTACGATTGATTTATTAAAATTTTGGGTTGACAATATTTAATTCATATTTTTCAGCCAGCTATTCTAATAACTATTGCATAATTTAATACATGCGTTTTGTAAAACTATTTTAGATTTTCACATTTCCTGGCCTTTGGAGGGAACGAAGGGTTAAAAGCAGCACGATGAAATAGCACCGTTTAACATTACCAGTATAATTTGACCTCTGTGTGTAGGTACGGGAGCCCTATACCAAACGAGGTCAGTTTATACTGAAAATATACATCAACAACAACATAGGTACAACAGCAAAATATTTAAAAATTTGTTTAATTTCAATTTAGCACCAGCGAATGGTAAAAGGCGTAGAAATTCTAAATGAAATTAGTTTTTAGTAATATTATAATGTAAATTTTTCAAATCGGCATAGCGGTTTTCATCGTATGGCTGTGCTGTAATAGACAGAATTATGTACTTAGTTATAATATTTAGTACTTCTTCACTTACAAAAAATACACAAATATAAAAAAAGAATTGTTAACAACTTCCCATCGAATCGGCAATAGAATAAAAAACCTGTACTTCTTAATTCAATAAGACGTAGCTAAATCATATAATCGTTTCTAGAATATAATTATGAAGTTTTATCATAAAGGACTTAGAATAGATAGGTATAGTTAACGTAAAAATAGGTATTAGACACTTCTAGTGAAAATACATGAGTTTGACGGGTGCTGGAAAGGAATGTTGAGTACAAGATTTACGTAGATTGTGGGAGAAGATTAATCGCAGCCAACTGATTAAACAAACAGAAGGAATGGCAAAAAAAAAACATAAAAAATAAGGATATAATTACCACAAAAAAAAGACAAAAACAAAGAAAATCTAAAAAAAAAGTTATTGATGGCCAAATCGTTATCGATTTAAGGGTAGATAAGACTAGTTGGCTACAGTTTGAATAACGGTTTGACTGCGATATATCTTCATGTCCCTCGTATATATTTTTATATAAACGTTCTGCACCACTTGTACGAGTTTTGCTCGGTAACCGTTATCGATACATAAAGCTATTATTATCTCTATCCTTTGACCGCAACAAATGTGTAACATCCCAATGTTTACATTACCCATAATGTGGCATGAATCGGTAAAAACGACCCTGCAATACCTCGTACTGTAGGTACTTACTTTATCATCTTGTCTATAAATATTTTGGCACGTTACAATTTGTTTTCCAAAATCAGCTAAGCGAACTGTGCGTAACATAAAAAGAACAAGAAAAATGTAAAGAAAATAGAATACAAAAAAATAACATAAAATATAAATAAATAAATAAATAAAAAAGTAGTTTTAGCTTGGAAACAAAGAAGTAAAAGAAAATACAAAAAAACGTGCAGTTTATAAAATGTTTCTGTAATCTACATATACATTATTTTTATATAAATATTTGCGGATTTAAAATCGATGTAGGTACACACAAGTCATGTACCGACGAAACACAGCTAAATACAGTAAGCAACTAAAACAGCAAAATATAGAAAATCAAAAAAAAAAGTGTACATGTTGCTTACTAGAAGAACAATTAGATAGCACTGTTTAACTGTGACATGTGCATATTTTTGTGTCAATCGAATTAGGACTTCTGCATTGATTTCTACGACTAAGTTTTATTACTTAGCTAAGAACAATGCAACTAAAAATCCATTCCAATGCGCGATACATGTACCTGTTCTGTCACACGCACCATGCAAAAATTGTGTTGCAGTTTTGAATGTCATACAAGAGCCCTGTATTTCAGGAAAATTGCAACACAGTATAAAACATGAAACGTGTGAATAATTTTAACGATCTGGTCTATTTAATATGGCCGAGGTCTATTCGTACTGCGTTTTAAACGTTGGATTGTTATTACTAATGCGTATCTAAGAGGCAGTTGATGTAGAGAACAGTGTGCAACATCAGGACTAGTGAAAAAAATATCGAAAGCGCCTTTCGAATTTTGAAATCATGTTGAGAGAAAAAGAACTCATGGTTCATTGTACCTGTTTCAAATGACGTGTATTTTTGTAGAAAAATATATAAGAAATAAAATAAATAAAAACAACATGTTAAATTACTAGATTTTTATTACAACGTTAAAATTAATAAATGTTTGGAATAGAATATATTCAATAGAATGAAATATTATATGTTATTAATTTAAATAAATAGATGGATAATGGGCCCAAAACTGTGTTTAATTTAACCGTAATAGACCTACATTACTGCAATATACACACAAACATAGTTTTACAGCCTATTCGAAATGAGTTGTATGAGTAGGCAAAGTCATCTTACAAACACATTTACACAATAATTATGTGTGTACCTGATACGGTACAAATGATCGTAACCCCGAATTCTACCTACTAGCAATTTATTCAAAATACAGAACCTAGCCGTTTGTCTAACGGGATCTGTAAAAATAATCTCTTTGGTTCGTAATGATGAACCAAAGAGATTATTTTTAAATAAAAAATGAGTCACAATTGTTACCTTCGGCTGTTATTGTATTTGGTATCAAGTAGTGTTTTTTTAACCTTGCCGAACGTTCAAGTCTTTATTTTTATATTTAGATACACTAAAAAACAAGCAACATAACCCTGAACATTAACAACTTAAACATCATAATCTGCCTAGCCTGTTCCCAACTATATTGGGGTTAGCTCCCAGTCTAACCGAATGCAGCTGAATATCGTCTCCCGCATGATGGGTAGCCGCACAGGAGCTCCCGGAAAATGACGACATTGATATAGAGCAATTAATCACGCTGATGCACATGAAACCACCCGTGTGGGGCAAAGGACATGACCAGTGAGACCATGGTTGCCTGCGTAAGTTTCAAAATCAATGTGCAGCAAATATTGTTTTATTATTACAAGTATAAGTCAAAACAGTTTATAGTCAAAACAAAATCACTAGTCTAAAGTCTAAACATAGGTTTAAATGAAAATTACACCAAAGACGAAAATAAATAAAAGAAAAGAAAAACTACGACAACATTACTTTTGACGCATAATTGGACTTTTTACTTCCTATCTGTCGATAAGTTGAACATAATAGGCAAATCGTGGGTGTACTAATCACAGTACTCTAAACCTTTGAAACAGTACAGGCGATGTTATAAAATAAAAATCATTTTTGCAACTTTTTCACGAAACTGTCCATTCGCTCATGTGGTTCAACGCAAGTGTCTTTTTCGAGTATGTGGATTCGCGCAATTGTTTTTCACGCAAGTATCTTTCGTATAAAAATATCCATTCGCGGAAATGTTTTTTCGCGCAACTGGGTTCTCAATGAGTATGAAAAGTAGCTGTTTAAGGTAACACGCAATGCAATACACGCAAAACATTGTGTTTCTGGGCGCATGCAATGGTATAAGAAGTAGAGAGTATTCAAAGTTAAGTGATAACATTAGATACTGGTTTTCGCTAAAAAAACGTCTATAAAATTGGAACTTTGACCTTCAATATCTCCGTAATCAGAGGGTATGAATCCCAGGTTTAGTCCAGTACAAAAAATATATTCTAACAACGGAAAGAACATGTGACTTTTGGCTTTGTATATTTTACATCTGTTATAGAGTAAAAATAGTACCCATAACTTAGTTGCTCACTTAGTAAGACGCCATCGGATCGATACATGATCGATGAATAATTGAAACAGTAAGACTGTATCAGAAATTTGTTCAAAATTTTTGATAGCGTGAGGGTTTTATAGTAGTTTTCATCCACAGCTTGATACATTTTTAATAAAGGTTGCCATGAAATTTCTAGTACAAGGAAATTGGTATATAAAATAACTTTTAATTTACTTTTCATGGCCTGTCTTTATTTTCAAAAGGTTTTTTTTAAAGTAAAGACCGGCCATGAAAAGTATAGACACAATACTTGTAATACTGTGATTATGCTGTTAAACTCAATATATCAATCCGACTTTCTACGAGTGTATAAACCAGAGACCACATAAAATTGCTTTTTTAAACATAGGTGTCCTATGATACTCGGAATTATTCGACGTCCATAGATACGCAATAAAATGGCGGCGCGATTTGCAACTCTTGGTGTTGAAATCTGTTCGATTCTTCGTTCTGTTCGGTTCGAGTGCAGAGCGAGTAAGTTTCAGCGCGTCGAAAAAACACAGTGTTCGATTTTCAACTCTCGGCGCTAATCAGTGCGTCGAATATCTAGTAAGCGAAGAAATCCCGTGACTTTACTGTAGCTTTCTATCATTGAAAGAACTTTTTTTAGTATTCAGATCAGTACTTCAAAGATGAAAAAAAACACAATTGTACCACCTCTGATGTACTTTATTAATAATTTACACATTACTTAGTTAAACACAAAACAAAGCTAATAATATGTACAGGTATATAAAAAATAAAATAATCATAATGCATCAAAAAATAAGTCCGCATCGTTGTCAACGGGAAGAGTGCCCAAAAGGCTGGCAGCATTACCACGTTGTATGGCAATGCTGATTCTTTGGCCGAAATATAGGCCAGCCCTTTGGTCACGTGAAGAGTCAACCAACCACCTCTTGTTTGGTTAGAAATTTAGATAATTGATAAGAGAATACCTAGATTAATTGGTAAACAGAAAAAAAAAATCTCTAAAATCTGAAGATTTGTTGTATTTGGAGTTGGATTTTTCTTTTGTTTTATTTCATTTACTCTTCAACATCAGATATTTATCTTGCTTAGTTTTACGCCAATCTAGTTCAAAGCAACTAACAGTTGCAAGGTTTCGCTGGCACGAGCAGAGTTTTCAATAACTCTGAAGAGTTATATAAAGAATAAATTGGATTTCCATCCGTCGGTAAAACGAAACGAACAACGGCTGCGCTAACAATCAAACATGAGCTTGAAATCCACGCGAACTAGAATAACTTGAAACTTCGAATAATCCAATCCTGAAAGTTTGTTCTGGTAATCAAATAGACGAGTGTGTACCAAGTTACTCTTCCGTCATTGTTATAAGGTATACATTGGAATGATCAACGTACGTTCGTGTATTGCCACGACTGGAGCAGTGTTCTTACAATGGAACTGTGGCCAATCCTACTTTCTACTTAATATTATAAATGTGAAAGTTTGTATGTTTAGATTTTTGGGTGTTTGTTACTCAATCAAGAAAAAACTTCCAAAAACTCAAATAGTTTTCAACCTGGAAACACGTAGGATACTTTTTTATCTCGATTGTACGTTTCCGTGGGATAAGGCGGAAGCGAGTGGTGAATAAACCATGTGGAATGTCGAAACAATATTAAACCTTACTGACATATTATCCTGCCAGTGGGCAACATTGCACTATCTATAAAAAGGAAGCTCTCTATATATATATAATGATTAAAGTTCCTAATAATTTTGAATTATAAATAATGTTAATATTTCAATATTTATCAGAGTATTATACAATAAGAGAGACCACTGTAATAATACTCCTACTGTTTTATATGTCTGTGTAATACTCTGATACTCATAGTCTAATAAGGTTTCAACTAAGGCAGAAAATATAAAAAAAGTAAATAGAGCAACATGATGCTGTGGCTTCTTTGTTGTCTATGGTTATAATAAAAATGAATTTTTAGGTTAGGTGCATTTTAATTATTGAGATTACAATTTTACGAGTGTTTTCAAACTACTGTTATATTTGAATGACAGTCGTTCGTCAGCAATAATCTCTAAGAATGCATAAGTAAGTGTATCAGTACTGTGAAGTTAGGAAGTAAATGCAAGCACAAAAGCGTTCATTAATATACTAAAAACGTAAATCTTCGCAAGTAAATTACAGCCCAAATATTCAAGGTTGCTTTCTGATCAGCTAAAGCCGATGACACAGCTGAAGCTGAAGACGCAGCAGATACAGCTGAAAACTATAAAATTGAGGATTTTTTAAAGGTCAAGATATAAACTATGGAAAACACACTATATTCTTAGAGCTATTTACCTTACAAGTATCCTACTGTAAAGAAGCTCAACATAAAAAAAAACAATCTTCTTGAAATACTTATGACCATGTTATAACTATTCATATCATTTAAATAGAGTCGTTGATGGAATAGTATGGCTTTAAACAAAGGTTGGATTTTACTTAAGCTTTAAACGTATTAAAAGGTAAATCTAGCAAAGAAGAGGGTAGCTTGTTATAAAATATACTTATAACAAGCCTAAGAAATGAATTATGAACCTTATGAAGCCGGTGAAAAGCAATCACTGTTTAAGGCAGTCTCATTATGTAAATAAATTGTTTTCTATTTTAGCAAAGGCATTACATGTGTTTGTCGGGGATAGTATTCAGTAGGTAAATGAATACTGTTTTATTGTTTGCATTATTCTTCAGTAAGAATAAAAGTGGTTAAGAAAATTTGTTCGTAACATCACATCGGGCCACACTACACACCGCGACCGCGCGCTTCCCCCGCCGCCACTCGTTCGCCGACACCTGAGCGTGCGCACACATTTTCGGTCGTCTAAAATAAATTACCTACCTATCTATCAAGAAATACAGTCGTTTTATTATTAAGTCAAGACCACCAGCAGCACACCTGGAGCTTGATATTCAACATATGGTCCTTCGAGTTAAAGAAGATCGCCGTCTTTGTGCTACGCACGCGCCTCCTGTGGACTTTGGACTGGCCGTCCGTACCGCGTGTTCGTCAACGCCGTAGAGGACACTTAAAGGACAGTCTACCCAGAGGGTCAATACTGAGTGAGTCCGTTCCATTATCCTTACTTTCCTGTCTTTTCATATTTTCTATCCAGGTTTTTAAAATAGTGCTATACGGATCAGGCATACTTTGATCTCTTCATAATTATATAGCTTACCTATTCATAGAGTTTCAATCCATTCCAATTCATTGTCATTCATTTTGCATAATAACTTCTCATAATTACCTAAATACAAATCCTTATTCGCTCACTGCACGCGGACCGCACGTGTTTGCTAAACGCGTAAACAACCTCATTTAGTGTTTTTTTCGATATTGTACTTATTGCACCGGTTAGCACGCCCGGCCTCATTAGCAATATCAGCTGATTTTTAAGCTTGGCCAGTTGTTTACGCACCTTTTATAACGTAACTTACATTATTCTGGTTTCTTTGTCTTTGCTTGCATTTAAAACTTTTTGCTTTTCCTTTGCGACTACCTACCTACCTTGTCACTATGTCTGATGCAAAATTAAGGGAACTTATAAAGAGGCGTGGTGGCTACAAAGCAAAGCTTACGCATTTTAGCAACTTTTTAAGATTATTACCTAGCACGGGAAATGATTTAGATAGCTTCCAATCAGCAGAATTACAAAACCGTCTTAATTTAATGGAAACATTATATAAGGAATTCGACGTGTTGCAGACAGAGTTGGAGCTGTTGTCGGAGGATGCGGATGAAATGTACAACGAGAGGGAGCAGTTTGAGACGCAGTATCACGCGCTGGTGGCCCGCGCGAGCGCGAGCCTCGCAACCGCGCGCGCCTCCTCGCCCGCGCTCGTGTCTGCCACCTCCGTTGATGATCTCCCGCGCCATGGCTCTGGCTGCAGGCACGACTTCGTTCGGCTGCCTAAGATAGACTTGCCTCATTTCGACGGGGACTATCAGCACTGGCTTGAATTCCGAGATACGTATCTTTCTCTTATTCATAACAATGACAGCATACAAGAAATCAACAAATTTCACTACTTACGTGCTGCCTTAACCAGTAGCGCGTCAGTAGTAATAAAAAGTATAGATTTCAAAGCAGACAACTATGGTACAGCTTGGCAATTGTTGTCCGAAAGGTACAACAATGAAAGGCTACTTGTGAATAATCACGTGCAGGCCTTATTTAATATTGAACCAATTCAACATGAATCTTTTAAATCGTTACGTAACATGATTGACGTCACCAATAAAAATCTTCGTGCCTTGTCAACTTTAGGGCAGCCTTCTGAGCAAGGAGGTCTAGGAGAAACCCTTATAATATACATGATGTCAGAAAAACTTGACAAGGTCACACGAAGACAGTGGGAAGAATACAAAAATAATTTAGATGCCTTTCCAAATTTAAAAGATTACATAAAATTTTTAACAAACAGAGCAGATTTAATAGAATCCTTAAATTATAATAAAAACACAACAACATCAAAAAGTAATAACGAAAATAACAAAACTAAAACCTTTCTTACAACAACAAAAAATAAAAATAATAACAATTCAGAAAACGTTAAATGTCCTATGTGTTCTCAGAACCACTTTTTATTCAGTTGTCAAGCTTTCAGAAATCTTGACATAGAAGCACGCATTAAAAAAGCTTCAGAAAGCAATGTTTGCATGAACTGCCTTCGACCTGGTCATTCCGAAAAGCGTTGCAGTCTTTCGCATTGCAAATATTGCAAGATCAGACACAATACCCTCTTACATAAGGAAACATCAGAAAATAAGACAGGAGAAAACATTGTTTTATCAACAAATATAGTTTTACCCTGCTCAGAAACTCATCAATCTAATCAGGTTCACATTTTACTATCCACAGCCTTGGCAAAGGTGAAAGACGTCAATGGAGAACTTCACACTGCCAGACTACTGTTGGACAACGGCAGCACCTCCAACTTCATCACCCGAGAGCTCTGTGGGAAGCTCGGCCTGGTAAAACGCAACACTAGCTCCACAGTCTCAGGTATAAACGGTCAAGTTTCTTCTGCCTCAGAAAGCTGCGGTCTTCATTTGCAGTCTTGTAATGGTGGCTATCAGACGAAAGTAAACTGTTTTGTTTTACCGAAGATCACACAATCACTGCCTGGCTCTTACATAGATAAACGGTATATTACCATCCCGCCAGGTATTCAATTAGCAGATCCATCATTTAATGTACCTACTTCAATCGATATTCTAGTAGGTGCTGAGGTATTCTGGGACGTCTTAGGTTCCGATACCATCAATTTAGGCAATAATCAGCCTAGATTACAGTCATCAAAACTAGGTTGGCTTCTTTCCGGCCGCATCAGTCGGTCTCATCTTCGTACACAACCTTCTGTTTGTCACTTTCTTTCACATGAGGAGTCAGACCAGCTGACTCGCTTTTGGGAACTTGATACGGTGTTATCTTCAAACTGTTTATCTTCAGAAGAACAGGCTTGCGAAAAACTTTTTAAAGAGACCACACGTCGGGACACGCATGGTCAATTCGTTGTCACCATACCATTGAAGGACTCGCTCGAGTGCTTAGGTGACTCTTATGCGATGGCGAAGCGTCGTTTTCTCTCCCTAGAGCGTAGGTTTGAGCGGGACTCCACATTTAAAAACAGATATTTGCAATTCATGCAAGAATATATTGATCTTCATCACATGACAGAACATTCAAAACCAAAACATTCAGAATTTACTTATTTTATGCCTCATCATGGTGTTGTGCGCGAGTCAAGTTCAACCACAAAACTTCGCGTAGTTTACGATGCTTCGGCCTCCAGCACCTCGGGCAAGTCCTTCAATGACATACAGATGGTAGGTCCGACCGTACAGGAGGATCTGCTATCCATACTCTTGAGATTCAGACAACACAAGTTTGTTGTCACGGGTGACATTGAAAAAATGTATAGAGCTATCTTAGTTGAGCCATCTCAGCGCCCGTTACAACAAATTGTTTTCAGATTCAATTCCTCAGACCCTTTAAAAACATATGCACTGAATACAGTGACATACGGTACAGCTTCAGCCCCGTATTTGGCCACAAAATGCCTAGTTTCTCTTGCAGATCAATGTTCAGACCCAGAGGTTATTCAGTCTATCAGACGTGATTTTTATGTAGACGACTATTTGAGTGGTGGCGATTCGATTGAATCAGTAATTCATTTATGTCGAGGGGTGGTGAATGCTCTCGATTCCGCCAAGTTTCACCTCAGAAAGTGGCAATCAAATAGTCCGAAGATATTAGAGTCCGTTACAAATAAAAAACCAGAGCATCCAGATAAAACATTAAACCTAAACGACACTCCTAGCAAAACACTTGGCCTATACTGGGACTGTAAAACATACAAATTATTCTTTTCTATAGATTTCAAAAAAAAACATCAAAAATCACAAAGCGTAATATTTTATCTTTAGTAAGTCAGGTGTTTGATCCTATTGGCCTCGTCGGGCCATGCATAGTTCAGGCTAAACTTATGTTACAGCAGCTGTGGATACTTAAATGTAACTGGGATGATGAAGTATCAACAGAAATAAAAACACAATTCCTTGAGTTCGTACAGTCACTTACAGCTCTTAACTCCTTTCACATTCCGCGTTGGGTATCTTGTAGCAATGCTTCTTTAATAGAGCTACACACTTTCACAGACGCTTCTGAACGCGCCTATGGTGCGTGCATTTATGTGAGAACGGTAGCAGTCGACGGGACAGTTTGCGTTCGCCTTTTAGCTTCCAAAAACAAGGTTGCCCCTATCAAACCCACAACTATACCAAGATTGGAGTTGTGTGGTGCTTTACTGGGTACAAGACTCTTTCTGAAGGTACGTAAATCACTCACTCTCGAGTTTAATCACTGTTATTTTTGGTGCGACTCGACGATCGTGCTTGCATGGCTGTCTACATTGCCAAGTCGGCTTGATCAATTCGTCCGTAATAGAGTGAGTGAAATCCAAGAAGCTACAACCGGCCAGACGTGGAGCTATGTGCCTTCCAAGAGCAACCCCGCCGATCTCGCATCTCGGGGGGTGAAGGCTGATTGCATCAGCTCGTCCACTCTTTGGTGGTCGGGTCCTGATTTTCTCAATAATAGGGAAATACTATTTCCTACCTCACCTAATACACAAACTAACACTTTACCAGAAACATCTTTACACACAACTGCTGACACACACAAACAAAATAATGAGCATAATATTTCAAATTTAATTCATAAAAAGTCATCATTTACATCACTCATAAGAATCATTGCCTATATACAAAGATTTATACATAATTGTCAAAAAAAGAATAATAAAAAATCATCTTCCTTATCAGTTGCAGAATTACAATTATCACAGAATCTTATATTACGAATTTCTCAACAGGAAATGTTTCCTGAGGAATATTCACGTCTTACAACCAATCAGACTTTACATAAAAAAAAATCGATTAATAAGTCTTTCTCCATTCATCGACTCAGACAACATAATACGCGTAGGTGGACGTCTTAACAACTCCAACTATAGTTACAATGTCAAACATCCTATTCTTTTATGTAGCAAACATCACATAACTAAAATAATCTTAGAAAAAGAGCACAAAACACTCTTTCATGCAGGGCCACAGTTACTTTTAGCGCACATTAGACTTACCTACTGGCCCTTAGCAGGCAGAAACCTAGCTAAGCAAGTAGTGCGTAACTGCGTTCGCTGCACTCGCTTCAAAGCTCAGCCTATTCAGGTTATCATGGGCAACCTACCAAGCGATAGGACTCACCTAGAGTACCCTTTTTTAAATACAGGGCTAGATTATGCCGGGCCAGTGCTGATAGCCGACCGTAGAGGTAGAGGATGTAAGCTACTTAAATCATACATTTGTGTTTTTGTGTGCTTCGCAGTCAGAGCCGTTCATCTGGAGCTGGTTTCCGATCTCACTAAGGAAGCTTTCCTTGCGGCCTTCAGCCGATTTATTAGTCGTCGGGGCAAGCCTCAACGAGTGTACTCCGACAACGGCACTACTTTTGTGGGAGCTTTCAATGAGCTTTCACGCTTCTTAAAGGTTTCATCTAATAATATTGAGTCAGATCTTGCATCCAAAGACATTGTATTTAAATTTATTCCTGCCTACAGCCCACATTTTGGTGGGATTTGGGAAAGTGCGGTAAAGTCCACCAAACATTTATTGCGTAGAGTCATGAGCCTAACTCATTTAACATATGAAGCTCTCAACTTGTCTGATTCAGATAGAGGCTATTTTAAATTCCAGACCTTTAACACCTCTATCCACTGATCCATCAGATCTTACTTATCTATCTCCTTCACACTTCCTCATCGGACGATCACTCACGTCAGTCCCTCGTCCTCAAATCATGGACGTCAATATCCAGCGGTTGCAGCGCTTCGACCGCATCGAAAAATTGAGACAACATTTTTGGCAGCGCTTCTCTAACGAGTATGTGTCTCTCCTGCAGCAGAAAACCAAATGGCAGACAGCTGGGCAAGAGCTCAAAACAGGCACCATGGTCTTAGTGAGGAACACTAATCTTCCTCCTCTTCTGTGGTTGCTGGGCAGGGTGGTTGCAGTGAAGACTGGCTCTGACGGACACTGTCGAGTCGCTGACATCCTGACGAGAAGGGCATTATAACACGTGCATATAACAACATATGCCCTCTTCCATCATCTTGAAGACAACGTGCTTCAACGCGGGGAATATGTTCGTAACATCACATCGGGCCACACTACACACCGCGACCGCGCGCTTCCCCCGCCGCCACTCGTTCGCCGACACCTGAGCGTGCGCACACATTTTCGGTCGTCTAAAATAAATTACCTACCTATCTATCAAGAAATACAGTCGTTTTATTATTAAGTCAAGACCACCAGCAGCACACCTGGAGCTTGATATTCAACAAAATTGTTTTAAGAAATATTTATGTAAGTATCATTGTACTTGCTATCTTTCCTAAAAAAACAAAATTATGGGTACATACTTTTGTAAAATAACATGGTTTAAAATTGTGTCAGCTTTTTGCCAAAACAATGCAAGTTGTATCTTGGTGTCAACTTTATATACGAGCTCCTGAGACAGTTTGATAATTTCATCCCGTCACACACTGTAATGCACTCGAAAGTCAGACGCTATCCTATTCAAGCATACACAACGTGCCTGGGAAATGTGAAAAGGCAATGTTGTTTTTTTTTCACTTTTGTACACTTCATTAAAACTTTCGAAATCGAAATCGTGCGGTATTGTTTCATTATGACTCATTCACTCCGGGAGACTTTCTTGCTTTGATCAAACAGTTGACTCATATTTACATGTACACATGATACCACGAGGTTGAAAGGCACTTTGCCTTTGAAATATCGAAGTGTCTGGGAAAATAAAATACTTTCGATCCAGCCTGTCCCCAATAGAGATAGCTGTCCCCCTATCAGTGACGCCCTGAGCCGAGGTTCGTACCCCACAGGGGGTGCCCTCAGCGTGCAGTCGCTTAGTATATAAAATTAGTTTGTAAGCCCTGGCTGGAGGCGTTAAGATTAGTTTCTTAATGGCAGCCCCAGGAATGACCGGTTAAGCAGTCACGGCCTCTCAAGGCCAACTGCGAGATGCCCAACAAAAAAAAAAAAAAGAAAATAAAATATCCTAGTTCCAGTTGTGCTACCGTTTAACTATCAGGAAATTCTCCCTCGTCTTTGAATTCAGTACTTCATTTCGTTACATCAGACAGTACGGTTTTAATCAATAAATATAGTGGGTCTTGCTTATTATTCTCTTGAAAATAGCAAAGAGACTGGCATTTCAATCTAGCTTTAATATAAAATGTGATATTTGTTGCGAATCAAACCTTTTAGAAAGCTGGGTAATGAAGTAGGTACCTATTACTCCATATATAAATATTTCCATATGTATATTAATGGAATTTCTCATTTTCCGATTTTGTGCAATATAGTAGTTTGTTTAGCAAGTAGTTAGTTTTGTCAATATTTAACGAAATAAGATTGTAGTCAAGCCAGCGTTTGATACTAGTCAAACTATTTTTAGAGCCTTCTTCTGCACTAATTCCCAGGATTTTTCGTAAAAGAAAATGACCGTGTCATCGGCATCGCAAATGATCTTTAATTTAAAAGGCGTCTTTATCTTTTACCTTTTCAAGTTTAAAGTTTGGCACAAGAAAATTATGGAAATGAATACGTATAGAAGAGTTTTCTTCAATCTAGCGAAATGGTGGGTAACCAAACCTTGCCCCCATAATATGTTGAAGTATCCAAAATGTACTGCACTTCTGTAAAAACATAACAATATTTATTTACATTTATCATTGTTTAGAAAAAAAGAAGGATACAGACTAATTCACTAACTAACTGAATCTCTTTGTGGTCCCTAACCCATCTCTTGGAGATGGGCAAGGGGCAATAGTGGGCATTTTAACAGTAAAAATGGTGACATTGTTTAAGGAAAGGTAAATTAAAATTTATGAAATGTGATAAAAATAAAATTGGATAAATTAAAGACACTGACAATATTGGTAACGAGCAATTACAATTTATAATTATATTGTATTGGTGAATTGATAAATTACTAACAGTGGCAGTTGCACGAAAAAAGATAAAATTAAAATGCATGAAAAAAAGATTAAAACAATCGACAAATTAAAATTCAGTGAATAAAATTGGTAACGTTGATAAATTATTAATTAAACATAAATGATAAAATTAATAACAATGGTAAAATCTACTATTAATATAGGTGATCAAGATTAGGGGTTGCTTGGTAAACGATTAATGATGGCTTTCTGTTTAGCAAGAGAGTCAAAGTGGAGATCAATAATATCACTGTAGTCATTAGTCAGTAGCAATAACAGAACATGCATGACGGACTAATGACGGAGTTTCAGGTTCCTATGGTGTGGTTGTAATTGCCAATCAATATCGGTTAACACTAACGGATTTTGGACACTCCTTGTATGTATCAACATGATATTCAAAAGAATGATTTTGGGTAACAGTTCCCAAGGATCACCGAATTTAGTACATAATGCTATTAATTAGGTAAGTGCCTACCTATATAGTACGTTACTATCAAGCTGACGTGGTTTATCTTTCCTTGATCGAAATATTTTTCAATGAACACCATTTGACTTTATAAAACGTGATGAAATATAGAGCCGGTCCTAACAATTTAAGCAATATTCTTTGCATGAACAATGAAAAAACCGTCGAGAAGTGTCGTTGAACACCCAGTTGAAACAAAGTTCTTTTCGCATTTGCACAACGACAACAGTTTTGTTTCGTAACAAAAGCGTCGCAACGGTAAAAGTGTTCACTTTTTTCGGTCTGGCTCTCCTTAGCCAAGTCTTAGCCAATACTTCTGTCATATTGTATTTATAGCATTAAAGCTTCTCTTAACGTTTATTAATTTCTAATGAAATTAATTGGTGGAACGTATTAAGAAATGAAACACACCACATTGATACTTGGCGTTGTTGATAGATAGATAAATATAAGTGTAACGTATTTTCATGTTAAATTGTATGCACTCTAAATAAGTCATCTTAATGTACGCAGTGTTACATTTCTGGTGGGTATACGTATTTTAAACTTTACATGAAATGTTAGATATTTTCGAAACGAATATTTCCAAAGGTGTGCAATGTAACATGAAAAGTAAACGCAATAGCTAAGCAAACCTGTTTCAATATGATTGTGTTGCATATTATGTTGCACTGCATATTGTTACGGTTCATAATTTGTACCCACCATAAGATTTAATATTCTATATCTTTGTCTCCCTTTTTACAAAACTTACGCGGACCGAGAAACATGAAATTTGGCCCAGTTGAAGTTTATATGGAGGAGTGCCGAAAGCAAATGTTTTATACAATAATAGGTACATTAAAAATATAGTAAATAGAAAATATAAACAGATTGTTTGGTAGTCTACTCTATTTTCGACCAAACCAGTACTATTGCCAGGGGTGCGGGTTGTTCAAAAGAGATACCTTGGCCCCTGGCACACAGGCAACTGAAGGAACACGGGTGGGTTTTAGTCAGCAAAAGTCTGACACGCCCTCCTACTTTACCCAGAGCGGGAGAAGTTATTTGATGATTTCACACCCTAAAAAAATAAAAATACACCTTATATTATATAATTTAATAATAAATGAAACATTGTAATTGTACTCTATTCTAAGTACAATTAGATTATTTTTAGTCGTCTATTTATAAATCGAAAGCACTTACTTCTATAAGAACAAAGTACCTCGCGGTTACTACAAGGTTGCTACGAAAATGCTACGGAGCGTAGCACGCCTACACTGGTAGAGTTTCGTCCGTTATATTTCAGTGTCTGATAAAGGTCGGTTGTTCCATAAATAAAATTACAAACATCACCCTAACAGCCTAATTATTATGGTACTTTACGAACCAGCTTTAATGACTATTAGAGAACCACGAAAGGACGATGACCAGTGTCCTATATTGACATATCTTTACCAAAACGATCATACAGAGAAGCTACTTAATGGTTAATTTTCGCCCCCAGTGGGATACTGCATTGTCGTTGTGGGGGGGCTCAGTAGCCGTGGTCACCCTCCCACGGTGAAGCGAAGAGGAACCCCAAGGTGGGGTCAGGGCTCAAGGGGCCGCTCGTCAGGGCTTTTGCCTCCAAGCCGACGACGTAGCGGCCAAAAAGTAGGTTGCGGTGAGGTGCATCGCAACTGAGGCGGGCCGCGATGTCGAATGGGAGGCATCGCGGCTGAGGGTTACAGGCTGCGGCGGAGGAGGAGTGGAGGAGGCCTGGACAGGGCCGACACCGTTTGATGGCACACGCAGTGGGGCCGCAGGGGAAGAGGAGTGTCGGTATAGCGTTGGCCGCTCTCCCTATCTCCTGCGGCCGAAAAGTGGTAGGCGACGGAGCCACTGCGCCGACCCATCGCACGGGGGCCAAGAGCGCTAGACACGGGGTCGTCTGGGGCTTACGCTACTTGGTTCCAGGGATCGTCACGGCGCGCCATGTATCCTGGTGCATCGAACTGGTGGGGTCCGCAAGGGCCGATGCCTGCCAGGGGTGCGGATTGTTCGAAAGAGATACCATCGCCCCTGGCACACAGGCAACTCAGGGAACACGGGTGGGTTTTAGTCAGTAAAAGTCTGACACGCCCCCTGCTCCACCCAGAGCGAGAGACGTTATTTGATGATTTCCCACCCTCAAAAAAAAAAACATAGCTGGGAAAAGGCTAGGTGGATTAACTTACCAGCGTTGAAATTTTTCGTCGATAGTTTATTTTATTTTTTATTGGCAGTTCCATAAATTTTACAATTAACAATCACAGCATTTTCTTTTTAATAATCGAAAAAAAAGTATTTTACTTTTGCTTCTGTTTTGTCAGGAAGATATTATTTTTATGTAAGTAAATAAAAGGTTGCCTTTAACATCGTCCATATTTGTGAACATAGCTCCTTTATTTCTTTACACTATTTTATTTTATAACCTATATGTATTTTAACTAACGATATCTTGTACGTTTCAATAACTACTCTGTGCACTTCTGTAAGTGACTAATTTAAAGTTCCTAAAACTGTATGTGATTATTGTTTATGTATGCCTTAGTGATTAAGTCGTTGAAATGCCTTATTAATAAATAAATAACATAGTGTTATAATGTTCTTGTATGCAAGCCTCTCTCATAAATACAAATATCAACTACAGTAAATTACCATGGTTTGTAATAAAGTTGTTATTGTAACACGTACGTTGCAGAACAACTGAAACAAACTCCACCTTGTTAGCGGATGTTTGAGCTCTACGGGAACATGTATGTTATTGGATAATGCATTGGAGTAACCTGTGAGTCGGCGCACATTGCAGATTTTAATACCCAAAGGTATACTCCATTTGAAATAAGATTAGACATTTATCTTAAACTTTTTTACAGACCAATCAACCGATTTTGATTTCCATTGCATTGTTGGCATGTAAAATGGCAGCTGCAGTAAACAGTTGGTATTGTAACTACTTTTTTGCTTTTAATGCCATCCTTATGCCTAAGGTATAGAAGTCAGAATCGGTTGAACAAACTGTAAAAAAAGTTTGCTTAAATATCTAATCTTATTTCAAATGGAATATAAGTATTCTAGAATGTTCTTACGTTCATTTATTTATAACTAGCAATTAGCACCCAAATTGCGTAACACACTATTAATCTGTATCATTTTGAAAGTAATTACTAATCTATTCTTTCATAAGTTCGAAAAAATTGTCCGCTTAGCAATGTAAACAATGTGACTGTTGTGGAGCTGTCAAAATAAAAGCGATTCCTACTGATAGTTTTTACGCAATAACCCCTCAGCCCTTGCTCCGCACTTTTTTAACAACTTCTTTTTAATATTATTGTATTATACACAAACCTTCTGGAATACATTTTCTATATGTAATAGTAATAGTTTAAACAACACGGTAGCCCAGACAGATATTCATCGATTTGAAAAAAAGAAAATACAGTCAGCAGGAAAATAAGCCGTTTTCAGATACATATATTTTGGTTGCTGATCGATGCTGTAAACCTTGTTGATCAAACTGAAGTTTGAGTACTACAAAAGTTAGAAATCGCAAAATACTTTTCCCACAGATTTCGTGGGAAATGAGACTGAGTAGGAGAGAGAGAACAGTCGAATTATTCGTATACTTCACCGGGTTGAATAGGGAACGATTATAGCAGATTTTACAGATTTAACATTGTAAATTATTGTCATCCCGCTAAACCTTTATGCTGCTAAACAGTCAAAGCAAATAGCAGCCCTAAGTTCGATTTCCAATAATTAATATTTATTGTGCTTTATTTTTACAACTTGTTTACCTGATACTGCATTTTGTTACCTACTATAAAGATAGTTCGTAGAACGCACTCAGAAAAACATGAAGCCTAGGGCCGTGCTAGCAACCTTGACCCGTCGCACCGACGTAGGTTAGTAATAACAGTATAATTCTATTCTATATTATTTTACTTCATTTATATTTATTGATTTCTAGTCTGCAATAATTGACCCAGTAGAATAAATGAAATGTACAGGGTTTTTTTTTGTGTCAATGGAGCAGGAGAACGTGTTTCACTTTTACTGTCTAAAACCCGGGTGGGTTTCCGCAGGCAAAGGCACACAGGCAACTGAAAGAACACAGGTGTGTTCTTTCAGTTGCCTGTGTGCCAGGGCCTCAGTATGCAAGCTTGACGAAAGTGGCGATAAAATGATTTAAATGCAGGCGAAAGGCGTGTTATCTACATTCTTCATACCCTGTGGTACCCGCAAGCAAACTGTGAGCGATACGTTCGTTTTAATTCCCTTTCCGCTGAATGTAATAAACCGGTGTTAGCTGACACAGGCGGCATGTAACTTTCACTGTGAGATAAAAGTTTGTTATTCAATGTGTACTGCGTATGAGAGTAACCTGTTTTGTAGTAACGTATAAGATATTAGAAGATGTGGGTGGTGGTTTATTTCGGTATTAAAAGTTCTACCGAATTGATGATATGAAATTTAAAAAATTGTAGAAATAACAGTAGAGTAATTATTTATAAGAATGTTCTGATTCAGAATCTCAGCCTCCATCTGTCAAAAACTCCTTTGTTTTATTTACATTTATGACATTGATTGTAGTTAAGATGAGATTTCGACTGGAGTTCGAACCTTTTCAAGTACGAGTATTGGCTTTCTGGTTAAAAATAAAACTCAGCTGGTCAATTTCCGTACTTATAACGTTAAAAATCAACTAAAGCTTTAGTTTCCTAAAAAAGCGGTGGACGGTCACACAAATTCACACAATACCGGCTATCCAAATGATCTATAAAATAATTTTTTGACACCTTCTATTCTATTTTTATTTAATGGCAATTAAAGCCGATGTCGACTATTCTGCCAATGTCTAAAGTGAATTGGAAAAGCAAGTTTTTGACACCTTAATGTCAAATACTACCTAGTAAAAATGACAGATTTTCATGACGGCCATTTTTAGAAACCGAAAACCTTTAGTCGCAATCAGGAGGCCAATTCTCGTAATTAATGTCGTTCAAAATCTAGTCGCAGTGTCATCTCAGCGACAACCAAATGTCGAAAACTTGTCAAAAATGTATGGAAACTCAAAGTATTTTTGACAGATTGCGACTGAGATCAGACTGTGAACGTTCTTAAAATTACGAGAATTGCTTGTATATTTGAATGGCTACTCTTATCTTAGCGATAATAAATGTCAAAAAAGTTATAATGAGTAAAAATATTGTTGACATATTGAGACAAATTGCGATCAGAATGCGAACGTTCTTGGAAATATGGGAGAAGTCGTGTTGTTATGGTATAGTGAATGCTTTTTTGAGTAAATACCTGAATCAAAATTCCCAAGCTTATACACAACACACGCTCATTCCATTAATGCAGTATATTGATTAAATTTAGCCTCGTGTCAACAACCTATGATTATTAGTCTTGTCGTTGCGGAGTTATGGTCTGTTCCAAAGTATTCGATGAAAATGTAAACAAATGGGTCAGAAAACATTAGTGCCACTTTGTTTTGATCATATGAATACTGGCAATTTTAATATTAACCCCCTTATTCATAAAGGTTGCTTAAAGTTAAGTAATGATTAGCCTCTGTTCAACCATACGTTTTTGACGTTTAAACATAATTTAACTTTAATCATTGTTTATGAATTTACCCCTATATCTCCAGTTGTAATTTATTTGTCAATTTTAAACCTCAATATTCGTTGATGATTTTTCAATTGCAATTTAATCATGTTTTTTAAACAGTATCTGTTGAAAACCACTAAAGTGAGATAAAACCAAAAACCTTCTGGATTCAAATGATTCTGTTACTAATTCCCTTTAGTGATATAGTGCGCAACTGAACAGGGTGTTGATATATTTGTTGTTTTTTTTGAGCAAGTAAATCATCAAACTTCTCCCGCTCTGGGCGGAGCGGGAGGGCGTATCAGACTTTTACTGACTAAAACCCACCCGTGTTCCTTCAGTTGCCTGTATGCCAGAAACCACGGTATCTCTTTCGGACAACCCGCAGGCATCGGTCCTAGCGGACCCCACCAGTTGGTGCTGACATCTCTTTGAGGCGCGCGTGGAACACAACGTGCCGTCGACCCGGGCTTGGTCTTCTCTGGACGGCGAGCTACCCATTACTCGCCGTCCGCAAGCCCGTACCCAAGGTGGTCAGGAATCGCCCTAAGATTCCTGACGCCCAGAGCGTCTCCTGCGGCGACTAGTGCCGTGAGGGCGCATAAATTGCCTCTCCCTCACGTGCACCGCCTCCCTCACCTGAGGCTTTGGTTACGCTTTTGTCAAACTCATTTGCAATAGAATATACATAAATGCCTGCGTTTATCCATCAGCGTAGTCGTTTTATCCATATTGAGCTGCCGTTTTTCCCATGTATGAGGAAAATGACAGCTGATAGTTTAACTGCGTATTATAGTCTTGGCTTATTCATACCTACACGTAAAAGGCAGTGTTTATATAAGTCATAACTCAAGGTCCACTTTTCCGATTTCTAATTAATATAGATATTTTTAATTTTTTTTAAGTTTTATTATTTTGTACAATAACAGAGAATATGTCATTAAGGGCTGGTTCTTCTAACGCCTTATACTATCCGTGGAATAAAATTGAATGTTTCTATATAAAATTCTTAGTCGTAAGCTTTATTCCACAGAAAAAAGATTCCGGATGCTGGTGGAATCAGCCCTAAGGAGTTATCTTTCCAGTAGCCACTCACGGTTCAAAGTATATAACAGTAGTATAATAACTGTTATATTCATCCTTTTGTGAGCTGATTCAACACGTTGTAATACAAATGCAAACAGTCAATTGATTACACGTCATTATGACACCTAGATGACACTGGCACGAAACAGATTCTTGGTCAGTGTTTGAAATTGGCATCAACCGGTAATGGAACGCTCACATTGAATTGGCATTTGGAGATCACACTTCACACACACTTCACACTTTGAAAATCGTTCAGGAATGTCAATTTGTTACTCATACTCATACTCAATACTATAATGCATTTGCATATTTGCATTTGCACTTTATTGCATATTGTTATAAGTATTGTTGTGCTGCAAATGTTGTCATGCCAACATAAAGGGTTAAAAATACATTAATAGAATTGCACGTGTATACATCGTGTAACGGAAAGAGTTAGAGAATATCTATTCAAAAAAAGGGGTAAAAATTACATCAGATATAGAAACTATACGAAAAGTTTCAGTTCAAATAAAATGAAATCTTGCAATTTAAATTTGGCCCAGTTTCCGGTTTCTGATTGAGCTGAAATTCTGCATGCATATGTATATTGTGTGACAATGCAATATTATGATGACCTGGAGCTGATCTGATGCTGGAACTGGAAGGTAGTCATAGGAACTCCGCAATAAAACGACACAAACCCATCGAGTTTGGGTTCGTTTGATTTGTATTGACGAGAACTTTGGTCCTGGATAATATCCAATCCCATCAAATTTTGGAAAATAAGTTCGTTCCATTATGTATGAATGTGGATTCTGTCTGATTAGATGGATGACCCAATACCAAGGTGAGCACGTACCGAGGGCTGAATGGTATGAGGGTGTATAAACATGTCATATCGCTAACGCTGCGCCTCGGGGTCCCAGGGCGAACGTTGTTGCACTGAAGCCCTTATCTCTCTACAATGGATCTCTTGGGGATGGACGGTTTTTAAAACTTTATACCATGTATTAAATCTTTTCATTTTTATCACAAACTCAATTATTATATTTAAATAAAAACGTGTTACATATTGACGGTTAGAAATAAAGAAGGTGTAACATGCTAATAAATGTTGTTTATTTCTCCTGCCTTCTAAATGTAACACGCTTTTATCTGAAATAATTGAGATTGTGATAAAAATCAAAAGATTTAATACATGGTATAAAGTTTTAGGGTTTAATAATATACAGGGTGATTGGAAGATGGGTGCAAAGCTTTAAGGCGAAGATAGTACAGACAATTTAGAACCATTTAAGCCATGGTTGTCTTAGACGAAGTCTTACCAAATATTTTTAACCAAATTTTTAAGTTTTTTTTCGGAAATTCTCAAAATTTAATGTAAACTGCATAATTATGGCCAAATTGAATGATAAATGAATTCATTTTTTATTTATTTAATTAAAGTAATGTGTAAGCAATCAAGCAAAACATGTTTTAGGCTTCTGTGTCATTAGACATTTTTTTTACAGACATTTAAAGCTCAGAAAAAATAAAAAATTTGTACAATACGTCTTTTAAACCTTATTTAAAAAATAAATCGGTGAGACTTCATCTAAGACAGCCATGGCTTAAATGGTTCTAAATTGTCTATACTATCTTCACCTGAAAGCTTTGCACCCATCTTCCAATCACCCTGTATAATTATGTAGTTTATGAGATTATGACGAAGAAATTTAATGATCGTTAAAGGTTTTTTTATCAGAATTAAATTATGTTTAACTTTTTAGTTCGTTTTATTTATTTATTTATTTATTTATAATAATAAGCACACCAACAGCACTGTCACTTACATTTCAAATAAAACTTACATCTAACATTGGCATTTCAGTAACCGTGCAAATAACAGGTATGCATGACATTGACATAATGAAAAAATTAGAGACAATAAGAAAATAAAATAAAAAGTGTGTCCAGTAAACCTAAATCTAGAACACTACGGAAATCTAAACAGTTTGAGCTATGTAGGCGTACATTGCTCACACTGTTTATATAGGGAGCGTCTGTATGAAACGAAACTCATAGAGAAAACTTCGATAGGGTAAGCCGTCAAGTTTGACCTTTCGTTATATAACCTTGCCATACGTGTTAGAGGGCTATTAAAGGTGGTGTTTAAGGTAGATGTTGGCAATTGAAAAATACGATGATGTCGTTTGCTACGTTGACTAGTCCTAAAGTTAAAATAGTTAATCAGTTGCGCATCTATGGAACCATTAATAATTTTGTGAAGAATCAGTAAGTCAGAAGTGAACCGTCTTTCTTTTAAGCTTATCATTTTGTGTGTGTTTTTTTGTAGTTTATTAACAAGTAATTACAAAAGCTTGTTTAAAAAAGGTTTTTTTTTCAAGATAATATTTTAAGTCTTAAAATATGATACTACTGTACATGTATATAAAAAGTAGGGGAATGAATCTTATGATTTGTGTTTTCAGAAACTAATTCGATAACCCAAAGAGAAAAAGTTTAAAAATAATTTTATTCATTTCACAAAATAAGGATATAGTACTAGTATAATCTAGTAGTACAAAATAGTCTGTTCTTTTAACAAAACTCTGTGCGTTGTTGACAAAACATACTACTTACTTTGAGAACCACCACCTGTATTTAAACAAAGAAACTATAAGAACCTATGAGAATTTTCTTCAAAAGATTTCAAAATGTGTTGAATTTCTCCATTTCAACGTCTTATTCAACAATGGAATTAGAATGTAAACGGATTACATAGCATTGTGTGGTCGTGCAACACGTATTCTAAAAGCTTCAGATTTATTCAAAACTCGGAGAAATACACCCACTGTGTGTCCATCCGCTTACTAAAATCCGGATGTGTCAGCGCGATAACAGACACGGAATTCTCTTCAGGATTCACAATGGAAAATATAAGAATGATACGTATGCATTGCCCGTGGACAATACTTAATCCTAAGTTCTTTCGTTCCTTTGAGCTTTGAGTTTAGTGCTCAGTGTTTACTTTTAAGTACCTACAATAACAGCAGAGATAATATTATGAAAGAAAATATTGTATGTGGTAAAATATCTTTCGGTGTTATCAAACCAAGGATTGTGAATGGAATGAACATTTTAAACTAAACTTCACTTAACATATCGGTCCAGTAAGGTTTAGACGTCACTGGAATACTCTCTAAGTACGCTTCTTTGGTTAATCAACTTCTAAATTTTTTTCAATGCCGATATAGAAAGGCAGGCATTGTAAAACAATATTCTTACCTCGTAATCTATTAACAGACTCTACTACTACTATAGGCTTCGAAATTTAACTTGAACTTTAAGGAGATATGACTTTGAGGGTCAATAAACTCTGCTCCAACATTATCTCGATCTTATGATCCATCCGTACAAATCCTTTAATATTCGTGTCTGGATTAAAGGATTACTACGGATGGATTAATTTTAGCACGAGCTTTTCTAGAAAAGCTCTAAACAACTATGCAAATTAAATATTAACTCAATAATACAAAGACCGTTTCATGATATTTTTGACGCTCGACTGTATATACATAATATGTAATTCGAAGTTGATAGTAATCGTACGATTTCTTAGCTTCAGTCAACTCTTTAATTTGTGGTTAAGCTCATATTTTTGATCTTAAAAGTCCCCCAGGCAAACAGGAACAAAAAAAAACATTTTACAGTTTTTTTTTTATTAATTCGCTCTGCGGGGCCTCGGTGGCACCGTCCATCTTTCCATCTATACTGCCGGGATAATTAAAAACGCAGTAAGGAAGGATTTTTGGAAAATCGAGTTACTTATAGATTCGCAATCCTCGCATAGTGATTTGATCCTAATTTTGATAGCTGTTCGGGGAGTTTTACTTTTAATAAGCAAAAACACAGTATGTTTCTTGCCGAGAAGTAAATGCCTAAGCACAACTGCAGTAAGACACATTACTGCTTGCCTTTCAGTATTCGTTTGAACATAATTTATTTAACTAGTATGAAACGCAGTAAGAAAGATTTGCTGCTGTTTTAATTTGTATCTTATTTTAGTGAATAATTTAAGGATACAACTATAAATACAGTAAGTAGGTAATTGGATACTGCACTTTTCTAAGCGCTCCATTTAAATTGAAAGAAATGTGAATACTTATTTAGAATGCAGTAAGATATGTTACTGCGTGTATCCTTACTATTTTTACCTAAAGAACCTATTATAATATACTATCTAGAAATGCAGTATGATAATATTGATAACTTAAGTTATTAGTTTAAGTTCTTAACTGTCGCATTAGGGTAAAAAATCCTGTAATGATAGTTTAAGCTGTTATAAAATAAATAAATAAATGTTTTATTTGCTATTAAAAATAACTGTAAAACTGTTAAATTGTTTTATTAAAAAATAAGTGGTTATGATAAATTTATGTAAGTAAGAATGGTCTTTTACACATTAAAATACTATTTTAAATAGTTATAAGTCTGTAGGTATTGCACTGCATTTATAATTTGTAGTCGAAGTTATAATAATAATTGAATGAAATTAGTGGAGGAAGTAACTTAGTATTTTGCGTACCGTGATCGGATGTTCTCTCTGTTTCAGGTGCTTGAGCCAGCAGTCAATGTGTCAGCGCAACGACTGTCGGATTAGGTGCGGGTCATTTAGCGTAACCTAATGCTGGATGCCGCCGTATATGATCAACTTCGTTTTGAATCACGGAATAGCCATGTTACGTTTGCTGGTAGAAAGCGCAGTAGGTAACTCCCAACTTACTGCTGTTATAGCTAGTAATACTGGATTTAGTCATGAAGACGCTGCTAAGCATAGATAGTATTTTTTTGTTTGTTTAGAAATAGTTGTTTTAAACTTATAGAGAATTGGGTTAGTTCATATGGAATAATGCTTATTCATTCAACTATACATGTATATAAAAAACATCTAACATCTACAAAACTTCAAAAATGTTTAGGCGCCATTTACTCGAAACCACGAATAACCTCCTTACTGCATTTCTAATTAGCACGGCAGCACACATCTCTATTGCGGCAGTAAGTCCCCTGTTTGAGGAGTGGCTTGAGAGGCGGCATGGCGTCCTCACCTTCCGCCTGACGCAGGTCCTCACCGGACAAGGTTGTTTCGGGAGGTTCCTGTTTCGCATAAGGCGGGAGAAAACGCCCGGGTGTTTCCATTGCAAAGATCGTCTTGAGGACACGGTGGAGCATACAGTGGAGGTCTGCCCGGCTTGGGCAGAGCACCGCCGTGTCCTCGTGGAGGTGATCGGTGGTGGCGATCTCTCGCGTCCGGCCCTGGTCCAGGCCATGGTACGGAGCGAGAGTGCATGGTTAGCCGTCATCGCCTTCTGCGAAGCAGTAATGCTCGCGAAGGGGGCGGTGGCGCACGTGAGGGAGAGGCAGTATATGTGCCCTCACGGCTGTAGCCACCGCATGAGACGCCCTGGGCGTCGGGAATCTCAGGCTGATTCCCGGCCACCGCAGGCGTGGGCTTGCGGACCGGTAAGCACCAAGCCCGGGTCGACGGCACGTTATGTTCCACGCGCGCCTCAAAGAGATGTCAGCACCAACTGGTAGGGTCTGCAATGGCCGAAGCCTGCCAGGGGTGCGGGTTGTTCGAAAGAGATACCGCGGCCCCTGGCACACAGGCAAAGTCTGACACGCCCTCCTGCTCCACCCAGAGCGGGAGAAGTTATTTGATGATTTCCCACCGAAAAAAAAAACGCCTCCGATCGTCATGAGAGTGGGTTTTAAATTGGCGTTTGTAATGACTTTCCTCTGGTCCATGTTCATTTTAAGACCCACTCTTTCGTAAGCTCTATTGATGTCATCGAGCATTGCACTGAGGTCCTCCATGGTCCCAGCCATGACAACTATATTATTGGCAAACCAAAGGTGAGTGATGTACTCACCATTGATGTTGATGCCAGCACCTTTCCAGTCCAGAACCTTGAAGACATCTTCCAGTGCAGCGGTGAACAGTTTCGGAGAGATAACGTCTCCCTGTTTCACACCTCGCTACAGAAGGATAGGTTTCGAAGTCTGTTCCTGGAGTCGGGGTGACATATTGGCATTTTCGTACAGACACTTCAGCACGTCGATGTACCGATGGTCGATCTGGCACCGTTGAAGAAACTGCAGTACAATCTAAGTCTCGATCGAATCGAAGGCTTTTTTCATAGTCAACAAACGCTAAGCAGAGAGGCAGGTTATACTCTTCGGTCGTCTGTATAACCTGCCGCAGCGTATGTATGTGGTCTACGGAGCTAAAGCCTTAACGGAATCCGGCTTGTCTGGGAGGCTGGAAGTCGTGAAACTTGCGCGCGAGACGGTTTGTGATGACTCTCGAAAACAGCTTGTAAACTATGGCTCAGAAGTGAGATGGGCCCATAATTCTTAAGAAGGGTCTTGTCACCCTTCTTAAAGAAAAGTACCACGACACCTCTGTTCCATGCCTGTGGCGTTTTGCCCTCGATTATTCGGGTTTTCCGCCAGCCTTCAGGAGTTCGGCCGTAATTCCATCATCACCCGGCCTTGTTGTTGTTAAGCTGCTTCAGAGCCATCCTAATCTCGTATAAGCTAATGTCCGGGATGTCTTCGGTGTAGTATCGGGTCAATCTGGCTCTTGAGTCATTTGCCAGATTCGTAACGGGGTGGCTTACTGACGTGTATAACTACTATAGATTACTTTTAATACAAGTATTGAGGCTAGCAACAATTTCACCCGACAGGACTCTTTAAAATGTTTTCTAAGACATTATTTATAATTTAAAAGTATACTGTTAAACTGAAAATTTAACAAAAACAAAATGATAAACTATGCTATTTAGTAAAGTAAACAGTGGCTGACGGCATCATGGCAGTAAGTTATCGATTGCACGGCAACTGGCACCCAACGTGGGCCTAAGTTGATAAATACTAGCTACACACCTTGTAGCATGTACACACAATACACATATCCAGATTACTTTTCCAATATGTTGCCCAACATAAAGTTTGTTATTAAATCATGATACACAGTAAACGGTTGAAAAATCGGTTTCTCACATTTTGTTCGCATAATATTTTGTCTACACAAGTGTGAAATGCTGTCAAAGAATTTGGTATTTATACAACTATTTTCAACAAGATTGACATAAAGTTTTCGGTGGCTTATGTCAATTCAATACTTTTTACTTTTCCATCATTGATCAGTATAATCAGAACACGTTGCAATACTGCTTGGCGTCAGAAATAAGATACGGTACGACAGAAGTAGATACCTTATTTTCCAGACGTCCTCCTTCACAATAAGCTCTTCTACTAAAACCTACCTCTAGATAATAATCACAGTCTTATAACACCTCTCAAACAGCGCTGAACACTTTGGCTTACTGAAGTCTAGCCAAATGTTAATTAAAGTACGTGACTGATATTAGGTCTTTACCTATGAAATTGCCGTTTTGCAGTACTGGCCATTTCAAATCAAAATAATTTTTGTTTGGGTAAGAATTCTAATTTCAAATTAATTTTATTTTAAAAACATGGATTTTTTTTTCCAAAAGTAGTCATTTGTTTATTGATTAGTGTTACATTTTCATCGCATTTCAATCTTTTTCGTCATCATGGATACGTTAAAAATTCGAGTAATTATGGAATATGAGTACCGTCGTGGCAGCAACGCGGCACAAGCGGCACGCAACATCAACGACGTTTACGGAGCTAACACTACAAACCAACGCACCACCTGTTATTGGTTTGCTCGCTTCCGTTCTGGAAATTTCGACCTGAAAAATGAACCTCGCGGTCGTCCGAAGACTTTGGTCGACAATGACGAATTAAAGGCGATTGTGGAAGCTGATGATACACAATCTACGGCTGAATTAGCAGCAGCTTTCGACGTTAGCGTCAAAACAATATTGGTCCATTTGCGTCAAATTGGCAAGGTAAAAAAGCTTGACAAATGGGTGCCCCACGAACTCAATGATCGTCAGCGCGAAGTACGCGTCGAGACGTGCCTTGCACTGCTCAACAGACACACAAATGAAGGAATTTTGAACCGCATTGTTACCTGCGATGAAAAATGGATTCTGTTTGATAACCGCAAGCGCTCAGCAAGTTGGTTGGATCCTGGGTCAGCACCTAAACAATGCCCTAAACGAAAACTTACCCCTAGAAAAGTGATGGTCACTGTTTGGTGGTCTAGCGCCGGTGTGATTCATCACAGCTTCTTACCAAACGGGGTGAGCATTACTGCAGATGTGTACTGTGAAGAACTGAACACAATGATGGAGAAGCTGGCACATCTCCAACCAGCATTGGTCAATCTCTCGTCTCCGCTGCTCCTGCACGACAACGCGCGACCTCATACTGCACAGCAGACGGTCTCCAAGTTGCAAGAACTGGGGTTGGAAGCTCTCCGTCATCCGCCCTACTCACCAGACCTTGCACCTACAGACTACTACTTTTTCCAGAATTTGGATAACTTCTTGGCGGGAAAAAAATTCAATACCCGAGAGGCAGTACAAAATGCCTTTGAAGAATTTGTTGCCTCCCGTCCAGCTGATTTCTTTAAGAAGGGCATCAATAAACTGCCACTGCGATGGCAAAGATGCATTGATTGCATGGGTGATTACTTCGATTAATACAAATAAAAAATACATGAAAAAAAATCGTTTAAATTTTTTCATACAAAACGGCAATTTCATAGGTAAAGACCTATTATTAACTTATCGTGAACATCCCTCCACGTTGGCGACTTTCACAGCCTCGGGCGATGTGAATTGAGACCAGTACCGTTGCCATTATTTAAGTAAGGTATCTATAATTGAGATAAAAACAATTCACTTTACACCTAAGGAACCGTGAGCTTCGGACATGACTGCGAATGTTATAATTTGGAAATAATTTAACTACCGTTATAAGCTTTGTGTTTGCAAATACAATCTACGCCTTCGGTGTGGGTCTTGGCAAATGCGTTATCCCTACACAAGCGTCCTACGTTTTTCAATTCAACATTACAACTTTTTCGTAAATTATGAAGGTATTTTACCACATAACATAACAAATATTGGTAAACTATGGGTTTAACACGAACGCACGGAGCAAACTCAGACTATTTTTTTTACAATTTTAGAGTTGTAAGCAGCTCATACATTTACTCAGTTTTAAGACTAAATACATTTTATAGGTGATACTATTTAAAACGGTGTTTATCCCAAAAATTTAAACCAAAATGCAACATAAAAGTTGCATTTACGATTCAAAAATACGAGTAGTTCGAATTTACGTAAGTTTGGGTTTTCGTTCGTGGTTTAATTTAAGCAGTAAGTAGGTAGCATCCAACATGTTGGATCACCTACCTATCCATGGATACCCTAGCACACGACAGCTGCTCACTAATGATCACTTGACAATTTACTAGTGATTGATATTGCCACACAAAATGATCGATGCTTTCAATGTGATGCTTGTTTCTTGTGACCGATGCCATGTGTTAACCGTTGCTATAAATCCTAATGTGAACATTGGTATTGATCGATAAGTTGACTCCGGGCAGCTATTGATAACACAAAACCACTTGGAAAAACCAAACACCGTTTCAGTCTACCAAAAAAACTTACTTGATAGTTCAATATAAATGCAATAGATCTGATTCAAGGACTTTAAACCAGTTATTTACTTCCGCTCTTTCTAGGAGCCTCCACGATAGACGATTCATAATATATTTATAAGTGTACGTCCGCAGCACCCAGGGCAACCTTACTTTTAAAGGCAATATCAGACGATTTACTTTTTGTTTACCATTCGGTCATTTTGTCTCTCATCTTACATTCGAAGTAAAACGTCTGACCTGAAATGAATAAAATTGAAAAATTAATTCATTATAAAACCGATCCACGCCTACAGAATATTCGAAACAAGAATTTTAAAACATAATTACAGACATTATATCTGAAGTGGAGAAGATTTCATCTAAGTTTTGGAAGGCAATGTATGACCAACTCCACTGCGAACCGAATCATACCTTTAACGCACAATTATTAGTCCGCCGGAAAGTTCCACTGTCGGCATCGCTCAGACAAACAAAGATGGGTATATGTATTTGTTATTTTGACCAATTAGTTTAATCGTCCATAACAGTAACGGTTATTCGATAATGTGGCAGTTTGTTTGTCACTTGATTAAATTAATGCAAAGATTTCGTTTTTACGCACAAATCAAACAAATCTTTGACTGATAATTACGTAGAAGTATATACGTATCAATTAATTTTTGTTTATTTATAGTATTGCATTTATAGTATCACAATTTATTTAGGGTTATCGCAGATTTTTTTTAATACCTGCACTGCTAGTCATTAGAAATTAGTTCAAATGTATAAGCAACCAATAAAATTATTATAAGTATTTATTCGAGTATAATTTACAGTCGAACACACTTAAAGTATCAATAAAACATTCTATGACAAAATATATTTTGGTTTTGTTTGCTACGCGATTTATTAATTCGATTTCAATTTCCCTGTCTGCCTTCCCTCGAATATCATGATGCAGATAATATTCCTAAAGTACATATTATTTATACAGTATGTTATAGCGAGGCAGTGAGCTATCGAGTACGTTAACCAGCCAATATTTGACCACCCGTTTAATCCCAGCTCTATGCATGCTTTCAGCGCAGAGGCACGTTTTCATCGTTCGGATAAATATTTTCTGGTTTGAACCGTAATGTTTATTGCTTCTTTTGTCATTCATTAGTTGAGCGTTTTGGAACGAAGTTCTCTATCGCAGGGAATACTCAACACAATTGGCGAATGACAACTAGACTGAAAAAGCTGTAATTTTTATTGACTAGGTATAGGTATAGTGGGTAGCATTTCGACGGTCAAGAGTCTTGAGAGAGAGTTTCAACTTAATGTCCTACGACCCCTCTCGTTATGTTGTTTGGTATTATCAGTACAAGCCAAGCTTTAGTTAACTCAAAAAATATCTCATTAGAAAGAATTTATTTATCTTCTTAACTGTTTCTGGGATGTTGTGACAGGTTAATAAAATAGTTATTTAGACCCAACAAAGCATATTTTTCTTTGTCTCAGTAAATGTTCTAACAGTATAATAGTAGATTAAAACATGAACTCGTAGACGTAAACATAATATACAATACTCGTACATAACCTCATAATTACAAGTTTCTTTAACATACATCATTCATTCCCCTGCCCTTATCTCAATTTATTTAAGGTTGGCGCAACATATATTTTTCTTCCACACTTCTCTCTATTAGCAGTCATTTCCGTAGTCACACCCTTTCTAACCATATCATCATTCACACAGTCCATCCATCGCTTCTTTGGTCTCCCCTTACTCTTATAGCCATCGACATTCATACTCAAAACTTTCTTCACTTTCCTTATTCCTCCGTATCACATGCCCATACCTAGTTTCTTTAACATACGTAATTAATTAATAATCATACCAATGCATAAACGAAAACTTAATATTTTAAATGCCTTAAACAATTACAAAAACTAAGCTTTTAGGGTACGCACTTTTAGAGATTGTATAGTCTTAACATTGTGTGCTTTGAACATTCTTTACACTCAGTCTTAGCGGGATGAATGTTGTAAGGTGTAGATACATCTCTCACGTCAGTAACTGTATCAATTTTCTCATCACTTTTCAGCAGCATATCCAAGTTAATCTTCAACCTCGTAACTCCGTCTCGGTTATTCAAGTAAATAGTTGCCAGGTCCAAGATTTTAAGAGAAAACGATTCATTCAGCTTCAGAAATTTGATTGTTAGCTGAAAAGGCCTGCATTTCTACTTTTACTTGAATCTTTTCTCTTTGAGGAAAATATCGACTTGTATCGCAACCATATCAGAGTATTGTGTTTTTATCTTTATTGACTGCCGATTCTTATTTGCTCAAGATTAAGATCCCGTTCATTCAAGCATTTGTTGATGGAAACTCGCTGTTGATGAAAAGACCGCGCATTTAAAGTGTGCCAATCCCACTTGGCTGGTGGGCCAAGCTTCGGGTCCACTAGTACACCTTCTGATTAATTATAGTTAATAATATTATAGTTGTTAATAATGTTTGTTATATAATATTATAGTATGTTGAATAACGATTTTACAAAACCTAAGATTTCTTATTTCATTATTGGCGTTGATTTAAATAATAAAAACAAAATGTTCAGGTTACAAAGACAGATAGATAAATACCTTAACCTGAGTACATATGCGTATAATAACTTTACTATTGTGTTAGTAATTAAAACTTAAAAACTATGATTTTTACCCTTGGAATCTAGCGATGCAACTACGTATACCCTAAAATAATTAAAGTCTTAAAACGTATATCTACGTATATATTTGAAGTTAAACTGATACTCGTGGGCACGTAAGATTATACGTCATAATATATAATGTAAGATATTACGTTTGCTTTGCTCTTACCGCCATCGTATACATAGGAGCCAGGGTATATTTTTTGTTGTAACTAAAACCAAGTACTTTAGAGCCACCAGTAGACACTGGCAGCTCTTCGAATTTCAGGCCAGTAGGTTACCGTGCCAACCAATCGCACAAAAGCCACGCCTCTCTATTTCGTAGCTTACCGAAAATTGCGTATTTTCAGCAAGAATAACCTACATATAACAATATACATATGTATTTATTCGTGTGGTTCCAAAAAGTTGCAACGAGTCACCAATAGTACCCACCTCCGGCTTCAAAACACGTTGTAGAATAAAAAAAATATCACCTGCGTGTTCTGGAAACGTATTGCATTAACTACTGTAATATTCATTATTGTGATAAATGAAAAATTATTTTAAATAAGTACTATTTTTAATAAATAATATTTAGTTATGTAGTCCCGGCTTGGACAAAAATAGGTCCGTTATATAATACAAGTTACAAAACGGGTTCAAAATCTGTGAATAGGTTTACTTGACGTTCCCATGAAGATCGTAGATAACACCATTTCTCAGAACGTCAAATAAAGCGAGTACCTATAGTGCGTGGCTTTATTTAACCACACTAAATTTCTGTTCCGGAGCTGTAACATATCTTTGAACAAATTGGATTCCGAAACGAAAATAAGATAATTAGAGAATAGTTTTTTTGTCATTGTCCAAATTAACTTGTATAATAGCAACCTTACCAAATTACTGTTCCACTGGAGAACATATACTTCTTCTCATACAGAGAAGGCATAACCACTGCGTGCATTGATCACCATGCTTGCTCAAGGCAGGTTGATGATTTTAGACGTATGTGAGTTTTGTAATTATCCTCGTGTATTTATTTATTTATTTATTTATAAGCACACCAACAGCACTGTCACTTACATTTCAAATAAAACTTACATCTAACATTGGCATTTCAGTAACCGTGCAAATAACAGGTATGCATGACATTGACATAATGATAAAATTAGAGACCATAAGAAAATAAAATAAAAAGTGTGTCCAGTAAACCTAAATCTAGAACACTACGGAAATCTAAACAGTTTGAGCTATGTAGGCGTACATTGCTCACACTGTTTATATAGGGAGCGTCTGTATGAAACGAAACTCATAGAGAAAACTTCGATAGGGTAAGCCGTCAAGTTTGACCTTTCGTTATATAACCTTGCCATACGTGTTAGAGGGCTATTAAAGATGGTGTTTAAGGTAGATGTTGGCAATTGAAAAATACGATGATGTCGTTTGCTACGTTGACTAGTCCTAAAGTTAAAATAGTTAATCAGTTGCGCATCTATGGTACCATTAATAATTTTGTGAAGAATCAGTAAGTCAGAAGTGAACCGTCTTTCTTTTAAGCTTATCATTTTGTATGAGAGCTAATATCTTAACCACTGGGCTAGCACGACATGTATAAAATCAATTACCTTGTATTACCATCCAATTAATTCAAACTAGATTTTGCAGACCTTGAGCATTGTAATGGTCCAAATCCATATACAGTGCCGTTACGGTAATACCAATGGCCACGACCTTATGGTCAATGTTACCAAAATTTTGTCCACTGTCGTAGAATAACTCCCCATTTTGCTGATTCCGGTCAAACCAACAGTTTTGTGAGCTACCTGGCTCCATTCTGAATACATTGACGACATAAACATGACTACTCAGTATTGGTAATGCATCAGAAAATACCGAACCTACGTGTACTTAATATAATAAGGCCTCTACAACTGCAATATGATTGCGCAATGTCACAATATAATTGACCGCTTGGGGTCAGTATTGAAGATAGCGCAATTATTAAACAAGATGTGTATTTCTGTTGCCGCTATAACTACAAATAATAAAAACACAGCTATGAATTAAAGGGGTCTCCGGTATGGAACCCTTTTCATACCGGAGACCTCTTTAATTCGTAACTTGTGAAAATTTCAAATGTCTACCCATTACGGATCATGAGATACTGCCCGCTGATAGACAGACAGACGGACGGAAGGAAAACGGAGGCCTATTAATAGGGTCTCGTGAGTATCTTTCGGGTACGGAAACCTCAAAAAGATGCCAGTCTATACCTACTGTTTTTATAAGGATCAAAAACTCTCTCTGACCAACTGAGATTCGAAATCTAGAAAGGTCAGAAATTGCAAAAATCTTCCAATAAGTTTGAGATGAAAGAGAAAACAATATAACAGTGTAAAACAACAGTCGAATTATTGAATTATTGGGCTGGGTGTTTTTCTGATGAAATAGATAAGTGCAGAAGTTGTTGCAATAACAATAAATGAGGGTCAGATAAAGTAATCGTTACGTAATACGTGGTGGAATGCTGAGGATAACAGTTTGAAAGTAATTTGCTTACAGAATTAATGCTGCAAACGGGCATTCAGAAAAAGTTGTGTGCACGAGAAGAGCCTCCCCGAGCGGCGTCCAGATCATAATAAAACGCGCAGCGCACCCTGGTAACAGCTGGCACTCGATAACGCAGACTCCAGCAGCTGGCCAATCTTCTTACTACGCTGATTCCGCACGGTCCCCTCCTAGATCATCACCAAAGACACTTTTCAGAGCCAATACAACCAGACTCATAACTCTGCAGGTGTTAAATTTATATCTTCATCACTGCTGGACTCGCTCATATTTCATGATTTCTTACGATTTTATCAAAAAACAAGCCAAAATTATAGAAAGCAAATTCAATAGAGACGATTTTTTTAAAGTGTTTTTTTTCATGCAATTGTGCTACTGGCCAGTGCGATTATTCTAAAAATGGGATTGGCGCACTGACATGAAATAAGTATTAATGCATTTTCAGTGCACTGGCTGTATAGAAAATTATTGAATAGAAAGGTTCGAATTTCAAAAACTCTTTCCACACTAGCGAGTAAAATGCACTTTAGCACGCAGATTCGAATGACAAACAGTATCATTCCGAGGTGGTGAGGTGAAAAATAAATTAAGCCAGTTCCTTACGGATTACGGCCCACTGCCTCTCACAGAAATGAGGCTGTGTCCCAGAAGTGGGAACATTATAAGGCTAACAATGCTTATGCTTATAATAATCCTGTCCTATTCTTGATCCTATAATTGGTCCACAACCGTGGGCAACAGATGTTGTCAGCAATAATTCCTAAAAATATACCCATGTGAGCTCAGTTTAGGGTCAAAATATACAGGGTGGAAACTTTCAGCGGGGCAGTAAGGGGAAGTACCTTATCCGTTGCAGCTACGCGAAAATGGTCTTGAGACTATCCATAATTTTTTTATGGAATTTTGATCCCCATTCACAGATTTTCAAAAAAAAATACAGTTAGCAAGAAAATAGCCATTTTACACAAAAAAAAATTTGATGCCAATCGATCCTGTTTCTAATACTGATCAAAAACTTTTATGGTACCAACCATCGTTGGAGTACTCAAAAAGTCACAAATTGCAAAAAACTTTTCCCTTACATTTTGTAAAGAATTTGTGTAACTGAAATACAAAAAATAAAACAAAAGACAAATGATCACGTAGAATTTTACACATATCAAAAAGATGGCGTATTAAGTTTCTTTTTAACCGACTTCAAAAAGGAGGAGGTTATCAATTCGTCGGAACCTTTTTTTTTATGTATGTTCCCCGATTACTCGAAGATGGCTGGACCGAGTTGGATTTTGTTTTTTTTTGTTTGAAAGGGTATAGGGAACGTGCACGACGAAGGGTCTGCCATCTGGTGGCGCAAATCCGAAGTTTTCTAGGAATCATTACCTGAAATTGTCACTTCACGTTTTAAAATAATCTCAATAAAGAAGTGAAAAAACAAAATAATTACGAAGTGAAAATATATTTTTGTGTTTCTGGATGCTCGAACACTTAAATGAAAAATAAAAATAAATCAAATGATGTCAAATTCTATTAATTTCACGTATAGTACTCACTTTCCTCGGTTACGTGATAAACGACAAAAGTGGATAAATGCAATGTAAAGATATATTATCTAGGGTAACTTGATGAATCCTTTCACTTAGTTCTCTTCTTTCAGTAATTTGAACTAATTCAACTAAAGTTTCTGCAGCCATCATTTCTTTTATTTTTTTCTTCTAACTGTAAAATTTTATATAAAGGTGTGTTGGCTAATGACTGTCCTAAAGTGTCTTTGGAAATATCCTGGAATTCTAAATCTGTAATTAAACTGGTCAGTTTAAGACTTTTTGGTGGTGCTGGAAATAGTTCGGACATTTGCACTCCCTTATCATAGCCTAACAATTATCGGTGGGATGGCTTAGTCTTACCCCACTGCTCCGCTGGTTTTCGATATAGCACTATCTGGAGAATTTATATAGGTAGTAAATTACCACGGATGTGCTTACATTTTTCAGATGGGCCTGCCTTACATTTGCAATTCGCTCTTCTAATATTTCTATTGCAATCAAGCGAGAAAGATGCATATAAATAATAATATAGACTGAATATTTACGTGAAAAATTAATCCAGAAAATACTAACTTTACAGTTATTTTGACATCATAAACGTTAGAAATCGTCGTTGAGCTACAATTTTGCTAGTTCTTACTGCATTTTCAGGTTTCTCTGTTTCTTTTAAGTCTAAGACATTCCCCGACTCGAAGAGTTTTTGGCCTTTGGACATATTTTGACCCCGCTGATGATCATTAGATATTAATCGGCGGAAACCCATATTTTATAATTTTAATCATTAGATGCGTTATAAATATAATGTAAACATTAAAACATAAAATTGGCAGCAGCACGATGACAGGTCTGAATGGTTTCTTTTTTGACCACACCGTGGCTCTCGTGTCGGTTTATGCTGCCATCTATAGTTCGTGCACGTTCCCTATACTTCCCAGGTGGTCCCATGATCATCAAGTCAGGATCTGATGATGGGATCCTGGAGAAATAGAGAGAACTCTTCAAATTTTATAGGCACCCAAAGCGATTTAGGTATTTTTTGGAAGAGTACTTTCTCGTAGTGATTTCGTTTCAATTTGGTGAAGATTTGATGAAGAAATTGGGAGATAGGCAACGGAACTCCTCAATAAATGATAGCAAATGGACTGGGATTGCTGAAATCTCATCTCTGTCTATTGCTTACACCAGTTCATAACATAACATCACACCGGTATGCTGTGAAGGGGTAAGCATATGTGAACCACTAAAAAGTGAAAAATAAAAACTTTTTCCAAAAAAAAAAACAACCGACTTCCAAAAACACACTACAAAGTGAAAAATAACTTTAATTTCGGAAGGCGGTGGCAAAAAATTCAAATACAGCACCAAAGACACCGACTTCCGAAATTAAAGTTATTTTTCACTTTGTAGTGTGTTTTTGGAAGTCGGTTGTTTTTTTTTTGGAAAAAGTTTTTTTTATTAACTAACATAACTTGATGATGTTATTCTTATTTAAAATCTTGCTGTTTCTTGCCCTACGATATCAAATGCTCGAAGTGACCGCCATTTTGACGAATACATAAATTGATTCGTTTCTGTACCGACCTAGTGGCTGCGGACAATTTATTTGTATGAATTCCATACAAAATTGTGGTTACTGAGTCTTTAAAAATTAAAGTCTTCTGTATTGTAATAGAATAGAATATTTTTTTTCAGACAAAGTCAATCGGATTAGTAACAATTTTGCTTATCCTCTAGTGTTAGTACAGACACAGATTTAAAAAAAAAATCAGTGTGGAGCTGTATTCACCTCCGCAACATCGGGGAATCCCACCGATCTGCGAATTCAGTGAGAACACTGTTGATGTTGCCGTGAAAACGCGACATCAGGGATGCACATCTCTTTCTAATGATGGCGGCAAAACCATAAACGTTGTTCGCGCGCCATCTTTCAAATATATTACGTACTTATTTAAGTCGCGCAGTAACGTTCCTTTGGATATTGTGACCACGACTTGCTACGACCCGTCGATAGATAGCGCTGGTTAAAGTAAAAAAGTCGTCTCACTATGTACAGGTGGATAATTCAATATTTCTGACTGATCCAAAATCTCGTCAGTACCGGTAGTTAGGTACTGTTAAATTAATTTTAAACGCGAAATATTCTTTGAAAACTTTAATTGAACAGAAAGTTCGTTATTTTTACACGTCATTTGTGTGAGTTTGTTTTCTCGTATTATCCGACTAAGCAAAAATTACGACTACGTGGAATTTAGTGGCTATATGGTTTAGCACTAACTTCTGATTTGGTTGATATTTGGTTTATTTGGTAGGTATATCAACTGGTTATGGTTTGGTTGTTGGTTTACGATCACTAGTCTAATGATACAAAATACTACGGGTTAAATATAAGTACGAGTATACGGATACTGAATGCTACAATTTATTTTATGAAATGGTAAATGTAAGCTAAATTGGCACTAAAATGCGTAAATATTCTGTATAAATCTCACCGAAATAACTCGGGTGAAGTAAGCTTAAAGTTAGCTGTCATTAGTGTCAATCTCTAGCAACAGATGGAATGACAGCTCACTTCAAGGTCACTTTACCTAAGTTCTCATGGTAAGATTATAACAGAATAGACCGGCTGGTTTGGTTTGAGTAACGCGTTTGTTTTTCGAACACGTACCTACTAACTGGTAATAAATAGTATCGATACACGCATTTATACAGCAGCATGTATGCAGGCAATAGTGCTGAGCTTTTCGGTTGCAAATATTGTAACGAATATTTTCCCGAGCACTAGATGAGATAAAAAAGCGTGTAAAAAAGATTAAAGGCATCCTTAAATCACCTTACCTACTATAAAAGTCAAAATATGGTAATCAAAAGTAAAGTAATTATAAAATGGTGAACAAACTAAAAGTACCTATTATAAAATGGTAAGTAAAGGTATTGAAATGGTACATAAAAATTAAAGTATAAATTACGGGTGTCATTATAAAATATATATTTAAACATTTGTATACAAGAATTGCTCGATTAGATTTTGCAACCACAGAAATGTCACAAAAATTATCTGATGTTTGCAAGGTTATTCAAATACCAAAGACACCAAACTCCGAAATTAAAAGGCATTTTTCACTTTGTAGTGTTTACTTTTAGTTTTCTAATAATATAATCTAGTATGGTTGCTTGCGGCTTCATTATTTTGCAACACTGAATTATCAAAGCTCGTAGTAGTGGGATTAGATATAATTAACATCGAATAAAAAAAAAAAAAAATAAAAAAAAAAAAACAATGGATTAAGGCGAAAGCATCAAGGTTAACCCACAAAATTCAAATTTTGAATTTAATTTTTTTTTTTTTTTCAAATTATTGCGCCGTAGAATGGCGGCTGTTGTTTCGGGAGGTTCCTGTTTCGTATAAGGCGGGAGGAAACGCCCGGGTGCTTCCATTGCGAAGATCGCCCTGAGGACACGGTGGAGCATACGGTGGCGGTCTGCTCGGCTTGGGCGGAGCACCGCCGTGTCCTCGTGGAAGCGATCGGCGGCGGCGATCTCTCGCGTCCGGCCCTGGTGCAGGCCATGGTCCGTACCATAGCGAGAGTGAATGGTTAGCCGTCACCTCCTTCTGCGAAGCAGTAATGCTCGCGAAGAGGGAGGCGGCGCACGTGAGGGAGAGGCAGTATATGCGCCCTCACGGCCATAGTCGCCGCGGGAGAAGCCCTGGGCGTCGGGAATCCCAGGCTGATTCCCGGCCACCGTAGGCGCGGGCTTGCGGACGGTGAGTAATGGGTAGCTCGCTGTCCGGTAAGGACCAAGCCCGGATCGACGGCGCGTTGTGTTCCACGCGCGCCTCAAAGAGATGTCAGCACCAAAGGGTGGGGTCCGCAAGGGCCGATGCCTGCCAGGGGTGCGGGTTGTTCGAAAGAGATACCGTCGCCCCTAGCACACAGGCAACTGAGGGAACACGGGTGGGTTTTAGTCAGTAAAAGTCTGACACGCCCTCCTGCTCCACCCAGAGCGGGAGAAGTTATTTGATGATTTCCCATCCTCAAAAAAAAAAAAAAAAAAGAATGGCGGCTGTGCGTTTAAGTAAAAGATGAGATCGATGGAAGTCAACGCCCTCTTCGGCGCGCGCAGAGTCGTTTGGTGCAAATCCTTCAACGCGCATGACGGATTCATTGATCGAGCTATTGCTAGCGCCACAGCGCCATGTGAATAGTCGTGTTTAATTCCGGGCTTCAGTAACGGCTTTGAGGGCTAAAATTTATCAAACTATAAAAGATTAAATATTTGTGGCCATATTATTGACATTTAGCTACTTGTTATGCCTCTAACATACTTTGCTTCTATAATCATCGCGCTACAGTAACGGATTTGAGTGCTGAAGTGTACTACACCATACAGGGCGTGGTCAAGATAGTGTCATTAAGTGATTTGTGTAGAATCTGAGATACTTTGATTCCATTTAGACTTGGGAGGTGACATTTAAGTGAGTACCAGTGACTTCATAGATATACGTTTTTTTTTTTCATATTGATTAAAATAATCACACAATCACATCAATAACTGTGATTGTGTTATTATTTATCTCTTCAAAAATATTTGAATGTACCATAAAAATTAAAGTATAAATTACGGGTGTCATTAGAAAATATAGATATAAACATATTGTATACAAGAATTGCTCAATTAGATTTTGCAACCACAGAAATGTCACAAAAAATCTCTGATGCTTGCAAGGTTATCCAAATACCAAAGACACCAAACTCCGAAATTAAAAGGCATTTTTACTTTGTTGTGTTTACTTTTAGTTTTCTAATAATATAATCTAGTATGGTTGCTTGCGGCTTCATTATTTTGCAACACTGAATTATCAAAGCTCGTAGTAGTGGGATTAGATATAATTAACATCGAATAAAAACAATGGATTAAGGCGAAAGCATCAAGGTTAACCCGCAAAATTCAAATTTGTAATTTAATTTTACTATTTTTTTTTTTCAAATTATTGCGCCGTAGAATGGCGGCTGTGCGTGTAAGTAAAAGATGAGATCGATGGAAGTCAACGCCCTCTTCGGCGCGCGCAAAGTCGTTTGGTGCAAATCCTTCAACGCGCATGACGGATTCATTGATCGAGCTATTGCTAGCGCCCCAGCGCCATGTGAATAGTCGTGTTTAATTCCGGGCTTCAGTAACGGCTTTGAGGGCTAAAATTTATCAAACTATAAAAGATTAAATATTTTTGGCCATGTTATTGACATTTAGCTACTTGTTATGCGTCTAACATACTTTGCTTCTATAATCATCGCGCTACAGTAACGGATTTGAGTGCTGAAGTGTACTACACCATACAGGGCGTGGTCAAGATAGTGTCATTAAGTGATTTGTGTAGAATCTGAGATACTTTGGTTCCATTTAGACTTGGGAGGAGACATTTAAGTGAGTACCAGTGACTTCATAGATATACTTTTTTTTCATATTGATTAAAATAATCACACAATCACATCAATAGCTGTGATTGTGTTATTATTTATCTCTTCAACAATAATTGAATGTAAGAATTAACTAAGGTGAAAGGACAGGTCTGGTGGTGCAATAGGCGGTTGTCTAGGTCGTCAAAGCCAATGTTCAGTAATGATTGTTACAATATTATAATCGTTGTAATTTATAATTTATCCAAAAATACGTTTCAGGAATCAGGAACTTACTTAAACTGGTCAAGATAAGGATTAAATACGCCGGGGATCTTTCTTAGTTTTATTTATTATAACGCCATCTGTGAGCAAACTTAGGTACTAATTGGTGGTATGCCTTTGTGAGGTTAGTAAAACATTTACAAAAATTGTTCGATTCTGCAGCTTTTTCTGGATATTACTATTTGTTTATAAAAAAAAAGGTAAAGCACTTATATCTATAATATTTTTATTTAATCACAATAGCTTATTAATTCTTTGTTCTACACATAAAATGATGTATGCATCATCTTTAATTCATAAAAGAGGGGCTTGTAGTTAAGTCATAAAAGTTGCACGGTTCGATCAATCAGGTTAAGCTACGCTTGCCACGACTGGTTCGTGGATGGGTCACCATCATTACAAAGCCAGTATATACCGGAGTGCCTCCCTTATGCAACTCCAGGGCAGGGTGTTAAAGGCATTGGCGATGTCTAGAGACACCGCCAAGACGACCTCACCCCGGGCAGACAGCATTCCCCGTCGTGAAGGCTCGCACGCGCATGATAGCATCCACCGTGGAGCGCCCATTGCGGAAACCAAACTGGCTGTCCACCAAATCCGGCCCCACCCGTACCAGCCGCTCGACGCGGCGGCCAGCAAAGACTCTTTCAAAGAGCTTGCCCACCTCTTTGAGCAGCACGATGGGCCAATAAGCGGACGGAGAATCCGTGGGGCACACCGGCTTCTTAAGGGCCTACGTCCCGTTTGGTAGCGTAACACGGTCACTTTATGAACCGTACTGCTCATTAACGGCTTGTCTTGAAGATTTGAAAAATATATGATTTTGCTATAGATTCATATAGATCATTTTGCCGAGAGTACTTTTTTTATGGTTATTACTTTTGCTGTAAAAAAATATTTTCCAACACGCAATATTTTGGCTTCTATTCCATACTCCTACTAAACGGCTTCGTTATTTGGAAAAAAAAATACACTGAAAAATAGATAGTTAGAGGTACCACAGAATCGCCGAAGCACAATTGTAAATTAATCAAAGGAATATCCCCATTTTGGATAAAGGCTCAGAGGTGCCCTGCGCGGGCGCGGGCGGCAGTCGTGCTTTAGCATACAAACGGGAGATGAGGATACTATGGGCCTTATGAGTAATAGTCGACCAACTAACATTTGCAACAGTGGTGGCCCAGTGGTATCGGCCTCGAGTTGCAATTTGTATGCCGTAGGTTCGAACGTAGGCAGGCGTTTAACTTTTATGTAAATAATATCATCACCACTGGGCAATATACAAACGGGAGATGAAGATACTATGGGCCTTAATGAGGACAGCACAAAATAATGTTAAGAAAAGGACTTTGTTCGGCGTCCGTATATCGATTGCTTAAGAACAAACAGAGACGTCAATTAACTTTATGTGTTCTAAATCTGGGGGCCCAGCAGTGCCCCGCTAACATAAGCAAAAAAGCGGCACGGCCGTACCATCCTTTTCTCAAAGCAGTTCAGACCATTTTCGACCCACTATAACTTCGTTATGGATAAACCTAGAAGCCTAAATTTTCCGTAACCAATCAGGCATTGTATAAACACGGTATATTTCAAATTTCATTCAATTTTAACCAGCAGTTTAAGAATTATAACTCGTCAAAGTTTCTTAATTTTGTCACTCACTCATTCACTCACTGAGCGATCATCAAAACTCTAAAGCACTTATAGCATACATAGAAGCTTCAAATTTCAAATAAATTAGCGTGTAGTGTATAAATTAAGGAAAAACTAAAATATTTTGCAATTTCGGTCCAGTTTTTTAGATACACTAACTACAGAAATAAATTTGTAATCCCATATAAATATATAGGATTACAAAGTTATATTTGCAGTTTGTTGGTATTCAAGAAGTAGAAGGTACCGGAAAGGAATAAAAGTAGGACTACCTACAAGAAGAAATGAGATGCCATTAGAAACATATCTTGTAAAAAAAACAAGTCTCGCAACTCAATTCTTTTACCGTAAAAAGTTGTGAGATCTATGTAATACCAAGTCGGTTAATTTATTCAGTCCCTACTTAAGAGTCCTTCTGTCTTAAGTTACTACGTAATTGATATGTTCGTGACAATGAAACACAGAGATTCAAAGCAGACTGATTTATTGTACAGTATTTCGACATACCCTCACAACGTGTACTTATTATATGCGATACCTTAATACCGTACATAACACTGTCCCCTCTTAATCTGTAATTACAACTAAATTATTATTCTAAAAGATTTTCCTAGTCCTTCCTACCTATTATAAAATAATGTGAAGTCTATAATTATAGTGTTTGTAATTTACTTATAACCTATGTAATACTATATTACAATGTAAAACACACAATTACGTCAATCCACAAATACTACAAATTTAAGGTCTCTTATATTTAAAACAGATTATAAAATTGCGGTTGCTTGTTATTTTGTAGTTTTTAACTTCTTAGCACAATCTATGGCAGCTCTCCGACGTAAACGACTATCAATGATCGGCGATGACGTAGACGGTGGCGAACTATTAACTGCCGTGACTACTAATTCAGTTGACTCATCCCTCTGGCATTTCCCTTTACTCTCATGTGATGTATTAAGCGGAGAGTCTACCGATGAAGTGCTTTGTGTTTGTTCAATTGGTCTATTAGGTTCGAGTTCGGCTGACTCCATATTCGCACTTGGACTGGGACCCGTAATAGAACGTCTACACTTGCTAACGCCTTTTGTCAACAGCTGATCAATATGACGTTTATGAAGATGACCGTCATTGGTTTTAATCGCGTACGTAACCGGCCCCGAGCGTCGCACCACTACACCCTCTGCCCACTTTTGCCTATGTTTCGAATAATCCCGCACGATTACGGCATCGCCGATGTCTGCTTGCCGCAGTGGCGGACGCGCCGCAGCCACACGCTGCTCGTGCGCCAGCTGCGCGCCGCGTACCAGCTCGCCCGTGTCCGGCCGCAATAGGTCTAGTCTGCCGCGCAGTCGGCGCCCGAACATCGCCACTGCTGGCTCGCGCCCCGTGGTGCTATGCACCGTATTACGATACATAAACAGGAACTTACTTAAAGCCGTGTTGTCATTAACACTTTCTAGTGAAGCCTTCTTTAATACCCGTTTTATAGTGCGTACTGCGTTCTCGGCGGCTCCGTTACTGGAGGGATGATATGGTGCGACCAGCAAATGTTTTATGCCGTTACGCTTAAAATACATACCTAATTCCGCGGATGAAAACGGCGGTCCATTATCGCTAACAATTTTTTTTGGAATGCCAAAACGAGCAAATAGCCTTCTGAAACTATCAATAACGACTGTTGCTGAAGTGGTGCTCACTCGTTCCACTTCAATCCACTTAGAGTGAGCATCGACTATTATTAAATAATATCGATTATGTAGAGGACCTAAAAAATCGACGTTTAATCGTGACCACGGCTCCTCCGGCCAGGGCCATGAGTGCAACGGCGCTAGCGCAGGTTGAGCGCGCTGCGACACGCACGCCGCGCACTCACTACAAATGCGTTCAATATCACTATCTACAGTCTCCCACCACACATAGTTGCGGGCTATCTGTTTCATTTTGACTATACCCGGATGGCCCTCGTGAAGTTCTTGCAATATTGATTGTCGTAACACTTTAGGTATAACAATCCTGTAACCCCACACTAAACATCCGTGATCTAAGTGTAATGAATCTTTCCTATTAAAATATGGTTTTTCTTGATCGATGCAAACCTGTAACGGCCACCCAAACATTGTATAACCAACTATTTTATTAAGAAGAGAGTCCTTATCCGTCTCTGTTTTTATTTGCTTAAAACTGAGTGGAAAGTTTTCTTCAACAAAGTTCAGATAGCTACATTCGTCGTCATCTTCTCGTACTCGTTCTTTAGCCGAGCTAAGAGGGAGGCGTGACAGGGCATCGGCAAAACAATTCCTCTCCGATCTTACGAATTCTATTTTAAAATCATATGCTGCTAATTTAACGGCATAACGTTGAATTCTGCTTGCTGCAGTTACAGGTATACCTTTATTGTCACCCAGTATATAACTTAAAGCACGGTGATCACTCCTAAGAATAAAATGTCGCCCATATAAATACTGGTGATGTTTAGTTACGCCGAATACAATCGCTAAAGCCTCCTTATCCAACTGCGAATAGTTGGACTCAGCCGAATTTAAGGTACGCGAGGCACAACAAAGCGGCCGCTCGCTGCCGTCATCGTAACGGTGTAACAACACTGCACCCAAACCGTATGGGCTGCTATCTACTGCCAGTATAAGTTGTAAATTTGGATCATAATGTACGAGCACCGGAGAGCTACTTAAGACGGTTTTAATTCTAATAAACGCATTTTCACATTTATTGTCCCAATTCCATTTAACATTTTTTTTTAACAAATCATATAAAGGTTTTAAAACATCACTCATATTTACACAAAACTTTGAGTAAAAGTTTACAAGTCCTAAAAAACTCCTTAACTGCGTAATATTACAAGGTGATGGGGCAGCTACAATTGCTTTAATTTTTTTATCATCAGTATGTAGGCCTTGTTTATCAATTCTATAACCTAAATATGTCACTGATTCTTTAAAAAATTGGCATTTACCATAATTAATCCGAAGGCCATTTTCCTTCAATCTCTGCAATACGGCCTTTAAATTTGACATATGTGATGACCTACATTTACCACTAATACAAATATCGTCCGCAAACACAGCCGTAAACGGCAAGCCACTCAAAGTCTCTTCCATTATTTTCTGGAAATTTTCGGGTATGCATTTAATACCAAACGGCACACGATTATAAACAAAAGTACCGACGTGAGTGGTGATTGCCGTCATCGGCCTTGAAGCATTATCGAGTAGACATTGTTGAAAAGCATTCGACAAATCAAGCTTAGTGAACAGTTCACCTCCACCTAATGCTGCGAACAGGTCCCCGATCCGTGGTAGCGGGTAGTGAAAGTCTTTCAATCGCGGATTTATTGTCACTTTATAGTCTCCGCAAATCCGGATATCTCCATTTGATTTGACTACAGGCACTATCGGCGTACCATAATCTGATCTATCAACTTTGTATATAACTCCTTCCCCCTGTAACCGATCGAGTTCTCGTTCGACGCGCGCACGCAGAGCCAGAGGCAATGGCCGCGCCTTCACAAACACTGGAGTCGTGTCATTTAGGTGAAGTCGTATCTGCGACTTGAATGTACCTAGTCCCTCTGCGAACACTTCTGGATATTCATCCTTGAGTGTTTTCGCCAACGAATTTTCATCGAATACATAATGGTGGCTATTAAGTGCATCGAAACTTGATAATTTTAACTGTTTTATCCAAGTGCGCCCCATTAACGGAGGCCCCCCATTAATAATAACGTATAGTTTTAATGAAAGTTGCTTATTGTTATAAGTAGTTGTCACCAGTATATATCCGAGTGTTTGAATAACGTCTCCAGTATAAGATTTAAAAGTTAATATTTTACTGATTATCGGTAGCTTATGAAAGATCTTATCGTAAAACTTTTTTGATATAGCCGATATCTTACTTCCCGTATCTACTTCAAACTTTACAAATGTACCTTCGACATTCAACTTAATGTAATAGGGACCGTCATCCTCACACTTATTTATACTACGACTATGATTGTTATGACCCATGTTATAGAAATTACAATCAGTATCAGTCTCGGAGTCAGTAACAGAATAGTCAAGATAGAACTGACCTTTGTTTGTCTTCCTAGTAGAATCACCATCCTTCTCACTGCGAGTGCACACCGATTTTAAATGTCCTTTTTCACCACACTTATCACACGAATAATGCTTGTAACGACACCTGCCCTCTACGTGACCGGCCTTGCCGCATCGCCCGCACGGGCGCCGCTCCGCCGCCGGCGCCGCGCGGGTGCTGCGCGGGCGCGCGCCGCCAACTCGGTGCAGGCCGTCGCTCGCGCCGTCTGTGGAGCCTGCTGTCGCGGCCTCCGCAGCCGGTGCGCTCGCCACACTTGCGTGCCGCTCCGCCGCTTCGAGAGCCATCGCCAATTCCACACCGCGCTTGTAGTCCACATTCTTTTCGGCGAATAACCTGGATCGCATCTCCTCGCTGTACAGGCCCGATACGAACTGGTCGCGGAGGTTTACCTCCAGTGAGGCACCGAAATTGCAGGTTTTAGCCAAATGTTTCAAACCTTGTAGGTAAGAACGAATGCTTTCACCCTGCTGCTGCTTCCTCTGCCTGAAAATATGCCTTTCGGCTATTTCTGATCTCTCGGGTTCCAGATGATCTTTCACCAGTTTAACGAGCACATCGAAAGTCTTATCCTCTGGCTGATCCGGTGAACATAAATCGCACATTAAATCATAACACTCCGAACCGACCAACGTCACTAGTGTAGCCACGTGTAATTTACCTTCGATGTCGTTTAACATTATAAACTGTTTAATCCGACGAACATAAGTGTCCCAATTTTGGGTTCCAACTTGGAAACCTTCGACTTTTCCGATCGGCATGTTGAAAGTTTAAACACACGCGTAAAAATAGATAATTAATAATTTTCTCGTCGCCAATGATATGTTCGTGACAATGAAACACAGAGATTCAAAGCAGACTGATTTATTGTACAGTATTTCGACATACCCTCACAACGTGTACTTATTATATGCGATACCTTAATACCGTACATAACAGTAATTATATTACATTTGATTGAAACTGTATCTAAACCACGGACACCTCTGAGAATCGTTAAAAATATAAAATACTTTAGGATTTTGAGGTTATAATTAATTAGAAACATACGGTAATCTAATAATGTTTATGAGTAATTTCCCTGCACAGAGACTAGAATATGAGATTATACTTTAGGTTCAAGTATGGAGTCTAAATGAAAAATAAAGAAGTAAAAATGAGTGATTATTTGGTTTATTGTAAAATAATTATTTTAATAGTTAACAGCAGTGTGATTAAATAATTGTTGTCAAAAATCCTTCATACCATAATAATTATTATATATTACAATCATATTCCTCCTAATATTATAAATGTGAAAGGAATAAAGAAAATCACGCAAAAATGGCTAAACGGATGTGGATGAAATTTGGCACACGGATATTTTAAAACCTGGATTAAGAACACTCTTTATCTTGGTAGGACGTCCCATCTGATGGTTTTCGTGCCCCACACGGGCGAAGCCGCTGGCAAAACCTAGTATTTTATAATTTTAGTTTACTTGCTCTGGATTTTACATACAAACATGATTTCTGAATTTCTTTAAACATAATAGAATGATAATTTTCGGAGACCAGTAGGCCTGCGGTCCCAATAAAACTATGACTAGTTGGTACTAGTCATGGTTTTATTCATTTAACCTGGTGATTAGACAAATGGAATGACAACTACAAAATTACGTCTTTCATCAAGCCCAATGCAGCAAGTTCTCAGATTCTTAACAGCTGCAATGACGACTTCGTAAAGACATTAACCAATGACAATATTATTTATAGTTTTAGTGATAGGATCTAATGACAAAAACCCTTACTCCTTGAGAACTTAGTTGTGTAACGACCTTCATAAACTACGAAACTATACTGTATTTCTTACTAACGTACAATATACCCCTTATTTAAACGAAAGTACAATTAACTACAACCTAGAATTAATAATACAAAATTATTAAAACTGTAAATACGTAAAAAAATACACAATTCAGAATACATAAAAAGCATCAACGACAGCTTTATGAAAAGTTACCACCAGTACTATCTATCACATTTATATTTGAAGTTGAATACAAGAATTGACTACAAGAACAGAACGTTCTGTTCATAGCAGATACGGCGGCATCCGCATCTTGCATTGAAAAATGATTGTAAAGCTGCAGATTGTCGGCATATAGATGGAAGTGGGAAGAGATGATTATGGTGACAGAGTTAATAAAAATAGAAAAGAGAAGGGGAGAGAGAACGCCACCCTGAGGTACACCCGCCACAAGAGAGCACCAGTCAGAGGAACACTTATCGAGACGAACCCGTTGCAAGCGGCCTTTAAGATAGGTGTCGAACCAAGCAATAATAGAAGAAGAGAAATTGAAGGAATTAAGGATCCCGAGAAGGATATCAAAGTCAACAGAATTAAGGGCACTGCTTAAGTCCAGAAAAAAAAGTAAGGAGAGACATTTGTGGTCCATAGCCCAGCGGATGTCATCAGTAACCTTCAACAGAGTTGTAAATGTGCTATGACCAGGTGGGAAACCAGATTGAAAAGGACTAAGAAGGTCATTTGAAGATAAAAAAGCAGAAAGTTGCTGATGAACAATGTGGTCAAGAACTTTTGAGAGAAATGGAAGGATAAAAATGGGTCGGAAATCGGCCAGTGAGACGGGATCGGGAATTTCGGCTAAGGGGATTATATGGGCTCGTTTCCAGGCCTCAGGGAATGTACAAGAAAATAAGGAGAAATTAAAAATGTGGGCCAATACGGGAAGTATAGTGGGGAGATTATGAGAAATAATTCTTGAGCAAAGATTATCATTACCAACTACAGTGGAGGAGATAGCACAAATAGATTATTTGACCTCACTTTCACTCACTAGACTGAATGCGAAAGAAGAAGACGGCAAACAGGAAGGCCTATTTAAAGTAGCTGATTTAACGCGTGGGTCCAACGTAACAGGGGAATGTGAGAAATTTATGCTGTGTGCACAAACGTCAATGTCCCTACTGAAAACAACTGGAGACTTACCAATGCCAAATTTTGATTTTAATTGTCTCATTATTTATTTATTGAAGTGTAAAATAAATAGATAAATTCAAATTATTGCACCGTGGAATGGTGGCTGTGCGTGAAAGTAATAGATGAAATCGATGGGAGTCAACGCCCACTTCGGCGCGCGCAGAGTCGTTTGGTGCAAAATCTTCAACGCGCATGACGGATTCATTGATCGAGCGAGTGCTAGCGCCCCAGCGCCAAGTGAAGAGTCGTGTTTAATTCCGGGCTTCAGTAACGGCTTTGAGGGCTAGAATGTATAAAACTATAAAAGATTAAATATTTGTGGCCCCGGTATTGACATTTAGCTATTAATTTGTAATGCATCTAACATACTTTGCTTCTAATAACATGGCGCTACAGTAACAGATTTGAGTGCTGAAGTGTATTACACCATAAAGGGCGTGGTCAAGATAGTTTCATTGAGTGATTAGTAGCATCTGAGATACTTTGGTTCTAAGTCTAAGGAAGTGTAAAATAAATAGATAAATTCAAATTATTGCACCGTGGAATGGTGGCTGTGCGTGAAAGTAATAGATGAGATCGATGGGAGTCAACGCCCACTTCGGCGCGCGCAGAGTCGTTTGGTGAAAAATCTTCAACGCGCATGACGGATTCATTGATCGAGCGAGTGCTAGCGCCCCAGCGCCAAGTGAAGAGTCGTGTTTAATTCCGGGCTTCAGTAACGGCTTTGAGGGCTAGAATGTATAAAACTATAAAAGAATAAATATTTGTGGCCATGGTATTGACATTTAGCTATTTGTAATGCATCTAACATACTTTGCTTCTAATAACATTGCGCTACAGTAACGGATTTGAGTGCTGAAGTGTATTACACCATAAAGGGCGCGGTCAAGATAGTGTCATTGAGTGATTAGTAGCATCTGAGATACTTTGGTTCCATTTAAACTTGGGAGGTGACATCAAAGTGAGTATTAGTGACTTCATAGATATTGTTTTTATATATTAAATAAAATAATAACGTCAATAGCTGTGATTATGTTATTATTTCTCTCTGCAACAATAATTTAATGTCAGAATTAACTAAGGTAAAAATTTCAGCATTTAAGCAAAAATCGCTTAGTCTTTATTAATGCAAAAGCAGAAAGTACTTCGTCAATCTACATATACGAAAATATTTAATATGATCAACCTAAATTAAAAACCTTGACGCCTTTGGTTTTGAATTTAGGCAGATTTATGTTGGTCTTTTTTGGGTTTTCAAGAAAGAAATCAATTTAGATTTTAGATGTTACAATCAAAATCAAAAGTCATTTATTCAAACTAGGCTGAGAGTCAGCTCGTTTTGAACGTCAAAATTACATAAAGACAGTCCCCCCAAAACGCCCGCCCTTCACCACTTCCTAGTGCTTTAGCTGGGAAGAAGAAGTAAGCGCAACAAACTTCCCAGCAGTACAGCTGTCTGTTAAGTTAGAAGAGCTTGATTCTATACAATATTAGGTAATTAAAATTACGAAACACAACAAAAAAACATTAAATTTGCCATATGTCAGCTAGCACACGTCAATATACCATCAAAAAATAAAAAAAATAAAAATAAAAAATTAAAATAAAACGTAAACAGAACTTACAATCTAAATAAAAGCCTCCAGGCATAAAGGGCATGCCCTCTTACATATGCTATTCTGCATTATGTAAATGTAGCTATAACTTGAAGTAATAAAAGTTAAACTAGGACCTCTGAACTAAAATTAATAAAAACTTAATACAATTAACAATAACAAAACCATGGTCAGCAAGACGACCAGACACCACGAGCAGCACCCGTTAATAATATTTATTACCTGGTAATTATTGTAATACTTAATATTTTTTAATTTATTATATAGGTGACCTGACCTGACACGGACCTGATAAATTCATGCACTCAACAGTATTTATCTAAACATAACCTCAAATGTTGTTATAATATAATTCACCTAACTTTATCTACGCAACTTTATCGCTTGTTTATCCAAAAGGGTAAACAAGCGAAATTGTATGTACCTATGTAGTATTTGTTGTAAAATGCAATAAATACTTACTCTTATGTCACACAAAAATGGAACAGTCCTAAGCTTGGCCCCAACCTAGTAATTTCTACAAATGAATTAGTACAGACAAAGAATAGGTCTGAGTAGGTACTGTATTTTTTTGTGTTTGGGAAATCATCAAATAACTTCTCTCGCTCTGGGTGGAGCCGGATGGAGTGTCAGACTTTTACTGACTAAAACCCTCCCGTGTTCCTTCAGTTGCTTGCGTGCCAGGGGCCACGGGATCTCTTTCAAACAACCCGTACCCCTAGGCAGTAAAAGGTTGGTCGCTTTCCGAATGCAACCTTTATGCACACACTGGCAGCCAACGAAAGGGCTTTGTCTCATTCGAACTGTCTGGAAGTTCTAGAAGAAATCCATCAAGTAATTTTATAAAGGCATTGTTTCGGGAGAAATTTTATTGATTGACAGGCGCGGAGCTGTAATGGAATAAACGTGAAACTTATTTATACTTATACATATATTTATCATTTTAGTTAAATCCCCGGTTACCTAGGGCTCTGGGAGTCCTACAGTACCTAACAGAGTGTAATGAAATGTTTAAATATTTTGTACTGTAGTAAATGTATTTTTACGAATAAAAGTTATTACCGAATGTTTCTATTGGCTTAATTATAACCTCTTAAGCATAAAGTATTTTGGATTTTAAACAATTCTTAGAGGTGTCCGTGGTTTTAATTCAGTTTCAATCGAACATACATAGGAATGTATTATTTAGAACACAGAAAGTAAATTGACGTCTCTGTTTGTTCTTAGGGAATCGATATATGGAATGAACGCCAAACAAAGTCCTTTTCTTAACGTTGTTTTGAGATTCGTTTTCGCAAATGTCAGGACACTTTCATTCACATTAACTTACTGTGAAACTATGATGTGAAACTTAATGTGAATTAAAATATTTTGATTTTCTTTTCGAAATGTTTATTTTTAACGAAGGACCGGTATTATTTCTACAATAAATTACCAAATACTTTATATATTTTAATGCGTAAAAGGAAAAAAAAATCGGCTAAGTGCGAGTTGAACTCGCACACGTAGGGTTCCGTACCACAAGGCAAATAACGTTTATTGTATGGAGACTCCTTTATTTTTAACTTTATTAGTTGTTGCTATAGCGGCAACAGAAGTACCTACACATTTTGTGAAAACTGTTATCCATCTATTACGGATCAAGAGATACAGCCCGCTGACAGACACATTGACGGATCGACAGTGGAGGCTTAATAAAAGGGTCTCGTTGGTTACCCTTCGGATACGGGACCCTAAAAAAGATTAAAAGTTTATGTTCAGAAACATTGTTCTATTTACATCTACCAACTAGGTTCTAGAGTTTCTCTGAGAGATTTTTTTAAATATATTGGGATTCTCACGGTGGCATCGCAATTCATCTTCGCCAACATCTTATATATTAGGCAAAATATACACGTGTACACTAAAAACAGTAACACAAATACTAGAAATAAGGACAAACTACGTGTTCCCTTTCACCGGCTTCTTATGGTTCATAACTCATTTGTTGGTCTGGGTATAACCTTCTATAACAAGCTTCCCTCTACCTTGCTAGATTTTCATTTTAGAGTGACAAGTATTTTAGATGATCTGCCAAGTGTCAAATTAATATAAATGTCAAAAATATGAACATATTAATTTACATAATTATAATTTTTTTACAACTATTATTCCTGCGACTTGTCTCATGATCTCGTATAAATCTCATTACTCTATCATTATTTTATGCTGTATTCATTACTTACATTAGAATTTTTGGTCCCCTTATTTCGGGTTGTTCCTACTGGTTCACAATTCTATTGTTCTTGTTTTCCCACCGGGTCCATGAAAAAATTATGTTTCAAATACTTTTCAATGAATTCCCAACGGGTCCACCAGATGTATCTAAAGTACAGTCAGTAAAAACTATTTCTCGTAAAAATACAATCAATCAACCAGTAATTTTTTTTTTGTATTTTTATAGTTTTTTTTTGTCATTGTTCCTCTCAATCAAAGCACCTGCGACCTAATCTCTTCACCACCCTTGGTAGATTGGTAGAGAATGCCTAAGGCATTAAGTCCACCTTCGTACCTTTGTTTTGTATGCGAGAAGTCTAAATAAATAAATACTATGTAACTGACACCACTATGTAAGTGTGCTTCTAGCAATTTATAATAACCTGGTACTTCGAAGCCATAAAGCGCTTTTTAGCTGACACATCTATGTTAGGTGTGCTCCTTCTGTGGTATGATCACCGGTTACTTCGACGGCGTAAAGCGTTTTCTAGCTGATACCAATAGGTTAGGTATGCTCCTACCGAGTTATGACAACCTGGTATTTCGGAGGCATGAAGCGTTTAAAAAGCTGACACACTCGTGATATTTTTCCATGTTTAATAATTATTATTCTGCTATTCGGGGCGGAGGTAAATCCATGAAATCATCCCTTAGCCAAGCGTTTGTTGTTGACTGTACCAAACATTCTCATGGACCAGTAGGGAAATAAAATATTTTATATTTTAAAAGATCGTGGACCCGTTGGGAAGTCGAGTATTCCTTTAAATTTTTTCGAGAACAATAGACTCGTCAACCAACGGGAACAATTCGATTATGTATGACGTCTACTGACACTTTAACACCTATAACAGATGAGATGGATGACGTTGGGTGGACAGATTTAATTTTTTAATTATGTTCTGGTGAGGCAACGGTAACGATCTTTTGTGCCACTGATGACGTCAACTTTCTCAAAAATTTAAAATGATTAAATATTAAATTAAGACATAACTATTGAGCCTATCCTCAAAATATTTAAATTAGTTTCTCAACATGCTCTAAATTAACAAAAAAAAACTAAAATAAAATGGAATGATTAAAAAATTTAAACAATCTCCATTGTTTTGGATCGACTTAAAGCACCTTGCTTTTGGCGAAAACAGATTTCGGTAAAAGAATAGTTAGTACAAGCGTGTTCCGGCGAACCAAAACATCAGCAAATCTTGGTATCGGCCAAACATTCATTCTTTGTAGCGTTATTCGGCGAAACGTGCTATCGCTAAATAATAGTATCGACTAAAAGTTTTTTCGTATTACCGTTCAACGGTGCTTTCTGTAGACAATTATATCGTTCAAGAGTAATTCTATAAATCATACGGGACTCAGCACTGACAGGCCAAATAGCCGAACATGGCACAAAGATAGACTTCGGCTGCCACCAATAAAACTAAAATTATTTAAGAAAAATATTTTAAGACTGCATCTACGCACTGGGACTTACAGCTTAGTACGGCTGTCATTCCAATTGCGTACTGTGTGGCTACGTTTGAGACAATTGAGCCTAGTTCCTATTAGTTATTTAACACCCTACTGAATATAAACCTAGCCCTATTTAATTTACCTAGCACCCGAATTATCCCTACGCCCTAACCTACCATACCAAACGTAAGTTACGTTGGCTTACGTGCGGGAAGCCTGTTGCAAGGAGACCTATGGTAACAGATGGAATTTTTGAAGGAATAGTGGTTTGCGTATGTTTCGATGATCGATGATGGCCAAAGGTGTCTGGTCACAGTAAGAGGAGGTTTTTTTTTCCAGACTAGTGCCGCCAACGTGATTGGCGCCTATTCTTTATCTTCAACCTCGTTCATACCAGTTCTCGCTTACATGCCTCTCGTACTTCCATAGTAAGAGGAGGTTGTAGGAGATGAATCAGACTCGACTCCAGCTTGACGACTGATTTATTACAATAAATAACTTAATTATAAACAAGTTTTGTGGTCAGTCCATATTGATATCTATTTATATGTGTGTTGTGTGTGTATCGAGCGAATGAAGCGAAGATCTAGGTAGGTCACTTCTTAGCGCTGACGGTGTGCCGGTGTTGTCGGCTTGTGGAAAGGATATATGTCGCTCTTAACGGTGACGCTCTGATTTCATTGCTTCTTCACGATTGAGCACTCATCATCAGCCTACAGCAGTCCACTGCTGGACATAGGCCTCTCCAATTTCACGCCATTTAACTCGATTCTCGGCAACTCTCATCCAGTTACTATCAGTAACCCTGCGAAGATCGTCACTCCACCTAGCTTGAGGGCGTCCTACCTTACGTTTGCCGATTCGCGGTCTCCACTCAAGAACACGTCTACCCCACCGGTCATCGGATCTACGACTAATATGGCCGGCCCATTGCCACTTCAGCTTGCTAATTCTGTGAGCTATGTCGACAACTTTGGTTCTCTGCCGGATCACCTCATTCCGGATTCTATCTTTCAGAGATACTCCGAGCATAGCTCGTTCCATAGTTCGCTGAGCGACTTTGAATTGATGGACCAGCCGTACCGTGAGTGTCCACGTTTCGGCTCCGTAGGTCATAACAGGTAGGACACACTGGTTGAAGACTTTAGTCTTCAGGCTCTGCGGAATACGCGACGAAAAGACTCGACGAAGCTTCCCAAATGCTGCCCAACCCAGCTGAATTCTCCTGTTAGCCTCTTTCTCAAAGCTGTTCTTACCAAACTGCAGAGTTTGCCCGAGGTAAACGTATTCTCGAACAACCTTGAGAGCACCGCCATTGAGAGCAATCGGTCCCGGAGCAACGTGATCGTTTAACATAACCTGAGTTTTGTCCAAGTTCATCCGGAGACCAATGCATACAGAAGAGTCAATGATTGACTCTGCTGAGGATTGAGCACTGCATATCGATTATTATTTACAATCATTTACCAAATAGGTTTCAAGACTTACCAGTGACAATGTTTAATTTTTTTTTTTTTAACTATTACTTATTTAAAGATACCATTAAGGACTATTTGTAAATTCGATTAATTGATAGATTAATTGCTGAGTGTGAATACATTTACACGCCATGTTATGGCAGGATATGCTAAAACAAATTTACTGTAACACCTTGTAGGGTACACAAGGTGTTAGGTACAGTAAATTGGTAGTAATATTTTTGATTAGATTTAGGCTTTAACGTTCGGTCGATGCGATCATCCTTACACTTATGTATGTATGTTACGCTTCCAAAGTGTTTCATTGCACTGATTAACTGCTTTTCGCAGCTGGAATGGATGCTGGAAGTGATCCGCTTCGGCCTGTCCCTGCCGCTGGTGGAGGGCATGTGCTGGGCGTGGATGGCGCGGGTGCTGGTACCCGCGCCGCCCATCCTGCCAGATGCCGCCCGTGGACGCCGCACCGCACAAGTAGATACGCCTGGAAGATCCTCCGACACTTGCATTATTTGTTCGTACCTAGGCCTAAAGAAGGTGAGTTTATATTGCTTGAAGTTCTGTTTACAAGGTCAAGTTGGCTTTGATAAGTATGTATAGTTACGAAAGTAGCAACTGAATAAAAAAATCTGTTGGTGGGTACCTACCATGGAACTGAAAACTGAAAAACTAAATAATATTATGTAGTAAGAATATGATTAAGTTAATAACTATCGGTATTTTTAATTACAAACAGTTTATAATTAAAAATTTCCTAAGAAAGTTGTAAGTCAAAGCAGCCAACTATATGGTTCACAATAAAAATAGAATAAATAATAGTTTAAAAAACTAAAAAAACACGCTTTAAAAACCAAACTAAAAAAAGAGAAAATAATTTAATTCAATTAAAAAGCGTGGGGTGCTTGACATTAAGTGATTATAAAAATACCTCAAAAAGCACCCCACGCTTTTTAATTGAATTAAATTATTTTCTCTTTTTTTAGTTTGGTTTTTAAAGCGTGGTTTTAGTTTTTTAAACTATTATTTATTTTCTATTTTGTAGTTCTGCTAACTACAAAAACGTGATTTTTTTTCCTTTTTTTTCATTTTTTAAATATTTTTATTTTTTTTCATATTCCTGACTTGCTGTCAACTTGCTGAATACTTTTTATTTGATTTTATTAAATTAAAATACAAAACAAAAAATAATACGTCATTCAGGCAGGTAATCTTGAGATATTAAGGTATAATAATGCATACTTAACTATATTTCAAAAATATCTTCAAGTCCTTCTGTCAGTCTGTCCGTCCGTCTGAATGTTACACGCCCATTTTACTCAGATACTACTGTCACTATTTTGATGAAATACTGTGCACCTCATCATCATCATCATCATTTCAACCGAAAGACGTCCACTGCTGGACATAGGCCTCCCCGAAAAGGGGGGTTTGCCATAATCGCCACGCTTGGTAGGCGGGTTGACGTTCGCAGTATGGTGGTAAAATACATAGAGAACGCTGCTGCCCATTCTTTGGCAAAGTATCTACCTGTACCTAACTTAAATCTCTCTTCTTTTAAGATACCGGGTGAATTTCTGCAATCCTCCATCGAGCTCAGTGTTGGTCCTGTTTGGTTACAATGGACGTAATAATCTACGGCTAACCCATCTGCGCTTTGCCGACGATGTTGTCGTTTTTGCCAGCAACGTGGAGGATCTGCAGGCCATGGTACAAGAAATGTATGACGTGTCACTCAATGTCGGACTAAAAATGAACGCCTCAAAAACAAAAATAATGTGCTGTGATGACGACATTGATCACATTCTAGTGAATGGCCAGCAAATAGGGAAAGTCAAGGAGTACGTATACTTGGGACAGACTTTGAGTATAGCGATGAACGGACAAGACCGCGAAATCAAGCGCCGTATCCAACTAGGGTGGGGTGCTTTCGGTAAGCTGTCCGACGTACTCAAGTCGAAGCGGGTGCCTATAAACCTAAAGCGTCGCATGTTTGAGCAGTGTGTCGTCCCAGTCATGACGTACGGGGCTGAAACTTGGACGCTCACCAAACACACTATCCACCAAATGCAAGTCACCCAGAGAGCTATGGAACGAGCCATGTTGGGCATCTCCCTCTACGACCGGGTGAAAATACCGAAATACGGAGACGAACGAGACTCACAGACATAGCGGAAGTGATAGCAAAAAGAAAGTGGAAGTGGGTGGGCCATATATGCCGTAGACTGGATGGGAGATGGGGGAAAAAAGTGCTGGAGTGGAGACCACGAACAGGACGGAGGAATGTGGGAAGACAACCGACTAGGTGGACAGACGATATCATTAAAGTGGCCGGAAGAAACTGGATAGCCACGACACAAAACCGCCAAAAGTGGAGAGATTTGGAAGAGACCTACACTCAGCATTGGCCAAGGGTTGAAGAAGAGAAGAGAAGAATAATCTACTGCTTATTATATCGTAAGTATTAAACACTACATCTGTTTTATTTAAGGTAGGTAGGTACTAAGTATCATTCGATCGAGTTAAGGTATGTTTTCTTTTGACACATGTGTCAGTGACAGAAAAATATTGTTGCTTTTTTTAATTTTGACAAAAACCATAAAGCAGGACATCTAATACGTTATTCAGGCAGGATTAAATCCAATGCATGTGTTTTGTTCAGTTGTAATATAAATCTACTATGATACTTAGATAGTAATGACGTGTACCTACATTTATTCCAGAAAAATCTTACAACAAGGCGCTGTAGAAAATAAATTTTACATCAAGACCAATGCGATCTACAGCCTATGAAGACTAGGCGCTGCCTCAGTATGTCTTAGTGATGTGAGTATAATTTTTAAAATTATTTTATTTAGGTAACTTATCTTTTAGTATACACGTACCGTCTGTGACATTAAAATACATTTTATTTGTTTTCATTAAATTAAAATACAAAACAAAAAATAATACGCCATTCAGGCAGGTAATCTTGAGGGATTAAGGTATAATAGTGCATAATTATCTATATTTCAAAAATATCTTCAAGTCCTTTTGTCAGTCTGTCCGTCTGAATGTTACATGCCCATTTTGTTCGAATACTACTGTCACTATTTTGATGAAAATTATAAATTTTATATATTATCATTGCTTAGCCATACTAAAGTACCTCATCATCATCATCATCACTTCAACCGAAAGACGTCCACTGCTGGACACAGGCCTCCCCCAAAAGGGGGGTTTGCCATAATCGCCACGCTTGGTAGGCGGGTTGACGTACGCAGTATGGTGGTAAAATACATAGAGAACGCTGCTGCCCATTCTTTGGCAAAGTACCTACCTGTACCTCACATAAATCTCTCTTCTTTTAAGATACCGGGTGAATTTCTGCAATCCTCCATCGAGCTCATTGTTGATCCTGTCTGGTTACAATCGACGTAATTATCTACTGCTAATTATATCGTAAGTATTGAACACTTATTTACATCTGTTTTGTTTAAGGTAGGTAGGTACTAAGTATCATGCAATCGATTTAAGGTATCTTTTCTTTGGACACATGTGTCAGTGACAGAAAAATATTGTTGCTTTGTTTAATTTTGACAAAAACCATAAAGCAGGACATCTAATACGTTATTCAGGCAGGATTAAATCCAATGCATGTGTTTTGTTCAATTGTAATATAAATCTACTATGATAATAAGATAGTATTGACGTGTACATTCATTCCAGAAAAACCTTACTACAAGGCGCTGTAGAAAATAAATTTTACATCAAGACCAACGAGATCTATGAAGACTAGGCGCTGCTTCAGTATATCCTAGTGATGTGAGTATAACTTTAAAATTATTTTATTTAACTTATCTTTTTAGTATGCATGTGCCCTCTGTGAAAATATATCAATCTATCTTCTTGTTTTATATTTGAAATCAACATTAACTTGTACAGACAGCAGTGCCCTAATTCACTATGACCACTTAACGATTCCTTCCATCGAAACCACGTCAATTCCTTAGATCAAACACGACATCTGCTATTATCGGTTTCTCTATGACACAATGACGAAACCACGCGAAGTGAACGCGAAGTTACCGTGGTTTGAACTGTCAAAATTGCACTGCTTAACTGTTTTTCGCAGCTGGAATGAGTGCTGGAAGTGATCCGCTTCGGCCTGTCCCTGCCGCTGGTGGAGGGCGTGTGCTGGGTGTGGATGGCGCGGGTGCTGCTACCCGCGCCGCCCATCCTGCCAGATGCCGCCCGTGGACGCCGCACTGCACAAGTAGATACGCCTGGAAGATCCTCCGACACTTGCATTATTTGTTCGTACCTAGGCCTAATGAAGGTGAGTTTATATTGCTTGAAGTTCTGTTTACAAGGTCAAGTTGGCTTTGATAAGTATGTATAGTTACGAAAGTAGCAACTGAATAAAAAAATCTGTTGGTGGGTACCTACTTTGGACTTAAGTACTAATAACTAAATAAAATTATGTAGTAGGAATATCATTAAGTTTATACCTAATGGTATTAACTGTTGTTTATTAAAAAAAATACTAAGAAAGTTGTAAGTAAAATTTGCAGCCAACTATATGGTTCACAATAAAAATAGAAAAATAGGCCTATTACGGTAAATCATATTCTTATACTTGAGGGTGCAAATAAACGAATTTATTTTATTTTATTTAACTTATCTTTTTAGTATACACGTACCCTCTGTGACACTAAAATACATTTTATTTGTTTTCATTAAATTAAAATACAAAACAAAAAATAATACGCCATTCAGGCAGGTAATCTTGAGGGATTAAGGTATAATAATGCATACTTATCTATATTTCAAAAATATCTTCAAGTCCTTCTGTCAGTCTGTCCGTCCGTCTGAATGTTACACGCCCATTTTACTCAGATACTACTGTCACTATTTTGATGAAAATTATAAATTTTATATTAAATCATTGCTCAGCCATACTAAAGTACCTCATCATCATTTCAACCGAAAGACGTCCACTGCTGGACATAGGCCACCCCCAAAAGGGGGGTTTGCCATAATCGCCACGCTTGGTAGGCGGGTTGACGATCGTAGTATGGTGGTAAAATACATACAGAACGCTGCTGCCCATTCTCTGGCAAAGTACCTACCTGTACCTACCTAACTTAAATCTCTCTTCTTTTAAGATACCGGGTGAATTTCTGCTATCCTCCATCGAGCTCAATGTTGGTCCTTTCTGGTTACAATCGACGTAATTATCTACTGCTAATTATATCGTAAGTATTAAACACTTATTTACATCTGTTTTGTTAGCAGGTACTATCATTCAATCAAGTTAAGGGATCTTTTCTTTGGACACATGTGTGTCAGTGACAGAAAAATTATGTTGTTTTGTTAAGTTTTGATAAAAACCATAAAGCTACAATCAGGCAGGTTAAAATCCAATGCACGTGTTTTGTTCAATTGTAATATAAATCTACTATGATACTAAGATAGTAATCACGTGTACATTTTTTCCAGAAAAACCTTACAACAAAGCGCTGTAGAAAATATTTTTTTCATCAAGACCAATGCGATCTACAGCTTATGAAGACTAGGCGCTGCCTCAGTACTATGTCTTAGTGATGTAAGTATAACTTTTAAAATTATTTTATTTAACTTATCTTTTTAGTATGCTTGTACCCTCTGTGAAAATATATTAATCTATCTTTTTTTATATTTAATATCAACATTAACTTGTACAGACAGCAGGGCCCTAATTCACTATGACCACTTAACGATTCCCTACATCGAAACCACGTCAATTCCTTAGATCACACATGACATCTGCTATTATCGTATTCTCTTTAACACAATGACGAAACCGCGCGAATTGAACGCGAAGTTACCGTGGTTTGAACTGTCAAAATTTCACACTTGATAACCGTACGGAATCGTTGTAGTTCGTGTAAAATTCAGCAAATCATATAATGGAGGACGTAAAAAACTATTGTTTGTCGTATATACATACACAAGGGACATTGTAACTTTAAGCGCGTATATACTATTGTCAAACATGCTTGATATATGTGACCACACTAATAGGTACCATCTCATCGTTTTATTCACTTTGCTAAAAGTTTTTCATATTTTATAGAAAATATGTAGGAACAAAGAGCGAAAGCTACTTCAACCAACAGCCTACTACGACTAAAAGCCCGAGATCGGACGATAACAACCTATTTTCGCACTGAAATAAATGTAAATACAAATAAACAAACAATTTTGATATGAAACTTCAATGAATAACAAATAGTATAATCATAGTTGATACGGCAAATGTTAATACTCGAACGGAATAATCGTATTATTCCATTCAATCACGATATGGTAAATGTATTACCATTACAAAATATACAGGAGCCCTCAAAACAAATAAAATATACATACTCTCGGACAGCTAAAGCACGTTCAAAACATCGATCACTAATAAAGAACTAGTGATCGATAGTTCAAAAGCAATTATCTCAAAACTTTGTAACACTGCTGTCAAAATAGTTATTGTCTTTTCATTATTTTGTTGATTAAAAATAAGGTTTTAAATGTCAAAAATAATGTTGAATAAAAGAAAAAACGATACTTTATGAATGATCGATGTTCAAAATGCAGTATTTTGCAATTACTAGTTCTAGGATCAAATACTGTCGAATTAGACATCAAAACGCACCCGTGGTTTCATAATGTGCTTCAGACAATTATTATTTGTCTTGGAGCATACAGAATATGACATTTCGATTCCTTGCCGTTACATTGGTTTCTACAAGACACGATATTGACGAGGTTTGAACGTGGTACGATTACGCGGGGAATATTGGTTACCATGCAGAATTGGGGCCCAGGTGTACGTTTTAACAACCTGTATTCCATAATGTTGTACCCTCCGTATGGGTATAAAACAAGGTATAGGCACAATTTATTTCACCAAAACAAGTCTCGTTTTGGTTGACACTTGTATACTTTTTTGTATGACAGTGTGTCGTCTGTTTGTCGCTTAGATTTTAACTACAGTGAAGGCAAGAGCTTACTGCCTCGCAATCGCCAGCATAATAAGTATGCAAACATGACGTCTGTCACACTTCCAAAGTGTTTCATTGGACTGCTTCACTATTTTTCACAGCTGGAAATGGTACTTGGACCAGATCCGCTTCGGCCTGTCTCTGCCGCTGGTAGGGCATCCGGCGCTGCGTGACTTCGTGAGCGTGTGCTGAGCGCGGCTGGCGCGGGTGCTGCTGCCCGCGCTGCCTATCCTGAAGCTGCCGCCGTTGGACGCCGTACCGCACAAATACGCCTGGAAGATTCTGTGACACTCGTCGTTCGTGTCTAGGCCTTATGAGTCTGAGTTCATATTTTTTGTGTTGGCAATAATAGAAACATGTCTAATTTATGTCGAAATGTACATCTACCTAAAAGTATAATTACATAAATTCTATTTATTATAGCTTTAAAAAAAAAGGCTCGTAGAAGCAGGAGTGCAAAACATTTTATTTCAAAGTTAAGTTTATAACTTTTTTAGGTAGATTTAAGACAGTACTAAATACTGAGATAAATGAAGTAAAAGGAATTTTATTTTAAATAATGTTCTATTTATAATAACATCTTCATCACATATTACAAACCTACAACAAAACGAATGAATAAAACAAACAATCACATGATGATTTAAATCTAGTAAAGATTGAAGGAAATAAAATTAACTTTTTTTACAATACTTTATTTTAAATAACAACTTACGACTCACAATACGTTGGTAAAACTTAGTCGTCATCAGCTAATTTAGTCACTCTGTATTGTTCACTCCTGCTTCTTTTAGGTTTTTAGCATTGACACTTTAATTTTAAATTGAAATGAAATAATTATATAAATGAAAGCCAGATAATTTCAAAAGATAAATAGTTACACATGATTACCATAAAGTGTAACAGCTAATATTTGAATAAATTATAATCAATTTGGCATTAATCGTAACTGCAACACATTTAATGTAGTTTTGTTACAAAGTGTACATTCAAAATAACCTTTTTTAACTTCTGTCTAATGCTGTTGTAAATGGAGTATAGGTACAGTAAGGAGTCATAAGTGCACCACCATACTAAGGGTTATATTGCTAAAAACTTGCGGTCTAGGCCGTACCTACAGCTGTGTGTATAAGTGATGTATCAACACAGAACGCACACCTCAGAACTCACACACTGGCGTCGAATGAAACAAAAAACATACCGTCGCACAGAGCACATATTTACGTATGACCTTAGTCAGTTCCGATAGCTCGTAGCGTATCGTCTTGGAATAAAAAACTTATAGGTCTGGGTTAAAATCTCGCGATAAGTCTTTTATTTTTATTTTCAACAATAATCTTCATCTATACTTTTATTATTCGATAAATTAAAAAAACGAGAATAATAATCTTATAATTATTATTTTATTACATAAATTGTTATTTAAATAAAGGATTAAGTATAAAAATCTTTAATAAGTGATTACAAAATGGGTATTCGTTATAATTTTATGAAGTATAAACATAACTAATAATAACTTCTTGTTAAAACAGTTGGTTGGTTGGTTGGTTGTTGTTCTAATTGGTGAACTATGATAATCAGGCTTAAAATATTGTAGGTAATATAATAATATTGCGCTATAATTACTACTGTGAGTGGGTACTCTAAAGAAACCACAATAATCTACGCAAATCTACCCATGTAAATATAACAAATGCAGATGCGTTGTCACAATACAAATAAATGACTCAGTAATACTACTTTTATTCTACTGTGAGTGAGTTCGTTCTATCTCAAACCTCAAAGCTAACAAATCGTATTTAATAGGACTCATTGAGGTTATAGCTTAAGTATTCATTTTAAATTTTTAAAAGATTGAAACTAAACCTCAAAATAATCCATATTACGCATATGACACAATATTATTTGAATATTACTAAAATCAATAAATAGTTGTAATTTATAACTTAATGTTAATGTTCTTCCGTTAACTATGGTTTTTGAGCTGGTTTTCGATGATGCAAACCTTCTGCGTGGAGTTCACGGCGCACGGTTTGTAAAGATGTGTCGAATAATTTACCAAAATGTCTTGTCGTTTTGAAACCATTTGTTTCATATTCGCTGAACATGTGCTGTTGCTGCGCCTCTTTTTATGAGCTGAGGTTTTCCACTTTGCTTTCGACGGGCAAGGCTACTTACCCCTTCCTCATATCTTTTCACACACCGACTCACAGTATTTCACTAAAACAAATAAGGAGTAATAATAGGCTACTAAGCAAAAAACATACTAATTACGTATTACTATTTAGAAACAAAATTATTTAAAATATAAATTTCACATAAATATTAATGATATTTATAAAACGTTAAAAAAAATAACCACAAGGATCAGCAGTTATACTTTATTTAGATAAATGTTTAATAAAATAATTAAATCATAATACTCACACTTAGTCTGGTTTTATCAGATATTTGTCATATATTCAGTCCGTTTTTATACAGCGCAAAAATATTCGCTTTCATTTTCTATAATTATTGCTTACATTTTAAAATGAACTAGAACACCACTAATAGATTAAACACACGTCACTAGCACACAATAACAACCAACACCGTTCTATTTAGTCGCGATGAATGATTCGTAAGTTAACTGCACCTTAGCATCATTTAAATTTATTTAGGTTTCTGTGGGTAAAATCATAAAGTTTTACGAGTTTAGTGAACAAGGCGAACAGAACAAGAAACTATAGTCAAAAGCGATTGCTAAAACTGTAAAGAGACAATCACCGCAAATGGGATTCGAACCCGCGACTCACTACGCACAAACGCGCTAACCCAAGTACGGCAACCGCTAAGCTATCATGCCATTTACTGTAACGGTTGAATTTATGAAATACAATCATTTGTAAACGTATGAGAGTGTGTGTGTCTATAGTATAGAAATTACTTATTATAAGAAACTCGTAAATTAAACCAAAGTGTCAATCTATTGCTTTTTGAGATCGCTAGTCCACTTATGACCGCTACTGTACCTAAACACCAAATGTTTACTTTTGTTTTTTTTACTTATTTCACCCGTATTTACGATATTATTTTAATATTGTATTATTATTAGGGGTTAAAGTATGAAATTGCCGATTTTTACTGAAGAATTGAACTCGTTTTTTTCTAAGATATAACATATTTATTTAATCAAAATATTTACCCTCATTATCTATACATTGCTGCCATCTAAACGGAAGTTCATTTAAGCCTTTACGATAGAACTCTGAGGATCTAGATTCGACAAACTGTGTGAAAGTAGTTTGTACTGCCTCCTGGGAAGAATATTTTTTATCACGTAGAAAAAATCACGAAAAAAATGGTAGTCCGATAGAGCAAAGTCTGGCGAGTACGGAGGATGACGTATAGTTTCCAACTGCAGCTCCTGTAAAGTTACAACGGTTTCTCGTGCAGTGTGAGGTCTTGCGTTATCATGGAGCAATAATGGTGAAGATCGATTCACGAGTCGGGGCTGTTTCACTGCCAGTTTCACCATCATTGTTCAAAGTTCTGCACAGTAAACATCTGCTGTTATTGCCTAACCAGACTTGAGAAAGCTATAGTGAATAACATCATGAAGACACCACCAAACAGTTACCCTTACCTTTTTATTGGTAAGCTTTGCTTTAGGGCACTGTTGCGGCGTTTGACCTGGGGTCAACCATTGTATTTTTCGTTTCCGGTTATCGTAAACAATCCACTTTTCTTTACATGTCACAATTCGATCCAATATTCCTTCATTTCTGTACCGATTGAACAAAGCAACACAAGTTTCAACACGCATTTCTTTCTGCAGATCAGTCAGATCATGAGGCACCCACTTTTTTATCTTATTGATTTGATGCAAATGAGTCAATATTGTAGGTAGGGTAACGTTAAACCATGCCGCTAATTCCTGGGTAGTTAAATTCGGAGCGGCTTCTACCATCTCCTCAAATTCAGCGTTATTTACCTGTGGGGGCGGTCTACCACGTGGTTCGTTCTTCAAGTCGAAGTTTCCATTACGAAAGCGTTCAAACCAAAAACGCACGGTGCGTTCATTAGCAGTCTCCACTTCAAACGCAACGTTGATATTGCGAGCCGTTTCTGCCGCGTTAGTTCCGCGTCTGAACTAGTGTTCAAAAATTACTCGGATTTTCGATGAATCCATCTTTACGTCTAAGCTGAATAAAAAAACAATTGAAAGTCGAAAATCAAATGTTGCACATTTTTTTAAAAGAAGGAGCTCATAGGTATCATGTAAAAAAAGTTTCTCACGAAAATATCACACCATGAAGATTTTATGTCAATTCGAAGTGAATATTACTATACAACGGCAATTTCATAATTTAACACCTATTATTTACAAGTTTGTTTACAAGGTCAAGATTTGTTTTGAAAGTATGTAAAAGTAGGAAAGTAGCTATTGAAAAAAATATTTTTGCTTTGATTTGTAAAAAATATAGGTAAATCACACATACATGTGATTACTACCTCAGTACCGTAGTAGATTTATATTACTGATAGAATACCTAGAACACAATATGCATTCGTTTCCAGTCTACCTGAATAGCGTATTTTGTTCTGTTTTGTGCTTTTCATCAATTTGAAACAAAGCAATTTTTTTTTTCTGTCATTGACATATCAGGATAAAACAGAACTGTTATAAAAATAAGTGTTTAAGAGTGTTTATCCGTGGGAAATCATCAAATAACTTCTCCCGCTCTGGGTGGAGCGGGAGGGCGTGTCAGGCTTTTGCTAACTAAAACCCATCCGTGTTCCCTCAGTTGACTGTGTGCCAGGGGCCGCGGTATCTCTTTCGAACAATCCGCACCCCTGACAGGCATCGGCCCTTGCAGGCCCCATCAGTTGGTACTGACATCTCTTTGAGGTGCGCGTGGAACACAACGTGCCATTGACCCGGGCTTGGTCCTTACCGGACAGCGAGCTACCCATTACTCGCCATCTGCAAGCCCGCGCCTACGGTAGGCGTGAATTAGCCTGGGATTCTCGACGCCCATGGCGTCTCCTGCGGTGACTAAGGCCGTGAGGGCGCATAGAGAGCATGAGCCTCTCCCTCACGTGCACCGCCTCCCTCTTCGCGAGCATTACTGCTTCGCAGAAGGAGGTGACGGCTACCCATGGACTCTCGTTCCGTCCCATGGCCAGGACCAGGGCCGGACGCGAGAGATTGCCGCCACCGATCGCCTCCACGAGGGCACGGCGGTGCTCCGCCCAAGCCGGGCAGACCTACACCGTATGCTCCACCATCTCCTCAGGGCGATCTTCGCAGTGGAAACACCCGGGCGTTTCCTCCCGCCTTATACGAAATAGGAACCTCCCGAAACAGCCATGTCCGGTGAGGTCCTGCGTCAGGCGGAAGATGAGGACGCTGTGGTGCCTCTCAAACCACTCCTCCAAAAGAGGGGACTTACCGCTGCAATCGTGTCGTGTCCAGCACTGGGTTGCGACAATTGCAGTCTCCATGTCGCCATGAGATCCCGCCGGAGCCCTGTCCGCTGCGCCGCGATTTCTCGCGGCAGATCCTGAGTAAGCTAAAAACGTTGCATTACAAGTGGTTTCTCGTGATTATCTTAATTTTAAGAGGCCGTGTACGAAATTTCGTCGATTTCGTTCATTTACTTGGTTTTACAGACGTGCTTTTACTGGTGATTTTACTGAAAAAATGTAGTAGTTTGATTTATATTTAATAAAATAATCACGAAAAATCAATAGAAATGCGACATTGCCAGCCCGCGCGGGATGAACGCTTTCAAGGCAAGATATTTAAGATATAATTAGCAGAAGATAATTACATCGATTGGAACCGGACTAGCCCAACACTGAACTCGACGGAGGATTGCAGAAATACACCCGGTGTCTAAAATGAAGATGGATTTAAGGTTGCTGCAGGTAGGTACTTTTGTACCGCTGGGCCCTGATAATACCTTGGTATATGCAATTAATCATTTTCATTGCATATTGGCAGGTGTGAAAGAAACGGGCCCACGGACAGACTGACAGAAGAACTTATAGATATTTCTGAAATAAAATCAATGTGTGCATGATTATTACCTTAAAACCTTAAGATTTATGTCAACGATTGAACAGAACACATAGGTACATTCGTTTCCAACCTGCCTGAATAGCGTAATATTTATTGTTTTGTGATAATTATTAAATGGAAACCAGTTTAAAATATTTTACTATCACAGAACACGTGCTTACAAAACGGATAAGTTAAATAAAATAAAATAGGTTTATTTGCACCTTCAAGTATTAGTACATGGCTAACCATCTGCCTATTTTTTATTGTAAACCATATTTAACATAGATGCTAAAATCACTATGTACTTTCGATGGCGCGACCACGGCGATAAAAATGCACCGGCCATAATTTGTAAAAGTTGATTCCCAAAACAATAAAGTCAAAGTTATGGTTAAAAAGTTATAAGGGTTTGAACATTGCCGCGCCATTGAAATGCGGAAAACTGCGCGGCCACGGAGATCTTTGAAACTAAACGTGGCAGAAACCTGAAATTTAGTAAACATCCTAGCTTTACATTTTAGGAGCTATGAGACCATAACCTACGCCATTGAAACGGTGAAAAATACGTGATCGCCGATATCCCGCTGAAAAAGCATTGCAGACGTCTGAAGTTTCTTATAAAACCCAGATTTGAATTTTTCTAAATTAGTAAAAATACTTTAAAAAAATCCTAGGTTTATATTTCAGTAGCTGTAAGACTAAAACCCCATGGCCACGCCCGCCATTGAAACGGTGAAAAGCACATTGACTCCGATATCACGCTGAAAAAGCATCGCAGAGGTCTGAATTTTTTTGTAAAACCTAGATTAGAATTGGACCTATGGCTATTGTTATTGTGAACTATGACTTGGTAGCAAACTTTACTTAAAACTTTCTTAGGGAAATTTTACTTACTGCAGCCAATAAATACATTTCGACGATTGAAGTCTCAAATGTAGTAAGGGACAATTATACAACGAGTAACATAATTAACGCAAGACCTCATACACCCCAATTAGAGTATTGAGTTAAAAGCATAATACGATGATCAAAACTATTTTTGTTAAAGCTAACTGATATTATTAAGAAAAACGTGTCGACCCAAGCATTACTGTATGCATTTAAAATTGAGTCTTATTTCTTCTGGTTTTAGATTGAATTTTCTTTGGCTCAATCAGTGGTAGGTATGGCAAAATACATAATTTAAAAAAAAAACTTATATTAAAAGTTACTGAAATCGATTCAGTAGTCAATTAGGAACAAACTAATTTCAGGTCTTGCGTCTATTCTGTTACACCTTGTATATAAACCGTTGGATGGCAAATTTCATGTTCTATAAATCTGCATACTTGAAATATTGCGATCTCTTCAAATAAAGGAGTTAAGATGATCTTCACTTTGTAGTAAGTAACAAAAATAGTATAATTTTATGTCGCGAGGGTCGAACTTTGTGTAACGTGGTAAGTTACTTTATCTGCTAGATTTATACGTTTGTAACGCACCTATATATTTTTTTGTATTCCTTTATAAAATAAAAACATAAAAATGAAAAAAATAATTACTGACATTGTCATAACATTCAGTTCGTTAAGATATTCTGTTAAAAAAAAAAGTTTTTAAAATTATTCGTAAGTAGCAATTACATAATTAATTTATCTCAATTTGTTAAAACCCGCCACCGCGCGGGTGAGCAGAGGTGGTACAATGGTATGCACTAGGGCATTGTTCCCTTAGTCATCTCCTACGACACCCACGGGAAGAAAAGAGGTGGCCATATTCTTCAAGTCCGGGACCAGACGGACCCATGTGACGTATAATACCCAAAATAACTATGGATTATGAAGCTAATGATATATTTGTACATGATTGATGACACGATTTTGTCATAAAAATAATAGAATAAAATAATAAAATTAGTAAATTTCGAAGTTAGCAAAAATACATAAAATAATCCTAGGTTTATATTTCAGTAGCTGTAAGACTAAAACCCGCGCCTAAGAAACGGTGAAAAGCACATTATCGCTATCTCGCTGAAAAAGCATCTCAGAAGTGTGAAGTTTTTTTAAAAACCTAGATTTGAGTTTGTCAATGTTCTTAAAAATACACAAAAACATCCTAGGTTTATATTTCAGGAGCTGTAGTACGGTATCGCGTTGAAATAAGTCGTGAATATCTATCGAAGAGAGTTTTTTGTTAGCAACACTTAGGATTATGTAGAAACCGTTATGTTTGCCGATAGTAGGCAAAAAACAAATGTTTTTGTTTCATAATATAAACCTTCAATGCGTTTTGAATGTTTCGATAATGGTACCATGGTTTTTTGTTTACAGAAAACTTTCCACCTATGGGGGCGTCCATTAATTACGTGAGGCGTTTAGGGAGGGGGGAGGGGGTCGAGTGGAATCTCACCCAATCTCACGTAGGGGAGAGGGGGGTTTCAGCAAATATTACGTAATTAATATTTTTCCGCAAAGAAACAATGTAAAATTGCGAGAAAACCAGGTTAAATTAAGTAAAACATGTTTTTCCGCCAATATGGCTAAATCCTACAAAATAATATTAATCGCAGTTATGCGAACGCTAAAAAGTGGCACAGTAGCTCCTCGATTGTTATACCACCACCGGCGAGCTGAGCCAGCCAAACGAAAAGCATAAATCGAACGCAAAAAAGCACAGATTAACGTTGTTTCACTAAAAATACGCATTTTAAAATATCGCACGTAAGATTATGGGGTGGAGGGGATGGTCGAGCCAAATCTCCCAACATCTCCCAACACCAGAGAAAGAGTGGGGTCGAAAAATAGCCGAAATTGCCTCATGTCATTAATGGACGCCCCCTATTGTATTAGAAATTATATATCAAACATCTTAAAATGAAACGGTAAGATACAGAAACATAATGTTTATTTCTTTAAAAAGCTTAAGCTTTCTTTAAATCACAAATTGTTTAGTTACCAATCAGAAAAATTGTGGTTCTTAGTACCCGTGCGAGAACCATAACAGATAATTTTGCAAAACATTCGTAATTCCTGCAAGTTAAGTATAAAACGAAATACCCAATGGTTACAATATCATACAGATACAACAACAGACAGCTGTGCTGCTGGGGAGTTTGTTCCGCTACTTCTTCTTCCCAGCTAAAGCACTAGGAAGTGGTGAAGGGCGGGCGTTTTTGGGGGGACTGTCTTATGTAATTTTATTTTGACGTTCAAAAAGAGCTGACTCTCAGCCTAGTTTGAATAAATGACTTTTGATTTTGATTTGATTTTGATTGGTATAGTACGCGTCACGCCAATTTACCCATTTTTGTTTGACACACGCACTTAGGTATGCTGCGCGTGATAAGTGCTATCCGTGTCTAACATGAGATATCATTTCTAATACAATAGGTGAAAAGTTTTCTGTAAACAATGCTCACCCTATCGAAGCAATCAAAACGTAATGAAGGTTTTGTAATAAGAAAAAAATAATGTTTTGCCTGTTATCGGTAGTTCTACATAATAAATATGTCGGATCCGGTCGCAAGCGCGCCACTAGCGACATTACGTATTCTACCCACACCAACTGACACCGCGCTTCTACAGAGTCGTGATGTTTTAAGCCGACAGCGAGGAGGATATTCAGTGACGAGGAGGAGTTACGACGTCGTGGAACTGTGCCCAGTTTATGCCCAGGAATTATAATTAGTATTTTTAATAAAAGCAGTGTATCGTTCGCAGTGAGTTTTCATTGCACGAAACCTATACTCTGCCCACATGATGTCCGAATCTAACGGAATAAATCCTGACAATCCTACAAATATGAACCTTGTTCTGTTTTTTTTTTTTTATAAATTGTCAATTGTCAAGTGTTTTACAAAATAATAGGCAGGCAAGATTCACATCTAGTAGATGTCAATCATGGATGTTATTTTGTAGCTGATTTTATTGCATTTGTGATTGTACATCAGTTTTGTGAATTACATAAAAAAAAAACTATGTTTTACAAAAAACATTGCGATGCTTTTTCAGCGTGATATCGGAGACAATGTGCTTTTCACCATTTCAATGGCGTGGCCATGGGGTTTTAGTCTTACAGCTACTGAAATATAAACCTATATTCGTCGTAATCTAAGAAGTCGGATTTGACAGCTATAAAAATACTTTGTGTAGTGAGGGGAAAAAAATTGGATGCTTTAAAAACCGATTCTTGAGACATATCGATTAAAAATTATTAGAGTTTGTAATCGACAGCTTTATTACACGCACGAGTTTGTAATATTTAACAGTTAGATATTACATAAATTGCAACGCAGTTTAAATTTGGGCGAGATTCAAAGCCAAACCAAGACATAAACTAAAACCCGACATACTGATTTCTTCCGGAAGGTCTATGTATATTAAACAATAATACATTGTATGTTACGCATCAGTGGCGTATCTTGGACTCACAGGTTTATTTTGTGTTACTAATTGTAACAGTTCCGCTTTCAGTAAACTCATGTCGGCACACACCATGACTTTGTAGCCATGCCACTAGATCCGCCTTTTTGTTAGCTTGTGTGGGAGGTTTGTCTATTTGGATTGAGTGATAAGCATTGTCCATAATCATTGTACACTTTTCTGGAAGATTTTGCATAAAGGTCATAAACCACTCTTTAAATTTTTCGCCATTCATTTCTTCGTGGTACTCTTTTGTACTTTTTGATTCAAATGCCAACAAGCAATTTTTAATAAAACCTTCCCCGGCAGATCCAGCATGACAAATAATGAAGCGTCCACCCTTTCCTATTGGGACTTTTGAGCTGGATGCTTGCGTATCATCCGTCCAAGACTGTGGTACAGTATGATTGGCATTTAACCATGTCTCATCAATAAATATCACTTCGTCCCAGTTGCTTATTTTATTAATTTCTCTTAAAAATGCTACTCTTTGTAGTATTATGTCATATATTTCCATCATAATTTTCCGTTTGTCGGTTTTTTTGTATCTAAACCCAATATTCTTTAAAATTGTTCTTTAAAGAATAGATGTTGCACTGCCATCGTATATGTTTGCAGATTTAAGGGACACAAGTAATTTACTCATGTTGGAGTACTCTTGTGTTGTGTAGTAGCCATAAACATGGTTTCTAATAGCATCAGCATCAAAATATCGATACCTGTCACAGGCTTTACTTTTTTTCTCTTTTTGGGTGTGTGAAGCAAATTGTCTTCACAACCAGAGTACCCGTGCTTTTCTTTTATAATTTTTCCTACTGTTTTTGTGCCAATCCCAAGTGCTTGTGCGATTCGTTCTTGTACTTTGGTAACTTCTAGAAGAGGCCCTCTATTTGCTGATTCTCGTTCAATGTATTCGTGGAGCTTCACAACCAAGTCACGAGCCTGGCTGTTAAGAGTACGTCCTCTTTTAGACATGTTTACAAGTTCACAAAATAACACCAAAATCACGTAATCTAAGTCCGGAATTAGCAAGCCAAGGTCAACAAATATAACAGAAACAGTCCAAAAGTAATAGCAGAGTCTAAAAATATAACAATAACACAAGAACTTCAAAGATAGCGTGCGCTCTTATTCGGTCAAAAAACGGCTTTTTACGGTCACAACACTACGGCAACCAAACCAAAGACATGACATTGTAGTAACGTCCTGTCGAAATATTAATCAATGATTAATTCGTGTTTTTGAGTGCATTTTTTCAATATAAAGTTAAACTTGAAGCTTACGAATGATACGCGTTGTGATAGTGTATGGGTAACATAGTAATTAAATAGGATTATGAATTTGATTTTACAATTTCTTAAATAGACGTTCGTACAAAGTTATCGCGGCATGTCAAATGAGAAACGTCAAATCAAACTTCTTAGATTGATAACACATTAGGATTTTTTAAATGTATTTTTACTCATTTCGAATAATTCAAATCTGGGTTTTATAAGAAAATTCAGTCGTCTGCAATGCTTTTTCAGCGGGATATCGGCGATAACGTATTTTTGATGATGGGTGTATGTACTAATACTTGAAGATGCAAATAAACCTATTTTATTTCATTTAACTTATCCGTTTTGTAATCACGTGTTCTGTGATAGTGAACTATTTCTAACTTGTTTTCATTTAATTCGCTTTTACATTTTTTCTTGAATTTGAGCGTTTGACTCGAGATTTGATGAGTGATTATGGGTTAGATATAGGCAAAAAATAAAAATAAAAACATGTCCGGAAAATTTCATTATTTGTCTAGGGAGCGCTCTAAACAAATATTTCAATTTGTTTACATAAGTCAGTAAAAACCTTGTCTCGGCAAAGGATGTTTCGTAAAATGTTACTTTCGGGCATCTTTTGATGATCTGTTACATGGAACGTATAATAGTTTAGTAATTTATAAAAATATCTGTGGTAGGACTGTAGCTTGTTATTTGGAATGCTCAAATATTTTTTTTATGTTTCATACAATAATAACCCAATAATAATTCCGCAAAACAGAGAATTAATGATAATTTTTCGTCTGAAATCATATTTCTTATCTATGTATGTTTAATCGAAATGCAAAGAAAAAGTATTTAATAACTAAGGTTACTAAGTCAACTTGCTTGAAAAAAAGAAACAGTCTATTTAAAATTAAAATAATATTTTTAAACAATTTTTGAATGCAACGCTATGAATCAGTAATATATCTCGGGACGCGCGGGCTTTAGCAATAAGTCCGCGCCGGTTAGTTCCTGGGGCCCAAGTCTGCTATTTTTATAAATTCGTCATTCCAACACGATCCCATTGTCATTCATTTGTCATTTTGCTAAAAGTTCGTAATCTGCTAAATTCATAATGGTCGATCATTCGTCGGTCAATGGTCTCGTAATACAATTGTGTCATAATGGCATTTTCGTATTGCCATTATTATAAAACTCGTTAGTAGAAATGTTTTTCGAAAAACTACTACTAAATTTGAACTTTATTCATGCCACATTTCATTTATATATATTTTTACATATTACTTATTAGTGTTATAAGCAATCTAAAGTAGTAGGAAGTTCGTAAATTAAGTCAGTCATTCATTTGTCATGATGTAAGAGATTACCAATAAATGCCATTTCTTTCAATGGAGTGTCAGTGGCTGACCATTGGAAAGTCATAATGACGCCATTTTATTAGTAGATTACCAAACTTGTCAAAATCAACAATTATGAAATCAATAATAGACCATTCTGACACTATTGTAATAGCAGACTTGAGGCCGAGGGCATCCGAATCATAATGGTTAGCATATCTGAGTAGCATACTTCACTATACACGCACGCACGATCAGCTACCACGCGCCGTTAAATTTACCTAAAACTAAATACTTCAATTTGTAATAGCCCTCTTAATAATGATCACAAAACAATAAATATTACGCTATTCAGGCAGGTTGGAAACGAATTTACGTATGTGTTCTGTTCAGTCGTTGACATAAATCTTTAGGTTTTAAGGTAATAATCATGCACACATTTATTTCAAAAATACCTATAAGTTCTTCTGTCAGTCTGTCCATTGCCCCGTTTCTTACACACCTGCCAATATGCAATGAAAATGATAAATTGCATATAGCTAGGTATTATTAATGCACAGCGGTACAAAAGTACCTACATGTACCTAACTTAAATTTATGTTCATTTTAGATACCGGGTGTATTTCTGCAATCCTCCGTCGAGTTCAGTGTTGGGCCAGTCTGGTTCTAATCGACGTAATTATCTTCTGCTAATTATGTCGTAAGTATCTTGCCTTGAAAGCGTTCATCCCGCGCGGGCTGGTAATGTCGCATTTCTATTGATTTTCTAGTGATTATTTTATTGAATATAATTCAAAGTACTACATTTTTTCAGCCAACCACTAGATCGTTGATATTTATAAATAATTTTTAACATTTACTTTCTAATAAAAATCATTTCATCGAATTAAGAGGCCATAAATGAAATTTAGTCGATTTCGCTTCTTTACTTGATTTTAAAGACGTACTTTTACCGTTAAAATACTGAATTTCCATAAGTTTTAATGAACAACATGAAAAATCATTTCAATTATTATCTAATGTAATGAGCTCCTTTTTATTTTGTTTCGGAAATTGATTGATCGTGAAGTGAAGTTTATGACTGTAGTTTTATTTTGATTTATTGACCTCAAACTGACAAGACTGTTTTGAGAATTTCGCTGTAAGAGGGTTAGAATATCACATTTTTACGAATCGTATTTAACGTCTACATGGTATGAAAAAATTAGTGTCTCGTTTGAGGTCGATGAATCAAAATCAAATCAAAAATATAAACAAGTAGCTCATGCAGTATTTTACCGGTAAAAGCACGTCTGTAAAACTAAGTAAATGAACAAAATCAACGAAATGTCGTGCACGGCCTCTTAAATTAAGATAATCACGAGAAACCACTTGAAATGCGACGTTGTTAGCCTACTCAGGATCTGCCGCGAGGAATCGCGGTGCAGCGGACAGGGCTCCGGCGGGATCTCATGGCGACATGGAGACTGCGATTGTCGCAACCCAGTGCTGGGCATGCCACGATTGCGGCGACAAGTCTCCTCTTTGAGGAGTGGTTTGAGACGCACCACAGCTTCATCACCTTCTACCTAACGCAGGTCCTCACCGGACATGGCTATTTCGGAAGGTTCCTGTTTCGCATAAGCCGGAAGGAAACCTTTGGGTGTTTCCACTACGAAGATCGCCCTGAGGAGATGGTGGAGCATAAGGTGTAGGTCTGCTCGGCTTGGGCGGAGCACCGCCGTGTCCTCGTGGAGGCGATCGGTGGCGGTGATCTCTCGCGTCTGGCCCTGGTCCAGCCATGATACGGAGCAAGAGTGCTTGGGTAGCCGTCACCGCCGTCTGCGAAGCAGTAATGCTCGTGAAGAGGGAGGCGGTGCACGTGAGGGACAGGCAGTATATGCGCCCTCACGGCATTAGCCGCCGCAGGAGACTCCATGGGCGTCGGGAATCCCAGGTTGATTCCCAGCCACCGTAGGTGCGGGCTTACGGATGGCGAGTAATGGGTAGCTCGCTGTCCGGTAAGGACCAAGCCCGGGTCGATGGCGCGTTGTGTCCCACGCGCGCCTCATAGAGATGTCAGCACCAACTGATGGGAACTGCAAGGGCCAATGCCTGCCAGGGGTGCGGATGGTTCGAAAGAGATACTGCGGCCTCTGGCACACAGGCAACTGAGGGAACACGGGTGGGTTTTAGTTAGTAAAAGTCTGACACGCCCTCCCGCTCCACCCAGAGCGGGAGAAGTTATTTGATGATTTCCCACGGATGAACGCTCTTAAACACTTATTTTTATATCAGTTCTGTTTTTATCCAGATGTGTCAATGACAGAAAAATGTTATTGCTTTGTTTCAAATTGATGAAAAGCACAAAACAGAACAAAATACGCTATTCAGGTAGACTGGAAACGAATGCATATTGTGTTCTATTCTATCAGTAATATAAATCTACTACGGTACTGAGGTAGTAATCACATGTATGTGTGATTTACCTATATTTTATATTTTGATAGGTTTTTGACATTGATCGTCGCTGAGATGAATTTGAATGATTTTAGAGTGTGGGAATTGGTCTTCTTAAAATAAAAGTTAAAATCTTTTCAAGTCTTTTATTTTTATTTGGCTGAAAATAAGCACTTTTTGTAAGTCAAAATTACATAATGTTCTTTTAAGCTCCTCTGAATAACAATTTATTATCTTTGTTGTTGACAGTTGACAGTTGACAGTGAGAAAACGGGTATGATGAAAATCATACTTTTTATTAATACCAGGTAGGGTTTATAAATGAAAATAATAAACACTTAGTTTGGATAAAGAAACTAAAAAGAAAAAATGTTTATATCCTCTGACTAATTTGTTGATTAAACAGTTGCGTATACTTCTTTCTAACTATTCAAATTGTAATTGATTACTGCTTTGTAACATAACTATAAAGTAAAACAAATATGTTGTCTTCATTACAATTTTTTAAATATTAAAAACTGAACACAAAAGTAAGAAAAACCCAAAATTTTGAATTATTCTAAGAGGGATAGTTACTCATTGGAACTTCGAAATTATTCAGTGGAAAATTAAGGGCTCTGGTTACAATATAGGATTTTCTTGACAATTTTTCATTTATTTACCAACTTATTTAAATTATTTTACTTTGTGAAAATATATAAATTAGAAAACTAAATAAACTTCGTTATCAAAACAATACAAAAATGAGAAGCTCTTACACAGATAACAAAAGTCTTAAAAATATACCTAACTAAAATTGACTTTGTTTTAATGAGACATCACCTAATAGAACAATTTAGGAACATCAGTAATCAGGATAATAAAGCTGCTTTTGAACTGTACATCAGTGACGATGGTTGAGAAGAAGCCGGTCCTGTACAAATTTATTTAAATGATTCTGCATAATCGACATAATAATACCAACTACAAAAACTAAATAAACATCTTTAATCAAAACAATACAAGCTTTTACACAAATTATAAAATAGTCTTAAAAATATAATTGTGCTTTTAAAATTTTACGGGGTCTTGCTCTCATTAAAGACAAAAAATTAAATTACGACAAAACTGTGGTCCCTCAGTTCACACAACTAAGATAAATATTTTAGTGAATATTACCGAATTAAATCAATAGAACCAATTTTATTTCACATAACGTTATATTAAAAGTCCTATTATGTTTTGTAAAAAAGAAATGGAGCGGATATATCGATGCAATTTGAAGATAGCGATGATTAAAACTGGTCCCTCAAACCTCACCTCCACTGACATATGTGCGTGTGCTAACTGCTTAACGAAAGGAATATCAGAAAGTCTAGTGCACTTAAATTTTAGTAAAAAGTTTCTACTAAATAATAGAATACTAAAATGGTGTATTGCTCTCCTCTTAGCTGAGATAATATTATTTTAGAAATCCTATGAAAATAGAAAGAGTAGTGTCACCACACAATGAAACAAAATGTGGACAGTATTATTGTATTTTATTCTATGGCATTAGACGTAATGAAAACAAGGTTGTATGGTTAAATTAATATTATAATACATGGCGAATGTGTATTTAATGAAAAATCTGATTAAAAAACTAACAAATCACCGATTATAATAAGTACTTTTCATTAAGTAACTGAAATTTGGATGTAAGAATATTTGTTGGTAAGTTTACTTTCAATAATTTTGAAATGTTGATTATCATAGCAAAAGAAACGCTCATTTATAAAACAGTGACATCGGTAATGCCCAAGACCGCCTGAAATTAATACTGGAATAAATTCAGAAGGGCCCGTGATTTACTCTATCTATTTTCATAGGATTACTAAAATAATATTATCTCAGCTAATAGGAATGCAATACACAATTTAAGTATTCTATTATTTAGTAGAAACTTTTTACTAAAATTTAAGTGCACTAGACTTTCTGATATTCCTTTCGTCAAGCAGTTAGCACACGCACATATGTCAGTGGAGGTGAGGTTTGAGGGACCAGTTTTAATAAACGCTATCTTCAAATTGCATGGGTATATCCGCTCCATTTTTTTTTACAAAACGTAATAGGACTTTTACTATACCGTTATATGAAATAAAAACTGTTCATTGATTTAATTCGGTAATTTTCACTGTAATACTTATCTTAGTTGTGTGAACTGAGGGACCACAGTTTTGTCGTAATTTAATTTTTTGTCTGTTATGCTTTGTGGTCTGTTATTTAGTAAATATCTTTACAAATACTTTACTAAATGTCTGTAATAACAAAACCTTCATTTTTAAGATACTTTCTGAGATCTGGCTGATGCTCTGTGAGAACTGAGGGACCACACTTTAAGGGCTGTAGTTTTTTTATATATTTATTTACAAATTCAAAAAAAAAGAGTTTTAAGATTACTACTAAATCCTAAGATTTGTTTTTTGCGATTCCCAGGTGGGTCCCTCAGTTCACACGCACATATTTTATTGCACTGAAAAACGACCATTTAAACCAAAAACAATGATTTTTTTTTAACGGAAATTCTATCAAACATATGCTCAAGTTACAGTACTAAATGTACACTTTTAAAAAATCCACCCAGGTAGGCAAATTAATACATATTACGAGACACAGAACACTAAATTAAATCATTTGCCATATGTTAGCTAGCCATACCCAATATACCTATAAATAAACTATAAAACTAAAGTCAAGCAAAAATAAAATTTTACACGGTTGTGGGTGTGAGTACAAAGCATGATACAAAATAAAAGCTTCCAGGGAGGAAGGAGGGGTATTAACCTCCGGATTGCACCCGTCCCCCCTGGGTTGTCCTCCAACCCCGCCTCCGGGGCTTACCCCACCCCCTCAACTGGGGCCCCAACCCCTCTCCCAGGGTTCCCCCCCCCCCTTTTTCCCGTGGTGACACCCGCGCCCCTCACCCCTCTTCTGGGCTGACCCCGCCCCCACCTCCTGGGACACTTCCGCCCCCGCCTCCGTGGCGCCCCCTCTCCAGTAAGCCACCTATCCCCCAACCCCCAAGCACCCACCATCCCCCACCTCCGCTGCGTTCCCCGTCCCCCGCCTCCACGGCACCCCGGATGAGGGGGTGTGGGGCGCCTTGGAGGCGGGGGGCGCTCTAGACGTGGGGGGCGCCCCAGAGGTGGGGAATGGGGTGCGCTATGGGGCTGGCAGAAGGGGGCATACTGGAGACGAGGCGTGGGCACCCCGGAGGCGGGGGCGGGTGCATCCTGGAGGTGGGGGCAGGAGGCACCCCGGAGGCAGAAGCAGGGGTGCCCCGGATGAGGGGCGAGGGGCGCGGGCGTCACCACGGGTGTAGGGCGGGGGGAGCCCTGGGTGAGGGGGTGGGCGAGCCCCGGTTTAGGGGGCGGGGTAGCCCCGGAGGCGGGGGTGCCCCGGAGGGTCTGGTGCACCCCGGAGGTTAATACTGGGTCAAATTACATTAATCTGTTACCTCCGAGGATTTCAAAAAGATTCGCCAGAGGCAGCACTAGTGGGGTTTACATATTATGTATATTTAATTATTAACTATGGACTAATAGACTAACAAGACTGAAAGCCAATTAAAATTAGATTTCCCTAAGAGAGTAACGTAAATCGTATATTGCAAAAAAGAAATTAACGGCTTGCATGCCGTGTTTCAGGTAATATAAAAGACCTCGTAGAAAAGTTAGTCATACCTACTTGACAGTTAGTTTTATTTGTCAGAGATTTAAAAATTTAATAAAGGCTACAAAAGTATTTTTGTTAGTTTTTCCTTTTTATTAAAAAAATCAAAAATGCATTGCGAACGGTAATGTTTTTTTATCGGTTCGGATTGTGGTAAATATTTAAAGGATAAGCAGGTACGCATGAAATTCTTAAATCTAATTTCACAGACATCCTTCAATTTTCCTTCTTCAAATTGGGCAATTGTCTCATCCCGGATTACTCCTCATACTTTCTGTTACGCTACAATGCCTAATTATATCACTTTGGTCCTGTTGACAATACTTTAAACCTAAGTGAAACCTTAACTAATGATGATGAATGTCTTCCTAATTGTGGAAACTTAACACATTCACTGCTGAACAATTAGCGAACTTTCTGCAAATGCTAATTACATAGCTCACTACCTTATGTGGCAATGGCTCTTGCGCGTAAAAAATATATTTCGTGTGGTGCTACGAAAGCGCTGCAAAGAGAAAAGCAAGATTGTTAAAGTGATTTTACATGGAGGATAATGCGACTGATATCTATGAGATACCCTAATACAGAGCAGATGTAAAATCTTCTTTCAATTTACTTTATTTATTTCAATGTTAAGGGCCTTACTCTCGTTTAGTACCGTAACACGGTCACTTTATAAACCCTACTTCTCATTAACGCTTGGTTTGAAGATTTGAAAAAAAAAAACTATAGACTGTACAACATTTTGCCGAGACTACTTTTTTATACGGTAGCCCAATTTGAAGAAAGAAAAGTGCACGATGACTGTGAAATTAGATTGAGGAATTTCAATTAATAAATTAAAAGAAAGCACTTGAAAAAATTATTACGTACCTACATTCAATATTAAAATAAAAGTAACTGTCAATGACGACGAGTGCATTTTCACTACCGGAAACAGATAAACCTCAGGCTAGCCGTTGATTTCATTTTACCAATGTACGATTAACGTTACTCTCATAGGGAAATCAAAACATAATATATGCAGACGCCAGCACATCAAGCTATACGAAACTGTATTTTTTTCCAATTGAATATGAACCTTATTTATGCCTTTATAATAAAGTCGAAAAACTATGAAATAAATTTGACAGATTGGTGTGCTGACCTCTGTACCCCCACTAGTGCTGCCTCTGGCGGATATTTTGGAAATCTTCAGAGGAAATAGGCTGATTTGCTGGCAATTCTTTACCCACGTTAAAGGTATCGATATCGATACCTAATGAAATAAAAAAAATCATCATTCGAACTTTGTTCAAATCTTTCAATGTCACTGTGCGTACATATTTTACTCGTTCATAAGCAGAGATCGGATAATCGGATGCATATTTACGTAAAGATAATTTTTAGCTATGAAAGTATGCAAACGGCTTTATAAATTATTTGTAATATTTATTAAAAACCCCGGGATTCTTGGATTGCATAACTATTCAGATGTTTAATTTAAAATTAGTGTTTAACCCGATACAAATATGTGTATGTACCTACTGGAAGAGGAGTGGTTTGTATTAGTTAAAACAAAAAATAAACAAACTACTTACATAGATTAAGATTTTTTCGATACAAAAGCGCATTCCATGTAAGCCAACATCTCAACTTTAGGTGAATATGCATCCGAATATCCGATCTCTGTTCATAAGGCAACAAAATGACTGATAAGTTAAATTACAAAAGATTATTTCGTTTTTGGGTGAGTGCAGCTGGCCTATTGGCTAGATCTTGCCGCTCAAATACGAGTTATGGATTCAAGAAATGGACATTATCTAGGAAGGCTGATACTAGTACGGCATTATTATTTGAGTTTGACCTGTTTGAATAGCTGACGATATTCGTCGGCTGGCTCAGGAGCTATAGCCAATATAACATGTGAAATTGATATATTTTGGTGTTTACGCCCGTCGTCGCTTTTCCATAATTCTTCGCTTGTCTAGCGTCGACATTAGGCAGCATTAGATAGATATGGAAACATTAAAACTGCATGTACATACCTACTATGTTGGCTTTTAATACATGTATAGGAAATCACCAGTAGTTTTTTTTTAATATTTATTAATTGCGTGACATAATTGGACATAGGTTTGTACCTACCTAAAATAAAATCCTCAAAGGTAAAGGTAACATTTCTTATTAGGAATTTAGAAGGTTTGAACACCCAAAATATGTAATTATAAATAAATCTAATATCAGCATTAAACAAATAACTAGAAACATGAAAGTGCTTATAAGCATTCTAAATTATCCTTATCGCCTGTGATAATATTTTAATCCTACTAATACCTAGGTTGCCTGTGATAATATTTAAATCCTACTAATACCTATAGATTACTAATACCTAGATTGCCTGTAATAATAATGAAATCCTACTAATACCTATTATAAATGTGAAAGTTTTCATGTTTAGATGTTTGGATATTTAGTCGTTTATAAAGAACTTCCATGTTTCTAGTTATTTGGTTTGATGTTGATTTTATATGAGTTCTATTTAGAGTGCTTTTGTCGCATTACTTTTGCCACGTAATTAATAAAATGAATAAAAGAAGACGTAGGTATTTATATCTCAGTATTAAAGTTTCCATAATATTCAGGGTGTAACAGAAACCCTATTGCTATCCTTAAGTACTAAAGATAACAGCTGGTATAGAATCACTATACATAGTTTCAGCTCAAAATAAAATACTCTATGAATACCTTTTCGGTTTCATATGTTTCTTGAATTCATATCATAACAAACGTGTCACCGCACTACGGTTTTAAACTGTTTACACAGGTACAGCCCATCGAGAGGAGGGCCGTACACCCACCAAATACTGAATCAGCCTTCCTGGTGATAGTTACCAAAAGTATGGAGACTATTATGGTTTTTGGAATTTGTAAAAAATATCCAAGTTCCACGAAAAAATACATAAACAGCTGAGCGATAAAGCACAACACGCGTTGGTAAAGTATTGCCAGCTTATTTAATTTGACTCCGTATATATTTCTATCAAAGGATTGGCCATGGGCGAATTCTGAATCGTGCAAGAGCCATAGAGGGGTGCAGGGGAATATTATATATTTTAGACCCCGTTCCTACGGGCGTAACAATATAGCGGCGACATTTTATCTCGCACTGGATTATCAACTGTCGGTGTTGAGCAGAGCGTTGAGAGTCGAACAAAGTGTATGTTTGTATAATTTTCAAATGTCGGCTCTAAGCAGCATGTTTCAAACCCAGTGCGCGCAAAACTAGTCGCGGCGGGAAAATATCGTCCGTGCGAACGTGGGCTTATGATGATAATTTGGCTCAGAGCACAAGTTTTTCTACGAATCCCCAGTATTTATTATTATTGGCCATTAATTTCCCAGACATTCTACTCTCTTCCCACCTTGCGCTGTTTATAGCTGCCAAGTACCAATACTTATTTTATAAGTCCAGAAAGATTTACAGATTTACATGTTTAAAAAATACAGTTTTTGTTGGGGTGTTGTGTTCAGTCGTCTTATACATTCTCTAGCCATGATTCAACGTAGGATTCAGTTAATAATTTAGGACAAGTAATAACTATAACAATCCGTTACACCGGACGTCTGAACACACCACCCCTGGTCTTAATGTCTACGGTGCGAACAATGTTGTCACTCCCAGGAAATGTCTTAACTTTGAGCCCCATGGGCCACGAGTTACGCAGGAGATTATTGTCTGTCGGGATTATTCTGTATCTGAGCACCACGTCCGTGGGGCTTCCGCCGCTGCTGCAGGTCAGGCAATATTTCCGGAGCCATCTCCCAGAACTGATCAGCAAGCCGCTGAGAGGTGCACCATTGCACGCGTCCGATGATATCCCAGTCCGTGAAGTTGCCGGACGGTGGGTTTGAGGCCAAGCCCTGCAGCAAGAAATTTTATTTATTAATTTCTTCTTACATCTAACATTACAGGGTAACCCAAAGCGATAAATTACTTACAATGCATTCCTTGTGAATTCACTCACAGAACCACAGAATAAGTCCGTCTCAACCGCTACGAGGTTGAGCGTGCGGAGTGCACGCGTCAGCGGCGCCTCCCTTACAAGGTTGGTCCGAGCGCCCGGTTTCACTAGCAGTGGCGGCTGCTGTCTTCGCCACACGTACCTGTCCGGAACACACAGATTAACCTGCGATAAAATAACTGCATTATGCACCTTCCCTCTCAGTAACTTAAATATATATGAGGTGAGTGCCAGATCCCTCCTAACCCTCAGCTCATTGTATCCTACCTTACCTAAAATAAATAAGGTTGGATACATTAACGGATAGAGGGAAAGACTCCGTAAAAACACATATCTTAACTATGTATCAAAAATTTGTGTAAACACTATAAATAAAATAATATATAATGCTATAATGGGCAGGATCGACAGAGACGCAAGTGAGTACTCGGTTGTTCACAGTGACGGCTCACGGTTGCCACCGTGTTTTCGTTGGGGTTCCGCTCCCGTGGTGCAGTGAAGAGGAAAGTATTTACACTCTGAACCAACAACTGCTGATAGGCACTATCAGCTAACATACTTGAGTCAGACGGACGCAAGGTCATGATGGACGCCGCCGAGAGACTTGCAGTGGTTTCAAGATGAACAAGCCATGTAGTCAGCCAGGTGAGCAGCGCAACGTAGCGTTTGTGCACGGTGCGATGACATGGAGTGGCCCGAATTTGTCAAAGCCCACATCCGACAAGGAATGCTCGTGATGAATGGCACCAGGCGAAACGCCAGAACCACCAACTCGCAACATCTTTGCCTGTTGGCGGTGCTGGCGGGTCGCTGCGGCACTCTCAGTAGCAGGTGCGATACTCGTTGACGGTTGCTTCGAAGCCGTATTGGAGTAGTCGCCTGTGGACAGCCTCGTTGAAGGTGGCTGGACTCGTTTGATGATCTGAAACGTATTGTGCCGCGCTAACGCGCGACGTCAAGTTTAGTATGTTGTCGAAATCGACGTAAGCTGCTAAGGCCAATTTTTCACTATCACTACGCAGTGCTATTATTATTATTTTGGCTTCTCTGTGGCTCATCAAGATAAAGATTGGGAACCTGTATTTGGGTATACATGTTGTACGACATGCGTAAAGAATCTTATAGAAACCTGCTTGGAAAAAATTAAAAAAAATCGCTTGTAACTTTTTGGGTAACCACATAAAGGATGACGATCAAAATGGGCGTAAGTCCAACAGAATTCTTGTGTGGCCCTTGGCTCACAGGCAACTGAAGGAACACGGGTGGGTTTTAGTCAATAAAATTCTGACACGCCCTCCCGTTCCACCCAGAGCGGGAGAAGTTATTTGATGATTCTCCCACCAATAAAAAAAGAGGGTTGTACTGATTTGAATAATTATGATTATATTCATTCATATTGTTATGGATAAAATTATAGTCGAGTGCAAGTCTTTTCAATATTTTTCCTATTTTTTTTTTTTTTGTCTTACTACTTTTTTACTGTCTAAAATAATTCAATCAAATTCATCCCTTCACACTCCAACGAACCTGCTTTGCTACAATCATTCCTACATTAATAACACATCATTAATGTGTTAGGTTGTCGGTTGATTACCCCCGAGTGAAATTTGTTTATATTAAAACAAATTTCACTCAGGGACCTATACTATACTAACTCGACCAAATGTATGAAATATGATGAAAATCGTTTTACTGTTTCACGAATAGCGGAGCAAGAAGGGTTAACAAATTGGGCAGACGATTTTCTCGAATCTGGGGTTTGATTGTATTAGCTTTGTGTAAACTACGAGTACTTTTAGTTTCTAATACAAAAGTCACTACTGTATACGATAAAATATAGTATTTATCCAAAGTACTTGAAAAATTGCGACGCGTGAACGAAGCCTGGTTTGGCAGTTTCTTTGTTTGTGATTTTTAACATATCGATACTAGTATCTACGCCACTTTTGTTTTGGTAAATGGTCTGAAGACTCCATAGCTACACAACAAACGACCTTATAAAGATAAGGCAGAGAAAAGAGCCGAGAAAACAGTTCATCTTCGTCAAAAGATGCACCGGTGAAACTCGATCTGAAACAACATGGCAGCAACGTCTTTGGAAGAGGCCCTCGTAGGTATATAAAACATCAACCGTCTCCACACTAGACCAATGCCTACTCTAGGTACGGCATACCGTAACAGAATCCTAAGAGCATGCCATAACAGCGCTCCCTGGTCTACTCTACTCAACTAATATGAAATGGCCCGACGCACCATTAGGACCATCCAGTGTTAATTCTAAATGTGGTTTTGTAATGCCCAGTAACTGAGTTTTGGAGGACAGATAGACAGTAGGTCTATGTAAAATACCGGTGCTGGATCTGGTTAGACCGAAAATCGATATCAACATAGTTGGAAAAATGCTATACAAATAGTTTATTTAAATAAGAAATCTTAACTTACGGGTAAATGTTGCTGTGTCTGGACTGCGGTTTCCGACTTGCTCTCGCTGACTACGTTGACAGTTGTTGATGTCACTCCTGAAAAACATTTCATTACCTTCTATTACCAACTGGTTCTCACAAGATGGTTTCAAACAATGATATTTTGAAATCTTTGGATTATATTATGATATCAGAGAGTATGGGGAAATCTTTATTAGATCTTGCCTGAACAACCGGCAGCAAATTCATCATACCCGAACGACATTAAAAACCTCCGCTATGACAGAGGGGAAATTCTCGTAATTCTAAGAACGTTCACAGTCTGATCTCAGTGTCAATCTGTCAAAAATACCTCGATTTTTCATACATTTTTGACATGTGCTTGTCGCTGAGATGAGACTGCGACTAGATTTTGAACGTTTTTGTTTACGAGAATTGTTCTTATGTTCACAACTGAACTGTCAAATATCTTTAATTGGTAGAGAACGATATCGGAACCCAAAGAAGGTCTCGTGGCAAAATTATAACAGTTGCACGGGTAGATCGAATGAATGAATGAATGACTGAATTTATTTGACAGAAACACGGTACATAAAGTATATTATTTAAATATTTGGTACAGCAAGTTTCGCCGACACAGCGGCATGCAAATACAATCTAAAATTATTAATACTAACAATTCAAATAAAGAATGGACACGATACAAATCATTTGAAGATCAAGCGACGCTTGCCACGGACAGTTTTTGGAAAGGTGACCATTCTTTACATAGCGAGACCCTTCCCTACCTCGGAAAGCACATTAAGCCGTTTGTCCCGGCTGTCATGCGTAGGTACACCTTTGACAGCCGTTACGTACGGTCATGAACCCCAAAGTCTGACAACCGGTCTTGCTATGGGGTATCGTATTACCCAGTAACTGGGTTGTAGGCATCAGATAGCCAGTAGATGGAAATACAAGTATTCAGCTGCATTCTGTTCCACAGGGAGCCAACTTCAACGTAGTTTGGAAAAGTTTATGCACATAGTTTTCTTTCATAAGATTTCTAACTTACCAGTGGAAATTGCTGCGTGTAGACGACGGTTTCCGACTCGCTCTCGCTGACCACGTTGACTGGTATTGATGACACTCCTGCAAATAAAACTTGCATTACTTTCTATTACCTGGTTCTCACATAATGATTTCAAACAATGATAAATCAAAATCACAATGTTTTCATGAAGTTAATATCTTAAAGTATGGGGAAATGTTGTCACAATCAGTGACCATTAATAAACACTTCCCCAAACACCACCGAACAGAATAAGTATTATTTATGGCAATGGCATAAACCTTATTAAAACGAAGGTATAGTCTATTGCAAAATGAAAAAGTATATTTTGTCAACAGATTCTTAATGTGTGTACAGAATTTTAAAATGACTTTTATAAAATTAACGTTTTTATTAGAGAAAACAACATTTTAAACTGCGAATTTTTATATTCTTAGATGTAATCTTTTTTATTGGCTGTCTGGATGTATTTCATGGATGGTAAACCATGTTTCGGTCACCAATGTTGGCGTAATGTGGGTGTATGTACTATAAGTACGACTCTGGCTTTCCCTTCGGCTGATTTATGGCCGAAAACAAAAACGAATAGAAAACTCAAAAATACCTACTAAAAAAAATCGATGTTCAACCATTTGGTTTAGTTAAAAGTTTTTAGAAGCCTACTCTTAAATAGTTTATATTCCTTTCATCAAGACACGTCGGAGTCCTTATGTTATCTCATAAATAAATGATTTAAGATTCCCAAAGACAGGCGCAACATGACGGTACGACGCGACTCTGGATGACCAATTTCCATGCAGTTTTCAACAGTCATAGAAATTGTTCTACTAAAGTCACGTCGCGCTATCATGTCGTGCTTGTTTGCGGAAGCCTTAACTCACTCAAAGAAACCAATCTCAACCACGAATATGTTTATGATATACTTCAACATTCAAAGCCGTGATCGAAGCGTGATGAAAATAAAAGCAAAAAATGTTAGATGTATCACAAATCGGTAAAAGTCACTATCTTGGCAACTAATTTATAATCCTTCGCCAATAATAATAGGTCTTTACCTATGAAATTGCCGTTTTGTATGAAAAAATTTAAACGAATTTTTTTCATGTATTTTTTATTTGTATTAATCGAAGTAATCACCCATGCAATCAATGCATCTTTGCTATCGCAGTGGCAGTTTATTGATGCCCTTCTTAAAGAAATCAGCTGGACGGGAGGCAACAAATTCTTCAAAGGCATTTTGTACTGCCTCTCGGGTATTGAATTTTTTTCCCGCCAAGAAGTTATCCAAATTCTGGAAAAAGTAGTAGTCTGTAGGCGCAAGGTCTGGTGAGTAGGGCGGATGACGGAGAGCTTCCAACCCCAGTTCTTGCAACTTGGAGACCGTCTGCTGTGCAGTATGAGGTCGCGCGTTGTCGTGCAGGAGCAGCGGAGACGAGCGATTGACCAATGCTGGTTGGAGATGTGCCAGCTTCTCCATCATTGTGTTCAGTTCTTCACAGTACACATCTGCAGTAATGCTCACCCCGTTTGGTAAGAAGCTGTGATGAATCACACCGGCGCTAGACCACCAAACAGTGACCATCACTTTTCTAGGGGTAAGTTTTCGTTTAGGGCATTGTTTAGGTGCTGAACCAGGATCCAACCAACTTGCTGAGCGCTTGCGGTTATCAAACATAATCCATTTTTCATCGCAGGTAACAATGCGGTTCAAAATTCCTTCATTTGTGTGTTTGTTGAGCAGTGCAAGGCACGTCTCGACGCGTACTTCGCGCTGACGATCATTGAGTTCGTGGGGCACCCATTTGTCAAGCTTTTTTACCTTGCCAATTTGACGCAAATGGACCAATATTGTTTTGACGCTAACGTCGAAAGCTGCTGCTAATTCAGCCGTAGATTGTGTATCATCAGCTTCCACAATCGCCTTTAATTCGTCATTGTCGACCAAAGTCTTCGGACGACCGCGAGGTTCATTTTTCAGGTCGAAATTTCCAGAACGGAAGCGAGCAAACCAATAACAGGTGGAGCGTTGGTTTGTAGTGTTAGCTCCGTAAACGTCGTTGATGTTGCGTGCCGCTTGTGCCGCGTTGCTGCCACGACGGTACTCATATTCCATAATTACTCGAATTTTTAACGTATCCATGATGAAGAAACAGATTGAAATGCGATGAAAATGTAACACTAATCAATAAACAAATGACTACTTTTGGAAAAAAAAAATCCATGTTTTTAAAATAAAATTAATTTGAAATTAGAATTCTTACCCAAACAAAAATTATTTTGATTTGAAATGGCCAGTACTGCAAAACGGCAATTTCATAGGTAAAGACCTATATAAAGACCTAATATTTATCACACCGAGCCGGTACTGCAGTGCGAAATGAATCACGACTAGTCACTTCTACCATACTGACGAACTGGCCGCCCGAGACGCAATGCAGCAAAACTAGCTTAATCAATAAATTCAGGCATGCGCGTTGTAGGTTATGCACCATGTGACTGCGCGCCCTGCAAAGGGGCGTTGCCTTCCATCGGTGACTATCTCTCTCTATCTCTATTCAGGCATGCGCGTTGTAGGTTTTGCACCATTCAACTGCGCGCCCTGCAAAAGGTCGTTGCCTCCTGGCGGTAACTTGGAATAATTCCAATGAGACAATTAAAACCAACCAAATGAAGTAATTTTAGAAGCTAAAGATGATCTCACTAACACGAGTTAGTGAGATCATCTTTAGCTCGTGCTTTGATCACTAACTTTATGCGTTAGAAATGATGATGAACAAATGAGACATACTTACTTAATTTGTCAAAACCCAACTCAAGACACATTTCTCGCTGTAGCGGTAAGGCAAATAAGAAAAAACATATTCTTAATCGTAGTAGTTTTTACCTTAAGTAAAAAAAATATTTTTATGAAGTCAGTGGTACTCACTTTGATGTCCCTTCTCCAAGTTTAAACGGAAGCAAAGTATCGCGCACGCTACAGAAATCACTCAAAGACAACTATCTCGACCACGAATATGTTTATGGTGCAATATACTTCAGCACTCAAAGCCGTTATCGAAGCGTGATGAAAATAAAAGCAAAATATGTTAGATGAATCACAAATCCGTAAAAGTCACTATCTTGGCAACGAATTAGTAATCTTTTGACATAAAGATATTAAGCACACTGAGCCGGTACTGCAGCGCGAAATGAATCACAACTTGTCACTTCTACAAAACTAACGAACTGGCCGCCACAAACGCAATGCTTCAACTGAATCAATTCATTCAGGCATGCATGTTGTAGGTTTTGCACCATGCGACTGCGCGCCCTGCAAAGGGGCGTTGCCTTCTATGGGAGACTATCTCTCTCTATCTCTATTCAGGCATGCGCGTTGTAGGTTTTGCACCATACGACTGCGCGCCCTGCAAAAGGCCGTTGCCTTCTGTCGGTAACTAACTCTCTCTATCTCTTTCTACTGCGGAATAATTCCAATGAGACAATTAAAACCAACCAAATTAAGGAATTTTAGAAGCTGAAGATGATCTCACTAACACGAGAATTGATCACTAACTTTATGCGTTAGAAATGATGATGAACAAAATGAGACATACTTAATTTGTCAAAACCCAACTTTAGACACATTTCTCGCTGTAGCGGTAAGGCAAATAAGGAGAATAATATTCTTAATCGTCGTCGCTTGTACCTTTAGTGAAAAAAAGATTTTTATGAAGTCAGTGATACTCACTTTGATGTCCCTTTTCAAAATTTAAACGGAATCAAAGTATCGCGCACGTTCACAAATCACTCAAAGAAGCCTATCTCAACCACGAATATGTTTATGGTGTAATATACTTCAACACTCAAAGCTGTTTTCGAAAAGTGATGAAAATAAAAGCAAAGTATGTTAGATGTATCAAAAATCGGTAAAAGTCACTATCTTGGCCACGACTCTATAATTCTTTGACAAAAATATTTAGCACACCGAGCCGGTACTGCAGCGCTAAATGAATCACAACTTGTCACTTCTACAAAACTAACGAACTGGCCGCCACAAACGCAATGCTTCAACTGAATCAATACATTCAGGCATGCACGTTGTAGGTTTTGCACCATGCGACTGCGCGCCCTGCAAAGGGGCGTTGCCTTCTATGGGAGACTATCTCTCTCTATCTCTATTCAGGCATGCGCGTTGTAGGTTTTGCACCATACGACTGCGCGCCCTGCAAAAGACCGTTGAATTCTGTCGGTATAAATCTCTCTCTATCTCTTTCTACTGCGGAATAATTCCAATGACACAATTAAAACCAACCAAATTAAGGAATTTTAGAAACTAAAGATGATCTCACTTACACGAGCTTTGATCATTAACTTTATGCGTTAGTAAAGATAATGAACAAATGAGAAATGCTAAATTTGTCGAAACCCAACTTTAGACATATTTCTCGCTGAAGCGGTAAGGCAAATTAGGAGAATAATATTCTTAATCGTCGTCGCTTGTACCTTAGGTAAAAAAAAAAGATTTTTATGAAGTCAGTGATACTCACTTTGACGTCCCTTCTCCGAGCTCCACGGAAGCAAAGTATCGCGCATGCTACATAAATCACTCAAAGAAATCTATCTTGACCACGAATATGTTTATGGTGCAATATACTTCAGCACTCAAAGCCGTTATCGAATCCCGATGAAAATAAAAGCAAAGTATGTTAGATGTATCAAAAATCGGTAAAAGTCACTATCTTGGCAACGAATTTATAATCCTTTGACAAAGAAATATTAAGCACACCTAGCCGGTACTGCAGTGCGAAATGAATCACGACTAGTCACTTCTACAATACTGACGAACAGACCGCCCGTGAGGCAATGCAGCAAAAGTAGCTCAATCAATAAATTCAGGCATGCGCGTTGTAGGTTTTGCACCATACAACTGCGCGCCCTGCAAAAGGCTGTTGCCTTCGTCGGTAACTATCTCTCTCTATCTCTTTCTACTGCGGAATAATTCCAATGAGACAATTAAAACTAACCAAATTAAGGAAATTTAGAAACTAAAGATGATCTCACTTACAAGAGCTTTGATTATTAACTTTATGCGATATAAAAGATAATGAAGGAATGAGAAATACTTAATTTGTCAAAACCCAACTTTAGACACATTTCTCGCTGTAGCGGTTTGGCAAATAAGAAGAAACATATTCTTAATCGTAGTCGTTTTTACCTTAAGTAAAAAAAAATATTTTTATGAAGTCAGTGGTACTCACTTTGATGTCCCTTCTCCAAGTTTAAACGGAAGCAAAGTATCGCGCACGCTACAGAAATCACTCAAAGACAACTATCTCGACCACGAATATGTTTATGGTGCAATATACTTCAGCACTCAAAGCCGTTATCGAAGCGTGATGAAAATAAAAGCAAAGTATGTTAGATGTATCAAAAATCGGTAAAAGTCACTATCTTGGCAACGAATTTATAATCCTTTGACAAAGAAATATAATATTAAGCACACCGAGCCGGTACTGCAGTGCGAAATGAATCACGACTAGTCACTTCTACAATACTGACGAACAGACCGCCCGTGAGGCAATGCAGCAAAAGTAGCTCAATCAATAAATTCAGGCATGTGCGTTGTAGGTTTTGCACCATACGACTGCGCGCCCTGCAAAAGGCTGTTGCGTTCGTCGGTAACTATCTCTCTCTATCTCTTTCTACTGCAGAATAATTCCAATGACACAATTCAAACCAACCAAATTAAGGAATTTTAAAAGCTTAAGATGATCTCACTTACACGAGCTTTGATCATTAACTGTATGCGTTAGTAAAGATAATGAACAAATGAGAAATGCTAAATTTGTCGAAACCCAACTTTAGACACATTTCTCGCTGTAGCGGTAAGGCAAATTAGGAGAATAATATTCTTAATCGTCGTCGCTTGTTTCTTAGGTAAAAAAAAAGATTTTTATGAAGTCAGTGATACTCACTTTGACGTCCCTTCTCCGAGCTCCACGGAAGCAAAGTATCGCGCATGCTACATAAATCACTCAAAGAAATCTATCTTGACCACGAATATGTTTATGGTGCAATATACTTCAGCACTCAAAGCCGTTATCGAATCGCGATGAAAATAAAAGCAAAGTATGTTAGATGTATCAAAAATCGGTAAAAGTCACTATCTTGGCAACGAATTTATAATCCTTTGACAAAGAAATATTAAGCACACCGAGCCGGTACTGCAGTGCGAAATGAATCACGACTAGTCACTTCTACAATACTGACGAACAGACCGCCCGTGAGGCAATGCAGCAAAAGTAGCTCAATCAATAAATTCAGGCATGCGCGTTGTAGGTTTTGCACCATACGACTGCGCGCCCTGCAAAAGGCTGTTGCCTTCGTCGGTAACTATCTCTCTCTATCTCTTTCTACTGCGGAATAATTCCAATGAGACAATTAAAACTAACCAAATTAAGGAAATTTAGAAACTAAAGATGATCTCACTTACAAGAGCTTTGATTATTAACTTTATGCGATATAAAAGATAATGAAGGAATGAGAAATACTTAATTTGTCAAAACCCAACTTTAGACACATTTCTCGCTGTAGCGGTTTGGCAAATAAGAAGAAACATATTCTTAATCGTAGTCGTTTTTACCTTAAGTAAAAAAAAATATTTTTATGAAGTCAGTGGTACTCACTTTGATGTCCCTTCTCCAAGTTTAAACGGAAGCAAAGTATCGCGCACGCTACAGAAATCACTCAAAGACAACTATCTCGACCACGAATATGTTTATGGTGCAATATACTTCAGCACTCAAAGCCGTTATCGAAGCGTGATGAAAATAAAAGCAAAGTATGTTAGATGTATCAAAAATCGGTAAAAGTCACTATCTTGGCAACGAATTTATAATCCTTTGACAAAGAAATATAATATTAAGCACACCGAGCCGGTACTGCAGTGCGAAATGAATCACGACTAGTCACTTCTACAATACTGACGAACAGACCGCCCGTGAGGCAATGCAGCAAAAGTAGCTCAATCAATAAATTCAGGCATGCGCGTTGTAGGTTTTGCACCATACGACTGCGCGCCCTGCAAAAGGCTGTTGCCTTCGTCGGTAACTATCTCTCTCTATCTCTTTCTACTGCGGAATAATTCCAATGAGACAATTAAAACTAACCAAATTAAGGAAATTTAGAAACTAAAGATGATCTCACTTACAAGAGCTTTGATTATTAACTTTATGCGATATAAAAGATAATGAAGGAATGAGAAATACTTAATTTGTCAAAACCCAACTTTAAACACATTTCTCGCTGTAGCGGTTTGGCAAATAAGAAGAAACATATTCTTAATCGTAGTCGTTTTTACCTTAAGTAAAAAAAAATATTTTTATGAAGTCAGTGGTACTCACTTTGATGTCCCTTCTCCAAGTTTAAACGGAAGCAAAGTATCGCGCACGCTACAGAAATCACTCAAAGACAACTATCTCGACCACGAATATGTTTATGGTGCAATATACTTCAGCACTCAAAGCCGTTATCGAATCCCGATGAAAATAAAAGCAAAGTATGTTAGATGTATCAAAAATCGGTAAAAGTCACTATCTTGGCAACGAATTTATAATCCTTTGACAAAGAAATATAATATTAAGCACACCGAGCCGGTACTGCAGTGCGAAATGAATCACGACTAGTCACTTCTACAATACTGACGAACAGACCGCCCGTGAGGCAATGCAGCAAAAGTAGCTCAATCAATAAATTCAGGCATGTGCGTTGTAGGTTTTGCACCATACGACTGCGCGCCCTGCAAAAGGCTGTTGCCTTCGTCGGTAACTATCTCTCTCTATCTCTTTCTACTGCAGAATAATTCCAATGACACAATTCAAACCAACCAAATTAAGGAATTTTAAAAGCTTAAGATGATCTCACTTACACGAGCTTTGATCATTAACTGTATGCGTTAGTAAAGATAATGAACAAATGAGAAATGCTAAATTTGTCGAAACCCAACTTTAGACACATTTCTCGCTGTAGCGGTAAGGCAAATTAGGAGAATAATATTCTTAATCGTCGTCGCTTGTTTCTTAGGTAAAAAAAAAGATTTTTATGAAGTCAGTGATACTCACTTTGACGTCCCTTCTCCGAGCTCCACGGAATCAAAGTATCGCGCACGTTCACAAATCACTCAAAGAAGCCTATCTCAACCACGAATATGTTTATGGTGTAATATACTTCAACAATCAAAGCTGTTTTCGAAAAGTGATGAAAATAAAAGCAAAGTATGTTAGATGTATCAAAAATCGGTAAAAGTCACTATCTTGGCCACGACTCTATAATTCTTTGACAAAAATATTTAGCACACCGAGCCGGTACTGCAGCGCTAAATGAATCACAACTTGTCACTTCTACAAAACTAACGAACTGGCCGCCACAAACGCAATGCTTCAACTGAATCAATACATTCAGGCATGCACGTTGTAGGTTTTGCACCATGCGACTGCGCGCCCTGCAAAAGACCGTTGAATTCTGTCGGTATATATCTCTCTCTATCTCTTTCTACTGCGGAATAATTCCAATGAGACAATTAAAACCAACCAAATTAAGGAAATTTAGAAACTAAAGATGATCTCACTTACAAGAGCTTTGATTATTAACTTTATGCGATATAAAAGATAATGAAGGAATGAGAAATACTTAATTTGTCAAAACCCAACTTTAGACACATTTCTCGCTGTAGCGGTTTGGCAAATAAGAAGAAACATATTCTTAATCGTAGTCGTTTTTACCTTAAGTAAAAAAATATATTTTTATGAAGTCAGTGGTACTCACTTTGATGTCCCTTCTCCAAGTTTAAACGGCAGCAAAGTATCGCGCACGCTACAGAAATCACTCAAAGACAACTATCTCGACCACGAATATGTTTATGGTGCAATATACTTCAGCACTCAAAGCCGTTATCGAAGCGTGATGAAAATAAAAGCAAAGTATGTTAGATGTATCAAAAATCGGTAAAAGTCACTATCTTGGCAACGAATTTATAATCCTTTGACAAAGAAATATTAAGCACACCGAGCCGGTACTGCAGTGCGAAATGAATCACGACTAGTCACTTCTACAATACTGACGAACAGACCGCCCGTGAGGCAATGCAGCAAAAGTAGCTCAATCAATAAATTCAGGCATGCGCGTTGTAGGTTTTGCACCATACGACTGCGCGCCCTGCAAAAGCCTGTTGCCCTCGTCGGTAACTATCTCTCTCTATCTCTTTCTACTGCGGAATAATTCCAATGAGACAATTAAAACTAACCAAATTAAGGAATTTTAGAAACTAAAGATGATCTCACTTACAAGAGCTTTGATTATTAACTTTATGCGATATAAAAGATAATGAAGGAATGAGAAATACTTAATTTGTCAAAACCCAACTTTAGACACATTTCTCGCTGTAGCGGTTTGGCAAATAAGAAGAAACATATTCTTAATCGTAGTCGTTTTTACCTTAAGTAAAAAAAAATATTTTTATGAAGTCAGTGGTACTTACTCACTTTGATGTCCCTTCTCCAAGTTTAAACGGAAGCAAAGTATCGCGCACGCTACAGAAATCACTCAAAGACAACTATCTCGACCACGAATATGTTTATGGTGCAATATACTTCAGCACTCAAAGCCGTTATCGAAGCGTGATGAAAATAAAAGCAAAATATGTTAGATGAATCACAAATCCGTAAAATTCACTATCTTGGCAACGAATTTGTAATCTTTTGACAGAAAGATATTAAGCACACCGAGCCGGTACTGCAGCGCTAAATGAATCACAACTTGTCACTTCTACAAAACTGACGAATTGGCCGCCATAAACACAATGCGGCAACTGAATCAATACATTCAGGCATGCACGTTGCCGCGTTGTAGGTTTTGCACCATACGACTGCGCGCCTTGAAAAGGGGCGTTGCCTTCCATCGGAGACTATCTCTCTCTATCTCTATTCAGGCATGCGCGTTGTAGGTTTTGCACCATACGACTGCGCGCCCTGCAAAAGGCTGTTGCCTTCGTCGGTAACTATCTCTATCTCTTTCTACTGCGGAATCATTCCAATGAGACAATTAAAACCAACCAAATTAAGGAATTTTAGAAACTAAAGATGATCTCACTTACAAGAGCTTTGATTATTAACTTTATGCGTTGTAAAAGATAATGAAGAAATGAGAAATACTTAATTTGTCGAAGCCTAAATTCAGACACATGTCTCGCTGTAGCAGTAAGGCAAATAAGGAGAATAATATTCTTAATCGTCGTCGCTTGTACCTTTAGTAAAAAAAAGATTTTTATGAAGTCAGTGGTACTCACTTTGATGTCCCTTCTCAAAATTTAAACGGAATCAAAGTATCGCGCACGTTCACAAATCACTCAAAGGAGCCTATCTCAACCACGAATATGTTTATGGTGTAATATACTTCAACACTCAAAGCTGTTTTCGAAAAGTGATGAAAATAAAAGCAAAGTATGTTAGATGTAACAAAAATCGGTAAAAGTCACTATCTTGGCCACGACTCTATAATTCTTTGACAAAAATATTTAGCACACCGAGCCGGTACTGCAGCGCTAAATGAATCACAACTTGTCACTTCTACAAAACTAACGAACTGGCCGCCACAAACGCAATGCTTCAACTGAATCAATACATTCAGGCATGCACGTTGTAGGTTTTGCACCATGCGACTGCGCGCCCTGCAAAGGGGCGTTGCCTTCTATGGGAGACTATCTCTCTCTATCTCTATTCAGGCATGCGCGTTGTAGGTTTTGCATCATACGACTGCGCGCCCTGCAAAAGGCCGTTGCCTTCCGTCGGTAACTATCTCTCTCTATCTCTTTCTACTGCGGAATAATTCCAATGAGACAATTAAAACCAACCAAATTAAGGAATTTTAGAAACTAAAGATGATCTCACTTACAAGAGCTTTGATTATTAACTTTATGCGTTATAAAAGATAATGAACAAATGAGAAATACTTAATTTGTCAAAACCCAACTTTAGACACATTTCTCGCTGTAGCGGTTTGGCAAATAAGAAGAAACATATTCTTAATCGTAGTCGTTTTTACCTTAAGTAAAAAAAAATATTTTTATGAAGTCAGTGGTACTCACTTTGATGTCCCTTCTCCAAGTTTAAACGGAAGCAAAGTATCGCGCACGCTACAGAAATCACTCAAAGACAACTATCTCGACCACGAATATGTTTATGGTGCAATATACTTCAGCACTCAAAGCCGTTATCGAAGCGTGATGAAAATAAAAGCAAAGTATGTTAGATGTATCAAAAATCGGTAAAAGTCACTATCTTGGCAACGAATTTATAATCCTTTGACAAAGAAATATAATATTAAGCACACCGAGCCGGTACTGCAGTGCGAAATGAATCACGACTAGTCACTTCTACAATACTGACGAACAGACCGCCCGTGAGGCAATGCAGCAAAAGTAGCTCAATCAATAAATTCAGGCATGTGCGTTGTAGGTTTTGCACCATACGACTGCGCGCCCTGCAAAAGGCTGTTGCGTTCGTCGGTAACTATCTCTCTCTATCTCTTTCTACTGCGGAATAATTCCAATGACACAACTAAAGCCAACCAAATTAAGGAATTTTAAAAGCTAAAGATGATCTCATATACACGAGCTTTGATCATTAACTTTATGCGTTAGTAAAGATAATGAACAAATGAGAAATGCTAAATTTGTTGAAACCCAACTTTAGACACATTTCTCGCTGTAGCGGTAAGGCAAATAAGGAGAATAATATTCTTAATCGTCGTCGTTTGTACCTTAGGTAAAAAAAAAAGATTTTTATGAAGTCAGTGGTACTCACTTTGATGTCCCTTCTCCGAGCTCCACGGAAGCAAAGTATCGCGCATGCTACACAAATCACTCAAAGAAATCTATCTCGACCACGAATATGTTTATGGTTTAATATACTTCAACACTCAAAGCCGTTATCAAAGCGCGATGAAAATAAAAGCAGAGTATGTAACATGAATCAAAAATCGGTAAAAGTCACTATCTTGGCAACGAATTTATAATCCTACGACAATAATATTAAGCACACCGAGCCGGTACTGCAGAATCACGGCTAGTCACTTCTACAATACAGACAAACTGGCCGCCCGAGACGCAATGCGACAAAACTAGCTCAATCAATAAATTCAGACCTGCGCGTTGTAGGTTATGCATCATGTGACTGCGCGCCCTGCAAAGGGGCGTGGCCTTCCATCGGTAACTATCTCTCTCTTTCTCTTTCTACTGCGGAATAATTTCAATGAAACAATTAAAACCAACCATATTAAGGAATTTTAGAAACTAAAGATGATCTCACTTACAAGAGCTTTGATTATTAACTTTATGCGTTATAAAAGATAATGAAGAAATGAGAAATACTTAATTTGTCGAAGCCTAAATTCAGACACATGTCTCGCTGTAGCAGTAAGGCAAATAAGGAGAATAATATTCTTAATCGTCGTCGCTTGTACCTTTAGTAAAAAAAAGATTTTTATGAAGTCAGTGGTACTCACTTTGACGTCACTTCTCCATGTTTAAACGGAAGCAAAGTATCGCGCACGCTACACAAATCACTCAAAGACACCTATCTCGACCACAATATGTTATGTTCATGGTGTTAATATACTTCAGCACTCAAAGCCGTTATCGAAGCGCGATGAAAATAGAAGCAAAAGGTATGTTAGATGTATCACAAATCCGAAAAATTAACTATCTTGGCAACGAATTTATAATCCTTTGACAATAATATTTAGCACACCGAGCCGGTACTGCAGCGCTAAATGAATCACAACTTGTCACTTCTACAAAACTGACGAACTGGCCGCCACAAACGCAATGCGGCAACTGAATCAATACATTTATGCATGCACGTTGTAGGTTTTGCACCATACGACGGCGCGCCCTGCAAAGGGGCGTTGCCTCATCGGTACTTATCTCTCTATCTCTTTCTACTGCGGAATTATTCCAATGAAACAATTAAAATCAACCAAATTAATGAATATTCGAAGCTAAAGATGATCTCACTTACACGAGCTTTGATCGTTAACTTTATAATACACTAGAAGACATACTAGATTACATAATTAGAACTAAACCAAAAAAACCCGACAAGTGCGTGTCGGACTACGCACAATGAAGGTTAGTTGGGATGAATTTATCCTAAGAACCTAATTATGTTTTAAAAATTTACTCCTTTACATTCCAACTTTAAACGTAAGTCTGTCGTATTCAGCCTATATTATTCGCATTGCTAGGACACAGTCTTCCCCTTTTCGAGAGGGAGTGGGCTGTAATCTACCACGCGGGCCCAGTGCGGGTTAGTGGATGTCAAATGTTTTCGAATTTTTGGTTTCCTCACAATCTTTTCCTTCACCGTTTTCAGAACTGGGGCCATAGTCTGCTATTTTATAAATTCGTCATTCCAACACGATCCCATTGTCATTCATTTGTCATTTTGCTAAAAGTTCGTAATCTGCTAAATTCATAATGGTCGATCATTGGTCGGTCAATGGTCTCGTGTCATAATGGCATTTTCGTATTGCCATTATTATAAAACTCGTTAGTAGAAATGTTTTTCGAAAAACTACTACTGAATTTGAACATTTATTCATGCCAGATTTCATTTATATATATTATTACATATTATTTATTAGTGTTATAGGCAATCTAAAGTAATAGGAAGTTCGTAAATTAAGTCAGTCATTCATTTGTCATTATGTACGAGATTACCAATAAATTCCATTTCTTTCAATGGAGTGTCAGTGGCTGACCATTGGAAAGTCATAATGACGCCATTTTATTAGTAGATTACCAAACTTGTCAAAATCAACAATTATGAAATCATTTTTTTTTTTTTTTCGTAATTTTTATTACCTATTATTGTATAGAATCAAGTTCTTCTAAGGCGGGCGTTTTTGGGGGGACTGTCTTATGTAATTTTATTTTGACGATCAAAAAGAGCTGACTCTCAGCCTAGTTTGAATAAATGACTTTTGATTTTGATTTTGATTTAATGATAGACCATTCTGACACTATTGTAATAGCAGACTTGAGGCCCAGTGGTGATGATATTATTTACATAAAAGTTAAGTGCCTGCCTACGTTCGAACCTACGGCATACAAATTGCAACTTGAGGCCGATACCACTGGTCCACCACTGTTGCAAATGTTAGTTGGTCGACTATTACTCATAATGCCCATAGTATCCTCATCTCCCGTTTGTCTGTCTTTATCTCAAAATGGGGATATTCCTTTAATTAATTTACAATTGTGCTTCGGCGTTTCTGTGGTACCACTAACTATCTATTTTTCAGTGTATTTTTTTTTCCAAATAACGGAGCCGTTTAGTAAGAGTATGGAATAGAAGCCAAAATATTGCGTGTTGGAAAATATTTTTTACAGCAAAAGTATTAACCATACAAAAAAAGTACTTCGGGCAAAATGATCTATATGAATCTATAGCAAAATCATATATTTTTCAAATCTTCAAGACAAGCCGTTAATGAGTAGTACGGTTCATAAAGTGACCATGTTACGCTACCAAACGGGACGTAGGCCCTTAAACTTGTGAAGCCTACTTAGCTGTGATAGTTTTCCTTTTATATTCGTTATAATTATACTACTGTCGTGATTTTATTCACGCATCTAAAACTAAATATTTAGCTGGGGGCGGAAAGATAAGACTAATAAGTTTGTTTAATTAAATATTCGTTTGTTTGTGCATCTTCCGTGACATTACTATTTCAATCAAAATAGAGCTATAAAATTAAATCAATCTCATGATTTATTTTTATACATAACTAAATATAATTTAATCGTCAATCGACTCTAGCATTACTTTATGCATTTTATACCTATTGATTTTTTTTGCCATGATATAAGATTTTTTGTTCTTTAATCAGTTTTCATAGAAATTGTTCTCTGCGCTTGTCTGCTTAAGCTTTTATTTGTATATCTCATAAGTTATGTGAACTGTACGCGTTAGAAATGAAAATGAAATTCTATAAACCGAACCGATTTGCTAGATTTGTCGAACCCATCTTTAGACACATTGCTCGCTGTAGCGGTAAGCCATATAAGGAGAATCATAGACTTAGTCGTCGTCGCATGTACCTTAAGTGAAACAAATATGATTTTTTATAAAATCAAAATAAAAAGTCATTTATTCAAATTAAGCTAAGAATCAGCACTTTTCGAAGGTCAAAATACATAAGACAGTACCCCCTAAACGCCCACCCTTCACCACTTCCTAGTGCTTTAGCTGGGAAGAAGAAGTGGCGCAACAAACTCCCCAGCAGCACAGCTGTCTGGTTAATCGGATAGACTTGAATCTATACATACATAGGCAAAGTAATAAACATTACGAGACACAGAACATTAATTAAATAATTAGTCATACGTCAGCTAGCCATGTCAATATACCAACAAATAAAATGAAAACTCAAAAATAAAAAAATGTAAATAAAGCATAATACCAAAATAAAAGCCTCCTGGTATAAAGGGCGTGATAGCTTACATATGCAATGCTGGATTATGTTCACATAGCTGTAACGACCCGAGTTACAACTCGAATCCACAAATGATCAACTAGGACCATCGGTGTAAAATAAATAAACAGGTAGGTAATTATTAGTAACATTTACAAAATCATGGTCAGCAAGACGACCAGTCACCACAAGCAGCACCCGTTCACGAGCATAACGCAAAGATCAGCCATTAACCCCAGGGAAGGAGGTTGGTGCGGGTTGTTGGAAAGAGATACCGCGGCCCCTGGGCACACAGGCAACTGAGGGAACACGGGTAGGTTTTAGTCAGTAAAAGTCTGACACGCCCTCCCGCTCCACCCAGAGCGGGAGAAGCTATATGATGATTACCCATCCAAAAAAAAAAAAAAAGGGAAGGAGGTTGCCAACCCCTGACGCTACCGCAAGCAGCGACATCTACGAGACCATAACGAACTTGCTGCTCAGGCAAGAATAGAATTATCAGTTGTCGAGGTTACTAGCTAACCACATAAAGCAATACAACTCATCATAAAAATATTGTTATGAGTTGATCATGTCCATAACTAATGACTTAATAAATAATAATAAAAAAAAAAAAAAATACTTAGACAGTCAATAAAGATATATATAAATAATTATATGAACTCATATAACCTGTCTCTAGGTAGGCTAATTCTGGAGAAAGAACACAAAGATTGTCTTGAGTTAATCACAGCGACCAACTTTGTCATTTAAATAGTCGTTGATGGAATAGTACCCTAAGCCTTTAAACAAAGGATGGATTTTACTTGAGCATTAAACGCGACAAAAGGCAAATCTAACAAAGAAGAGGGAAGCTTGTTATAAAAGGTTATACCAAGCCCAACAAATGAGTTATGAACCTTATGAAGCCGGTGAAAGGGGAGCATGTATTTTGTCCTTATCTCTAGTGTTAACGGTGTGAATATCACTGTTTTTAACCGACTTCAAAAAGGAGGAGGTTATCAATTCGTCGGAACCTTTTTTTTTTTATTTTTTTTTATGTATGTTCCCCGATTACTCGAAGATGGCTGGACCGATTTGGATTTTGTTTTTTTTGTTTGAAAGGGTATACTTCCCAGGTGGTCCCATGATCATCAAGTCAGGATCTGATGACGGGGACCTGGAGAAATAGAGAGAACTCTTCAAATTTTATAGGCACACGAAGCGATTTAGCTATTTTTTGGAAGAGTACTTTCTCGGAGTGGTCTCATTTCAATTTGGTGAAGATCTGATGAAGAACTTTGGAGATAGGCAACGGAACTCCTCAATAAATGATAGCAAATGGACTGGGATTGCTGAAATCTCATGTCTGTCTATTGCTTACACCAGTTCATAACATAACATCACGCCGGTATGCTGTGAAGGGGTACGCACATGTGGACCACTAAAAAGTGAAAAATAAAAACTTTTTCCAAAAAAAACAACCGACTTCCAAAAAAATACTACAAAGTGAAAAATAACTTTAATTTCGGAAGGCGGTGACAAAAAATTCAAATACAGCTCCAAAGACACCGACTTCCGAAATTAAAGTTATTTTTCACTTTGTAGTGTTTTTTTGGAAGTCGGTTGTTTTTTTTTTGGAAAAAGTTTTTTTAGTGTACAAGTGTATATTTTGCCTAATATATAAGATGTTAGCGAATATGAATTGTGATGCCACCGTGAGAATACTAATATCTTTAAAAAAAGTACCTCAAGGAAACTTTGGCACCTAGCTGGTAAATTGCACGAACGGCACGTTTTTGAAAGTCACTGGTACTCACTTTGATGTCAATTCTCCAAGTTTAAATTGAAGCGAAGTATCTCACATGCTACGCAAATTACTCAAAAACACCTACGCTATCTTGACCACGAACAATATGTATGTTGAGGTAAAAATCGTTTAAGGTTTAATACACTTGCACTCAAACCCATAGAAGCATCACAAATCATTTAATGTCACTATCTTGGCCACAAAAATTATAATCCTTTATAGTTTGATAATCTTTAACACTCCAAGCCGTTACTGAAGCGCGACATGAAACACGACTAGTCACTTACACAAGACTAATGAACTGGCCGCCCGGGACGCAATGCGGCAAAATGGCCCAATCAATACATTCAGGCATGCGCGGTGAAGGCTTTGAACCACGCGGCTGCGTGCCCTGCAAAGGGGCGTTGCCTTGGATCAGTAACTGTCTCTCTCTTTCACGCACAGCCCTCTTACTAGTGCGGAATAATTCCATAGAGACAACTTAAACCTTCCAAATTGCAAAATAAAGAAAAAACAATTTGAATTTTACCGTCTAACCTACTAAAAATAACCATTTTGCGGGCGGAGACTTGAATTTAACGAAAACTTGTTTTTTTTTTCACAAACAAACCAGCAATATTTTTGAAAGACCTATCCAACGATAAACCAGATCATGGGGTAGACAGACCCCAAACCACGGGGTAGACGAGAAAATAAAATGTTGGCTAGCTAAATATGATGTTAGCTAGCTAAATATGATGTTAGCTAGCGTCCAGCCGGCAGCAAGTTGGTCATATTCAGACGACAACGAAAACTCCCGCTAAAACAGTGTTGTAAAACCTCAAATTATAAAAAAAAGGCAAATAGACCGCGCGGAACACCGAGAGTGAAGCCAAAAAACCTAATACTAAAGCGTCCTGCGTCGCATTGAATGTTACATACGCGCTCTATCTGCCTTTGTTTTATAATTTGAGTGTACAACTATATGTGTTGCAACATAAATGTGTACAATATCTTGTATTGGCAAAGTTAGCGTTAAAACTCGTGTGTAAATCTTTGTTCGTAAGGTTTTACATGTGTGGTGATTGAGTACCGTTTTACTATGGTTTGTTTATTGGAAGTCAAAGAGGGTATCGTGATTAGATAATAACAGCCGTAAGGGACGATCTAAAGTTAATCTACGCTTGCCACGGTGTATAGAAACCCCTCCAGGTACGTTAAGCCATTGGTACCAGGTGTGATGCGTAGATCCAAATCAACCGATGCTGGTGTTATTTGCAGATTACTCATCATTGATTTTTAAAATAGATAGATGGTTACGACGTGCTTATGGTAAATAATTTAACGAAAAAAGAATGACAAAAAAAACAAATGTATTCGATTTAAATTACCTAATGTTAGAGATAGCGAATGTGACATCTTATCGAATGGGGAAAACTGGAGTTTATTAATCAAACAGTTTTCCTAGGAATCACGCTAGATGAAAGCTAATGGTGTTAGAAAGCTAAGACAGTTAACAGATGTATAAACCACACGTTTAGTCTACTTTAGCTATACTTCCACGGCATTATGTCGTATGGCATTTTACTGTGACATTGAATCCATTTTTATTTTTCAAAAGTGAGCTGTCAGAGCCATTTATAATAATCTAAGTCGCCGCGGAGCTCTCAGGGAACTATTTAACAAGATTAATAATAATATTATGACGGTACCTTGCCATTTAATAAGATTAATAATAATATTATGACGGTACCTTGCCATTTAACAAGATTAATAATAATATTATGACGGTACCTTGCCATTTAACAAGATTAATAATAATATTATGACGGTACCTTGCCATTTAACAAGATTAATTTAATAATATTATGACGGTACCTTGCCATTTAACAAGATTAATAATAATATTATGACGGTACCTTGCCATTTCATTTCTGAAAATACTAGCTTATGCTAGCGGCTTCGCCCGCGTAGAGGTCAAAAATTATCCCACGGGAATAAATCGGGATAAAAATTATCCTATGTGTTATACAGATTACAAACTATCTGTGTGCCAAATTTCATACAAATTCGTTCGGCCGTTTTTGCGTGATTGAGTAACAAACATTGAAAAATACAAACTTTCACATTTATATTAGTAGGATAATGTATGAAAGAAAAAATCTGACAACAATTTAGACAAACAGTCTAGCTACTGGGTACTGTATTACCCAGTAGCTGGGATTGAATGGGCTGGATGTTTTTTTTTTTATAAGAACTTAACTTACCAGTGGATGTTGCTGCTTGTGGACTAGGGTTCCTGACTCGCTCTCGCCGACTACGTTGACTGTTGTTGACGTCACTCCTGCAAAAAGCAACTTGCATTACCTTCTATTAACCCCGGGTTCTCACATGATTATTTCAAACAACAATACATCGAAATGTCTATGTTTTCTTATTGCTACTTGTATTGGACTATACAACGATGTCATACAAATATGGGGAATTGTTTATGTTTACTATTAATAAACATTACCCCTTACATCACATACTTTAAAATAGCGTCACCTGCGTTGTATACAACGTGTAACGGAAAGGGTATATACATACCAAGGGCACGGCTTCTTTGGATGATATCAAACGATATTGGAAGGGTTTTTTAATCCTATCTCTACATGTTCGGAAGTTATGAGAATTTTTAATACATTGATACCAGAACAAATTGAAACATAACTTGGAAGAGGTTTATCGTGTTAAAGGCCGTTCCTTACGTGGAAAGTTATTGACCTACGTAGTTTGTTATGTTTTGAATTTAAGAAACATATGAAACCGAAAATTTGGTATCAATTCTTAAAGTATTTTATTTTGAGCTAAAAGAAACTATTTATAGTGATTTTATACCAGCTGTTATCTTTAGTGCTTAAGGATAGCAATAGGGTTTCTGTTACACCCTATATATGTGTGCTATCTAAACAATGCCGGGTCTGCAGTATCGACATAAATAGCGACACTGTTGCAAACTACACATCGCTAAATAATAACGAAAATAATCGCTTGCCGTAACGATGCTTACGCGCCAAATACAAGTGTCTACCATCCGAGATACCGTGCAAAATTGTACATGACCTTGACATATCGATGTCAGTACGCTTGCGAAAAACGTATTCATCTTTCGGTTGGTCAGAGTAATAGGTTATAGTCGTATTTATGCTACTGCGAGTGCAAGGGCTAAAATGGAGACGTAGTTTACTGATACCGTGGTGTTAGATACCTATCTATAGATACCTATCTAACACCACGTTACCTGTAAACAACGTCTCTCACACAATTCTAGTACCTACTAGAATTGTATGTATAACTAGCTTCCGCCCGCGGTTCCTCCGGCGTGGAAGTCAGAAATGATCCCGCGTTAACGTACTACCGGGATAAAAAGTATCCTATGTGTTAATCTAGGTTATAATCTATCTGTGTGCCAAATCTCACCCAAATCCGTTGAGCCGTTTTTGCGTGAAAGAGTAACAAACAAACTTTCGCGTTTATAATATTATTAGTAAGGATTTCATAACCACTACTCTCAAAAACGGTGAAGGAAAACATCGTAAGGAAACCAGCATGTCATAAAACCAGACATTCGAAGACGCCTGACATCCACCAATGTCTGTACACTGGGCGCGCGTGGTGGATGACGGCTCCTTCCTTCTCATACAGAGGAGCCCTGTATCCCAGCGGTAAATGTATGTACTTTATTTTGTCTCACCTCTGAAACGAATCCTGTTTTTTTAACCGATGATGAAGCAGGTTCTCAAGGCAGGTTAATACTGATTCTCCCTGAAAAAAAAAAATGTTCATCATATTTTCCATTCCCTAGTTAAACGATAAATAATATCATACAAATTATCTAAGAACAAACCATCTAGCTCGTCACATATATTAAGAACAATATCCATGATGTGAATAGAAAGTATGTATCCCCTTCCCCTCGTATTTCTGTACGGTACTAACGTTTGCTATATTTCGTTTAGATTTCATATAAATACAATCAAATTTTAAAACTAAAATCACCAGCAAAATTAGGACTGTGTCGAACATGTGACAACTGTGAGTGAAATTACTTACGCGTGTGCTCCTCGTACTTCGTCTAGGTACCTGCTGCGCGGGCCCCGCCCTGCAGAGATATGACGTAAGAGCTTGTATTATTTATAATACCTGCGCGTGCAGGTACCTACCTTCGGTATACGGGACTAGCCCCACAACGTTGCTGCGTAACTGGCTGCGTGTCCCACACTGACCACGCCCACTGCTGTTTAGTGACACGATTAAACACGCGCCGAGGTGAATCCACACTAAGTAATTGGTGAAATCACTCCCCCGTGGTTTGCGCAGCTCAAAACGTCTCATAAGAACAACAAAGAATTCAACTAACACGACACGACCACTCGAAAAAAATAGTATGAATAAGTCTGTGTCGGTAACGGCCGTCATCTTGGTGGGGAAACACAACAACACCAAACTACGTATTTCAACATGCAGGAAGATATGCAGAGACGATATGGATGTCTCAATTAGTAAACAACTGGATGATTTCAAAGAGCTAATTAAGAAAATGTTGACTATTTTCTTAGAAAAACGCGGCAATGAGATATGTACAGAATATGGACTCCAGTCTTAAGGAAATCAATCACTCTGATATTAAAATAGAGAGCTCAATTGCCTACCTAGCTGCGCAAAATGATAATTCTACAAAGAAAATCATTAAGCTAGAGAGAACAAATCCTTAAAAGACAAAAAGCTCATCACTATTTAAGAGAAATAAGATTGAGGATTGGCAAATGGAGGACGGAAAACATGCTTCTAGCATTCTGGTATCGAAGTGTATGTAAATAGATGATTTTTGAAAATAGATAATGAATAAATAATAGGAGATCCCCCTCGCGCAAGGAAGAATTTCAAAACGTGCATAGCTTGTTTTTTAATCTATTTTTTTTTCATAATTACAATTTATTGGGGGAGAGGGAGTGGAGGTAGGGAATAAACCCCTCCCTGAGGTGTAGTCACCGGACCTACTGGTTCCCTATCCTATATATTATCGCTTAATACTACACGGCTTAATACTAGCACTAAAACTCCACGGTGTCCTCCAGTCCCGCTCGTGGCGGGAACACGGGAACGCGCAAGCTATTCGCGAACCCGCCGCGGCGAACCCGTGGGCCCTCTCCGACGGGTCAGGGCAGTGGCCCCGCCGCCTACCACTTTCCGGCCGTAGGGGATAGGGTGAGCGGCTAAAGCTATACCGACACTCCTCCTTCGCCATCAAACGGTGGCGGCCCCGTCCAGGCCACGGAAAGTAGAGCAGCGCTCGCTCAAAAACACCGGCACTCCTCTCCCGCCGCAGCCTGTAACCAAACCCACAGTCGCGAAAGCTCCCATACTACACCGCGGCATGCCTCAGTTGCAATGCGCGTCAACTTTTTATTTGCAAAATAAAAAGTTGACGTTCTGTCAAAATTACGTCGAAAGCAATAAAATGGTACTAATTTAAAGTAATTTTATCAAAGTTTGATCATTTTTATTTCAGAAAGTATATTCCCTAGACTTGAAACTTTGTGAGATTGTTCAAAATAATAAGTACCTTGCACAAAAAATAATGCAGAGTCTACTACAAGTTCCGTATATAAAATACGAGCCTCAAGATCTTCTAACTGAACAGACAGCTGTGCTGCTGGGGAGGTCGAAGTGTCATTGGTACTCACTTTGACGTCACGTCTCCAAGTTTAAATGGAAGCAAAGTATCTCAGATGCTACACAAATCACTCAAAGACACTATCTTGACCATGAATATACATAATTATGTATAGTCCTTTATGATGGAATACAATTCAGCACTCAAAGCCAATATTGAAGCACTTTAGTAATAGAAGCAAAGTATGTTCGATGCGTCACAAATCGCTAAATGTCAATATTTTGTTCCCGACTTTAATAATCTTTTATATTATTATAAACTGTAGCAGTCAAAACCTTTACTGAAGCACGTAAAAAAACACGACTACTCACTTCCACAAGACCTAGGGAACTGGCCCCCCGAGTCGCAATGCGGCACTATTTATTATTATTTATTTATTTATTCGTAGATATATTGTCTTAACAAGTTCGTTTATTTGTATCATTAAACCAGAGATGGTTTGTATTGATACTCACATTCACTAGTTCGATAACATTGCTTAATCACTAATGTGTTGATTCACTATTATGTAAACAATGTAGGTACATTCAAAATAATTTGTACGTAAAAACTACGATAGCCGTAAACATCTATTAGCAAGTACCCTACCTACGTGAGTCACATGCAATGTTTATGAAGAACGATTCCAGTCAATCTCAAAATTCCTATACAGGTTGCTTTTAATTTTTGTTTAGGATTTTTTTTATTTTATTTTTTTTATTATTTATTAGACTAAGTTATGTGTTAGTTATAAATGTTATAATAATATTTTTTGTATTTTTGCTTATAATTTTTCATGTTTATTTCGGTTTTAATAGACTTTGGTATTTCATTCATTATGGTGGGAATTAAAAATTTTACTGTTCGCCTGCCATAATAATTTCTAACTTGAGGTACTGTTAATTTATTTTGGGTTATACTTCTTGTGATTATTTTATGTGTAACAGGTATTTGAGTGCTTTTGTTATTAAATTGCTCAATTAGTAGGGCCATTTTGAGTCTGGTCTGTACTGGCAAAATTTTACAATATCTAAATAGTTCGATAACGTTATCTTTATATTTATGTTTTATTTTTCTGGGTACGATGAGTTTTAGTAGTCTTACTTGTAGATTGGAAATTTTTTCAGTATATGTTTTAAATGTTCGCCCGTAGCTCGTAAGTCCGTATGTTAAAATTGATTCTGCTAATGCAATGTACATGTTGAGAAGCAATTTGAATGGAACTTTAGGTTTTAAAATGTAGAACTTTGCCAGTATAGCCCGCAACTTGTCACAGACTGAGTCCACGTGAAAAGTCCAGCTAAAGCGATTGTCCACGACTAATCCAAGATAGGTGTGGTGCGTTACTTGATCAATTGCCTCACATCGACATGTGCCTGACATAGTGGAGTGAAGACAATTGTGACCGTGTGCGATTATCTTAAAAGAAGTAATCTGCTTTAGGTGACTAGAGTGGACATGAACGATTTTGGTTTTACTTGCGTTGAGAACCAGGCCAGCATCATGTGCCCATTTGGATACTTGAGTAAAATCTTCCTGTAACCATTGAGCTGCTACTTTTACGTCTCTGTGGGAAGCTACAAGACATGTGTCATCTGCATATTGATAAACAGAACAGTGATTGACCACATGTTCCATGTCGTTAACATATGTCAGATAGTGTAGGGGTCCAAGTACTGAACCTTGGGCTGTTCCTTCGGTGACTTCAATGGCGTCACTGACTTCATTGCATATTTTGACATTGTATTTACGATTATTAAGGTAGTCCTCACACCATTTAAGTATTGGCCCTCGAACTCCAGAATTATTTAATTTTGTCAGCAGAGTGTCATGTCTAAGCGTATCGAACGCCTTGCTGAAGTCGATAAATAGTAAAATTACATTATTTTTATCATTGAGAGATTCATTGACCTCATCCGTGAACTTAGATAACAGCTGTGAGGTGGACTTATTGGGTTGAAAACCGTATTGTGTGCTGGACAACACGTCATTTTTAGCGTAGAAGTCTTGAATCTGATTACAGATATACTTTTCTACTATTTTGTCGATAACGGGTAGAACAGTGATCGGTCTATAGTTTTCATAGTTGGCCAGACTTCCTTTTTTATGTATTGGGCGCACTATACCAGTTTTTAGTACGTCCGGGTACTTTCCTTGTTTGACACTAGAATTAATCAATTTGGCAATAACGCCTGTCATCTTGTCACAGATAGATTTTATATCAATACACCTAATGTTATCAACTCCAGGGGCTTTATTTGTATGAAGGTTTCTAATTAGCTTACTGACACTGTTATTTGTAGCTTTCCTGAAGCACAATGATGTGTTAAGGGGAAACGTATAATCAGATTCGTCCAGCAAACGACGATTACACTGGGGCAAGATCTTCTTAACACTCTTTCTAAATTCTGTCGCAAAATTATCAGCTATTGATTTTATTTCTATATTATTATTTTTGAAGGCACTCAGGATGGCTTCATCCACCGACTTTTTATTGCGACCCGACAACTTATTTAGAATTTGCCATAGCTTTCTAGGATTCGTTTTATAATTATTTATTTCTTCTAAAAAATGTTTATTTCTCGATTTTTCGATGATTTTATGAGTTCTATTTCTTACCTTATTATATTCCAATCGCAGTATTTTATTCGTTGAATCATTTTTCCATTTCAAAAATAGTTGATCCTTTTTTTTACACATCTTATTTATTTTACTATTTATCCAAGGCTGTATGTTTCTTTTACTATTTTTATTAATTTTTCTGATATATTTTGATGACTAGAAATAGCTCAATCAATAAATTCCGTGATGCGCATTGCAGGTTTTGCACAATACGACTCTGCACGCGCCAAGGTGGGCGTTGACTTTCATCGGTAACTTTCAATCACAGCCGCCATTCTACGGCGCAACCATTCCAATGAGAAAATTGCAAAATAGTAGGAAAATTGAAATTTCGCGGGCCACCATGACGCTTTCGTTGTAAACCATTGTTTTTATTCTAAGTTAACGATCTCTCCTATACCAGCCTGCAAAATAATGAAGCTGCAAGCAACCGTACTACCTACATTCTATAATTAGAAAACTAAAAAATATAGATTTAAATAATGCGCAGTGGTAGAGCGCGAAATTCAAATTTTGTTACGTTTTTTGCAATTTTCAGGTGAGTGTCAGCTTGTTACTTGATCAAAATATGATTTGCGACTATAACATGTACGTATTTACAGATTTATAACCATTAGAATCAATAATACATCTTTCTAGGTTAGATTTGTTCCATAAGAACAAATTTCTTATGGAAAAGTGCTTGTGGAAGAAATCTAACTTAGAAAGATACGTGTGTAGCTTAGTACTGAGGCTATGTTTGCCTTATTTGGAATTTACATCTTATTGAGACTGACAGTACCAAAACACATTGCAACAAGACTTTGTTCGTAAACAAACAAGTGTAACTTTATTTCAATATTAACAAGACTAGCTACACTACTAGATACGTGGCGAGCAAAGTCAGGTGGACACGCTACTACACCGCATCGTGAGTTGGTAGGTATTATTTCAAAGCGTCTGATGCAGTTGTAGTTTGTAATTCAATTTTAGTTCAATCTTAGATTTGATGCCAACTGCATCAAACCGGTTGGAAAGTGAGCTTGATTAGAAGCTTTTAGTGACATTTGCGCAGGTTAGTTTTTATTTTGTGTTGGTTTTATTTTTCCTGAGATATTAATTTCATTATGTGGTGTATAAGGATAAACATAATGGGCATGAAATGTGATGTGTTCGTGACCATTTTTAAAAAGTTATAATGGATATAATAAGCTTTCCGTAAAATATACATGCCACCGGAGACTTTTCTGTAGACCTACAAAAAGGAATAGCACGCCCATCACCCGTTGTTTTGTTATATCTCAAAGGGATTAGTCAGCGTTTTCGATGCAAGCTACCAGGCGGCTTTACTTTCAACAATTATCGTCAGATTTCAACCAATTTACAGAAAACCGTAACAAATTACACACCTACACCTTCCTCATGAATCACTCACACTATTAGTGATAGCCGAATGAAAATCCGTTCAATATTTTTTGAGTTTATCGCGAACAGACAGACGGACAGATCTGGCGGGGGACTTTGTTTCATGATATGTAGTGAAGTCCTGTATGATTCCTAAACTGTAGGTATTTCATCCTTAATCAATCAATCCTTCTTGCATTGGATTATTGGCTATAGTATTTTCTTATACCTACCCATACTAATTTGAAAATACTTACTTTATGCTTTACGGCATGCCCTGTATGCGTATTAGTGTATGCGTGGTAGTGTATGCTTGCCGACGATGCGTTTTCTGCCTTAGAAATTGCTTATTGCGTTAGGATCGTGTGCAAATGCTGAAACATTTGTGGTTGTTTTCCCGTAGCGGGCTTATGACTGTCATTACTACTATTATACCTTCATCATACTGAAAATTAAACTGAATTAGATAAAACCTGGGCTGCTCCCGACACCCACGAAAACCAGAGCTGTGCCAGCTTCACGCACCGCCACATCGGCCCTATAACTGGCGGGACCGTCGACGGCTGAGCAGCAGCCGCCAGCGAGTACCGGACCGAATTCTCGTCCGAAGTATTTTAAGATATTTACGATGTTTTGAAATAAGTCAACAACTTTAAAAAGTTTGTGGCTAAGTAATAACAGCCGCACGGGTCAATTGATCAGGTTATGCTACGCTTGACGCGGTTAGTCCGTGGATGGGTGACCATCTTTACATACCAATATCCCTCCGTGCCTCGGAAAAGCACGTTAAGTCGTTGGTCCCAGCTGTCATTTGTGGATCAGACGTTACGGGTCGTCAGAAGCAGTAAAGTCTGACAACCAGTCTTACCAAGGGGTATCGTATTACCCAGTAACTGGATTATGGGGGCAGATAGGCAGTCGCTCCATGTAAAATTTGGGAAAAAGGCTAGACAGACGATGATGACTTTAAAAAGTTCGGTATTTACACTTCCCTCGGTTCTCTAGGCAGCACTTGCGGTTCAATTAGTACCTGCGTTATTTTCTGTGAAATAGGTACTGTTGTTAAACATGCGTTTCATATGATGCATATATTTTTAATTATTCAAAATGAGCATTAATTCTACCATGACCAAATTATTTCGCTAATGACACTCCCGTATCATTAGCGAAATAATTACCTAGAAAGGTGCCAGTATTTATTACATTATGTGTCAAGTTTTTTATTTTTTCTAATAAAAGTACAGACTTACATTTAAAAAAAAATGATGCTTTGGAATCTTTACCACCTATATATGTTTCTCTTAAAATATTTCGTATTTGAACAGATGCACCTTATATTAAACAGATTGTCCGGTAATTAATGGATTACGTTGAATTGTGTCATGGTAGAAGTAATTCTCATTTTAAATAATTAAAGATATTTGTACGACTAGTTAGGCCCGTTGCTGAAGGTAGTATGCGAGTGCCGTTAGAATAAAACAATACACAGACTTTAGTACATCGATTTATTAAAAGTTAGTTACTTACAATCCCTTTTAAATATCATAGACACTTGTGGAATAAATCAGTGTTGGTAACAAAAAACACATACATTACACAGCCGTACTACTACGGCTGGCGCCTATCTGCAAACTGGTGCTGGCTAGTGGGGAAGCAGCCTAGTCGTTAGAGATGAATCTGAACACGCAAGGCCTCATTGTATGACTAAACACTCGGGTAATTTTGGACTTCATAGTAACATCAACAAAAATAAGAGATGTTTGTTTTTTTTTTCAAAACGTTCCGGCCATCTCAGTATTACGACAAAATCTAGACTAAATTACTTTTAGGGTTAGCACTTGACATTCTGTTAAAAAAAAGTATTTGTACCAAAAAAAAAATATCAGACGAAAATTATCAAAATTGGTTCAAGTTTACCCAAATTGAGTGAATAGTTCTTTCAGTTATTTTACTTTTGACAGCAACCTATAACAACGATAAATAAGATCACGCTCATGGAAAGCAGTCGTTATATTACATTATATGTCTGTGAAATAACTTCTTGGTAGAGCAAGTTCTGCTGACTCATCTGTTTGTACTAAAGTCCTAATGACTTGGAGATTATTTTTATCTTTCTAATATTATTGATTATACATGTTATATGGCCAACATCCTGATTTAAATAAGACGCAAGGTAACATTAAATTACATATTGTTTTAAACATACAATCATTACGCTGATAGAAGTAATCAAGATAGTAGTGCCAAAAGGGGTCACATTTCACACATCTTTAAACATGCAGCGGGATAACTGTTTTTTTAGGTATTTACAGACATCGATTAATTTATGTTTTACTATTATAATATTTCTTCAGCAATAAAACAAAATGTGCGATACATAATTCATTATTTCATGAAGCATAAGTGTACATAGCAATAATGAACAGGTATTTTCGTCATTGATTGTGATCATCCTGTATGGATAATTATTTCTTACTATTTAATCTCATAATTTATACAATGGTGGCAAAATGACCAATCAATGTAGGTACGTACGTACCAATAAATTGTGGTGTGAAAAAAATTGAGATGTTTTAGAAATAATGCAAAGTAATCCAACAAAAACAATATTGTTGTACGAAAATACCTGTTCATTATTGCTATGTACACTTATGCTTCATGAAATAATGAATTATGTATCGCACATTTTGTTTTATCAGCAATAAAAAAAATGTGCGATACATAATTCATTATTTCATCATTTGCATTATTTCTAAAACATCTCAATTTTTTTCACACCACAATTTATTGGTACGTACGTACCTACATTGATTGGTCATTTTGCCACCATTGTATAAATTATGAGATTAAATAGTAAGAAATAATTATCCATACAGGATGATCACAATCAATGAAATCGTCTATATATGCACCTACTAAATAATGTATCACATTGAATTCGCGTTGATTCCGCATCAATATGAATTTAATATACAAGATTACACAAATTGCCTTTGGCTACTACAGGTATAACTAGAATAGGTTCATAAGCTCTTATTTGAGTATAAACCATCATATGATAATCACATCATGTTATATTTAAAACATTGTACCTATTACAATGTTTACCGTTCTTTAAAATCGGTCGAGGATTACGCCTCGTTTACAAAAATACATTTTCTTGACCATAGAGGCGCGAGAATTTCTTATCACTTAATTTGATATCACGATAAATCACGATAATCACGACATGTGTATTTAACTGAGCATTGTTGACACGACGAGTGTTAATGCAAGAGACCTCATAAAAGTTTATTTATTTATTGTAACACTACTTGCTTCTTGTACATACGGCTACACATCAAGCTATACATTTCCAGTTTACGCTGATCTCGCATTGTAAGGAAAACCTATACAATGCGAGATTAGCTTATACTGGAAATGTATAACTTGATGTGTAGCCGTGTGTATCAGGATAATTTCTACATCATACTCATGACAATAATGTTGTATAATTTATAAAATCATCAGTGTATACACAACATTATGAATACAAAAACCCACTTGGATATTCTCGTCCACTCCTTACTGAAAAACTTTCCTTACGCAAACGAGGCTTTACCAAAGAGAACAAGTAGTGCATATTACAAATTACGTTTTCTTTTACACAAAAACATTAATAACATCATTATTTTGAATATAATTTAAAAAAAAGTCCGTGTTTATCTCCACGATTTCGACCATGTTGACGTGTGGATTTAGGTATGAATCTGAACTGGTAATCTAAACTAAAAGGATGTCAACTTCCTCTTTGTCCGCCAGAAGGTCTAAACTCAGCATCCCTAGACATGCCTGATGCGATAAATCCTGTAGAGTTCGGGGAACTGTAACTAATTGATTCTGGCTACTATAAACTGTCAAGTCTGGCTCGATGTAGACTAAACAGCAAAAATCCTGGCGTGCAATAGGCAGTTTTAACTGAACCACCGTAATTATGTAACGCTGTAGAGCCAGAAACTTCGTCATTAGACAGTAGGTACATGAATGGCCGATGATTACGAAGTGACGTTTTTAGATATGTCTAGAGTGTCAGGGAAACCAGGAGATGGGGCGCTGTACTGAGAATAGTGCGTGCTACCGTAGGTTCAGTTATTTGTGGAGGTAAAAAATGGTTAACACTGCTCTGAGCAAAAACAGAAATAAGAACAGTTACGGTTCCGTCCAAATTTGCCATTAAAAATTAGTACTACGCGCTGTGCCGCCTAAGCACATACGTGCCACCGACAATTCAGTCATTCCGAGAGCTCAGATTGTCGTTACGTCACTTTAGAGAGTGAGTGCAACGCTCGTAGATTACCGTGTAAACACACACATTCTGTTGCATAGAATAGGTCACGTACCTTGGTACCAAGGTATGTGACCTATTCTATGCAGCAGAATGTCGATATTTTGAGACATTTTCGATAGCTTGAATTTAATATGACAACTTCGTGAGCAATTCCGTTATTAGAGTGAGTTTTAATTTTGTATATTTACATTAGTTTCTACATAATTACGGTGGTACAGTACTATCGGGATGTCTGCATGTTGCCAGCTCCTCTTCAAGGGCCGGTGTCGGGTGGTTAAGAGGATGGGTATCAAGAGTTAGTTAGACCGGTGTAGATAAATGCGTCCAAATTTACGGAGGCTAGCGATTCTGGTGTTTAGAAACCAAAGTTATGAGGACAATTATAATAAATGCAAGGTTGACCCAAACCAGCAAAGAAGGGCTCACTATACCCATCAAAATATTCGACGATAATGCATTCATTATCAGGTTCATCGTCGGACAAGTTTACATTTAAATCTAGGTCGCATAACGGACGTGGTCCAACCTCGTTGTTAACGTCTTCGTTATCTGAGTTGTCTGATTCACTTTGTTCGTCGCTTCTTTCACTCGAACTCAAACTTTGTTCCTCGTCAGAAAAACCGAAATCGTTGTAGCCTTCAGATGGTATTTCTTCATCAGTAAGTAAATCATTTTCTGAGGCATCATCTTGATCTTCGATATTTAAATCCTCTAAATCCAAAACTAGATTAATTGATACATCTTCGTTGTCGGGGAGCTCATCGTCAATGTCCGATAATTCAATGTCAGCGTTATCAGATTCTTCATGGAAGCCATTTTGCGAAGCTCCGTCGTCTGAACGTGTGCTGCTTGAGCCAACAAGCTCACCAACTTCGCTACAATTTAAACTGTCTTGGCTAGTTTCTGAATCCATTTTGACTAGTGTAAAAAAACCCGGTGCTTATTAAACTTCTATATTTAGAAGGCGAATCTGAAAAAAAAAATTGTTGTTGAGATTGTAGAAAACTTAAATTAAATTAAAAGAACATCGAAACAGTCAAATAGTTGACAATAAATTATAAGTTCGAGTCATAAAAAACACTGTTTACCTACTCTCGTAAAATATTTAATTAAAAACGTGCCATATCGACAGACTTAACGCATCCGCGACTCTATATATACATACAATAAAATTGTAACAGGCCGATGTCTGTACATTAAAGATATTGAAGAAAAAATAGTATGGGGTGTCTTTATTAGAGCAACAGAAGACAAAACAACGGTTTTTAGATTTTTTGTCTGTCTGTATGTTTGTTATCGCATCACGCAAAAACCACTACATGGAATTGAATGCAGTTTTCAATGATGTATTCCGAGAGGTCTAACTTAAAAAATAGGCTACCTACATATTATCAAAAAAAATTATTATCTACTTGATTCTAAAGTCCACGCGTATGAAGTCGCAGGCAAAAGCTAGTCTCCAATAAAACTAAAACAAGTGAGTAGTTGTAGAGAATTTTATGAGCATTCGCTTACTATGTTAAACCTTTCCCTGCATTGCACCGTTATTGAGATCTATGTGAAAAATCCAAACGTGGGAACTATGACCTCCCCCACTCCGGCTTACCTCTTAGAAATCAGGACTTTTAGAATATTTATTCCCTTAGTACCTTGAATAAATTTCTAATGCAATCGCTTAGGCCCCTACTCACACACTCTACACCCTCTTTTGGGTCATTTGTTGACTGAACTAATAACAGATATTTAAAAACTCGTGCGATAGTATTAATTACCCCTGATATGTAACAGTCTCATAAACTACAACTTGCTCGCCATCCGCAAGCCTGCGCCTACGATGGCCGGAAGCCCGCTATAGACTCCCGTCGCCCAGGGCGTCTCTTGCGGCGGCTAGGGGCGTGAAGGCGCAATCTTTGCCCCACCCTCACGCTCTCCGCCTCCTCCTTCGCGAGTATTACTGCTTCGCAGAAGGAGACGACGGCTTCCCTCTCTCTCGCTCCGTATCATGGGCTGGACCAGGGCCGGACGCGAGAGATCACCGTCGCCGATCACCTTCTCGAGGACACGGCGGTGCTCCATCCAAGCAGGGCAGACCTCCACCGTGTCCTCCAAGCGATTCACACAATGGTGACACCCGAGCGTTTCCTCCCGCCTTCTCGCCGATTTCTCGCGGCAGCGGAGTTACGCCCCGGCCGGCGTTTTGCCTCCTCACGCTACTCCCACATATGCGCGAGGAATTTTGGCTCCAGATCCCATGGCGACAATCCGACAAGGATGCTCACCACCTCATGGCCTCGGACTTGTGCAGGGCCACCTCGAGTCCCAATTGCCAGATCCTTTCGACGATTGTCGCAACCCCACGTGCCGCTACTTCAGCCGCCGCCTGGTGCGACCTCCTCTTTGCCAGGACCAGCGTATCGTCAGCGTAGCAAGCCACTCTGACGCTGCTAGGGAGGTCGTCGCGCAGCACCCAGTCGTATCTGATGTCCCACAGACGCGGCCCAAGGACCCATCCCTATGGGACACCACACAACATCTCTCGCCGGTTCCACTCTCCCTGGTGAAGGGGTAGAGGATGACCCTGTCCGATAGACCTCGACCACGCGGCAGAGGTCGGCATCCGTTGATACTGGAGTGCCTCCCTGATGCAACTCCAGGGGTCTTTAGTTACCCTCACATCTGGCATTATCACTTCAATATAATATATCAAAATGATGTCCACGCAATAGTATGTTTTTTACGAAAACAGCAACAATCAGTAAACTGAAGTACCGACGCCAGCACATAGAGCTATCCCAATCTGTCAAATTTATTTGATACATTTTCAACTTTATTACATAAGCATAAGGTTCATGTTCAATTGGGAAAAATTTACAGTTTGTGGTAGCTTGATATGCTGGCGCCTGTACAATTAGATTTAATTAAATTAACACACATTCATTTTAATCGATGATCTAGAAAACATGTTAAATACTTATTTCTTCTTCTGCTGACAAAATTCAGATGTCCCTGGGGCAGCCGCAGAGATAGCTGTCACCTTATATATGGACCACAACTACTTCTGCACCCGCTTAAAATTTAACACGGCTTCTACAAGTATACACAAGTCCTCTTTGGAAGGCAAATTACTTGGGACACGATTGGCGCAGTGGTTAAGCAATTGGCTGCTACGCTGCGTGTCGCGGGCTTGAGTCCCGCACGTAACAAGAGACATTCCTAGTGTGGGGCAAAGTTAATTTTTTAAAGAATAAAGAAGCTGTGGACAAACCACTCCTCCCCGTGCAAACTTCATCACTCTGACATATCGTAGACAACCCTAGAGAGGAACTGCATTGACCATTAGGGAAAACTGAAAATCTGTGAACTAATTGCGGCAAAGGTTAGAAAAATTTGGTTTAATGGGGTCTTTTTATCATAAAACCATTATAAATCCAGTGTGATTGTAGAACCCATTCATAGATACATATGTGGCACTTTCTTTTCTGCCAGTCATGTACGACTATTTACATCCTACAGGGGTTGAATGAGGCAAACGACAGAGCTATTCTATAGTCTGAGCATGCTTAGCCTTGAATCTTCCAAGCACAATGCTAGGGGGCTCGGGTTTAGATAGTATCCCATCTGTTGTGCTTGGATAATCTGTAAATTTTTCGGAAACAACATTTTAACACATTATTTCCGATCATAATACTCGTACTCAATTTGTGTCGCACAATATACACTCAATCATTATTTGCCCTAACTTGGTGATAACGTAATAATGAACGTTGTAATCAACTCATTTGAAATACACAATCAGTCTTACTTAGAAACGTTTCTTAAATTTTAAACATGATTACAGAAAAACACCACCAGAGTGGTTTAAGAAAAAGACAAACCAAATCAAAGCAAATCTGCACTTATAACATTTCTTCGTCTTCTAGAAAACCGAATAAAACCCGGAAAAAATAACACCAAGTTATTCCTTTTGCTGCTATTAAAACGCGTTTTTACGTTCCTTGAAGTATGTTCAGAAGTGTATTCCTGTCAAGTAATATAAGTACCTTTATTAATTATATATTACCAGTGTTATTGTAGAAATTGAGTTAGTCACTCTTCACAACGCTTCTTCTGACTCCGCCAGATATAGCCTGAAATGGAACAGAATTTGATTTAAAATTAACAGACACCTATAAGGATAAACAGAAAAATTTGTCAAAACTGCCCATTATGTAGATATAGTACAAATATCAAGATCCGTACCTGATTCCAGGTGTAATTAGTCCACCAAAATATCATAAAGTATATGTAGATATAGTACAAATATCAAGATCCGTACCTGATTCCAGGTGTAATTAGTCCACCAAAATATCATAAAGTATGTGTGTATCAATATATTAAAGTGTCTATTTTCACTACACTAAACGTGACTTTCCAATGCTATTTATTCACTTCACAAACAAAATCACATCAGGTTCTTTTCACACATTTAAGATGGCCGGCTAGCTGGTTCCGGGTGGGTCCGCTTAAGTATGAGGCTAGCAGTGTACGGGTAAATTTGTCAGATTTCACAGTTAGGTAGGATTGACTCGATTTATACACTCACTGTTGGGTACGCGGTCCCGTTCACTCGCCAGGACCCATAAAAGATCCGCAGCGCATTCGACGCCCGAACACAAATAAGAGAAAACAGCGAATAGCCAGAGTAGCTCCTGTCTAGTCTGGCTCGCTTGAATACAACACAGGGCTGCCACATAAATTGCGCAGTTTCCCAACCGAAATAATTTAATACTGTGTAATGGAACGATGAGTTTTTGTTCGAAAGTATTCTCGATCGAAGGTGTAAAGTTATTTTTTTTTGTTTATTTTGAATTAGGCACCAAACTAAGTGAATTATGTAAGCACTGAAATAGAAAACCAATTCTAAAAATCACGTTTTAAAATTGGTTGTATTTTTTATGTTAGGTGTATTTTAGTAGATATCTCAAAAATCAATACAAAATAAAATTTATTTGACTTTTATTCTGACCTATATTTAAACTTACAGACAACCAGGTTATCCATGAATGGGCGCAATTAAGCCACGAAATCCTGCTGCTGGAGCCGTAGATTTTTTTAAGGTGGATATTTCCATCATATTCAGAGGAGACGTTCAAGTTCTTGTAAATAATAATAATAATAATTTATCATTTATTCTCTCTTCACAAAGCTGACTTAAATTAAAAGTGTACATAGAATGTCCCAGCTGTATGCCATCCTTGTGAGAGACTGGTGCCTAATATAGGTTTTTCGAAAAAAAAGCTGTGATCCAGGTCACCAGGCCCCTTCCACGGCTAGCATTAGCTTAACAGAGATACCGTGCAAGATCTAAAGTTAAACAATAGGTATGCATGAAAAGAAAATCAAAACTAAGAGAAATTTAAACAATTTGATTAACACAAATAAAGTGAGAAGAAATAACAATTTTTTTTTTTTTTTTTTTAACCTAACTATAATAAAATTGTGCAGAAGTTATTGAGTCATGTTGTGATGTTGTGTTGTGTTGTGGTGTTGTAAATGATGAGTAAGTATGCGTAATCTTGATTATATATTTTTTTCTCAGTTACTTTTTAATATGGTTCGGCAGCTTAAGTGATTTGTGCGGCCTACCCAAATGTCCTTTCTTTGGTATTGTTCGTCGAACCGTTTGCTTCTTAAGTTCTGAGTTGTACAGAACGTCGACGATAATCGTCGGTTGGTGCCTCATTTCATTAAAAACGTGTCACAAGCCTCTGCTAGTTGGTTTCGGCCCTTCGTATGCCTTCCAAATGTCCAGAACACCAGGGTCCCGAGATATGTCAAAGACATTTTTAATAATAATATGACCGGATGGAGTGAACACTGACAAGTAACAGAGCTTCCACCTCATTGGCCGGCTTGAGTGTAGATTCGCAACACTAAACGTGCTCAGAGGAAGGCAGTATTCCAATAAGTGCTGGTAAGAATGTTGAGCATTTGCGGACTCTAGATAGGTCCTTATAGCCGTGGAATACCTCTGCACTCCTTAAGTTCCATAGAATATGTTGCCCTCTTGTCACTACGTCACTAAGTGCTGCCATTTTTGCCGTGTAAAATAAAACATTGATCAGGCAGGGGCTATAGTCTTTCCATGATTCTAGGTAACTTAGTCCACTTGAGCCATCCAAAGACCCTTATTCTAATGCCATTTTTTGCATATCCTGCAATAGTACTACAGTGGAGTTTTTCTTGAGTGCGCTTGCATAATGCGTAGGCACAGGGATAATCGTCGAATGGTACCTTATTTCATTATAAGCGAGTATCGGTCCTTTGCGAGTTGGCTTTGGCCCCTCGTACGCATTCCTAAAATCCAGGACGGTCATGGTCCCGAGATATGTAATGTAATCATTCCATGCAACATGTATCTATCACCTTTGCTACCGGTAACATTAAATTATGTTTCTACAAATACCTAACTGCAGGTTACAAATAAAAAAATAATTTGAAAAATCAAAAAAGCCGAATGCTTAAAAAGAAAGATGGATACATGAAACTTGTTTTAAAAGGATGACTATTAGACTGAATACTATAAGCACTCTCATGCAGTCGGAGGCAATAAAGATCTTTATTGGTAAAAAGAAGATGCCTTCTGAAAATTATTGCCATCTTTTTTATTAAATTATCGTTAGTATCTAGGCAGTCGGGTTTTTTGATTTTGTAAATTATTTTTAATGTGTAACCTGTTGACGTTAATGAGACCTATTTATGGAACCCTTTATTTTGATATCCCACTCAATAGGCTTTGGGAAAAAAGAAATTTTGAAGACACAATATGGCGCCAAAAATCGTCCAATTTTCTTTTACCCAGTGTCACTCTCACAATTAAGATGAATCTAACGGCACCTCTCAAGGTGAAATCGATCAAGACGTTAGGGTAAAGAGCGTGCCAAAGAAATATACATGCATACGTACATACACTCGTAAAACATAACCCACCTTCTTTCGCAACCGGGGAAAAAATGGACAATCGGTTTTACTCCAGTCAAATGTATGCTGAATAAGTGAATATTCATTGAGCAAAATAATATAGTGTAATAAATTAAAACTGCACGATGACAACCTTAAGTTACCCGTGAGGGATATAATCAATACCGTCTCCGGTCCGGACGCGCCGTGAAGGGGGGGCACTAGTCATAACAATGACCATTGTTGTTGTGCTACTAGATTGTTGACATTTAATTTTGTTTATGTTATTTCTAAATAATTTCTTGAATTATTTAATAAGTCACCATGTAAACTCACACACCCATATGCAGTTACAAAAAATATGTAGTTGTCTTGAATTTGCATAACGCATCGCGTTTTTGTGTGCGTCTTAGCTGCAGCCAATCGGAGGCTACGCGATCGCAACGACCCTGCCGGGACCCTGCTAGTACTACGATAGTTTCTGAACTTTGTATGCAAATCTGGGTTTTATAGCCTACTGACATTACTACCAATATCCTCGTCCACTTTGATCGAGTGTCTCTCTTACACGTTCAAGGTACAATGCCGATCATTGATTTATTATCCCCCATCAGAGCTTTTTATAGCGCCGTAGGCTTCTTTAAAACGGCTCTTCAAATGTTATTTTTATTTTGCTTAATTTATTTTAAAAGAATAGGTAAATTGGTATCTTTTTCATGTTTCTTGGAATTTGTGAGAACTTTAATTCAATAAGGCCCCAACCAGGTGATAAGTAAGCCGTTAATGATTACACTTTCTTAGCAATAAGACCGTCACGTTAAGTAATCGTTTTCCTATTGCAAAGATTTTGTCTGAAAATTAGGAATTAAGTACTTGTAAAGTGATTACCTGCCATTTTTCCACTACCCTTTTGCCATGCCATTTATATTGGTTATGAAATTTATTTATTTTCAAATAGGTAGGTAGTTAAAGTGACTTGATTGTCACTTTACGATAACGTTATGCTAAATAAAATTTAACCAAAACACAAAAAAATCAACTCTACTTTTTGTTACTAATTTATCCTCATTCCTCGTCCTGATCACGATTTATCCACCTATTAATTGAGAACTTTTCAATGAGCCCAAACACGATACTTTTGCTGTTTATTGGTGAGTGACTTGGGTATCCTGGACATAGACGCCAGGTGTTGCTCCAGCATTAGTTCAAGGTTACTTTGTTCGTCTAATATCTATGCAGTAATAGAATACCAAATTTCGACTTGATCAGACCCGTGGAAGATGCTCAAATCCCTTCATCAACCAGAAAAGAGCTGATAAAAAACTCACACACACACTGACACGTCAAACTTATAACACCCCGTCGTTTTTGCGTCGGGGTTAAAAAAGGACATGATGTTCTGTAAGCGCACCACATAAGAACGACTGGACCGATTTTGTTTTTTTTTTTGGTAGTTCGAATAGTCCGTATTAGGTTTTATGGAAATCAAAATTAAAAGTACCCCGGAAAATGTTGGAACTCGGCAAAAACTGAATGTCCTTTTTATGGAGTTTTTAAATTTGGACGGAATAACGTGTGTCGGTTCAACTAATTTATCATCGGTAACATTTTTTTGCCTTCATAATGCAAACAAACCCACACTGGGCCCGCGTGGTAGGTTACAGCATACTCCCTCTTGATGAGACGAGGCCTATGTCCAAGCAGAGGGACGTATATTCACGCCTGTATACTCCGAAGAGTCTGGCATTTAAGCCTAGCCTAAGCTTAGCCTAGGCTATTTAAGCCTGTGTCAACATTTAGGCGGCGAGCGCATATTAGGTATTTAACTTCATGTTGTGCACACACATTTTGTTGAACTTACATTTTGTAACATGGCATTATGATATGGATTGTGAGTGAATAGAATAAGCTAATTCGCACAGTCATCAGTTTTAAGATAAAGTAACATTTTGTATTGAACATTCACAATTAATTGTATATATTTTAGCGCTTTAAAGTGATTTATTTAAAGAGAATTCAAATCGTGCTATCAATGTTTTTCCCTTCGCGTTGTATATAATATACAGGCGCGATGAACGATAATAGGGGAGTCCGTTTCTACATAGTAAAGTAGTACCGGGTGGAGCTACCCTAAATCCACCCCACCCCACTGAAATGTATAATTTTCCCATTTGGCTTATTGTGTGGATCCCGTGTGTAGCGTTGAGATTTCTCCATTTGATATATTCTCCAGTAGACGCGTTGAAGGCCCATTTAGAAATTTCTACATCCCGCGATGCCTTGGTAGATGATTCCCGACTGATCCAGTCATGCCAATGACACCCGTTACTCGCCTGGCGATGAAGAACTCGCCCTTTCACATATACCAAAATAACATTTTTTTAACTTTTTGTCAGTCTGTTTGTTTGTTCCGGCTAATCTCTGAAACGGCTGGACCGATTTTGATGGGACTTTCACTGGCAGATAGCTGATGTAATAAGCAGTAACTTAGACTACTGTTATTTTAGAAATTTTATTTATTTTTAACTATTCCGCGCGGACGAAGTCGCGGGCCTAGCTAGTCTTCTATAAATTAATACGTTGTAAAGCAAAATTAATGGAGAAAGAGTGCAGAAAGCTAATATTTTTTATATAATTACATTAGAAATTCATTAAGTTTTAAATTAATGATGGTTGAATTTCGACCTCTGGGCAACCACTAGTCCATTTAAATTCAGGAATGTCACCGGCAGTGGTTCAAAATTTTCCGGATTCCTTCCAGATTTTTGTCATAATATTACATTAATCTAAGAGGAGCTTGTACAAAATTATATTCTACTGCCGTGTAGCAGCTACCCAACAAATCACTACAAAGAAGAAAACACATGGATTAACCGGTAAAAGGTACAAAGAACATATTGAAATGATAGAAGAGGAGAAATGATAAAAGAAAATAAAAAAATAGTTAAAAAAACTGGAATTTGGCTGCATCCGGTTAGACTGGGAGCCGACCTCAACACTCTTTAGCCGCTCTTAGTGAGCAAGTTATACGTATACAGCTGATGTCATTGGAATCAGCACCCTAATTGCGTAACACGCGATTAATCATAATCGGTTTCATTTTGACAGTTGAACAATATTCATTGCGTTATTTACGTTGTTGAGCAGACACATTTTTCGAACATATGAAGCAATGGTTTAGCCATCTGTTTCAAAACGAAACAAATTATGATGAATCGTGAGTTACGCAATTAGGGTGCTGTTTAGAAGAGCACATAAAAAATGTTTGTTGTTTGAATGCCTATATTGACTCATTTGCCCAATAGCAATACTTTCCATTATCAGTCTTAAATATTGTTTATTACAGATCTGACTGTTCTGTATGTTTAAACTATAGTAAAGGTAAGATGATTATTGTCCCATTATGTGATTTTGATTGTGATAGCGGATAATAAAGATGATTTATACCTAAATGTTTAGATTTTTTTTATTATTGAATTATTGTTTCAAACATTTCAAATAAGTACATTATATTTTTAACCGACTTCAAAAAGGAGGAGGTTCTCAATTCGTAGAATTTTTTTTTATTTTTTTTTTATTGTACCGATTACTCGAAGATTGCTGGACCGATTTGGATTTTTTTTTTTGTTTGAAAGGGTATACTTTCCAGGTGGTCCCATGATCATCAAGTCAGGATCTGATGATGGGATCCTGTAGAAAAAGAGAGAACTCTTCAAATTTTATAGGCACACTAAGCGATTTGGGTATTATTTGGAAGAGTACTTTCTCGAAGTGGTCCCAATTCAATTTAGTGAAGATCTGATGAAGAACTTCGGAGATAGGCAACGGAACTCCTCAATAAATGATAGCAAATGGACTGGGATTGCTGAAATCTCATGTATGTCTATTGCTTACACCAGTTCATAACATAACATCACGCCGGTACGCTGTGAAGGGTTAAGCACATGTGAACCACTACAAAGTGAGAAATAACTTTAATTTCGGAAGGCGGTAACAAATAATTAAAATACAGCTCCAAAGACACCGACTTCCGAAATTAAAGTTATTTTTCACTTTGTAGTGTTTTTTTGGAAGTCGGGTGTTTTTTTTTTTTTTTTGATGACTGTACCTTTAAAATACCTTGGAATTTGGGACGAGGCACAACTTTAATAGTTATATGGGAATGTTATGGAGATGAATGAAAATCTTCTTCTATTGTAATTAGACGTTTAATTAGCGATTTTAGATTTTACAAAATTATTGATGTTCTATGTGCGTGTATGTCGAGCGAATAATGAATGCAACGGCCGCGCCGTGCGCGGAGGAATTCGGTACTACGTCCCGCATTCCTCTCATCTGTCGTCCAGTAGTAGTGAGCTCGCCGCTCGTGGTGACGATGTCTAGACATGCCTTGGAGTAACAGCCTCCAACGAAGAGGTGGAAGCAGGTAGAAGTTGAGAGAAGTTAGGGTTCTTCCTCCTTTAGCAGCGGACACAATCTGGGGGTATGATCTTTGTATCATTCCGTTAGCTGTTTTAATGTCAGCTACACTTACTAGTCCATCTTTGCCAGGTGAAGTTTTTATGACTCGTCCAAGACGCCATTTCAAGGGTGGCAAATTGTCGTCTTTATATAATGAGCACCAAGGGATTAGGTGCTATTGTGTCGGTGTTGGACTGCGTTTTAGTCCTCGTCTGCAGTTCCGAAACGTACTCCTGCAACCACCGCTATGGAAAGTACTGCCTCATCTGCTCGTGAAAAAAAAAAGCGTGAAGTGTTTGTAGCTCTGAGGTTTTCGTACTTAGGTGGGAAAAACGAGTGGCCGGCTAATCAGGAAATGGGCTGGTGTAAAAGGGAGTTGGTCGTTTGGGTCTGAAGACATGGGATATAAGCCGCGCAGATAGAGAATAGATCTGAAAATGGCGTCCGCTCGCATGCGTTCTCGCTCACTCTCTATCGCTGTCTATACTCACACAGTGAAGTACGCGCTACAAAAAAATAGTCAGTCAGGATTCGCTTTCCACGCTACTTGACGCACTCCGAGTTATCGTTAAATTCGTTCCGTTATTCGACGTGTGCGTCGGTCTAATATAGTTCCGCCTTTACTTTACTGGCCTAAGGGATAACGGAACGTGACTTTATGTATGTATGTGAGGTGGTATTTTTGTTATGATTCTGATATGTCACAATTAATAAAGACAAATTTTAAAATCCAGTGATATTAATGTACCTACCCTTGCTCCTTATTTATTTAATTAATATTTTTGTCATTATTTCTACTATTATTAATTAATAATATTAAAAAAGAATAATATATAACAAAAAAAGTCAATAAAAATCGATGTTTGAGAACTTGTTTTGCCAACCGTACCATGCGTACCCGCCGCCATTTTCAGATCTATTCTCTATCTGCGCGGCTTATACATAGGTTTGGAATTTCAGAGGGCTTCTATCCTACTAATATTATAAACGCGAAAGTTTGTAAGTATGGATGGATGGATGTTTGTTACTCTTTCACGCAAAAAAGGCTGAGCGGATTTGGATGAAATTTGGCATACATATAGATTATAACACATAGGATACTTTTATCCCGGTAGTATGTTACCGCGGGATAATTTCCGACTTCGACGCGGGCGAAGCCGCGGGCGGAAGCTAGTGTGTCAATAAAGTGGCCAATTCCTCATAAGTGAGGTTAACGTTTCCTACACGACGGAGATGATGTTTAAAGGATTTAACCCCTGCCTCGCACAAACCGCCAAAATGTGGTGAGTAGGGAGGAATAAGTAAAATTTAATATTTTCACCAGCAGCAAAACTTTAAATATCATTTCCATTACTAGTTAAATAATGAGAGAATTCCTTTAGTGCGCCTACAAACGTTCTTCCATTGTAGGAAAATATTTTTGCGGGTTTTCCAAGATGAGATATGAATCTTTTTAAAGCCAATAAGTATGCCTCAGAACTTAGACTGGAACAAAAACAAACGTAAGTAGATAAATCGAAAATACTTTTGTTAATCCCATAAACTAAGGGGATGTCGGTGAAAACGGGCATTCTCTAAGTTTATGGGATCTCCTAAGAATGGTCAGGGGCCTGGTAAAAGGTGGTTTCTGTTTCACCAACAGTAAGGGGTCAGTTAACCGCTAAAAGGTCCCCTAAATTTAGGTGGCCGAAATGTGGGCCCATACATACATACTTAGGCAGCGCATGTAAATAACTTTGCTATAATCTGCCTGGTTAGACAAAAATTGTGATAGCTCGGCTAATATGCAAGATATTCAATATAATTTATAGTCTATAAGCACTCACATATAACGCAAAATTCAACCAATGAAAAAATTAAATAGAATTGGACAATTAGTTCCGGAGACTACCCCATAAATACCAACTTACAAACAAACACCTCTTTATAATATATATAGATTTAAATCTTATTTATTACACAACTTGATATTAGTTTATTTCTAAAGTAATATTTACAATGTTAACTAATCTCTAATCCATTTGAAATAAGATTAGACAATTAAATAAACCTTTTTAACAGTCCGTCCAACCGATTTTGACTTCTATTCCGTAGGCATAAGGATGGCATTAAAAGCAAATAAGTGGATAAATTGGAAAAAAAATATTCAGTGCGCAAACTTTAACCATGAATTCAGCGGTACCATTCTAGACGCCCCAGCAAAGAAATTTTTCGGCGATTTTACAAAAAAAAAATCAGCTGTTTCATAGAACTGTGCAATACCTACGCAGTCAAAATGTATGGAACAGCAATTTTTTTTTTGTATAACCGACGAAAAGTTTCTGCGCTGGGGGTCTACAATGATTATTATGCTGAATTCATGGTTACAGTTTGCGCACTGGATAAAAACTTTTCCTGTGAAAATAAGTTTTCTCAGCATTCAGTATCATATACGATTTTTTCCCTTCCATTTAATTATAACTTTTTTTCTCACGGCTGAGTGACGATTCTGGACACAGAGGTAGATAAGTTAACACCAGAAGTCTAGCATAGGCCAGCGCCCTCAGATCATTATGATCTGAGCCAGCGCTATGATCTGAGCCAGCGCCTGTGCCATTGGATCTGCACAAAACACTAGAATGAGCGTCGCGGAGAAGCTTAATAAAGTGCGGGTTGGTAAATGTCACAATCTTGGACATTTTTTATTCTAGGACATGCTGGTTACCTCACGATGTTTTCTTTTACCATTCTAAGAGCAGTGGTCTTGAAATAATTTACACAAAGAAAAGCGCCTGTCTAGGTTCGCACCTACTACCCACAACTCGTAAGTCGCGGCCGTTACCATTGGACCACCACAGCTCTGTCTTTCGTCGCGCACGCCCTCTATTATTTATGTTTCGTACTCAATCGTGCCACCTTTTCCCACGTTCATTACCTACACGTCATGCTGGTGGCTTCACTAGTTTAAAACACTCGAATACAGATGGCACTTTTCACAAAAATTATTTAAATGAAATTGTTGGGCTCCTGAACGAGGAAAGCTAATATACTCGTATTAGTCACAGAGTCCTTTAATTTTACCATACTGAACTATAGACCAACCTTGTTCCGTGGAACGAGTAATTTGCGTTCGTGAAGAAACTTGCGCCATCTGATATCATAGTTAGAACTTCTTTTGGATAGGCCTATAGTAAGCATAAAAATGTTCATTTCAAGGATTGATAAATGAAATACAATTTAGCGAATAATGTTTTTATTACTTTGAAACTAAGTAATTATCCTATGACAAGACACAGTGATCATTTCTTTTGTAAACAATAGAACTGAAGTGGGTTAAAAAAAATTTAACCCACTTCAGTTCTATTGTTTACAAAAGAAATGATATTTAATATACTAATAACGGAGCTTCACAATTTTGACAAGTTGCGATTTGTTTAGCGCCATCTATTCGAATTAAAATGAACATTGCTACAGAGCTGCCATCTTATATCTTTAGTTGAAGTTAAGTTCAACGACCAAAAAAATTAAAAAACCCCTAATTAACTTATTTTGTACAGGGACTACCATATACTCCGTGATTTGTATCATTATACCCATTGCTGTCCCCAGTGTTTTGTACTAAAATTGAGCTTCTGGCTAAATAATAATAGCCGCACGGGTCAATCGATCAGGTTAAGCTACGCTTGATGCGGTTGGTCCGTGGATGGGTGACCATCTTTACATACCAAGACCCGCCCGTGCCTCGGAAAGCACGTTAAGCCGTCGGTCTCGGCTGTCATTTATGCTTCTTTGACAGTCGTTACGGATCGTCAGAAGCCCGAAAGTCTGACACCAATCTTACCAAGGGTTATCGTATTACCCAGTAACTGTGTCGTGGAGGTCAGATAGGCAGTCGCTCCATGTAAAATACTGGTATTCAGCATCATCCGGTTAGACTGGAAACCGACCCCAACATAGTTGAGAAAAGGCTAGCCAGATGATGATCATAGTTTTGAAAATGCATCATCATTTTTCTTTTCTGTGTACACACACCACCTGAACAACTTTCACTGTAAATTATTATCTATTTTTCAGACTATTTATCAACGTTTAAATCTTACATACTCGTACGTATGCTATCAATGCTCACAACCAAAACAAAACACTTTGGTTTTATAAAAAACTTTAGACCTCTGCGATGCTTTTTCAGCGAGATATCGGCGATAACGTGTTTTTCACCGTTTCACTGGCGTGGCCATGGGGTTTTAGCCTTACAGCTCCGGAAATGTAAACCTAGGATTTTTTGCTGTATATTTACTACCTAATTTTTACAAATTCAAATCTGGGTTTTACAATAAATTATTACGACCATCCACTCAAACGAAACATAAACTATTCAAAAGCCCCATTATTCAGCTATACGATACAACAAACACTTCAAACAACCCACATAAGACATGAGATTGCAGCAATCCCAGTCCATTTGCTATCATTTATTGAGGAGTTCCGTTGCCTAAATCCAAAGTTCTTCATCAGATCTTCACCAAATTGAAATGAGACTACTCCGAGAAAGTACTCATCTAAAAAATAGGTACCTAGATCGCTTCGCGTGCCTATAAAATTTGAAGAGTTCTCTCTATTTCTCCAGGATCCCATCATCAGATCCTGACTTGATGATCATGGGACCACCTGGGAAGTATACCCTTTAAAACAAAAAAAAATCCATCCAAATCGGTCCAGCCATCTTCGAGTAATCGGGGAACATACATAAAAATAAATTAAAAAAAAAGGTTCCGACGAATTGAGAACCTCGTCCTTTTTGAAGTCGGTTAATAAAATAAAAATCACAATATCTATTAGGTATGTCTTTTGCTCTTTGCTCGACGTCAAACTCTTCACCAAGGAACATAAAATACCACAACTGTCACTGGGCATTCTTAATAAATTTATTTAAAGCCGAACAAATTTACTTTAATTTGCTCGACAAAAATCCTGAAATTTTCGCGGTCAGTTTTTCTTCTAAACCAGTAACAGATTAAAACAATTTAAAACACATGGCGCCACCTTGGCAAAAACCATGGAACTAAAACTGAAACTCTCAACATTTTCGCAATGAAGATAGTCCACACTCCACAGATACTCGTAATACTGGCTGTTTGAGTTTATTTATGTCACATGAAGGAAATTAAAAAACGAATTACTTTTTACTCCCTATAGACAAAAATACAAATTCAATCTATCATTTATCAGGTCTCTGCAACGCTTAGTTTTAAAGATCTCCTTGACCGCGCGGTTCTCCGCGTTTCAATGGCGCGGCCACGTTCAAACCCTTATAACTTTTTTATCATAACTAAGACAACTTTTACAAATTTTTACAGAATCTTTACTTTACATTTATCAGAACATATATTTTTATTTTCGCAAAACTTTCTGAGTGTTCCACCTATGAGGGTAAAGAAAGAACTAACGATTACAATGTCTGAGACAATGTATAATTAAATTTTAATAAAATATAGGCGAACAATGAATTAAGGTAATTTGCCAGACACAATTTTTAAAAGGCACAAAAATATGGATATGAATTTGTTTATATTTATGAAGTTTTATAAATACGTGGCTATTGTAGATAGGTACTTCACTTCGTGGGCATACAGTGATGTATGGGTCCAGTATAATAATGTACTGAGAGTATTGCTGCGGGTGCCGTGGCGTGGTTTTTTTGTTTTATTATTTTTTATTACTAAATAGGCCCGCTCTTGACATCGATCACGCCTGATGGAAAGCAATTGATGAGGTCTATGATGGATCGAGCGTGCCCAGAAAAGCCTGCTCACTCTTGTTCAAGGCACTGGTACTCCCACGCACCGACGAAACACAGCAAGCTGCTTGACGCCGGACTCCGGTGGGAGGGTGATCGCGAACCAAGCGGGCGTTAGCCCTACCACCGCAAGGGAAGAATTGGCCAGTCATCATTTCATCAAGGTATTGGGGTGACTGTCCAGGAAGCGCCGAGCGCTCGGTTCATTCGAGTTACTGGTGGAACAAATTCAATTAATAAATAATGAATGAATTAAATGAATGAATGAATTAATGATTGAATAATAATGAATTGATAATGTATGTGTATTATAAGTATATAAAGTATTTAGGTACCAATCTTATTTATTATTCATTATGATACAATTTGTATAGCTAGTTTTTTTTCAATCATTGTTCCTCTCAACCTAAGCACTTAACAACTAAGCACACCCTTGGTTGACTGGTAGAGAATGCCTAAGGCATTAAGTCCGCCTTTGTACCTTTTTGTGGGCGAGAAGTTTAAATAAATAAATAATTCAAATTCAAAAAACAATCTTCATGCATCCCAAAAGTGGTAAAAAAAAGTGGTGATCCCATGGTAGTGTTTGCGAATAGCTGTGTATCCCTGATGACGCGTCTTCGCGGTGGCACCAACAGTATTCTTAGTGTATTCGCAAAATCAGTGGGAACACCCGATGTTGCGGAAGTGGGTGCAGCTCCACGCTGAATTTTGTTATTAACTCTGTGGACTCTTGTCTGAAATAAAAGTTGTATATCTATTTTAAAGTGGTGTCTTACGATTTCCCCGCAAACAAAGTCACGGACAGAAACTGATATATAAGTAGGTACATACAGTTACAAGTAAGATACCTACACCAAGTTTCAAGTGCGAGTGCGGTGCTTCTGATCAGTCCATGCCCCACTTGCTGGAGTACCATGAGTGCCGTTCACCTGCACCTTGGATGATCTAAACAACGCCGCTGGTGCCGCAATGAACATGGCCACTTACTGGCAGACCAAGTCTCAACGTGTTTATTTGCATCAGTAGGATCATAGGGTATTTATTGTTTCCTTCTGATACACAGGATACACTCACGGTTTTGCGTATCGAAAGCAATGCACATAACTCAAACCTTGTATATAATTTAAAAGTGTATCCGTTTCAATGGCACGGCCAAGGCGATATTTCAAAAAAAATAATCTACCAAGATTCTGTAAAAATTTGTATGCCAGTGCCAGTTGTGGTTCCAGTGAGTCGGAACCGGTATCGCATAGTTCGGGGTGAGTCGGAACTGTCTGCGGTGATTCCCCAGCGAGTCGGGCTGGCGCTGGCGCTGCGTTGTGCTCCAGTGGGTCGGATGTGGTACAGCGCCAGGTTGAGTGGTTGCTGATAAGGCTGTGGGTGATGACCAGGCATGCGGTTCGCTGCATGCGGGTGGTCAGGATAAGATACCCGTTGCGGCCGTGGTTGCTGGCTGGTTGTGTAGCTCGCTGCTCAAAAGCTTGAGGAAGTGGTCTTGATGATGATGACGATGACGTCACGCTGAAGTGTTGCACGAAGGCTGCGCTGACATTCTTTCTCGGGTCACCAGTATAGAGGTATGACGAACAGGGTGTAAAGTTCTCTCATACCTAATGATAAAGAGAAGACCCTCCGACCAGACGGGTGTTGTGTCTGGTGGGCAACTGCCCGACCGTTGATGTAGGGATGTTGTACCTATGTGAGTAGCGCGGTAAACTTAGACTGCGCGATCTAGGATTTCGGTGACGTGAGTCTTGCGTAGTTCGCCTGTGGCATTGTAAATGGCGCCACTTCTCTTTTTGTATTTTTAGATATTGTTGCGAAACATTTTCTGTAGTGCCGCTACAGGACCTTCCTTTTCTATAGAGGTTGAATGAACTGTATTTACTGTTAAGCCTCCATAAGGTGTAACAGAATGAACGAAAGTCCTGTAATTAGTTTGTTCATGATCGACTACTGAATCGATTTCAATAGATAACTGTTGACAAAGGTATTCTTTATAATAAAAAAAAATCTGTACTTACCTACCGCCAATTACGCCAAAGAAAATTCAATCTTATGTCAATGTGATAAGACTCAATTTTAAATGCATAAAGTCATGCTAGGTTCAACACGATTTTTATAATAATATCAATGAGAGTGTGAATGACGTTCACTAGGTGGCAGCACTGAGACGGCAGGTCCGGGCACCTCTCGAAAGTGTCAAAGACTGAATGGTGAATGAAAGAATGAAACGAATGACATCAAATATTTTAAGTTCAATGTCGAACTGGAAGAACTCTTGTCAAAGTGGCGCCAAAAGGTGGCTTGAATATTCATGGACACCCCCCTTAGCTTAACAAAAAAATTTGGTCATTGTATTATGCTTTTAACTCAATACCTACTGTAATTGGGGTGTATAAGGTCTTGCGTTAATTGTGTTACACGTTAAATAACATATCACAAACATTAATTTTCCTTTGTTTCATCTATGTATCTTGTGCATACGAATATATGAAATTGTGTAAGTAATTACATAATGTGACATAACGGGGCGGCAGATGTCAATCGCATTGTTTAGTTTTATCCACGTTTTTCCAACAAAACGCTTATATTATGTGTGGGGTGGAAGTTTTTCCAAGAAAAGACAACGACGATTCAGTTTTAAATATTTTGGGAATATGTATTAATAATAATGCAAAAATTGACGATTTATCAATATTTTTCACTCAAAACTTATCGATTCTGTGTAAAAAAAAGTCCATGCGATAAATAACGACATTTTATATTTCACTTGCCCTTCTCTAGTTGGTTTACTATGACCACAGACAAATAAAACCGTTTATATGTCTGTGACTGTGACGTCCTAGAAACCGTTCAGAAATATTTTCATGTCCTTCTTTGGTGTTGTCAACTTAGTGGGATTTCCACTAAACCTGAGAGTTTGGACACCTTTTGCCAAAATTATGGTTTTAGTGGCTGGTGGTTTTGTCTAGTGGTTAGTCTAATTCAGTTTTTAGAAAACCAAACAATCGACAACTCAATATTTGACTTGAAAAAAATTACAATTACATGATAGTGACATTTTTTATTTTGTAAAAATAATTGTAAGTACTATGATGTGAAGAAAATGCCTTTGATAAGTTTTATTTTCATTCTCAAAATTAATCTTCAAATGGACCTCTAGAATGGCTACTGAATATTGAAAAGAATAAAAATGATAAATTGCGACTATAAAGTTTATTTCTGGTAGTTTGAAGAACCGCTATTAGTGGACTCGGGGAAATAAGTTGGCAACACGTAATCCAGTGGTGGTAAGGTGGTAACCGTGTGTTATAGAGTATAATTATGTATTCTGTGGGTATTATTGATTTTGTTCTCCTCCTTTCGTTTGTCTCGCAGAATACTTTATAAAGGTTTGTCTGGTGCACAAAAGCTGAGAATTAATACTTGATCGTTGGTAAGCTTGTTCATCAATATTACTTTACTTTTACCGGCATTGTAATGATTTTTTTGGTGGGAATTCATCAAATAATTTTTCCCGCTCTGATTGGCAGTTGCGCACTACAATACTAACTATTTGGGATATATAATTAAACCCAATCCATCCATCCATTATTTATCTTTAATAATATTTAAAAGAAGAAGGATTTGATTGTTTGTAATGGATAAACTCAAAAAACAATTTAACCGATTTTAAACATTCTTTCCACTGTGGAAAGCTACATTATTTCGGAGTAACAATTTCACGCGGGCGAAGTGCATATTTATTATTAATAAATATAACAATACCAATACGCTGATGTAGAATTTGTTCCTCATCACTAATCGTACTAATATTTTATATGTGAAAGTTTGTGAAGATGTTAGTAATGTTTGGATGTTTGTTACTCAAACACGCAAAATCGGTTGAACGAATTTGGATGAAATTTGGCACACAGATAGTTTATTATAACCTGGATTAACACTTAGGATAGTTTTCATTCCGGAAGTACATTCCTGTGGGATAATTTTCAACCTCCATGTGGGCGAAGCCACAGGCAGCAGCTAGTATTATATAAAAATGTTATTAACAAAGCCTCTTTATTAAGACTGATTATCATTCAACTCAAATACCTACTGTTTCATCATTGTTGTTACCTATTTTCTAAAATGTTGATGGCCTAATTTGCTTCTGGGCGGATGCCCATCCAGATGGATGATATAAGTATCTGGTACCTAATGCTCTTTATTACGGAGCCAGGTCCAGATGTTTTAATTATTTAGGTAGGCCTGCATTATACTACCAAGCAAAACTAAGCAAAGCATGTCCATGTCATTGAGCAACCGTGAGAGCATAAATCCAGACACTCCCAGTGACATTACCATATAATTGATATAAACAAAAAAAATATTTTGGAATGGGCGACTAGAATCAATTAAGTATTGACATTAACTTAATATAATTGATTCTAGTCACTATTTCCTAAATAAAGTTTCGAATGGAGAAAAAAGAATGGGCAAGAAATTCCACCATTAAATTACCTACTATTTAAAAAAGAATTATGTACAATATTTGCATACATCAATTATAGTTATGTGAAAACAATGCATCAAGTGAACAAATTACCATACAACAATAGGTATTTTTTAAATGTTCTATAAAGTTTGAATTCGATTTTTATGGAAAAAGCAAGTTGGCGGGAACATTTGAAAATACATTAAGTGCTTTTTCTATGGGATTTGTGTATGAACTCAAGACCATGTTAAAATTTTGACAGGACAATGTGTGTCAGGTCAGAAAGAATGAATCTATATTCAGCAACTTAAATAAATAAAAAAAAGCTTTTTCATAAATATGAGAAAATCGACTTTGTGACCTAGTATTGGGCCTCCCATTATTATTATTATACTCTTTGTATTGGGCATTGCCATATTGTTATGGTAACAGTGTAAAACTCAAAATTGGGAGAGTTAACATTGGATAGACTATAAAGCATTCAAAGCGACCAGCAGTCATGACACTTCCTGAACATGTAATGTCGCAATGAACCTTCATTTTTTTAAATTGCAAAACTTTTCTCTAAATGAAGCTTTGTTTTTAGGTTAACTGATGATTTCAGTGATCCCGATCCCGACTGTTATTTAAGAGGGGCAGACATAGCCAACTGTGCCACAATGAGTATCCGTAGAGACGAGTTTAGGCTCCCGCGGTGGCCTGATTCTGACGACGATGATCACCCGTTTAATTTCATAAACTTGAATGAAATATACACCTTTTATCAGGTACTTACCTAAGTTTATTTGACTTTAGCCATGTTTTGTGCCCTTAGAACAAGCATTAATAAACTTATCTCCTGATAATGAAAAGTTGCTGCTGCTGAATTTATTTAGTTAAGCGGATTTGATGGTTAATATTATTAGTGAGAGTATTATTTTAACTCTGCCTGTTAAAATAATACTTCAAACCAACCATGCAACTTATAGTTGATCATCTAGTGTCACATTAAATTTATTTAATTTCTAGCCACATAACCCTAAACAATATGTGCCATGTATCCAGCCACCGCCTCCCTACCCAAAGATATCAGCACTGAGCAGGCGCCAACACCTGGTGATTTTAAGGATTATGAGTGAGGAGAACCCAAATGTTTTGGAAGAACTGTATCTAGGCAGACCGACCAAACAGGATTATAAAACATATAAAGTAAGTTTTTATACAAGCTGTAACAGAATAGACGCAAGTCCTGAAAATAGTTGGTTCATAATTGACCATTTAATCGATTTCAGTCATAAAAAAGAAGCGAAATTCTATACCTTTTTTTATAATGCTTTTTCTTGCAGATATTCAGCAATATGTTTGATATTTTAACAGTTTTGTAAGGAAGCTGTCCAGTGACTGCTCCGTTTAGTCTTGAAGTCTCTTATATAAGGTCTTAAGGAATATTTCTTTTTAGTCTTCTAGCGACTGTTTGGGTATTCATCAGGTATACCGCTAGCATGTTTGATTTGTTCTTTGTACGCTTTCGTTCTTTCTGAGATTTCTTCTGAAACAGTTTGGATGCTGAGGTCGTGATGTAGTCTCATATTTGGAACATACCAAGGCGCGTTTGTTATCATTCTTAATATTTTTGACTGGAACCTTTGTATTACTTCAATATTTGATTTGGCCGCTCTGATCCCCACAGTTGTAAGCCGTATGTCCATAAAGGCTTTATTATGCATTTAAATAGCAACAATTTGTTTTGAAGTGATAGTTGAGACTTTTTATTTAGTTGCCAGTACATTTTGCGCAGCTGTTGGCCCATAGCCAACCGCTTCGCGTAGGCGAAGCGTCTATAGGCGTCTATCCAGATATATTCCAAGATACTTCACGTAGTCCTCTTGCGGGAGAGATATTCCGTTTAGCGTGGCAGGGGGACAAATTCCTTTCCTTTTAGTGAAAGTCACCTGAACGGACTTGGTTTCGTTGGCTTTGTTTCGCCAGTGTTTGAGCCATTTGGATACAAGATCAAGACTATTTTGAAGCTTTTGTGCTGCACCTTCTGGTGAAGTGTCTACTGAGAGGATAGCTGTATCATCAGCAAATGTCCCAGTGACCACGCCGTCAGTCGTAGGGAGGTCAGCTCTGAATAACAGGTACAGTGGTCCCGTTACACTGCCTTGTGGGACTCCAGCTTGGATAGTATGTAAGGAAGTCAACTCCTCTTCTTGCTGTACAAAAAAGTATCTGTCACTTAGATATGACTTCATAAGGTTGTAGAAGTATATAGGCCGATCCCGTTCAATGAAAAAAAAAAAATGTAATCCGTCATTCCACATCAAATGCCAAAGATATATCCAATAAGGCTGCAGCACAGTACTGTTTTAGCTCAAGAACTTTGTTAATATGTTCCACTAATCTGTGAGCTTATTCTATGGTACTATGTTTTCGGCGAAAGCCAAACTGATGATCAGGTAACAGCTTTTTTGAAGAGATAATGAGAGACAATCTACGCAAGATAAGTATCTCCATGATTTTTGAGGGATATTATACTTATAACTATTTTTATAAAACACCTCTCTCCTATTTTGCTTTCCTAACATTTTAATATAATTAATCTATTTTTGTGAACCGCTAATCCTATTTTGAGGTCCATAAAACACTAAATAGCCGAGAAACTATGACCAACTTAGATGTTGGTCACAAAACTTTAAACCTAACCTAACCTGTTTTATCGGGGTAGTCAAGCTTAGATAACCAGACCAACTGTGAGAAAAGGCCAGAAAAAACGAGTTTTGCGTCATTAGAAGCCCAAAAAGTTTTAGAGGTTCACCAGTTTAAAAAGTGTACACCATAAAAGGTCGCAGATATTTTTAAATGTTCAGCTAAATATTTCCCCTTAAAAATTTACAAAAATTCAAAACACTTTGTTAGTCATAGGAAAAATGCGAAACAATCGACAGCATCTGTTTTACATTAAGTGTCCTATTTAGAGATCTTGAATAAACGAATATAGTTTATACAAAAAAATTGCAATTTCTGATTAAAGGGATACCTAACTAACCTATTTATATTTGGATATGCCATTTAAGTGGTATCTGCTGTTTCTATTGTCATTAACCCGGGAGCGTTCGCGAGGTGTTTATAAACACAAATACTCACCACCAGGTAAAAAATACCACAAAATTTAAACAGCATAAGATTATATTGTGTTTTAATTTATTAAATTGTACAGAGACCAGCACATCAAGCTACCCCAATCTGTCAAATTTCTTTGATAGATTTCCAATTTTATTGCAATAGTATAAGGTACAATTGGGAAAGTTCAATTTTATTGCAATAGTATAAGGTACAATTGCAATAGTATAAGGTACAATTGGGAAAGTTCAATTTTATTGCAATAGTATAAGGTACAATTGGGAAAGTTCAATTTTATTGCAATAGTATAAGGTACAATTGGGAAAGTTCAATTTTATTGCAATAGTATAAGGTACAATTGGGAAAGTTCAATTAGGAAAATTAGACAGATTGGGATAGCTTGCTGTGCTGGCGTCTGTACTTAATAGTTTTATTGATACAATTACAATAAAAAATAAATCAAATTAAACGTAAAATGTTTATTTATCAAAATTGGGAGCTTGTCCTAGACGAGTAGGTAATAAAAGTTGAAAAACAACCTCATTCTTCTTTAAAAATCAGTCGCTCGCGAGGCTACTGTGTGTTTTTCACCCATAGTCACTTCAGTCCGACGTAACCAAACCTCCGCAAGAGCAGTAGTCACTAGTAGGAAAACTAGCTAAACTAGGTTTTTAATATCGGAATTGGTTTCCGATATAGATAAGGTCCCAATATCGGAGTGACAAAATTATAATACTAAGTTGATTATTATAGATTATAGAAAGTCCTTATATCAAAGGACGATGAGGTCTGGCTAATGGAAAATCTACCCGAGATTCCAATATTACAAGATTCCGAGATTCCAATATTCATACCCTAGTAGCGACTGCTGCCGAGTTAAATGGCCTTTTTGTGTTATAATTTTTACCAACTTCAAAACACGTCTCTCTGGATACAGGACCATTCAGGTCTGCTAAAGAATGATGCTATCTCGTTACAGAGATTTGGCCAGATTCTCGGGCGAGATCTAGACTCGAGATCGCTATCCCTAGCTGCAAGCTATGTTTTGATATATTTAATTATCAAGCTATCGTCTTGTTGTAACTCCTTAAAACAATTTCAGTCCATCCAAGAAACATACCTAAACGAACAAAAAGCGTACCAAGAATGGGCAAAGAGCCTTTGGCCTACCCACCATTGGATCCGCACGCTAGGACCAGAGCCCATTGTTGAAAGAGTGTATGAAGCTGAGTTCAAAATGAGAGCGCATCGTATGCAGGCTTTACCGAAACACTATGATGTTGAGGCACTTATAAAATTTGAGAATTGCAGTAGCAACTGTCGTGCTGTGCTTGAACAGGAATTGATCAAAGTGAGTATACTTTAAATGGTTCTTGATCTTCAGCTTTCATGAAAATTTTGGTCTTATGTGTATAATTTGATGTTCACGAGCGCGTAACAGACCCAAAGAGTAAGTAATAAACTTATGCCCATCGCCAAAATTGGAAAATACAACTTCCCGCTTCTATGCAGGGTTTATTCTATTTAGGTGTTGCCTAGTGTTAGTGAAAATAGGCATTTTAATTTGTTTTCATATTACAACTTAGCTAACCTATTTATAAATCAAGCAATAAATTATTTTGCATGCAAAGTCCTAATCCTAATTGGCCAAAGAACAAGGTACAATGTAACCAGTGTCTATTTTTTTTTACATAATATTATGTAATGACAGGTAACACTAGCACTACTCAAGCAAAGATTTCCACTTTCAGGTCACCCTAGCAGAGATGCCACAGGTTCAGATTCCAGAAAAGATGGAGCAGCATTTCAACATTATTAATAATCCTTGCAGGGTACCACAGCCTTGCCAGAAGCATCCATACCAGATTGTTTTGCCAAGTAATTATACGATATTTCAATGCCTACTACTCATGCTTTCTTCTTTACCATTGTATGATGAAAAGTTTCCAGTACATTTGGTGTAACTGACATTTCTAAGAACACCAGAAAGCTCTTAAAAAATACTAGTAATAAAAACAATGAGTATTAAGAATGAATTGCAGTAAATGAGTTTGTATATTTGGGGAATCTGTTAACAAGAGATATTAAGATCGATAAAGAGAGAAAAGAGAGTGAATGTTGGAAATAAGGTGAGTGGAGCTGCTGAACATGCAATTGTGAGAAATGGCTATCCAGAATGGTGTGCTGGTGCCTACGCTTATACATATATAGAAGTGAATGTTGGGTGTGTCAAAAGGCATGAGAGTACAATACATGCTGTAATAATGCGTTCCTTCCGAAGCATTTGTGGTGTAACCATCGATGAAAGACCGAGGAATGACGTGTTAAGGCAACATTGCGGTTTAAGATATGTACTGACAAAAATTGAAAACAGCTTAGAGTTGTGGTCATGTTGAGAGAATGATGGACGCGTACTGGAAGACGTAGCGTTGGAGGGCCTCCCACAAGATGGACCAATGACCTGGTGAAGGCCGAAGGAATGCGCTGGATGCGAGAAGCGCAGAACCGATTGAAGAGGCGGTGTTCTGGGGAGGCCTATGTCCAGTATTGGACGTCTTTCAGCTAAAATGATGACAATGATGAGAGCATGATGACAGGTGGCCAAGAAAGGGTATAAAATTGGGTGTGGCTGTGTCATGGACACGGCCGTGTGTTGTACGTGAACACGTTTATGTAACGGGTTATATATTTTTAATAAAATATTTTTATTTATGTATTTAGGATTAAAGCAAGGAAAACGAACATCGTAGCTTCTCCGAGTCAAAAGTTATACTAATTGCAAATCTCGATACGCAGCAAAATAACCTCAAAAGGGCGGCGCTCCCCCTCCACCGCGCGCGATGCGTCACTTCTCGTTTATCGTAATGAATTATTTGGTCCTTTAGCTATCCAGTGGTATAATTTAATTTTGGATGTAGAGGATAGATTCGAAACTACAAAGCCAAACTGCATCCCCCGATTTTTTTATCATTAGGTTTTTTGGATTGCCCCCGAATGGTAGCAAATTTAAAGTCGTATTCACGTCAAAAAACAGATGTTGATAGAAACGCGCGGAGGGTCGTCCTAGGTCTCATTGACCTTACTGGTAATGTTCTTCAGAAAGCTCAGTTGCGTAGGTAGCACGCGTAAATGGCGTGCGTGTGTTGCCAGATGTATGGACGTAAACGAACCTTGTAGACTTAGAAGAAGTCTACAAGGATAGTTATGTAGTTTCTACCGACACCCATGGGAAATAGGTGTGAGTTAATGTATGTGTGTTTTAAGAACCCATCATGATCAATTGTTGAAACCTACCTAAATATCTGATTTTTCTACTCGCAGATGAAGAAGCATTATCAATGGAACCAATTACGGAGGTACACCGTGAATTGGCAATATTCGCTGCAAACAATAACACTCAATACATAGTGAGTGAGAATGCGCTGAAGTCTCTGACCCAATGGGACAGACATTGGTTGTTACCACTCTCTGTTTGTGACACTCTTGGACCTGGTAAGTACTAACTGCTGGATATGATCTCAAAAATTGTAAACAAACAAGGCAAGCGGGTTTCTCTTTGGTGCTTATCTGTTGAGATTTTGGTTGAAAAATTGGCTCATCACCATCATTCAATAGGAAAAAAGGATATTGCTATATAGCTCGTATCACATTCTAGCACTGGAACTATAATACCTTAAGGCCCTTTTTCTGTCGCACGGGTTTGCCCCCGCATGCATGCCTCTCTCACATGCGTCGAGCTAGTTTTTCCGGGGTTTTCGGTGTTAGTAAAAGGAACGCCCGTACCAATAATTTAAACAATGACACAAACCACTGTTATAATATAAATAGCGACGCGCCCCTACTTCGCACGGTTGTTACGCCTGGATTTTTCTACATTAATGTTTTAAATGATGATGAAACCACATCAAAACCTGATGCGTAGTTTAAAAGAAGCATGCAGTCACACAGACAGACGAAAAAGCTAATTTATATTATAATATTTATAAATCTAAAACTTTTCTCAGTTCTTTAGCTATTCTTACATAAAATAAATATGTAGAAGAGCTGTTTTTGTTAATTAAAAATATAAAAAAAAGTTGGGGTGTTAAGGGTTAAATTGATATCTTTTGATAGAGCGATGCGATTGCGATGAAACAAAAACTAAAATATACTCCGAGCTATGAACATTATTTATTATATCGTATTTGCTAGTACCATTTCGCGCCAGTAAATGTCGTTACGTGTTCCAACATTACGTAATTAAAGTGTTCAAGAAGAATTTAATTACGTAATGTTGAAACACGTAACGACATGTTATAACGACGCGGTCTCACGGGCCGTTAACTGACAGGTGGTGCCCGGTGTTACTGCACTGCTACCTGTCGAGACCTATCCCAGTCCGTGCCGAGCATTCCTACTGCTGTGGTTTAATTCAGTGATAAACAAAGCTAAAAGACACGCGCCTGTACGTGCCGAGACAGGCGCCCGCACCCGCGGTGCGCCCCTCGCGTCGGCGACGACTGGCCACCGGAGACCTCATCGGCATCGGATGTTCTCACTGCCTGTCGGCCTGGCTTGGCGCGGTCTGGCCTGTGAGAAAGCGGGCCGTGGGAACGTGGAATAACGGTTCAGCACACTCAACCAGACGCGCAGTTGATTTATTAAGTACGGCAGGTGCACAGATATTAGAAAATGAGCTCGACCACGCGCCTTGATTTATATTTATTCTCAAAAATCTGAGTGAGACTTCGTCGCATTAACATTATAAACCCTGAAGACGCAGTGACTGCATTCACAAGCTGTGGTAGGTTCCTACCAAGCCAGATCGGAAGATTCTTCCTTTTTAATGGAGGAGTGGTACCTACACCACCTAAGAGACACAATATTGTTTTTCGACTTGCACGCGAACGAAGTTGCGGGCTCAGCTAGTCTGATAACATACCTATGTGTTGTGCACATGCACGCTTGTATCGTTTTAATATTGAATGTTGCCTTGTGTTTGTCACCAGAAGGCAACCGAATTAACGTGGTGGTGTTGGACAGCGAGTTTTCCGTGCGCAAGGAGGGTGCGTGCATGAGAACGTACAAAGCCTATCGACATCTGCTGGAACATGCGCTGATACCGTAAGTACTTTGAGGCTGTTTATTTGTTACATAAGACGATTTGAGGGAGGAACAAGTTTATTTATTTCTTATATAGGAGTGATATGTTCACAATCTAGACTCTTCCGAGTCTAGAATGTTAAGATAAGATAACCATTTATTTGCTGAAACATGAGTACAAGACATACAGCACAACTTTTCAGCATGCAAGAGATGTTCAAAGTAAAGATAAAAACATCACGTTTGCTTCGCGTTTGCGTTTGTTTCTTACGGAAGATCACAAAAGTAAGCTAACATTTTAACTTTTTGCTAACTTTGCAATTTGGGAAGATCAGTATTTAAACTGATCTTACGTAAGATTGAAAGACAGAGGGTCGCGCGCATGCGACCCTCTGTTTTTCACTATGAGTTGAAATTCGAATTCAAACATTGATTCCGTTATCGTTGTCAAGAGTTAAAGAAGCATTGCTAGGGCAAAGATAGAATTAACAAAAATATTGGCCGAAATAGGTTTAAAAATTTATATGAAGTTCACAATGGCAAAATACCTCCATATATGAAATGAAAAAAAAAACTCAATCAAAAAAAGCTTGTATCAAAAGGAATGCAATGAGCCTGAAAAATCTTGTGCCTAGCAAATACAATATGGCGGCTGTCATTGAAGACCTCTGCCTTTAACACTAACATTTTTCTTTCGAAATTTTCTGTAATCCCATTGCAGGTTAAACTTAGTAGCGAAACCCTAGAACTAGAATCGGACCAGATGGCACAAATAAATGATATTTGTTCAAAGGACTTCAGCATTTAGAGAATTTCCTGGCTAACTTTGCCATTTAATTTCGTCACAGATAAAAGTAGTAAAATACTGACGGGATTTCAAATTATAGGATGGACATAGTTGTTCACAAGTCTTACGAATCCAACACATTCCAAGAATATGGCAAGTCTTCTATAGAAATAATTTCACTTTTGTCTTATCAACCGCCAAGGACCTCGCAGATTTATTGTCCCACTGTTTTCGTTTTTTCTACGCATTCTTGAAGCGACAGCTGTTTAAGAGGGCTATTACAAATTGAAGTATTTCGTTTTAGGTGAATTTAACGGCGCGTGGTAGCTAATCGTGCGTGCGTGTATAGTGAACTATGCTACTCAGATATGTTAACCATTATGATTCGGACACCCAGGAACAAACCGGCGCGGACTTATAGCTAAAGCCCGCGCGATATATTACTGATTCATAGCGTTACATTCAAAAATTGTTTAAAAATATTATTTTACTTTTAAATAGACCGTTTCTTTTTTTCAAGCAAGTTGATTTAGTAACCTTATTTATTAAATACTTTTTGTTTGAATTTCGATTAAACATACGCAGATAAAAAATATGATTTCAGACGAAAAATTATTATTAATTCTCTGTTTTACGGAATTATTTTTGGGTTATTATTGTATGAAATATAAAAAAAAATTATTTGAGCATTCCAAATAACAAGCTACAGTCCTACCAAAGACACTTTAATAAATTACTAAATTATTATATATGTTCCATGTAACAGAGCATCAAAAGATGCCCGAAAGTAACATTTTACGAAATATCCTTTGCCGAGACAAGGTTTTTACTGACTTTATGTAAACAAATTGAAAAATTTGTTTAGAGCGCTCCCTAGACAAATAATGAAATTTTCCCGGACATATTTTTATTTTTTGCCTATATCCAACCCATAACACTCAATAAATCTCAGGTCAAACGCTCAAATTCAAGAAAAAATCTGTAAGCGCCCTTAACGTGAGATGTATTAATTTTGTGGGAAGATGATGCAACTGCAAGTATATTATATTATTGCATCCTGTTTGCCTTTTTCACGTTTTTCGAATTCAGAAAACTCCGTCTTATGCATTGATTGAAAGCGATTTCCCATACCCGTTGTAGATCGTCCTTTGAGAGAATATTTTTATTACAGTAAGCTTTTATTTACTTTCCCCTGTCCCGATGTCTGTCATCAAATCTTGCAAATTAAATTTGATCCAATTCCCGGTTACCTATTGAGCTGAAATTTTGTATACTTGTGTAAATCGCGTGACAATGCAATATTACGATGACATGGTGCTGATCTGATGATGGAGCTGGAAGGTGGCCATAGGAACTTCGTAATGAAACGACACAACCTCATCGAATTTGGGCTCGTTTGAATCGGCTTGACTTGTAATTTGTCTTTCAATGGTAACCAGGGTCTGATGATGGAGCTGGAAGGTGGTCATAGGAACACTGTAATGAACAGACGCAACCCCATCGAGTTTCGGCTCGTTTGATTCGTCTTGACGAGTACTTTGTTTTAGATGGGCACCAGGGTCTGATCTGATGATGGAGCTGGAAGGTGGTCATAGGAACTCAGTAAAGAAACGACGCAACCCCATTGAGTCTCGGCTCGTTTGATTCGTCTTGACGAGTACTTTGGTGCTAGATGGTAACCAGGGTCTGATGATGGAGCTGGAAGGTAGCCATAGGAACTCCGCAATAAATCGACACACCCCATCGAGTTTGGGTTCGTTTGATTCGTATTGACGAGTACTTTGATCCTATATGGTAACCAGTGTCTGATGCTGGAGCTGGAAGCTGGCCATAGATACATAACAGACACGTATGTGTGGGTTCTACGAATTATTACGACCTTCCTAACGGAAAAACGCTGCTACGAACTACGCCGCACTAAATCCCTAATCATAAGTACTACAAAGTTAAAAATGAATATAAAATTTAACAAGATTTTATTACTTATTACTTGTAATAAAACGAACTAATAGTTACAAAACAATTTAATCTCAATTATTTAAATAAAAGCGTGTTACATTTTGATGCAGGAGAAATAAAGAACATTTATAAGCATATTAACCTATTTCTAACCGTCAATATGTAACACACTTTTATTTAAATAATTGAGATTAAAATATTTTGTATTTTTTTAGTTCGTTCTATTAACAAGGAATAAGTAATAAAAGCTTGTTTTCAAAAACGTTTTATTTTAATTTTATTTGTTACAAAGCTATTATCTCGCTCATTCAGTATCTCGCTTCACGCTTTGCGTAAAGTAAGACCATATTTCACTAGACACTGATTTTCATAAGTTAACAAATTACATTCAAACCTCAAAAATCACGTGTTCCTGTTGACGATGTGATGTCGAAAGGTTGATATTCTGCAACATTTGATTCATTTACCTAAAAACTGGCTTATCTGTAGCAACTGGCATTATATTCTCCAGTATTCGTGGATCCGAGGTAAGGTTGACCTTCACCCATCTGTTAATCGGATTTTTTTTAAACAATTATAATATTTTTTAAACATACAATTACCCCTACGATATTATTATTTTCAATGCAGATATTATTCATTTGAATAAACCCGCTGATGTTCAGAAAGTCTTAACGCTAAATACATAGGGTCATTAATTCCTAGAAAGGGATCATTAGATTCAATCCAGTTCACACTAGGAAGATTTTTTTTTATGAGTTCACTTAAATCAATATTGTAAGTAAGGTGACAATAATTATACAGGACGACAGAGAGAGAGAGGATATGGGGACATAAGAGTACAGCTATAGAGGAAGAGATACTGTCGCCTACTTCTCCAAAACTTAATGTAAGTGATAAACCCTCCGTGGAAGACGTGGATGTGACCAGCGATGACAATGATACGGACTACCCCTTATTTACTGACACAGGTATGTTTGGTCTTTTTGCGCTCTTCATCTCTTTTCAATATTCTGGACACAGTTATTTTTGCTTAACTTTTTTAATAGTAGAGTTTGTCTTAAGCAATCCAGCCAATATTTTACGCCGTAATGGCAGAGCAGTATTTATTTTATTTTATATTATTATACCCATGTTCTCACTTACCTACAATTTAAAATCCAACCATCCCTTGAGAATGTGAATAATGCTTACGTAGTTGTATACTTACTTTACTTTCAGGAGAGGATGAAGAGATGACTGAACCAGAATTCTTAGATTTTGGGTCAACCGGAACTAACTCTGGCATACTTAAAGCACGCTTAAGCTCACCTAAACCAAAGCTTGGCACACCCAACTCAGGTTTACGATCACCTGAAGCATCGTTTGAGTCACCCAAATCAGACTTTGCCGCACCCAAAGCAGGTTTATGCTCACCTCAAGCAGGGTTTGCTTCATCCAATGAAAGTCTTGCGTCACCCCATACAAATTTTGGGTCAACTGGAGCTGACTTTGCCACACCCAAAGCAGGTTTACGATCACCTAAAGTAGTGTTTGAGTCACCCAAATCAGACTTTCCTACACCCAAAGCAGGTTTATGCTCACCTCAAACAGGGTTGGCTTCATCCAATGAAGGTTTCGTGTCACCCCATACAAATTTTGGGTCAATCGGAGCAGACTTTGGTACACGTAAAGCAGGTTTACGCTCACCTAAAACTTGGTTTAAGTCACCCAAAGCAAACTTTGGCACACCCAACGCGGGTTTGCGATCACCTGAAGCAGGGTTTGAATTACCCAAATATGATTTTGCCATACCCAAAGCAGGTGTATGCTCATCTGAAGCAAAGTTTGTTGCACCCAGTGCAGGCTTTGTATTACCTCACACAAGTTTTGGGTCGCCAAATGTCTTTATTTTTGGTTCACCACAAGCAAAACAAAGTGTGAGAGAAGGAACTCAAAGTATCCCGCACAGTTTCTCGCAGCTATCTTGCCAGGAGAGCACCCGCAGCCTCACGAAGGCTGCAAGTAGCACGAACAGTGAGGAGTGCCTCAAAGTGCCTGAGTTTGGACTGCATAGCTGCACTCGTCAAGGTAGGGCAGCTTGTTTCTTATCTAGGTTAAGGGTGCTTGCCTGCAGTGTACGATAATTCATTTGCGTATTTCTCGTCGCTGTTTTCCTGTTTTTGTTAATATTACTGAGATTAATAGTCAGTGGAAGCTTGTAATTGGCCATCGCTTACACACTGTACTTGATATCGAAATGTATTAGCAGCTGTAAGCTTTCCTAAAATGAATAAAATAAAATAAAATAATTATGACTAAGGCGAATGTTCCGATAATTGCTTACTTATTCTTACTTTACTTTCAGGAAAGGATGGAGAGATGACTGAACCAGAATTCTTAAGTTTTAGATCAACCGGAGCAGACTTTGGCACACTTAAAGCAGGTTTTGAGTCTCCCAAAGCAAAGTTTGGCACACCCGAAGCAGGTTTACGTTCACCTGAAGCAGGGTTAGTTTCACCCGATGCAGGGTTAGTTTCACCCGATGCAGGGTTAGTTTCACCCGATGCAGGTTTTGTATCACCCCATACAAGCTGTGGGTCGCCACAATCCGAACAAAGTGTGAGAGAAGAGACTGAAAGTATTTCACCAAGTTTCTCGCAGCAATCTTGCGATGAGAGCAGCGGCCGCCTCACGGACGCTGCAAGTGGCACGAACAGTGAGGAGTACCGCAAAGAGCCTGGTTTTGGGCTGTATAGCTGCACTTGTCAAGGTAGGCTAGCTTGTTACTTGTCTAGGTTAAGGTGCTTGCAAAATATGATTAAGGCGAATGTTCCGATAGTCCCTCCATACATTTTGGTTGGGAGTAAACTAAAAAAAAAACATAACAACATAAAAATTAGACGGCAATGTAAACCAGTCTTTATTATTTATGGTTGTTGTGTGGCAACCTAAATATCATTATTCGTAGGAAGATAATATGCTACGTTGCCGACCTTTATTAACGTTGACTTATATGCACTACGTTGAAAGAATTACGAAGAAAACGCGTTTGGAAATATCGTTCTCTCGTTTATTGTAATAAAATCCCTTGTGAAAAACATGGTGAAGCTCGAGAGTGTTTCGACCAGCAAGATCCGCAAGATTTTGTTGTTATTATTGTTGCAGAGTAAACTTCACTGTGTGGTTCATAGTATTGTAACTATTATTTATCTCTACAGGCACGTTATTTGCGATGCCTCCACGTCGCTCATTCAAGAAGTGGCAATTCATAAAAACGGAAACAAATGAAAAGCTGGACATAATCATCCATAGTCCACATAAAGCTAAGGTGAGTACACATGTCCTACGTGTTGTTGTTCGCCTAGATTCACTAACATAACAACATCACGGCTGAAATGTAGGTTTACCCACATCTATGTTCTATATTAAACAGTTTGGCTTCCGCACTTAGTTCTTGAAGTGGACCATGGTGCGTGGGCCATGGTGGCCGTCGGTGGTTATTACAACCAGCCCACCTCCCTCCAGAAGATGTTTATATCTCCTGGTCTGTTAAGAACGCCCGGGTTACATCTGGGAGCTATGAGGGTTTTGTTTAGCGGGCAGTGTGCCGTGATGGTCCCCGTCATCAGAGTGATGGTCACCATCACCGTTCCTGTCTAGGCGTAGTAGACTTCTGGTCAGCCTGCCATCCAACGATAGCATCGCTTTCCTGGATTGCCTGCAGCCTAGTGTCGAGGTGCACCAGTTCTCCGCTTGTATGTGGGTAATGTCCTGTTGCCAATCAATCAAATCAAAAGTCATTTATTCAAATTAGTCTGAGAATCAGCACTTTTCGAACGTTAAAATTACAGAAGACAGTCCCCAAAACGCCCGCCCTTCACCACTTCCTAGTGCTTAAGGTGGGAAGAAGTGGCGCAACAAACTCCCCAGCAGCATTTTTCTCTAGGAATTGGTGAACTGAAGCGCTGTCGGAGAGTATACGTGTATGTGCGTGCATCGCTTGTATAATGCTCACATATTCCGTAAGGTAGACGGTGTTGAACATTCCCAACGGGCTAGATATGTTTAATTTTTTATGATAAGATCATGTGAGAAAACTCCCCACTCCGGCTCCGGAGTTGGTCTTTGATCCATCGATATAGCCTCTCAGCTCTTGCGGGCCTGAGTGGTCGTACTGTTCGTCTGTGAGTATTACGTTGTAATGCTTTTGATAGTAGCGTCGTTTCGGGGTTTTATCCCAGGGTGATGCCATCATTGGTTGTTGTTTGATCGCATCTCCCTAAATGCGTGTGCGCTTGACTCTAGAGTCTGCTTAGGGTTTCTGCTATGTTAAGCCTGAAGGCGGCTAGGCCTAACTCCTCCCGCACGATGAGGTGTAGAGGCGACAGCCCGTGCATTGGCTGTAGGGTAGCGGTGGTGTACTTCTCATACAGCTTGTGATTGTTATACAAGCGAACCGCTGCAGTTTTTCGAGGTGTTTTTGGGCTATGCTCAGGTCTGTTCTGGGCCACCAGACTCCTTAGTACGGTTCCTTAACCGTATATGATAATTAGTCGGATATCTGTGGTGTACTAGTAGGCAGTGGCGTGTACAGAGTTTTTCCGCAGGGTAGGCAAAAATAAAATAAAGCCAAAAAATAAAACAGAATAACCGATTGCTGACACAGCATGAAACCTCTGAGGCAATTAAGAATCATATTGTTTTGTATTAAATTTACAATTGGCTTTATCTTTAGTTTGTATCAGTTGCAAATCCGGTGTACAATTACTTTTCACGATCACTTGTTCTTTTTCGCCGAAATGTAGTTTTTAAAAACTTTTTCCAAAAAAAAAACAACCGACTTCCAAAAAAACACTACAAAGTGAAAATAATTTTAATTTCGGAAGTCGGTGTCTTTGGAGCTGTATTTGAATTTTTTGTCACCGCCTTCCGAAATTAAAGTTATTTTTCACTTTGTAGTGTTTTTTTGGAAGTCGGTTGTTTTTTTTTTTGGAAAAAGTTTTTATTTTTCACTTTTTAGTGGTGCACATGTGCTTACCCCTTCACAGCATACCGGCGTGATGTTATGTTATGAACTGGTGTAAGCAATAGACAGAGATGAGATTTCAGCAAACCCAGTCCATTTGCTATCATTTATTGAGGAGTTCCGTTGCCTATCTCCAAAGTTCTTCATCAAATCTTCACCAAATTGAAATGAGACCACTACGAGAAAGTATTCTTCCAAAAAATACCTAAATCGCTTTGTGTGCCTATAAAATTTGAAGAGTTCTCTCTATTTCTCCAAGATCCCATCATCAGATCCTGACTTGATGATCATGGGACCACCTGGGAAGTATACCCTTTCAAACAAAAAAAACAAAATCCAAATCGGTCCAGCCATCTTCGAGTAATCGGGGAACATACATAAAAAAAATAAAAAAAAAAGGTTCTGACGAATTGATAACCTCCTCCTTTTTGAAGTCGGTTAAAAATGCATCATTTTTTATTTTCTCTATAGACACACCACACATAAGATAAGTTTTAAATATTTATCTTATTTAGTTAGGGTAGGCAGTGTCTTTTTGTCTTTATGGACTGCACGACATCGCTAGTAGGTAGGTGACTTTGGGAGTAGTCCACCAATACAGCCAAGCATATTTTGTTTGCTTTGCCAGAGGAATATGGCGACTTTTGTAGTGATGTAGTTGGTATGTTTTGTCCAATACAGCTGTTTGTCCAAAAATATGCCCACATACCTAAGTATTTGGTTTCAGTTGATAGGCTTAGGGTAGTACTAAACAATCGTAATAGCTGTGGTGTCGTGAGTGTCTTCTTTTTTGTAAAGATAATCAGTTTGGTTTTTGTAGGGTTTACTGATAGTTGGTGTTTATTGCATCACTCATCTACAATTTCCTAGGCTTGGCGCATAAGTTTGCATAGAGTATTTTCATGGGCGCCGTTTATTATTATGGTCATATCATCGAAGTAGCCCACCATAAAGTAACCTTTGTCATTGAGTGTTTTGATGAGGCTAACTACAACCGGGTTCCACAGAAGCGGCGAGAGGTCGCCCCCTTGCGGGCAGCCCTTGTCCACTGCCCTTGTAATGTCGTTCACTGTGACTTGTACAGCTCTCAATTTGAACATATTGGTGATCGAGTCTATGATGTGCCTGTCGAGGGCCGTGTTGATGCTATTAAATGTGGTTTTGTCACAGACGCCCTCGATGTCAATAAAAGCCGCCAGTGCAGAGCATTTGTGGTCCTCTGCGCATTCGCGTTGTGGCGATCCAGCCAGCCTCGAGTTTTAGGTTCACCCACATTTCTCCAGTTATGTTTTAAGTCCAATGTAAACGTAGGCAACTCATTGCCATCAATCAGACAGAAATCCAGATTCCGGGCATCTACTGAGCAATTTGCAAACCCAATAATGTTGCCTGACCTGGGAATCGAACCCATGACCTAGCTTAGCTAGACCAATTAGATGCCTAGGTTTTGAATTTTTTATTTTTCTAAATGGGCCAGCTCTTGACCTTGATGACACCTGGTGGAAAGCGATTGATGAGGTCTATGATGGATCGAACGTTTCCAGAAGATTCCTGTTGACTCTTGTTGTTTAAGGCAGACTATTAATTTTGTTATTACAGGATAAAGAAGGCGAGCTTATACTGGAACCGCTGCCAGAGTACCAGTTAGACTTGGGAGCTAGCGAACAATCACCAGACGCTGTGCGAAGTACGGCACTCTTACTCACGCTTAGGGAAAACTGCTCTTTACTAAATGGTAAGTAGGTATATTTATTTTTTCATTTATCTACCTACACGATTAGGGGCTTATTTTTCCAACGCTAGGAATAATTTTGATTATTTGACAGATTATCCATACAGAAATACCTGACGTTGCCAAAATCAGTTAAATAAAAATCGATTTAAATATATCATTAAAATAAGTTTCAAAAAAATCGAGTTCTACCAGCACGGGGGTCAGTACAATTTCTAGTAGTCACATTAGTAGAACGGTGTTTTTTTTTTCAGTCCTACTGCATTGTAATAGCGCAGCTTTGTAAATCAAAATGAGTGTGTTCAATAAAATTTCGGCGCTAAGAGTTTCGTGCAGTTCTCTCCGCACCGTACACCCATTGCACAGTTTCGCATTTCTTTATAGACACAAGGAAATTTATTGGACCTACGCAGTGTGGTGACATGTTTGTTATTATTCAAATTTAAGAAACGAATGAAACCGAAAATTTGGTATAAATTCTTAGAGTATTTTCTTTTGTGCTGAAACTATGTAGATATAGTAATTATATACCAGCTGTTATCTTTAGTGCTTAAAGATAGCAATAGGGTTTTTGTAACACCCTGTAATATACATATACGAGAATTGATCGTTTAAAGGTATTAGATAAACCTTCCAAAATAAATTCGACAAAAATATGAATGTGAAAACCGCATTAAAATCCGTAGTGTAGTTTAGAAGAACAACGTAGTCGCTTTACGTGTCTGTCTGTGTTATAATACGCTCCACGCCACGCCGCCGCACCGCGCCCGCGCCAGTCCGGCTCGCATCGCTGTCGCATACAGTCACATATTATAATTTTTCTACTCGTACTGTGATTTTCATGTGAAAAAATGTGGACTAGGTTCACCTTAATGGTTATCATTAAGGTGTACCTAGTCCACATTTTTTGCATACAAACTTCGGGAGTGTTTTACTCCACTGTCTGACATGGCACATCCAAAGTAAAATATGATATCGTTTTGTCTCATTATTAATATTGTCTGTACGGAAACAGAATACTAAAATAAAAACCCATTAAAAAGTTAAGAGCCAACAAAGATTCGTTTTTCTTGCTAATTTTCCTTAACTTAGGGCGCGTTTAAGTAACAAAAGAAGTGTAAAATCTCCAAAACCAACTCGCTACCGACAAAGTTCAATTATCGAAAAGTTCAAAAAACTTTATCGGTCATTGGCTTTTTCATAAAACCCGATCTTCCAAAGGACTTTTCTTAATTTTTTCGCGATTTTTTTACTATAAATGATCCTGCAGCTCACTCAATAACGTTGTGCGTGTAGATTAGAGTCTAACTGCTCATCGCTGATACTATCTCTGTCGGACACGAAGCCTGGTGGGACAGCGTGATTTTTAGCCAGGCCCACCAGCGAGTCTACTAGGTTAGTTTAGTCTTCTAGGCCCGCGACTAGGTTCTCCTTAAGAACTGTGACAATAAACTTTATTTGTGCACCAGACATCGTCCACTCGATTAATCAGTTACCTGTCCCACTACAAACTGGCCCCAATTATATAGATTGGTCATTTCCTCACAGTTCGTGTAGACGGTCATACGGGTGACGTGGCAACTTTCGAGAAACTGTCCTCCAAAGCGTTCTCTAAGAGACACCCTGAAGCGACGCAGCAGGTCGTCAATACAGTATACAACGCGCTCAGCCAGCTACAGGACTTGAATCCCGGCCACTACGTGCTACAGCATGAGGTATCATAATAGTTCTTGTTTCATGATTATTGTTAAATATATACATGGGTCATATGAAATAAGTTAGCGAAACTCCAGACGCGATGGGAATTGATATCTGCGACGATGTGGGCGACTTTTTTGATGCCCTATGATTCTTTCCCCTCCTTTTTTATATACATGTGCATATTATCGGCATAGCTCACAGAATATGCAAGCTGAAGTAGCAATGCCCGTATTAGCCGTAGAACCGATGCCCGTTGAGGTAGACGTGTTCTAAAGGGGATACCGCGTATCGGTTATCGTAAGGTAGGTAGGAAGCCCTCAGGCAATGTGTAGTGACGACCTTCGCAGGGTAGCAGCTGGATGACAGTTGCCAAAAATCTAGTTGAATGGCGTGCAATAGGATAGGTCCATATCCGGTAGTAAACTTCTGTAGACTGAATATGATGATGTACAGACGCCAGCACATCGAGCTACCCCAAACTGTAAATTTTTTTGATAGATTTTCAACTTTATTGCAAAAGCGTAAGGTTCATGTTCAATTGGGAAAATTTGACAGTTTGGGGTAGCTTGATGTGCTGGCGTCTGTACATATTTTTTTTAAATATATTCTGTAAATATATCTTGTTTGAAAATAAATATAACTTCTAAGATTTATATTGTATTGTACCGATTTACATTTGTTATCATCATTTCAGCCGAAAGACGTCCACTGCCGGACTTAGGCAAACACCGCCACTTCGATCAGTGCTGTGTTTCTTGCATCCAGCGAATTCCTGCGGCCTTCACTAGGTCATCATTCCACCTTGAGGGACGCATACCAACGCTACGTCTCACCAAAAAAATAAACAATTAAAAAAATATATATATAAATCTTTACTTTCTTTCAGCCATGTTACGGTTCCAACGCTATGCTGATGTATCCCCGATCTGCAAGAGAGCGAAGCACACTAAAGCTCAATTTCGAATACGGACAGTTGATCACGGATGATGCGGTACTAATGGCCGGCCTGCCGCCCACTATCTCCACTGCTCTACTGCCATATCACAAGTAAGATACATACACAGGCCGATTTGTACATCGTGGAACTTCCTTAGAATTATATACGCTTCAGGAATCATCGTCTATCTTTGGAAATACGAACGCGCGATGATAAGCTGAATCCTACATCCTATTAACCTACCAATCCTAGAAATAATATATAAAGTTTGTATGCTTAGATGTTTGTTACTCAATCACGCAAAAACTGGCGAACGCATTTGGATGAAATTTGGCACTCAAATATTTTAGAAACCGTATTAACACATATGATAATTTTTATCCCGGTACTACCTTCACGTGGGATAATTCCCGACTTCCGCGCGGACGAAGCTGCTGGCAAAAGCTCGTATAATATTATAAATGTGAAAGTTTGTATGTTTGGATGCTTAGATGATTGGATGTTTGTTACTCAACCTCGCAAAAACGGGAGAACTGATTTAGATGTTTGACACAAAGATACTTACAACCAAGATAGACAAAGGATACTTTTTATCCCGGTGGTACGTTCCCGTGGGATGATTTTTGACCTCAACCCAGGCGAAGCCGCAGGTCAAGTCTAGTATCGGATATAATGCTGTTACAACCATGGAAGTATTTGCCAATTTAGTAAAACCATGTTTCCAGAATTATAGATGAGCAACGTGCAATTCCAAGAAAGTTTCCAAAAGTTTTGAGAGGCAGATGACGATCTGCGACCGGTGGTGTAATTGCGTGACACACCAACTTCAGGAGCGGCTTTCACTTTGACAGTTCAACCATATTCAATGCATCATTCACGTTGTAGAGCATGCACATTTTTCGAACATTTGACGCAATGGATTAGCATTATCCTTTAAAATATTTCCGATTCTGATTGATAGTTATTGTTACGCAATTAGGGGCTTAGTGGGTATCCCCGACATAGTGGAAACATTATACAAACGGGCTACCAGTAGGTGCACTCCAACAAAGCGCGGCACAACCTTCGTTTGGTTCAAGTAACCGTCATTTTAAACACATGATTACTTCCCACATAGGTTCCGTAGAGTGGCACCCTGCGCTTTCACTTCGTTCGAGCACATGGTGGTGAAAAAAAACAAGAAACCAAAGGCCAAGAGCAAAGTACCACAACAAGCCCTCAAAGTAAGGAAACAGACGTTAAAACGTAAAGAAAATGTTTTTCCATCAAAAGAAGGGTAAGCCGTGGGTATACCGGGAAATTTTAGGTTTTATCCTGGTGTGTGGTGAATTAATTTCAGATTATAAAGGCCTGTTTTATTATAACTTCTGCTTAACTTATCTGGTGATTCTTTTTTCGTGTTTTCAATGTTGTTTATTCTCACTGTAAATTTTGTTCATAATGTTGAGTCCAAAGATCCCTTTCGGGTTTTTAGTTATTTCAATTACACCTTTTATTATTTACAAAAGTGTAACGTATGAAATAAAATATTGTTGGACAGTTTTACATCGGAAGTTTAACAATGATATGCGCTCAATAAGTACTTCTCAAATAGATTCGCCACACAGATAAAAACTGAAATAATTATCTCACGGTGTCCTACGTGCATTGCACTTTATAACCTTCGCTTTGTCTAGCACTAGCTACAAGGTTCAAATGGCGCTTGAGTGACATTAACAGGAGGGCTCTGTTGATAAAAAATATGAAATTATTGTCACAAATTGTATTGACAAAACAAGCTGGCGCCGTTACTTCCGATTTTGGCCACGCGCCAAAAGAACCTTGTAGCAATAAATGTTTGTTTCAATCGTAAGGTTCTATGACCCTTACCTTTCGCGCAAATGGTCGCGGGTTCGGTCCCCGCACGGTGCAAATATATTTGTAATAAGTACTGATATTTGTTCCGGGTCATTTAAAATATATTTTCGAAAACATCATGCATGTCGTTGGGAATTTAAAGTTAGCAAATAAAAGCCATGACGCGTGTATTGGTAAAGTTCATCGAATAAATTCACGTTATGTTCGCAGTTTATTTTCAAAACGGCAGCAGTCGATAGAGATAATCGTCAGAACTTAATTTTGCAGTGTCCCGGGTTCGATCCTGGGTGTAAACTTATGTCATGATAATCTGTAACGCGCGTTTAATGAACTGAGCCAGTGTTTAAAATGTGCCTTTATAAACGTCGGTCAATGACCCTCTAGGTGTTTATACTCCTGCAGGACAATAGCAGGCTTAGAGTCGAAGCGGCGAACCTGTGACCTTGTAGTGTCTTGTCTGTCAAAATAATGTTTTATTGTTTTTATTTTCAGTTTAAATAGGGACCACCCGTGACACAATATACAAACCAATAGTTTAAAAATACTAAAAGGATGGCTACTTTACACAGGGGCAAGTTGTTCCCCTCAAATATTTGATTAGAAATCGTAAAAAAAAACATTCGCCTTGCATTATAATATCTTCTTTAACCCTAGATTACTAAACTATCCTGCAGGTGATGTTACTACTTAACATTATTAAAAAAAACGACATACAAATAAAACAATAAATTGAAGAATCTTAAACATTTATTTATTTAACTTATTTATTGGTCTATCGGCAATCAATCAAATTAACACAAACCAACATACAAGCCAAGTGCTCAATATTAAGCTATAGACACAGATTTCAAAAACAATATCATTTTTGTATAAAAAAAACAATGTAGGTAATTACAGATTTGACGCATAATTTATACACAATTTTAACACGAATAGATGTCAATACTAATTGTAGATAAGTATTGAATTAAAAAAGAAATCACAACCGCGACAAGTTCCATCTCGCGGGCGAAGCTGCGGGAAAAGCTAAGTTCGTCAGAAATCCTATTACATAGGCACATTTTAAACGACAGCTGTATCAGTATCCCACACGTTTCTTTAAAAAAACAGTCTTAAGTAAACTACTTGGGTGTGTCTGTTTGTTTTAAATGTGGAAATCTATTTGTTTAGTTGCAAACGGAGCAACAGAATAACGCGCCTCGGCGAAAGGTATTTAAGAGGTTATCCAACTAGTTAAACAATGCATCCGCCGTAAAGTATGAAAATATGGAGCTTGAGAGATTAGATGAATAATTAATTGTTCCACTGAGTTCTGTGCTATTAGTTTTAGTTAGTAAGATTTTTAGTAAATAAGTTTAGCAAATGCTTTATTTCGTTTTAACGCTTTTCTACAAAATATTTAAAAGATTTTTTTTTCTTGCAGTTTGTGTCACTTATTTCCAATTGTTCTAAATGCATTTCAAAATGTTGGTTGTTTAATATTTTACTATACTTGTTTTGTCAGCTGAAGTTGGCTTTAAATATTTTATTTGATTAAATTGCATGATTTCGAACCGCATGCATATAATTATACGTTATTTTTTATTATCACGCCTTTTATTTTACCCGAGTAGAACTATCGAACTTATCTTTTCATGTATGTCAGTTTGCTGATTAAACGGGACACGGGTCACTCAGCAAAAAAACGAGAAGGCATTAAAAGCAACATCAGAAGTAGACAGCTATTTATTGTAAAAGTAACCAAGAATTCCATTTGGTTCATAATTACTCAGTATTTTAGCTGATCGCTGCCTCGGTTCCACGTAACGCAACTGAATAGGTATGCAATAGAGTTAATTTGGACCCGATGAAATTTAAGATCACGGGCAAAGGAGATTTCTTTAAAATTTGCCAATCCAGGGTCGACACAATCCTCTATTGTGGCCAAACTCTATTCAATGAATCTTTATTGCACACATGCAGGAGATAAGTATTAATAAATAGAAACAACTATTGACAATTAAGGTTAAGAGAGTCTTATTTTGCCCTAAGAATTAATATGTTCCTGTTCATAAAGAAAGCACCTTTATATCTTCGCTCCATGGAACAAATGGGAACTACAGACAAGATGCTGGGCCAAACTTTTTGTCCGCCTGTCTTCTAATGATAGCTCACTGCCACGCCACGTGGTAGTCATCATATGACGGCGACCTTGTTCATTTTCATAAAAAAAGTATATCATTATTGTCTCAATGTGACAATTGTATGTTTTTGGGCAAACTGGAAGCGGTTTTAGTTAAGTATTTAGACTAAACTTTGACTTGTTCGCGTTAATCTATAACTTGATACTTTTATACACATCTATTATTTATGATACAGCCAGCAACTTATCCTTGAAGTGATAATATTAGGCACCTTATGTGAACGTCAGCACATCAACCTACCCCAATCTGTCAAATTTCTTTGCTAGATGTTCAACTTTATCACATAAGCATAAGGTTCATGTTCAATTGGAAAAAAAATACAGTTTGGGGTAGCTTGATGTGCTGGCGTCTGTACAACGCATGTAGGGCCCACTTTTATTTGTAGTATTAGTTGTAATTGAAATATAATTTTAGAAAGATGCTTCGATGCATGCTAATTATGTATTTCAGTGGTACCTAGTTCGGAATACAAATGCTATATAATAGGGCAAAATTCTGTAATAAGTGCTTCGGCTGTGACGTCTTTTGTCAATTCGTGAACAATGAACGTTCGCTGTAATCCTGTATGCAAGTCAGATTTTATCTTTGATGTTATTACTAAATGCGAATGTTCCGGAATTGTTTTTGTTTCAGCTGCTTGCGACGAAGGGCAAGAAGAAGTAAGATAATCAATAAAACTTCATGTTTTTCATAAAAAAACTTCAGTAATTCATTCATAACAATATAATTATTCTATATTTATATAATCATTTACCTAAATAGGTTTAAATCGTGTGCTTAAATAAATTGTATCTTTGTATTCTAGTACGTTCTCCTCTTACATGCAAATATTGTATTTAGATGGTGAACTAAGTAATTAAATGAAACTGAATTTATTTCATAATACATACTTAACTTATTCATAAATAAACAATACTAGTTATATGTTAGTAGGTATATGCGGAACCCGAAACACGTGTCTTATTTTTATGTAAAGAATCTGTACCTAAAAAATTATAAAACTATCATTAAAAATCACAAAATTTTATTTAAGCTTGATAATGATAAGTTACCCTGGTTGTCCGTACAAAAACATGTTCACCACGCGGCGCTCCTGCGCCGCCCGAATTGCGCTCATTGAGAAATAATTTGGCAGTAAGTACCGTACACATTTCTGTGTACTGGACGTTCACGATACTATACGACGATAGGAAACTTGCGCGAACTATAGATGGTAGCACAAAACGACACGAGCGCCACGGTGTGGTCAAAAAAGAAACTTTTCTAATCTGTCATCTGTGCTCAGAATATGTCAAAAGGCCTAAAACTCTTCGAATCCGGGCATGTCTTAGATGTAGAAGAAACAGTTAGAAAGCATGAAAATGCAGTAATACCTAACTAGCAGAATTGTAGCTCAAACGACGATTTACAACGGTTATGATGTCAAAATAACTAAAGTATTTTCTGATCTAATTTTTCACGTAAATATTTAGTCTATATTATTATTTAATTATGTCCATGTCGCCTTGTTTTCAGCGTGATTGCAATAGAAATATTAGAAGAGCAAATCGTAAATGTAAGGCAAGCCTATCTAAAAAATGTGAGCATACTTATCTGTGCTTCAATTTATAAATTCTCCAGGTACCTAGGCTATTTCGAAAACTAACAAGAATGATTTGAGGTTATCTTTAATCACAGATTTGTGTGTATTTAATAGTAGTAGGTACTACATACAAAACTCAGCGGTTTTTACAAATACCATTATTATGTAATTTCTAAATGTTTTGAAACTCATAATTACACATGTTTTTTTACTGCATTTATCCGCTTTTATCGTTTATTACGTACCTAACCAAGGAAAGTGAGTACTGTTCCTGGGAAAGTACCCAATAGAATTTGATTTATTTTTCTTTGAAGTGTTTGAGCATCCAGAAACAACAATACATTTTCACTTAGTAATTATGATTTTTTTCACTTCTTTAATGAGATTATTTTATAACGTGTACTGTCAATTTAAAGTACCTAATGATTGCGATAAAACTTCGGATTTGCGCCACCAGATGGCAGACCCTTCGTCGCGCAAGTTCCATAAACGATAGCACAGAATATAAACCCGAGCAGAAATAAAGCTTCATACTAACGCCGCGCGCCGTGCGTACACTACTACACGCACAGCTATGTGTGCGTGACGTGTCACCGACAAGGCGCGGGGGGCGAGCAGCGGCACCCGCTCGCGTACTAACCGGTTTAAACTAGCTAGTTAAGTAAGAGGACGAAGTTAAGGGCTGCTAGCGGCAGCGATACGACGCGGACGTTTATAGGTACCTAATAGTTTTTTTTTTTTACACTAAGCCACAATTTCACCGCAATTACCTACAAAAAGAATGGGGATTCCAAAACTTTATCTATAATCAATATCATTAAAACATTTTTGTCTGTAATTTTCGAATAAACGCTACTCATGTCATTGAAATTTTATTTTAACCTTGCATTAATTCCTATAGTACCTAATCATGACTCGGCCGGCATTTACAGAGTTTATCAATGTAAAAAAGCAGACATTAGGAGACAAAAAAAACAATCAAATTACATTATGGTACAGCACTATTCTCGATCTGCTGTTTTGATATTGTGACAATGCCGTGGGCGGCCAGTCATTATCTGATTTCCTCGCATCTGATTTAGGATGTGGGTAGCATTACAGAATGTCGCATGTCAATTCTATCTTATGTCAGGTTTTGTAAAAATCCGATATTTATAATAAATCTCTAAATATCGGATATTTGATATAAGTATATCGGAATTTCGGATCTAGCAAAACTTGTTAGTATGATATTATTTTGTAATAAATAAAACAACTAAGTATTTATTTTTTGATTCCATAGCTGCCAGTGTGGTTTTATAAGACTGAATCTTATAATTGGTTTATACAGTTACCAATTGATAAAAAAATATATTTAAATCTCATTCATTTAGAGATAAGTCACATTCATTTTTAGTAAGGATTGACATTATCAACCATACGTCACGTCACTAGCGGTCACATATAGAAGACTGGCGTGTGAGAACACTCCTTTTAAACGTTTAATTTCTCCTTTTTTGTCTTCAAATTTCTCAATACCCATGGTATAATATAATTCGTTTCAAGCTATTACATACGGACAAGAGCTTGAATATTTATGGTATACAAACAAAAACAACAAAAGTAATGATTTAATTGTTTATTTCGTGTTATACTGCACCGCATTTTTTGTCACGTTCCTACTTATTTGTGTCGTTGGCATACAGGAGACGCGCTTGCTTGTCATGTACCTATTTGTAACAATGGCGTTCAAAAAGTTAAACGCCCGAAAACGATCAAGCTGCAGGGATTAAGTATTCTCTCTTAAATTGAAGGCTCAAAGTCGTGTCTTTAAAGAGAAACGTCATCGAGGCGGAAATTCAAACAGGTTGTGGCGTTGGCGAGACAGTGTTTATACCGCGTGTAACCACTTCCAGTTTAAGAGCATGCAGATCCCTGTGAGCGTATGCTTCGCGATGACTATGAACAAGTCACAGGAGCAGACACTGAAGGTGTGGACCTCAGTACAAGCTGCAACGTAGTAAATAGGAAAGTTTTGTAAAATGTGGCTGTGATTTTAATAAATTGTGGTCTTACGACTTTCACGCGAACGAAGTCGCAGGCAGAAGCTAGTATAGATATAAATATCCATGGCTCGGGAACAAACGGTTGGGCTCATCACAATCATTTGCCCTTACGGGAATCGAACCCGCGTGTGAACCACTCAGCCTAGGAGGCAGAAACAAAAATGCCAGTAAAATTAGGTAGGTACCTAAGGTATTAAGGCGCTAATGGTGCTTGCTTTGTGCAACAAAAATTGTGACAGATTGCTTAGTTTGACACTTCATTATTTAAAATTATAGAACCATTAAAATCGAGTCCAATATTCCTTTTTGCAACAAGTTAATGGAAGATTAGTACCTACCTACTAAATTAGGTACGGCTTTAAAGTTCGTTTCTGCACCTGGCTGTCAGTGCCACACAAACCCACATATTTAAAAACTTCGTTGGTCAGAGGTTACAGTTAAAACCTAAATAAATCCCTAAGTAGATATAGTTACAGACGCCAGCACAGCAAGCTACCCCAATCTGTCAAATTTCTTTGATAAATTTTCGAGTTTATAGCATATGTTCAGTTGGGAAAATTTGAGTCGGGTAGCTTGGTGTTAGGGTCGAAAGATGTCCACTGCTGGACATAAGCCTCCCCCAAAAGGGGGGGATTTGCCATAATCGCCATGTTTGGCAGGCGGTTTGGCGAACGCAGTATGGTGGTCAAATGCATAGAGAACGCTGCTGACCATTCTATAGTACCTACCTAAGTCTCTTAGTCGCCTTCTACGACACCCATGGGAAGAAATGGGATGGTGCTATTCTTTTACGTCTGGTAGCTGATTTTTTTTTGTAAAACCGACGAAAAAATTCTGCGCTGGAGGGTCTAGAATGATATTATGCTGAATTCATGGTTAGATACAGTTTGCTCACTGAATAAAAACTTTTCCTGTACAGTATTGTACTATATTTCGGGTCTGCGTACTAATATACTGTTGAAAAATATATAGTAGGTGTGCAAAAATACTATATTTATTTTCTACACCAAAAACGAATAAAAGAAATCCATTATTAATAAGATGTATGAACGAACCTTTACATTAACTTTTGACTGATGCTTTATCATGTATCCGAAGAGCCCATCTGTCATAATTATTAGGTTCTGGACTTTTTAATAATGTCAAATTTAATCATTATCTGCTCTTTATTTTCGCCACTTCAGCATTCACGGAACGGTTATTTTCGGATATGAATCCGAAATAGCGAAAAAAAGAAACAGAAGTAGGTACCTACTTAGTATGTTAGTTATATGTTAGTAGTTACCTACTATTAGGTACGCAAATCCAAAACATTATTAATGCAAGTATGGAAAACCATAATAATGTAGTAAGTCGTACAAAGTATCAAAAAGTAGCGCATCGCGATAGCGAATACCTACTGCTGTAGGTAGACTGCGCCGTATACGTCATTGCTCGTGAACTCTTTGAACCCGCCCAACTCACGTGTCATAGGTATTTGTTAACGAATGATTCCGTACATACAACTTGATTCCAACTTTATAAATACAATAAAACAAAAAAAATATACTTACGTAGGTTAAATTAATTTCTATTTAGTTTTGGTGTACTTATTTACAAAGTTGGAATCACAGTATTTACAATAATTGGTCAGGGATCATGATGTGTATTTCCACTAATTTAAACTGACTTACTGATTAGGTAGCAATTACACGTATTTGAAAGATATTCTTTCAAATGTCACCGCCTTTTTCAATACACTACTGTGTCCGACGTCTGTGATTGTTTTTCACTCTGGCCTGTGACTTCAGTATTTCAAATGCGGTAATAGTTTCAAATATAATCAAATCAAATTTTATTTAAAAAAATACTTTAGGTACAGATTAACTTAAATACTACAAATCATGATTGACGGATAGGAATATAACAGTGGACAGCGGAGCAAAACCCAGTTCCGTGCTAGGAATTAACCTGTGTTACGGACACTAGGGATGCTTCATCATCTGACTAGAAACAATACTTCAAGCGTCTGTAGTAAAAAGTAAAATTTTGAGTTAATTTAATTTAATACACCTTATTTTATCTCATAACTCAAGGTTAATTTACTGTTAAGATATCATTCGATTATTATCACCTCTAAAATCTTACCAACAGACGTTACCTTAAGTGCCTACTTACCTATTAAGTTTGTAAGACGAAGGATATTATACTAAACGAACGAAGAAGAATAATAGGTAAATGATAGATGATAATCTGGCCAATCGACAGTTTCAGGGTTATCCATTATTTACGCCACACCCTGTATATTATACAGAGTAAAACACGAAGCGCATCAATTAGCGCATCAACTTAATTCATTGTTTTTTACATCGTCTCTCGACTCAGTTTCTCGCTCATACGCAATTCTTTTAATTTCACCCCATAAGAAAAAGTCCAGAGGTGACCTCATCGGCTACGGTACGGGCCCATTGCGACATATCCATCGCGCGCCAGAGGTTTCGGTAAGGGAGGCTCGATGTTCGCCGGGGCACCGCCACGACGGTGCCTCGGTGCTTTTCCGAAGCATCGTGCTGATATATATACAGATTAGGTACTTCCTGCAGTACCACAACGTCCCTCAACAGTTAGCAACAGCTTCCCTCAACAGCTACTAAGTAGTTGGTTCCGGTTAGGTTTCATCATCATCATCATTTCAGCTGAAAGACGTCCACTGCTGGACATAGGCCTCCCCCAAAAGGTGGGATTTGCCATAATCGCCACGCTTGGCAGGCGGGTTGGCAATCGCAGTATGGTGTTAAAATGCATAGAGAATGCTGCTGCCCATTCTAGCTAGTAAGTAGTTGGTTCCGGTTAGGTTTCATCATCATCATCATTTCAGCTGAAAGACATCCACTGCTGGACATAGGCCTCCCCCAAAAGGGGGGGATTTGCCATAATCGCCACGCTTGGCAGGCGCGTTGGCAATCGCAGTATGGTGTTAAAATGTATAGAGAATGCTGCTGCCCATTCTCTAGTAAGTCCCTTAGCCGCCTTCAACGACACCCACGGGAAGAAATGGGATGGTGCTATTCTTTTACGTCCGGCACCACACGGAACGGTTAGGTTTACGGAACGGAAGATTAGTAAGGGTGGAGTGCATACATGCCCAGATAAGATAAGGGCGGTGATGGAGGCGCCTATAAATGTCACCGAGTTAAGAGCTTTTATAGGTCTGGTAATGTATTACGCAAAATTCATCAAAAATGTTGTTTTCGTTCTCCCTCCATTGTATAATCTTCTTAGGTCGGGAGCTAAGTATACTTGGAGTGAGGATTGTAAGAGTATCTTCGTTCGAGTGAAGCGGCTTTTGGCGTGTGGCGAAGTACCAACATATTACAACCCAGAGCTACAGCTGGTTTTGACGACGGATGCAAGAAGTGGGAATTTTATCGATATCGACTATTTTCCCTTAATCAAGTAGAGCAATCCCTAACCAGGCATACCTACGCAACTTGACCTTGAACTGACCAATTGCAGCCGCGCATTCTTCCTCGTCCCCTGGCCCGCAGTAGTGAATCATGTACTTCAAAGAAATCGGCCTATACGCTCTCTAGTGGTTTAATACTCTATGGAGTTATGTGTGGTGGCCCAACATCGATAAAGATATTGAGGCAGTAAGCCGTAGCAGTACGCGGTGTGAGACTAGTGCCGCGGAAGCGAGAGCGCCCCGCAGGCTACCATTCAACCGTGGCCGTACTATACCCAACCGTGAACTAGACTTCACATTGATTTTGGGCCCGTATCGAGGTATGACATTCTTAGTATATTTGTCCTAAAATTTTTAGAAATAATCGAAATGCACGTACAAACGCGTTTAATGTTATTAAAGTTTTACGTTCGACTTTTGCTAGGTACCTACGGTTACCGAAACAGTTAGTATCGGATCAAGGACCACCTTTTACCAGCATTGAATTAAAAAAAAAACCTCGGTTATAATTGCATTAGGCAGATTTTTCACCCGCTTAAAATCCGTCTTCAAACGGAGGCGCAAAAAACTTAGTTAACATTTGTAAGCGCATTATTAAAAAGGCAATTCGGAATCGCGTAGATGTGGACACAGCATTACAAACATTCCTTCTGGCAAACAGAAATACAGTGCACAGCACTACGGGAGAAACGCCCGCAATGTTGTTGCAGAAACAAACACTACGTTCCAGTTTGGATCTGTTAAGGACGGAAAGATCAGTAGGTGCTCGAGTTCAGGATGCGCAGAAAAGACAAATCGCACCATCCGGTGGGGTCTCGCGTGTTTTCGTTGAAGGTGATCATGTTGGATGAGGAATTACGGTTCCTCGGGTAAATGGGTAAAAGGTACGATCTCAGACATAAACAGTGATAACAGTTACAGTGCTCGTAGGTATCTGGTAGCAAGAGATATCGGTCAATTATATAAATACACATGGGCCGGATACGGCGCAGATCCCGCGCATCAGTTGGTGGGCCGAACACGGAAGAACAGAAAATGATATTTATTTATTTGTTTTTTTTTATGAGGATGGCTGTAGCGATACTGTGTGTGAAGGATGTAAGTCAGAAAAACCAATAAACTGTAAGTGAAGAAGGGTGCATTGAAGTAGGTGGTGATGAGCATGATCAGCCTTCTAATCAGTTAGGTGGTTCGTCAGCTCAGCCGCAAGAAGAGTACCCAAAGCGAACCCGAAAACCGGTTATCAGATTGCAGTGTACTCAAAAAAAGATTTTTAATACATTTGTAATGCGTTGTTAAAATAAAAACTTAAAAAAAAAATTACCGACTTCCGGAAAAACACTACAAAGAGCAAAATAACTTTAGTATCGGAAGTCAGTGACTTTGGATATGTATTTAATTTTTTAGCCACCGCCTTCCGAAATTAAATTATTTTTTTACTTTGTAGTGTTTTTCTTTTTTGGCGTTTTAGCTATAGTACTTACCCTACGCCAATTCGAAATTTCATCACTCTTGGTCAAAACAATGCATATTTATGCGATAGCGGCAATCGCGGTTGATTTGCTGTATTTTATTGAAGAGCTCCGTTGTCTGTCTCCGAAACGCATCATTAGATCTATATGAAATTACAATGGGACCATTTCGGAATAAACCCCTTTTGAACAAAAAAAAAAAATTTTGCAAATCCGCCTATAAATGACGGAATATGCTCGAACATGCATAAAAAAAAAATATATAAACATGTCGAATTGATAACCTCCTTCTTTTTGAAGTATGGAAAAGGGAGGATCCTCCGACCAGACGCGGGTTGTGTCTGGTGCAACTGCCCGACGGTTGATGTCGGGATATTGTACCTATGCAAATCGCGCGGTAAACTTTAACTGCGCGATCTAGGATTTCTATGACGTGCGTCTTGCGTAGTTCGCCTGTGGCATTGTAGATGGCGCCACTTCTCTTTTTGTATTTTTTTTTTATATTGTTGCGAAGTATTTTTCTGTAGTCTACATACCTATGTGTTAGGTAATTATGATTTTACAAGTGGTTAGGAGTTAAAATATAATACTGTAGCTACTATGACTCTATGTTCAAAAGTGTCTTATAATTGCCTGTTTAAAATAAATGATTTCACTTTGACTTTTACTTTACCATATTTCAGATATTCAGAAATGCTTAGGACAACGTTCTGATTATCACAAGCGCCTTTCCGTTTTGCCTGTCATTTAGAAAGATATTAATTATTTTTGGCAACAATACCTTTTCGTCACAGTGATCTGAAAATACTTAGGTACTTCTGGATTTACGGCATGCCATGCGTTATCTGCGTATCACAGACGCATTTACTTCCTTGTTTAAGCAAAACTTGTTTCGTTTGCAGCGGATTTATGAGGGTGGGCGCGGCGGCGCGAAAAATATTCAAATAGGCGCAGTTCGAATTCGCGCCATTTGCATTCGTGAAAACGTTTGGTCAAAATTGTTCCCAGAATAAAATTTTACCGAGTAATAGAAGTTCACTAAACAATCCATAGTCATTGCAAGAACTGTGTCAGTCACTACTACGCCAAGCGTGCTCTATCCCAACACATAAAAGGTGGTCAAATTACATCAAGCTAAGCTGACTTAACGATGGTATTCTCAAGCTCAGCCCAGTGTAGCGAGCACAGTTTTATAACGAGCGAGCGGAATGAACCCATATACGACTGAGCAGAGCTAGCTTATCTAAGCAATGAGCGAGCGCAGCGAGCGCTTCTGCAAGACAAGGGGTTGCAACACGCAAGCAAATTCTTAAACCAAGCGAGCCAAGTGGCTTTCACACCAGAAACCTGTGAGCCAACATCACATCATACCCACGAGTTTGCCGAGTGCACTTTTACACACGACACGAGGGGGCGGAGCCAGCATTAAACACAAGTCATGCGAGCGAAGCGAGCTAACATTCTCAACGAGTGAGCGGAACGCAGACGGTGGCACTTACTAATTTCGTAAGTGAGCTCGCTTCCTTCGCTCGTGGTTAAAGTAGACTTGGTAAACTAGCTTTTCCTTTAATAGGTGCTCGCTTCACTCGCTCTTCGCATATGAAAGGGTGCTTCGCCCAATTGTGGGATAGTTAAGTTCGCTCTGCTCGCTCATTTTGATAGCGGACTTGGCTCACGTGCTGGCTGTGGGGGCAGGCTCGCTTCGAACGCTCATTGATTGAGTAAGCGCGCTCTGCTTAGTCGTGGGTCATAAAGTTCGCTTCGGTAGCTCGGCAGTACTGCAGTAGTGCTTTTACTGTGCTCGTTACATTCGCTTTTCATGTTAGAGAGCTCGCTCTTGTCCTGTGTAAGCGTGCTTGGCTGAGTTATGGGTAAGATGTGCTCGGCTGACTCAAGAGTGAGCCAGAGTACATAAGATCAGCAAGTGAAGCGTGGCCATCTTATACAAGTGTAAGACGGGCTCGCTTCACTCGCTGATCTTACGTACCTAGCTACGTTAGTTTTGTTACTGGCAAAAACTAGTGTACAATAAATTGGTTGAAGGTATCCGCGAGTTTGATTTCGTTACAAAACAACTCTCGCGCTTCAAACATTCTGCAATAAACTGCTTATTTCTATCAATAGAATTTATTATACATACACCCCATCACTAGAAGCCACCGAACCGTTGGTGCTTAAACGGGAATAAAGCTGAATTTTATGTTTTGGTCTCCTTTGAGCACCACGTTTAAATATTGATTGGTGCTCAAATAAGAATACCTTTGGTGTTCAATGCATAGGTGCTCAAACGGGAATACTTCAGATTTTCTTACGGCTTCCGACACTGCCGTAGCTATTGTATTTGGTAGGCACTAGATTTTTTAGGCTCATTGCATTCCTTTTGATGCGAACTTTCTTCAATTGGGTTTTTTTTATTATGTTCCTGGAAGGTTTATGCGATTGTCGTTAGAATAAAACAATACACAGACTACAGTACATCGATATATTAGAAACAAGATACATTCGCTTTTAAATATCATAAACAATTATTATTTATTCGATTTATAATACGGCTGGTTCCGCTCTGGAGACTGGCTAGTAAAGTAGTAAGTAGCCTGAACGTGTTGGAAGAACCTGAGTGCGCAAGCCTTCTATACATGACATAATAATATGACTATGATAAATCACTCGGATAATTTTGGACCTTCATAGTAAGATCCGCAAAAGGAGATTTTTACTTTATCCAAAACATTCGAAATATCTCGGTATTACGACAGAATCTAGGCTAAATAACTTTCAGGGTTGGCAGTCAACATTCTGCCAAAAAAAGTACTTAATCCAAAAAAGCCAGTAGCTTGGAACTGTTCCTACCAAAGAAAAAGATAAATTGGTGCAACTTTACCTGAGTTAAGTGTACAGTTCGTTCAGTTGTTTTACCTTTCTTAATCTATAGATATATAAGATCATTGTGATGTAAATCAAACGTCATAATATTACATGTCTGTGAGAGGACGTTTAGTTGAGGAAACCCTGCTGACTCATCTGCAGGTTAATCTCGTAACACACCTACGGGCCGGTTTTTTGATCCGTTGTTAACTCTACCAATGGTTAAACATAGTAACTAATGGTAAAATTTCGGAAAAAATTGTTTTTTGATCAATTGTTAGTTGAACCAATGGTCAAATAACTTACTATTCGTTCAAATAATTGACCACACGATGTTGCAGGGTTAAACAATATGGCGGATAGTTAACTCAAACACTACATTTGTTTTGCACATTTTATTGAGTTACTGCTGCAACTCCTTTGTGCAAAGTTATTTTGTCACTTGTTTGATTGTTGACTATTTCCTGACATTTTAAGCAGATGCTTGGCGATCGAGGTGAAAATTTAAGAACAATATACTCGGAGTGAAAATTGCTTTATTTCAATCTCGTGTTATTTTATTTGATTTTAATGCAGTTTATAATAAAGTTTGACAAAAACACAGTCCAAAAAGACGGATCGTTACAAAATCATAGCTATTTTGAGGAAACGATTTCTCATAAGTTTGCCAATGGTTAAGTTTACCCAAGGTTTGACTTTAGTTAAAATAGATATTGAAAAACGTCATAGGCCTTTAACCATTAGTTGACCAGTTGACTATAGTTATTCTAACAAATGTTTATACGGTTTGACTACCGATCAATAAACCAGCCCTGACAAAAGGATTGGCTTTAATTTTGGCATTTCAACAAGATTTATTGCGTAATTCATAATTTTTACGTTGCTGTACAGACAAATTTTTCAAACATTTGAAGCTTAGGAATTTCCTTCAAAATGTTTCTGATTCTTATTAATAGTATGTTACGCAATAAGGGTGCTGTTTGTATAAAAGTTCTAATGAATTTCAGTTTTTTTTATATCTTTCTAACTATTATTGATTATTATGATCAGCAGAATGTATATTCGCCCGATATCCTAATTTAAATGTTAATATAGGTAACAATGTATTATAATATTAGGTTTACCTCAAATATTGTTCTTATAAGTAAATACTAAGTTTAAGAAACACAATCATTACGTCTGTATAAGTAATCAAGGAAGTATTAACGTTGGAGGGGGTCACATTTCGCACATCTTTGTAAATGCAATAGTTAAACTGTTTGAACAATTGTATTTAGAGACATAAAAAAGTTATGTTATGTCTTAACAACATAATATAACTTCAGCAATAAAAACAAGATGTGCAATACATAACTCATTATTTAATTAAGCATAAGTGTACAGGCGCCAGCATGGGTTTATTGCTTGATTTCGAATGTCATAATTATGCCCGATGGCTAATTCCCCGAAGTCAACAAGATCAGAAGGCCAATTCTCGTAATGAAAAACGTTCAAAATCTACTCGCAGTGTCAACTCGGCGACAATCAAATGTCAAAAACTTGTCAAAAATTTATGAAAATCGAGGTATTTTCGACAGTTTGAGACTGAGATCAGACTGTGAACGTTGTTAAAATTACGAGAATTGCCCCTCAGATCAACCGTCCGAATTGCCGAAATTCCATAGCATCGATGTCCCACAATTTCGAATAGCCATTAGATGGAGCGTCCGTTTCGCTGAAAAGCCATTGCAATGCTATCCATCGAATGTCTATTGGCTCGACGTGCCAGTAACTCGAAAGCTATTCTAAATAAAATATTCAATAAGATATAAAAAACGAATGTAAAATGGGATAATAAACAAACCAGCAGGGTTTAGTCATCATAATTATATATATATTAATTGGATATACATACCAGTGATAAACATTACTTTATTTCACATAATAAAAATGGCAGAAATAGGTAACAAAAAATGTTTTACGATTTCGAGCTTTCGACTAACTGTCTCGTCGAGCTTAATACACATTCGATGCAATGGCTTTCGGCGAAACGGACGCTCGATCTAATGGCTATTCGAAGTTGTGGCACATCGATGCTATGGAATTTTGGCAATTCGGACGTTCGATCTCACGACTTCGGGGAATTAGCTTTCGGGCATATGACATTCGAAATCAAGCAGTATATACCGCGCCAGCATAGTCATCAAGCTATACCAAACTGTCAAATTACCCCAATTGAACGTGAACCTTATTCTTTTATAATAAAGTTGAAAAACTATCAATGAAATTTGACAGATTGGGCTAGCTGCGAAAGTACCTGTTTATATCTATAATAAACAGGTACCTTAAAACAGAATATTTTTTGTTTGATTCTTCGCATTATTTCTACAACATAACATTTTTTTGATGGTAGATATGTACGCCTGCATTAATTGGCCTTTTGCTAAGGTATAAATATTATAAGATTGAATGTAAGAAAGAATGATCCGTAGGATCACAATCAATAGAGGCGTCTATAGGTACCTACCTACTTTTAATTTAAGTAAAGAATCACATTAAATTCGCGTTGATTCCGCTACCACATGAATTTATTATGTTAGATTATACAAAGTGCCATTGGCTACTACGATTATAACTAGAATTGGTTATAAGCTCTTTTCAAATTTAAAATGAACCGTAGTAATATTCACATGTATTAAATATTTTAACCATTGTACATACTACAATGTTTACCGTTCTTTAAAATCAGTCAAAGGATTAAGTCTCGTTTACGAGAAGACGTTGTCTCGACCATCGAGAGGCGAGAATTGCTTAAATTAGATATCTATAAATAGCTTTCGAGTCTCTTATGGACATTCTCGTCATGTTTTCGCGGCTTTATCGTAATCATGACATGTATATTTCCACGATTAGACACAAATTAGTGCACATAAAACCTTTCTTTATAAGTAAATTAAAAGTAAAAATCGTTTATTTCAACATTAAAATTACAGTATTGAGAAATCGTTGGTCCCAAACTAGGCGCAGCCTGTATTTTGGGCACCATTATACATGTAAAACATTTTGGTTATTTTTAAATAAAAGTTGAAATTGGCGACAGTCAAAATAGCAGTTAGCCTCTTCCAGACTGCAAAACTAAAATGACAAAAATACAATAATAAATTCAATTCAGGTACGAAAACTAAAATCAAAAATATAAAATCAATTCTTATAAATAAATTTCATTTATGAAAGATCAAACTTTGTATAATTTCTATAATTTGCTGCTGTTCCGTGACATTGTGTTTTATGTGTGTGACTCTGCATTGTGATTGTGTAAGTTGATTTTATTTGTTTATACTAAGAAGTGCTTCAGTAGAGGTGTAAGATTTTTAATTTCACAGTGTGTTTCATTTGGATGTAAAAGGAGTTGTGGATCTTAAGTACCGAGTTTACTTTATTGTAGATGCGAGTGTGTAGGAATGGTGGTAGTCGTTAAATTAAATTAAATAAAATTACCGTATGCTGTATACATACAATCAAACGTGGTACACCATTATGAGAGCGAAAATTCACCAGGCAATTCTTGCCTACCCTACTGAAAAACTGTCCTCACGAAAACGAGGCTTTACCATAGAGAATGTTATACATATTACAAATTATGTTTTCTTTTTCATTAAGAAATATTAAACATAATTTTTCCATCTCATTAGAAAAAATACTAACCGTGTTTTTCGTTACGATTACAATCATATTGACGTGTGAGTCACTTTGGTTAAACGAAGGCCGTAGCCAGTTGATGCCCCGTAAGCAGAAGCCTTCGCGGTTCCCTCGGCAGAAAACGAAGACGAAGACTGGGGTACTGAACTATTCGGACGTCTGCATGTTGCCAGCATCGCTTCGCGCGCCGTTGTAGGATGGTTAAGAAGATTAGTATCCAGAGTTACTTGGACCGTCGGATCCTCGTGATTCCGGTGTTTCGAAACCAGAGTTGTGAGGACCATAATAGATGATAGGTGAGTCAGTGGTTTCGATCTTTGGAGTGCTTATAGCGATTGCCTCAGAACACTCATGATCGCATTCGACGAATTTAATACTTTCGTCGACCAACAAGTTTGGATCTATATCATTTTTCTTTTCATTCATCGTGACATTTATTTCTTGGTGTTTTAACGCACCTTCTGGAACGTTGATTAGATCATGGTTGTCTAAGTTGTATGATGCACCTTCTTGGGTACTGTTTGAATGTGTTTTTTCAATTTCATTTGTAATGTTAATATCAACATGGCTTAACGCACCTACTTCGACGTTGTTCAAATGTGCGTGGTATGATGCATCTTGTTGGGCGCTATTTAAATTTTCGCTCTCAGGGTTGTTTGACGTATTCTGTTGTTCATTCTTAGGTTCAACTATTTCCTGTCGGTCAGCTTGATCGTCACTCATTTCACTCGAACTAGAACTATCGTCATCATCAGAAAAAATAAATTCAAAATAGTTGAATATTACTGGTTCTTCTTGACCAGCTTGTAAATTATCATCTTCGATATTTAGAGCCTCTAAATCAAAAGCTGGATTAATAAATTCTTCGTCGTGGTGTAGGGGGATCTCGTCGTCATCGTCCGACAGCTCATTGTCAGCGATATCAAATTCTTCATGGAAGCCATTTTGAAAATCTCTCTCGACTAAATCTGATCTAATTGGGGCATCATGTACAACCTCATCAACTTCACCACAATTTAAACTGCCTTGGTTAGATTCGAAATGCATTTTGATGATTGTAAAAATCCGTTGCTTAATAAACTTCTATATTTACATGTTGAATCTGGAAAAAACAAATGTATGGATGAGATTTTAAAAAGACAGGACAAAGGATTAAAGGACATCAATCAAATTGTAAACAATGACATAAGATCCGGTCAAAAATCAAAATACGACAAATGCTGAGATGTCTTTATTAAAATGCGACAGTGACCATCCAAACTCAGGACTAGCGAACCGAACATGAGGCGAGGGGTAACACAAGGGGACGTAATTGGCTCGAAATTGTTTTCCAACGCATTGAAGGAAGCGTTTAAGACGTTAATTGAACAAATCAACGGCAAGTCCTTGCAGCAGATGCTGGACGGCCAGTTTGATTCTCTGTGGATGAACTTGGACAAAACCCAGGCTGTTTTCAATGTACACATTACTCCGGGACCATTTACGACGTTTCATTGTCAATGGCGACGTTTTCGAGGCGATTTTAAAATACGGAATACCTCGGGAAAACTCTGCAGTTCGGTAAGAACAAATTTGAGAAGAAGGCTAACAGAACAATTTGGCTGGGCTGAGCAGCATTTGAGAAGTTTCGCCGAGTCTTGGTGTCCGTATGGATTGAGGAGCCATGTCTCATATTTAAACGCGGGTTCTACTAATATTTAGTAGTAAATTGACAAATTTGTAAGCCCGATCCTGGAATTTGTAGTAAAACCCTTTGAAAGTTACAGGTAGTTTAAGGAGCCACCTTAGAACTCAAAAACTAGACGATGGATATTTCTGAAAATTTTGTAGGAATTAGTAGTGTTTATGCGTAATCTGTACAAACAAAATGGGTTTTGTACGGATGAATTTGAAATAGCTACACTGCTTCGATTTATCTAAAAAAATCATAAATATCCCCGCGCTGTTTCTCAGAAACCAATGAAACAATTAAAACAGATTTTTAATATAATTTAGTAGTAAGTTTGTTTTAATTTGTAATATGAAAATAAAATGTACGAGCTTCTTAATTTCGGTAGTACAACAGATTTTATGTGGCTCTTCAATCCTGACGGTCTTTCAAAAACAAGTGCTTGTAGCTACTAAAGTAGTTGATTAAATCGAAGTTTATTTACGTCAATATTTAGTAGAAATTTCTACTAAATATTGGTGTAATCAAAATCCATCTAAATTCACTATTTCAGAAGATATGAATAATTTTCCTTTATAATTTTGTGTATGGGATGACCATGAATAATTCAAACTGTGTTCATAAACAGAACTTTATTTACACATGGATCATTCTCTTTCTCTTCTCGTTTTTTATAGACCATCAGGATTGAGGAGCCACATAAAACGTCCCGTAACTCTGAAAGGGTTTTACTACATATTCCAGGATCAGGCCTTCAAATTCGGGTAATTTACTACTAAATATTGGTAGGACCCGCGTTTAAATGTGAGACATAGCTTCTCAATCCATACGGAAAAGAGTCTTGTCGTCGCGTATTCCGCAGAGCCTAAAGACAAAAGTCTTCAATCAGTGTGTCCTGCCTGTTATGACTTACGGAGCCAAAACGAAAACCCACGCAGTACGGCTGGTCCATAAATGGTCGCTCAGCAAGTTATGGACCGACTAATATTTAAATCTCTGTGAGGTATAGAATCCGGAATGAAGTGATCCGTCATAGAACCAAACTTGTCTACAAAGATCAGAGAATAAGCAAGCAAAATTGGCAATGTCTGGCTTTAAACGAATCTCTAAAAAATAATATCATGCTTGTATTTCCCAAAGGCTTAGGCAGAGTTGTTACAGTAGTTAAAATAGAAATATTAATTTTGTTACTTTCAGGCCACTAATCAAAGTTCGTCGCTGTAACTAAGTTAAGGCACACTGATCCAATGGGTTAGGCTAGTTTAGAACTTCGACCAACTGCGCTACATCCATACTGGTCGCAGTTAATTCATTATTTAATATTTTAGGGCACCAAAATGGAAATTTTTGTATGAAGAATATCGTTGAACACTGCAAGATGTAATGACAAGTTCAAACCGTAAAACAATTAGATGTCTCAGCATCTCGAAGCAAGGTGGTACGAAGCATTTAACAAAATATCACTTTGGAAAAGGCATTAACAAATAATTGGTCTTACTAAAAAACTAAGCATCAAAGCTATGCTAAAACGAAACATCATAATTCGCCGCCTTATGTCCACTAGCATCGACGCAGGTTCTTCTCACAACGAGCATAGTTATTTTTTCTTCTGTTGAGAATTTTGTGTGTCTAGAGTAGCATCGTTCTGCCGCGGAGATAGCTGTCACCCTATGTATATATAGGCAACGACTACTTCTCGCCCGCGTAAACAGTTAAAATGGCTTCAAGATACACACGTCCACCTCGGAAGACAGAGCAGTGGACAAACCACTCCTTTCCACGTAAACTTGAACACTCTGACAATCCTTGGACAGATAGATAGGGAGAATCAGAAATCTATGAACTAATCAATTGTGGGCAAAGGTTGGATAAATCTGGTATATTTATCATAAACTCATCCCAAATTCAGTGTGATTCTGGAATTCATTCATAAAATGTGTCGCACCTTCTTTTCTGCCAGTTATCAATGACTATTTACAGATGTCTTTATCCTACAGGAACTCCTGTAGGATAAAAACTGTAAATAGTCATGGATGGCAACTCAGTTTATTTATTTATTTAATACTTCACGCACAGAAATGTACAGAGGCGGACTTAATGCCAAAGGCATTTTCTACCAGTCGATCTTTGGGTGATGCAGAGACAAACTGTGGTAGGTGCAATTAGCAGTCAGTTAGCAGTCAGTCAATCAGTTGTTTGCCTCGTTAAACTTAATGAGGCAAACAACAGTGCTGTCCAGTCTGTGTATGTAAATTATTAATCGGACATCAAGTAAAAAGTAGAAGAAGAATGCTATAATTACGAGTAAACAAATAAAGAAAAAATCTATATTTAACGAGAGCCTAACTATGCCTGAATCTTTCAAATCACGAGTCTAGTGGGCTCGGGTTTAGATAGTATCCCGTCACTGTAACTTTTCCCGAAACAGCATTTTACCACGTTATTTCCAATGTTAAATACTCAAACTGGTGCCACACAATACTTACACACTTACAATTACGTTAAGTGAACACTGAATGCCAACACAATATGCGCAAAATTAGTAAGTGATGATATTTTTTAATGTTTTTGAATATTCTTTAGAAAACCTAATTTATAGATAGTACCTATTATTTATTTTCTATTCATGATGACACAGATAACTACTCTTCGAAATGGTTATAGAATAAACACCAAACCACTGTACATTTTGTGTAATAAAGTGTTAACTTTCAAGTTTATTTTTACTGCTCCCTTGAGAAATTACCTACCAAATCCACCATCAACGCCTAGTCAAAGTTAAAACAAATAAATTCCGGAAACAAAAACTCTTAAATAAAATAAATTAAAAGGTTGTTGTTTCATTCCTCTAAATACTTCAAGAAGTGTATTTTCTATCAACTAATAAATATACGTTTTTATTAATTACCTGTGTTATTTTTGGAATCGGCTTAGTCGCCCTCTATGTCTGAATAGGTTCTGCCAGATAAATCCTGAAATAGAACAGAATTTGATTGAAAATTATAACACATACCAAAATAAACCGGAACTTTTCCGGATTAGTTAAAACAGCCCCTTAGGTAGATATAGTACGATATCAAGGTACCTTAATCCAGACGTCTGATAAATAATCCATAAAAAATATCATATTAAAGTGTCTATTTTCACTAAACATGTCTTTCTAATGTCAGTTATTCACTTCAGAATCAAAATCACTTCAGGCTCTTTTCACACGTTTAACGTGGCCAGCTAGCCGGTTCCGGGTGGGCGTCGGTTTAGTATTGAGCTAGTTGTGTACGGATAAATGTCAGATTCCACATGTAGGCAATTTTTACCCGATTTATACACTCACTCACAGTCACCCGAGAGCCCGGACCCGTGAAAAAACCCGCAGCGCTTTCGACGTCCAAACACAATCGAGGGAAAACTGTGAATAGCTGCCTGTAGCGTCGCAACTGTCTCGTCTGGCTCGCTTGAATACGAACGGGCTGCCACTCGCGCAGTTTCCTAACCAAAATTATTAAGTTGTGTAAAGGAGCGATGAGTTTTTAGTCGAGAGTATTCTTGATCGAAGGTTTAAAGTCGTTGTTTATTTAAAATGGACGAATTGTTAAATTATCGTCGAAAATAAATTCTAGATCCCGTTACCCGCGCTGTTTCTCGGATTTTGAAATTGTTTAGTAGTAAATATGTTTTCATTTGTAGTTCAAAAATTAAATGGAAAAGCTATATAATTTCGGTTGTTACAATATGTAATGTGGTTTCCCAATCATGACTGTCTATAGAAAATATATATACTTAACTACTAAAATAGTTGACCAAATCGGGTAATAATAGCACGAATATTTGGTATACTGTTCTACGAAATATTGGCATAATCCAATATCCTACACAATAAATACAGATGCTATTCCAATAAATGCTGGTAGAGATGTTGACCATTTTTTGGGCTCTGGGTTTCTCCCGATAGCCGTGGGATACCTGTGCACTTCGGAATATGTTGCCCTCTTGTCACTACGTTACTAAGTGCTAGTGACAATTACCGCGATTCATTATTTGAGTGTGCAAGTCACCCCCGCCATTTTTACGTGTAAAATAAAATAATAATTAGGCAGGGACCATAGTACACAAGGTAACCAGTCCATATTAGCATATTTCCATATACCGAAATACTCCTAGGAGGTTATTCTTGGGTGCACTTGCAAAATTCGTGCAGGGATAAAAGACGGTTATTACTTTAGTTCATTAAGGTGAATGCGCAGTGGTAGACCGCGAAATTCAAATTTTCTTACGTTTTTGCAATTTTCAGGTCAGTATCAGGTTGTATCCTGATCAAAATGTGATTTGCGAATATAACAGGTACGTGTTTACAGAATTATAGTCATTGGAATGTCTAATAATCTCTTATAAGTTAGATTTCTTCCACAACCACTTTTCCATAAGAAATTTGTTCTTATGGAACAAATCTAACTTATAAAGATGTATTATTGATTCTAACGATTATAAATCTGTAAATACGTACATGTTATAGTCGCAAATCATATTTTGATCAAGTAACAAGCTGACACTCACCTGAAAATTGCAAAAAACGTAACAAAATTTGAATTTCGCGCTCTACCACTGCGCATTCACCTTAAAAGCGCCTAACGGGCCTCTGAAAGTTGGCTTCTGCCCTTCGTACGCCTTCCAAAAGTCCGGGATCCCGTGGTCCCGAGATACGTCACGTAGTTATGCTATACAACCTGTATCGCCTTTGCTGCCGGTAAAGGCAACTTAATAACTATACCTAACTGCAAGTTACTAAATATCTTACTATCGGTTCAGACTCTATTCAAATTCATGCTGAAAAACTGGTTATTAATCGTATGCAATAAACCCAGACCAAAGTAACTTCATTCAAAATAAGTGAATAATAGCCAGTGACAACCCTAAGTAACCCTCGCACGAAGGATATAATCAATACCTTCTCCGGTTCGGACGAGCATTGAGAGGGTGGGGAGGGCACGGGTCTAAGCAACGACTTTTCAACGACAACAATTTTATTTTTTTGATTTTATAAATAATTTATTTAATTATACAAGAAGTTACCATGTAAATCAATCATATCACAATCAGCCTATAAAGTTCCCACTGCTGGGACACCGGCCTCCCCTCAAAGAGAGGGAGTGGGCCGAAATACACCATTACACGGGTTGGTAGATGCGACATGAATTAAAATGTTTGGTTCAAGGACTAACCGGTTTACCTCACGATGTTTTCCTTAACCGTTTTGAGAGCAGTGGTGCTGAAATGCTTTACACAAAGTAAAGTGCCTGTCTGGGTTCGAACATAAGACCTACGTCTCGTAAGTCGCAGCGTTACCACTGGGCTACCACTGCTCTAAATCTCTATCATATACGCTAACATAAAATAATGTTGTCCTGGGGGCCGATTCTACTAATTTGCAACGTTACACGTTAAATTATGTTTCCACAACAGTTCGATTTCGATCGCCGTTCGATAGTTACATAAAAAGTCATTCTACTATTTTATAAGCAAAATGGAAACTAAACTTAAAACGAATTGCAACTGAACTGTAGCGGGAACACAGCGGGTAACCCGCGTTACCAACATGCCAAAATAATATGTTTTATTAATACCACAAAGAAAAAAGTTGAATCTAAAAATGTTACTAAACACGAATATGTGGCACTAAAAGTGTTTTCTATAATTAAAAGACATAATGATCATAATTTTATCATTAACTTTGTCCTATAGTAAACGTCACGCTCATGTTCGATTTTGTTAGTAGAATAGGTTTTGACATTGTTTCAATCGATCGTTGGCGTAACTAAAACGTAACCGCAGCTGTGTCGCAGCTGGACCGTTGTTCATTTTAGTAGAATGCGAAAACGCTTAAAAGTGGTGATTCCGTTGCGGTTCTATTGCGTTTTTTTAACAAATTTGTTAGTAGAATCGGCCCCCTGAATTTGGTAAGCTTGTTACACGCAGCTGTATAAGGTGAATCGCCCAATCAGCGCTCAAAACTTTTATTATAGAAACATACGCTGTACTTTGTGACGCACGGACCTAGTTTACGCAATTTTTGTAACTCTGTAAAATTCCATTCCATATTCATACTTCGAAAAGGCACTTAAGCTAATTTTAGAAATAATTAATGTAATTCTTTTATCTATGTAAATAAAAAGAAAAATCCTAACTGACTGACTGACTCATCAACGCCCAGCCCAAACCCTTGGACCTAGAAAGCTGAAATTTTGCACAGAGGTTACTCTTATAATGTAGACAAGGACCCCTAAGGGAGTTATATAGGGGATGAAAGTTCCGCGCGACCGAAGCCGAAAAACTAGTTTTATATAAAATAAGAAAATTTTTGATTCTTGTTTTTTAATCCTCCGATTACAGCTAATGTAATTAGCTCATTTCCAGCTTTCGTGTATCATCCAATGGTGCATCCTAGCTGCATAATTGCCGGGACGCTGCTAGGAGTACGTCACATGACATCACCTTATGAACTTTGTATGGAATTCTTGGTTTCATAGCCTACTGAAATTATTACCAATGTCCTAGTTCATCACGTTGTTGATTGGCTGTCTCTCTTACACGTTCAAGATTCAATGTCGAACATTAATTTATAATCCCTCGACAGAACGAGTTTGTGAGAGATTTAATTTAATAAATACCGAACAAGATGAAGGCGATGAGAGCCGTTAATCTGTTTGTTTAGGTTTTCGTAGCAAGAAGACCGTCATGATAGGTAATAATTTTGTAATCGCAAAGTTTTTGCCTGGAAAATTATGAAATACTTAAGTAGTTGTAAAGTGACTGCCCTTTGGCCATGCCATTCATTTAGATTGTGAAATTTTATAGATTTACAAATAGGTAATTAAAGTGACTTGGCGTTAGACTGTAAAATAACGTTATTTATATTAATTAATTCTAACGAAAACACAAAAATTACAAACATACAATTTAATTTTTTTCAGCTGTTATTTTTTTTAAATATTATAGCTATTTTGGTTTATTTTTATATCAAATTGAAATGCTGTTCGTTGGAAGGCGCATAACTTGAGAACAGCTGGACCGATTTGCATGTTTAGATTTTAACATTTTCATTATAGTCCTCATTTAAACCCACACTGGGTCCGCGTGGTATATTACAGCCCACTTTCTTTCGGAGAGAGAAGGTCTGTATCCCAGCAGTGGGTATATTATAGGCTAATTATATATGCATACCAGCCTGGCTATACAACGTGTAACGGAAAGGGTATTTATGTCGCCATAATATAAATAATTGGACACCCAGGCGGTTCATTAAACGCCGGCATCCAATTAAATAGCTGAAGGACAACTAGCCAAGTCATTGAGCGCAACGTTTAATAGATGACTGAATGTCGTGTAGTCATTTAGTTAAAGTGGAAATTGATGAATTTGTGATCTTTGGTTTGGGTGACTATGAGTTCACAAATTATGTACGACTACTTTTTACTAATACCTACCACAAAGTAACTAGTAATAGTGAAATGGTGTTTCACAACAAAGTATTACCAATACCAAGGTACCAATCTTATTTATTATTCATTATGATACAATTTTTATAGTATTTTTTCAATCATTGTTCCTTTCAACCTAACCACCTGCCATCTAATCTCTTCACCACCCTTGGTTGACTGGTAGAGAATGCCTAAGGCATTAAGTTCGCCTTTGTACCTTTTTGTGTGCGAGATGTTTAAATAAATAAATAAATATTACTCAATAATAATTTATTAAGTCAGTAAGTTCAGTCATTTAGACTCAAATATTTAGCGAAAACTTGCAGAAGACGTAGTATCTATTATTTGGCACCTCATACTTTTATGACAGTATCACACTTTAATTTCAGTTAAATTTGCTCACAACAACAAAAAAATACATTCACGGTTTGCGCTATTGACGCCATATTTGTTTTGGTGACTAGCGCTGCAGCGGAAAAAAATTGAACTAAATTTGAATCACTTGGCTAAGTCTTAGACAGTCATCTTCAAAGGGCTGACTTTTAATACGCCAAGTTGTTTAACGTTGAATAATTCTAGTTCAATTAACTATAGGCCTAGGCATCCAATTGGATTTAATAAATGGCCTAGGCATCCAATTAGCTTGCTAATTTAACCATTGGCTGCGACACATACATACCAAGGGCACGGCATCTTTTGATGTTATCAAACGATATTGGAAGGGTTTTTTAATCCTATCTCTACATATTCGGAAGTTATGTGAATTTTTAGTACATTGATACCAGAAACCGAACTTTTCAAATTGAAATAAACACACCACTCGGAAGAGATATCGTGATATTGGCAAGTAACGTGGAAAGTTATTGCCCTACGAAGTGCGGTGACACGTTTGTTATGATTTGAATTTCAGCAACATAATGAAACCGAAAATTTGGTATCAATTCTTAGAGTAAGTATTTTATTTTGAGCTGAAACTATGTCTAGTAATTCTATACCAGCTGTTATCTTTAGTGCTTAAGGATAACAATAGGGTTTCTGTTACACCCTGTATACAGTGGTCCCAAGATATACCCATTTCCTTTGAACACCCACTTTGTTAAAACTTTATTTTATGTTTATATGTAAGTATAATGTATTATATAGTAACATTCATATCAAGATGCGCTTATTCAGGGAAGTAATTGCGCAATTCTAGATAATTGTGGGTAAATATGACATATCGGCACCGCGGAGCTATTTACGGCAGTCCCAAGATTGTGTTAAAACTGTCAAAAATAATTGTTCAACAATTTTGGTTGCAATAACGCGCAACCATAAGGTAAGTAAGCGGACCATCAGTGTTGTTTCCTTACCTGATAGAGTTCACGATGAAGATGTTGGAGACCTGTCGGTTCAGCCCTTGCCTGCAGACCAGCGCCTTAGCAGCGCCTCCGTCGGCCTGGCTCTCCTCGCGGTTCTCCACACAGGAAAGCACCCGGCCTCTTTAAGAGACCAAAGCGCTATGGCCGAAGCTGACTCTTGTTGTTGTAAACTATGACAAATTAAAATGGCTTTTAGAGACAATAATATCATAAATATTACCTACACGTTGTGTTGGAAATGATTGTTCAGTAGCGCACCTAGGGGCGTCGGTTACCTATCTACTGGTTGGCTTAAAGAACAAAATGAAATTTTACTTCAATACTACAGGTTGAAATTGAAAACATGCGACAAACCGAAATGGGAGATTGTACTCATCATTATGAACAACTTTTACTAAGGGACCAAAGATGCAATCGCGAAAAAAAAAACATCTGTTCCCTACGAGAACCGTGCCCGTCCCTTCGTTCGTGTTCTGTTCTGTTCCCTGTGTGTTTTGCGATTGCATCTTTGGTCCCTTAGTAAAAGTCGTTCATAATGATGAGTACAATCTCCCATTACGGTTTGTCGCATGTTTTCAATTTCAACCTGTATAGTTGGGGTTGATTAGAAAACTCAGGTGCGTAGTTCTTGCAACCGGTGTACGTGTATGACCGGTATATTTAACGTTAACGAAGTAGATGGCGTTCTTTACTTTCAGCCTACCCCCATTGGAAGAAGTCGTGGTTTGTGTATGTATGGTTGGGGTTCGCGTGTTAACATTATTACTTAACTTAGACATTTATTTCTCAATTACAATACAATTCCTTAATAAAAGTAAATCTCAAAACTACATGGAAAACTTATGATGAAGTACGGTAGGTACAGTCACGGACTTTAATTGATAAGCCACTTGCCACAGTTCCTATTTTAGCCGTGTAATGCAAATCGGGTTTAGTCGGTTATACTCGTACATGTCCAGAGTGACGACCCAAAGTCAACCAATTGCAGGGCTAGCAACCGTAACCTAGCAACAATCGTTTTAGCGTAGCGATGGTAACGTTATGATTAGTCATTTCGACATCGGGAAAACTCGCACCCACGATTTTATCCGAACGCGTAGCGTCCAAGAGACGTTCATGACAAATATGATAACTGTTGCATATAAACATATTATATAGTTACGGCTACGATTCACCAAAATTCGAAATTATCGTCTCTGACATTTCAACTGTCACTGTCTTTGGATAGGTTTTCAGAAATAACGAGTATTTAATGAGCTCTTATTCAAAGGAGGTCAGTCTCAAATAGATTGGATAAACTTATTCAACAGTGTATTGATTTATCATTGGCAATTTATTAGTCAACCTCTATGGATAAGACTATTTCCGATTATAAGTAATTTGTCATCTTGTTTACGAGCATGCGGTTTAAGTTCGTTTTTAATCGTGTAATCTCGTGAATGTATAAAACTGCAAAATTGGAAAGTTTAATAGTGGCTTATCAATTAGAGTCCGGGACTGTACCTACATAAGTAGTACCTTACACAATCTCGTATTACCGTGTTGTTAGTAAAAAGAAAAAAGTAGGTGTACTAAACCTTTCTTAAAGACAAGTCAATCACTAAGTCTGTTACTCATGCAATGGGCAATGGGACGGGTATAGACTTAAAGACTTCTTCAGACATGTGCGACGGGATAGCGCAACGTGACACTTGTAGAACAATTTTCATGAAGTTTTCATAGATATTGCTCTAAGGCCGTCGCGTCGCGTTAACGCGTCGCGCTCTCTAAACAAGCCTTCAAGCATACACATTCAGTTAAACCTAGTTTATTTTTTATGTTAGCCCATAAACATTAATACCTAATTTAAGATGGACTCACTGGATCACTGTTCGAATGAACAAAGTATTATTATCATAATCAACGAAATATTTATGTAATTAATTAGTAGTCGGGTAATAACTAACTACTAACAAAGCTGAACATAATAATGATATTTAAAACAAAACTGTTTTGATAAACTTTACACAAAATCCAAAGTCATTTAAAAACCTATGAAATTGTTAACTTTACGCCGTTTCAAAGACTTTAATATGACTACGTTTTCATTTAAGCTCCAAGTCTGCGTAACTATGATAAAGGGCAAATTAATCACGCAGCTATTTCTAGTAAGTCTAGAATTAGCTGCGTTATTAAATTGCCCTGCGCATCGGCGCAGTACGGAGATAATATTGATTTGTTAAGTTCGGAAATTGCCCCACCCAGTCTGCGTTGGTACTTGTGCATCGCCAATTTTCAATAGGGGTTGTCATTATATAGATATATCATAAATAGATCATTATGTAACCAGTCTATAGGAGAGGAGATCCGAGCACAGCTCTGGTCACGTTAAGAGTATGATATATAAAAGAACATTCAACAAATGAAAATATTAAACAACACATTAATATGTAGTTACGCCTCATTATTTCGATTCCGACTACGTATTGTCAACACACTGTTTGAAAACGAGGCGTACGTCGTCTATTTGGGAAACATTCCCAACCATTAACAATCTCGTTCCTTGACCTAATAGAATAACTTACCTATATACCTAGAACTAATATATCAATTATTTCAGAAGCGAATTATTTCCTTTGAATTAATAATATAGCAATTTACGGCAGATGCTATGACGTCAGACATTTTATGTATGCATTTAATATATACACAAGACAAGAGAAGAGACACCCTGTTGCTTGCTGCATACCGACGACATCGTTTTTGTTCGTCAAGATGGAGGTGCGTACAAGAGTGAATTGAAAAAATGGCCACTGAAGCTAGGGAATGATCCAACAGTGCATTTAATGTCTTGTGCAGCGTGTCCTGCTGTCTGCACGATACTGGAGTGGATGGACGCTGCTAAAAGTGCTAACTAAACTCGTAGCTAAATTCTGGTCTGATTGTATTTAGTTTGCTACAAATTCTGGCCTGATTGTATTTAGTTTGCTATCAACACGCTAAGAAGATTCAGAAAAAACCGAAGCAGAATTTATGTTAGGCAAGACACGCACTGATTGGGCCACGGCTAAGACCACCACCCGGGGATCGTCATAAAACTGGAATTTAATAAAGCCTAGTGAGCCGCCCCTGCTTTGCAGAATTTTCACGACTTGACAAAACTGTCAACCAACTGCACGCCGCCGCCGCCGATGGCAAGAACAATCCCTTTTATAGTTTAAGGCTAACTTACCGTTGGTTGGTGATTTTTAATGATAAATCCAATGTGTTCCACGACAAGTCATAGAAGGAAATTAGGTCCTTCTCACACACCCGGTGGTCACTTATACGGGAACGGCTAACATGACTGTAGATCACCACGACACCTGCTGCACTGCCGGGGTCCGTCGGTGAGTGCAGGTGAAAATCGAATAATCCACGCACGCGGCAATAGAGGCAAGAACGGTGGGGGCGGTGGAGGCTCGCCTGAATCTAGACGTGTTCAGGCCACACAGAACCATTTATATTGAAAGTTTCAGTATATAGTTATACTAACCGTCACACCGCTGCACCGTTTCGAACACTCCGGCTTTTAAGAGTGTACTTTAAAAATTATGACGTCGTAACATTCACAAGTTTTGAAATATATAAAACATCCATGAGTAAAATTAAAAAGCGGCCAAGTGTGAGTCGGACTCGCATATAAAGGATTTCGTACCGCCCCATCTTAGTCATACCTACTTCAGTAATATTTTTTACTTCTATTTATTTAATTTCTTTTGTTTTCTCAAACATACTTGGAAATTCGAGCATTATTTTGACCATTTTTTTTTAATACGAGCAGGTGGCCAGCAATGTTAGTATATTCAATCGGTAACTGTTCTGTTTTGGTTAGCGGCCGAATAAATAACTGTGAAAACTCATATCTGTCGTGTAATAAAAAAATGGAACGTACCTTTTACTTCAACCCATGGCAACGAAGGAGGTAAGTTAGGTATCTAAATTAATATATCCTTATAAAATTATCTTTGTCAATGATTCTGGAATTTATAATATAGTTTGAATTTCTGCTTATTATTTTGTCTGGAGAGAACTTTGCCCAGCAGCGGGATACAGTTTTTTTTTTAAATTGGGAAAAGTAGGATGTAAGTCTTGAGCGCAAACAGGCAATGACAGAAACCCCTTTTGCAGGCTGTGATAATTAACTATCGCGGCTATTTATAGTGGTACTATAAAATAAAGGTTTGTTGCTTATCGAATGCAACCTTTATGTAATTACAGGCAGGTAATGAAATGGCTTTGTCACATTTGAACTGTCAATAAGATGGATCTAGATTCTATCCTTCAAAGAGACTAGGATAGGTTTTGTTTCGAAGAAAATAGATTAATTAACAGGCACATTGCTGTTATAATCATAAACGTATAATAAACGGTATCATTAATATTTTTACGCACGTTTATTATTTAATCGTCGATCCCAGGTATCCAAGATCTTCGGATCTTATAGTACACACTATGTGAAAATTCGGTATCAAGTGTCACTTATTACGGTTCTGTTGAACTGCACACCGGTACAGCCCTGTGGTAGACGAAAGAACAGTCGAACAACGGCCTTAGTAACAGGGTTGGAAACCTTTGGTCTTGGATACAGCCTAAAAATGATGACCTACCTTACTTGAAGGTGCCGTGTACGTATCAGATACAAACGGAGATGACCCTCTGCTATGCTATTCTGTAACCATCTCACCGGGTGAAGTGAGCGTGGAGTGAGCTGTCAGTAGCATTCCACCTGATGCTAGGGATGACCAAGCATTACATTTACAATCATAATCGAGATTAAATATGCTAATTTTATTGATCATTTTATTACAATTTAAAAGCTAGTGTTTAAGTGGGTGGGTGGTGGGTGGTAGGTTTTTCAAATAAAGTAGCAAAACAAAAACTCAGTCAAACACTCAATGTTGTGTCGGTCAATTTTTTCCTAGACTACTCCTTATACGAGTATTGCCTAATGCACACTTAAACACTAGCTTTGAAATCTTAATAAAGTGATCAATAGAATTAGCATACAATCATAATCGAGATTTAATATCGTTTATAAAATAAATGTAATGCTTGGTCAACCCCTAGCATCAGTGGGATGACACTGACAGCTCACTTCACGCTCACTCGGCTCACTTAACCCGGTGAGATGGTTGCAGAATAGCACGGCTGATTAGGTTGTCTTAGCTATGGAATGATCTAGTACCTAAACGTAATCTATATATTAATAAGGGAAGCAAAAACTTTGGACCCCTTTTTACGAATAATTACGCGGACGAAGGAGTATGGAGTTCGGCACACTTAAAGTTTATACAGAAAAGGATTGCAGAAAGCTAAAATTTTTGATTATTGTTGAAGAAAATTTAAATGAATTACGGTCGACATTCGAACACTAGGTGACCACTAGTACTAAGTATAATAAATTATGCCATACGCCAAAATCATAATAATTTATACCGAACATAATTAGTTGTCCATGCGGTCATGTTATGAAGCGGTGTAATAGACGACCAGGCATATATTACGAGAATATTGCACTCTGCGATGCTGCGCGCGTCCACAGTGCGCAGGGCGGAAATTGATCGATGCGCTACTTCCTGCAAATCACAGCTCCCGGTCATTATTTTGTAAGTGCTCAAGCGATATTAGATTGTTGACTGCGAATTGAAATGATTCTTATGCAAAATAACAAGTAACTTCACGCCTGCGTACTCCAAACGGTCAGGTATAGTTGCATTTTACACAGTTAAAATTTAAGTATCAGATCCATAATATGGTGACACGACAAGAGACTTCAAAACAAGAGTGGACAGGCATTTTCTGGGCACGCTCAATCCATCATAGACCTCATCAATCGCTTTCCATCAGGCGTGGTCGAGTTCAAGAGCTGGCCCATTCAGTAATAAAAATAAAAAATACGACACTTGCTGTCTGAATAACTCCAGGTTGCTTCTGATAAACTTTCTGATGAAAAACCCAAGAGTACGTTTTTTTTTTCTTTAAAATCGTTGCCCACACTTGGAATTTCTCCTGTATTGTGAGTGCGTTTTCAAATATTTAAACTCACATACACAAACAGCCAGACCCGGAATAACTACTTGCAACTACTTTGATCCAACACGCATGCTCACCAGTCGCGGTGTTGACCACTATTGGGAACCTACTGCTGCTGCAACTTACATCATCTTTAACGTCACAGCACCAGCAGATTATTAGGACCAGTTAAAATGTTTTCTTTCCTACACACGTTTTGTACTTTGTTCAGACGTCCACACTGCTAAAGATGTAAGTTTTGTCAATTATTCTCGCGATTAAAAGTGTAAAAAAAACTGATTTAATGACTTTTTAACCTTATACAATTTTTTATTTTATTTTTGATACCAATTGACCAATTATAAAAAAAAATGTCTTAATACATTTTTTTATTGTTGATACCTACCTACCTACAGATCAACTATAAAAAAAATCAATATAATTGTTTGCATTGCTTTAATTTTATTTTTAAACTAACTGCGACCCGCGTTCTCGATCCCGTGGGAATATAAAGATAAAAAATATCATATGTCCTAATCCAGGTCATGGTCTACCCATGTGCAAAATTTCATCCAAATCTGTTTAGCCGGTTTAGCGTGAAACGCGTAATAATCAAACAAACAAAAAAAATCTCTTTATATTATCATACAAGGTGTAAAGACCTGAAAGTAGGTGGTTCCTAATTGACTACTGAATTGATTTCAGTAATTTGTAATATACCTAGGTATTTTAACAAAAATAATGTATTTTTCCATAACTACCGCTGACTGAGCCAATGAAAATTCAATCTTATTTCAAGGCATAAAGTAATGCTTGGGTCAACATGTTTTTCTAAATAATAACAGTCAGCTTTAAAAAGATAAGTTTTTGTCATTTTATTATGCTTTCAACTCAATACTCTGTTGGGGTGTATTAAGTCTTGCGTTAATTATGTTACACGCAGTAGTAGTAACTAGTACCTACATATAGTTTACACACAATCACAAGAAGTGAACATCGTCAAGACAATATAGAGACATTAATAACGCTTTCGAGGAAGATTTTATTTCATAATAGAAAAGAATAAAAATAAAGAGATAGACCACGTTTGCAAGGACATAAAAATATCGCGCTGGGATTTTATCGCGCACTCGATTTTAAAATATCCAGTGCGCGGAAAAATCCCACCGCGATTTAATAACGTCCGTTCACACGTGGACTCAACATTTTTGCATGAACACATTGTTGATGAATGTTGTAAAGGCTGGTTGACCGCGGTTTTGCACGCTTCTTTAAAAAAAAATACAATATTTATTTACCCGTTAATACGTACGAACGCACCCTATTAATTCTAAAATCTGTGTTTCGAGATTGCTATTTTAAAATAGATTTGTGTAACAAAGTTGATAAAACCCGCAATAATGTGATATACTGCAAATGTAGACTTATAAAACATATATATATGATTTTGCCTACCTGTTTTTTAACACTAATAAAACTATTTATAAAAAACGAGTTTTTTTATCAGACTACTGAAAGTTTAGTAGATAAAGGTTTTTTAACTATGCCTAATAGGTCTCTTCATGACTATACTTGATATTACTAAATCAATGACCTCTTCTCGTTTATGAGAGATTGAGCGTAAAATTCCAAATAAAACGTACCATTCTGGTTGAATATGAACAGGAGAAATAAAAACGATTTGTGGATTCATTGTAGTAGCTACAATAACACAAAATACTCAAATTTCTTTTAGTTCTTGATTTCATAGCAATGCACATGTATAGGTAATGTTTTAAAAGAAAAGTCTTCTTTTGCAAAGCAATTCTTTGTTTTTGAAATAATGATCTTAGTTATTATTAGGTAATAAATACTACAATAATCATCTTATCTATTAAAATTAAATAATTATTAAACTATTGATGTCCTTATTTTATTACTGAATTTAAGACACACCACAATTTGCTAAAATAACTGGTACTTTTTGTAAAACTGTCCTGTATACTCCGTGTTTTAATTTTATCGAGATAATTCATTTAAACAATGAACATATAAATCTATATATTAAAATTGAAATGCTTTTAGTCCGCATAGCAATAAACAAGATGTTACGGAAAGAAAAATTGGAAAAATATCTTAAAAATCTTCGCATTCGGGAAAAACTGAGGAAAGAAAAGAAAGAAAAAACGTTTATTTGCGGTAAACATGACGCAAAAAGTAAAGGAACACAAAAAAAAAAACAATAATAAAAGGTTGAGGGAAACATGCGTCACATCCACGCAAAACAGCTATCACTCAGCATTATGCTGCGACCCTATGCAAGACAGAGCCCCAGCGCTGGTTTTCAGGGACAGCCGGCTTTGAAGCAATGACGTCACCCGGTGTATTAAACAATTATTAGGAAACTACTGGTACAGCTAACTAATAGAAAAATTATATGATTTTATGTTAATGTGATAGAATAATTATACTAAAAAGGAATATAAAAAGAAAATGGAAATAGACATACATGCTACGAGAATATCATCTTAACTGAACGAAGAATAACTTTAAGTAATATGTGTGTTTATGTGTTATTTATTAGAGACTGGTCAGTTGGCCCGTAAAAGGTGATGTGAGGTAAAAGAAATTGTGGGGTGTGATAATAATATTTTAACTAAAAAAAATGACATTTAGCGTTATTGCACAAAAATTGTAACTATTTATACCATTAAATAAATGATGATGTTTAGTTATTATGTATCAGCGTACATAATAACTAAAGATCATCGTTTATTTCCCTATTTTACATCCAGGTATTGCCTTGGCGCATACGCGATGCCGGACAAAGCTGCGCTTGCGCGGCATCGACGTGTCTCATCCGTCAGAGTAGATTTATCTCGAATCCCGAGCGAATGGATAAAACGTAATGAATACTGGATTTGATGAACTTGGTAATTTTTCTTTGTACGAATCCAATGCAAGAAGGATTTATTTATTAAGGATGAAAGACGACATTATACAAGTTTTCACTACATATTATAAAACAAATCCCCGAGCCCACCCCGCCGTGTCTGTCTGTCGCTGCAGCAAAACGACGGCGATGGCGCGGCTACGCGACCACATTGACGCGTCTCATCCGTCAGGGATACTTAGGTTTATCAGTAAATCTACCCACATAAAGAACTACATAAATATTGATACTTAAATAAATACACATGTAATTAAGGGAGCGGGGGGCCAGTTGTAACATTTTTAGTTTTTCGATGGGGAATTCAAAATTTTTAGTTTTTTTTTTTTTTATGATGAAGCTCTTTTAAGTGAGAGGGCTATTCAGGTATCGATTAGAATGATAATTATTGGGCTTAAACAAAAAATAGAAAACTGTATATATGACTTTTTGTGAAGCAGTAGCATGTTAAAACTAACCCGTCCTTGGGGCAAGTTGTAACTGGCGTGGGGCAAGTAGTAACAACATAATAAAATAACATATTTGTATGGATTTTGCGTTTTTGTTGTAAATAACAACGAAAATATTACTTTTAACGTATTATTACAAACTAATGAGGTTAACAGTGTTTCTTTATGAACATTTAGATCTATCTTTCTTTTCGTTTAAATAAATAAATAAACAATACTTTTAACAACAGGCAAAATAATTTTCTCAATAGCTGAACATATTATTTGGTCGATTCTCCTTTTCTTTCTTTTACCCTTTCCCTTCCCTTTGTATTTCTTTTTATCTTGCTTCTGCTTCTTTTACATATTCATATTCTTTTTCATATGATTTCTAGAGTATCAGTCAATATACTGGATTTTCGCTTGCTAACACCTCTTTTAGATTGTTTCATAGGTGGAGTCTTAGCTAGTGGTTTTGATTTTTGAAGGTGAAAAACCGATTGATTTACTTTGGATGCCGGACGGTCCTGAAACTGCTTCACTAGATTTCACCTATCAGCTGGTTAATAAAATCAGTGGCGCTTATATCCAACTGCACAGCAGATTGTAGCAATTTGGGGTTTTTGAGATCAAATGTTAAGTCTTCTTTACTTTGTGAAGTAGCTTTTTCTGCGACTGTTCTGAAGTAGGGTTAGGACGATCAGGAACAAAGGCGGGAGGATCAGTTAGAAAAATCTGTTGTGTATATAACGACAAGGCACTCACAAAAAATCTGAAGGGGTAAGTTGTAACAAGTTACAATGTGCCGCGAAAATTTGTTAGGTACAACTAGCCCCATGACAAAATGTTGAATATTTTTATTTATTGAAAAAAAAAAGCATGTATTACTGTGAAATGAATGTGGTTACAATAAGATAGCTTAATATATTGACTATACAAATAAATAGATTCTCATTTCAATATGACATTACAGTTATTTAGAATGAAACTATACGATTTTTTGTAAAGTATGTTACCTGTTAAAAATGCACCTATTCTAGAATGTAACTGAGTTAGTGAGATGCTGCATTACTGAAATAACTACATATTGGCTTGATTTGGCGACTGGTTCCGAAAGGAACATGGCTGGACTTGATCAGACTCCTGCAGCAATTAGTATCAATTTCTTCTCGAATAGTTTACTGCTTTGTTTTGGTCGTTTCGTTGGGCGAGCTATAATTGAGATATTGTTATTGATTATCTTTATATGTAATGCATTAACGTTATCCAGTCTATTGTTATCAGGCATATGACTCTTTCTGTTTGGTTCCCTTGCATTGCATTGTTAGTTGTTCTCTGATTGGTATTACCATAGAGGTAAGGTAGCATAGAAAACAAGACTCTTTTCTTAAAATCTTTAGTTAGACACAACTACTGTGCCCGCCAGCGCCGCACTGGTTGTGCTTATGTCGTAGGGTCCGCTATGAGGAGCAGAGTAAATGTAAATTTAAAACAACGGATTTGCTTTCGCATTTATAATCATAGTAGGGATTGCGATCAAACGGGCATTCTGAGCTGATACTGAGAAATTCCTATTGATAAAAAAAACCCTTCTTCCGACTTAAAAATTCAACACGTCACAATTGGTTTTAGCTTCATGATTTGTGCCATACCTACTCATATACACAAATGTACTGTAGGCTTGGAATAATACTGCTTTGACCTCCTTACTATTGTTGTTCAATTGGGACCATTATTACACAAACGGGCAATTCTCGTCTTAAGCGAGCGAGCGAGAACTTATTTTAATATTTTTTTGTAATTTTTTCATGTTGATTACAAAACATAACCTTGGGCCTTGTTTGCCCTAAGGGTTTGGCAGAGGTATCCATAATATAACACCTATAACCACATTTCGTTCAGTTACGTGCCTATTAGGGGGCGAACCTATTGTCATCAACCGGCCTCAAATCCGGACTCCGGGCTCCTACTGTGAAGTTATATATAGAAAAACCCAATCTGTGTGGTTCTTTCCTCAAAAGACCAATCCACATTATCTTCACATAATCTGACCAAGATTATGTCTGGACTTTTAAAAGAGACTGTGACCTCTAAGTTTGTTTCGGCCTTTCTTCTCAGAGTAGTCAGATAGGAAACGCCGACCTCATCTAGTTTAAAAAAAAATGATTAAAGTGTTTGTACAAACCTACTTACAGAAATAAAATCATTTATCATTATCATTTAACATTGTTTCCGACCTGGGAAAGTGTTAATGAGATCCCAGGACCTCATCCTCGGCAACAGTGCTTGCGACTCCTAGACCAATGAGGCAGCCGTTATGGTCAGTTATATTGATTATGACTGAGATATGCAACAACATGGATTTTATTGTAGTTGTATTGTTACAAAGCAAAATATTACGACCAAGTGGATTTTTAATGAGATAGGTCAGTTCTTTTGCCCGAGGCTTCGACCGCATAGATCCCACGGGAACGTACTACTGATACAAAGTGTCGGCTCATCTAACCCAGGTGGTGCGGGTTGTTCGAAAGAGATACCGCGGCCCCTGGCACACAGGCAACTGAGGGAACACGGGTGGGTTTTAGTCAGTAAAAGTCTGACACGCCCTCCCGCTCCACCCAGAGCGGGAGAACTTATTTGATGATATACCATCCAAAAAAAAAAAAACCTAACCCAGGTCATGTCGTCTATGTCTGAGCCACATCCAAATCCGTTCAGCCCTGAAGAGGTAATGAAATACAGACTGTTAACCATTACTAGACATACAGAGTTACTTTAGCATTAATAATTTTAGCATGTAAGTAAAAAATACCCATGTGTCATCAAGCAATATATTTAACAATAAAACAAAATATATTTAAAAAAAAACTTGAATTAACACTGACGTCTAAACTATTGCCAATTATGACCGATTCAGACGATGACATATCTACGAAAGACCAACAGAGCCCTAACGAGGCGTATTAACAGAGAGATAAATAATAATTTGTGAAATCCATTCTTCTGGTAGAAAAATATAAATTGAGTTGGCAGCTTTTTAGCTATTTAAAGGGTAAAATAGCTACCGTATTGTGTGAGTATGATTTTTAATTATTTTGGCTCTAAATATCAATTCAGAGTTGAAATTAACACTTTCAGCATTTTTATTCAGAATTCAAGATTTTCTACGATGCTGAAAAAATTACGAGTATTATTTTATAAAAAGAGTCAAAGTTAAAGCATTTAAGTAACGTCAACATTTACATTAAAATTGAATTGATTCTAGTCGCCCCTTCCAAGATGTAGTTTCGTTTGGAGAAGAATGAGCAAGAAACTCCACCGATACTCTTATAAAATGTTTTAAATACAATAATTAACATACACGCAAAACAAGATTGACTTAGTGGTCCCCTTTTTACCCCGGGGCCATTTAAAATCTTTGTCTTCAACTGTAAACAGAATCAGACTTTTCCCATAAATCTATGACATTTATGACCGCCAACAATATAAATCTAGTCAAAACTTTCGAAGTCTTAGATTACGAATATATGCTACCAAAATACGAGCTTTTGTTCGATTTATTGAAGTTGGAGGAACAAATCTGCCACATTCATCTGCCAAAGATTTACATACACTAATAAGTGTATGTCTTGAATCTGAAACTGTTCCAACAGATATTCTTAAGAAAGTTAAGACTTCTTAAAAACTATGTAGGTACACCTGTGAATCTTTTGGTACCATAACTGATTGAAATATTTCCATGGAGACATATGCAATTCGTTTAAACCTCAATAAACCTAGGTCAGACATAAGTAGGCTTTTAGTAGGTGTACATAGGTACTATGATGATTAAAAAAAAGACCGTCCGAAAGTCGCTGCGAAGTTGGAATTGAACTCAGTAGCTGAAATTATCAAAGTTTTCGAATCAAAACATAGTGTCACAAAAATCGGGATCATATATTTATAACACAGAGCCGCCCACCGTATGGCGCGGGTGGCCCTAAGTTCGCAAACAGCTTCGTTTTGTGTCAGTACGAACCCTCCGTCTGCTGCCCACCGCACGTCTCGTCCCGCCCTCGTTTCAACTCTCGCTAAGGTACGTGAATTCATAATAATTACACCGTCTACTAAATACGTCCAGTACGTAGCCGTTAAAAAGCCAAATGGAGTTTACAAAAAAGTTCGACATTATAGAACAACTAAAACTTCTTGTGCCTTTTTAACGGACACGTACTGTACACAATAAAATATTGCTATGTACTTATAGAAGTAATACATCAAAAATTTAATTCACTTTTTGTGACTGTCTGTGTGGTTGGTTTGGTTTTTCTAGTTTCCCTACGGTGTTTTTCACCAATTTCGAAAATGTATTTGAGAAAGTTAATGTGTATAATACATTAATATTAAACTTACATAATTATAATAAATAAATCTCAATGTTTGGTAAGCCGTGAAAAACCGGCGCGAGTCGCTAGTAAATTATCTACATCATAAGTTTATCGTAATCACAATGTGGTTGTATAACCAGTAGTGTAGAGATAAATTGGACCAGTAGAGGTATGGTTAATTTACTTTCAAAATACGCAATAAGTAATGTAATGACGTCATTCTAAGAGACATGACTTGAACCCATATTATGTTTAGTTAGATATGATACAGATAGCACACAAACTTTGGTTGCAGACTGTGATGTGACGTGTCGCGAGTTCAAACCCGGCCCTCGTCAGCATCGTCTTTTTGTATGTAATAAATAATTTAGAAGATCAATTATTCTCAATAAGAAAACACGACCGTGAGTTTGAAGGATAGATTCTCCTGACTGAAGGCTTTGACTTCGCCAGGATAACAAGGTCAATTACGAGATGCCAGACAAAACAAAAAGAGAAGGACACATAGCAAGACTAGTTGGGAGACAAACGTGTATATCGCATAGGTGCGAATAGAATCGTCATGTCAAAATTATAAATTGCCTACAGTTTATACGGAGAATCTTTTTGGGATAGTGAATACCTTAAACAATAAAGGGATGAGTTGCATTATGCATTACCAGTTCTGGAATATTATTGTCCAATTCTGGTCAATAGTTTGAGCATACCGTCACGCCCATTGTTGAAGAATTCTTTGGAAATTTCTCTGAGTGCTCAATATGCCAAACCGTACGTGTGACTTTATGTTAAGTAGTTAAATTTTCCATTAACATTGATCACCACTTCTGTGGCAAAGATTCACGCCAGCCGGCAGTACTGGGGACTGGAAGGGTTCCATGCACTTACTTCCACCTTATTTCATATTGTGCTACAAAATGTACAAACAATTAAAATAACATATTAATAAAGAATATTTTGTAACATCTAATTCTTTATTAATCTTATTAATTATATTTAAATTATAATGGGATCAGGAATAAAAGTTGTAGATCAAACAAATTAAGACCTAGCTACCAACTTTCTTAATAACTAGCAATTCAATTAGTAATTCAATCATTAACTATATCAATTCGTAATAGGTAGGTCAGCTAGACTAGATAAATATTAATAAAAATGAGATTACTAAATTGTGGGAGGAAACAGTTAAACAAGGAAAACATCAAAGTTAAAATATTTTATCTATGAACAGTCAGCAGCGATTAATACAGATTTTATTTCTTAGATGCTTGGTTCCCATGAAAAAAGGAATCGTTTTACTTCCCAATGCTAGCATTTTAAATGACTAAACTGGGCAAATAAATAGATCCGTAAGCCAATTTTAACTGTGATAAACCTCTAAGGTTGTTGACACGTTGACCTAGAATCACGAAATTTGCCAAAAAGTAAGGTCTTTCAGCACAAATAAAGGAAAAATTCCAAAAAATGTAAAACTACTTCCATATTGGAGGGTCTACCATGTCAAGCTATGAGGTCTTTGCTTCATAATTGGTAAATATATAAGAGTAGGGAGAATTATAGGAATCGGCCATGAGTAGATGGAAAACATTTTTACCTGCAAATAAAAATCACTATATTACTAAACTTTTCTTTTCAGTAATAACAGAAAAAAGAACGCAAATAATTGCCTTTAGGTTACTCAAGAAATTATTGATTCTTTTATCATAAACAATACGTTAATAAAATGTCAATTTAAAAAAATATTAATATTTTGACAATATCATAAACTATTATTCATGAAAAAAACATCCTAACCCAGTCAATCATGCTTTTCAATCTAAAGAAAAAATTTCCCAAGAAATAACAACAAAACACTATTTGACCTAAGTTTGCGAGAGAAGATAATATATATCTAAAACATGGTTTTCTTTTGAAATAAGATTATTTTATCTCCACAATTTTCGCTGATCCGGCTTTCATCATCATCGTTATCAGTCTACAGCCGTCCACTGCTGGGCATAGGCAGAGGCCTAAGCCCAAAGAATGGGGCTGAATTGCATGCAATTGGAGAGCCAATTGCACGCCATTCAGCTTGATTTTCGGCAACTCTCATGCAGTTGCTACCAGACACCCTGCGAAAATCATCACTCCACCTAGATCCTTTACTTTTGAACAATAGAACTACAGTATAAGCCGTCTTAAAGACAGTGGTAGCCCAGTGGTACGGACAGTTACTTACGTGTTGTAGATAGTAGGTTCAAACCCAGACAGGTGCTTCTTACTTTGTGTAAATCTGATAATTTACACAAAGTGAGAGTAGTGATCCACTGGTCTCAAAACGGTGAAGGAAAACATCGTGAGAAAACCGACATGTCTTAGAACCAAAAATTCGAAGACATGTCATCTGACAATTACCAACCCGCAATGGGCCCGCGTGGTGGATTACGGCCCACTCATTCTCACAGAGAGTATGCCTGTGTCCCAGCAGTGGCAACATTATAGGCTTATTATAATAAGCCGTCTAGTGGCGGGTGCATATTTTTGTGACTTCTTGTGAATTGGCAAAATTATTTGTGGGCGGGACTTGACTGCTCATACGCAAGTTACGTAGTTCAAAGCATTTTGTCAGATAAATGGTTCACCGTACGTGATAGTGACAGTAAATAAATTGGCATGTGTGCATAAGCTAAAGCAAGGATTTATTTATTGCTAGTTTGCAATAAATACGTTTTGGACAAGGTCCAAGTTCATATTAAATGCATTGAAAATTTCCTGTTCCTACCTTTAATTACATTCTGCCCTTAGTTATCTCAAATTGAAGAATAGTGGCCTATTCATCAATTTGTGGGTACCTACGAATTATTTCGCAACATTATTAAGGTAGGTGTATTAGCAACGGTTTTTCCCATAAATAACCAAGTCCTATTGTGTAAACTAGTTTCTATAACGGTAAAGTCTGGCGGTCCAGATCTGATGCCATTTGTTCTTGAGGGAGAGGGCATCTTATACAATGCTAAGTATAGGTACAAAGAAAGGAACAAAACGTAGCCCCTTGCAAAACTCATTGTGCTTGATATGATAGGGTTAGCGTTACAAAGAAATGTGCGCAGTTGTATGGTTCAAGGACTGCAAGTGTGGCCGTTGGACCGGGAGAAAAGCAATCGGTTCTGACCAGCACCGCCCTACCGATGAATCACATTCGTCAGTTCGAGATGATTCTTTACACCGACGTGTTGGTCTGTGCTGAGTGCGAGAACTTTAGATTATTTCAAACAGTAAATTATAAATAAATCTTGATACAGCTAACTTATAAGTATGTTTACGTCTAGTGACCACGTCTAACAAATTCAATTAATCTGTTATATTGGCAACCCAGTGTTAAAGTAATGTGGTGTATAGCACAGCCTTGTTTCTAACAAAAGGTTGGTAAACGATGGTAGCTTTTCTCTTTCTAAGACTTCATGAATCAATTGATTTATTCGTGTTTACTTTTCTGAAGAGGCTAAAGCGGAGGCTGAAGCCATCGCCTGGTTGCAGATCTCTGTTATTTACGATGAGCCTCAATAAAATAATAGTTTTTCAACACAGTACGTCTTAATTGATTATTTTAGACTACTCTGTTAATAATAGGCTTACCTAAACCAGGTGTTCCGTTCCTTCACAAAATTCCATTGCCACAAATCTTATCTCTCAAGCCTGGAATAAACATTATTAAATACTTATTTTTCTTAAATTTTTCAGCCATTGGAATATCGAACAGAACTACATTCAGAAACAGAAGAATATTCCGGCAACTGGTTGCTCCTGCATTGCTGGAAAAGAGGAGCACCTGCTGTGAATTGGCCGTTAGATCCAGTCGTTTGAAGGCTGCTTCTAAAGGATACATGTAAATGGTATAGGACCATAACATTTGTCTTAAAACATCAACGATGGTAGGTACTTTTTTATTTTTCTTTATCTATCCAAGTGTTTATCCCTATGTGTGAACTATTGTTTAAGGTCTCGGGAGCCGAATGTTAATACTAAGGCACCATACTGTATTTCAATTTGGGGAAAACATAAATAAAAAAGTTTTCCTATTTAAAAATTCAAGTGGCGAACTTGTAGGACAGTCTAAGCGAATATTTTCTTGATCAAACTATCATCAGCGATTTTTACTTTCGTTGTACTGCCTTTTTGGTGTAGTGGTCGTAAGCGCTAATGTTGAACATGAGGTCCTGAATTCGATTTCTAGGTCGGACAAAGTGTTGTTTTTCTATCTAGATTTTGTCAGACGCAGCCTGGTGTCTGAATTTGTGACCGGTTGATGGCATTAGGCTCGCCCCCTATTACATCGGACTTAAACATAACTGGCGAAGAGTGCGTGTACTCTTAGGTTGAAGACTCGTGTCGAGATTCTACGGACACAAAATCCAATATAATTTCAAATTAAATTCAATTAAACCCTTTGTGAATATCTCAAATACAACTCAAAGAGCATTTTCTTAAATGGCTGATGGGCATCTGCCCATCAGTCATTTAAGAAAATGCTCGAAATGAACATCAATGAAATATAATCCAAATTGCACTACCACATTGTAGAGAACCCATTACAACTTCAATCATTATCAAAAACCCTAGGTAGAAGCCGGATTATTATTTTTCTCTAAAATATAAGTTAAGTCAAGGTTAAACAACAATACAGCATTTAAATGTTTTAATCGATGCAATATCGAGATAGCAGTTAATACAGTACATACGTTTCTATCCATTTTTAAATATACACGGAGCTCAAGTCCAAAACCACAGCAGTGTCGTATTTAAGTAGGTTCAGGTCCGTGGGCGTCTTCAAAAAGCCGAGTTTACGTGTGGTGAAAATTAGTTAGTACATTTATGTATTTACCCATTTCAATTTAATGCTGTTGCAACTAAAAATACGTTTAAAAGATTTCAGTAAAACATGCGATTAACGAATTTAAATTCAAAACAATAAAAAAGGGAATTTCTCGAAAAATGTCAGTTGGGAGTTATTGGCACTTCGCCGTAGATTTAAACCTTTCTCTTGAATCACTCTGTCTATTGATGAAAACCGCATTAAAATACGTTGCGTAGTTTAGAAGATCTAAGCGTATAGACACGAAAACTGACTTTGTTTTATGTTATATAAACATAAGTGGGCTCTAATTCGGATAAATACCGCGTGGGGCCATTACAATAGAAAATTAATTGTCTCATTAGCCGGTAGTTGACAGGTGAGCTTCTTTGTTTGCTGTGAGAGTATGTTATGTGCATCATCGCCATGTAATGGTTGACCCTATGAGGACCTTCACCTAAAGAATCTAACTGTTTTTCTTCCTAGAGATTTGAGTAGTTTACCAAGCTCACCTCAAGGTCTGAGTTGAGCTGCATGATTACCTACTGATAAATGCGTGCACTGATTGGACAGGTCCACTCAATCTGTGAGGTTCTTTCCTCAAAATACCATTTTAGACACTTATCCACATGGTCTTCACATGATCTAACCAATATTATGTCTGGACTTTAAAAGAGACTGTGACCTCTGACTTTGTTTCGGCCTTTCTTCTCAGAGTAGTCAGATAGGAAATGCTGACATCATCTAGTTTAAAAAAAATATTGATTGACGTAAAAGTGTTTGTACAAACCTACTCACAGAAATAAAATCATTTATCACTAAAAGCGTCACATGATATTCACCTCAGATTTAACGATCTGTGTCAGCTAGCTCTTGCAAATTGTAAGATTTTTACATATGCTCATGACACAGCACTGGTATTTCATGGAGAGACCTGGAATGAGGTTCGACAAAAAGCCGAGTCAGGTCTTGCAAAATCGACCCTAATCTAATTTGGTTTCTCTAAAGTAAAGCCAGCTAATTTATATGCGTTAAATTACACGCATGTAATGCCCAACTGCACCTGTCTACCAATCCTGCTCATGTCTACCAATTTCTCAATCAAATGCAGTTAATTTCTGACATGATAAATCATTATGATTATGCAAATAATAGATAAATAATATTACTTTTTGACGTTTCCAGATGCTGGAATGACTGGTTTTCGTGCACGGAGCCAAATTTAACAGAAGTACAGGTGATTGCCAGAATTATACCTGCACATCAATTTGTGAGGGTAAATACAATGAACGCAGATAACAAAACGAAGGTAACTAGCTATATTTGGTCCTATTCTAAATAAAATTGGAAATACTACCTATTCATTTCTGTTTTCATCCCCGGTTTCGGTTTGTGTTGTGTGAGTCAATTCAAGAAATGAAATACTGAGAATATGTAGAAGCTTCTCTGTATATGCAGATACTGTCCCATATTTATCATGCAGATCCAATCGTTACGCATTGACTTTTAATCTCACCTCTCTCATTTAACAGCTTCCGTAAAACATGATTAATTGTAATTATCTACTCTCAATTACAGGACCAGTCGAGGATACTGACACCAGTCTGGAATGAAATCCTAAAGATACACAAGCTAGTGTCTAACCACGACAGAATAGAAGCAAATGTACCCTTAGATAAGGCTGAGGAATTGGGAAGTGAACAAACAGTAAGAACATAATTTTACCAAAACGTTTCTAACATATTTTAAATCTATACTCATGTTGTATAAAATAGTATCCGTATGGATTGAGGACCTAAGACTCATATTTAAATGCGGGTACCACTAATATTTAGTAGTAAATTACCCGATTTTGAAAGCCCGATCCTGGAATTTGTAGTAAAACCCTTTAAAAGTTACAGGACGTTTAAGGTGGCTACACTAAGGAATGTTAAAATTATTACTACCTTTTGAAATACTGTATGTAGAAAGTTCAATTACGCCAAAATTAAGTAGAAATGTCTACTAATTAGTGCTATTGTTTTTGGATTTGATCAACTACTTTAGGACCTACGAACATAAACCTTTCCTAAAGACCGTCAGGATTGAGGAGCAACATGAAATGTGTTGTATTACCGAAATTATGAAGCTTTTACATTTTATTTTATACTACAAATTAGAACAAACTTACAACTAAATTATACTCAAAATCTGTTTTAATTGCTTCATTCGTTCCCGAGAAACAATGCGGGGAAATTTATGGATTTTTATGATAAATCAAAGCTTTGTAACTATCTCAAATTCAGCCATACAAAGCCCATTTTTTTGTACAGATTACGCATAAACGCTATTAATTTCTACCAATTTTTCAAAAAATATCCATCGGCTAGTTTTCGAGTTCTGCATTGAGGGGCCACTTTTAACGTCCTGTAACTTCTAAAGGGTTTTACTTCAAATTTTAGTATCGGACCTACAAAATTGCGTAATTTACTGATAAATATTGGTACTACCCGCGTTTAAATAGGAGATACGGCTCCTCAATCCATACGGTCACTTAAAATAATGTCACTTTATACTTATCGTAAGAGCAGTGCTGGCCCAGTGGTAACTGCCGCGACTTACGAGTTGTAGGTCGTTGATTCGAACCCCGACAGGCACTTTACTTTGTGTAAACTACACGGGCCTGCAAAACTAAGTACTACACTTTTAAAATTTCAATATTTGTCTAAATTAAAGAAGTTATAGATTTAAAATAAAACAACGTTTTATATCAGTTTTTATCAGCTTTTTTTTAAACTATAGTAAATTATACATTAGTAACATTTTAAAGTAAAAAAAAGAGAAAAAAATAAAAATAGCCATTTTTAGCTTAGTGTCATAAAACCAAAACTCAATTAACATTTAACACAAGTATGTTTTACATGTTATTTATTTTTTATTATCTGGTATTACTTACCTCCTCGGGCTCTGCTTACAGCTTCGAGTCGATTTGGCATACTGAACACCAGGTTTCGGAGCCAATGTTGGGGAATATTCTCCCATTCTTCTATCAGAGCCTGTTTTAGTGCCCTGAGGGTGATAGGTGGTAGTCTGCGGCTTCTGACTAGCCTCCCTAGCTCATCCCAGGCGTGCTCAATTGGGTTGAGATCAGGACTTCTTGATGGCCAAGCCATGACGCGCTGATACCAACTTCCTGAATATACTCTTGCACGACCCGAGCTGTGTGTGGCCGGGCATTATCATGCATCAGCATCGATCCATCACCCATATTTACTAAATACGGCCCTGCATACTCATTGAGAATCTCCTGGGCATATCTTTTCCCAGTCAGAGTGCCATTTTCTATGGCCACTAACTCTGTGCGACCTACTGAAGATATGCCAGCCCATACATCTACACTGCCTTCACCGTACTGGACTCTTTATGAGAAGCAGGCTTGAAGGTATCGATCACCAGGTCGCCTGTAGACACTTCGCCTTCCATCAGATGTGTAAAGTGGGAATCTAGACTCATCTGTAAACAAAATTCTTGACCAGTCTTCTTGATCCCACTGTTTGTGTTCATGGGCGTATCGCAGTCTCGATACTCGATGCTCTCTCTCGAGTTTGGGGCCACTCGCTGGTCTTCAGAGCTTCAGGTTTGCTTCAGCCAGTCTTCTTCCCACTGTACTGTCACTAATGTAGTCCCTTTGGGTCTGAAGAAGCTGTTGCTGGACTTCAACTGCATTTAGGTGGCGATTTCTCAACACAGTGGAAACAATATAACGCTCTTCTCGGGCACACTAGTGCCCGAGAAGAGCGAAGACACCTGGGTCTGCCATTACCAGGTCTCTTCAAACGGTTTCCATTCTCTTCGTACCTTCGCTTCACTTTCTGGAACGTTCGTAAAGTCCCGCCACCATTCCCACCATTCTTGCAGTACGACGCATACTGATACCTAGTTCCAGAAAAGTCATGATCCTAGCACATTCTTCAGGTGAAAGAGGCATGGTAAATAAGTTATGTGCTGTTGTCTAACTTAGCTTTTGTAACAAGACTCATCGATCAAGAAAAAATTTGAAAACAAAAATAGAAACAAAATGTAATGGTAAAATTGTCATTCGAAAAGGATTATTTTTGATTTTAAAGTTTTTTTCAGCCATTTCTTAAAAGAAGGTTACCGACTATAAAGTTTTTACGTACAAAATTAAACTCATTTTCGAGTCCTTTTTGTTTCGAAAGTATATCTTATGTACTTAAAAAGTTATTGCAATTTTAAAAGTGTGATACTTACTTAGTTTTTCAGGCCAGTGTATCTCATCACCACTGCTGTCAAAACGGTGAAGGAAAACATCGTGAGGAAACCGGCGTGTCCTTGAACAAAAAATTCTAAGACATGTGACATCGACCAACCCGCACTTGGCTCGCGGGGTGAATTACGGCCCACTCCCTCTCACAGAAAGGGTAGCCTGTGTCCCAGCAGTGGGAAAATCATGCTTTCCCTACTTAAGGTATAAAATTACTATTACTAGCTTTTGCCTGCGACTCCGTTCGTGTGGAAGTCGTAAGTCACCACAATTGACTAAAATTACAGCCAAAATTTATAAAATGTTCCTGTACACTACGTTTGTAGTTTCAGTTACAGTACAGAAGTTGTCTGTTTGAGAAGTAGCTTGCTTATGGCCTTCAATTTGCTAGAGAATACTGCGGTTGGTCTATGTAGCTTGATAATTTTTGGGCATTAAATTGGCCCGGTCACACACCCAAGAATTCTCTTAGCACGATATTGAACTGATGTCCCCGTACTCCAGACAAATCTGATATTCTAAAGTGGAAACTATTCTACCAAGAGCCTCTGGTAGGTTCACCTAAAACCGCTTACCTCTAGTAGAGTGTCTTCACTAAGTTTAAACCGAATTCAAACCGTTGTTGATGATCAAGCGCAGTCTATTCAACGTAGCATTCACCTCGTCAGTCCTAGTTCTCCCCTCCCCGCCTCAGCACATGTAGTGTTTGCTAGGAGTCGCCACTAAACAGAACTGTGACAGCACCCATCATGTCTTTGTTGCTGCGTTTATCTTGTCCTGGCGTGCCCTGTTTGGCTACTGCAATTTTGCCATACTCCGAACGTTTTTCGACTTTTTTCAAAATGTGTGTTTTTTGATGATGTTACCTTTGTTAATATAAACGTCAGCCTATAATGCTTCCACTGCTAAGACATAGGCCTCCTCTCCGTTAGAGTGAGTGGGCCGTGAACCGTCACGCGGGCCTATAGTGCGGGATGGTATATGTCACATGTCTTCGAAATTTTGGTTCTAGAACATGCTGGTTTCCTCACGATGTTTGGCAGTGGTAATGAAATAATGAATGTGCGTCCAGACTACTCCCACTAGTTGACGTGAGCTCCCTAGTATCTTAGTCGAGTAACTACGCTGGTGGCACACGTTACCACGCAGCCCTGAATGCGGTAGTTGAATGTGTACCTGTGTTGTAGTACAATCCATAAGGACCTCGGGGAGCGACGGGTAGCGATGAGGAGGCTATGTTGGAATAAAATGCAGATTTGTTGTTTGAGTCTTGTCCGCAGATTTTGACTTCTTATTAGTTTTTCCCTCTTCGGGAGCATTATTTTTTTTGGGGGATGGCTTATTGCAGGTCAACCTAGGATGTTGTCGGCTGCATAACCGGACTTTCTTGTGGCTCTCTCCAGATATTAAGGCCTCCAGCCAGGGCTTCAAAACTTAAAACAAAGCGTCTATATGCTAAGGGAATTAGGTGTACTGGTCATCTCATGCTGGTGCATGAGATGACCGATTTATCTTTCTGCCGTAGAAATATGGCAGCGCCTACAAACAGCAAGAGGGCTCAATGTAAGTTACCAAACGATACGAATGAAAATAGAAGAACGGAATCTGCATGCTGGAAGACCAGGTCGAGGTCCAGAACTGCTCCGACAACATCGCGTAGCTCGACTTCGGCTCGGTCGCACACGCAAATTAGACTCACGAGAACTGGAGTTAAAGTTCTGTGGACTGACGAATCCAGAGTGGCCTTAAAAGCTTTAAATGGTGGCGTACGTATATGGAAAAGGCAGGGAGACAGATTTCTGCCAATTACCACCAGATAAAGCGACAGTTTTCATGGTGGATCCGTTATGGTTTGGGGAGGGATCAGTTCAGATGCACGTATAGAGTTGGCGGTAGTTGAGGGTCGTCTAACGGCAGTGCGATAAGTTGAAGGGATACTCCAGGAACATATTCTACCATACGTGCGATTCATCGGTTACGAAGAATTTACCTTAATACAAGATAATACCCGACCTCACACAGCACGTTGTGTGGATTATCTTTCGGAGGTGGGAAATTGGAGGGGCCAGCGACAAGCCCAGACATTAATCCTATAGAACATGTCTAGGCCATGCTTAAAATACGCATCCGATCCAGTCCCAACCTTTCAGATACTCTCAGTCAATTAGAAACCGCTCTAGTAGCCGCCTGGGAAGAAATACCCCAAGTTGACAATAAAAACATAATCCAAGGCATCCCTAATTGCATAGATGCGGTAATTATGGCCAGAGGTGCAAATACCCGCTATAAATTTTAAGCCCCATAGCTTTAATTTGTATATTTCTTTGACACACATTTTCGTAAACTTAGAGGTTAATGTCTTCTTTGTAATTTAATAACATTTCAATAAAGGTAACACGTTGTTTTGTTGGCTAATTATTCGCATTTTAGATTAGAATAAACATTTAAGTTTTGAAACAAAATTAATCACTCGCATTTATGATTAAAAAAAACATTTAAGCTTTGAAACCATTGACATATTAGGTCTTTACCTATGAAATTGCCGTTTTGCAGTACTGGCCATTTCAAATCAAAATAATTTTTGTTTGGGTAAGAATTCTAATTTCAAATTCATTTTATTTTAAAAACATGGATTTTTTTTTCCAAAAGTAGTCATTTGTTTATTGATTAGTGTTACATTTTCATCGCATTTCAATCTTTTTCGTCATCATGGATACGTTAAAAATTCGAGTAATTATGGAATATGAGTACCGTCGTGGCAGCAACGCGGCACAAGCGGCACGCAACATCAACGACGTTTACGGAGCTAACACTACAAACCAACGCACCACCTGTTATTGGTTTGCTCGCTTCCGTTCTGGAAATTTCGACCTGAAAAATGAACCTCGCGGTCGTCCGAAGACTTTGGTCGACAATGACGAATAAAAGGCGATTGTGGAAGCTGATGATACACAATCTACGGCTGAATTAGCAGCAGCTTTCGACGTTAGCGTCAAAACAATATTGGTCCATTTGCGTCAAATTGGCAAGGTAAAAAAGCTTGACAAATGGGTGCCCCACGAACTCAATGATCGTCAGCGCGAAGTACGCGTCGAGACGTGCCTTGCACTGCTCAACAGACACACAAATGAAGGAATTTTGAACCGCATTGTTACCTGCGATGAAAAATGAATTCTGTTTGATAACCGCAAGCGCTCAGCAAGTTGGTTGGATCCTGGTTCAGCACCTAAACAATGCCCTAAACGAAAACTTACCCCTAGAAAAGTGATGGTCACTGTTTGGTGGTCTAGCGCCGGTGTGATTCATCACAGCTTCTTACCAAACGGGATGAGCATTACTGCAGATGTGTACTGTGAAGAACTGAACACAATGATGGAGAAGCTGGCACATCTCCAACCAGCATTGGTCAATCGCTCGTCTCCGCTGCTCCTGCACGACAACGCGCGACCTCATACTGCACAGCAGACGGTCTCCAAGTTGCAAGAACTGGGGTTGGAAGCTCTCCGTCATCCGCCCTACTCACCAGACCTTGCGCCTACAGACTACTACTTTTTCCAGAATTTGGATAACTTCTTGGCGGGAAAAAAATTCAATACCCGAGAGGCAGTACAAAATGCCTTTGAAGAATTTGTTGCCTCCCGTCCAGCTGATTTCTTTAAGAAGGGCATCAATAAACTGCCACTGCGATGGCAAAGATGCATTGATTGCATGGGTGATTACTTCGATTAATACAAATAAAAAATACATGAAAAAAATTCGTTTAAATTTTTTCATACAAAACGGCAATTTCATAGGTAAAGACCTATTATATATTACCTATTTAAATTCGCGTTTCATTTTGTTAATAAACCGCATAATTCGTTTGGGCCACTTTCCGTGCCGCTGAGTGTATTTCTTTGATGTACATGCAGGGTAAAGGTAAAATGAGAAGTTTATTAACTAGAGGTTAACAGCTTTCCAAAATCCTGACGCCAGATATTGCCCTAACACACTTTTTGGTTCCCGAAATGCCAATCAAATTTCAACTGAATTGCCCGATAATATCAGACTTCTAAAATGTTATGACAGACTCAGTATTTCGATAATTTGATTTTGGATTACCCTGAACACTTCAATAGGATCAGTACGGCTTAGGAATATTGTATTATTGTGATCTATGTCCATAGTTCTATTTAAAGCATCATTATTATATATACATTCATTTTTATTTGTCGATTGGATATAGTATCTATTCGTTAAACTTGTCAAAAAAATTGTCAGTGATGTTATTCGTTTTTATACTATTTGTTTTATGTCATTACTTTTTATGTGTCAATCAATTCTTTATTGATATTATCCCAAAGATCCTGTTATGTATTTGCTGCGATTTGTTAATACGTTTAAGTGTATCACTATATATTTTATAATTTCTTGTTAGTTTATTTTATTTGTTTTGTTATAAATCGTTTTTAAATTTAAATAACGTTTCCGTGAACATGACTTTTTAAACCTTTCGTCAACCACATAGTATTTTTTTATTGTTTGAACTTTTTATCTTTCGTATGGGAAAACAAAGTTTTTAAAACAATTGTAATGTCCCATGAAATACCTGAAATGCATCTTCAAAATTATCCATGAGATACATGTCAGAGAATTATAGCGCTGAAATACAGTAACAAAACTGTGGTATGTTTTCTTCATGATAGTCTCTTTTGTATTCAAACTAAGTATAGATTTAGGTTTATTAGTCGTCACTGTCAGGGTCTGCCATGATGATCATGATCTAGGTGCTAGAGCTAGAGGTAGGTGACTTTTGGATTGCTATTTGGTGTGTCCTTTATATACAAATAATGTACTAATCCAGTACATTCAAAATTAAAATTAACCAGTATCGTATAATAGCAATGTCATTTATTAACTTATCTAATTTTACTCAAGTCATCTCATTCTTAATGAGGATGCATGAACCACCTCGTCTAGTATCTCGACAGTATGAAGTGATTCTGATTTGCTTTTAATGAACGATTCACTTAAATAAATTATGTCAATCACCGTTCTAAGGTTTATCTTATTAAAAAATGAAATAGTATCAGATTGGTTTTACTGTGAGGTACGAAAAAATGCTGCATTTGATTTAAGGGAAGGTTATTGTATGTTTGACTGACTAAGTAGTATCTACTAGTAATTTTCATGTTATTAAAAAAAAGTTATAGTAGGAACTACGAGTATACCTTTTTTATTCAATAACATGAAAATTCTTAAATGATATTTGTGGTTTGGCATTTGGTTTTTCTTCTCCTGATTCTTTATTTTTCTCTGGCATTTAAGATATGAGCAGCAAATTTGCAATAAAACATGTATTTTTTATGTATTTTGTTTTATTAAGAAATTCAAGCAGTATTAGTCATGGAATCTATTTCAAAATTAAGTATAGAGCATAGCATACTTGTAAACTCATTCGTTCTAGTCAGAAAAGCATTTCTGTTGTCCAGGTGAACTAATTTACAGTTAGCATAATTTTTCACAATCAGATGCAGCTGTTTATTAAGTATGCATTCATTAAGATCTGGATTGTATTGTACATCTGTAATGAAAACTTTGAAAACTTTTCGAAATATGTACAATATGTTACATAAATTCGTCAAATATTTGTACAGATTCTTGTCATTCGTACCGAAACACAGTATTACAATGTCTTCAGTTGTGACATTGTTTAACATATCTTCACATGTTTTTAGTATTTCGCAGCTTGTGGAAAATGATTTCACCATTCCGAAGATGCCATAATGATCATTCAATTTACCATATCTACTTTCAAGCATTTTTTGAGCAAGATTCTGTGCTTGTTCATCACCAATGATGTGAATCATTTTTCTTTTTATACCATCTTTGTTTTCTTTATTTAACTCTACAGTTAAGGTTTTAGACTTCACTGATTTTTGTTCACAGTCGTTTTCAATTTTAGTAGGTAAGGTCCCGGTCGATGGGCCAGGTAAATTCATTGTCTGATACTCTGGTAGAGCAGAGTGATTAATTTGGCCCCGGGATGACGCCATCTTTCCGTTCGTCAGCTTCTGTGGTTCAGGTGTAGAAACCTTGTTTTGTGATGTGAATGGTGTCGGCACTGGACTCATTGTGTCGGCACTGGATCCACTTGACAATTTTTTCTGAAGATATTTTGGCTTGTTGCTCTCCTCTAATTTCTGCTTCATACTGTTGGATTCGTGGTTCAGATTTGTTATGTCTCCGTGCGCAGTAGAAGCTTTCGCAAGGATGTCTGTAACCTGTTGGTTTGAATGCCGACAGTCAGCCACGCTATGGCCGCCGCTTGTTGGTAAACTTTTTGTCGTCAGATCCGGTTCCTCCGTATCAGTTATATGGGATGTAATTGCGCGTAGCAGTATGCGATCCATGGTTAATGTTGATAGATCACCTTCAGGGTTATTTCCTCTGATTGTGTTTCAAAGTAGTATTTTTTTTAATGACGAATGTTTTTCGTGATATCTCTGTTAATGGAGATGCAAAATGTGATGCCACAGATGTTTAATACTCACAGATTAAAAGTGTCATGCGAATGTTTCGTTGTCGGACTAGATAATCGAGATTTAACACTGGCAACAATAGGCTATTTGGCTAGTTTCTAAAAACCGTCTCACATTAGTTAATGGTATTTAAAGTCCGTGCAATTAATATTTACTTATAGTATTTCGTTTAAAAACCATTACAAAACGCACTCATTATTTAAGCTGTCAAAACGTTTGCTACAGCAATATGGCGTCGAGTTAGTTGAGTGACGTCACATGTTTGTTCATGGCATAGGTACGGCAAGCAATGAAAGATAGATGTATATAAACATATCAATCAATACTGTTTACAATCATATCGTTCCAACCGGTAAACAAATAATTACATTTTGGGTCTTTTGGTAAAAAAAAAATGATATGTTTTTACGTGTTTTAATGCAAATTGCTTTTCCGAATTGCACATTGTGCAAACAAGTGCAAACAATTTGCGAATCCATAATCTACGCGGATGGTAATAAACAATTCATTATTTTTTTCATCGTCAAATCGCTTATTGGTAATTGCTTGGCCGGATGCAGGTTATATTTTGGTACCTGCTTTTGTTAACAGATGGCGTTACGGATCTTTTTTATGATTAATCTGATATAAAGGATTCGTAAAACAAATATTTGTTGACAGGTCATTTTTAGTTAATAATTAAGTTTTGAGAAATACCAATTGTAGGAAAATGCCATTTTCAACATTTCTTAAAGCACTTTATAGAAAAGTGGTCTATTTGAAATCTAGCGCGGTTGCGCGTCGGCGTCCTTGGGTGGACTGTATATCAAACAGTATTTAGAAGTTTGATGTTAATGGCAAGAGATATGCAGGATCGGCGGTCACCATGGGCGTTCCGCTGGATTTAAATATAGGTTCCATAGGTCCATAGGTCCGTAGCTAAATAAAGGTAAACAAAAAAAAACACGTGACTCATAGATGCGAAACCTTTTATTTTAAAATCATATTATTTATAGTCATTCATAGTATAGTGTACACCCGCGATTAACCAAAAAGCTTCTCAGCCTGAGTAGAATATAGGCGTGACAGACAGCCCCCTTTGCAGAGGCTGCGTTGACGCCGAGGAATCAGCCGCCCACGTTATCCTGGAATGCGAGGCCGTGGCTTCTCAACGTGAAGAAATCGTCGGAACAGTGAGGTCGCTCCGCGAAGCCTGTGAAGCTCCCAGGGAGCTTCTGTGCTTTTGGGCGGAGCTAGGCTGGCTTTGTTAGCCACAATCCCCACGCACAACGGACCGAATGGGAGTCTACGTGCGGAAAAGGGAGTTCCATCATCATCATCATCATAGTCATTCATAGGCTCTATTGTGAATCTGAATCAGAGTCTATGTAACTATCTGTTACATTAATAATAAATCGTTCAACGGAACGTAAATCATCACTTATTTTGTCTAATTTAAACATGTTCTGTTCTTCTTTTATTATATGGACCTCGCAATTTTTCCAATTCTCAGCAGTCGCACTAGCATCTGGCAAAAGAATTTTCAGGTCCACCATTTTAAAAGTTTTAATTAACTCGGCTACATAGCCCTTAACTTGAGCCCATATTAACTTAATTGGATTGAGCTCAGTGGTATCGTGGCAGCCGCAATACTGTGACACCATTTTTCTTTGGCTAATTCATCCACAACATACGATTGGTATTTGTGTTTTTCATATTTTACTTTTATTAATAATTGTGCTTTTAATTCTGCTTCTTTAAAAGCAATATTTTTTTCTTTAACCAACTTCTGAATATCAGCCTTTCTTTATGTAGTTGTTGGCACTTTTTCATTTTTTCTGTTGTGATGGGTGCATTATCCATCACCAAAATTAAGTCTTTTTCCAGTTTGTTGAAATTTGTGGTGATCCGTTTCTGAGTGGTAATCACCGTCCCCCTAAAAGCTTGAAACAGGAGTTCTCCTACATCAACAAAACCACTTGATGAACCTGAAACATAGTTTTAAATAAAATTCAGTAACTGACTAATAATAATTATATTTTGTTATAATATACGCATTTCACATATACTTTGACTTAAAATGTTAATCTATTATACGTTGATTGCCTTGTTGGTCTAATGATGGCAAGCGCTACTGCTGAACATGAGGTTCTCGGTTCGATTCCTAGGTTGGGCAAAGTTTTACTGGGTTTTTCTATCTGGAATTTCTCAGTAGCAGCCCGGAGTCAAGAGTTGTGCCCGGTTGATGGCAATAGGCTCACCCCCTATTACATGAGACTTAAACATAACTAACTGTACCGTGTGGTGCCGGACGTTAAAGAATAGCACCATCCCATTTCTTTCCGTGGGTGTTGTAGAAGGCGACTAAGGGACTTACTAGAGAATGGGCAGCAGCGTTCTCTGTGAATTTTACAACCATACTGCGATCGTCAACCCGCCTGCCAAGAGTGGCGATTACGGCAAAAACCCCCTTTTGGGGGAGGCCTTTGTCCAGCAGTGGACGTCTTTCGGCTGAAATGATGATGATGATGAAAAATAACTGCGAAATGTGGGTCTACACCTCGTCCCAACGCTTCGGGGAAACACGGCGTGATATTATGTTTAATATACTCGTACATGATGATTATCACAAGCTTATATAGTAAAATTATCATCTTGGCATTTGTATTAAAGGCTATAAGTTATATTCTTACCATTGTGGCCTACAATAAGGTGTTCTCCTTTCCCGCTGGGATTCTTTAACCCTGTAGACAAAACCTGCCTGTAAGCCTCTTTGCAAGACGTTATTGTGGTATCTTGCCATGTTGAACATTTGGTGTGACCTGCAAAAATACATATGAGTATTTATCATATTTACTAAGGTAGGTAGGTATACAATATTTATTATGAAAACATATTAATGCTAATATTCATACCTTCATTGACCCATGTTTTATCCAAATAATACATTTTCTTTCCGTCTCTTTTATATTTTGCAATCTCATTTAAATACTTTACACGCCATACTGCAATGTCTAGTTTGTCTATTAAAATACTCTTGCGATTGCGTTTGGAGTTTTTTAAAGCCTAATTTCAACCAGTTCAGTCCGGCGCGGAACCTATCGGTCCCAATACAATAGAACATTTATTGTGACTCATTAGCCGGGATACATCACATCTTTTTTATATTAGGCAGACTGTCATCATTATTGACACTTTACAAAACTTTGTCAATAGCTGGCATTTCATAAAAAAAAAACATGTGTATTTTTCTTCTTATTGCGGCTAAATCATCATCCAAACTGTCAATTTTGCTTGGTTTCATTGCCGGTGGAAGAGGAGACTGAACTCTATGCGATGTTTTGTATTGATTAATAACACGGTACACAGTAATTGGTACCACTCATACCCATTATTTCTGCAGTTTTTTTTTATATGTCAGTTTTGAACGGATATCTTAACAGTATATGGATAACAGATAACAGTCTTTGGCCATGTTTCTTCTACATATTTAAACACATTTATCAGAGGATGAAAGAAGTCCTGTTTTGACGCATTTCGTCTTCGGTGATGAAAATGAAATTACGGAGTTGGTTTGGGTAGGACCAGGCTCGGGTTCACTCATTTGTTAAAAATATGAATTTAAAAACCAATTACAATAAATAACGAACACTAAAAATAACTACTTAAATAACAAAAGCAAATCAAAGAAACAAGCTATAATAACACAATTTAACAAAATCGAAACGTACTCGCAAAATCGTGAATGTCGAGAGCGCGGTCAAAGGCGTCTGGTTAACCGACTAAACATAATACCTGCCAATTCAGTTGCTATACTACATTACAGTTGTACTTCTCAATTTAGCACCATTATTTAATGCGTTGTATTTTCTAAAAGGTTTAGGGAACCTGTCTTTTTGGGCTCTTTACAGTAGGCAGATTACGAAATATCATATTATTATAATAAATCTAACTAACAAATTGTGCTCAAGTAGTTACATTTAGGAAGAGTAGTTTAAGAATACAAGACAAAGTTTAGTATACATTAATAAAACAGGAAACTGTCGTTTATATCGAAAATAAAATTAATTTTGATATACCGTATTTTTAAACAAGAAAATGTCAACAATAGAAAACCCTTTTTAACGATTTGTTTTCCTTTATTTAACTACCTAAACCTTTGGAGTATACAGGTTGAAATTGAAAACATGCGACAAACCGAAATGGGAGATTGTACTCATCATTATGAACAATTTTTACTAAGAGACCAATGATGCAATCGCGAAAAAAAAAACATCTGTTCCCTACATTTATGTTCGCATAACTCGTCAAAATGTAGGGAACAGCTGTTTTTTTTTTGCGATTGCATCATTGGTCCCTTAGTAAAAGTTGTTCATAATGGTGAGTACAATCTCCCATTTCGGTTTGTCGCATGTTTTCAATTTCACCCTGTAGGTGCTTTTCTTGTGTCGTATTTATTTAAATGACTTACCTTATAACCAGTGGCGTAACTTGGGTGAGACAGGCATTGCAAAAGCCCTGGGTGCCTAACAAAGGGGGGCGCAAAAAGTCGCAATTTAATAAATAAAAAACATTAAAAAAAATCAATAAACTATATTATACTGTTACCTATATCTAAGAAATCTGAAGAGCTACTTGAATATATTGTGCAGTATGGCGATGAAAGCGTATTTCCAAATCTGCCTATTTCTATTCAAATTCTCTTAAAATGACAGTAGTGCAAGCGATTTTTTAGCATGTTGAAATTAATACCCTCGTTATTGAAGGTTATTGGTCAAGAAAGGTTTTTCGACCTAGCTTTGCTCAGTGTAGACCAAGAAGATAATTTACGAAGGGGCGCTAATGTGATGCGTGCCCTAGGCGCCATTTTCTATTGGTACGCCCCTACTTATAACTAACATATTGCGATATCCTATTTACAAAATTAACACTTGTGTTTCACTTCATTTAATATAAAGATAAAAATATTGTGTTGAATGTGGAATATTTTGACTGTATATTTCACGCAAACAATTTACAAAATACATTATAGCATTTTTACATACAGATTAAAACATAACGGGCATTTCTCACCAAATCATCTGGATCTGGTACTATCTCCTGACAATATTTTCAGCTACAACATTATATTAACTTCATTATGTTAAATTGTTACGCTTTTTTGTCGTTCACGACCGACAACTGATTAGACTTTTTTCAATTGTAGTAGAATAAATAATACTTGTGGGCCATATCAATTTATACTCAATGTATTTCTAATGTATTTATTATATATGAAAATATAAACTTTCTGCATTCCTTCTCCATAATAGACTTTAAATGTGCCAAATTTGATACTGCTCAGTCCGCGTAATTTTCATAAAACGGGGTACAAAGTTTTTGCTTCACATATTTATTTTAGTTTTTTATAAATTTTTTGGTAAGAAATATAAGGCTTTTTTATTATTATTAATATGTAGATAATTATTTGAAATCAATCTGATGTACAAGAAACAATAAACTCACATCAAAACATTTGAGATCCATCAAATCTGTCCGGACTATTCTGTTCAGCTTAAAGTGAACCAAATGAAAAATAATCATGTTTCTTTTCATACAATTACAGGGTAAAAATGAGTTCATCGGGCGGCGCCGGGGCGGTTGTATTTCGAGCCCGCGGCGTATTATAAGCAGGACTTTGAGTTTTCTCCTATGCTGCAATGGGACGATCTTCACCAAAGGCAGCAGCACTCCGGTCAGTATTTTATAAGAATGAAGCATATACCCATCATCTTCATACTTTATATTCCAAAGGATGATATGATATATATGATGATAACGTTTATAATAATACACCAACGCACCACTAATACACCACTCAAAATATAAAAATAAAGAATCAGGCAACCCACCTGGGGCCTTAGTCTGCTATTTTTATAAATTCGTCATTCCAACACGATCCCATTGTCATTCATTTGTCATTTTGCTAAAAGTTCGTAATCTGCTAAATTCATAATGGTCGATCATTGGTCAGTCAATGGTCTCGTAATAGAATTGTGTCATAATGGCATTTTCGTATTGCCATTATTATAAAACTCGTTAGTAGAAATGATTTTCGAAAAACCACTACTAAATTTGAACATTTATTCATGCCAGATTTCATTCATATATATTTTTACATATTATTTTTTAGTGTTCTACGCAATCTAAAGTAGTAGGAAGTTCGTAAATTAAGTCAGCCATTCATTTGTCATTATGTACGAGATTACCAATAAATGCCATTTCTTTCAATGGAGTGTCAGTGGCTGACCATTGGAAAGTCATAATGACGCCACTTTATTAGTAGATTACCAAACTTGTCAAAATCAACAATTATGAAATCAATGATAGACCATTCTGACACTATTGTAATAGCAGACTTGAGGCCCTGATAATGAGTATTTACATAAAGTGAAGAAGTGACTGCCTCGTTGGTGTATTTTTCTTCTTTTATTTTCTTTCATACTGTAATTTTTTTAAATATTTTTACAAAATCATACAAACATCGGCTTGATGTAGCTTACTGCATATTGAAGGATTCAAAATGTCCACGCTATCACCAGGTATAAACATGCATGTCAAATCTGTTTTCTTTTGACAATGAATTTTCAGAATAAAATTCAGACCCTTCAGCAGGCAGCTAGGTTCTAAGTAAATGAGCTCAGCTTTGCTCAGCTGAATCTTTTTATCTGTTCGCCGCAGATTACTTTAACTGCATCAATGATGCAGCAGTGGTACAAGATTAGTGACGGGTTTGTTAGTGATGTCCATTTGTTTTCATCATCTAGACCTTCATATCTTACACTTATCTCTGTGTCGGTTGTCATCACAAAAGTTGTTTTCGTAGTTAAGATATGATTAATAGATTGTTTAAAAAATCATCCAAACGTAAGCATGACAAAAATTATTTTTAATGCATAAAAGCTACTACTTTATTTGCTGAAATATAAAAGATAGAAATATGGTGTCTCGGACTTTTTTGTAGAACTATTTAAGGCGGACCAGATTGATTTTCATTCTTTCAATTATATACAACTATTTAAGCAACGCATGCAAGTAACTTTGTTTTAAGAGGTATTTCTATCCGCCTGGCTAGACAGAAATTGAGATAGCTCAGCTAATATGTAAGATATAAATATAATTTATGGCCTATAGCACTCACGAATAATTTCAACAGGTGATTTTTTTTTAGAATTGCACTATTAGTTCCGGAGGCTAGAGGTATTTGTTTGTAAGTTTGTATGTAGAGGACATACAAACTTACAAACAAATACCTCTTTAAATAATTAGTATAGAAATAGTAAAGATAACATCGGTACATAGACACTCACTCATCAGAACTTTTAATTTCCAATTTTAGAATGTACGAAATCCGATGCGCATTACCAGACAACTATCTCCTGATGGTGTCCCTGTATGACAACGATGCCATCGACTTAGAAGACAGAAAATATTCCAAGCACCATCGACAGGGGTCGGCTTAGCTACGGAATATACCACGTGAGTTAAAATTTAAATATTTGCTTCAATAAAAGATTCTGTCACTGTGGTTTGCAAAGGATATGCAAATGTTAACTGTTCCAACTAATTTGGATGTTAAGTTTTGTATAACGCCGAAAAGTTAGGTATCAATTATTGTTAAGAACAGATCCGCCAAAGCCGTTTGTTCTGTCCTCTAGGACAGAACAAACGGCGTTGGCGGACGGTTTGGCAGTAATTGGTATTAATTCTGATATTATGTCACATATGTCAGATAGTGTTTTTTACTGCGAGACTATCCACCAGCCGAACCACCACCGCCGCAACCTCTGTCGGAACAAAGCAACACATTATACTCCAGAACTATAGTTTTGTTAACGTTTTGAAAACAGCAATTGCAACGGTCCTATCACGTAAGTCAATATCACGTCATTCATAATTTAATATTTTTGTATCCAGACAATACATTTGTCTCCTTCACAATAAAATTAACCGTTACACACATACTTCACCACACTTCTAATCAGTCCAACTGTGAAACACAAGACTTTTGAATAATAAAGTGTTCTTAAAACAATCCGTGGTAATTTGGCCACTTCTAGGGGAGACTGGTTACAAACGTATAACGTGCTTATTTAGAGTATATCCTGACCATAGCAATGCAAGATGTATTTCTCGTTTATTGCTAGCAACAACCGTGATGCTATACAAAGTATTTATTTATTAAACAGGGCAAAGGTTACTGATGCTCTGTACCACTGTAAAAAACTTAAGTGGCGCTGGGCCGGTAATATAGCTAGGTTGACAGACAATCGATGGACTTATAGACTAACATCTTGGAATGGGCCACTAGCCACTAGGAAAAGAGGTCGACCAACTGCCCCGTGGGCAGACGACATAGTACAAGTGGGTGGCGAACAGTGGATGAACACAGCAAATGATGGGGAAGAATGGAAATCTCTGGAGAAGGCCTTCACCTTCAATTAAATGAGGGTTTCTTACTTGCGCAGAAAGTTTAAAATAAATTTAACGTAATAGAATTTATGAAAATGTAGTTTATTTAGAAAGTAAGATTCATAGTTATTTATTTAGTTTTTATAATTTTTTTAGTAAGAAATTTAAGGCTTTTTATTTTTATTTATTTATTTATCTAAACATACAGGGACGACTGCAGCACCCAATACTTTAAGCTTACCATCAACTTGCAAGGTGTATTTTTGTTGTTTGTAACTTACTAACAAGATACACGCTTCTGGTTGATGGTACTTGTACTAGGGAACACAAGGTGAATTTATTTATTCATCACATTAGTTTACTAAATCAAAGAGAGTAAGCTGTTTATTCAATTGCCCATATCCATAAAATTATCAACAGGTAAGTAGCCATGGGTAATATCGCTTTTACACTATATCAAATCGTATCTATGTATCGGTTTAGAATATCGGATATCGCATCTATACATTTCAATACCTATATAATGGCTGAATCAGTGTGGAACTCGGAAACGAAAGTGGTACTGTGATTTTAGGTTTCGGTTTTGTTCGATTCATGTACATCATTGTATTTTATTTGTTACTGTATACTCGAAATCAGTGGATGTATTTTTGGTAGTGTTGATAATATGGCACTGAAATTAAACTAGTACAGTCATTCCGGTTTTTAGATTTATATTACACGCTTTATATTAGCTTCACTTGTATGTTTGTATGTAACCGACTCCTTAGAGCGCGATTTTGACCCACTTTAAACGGTCAGATTTCATCGAAACTTTGTAACCTTATCGAGGACCGATGACAATTCAATAATTTAAAAAAAAATTAGAAAAATTAAAAAATAGGAAAAAAATATTAAAAAAGAAATCACGTTTTAGTAGTTAACAGAACTAAAAATAGAAATACTTATTGTTACTGGGATGAATTATAAATGTTTTCTTTAAAAAATAATAGTTTAAAAAACTAAAATACACTCTTTAAAAACCAAACTAAAAAAGGAGAAAATAATTTAATTCAATTAAAAAGCGTGGGGTGCTTGACATTAATTGATTATAAAAATGCCTCAAAAAGCACCCCACGCTTTTTAATTGAATTAAATTATTTTATCCTTTTTTAGTTTGGTTTTTAAAGCGTGTTTTTTAGTTTTTTAAACTATTATTTTTTAAAGAAAACATTTATAATTCATCCCAGTAACAATAAGTATTTTTTTTTGTATTAATTGTCGTAAACTCGTAAGTGATCGTTTAGTTAGAAGTAAACCACACACTTTTCTGAACGATCTTACAAAACCCAGAATTACCCTGATTGTCATGATGAAATATGTAGGTTTTGTTCACTTCAGCTCTCACAAACTTACTACCTAGTTAAAATAGAGTGTGACGTCATTCGTTAAGTATAGTAGGTTTTTTTAATTATACTTTTAGTGAATAATAATAATGGAATCGTGATTGAAAGTTTTTATTGTAGCTTCAATTTGCACTTTAATCGAAATAAATTCAACATGTGATACAGATTAAAAAATATGCAACACTTAAAATATCCCTACACCCAATCGATTGTAATCGTTTTGAATTTTGTTTGTTGAGTTTCAGTTTGTGACGAAGTCGCAACTGTAGAGAGGCATAATTATGTCAAGTAGTGGGCAGCCCCAGGCTGTATTGCTTTATAGCTCTGTTGTAAATATATATTTATGTTTTAAATATATTTCCAGTTTCTTCAAAGACTATCCTAATAATGAGCCATCAAAATATTTGGTTTGTGTAAACATAGTCAAAAGGGTGAACCTGATACCAAAGCGTTCACCGGCAAACTGGATCTATACGAATAGCCATCAACTGCGGAAGCAAACACACTGGCCATAAGTAAAACCATGTGAAAAATTCCCTAAAACCTATTTAGGGTATTCACGTTTATAACATAGGTAGGTACTTGCATCTTTTATTGTAAATTAAATAAAAAACCGGTCAATATCGATATGTCTTTAAAATAGAACGGTTGAAGCCAATTTTAGGTACTATTTAGACCATTAGACATCGTGCAGTATTAACTCGGCTTTCCATGAAGATAGCCTAATTGTGGGGACACACTGCCCAGCATATCTGTTCTGATACGCTGAGATTTTACCGATATGATCTTAGAAATACAGACTTTTGCTTACAACAGCCATGCCTGACACTTTCTACAAAAAATATTTTAGACAAAATAGGTACATACATAGACATCATCAAAACTTTTACTTTCTAATTTTAGAATGTACAAATTCCGATGCGCATTACAAGACGACTATCCCTTGACGGTGTCCCTGTATGACTACGATGCCATCGACTTAGAAGACAGGAAATATTCCGAGCACCACCGACACGGGTCGGCTTAACTACATAGTAGGTATACTTAGCACGTGAGTTAAAATTTAAATATTTGCTTTAATAAAAGATTTCTGTTACTGTGTTTTGCAAATGATATGCAAATGTTAACTATTGTAACTAATTCTGATGTTTAGTTTTGTGTAACGCCGAAAAGTTACGTATCAATTGTGAAGAACAGACAGAGGACAGAATCAAAGGTGTTGGCGGACGGTTTGGCAGTAATTGGTATTAATTCTGATATTATGTCACTTAAGTCAGATAATGTTTTTTACTGCGAAACTGTCCGCCACCCGAACCACCACCGCCGCAACCTCTGTCGGAACAAAGCAACACATTATACTCCAGAACTATAGTTTTGTTAACGTTTTGAAAACAGCAATTGCAACGGTCCTATTACGTAAGTCAATATCACGTCATTCATAATTTAATATTTTTGTATCCAGACAATAAATTTGACTCCTTCACAAAACAAGTAACCGTTACAAGCATACTTCACCACACTTTTAATCAACCCAACTGTGAAACACAAGCCTTTTGAATATTAAAGTGTTTTCTAAATAATCCGAGGTAATCGGAGGAGATTGGTTACAGACTTACAGCATGCTTAAGTAGAGTATATCCTGACCACTGCAATGCATGATGTAGGTACCTATTTCTCGTTTATTGCTACCAACCACCGAGATGCTATACAAAGTAACTATTTATTTATAATTCACTATTTATCTAAACATACGGGGACGACTGCAGCACCCAATGCATTAAGCTTACCACCAACTTGCAAGGTGTATTTTTGTTGTTTGTAACTTACTAACAAGATACATGCTTGTGGTTGATGGTGCTTGCACTAGGGTACTCAAAGTGTATTTATTTATTCATCACAATAAATTACTAAATTTAGATGAGAAAGCTGTTTATTCAATTGCCCATACCCATGCCATTATCAACAGGTAAGTCTCGGCAAAACATACTATTGGGCTGAGTCATTATGACATGTAGTGGCGTTAAACGTTATGGGAAATACGTGACACGCCTTAAGGCACCGTTTTCGGTTTTTTTAATTGTAATAGTATATTTAAAATATAGTTAAGACATGAAAAAACCAAATAATAATGGTATTAATTACATGTCTTACCATGTACTGCAATCAATAACAGCCTACAGTTTCAGTCACCATATTAAGCTTCGTAAATTTTCCCAGACAACGCTACGAGTAACGTGTACAGTAACGTCTACAGTGTAAAGTAAAGAAATAACGACGGTGAGGGTAAGATGAACACCGAGGCTATATACGTCGTAATTTACACCACCATCCTTCACACACCATCGTGCATCGGTTTTTGATTAATCGACAAAAAAGGTCACAGTGAAGTAGCAGCAGCTTGTTGCTATGTTAACTTACTACTTAGGTCCCTATATTTTGGTTTCACGATACAACAAAACATAAGTTCCTATGGACTTATATAACAAAGTGTGAAAGTCTATTAACTGCTCCCAAATTGCAATGTTAATTTTTCTTCTTTTTATTTTTTTTACAATGTCTGACATATTCTCGTCATTATTTGACATTATATATCAATTTTACTACTATTTATTATTAGTGATTGTCATCGAAATCATGTCACTTGGTTCAAATAGATTCATTTAGGTAGATTCTTTTATATATTGTTAATGAGAGAACGTTGTAGGCCTTAGAGACTAGATTTGTAGACGTTTTTCTATTCTGTATTTTCATTCCTCTAAGTACCTGGTACTTATTTACTGGCTTGCACTGTCCTCCCATACCTATTATCACTGTAATTTGAAAACATTGTAAAAGTCAATTATTTTTAAAAGAGTAACCGTGGAGTTTCTTGCCGGCTCTTCCCCATAGGAAACGATAAATTGGAACCGTGCACCTAGCTTCTGACGTTTCATAAGTGCCCATGCAGGCTTATGTGAAATAAAATATTTTGATTTTGATTTTAAAGCTTGTCTCAGCACCCATCAGGATCAAAATTTTTGAAAAGGTATTTTCAACTATTACATTCATCGACATTCATACTCATAACTTTCCTCACGACATTTTCCTCATTCCTCCGTATCACATACCTACCCATACCACGACAACAGATTTCCACACAATTTGCCAGTTACTGGTGCCACTTTCTGACTTCCTCTCATTACTTATTTTATCCATTTTTCTAAAACCACACAATCCTCTAAGCATTCTCATCTCGGTTGCATGCAATTGCCTTGCATTCGTCCCTTTTGTGGCCCAACATTGTGACCCATACAAGACAGTGTACTAACCATAGTTTTATGTAATTTCCCCGAACCCCCCGTTACCTGACAACATTTAAGCCTGGACTTGAATACTTATCGACTTTCATTCATATCAACATACACTGAACTGGTTTTGATATTGGCTACGCCGAAATCTCGTTCAAAAGCATTCACCCCCAAAAACCCTGATAACGACACCCATGATGGAAAGATCGAAAATATAGGTACTGTAAAGGTTTGTTGCTTACGAATGCAACCTTTATGTTAATACAGGCCGGTGATGGAAAGACTGTCACATTTGAACGATCAAGATGATGGAATTAGGATTCGATCCGTCAAAGAAGATAGGATTAGTTTTATCCTAAGAATATATTTTAATTATTATGTTAGGCGCGGTCACGTTAAAGTCTGATCTTATCTAAATATAAATATTGAACGTTATTCAATATTTCATTTGTACCTAGAACCCTTAGGTATCACATTGTGGTGGAGGCGCCCTATCGATACCGGAGCACCCCCGCGATATAAGTGCGCGCACAAAGCGCATATTGTAAAAAACCCTATAAGCGTGCGCCGTGGCCGACACCGGAGCACCCCTATAGTGCCCACCTAGAAGAAGAAAGCGAACAAAGCTAAGTGGTTTTTATTATTTATATATTGAAAGAAAGTAAGGAAGATGGCATATCAATGTTTTTGGCCAGAAATTAATAAATTCTTTTCGGGCACGAATAGACATGAATGTGTCGAACAATTTATTAGTGAGTTTATTGAAGAAGCTAACCATTATGGATGGCGTAAGAGCGATTGGGCGCTCATAATAAGCGCATATATGGATAGCGCTGCCCTAATGTTTCATAGATTTATATACCGTGAAGGTATGTCCTTTGAGACTATGTGCAACAAATTGAGGGAAGAGTTCGAGTGCAGATGCCACCCATGGCACAAGTATTTAGTGCAAGAGGAAACCATTGCACTAACAACGTCCGAGGAAGTCGGAAAGGAAAGCATTGTTGATGAAAATAATGATGCTGAATTATTTTCTAGAATAAAACAAAATGATGACAACCAGGATGACAAGCACGCTGACAGCTATGATGACAGTGAGGAAGTCGAATGCAGACCTGGGAATGCTGAAGAAGATTTGAGCGAAGTGTTCGAGACCGAACACGAGGAAGAGATGGACGAATCGGGTCAGAGCATTCCAATTATTAATCCTAATAGCTATGTTTCAGAGCCTCGGAATGAATCCTTGTCCAAGGAAAACAATGTTCACGATGACGAAACACATAAAAACAACGTCATCGTCGATCATAATATTGAGCATGAACGAATGTCCACGGTGGTTGAAACCGATCAACTCGCATTACCAACCGATACGAAAGAGGACGAGCAATCATCTGTAACTCCAAAGGGTGATGATTTTAAGTTTGCTTTAGAGTCAAGGGAAAGTAAAGCTGAGCAGGAGATAGTTAAGGTCGTCATAGCTTCACCTGAGCAGTCATCCAGTTCATTAGATGAAATTGAGATCATTCCAATGCCTTATACACAAACAAGCAAAGGAAATGATATAAAAGTTATGGTTGAAAAGTTCAAAAATATAAAGATTTGTAAAGCTGGTAAACCTGTAGATCGATATTATCCTATAATAATAAAAAAAGGAAAAAGACAACGCAATAATGTTTCGTTACGACGAAAGCGCACCATTTATAATATAAAAATAGCGCCTATTAACAAAAATGTCGCATACAAATATGCTGGACAAACTAAAATAAAAAACTTAACTTCAGAACTAAATAAACTCAAAAGAAGTTCTAGAAAGTTTAATAAACATTTTATAAAGACATTTTCTCCATGGCAATTTATAGAAACATTTTTCATATTAAAGCAGAAATTTAGAAGAGTAAATAATAGGAAGATCAGGGAGATTTTTCATGTTAGATTAAAACTATTTCTCGTTAATTTATAGTTTTTTTTACTGTCCCTTTTTGTCACATTAATTTATTTTTTAGTGTCATTATTGTATTATAATTTCAATGTCAACTAGATGTAAACATGTAAACATTAATCCATTATTTTAGTTTGGTTAACTGTACATTTTATTAATGCTTGTTATTTTGTATTCATTACATATGAACGTGAGACAACATCGGACACGAGGATACACCGGGTCAACGGGTGTCACTCCTCACAACCACGCAGAGTCTGAGGGAAGTACACCACGACTATATATTCATTACCTAGGATTCACAGCGGTGAATTAGCATGGGCATACTCCAGAAAATAATAACGTATGTCAAGTAACTACGCGAATTGATTAAACGTGTAAACTGTGGTTCTACCTAGAGGGGAGAAGACACTCACTCTAAGCCGACCAACTTTGCTAAAGAAGCATAGTCTTCGCAAAGGGTGTTGAGTTGACACCATTGGTTCAGCCTATAGATGAGCATTCTTTACCTTCACTCACACAAGCCATGGCCAACTTTGCTAAAGGAGCATGGTCTCCGCAAAGAGTGTTGGATTGACACTACTGGTTCAGCTTTTAAATAAGGACCCACAGATTTTCATCAGCTGAGGCTGATATTAAATGGAAAGGCGTAGGTATATTTTTAGAATCAGCTGTAGCTGATATTAAATGGAAAGGAACGAGAGAGGATTAATTATATTTTTTTTAAATTTTAGCTCTGGAGTATGAACATCATTTAGATTGTTTTTGATGAATTCAAAGTGTGGTTTAGCCTCTTAACCTTTTCCTTCCCTCTGACTCAATGCCGTCCGATGGAGCAAAAGCTTTTGATGTTGAGATCTTCTCTGATTAACCCTTCTGGACTGATGTGAACTGTCACATTAATTTATTTTTTGTAGGAGGCCACGTCGCGTCTTTTCCTCTGGTTTTGACGTGACGAGGTTCAAGCATGACAGACTTAGTTTGTATAGGTGCACGTTGGCACGCTTTAATGTTTAACTTTGCTGACACTGTTCATAGTGTATTAGAAATGTTTGTCCTGTCCTTGAGCCTTCTCATGTAAGAGTTGGACCTCATATTGTTAATTTATATTCCCAGAGTTAGGTCAAAGTCATGATAGGTATATAGGTAGGTATCTCGTGACTGTTCAAATGTTGTGAATAAAAGTCTTGTTTAGATATACGACTACGTTAATCCTTTTATTCAAGGGTGGGCGTAGCTCATGTAAAGGTTTGTTGCTTACGAATGCAACCTTTATGTTAATACAGGCCGGTGATGGAAGGACTGTCACATTTGAACGATCAAGATGATGGAATTAGGATTCAATCCGTCAAAGAAGATAGGATTAGTTTTATCCTAAGAATATATTTTAATTATTATGTTAGGCGCGGCCTTGTTATAGTCTTACTAGAGTCAAATACACAAAGTTAAACGCTATTAACTATTTTATTTATAGTTGGAACCTTTCGGTTTCAACAGTACCTACCTAATATAGAAATAAAAAAATGTGCTGTAAAAAAACTACGAAGATCACTATTCTATTGACGTCTAATTGGACTGTTCATTTCCAGTCTGCTACACCCCTGCTTGGACCCTTTGATGGAATAAAGGCGCGATGTTTTGAAGAAATTTCATTTCCGCAAGTTTTTCGCGCAAGTGTCCTTCGCGCAACTGACGTTCGGGCATATGTCCGTTCGCGCAAAAGTACAGTTGCGCAAACGTGAAATGTCTTGTCGCGCAAGCGCAAGTGTCTTTCGCGCAAATGTCTTTCACGCAAGTTTCCTAATACTTAATCGATTACAGATTGAAATGGATGTTTTATTTCCGTGCTGGTAACTCTGTGTCAAACTAGTGGCTATGATTTTTAACTGATGGATCCAGTCTATGTACTCTTTATTACGACTTTTTGTAAGTGTATCTGGCTACTATGTGATGTGAGAAAATATTTCTTTCAGAATGAATAATATTGTTTAGAATAAAAAAATATTACCGGCCAACTAGTTCACGCTTAGCCGAAATGGGTGATTCCCTTTATGTCTTTTACGGTTGCCAGGAATCAGCCTGGGGTTCTCGACGCCCAAGGCGTCTCCTGCGGCGACTAGGGCCGTAAGGGTGCATATACTGCCTCTCCCTCACGTACGTCGTACGTCGCCTCCTTCGTCGCGAGCATTACTGCTTCGCTAAAGGAGGTGACGGCCACCTATGCACTCTCGCTCCGAACCATAGCCTGGACCAGGACTGGACGCGAGACATTGCCGCTACCGATCGCCTCCACAAGGACACGCGTGGTGCTCCGCCCAAGCCGGGCAGACCTCCATCGTATGCTCCACCGTATCCTCAGGGCGATCTATGCAGTGGAAACACCCGGGCGTTTCCTCCCGCCTTATCCGGAACAGGAACCTCCCGAAACAAACGTGTCCGGTGAGGACCTGCGTCAGGCAGAAGGTGAGGGCGCCGTCGTGCCTCTAAATCCAATACTATACAGGTTTTGTTTTTTTTGAGCGTGGGAAATCATCAAATAACTTCTCCCGCACTGGGTGGATCGGGAAGGCTGGTCAGACTTTCACTGACTACAACCCAACCGTGTTCCCTCAGTTGCCTGTGTGCTAGGGGCCACGGTATCTCTTTCGATCAACACGCACCCATACTATACAAGGTGACTTGTGTCTATACTTATTCTCAACGCTTGAAAATAATAAAAAAAAACAAAATCACGGCATTATTTCCGATTTTAGCCACGCGCGACCATGTAGCGATACTATCCTAGGTTGGTCCGGCGGCTTAAGTTTTACACCAAACAGCTAAATAATCCAATGTGGTGATCCTATTTATTTAGTTATAATAAATCTTCAGCCGTAGGGATTCAGAGTTTTGTTTTGTAAACAACTACGTCAGTAACACAACCCATCCACAGAGCAATTCGTATAAAAGTTACACCAACTTTACACAGATGGTGCTGTACACAATTTTTCTCAAGCAAATATAGTATTTACGTATTACACGTGAACCTAACCGAGGTATAAACAGTATACCATTCATATATAACAAGCTATCATTCTTATCAGTAAGTCAATCAAACTCGTTTCTATTCTATACATACTTAAGTAATTTACAGGGAAAATATTTCATACAAATTATTACCGAACTGTAAACTATACAAATTGCATTTAAAGACAATTAAAATGATCTGTACTGTTTTCTTAGTTGGGCCTTGTTCTGACTGGTATCTAGTTTTTCATAACTAGGGAAATACAATCTTAAAGTCAAATATAAACACACGCCACTAATGTTTCTTTTATTTCTCATAATCCACCTAACCTGTTCCCATATTTGTGGGGGTCAGTTTCCAAACTAATCGGATGCAGTTAAATACCGATATTTTCATGGAACGACTACTACCTTCAGACCTCCACGACATAAATACGCCATAGTTAAAGTTATAATGCACCACCACCATAATAAAGTGATTATGTGAGCTTTATAATAAGCTCATGTCATTGAATTTGAGGCGATTTTCCACATCCGACCATCAAGAAGCCTTTGAAAAGTTTTATCCGCTGAAAGGGCGCTACACGCATGCCTGCTCAAGAGAGGTGTGGGGCGGCTATTCGCTACACACTCACAGTGATGACCATAATAACCGCGGCCGCGCTCTGTCGCCTATCCGAACGCTCGCAACTTTTTTTTAAACTTTAAAAAAGAAAAGTTATTAAACCTTCGCGCACCAGTGAATGAATTGTGTTTTTCGCGGATTCGCGGTAAGTTTGACATTTGATTATTTGTGATGTTTATTCAAGTATATGGATTTCGGCGTTGCTTTTATTAATTAACGTTGTTTTTTAAAATAAACTAATTAAAGAACGGAGGTAATTTTTGGAATTCATAATCAATATCACGTCTGTAACGGAACGTGGTATTTAATGGCAAAGTAGATGATAATTAATTATTTATCTCAAGATCAAACCTGTGTTGTTTAGTTATTTTTCGTTACATAATCTGACCATTTTAGGAGTGCCATTAAAATTCATGATATCCTGATCACATTTTATAACCAAAAAATTACGCATGCGCCGTTTAAGAAATAACATAAGTAGGTACCATAAATTAAGAGTTTATCGAAGAAACCTAAACAAGGAATTTAAATGGTTCTAATAGCTGAGCTAATGTTAGTTAATTATCTCGTAAGAATTCATTATTTATCGTGTAATTTTATTTTAGAATTTGTTGAAATTCAGATTGATAAGTAATGTTTATATCACTTTTATGTTGATAAATAATTAGCTAACAAACTAGCCTTAATTTATACAATCACAATCAAATCAAAATCACGTTCAACATTTGGTCAATGAAGTGTCTGAGTTTAGCACTTCATTGAGCTTATTAATAACTGTTTAATAAATGAATTACCTACCTAAATTATTAATACTTATTTAATTAATTAAATACCTAAATTACCAACGTTATTTTTTCATTAAAAGGACTTGAGCGAGGATACGTTATGGGCTCACTCACACATAATATATCAGTTTAACATGAAGCCGTATTAATAAAGCAATTTAATAGGAATTCCGTTCTTTCATTAAATATTTTAATATTTTTGGCAACGATGAATAATGCCAAAACTGTTGCTGGTAAATATTCAATTCAAATGAAAATATCGTAATAAAGTATTTAATATTGTGCATTACTAGGTTTCGCTGACGGTTTCGCCCGCGTGGAGGTCGGAAAATATTCTCCGGGAACGTACTATCGGGATCAAAAGTACTCTATGTGTTGTTAATCCAGATTATAAACTAAATGTATGCCAAATTTCATCGAAATTCGTTCAGTAGTTTTTGCGTAAGAGATTTACCAATGTGCATCCATCCTCACGAACTTTCACATTTATAATCAAGTAACAATTCAGATGCATACCTGGTGTACTAGTGTAATCCTTTATGGTACGATAGTTGAATTTTTTTCACTCGCTTTTCAGTTTTTTGTCCATTATTAAATTATTCTCACTAGGGTAACTGATTATGGGAAAAACCTGGCCTACCCTGATTTTCTAAGAATTTTACCCTGTGCTTCTGTCTATCCTAAAACGATCAGTTTATATTTTGTTAACCTTGTCTAACACATGTAACCGCTCTAAAACTTAAGAAAGCTAAGAAGCTATGGTTTTGCTGGTAACTCAGAATTTTAAACGAGATTGCAGTTTAAAAGACAGGCATTTTATCTCGCTTTCATTTTGTAGGTTAAAAGAAGGACGCGCCATTATTTAGCCTTCATTATTTGTTATGTGGGCGTAGGTAGGATGTTTTTCATGGCTGTGCCAAGCTATGGGATCATCGGCACAGTCAATTAGCGAAGTAGGTACCCGATCAATGTCTGACATCACGATCCGAAGCAACGTGACACTAACATTGTACTATTATTTTCTATTTTGGATGTGGTGTATGGTAACACCACAGAATTTTACTACATGCAGTTAAATTTTGTGTTATTTTGATCGTTTATGGGTTCCAGTTTAGCCGGCTGAACGTTCTCGTTCGTTATCAAAATGTTGATGATATAGTTCGGTATTATGACAACAAACTAAGGGTACCCAAATGCAGATTCTTCTGAGCGTGTCGATGGTGAAAAAATACATAATATAATCACAAACTTTGACCCGTAATTCAGTAATGTTAATTGAAGGTAAATTATGTGGGTCAAACTTCCGAGGGACTGTAAGTAAGCACCGTCACATAATAGACAATACCATAGCTTTCTCGACTTACTCCACGTGGTCTGCTATAAAATGTCGGCCAGCCACATTCACGATTGCTACATTTTCCCTTTATTTTCTTTCTTGAACCAGCAATTTCTTTCCTTGCAATAGAGAACTGTCTTTCGCTACACATTCTGCTAAAATATTGCTTGGTTAAGGCGAAAAATAGCTTTTCTGTTATATTAAAACTCGTCCATACATGTACCTAGGTCTTAGATATATACAGTTAGATTAATTTTGACTTCGGTGAAACGAAATAAACCTACGAAAATTGCCGTGAAAATGAACCAAAGATATGGACACACTTTTGCATTAATCAATTCAAAGAAACAATGAAAGTGAAAAATTACATTTAGATTTATCATCTATGGCTGAACTACTCTTGTTTTAGGCAACCAAACATAATAATAAAATGTTGCAAAGTATCATTTGTAACCTAATGTCCCTAATCATCAATCATTATAATAAAGTAAACAACACCACGCGCTTTTCCTTATCAAAGTGACATAGTCTGATAACAATATGAGACAGCATCGGATACGCATGGCTATTTTTTAAACGGATAAAGTTCATATAATGAAAACTGTTACTCAAATGTTCATTATAATTAAGAACTTTTGTGACGTTATTTAAATTTTATATACTTGCAATAAAAAGAGAATCCTTTAGCATTTTTTTTTGCTACGGTCCCGTGGAAACGTATAACCTGGATGAAAGTATCCTAACCCAGATCCTGGTCTAACAGTGTGACCAATTTCATTCGAATCCGTTCAGCCAGAGTTACTTTCACATTTAAAAGGTGCATGGATTATTACTGTGTTTCTTATTTCACCTGCCTCTCAAAGCGATACTGGTTATCAACCGTGATAGTACCAATTTACAACGAGACCCGTTACAAAAAGCTGTACTTTATAAGTATAATTATACTAAAAAGGTCAAAAGGTTTCTTTGATTTTGGAGACAGTATTTGTCGATACGGGATCAGTCTTTGCTTTTTGAGTCATTAATTTTTAAAACTACGCGTATTCCGCAGAGTCTAAAGAGTAAAGTCTTGAATCAGTATGTTCTACTTGGTATGACTTACGGAGCCAAAAAATGGACTCATGGTACGCATGATCCATAAATTCAAGGTTGTTCAGCAAGCTAAGGAACAAGCTATGCTTGGAATCTCTCTGAGGGATAAAATCCGGAATGAGGTAATCCTGCAGAGATTCAAAGTTTAGTTAGTTTAGGTAGCAATAGAACCGATAACCGTTGGGATGAACGCGTTCTTGAGGTGAGACCGTGAATCGGCACACGTAAGGCAGAACGTCCTCAAGTCAGGCTAGGTGGAGTGGAGATCTTCGTAGGGTGGCTAGTAGCAGCTGGATGAGAGTTTCCGAGAATCGAGCTGTTTGGCAATGTCAAGCAGTGGAATGCTGCCAGCTGATGATGCATGAAGCTGATCATGTATACTTTTCCTTTCGTTTGGAAATTAATAAAACTACTGTCATGATCTCCCAGATTTTGTTTTATAATCTGAGCATGATCTTTACTTTGTGAATTTTGTTACTATTACGTATTCATACCACCAAGTACCCGTCGTAGCTATGAAAATTTCACCCGCAAAAAAATACCGAAGAAATCTTCATGGCCGCCCCTCAAATAAGCTTGTTCCTGATTTAATGTCACACTTCAGTGCACACAAGGTTCAATGTTGTAAGTAAATGTAGATAACATCAAGCTAAAATAACGTGAATGTGATGAAAACAACAATGTTGACCATTTAATACTAGCTTCATTAATGTGGCACTGATGGTGCCACATTAATGGTCCAAGCTATAAAAAAAATTGGTATACTTGTAATATTTAGAGTTCCAAGCTATTTCTTTAAATAGCTTGGACCTTTGTCCAAGCTATAAAAAAAATTGGTATAATTGTAATATTTAGGTACCTAGATAAAAGAAAAAACCAGCCAAGTGCGTGTCGGACAACGCACAAATTCCGTAGTTGGGATGAATTTATCCCGAGAACAATGTCAGCTATTTGTCAAGTGGAAAATGTTCTCTGATACTTAAACGAGATACGTCACGGTCGATTGTCCAATTGAAAAAGTGAGTTTGTAATCGCAAAAAAAAGTGTTTTTGCGTGTTAATACTACTAATTAACGATGGGCACTTTTTCCTTTACTTGTGCTGTGAGACCTTGCTTCTTGGCATATGTCATGGATAAAGTTTTGTGACAATAAGTTTAGAATATTTAAAAAATAACTAATCATATTTGAAATCCTACCACAGATTTCATGGCTCGGCAAAAACTAACATAAAATATTTCAATTTAAAAGATTCTTATTTTGATTAAAGTATTCGGGGAGATCTTTATCTTGCCAGTTTTGGAATACAGATCGTAATTGGGACATGCTGTTTACATGCTTATGTTTATGTATCATTGTTAAAATGCTTATGTAAAAATTTATATTATTCCACAACAATTTTTATAAAATTCTGGTAAATTTAATAACTGCATTTAAAGCGAAATTAATAGCGTAATGAATAATAACTAGACTGTTATTTGACGTGAGACTTAATAATTTATTAATGTATCATTTTTATTTTTAAATAAATAGATAAGTCCAGTATCTGAGAGTCCAGTCTTAAAAGTAGATAATCGCAATACCTTCTTATCTTTCATTTATCACTGCCCGTCATTGTCATGCATTTGTCATATGTCATATAAGTTATGCACAGATCTATATCTAACATAGAAGAGGTATTAAAATATAAGCAATACAATACTAATTATTTTTTACGTAACGTTCTGTGAGATACAAAAGAGTAAAAGAGTACGCTTTAGTTCATAAATACGTCATTCGTTTTGTTTGACGTAGACATTAGAAGATTCCAAAAATATGGCATATGATCGTATGTGACTCTTTCAGTTCCATCCCGTCAAAAGGCGACCACTTCTTTCTTCATTGTTAGTCAACCGCGCTTGAATTCGTTATACCAACGATACACGGTTGCCTTAGTAGGGCCTTTATCCATGAATGCCATCTGAAGTCTATCGTACCATTCTTCCGGGTTCATGCAACACTTGAAATCGTAAAAAAATCATAGCGTGAAAATGTTCCCGGCGCAGATCCAGTTTTTATGAGACGACACGATAATTTAAATTAGCTCGCAAACAATGTAAAGGGAAATTTTGAAATTGGAATGTACCTATTTTTACTTACAAATACTCATATTTTAAAAATAGATTATAACTGGCCAGTCCCTCATACCTAAAAAACTTTTTTTCGTAATACTTTCTAAGTGGCCTGGTAAGTTGACGTTTTTCACGAATTTAATTATTCGGTTCTAAAGTCCGTCATGTTGATTTTTGTGATACCTACACCTATTAGTTTTGGAATTTCCTTCATAATCCTTCGGATTGTGACTGAATTCATTTTCAATCACAATGTATCACGAAAATCAACACGCTGGGCGATCACCATAAACCTAACGTTAAGTAAATTATTTAAATGCAGAGAAAATAGAATACATACAAAGAGCATAACTTGATACCATACAAAAATATGCGCCTAAAGCATAACCCTTCTTGTCAGTAGTACGATAAGCTTTGATGATTTCTATTTTATTAAAACTCTGTGGTCTGGTTTCGCGTGTGACAGCGTCATGATTATTTTATTGTGAATTCCATTAGGTGTGTTTCTGGTTCATATTTTTTACATTTCTGAATGACTTCGCTTTTCTTAGACTATGGTATCTTCACAATGCAGTTTACCTCGGCTACAATAAGAATACCTTTAACTCACATTTCAGACCACTCCGATTTTGCCTGGTTATCAACGGAGATCTAACGTCACTATAAACTGGGGCGTATCAAATAAATCACTTGTGATGCAGTCGTTAGATTTGAGTGAAATTCAATTTGTAGAATTGTTTGCTGTTGAGCTACGCAGTGACTGATACATACATGCCATCCCTTGGAACAGGTCAGCATAAAGCTGCAAAGGCTCTTTCTTCAAAATGCCCTTCCAGACTTGGCCCTACATTCAAATAATAAAATTTTTGGACTTTTAAAGAGAATTGACCTGTAAAAGTGTCTTACAAGATCTACTTACATAAATAAACATTTCATTTCATAGGAAGACAGTGAACTTCTCCGCAAACGTCAGGTTTGGATTTATTATTTTTTGACAGGTTTGAAGTCATCAGATTTGGGAAGAGTCCAATGGGATTCACAAAGTTTTACGACGAACAAAAATAGACAAGGCGTTGAAACGCTATTATTGCTTATCAATACATTTTGTTTTATTTGTATCCATTTGTGTACCAAGCTTGTATGGGACCGTTATCCATCTCCTATCACGATTCTAGGTCAACGTAAAGTAGTTACTGTATAGTTTTTGATTTTTATGAGGGTATCAAAATACGACTTATCAAAGATATATGTTTATTGCATCATCTTAAATAACTTATTCTAGTTACAACGTGGAGGATCCTTTTAAGCAAATAGTTTGCTTGTGTTAGGATAAATAACCATATTTTGTATTGAGTTGACTTAGAAGCTTGTTTTTTTTTACTTTCAAGGGAGAGCATAGCTACGTATTTGATACCAATTTCTTATTGAACCTACACGCGTTCATCAGAAAAAGTGGCTTGACAGACGGATAACCAAGTCATCCTTTAAGGTTTCCGTTTTATTCTTTCGAGTTTCAAAACCCTACAAAATAAATGCAATAAACGGGAGTAGGAGAAAACCACCAGCAAGATTCACTTCCATTATTAGAGTACAAACAAATTAAATTAGTTTAAAAATACATTAAAGATAGTTCACAGTTGCGTTTTGTCACATTCCAACCGAATCCGTGACGTCACTGATGTTATCGTGAGCCATTATACCTTTATTTATTATCCCATCAATTACATTTTATACAAGTCATGTTGCTCTGGCTTAAAATAATGCGTGTTCAGAGTACCTGTTATATATTTAAAGCATCGCATTTTACATCTTATCTTTATATTTTGGTCATCATTGCTATCGATTTTTTAAATTTTATCTAAGCTCATAAAAAAGATATGTGAACGGCAGTTTTTTCAAAATCAGTTTACCTACATAAACCTGTACGCATTGTGATCTCTATATCATCTCTCAGGATATCATCTTTAACGTCAGTAAGGTGAACGGCAAGATAGTATTTTTTCAGTAAAAAAGATTTATTAGGTGTAATAAGTAAGTCTCCGATCAACACTATAATAATAATACGTTTGTTATCTTAATCAACAAGCTTTAACAAATCACCGTCTTATTTATAAACGTTGCTTAAAGTTAAGAGGTGTTTAAACAGCAATGTTTATTATAAATAAGAGGGTAAGTTGTACAAGCCTTCTTTTAAGTATGGAGATACCTGTAACAAAAAACCTCCCTCTTCTATATCTATGTGTAGGTACAACATACGAAACCTGTTAATACTAGAAAAACAAAGTAGGTACAATATCAAAACTAACATAAGATTTTTTTTTAAAAAATGTCCAGGTAGAGCAGTGGTGTGGCCCAGTGGTAATAACTTACGAGTTGTAGGTTGTGCGTTCGAACCCAGATAGGCTCTTTGCTTTGTGTAAATAATTTCATCACCACTGCTCTCAAAACGGTGAAGGAAAACATCGTGAGGAAACCGGCATGTCCTAGAACCAAAAATTCGATGACATGTGACATCTACCAATAAGCACGGCCCACGTGGTGCAGAGTGTGTACAGCGAGGAGGCCTCTGTCCCAGCCGTGGGAACGTTAAGATGAACCTAGTCCACATTTTTTGCATACAATCTTCGGGAGTGTTTTACTCCACTGTCTGACATGGCACATCCTAAGTAAAATATGATATCGTTTTGTCTCACTATTAATATTGTCTGTACGGAAACATAATACTAAAATAAAAACCCATTAAAAAGTTAGGAGCCAACAAAGATTCGTTTTCTTGCTAATTTTACTGAACTTTGGGCGTGTTTAAGTAATTAAAGAAGTGTAAAATCTCCAAAACCAAGTCATTACCGACAAAGTTCAATTATCGAAAAGTTCAATAAACTTTATTGGTCATTGGTTTATGCATTGGCTTTTTCATAAAACCCGATCTTCCAAAGAACTTTTCTTAATGTTTCCGCGATTTTTTTACTATAAATGATCCTGCATCTCACTCAATAACGTTGTGCGTGTCGACTAGCGTCTAACTGCTCATCACTGATACTATCTCTGTCAGACACAAAGCCTGGTGAGACAGCGTGATTTTTAGTCAGACCCGCCAGTGAGTTCGAGCTCGCGACTAGTTTCCCCTTAAAGGCCTTGTTGTTGTACCTTGCTTAATAAATAAATAAATAAGGCTGACTATGATTAATTTATTTATTATTACTATTTAACTCTCTTAGGGGTTGAATTCCAAAAAATCGTTCCTTATTCCTTGTCTACATTATAAAGGAAACCTCTGTCCAAAATTTCAGCTTTCTAGGTCCAAGGGTTTGGGCTGGGCGTTGATGAGTCAGTCAGTCAGGACTTTTCTTTTATTTAAATAGATTAAGTACTGGAATTTGTAATCATAGATAATTAATTTAAACTTTAGCCCCACTAGTTCAACCGTTTCAGCATTAGACATTATAATTTGTTTTGATGTGGCGCGGGCGGTTTGTGACAAAAAGCTACCTTTTTACTTTGTACCTAACAAGTAAATATTTCGATGGAAAAGAATTTGAACCCTGTCAAGCTTTTTGCTATTAAGCTTGCTTTTCTAAGTTTGATAATTATCTTCTGATTTCAGGTATAGACGAGTGAGTGGTGTGTGTGTGTGTGTATATGCGTGTGTTTTTGTGTGTGTGTCAGTGCGTTAGAGAGAAAGGGAAACCAAATGCTTATTGTAAGTGTGAAGTATGTGGTACCTACAATTGTATATTAATTAGTCCACGAAGCATTTTAATATTATTGTCCCATAATACATAATTAAATAACCAGATTCAGAAGTGCTTTAGTTTCTGTAGAGGTAAGGGTCTTGAGCCATGCAGTTTGGATTTTACGACAAACGTAATTTGTTTTTATGGTAAATAGGAATTATTTTGCATAATTATGGCGTTATACAGAAGAGTAGTTAGGCAACATAATGCCACCTTGCGAACGCTGTACGAACTATAACCATATCTATCACATCGAGATTTCTTCTTTTCCTGAGAGTACTTGGGTCAAATACCGTTGTTTTATGCTTTTTTTTAGGTAGAAATCAAACATTATTACAGTTTGTTCAGTTCACACAGTTTGTAAAGCTCGTGTGTAGAAAAACGGTATGATTAAGCAATTTTTTTTTTCAAAACTATTTACCTAAAATCGTTCCGTTTAGTGCGGTGTTTTGGTGGCACCCCCCAGATAGGAATGCAATAGGTTATAACGGATTGGGCTAGAGCAATGTATATGTGTAGTATCAGCTGCACTAATGCAATATGACTTAGTGCTTTGAAATTCCAGATCAGTTTTATGAATGTAGGAGCAACATCAGCAATTTGCACAGACGATCGAGTATTGGGAAGATAAAAGTTAAAAGATAATAATTATGAATGTACTATTTCATAATGCTGTGATATCACGATTCTTTTTTATACACTTTGGTAAAACCCGGCCATTTAGTCTAGGTTGCATAAAGATAATTCAAAAAATCAGAAACACTCATAATGTGTCATATATAAATACTAAAACTACTTACTAACTTTACTTTGTAAAAATTATTTCCTTGCCAATGCTCTCAATATGGTGAAGGACATAGTAAGGATACTGTCATGTCGTAGAACCAAAAATTTTATAGCAAAATTCGCACTGGGCCCGCGTGGTGATTTATGGCCTGCTCCCTATCATAGAGAGTAGGCGCGTCTGCCAGCAGACAAAACATTATTGGCTGATTATGCTTTTAACATAGTTAAGCAGAAAGGACTCAATCCACACTTCAGCCAAAATTGAGTTAAGTATGCCATCGTACTCTTAAGGGTCGAATCTATCATGTAGTGAGAACCCTATTTTTTAAATGTACAAGGAAACTAGTTTTTCTCGCTACCCTGACTCAATCCACAGTATGAAGAGCACATGAAATGTCAATCTTCAAATGCCCATAACTCAAAAGTGATTTTGTGAGGATTGAGTCTCTCTGAGTTCTTCTTAACTACGTCCAATTACATAATATACTAGCTGCACCCCGCCGTGTAACCCGCGTAGGTTTCGATTCGGTGTAGAATATCGGTATAGAAAGTAACTGCTAAAGGGAACAGCTATGTGCCTATCAAGTTTCATCGTAATCGGTCAATTAATTTTTACGTGAAGAAGTACATACTTACTAAGACAAACATTCACAATTAGAGTAGGATTTGTTTAATGGAGACAAAGTAGTAAAATCTTTCACAGCGAATATTTCATTTACTTATCTATATTCGATGGAGGAAATAAAAATAGAAAATATGACGAAATAAAATAGGTATAACAATTCCGCAGTCGGGTAAAAAATATTGAAAATAAGAATGAAATGTTTATACCTATAAGTAATAATTGCAAGGCTTCGCTTTAAACTATATCTGATGTGCTATTCGTTTGAAGCAACTTTAGATATAACGGCCGCACGGATCGATCGATCAGGTTAAGCCACGCTTGCCGCGGTTGGCCCGTGGATGGGTGACCATCTTAACATACCAAGACCCCTCCCTGCCTCGGAAAGCACGTTAAGCCGTTGGTCCCGGCTGTCATTTGTGGATCTTTGACAGTTGTTACGGGTCGTCAGAAGTCCAAAAGTCTGACAACCAGTCTTACCAAGGCGTATCGTGTCACCCAGTAGCTGGGTTGTGCAGGTTAGATAGGCAGTTGCTCCATGTAAAATTCTGGTATTCAGCTGCATCCGGTTAGACTGAAAGCTGACCCCAACATAGTTGGGAAAAGGCTAGGCAGATAATGATGAAGCAATTTTTTGGTCAGCTGCAATTTTGATATTTTTGAATTGACAAATTCAGGCAACTCGTTAACATATTATGATTGTAATTGATTAGTATCTGCATTATTTTGTGATTGGTTGGGGGAAGGTAAATCAGAGTCTTTTAGTTATTAGTACAATTCTAAAAGTTTACGCGTATTGCCTTGCTCGTGCTATTTTCGAAATCAAATACCCAATTCGAATCAATTAAAAAGTATTTTATTGCTACATAAATACCATTGATGATAAAATAATTTATTTGAATAAGAATTAATACTACGATACGAATGCAACCGACTTTTGTTTCTACCAGCGATCAAATTAAATTTTAGAACACAAAAGCTGATATTGGGACTTAACTATGACAGGTAGATATAAGTCCTCGCGGACTTTTTTGTAGGTAATAATGAGTTTTCTCAGGCGCACGCCAAATAATGAATTTTGTAGGCAAAATTTTGCTACTTTAGCTTACATTATTGCAATTTTCTTAACGATCATAATTTTTTTTTAAATATATTATAGCCTACGTTACTTCCTGATAACTTAGCTTTCTATTTGGTGACAAAATCATTAAAATTGCTCCAGTAGTTTCTGAGCCTATTCGGAGCAAACAAACAAACAAATCTTTCCTCTTTACAATATTAGTTTAAATTAGATACCTAATTGTACACACATTCTAGACATTTTGATGGTGACGGACCAATTTCTGTAGGATCATCGTTTTTCTCTTGAATGATTGACACCTGCTTCAGCACGGCTGTCAATGTAGAATTAGTTTATTTTTATACTCTTATGATTTTCTTTCTTGACTAAAACAAAATTGACACTGAAAATATTCTGCCAGACTCAATTACAGCGAGAAATCTGAACAGAGCTCGCTTTTTGCCAGTGTATTAAGTTTATAGGACAGGGCCTACCGCAATTTCGTCCCGTTGGAAAAATGAAAAACAATCAGTTTATATAATTTTTCTTTAGTTTGATATCAAAAAGAAAACTTAAGTAAAACCATGACAAATAAAGTGATCAACGTGTTGATAGTTAATTATTATTATACATTAATAACAGTAGGATCCAACGGTAGGCTTAAGTATTCCAAATTCCTTTATTATGATACAACATATAAAATTGAAAAATTATACTCCGATACTCACGTACATGGAAATTCCTAATCTTAATGATGTCTTGCGCAGTGGCACACAACACCTATAAAATGTTTAAATAAGGAGGTAATTAGGTCGTTATCTAGTATCTCACAAAATTCTTTAAAAGAACGTTTAACTTTATATATAAGACAGTTTCAAGAATAATTTCTATGGACGAACGCGCTTCTAAATTTTATTAATTTAATTCGTTTTCGTGTAAACATTGAAAATGGATGGAAAAGCAAAGAAGTATAATGAAAACAACCATACAAATGTAAATGGAAAAACCGAAGAAGTTGACTACGACGAGCTACTATCATCAGCTGGTGAATTTGGCCGGTATCAAGTGTTCTTGTTCTTTGCAACGTTCCCATTTTATGTGTTTGGTGCATTCTCCTACTTCTCACAAGTCTTCATAACGGAGACATCTCCAAACCATTGGTGTTTGGTCCCAGAATTGCAGAATCTTACCATTCTAGACAGAAGAAGTCTGGCCATACCCCTTGATAAAGATTCACCCTTTGGATATTCTCGATGTCAGCAGTATGAAGCTAACTGGAGTGAAGTGATATCTATGGGAGTAACTTCAAATAAAACTTGGAATACAGTGGCGTGCCAGCATGGTTGGGAGTTTAATAAAACAGAATTTTCATATCCAACAATAGCAAGTGAAATGGGATGGGTGTGCGAGAGAAACAGCAACCAGGCAACGGCTCAGTCAATGTTCTTTGTTGGATCTATCGTTGGAGGCTTTCTGGTTGGGTGGATCGCAGACCGCTTTGGGAGAATTCCAGCCGCTGTTTGCAGCAATATGATCGGAGCAATTGCAGGCACTGCCAGCATATTTGTCAACAATTTCACTGAATTCACCATCTGTCGATTTTTCATGGGCATGTCATACGACAACTGCATGATGATGACCTACCTACTAGTATTGGAATATGTTGCTCCAAAATATAGAACAAGAATAACTAATTTATCATTCGCCGTTTTTTTCACTATGGGAGCAGTTGCATTGCCGTGGATCTCATTGGCTTGTGGACATTGGAAAAAAATTGCACTTGCAACAAGTTTGCCTATGGCGTTAGCTTTGGTAGCTCCTTTTATTATTCCAGAAAGTCCAAGGTGGTTGTTGTCCAAAGGAAGGACCGATGAGGCTGTGAATAAAGTTTTAAATATAGCTCGTGTAAATAAAAAAGTGGTTCCACAAAATTTAATAGATGGATTTAAGTATACTACATTGCATAGCAAAAAAGTGCCCGGGAATATGATGGAAATGTTGAAAAGGCCATTACTGTGCAGGATTTTCATCTGCACGTGTTTAGAATTTATGTTTTGTATGATTATTTTCGACGCTCTGATCAGAACGATAGGACAGTTACAGTTCGATTTCTATGTGTCTTTCACTGTGATTTCTTTAACAGAATTTCCATCACTGGTTATTCTGTCTTTCGTATTAGATTATACAGGAAGAAAGTCTATGATGATTTTTGTGTTGACCTTATGTGGTATATTTAGTTTTTTGGTTCCGTTTGTCGGAGGCGGTCTAGCGTCTGTGATGTGTGCAGTTGCAGCACGGTTTACAGTGAATATGGCGTGCAACACAGCAATGCAATGGACAGCAGAAATGTTGCCAACTTCAGTAAGAGGTTCTGGTTCATCAATTGCACATATATGCGGTTACATTGGTACTGTAATATCACCGTTTGTGGCGTATCTTGAAATATACAAGCCTTGGCTACCTATGGTTATTGTTGGTAGCATTGCTATGGTAGCTGCTTTAATAAGTTTGACTCTTCCCGAAACAGCTAAAAGAGATATGCCCCAAACGTTTGATGATGCAGAAGAGCTCATTAGAAGTCAAGGTTTCTTTGACCTACCGTGTACAAAAAAAGTTTCTAATGTTAAAATGCAAGGCCGTGCGAATGAAAGTTTTGAATTGAATTGAACTGTTGTATTTTTCATATAAAATAATTTCACTGCTTCTATGAAACTGATGAGTCGATAAAACTATCACTACGTGGAGCGTAGTGCAGTATATTAACGATACCTTTTCTGCAAGCGAATTTAATAAAGCCTAAGCCTTAAGTTATAACTTGTGCACCTGAAAAGCAGAATGTTTTGTTGTTTAATTATTTTCTATGTTTGTTACCATACCCTAGTCAGAGATATTAAACGATTTATTTTTTTAATCCCTTTTTTAATCGTTTCCTTTTTTCAAAGATATAACTTAATCTAACCATCTACTTAGTTAAAGTAAGTCAATTCTGTCCTTGTAATGTATGAGTGTAATAAATAGGTATAGTGATAGTGTTTTCATGTATTCAATTTCCAAACAAAATCTACGTAGTTTTTCTAAAGCGGGCGATCAAGTTCCTCACCACTAAACTCATCTCTCCTATATAAAACTTAATTTTAAGTAAAGTATTTAGTAGAAGGTGTGACGTCGAGGGTGAACTTAAATTATTTATTGCGAGACGAGGTCCTCAAGTAACCATCCAGATGCACATACCTACATACAGGGTGTCCCTTCGTCGTAAAACAAAAATGAAAGTAACTACATTAATTAAGTCATTGAAAATATTACATTTTAATAATGTAATTATGATATTTGAAAAATCCTTATCAGGTAAAATAATTGGTTTAAACTTTATAAAACCACTAACCAATAAGGATTATTTCTAGTTAGCATGGTTTCTCAAAATCTATTCTTGTGCAAGACTTTGTCCTTAGAAATAGGTACCACAACCCTATATACACCCCCGGTCGACGGCGCGTTGTGTTCCACGCGCGCCTCTAAGACATGTCAGCACCAACTGATGGGATCCGCAAGGGCCGATGCCTGCCAGGGGTGCGGGTTGTTTGAAAGAGATACCGCGGCCCCTGGCACACAGGCAACTGAGGGAACACGGGTGGGTTTTAGTCAGTAAAAGTCTGACACGCCCTCCCGCTCCACCCAGAGCGGGAGAAGTTATTTGATGATTTCCTAACCAAAAAAAAAAAAAAAACCCTATACACGCCTTTTTCAGAGTAAAGAGTTCTGATTTAGATTTAATTTCAAGGCCCTTGTAACTCTAAGCTTAGCCAGGCATCTGCAATCCATTTGGCAGCAACTTTATATCGGGCAGTCGGTCAGGCAAAAATGTAACAAATAAACTCGGTAAGGTTATACACGTATCTTGTACGGATGTCTTAGCTTGTTAATCGATCTTGATTAACGAGGCTTGAGCCAATTTATTTTAGTGACGCAAGGTATTCCAGCCCTTTGTAAATGGATGTCTTAATGAAATATGCATTACTTTCTTACCATCTTCATTTGACTTCGAAATTATATGAGGACTATCAATTTAACCAATTACTTTGCCACAAACCAGAGAAGCATAATTCAGATACTGACAATAAACATCTATGCTAATAATATCACTTAATTATGTGCAGAATCGGATTAAGCTCTTTCTGTAGGTACCTACTTATTGGTTTATTTGTATGAAACACCTAGATTTTTAGGTTATTGTTCATCATTGAGTTACCTAAAGATTTTTTCTAGTCTGTCCTGAAGTAGCCAGGAGAAGTTTTTATCCAGTGCGCAAACTGTAATCATGAATTCGGCATAATTTTAGACACCCCAGCGAAGAAATTTTTCGTCGGTTTTACAAAAAAGAAACTGCTGTTCCATACATTTTGACCGCGTAGGTATTGCACTTTTCTGTGAAACAGCTGATTTTTTTTGGTTACAGTTTTGATGGTTACAGTTTGCGCACTGGATAAAAAATTTCCTGTATACAAATAATGAACGTGTTCTAACGGTTATTATATAATTGCTGTATTTTCGGGTAGGTCATTCTCTCGCACAAAGATTTTGGTACGATAAAACGTGAGCGTGGGTTAAGTTTTTGTAAATACTTGCTTCCTCAGCATGCTTATCTATACTTCTTATCTTAGGGAGCTAGATAACCGCAATTTTCGTAGTATAGTTATAACATCTTTTACATCATCATTAAGTAATAAACCATCCGAAATCTTTACAATGCTGTTCAGTTTGTCAATATTTACATTTTTAGTATAGCTGTCCTTAGCATTGTAAACATTACACAGTGTTGTAATAAATGGAGATATTTTATGAAATAAAAACTAAGGTTTTAAATATATGTATATTCTAATGTGGCTTCGTAGATCAACCCCGACCGACCCTTGCTCGTTGAAGCGCCAGCCCGCGCCGCAGCTGAGCCAGTAGCTTTAAATTCCCCGACTAATAATAATAATGTCAATATTTTGATCCAGCCTGCCCCCAATGATAGCTGTCCCCCTATCAGTGACGCCCTGAGCCGAGGCCCGTACCCCACAGGGGGTGCCCTCAGCGTGCAGTCGCTTAGTTTATAAATTTTAGTTTGTAAGCCCTGGCTGGAGGCATTAAGATTAAATTCTTAATGGCAGCCCCAGGAAAGGTCGGTTGAGCAGTCACGGCCTCTCAAGGCCAACTGCGAGATTCCCAAAAAAAAAACTTGTAGATCAGCTGGGTTTCTTCATACTGATGTCCACGGATACCTAGGGGTCCGATAATTTAAGCCCGAGTGATTCATCATCTCAATGAATGTGCAACAGGTCCACCGTATCGTAGAACATATAAGCGCTGGCTTCCAGCGCGGTACGATAACCGGTGCAGTATTTTTCGACATAGCGAAAGCCTTCGAAAAGGTCTGGCACAATGGCTTGATTTACAAGCTGTACCGTCTCGGTGTGCCAGACCGTCTCGTGCTCATCTTACGAGATTTTCTGTCGAACCGCACCTTTCGCTATCGCATCGAAGGGGCGATCTCGTCTCCCCATCCCATTCGCGCCGGCGTCCCTCAGGGCGCGGTGTTGTCCCCGCTCATATTCACTCTATTCACGAGCGATATCCCAAAAAGTAGAAAGGCACAGTTGGCACTGTTCGCAGACGACACAGCCATCTACTACACTGGGAAAAGTCAGGACGCGATAGCCGCCACTCTCCAGACCACCGTCAACGTCCTTGGCGCGTGGTTTCGAAATTGGCGGATCGATATAAATCCGGATAAAAGCCAAGCAGTCCTCTTTACGAGACCGCGACGCATTAGACCTGAGCCCCCCCCGTCCCATCTCTTTGTTCGGCAAGCCTATCCCTTGGGAGAAGCGAGCCAAATACCTTGGTGTGACCATGGATCAGCATCTCTCCTTCGCAGAGCACATAAAGAAGGCGCGCTCACGCGCCGCCTTCGCTCTCGGCAGGTTACATTCTGTTCTAAACGCACGTAGCAAGTTGTCACTAAAGTGCAAGTTGCGGATTTACACGGCGTGTATAAGGCCCATCATGACGTATGCGTGTGCAATCTTTGCACACGCGAACCCCCGATTCATCCATAGGATGCAGACCCTACAGAACCGATTCCTCCGGCAAGCCACAGGCGCCCCTTGGTTCGTTCGGAACGAGATCCTCCATCTCGATCTGAAAATCCCCACGGTCAGTCAGTTCATGAAACGCAACTCGAAGCGTTTCTTCGATAAAGCCGAAATTCACCGCAATCCCTTGATTGTGAAGGCCGCCACTTATGTCCCCAGTAGGATTAGCTCTGTCCGACGGCCGAGACATGTCCTCACCGACCCTGACGACCACATTACTATCCTTCAGGAAAGCAATAGGGCCACCAGTACAGTTCGCACACACCGGACAAAATCGTCCTTCCGACCTCGCCGCCGAGGTCCTCGCGCCCCGCGAAGACCCCTAGTAGTATCGGAGCCTAATGTCGAGACCCCCGACCGATCCTTGCTCGTTGAAGCGCCAGCCCGCGCCGCAGCTGAGCCAGTAGCTTTAAACTCCCCGTCTAATAATAATGATGCCAATTTGATCCAGCCTGTCCCCAATAGTGATAGCTGTCCCCCTATCAGTGACGCCCTGAGCCGAGGTCCGTACCCCACAGGGGGTGCCCTCAGCGTGCAGTCGCTTAGCTTGTAAATTTTAGTTTGTAAGCCCTGGCTGGAGGCGTTAAGTGTAAAATCTTAATGGCAGCCCCAGGAATGACCGGTTGAGCAGTCACGGCCTCTCAAAGCCAAATGCGAGATGCCCTACAAAAAAAAAAAAAATCATCTCAATGAACTGACTGTACTCAAGGAATGATGAGCATACTCGTAAAAGTGATTGTTACTTCCAACGTTGGATCTGTAGCGAAGTGAGTCGACTATAGTCTGTCTTTTACGTAAAAATATTTTCATTGCAACATAAATTATAATAATTAAGAGGTTTTATACATGACTAATCCAAGAGCTTCATTCTAAATTACGTGGGAGTAATAAGCCTATATTATAGCGGCCGTTGATTTCCCACTATTTACCTTTTATTTACACTACTATCTTGTTTGTTTTGTTGATTAGTTTTATGTGTGACACTGATAGCTCACATTTTATTATTCTTTTATTTGTAATGGCGCAACATGTGGCAACTACATTGGGGAGATATTTTTGCATACATTTTTGGAGTCTTACTGTTAAAAAATAATCACGATTTCTTCAAAGATATAAAAAAGAGTGTGTTTTTAGGGTTCCGTACTCAAGAACGGAAAAACAGAACCCGTACCTATAGGATCACTTCGTTGTCTGTCTGTTTGTCCGTCTGTCAAAACTTATGAAATTTGCCAAGAAGCAAGGTCTCACAGTACAAAATGAGAAGAGAATAGTAGAGAATTGACTGTGATGTATATAAATGTATGGGAGAACTGATATGTCTTCAAACTGCAATGTTAAATTTGTTCTTGGTATAAATTCTTAAAACCACCGAACCATTAATTCTGCTTGGCTCAATATTTACGTAGCCGGTTTGTCCATAATATTCATATTTCCAGTATCCTTTGTCATTTATTTAAATAATAAAGCAGTTTGGATTAAGTGTATTCACTTTTTCTCCCATTCTTCTTTCCAGGCTTTCCCAAGTGTACATACTTCATGTCTATGGTATACTAGCTTTTGCTAGCGGCATTGCCCGTGATGGAGGTCGAAATTTATCCCACTGTAATGTACTACCGGAATAAAAGAATATGTGTAAATCCAGGTTATAAACTATCTGTGTGCCAAATTTCATTGAATTCCGTTCAGCTGTTTTACTGTGATTGAGTAAAAACATCCAAAGATCCAAACAGCACTTTCACATTTATAATATATTATTAAGTAAGATAAGAATCAAAGGAATATGCTAACTTGGGAAGGAGGGCCTTCAATAACCATGTCTAATACACCGTTAGATAGGTATTTTAAAACTGAAACAAGTTACTATAGCGCCTAATTCCAGTCAGTTTTAGTAACACAAAAATAAGGTTTGTTTTCATAGTTGTTTAAGATTGAATAATTATGTCACCGTATGATTATGAACACCGTTAGTTTATAATCTATCTCGCGAGATTACAAACTTTTGATTAATTGTGAACTGCACCATACTGCTTAGGGGCCATTCAAGTATTACGTAAGCAGCTTTTTAGCAATTATTGACCCCCCCCCTCCCCCTTGTCAGCAAAAGTAAGCAAAGCTCTTACTCCCCCCTCCCATGGTCACGTAAACATTGGTAGCAGACACCTAACGTGTCTGCTCACTTTCTTGTGATTTTGGTATATTGTCATCGTTTTCTTCGAGCCATTCATAGACAAGTAGGGTTGCCATATGTGTTAAACTAAAATTGACTAAATATTGTAGAAAATTCAAAAGTTAATAAATAAATTCTGCTGACGTAATCACCATCCAGACCCCCCATCCCCCATGTCATCAAAAATAAGCAAAGCAAAGACCACCTTCCCCCCTGTAGTGCTTACGTAATACTTGAATGGTCCCTTATCAACCGAATAGATTAGGTTAGGTTAGAATTGTGAGCAAACGCGCGCGAGCCGAGCGAGCGCTACTTCCAAGTTAGTGGCGTTACTTGGCTATTTAGTAATAGCGCAAGGTACTATCCGTCTTGATACCAGTTCACAATTTGACGGTTTCATTTCGATAGTTTATAATCTGCCGAAAAATAATGCGTTAAAATGTAAGCAGTATGTTACGCTTCACAATTTTTTGACAGTTCACAATCTCTCGAGATAGATTATAATCTAACGGTATTTACAATTTTACGGTGACAAATATATTACATACAAAAAATAAGGACTTTTTTAATAATATTATCAGCAAACGTCGAAAAAGATCGTGAATAAGATGACCGAATACTACGAAATGTACGTACCTAAGGTATGGTAAAAGTTCTGTGTGAATTCTGACTTTTCTATTACTCTACCTCAGTTGGTCCAAAAGTGTACCATTGAGCCCACGAAACGCCATCGATTGGCAAAATAAAATAAAATGTAAAATTTCTAGCTAACTGTAACATTATTTCAAAATCAGTGAATGCAGTTCACAGTTACTCAAGAAGTTAAGGCCAGTCTTCTAAGCACATGTTTTCTGTAGTTACAACGGTTATGGTAGTTTCCGTTACTGAGTCGTCTCAAACTCCACCCTGTATTTCTCAAATCGGTCAAGGAATCACGACAAGGGCCTGTGAGAGTCTTGTATTAAATCTTAACGCCTTTCTAATGATATATCATTTACTAGCTTTTGCATGCGGCTTCGCCCGCGTTGCGAACGAAAATCCCACGGAACCGTACTACGTAAAATGGGGTGATTAGAGATGCAGGGGTGAATCGAGACGGAACTTTAAAGTGGATTTGCCCATGAAATTATGATCGTTTTCTGCCAATAAAGGCACTTAATCGTTAATCATAAAACATTAAACATATTAGAGTCCTTTTTGACTACAAACTATATAATTTCAACGGTAAAATCCACTTTAAAGTTTCGTCTCGATTCACCCCTGCATATCTATTCACCCCATTTTACCGTACTGGGATAAAAAGTATTCCTGGTTATAAATTATCTGTTTGCCAATTTTCACTCAAAACTGTTTAGCCGTCTTAGCGTAATTGAGTAACAAACATCTGAACATTCAAACGTACAAACTTTTACATTGGTAATATTAGTAGGATTCCTTTTGGAGCGGGTACCGGCTTCCATACATTTCGTGGTATCATCTTTTCAACACCTCATGTCTGTCTTCAATTTCACCGACACGTCTTGTATTCCGAAACCTACCAACGAAGAAAATAACATGAACAAATAAACCGTTATAGTTGGCCAGCAGGTCATTTGTAACAAAACGAAGAAGCCAGGTTGATACTCTGTATTATGCTAGGACAGCTAAAGGTGATATTACATTTTGATATCACGTAGGTAATACTTGTATTACCTACGTGATTTCAAAATGTAATATCACCAACACGTATTCGAACGAAACATAACGCCAAAGCTTAAACTTGAGATCTCTGGTGCCAAACCAGGTAGATTTACATTTCATATCATGTGCCTAGCATTTTCCCTACTATATTAGTGTCGTCTTCTAGTCTAAACAGATGCAGCTGAATACCAGTGAGCAGCGACTGCTTTTCTGACCTCCACAACCCAGTACTTGGGTAACACAATATCCATTGGAAATACTGGTGGTCAGACTTTCAGGCTTCTGACGACCCATAACGACTGTCAAAGATCCACAAATAACTTACCTACTTACATTTCTTAATATAAAAAATATAAAACCAACTCCAAACCAACTCCTTCAAGGATCAAAAATAAACAAACTGTTGTAGACTACTGATTGCCCTTCCATCCACACGACTCTAAATACAAACTCCTTTATTTATCCCGTAGACGTGATTAAACTAGCTTCACAGACAAATAAAGCAAGCGTTGTTTTTTATGTAGATTTCATGCAACGCTAACAAATGACAAAGACTGTTCAGAAAACAGCATCAGTTACATATTATGCGGGGGAAGTTGTGTTGTAATGCACTGTGAGAGTTCTGCCGAACTTCCAAGGTACCGGACGAAAGGTTGGTTAAAAAATAAAATACTTGATATCGTTTAACCGGTGGGATTCCACCTGTAATTCAAGTAGGTAATCCAGAATATTATAGCAACGCGCCTCACATAAGAATCAATCATCTCCCGGAACAAAACCTATGTGAAAATATTTCTAAATTCTAAAACTAAACTTCCAGACTGTTCGAACATAGACAGCCCAATCATTGGCTGCCGGTTACGTGAGGATCTTGAGTTAGTATACAACCTCTACAGTACCTACTTTATAATATATTATGTAGTTACTTGAAGATAAATCGTCAGTTGTTTGTTCGTAGCGACATATTTTTTAATCCACGCCTGGGTATATTTATTTGCCCTAATTATAAAGGCTGGAACAGTGAACATAGAATTATGTTTGAAATGTTTGTCTGTTGGATTGTCGGGATTTTTTTGCCATTTGTTATTAATTGTTGTGCGTAGGTACAATTACAAAATAAATCCTCTGTAAAATTAAAAGAGCACAAAGTTATTGTGGCCAAATGTTGCTCATCATGTTGTGATCAGAGCTCTAGGGAAAAAGAAATTCCTAACATTGCAGAGCAGCTGTACAAAAAAGCTAAGCAAGAGCTTTTCGCAGTCCACTGCAGGACATAGGCCTTTTATAGATGCTTTTGTCCAATTGTGGATATTTCTAGATGTTAACTAAATGTAAATGAAGTAAGGCGGCATGGATCGATCTTCAAGGTTAAGCAACGCTGCTCAGACCGATTCATGGCTGCGACTATATATATATACTACATACCGATGCTCCTCCATGCCTTGGAAACCATGAAATGCAGTTGGTTGTATATGGTATTATTTTGAGTTTATGAAATGGTATAATTTTAATAATAATTTTGCATGCCTGAATTGGTGCAAAACAGTGGACTGCGCATTAATTTGACATCTAGAAATGTATAATTATGTATCGGTTAAACAATAAACATTTGAATTTGAATTTGGTCTCAACTGCTATTCGCAGATTTTTGACAGTCGTCACGGCTAGACAGAAGAAAATCTGACCACCAAATTTTTTTCGAGGTTCTGACTACCCGTGCTGGTATCGTGTTATTCATTAACTGGGTTGTGACTGAAAGACGACCCCAACATAATTGGGCAAAGTCTAGGTAGATGTTGATTCTTACAAAATTATTTCTTTCTCAAGCGTAGCTGGAAACAAAAGCTACTGTAAAAGCTTCACATGTGTTCGTACGTAAGGTCATGGCTCTACTCTGTGGCTCATCTGAACAGATGAGCCACACGAGAACTCGTGAACGTCAATACGGTCTGAAGACAAATAAAGCAAGCTTGACGAGAATACATTATACGAAAATGTTATAAGAGAATCAATATTGTTACTCCAATGTTAAAGGCACGAATATAAATGTTATATGATAAAAATACCACGGAAGTGCGGAATTGAGTGAATATTTTGGGACAGTACGACACAACTTAGAAGTACCATCGGCATTTGTCAAACACTTTGCCTTTTCAAATTATGGGACTTGAGCCTAAACGAATTTAGGCAGTAATAGAAAGGGTCGAGAACTTGTAATGTCTTGTGAGTGGTGCAAAAATACGTGATTGGTGGAACTAGTTTTGGTTATTAGATTAAGTAATAATTGTAATAATTAGTCAGGGAAATTAATTGTTAAAAGTATTTACCCCTACATAATTTTTCGCTGTTATAGCGATCTCATACAACTGTCAAACAACCAGTTGCAGAAACGAACTTTAACTTTCAAAGCCGTCATTAAATATTAATATTCCATTTACTTGTTACAGAAATAAATATTACACTCTAATTTAATGGTTCTTTAATTTTTAATAATGAAGTGTCAAAGGAGGCAATTTTTGACAGTTTATATTGCACAAAGCAAGCACCACTAGCGCTTTAAAGTTGTTTCATGCAATTTTATGAAATTAATGAAATTATTATCGTTAATGATCCATTATGTAATGTGGCATTAATGTTTGTCTTTGTGCTACTGGGTGAAAGAGGAATATTATAATGTCATTTTAGTATACGGACAAGTTGGTATTAAATTTACTTAACTATTAATTTTCTTTAACCTCATATTGACGGAACCTTTAACTTGTGTCGTGCTATGCGAAATATGATCTAACTCAGTCGTTCTATGTATGGAGGCCATCTTCTAACAAAATGATTACAAAGTATTTTATGGTTTCTGTTATTTGATCTCAACATGTACATGAACGATATGTTCTGTTAGACAACACTAGAACTATACCCATCATGCTCCCTAAGGCATGTAGAATTATGTAATGTAACATGATTATGCAAACGCTGTGATGGTTGTTTCGGTTTAAGACTTTTATAAATCTGATAAATTTGCAAATATTTTACCTAAAGCAGAAACAAGTAGTATTAAATATTTTCCTCCCGAAGTCGTATTTTTGGTATTTATACATTACTAGCTATCCCGATAAAGTTTGTCCTGGCCTTTCAATAGTTCGTTACCGAATTTGAAAAAAATCCGGGAATAAATTATTTTATTTTCTAATAAACATAATTCGGACTATTGTAAACTGTTTATAACATTAAAATTACCAAAACCCAGTTTTTCTCAAGCGGGGCGCTTAACAACAAACAACATTTCATTTTGATTTATGTAGATTTATTTATACAATAAAAATATTGTTCTATTTAACCAAAATTATACAAAAAATAAATTAACACATTGGTTTCAATCTCTTATTTTATGTCATTTTAATCCATACCTGATTTTATCCTAATCAAACATATATCCTACTTGATATTATAAATGTGAAAGTTTGTCTGTTTAGATGTTTGTTACTCAATCACGCAAAAACGAATGAACGTATTTTGATGAAATTTGGAACACATATAGATTATAACCTTGACTAACATATACAATACTTTTTAACCCAGAAGTACCGTCCCGCTGGGAAAAGCCAGCAAATACATAAACGGTTAAACAAACCTCAACAAACGATGGAATTCTCACTGTTGATAAGTTTCCGTAATCTATTACATAATTTTAATAAAAATATGTATGTTCTACAGTGCTGACAAATTGTTATACAAAAAACCCGCAGACAGCCCATTGCCCCGCACTTACCGTACGGGATATATTTTGCCTCGTACAAACACAATATTTTCGTCACCACTTAGTAAGTCTCTAGGTGAAAATAACGAAATTGTTCTAGGTACCAGGTGCCAAAAGGAATATTTTTAATTAAAACATTTGGTTTGGCATCCCGCTTCTGTGACGTTTGTAAAATATAGTCTCGTAAATTGAAAATGTCGCTTGAAGAGATTGTTTTGTACGGGCTGAAAATAGACGTGAATTATGCTAATCTTTAAACTGATTAATCTAAATATTAGGTAGAGGAAATTAATGGTTCGATATGCTCAAAATACTTTGATCATTCTATGAGAATTCTATGACACGGTAGATAAGCTGAAAGTGTTTTTTTTTATTATGTTCTTTGAAAGAGCTAATTATAGTCGACTTGTATGAGTTTTCGTACTAATTAAGTATGTAAAATGTTGAAGGTAGTTGTTGTATCATAAATGTCATCATTACAGAGACTTGGGCTCAGGTGCTTGCGCCGTGCAGGCAATTTTCTAATACTTTATTAAATAATATTACATCCAGCGCACTCTGAGCAGTCACCGTTGCTACCAACTGGGTACCGACAGTTACTACTAGCTGCTTTGTTGCTAGTATATATTTTTGCCACTCATGGATTATACCGTTAGTTTCGTGCTGATATGAAACCCTAATAGAAAATGAATAAAATACGTATAATGTAGCGAATTTCGTGCCCGCATCGATCGGGACAAATATTTGCACGTGTAACTGTTTGTGTCTGCACGTCTCTGGATAATATACGAGTCCCACTTGTAATATGTCCGCAGCACGCAAGGCGAGCGGAATTACATATAAAAGGAAACGTTTCATTCGTCCTTACAGCTTGCTTTATATCAAATGGAGTTTGTTTACGAAGAGTTGTTTACTTTAGGAGTTTACATTTATCTTCATCATCTGGCTTTAGGTCATTCTTGGCCTTGTATCTACTGACGAGATTCTGAGGGAGTATTAGTGCCTATAGCATCTTACAGGTGGACAATTTTTTTTTTAATTCGGACCTCACTATACATACAGTCATAACATTATTTTGTCTGAGTTAATTCATTGACATTGATATTTTTGTATGTTCCAAATCTAAATTTAAGTCTAATGTTTTAAAAATCTTATCTAATGATAATAAGAAATAGCATGTGTCCTTTATTCTATATTTAATTTATTTCAACCGTTTTAATTATTTTTATTAATGAATTGTCAATTCCGTTTCTTTTATTTTCTTTTATAATCTTAATTCTTATTTGTGATAGTAAGAAACAATCCCAAATATGTTTATAATTTTGTCCAAAAATTAATATGTAATATTTTTTTTTTCCTTTTATTTTCAAACACTTAATTATTTAATTGTACTGTATTTTAATCGTGTATTTTAATAATAATTTTTCTTAATTTTAAATAATATAATTATCTGAGTAATGATACTCTAGTGGCACTTTTTACCTAATTTTAATTTTGTTAACATGCGGATAATGTAGTGGGCTGCAATATTGTTAAAACTGTATTTATTATTCTTATTTGTAAACATCTTATATTGTAGCTGTTTATTGTCCCATAATAAATAAAATAAAATAAAATTTGACAAGAACCAAATTAGCAAGCGAGATATGGAGGTACTTCTTTTTTACCTTACACCTCGAAATATTGTCGTTAAGCCCCGTGCAATAAACCGTAGTTTTAAATTAATTAATTTTACAGACATGACAGGATGCTGTGCAACAAAAAATATTCGTTCACATAATCGATTTATTTCTTAAAACATGACTGTCGTCAAAACGGAATTGCTGCCGCAATTGATCATTCTGAAGCCATCAAGTCAGACGGGACGCAGGCAACAATACTCTTATATCCACATTACGACCGCACCGCGTCTTTAGAGCACTTTTTATGCATTCCACGTTCCAAGACATATTACGAGAACGTTGTTATGTTTTCACATTATTGTGTTTCAAAAAATGGAGGTCTTCTAAAGAAAGTCTATTTGGTAATGTACAATTAGGTACTGTAGTCATTTGTTTGTTTGGGTGTGGATTATCTAGGTTGCTGTTATAAATAAGTAGATATTATATGACGATAGTCTACTATAATATCGGCTGGGTTATACAATGGCACCTGTTTTATTTTACTATGTTTATCCTCATTGGAACTGTGTTATGTCACACTTCTACCCAGTAAAACCTACGGTTTCACGGTTAATAGGTACCTGACCACATATGGTGCGTCGGAGATCATTAAAACATCACTTCTGTTTTTAATGCACCTCAGAATAGGTACTGGGTCTTGTTTCTAGGTCTTATGATCAAAAAGTTTTTAGCATCAGCATTCCTAGTTGGGTTCTGGAAGTACGTTCAAAAGTCAATTTTTCTGCGTAAATTGGGTACTTAAACACAGATTGGCACCCTTTAAGTATTTTGCTATTAGGTTAGTCGTTGACCTTCCAGCCTAAATAAACATGAGCGATCTATCTGTCATGACAATGTTGCCGAACAGGTAAACATACACCACTTTGCGGATTAAAATAGATTAAAATCAAACTGTATTGTATCCATCGAATTTGTATTGATCTAAGCATAAACAACCGTCAATTTTCGTGTGTTCAGAGAAGATTTGTTTATTCGGTTTCAAAAATACATTTTTTATAGTGTAAATTAAATAATAATGTTATTAAAATGACATCAATTTCTAGTTTCTAAGAATATGTCAGCCCACACAGTATCTGCACTAAATTTAGACTTGTATTTATTTGATTTTTTTTATTCCATAAATAAAATAGTTATGGTGACTTAGATACTCAGGTTACAGGTTTTTTTTAATCAGGTTATTTGTATGGATAAAATAATGTGATTGTATTATCTATCTCTAATTATCTGTAGATTATCAGTAACAATATTACTAATTATACTTATCCACCATTATTGGTCAATCGCAGTTTGGTCCCCAAGATACAAGCCATGCTTAGTTTTGGATCGGTGGTCAATCTAGTATCGTGGCTTTTAAACCCTGGACTGTTAGCTCCATGATAATTTTATTAAGTGGCTTATTAAATACCGCGATATGACCAACTCACATATAATTGATGTTGTAACTGAGAAGGAAGCAGAAGCATGTAAGTTTTGCGCTTTTTTGAATATTTTTGCACTTTTCAGTTAAAATAATCATCAACCGCGTTTATTAATGATGATGAAGTTTAAGAATGTTGTTGACATATGAAATGTGAACTCGGCTGTCATTGTGCTGATTGTCGTATCAGCCAATGGACTGATGGCCGAAAGCCTCGATCAAAATCTCTCGAGGCTCTCGTTAGGCGGTTGGGTCAAAGGCCTGATTCAGAAGCCTGTCTCTGGAGCCCTAACCACCGGTAGCTTGGACCCTGCTCCCGATACCGGCGGATCTCTATTATATATATTTTTAAAGTTTTTTTTTTAATCTTTGTTTTATAAAAATATTTAAAAATGTATTATAATAAGAAGCAAAGTTAATAAAGGAATAATAATGAAGTTAAAATTGTTACTTGGTTCGACACACTAGCAGCTAATTAGCTGATGCGTATTTATCAAAAAGTTTTATAAAATAAGTAATAATTTCTATGAAAACTACATGAAAATTGTTCTACAAGTGTCGCGTCGCGCTTTCGCATCGCGACTGTCTGAAGAAGCCTTTGCTTCGTATTTATTAATATTCAAAGGGCTAGTGTTTTGTTATATTTAAATGGTGCTAGTATTCATAGATTAGTATTGTACTTTAGATTATAAAACTCGAAAATAATTTATTTTATATTTATAAGAACTAAAGTTCTTAGTAATTTATTACAATCTAGCTTAATAGACTAATAAGCAATTTAACTCTAACTTAATATTTTACGTGATAGATTACATTGTAAATAAGAATAGTGTCATTTTGCACTCTTACACAATTCCGTAGCACTTTCTTAGCGTCTGATAATTAATAAAAACACTTTGTTCATGTGTTACATGTATCATCACTGTTAATAATTCACTATTTATACACTACACTAATTCAAATGGTTTAGTTCTCTTGAGACTATGTCCGTGTTGTCTAGCAGCTGAATTGCCTCGATGTTCACATGTCGGTGAAGTCTGTGTTCGTGGGCTTGAAAAATTTTTTGTATGATGGTGGTGACGAGTTCTATTTTAAGGTTACGGTGGAGATCGTCATATCTAATGTACCATGGTGCATTTACAGCATTTCTGAGTACTTTATTTTGGAATTATTGAAGTACTTTATTTTCTTTTTGACGTGAGATTTCCAAAGCAATTTGGCGTCAAGAGTTATACCAAGGTATTTGGCTGTTTTAGCATAAGGCACTTGCATGCCCTTTATGTAGATTGGGTGGTAATCGCAGTGTTTATTAATAAATTCAATATATCGCACCTCCGCTCAAATAGTGCCGTAAGTCAAAAAATCAAACTTTCGAGATTAAGGTGTTTGAAATTTAATCTATCTTTTTTTTTCACTTTTCGGGTCTTAAATCGAAAACTAACAAAATTAGCGCAATAAGTTCTTTAATAAGCTACAATTGTTTTTAAAGCTCTACAAAACGGTGTATACGAAATATTATTAAAACGAATTAACAATAATTAACAAACAGTAAAAAAAATAACAGAAGTTAAATAATATATATTAGTTTAAGAATTAAAAGCAGTTAAGTATTAAATCTTAGAGGAAAACATATTTAAAATCTTTTATAATTAGAAATAACTTCAAGAGAACTCCCAAATTGTTAAAAAAGTCAGCATAAAAACTTGGAATGTGATTGTTTTGTAGTCAATAAATAAGTATTTTTTATTCTTCCTGATTTTAATTTTAGTAGCAGGTATAAGCTTGCTTTGTATTAGGAATAATTATTTTTTTTATTTCGGGAGAGTAAATTATCTACTGACCATTCGGTGTCCGTGTAAGACGTTTTAGTCTTTAAAATATTTGGAATATCTTTGGCAATAGTCATAATTTTTACATCAGATATCTTTATCTTATTTAGAGTCGTAATGTAATACCCATATCACTAATAAAACTTTACAAAGAAATAAAATCTTTATGCGATAGCTCATTTACTCTCAGTGAAACCCCAGTTTTTTTAGCCGGTTTAATTATTTGTACATATTTACTGGGAACGTAAATAAGACCTGACTTCAACGAACGTTTTATTGGTTTTTCAATCACCGAATGTACTGAGTCGGCCTTATTTTGAGTGTGTCCTGCTATTAAAAATGTATGACTAATCGAATTTAGTTTATCATAATTCATTACCGCAAACATGTACACCCCGACTATATACTTATTTATATTTTGCCCGCAATAGTTGTCCGAATAAAAAACTAAATCAATGAGCTCGTTACCTGTATGACTGTGCAATTCTTTTTCAATAAATTTAAGCAAGCAGCTACCGAATTCATCTGTACCTCGATTGCCTTCACCCTCATGCCAAAAATAGCACTTAGTAAAACTCTGATTTACAATAGGTTCACCATTATTACTGTTACTTGTTGTCGATTGATTACTTTTTCTTCCTTCTTCTGCTGTGAATTTGCTTACCGTGAAATTCATGTTATTTCGTTTACTCATAGTGTAGAAAACGAAAACATCGCCACGGGGTAACTGCAAAACAGCCTGTAAGTCGTATACAGCCACAATCAGGATTTTGTTTATCTTAAAAATAATAGTTTAAAAAACTGAAAAACACGCTTTAAAAAGCAAACTAAAAAAGGAGAAAATCATTTTTTTTTTAATTATTGAATTGTTATCGGTCCTCGACAAGTTTACAAAGTTTCAATGAAATCTGACCGTTTAAAGTGGGTCAAAATCGCGCTCAAAGGAGTCGGTTACATACAAACATACAAACAAACAAGCATACAAGTGAAGCTAATATAAAGCGTGTAATAGTTGCCGTGTCTTTGTTTTTTTCTTCCCTAGATAAATTCTTTTCTACTAAGTGTTCATCATATTTTTTCTTAAGTCATACTTTATTTTCTAGATTTGTATTTTCATAAGCTACATATAATTCACATCTGTCTTTCTTTGGTGCGAAGAAACCAAAGTAAATTCACCATTAAAAATGAGACTGTACATCACATATTTCCCATAATTTCGACCATCTCGTTTACAGTGATCCACGTAGTTGCTATGTCCCCCCAAAACGCCCGCCCACCACTTCACCACTTCCTAGTGCTTTAGCTGGGAAGAAGAAGTAGCGCAACAAACTCCCCAGCAGCACAGCTGTCTGTTAAGTTAGAAGAACTTGATTCTATACAATAATAGGTAATTAAAATTTACATTTCGAACACTGAAAGTTGCTTGATCAGAGCCCTTGTATTTGCGCCGGCGTCGAACGGTTCGCGTATTGTATTTTTATACTCGTGATAACTTCGAAAATATATTTATGTCCGATTCGAATCAGTTAAAAAGTATGTTACAGCTAAACAAATACCCTTGATAATAAAACTATTTATTTGAATAAGAGTTATATACGATACGAATGTTACCAACTTTTGTTTCTACCGGCGGTGGCGCGCCGATCTAATTAAATTTCAGAACACAAAAGCTGCTATTGTGACTTAACTATTATAGTTAGATATAGGTCCTTGTGGCCTTTTTAGTAGATAATAATAAGTGATTTCATCATGCAGTACAATTGTTTTATGTATTATCAATAGTTTTCTCAGCGCACGCCAATTAATTAATTTTATAGGCAAAATTTTGCTACTTTGGGTTACATTATTGTAACTTTCTTAAGGATCTCTATTAAAACAATTAAAATTAAGCCTTGCGAAGTAAATAGTGCTAAGTTGAGATTTCATTGGGTATCAATACGACAAACAAGTCCAAACATGTGTCATTTTGCGTAAAAACGGCATTTCTATCATCACAAGCACTCCACTGTGTCCACTTCACTCGAAAAACAGCATTTCTGGTATCGCAATCACTACGGTGTGATTGTGATGTTAGAAATGCTAAAATAACCGGCCTATAATTATCCTACGCAGGCAAAGGCCTTTTCTTATACGGAGAAGAAACGAACATTAATCAAAACCCAGTAAGTCTAGTTTTCCCCACGAAGCTTTCATTTGCCATAATATTTACTACTTAATCGCATTTGGGTAAGTCTCAAAATGGATCGATAAAGTAAGAAAAAACCACGCGGACGATGATATCACGTGCACTCCAACTATTTCTGTAAGAGACTTGAGTATGTAATATCTAATATCGTGATGTTTACCAACTTTCCAAGTCACATAAAACTGTGAAACTGTTACCTACTTGTTGAGATAAGTAACGTCAGTGGATACCTACTTGCCTGTTTATATTTTCCACACTGACATTTTGCTGTTCAGTTTGCTATACTTGCTTTTTTATACTTACTTAGTACTTACTTAGTTACGGGTAAGTTAATATTTATAGGTCAGACTAATATTGAAAAGAGGAGAGCCTGTGGATCAGTTTAAGGTACGCTTGCCGCGGTTGGTCCATCCATGGATGGGTGACCATCTGTACGTACCAAGACCCCTGCGTGCTTGAGAAAGCACGTCCCAGCTGTAATTCGTGGAGCTTTGACGGTCATTACGGGTCGTCAGAAGCCCGAAAGTCTGACAACCAGTCTTACCAAGGGGTATCGTGTTACCGAGTAACTGAGTTGTGGAGGTCAGATAGGCAGTCGCTCCATGGTATTCAGCTGCACCCGGTTAGATAGCTGACAGTTTATTAAAAAGTTATTTTGAACACCACTATATTATTGCCAGTGGTATCACACAAGTGCTCTCTGAAGAGCAAAAGTTATTTTGTGAAAAGGCTAGTTCTGACTAACCGTGTTATCTAATACTAGATTACCTAAAATTGCGAATAGACATGGCAGCCAGCACTAAATTTCATTGTGCTCTATTAAAGCTAGATTTTAAAATTGTATTCTCAAAAAAGTGATCGCCGCAGGCGCGGGCTTGCGGACGGCGAGTAATGGGTAGCTCGCTGTCCGGTAAGGACCAAGGCCGGGTCGACGGCGCGTTGTGTTTCACGCGCGCCTCAAAGAGATGTTAGTACCAACTGGTGGGGTCCGCAAGGGCCAATGCCTGCCAGGGGTGCGGGTTGTTCGAAAGAGATACCGCAGCCCCTGGCACACAGGCAACTGAGGGAACACAGGTGGGTTTTAGTCAGTAAAAGTTTGACACGCCCTCCTGCTCCACCCAAAGCGGGAGACATTATGTGATGATTTCCCAACCAAAAAAAAAAAAGTAATGTGATCGTCTGAAAAGGAGGGGAAGGTTATGTTCAGCAGTGGGGTCTTTCATTTGAAATGATGATGATGAGAAAAACCACCTGTATATCATGAAATAGAAATATCTTTAGAGTGTCAGTCTCGTAGGTAGGTATGATTACTGTATTAATTGGGGAATATCATCATGTCGATTCAAATTTTCCGCGTATTTCTTACATACATACTCAGCCTATAACGTTCCCACTGCTGGGACACAGGTTTCTTCTCTGTGAGAGGGAGAGGGCCGTAATCCACCACGCGGGCCCAGTGCGGGTTGGTAGAGGTTACATGTCTTCGAATTTTTGGTTCTAAGACATGCCGGTTTCCTCACGATGTTTTCCTTCACCGTTTGGGAGCAGTGATGATGAAATTATTTACAAAAAGTAATGCGCCTGCCTGGGTTTGAACCTACGACCTACAGCTCGTAAGCCGCAGTTGTTACCACTGGGACACCACTGCTGCTATATTACTTTGCCCGCATGGAAGTCGGAAATAATCCCGCGGGAACGTTCTACCGGGATAATAAGTATCCTATGTGTTAATCTAGGTTATAATCTATCTGTGTGCCAAATTTCATCCAAATCCGTTCAGCCGTTTTTGCGTGAAAGAGTAACAAACATCCATCCATCCGTCCATACTTACACACTTTCGCGTTTATAATATTAGTAGGATTATTCGTATTTTTATTTCGTGCGTATTTTTTGCAGTCTCCTAATACTATCCCCCGACGTGTAAACAATACTAAATCCTCTAACCCCAATACACACAACAAACAAATTAATTAGAATTTTCACTTCGAACTGAGTAGAATGGTAACCCAACCCTACAGTGGCAATTGCCCAACCAGCCAAATTATATATATTATGCTTTTAATTAATTTATGAAGTCCCAAAAGAACCACGTGGTGGTACACGCTTCGTCGTCGATGTACGAAGGATGGGCCTGAACATGACAACCAAATTGTTCGAGTACACTCAGTTGTTCTTTTAATGTCGAATCGGGAATCCACTTCGATACCGTCCGCGTGACTCTTTCTTAGTCTATCATCCAGGGACTGCCTAAAGCTACATGACTACAATGTTATTAAGATAAAAACATGAAAACATTTTGACCGGTCAACGTTTTCTTTTCTCCTTGAACGTTAGAAATAAGTGCACATAAACAGTGGCTGCCTGCCAAATTTGTTAGTTTTTAGTGGAACATATTTTACTTCATTTAGAATTGACCTCCTAGTATCTATAATTGTTTTTTCTCTGTCAGCGTCAGCTTAAGTGGCCTATACTGAACTGCACCCTAATTGCGAAACACACTATTATATTAATCAGAATCTGAATAATTTTTACGGTAATCTAAAAATCTAGCTAATCCATTCAGTCATATGTTCAAAACAATATGTCTACTTTACAACATAAACACCGCTATGACTGTTGTAGAACTGTCAAAATGAAAGCGATTACTACTGATAGCACCCTTCCGACTGACCCTTCAGGTCTCAATATTAAACGTACAATCCAATTAAAATAAATATATTAGTGGTTTTATCATATTCGTATAAACTATCTAAGTACCGCATCCACACGTGTTTCTGGCGTTATTGTTATTTAGTGATTGAATGACTTAATCAACGCTCGAAGCCTTGCGTAGTCTCCACCATTTAGTGTCGAATACCGCGTATTCTTTGTTTCTTTGTTTATGTTGCTATTTAAGGTTAGGTTCATTGGTCCTGTGGGTACAGACGAAGTAGCACATTAATAAAGTACCTTTTTAATTTCATTGAAATAATTGACAGGTTAATCTATTACTAGCATTGTAAAGTCATCACAAACCTTCCAACTTAGGGGTTTGCACTGCCCAACATACGAGTATTTGGTGAAAAATGTCACTCAAATTTGCATAACATTTTCCCAACTTTATGGGGTCAGCTTCCTGTCTAACCGGATGCAGTTGAATACGATATAATAATATTTTACATGGGGAAACCGTATACCTGACCTCCACAACCCAGTTACTGGGGAACATACGATACCCTTGGTAAGACTGGCTCTAGTGAGAAAATGTAACTGCAATGCCAATTTGAAAAAAGAAATATGTATTTATACCTATACAGGGTGTAACAAAAACCCTATTGCTATCCTTAAGCACTAAAGATAACAGCTGGTATGGAATCACTATAGGTACATAGTTTCAGCTCAAAATAAAATACTTTAAGAATTGATACCAAATTTTCGGTTTCATATATTTCTTAAATTAAAATCATAACAAACGTGTCACCGCACTACGTAGGTCAATACCTTTCCACGTTACTTGGCAATATCACGATAAATCTCTTCCGAGTGATGTGTTTATTATAATTTGAAAAGTTTGGTTTCTGGTATCAACGTATTACAATTCTCATAACTTTCGAACATGTAGAGATATGATTAAAAAACCCTTCCAATATCGTTTGATATCATCAAAAGAAGCCGTGCCCTTGGTATGTACTCGTATATACCCACCCTTTCCGTTACACTTTGTATACTCATTATTAGCTTCTACAGGACATTTGTTGTCTTCAAATTGACAAAAAGAGTTCATGTAAACAACATGAACTCTTATTGCCAGTTTGAAGAAAACAAAAGCTTTAAAGAGACATGATGGCAGTGGTTTTTGCACAATGTTAGAAAACAAATTCGAACTTAACCAGTTAACACGATGTCAACGTAAAATACGCATAAAGCATTCCATTGATAACGCAAATAACAACAGATGTCCATTAATTTGATAATTACAATCAAGCTATTTCATTTATCATTCACAACATGGTACAGAAATTGCGATTCTTCCATGTAGGTAATCTTTGAATTATACGCAAACGTAGAAGGAACGGGTAGAGAAGCGATGCGGAAAACCAGTAGGTCAGGAAAAGTTTCAGATGTCAATTATAATTAGAGTGTGGCCGTGTGGGCAACGTGTGGCAACTTGAGTACCTACGCAGTGTGTCATTGAGATAGAATTATTAACAAGGACATCTTATGTCCTTACCTACATACTTATTATAGAATGCAACATCTCTCTGTGAATCCGCTTGTGTACTCATTTGAGCTTTACATTTCTTTGTGTCTGATTTTAATTTTTATCCATACCTACCTATATATTTTGTCTGGCTAGGTTTTAATAAAATTGTCACTTTCACTACATATTACAAAATAAAGTCCCCCGCCGCGTCTGTCTGTCTGTCAGTTCGCGATAAACTCAAAAGTACTGAACGGATTTTTATGCGTAATTCACCAATAAACAAATAATTCATGAGGAAAATTTAGATGTATAATTTGTTAAGGTTTTGTTTAAAATTGTTAACGCGGGTAAAGCCGCTGGCTAAAACTAGTAATATACATAAATAAATCCCGACGAATCTCGACTAGTTACTCACACTACGAAAAATATACCTAGTTAACACCCCAAAAACTAAAAATCCCTCAATTTTCTACACAAACCTCGTAACCCACATCAGTGTAACTTAGTAAGTAGTAAACTAAAGTAAATTTTGTTTACGTTTGTGCCACCACGATCGGATTATATCGCCGTAGTCAAATTAGGGCGCAAATCCTTTAAGTTTGTAAAATCCGACCTCTGAATGTAGCCTCACGTCTAAAGGTCCGTCAGGTTCGGGAATTTGTCTTTCGTAACATACCAAAAGGAATATGTTAAAGAGAGATTTGTTTATTCATTTCCAAAACACTTAGTTTATTTTACAATTTAGCTTTAGCCTTACGACAAAATCCTATCATTTGCTAACTTTAAAGTTACAAAGGTAAGTACATCTATCATACGTAACAAATGATCTATTTAACTAAACAAATTAGTTAATCAGAATTATATCAATGAACTCAGCCTATCTCAGTCCACTGCTGGACATATGCCTCTCCCATGTTGCGCCACAATACCCTGTCTCCCGCCTTCCACATCCAGTCTGTCCTAGCCACTTTCTTTAGGTCATCGGTCCATCTAGATGGGGCTGTCGTGCCACGAAACGCTTGCCGGTACTCGAGAATTACATCAGTTCAACTAAAACCCTAAATCCAGAAATAGAAATACTATAGTGTAATGCTTCCCGGAATCGTTATTTATATCAAGAATTAGCAAAAGCTAGTATAACGCATTATATGTTATATTTCTTTTAAGTCTCAACAAAAGCTAGATAATGTTAATTATAGTGACATTCATTAGTAGTTTCTTTTCATTATATCAAAGAGACCTGTGACAAGCAGCTGTAGACTACAAGACTATTATAATCTTTGATCTTCCCTTCACTTTGATCACTCTTCATATTCTATTTCACTTTTATTTTCGTTCGCTTAGCGCTAAGACTGTCATAATCATAGGATCAGTATGACATTAATTCCAAGTCATGATGTATACACATCTATCATGTTTCCTTCAGTTAGATTTTCCATGAATTATAAAAATATGGCTGTAAATATCGAGTATCTTAAGATATTTCATGCAAACAGTGTGTGTGACTCCGTCATTATTCACTGTCACACGGTATGAAATATGAATGTTTTAAACTGTGTAATAAAAACGATAAGTACCTACTCGTACAGTTTTTTTGTTGTAGGATAAACGTATTATTGAAAAACGGGCAACGTTCGGCACTATTCGTAAAAAGTATAACTACACTCGCGAGCAATAAACTGGAATCACTTCATCGTCCGCTGCTCGAAACAAATTTACCGGGTTTATTGGCAAATTTCCTGCTAATGCACGATAATGCCCGCCGCCACACCGCTGCAGTGACTAGACAGTACCGTGTAGAAGTCGGGATTCCCACACTAGACTGGCCAGCCCTCAGCTCTGACTTAAATCCGATTGAACATATATGGGATGAGCTGAAAAGGCAAGTACGAGTTAGATGTCCAGCTCCGGCGTCAATAGAAGATCTGAAAACTGCTTTAGTCAAAAAGTGGCAGGAAATCCCACAGGATTCCAGCAGGAATCCCATTTGGTCAATGAAAACCCGTTTACAGGCAGTCATTAGGGCCAGGTGGGGTAACACAAAATATTAATTTATAACATAAATTGTAAATAAAAAAATATCTTTTCATATTACTTCCTATTCATATTGACGTCCACAACCTTGACCTATTGAAGAATTCTCTAAATTTAGGTAAAAAATTTAATTAATTTTAAATCTTTTTGATATCATTTGAAAACTAACAAAATTACCTTTCAGGTGAGATACCACAATCCACAGCTCATTGCATAGATATTGTAAAAATTGTCTTGTCGCGATGAAGTGATTCCAGTTTATTGCTCGCGTGTGTAGTTCAAATCCGGGCAACTTGTACCAATGTGACTTTTTTAATATCTAAAGTTTGTCTTGGACATAATATTGTCATCTGCGAAGGAAAAAGTCGTGAGGAATCCTGGAGTTCTTTACCTACATACAAATAAATAAAATGTAAGTGTATTTTTGTAATATCAAAATAACAGCTTTATACTTTAATGTGCATGTAGTAAAAAGCTATAGAAAAAAAAGATACTTATTTATAACAAAAAAATAAACTTTTTTTCTGTTTGTACCGGGTAATCTCCGAAACAGCTCTACCAATTTGGACGGAACTTTCACTGGCAGATAGGTGATTTTATAAGGAGTAACTTAAACTATTTTTATTTCATAAAAAATATTAGGTTCCGAACAAAAAAAAAACATGAAATCCAATATATTGTTTTTCATGCAGGAAAACTGTCTATTTGCTGGACAAAAATCGTTTAGACTAGGCCCTGTAATACCTAATTAGTACCAAACCTTTGTTTAACCAGACTATCCACCTGGCTAGATACCCTACTTATCCACTGCGGTCAAAAAGCCATCGGTCCTAAGGGAAATACGACCTACCGTCGTCGGCCGCTTCGGTTTACAAACTCTGCAAGTAATATTATAGTTACTCTAGTAATACCATAACGTTATAATTATACCTTCAGCGTCGTCAGGTACATTTCCTACCTTCTTACCTAGCTACCTATGAAATTTATTTTTGGTTTTTGTTCGCGGTCACTGACCTGTTGGGCCTTTACGTAGAGACAAGTGTTTTATTTTTATTTTATTAGAACATTCACAATAGCAGTCCCCAATCTAGATTTCAGTCTTGGTCCCATCGGAAACTGTGGATAGGTATACTACGCATCTCTTTTTAACCATTTACAGAATGCAGAACTGAACGTTATGTATGGTATTTTTGCGATCAGCGAATCTATATCTATCCCTACTAATATTATTAATGCGAAATTAACTCTGTCTGTCTGTTACGCTTTCAAGTCTAAACCGCTGAACCGATTTTCATGAAATTAGGCAGAGATATAGGCTGGGATATGGAGAAGGATATTGATTACTTTTTTATGTGATAACCGACATCCACGCGGGAGGAGCCGTGGGGAAAAGCTAGGCATATGAAGCAAAAACTTTGTACCTGTCTCTTTTTACAAAAATAGCATGAAATTTCGCACAGTTAAAATTTTTATGGAGAAGGAGTGCAGACAGATGATATTTTTGATTATTTTTAACTAAAATTTGAATGAATTACGGTCCAATTTTGACCACTAGGCGACAACTAGTATTAGTAAATGCACACATTGATGTTTTAAAAATGCATGAGTTCACGCCTCTGTACTCTATTTTTCTTCTCTAAACGGTTTTCCATTGAACATGCAAGTAAGTAATTTATCGATTGTGACGTTGTATAGTAATAGTACGGTTTTATTATGCACTCCTTATTCTATGCAATTAGCACACTACATCTAAAAGCCTTTTAAAGATTTGTTTTCTCTCAAAGAAGCCAATTGTTATTGTTGATTGATTGTTCATAAAGTGTTAATGGTTACTGTTTTAGGAATTGTGTGCGTGGGGTTCGGCACACAATTTAATTTGGGAACAAAATGCGTGGGTTTTGTTACATTACGGAACGAGCGCCCACTCTAGTTATTGTTGTCATCGACAATTTGACATCTATGAGTGTATCACTCCACACAGAACATTTCAAAGGTGTTCATATTATGACGTCATCGTCACCGTCGTCTTTATAAAAAGATAAATTATAAAACCTAAATTATTCAATCTGTCTAGCCTTGGCCGCACTATGTTAGGGTAAGATTCCACACTAACCAGATGCAGCTGGATACCAGTATTTTACATGCAGCGACTGTCTATCTGACATCCAAAACCTAGTTACTGAGTAAAACGATATCCTTTGGTAAGTCTGTTTGTCAGACTATTTAACTTCTGACTACCCGTGACGACTATCAAAAATCTATGAATGACAACTGGGACCAACACAACGGCTTAACGTGCCCTCCGAGATTCGGGGGGATCTCGTAATGTAATGGATGGTCACCCATCCACGACCCGACCGCGGCAAGCATTGCTTAACATTTAATCGATGCCTGCAACAGGCAACTGTTATTATTTTATAGAGGTATGAGGAACAGGGTGTAAAGTTCACTGATCCTTATAGAAAAGGAGGATCCTCTAACCAGACGGGTGTTGTGTCTGGTGGGCAACTGTCGGACGGTTGACGGATGTTGTCTGACGCCGACGGTTGATATACCAGTCGCGCGGTAAACTCTGATTGCACGATGCAGGATTTGTGTGACGTCAGGTCTTTGATGCGTAGTTCGCATGTGGCGTTGTAGAAGCCGCCACAATTTAGCCACTTACATTGTGATTGTCAAATATTGCTTGACCTAGTAGGTAATCTTGCAAGGTCCAATCAGTCAGTTGCAGCGGGCTGTTAGTGCCGCTACTATCTTGCTGCTTGGCTTAATATTTTTACCACAAAGATGACGAATAATAATGAAACAGCTTAGTTGCTCTATATATATCGCAACATGTATATATAAGTCGTAAGTGTGATAGTATGCACACGGTACGAGCGACACGCGTCAATGGCGGAGGCAGCTGCGCTCGTCGGTAGTTAACTATCACATACTGATGTACAAACCGTTGATACGCTGAATCTCTTAAGCACTGTCCTTACTATATCTAAAATGTTTTCATGGTCGAACCAAACCAAATTATATTTGATTGATAGCAGCACCGTTGTCCTTCGAAAAACTCTTGGAAAAATACTAGGTTTAAAACTTTGCCACTATCGGTGCTACGAAAAATGTGCAAAAATTCAACATAATATTTTCATCTTGCTTCTTTTCATACGGTCTGCTTGCGACTGGATGAACAAAAAAATTACTTTTGTAAGACGAGCTATTGTGAGTAGAATTCATGAAAATGTGTATTCATTTCAAACTGGCAGATATTATTGTAATAGGTAGACTGTTTTAATTAAAATTAAGTCATTTCTTCATTTGTTTTTACATAAGGAAAAAAATAATCATGTGATATTTGTCTAGAATAATCTAGATGTTGTAGAACTTCATAATGACAAAAAAATAAAGCATAAAACATAAAACATTATTTTTGTCCATACACTACATGGGTTCGTTATTTTATTAATAAAACCATCTTGCCAAAATCAGTAGAATATAAATACGAATATAAATCTTTCGAACGTTTGTTTTCAGGTAGAGGGTAATAAATCTAACATGCATTGATCTTACAAAAACAATCGGTCCCGAAGTTATTGCGCAAAGTTTTTCAGTTTTAACTTCTACTTTTTACAAGTATTTTGATTCATTGCCTTATATTATGTCTTCATTATTCTAAACTCGATTTTTGAAGGAATGAACTTTTCAATAACCAAACGCTCTGGGACAATCCGGGACGAGAACGAATTTTCCTTAAGTAAGTGATTGAAATTTCAACCTCACGTTGCAACGTGCAATTTCCAGATATCGCTGATCTATAAGATTTCTAAGAAAATTACGACACTGGTTTAAAAACTTTGTTAACTGTTGACGTAAAACGGTTTTACTATCAACACGAGCAAGTCATCTCATGGATCACAAGATGAGAAATGTTTACTTTCTACTCAAACTGGGAAGTTAAAGATACGAAGACAAATAATCTAAATATCTACAATGCACAATTTGGAATAAATTAAGAAATAATCTCGTTTGAATGGACGTCAGACTTTGGTTGAGTCCGAAAGTTAATCAAATCCTACTTTAAAGTTATTGGATAAGAAAACATCAATCAATCATCATCATCATCGAAGTCAAGACCAGCACCCTAATTGCGTAATACGCGATTAATCATAATCGGTTTCATTTTGATAGTTCAACAATATTCATTGCGTTATTTACGTTGTTGAGCAGACACATTTTTCGACCATATGAAGCAATGGTTTAGCCATTTGTTTCAAAACGAAACCAATTATGATGAATCGTGAGTTACGCAATTAGGGTGCAGGCCCATTTAGTAGTAAAATAAATAAACATAGTAAAATATTATGTGAATTAAATTCTTGTGGATACTGGATTCGTTTGACTTAATGTCTGATCTTAAGTAGAACATTGTATATATTTTTAAAGCTTTGACTGACAATGATGTTTGTTTCTGAATCTTGTATGTTTATTGAAGTGAAAACTTCTTTAGGCGAGTTGAGCACTTTTTGGGTGAACAAAACTCATGGAACTCGCGTCATCGTCACCGAACGCTTTCCATGAGCTATAAGTATATTGTATTTACATATAATAATATGTGTACTTTTTGGGTTTTTAATCATTTAATTCAGTCTAATTTGATAAACACAAAGCAAAGCTATTATTATGTACAGGTATATAAAAAAGAAAATAATCATAATGCATCAAAAAATAAGTCCGCATCGTTGTCAACGGGAAGAGTGCCCAAAAGGCTGGCAGCATTGCCACGTTGTATGGCAATGCTGATTCTTTGGCCGAAATATAGGCCAGCCCTTTGGTCACGTGAAGAGTCAACCAACCGCTTGGAAATATCTCGGAAAACTAAGTGGGCACTCGGACCCCATGGCCCTAGAGTTTCAACCCCAAACGGCTCGAATATATAGGTTCCAGTAAGATTGGAATATTTGCGCCGTTTGAGGTTTTCCGCACCTGCAGCAGCCGCCCCAGCACAATTCGCCGTACTAGAAAGATGGGATGGCGCAAGGGTGTCGACACATGTTGCATCCCACACCAAAGGCCGACCTAACTTCCAAGGCATTATGGACATTCCGTCTGGTCTCTTCCCATCGTCGCGTGCCAAGCCATAGGGTTCTAAAACAGCTGGCACCCCGGCGGTGACAAGAGCACGACGGATGATGTCATTGATGCTGGCGTGCCGTGCTATTCGGCCTGCGCTCCTACTGCAGGATAAGCCATGGTGTCCGAGGCGGTCAACAACTTCACCGCATTGGCAGCGATGCAGAGCCACGCAAGGAGCGCCAAGACGCAGGCAAGTAGCGAGCCGGAAAGTCGAGTCACTCAGCATGGTGCCTATGTTGGGTGACGGTAGTGCCTGCAGCCAGAGGCCCGACTCCCACTCACCCACAGCCAGAAGGCGAGCAAGCTCAGCAGTATTGGTGGACGTATTAATTAGTTTATTCCGTACCAACCTGCAGAGCGGCTCATCCCACTGTCTCTGGGAAGATGGGTTCACGGGCAGATCTGTATCCGGGCAAGCCATTTTCCAGGCATTTACCGCATCGGTCAAGCACGGCACTTCAGAGTCAACCAGGCAAGGGGCTAAAATTTTCCCAGCCAACTTTTCGGTGCTGTGGACAGAGGACAGGAAAGCCGGTAAGCTGATACTAGTAATTTTACGAACGCCGAGGCCTCCAAACCGGATGGGTAGTGTGGCTTGAAGCCACGCTCGGTCGTCCAAAGCCACATTTAAAATGGATGATAATGAGCTGCGAATAATTTGGTCAATTTTGTCCAAGAGCTGTGGATACTTCCATAAAGGGGAAGAACGTAGAAAATATATAAAACTTGGGCCAAAACAACAGTATCTAATCAGGGTGAATGCCGAGTGTAAATTTATTTTAGAGAGTCTTTCCGAAATATCGTTGAAATTTTTAATTTTATCGTCGATGAATTGAGAAAAACTGTCTTCCAAAATTGGGGAACCTAGGAGGTGCAGTGAACTTTTTTCTAGAATTTTGATATGTGGGGCTATTTCATTAAATTTTTCTAAGGTCAATTGTCTGTCGGTGACGTCAGAGAGATAAATTTCACATTTTGATGGGTTAAGGTCCAGGCCAATGGATTTAAATTGTTGTTTAAGGAGTTGTAGGTCTTTCAAAACGGTGTCTACATCACCTCCTAGCGTTCCATCATCTAGATACCAAACGTTAAATTTTGAGTTTAGTTTCTGGATAATGGGATGAATAGCTAAGCTGAAAATGACAGGCCCGAGAGGGTCACCCTGTTGGCATCCTACTGCAGATTCTAAAACATTGTCCTTGTATAATAATTTGGAAGGGTACCTGTAACATTGCCATATAAAACCATAAATTTCGGGTAGTTCTTTTTTGACTTCAGCCAACAAAGTGTCCCTGTTCACAGAGTTAAAGGCGTTTTTAACGTCAACCTTGAGGATGACCTCACCTTTGTGACAGTTTAAAAAGGTGGAAAGTGCATGTACGGCAGCCTCACAGCCCCCTCTCGAGCCAAAACCTAACTGCAGGGGCTGAAACTGAGTTGTAAGTTTTTCGCTGTACAACTTACAACATATTTTGGCTGCCGTAAGTCTGTATGTGCACCCAACGGCGATGGGACGAATGCCACCGTCCTTCTTTCGGAGGGCACAAAGGTTGGCACCGTAAAGGACATCGATGACGGCATCGTTCACACCGCCGGTGAGCATGAGGTTGATCAGGGCCGTAAGCTCCTTCAAAAGCGACTCACAAGCTTCCCCGGCGCCTGAACTCAAACGCCTTTTTGGGTGAACAAAAACTGTGAAACTCGCGTCATATCAGATCATGAGCGACCGCAGGGGTCTATTTAAAATGGTGGTTGGGTGAACAAGCACACGAATGAGTCACGCGTTGATGTCTTTTGGAATAGTCCCTTCCTTTCATTAGGAAATTCTAATTATCCCTTTCTTTCCCTTTGTATTTGTATCGTAAAAATCTGTGCTGTTACCTTTAATCGCCGAAGTCGATCGCTCGTTTATTATTTTTTATTGAGAGCAATCTGGACCCAAGGACCGAATGTGAAATCCTGTATTAAAGATTTAAAAAACACACACGTAATTGTTTAAGTTTTCAGTTCTATCGGCACTGCCGGAGTACCACTGTTTTTTTACCCTCTATCCAGTTGTTTTTTGATTGGGAAATCATCAAATAACTTCTTTCGCTCTGGGTGGAGCAGGACTGTCAGACTTTCACTGACTAAAACCCATCCGTGTTCCCTCAGTTGCCTGTGTGACAGGGGACGCGGTATTTCTTTCGAACAACCTGCACCCCTGGCAGGCATCGGGCCTTGCGGGCCCCGTCAGTTGATGCTGTCATCTCTTTGACGCGCGCGTGAAACACAATGCGCCGTCAACCCGGGCTTGGTCCTTACCGGACAGCGAGCTACCCATAACTCGCCATCCGCAAGCCCGCGCCTGCGGTGGCCGGGAATCAGCCTGGGATTCCCGACGCCCAAGGCGTCTCCCGCGGTGACTAAGGCCGTGACGGCGCATATACTGCCTCTCCCTCACGCGCGCCGCCTCCTTCTTCACGAGCATTACTGCTTCGCAGAAGGAGGTGACGGCTACCCATGCACTCTCGCTCCGTACCATGGCCTGGACCAGGGCCGCACGCGAGAGATCGCCGCCGCCGATTGCCTCCACAAGGACACGGCGGTGCTCCGCCCGAGCCGGGCAGACCTCCACCGTGTCCTCAGTTCGATCTTCGCAGTGGAAACACCTGGGCGTTTCCTCCCACCTTATTCGAAACAGGAACCTCCCTAAACAACCGTGTCCGGTGAGGACCTGCGTCAGGCGGAAGGTGAGGACGCCATGCCATCTCTCAAGCCACTCCTCAAAGAGGGGACTTACCGCCGCTATTGTGGCGTGCCCATCCTATAACCATTTAGGCATGTAACCACTGTCAAAGGGAAAATCATCGTCAATTAATATAAAAATCAGTTATTATGAATAGTAATGGTTCAATTAAAATGCTTGCCTGCAAATATATTGTCTAGGGTGTTGGCATACACTTCATAAGACCTCGTGTTACATATCATTTTACTTCTTACTTTGCGATCATACATCCGTTCATACACGTGCTAGTAAAATTATCTTTATACCGACTAACGTACACCACTTTAACTATACTCTAATAAAAGTGACTACCCTCAAGTAATTGGAACACTTGGGTGAAATAAAGCTGTAAAACGAACGTAACTGTTTTGGTCGCAAAAATGTTTAACCTTGTCTAAGTTTTATTCTATACCAGGTTCTGCTCGCCACACCATCCACGTGAAAGTCAACTATGCCATAAAACATATCATATGGCACTCGGGAATAGTGTAGCTCATCAGTGTCAGTGGCAGAATTTTTGGATTCGTATGAGTGGTTTTGGAGATTACTTCATACATCTAAATATTTGTAAATTTCGCCACCACTGATCAAAACGGCGGTATGTTCTTAGACCAAGAACTCGAAGACATGCAGCATCTACCAACCCACACGGTGCCCGTATTGTGCGATTATGGCCCAGTTACAGATTAGAGGCCTGCGACCCGGCAGTGGGAACATTGGCTAATCATACTCGTCTTGTTTTGGATTTTCTGATCTTCTCTTTTTGTTCCTTTGCCTTCATTTGAGGTATACAGGTGTATTTTAACTTTCATTGAAAGCTCAACTGGTCGGCATGTGGTTACTGGCACTGCCTACACTGTTACAAGCAATCTATCTGAAACATTGCCATCTTTTCATGTAAAGCTGAAATACCTCTTACTGTCTCCTTAATTGACTAAAATTAGCCAAATATTATTAGTGGCAGTATAAAGCAAAGTAGAACCTAAAAGTAGTAATACTTCATCAAAGGGCTGGTTTCAGGAAAAGGCAGGTAAGTTTTCAGTATAATATCAAGTATTGACAGTTTCAATCAGGCACATTGAAATAAAAGAGTCGAAATACCGAATAATAAAAGGGAATGGCAAAACAAATCAAAAAGTAACCAGTACATTGCTACTCATACATAAGTCTCACGTTATTTCTAGATTTTTCTTTAGATACTTCAGACATCGTCCATTATACTCACACCGATTCTACCGTACTTTATATTCTAGAGACAATCTCTGAACCATTCGCGAATAACTTACAGTTTTATATAACGATTACATTTTAATACTGAAAACGGTTAGTAACAGTTTTTGTTATGAACGAAGTTGAAAGTTCAAATTAAAATTTATTGTGATTCCCACCTATTTCGGAAATTACTGTTATTACTTCTAAAAATGAACCTTGTTAAAGGGATTGGCGTCTGGAATTATTATTATCTATGGTTGAATTGCATGATGATCTTGAAGTGAAAATATAAGGCAGAAGAATCCAAAAAATAATGCGATAGTGCGTATGAGTTATTCTCTAAGCTTCAGTAACAAGAATTAAGAAGTAAAGCTTAGATATTAAACTGCCAAAGGTTACGTACCAATGTTTGGATAACCTACATTCCTCAAACAAAAAAAGAAATACTTGATGGAGGAAGTTTGTGTACTTTTGATTGCCTACCAAAACTGTAAAATAATTTTCTAGCAAAATCACAAATCTAAAATATTCACCGTCGAAGACCACTTTAATAACACGCTTGAAAAATATAAAAGATCGCAGGTCGCAGATAGTTTTTATATAAGTAATTAAAGGTTTTTTTAGCTAAGGTTCATTGAACTGCGAGAGGTAAAATCAAAGGCGACTAATGCAAATCAACTGAGAAGATTCATCATATACCTGAAATAATTATATTCACAAACGAACTGTTTTTAAAACCACAGAGAATGACCAATCCTGGTTTAGGTTAGGTTAGCCAACTTCAATGAGAAAATAATATTTTCGTTCTTTTATAATTTTGGAGGAAATTGGTAAATAAATTAAGCCGGATTAGTTCTCGGGGACTGCAAAATATTTATCGCTTAATGTGTACCAAGGTCAGGTTAAAACTGGCTTTAAACCGGTCAAGGTCAAAATGATAAATAATATTCCAATTTGGCATTAGTCTTTCCAATAACTTTAAGTATATTTATATGCTGAGGACATAATTTAACCCTAATCTTGTTAGTTTCAAACCATTATAAAGGCTGCTTGGCAGAAATTGGCGTCTTTCACCTTGAGATCTTTCGCACTGTAATAGGTAGGAGGTATATTATTTCCTAAGAAACAATTAGCAAGTTCTTATTAAAGACTGATTAAGATATCGAATTCTCTCTATCTTCACCTTCAATAGGTCTCATTTTCCGATAAACGTTCCTAACTTGACACTGACACGGCTGACGATGAAGACACTTCCATCTCAGGCAGTGGTTGTAGCCAACGGATGCATTCTTTACTAGTCGACCACTCAATAATTACGACAACCCTCTCAGACTTAAAGGTGGGGCACTATTACCCGATGAGCGATGCTTGATAAGCGAAGCCAAATTGCTCTATTAATTGATTAACATGACTAGCTGGTAGAATAAAAACGTCGCGTGTATTTCGTCCTTAGGATTCCTGTAATTGGCTCGGGCACGTAGGTAAGCACTGTAATACAGAGTACTGTCCGGTCGTAAGCGTACACCAATTAAGTAATACTTTTCTTTATTAATGTTTAGGATATGTTCGCTGTTTGTACAGATCGTTGACCTCACATTCAAAAATTTGTTGAATTGCGAATTATTCATTTCGGTTATTATATTGTCAGTTTAGTTTCTTTTTATGATGGTCAGGGGACTTTCCTTTTCTTTTTCTTTCCTCGTGCGTCGGTAGTTATCGGTCAGATCAAACGTACTTTTCAGTACAAGTTACATGAGTTTAAAGCCAAAAAAGATTTTGTATATGTTGGTAAATACCTACATTTACAAAATATTGGTATAATGTTATGATTTCATAATGTGTCATTACAAGTCTATAATTTTCGGCTAGCTTATTTAGTTTGGATCAAAAAACGTGACATTTACGATTGTACATATGTCGTGGGTTCGAAACACCCAGGTAGGCAACTTAGTGTAGATGATTTAAAATATAAATATTTATGCTAAATAACATGATACGTTTACGTCTCTTGTGATGTCAAGGTTTGACTCTGTCTTAGTACTTCTATTACATAATATTTTGATATCTTATGTAAGCTAATTCTCATGTACTATTATATAGTATCCAAAAGTTAATTCGAATTTGGTAGGTAGTCTCGGATGAGACCTTAAATATCTTCACTAATATTAATGATATAAAGAGGTAGTTTGGACGTAAGAGCTCATCTCTGAAAGTACTGATCACATTTCTTAAACTCTTTCACTGGAAGATTACAGCTACACCATTACCGTGTGCCATAGCGTTCGTTTAATAGTACCTACGTTTACTCGTAATAGTTGACTACAACGTAAGCGAAGTCGCGACCAGAAGCAAGTTAAGTATGAACACCAAGCATGTAAATCTTACCGTACTTTGAATGAATATTTCTTAGTAACAGTCCACAGTTGGCACTGTGCCAAACTAACTGCCAAAAAGCTGGTTCACTATATCTTCATTCTTATACCAGCAAACTTTGATCTTCCGAAGTCCACTGATGTATATAATTTTCGAACCAATTACGCCATCTTTACCGATTCCGGTAATTATATCAAGGGGGGCTCCTGGCTAAATAGTCGTTGTCGTTGTCGTCGATTGTAGATTAAGCTACCATGATTGGTTCATGGTTATACAGAGGTATGATGAACAGGGTGTAAAGTTCACTCATCCTTTATAGAAAAGGGAGGATCCTCCGATCAGACGGATGTTGTGTCTGGTGGGCAACTGCCAGACAGTTGATGTCGAATGTTGTATTATGTCACCGTAAAATTGTAAATACCATTAGATTATAATCTATCTCGTGAGATTGTAAACTGTCGAAAGATTGTGAACCGTAACATACTGCTTACAATTTAACGCATTATTTTTCGGTAGATTATACATAATCTATCGAAGTGAAACCGCCAAAATGTGAACTGGTATCAAGATAAGATAGTACCTTGCGCTATTACTAAATAGTCAAGTAACTGCCACTAACTTGGAAGTAGCGCTCGCCAGCCACTGCCGCGGCAGTTGGTCGCAATTCTAACCTAACCTATTCGGTCGGTAAGCAGTATGGTGTAGTTCACAATTTATCGACAATTTATTATCTCGCGAGATACATAATAAACTAACGGTGTTCATAATCATACGGTGACAGATAAAAACTAGTCGCGCGGTAAACTCTGATTGCGCGATGCAGGATTTGTGTGACGTCAGGTCATCGTTATGTAGTTCGCATGTGGCATTGAAGATGCCATAGTTTTGTGACCATCCATTACGTATTCCGACCATCGATTCATTACAGACCCTTCCGTGCCGCGGAAAGCACGGTAAGCCGTTGATTCTGGCCGTTATTCGTAGATATTTGACAGTCATTACTGGTGGCCCAGAAACCTGACAATCAGTCTTATCATGGATATCATGTTCGTCAGTAACTGTCCCAGTCGCTTCGTGTAAAATACTGGCAGTCAGCTGCATTCGGAAGCTGACTCCAGCATAGTTGAGAAAACGACTCTTCAATTAACAATTTATCTGGTTTATTATCTATATTTTACTTTAGTTTGTCTAAAGTAGGTACAACGTGATTCTATGTTATGTTATGTAATTTTAATTACTTCTTAGTTAATTCGCTTTATGAAGTTTTTCCAGTTGTTTTATCTTACGAGTGATTTTAAAAATAAATTGACCCTTTAGACGTCAACCTATTGTGGACGACTCTAAACTCAAAACTTACAAAACAAATGAATCAGTGGTGGTCTTCGGTCCATGAAAGAACCCAAAAATATTTAAACGCAACGGTTCTCACGAGGTTCTCACTTTACCTTAGAGAATACCGGCTTTGTGTATAATAATTATAATTAGATAATAATAAAAATAAAACAATAAAATAGTCTCGACGTTTTGTCAAGTCATAAAAACCGTGCGTAAGAGAGGCAGATCACTAGTTGTATTTTATTTGCTAAAATGAATCTAATGTCATATTTCGTTTGTTTCAGTGTCTAATGCTAAGCCTACCATGTGGCTACTAGGCGGTGGAGCGGCTCGTCCGCCTCCACAACGAGTAGACCGTGGACCTGCTATCCTGGCCACGCCTGATGGTGCAATACCTCAGGTTCAATGCATCACGCATAACTTCGCCACTACTCCGAGGAAGCGAGGACTCGCTGTAAGTTTATACCACATATTATATCATGAATCTTGGTTCTTAGTTAGTCGAAAGGCGTAGCGTTGAAATGCCTCTCACAAGGTGGACCGATGACCTTGTGGGGACCGCAGAAATCCGTTGGATGCGAGGAGCCAGGAGCTGTCGATGTGATCGCACATCGGGGAGGCTTAGGACCAACAGTGGATCTCTTTCGACTGAAACGATGAAGATGATGATGGTCGCTTAGCTGTGATGCCAGATTGCGAAAATATACCTACTGTCTGATTTTATTATGAGTTACGGTAAAGGTTACCTGTATTTACTGATATGGAAACGAATCATTCTCATTCTCTAAAATATAGTTTCAACATATGAATGCGTAGCCCCTTGGTGTAAACAGTTACACTGCCCATAGTGATGTCTTTAACAAAATGGATGTTTTTATCGCTAGAGATAACCATTTTACACTAGAGTAACTTTCTTGCCTGTTTGCCAATCCATTATATGTAATAAGTGAAACTGAAAAGCCTGTAAAAACACACCAACATTATGATCACCTGAGTAGAAACTAAAGCGCCCAATTTTACATTTTTAGTTTAACTTTTTATTTATTTTTGTTGGATAATAATTTTAATTTTATTAAGTAGCATAGCAGTGTTTTAGTTTATTTTTTATTCGTTTAATAATTGTATTGTGTTGTAGTTAAGCTAGTGATATTCCTGTGCGAGTCCAATAAATACTTTTTCTTTCTTTCTTATTTAAAATACACAAAGTATGTCGTTAAAGTAGTTTATTCGTAAAACGCTTGAAGTAACACGATAAATGCGCGTTCTTTGCCGCCTGGGTTTCCGTGTACATATTAAAACGCGTTGTTCCCGCAAAATTTACTGAACAACGCCTTTACAACACATATGGAGCCCACATCGTCTCTAAAGGTAATTTGTTAGTAATTTCAGATGCTTATGTTTTCACGAAATTACTGTAATAACGGGAAAACAGTAAAAAACACTCACAAAGATCCCCGAGGATGTTCAAAGCGTACCCGGAACTGTACTTGAACATTTTTGTTACCGCTCAAGTTACCGCATGAAACACAATTATAACTAATTTATCTACAGCATTTAATAGAGGTATAACATGTAGTAACCAATTAATGTCTCATTGCAGTGAAAAGGCATATTAAAAAAAGACATGAGCATTATTCACCACGGTTGCTCAAGGCGAGTTGGCAGTTTATGACTTGTACAAAATGGCGGGAGCTGGACCAATAAATGACAAGTACCTAAAGTACTTTATTTCAATAAAGCAACGATTTGATAACCAAGAAAGCCTCCTCAAGCTGCGCCTTTATTTGTTATGGAAAGTTGACTTGCAGCTAACATATAAATTTAAAATCAGGGTCTGCCCTTTGTATTATTGGAAACAAAACTACAAAATCAAAGGAAGCGATATGTTTTTATGATATCAGCTAGTCGATTTCGAAGGCTGAACACAAAAAACAAGAACACTTAGTAACTTTGTATCATCCCCGTTTTGGTAAGTAGGAACGTGTGGCACGCGGTAGACTAAAGTTACATGACCCACTACACCACGTAAAGTTTTATTGACGATCACACGTAGCTACTAGAGATGTGGTACTAGAGAGGTGGCTAAACCGCTGCCTCAGTTAAATATTTATTCGATACTGTTTTGAAGACATATTTTCAACAAATTCGACATTAACGACTTTAACATCAATTTTAAAACTAACTTCGTGAACTGTTTTCATTTGTTTCTCTATTTATATCGTATTTTTGTTTACAAAATTGTTTCTAGTGGCTCTATCTGTTATCTTGAATGGGATACGAAACAGATTTATCATAATTTATACGCCGAAATTATAGCGTACCGAGTTCGTTATGTCCTTGTTACATTATTTACTTTTTTTACGAGCTGTTGGTGGAAGCAACAAGTGAATAAACAGTTTATAATGGTGTTGAAGGTTAGGGGGAGGGGAAGTAGCCTTTATCGTCTGGTTACAATAATTAACTGCAACTACCAATCTATGTACTTAATTAAATTCTTTCGTTCATTTACTGACAAACCGCTTAGGCTAAACCACTGTGTCTAGAAGCATGTTATTTTGAACGAGACTTGCTTTTATATAATAATAATACCCACCGCCGTACTTCTACGTTGAGGATGTGGTAGGGCTTGCACTCTCCTTTGTACTCTAGGTCTATGCAGCTAGAGTTTACTTTGCCGAAAGCAGTCTAGGGTGAGGAGCCACACTAAGAGAATTGCATAAACCCACGTGGCAGCATGTGGACAGTTGTGACCCCACGGACCCATCTTCCTGGAGATGACGTCACGTTCCTCATCTCTGATTTACCTTCATTGACCGGCTGGAGTAAACACTAAAACGAACAAAGCTCCCACCTCATTCTTGCCTTTATCGGTCGGCTTGCGTGGAGATTACACTGAAAGTTTTAAGAAATAAAAAACGGAATGATGTATTTAGAAGCCCGTCAATACTTTATTTTCGAAGTAGTCTCCGTTCCATTCTAAGCATCGTCGCATGCTATGGAACCATTGACTGAAGCAGTGGGCGTACTCTTTTTTAGAGATTCCATCTTCCACGTCTTTTTCGGCATCTTCAGGTAAGTCCTAATTTATCCTTTATTTTTGGAAATAAATACATTTCTCAAGACAACTGATAACCAATGACTGATATACCAATCTGCTGTAACAGTCCGTTTATCTTCTAGAAAAATTGTTGCAAAAGTCCCTTGCGTCCAAAGAATGAAGCAATCTTCTTTTCCGATTTCTGACCTTCTTTACTTTTGTCGGCAAATCTTCAAATGAAAACAATCATTGCGCAAATCGACTTTTCTTTTCAGACTCATAACAATATATCCAGCTTTCACCACCTGTGGCCATTTGTCATTAAAGGGTTCTCGTCACCTACGACAGCGTTTTTGATGTGCCGTCAAATTATAAGGTATCCATCTAGTACAAAGCTTTCTGACGCCTAAATGTTCATGAAATTCTTTTTCTACTTGACTCATACCAATGCCTAAAGCTGCCCGAATCTTTTCATATGTCCTCTTCTATCAGCTTCTATTAGCCGCACGTTATCTTCAGTAGTCGCCGTAGAAGGACGTCCTTCTTGCGAACCATCAGTGAGTATGCTTCGACCACGTTTAAACTCATTAAACCAATTGTAAACAGTGGCACGGGATAGGGCTTAGTCATGAAATGCTAATCGAAGTCAATCGTAGCATTGTTCTTGAGTAAGACCGCAACGAAAGTCGTGCAAAATCATTGAGCGAAAATGTTCTCTTGTCAAATCCATTTCGACGCACGATAGACACTTTATAAATACCCGCCAATTTGTAAAAACAAATGCCAAATGAATTCATGAATTATTCCAAAGAGTTCCTAATTTGAAATATAATTCTTTTAAAATAAACTTTTCATCGGCTGCTTTTCTTACTGGCCTGTTATAAAAACTTTTAGTGTGACCTCTGTATTACTATTATTTTACGAGAGCCACTATAAAATAAAACATTTTTCTGTACATAGAATAAGAAACTTGTTTATTACTAAAAGTGGTTTATTACTAAAAATTCAAAATTAAAGTTTGTTGCATTACTTTAGAGTTGAAATTCGTGTAGGTTGCCTTTCTATTATTCATATTACAGGAAACTTTGTTGTGATCGTCAAAGCTATGCATTTAGCTCGGCCGTCGAGGGACAGTGGCTTCATACATGCTAATTAATTGTTTTGCACCCGCTATCGTATTTTAACACCTACGTTGCTTGTTTACTTAATTAATAGAATATTAAATACTTACTTATTAAAAAGCAACTTAGGTACTACGTTTCTTTTTCTGTTGAAAATGCATTATTTATACTCATGAAAATATAATGAAAGGGTGTATCATCATCATCTGCCTAGCCTTTTCCCTACTATGTTGGGGTCAGCTTCCAGTCTAACTGGATGTAGCTGAATACCAGTATTTTACATGGATAGACTTCCTATCTGACCTCCAAAACCCAGTTACTGGGTAACACGATACCCCTTAGTAAGACTGGTTGTCACATTTTCGGGCTTCTGACGACCCGTAACTACAGTCAAAGATCTACGAATGACAGCCGGGACCAACGGTTCAACGTGCTTTTCGAGGCACGGAGGAGTATTGGTATATAAAGATGGTCACCCATCCACGGACCAACCGCGGCAAGCGGCGCTTAACCTGATCGATTCCCTCAAAAAGGGTATATAAAAAACGTTAACTCTAGGCTAAGCGTTAATCCTAATCCTAATTCCTAATAGGTATTCCTAATTCCTAATTCTACTAATATTATAAATGTAAAAGTTTATATGTTTGGATATTTGTTATTCAAACGACTTAGCTGGCGTCTTCACATTGAATTGACTACTTCCCGCGTAAGGAAACTTATATGGGCATTTAAGAAGCTTCGACACGTGACTCAGTTTAAACTACTACTAACTGTGTATCTTGCGCTGGCGCAGTCAATCATAAGCTACTCTATCACGGCCTGGGCAGGCGCTTGCAAAACCTTTCTGATTCACCTCAAAAGAGCCCAAAGATCTCTGTCAAAGGTCATGACATTCAAGCCATACCGATTTCCTACGAAAGATTTGTATTAAAATTGTAAAGTATTTCTCGTGAGACAACTGTCTACTTTACTTTCTCATATGAAAGTACAACTGGTCTTCTTATTCTCACAATGAAACAAAATCAAATTATACCGGTAATTCACACCACAGAACTAAAAGGAACTATTACTCGTACGGACAACATTTTTACATGGCCACATACATTTACAATCAAATAAATAATACACTTAACATAAACCCTTTAACAACTAGAGAAAGTAAAAAGAATGAACATGGCTTTAAACACTGGATTATCACCGAACGGAAGACCTACTACACCAGCAGTACTCATTAAACACATACCCGCACACCATCACCCACCTACACACACACTGTCTCTCACACACCATCACACTCACGCTCTCACACCCTCACACACCCTCACAGCATCCTAGACACACATATATGCACAGTTATTGCATTCCCAAAGAGCTTCCGTGCATCTTTCATTTCTTTTATTTTACCATGTTTTTTTTTAAATTACCTAATTAACTTGTTGCACAGACTGTTATGAAATGTACCACAAACGGGTAAAGACATTGGTTCCTGTAACACAGGTTGCTACCTAGCTAAGGAGTCAGGGCTTCAATTAAGTAAGTTACACCTGTATTTTGTGTCAATAAACAATTTTTATTTTATTTTTGTGTCAATAAACAATTTTTATTTTATTTTTGTGTCAATAAACAATTTTTATTTTATTAATCACGCAAAAAGGCTGAGCGGATTTGGATGAAATTTGGCACACAGATAGTTTAAAATCAGGATTAACACATAGGATTTAGACTTTTTATGCTGGTAGTACGTTCCCGTGGAAACCTTTAGAACTCCAAGCGGGCGAAGCCGCTAGAAAAAGCTAGTGAGTACTAAAAATCGTGAAACATTATTGAATTAAAAGAAATGTCGTTAAAAGAGGTCTGCTGAATAAATTTTGGTGTATTCATTATGCTTATGAATGCCAAATATCATATGCCTCTCATTTACCAACGAAAATCGTCTTAATAACAGATAGAGTTTGTCAAAAATATTATTCCCTATTGAAATCGCATGATGTTGGCTTATGGCCATTATTTATCATATTCACGACATCTCAACGTTAAGAAGACAAACAATGGAAAATTCTTGTTTACTTTCTTATAACTACTAACTGTTTCTTTCGAGACTTAATAATAATTGATTAGATAATAACTAAAACGCTACGCAAGTAATACAATTTATAAAACGTACTTTGATCGTGAATGTCCCTGATTGGTCCAAATTGCCCCTTTAATATTAAATATGTTTATATTGAGGCTGAGAGCAGTCTCAACATCATTTAAAAGGATTTTAGAGATCAACTGCTTTTATTCTTTACTAGTTTTCGCCAGCGGTTTTGCCTGCTGAAAAATAGAGTATCCCAAGGGAACATGCTACTAGGTTATAAGTCCTATAGTATCCAATGTCCTAATCTAGACCATAGTCTACCTATGCATCAAATTTCTTCTAGAAACTTTAACATTTATACTAAGTAGGATTGAATTTTCTGACTTATAAACATACCCTTTTCTGTGAACACCGTTCTAATCCATGTCGACTTACTGAACTGTATAATTTCCATGAAGTCATTCCTGTTATTTTAATTTCTCACCACGTTTCTAAAAAAACATATCCATCGTTTATTCTGCCACATTTAGATCCTCATTATACTATCATCAACTTTTGCAGATTTCATTCATCGTTTATTAGGTATTCAAGATTCATTATCTACTTTTAAACAATGCACATTTATATGTATAGCTGCAATAGCTACAAATTTTATTGTATTTCCCTTGTATATCCATGGTTTATAGGAAGTAAACTCATGTGACTAAAATAGTCATAAATACAGACAGTGAGAGCCCAACGAAAAGATGCATGGATTGCGTGAACATTAATATGAAAGAGAAGGGAGTGAATGATATAGCGTTACGGTTGAAAGGGGACAATGTAAGAAAAAAAAACGTGTTGGGCCGACCCCAAGAAATATTGAACAAGGACAGAAAGATGACGATGATTTATCAATATTCAATTCCACACTCAGACAACAGATTTCTACTTCTCAGGTATCTAGTTCAATCTCGAGCAATCCTAAAATTTTAAATTTAATTAAAATAAACAATTCTGTAGGCACTACACGGCTAAACTACTTACGTAAACAGGTTGCTAATTTGTCTAATTTATGTATAAGACATACTATAAAATCGAAAGGCCCCGTAAAAATAAGACCGCGAAGACATATGTAAGTAAAACACACTGGCATACAAACCTACATTTTACTTCCTTCGAAATCTGAAAAGGTCAAAGAGGCGTGTAAACTCTTTGAAAATATTTTGTTCTTTACAGGCAAGTAAAGAACAAAGAGTTTACACGTTTTCCTCCGTCCTCTTTGATCTGTACTGTTTTTGAAATAATCCATTCCTAAATGGTGGAAAGTTATTAGTTGCTTGCTGTCTTTGAATTCAGGTCGACAAAAGTGTGATACCTACGTACTTATCAAGGTAATTGGATATCCCTGTTAGAAAAGTTTCCAATCCACTAATGTTATGGACAAGAAATGGCGGCAGCCTTGCCCTCAATGCTATAATATTGAGTTATACTCTTTATCGATGAAGTTATAACTAACACGTAACCTAGTCTAATAAATAAAAAATAAAAAAAATCCTAAACAAAAATTAAAAGCAACCTGTATAAGAATTTTGAGATTGACTGGAACCGTTCTTCATAAACATTGCATGTGACTCACGTAGGTAGGGTACTTACTAATAGATGTTTACGGCTATCGTAGTTTTTACGTACAAATTATTTTGAATGTACCTACATTGTTTAATTATTAGTGAATCAACACATTAGTGATTAAGCAGTGTTATCGAATTAGTGAATATGAGTATCAATACAAACCATCTCTGGTTTAATGATACAAATAAACGAACTTGTTTTAAGACTTAATGATACAAATAAACGAACTTGTTTTAAGACAATATATCTACGAATAAATAAAAAATAATAATAAATAGTTACAATGAAATCTCTGGGTCACCACCTGCCTGTATTTTTCCCAATTATGTTGGTGTAGGCTTCCAGTCTAAAACGGATGCAGCTGAATACCAGTATTATACATGTAGCGACTGCTTATGAGACCTCCACAACCCAGTTACTGGGTAGGTCATACGATACCCCTTGGTTAGGGGCACTGATTATCGTACTATCGGGCTTCTGACGATTGCCACAGATCCACATATGACAGCCGGAACCAACGGCTTATCTTGCTTTCCGCGGAGATACGTAGGGGTCTTTATATGTAAAGATGGTCACCCATCCACGGGTCAACCGCGGCAAGAGTAGTTTTACCTGATCAATCGAATCGTGCGGTCATTATTACTTAGCCACCAAGCCTTAGTAAAAACTTTCGATGGTTCCTTGTCAATTATAGTAGATATAGGAATGGTTATAATAGTTTTTTTTTCTTATACCTTACCTACATAAGGTTGCAACTCTTTAAAGCGATTTTCGCATTTCAGCATAGCAAACTTTTGCTAGTTTAGGTATCATGACGCAAAAAGCTAACTTCGATTTAAACACATATTAAGATTTATGTAATAACAACAAACAATAGTGTAGACTTTAATAACATGTTGTAACAAAGTAAATTAATAAAAAAAACTAACAGTCCATTTTGGTATTGATGACATGTAAACACAATATCTCAACCTCGTGCAGACTAGCACGACGTGACAGACGGGTCGCGCCTGTTTGAAGAAGCCTTTAATCGGCATCATAATGTAAAATATGGAACCCCCAAAAACATGTTTACCCACTAACTATATTGGCATGTTTTCTAAATAGAAACGTGACTAATACAGTTATACATAATAAAGTTATTTCGTTATAACATTTATTTAACGTTAAAAGCTTGCCTTTATCGCTTTAACGTTTGATTCCTTTGATACACTCGTGATTGGGTTTTCTTGTTTATAAAAATATAGAAAATCCGTTTGTTTCTTGTAAGCACTCTAGCACTTAATAGTTAAAGTCATCAAGCGTATATCACGTGTAGAAGGGTGGGCAGGTATAGAGGGCATCTTATTCGTTAGCTGATGGAAAACTGTGTAAAATAGAACTACAATTATTTAGTAGTAGAAAGGGTATGTCCAGAGCTGCATGTCGATCCTGCAACCATTTCACCGCGTGATGTGAGCATGTAGTGAACTGACAGTGTCATCCCATCGATGCTTGGTCAATCCCTAGCATCAGTGTGATGGCACTGACAGCTCACTCCACGCTCACTTCATATGGTGAAATGGGTACAGAATAGCAATGCAGTATTCTGTCATATTAAGATTAAGTATGCTGTTAATTTGCTATGATAATCCATCCTTTACTAGCATAAGTACAATCAGCTTATAATCTTACCAGTGCTGGGAGACAGACTTCCTTTCTGTGACAGGTAGGGGCTATAATCCACTACCCGTACATGGAATCTATATTCGAGTTTTTTTTTTCTAAGACATGCCAGTTTCCTTGCAATGTTTTGTTTAACCGTTTAAAATTCAAAATCATTTATTTGCAAATATGTGTAAACAATGTGCAGATGTTTTACATTAATGAAATAGTTGTATATCAAATTCTTGGTAACACCATATTTTACCTTTCGGCATGCAAACAACGTACAGTTGAAATACAAAAAAAAACCTAAACAAAATAATAAGAATGAGATCAATAACACTTGTTTAAAAATAAATCTTATACTTTTTATCCTACAAATATTCAGATACGCTGTAATTATGCTTTGTTTATCAAAAAGTTTTTTTAATGTATGTATTAGGCGATGACATACTAACTGAGCGGTGATGAAATAATTTACGTAAAGTAAAGTGCCTGCCTACTAAGCGACTTACAACTAATAAGTCGCGTTACCACTGGACCACCGCAGTTTTACTTTATTAGACCTTTAACAAATTCGTGGTATTTTTGAAGAATTAACGTAAATGTACCAAAAACAATATTTCTGTAGTTAGTGCCTAACCCCAATGGGAACAAGACGCGAGTTGTAGGTATGTTAATTAAATTTTATGTTTGAACCACTCTTGCAGATTTGTTGAGGTCAACAAACGTTTCTAAACTTTTTCACTGAAAATTTCTTTCATTCCGTAATCAGTTTGGTAACAAAACTAGATGTAACAGAGAGTAATATCTCGCTCTAAATCCCAGGGGAGATAGCAGTCGTAATAATAAGAGCTTGCCCTCTGACGTATCCATTTACTTGTGCAGCAAAACTTTCCTTCTTCGTCGAAATGTGATTGAAAAACAAATGGATCATTTACGTGATTGCGTCTGGTCTTATTCGTTCTGAAAGTCACTGAGTTTATCAGAGATTCTATTTGTAAGATAACTACGAATACTATGATTTGAGTATGGGTAGGTTGTGCAGTAACAAAACTAAACGCCTTTATTCCCTAATGTTTCGTTGTAGAATATCACCATAATTTTACCATTAATTTTTAAGTGCCATGTAACAAACAGAAAGCGAGCTTTATAAAAAAAAAATGCTATGATAAAACAAAGAATTCTGAGTCGAATAAAGAAAAATGTGTGATTTTTTTTTGTGAAGTTTCCATTGACTTTTTATACTTTGCTGCTATCGTGTAGCTAGTATTTCCTCCTTTCAGTAAAACACATACGCTTACGATTACGCTACGATACGGTTTCAAAGAAAAGCCCTAGTTTTTTACATATAATTGTTTTAATGAACAATATGGGCTGAGCTGAATCATAATCAACAACATCATCATCATCATTTCGACCAAAAGACGTCCAATGTTGGACAAAGCTCTCTCCGAAGCTCCGTCACTTCGATCAGTCTGTTCTTCCCGCATCCAGCGGTTAGCGGTTTCCTGCGGCCTTGACAAGGTCATCGGTCCACCTTAGAGAGGCCTTCCTACTCACTTCGGAACCAGGGTAACCGGCATTGCCCTAAGAATTGAGCTGAATATTTAATTGATACTTAGCTCACCTACTGGTCCTTCGATCTGTCTGCAGTTGCTATGGAAATAGACGTGGTAAAATAATTATAACTCGTTAAATGTGAGTATACAATTTTACCTGGCTGTACACCCAGTTTGAGGATTTATGTTTGTTTTTATAGGCTTGTGATCTTACGAGATGCTATGATCGAGGTTATAGAACACATTTGCCTAGACTTCGAACTCAAATTTCTGGATTCACAAACTCAAGCAATTTAATACGATGTAACCTTCTGCTATTAAAGTAACTATTACTATCTTTGGAATCAAAACAAAGGATCATAATAAATATAAATTGGTCTTTTGGGGTAAATGTTACCTGCCTTAATATTATCATAGCAACCTTGCCTATTATTAACCAGTCGAGGTCGGTAATGCTTATTACTAGAATGAGGTATTATAGTACAGAAGCTTAATTTAATACGAATTCTGGCGGTTATTCACACAATCTCTTGGGGATGTAGCAATATATTTGAGAATTAACATAGTGTATGACGCTTAAGGGACTACAAATTTGACTCTAATTTATTGTACAAAAGTTTAATTTATTTGCTATACAACTACGTACTTTGTATGAAACCCAAGCAATGTGATATGCTGATATAAATTTTGTGAGATTTAGATCACGTTTGTACTGGTTGCTTATTCGTTAGGACTGGTATATTGCTTTAAATAAAGTAGTTTCTAGATCTTTTTACTCTGCTTGGTACGTGAACGAAAACTGTGCTGCCACACATGGATAAAATCATGGGGTCTTATTAATATCTACTTAATTCATAGGTATCTACTTCCATTTACAAATTAAACTTTCACACTGATATTAAAGATGTTGTTTTTTTTTTGGATGGGAAATCATCAAATAACTTCTCCCGCTCTGGGTGGAGCGGGAGGGCGTGTCAGACTTTTACTGACTAAACCCACCCGTGTTCCCTCAGTTGCCTGTGTGCCAGGGGCCGCGGTATCTCTTTCGAACAACCCGCACCCCTGGCAGGCATCGGTCCTTGCGGACCCCCTATTGGTGCTGACATCTCTTTGAGGCGCGCGTGGAACACAACGCGCCGTCGACCCGGGCTTGGTCCTTACTGGACAGCGAGCTACCCATTACTCGCCGTCCGCGATCAAAGATGTTGTTTACGTGGTGGTTTCAGTTAGTAATTTCAATACTGTGGCCGTGACAGAATGTGCACTTTTATAAAATCTAAATCAGAAAAATGCAGTACCCCAGATTTTTGCATTAATTTATTTAGGCATTTTTATGCTCGCTGAAAGTTAGAGTACAATTTCAATAAAACGTTGCTAGGAATCGAAACAAAGGCGCATTTTATTGTGAAGCTAATTACGAGTGCAAAAGAAGCTGGTGCGGTTAAGGTCCACGTGGAAGGAAGTATGCCATAACTTTGCTGTTATAACTTTTTGAAGTTTATTATTAAAGTGCAGTCAGGAGACCGTGGGTCTAGGTTTACTTGTACCCATTAAACAAAGGGGAACCTGACTTGATTACCATATTTAGGAAAATGTATAGAGGGAAAAGCTAGCTAAAGCTAGCTAAAAAAAAACCTAGACTACCAGCTGGTAGTCTAGGTTTTTGTCTAGCTTTTGAGTTCTTAAATTTCGTGGCTTCGGGGGATACACTATCAATCATATTACTTCAGTGCCAAAACCACTTTACCTGCAGATATTTCAAGAGATTTTTATTACATGCACGCTTACCTACATGCAGGATGCTGCTGTAGATTCTTTCAATTTTCCTTATATTGTTTTTGTTTACCCATTTATTACAACCAACCTATCCTGGAAACACTTCGCTTATAATGCAGAAAATATTCATAATTAAATAGATCAGATTAACTTACCTAGTGACATCCGATCCTCAATGATGTGAAGTAATCTCGTCCTCATGGTTATACTAGGTTTTGAAAGAAAACATCGTGAGGAAACAGTCACGTCCGTCAAACATGTGAACATCCAACATCCACACTGGGCTAGCGCGGTGGATGACGGCTCGCTCCCTCTCACAGATAGAAAGCCAATACCTTTTGCACTTTTTGGACACAGGCCGTGTCCAAAAAGCTTATTACTTAAGGTTTAAGCCTATGCTTAAGCTTTATCATGGCTACAAGACAACTTACAATATTTTTTACATAAGAGTAAACTAAGATTCACTAATCCATTCACTAAAAGAAGTGTTACACTATTTACATGTTGGACTCTTGTGTATCGTATTCGTCATCATTAAATCAGGAAGCTTTCTTTCTGTCACTGTGATATTATCATGGTATGGTTTTATGAGATGTTAATCCCTCTACACTTTACCCATTCATGCTGTCCGTCCGTGATCAATGCGTGACGCAAAACGATAGGTGATAGTGGACGCAAACCAACGTGAAATATTCGTGTTAATGGACGCATATTCAGTTTTTTCACCTGAAGTTGTTTAATTGTCGTATTTAGAAAAGGTTTTAGTTATGTACCTAAGTGCAACATAGTTCATCTTTTCGTGTCAACGGTACTTTAATCAAATTCAACTATAATTCATATTGTTTGAGCGCTACTGCGCTACTGCGCGACCTACTGGTGGCCAACACCAACGGCGAGTGCGGTGCTTCTGATCACACCATGTACTACTTACTGGCATGTCCTATGTGTTCGTTAACTTGCATCTTTCATGGTTGACTGACGCCGCAACCTAGTTAATTTAACAGTGGACATATTGTCTTATTTGTAGTTACGTCCGTTCAAATCTCCGCTTCCCAAAGGTCTATAATGATGAATGCTTTGTGCGATAGTGCGAAGCACGATCGGTCATGGCCGTCGGGCACTGTTGTCCTCCAAGATTGATAACGTAGCTATAAGCTACGTTATCAAGCTATTAACAAGAGTCTGACTCTTGTTAAGCATAAGTTCCAATATCAAAACAAACTTTTCATCACTGGTCAATACTGTAGTAATGTTTTAAATTATTTATTTCCAGGAATGGGTGTGGACCCTGACCGGCCACAACCGTCACAATCGTGAGAAGGTGGACCCTGGAGGTGAGCTGCAGATTATGCTGCCTGCTCAACCTGATAAGGCCACGTCTGGAGAAGTCTGCTTGCTGGCCGAAAGCCCCTTCAGGATCCTGAGGGTGCGTCCATTTTTGTTTTAATATAGGCTGGGCTGCAGATATGCCATCGCGTCTTCTTTAGCCTCGCCTTTTACCTGTTATGGGTGATTTTCTCAATCACGCAACGCCATTAGCTTCGGCATCATCTTCCGGAGGAAGTCTCTGAGATTGTATTTGGTACACCCTCCAATATCGAAATATTAACGTAATCTTACAGTTTTTTTACACATTAGAAAATATTAAAATTTAAGTTTAATTAGTTAAGTTGGTAGCCTCATATTTTAGTATACAAGAACTCTTTATGAATCAATAAACAATTTGAAATTGCCACTTCGAAACTCCTTTTACAGCAATAAACTTGTTAAAACACGAAACCGCAAGTTTTTAATATTAAAAGTTTTTCGTAAACGTTTGGCAAGGAATTCGTATGTTGCGAATTGCGAGGTTAATAAACTTTCCGTCAACTTGGAAACATCTGTTAGGAATGCCGTTGTTTGAAGCTTCACTGGATCTTGAAAGTAATCCTGGAAAGCAATCTTCAAGGAGTTTTCTGACCCCTTGATACTGCAATTTCCCAGGTGCACCAACTGTGAAATTGCACCTTCGAAGGGTATGTTACAAAGGTAATTTATGGTAGTGTATAAGGAAAAATATCAAATAGGAACAAAACTCTGTATTGATATTTTGGCAGATGGTGAGTAACATATTATTGATGTTTAACTTAGCAGAGTGGGTGAAAATATATTTTTAAAGATTGATACAATAAAAATACAATTAAAAATATTGTTTCAGCAACATAATTGACTGACTCAGCGGCAATCGTGGCAATAGCGTACATATTTACATTATAATACAAGAGCACTTTTTATGTAGACATCAAATGAAAAATTAATTCCACGTTTTAAAAGTAGACTAATCGTTCTACCTATTTTATAATCATTGACACTTTTTACGTCACCCACGTCATAAAGGGTTCATTATTTACCCAGGATATCACACTATGACCACGTGTAAATACGTCACTACATATTACGCGTGAATACACCCACACACGGACATCGCAAAAAAAAGCTTGACTCATTAAAGGACTGACACCCTTAAAACAGACTAATGGAGTGCTAAAGCACTTTAGATACCACTATCCTATCATTGTCATTCTACTAAAATCCACTCGTCCGAGATTGCACTATGAGCAATAATTCGCGATAATCATAATATTTTTGAATAAATTGCGTTTCGGAAATTATTTTGGGGTCATTGCTCTTTTAAACGGTCGGCTGAGATATATTAGATGCAATTTGATGGCCTCTCTGATCGAGGTGTGTACTGAACTAAACAAGCTTGAACAAAGTGACCTCATTAAAATGGCTAGCGCTATGCATAGCAGAGACTAATTGACAGGGCTTTTTTACCCGACTGCGCCAGAAGGAGGGTTATGTTTTTCGAGTGTATGCCAAAAATCCTTGTTTCCATCTTTTTTTTAAAGTTCACTTTTTGCGGTTATTATTTGTTTATGTTTTTTTTTATTGCAGACTTGTTTTTTTTACACTGATGGTGCATTTTAATCATTCCTCAGGCTGAACCATAGTTGAATTTTAGTTTTTGCTCTGAAAACAGGACACATTACTCAAATAGAAAATTCACGACGATCTTTAAAAATACATTTCCTACCTCGATCATTGTCGGATGTCATTGTCTATGAAATACCATATTAATGAGTCATCCGGCAAAAATTATCTCACCAGTTAAACCAGGAAAAGTCCTCGACTCGTGGAAGTTAAAATCCCCCGACCTCGGACACGACACGTTCTAACGTAAATGATCCATAAGCTTGCCCAAATTGTAGGTGGCTTTCCGCTGAATATAAATGTGATATTACACAGCAAATATTGTTTAACTTTCCCTTAGAGGTCAAATACGCTTCCTAGATGAAAACATTGCCTATGGGGCTATAAAAACGGTATCACAATAACCAAAGGACGCTCCCACATGCCATCAATATAACCCCATGGAGCAAGGACCAACCTTTATTGAATATTGAACCAATGAATAATATTTTTTGCGACGAAGAATAGGGAAAAGGTGGGCCTGGGAGAAATCTATGGGTACACTAGAAACAACCTACTCGTAAAATGATAGCGGTCCCAAAACATCCAGAAGATTATGGAATCAACACTGGAGTACCCAAGATTTACCTACTTATTTTCATCAAGCATAAGCTCTAAGATAACTTAACCTTGAAACACCGTCATAAACAACAACAAATTGAGTTCTCTATTTTTCGATAAAACTTTCTACTTCACCTACGCGCATATACGCAATTACATAAAAAAGTGATCACCTAATGTAACCAATTCAGCCATATAAAGTCATAAGCCATGTACACTAATAACTAAGAGTGTCCGCTTTCGTTCTTCGTTACTTAAGTTGTTATAAGGGAGCGAATGTAGTAGAAGCGTGTAGCGGAATGGCTTATATGTATTTCAGTGCACTTTTATAACATCGGAATAGCAAATAAGTAGTTACACAAACTGCCTAAACGTCCTTTTAACTGAATTAAAGGACGTTTAGGCAGTTCTTGTAACTATTCCGGTGGATGGCTAAAAGAGATCGATCGCCTTGTTCGATAGTGAACGCCTACACTAGTTTTAAATATGGTTGTCCTTTTTGTTTAATGTGGCGTACAAAAAATTGTTTAATAAAATATATAACTAAAATGGGTGGACGAGGTCTAGTTAGAACTGTTTCAGACCATGAATGGTTGAGCATTATTTACTAAATGTTATAATTTCGGGTCTCGCAGAACTTTTGAACAGAGTTAGTAGTTCTCATATCCACCCAACCAGTCCACCCGAAAGTGCTCAGTACTTTCACAGCTTCAGGACAAAATCGTGAAAAACGGATAAACTAGTCTTTTTTTAGGAATATCTGTAGGTACAGACGCCAGCAAATCAAGGTACTCCAATCTGTCAATATTCTTTGATAGATTTTCATCTTTATAACATAAGTATAAGGTTCATGTTCAATTCATGACATACATTGACTGCCTCGTGGGTTGTAGTAGTCGCAAGCGCTACTGCTTAGCTTGAGGTCCTAGGTAAGATTGCCAGGTTGGTAAAGTGTTATTGGGTATTTCTATCTGGAATTTCCTAGTAGCAGCCCGGAGCATGGATGTGTGCCAGGTGAAAGCAATAGGCTCACCCCTATTTCATGGGACTTAAACATAAATGGCGAAATGTGGGTGTACTATAGATACACGCCTGCGGAACTATTCAGGAAAACAAGGTGTGATGTTATATACGCGCGTACAAGTCATACAATATTTCAACCCCTATTTCAACCTAGGGAATCTAGTCGCGGGCTTGAACTCACTGGTGGGTCTGGCTAGAAAACACGTTGTCTCACCAGTTACGCTAGTTTACACGCACAACGTTATTGAGTGAGATGCAGGACCCTATATAGTAAAACAGACACGTAAAAAATTAAAATAAGTCCTTCCGAAGATCGGGTCATAAGAAAAAACCACTTCATAAATCAATTACTTATAAAGTTTATTGAACTTTTCGATATTTGAACTTTGTCGTTTTGGAGATTTTATACTGCTTTTATTACTTAAACACGCCCAAAGTTTGATAAAATTAGCAAGAAAACGAATCTTTGGTGGCTCCTAACTTTTTTATGGCGTTTTATTTTAGTATTCTGTTTCCACACATACTATATTAATAACGAGACAAAACCATACCATCTTTAATCGAACAGTGGAGTAATACACTCTCGAACTTTGTATGGAAAAAATGTCGACTAGATTCACCTTTAGGGATGAACTATCAAAAATCGTTCTTTAATTTTGACCTTCGTTATTGAAAGGAAATTTTGTGCAAAATTTCACACTACTTGGCTCAGTGGTTTAGGCTGCGCTTTGTCTGCCAGTGACTTTAGATTCTTTTTTAAGTAGAATGCTTAATTTTATGTTTATCACAATACAGTTTCTACTCAATGTTTGCCGACAAATAGTTCTTGACGCAGCCAACTTGACGTAACTAGAAATACACTCCTACAATGAATAGGATAAAATTTTAACCAGTGCACAAACTGAAACCATTAATTCTGCATAAGATTATAAGAAATTTTACGCCGGTTATTTAAAGAAGAAATCGTTATTCCATATATTTTGATCGCGTATGTATTGCATTTTTCTATGAATCAGTATTTCTTTTTTATAACAGGCAAAATTCAGTGTTAGGGGTTCTAAAATCATGTGCTGAATCTATGGTTACAGTTTGCGTACTGGTTAAAAATTCTTCCTGTATTACATAATATTTTATAGTACGACTAATAATAAATAATAGTCTGGGTACAATAATAAGTCGTGAACTATAAAACAGTTTTAAAACTGTTTTATAGTTGAAATAAGGGGTACTCTAGGTGCACTTTACCTTGAACGTAGGGATTTCAGAAAATGATTTAACGATTTCTAATGCTTGGTAAGACTTATGGGGTTGATTATCGTATGAAGTATATTTGGATTCTTTGATCCTACGTCTGATATGGATTTAGGATTCATATTTTTAGGTTTTACATGTAGGTCGTCCTTAGGCTAAAGTAAAATAAAACAGTAAAGTTTGTGGTTTCATTATATGGGTGTACATAAGTACTCTGAAATTTTCGTATCACTCCAATAGATAAGTGTCTGCAAAACTACGATACTGAAGAATCACAAGGTATAAAAAATCTTGCAAAAATTGCACCACACACCAACCCGCTATCGCTACCCCAACATACCCACGTCCTCCCTTGATAAAGTTCCACGGGTAGATAATCGCTAAACTCGTTAACCTGTTAATGGGCTATCGTTGTATCTCGATTATGTAAGATAACATCGGCCCCTGTAATCCCAACCGCCATTGTTAACCCGTGTGTAGATGGACATGGCCGGATGGTGCATAAGTGTGAAAAATGTGGCTCTTCAGACGCGCTAATACTGTGCCCAACATACCTGTGACACCGACTAAGCTGTATGCGGTGAGTGGCACTTATTTAATGGGTGGTGGAAATGTGTAGGAGCTTTTATCTTTCTCTAGCATCTAAATTGCTGTTTGCGTTACCAACAAACAGTAGTATTTGTCGAGAAAAATAAAGTTGCAGAAGCATAATGGCAGTTGAAACGGATAATTTAGAAGCAATTACTTTATGATTTAATAGTCCAACAATTTATTTTAGACTGAATGTAATTGTTCTGAAGCATATTAAGTGGTTAACTCTTCGATTTTTCTTGCGTTCCGTTTCCATTTCCTGTGAGCAAATTCATTCATTAAAAAGAAATACGTACTCTATAATTTGGTATTCTTGGCTTACTTTTACACGGATTCCTACTGCAGCTAGCCCTATATACACTACTGCGTGAAATAAGTCAGTACATACGTAAGTTAGCTTGCTTAATTTCTTCTAAGGTTCATGTTCGTGTTGACATCAGGCCTTGCTGATGATAAATAGAATTTGAAACGTTTACACTAATTACACAGTGCATCTTTTTACAAAGATTTAAATGTCCAAACACAGCTTTTACAAAAATATTTTCATTTTATTTGATCCCTGCTTTGTAAGGTCACACATAAAATCTTGACAATATAAAAATAGAAAAAGGACTCAATGAAAATAAAATATGTAAATGATTTCATTAGAATTGACTGACGGATACCAATTGTTTCGAGACGTTAGAATTTAAAATGGCGTCCGATAATTCAATAATAGGTAATATCGTTACTTGTTTGCGAACAATATTATTCAAAAGATTTGATTATCTCGGCTCCCTATTGGTTACAGTCGATGTACCTGCTTTTGTAACATTGAACTTGCTATCTACCTTTTAAAGCCCATATTCAAATTCGGTAAGGAGCAGTGGCCAAGTGGTATCAGCCCCGGCTTATGAGTTGTAGATCGTCAGTTCGAACCCAGGGACGCCCTTCACTTTGTGTATTTAATTACTGATCTTAAAGTAATAATATGTACAGGTATATAAAAAGAAAATAATCGTAAGGCATCAAAAAATACGTCTGCATCGTAGTCAATGGGAAAAGTGCCCAAAAGGCTGGCAGCATTGCCACGTTGTATGGCAATGCTGATTCTTCTGCCGAAAAATAGGCCAGCTTTTTGGTCACGTGACGAGTCGACCAACCGCTTGGAAATGTCTCGGAAAACTAAGTGGGCACTCGGGCCCCCTGGCAAAAAAAGCCCCTGTGGTGGATTAAAGCCCACTCCTAACAGAGAGGAGTCCTGTTTCCCAGCAGTGAAAAAATTATAGGCTTATTAATTGGAGCAGTGGTCGCCCAATGGTACTCCCGAATTACTTGAATCCTGGGTTCGCACCCAGGCAAGCTCTTACTTTTTGTAAATAATTTCATTACCACTGTTCTCAAAATGGTCTAAGAAAATATCGTGAGGAAACCGGCATGTCCTAGAATCAACAATTTGAAAGAAGAAAGAAGAAAGAAAGAAAAAACATTTATTTACCGTAAACATGACGCAAAAAGAAAAGGAACACAATAAAAATAATAAGAAAAGGTTGAGGGAAAATTTGAAGGCATGTGACATCTAACTACCCACACTCTCACAGAGAAGAGGCCACTGTCCCAGCAGTGGGAACATTAAAGGATAATCATGCTATGATTCAAAACCCTCGTCAGATCTTAATATAATTCGTCAACATGTGGAACGCGGCATACGGAAAATGCAAAAACATGCGAATTTTGGTAGCATTACTCGTAGTTTCGATACAATGATGTTTTGCCGATAGAATACATCACTGCCATTCAAGGTGGATGTAATTCATTTACCTCACTTTCATATTCAGCTTTCGCCTATTTGATGTTTCTTTTGAATCCATTTAGTGGTTTCATCTTTTTGACGTCGTGTATTGTCAGACTAAGCGTTTCGTTTTATACATTAAAAACTGACAAGATCCGGTGATATGTTACAAAGTTTATCGCCAACATATCAAATTATAGTTTATAGCAAACACATCGCTTGTTCGCAGAGAAAAACGCAGTTTTTCTCTTTCTTTAGTAGGCAGTAACTTACATTGGTTTTAACAAGGCAGTAAAAACAAATTTTGTAAGTATGCAACTTTACAATGGACGTGTTAACTCACATTTTCGACATGGGATGTTTTTCGTTTTCTTGGGATGTTTTTACTTTGAGCTAAGCAATGGAAGCATAGTTATAAGCTTGAATGAACTATGCGCTTAATACTCGAAAGTAGGCATTGTGTATGGATATAGTGTTTTTAAAACAAGGAATGGAAAAAGGATGAAATAACTTTTAAAGCTTATCGCCAAGGTTATCCTCAAGGTGTGTTCAAGGACCAAATATACACAATGAATTCAGGGTCCTTAATTAAACTGAAATAGTAATCTTCTACTAGCTTCAGTGTGAAACCCCACCACACTTTAAACTTTATTTCAGATACGTATTCGTTTTCGCCAATGGGTAGTTCACACTAATTGTGTTGGCTCAAAGCCACATTGTGTTTTTTAGTCAACATAGTAATATTAATCGTAGTTTATATTAATCTTTACAGGTTAATGCCTCTTTAATGTTCATGTTACCTTAGACCGATTTTTTCTGAAAGTCCTTCCGGGATTACAGGCGTTATAGGGTAAGTAGGAAAAGGGCAGACTTGTACTTATAGTACACCAAACATTACAACTTAGTCCCATATAACATAATAATGTAACAACCATTTCAGTACCTATATAAATGTCAGAACAGTAAAAGTTGCGTGTTCGTAAGATACAGCAACTTCTAGAATAAGTTCAGGTATAACTTAAGGTATAAAACTTAGATTAAGTAAACCAAAATATTTTTAACATGCACCATTTTACGTCATCATCATCATTTCAACCGAAAGATGTCCACTGCTGGACATATGCCTCCCCCAAGCTCCTCCACTTCGGCCAGTTCTGCGCTTCTCGCATCCAACGGATTCCTGTGGCCTTCACAAGGTCAACGGTCTATCGTGTGGGACGCCTTCCAACGTTACATCTTCCGGTAAGCGGTCGCCACTCCAGAACCTTTCGGCCCCATCGCCATCGGCTACTTGTTCTGCGAGCAATGTTCCTTGTCCACTGCCACTTAAGTTTGGCAATTCTTCGGGCTATGTCGGATTATTTGGTTCTCCTGCGGATCTCTTCATTCCTAATTCGATCACGTAGGGAAACTCCGAGCATAGTCCTCTCCATTGCCCTTTGGGTGACTTTTAGCTTTCTGATAGGGCCCATTGTGAGCGACCACGTTTCAGTACCATATGTCATCACTGGCAACACGCACTGGTCAAATACTTTCATCTTGAGACACTTCGGGATGTGAGACGAGAAGATATTGCGTAGCTTCCCGAACGTTGCCCTTTTACGTCTTCGTTAACAATATTGTACCCTAAGTAAAACTTTAAATAGAGACTAAATTCCTTACGGCCACAAAAAAAAAACTCAATTTATAAAATGGCCATAAAGAATGTCACAATAAACATTGTGGAATGGCTCTTTATGATGCTTACAAAATATTTATTTTCCTTCGTTCAGCCATTGTTTGTCTTTTAATATCCTTGCTCATTTCCATTTCAAAAGCTTGATAAATTGAAACTCCGCAACGACAATCTAAAAATATTAAAATTATTACCTAGTAGATAAGCATAAAATTTGTGATTCTGTATCTTCTAAGAATGTGTACGATTTATGAAGCTCATGTATCTATCTATCTTTGATGCTTTGGTGTTTTTCTCAGTAAACCTAGCTTCTTAAGTTTCATAAGTGCCCATGTACATTTATGTGAAATATAATACTAGAAACATCTACCTCGTCTTTCAAAACATAATTTATTTTTGAACCGTGTTGTAAAAGTATTTTTGAACCGCACGTCAGAGTACACTAAACCAGTATAAGCTGGCCTCGTATTTTGTTGAAACTCAGTGCTACGCTAGGCCAGCTCAAGGTCAAAATATTAACGGTGGAGCATACGGTGGAGGACTTCTCTGCCTGGGTGGAGCACCGCCGTAAACTCGAAATTGTGAAATGTATCAAGTTCGCCTTACCGAATGTTAGGAATTTAGGACCCAACATCGTCTTAGATAATGAGGTGCTTGAAACTGTAGACTCGGCAGTTTTTCTAGGCTTAACAGTAGATGCCAAACTTCAGTGGGGATTACATATATCAAGCCTAGCGGGAAGGCTCAGTTCGGCCGCCTACGCCGTCAGGAAAGTAAGACAATACACTGACGTTGATACAGCTCGGTTAGTTTATTTTAGTTATTTTCATAGCGTTATGTCCTACGGCATTCTGCTGTGGGGCAAAGCCGCTGACATTCAAAATATTTTTGTTCTTCAAAAACGAGCTGTTAGAGCAATTTACCAACTAGGTTCTAGAGTTTCTCTGAGAGAATTTTTAAAAGATGTTGGGATTCTTACGGTGGCATCGCAATTCATCTTCGCCAACATCTTATATATTAGGCAAAATATACACTTGTACACTAAAAATAGTGATATTCATAATATTAATACTAGAAATAAGGACAAACTACGTATTCCCTTTCACCGGCTACATAAGGTTCATAACTCATTTGTAGGTCTGGGTATAACCTTCTATAACAAGCTACCCTCTTCCTTGCTAGATCTGCATTTTAGTGCGTTTAAAGCTAAAGTAAAATCCACCCTTTGTTCAAAGGCATACTATTCTATTAACGACTACTTAAATGATAAGAATTGTTGGTCGCTGTGATTAACTCAAGACAATGTTTGTGTTCTTTCACCAGAATTAGCTTACCCACTGACAGGTTATATCATTATGTTATTTCATATAATTGCTTTTTTTTTATCTGACTGTATAATTCAGGTTTTACTTTTTTTATCATTTATTTATGACTTAATCTACTCATTACAATGTTTTTTTTTTTTAATGAGTAGTATTGCAATATGTAGTTAGCTAGCGACCTCGACAATTCATGATTATTCTTGCCAGTGCAACCGGCAGCAAGTTCGTCATGCTCCCTTAGATGTCACTGCTTGCGGTAGCGTCGGGGGTCGGGTTGCCTCCTTCCCTCAAATATGGCGAGGGGGGCAATGGCTGATCTTTGCGTTATGCTCGTGAACGGGTGCTGCTCGTGGTGACTGGTCGTCTTGCTGACCATGGTTTTGTTATTGTTAATTGTATTAAGTTTTTAATAATTTTAGTCCAGAGGTCCTAGTTTAACTTTTGTTATAAGTTACTTATAGCTATATTTGCATAATACAGAATTACATATGTAAGCTGGCATGCCCTTTATGCCTAGAGGCTTTTATTTAGATTGGAAGTTCTGTTTACGTTTTATTTTAATTTTCTATTATTTTTAGTTTTCAATTTTTGATGGTATATTGGCGTGTGCTAGCTGACATATGGCAAATTTTATGTTTTTTTTTTGTGTTTCGTAATTTTTATTACGTATTATTGTATAGAAACAAGTTCTTCTAACTTAACAGACAGCTGTGCTGCTGGGGAGTTTGTTCCGCTACTTCTTCTTCCCAGCTAAAGCACTAGGAAGTGGTGAAGGGCGGGCGTTTTTGGGGGGACTGTCTTATGTAATTTTATTTTGACGTTCAAAAAGAGCTGACTCTCAGCCTAGTTTGAATAAATGACTTTTGATTTTGATTTTGATTTTGATTGAAACTCGTTTTTTTCTAAGATATAACATATTTATTTAGTCATAATATTTACCCTCATTATCTATACATTGCTGCCATCTAAACGGAAGTCCATTTATGCCTTTACGATAAAACTCTGAGGATCTGGACAAACTGTGTGAAAGCGTTTTGTACTGCCACCTGGGAAGATTTTTTTTATCACGTAGAAAATTGTCCAAATCACGAAAAAAAATGGTAGTCCGTTAGAGCAAGGTCTGGCGAGTACGGAGGATGACGTATAGTTTCTAACTGCAGCTCCTGTAGAGTTACAACGGTTTCTCGTGCAGTGTGAGGCCTTGCGTTATCATGGAGCAATAATGGTGAAAATCGATTCACGAGTCGGGGCTGTTTCACTGCCAGTTTCACCATCATTGTTCGAAGTTCTGCACAGTAAACATCTGCTGTTATTGCCTGACTAGACCTGAGAAAGCTATAGTGAATAACACCATGAAGAGACCACCAAACAGTTACCGTTACCTTTTTATTGGTAAGCCTTGAAAAGTATATCTTACAATTAATTAACGGGGACAGCGTACCCACAAAATTAAATCTTTGTTTAAAATTACCTGATAGACCAAAGTTTGATGGTATCGAATATGTGGCTGGTTCGAAACTTATTTTGAAGAAGAGAAACATAAAGCAAAGTAATGTGCTTATTTATCCCTACATGCTTTCCAAACGAACGTGAATCGGAAAAATCAATATTACCGACAAATTACCTAAAATCTATAAACGCTAACTAATTGAATAAGTAGGGATACCGTTTTGCAATATAAGACAATTATATTGCACAAAGAATACAGCTCTGCTTACTCCGTGATTGTATGATATTTTAAGTGATTTTTAACAACTCAAAGATAATAACGTGGAATAATACTTTTTAACCTCCATCGTACATAGTATGCAGTCTTTTATAATAACCGACTTATTTATTAACGTCGCGGAAAAAGTTAAGAGACGTTTGAACATCAAAAAAAGTGTGGATAAGCAGACGGTAATCATAACTTAACTTTAAACAAGGTTTACAAATGTTTAATAGCAGTTATACGAACTGTTCTTATGGTTACTGCAGTGTCTGAAGTCCCAAATGAAACATTAAAAAGTTATATTAAAAATTTAAAAAACCGCCGACTTAGACATAATAATATGGATTGGCCCTTTAAGTTTAAAAGGAAATTGTAGGTAATATTTTGATCAAAGCATCGTCGCATCAGAGGAGAATTTTAAATGGAGAGACTGCCTATCTGCTCTTCACACCATATTTCGGCCAGGGTGATCAATTCCACGGAGACAAGCCTTCAGTGCGGGAGACATTCTAATGAACAAGTTTGGGTGTGTGTATAGACACAGACGCTCTCTCTTTTTCCTCACTCTCAGAGTCCGATGTGACGGTACGTAATCTGACACGTCCGGAGAAAAATCTTTCCAAGGCACGGGGGTATCACACCGCCAACTTCCGAGCTGTTGCTACGAACGTTGCCTGACCTGGAGATCGAACCCAGAACTATGCTCATCAGGGCTACGGTAACTCTTTCGAACAACAAATCCGCAACCCTAGCAGGCATCGGCCCTAGCAGACCCCTTCCATTGTTACTGACATCACTTTAAGGCGCGCGTGGAACACAACGCGCCGTCGACCCGGGCCTGGTCCTTACCGGACGGCGATAGACTAAGGAGAAGAAATCGTCACATCACTATACTTGAGGAAATTGGGAATTATAGTAGGATATTCATTCCAACGTTTACGTAATTTAGTGATCACAAACCAAAAACTGATTGCAATCGTTTCCTTAGTTCGGAAAACAAATACGTAACAAATGTTTACCAACCGGAATTCCTAAAGTTTTCTCCATATTTTAATTTTAAAACCAAATTACGTGCTCAGCAACGTGTTTTTTTTTTAATTAAAAAGGTTGTTTTACCTTTTGTATTTTAATACGTTTCTAGTTTTGTATTGTATGTTCAATTTGGTTCCAATGTAAATCATCTCCCTTATCTCTGGTCTATAATGGCTCCGATAGTTTGCTCATGATAAGAGAAAACGTGAACCCTTACCTATTGTAAGATATTCTCACTGGCAAGTATTCAGCTGTTTTGAATTGTAATACTTCAAAACAAAACATACTTTTTTTTTGAGTGTGTTTTTTTGAGTGTGCGGAATCATCAAATAACTTCTCCCGCTCTGGGTGGAGCAGGAGGGTACTCATACTTGTCATGTTCTTTTAAACCGCTTTCATACATTCAATCAACTGTTATCTAAAAACTTTTCTAGAAGCGGTTGATACATTATTTTAGTGGTAGCAATTTATGTCGTCACTTATCTACATCCTTTTATTAATTGCAAACTACCCGCCCCTGCGTAGCACAGTTTCAAAAATTGTCAAAATATCGCGATTTCTTTATAAGTGTAAGTTTAATCTTATGGTCTTATACATACTAGTGACCGAGTGGTCGAAATTCGTCCATAATTTAGTCAAAACTTAATGTATTTTTATACGAATTATTATATGAATATATTAGTTTTCTGTATAATATTTTAACTGTGTCGAAATTCATACTCCTCAGTCCGCATAACGATCGTAATAAAAAGGGGTAGAAAGTTTTTGCTTCCCGTATTAATATACGTATAGATAAACCTTCCGAGATAAATTCTCTATCTGATGCTGGTGAGAACATAAAATCCGTGTCTTAGTTTAGAAGAACAACGTGGTCAACACAGACAGATACTAATTAAATTTATTTTATACTAGCTTTTGCCCGCGACTTCATACGCGTGGACTTTAGAATCAAGTAGATAATCATTTTTTTTTTATAATATATACCCTATTTTTTAAGTTAGACCTCTCGGAATACATCATTGAAAACTGCATTCAATTCCATGCAGTGGTTTTTGCGTGATGCGGTAACAAACATACAGACACAAAAATTCTAAAAACCGTTGTTTTGGCTTCTGTTGCTCTTAATAAAGACCCCCCATACTATTTTTTCTTCAATATCTTGAATGTACAGACTTCGGCCTGTTACAATTTTATTATATGTATATAGAAGATTCATTACACATATCTTGGGGCACGTTGACCCCGCCAAGATGAGCCAATCTAAGCGCAAGGGCACTACCTACAGTTTCTCGAAGCGCGTCGTCGATTTTTGAACTCTCATAACTTGGGTTTGGATTACTTATACCAGATCAACAAAATTCTCGGGATATGATGTCAATAGTGGACTCATTAAACGTGTATAGTTTTAATTGCATAGCTTTTATACTTTAGATTTTATTGATAACTCCGAATTCGTCACTGACTCACTCACTGATGATCATCAAAATTCTTAGGGTACATTCTGAAGTCTTTGAAAGCTGAAATTTGGTATGTAGATTTTTTTGAAAACGAAAACTTGGAACTTTAACCCCCAACTACTTAAACTAGGGTATAAAACTTTGATGTTAGAGGTCTGTAAATTGATATAGGGGCTCCTTATTATCAAAAATAAAATATTGTTTTCAAGAGTTTCAGTAAATCTACCACCACTCTTTAAATAAGGGGATGAAATTAAGTAAAAAGATTATTAAATTGTAATTTTTCAAGGTATTCACCTTATAAATTTTGACTTAAGTAGTATTATAGCACAACAGTCAGCTGTAGTCGATAATAATCGCCTAAGAGCCAAGTATAGCCCTGATCTATCTCTTATGATAAACAGTAAAACAACAAAGAAAAAAGGCGAACATAGAGAGAGAGTGGGCTATGAAAAAAGGCACCTCTGATGTGCAAGAAATACACCCCAAAAAAAGAAAGAAAAAATGAATAAATAAAATAAATATTGTCATAAGCAACTTATAAAAGGAAGTGAAATCCCACCAAAAACATTTTTATATAAAATGTTGCCAAGACGAGACCTATGGGTCGCACTGTCAAAAAGTTATCAGATCTCATGCAGAGCCAAGCTTCTAACTCGACATACCTTATCACTACAAGCCCTGAATTCACAAGCACCTTAGTCAAAATATGTGGCTTGGCCATTTCGCTACCATCACATGGGCGTTAGGAGAAAAATGTATTCACTGTTCATTGCTTTTCTATAATAATAGCGTGATGTAATTCGACGTCATCGCCATCTAGTGAGATGGTGGGAACTACACAGTTCTCGATTCTCCTGCGGCAAACAGGTTTTGAAACCGAAGTTGTTGGTCCAGATATTTATTTTTTACGTGTATAAACCATAAAATACTTAGCGGTTTTCTTTTATTTGTTTGTTTTTGGACCTGCTGCAGATATAGGTGGGTAATAGCATTGCGCTAACATGCATTTGACAGGTTTGAAGTCTAGCGATAAAAATATTCATAGGTAAAGAATCGATTTGGATGCCTATACTTCGTTATTAGGTACGATTGATCTTGGTCTTGGTTGGTGAAGAATTGCCAAACTTAAGTGGCAGTGGGCAGGGCACATTGCACGCAGAACAGATGGCCGATGGGGTCGAAAAGTTCTGGAGTGGCGACCGCGCACCGGAAGACGTAAAGTTGGAAGGCCTCCCACAAGGTGGACCGATGACCTTGTGAGGGCCGCAGGAGTCCGCTGGATGCGGGAAGCACAGAACCGGTCGAAGTGGCGGAGCTTGGGGGAGGCCTATGTCCAGCAGTGGACGTCCTTCGGCTGAAATGATGATGATGATGATGATGATCTTGGTCAGTCATGAGTTCATGATGTAAAATTACACTGGTAAACACTGTTTTTGTCACACGAACTTCATGGTGATTTTTGTTAATGTTAGTGTACCCTCATTAAATAAATGTTATAATTTTATTTCAATCACATCCAGTTTTATTTTTGTGACACGTACAATGCCAATGATTTGGACGGAACCAAAGGATCATATAAGTGATTGTTAGGCAAAAATTAAAGACGGAATATTTTTAGGTTCACAAATACGGCCACTAATAAAGGAAAACTTGAAGTTGCTTGGAGCTTTGAAGGAAAACTGAACGATTAGGAATAACTCGCCGGGAAATGTTTTCTGAGTGTTGTACAAAATTTTCTAGGAAACTATAAAGCGGAAAACATGTAGTACAGATATACGTACTATAACTATACTAAAAGTGTTGAGGTTGTTTCAGACGCATTTATTACAATTGTTTACTATTTTGTTGAACTTTTTAACCGACTTCATGAAGTAGGAGGTTCTCAATTAGTCTTGTCTGTTTTTTTAGTTTTTTTGTGTTCCGCGATAAATCTTTAATAGATAGGGTAGGGATAGGGACGTTTGCTCAGGGGTGGACCCTTATAAATTTTCCCGGCATCTTTAATTTTTATTTTGACCTTACTATCTTTAGGCTTTCGTACCCTTGAAAATCATGAAAATAACACCCATGAAGAAAACCATCAATTAGATCTAAACCATTGGGTAATAAAAATATCACAATGAGAATTTAATTAAAAATAACAATTAAGAAGAAGCTCAATCATTTAAAAAAATCCTCGTTGTTATGAATTTCAAAAATTAGTTTGACGCGCATTTAAATATTCTTCTTTAAAAAGGAAGATTAGTTTTAGTTTTAACTAAATACTAAAATTAATAGTTGAATATTTAGTTAAAACTAAAACTAAAATTTCAATCGCGTTTGAGTTAATTAAAACTAATTCAATTAAAAAAATTAGTCTGACTAATCAATCGTTTTTTTTTTTGTAATTGAGCCTTGCATATACACCCAATCGCCAATTATGTTAAAATAAAAAATAAAACCGTCTATCCATTTAGAAAGTTTACTCACAAGTTCAATTTACGTCTTAATAAGAGTCACTTCATGTCAGTGACATATATTCTTGTCGTCTGTCGTATGTACACAAGTATTTACTTTATTAGGGGAAAAAAATAAGACTTGTTCTCGTGACACCGTCTTCAACCCGGCACAATTCTGGGATTAACGCACTGTCGGCGGGACCAAATATTGTACGTAAAGTTGCCAATAGTAACATTTACTGCATATAATATTTTCGCAGTATTTTAACAATATTCATTTCAATTAGACAACTTTTTGGTCGACAATAGGTGCTATATGATATCAGTCCTTTTTGAAAATATGAACAATAATCTAAGTTATCTAGTATCTTGGTTTCTTTGCGATATGATAAGCTGAACAAAAATTTAGCTGCACATGTACGAGTGTATACTTTTAGAAGTAGGTAACGGTGGTAATAAAATAATATCTGTTTTTGGCCATTTTAAGTTAATAAGGAGTGAACCTACTGCCACATGCCGTTTACCAGGCTCTTGTCTGCTATTGAAAAATTCTAAAGCTGATGAAGAGTGAAAAATCAACCTGCAATGTGCCGTCTTTTCGAGTTGAATTTAATAGTACACGTTATCTACGTCATCGCTCTTCACTAGTAGCTACATTTATTCTGAGTTCCATATTAAGTTCCGTTATTTAGCATCCAGGTTAGTCTGTTGACTGACCTGACCGACTTCGTCATCAGGTAAAAAGAACAGGACTCATTGAGTTGACACTTTTAGTTTTACACGTTACTGACGTTGTAAATAATGCTCTCGCTAAAATAGTGCATTGGTTTAGTGTTAATAAATTACTTTTAAACGAGAAAAAGATTAAATGCATTCGATTCCTAACACCTAACGTTAACGCCAAGTACGAAGAAAATGTAGATTGTTTGCTTTTTTTTTTCTAAAAAGAAACCTAGCATTAAAAGCCCTTTTACAGAAAACGCAAAATAAGGAAATATGATTGTGCTTTTAGAAGTTCAATCATATTTTTAACCGACTTCAAAAAGGAGGAGGTTATCAATTCGTCGGAACCTTTTTTTTTTTTTATGTATGTTCCCCGATTACTCGAAGATGGCTGGACCGATTTGGATTTTGTTTTTTTTTGTTTGAAAGGGTATACTTCCCAGGTGGTCCCATGATCATCAAGTCAGGAGCTGATGATGGGATCCTGGAGAAATAGAGAGAACTCTTCAAATTTTATAGGCACACGAAGCGATTTAGCTATTTTTTGGAAGAGTACTTTCTAGTAGTGGTCTCATTTCAATTTGGTGAAGATCTGATGAAGAACTTCGGAGATAGGCAACGGAACTCCTCAATAAATGATAGCAAATGGACCGGGATTGCTGAAATCTCATGTCTGACTATTGCTTACACCAGTTCATAACATAACATCACGCCGGTATGCTGTGAGGGGTAAGCACATGTGAACCACTAAAAAGTGAAAAATAAAAACTTTTTCCAAAAAAAAGACAACCGACTTCCAAAAAAACACTACCTACAAAGTGAAAAATAACTTTAATTTCGGAAGGCGGTGAAAAAAAATTCAAATACTTCTCCAAAGACACCGACTTCCGAAATTAAAGTTATTTTTCACTTTGTAGTGTTTTTTTGGAAGTCGGTTGTCTTTTTTTTGGAAAAAGTTTTTTTCTAGCTATAAAGCCCGGAGAGATTTCAAAGAGACTTACACACAGCATTGGGTAGCCAAGGGTTGAAGAAGAAGATGAAAGCTCTATCATGATTACGTCTACTTAACGTCCAACAATGAAATTTCTTGTAAGTCCGTATTTTACGTTACATTGGAAACGTTTTACCGTGTGTCGTTAATTTAAATCAATAAGATAAAAAAAGTAATTGTAAAACATTAGAAAAATATACATAATATATAACAGTCATACCTATACAGTGTGCAAATGAAAACGACGCCTAAATTGGACATTTTGCGTCGGTACAAATTTGTAATACGTGTGGAAATTTCGTGTCATGTAGTAAAAAATAAATTAGCACTTTTCTATAAACAGAGAAAAAAATCACATAGAGGGTTTAAAATCATGTACTGAATTGCGTCGAGTTCCTGCCACCCCATGTAAATATTTAAATTTAAAAAACCGCTTTGCTACTTATAAATTTTGCGTTTTACCTCATTTTTTGCACCACATGTTTTTTTCGTCCATATTTGTCAATTCATTCGATGGGCCAGGGCTTGAAGAATCTTCTGGGTAGCTGGCTGGTTTGTGCATTCGTAGTGATCCATCATCTCGTCATCGACATCAGTTCTAGTTCTAACTTCATATTAATTCACACAACCTTCCTCTTCTGAGTCTGTATCCTTGGGAGGACAGTCATCATCATTTACCAAAATTGATCCTGTGTCTAAAAAAATCAGCTGTCTCGAGGTCGTAATTTTGTTTCTAAATAAAATATTTTTTTTAGAGATAAATATAAAATAAAATACAGCAGAAATTCCTAGTAAAATGCCGAACTGTGGTGAATGCAAGACAAACAAAGCGCTAACGTCATCATCATTATCTGCCTGGCGTTTCCCCAACTAAGTTAAGGTCGTTAAGGTCGGCTTGTAGTCTAACCGGATTCAGCTGAATACCAATATTTTACATAGAGCGACTGCCTATCTGATCTCTTCAACCCAGTGATGGGTAAAACGATACCTTTTTTAACCGACTTCAAAAAGGAGGAGGTTATCAATTCGTCGGAACCTTTTTTTTTTTTTTTGTAAAACTTTTTGTCAAATTTTCGGGCTTCTGACACACGCCACCTCCAGAACCAACCGCTTGATTTTGCCTTCGAATTGTGAGGCCCCTGTTGTAACCCTACCGGTACATCTTGTTCTAACGGTTTCATGTGGTTTTTCTTTCCTAATCCATAAACCAACTCAAGGAGAGTAAGGTAAAATGAGTATTTTGTGAATTGTACACAAAAAACATCGAGAATTTTACTTTGTTTAGAAATACAGTGTAGCCTTCGTGCTACGGCGTAGCATACCTGTGACCAAAGAGTGTCTACAGATTTGCTACGCCGTAGCCGTAGACAAGCTTTTATCATGCACCAGTTGACCCATACAGTTTATTGCAACTTGATATTTCCATTGAAGAACAAAGAACTTTGTGTTTACACGAATGCGGGTTCACAGGAATTGAAACGTATGACATCTTATATTGTTATATAACGGCAGTATCCATTATCAAACGATTCAAGGAAAATACATTGCACGCGCTCTTGGTCTTCAATAAATATTGTATTTTAATGGCACTGCTGTTTCAAATCAAACGTTAACAAGTTCGAAATGCAGTTTTCCTGATAAACGGACGTTACTTGTTCTATAACATTCTGTCTAGATAAATAAGTACATTTTTTTTATCAACACTTAACATAATGCTTGTTTATCTTTTCTCTCACGTGCATCAACTAAATGTTTAACGTTTATTTCAAGAACTTATCTTCAAATTAGAAAAATAACGACCACTCAGCATCCAGGCTTACCCCTTACCTTGACCTTACCCTTCAGGTAATATAGGCGTTATGTTATGTCTAAACTTTTACATTGTAAATAATTCATGGTTGATTGAACTATACTGTCAAAAGCCATTTTCATTAAGTCACGGTCACTTTTGCAAGAACCTTTAATATCAAAGAATAATAAATGAAAGACCTAAATATTTAACAACTTAAATTTCACGTGTTACAACCTAAGGTCCGCAATGAGGTGATCCGACAGAGAATCAAAGTTGTCGACAGCATAGCTCACAAAATTAGCAAGCTGAAAGCCCGGCCGCATTAGCCGTAGAACCGATGGCCGTTGGGGTAGACGTGTTCTTGAGTGGAGACCGTGAATCGGCCAACGTAAGGTAGGACGCCTAGGTCAGGCTAGGTGTAGCAACGACCTTCACAGGGTGACAGATGAGGGTTACCAATAATCGAGCTGAATGACGTGCAATTGGAGAGGCTTAAGTCCAGCAGTGGACTGCTGTAGGCTGATGATGAGAACCTAAGGTTAGATCACGTGACCAAATTAATCTCTCACCACGTAAACAGACCCGGTACAGTATTACGCGACTGGTATATATATGGAATATATATGTATGGAATATATTATGATATCATGCTTACAGAGAAGACAATCTCTCAATTATTTCAATTTGTTCCTACTAATATTATACATGCGAAAGTAACTCTATCTGTTACACTTTCACGCCTAAACCACTGAACTAATCGTCATGAAATTTGGCAGAGATATAGCCTGGGGTGTAGAGACGGACATAGGCTACTTTTTTGCGCGATAACCGACATCCACGCCGGCGGATCCGTGAGCAAAAGCTAGTATGTATATATAACCATTGACAGCTCAGAAATAATTTCTGATTTCGCGATTCATCCATTAATATCCCTCGTCAAGATGACGGCAAATACCTGTAATTATTTTTGAAAGGCATTTATTAGTGGCAGTACAAATATGTGACATCGACGGAACACCAAAACAATCTCGTGAGTAAAGGCGCACCAAAATTTAGGATACTGCATCGTCTTTAAAAATAGTTACCATAGGTAGTAATATGTTTTAGCTCGTGACATTCATAATTTACTTCATTGTCAAGTAGGATACAAAAACAGAATTAAGGCAATTTGCACAAAGTTCTTTTTCAAACTACGTTAAACCCAGTAGCTTAGCGTTACGGATAGGAAACTTTAATATAATTTCTATAGGTATATACAAACCTAGCTTCTGACGTTTCATAAGTGCCCATGCAGGTTCATGTGATATTTTTTTTAAAATGTTTAGTTAACTAAAAAACTAATATATATTTTTATTAGAATGTATTTAATTGAACCTCTAATAGGTAATGCGGGCCGATGTCCGCAACTCCACGTGAGAGCGCGTATTTTGCGAACGACTAATAATATCTATTTTGCACTCATAAAAATATTACTCATCATCATCATTTCAGCCGAAAACTGTCCACTGCTGGACATGGGCCCCTCCAGGCTTCGCCACTTTGACCGGTTCTGCGCTTCCACCGTTTTAGCGGATTTCTGCAGCCTTCACGAGGTCATCGGTCCATCTTATGGGAGGCATTCTAACTCTACGTCTTCCTGTACGCGGTCGCCAGTCCAGATCCTTTCGCCCCAGCGGCCATCTGTTTGCGAGCAACGTGCCCGGCCCACTGCCATTTAAGTTTGGCAATTCTACGGGCTATGTCACGTAGGGAAACTACAAGCATAGCCCTCTCCATTGCCCTTTGGGTGACTTTAAGCCTTCTAATAAGGCTCATTGTGAGCGACCACGTTTTGATAGGTCATCACTGGCAACACGCACTGGTAAAAGAATTTCGTCGAAAAATATTATCGAACAATCTCATGATGATGGCACCTTTTGAGTACAGCTTTAATAATTCCTATTTTGGAGGGCTGAAATACTAAATAGCCAAGTAACTGTGACCACGTTGGATGCTTAGAGGTTCATTAATTTTAAATCTACATGTTAATTATTTTTTGTATTACGCAGTTTTCTTAACCTTAGTTTGTTTTGATTTTGTTTTAAGTTTGTTTTAATTTAGTTTAATTATTTTATTAAGTTCTATTCAGTGCAACTTTATAATACCAGGCGACTCAGAAAGTATTGCGAAAAAAAGTTTTATGTATGAGAGACTGGCGAGTTATAATCTATTCTGAAAATAGTTAAAATATTTTTTCAGTAAAAATAGGTACGTTCCAATTTCAAAATTTCCCTCCACATTATTTGCGAGCTAATTTAAATTATCGTGTCTCATAAAAAAATGGATCTGCGCCGGTAACATTTTCGCGCTATGATTTTTTACGATTTCAAGTATCGCCTGAAACCGGACGGATCGTACGATAGACTTCAAATAGCATTCATGGATGAAGGCCCTTCTAAGGCAACCGTGTATCGTTGGTATAACGAATTGAAGCACGGTCGACTAACTTTGGAGGATGAAGAAAGAAGTGGTCGCCTTTTGACGGCTGTTACGGAAGAAAACGTGCTAGTAGTGAAAAAATTTATCCATGACAATAGGCGAGTTATGTATCAAGAGATTCAGCACATACTGCAGGTTGGATCGGGAAGCCATCACGAAATTCTATTCTTGTATCTTCACGTGAGGAGGATAGTTTCAAGCTGGGTGCCGCATAACCACACCGATGTTCAGAAGCAGGCCCGGGTGGAATGGTGCCGGCTCGTCTCGCCGTATTTATGACATCATTACAGGTGATGAGTCTTGGATTTATCAATACGATCGAGAAAAGAAGCGCCAGTCGATGGTTTGGGTGTTTTGTTTCATTTACTTATACCAGTGTATACAATTCTTGGTGAACCAAATAAATATGTAAAAAGTGTTAATGATTAGATAGGCATAAAGTTTATAGAAGATCAGTTATTTTTTATATATATTTTTACTGCCCCGTTGGTCTCGTGATCGCACGAGCTACTGCCGAGCACGAGAGCCTGAGTTCGATTCCCATGTCGGGCAAAGTGTTATTGGGTTTTTCTATCTGGAACTTCTTAGTAGCAGCCCGGTGTTTGAAGTTGTGCCTAATTGACGGCAATAGGCTCGCCCCTATTACATAGGAATAAAACATGACTGGCAAAATGTGGGTGTACTAGGTATAGATACACCTCTGCCCAAGCCTTCGGGGAAACATTGCGTGATGTTATGCAGTTAAATATTTATCTTTGTTCATTAATTGTAACCTCTGCGAATAAGGTCCAAGTTGTCTCATTTTGTTTCACATGGGAATTATCACAGTAGCGCCAATTTATTCTATTAACAGCACATACCATTGCTAATGAAACAATTAGGATTTTTTGTATACAGAAATTGCAAAGTACAGTGACAAAACATTGAATTGGTTCCTCGCCTAATAGTTTAGCTGTTTCCAATATCAAAATGTGTTATGAAGTTACCGGTGATTATAAAACAGCATTATTAAAAACAAGTAATGTCTGCATAGCACCGGTAATTATTACTTCATTACATATTCTAAAACAAAGTGCCCCGAACCGTCTTCCTGTTTGTCTGAACGCAATAGTCTCAAAAACTACCAAACATGTTTACATACGGTTTTCACCAATGCAATGGACGGAATATTCATGAGAAAGGTTTAAATATATTATTAATTAAGGTTTTGCGTGCATTGGCTGTAATATGATGGTAATTATTGACGATGTCGGAAAAAATCATGCGACTGGAAGCTTTACGGGCGTGAGCCGCGTAGACCAATAAAGTTATATGAAAACAATGTATCACGGAATTATTCCTCTTGAAAGGATCTATTTAACGTATGTTTCTGTGGGACAATTTCCGACCTCCATGCGGACAAAGTCCTGCACCCTAATTGCGTAACACGCGATTAATCATAATCGGTTTCATTTTGACAGTTCAACAATATTCAATGCGTTATTTACGTTGTTGAGCAGACACATTTTTCGAACATATGAAGCAATGGTTTAGCCATCTGTTTCAAAATGAAATAGATTATGATTAATCGTGAGTTACGCAATTAGGGTGCGGTACAAAAGGTAACAACTAATACAAAAACCCATGTACCCGAAGATCTACCTCTATTTTTTTAAAGAAATAAGTGATATTATTCTGCATATGAGTCTCTTTATTGTTTTATGTTTTAGATGTCATATATTTTTTCGAATACAATGTCGAATCTAAATTTTATTCCAAAACCGGTAACATTTTATTTTGTACCTGGCTAGTAACAAGTACAATTTCTTTGCATACCAAATGTTCTTAGAAAGAAACACATTTTACAACAATTAACATTACACATTTATTCTATCCAAATAATAATTTTTTTATTATATTCTACTTAATTGTAACGTTTTTCCCTATTTTTATTTTACAACATATGGTACTGACGAATAAAGTAAAACAATAATATGAGAGTGCGCGCGACTTGTAGAACTTTCCTGGTACCTTTATTTCGTTATATAAGACGCAGAAGTCTTAGCGTAGCTTTTAGTAGGAGTCATGTAGCCGGCGACGACGCTCGCTTCACTGGTACGCGAACATGACACTAGAACCGTCGCTTTTTCACAAATAAGTTTAAATTCAGTTCATCAAATTAAATGTTGTTATTTATAAATTAATTTCGCCTTAAAAACTTTTTTGAATGATCTAATTGATCGCGAAGTTTAATTTTATAGTGATGGGTTCGTTCACTCAATCGAAGCGGTTGAAAAACCTTCAGAATTTAAAAAGTGGTGCCATCAAACTACCGAGGCACTGGTCAAAGATGCTTGGACTGGTTAATGTAAGCAAAGCTTCGGCTGAGGAGATATTACAAGTAAGTGCATAAGTTTATCAGTGATGTATTTCTGACAAAACAAGTGTAGTTCTATGCAAAATTTAGATTTAATCAATTGTAAAACAATGTAAATGCGTAAGTTTTTCTTTTTACACTTATCGCAGAATAATTAAGAACAATTCGTTGATAGTAATCGGTCGACAAATTAAGATGTAAGGCGTTTGGCAATGTTAACTTTACTGAAACGACTAGTTTACAAACTTTAACAAGGTTGTATAATTATAGTCACTTCAGATTCTGCGTAATTAACTGCCTTGAGTCAATTATCGCTGGTTACTGAATTTTACTGTTCGTTAAATATAATTCATGGAATATAGGTACTTACTTGATTTGCATCAATTGGTAAATATAAAGGAGACAAAATATATATGCGTATTCTTCACTTAGGTACTACTTTAAAACAACTGGTTCAAATCGGAATTTTCATAAGATATTACTAAATGTATGAAAAGCTGGAAGTAAACGCAAGCGGTATTAATACAACACAAAATGTGTCTTATTTATTATGCATGCAATGATAAAAGATAAATAATAATGATTAATGGTGATAATTTAATTGTTTAATTTAGTGATTACGTCTTAAATAATGATTTTTCTTAAATGTTAGAGGCTAACCTCAATATCTGTATCTTCTCTTAGACGTTTTCGTGTCCCATGTTGGGCGCCAACAAACTTCATAAAACTTTTGGTAATTTCAATAAAACGAGTTTAATTGAAACAGCATCTAATTAAAATGGGTAAACGAATCGCTGTCAGGAAATTGTTTATATAATTTGATTCTAACAAAGCATTAGCTTTGTGTTATTACAACATCTAAAGTTAGTTATCTTTTTGGAAAATTTTGTTTTACTTGAGGTCTTTAAAAAAATCAATTAGGTAATACTTATTACTGCAACAAAACAACTTTAATATTTCTTCACGAGTCTTTTGCTCACATGTAAATACTATACTTGCTTAATAATCATCTTGGGAGCAGTGGGTCAAATGACATGGATTATAAAGTCTTAATATATTTTATATAATTTGTTTTATATATATGTATAGATCTCAGTCAAATTAAGAATAATTACCCATTAACTGGGTTGTGGAGGTCAGATAGGCCGTCCTTCTAAGTGAAATACTGGTATTTTGTAATACTGAATTACTTACAATGCTCGTGTTCTATGCAACACCATAAAACCAACTCAAACTAGTAGGTAAACAACTATTCACGACCATACATCAAGACAAAAAAGTGACTATAGAAGTGACTGTAGACTAGTAACATTAAAACATGACAATATTATGACATCGTGATCGTCATTCCCATTCAAATTGTAGATTATTTAACGAAAAGCTCTATAAATCTGATGCCGGTGCCCTTCACAGAATACCGGCGTGATGTTATGTTATGAACTGGTGTAAGCAATAGACAGACATGAGATTTCAGCAATCCCAGTCCATTTGCTATCATTTATTGAGGAGTTCCGTTGCCTATCTCCAAAGTTCTTCATCAGATCTTCACCAAATTGAAATGAGACCACTACGAGAAAGTACTCTTCCAAAAAATACCTAAATCGCTTCGTGTGCCTATAAAATTTGAAGAGTTCTCTCTATTTCTCCAGGATCCCATCATCAGATCCTGACTTGATGATCATGGGACCACCTGGGAAGTATACCCTTTCAAACAAAAAAAAACAAAATCCAAATCGGTCCAGCCATCTTCGAGTAATCGGGGAACATACATAAAAAAAAAAAAAAAAGGTCCCGACGAATTGATAACCTCCTCCTTTTTGAAGTCGGTTAAAAAACATTGTGATGTCTGAAATTCCATTTCAACCGGTTTCTTTATCCAGAAATATAACTAATGAGGCTATTCATAAACATGGATTTTTGGCTTCTTGGATGCCAACATTAGCATTAAAAAGGGAAGGTACTGATATTTTCTATGAGATTTTGGCATCAGCAAATTTCCAAAGACTAATCTACATTTCAACTGGAATCGAATTAAAGAATCGACTAGATTTCCGTAGGAAAAGTTGTTCATTCTAAGCATTTAAGAACATTCAGTCATAATAAATAGCCATGACTGTGTTGTGTACCCATATTTTATAAAACACTAGCTAACCCGACAGACGTTGTCCTGTCTTAACTATGAATATTGAATTTGCATTTTAATTAAATATGTTACGCGCAACTTCCATAACTTTTTCTTTAATAAGAACCTTCTCCGGACAATAACAAACACAACAAAAAAAGAACTAGCAAAATTGGTCCAGCCGTTCACGTGTGATGCCGTGACCAAGGGAAATAGGGATTCATTTTTATATACATTCCATTCACAATAAGATTAGACATTTAAACAAAACTTTTTACAATCCGTTCAACCGATTTTTACTTATATTTCGTAGATGGCATTAAAGGCAAAAACGTGATTATAATACCAACTGTTTACTGCAGCTGCCATTTGTCATGCCGCTAACGCAATAGAAGTCAAAATCGGTTGAACGGACTGTAAAAAGGTTTGTTTAACTGTCTAATCTTATTGTGAATGGGAGATAGATTATAAAGTATTTACAGCAGAATAAACGGCTCGGACTTATCAAAAATTGCAAAAGTGGTTTACTGGTACAAATACGAACCTATTTAGAGTATCTACTATGGGTTCATTAACAATAAATAAAAGGTCCTTATTGATCTTATAGGAACCTGACATTTAACTGTAGGTATGTTATCCTGCTATCCTTCTAATATTATAAATGTGTGTGTGTGTGTGTATGTGTGTGTGTGTGTATGTGTGTGTGTGTGTTTAGACATTTAGATGTTTGTTACTCAATCAGGCAAAAACTACTAAACGGATTTGCAAAAAAATAAATTTGCCAAAGATATAGTTTATAATCTGGATTAACTTAGAGGATAAATTATATTCCGGTGGTACGGTGGGCTACATCAATTGGGTACCCCAGTTGTATTAAAATTTGAATACAACTGGGGTACCCAATTGATGAAGCCCACTGTACGTTCCCGTGGAATAATTTTCGACCGCCACGCGACTGAAGCCGCAGAAAACAGTTAGAAATAAATAAAGATATCTAATTATCATTATTTTCGTGGTCATGTTGTAAATGAAAATATATAATTTGGTCAAAAGTGGATGGACTTCATTCAGCCTACTTTTACTTTTCTTGTTTGTTTTTAATTACCTCGCGTCGAGCAATAAAAAATATCCTCTAGCCATTCCGTTATGTTCTACCGAAGCATAGGGCAGAGTACAGAATACTCTTGTATTCTGTACTCTGCCCTATGCTTAAGTATGCTTAAGTGCTGGACGTTAGACCAATTTAGTAAAGGAAGACCTTTACTAAATTGGTCTAACGTCCAGCACTTACTTTAAGTGCCACTTTCGTGGTCCTTGAAAATCGGCTACACCAATTATCTACAAATATAGTAACAGTTTAATTAAAAGTATGAAACCAATTTCTCAAACGATATTGCCATATTACCCAATAACTTGTGAGTTGTGGACGTCAGATGGGCAGTGGGCGCTTCATGTGAAAAACTGGTATTCAGTTGCATTCGGTTAGATCGGAAGCCGTCCTCGACATAGTTGGGGAAAAGCAGATGATGGTGAGTTATAATTTTTTGAAAACTTTTTCATTAATGTATAATATGATCTGAAAAAGAAGTGATGAAAACTTTTATTTTGCTAAATAGGTAGTTTTTCTACAAAAGTTTAAACAATTATAATTATTGAATTTAACAGTCGAGAAACCTTTATCACTCTTCAGACGTATCCGTTAAAACTTTTCTGCCAGTTCTTAAACCTATTTAGAATAAAACTACAAAGAATTTGGCCCTGTTACGCAGATTAATACACGACCCATGTGATCCTCCATAGGATGACATTCTCGTTACACAGAATTCAATCTTAAGGGCCGAGACGTAAGATCCACTGACGACTTGTTCAAAAACAAAGCGTACACATATCACACACTTTCGCGTTCACATACTTTAGATTTGATTAAATTGTTGTTTTGCCTGTCAACAACGGATGGTGTCATCGACATTACTAATAAATGGTTATTAGCTTGTCACTGCGTTGCTTCCGTCTCCCAAATCACGTTTAATCATAACATTTTGTTCATATTAGGTGTACCTAATATGAACAAAATGTTATGTATTTGTGTATTATGATTTGTAAACAGTGTACTGTTTACAAATCATAATACACAAATACATAACTCACATTATTTTCTAGTCATCTAGTGAATATTTCTTTCTTTTTTCTTTTCTTTTTTTAACAAAACGATGCCCCACACTAGGAATTTCTCCTGTATTGCGGGTGAGTGTACAAACATTTAAAACTCACATACACAAACAGCCAGGCCCGGATCGACTTCTTGTAGGTCATACAAATATTTGTTCCTTGCGGAAATGGAACCCGCAACACGCAGCGCAGCAGTCAATTGCTTAACCACTGCGCCAACCGTGCCATCGAATTTATATAGGTATATTATTTTATATAAAGTTTTGTAGTTTTGTAATATTCATTTAAAATGTAAGATTATGGAAAGTTAATTATGATTATTGAATTCGGCACCCTTTTGAGAAGTGGTCATCATGCCAAATATCCTTTCTAGCACAGCATAAATCGAAAATTGTTTACTTGACTATCGTTTTTTTCCTGAAACACCCAATATAGCAGCTTAAATTAGTGCAATAGCTAATATAAATCTTTAGATAAGGTAATGTACAAAGTTTGTTGTGAGTGCTCATGATCAGTCTTTGTGCACGAAGAGGCTTTATGGTTATTCTATGTACATAGATAAAATAAAAACAGTTAAATAAATTACCAGTATTTGTTATGATACTAGTGTTATGTAGTGTGTGTTTGATATTGTATGCAATTCGGTAAAGATACTTTCTATAGATTTGTCATATAGCTTGCAATAAGAGCAGCAGACAATAGCCCACCTTCCATCCTGCGCCGCATCTTGTGCATTTGATGATCTTATGACTGCGTCAGAGAGCGGAGTTCACGTGCCTGAATAGAAAAGAATAATTTATTTAGTAAAAAGAAGAAATACAATGCATGTTACGTTATTATGACATTACATTTGTGCACAATTTTTGTGAATAATGACCCCATGCTAGAACAATCCTGTGTTATAGGAGCCATCCATTCGTCCGCTAAGTTTGTTTTACAAGATGAGGGAAGCTAAAGATGTGTAACAGCAGCAATAGTGTGTGAGCGGGACTCACGTGCCTAAATTTTGAGCCAAAGATGTTTGAACTTTTTGGCATCTATACGCTGAGAAGAAGATACAGCTAGCAGTGGCGAAGGGTCAATACAAGCCGGTTCCCATCGGCTTACCTTTACGAAATCCCATCTCTTACGGATCCACCGTTCATTCTTTCAAAGTACAATTAATTTGTATGTGTTTCTAACTATTACTGAAAAGACGCGCAAGGCAAATCTTCCGTACAAAATTCTCTGATCCCGACTCAATATCAGTAAATGTGGGGCCTTATCTTCTCAAGAAACTCTAAGCTTGCTTCCGCGGTAAGTGTATATTTTTTTTGGACCGGCTTAGTTTGGCCATTATTCCACCCCTCGCCACTGACAGCTAGCAATAACTTAAAACTCATCTTATTGTGAATGCAATAATTAGTTCATTCTAAATATCTCCTTCCTCTTGTAATGATGTCTCATCTTTTGTCCGATCAGTACGTAGCGGCCTGGACAGCTCTGTCGTTTGCCTCATAGAAGTCCTGGAACGTACAGGTAGTTTTGTAAGACAGGTAGGAGAGAAGGTACGACATATCCTGTGTGGAGGCTCCACACTGACATTGTGTTTGGAGTGGGTCAGTTATGCACTATAGGTCAGATCCATTCTGAATCCATCCAGAGCTTAACTTTTATTTTTCATCAGGATCCCAATGCATTTAAAGATGACACTTATTAACACAGAGCTTTTAGAAGAGAGTGTTTTTTTTAATACTGACATTAAAAGTGATTGTTAAAAGTCTGCGAGAACGTTCCATCGTAAACGTTTTTGCTGCTGTAGCTGCAGAGATATTTGACATCTGTGGTTTTGATGACAGCAACACTTATGATCTTAGTTATTAAGCCAAGTCTTGAAGAGTTTGTAAATGCACTCTAGATATTTAATATACATTATTTCAAGTGTAAACATAAAATAATAATTAAGTAATCACTTTTGCCTTGCTATTAACATCCCTATAATATAATTTAATAGGTGCTTGTAGCTAACAGCCGCACGAGTCGATCCAACAGGTTACGCTACGCTTGCCGGTGTTAGCCAATGGATGGGTAACAAGCGTTATATTCCAAAACACCTCCGTGCTTCGGAGAGCACATTAAGTCGTTGGTCCCCGCTGTCATTCGTGAATTTTGACAGAGGTTCCAGGTCATCAGAAGCCCGAAAGTCTTACAACAATTCTTACCAACAGGTAGGTATCGTATTCTCTAGTCACTGGGTTGTCCAGACACTGGATTGGTGCTCCATATAATATGCTGGTATTCAGCTGCATGCGGTTTGACTGGAAGCCGACCCTAAAATAGTTGGAAAAAGGCTAGGCAGATGATGAATAATAATAATAATTTAAAAATAAGAATCACTTATTCGTCCATTGTTACAAAATACATTAAAAGAAATTAATAATGTGTGCTCACTCTAATTAGAATATATAACATAGTATTTTAATTCGAGACATCTTTGTGTTAACTTAAATTTAATTTCAGGATGTTCGAACACGGACAGAATACCTACTATATTAAATAAGGTCAACTATCAAAATAAAATTGTGCAAAATGAAATCATTCTTAATACTTAACGTTGTAGTATGTGTGTGAGTTTAATAGTAATAGAATAATTAAGAAATTTTGTGTTGTCTTGTTGTTAAATAATAATATTGTTGTTTAGAATAGTTAGTGTTGTAAATGGATTAAACCTTTTCCCTGTATCATTAACTACATAAAGTTGCCTGCTTTGTGGACAGCGAAATTATTAGTCAATTCCTAAGGTACAACATTTCTCGACTATTCTATGATATCTATAATAATTTTCAAAATTATGTGGGTGGTAATATCATTCCCATTATGCATATTAATTAATTCCTCGAAATAATTTTCATCTTAGACACATGTGCTCTAGTAGCACGAGCTCGCAGAAACATATACCTAACTAACTTTTGTCAGCAGCTTTGCCCGCGTGGATGGCGAATATTATCCCACGGGAACCTATTATCGGGATAAAAAATATTGTATGTCTTATTCCAGGTTACAAACTATCTGTGTGCCAAATTTCATTCAAATCCGTTCAGCTGTTTTAGCGTGATTGTGCAACAAACATATTAATATCAAAACATCTAAACATGCAAACTTTCACATTTATAATATTAGGGGTTAAAGCATAAAATTACCGAATTGTACTGAAAAATTGAAACTCGTTTTTTTTCTCAGATATAACATATTTATTGAATCAAAATATTTACCCTCACATTACTGCCATCTAAACGGAAGTTCATTTATGGGGTCCGGGCAGCTCGAAAGAGATACCGCGGCCCCTGGCACACAGGCAACTGAGGGAACACGGGTGGGTTTTTGTTAGTAAAAGTCTGACACGCCCTCCTGCTCCACCCAGAGCGGGAGAAGTTATTTGATGATTTCCCGTCCAAAAAAAAAACCCTCCATTATAAGTAGGATTGGTAAACAAGGAGTTTCACACACATTAATCGCGCCTTTATGCATTAGGAAGGTTTATGTAGGTCTTTAAGAGACAAATTGAATGTCAGGCAACATCGTGTCTGACCAACACCGATTGATGTCTTATATACAATGCTAGTAGGTATTCATTAGCAGAGGATAAAAGTGTTTGGCAAAGCCCTTAGGCCAGAAGCGAGACAAAACCAGCACGCATAGCATGACCACCATAGAAAACGCGTTTTGTCGACGGAATAGTAGACAAAATAATAGATTGTTGGTAGGAACGTACGGCGATGTTAGAAACGAAGAGAAGAAATGTTTCTATTCTTTAGTCGACAAAAGTCTATAATGAAAACTATGACGACCAGATTTCTCTACATTCGACACTTGTATATTATGATCATTAAAATTATTAATACAACCTTCTAAGTTCATTATAATCCCTTTGAATTACTATTTAATGAAATATTCTTATACCTTAGCGCATCCACCTTAGCTACATCACTAGCTACAGCTCTAGCAGAAAGAACCACTGTCTTTGTCTTCATAGAAACGCGAGTCTACGGGTCGCCTCGTGCTCGGGCAGAAGAGATGTCAAGTTGGATGTAAAGAACTTTGTCTATTCTTGGTAGCATATAGATAAATTTGGTCATGCTATGTCTGCAGGTAGATAGATAGAACAGACAACATGCAATTTAGTTAGAAAGAAGGAAGAACGCAATCGCCTTGTGAAATCGTCGCCTGTGACATATTTTTCAAGCATCAGTCTATAGGCGTTTGACATAATATACGTGCGTTGATATATTTTAAAAATATTATTCAAAATACAGGAAGTCAACTATATCTTCGGTTTATGAGCCCATGCCACCGCTGTTTAATGTTATCCAACGGAAAAGATTGGTTTTAAAAAAATAACACGGTTTTTATGTTTTTTGATGTTTTAGCAAATATTGTAAAAATCTACAATAATTGAATAAATGACCAACAATTGTTTGATATTAGTGTTTTTGCACCTTCAAATAGACAACAAAAAATGTATGAGCATACGGCCTAAGAAGCAGTTGTTCAGACACAATAAGAATGTCTAGTGTACGCTTCGTTATCAATAGCGTATTAAATAACGTCTTCCGATCCGGACTTGAACGACCTATCTCATGTCACCAACAAATACTCATGCGTTAGTGGTTAACAAGGTGGTGGTGGGGCTGACTGCCCAGGGTGCATTAGTTGTACATTTACCGTGGTATCGAACCCAAGAAGGAACTTTGTATAATTTATTTCATCACCACTGCTCTTAAAACCGTGAAGAAAAACATCGGGAAGAAAACGGCTTATATCCAAGAACCACAAATTCAAATGTTACCATCCACCAACGCGTACTGCAGGCTTAGCACGAGGACCGTAGACAAGCGTTTTGTCGTCGGAAGAGTAGACAAAAATTACGTTTCCGTGTAGACAGTTGACAGTTTTGTACCGAGAAATGTAGACAAGCGATTTCTATTCTACAGTAGAGTAAAAATAGAAAACGTTATACTAAGCCTGGTGGGCTCGTTTGTTGGAGTATGGCTCACTTCTGCTCTCAGAAAGAAATCCTGCATTCCCAGTAGTAAGAACATCATACGGTTGATTTTGTTATAGTATTCCTTACAGCTAATTTGAACCTTAAAAAAGATAAGAAACAGGAACTGGTTTTTAAACAAAATTATACAGGGTGATTGGAAGATGGGTGCAAAGCTTTAAGGCGAAGATAGTACAGACAATTTAGAACCATTTAAGCCATGGTTGTCTTAGACGAAGTCTTACCAAATTTTTTAAACCAAATTTTTAAGTTTTTTTTCGGAAATTCTCAAAATTTAATGTAAACTGCATAATTATGGCCAAATTGAATGATAAATGAATTCATTTTTTATTTATTTAATTAAAGTAATGTGTAAGCAATCAAGCAAAACATGTTTTAGGCTTCTGTGTCATTAGACATTTTTTTTACAGACATTTGAAGCCCAGAAAAAATAAAAAAATTGTACAATACGTCTTTTAAACCTTATTAAAAAAAAAAAAATTGGTAAGACTTCGTCTAAGACAACCATGGCTTAAATGGTTCTAAATTGTCTATATTATCTTCACCTTAAAGCTTTGCACCCATCTTCCAATCACCCTGTATAAAATCATCTCGGACTCTAATTACACCAACTTCAATATTATAATGGTTTTTACCAGAACTACTCCCGAATATACAGTAAGTACCTAAATATTTAAATTAATATAGCTTTTTATAAGCTACATCTAGCCGGCCTGAGTTATGAAGTGCCTTTTTCATTAAATTACCTAATCTTGGACGTAAACATTTATTTATTCGCGTAATTGATAAACTTGAATTAATTTATGTTGGCTTTAGACTACGTTATGCCGTTGGTCCCGGCTGTCATTCGTAGATCTTTGACAGTCGTTACGGGTAGTCAGAAGGCAGTCTGACCACCAGTCTTACCAAAGATTATCATATTACCCGGTAATGGGTTGTGGAGGTAAGATAGCCAGTCGCTCCATGTAAAATACTAGTACTCAGCTGCATCCGGTTAGACTGGAGACTGACCCAAACATAGTTGAGACAAGGCAAGGCAGATGATGATGATGATTCATGTAGGCTTTAGTACATACTGACTATGCCTGCTACTCTGACTTCTCGAAAGTTAGAAAACAACACAAACATACATACATAACGGTGAAGGGCGGGCGTTTTGGGGGGACTGTCTTATGTAATTTTATTTTGACGTTTAAAAAGAGCTGACTCTCAGCCTAGTTTGAATAAATGACTTGATTTTGATTTCGATTTTAACATGTCTTGAAATATAACCCTTCCTTGGCAGTCGGGTAATTATTATCACACAATTCGACCTTTGAATTTTTTTTATTTTGCCGTCGTCACGTTATTTTCATGAAACTTTCATCACAGTTACGAAGCTGATAATTTGGGTTAGTCACCAACTCGACACGAGAAACTGGACATACGTGTGTCCAGTTGGAGAAACTCAACATTACTACCACTTATTATTTCGTCACCTGGACACGCCAAGATTTTTACGCACTTAGAGAAACTTTAATTAAATAACTTTTATGTTTTCGCCAACTGGACTCACCCAGATTTTTTTGCAAAAAAAGGTACTGTCAGGTTTATAATCGCCTTGTTCAATGAATTAATGAACGAGGCAATTTTAAATGGTACAAATACTGCACTTAATGCACAAATGAAACCTAAACCTATTACCTATCCCAACCAATCAGAACAGACTGCGTCATTGTTAGTCGTCGGCCACCGGAAATCCAAAAAAGTTTAATAAAACTGGCTACATGTTGAAGATATTGACAAGCATATAAATAGTGACTTTCGAATACTATCAGTTTCAAAAATATATTTATATAAATAAAACAAAATCGGGTTAGTTACACCACTTATATACATATAACACAAAAACAGCTGAACCGATTTGTATGATCTTTGATTCGTCACATTCGTGTCCGTCCCAAATAGCAGAATAAAAAAAAATAGGATTTAACCACAACATACAAAATTACCGGTTCCCAGCAGTGCGTTCAGTGGCCGATGATGATTGTGCCACAAAAAAATAATCTGCGTGACTGTACTTTGTCATGAATTCGGGTAAAATGCGAACGTGTGTTCAGTAGGCGAAAACTTACAATGATTTAATTTTGAGTTTCACCAACTGGACACACGCGTGTCCAGTATCTCCTGTCGAGTTGGTGACTAACCCGATAATTTTATCCATAATTTCCATAAAAGTACCTACTACTCATGAAAAATTTGATGCAAAAAAAAGATCTCGACAAGGTTTTATATAATAAAAAAATTATTGGTCAGGTCGAAAATCTCAAAAATTCAGAAAAAGAATCTGTGAAAAGTATAGATTCCTGTATTTGCCTATCTATGGAACACTAATAATAAAGATGAAGAGTTGCTTTGTTTGTTTGAACGCGCCAATGTCTGGAACTACCAGTCGGATTTCAAAAACTCTTGCCCAACTCTTGAGGAAGTTTATAGTTAATTGAACATCACGCTATGACCCTTTAAACTTAATCAAGTCAATCAAAATGTAACGCATTTATTGAATAGTAAAATGTAAGGTCTAAATACCTATTAAAATAACAAGCAATGACTGCTAATTGGGCTGACAGCTAGAATATTATAAATCAAGCATAACAGCCCAGAAGCATTGTTAATCGCTGCTCTCACATATTTGCATATACAATATTTTGGAACCATTATTTTAGTTGAATGCGACAAGCCAAATTACGCAATCACGACGCCAATGAGTTCGGTCACTAGTTTTGCTCTCTTGTCTACTATTTGATTTACTGTATCTGCTAACCTTGTTAAGATTTTAGGGTTGATAACCAAGTCAGGCTCTAGAAATGTAATTTTATTGTAACTTACAACATTACTTATCATTAAATCACGCCTGTTTCCTATAGGTAAAGGGTTAGGGCAGAGATTTACTAGTACATCTATATTTCGCGAGTTGTTATATCTTTAGGGATATACTGGTGCCAATCAAAGTCCCAATAAAAGCAAACTATAATACATTTCTTAAAATCACTGTTACATTGACGGAGCTTCTGCGGCAAGAGAAAATTACAGTTGGTTAAACTAAATACATACGCAAAGCGCCTGCGCAATTAGATTAGCAACGTATATGTTTTGAGCTGAGTGTTGCTTATTTAAGTACGGAAGGCCTTAAGCCTGGACCTGAGTTATGTTTTAGACCTATGATATAGTAGCGAGTCTATTGACATCATCCGGGATCAAATCCAGCCTCCGGGTTGTTACTGACAAAATTCCTGATGAAAAAACCCAAAAACACTGGATAACATTCACTTATTTAAATCTACGTCAGTGGCAGTCAACCTATCAAAATTATACAAACATTCCAGAATAAGGTACTCAGCAGTATTGTTAAAGCTCCCTGGTATATAAGAAATGACGACCTCTATCGTGACCTAAAAATGGAACCCGTCACCAACATAATCCAAATAATTGTTGAGGCCCATGAACAACGACTCCATCAACATGTGAACATCGAGGCGATTCAGCTATTAGACCAAACAAATATAGTGCGATGACTAAAACGAACGAAACCTTTTGAGTTAGTGTCGTGTAAAAAGTGTAGAGTTTTAAAATAATCATCATGTATAAAATTAAGCAAGATTAAAATTGCGTATTAGTCTTATAGACTAGATTGTAATGAATTATTAAGAACCGGGTTCTTTTTAATAAAGGATTTAAAAAAAAGTGGCAGTGAACCCCTAGTACAATCTGATAATTTATCAACTGAGTCACAACATCTTAAACAATTGTTGCGGGTTAAAACTTATCTTGGCCACCGCAAATCTCTCTAGCTTATGACAAATAACCACTACGTACAGCCCGGGCTAAATTTTATTTGTTGCTGATATATGGCTGGCCAATTGTGTTCCTACATTACTACAGAAGCTCATCTGCCAGTCTTTGCAGCAAAACACACAGAGATACAGCCCAACCTATGTATTGGGTTGGGTACCGATGCACTTGCGGCTGCTATTCTGTCTTTGAGCCTCTTCGGCCATATTTTATTTTCCCTGCTTGATGGGCAGTTGGGCTCTATATACTATCATCGCTAACATTAAAGCTTATTTTACAGGCGACATTATAAAATTATACAGATTATACAATATCAAAAAGTTTTGAATAAGAATACCCTAGCGTAACTTTTTAGTAAAATCTAACTTTAGCTTATATTCCAACTGAACCCCAAAAGTAATTTGTAAACATTCTAACAGTGCTCCTGAATCATATTCTGTCTCGCATCAGTAATTCGCCTTTGACATAACTCTATAAATGAACACTAATAAACCACAGTATTCGGATTTTGTAACACTTATTTATACATAGCTCAATCTTGTGATAAGAGTTTTTATTGCCAATAAAGTTACATTGGCTTGTTTATTACTTTATGTTAGGTCGCGGTAACGTCACAAATGAGATCTAATATAACAACTCTTCAATAATTTCCTACGCTTTGCACATCCGAGCTAAAATATAACTAGCAGTAAATCAATGAAGATATTGTTTTATTAAGATCGGAACTGTTTAATTCTATACTCCAAGCTGGTGCAGTCCCTTCAAAATTTTGTCATTCCCTCGTAATCTTACTATACAAAAAAGGCGATAAAAATGACATTAATAATTACCGCTCCATTAATCTTGTATCGCATTTATATAAAGCGTATGTGAAAGTTATTGAAAATCGCATCTCACTACAACTAGATACCCGTCAACCACCTGAACAGGCTGGATTTAAACGAGGCCTCTCCACAACCGGCCACCTGCATGCTCTAAACCAATTTATTAAAAAGTGCACAGAATTTAATACACCGTTGTATCTGGCATTCTTCGATTATGCAAAGGCCTTCGACAGCATCAACAACGATTTACTTTTCAACGCTCTTACTAACCAAAATATAGAATCCACCTACATCCATTTACTTAAGACAATATATACAGTTATAGCACAGCATTAATAAAAATTAACACCACTAGGCCGTCCTTTCCAATTAAAAGAGGAGTCACGCAAGGATATTCGTTGTTCCCTAAGCTTTTTATTGCCACTTTTGAGGAAGCCTTCAAAACTTTGGTACACAGCTGGGCAGCCAATGGATTAGTTATCGGCGCCTCCGCTTCGCCGATGACATTGTACTTTTTTCTTCATCAGCGGCTGAGTTGGGTAACATGCTCGCAGACTTGAATGAGGCAAGTCTCGCGATTGCGTTTAAGATGAATATCTCAAAGACCAAACTCACGACAAACAGCACCAAAAAGAAAATATACATTGGGGGTGAGGAGTTTGTATAATAATATGTCAAAGACTATATCGATCTGGGCCCCAGGTTCCCTTCAGGCGCGACAAGACAAAGAAGTTGCTCGCCGCACCGAGAGCACCTGGAGGAGCTATTGGTCAACGAAAGTTCTACTGACAGGAGATCTACCAATATGTCTCAAACGAAGAATTATGGACGCGTGTATTCTGCCCATTCTCACATATGGTGCTCAAACCTGGTCTTTGACACTTCAGCAGAGGTCCAAGCTTGAGGTTTGCCAGCAGCCATGGAGCGCAGTATCCTAGGGGTTCGGTTTTTAGACCGTATCAGGAACACAACACTGCGCGCCAAAACCAAGGTCACGGACGTCACTCAGAAAGCGGACATGTCTGCCGCATGTCAGACGACCAATGGGCTAAAACAAATACCGGTTGGGCCCCACTAAACGCACGATGCCATCGCGGCAGGCTGAGACAAAGATGGCGGGACGACCTTGACGCCTTCCGAAGGGACTGGCCAGTACTGGCAAAGGACAGAATTGTGTGGAAGAGGGAGAGGGAGGCTTTTGCCGTGCAGTAGGCCAATACAGGCTAGTTAGTTAGTTTAGTTAAGATCGGAAGACATTACCTCACTATATACATAAGCTACACTCCACTCACTTCTGCCAGCGACTCCCTTCTACGTGAAAGTCAACTATACCATAGCATGGCAATATTATAGTGTAGTTTTCTGTTAGTGTAAGAGTTTTTGTAATCTTTTCAATAGTTCCAGTACCTTTTACAAATAAACAATCGCTTGGACCTCTTTGCAACATTCGCCCGTATCATTACATGGAACTTAACAGTACTGGCGAAAGAGTGTTCTAATGGTGTGTACCAATAGCACTCTTTCGCCCTGCCTAACCCTTCGGGGATTACAAACACGATGTTGTGTTATATGCAACATTAGTTTAGAGATAATAGTTAACAATTGTAAAATGTGTGAGCTAAGCCTTGAACAATCTACTTGGTTATACATAGAATAGGGTATTTTACTCTATACGTAAAAAAATCTAAAAATATATTATTGAGATAGCTTAGGCAAAATGCAGTCGGAAAATGGTAGTTTTAGTTCATCAAACAACAAAATAAATTTTTAAATACAATTTAAACATTTCAGTTTTTTTAATCTGTGTTTGAACACTATGAAATAGTAGTCGCCATATTATTTCGTCATACGGCATGTCAACTGAGCAACTTTGTACTTTTATTATTTACGTAAGCAAAGTAATTTTTATTTAAATAATATTTTGCATTCAGGAACAGCAAACCAACGCTAAGTAGTAAAATAACTCATTTTTTAAATTATAAACAATTGTCATATAAAATATCTACGCATTTGTTTTTAGCAAACTGACGTCATACCCACAGAGCAATATGGCGTCTACTGCGTCCAGCGTTTTTGACAAATTACGCGCGAAATTTGAAAATGTAAAATTTAAATGCATTTTTATGGCACTAATCGATTAAATAACAATGTTGTGTTTTTTTAAGTGGTTTATTAGCACTCTAGAATCTACTTAAGCTACTTTTCAAAAATGAGTGTAATACCCTATTATGTCAACCTGTTATATTTATTCTTCAGTTAGAAGTTATCTGGATATTTCAAATTGGCAAAGCAATCTAATTAGTCAATCAAGACCAAGTCTTTTCTTTTATTTTACCCACAGACTTCGCATCCAACATGTAAACAACATTTCAGAGGTCTCATGACACCGTTTTTGCGCTTGCTCAAAGCTCAACTATTGCGTAGCTTCTACTAAATCTTTTGCTCCGTAAATTCAGAATGAACTTATTAGGTAAAGTAATCGTTTTGTTATTGATTGGTGCATGGCTTAAAGAAAAGCTTTTATGGATCGAGTCTGAGCTAGAGGCTTAAATTAAACCTTGTCAACATTAAAATTAGGTCAAACTTGCTTCAAGAATAATTGGCTTTTCACAGTGTTGTATGATAGGGTTTACTACTGATAACTGAAATGTGGTCATTCCGTAACATGAGCTAACTTAAATTCTTTATTTTAAATAAAATTGGTTTACTTTGTCAAAAGTTATCACAAAACAACTTCATAAAAATGATTTGGCTTATAATATATGTAGGTAGAGTGTACATCAAGAGCGTGACCAGCATAATTAAAATTTTCGACTCCTTTTTACGCCTAAATGTATTTTTTTACGCGCTGTATGGATTGGAATAAAATTTTACAAAGAGACAGATGGTATCCTATTGAAAAGGCGTATGGCAGTTTTTACCCAACTGAGTTAGCAGGAGGGCTATGTTTTTCGAGTGTATGTATGTATGTATATTTCCTTGGCACGCTCTGTAGCCTAAACGGCTTGATCGATTTCAGCTTAAGAGATGCCGTTAGATTCTTTTAATTGTGAAAGTGACACTGGGTATGTCAAAACTGAAAAAATGGCCGATTTCTGGTACCATATTGTCTTCAATAATTTTTTTTTTCTTCTCTAAACCTTTTGAGTTGGGTATCAAAATAAAGAGTTTTATAAATAGGTCTCATTAACGTCATAAATAATTATATTAACTAACGACTGTGAAATAAAACAATAATTTACAAAATCAAAAAACCCAACTGCCTAAAAAGTGAACTTTAATTACAAAAGATTGACAAGAAACTTGTTTTAAAAGACTGAATACTTTATGCAATCTCATAAAGGTCTTTATTGTTAAATTTAAGAAGATGCCTCCTACTGCATGAAATTGCTTAAAGTACCTATTCAGTGTAATAGTCATCCTTTTAAAACAAGTTGCTTGTTTGTCTAAGGGGTTAGTTGTTTAATAGATGATAGAGAGGGTTACAAGTTTGTTAATGAAACTCAGCCTTTCTTTAGATAAGGACATGAACATTCTAAAGTATGCTCTTGGTGAGAATAAAGAACGCGGAACATCGTTTTTTGTTAAGTCACTCCTAAGGTGGTAAAATAAGGGGATGTTTTTAAATACGACTTTTAATGTAAGACAGATATTTAAATTTTTGTGTAGTACTCCAAAAGTTAAAAGATTTAAGGAATTGGAAACATAGTCATAGTCCGTATCTTGGGATAACATTAATAGTCTTTTTTTCTTCATAGTCAGTCCACTGGGCAAAAGTTATTACAATTTTACTATCTGACCATCTGTTACCTTTCCACTTCATAACGGCTGAAGGGATTTGGATGTAAGGCATACGGATAAACCATGATTTGAGTTAGGATATGGGATACTTTTATCCCGGTAGTGTAATCCCTGTTGACGATGACTGACATTCACGCGGACAAAACCGTGGGCAAAACATGTCCTATTCCCATCGAATTTCAAATCATCACCGTCCTGTCTTTGCTCCTTACCTTTTCATATTTATTTAATACTAGCTTTTACCAGTGGCTTCCCCACGTAAAGGTCGAAAATTATCCCTCGGGAACGTGTTACCGCGATAAGAAGTATCCAATGTCTTAATCCTGGATTGCGTAATACAGTTGGAATCGGTTTAATTTAGATAGTTCCTAAACATTCATGACGTTGTTCAAAGAAAATTGTACTCGGGGAGCCTGTGGTTCAACTACATCCAAAAGGCCTCTGCGGATCCAGCATAACAACGCAATTAGAGTGCTGTTGCGTCTGCCTCGGTTCTGTAACGCGTCATCTATGTTCGCTGAGGCACGTAAGAGAGCGGGCTCGCTGCTAAACAGACTCTGTGGCAGCCCCAACCGCATTCTACGCGCTATAGCCGGGACACATGACAGTCTGTTGCTGACGTCACTTGTCACCTGTACACTGTCTGTTATTAGTTAAGTTCTAACATAGGTTAAGACTATTTAATTGTTACTAACCCAATAGATCTTTGATTTCTGAATAAATAAATTAATAAATTTACTTTGCTAAGCAGACAATGTTTTCGAACATATGAAATAATGGATTCAGATTCTTATTAATAGTGTGTTATGCAATTATGGTGTAGGTTTCTTCACAATTAATTACTGTCACTGACGTCAAAATTTCAAATTTAGCTGGTTTTTACGGATCATGTCACAACGTCCAAACTGAACATTGCAGCATTACAAATTGGAATTCTTACTGTTCTACGGAGAACAGTATACAACAATAATATAAGTTCGCATAAGAAAGATTGTGGTTTAACAACGAGAGATTATAGTTACTTAGAGCTTTGTGACGTCTAACATCCTACCTAGCTATAAATACTATATTGTACTCGTAGTCTGAGGAAGCGAGTACCTACCTGGTAGTCATCATTCTCTGGTCAGCAAACGATAGCAAGATCTAATTCGATCCCAGCACCATCTAGAGAGTCTGTGCGCAACCCCAAACATTTTTTTTTTTGGCTGGCAAATTATCAAATAACTTCTCCCGCTCTGGGTGGAGCAGGAGGGCGTGTCAGACATTTACTGACTAAAACCCACCCGTGTTCCCTGAGTTGCCTGTGTGCCAGGGGCCGCGGTATCTCTTTCGAACAACCCGCACCCCTGGCAGGCATCGGCCCTTGCGGACCCCACCAGTTGGTGCTGACATCTCTTTGAGGCGCGCGTGGAACACAACGCGCCAAGAACATGGAGTTAATATTGTGAAAACTATGTCTCTATATAGGCACTGGTGCCTACCGTTTGGCAATATGAGGTAAAGTAAATCGCTCACGTAATATGCAGGTATTAAATGCAGCATAGCGAGAACTGGTTTGTTGACTTTTAACAGAATTAAGATGACATTGATATAGCCCTTAGAATTGCGTTGCGTTGTGGGATATTGTACCCTGCGTGAAATTACATTCATTTTGAGTTTAATTGACATTTGAATTTACTGAAAGTTATGTTCAATGTGTTGTATTATGTATTTATGTATGTTATGTTCAATATCCTATATGTTTATCCAGCTAAATTTCATCCGAATCCGTTCAGCCATTTTTGGGTGACTGAGTAACAACCATTCAAACATCTTAATATCATAATGACATAAAAACGGCTTCGCCCACGTGGAGGTCGGAAATCTTCCCACGGGAACCTATTGCCGAGATAAAAAGAATTCTATATTGTTAATCTGGTTTACGTCTGTAATCTAGATTACGTCTGAAATCTAGATTAACAATATAGAATTCTTTAATCTTACAATTTCCAAAATTACAATTTACAATCCTAATTTCTAAATTAGATAAGACTATCTGCGTGCCAAATTTCATCTAAATCCATTCAGCTGTTTTTGCGTGATTGAGTAACATACAACCTTTCACTTTTGTAATATTATAGTAGGATTTCCTTTCATGTGGCTCTTTTCTTAGCCATTCATCGTGGGCTAAAAAAGGAGCACTAAAAGCACCCAAAGAAATCATAAGAGCGTTTAATAAATCAAAAGGACACAAGCTACATAATATGCCTTATCATTCGTCATGTGGGTGGTTGAGGGCGCTGGCTCGCAGTGAGTTTCAGTGCCCCCAACGCCGCGCCTCCCTTTTCATGCCCCGCGCGAATCATATAACGCGCGTACGGTAGAATACTTCTAAGTACTTGCTTAATATTGAAATTCCTTTAAAGGTCTTCACATATTTAACCTAAATATAGCAGTTTCCATTAGGTTTGAGATAAACTTTCCAGCCTTATCATTTCCGTTTTTCTGCCAAAATGCTGACATTTACTGAAATTAGCTTACGCTACGCATGGCAATTTGTCACATTAATTTTGCGATATTTTTCGATCTACATTATGAAGTTCGTTACAATTAACTGTAGCTGCTGCTAATATATACAAGACACAAAAGTAATGTCTAAGATCAAGAAAATTATGGATGAATTGTGTGAGGATGTTTTGGCTAGAAAGAGGATGAATAGGAAAAAAAGTTATCTTATGCAGTAGTTAATATGTTAAGTATGATAGAGACGTATGAAGGACGAAATCATGTTGCATCGACCCCAATTAAAGAGGGTTAGAAGACATTGAATAAATAATGGTAGGTAATGTTAATTAATTTTCATGAACAATAACCACATAGGTACTTACATGAATTTTGATTGTTACGTGGCCAAGGGCTCGCCTTAACCAATTGTCTTTGGAATGAACAGTATCAATCACCATTCGATTATAACTAGCACGGGTTTCCAAAGGATATTCCGACTCCCTTTTCGAATGTCTTTTGACCCAATTGACGATAATTCGAATTGATCTGCTGACAGATTCTACCGACCTTTGGATTATTCCTTTGCCTTATTGAAATGCAGATAGAGACAGTCCCGTAATTAGTTTCATGTCAGTCGCCGTCAAACAAGGATTTGAGCAGAATTTTCTTTTTTCACGGCTTTGAACTTTGGAAAATAGGTAGCTACCTACTTTACAAATATAAAGTAGGTATTTATTTATTTTACTGCGAAGCCGTTATTACCTATATCCAGTTATTTTCCGGAATTTAAGCAGATACGGGCTATCACAATAGTCACTGAGTTTTCTTAGGTATGCTATACGCACTGATGACGATCTACGAGCATTAATATGTACACAAATACACAGCCAAATTCAAAAGCGTATCATGACTTATGCCTATGCAGTCTTTACACACGTGAAAGCCCACCATATCCATAGGATGCAGACCTTCCAAAACCGATTCCTCCGTCAGGCCACAGGTTCCCTTTTGTTCGTTCGGAACGGAATCCTCCACCTCAATTTGAAAATCCCGACTGTCCTTTAGTTCATGAAACGCAATTCCAAGCGTTTCTTTGATAAAACCGTAAATCATCGCAATCCTCTGATTGTGATGGCCGCTAGTTATGTCCCCAGTAGAATTCATATCAACTTATTAGTCATAACTTTTATTTGCCATAAAATGAGTTTTCATAATAACATGTGTTAAACATTAGATTCTTTATACTTAAAGACATTACATAATCGATACTTGACATAAGCAACATTTAATATAATTTAGAAACGATTATTGTTTTGTACAAAAAATAATGTCATTACAGCATTTGGTCTGTAACTTAATGATTTATTACAGCGAACAATCTTTAGACATTAAACAGTTTGTCAAATTCGAAACGGCTAGGTTAGGTTAGGTTAGAACTGTGATCGCGTGGAGGCGAGCGAGCGAAGCAAGCGTGATGCGGTACTAGCAACCGCTGAGCGCTCGATTTTCTCTTTTGCAAAGCAATGAATATTATGGTGATTAATGTTATGGAAAATGACATTAATGAAAATGAAAAATATAGCAAATAAATTTATGGATTAAAATTAATGACACTTGATCGATTATGATTATGACCAATGAAATTAGTGAAAATGATGTAATTGATGATGATGTAATTTCACGATGGCAACGGGAAGCGTTATTTCTAAATAAATTATGGCAAATACAAGTATGGAATATACAATTACTATATTTTAAATTATGGCAAACATTTGTAAACCATGATAATTATGTACAGTCACGGACTTTAATTGATAAGCCATTTGCCACAGTTCCTATTTTAGCCGTGTAATCCAAATCGGGTTTAGTCGGTTATACTCGTACATAGTTCAGAGTCACGACCCAAAGTCAACCAATAGCAGGGCTAGCAACCGTAACCTAGCGACAATTGTTTTAGCGTAGCGATAGTAACGTTATGATTAGTCATTTAGACATCGGAAAAACTCGTACTCACGATTTTATCCGAACGCGTAGCGTCCAAGATACCGTTCATGACAATTATGATAACTGTTGCTTAGAAATATAAATAGCTACGGCTACGATTCACCAAAATTCGAAATTATCGTCTCTGACATTTCAACTGTCACTATCTTCGGATAGGTTTTCAGAAATAACGAGTATTTAATGAGCTCTAATTCAAAGGAGGTCGTATCAAATAGATTGGATAAACTTATTTATCATTGACAATTTATTAGTCAACCTTCAACCTCTATGGATACGACTATTTCCGATTATAAGTAATTTGTCATCTTGTTTACGAGCATGCGGCTTAAGTTCGTGTTTAATCGTGTAATCTCGTGAATGTATAAAACTGCAAAATAGGAAAGTTTAAAAGTGGCTTATCAATTAAAGTCCGGGACTGTACTAGTTTATTTATTAATAAGTATAAAAAAATATGTATTAGGTATGTTGGAACGATGTGTAGAGGCTTCTGGCTCAGTAATAACAACCGCACAAGTCGATCGATCAGGTTAAGCTACGCTTGCTGTTGTTGGTACGTGGATGGGTGACCATCGTTATATACCAAGACCCCTCCGTACCTCAGAAAGCACGTTGAACCGTTGCTCCCGGCTGTCAGTTGTGGATCTTCGATAGTCGTTACGGGTCGTCAGAACCTTGAAATTCTGACAACCAGTCTTACCCAAGGGTATCGTGTTAGCCAGTAACTGAGTTGTGGTGGTCAGATAAGATAGAAAATTACTGGTATTCAGCTGCATTCGGTTAGACTGGGAGCCGACCTCAACAAAGTTGGGAAAAGGCTAGGTAGATGATAATGTATGTTGAAACTGTTTGTACTCCTCGTCACTTGTCCCTAAAGATTCATTAGAAAACCAGCGTCAGACAGCATCTGTCTGACATTAATGCTGAAATAAACCTTATTGGCACAGCCGTGAGGCTAACTATGAAAAAAGTTAAAAAGTGAAAACCTTTTTTCACTTTTTTTTTTTTTTCAAATTTTATTCTATTCTATTCTACAGTGTTATCTGTATTTTGTGTTTCACGAACTGTGTCCAAATAAACGGTACTCTTATTTTATTCTTTCTTTCTGATACTTCAGTCAATAAACTCAGCCTACAGAAGCCTATTGCTGGACAAAAAACAACAACATATCCTCCGCCATCCGCATACCTAGTCTGTCCAAGCTACCAAATTAAGAATCAAAATTAACTATACTCCATTTACAATAGCATCAGACAGAAGTTAAAAAAGGTTCTTTTAAATGTATACTTTGTAAAAAAAATACATTTTTTTTTTTTTTTTGTTTTATAAAAACGTTGCCCCACACTAGGAATTTCTCCTGTATCGTGGGTGCGTTTACAAACATTTAAACTCACAAACTCAAACAGCCAGACCCAGAACAACTACTTGCAGATCATACAAATATTTGTTCCGTGCGGGAATCGAACCCGCGACACGCAGCGCAGCAGTCGATCACTGAACCACTGCGCCAACCGTGCCGTCAGACGTTAAACGTATTGCAGTTACGATTAATGCCAAATTTATTATAATTTATTTAAATATTAGCTGTCACACTTTATTGTAATCATGTGTTACTATTTATCTTATGAAATTATGTGGCTTTCATTTATATAATTATTATTTTCATTTCAATTTAAAATTAAAGTGTCAATGCTAAAAACCTAAAAGAAGCAGGAGTGAACAATGCCGAGTGACTAAATTAGCTGATGACGACGAAGTTTTACCAACGTACTGTGGGTCAAAAGTTGATATTTAAAATAAAGTATTGTAAAAAAACTGTATTTTATTTCCTTTAATCTTAGTTAGATTTAAATCATCATGTGATTGTTTGTTTCATTCATTCGTTTTGTTGTAGGTTTGTAATGTGTTAAGATGTTATTATAAATAGAACATTATTTCAAATAAAATTACTTTTATTTCGTTTATCTCAGTATTTAGTACTGTCTTAAATCTACCTAAAAAAATTACAACTTAACTTTGAAATAAAATGTTTTGCACTGCTGCTTCTACGAGCCTCTTTTTTCTAAAGCTATAATAAATAAAGTATAAGTAAGTACAATTACGGGAAATATACACATATAGAACAAGAGAAGAAGCACAGAACCGGTCGAAGTGGCGGAGCTTGGGGAGGCCTATGTGCAGCAGTGGACGTCTTTCGGCTGACATGATAATGATAATACATATACATAAACTCACGTCATCATTGTGGCAGCCAAGCGTTCATAGCGACGTTGCTTTTTGATCCTTCGATGTCGGCTCTTCCTATCATTGCGAAGCACCTGAACTTTCTAATGGACATCACCAATAAGGTCACTATAATGTCCTTCTAGATCGTCCTCTCCCAGCACTTTGAGTCTCTTTTGCCTTGTCTAATAATATAAGTGGCCTCCACTTTGTAAGATTGGACTTTTACAACCCTTTGTAAAATACTAATAATCAAAATTACTAACTTGACGTAAAAAGGTGGCAAGGTTAAATAAACTAACATGAAAGATAATAATCAAACTCTTAGTACGACAACGGGGCATCACTACACGACGACTTTTAAAGCTATACATTTCCAGTATAAATTGACTTCGCATTGTAAAGGCTTTCCGTACAATGAGAGGTCGTGCGTACATTCGATTGAAGTAGAAACTTAATCGAAGTAACCCCGTAGGTTGCTTATTACCTCGTTTATTTTGTAAGTTACACACTTGATGGTATACAGACAATTGGATCGCGTGGCACCCTGAGTGAGACAAACGATAACCTGCTTTTAAATTGATGAACACCATCTATCGAACACTGACGTCCTAAACAATAAAACGACCATTTGTGTTAATAAATATATTAAAAATCAGTGTGTCCACTACAAATGAAAGGTGGGATATTAAAGAAATATGTTTGCGGCTATAGATTATTAAGTTATTAGGATTTTATTTAACGATATTCGTGAGGATATTGTGTATACTAGAATAGAAATAAAAATAATGTATAAATAACGGATTAAGCTAGAAAATCAGGTAAGAAACGACGACACACAGATGTTTGCTACAAAATTAGCAAAACGTTTCGGAGTGGAGTTTAAAATAATAACTATGCTTTAGTCCCGATAATTCACGGAAATGGCAGCAATATTAACCATCTTACTCAACGCTAATTGGTAGTCGCGAACGAATTTGACTTTAATAAACAAACACCATGTAAATGGACATACCGGGATATGAAAGAAATAGTCGGTTTTAAAAGTTATAGCAGTTGATAGTTTGACTTACCTTGATTTGCAAAAACTAAACATGTATTTTTTTTTTTTTCAAACGTGATCCCTTCCGCTGTCTAATTTCGAGTAGGGGCGTGACTTACCGCGTTTTGATATTTAACTACACATTTGATAAACTTATAATTTTAATAAAAGTAAATATCGCTGTGGAAAATAATACCTATATTGGCAAGCTTTTATTTTGAGTAGGTACCTATGTTGTGTTTGGATTTTGCAAAGAAATGGACAACAACACTTACAGCTGCGACTTACGAGATGTACCTAGGTTTGAACCTAGATAGGTGCTTTATGCTTTACTTTGTGTAAATTATTTCACCACCACTGTCTCTCTTAAAACGGTGAAGGAAAACATCGTGAGGAAACCGGCATTTCCTAGAAGCAAAAATTCAAAGACATGTGACATCTATCAACCCGCATTGGGCCCGCGTGGTGGATTACGGCCCATTCCCTCTCATAGAGAGGAGGCCTGTGTCCCGGCAGTGGGTACATTAAATAGGCTAATTATGATGGACAACGTCTCCTTTCTTTTGGCCTATTATGGTGGAATGCGCCAGAGTATGCCGCGAAATTAAAATTTTCTTACGTTCTTTGTAATTTGTAGGTCTGTATAACGCTGTATGTTTAGCAAAATATATTTCGCGACCGCAACAAATATCTATTAACAGAATTATAATATAAATAATTCGTATCATACGCCATTCAGCAATGCTGTAATAGCTTCCCATTGGTCTAAGAATTTTCGGAATCGCATCAGTAGTTCTGACGATTACCCTACCTACAAACTGCCCTGCATACAAATTCACAAATTTTACCTCTTTGTAATAATAAACAGATAGGCAGAATATTTTTGAATCCCTGGCACTCTGGGTGTGGACGTGTTAACGGTATTTTTGACTTGTTTTTCTTTTGCTCGGCTACTGAGGTTAATAGCGCCATGTTAACCTATGACTTTCTTCAAGAATTAGGCTAGAAATGGAACAACATGTTTTTTAACCATTCTGTCATCTCCAAAGATAAGTGTTTGTTTGTCTACAACTATAAATATAATACAATGTAGGCCGCAGCTAAATGCTGAGATTTTTTGCAATAGAAAACCGATGACCTGTTCAGAAGACGCGTACAGCTTGCAACCGGCAGACCATTAGGGAAGTCTTCTATTAAATTTTAATAATACTCACGTAAATTATTTAGAGTTATTCCGAGTAAAAGGTGATCAAATTGACAGTAAATATTGTTTCCAAACACAATGCAAATATTGCATAGCATGCATTAAAATATTGAATACAGAAATATAACATTATTGATGCTCGTTTACGTCGCATTCAATTTATAAAGTATGACAATATCATCAAACTCGAAAATATTTAGATTGTTGAGTAAGGGAATCAACATCAGTAGACATATTTAGTGACGAAGAAGACAAGTGTCTTGCGTCAGACCAAGACAGTATGTTATGGCCATCTTTATAAATAGGTAACACAAGTGGGACATTTAAATGAATATTTGCTTGGTTACCTAATGCCAAAGACGTGACAAATGATCAAAGTAATGAAAGAAGAAATATGTGTTCTAGACAGTCGACACATATAAGAATTAATACTCCTTTTAGAACATTCTAGAAAGAAAGAAACAAAAGCAATTCGTCAAAGAACATTCACAGACTATTTGCTTGATTGTTTTATTTCAATTCGCATTCAATAGTGCTCTTCGTGTGAGCCAATTACTTGATGTCCGATGTATGTCTAGATATTGTCACTTAAGTGTCATAGCTTCATTATTTTTTTAGCTTGAAATGCCAGTTTGTCTTTTAAAATTGTTGGTTCATGGAAAGTCCACGACCTCGCCGGATCATCGACTGTTTAAAGGCTCTTTATTCACATAGCAGTGAGAAACTAGAAAAGTTATTTAGCTTATAGACAGTAGTAGATACACAATCATGCAAGTGCATTCCGAATTTCAACACATTTGTGAATCATCGTCACATTTGATGGCTTTTCCTCTGTCCAGACACTACTGTGCAAATAAGATTTTTGTACCTAAGATCTAAAAAAAGATTCTTTAAGATCTTATACGCTCGGTTTTTTACACCTACATCATCAATATCCTACATTTTTGACTTTAAACTAATTGTATCATTGCTATTCTAAGGGATAACGTAGTTAAAATGCTAAGTTTATTGACATGAAAATGACAAAGACAAGTAGTACTTAAAAATTGCTCATTAATGTCAAGTTTTTATGAGTAACCTGGAGAAGTAACCGTTTTTGACATATACAAGTTTACAGCAGCGATAAAAATATAGTATGTGCCAGCCAATGAAGCACTTGTAAAGTTATTACCTTGCTGTTTTAGTATAAATTCTTAAATTAAAGTTATATTTTAACAGTCTTATAATTTTGACTTCTATTTATACCTTTGTTTTATTTACTAGGTGTGCTAGTGCAAATCTTCTTCCACACATCTATATCAACCGTGATCTCTGTAATCAACTTCCTTTCTATTATCAACGTTCAATTTCTTAGCCATTCACGTTAAAACTAAGAAATTTTCCCACTTTTTTCTAGTCATCATCTGTCTAGCATTTTTCCAACTACGAGTATGTCGAGGTCTAACTAGATGTGGCTGAATACCAGTATGTTACATGGAGCGACAGTCTATCTAACCTTCACAACTAGGTACCTATATCGATACCCTTTGGTAAGAATGGTTGTCAGATTTCCGGGCTCCTAACTACCTTTTTTTGGTGTCGGCCTGGAAGTATCCTCATGGATGTACCTCGCCGCCCTTCTGACTACCCGGACCGACTGTACAAAATCAACAACTAACAGCCAATGGCTTAGCGTGAACATTCACCCATCCACGAACCATCCTCGGCAAGCAATGCTTAAACTTGAAGGTCGACGGGTGCGGCTATTACTATTTAGCCACCAGCACTTTGTTCAAATGCCAGAAATAAAATTTAAGACATGTGACATCCACCAACCCGCCCTGAGCTGCAGGCTTATCACGAGAACAGTAGAGAAGAGTTTTGTCGACGGAAGAGTAGACTAAAATGACGTTTCCGTGTAGACAATTGACAGTTTTGTACCGAGAAATGTAGACAAACGATTTCTATTCTATGTTAGATTAGAAATAGAAAGCGTCATGCTAAGCCTGCTTGTGTAGTAAATTCAGTCTCACTATCAAAGAGTTAGCCTGTGTCCCAGTGGTGGGAACACTATAATATATGCCCTTGAAATTCCATCCAATTCTCCGTTGCAAGAGGTTTAGAAAATAATGTAGGTAGGGTTGGCTTTATGTTCTATGTGCTACGTTTATTCGTTTTCCCTCTAATAAGATTACTTGCACTGTGGGTTGCACTTATGTACATATCCACTTGTATTCATGTTTACCGCATTTTGTTTTGTTATTTTATATACGTACACCTGTGCGCTCTAATTATTTATTAATCTTAGTTTTAGATATTGTTTCTCAGTAAGTGAATGATGTATGCAATTCTTTATGAGAAATAAAGTTGTTCTTAAACCTAAAATAAAGTATTTAAACATTACTAAACAACACGTAATTAAACATTATTAAACAACACGTAACAATGAGTGGATAGTGCTAAATGGTGGGATATGAACTGGATTTGAATTTTTGTACAGTAATCTATAAATTCAAGCTGTTGTTTATGTTTGTAAACACAAGGACGTTAGCTTTTTGACAGCAGTCAAATATGCCAACAGCAAATAAAATTCTGGCAAATTAAAAACCTATCACATTTAGTTGCATTGTTTTGAAGACCACTATGTGAACTGAAATATTACCAACGTATAATAATTCAAACCCATTTCAATGCTAATTTTGATACAGAATTTAGCATAGCTTGATAAAAAATGCGTCATGAAGTATAATTTCCTGGAGAAATTTCACGTGAGAGGACATAACAACTCATGACATTATTCTTGATTTTGTCAAATACTAGTTTCTGTCCGCGACTGCGTTCGCGTGGAAGTCGTAATATACACAATATACTAAACACACACAACATTTTATCTAACTCTCACAGCTCCCGACCCACCGCGTCACATCGCATCGCTCTTCCATGCTTTCGCTTAGCGCTATTACTTCGTTCTCGCTCAATATTCCAACAGCAAATATAGTTTTTCAAATCCGACTGATAATCATAATTTCTTTATTTGTATAGAATGCAGGTGTTACAATAATGATGTTAGTTTCAGATATATTCCCGGTACATTCTGCCTGTTGGCATACAAAAATATTGTGGTTAACTTACAGATAATTTAAAAAAACTAGGTACTTATATTCAAAATGAGATCATGAATCAGCTAAGTCTAAAATTATTTACATAATAAATGAGATAAAGTGAACCAAATATTACAGTTCATCATTTATAAAATCGTTAACAGAGTAATAACATTTCTCTGTCAGCAACGACGACAGGAGTTTCTTGAATTTTATTAAGGGCTGATCTTTAATACAATTTGGCAATTTGTTAAATATAATAGGTGCCATACCAATAATGTTTTTTTTTTTTTAAGCAAATCAGTATTATATCTACCAGTACACAATAGGTTCTGATATTTTGATCTCATGGCTGTAGTTCGCATCCTTGTATCATTCAATGCAGGAAATTGATTGATGAGTACTAGAGATAATCGCGTTCAAACAAAAAAAAAAACAAACAAGTCCCACACATGTGTAATACAAGTATAGATTCACAAAACAAAGAGTTGAAAGAGGACCAAGTTAATTCGAACAACATAAGTAAAATTACAACCATCTCACAACGAAATCAAAACGCGCAATGGAGTAAAAGCAGGGGATTTGTTTTCTAAAGCCAGATGATAGATGTTAATCGTTATAATCAACGCTATTTTCTAAAGCCAGATGATAGATGTTAATCGTTATAATCTACGCTATTTTCTAAAACCAGATGATAGATGTTAATCGTTATAATCAACGCTATTTTTGCGAATCCAAGGACAGTTGGATTCTATTATATCTTGCAACATCCACAAGTAATTTTTTAAACAGGTTCATGTATACAGGGTGATTGGAAGATGGGTGCAAAGCTTTAAGGCGAAGATAGTACAGACAATTTAGAACCATTTAAGCCATGGTTGTCTTAGACGAAGTCTTACCAAATATTTTTAACCAAATTTTTAAGTTTTTTTTCGGAAATTCTCAAAATTTAATGTAAACTGCATAATTATGGCCAAATTGAATGATAAATGAATTCATTTTTTATTTATTTAATTAAAGTAATGTGTAAGCAATCAAGCAAAACATGTTTTAGGCTTCTGTGTCATTAGACATTTTTTTTACAGACATTTAAAGCTCAGAAAAAATAAAAAAATTGTACAATACGTCTTTTAAACCTTATTAAAAAAAAAAAAAAATTGGTAAGACTTCGTCTCAGACAACCATGGCTTAAATGGTTCTAAATTGTCTATACTATCTTTACCTTAAAGCTTTGCACCCATCTTCCAATCACCCTGTATATTTAGAAAATAAATATCTGGTATTACCGAGCTTGGCTCGATATTTTTTTGGTTTGACGTTTCCTAAAAATGATAGCTAGCTAGTAGTCTAGCCTAGCTAGATCGATTTATCGCCCCCGAAACCCCCTGCATACTAAATTTCATGAAAATCGTTGGAGCCGTTTCCGAGATTCAGATTATATACATATACCTATACAAGAATTGCTCGTTTAAAGGTATTAGATTTAAAGTACATAAATACAATGACTGGATGATGGTCGGTGCAATACAGTAATCTGCAAAATTAGTCCTGACTAGCTCTCGTAAGTAAATTGTCCATGACCTTTTCATAACTTACTTAATCAAAATTTAAATAGCTTCCACGAGAGTGTCTAGTCCCATGTAGGTAAGGTGCACTTTGGGTGATCGGCCCGCTGCCTCCTTGCTTATTAACTTGTATTTATACCACATTATGACTTATTCGTGAAACGTGGACACTCACGGTACGGCTGGTCCATCAATTCAAAGTCGCTCAGCGAGCTATGGAACGAGCTATGCTCGGAGTATCTCTGAAAGATAGAATCCGGAATGAGGTGATCCGGCAGAGAACCAAAGTTGTCGACATAGCTCACAGAATTAGCAAGCTGAAGTGGCAATGGGCCGGCCATATTAGTCGTAGAACCGATGACCGGTGGGGTAGACGTGTTCTTGAGTGGAGACCACGAATCGGAAAACGTAAGGTAGGACGCCCTCAAGCTAGGTGGAGTGACGATCTTCGCAGGGTTACTGGTAGCAACTGGATGACGAGTTGCCGAGAATCGAGTTAAATGGCTTGAAATTGGAGAGGCCTATGTCCAGCAGTGGACTGCTGTAGGCTGATGATGATGATGACTTATTCATCCTTATTTTGTGCCAATACAAGAAATCTACCTAACAAAGGAGGTAATGTATTTTATCACAACTGCAATAAGTTTTTGAGCACGTTGTTCTTATTGGAATCATGAAATACGGGTCTTGCACCGCGTTTATAACACGAAAAAGTGGACATGCCTTGTGTACCTACCTACACAAGATACCTCTACGTACCTGTAATCTGCTTCCATCTTCAAAATAACATACATATGCCGCGTTGATAGATTATAGTGTTTCTTACTTCTGCGGATCACAGGCTAACTCTATGAGAGGGAGACTGAAGTTACTACCCAAGCAGGCTTAGCATGACGCTTTCTATTTCTAATCTAATTCTTATAATAGAAATCGCTTGTCTAAATTTATCGGTACAAAACTGTCAATTGTCTACATGGAAACGTCATTTTTGTAGTTCCCTCCTCGCCTCAACACAAGTGTTTGCCGGGGACTGCCACTAAACAGAACTGTGACGGCACCCATCATGTCTTGGTTGCTGCGTTTATCTTGTCCTGGGTTGCCCTGTTTGACTACCAAGTAGCAGTGAGGTAGCTATTCCAAAATACATGACCGTGATTGCAGTTTTGCCTTGCTCCGAACGTTTTTCGCCTCTTTTCGAAATGTGTGTTAATGTTATCCTTGTTATTATAAACATCAGCCTGTAATGGTTCCACTGCTAGGACATAGGCCTCCTCACTGTTAGAGGGAGTGGGCTATGACCCGCCACGCGGGCCTAGTGCGGGATGGTAGATGTCTTCGAAGTTTTGGTTCTAGAACATGCTGGTTTCTTCACGATGTTTTCTTCATCGTGGTGAGAGCAGTGAAGATGAAATAATTTATGTGTATCCAGACCACTCCCACTATTGTTGATGTGAACTCCCTAGTATCTTAGTCGAGTAACTACGCTGGCGGCACACGTCACCACGCAGCTCTGAATGCAGTAGTTGAATGTGTACCTGTGCTGTAGTACAATCCATAAGGACCTCGGGGACTAGGGAGGCTATGTTGGAATAAAATGCAGATTTCTTGTTTGAGTCTTGTCCGTAGATTTTCGCTTCTTCTTAGTTGTTGCCTCTTCGGGGGCATGTGTTTTGGGGATGGCTTATTGCAGGTCAACCTAGGAAGTTTTTGGGTGCATAACCGGACTTGCTTGTGGCTGTCTCCATATATTAAGGCCTCTAGCCAGGGCTTCAAAACAAAAAAAAAAGCGTCTAACGTCTACACCCTAAGAGCATCCTATACGTCGCAGTGGACATCGGCGGGGAGTATGGAAGGATGGCGTTCTGTCTTTATGTATTTTGAGCATACTGGTGGACTTGCTACTCTTGGGAATGGTAAGGGTATGCCATGGCCAGTGAATCCTACTAATGCGAGGTCCTCAGGCATTAGTAGGAGTTGCTGCCCATGTGGCGGTCGGCTGCCGCAATCAGGGGATTAGGGTGCTTTATAGCAGAGTCGACCAAGTACCGACAAATGGCACGTCTTTCATACGGGCCTTTCTACCTCACGACAATTTTTAATGAATGACCTTCCTTAATCATATAAAACATCGACATTGAACATATCATCAATACGTTATAAAAAATCGTAGAAACTAAACTCCAAGAACTGTAGTTTGTACATTTACCCTTAAAGAAATCTTTTAATTACTTCGAAATCAGTGGTCCGATTTACATGATTCCAACTGGAATATCCGTTTGATACAAACCTCTATTTTGATTATTTGAACCTATAATTATCATAAACAAAAAATCACATTTTCAAATTACATAGATGTCCAACTGTCCTTATATTATAAAAAATACCTTATAAACTTACTTTAGTCACTGGTTTTAGATATTAAAATTAAAATAAATTGCTTATCTGAGCTAGATAGACTAATATAGAAGCATGAACATTAAATTAGCAAAATCTATTTAAATTCTAATTGGTCTCTTAGAAAACAATTCTGACTCACGAATATCATAGCAGTATCTCATAGCGAACCTCCCGCTACTTCTAAAAAATACCAATACTTGGGAATCGAACTGACAACTACAGGTTCGCAAAGCAATCGTCCAACCGCTTAGTTATTTACTTTGTCGAAAGTTAGCTAAATGGCCGTTCTTCTTACTATATCATGATTGACTGCTTAGCTCTTGAAGGGTATAGCGGGATGTTAATCATACTTGTAACTATCTGTTTTGTCCTCTACAAGCCCAGTGACGTTATGGAATAATTTAAATGTTGTCATACATTGGTATTTGTGTTCGCTCTCATCTAGTCTCCTTTACTACGTAAATGTATGGGAAGATTCTTTGCGATTTCCGACTTTTGTAATACTCAAACCTCTGTGATCCGTAGAGTTAGATAGAGTGTAAGAAACAGGATCGATTGGCATCACATTTTTTATTTGTAAAAAATTTAAATTTTTGCTGTCTGTACTTTTTATTTTTATTTGTGAAAGCGAATAAGAACAGTCTCCTGAAGCCGTTTGCACGTATTGACAACTGTTGAGTTACCTACTCTTATTGCCCCATCAAACCTGTATCTGTTGTGATGTCCATCACTACTGCTTAGATGCATAATGGAAAAGCGTGATAATAATCATAAAAAGGTCAAATCTGTAACTCTCTGCAGTTATCTAACCTTTCGGCCCATCTTTTTACAATTTATGGTAAACTATAGACGAATACGAACAAATTGCAATACTGCTCATCCCACATGGCAAAAAACGTGATAATAAAATTTAAACCCTATGGCCTGCGCAGACATTATGAGAATATCTATGCAAAATTTAGACAATTCAGTAATTTTCCCGTGATTCTGGAATATACATTCAGAGAAACAGACAAAAAATATATTTTCGGCATTAGAATCGCTCCCAGATCACACAAAAAAAAAACAATGTACAGTTTTAAATTTGCTACGATTTTATTACATTGTTATTAATACGATTTTTATTCCAAAATGGTGTTCGTTTAATTGTTGAAATTCATTTTAATAGTAGGCCTGTCCCTTTTTTTACGCATCACCGTAGTTGAAATGATAAAAAATATTTATGATTTTATTTGTAGAAAAACACTTTTACACCTCAATCATGTTTTAAAAACTACGTGAGGTCGGCGAAGAAATTTTGAAACAAATGTTATTATGTAGGTACCCAAAGCAAAATCCCGATTATTGTATAAAATTTTCAATTACTTATTCCCAATTTATCGTAGATAAATTCACTTAGAATATTCTTTACAAAACATCAAAACTTTATTGGACGTATTACTAAATTCAGGAATGAGAAAGAATGAGAAAAAGGCAGTAATAAATAGTGGTAGAACTTCGCTAACGAGCGCCTGCTGCTTACCTACCTTATTTAAGTACAAAATGTATCTAAAATACCCTTTAAGTGTGAACAGATCACGTGAGTTAGTCACGTGTGCTGAGCACCTCTGTGTGGCGATAATGACACATCTCACTATGAATGAACTCATTGTACTCGAGAAAAGTTACACCTGACAGGGTTCCAAAATATTTCTATAATCATTGTGTCACGAATATCGTAAAAGAGAACATTTTATTATTATTTGATGTGACAGGCAGCTGCTTGAATGTTATAGTAATTTGCCTAAGGTTATGTTAGGTTTTCATTGTCATTATTGATATTCTGGAAAGAAAAGTAAGTGACTATTTGTTATGTAGTGATATCATATTTCATGCGTACCTATCGATATACATTGATACTAAGATTAGTAGATATCTGTGAATGTGGGATTCTTTATAGCATCGGAATTTCCTAACGGCTGGTGGATCTTAATACAGGAGCTGTCTATTGACTCATCTCGGTCACGCGATGTTTAAAGGCTAAGTTTTGTTTTTATAAAATCATAATGGCGGATTTTATAAAAGTCTTGTCTTGTCTAGTCTAGAAGAAAAATATACTACAATGACTCTATGGTATCAAAATAAAGGGCTTAGGAAGACGATTCCATGAAAATTACACAAAAAAGATGTAAAAAAAAAACAAAAAAAAAATAACCCGACTGCAACACTAAGTTTTATGATATTTTCATGATTTTTTGTTTTTGAGTTTTTCCGCGTATTTTTTACTTGGGTTAAAGTGATCATTCATTGTGTTTTGTCGGTAAATTATTTACCTACGTGTATTATCGGTAGTTGGCACCATTTGAAAATGTATCCAAAAACCAAAAATGATCCCACGCGTACATCCATATTATGGCCCATTCCCTCTCAGGCAGGAAACATGTTTCCCAGTAGTGGGAACGTTATAAGCTTATTATGATACAATAATTTCAAATTCTATAAAGGAGATCGCCCAATTTTGGGCCCACGTGTTACAGGTAAAAAAAAATGTGGAAAAAATAGTTTATTTTATGATAAACCAAAATCATAAGAAATAATTTTAATTTACAGTCGCTAAATATAGAAAAATATTTTTTGAAATGTTGGTGTTTTTTGTTGAGATCAAGCATTCCCTCATGAAATGACTAAAAAGGCAATGAGTCAAGTCTTTAAACAAATGTCAGTGTCAAATAAAAATGACATTAAATGAAAAAAACATTCTCTCATTCGCTCACATATGAGTAATCTGTGATTCGCTCTGTGTTTACGCGAAAGTGAATGTGTTGTGTTGCGATATTTGTGTTTTAATTGTTTATGAAGATGAATGACTAATGTGAAGGAATTAATAAAAGAGAATGACTACCTACAAATTGTTTCTTTTCTTTATTTTTAACTAATCTATTTCCACATTATAGTTTACCTGCGAATCATAAACCTATCTGTCCACTAAAAACTACGTAAGTATCTGACATGGCATGTAAGATTCTTAGGATGAACAAATACATAGAAGTACTTAATAATCATTAAGTATAAATCTTACAATATTTTTACAGAACTTATCTGTATTTCATTTGCTACCAGGTTGAGTTTTAAGTTGATATATCTGATTAGTGTTTTCAATGCAATTGAAATTGTCATTCTATTTTTTTCTAAGTAGGTACATTAGGTACTAATGCATTATCCGCTGTAGGTACTTATAATTATCATTCAGTCTGTAATATCCATTTATTTTATATTCTTAGGTAACAAAAACTATCTCAAGAGTTTACTATTAGTCTTCTGAACACTAAGCAGGTACCAGATTGATAAAATTGCAAAATACTGTGTTAAATAACACAATCTCTAATATAACCTAACCTTAGATTCGACCCCACATATCTCGATTATGCAATTGTCAATGAAACTGAAATTAAGGCAGCTTAAAGCTGATATTTTAATCTAACAAATGACACTAGTTTGGAACTTTTAACGGTTCATCAAATTTTGGGCCCCACGATGTATGGAAGATGGTCGATGTCCTTTCAGATCTATTGAAACATAACGAACTTGTCAACTATTAACATATTATTTTCCTATCTACAGGCAGCAGAGAGCGGCAATGTCGAGGATTTCATGCGCTTGTACCTCAGCGAACCGTCGCGGCTTGCAGTGAGGGATGGGCGAGGTCGCACCGCTGCTCACCAGGCTGGTGCCAGAAATAACACTAACATACTGCACTTCATCAACAACTATGGTGGAGGTAAGTAAACAGTGAAGTAAAAAATCTTCTCCTACTTCATTCCCACGCTGCATAAGATTGCGACCCGCACATAAGACGCGTCAACAAGTTATGCGGTCTTCAACAGTACCTGTGAAAAACTCAGCTCATTAATGCGTCTATTAGCCTTCCATTCTTATCGCGGCAGACACTTTTGTCTGTGCTCCACTTTGAGCAAGTTCAATCTATGTATAGAGTAGTAGTAAGCAATACGCAACATTGGCGGAATGTTTTTGCCAAGACCCCAAACTTTAAAAACCATGTCGCGAGACTTGTATTGCGTTTAGACTTTATCAGATATTCCGACTCAACGTCTCATAAGTGCGAGTACGCAATAGGAAACATAGCTAGCCTATTAGACCAAGCCAAATAAGACAAGTCATAATCATGATCAACACTATAAAAGATTCTATAGTGTCGTTAGCACGTGTCTTATCATCAGTTCAGTGTTCCGCAACATGGAAGATGCTTTCGTCAGCATTTATTTATTCCTATGAGTGCAAGTGTAGGTAGGATCCGCAACAATATTTGGCATTGAGGAATGGTCTATAAACAGTCACGTCTAAGGGCGGAAAAGTCTGTAAAACACCACCCGTGCAAGACAGTTTCTACTGATTTGACTATACTGTACTTCTGCGACAATTGAGGTGGAGGTAATTTACAAAAGAACCCATTTAGGGCGAATGCTCTGTACTAAAATATATGACATTTTTAGTACGACACTATGGCATTACTATGCTGTTGCGGCTTCACTCGCGTGGAGGTCGGAAATTATCCCGAGGCGACGTACTAACGGGGATAAAAAGTACTTAAAGTATTAATCCAGGTTATAACCTACCTGTGTGCAAAATTTCATCCAAATCCGTTCAGTAGTTTTCGCGTGAAAGTGTAACAAACATTCATCCATCCTCACAAACTTTCACTTCAGTAGGATAGTAAGATTACTAGGATTTTTTTTGTTTTCTATTATCTGAAAACCATTCTTACTAACATGTTACCCAGTAACCAGGTTGTGGAGGTCAGATAAGCAGTCATCATCATCTGGCTATCCCAACTATGCAGGAGTAAGTTTCCAGTCAAACCGGTTGCAGCTGAATAGGTACCAGTAATTTACATGAAGTGACTGCCTATCTGACCTCCACCACCCAGTTAGGGTAATAACGATAGTCCTTGGTAATACAGGTAAGATAAGGAGTCGCTCCATGTAAAATAATAGATTTAAGCTGCATCTGGTTAGACTGGAAGCCAGATCCCAACATATAATATAGTTGTGAAAAGGTTTTGCAAATGATGATGTTCATGAGTTGGTCACAAACAATTCTGTAATGTTTGTTTAAAAAAAAAAAAGAAATACTAACTGTTTTACTTTCCATCTCTATCTACGAGTTAAATTTACTTTTCATAAATGGAAAGTACCGTTTAATCTTCAAGTGGCTACAACGTCTTTGACGTTTTATTACAATACTAGTACTTCCTCCGCGCAGATTTGTACTGTGCCCTTCAAACTTCAACACTCTCTTCACCCAGGATACTTTTGCAAAATTAATCATCGAGTTGGTAGGTCACGGGCAGATGATGATGACGCATTCGAGCTCAGTTTCAAGTTTATAAATCCAAGGCATAAGATTTTTCATATAATCGAATTACACCCTTTTCACCTCTAAGGGTTTATTTTCGCGGGTAGAAATCCTTTCATAATACATACCCCTTCGTTTTAAATTACATAATAAGCTGCCATAATTCAAGTATCTATCTATTGCGGTTTCGGCTGTACGATAGTCTTACGAACACACACTGTTCTTTTATAAATAAAAACAAATGTTCAGTAGTTTAACCTTTAAGAATTGTGAAACAAACTCATTTTAAACAAGGATATTTTACATTTTGTTACTACGCTATTTCATAAAGTACCGATGTTTTTTTTTTAAGTCAGAACCTACTTAAACAAGTATTTTTTAAGTGATAGGCTGATATTGAAATCATACGATATCTACTACTGCACGTATTATAGTCGCATTTGTCAAGTGATACGAAATGGCCTCAAATAAATATACCGAAATAATTATTTAGGTTATAAATATTTTAATGAGTTCTAATACACTCGAAACACTTTTTCCAGTCCGCCGTAGACACCTCGTTTAAAACCTGCTCGAACGCTGACAGCACATCTTCCGGCGACGAAAATTGTATCCCTTTGAGCTATTTTTTTATTTTAGGGAATAAAAAAAATTCGCAGGGTGCTAGGTCAGGGCTATAAGGAGGGTAACCCAGGAGTTTGACCAGCGTGCTGTCCAGGAAGTCCCTCAATTTGAGCGCGAAGGCGCGTTGTCGTGGTGAAGCAGTAGCCCGCGGAGCCCTGTGTTTGGTCGCTTGTTGCTCACAACAGAGAAAACTTGTGCCAAGCATTTGGTAGTATACCATTCAGCGTTGATGGTTCTTTGGTTCCGTAAAGGAATTTACACCAAGTAGCTAGTATCAAATTTAAAAAGCTTGTGATCAAAATCTTCCCCCCGCTTCTAGATCGCTTCACTTTGGTAGGCACTGAATCTCTCGATACGTAACTCGCCTATTGTCATGGATTACATTTTTCACTGCTATCACGTTTTCTTCCGTAACAGCCGTCAAAGAGCAACCACTTCTTTCTTCATCCCCCAAAGTTAGTCGACCGCGCTTGAATTCGTTATACCAAGGATACACGGTTGCCTTAGAAGGGCCTCCATCCATGAATGCTCGTTGAAGTCTATTGTCCGATTCGTCCGGTTTCAGGCGACACTTGAAATCGTAAAAAATCATAGCGCGAAAATGTTCCCGGCGCAGATCCACTCTATAATTAGACACGATAATTTACATTAGCTCGCAAACAAAGTGGAGAGAAATTTTGAAATTGAAACGCACCTATTTTTACCAAAAAAGATTTTTTCGCAACACTTTCTGAGTGGCTTGGTAGTTGGCGTCAGCGCAACATGTCTTTTTCTTCCACACTACTCTATTAGTCGTCTTATCCATAGTCACACCCTTTCTAACCATATCATTATTCACACAGTCCATCCACCGTTTCTTTGGTCTCCCCCTACTCTTATAGCCATCGACAGTCATACTCAAAACTTTCCTCACGACATTTTCCTCATTCCTCCGTATCACATGCGGTTATCAGGACAACCGATTTCCATACAACTTTTCAGTATCGGTGCCACATTCAGACTTCCTCCTATGTACTCATTTCTTATTCTATCCATTTGTGTAATACCACACATCTTTTTTAATATTCTCATCTCAGCTGCAAGCAATTGACATTCATTCATCCCTTTTATGGCCCAACATTATGACCCATACAATACAGCAAGTCTAACTATGGATTTATCTATCTTCTCCTTAAGTTTATGAGGAATGTGGACTGCGTACCCTGATGTGCACAAAATACAATTTTAAAGTTTATGACGGAGTAAGCGTGATGTGTGCTATGTGGTCGACAAGTGCCTTAGAACCATCAACTATGTTTAGCACATGGTATCCAATGTGAGTGAAGGACGCATATATACAGAAAAAAAACTAAATGATCTTGAAGAACAATGGGAAGCGCCTGCACGAAACAAAGAAGAGACAGGATAGGATGATTCCTATCCTGTCTCCTCTTTGTTTCTTGTAGGCTTGACTTGAGCTGTTGAGAGAGATCGAGAGGTTACGAATCTGGCAAACGACCCAAGAACTAGATTGACCCAACACTCTACCGAAAACGCCCCGCTTGTACGAGATTAGGTTGGCTCTGAAGCAGCTTCAAAACAACAAGGCCGGATGCTGACGGAATTACGGTCGAACTCCTGAGGGCCGGCAGAAAACCCGTTCTTAAGGCCCTCCAGAAGCTGTTTCATTTCGTCATACTCCCTTATTTTTTTCAATTCTGTGCTGTGACCAAGAATTATATTGCAATAATTAAGAATAGTGCTGTTTTTCTATGTTAAGTCACTATTGACGATTTTATGGATTTTTTTTTATTTGCCTACAGTGACCCACTGCTGAGCAAAGGCCTCGCCCAAATCTCTTCTATAGTGTTACTTGTTATTTAATTGTTTGATTTTATTAGAAACTTAATATTATATCGAGATCAGAGATCTTGATTAATAAAAGTTGTATTGAGGTTGGTTGGCTTTGTATTGATCGCTTTTGCATCTAAAGTCCTTGTAAAGTTCGTGTAGTACTTTTATAAAGCAGTAAAGTTTTGATTCATTCCTTGATATTACTCAGACTTCTATTGTATCTAAAACATTGGCAAAAAAATCATGATTATTAAAACAGCTTTTTTTTGGTATTCGACTAATTCGATTAATACCCGAAAAAAAACGAATATTCAAATATATAGAAAAAACGAATATTTGCAAGCCCTACTCACATTTAAGCGGCAGGCAGTGAGCTCTCACCGGAGCGCCGCCGCCAGTCAACTCCCTCCTTCGCGCGGCTGTACCCCGCAGGCGCAACGATGAAAGAGGCCATCCAACATTTTAATAAATTCCGCGGCCGTGGTCACTTGTTGCACTTCTGTGAAGTAGCACTAGATTCGCTTAAATGTCCACGGTTGTCCATCCTGATGTGGAGATGTCCATTCGTCTATCTGGCTTTGGTAAGAGAAGTGAATCCGGCTTACATTGCTTCAGCAGGCGGAATAATACGCTGGTTTTGGGATTCCTAGTCCGTAGTGGTGCTGGTGAGTTTTAAGTATAGTGATTTATATAATAATTACGTACCGAAGTCTAATTAATAAAATATAGAATTCTAGTAGCAGAACGAATTTAATTGTACATACGAAATATGTAGGAGTTTTAAGAGTTTCAGTGTATCAATTTTGTTTTGTTTACTTGTTTTCACAACAAAACAATGCGTCAATGTCAATTATACGTTCAGAGGGGTAATTACGAAACACACTAACAGTAGAAATAGTTTTAATTTTGATGGTTCAACAACATTCATTGCGTTGTTTACGTTGTAGAGCAGAAATTTTATCAAACATATAAAGCAAAGGATTAGCAATATCTTTCATAATGACTCAGATTTTGATTGATAGTGTGGCGTGTGCAGGATTTAGGTCCGATTTTAATAAACAATTTTCATAAACGCTAAGCTTGAAATATAATCCCAAGAAGAAGTTTCAATTTGTTATTATTATAATCAGTGCTAAGTTATATTCGGTTATTTTAAGTTATTCATTCAGTAGCTTCTGCTCGCAACTTTTTTTGCGTGAAAGTTGTAGAACCGTAAATTGCGTCAAGATAGCAATACTGATTCAGAATTGAGTGAGTGAGTGTGTTATGTTAAGTTATAATAATAAGGATAGCTGGTTCATATACATTTGAATATTTGATTTAAAGTATGTCATAGTGTCACTTTATTTCTTTGAGAATGTTTTTTCTTTTGTAAATTGGCCCCTTGTCTTTATATATTCGTGTAATTTGTTAACATTGAATGGTGCTTTTGTGTTATTAATGTATTTCATGTGCACTGAATAAATGGTTTTATCTATCTATTTATATAAGAACGTTTTACGACAAAAGCCCTAACATATAAATTAATCTGAAACACATTTTCCAGTGACCTAAATATTGGACAAATGACAAATATTACTCCAAAGTCAGTGAGTATTATTCATAGATTAGATTAACTATTACATGGCTCCTTTCCAGCATCAGTCTGTTGAATTGTTAATCTTAACAATTTTGGATTCTGAATTTCAAGTTTAATGAAGTAACTAAATAGATAGATGTTTTGTGGTTTGTTTCTATGCAAATTATGTGACACACATTTTAGCTTACTGTTATTTTTACCTATAGTTAGCATATTTATACTACCTAAAGCATCTCTCTTCATAAATAGGTGTATTGTATCTGTAAGAATTATAAAACTTTATTTTCGGTTTTCTTGTTTGCGTGATCGATTTTGAAGCGGTTTTAACCATGAGTAAGAGCATTTATTGCGTAAGGGTTTTTTTATGAAACACATTAATAATTAACTTACATAAAGTATGAAAAAATATGCTTAGATGATTTGGTCATGTTTTTCTTCTTGGTTTGGATACCGTAAAATAACTTCTCCCGCTCTGAATGGAGCAGGAGGGCGTGTCAGACTTTTACTGACTAAAACCCACCCGTGTTCCCTCAGTTGCCCGTGTGCCAGGGGCCGCGGTATCTCTTTCGAACAACCCGCACCCCTGGTCGTTTGGTCATGTTTAAAGTGTGTATGGAAGGCGACTAGAGGTACCTATTTACAAGATAAACGTGAGTGGAAACGTGGAAATGACCACATTGGATCTTATTGAAAAAATTAATTAAGTAATACATGAAATCAGTACCTTGAATATTAATATTTTATTTTATTACTGTTCTACTTTCTAACAAAATACTATTTGATTGCCTTAGGGCATTCTATCAAGATATAAATAATTAAAAAATGCCTTATAGTTTTTAGCTGCAGTTTTGTAAACATGTCTCGTGTTGACGTTCTAATACACTGATTCAAAACGTTTTCAAGCCCTAGATTTACAATACAGTGTATTTTCTTCGCTTAGGTACAGTTGTGTTATCTGAAACAAACATAGGTAGTATGTTCATAAGTTTTCCCATCCATCACACACTTAGTCTCAATCTTCGTAAGAAACACACACTGTAATTCAATCAAAAACAGCTCCGCATTGAACATGTCAACACAAAATCAAAATATTAGTAGGTCGTATTTGTTTACAAAACTGGACATGTAAAAGGAAATTACGGTTTGGTTTCGTTTAATTTAAATAAAAACAGACATAATAGTCTAAAATTAAGATGTGTGATAATAATTTAGGTGCAGCGCTGACGACACACAGTGCACCCACGTTTCACGAATTATCTTTAAGTCCCAAGTAATGGGGCAAACCTATTATCTTTATGTCCCAAGTAATGGGGCAAACCTATTGCCATCAATCAGGCACAAATCCATACTCCAACTGAATTTAATTTATACTTCACGTGGGAGTGAAGAGCGCACTTTACATTGAAAATGTGTACTATTTATTGACTTTGTACTGACTTCATTAATCATTCGTTGAATATATACCAGCGGAAAATCAAACGTTATGGTCAATGCTTAGGAAAATCAGTATTACGTAGGTACGTAATCTTTTTGTATGTTGTTGTGACCAGAGAAATTGAATTTTCGCGGCCACGCTGAATTCGGGATCTCATTATTTGCAGACGCGTTCACAATATTATATGTATACGTAGTTTTATGCAGCTCATTTAAACCGTTGCCCACTAGCCACTGGAAGCAATCAAGATACTTTAGTTACATACGCCTAGATATCAGAACTTTTCAAAGCAGAAACATGAATCTGTTTCAATAGTGGTATAACTATGCCAATAACAAGTGCGCGTGTAAGCCTACTAATATTATAAATGGGAAAGGTATCGATGTTTGTTACTCTTTCACGCAAAAACTACTTAATGGATTTGGATAAAATTTGGCACAGAGATAGTTTATAACCTAGATTTCCACATAGGATACTTTTTATTTCGGTAGTACGTTAGCGATGAAGTTAGTAATAAATATATTATAGACTGTGCACTGTGTTATGGGGGCAGGGTCTCGTAATTAAGTATGAACAGTCGCACGGTTTGATCTCTAAGGTTATTAAACAACGCTTGCCGAGGTCAAGAGGTTGTGAATGGCTGACCACCAGGACCCCACCGTCCCTCGAAAAGCACTCAAAGCCGGAGGACTAGCAATAAGTCTTACCAGTAACTGTATTTTGTAGGTCAGATGGCTGTCGCACTATGTAAAATACTGGTATCTAGCTGGATCCGGTAAGATCGGAGGTCGACCACAACATAGTTGGGAAAATGCTAGGCAGACAACTATATACTGCTTTTAATTACCATTACAGAATATAGTTCTACCGCTGACAATATTTCATATACAGGAAAAGATTTTAACCAGTGCGCAAACTGTAACCATGAATTCAACATATCATTCCTGACCCCCAGCACAGAACTTTTTGGTCGGTTATACAAAAAAAAAATCAGCTGTTCCATACATTACCATATTGACCTACGCGGTCAAAATGTATGGAACAGCGAAAACTTTCTGTCTAGAATGATATGCTGAATTCATGGTTACAGTTTGCGCACTGGATAGAAACTTTTCCTGTATAGGCAAAGGAGATCAAGGATGTTTTCCTTTTTTTTTTTGTTTAAGAAAAAATAGTAGGTACCTATGTTGGTAGAGAAATTCAATTACATTTTGAGGGACGGATGTAGGGATCTCGGTGTCAATCTCGGTTGCCGTCATTTAGGTGTAGCCTGGATCTAACTAATGAGAGGACCGACTCGAAAGTTAGTCATCTTTTTTCTTAGTTATTTATTTTGAAAGGAAGAAAGAAAAAGTATTTATTGTGACTCGCAAAGGAAGATCATTATGTACTAAACTAAACACACAATCGTACAAAAATTATAAAAAACAAAATGGGAAGTAAAAAAAAATCAGAAAATCCTGCACGAGGCCAAAACGTTCCTACCTCAGCATGATGCTGCGACATTTAAAAAGTGTCGCAGCGCTGGTATTCTAATTTTGATTTTGATACAACTTAATTAATTTTTATAATTATGTAGATAGTTTAAGAGATTTTGCTGAATTTCTGCATTATTAATTTTTTATTGATTTTAATACTACGTAATGCCGTTGCAATGCTTTGTTGTTAATGTTAGGAATATTCTCAGGCGCGAAGTAGCTCGGTCAGTTGTTGTGTGCACAACAATTTACCAAAGCTTCATCACAATCGGTCAAGCCATTTTAGAGTATTTGTGACACTAACGCACGGTAATTGATTTTTATTTATACACTGTGATATTTTAGTCGTCTTACAAAGGTGGTCCACTTAATGTGTCCGACATAAAATATGTCTAGGCGCGTTTAGACAAATTGTGACAATTAATTAAGATAATAGATTCAAAGAAAAATTTAATCATGTTTACGAATCAAACGGTAGAAGACCCCAGCGCACGAGTCGAGTAGATCATTCCATCTCCATAACCGGGTGTAATATACGTCTATAATATAATCTAATATAATATATATATATAATATAATCTATATATAATATAATATAATCTATATATAATATAATATAATCTACTATAATATAATATAATATAGTCTATATATAATATAATCTACGTCATACGTCATACTAAATTATATTTTATTTTATTATTCACATGTTTATGAATATAATTTTGTTCAATAAATTATTAGTAGATAGTCTCTGGAAACATGGTCATTACCATTGGATGCCGTTGTAAGACGATTATAATTCCACGGTGTATAGATGCAGGTAAAGGTTTTAACTCGCTTTATGTATTAGATCAGACTTCCCTGAAAGTTTCTTGCCACGTTCTAGTATTTTTAGTGCATAACTAATTTCATCATAGAGAACAACTTAGTCCACTGTTTTTTTTGATTTTTCATCCTACTAATATTGTAAATGTGGAAGTTTGTATGTTTGGATGTTTGTTCCTCAATCACGCAAAAATAGCCGAACATTCGTATCGTAGTATTAATTCTTATTCAAATGAATAGTTTTAACATCAGTGGTATTAAAACTTTTTAATTGATTCGTATCGGACATTTAATTTCGTAGTTATAACGAGTATAACAATACAATACGCGAAAACTTTTAGAACTGAACTATAAATACCTAAACGCCTTTGGTTTACGTTTTCCTAATCGCTCACAAAATGCTATAGATCATACTACTCATCAATTACGATCATACAATTACAATTATGTTAACAAGTTGTCTGAATTTGTCAATTCAAAAATATCAAAATTGGTAGCTGACCGAAACATTCCTTCATCATCATCTGCCCAGCCTTTTCCCAACTACGTTGGGGTCAGCTTCTAGTCTAACCGGATGCAGCTGAATACCAGTATTTTACATGGAGCGACTGCTTATCTAACCTCGACAACCCAGTTACTGGGTAATACGATATCCCTTGGTAAGACTGGTTGACAGACTATCGGGCTTCTGACGACTCATAACGACTGTCAAAGATACACTGATGACAGCCGGGACCCACGGCTTAACGTGTTTTTCGAGGCACGGAGAGGTCTTGGCAAGTTAAAATGGTCACCCATCCACGGACAAACCGCGGCAAGCGTTGCTTAACCTTATCGATCGACCCGTGCGGTTAATATAACCTAACCATAAGCCCCCAAGACCAAAAACATGCTTATGATGCGATAATTAACAGGGTAGAAAGTAATCCTGGAAAAATATTTTTTGGACGCTCCTGGTGGAACAGGTAAAACTTTCCATGCTAATATGATATTAGTTAAAGTACGGCAATCCGGAAAAAACAACGTTAGCAGTTGCTTCTTCCGGAATTGCCGTAACTCATATACATAACGGAAAAACAGCCCACTCGACGTTCAAATTGTCGTAGACTGTGTCTTTAGAGCAACAATCAGTATGCTCAATTCGAAAATACATAATTATGTCCTTTTGGGAATCCTATTACAAAATACTTACGTCCCTTATAATATGGGACGAACGTACCATGAGCCGTAGGGCTCATGTTAAAGCAGTAAACCGGACATTAAAAGACCTTCGTAACTCAAGCGCTGTGATGGGAGGCGTGACTTTTGTCTTTGCTGGAGATTATAGGCAAACACTTGTTATTGCTAAGGGAACACGTGCTGATATCGACAAGGGTTAAAAATGTTATACTACAAAAACTACTAGGAGACATTAAATGCTACAACTCCACACAGCGTGCAACATCGAGAAAACTGTACGCTACCCTCAAGAATTTTTAAACTCTTTAAATCCATCTGGTCTGCCGCCACACGTAGTAAAGTTAAAAGTTGGAATCCGTAATTATATAAAAAAATTAAACCCTCTAAGCCTGTGTAATGCATTAAGGTGAATGCGCAGTGGTAGAGCGCGAAATTCAATTTTTTTTACGTTTTTTGCAATTTTCAGGTGAGTGTCAGCTTGTTACTTGATCAAAATATGATTTGCGACTATAACATGTACGTATCTACAGATTTATAATCATTAGAATCAATAATACATCTTACTAAGTTAGATTTGTTCCTTAAGAACAAATTTCTTATGGAAAAGTGCTAGTGGAAGAAATCTAACTTATAAGAGATAATTATATTAGACATTCTAATGACTATAATTATGTAAACACGTACCTGTTATATTCGCAAATCACATTTTGATCAGGATACAACTTGATACTGACCTGAAAATTGCAAAAACGTAAGAAAATTTGAATTTCGCGGTCTACCACTGTGCATTCACCTTAAGAATACTAATCAAAGAACTTCGAGACAATGTCATTGTAGCCACCATCATCACCGGTCCCGCAGCCGGAAATCTCGTACACATTCCGCGTATTCCAATGAAATCGACGGTTTAGCCTATAACATTTAAGAGGCTTCAGTTCCTGGTTAGGTTATCATTTACAATAACTATTAATAAATCCCAGGAACAGACACTTTCACTGTCGGCAACTTGTATGCTTTCATTATGCGTTCATTAATTCAATGAACGAGGCCATTATTAAGCTGACTGTACTTTTTTTTGCAAAAAAACTGGGTGTGTGTAGTTGGCGAAAACAACAGTGATTTAATCTAAGTTTCACTAGTGGACACGCGTAAAAATCTTGGTGTGACCAGATGACGAAATAATAAGTGCTACTAATTTTGAGTTTCACCAACTGGACTCACGCGTGTCGTGTCTCTCGTGTCGAGTTGGTGACTAACCCGTTTAGTTTTGACCATGCATAGTCTGTCTGTCAGACATGAGGTCGATTTTACAGAATTTTGCTCAATATAAAAAATTAAATGTTTGTTCCAGATTTGAACTCTAAAGACAACTTTGGCAACACCCCGCTTCACGTGGCTGTGGAGAACGTCGCATTGGATGCTATTGAGTTCTTGCTGCAGCAGTAAGTTTCAAATATTTTTAATGAACTAAATTTTAGGCGGCCAGGTGATGACGGAATTACGGCCGAATTCCTGAGGGCCGGTGGAACACCCGTTATTAAGGCCTTCCAGAAGTTGTTCGGTTCCGTCATACTCGAGGGCAAAACACCACAGGCATGCAACAGAGGTATGGTAGTCAAAGAGAATTGAGTCATTGGTGATGGTACTCTTCTTCAAGAAGGGTGACAACACCCGGCTTAAAAATTATAGGCCCATCTCACTTCTGAGCCATGTCTATAAGGTGTTTTCAAGAGTCATCACGAACCATCTCACGTGCAGCTTTGACGACTTCCAGCCTGTCGAACAAGCCGGATTACAAAAAGGCTTTAGCACCGTGGACCACATTCATAAGCTTCGGCAGGTTATACAGAATACCGAAGAGTATAACCTGCCTCTCTGCTTAGCGTTTGTGGGCTACGAGAAACCCTTCGATTCAATCGAGACTTGGGCTACAGCCCAAGTCCGTTGGAGAGACTGCAGTACACTGCAGTACACTGCAGTCTCTCCAACGGTGCTAGATTGACTATCGGAACTATGTCAGTCCGGCTTCAGGACCGGACCTCAATACGTATCCTCCTGCAGCAAGGGGTGAGACAAGGAGACGTAATCTCTCCGAAACTGTTCACCGCTGCACTGGAGGTTGTCTTCAAGGTTCTGGACTAGAGAGGGGTTGGCATCAACATCAATAGCCAGTACATCACTCACTTTCGGTTTGCCGAGTCTTTGACCAGTGCGTGTTGCCAGTGATAACATATGGTACTGAAACGTGGTCGCACAATGGGTCTTATCAGATTGCTAAAAGTCACCCAAAGGGTAATGGACAGGGCTATGTTCGGAGTTTCCCTACGTGATCGAATCAGGAATGAAGATATCCGCAGGAGAACCAAGGCAACCGACCTAGCCCGAAGAATTTCCAAACTTAAGTGGCATCGGCCATCTGTTCTGCGAGCAATGTGCCCTGCTCGTTTAACAGATGGTCGCCAATCCAGAACCTCTCGGCCCCATCACCAAGAAGTTCTGGAGTGGCGACCGCGTACCGGAAGACGTAGCTGTGGAAGGCCTTACACAATATGGACCAATGACCGATGACCGACCGAAGGCCGCAGGAATCCGCTGGATGCGGGAAGCACAGAACCGGTCGAAGTGGAGGAGCTTGGGGGAGGCCTACATTTAGCAGTGGACGTCATTCGGCTGAAATGTTGATGATGATGATGAAATTTTAAGCGGAATTATTTCGTATCGAACCCCAATAAAAGAGTGATTTAAATTTTTCGATGCATGTGGCGTAAACATTTGTTCCACTTACCATCATTGACGTCATCTTTCGTTGTTTACAGGTACAGGTACGTAAACTCAATATAAATAGGTAGTCTTCTTTAACTTTAGGAAAGGTTTATCCTACTAGACATTTTAGACAAACAAAGGCATAGGGATATTAATCACTCTAAAAAGGTTGAAGGAAAATATCGAGAGGAAACCGGCATGTCCTAGAACCAAACACCTGTGTTAGAAAAAAAGTTTTTTGTTGTCATTGTTGTAATTTAAAAATGTGTTCCTTGGTAATAAAATAAACGTAACTTTTTTCTTTTCTATTGGGACAGTACGTTTTCCGTATGTCCTCTAAAAGGGGTGGTAGAAATTATAATGATTTAGGATTCTGTAGGTTTTGCGACACTTGAAAACGTAACAGGAATAGTTTTCTCAAACTTTATCGTTTTGTTTTAATTATTTGAAGTAGGTTGTAATTTTTCTAATAATCCTTTTGATCAATCTGAAGTATGAAATGATTGCATACCTATCTCTATTGTTTAGATAACATTCAAAGCGGATGAAGGGGCTTTGGTGAAGGGTCATAATAATGATTGAATAAATAACGTTATCTATTTCTCGGGGAAACTATCTAAATACACCATACATTGCTGTGCCAATGTAAACAGTGGCAATGTATGGTGTATTTATACGAGGATTAAAGGTTTTATTTAGATAATTAGGTCTGCTTTCATTCAGTATCGATGTTTCCCAATTAAAAACAAGTAATAGCAATTAATACGGTTACCTATATTCATGTGTAGAATAAATCCATATCCAAATCTTATTTATTATTCATTATGATACAATTTGTATAGCTAGTTTTTTTTCAATCATTGTTCCTCTCAACCTAGGCACCTGCCATCTAATCTCTTCACCACCCTTGGTTGACTGGTAGAGAATGCCTAAGGCATTAAGTCCGCCTTTGTACCTTTTTGTGTGCGAGAAGTTTAAATAAATAAATAATAAATAAACGTCCACAAGTATGGACCGGCCACAACAAACATACGGTACGCAACGGATTTTTGTTCGTCCACAATCGGTACTGCCCGAACCGAGGCAAATCTATATTATACTATAATATTATAAAGAAGTAAAATTTGTTTGTAAGTTTGTATGTCAGGGGTAATCTCTGGAATGAATGGTTCAATTCGAAAAAAAATCACTGGTTGAATGCTGCATTATTCATGAGTGCTATAGAAACACTTCAAAGCTTTCATCTGGCGTGAGCAAGGACTTGAGAAACTCAATCGCTGTCATGGGTGGTCTCACTTTTGTGTTTGCTGGTGACTTTCGGCAGACACTTCCCGGACACACGTGGACATCATCAAGGCGTGTCTAGAATCATCGCCCCTATGGAGTATAATTTAAACCATAAATTTACGCTTAAACCTAACCTTATCGGAAATACGGGTAACGATTTTCCACAACAGCTGCTCAAAGTTCGAGAAGGGTCTTTTTCTTATCCAAACTTGGGCACTAATGCTGTGAAAATTGTTATAAATGAGAGTCCGAGTCGTATAGTTCCCAGTCTGTAGCAACTTATAGATGCAGTATATTCTGACCTTGAATATGTACTAAACAGAGACCTTAATTGGCTTTAATCAATGGTTATCGTCTCACCCCGGAACGATACAGTTAATGAAATCAATAATTTATTGTACAAAAAGTCCCCAGCCAGCAAAATCTACAAGTCCATGGACACAGTTTGTAATATCAAAGTTGCAATCCAGTATCGCGGACGAAGTCGTGGGAGAAGTGCTAGTATGAACAAAAAAACTTTACGTGTCGATTACGTCACATGCACTAGTACACCGAAATATTCTTAAATGGACAACACCTTTTTCGTTCTATTTATAGAAAGATATGAAGAAATGTATTATCTGAAACCTCAACCATATTTTGCAAAGGAGATATAATTTATGGATAATTATAAACGCCTGCATGCCATCGGCATATTCGTTCAAGACGTTGCGTGATATGCGTGCGTTGCGGCCAGTGCAAACCAGTAGACGTTCACTCTTATTAGAGTTACATCAAAAAGTTTAAGCCACTCAAATTAAAACCGTTTTAGTCTTTAAAAAAATCCATACACAACTGTGCACACGAGGCTACACATCAAGCTATAAATTTCCAGTATAAGCTGATCTAGGATTGTATAGGATTTCCGAACAGTGCGAGATCAGCGTAAACTGGAAATTCAAAGCTTGATGTATAGCCGTGTATATAAACCCATTTTTTAAAACAACTTTACAACCTCAGTATTTCTGACATCATCGTCGTAACCAACTTGGACAAAAGGACCAATACTTATTTAATCGCGGACAAAAGGACCTATACAGGAAAAGTTTTCAATGTGCAAACTGTAACCATACATTCAGCATATCATTCTAGTCCCCCCAGCGCAGAAATTTTTCGTCGGCTATACAAAAAAAAATCAGCTGTTTCATAGAACTGTGCAATACCTACGCGGTCAAAATGTATGGAAGAGCTGATTTTGTTTTGTTACGTTTTTTTTGTTGTTTGCGCACTGAATAAAAACTTTTCCTGTATTACACGTAATACCTGTCTATTGCAGGTCAAACGCCTCTAATTATATAGAGAAGGCACGAGCTTTAATCACCACGCTTAGTCGAGACGAGTAGACGATTTGAGACTTTTATTACCTACTAGGTGCAGCCTGTGGCTCCACCCGTGTCTATGTTAAAAATTATCCAATCAAATCAAATCAATTTTTTCATACAAACTTCCCCATATTTTACCCCTCTACGGAGAGAGTTTCCTAAAATTCTTTCTTAGCTAACGTCTCCTACTCATAATCTAGCTCAGTGCCAAATTTTATCTTCTTAATGAGTGAGTGAATGAATGAGTGACCTTTCACTTTTATAAATTATATATATAGAAGAAGATAAGTCCACGTTTCTCACAATGTTTTCCATCACCGATGTGTTGAACTTAGCAAGTACATTTGAGTTGAAAAAGACACATTGGTACTAGCCCCGATTGAACCCACAACCTCGTATATGAGAGGCAACCACTTGGCCATCTCGCACGCGTGCTCCATCGAATTATGAATGATGTGCAGCCTGAATTAAAATAATTATGAAAAAATTTCGATTTGGAAACTTGTTGGGAAAACATAGGAACCCGATTTCTTAGTCCATATTAATTTTGTTTCAGTCGTGTCGATACCAGCACGTTGAATGACAAGAGCCAAGGAGCGCTTCATCTTGCTACAGAGTTAAACAGGGTAAGTTTACAAGTTGACAATAAGCCTTGGTGAAAAAAATGTGTAACTAGTAGTGATACGCTACTATAAAATTTTATTTTTAATAACTTAATTTCCTACTAGTGATGGGCTTGCGGCAAAGTAATAACAGCCGCTCGGGTTGATAAATCAGCACCCTAATTGCGTAACGCACGATCAATCATAATCTGAATAATATTGAAATAGATGGCTAAACCATTGCTTCATATTGTTACGAGCTTGAGGGTCGTGACAATTAAAAACTGCCAATATTAATGACCAAAATATACACTTTAAATAAACACACTAATTACAAAACACAATTTTACTACTGATCACTATAAATCGCACTTGAAAATCCCTTTCGATGTTTTAGCATGTATCGCTTGTTCAATACTGGTCGGATCTTGATCCGTTCCGGCCTTATAAAGGGCCCTTAGAACATTCCAGAACCTTCTAGTGTAGAAGCATCTAGAATGTTTGAGTAAATACCGGCCCCGACTGAACAGATGTCGATAGTTCTAGAAAGTTCTAGCACCGACATTTCTGGAAAGATTTTGACTCAATTAATTCTGCTATTCGATACTAGATGACGCTAGTGGTAACTAATCCAGACATCAATAGTGGTGCGTAATAATATGTTCAAAAAATGTGTCTGCTCCACAACGTTAATAACGCAATGATTTTTTTTTAAAACCTTGCCCCACATTAGTAATTTCTCCTGTATTGTGGGTGCGTTTACAAACATTTAAACTCACATACACAAACAGCCAGAACCGGAAAAACTACTTGTAGGTCATACAAATATTTGTTCCGTGCGGGAATCGAACCCGCGACACGCAGCGGACCAGTCAACTGCTTAACCACTGTGCCAACCGTGCCGTCGAATAATTAAACAGATTATGATTGATCGTGAGTAACACAATTAGGGTGCCGGTTAAGCTACGCTTGCCACAGTTCACCCGTGAATGGGTGCCGTGACCATCATTACATATCATGACCCCTCCGTACCTCAGAAAGTACTTTAAACCGTTGGTCCCGGCTTTCATTCGTGGATCTTTAACAGTCGTTACGGATTGTCGGAAGCCTGATAGTCTGCCAACCAGTCTTATCTTACTAAAGGGTATCGTATTTATTACCGAGTAACTCGGTTGTGGAGGTCAGATAGTCAGTCTCGCCATGAAAAATACTGGTACTCCGCTGTATCCGGTTAGACTGGAAGCTGACCACAATGTACATATTTGGGAAAAGGCCAGGCAGATTGAGTTATCTTATACTATAGTGTGAAATGAATAGGTTTAGTGGCATAAACACACACTATCTTATTATATGCCAATATTAGGCAAAAAGTGAAATGTCATACCATTTGGTACCATTTGCACATACACTAACAATAGTCATCACCTGCACAGTAAATCCGTCACTTCAAGACCATACACATCTCAAATGTGATCTTATTCAGGTCTCGGTACTCCAAACCTTTGCGAAGTATAAGGACCAGTTCAACGTAGAGCTTGGGGGCGAGCACGGCCGCACTGCGCTCCACTTCGCTGCGATCCACGACCATGATATCTGCGCCAAAATATTGGTAACGTATATATTACTACAGTTTTACTGCAAATAACCAAATTCTGTTGAGAATCTGCCAGAAAACGTTTCTGTTAATAAAAAAACCAGTTGGAAAGAAATTATTCTTTAAAATTTCTCGATGTATTAAATGTGACCTGAAATGAAATCGTCCAAAAACTTGCGATGCTTTGCGTGTAGCAAACGATAAACGACGGAATAGAGTTCAAAAAATTTCTTGCCTTTAGTAAATTGAGAGATAATTATATTTTAAATTATTCAGCTTGACCAAAACATTTGAAAATTTATGCTTGTTTAAATCGACACAGATCACAGACTTAGGCGCTGAACTCAAGAGAGCTTGTAACAACGGATACTACCCAATCCACGAGGCAGCTAAGAACGCCTCGTCTAGAACAATGGAGGTGTTCCTCCAGTGGGGAGAATCCAAGGGCTGTTCCAGGGATTCAATGATATCTTTGTATGACAATGAAGGCAATGTGCCCTTGCACTCGGCTGTGCATGGAGGAGACATTAAGGCAGTCGAGCTTTGCCTTAAGTCTGGAGCGAAGATATCAACGCAGCAGTATGATTTGTCTACACCGGTGCACCTTGCTTGCGCTCAGGTTTGTTTTTCTTCCTTACTCGTCTCTGATTACCATAAATTCTTCACCATACTTTTATACTACTTACTAGTAGCTGTTTTAGGGGACTTGTGGCTAAGTAATAACAGCTGCACGGGCCGATCGATCAGGTTAAGCTACGCTTGCTGCGGTTGGTCCGTGGATTGGTGGCCATCTCCGTGCCTAGAAAAGCACGTTAAGCCGTTAGTCCCGCATGTCATTCGTGAATCTTTAACAGTCGTTACGGGTTGTCAGAAGCCCGATAGTCTGACAACCAATCATACCAAGGGGTGTCGTGTTACCCAGTGACTGGGTTATGGAGCATGTAAAATAATGGTATTCAGCTGCATCCGGTTAGACTGGAGGCTGACCCCAACATAGTTGGGAAAAGGCTAGACAGATGAGAGACTAGCTGTTCTAGAGTGAAGCATAACAAACAAACAAACGTGTTAAAAATCAAATCTTTGTAATATTAGTATGGATTTCTATATTCCTAGGGTGCCCTTGAGATCGTGAAACTGATGTTCACGATGCAGCCGACGGAGAAGCTCGCTTGTCTCACATCATGTGACGTTCAGAAGATGACTCCAGTGCACTGCGCGGCGATGTTCGACCACCCTGACATCGTGAACTATCTTATAACTGAGGGTTCTGACATCAACCCTCTGGACAAGGAACGCAGGTCACCGTTGCTGCTGGCTGCTTCAAGAGCTGGCTGGAGGACTGTGCATACCCTGGTAAGTTATCTAAACAGTTTTTATGACTTAATTACAAGTTTTATTGGTTTTAGTTAAACGGGGCTTACAGGCCTTATATAGCAATTTCGACATTTCAATAAGGAGCTTATACAACCAAAAAGTTTCTCATTTGCCAAAATATTCTCGCAAAATCGCAGAAACCACTCTCTGTTGTCTTGGAAATAGTAAACAAGTTACATTCGCTTAGTTCCAACACGATGCAGCCCACTTAAGACTAATTGTTCTCTTTGAGCTTCAATTACACAAAGTTGCTGAACAAAACGGAGACAAAGCCTTAAAATATTCCAAGAAATCCTGATAGGTTTGATAAACTTTGAAGCTAAACGCACATTATAAAAAAATGCGACGTGTTCGGTTGGGCCTACTCGGGTTCAGTTCGGGCGGCAAAATTGGCGGGCAACGTCCAATAAGTTCATAAAAATTTACTAATGTGATATAATAATATATGAGGATAATTGCAATGCTAAACTAACGATATTAAGTGCGCTCTATCGAATGGCATCAAATACCTATATCAGCTGTAGACGTTATCTTGGGCCCACTCAAATTTGCCTTAAATCAACCCTACATTTTGCCAAATTTGGTTTGTGACAGCATTTTGGAGATACTAAAATATGGATATTTGGACAGTTGTAAATGTTTTCAAGCTATGACATAGTTGTCGTAACTCTTGACCACTTTGTCTCTGCGAAGTGGCATCTTCGTGCTCCTGACATACGACAAATTGGCACTATTATTCATGTGACAGGCGCTAGTCTTGTATCGACCAGTCGTATGTTGCATTAAAGCGTCCGCAGACAGCCCATTTGTATAACTAATATTTACTTGAAGACGTCTTCAGCGCCATCTTTTTTATAACCACTAGTTCGTAATCGTGGGTTACGCACAGTAATGATAACAAAGTTGGGAACTGGTACCGTGACTTCAAAAAATTTGGTGGGGTAAAGCTTAGACCACTTGTATGACTATTTTATCGGCCTTGACCGCATTGCTACTGGAAAATTGAGTTGCTAAAGGTGAATCTATTCGACATCTTTTCCATACAAACTTTGGGGGTGTATTACTCCACTGTTCGACGGATGTACATAAAAAAATTAACATGGTATGGTTTTGCCTTATAACTAATATTGTCTGTGCTGAAACAGAATACTAAAATAAAAAGCTATTATAAAGTTATGAGCCCACAAAGATTCGTTTTTCTTGCTAATTTAAAATTACTTTGGCCATGTTTATGTAATAAAAGAAGAGTAAAATCTCTAAAACCAAGTCAGTACCGACAAATCTTAAATATCGAAAAGTTCAATAAACTTTATTGGTCATTGATTTTTGCAGTGGTTTTTTTCATAAAACTCGATCTTCCGAAGGACTTTTCTTATTTTTTACGCGCCTGTTTTAATATAAATTATTCTGCATCTCACTCAATTACGTTGTGCGTGTACACTAGCGTCTAACTGCTCATCACTGATACTATCTCTATCAGACACGATGCCTGGTGAGACAGCGTGCTTTTTAGCTAGGGCCATCAGTGAGTTCGAGCCCGTGACTACTGTCCCCTTAAGTGCGCACATTGGCATACATCCAACGTTTTGGATTGCAACTAATCGGCTAAGCTTCACCAGCTTAGCCGATTAGTTCAGTCTGCTGTCTGCATTCACCCTTATTTGGTTGTATTCAGCACGTACAGATGTTCATTGTTTATATTAAATCTGCGAAGATAGATAGCAATAATGTCTTTTCCCTTTAAAAGATGATGTGGGTCGAGTTTTAATTACAGCCCTCAGCCAAATATTTGTCGAACGTAATTGGAAAACATAGTCTGAGAAATATTAAAGATGAGATAAATTAATAACCTTCTGAAAAAGTAAATAAAGTTTATCAGTATCATTATGCACACGATAATGATAATGATAAATTATATTTACCAGGTGAGGCTTTTGCTTAGCAGTGCGACAGTACGCGTCAGATTTTTGTTTAAATCTAGATGAGATTAGGTGTTTTCTCGACATAAATAGTCTTCTAGTTTTCTAGGCATTTAGCCCTCGTACCAAACTTCTTAATGAATGTATAAGCATTGTAAAACAGAAAGGACTAATATAAACATATTAGCTGATTAAAACTTTGTAATCTCACAATCCTCTGGAGATAAAATGTAAATACCGGAAAATGCTTTGTTCCAAACCCGCATCATCGATTGTATAAAGCGTTTTAGCGACAAAGGGATTGTTGGGTCACCTTCATTTAAAGACACAACCTTTATTACGTAACTCCGATATTAAGTTCAGTGTACGAAAACGCCCTCTTTGAGCAAATTACACGCTAAATGCTCGTAGTCGGCTTAGTCCGAGAAAACATATCTGTATGTTGTCTGGTAGGTCACAATAAAATGGTGCCTTTAATTTTTAACCCCCGACGTAAAAACAGGGGTATTATAAATATGACCGCTATGTGTCTGTGTCTGTCTGTGGCACTGTAGCGCTTAAACGGTGAGCCAATTTGGGTGTGGCTTTTTTTGATTTAAAAGTAAGTTTTCTAGCGGTGGTTCTTAGACATGTTTCATTAAAATTGGTTCAGCCGTTTGAAGATTATCAGCTCTTTTATGATTGATGAAGGGATTTGAGCATCTTCCACGGGTCTGATCGAGTCGAAATTTGGTATTCTATTACTTCAATGATATTAGACGAACAAAGTAACCTAGAACTGATGCTGGAGCATCACCTGTAATTTCCAGGATATCCAATTTTTTCGTCGGGGGTTAATAAAAAGCATAATTATCGTGTTTGGGCTCATTAAAAAGGTCTCAATGAATAGGTTATAGATAAATGGTGATCAGGGTCTGATGATAGAGTAGTAACGAGGAATGAGGACAAATTACTAACAAATTTCACTGTGGGAAACATACATGGACATATATATTAATTTTGAAAAGCAGGAAATAAAAGTTAAATTTAAAATTTAAAAAACCTCCTTTCTAGAGGTTTTTATTGGGTCGGGGGTTTTAACATGAGTAATTGTGCTGTCTTTTAATATAAAGCTTGTGTGGAATACATTATTTTTTTTAGGATTATGGTTAGCTATCATATTCATAATTTTTTTTTCTTTCAAAAACTTTTTCCCACACTAGGAATTCCTCCAGTATTGTAAGTGCATTTACAAACATTTAAAACTCACATACACAAACAGCCAGACCCGGAACAACTACTTGTAGGTCATACAAATATTTGTTCCGTGCGGGAATCGTACCCGCGACACAGAGCGCAGCAGTCAATCGCTTAACCACTGCGCCAGCCGTGCCGTGACTTTTTATTGACAATTGTATTTTTTAGAGCAGCGTTGGCCCAAAGTTTACGGGCGCGACTTATGAGGTGTAGATCGTAGGTTCGATCCCAGACAGGCGCTTTACTTTGTGTAAACTATTTCATCACCGCTGCTCCCAAAACGGTGAAGGAAAAACATTGTGAGGAAACCGGCATGTGCTAGAACCAAAAATTCTCAGTTATATAACATCTACCAACCCGCACTGGGGTCGTGTGGTGGACTATGGCCCACTCCCTCTCACCAAGAGGAGGCCTGTGTCCCAGCAGTGGGAACATTATAGGCTGATGATGTGCATTTCAGCCAGGGGTGCGGGATGTTCGACAGAGATACCGCGGCCCTTGGCACACAGGCAACTGAGGAAACACACGGGTGGGTTTTAGTCAATAAAAGTCTGATATGCCCTCCACCCAGAGCGGGAGAAGTTATTTGATGATTTCCCACCCAAAAATAATAATAATAATGTGCATTTAACAGCCTTATTTATTTTACCCAGTCAAATAATATCAGGGTGGTCCATGGAATCAGGCATTATGTAGGTACTACCCTGAACACACCGTATTTTCCATGATTTTTGGTATAGTAATTACGATCAGGTGTATTATATTTATAAGACATCTTCTACTAGTTGCTTATGTTGTCTGCCCGCATCCAGATTGACATCATTCACTATAATGATATAAACCGGACAAGTGCGAGTTCAACTCGCGCGGTGAGGGTTCCGTACGATGATTATTTCTATCATGTTTCTATCCTAAGTACAAACTTTACATTGTAGTTGAAGGTTGAGAAAGACATATTCTCCCATACATTCCAACTGAAAATCTAAGTTTGTACGCACAATATTGAGAGATTGTGATGTTGTTTTATAACCGTAGATTTCTTATACGTTTTCCTTTAACCAAGTAAAGAACCATTATCTGTATTTTTTTTTCAAAATGATATTTTCGTATGAGTCAATCTTTATCTAATTTCTTGAATAACTTAAAAAGTAATTTATTAAAACTGATGAAAAAAAAATTGATCGCAACGAGTCTTTGCTTTTTTTAAATTTTCCAATTTGCTTTTTTCCCATAGTATTACCGTAATCAAAATTTAAGTTGCTCATCCGTTCTTGGGTCACAGGAATTCACAATATGCGTATCCAAATTCAACTTCATTGGTCCAGTAGATTTGCAGCAAATTGGCCGTGACAGACGGACAATTAGGCACACGAGTGATCCTATAAAGGTTGGGTTTTAACAATCAGAGGTACCCTAAAAAATTAAATTGTTTTGCAGATTCGCCTTGGCGCCGACATCGAGTTGAAAGATATCAACTCCAGGAATGTTCTCCACCTGGTCGTGATGAATGGTGGCAGGCTCGAGGAGTTTGCAGATACATGTAAAGTTAGTATTAATATTACTTTTATGGATTTTGTGTAAGTTTAATTATATTTTTGCCTTGAAATTGCCTCCACCCGGGCAGTTAACCTCTCTTCCATGCATTATTATTTCCATCTAGTTACTGGTGAATAGTTTTTTTTTTTATTCACAGCCTGAGCTAGTTCTCATCTGAAAAAAGAACATGTTCAGTGTAGAGAGTCAAACAAATGGGGCTTGGCTCTAAATTGGTTTCATATAAACATGATTGACTCTGATGAACCAGTCTCTTAGTATGAATTTATCAATCATCATATTAAAAAAAAGTCCTAGTTAAGAAATAGCCCGCATTTTTTATAAAAAAAAAATTTTTTCCCACTTCCACACCAGCGGGGTAATTGCGTAATTTGGCAATGCCTTTCATTTTGACAATTCGACAACTTTCATTGCGGTATTTAAGTTGTTGAGCATACGAATTTATTAAACCTATGAAGCAATGAATTATTATCAATTTCCTTCAAAACTCTTCGTATTGTGATTCAATGTGGGTGCTAATTCTACTAGTTTTACTAAATTTTTTTTAACAAATAACTGTAGTTGACTGAAGCTCTTTATACAAGTTATATGACTTCAATATCGAGTTAAGTTGCCAGGAATCCAACTAGATTGAGTTAATCCAGAGGGAATGAAATGATTTGTCCTTATATAACGTAACGACCCTTAACAGTTTCCATTACCTTCCATCGAATCGTGAACGAGTGTCGAACTGGATTTCGTATTAGTAAAGTTTCGATAGTCGTTATGTAAACGGTTAAGAACCTCAAAATGTCAACTTTAAAAAAGAAACATAATATCTGTTTTTTGGTAACAGTGGTCGCCCGTGGTAACGGCCGTGACTTACAATTTGTAGGTCGTATATTCGAACCAAGCTTTAATTTCTGTAAAGTATTTCATCACCACTGCTCTCAAAACGGTGAAGGAAAACATCGTTACAAAACCGGCCTAGTACCAAAAATTCGAAGGCATGTACCTAACATCTACCAACCGCCACTGGACCCGCGTGGTGGATACCGGCCCACGCCCTCTCACCGAGAGGAGACCTGTGTCCCAGCAGTGGGAACGTTATAGGCTGATTATGTATGATAAGTATGTACTTTTTAAGTTCAATCTTCAATCTGATTATTCCAGCATTGGCTTTGGTACCTACTAAAGGAAATTTACTTTACGTCATTTGAAGGTATTCGTCATTCGGATAAAGTATTTGACGTTTTGAGGATGGCGAAAAAAAAGTTCCACTTATTTGAATTAAGGCATTGAAAAACCCAATGGTTGGATGTGGTTGGATGGCAACCAGTTTTAAGAAAACATTTAACAACATAAGTACTTTTGGAATTATCCTACAGGAACTACGAGTAATTTTCGACATAAAAAATATAATAAAATATTTTAAGGATCGAGTTTACTAAGTTTTAATATCAGTTTCTTGGCTAATAATCAGCTGTCTTTTTTTTTGTAAATATGTACATTAGTTTTTTTGGTATTATAGTCTATTTTAACGTATCCTTAAAACACATATTAAATTACCACACAGTGTTAATATTTTTATATATGTGCATGTTAAATTGTTTTGTTAAAATCTACATTTGTTTCATAAATTGTGATGTCCATTAACATTGACTAATCCGATTTCATGACCTTATGTTGCACTAAACAGTTGACATTACAGAACCGCTGCGAGAAGAGCCTCGCGCAGCTTCTAAACGAGAAAGACAGCGCTGGCTGTTCACCCCTCCACTATGCGAGTCGTGAAGGTCACATCAGGTCCCTGGAGAACCTTATCAGGCTCGGAGCGTGCATCAATTTGAAGAACAACAACAATGAGAGCCCGCTGCACTTTGCTGCAAGGTAAGGGAAGATTACTGATTGTTATTTATTATCATTCGAGGCAAAATAATACGGATAATTAGTAAATATAGTACCACGAAACCGTGTGATCAGTGTGGCATGCTATCGGGTTGAACACTTATTTGAGATTGACTGGCTCAATATACTTGTGACCTAAGATGGCTGCTGAGTATGGCTTCCTGTAACTTATGCACACCTTTGGTGAGATACATATAATAAAATTGTAGCAAAGTCAAAACTGTACATTGAATATTTTTTTATTTAGTAATTTTTGTGAGATCTGGGAACGCTTCTAATGCCGAAAATATTTTTTTTAATATTTTTTGTCTGTTTGTCTGAATGTATGTTCCAGCATCACGGGAAAACTACTGAATAGATATTGTTTAAATTTTGCATAGATATTCCCTTAATGTCTGCGCAGGCCGTAGGGTATAAATTATCACGCTTTTTGCCACGGGGATAAGCAGTATTGCAATATATTCGTATTCTTCTATAGTTTACCGCAAATTGTTAAAACACAGGCCGAAAGGTTAGATAATTGCAGATAGTTACAGATTTGAGCTTTTAAATAATCATTATCACGCTTTTCCATTATGCACCTAAACAGCAGTGATGGACATCACAACAGATACAGGTTCGATGGGGCAATAGTGTAGGTAGGTAACTTAACAGTTGTCACTACATGCGATCTAATCTAAGAATCTTCCTGATCAGTTTTTAATTTCCTAACTGATTAACTTTCAATATTTATATTGTAGAACTAGGTTTTGCCCATGGCTTACTCTGCGTGGATGACGGGAAATATTCCACGGAAACGTACCTACTACCGGGATTAAAAGTCCCCTTACCAAATTTTATCCAAATCCCCGTGCCAAATGTTATCCAAATCCGTTCAGTCGGTTTTCCGCCAATCCAGAACACCCATTCAGATAAACAGACAAATGGACAAAAAATCTTTGTTACTATTTTATCACAAGTATAGATTTATTGGTTTCTGTTTCATTCTAATTCATACATTTCATTATCTTCTTTAACATATACCTTCTTAATTTAATTCTAGGCTAACTTCCGTCTCTAATGATTACAGATACGGTCGCTACCACACCGCCTGTCAGTTGCTTGACTCCGACAAAGGCACGTTTATTATCAACGAGAGTGACGGAGAAGGCCTGACTCCTCTCCACATCGCCTCCCGTGAAGGTCACACCAGGGTCGTGCATCTACTCTTGAACCGTGGGGCGTTATTGCACAGAGACCATAATGGACGTAACCCATTGCACCTGGCTGCCATGTCTGGCTATACCCAGACGATTGAACTACTTCATTCCGTTCATTCCCATCTGCTAGACCAGTCTGATAAGGATGGGGTACGTATAGTTATCATTTTTGTAGTGGAATTGGCGATATTCTTTAGAAATCAGTCAGGTGCGTAGTACTGGTAACTGGCGTGCGTCTTTGACGAAAAGAGTATGTAGAACTTTGGTTTTCTAAGAAAGTGGTGAACATGCCCACAAAAATGGCATTCCAAATACAGGGCGCTTTTGACCCCTGGATGTCAAATACTGGTGAAAATTAAAAAAAAATCACGACAGTCGTTATAATATGATAAAACCGCTTTCCTAGGACACCAAAAATTAAGGATCCTAGCAAAAGGCGTCCTGTTGTTTCTGCTTACTCTCACGGGAAAAAGGTGTGAGTTTATGTATGTTAATTTCTAGATTTTTAGAAGGATATTTTCTATAACGTTCCTTGAACCTCGGTCTATGTTGCAAATCGAAAATGAACACGAAAAATGACACGTGGTCAAACAGATCATCGAAAAAAAGCCCTTGTTCGCTATTTACTGTCTTGTTTCGTTAAAACCTGCAAATTGTCACGAAAAAGTGAAGTAATAAATAATAATTAGTTTGCAGCTGCAAATAATTAGTTTTTTTTAAATGTTTTACTTTCACTTTTACTATCAATTTTAGAACACGCCACTCCATCTGGCTACAATGGAAAATAAGCCGAACTCCATTGCTCTTCTCTTGTCCATGTCGTGCCGCCTCAGCTACAACAACTTGGACATGAGTGCCATTGACTACGCCATTTATTACAAGTTCCCTGAGGCCGCCCTCGCCATGGTCACCCACGAACACCGGTAAGTAGTCAATCATGGCAACTATCAGATAGATGGCCAGTAAGGAACCCCCTAAGGATACCTACTACACCATATACGGGTATTTAGTGGCCCGTAATTTTAATACGCAATACTGATTGGACGCATATAATTATATTTTTGAAAAGTAGTATTGTGTCTTTGGCAAAGTGTTCGTAACAGCTGACTATAAATCCCAAAACAATTGATTTTGTAGTCTAGAACATGATGCAAACTAGTCAAAAAAAAAAACATTTTTGACTAAATTAGTGACACGATAAACAAAAGAGTCGATAAGACGAGATTTATGCCTTTACCAGCTGATAAAAACTGCGTTTTATACATTTTATCTGATTGATATCGGGATACTTTGATACCTTTTACATACTAAGACCCCTGCTCCGTGCCTCGGAAAGTACGTTATGCCGTTGGTACCGGCTGTCATTCGTGGATCTGTGAAAGTCGTTACGGGTCGTCAGAAGCTTGAAAATCTGAAAAAACAGTCTTACCAAGGGGTATCGTGGTACCCATGAACTGGGTTGTGGAGGTCAGGTAGACAGTCGCTCTATGTAAAATATTAGTATTCAGCTGCATTCGGATAGACTAGAAGCTGACCCAACATAGTTGGGGAAAGGCTAGGCAGATAATGGTGATGATTGGGATATTTTGACACAATGCGGTATTTATTCCAAACAGTTCGGCATTACACTTTTATCATTACTGTTTCAGGGCCAAGGAGGTGATGGCCCTTCGTTCTGACCGTCATCCGTGCGTGACCCTGGCTCTCATTGCTTACATGCCTCGAGTCTTTGAAGCTGTACAGGATAAGTGCATTACTAAAGCCAACTGCAAGAAGGATTCTAAGAGCTTTTACGTAAGTTTGAAATACTTTTAAAAACTGATTGAGTTGATTTAGGTAATGAATATGTAGTATGTAGTAGGGTCAATTAGATGTTGATTGGGCATTAAAAGGTTTGATGGTTAATGCTAGAGTTTTATTATGACGTCAGTAATAATGAAAGGTATAGACAGGAGACGGAGTTCTGTCTTGTATGGGTCAGAATTTTGGGCCACAAAAGGGTTGAATAAAACGCAATTACATGCAGCTGAGATGATAATGTTATGAGGTATGTGTGGTGTTACACGAATAGATAGAAAAAGAAATAAGTACATAAGATGAAGTCTGGAAGTCGCTCCAATAGGCGAAAAGTTGTATGGAAATCGGTTGTCATGGTATGGGCTTGTCATACGGAGGAATGAGGAAAATGTCGTGAGGAGTTTTTGGCGGGATACGGTTGGAACATGTCGCACGAATTTTCATTTTCATGAAATTTAGTGAAATAGCGAATTAAATTGTATAATTTTGGTAGTGAATTATTCAATTTAGTTACATGTGAGTGCACAAGTGTAGTGAAGGTGAAAATAAGTGACTAACGTGGACTTTTCGTGTTCCCCCCAAAAACTCATATTAGGTTGTTGTAAAGTTACTACCGCTTTACAATAACTTTGACTTGACTGACTAAAGACGACTATGACTGTTTTGTAACTTCGTGCCCGGTATCGGGCCATTTACTTGATCGAAAAGAAAAATTACTTGACACTGGCTAAATGCACAAACCGTGCGAAGCCACAACCGAAAAAAAAAAAAAAAAAGTCGTGAGGACCGTTTTGAGTATGAATGTCTATGACTATAAGAGACCAAAGAACGATGGATGGAATGTATGAATCATGATAAATGGTTAGAAAGGGTACGACTACGGAGATGACGACTAATAGAGAAGTGTGGAAGAAAAAGACAGTGTTGCGCCGACCCCAAATAAATTAGGATAAGGGCAGGAGTTTGAGAATTAGATATAGACAATATAATAAACAAGATAGTGGGAAAACAAAACAGTATTCACGACGTTAGTCTTAGACAACCTTTGGTTATTACCTCTGGATAGCGGGTTCGAAACAAAATTATTTGTAGTTTTATTTATAACTAGGTATAAGACTTAATTATCCTATCTTAGAAACCACAAGACTACTAAAAGCTCTTAAAAACGCAATATTAAGGAATAGCTTAGGTAAGGATATTAAATTATTCATGTTTTAATTTAGATTTTTCACAATCAAGAGGTAAGAAATCAAAACGTTTAAACCTATTACTAGATAGCGTTAGATTTTTTTTTTCAACTAATCTAATCCATTGAAAACCTATTTAGATAAAGTATAGCTTCGATGCCCTGTGTCCACAACTTAAATTGGAAGATGGCAATAACGTTCGTCGGAAATCGGAGAACGTGCCAAAATCCCAGAACATACCTTTGCCCGCTCTAAATGTAAGTTTTAATCTAAACATTTTGTTTCTATACATTTTTTTCTTTCATTTGCTGCATCGCAGATTAAGTATTCTTTCAAATTCTACCAAAAATCGAAGCTTGAAGTCGACGCATTAAGACTGGCCCTAAACGATCCCAAGTTTCGGCCAGAACCGTTGAGTGTTATCAACGTGAGTCAAAACTCTTTGCAGAGTGTTGCCTAGCTTTCTGACACTTAATGCAAGGCTTTTGGTGCTCTACAATCCTTATTTTATATAGCAATGCTCACGATTACTTACTTCCATGAGAGGGTAAATAAAAGTAGACAGTACCTATTAGTATTGCTAAAACCAAAGATGGATTTAAACGGTCAATAAAAGTAAGAAAGAAAATAGAAGATAATTAATTTTACATGAAATTGCATTATAGTCGAACTATTACAGCTGTTGTCAATATAGTTTCTTCGCAGATTACTAATCCCAATTAAAATTGAATGGAGACACTGTAAATACAAAGCAACAACTTTGCTATCTTGTCTAAAGCAAACCAGAGCACCAAATTCCTGGCATTTCTAAAAACAACACGGCAACACCGACGCTTTCACTAACCTACACTGTTTGTATAGGTGGAGGTTTTGTATTTAGTTGGCTTATTTTCTAATTTTGTAAATAGATCTAAACCTCACCGCAATAACATTAGCACATATCTTCGACGTACCTGTGATTAAGCTTCGATGATCCAAAATTACAATATGTTGCATCGATATACAAAAACCCCAAAGTAAACAATCAGCGTCTCAAAAACGTCCGCATAAATAGGGCGCATTGTGCGCAGGTGTCAAATAGTATCGGCAGTCATATTTCAGGCAGTCTCTTTGGACATTGCTTTGCTAACCACTTTAAGTTATGCGTGTAAGGTTCAATTTGCAAACCAAATCATAACTATTTATACTGACGTATAATTAGGGAGAGTTTTGAGTGTTACTTTTGTTCGAGATTTTGCATCTTGGGTTTTTGTATATCAATGACATGTTGCAACTAAATTAATGTTATCCCAAATATAAGCTATAAAAAAAACTAGAAGGCACTTAAATAATGCACCTATTTCCTTAGAATTCAAAATCATCGAAGCTTCATCACGATACATTTGAAAACAAGCTTAGGACCAACTCTTTAATCTAAATAATTACAGGCTATGGTGGCACATGGCAGAGTCGAACTACTAGCTCACCCACTGAGTCAGAAATACCTGCAAATGAAATGGCACAGCTATGGAAAATACTTTCACCTGGCCAATCTTCTCTTCTACTGCATCTTCTTGATCTTTGTAACGGTGTACACTTATTTACTGATGATGAATTCCGAGGCTGCGTCACCAACTAAGAAATCTGCTAAGTGTAATCTGTCAGACTCTACTAGCGCTGAACGAGAAAACATAACTGAAAAGAGTATTGTTTTTACTCCGGGTAAGTAACATTCATCATCATCATTTCAGCCGAAAGAGGTCCACTGCTGGACATAAGCCTACCCCAGAAGGGGGTTTTGCCATAATCGCATATGGTGGTAAAATGCATAAAGAACGCTGCTGCCCATTCTCTAGTAAGTCCTTTAGTCGCCTTCTACGACACCCACGGGAATAAATGGGATGGTGCTATTCTTTTACGACAAAACTTTATAGAAAATAACGCTTATTGTTTATCTATTATTACTCATTTATTTTTATTTACATTACAGATTTTGAATCTAAAGTCGCCATGTATACAAGTACCGTTGCGATTTTGGTATACAACTGTTTATGTCTGATCCGGGAAGCATACAACGTGAAGCAACAAAAATGGCACTACATGGTTGATCCATCAAACCTGGTCTCTTGGATGCTGTACATAAGCTCGACTCTGATGGTCTTCCCGACCTTGTTTCCATATTTTGAAGAAATTCAGGTAGGCCCTAACATTGTAACTTGACCTTCTCATTTATAGAAACAATATTGAGCCAAGATTGAAAATATGTGTTACGACTTCATGTTGTTTTTATCTGAATTAATCATGTTTATTTTTCAAATTATGTGTTTCAGTTCTCGGCTGCTGCTATAACTGTATTTTTGTCATGGTTTGAGCTGCTTCTCTTACTCCAACGTTTCGACCAAGTTGGAATCTACGTTGTCATGTTCCTTGAAATACTTCAGACCCTGATTAAAGTTTTGATGGTGTTTTCAATCCTGATCATCGCATTTGGGATGGCGTTTTATATCCTCCTGTCTAAAGTGGGTCCTGACGCGACGGTATTTATGTATATTGCTATTTTTGTAGATTTTTGGTAAGATTTATATTATAATTAAAAAAAAAAGTTACCACTGCCAACGCTATCGCACAATAAAAAGTAGAAAATAGTGTTAGTAAGTGATGCAGTATTAACAACTAACATTAAAGCAGGTAAGTGAATAATGTGGTAACTTGCACTTTTGAGAGCCCAAATAGCATAGCGCTATTGGATCCGCCTTTTGTGCACAGGGTTATCGTTTCAATTCCCAAACTGTTTGTACAGCACACACTTGTGCCAAGTCTGGCCGTTTGTTTATGTGATTTGTGTGTGTAATAGCAACTCTAACACAAGGTTTTTGCTGTTGGCCTATTACTGTGTATTGTCCTCCCAAGCCTTCATTAACTTGCATCGTATAAGGTTGTTCTTACCTAGCTTGCGTTCATGACGTCATGAAATACCTGATCCAAATGAGACCAACTAACATTTCACAATAAGCGATTTGTACTTCCACAAAGTAAAAACCACACAAAGCGAAAATGCTATCATAGCACGGAACACCTGCTTTCATCTTAATTTACGCGACCGAAGACCATTATAATCCAAATCAAACCAGCGCGACATTTGCTCTGCGAAACTACCTTACATTTTTTTAACAATATGCTGACTTATACTTTTCAGGGACACCACTTGTCATTTAATAGCATACCGATGTCTCTAATGAGGACTTTTGCTATGATGCTTGGAGAACTAGACTTCGTTGGCACTTATGTTCAGCCCTATTACAAATCTGAGACCGATATACTTCTACCGTTCCCAATGCCCACGTTCTTCATACTTGGCATATTCATGGTACTGATGCCAATATTGTTGATGAATCTCCTGATTGGTTTGGCTGTGGGAGATATTGAGAGTGTGAGGAGGAATGCCCAATTGAAGAGACTGGCTATGCAGGTAATGTTTATACTGAATGTGCTATTGACGGACCTTGCCTATGTAGTCCTATTTCACTTATCTAACTTCAAACGACACAAAATCTTCATGGTGTCAGAAAATTTACCTTAACAATCTGTCAGACAGCACTATGATGACGTATATTTTAAGAATGTCTGGGGATACTGTGTGTACTTTAACACACTAACAAACAACTCTTAAATATTTATGTTCATTATTTTCAGGTCGTCCTCCATACAGAGCTCGAACGCAAACTACCGGCCATCCTACTCGAGAAAGTCGACAAAGATGAACTGATTGAATACCCGAACAACAAGAAATGCAAGCTTGGCTTCCTCGACCTGATCCTACGCAAGTGGTTCTGCAACCCCTTCACTGATGATAGTATGTTGACATAAATTAATATTATTAAGTATATACTTGAGATCAGTGGTGGCCCTGTGGCAATGGCAACAACTTACGAGTTGTATGCCGTGTGCTTTACTTTGCATAAACTATTAGGTACATCACCACTGCTCTCAAAACGGTGAAGGAAAACACCGTGAGAAAACCGGCATGTCCTAGAACCAAAAAGTTCAAGGACAAGTGACATCGTATATATACTTAAATACATGCTTATTTTATAAGGCGAATGCGAATTCATATCAATTGATCATCTGCGACCTGAACTATATGAATTTGTGAAAAATAATATTTTTGTTCTATTATTTTCGATTTCTCATCTTATATATCATTCAAATTTGGCGAATTTACCATCCTTATCTCAGTTTTTTGGTGTACGGCCTGGGTGTCTAAGCTGAAAAGTTTACTTTTTTAAACCTGTTCACGTGGTTAACAGATATTAAAAAAGTAAACTTCATTCCTAGCTAGAATATGATTGTCAATTTTGCTCGTTTACTATTTATTAGACGATCCCGTGTATAAGAGAGATGCGCACTCTAATACCCTGGAACTGGTTGATAAAAAAAAACAAAAGCAAAAGTAAAATCCACTGTTTGATAACAATGTTGCCGTGACATCACAAAACTAGATTTTTACTGTTGAATTGCAACTCCTAGACCTGTTTGAATTGTGATGTTGTTCTGGTACCAGTAACTAAATTCCTAAAGTATTTGTCTTTGTTGGCACATCATTTGCAGCCGGCCTCGACTTGGTACTGGAGAGCAGTGAGGATTACATTACTGCTGAACTGGAGAAACAGAAGCGCAAACTGCGAGACATATCATTGATACTGGAACAACAACATACACTCGTGCGCCTGATTGTGCAGGTATGTTGGCTGCTTTTATATAGTCATCGTCATCATTAACATTCAGCCAAAAGACTTTCACCACCCCATATAGGCCTCCCCTAAGCATGGCCAGTGATGTGTTTGGCCGGTGACCATAATAACTGATCATATTATGTTTTCCGCGTCCAGCGGATTTCCGTGACCGTCACCAACCTAACTACACTGCGCATTCAGCGTAAGGCATCACTTCAAAACTTTTCGTCCCCATCGGACATCGCAATTCTCGTAATTTCACAGTCTGATCTCACGTCTCAATCTGTCACATCTCGAATTTCCACATATTTGACATTTGATTGTTGCCGATAAGAGACTGCGACTAGATTTTTAACGTCTTTAATTACAAGAATTTTCTTTCAGTTCTTTTAGCATGTGTCCCACAATCTAAAACACTAATATTTAGCTATTCTTAGGACTTTGTCGTTTTTATAGATCGTCATCACTGAGTCATTATTGATTAAAAAAAAATAGAATTTAGGAATTTTAGGGGTAAAAACAGCAGTTTACTCATTTCTACTCTTACTAATTATAAATACATAGTACGCAACATTTCGTAACTATTCGAACAATTTTTTTCAGAAAATGGAAATCAAGACCGAAGCTGATGACGTCGATGAAGGCGTTTCCCCTGGTGACACCCGTGTGATTCCGCGATGGAGCTCACCCAGGATCCGTAAGAAACTGCGAACTGCTTCTTCGTTCAACAAAGGTGGCTAAACATCACGACAAATCCGACAACCTGGCAACTAGATTGCCCATCACTGATTTTAGAATTAGCTACTTATTTGTAAGTTCGTCTATAAGTAGGATGTGCATTTCTGTGTCTCATTTCGAAATAACTATCACCACCTGCATATTTTTTGACCCTACATAAATATCGATGTTCTATAATCTTAGATTTTATTTCCTTGATTAGTACTTAAAATATTTTAATAACTTTGTCATTAATCATATTTTGAACTAAAAAATTCAAGTTAGCTATATATCAAAATGAATTAGCGTCTCGAATTTATTGTTGTAGTTCGAAATATTAATTCTAGGAATAAATGTCAGTAGTTCGTTAAACACAATTACGATGATCATGATTTCTTGTCAGTATATAATTATTCAATTGGTTTGTAAGATTTGGTGCATTCAGTTCTGTTGTATCATTTCTCAAAACCATAATTTATTGCTGTATATCTCAAATACTATCTATCGAGAATACTTGGAAACATTCCTGTATTTTTTTTATTTGGTGTTTTCGTTATTGTAGTAGTTTTTTTTTATGTACTAACTTTCCTACGTCTTATTAATTTGAGGCTTACGATGCTACAATTCTATACTTTTCTTCGTAAACAAGAAGAGAAAAAGAATTATGTGCATTATACAGAGTAGTATCATCGACGCGTAAACTGTATCCATGAATACAGCAAATGTGATTCTAGACGGTTATCTAAAAAAAATCATCTGTTTCATTCCTATGCAACCAAAGATTTTTTCACTTTTCTAAATGTAATACTTATGCGGTAAAAATGTATAGAACTACAATTTCATTTTAATAACCGACGAAAAATTCCAACGCCCCTGCGTTCATAATCTTGTACTGAATCAATGGCAACAGGTTGTGTGTCGAGATCCCTGCCACCGGTTAACTATAATTTTTTTTTATTTAAAACTACCGGTTTATTTAGGTACATAAAGGTTTTGTGTCTGCAATTTAGTTTCTAAAAATAAATTACCATTATTTCATAGCTATTTAGGACATAAGATTTTATGCAATGTCTAACCTATCTGTAGTCCTTTTTGAGCGACTAGCGCTTGTACTTCACGGCCAACCGATATATGGACCAGGTGTGGTGATATACATAGGTCTAACGTCTAAGTTATGGCACAAAGCCTCTTCTATGTAACTTAGCATGATAGTATCATAAATGTTAGGTAAGAACTATCTTATAATCATTTAATAGTACCTATATTTCTGATCTGAATTAAGTATAAATAAATTTAGTCAACATTATTAAATATTCAAAAAACAAAAAAAATACTGTATGAAATTAATAGATGTTTCTTCAAGAATGTTAAGAATGTAATAAGAATTTATAATAATATCAGTATATTTTAAATGATTCCCGTGTTTAAGCCTAAAGAGCCCATACTTTCGGGTTATTCTACAAAATTTCTGGATGAGTTTTGAAGACGGTTTTGATGTCAAACACTATGCTAAAGAAATGGTTGTTGAACACAGTTAAACAAATTTTATCCCAAGTCACATGCTATTCGTAAGATTCTTATTAAAAAAGGTTATTTTTAGTTATTCGTAGATAATCTAGTCTCTTAGACCAAATATTAATATATAGTCATACATTTTTAAATTAATATTACTTAAATCACAAAACGAATGTTGACTACTATATTTTATACTGAATAGTCCATATTATTATAAAGTGATAACTTTATTCAAATTGGATAATTGTATAATCATTATAATTATACTTAATTATTTTTTGTTTTTATTTACGAGCTGGTCTCTAATTTGATTAAGATTATGTTATAAATTATTTCACATTTACTTAAAACTAATAAACGTTCAATTAGACTCTCCTAACATAAGAATGTCTTTGAAGACCTCTTTACACTTTACGAGTTCAAACACAGTAATTTATAATGTCAATAAAGTATGCATCAACTCCCTAAATTTCAAACCAAAACATTATGAAGATAATAAAATATATTCCAAAAAGGCCAAAAAATATTTTTAGTTTGAAGCTGTACAAGGATTTCAATATCTTAATAGTTTGTTATTCTACATCACTAGCTTATTCTAATTATGTTTTCAGTTCTTGTGTATAATTAATTAACTATACTAACTTAATATTTGTCATTATTAATTTGCCAGCGGCAGACAGTCGGACAATGCGAGAATGTCGTCTCTCGCAATATTGAATTTGGATTTTGAATTTGAACAACATCTGCAGTAGCCACTGGCACTTAACAACAAGTAAAGAGGTCTGAAGTAAGACAAAGTTAAAATTATACAAGTCCAAGCTTTACTTGGGAGCAAAGCTCTTATATATTGTATTACATTTGACTTAGAAAAGAGAAGTTGGCGACTTTTCTAACGCCCATACATTGTATGAAATTTTTTAACTAAATATTTATGTATAATTTGATATACATTTATCGGTAGTGTTTGTACGTAATTTTTATAAGAACGGATAGCGGCGCTACCATCCTAGTTGTTAGTTTATTATTTTAAACTTAGCTTATTTTGATATAAACTTTTGGCAAAACAACAAAGACACACTATATTGTGCAAAGACTAGAAAAAAAAAACATGGACAGCAAGAATACTGTTCGAAAGATAAAAAAACCCAACTTCATTGTGTGTGAGAGGACAAAATTTTCAAACATTTCTTTCAAGATTAACATAATATTTATTCCAATTTGCTTAACTTAATTGGACCATCTACGTACCATATACTGTATTATACCTACTTTACTATTTCTGTATCATCAAAGTGAGACTAGGTTGGTAGTGCCTAAAAGATGTGTATTTTTGGACGAACGTGTTTTAAAAACATGTTAGATGTTTTGGATAATGTTGTTAAGAGCTTGGAACGCGTAAACGCATGTAGGATAAGTGACGAGGCCAGTTCCATGAGACTTTGACTTCGAGGGTACCGAGAAGTAAGGCCAGTTTTGTTTTACATAAAATAACGTCGTTTGCACACCTCTACTGAACTCCACATGATAGTTTACCAAAAGGACCAGAAGAATATTTAAACCAGTGTCAGTAAACAAGCCACAAAAATACGGAATAACCCGACTATTAAAGTCGTTAGTCGTATGCAATCGCATTATAAACAAATAGAGTGTAAACTATTGGTGTCATGTCTTTAAACTATCCGTATACTTTAATATATTAGAATTATTAACTGAGACTCATGTCATCGTTGCCATCCAGGCCATAGTCTCAATCATGTAACAACATATTTGATGTTATTTTTTTGGAAATAAAGTCTTTCCTGAGTAGACTTTGTTGTTGTTTATTTTAATCTTTATCCACTCATGCCATAAAGTTTTACGAAGAAAAGTAGATGACACAAAATCAAACGCAATAATGGCAGAAGACGTGTTGGTACTTTGTAGAATGAGCCATAAGAACCTATTAAACTGAGGTATCCGTATTCTTATGCATGTTTAACAGAAGTATATCATAAGCCACGGTTGTGAGCGGCCTCTAGTAAACGTAATACAAAAGCGCGGGAATCAGAATTCAAATCGCTGTCAAATTGGCTTGCCTAACAGATCGCTTCAACAGGTTGTTCTGACGGAATATGGGGTTACATTCCGAATTATGCCATAATCGGTCACAGCGCTCTGAATCAATAATTTGCGTTGCGATTTAGATATCACAATTATGACAGCTGAGAGCTGTCAACAACTGGGAACAGTTGTGAATGCGTGTGTTGATTGAAATTCGCAACTAATTGTTACCTTCGTGGATCTTATTTTAATCAATATACACAACCTTGGACTAATCTGAAAATTACAAAAACAATGCCAGCCTAGCTCCGCCCAATAGCACAGAAGCTTCCAGGCAGCTTCACAGGCTTCGCGGAGTCCTCGTTGTTGTGAGGATTTCTTCACGTTGAGAAGCTACGGCCTCGCATTCTAGGATGACCTGGGCAGCTGATTTCTCGGCGTCAAGGCAGCCCCAGAAAGCGGGCTATCTGTGACGTCTATAATGTAAATATATTTGTTAAGGGAGTTATCGCCTGTAATGTTCCTGCCCTGGACTTCCCGGGAGCGTTTACCTTAATAATATTATGGGACTCAAGATAAAACAGCACATCTCTCATTTTTGACAGCAGTAACAGTGCTATTGATTTAGGGCATCTATGACGTCACAATTTACGGGAAATCGTTATCGCAATTCGGAACTTCAGTCTTACTTATGAAAAGCGGCGATAGGTGGCGGTACCCGTCTCGTAAACGCAATTTCCGGCCACGATGACTGTATTGATTTTTCATCGCGCAGCTGCGCAGTTCAAAAATAAGCTACAAAACATTCCTTGCCTTTGTTAGCAAAGTTAACTTTTATATCGTATGTATTAATTTTTTCGTTTCAAATTTCTCAGAAAATCTCTAACATTAGTAGCTAGGTGGTAATTAGGTTTCGGAAGCGTAAAAATTTTGCAATGAACATTTCCTTTGGTTTGAAAAAAATGTTTCTTCGGCTTCAAGAATGCTGACATTGAGTTTTAAAACTTTTCCCGCGGTTGGAAAGCTTTATATCCGAGTAAAAATTTTATACTAAAAATTCAGAACTTAATATAGAAAAAGTAAGCTGTGACTATGAAGTATTAAGTTGATATTTGAACCTGATAATTTGATCAAAATCATCATATAGTTTATGATATGGAACTTAGCCTTTGTTTCGGTCACATTTCAAAGTTTTGTGTACCTACTGATGAAAAAGGTTACGTCACCAAACTATATTGAATGTGGAATATTCGAAAATGTGCAATATGTTATTTATTTATTTATATAAAAACAAAAGTTTTTGTCCTTATAATTAAACAAAGCACACTATTAGACCTCTGGGGTCTGTCTTAGCATGCCATGATCTGGAACTACTCAACGCACTACTGTGAAATTACGGTAAAATGGAGTTGTAATATTCTTTGAGCTTGTGTTTTACGTATTTCCTGTTCATTGAGTCGTGAATTTAGTAAGGTATTTGGTTTAGCAAAGCGGGTATCGTGAAAGATGCAGTGCGCCTACCATAAAAAATATTTTTACGTGGCACTTTAAGTGATTTTACTTTTGACTGACGGGTATTCACATCATATTTCACTGGAATCTGGATCTCAATGTTGTCAAAATGTTCTATGAGAAACAAGTACTCAGCGCGGCGCGGACTAGAACTGGTTATACATTGCAATGCTTAAATAGACCAGCACCCTAATTGCGTATCACGCGATTACTCATAATCGGTTTCATTTTGATAGTTCAACAATATTCACGTCAATATTTACATTGCTGAGCAGACACATTTTTCGAACATATGAAGCAATGGTTTAGCCATTTGTTTCAAAACGAAACAGATTATGATAAATCGTGAGTTACGCAATTAGGGTGCTGTATAATTGTCGCGGCATTTATTTCTTACATATTTTGGTACCACCAGGTTTCAGCAGACGTGTTTGCAATTATGAATTTTATAGAGGTACCTAAGTTTTAAAAGTGCGTCCATAGCTGGTGAGTCTATAAGAGATTATAGACTCAGCAAGAGCTGTGTACAATTGTAGGAGGGTTTTTACGGTATATTCCGCTTTATAATAAAAAAAAATTGTGAGTATTCCACTCTAACTAACTTACCGGAAACGGATTCCACCTGATAACTCCAGTTGAAGCAATTATCAATTATGATTTGATGGATTGAGTATGGAGTGAAGTTGAAGTTTTAAGAGAGAATTTATATAAGTCAACCAAAATGAATGATGTTGGATAGTGAAATGCCATCCTGGTTTCTCTTACATAGGTAGGTACCTATATGGAAATGATATGTAGCATTTTTTGTTATAAACTGATTGTATATTGCCGTAAGTTTTTGTTTTGTGTTAATGTTGAAGGGCGACGTTATTGCTTTTTTTTACTTTCCGAAGTATTGTAAAAAAGAAATATAAGATACACTAATGTAACTTAGCTGTATAAACTAAGATTTTAAAATTTGTAAAAAAATAAAGTTTTTCACTTCAGAACCTCGGAAAGATTCTGTTTGTCATTCGAAATCTGCATGCAAACGTGCATTTTACCGGCTAGCGTGGAAAGAGTTTTTTGAAATTCGAACCTTTCTATTCAATAATTTTCTATACAGCTAGTCCACTGAAAATGCATTAATACTTATTTCATGTCAGTGCCCCAACCCCATTTTTAGAATAATCGCACTAGCCAGCACGACGACTGCATGAAAAAATAAACTTTCAATTTTGGTCCCTATTCAATTCGCTTTCCATAATTTTGGTATGTTCTTTGATAAAATCGTAAGAAATCATAAAATATGAGCGATCAATTCCAGCAGCAACGAAGATATAAATTAAACACACCTGCAGTGTTAGTGCAAGCGATAATTATTCCGAATTGAGTTATCTTCCGGAAAAATTGCACGAAAAGTATATTTAAGCGAACAATTTGTTCAATGCATGGAGACATTCTAAAGGCGTGAAAACGTTTTCGAAGACTACAATGCAATGCTATCATACTTCATTGAACTACACTATTTAAATATATTATTTAAGCTGCTTTTTTGTACCTAGAAATTTCCTCGCTGTAGTGAGGGGAAAAATTGTGTGTTTCGTTCGGCACCAAAGGTATTTTGCGTGTCGTACCTTTGAAACCCTCACTACGCTCAGGATTATACACGTGAAATTTAAATGGTTGTTTTCCCGCAGCGAAATGGTTTTGTCTTGGTAATATAATCGTTTTATAAACAAATAATTTTTTTTTAGACAAAAAATGGCAGATTAACAATTGTGAAAAATCACCACGTGCAGAGAGTTTATTTTGCTCTGAACATTTATGAATCGCTGTTTGCGCTGTTCGTGCGATTCGAGTAGTACCTATAAGTAACCACTAGTGTTACTATTGATTCTCACGTTTTCGATTTTATGAAAAAAATTTTAATAACATAAAAAGAAAAAAATCTTATTTTTTTTTACTTTTACTCTATGCTTCAAAAGTACTCATTAAGGCAAATTGTTCTGCCGCGGGAAAAAAAATCATTAAAATTTCACAGTGTATATTTGAACCACTCTCTTCGCTCATGGTTCAATCCATGAATCCTTCACTTGCTCGGCTTTCAATTCAAATACTTGCACCAAAAAACAACTTTGCAGCCTTGCATAACAAATAACTTTTTCACGACCAAATATTATAAGCCATTTATGAAATTTAATTTGTCTTTAACTTGTGAACCTGTTTATGTCTTAATCATAATTTGCCTGGAAAGATTCCACTGCTGGGAGCTATCTCCCAGCAGTGGAATCTTTATAGGCAGATAAACTAAGATCCGGAGAGGGCCGCAATCTACCACGCGAGCCCAGTGCTTGTTAGTTATAATTCTATTATTTTAATACCGACTTATAATATCCACTGTGGCAGCACTGTTAAGTTATTATCATGAATTGTAACGGTATTTTTAGAAAAACTGTCATTATTTAAGTTAATAGTTACATCACTAAAATCTTAATGTTTTTACGACACAAAGGCAGGTCACTAGTATTGACATAAATTACTCACTAACTTACATCTCACTACAGCAGACTTTGATCAACTCTTTATTAAACGTTAATAACTTTAATGTAAATAGGTACCCTACCTATAAACTTACATGAAATAATTTAATAATTATGAAAGCAATTTCGCTCTCCGAAACACGAATACCGGGGAGCAATTACACGAATAATGGGAAATAATTATACCTATTTGTAACTTGACTGCCAACCCGTCAGTGCACTATGGTCGGCTGTATCTGTGTGCGTTGTAGCTATAATTATCACATGAATATCATAGGCTAGGAGATGGGACCATGTAAAATACACCTGATATTTTATTTTAATGACTAGATTTGTGCATTTGGTACAATGAAATCAACCTATAATGTTCTCATTACTTAGACACAGGTCGCCTCTCTTCGAGATGAGAGAGAGTGGGAGAGTGGATGGTAATCCACCACAAGGGCCCAGTCCGGGTTGGTAGATGTCACATGTCTTCGAATTTGTGGTTCTAGGGCCTGAATTCACTATGACAACTTTACGATGCCTTACTCGAAACCACGTCAATCACACACGATGTCTGCTAATATCGTATTAATAATATCGACAAATTGTCTTCGAACATACGGAATATGACATTTCGATTCCTTACCGTTACATTCGTTTCTAAAAAACACGATATTGACGTAGTTTGAACGTAGTAAGATTCCTCGGGGAATCGTTATAACCATACCGTATTGGGGCCTAGGACATGCCGGTTTCCTCACTATGTTTTCCATTACATTCCATTTTGCGGTATGGTATCGTTCTTTGGGGTCGCAGTGTGGAACCTGATCAAGCATTTTTAATGCAAAAAAAGTGTTTAAGGATTTTATTTGGGCTGAAACAAATAGAGTCTTGTCGCTCTTTCTTTAGAAAATATAGAATACTAACCTCACCGTGCATTTATAAAAAAAAAAGATATTTTATTACCTTCAGGTGTACAAAAAAACACTTACATAATAAACACTATGCAGCGTTACAACTAAGGGAAAGAGTGTTTTCGATGAACTCTGGCACCCAATGTAAGATTTAACTTGTGTTTAGGGTGCCAGCGTCTTCGCCTATAATTGAACATGTATCAGTAGTTGTAAGACGAGCACAATATATTATTATCAAAATAACTATTTACTAATAAATGCAATTGTGATGTGGCCTATTGAAGTACATATGTATGTAGTTGAGAGGGAAAGAAATATGGTGAAAACTTGTGTTTATGTTAGTCTATAGTATGTATATAAATAATTAAGAATATATGACCTTATTAACTGCGTTAGGCTAAGCGATTAATATACGTAGTAAATCTTCAGTCTTATCATAATTGATTGTCAATAGCCACTTTGTGACCTGGGTCTTACAACCATTCAGGCACATGGGAGCAATGGTTAACAGTTTATTTATTTTATTGTATAAATGTCCGGACAGAACATCATAATGACGCTGAGCAAGGGCCGTTCGACATCCACCAGTTGAGCATACCTCGTAGAATCTACGTTTTTTAGCAGCATTCGGGTTGTAAACCACAGAGCGATGTTTGCGCAGAATAGTGCTGAGAACAAAGAGCTGTCTCACAGTGAGGACCCGGCATTCCGTGTAAAGAGCCGAGGTGGGATATCTAAACGGCTTCGAGGTCATGACTTTGAGGACAGCTCTCTGTGCCCGTTATATCTTGGAATCATACTTATTTGTATTCAATCATAAGAGTCTTTTTCAGCAGTCGACAAGCTATTATGCCCCTCGATCTCATAATACTAACAAGCTGTATCAACCCAAGACGAATCTCACACTCACGTCCAACAATAGTTATATCATGTGCATTAAATTGTTTAACCAAATACCAAGCAACATAAAAACACTTCCATTTTTAAAATTTAAGCGTAACTAACAAAAATGCTTAATGATAAAATAATGCTTGATCAGTTACAATTAAATTAAATTCGGACACAATTATTATTAAATACTACAATTCACAACTTATAATCTAAAAAATCAAGTACACTTTTATAGTGTACTTGAGTTTTTACTTAAAATTATATTTAAGCATGTAAATTTGCACGCCGACATTAATGGCATAATAAGTGGTCGAGTAATATCTTAAGAACTTTCTGTACCTTATTTATGCAAATAAATGATTTTGATTTTGGTTTTTTTGCCGTTTTGAGAGCAATGGTGATGAAATTATTTACACAAAGTAAAGCGCCCGCCTGGGTTCGAACCTGCGGCCTAAAACTTGTAAGTCGGGGCCGTTACCAACTGGGCTACCACTGCTCTCTGATTTATGCATGATTGCTTTTATTCCAAGAATTCTAACCATAGAGTCCAAATGTTAAGCCGTTAGCCCCGGCTGTCATTCGTGGATCATTGACAGTCATTACGGATCGACAGATGGCCGAAAGTCTGACCACCAGTCTTACTAAGAGGTATGGTTTTACCCAGTAACTGGGTGACCATATCTCCTACAACATGTAATCCTAATTTCTATTTTCTTAAATAATTTTGAAATGCACTCAAATATAGGTACAACCAAATAAACACAAACAAAAGCACAGTGATATAGATCTGTGATGTGGAAGGCCTACGTAAACTTAACGTGAAAAACAACAATCTTAATTCTATATTTTACAAATGGCCTTTTTCAGGGCCTAAATACATTAATTTGACCATTTAATTTTGATTCTGAAAAAGATAATTTCCGATAAACCCCCGTTAAAAAATTAATTCCCTGCTTTTGTGAACTTATTTTCGTTAGTGCTTCTGTGAAATACAGTTGGTTTGTATTTGAAATGTCTACTAAAGTTTATAAAGCAGAATATTTTTTTGATAAAAAGACTATAATTATGAAATACGACTATGTGAATTTTCCCTACTAAATAGTCCCACTTCTATGGTTACGGCTTAAATTAAATTATTACCAGCGCAGAGCAATCACGTCTGATCGATGATGTGACACATATGTAGTCTTATGTATGTACCCATACTGGTTGTTTTACACATTTCATTTTCCGTATAGGTTGTTTATTACAAAAAAATCCTTCGAATATGAGACGGGTTGGTTGGAAATCCTCGCATTCATTCGGAAAATAATCAAAATTTTTGGTCTGTTTTTGTTGTTTTATTTTTTGTATCAAAGGCCTGCGTTATTGACGTGTTCTCAGAATGGACCAGTGGTATTGGGCTTTCAGAGAATTTAATATTTGGTTCGTGCATTCGAATATTGTATGGTATGAAACGCGATGCTTTTTCATTCGGATGAAAAAAACAGAGAGAGGTATCGACGTATCCAGTTTTGTATGAAAATGCACGAAACTATGTTTTTTATTTACTACCACAATATTTGTTTGTTTGCTACATTGCTAGCATATTGGTAGTTTTATATATCGGTAGGTAAATACCTTTTTCGAGGACGCCTGTGAAACATTTTAAGCTGATTGGGCAAACGTCACAGAAAATCATTATCACAGAAAAACGTCACAGAAAAAATCAAAAAATCATCAATCACATTCGTGCCTTATTGGTTAAGCTAGTGCAACTTCCGAAGCATAGCGTCTAAGAAGACTTACAGCAGTCTCGGCGTACTGCGGGTACAACTGCGGGTAAAACTGCAAATACAAATGTGCGGTCTACGTTATCAAGTTAACATATAAATGATCGAAAAAAGTACATGACTTTAGGTATTACAATTTCCAATGTTTTGCTCAGAGAAATATTACATTCAATACACTTTGACCTTATAAACGACGAAGCATCAGAACAACGCAAATAGACGCGTAATAAAGTTAGTCAGTTTAGGTAGTCAGTTTATGTTCAGTCCTACTCTCCAGCGTTAGAGTTGAAAATCCAACAAGACAAATGCCATTAAAGAAATTTCACACACACTGATACAGTAGGTACAGAGATGTTTAAAATTGCTTGTTATTTGCTTTCATGGTAAATACAAGTTTACAATAATATGGCGATATTGCATCGGACTATGGGGAAGTAATTACAACTGCATGACACACTATCTCATGCCCGGCAAGCCTTTGAGCTATGACATTAATGGGATTTCCAACTAGAGCGTTACGTAGGTACTGTGGGATCGGGGGGATTCTAACTATAAATAAAATATTTGGTTGCGTTTAAATTCGTGGGACTCCAAGTATATTTAAAGTAAAGATTATAAGGCCGCGCCTAATACAATAATTATATATTCTTCCGGAATAAAGCGATCCTATTCTATTTGAAGGATAGGACCTAGAACCATCTTCTTGACAGTTCAAATGTGACAAAGCCATTTCATTACCTGCCTGTATTAACATAAAGGTTGCATTCGATAAGCAACAAACCTTTACAGTACTTATTAAACAGGAAACTTGATTAATCTAATGGCTTTAGATGGACGTGAAATTAGGTATGATGGCTTGAAATGCAAGAGCATTGTAAAGGATGATTTCCACCAAACGGCTCGCATCGCATTGGATTGGAAAGGATACCAACGGATGCGGCGACAGCCGATCGCGTCCGGGAGCATGTCGACGCATATTCGTACGATCGGCTCCGTACGTGTTCTCATTTTTGAAAATAAGTTAAGTTAAATTTAAGTTAATCCGATCGGATTAACTTAAATTTAACTTTATGAACTAAATTTAATTTCGAACGGATGGGCACGCCACGATAGCGGCAGTAAGCCCCCTCTTTGAGGAGTGGCTTCAGAGGCAGCCCGGCGTCCTCACCTTCCGCCTGACGCAGGACCTCACCGGACACGGTTGTTTAGGATGAATTTATGAATGTGTTTGACTGTATCACTAAAGTCTGGAACGTTCGATACGTGTGTGTATCTTTATTCTACTTCTCTGTATCGACTGTATCATTGTATGTGAAATGTTTTTTATGCGATTTGTCTTGTTTGATTTTCAACTCTAACGCTGCAGGGTAGGGCTAAAATTTAAACTGGGGTAACTTTATTACGCGTCTAGTTGCTTTGTTTTGGCGCTTCATCGTTTATAAGGTCAAAGTGTATTGAATGTAATATTTCTCTGAGCAAAACTTTGGAAATTATAACAAGTCATGTACTTTTCATTTAACTAAATTTAAATCAATAGTACAAAAAGAAGCCGTACAAAAATAGTTGACCTTTACCATACCTACAATTTAAAAAAAAATAAGAGCTCCCACGCTTTACAGACGAACGAGCTATTTGATATACATGCATTATTCCAATACACTCGAAAGCCTACATCGTAAGGAACCCAGCGGGGTAATTGTGTACTATACTAACAGTAGGAATAGTTTTCATTTTGACAGTTCAACGACATTCATTGCGTAATTTACGTTGTTGAGCAGACAAACTTTTCGAACATTATGAAGCAATGGATTAGCAATATCCTTCAAAATTATTCAGATTATGATTGATGGTGTGTTACGCACGTTGAGTACAGCATATTCTAGTTTCCTCTAGATCTAATATTCGTATAATAATATACCTACATTAACAAATCAAAACTGTTAGCTACTGGACTATACCTTAATAATGTATTTATTCGCTAACTGAACAATGTATATAAAATAAATAAATAACCTTAATACCGAAAAGAGATTGTGACCTTTGAGTTTGTTCGGTGTTTCTGGTCAGAGCAGTCGGATAGAAAACGTTGACTTCTGAAATGAAATATATTCGATTTTCTGATAGCACACAATGCAACCTGTCATTTGGAGCATATGACTCGAGACATAGAACTAAACTCAGCGAAGATCTACCATTTGAGTGGCATGTATATTACGATATTGGCCGCTTTCTCAGCTTTATCGAAAGTACCTACTTATAGTTTAATGTTCTTGTTTAAAAGTAGTTACATTTGTAAGTGACCTACCTGCAAACAGTATAACAAGTAGCTTGCTCGACTGTACTTGTGCTATCTACGTCATCGGGTACGCGTGGCACGAGCAGCTCAAAAACGCCCACTGAAATTATCGTAATAGCATTTAAAAGGAATTCTGCATTTAAATAACATTTAAAAGAGGTATGCGTTCGATTTTCGAGAGAGTTATTCTACGTTATAATAATATAATCAATTATTTATGTTTTCCAAGAGAGCTTGCGTTGAAATATTTTAAGTTATATTCTTAGATAAACCCACTTTGATACAAATGTAATAAACAAACAACGTTCAACATGCTATCAATGCATATTGTAACTTACTTCCTTTAAGTTTAAAATGTATACATCGAGCCCTATCAATGATGTGTTAGCTATTAGAAAATTGTGTTAGAAAATACCATCAATAAGATACAAAGGTTTAGTCACTATACTAAATAAAATGCCACGTTTCCTGACGTGATGTAGGCTGGAGTCATGGCCTATATTTCCTCTACCGAGCAACTGTAATATATATATAAACCTATATCGTTCCCACTGCTGGTAGACAGGCCTGTTCTCAGTGAGAGGAAGTGGGCCGTAATCTACGATGCGGGCCCAGTTTGGGTTAGAGAGGGCCTAGTGGTAGATGTCACATGTCTTCGAAGTTTGGGTTCTAAGACATGCCGGTTTCCTCACAATGTTTTTTTCACCGTTTTGAGAGCAGTGGTGATGAAATAATTTACATAATAGGTAGGGGAAAAAGTTTCTTCGCATTTTTTAAGAAAATTCGAAACATTTTTTAATATAGTTTATTTACATTTAGCTAAAGTATGTATGAAAAACCACACCCCTTCTGTTGATTAATTCCGGCCGCTTTCTCTCAACTTCTTGCTTTAATCTCATCAGTTGTTCTCAGTAGAGTTCAGAATCGATGATCCTGGCTGGTGGTAAAAGCTCATAATGAATAATGCCCTTCCAAGCCCAACACACACACAGCATCACCTTGTTGCGAGTTAACCCGGGTTTCGCCATAGTCTGTGAAGCCTGACCGGCCTTTGACCACGATCTTTTTTGCACGTTCTTGTCGTACGTGATTCACTTTTCATCACCAGTTATCAGCTTCTTCAAAAATGGTTCGGTTTCATTACGTCGTAATAAAGAATCACAAATGAGTACACGGTTCATTAGGTTTCTTTCAGTGAGCTCGTGAGGTACCCAAATATCAAGCTTTTTTGTGTACCCAGTTTTTTTTCAAATGGGCCAAAACTGTTTTGTGGTCAATTCCCAGTTCTTCAGCTATGTCGTAACTACTGATATGCCGATCTTGCTCCACTTTTTAAAAAATGGCATCCATTTTATCCGTAATAGGGCGACCAGAGCGACGTGCATCTTTGACATCAAAATTTCCAGATGGAAAACGCTTAAACCAAATTTGTGCTACTCTCACAGACACTGCACTAGGTCCATAAACATCGCAAATTTTTTTCGCGGCTTGCGGTCCATTTTTACCTTTTTTGTAGTAAAATTTTAAAACGTATCGAATTTCTTCATTAGATTCACTCATCTTGACAGTACGAAAAACAAATGAAAATAACACATTTTCCTAATTTGAATTTGGAATTATGTTCTTTAAAATTTTCACTTTCAATGATACCAAAACCAGTCAGATACAAATAGTATAGCCAAAGAGATTGTATTACAAGATCATACATACTATAATGCGAAAAGACTTTTTCCCCAACTTAATAAAATAAAGCGTCTGTCTAGGTTCGAACATACGACCTACAACTAGTAAGTCACGTTCGTTATCACTGGTCCACCACTACTCTTGCAAATATAATGAAACCTACATATTAACATATTCTACGCGAAATTTGAAATTTTGTAGTACGTACTGAAACTTGTATTGCTAAGCAATTTAATCAAAACCTATGGTAAAAAACTCGCAAATTTATCCAAGCACTTATTTTTATCCAAGCTTCATAATATCCTCTGATGCATAGTTGAAATACCGTCAGGAAAATATCAGCTTCCACGAAGCATTTTTGAGGTGCACGTTTCAGAGCGAATTATAACGAGCCTTCACGAATCTCACAATACTGAGAGACTGATTTTATTCAGTACTAGCTGTGCCCGCGCCATCGTCCACGTGGAATTTAACAATAAAGTATTATATTTATTTATTTTATTTAACCATTTATGCACACATATAAACAGACAAGAAGAAAGGAACAGAAAAATACGTACATAGGTAATGCTTATTTCTACAGAAAGCTCTTCCAGCACACCTGCGATAGGAGAGAAGATAACAGAGATGTAGACAACGCGTGTAATAACAGTAGAAGGGAAATCATAAAATTACAAATTAAACTCTAATTTAAATATACACACATATTATGAGAATATACATACATATTAACATACATACATACTTCTAAAATAAATAATAGGTCTTTACCTATGAAATTGCCGTTTTGTATGAAAAAATTTAAACGAATTTTTTTCATGTATTTTTTATTTGTATTAATCGAAGTAATCACCCATGCAATCAATGCATCTTTGCCATCGCAGTGGCAGTTTATTGATGCCCTTCTTAAAGAAATCAGCTGGACGGGAGGCAACAAATTCTTCAAAGGCATTTTGTACTGCCTCTCGGGTATTGAATTTTTTTCCCGCCAAGAAGTTATCCAAATTCTGGAAAAAGTAGTAGTCTGTAGGCGCAAGGTCTGGTGAGTAGGCCGGATGACGGAGAGCTTCCAATCCCAGTTCTTGCAACTTGGAGACCGTCTGCTGTGCAGTATGAGGTCGCGCGTTGTCGTGCAGGAGCAGCGGAGACGAGCGATTGACGAATGCTGGTTGTAGATGTGCCAGCTTCTCCATCACTGTGTTCAGTTCTTCACAGTACACATCTGCAGTAATGCTCACCCCGTTTGGTAAGAAGCTGTGATGAATCACACCGGCGCTAGACCACCAAACAGTGACCATCACTTTTCTAGGGGTAAGTTTTCGTTTAGGGCATTGTTTAGGTGCTGAACCAGGATCCAACCAACTTGCTGAGCGCTTGCGGTTATCAAAAAGAATCCATTTTTCATCGCAGGTAACAATGCGGTTCAAAATTCCTTCATTTGTGTGTCTGTTGAGCAGTGCAAGGCACGTCTCGACGCGTACTTCGCGCTGACGATCATTGAGTTCGTGGGGCACCCATTTGTCAAGCTTTTTTACCTTGCCAATTTGACGCAAATGGACCAATATTGTTTTGACGCTAACGTCGAAAGCTGCTGCTAATTCAGCCGTAGATTGTGTATCATCAGCTTCCACAATCGCCTTTAATTCGTCATTGTCGACCAAAGTCTTCGGACGACCGCGAGGTTCATTTTTCAGGTCGAAATTTCCAGAACGGAAGCGAGCAAACCAATAACAGGTGGTGCGTTGGTTTGTAGTGTTAGCTCCGTAAACGTCGTTGATGTTGCGTGCCGCTTGTGCCGCGTTGCTGCCACGACGGTACTCATATTCCATAATTACTCGAATTTTTAACGTATCCATGATGACGAAAAAGATTGAAATGCGATGAAAATGTAACACTAATCAATAAACAAATGACTACTTTTGGAAAAAAAAATCCATGTTTTTAAAATAAAATTAATTTGAAATTAGAATTCTTACCCAAACAAAAATTATTTTGATTTGAAATGGCCAGTACTGCAAAACGGCAATTTCATAGGTAAAGACCTAATATCACTAATATATTATATATAATTATAATGTAATTTAATTAATAAATACATAAGCAATTATGACAAAGTGGAGAGATAGTGTGATTAATAAGTTTCTAGAATAAAAGTTGCCTCCTTATTACATCAGCTATCTGCCAATGAAAGTCCCGTCAAAAACAGTCCAGCCGTTTCAGAGATTAGACAGACAGAAAACATTATAAAAAAATATATTTTGGTATATGTACCGTGTATGCATCCATATGCATTTAGTAATAAGCGGTTATTTTAATATTACAAACAGACACTTTAATTTTATTTATCTGTATATAAGAAGATAAGATAGATTTTACCAGACACCTATTTTCCGTACAAAATATTAGAGAGGGGAAAACATGTGCCAAAAAAGCGTAAGCTTCACAAATGTTTGCATCAGTGTACGGGGGTGGGATGAAACCTGCCACCGATCTTCACAGCATTCGACTCCAATGGACCGTTCCGAACAAATTATAGGAAAATACGAGCTGGAACTTCTGATCTGACATCGTTTATTGTGTTGCAAGATACTGTTGAAAAATCGAATGAAAAATTGGACGGGATATCATAGACCACGTATGCAGAGAGACGGTTCTACATAACAAGCAAAGCAAGCGTCAATCCTGGCTTTTGTAAATTCTTTCTCCGTATTTTCGTTGTTAGCTAAAAATGTTGTTGAACAAAAGAAAAATGACAGGGATTTTGCTTAACAAAGAACAGCATATTTTGTTTAGTCGCGAATTTAGTTCTTATATAATTTTATGAGGTATTAATAACTACATAGATGGTAACATAAGAAAATGAAAACTACAATATTTCTTTTTTCTGTTTTTGTCACTGTTGGTCGAGTAGAGACAATGTCGATGTTTGTATTTATTACAGTTTGTTTACATATAAAACGACAAAAACATCTAAAGAGGTGCATATTTTAGTTACCAAAAATTATAACACTTTTAATACCAAGTGATGTACTAACTTACTTGTTTTATGTTATGTTACTGTCTGTCAACCATCACCGTTTCCTTTTGCGAAATAAAAGTTTTTGAATTTGTATTTTAGTTGAGATTATACACTCTCCCCCCAAGCTGGTAGCAAACAAACGCCACTCTTTACAAAACATGTACAAAACTTTCATCACATCACACAAATCACAGCTCATTACAAATATTAGCAACACTTTAACATTTAGCCAAACAATAAACTTAGTACTGTCAACGAAACTACAAAACGATTACCTAGTAAGTGGTATCATTAAGTGTAACAAAGGTGATCACGTTCCATGCTGCTGGATAAAAGAAATTTATCACCAGCCCATTGTCACCATCTGCGTAATAGGTGAAATTTACTATTGTTTCCCTTTCCGACCACGTTATATATATACAAATAGCACTATTATATCCATCCCATACTTCGGACGGTGACAAAACAGTAAAGATGAGAGGTGATTTGGTGATAATCGTGTTGCTGTATGGGGTCTGTGAAGCCAGTGAAGGTAGAACGAATGGCAGGACGCGCGGCGTTTCGTTCACTCGTAATATGGGAAACGTGCAGGATGTAACGAAGACCCAGCGGTTCTGGCCACAAGGACCTAAGGAGAGTAGATGTAAGTATATATAAATAATAATTTATTACTGTAAATTGGTTCTACAAACACTTCATCACGTTGAAAGAAATTACAATATTTTATAACTAAGTAGATGAATCCTGTGTTTTCTAAGACCACTCTAACCATCCAGATTAATTAAAGTCTGATATGGTGTATTGATAGTTTTGATTCAAATATTTGCTGCCTTTTGCTTAGTTAATTAAGTCAGCCAGTCTGCACGGCAACTGTGTAAAGCTCGGCTGGAGAGAACACACCCGGTCTTTTCTAATTAGTATACAGTCCATTTCCTGCCAGTTTTCTGTCTGATCTTATATTTTGCTTATAATCCATCGACATAGGTACATAATTTTTTATTCATTTATTTTAACGAGTTATTTTTGAGCTTCGCTAATATTATGCTACTGCTAACTACACACTTCAATATTTTTCACATCTTGATTTTTTATTATGATTACGATTGTATGGATGTCCAGAATTATGTTTTTTCCCACACCAAAACACTACTGAACTAATTTTGATGTAATCCGGTGAGTCTAAACTACTTGGTCAATTCTTGTTTGAAAACAATTGCTTCACATTTACATCGAGCGCGCCGCATCGCCGAAAACCATACAGAAACTTTTGAAAATCCGAACCGAAACCGAATATACGCTATCTATATCACACGCTTCTAATTTCCCAATGTATTCCTTTTGCTGCTACGCTTTTATTCATAAGTCCTCTCCCACACCATTCTATCTGCGACCATCAAAACGTAATACTGTTGACATACACTAAGACCAAGCTTACTGATTCAATATCCACAGAGCTGAAAATTAATTACGACTCTCCATGACATTTCTAAACAAACTGAAACAGTCCAGTTACTCCCTGGTACTCAGTTGACTTTATTATGGAGTTTGCACTTCTATTTAGATAAAACGAACGGAACTGGATAAGCTTCTAGTTCCTAGGTGTTGACTTCAGTTAAGCAAAGCTTGCTATCGAGTAGCTTTGATCGAGTTTGGTTTTGAGAATCATTACGGATAGCTGTTGCCCGCGGCTTCGCCCGCGTGTAGGTTGAAAATTTTCCCACGGGAATGTATTACCGGGATGAAAACTATCCTATGTCTACACATAGGCACACAGATAGTTTATAACCTTGATTACCTACGTAATCAAGGTTATAAACTATCTGTGTGCCAAATTTCATCCAAATCCGTTCAGTCGTTTTTGCGTGATTGAGTAACAAACAAACATCCAAACATCTTCACAAACTTTCACATTTATAATACTAATAGGATATATACATATTATACTAGAGATGAAGATTAAAAATAAAAGTCAGACGAAAATATTTATTTGTACAAAATATGTTCCACTTCAATATAAAGTGAAAGAAAACGAGAGATATGGACTACGATTGTCTGTAACTACACACACGGTCTATTTTGACAACATTAATGGGTTGATCGTTGAACTCAGCAGCAGACCAGTTGGGTGCAAAATGGATGACACTAGCGTCAATAATTTAAGCTACGCTGATGACATGGTGCTGCTGGGTCCAACGGCTGGCTCAATCAGGGAGATGCTGAGCGTCTGTGAAAGGTATGCGGAAACCCACGGCCTGCTATACAATGTTGTTAAAAGTGAACCTGATCTGTGCTGCTCCCGGGAAATATCTGAATTATGAGCATTCATTATCCCTCAATGGACAACCACTAAAAAGGGTCGCCCAAATTAAATATTTGGGACACTATGTCGCCAAGGATATCAAAGATCAGGTAGATATGGATCGTGAGCGCAGAGCACTTGCAGCCAGATGCAACATGTTGGCTCACAGATTCGCTCGTTGTAGTAACGAGGTTAAAATAACTCTGTTTAAAGCTTATTGTCAAGCGTTCTACATGGGCAATTTGTGGGTCAACTATACGCGGAAGGCTCTAGATGCCCTGCGTGTGCAATATAATAATGGCTTTAGAGTACTGTTGGGGTTGCCCCGGTTCTGCAGCGTATCTAGCATGTTTGCTGTAGCACCAAATGACGACTTTTATGCCATTGTGAGGAAGAAGACTGTATCCTTATAAGCCAGTAGACCAATGTTGTCAAATCAAATAAAATATATTATTATTATTAATTTAAAAGGAAACTATTCTCCATGCAGTTTTGTCCCTCTTTACGGTGGTGACATTCCCGAACGGCGGCTGCGCGGGCGCATCAGGCGACAACGGCACATGCATGACTGCGCGCGAGTGTACCGCGCGGGGAGGGTCCGCTAATGGCTACTGTGCAAACGGGTTTGGACTCTGTTGCATCTGTAAGTATGATATACTGCAATTATTAATTTTTAAATGAGAAAGCGGATTCGCTAATAGACTGCGTAGTTGGATTCCAACTGTTTCTAATAAAATAATAATAATAAAAAGCTATTGTCCAGGAAAACATTAAAGTATTCAAATCGCAGTACAGTCCGTTCATAGTTATTTTGTATCACTGTTTAATGCTCGGTTTCTATAAACAAAAACGGTTCGTTTTTCTTACCAATGGTAGCATTTTTTTGTTCCAAACTGGGCAAAGTTTCGTTAGCAAATTTTACTTGAGATAGCTACTTACAAATAGGGGTCTACCATACGGATAAGTATTAGGTCTTTGCTTCATTTTAGGTAAAGATACAAGAATCTTAATTCTAACCTACAACTGTCCGTTAATAATAGGACTTGGCCATAAATCAAGTGATCTTTATACTCGATGTGATAAGCTTGGTGTTGGGTTGCTGTCACTGACACGTCTGCCAACAGCAGAACTATCTTTATTCTTGTGAAAATAAGGTTGTTTTTGACCGAGGTAAAATAACTGTGAACCTACTGGAGCCTGCACGCTAGGATTTCCTGCGTCTTTGAGACTAGTCTCCTTCGTCTTACCAATATTATTAGGTACATAGTAGGTGGGCTCATACACAGCAAATGTCGGTATGATTTCAGATGTGACCATAAGTGGATGTTCTTATAAATAAATAATTTATCGAAACATATTTAACTATCATAGACATGAGTATTAAAGAAGAAAATATGTACATTATAATCAGTGATCGGATATTCGGATGCATATTCACCTTTTGAGATGTTGGCTAACATGGAATACGCTTTGTATCGAAATGTCTTAATTTAGGTACGTAATTTGTTTATTTTTTGTTTTAACTAATACAAACCACCCCTCCTCAGTATATACACATATTTGTATCGGGTTAAACATTAATTTTAAATTAATACACATCTGATTAATTGCAATGCAATCCAAGAATCCCGGGGTTTTTAATAAATATTACAAATAATTTATAAAGCCGCTTCCATACTTTCATAGCTAAAAATGATCTTTAGGTAAATATGCATCTGAATATCCGATCACTGATTATAATGAAACAATTACAAAGTTTTACTTAATAAGCAACCAATACTTTTTTGTATTATGCTGCACAATGAAAAAAGGAGCAACAAATAACATAGCCTTGTGGGTTGGGCAGAGGTGTACTTACCCATGGTACACATTTTGCCAGTTATGTTTAAGTCCTATGTAATAGGGGGCGAGCATATTATCACCAACTATTTCATAAAATCTGAATATCCAAACACAGAACCTCGGAGAGTAGCAGTGGAGTGACCATGCTTAACAGAATATGGCATTTCTATTTATGTTATATATGCTAATTAGTACAATTTTAGTGGTAGTGGTTTCATCGTTTAGGAGACTTTTGTTACCTCCAATTATGAAGAAGTACTACAGGACAATGCGTTAATTACTGCTGTGATAGCTCAGGTCTGTTCCATCAAATCTATGACATCACGGAGAAGAAGGCAAGTGTCCTTTAAAACACAATAATATTATTCTTGCTTGACGACACGTGTCTCTAGAAATGTAATGTAAAGTCGGGCGTCGTCAAGCGTTGTTGACTTTTATCAACATTGGATTTTAAACTCTCGGCACTAAGCAGTGCGCCGAAGATCCACAGCGTGCAAAAATCCTGCCGTGATTATTTACATCCGTGAAAATAAGAACTTACGTTGGTTGTTAAGAGGACATTCTAAAACAATCGTTATTAACAATAACTATGTTTCCAATAATCTATGATGAATAGAACTTGATAATGTTCCTATGGATATACCTGTAGATATGTATCTACAATCTATTCCCACTCCACTCCTACCTATCTCATTAGATGGAACTTCAATACCAAACGTCAGACCGTCAATACCAAACATATATCTAGGTAACATGTGGAATTGATTATGTCCATTCCAATCTCCTTTAATATCAGAATGCCTCTGTTACCGATAGAACAAAGCTCATACATACACATAATTACTGTTAAGCACTATGTATACATGCTGGTCTTTAATTATCGTCGCTGCGCAGTGTGGGTTAGTAGGAAATGTCACAAATGAAGCATTGTAACCACGTAACAGGAACTTCACCGTGTTGGTAGACTAGAGGAAATTAGACTATTGGATGTGAGAATAGGACTCATGTAGGTTGATGACATTCATGATTACATTCTAAAGGGCAGTATTTAATGACTATATGTTCTACTTAATAAAAATCTTAAATTCATTCATTCACGCACTGACACTCGTTGGGTCCAGAAACTTGAAATTTTGCAGAAGAGTTCCTTTTAGAACGAATGTGAGCACTTTAACGTAATGTTTTGAGCGTCATCATGTAACCTAATGTATCCCTTACAAAGGTTAAATAGGAGACGGACGTTCGGCATTTTTAATGATAGATCGCCCGGTGTCCTGCCGGCTGGACTTTGAGTTGGTACTTGCGGAAGTTGCGGTCCCACCTACCGTATTGATATACAGTAGAAAGTTCAAATTGGGACGAAAACATATAGTATTTTGATATCTTTCATATCTACTTGAAAGATGAGAACCGGTGGCTAGACACAAATAACATTCAATGAGCAGGCGATGGCGCATGAATATAGACGGGGGCAGCGCGGTCACCCTTGCGTGTCTTATTTCGAAACCCGGGTACCGAAAACGCATTGAGTCGTCATCATGTCGATATTCTAGCTAAAGTTTGCGTGACCATAACAAATATTATTATCTTGTTACGGTCGCTAAACTTAATTACGGTAGAACATCGCCATGATGACGACTCTATACGACGTTTTTTTTTTAGGGTGGGAAATCAACAAATAACTTCTCCCGCTCTGGGAGCGGGAGGGCGTGTTAGACTTTTGCTGGATAAAACCCACCCGTGTTCCCTGGCACATAGGCAACTGAGGGCCTATGTGCCAGGGGCCACGGTATTACTTTCGAACAACCCGCACCCCTGGCAGGCAGATTCCATACGTTTATATTAATATGCTTTTGCTAGCGGCTTCGCCCGCGCGGACCTTTCATCCCCTATTTATCTCCCTTAGGGGCTGAATTTCGACAAATCCTTCATTATTCCTGTCAACATTATAAAGGGAACCTCTGTGCAAAATTTCAGCTTTCTAGGTCCAAGGGTTTGGGCTGGGCGTTGATGAGTCAGTCAGTCAGTCACGACTTTTCTTTTTATTTATATAGATTAAAATATTACAGAATTATAATCATTAGAATCAGCAGTTGGCCTCAAATATCATGAAATAGTCATTCAAATGGATATATGAACTTAGAAAGTTATATTGAAGATTTCTATGATAAAATTCAATAGATAAGTATTTGTAAAGGCCACGAATCATATTTAAATCAACAAATAACCTGGTAACAACCCTGTAAATTACAACAATGTAAGATAATTTGAATTTCGTTAGCTATCCTGCCTAAAATTGAAATGGAAAATTATTATTTGGGATAGCTGGAATTCGAAGAATCAACACGCTCTCTCCTTTAGCTGCTTCGGTAAAAATATTGATCTTTATAACGTGTAGACGGTGAAAAATTTTCAACGGGTACCTACACTGGGATAAAAACTATCCCACGTGATAATCCAGATTATAAACTATCTGTGTGCCATATTTTATCCCAATCGGTTGGGCCCTTTTTGCGTGATGAAGTATCAAACATCAAAACTTTCACATTTATAATATTACAATATGTTGCCCGTGACTATGTCTGCGGTCCAGGATAAAAAGTAGCCTATGTCGTTACCTGTGTGCTAAATTTCTTCCTAGTCTAAAGGATAATAAAGAAATTTTACTTTCGGACTACTGTTAAGTATATTACAGAAAGTATAGGATGTTAAGTATATCTAAGGTAATATGTTAGTTTTATCGGCGGCTTCATAACCAAAAGCAATGATCGCGCGAGTATGCAATCGATGCGATGGTTCGTAATGAATGTTGGTTGATGCACATTAGAAAAGGAAGAAAGAAGAAAGAAAAAACGTTTATTTGCGGTAAACATGACGCAAAAAGATAAGGAACACAAAAAAAATAAGAAAAGGTTGAGGGAAACATGCGTCACATCCATGCAAAACGGCTATCGTTCAGCATTATGCTGCGACCCTATGCAAGACAGAGCCCCAGCGCTGGTTTTCAGGGATAGCCGGCCGGCCGGATTAGTGACTTGAAAGATCACGGGACTATGTTATATTCATATAAAAGAGCGCGTCGATTGCTTGCGGCATGGATGGCCTAGGGCTCTTGAGAAGTCGCACAAACAGCTTGTTATGTAATAAAAGTCTTTTTCATTTACCTATCCTTCATTTCTGACCTAGATAGGTAAGCCACACATACACACAAACTACATCTAATAGCTAATGATAATAAATTAAGTTTTTTTTACCAAGCCGTTTTATTACCCTACAATTTAGATTTTGACTTTAGAATTTATTTAAAAATAATCCATAATAATTAGAAAGAACTGCATCCCACACTATTAATCAGAATCTGAATCCATCATTTCTAATCCATTCTTTCATATTTTCGAAAAATATTATACGAGTATTTTACATGTTTTCTTATATTTTATTCATGGACCCCGTGGGAAAAGAAGAACAATAGAATCGTGGACCGCTGGAAACAACCCGAAATAAGGTGAGGAAAAATTCGAATGTAAGTAATGCATACAGCATAAAATTAATAATGTTTGAGTAATGAGATTATACGAGATTATGAGGCAAGTTGTAGGAATAATATCTGTAAAAACTTAATATGTTTATATTTTTGACATTTATACTATAGTTTGACAATTGGCCTTTTATTTTCTGAGGCAACGATACAAAACTGTTCGGCCGAAGCTTACGTAATTTGAAGGGCAAAGAAGGTCAATCGTATTTTATAAAAAAATTCAATAAAATCAATATTTTTCATAATTAATAAGTCCGTAATTATCAGTAACACTATTTATTCTTCAAAACGGTTTTTCAATGGCCATTGTTCATATTTTATTATATGTTTTGTATCAATGCCGCAGAAAAAAAAAAGAAGTGGCAAGTATTTTCTACAATCTGCCAAGTGTCAAATTTATATAAAATGTCAAAAATATAAACATATGTATTACACACATATTTACAAAGTTTTACAATTACTATTCCTGCAAATTGCCTCGTAATCATTATTTTAAGCTGTATGCATTACTTACATTAGAATATTTCCTCACCTTATTTCGGGTTGTTTCCAGCGGTCCACGATTCTATTGTTCTTCTTTTCCCACCGGGTCCGTGAATAAAATATAAGAATGTTATGCTTCTAATCTAAATGAATTCCCAACCGGTCCACGAGATTTACCCAAAGTACAGTCAGTAAAAACAATTCCTTGTAAGAAAGACAATCAATCAGTATTTTTTTTTTGTATTATTATAGTATTTTTTTGTCATTGTTCCTCTCAATCAAAGCACCTGCTAATCTAATCTCTTCACCACCCTTGGTTGTCTGGTAGAGAATTCCTAAGGCACTAAGTCCGCCTTTGTACAGTTTTTTTGTGTGCGAGAAGTTTAAATAAATAAATACTAGCTGACACAATTATGTTAGGTGTGCTTCTTCCGAGCTATGAGAAAATGAACTATGCTCAATTATTTTTTTTCGTGATTTTTCCATGTTTAATAATTATTCTGCTATTCGGGGCGGAGGCAAAACCTACAAATTATCCCTTAGCCAAGCTTTTATTGTTAACTGTACTAAACATTCTCATGGAACCAGTAGGGTAAGAAAAAATAATATTTAAAAAAACAACCGACTTCCAAAAAACACTACAAAGTGAAAAATAACTTTAATTTCGGAAGTCGGTGTCTTTGGAGCTGTATTTGAATTTTTTGTCACCGCCTTCCGAAATTAAAGTTATTTTTCACTTTGTAGTGTTTTTTTGGAAGTCGGTTGTGTTTTTTTTTGGAAAAAGTTTTTATTTTTCACTTTTTAGTGGTGCACATGTGCTTACCCCTTCACAGCATACCGGCGTGATGTTATGTTATGAACTGGTTTAAGCAATAGACAGAGATGAGATTTCAGCAATCCCAGTCCATTTGCTATCATTTATTGAGGAGTTCCGTTGCCTATCTCCAAAGTTCTTCATCAAATCTGCACCAAATTGAAATGAGACCACTACGAGAAAAAAAATCTTAAAATTCTTCCAAAAAATACCTAAATCGCTTTGTGTGCCTATAAAATTTGAAGAGTTCTCTCTATTTCTCCAGGATCCCATCATCAGATCCTGACTTGATGATCATGGGACCACCTGGGAAGTATACCCTTTCAAACAAAAAAAACAAAATCCAAATCGGTCCAGCCATCTTCGAGTAATCGGGGAACATACATAAAAAAAAAGGTTCCGACGAATTGATAACCTCCTCCTTTATGAAGTCGGTTAAAAATGTCGTGGACCCGTTGGGAAGTAAATTACGAATTTTCATTTTTCGAGAACAGTAGAGTTTTGGACCGCTAGGAACAACCCTATTATGTAAGACGTCTACTGACACTTTAACAGATGAGAGATAGATGACGTTGTGTTGACAGATTTAAATTTTTAATTATGTACTAGTGAGGCAACGGCACGGTCTTAATTGCCACTGATGATGTTACCTATCTTATTTTTTTTTATAATTAAATATGTTTTGAAGAAATAACTATTATTAAGCCCATCATCAAAATATTTAAATTAGAATCTCAAAATGCTTAACATTTTTAGAATCCCCATTGTCGAAGCATAGTATTTTATTGTTATTGTCTTTATTCCATTAAATACACATCAATTACATTTTAAATATTAGAATATAAAACATATAAAAACATTTATAAATATAAAAAATTGTAGCCCACCGGTATCGGGAACAGGGTCCAAGCTACCGGCGGTCAGGGCTCCAAAGAGAGGAACCTCCTAACAATACGACCCGTGTCCAGGAGTACCGCTTTCTGGATCAAGCCCTTGACCCAGCTGCCCAACGAGAGCCTCCTCAGATGTTGACCGAGGCTCTTGGCTATCAAGCCATTGGCTGTAACAACTATCGGTACAATGATCGCTGAGTCCACATCCCACATGTCGACAACCTCGTGAACCAAGTCAAGATACTTTATTTGTTTATCTTTTTGTTTATTTTATTATTATTCTGTTTAATTCATTTAAATGTACATTTATTATTATTAATTACCCCTCAGAGGGACAATTGCGTTACGCAATTAGTGTGCTGAGCTCTGACAAGTAATCCGAACCAAGCATCTTTTTTTACTGTTCTTCTATGCCCCAGACGATGAAAAATTATGCTGAAAAATGATGTCTAAACAAATAATTAAAATAAAAGCTCAAATTTCTTTCAGTTATAACGTCATGTGGTAGTTCAACATCGGAGAACGGGACGTACTTCGTGAACTCAGGTTACCCGTCGACATATGATGGTACCGGCTCCTGTGAGCTGACTGTCCTCAAATCACATCCCGATGTCTGCCAAATTAGGTAAGCTCATTCACCCATCTCATGTTTAAAAGAACTCTATTTTCTGTACTATTCTGACAGTAAAAAACGTTCAGTCGAGTTCAAATTTCGTTTTGAATTTGGAAAAAAAATATATATAAAAAAATCGTCTTCGAAAAAATTAAGTGCGCATTTAATACTTCCGATATAGTTATTTAGATAAACTCTATAGTTACAACAACTAAAAGCACAATAACTGTTGACTATCAATAATTTAGTATTTGAGAAAAGTAGTTATAAAGAATTTTGTGATTTAAGATTGAACAAAAAAAAACTATTTAAAAACTGCATTTCTTTATTTTACCCAAAAAAAAACCTATCGATACAAACAAAAAAGAAATTACATTTTTCGGCTGGAAATGAAAACTTTTAGCCTTAAACAAAAACTATTATCAGTTTGACTTTATCGTTAGGACACGATGAAAACCGTGTGATTTTGTTTGTACGAATGTGAAGACAAGAACCCACCGTCTATGAACGAATACTTAAAGAACGCACCCGATAAGCACTACACGGTATCAGCTTCACCTCAACTCGAGCCGTACAGGATTCTATCTATGAAACTCCACATTCCAACGCACACTTGAAAGCATCGTAACGGGTATTAAAAAATAAAGTGAGATGATGCCGATCCGGTGCAATACTCATACGTGTGCTTTGACCTTCAAGGCTATAACTTGGAAATTGAGTTGCGCTACGGTTCTTGCGCTTCGCTATATTGGGGAATAAGACCGCGGGCGATCGACGTTGATATGTCACCTCATACATATTTCATACCTACGCTGCAAATATGTCACGGTCGATCGATGATCATCATCGGTTGACCAATGTCTGATTGCACACCTATATTGCTTAATATGAAATACATTCTTCTTAACTACATCTAAATACTAGAAACCTTAATAACCATAATGAAATAATATTTGAAAAAATAAAAACTAACAATTTTCTCATCAAAAACATCGCACTTTTTATGAATATTGGCAATGTACTAACACCACTTTTCATCAATCTAAATGCACGTACACGATATTAATAACAGTGAAACTGCAAAATAACACCGTAGCAATTTGCTACGAAATTCTCGTAGCCCGCTACGCCGCATGCGTGGCGTAGGCTCCTCGCTTAATTAGTGCTACGCGAGATATCGACAATCAACTATGTATACTGACTGTAGGTTAATTGGGGTAGGTAGGTTTATAGAAGTAATTTGGTATGTATTCAATGTTATATATTGGACAGTCATTTGCAGAAATACCTTTAGTAATCTATCCTCAATTCAGGTCTTACAAGTACGGTAGAAAATCTTTACTATCTTTTTCTAGTTAATTTCATTTCTTAAGAGGTCGTTTGAGAGACTTATAATGGAGTATTTTAATATTGCCTACGACGATGTTGCCGCAAGCCGTATTCGCAATCTCAATTTCTAGATAAGATGTAGTAAGTACCTGGTTTCTTCACCGTGATGAAAAATACGGATGATTAAAATTGGATTACTCTTCTACCAGAGTGCGTGTACTTTTAGTTTCGTTCATTTATATTATGTTACTTAAAATTAAAGCACTATACACTTAATCAGCCTATAATTCATATAATATTCAAATTGTTGCAAGATAGGCTTTCTCTCCTTGAGAGGGAGTGGGCTGTCATCCACACCGCGGTGCGAATTAGTACAGGTCACGTGTGTTCGAATTTTGGGTTCAAGCGATTCGTTTCTGTCACTAACTTTTGTAGCACAACATATTGAGTTTTATGACAATATTTTAATTCGTTGAAATAAAATAACATGGAAAAATACACCGAATAAACAATATTCGTTAAAAAATAATTCTACTGTTTGATAAGTTTGTTAAACAAAAACATGTGATTAAAAATTAATTGAATTGTTTTTTCGTGAAATATTTTTCATTCAAGTAAATAGTCTTTGAAATAATAATATTCGAAATAAAAATACAAGGACCAAATATTATAATTATGAAACATTTTCTGGGAAACGAAATTCAATGAAATTTCTGTCTACGAAACATGGGGAACACCATTCCTAACACATTGTTTATTAATCAATTCCTATCACTATTCTATAAGTTATACTCGTACCAATACACACGAAGAATGGAAATAAGATTTTTTTTCCATTAGCAACCTTTGTTTTATGTACCTAGATTGGACTTCAACCGCTTCACAATCGCTGGGCCGGAGCAGATGAATAATGTTTGCAACCAGGATCAGTTCATTGTGTCCGGAGGTAACCCTGTACCCGCCATCTGTGGAGTCAACCAAGGTGGTCATAGTAAGTAGACTTATTTCTTTGTGTTCGGTTCCATTCATCAAAACTTAAATAACATTTTACATATGACGCGCATTATCATCTCTTTAAGACCCTCTGTTATTTTCTAATCTTCTAAGGGCAGATTTTTCAATAGTCAGGTAACTTTTATCTGAAGAATAAATCTGACAGTTTGACATATTCTCTATACAAAATTTGTCAAACCGCAATATTTATACCTTAGATAAAAGTTTTCTGACTATTAAAAAATGAGCCCTAAGATTGAAGTAGTGTTGTCGCATAATCTGATGACTTCAAAGTATAGAATATTCATAGAGGTCTCATGGTAAACCAAACGGGCTAGGCTCTACAGTACATACAATAAAACACATAGGGGAACCACATAAGACTTTCGAGGTAAAAATCCCCCAGCAGACCAACGAAAGGCGAAATAAAAAATCAATGTGAACAAAAGTGTGTGAGACCACAAAGAGAATAATATGATTCCGTATTCAACAAGAAAAGTCATGACCATCACATCCATCACACAAAAAAAAATGAGAAACAAAAGAGGACAGAAAATTATGCTTATTAATCGTAAAAGTAAAGGATCTTACGATGGATGGATGAATGATGAGTCTATATTCAAATACGGCATCGAAAACTATTTATCCAACTCCAAGAAATCTCTCCGTCTTCTTTTCCAAGAACCAACCACGTAACTTCACAGCAAGCCCTTTTAATACATTCTGGACTTTGTACAAAACTCCATAGTTAAATAATTAGCGGATGGTGGTGAGATTTAAGTGAAATAACTCATGAAAACTTTCCTATTAACTCTAGAACAGGTCCTCGTCTCAACTTCCAAATAGTCAAGTTCGCAGAGAGCGTTTAAAGAACATTCTGCACTGAAGGTATGGAGGTACCCTTTAATTTTAAGATTTAGTATACAGAAATGGCTGCACCTTACGTATGCTTTGAGTACGTACGTGAGGATATACGAGATGCCGAAGTGAATGACGAGCGGCGCAGGCATGCGGGTAATTTTTAAAACTTAAAACGGAGTACCATTTCGTAAGAAGTTTTAAGTTTCTGAACTTGATTCCTTCGTTGATCGTGAATACGACTATTGTTTTTAGTTTTGCCCAAAACTCTAGTTTACGGGAGTGGAGCTATGAATGTATAAGTAAACGTACAAGTTATATTAATAATAAATGCACTAAAAACCAATAGGATGACAAAACACAAACCAGCTTGTCCGTGTCCCATGCTACTTAGGGTCGGCCGGTCCACGCAACACGTTGTTTTTCCATTCTCTCTTGTCAGCCGTCGACCACAATAACAGTGGTACAATAAAAAAAAAAAACAGAAAATGTGAACGTACCACCTATGCGAGCTATACATTCACGAACGAACACAAACACAAAGTAAAAACGTATTTCATGAAGAATTATTGATTGATTTATGTGTACATCCACAATATTACAGAATAAATAATCCCAAAGCGTCGTATGGTGTACAAACCATGAACTAAAATGTAGTATGTGCACATGCACTATGTATGTCAGTAATTTTAATAGAATTTCTATCAAACAGAGCTCCGTCAAACGGATTCTAAGAACAAAGTGACAAAGGGGGAATTATATTAAATCCTCTTTGGGATGGAACCTTTGATGAACTTGCATTCACATGCAACGTTCATCAAAAGTCCAAAGTATGCGCTGAATAGTGCATTGATAGGTTTTCAGTCTGTGGAATAGTCCTTTGAATTTAACCATTTATACTGGCTCCAGGATACAACTATTTGCTAATTAATTACTCCGAACCGCATTCAATGTATTCTATAGAAACAGTTTCTATAGAATGGAGACTAGTCACTAGGATAGGTTATATTACTGCATCCATAGAATTTATTGTATGCATTGATCCACTAATTAAACGAGAGTTCAATTTGGGCCGCCACACAGTATTTCGACTAGTACAAGCTAGCGGGACAACATTCATGACGTCATTTCCAGGAATTCGTGATAACAACTTGTAAACAACCCTTCCCAGGTAAGGAATTCTAAGAAATAATTTGTTTGTCACCTCTTTAAGTAATTTTGTGGAGGGGTCAGTGTTAATTAAAAAGGGAGTGCAATTTGCATTTACAAAATAGTTGTATTCTTAGCAAACTTGTGACAACATCTCCTAAAATTGATAGAGAAGTGAAACGATTTTTTTGTGATGGATTCTACTGTTGAAGGTATGTACTTACTCTTTTGACTTGTTTAAAAAAAAAGACATGTATCTTTTTCTTGTAATTTGAGTTTATACGTATGTTAAAAAGGGTTGTGTTTAAATTGTGACAATATCAAAAGGCGGGAATTGTTTGTTCAGTGCGATAGCCCGCTAAATAAATAATTTAATGGGCTTAACATTTGATCACAGGAATGTCCGTCAATATCTCGCCGCATACGTCTTGGAACATCGACATAATGATAGAATTCGCCTAACACTTCTAAAATTATTTAGAAGACATTATGTACATTAGTACATGATTTTCTCCCCAACAGCATTCTCTTCCAGGAACAAAGGATAGCAAAATAAATAACCGCACAATTCAACGTAATATTCTGAGGAGGCGAAGATATCATCATCGTCGCGTCCGAATATTATCTCGTAAATGTGCACATAAACAACAGCAACGGACAGAGGTATTCACCAATTGGCGAACCAGTACCCGCCGACAGCCACATCCTAAGTACAACGCTAGGTAACCGCTAGCAATAAAAGCCCACGAAACCGCAGCCTCTAACGAACGGCCAGCCCCCAATAAGTTAACTCATGAACACCGTGTGAACAACAAGAATCAACACTACTCACACCGTTATCAGACGTAATAGTGAACGTCACTGGATACACTACACCCAGAAATCCGACCTCTACCCCAATCAAGCACACTTTCCCAGACCTGTGCATTGTAACTTGAAACGTTCGCGGCGCCTCGACACCAGCCAAAGAAAGAAAATCAAATAGGCGCTGTACCTTCACGTAGCGGTATTAATATAGCCAACCTACAGGAAACAGGGATGAACTCAGGAACATACATCTCCACACACTACGAATGGCACCCCTCTAAAAAAGCGGGTAACTCACACCGAGGTCATGCAATTCTATTAAGAAAGTAAGCCAAAATTGAACTAGTTAACAGTAACAGGATACCGACACGATGTCAGCTACCTCGAGGTAGGCATAGGAAAATACAAGCCTACTGGTCTGATTAAATAAACTCTCACATCAACAGTTGTTCCTCGAATGCAATCAGTTCCTTCACAGCCGTATTAAACTTGATTAGATAAAACCGAGGATATGTACGCTTATAATCTTTGGCGACTTCAACGTCCATATTGGTCGACAAGATACACAATGTTTTTAACGCAAAGGATAGACCCAACAAAACTTTCACCATGAATTTTCCAATTACAAAATACAATACAAATACAAAAATCAAATCATCGTAAACATTGTGTCAGACATAAATTGAGGCAGCCCTAGTAAGTTACAGAAGTACTTGTATCGGGGCTGTCTCGCTCGTCCTATAAATGGTAGCCTAACAATGTTTTAGACGGGACGAAACCCGATTAATCAAACTAGACCAGGACCGCAAAATTTCACTCCCTCTGGTATTATCATTTGCGGACGACCTGAAGGTCCTCATTACAGATGATCTAGAAGGACTAGAGCGCACATTAAACCCTTACTAAATAGCGCAGGCCTGCAAATAAACGAAACAAAACAAAAATTGTAATTAGGGACCCAATAATATCACAGCAAAGGACTAACGTGAACCGCAACGGAATAACTATACCAGCAGTGGACGAAATCAAATACCTAGGCATATACATGACATCCGCATTAAGCAGAAAAAGCACACTTAAAAAAGGATGCCAACAGGCCACGAGAAACGCCAAATCAATACTACCATTCATACTAAACTCAAAGATGGACTGGAAGTTAGCTAGACTTATGTATAGAATCGTTATCGTACCTTATATGATATATGGCTTAAAAGTATCGAGCCTCACCAAGGCGAACAGATCAAGACTATGAAGACTATGAACGAGTTATCATGAGAGACTTGATTAACCACTCCAAGAACAAACCAAGAACTAAGAAAATGCTCCAAGTTTTAGACGGAAAAACCGTAACAAAACGCATCAAGAACCACAGTTTGTACCACTTATGATGCGTCTTCAGACGAGATAAACCACACCTATGGCATGCAGCAATGCCAAAAGCTAAATCTATGAAGGTCGGACGACCTATTTACACATAGAACGTCAACCTATTCGACATGGGAATCAAGTTTTGGAACTCCGTGTTTAGTTAAAAGCTTTAGAAAATACAATTTAATTGAAGCTTCTTGTCACCAATATGAATTTCTTCCTATATTTCACTGTAATTACAGTTCATTAATTATGTCACCAAATTTACATGTATGTCATTGATATATTGATACTCAAAGTGCTTCATGCTTTTGTCAAAGAGAATATTCAGCGTGTTCTGTGAAAGTGTGATGGAACAGATATTTTAATGCTTCCACCAACAGATGCTCCGTCACAAATTTTACATTCACTTTTTAATATTTATTAGTTTGAACTAGTTCACTGTCTCTGCTCAATCTTTATTTTTAAGCGTACCTTCCGGAAATTGCATTATGTCAACAGAGTTTACCACTAGTTTTCAATAATAAAATTATACTAGCTTGCTACTTTTGAGTATTTCCACTGTGCTAATACGATATACATACCTCTAAAAAATATACAACGAGTAACATAATTAACGCAAGACCTCATACAACACAATTAGTGTATTGAGTTAAAAGCATAATACAATGACCAAAACTATTTTTTTTTTGTAAGATAACTGATAGGTATTATTAAGAAAAACATGTCGACGGCAAAATACATAATTTAAAAAAATACTTAAATTAAAAGTTACTGAAATCGACTCAGTAGTCAATTAGGTACAAACTACTTTCAGGTCTTGCGGTGATTCTCTTACACCTTGTATATATAGACAGTTGGCATGCTCATAATGTCAAGTCTTATATAATGTAATTAAGCTGTAAGTATAGTGTAGGAAGCGATTGTAATTTTTCATATTTTTAGAATTATCAATATCCAACTGAAACAGCTAGAAAATCTCACAATAATTGTAGTGCCTTGTGTTTTAATTAATGCTTTCAATTAACAGTGTACATAGACGCCGGCGTCGGTATGACAAACCCTGTGAAGCTGACATTCGTGACCAGTGGAACTACGTTTGAAAGACTATGGAAGGTCAAAGTGACCCAGATACCTTGCAGCTCCATTTATAAAGGTAATTATTATATTTCGTGTAACGACCATAAGAAGGTTCGTTAATACGATCGCCCATTCATCTGGTAAGAGCGCCAATTTCCTCGATGAAATATTTTAACGGAGAGAGAATATTTGCATGTTCCGAAAACATTTTCAGACTGTTTTTAAACATCAGAATGTTCATCGTGCAAAAACATTTAATAGTCTTTCATAGTACCTACCTAAGCACGAGATAATATCAAACTTCTGGTGTCTCTTTCACAAACGTCATAAACCTAAAAAGTTCAATAATAATATCTGCCAGGGGCGCGGGTTGTTCGAAAGAGATACCGCGGCTCCTGGCATACAGGCAACTGAGGGAACACGGGTGGGTTTTAGTCAGTAAAGTCTGACACGCCCTCCCGCTCCATCCAGGGCGGGAGAAGTTATTTGATGATTTCCCACCCAAAAAAAAATAAAAACCTATAATAATATTAAAAAGAAAACATATTTTTTTGTTTGTTTGGTTGTTCCGAATAGGCTCCGAAACTACTGGACCGATTTAAATTATTTTACCACTATTAAAAAACTAAATTATCAGGAATTAACATAGAAAGAAATAAAAATGGATTTATTTGTCACAGAAACACGTACATAAATATATATAGGTATAGGTAAATATAGGTATAAAAAGATGACATTACATAAAAAAATAACTTGATAACAACACAGATATTTTGATATATACCTAGGCATAAAGAACATAAATAGTCGCCAGCTGCACGCCGTGACTGTGACAAGAAGAAAGAAGAAGAAGATCCTTAAGAAAATTGCAATAATGTAACCCAAAGTAGCCAAATTTTGCGTGTAAAATCCATTATTATGCAAACATGTTTTACTACATGATTAAAGTACTCATTATTAACTACAAAAAAGTCAGAGAAGGCCTATATCTAACTATCATAGTTAAGTCACAATAGCAGCTTTTGTGTTATACGAGTAGAAACAAAAGTTGGTTACATTAGTATCGTAGTATTAATTCTAACCGGATGCTGAAGCTTGAAATAACAAAAAAAATAATGAGCCACCAGCATTTTTTTTTTTAGTTTGAGTGTATCCTAGACATAACACACATTACAACTTAACATTATAATAGGGGCTTATGGCTAAGTATTAACAGCCACACAAGTCATCTTTACATACCAAGACCCCTCCGTGCCTCGGAAAGCACGTTGCCCATCCTCAAAAAACAAAAAACCTCCAGGTAACGTTAAATAACTTCTGACGGTTATTATCTGGATTCGTTCCTAAGGCGACAGTCGACTGTACATCTATTTCACTTACTCAGTCTCGAAACTTTTGTAGATTAAAGAAATTTTTGAAAGATAATCCCAACTTTCGCTTCGACGATACTTATTGAACCCTGTGGTCGTTGTTTATTTTTAAAATTTCAGTTTGAATGCAACTGCAAGTCTATCAAATTTATTTATTAATTTTTTATATTTTTTCAAATCGCAATAAGTATCATAATTTATGATATTACGATTTTAAATTGTGATCTGTACTTTACATAATGGTCTTCAATGCAAAATACAGATTTAGATTTATTTAAATATGTCTTTTACTATCTTAAGGTTAGTCAATTTTAAAGATAAACTTATCAAATTTAACACATGTTTTACCAAGAGATTTATAAACACTTCTAGAAACTTCATAGGTTGGATCAATCAGAATGTTTCAGTTTCACACCCATTTTTATAGGAATGTGGGCGGATATTTTCATATGCTCGACTACTTCTACAAGCATTCGAGCATATTGAAAATTCCACCATTTTTCACACAATAGGTAAAATTTTTCTCCATGAGTCATTTATAGCTCTTCATACCCGTGTCGTCTTTTATTCAATCTTATAACTACCCAATAATATTTTCGAGTCGAATCCAACACAACATCACGCCTGTTTTCCCTGAAAGATCAGACAGAATTATACCTACGTATAGTATTTCATTACATTTCGCCAGTTACGTCTAAGTCCGATGTAATAGTCCAAAAAATTATCTCAAGTAAGTATATAATTCCCATTTATTTTTCCTAATTTTAATGTGAGTAGGTACATTAAATCTCGTTTATTAAAAGCAACAACTTACACTAGAAACAAATACAACTCTCATAGTCTCGTGATAATGGCGGGATTATTATATCTAGATGAAAGAGCCGCTAGCGGTGCGTTCCATTGTTTTGGTGTTGTAGCCAGACGACGTGATCTCCAATATTCCCACTCCGCCGCATTTTACTTTTATTTAGTTTGTTCGGTAGCGTATTTTTTGCGTTAAATAATTAATTTTTAGCTATTTATTACTTTGTTGTGTCATTACAACTATTGTGATAAAGGGAAGGGCCCTCTTATTTAAAAAAAAATGATATAGGCTAGTAAAAAAATCCCCAGGGCAGTACGTACCATACATGGATACGAGAAGAAGAAGTGTAAATATTTTTGTAATTATTTAATTTAGTAAAAAAATATACAGACTTGGTTTAGTACACCCAACACCTGGCCTATATCAATATTTACTAAACAAAAAAACTTTCCCTCAATCACTGTAGTTTTATAGACGCCACAGAGTTAGACATTGATATTAAAAAAAATATTTCACGCAAAAAAATCGCTACCGAACAAACTAAATAAAATAATATTGTTCGAAACGCTACCCCACCGCCTAGAAGACTACAGCTCTCTACCTATCTCGTTCGCTCCTATGGAGCGCATACCGGTAGCCTTGAAATGGATTTTGAATTTACTGAATATGAGACCGTTGTTGCAGTAATTGATTGCCTTTCACATTGCATAACTCAAAGCTCAAGAATACCAAATACCTGTCCTCTGCAGTGGAATGAATGAAGCCTTTGTTGTGGGTTGGATTCGAAAGCACAAGCGTTTATAGCGAGCAGATTCCTACTAACAACCAATTAGCTTATGCGGTTGACGCAACTAATTGAACTAACTAGGCGAACTAGCAAAGTCAGAATACTAGTATCGTGTTATTGAGTATACGAGTACTTGAGTATGAAACTTGAAAATAAATTTATAGTCAGCCTATTTAGTTCCCACTGGTGGGACCTCGGCCTCCTTTCGAAAGATAATCGTAACTTACCGCGAGGGGCTTATGCAGATTGGTAGATGTCACATGTCTCCGATTTTTTGGTTCTAGGACGGTTTTTTTACGACGTTTACCTTCACCGATTTGAGAGTCGAAAGTCGAGCGCCTGCCTGGGTTCGAACCCACGACCTATAAACTCGTAAGCCGGGTCGCTACCACTGAGCTTCCACTGCTCAGATGGAATGAAATATTGCACTATTAATATTCAATTTAAAGAACATCAATACAATGTTTGAGTAAGTATAACATGTGGCTGTAACAAGTGTCTTTCATGGCAAGGTGTGAGTTTATGTAGGTTTATTTGAGTATAGAAAGAAACAAATATTATTTGATGCCCGTTGATTACTTTCCCCCACTTTCTTATACATGTACAGGGTATGAGTTATTATTTAAGACATTTCGTTTATGTCAGTATATAGAATATAAAAGAGTAAAGACGTAATATTTTATTGATTTAGAGAACGAGAAAACAAAAACTTATGAAATAAGCGGCACAGCACTGATTTTCAGTGGTCACCCATACATCTAGATTTACGTTGCAACTACAATGTTTGCTTTCTTTGCAACCCCATTCCACTGTCACATTATTTTAGGGTAGCTTAATCCATGACGCAAGAGGAATAATGACCGATCTTCATTAACACTCACTATACCTATTTTGGACTAGTTCAATTTGATGGATGACCCTGTATGAAACTCTATCGAGGCGCATGGGTCCTGCCATCATTGAATATAAGTATTGTAAAATGTTTTGTGCATTTTAAGGCACAAAATGATTTACATAATCTCGTTCATACATAGGCTTCTCCGAAGTATCGGCATAATGCCCTGTTACCTGCATCAAAGCGATTCTCGCCACTTTCACTAAGTCTTAATAGAAAATAAAACTCATTTTTCTCTAACAGCGGATGAAGGATGCCTACAGTACTACACGGGAGTATCGGGTCAACTTCGCTCCTTCAACTATGATCCCACATCGGGACTGCAGCTCAGCAACCAAGATTATGGGATTTGCGTGAGGATGGAACGGAACTTCTGTGGGATACAGTACACCGCGTGCCCGGATACAGGTGAGAGTTTTATGCATGGCTAATATAAGACGTGCAAAATACCTCTTTACAGTACCCGACACACAGCACATCTAGTTTTAGAACAAGTTTGACTTAGTTATCTCTCTTAGTCGCTTCTACATATACCATGTTATGCTCGTGAACGGGTGCTACTTATGGCGAGTGGTCGTCTAGCTGACCATGATTTTGTTATTGTTATTAATAATTACCTACCTGTTTTTACGTCGATGGTCCGTTTATCTTTTGTAAATAAATAAAATCTTTATTGTTAAAGAGAGCAGTACAAATTAAAATAGCACTAGCCTCCACACTAGGATTCCCTGTGTCGTGGAGACTGGTCTCCTTCGTCTTACAAACACAGTAGGTAGGCACATACGGTAACGTCGATTGCTAACATTTGTGAGGTGACAAGGCCTCGAGATGTAACTTGGGTCATAACCTGAACATAATCCAGCATTACACATGTAAGCTGTCACGCCCATATGCTTGGAGGATTTTATTTTGGTACTATGCTTTGTTTACATTTTTAATATTCGTTTTACTTTTTGCTTGAGAATAGTTTTAATTTTATTTGGCATGGCTAGCTGACATATATGGCAAATGATTTAATTTAATGGTATGTGTCTCATAGTGTAAATTATTTTGCCTAACTATAATTTTATAGAATCAAGTATAAATAACTAAACAGACAGCTGTGCTGCCGGGAATTTGTTGCGCCAATTCTTCTTCCCACCTAGAGTACTAGGAAGTGGTGAAGAGCGGGCTTTTTGGGGGACTGCCTTATGATAAATATAAACGATTTTATTTCTGTAAGTAGGTGTGTTTAAACACTTTTACACGTCAATCATATTTTTAAATCTTCATGCGGTCGGTCGTTCAGTTATTTTATCGCCATTCTGTACGGATGGCTACACATCAAGCTATACATTTCCAGTTTACGCTGATCTCGCATTGTACGGAATTCCTACACAATGCGAGATCAGCTTATACTGGGAATGTATAGCTTGATTGTAGCCGTGTGTACAACGTAAGGTCGACTTTTGCAAGCAACCTTTACAATACTTTAATATTTACCTTTGAATTGCTGGCAGACAGACACACGGTTACATTTTACAATTAATGTACTAAAATTATTTTAAATATATATTGACAACATACTTTTGAGTAAACATATACATGTGTAGGATTTCAAAGATAGATTTATCGCTATCACTACATATTATACAAAAGTACCCCGCCGCGTCTGTCTGTCTGTCTGATCGCGATTAACTCAAAAATACTAAACGGATGTTTATGCGGTTTTCATCAATAACCAAAATGATTCATGAGGACGGTTTAAGTGTATCATTAATTTGTTAAAATTTTGTGTAAATTGATTAAAATGTGACGGTAATTGTTGAAAATGTCCGAAAAAGTAATTCCGCCTGAGAGCTTTCATCGAAAACGTTGCTAATCCCTTTGAGATATAACAAAACAATGTATGGTGAGATACTCCTGTTTTATAAATCTACAGAAAAGTCTGTGATGGCACATTTCTATCTTTTAAGGATAGCTTACTATATCCTTATAACTTCCAAAAAAAGGGGTCACGTACAATGCGATAATTAGAAAAGTTATTTAGACAGACATAGTTTTATTCCTTATCAATTTAAATACATTAGTTACCTAAAACATTTCGTGCGCATTATTATGATTTAAATGGATATCTTAGTAGTTGTCGTAAAAAAAAACAAACGCGCGCGTTACGCTGTCACCCACTGTATAAAGCCCTATAATAAACAGACTTTTAAAGCAAATGTTTATAAATCCAAATGAATAAATAACGATACAAATTGTACTTATTTTATTAATATGAAAGTTTGTATATTTGGATTATTGTTGGGCTGAACGAATTTGGATGAAATTTGGCACACAGATAGTTTATACCCTAGATTAACATATAGGGTTTTTTTTTATCCCAGTAGTACGTTCCCGTGGGATAATATCCGTCCTAGACGCGGGCGAAGCCGCTGGCAAAAGCTAGTGCTTTTATAAGGTACCTAGTTGGTTGCTATCTTGTTTTCATTGATATTTTAATCTCAGGGCCCAAAGCATCACCAATACCTACAGCAAGTATTATTAATATTATTTGTCGTTCAGTGGTAATATTACAAATAATATTAATCAAACTTTTGTCCGAATGAACATGTCCGAGCTTCGATCAGGCTTCGGAATCGAAATCCTACTGAACAAGCAGATGATTCTTAATCATGCTCATGGAACCGCTGGCACGTTTTTGTCAGTTTCAATTGATATTTCAATGACAGATCGTGAAGGTTGATTTAGGTACATTACTAGGTCACAAAAAAAAACGAATTACATAATCAGTAAAAACCTTTTTAGCCGACTTCAAAACGAAGGAGGTTATCAATTCGACATGTTTTGTTTTTGTTATGTATGTTCGGGCTTAACTCCGTCATATATAGACGGATTTGCACAATTCTATTTTTGTTCGAAAGGGGTTTATTCCGAAATGGTCCCGTTTTAATTTCATATAAATCTGATGATTTGTTTCGGAGACAGACAACGGAATTCTTCAAAAAATGACAGCAAATCAACCGCGATTGCTGCTATCGCATAAATATGCATTGTTTTGACCCCAAGGATGATGAAATTTCGAATTGTGTGGGGTAAGTACTATAACTAAAAAGCGAAGAGAAAAAACTGAAAAAAGAAATCAACCGAATTCCAATAAAAACACTACAAAGTGAAAAATAACTTTAATTCCGGAAGACGGGCACATAAAATTCAAATACATATCCAAAGTCTCCTACTTCTGAAATTAAAGTTATTTTTCACTAGTTAGGGCACCCCCTGCGGGGCACCCTCGGCTCAGGGCGTCTCTGGTAAGGGGACAGCAAGTGGGGACAGACTGGATCAAAATATTGTCATTATTATTATTAGCCGGGGAATTTAACTGTACTGGCTCAGTGCGGCGCGGGCTGGCGCTTCAACGAGCAAGGGACAGTCGGGGGTCTGGACGTTATACGTCGTTACTCGGGGTATTCGCGGGGCGCGAGAACCTCGGCGGCGAAATCGGAATGAACTGTCGGCCCAGGCCCGGCGCAAGGTTTTATATGTGAGGGAGAAATGCAAACATTTTCGTCTTACCGACATATGATTTGTTTATTTTATTATAATATGCATGTAGATAGCCGTTAATAATATTGTAAATATTTTGTATCTAATAGGTGTGGTTTGGCTATAAAGACATTCGCATCTCAACCGTATTTCACTCCAGATACTACTAGGGACTCATCCCTCAACAGTTTGCTTTTCCAATTAGTTTAAGAGAAAGCTTGTATGACAATTGAAATACATACTTACTTTGTGTCGGAATTCTACCTGCAGTGATTATTTTTTAAGATTATTGCGCCCTATCAAAGCAAATGTTTAAATATCTAAGTTGGCATTTACCTGATCGGTAAACCCGTAATATTACATAGACTGCTTTAGTTGGTAGTGTTTTATTCTTATTTATTATTATTATTTATTTATTTATTTAAATTTTGTATTTTTTTTTTTTATTTGATTTTTGAATTTTGTTTTGTTTTTTTTGTTTTTTTTTTTTTTGTTTTTTTTTTTTTTTGTTTTTTGATTTTGATTTTTTTTTTCTTATATTTTATTATGTACACATTTTTTTGAAGTTCAAACAAAATCTGATTCAACTTATAGATATGATTATCGCCCTTTATCTTTAAGCTTCTGATCAGAAAAGGAACCAGATCATGCTGTTCTAGTGCCATAACTAAAGGGAAAAGTTTTGACAATAAACTAAATTTAACTATAGTAGTAGGTTCATCCATTCATTTCGACTACCTTATCCCATGTTTATATTACAGTTAACAACCGTTCCCGAGCTTTTACTTTAAGCGGCAACAGCAATGGTCCAGTCAACGCCATGATAGGGTCAGGAGCTGGACCAAACAATTGCGCCAACGATTGGCTACTGCTACCCTGTGCCACCAACGTTGGACGAATCCAGCCGGCTCAAGCGTTGTGCACGGATAGAATATGCGGAGGAACCTTTTCTGCGGAACTTTCGATGCAAGCAGCTACTGTTTTGAGTAAGATATTTTTCACATAATATAACTGAGTATCATTATCGTTGGCAAACCAGTGGACCAAACACAATTAGAGTGGTAACCCAAGGAAAGGCATAGTTGCTACGTCGTTTTGTTAAGAACAGCTTTCAGATAGGCACTCACTACACTAAGACCTGGCCGATACCACTAACTAATATTTTTGACACCTGTAACAAAATTGTACGCGGATATTTGTTACAGTGTACCAGAAGCCCAACAGCTTAATTTACGCAGTAGGAGATTTCAAGAAAGGACCTTGTTTATGCAATTTACATTTTTGTCCTTATTCTTGGCTTGGCTTTGCTTTCTTAACCTGCATGGCCCAAGGATTTTAATTTCATTTGACCGAGACTTGAAGAAAATTCGAAAAGCTCTAAACTTCCTTCAGTAAAATACTCAAAATAAATTATTCGTATACGTAAACAAGTCTAGAAAAAGAAATAACCTAGTATTGCACTATATGTTAACACAAAACAGTTTCTTGATATACAAGAGGAAAACAAAAGAATTATAGTAATTATCCAAAAAGGAAATTGAACGTAACGTTAATAGAAGACGCCCTGGGCCTCGGGAATCTCAGGCTGACTCCCGGCTACCGTAGGCGCGGGCTTGCGGATGGCGAGTAAAGTGTAGTTCGCTGTCCGGTAAGGACCAAGCCCGGGTCGACGACGCGTTGTGTTCTACGCGCACCTCAAAGAGATGTCAGCATCAACTGATGGGGCCCGCAAGGGCCGATGCCTGCCAGGGGTTCGGGTTGTTTGAAAGAGATACCACGGCCCCTGGCACTAAGGCAACTGGGTTTTAGTCAGTAAAAGTCTGACACGCCCTCCTGCTCCACCCAGAGCGGGAGAAGTTATTTAAAGATTTCCCACCCAAAAATTAAAAAACGTTAATAGAATGATTCAAATGTAAGATAGTTACCATAACATCAGCTCCTCAGCTTGGTTGCTAATCTCTAGCTTACAGCATACAAAAACGTTGCTCTCCCAATTTTTAATACTCAGTGTACCGTCGGCCGTCGGCCGTTGGTAAAATGTCATAAAACGTTGGTGTTTCAATTCTGAAGTGTCAATATAGTAAATTTGTGTGCCGTCGGCCTGCTTGATAATTTTTATCTTACTACCAATATTTAGGAGTAAATTAACTATTATCAATTTTGAAAGCCTAAATCTGGAGTTTTGTAGTAAAACCCTTGAAAAGTTATAGGTTGTTTAAGATTGCTCCTCAATTCAAAAGTCTGAATGAAGTAAGGCGTCACCTTAGAACTCGAAATCTGTTCCAATGTCAAATATTCAAAACATTTGAACCATCTCTTATTTAAAACCGTTGCTTAAAGTTAAGAGATGTTTAAACGTCAAAAATGTATGGTTAAACAGTCGCTAATCTTTACTTAACTTTAAGCTTTATAAATAATGGGTTAAAGTTCAGTTTGCTTTTCTCTAACATAATTTTTTTTCCGCAGGTACTGTAAAACCTTTCCGTCTATGGTTTCACACAGACAACATTGAAGCTCCTGTTGACATGGGCAATAGAGGATTCTGCCTTAACTATGTGCAGCAACCATGTACTAATAATGTAGTATAAAGCTTGAAAAGCACTGATAACATAATCTTGTAAGAAGCAAAAGTAGTGACTAAGTGTTTAGTAAAACTACAAATAAACCTCCTTATTTATAAACGTTGTTTAAAGTTAAGAGATATTTAAATGGCAAAAATGTATGATTAAACAGACGCAAATCATTACTTAACTTTAAGCTAAGTTTATAAATATTGGGAAAAATGTTTAGAATAACTGATTGCAAATCAGTCTATCGTATTTTAATAAACAATAAACCTACAACATGAGCAGAACTTAAACATGCGTCGAATAAAGAAGAACTAAATATGTCATAAGTTGCTGCAACATCAAAATAAACAATCAATAAAGCTTTAGTTTCCCAAGAAAACAATGAACTGTCACACAAACGGCTTACTAGTAAAAATTAAACGAAAGCTACAAAATGACGGATCCACTCTTAGCTTTAAAGAAATGATAACGCGTTTTCTAAAAAAGTCAGTTTTACCTACTCTCAAGTGCTCACAACTCAAAAGCGACGTCACTCGTGTTTTCAAAGTAAGCCTTCGCGGATTTGCACCTTAAAAAATATTTGCTTTCCAAGTCATGTTTACAGATAACAATACTGATTTCGAAGGACTGTTGTAGATTAAAAAAAAAAAACAAAAAAAAATGATAAGTACAAAAACAAAAAAATATTGGTAAGTAGTGATTTGTACAGTAACACTTCATATTGGTTTACTTTTACTAATTTAAGAACGCCTACATAAATATTACTATATTTAAAATTACGTGTAGACGCCTAAAGAACTATCCAAGATACATCTCAGATATTTTACGAGTATGTTTTTACTTTCCTCATATTATACTTTTAATTAACGGGGAAAATATCGGAATTATCCTCGGTAAGAAATTGCCATGTGAATTGGTTCACCATTTAATTTCACTGCCAAAAGATTGGGTACAAATAAGGTTTTAAATCATAAGGTAGTTTAGCTAAGCTTACAGGTAAATTATAATTTTGCTGAGTTAGCCAATAACTATTGGGTAAAGCACCTAAATAACTATTTAGGTGTTTTCATAATATTCTACTAGCAAACATTTCTGAATTCCAAAGCAAAGAGTTTTTCAGCAATTTGTAAGCTTTTCTTAAAGTATCTTTGTGTTTGATACATACATAGGTATATTTTTGTTAACTATGTACCGATTCAGCAAAGTTATTTTACACTTATAAATAATTATGTAGTTAACTATAATATTATCAAGTAAGTACTTAAATGTAAGAAATATAATATAATTGTGTGGTGTCCATAGAGTGTTTGTATTTTTGTCTAATAAAACTTTAAAAATATTAAGCCTTTTCTATGTGTATATACGTAGACCTGCACATAATGGATAACCACGTTAAATGGCAATTGATAAATTCTAGTTGCCTAGATGCTTTTGTCCTCGTAGACATATTTAATCCATCCATCAATTCGCATAAGGCACATTCGCATAAGGCACACATAGCCTGGTTTTTCGTTTGCCGGCTTTTCTCCATGAAGCGACAAATTGGAATCGTGCATCTATAATAGTTTCTGACATTTCATAAGTGCTCATGCAGGTTTATGTGAAATAAAATATTTTGATTTTGATTAAATTAAATGGTTTTTATTCCCCTTGTCTGATCGGTGGAGTCTTTTCATTTTATATACAAGTTGAAAGAGACAGAAGCAAACAGGTTGACTATGAGTCATTCTGACTGATACTGTATTATTAACCTTTCTACTTAATTAGGCAATCGTATTGAATAGTCATTCAACGTAATGTTGAAAAGTATATCACTCGTCTTATAGATTCCATTCTACGCCATATTATTTGAACATTTCAGTAATCGTTATGATTTTTACCGTCGGATATAAATATATCTTGACTAAAGGAGAACATCGTCTGTTTTCCGTGTGTAATTTACACGATGACGACAGACAACACATAACTTCTCAAATATTTCTCAGTTAATCGGAGAAACATTCACTATTCTGTTTGTTCACTAATTTCAAGTTGAAGACGTCGTAATGCACTAGCTTATAAGCAATACATTTCACTAATAGTGACTTAAAATACTGAAGTAATGTTTCAAGTTCAGATGAGGGAGGAGTCTCCCAACTTGTACCCCCGTACCCCTGGAATATAATGCATGTCAGTGGACCAATAAACGCGAACTAAGTCAGTCCCCATACATAGCATATCGCATAAGACCTGCGCAAGTGCACAGAGCCATTGACTCCTATAAAAGCAGGAACACCAAGGTTCCATAGTTATTCCGCTCAAAGTCTTCCTTGACTTCTCCGCTCTCATCCCTCATATTCAGTCCGTCAGTTAATTATTTCAATTCAATTAATTAGTTTAATTCACAAGTTACATAAAAAATATTCAAAATGGCCCATTATTCAGGGGCCGCCACTATGGACTTCAATGACCGTGGTAAGTAAATTACTCCATCACAATTATATTTATGAATATAATTTTATTAACACCAATAATAATAGTTTCCAAATATAAATTTCCCACGTGAATGTTTTATCAGCCAGCGTGAGCGTACAGGGCCAGTAAATATCAGACGCTTGCCGGTAGCGGATGGCAGTTTCGAGTTCTCAATGTGTTCTAAATTATGATCGAAATGTCTAGTTGACACTAATTGAATTCGACTATTAAAAATATCAGTGTGCTTTCAAAGGTCAATTTAAACCCCGCGATTTGTATATATTAAATGTATTTTGTGTGTGAAAAGTGTTCTAAGTTATTTCGTGGTTTTCAGCCAGCAGAGACTCGGATGCTGAAGGCAAAACCTGCGGTAGGATCTTTGTGTTCCTATCGTGGGTACTTGTTATTTTGACGTTTCCGTTCTCTCTTTTTCTCTGCTTCAAGGTAAGTGGTACAATATATTTTTTTACAGTGTTCGGATTTTTAGTTTTTTGTTCTTCATTTTATAAAGCCTAAATTAAACTTTTGAAAAAACTCTTTTTTACTGGCGTTAAGTTTTTTATAATAAATTGAAAGCACATTTTTTCTCATAAAATATCTGGTTGCGTAAAGGGATAAAAATGTGGGTGCCCTTTACATTAAAATTCTAGAACGTAAGATTTCTGTTCTAAAAGAAATTAAAATTCCATTTTTTCATTGATTAACCAGTCATCGTGCATAATTACACAAGAACTTTAGATATTGAAATTGATAAAGGTTATAATTTTTAATTTTTACTTGAGTTCGAACCCGGGACCTCAAATCCGATGACGCGCTGCGCACTCGTTATCTGGGTCACTCAATCATAGGAACGACATTTTAATCTCTAGGCGATTAAAGTAAAAACAATCTAATTTACAATAAAAAGTAATATTAAATTAGATTAGAAGTAAGCAGTTCTTGTAAAGCTTTCTATTCCAGTTCAGAAAATAATAAGTCGCTGAGTGATAAACAGGATCATTATTTGCCGCCATCAGGACCACCAAAAATATAGTGTAAAGTTTGCGACTTTAACGAAGTTTAAATATTTACTTTCCACTTACTAAAATAAGTTACATTTTTATTTACCACTTCAAAAGGAAGGAAACCACTTCAAAGGAAACAGGAAACTACTTCAAAAATATATTGAGAAAATATAGTTTATTTTATAACGAGGGACTAAACGAAGCCATAATATACCAGAGGTGGTTTGACTCCCGAGCGTGCGAGGGAGTCAATGAAACCGAGGGTATATTAAGTTGGCGTTTAGTCGCGAGGTGCAAACTGTACTTTTCACTTTGATTGCGAGAAAAATAGTCAATTTAGTACAAAAACATGTACTTACCTAATAAATATTACTAAAAATCACAATATATATTAGGTATGTCTTTTGCTCTTTGCTCGACGTCAAACTCTTCACCAAGGAACATAATATACCACAACTGTGACTGGACATTCTTAATAAATTTATTTAAAGCCGAAAAAATGTACACTCGACAAAAATTCTGAAATTTTCGCGGTACTTGAAGCTAAATGTAGGTACTATTCGAATTATTTAAAAAAATAATGGAACTGAAACTCTTAACATTTTCGCAATAAAGATGGTGCACACTCCACAGATAATAGTATATTTACTGACTGTTTGAGTTTGTCTATGTCACATGAAGGAAATTAAAAAGTAATTCGTCCGGTTCGTAGGGCTATATTGGTGTCTTTTTAGAGCATGAGAAGTGAAAATAATTATAATGTGTCTATAATACTCTTGGTATTTATAGTATATATCAACTCCAACGTAACTATCGGACTTCCGAAAGGAAAATTGTTTAATACCTGAATGGAACGTGACTGTCAACATACTAAAATATACTTTTGTCGATCGAAGCAACAAGTTGACAGACACGATGAATATTCAAAGTATCTCACTGGTTACACATGTATGTTAGAGATAAATAAAGTGAATCGTAGCCAAATTCTGGGCTGACTGTATTTAGATTGCTATCGTCACGCTAAGTAAAGTTCAATCGTTTCAATCGAGGCTGACATTTTCCTGGTTCCTTCGAAGAAAATATTACCACACAAGTTCAAACCTTGGCCGCCGTTAAATGTCATCGTTTTATGAATAATTGAGCAGCCGATATCAGCTGTCCCAGTTCATCCATACGTTGATTGAAATCAAAGCAAATATGAATGTAATCGCTGAGACAAAGTCTCGAATTTAGATCGATAATCGTTTAATTATGAATGCACTGCTGCGGTTGACTAAATATACATCTCAATCGCTAACGAGGCTCGTTTCGAATCTCAAAGCGAAGCCTCACAACATCGTTACGAAAACTTAGCTTTTTTGACGTGAATACACAAATAATTTGGATGAATCATTGGAAATACACTGTTACCTCAAAAGCGTTTTCAAGAGACCTTTGTTTGACCTATCGTCCTAATTTACTATCTACCTAGTCTAAGTTTCGGGACAGCTTCTAGTCTGAACGGATGCACCTGAATACCAGTATTTTATTCGGAGTAACAGCCTATCTGTTCTCCACAACCCTGTTACAGGTTAACAGGATACCTATTGGTAATACTGGTTAAACTTTCGGCATTCTCATGATCCGTCACGATGTTAAAAAATCCACGAAAGACCGCTGGGACCAACGTATTAACGTACATTCCGACGCACTTGGTGCGTAAGGATGATGCCATCCACGGACCACCCGCGGCAAGCGTAACTTAACCTGATCCAACGACCCGTGCGGCTGTACTGTAAAAAAAATTGTCCTTACTACAACCAATATAATACCGCAACTAACAATATAAGACCATTACAAAAAAAAAACAACATAAGTCGTAATATAATTAATCATAATTATTTTACGGAAACAAGGTTTCTGCTGTTAAATCCAATGGACACAAAACTAAATCTACGCGTCCCTTAAAAACTATAAAATCTTTTATTGCATTAACATTTTTACTTTTTAATGAAACAGCTCAGAACTTTAAAGATAATACTTACATACTAGCATAACCAGTCAATAATGTTCCCACTGCTGGGAAACAAGCCTCCTCTCTATGAGAGGGAGCAGTCCGTAATCCACCACGAGGGCCCAGTGTGGGTTGGTAGATGTCAGATGTCTTCGAATTTTTGGTTCTAGGACATGCCGGTTTTTTCGAGATGTTTTCCTTCACCGTTTTGAGAGCAGTAGTGATAAAATAATTTACACAAAGTGATGCGCCTGTCTGGTCTCGAACCTACGACCTACAACTTGTAAGTCGCGGTCGTTACCACTGAGACACCCCTGCACGCCTATAAAAAAAAAACAACATAATTTTTCACTGTTTAGTGATTATCAGCCTAACAGTGGTTTGACAACTTTTAAAAGTTTTATTTTTCTATTAATTAAATGGAAACTGTTCTTCTTTTAAAATAATTAAAAACTAAGTGCGGCTTTCTGTTTTCCAACGGAGGAATTTTAAGAACCAAACAATAAAAAAAAATGAAAATCGGGTCCTAAGTTTAAATTTTAAGTTTACCTTCAACGGTACCAAAATTTAAGTACAACAAAATACTTGTTCGCGTTTTAAATCTAATCTAAAGTCACTAAGTTATTTATTACTTACTAATTGATAAAAAAAAGAAAAGGTTGCTGGTTGGTTACTGCCGGGATAATTTTCACTACATTCCGTAAAATAATTACGATAAGTTTTTGCTGTTACATCCAATGGACACAATACTAAATCAACGCATCCCATTAAAACTATAAAATATTTTACCGCATTATTTGATCACATACCGATCATTCACAAAAAAAAAACACCTTTCGTTTTCATCGTGGTTAATATCGAGTAGATGCTCCAAGTGTGCTTGATTTTCTTGTTTTTAACCGACTTCAAAAAGGAGGAGGTTATAGATAGTTTAATAAAGTATAATAACATTATAGTCTAAAAACGATTTCACGCCTTTAGAAAGTCTCCATTCATTGAAAAAATTGTACGCTTTTATATATTTTTCCGGAAGAAGACTTAATTTGGCATTATGTACCGTTTGCACTAACTCTATTGGTGTTAAATATATATCTTCGTCGCTGTTGGCGTCGCTCTTATTTTATGTTTTTTTTTTTATGAAAACAAACCAAAATGATCGAGAGTGAATTGAATAGAGAAGAAAAAATTTCAAGTTTTGTTTTTTGTCACGGAGTCGTCCTGCTGGCCAGTGCAATTATTCTAAAAATGGGGTTGGCGCACTGACATGTAAAAAGTATTAATGCATTTTCTGTGGACTGGCTGTGTAGAAAATTATTGAGTAGAAAGGTTCTAATTAGCTAGCGGTGGAAATCTTTATTCCGGAAAGTGAATTGATTCACTTATTCCGACTCCGGGACCGGTACCAGTGCAACTTAGTTATTCCTTTGGCACCGTTTGGCACCGTCACTGTCACGATTCGAGCCGCTATAGTAGGTGTCGGTTCACTCGCTTACTCGGAGAGAGTGAACGATAGTGAATGGCGCGCTCCGCGGCTCCGCGTTGCTCCCGGAATCATTTGTTACCGCGGCACCGGTAAGGATTGTGAGGAATAAATAAGGTTCACGTATCTGCGTTCGGAACTACCTTTGGATCAGTACCTCCAGAGTTACCCACTGCTATTCAAGACTACTACAAGCGTAATATTATTATTTGAAAACGAATAAAATCATTTTAATATTTTCCTTTTTTAAGTCGAATAATAATAGCAAATTACTCGACTCTTCGCCATAGGGAATCGGAAGAACAACTATTCGCGCCATTCCTACTTATTACGCAATTTCAGCTGCGGTTATGGCCGCGATCAAATGTAATCTCCCGAACACCAGCTCGAGAAATAAAGCATTTAAGTTTGAGTATTAAGCCCGTTTTCACTAAACCTAGGTGAAACCTAAAATGTCAAAATAAAAACGATTTTTTCGATTTTCAACGATCGGCTCAGCGCCATATTTATATCACCTTCTTGTTTTGCATATTGCGTTCATCATCATTAGGTATTCTGTATTGCTTACTTATACTCGTACAATAAAGTAACCGATAGTTGCCTTGTAGAACCAAATTAAATAAATGTTTTTTTTTTATATTTGAAGGTGGTGCAAGAATACGAGAGAGCAGTCGTTTTCCGTTTAGGCAGGCTGCTATCTGGAGGTCCTAAGGGACCGGGTTAGTATATAGTATTTTAGAACATACTCGTATAGCCGAACAAGCATCTTTTGGTACGTGACCGAAATCGGAACTAACACCGCCAATAGGATATTTTACTATAGATAGATATATGAGAAAAAATATATATTGAGATAGCTTAGGCAAAAACCAGTCGGAAGATGTTGGTTTTAGTTCATGAAATCACAAAATAATTTAGAAATTAAATTCATAGATTTTAGTTCTTTAAAAAAAAAATTGAACACCATGAAATAGTAGCCGCCAAGTTATAACGCCATACCGCTGTTTTAACTAATCAACTGAACAATTTTGTACTTTTGCATTTTTATGACATTATTCGATTCAATAAAAACGTTGGTTTTTTTGTGGTTTATTAGAATTTTTAGCACTTTAGAATCTAATTAAGACACTTTTCAAAAATGGGTATAATACCATATTGGTTTATTTAATACATTTGATAAAAGCTTACCAATAAAAAAAAGACACAGCATTAATTCATAGTCGTTGACATATCTGTAGAGGTTGCATGTATCTAAATTATAGGAAAGCACGGATCTATCAATTAGCGTACCTCACAGACATATAAAACAGTAGCAGACCAAACATTCGCTAAAAAATGCGTACCCATTACGCACACATAGAGAGTGTGTCGAAACAGGGCCGGACTAGGGCCGGTTGCCGGTATTATATAACGATATTGAAACAACCGATAAATCTTACTGAAAATCTGCGAAAATCAATATTCTCTGGGTAAATGAAGTGTAGATTACTTATCAATTATGTCTTAACGAATATAACCACCCATCTGTTCCCGTGGTTACTGTAAAAGGCGACTAAAATAATATTTTAAGAGGACGGTGGGCGGCAGTCCTTTCACCTCCTTTTAACGGTATATTTATACACAGACCGTTGACGGGCATCAGTATCGGATAAAAGAACTCTCCCTGCAGTCATTAACCCGCATGCCCAGCTTGGTGGGACCTAGAGTTAAGGTTTTGGTATGCCTGAAAGCTAGCTTATAAATATATAAGGAATTTTGCAATAAAACAATGAATTTAATGAATATTTACATATTTATTTTTTACTTTTTTTAAACTTTATTTATTTAAATATTCTTTATTGTACACTACAAAAATACAATAAACAAAAAAATACACATAGGCGGCCTTATCGCTTTCCGCGATCTCATCCAGGCAACCATGGAATGGACAGTGATTAGCCTGGACATAAAATGGTGACGTTGTTGGTGCAAATAATGTGTTTACAATATACTAAAATAGATACATAGATATATACATAACCTAAATAATAGATACATAAATACATACATACAAAATTTAAAACGGACGAAAATAAAAGCCTATACAGAGATTATTACAGTTTGGTACGAGAACGAGATCACAACGACATGTTCTTTATTTTCATAATTTAAAAACTACTGGTCCTAAAATAATAATATGTACAGGTATACAAAAAAATTAATAATCATAGGGCATCAAATAATACGTCCGCATCGTTGTCGATGGGAAAAGTGGCCAACAAAGGCTGGCAGCATTGCCACGTGGTATGGCAATGCTGATTCTTTGGCTAAAAAATAGGCCAGCCCTTTGGTCACGTGAAGAGTCGATCAACCGCTTGGAAATGTCTCGGAAAACTAAGTTGCCACTCGGACCCCATGGTCCTAGAGTTTCAACCCCAAACGGCTCGAACATATAGGTTCCAATAAGATTGGAATATTTGCACCATTTGAGGTTCAGTTTCAATCCTGGAGTTTCATGTTTCATGTTCAGTTTCAATCCATGCATTGCGTAAACATACATCCTTTGGAAACCTGGAAAAATATTAGTAAGCTCAATTATTACCTGCTGAATGAAATGTTAAAATTATGTGAGTAGCCTATACGGATTTATGTCCACCATCGTTCATGTTATCCATCACACAGACAGGGTAACATAACCGGCTAATGAGACACAATTGATTTTCTATTGTAACGTATCACATGTGTACGCGCCGGGCCGGAGCGATTCTATAAATTTTATTATCATAGAATGTATGTTTACACTGGCAATCTGCACTCTGCAGTATTTTCAAACTGTCACCAAAATTTTTTGAAATATCGTAAAGTAAACCTTTGATAATTCCATGATAGGTAAATATTTTCCATACAATAAAAAAAATCGTCTTTGTTGCCAAATCCGTCCCTGACTACACAGAATAATACAAAAACTTACCGATTAAAGGTCAATCCAGGTGTTTTGTGGTAGCTAGCACTGTCACACTGGTACGCACAGCACTTTACCATTTTATTTTTGTGTAATTGTCCCAAACAATTAATATTTCAAGTAATATTTCGCGTTTGAAACATAGAACGCGATTCAGGATAAATTTTGCATAACAATATGGCAGCGCGGGACAGACGGGCTACGCGTCAAATTTTGTCTATGTGTGAGTCAGTGTGACAACAGGTGACAGAACGAGATACTGCTTACGACTTGTCGCTTAGCAAAAAAAGGATAGAGAATCAAGTCCATCGACTATGGATTAATGTTTGGTCTGCTACTGTTTTATATGTCTGTGGCGTACCTACTGCAAGTACGCCAATTAATAGACCCGTGCCCCATTATGTTTAAAAAAAATGTAACTACAAATAATTTTATAATGATGTAGAATATTTTATACAATATTATCCATTAACTAAAAAACATAAATTTTTCACAATCTTTAAGCATCAGCGTTGGGCCCTGCTGACGTCATTCGATCGCCAAAATATCCTTGTACCACTTTAGAAATTCAACTAAGCAGGTTCAGCTATACACTTTTCTGACGATTTCTCTGTGTGGTTTAATGGAGTAGGTACATGACTGTTATTATAACGTTTCAGGAATATTGTTTGTGTTGCCTTGCATTGAAAACTACACTCGTGTTGACCTACGAACCCGCACCTACAACGTCCCGCCCCAAGAGGTACTGTTTTTTTTATAATATTTTGGATATACAGGAAAAGTTTTTATTCAGTGCGCAAACTGTAACCATGAATTAGACTCCCCAGCGCAGAAATTGTTCGTCAGTACAAAAAAAATCTGCTGTTTCATAGAAAAGTGCAATACCTACGCGGTCAAAATGTATCGAACAGTTGATTTTTTTTTTCGTATAACCGACGAAAAATTTCTACACTGGGGGGTCTAGAATGCCAACCATGAATTCAGCATATCATTCTAGACCCCTCTAGAATGATATTCTGAATTCATGGTTACAGTTTGCGAATAAAAACTTTCCTTTATATAATTATTGATTTTTTTTAATAAATGAATCCTTATGGATTGTTGAGAGAAAGCATAACATCGAGAGAAGTGGAATGAACGAAGGCCTTTGCCTGGGAGCGGAAAAGACCAGGAAAACAAACAAATATATGATAATAAGTAGTTATTATTTCTGCTTGTTTAAAATGAAACATTTTCATTCCGAGCCCACGTCACTACCCAAAATAATTGTTACAGATATTAACTAAAGATTCTGTGACCGTGACTGTCGACGCTGTGGTATATTATCGTGTCCACAATGCAACCATCTTTATCACCAACGTGGAGAACGCCATCCAGTCTACCAGACTACTCGCTCAGACTACACTGCGTAATATTATGGGAACCAAGTTTTTACAAGAAATAATCATCAAAAGGGAGACAATCTGTGGTGCCATGCAGCTCTGCCTGGATGATGCCACCGAAGCTTGGGGTATAAAAGTTGCACGCGTTGAAATGTGAGTCTCTTTTGAGGATTTTTTGCATTAAGTGGCTGAGCTGTCATCTTTGGGAAGTAACTGGCACACTAGTTAGGCTGGTCGCTGTTTTATTCTAGATGGAGACATCGCTAAGGGGATCTATCACACAAAGACTGAGTTATGAAAAAGCTCCTGAGACTCCGTTTTTGTTAATAAGGATTATAATGTTATTAATAAAGTTCAGACTCAGACGAAACCAATATTGAAACTAACTTCCTCCTTGACGGCGCGGCGCCACAGAATAACTGCAATTTGTCACGATATTTGACATTTTTATTTTTTTGATTCGGTTGTCTTTTGATTAAATGTTTAAAATGTAATTTACCCATTCCAAATTAATCATTTAAAATAATAAGACGCTATACGTGACCTAGAGATTTTTGACACGTAGGTAGGTACTTATACTAATATTCAAAACAGTGCCCACTTACAAATTTAATGATGCTCTTCATTTAGATGTTTGTTGGCAGGTATCTACCTATATTTTTTTACGTAGTAGCAACATTCGGAAATTATGTACACTGGCAGTGGCATACATGGTAAATACGAAAATTATGTACACTGGCAGTGGCATACATGGTAAATACGAAAAAGTGTAAAAACAAAACGATATTCGGGAAACTTATTCGTAACAAAAACCAATGTTTGTATTTTAAACTAGCTGACCAGACAGACGTTGTCCTGTCTTAACTATGAATATTGAATTCGCAAGTTTCTTTATTTTTTCTTCCTTAAGAACCTTCTCCTGACAATAACAAACACAATAAAAAAGAATTAGCAAAATTGGTCCAGCCGTTCACGTGTGATGCCGTGACCAAGGGGAATAGGGATTCATTTTTAGGGTTCCGTAGCCAAATGGCAAAAAACGGAGCCCGGATTATAGATTCGCCCGTCTGTCTGTCCGTCCGTATGTCACAGCCACTTTTTTCCGAAACTATAAGAACTATGCTGTTGAAGCTTGGTAAGTATATGTATTCTGTGAACCGCATTAAGATTTTCACACAAAAATAGAAGAAAAACAATAAATTTTGGGGGTTCCCCATACTTAGAACTAAAACTCATTTTTTTTTTCATCAAACCCATACGTGGGGTATCTATGGATAGGTCTTCAAAAATGATATTGAGGTTTCTAATACCATTTTTTTTTTCTAAACTGAAGAGTTTGCGCTACAGACACTTCCAAAGTGGTAAAATGTGTGTCCCCCCCCCCCTGTAACTTCTAAAATAAGAGAATGATAAAACGAAAAAACAAAATATGATGTACAGTAAGGAGTCCTAAGTCCAATAGCATACTAAGGGTTGCTATAAACTCGCGGTCCAGGCCGTACCTACAGCTGTGTGTATAAGTGATGTCTCAACACAGAACGCACACCTCAGAACTCATACACTGGCGTCGAATGAAACAAAAAACATACCATCGCACACAGTACGTAATTACGTATGAACTTACATACAGCAAAAATATCAACCAAAGTAATAAAAGCTGTAGCATTTGAAATATGCGACCATTTGTCTCATATTATAAATCTGTGTATTGTATCTGGCACGTTTCCTGACGCATTAAAGATATTTATTTAGGTTTCTGTGGATATAATCATAAAGTTTTACCAGTTTAGTGAACAAAACGAACAAAACAAGAAACTATAGTCAAAAGCGATTTTTAAAACAATAAAAAGACTATAACCGCGCGTGGGATTCGACCCCGCGACTTGCTACGCACAAACGCGCTAACCTAAGTACGGTAACCGCTAAGCTATCATGCCATCTACTTTAGTGGTTGAATTTATGAATTACAATCATTTGTAGATGTATGAGAGTGTGTGTGTGTATATAGTATAGAGATTACTTATTATAAGAAGGTCGTAAGTTAAACCGAAGTGTCAGTCTATTGCTTTTTGAGATTGCTATTCCACTTATGACTGCTACTGTACATTACCATGTAAACTTCCACCGAAAATTGGTTTGAACGAGATCTAGTAAGTAAATTTTTTTTATACGTCATAAATCGTAAACCGCAATTTACTTTTCATTCAATCAACTCAAATATACTACGAAACCGTTCATGGGCGAGTCCGACTCGCACTTGGCCGCTTTTTATATAATAGATAAGGAGTAATTTTATGAAGTACATTTGGTTATGACCAGCTCCCATCGTTCGCACGGCCTGGCGTTTTCGTTTGGACAAATGTTTCCAAAGCTTGAACGGTCAGAGACTGAAAAATGTCTTCTTTAACAGAAAAGACATGCGTGTACCAGTTCAGCTCCAGAGGGCCATGGGGGCAGAAGCCGAGGTCACCAGGGAGGTCCGTGCCAAAGTGATTGCAGCTGAAGGAGAGCAGAAGGCCGCAAGAGCCCTCCGTGATGCCTCAGAGATCATGGGCGACAGCCCAGCGGCATTGCAACTGCGCTACCTTCAGGTACTGTTAAAGTCGGTATTCAATTAAAGTCCAACATCAGCCGATGTATTCTGTGAAAATCTCACCGTGAGAACTTAGGTGTTGTGAGCTGTCATTCCATCTGGCACTTGGGATTGTTACTAATGGCACCTCACTTTAAGCTGACTTCACTCAAGTTATCACGAAGACAGTTATATAGAATAGCACTGCAGTAGCGCTGTTCTGTAAAAATCTCACCGAGAGAACTTAGGTGAAGTGACCTTGAAGTCAGCTATCATTCTATCCGACACTAAGGATTGATACTAATGACAGCTCACTATAGGCTCACCAACCCACCTTACCTCACCTTACTTCACCCAAATTATCACGATAAGATTTTTACAGAAAAAGACAACAGGTAGTTGTCTGGCTAGTGCCAGACAACTACCTGTTGTGCTATTCTGTAAAAATGGGATGAACAATGTGATAAAGTGAGATTAACTGGACCTTTTTGGCACACTCAACTCAGCTGTTTTAACATTATACCTCGTTGTTTTTTTGCATCTGCGTTTTGTGCCAAATTAATTGGCTTTACATTTCATTGATCTATAGAAATTAGTGGTCGCCCAGTGGTAGAAATTCGACCATAAATAAAAAATATGAGCTTTCTACCCTTCTCCTCCTTTTAAACTTTAACTGTGCCATACTCCTCCATCCACGTAAGCTTCGTAAAAAGGGGAACAAAGTTTTGCTCCACGTAATACAGTAATCAGGTTCGAAGGTTAACAGCAAGTTGAGACGACATAAGTAGCTTAAAACACTACCTACAGCTAGGTGTCAAAATACTATCATTTGTCAGTCAAGCTGTGTCTGTAGACAGTTAGTCTGTAAGATATTATTAAAGTGATAGTGTTACCGACACTGCTGTACACAGTCACAGTCAAATTATATTATTTTTATTACTAAGTTAAACCATTAAGGGGAATCTAGTCGCGGGCTCGAACTCACTGGTGGGCCTGACTAAAAAGCACGCTGTCTCACCACGGATCGTGTCCTAGAGAGGTAGTATCAGTAATGAGTAGTAACATGCTAGTATATACGCACAACGTTATTGAGTGAGATGCAAAATAATTTATAGTAAAACACGCGCGTACAAAATTAAGAAAATTATTTCAGAAGATCGGGTTTTTATGAAAAAAACCACTTCATAAATCAATTACCAATAGAGTTTATTGAATTTTTCGATATCTGAGCTTTGTCTTTACCGACTTTGTTTTGGAGATTTTATACTTCTTTTATTACTTAAACACTCCCAAAGTTAGGATAAATTACCAAGCAAAACGAATCTTTGTTGGCTCCTAACGTTTTAATGGCTTTTTATTTTAGTATTCCGTTTCCACACAGATAATATTGATAATAAGACAAAACCATACCATGTTTAACTTTTTATGTACATTGTCGAATAGTGGAGTAATACACTCCCAAAGTAGTTTTTTGATTTTTTTTTGAGGGTGGGACATCATCCCTCCTGCTCAACCCAGAGCGGGAGAAGTTATTCTCCCGCTCTGGGATGAGCAGGAGGGCGTGTCAGACTTTTACTGACTAAAACCCACCCGTGTGTCAGTTGCCTGTGTGCCAGGGGCGACAGTATCTCTTTCGAACAACCCGCACTCCTGGCAGGGGTGACACTCCCAAAGTTTGTATGGAAAAAATGTCAACTAGATTCACCTTAAAAGACATAATTGAAAGTCAACGTGCCAAAAGAATTCAATAGATAGAATACACTGAATACTTTATTAACATTAGGCTATTCTTGCAGACGCTGAACACCATTTCTGCAGAGAAAAATTCGACCATCATATTCCCAGTGCCAATTGACTTGTTTTCATATTTCTTGAAGGCAAAGGAGGATTCCAAACTGAACGCCTAAACTGGATAACAGAAAATTATATAACTTTCGCATAATCTTAGCTATACTATTATTTAAAATGGTATTTAATTTAATTATGTATTAAAATTTTACGAGTAGGAAGGATAGTAGTTTCATCCGAATAGTTTATAAAAAATAAACAAAAAAACCCGCGCCCGCATTTAACCAAATAAATTTAAGTATAGAGAGTTGACATATTTAAAATGGTATTTAATTAAATTATGTATTCAAATTTTACAAGTAGGAAGGATAGTAGTTTCATCCGAATAGTTTATAAAAAAAAAAAAAACAAAAAACCCGCGCACGCATAAATTTAAGTATAGAGAGTTGACATATTTAGAAAAAAAATAATGTAAAAGAACTTATAAATAAGCTGTAGCAATTGTAGGTTAGTTTAGCTGCTCATCTAGTGGGCGTAGTGCTTAAAATAGTTGCCGTCATGTTAACAGTTAGGACGATTCTATTCTAGAACTTCGACAACTTGATATCGCTCGGTGTCGGATCAAAGTAAGAAAATCGCCCGAACAGAGCTAGCTATCCAACATCACCAAAATAGACCGACTTTAGAACAATATCAGATGCTGTATGATTTATGATATTAAAACATATATTAATATTTTACAGCCAGCTATTCCCTCTACTACTGAATAATTTAATACATGCGCTTTTGAAAAAATATTTTATTTTTCTAAATAATAACTTATACTTTACCAGTATAATCTGACCTCTCAAAGTACGAAAGCCGTATACAAATAGAGGACGACTTATACTGGAATGGTGTATAAACAACAACACATAGCTTAACAAAAGACCATTTATTTAAAAATGGTAGCGTCAATTTTGCAACAGCGAAAGGTAATTAAAGCGTAACAATTCTAAATCGAATTAGTATACAGAAAAATATTTTAAAGTAATTTTTCAAATCGGAACAGCGATTTTCATCGTATGGCTGTGCTATGATAGATAGAATTGTGTACTTACTTTACTCATTATAATGTTTAGTATTTCTGCACCTACCAAACGTACACAAATAAAAACATAGTTATGAACTTCCCATCGAACCGACAATTGAAAAAAAATCTGGTCTTCCCAATCCAATTAGATGTAGCAAAATAGTAATTATGTATAATCGTATCTAGAAAATATGACGTGTAAATTTTAGGTAGCAGTAAGAGACTTCTAGTGACAACACATGAATTTGACGGGTCTAAGTAGGTAGCTCCAGGAATTTTGAGTACAATTTTGATTTACGCAGATTGTGCAGCCAATCCAAGTCAATTTATTGAACAAACAGAAAAAAAAGAATATTAAAAAATCAAAGAAAATTACAAAAAACAACTAGAACACAAATAAACGCTCAAAAAAAGTTATTGATGGCCAAATCGTTGTTGGTTTTAGGGAAGAAAAGAATAGTTGAGTACAATTTGAATACAGATTAAGCTGCGATTTATCTTCAGTCTTTCGAATGTATTTTTATAATACACTTGCAGCGCTCCACGGTTTCACCTGCGTAGTTTTCGTTTCCGCATACGGGGATAAAATATAGCCTATATCACCCGGGGATAGTGTAGCTTCCCAACAGCGAAATAATTTTTCAAATCGGTTTCAAATTTTACATCTTGTCCATCAATATTTTCGTACTTTACAATTTGTTGTTGAAGTTTAGCTGAGCAAACTGTTCGTAAAATAAATAAAAAAAGAAATATGTAAAGAAAACACAACACAAAATTAGAAAAAAAAATGTTCGCACAGCTAAAAATAAAATTCTCCGGAGATATAATGTTTCTGCAAACTAAATTTAAGTTAGCGGGTTGAAAATCGATGTAGGTACACAAATCGTGTTTCGACTAGACACAGCTATTTAAGTGTGACAAAATTATAGTGAGCAACTGAAACACCAAAAAGATAGAAAAACACAAAAAAACGTACATGTTGCTTACTAGAAGAGCAATTAGATAGCTTTGTCAAATTGTATCATGTTTGTGTTTTTGTATCGATATAATTAGGGATGCTGCGTAGCGATTTCTTCGACTATTATTATGAAGCTAAGAGCGACGCGACTTAAAATGCATTACAATGCGCCCTACATGTACCTGTTCTGTCACACACACACGCAACAAGTTGTGTGGCAGTTTGACGACTTACCAAACTACCCAGTAGGTCAACCGAAAACTTTAAAACAATATGTCCATTCAATATGGCTGAGGTTCATTCGTAGTACGTTCGTTGTAGTGTACTTATTAATGCTTCAAAAATGCTTTTGTTAGTGCGTATCCAAGAGGAAGTTGATGTAGAGAACAGTGTCCAAACAGGGCTCATAAGTGATATTCCTCAAACAGTGAACACGCATAAGCGAACATTTATTTTTAAATATCATTAATCACAGGGATCCTCCTTAATGCCTTTCGAATTTTGAATTGATGAGTTGAGAATAAACACTCAGTGTTCGTTGTACCAGTTCCAAATGACATGCATTTTTGCAGAATAAATTAATATGTATATTCAGTAGAATGTTATGTAAAAGTAATTTAACTTAATAAATAGATAATGGGCGCACCAAAACTGTGTTTAATTTTACCCTAATAGATACACACCTGCAATACAACGTCTAACATAATAACGCAAGAGAAGACCTCATACAATGACCAAAACTATTTTTTTAAACATACTGTTATTATTTAAAAAAAAACCTGTTGACACTAGTGCATTTAAAATTGAGTCTTATTGCCTTGAACTAAGATTTAATTTTCTTTGGCTCAGTCGGCGATTGTAAAAATCCAATATTATTAGTTACTGAAATCGATGCAGTAATCAATTAAGAACAAAATTACTTTCAAGTCTTGCGTTAATTCTGTTACACCTTGTATAGGTCACCGTAACATTATTTATGAACATCGTCAGTTTATAATCTAACTCGCTCTAAAACCGGTTGGACAGGCGTTTCATGAACCTCTGGATGGTGGGTATTCTGAGATCTACATATATGAATATTCTCATTGCGGACATAAAAGGGGGCTCCCGTAACCTTTCTAAGGAAACGATTTTCCTAAGAAAGGTTATGCTTATCTTTGGGAGATGTGAAGGTTTAGTGAGTGCGAAGACCAACGCACGCATAGGTCATGATAGTGTGGATAAATGAAAAATGCGCAATTTGCTCTTAAGGTTCAATTTGCTGCGGGCAGTTGAGATGTACTGGAGTCTACTGAGACCGAAGGCGGCGCGTGATCGAGCTGTCTTTATGTGCTCACGGAAAGAAACGTGATGTTCAAGGATCACCCCTGCGTATTGAGCTCGCTTTTCCCAAGCAATCAGTTTGCCTTACATAGTGATCGTACTGGCTATAAATAGAGAACCTGAAATACCTTAACTTTTTGCTCTTCCCAACCTTTGATCTGTACAAAAAATGCGAAGTTCTTACGGTCCGGCAAACATTCATTCTCAACAATTTATTACAACAACACACACAAACTCCTTTTACACTAACTCAATCCTCACTTAGGCGAAAGAACGAAATTTGCAAAGTTCCCCTCACACGCTTTGCTTTTACTAAACGTTTCTTTTACTACCTTGGCCCATTTTTATATGACAGAATTAACAAAACTATCCCTTTGCATCAATCCTCTTACGAAATGTGTAAAAAACAGATAACGGACTTTTTAACCACTTTAAACTACGACGACACTGAATATCTGCTCACTTCACAATCGTAATGACTTCTCTACTACTCCGTATCTAAACTCAACCTCTTTCACTTCAGTTTACACACACACCACACCTACATCACCGAACACAGACATAGACAGCTACATCACAAAACAAACACACCACGTTTTCCGTTGTTAGAAATATTACGCCAAAGGGGTGTTGAATATAATAGAGGATGAAAGTTTTTATGAGAGAATCTAATCAAACACACTTCGTGTTTGATTACATTCTCTATACTGAGAGAGATCTACAAAGTTCTTCTTTAGATCCTGACCAAATTCATATAAGATCACACAGTAAAGACGCTGCGCACGTTCAGCGCTAGACTCCTGAGCACGACCACGCAATGTTCTCACACTTTGGCTAGCGAGTCGCTGCGAAAGCTCTGAGCTAGTCTCTCTATCCCTTGTTGCAGAGACATGCTGCCTTAAATCAGAGAGACGCTGCGCACGTTTAGTGCTAGACTCCCGAGCACGGCCCCGCAATGTTCTCACACTTTTGGCTAGCGAGTCGATGCAAAAGCTCTGAGCTAGTCTCTCTATCTGTTCTCACACTTTGGCTAGCGATTGGCTGCGAAAGCTCGGAGGTAGTCTCTCTATCCGTTGTTGCAGAGACATGCTGCCTTAAATCAGAGAGATGCTGCGCACGTTCAGCGCTAGACTCCCGAGCACGGCCCTGAGATGTTCTCACACTTTGGCTAGCGAGTCGCTGCGAACGCTCGAAACTAGACTCACTAGCGCGTGTTATCTTCGAAACTATTTAACCAATTGACATACTGTAAAGGGCAATTCTTATCTCTATGATGTCCTTATTTTTGTTTGAAAAGAATTAATATTTTGTTGTTTAAAAAATCATCCAAACGTAAGTAAATCGAAAATACTTTTTAATACATAAAAGCTACTAAGTACCTACATCTGCTATAAAAAAAAGTGCGTGGAGTCCCTCCGCGCGGAAGAAGTAAAACCGACTCACTCTGTTGCGTCGGATGCTTTAAACGTTTAACGCAACCTTGTTGGAAGTCGCATAAGAAGTTTCACTTCAATAAAATAGAACAACAAGTACGTATTTCAGCAAATTTCACGACGCTCACACTGTTTACATCGCTGCATAGCAAGAATACATTCCCCCTCCCCAGGAGCGTTGAACGTTTAATACAACAGTGCTTTCATACCCCCTCCATGGTAGCGTTAAACGTTTAACGCAACCTTGTTGGAAGTCGCATAAGAAGTTTCACTTCAGTGTCATGCATTCACTCTCGCTCTGTCTCATTATTTTCCCCCTCCCCAGGAGCGTTGATCGTTTAATGCAACAGTGCTTTCATACCCCCTCCATGGTAGCGTTAAACGTTTAACGCAACCTTGTTGGAAGTCGCATAAGAAGTTTCACTTCAAAAAGTGCGTGGAGTCCCTCCGCACGGAAGAAGTGAAACCGACTACTCTGTTGTGTCCGTTGCGTTAAACGTTTAACGCGTTAAACGTTTAACGCAACCGACACAACAGAGTAAGTCGGTTCACTCTCGCTCTGTCTCATTCTTTTCCCCCTCCCCAGGAGCGTTGATCGTTTAATGCAACAGTGCTTTCATACCCCCTCCATGGTAGCGTTAAACGTTTAACGCAACCTTGTTGGAAGTCGCATAAGAAGTTTCACTTCAAAAATATAAAATTAAAAAGATAGAAATATGGTGTCGCGGACTTATACCACTAACAACTTAACCAATCACAGAGCTTACATGAGTAATATTAAACAAATAATATATAGCGGAACTGTTTTAAAGCGCGTTATGATAATTTAAAAAAATTGTAAGTATTTATTATGTTATCTTTAGGTAAAGTCATAAAATGATAACATGACTTGAAAGTTTTGAAAATCGTTTAGAAATAACTGGGTACATATAAATTGCAATGTAAAACCTAAAAAACATTAAAGCATCATACTATTCATTATTACATTATCAATTTGCAATATTATAATTAGTTAACATTTATTTTGGCTATGCAAAACCGCAGGTCGTAACTTTAATTTATGGAATCTACTCTTTTGAGTAACAATATTTTATTGTGACTTCAAAGACTTGACTATTTACATAAATTTTTGTAAAATATCAATCCAGGAAGTGATAATTAGATGTATTTTAATTGGAATTCATGTTTATAAAATATTAATTTTCAAATTAACTAATGTTGAAATGGAATGTTACCGTAATTCAACATCATCCGTCGTATGACAATGACAATGTCATTGTTATTTACGCAAGTTCATATTGTGGTTAGTGTCTTTTTAACATCATTAACGTCCACGACATAGCCCCAAAGCTCCTCCACTTCGACCGGTCTTGTGCTTCCCACATCCAGCATTCCCGCGGCCTTGATAAGGTCATCGGTCCACCTTGTGGGAGGCCTTCCCACTCTACGTCTTCCGGTGCGCGGTCGCCACTCCAGAACCTTTCAGCCCCATCGGCCATCTGTTCTGCGAGCAATGTGCCCTGCCCACTGCCACTTAAATTTGGTCATCCTTCGGGCAATGTCGGTTGCCTTAGTTCTCCAGCGGATCTCTTCATTCTTGATTAGATCACGTAGGGAAACTCCGAGCACAGCCCTCTCCATTGCCCTTTGGGTGACTTTAAGCCTTCTGTTAAGGCCCATTGTGAGCAACCACGTTTGTGTGCCATAGGTGATCACTAGTAACACATACTGGTCAAAGACTTTCGGCTTGAGACATGGCGGTATTTGGGACGAGAACATATTGCGAAGCCTCCCGAACGCTGCCCATCCAAGTCGTATTCGACGATTGACCTCTTTTTCGAAGTTGGACCAATCTAACTGGACAGTTTATCCTAGGTAAACGTACTCGTCCACAACTTCGAGTGTACCGCCTCCAATTGTCATGAGTGTGTGTTACATGGGCATTTGACATGATCTTTTTCTTGTCCATGTTCATTTTAAGACCCACTCTTTCGCGCGTAGCTCTCCTAGCCGCTCCAAGCGTCGTAGCACTAAAATTACTTACAGCTACCGAAAATTGAATGTAAAATCAACTTTTTTTGTAATGTACATCGTAACTCAGTTTCATTTACCAACATTTTATTTCTACGTAGCATTCACAAGTATTCCCCGAAGCTATAGTAGCTATAGTACACCCACATTTAGCCAGAATTAAAAATATTAAAAAAATATTAATTATTGTGTAAAAAAGAATTTATTTATAAATAACCATGTGTAAGTCCCATGTAATGGGCCCCCATTAGGCCCGCCCGGGCCTATAGCCATCAACTGAACACAAATCTAAACTATAGCCATCAACTGAACACAAATCTAAACTATAGCCATCAACTGAACACAAATCTAAACTATAGCCATCAACTGAACACAAATCTAAACTATAGCCATCAACTGAACACAAATCTAAACTATAGCCATCAACTGAACACAAATCTAAACTATAGCCATCAACTGAACACAAATCTAAACTATAGCCATCAACTGAACACAAATCTAAACTATAGCCATCAACTGAACACAAATCTAAACTATAGCCATCAACTGAACACAAATCTAAACTATAGCCATCAACTGAACACAAATCTAAACTATAGCCATCAACTGAACACAAATCTAAACTATAGCCATCAACTGAACACAAATCTAAACTATAGCCATCAACTGAACACAAATCTAAACTCCGGGCTACTACTGAGAATTTCTTGATGGAAAACAAAATAATACTTTACCTGACTTAGGAATCAACCCAGGACCTTATGTTTCTTGTCCTTCTTCTCCATGAAGACCTAGTTTTGGAACGAACGACTAATTTCTGATTAAATACTGACAAGCCTAATTGAAATTAATGTCTAGTCTCGTCTTTCTGTGCTTTACTTCATGAAATAATTTCCCTACAAACCATATTCATAAGGACCTTCATACACAGTAAATAAGCAGTAACAATTATTATATTCAAAGCTTGATATTTGTTTTATATATTATAAGTTTTTATTCAGTGCGCAAACTGTAACCATGACTTCAGCATATCATTCTAGACCTCCCAGCGCAGAAATTTTTCGTCGGTTATACTAAAAATAACAGCTGTTCCTTACATTTTGACCGCATAAGTATTCCACAGAATTAGCAAGCTGAAGTGGCAATGGGCCGGCCATATTAGTCGTAGAACCGATGACCGGTGGGGTAGACGTGTTCTTGAGTGGAGACCGCGAATCGGAAAACGTAAGGTAGGACGCCCTCAAGCTAGGTGGAATGACGATCTTCACAGGGTTACTGGTAGCAACTGGATGCGAGTTGCCGAGAATCGAGTTAAATGGCCGTAAAATTGGAGAAGCCTATGTCCAGCAGTGGACTGCTGTAGGCTGATGATGAAGTATTGCACTATTCTATGAAATAGCAGTTTTTTTTGTATAACCGGTCAAAACTTTTTACGCTGGGGGGTCTAGAATGATATGCTGAATTCATGGTTACAGTTTGCGCACTGGATAAAAACTTTTCCTGTATACACTTATAAATTTATGTAGCCCCAAATTCTGACATAGGCAACACATTGTGCTTTTGGGTGCATGTAACGATACAAGAAGCGTGAGTGCATTTTAAAACTGGTCATCGTTATAAAATTACAAGTAAGTTGGAACTTTGACCTTCAATATCTCCGTTATAACAAATAACAACAAAAAAACCATCATAACGGAGAGAACCAGTGTCTTTCGGCTTTATGAAAAGTATTTTACATCCGTTATTGCGTTATAATATTACCCATAGCGCTACCGCTTACTTGACGACTTCCACTTAGTAAAACGTCATCGAAACAATCAATGAACGATGAAGAATTAAAACAGTGAGACGGTATTAGAAACTAGTTTAAAATTCTTGAACGCGTGTGTGTTTTGATTTACCTATACCCCATTTATTATAGCTTTAGAAAAAAGAGGCTCGTAGAAGCAGGAGTGCAAAACATTTTATTGCAAAGTTAAGTTCTAACTTTTTTAGGTAGATTTAAGACCGTACTAAATACTGAGACAAACGAAGTAAAGGTAATTTTGCATTTTAAATAATGTTCTATTTATAATAACATCTTCATCAAACATTACAAACCTACAACAAAACGAATGAATGAAACAAACAATCACGTGATTTAAATCTAAATAAGATTAAAACCATTTTTTTTTAATACAATACTTTATTTTAAATAACAACTTAGGACCCACAACACGTAGGTATAACTTCGTCGTCATCAGCTAATTTAGTTACTCGGTGTTGTTCACTTCTGCTTCTTTTAGGTTTTTAGCATTGACACTTAAATTTTTTGGCATTAATTGTAACTGCAACACGTTTAATGTAATTTTGTTACAAAGTGTACATTAAAAAGAACCTTTTTTAACTTCTGTCTAATGCTATTGTAAATAGTACTGAAAGATGGTTGTTTAACAATAGTTTCACAAAAAAACAAACTTTTTTTTTTTTCAGATTTATTCATTGCTGGTAAAATTGTACTAAAAATGGCTATGTATAGTTAGCCTCCACAGTTTGATACATTTTTAATAAAGATTGTACTGAATTTTCTAGTATAAGGAAAAGGGTATTATAGCCTTTTGAAAAAAGGAAGCCAATGAAAAGTGATAAAATATAACTATGCTGTTTACATACTCAAAAACTCAGCCTATAACGTGCCCACTACTGGAACACTGGCCTCCTCTCCGTGAGAGGGAGTGGGCCGTAACCCACCACGCGGGCCCAGTGCGGATTGGTAGATGTCACATGTCTTCGAATTTTTGGTTCTAGGACACGCCGGTTAGCCAGAGCTTTTTAGTAGAATTTTAAGGAAGATATTATTTTAAAGTCAAAAAAAGTTAAGGTTTCTCCTAAAATCCTTACTAATATTCTAAACGCGAAAGTTTGTATGTATGGATGTTTGTTACTCTTTCATGCAAAAACTACTGAATAGATTTGGATGAAATTTTGCACACAGATAGATTATAACCTAGATTAACACATAGGATACTTTTATCCCACGTGGAAGTCGGAAATTATCCCGCAGGAACGTACCCTGCGGGATAATTTCCGACTTCTACGTGGGCGAAGCCGCGGGCCGAAGCTAATAGTATTATAATATTTTTGAAGGCTGCCCTCGCTCTTATTATACAAATATCTACGACATTAATTGCCATGAACTGTGGTTTGTAATAAAGTCAAAAATCAAAATATTTTATTTCACTTATACTTGCATGGGCACTTATGAAACGTCAGAAGCTAGGTGCACGGTTCCAATTTGTCGCTTTCTATGGAGCGGCGCAAGAAACTCCACGTTTACTGTTTTAAAAATTTGTAATTGGCTTTTACAATGTTTTCAAATTACAGTGATAATAGATATGGGAGGACGGTGCAGGCCTGTCAATAAGTACCAGATACTTAGAGGAACTAACTTTGTTTGAGTTACCTACTCTGCAGCGTTACACTAATTGCAAAACGTACGTTGCAGAGTAGGTAACTCAAACAAACTCGACATTGTTGGCTAGTGTAAGAGCTTTACTGGAACATGGAACAAATTCAAACACTCTCATGTATTCTATATTATGCCGTTGAGTAACGTGTGAGAGTCGGCGCACATTGCAGATTTTAGTACCTGAAGGGAAATATTCTATAACATTCTTACCTGTATTTATGTATAATTAGCGAGTCACGGTTTTTGCAAACTGACGAAACTATCGAGGTTTCTTTATTATATCATATTGCAGTTTTATTTTATATTCATGGATTATATACAAACTCATAATATATTTTTAAAGTTGGTGAGAACCGCATTCTTATCCAAAGAACAGTTTAATGAACGTGGACGCACAGACAAACACGTACAGTAACTTTAATTTATAATTATGTTTAGATAGGATACATAATACGGGTCTACCCACATTGCGCCTTCCGGTCTCTAAACGATACTCGAGTCATAAACCCGTCCGAAGATCGGATGCGCGTTTACGCATGCACTGTATCGATTATTAGTGATTATTAGAATATTTATAAAATATATTTTGCATGATATTATCTTTTTCATCCTTCGGATATACTTAAATATGCGGAGAGCTAGCTCTAATTGATTTTTCTAATTCCATAACACTATTGTTTAGCGGTGCAGTAACCATCTTTCCAATTTTCATCGAAATTGTGCATATTGTCATCGAGTGAAATAGCTGTGTACATGGGGCCTACTCTCTAACTCCGTCAACGAAGATACGGGGCCGTCTGAAAGTAGTTCGAAACTTCTTAGTGAATCCTACAGCCAATTAACTAACTTTTTTGGACGGGCAAAAACGTATCGGGTCGGGAGTAGGGACAGCTGTCAAATTGTGTTATCATTCATTCTTAGTCCCGAACTAAGAATGAATGACAACACAATTTGACAGCTGTTCCACACTAATCTTCTGTACGTAAGTGATACGGAGCTACTTACTTACGCCCGTTACTTCGACCGAAACGACGGACTTCGTGCTAAGGGAGTAGGCCCCCATATCCAGACGGACGGACAAAGGAAGGGAGATGGTACAGACGGACATGACCAAATTTTGAATATAGAACCCTAAAAAATTGTCATTGGTTTTGTCGACTGATTTCTACTCTTTCTATAGACAGGGTTTGAGCATTAAATGCAGCGGTCACTTCGACAGCTGAGGGAACACGGGTGTGTTTTAGTCAGTAAAAGTCTGACACGCCCTCCTGCTCCACCCAGAGCGGGAGAAGTTATTTGATGAATGCCCACCCAAAAAAAAAGAAGGCTTTAAGCTCTAACAAAACAAAACAACGCTGTCAAAATCGAAATCGAATTTACCTGCATTGTTGTGTATTATATCCACACTGGCAGAGTACAGCCGCACGAGTTGATTTGCAAGGTTAAGCCACGCCTGCCGAGGTCGGTCCGTTGATGGGTGACCATTCATTACATACTACATAGTAACTGGTTTTTGAGATGTCAGATAGGCAGTCGCTCCATGCAAAATACACTACATCTGGTTAGGTTGGAAGCCGACCGCAACATTTTTGAGACAAGTCTATATAGAAGGTGATCCAAATTGGTAGCAAGCTTGTCCAAAACTGATGAATTAATTAATAATAAAAGAAAAAACAATGATTTAATTATTTAAATGCAGGCGTAACATGTGTGTTCTAACTTTCCCTGCGATACTCACTTACAGTTTGCATCCGAAACGTTCCTCAGTTTCATTCCCTTTCCGCAATAATACACCAGTGTGGGTTGACACTCCTAGCGGGGTGCAACTTTCACTACTAGTTAAAAGTTTGTTATTCAATGTACACGAAGTATGTTAACAACCTGTTTGGTAGTCACGTACAGGGTGCGGTATGCCAGGTAGATTGTTTCGGTGTTAATATTTGGCTACCAAATTGCTGATATGAAGTTTTTAGGGCGCTCATTCCGGGCTGGTCTGCGGGTTGGCGATCGCAGTATGGTGGTAAAATGCATAAAGAACGCTGCTGCCCATTCTCTGGTAAGTCGCCTTCGGTAGTAGTCGCCTTCTACGACACCCACGGGAAGAAATGAGATGGTGCTATGCTTTTTATCAGTTTTGTAGGCATATATCGCCATTCATTCATCTGCATTAGCTCACCAACTTCCCCTAAACGGTTTGCTACGTATACTTTATAGTTACGAATATCATTTATTATCCAGTGTAGCACTGTTGTCGAGTCGCTCCAAAGTATTCGTTGTTCAGGGTTTATGGTATGTTCTCTAGCTCAATAGCTCAATAGACTAGCAGACTCAATAGTCTGCTAGTCTAGACTCTAGGATAGCAGCTTGAAGTTCCAAACGTGGAATTATTATCGGTTTGTTTTCTACAACTCGACATTTACTCGAAATTATTGCTACGCATGTGTTATTCTGGTCGTCATTCCATCTCCAGTACGCGACGACGCAATATGCCTTGCTAGACGCATAACAAAATACATGCATCTATCTGTAGGTGTCTACAACTATTTTGAGTCAATCTTTCCATCATTGATGTTGCAACAGCTGTGCGTCGTAGCACTCGTAGTCGATGTCGCATCACCTACGTTCGTAGCAATATTCGTAGCACTCATAGCCGTAGCGCTTGAGTTGGATGGCGGGGGAATTTTATTTTCCTTCTCGCTCACTCCTGTGGTAGCAGCCGGATAGTGCCTTGGCAAGCTAAAATCTTGTAATGATTTCAATAAACCAATTCATTTGGACCATTTCTCAAACATTGTTTCGGGTAATAATCATCCCAACTGATCTGTAATTTCCAAGTTTCTTGTAATATAATTTTTCCATTTATGGTGTACGGTGCTAGAATGCCATATACGTAGGCTTTTGTGTCCCATTTATAATACTTTCGTGTATCCGCTTGAAAGATACGTTGAATCTCAAAGTATCATCACTTGGATGCCAAATCAATTCAATACGTTCGTGCGCCTTCATACTGTTATCCTATTTTGAATTTGACCGCTGCATCGCCTAGTATCTTTATGTAGGCTCGCAAGTAGGTACTTGTTTACTATTACTCGTCCAATTGCGAATTTCGAACCCGCCTTTTTGGTGAATGGACATGACGTCATGTATCAGTTGTATCGCGGTTTCTTTGTTAAGTATGCTATCTATATAATCATCCATATAGTAACTTTTATACATAGCAGAAGCCGCAGCGAACATTGATGAGTCATCAATGCTCGCTGCAGCAATGCAGTTTTTGTTTTTTTTACAAATTGGTCTATAAAGGGCGAGCAATTTGCACCAAAAATTAGAGACGTCATAACGTAGGTGTTTATACGTCCTACTGGTTACGAATAATGACATAAGTATATCAGCGCCTTTTAGTAAGTAATCGTTAAGTGATAACCTATTTGTTTTAGCTGCCGCGTCAAACACTACAATTTCTTGTTCTCAGCGGTGTAACATCTAAGATCTAAGTTGTTCCACCTTTTTGCATAGTCGTTATCAAATAGATGTCGGATGCGTTCTTCGTATCTGTTCGCATATTCTTTGCTTCTTTTTAATTTGTGTTCTACTCCTTTTGACTGAAAGAGTGTAGACTTTCACAGAGCCGTCGGATACGAGTCCGGCATCACACATTTCTCATCTCGCCACGGTAAGCCAACATACCATTGACCATTGATGAGTGCAGAAGTTCGTTCTAAACTTTCTTCAGCGCTTAAATTTTCTGAATTCTGTCTTGGGTTGCCAAACACAACCAAGGACTCGACTGAGAACGACCTTCGTACCTCCTCCTGAATTTCTCGTCACTAGAGACAAACAATGAGGAGTAACGTACTGCAGAATCAGGTAAGTAAACATTAGGTACCCTTCCATGCAGGCACCAACCCAGGAGAGTCCGGATGGCACAGGGTTCGTCGGGTCTCACCACCCTCATTTCCAAAGGTAAATCTTGTCCAACTAAGACTAGTGGTTGTAGTTGTGTTTCTGTGCATAAATTATGGCTGACATCACATAGGTGCGTGTAGTTTTGGTTATTTACTGTAGACAAACTTTGTGGTAGATTTAATTCTTAAACAATTCGCGCGTCGATCGTAAACATCATCAACACCACACAAAGTTTCCTTTGCGCGCTGTACGTTGCATACTAGTTCGCTGTCGTTCTACGCGCCACATACCCGAAGTCATTCCCGGCGGCCACGCAACCCCACTTGCCCGGTTTCTGAAGTTCGCAGTTAATTTCCCAATAACTATTGAATCAATAAAGTTACGTACACGATAAACGTCGGTTAACTCCCACTGGGTTTCTGAATCTGCAACAAGCCATTCATTAACTATTCAACCCATAACTAGCTCATTAGTTGCCGCTATAGAAACTGAATTTTAAATGCGATATCCTGAACAGACCCACTGTTCAGGATATCGCATTTAAAATTCGGTTTTGCACGTAGATGTTGTCACAGTGTGATTCAACATCATTGTCTTCTTTTTTTTTCAAAGAAACGTTGACTTTTTTTTATTGTTTTAAGTAAAAACTATTTGTCTTTCCAATCGTTTGCGCTTTATCCAATCTATTGTAAAAAAAACAGACAATGGACATTTGCGATGCACAAGGGGAGCTAGAGCAGGTCTGATAATTATTAATAGTATTCTTATCAAAGCGATATTATCTCATAATAAATTCCTCATCCGTCAATATTATTAAGTTATTAAGTTTCTGGATATCTACTGATGTATTCAAAATAAATATAATAGTCTGATTTCGAGCTGCTTGTATTCATTATAATAAAACTCATTGTTTTTAAGTTTTAATATTATCTTTTACTGACTATTTAATACACGTTTTAAGTATAACCCAAAAATTTGACATAGTTTGGCTATGAAATGAAACGTCAAATAGTTATGGAACTGATAAACGGCCAACTATTCTCAGTTAAAATAACCTGAGTTTAAACGGAGTTTATCTTACATTGCGGTGTTCGGAAACGCAATTTCACAAGTTATCGAACCAATAGCGCTAATGAATAGATAAACCACCGATACGAGTACCTCAGAAACCGAGCATTCCTCAGTCAGCGAAGCACTAATCAACGAAACAGTCGAACCATCGTCTAGCAGAGCGGTCGTACTCACATTTCCGTTTGGTCCGTGAATGTCTATAGGTACAATATTCAACATTACGGAACAGTTGACATTAATATTTGTTCTTAATGTCAACTGTTCCCTTCGGTTTGTACTGCTGGTACGGACTCACTACTCTCTTGACGCTGTACATAATGTAATAACCGGTGATGAGATTGTCCACAATTGTTTACGTCACAGCTGGGAGCGGTGCACGTGTCCTTACGATGATGCGCTGGTAAACACTTATAACAAATACCGTTACACTTTACGTGCAGACATCTGTCCTTCAATAGTGATTTTTTAAACTTTTAACTTGTATATTGTTCACTTTATCACTTTGTTTAACGTTTGAATGTGTCCGTTCTAGGTTGTGATAAAGTAGTATTATGGGTCATTAATTTTATAGCTTCTCCGGAGAGAAAATCTGATAGCCCATCTAGTCTAGGTTTTGGTGATTCGGCAGTGATAATCGGGTAACTGTAGTCTGTCCACTTTGCGAGCAGAGTAGTAGGTAGCTTGAATAAAATAATGTTAGCTACTTCCATGCCTTGTACAGGGCGGCCAAGAGCTCGTACAACTGCGACGTAGTTCTTTATTTTGACAGAAAACGGCACTATTTCTCGATGGTAATCTGTTGACAGGTTTTTCATATTTTTACACTCTTTATATTAGCTTCACTTGTATGTTTGTTTGTTTGTATGTAACCGACTCCTTAGAGCGCGATTTTGACCCACTTCAAACGGTCAGATTTCATTGAAACTTTGTAAACTTGTCGAGGACCGATGACAATTCAATAATTTTTAAAAAAATGAGAAAAAAAAACACGTTTTTGTAGTTAGCAGAACTAAAAAATAGAAAATAAATAATAGTTTAAAAAATTAAAAAAACACTATTATAAAAATACCTAGTCAAAAAGCACCCCACGCTTTTTAATTGAATTAAATTATTTTCTCCTGTTTTAGTTTGGTTTTTAAAGCGTGTTTTTTAGTTTTTTAAACTATTATTTTTATACCTGACACGATGCGGAAAAGAATGAATGTTTCCAAATTGCAGTTTCAGAGTGGAGATTACGTCTGCAGATGAAGCACCACTAATAAGCAGGCCGGCTATAGCTTTTTGAGCGGCGTCGCGCAGACACTAACGTAACCGCCAAAGGTTTTCTTTATCGGTGAAATTACATATTTCTGTGGATTTATTTATATTTTCCATATAAACTTGCTCAAATGGAGCCACTCTTTTGGATTGCCGCTGAAACTAGGAAGCTCTTTCGGTGTGCTGAGACGACTTATAAGTTTGGTATTTTGCTGAATAACGGGGGACGTGACCAGTTCTTTTATTGCGCTCGCAAGCTGTTGAACTGCTTCGTCTGTGTCGGCCGGGTTCGTGTGCGACTTCGGTTTCTCAGTGTCAAATTGCTGTAGTTCACGTTAACTACGCTTCAACCACTTTTCTATATCACCCACGCTGTTATTTTGCTTCGATGTTTTCTGATGGTGAACTGTATTCTTCTTTGAGTTCTACTAGGTCCGACGCTAATTTTCTATCATTGAGGTCCATTTCCTGGGCTGCCTCTAGTTTCAGTTTCTTTTTCTGTGCTTGTATCGATTGTGATGACGGTTTCTTGCACTTGACTGACTTTCGTGGTGTATGTGAAGGTGGATTTTGTTTTCCGGTTCGGTCTGATTTCACTACACTCGTGGCACAAGAATCTTTCACTTTAAGTTCATCATCCTTTCTTTTTACTGGTGTACGCGTTGGCATTTCCTGTGCTCCTGTTACCGGTTGTAACTTTGCCTTTAACTCCTCGCTTCTCTCCCGGTTTGCTAGTGGTACTGCGGGTATTAACCATGTTTCTCCTCGGCGGCGGATTATTAAACATTCGCGATCTGGCTCGAAGACCACTGTTAATGGTGTGGATCGAGGTAAAACAACGTGTAATGAGCAAACTATTCATTTTTAAAATTGTAGGGTTGGACAACAAAACTTTAAGTTAGGAAGCGCGCGCAGTCCTTCGAGTTAGAAATGGCACTGCGTCATCGCAAAATAAAACCCTCTCAAACCAAAACCTCTAAACCCTCTCAGACCCCGCGCGCTCCCATTACATTGTTTTTGTAATTGCATCTCTAACAATCATCATTATCTGCCTAGCCTTTTCTCAACTATATTGAGGTCAGCTTCCAGTCTAACCGGATGCAGCTGAATACCAGTATTTTACACGGAGCGACTGCCTATCGGACTTCTACAACCATAGGGTAATACAATACCCTTTGGTAAGACTGGTTATCAGGATTTCGGGCTTCTGACGACCCGCAACGGTTGTCAAAGATCCACCAATGACAGCTTTGACCAACGGCTTAACGTGATTTCCGAGGCACGGAGGAGTCTTGGTATGTAAAAATGGTCACCTATCCACAGACCAATCGCGGCCAGCGGTGTCAGGACACTTGCGCGAAAGACATTTGCCAGAAAGACACTTACGCGAACCCACATGCGCGAAAAGACATTTCCGCGCATGGACTTTTGCGCGACTGGACTTTTTCCCGACTGTACTTTTGCGCAAACGGACATATGCGCGAAAGACACTAGGGCGGACGACAGTTCCGGAAAGGACACGTGCGCGAATCCGCTTGCGCGAATCCACTTGTGCGAACGGACGGTTGCGCGAAAAAGTTGCGGAAATAAAATTTCTTCATAATATCACGCTTGTATTCTATCAAAGGGGTGGGCAGGGGTGTAGCAGACTAGAAATAAACAGCATATCTCCTAACTCTCTGAGCTAATCTGAAGATGGTGAATCAGACGCTCAACTCCTCCTGCTACTTTACTCTTTAAAAACTGCTTTTTTTGTGCGTTTGATAACGATGGATGGTTTCTGTGAATAGATCTTTAAACGATGTCCATTGGTGGTAATTACCTTGGAATGTTAGAATATCTATCTGAGTAGATTTGTCGCGATGAGAAACAGACCACATTTTAGAATTGATGGTTTTCTTCAACTCGGTGTACATTTTCTCATATCTGTTGAATTCCTCTTGGTACCAGACATCCTCATACCCGTTTTCACTTTCTATGTCCCAGTGCAGGCTATCGATGACAGTCCAACGACTTTGAAGTGACTTTAAAGCATCGTCGAACCCCACTTGTTCTGTAGTTGGTCTGCTTTTTAAACATTTCTTCTAATCTTTTGTCTTCACGCGTATCCCTACGTTGCTGTTGCAGTGCCTGTAAACGAGACAAATCCCCTGCTTGCTTCGATGTTCCTGCCTCTGCCGGCGGTTGTTGAGGTTTTTGCTAGCTTGACAGCAAGAGCTCCATGATTTTGGTAATAAGCTGCTTGATCAACAAATCGACTTCCTCTGCCTTATCAAAACAATTTTTTGTGAAATACACATGGTTAAATTCAGCATGAATGCAAGTGAAAATAAAGTGTATAAATCTTTTAAACTCCTTACACGAGAGCTACCCAATTTCTTCAAAATTGATTTCACTGCCTACCTACTTCCCTACAAACTGGTATAACACTGGTTGCAAGGTCCCGGTGCATAAACACTTCACTGTACTTTGCGAACCCAAGCCCTCAATGCTCGAAGGACCATGTAGAAGTTAGTACCTGCGTGGTTTAGCACTAACTTCTGTGTTGGTTGATATTTGGTTAACTTACTATTACAATAGAATGGTTATGGTTTGGGTGTTGGTTTACGATCACTGACTTAATGATACGAAATTATATGGTTTAAAAGGGTATATTGATTACTACAATTTATCCTAATATTAAATGGTAAACTTAAGCTAAATTAGCACTAAGGTGGTTTGATTTTGTTTGGTTTAAGTTACGCGATTGGTAGTGGAACATGAACTAACTGATAATAGTTGTGATACATGCATTTATGAAAATGCATGCAGGCAAAAGTGCTTAGCTGTTCAGCCGCAAATATTGTACCAAACATACATACAAAATTTCAGCTCAATTGGAAACCGGGAAGTGGGTCAAATTTAACTTGCAAGATTTCATTACAGACACCGATACAGGTTAAACTAAATATAAGCTTGTAAAAAAGTACTTCTAACCCTTCAACGTATTTCTAGGGCGCACAATGATGAGAAAATAAATTAAATTATATTATAACATGGATAGGACAAACAGAAAACTTAACTATGCACAACAACTATTCTAATGAATACAGGGAACACTAGAAATACTTATAAAGATGAAATAGGTAAGACATACACTAGTAAAGAAGAAAGTAGGTAGGTAAAAGTCTTAGGAAGCTATTCTAGTCTTCAAAATATTCATAAATTAAGTTGTTAACCTTTAAAGCAAAGCCCGCCGCGGCTCCAAATTTTCATAAGAAATAGGCATTCTTTACGAAAATTAGGAGCCGCGGCGGGCAACCCCGGAACGCAGTAATCGCTTCAGAGGTATTCAAAGTTCGAATTTGTACTCCTTCCACTCGAGTGCAATGAGGCCCGCGCATATTTGAGCGAGCCGCGCCGCAACTCAAAACAACGCAAATGCATTAGGTACATCCTACTATTTCAAATACAAAGTCAAGTCAAATCATTTATTTCAAGTAGGCACATTCTTGTGAACGACAAAATTTACAAAAAAATAGAATTGTTTCTATTTGCCCATCCCAAAATGTAGTTTCGTACTTATGAAGAAGAATGGCCACCGGCACCGTTACTCTTTTTTTAAATGTGTCATTTTATTTTGTATCGGTACACATCAATTACATTATTATAATATGAAGGCACCTAGAGTAAAATTACCACAATAGGTAAATAATTTGTATTATTGTTAGTGAATCACGTAAAAATAGGCGAACGGTTTTAGATTTTGGGACACAGTTATTTTATAACCTGGATTAACACATAGTATACTTTATATTCTGTTAGTATTTTCCCTAGGGATAATTTCCGACATCCAAACCAGAGGGCCTACACAAGTGACAATCGTTTTCAAATGTTTCGTATCTTACAAAGATTTTCAACAGGATTGACATAACATAGTTTTTGGTAGCCTATGTCAATCCAATACTTTTGACTTTTCCATCATCTATAACAAAATGTTATATCCTAGCCTAGCCTAGCCATTTAGCCTAGATTTTAGGCTGGTTTAGGCTATCAAAACACGTTGCAATGCTGCGTGACATCAGAAAAAAGCACGGTAGAAGTAGATACCTACTTTTCCGGACGAGATCCTCCACAACGAGGTCTTCTACTAAAATAAATATCTACACAATAATACCAGTCATATATTACCAATCTTATAACACCTCTCCAACTGCGCTGAACACTTTGGCTTACTGAAGTCTATCCAAATGTTAAATACAGGACGTGACGGTTATTAACTTATCGTGAACATCCCTCCGTTTGGTCCCTTTCACAGGCTCGGGCGATGCGAATTACGACGCGACTTGCATCAAGCAGTTTTGTTTGCGACTGTTACTTCGCAAGTCGCGTCGCGGTGACTCGTGGCATGCTCTAAAGAACTTCTTTCATTGGTTTTCCCCGCCGTCGCTGTCGCATGACGCGTTTCGCTTGAGCGTGTAGCTCGTATCCAAGCGGCATGAAGTCTTCGTGGACTGCACATTAACTTTGTTAGGTAACGTCCAACCCATGTCAAATTCGTTTACTCCGTGGATTCGTTGCAAGTTACCACCAGCAGGAGTTTATGTCTATCAGTGGTTGATTGCCATATACCTACATATGTAGTTAGTTCATATTCGATTCTAATGCCCGCTGGACCGTAAGACCGTTTGGCTACTGAATCCGATCAGCACCTTAATTGCGTAACACACGGTTAATCCTAATCTGTTTCATTTTGACAGTTCAACAATATTCATTGCGATAATAACGTTGTTGAGCAATTTTTCGAACACAATTATGAAGCAATGGTTTAGCAATCCCCCCCAGTGAGTTCTCGCATTGTCGTTGCGGGGGGGCTCAGTAGCCGTGGTCCGCTCCCTCGGTGAAGTGAAGAGGAACCCCAAGGTGGGGCCGCTCGTCAGGGCTTTTGTCTCCAAGCCGACGACGTAGCGGCCAAAAAGTAGGTTGCGGTGAGGTGCACCGCAACTCAGGCGGGGGGCGATGTCGAATGGGAGCCATCGCGGCTGAGGGTTACAGGCAGCGGCGGAGGAGGAGTGCCGGTACTTCTGAGTAGCGCTTAGTAGTCCATCCGTGGCCTGGACGGGGCCGCCACTGTTTGATAGCGGACGCGGTGGGGCCGCAGGAGAAGAGGAGTGTCGGTATAGCGTTGGCCGCTCTCCCTATCCCCTGCGGCTGAAAAGTGGTAGGCGGCGAGGCCACTGCACTGACCCGTTGCAGGGGGACCAAGGGTGCCAGACACGGGGTCGTCTGGGGCCCTTATGTTACTTGGTTCCTGGGGTGGTCACGGCGTGACATGCGTCTTGGTGCGCCGAGCTGGTGGGGTCCGCAAGGGCCGATGCCTGCCAGGGGTGCGGGTTGTTCGAAAGAGATACCGTCGCCCCTGGCACACAGGCAACTGTGGGAACACAGGTGGGTTTTAGTTCGTAAAAGTCTGACACGCCCTCCTGCTCCACCCAGAGCGGGAAAAGTTATTTGATGATTTCCCACCCTCAAAAAAAAAGTGGTTCAGCAATCTGTTTCAAAACGAAACAGATTATGATTAATCGTGCGTTACGCAATTAGGGTTCTGAATCCGAATTCAGATCCGAGTTCCATCTGAATTGATAATGTTATAAATTCGGTCAGATGGAATCCGGATCAAGTGCGCAACATTTGATACAATTAGCACTCCGTACCGACATTTCTCGGATTCGATTCGGTTGCAGTGCGAAAACGTACTAACGATAGGTGACTCTGAACGACGTGATGTTTCGTGTTTCACGCAATATGTAGGTACTTTTCGGTATTGGAATTGAAAGCTAAACGTAAACTGTTGCTTTTAAACCTTGCATGCTTTGTCTAATAATACTAATCAATAATAATATAAACTCATTTTCCAAAGTATGTAAAAGCGACCGACGGAAATATTTTATTCATATTGGAAAACCATGCTATGGGTAGTCATAATATGTGAAAAGTTTGCATACTACTACTACTACTACTTTGAAAAAACTGGTTTAGGTACCTATAATTCAGATAAAAAATATTCATTTTAAAATATATTTTTTTGCCATTAAATCTTTGTGTTCCCACTTTAATTTACGTCTTGTGGGACCCGTGTGGGACTTAGCAAATCTGTTATCCAAACACAAGCAGCCTGCGTTTTTCAGTTCCAGAACATTATTGGTTTGTCATAAATTCTGTAAGTGTTTTACTGTACCACATTTCACATAGATGTAGTATACTCGTAACTATGGGTCTATTACGAACGGAGTAAACGTAATGTATATTTACGAAACTTTAAAATTGTGAGCACTTGTTTCGTACACATGTAATTTTCATATCTACGGGTGATACTAATGTGCGTGTATTGATTATGGGATATGGGCGATATTTTTGATTCAAAAAACCTAAACGTTTACGTTACGTTTCGCGTTCGTGCTGGGGCTTTGGTAACCAATTTAAGTAGGTAGTTAAGTAGTAGGTAATCCCAACATGTTAGAACTTAAATATCCATGGGTTCCCTCACACATGACAGCTGCGTCAGGAGCTCACTAATTATGACGTGACTACTTAGTAGTGATTCATATTGCCACACACACACAATTATAAATGCTTTCACTGTGATTCTCGTTCCTTGGGACCGCTGTCACGTGTTGACCTCTGCTGTGAATCATAATGTGAACATTGACATTGATTTGTTTTTGTATAGCAATACTCAAAGAGCCTCCGCGACAGACGATTCTTAATCTTAATATTCTATAAATATACGTCTGGTGCACCCAGGGGCAACCTTGCTCATTCAGTCACTTTGTATTTCATCTTTCACTCGAAGTGAAACGTCTGATCACAAAATCACCAGTCTTTCCACCCTGTAAAAATCTCACCGTGAAAACTTGGGTGAATAGCGTAAATTCCTAACATAAGGCGTAATGACAGCTCATGTCAGACTCTTTCTGAACTGAGTTTTCACGGTGAGATTTTTACAGAATAGCACCACAAATGTGGCTAAGCTTTTTAAACAAACTAAGATAGAGGAGCCTCCAAGAAGTATAACGGCTGTGGTAGCCTTTGTGAGGCTGACTATTGATTCGCAGCCTCTAGGCTTACAGAATGATTGCTTTTGTAAAGTAGTAAAAGAGAGGGCTACCTCAAGAGAATAGTTGTCTAAAGTCTATAATGTTCCCACTGATGGGACGAAAGACTCTCTCTATGAGAGGGAAGGAGGATTTATCATATGAGAATTTTTAATTCACTATGAAAATCATCACACCTTGTTTCCCCAAAGGGTTTGGCAGAGGTGGACCTACACTCACATTTAGCCAGGTAAATTTAGGACCAGCGAAGAACTAAACGGACGAAAATTAATTCATAATAAACTGATCCAACGATGTTGGATTTCGGCACTTGGTATCTTTCACTTGCCTACAGAATGGTTGAAAAATGAAATGGAAGGGGCAAATGAACCTTCATTTCTAGTTAAGAGTACAATCCATAAGGACCTCGAGGAGAGACGGGTAGCGATGAGGAGGCTATGTTGAAATAAGATGCTGATTTTTGTTTGAGTCTTGTCCGTAGATTTTGGCTTCTTCTTAGTTGTTGCCCCTTCGGGGGCACTTTTTTTGGGGATAGCTTATTGCAGAACAACCTAGGAAGTTGTCGGCTGCATAACTGAACTTGCCTGTGGCTCTATATATTAAGGCCTCCAGGGCTTCAAAACATAAAACAAAGCGTCTACACGCTAAGGGCATCCTGTAGTCGCAGCGGGCGTCGGCGGGGAGTATGGAAGGATGGCGTTCTGTGTTTATGTATTTTGAGCATACTGGTGGACTTGCTACTCTCGGAAATGGTTAGGGTATGCCATGGCCAGTGAATCCTACTAATGCAAGGTCCTCCCGCATTAGTACGAGTTGCTGCCCGTGTGACGGTCAGCTAGTAACCAGGAGATTAGGGTGCTTTATAGCAGAGTCGACCAAGTACCGACAAATGACACGCCTTCCATACGGGCCTTTTTACCTCACAGATAGTTTTTAATGAATGATCTTCCTTGTCTATATAAAATACCAACATTGAACATATCAACACGTAATAAAAATCGTAGAAACTAAACTCCAAGAACTGTAGTTTGTACATTTACCCTTAAATAAATCTTTTAATTACTTCGAAACCAGTGGTCCAATTTACATGATTCCAACTGGAATATCCGTTTTATACATAACTCTACTATTTTAACCTGAAATTATCAAAAAGTGTACGGTAAAACGGGGCTACTTTAACAGTAAGGGTAATTTTGACAGTTTATGGGGCTACTTTAACAGTGCGCTAAAATACTGTTTAAAAGTGTGCCTATGATGATTAAGTGTATATAATTTTGTAACCTACCTACCTAAGTCATAAAATCAAAATCAAAAGTCATTTATTCAAACTAGGCTGAGAGTCAGCTCTTTTTGAACGTCAAAATAAAATTACATAAGACAGTCCCCCCAAAAACGCCCGCCCTTCACCACTTCCTAGTGTTTTAGCTGGGAAGAAGAAGTAGCGAAACAAACTCCCCAGCAGCACAGCTGTCTGTTAAGTTAGAAGAACTTGATTCTATACAATTATAGGTAATAAAAATTACGAAACACAAAACAAAAACATAAAATTTGCCATATCGCACCTTTAGAAGTATAGAGACCTAATGCGAAATTAGCCGAAACCAAAATAGGTCTCTATAATTCTAATAATTCTAAATAATTTTGCTTGCGGCTAATTTCGCATTAGGTCTCTATACTTCTAAAGGTGCGATATGTCAGCTAGCACACGCCAATATACCATCAAAAATTTAAAACTAAAAATAATAGAAAATTAAAACAAAACGTAAACAGAACTTCCAATCTAAATAAAAGCCTCTAGGCATAAAGGGCATGCCCGCTTACATATGCAATTCTGCATTATGCAAATATAGCTATAAGTAACTTAAAGTAACAAAAGTTAAACTAGGACGTCTGGACTAAAATTAATAAAAACTTAATACAATTAACAATAACAAAACCATGGTCAGCAAGACGACCAGTCACCACGAGCAGCACCCGTTCACAAGCATAACGCAAAGATCAGCCATTACCCCCCTCGCCATATTTGAGGGAAGGAGGCAACCCGACCCCCGACGCTACCGCAAGCAGTGACATCTAAGGGAGCATGACGAACTTGCTGCCGGTTGCACTGGCAAGAATAATCATGAATTGTCGAGGTCGCTAGCTAACTACATATTGCAATACTACTCATTTAAAAAAAACATTGTAATGAGAAGATTAAGTCAACAAATAAATGAAAAAAAAAAGAAAAACTGAATTATACAGTCAGATAAAAAAAAGCAATTATATGAAATAACATAATGATATAACCTGTCAGTAGGTAAGCTAATTCTGGTGAAAGAACACAAACATTGTCTTGAGTTAATCACAGCGACCAACAATTCTTATCATTTAAGTAGTCGTTAATAGAATAGTACGCCTTTGAACAAAGGGTGGATTTTACTTTAGCTTTAAACGCACTAAAATGCAAATCTAGCAAGGAAGAGGGTAGCTTGTTATAGAAGGTTATACCCAGACCTACAAATGAGTTATGAACCTTATGTAGCCGGTGAAAGGGAACACGTAGTTTGTCCTTATTTCTAGTATTAATATTATGAATATCACTGTTTTTAGTGTACATGTGTATATTTTGCCTAATAATAGGTCTTTACCTATGAAATTGCCGTTTTGTATGAAAAAATTTAAACGAATTTTTTTCATGTATTTTTTATTTGTATTAATCGAAGTAATCACCCATGCAATCAATGCATCTTTGCCATCGCAGTGGCAGTTTATTGATGGCCTTCTTAAAGAAATCAGCTGGACGGGAGGCAACAAATTCTTCAAAGGCATTTTGTACTGCCTCTCGGGTATTGAATTTTTTTCCCGCCAAGAAGTTATCCAAATTCTGGAAAAAGTAGTAGTCTGTAGGCGCAAGGTCTGGTGAGTAGGGCGGATGACGGAGAGCTTCCAACCCCAGTTCTTGCAACTTGGAGACCGTCTGCTGTGCAGTATGAGGTCGCGCGTTGTCGTGCAGGAGCAGCGGAGACGAGCGATTGACCAATGCTGGTTGGAGATGTGCCAGCTTCTCCATCATTGTGTTCAGTTCTTCACAGTACACATCTGCTCACCCCGTTTGGTAAGAAGCTGTGATGAATCACACCGGCGCTAGACCACCAAACAGTGACCATCAATTTTCTTGGGGTAAGTTTTCGTTTAGGGCATTGTTTAGGTGCTGAACCAGGATCCAACCAACTTGCTGAGCGCTTGCGGTTATCAAACAGAATCCATTTTTCATCGCAGGTAACAATGCGGTTCAAAATTCCTTCATTTGTGTGTCTGTTGAGCAGTGCAAGGCACGTCTCGACGCGTACTTCGCGCTGACGATCATTGAGTTCGTGGGGCACCCATTTGTCAAGCTTTTTTACCTTGCCAATTTGACGCAAATGGACCAATATTGTTTTGACGCTAACGTCGAAAGCTGCTGCTAATTCAGCCGTAGATTGTGTATCATCAGCTTCCACAATCGCCTTTAATTCGTCATTGTCGACCAAAATCTTCGGACGACCGCGAGGTTCATTTTTCAGGTCGAAATTTCCAGAACGGAAGCGAGCAAACCAATAACAGGTGGTGCGTTGGTTTGTTGTGTTAGCTCCGTAAACGTCGTTGATGTTGCGTGCCGCTTGTGCCGCGTTGCTGCCACGACGGTACTCATATTCCATAATTACTCGAATTTTTAACGTATCCATGATGACGAAAAAGATTGAAATGCGATGAAAATGTAACACTAATCAATAAACAAATGACTACTTTTGGAAAAAAAAAATCCATGTTTTTAAAATAAAATTAATTTGAAATTAGAATTCTTACCCAAACAAAAATTATTTTGATTTGAAATGGCCAGTACTGCAAAACGGCAATTTCATAGGTAAAGACCTAATATATAAGATGTTGGCGAAGAAGAATTGCGATGCCACCGTGAGAATCCCAACATCTTTTAAAAAATCTCTCAGAGAAACTCTAGAACCTAGTTGGTAAATTGCTCGAACAGCTCGTTTTTGAAGAACAAAAATATTTTGAATGTCAGCGGCTTTGCCCCACAGCAGAATGCCGTAGGACATAACGCTATGAAAATAACTAAAATAAACTAACCGAGCTGTATCAACGTCAGTGTATTGTCTTACTTTCCTGACGGCGTAGGCGGCTGAACTGAGCCTTCCCACTAGGCTTGATATATGTAATCCCCACTGAAGTTTGGCATCTACTGTTAAGCCTAGAAAAACTGCCGAGTCTACAGTTTTAAGCACCTCATTATCTAAGACGATGTTGGGTCCTAAATTACTAACATTCGGTAAGGCGAACTTGATACATTTAGTTTTCTTGGCATTGAGAACTAGGTTATTTACGGTAAACCAATCCGTAACCATTGAGAGTGCACTGTTTACGTCGTCAAAATCTTGTCTGTTCCTGTCTACTTTAAAGATAAGAGAGGTATCATCAGCAAACAGTACAACGTTACAGATATCCTTTAAATAGAATGGTAAGTCATTAATATACACTAAGAATAAGGATGGACCTAGTATTGAGCCTTGAGGTACACCTAACTGAACTGGTCGCCCGGATGATTTCACACCATTAACATCTACACATTGGTGCCTATTTTGCAAATAAGAGCTTATTACGTTAAGAGCTTTGTTTTGAACACCGTAATGACGTAGTTTACGCAAAAGCGTGTCATGGTGCACGCAATCAAAGGCTTTGGAGAGATCACAGAAAACTCCAATAGCATTTTGCGAGTTTTCCCACGCGTTAAAAATGTGTTTCAGCAGAGCAACACCCGCATCTGTAGTCGAACGACCTTTTGTAAAGCCATATTGTTCATCGTGAAGGAGGCTATTTAAATTAAAATGTCTTAGCAACTGCTTGAGTATTAACTTTTCAAATATTTTACTAAATGCAGGTAAGATAGAAATAGGCCTAAAATTGCCAACGTTATTTTTATTACCTGATTTAAATAATGGTATGACTTTACTACTCTTCATGAGGTCAGGAAAAGACCCTAGATCAACACATTTATTAAAAGTAACAGCTAGATAGGGGGCTACGATGTCGATTTTATTACTTAAAAGCTTAATGGAGATGCCCCAATAGTCTCCAGTGTTTTTAGACTTAAGTGTGTTAAAAATGTTAACCACATCAACAGGCGTTACATGTTCGAAACTAAATAAGCGACTACATTTGGGCACACTACTGTGCAAAAGATTTTCAGCTTTAGACGGGGACGAATTTAAGGAGCGAGTTGTAGTAATAGGTATGTTGGTAAAAAACTCATTAAATGCCTCAGCTACGTCGGCAGCTTTATCAACTAATTTGTTGTTGACCATAATCTCTAATTGTTTTTCCTGTTTAACCGATTTACCCGTTTCATTGTTAATAATAATCCATGTGGTTTATTAAATATGATAAAGATGAGTTATTGATCTCAAAAACTTGTTGTTTTTAAGTATTAAAATTTCCGGAAATTTTAATAAAAACAAAATATGCATTATACAGGTATAATGCACACAGTATTGAATTGCTTAATCAAAATTATGTTAAAGTAATCCTTACATTTTAATTTAAATCTCTGACATAAGTTGCATTTTAATGCCTTTTCAAAGAAACCCCACTTCCGGGTAACGTTGACACCATTTAAAAAGAAATGTGGGGGGCCTTTGGGGCTTTATATAGGTATGAATTAGACTACCAAAGGACACATTGTTTTGTTGGAATAAAATAAACATTAATCTTGGGTGTTAACTAAAAGTAAATACCAATACTCTGCCAAAACCTGTGCAAAGTAGCCCCGTTTTACGGTACATAAACAAAACATCTTTCTTCTTTTTCTTTTAACTATCCATAGGTATATTATAAAAAACTTGCTTTAGTCGCTATTTTTAGATTTTAGAATGAAAACGAATCGCTTATCTAAGCTAGATAGACTACTGTCAGGGGTGCAGGTTGTTCGAAAGAGATACCGCGGCCCCTGGCACATAGGCAACTGAGGGAACACGGGTGGGTTTTAGTCAGTAAAATTCTGACACGCCCTCCTGCTCCACTCAGAACGGGAAAAGTTATTTGATGATTTCACACCCAAAAAAAAAAGAGAATAAAACAAAGCTAGATAGGCTAATTTAGAAGCATAATCATCAAATTAGAAAAATCTGTTAAACTCTAATTGGTCTCGTAGAAAACTATTCTAACTCACGACTCGATATTCACACTAAACCTCCTGCTACTTCAAAAAAAATACCAGTACATCGGAATCGAACTGACAACTACAGGTTCGCAAGGAATTGTCCCACTGCTTAGTTATTTTACTTTGTCTAAAGTTAGATAAATAGCCGTTCTTTTACTATGTCATGATTGACTGCTTAGCTCTTGAAGGGAATAGCGGGATGTTAATCATACCTGTAGCTATCTGCTTTGTTCCCTGTAAGCCCAGTGAAGTAATGGAATAGTTTGAATGTTGTCATACACTAGTATTTGTGTTCGCTCTCATCTAGTCTCCTTTACTACGTAAATGTATGGGAAGATTCTTTGCGATTTCCGGCTTTTGTAATACTCAAACCTCTGTGGTCCCTCAAACCTTTGTGGTGAGTTAGAGTATAAAAAACAGGATCGATTGGCATCACATTTTTTATTTGTGAAAATTGTAAATTTTTTGCCGACTGTACTTATTTTAATTTGTGAAAGCAAATAAGATCAGTTCCTAAAGCCGTTTGCATGTGACAACTGTTGAGTTACCTATCCTTATTGCCCCATCCAACCTGTCTCTGTTGTGCTGTGGAGTTTGTTCCGCTACTTCTTCTTCCCAGCTAAAGCACTAGGAAGTGGTGACGGGTGGGCGTTTTTGAGGGGACTGTCTTATGTAAATTTGACGTTCAAAAAGTGCTGACTCACCCTTGTTTGAATAAATTACTTTTGATTTTGATTGATTTTTGAGTAGGAACGCGTCCTTACTATTTTGATTGAGTAATGGAACATAACCAACTTACCTATAGTATGTAGTTTCATTTCATGTAGTTAAGTTTCCACTTCTTCTAGCTTTAATATTGTATTCGAGTGCTTCTTAGTTCCAAGATAATTCAGTACGTTTCTCAAAAGTAAAGGTCTGAAGCTTAACCTAGTCTACCTTTCAGTGAATCCTTTGGAACGCGCATTTCATGGCAGTGGAAACGCTTTGATTCGTTAGCTATGTTTAGTAAAGTATTAATACCTAGAAATGCTTTGATATCAAAGCATAACTGGGTAGTTTGTTGACATGGAGCTAGTTTATGGAACTTGTTGAATTTATGTGAGTAGATATAGAATATCGTTTCATGAAGCAACGTTAACTGACAATGCAAACACTGCTCAGCTAGTCCGTAAGATACTGCATAAAACAGAGTACCAAATACACGAACATACAACTCACGCCTCATTCCATGGCAGACATAAATTAAATAACGCCACCGCCCACTGTCTTTCACAATCCGAAGGATTTGGAATTAATTTCCTAATCCATTGCATCAATAAGTTCAATAATTCTTTTGCTTGGCAATGCAAATCATGCAATGAATGCTGTCGAATTGTCAATTATTATTGTTAGTCATAACATAACATCACTCTTTGTTTTCCCGAAGGGTTGGGCAGAGGCAATTGTTAGCGTGTTACACAGTCATACCAGGTACTTAAGGACGTAAGAATAACGCGCGGAATTTTATCGTAGACGTGATTCTCAACTGTCGGTTTTTTTTTTTTGTTTTTTTGGCGTGGGAAATATCATCATATAACTTCTCCCGCTCTGGGTGGAGCGGGAGGGCGTGTCAGACTTTTACTGACTAAAACCCACCCGTGTTCCCTCAGTTGACTGTGTGTCAACTCTTGGTGTTTAGCCGAGCATTGAGAATCCAACAGAGTGCATCCCAACGCGTCGATAAAACACACAGTCCGATTTTCAATTCTCTGCGCTAAGCAGTGCGTTGAAAATCCAGCGCGCAAAAAAATCGCGCTGTGATATTTTTACGTCCAGGCGAAGGTGGTCTAACCGAACAAGTTCAAAAGTTGCCATAGTGGAAAATATTATCGATGCAAATTAACTACTAATCAGTCCTGTGTGTAGAGCAGTGGTGGCCAAGTGGTTTGACCGGTACCGTCTGACATAGCAGATAATACCGGTCGGCAGGTTGGAAATACGGTCAAGCTTTTGGCGGCAGAAGTTGTACACGTTGCCTTTGGTAGACTCATAACCCGAGCACTCAGCATGAGCCCAAAGCCATAGGTACTGAACGCACCAAAGACCGTACCGGTACGAAAGGTCGTAGTTCCGGCCATAATCGTCAAATAACATGCATCTATTCAAGATCGTACACCTCGGTGTCATCATCATCACTATCTCATACGTCAGTCCTTTCGATTTCGGAGTCTGATGAACTCTGGTCCTTATTCTCATTCTGGAGAACACTAAGCATTTTTTGGTTTATAAAAATGGGTTACATACTATGTATGACTATGCTGCGAATTAATTTCTTTTGGAGAATTATAATTGTATTCGCACATCCAGGTGAATACAATTTCGAAAGGTTATCTCTTCGAGTCCTAAAAACGTAAATCGTTTCCTGCTTTTGTACCGTTTGTTGTGAATTTGACTGGTAATGGGGCCTTATGCTAGGGTAGAAACTCATTAGCTTAGTTATTTTATAAATTATATGAAGATCTCTCCATCCAATTTGTTGTTTTATTTAAGAAAGAGGTAGGCTCTTCGTTAATATTTGCATTTTATTACATTTAATTAATTCAAGGACGTACAAATCCAACAAATCTTTAGCTGGAAATTACATAACAGTAGAAACATGTCAAGTTAGTATCCCCTTCAACGGTGGTATCACAATTAATTTTGGGTCGGGCAGAACCCTTTATATTGAAAGGTATAAACGAAAATGGTCCTAAGAGCAAAACGGCACTTTAGAAAAACGCTCTATTAGCGAATGGTCCGAAAAACAAAAGAACATTTCAATTTTTTTAAAGAATCCTTTTATGTGTCTTCTGCTCGAGACACTAAACATTTATAATATCTTAGCTAAAAAATGTGATGCGAGAAGCACAGAACCAGTCGGGTGGTGCTTGGGGGAGGCCTATGTCCAGCAGTGGACGTCTTTTGGCTGAAATGATGATGCTGATGATAATGATGATGTAATTAGAACCGTGCACCTAGCTTCTGACGTTTCATAAGTGCCCATGCAGGTTTAAGTGAAATAAAATATTTTGATTTTTGATTTTGATGAAGCTAAAAAAATACCTGCAGGTACTGCTACCCGTTATAAATCAGAATTCACTTGTTAAGTATGAGTGGCCAATAATTTTATTACAAGTATTTAGAATTTACGGTCAAAAATCGCAATAAATGCAGTATCAAATAAAAAAATATTATAACAAAACGGTAAAGGTTATTCTATTTTGTTTGCTACTTGCGTTTTAATACGTTTTCAATCTAAACATCCTGTCTGTCTCCCCTCAAATACAGTGAAGCAGATAATATTAGTAATACAGCCATACAGCATGTTATATAGTCATGCAGAGAGCGATCGAGTACTGTACGCAGGTTGCCTGCACCCTAATTGCGTAGCACGCGATTAATCATAATCGGTTTCATTTTGATAGTTCAACAATATTCAGACACATTTTTCAAACATATAAAGCAATGGTTTAGCCATCTGTTTCAAAACGAAACAAATTATGGTGCGGGTTAACGTTCGCATAAAAGTTCTCTGGTTTGTTTTTCCTGTTAAGCGTTTTATAACGAAGTTGCAAAGTTCCGAAGTTGTTGAAGTTGTTCATTCTGTGCACATTTGGTGAATGAACAGTAGGCGGAAAAAAAGTGTACTATTTTGACTATCGCGACACTTTTACCACGTAACACAAGTGTGCACTTCAGTCCAACCGAGTGTCCCGATACCTCTCGTCCCTTTTTTGTTATTGTACAAGCTGAGCTTTTGTAAGCTCAAAATATATCTCACGCGAATGAATATGTTTAACTTGTTATTTGCTTTCGAGGATATTGTAACAGGAAATAGTTATTTAGTACCAGAGCATATTTTTCTTTGTCTCAGTAAGTGTTCTAGCAAAACAGTAGTACTAGTTAGATTTAAAGAAACATGTCGAGAATATCACGCCGCGCCGGGCAACCGCGGGGAAGCTGCGGTCGCGGAGGGGGCTCTCGAGCAGCGGGCGCGCACCGGACGGCTCGGCACTGCGTCATCGTCCGAGCGACAGCATACAAACATTATATATAACCTCCTTTTTCTCGCCGGTTCAAATATAGTGGACCGTTTTGTTACCCCTTTTATAAATTCATATAATACAGTCCACTATTAATGAAGTTACCGTGTTTTAGTCCTCATACCGCCTGGAGGATACTATACATTGGTCTTCATACCGTTGTACGCATTACAAGTTCTTCTAAGTAATTGAAATAATAATCATATCAGTGCTTAAACGAAAACTTAAAAATAATTACGAAAACTAAGATCCGAGGGTCCAGCGACGTAACAATAGGGTGGCTGGACATGCCACGGGCCCCCAGGCGGAGGGGGCCCCTGACAAGGCTATGAGCACACGAAGATTCTCAGTATTCGATACACTTTTAGGCACGAAATAATAAAGTCATTTTCAATAGGAGAACTTGCTCTTTTATTCATCATAAAGAATCATTTTATTTCTTGAAGCTTTACTGAACTGTGCACTGCATTTGGTACTACAAAAGCAGCTTAAACAAATGAACATTATCAACATTAAAATTGTTAAAATCTTATTTAACAAATTCTACAGGTTGGTTTTCATAAGAAAGTTTACGCAACTTAGCTATTCTTTCCATCGAAGATTCCATGGCCCGAAATTTGTACTTGGCTGATGGCATTAACACTTCTGCAGAACAGAACGCCCAAAAAAAGAATTTTAGTACCTACTTAAAATGTACTAAAACGAAAACTGTGATTTCGTTCCAATAAGCTCTAACTTAACAGTTACTAAGAAATTATTATAGCTTTTGTACGTACTTCACGTTATTTGAAAAAAAAAAACTATAACGTCTGTTGAGCTTCCTTACATTCCAATCCAATGTATTTACCACGGGCCTCAAACGGTATAGCTACGCTACTACACTTTACACTCGCGTACACACTTTACCAGCCTGTGCAGTCTTAAGAATCTTTTGAATATTCTCTACACTCTCAGTCTTTGCGGGACGAATGTCGTAAGGCGTACACACATCTCCCACATCTGAAGTAACAGTGTCAATAATCTCATTACTTTTCAGCAGCATACCCAAGTGCAGCTTCAACCTCGTGACTCCGTCTCGGTAAAGCAAGTGAATATTCGCCTGATCCAAGATTTTAAGAGAGAACTGTTCATTCAGCTTCACGCTTTTGATTCTTATCTGAAAAGGCCTGAACTTCTGCTTCAATTTAAATTTTTTCTCTTTGACGAAATGATCTAGTTCGATCGCAACCATTTCGGGATGGGCTGGCCTTGCAGATTCGGTTGTATTTTTACTGGTGGTCGATTGTTTTGCTCGCTCAAGTTTAGGATCCCGTTCTTTCAAGCATTTGTCGATGAAGACTCGCTGTAAGACCGGTGGGTCGTTTAGAGTGTGCCATTTCCACTTGCTGGGTGGGCCAATCTTTGGGTCCACTAGTACACCTTCTGATTGATTGTATTTTAATCTGTTGAATAAAGATTTTAAATCAAGCTCGTTGTAAGGGTTCCTACAAGACCTCATATTACATTTAATTAACATAATAAGCCTTTACCGCGTTGATTTATATATACCTAACGAATACTACGATGTAACGGTGCAACCCTATATCTAGTAGCTAAAATAAGTTATTTCTTAAAAGTTACATCGAATTACACGTATTTTGAAGTTAAAGTGATACTGAGGGCATACCGCATACACCATTATTATTATACGTGGGACACTCAGAAAGTGGTGCGAAAATAAAAATAAAAAATTACATATGTAAATATTTTTTTTTAAATCTTTTCAAAGTACTCTCCACTAGCCTCTATACAAAGTTTCATGCGGCTGAACCAGTTTTCGAAACACTTTTTCCAGTCCGCCGCAGACACCTCGTTTACAGCCTGCACGAACGCTGACAGCGCATCTTCCGGCGACGAAAATTGTATCCCTTTGAGCTGATTTTTTATCATTGGGAATAAAAAGAAGTCACACGGTGCTAGGTCAGGGCTATAAGGAGGGTGACCCAGGTGTTTTATCGGCGTGCTGTCCAGGAAGCCCCTCGTTTTGAGCGCGGTGTGCAAAGCGCTTGTTGCTCACAACAGATAAATCTTCTGCCCAGCATTTGGTAGTATACCATTCAGCGTTGATGCTTCTTTGGTTCCGTAAAGGAATTGAAACCAAGTAGCCAGTCGAATTGCAAAGCTAGCGATCAAAATCTTCCCTCCGCTTCTAGATCGCTACACTTTGGTAGGCGTTGATTCGTTTTGAAACACCCAAACCGTCAACTGACGGTTCGTTTCTGGATTGTATTGATAAATCCAAGACTCATCACCTGTAATGATGTCGTAAATACGCCGAGACGAGCCTGCTTCAAATTTGTTTATCATATCACGGCACCATTCCACCCGGGCCTACTTCTAAGCATCGGTGAGGTTGTGCGGCACCCAGCGTGAAACTATCCTCCTCACGCGAAAATGCACGTGTAGAATTTTGTGTAGGCTTCCCAATCCAACATGCAGTATGTGCTAAATCTGTTTATACGTAACTCACCTATTGTCATGGATTACATTTTTCAATGCTAGCACGTTTTCTTCCGTAACAGCCGTCAAAGGGCGACCACTTCTTTCTTCATACCGAAGTTAGTCAACCGCTCTTCAATTCGTTATACCAACGATACACAGTTTCCTTAGAAGAGCCTTCATCCATGATTGCCATTTGAAGTCTATCGTACGATTGGTCCGGTTTCAGGCGACACTTGAAATTATAGCGCGAAAATGTTACCGGCGCAGATCCATTTTTTTAATGAGATACGTTAATTTAAATTAACTCGCAAACAATGTGGAATGAAATTTTGAAATTGGAACGTACCTATTTTTTCTTACAAATAATCATATTTTCAAAATAGATCTCTGGCTCTCATACATATAAACTTTTTTCGCAATACTTTCTGAGTGGCCTGGTATACCTTGAAGCCGGGTTTTTGTTGATGATGCAACTAAGACCAAGCTCTTACGAGCCACCTGCAGACACATTTGCTACTAGGTTACCGTGCCAACCAATCGCACAAAAGCCACGCCTCTCCATTTCGTAGCTTCCCGAAAATTGCGTATTTTCAGCAAGAATACCTACGCATAACAATATACTTTTTACTGAACAGTTGAAACGAGACACCAAGAGTACCCAACTCCGGCTTCAAACCACGTATTCGATTTTTTTTTTTACTACCTATGTGTTCTGGAAACTTATTGCATTAACTGATGTAATAATGTATTATTGTGATAAATGGAAAATGATTTTAAAACATATTTCCAATACAGTAACTTTGTAGTGTAGTCGTTTCTAAGAAAATTAGATCAGGTTTTCGTGGAACAAAAGCGAGTTCAACATATATCAATATACCTGACATTCCCATGAAGATCGTAGATAACACCATATCCTAGAACGTCGAATAAAGCAAGTATAGTGCGTGGCCTTATTTTACCACACTCAATTTCTGTGCCGGAGCTGTATACCACATATCTTTGACCAACATTGGCTTCTGAAACGAAGATAAGATAAATGTTTGTTTATCATTAGCCAAATTACCCTGTATAATACCAGTCTACTATTGTCCCACTCGACGGCTAAGGCCTCTTTTCATACAGAGAAGGTTTGACCGCCGCGTGCATTGACCACGACTCTGGCTCAATGTGGGGTGGCTATTTCAGACTTATATTGATTAAAAGACGGTTACCTCACGATATTTTACTCACCTTTGTCACCTGTACCTACATAAAATATGTTTTAAACATTGACGTCACATTTGTTATACTTGCGCGTATTTTAACCTACAACCTTGTGTATGAGAGCCAGCATGACATTAATCATCAATTCTCAACTCCTATCAAATTTATTAAATTAAGATTATGCAGACCTTGAGTATTACAATATTCCAAAGCTACAGTGCCGTTACGGTAATACCAATGGCCACGACCATTATGGTCAATGTCAGCCAGCTTTTGTCCACTGACGTAAAATAACTCTCCATCTTGCTGATGCCTCTTGAACCAACAGTTTTGTGAATTAGCTGGCTCCATTCTATATATATTCATCTGGAAAAAAGACGACAAAAGCATGACTAGTTGGAGGTAGAAGTTTAAACAGTAAAGTACTGTATTTTGTTTGAATGCATCAGAAACACGTATCTTATCTGTACGTAATATAAGGCCCATAGAACTACAATATTATTGTGCAATTGCACAAATTGCACAGGTTTATTGACTGCTTAGGGTTAGTGCCTACTGAATATAGCGCAATGATAGAACAAGAGTTAAATTTTTATTGCACTTTGTTTTAATTGCACCGTGTAAAATTAGTATTGCGCAGGTCTTGCTCACGCGAAAACGAGCCGCCCCGTTATTGTGTTAAAATAATAAAGGCTCCTGCAAACAGGTGCGACGCGATGATCGTAGATCAATTTATACAAAAACTTCATGGAAACTGACTACAAGAGTCGCGTGGCGCTGTCGTGTCGCGCCTGTCTCAATAAGCCTTAAATCGATTCGAGCGCAATGGGTGATTCATATCCAGGAAAAGCTTTTATTCAGTGCGCAAACTGTAAAAATGAATTCAGCATATCATTCTAGACTACCCAGCGCAGATTTTCTATGGAACAGATTTTTTTTTTTTTATAACAGACGATAAATTTCACAATTATCATAGTTTCAGGACGTGCGCAATAATAGATGCATACCCTTCGCATTAACTTTTCTGTAGGTAGTATGGTCCATCCTTTGCGGATAAATTCTTCATTAGATAACTGGTATTTGACTGCACCATCCTTAAACAACGTCTGAAAACATTATTTAATTATTTTTGACATAACTTTGGTTTATTAATTATTTGCGCTGTCTTAACACCAGAGCCTGTTTGTTGTGTGAAAAAGCGGGCAACAGAGCGAGAAATATATCTAGCAATAGAATTGCTTCATTTCAAATATAGGTATTCCAATTTCATTGGTGGATTCTTTCCTTGCTTTTTTATATTAATTCAAGGCAAATAAGCTTTTTTTTTGGTGGGAAATCCATCAAATAATTATTCCCGCTCTGTGTGTCAGACTTTTTCTGACCAAAACCCACCCGTGTTCCCTGTGGCCAGGGGCCGCGGTGTCTCTTTCGAACAACCCGCACCCCTGGCCGGCATCGGCCCTTGCGGACCCCAGCAGTTGGTGCTGACATCTCTTTGAGGCGCGCGTGGAACACAACGCGCCGTCGGCTCGGGCTTGGTCCTTACCGGACAGCGAGCTACCCATTACTCGCCGGCCGCAAGCCCGCGCCTACGGTGGCCGGGAATCAGCCTAGGATTCCCGACGCCCAGGGCGTCTTCCTCGGCGACTAAGGCTGTGAGGGCGCATAAACTGCCTCTCCCTCACGTGCGCCGCCTCCCTCTTCGCGAGCATTATTGCTTCGCAGAAGGAGGTGACGGCTACCTATGCACTCTCGCTCCGTACAATGGCCTGGACCAGGGCCGGACGCGAGAGATTGCCGCCGCCGATCGCCTCCACAAGGACACGGCGGTGCTCCGCCCAAGCCGGGCAGACCTCCACCGTATGCTCCACCTTGTCCTCAGAGCGATCTTCGCAGTGGAAACACCCGGGCGTTTCCTCCCGCCTTATTCGAAACAGGAACCTCCCGAAACAACCGTTTCCGGTGAGGCCCTGCGTCAGGCGGAAGGTGAGAACGCCGTGCCGCTTCTCAAGCCACTCCTCAAAGAGGGGACTTAGCGCCGCTACCATGGCGTGCCCAAAGGCAAATATGCTGACGGCGCACCTAATCATAGGTAGTCACGGCCACCCATGGACACTCTTACATTTCAAATCAGAACAGAGCAACGCTGCGTGGCAGCAAATAATACAAGAAAAGTTTTTATTCAGTGCGCAACTTTAACCATGAATTCGGCATTCCATTCTAGACCCCCCCAGCGAAGAAATATTTCGTCGGTTTTACAAAAAAAAATCGGCTGTTTCATAGAAAAGTGCAATACCTACACGGTCAAAATGTATGGAACATTTGTGTTTTTTTTGTATAACCCACGAAAAATTTCTGCGCTGGGGGGGTCTAGAATGATAATATGCTGAATTCATGGTTACAGTTTGCGCACTGGATAAAAACTTTTCCTGCATTGATATCGCGCCTCGTCGCATAACCACGTCATCTTCTGATAGATTCATGTGCATATTAGCACGTTTTAAGAATTATTGTAGAAATCTATGATATATCAAATCTGCATAGTGTCAATCTAGTAATGAATTGATGACAAAGTACCTACCCATACACCGTATAAAACAAAATTATACGAACCTTCGAGAGTAATACATAAACCTCGTAGTCTATACGTACTTGATACTTCAAATTAGGTCTGGCAATCGGGTCATCTGCGGATTGAAGCTGAGTGTCCCAGAGTAGTTCGGGTTCGGTATCTATTGGTTTTTCCCTTATGTCTTTCTTATCGGATGGTTTTGTATCCCCAAATACCAAAAGCTCTGTTATTTCATCTCGACTCGAAGGAAGTGGTTTTATTTTCTTCATTTTTCTTAAATTTTTCAATGTGACATTCTTGAGTCTTATCCTCTCTATCTCCGCCAGTTTAGCTACCTGTCTCTGTTTATTCAACTTAAAGTATTCTGCTTTTAATTGATTTTTGTGTAATAGAATTTCAGACAATTCCTTGGCGTCTCTTAGCAGTGGTGTCGACAATTTCTGTTTCGATTGATATTTCAAATACCTCCTTTTCTTTTCATCTTCAGGAGATAGATTTTCTTTTCCTTTCACTCCTTTTGTATTCTTTTTTTTCACTTTTAAATTTTCTGTATCTTTACTATCAGATAAATACTGCCCCAAATCTCTATTGTCAGCTTTTTCTAGTCCTGACTCTTGCCTCGAAGATTTGTCTGCCGAGGAATAATTTATACTATGTTTTGCCGACGTTTGTTTTTGTAGTTCCGCAGGTTTTTTGGATGCACTTTTTATAAGTTTAGTTACTTTTTTAGCAACACTTTTTTCAGAATCATACAATCTCAAACCCTCACCATGTCTAGCTGCTTCAAAACTTGTTTTTCCTTTGGAATATCTGGAACGTAAGACTTTGCTTCCATCTTTCGATACCGGTTTTTTGAAACCTGAAAATAGTTTTTGTACTTCCCCTGTACCAGAAGTATGCGCTTTGTTCAGGTTGTTATCTGAAGCATGAACCTTTTTTATATTTTGATCTTTTGTTAGTCCTAAATCGAATGCTTTTTTTGCATTGCTAATCAGCCTTAAATCAGAGATTCCTCCTTCGCCTTTAATTTTCAGATATTTGCACAAGCATATCCCTTCAGACGGTGATGGGTCGAGACTTTCACTAGACGAATCAAGGTTTTCCCCTACAAATTCGATTTTAGATAATAATTCTTCACGCGGTTCTTTGTTCTCTGACATACTTTGAAGAGACATTCGTTTTTCTTGATCTAGATTCGGAAATAAATCTATGGCTGGCTCTCGCATACCTAAGGGTTCGCTTATTGCATAAAATATTGTCTCTAATTCAATATCTCTGTATAGACTGTGCTGACACACACTCTCTTCATTAACTATTGCCTCTAACAAATGGTTGACTTTGCAAAGCCATACCTTGAAGTGTCTTTCTCGTGTTTTCTCTTGTGCGGATATAAACTCACTGACGATTAAGTCGCATCTTTTACATGTGTTATTAAGGCTCGTTGCTAGTTTGCAATGCTCGCAAACTCCGGTAGCTTCATTTTCCCTTATAGCTCTAATTTCGTCTAACAGGATACGAACTCTTGCTACTATTAATTTACATCGCTCACATTTTGTCTTGAATCGATCTGTTGAATTCTAATTGAGTTAAATAGGCAGGAAATAAATAAACCATTGAGTAATGTTATTTGTTTTACATAACTATAGAATTTGTATTTTTCAGTAGGCACCTGATTTTCTTTAGAAAATCATACGGTAAACATAATTTCAACTTTTCTAGTAAATGGGATGAACAACATAAGTTAAGGAATATCTCCCTTTCGAAGAGTGTTACCCGTACAAAAGTTATAATATTTAAGTTAGATTATTCTTTATTGCCATCAATTGTCCGTATTTATGCAAAATGGAACCACTCGACAAATTTCATTTTTTACTTTTTTTGAAGAATACTAATGTAAAAGTGGTCTAAATTTCTTATACAAAAAAGAACCACCTGATTTTCCTCTTGGAAACAAGGTATATTAAAAGCAGAACAGAACCAACAGCAATAACAAACGTTACTTGTAAAGCAAAACGGAACCACGGCACAACATGACTCTATTGATCAAACAAATAAACGATAGTACTATCATGTAATTTTATACAAAAAAGATCCACGCATACTTGGTACCATTATACATTACACATATTTCTATTATTAACGATTATTTTTTATACACAAAATAGACCCAAATTTCTGTGGTATCGTTATGCGTAAAATAAATTCTTATTATTTAGTTGCTAATATTGTTTTGCAAAAGGGAACCACAAACATTCGGTTCTATCATGTATAAATAAAATTTGTTAAACAGTAGAACCACTAGCATGTGATTCCATTATGCTTATTGTTTTGAAACTTATGATCGCTCAAAGGTACAAAAATGACATGATTGATTTCATATTTCTCGTTTTAAACAACGAAATATTTACTTTATTTCATTGATAGTATGACTCAAAGTGCAATAACTCAGTTTCAAAGTAAAACGTCAAACGTCATCTGTCAAAATGGCTGGCAAAAGGCGACATTCAACGAAATAGTTCAAATGCGTGACGACCGTTTTTTTTCTCTGCAAAGAAAGTTCTGTTGTTTTTGTTTATTTCTTTAGAATTAAGTGTAAAAATGTTACGTAGAGGCAAGCTGTTGGTGAATAAAGCTTTGGACATAAACACCGAAGATACTAATGAAGCCATAACAGGTAAATAGTTTTATTTAATGCATTTTAGTACCTACTTAATGTATCTGAGAAGTACTAGTACCTGCGCATTATCCACATTTGATTAATTCCGTTTGTGAAGTGATTTTATAAAGATTATTCGACAAGTAGGTATAAGGGCTCTCATAAATACATAACTGCAAAATCGCATAGCAAATTACCTACGAGCTCACACGAATGCACCGTATGAACTGCGGCGTTGTATCGTGTGCTCATGTATGATGTTATGATTGTAACGATATGTGTGTGTGTGTGTGTGTGTATGCATGTATGTAATTAACATTTCTACGTAATGATGAGTGCTGAGGTATGAAAGACTTGGGTATGATTCTGGTGATGTGGTGGGTTGATGTGAAGTAATGAGAGAGTGGGTGTGTGTGTGCGTGCGTGCGTACGTACGTACGTACGTGCGTGCGTGCGTGTGTGTGTTACTGCTTTATGAAGAACCGTAAAGCCGCGTTCACACTAGGTGACATTTGCCCTATGTCGCCCTATGTTTCATTACCCTTCTGGCAACGTTGTCGCTCGATGTTTTCGGCGACATACATCACTCGACATATCCTGCCTAGCGGTGACATGGCTTTATAAGAACCTAAATAATTTCACTGTGGCCATATATTTATAGAACCACGCGTTATTGTTGTAAAGATATAAAAGTTTTTTTTATTACAGCACAAGGTAGTGAAGAACCTAGTACGTCACAGCCTCTAGAGAAGCTTTCTTCACCTCTAAGCAATAACTTAACTTCGCCAGATCGCTTAGAAGAATAATATAATGCTGTAGAAGTTAATATAGGGAGAGCACCTGTTCGTGGCAGACCAGCTTTAATCTTAATGGAACATTTAGTTCCCTTGTGGCCGTCAGGGAAGCCAGTATCACCCGCGAAACTAGCCGATATTCAATCCATATTACATCTCATACCACAAGATGCACAGAGTTTTTATAATGGTCTCGACTGTGATAATACTAAATTAAGCACGTTCCAATTGCTAAGTAGAAATTTATTTACAATGTTAAACATAATGTTTTGGGCGGAGTATTTTAAACAAAGTACTTATTTCGTTTTAAATATTTTGTTTTATTTTATTTTGTTTTATGTTATTTTTCCGTTGTTTTTCCTTTTGTTAAGATAGTCATAGTATTTGGGTTAGTACCCAACATATTTGTATCTTCCAATCTTTATGTAGCAATGTGTCAACAGTCGTACTTTTTTGTTTACTTTTTTACTTTTTTGTTTACCTATTTTGATAGCTGCATTTGTATAAGGTTTTTCTTTTTTCTTTCGCTACTTCTAGCTAGCCTAGCTCTATAAATGTCGTGAAACTCTGTTATTGGCTTAAGAGATATTTGTTTTTCATAACTCATGTGTATTAATTATAAGCTGTTGAGTTTCCTAATAAATAAATAAATAAATTTTTGATAAATTAAAGCTTTATCCCGATTATAAATCACATTGTTTCACTTATATCAACAAATCCCTAGATTGTGGTTCTTTTTTGTATATGAGAAAACCTATTAATTACTTAATGTTTAAAGGAACCACATGCACGATTTCTTAATTATTTTGAAAGTATACCAATAATCAACAAAAAATTATATACACATACTAAATTTAGTAATTTATCAACATATTGAAATAAAAGAAATAGTAATTTTACTTCATTTAACAGTGCTGCACATGTTTTTGTAAACCCTTTGATATCTCAAAAGTGTGTGTTTGCTGTGTGGTTCCATTTTGCATAAATACGGACAATTGTGAATGTAGCCAATTTCATTGTTCCCGTTTTGATAAACTACTAGCTCCTTGTAAAGTCCTAGTATAAACGAAGAATAATATATAATAATAATTCTAATTTTCAATTCTAATTTTAAAACTTACTCACAATAATAACTACTTTTTATTCTACTTACGTAGTTCGCCAATGTATTCGGGCTTTTTAATCTGCCTACTGCCAATGTTGTGCAGTATAAAAGTATCCACATACTCCGAAGCGCTCGCCTTTTTCTGAAGCCATAATTATTTACGGATATAACTACTGTGTAGTAGAATAATAGTTATCTATCTTAACTAAATGATTACTCTTTGAATGGTAATTGTCAAAACAACCCAGTAATCTGAAAATTTTAAACTCGAGTTACGCTTTTAAGAATATATTGTATGATTCGGTTAATTGAAACAACTTTTATACTTAGTATTATAGAATTCCTAGAACGAAAATAGTGTTGTAATATAATAATCATTTTGCTAAGGAAATTGTTATTACAAAATTTTGCATGCTATGTTTAATCTTGGCAAAACATGTCTGCTCTATTTTTGTACTGTATAACCTTTTTATATCAACTGTTTTGACTGCTGCCCAAAAGCGCTATATTAGATTGCTGGCAGCCCGTGACCCAACAATCAACGCTATTACAATAAAAACAGAAGTTCGGGCCACCTCTGGGCTTGAAGTTAGCACTCAGACCATTCGGAATTGCTTGCACCAGGCTGGATTACGAGCACGGAGGTCTTTGCGAGCTCCTCTGAATTCCCAGCAACGACAACGATGGAGATTGCAGTGGGCTAGGCTTTGGCAGAATGAAGAAGAAAACATTTGGCAAAACTGTCTTTTCGTTGACGAATCGCGAATCAGTACTCATCCAGATAACCGACGTGTCCGTGTCTGGAGAAGACCAGGAGACCGTGAAAGGCAAAGAACTGCCACTGAAACAGTTCAGCAAGGCGGGAAATCGGTGTCCTTTTGGGGTAGTATTATCATTGGAGCTAGAACGCCTTTGATCCCGAAACGAGGCTTCATGACAGCAGATATGTATAGAGCTGTTGCTATTGATGTAATTGTAAGACCATTCCGAGTAAGCCATGGGCACCAATTTGTACTGGTCGATGATAATGCGCCCGCCCATCGAGCTCAACGAGCCAATGCTGCTCTCCGAGAATACGACATCACAAGGTTAGACTGGCTTGCCGGCTCGCCTGACTTAAACCCAATAGAGCACGCGTGGGATTCTCTTAAGCGAGCTGTTTGGAACCGTCAGCCACGTCTCCAGACAGTGCCAGAGCTCAGGAAAGCCGCTATTCAAGAATGGGACCGGTTACCCCAAGAAATGCTGGATAACTTGGTTCTCAGCATGCCCAGGAGGATCCAAGAGGAGCGGACCGGGGCTAGCTTGAAGCGGCTCCTGCCCAATCTAGGGGGTCCAAACGCCTCCTGCCGCAGGCACTACGCGGGGGTCGTGCAATCCATGGCCCTATACGGGTGGGCACCTTCATTGAGGCGCCAACCAGCCCGCCGGTTGAAGACGTTCCGTAGGGTCATGGCCATCCAGATGATCCGGGAATACCGTACGATCTCCGGTGAGGCGGCGGGCCTCCTTGCCGGATTGCCACCACGGGATCTAGAGGCAAAGGTCCTCGCGCACACTTGGGAGTGGCGCGAGGAGGCCAAACGCCGGGGCGTAACTCCGCTGCCGCGATAAATCACGGCATAGCGGACAGAGCTCCGACGGGATCTCATGGCGACATGGAGAGTGCGATTGTCGCAACCCAGTGCCGGGCACACCACGATTGCGGCGGTAAGTCTCCTCTTTGAGGAGTGGATTGAGAGGCGCCACAGCGTCCTCACCTTCCACCTGACGTAGGTCCTCACCTGACACGGGTGTTTCGGGAAGTTCCTGTTTCGAATAAGGTGGGAGGAAACGCCCGGGTGTTTCCACTGCGTAGATCGCCCTGAGGACACGGTGGAGCATACGGTGGAGGTCTGCCCGGCTTGAGCACCATCGTTTCCTCGTCGAGGTGATCTCTTGCGTCCAGCCCTGGTCCAGGCCATGGTACGGAGCGAGAGTGCATGGGTAGCCGTGACCTTCTTCTGCGAAGCAGTAATTCACGCGAAGAGGGAGCCGGCGCACGTGAAAGTGAGGCAGTATATGCACCCTTACGGCCCTAGCCTCCGCAGGAGACGCCCTGGGTGTCGGAAATACCAGGCTGATTCCCGGCCACCGTAGGTGCGGGCTTGCGGACGGCGAGTAATGGGTAGCTCGGTGTCCGGTAAGGACCAAGGCCGGGTCGGCAGCGCGTTGTGTTCCACGTGCGCCTCAAAGAGATGTCAGCATCAACTGGAGGGGCCCACAAGAGCCGATGCCTGCCTGGGGTGCGGGCTGTTCGAAAGAGATACCGTGGACCCTGGCACACAGGCAACTGAGGAGACACGGGTGAGTTTTAGTCAGTAAAAGTCTGACACGCCCTCCTGGTCTACCCAGAGCGGGAGAAGTTATTTGACAATTTCCCACCCTCAAAAAAAAACACTACAGCCAGATGCTGCTGATGTTTGAAAATCTAAGTAGGTAGTACGTGAGGTTAGTAAAAGATTGATTTCGTATTTACAAACATTTATTACATTCACAACATTTTGAAACGGGAAAAGGTACGTAGATATCAACATTAAATATTAAATGTGTCAGTATTATTGCAATTTGCTTAAATGTAGGTAATTCGAAAATATAAACGACAATAATTTTGCTTATATTAATTGGTTACGTAATATGTAGTTTGGCACTACAAAGCCCTAATATCTCATAATCTTTATATTAAGGAGGATGCCTCCATAATATACCTACCTGCATAATAAATACAACTAGAACTACTACTTTTTTTTGTATTTTTCTTCTCTTTTACGTTAAAGATGCATTTTTTTTCTACATTTATCTTTTTTTAGAACGTTTTTTTTGCATTTTTTGAATATTTTTTTCTGTGATATTTTTTTTTCTATTTTGCATTTTTTGTCTTAATATTAGGGAATATAACAATTGAAATCTTTGGAATATTATGATTTGGCAATATTTTTTTCTATGACTATTTTTCTTATCTAGGTACCTATGTATTTTTTTTTGTCATAATTATAATTTCACTAAAAAAAAAACAACACAAACAAAAGTTTAGCTGGATTTGTAATCCAAACGTAGATAGGTTTACACAAGTTATAGAAATAGTAAGTAATATTATTACAAAGTTAAAATATAACACAGCACGACTTCTTCCTAAGCCAGTCTTTCTTTAAAGCTTACGTTTCATAATCCTACCGTTTTTTAACGGAACAATTCAATCACTTGTAAGAATCTACTCACAATCAGTTCATTTCTTAAGCTTTTAAGGCTTCTATCACCGTGTTTTTAACTTAAATTGAATGTACGTAGGTACAAGGAATAAACTACTAAATAATTACCCAGTTTTTTTTATTAAACGATAAATTTAAAGAAATATTAATACTTAAGAGTGGACTGCGATCCAAAAATTCGTAGACATCTCATTAATTAAGATAACATTTATATATTAAAGGTACGAGCTCGAAATAGTAGGTACCTACTTACTTACATTTAAATAGGATTTTTTTTACTTATTAGGAACAGGTACAACACTCATAAAAAATATAGATACATTCTTAATTGACTACATCGAAATATCACATCCTAAAAGTTATTTTTTTCCTTGTTAATTTGAATAGGTAATCAATACAAAGTAAAATACCTGAATGATTACGGTGGTTATCATTTAATTTTTCAATGGGTGGGTATTAATTTAATTAATTTTGGAACTTAAAACCACCATAGAAATAAAAGTTACAGGAAGTACCTACTAGTACTTGGTAGGTACTTATAATGAATCTTACACACAACTCTTTCTGAAGCACTGACACATTGAATATACCTCTTTATCATTATTGGTTCACTCTGGGCGATCCATCCGCCGGGGTCGTTTTGAGCCAGGCAGCTCCAAATCCGAGCTCCACGACGGGGACTCGTCGTCGGCCGGCCAACCTGACCGCAAACGAATGGGTTGAGGAATAAGAATCGGTTGCGAGGTTCCGGGCCTTGCTTCAAGTTGAAATCGTTGAGCTGGTGGCGCTATCAGCCGCGGCATCTGTGTTTGCGGCTCAAGTTCCTTCTTAGTCCACCTGTTCTGGCTAGGGTTCATCGCATTCTGCCATGAGTCATCGTCATCGCTGCAAAGTGGAGCTTCGCCTGGTCCTGCATTAGAACTCTCTCCACTCAGACTGCTGAGGTCTGATTCCACCCAATCTAGACTTGGAGTGGAAACATGAGCATCTTCGTTCATCGTTGAACCCATAAGTGGATTTGGGTTTCCCCTTACTTCTTCTTCCGGACCCGACGTCTGTATAGGTGAATTCACACATAAAGCTTGCAACCCAGCACCCACCGCGTCTGGTTCATCATGGATGTCTTCAAACGAAAACTGGCAAAAGTCTTCTGTTGTAGCTGGTCTAGCAGTTGCTACTACATTTATCTCCTGAGGAGGGTCTAGACACCAGGGTACACATACGGGTCTGACAACAGGGTTATCCTGCCATTCTGTGCTACTCCCGGGTTGACCTGGGTCGGCCGCGTTTGCAAAGAGACCTCGCTGCCGGTTTCTGGACGGCATGCTTTCTTCGAAGTTTCTTAACTTATTAAACAAGCCGCGGACGGTATCGGACATGCCATCCAGTCGCGCGAAAAGCGCTCTTTTTCCTATTACATCGGTGTACTGCCGCTCTTGTCCAACCGAACAAGGAAAACGTTCCAAATGATTCATAATCTGAACCAAGTCCGTGCGGATGCTGGTCGTATCTGTTGAACGTGGTTGACTGAAGTCTACGTTGTCTCCAAAAGCATCTGTTACGATATTTCTTGCTTTTATGATATCCGAAACCGAATACCCAACTGCACAGATTTCAATAATCTCGTAAGGCGTTATAGCCCTATATCTAAGCTGTTTGCCAATAAACGCTATAATTTCAGCTGGTATGTTTTCCATAATGTTATAGAAACGATATTAGCACTTTACCACAAAGTTTCAATTTTATGATACACTCGCACACGTTCTACTGTTATTGTAGCCGTCAAAACGCCACGCGCGCTCGGCCCGGCGGTGCTGTCACGACTAGCTCACTGTTTCAGATTAAAACCCCTACAAAGTACAACGTAATAGGCCCATACTAGGTAGGTACCTACTTTATATGTATATATTTCATAAATGAGAAATAGATTTTCATCAAAGCGTAATTTAAATCGTATTCTAATTACAATGAATAGCCTACCTATTTAACTTTTTTGTTGTGAACAAAAATGACCAGTACCGAATATTGAAGATCGACTACTTTCCTGAAGTACCTACCCTCACACTGATGTTTACATTTTTGACAATATCTAAATAAATAATTCTGAGTTATGTAGGTACCTACCCATTTTATAAAAATACTAGCGTGCCCGCGACTTCGTACGCGTGGAATTTAACAAAAAAGTTATCGTTGTTGTTATTGTTATTTCTAAAATAAAAGTAGCCTAAGTTACTCCTTATTACATCATCTAGCTGCCAGTGGAAGCCCCGTAAACATCGGTCCAGCCGTTTCAGAGATTAGCCGGAACAAACAGACAGACAGATAAACAGATTTTGGTACCTCTAAGTACCGTGTATACATCCATAATTATGCATTTAATAAAAAGCGGTTATTTTAATATCACAAACAAACACTCTAATTTTATTTAACTGTATGTATGTATAGAAGATGTATAAATAAGCCCAAGCCCAATATCGCCACTGTTGCTGCATTGAAAGAAAACAATTTAAACAATAGAGTACAATATTTTCAAAATTATTTATACCGAGCTATGCGTTCCATAATTTTCCCGTTGCACCATATTTACCTACATTGACAGATTTATGCACCATCTTTGTACCTCAGTAAGAACTTATTATCATTTCAGAATATCAAAACAGCTACCTACAGAAATAGCAAACCACAAAAGATAGGTACTTATACTTGGAGGTGTCAACGAAGATTAAGTATGTGTCTACTATTCATATTTTATGATAATCTAGTAGGTCGTAATCGTAATATTTAGAAATGATATCGTAGCTATACCTACATATTATGTAACTTTTATTTAAGCTTAGAAATAATCGCATACTATTTATGCCAGTGATTTAAATAATCCATTCAAAAACACTGAACATGAACATTTCAACATTGTACGCAGGGTTGCCAACTTTCAACTTCTGGATTACCCAAAAACCTAACGGAAAATCCCCAATTTTGGGGAAAATAAAATCAATATTCCCCACATTTTCCCCACAAGTTTTCAGCAAATAAATAAAAGTACTGTTCATATAAATCAAATATATTTATTACTTAAAAGGATTTAATGATTTTAATCAAGGTTCTTCATTGCGCCAAATTGATTTTGTTAACATGTCATTTGACGGATCAAATTTTAGGCTTCCTCCTTTCTTCTTAATACCTTCTCTAGTGGCCATAAGCGCTACTACAGTGTCATTGTGTAGGCGATTACGATTCTCTGTTTTCAAATTCTTCAGAACGCTAAATTTTCTTTCGACAGATGCATTTGAGAAAGGCAGAACCAGCAATAGGCTTATTGCGTATTTCAAATTTAAAAACATTTCATGACCTGCACTCTTTTTAAGACGGAATACCTTAGCCCAGTATGTTTCTGGATCGTCCTCATCTTGCAAAACAAGAGCAGAGTAATCTAGCATCGCGTGAGCCCTCCATTCGTCATCTAGTTTTTGAGGTGTCACTACATTTTGAAGTATCGGAAATCGTTGCAACAACGGTTTAAGGGATTTGACTGTAAATTGCTGAGCTTCTGACGGATGCACTATAGATATAAATGAAAATAATGTGTCCGAAAAATCAAAACGCTTAGTAATATCCGTAGTCAGTTCAATATAAAAGGCTTGGAAGGATTTATAAAAATCTGCGATCGCATAACGGGGAACATTTGGATCTTTTTTCAAATTCTCAATAGTTTCTGAAGCTTTCATGCCTATGTATAGTGAACTCGAAATATGAATGAATGAACACATTGAACACAATAACACTCAACAAGAATTCCATTCTTTTCTCTGTATAGTTCGTTTCGTTACAAAGCTAAAGTAAACAACAGGGACATCCCCGATAAACGATAAAATTTGATGGACAGAAATGTTGCCATAAATTCAACCTTCCTGCCGGATAAGTTGAGTTAAACTTGAATCAAATAATTATAAATAATTTATACTTACTTCATAAACTACTTTTATTACTTCTAAGTTCAGCTCCAGTGTAAATGTCTAAATTCCCCGCATTTTCCCCATATAAACGCTCTCCCCACAAATTACCCAATCCGACTGAAAATCCCCGCAGTTTGGGGAATTCCCCACAGATTGGCAACGCTGATTGTACGGTACGTTAAAGACAGTGAACGATTGAGTGACTGAATGAGAACTGGAATAAGCCAAAAGTTGCAACAACCAAAATTTAATATTGTTTACCAGATTTTATTTTGTGATTGTCCTTAATTGTTTAAGGTTCCCAGAAATAGGCTCGACGCGACAGTGCAAAGTGACTCTTGTAGAACAACTTCTATGAAAACTTCATGTAAATAGTCCTACTGTCGCGTCGCTCCGTCACGTCGCGTCGTGCTTGTCTAAAGAAACAGCCCTACCCTTAATTTATAAATTACCTACAATTCTTAACCAACTGAATCACTAATAATAAAAAAGGTCAATTTTGCTTGTTTGGAAGTTTGTATTAGGTAATCTCTGGAACTACCAGTCGCATGTGAAAAATTATTTTTGTTAGCCTTTTTGAGGAAGGTTTTAAGGCTGAGGAAGGCTTTTATCATTACGCATTAGGCATAACGCAAAAAACCTAAGGAGCTGACTAAAAGAAATAAAATCAAAAAGAACGCGTAGCGAAAATGAAGTACTAAGATGCGACGCGTTGCCTCGGGTGCCAAAATTTCACGCGGTAGTTTTAAATAAAACAAATATGTTTCATTATGACTACTTTCAATAGTACTTAAACCGCTTACGCCTCGATGTTTCCTAAAGGAACCACCAAATGTTATGTAGGCTGCTAAACAAATCATAGGTATTAAGTTCCATCTGCTACCAGCTATCCTAAATTCCTATTAAAGTAAAAAACGAACACCCGACGATTATAACAACGATAATTTTTAACCAACGAAATATATTAACTAACGCAAGACTTCATACACCCCAATTAGACTGTTGAGTGTATAATACAACCACCAAAACGCTTTTTTTTAGCTGGCTGTTATTATTAAGAGCGTTCATCCCGCGCGGGCTGGTAACATCGCAGTTATACGTGATGCTTCGTGATTATTTTATTAAATTTAAATCAAAATAAAATTGTATTTCAGTCCAGCATTAGATCGTTTGTGTTTATAATTAGTGTTAATAACTCTTAAATAAAAACATTTAATCGTAATAAGTACTGCAAATAGAAAATCACTAATGGCATATTTATTTTCATTAGTAAATACCAAAATAACTGTAAAAAATTGCATACAAACTTATAAATACCAACAATCTAGTGCTTGGCTTAATAAAATAGTACTTTGATTTATTATTATGTTGGCCCGCAGATTTACGCGTAGCAGTAATCAAGTGAAAGTGACTCTTTTTATGTCTTACTGCCAAACACTATACACGTGCAGCTTGTGGGTTAACATACAATGCCCTACGTGTTCAATACAACAACGCGTTTAGGGTGCTGCTGGGGCTACCACGATTCTGCAGTGCTTCAACTATGTTCGCAGAAGCGCACACTGATGGGTTCCATGCTCTTATAAGGAAGCAGCGGTCGTCACTACTGAGTCGTGGTAGGTCCAGTAGCAACAATTTGACAAGCGTGTTCGCCGACAGGTGGGACTCACCACTGCTGCGCCACTGGATACTTTTACATACTGCACTGTGAGCAGTGGTCAGTTCCTCCCGGTCCTAATGTGTGTAACTGCGTCCTTAACTGTTTTTATTTTATATGATGTTTTATTTTATTTTGTTGTGATCTAGTTTTTTAAATGTGTGTGTATGGATTAGTAGTATGTAATTATGGATTTTAACCTGAAATAAATGTGTATTATATTATATTAAACTTATTACGTTAATCACGAAAAACTGCACCGAATGAAAACTCTTAAGAAAATCGTGTTCACCCTAGCATTACTTTATGCATTTAAAATTGAGTCTTATTGTCTTGGAACAAGACTGATTTTTTGTTGTTTCAATCGTTGGTAGGTATGGCAAAATACATAACTCTTTAACCCATGTTAAAAGTTACTGTTTATTCAGTAATCAACTAGGCTAGGAACAAACTACATTGATGTCCTGCGTCTATCATGTTACACCTTGTTTATAATTATGTTTTTCCTAATAAGTAGTAGGTATGACTATAACTTTTTACGAGTTGTCCTATTTTGAAATTTTGTTTTTATTTTTATCTCATAAAAATGAAATCCACCATTTAGAAAAAATATCCCAAAAAATCTTTTAACAAAAAATTAACCTACGAGAAAATTAAGAGAAAAGTAAATAATCAACATTTTAGTCCACCTAAAAAGCAGATAAGTATATATTTATTTGTCAAAACAATTTCTGTTGCAATTTCATAACAAAGCACCGTTGCCAGTGTCATTCAGGCAATCAGGCGCGTACATTATTGTAGCATTCTTTAGCAAGCAAACACAAACCATTTAAAAAGAAAAAGAGATTTTGGAGCACGCGCTGGCAACCCTTTTTAGGAGTGATTGAATGAATGAAAAAACAATTTTAAATGTCAAAATGACAATCTAACAGTCTAACTAAAGCAAACGGGTGAAACGGAAAAAAACGGGGTTTGTTTATTGAGTAGAAAATCTTGATTATTTTTTACAATGCCTTTTCAACGAGTAATAGCTTTGTCCAACGTACTATATCAGACAAATCGCTCCAGTTTTATATTTAATACGAAATATCAACATTTAAACAAGTACAAGTGAGTGTTTCTTTCAAATAAATACGCAATTCCTCGTAAACAACATGCTATGAAGCCAAAAGTGCTTTATTTTTAACTTTTTGTATGTTAGAAGGGAATCTATAAGTGGATCGTTGTAGCGTGTGTCTTGTTTTACAAGGCCGTATCAGTAAGTCGACAATTTACTGTTTCACTTCGTGCTAAGAATGATTATTTCATGACAAGCTGCAAAATTAATGACATGTTCGGTTCATGTGCTACAGCAAGTAAATCTACTGATTAATGCTATTAATTAATATTTCCTAGGGAAAACATTAACTATTTAAAAGTTACCACATCATACCTAAAGCATTTTTTGGCAGTTATGTATTAAGTATTTCATGATATTTCGTCATATTTTTGTAGAATATTTTAAAATGGGAGCAAATAAACATATTAATAATCACTTGGCTTCCTGTAAATGACGCCGAAGCAGCACGGGCGCCAGAACGTAAACTAATGTTTGTGTATACTGAAGGTAGCAATGCGTTACTGAACTGTGATAGCTGCTTTACTATTTAACTCGGCATCAATGCTGTGTACACCCTCCCTGGCTGGAGGCGTTAAGATTAACTTCTTAATGGCAGCCCCAGGAAAGCCCGGTTGAGCAGTCACGGCCTCTCAAGGCCAACTGCGAGATGCCCAACAAAAAAAAAAAAGGTGTACACTCAGTTTCGGCGCCAGTGCAGCTCCAGTGACATGTATAGGAAGCCTAAGTCGTGTCAGTTTGAATATTTTCTAGTTTTTAAAATAAATTTTTCTTCAACTTACTTACAGATGTTTGACGATAAACAGGCTAAAACACACAAAGGTCCTAAGAAGCGAAAAAGAAAAGATGCGGACATATGTCGTACAGCGATATATTGACTATGTAAAGAACTACACAAAAGTCTTAGAAAACAGATTCCCTACTGCTGTTAAAATGTACAGAGTTTTCAGTGTAGGAATTAAAGATTTTCTTAGGGATCTAAAGACATATATATCTTTACGGATACAAGTCACGCGTGATAAAGGATTTGGGAAAATGACCAGACAAGAAATTGAACTTTTTCAAAAGATGCCCTCAGATATGTTAAGGATTGCACCCGTTCTAATATTGTCTGCCATACCTTTTGGCAACTATGTAATTTTTCCATTAGCGTAAGTATATTGTATTATTTATTACATTACCCAATCTACCTACAATTTAGCCTGTATCCATGCTCTAAAACATTTTTTCGACCTTAGTAGCTAATTTGACGAATAAATTATGCTATGACAAAATCAATTAAGTAAATTTCAAGCTCAGTAAACATGTCAATATGATTAGTGTACTTTTAAATAAAGAAATAAACTACATATTATTATAATTTGGCTTTCAGATTCTTAAAACCAAAAACACTTCTTTGTTCCCATTTCTGGTCTATACAACAAAAACTAGAATTTTCAACACAAGATTTAATAGAACGCTTGAGAAATAATAAGCCTGTGTTCCGAGCTCTGCAAGCAAAACTAGACTCTATACCGGACAGTGATCTTAAGGATAAATGGAAAACAATTTTAGGATTATTAGGGTCTGGGGTGCATCCTAGGACAGAAGATATTATAGCGTGCAAAGAACTCTTTGTAAGAGAACCTTATCAGCTCAGCACGTTGACTTATGCACATGCGGTAAGTGTATTAACACTTGCATTGCCTTTGCATTCAATCATATCATTGTTCGCACATGTCACATTACTCATACCAACATTCATAACCAAATCTTTAAAACAATGTTTCTGGAAAGACATATGTGAAGATGCCCCCGCTGTGGATGTACCACTCCATCGAATTGAAGGAGTCCCCGGTGTTGAATAAAGACAGGCTCATGACCGCAAAGTCACTCAGTTTAGAGATCGAACCTGCTTTCCTTCCTTCAGAACAGTCCGGTTTCTTATGTCCACTTTAGTGATGTAGTTTTGATGCTTGAATCTTTACTGCACTATAATTTATTGCACAAAATTTGTTCAGCTTTAAATTTTATTTATTTCGTTAGGGGGGAGCCCAGTCGCTAGCGTGACTTGTCTGGGATTTGGCGCCACTAGGCACTAACCAGCCTTAATTCTACTGGCAGGGCTCTGTAGATTGCTCCCCACAGTCCACCACGTCAGTTGTTTTCACGGGGCGATAAGCGAGCAGCGAAATGTCGCTTAGCTACGATGCTGAATGTGCAGGGAGGTATAAAAGATAAGATGGATGAGGTGGATGGAGGGAAGCCCTGTGGTCAACACTATCCATGTGGAGTGGCATTTGGTAAGGGCACTGAAATCTTTATACAAGGATTCCAGTGCTTGTGTTAGGATAAATGGGTCGTACACAAACTGGTTCTGCATCTCGAGGGGTGTTACACAGGGTTTTTTAGCATCACCGTGGCTCTTCCACTGGTACATGTACAGCTGTCTGACAGATTTGAAAGAGGGTGAGCTTAAAATCGTTTATTTATAGAAAAGGGCACATTTACAAAGTGTCTTAACAATTAAAATTAAGAGCACAGTTGCTTATTTGCCTTCATTACGGTGAACCTGTTTTTCAGGCTACGAAGTGCATAAATACTTAATGTAATAAATTAACAATGAGTATAAAAAAAAAAAATACTCATTGTTAATTTATTAGTAAGTAGTAGTGGTCTATAGGTATGAGTAGACCACTACTACTTACTAATAAATGCACTGGCGCCTGGCGGTTTTTGTTACGTCTATTTCTTAAGGAATTAGACCAAGAACGGGGCGGCAACCTCGGGAAGGTACACCCACCAGACTTGCCTTGAGGATCTACACGACTGCAGCGCTCTCCCTCAAGACCCCGCCACCCTACTGCCTCTGAGGGAGGCAGCAGGATAGGCCTGCATCTATACTACCAAGCAAAGCATGTCGTTGCGCAACCGTGAAAGCATAAATCCAGTCTCCTCCCCTACTCATACCTATAGACCACTACTATATACCACTCATACCTATAGACCACTACTCAGCAGTCACTAGTCAGCAGTGGACGTCTTTCGGCTGAAATGATGATGATGATAAAAAAATTGTGTAAACACGAAATTAAAATTAGGAAAATAAAAGTAATAGAAAAATAGCAAACATGCTATGAACGACTAACAAGTCGTTCTATTTGCAGACAACATGTAGATCTTCTGTCTGTGCATAAGCGATGGTTAGTAAATATTTAAGTATAATTTTCTTACTGCAATTTTTTTTAAGGCCTAGGAATGTAAAAAAAATCTTTCTACAAAGACATGTTTTGAGGTTGAATTAAAATACTGTATCATTCCATCTTTTGTTAGTATTGGTATTGGTGTTACGGCAGCCTTGTAATTTAGACAATTTAGAACTAAGAATTCGGAGACATGTGACATCTACCTAATCCGCATTGGGCCTGCGTGTTGGATTACGGCCCACTCCCTCTCACCGAGAGGACGCCTTTGTCCCGGCTTTGGAAATGATATAGGCTGATTATGCTAATAGAACCATTAAATCGAATTTATGTTGCTTCCAAGTTAATGACAGATTAGGATCTATTTAATTACAGCTATAAAACTTAAAGTTCGTTTCTGCAATTGGCTGTAAGGATTAGGATTAGGAACACATCGCCCAAGTGTCCGCGATTGCATTTAACTCGATTATAAACTTTATTACTCAAACATAAACTTTATTATCGTTTGCAATGTATTTACCACTTCGATTGAAAATTAGCCATAATTATTTTCAAATAAGAAAAAAAGTATTTATGGAAAAATAAAACATAATTTCTAAGCAATAAGGTTGAAAAACTAAATATTATTAGTGGTCTAATTTATGGTCGTTTTTGATGCAATCGGAATTCTAGTACTTGGTCGCGGATTAAAACGCGCAATTTTAGTTTTAGACGCTAGACGTCTGCAGCAATGAATATAAAAAAAATACCTAAATTAATCATTTTTCTTATCACATTCCAGGGTCACCTTCTAAAAATGCATGGCCTAAGAAGAACTGTGTTTAGGAAGAACAAGTTAAAGTACCGAGCATTCTTACTAATGGAGATGGACAAGGCAATCATCAGAGAAGGCGGAGTAGATGCTCTAGCCATGGATACGCTAAGAAACGCATGTCTCATAAGAGGCTTAAATGGCAGCCACCTAACAAACCAAGAAATGAAGAATTGGCTTACGAAGTGGCTAATAATATCTGAAAATACAGATAAAAATTCTTACTCGCTATTGTTACACACTCCTATATTTTTGGCGTACAACCATCCGCAGAACTGGGTATTGATATATTAGATATCGTTAATCATATTATTTTAATGTTAAGCATAGGGGGTGTTAGTACTCCATTCAAAAATGGAATACCTTCCCGATCAAAATGTATTGAACAGCTATTTTTCTCTGCGTGCTTTAGTCCTATACCAAAGGTCCATAATGTTGATTACTAACACTCCTTGATAGTGTTCATCCGGCGCGGGCTGGCAACGGCGCATTTGAAGTGGTTTTTCGTGATTATCTTATTAGATTAACGACAAAATACCATTTTATTCAGCCAAGCACAATATTTTTGGTATTTATAAGTTGTTGTTTGTAGGTTGTGGAGGTCATATAGACAGTCGCTCCATGTAAAATACTGGTATTCAGCTGCATTCGGTTAGACTGAAAGCTGACCCCAACATTGTTGGGTAAAGGCTAGGCAGATGATGATGATGCAATTTTTTTCACAGTTATTTTGGAAATTACTTATAAAAATCGACATACCTTCAATTATTTTCTATTTCTAGTGTTTATTGCGATTAAAATGTTTTATTTAAGAGTTAATGTTTAAAATAATTATAAATACGATCTAGTGCTTTGCAGAAAAAAATAGTGCTTTGATTTATATTTAATGAAATAATCACTAAAAACCACTATAAATGCGACGTTGCCAGCCCGCGCTGGATGAACGCTCTATTGACATTATTATTGTTAATTCAAAAAGTATAATTGCAGTGGTGATATAAGTATAGGTCGGTGTTAGTAAGCCACAAACGCAGCGTAGCTTGTATCTAGAGGCACTAAACTATTCTAAAGCATTACAATGTATTAATTACAACATAGTAAGTAATCAGTAGTGATGAGTTATTAGCTAACGAATAAAACGATTCTCCATTGTTAATGCGAAGAGTTTCAACAAAACCAAAAACGAACAATGTGCAGTACAGAATAGAAAAGTCTAAGACATTATACCCTATAGGGGCCTAGGGCAAATATGACTGTCCACACTTAACATAAACATATCCAGCCCACTGGGAATGTTCAACACCGCGCCATAAGCCAGGGGGGTCACGGACACCCACATACGTATACTCTCCGACAATGCTTTAGTTTTCCAATCCCAGGGAAAAAATACATTACCTCGAGCTTAACACTAGAATGTCACAATACACTAGAAAAACTAACAGTTTCCAACCGCAACACTATGACACTGCAATGGATAAAAGGACACAGTGGATAAATGATAAATGATTTTATTTCTGTAAGTAGGTCTGTACACACACTTACACGTCAATCATATTTTTTTTTAAACTAGATGAGGTCGGCGTTTCCTATCTGACTACTCTGAGAAGAAAGGCCTAAACAAACTCAGAGGTCACAGTCTCTTTTAAAGTCAAGACATAATCTTGGTCAGGTCATGTGAAGACCATGTGGATTAGTGTCTGAAATGGTATTTTGAGGAAAGAACCATACAGATTGAGTGGACCTGTCCAATCAGTGCACGCATTTATCAGTAATCATGCAGCTCAACTGAGAACTTGAGGAGCTCAATGATTTGACGAACAATACCAAAGAAAGGACATTTGGGTAGGCCGCATAAATTACTCAAACTGCCAGATTAACATTAAAAACTAACTGAGAAAGAGATGAAACACAAAACAAAAAGAAAAACAAAACATGACCCACACAGTCCTCAATAATTAAAACAACAATAATATTATACTTTGATACTTCTCAAAGTAAATATTCATGTCAAAGTGTATATAATAATAATCAAATGTCGAAGAGTATAAGTTTGCAAAAAAACAAAAAACAACTGCAAAAATTGGAGCATAAAAGGCTTTCAGGCACAACTTACTTTTAATGAATGATTTAAATTTATTGAGACTTAGATCTTGAACATGGCTTGGAGCTTTGTTATAAAAGCGTATACATTGACATCTGAATGACCCACCTATTTTTATGGGCATATAAAAGATTTTCAAAAATATACTGTGAAGGCACAGACTACCAGCCAACATACATTAATCTCCTTAAATTTCTCTCTGAGAGAGTGTCTCGGACTTAATTTATAACATGATCGAACAGCTTTTTTCTGCAAGACAAAGATAGTTTGAATGTCGGCAGTATTTCCCCACAATAGAAAATACTATACGACATTACACTATGAAAATAGCTGAAATACACTAAACGGGCTGTCTCAATATCAGTTAAATTACGAATTTTTCTAACAGCGTATGCTGCAGAGCTTAGCTTTTTCAACAAAGTATCTATATGTGGGCCCCACTGAAGCTTGGCATCCAAAGTTAAGCCCAAGAATACAGTGCTATCTTCAGGATTCAATTCTTCGCCCTTTATCAACACATTAGTTTTCACTTGCCTAACGTGAGGTAGAGTGAACTTAATGCATTTGGTTTTTTTTTTTTTATTAAGAAGTAAATTATTATCATTGAACCAGTGAACTACTTTTGAGATTGCGCTATTTACATCGTCATTAACCAGCTGCTGACGTTTAAATTTAAACAAAAGTGAAGTGTCATCCGCAAACAACACTATTTCATGATTATCCTTCATGAGGTAAGGGAAGTCATTAATATAAATAAGAAACAAAAAAGTACCAAGAATTGAGCCCTGTGGGACTCCCATTGATACTAAGGATCCGGGAGATCTTTTTCCATTTACATCAACACACTGAATCCTATTGCACAAGTATGAAATAAGAAGATCCCGAGCGGTGTTCCGGATCCCGTAGTGACGGAGTTTCCTGGTTAGTTTCATGAAGCACGCAATCGAATGCTTTAGATAAATCACAAAAGATGCCCAAGGCAGCGTATTTATTTTCCCATGCATTGTAAATATGCCCTAAGAGTTCAACACCGGCATCGTTAGTTGAACGACCCCTTGTAAATCCGAACTGTTTGCTGTGTAATAAATTATGTTATTTTGTGAATAAATAAATAAATTAAAAAATCTTTGCAGGTCTAAAATTAATTCTCAATTTTTTTACTAAAGGTAGGTAGTACTGAAATAGGTCTAGAATTAGAGGGGTCTGATGTACTACCTGATTTAAACAAAGGTATCATTTTACTATTCTTCATTAGGTCAGGAAACTCCCCACGGTCGATACAATTATTAAATATAAAAGCTAAAGTAGGTGCTACAATGGTGCCGATTCTGTTGTACACCGAACTAAACTAACTAAACTATCACTAAAATTCCTTACTTTTGGCTATGAGAATCTTAAAGCTATTCTGCAAATAAAAATCTCTAAACTTAAAAAATATTTTGACACAACTAAAATCGAATTTGACAATCGTGACTCCTGCAGGCTTAGCATGACGCTTTCTATTTCAACTCTACTGTAGAATAGAAATCGCTTGTCTACATTTCTCGGTGAAAAACTGACAAGTGTCTACACGGAAACGTAATTTTTGTCTAGTCTTCCGTCGACAAAACGCTTCTCTACGGTTGTCGTGCTGGCTTCGCAACGTGGTACTTGTGTGCCCTACGCTATGATTTTTTTAAGAAGAGCTGAATGAAGCGTGCGCAGGGGCCAGCCTCGACGTTTTTTTAAGGAATTTTTCACTTTTTGTATGAAAAAAAAAAAATTACCTACATGTTGAGATTATGGGGCTTATGGGTTTATTAAAGGGGGTCCAAATTATCATCATTTTTGCGATAGGACACACCATTTTCGAGATAATTAGCAAACGAAAAGAAAAAAAAGATTCAATACTGTTTTTGCACCAGTGTTCGTGTGAATTTTAGTTCATGACCACTAGTTTTATTCCACATGTTTTTAATCGCGATTAAAAATAGTCAGATTTAGTTAGAAAAATTAATATAGTGAAAATTTTTAGTGAAAAACGGCAAACTCAGAATAGCAATATTACCATCTTCACTAAACTAATAAGTCAGTGCAATCTTAGTGCTGTCAAACTAAATTATAGTTAAGTTGTGTCACTTTAGTCAATTTCAGAATGGGAAATCGTCGTTTGACAGGAATAAACTAAATTTTGGTGATTTTTAGTTTAGTTTAGAGAATTTTGTGCCAACAGAATCGGCACCAATGTCAATAATAAACTTAACGACTTATACAGAATTACCCTATAGATCTGCTGTATTTTTTACATTCAAAGTGTGAAAGGTTTTAATTATATCTTCACAGTTAATATATTCAAAATTAAATTCTGAATCACAAACATTAAAATTTTCCTTAAGCAAAGACTCGGCAACAGAAGGTGATGAGTTTTAGAGATTTTGTAGTTGAACCGGGAATATCTGTAAAGAAATTTTCAAAAGCTGCGGCGACTTGTGAGTCTGATGTTATTATTTTGTCTGATATTGATAGACAGGCTGTTGTCAGTATTTCGGTTACTAGACCTTCCCGTTCCACTATTAATAATATTCCAAGTAGTTTTAATTACATTACTACTGTTTTTAAACTTTGAACTCAAATAACACGATTTGGCCATCCAACAATTTTTTTTAAATAATTTAGAATAATTTCTACCATATAAGTGAAATAAATGGATCACTAGACAACGATGCGAACTGACGAACTGGCCAGGACAGCGCGTCAGTCTGTGGTCCCGAGCCCATCGTGCCCATCCCTTTCAACCAACTACGTAGGTGGCTTCAGGAATACACCCACACACAAGCAGAGAGCTGGTGGACCCTGACACCAGGCTGCAGGCAATCTAGGGAAGCAATGTCATCCTTGGAAGGCAGGCTGACCAGACGTCTGTTACGCCTGGACAAAAGATCTGCGTCTGGTGACTGGTACCATCACGGGACACTGCCCGCTAAACAAACACTTCTACACAATAGGCATAACGGACAGCCCCTTGTGCAGGGATTGCTTGGAGCCTGAGGAAACCGTTGCGCATGTATGTATGTGCATGTGCATGTGGGCTGCATCAATTGGATACCCCAGTTGTATTAAAATTTTAATACAACTGGGGTACCCAATTGATGCAGCCCTCCGTACTTTTCGAATGCACAGGCATAGTCCAGATTAGAACATAAAGCCTCGGGGCACCCAAATGTTACACTGGTATTCTCAACAGGCCAGGAATTAGCCAACTTCTGGGAGGGAGGGGGGTTGGCTGGAATAACAACCGAAGGTCGCCATGGCTCACGCACAATGGTCCACTTGAAGGACTAAGTAAGGAAACCAAACCCATAACATAGAACACTCTGACTTGAGTTTGACTTGAGAGAATAGTTTCAGGTGATTGATAATAGTTGTGGTCGCCCAGTGGTCATAATTCATGAACTTATTATTTTCAATTTTGTCAACTGTCAAGTTACACTGTGATAGTCACAATGCCGGCCCCGTCACCATCGGGGCGGTCCGGCCGGTACTCGACCGCTGGCTCGAGAGGAAGCACGACTCCCTGTCGTTTCGGGTGACAGGTGCTCTCGGGGCATGGTTGCTTGGGGAAGTACCTGTGTCGCATAAACAGGGAGCCGGACGCTCGGTGTCACCACTGCGTCGACTGTCGGGAGGACACGGCGTGGCACACGCTGGCAGAGTGTGCTTCTTGAGAGGAGGCGCGCCGTGCCCTCATCTCAGGAGTAGGCAGCGACCTATCGCTACCGACCGTTGTCGACTCGATGGTCGACAGCGAGGAGTCCTGGAACGCGGTGGTATCCTTCTGCAAATCAGTCATTTCGCAGAAGTAGGCTGCGGAGAGGGAGCGGGAGATTGCTTCCGCTAACCCGATCCGCAGCAGACGCACCGGGCGTCGGCGGAGGGCGGACAACGCCCTCTTCCAGCCTCCCTAAATGGGTCCAGGGGCGACGGATCTGGGGAAATCCGTCACCCCCTATTCCTTAGGACCCGAGATGGCGGCGCGTAGTGTTCCACGCGCGCCTCTATGATGTAAGGAGGAGGAGGAGGAGTTTCCTCACTCCCCCCCTAACGCGAGGTGGCCCGCAAAGGCGAGCCGGCGCTAGCCGGGGATCGCGGAAGTCGCTCTTGTTCCCGTGATCTCCGGTGCAAGTATGAGACGGATCACTGGGGTGGTTTTAGTCAGTAAGAGTCTGACAAACCCCTCTGCCCTCCCCAGGGCGGAGGACATACATGAGGATTTCCGCCCGTAACCAAAAAAAAAAGAAAGGTAGTCACAATAGGGTATTACACCCATTTTTGAAAAGTGTCCTAATTAGATTCTTAAGTGCTAATAAACCACTAAAAAAAGCAACATTATTATTTAATCGATTAGTGCCATAAAAATGCATTTAAATTTTACTTTTTCAAATTTCGTGCGTAATTTGACGAAAATGCTGGACGCAGTGGACGTAATATTGCTCTGTGGGTATGACGTCAGTTTGCTTTATAGACAAATGCGCTGATATTTTCTATGATAATTGTTTGTACCTAATTTTTTTTAAATAGTCCTACTTATCTACTACTACTACTTAGTAGTACTTATCGTTGGTTTTCTGTTCCTGAACGCAAAATATTATTTAAATAAAAATTACTTTGGTTACGAAAATAATAAAAGTTCAAAGTTGTTCAATTGACACGCCGTATGACGTAATAACGTGGAAACTACTATTTCATGGTGTTCAAAACATATTAAAAAAACTGAAATCTTTGAATTTAATTGTAAAATTTATTTTGTTATTTCATGAACTAAAACTAACATTTTCCAACTGCATTTTGCCTAAGCTATCTCAATAATAAAAATTTTGCGGCCTTATTCACAAAATGTTATCGAACATCTAAACAGTTGCTAAACTCTGGTTTCTCTTTGAAAACCAGTCTATAGCAACTGTTTAGATGTTCGATAACTTTTTAAGAATAAGACCGTTAGATTTTTTCTCATATAAGTATATAGAGTAAAATAGGTACCCTATTACTTTTCTAGTGTTATCAGACTCAATGAGCTTGCCTAACAGACGAGAAGATAAAAATATTAGCTGTCTGCACTCATTCTCCGTCTGAACTTTAACTATGACAAGTAACACACTCCTCCGTCCGATTAATTTTCGAAAAAAGGGGGACATAGTTATTGCTTCACTTACTTATATTAATATAAGTAAGTATATAGTTACATCTTATATATAAAATTCTCGTGTCACAATGTTCGTTCCCGTACTCCTCCGAAACGGCTGAACCGATTTTGATAAAATTTCGTGTGCTTATCGGGTAGGTCTGAGAATCGGCCAACATCTATTTTTCATACCCCTAAATGTTAAGGGTGCTCCACCCCAATTTTTTTTTTATAATGCTAACTCAATATTCATAGTTAAGACAGGACAATGTCTGTTGGGTCAGCTAGTAGTGTATATAGATATCTACCGTTTCATATATTTTTAGTCTTGCTTTTGTGCCTTTAATTATCTTTTAACAACTAACTAAATGTATTCTTAGATTGTACCAAACTATGTATATTCAATTGCTCCAAGCCAATGAGAGTTATTTTATTCAAATGGACTGTCTCGTGACACAGACAATAATAATGTTATTTTTACAAATTACCTACTATAACTTATTTTGAGATACAATAAATGTATATTCTCTGAATATTCAGTGCCTCTAGGATATATAAAATTATGTTTAGGCAAAAATCTGAACCCTTGGTGCTTGTTAGTGTACTAATAAAACATAATATAGTTAGTGCTTTTATATTTTTAAATAACTCTCAGTGTTAAACTGTCATTCTATGCCACACAGTCATGGCGTTACGCCCCTACGTACACGCTAATGACGTAAGACATACACTGACTTATTTGACTAGTGCCAATATAAGGCCACATTCCGAATAAGAAAAATAGCGCTGTGAGCGCTCACATCAATAATTTGCGTTCCGATATAGATATCACGATTATGGCAGCAAAGAACTGTCATTTTTGTCAACAATACGGAACGCTCGTGAACGCGCTAACAGTGCTCACCAAAGAGTAAAGTAATATTAGGGTGCTCACTTAATGTTAAAACCTATTTAAACCATATAAAACTTGTATACATCACAAATTTCGTCTTATTTGGTTAGGCGGCGACTCTAGCCAGACGCACTATATCCAAGTTAGCTAAAGTTAGGAAACGATTCAAATAACAAACAGCACAACTGTCATTTTTGACAGCGCTCACAGTGATATTAATATTACGCATGGTCGGCATTATCGCAAGATGGCGCATGTCATGACGTCATCTATGACGATTCACGGGATATCGTTATCGCGCTCACGCCAATTCGGAACGGGTGTGAGCACGCTCAAATCGATATTATCGTATCTCGGAACGTAGCCTAAGTCGATTTAAAACACGTCATTCGAAACGAAAATCCGTTCCCTAAGGCCACATTCCGAATAAGAAAAATAGCGCTGTGAGCGCTCACATCAATAATTTGCGTTCCGAGATAGATATCACGATTATGGCAGCTAAGAACTGTCATTTTTGTTAACAATACGGAACGCTCATGAACGCGCTAACAGTGCTCACTCAATGTTAAAACCAATTTACACCATATAAAACTTGTGTACACCACAAATTTCGTCTTCATATTTGGTTAGGTGGCGACTCTAGCCAGAAGCACTATATCTAAGTTAGTTATAGACATGATATGATTCAAAACAAAACAGCACAACTGTCATTTTTGACAGCGCTCACGGTGATATTAGTAATATGCATGGTCGGCGTTATCGCAAGATGGCGCATGTCATGACGTCATCTATGACGATTCACGGGACATCTTTATCGCGCTCACGCCAATTCGGAACGGGTGTGAGCACGCTCAAATCGATATAATTGTATCTCGGAACGTAGCCATAAAGAACCACCTGAAAGCTGGGAGTGTTCATAATAATGTGTTGATAACGGTTGATAAATAAATAAGAATCTGGAAATAGGTTTAAGCATTGTTTAAGTTTAAGCATTGTCATGTAAACAATGCAAGCGAATTGTGAATTCTGATTATATGCAAAATTATATTTGTGATAGCCTAAAAGTGTAAATCTTGCATATGTATCGCCGGTACCGTTCGGCTTAACTTATTACTAATTAAGCACAACATAAGATATCATTTAAACAAGGCGCTATCTTAAAGCTTTCTCTCCATCCAAGTTGTGCCATCTGAAGTAAAAATGTTACAATAAAATTGATCTAATTGGAATATAGAGCACTCACCGCTCTCTTCATAGCACCGCTGGCTTTCCACCAGGGAAAGCCAGCCTTAAACTGAGAAAAGCACCCACACTCATAGGACCAGTTTCGAGAACGAAAATTATCGCAAAATTAACTGCTATGATTAGTTGAATGATTTATCAACAGCCATTTCATCCCGTTGAATAACTTTTTAACCGACTTAAAAAAGAAGAAGATTATCAATTCGACATGTTAATAAAAAAAAGAAGTATTTTCGGGCATAACTCCGTCATACGTCGTTGCGACTTTATGACCTCTTATGTGTCACTTTTGGCAAAATCACTTTTTTACGCCAGTCGATTCTACATTTCAAAGTTTTATCGAATGCAAAACCTCTCATGTGTAAACGACGTTTCAATCGTAATTTGTTTACCAATTTCAGTATGTCATATATATGCTTGCTTATTAAAAGTTGGTGCTTAAAATATCTTATGTGTCAATGTACACATACTTTTGGCACAAAGTAGATGGTAATGATATCTACTGCTAATTAATTTACCTACATCTTGTTTAATAGAATAATGTCAAAACCTGCCACTTTTAACAAAGCGCGTTATCATTATTTCTGATGGATGTGGACTCCAGGACCGGAACCGAATTTTGTGAGGGCTCTAAGCGATTTGGTATTAAGAAGGAAAATTTGTATCGTACAAGTTAACCTGGAAAAGGAGCACACTATGATGGAAGTAGATAGTGTTCACTCCACTATTAAGTAATATATAAAGCCATTTATATTCGCTCCCTGTGATTACATCACCCGGATCAGACAAGCTCGACCACAACAGCCCTATGATGTCAAATCCATTCACCATGATTTCTTTCTCAATTTCGAAGAGATTGAATCGAATCTAAAATTCATACGGCCTGGCAAAAAGAAGGGAGATCCTGTCGTGGTGGACATTAGGGGTCTTAAATATTTGTCGGGTGGATCCATATTTTATAGGTAGGTATACATGTCGATGAGTGGTCCGTACTTCCACAGCGAAGAAATAACCAAAGACGCGGTCTGGTATCTCCAAACCGATTATAATATAGAACTGCATTAAAAACTACTGAGAGCAAGTTTAAACATTTACAGGAATCGAAACTGGTAATAGATCAGGATTACCATCCATTTTAGAATTAATTACTATTTAATCCGGGTACTTAATGCATAATTGCTATTAGTTTAACTGTATTAAAAAGATGTACTTACAGCAATTAAATAGATGCTATTAGATATCGTAGTCAATAATGGTACCTACTTAAATAATGGTACTTTCATATGTAACTTTTTTTTAATTCTAACTTGTGATTGTGTTAGTTGATTAGAACATAGCTAGTGTTTTCTAAAAAATATATACATTTTTATTTTTCAATTAAATTTATAGAGTTTATTTTAACTATTGTAGGCATTTTAGTTCAAATGCTCTGATGTGATACATAAAGCGCAACCAAAATCTCTTATGTGTTAACTGAAATTGTTTTTATTTATTTTTACTATAATACTAGTTTTCATTTCAACTAACAATAGCAAAGTAAAAACCAGGAAATCATATCATCATCATAATCATATGTGGCTGATGCCTCTATTTTTTGTTGTAGTTGATTTCATAATATTTTTTTTAGTAGACGGTTCTTATCGATTTTCTCATAAAATTGATTTTTACACATAAGAGGTCACGCAACGACTTATATAGGTGGATTTGCAAACTATATTTTTTTGTTCGAAAGGGTTATTTTATTCCGAAATGTTCCCATTTAAATTTCATATACCTAGATCTGATGATGCGTTTCGGAGACAGACAACGGAACTCTTCAAAAAATTACAGCAAATCAACCGCGACTGCTGCTATCGCATAAATATGCGTTGTTTTGACCCCAAGCATGATAAATTTCGAATTGGTGTGGGGTAGGTACTGTAAAGGTTGTATGCCCAGCATGAAACCTTATGTTTGCTGGCAGCTAATAATGGCTATTGTTCGAACAGCCAGAAAGTATTTAATTAGATTTAAAATGAAAACACAGTGACGGATAATTTTCTTTAATATTAAAATATTCAATTATTAATTTTAGCGCAGCATTGTCGTGTACCTTTTATCTGAATTATACGTGGTCACACGTACTTAAGCTCCAATCGTTGTTTCTTTTAATAGTTCGTGTCCCATACACTTCACAAAAGTATCACACCTCTACACTCGTGATACTCTATATGGTAGTCGATGAACTGGTATTTCATCGGTCGTTTTGATATCTACTTCTACTAAACTACAACTACCTAATTCTGAGGCTGTAAACGCAAAGTTTTCTCTAAAAGAATTAAGTAAGCCTCTTAATGCTTTTTTCTCAGTCTTCTCCAATTCTGGATTGATTTTTAATTCATTCATTGGATCTGAGTTTGTTGTTGATGGTGCACAATCCTCAACATTGTCTTGCATCAATTTAGTAAAATAGAGATAATCCATTTTTGAAATTGATTTTAAACTTTTTTCATCTTCATCATTATGGTCACTTTTGACAATATTATTTTTAATTGTTATGTCAGAGTGATCTTGATGTGTCATGGTATTTGACATTGACGCAACGTTTTGAATAGAATTTTCACAGAATTTTGCATAAATACAATCTTTTAATATAATGCAATTATTACAAAAGTCGATGACAGCACCGTATTTCTGGAAAAAGTCCTGTCCAAGGACTAGTTTCTGGTTAATGTCTTTAATGACTACAAAACTGATACTAAAAACACAAGAGTCTATAATGAAATTTAACCCAATTTCTCCCATAACTTTTAAATAAGAACCAGAGATAGATCTGACGAAATGTTTCGTCTTGATGTTGGTGTAATTCATTTTTAATTCCAGCATCAATTGCTCCGAAATACATGAAATGGATGCTCCAGTGTCTAATAACGCAGTATGGGTTTGATTTGCTATGATGATATTAATAAAAGGGTTGAGTTTACTTCTTGGGAGATTTTCCTTCACGGACACAGCACGTATCTCCCTGTTTGACTTCATCGTCTGTGTCCGTACTCGTTTGGGTGATTAAATACTTTCTGGCTGTTCGAACGTTGTGAATAAAAGGATTGCACAATTATGGGAGTGCATTCATCCATTTATTCAAGGGTGGGCGTAGCTCATGTAAAGGTTGTATGCCCAGCATGAAACCTTATGTTTGCTGGCAGCTAATAATGGCTATTGTTCGAACAGCCAGAAAGTATTTAATTAGATTTAAAATGAAAACACAGTGACGGATAATTTTCTTTAATATTAAAATATTCAATTATTAATTTTAGCGCAGCATTGTCGTGTACCTTTTATCTGAATTATACGTGGTCACACGTACTTAAGCTCCAATCGTTGTTTCTTTTAATAGTTCGTGTCCCATACACTTCACAAAAGTATCACACCTCTACAGTACTATAACTAAAAAGTTTAAAATAAAAATATTTTGTTCAAGTAATAGTCATTCAATGGGAGTAAATGAATCGAGAGTTATATTGATGATTTCAATGATTATAATTCTGAATACCTAATCATTTTGTTACGGTCGCGAATTATATTTAAATCGACATAACCTGACAAATTGCAAAAAACGAAGAAAATTCTAATTTCGCGTGCGGACGATGAGCTCTATCGTCCCCAAAATTGAAACTTAGTAAACAGACTGGAGACGTACTTATCACATTTGAAAGGTCTTAACTTACTGATAATTCTTTACCATGGCGATAACAGTCAAAAGATTCAGGGATAAAAAAAATACAATTGTAGTACAAAATATGTTCGATAAAAAAAAAAAGTGAAAATCGTAATTGTTTTTAGCTACCTAAGGTCCATATCGTATTGTATTTTCAATGAAATAACATATTCAGGCTTGTATACCCCGTATGTGTTGGTAGAGATTGTGAACCTACAACCCGTACATAGTTAGACAAAATATAACTTTTTACAGGAAACCGCGTTATATTTTACACTTGAAGCCAACAGTTTGTCAGTATGTAGCCCGTAACGGAAAATATGACAATAAAACGATATCTGTTAATAAAATTAATTAAAAAAACGGGTCGGAGTCCATAGTCGCTTGCCGCTTGCTCGCTCGTGTGTTGTGATCATTTTCGTTTGAGAAACTGGCTAATAGTAATCTTAGGTATTCTATTTTGCCCAGAGTTAGAAACTCTGAAGCTGTTTAATGTTGATGGGAGCAATAGTTTAATGTATTAGCAATCTTTAGTTCCTAAACAAAAGTACACAGTACATTTTTTGGTACAATTTTACTTATAACTTGATGGTTTTTCACTAATAGAATTATGTATTTAAGTCTCTGTGAATAAAAATATATAGCACATTTAAAAAATGTCATGATTTTTAGCTTGGCTGTTTAAAAAAAAAACTTAGGGATAATTAATTTAAAACTTTTGATAGTTAAATTGAACTAATTCTTGTAATATTATAACGACAAATTAGTCCTGTTACAGTGGGTTTATGAACAAACTACTTTCAGGACTTGCGTCTATTATATTACATTTGTATCGCGTACTTGTATAATTTGTATCGTGTTTGAACATTTTTCTTTCACAAGCTTGGCTTGCGATGATTTCTATAGTCACAAAGGAACCCAACTAACATTTTGGTGATAAGAATAAGTGCTACATAAGTTATTTACGAGAGTTTTAAGAACCTAAAGTCCTATAAAGGCACTAACTAACATTTGGTGATATAGCGCGTTTTAGCTGTCTAATAACCCTGATTTGGGCCCACAATTTTAGAGCTTAAAGTGACTTGTGTAGCCTATCATTGTACAACTTATTTTCCACTAGCTGTAGGGCATATCGATTATGTAAAATTCTCACCGTGGAAACTAGCGTGAAGTGAGTATTGATCATTGTATATTATTTAAAAGCTAGTATTTAAGTGTGTAAACACTAAGTACTGTTTAAGGTATTTTTAAATAGAATAGCAATACAGAAAAAAAATCAACAGTATACTGTTGATGTTTTTTTATCTTATAAGTAGAGATCGGATATTCGGATGCATATTCACCTAAACATCCGTATACGAGTGCTGTCGCGCATTAGGTACTGTTCACACATTCGCGGGGTGAATTATTTTGACATTCGCACACGAACATGGAGGACGTGAATATAATTGCAGCATGCGCGCTACATCTAATGAGTTTATACAATTATTAAGATATCCTGCGTAAAAAAGAACCGTCGACGCTGACGAAGGTGGATGATAGCGTGTCATCGCAATAGAACAATGTCAGTACCTATTTAATCCGTAATTTTGAACAATTTTTTTATTAAATAACAGACTGAATGTGTAAACAGCAAGTTCGAGTTCACCATTCGTGCCCTTTGATTTGCGTCCGAAAAACCGCTCCCAAAGCGAGCGCGCGAATCGCGAGGCGAGGCACGAGGCGAATAGTGAGCGCGCTGTTTACATACGCGTGTTCATTATTCGCCTCGCCATTCGCCTCGGGATTCGCACGAATGTGTAAATGCGGCATCACGGTGAGACTTTAACAGAACAATAATGTTGAACTGATAGACGTTGTCCTGTTCAAATTTTAATAATCATACAAAAATCCCTTATAATTTTCTTTTGTTTAGGTTTTTAGATTAACCGCTTAGCACGAACTAAGGTAAACTACACTACACTAACCCTCTTACTAATAAACATGGAATAAACGTATACCAGGAATAACCCTTTGTTATTCCTAGTTTATCTTTATCCCGTGTTTATTAGTAAGAGGGTAACAGTATAATACACCGTAAGGGTCAGTCCTCACTGAGCCTTGACACAAGGAGCCTTATTATGAAGTATAAGAGTGCGTCCAGACTGTTATATTACATATTAACTATTGATAAATAACACGTCCACATGATTGAACATTGCTAATCTCTTTAAAGAAACGTGCTATAATTATGACTGTACACACCTTGTTTCCCCGAAGAGTTTGACACAGGTGTAACCTATAAGTACACCTACATTCTAACATGTTATGTTACGTGGACACAGACCGGAGGACATCGTACCGGTTTGCATGTGTACCAAAAATTAAAATCACCGTCAAGCACCGCTGGTACACATCTGTATCAGTAAAAATCACCGTCAAAGAACCGCTGGTACACAGGTGTACCAGTACCTTCGTGGTGTTAGTAATTACGTAAAAACTACCGATAATTCATAATTTCATGCATTCGAGTCGTATTACGATAGTATTATTAATATTTCACAAGAATATTGACATAGTATCTTATTAGTGTACGAATCAGAATGAAGTTTGTGTTTGAATAATATAATGGAAATATTGTATGCAATGCTTATAAGAAAAAAACAATTAAGTATCTCTTCATGGTAGGTATTCAATCCATTTTTTTGTTGTAAATTAGTGCACTACTTTTAGTAGAAATCAACATAATATAGCAACGAGCCGGCTTTCGGCCAGTCCTCTGGTTTCAATAGGATGTCTATAATACTAAAGTACTATTTATGAGTAGGTATTATTGATATTTTCATGAGTAGCCCCATTATTCAAAAACCCGAAACTGTTTACAGAATGTAAATATGAATAATAGAATCGAAGCTACAGCGTTTTGTGTGAGCGGGGTCAGCCCGGGTAAAATTGCGTATGCGCAGCGTCCACGTACATTCACGCGTAAAGTACACGGGCGCAAAGAGGTAAAGCCACACAATTGTTCGAATATAAACTGGAGGCAACACTCAATACCTAAGTGAAGACGACTGTGGGCTAACTCTCTCTTTCTAAATACATAGGTACGTAAGAACGAGACAGTGATATGTGTTTTCTCTCTCCGGTTGTCTTCAATTTTTTATTTGGAATGTGGCCTCCACTTTTATCTACAAGCTTCTTGATTCACACTGACCTGCAAATTGCAATTTTATGACAACCAGTGCGCAGGCTATTGCGAGTATGTACCTGTAATTAATTAGTATGAATTTTATAGACATGTTTTTAATAAACACTTGTGATGCTAATACATTGTTTTTTTATTTAATTCTCTGCTACGCTACCTCCTTTCTAGATCGCCGATTTATAGATTTATTTATGACAAGTTGTCATAACATGTCAGTGTTTGACACAGAGCATCATGGTGCTTGAGAAATCGCTGGTTTGAGGCTTGGTATTTTACATTCTGCAAGATACATCCTTCAATTACTGTGAAGTAGCTTTAAAATGCCTATTAACATACACAAATATTTAACTGTCTGGGTGGTGTGCTTGCTTATGATCCAAACAAGGAAACCAGTTGGCAAACGGCAGCAAGTTGTATGGCGTCTCGAATGTGAACTGGGCATAATCAATGACCCTGACTGCCCTATAGACGGTGGTTGGTCACCTTGGAACGCTTGGTCCGCTTGTCAGGGCACTTGCGACGACACAGGACACCGTCATAGGATAAGGGAATGCCTCAACCCACCACCCTCACAAGACGGCGCACCTTGTGCTGGCTGTGACGAACAAACAGACGTCTGCTACCTGACTAACTGTACTGTCAATGATTTCCGCGAACTTGTCAAAGGAGACACCGCTAGAATGGAAGCCCTACATCAACTAGAAGCCGTTCCCGCTTTAATGGAACGCTGCCTACAAATGGAATGTCCTTTTGAGGCAATCGAGGCCGCCCTAGCCTTCGACAATACGTGGCAAATTAATGCTGAATCGCTGTGGAATTCATTACAGTGCGTTAAGCGGAATTTGGGCTGTCCCGTGGCTGGCGAATGGGGGGCATGGGGTGCATGGTCGTCTTGTGGCGCGCGCTGTGGGCGAGGCCTGAGGTGGAGACTACGACGATGCGACACGCCAGCACCTTCTGACGCACGTCTTGCTTGCGTTGGCGCCCCCCTTTTAGCTGACTTTTGTATAGGCGAACAATGCGCTACCACAAGCAGGGACTCCGGAGGAAGTTGGGGTGAGTGGAGCTCATGGTCTGAGTGCTCAGAAAAATGTGGAGCAGGAGTCAGGCGGCGAAGAAGAATATGTCAGGAAACCGAGTCACTGCCCGCTTCGGTAACATGGGGAACACACTGCCGAGGACAACACGATCAATTAGAAGTTTGTCAAAATAACGTTTGTTCATTAGATGGTGAATGGACAGGGTGGGGGAGTTGGGGGCCATGCTCCAAAACGTGTGGAGCTGGGAGAAGGTCTAGGATTAGGACTTGCACCAGGCCACAGCCTCAAGGATTGGGAGCGTATTGCGTTGGCCCAAAAACTGAAGTCGGAACTTGCCATTTGAAGCCTTGTGAAACAAATTCTCATATGGTTGCCATTTTCCATGGTGATTCATCTCTTCGCTACAACTTTGAACATAAACGTGCATCGCTTTATCATTTTTTCATTAGGTTTATGCCTTTATCGCCTCATGGGACGCTGGTCCGCAGAGAAGCTGGGCAAAATTCGTTCGTTCGTGTTAGCCTACAGAAATGGCATGTTTGCCTGGACGCGTGTGGCTCTAGTCGGTCATGTTGTCTGCCCAAATCATGTGCACATGCGGAATTAGAACCGGGTGTTTGGCACACTGCACTCATCACTGTAACGGGTGAAGCGGCTGTTTTGAGATTAGACGACGCTGTTACATATTTAAAAATTGTATGGCCATGCGATCCAGATTTGCCTGATGATAAATTGAAGATTAATGTCGGCGAAAAGTATCAGGGACAAGTTCAGGAGATCATTTTAAATTTCATTCCCTTAAGTATGGTTATAAGCAGAAATCTAAGATCTAGAAAGACTGAGTTCCATCCGACCGCCGCCTCAAACATTGAGTACGAAAAAGCAGCCACGGAAGAAGCATACCTGCAAGTTAGTGATGGTCAGTATTTACGTTTACCGTGTTTTCAGGACCAGCAAACCTGGCAATTGGAATTAACTTTAAAAACTAAAGAAGAGGCCGGAACTGTTCTATTTCTAAAAAATGATAGAAACACAAATTGGATACACTTATATTTGCAAAACAGGAGATTAAAGCTGAAGTTAGCTCTTGAAGAGTTCCGGTCAGAAAGCATCAGCACAACCGATTGTTCGCCTGATCAGTGGCTTGACGTGACTCTTTCAAAAAAGCAAGACACCTATGCGATTGAAGCATCTATCAATGCAGGAGAACGTTTGCATGTACTGTTTGACGAAGAAGTGACTCGAAGAAGACGCTTTTCTTTTTACGTACCTTCCATCATCCGTAAGTCCTCTACAGAATCATCGACTAAAACGTCTACCAAATCTTTAACTAAGTTATCTGCTGAACCTAACAATTATGTTATCGACAACCCATCGAAAGTTGCACTGTGCACTGATGAGTTCTACATTGGTGGAGTACCTAATAACATAAAGAAATATGTTAACGATGAATTTCCTCCATTTTCTGGAGTAATAGCATCTATTAGACAGAATGGAGTGCTTTTAGATTTACATGACTACAGTAGGGAAAGATATAAGGAAGACAAAGTTCAGGTATCTTCAAGAACTGCGAGTATCTCTGGATCTTATCATGAAACTGCTTGGGGTAAATCTAATCGGCTTAACTTAACTTGCCTACATGCAAGGACAACTAGGTCGCCACATGAAGCTCGCTGGTTTTTCTTAGACACCGCTGTTGCAGCTATGTTTAGGGATAAACCAGTGAGATCGATCGACGATGGCCGCGTTCTTAGGCTTGTAGCAACAGCTGACCGTGATTTGAGAGGATTTTATACGTGTCGTGCGCATAGTAATAGGCACACCCAAAACATCGTGACATATGGTGTTGTTGGCAAGATTCAATATAAACTGACCGGTCCTGACACTACTACTGCCATCGCTGTTGTGACTACGTCAATACTTGTATTAAGTACTCTAGCTTGGCTAGTCATCGAATGTTTTCATGACATTCGGAACGGTTATGGCTTCTTTAGAGATGCACATTTGTCTCCCAAGGAAGAAGCTGAGGCCGTTTGCAGCTATATCGACCAAAATATGCACTTGATTGGTTCAAAAAGCGCTGCTAAATTAGCTAAGGCTCGTGCTAGGAAAAGAGGTAGGATGTTAGCGAGTCGATCAAATTTCGCTGCTCAGGAGCCACAAGGAATGATTCAGGAAAGCCTACAGCCGGAACAAACTGAGAACTCTCCCAGTGAACCTGAGGGACTACCAGCGTTGCCTGAAGCGAGAAGTTCTACTGCCGAGCCTTCTCAAGACGTGTACAGAATGGACCCATGTTACGTTAGCTCGCCTCGTCATGAGACAGATTCTCCACCGAAGGCGAAATGCACGTCATCGTCATCTTTCGATCTGGTGTCACCTAGAGTACTTTGCTCCCGGCTACTAATGTCTAAACGCAGTAGCTCCAAAGATAGTTTCGTTTCCAAAAAGAAATCGGCTCGTAGCACTGTGTCACTTCGAAGGACTCGGGCAAGTTTAATGACTATACAGTCTTCATCTTTCATATCTCTATCTCCCGCCCAAAAGATCCTGAATAAGTTCCAGCAACTGAAAACGGAAGATTTTTAATCGTTATCTATATATAGGTATGACAGAAAAGAGTTTGTTCGTAAGAGTCTCGAACAGCCCGAACCGCTAAATAATAACTGGAATTGTGTACCTACAGTTTGCACTAGCACAGTCAATCGTAATCGGTAGCTGTATCATGTCGTGGACTCGTGGTGCCTGTAAAGCCGATATGATACACCTCGAAAGAGTCGAGCAGAGATCACTATTTAAAACTTATGGTCTTCAAGCGTACCCTTTCCCTACAAAAACTCTGTATGAAAGTGTCATGTACTAACAGTGATACAACTATATCTTCTTAATCTTATAATGAAACAGCATGAAATAACACCGGTGGGTAAATCAAGACGCATCCAAACATAAGAGAACTATCAGTAAAGGGTCACCAACACGATCAATTGCGATTGATCAATGGAAATCAGTTGTTATTGTAGTAATATTGCCAATCGCTTCAATTGTTTTTCGTAGACGATCCATTTGCGCATGGAGATTTTCTCAACCCGCCAACAAAACTAAGATGAAACACTCATGGCTCCAAACACTGGATTACCCACAGACGGAAAACTTCCTTAAGGTGAACCTAGTCCACATTTTTTGCATTCAAACTTTGGGAGTGTTTTACTCCACTGTCTGACATGGCACATCCAAAGTAAAATATGATATTGTTTCGTCTCATTATTAATATTGTTTGTAGGGAAACAGAATACTAAAATAAAAACGCATTAAAAAGTTAGGAGCCAACAAAGATTCGTTTTTCTTGCTAATTTTACTTAATTTTGGGCGTGTTTAAGTTATAAAAGAAATGTAAAATTTCCAAAACCAAGTCGGTACTGACAAAGTTCAATTATCGAAAAGTTTAATAAACTTTATTGGTCATTGATTTGTGCATTGGCTTTTTCATAAAACCCGATCTTCCAAAGGACTTTTCTTAATTTTTTCGCGAATTTTTTACTATAAATGATCCTGTATCTCGCTAAATAATTTTGTGCGTGTAGACTAGCGTCTAACTGCTCATCACTGATACAATCTCTGTCGGACACGAAGCCTGGTGAGACAGCGTGATTTTTAGCCAGGCCCACCAGTGAGTTCGAGCCCGCGATTAGGTTCCCCTTAAAGAACCATACTCGTTATAATTAAGTAGTAAAGTAGGCAAACAAACTCATAGATGTACCTAATTACTTACTCCAAAGTCCAGGCAACAAGCACAATGACACACACACATACCTACATACAAAACACAACAAACACACACTAGTCAAGAGCATGCATTCACTTAAACCTCTTCGTTTTACGTTATTTTAATCACATTGCTTAAATTGTTGATGTTAAAAAATCGGGTGAAGACTGACTGAGTCACATCAACTCCTGTAACACCAGGTGTGTTACCATGGGCGTAGCTAAGGATTTTGTCTAGGGGGGGCGGGGGAGCAGCCGTCTAGCTAAGTCATTTATTTAAAGGTTATTAAATATTACTTTTACTTTTAAAAAGTAATGCGATCTTATGTAGATCCAAGCCCCAAACTCGTAACTATACAAATCTTACCATCTTGGTCAAAATGTACGGCTTGGCCGTTTCGCGATCTACAAGGCCTAACTCTACAACCCTTACATCAATCAATAAACTCGACCCTTCGCAATCCACTGCCGGACATAGACTTCTCACGAGCCGCGCCACATCAAACTGTCCTCCGCCTTCAATCATTTCATTTATGTTTTATCCTTTAGAAGAACTCCGAGCATAGCTCGCTCCATAGTGCGCCTTAAATTTGTGGACCAGCCCAACAGTCTTTGCCCGCGTTTCGGCAAATTATGTCATAATGGGCAGGACACACTGGTGGAAGACCTTAGTCTTCAAAGATTGCGGGATAGACGACCAGAAGACTCGATGAAGTTTCCCAAAGGCTGCCCAACCCAACTGTATCCTTGTCGGCTTTTTGCTCAAATTTGTGTCTATCAAGCTGGATGACTTGCCCTAAGTAGACATACTCCTTCATAACCTACCCTTCGATGTAGATTGGACTCGGCAAGACGTGTGAATTGGCATGTCTTTCGTCATGCCGACGCCAACCCGCCGTAGGCTCCATTCAGGCTATGCAGCAGCTGGTCTGAGTGTTCCAGCGTCCTTGCCATTATGACGATGTCATCGGCAAAGCAAAGGTATGAGACGTAATTGCCGTTTACGTTGATACTCCAGTCCAGCATCTTGAAAACGTCCACCAAAGCAATGGTAAACAGTTTCGGGGATAGCACATCCCCCTGCCTCATTTCGCAGGGTAGTTAGATGGGCTGGTTTTCTGATCCAGTATCTGGACAGTCATCGTTGCAGCGTCATACAATCATCTCAACACTTCGAATTAGCGCTAGTCAATTCGATATTGTTGCAGTGAGGCCAGAACTGCCCATATTTCGATGGAGTCGAAGGCTTTCTCGTAGTCCACAAATACATAGCGTCTGGTTACTCCACGGTCTTCTTTTACAATTTACCAAACAGCATGGATAATGTGGTCTGCGGTACTAAAGCCTTTTCGAAAACCTGCTTGTTCTGGTGGCTGGAACTCGTCAAGTCTACTGGCGAAACGGTTCGTGGTGACTCTCGAGAACAGCTTGTTTACGTGGCTCAGAAGTGCGATGGGTCTATAAGTCTTCAGCAAGGCTTAGTCATTTTACAACGACCCCTTACATCTTGGTCAAAATGTACGGCTTCGCCGTATCGCGGGACAGATATGGGCTTAAGTTAAGAAATCATGTGAATGGTCTTGTCATGAAATACATAGTTGAATGGATTGCCATATTTCCATATATTTTGACCAAGGTTAATGTTGGGCTTGGCTCTACATTAAATCTGATAACAGTGAACAACCTTCTTTACATGAAATGTTTTTGGTGGGATCTCATTTAATTTTGTAGGGTGCTCTCTATTTCTTTTAATTTTAGCGGTGATATTGTACTGACCTATTATCCGTAAGAAGTGCCCTAGAGATTTTGATGAATGAGACAGTCAGTGACGAAATCAACGTTTTTAGGTATTGATAAAATCCAAATGATAAAAGCTATACAAAGAAAACTTTATGTGTTTTTTAAGTCTACTTACTGACTACATCATATCCTGAGAATGTAAGCTCTCTAGCATTGTCCAGGCCGAAGCTATAAAACTTTTAATATACGACGACCCGCTTCTAAAAAGGTGGATAGTCCCCCCCTGCTTTTTGATACTGGCTTGTCTTGGCTGGACTACCGTGCCCCACTCACTCTCCGTTACACCATGTGGCTTCTTTCTGAATTCCTAAGTAAAGTTGAAAGTCTCATAGCTAAATATTATAAATTCAAAAGAAATTCTAAGAAGAAGCAAGTAAATATGTTTGACTGGTCTGGCGGATTTCGATAAATTTTGGCAAGAAGATATTTATAATAGTACTCTGGGGAAGCTACTTTTTACCGCGGGACACTAAATTTCTAAGGGTGAAGTATGAAGTTCACATAACACTTTGCCCATGTTAGATGGGAAGTTTGATCAGTCAGTTGGGAACTTTTAGAAAAGGTAGCCTTTAGGAAACCTATTCCCAAATTGCTGTCTTTAGCGTAGGTACTTTTCTGCAACTCTCGTCCGCTGCTAGGATTTTAAATTGTATTTAGGCTAAGCATGCTTAGCTGATCCATGTAACTGGGGAAACTTCAACCCCTGTCATACAGAATGACCAGAGGCCTTAGTGTGAGTTTTATCTAACTATTTCGCATATAAACGCATCGAGTGCGTTTGGCGTTCCAATTGGCCCTGGATTGGTGACGGACCAATCGAAGCGCCGAACGCGCTCGATGCGTTTCATCGAGATGGTTAAATTAAATTCACACTAGGGCCACTGGTTCAGGTGTCGATACGTCAAAGATGTAACGCGTACAGAAGTTTTGAAATAAATTACTCTTAAGTACCTACTATAACTTTAAAGGAATCAGAGTAGAGTGCCACGTATATATACCTACACATTTTACTGTAACGAATAAGAATATACCTAGTGACTTACCTACCTAATGTTAAAATGTAAGACCAAGTGGTAATAATTGTTTATTTAGCTGGGAGAAATATGTTTATTTGTTATCTAAGTATATACTTAATAATAATATAAAGTGGATTTTTTTTGTTTGTTTGTTTGCTTCGAATAGGCTCCAAAACTACTTGACCGATTTTAACCATTGTTTCACCAATAGAAAGCTAAATTATCAGGAAGTAACATATGCTATAATTTATTTTTAAAAAAACAGAGATCCTTAAGATATAAAAAGTTTCTAAACACGGCGCGAAGGGGTAGTGTTTTGTTTTCGTCAAGTTTCTTGAGGGGTAAGTAAGGGTAGCGGGGGTGTATTTTGTTTTTTTTCTTGGTTTAAATTCCGCGCGAAAAGTTCCTGCTGGCGAGGAGGGATTGTGTTTTGTTTTCGTCGTGTATGAAGAGGGGCAGGCCAAACAATTTTCACATGCGCCTCGTTAGGCGCATGTGAAAATAGTTTTTTTTTTCTGGCTTACTACGCCCTCGTTTTAATCCCTTGCTTTTGTTACATCGGGTTTGTTTACTTTTGCTAATCGTTTACTACATATTTTTTGCTGATCGTTTGTATTCTATGTCTTATTCGATTTATTTCAAAGCCGCTTTTTGCTCCTTCTGTGCCACAGTTATTAGGTTTGAATTATCGTACCTTTTAAAAAATCGTATCTTCGCAGATTGTTACAACTTTAGTTGTAGTACCTATACAGTGACTCGCTTGGTCTGTGTGGCAAGTGATGACAAGCGCCGACTCTAGATTCAGCCGCCGAGCTCCGGGCTGAAAAATTCCAGATGGAAGATCCCAATAACACTGCCCGACCTGGGAATTGAACGCAGGACACAATGCCCAGCAATGCGCTTGCGACCCTAGACAAACGAGGCAGTCATGTATTTTTTTTTGGGTGGGAAATCATAAAATAACTTCTCCCGCTCTGGGTGGAGCAGGAAGGCGCGTCAGACTTTTACTGACTTCAAACACACCCGTGTTCCCTCAGTTGCCTGAGTGCCAGAGGCCGTGATATCTCTTTCGAACAACCCGCACCCCTGGCAGGCATCGGCTTTTGCGGACCCCTCCAGTTGGTGCTGACATCTCTTTGAGGCGCGCGTGGAACAACGCGCCGTCGACCCGGGCTTGGTCCTTACCGGACGAGCTACCTATACCTCACCGTCCACAAGCCCGCGCCTACGCTGGCCGGAAATCAGCCTGGGATTCCCGACGCCCAGGGCGTCTCCTGCGGCGACTAAAGCCGTGAGGGCGCATATACTGCCTCTCCCTTACGTGCGCCGCCTCCCTCTTCGCGAGCATTACTGCTTCGCAGAAAGAGGTGACGGCTACCCATGCACTCTCGCTCTGTACCATGGCCTGGACCAGGGCCGGACGCGAGAGATCGCCGCCGCCGATCGCTTCCACGAGGACACGGCAGTGCTCCGCCCAATCCGGGCAGACGTCCACCGTATGCTCCACCGTGTCCTCAGGGCGAACTTGGCAATGGAAACACCCGGGCGTTTCCTCCTGCCTTATCCGCACCAGGAACCTCCCGAAACAACCGTGTCCGGTGAGGACCTGCTTCAGGCGGAAGGTGAGGAAGCCGCGTCGCCTCTCAAGCCACTCCTCAAAGAGGGGATTTACCGCCGCTATCGTGGCGTGCCCAAGGCAGTCATGTTGCATTGTATATAGTTGGACCGGCATTGTACCTAGGTACATGTTTGTGTCAACATGTGTACCTACCATTACCACGTCGAAGAGAAAGTGGTACCTAGATGACGCCGGTACAGAAGTTTGTCAATTATAGGTAGGTATGATCAAATTCTTACCTAATTTAGTAGCCACGGAAATGGGCCACGTGCTCAGTGATATAGCGTCAGCATTCTTTTTGTAAGTTAATTACTTTCGTAAAACCGCTGAGAGGTGTGTAGAGTAGCTAAAACTTTAAAACTAAGACAAATTTAGTTTTTATATCCAGTGATATTTTTCACCATATTATTTTCATAGTAGTGACTTCTATTCTACTATATTTGGCGACATGACAGTTAGTAATTTTTGCCGATTGGAAATTTCAGTGGGCACACGGCTTGGCTTGATTTCATTTTGCGGAACAAAGTGGGTTGTCCCTGCGAAATGGGATGAATCTTCAGCCAGACGGGTGAATTCACACGTATCGATTAGAATCTAAGTTTAATTTAAAGAGGGTAACTAGGTAAGCCTATTACTATTAGTCTTAGTATTTTATTTTGTAAAAAAATTGCATAGACTCCTTAATGTCTGCGCAGGCCGAAGAGTATAAATTATCACGCTTTTTGCTATGGGGGATGAGCAGTATTGCAATTTATTCGTATTCTTCAATCATCATCATTCATCATTTCAGCCGAAAGACGTCCACTGCTGGACATAGGCCTCTCCCAAAGGGGGGGTTTTTGACATAATCGCCACGCTTGGCAGGCGGGTTGCGATCGCAGTATGGTGGTAAAATGCATAGAGAACGGTGCTGCCCATTCTCTATTAAGGTGATGGTGATTTCTTGAAAACGCTCAAAAAGGTGGTTTTTTAAACCAGTGTATCTCTTTAACCGTAAATAGTTTTGAAAGCAAAAAAATATATATATTTTCAAGTCTTTTTTGCATACAGTGACGGAATTCAAAACATAATTAAACGTACTTTAATAGTTTACAACATATTGTAAACTAGTTTCTGCCCGCGACTTCGTTCGCGTGGAAGTCGTAATCCACGCAGATTGATCATTTTTGGGCATTAAAATGGCCCGTTCGCACACCCAAGAATTCTCTTAGTACGGTATTGAACTGATGTCCCCGTACTCCAGACAAATCTGGTATTCTAAAGTGAGAACTAGGTACTCTACTAAGAGCCTCTGTTAGATTCACCTATGTTTAAACCGAACTAAAATGTTGATGGTCAAGCGCAGTCTATTCAACGTAGCATTCACCTCGTCATTCCTAGTTCCCCCTCCCCCCGCTTCAGCGCATGTAATGTTTGCCGGAAGTCGCCACTAAACAGAATTGTTACAGTACCGATCATGTCTTTGTTGCTGCGTTTATCTTGTCCTGGCGTGCCCTGTTTGGCTAGCAATAAGCAGTGAGGTAGCGATTCCGAAATACATGACCGTGATTGCAATTTTCCCATGCGCCGAACGATTTTCGAATTTTTTTTAAATGTGTTAATGTTACCCTTGTTATTGTAAACATCAGCCTATAATGGTCCCACTGCTAGGACATAGCCTCCTCTCTGTTAGACGGAGTGGGCCGTGAACCGGCACGCGGGCCTAGTGCGGAATGCTAGTTGTCACATATCTTCGAAGGTTTGGTTCTAGAACATGCTGTTTTCCTCACGATGTTTTCCTTCATCATATTGAGAGCAGTGGTGATGAAATAATGTATGTGCGTCCAGATCACTCCCATTATTGTTGACGTGAGGTCCCTAGTATCTTAGTCGAGTAACTACGCTGGAGGCACACGTCACCACGCAGCCCTCAGTGCTGTAGTTGAATGTGGAATTCCAACTGGAATATCCGTTTTAAACATAACTCTACTATTACAACCTGAAATTATCAAAAAGTGTACAAAAACCTGTGATGTCCATCGCTGCTGCTTAGGTGCATAATGGAAAAGCGTGATAATGATCATTTAAAAGGTCAAATCTGTAACTGCAATTATCTAACCTTTCGGCCCGTAGCAGCAGCGATGGACATCACAACAGATACAGGTTGAATGGGGCAATAAGGGTAGGTAACTCAACAGTTGTCACTACATGCAAACGGCTTTAGGAGTCGGCGGCAGGAGGGTTTTTATTCGCTTTCACAAATAAAAAATGTGATGCCAATCGATCCTGTTTCTTATACTCTAACTCTATGGGACCACAGAGGTTTGAGTATTACAAAAGTAATCGCAAAGAATCTTCCCATACATTTACGTAGTAAAGGAGACTAGATGAGAGCGAACACAAATACCAGTGTATGACAACAGTCAAGTTATTCCATGACTTCACTGGGCTTATAGGGAACACAGCAGATAGTTACAGGTATGCTTTTCATGTAATGCGATGTAGCTGAAGAAATTTCGACTCCTGTCATACAGGTGTCCTTGTTCTGGGGTCGAGACCTCATTGATGTAAAGTGTACAGAAATTGTACAAATATCAGAGTAGGGTAGTAGGTACCAATATATACAAATTTTACAGTATGTAACGAATAAAAATCTATGTGACTTAAATAATGCTAACTGTTATGACCAAGTCGTAATAATTGTTAAGAGAGACAATGCAAAAATATCAAAGAAAATGTGGAATAAATAAAAAAATGTTCTATAATTATCATTTATTAACATCAGTGACATAATTCAAATATAAATTAAATCGGCTATGACCATTATTTGGCACTTAAACTATTTTACATGATAAAATTCGTTTTATAAAAATAAATGGCACCAAATACTTTATAAAATATAAATATATTGTTTCAAAATTATATTAGATAGCATTTGAGTTGACATAACGACTTCATGTATTATATTATTTTATCAAGAATAAATAAATAGGTATGCAGAAAAATGGAAAGGTAAATTAAAGATACCTAATAGTTTGTCTTTTAATGCTAATTTCACGTAAAATATTGCAAAACCCATGACACCTTATACCTAATGTAAGTTTATTTTTTGTACTCAACATTGAAACAACATCTAGCTTCCGATTCTTAAATTGCTTAAAACATTTAAATTGTAACACGTTATTTGCTTCACTCGATTATAATTTCAAAAACACTAAAGTACCTAACAAGCAAAAGTGGTATCCTACCGCGGTGAAAAAAAAAACGCTGAAATTGGTATCCCTTTCAGCGACAACTGATCGACATTGATAAATGACAGCGATAGTTCAGATCGATTCCGTCATGGTAGATGAATAACGGTCGAGCGCTGTGTCAAAATATTATAACAGCGACCAATTTTTCCATTGCGATAAGCAAATTCGTTCTACGATCACTTTCTCAATCTTATCACTATTTCGTGACGATAGTGCAAAAGTAGTTGGGTGACGTCAATCATTTTAGGTGCGTATTTTCCTTAAAATCCATTCTATGCGGGATCAAATACAAACGTAGACAATTATTTAAAAAAAATGTGCATGGCTACGCAAACGTTTATCATTACTTTATGCAACGTTTATAAATATACCCCTGTCAATCATTATAGGTGCGAATTTTCCCTAAAATCTATTCTAAGGGGATAAAATAAAAACGAAGGCTTTTTTTAATGTAAGCGGACGTTTATCATTAGCAACGTTTATAAATACAGGGGATATACCCCTGTGAATCATTATAGGTGCAAATTTTCACTAAAATCCAATCTATGGGGGATAAAATAAAACCGTACGCATAAACGCGAAGACTGTTTGAACATGACAACTGATTTGCGTTTGTGTGTAAAACCAATACAAAATCGAGATAATATCCTATACAGCCGGCTAAAAGCAAAAAAATAATGTGTTACAATAAAACGTTTGCCATGTAATAATTCATTGAGTAAAATTTAAAATAAATCAAAGGTGTCTTAATAAATAACATTCAAAAAAGTACAAAAATACCACAAAAGGTGGATGCGCTAAGGTAGCAGTGAAAAATCACATTTTCTTTCATTTTTGCAATTTTGCAGGTCAGTTTACAGAATAGGGTTGAAAAGTGTCCTAATTAGATTGTATATTGCTAATAAACCACTAAAAAAACACAACATTTTTATATAATCGATTAGTGCCGTAAAAATGCATATTATTTTTTACATTTTCTTATTTCGCGCGTAATTTGACGAAAACGCTGGACGCAGTGGACGCCATATTGGTCTCTGGTTATGACGTCTGTTTGCTAGTAAACAAATGCGCTGATATTTTCTATGATAATTGTTTGTAATTTAAAAAAAATAGTTATTATTCTACTTATCGTTGGTTTTCTGTTCCTGAATGCAAAATATTATTTGAATAAAAATTACTTTTGTTACGAAAATAATAAAATTACACAGTTGTTCAATTGACATGCCGTATGACGTAATAACATGGCGGCTACTATTTCATGGTGTTCAAAAACAGATAAAAAAAACTGAAATCTTTGAATTTAATTATAAAATTTATTTTGTTATTTCATGAACTAAAACTAACATTTTCCAACTGCATTTTGCCTACGCTATCTTAATAACATATTTTTAGATTTTTGCCCATATTGAGTAAAATACCCTATTATAATCATTCAAATCGTCAATACAAGTTCATTTGCCTGACACTGACCAACAAATTGCAAAAAACGTAAGAAACGTTGAATTCCAGTCTAGCTTGATTAAAATTACATAATTCTTTAACATATTTTTTGTCAATTTTACAATTGATTTCTCTCAATACTAATTGCATCAGTGACTAGAATAAAGATAGATTTTATAGTGCTCATAGACATTAAACTACTACTGGTTTGTAACCGAATACTAGAACTACGATAATTAAATTTAATATCAAATATTGAAGGAATATATTATGAAGGTCTTATATTTTGGGAATATAATTATACGTTGTTTTATCAAGACTGGCAAGGCGAGACATAATTTACTAGAAGAAGGCATCTAGCCTAACTATAATCTTAGTACAGATGTTGCATTTCACGAAGACGCTCAATCATTCTAATTTAAACCTTATAACGATGACATAAGACTGCAGCTGCAGTAGTGATGTGATTGGCGGTTTGCATTTTTTTTTAGATTCCCTTGCCCTGCAATCAGCCAGTGAATCAGGGAATAAATTCATAACTAGAAATACACTATAACAATTCGAGCTAAATAAAACTATAACAACATTATTTCATAAATTCAATCAATTTAAATAATTAATCTAAAAAAATATTTTAAAATAATATACTTTTCATAAGAGGTAAGAAGATTGAAATAAAATTTTAAACTCAATGTACATGAGATAAAAGGCAATATATTGTGCAAAGAGTTAACAATTTTATCAATTCCTTAATTATTTTACGTTGAAAAGTCATAGTTATAAACAAGACTATAGACTATTAAGTCTGATGTTCCATGCATCGAAAATACATTAATAATGCAATGGTCACATGTAATCTATACGCTATCTATATAATTAACAGGGGCTCTTTCACAAATCAGGCAGGATACATGACATTTACATACAAGAAATTAAGAAAAAAATAATATACGAGCCTCTGATTACATACTTATTCAAGTTGATGTTGCTGACAACATTTTGCATAATTTACAAATTGTTTACAGGTTTTTTTAGAGTTCCGTACCCAAAGGGTGCCATTTGACCCGCTCCGCCGTCGCGTCTGTCTGTCACAGGTATCTGTATCTTTTGAACCGTAATAGGTATCCACTTGAAAATTTCACAGAGTGTGTACTACTTACTATAACCGCTATAGCAAAAAGTATAAAACTTAATTTAGATAAAAATTAAATAGGACCGCTTACAAGATATTTCTTGTAAGGGTTCCGGTACCACCGTACAATATTTTGTACGATAGTACCGGAACCCTTCGTGTTTATTTCTTGTTTACACTCGGTTCAATCCGGATCAATTTAAGATAGCCAGAGTTCTGCCACTATATAAGAAAAGATCTAGTACAGATCCAATTCCAGGCCTATTTCATTACAACCGGCTTTATCTAGACTGTTTGAAAAGGTGATCAAATCCAGACTTGTTAGTCATTTAAATAATCAAAAATTATAAATTATAATCAGTTTGGATATCAAAAAGTATAGGAACATTGGATGCAATATACTCATTAATTAATTATGTCGTGAATAATCTGAATATTAAACTAAAGGTCGCAGGCGTATTCCTAGACCTAAGTTCTGCATTTGATACCGTAGAAGATTGCATTCTACTGGACAAGTTAGAGCATTACGGCATAAGAGAAAACATTTTACAACTTTTTATTTCTTACCTAACAAACAGAAAACAATATGTTGAAATTAAAACAGGTGAAGAAGGCGTGGAACAAAATTATTTACTATTAATAGAGGCGTTCCTCAAGGCTCAGTGTTAGGTCCGATTTTCTTTATAGTTTTTGTAAGTGATTTAACTGCATATATAAAAAGTGTTTTACCGGATGTTAAATTAGTTATGTTTGCTGTCGATACCAGTGCTGTTATAACTGCTGATGATATAATGACCTCAGAATAAAAAGTAAATAGGTTTCTAGCTGCCTGTGAAAAATGGTTTTCTATAAATAATTTGAAACTGAATGTAAAAAAGACCAAATGTATGCTTTTTAAATGTATAGTTAGAACCAATGCTCCTATGTTGATAGGAGCATTGGAACTTTAGATTATCTACTTTAACAATTTTATTTCCCAAAGATAATACGTTGGTATTATCTTTGGGAAATAAAATTGTTAATATTGTTATAGTAGAGAATTTAAAGTTTTTAGGAGTACAAATTGATTCTCTCCTCAACTGGAAGGCAGTACTAAATTCAGTTAGGAATGTAATGAGTAGTGCATGTTATGGCTATCAGATTTTTTAGGGAAACAGTTACCAATATAAAGTGAATGCTGCTCTCGTTATGCAAAAGACAGCATTGAGAACTATGCTTCGTTTAGACCAAACTGAATCGTGTAAGGAACATTTTATCAAGCTAAGTATTTTAACAGTACGTTGCCTTTACATTTTAATTCTCCTTACTCATTTACATACAAATCTTAACAAGCTGGAGACCGACACTGAGAGAGAATATAGAGTAAAAACTCGGAGTAAATATCTGCTTTTTATCATCCAAGCAAAGCTTATAGTTGTAAAACACTCATCAAGTGGGCAGTATATTAATATATGTATTTAACAAATTACCACCACTCCACCAGAATTAAAGAATATTCCGAATTTGAATGTATTTAGAAATAAACTTAAGACATTATTGATTCACAAGTGTTATTATAGCATTAATGAATATTGTAAGGATAAAAAAGTAATTTTTGGTAAATGATTAATTTTAGAATGTATTGCAATAATTTCATATATTTATAATATTTGAACATATAATAATTAAGAAAATTTTATATTTATGTATTCTCGCTGTAGTGTTTTTATTTTTGGTTGAGTGTAACCACGATAGTATTATTAAGTTCATGGTATATTTCGACACAAAAATGAAATTAAATGAAGTTCAGACCCTGTTTGGATAGACCTTTATTTTTCTCTATTTACGTTTAATACACAATCTGCATCTTTTCATCTAAGGTAGTGAGTATTTCATTCTACGTATACTACGGATAGCACAATGAACCAGCATTTGCCTGTTAACAATATAATAGCTTAGGGTCAGTTCACACAGAGACGCGACGCTGCGCGCACTTTTTTAGATAGCAACAGAATATCTTAACTTATTTACAAGACGAAAAGGTAATAATTTCACTACAAGCGCGAAATCGTATCGAAGAACGCTGAGATGCACCTTTTTGTGCAGCCAGTATACCTTATTTTGAAGTAAATAAGATTTATTTTGTATCGTGATCTTAAAAAGTGTATGAAGCGTCGCGTCGCGTCGCTTCGCGTCTCGGTGTGAACTGACCCATAGCGTTTATGATACAGGTTGGCAGGTACATCGACGCGGAACCTGTTACCATGAATTCAGTACACGGTGACAGTTTTTATTAATAACCGACGAAAAATCTCAACGCAGGTAGTCCCAGAATCCTAAACTGAATGCATATTAACAGGTTATGGGTCGACGGCCACTCTGCATAAATTTCCACTTTAATATTCAATTGGTGCTATCCTATGATTTTCTACGCGTGATTAATAATATATCACGCGGGACCAATCGTTTCAAAATATATATGTACTTTAATACATTTTCCGCAATTTAGGTTAGGTTTGATGGTCCTGAGATTATGTCCATCCATTTATACTAAAAGCACTATACAACATGTAACATAATTAACGCAAGACCTCAAACACTTTATTATTAAGAAAAACCTGTTGAATTTTAAATGCATTACTTTATGTGTTTAAAATTGAGTCTTCTTGCCTTGAAATAAGATTGACTTTGGCTCAGTTGGAGGTAGGTATGGCAAAATTCATAATTTTGGATAAAAAATTGCCCTAATAAAAGTTACTGAAATCGATACAGTAGTCATTAGGAACAAACTACTTGCAGGTCTTGCGTTTATTCTCTCTCTTCTGTTCTGTTATAACCAGAGATCGCATATTCGGATGCATATTTACCTAAAGATATTTTTTAGCTATGAAAGTATGGAAGCAGCTTTATAAATTATTTGTAATATTTATTAAAAACTCCGGGATTCTTGGATTGCATAACTATTCAGATGTGTATTAATTTAAAGTTAATGTTTAACCCGATACAAATATGTGTATGTACTGGATGACGGGTGGTTTGTATTCGTTAAAACAAGAAATAAACAAATTACTTACCAAAATGAAGACTTTTTCGTTACAAAAGCGCATTCCATGTTAGCCAACATCTCAAGTTTAGGTGAATATGCATCCGAATATCCGATCACTGGTTACAACTTGTATAATCATGAGTAAAGATGCGTTATGCTTGTTTCGTTTCGATGTAAACTAAGTATGTATCAAATCTCGCGTTAGGCCTGAAAATGCACTGCGCAGCGAATTAAGGCGATCATACGGTCTTTTTGTCTTAAGACTCGCACTTTACACCTCAAACGCGAGTTATAAAAATATCTTCATTTACATAATAATTTCTTAATCTATTACAAATCCACGATAAAAAGTTTAAAAAAATATATTGAAACAATAAGTATGTTCGACGATGTGTACCTACCACGTCCAAGCATAATTAATAATTACACAATATTTATTATGGCATTTTCTTTCTTGAATTATAAACTATTTCTCACTATCAAATTACGACTTTATTGTTACGTTAATTCTTGGTGCCCTAAGGCCGCTAGTTGCTTTGTACGTTTCTCAAATGAGCAATTTCAAATTTTCTACACTATGAACTATTTCGACCGAATTTGAAAATTGTATACAGGTAACCTTCTGAAGGCGACATAATACCACATAAGGCAGCAGCGGTTTTGTGGTTTAAAATGACAGCAAACGACAGTGCTGCGGTTTTCATTCCGAATCCGACATCACTACTTCGACAGTAGCAGTACTTCTCTTCTTAGCATCGCGAACGTTATTTTTCAAACAATAGAATGTAGTCTACAGTCAGTAGCATTTTGTTTAAACTTTGTAAATGTGAGTACCATGCATCCGTATAATAATTATGTTGTTTTGATGTACGTTGACTTGAAAAAGCGTGGCAGTTGAGAGTATGTCATGCTCACTTAAATGTCTCGCTGATGGTGGCGCGTGTGTTGGATCATTCGGTTCCCTACAAAATGGTTGAGCTGGATGGTGCTGATCCACGCGTCAAGTTCGTGAACGGGCGCCGTCGGTTGAGACTGGTCATCTCCTAACTTCCATGGCTTATTTTAAATCTTATATTTAGAATTGTTTTTTTTTTATATTGTTCTCACATATAGAAGCAATAAGAATAATGTTCCCAAGATTTTGTAATACCTAACATGATTAAAGAGTGTCCATGGAGTTTCTTGCCCGTTCTTCTCCATAGAGATCTACGTTTTGGAATGGGCAACTAGCTTCAACTTTCCAACTGGTCGACTTTTTGACAATTCAAAAGTGCCTGTAAATGGTTTAATTGAAATAAATGCTTTGAGTTTGAGTTTGAGTAGTACAGTCGCTCGACCGCAGCAGCAGGCGACAATGTATCTACGAAAGCGTTTTCATATTAGAAATTAGAGAATTATATCAAAGATAATAATGATTTGATTTGATTTGGAAACATGTTGGTCGTGCTCCATAGGACAATCTAGAGTCTCGACAAGATTAAACTGATGAATAATTTAATTGTATCATTTACGATTTTTACGACATTGATTTATTGTCTGTGATGACTTTACTCACACACTGACTTAACATAATCGGCCTATAATGTTCCCACTGCTGGGAAACAGGCCTCGTCTTTGTGAAAGGGACACACTGACTTATTACTTGTTAATATTGTAGGAAACTCGTACAACTTTTTACAGTGTTTGTAAATATGTGATCACCATTTTTCTATCATATAATTAGTTTATCTGTCATTTCTTAATTTTTCATTTTTTTTACCTATTATGGTACGGTAATTTTATTGGTGCATCGTTATCACATATAATTAATGTATGTAAACATTTTAAAAGAGGCGGAGTTTTAATTGCCCATTCTCCGTGGGAAACTACCTTTTGGAAAAGGCGACTAAAATGAATTCAATTTTAAGGCCAGGGGTAGGAGCTGCCCGGATTCTGTTCCACCTATCAGATTGAACTGTGACGAGTTAAAAAGGGTTCAACAGTTTAAATACCTCGGGCATATCATGACCTCTGACCTGAGGGACGATGCGGACATCGACAGGGAGCGGAGGGCGTTGTCTGTGAGGGCTAATATGATCTTTCGCAGGTATGTTCGTTGCTCGGGGCCGTTAAAATAACTATTTTCAGAGCATTTTGTACGTCCCTGTACACAGCCAGCCTGTGGGGGTCATATACCCAGAAGGAGTACAGCGTACTCCATGTTTAGTATAATAATGCGTTCATAGTGTTGTTGGGGCTGCCCCGGCACTGCAGCGCGTCAGGGATGTTCGCAAACGCCCGTGTCAACTGTTTCTACACAACGATGCGAAAGCGGTGTGCATCTCTGGGGCGCAGGCTCCGGACCACCTCCAACACCATCCTGAGTGTATTTGCGAACAGGTTTGATTGGCAGTACATTAACCATTGTTATATGATTAATGTAATGATAAACAAACAAATGACTCAAAGGCAGGCGTATTATTAGTCAATAAAATTTTATGAGTTTAGTTTAATTTTATAAATTTGAATCCTGATTTTATTTTTACTATTAAATTAATTAATTTTACTTATATTTATCATGATTATGATTTTAAATTTTAATTTTAGTGCTAATCATTTCAAATATGATCTAAAATGGATTGAAATAAATTATTTTGAATTTGAAGTGCTATTTGAAATAAATGCTTTGACTTTGTTCTGTCATTCGCTGCAGTTTGAGGTCTGGCGCCCGACTTCAGAATTGTACCTTACAAGCTGCCATTTATACCAACCCCTATCTACTTGGCCACAACTGAATTTCACTGGGCGATCATTTACTTTTACATTTGCAAATTTATAATTATTATAGCTAAGAAGGAGGCGTGTAGAGAATAGTAAAGCGATATTCTTTTTAAATAAATAACGACTACCAATAGGATTCATGAGAATTGATATGAGAAGTCAAAAGTTAAGCAAATCCTACATGATTATGCTTACTTACAAGTATTAACTAAAATAAAGAATTACTACTTTTGCCTTCAAGGAAGACGTTCTACCATTCTATGTAGAAATAAAGTTGGGTTGTCTATGTCAACAAGTGGAAAAAAAGACTTGAACGAGCTGAGAAAATGAGATGGTATTCCGATATTGTCATTTCTCGTTTTACCTTTAAGGGAAATACTTATTGGTTTTTTACGAGACATCTGTTTTCTCAGTTTTAGTGGAATCAGGAGCTTACAGTGGATTCTCTACTTTGGACCAATGTCGTCGCGCTAAGTAAGTAAGACCGTACAAGTATAAATAAAGTATTCGTCGGTCGTTGATAAGTTTACTCACGCCCGCATGTGTTTGCCATTGATATACAATAAACCCAAGATGCATAGTCTCAAACAAAACTAACACTCAAAACTGTCCCCAATTGGTACGTCAGTGGTTATAGTTATGATAAAACACGTTTTTTAGAAATTCAACCTTATACGAATGACTTAAAGGGGTTTTTACAAAGCAATGTCCAAAAAGACTGACTGAAAGATGACTGGCGAATTCTGACGATTCTATTTGACACCTGCATACACTGCGCCCTATTTAAGCGGACATTTTTGAGACGCTGATTGTGTATCTTGGGTTTTTGTAAATCTATGGCGGTTACATAATTTATTGTAAAATAAAAATGTATTTTCCAACTGCACCACTTATGCTTTTATTACAACTAAAAATAATCATTAAACCACAGTTGGACTTGAGAAGTCCTGGCAAAGTGGCTTATTTATTATTTTTACCCCACCAAATGAGGTCATCTCTCTGTGGGTTTATATCACGGCACAGCGAGAAAAGATCGATGCTCCCCGCATGCGGACACGACAACATATCGCCCTGTGACTTCTCCTCTAAGCAAGCCTCCTCCAAGCCACCAATGCGGGTCGATCCTTCAAACATCATTTAACCCTCGGTCAATACTATGCATACCTATTCGGTCAACACTATGCATACCTACACATTATATATCCCTAACTACAATAAATAAGCGAACCTAATCGGAATGGCTGTGTCTTCGGGTGCAGCATTGTTTTCGGCAGCGTCGCGGTCTATTTTCGGGGCGATATTTCCTCTTGTAGTATAAAGCTGAACCCAACACTCCAGAGCTCAGGATCGTCGATATCAAGAAGTTTATCATAAGCTTCTTGTCCCCTGAGTCCACGTAGATGGTGAATATGCGTGCTGTAATGGAAATAATGAGCCACATTAGTAGGAGTCCTATTTAGGAGCTTAGACAACTAATAATACATTTCGATTAAAAATAGCTCGAATTTACGTTATGTAATGTTTACTTCGCCAGTTCGTGCTAGGCCAGAAGGCCTAGCACAGAATGGCAAAGACCAACAGTCCAGCAAGACACCGAAGTCGCCAAGAAAGGTGACGGTCAGCAGATGTTTGTGCTAGACCCTATGTTCGGCACATAGCACTTGGTGGAATCAGCATTTTCTGTATCTTTATCTTTTTCTGTGGCTTAGAGGCATCATTCGCTAGGTCGAGAATTCCGCTCATAGCCATCCACACTCATCAGCATTAAAGGCTAGCGCAAATGAAGGTGGGCCAAAGCCAACATCCTCCTTCTTGACTCTCGTATATTTTGCACAAATCAAAGCTGTTTGCGCTGCACCGCTGTGTTTCGCTCGTCAGCCGTATTTTTGCAGCCGCTGTTGCATAGTGTGTGTGTTAGTTGATACAAAATGTACGAAAGTGATGAAGGAGGATTTTTACAATGCGTTGCAGCGCAGTACCCCAAACTAGCGCGAGTCTCATTGCACTGGACTGGATACAAATCGAATTATAATTCAAAATTAGAATCTGGCTGACACAATAACTGCGTTCCGGCTCGACCCGACTCCTAATGCGCTTCGACGCAATTATGTATTGCGGCCGCGGCTGTAATATACGTGGAGCATCACTGCTACGGAGTTAGTTGTGCCACTTCTACTTCACAGCTAAAGCACTACAAAGTGGTGGAGGGTGGGCATTTTGGGGGACTGACTTATGTAATTTTGACGTTCGAAAAGTCCTGATTCTCCGCCTAATTTGAATAAATGACTTTTGATTATGATCAAAGCGCGTTTATATGTGGATTAAATTCAAATACTATACACCGTGAAATTTAAATGGTTACCGTATACTACTGGTCCATGCGTGTAAGTGCGATTTCACCCACACCTGGCAAGGTGTAATGCACAACAGGCGAAGCATGACCAATTCTATCTCTATTTTACCAAGAATAGACAAAGTGATTTCTGTACAACTTGACATCTCTTCTGTTCGAGCACAGGGCGACCCGTAGACGTTTCTATGAAGTCAAGGGTATAGTTATTGTTTCCATAGCAACGAGAGGTAGCTAGTGATGTAGTTAAGGTAGATGTAGCGGTAAGGTATGAGATTGTTCCATTAAATGGGATAAAATGAGTTTAGAGGGTTGTATTTAGGATTTTAATGATTACAATTCTGTAAAAATGTTTCTATCCCCAAGTGACCAAAGTAGAGAAAAATTTGTGATTAATGCTTGACATCCTAGACTTTTGTCGACTGAAGAATATAAACATTTCTTCTCTTCAGTTTTAACATCGCCGTGTTTAAGGCGGTATAAACCTTTCTACATAAATAATCCGTCATTTTGCCTATTCTTCCGTCGACAAGACCCATTTCTATGTTGGTCATGCTACACGTGCAGAGCAAGTTTGTCAAATAGGTAGTATATTCTTAGCAATATGCTGAAATCCTTACATAAGTTGGTAGCCACGGAAATGATCCACGTGGTCAGCGATATAGCGTCAGCATTCTTTTCGCTCACGATCCCGTAGATGTAAGTTACCTTCGCAAAGCTGCTGAGAGGAGTGCAGAGTGGCTGAAAATTTCAAAAAGACAAAGTTAGTTTTTCCGCCGCTTTCGCGGACAAGTGCCACCGGAACGCAGAAAAACTTAGTGTAGGTAAATAAGTGATACTAACAAAGTTGTAAGATTTATTTACTAACACAAATTGTTATTATAATATGTACATTCAGGCTAAGGTATTTATCTATGGGAACCTGAAAATAAATGGTTTATTATAGTGATGTGCCGACTAGTCGGCTATTTTTGTAGGCGGGGACTAGTCGCCTAAAACCGCCGACTAGTCGGCCCATTTTTTTACTCGTATTATGCTTATTTTTTTTTAACGGCGATTGAAATAAAATTGAAATCTTTACTGCTATATCTTTTAATAAAGAATCAGTTTTACAGTTTACTTTCAGTGCAATCAGAAAATTAAGATAATAAGGAATAGGAACCCTTCGTTTGGTCCATTAATTAATTGGACTTAGATCCAGATATTAAATACCGAAAGTCAACTTAATTAATACTTCTAACAAAAAAGAAGAAACTCTATAGCAAACAATTGGCAATCAAATTAAAGCAAAATATTTGATTTCACATAAACCTGCATGGGCACTTATGAAACCTCAGAAGCTAGGTGCACGGTTCCAATTTCTCGCTTCCTATGGAGAAGAGCCGGCAAGAAACTCCACGGTTACTCTTTTAAAAATAATTTGCTTTTACAATGTTTTCAAATTACAGTGATAAGGTATGGGAGAACAGTGCAGGCCTGTCAATAAGTACCAGGTACTTAGAGGAATGAAAATAAAGAATTTAAAATCGTCTACAAATCTACATAAATAAAATTAACCTATTTGAACCAAGTGACATGATTTCCATGAAAATCACTAATAAATAGTCGAAATTAGAATTGATGTATAATGTTAATTAATTATTGGCGAGAATATGTCAGACATTACAAAAAATAAAAATAATAAAAATTAACATTATAATTTGGGAGTATGTAGTTTCACATAGTTATGCTGTTAATGAGGTACCAGCGAAGCCACATGTGCAGAAAGAATTAATGCCAAACTTCCTTGTCTTCAACGTTGTCTTTTATCTTATAATATGCATTTTTGATAAGGACACGTTTAATGTGAGTTTTAAAACACAACAATAAAACAAATAATGTTTATTTTTTATTTTTGTGGGGTCATAGGCCGTATTTATGTAGTCACTAACGATATCATTTTAGAAAATCTGTTTTTATTTGTGTAAACTTTTCACACGTGATCTATATTTGATCTGAACACAATAAAATATAAGAAAACAGTTTTTCTCAACTTATAGTTTAAGTTACGCCAGTCGTTCACCTATCAAAAAACAAAACATCAAATATTTATATTTTTTATTGTTGAGATGTGATACCAGCGTGTCTCTGGAGTTTAGCTAGCCAATTTTAAATAACATTGTAATCATTAATTTTTCTACCATCGATTCAAGTTTTAGGTACTTTTCCTTCTATATTTTATTTTCTTTAAAAAAAAATTGTGGCTAAGTATTAAAAGCCGCACAGGTCGATTAATCAGGTAAAGTTACGCTTGCCACGGCTGGTCCGTGGATGGGTGACCATCATCACATACCAAGACGCCGTTGGTCCCCGGCCGGCCGGTCGCTAAGGGTGGCCTGACCAGTCTTACCAAAGGGTTTAGTATAACCCAGTAACTGGGTTGTGGCGGGCAGATAAGCAGCCGCTCCATGTTAAACACTGGTATTCAGCTGCATACGGTTAGACTAGACGCCGACCCCAATAAATTGTGTCGGGAACAGCAGCCAGGTAAAGGGGAATAGGTAGCTTTCAAAGATTTCCGAAAACTTGCTTCCCTCGTACAAGCAGACAAGTCAATACCAATCGCGCACCAGTACTAAGGCATCACTCGACGGGGTCAATGATGAGGATCCAATGTCTTCAAGAAAAATAGTTGCTAGTGTTCAACTATTCGGAATTACAATGTAAAGTATCCAATTTAAGCGGACAAGTGCACATTACTGACAAGTCGTTAGCGTATTGTAATCGATACATTGACTGTCGAACACTCAAACTCTCAATTGGGTGCAACTACCGACGACCACATTAATAATATGCAATTGGAGTACAGAAACAGTGACAGTGTTGACATGCGCTTCGAATTGTTTCCGTAATGGAACAATATACATACTCAGTCTATAAAGTTCCCACTGCTGAGACACAGGCCACCTTCTCCGTGAGAGGTAGTGGGCCGTAATCCACCACGCGGGCCCAGTGCGGGTTGGTAGATGTCACATGTCATCGATTTTTTGGTTCTAGGACATGCCGGTTTCCTCACGATGTTTTCCTTCACGGTTTGAGAGCAGTGGTGATGAAATAATTTACACAAAGTAATGCGCCTGGCTGGGTTCGAACGAACGACCTACAACTCGTAAGTCGCGGCCGTTACCACTGGGTCATCACTGCTCTCAATTGAACAATATACTATAGTTCTATTACTATAGTTTTTTTATCTTCGGAATGCCTCCATTTGCGAAAATTCAAACTGAGACCACTTGCAGTGATTAACTATTCAAGTATTTCGTTAACCTATGTACGTCCTACGAATCTTTTTGAACACAGCGATTTGAAATAAACCGTCATAGAAGTTATTGCTTTATATGATGACGCAGAAAACTTAAATGAAGTATCTAAGCTTAAACATATCAATAACTAGCAAATAATTGAAATGAATCCCACTAATCACAGTAAAACAAAAAACACTAATGAGATTTATGCAATTGTGATTTTCCACCGTCAATAGTTTGTAGTTGTGGATCAATTTTACTTGTACTAATCTTCTTATCTTATCTTATCTTATAATATATATAAATCTCGTGTCACAATGTTTGTGCTCAATGGACTCCTAAACCACTTAACCGATTATAATAAAATTCGCACACCATGTGCAGTTCGATCCAACTTGAGAGATAGGATAGTTTAAATCTCAAATTATAGTCGCAATTTTAATTTATTGCTAATTATTTGTCTGTTATTATTTGACAGTCACAATTATCTGTTAACTCCAAATGATTCTAACAGATGTCGATACCTTTCGACTGGGTTCAGTAAGTAATCAATAGATGGCGCTGTGTTAAAAGTACCAACGTTTCACATAAGCTACAATTTAATGGCATAACCAGCACGTGTTGAATGCGAATTAAATCTTAATATATATGACAGGACAACGTCTGTCGGGACAGCTAGTTTTATTAAAAAAGATTTAAGATGCTCATCGGTTAATTTAGATCTGTAAACATTATTTATGTACTTCATCTTGAAAAACGTTTTCGCACACAAGTTGGTAAGTAGTACCAAAAACAGAAAAGAACCCACGAGCAAATTTATGCAAATTATCAAATTGTACCAGTGGAAGACTCTTATTAAATTCCAACAAAGATGAATTTTTATATTTGTTCTTAATCATATCACTGCACTGTAAATCAATAATTTCCATTTGGACTCCCGGATCCAGGGTTTCAATGTCAGAATCAAAAGGAATTTGAAAAAGCTTAATTCCATTCGCAATTACATCAAAGTACGAGAAACGAGTATCAAAATTTATCTTTAAAGCACTCAATGTTTCGATTACAAAATCGACGGGAAATTCAGTCTCTGTAGTGTGGCTGAATAGATTCCACATGTTTTAAAATGTGTGAAACATTTGTTACGTAATTGCGATTGAAATACTAAATACTTTAAAATGTACAAAGCATAAAAAAGATCCATTTACTAGAAAAACTACTTCAAGGACATCAATACCAAGCTGTTTCTGATAAGCAAACTTGGGTCACCGATAAACAACACGTAGGGGCTACGTACAAATTGACGGCTATGAGATCGCTGCAGCATATTGTCGCCGACAACACCACGGCGGTGACATGGCTAGCCTAATGCCAACCCGAACCGGAGCTACGTATACTGAAAGGTCAGACCTTAGCGACGTAACTATAGAATATGTCATCGCATGTTGTGCGGTAGAAATTAAACCTAATATACCTACTTCTCATTACTTTGTACAGAACGGACCGTAAAATAGACCATTTTTTTAAATAAAATAGACCACTCAAAACTAAAGTCACACCACTACAAGAAACATATAGTAATAGGAGGTGACTTTAATATTAACGCAGTCCCAAGCTCTAAACACTATAAAAAAACTAATGGCAACTATGCTTGAATTTAATTTACATCAAATTGACTAGGGAAACTTCAACGTCATCAACCTCCATAGATCTAGTCTTTACAAACAATAAGAATGTATCAGTATCCGTTGAGGATAAAGGAATCTCCGACCATAAATGTGGAACTAATAGCTTTAACCTGATTTTTAGAAAACGAATTAAACCTATTGACAAAAACATTCGACCAACAAATCATCCAAAATACTACATAACTAGCAAACTTAAATTAAGAGACATAGCTTGGGAAAACATTCTAATACCTAACAATAATATAAACGACAACTACAACCTCTTCGAAGACAAATTAAAAGAAATTCTGCCACTGTACCGTTATAACGTAATAACTAAAATACCATAAATAAGAACTATATAAGTAACCAAATAAATAAATAAATCACGTAAACATAATAGACTTTTAAAAACATTAGTAAACCAATCAAAAGTAGAGTACTAAAACACCATTACAAAATTCTCTCTAAAATTGTAAAAGTTTCTAAAAAACAAAATTATTCACAAGAGATGGAAAAATCGAAAAAATAAAACAAAGACTATGTGGCATATAATTAATCGCATAACACAAAAACCTAAAAAAAAATCACAATGACAACATAAAAATAAACATAATAACAACACAACAAACTGCCCCTACACTATTGCAAACAGCTTCAACCAATACTTTGTTTCCGTAGGCTCCCCAAACATGCAAAACAACAGCTCGCAAAGACCCAAGGACCATGAAGTAATTACGCCCGCTGTTAGTATTAATATGTACAGACGAATACTGTGCGTACAGATGAACATATCACAATCAGCTGAATTAACCTATCGCCCAGTCCAATTGACAAGTCGATCTTGTGAGTTGTGCGATATTTCAAGCCACAGACTTACAACCCGGATACGTCAAATTCATGTTTAAGACAGCGGGGTTTTTATGAGAATGATCAGTGATCAAAGCACCGCCCTACCTCAACGGGACGACATGACTGCACAGGCAGGTCGCGCTGCCAACAAAATGCTGGCCGGGTGACCAACCATGCAATAGGACGCAAAAACACGCGCAGTTGGATTTTCCACGCTCGTTGTAGGACCGAAAGTTGAAACTCCAACAACGCGATTTCATTTAGGCTGTCATTTAGATGTCGCTTAGTGCTAGTGCAAACGGGCATTAGTCTGTTTGTTTAAGCTTCCGTCAAAAACATCTTAGGGACATCGATGTCTGAAAGATGTAGAACATTATAATCTATATTAACATTATAAACTCGAAAGCAACTCTGTCTGTTCTGTGTGTCTACTTTTCACGCCTAAACCATTGAACAGATTTAGATAATATTTCGGAAGGAGATAGATGGCATCCAGACTTTATGCCCATGTAAGTATTACGTTCCCTTGGGTTATATTCCGACATCCACAAGGGCGAAGCCCCGGGCAGAAGCTAGTAATCATATACAAGGTGTAACAGAATGGACGCAAGACCTGAAAGTAGTTTGTTCCTAATTGACTACTGAATCGATTTCAGTAACTTTTGATATAAGTTTTTTTTTCATAAATTATGTATTTTGCCATACCTACCTCTGATTGAGCCAAAGAAAATTCAATCTTATTTCAGAAGAAATAAGACTCAATTTTAAATGCATAAAGTAATGCTTGGGTCGACACGTTTTTCTTAATAACATCGGTTAGCTTTAAAAAAAAATAGTTTTGGTCATCGTATTATGCTTTTAAGTCAATACTCTAATTATGGGTGTATGAGGTCTTGCGTTAATTATGTTACTCGTTGTATAAGGAACCACACGAAAATAATACTCGTATATCAACGTCATTAACACTTAAACAAAATTGATAATATGGCTAATTTCCAATATTGTGCAGGTGTGTGTACCTAGCGAATTAATTACGTTTACGAATGATAGAAAACTTCGCTAATATATTTGGACTAAGACCAAATTAGTAGACAGTTAATTGTTATAGTAAATTTATTACACGACCTTAAAAACTGATTATGGGTTTACGAGAGCTCTCGACATCTTTGCCAATAGATGGCAGCGAGCTGTGTCGCGCTGTTCGATTTCAGCACAGAAAAAAGTATTGGTATGGCACACAGATACTTTATGTGGGTTTGACTGTTTTATATGTGAGATTTGTCCAAGTTGAGCGTAAACATGCAGCACATATAGGCATGTCAGCAGACATTGATACTAGACAGTTGACGACTGTTCTTGCTTGCGCGATCGTTTCGTATTTTCCGATACGTTTTGAGTACTTTCCTGATTAACTGACCACTGTTTTGTTTTTTTTACAATTTTGATCCTGCCTACCTTGTATGACCCTTGCTTTCACACTGGACACTGAAAATCGCTCACACATTTGATTTGGAATACTTATTTTGGATTTTACCGCCGCCTTGTAGATTGGATGTTGTTGAAACAATGGATCAACTTTTTAACCGACTTCAAAAAGAAGGAAGGTTATCAATTCGACATGTTTATGTATGTTCGGCCATAACTCCTTCATATACAGGAAAAGCTTTTGTCCAGTGCGCAAACTGTAACATGAATTCAGCATATTAGCATTCTAGAGCCCCAAGCGCAGAAATTTTTCGTCGGTTATACAAAAAAAAACAGCTGTTCCATACATTTTGACCGCGTCGGATTGCACTTTTCTATGAAACAGTTGATTATTTTTGTAAAACTGACGAAAATTTTCCTTGGGGATGTAGAATGGTATGCTGAATTCATGGTTAAAGTTTGCGCACTGAATTAAAACTTTTCCTGTATAGACGGATTTGCAAAATTCTTTTTTTGTTCGAAAGGGGTTTATTCCGAAATGATCTCATCTAAATTTCGTATAGATCTGTTGATGAGTTTCGGAGACAGACAACGGAACTCAAATTTCGAATTGATTTGTACTATAACTAAAAAGTGAAAATTATACAAGTTTTTTTCCCAAAAAAAAAAAACAACCGGTTTCCGGAATAACGTGTTGTACTTCGTAGCACGACCATGAACGCATTCATTATAACTTTAGATGGTAATAAAATCCTTTTAATTTGTACTATTTTATACCACTAATTAGAAATTTTATTAAATTGTTAGAAAAGCAAAATAAACATTTTCTGCCTGTATGCATGTGAATTGTAACGCCATCTAGTTTCGAGTATACAAATCACATACTTATATGCAGAAAATGTTTTTTTTGCTTTTCTAACAATTTACCAGTAATGAAATAGGAGTACATAATGAGTACAAATTTTTAGGCATGCTCCCGTTTCATCAACTTATATGCCAGCTACAATTTTAGCGTAAATCTACGATAATTGAGAGGTATAAAATTTCTAATTAGTGGTATAAAATAGTACAAATTAAAAGGATTTTATTACCATCTAAAGTTATAATGAATGCGTTCATGGTCGTGCTACGAAGTACAACACAAAAACACTACAAAGTAAAAAATAACTTTAATTTCGGAAGGCGGTGACAAAAAATCTAAATAAATATCCAAAGTCACCGACTTCCGAAATTAAAGTTACTTTGAAAAACGTTTTTACTACTTAAATTACTAGGTACATTTTTGAATGTTTTCAAGCTTGTTCTAAGAACTTTGGACAGTAATTGCAAAAATCGAAAAGATCCCGAGGCAGATTGGCGATTTTACTTCACACATATTCCATGACATGACATGTTAAGGCACTATTGCCCAGTAATCAACGTAGATCGGCGCAGTAGAGGAGTACTTTTCTTCAGCTTGTTCGCCCCAAATTAATCCACAGAATAAAAACTCTTCAAGGGTAGGTGTTATTTTAGGGAGAATATTTCCCATAAATGTTTCATAGAATTCCTCCCGTACCCACGCATCTCACATGCAGCCAAGTGTGAAACACACCGCACTTGATCAAAACAAATCATGTGTTCCATGGTAAATAAATATACGAGAACTACCCACATCAGTATTATTGATGGTGACAACATTAGCATTTTAAACGAATCGATGTGATTGGAAATGCCTCTATCACGTCGCAGTGTTGATTGCACAAATGCATACCCATTTTCCCCTTAATTGAATTGTTGAATTTCATTGTTAAAGGGGATCGAACTTTCTTGTATGGAGGCTGGCATCGACCCGTTACGCTTTTTTTTTTAATGGCGTCTCATGATAATACCTATATATATAGATAGGGGGCATATAGACAAACAAAATAGGTTAGGTATCTATATGATATCCTAAATTGTCACATTACCTAGATAAATAAAGTTAAAAATGGCCATGATGAGCGCAAATATTTTCGTTTCATTCATATCAAAAGCTGGCAATTTAAGCTACAAAAGCGCTTTTTCTGTTGAAAATGTTGTGATGTGATTATCTTAATTAAATGTAATTTAAAATCTATGAGTGTAATAGATTTTTACCTCTAACAGTTAAAAGCTTAACTGCTTCGAAGTGCTTTGTCTCAGATGGTCATAGTTATTATAAGTTTGTAAGTATTACATTAATACTTTTAATATAATAACATAAAATATTTGTTACAGCCATCTTTAACTATATCTATCTCGGTAATGTGACAATTTAAGGTATCATGTTACATGACATTTTTTGTTTCTCTAATCTCCTCTATCTATACAGGATAATTTTTTAACCAGTGCGCAAACAGTAACCATGAATTCAGTATGTCATTCTAGAAACACAGCTAAAAAAGCTGCTGTTTTATAGAAAAGTGCAATACCTACGCGGACGAAATGTATGGAACAGCTGATTTTTTTTGTATAACCGACGAAAAATTTCTGCGCTGGGGAGTCTAGACTTCTAGATTGATGTGCTGAATTCATGGTTACAATTTGCGCATTGGTTAAAAATTTACCCTCTATACTTAAGTATTATAGTGCGGCGCGTTTTTGAAAAATACTCAATCAAAATGTCGGCGACGAAGCCAAAAGGTTTATAGCCCTATTGGTTGATACTGTTTTTGGTTCCTGGCATTGTAAGTAAACAGAAAAAAACAGAAACTATAAGACGTGTAATCCATTGTGACGGGTTCGATTCCCGCCCGAAAGACATATTTGTCAATTCTAAACATAATTTATTTATGAGCGCGCAACTACTATACAGAAGTAAGTCCTAGCGCCACCTAGGAAACGTTATGAAAACGTAAGGTTTTCAGTACCTACATTTTCAGAGGACAAGTAGTTACATACGAATAGATGAAGTCAAAGACAAACAATTTTTGATGTAGAACCAACTTGCTCATCAACATCTGCCTAGCCATTTCTTCGGGGTCATCATCATCATCGCGATCGGCTTCCAGTCTAACCGGATGCAGAATAACTCCACTATTTTACATGGAGCGACTCCCCCTTGCGACGTTACCCCTAAGTAAGACTGGTTGTCAGACTTTCGGGCTTCTGACAGGATGGGAAATCATCAAATAACTTCTCCCGCTCTGGGTGGAGCAGGAGGGCGTGTCAGACTTTTACTGACTAAAACCCACCCGTATTCCCTCAGTTGCCTGTGTGCCAGGGGCGACGGTATCTCTTTCGAACAACCCGCACCCCTGGCAGGCATCGGCCCTTGCGGACCCCACCCTTTGGTGCTAACATCTCTTTGAGGCGCGCGTGGAACACAACGCGCCGTCGACCCGGGTTCTGACTACCCGTAACGACTGTCTAATATCTACAAATGACAGCTGGGGCCTACGGTTGAACGTCTACATCGAGTAAATTACCCCATTGAAAACAATATATCTTATCTTACAATTTATTTTTAGACTTCAATCTAGCATTTTGTGATCCTCTATAGAAAGAATGCCAAACAGATTTTGACGATTTTCTATAAATAAAGCTCTTTTCCATACAATTGAGAATCGCCCGACCCGCAAAAGATATGTGTAATTTCCAAACATATAAGCTAAAATAAAAATAAACAATTACTCAGATTTAAGACCCACTGGCACAACAAAACTTGTTTGAAACAAAATGTTGTCTCTGCTATCTTGAAACGATTCACAGTAATACAGGAAAGTTTTTATCCAGTGCGCAATTGTTTTTTTTTTGGGGGCTCAGTATCAGTAATAGAACACATTTCCATAATTTTTTCAATACTTTTTTTATTTTATTTATCCGACTTTATGTGAGTGAAATATGGACACAAACTGGCGAGCGCGGTGGCCAGCTCAAGCAGCGGTGTTGCACGGGGGTGACAAACCCCTCCCGGGAGGCAGAGCGGCGCGGCGCCGGGCGATGTGGCCGACAGTCCGCTCATCGCATGCGCTGTCGTAGTCGTGACGTCGCGTCTAATCAATTGAACGCGCAAGCGCCGCGCCGCACGTAGCCGTACTTGTACCTACCGGAGTTTTATGAGATTGTGCTAGTGTATGTACTGAGTGATTAAAGTTTACGAGCAGCTCCCAGAACGTATGCGACGGAGGACTGAGAGCATGCCTCAAATACGAGCCCATAGCACTACGGTTCCTAATGAAAGGCCCATTTTAGCGGCCACTCAAAGGCTGCTTGATCACGGACTGTTCCTAAGTTCGTCAGTTCGTCTGTTGTACCTAGTTATGTCAATTTAATTGATAATAATGCTTTATTTTCTGCATTTTGATGGTCCTAAGCCCATGAAAGTATGAAGGAAAAATTGGAATTACTTTTCAAATAACTTCAGGTCACGGCCTAAACATAAAAATGTCTAGTTCGAACCTGATAAAATTAGCGATCAGTACATTGTAACCCACGGGCCACGTAAATACCTGCGCCGGCAAATCGAGCGAGCGCACAGCTGATAAGTAGGTACTTTCGCGGGGTCGCCATACAACCACTTTTAATACCGGGGCCACACCAACGGGAAACGCCGTTGATTATCGCGATGATAGACGATGCGAAGCAGTAATTTTCGCGAAGAGGGAGGCGGCGCACGTGAGGGAGAGGCAGTATATGCGCCCTCACGGCCGTAGTCGCTGCGGGAGACATCCACATTTAATAGGGGGCGAGCCTAATGCCATCAACCGGGCACAATTCCGGACTCAGGGCTGCTACTGAGAAATTCACATAACATGAAACTTTGGCCGATTTAGGAATCGAAGCCACGACGACCTCATGATTAGCCGTAGCACTTGCGACCACTAGACGAGGCCAGGCATTATAAATTAGTCACTTTTCACTTCTCATGTTCTAAAAGTACGCCAATATAGCCCTACGCAACGAGACTAAAGTGACCACTTTAGTCTCTAGGGAGTAAAAAGTAATTAGTTTTTTAATTTCCTTTATGTGACATAGACAAACTCAAACAGCCAGTAAATATACTATTATCTGTGGAGTGTGGACCATCTTCATTGCGAAAATGTTGAGAGTTTTAGTTCCATGGTTTTTGCCAAAGTGGCGCCATGTGTTTTAAATTGTTAATCTGTGACTGGTTTAGAAGAAAAAAGGGGACCGCGAAAATTTCAGAATTTTTGTCGAGTGTAAATTTGTTCGGTTTTAAATAAATGTATTAAGAATGTCCAGTGACAGTGAAGAGTTTGACGATATAGATATTGTGTTTTATTTTTTTATTAAATGTTTTTGTACTAAATTGACAATTTTTCTCGCACTCAAAGTGAAAAGTACAGTTTGCACCTCGAGACTAAACGCCAACTTAGTATACCCTCGGTTTCATTGATTCCCTCGCACGCCCGGGAGTCAAACCATCTCTGGTATATTAAGGCGTCGTTTAGTCCCTCGATATAAAATATACTATTATTACATGCCTGTCTGTGAGACTACGTTGTTTTACTGAATTCGCCACGGATTTTGATATCGTTTAGAGAATTAATTCCGGAATGTTTTCACATCATCTGCCTTGGAATCTAGTCAAACTGAATGCAGCTGAATACCAGTATTTTACATGGAGCGACTGCCTTTCTGACCTCTATAATACTGTTACTGGGTAATATTATTACCCATGGTAAAAATGGTTGTCAGACTTTCAGGCTTCTGACGACCCGTAACGACTGTCTAAGATCCACGAATGACAGCCGGGTCCAACAGCTTAACGTGCTTTCGAGGCACGGAGGGTTCTTGGTATGTAAAGATGGTCACCGATCCACGGAATAATCATGGCAAGCGTAGCTTAGCTTACCTGATCAATAGACCCGTATGTGTATTAATATTAAATTTACATAAAATAAAGAAATCTCAATGAATTTGTGGGACGCTAGTATTCTATTAATACGTGAAGCGAAAAACTTTGTACCCTTTTATACGAAAATTACGCGGACGGAGGAGTACGAGATTTGGCACAGTTAAAGTTTATATGGAGAAGGATGTTTTTACACGCTTTATATTAGCTTCACTTGCATGTTTGTTTGTATGTAACCGACTCCTTAGAGCGCGATTTTTACCCACTTTAAATGGTCAGATTTCATTCAAACTTTGTAAACTTATCGAGGACCGATGACAATTCAATAATAAAAAATAAAAAATTAAGAAAAATGAAAAAAAAGGAAAAAGAAAACAAAAAACTCACGTTTTTGTAGTTAGCAGAACTAAAAAATAGAAAGTAAGTAAATAATAGTTTAAAAAACTAAAAAACACACTTTAAAAACCAAACTAAAAAAGGAGAAAATAATTTATTTCAATTAAAAAGCGTGGGGTGCTTGACATTAACCCCCTTATTCATAAACGATGATTAAAGTTAAATGATGTTTAAACGTCAAAAATGTATGGTTAAACAGACGCTAATCATTACTTAACTTTAATCATCGTTTATGAATAAGGGGGTTAGTGATTATAAAAATACCTCAAAAAGCACCCCACGCTTTTTAATTGAATTAAATTATTATTATTTTTTTTTGGTTTTTAAAGCGTGTTTTTTAGTTTTGTTAAACTATTATTTGTTGTTTGTTACATTCATTATGGTCGAATTTCGACCACTGGGCGACCCACCAGTATCCTAAAATATGTCACGTGGATATCGTCGATCAAACGCTATCTGTTAGCATCCTTATGGAGCTCCGTGTCTCCATGTCATGTCAGCTTGTTAAATTTGCCTCGTGTAACAAATACGTAGCGGATATGCATCCGTGCCGTGTTACCGATTGCCATCTGATGTTATATTGCGTCTATACTTACTCATATTTTAATGGCAGGCATGCACCAGCTATTGTTATATTATAAAGCTTGTACCCAAATAACAATATTTAAGTACAGTGAAATTAAATCAAATTGACGTCATTTTGAGTAACGAATTTTTTTTCCCCAAATAATAAAATTTTGTAAAGGCAATGTAACCACTATTTCTTTTTCGATTAATGATGTCCTTTTCCGGGATTACACGAGTGATATAATGTGTCCTACTATATGAATCATGATGTGATAGCCACAACAAAAACCACAGACAGTACGAAAATATTTTTTAACTAACTGGAATTTGGGTACAAAATTGGCGACTACAATTTTTTTTGTAAGTAAGTGTAGTCAATTCTCATCGATCCAATATTTTTTTTACTTCAAGTAGTACTTCTATGTCAGAGAACTTTTTACTTGTTGACGGGCCTACACTGGCCTCCCATACTTTTTAACACTATAATTTGAAAACATTGTAAACGCCTATTATTTTTAAAAGAGTAACCGTGGAGTTTCTCGCCGGCTCTTCTCCATAGGAAACGACCAATTGGAACTGGGCACTTAGCTTCTGACGTTTCATAAGTGCCCATGTAGTTTTATGAGTTTTTTTTTTAAAGGATCGCAAACACGTTTCGCAGTTTGCTGTTCTTGTTGGAGATCGAATCTCAAATTTCTCATCGAATAAAGTTCTTGAATTAGAATCGGACATGAACAAAAAACGGACGACTGCGTCCGATCTAAGTAAGTACAATACTATATAAAAAAAACACTTACCACCAGATACGAAAGTATGGTCTTCGGTATAACGTCCATTACAAACCCAGTGACCACACATGCGTATGATATAGCAATTGCAGGAACTATCGGCTGTTTCAACAGTTTCTTGAACTTCAAGACGTAGTAGAACATTATGAAGACTTGTATCAATATTATTGGGTACTCCAGGTACGTCATGATGCTGTAGTTGTTTGTGTAGTTGTATAGCGTCATTATTGAGAATCTGGAAAAAACATTAACATTACTTTTACTACTGTACCTACTACAGCAGACTATCTCATTGCAGGGCAGAGGCCTATTCTCATATACCTGCCTGATCCTGAGTTCGATACCCAGGTCGGGAAGTGTTATATGGTTTATATATTTTATCTGGAATTTCTCAATAGCAGCCCAGAGTTTGGAATGTTATGTAGTCAATCTCATTGATCATCACGCTGGCTCACTACTTGTTAGGTTGCAGACTGTAAATTTTTGGAGCAGTGGTGGCCCAATAATGGCCCGGAGGTAATAACCGCGACTTCCGAGTTTTAGGTCGGAGATTTTAAGCCGGACACGCGCTTTACTCTGTGTGAATTATTACCAATCCTATTTTATCACCATTGCTATAAAAATGGTGATTTCTACACCGTACATCGTGAGGAAGCTAACATGTTCTAGAAACAAAAAATCGAAGACATGTGACATCTACCCACTCGCACAGGCGGCCCACTCCCGAGAGGTCTGTGTCCCAGCAGTGGGAACATTATAGGCTGTATGTATATGTTACGGGCAATTTGACAAGTCCGGGCACTATTAATAATGGCCGGTCTGTATTCATAATGCCCGACTCAATTGGACAATGTGATTAAAACAGCATGATTAATCACTTTTCCCGGCCATTATGAATAATACCCACCCTATCTTGGGCAAAGTAATAAAACAGGTGAACTGTAGTGTTTTTGTTTATTAAATGAAATTAAACTTACAAAATTATCATGACAAGTTAACAAAAAATAACTAACCTAACCTAATACTGCCCGGTCCAAGTGATAAATTCAAGCTATCTCAAATACTGACTTATTACATGGACCACGGACCGTCAGGCATTATTAATAATGGCCGGTCAAAGTGACAAATTAATCACTTTGCCCATCGCTCCCATTAATTAAGATAATAGGTACAAAGAAAAATAAATAATCCTTTAGAATTATGAAACACCCTCCCTGTTAAAAATGTTTACGTATGAAACGGTAGAAGATATCTACCTACCTATCATTACATTCCATCATTAATTCTATCTCCATAACAGGGTATTTCAAGCTACGTCATGCGTCTTAGTGAATTATATTTTAAGTTTTTTAATTATGCATAATTATGATCATTTTTTTTTTTATGATTATAAAGTGGGCTGCCGTTGTAAGTCGACTAAAATGTCACGGTGAATATGCTGTTAGGCTAATTTCAGGTTTCCTGAAGATGCGGTTTTTTTACGGGCTGCATTGCCTTTGATTTTTTGACTACAATGCATTAGATAAGGACATCAATACCTACAAGTAGCGTGGATGTGAATTGAGCAGGATCGGTGTGGGTGGTGAGCTAATGAAGAGTCCTATGCTCAATACCGAATGCAATGGTGGAGGGTAAGAATATGACGACTCATCATTTGCATAGCCTTTTTACACGCTTTATATTAGCTTCACTTGTATGTTTGTTGGTTTGTTTGTTTGTATGTAACCGACTCCTTTGAGCGCGATTTTGACCCACTTTAAACGGTCAGATTTCATTGAAACTTTGTAAACTTGTCGAAGACCAATGACAATTCAATAATTTAAAAAAAAATTGAGAAAAAAAACGAAAAAAAAAACACGTTTTTGTAGTTAGCAGAACTAAAAAATTGAAAATAAATAATAGTTTAAAAAACTAAAAAACACGCTTTAAAAACCAAACTAAAAAAGGAGAAAATAATTAAATTCAATTAAAAAGCGTGGAGTGCTTGACATTAATTGATTATAAAAATACCTCAAAAAGCACCCCACGCTTTTTAATTGAATTAAATTATTTTCTCCTTTTTTAGTTTGGTTTTTAAAGCGTGTTTTTTAGTTTTTTAAACTATTATTTTTACAAGCAAGTTTGAGTCAGCTTACAGTTTACTGTTTTCCAGGTTAAATACTATGACGAATATTATTTTGCTTTGAACTTTTCAAAATCCTAACCTGTGTTTAAGTAGAACAATCTACATTTCATGACCTTGAATAATTTCACATAGCAGTTCTAAAATTTAGAACTCCTAGGCTCTACGACAGCTTAGTTTTGTGTTATCTACAGGGTGAAATTGAAAACATGCGACAAACCGTAATGGGAGATTGTACTCATCATTATGAACAACTTTTACTAAGGGACCAATGATGCAATCGCAAAAAAAAAAACAGCTGTTCCCTACATTTTGACGAGTTATGCGAACATAAATGTAGGGAACAGATGCTTTTTTTTTTTCGCGATTGCATCATTGGTCCCTTAGTAAAAGTTGTTCATAATGATGAGTACAATCTCCCATTTCGGTTTGTCGCATGTTTTCAATTTCAACCTGTATATTTATTATAGATAATACAAACCTAAGCTCATATTATAAGCTGTCGTAGCTGATCGTCAAATCGCATTAAACACTACCTATACTTAATCCTAGTCAATATACCCTAGCCTTTTTCAGACTATTATTTCAGGCATATTAACCGACTTCAAAAAGAAGGAGGTTATCAATTCGACATGTTTACAAAAAAAAAAAATATGTTCGGGCATAACTCCGTCATATATCTAGACGGATTTGCCAAATTCTTTTTTTGTTCGAAAGGGGTTCATTCCGAAATGGTCCCATTTAAATTTCGTATAGATCTGATGATGAGTTTCGGAGACAGACAACGGAACACTTCAAAAAATGACAGCAAATCAACCGCGATTGCTGCTATTGCATAAATATGCATTGTTTTGACACAAAAAGAAAAATAACTTTAATTTCGGAAGGCGGTGACAAAAAATTATAATACACATCCAAAGTCACCGACTTCCGAAGTTAAAGTTATTTTTCACTTTGTAGTGTTTTTCCGGAAGTCGGTTCTTTTTTTAAAGTTTTTTGTCTAACTGAATGCAACTGCACACCAGTATTTTACTGGGTAATACGTTTTACCCTTCGGTAAATCTGGTTGTCAGCCTTCTATTAAGATCTACGTATGATAGCTGGGACCAACGGCTGCAGGTGCTTTCCGAGGCATAGAGGGGTCGATAAACTATAATGGATGGTCCCCCATTTATGAACCGAAAGGGCAAACGTAGCTTAACCACCGAACTGTGCGGGTGTTATTATTTAGCCAGGGGCCCCTCTGTCCCCGCGTCCATAACAGAGTATAAACAACGAATTTAAATTCAACAAAGTATTGTTCGTTCATATGACAGCAGTGGTAGCCCAGTCGTAGCCCAGTAGTATCGGACCCGACGCCCCCCCCCCCCGTGTTGTAGGTCGTGAGTTGGAACCGATAAGGCACTTTAGTTTGAGTATTTGATTTCATCACCACAGCTCTCAAAACGATGGAGGAAAACATCGTGAGTAAACCGGAATGTCAATTCGAAGATATGTGACGTCCATCAACCCACCACTGGGCCCTCGACGTGGATTACAGCCCACTCTCTCTCACAGAGGAGAGGCCTGTGTCCAAGCAGTCGGAACATTATAGGCTGATGAATTTTAGTTTGCATGCATTTACGCTGTAGGTCATGCATTTATGCAGTAAGTACCTATGTGTGCCTAGTGACGATTATTTTAACATCATTTGATTATCTAAAGAATGTTAGACATACATAATCTAGTTAACACATTGTTCCATTTGATTGCTCAAGATAACTAATATGCGAATTGTGACTCAACATTACAACTATTGAATCTATTAGATAATTATATACTTTTACCCCATAGGAATTGGTTAGTTATCTTGAAGCTATATCCCCCTTGTTCATAAACGATGATTAAAGTTAAATGATGTTTAAACGTCAAAAATGTATGGTTAAACAGATGCTACTCATTACTTAACTTTAAGCAACGGTTTTGAATAAGGGGGTATGTTTTTAATTATTGTAATAATTGGGATGGTGACACATTATCCCTATGAGGGGCCATCCATAAATTACGTCGCACGTTAAGGGGGGAGGGGGTCAACGAAATGTGTCATTGTGTGACAAGGGACAGGGGCGTCAAAAGCTTTCTGGCGTCACAACACATGTTAAAATTTAAAATACTAAAACTCGTAATTTATGGTTTTAATACCATTATTAATCGTTTATCGTTATTTAATTGGTCTTTTGTTTTGTCCATTATCGAAAAAAATTGTCTTAAAGTTATTTTTATTAAAGATTATTTTTAATTTACTTACATTGAAAAACAAAATTGGAAAACTGCTGTTTTAATTAAATTACTTCTAAATATAAAATTGAAAAATACGTGGAGGTACGAGGGAACGGGTTTCACAAGTGTGACCACCTGTGACAAGGACGAGGGGGGGGTCAAAAAACCATGAAATTTGTGTGACGTAATTTATGAATGGCCCCTTATTACAGATATTCAACATTATTCATTACTACTATGTATTTTATTGAGTAGAAGAATTTTTCGAACATTATGAAGGGGTTGTGTATTTCCTACCAAACGAAAGGAATTGTGATAGTGAGGGCATGCGAGAGTTGTCAGTAATGTTCCGATATGTGGGACATGTTCCCTCACTTATAACAACTCAAAAACATAACATCCATATTAATACTATTAATGTAAACATAACTCAGTGTGTCTATCACCTTTTCAAGTGAATTTAGCACACATATTGACCACAACGTGGGACCGACATAGGGCTAGTTGTCCCGATAATATGTTCCCATGTAATAATTTCTGACATCTACGTGGCCTTTGCACAGACAAAAACTAGTATTCCATAGAGAAAACGAGTCTTATTAATAAACTTACCCAAATACTTCCATAAGCATTGCTTGAATATAGATCCCATCTGCGGTCTGCTTTTCCCTGATGTAATAAATCTGTGGTATTTTTAGAAACAGACATGACAGTATAGTCAATGTACTCAGTAGGTCGGCAATTTGTTTCAAGATGTTTCCTTCCATATTTTATGAGTATTGTGTTGTCTGAAAAGAAATAAATAAGTACATGACAATATAGTTACCTCAGCCAGATTTTATTGGTGCCTATAACTCATTGGATTAGAACTGAAAGTAAATTTAGTTTAAAAAATATAGTGCATTTATCAGAGAGAGTAGGTAGTTGTAATAAAGATTGAACACTTAATAATAAATGAACCTAAGGTTTAGATACTCCAGTTTTTTGAAAGAGAGAATAAAGTACACGTAGGATTTAGAACATAACAATAACAAAAGATTAGGTATCGTAAATTAATAGAAATAGTAGAACAATCTTTAAACAATATATTACAATTTGCACAGGTGTTGAGTACAATGATAATATAATAGATTTGATTTGCTATTAAAGGGCAATTCTATTGTCTTCTATTTTAAATGAAAATAAGTTTAAGAGAATATGGAACAGCCAAAACATGACACACAATGTGATTAGATTAAAGTTACCTACATTTAAATACAGACAAAAAACAAACCTGTTCTACATGCGTTTAAAAAGTTAATTAAAATGCTTCAAAGAGCGTAAATAATATTTAAATACAGGCCGTTATCATTCGCGTACGGCACTATCATGAACAACAAAAATTGGTGTCAATAGTCAGGTTACAAGTATTAAAAGGGAACGTGCTATTTGATGCACGATGTTGGCCACTACTGTTGCCAAAGGTGTTCGTGTATCTCCGGTACTCAATCAAATAAACCGCTGTTTTACACTTGATTTAATGCCAAGGTCAGGACGTTTTTATAATTTCTTCCACATTACTTACCAATGAAAGAATATTAATGTACGCGTTTACAAGTCAAAGCTGTGGAAGGAATGTTCCCGGGTGAATTCAGCGGTATCTTGTACTATTTTTGGTGACATTGTAATTTATAAATTAGCAACAACTTCAAATAAAATCGAATTTTAATTTAATCGAAATCGGCAAACTTCATTTTTTTTAACGTCGTGTTGACGGTGTTGACGTATGTGTTTGATGTTGCCAGCTACAAGTACTGAAAAATTTTCTTTTTACACATTAGATAAATACAAAATATAGAATAAGTTTTGTTTATTATTTGTACTCGTAAGACATGCAATAATCTTAATGCAGTAGGTACTCTATTCTAAATTTTTGACAAAGTTAGTTAATCAAAATAATTGCAAAGTAAATGCAGCATTATGAAGACGTCAAAAGCGTATAAATTCTTTGAAACTCAGGGATCTACGAAATAATTATAATAATTAATGTGTAACTATAAAAAAAACTCAGTAGATCCACTGAATGTGGGTGTGAAAGAATGTGAAAATAAATAAAATGTAATCATACACGAAAAGCGAGGGTAGACTATAGTTGCACACGAGCTTTTATAAAAACAATTGCAGTTTATTTGGTTTGATCCCGGAAAGTTGTGGTGCGAAGCTTTTTGGTAAGTAATATGAATAATTAATAATAATATTAATAATATGATTGTTTTGCAAAATGATTAAATTACATTAGTGTAGGTCTTGAATTTTTGCAATTTATGCAAGCTGCAATATTCTTGAATTTAACTATTTGAAGTCAATGTAACTAGTTATAATTATTGTTGACCGTATTACGTTAGACAGACCAGTATGATTGAAGTGTTTTTTTTCTAATAGGACGGTGACTGTTCACCATTTCAATTGAACTTCTACGATTCCTTTGTATGTTTTATTTATTGGCAACCCAAACATTTGCCTGTCATTCGGCTTACTGAAAAATAAACTAGATGTCGCTGATCACTCCATAATATTGAGATGGAGCTACGTAAAGTGAAACCTGAAAAATAATAAGTCCTACTTAGTTATTCATATTCAGTGTGTACCAAATACGAACGTAAACGAAGTAACAAATGAATAGTGAGCTTCTAAGTTTATTTCTATATTTACCATAATAATATTACCAGTAGCTACCTATTTGTAAATCATGGGTTCAACCCTCAGCCTCGACACCAGGCAGAAACATGCACTATACTTACTATGCGCAATTGGTATCAACACCACTTCTCTAAAAAAGCGCGTGGTGAGGTCGCCGACCACCCGCCATAAGTGCGGCAATCACTGTGTCCGTTCTCTACCTTGTCCCAAAGAGAGGCGACGCCGTAACGATGCTAATTTGTGTGCGTCTACGCTACGGCTTTAATCATATATATAGTCAGGGAAATTAATTGTTAAGCAAATTGAGACTTCTTCGCCTCGACGTCAATTTAGTGTGTTACATCATAATCGTTTCCTAAAACTGTCAAAGAATAAAAGGTGAGATTTCAATGTACGGATTATTTAAGTTGGCAGTCAATTTGCCTAACAACTAATTTCCCTGAGTTGAGAATGATCATGTGCCGAACTGATAACTGCGTGACGAGCTTTAAACGTATCGTTCACGGTCACGATAGCGTCGTTTTACAATAGACAACACAGTTGTAAGATTTTAGTCACATTCTTACATTGACGAAACCCTAGTCTCAATGAAAGACACGCGGACACGCGCTTAGTATCTACTTACACTAGTACTCTAATAAGTTCAACCCTCGAGCATGAATGAAGCTTTAACTTCACGACTTATACGTTTAAATAAGTAGTAGCCTATTTCTAATCTCGGTGTTCTACCACTTTTGTATTTTAGGTACCTAATTATAAGTTTCGTGTGTCAACTTTAGAAGGATGCGAAATTTTGGCTCGCCAAGCCCGCGAAATACAATCGTTTAATGTACACCGCCTTCCGAGTCGTTAGACTCGTAGTAACTAGCAAATGAATACGTACAACCCATGTGCATACTACCCTTCTTACTGCTAAGATATTTGACAAAGGATTTCGTCATATTATCTGTCTGTTTTATGTCCATCTCATCTGTCGTCATCCGTCTTCCCGTCGCCATTGTAAATACGAACTTTTAGCGAAACCTGCGCAGAGGGATGGAACTACCCCTGCGCGCAGTTTCCTCCCCGCCCTGCCGTTCCTACCTCACCTGGCTATAAAACTGGGTTCACCTCCACTTTAGCTCCACTTGCTTCTCAACGGTAGGTCGAGTACCGTTGAGTACTGCCTTTTTTTAGTAATTTAATTGAGTACTTACTTTCCAAAATTTCTAAGTGAATTTTTTCTGAACTTTTATCATAATTTAACTTAAAGTATATTTTGAAGCTGCAGTTTATTCAGCAGAATTTATAGTGTGACTTTTAAAGTTTTCCGAAGTTTTCCTTTCCCGAACTAAGTTACGAGAGTTTTTCTTCGTTCGTCCCGCAACCAACAAGTTGTTCTGCGTACACGTGAGTAAACGAAGCTTGTTTGTTTGTTTGTTTTTTAACCTATGATTTGTGTTCGAGGATTTTGGTAAAATTATAGAGAAAAATGATGCAGTTGGTGATGCTTTAATTTTTTGTTCGTAATTTGCAATGTTTTCGTAGCTAATCTTCAAGCACCTGGTCAGCAGGCAGAAGACGTCTTCGTGCCGAGGTAATATTTGTGCGTAACTTAATTGATACGTATTCTTAGTTTTCTTCAAATAAATTCTATGTGTCTTCAGTCAACTGCTCTTTAACGAAAATATTTTTTTTGTGTGCTGTGGATAACGGTGTGAGTTGCACATTTGCATTCTGTACTTATTCCTAAGGTTCTTGCCCCTAAAATTGCGATCCGCAGTCATTGCCTATTCGCTTCTGTGTTCCTCAAAGACAGTTTATGTTAGTTATATTTATAAAACTTAAAACATAACATCACATCATCTCTGAAGGGGTATGCAAAAGTATATACATAATAGGTACGAGACAGAAGTTTTCCGACTCTTTTTTTTTTGGACCGTGACTAAATATCGCGCTTGTAATTACGATAGGGAGGGCAAAAGTGCAGGTGTAGTAGGTACGAGACAGAAGTTTTCCACCGTTGTTTTTTTTACGTTCTAATATAACATCGCGCTTGTATTTCCAGGTGGGTAGGTAGAAGTCTTCAGTACGGGGCAAAAACTATGTAGCTTTCAGCCATTGATTTTTTTTAACAAAACTGGCGTGATGCCTATAATTCTGGAAGGGTGGGCAGAAGTGTAGGTATAGTAGGTACGAGACTGAAGTTTGGAAACATTGTTTTTTTTGGACATGTCGTAAATCGGTAAGTATGGATAAGTAGTAATAAGGGTCAGTATACATACATCAAAAAAAGTTTGAGATCACTTTGAAAAATCGAAATCTTTTTTGTTACGGTAGATTATATTATGATTGGCCTGCCGGCTCGCCTGACTTAAACCCAATAGAGCACGCGTGGGATGCTCTTAAGCGAGCTGTTTGGAACCGTCACCCACGTCCCAAGACAGTGCCAGAGCTCAGGGAAGCCGCTATTCAAGAATGGGACAGGTTACCTCAAGAAATGCTGGATAACTTGATTCTCAGCATGCCCAGGAGGATCAGCGCATGTTTTCGAGCTAGTGGAGGAGTTATATTATATTGAATACAAACCTTTTATCAATAAATTGTTGTTTAAGTTTGGTTAAACAGTATTTTTCTATCTATAAAGTTTCTGTTACCTACAATTATATTATGATTAATTACTAAAAAAAATCATAAAAAATTAAAAATTGTTTTATTTTTTAATTTCAAACTGGGTATTTCTATTTAAAGAAAACATACAACAAAGATTTTTTCTTGATAAAGTTCATTTTTATTTTTTTAAATCAGATTATGCTAGTGATCACAAACTTTTTTTGATGTGTGTATGTGTATATTGTTTTTACTATAAAGTTTAAAACGGATAGAAGTTACAAATATTTTCAATTTGCAGAGAACTTTGAAAATCAAAAATCAATAGATTCACTATTGCATAACATCTCGCCTATTTCCGCCGTCAGTTTAGGCAGGGGAGGTAGGGTAGGGAGGAGGGGGAGAGGAAATTAATTTTATATTTTTAAGTTTCTTCGGGAAATTAACCTTTTTTTTTTGAGGGTGGGAAAACATCAAAATCTAAAATCAAAATATTTTATTTCGCATAAACCTGCATGGGCACTTTTGAAACGTCAGAAGCTAGGTGCACGGTTCCAATTTGCCGCTTCCCATGGAAAAGAGCCGGCAATAAACTCCACGGTTACTCAAAAATCAAAATCAAAATATTTTATTTCACATAAGCCTGCATGGGCACTTATGAAACGTCAGAAGCTAGGTGCACAGTTCCAATTTGTCGTTTCCTATGGAGAAGAGCCGGCAATAAACTCCTCGAGTACTCTTTTAAAAATAATTGGCTTTTACAATGTTTTCAAATTACAGTGATAATAGGTATGGGAGGACAGTGCAGGCCTGTCAATAAGTACCAGGTACTTAGAGGAATGAAAATAAAGAATAGAAAATCTTCTACAAATCTACAGTCTGTAAAGCCTACAACGTTCTATCATTCACAATATGTAAAAGAATCTACCTAAATAAAACGAACCCATTTAAACTTAGTGACATTATTTCCATGAAAATCACTATAGTCGATTGTAGAATTGATGTATAATGTGAAATATTGACGAAAATATGTCAGGCATCGTAAAAAATAAAAAGAATAAAAATTAACATTGTCATTTGGGAGCAGTTAATAAACTTTCAAATAACTTCTCCCGCTCTGGGTGGAGCAGGAGGGCGTGTCAGACTTTTACTGACTAAAACCCACCCGTGTTCCTTCAGTTGCCTGTGTGCCAGGGGCCACGGTATTTCTTTCGTACAAACCCGGCAGGCAACGGCCCAATGCTGACCCCACCAGTTGGTGCTGACATCTCTTTGAGGCAAAACATTTCAAATAGCGTTCCGCAGTAATTGCATATCTGCTTTTGTTCGCAAAGGATAGCTTCCGATCTATCCTAGTATCCTACTAATATTATAAATGTGAAAGTTTGTATGTTTGGATATTTAGATGTTTGGATGTTTGTTACTCAATCACGCAAAAACGGCTAAACGGATTTGGATGAAATTTGGCACACAGATAGTTTATGACCTGGGGCCTATTTAATCAATTGTGACATTCCGATAATTTTGACAGTTTTTGACGAATAAGTCGAATTGTCGCGACAAGTGCTGTTTATTAAAGATGACAATTATGTCCAAATCCGACAAGTAAATACTGACATAATTGGCAAACTAAAAACCCGTTTAATAAAGGCGACAATTGTCAGATTTTACTTGACGAATCTCTAAGAAATATTGCTCTAACAAATTTGCCACAATATAATAGGTATTGAGGCATGTACATGACAATTTTACGTTTCTGACTTGAACTGACTGAATTCTGTTTTTTACTTGAACTTCGTTTTTGTTTGCTATTTGAAATGGACAGTTGAAAAAAAGTTTTTTCTTGGTTTAAATGTGCGACGTTGTACAGTTTGCACCAACTTCACTACTACTGCTATCCGTCGACGACATTAACACCATTTTGGAAATTATTCGTACATAATAATAATGTAACTACCGAATTGCCTTGATATTGGATGAATTGTCTGTCGAAAATTTCTGACAATTCGACAAATATGTCCACCTGTCATGATAATTTAGTGTCTAATCAAATAATTTGACAAGTTTCTCCGGACAAATGGTCACCTGTCGCCTGTCAAGAGAAACTGTTTATTAAACAGAAATATGTCAATTTGTCACGACATTTCGATATTTGTAATTTGTCAGTCCGACAATTTTTTATTTACAATTTTTTTTCGGATAATCACCTATCGCCGGTCACCTGTGATTATCGCGTTTATTAAATAGGCCCCTGGATTAACACATAGGATACTTTTTATCCCGGTAGTTCGTTCCCGTGGGATATTTTTCGGCCTCCACGCAGACGAAGCCACTGGCAAAAGTTAGTTAATTTATAAAAGTAAGTATTTGTAAAAGTAGTAGGAGGGGGGGGGGGTAGGGGTGCAGGAGGGGGGTTGTATAGTCATGTAGACGCCTTAATTAAAAATGGTTAATTGTGCTTGATAGTTCTGATTGGGATAAACGACTTAGTTTTTTTTAATTGACTCTCGTCCTTTTCAATTGTATGTAATGGATAGTAAAATGTTCTAAAAACATAATATTTTGGCATTGTTTTACCTATTTATCGCTGAGAGAATAATTCAGAGGCAACCAACATTTTTTGTAGTAGTACCTACTTATTTCGCAGTGTTATAGAAGAAGAGGTAGGTAGGAGGCGTGGTAGGAGGTACCTATTAACTGTAGGTATACAATTTATTAAAGTACCTAGGTACTCAATTCAGAGGCAACCAACATTTTTTGTAGTAGTACCTACTTATTTCGCAGTGTTATAGAAGAAGAGGTAGGTAGGAGGTACCTATTAACTGTAGGTATACAATTTATTAAAGTACCTAGGTACTCAATTCAGAGGCAACCAACATTTTTTGTAGTAGTACCTACTTATTTCGCAGTGTTATAGAAGAAGAGGTAGGTAGGAGGTACCTATTAACTGTAGGTATACAATTTATTAAAGTACCTAGGTACTCAATTCAGAGGCAACCAACATTTTTTGTAGTAGTACCTACTTATTTCGCAGTGTTATAGAAGAAGAGGTAGGTAGGAGGTACCTATTAACTGTAGGTATACAATTTATTAAAGTACCTAGGTACTCAATTCAGAGGCAACCAACATTTTTTGTAGTAGTACCTACTTATTTCGCAGTGTTATAGAAGAAGAGGTAGGTAGGAGGTACCTATTAACTGTAGGTATACAATTTATTAAAGTACCTAGGTACTCAATCTTATTCAAGTGTTTACTACGAGTAGTAGGTACACTTCTCTTCCCGTACAAAGTAATTAATATAGTAGCGTACCTATTTATGAAACGCACACATCATGCAAACATTTCAATGACATCCAACCATTAATATTGATCCCGATAGAGCAACATTAACGAAAATTGTAGTAAATCGATATTGCGGATCGAAATACAAAGTTGTATTCGACGCAAATTTTCTTTGATGGATTAGAATTACTGATTTTTTTACTATGTAATTGAATACAAATTAACGGAAAAACTACCGGGTTTAAATATCCTGTGTGCTAATCCAGATTATAAACTATCTGTGTGCCTAATTTAATCCAAATCCAAAGTTGCCAATATCCAAACATTTTAACATACAAACTATCACATTTATAATAGCCATAAATGCTAGTCTTTATATAAATAATTTTACTTTACGTGTGTATGTCACTGAACTCTTCCTAAACGGCTGGACCGATTTGAATGTTTTTTTTTTGTAGGCGTTTGGGTGGCGCCCTGGGGGCCGATTCTACTAATTTGCAACGTTATACGTTAAATTGTGTTTCCACAACAGTTCGATTTCGATCGCCGTTCGATAGTTACATAAAAAGTCATTCTACTATTTTATAAGCAAAATGGAAACTAAACTTAAAACGAATTGCAACTGAACTGTAGCGGGAACACAGCGGGTAACCCGCGTTACCAACATGCCAAAATAATATGTTTTATTAATACCACAAAGAAAAAAGTTGAATCTAAAAATGTTACTAAACACGAATATGTGGCACTAAAAGTATTTTCTATAATTAAAAGACATAATGATCATAATTTTATCATTAACTTTGTCCTATAGTAAACGTCACGCTCATGTTCGATTTTGTTAGTAGAATAGGTTTTGACATTGTTTCAATCGATCGTTGGCGTAACTAAAACGTAACCGCAGCTGTGTCGCAGCTGGACCGTTGTTCATTTTAGTAGAATGCGAAAACGCTTAAAAGTGGTGATTCGGTTGCGGTTCTATTGCGTTTTTTTAACAAATTTGTTAGTAGAATCGGCCCCCTGGATGGTTTAGGTTCACAGTTAGAACCGGCAGATGGCGCTGCGATCGAGTTCTAGGCAACAGGACAACGCCTGTGCGGTCAGCTAGTTTAATTGTATAATTAGATGCACAAGTATATAATAAAGAAAATCATCATAGGGCATCAAAAAGTTCGTCTGGGAAACATAGTAGTTATTAGTATGATTGGCCAATATTCAAAGCATACCAAATTAATAAGCCTGATATAAAGCAATGAAAAAAATATTATATGAGACCATTCGTAGTTCAAACAAAAGTAAAAACTAATTTCGTATCACCTCCAGTAAGCAAAAAGAAATTAAAAATATTTTTAACAGTTTTAACTATTACTGTCTAACTCGTCACATCATCAAAGGCGTAATTAATTATCTTCATCACAACAAACTTAATTACGTAGAAATTTATTTACACTGTTATGATTTGGCCCAATAGTTTCTGACAAACGCCGTACATCTGGCCGTACTAACTAACGTCAAACTCCCATAAAACTGGACAATAAATGGGGAGTACACATAAATACGCCATTGTCAGGAAAAAAGCAAAAGATTATCAACCTTATGGTAATTACAATAGGACAGTATATAAACTTTGTAGGTATGCGGCATTTTTTCTTCGCGGAACGCGTTAATTTCGCCTGGACGTTGACTAGTGCGCGACCATATCGTGATAGAATTATTTTCGTTTTTTACTACTCATTTGATTTTTTTTTAAATACTCTCTTGCATTTTAGGTATCGGCTTACTCTTGTGTTTCATTAGAGGTGATTAAAGTATCATAAGAGCATCTTAAATCCTGCGGTCAGTAAAAAAACATAGATGTTTATTCTTTTTTTTGTTCACAGCTTCTAACAGCAGCCTTTGTGCTGCTGTTCATCGCGGAGAGTATAAGATCGGAGCGAAGAAGAATGTACGGTGGTAAGTAACTTACATTTTCATCTAACTTACATTTGTATAATGTTGAGGGGTAAGGCGAGACTTGTAACTATTTTTTTTTTAAGTCACTAACGGACTGACGAGTCTCTAACATTTCAACGGTAGTATTAAATTCAAATTAATCTAACTTGTCAAAATATTAAACAAATAAAGCAATTATTAAAAAATTTGTTACAACGCCATCCCCCAAGCATATGAGGAAATCTTCATGTTGAGTTTTCGTTTTGCAACTTTTTCAACGGCAAAATGCTCCTTAACCAACTCTACCCAACCTAACTAATAAATTAGTTGTAAATGTCTAATATGGATAATAAAATAATCAGAACTTCTATTACATACATGGTAACTGCAAAATATGAATCGATTTACGTCAGACCGAAGTCTCGTCTCAACTTTTCGTTTTCCCACAGTTACATGACGTAGGTACCAGTCTCTTCTCCTAGATGGCGTTAGAATACACGAAATGAGTGAAGAGCCATGTTTGTAAGACTGTATTTTATTCACTAACATTGTCAATTTTTCCACTCAAACATGTGAAATAAATGTTTGAGTGAGTTAGGAGTTCATTAATACCTAAATTCTTTACAATCCATTTTACAGCATGTTCAGACATTTTCAGTATAAAAAGTGCAACATTATGATAATACGAGTAAATTATGACCAATTTCAGTACAATTCAAAGGATAAAGAGTTTTTAATAGGTCAAGTTCCGTACGCAATTTACGCGCATTGAAGTGGAGTTATGGATATATAGGAAAAGTTTTTATTCAGTGGGCAAACTGTAACCATGAATTCAGCATACCATTCTAGACTCCCCAGCGAAGATAATTTTTCGTCGGTTTTACAAAAAAAAATCAACTGTTTCATACCTACGCGGTCAAAATTTATGGAACAGCTGTTTTTTTTTTGTATAACTGCCGAAAAATTTCAGCGCTGGGGGTCTAGAATGATATGCTGAATTCATGGTTACAGTTTGCGAACTGGATAAAAACTTTTCCTGTATAAATATGTGCATTGTGCAGTATGTGTGTCGTACGACGCTGGCGACCTCCATTTTCCAGTGCAGCACTCATAAATAATACAATTATTAGGAAAAGATAGCAAAGAAAATATTATTTACATTACAATTCACTAAGTTAGTAGAACCGGTAGCTCCAGGCTAATTAAATTGCATAACGCAAGCACAGCATAAAATATTCATATTAAATGATCAAGCAGGTCAGTTGTTAATAAAATTAAATAGGTTAGGTTTCGCTTGCTGCGCCGTTTTCTCAGTACTGTGGCGAAACCAAACTGCTCCTGACATAGTCTGATAAAAGTCAAAGGGAGTTCATTAGGTCGCTCTACCCAGATAGTCGTGACGTCACATTGTGTAGTTTCCGAGCAACTATGATTTGACCTCACTACAATTCCGGACAAGAATCTGGAATAGGTCAAGCTTTGTGCACATATTTTAATATCTATCTATAAAAAGCTGGTATAATTAGGTACTTCGTGATTTAAAACCATCCTTCAAGATAAAATGTCGTAAGAAAAAGATTACTGTTATCAAACAAAACAAAGCCCAATCAAATGAAAATCTGACGTCATTGAACTGTTTAGCTCCGGGAACGCTCACATGGCGCTGTTACAATTTTCATTCATGAATTGTATAGGCAATGGCGGCATTCAAAAATTACGACGTTTATATGTCATCTTTCGAGATTTTTAAAAAGCGACGAAAGATGACATAAACGTCTTCTTTTTACACGCTTTATATTAGCTTCACTTGTATGTTTGTTTGTTAGTTTGTTTGTATGTTTGTATGTAACCGACTCCTTTGAACGCGATTTTGACCCACTTTAAACGGTCAGATTTCATTGAAACTTTGTAAACTTGTCGAGGACCGATGACAATTCAATAATTTAAAAAAAAAATGAGAAAAAAAAAGTTTTTGTAGTTAGCATAACTAAAAAATAGAAAATAAATAATAGTTTAAAAAACTAAAAAACACGCTTTAAAAACCAAACTAAAAAGGAGAAAATAATTTAATTCAATTAAAAAGCGTGGGGTGCTTGACATTAATTGATTATAAAAATACCTCAAAAAGCACCCCACGCTTTTTAATTGAATTAAATTATTTTCTCCTTTTTAGTTTGGTTTTTAAAGCGTGTTTTTTAGTTTTTTAAACTATTATTTTTAACTTCAGTACTGTAAACAAGCTGTAACAGAATAGACGCACGTCCTGAAAGTATTTTGTTCATAATTGACTACTGAATCGATTTGTAATTTTTAATATAAGTATTTTTTCAAAACCTATATATTTTGCCTTACTTCCCGCCGATTGGGTCAAAGAAAATTCAATCTTATTTCAAGGAAGTAAGGTTTGGTCATTGTAGGTATTATGCTTTAAACTCAATATTCTAAACTTCGGTCTTGCGTTAATTATGTTACACGTTGTTCAGAAATATGGTACTATGGCTACAAGAGTTATGAATGAGATTCGCGAGTCTTCTTGATTCCACAAAATTCCTATGGATGGAGCTCATAGGCTCTAAATATTGAATTCATACTTACTTACTAGTGAACGTAGTCCTTGTACTCAAGGGGAGTCTTTTGATAACTGAGCATCAAACAGCGTTTTTACACAGATTATTTTCTACATATTAACGGCATAGTCTTTGACAATGAGAAGATAAAGCATACTTATTCTGCCTTTTAGCCGTCTCAGTTTGCGCGACTGTAAGTTCAATGTTATGTATTTCAAAGACGTCTGCTTACGCATGTCAACATTAAAACAGAATCCCCTGAAAAACAATTTTAAATACATAGGTACTGACTTTAATTAATTTACCTTTAAACGAGCAATTCTTGATATACAGGAAAAGCTTTTATGCAGTGCGCAAACTGTCACCATGAATTTAGCTTATCATTCTAGACCCCCAGCCCAGAAATTTTTCGTCGGTTATACAAAAAAAAATTGCTGTTCCATACATTTTGACCGCGTAGGTATTGCAATTTTCTATGAAACAACTGATGTTGTTTTTTTTAAACCGACGAAAAATTTCTTCGCTGGGCGGGTCTAGAATGGTAAGCTGAATTCATGGTTAAAGTTCATGGCGCACTTAGTAAAAACTTTTCCTGTTTAGATAATCTGAATCCCGGAAACGGCTCCAACGATTTTCATGAAATTTCGGTTTCGGGGGCGATAAATCGATTTAGCTAGGTTTCATTTTTGGAAAATGTCAAACAAAAAAAAACGAGCAAAGATTAGTGTACTGACCGGGACGGGACGGGAAAAATAAAACGTTTCATGAATAATTTAATCATAACCTTAATAATTAGTGATATAACGATAACTTTTATTGTCATTCAATAACCATACCCAGAGTGGTAATTGCGTGTTACACTATCAGTAGGAATTGTTTTCATTTTGACAATTCCTCAACATTCATGGCGTTGTTTACGTTGCTAAGCCGACCATTTTTTCGAACATGTGAAGGAATAGATTAGCAATTACAGATTCTGATTAATAGTGTTACGCAATTAGGGGCTGGTACACACTGGAGGGTACACGCTGGAGGGAATCAGAGAGCAACTTTTGTAGTAAATGCCGTTACTATTAGTCGAGACTTATTCGGTATCGGCTGTTTGTTAGTTAGTTTAACAGAACGTCGAAGAAGTTTAGCTCTTAGACACACAAAAATAGTGTGACTAAAATGAACAAAACCAATTCGGACTCAATACAAAACTAAGTTTTTCAGATATAGGATTCAGATTTTTCACATTCGCGGATGCTTATGCGAATCTTAAGATGTATGTGAAACTTTATGGGTGGAGAAATAAGATAGTAATTTTTAATATTTTTCACTTCTCATGCTCTAAAAAGACACTAATATAGCCCTACGAAGCGAGACTAAAGTGACCACTTTAGTCCCTAGGGAGTAAAAAGTAATTAGTTTTTTTAATTTCCTTCATGTGACATAGACAAACTCAAACAGCCAGTAAATATACTATAATCCGTGGAGTGTGCACCATCTTTATTGCGAAAATGTTGAGAGTTTCAGTTCCATGGTTTTTTAAATAATTCGAATAGTACATTTAGCTTCAAGTACCGCGAAAATTTCAGATTTTTTTTCGAGTGTAAATTTGTTCGGCTTTAAATAAATTTATTAAGAATGTCTAGTGACAGTTGTGGTATATTATGTTCCTTGGTGAAGAGATTGCCGTCGAGCAAAGAGCAAAAGGCATACCTAATAGATATTGTGATTTTTATTTTATTAAGTAATATTTAATATGTAAGTACATGTTTTTGTACTAAATTGGCTATTTTTCTCGCACTCAAAGTGAAAAGTACAGTTTGCACCTCGAGACTAAACGCCAACTTAATATACCCTCGGTTTCATTGACTATCGTACGCTCGGGAGTCAAACCACCTCTGGTATATTATGGCTTCGTTTAGTCCCTCGTTATAAAATATACTATTACGCATTTTCAGGGTGCAGTATACCAATTTCAGAAGTTATAAATAATTATATTCGTGCGCAAAATTAAGTTAGTCGGTAAAAGCAAAACGACGAAGTTCTCAAAATGTCTAAAGTATTCTAAATTATAAGAGGCATATTTACAATTTATTAGGGCAAATGGAAGTTAAAAAATATAGTGCCAAAGTTATCGCCAGTCCCCGACCCCGACTATTTTCTATCTTGTCGCAACCTGTGCTGCGTCTGCATCCGCATGAACTTTCGCAAGCGATTGCAGATGTTCAAATTGATGCGGAAGCTCTGCAATTGCGGATGCGGACGCAAATATTCGTAACGTCCCTGGTTTAAGGTGAATGCGCAGTGGTAGAGCGCGAAATTCAAATTTTGTTACGTTTTTTGCAATTTTCAGGTGAGTGTCAGCTTGTTTCTTGATCAAAATATGATTTGCGACTATAACATGTACGTATTTACAGATTTATAATCATTAGAATCAATAATACATCTTTCTAAGTTAGATTTGTTCCACAAGCACTTTTCCATAAGAAATTTGTTCTTTGAATTTGTTCTTTTGACTTTTGATTTCGATTTTACAACTGTGACTAGATTTTGAACGATTTTAATTACAAGAATTGGCCTTCAGGTGTCCTGGTAAACCGATTATATTTGAAAAACTGTGACACACAGGTCAGTGAGCGAGGAAGTCACACTATCGTAGATAGTTACTCTTAGTGCCGGTATTATTTGGATAAGGACTGACAAAAGCCAATTGAAATCATCATCTGCCCAGCCTTTTCCAAACTGTGTTGGGGTCGGGTTCCACTCTTACCGGATGCAGCTGAATACCAGTATTTTACATGGAGCGACTGCCTATCTGACCTCCACAACCCAGTTACGGGGTAATACGATACCCCTTGGTAAGACTGGTTGTCAGACTTTTGAGCTTCTGACGACCCGTAACGACTGTCAAAGATCCACATATTTTAGCTAAAAAACCAATTGAAATATTAGTTAAAATTAAATCAAACTAAAACTTAACAAATAATAGCATGGGTAGGTATAGTATAAATTTGCATAAGACAGAAAAAAATATTTAAAACAGTGTCTTATTATTAAAACGGGAATGTTATGTTATGAATTTATAATAGGAAAAAATATTAAAGCTAATTCAAAAGTTTTGACAGGATTGCACTTTTACACGCGTTGAAATCTTTAACAGGGACAATCGAATGTTGAGACGAGAGCTGTTAACTGTAGTAAGTAACAAGGAAATATTTAGAGAAATTTAATTATTATTTTTAAATTATTAATTTATATTTAGTCATTGTACCAAAAGAATGTTAGCAAGAAACCAGCACAAGTAGTTTCTACTGACTACGTACGGACTGAAGACTTGTGAACGTAACTAGTTTCAGAGACATATCAGAGTTAAATGGTATGTCAATACAGAATATATTCAGTTGAATTGTACTACGTTCACAATGCCAATACGTAGGTACCTCATGCTGTATTTAGGACATCCAGTGACTTCGTTCATCATAATTAATTTATCATTCTAAGTATAGCATCTTCTGAGAGGAAATTAACGAATTTTGCTGTTGATTCAGGACTGGAATAATAGGGTACCTATTTTCCAATTTATTAAAAACTATTCTAAGTTGAAGATTGGGACGAAATATGTCACAGAATAATAAAAGTAAATTGATTTAAATCCATTTTCTCATTAAAAACGATTTAAATCAAATTTATTATTCGTTCTTTTGAATTTACCGCCAAAACGCTCCTTACGATGTCTTTTTGTCACGTGACCACACGTGACGTCAACTTTGTGTAAACTAAAGTAGTTAGTAAGTAAACAAGTGAATGTCGAGTTTATAATTAACAAGATGTTTAATGGATAGAAAGTGATATTACTGGTGTGCGGTGCCTCTGTGCACAAATACTTCGAAAACTGAGCCAAACCAGTATCTGTACCGGTGCCGTTTACACAAAACTGACGTCACGATGTCACGTGATAAAAAGTAATCGTAAGGAGCGTTTTGGCGGTAAATTGAAAACCAAGGAAAAATAAATTTGATTTTAATTGAGAAAATGGATAGAAATAAATTTGTTTTATTTTTCTGTTTAATATATCGTCCTAATCTTCAAATTAAAATAGTTTTTATTAAATTGGAAAATACCCTATTAGTGTTGTAACATTTTGAGCAGCTCCAAAGCGTTTATATACAAGGTGAAATTTTAGTCACCGTTTAAATTTTTCAGGGTATGAGTACCCGTAAAATTGGATAATTTTCTCCAAGGAACATGGGTCGAAATATGGAAAAAAAAAATCGAACGTCCCATACAAAATCGATCAGCTGACTATTTTGCATGGGAGGTCCGATTTTTATTATTTTTACTAAACAGTATACTTTTTACCCGAATGTATACGTTCCCGTGGAATTGGTTTTTCGCTGAAGCCGCGAGCAATAGCTAGTTTATATTTTTCCTAAGCAATGGAATGGGTACCGATTTTCTTTTCTGATAAGGTTTTCTGCTCTAGGTACATACTCGATGGCGTTGGGGAGAGAGATCGTTCCCGGCATGCTCGACGACACCCGAATCTACTCCCCAATCACCATGAACCGTGAGTGGCCCGCGCTCGCCCGTCTAGTATTCCTCGTGATCGCTTCCGTCTTCGGCGCGACGGTCAACGCTTACTTCATTGCATCGTTCTTCGTAAATCGTCACCTAAGCCGCGTTGGTGAGTGGCTGGTGCTTCTGCTGCCTCTGCGAATTTTAAATGCGCCTCAGTCTATGAACACATTTGCGAAGGAACACTGCAATGCTTTTTAAATTACGTTTGACTATTGATATATAAAAACCCAAGATCACAGTCTGGAACAAAAGTAACACTCAAAACTATCCCCAACTATACGTCAGTGGCAAATTCAACCTTACACGCATGACTTAGGTAAAGTGGTTTTTACAAAACAATGCCCAAAAAGACTGACTGAAAGATGATTGACCCTACACTCGCGTGCAAAAGTATGGAATCACCTACTTGTTAATTATTCCGAGCGATTTAAAAAACTAAATAACTGATATAGATTTATAAACATGCTACCATTTTACAGGCTATGCTGTAAACTTGAAAGTCTTGCCTTATGCATTTAAATTAAACCCATGTTTCAAGAGCTATCCCGGATTAATTGAAAGAGTAAGGAATACATTAGGGAATAAGGAAATAATCAACAAATTAAACAACAGAAAATAATAAAACATGTTTATTTGGCCAGAAATGGAGTACCAATATTTTTAATTGCCTCCCCTAGCCCTAACTATATCTCGAAAACGATTCTTCATGGATCTAATCAGCTTCTTACTTGAATCTTGTGGGATAGCTTCCCACTCCTCTATCAATGCCGATTTCTGCTCATCAACACTTGAAGGAGCAGGATTTTTGGATCGTACAAGTCAGGGCTGAGTGCTGGCTAGTCCAATATGGCGATACCGACTTCACCAAGGTATTCAGCTGTGGCATGGCAAGTGTGACAACGAGCGTTATCGTGCATGAGGACAAAGTCATCACCGATATTTCCCGCATTTTAGCATTTTTATTAATTTGCAATCGTTATTTAGGTTTAAACAACGCTTGGAACAAGTAACAAGTAGATAATTCGATACTTTTGCTCGCTAGTGTATTTGACACCTGCGCACATTGCGCACTATTTGTGCGGATGTTTTTGAGACGGTGATTATGTATCTTGGGTTTTTGTATATCAATGCGTTTGACTATAAATTTTATATATTTATACAAGGTGTAAGAGAATAAACGCAAGACCTGAAAGTGATTTGTTCCTAATTTACTACTGAATTGATTTGAGTAACTAAGTTTTTTTTTCATAATGTATTTTGTCATACCTATCGCTGATTGAGCCAAAGAAAATTCAATCTTATGCCAAGGCAATAAGACTCATTTTTAAATTCATAAAGTAATCCTTGGGTCAACATGATTTTCCTAATAAATATTAATAGGTAGCTTTAAAAAAGTTTTAGTCATTGTATTATGCTTTTAACTCGTTACTCTATTTGAGTGTATGAGGTCTTGCGTTAAATATGTTACACGTTGTATAATAAGTAATTCTTTCAATGTAGCCAGTGAAATAAGAAAATATATTATGTTTGTTGCAAATCGCAGCCCTGTTTTACGTTATATGTTGATTAAAATTCTCAAATCGATATATTTTTTCAAGAAATCAAAAACAAAAGTCATTTATTTAAACTAGACTGAGAGTCAGCTCTTTTTGAACATCAAGATTACTTAAGACCCAAAAACGCCCGCCGTTTAATACTTCCTAGTGCTTTAACTGCAAAGAAGAAGTGGCGCAATAAACTCCCCAGCAGCACAGCTGTCTGTTAAGTTAGAAGAACTAGATTATAAACAATAGTGGGTAATTAACATTACGAAACACAAACAATATTAAATTTGCCATAATTATGTCAGTTAGCACACGCCAATATACCAACAAAACATTGAAAACGATAGGTACTCAAGCAGAATAATAATAAAATAAAAACAACGTAAACAGAACCTAAAACCTAAATAAAAGCCTCCAGGCATAAAGGGCGTGTCCGCTTACATATGCAATTCTGCATTATGTATACGTACTAGCTTTAACTTGAAGTAGAAAAAGTTAAACTAGGATCTTTGGAATAAAATTAATTAAAATTTAATACAATTAGCGATAACAAAACCATAGTCAGCAAGGCGCAAGTCACCAAAAGCTGTACCGGTTTTGGTTTTTTTGAGTGTGGGATATCATCAAATAACTTCTCCCGCTCTGGGTGGAGCAGGAGGGCGTGTCAGACGTCTACTGACTAAAACCCACCCGTGTTCCCTCAGTTTCCTGTGTGCCAGGGGGTTATCTGTCGCGCGGTAAGGGTGTGTCGCCCTGTTTCATTTTGCAACTTACTTGCACTCGCGCTGTTTCGTGACTATTTTCAGCACCGGTTCTCAGTGAATGTGTGGGCGGGAGTCATAGGGTAGACGGTACTCGGGCCCGTGTTCTTGGAACGCCTTAACAGCGAAACATACGTACAGTTGCTCGTTTCTGTGAAAGAGATGCCGGACGATGTTGTTCTTGACGAAATAAGGGACCACTAGTTCCAGCAAGATGGAGCACCCGCGCACTACCACCGAGAAGCCCGTGCGTACCTGGATATTACCTATCCTAATCACTGATGGATAGGCCTTGGTGGGCTATTGTATGGCCGCCTCGATCGCCCGATCTTAAGCCGCTAGATTTTTATCTTTGGGGTCGTGTAAAAGACTAGGTGTAGGACATAGTGGCAATAATATTCGAAACATAGAAGAATTAAAAACCCGTATAATTGGTGCATTCATGAAAAAACTTAAAACCTACTCGTGAGCATTTTCTTGACCATTGGCATGGGAAGTTCAATTAATAAGGTCTTAGGTAGGTGCTACCTTATTGTGATGTTTTAATTGAATTGAATTATGATCAATATCAACGTATAACAGAGTGCTATTTTGCAAAGAACTTATGTAGAATTTCGCAGGTTACCTTGACCGATCCCCCTAAATAAAAATAAAAAACACGATGTATTTTGTCCCCGACATCAAATATGACACAAATATCACTTAACATTATTTTACGCTTAATAACGCAACTGCAGGTGTGTCAGAAGCATTCCTCATCATCATCATCAAACATTATTTTACGCTTAATAACGCAACTGCAGGTGTGTCAGAAGCATTCCTCATCATCATCATCATCATTTCAGCCGAAAGATGTCCGCTTTAGGACATAGGCCTTTCCCACCACCTCGACCGGCTTTTTGGGGGATTTGCAATAATCGTCACGCTTGGCCGGCGGGTTGTCGATCGCAGTATGGTGGTACAATACATAGAGATCGCTGCTACCCATTGTCTAGTAAGTCCCTGAGTCGCCTCCTACAACTTCAACGGGAAGAAATGGGATGGTGCTATTCTTTGCGTCCGCACCACACGGTCAGAAGCTTTAGGATTAAAGTTTTGTGTTGTCTAAGTAATATAAAAATGATGATAAAGCAAACATGCGTGACTTAGAGATCACCTTTTAACCAAGAAGATGCTTGTGTTAGGTGATACCGCACTTCCACTTAACATAACACAGAGTGTGCGAATAATAAAATAAAAGAAAATAAAATACAAAAAGGGAACATCAAATATGACACATATCACTTTACGTTATTTTACGCGGACTGACGCAGCTACAGGTGAATCAGAAGCATTGGGATTAAAGTTTTGTGTTGTCTAAGTTGTTTGATTCATCATGATTTTTAACCGACTTCAAAAAGAAGGAGGTTATAAATTTGACATGTTTAGTATTTATTTTTATTTTTTTATGTAGCTATGTTCGGGCATAACTCCGTCATATATAGACAGATTTGCAAAATTCTTTTTTTTTTTGTTCGAAAGAGGTTTATCCCGAAATGGTCCCATTTAAATTTCATATAGATCTGATGATGGGTTTCGGAGACAGATAACGGAACTCTTCAAAAAATGACAGCAAATCAAACGCGATTGCTGTTACCGCATAAATATGCATTGTTTTGACTCCAAAGATGATGAAATTTCGAATTGATGTGGGGTAGGTACTATAACTAAAACATGAAAAATAAAAACTTTTTCCAACAAAAAAAACAACCGTTTTCCGGAAAAACACTACAAAGTGAAAAATAACTTTAATATTGGAAGCTGGTGACAAGGAATTAAAATACATATCCAAAGTCATCGATATCCGAAATTTAATTTATTTTTCACTTTGTAGTTTTTTTCCGGAAAACGGTTGTTTTTTTTTAATTTTTTTTAAGTTTTTTATTTTTCAACTAGGCTACGTGTACCAAGCTTGTGCAGGATTCGCAGATATGCTAATCTCCGGAGTCGTAATACCTATGGCTGCCGTAGTACTACTCTCCGGGATATGGGACATAAGTCCAGTCTGCCACACCTTACAAACTGTGGTCGCTTGGTCAACATACTGCTACTCGATGTATTACCCCGTAAGTAATCAATAATTTTCTTTTTTGCCTTACCCTAAAGGATTATTTACATTTGAATTAGTTGTATAGCGTAAAACGTCTTTGACGGTTTTACGTCACGCTTCCCAATTAAATATTATGACGTTTTGTCCCATTTAAACTGGCTACTTGAATTAAATCCGAAACCTAACTAATGCAAATGTAAATCAGTCATATTATCTAGAAATCATTGTTACGCTCACATGAAAGTTAGTATTGTTTGCAGTGTTGCTGGTTAAAGGACCGAGTGTGTGTGGCGTACTACTTATTGATTCTTAATTTATCAGCACAAATGCGAAATTCAAAGTGCAATATAAACAATTGGTTTATTTTTAATTTGCATTGCTGTATTGTCCACGTTCTATTATGGCGAACTGTAATCATTTCATTCTAACCATTTACCTGCACACACTTTTTAGATTTATTGACCTAACTCTTAGAGCCCTAATTTGAGTCCATGTTGTATGTTATTTAATAGACGTTGTTTCACAGCTCGTTTCAGGTGTAACATACTTCCGGGTCTGCCACTCCCGACAAATTTTGAACCGCAACATGAAAATACGCATTGCGGTCCACGCAATATGTGTCTTTGTAGTGGGCTTGACTTTGGCAGCCGCTGGAACCTACTGGGAACTGGACTACGATTACTGCCAGCGGCTCCACTCTGGAAATTATTATTTTCGACTCGCTACTGCAGTGCTCGTACACGGGACATCATTTGTAATCACTATGTACACACTGATTGCTTCGACAATAAGAATAACAGAGCAAAAGTATAAATTAATACCCCGGTATCGGCGATCAGTCCAATTTTACCGGGATTCATCAATGATTACGATTAATTTTGTTGCTTATGGCTTATATGTCGGATGCTGGCTGCCATACCTCATCGTTGTCAACAGATACCCTAACGCGGCCGACTCATTGTATTACCCGTTGGCCTGCATCGGGATTGGCCGCACAATAATCACTAACATACTATATGGAACATGCAATCACATTTTCCGTCAGGCATATAAGAATTTATTTAAATACTGCTATTGCAAATCTTCTTTGAATACCTATCAACGTCGCCCGAGAAGAAATAATGAGCATTTTGCGCGGCCTACCAACTTAAGGATACACATCATGCAGCAAGCGGTTAACTCGAATGGCCATCAGCGCGCCATTGCTCCGGCGCGGGAGACCAGATATTTATAAACAAAAAAACAATGTAATCCCGCAGAGTCGTCTACGGCATTAGTTGTCAATGCCGTAGATGACTCTGCAGGATAGAAAAATAACAACTTGAGTATATGCACAAACAATAATTGAAAGATCCGAAAGATGAATAGACGAATAAGTAAACTTGAGAAACTGGAAATGAAGCAACAACGGAAAGAACAATGAGCTGGAAACAATGATGAATTTAAAGATCTTTAAAAAAAAACTGTTGAAAATCTTAATCTTATCTTATCTGTTAAAAGGTAAAAAATGAAAATGCACAACTTTTTTTGTTCACATTGTATACTTAAATTGTCCGTTAAATATACGAGTATATTGAAGGCCACTTTATAGGCCTCACATATATATATATATTTGTAGAGTAGTTAGTTAATAGAAGATTATGTATATTGTATTTAATTATTACTTATTTATAGTAGGTACCTATGAATCAAATACTTTGCTATATTAAGTCTACTATTTGTCCTGTATTCGTTCAACCTTCGTATTTTCATATTTACTTCCGTCCGTCATTTAAAAAAGGCACAATGTAATATTTAAAACTTTTAAAGGGACTAAGCAGGTTTAGCATTGTTTTCTTTACCAGAAGAGCTGGTCACGGACATAGGCTCGTTTCTAATATCTGAAACATTTTTTACATAAACACTCTTTTTTCATATTAAAGTACCTAACACGACAAACCCGTGTCTGTCATTAGATATCTACCTTATACCTATTTACCTATCCGATTTTAAAACGAAGACTGTTTTTTGGAATATAAACCTTAAAAATAAGTAGGCATAAAAGTGATGTATGTTTAACATTTGATTTGTATAACCTTTTGCACTATTCAAAAAAAATTGAATAAACCGATGCCCGTTGACGCTCAATGCTGAAAGTCAAAAGCAAGGTCCTAACTGCTCTGAAGCCTATAATCTAACTTAATCGTACCTACGTTGTCCTTTATGTTTGAGTTTGATAGAACTACTTCTCTTAAGCTAGTGACGTGGCTTTTTTAAATTTCAATATTAAAAATAAGAAGTAGATAAATGTGACCCTACTGTAAACATTGGCCGGCCAATTTTGGCCATTGTTCTTAAACTATGGTGTTCCGAGCGTCACTGCACTGCGGAGGACGCAACCACGCCGTGGCAGTCTATATCCATAGCCGCGTCATGCGGGCCGTCTCATACGGAACCGTATAATAATAAGCAATATCTGACCACATGCCTGCAGTGCAGTGCCATTCTGGGCCATCTCTGTACATTTAATGTCTGTTTATTTGGAAAGTGCCCACAGAGGAGGAAGAAGTAAGACTGTCTTTCTGTGTAGTTGATGGTACCAAGCAAGGTAGTAAGGAGCATCTCTTTTTGATGACGTTATAAACAACACATATCTAAATTAGACCAATTTTCTATTAAACCTCGTGTGCCCTTAAGGTAACTTAGGGGCACACGAGGTCCTTATTAGTACTTTTCTAAGTACCTACTTTTCTCTGCTACAAGTTTGGAATCTCCAACTACGCAGTTTGTCTAGGCAAGTAAGAGTTTGGCATTTTCGACGCCAGTGGATATGTATAATTTTAGTTCTGGTAAAAAAATGTGGCTTCTAGGGACAATATGAATTTAAAATATTCATCTTAACTTAATTTTTATTAACTTTATTACATTGATTCTGTTAAAATTGCGGACATAATAACAAATATGGCATTTAATTCCCTTCTTATTCCTAAAATACATATCTCGTAACTGTATTCTTTATATCTATAATTTTCTTTTTCATTGCCATATAAACGTTTATTACGTTACATCAACTAAAAAATTACTAACAGTAGTAATACATTTAACCAATTTTGACAGTACTAATGTAATACAGTATGGAGATAAGACTATTCCTTTTTAATTTATTAGTGTAAGTTGTAAATGAATGTCGATGTTAGATATCAAACTTTATCATTAACTGTAGGTTTTAGTATGGAAACGGCAATAGCCCAACGGTTATGGGTCGTTCAGGAGAGCGAGCTTGGGAGTTCGAGCCCCACCCTTTGCACTATTGAGATCAACCCACTCTAAACTAGTTGGAGGGGTTAACAGACTACTAGTAACAGACATGTGATTGGTCATATTGCTAGTAGTCTTTTATTAAGAACCAGAAAAAAAAATATAATTATAAAAATCCAAAAAAAAAGTGCTTAGATTAGTTTCATCATTCAAATTAAATTAATTAGATGAACTATTATAATAGTAAATATGTGTTCAATCTTAATAAATTTTAACTTATTGATGGAATATACCGTTGTTTTTTTTATTCTTATTTAGCTACGTAAAAGTATAATTTCATTATGTACTCACTACATTAGTGTACACACACAAGCTACAAACACAAATTATTTTTTAATTAGTTCCCGAAACTCCACAAGACTTTTTGAGTTTTTACCTAAATTAGCCAGAACACAAGAAAAACTAAAATCATAACCAAGTAACTACAGCTGTCGTGCTAACTGTACTGCGTTTGCAAACCAGATACATTGCAGATGTCTTTCGCACCCTAGAAACTGAGCTACAATGAGTTGCGTGCCAGTAATTCCACCCGCACCCTTAAAACCAGAGCACACTGCATGGTGACAGGAACCTGCATGGTGGTGGTGGCTGTTGGTGGGTCTTTTCCAGAAGAATTCCTTCAGAAGGAGCTCTAAGTTCTACCTAGAAAGTGACATTCTTTCAGATTATGATAATAGAAAAGTAAAATAAGTATTTGAGTGACATGTTTTTTTCGATTATACGACACTCCCATAAAATTTCCATCCATTTGAAAAAAAGAGATAAATAAATAATAATATTATAAAACGTTTATTTTCTCTACACATGATATGCGCTAATATTTGACTATAGTGCACGAACAAGGTGCTTACATTTTTGAGACACTGGTGTCTGAAGTAGTTTTATAAAAAAACCTGTATTACTGGTCACCACGGGGCCTCAAAAGACCACTTTGGCAGGATCATAAAAGAATCATAATTATTATGAATCATATAAAAAATCGTAAAATAGTCAAACTGATTAATAAATAACACACAATTCATCTAATTTTCAATCAATTCATAACTTGATCCTTTTATGATTCTGCCAAAGTGGTCTTTTTAGATCCCCAGGCGCCGTGTGATTTGGACCATGATTACGATGCAGTATACAAAACTAAGGTTGAATAAAGACACAGTCATTATACATTTGGTAAATTTTAAGGGGTATCTAAGTAATTTTTTTTTTTAAATATTTTTTTAAATAATTAAGTTTTAAGGATTTACTGGAAAAAAGACATATATGAATGTGATGTGGTGTCTGCATCAAACTCAAGGCTTGTATTGTAGGAACCAATAAGTGGACAAAAATAACTAAATACTGTATAGAGGAGCACCGACGCACGCGCCGCGTGGTTCGGGACGAGAATCGAGAAACGCAACTTGCAGCCATCAGCGTGATCCTGAAAAAAAGCGCCACGTCTAGTCGTGAAAGTTGAAGCTTTCTGACAGAGTTAAAATAGGTGTAAGTATAGTATAATTAGATTCAGAAGAGGTAAGTATATTTATATGCAACAGGCTGTAACCCTGTGTTAGCCAAGACCACATTGCGTAATTTGGCAGAAGTTTAAAGTAAAGATACATGGGATGATAGTTGAGATAATCTTTAAAACGAAAATTTCAAAACTATAGTATTACTGTAGAGTATGACTGTGTACTGTATATAGTGACCTTTCTGGTCTTCACCTGACCTTTCTTGAGAAAGGTCAGGTACGTAGTACTCGGAACTGGCATGCGTGTTTGACCAGTTTTATGAAGATAAACAAAGCAATCGTAGCCGGTGGAGTTCTGTAGTTTTTGCCTACCCTCATGCAAAAAGGCATGAGTTTATGTATGTATGTGTAGTATTACTGTAGCCTGTAATTATTGTATACTATTAGAATGATCAATCTGATTCTAGAGACTATCGGAATTTGATTAGCAACCAAGCCAAATAAATAATAGTTTAAAAAACTAAAAAAACACGCTTTAAAAACCAAACTAAAAAAGGAGAAAATAATTTAATTCAATTAAAAAGCGTAGGATGCTTTTTGAGGTATTTTTATAATCAATTAATGTCAAGCACCCCACGCTTTTGAATTGAATTAAATTATTTTCTCCTTTTTTAGTTTGGTTTTTAAAGCGTGTTTTTTAGTTTTTTAAACTATTATTTATTTTCTATTTTTTAGTTCTGCTAACTACAAACCGTGTTTTTTTTCTCAATTTTTTTTTAAATTATTAAGTTATCATCGGTCCTCGACAAGTTTACAAAGTTTCAATGAAATCTGACCGTTTAAAGTGGGTCAAAATCGCGCTCAAAGATTCCGTTACATACATACATACATACAACCCGAGCTAATATAAAGCGTGTAAAAAGTCCACGGTCGATCATCTATAAAGCCTGTTCTAAAAGTTTATGGTAAACATGTAAAGAAACCCTGCTCTGGTTATTATGCAATGTTTATTTAGACGGTTACAATTTAATATTTCACCACTTTGTCTATCCACTAGTCTTTGAATAACATTATTCAACTGTAAATGAAAAATCACTAACGAAAGTTGAGTTTATATATTTAACCTCAAATGTCAGATAGAAAAAATCACTGGCCGGTTTTTTGATTGATGAAAAACAATTTCTCATAAGTTTGGCAAAATGTTAGTTAAGTTTGACTTTAGTTAAAATATATATTGAAAAACGTAATAGCCCTTTAACCATTAGTTTACCAGTTGACTATGGTTAATCTAAAAAATGGTTTTACAGTTTGACTACGGATCAAAAAACCGGCCCTAAGGTGTTTAAAATTTTGAATTTCAGGCTCAAGTTTTCAAATAATCGCGCCAAAGAATCTCGTCACTAAATTTGTAAGTGATACTACAATAATATGACATCTAGACACCTAAGTTTTCTAATCCATTTGTTAAAATTAGGGGGCGATAAATCTATCTAGTTAGTTATGCCAAGATGGGACTAAACCCAAAAAGAAACCGTCGTTCTGCCACGTTACTGCAGAAAAATTAAACAATATTCTGGAAAATGTTTCGCTTTTGATACTAAACTCTTTTCCAATGAAATAATAAATAATGAAAAATATATAATAATAATGTATAAAAAATAAAATAAAAAAAATGTCTTCCATACAGAGACTCCTTGGCCAGGCACTCAAACTAAAACTCATAGCGTTTGTTTCAATGAAACTGTTATAATTTGAATTGTCCAGGAGTCGGTCAGTCAGACTGATGAAACCTATTTTAAAGCGTTGTAGGTTCCTGTGGAGAAGAACGAACAAGAGACTCTAAGTATGGACACTCATATTTAGACGTAAAACAATATTGTTATAAAGTATCGGTTACATACATTCGTGTTGAGCAATTTCGCAAAACACCAGAGAGTCTCCATGGTGTCGAAAGTGTATTTTCCATGTCAACGTTATGTCGGATAATACAGGCGGTTAGGTTGTGAAGGTTTTGAGAGGATTGTGGCTATTGTCTACCGAGAGCGAGCAACACTATTCATTATTTAAAGGCAGTATGTAATGGGTCAAATCGAACGCGCCGGTTCGAGTAACATGATAAGTTAGGCATATGTTGCACCTCTCGTAGCAGGTAGGGTTACAAAAACCGGAATACGTGGTTACAATTTAGTCAGCTAGGTTACAGTCGTTTACAGTCGTCAGTAGTTTAGTCGCTTATAGAGTTAGAGACCTAAACTGAATCGGCGCCTGTGAGCAGAATAGGAAGGAAGTAGGTATACTTACTGTTCGTTATTTTCATGAAACTATTTGGAACAATTCCCAAATAGTCACAATCAACCAGGAACAGATTTTGTGTCAAATTATCTTGCAAAAAAGTTAAAAAAAAACCTAAAGAAAGAAGTGTTAGAACAGGTCCTAATTTTTTTTATTTACAACTTTGTGAAACTTTTCGACGGAAATTACGATTGATCTCCTGATAAAAGCCCGTATTAGGACTTAACAACCAGGCCATGTATGGAGCTGTTCTGTTACACTAGAATTAAACACACTATTTCCGTGTAGCAAATGGGCCGTTTTTGTTGAATGTCAATCGTCATATAGCCTTGCTCAACGCAGTCTTTCGAGTTACGAATTGTAACGGTGAAAGGCGTCTCGTGGTGGGGGCAGACGGCAGCGCAGGCGCCGATTCAGTCCGACGCGAATACTCGAGTGTGTCGTATTACCCGCGCCGCCCCGAACATCGGCAACCAAGTGCTAAACTTTCGCGCCAACATTTGAATTTAGAATTTTGGAATTATCATATGTGCGTGTGTGTGTGACGTCATGAACAAGTGATGCTCGTCAATCCTAAAGACGATTGCAAAATGTTTGTGTGTTTTTGTCTCGTTATTTGGAGCGCTCTTTTGCCGGCTCTGGCCCAAGGTGAGTGGAACAATGCACAATCCGTTCCTTTACTAAAGCGAAAAACCGCGGTTGTACTGAGATACTGCTATTAGATAGGTTTAGCCTCCATTTACATTGCTATGTTAAGTAATAGAGAACTTTACGAAACCGAGTGAACAAAAACTGCGCGGTTCTATGTTGCAGCCTTTGATAGATACTTAACTACCTATATAACAAGATATTTCAATACAGCTGTTTATATCCTTATAGAAGCTTGCTCAGTGGTCAGATCGGTATTTCGTCAACTTATGACTCAGTCTGTTCAAAACATTTTTATGCAGGGCGCATGCGCGAAAACCTTTTAATATTGAGAGTCGTGCTAACTTTGTACTTTTTACTCATTTCAGATTTTATTATTTATAATTCTACGTATTTTTGCCCATTGAAGTTCGAAAATGGTACAAACGCAACTATTTTCTTAGAGCTTTTTCGCCTAATTCCGGAATGTGATTTTGTTTCAAGGAAAAAAAATGATTCTCGAAAAAGCACATGTTGGGACCCAAATAAGGCAGGGTTCCACACTTGAGCGGACCGAAATTCACGCGACTTCCTGCTCCTACCAAACAGCAGTGGCAAAAGCTCAAAAAAACGAACAAAGCAAAACTTTACATAACACAATAATTAAGTTTAAAAAAATCCCATAAAAAGGGAAACAATTAACAATTAAATATAGTTTACCCACAACGATGGTGTGATTTCGAAACAGCATGACGTAAGCTCTATAGATATGTAAAACTAATTAACTACTGCTGGCATTGTCCACTAACGATTATGTTAATTATGTCGCGAATTACGTCGAGACGCCGTCAACCGTGGCCCGTCTGTAGTTCTGCATGGTGCTGTGTTTTTGCGCCGTAAATATCAACTTTTACTTTTTATAGGGCCATTACCCATTAGTCATACACCAGCTATAAATTATGTTCGAGGATTGTCTATTGTCTACATCCATTCTGAGTGCTTGCGATCCAGTCCTAAATTAAAAAGGCTTGCTAAGACTGTGTGTGACCAATGTGGCCAACTTTCAATGCATAAATAATCAGCAAATTGCTTTAAAGTCTGCTTCTCTCTTCTAATATTTTAGTCTTTATACAAACCGCTCCTTAAAAGTCCCTTCGGTAAGAGAACGAAAGCCTGATACTCTCTCATCATCTGCATAGCCTTTATTCAACTAAGTTGGGTCAGTTTTCACTCTAACCGGATGCGGCTTAATACCAGTATTTTACCTAAAGCGACTGAATATCTGACTTCCACAACCTAGTTACGGGATAAATTAATAGATATCCTTGGAAAAACTGGTGGTCAGACCATCTAAAGATCCAAGAATGACAACCGGGACCAACGGCTTAACGTGCTTTCCGAGGCTCGGAGGGGTCTTGGTATGTAATGATGGTTATCAATCCACGGACCGACCGCGGCAAGCGTAGCTTAACCTAATCGAGCCGTGCGGCTGTTATTACGTAGCCACGAGCCTCCCAAGTCCAATACTCTCTACTGAACGTTAAATGAAATAAGAGAACAGAATATTGGCCTTGTAGGTAGCAAACTTCTCAATCTTACAAGTTTGACCAACAATTATAGGCAAAAAAAAAACATTTTTGTGAAGTAAGTACTTAAGCAAACCTTGTCAAAAGCAGCTATTTCTTTGATTGCAGTTGATCTTGTAAATCCACTTTCTAAAACAAGATCCAAATCAAACATAGGATTAAAATGGAATAGAGTTACTTCAAAAACTTCCTCTGCAGCAACTCACTGTTCTATAACAGAACTGTCCCATGAATATGATCGTATCCTTGATTGAGCTACGGATATTTCATTGCCAATGTTTCGAGTTGATTAGGTTCGCTTTGAAACTACACAATATTGCAAATGGTCTTGCTATTTGCAATATTGTTTTGAAAATAGATCTCCTCTGCCTCCCAAACCACCTCTCATTTGTGATTACAGTTTCGGTGTACAAAAGCGACTAGCATTAATAGGTATTTTGTTAGCTTCCAGCTTATAACTTCATGAAATCATGTCTTATTAATATTTTACTTTTCGTGTATGTTAGTTTACTAAGCAACGATTTTGATGCGATTTTCAACATCTTTTAGAGAATTTATTCCGGCAGGTTTAGTATATATGATACCTATTAAACTTATATTTAAGAATACTGATTTGTCTAGTCGGGTAGTGGTGGGTCGCTAGTTAAAGTAAAAGATCCAAATGCAAGAATTTTCGTAGTCTTCACAAATATTTCAAGCCAAAATTTCCATAATCAAAGTCATCATAGGTTGTCATCTATATACATCATTTCAGCCGAAAGACGTCTACTGCTGGACATAGGCCTCCCCCAAAAGGGGGGTTTTGCCATAATCACCACGCTTGGCAGGCGGGTTGGCGACCGCAGTACGGTGGTAAAATGCATAGAGAACGCTGCTGCCCATTCCCTAGTAAGTCCGTTAGTCGCCTTCTACGACACGGAAGAACTGGGATGGTGCTATTCTTTTACGTCCGGCACCACACGGAATATCTACATAAATAAATAAAAATGTAATGCTGTTCGTTGATAAGAGCATGAGAACGGCTGGACCGATATGGGCATTTTTTTGTTTTAACGGAAAGAAATATGGGAAATATTTGTATGTAAATAAACAAATTCGGGAAAAACTGATCATCCCTTTTATATGGGACAGGATAACGTCTGTCGAGTCAGCTAGTCTTTAGTTGAAATGTGACTCACAAAGTATATCAGATTGCCCTTCAATGATAGCTAAAATCTCAAGTTTTCTACCCTTAATTTAATATAAATTAAAAAAATACTATGGTTTAATTTCAGCAAAACACTTGCAGATCACGATAACAATATCTATTTTTAAAGTCAACTCGTTGATAGTTAGTTGCCCTCGATTTGAGACGAAAAAACTATTTCACGGCTCAGTCATGCTGGAATTATACACAAAAGTTTATTGCAAAACGGATTTCAAGTTGTATTGATTTTTGGTCCCATTTCAGCAACTTAGGAACGAACTATTAGAACATAATAGATACTTAAATTACTAAGCATTAGAGCAAGAAGCTTATCGCGTACTCATAAAGTCCATTTCTCTGATAAAGTGCTGTTTCTGCTCTGTGGTCCGATGGAACCAGGACATCTATGGGCCCCATTAAAGTATAGTCGTTGAGTCACTTCTGCAGGTTAATTTGAATCAAATTTTGGGTCTAAAATAAAATTGTCATCTCTAACGGGATATTTGCAATAAATGTTAACTGTTTTAAGCGATTAACTTTAGTGTCTCGATATTCGTTTTTGTTTAGTTTTGGTGCTGTTCTACATTTTACATTTATAATGTTTAAAGTTTTAAGATGTATTCATTTTATCTCCTCCTTAAAAAGTTTGTATTAATCAAACTGCCATTATACTTTTTCAGTTGTCAGCTATTTTATTAACCTGTCAACTTACATGAAGTTCTAAACCCTAGTGCTAAAGTAATTCTACTCAGTCTACTTAGAAGTTCACTGACACAGTCCACACGTTCGTTCTGTTGGCGACCACCTGTTGTCCTCGAAATCCCCTTTCCAAACTTTCATTACGCCTGAGCGCTCAAGGCCGGTTAGTGACGTATATGTTAGTTGTTTTGCGAACGAGGTTGGCCACAGGTAGGCTGCGAAAACAAATATGATAGTGCTTGAATGATGTAAGTACTTATCGATTTAAAGTACCTGATTGCACTTCACAGAATTACCCAATCACAAACGTTGCAAAGCAGCAGCAGGTTAATCGCGTTTGTTGACCGTCGAGATAAGTTCTAACCTCATCAATAACTCTAGCAAAAGCACTAGAAATATTACATTATAAACTCGTGACAGAAGGTTTTTTGAAAAGACAATGTTTCATAGTAAAACACGTCTGGATAATTAAACCGTAAAAGAAGATAGTGAGTACTAAGAAGTACGGATAGAGAGAATTACGTTCACCGATAAAGCAATGCATGAATGTACGTAACATTATTATAAACTAGGTTTTGCCAGCGGCTTCGCCCGCTGCTGCCGGGATAAAAAGTATCTTATGTGTTAATCCAGGTTACAAACTACCTGGGCCTCAAGTCTGCTATTACAATAGTGTCAGAATGGTCTATCATTGATTACATAATTGTTGATTTTGACAAGTTTGGTAATCTACTAATAAAATGGCGTCTTTATGACTTTCCAATGGTCAGCCACTGACACTCCATTGAAAGAAATGGCATTTATTGGTAATCTCGTACATCATGACAAATGAATGACTGACTTAATTTACGAACTTCCTACTACTTTAGATTGCATAGAACACTAATAAATAATATGTAAGAATATATAAAAATGAAATCTAGCACGAAGTAGTAGTTTTTCGAAAATCATTTCTACTAACGAGTTTTATAATAATAGCATTACGAAAATGCCATTATGACACAATTCTATTACGAGACCATTGACCGACCAATGATCGACCATTATGAATTTAGCAGATTACGAAGTTTTAGCAAAATGACAAATGAATGACAATGGGATCGTGTTGGAATGACGAATTTATAAAATTAGCAGACTAGGGCCCCAGTTAGCCAAATTTCTTCCACATCCTTTCAGCCGTTTTACGTGATTGTGTAACAAACATCTAACCATACAACCTTTTACATTTATAATATTAGTAAGATTAGCACTCTGTCCGCGTGGATTTCGTATTTTCCTCCAAAAATATTAACACCCTCTTTAACATTTCGAAAACAAATGTTTACTTTCATTAATCGCCGAAAACACAATCTAGCTAAATGGAGAATTAGACCCCTCTGGTCATCATGTTCCATATGTTGGAGTGTCCAAACTGTGCTTACTGTACTATTGACTACCCGAAAAACCGACTTCCAAAAAAACACTACCTATCAAGTGTAAAATCACTTTTTCGAAAGTTTTTGGTTTTGTATTTTCGTTTTTTGCCACGGACTTCCGAAATTAAAAAGAAGAGTTATCTACTCACTTTTTAGTGTTTTTGTTGGAAATTAGTTGTATTTGTGTTTAAAGTAATAATGAAAGAAAATAACTCTTTGATTCGAAAGTATAATTAATTTATATCTATATAAATAAAACATAATCGGGTGCGTTAAACTATTTATAACTCAAGAAAACAAAATAAACTAAGCTAAACTCATTTAACAGAAAAAAGAGGATAATTCCTTTTCTCATTCATACATTTTGTGTGACAGCTAGAAAACGCTTTATGTCTTCGAAGTACCAGGTTGTCATAACTTGGTAGGAGCTTACCAAACAGGAGTAATCATATTAAAAATAATCAACGTACTATACAGTTGTAGATTTGTCTTTAATTATTCGTTTAAACATTTTTTCGGTTGACTGTACTGTTTTTGGCTTGAACAATAGACGTTTTATATTCATTCATTGGTGTCAGTTGCCGGAAGAAAAATATTAATAAAATTTATCCGGCGACTGGTACCGCTGTTCCTGTTAGTAGCGGTCCCAGTCGCCGGAATCCTCGAAAAAATACTTATGATTGAAGATAATTAAAAACTGCCCCAAAAAAAAACAATTTGTATGGGCCCTGAGGCATACCAGGATACCCTACCTAGTAAAACAGCATTTTTTTCATTGATTCTCAATCGATCCACAATAAAGTTCACACTAGCTTGCATTAGGTGATTTTTTTTTCGATTAAGAAATCATCAAATAATTTCTCCCGCTGCTCCGGGTAGAGCAGGAGGGCGTGTCAGACGTTTACTGACTAAAACGCACACACGCACACGTTTTCGCTCAGTTGCCTGTGTGCCAGGGGCCGCGGTATCTCTTCGAATAACCTGCACCCCTGGCAGGCATCGGCCGTTGCGGGCCCCATCAGTTGGTGCTGACATCTCTTTGAGTCACGCGTGGACCTGGGCTTGGTCCTTACCGGACGGCGAGCTACCCATTACTCGCCGTCCGGAAGCCCGCGCCTACGGTGGCCGGGAATCAGACTGGGATTCTCGACGCCCAGGGCGTCTCCTGCGGCGACCAAGGCCATGAGGGCGCATATACTGCCTCTCCCTCACGTGCGCCGCCTCCCTCTTCGCGAGTATTACTGCTTCGAAGAACGAGGTGACGGCTACCCATGCACTCTCGCTCCATACCATGGCCTGAACCAGGGCCGGACGCGAGAGATGGAGCGGCATGTCTAGCACTGGACGTCTTTCGGCTGAAATGATGATGCAATATTATCATCTGCCTAGCCTTTTCCCAAATATGTTAGGGTTGGCTTCCAGTCTAACCGGATGCAGCTGAATACCATTATTTTACATGGAGGGGCTGCATATATCTGAAAACCGTAACGACTGTGAAAGATACAAAAGTAACAGTCAGGATGAACGGCTTAACGTGCTTAATCTTGATATCTAAAGATGATCACCCATCCTTGGATCAAGCCAGCTTAGCTTCAGCCTAAACTGATCGATCGACCGTTATAACTTGGCCACAAGCCTCACAATTCATTATCAGTGTATTCTATTTATATCCGTCTAGTTCCGACTAGCCTGCATTAGGTGATAACGTGCCGTGATCCTATTCCTGGAAAATTCCAATCCATTAACAGTGTACCAGATCTCTCTCAGATTGTCACAGGCGAACAATAAATGCGAACCGCATATTAATCGTAATACACTCAGCTCTTCTTGCACTACAAAGTCTACAAATCAATAAAAGCGGTTTAGCGACAAACATATTTCAAACATTTTTCTCTCTCTGTTATCTTCAAACGATTGACATAATAGAACGACGATTTCAATTCAAATTGACCTCTTTAGCTACTAACATGGCCTTCGATTACAAAAACCGCCCTTACAGCGACGCAAATCATTTTATATGTCAAACTGTGTTACCCTTGACGCGCGGTTGGCACTGGTGCGCCAGATCCCTTAATAACGTTACAAAATAGAATCAGTAGGTCTCCGACACAACTGTTTACGTTTTCATAACTACCCGCCGACGCCGACGTCACGACGCGTCGCAACCCCGGGTCATGGATTGCTAAGGGTCAGTGTGCTCCCGACAGTCGGAGCGAACGGACGCAGGAGTGTTGATTGTGCTATCCTTATATACTTCGATAACTTGCTCTATGAAGGCAAGTCTTGAATTTTCTGTAGATAGTATGTGTTAATAAATATTTTTACGTGTGAAAGTGTATATTTTCCTTATTTTTGGTCAAAAACTTATAAAGTAAACCAAAAACAATTTTCTTTAAAAAAAAAATTATGACTACTGTTTTCGTAGTATATACGTTGCATTTGACTACCCATATTATTCACGACTCGAGCTGTAGCTCATTCAGGTAAAGGCCACTGGAGCTCTTACGCTATATTTTTTTTTGTATTGCATGCTACTTTCCTCGAAGCAGAAGTAGTAAAGTAAGCTAAAAAAATATGAAAAGCTTCAACACTTTTAATTAGCGTGGCAGTTGCTGTCTGGAAGTGTCACATCTTTTAATATGTGGCACTTTACACACTGGCTTTACCTTGAAAAAAAAATCGTTTTACAGAATTATCCGTGCTCTTCCTTGGAACCCGGACATTTATCCTGGTCCTGCCTATTGCAATTAAAGCTCCCGTGTGTTACACCATTAAATACAGCTATTTATATACTAAAAACCCAAGATGCACAGTCTCGAACAAAGTAACACTCAAAACTATCCCCAATTATACGTCAGTGGTTATAGTTATGATAAATCATTTTTTTTTGCAAATTCAACCTTACACGCTTGACTTAAAATGGTTTTACAAAGCAATGTCCAAAAAATCTGACGCTGCTATTTGACACCTGTGCACATTGCGCCCTATTAATGCGGACGTTTTTGTGACACTGATATACCTTTGGATTTTTTGTATTTCAATGTATACAGCAGTTTTATTTGGCTTACTTTGATGTGTACCTGTCGGCGTACTGTTTGCCGGCTTCTTTAGAATCGGTTATTAGAACAGGATGACATTTTTCGCACGTTTGTAGAACTTGCTTGAAAATATTTGTGAAAAATAAATAATAAATAAAATAATTGTTTACATAAATGTGACCACTTCTAAATAGTTCTATACATCATTATACATGTAGTTGTAATGGATTGTTGCGCATCGGTTTTGATTTAATTTTTAAATATTTAAGCTCTCTTAACTGTGTTCATCAAACACGCTATATCGATTTTGCTCAAAAATAAACTCGGTTAGGATTTGTAAAAATAGAAATGATCTTAAAAATATGTGACTCACAAACTCATGAAACAATGATGGAAGTATAAGATTTACTATTTTTTACAGTTCTCTTCATAGTTCATACTTATTTTTAGTTTTGGGGTGAACAGACGCTTAGTTTTAATTTTCAGTGTAGTGATAATCGATCTATTCTCAATATTTTTTTACTGGAAGTAGATGTGATAAAATCTTTTTGAACATTCGAAAACAAACTTGTATGTTAGCATATAAGCCTTATTCGGGTTCCGGGGGCGATAAATCACTCCATTTATTATAGCTTTAGAAAAAAGAGGCTCGTATTATCAGGAGTGCAAAACATTTTATTTCAAAGTTAAGTTCTAACTTTTTTAGGTAGATTTAAGACAGTACTAAATACTAAGATAAACGAAGTAAAAGTAATTTTATTTTTAATAATGTTCTATTTATAATAACATCTACAAACCTACAACAAAACGAATGAATGAAACAAACAATCACATGATGATTTAAACCTAATTAAGATTAAAGGATGTAAAATAATTTTTTTCTACAATACTTTATTTTAAATAAAAACTTACGACCTACAATACGTTGGTAAAACTTCGTCGTCATCAGCTAATTTAGTTACTCAGTATTGTTCATCCTGCTTCTTTAAGGTTTTTAGCAATGACACTTTCATTTTAAATTGGAATAAAACAATTATATAAATGAGGGCCACATAATTTCATAAATAAATAGTTACACATAATTACAATAAAAGTGTGACAGCTAATATTTAAAGAAATTATAATAAATTTGGCATTAATCGTAACTGCAACACGTTTAATTAATGTAATTTTGCTTCGAAGTGTACATTAAAAAGAACCTTTTTTAACTTCTGTCTAATGCTATTGTAAATGTAGTTATAGCTACGTTTCATTTTTAGAAAACGTCAAACCAAAAAAAATATATCGAGCAAAGCTCGGTAATACCAGATATTATTACCATAGTATTTTGTCAAATGAGGTATCGTTGGAAGCGTCTTTTCCTGTGGTAATAGGTTATGTGACGTCACATTAAATTAGATATAGCGCCATCTATTGAAAAATTATGAACAATTTTTGTTTCTTCATTTGGCCGTGTTTAGTATGAAATGGGCTTAATTATCACATGTTAAAAGTATTATATGGTTAGCTTACCCCAAAATAATTTAAATAAAAAGTAAATTTCAAAATTGAGACCCGACAACTGCAAAATCAAAAGAATGAAACAAGAAAATATTCTCACCCTAACACATGCTAACAGTAGTAAGTAATTATAAGCTAAAGGGGAAACTGCCCTACTACCACGACAGATTCAGATTAGAATATATTCTTGTTTCACTTTCTAAAGCGTAATTTTTCAGTAGGTGGGTATTCGTTTTTGAACTTACTTTTTTACCAAAAAAAAGTTCCAAACGCGTATTATAGATGATAAAAAAAAGATATCGGACGTTAGAGAAACAGCCCTTAGCGGATTAGTTATCTATGTCATTCAGTCATTATATGTGTGCGCCGTGTACTACAAAACACATGTTAAGGCTGAAAATAACTGGGTCGATAGTGCATACGAAGCTAATAGTATCTAGATAAGTTACACCATTATTTTTATTAAATTTGCAGTCATTCTTTCATTTATTCCAACCGTCTCACGTTGCCTGTTTAATTATTCAGTAATTTCAGAAATCATTGAATAACGTAAGCTATAATAATAAACAATAAAGGCTCTCTGGATGACTGACCATAAGCAACACAAAAGCCACAAATGCCAAATTTTTATTAAGACATCAGCTGAAAAGATATACAAAACATAAGAGTGGTATACCACCTTCCGCCTGACGCAGGTCCTCACCGGACACGGTTGTTTCAAGAGGTTCCTGTTTCGGAGAATGCGGGAGGAAGAGCCGGGTGTTTCCACTGCTTAGATCGCCCTGAGGACACGGTGGAGGTCTGCCCGGCTTGGGTGGAACACCGCGGCGCGCCTTGTCCTTGTGGAGGCGATCGGCGGCGGCGATCTCTCGCGTCCGGCCCTGGTATAGGCCATGGTTCGGAGCGAGAGTTCATGGGTAGCCGTCATCTCCTTCTGCGAAGCAGTAATGCTCGCGAAGAGGGAGGCGGCGCACGTGAGGTAGAGGGAGAGGGCCTCACGGCGCTCGCCGCAGGAGACGCCCTGGGCGTCGGGAATCCCAGGCTGATTCCCGGCTACCGTAGGTGCGGGCTTGCGGATGGCAAGTAATGGGTAGCTCACTGTCTGGTAAGGACCAAGCCCGGGTCGATGGCGCATTGTGATCCACGCGCGCCTCAAAGAGATGTCAGCATCAACTGGTGGGGTCCGCAATGGCCGAAACCTGCCAAGGGTGCAGGTTGATCAAAGAGATTTCGTGGCCCCTAGCACACAGGCAACTGAAGGAACACGGGTTTTAGTCAGTAAAAGTCTGACATGCCCTCCTGCTCTACCCAAAGCGGGAGAAGTTAATTGATGATATCCCAACCTCAAAAAAAAAGAGTGCTATACACACTTTCGGGTCGGCATGACTCGGCACAGTCCAGTGGAAAAATAGAATATATATGTAGATACAAATGTTCGGGAAAAAGACGCTCGATTTAACTCTAATTGTGCCGACCTAAGCATGTTTCAGCGAGCAGATACCGAACGATAATGCTAAAAAATTATGGTTTTTGTTGAAACTACTTGGTTGTAGTTTAAAAAAAAAACATCGTTTTTTCATTGGTTACAAGAGGTAGAAATTTTGTAAATAAAAAACAAAAATAAATATTTTCGGAATCCTTGGGTAAAAATTGTATTATGTTATAGTAAATTATCTGATATATCGAATCCTTAACGGTGGACGACTATTTACGCCACACCCTGTATGTAGTAATTGCTTCGGGGTGGCATTATTGTTCAAAACAATAACAACTACTTACTTGCTTTTTATGGAACCACTTATTTGCAATAGGTACACTGGGTAAGTAAATAAGTCGTTTGTTTCTAGATTGCATTCCCAGCTGGTAGTAGATACATACAATTCATATGTGCATATGTAGGTGTGTTAGCGCTCCGAGCGCATGAGTTAACTGATTTAAAGACTTTATTGTCTTTCTCGTCGTTTACTGCTCTATCACGTTACGTGAATTAAGGTGGAACAATTCCACATTTTTCCCATACAAACTTCGGAAGTGTATTACTCCACTGTTCGACAATGTACATCAAAAATTAAACATGGTATGGTTTTGTCTCATTATTAATATTGTCTGTACGGAAACAGAATACTAATTTAAAAAGCCATTAAAAAGTTAGGTGCCAACAAACATTACTTTTTCTTGCCAATTTAACCTAACTTTGGGTATGTTTAAGTAATAAAAGAAGTGTAAAATCTCCAAAACCAAGTTGGTACCGACAAAGTTCAATTATCGTAAAGTTCAATAAACTTTATTGGTAATTGATTTATGCAATGGTTTTTGCATAAAACCCGATCTTTCAAAGGACTTTTCTTATTTTTTTCTTATTTTTTTACTATAAATGATCCTGCATCTCACTCAATAACGTTGAGCGTGTAGACTAGCGTCTAACTGCTCATCACTGATACTAACTCTGTTGGACAAGTCTGTTGGTAAGACATCGTGATTTTTAGCCAGAACCACCAGTGAGTTCGAGCCCCGAGTTCCTTAAATGATGATTACAATGTAAAAATTACTAAAAATATTTCAAAAATCATGCATAATAATTATGGTGATTAATAAATTAAAAATAAATTGAATAATTACATAATATATAATACCATAATTATGTCAGACCTAAATGAGGAATTATTAAAATGTCAAAGTAACAAAATGTCATTATTAATAATTGTAATTCCAAATTAATTCGTCATTTAAGTATTCGTCAATAGTTTAATAACATTATTCAATTAAAAACAATTTCATTTTTTTCTTAAATTGTGGGAAATTTAATTCTTTTATGGCATCTGGGATTTGATTATAAATGCGCGCCATGGGTATGGACCCAGGACACTTGTTTTTACTAATGCAGTTTTACATTTATAATTACTCAAAGAATTTTTGTACTGACAAATAAATAAAGAGAGAAATGCACTCTCTTCAACACTCTCTTCTGTGACCAGTTTTCGAGTTTGTTGTGACCTATAAAACCTATTCGGGATTTTTACACGCTTTATATTTGCACTTGTATGTTTGGTTGTATGTAACCGACTCCTTAGAGCGCGATTTTGACCCACTTTAAACGGTCAGATTTCATTGAAACTTTGTAAACTTAGCGAGGACCGATGACAATTCAATCATTAAAAAAAAATTGAGAAAAATGAAAAAAAGGAAAAAAATATTTTAAAAAATCACGTTTTTGTAGTTAGCAGAACTAAAAAATAGGAAATAAATAATAGTTTAAAAAACTAAAAAAACACGCTTTAAAAACAAAACTAAAAAAGGAGAAAATAATTTCATTCAATTAAAAAGGGTGGGGTGCTTTTTGACGTATTTTTATAATCACTTAATGTCAAGCACCCCACGCGTTTTAATTGAATTAAATTATTTTCTCCTTTTTTAGTTTGGTTTTTAAAGCATGTTTTTTAGTTTTTTAAACTATTATTTATTATTATTAAACAAAGCGACAGTAAGTTTGTTTGGGGCCTTGGCAACAAATGTTTATTTAGAAACTTTCACTAAATAGGTACTGTTGTTAGTTACCGGACATAAAAACGACCGTATAGAAACAAAAATCCCTCTTCGAACGGTACAATTTAAATTGTAAAATGTTTTGTAGTTGACTCAGCGGTTTCCGGGTAGTGGCTAGCGGTAGCTGCTATTTCAGTGGTATCATTGCTCCCACCAAGAAAAGTTCATAAGTTTAATTTATACAAGATTTATTCTATACTAATACCTATTATAAAGAGGAAAGATTTTTTTGTTTGTTTTTGTCTGCTCCGAATGGCCCCGAAACTACTGGACCGATTTTAACCATTTTGTCACCAATAAATAGATCAGGAAGTATAACATATAAAAAAAATATATAGAGATCGTTAAGAAAATTGCAATAATGTAACCTAAAGTAGCAAAATTTTCCCTATAAAATTCATTATTTGGCGTGCTCTGAAAAAACTATTGATTATGTAAAATTATTAAGTATGATTAAGTAAAAAAAATCTTGTATATGATTAAAGTACCTACTCATTATTACCTACAAAAAAGTCCATGAGGATCTATATCTAACTATCATAGTTAAGTCACAATATCGGCTTTTGTGTTCTAAAATTTAATTAGATCGCCGGTAGAAATAAAAGTTGGATATATTCGTATCGTAGTATTCATTCTTATTCATAAAAATTGTTTTATCATCAATGGTGTTTATGTAGCAGTAAAATACTTTTTAATTGATTCGAATCGGAAATTTGATTTCGAAGTTATCGCGAGTAAAACAATGCAATACGCGAAAACTTTTAGAACTGAACTATAAATAACTAAAAGTCTTAGGTTTACCTTCCCCCAATTAATCACAAAATACTGTAGATACAATACAGTTAGAATCTTAATACGTTAACAAGTGGTCTAAATTTGTCAATTCAAAAATATGCTGACCTAAAAATTGCTTCATCATCAGCCTTTTCCTAAGTATGTTGGGGTTGGCTTCCTATCTAACCTACACAACCCAGTTACTGGGTAAAACGATACCCCTTGGTAAGACTGGTTGTCAGACTTTCGGGCTTCTGACGACCCGTAACGACTGTCAAAGATCCACAGATGACAGCCGGGAGCAACGGCTTAACGTACTTTCCAAGGCACGGAGGAGTCTTGGTATGTAAAGATGGTCACCCATCCATGGACCAACCGCGGCAAGCGTAGCTGAACCTGATCGATCAACCCGTGCGGCTGTTATAACTAACGTTGCTTCAAACGAATAGCTCATCAGATATAGTTTAAAGCGAAGTATTTGCATTTCATTCTTATTTGCAATCTGTTTTACCCGACTGCGGAATGGTTATATTTTATTTAGTTGTATTTTTCATTTTTATTTCCTCCATCCAATATGTTTAAGTAAGTGAAATATATTATCTGTGAAAGATTTTTTAACTGTGTCTCCATTAATCAAATCCTACTCTAATAAAAGAAAGAAAGTTTGTATAGTAAGAATGTTTATAATAATATGTTTGTTACTTCTTCACGCAAAAACTAATTGACCGATTACGATTAAACTTGATAGGTACATAGCTGTTACCTATAGCAGTTACTTTTTATCCCGATGTTCCCACGGAATCGAAACCTACGCGGGTGAAACCACGGGGCGCAGCTAGTTAAATATAATTAATAATAATAATAAAATTAATAATAATAATTAATTAATATATAATTGAAATAAAATCAGCTGTTCCATAAATGTTGTCGAGTTCAGTGAACCATGTTTGGATAAACTGATGGTTTTTTCGCAATTTAGTCTTTGTTAGGTAGTAAAAGTTGTTGACATTATGTCCTATTTCTAGGGAGGTTTTCAGCTATATCGATTAAAGTTCTCTCTCTCTCTTCTTCAACCCTTGGCCACCCAATGTTGAGTGTAGGTCTCTTCCAAATCTCTCCACTTTTGGCGGTTTTGTGTCGTGGCTATCCAGTTTCTTCGGGCCACTTTAATGATTAAAGTTCAGATATACTTTTTTTTTTTGGGTGGGAAATCATCAAATAACTTCTCCCGCTCTGGGTGGAGCGGGAGGGCGTGTCAGACTTTTACTGACTAAAACCCACCCGTGTTCCCTCAGTTGCCTGTGTGCCAGGGGCCGCGGTATCTCTTTCGAACAACCCGCACCCCTGGCAAGCATCGGCCCTTGCGGACCCCCCCAGATATTTTTTATTATATGGATTCAGTCGCCTCTAGTAAACAATAGATCGTATCTGATGATACGAGCGAACGTCTGACGAACCAGAAACTCGAAACTTGGAGGTATGGAATGAGGACAAATCTGTTCTTGAAGAAAGAGATGGTGACACGCCCGCTATTGCTAGCTCTCTCATTTTTCTTATGGTGTCTACCGTAAAGCTAATATCAAACTCCGTCACACTATTTGCATATTTACTAGTAACCTAGATTTATAAGAGGCTCCGATAGCGGAAAACTGAAGTGATGCATAAATTATGATAAATTATTTTATTTCTGTAAGTAGGTTTGTACAAACACTTTTACACGTCATTCATATTTTTTTTAAATGATGAGGTCGGCGTTTCCTATCTGACTATTCCGAGAAGACAAACCGAAACAAATTCAGAGGTCACAGTCTCTTTTAAAGTTCAGACATAATCTTGGTCAGATCATGTGAAGACCATGTAGATTCGTGGCTGAAATGGTATTTTGAGCGAAGAACCCAACACAGATTAAGTAGAACTGTCCAGTAAATGTTCCACTTTTTTCTCTTCACTGTTTCACTTTTTCACTTTTTTGTGATAAATGACAGGGTTGTAATTCTATTTGGAGCAGGACTTCCTTCTTTAGAAAAAAATATTTATCTCTTGCATCTGTACCTATATACTTACGGTCTTATTCATAAATAGTTATCGAACCCAGACTTTAGCAACTGTTTAGATGTTCGATAACTTTTTATAAATAAGACCGTGAGACAATAAAAACGATTGACTAGATCCTTCTATTTTGATAATTTCTTCTGCTTCTACAAAAGTAAAATAATGTACTTATCTATTATTTATTTATGTATTAGCTAATTTTAAAGACAAAGTCATGTGTAATTTCAGGCAATTTAAATAGATGTCAAGTCACGGTACAATTGCGGAATGTGCATACACTAAACAGCTACCTCTTAAGACACGTCGTAAATTATAAAAGTCAACATAAAAATGGGTTACAACTGTACTCGTGGGCTGTTGAATAGAAACTGGTCACTGTTAGTCACTTTTACTCTTGAATAACCTTGTTAAACGTGACTTAGAATAATGGCTAGTGAGGCTAGGGTCCTGTTTTAGCAGTCCCGGGCACTTTTAAACAAAATGGATTCCATGCTATGAGTGCATTTTTAAAAACCCTGAATTCCTGTCGCATCGCGTTCCTACTGTGCGGTACCTACTGTCCGTTTGTCGCGACCACTCCTACCTATTGTGGTTTTCCCCCATTAAAGGTTTTTCTTATCTTGAATAATATCCTGTATTTTGTATTGTTAGTGTTGTGTTTGTATTTTATCAGATGGATAGAAGAGTGGTATGATATTAAGGTCTTGTAACAACATTGGCTTCGCATCGGTTGCAGTTAATAGACGGCATTTTTGTGACCGTGAAACCAGAGAGTAGCCATAACGAACTTACTGTGAGCGACCTCCGAAGCTTTCCAGTACTTTGATAGAAATTACTTACATAGAAAAATTAGAAATGTAACTTCATCTAGACTCTAGATATTGGAGAAAATTAGTTTAAATTTATGTCTTGAAATCTTCTAATAAGGCACATAAAAGTAAAAACAACAATACATAATCAATTTAATTTCGATTTCGAACTAAACACAAGGATAGTACAAAAAGTTCGATCGACTCGCAGTGCTCAGAATCGCGTGCGACTCAGATTGCTTTCACTTATCGTCAGCGACTATGTGTCAGTGTCTATGTATGTGTGTCTGTATCTGTGCGCTTACTGGTGCGTTCGTTGAGCGACATATCGCGATATACCGGTCTTAAGGCCAGGACACACAATCACGACGCCAACTCGTGACCGATCTGACCGAATAACTTGAGGTTTCGATCTAAAGACTCGTTTAGACCGGGAACACACGCGATTGTTGAGTCGTGACAGCAGGATTATTTCTTGGCTTTTACCTTCCTGGTTGAATGGATGTGGGGGGGGGGGAGTTAATGCAGCTTAAGTCAAGTCAGATAATATTTTGAGGAAATATACGTTAGTGATTTCTTTAGAGCTTTCAGTAAAAGACTATGAGACTGTAAAAAACTATTTATATGTAGCTAACAAAACTTATTACGTGGGTTTGGGTTAAATTGTTCATACTTTGGTTGATTTCCGTATGCTCTCTGTGTCTTTATAATATTTTATTTCCGGCATGTTTTATTGATTATAAATATCAGCGAGGCTGTGGTGGATTCTTAATGTTCAGGAAAAAAACGTGAATTTTTATCTTATTTACATGCGAATTGGGAATAACTTGACTTCTCCTTACATAAGTTAAGTTGAACTAAAATATTTTCCAAACTTTCTTACTATAACAAAGCCTTCGAGTGAACCATATTGAGAATCGATCGTCCGCCTCAATTGAACACTATTTTATTTAGAATCTGCATTGCATACGCAGTCGCCCTCGATACGAATATATAATTATCGTTAGCGATCGATGTCTTTGTAGAAAGCAATTACTGTGGAAGTGTACGATGTTTGTTTATTGCCTGGATAATTCTAAATGTAGAGCATGAAAATATCAATTTGATCATATTTACATTCGATGTGGGAAAAACCTGACTTATAACATCGCATCTTACGGGGCGTGAACGAAATCGACTAAAGTAATTCTGTTCATTTATTTAGAAAAATGGAAAAAGAATTTAAACAAAAAGATTTGTAATTTAAATAGTCTAGTTCTTTGTTTTGCATATGGCTGAAGCTGAAATGAATTTTACAAATAAATTAAGCATTCCTTGAAAGTCATATCTTTTATTAATAGTCAACTACTTACCGTTCGGTTCTTAGGAACGATGGCGACGATTTTGTGCAGATATATTAAACAGGCATGAAATTAAATAAAACTTATTTCAACTTGAAGCAGCTTGTATTCCAAGACGGTGTAGGCAGACGTGTGTAGACCATTTTTCCAGTCATTGTTAAGTCCCGTGTAGCGAAAGAGTCAAATGTATCTACTGAGCATAGGGTCCAGGTTCGAACCAAGTTAAAGAAGAGCGTCTTTCAGTTTTTTTCATTTGGACTAGAGATGGGCCGACTATGAGTTTGGCCGACTAGTCGTAGGTGGTTAGCGGCGCCCGCCATCCAGGCGGAATTGTCAGAACATGTTTTTACTTGTTTTGCATATATTCTACCTATCATTGTTTAAGTGCGAGCCGGCCTTTCTTCCTATCCTATTCTAGATTGCGCTGAAATTAAACTGTAAAACCCTGCGTGCCTCGGAAAACACGTCAAGCCATTGGTCCCGGCTGTTAATAATCTTGGATCTTTGACAGTCGTTACGGGTCGTCAGACGCCCGAAAGTCTGACAACCAGTCTTACCAAGGCGTATCAAATTGGTGTGGAAAATAAAAAATCGAAAAATAAAAACTTTTTCCAAAAAAACAAACAACCGACTTCCGGAAAAACACTACAAAGTAAAAAATAACTTTAATTACGGAAGTCGGTGACTTTGGATATGTATTTGAATTTTTTATCACCGCGTTCCGACGTTAAAGTTATTTTCCCTCTTTATAATATTAGTATAGACCGATTAGATATAGTCGACTTGTTGAGTAACATAAACCAATCTTTAGACAAATAATATTTTCACTTGGCTCGCGATCGTCGACATGGGGGATGTGGAGTCAGCGATCATTGTGCCGATAGTCGTAACGGCCAATGGTATAATAACCAAGAGCCTCGACCAACACCTCAGTAGGCTCTCGTTGGGTATCTGGATATAGTAAGAGTAGTACTTCATTTTGACAGTTCAACAATATTCATTGCGTTATTTACGTTGCTAAGCAGACACATTTTTTGAACCTAAGAAGCAATGGTTTAGCCATCTGTTTCAAAACGAAACAAATTATGATGAATCGTGAGTTACGCAATTAGGATGCTGGACCCTGTCCCTGATACCGGTGGACTACTATTATTGGTACTTCGGATCAGAATTTAGAAATTTGAATTTTCATGACAAAAAGCCTGATTGTTTCAGTGATGATAAAAAAAAACTAAACATCCCCTAAGTATTTCAAATGACAAGGCCGGACAAAGTACAAAAGGGGGATCCAAATATCTGGACATATCCGGCCATATGCGGCCGGATGGGAACCATACGGGTACTTGACGCATAGAGTGGGTTCTCAACCTAAAACCAATCCCATGATTCCTTTGCTGGCCCTAGAAATCGTTTGCTAATGAACGATAACGGTTTTACCCTAGACTAACGCTTATTTTTTATTTACAGGTAATTATCGCTCGGTTTATTAAGCTGATGGCCCAAGTGGGTAAAGCCCCGCTTCTCATGCACGAGGCTGTGGGTTAAAATCCGGGAAAGTACTTACCAATGTAACTGATTCTAAAGTAAGTACTTTCTAACTTTATCTTGGACTTCGCTGACATTGGTGAAGAAAAACACTGTGAGTACAATAGCTGGACCTTTAATTGATACTTGTAGTCGCCCAGTGGTCAGTGTAGAAAGGTAATATTTTTACATAATAATTGCGTTAAAAATACATCAAGTTTTAAATGAATTATGGTTTAATTTCGACTACTGGGTGACCACTAGTATATTTATTTTCGCAAATACTACTGCTAAGCATGGGCTCCACGGGCGTAGCCGAAAAGTTCAGATATAAACATTCATAGAATTAAAATAAGAACAGGCGTGCGGCATATTTCATTGATTACTAACTATTACCTACATAAAAATATACGGAGGTTTGGATTCCTTCGCCACCGTCGATTTTCGGATCGCATTTGATAATGGTTTTTGCACTTTTAGTAGTTTTATTTTTTTACTACTACTCCCGTGATGGGGTCCTGGTTCGGGCAAAGTGGGTTTGTCTATCTGTTATTTCTCAGAAGCAGCCCGAAGTCTGGAATTGTGCCCGGTACATGGCAATAGGGTTCGCCCTCTATTACATGGGACTTAGACATAACTGGCGAAATGTGGGTGTAGTGCAGGTACGCCTCTGCACAAGCCCCCGAGGAAACTATACCATTATTCACCATGATAATTTCAGCCGAAATACGTCCACTGCTGGACATAGGCCTCCCCCCTAAGCAAGCCCTCCTTACAGAGAGGAGGCCTGTGTACCAGCACAGGGTATATTACTAGGTTGCTTATGATAACGACATTCTCATAAAGTTGTATAAAAAAGAACATGCAAACAGTATAGTATTGTCGATCTGTTACAAAATATACTTTGTACATTTTATTGACATTTAAAGCGCTTGTAATCGTCGAATTGAATAATAATTATTTAAAGAGATTGTTCGAATTTTTTATTATTCCTACTGATGAAATTGGGTCAGTGTATTCAAAGATACCAAAAGCGAGTTCGTTGCACACTTATATTTAAATTAAAGCTGATACAAATTCTTGTTGAATTGTTCCTGGCAGTTATAATTGCTGTAGGTTTGCCTGGATGGCTTTGCCAAAAAACCTCCATGCATATTTTCATAGTAATTTAAGAGACAAATGCCGGGGTGCCAGCTGTTTTAGAACCCTATGGCTTGGCACGCGACGATGGGAAGAGACCAGACGGAATGTCCATAATGCCTTGGAAGTTAGGTCGGCCTTTGGTGTGGGATGCAACATGTGTCGACACCCTTGCGCCATCCCATCTTTCTAATACGGTGAATTGTGCTGGGGCGGCTGCTGCAGGTGCGGAAAACCTCAAAGGCGCAAATATTCCAATCTTACTGGAACCTATATATTCGAGCCGTTTGGGGTTGAAACTCTAGGACCATGGGGTCCGAGTGCCCACTTACTTTTCCGAGATATTTCCAAGCGATTGGTTGACTCTTCACGTGACCAAAGGGCTGGCCTATATTTCGGCCAAAGAATCAGCATTGCCATACAACGTGGCAATGCTGCCAGCCTTTTGGGCACTCTTCCCGTTGACAACGATGCGGACTTATTTTTTGATGCATTATGATTATTTTCTTTTTTATATACCTGTACATAATAATAGCTTTGCTTTGTGTTTATCAAATTATGTTAATTCATATAATTAAAAATTAAAAATATATCTAACAGAATTAATGTTAAGTACTTTAAATTGAATAAATTATTACTGTAGAGACAAATTGTAACAATATTGGTTTCGATTTACAACCGGCGTGCATGTATGACCGCTATGAACATGAACGAGGCAAAAAGAATATGCAAGAATGGTAGCAGGTGGCTTCAGTAGTTTCTGCCTACCCCCTGTTTCTGTCGTCATTTTAATAGCCATAAAACATTACAGAATAATCGAAAATTTAAATAAAAGGAGCAGATGAACCGGTCATGCCGATATAATTTTGTCGGTGTCGTATGAATGTGGAATGAAACCCTCGTTTGAATGAATCATTCACTTGAGTGAAGCGGCATTAGCAGACTACATAGTTGGTAATTAATTTTTTAAACTCTTCTATAAGGCTCGTGTAATAGAAAGCTAAAGAATAACAGCCATCGGGTCAATCTGGGTCGACCGCAGACAGGGCAAGACCCTCGGTGCTTCGGAAAGCACGGTAAGCCGTTGCTCCCGGCGGTTATTCGTTGATTTTTGACAGTCTTTACACCCGTAACGACCCTCTTTTGTGCTTCTGTCTGGGTAGACAGAAGCACAAAAGACTGACAACCAGTTTTTCCAAGAGATATACTAGAGATATACTTACCAAAATAGGTATAAAGGTATGGGTGTTACCCAGTTACTGAGTTATGAAGGTCAGACAGGCCGTCGCGCTATGTAAACTACTGGTATTCGGTAAGAATAGAATAGTTGGGAAAAAACTAGGCAGATTGATTTCTGCTTTGAGCAGAAAAAAGGCCGCTATCAGTGAGTTCATCCCATTGATGTTAACCTAACACCAAATGCTTATTCTTGGTCGAGATCCACGGAAAAGAACAATTTAATAAAATAAACAGCGAATCTTGTGTCAATACTATAATATAACATAAACAAAAGCGAATCTATTGTTTTTAACCATAGACGTAAATGATAAATGATTTTATTTATGTAAGTAGGTTTGTTTGTACAAACACTTTTACACGTCAATTATATTTTGAATACTAGATGAGGTCGGCGTTTCCTATCTGACTACTCTGAGAAGTAAGACCGAAACAAACTCAGAGATCAAAGACTCTTTTAAAGTCCAGACATAATCTTGGTCAGATCATGTGAAGACCATGTGGATTGGTATCTGAAATGGTCTTTTGAAGAAAGCACCACACAGATTGAGTGGACCTGTCCAATCAGTGCACATACAGAAGAATTCTCGGTTTCTATCCCTATCTCTACCTTACCAAGTTCCTTTTTGGATGTCTGGGATATTATTTGCTGGAGACCCGAAGGGCATGTGGCCAGGTAGGCGTTATGCTCAAAGTATGGAAGGGCATGACGGATGCGCCTGACATCCACAATGAGCTGATTCGATTCTACACACCGAATAATTATCTCTGTGGCAGAACACAACGACTGCTAGACGTGCCTTCGTGTCGGACAGCAGCTCGTGCTGCGTCTCCCGTACCGCGCGTGTTGTTCGCACTAAAGAAGCTCGTGAAAGCCAGAGTGCAATCAGTTCGCTAATAAATTCATCTATATTGTTTTTATGTTATGTTTGTACTAATTATATATACTTCGATTTGTAGCTTGAGCCGTGTAAATCTAATAAATGATGACGAACTACACCAAAGAAAGGATACATACACAGAAAAAGACATAGATTAACACCTCGACGTAGATTACGAGTTTCCTAGGAATAAAGATTCGCGCGTTTTTGGCCATTTTCTCGGAAATAACTTTTAGGACTTATCGGTTTTCTAGTTAAAGGACGGCAGTATTTTTGACAAGACTGATATTCGCCCACCTTATACAGGCAGGTAATTCTACCTGTCTGTAAAGGGTGGGTGAATACACAACACACAACAGTCAGTCAGTTACAACAATTGGATAAGCTGCACCCACCCGGGTGTGCTTAGACTATTTTTAATCGACGAAAAAAAAGACAAGCCGGTGCCAAATAATAAAATGAGTACGTAGAGCCTTTGTAGAGCCTTCTCCATTTCTACGTAGTATATAAGATTTTGATAATTAATCAGATTGTTGTTTGGCGCTGAGTCGCTGACTGAAAATCAATTTATATAAAATTCGATAGTTTATGTAAATAAACTCTATACTCACGACTTAAAAAGGATTAGGTATTTTCCATTGGTTATTTTTTTTGGAAAAAGTTTTTAATTGAATAGTTCTTTAAAGTAAGTAATTATAAGTGAAGGTGTTCACTCACTTAACACTTTATGTTGCCTGTTATTAAGGTAAAATGTAGGTATTGTGTATATCGGCTGTTGGACACCTTAAATAAAATTAAAAATATTATAACTATTTTTCATCGTCAGATAATGTTGGCAAATGAGAGGTCTGTACTTAAGAAACCAATATTGAATCATTCAAATAAAATAACAACTGGATCCCAACTGATTTGACCCTTAATTCAGGCACACCAACACCCCAGGGGCACAAGCAATTCGATACTAGTTCAAACGCTAATAGTAACAACATATACTAGTGTCGGCCATTTTAAACGACTTCAAAAAGAAGGAGGTTATCAATTCGATAAAAAAATATATACGTTCGGGCATAACTCCGTCATACCTTTAAAGAAGGATTTGCAAAATTTGTTCGAAAGGAGTTTATTTCGAAATGGTCCCATTTCAATTTCATTTAAATCTGATGATGCGTTTCGGAGACAGTCAACGGACCTCTTCAAAAAATGACAGCAATTCAACCGCGATTGCTGCGGTCGCATAAATAAGCATTGTTTTGACCCCAAGGATGATGACATTTCGAATTAGTGTGGGGTAGGTACAAAGTGAAAAATAACTTTAAATTCGGAAGGCAGGTGACAAAAAATTAAAATACATATCCAAAGTCACCGACTTCCGAAATTAAAGTTATTTTTCACTTTGTAGTGTTTTTCCGGAAGTCGGTTGTTTTATGATTTCCCAACAGAAAAGATTAAGGGGGAAGCCGGAACCCGCGAAATTCAAAATGTCTAACGTATTTTGCAATTTGCACCAAATAACTTTTTTGAGCGATTAAATTAACTAAGAAGGTTGTTATTATAATTCTGTAAAACCATATTTCTTACGGTCTCAAATCTTAATACCATCAACATACAACGTGACACTAACGTACAAAAGGTAGAATTTAAATTTTGCGAACTACCTGAGATGAATCCTCGTATTTCCTCGCAATTTTTAAATCGTTAGTCGTATGAGTTGCCTGCTGCCTGCATCTAATTTCCGCGCTCATATTTCATTATAACTACAGGTACTTATGTGGAATTGATCGGGTGAACCAATAACAAGGCGGGGGGACTAACTAGACTTAGTCGACGTACACACGGGCGTAATAAAATCGCGGCGAGATTTTATCGTTCACTGGATTCTTAAATTTCATTGTTAAACTGAGCATTGAGAAAGTGCAGCGCAAGTAAGTGTCAGCGCGTCGGAAAAATCTAGTGTTCAATTTTCAAATCTCGGCGCTAAACAGTGCGTTACAGATCCAGTGCGAGAAAACATCCCTCTGCGATTTTATTACCTACGTCTGTGGGAACATAGCGTTAGTCTAGCACATGTCTGCGTTGATGGCATCTTTTTCAGTGACACTGAAGTACTTAAAAAAAAATTAAATTTGTTTAAAAAAAAGATGCGAGATTTATTAACAGAGAAGTGTTATATTTGACATTTTTATTTTCTTTATTCTTAATTTTATATTTTCCTTAATTTTTGTGTCATTTTATGATTAGTTTATTCTACTGACTTATTATTGTTTATGACCGACCATTGTGTATTTGGATTGAAGTGCCTTTAGTAATTTAGTTTTTATTTTGTAATGATTTTCTATTTTATTTTGTAAATTTTCTAAATTTGTACGCCATACAGGTGAAACATGTACGTACAAAATATTAATATTGTGATATCCTGCATGCTTAACTTGCATGTATACACAAGTTTTGACAAATAAAATTATCTTTATCTTTACTCTCGAACTTATAAGCTCGTTTATACATGTCAAACGATGTTGTTCCGGAAATCGGTTTCCAACTTTGTGCACCGTGCATAATTAAAACGAACAAGAATAAAGTCCTATGTGCTGGTGTTTCCAACTTTGTGCACCGTGCATAATTAAAACGAACAAAAATAAAGTCCTATGTGCTGGTGTTTCCAACTTTGTGCACCGTGCATAATTAAAACGAACAAGAATAAAGTCCTATGTGCTGGTGTTTCCAACTTTGTGCACCGTGCATAATTAAAACGAACAAAAATAAAGTCCTATGTGCTGGTGTTTCCAACTTTGTGCACCGTGCATAATTAAAACGAACAAGAATAAAGTCCTATGTGCTGGTGTTTCCAACTTTGTGCACCGTGCATAATTAAAACGAACAAGAATAAAGTCCTATGTGCTGGTGTTTCGTTTAATAGTGGTTTTTCGAGTAAGTACGGAATATATATTACAAATAAATACTTAATTGTAATGTGTCCAATAAAAGTACTGTGCGTGTTAAATTAATTAATCTGCTTAGTTTTTTCCGGATGCAACTGAATACCAGTTTTTTACATGGAGCGACTGCCTATCTAACCGCTACTACCCAGTTACTGGATAACACTGGTTGACTGGTTGTCTGACTTTCGGAATTCTGACGACCCGTAACTACTGTCAAAGATCCACGAATTACAGCCGGGACCAACGGCTTAACGTGCTTTCCGATGCATGGAGGGGTTTCGGAATGTAAAGTTGTCACCCATCCATGAACAGATCGTGGCAAGCATAGATGTACCTGATCGATCGACCAGTGCGGCTATTATTAGTTAGCCCCTCAAACCCATGGAGTTCGACTTTTATAAATAATAATTTTGGTTTGGAGGGCAACAGCTTTGAACAGAGATGACTTACATAGCCTATCACAGTCCACTGCTAGACACATTAGGTCCAAATTCGTCACAGCACAGGGTTTTTGACTTTCCTTGACCAGTCCGTTTTAGCTACTTTCTTCTAGTCGGCAATGCGTTAAGCTACGGGGCACGTTCTTAAAACTTGTTATTTATTATTTATTATTTACCTGCAAGATAGTATAAAACCCTAATGACCAACAAGCATATAACTGTACCTACTGTGAGAAAACCAGTATTTCTAATAAGCGGAAAATGTAACAACGGAGCATGTGTGTTCCTTCGTTCAGGAAAATCCCTTTACCGTTCAAGTTCAATGGTATAGTTACAAGCGAATATAACATCGTCATCTTGCACTTATCTCAATTTATTTGGGGCCAACGCAACAAATATTTTTTCATCGTCATTTCAGTAATTTCATGTCATTTAGTCGCGGGCAGTGCGAATGTATTTTATCCAAAATAATAGAAAAACTCTCCTCATCATTATAGCCATTATAATTCCTCAAAAGACATCTACTGCTATCCTCCGCAAGCATCACGACAACGACCGGTCCTGCGGTTAAGTCATTAGGACACAAAATATTAAGGAAATTTGATCAAAGTTGCCCGTTTTTTTTTTACTTTTTTTTTGCAAATTGCGTCGCTCTTTTACGTCGTGTGTTTATAAAATTTTCATTCATTCATCATTGTAGGTCTCGAAATTTGCAGAAAATCATTCGTCCATCTTTGACGAAACATGTAGTCTTATTTGCATCGAATTTAATTTTGATCAACAGTCAAGTTCAGTCAACGCAATACAGGGCTGTTACGGGCCGAATTCATAAGAACTTTTGAATTTTGTGAGCTACCGTAACGGATCCCAGTCCCAGTTAAGCCCGTGTTCCAGTACCTTATTTCCGCTCGTTCCACCGCTTTCGTCTCAGCGCCAACGGCTCCCAATCAGTTGTGAGAGAGAAAGTTCTACGTTTACCGGTACACCTACATAATGCTGCCGGCTACCGGTTCTTGTCTACTTACAGAATAGAACCGCGGTATCAGAATATTTATTATACGCAAAAATGGGTACCGATGCGATGAAAATATTCTGTAATAGGTTAGGACTAAAAACCCCGTTTGAGCTCGAAACTAGTCAAAAATGCGACATAAATACATACGTTAGGATTAACCGTACGGTATCAAAAAATAAAATTAGAAGAAAATTAGAATAGGTATCAAATTCTATCTTAGAATCAGTTTTTTTTAATCCATTTCGTAATTTGAGATATTTTACCGCAGCTAATATAATATTATGGTATAATTTCTACGATAAGTTATCAAAAAAGATTCACCTGACTTTCCAGTACGGTCTATGCAGGTCTGCGTAGTTTCTTCATACATGCCAATCTACATATAGTTTGATAGTAAGCTCTGCACTGACTTGTTTTTATCTGGTGCTTACAAACATTGACCTTAGCAATAAATAAGCCTTACTTTGTTCTACCAACTAATTAATATTTGACATCTGATGGATTGAGCTGTATTTATGACACATCAATTAATTAATATGTAGGTACATAGATAAAACAGTACTAACTCAGTAATCTGTTGTATGTGTTACCGGGCAAACCCGATTTCAGGCCAAACTAGTTTGTCCTAGGCCAAACTGGTTTATTAAGTTACTGGTTAGGTTAGGTTAGAACTGTGACCAAAAGCGCGCGAGCCGAGCGAGCGTAGCGAGCGGCGCGGGCGCCGCGGCAGCGGCCGGCGAGCGTTACTTCCAAAGGCTGTTAAGGGCCTACGTCCCGTTTGGTAGCGTAACATGGTCACTTTATGAACCCTACTGCTCATTAACGGCTTGTCTTGAAGATTTGAAAAATATATGATTTTGCTATAGATTCATATAGATCATTTTGCCCGATGTACTTTTTTTTGTATGGTTAATACTTTTGCTGTAAAAAAATATTTTCCAACACGCAATATTTTGGCTACTATTCCATACTCCTACTAAACGGCTACGTTATTTGGAAAAAAAAATACACTGAAAAATAGATAGTTAGAGGTACCACAGAATCGCCGAAGCACAATTGTAAATTAATCAAAGGAATATCCCCATTTTGAGATAAAGGCTCCGAGGTGCCCTGCGTGGGCGCGGGCGGCAGTCGTGCTTTAGCATACAAACGGGAGATGAGGATACTATGGGCCTTAACGAAATGGCTAATTAAGCTAGTTGGCTGCGACATATCACGCGTAGGATAAGTCTGTTTGGCCTAGGACAAACTAGTTTGGTCTGAAATTGGGTTTGGCCGGTAACATATGCACTTATAAATAACTCGATGTACGTATTTTAGTCCAAAACAAAAATGTTAAAAAGAAAAGGACACATTTTGCCTGCGCCGGGGTTCATTAACCGGTCGTCACACCTAATTCGCAAAGCAGGTAGTACTTACACATATAAATGTGATACGTATCTACATGAGGATGCCATGCATCTTCTAGGTGCAAACTAAATACGATAGTAGGGCAGATAAAAACCAGCATTCTAATATTTCAAAATAATAAAGCAGTAAGTAAAAATGCACACCCGACTTATCACATTATTGATAGTCATGAAAACTATAATAAAAGGCCTATTCTGTAAAATCTCTATTTTGGGGAGGTAAGCTTGAAATGCACTGTAATCCTATCCGATGCTAGGGAATCTAGGTCAGACAGAATACAGAATATCACTACAGTTCTCCGATTGTTGTAAAACAAAAAAATTAACTGAAACATCTTACTCACTTGTGTTTGAATAATAATAAGGAAATAAAAACACTCCAATAAATAAATTGTGTAACTCACTTCTGCAATAAGATACTACAATTATTCTGAACATCATCACCCACACTACATGCATCAATATTCAAAATCACTGGTTTATATTCAGGTACGCTCACAATATTGTATTAGTATTCTGTGCAGGGCCATGCATTTCGCTCAATCAAAGGGCTAATCAAGCCACCAAAGGTCACTACGTCATAGACAAAAACCCATAATTATGTATTATGCATAAATTCAGCTTGATCCAGCATTGTGAATCACGGCCACACCACGTACCACGCTTTTGACCGCTCCATCATTTTGTTGTCTATGCTTCGTCATTGTTTTGAACATGCATATTTTGAATTAAAAAAAATCCATACTTTCTCTTTGCGTCTAGATCAGGAATTTGTTCATGAACTTTTTGACGCGGTACGTAAAAGGCAGCAAAGGCACCCCTGCGCTGCCTTTTACGTATTCGGTACTATTCTTTCATTGTCAATTCAAGAATGTTTTTGTGTGTGTCCTATCACTATCTTTACAGGTCTTACTCTCAATTCGATAGTGTGGATATTCAATATTTTTTATCTATAACGAAAATGTACATTATTAATCTACTAATAGACTGATGATTATAGGAAGGTCTAGGGAGAAAGAGGAATGAATTATTATCACACGATATTAATTCATTGCTCCTTCTTCAGGTCCTAATAAGACTATTAAGACCCGCATATCACAAGTCCGTCCTGTACTTGTGGTATACTCAGTCTCAAACATCTTCAATTAACCGTGGAATTGTCAGCAATATCTACATATAAAAAGTAAAGAAGAGACTGCTAATCGATCACCTCTCCCTCTGCCTGTCAGTCTTGAAAGAAAGAAAATAAAGTCATTAGTCCACATCACAGTTTAGGGCACACCAAATTCACACAAAAACTTAAAATAGTATTGTGTGCCTTACGACTGCCCATATTTGGGGCAGATCAACAAGACATTGACTTGTGATCGCAGTTTATTCTTAGGCATAGAGGAGAAATTTGGTGCTGAGAATACATCCCGCTTTCTTGGTCCAATACACAGGGACACAGTATACAATCAGGGAATTTAATTGTTAAGAAAATTGACACCCGAAGACAATTTGTCGTGTTATAACCACTGCTCTTTTAATAATTCGGATAATTTCAGTTGTTAGTCATTTTACTTAACAATTAATTTCTCTGACTTTATATTTCTCAAAATTTCAATACGACGTTTTCTATTCATGAACTTTACAGAACTTACCCTCAAAGAGACAGAACTAATGCATTTCAATGTACACGTGTAAACATGAACACACAGGCAACTGAAGGAACACGGGTGGGTTTTAGTCAGTAAAAGTCACAAAACATGAACTTATTCTTCGATGTTGCACTGAGTTTTCCAAAGGATTATTGTGGGATGTCGGTCACACGTGTCAGGTTTTGACATGCCTATTTAAGGTGAAGGCTCCAGGATATCCCTCGAAATTCAAGTTTTCGTACGTTTATTGCAAATTTCAGAAGGATATTTTCGTAGCACACTATCAGTAGGAATCGCTTTTATTTTGACAGTTCCACAACATTAATTGCGTTATTTACCTTGATATGCAGACCATTTTTTTATCGACTACAAAAAGAAGGAGGTTATCAATTCGAGATGTTTTTTTTTTATGTATGTTCGGGCATAACTCCGTCATATATAGACGGATTTGCCAAATTCTTTTGTTGTTCGAAAGGGGTTTATCCCGAAATGTTTCCTTTAAAATTTCATATAAATCTGATGAAACAGACTACGGAACTCTTAAAATAATTACAGCAAATCAACCAAGATTGCTGCTATCGCATAAATAATTAAATATGCATTGTTTTGACCAAGCATAATGAAATTTCGAATAGGTAGGTACTATAGCTAAAAAGTGAAAAACAACTGACTTCCGGAAAACAAATTTCGGAAGGCGGTGACAAAAAGTTCAAATACATATCCAAAGACACCGACTTTAATGTTATTTTTCACTTTGTAGTGTTTTTCCGGAAACCAAATGTTTTCTTTTTGGAAAAAGTTTTTACAACAACATAATTCAAAAATATTCGAATTAAGGATGATTCTCATTAGACCGGGCCGTGTCGTGTCCGTGGCCAGATTTGAAACGTAACATACATTTTGTATAAAGCAGTTTTTATTACACAGTGCATGATCCGTGTCCCGTCCGGGCCCAGGCGAGGCTCGTCTACACCACGGTTGTTGCACGGACACGCTTCGTCCCCTCCACGTCTTATAACCCGGTGTAATATAAAGGTGCTGCACGGACGGGCTCCGCTCCGGCCCCGGCCCGGACACGGCACGGAGTAATGTTAATCATCCTTAACCCTAAAAATTATTCAGATTGTGCTTAATAGTGTGTGTTACGTAATTATGGTGCAGATCAGTATCAAGACCAGATACAGACCCATGGTAGCTGTAAACATGGCATTACAGAATTATAATAATTATGTAATTTATTTATTAGATATGGCAAAATATATACATACAAAATATCTTATACTAATTATAATTTACTACTTAAATACTATTTATAATTTATTTAACTATTTTTAAATTAGTATCATACAAAATCGATCAGCTGACTATTATTGATTTTGCATAGGAGGTCCGATTTTTTTTGGCAAAATAAAACGATAGTGTGTAAATAGTTTCTTATTTATTTCAACAGTGTCGTAATAATTTATTAATATTGTGTTCATGTTATTACATTCAAATAGTTTAATTACAATCTGTTTGCAGTAGCCTCAGAGTATAAACTAAACTTTACACTAGACTAGACAATCTTTACATACCAAGACCCCTACGTGTTTCGGAAAACCGTTGGATCTTTGACAGTCGTTACGGGTCGTTAGAAGCCCGAAAGTCTGACAACCAGTCTTGTCAAGGTGTATCGTGTTACTCAGTAACTGAGTTGTGAAGGTCAGATAGGCACCCGCTCCATCTGAAATACTGGAAAAAGGCTAGGCAGATGATGATGATCAGACCATATAAACGTGGAACAGAATAAAATTGTGTGTGTGAAGTAATAATCGACACTATTCTAAGTAATGAAATAAAATATACTTGTCTTATAAAAGTTATAATAAAGTAATTTAAAGATACAAAAAAAAATATTGTTGATCTAATATGGTAATTTGAGAATTAAGAACATGGTTCTTTTTAATGAGCATTAAAAAAAATCTTGTTAGGTTGACGGTCAATGGTTACCCATTTAGGTTGACGGTCAATGTAGTGGTTACCTATCCTTAATTATATCTTTTTATTTTTTGTTTTATATACAGGGTGTCCGGTAATGAATGGATAACCTTGAAATGGTCCATGGTAGAACTAATGGCCATTCAGAAAAAAAAAAACATTTTTATTTGTATTTAATCGGTAAATAAAAAAAAAACACTACAAAGTGAAAAATAACTTTAATTTCAGATGGCGGTGACAAAAAATTAAAATACATATCCAAAGACACCGACTTCCTAAATTAAAGTTATTTTTCTCTTTGTAGTGTTTTTTGGAATTCGGTTGTTTTTTTTTGGATTTTTTTTCCTGAAAAAAAAAATAATAATAAGTGTTTTTTCTGAATGGTCATTAGTTCTACCATGAACCATTTCAAGGTTATCCATTAATTGGACAGCCTGTATAGTCTCAATTTTGTTTAACATCATGGGATGGAGCGAGACAACCCCAACACAAGTATTATTAATTACTTACTGGGGCTGTTTCATTTAAAATTTTAAAACGTAATCGTTCTGAGACCCAATAAACAATTTTTATTTTTTATTTACTTGTATTCTCTCACTTTGTTAAATTCTTAGTTACACTCTCTCTCAAAAAAAAAAAAAGGTTTATTTTTCTTTTTATTTTACTCTTGACTTTTGGGCATTGCAAATATGTACATTCAAAAAGTTAAAAAGAGCGAATGAACTTTATGTTCATAGTTTAATGAAGAATTTAATGTGATGTCAATATTATTATGGTGTCTGACACAATTTTTTTATTTCTCATAATAATCAAATATTCGTAAAAGCGCTAATGTCATCTAGTGATTTTTTTACTAGTTAAAGCTCAATCGGAATATTTTTTTTATTTGCACAGTTTTTTTTTAACGTGGTTCGTATTTAATTAACTTACTGACTGACGCATCAGAGTATGAAACTATGGGAGCCGACCCGAATATATTTCATAATCATCAATATTGTTCCTAATGTTGGATCACAGCTGGTTCCCTCTCTATAAAACGAAGTTGACCGTAATCCACCAAACAGGCCCAGTGCGGGTTGGTGGTTGGTATGCATTTTGGTTGGGTGTGATGATTTGCCGGTTTCCTCACGATGTTTTTCTTCGTCGTTTTGAGACCAATAGTGAAGAAATAATTTCCACAAAGTGCCTGCCTGCTTTCGAACCTTCAACCTTCTTTGTACTCATAAGTCCACTGGGCCATGGCGTTACATACGACAAGGAAAATCTATAGAGTACCAACTGTAAATACAATGACGGAAGTCTGCCTCACCAAGTTAGAAACGAAATAATGATGAAACGCAGCTAGTAACTAAGATGCCATGGATAGCTATATTTTGCAAAAACTGCAACTCTGTGGATACACACAATAATAACAGCGTACAGTTCTACAATATACCCAAACAGTTACGGAAAAAAATAAAGAAATGACAGGAGGGAGACCCAGAACAAATCTGGAAAAGCAATAAATTCCATAAGCTTAGAATATAGTAAAAACAACAAAAAAAATGCTTAATCCTTTAAACTTAATACAAGTCAAAGAACACCGTTACACATCAACAAGTTTCAAAATATGAACAATGACAAACCCACGCCATATTCCGAATCTCACGGACAAGTCTAAAAACTCTCAAACATACTTGTGCCACTTACAAAACGAACGTTTTTACTGTAAAACTCGCAGGACCACGATCAGAAACCGATCTACCAAACTAGGTAAAATACAATAAATATTAATAAGATAGTGCCACTTAAATGATAGAGTCACTATTTTGAATTAACACAGTGCCGGGCGCTGATAGAAAACGTAAGTGACAAATCGACACTGTGTCATTGTTGGAACACGAACTGACCGATTTCGACCCACACGTTGACGTCATTGTGCCGAACCGGTTTCAAACCATACTGCATTCAATTTCATAAAATGAGCTAAAACAGACGGCCAGGTTTGCATTTATGGAATGCATCTGTGTTAATATTCGTTAAGGAATTGGCTAGTTGACCATATGGGAAAATATAGACTGATGAAGACAAAACGGTTACGGGATTCACTAAAATGAATGAAGTAAGTAATTTTTATCATTCTTCCATGTTTTGTACTTTCGCCTGGTTACCTAAAGCTTAACTCTGCAGTAAAGGACGGTCACGTTCTAGAATGCCCGCGTTGTATGTAACTTGGTCGCTGTCTGGTTTTACGCGAAACGATGCACGCCTGTTGACCTCCATGCTATGACCTGAAGAAAAGTTAAAATGTTAATGTTCAACAAAACAAGGTCGAGATTATTTTTTACTAAGGAAACGCAGACTTACAATCCTAACTAATTAACGCTGGCAAGAAAAGGTGATTTTTCAATAGTCAGATAACTTATTTCTGAGGAACAATTATTGCGGTTTGACAACTTTTGTATAGGAAATATGTCAAATTGACATAAAATTATTCAGATAAAAGCTGACTATTGGAAAATCAGCCCTAAAACAAGTCCAATTGGTGTCAACTTTGATTAAAAGGTTTTTTAAAGTTTGTTTAAAGATAAAAAGTCTTGAAATGATTTTCAGACTGATCGAGTCCTTTTGTCTTCGTCACGTCTAGCGTTTTCCCAACTAAGTTGGGTCGGCTTCCAGTTTAACCGGATCTGAACTGCCTATCTGACCTAAACAGTTGAGTAACTGGGTAATACGATATCCCTTGGTAAGACTAGTTGTCAGACATCTCGGCTTCTGACGACCCGTAACGACTGTCAAAGATCGTTTTGTACACTTACAACTTAATCTGTCCAAGATTATGCCTGGACTTTAAAAGAGATCCAGAGATCTCTGAGTTTATTTCGGCCTTCCTTCTCAGCGTAGTCAGATAGGAAACGCCGACCTCATCTATTTAAAAAAATATGATTGACGTGTAAAAGTGATTGTACATTACAGAAATAATATATTTTATCATTTACACAAAATAAAAAAGTTTAAGATCATTTAGCCTTTATCAGAAGCTTCATTAAGTTAAGTATTAAAGCAACTTAAGATATTTATAGATATTTGATATGACAACGAGCGGCGACCGTGCGGCGAGGTCAACTACTTTGCCCAGTGTATAGCGGACACTGCTGTGACCCTTACTTCAATCTGAGCTCGTTTTATAATAACTTTATTTCTTCTTATAAATATGTTTGTGTTCTCTAGACTGTTCTAGATAGTAGTTACAGAATTCACGTAGATTTTGCGTAAAGTCTTGTTCAAATCAGGCATTTCATTTTTGCATAATTTTTCTGTGCCTCAGAAAGCACGTTCGTTGGTCTCAGTTGTAATTCGTGGATCTTTGACAGTCGTTACGAGTCGTCAGAAGCCCGAAAGTCTGACAACCAGTCTTACCAAGGGGTATCGTGTTACCCAGTAACTGGGTTGTGGAGGTCAGATAGGCAGTCGCTCCATGTAAAATACTGGTATTCAACTGCACCCGGTTAGGTTGGAAGCCGACCCCAACATAGTTGAGAAAAGGCTAAGCAGATAATGATGATTTTTTTATTGCAATATTTTGAATTATGATTATTGAAAACTTATTTGTGATGAGGAAAGATCCCACAATTTTGTTGTTTTGTGTGAAAGCAGATAAAATCAAAACTTAGTTATTTAGGTGTGTACCAATAACTGCAAGCTCAAATTCCTACATCTTCCCGTTGTTAGAGTACTAAGAGAGATTTATTGTCGAGGAATGGGGCCGTTGCATTGAGCCGCACGTCGGAGTACGATCTTAAAGGTGAACCAAACAATAATCTAGTAGGATATGCAGTAGGACGTAGGTGAATAATCAATGAAATTCCTGGAATTCTAGAAAATATATATGGATTGCAATGTGCGGAGATGCGGGACGTCTCGGATTAATTTAACTGCATGCGTTTAAAGGTATTTTGTAGTTATGTAATAACAAAAAAATGTCCAGGATTTTCCATCGGTTAATATGACAAACTTTCATCCCCAATTTTGGGAATGAATTTTAAATGGTCGTCTCTTAGTAATCACCTACGTTGTATAAAGAAATCTTGTGTAAAATTTATTTCCCTTAAGCGGTATCTACATAAAGGTATTTTCAGGGGATGGGCAGACGCAGAAACTATAGAAAAACACGTGCACCCTTCTTTATCCTTTGTCTGTCGTGCATCTGACCTTTCATTTGCCTGTCAGTCAGACTTGCTAACAATCATTGTTACTTTGTCTTTCCAAATAAGTACACGTCGACTACTTCACTGATCACCTACACAAAAATGATTTATATACTGCCCAAGATTAAAGCATATCGTCCAATGTTTTAAGGCCCATATAAAGAGCACTCGGTTGTCCATTGTTCATAGATAAAGGTCCGTTTCCAAACAAATCGTTAAAGGGCAAAGGCCTGCGCCCACTTGCGAAATGAACGAGATCTTAGTATGAAAATGAGATTGTTTTGTTAGGAACTGCCTAATCGCCGAGAAATTGTGCACATGGAGATCAAAATTTACCCTCGTTTTGGTTTGAACAAGGATACGGATCCGAGGCAGACCATGAAGGAGATGGTGGGACGTCCTGGATGTCTTCATTGAGAATTGGAAGGAAGTAACATAGAATCGCAATCGATTGAAGATGTGCAGGGAGGCATCCTATACTACTAGCCCTACTAGTAGTACTATAAAACATGTATGTTTGGATGTTTGTTACTCAGTTACTAAAAAACTGTCATACAGATTTGGACATGGCAAACAGATAGTTCTACGCTGGCGAATCCGCTGGCAAAAGTTAGGAATAACAATAATTCGATCGAACCACTGCATGTCTGCAAAAGCGTTAGATTCATGTTCTAAACCTCCGTAGGACTTCTAAAGGATGAAAAATAATGACATTAGGTACTGTTTACAAATTATATTATTTGAAAGCATAGCTTTTGCCAGCGGCTTCGTCCGCGCGGAACTTTCATCCGCTATTTAACTCCCTTAGGGGTTGAATTTCGAAAAATCCTTCCTTATTCCTTGTCTACATTATAAAGGGAACCTCTGTGCAAAATTTCAGCTTTCGAAGTCCAAGGGTTTAGGCTGGGCGTTGATGAGTTAGCCAGTCAGGACTTTTCTTTTTATTAAATAGATAATAAATATAGAAGATAGATCTATGTCACTACATCTGCTAAACATGTAGGTAGTACCAAAAGAGCAACCATTGCTCTTGCATTGTCGGTTTCTAGCCCGACCTAAAACAAAAGAATACTATAGTATCTATACATATAATAAAATTGTAACAGACCGATGTCTGTACATTAAAGATACTGAAGAAAAAATAATATGGCGGGTCTTTATTAGAGCAAGAGAAGCCAAAACAACGGTTTTTAGAATTTTTGTCTGTCTGTATGTTTGTTACCGCATCACGCAAAAACCACTGCATGGAATTGAATGCAGTTTTCAATGATGTATTCCGAGAAGTCTAACTTAAAAAATAGGCTATATATTATCAAAAAAGAATGATTATCTACTTGATTCTAAAGTCCACGCGTATGAAGTCGCGGGCAAAAGCTAGTTTATTAATAAAACTTTCAGCTTAAAACAATGAAGGTTGCACTTGCGAACGTTTGTGGCATATCTAGACATTTCATTGTAGGAGTATTGTAAAATTACTCTTTGTGTTTTTGGGATTGCGAATTTTGAATATAGATTTCAAAAGGACACCTGTAGAACGACTGAATGCAGTGAGAACAAAAGTAGTTGCGGTGGATTAATTGATGCAGAATTGAATTTCGTGAATTCAATTCTGCATTCGTATTTGCAGTTTGCGGTTCAGTGGCAGGTTGTAGGTATTGGTTTAAATATAATTCGCGATCGTAACAAATATGGTTGTAAAGAATATAGTACATAAGTAGACGGCTGTATTGATGATAATAATCTATATGTTACCGGCCAAACCCAATTTCAGGCCAAACTAGTTTGTCCTAGGCCAAACAGACTTATCCTATGCGTGATATGTCGCAGCCAACTAGCTTAATTAGCCATTTCGTTAATAGCCTTTGGAAGTAACGCTCGCCGGCCGCTGACGCGGCACCCGCCGCTCGCTTCGCTCGCTCGGCTCGCGCGCTTTTGGTCACAGTTCTAACCTAACCTAACCCATGCCCAGGCTTAATAAACCAGTTTGGCCTAGGACAAACTAGTTTGGCCTGAAATCGGGTTTGGCCAGTAACATATACACCGAGAAATTTTAATGGTTGTTTTCTCGCGGCAGAATAACCTGCCATAAGCCAGCTACTTTCAAAGCATAGAGCAAAAGTAAAAAAATAAAATTGTTTTTGTTTTCAAATAATTAAAAAAATATTCATCAACTCGAAAACGTGAGAATCAATAGTAACACTAGAGGTAACTTGTAGGTACTACTCGAATCGCACGCGCCGCCGACAAAGGGAACAGCGATGCATAAATGTTGAAAGCAAAATAAACTCTCGCACTTGGTGATTTTTCACAATGGTTAATCTGCCATTTTTTGTTTCTAATATTTTATTTGTTTATAAAACGATTGTATTACCAAGACAAAACCATTTCGCTGCGGGAAAACAACCATTAAAATTTCTCGGTGTATATTAATTCGTGAAGCAAGACCTTTGTACACCTTTTTATAAAAAATACGCTGACGGAAGAGTATAAAATTTGTCACGGTTAAAGTTTACATAGAGGTGTGCAGAAAGCTAATATTTTTAAATAATAATTGTTTTCTATTTAACTTAACTGTAGTATCCTGTTGATTCCAAAATTCAGTAGATTATCTCACCTCTCTGGCTCATCACCACATCAAGCGGTACCGTGCAGACCTGCTTCACCTGTGTCCGTTTCCCGCCATTTTCCCTGACTGACAGATGCCATTAGTGACAGCAGCTGCCCCGCTTGTGTGCATGAGAAAGTGTTACCATATCTATTATATAGATAGTAGATACACTACATTAACTATGCTCAAATTTCGACCACTGGGCGACAACTAGTTACCTATTATAATTCTGTAAATACATACGTGTTATGGTCGCGAATCATACTTGGTTCAACCCCGACCGACCCTTGCTCGTTGAAGCGCCAGCCCGCGCCGCAGCTGAGCCAGTAGCTTTAAATTCCCCGACTAGCAATATTTTGATCCAGCCTGTCCGCACTAGCTGTCCCCCTAACAGTGACGCCCTGAGCCGAAGTCCGTACCCTACAGGGGGTGCCTTCAGCGTGCAGTCGCTTAGTATGTAAGTTTTTAGTTTTTAAGCCCTGGCTGGAGGCGTTAAGTTAACTCTTAATGGCAGCCCCAGGAAAGCCCGGTTAAGCAGTCACGGCATCTCAAGGTCAACTGCGAGATGTCCGACAAAAAAAAAACTTGGTTCAACCACATAAATCTTAATAATTATTAAGATTTCTGTGTGTTCAACACACAGCCTGACCCCTGACACTGACCCACAAATTGCAGAACACGTAAGAAAATTTTAACTTTCCATTCTACCCTAGTCTACGGTTACCCCAAAATCTGCCTTCTACTCCTATTGAAACACCGTACTACGCTGGACCAGTTCAAGGTAAAAGTGTTACGACAAACATGCGAGGGACTGTTCTTCCCCAGACGAGCTCATACACAAATACCTCTAGTGTCAAACTATCTATCTCTAACTACTCGCCACGGTTAGTCAATGTACCAAAACTATTGGTTACATGGTAACCTCGATTCACACCGCGCCGCCACCATAACAATTTCGTAGAACGTTTTCTAATCACATTTTTTTCCATTCCGCAGGTGTTAATATTGAGAATGGACCGCTATGTAGCATCAATTACAGTTGCTGAATTAGTTGGTTTTTTTTTTATCTTTTCTGAACGCCAATAAATGTTTAGACTTTTGAGACGGTTTTACAAGTATTTTAGTAATAAAGTTTGCTGGAAGTGGGTATCTAGGGCGCTTGGTTGAGATTGCAAAATATTGCTTGGACTTTTCCTGACTATATTGCGGTCGGCTTCGGGTATAACAGGATGCAGCTGAAATGCAGCCTTATTGTATCTAAATATAACATCTGATTTGCTGTGTCAGTGGGCTCTGGAGTCGCAGAATAACGTGTTTGCTGTTATTCTGCCCTGTTTAACATTTTCAATTGATGTTTCCTTACGGGTCAGTACATACCTGCGCTTACTTGTTAAGTCAGTGTTTATCTGTTTATTAAACGTCAACTTATCCCAGTACTCATTTAGGTGTTTCTGAACAACTGGTTCTGGCCGGATTCCCTGGGAAGGTTGAACTAAAGAAAACCTGATGTGGTATTTAATTAAAATCTGAAATTGAGAGATTTGCTATCTTCAGGCTTTGGAAGCTCAGAAACATCAGGAAGCTGCAGGAATTTGCAGATTTAGAAGTAAGTCCTGTCGTTTTAAGGAAAATCCAAAAATAACTTAAATTATTCAACAACATTTGAATATTACCGACAAAACAATCAGACTGGGTCCTATAAGAACCAGTTTCTTATAAACGATAGCCTTAACATTTACATTAGTTTCACTTAACGAAAAAAGTGCGCCAAAAAGTGCGATTAATTTTATTAAGTCTGAAGAGGTTGCGACATCGCATTCGCATTGCGAAAGATAGATCGGCGCCGGCGCAACTCTGATGGCGACTTGTCACGAGTTCACGACCAACGTGCGTTGTTTTAAAATAAAAATAGTTCAAACAATATGGCTAGCTTAAAACTTTAGCCGATAGAACACACAACTTTACGCCTATTTTCCCCGAAGGGTTAGGCAGAGGTATATACCCTACCTATATACATATAAATGTAGGGAACAGATGTTTTTTTTTTCGCGATTGCATCATTGGTCCCTTAGTAAAAGTTGTTCATAATGATGAGTACAGTCTCCCATTTCGGTTTGTCGCATGTTTTCAATTTCAACCTGTATAGTACACCCACTTTTTGTCAGCTATTCTCGAGTTTCATGTAACAGGGAAGGCTTATTAGTCGACTCGCACGAATTATCTCGAGAAAATCGGGCAAATCGTCACTTTTAAACAATGTGTTATTTTCTATAGGATTTTCTTTTACGTTTTTTTTTTCAACCCGTGCCAATTGCCTAATATGTATTTCTGAAATTGTAGATTTGCCCACAAATAAATTAACTTCGTGCGAGTTGCCTGTAGAAAATATTATATTAAGTACTTAAAACTGACGATACGATCTTTTCAAGGAGTATGTGATGAAAAAGTAACACAGAGAAGTGAAATGAAAACGTTTTTTGAAACATTTTTTCAAACATTTTCATTCTTGTCAGGACTTTTAATTTCGAAATGGTATGGCAACCCTAGGTGGACGCAAATCATGTCACCGACTGTACCAAACTACCTACACTTTAAAAAAAATACTGATCATAATAACAAAACTTTGTCTCAATGATTTTGTCATGACCATTTTTATAACAGCAAAAGGCAGAACTTGTTTTCTGTTTTAGATAAAACAGGTTGTACAACTTACTTCTAGTCGTGCTTATTCTCTTATTAAATGCGCTCTGAATTCGTTTTAGACATAGCAAATAACTTGTGGGAAAATATATTCTAAAATATCTGCTTCCTCTGGGCGACTCACGTCGTTTTTTTTTATAAACATCGCCCGCAATAAGCGCCCTTTACTGTACTCGAAATGAACTGCATACCGTGCCGCTCTGTTTCTGTAAACTACTGATCTCTTTTGCCTGTGCGTATTTCTAGAATAATATTTTCATAATTACTATCTGGCTTAAAAAAAAACCCTACAAATTAAACTTTAGTCCCGCAACACGGAAGCTGTTCAAAAAAAAACGGACCACGGAAAAAACGAAAACCAGGTCGTTCCATATTAACTCGACGTTCCACATTTCTATGCAGACCCGGACATAGCAGCTCTACCCAACACATGTTTTTCATAACAGCATAACAATTAAAAGATTAATTATACAAAACGCATCTGCCGCCAACACGAAAATTCCGGTCTCTACGACCGTACGATACCTAAACCTTAATTTGAATGAAATAAAGTTCGACTTCGGCTGACAAAAAGTTTTGCTTCAACTTGAACTTGAAAACAATAGTTATGTAAAGTTATAAATAATGTTCTGTCACTTGTTGGGTAGGCGACGCCATTGTACCATGAGTATTTTGAGCAGCCAGTACCATGGATTCAGTACATGATGATTCTGCAGACTTAGGACGAGAACCGTAGACAAGCGTTTTATCGTCGGAGAGAGTAAGTAAGTAAGAGTAGACAAAAATTACGTTTCCGTATAGACAGTTGACAGTTTTTCACCGAGAAATGTAGACAAGCGATTACTATTCTACAGTGGAGTAGAAATAGAAAGCGTCATGCTAAGCCTGCTGAACCCCGCTGCGTAAAAAAAAAATCGTCGGTTATGAAAAAAAAATTAGCTGTTTCGTAAATTTTTGTCAGAGTTACCTTCTAACTTTGTCAGTGGAATATTTTAGATTTTTTAACATTTTGTTTTGAAATCGTAAGCCTGCAGATTTTTTGTTCGGAAAAGGAGAAGGAACTTTCAGATTATGAAGCACAATACATATTTTCGTTCACTTTCAATATCTAAGGATACCTTTAAAACTACAAGGAATGCTGAGGAATGTTATTAAAACCGTAGCTTGGAGATCAACAAATCAACAATCCGCGAAAGCACTTATGGATTAGCGGGTGACATCCTGTGCTATAGGTACATAGGTCGTGGTTCACCTTCCGTGCGGTACTCATATTTCTATGAGCTTCAAATACATAATTGTTTCAGGTCTTCATATTAGCAAATAAAATATCATATTTAAAAATAGAATAGAAAATAGAAAATAGAAAATATTTATTGTCCAGGTAATACAGTAAGCTTAAATAGATTAACAACAAGTTGAGACGACATATGAGTAGCTTAAATACTACCTACAGCTAGTTACATATATTTTTTGCCAGTGAACCCCAAACTAGACAGTTAGTCTGTATCTTGGGGTTCAGATAAATAACCTCCTAATCACCAAAACTATTATTTATAATCAGAGATCGGATATTCGGATGCATATTCACCTAAAGTTGGGATGTTGGCTAACATGAAATGCTTTTTTTTTTTTTTGAGGATGGGAAATTATCAAATAACTTCTCCCGCTCTGGGTGGAGCAGGAGGGCGTGTCAGACTTTTACTGACTAAAACCCACCCGTGTTCCCTCAGTTGCCTGTGTGCCAGGGGCCGCGGTATCTCTTTCGAACAACCCGCACCCCTGGCAGGCAAGCTTTGTTTACAGTTTCATCAGTAACTAATAGGTACAAACCACCCCTCCTCCAGTACACACACATATTTATATCGGGTTAAACATTAATTTTAAATTAAGACACATCTGAATAGTTATGCAATCCAAGAATCCCGGGGTTTTTAATAAATATTACAAATAATTTATAAAGCCGCTTCCATACTTTCATAGCAAAAAATATCTTTAGGTAAATATGCATCCGAATATCCGATCTCTGCTTATAATACCACAACAATTCTAAAGTGCTAAACGTCCTTCTGTTTTTAGATAACTACCGTCAAACAGAATGTCCATTGAACAGTGTTAGGCCGTGGGAGAATAGTCAAGGTTAAATATATTAACAAGAAATTGGTACCTACTACCGCAGTTGGCAATCGCAGTGTAATCTGTGATGCTGGGGACTGGGTTCGTTACGACGACATTCATTATTGCGGCAAAGATCAAACCTAAGGAATTTTGGGTAAACAAACCGTAACATCATCCCATGCCCAAAAGTGGGACGGAATATAAACTCACATCACGCGCGTGTTTTATGGAATGCAGTACTTACATTTACAATTAACTCAGTATAATGCAGTCCACTGCAGGACATGTGTCTCTCCCATAAGGCCAGTAAGTTTAGCACATCGGAGTCAGCCCTTTTGCCACCAATCTGGCACAAACAATAACCAGGTAGATAGTAGCCAGAAGTCCGGTTCAGCGTGTCGATTCTGTAACCATCTCACCGCGGTAACAACCTCACTCCACGGTCACTTCACGCGGTGCGATGGTTATAGAATAGCAATGCTGGCTACTATTTTTGGATAATACTGCTTCCAACCCTCAACACATACGAGGCAGCCAGATAATAAATAATATAAAATATCGCTTTAAAAGTATCCGTACCCTGCGTCCTATCTAGAAGAGATAGTCGCGCGAGTACGCTATCGACGCGATCTTTTACGAATTTGATGTACCTACAAGCTCGACTTATTTGATAGCGCGACTATGTTCTATTCATAATATTCCGTGGCATATGAATCGTCGTACAACGGCAGCCCACTTCATGTATCTAATGACTACTAATGATTTAAAAAAAATATGAACATAAATTAATAATTAAACAAAATATATTCACTAAGACGCATGACATAGTTTGAAACACCCTGTTATGCAGATAAAATGAATGATGGAATGAATGTAATGGAGATGGAATGATCTGCTCAACTCGTGCGCTGGTTAGGTATCCTTTATCGATACCGATACGTCAACATCATTAGTTTTCTTTGCCCCTATTTATTATCTTAATTAATGGCAACAAATTGACCTGACCTTTGCAAGACGACTAAAATGTCACGGTGTATAAAAGAGCCTGCAGGCTTAACATGTTTCTTTCTATTTCTACTCTACCGTAGAATAGAAATCGCTTGTCTACATTTCTCGGTACAAAACTGTCAATTGTATACACGGAAACGTCATTTTTGACTAGTCTTCCATCGACAAAACGCTTCGCTACGGTTCTCGTGCTAAGCCTGCTGATGTTCGCGACGTTTGATTAGGACGCGGCCCTAGATGTGTCAAGGCGAACATCTTAGTGGTTTGTTACGTTTTCTTCTTTCTGTAGGGTAAAACCAGGATAGTTGCCCCAGGGGTATAGTTGCCCCGATTGTATTTACTCTAGTTTCGCGGATGAATTGCATGCTATTTTACTAATCTATCGAAAGACTCTCCAAATACCACTAAGTTGACCGTGTCGCATGCTTGTCTCTGTGCGATTGCATGGGAATACAAAATGCTTCTGCTTCCTGTTTCTCGGCGGGGCATATCCTAATAATAATAATCATAAGTAATTTATATATAAGGATTAGGCAAGTAGGTATGTGGGATAGATGTCTCAAAATATAGAGGTCCACAATAATCGCTAATACTCAGGAAATATTATAGATAATGTTTTTAACTTTTCATTAATTTGTAGATAACAAAACCAAAGTCTCGGCCAGTTTTACAAATAAAGTAGGTACCTATTTTGCTTTTTGTACTGAGAGATAAAGAGTGATTTCAAAAAGGTGGCAACTATCCGGCTGTTACTCTATATTTCAAAAAGGTGGCAACTATCCGGCTGTTACCCTATATTTCAAAAAGGTGGCAACTATCCGGCTGTTACCCTATATTTCAAAAAGGTGGCAACTATCCGGCTGTTACCCTATATTTCAAAAAGGTGGCAACTATCCGGCTGTTACCCTATATTTCAAAAAGGTGGCAACTATCCGGCTGTTACCCTATATTTCAAAAAGGTGGCAACTATCCGGCTGTTACCCTATATTTCTTAAGCTTGAGAAGGATACGATAATGTAACCGCGAAATTCAAATATTCTTGAGCAAAAACATTTGGGTGTATTGATTATAATTCTCTAAAGCCATATTTTTACAGGCGCGAATCATATTTTGATCAACATACAATCTGACTCTGGATGCAAATTGAAAAAACGGAAGAAAATTTGAATTATGTGGGCTAACTTACCAAAAAAAACCTTTTCTCTTTGCTGCATTTTTTTCTTAAACGGCTGACTTTTTTTGTATGCAGCACATAATATGACTGTTTTCCATCAACTAGAAACAAAGGAATTTTAAGTATGGTCCCACACCATGACTCAATAATGGAAGTAACGCATGTACCATAGCAGACAAGCTGATTAATTTCGCAGATAGCAATCAACCATAACGGCTGGTCTTTGAACCTCTACATTTTCGCGAGTCGCATAGTTCAAGTTGAATTGGGTTTACTGTTGCAAACATTTTCGTGGTCCGACGTAAGTCATAGAAGAATAGTTGTTCATTTTGCAACGAACACTTTTGAAGAGATTCATGAACACGGTGAATAATAATTATAAAAACCGGTAATAACTGTGTCGCTTGCCGTTGAAAAGCAAATAAAGAAGGCGTTCCGTTATCTATGAGATGGGTGAGTGACAACAAGTTATTGGATTGGCTACGGTATATTTTTTACTTTGAGTAACATCTTAACCAGCCTATCCTTTCCTGTCATTTTATCTTCGTGACGCCTAGCATTTTCCTTTCTATATTGGGGTCTGCTTCCAATTCAACCAAATGTAGCTGAATACCAGAATTTTACATGGACTGCCTATCTGACCTCCACAACCCAGTTACTGGGTAATGCGATACCCCTTGGTAAGACTGGCTGTCAGGTTTGCGAGCTTGACCATTAACGACTGTCAAAGATCCACAAATGACAGCCAGGCCCAACAGCTTAACCTGCTTTACGAGGTACGGAGGGGTCTTGGTACGTTATGATGATGATCAATCACAGAAAGCGTAGCTTAACTTGATCGATCGACCTGCGCTGCTGTTATTACTTAGCCACAAGCCCCGCATTTTTTACTATGACGTCGTAATGATATTAAAATCAGACTAGATAGATAGGATAAGCCCGCCAAGCCACCAACAAATGGAAAATGTCGAGAGAAAGCTCTTTCTACTGAATATTATAACGCCATACATTAGACTTTTCTACTTTGCCATTGTCTGGTGATCCTGGTGCCATGGCGACAAAGACATACAAAAATAATAACTTCACATTGTCCTCGTTAAATCGCCCAATTTTTATCACTTGTCCCTTTCAGGATTAGCGACCTCATTCGTATCTTCTCATGCTTAGACCATGAAGGTCTATATACCTCGAATTAGAAATAGAAGTACCATACCAACCAATTGTTACAATTAAACTATTGTTGGCCTAACCATTTATTTTATGGTTGCGCGTGACCTGACAACCCGGACCTAAATTCGGCACTGTTTGATAAAACTTATAAGTTATGTAGTACTTTTAAAAAGTAAAGACCATGGTCTTCGCCCAAATCCATTACGAAGGTTACGACTAGTTTGGAAAAAAATATGTTAACATTTAAAGGAACATAATTACCTCTGCAAACAAAAACCCTTTTGTAGAGAAAAATACACTCATTGAAAGCATTCAAGACTCATTAGCTGAATATTGAATCTCAAATAACACTCCACACTAAACATAAAATGTCAGTGCATTTCATTAGAATATGATTCGCCGATTTGATGCAGTGACGATAGTGACAAACTTAATATTTATAACATATTTAGCTTAGAAACGTTGTCCTCTTACGAGTGTCTTTTGTTAGTATAAATATCTTTTGAAAACATATACTATCAGCAACTTTAAAAAAGTTCAAATCAAAAGACCTTTCCGGAATTAGAAGTGACTCAGAAAATTTGAATCCTTTACGTCACAACAATTAATGAAACTGCAAGCTTATTCTTAGCTGAATGTATTAAAAAGCGCGGAAGTTGAAATCATGCATTTTTGTCTTAGCACTGGAAATTTATTATTAGCATTAGCATCTTTACTATAAATAACAGACACCAGAAGCCGAGCGATTGCTTTAAAACTTCGAGAGTTCACGACAACTATCAAACAACGAATATGAAAGAAGCTCACGCTTCGCTTAACGCTAGGAAATTAGCGTACTACGATTCCTTGAACAGAATACGAGAGTAGTGTAGTCCGTAAATACGCATCTCAAAGATTCAAAACTGAGCGAGTGCAACTGACTAGGATATAATTATGAGTTATAGAGTTTATCGTGCCCACTAAAAGTGGTTCTGTCATTTGTATCTTACGAGTATAACTAACAGAAGTTGTTAACCTCACGTAAGTAATTAAAGTATAAGAAAGAGAAACGGACTACGCAAGGCGGCTTAAGGTAAAAAAATATTGTGAAAACATGTTTTATCAGCGAGTCGACAAGCGTGACTGGTACAATAGTAGGTACTCGACACTATCATAGACAATCTATACTGTTGGAGTCTGTCCGTGTGTGATGACGTCACTTCAGGAACTCTCAGAGCAAAACTAGAAATATAAAGGCCTCTCAAAGATCCCTAAGTGGCGACTTCAGGGCTGAAACAGCAAAACTCAAAGAATTGATTTCAATTAAACAATTTCACGATCTTATGACTGCGTCAGAGAGCGGAGTTCGCGCAACTGAATTTTGGGCCAAAGAAATAAGATTATTTTTAGTCGGTCAATTAGAAAGATAGAGAGAGTTGATACATTTCAAAGCATAGTAAACCTACTACGTTTTGGAATGGGCAATTAGCTTCAGGTTCAGCATACCGTTCCTTTCCATCCCCTATGAAAAAGAACAGGAAAGATACTCCATGAACACTTTTTTAAATAAAAATTTTGTTACAAAGTAATATTGGCTACATCGTCTTCTGATATCAACTAGACTACCGTTTGTCGGAACCCTAAAATGCTTTAACAAATATCTTAATATTAATACTCAAAATTAAGATTGACCTTTTCTGTTTCAAAATTGACGGCTATAAATCTCTCTCTCTCTCTCTTGAAAACCCGGTCAAGCACCTTTGAGCCTTCAGCTTTAAATTAAACCTTCAGTTTCAGTCAGTGAGCTGAAAGTGTTGAACTTTTATCTCTCCGCTGCTGCAAGCTGGAACACGTTTAAAATCTTAACTAATTTCATAAATCGGCTCAACATATTTGGACGAAAATTTGCATATGAGTAGACCAAGACCTGGAACTGGACTTAGACTTCTTTTCAACCTGGGTCGCAGTCACAGTACTTCACACACAAAATACATTCCAGAAAAACACAAAGATTAGAAGAGCACAAAAAACTAACAATGCAATTGCGTTATTGCAAATTCATTAGAAATTAACAGATTTCGATTTCGGTTGACAACATAATATGTAAATATATATAGTGAGGAAATCGGAATGTCCTAGAACCAAAAATTTCAAAGACATGTGACATCTACCAGCCCTAGGCCTGCGGGTTGGATTACGGACCACTCCATCGCACAGCGAGGATGTCTGTGTCCCAGCGGTGGGAACAATATAGGCTGATTATGTATATTGTTGACCCAGTTATCTTCATCAAAACTTTCACCTTTTGCTGAAAGTTCTATGACAGTTGTAAGTATCATATAAGGCAATCGTTATGACATGATCATTGTAGACTTAAATCTTACTATGCAGCAAGATAATACAATACAACAGAATCTCTAGCAACTATATCGTACATCTCAGTTTGCTAGGAATGTGTGACACAGAAGACGGTCAATGCTAATCGCAGACTTCCCCTGCAGAAGGATTGTTGTAATTGACACGAGATAAAATGACTTGCCGTGTGCGCAGGTACATGTTGTGAACTTTCACGCTTATTCATCCTGTAAACCTAGTTAGACTTGTGAACGCTTTCGGTGTAAAAAGGGAATCACTCGGAAAACACGTTCTTACGGATCGTTAGAAGCCCGAAAGTCTGACAACCAGTGCTATCAAAGGGTATTGTGTTACCCAATATCTGGGTTGGTGGAGGTCAAATAGGCAGTCACTTCATGTAAAATACTGGTACTCAGCTGCATCCGGTTAGACTGGAAGTCAACCCTAACGTATTTGGGAGAAAGCTAAGCAGATTGATTGATTGAAAGGAGATCACTAGATTCGGAGAATTCGTGATTTTTTTTCCCTGCAAAAACGCTGCATGTAGAGAGAAATTATCTTGTCATAACAATAGACCTGTTTCGGCAAATGCCAATAATGATTTGATTGACCCGGTTATCTAACCTGGCACTCTAGAATGAGTTTCCAAACTTAAAAATACGTAAAAGGCGAATGCTTAGAAAAATATAACAGAACATTTTTCAAAGTTCACCAAAAAAAAAATCAGACAGTCTGAGTGAAACCGCATATCATAATATCAATGTCATAGCATTCGTCACAACAATTACTTCTGCACCTGTGTGTGTGTGTGTGTCAATGAACACGCATTAGTGTGCCTACGCACATACCACTGAGAGCTCTAAAATGCTGCTTAGAAACTAAACATTAGTTTATTTGATTATTTTGTACTAACTATTGTTTTATTGTTTCAGGTAAATAATGAACCACCACTGCCCATACAGAAAAAGAGAATTGAAGGCCCAAGTAATCGGATGTGTCAAAGTAATTAAGATTATAAAGTTTCAAACAGTGCAGGTTGTGAGGCCTAATCCCGCGCGGAAAGGGGGACATAACGTATCCCACGCGCGGTTTTGAAAACATATTCAGCTTTAACCTGCAATTTTTTTTATCCTTCCCGTATATTGTAAATTATAAACAGCACGTGTATAAAACTAACAGAAATTCTTTAACAATTTAAATGAAAATTTTCCAAGAATAAAACGTAATATTTCTAATATTCTGAACGCTACGAGCGCTCACGCCAATTAGTATACTTATTGCAACTGGAACAATGTTCGGAATCATGTCACTTGGTTCAAATAGATTAATTTTATATAGGTAGATTCTTTTACATATTGTCAATGAGAGAACGTTGTAGGCCTTAGAGACTAGATTTGTAGACGTTTTTCTATTCTGTATTTTCATTCCTCTAAGTACCTGGTACTTATTGACTGGCCGGCACTGTCCTCCCATAACTATTATCACTGTAATTTGAAAACATTGTAATAGCCAATTATTTTTAAAAGAATAACCGTGGAGTTTCTTGCCGGCTCTTCTCCATAGGAAACGACAAATTGGAACCGTGCACCTAGCTTCTGACGTTTCTTATGTGCCCATGCAGGCTTATGTGAAATAAAATATTTTTTTTTTTTTTTTTTGAATCATAACAGTTTAAAATTAATTCACTAACGATACGGACGCCCACATTTTAGCTGCCCACAGAAGTATGGGGAACTAACTAATGCACGTAGGTGGATGAGTACGTTGCACTCGACTTGCCAAAAGGCTTGACTTTTCACTCAAAATCACGTCTGTATCAACGACGACTCTATCAACAAATTGCGGTGCCTGTAAGCGGTGTTTCGACATACAAAACACACAAAATAATAATCCCATCGAGGGAATTTGAGAAGTAAATCCACATGGAAGAATGGTATACAAGGAGGAATCACTGCTTGCATATTAATGTACGAGGGGCACGTGTGTATGTCAAAGGCCAACGCAACTGGAAGGACGCACCTTCCAATTGCATACCGGTGATGTATTGTGTTTCTGAACCGATTTTAAAGTTGTCTCTTTAAAAGGACTTAAGTGTGCCCGTTTTCACTAACAGTGTCAGTGATAAGGGGCATAAAGAATGAAGGTTATGAATTATGATGAAGTAACTTGTATGTTGTTGCCTTTGTTTCCCTAGCCAGCATGCTGTACTGCTTAACATTCTAAACAAGTGATACGCATGCCTTCATCGCCAAGTCTTTGGCATACTTCATCCTACCATCCCATGCATAAGTAAATTGCTTAAACTATAGGTACAAATTATACAAGCACAATTATATAAACTATGCATCTAAAACACAACTTAATAATGTGGAAAAACAAGCGCACATTACAACCGCATCGGGACGCATCGCATAGCAATTGAATTCTATAGATAAACGTACGTTGCAGCCCGGTGTGCGATGGTTCAAACAAAATTATATGGAAGTGATACAGGAGATTTTTTTACGTTGAGACACGGCCCATTCATATACATAGATGGGCGCGAGATTTTATAGTCTAGCTTCCCAATATCGTGAAAACATCCCTTTCTTCAAAAACCACGCTGAAAAAGAACAACAAAAACGATAGCGTATCTTAGCTACTTCACCATCCGTAACGAACTCCCAACTAAAGAAAAAACTAGAATACTCCAGAACAACTTGACCGATTTCCTGGATCCCATTTTACTCTTCACGTATACAACCGTAAATACGTATACAAAATAGCAATAGACAATGCAGTCAAGTTCCAGTACCAATTTCCATACAATTCGAAAAACCAAATCGGGGCAGATGAGAATAAAACCAAACTGTACTAACCGTACTGTCTAGGTTACCTCATCATCCAACTATCCGACTAATATCCTTACTACTAATATTTATGTATAGATAAAATTTGATTGTGAAAATTTATGAAGATGTTTGGAAGTTTGTTACTCAATCACGCAAAAACGGCTGACTGGATTTGGATGAAATTTGACACACAGATAGTTTGAATTAACACATATGATAGTTTTCATCCCGGTAGTATATTCCTGTAGGATAATTTTCAACCTCCAAGCGAGCGATGCCGCGGGCAACAGCTAGTCTCATATAAATTCTATTACGTCTGTCCGAAAATGGCTCTGATTCGGATATGCAACGTTGAAATGAATAAACAAAAGTAAAATCTTTACTAACTCACCATGGCATTCGGCCACGCCGCACTGCTATGTATGTGCGGCAGCTGGCAAGCCGGCCGAACACCGGGCTGGGAGCAAGGCCTGCGCTCCACCCGCCGAAACCAGGAGCCGGGGCAGGGGCAAACCCTACGCCTCCGCCGTCACCGCCGCAGCTGCCGCCACCGTCGCCGCCGCTGCCGCCTCCACCGTCGTCGCCGCCGCCATTCCCAGCGCGGCAGGGCCCACACAGGGGGCCCCGGAGGGGGTTGAAATGGACTGCCATTAATGGCCCCATTTCGCCTCCTCCAGGCGAACATCAACCACTGCGCCGCCGCTCAGGACCTGCTGCTCCAGAGCATGGCACAGTGGTCGATTAACATCGCCGTGGTCGCTGAGCCGTACTTTGTCCCGCCCAGGGATGACTGGGTGGAGGACCTGAGCGGCTCAGTGACCCTCATTTCGTCGGCCGCCGCCGGTACCCCCGACCCTCGAGGGTGTCAAGAGGGGAAGGGGTTGCGTAGCAGCCCGGTTCGGGGAGATTGTCGTGGTAGGGGTGTACTTCTCCCCGAGCCGAACTCTCGCCGAGTTCCACAACTCCCTAGTGGAGTTGAGAGACGTCGTCGTCGGGTTCCGTTCCCTCCCCGTGCTCGTCCTCGGGGACTTCAATGCCAAGAACTTGGCTTGGGGTTCCCGTCTGACGGACGTGCGGGGCAGGATGGTGGAGGACTGGGCTCTGGAGACAGGCCTGGTCGTCCTGAACCGGGGTTCTGTCGCCACGTGTGTGCGGATGCGGGGTGAGTCGGTGGTGGACATTTCGTTCGCCAGCCCCGCTCTGTTGCCGCGTGTCGTCGACTGGCGCGTCATGGAGGGGGTGGAGACGTATTCCGACCACCAGTACATCCGGTTTGACGTCTCCGCCCAGACCTCGAGCGCGCCGGTCCAACGGGCCCCGTGTGGTCCGCGGTGGGCGCTGAAGCGGCTGGACCGGGAGCTCCTCCTGGAAGCCTCGATCGTGCAGGCCTGGGTGTCACCACCGGACAGGCCTGCCGACATCAACGACGAGGTTGAGTGGTTCCAGGAGGCCATGTCCGAGGTTTGTGACGTGGCAATGCCTCGGGTCCAGCCAGGACGCGCTTCACGCCAGGTGTACTGGTGGTCGCCGGAGCTCACAGCTCTGCGCGAGGCGTGCGTTGCTGCGCGGCACCGGTACACCAGGCACCGCAGGCTCCGTGTCCGCCCTCCGGATACGGAAGCCATTCAGGCGGAGCTGTACGAGGGGTACAGAGCGGCGAAGACCGCCCTCCGAGCGGAGATCCTGCGGGCCAGAATGCTGGCCCGCAAGGAGTCGCTGGAGACCCTGAACAGAGACCCGTGGGGACGCCCCTATAAAACGGTGCGGAATAAGATCCGCCCGTGGGCTCCCCCGCTGACGCAGAGTCTCCGGCCTCAGCTCGTGCAGGACGTGGTGAGCGCTCTGTTCCCTTCGCGAGGGGAGCACGCTCCCCCGCCCATGGCTCCGCCTGCTGCGGTGTCCGATGCGGACCACACCGACGACGACGACGATGCTCCAGAGGTGACCGAGGTAGAGTTGAGAGTGGCGGTACGTAGGCTGAATGCCAAGAGTACCGCCCCAGGACCCGACGGCTTGCCTGGAAAAGCCTGGGTTCTGGCCTTGGAGGCTCTCGGGCCTTGACTAAGAGGGCTCCTAAGCGCATGCTTGGAGGAGGGCCGGTTCCCACTTCGTTGGAAGACGGGGAAACTGGTCCTCATTAAGAAGCCGGGGCGCCCCGCGGACTCTCCGTCCGCTTACCGGCCCATCGTGCTGCTCGACGAGGTGGGCAAGCTCTTTGAAAGAGTAATTGCAGACCGCCTCGTCGGGCGGCTGCTGCGGGTGGGGCTGGATTTGGCGGAGAGCCAGTTCGGTTTCCGCAGGGGGCGCTCCACGGTGGACGCCATCATGCGCGTGCGAGCCCTCACGACGGGGGATGCTGTGGCCCGGGGTGGGGTCGTCTTGGCGGTGTCTCTAGACATCGCCAATGCCTTCAACACCCTGCCCTGGAGTTGCATAAGGGAGGCACTCCGGTATCACCGGATGCCGACCTACCTCTGTCGTGTGGTCGAGGCCTATTTGACGGACAGGGCCGTCATCTACCCCGGTCACCAAGGAGAGTGGAACCGGCGAGAGATGTCGTGCGGTGTCCCACAGGGATCGGTTCTGGGGCCGCATCTGTGGGACATCGGATACGACTGGGTGCTGCGCGCCGACCTCCCTAGCGGCGTCAGCGTAGTCTGCTACGCTGACGACACGCTGGTCCTGGCGCAAGGGAGGTCGTACCAGGCGGCGGCCGACTTAGCGGCACACGGGGTTGCGTCAATCGTCGATAGGATCCGGCAACTGGGACTCGAGGTGGCCTTGCACAAGTCCGAGGCCATGTGTTTTCACGGTCCTCGGAATGCGCCACCGGCGGGTTCCCAGATAACGGCGGGAGGGGTTCACATCGGCGTCGAGTCGACGATGAAGTACCTGGGACTCGTCCTCGATAGCCGGTGGAACTTCGCGGAACACTTCCGACGTTTGGCTCCCAGACTGGAGCGGGCCGGGGCTGCTTTGAAGCGGCTCTTGCCCAATCTAGGGGGGCCAAACGCCTCCTGCCGGAGGCTCTACGCGGGGGTCGTGCGGTCCATGGCCCTATACGGGGCGCCGGTGTGGGCGCCTACATTGAGGCACCAACCAGCGCGAAAGCTGAAGGCGTCCCATAGGGTCATGGCGATCAGGATGATCCGGGGATACCGCACGATCTCAGGTGAGGCGGCGGGCCTCCTTGCCGGATTACCGCCATGGGATCTGGAGGCAAAGGTCCTCGCGCATATCTGGGAGTGGCGCGAGGAGGCCAAACGCCGGGGCGTTACTCCGCTGCCGCGAGAAATCGAGGTGCAGCGGACAGAGCTCCGGCGGGATCTCATGGCGACATGGAGAGCGCGATTGTCGCAACCCAGTGCTGGGCACGCCACGATAGCGGCGGTAAGTCCCCTCTTTGAGGAGTGGCTTGAGAGGCGGCATGGCGTCCTCACCTTCCGCCTGACGCAGGTCCTCACCGGACACGGTTGTTTCGGGAGGTTCCTGTTTCGTATAAGGCGGGAGGAAACGCCCGGGTGCTTCCATTGCGAAGATCGCCCTGAGGACACGGTGGAGCATACGGTGGCGGTCTGCCCGGCTTGGGCGGAGCACCGCTGTGTCCTCGTGGAGGCGATCGGCGGCGGCGCTCTCTCGCGTCCGGCCCTGGTGCAGGCCATGGTACGGAGCGAGAGTGAATGGTTAGCCGTCACCTCCTTCTGCGAAGCAGTAATGCTCGCAAAGAGGGAGGCGGCGCACGTGAGGGAGAGGCAGTATATGCGCCCTCACGGCCGTAGTCGCCGCGGGAGAAGCCCTGGGCGTCGGGAATCCCAGGCTGATTCCCGGCCACCGTAGGCGTGGGCTTGCGGACGGCGAGTAATGGGTAGCTCGCTGTCCGGTAAGGACCAAGCCCGGGTCGACGGCGCGTCGTGTTCCACGCGCGCCTCAAAGAGATGTCAGCACCAATAGGTGGGGTCCGCAAGGACCGATGCCTGCCAGGGGTGCGGGTTGTTCGAAAGAGATACCGCGGCCCCTGGCACACAGGCAACTGAGGGAACACGGGTGGGTTTTAGTCAGTAAAAGTCTGACACGCCCTCCCGCTCCACCCAGAGCGGGAGAAGTTATTTGATGATTTCCCACCCAAAAAAAAAAAAAAACCATGGCATTCGGAAAAATAAACGCAAAACTCACTGCATTCCCACTAAAAATTTTAGGCCTGAAACAGTAAACTAATTGGATACCACAGCCTCTGGACTTGGCATCTAAAAAGCCCGTTCCATTGACAAATAATATTTTTCACTTTTAAAATCTACCTACGCCATAGATTTTCAAGTTTTTCCCTCACCCTTTACATGTATTTCCCTGTGTAAAAAAAAAAATAAAGTTGCGCGTCGTAACATTAGAAAATTTAACAAAACTTAACGACCATATTAACTTTTCTATCATATACCAATGTGAATTCAATATCATAGTTAAGACAGGACGACGCGACGTCTGTCGGGTCAGCTAGTCACACAATAAAAAACATCACTAACTGCAGCTTTAAGAGGATATCCTGATGAAATACATCAGAATATCCTCTTAAACTAGAGTTTATTAGAGTAAAGATTCGAACACGAGTCAATAAAGTGGTGTCTTTCTACAGATTAAACTTTTTTTATAATTTAATAAACAGCGTTAAGCTGGACTCGACAAAGGCCATGTTAACTTTAAATAGTGTCGTTATGAGCGATAATAGTTCTTATTGCAATCCGATACGGGTTAAAATTTGATGTACTTAAAAAAATCGAATAATAAATGAGCAAGCGTATGTCGTAAAAATGCAAATAAAATCGTATAAAATTAGATAAAAACTATCCATCACTGAATGCACTTTGGCATTTTAAATTTTACGGAATATTTTTATTATAATTGTTATTGAAGGGATAAACTGCTTTTAAAGATAATTAAGAGGTGAATTTGATGATTTTTGATGTCCAAATAGGGCCAAAAGTTTATTGCTTTTATCAAATGGTTCTAAGTTTAATGGAATTTAGCTATATTATTAAGATTATTCTTCTCATCATAACTGAAGTAAATTAGTTTTTATTATTAACAATCCTTTCTCACAAAACAGTGTAACAATACTTACGTTCCAAACAATGGCCTAGAAACGTCATGAAGAGTAAAGCAACATAGCAAACAGGCATAAAACTTCTTTTGTCTGTTTCTCCGAAGATCATGCGCATCTAATATGCAGATGGTCTTCATAAGTCACAGCTTGACATAATTAGGCCTTTAGTCTTGACCAAAACTTTTTTTTTCTCCTTGCCTTTCTCACGCCCCTAAAGTTACACTGCCGCACCGACGCAATCCGCAAATACTGGCAATATTTGCCAGTATGTATGGCAGACAAGATAAACGGACTGTACGGAAATCCTATACAATGCGAGATCAGCTTATACTGGAAATGTATAAGCTTGATGTGTAGCCATCGAGATGCAGTGAATGAACTAGATAGGTACAGATGGTTGAAATGTATTTTGGCAGACACATAATATGTTTCCTGAACTAAGGATCAGCAGATCAGGTCGTAATATCGTGGAAGACAAACCGGGTTTTGTCGTAGTAATAGAGTCGTGACCCACTCGGAAGGAGAACATGATGCTACAGCCTGCAACGACAGTTCAATCGCTTTCCATTTATATTGCTATCCACAAGCACGTGGCAGAAATACTCAGAAAGAGAAATTAACGAAAGCATCAGAGGAATATACTCAGAACTAATTTCCGCCCACAGCTTCGCGCGCGTGGTAATTCGATAAATTGAAGTCCTTTCCCAGCTCAAAGTATTCCCATACCAAATTTTATTAAAATCGGTTCAGCCTATTCGGAGATTAGCCGGGCAGACCGAAAGATTCTAAAAATTGCTCTATTGTCAAAAGTACTGTGGCTATTTAAACATTCTTATACACTTAGTAAAAATGTTGTATTGACGTTACGAACAGACACTTCAATTGTATATTTGCTGAATTCCGACTCAGCAAGTATTTATTTCATAATTGCTTTTCGCTCGCTTGGAAATTTCAAAAGCATGCGCTACAAATGGTTTATTTAAATCCACGAACATTGCAGGGCCAATTCTGTATCGTTATAATGATTCCCCGAGGAATCTTACTACGTTCAAACTACCTCAATATCGTGTTTTGTAGAAAACAATGTAACGGTAAGGAATCGGAATGTCATATTTATAAGCAGATGTCGTGTGTGATCTAGGAAATTGACGTGGTTTCGAAGTAAGGAATCGCTAAGTTAGTCGTAGTGAATTAAGGCCCAGGTGGGAGGAAGCTACAATTTCAGGAAAACCAATTCAATTTATGATTACGGAGATGAGATCGGAAATCGGTCATACAATACCATAAACTCATTGGGATGGATAGGTTTCATAGGAAATTTGAATACGCACAACCACATTATACTGACGCTTTACCAAAATAATTGACTTATTATTGTTCAGCCACTATTTCAACGAACCTACTATTCGCTTTTAAAGCCGATTATAAACGATTGCTGGAAAAAAAATCACAGCCCGACTTCACCCTCTACTGCAGGCTTAGCTTATTTCTACTCTACTGTAGAATAGAAATCGCTTGTCTATATTTTTTGGTATAAAACTGTCAAATGTCTATACGGAAACGTAATTTTTGTCTACTCTTCCAACGACAAAACGCTTGTCTACGGTTTTCAAGCTAAGCAGTAGGCGTCTCTCTTCATGTGCTAATATCATCCCCACGCTCTTGTGACAATTCGTCCAGGTTTTACCCGCGATAATTACTACCTCTCTTATTTTAACGTTGAAAGATGTTTAAACTTCAAAAATGTATGGTTAATAATTACCGTTTAGCCCATCTCGCCGCTGCGCAAGAGCAATAATTTACTACATAAATATTCGATTTTGCCGCCCGGTCCAAGGATCGCAGGAGGTTTTTATTGTCATCTCTCGATGTTGAACTGAGCATAGGAAATCCATAAGAGTGCATCAACAGATCACACTGTTCGATTTTCAAATCTCGGCGCTAACCAGCGTGTTGTAGATTCAGTGTTGTAGAATAAGTCCCCCCGCCGCCATATTTTTACGTCAGTGCGCAAACGGGTCTCGTCTGTCCCGAATAAGTGTGTCACGCCTCATTATAAAATACCACAGAGGCGCTATTTGTGTTATGTGCATATATCAGTTCAGATGCAGCCTTAATTAATTAAGATTCAGTCATTTTCTTTATGTTGGATCTGAATAGTATGATGATAAACTCAACTACTGGTATGCTCCAATGTTTGCCGAAAGCCAAATTTATACTGGCAGGTTCCCTGCATTTGCTGGTTATACAGATTCTATAAAATGTTAACTTACTCGAATAACTAGACGTTAAGCTCGTTAGCGGTTACCGGAACCTGTAGTCTATTCTTTACAGTAGTGTGTTTTATTGGGAAAATTATTCCCTGTAAAACAGACTATAGTAAAAAAACAACATGAATGTTGTAGGTGAATATGGAAATTCATGTTTGGGAAGCTTCGCCGAGTCTTCTCGTCGCGTATTCCGCAGAGCCTGAAGACTAAAGTCTTCAACCAGTGCGTCCTACCTGTTATGACCTACGGAGCCGAAACGTGGACACTCACGGTACGGCTGGTCCATCAATTCAAAGTCGCTCAGCGAGCTATGGAACGAGCTATGCTCGGAGTATCTCTGAAAGTTAGAATCCGGAATGAGGTGATCCGGCAGAGAACCAAAGTTGTCGACATAGCTCACAGAATTAGCAAGCTGAAGTGGCAATGAACCGGCCATATTAGCCGTAGAACCGATAACCGTTGGGTAAAGGTGTTCTTGAGTGGAGACCGCGAATCGGCAAACGTAAGGTAGGACGCCCTCAGGCTACGTGGAGCGACGTTCTTCGCCGTGTGACTGGTAGCAACTGGATGAGAGTTGCCGAGAATCGAGCTGAATAACGTGCAATTAGAGAGGCCTATGTCCAGCAGTGGACTGCTGTAGGCTGATTATGATGACCACATTGTGCACATTATAATTTTTTATTGGTATTCCATTTGTTTTGAATAAAATGAAGATACTAAATCAAAATAACCACTGCTATAATTTAATTAAGTTTGTTATAATTGTTTATACAAAATTCTTCAATCCCGGGAACCCGGTATTACTTATTTATTCAGAAAGGAATGTCCACATTATTCGTGGGAAGAAGTTAGGTATATAAGCGCCCGATTATCCGATCACTAATGATGACCTACATATCGGTTATTCGTAATATGGAAACTGATAGTGTGGTATTCATCATCCGCATCATCATTTCAGCCGGAATCCCCCACTGGGTATAAGCTTCCCTTTTCTTCAGCTATACTTTCCAGTTCCGAGCGTCCGTCAACCAAGTCGCTACTGCAACTTCGACGATATCGTCAACCCATCGTGACGTCACACCAGAATCAGCACCCTAATTGCGTAACGCACGATCAGTCATGATCTGAATCATTTTGAAACAGATTGCAGATTGTGTTACGCATTAGGGTGCTGAATTCAGGGCTGAATTAATAAAGAGTAACTAAGTCATAGACAGCAAAACTTACACATTTCTATATTATTATCTTTCTAAGGAATTGTATCACAAGCAAAGAAAATTCTATGTATTCTCTTTAAACTTTTAATTTTATTGGCATTATTACCTCTGTCAGTGTTTTCTTAATGTTTTTTTTTAAATATTCGTCCACGTTTAAAATTATAAGCAAACAAATAAACTAGTACATGCCTCAAATTTTTCGTAGTGAGTTAATTAACCTTGCTCTTATTTTTAACTTTATGAAAGTATCTTAAGTTGAGAGGAACTTGCGCAATGGCTGCGAACTGTTTCAAACAACACCACTCACTTTTTATTGTTTTTGTATCGAAGTGCGCGATGATATGGAAAAACCTTTAACATTGGTGAACAACTTGTTTTCTGTCTGTAAATATTTTTTGTATTTGTATTTTGTATTGATCTACAGTCGTTACGGGTGGTCAGAAGACCGAAAGTCTGACAACCAAGTGGTATCGTATTACTCAGTAACTGGGTTGTGGAGGTCAGATAGGCAGTCCCTTCATGTAAAATACTGGTGTTCAGCTGCATCCGGTTAGACTGGAAGCCGAGCCCAACATATTTGGGATAAAGCAGATGATGATTTTGTATTGATCAGAATCTTTTGATACACAACAATTTATCCTGGTAAATTATTTTGACTGTGTCAAGTGCAGTCAACACGGACACAGCGATATTTGCAAGGCCTTGCTTTCTGCTAGTGTTTTATGAAAAGAAAGAAAGAAAAATTAATTAATTTGTCACAGAAACACATACATACAAAAAGATGAGGTCACGTTAAAATAAATAATAGTTTAAAAAACTAAAAACACGCTTTAAAAACCAAACTAAAAAAGGAGAAAATAATTTAATTCAATTAAAAAGCGTGGGGTGCTTTTTGAGGTATATTTATGTCAAGCACCCCACGCTTTTTAATTGAATTAAATTAGTTTCTCCTTTTTTAGTTTTGTTTTTAAAGCGTGTTTTTTAGTTTTTTAAACTATTATTTATTTTCTCATTTTTAGTTCTGCTAACTACAGAAACGTGTGTTTTTTTCTCAATTTTTTTTTAAATTATTGGATTGTCATTGGTCCACGACAAGTTTACAAAGTTTCAATGAAATCTGACCGTTTAAGGTGGGTCAAAATCGCGCTCAAAGGAGTCGGTTACGTACAAGCATACAAACAAACAAACTAACAAACAAACAAACATACAAGTGAAGCTAATATAAAGCGTGTAAAAAAAATTACGACTGTATTGTACTATTGAAGAAATCCATATCTATACAGAAAACATAATCCCGTGAACACGATGACCACATCTGTTAACCGCCCCCTACCGCCCCTTTTTGCGTCGACCAATAAAACAAAAATACATTTTTCATTTTGTCGTTTTTGTTTTTTTGTTGCTCGTGTTTTTAGGCTCTGTTACAATTGTCACGGATGTCTGACCATCCTTTTTCGACCACTAGGAATGGAACAAAAGAACCGAAGATGAGAAAAGTTTAAAGGTTTTTTGGGATAGCTTGATATGCTGGCGTCTGTACATTGAAAATTTTAATTTTTTAGTTTTTCGGGATCTGGGAACTGGATACTAAAAACGCTTTCTTTAAATTTTTGTCTATTTATCTCTTTGTCAGATGCACATACACTTTAATGTTTCTGCATCACGCAAAAACAACCAAATAGATTTTGTCCAAATTCGTTGAAATTTCTATAACTCAGTCTGTAGGCTATAAATAATCACGGTATTCGCACTGTGGTATGGCGATGATATTGCAATCAAATTCGACTAGGCAAAATATTGCTGATATTTACAGATTTAACCTTTTAAATTATTATCTTCACGCTATATTTTATGGTGCTAAAAAATCAATCATGATAAAATAGGGTGGATTTTCGAGAAGGGGCAACAAGGGCAGGTACCTTAATCGTGGCCGCTACCAGAAAACGGTCTTAGGAAATCTCCTAATTCTTAACTTTTTGAAATTTTTTGATCTAGATTCACAGGTTTTTGAAAAAACACGGTACAGCCGGCAAAAAAATGGTCATTTTTCTCCGCTTCACGCGAACTAAGTCGCCGGTAGAAGCTAGTGATCAATAAAATATCAGTTAGAAACTAAGTAGGTATAGATTGCGGCCCGTAAGTTGAACCAAAATCAGAACAAACAACCAAAGATAGGAGCGCGTGTACTCGTTGCCTCGCACGGAAAAATAATGAGTCACCTTCTAGCATAGGCATTGATGTGACGTGTAGTGAAGTTAATTACAGATCGCGGCAAAGTTGAGACAAAATCCGCCACTTTGGTTCAACTCACGTGCCGCGATCTTAGCATGACGTTTTCTATTTCTACGAAGAATAGACAGTGCTTTTTCAATACAAAGTGACATTTCGTTTCTCCATTTTTGACATCGCACCGTAGATATCTTTATACAATCTGTCTTTTTGACTTTCGTTTGTAACGATCTTTGTCTAGGTCCTTATAAATGTAGACTATTTCAGAAGAATATTTCTTCCCAAACTGTCAACGCTGACAGCAAACTTTCTACTCGAAGGCCACAAAGTATATAGGTACGATTATCTATAAAATCATGATTCGTTTAGAACGCATAACTGTGTTAATTAATAGATAAACATATCTATCTTCTCCTATTGTACAGACGCCAGCACATCAAGCTACCTCAAACTGTCAAATTTTCCCAATTGAACATGTACCATAAATTTAAGCATTTGGAATAAAGTTGAAAATCTATCAAAGAAATTTGATAGATTGGAGTACCTTGATGTGCTGGCCTCTGTACATCATTTATTTAATAGTCATGTCGGTGACGGTGCGACGCGATTTTTGTAGAACAATTTCCATGGAGTTCTCATAGACATTCTATTACTGGGAGCCTTTTACCGACTGCCACAAAAATCGTGACCTCAAACATTCCTAATTCAATCATTTGAATGATTACATCGATGTTGACACTTGTTACAGCTACGCGCTAAATACGTGCTCTGGGCATAATCAAGTCAGAAATATCTACATACCCAAATGTACTGTCTCTCTTTAACATTCGAAACAAATCGCATACGTACTACCATTGTCCGTAAGACACGGCTATTATGTTTCAGTCTGTCGAAAATCTATTTCGACACCGGTCGACTCAATCTACGTAACAAATAAGCAAAGAAGCTATGTACTAACAAACTAAAAAGCTGTCGAGTTGGGTAACGCGTATTTTTGGGAACTTTCGGATTGCGAAGTTAAAGTAAAGGGTTTATTTAATACTGAAATTTGAGTATGAATTAAACGTTTAAGTTCACGATTTATACATATTTTATTACATAACTAGCTTTTGCCCTCGACTTCGTCCGCGTAGAAGTCGAAAATGGTTCTAAAAGGATTTTGAATTGGTTTTTTACGTTATAATTTTGTTATAACATATAAATTATTATGTTAAAATGTAAGCGCTTTCTAGCTGATACATTTATGTTAGGTGCTCCTACCGAGTTATGATATGACAACCTGGTACTTCGAAGGCATAAAGCGTTTTCTAGCTGACACAGCTACCTAGTATGTTAGGTGTGCTTTTACCGAGTTATGACAGCCTAGTTCTTCGACTGTATAAAGCTTTTTCTAGCTGACACAATTACCTATATTAGGTATGCTCCTACCGAGTTATGACAACCTGGTACTTCGAAGGCATAAAGCGTTTAAAAAGCTGACTAACAAACTGTATTTACCTATATTAGGTGTGTTCCTACCGAGTTATGACAACCTGGTACTTCGAAGGCATAAAGCGTTTAAAAAGCTGACTAACAAACTATATTTACCTAGGTATATTAGGTGTGTTCCTACCGAGTTATGACATCCTGGTACTTCGACGGCATAAAGCGTTTTCTAGCTGACACAGCTACCTATAATGTGCTTTTACCGAGTTTATGATAAAAGATAGATGTACTAGCAACCTGCCCCGGCTTTGCACGGCTGCAATTTACATGTGAAGAAGAAGATGGAATACTGTTTACGACACGTTGTTCACAAGTTCTGAACCAAACAAAAACGCCTAGGGTTGCATGAATTCAAAATAGTATTTTATTCGTATTGATAAATACTTCATTTTGTATTTATTTATAAATAATAAATCCTATCTCTATCTGGAATATTGTACCTTTCAAATGATGAAATAACTTCTCAATAAAGAGCTGCGGTTCTGGAGATTGCACTCCACATATACTCAAACTCACAAAAATCGCTCTCTCCCTTTATCGCCGACCCTGGTTACTTATTTCTTTTAGTGACCGTACACTTTAATTAGGCAATTAAGTACCTACCAGAACTAAGCCGACCCTACGTCGCAATAGATTAGGTATAATGTGATTAATTTTCATATAATATGCGTAGTAAAAGCATAATTATAATATCCAATTAATTTTGAAACAATACACCATATTGATCAGCAGATTAATCAACAGACTTTCAAAACCATAACACCACAAGCAGCGCGTATATTTTGGATAATATAAAATCAATAAACCCGGAGCTAAAACACAGCTGATTGATACATTCATTCACAACACGCACAGCTTCCGGCTGAGTCCTCCCGTCAGGAACAACTCTACTCACTCATTACTAGTCATTACCTACTAAAATGAAATGGACCACACAAACCCAGTATTTGTTCAGTGAGGGTCAATGAGTGAGCCAATGGGTACAAAAACCTGCGGCCGCGACCCGAGAGGCTGTAAATCAGTCGGCAAGTCATCTTTGACGACATCTGTTGAACAGGCAACGTGCGCTTGAGCATAGGCGCCGCATGCGTAAGCCTTGTCACGGACTGTCTTCATAGTTTTTAGCTCATTCGTTTCTTTTATTTATAATTATTATCGACTTTTACCCTCTCTAAATTGAAACCTATGAAAATGTATGGTTTATTGTTATTTTCCTGGTATTACTTTATTCTGTGTTTATTAGTAACAAGTTACGTATTAATGTGTTTTAAAAGTGACTTTATTTATTTTAAGAACTTAGGGCTGATTTTTCAATAGCCAATTAACTTATATCCGAGGAAGTTTGAGAGCAGTGGTGATGAAATTATTTACACAATGTTAAGCGTCCGTTTACGACCTACATCTCGTATGCCGTTACCACTGGGCCACCACTGTCCATGTATGCTATTTTCCAATTATAATAATTGTTTCTGCTAAAAGTACCAACCGAACTGTTCGCAATTTTCGTATCTATTAAATTATAATAAGGTAATCAAAACACGTAGGTATATTTTTAGGTATATTCTTGCTTAAAGCAGTGTAGTGAATTGTTGTATTTTACAAACAGGTGCTTGTTTTGTTTAATCTTTTCATTTCATCTATTATAGTATGATACTGGTCGCACAGTGGTCGAAATTCGACCATAATTCATTTAAAACTTAATGTATTTCTAATGCATTATTATATTTTTTTAAATACTTTTGTGCACTCCTTCTCCATATAAGCATTTAACTGTACCAAATTTAATACTCCTCCGTTATTATTATTTTTCGTAAAAAGGCAACTTCGTCTCAAAACGACAATATCCAAAAATATATGGTAACCCTACTCGCGCAAGAGTCGGGAAATGGGGGTTTGTTTAAACTGCCTATGATGACGTCATCCGTGTCAATGATAAATAATGTTGCTTTAGTTAAAAATAGTTCACTATTGACGGATTAATTTATGACCGCTGACCGAATTCTTTACAATACCAGCATTATATTAGAAAGAAACAATGGGCAGAAATTGCCAGTTATGTTCCAAATTCGGTTCACACTGTAATGGAGCAAATTGAAAAGACAAGAAGTATTATTATGGGAGGAAAATTGATTGCATTTAAGTAGGTACTATAATAAATTGAATTCACCATTGTTTTTATGAAAAAATAAAACCGTAACGGCCTGTTCCACATGGTAGCACCATCCAGCAATTCATTTCTAAAATTGAACAGTACCTATCTGTATTTTTCTGCCACACAAGTTTATCCTTCCACTGACTTGTTAGACTTATCGAATGATGATGTAAATTTTTCTATCTACAAAAGAAACATTTTTATTTTCTACAGCGGTTTCATAGGAACATGTTTTTTTTTTCGATGGTCTCATTTCTTATCTCCTCGAAGACACTTGTTTGCTCCCGAATATGTTTTAAAACAAGCCAGACGTGTCCACTTTTGTTTTCGTTATTATATCAACCCAGATGTTGTTTCTTTGAAGTTACTTGTAAAATGGAGATTGTTGTCGCATTCCTATTTAGATTACCTGTGTTACTATTATATTGGTTACAATCAATGTAAAGCAATAGTTCAGCAACTTCACAAAAACGATGTAACGTGTAAAACGATGTTGACATCTACATGCAACCTATTTTGATGTAGAGTTGTAAAAAAATAAGTTTGTAAAACGATATTAACATCTACATCCAATATATTTTGAGATAAAGTGGTAACAAGAATAGAAGTTTGTAAATCGATGTTAGCATCGTCATACATACATCCAATCTTTTTTGGGATACAGTAGTAACGAGAGGAGAAGTTTGTAAATCGACGTTAACATCTACATCCAGTATTTTTTTTAATAGAGTGGTAACAAGAAGAGCAGTTTGTCAATCAATGTTAACATCTACATCCAATCTATTTTGAAATAGAGTGGTAACAAGAATAGAAGTTTGTAAATCGACGTTAACATCTACATGAAATATATTTTGAGATAGAGTGGTAACAAGAAGAGAAGTTTGTCAATCAATGTTAACATCTACATCCAATCTATTATGAGATTTTATAGCCAAGTCTTTAGTAAGTTGTAATTGAACACTGGTGACTACTAGGGTAACATGGGACAGGAAGGAGCTCTTTATAATAGGTACTAAGCAGTGTGGGTGGAACAAGGAAACCAATTAAGACTATAATATTGTGACTTATACCGGTCATGTAGAGCCTAACATGCAGTATTAAGTATTTACTTATTTTTATTGGACAGGTTATATCACTTTGACCGCACTGTTGCGATGGTGTCGCGGAGACACATTTATGTTACGTGAGCTTAGTGTTTGTTTTGTTGCGCGTTTTCAAGAAAAATGGTGGGAAGTGAAGTATTTTTTTAATTATATGATTCTGTGTCTGCAAGAATTAAACATTTGATACTTATGTAATAAATAATTATACCAAATATAATTCATGTAAAATCAGTTCGTTATTTCTTTATAGATAAAGTCACTAACGTGTAAATAAATAACTATTATGTGTACACAACGTATAAGTAAGCATGCCAATTATGTAACACATTTAATTCGTAGTGGGATTTACTATTTTAATAACACCTTCAGGCTTAGCATGACGCTTTCTATTTCTAAAACCGTAGAATAGAAATCGCTTGTCTACATTTCTCGGTACAAAACTGTCAATTGTCTACACAGAAACGTCATTTTTGTTTACTCTTCCGTCGACAAAACGCTTCTCGTGCTATAAGCCTGTAGATTATATTAGTGTGTCACAAAGGGTTCTTCTCATACCGTGTTCACAATCAATATTCCATGTCCTTATTAAATGTGCAAAAATATATGTGGATTCAAAATTCGTAGGTATGATAATTTTATCCAGTATTTTAATTGTAAAGACCAGCTTTTATTTTATTTATGAGGCGTTAACATTGTTCTTGATACGAAACCTGCTTAGTTATGCTAATGAAAATTACATTTATATTTAAAATAATAATATACGCTAAGTGCCATAGCAACTAAGTAACAATTTATTACCATTTAAGTTACATTATAAATGTATAAGGTGCAATTATATTTCACTAAGCGAGAAAAAATAACAATAAAACGATATCCTGTTAATTACAACATAATATTATGTTGTGGGAAAATATTACAATAGGCCGCCATCTTGGATTTATCCTTGACTAGCTTATTAACTTAATCACATGTATGTGGCTAACAGAAGTTACTTGTAGTATTGTCTTGTGATATGTAAGAGAGGACATACCAAAAAAACCCTTCTCTTGTTCTGGATTTCGTGAAAAGATAGCAGAAGAGCTTTGTTTTATAATAATAAAAAAATAAAAGAAGAAATTTGTTTCTTAACGGGTACCTACCACCTTATAAGAATCAAGTTTATCAGTTGAAGTTTCTCTTTTATCTCAAAAAGATGTATACCTATGTTGCATCGACAAGAATTCATTAGATTGTCTACTATTTGTGTTCCTGCATCAAATACATAGTATCAATTTATTAAGTTTGAAATAAGTAATATTATGTATAGTGTCTTCACTTAACACAAAATAATAAAAGAACAATAATTTGGAACAAAATATTGTTAATTTTGGATCAAACTATTGTTAATTTTGAAACAAAATATTGTTAATTTTGGAACAAAATATTGTTCTGTTATTTTGTTGTAATTCTGTTGTTGTACCATAGAATAACGGCTGATAGGAGATAATGGAAGAAAAAAACTTGTTGCGCCGTCCCCAAGTAACATGGGACAACGGCAGGAAGATTTGGATGATGATATATTATAAATTAATAATATTTAATAAATTAAATTAATTATTTTCTATTATCTTCTAGAGGCTGACTGTACCTTTATAGAAGTGATAAGTGCGTTTTATAAGTTCGTATGCATTACTTATCATTTTTAATTATGAAAACATTCAAATTAATTATATGAATTAACATAATTTGATAAACACAAAGCAAAGCTATTATTATGTACAGGTATATAAAAAAGAAAATAATCATAATGCATCAAAAAATAAGTCCGCATCGTTGTCAACGGGAAGAGTGCCCAAAAGGCTGGCAGCATTGCCACGTTGTATGGCAATGCTGATTCTTTGGCCGAAATATAGGCCAGCCCTTTGGTCACGTGGAGAGTCAACCAACCGCTTGGAAATATCTCGGAAAAGTAAGTGGGCACTCGGACCCCATGGCCCTAGAGTTTCAACCCCAAACGCCTCGAATATATAGGTTCCAGTAAGATTGGAATATTTGCGCCGTTTGAGGTTTTCCGCACCTGCAGCAGCCGCCCCAGCACAATTCGCCGTACTAGAAAGATGGGATGGCGCAAGGGTGTCGACACATGTTGCATCCCACACCAAAGGCCGACCTAACTTCCAAGGCATTATGGACATAACATAAAGTGATAAGTTAATTTTCTTTACAAACTACAGAAGCGCCTCTAGCGGCATTCTAGGGTAAGCTCGTGTAAATGATAAGCGCATGACGTGTTTCCCGCCTTTCACACGACGGATTTCATGAACCGCGCGTTTTCTACACTACTTATCTGATCTATACTTCTAAGCTATGTTAGAAGGAGGAAAAGTTTGTTTGAACTACCATTGCGAATGAAAAAAAATCTTTTGAAATTTTATAGCCCAATGCTTGAGAAAGGTTTATAATAGGCTATTTAAGCCATGGTTGTCTTAGACGAACTAAGACAACCATGGCTTAAATGGTTCTAAATTGTCTGTACTATATTCGCCTTAAAGCTTTGCTTTTTTTTTAAATCACCCTGTATAATAGTATAGACAAAATATTTACCTGAAAAATGAGTTCAGAAGATACTTTACAGTAATTTTGATTTTTACATCATAAAAGTTAGAAATCGTCGTTTTGAGATACAATTTTGCCAGGTATTACTGCATTTTCATGATTCCTAACTGTTTCTTCCCGACCTTCGACCCACAATACGTTGGTAAAACTTCGTCGTCATCAGCTAATTTAGTCACTCGGCATTGTTCACTCCTGCTTCTTTTAGGTTTTTAGCATTGACACTTTAATTTTAAAATGGAATGAAATAATTATATAAATGAACGCCACATAATTTCATAAGATAAATAGTTACACATGATTACAATAAAGTGTGACAGCTAATATTTAAATAAATTATTTAAAAAAATGTTATTAATCGTAACTGCAACACGTTTAATGTAATTTTGTTACAAAGTGTACATTAAAAAGAACCTTTTTTAACTTCTGTCTAATGCTATTGTAAATGGAGTATAATGTTACCGGCCAAACCCAATTTCAGGCCAAACAGACTTATCCTACGCGTGATATGTCGCAGCCAACTAGCTTAATTAGCCATTTCGTTAACAGCCTTTGGAAGTAACGCTCGCCGGCCGCTGCCGCGGCGCCGCTCGCTACGCTCGCTCGGCTCGCGCGCTTTTGGTCACAGTTCTAACCTAACCTAACCCATTTAAATCGGCGTGCCCCGGCTTAATAAACCAGTTTGGCCTAGGACAAACTAATTTGGCCTGAAATCGGGTTTGGCCGGTAACAATATACATATAATAAAATCGTAGCAAAGTCAAAAACAATTTTTACTAGACAATTTTTTTTACAGACATTGAGTTTTGTTTTTTGTAATTTTTGGTGAGATCTGGGAACGATTCTAATGCCGAAAATATTTTATTCATAATTTTTGTCTGTTTTTCTAAATGTATGTTCCAGCATTACGGGAAAACTACTAAATAGATTTTGTTCAAATTTTGCATAGATATTCCGTTAATGTCTGCGCAGGCCGTAGGGTATCAATTATCACGCTTTTTGCCATGGGGGATGAGCAATTTATTCGTATTCTTCTCTATAGTTTACCGCCAATTGTAAGAACACGGGCCGAAAGATTAGATAATTGCAGAGAGTTACAGATTTGAACTTTTAAATGATTACTATTACGCTTTTCCATTACGCATCTATGCAGCAGTGATGGACATCATAATAGCTATAGTTAGGATGCGGCAATAAGGATAGGTAACTCAACAGTTGTCACCACATGCAAACGGCTTCAGGAGACTATTCTTATTCGCTTTCACAAATAAAAATAAAAAGTGCAGTCAGCAAATAATTATCAATTTTCACAAATAAAAAATGTGGTGCCAATCGGTCCTGTTTCTTATACTCTAACTCTATGGGACCACAGAGGTTTGAGTATTACAAAAGTCGGAAATCGCAAAGAATCTTCTCATACATTTACGTAGGAAAGGAGACTAGATGAGAGCGAACACAAATACCAGTGTATGACAATATTCAAATTATTCCATTACTTCACTGGGCTTATAGAGGACAAAGCAGATAGTTACAGACATGATTAACTAAGCGGTTGGACGATCCCTTTGCGAACCTGTAGTTGTCAGTTCAATTCCCAAGTATTGGTATGTTTTTAGAAGTAGCGGTTCGCTATGAATATCGAGTCGTGAGAATAGTTTTCTATGAGTCCAATTAGAATTTAAAGACATTTTGCCTTTTGTTTATGCTTTTATATAAGTCTACCTAGCTTAGATAAGCAAAACGTTTTCATTTTAAAATCTAAAAAGAGTGACTAAAGTAAGTTTTTATGGTATTTTTTATAATATAAGGATACTTAGTTGTATTTTTATGTACCTAACTAACGATTTTTTGTTTTTGATACACTTTTTGATAATTTCAGGTTAGGAGGTTTTAAAGTTATATATAAAACGGATATTCCAGTTGTAATCATGTAAATCGGAGCACTTTTTTCGAAGGAATTACAAGATTTGGTATATTAAAAAAAAAAAAAAAATTCACAAAACTGATGTACAATCACAAATGTAATAAAATCAGCTACAAAACAATATTTTTGATTGACATCTACTAGATGTGAACCTTGCATGTCTATTATTTTGTAAAACACTTACTTTAAAAAAAAATACAATGCTTACAGGATTACATAAAAATTACAAAATGGGAACTTTCCCATAGAATATGACAAAGATTAAAGAAAGAAAAACTTAAATGTAAAACGATACAAAAAAAACAGAAATTATACAAATAAAACTCTAAGTTTAGTCCTAACTGAGGCTACAGAACCAGCAAATACATCTATTTCCCCACGAATGGAGTTGGCAAGAGAAAGCATGCGGCAGATGGGTGCAAAATTACCTATATTAGTTCGACTATAAGGCTGGACGAAAGTCTTTCGGTTAATTAGCGGAAATAGTTAGTTTAGTTTAGTTTCTATGATTTTTATTACGTGTTGATATGTTCAATGTATGTGTTTTATATGGTTAAGAAAGGTGATTCACTAAAAATTGTCTGTGAGGTAAAGTAGGCCCGTATGAAAGGCGTGCCAGTTGTCGGTACTAGGTCGACTCTGCTATAAAGTCGTCCGACCCTTCCTCGTTGAAGCGCCAGCCCGCGCCGCAGCTGAGCCAGTAGCTTTAATTTCCCCGATCAATAATAATAATGCCAATATTTTGATCCAGCCTGTCCCCAATAACAGCTGTCCCCTTATCAGTGACGCCCTGAGCGGAGGCCCGTACCCCACAGGGGGTGCCCCCAGCGTGCAGTCGCTTAGCTTATAATTTTTTAGTTTGTAAGCCCTGGCTAGAGGCGTTAAGTTAATTCTTAATGGCAGCCCCAGGAAAGCCCGGTTAAGCAGTCACGGCCTCTCAAGGCCAATTGCGAGATGCCCGACAAAAAAAAAAAAAGATTGCGGCAGCCGACCGCCACATGGGCAGCAACTCTTACTAATGCGGGAGGGTCTCGCATTAGTAGGATTCACTGGCCATGGCATACCCTAACCATTCCCGACGACGCTATAACCTTTCTGCAGGAGAGTAGCATGTCCACCAGTATTCTCGAAATACATAAACACAGAACGCCATCCTTCCATACTCCCCGCCGAGGCCCGCTGCGACGTACAGGATGCCCTTAGTGCGTAGACGCTATGTTTTAAGTTTTGAAGCCCTGGCTGGAGGCCTTAATATATGGAGACAGCCACAAGCAAGTCCGGTTATGCAGCTGACAACTTCCTAGGTTGACCTGCAATCAGCCATCTCCAAAAAAATGCACCCCAAGAGGCAACGACCAAGAAGAAGCCAAAATCTGCGGGCAAGACTAAAACAAAAATCTGCATTTTATTCCAGCATGGCGTCCTTATCGCTACCAGTCTCTACCCGAGGTCCTTATTGATTATACTACAACACAGGATCACATTCCACTACCGCATTCAGGGCTGCGTGGTGACGTGTGCCGCCAGCGTAGTTACTCGACTAAGATACTAGGGCGTTCACATCAACAATAGTGGGAGTGGCCTGGACGCACATACATTACTGCTCTCAGCACGATGAAGGAAAACATCGTGAGGAAACCAGCATGTTCTAGAACCAAAACTTTGAAGACATGTTACATCTACCATCCCGCACTAGGCTCGCATGACGGTTCATGGCCCGCTCCATCTAACAGAGAGGAGGCTATGTCCTAGCAGTGGAACCATTATAGGCTTACGTTTACAATAACAAGGATAACAGTATCACACATTTTGAAAAACGTCTAAAAACGTTCGGAGCATGGCAAAATTGCAATCACGGTCATGTATTACGGAATCGCTGCCTCACTGCTTCTTGGTAGCCAAACAGGGCACGCCAGGACAAGACAAATTCAGCAACAAAGACATGATGGGTGCTGTCACAGTTGTGTTTAGTGGCGAGTTCCGGCAATCACTACATGTACTGAGGAAAAGGAAACTAGAACTGACGAGGTGAATGCTACGTTGATTGGACTGCGCTTGACCATCAACATTTGAGCTCGTTTTAAACTTAGTGTAGACACTCTACCAGAGGAAAGTGGTTATAGGCCTACCAAAGGCTCTTGGTAGAGTAGTTCCCACTTTAGAAGATCAGATTTGTCTGGACTAAGGGGACAGTTCAATACCGTACTAAGAGAATTCTTGGGTGTGTGAACGGGCCATTTTAATTCCCAAAAATGATCAAGCTGCAGCGAACAACCGCAGTATTCTGTAGAAAAATGAAGGCCATAAGCCCATTGGCGGTAACCGACCTCAGGACAAGCTACTTCTTACACGGACAACTGTACTGTAACTGAAACTACAAACGTAGTTTACAGGAAAATTTTATAAACTGTGGTGACTTACGACTTCCACGCGAACGAAGTCACGGGCACAAGCTAGTTGTTGTATAAGGTAATGTAATTTAATTATACCATTTTCTTTACTAATCTCTTAATCAAAATCATCCGGTATCTACCTATTGAATTAATTTTCATTTATATACCTTATTATAAAGCATTTATTATTGTTGTGCCGGAACTGGGAAAATATTATTAATAATGTTTCTTGTAAGTGAAGATTCACAATGGGCCTTATTAGAATAGAAAGCTTAAACACCAATCAATAATAGTATTATGATTTTCGTTAAAAATATATTGCCATATTATGTCCATTGATAGTGATATCACGGTTACAGCCACATAAGGTGAGGAGGTGTGAACATGACAGACCAACATTCTTCCATACCTTAAGTTTTTGCTCGAATTGCGAAGGTGGGATATTTTGCAAGTTAATTAGATAGTTCCATTATACCATTGTTAATTGTAACTGTTAGTAAAAGGTGCTCGACCCGACGATGATTCAAGAAGAATATGCGTGTCATCTTTGCCTATACTGGTAGGTACGTATATCATCATTTAGGCAAACCTGGGCACATCACCGTTGATCGTAAATGAATGAAGTTAACATTTCGAGTAACTGATAAACTAAAGTTTTAAGTTAACAAGTTTCTAAATTGTTAACGGACACACTAACGTACGTTAATTTGCCATTAGTCCGTTAATCGTTAATTAAGTGTCTAGGTACTATATGCCAAAAGGACACCGCGCGAATCGCGCCGAGCCGCGAAGAACACCTTCAGATAATCCATAAATAATAATAATAATTATTACAAATTCTGTAAAATGTTCCGACACTATGTATATGATTGCTGTATGTCGGAGAGAAGGTACTTACTTATTTTATTGTTTCGCTTATTTATTTATTTTGATTTCATTAATTTGGTTTAGTAATATGTAATAAATTAGTTATATTATCATGAAAACGAAAGTGCGTGCTTCCATACCTAATACCATCTGGTCCATCAAACAAGCGATATCATTTATAAGCCTGAAAACTGAGTTCAGAGCTCGCAGCGCCATCTATCAACGTAATCGACACAGATGCAGTTATACAGTTTCTACACTTCGTATTACCTTAGGCCAGGGGTCGGCAACCCTTTGAGTCGGAAGAGTCAAAAATTACAATTTACAACATTTTAAAGTTTTTAAAGAGCCACAAAAATTTAAAATGTTATATAGATTACTAAAAAAGTCTCAGTCATTATAGTTTTCATAGTAAAATTGCGTGAATCGGAACTTTTTAGGTACCCGTTATTGTCAGATTACTTATTCACTACCCACAATTCACATTGGAAATTGGAATAGAATCAAATGTCAGTTCAACTGAAGTGACCGTATTGTACGTAGGTACTTTTGACGATTCCATTTCGTTAGCAAGCTTACCTAATATTGAAATGGCATAGTTGCGTTTTCAGCGTAATTGAGCTTTCCAGTTCCGAAAACGTTCGGAATCGGATTATGTAGCACCAAATGTCAACGGGAATATTTATTTTTTATTTATTTAATTAAGGTTCACCAACAGTTGTTACAGATAATAAACAAATAGGAACATATAAGTAATAGTGTCTTAAATCTAACAGGACAACCAATTGCAGGCAAACACCGCATGCAAAATGCTCTTAGTGTTTATAACTTTAATTTAAAGACTTAATGTACTTAAATTCTAATGTATGTATGTTGGTGTATACAAAATAATACTTATCATATCGATTCTTATACGCAAGTACTTAAAAAAAAATATGTTCTACTTCACCCGGTTAGACTCGAAGCCGACCCCAACGTATATGGGAAAAGGTTGGGCAGATTACGAGGTAATTTAAAAACTTTTGAAATCAGGGCTTTGAGTTTTGCAGGACTGACACAAAGGCTGATGGGCATTTTAGCATGCATATAACGGCACTGTCATTTTAATCTTTGGCTAAGTTATAATGGATTGATGATCCTTAATGTTCTTTATTTCTCTAATCTCAGGTTGGTCCGATAATTGGGAGCTTTACTGGGTAGTGCCCGTAAGAGGTCCTGATTGAGGATATCTGCTTACTTGAACTGTTGTGGACGTCAATTGGACAATATGTAATACTTCAAACATTTTATTCTCGGCCCACAACGTCTGATATTTCTAAGTCAGTTTACAAATTACATACTTTATAAAACTTTAGTTGCTGAACTATGGAGTCAGATTTAGATGACGCTAGCATTTAACAGTAATCAGGCGATATTTTTTGTTACAAAACCCCTAAGCACATTCTTATTAACCTTCACTTCTTGAAAGCTTTTTTAAATGTTTTTAAAACTTCTTACATATTGAATCGTCTTATAGCTCGCTCGCCACTAAATTGTGATGCGTTCCGAATTAACATCCTACATTCATATAGAGCAGTTCCCACAACTCCCCAATATCCTTTAACCACATAAATCAGGGAACTGCTAGCGACGCCATGGTTATGCTATTAGTGACTCGAGCTCGAATTTGACGCAGTACTAGTGGGTCAATTTGACAGCTTCCTAGAACTCGTCAGTTCCTGGACGTCGAGTACGCTGTGACACTAATATACGAGTGCCGTGGCTTACTGGCCCAGCGTGCGCCCGCGACGCCTTGCTACTGCACACACATACCTGACCACAGATGGTGCTGCAGGTAACAGGCGGTAGCGAGTGGGCACATGTCGATGTTTGAGTTCCAACGCCAACGAAATATTTAGGAGTTATTAATAAAACTTCAAAAGTAGACGTAATTATAATCTTAATGAGTCAGTCACTGCTTGAAATTATTTGGATTCGTCTAAAAGCCTTCCCATCCTCTCGCTACATCTTGGGAGAAAGTTAACTTTCGATCAGCATATGATCAATACTCATCGGTCATGAGTAGGTAGGTACTCGGTTCATTTGAAACCCTGTGCCAGACTCTAGTGCCAAGTTAAAGGAAACCATTACAATAGTAAAGTAGAGAAATCCGTACGTTTAAGGATTTGTAAAGCAATGAGAGATAGCTTCACTTGTGTAGATCGTAGAATGATTATTTCACGCCAATAATACGAGTAAGTGAAAATACTACTTTTTTTACTTAGAATGGACTATGAAGTCCTCCATTCAATAGCACAATAAAACCCTCTACAGATTTTGATCAAATCAAATCAAATTGTCAAAAAACCCGCTATCACTTAAAAACTGCACCTCATTCTTAAGTAGGGCACACACGTCTCCGCATATAGGTATTTGCGGCTAGAACAATCACACCGTTAGCTGGTATGTCGGTCGGCGGCCCTTGCGTTGCATCGTGAATAAAAATTGACCGTTTAAGTGTGTAAATGTCTACATAGTCAGTTTTGGACGAGACACACACTTGATCGGTAATAACCGTTCCAAAAGTATCCAATGAAATTGTAAACAAACCCTTTTCAGCTTTGGGCACGCCACAATTGCTGCGGTAAGACTTTGAGCAGTGGATTGAGAGGCGCCACAGCGTCCTCACCTTCCGCCTGACGCAGGTCCTCACGGGTAACGGTTGTTTTGGGAGGTTCCTGTTTCGGATAAGGCGGGAGGAAACGCACGGGTGTTACCACTGCGTAGATCGCTCGAAGGACACGGTGGAGCATATGGTGGAGGTCTGCCCGGCTCGGGTGGAGCACCGCTATGAGACATCTTCTCAAAGCCAGGAAAGACTGGAGGGCCAAGCCGCCTGCCAGGCTTCTCTGAGAGTGTCCGACTTTCAAACGCAATCGACGTAGCACAGCCATTTAATAAAGTACAAACCTATCAGATTGAACACCTCAAGAAGGGATTGGAAACGCTGCGTTCAAGGCAAGCCTGTTGAAGTTTGGCCTGGGGTAAAATCATCGGGCGCTCTTGATCGTGTCTACACCGTCCATGTAAAGAACTTTGACTACTTTTGTCTGCGCATGTTATTGCATCATGTTCAAGGTCCAACTACCTTTAAGAAACTTAAATTTGCTAACGGTCACGAAGACAAAACTTATAGAGAAGCATGTGAAGCTCAACGTCTATTAGAGAACGATAACCACTAGGACGAAACTATGAGGAAGCCGTGTAGTGCCGATCACCAGACAAAATCAGGGAACTTTACGCAACCCTCATATCATCTTGCGGCCTTTCCAATCCTCAAACGATATGGGAAAAGTACAAAGAGTACATGGCCGAAACCATTTTGCGGCGACTGCAGCAAGTACAGCAGATAATAATATGTCTTTTAATGATCACATATGAACCGCTGACAAAGTTTGAAAACAAAGTAATGACATTGGCGGGGAAGCAGCTATAAGATTTTGGAATGGTTCGCTCTCGACGATGAGCCGAAAGTGACGATGAAATTGCTCGAGAATTCAGCTACAACTTCACCAAGTGGCCGAATTAGTTCCTCAGTTGCTTCCAGAACAAAGTCACGTGTTTCAACAGGTGTTACGTCAAGTAGAGTCTGGGAATGGTGCACTCTTTTTTCGACGCCCCTGGAGGCACCAGACAAACGTTTTTGTTTAACTTATTATTGGCGATCATAAGAACAGACGAGAAAATTGCTGTTGCCGTGGCTTCCTCCGGTTTAGCCGCTACACTACTGAATGGCGATCGCACTGCACATTGTGTCCTAAAACTGCCATTAAATCTTGCACATCTTCCTGTGCAACTTCATTAATCTGCAATTTCAGCAAATATAGCTCTCGAGGTATGATGCTCCGACATTGTAAACTTTTAGTATGGGACGAAAGTACGATGTCCCCCACAAAAGCTAAAAAGGCGTTAAACTCAACTCTGCAGGACGTGCGAGACAGTACTGATATTATGGGAGGCATGGTAGTTTTACTGGCTGGTGATTTCCGTAAAACTCTACCGGTGATCCAGACAAGCACACCTTTCCTATGTCACGTCATCATGCTTATGGCCAAAAGTAAAAAAAATAAACTTATCTACAAATATGAGAGTGCATGTTTATATAGACGCAGATTCGGGATATTATGAAGAAACGCTTGAAAATTGGCGATGGACGTTTGGACACGAATGCTGAATTGCTGACGGTCGTATTTTAGTGACGGGGGAATTCTGTTATTTGGTCGAAAACAGTGCTTTGGCAATGTTTTTTTATTGCTAAAGTTTACCTAGACTTACAAATAAATTTAAATTGTGATCATTGGCTATATGCGAGAACAATCCTTGCGCATAAAAATAAAAACAATAACAGTAGTTCTCTCGTCGTCTAAAATCAATAAGAATCTACCTATTAATATTAACATTCATAGTTCCATTTAAGTGCAGTCGGCTCTCAGTCTAAATCTTCAATATACAAAATTGTAATTATTTTGAGCGCCAGTTGAAATAACTTTAATAGAATAATAGAATGCCTGCTCAGTGCAAACTTGGTTGCAATAAGTAGTGCACGGAACGGCAACGCCTGGGCTGCTCCTTACGTCCTCCAAAGCAATCATTTGATCTTTTTGGCGCGAAAAGTGTTTTTTTTTTATTACGTGGAAACTACAAGGACTAGAGAATTGAAATATTGCTGCATATGGCAGCCATTATGCCTTAATTTTTGAGCTACATAATACATAATCATATCTTCACCTGTAAAACCAATTAAATTGGTAGTTATACAGGTTGAAATTGAAAACATGCGACAAACCGAAATGGGAGATTGTACTCATCATTATGAACAACTTTTACTAAGGGAACGAAGATGCAAGCGCAAAAAAAAAACAGCTGTTCCCTACATTTTGACAAGTTATGCGAACATAAATGTAGGGAACAGCTGTTTTTTTTTCGCGATTGCATCTTTGGTCCCTTAGTAAAAGTTGTTCATAATGATGAGTACAATCTCCCATTTCGGTTTGTCGCATGTTTTCAATTTCAACCTGTATAGTTAAGGTATTCACTAATCCATCCGATAGTTCAATCTTTCAAAACTTTTCGAAACCGGAATCCTTTGGCATTAAGTTTTAAATGTCAGCTATGAATTGCGTCTATGTCCAAGCGACTTGTCTATAAAATTAAAAGCTAGGATTTCCTGTGCACTAAACTAAAAGTTCATTACAGGAAAACGATTATTCCGCTTCATCAAAACGCTCCACAGCAAGTTGTATTATTTGTTACGCACGGCCACTTCTTCAATTAAGCTTATTTATAATATATGTAGATACCTATAAGTTGAATTATTAGAAATCTTTGAAGTAAAAATTCTATTCCTTAAAATCATCTGCCTAGCCTTTTCCCAACTATGTTGGGGTCAGCTTGCAGTCTAACCGGATATGCTAAATCCCAGTATTTTACCTGGAGCGACTGCCTAACTGTCTCTGGTTGTCCGACTTTCGTGCTCCTGACGACTCGTAACGACTGTCAAAGATCGACCCGTAACTATGACAGTCCGATGGCTTAACGAGCTTTCCGAGGTACAAAAAGCACGTCTTGATATGTAAAGATGGTCACCCATCCACGGATCAACCTCGGCAAGCGTAGCTTAACCTGATCGATCGGTGTGAGCCGATGTTATTACGTAGCCACAAGCCCATCTTATTCGTTAAAAACATCTGAAAAATAAAGAAGTCACAGAATGCAATCAACTGCAAAAATCTAAGTCGCATTGAGCAAATCACACCTTATATTGGTCACGTAGTCGGAATATCAGCCACTTGTCACCAAATTACGTTTAACTGCCAGAATCGGAGCAGATAAACCATTCATTGCATCCCGAAATCGATAGACGTTCCTATTTATAGCTCAGTCAGACCTCATCGCTCTGTAGCACTGTAATTAGTGACAAAGTGAATTCAGTTCAATAAGTCAGTGTTAATCTTTGGTAACGTTCTATTAAAAACTATGACAGCTGGCTCGTTGGTCTAGTGGTCGCAATCGGTACTACTAAGCATGCGGCCCTGGGTTCTATTCCCAGGTCGGGGAAAGTGTTATTGGGTGTATCTATCTGGAATTTCTCAGTAGCAACCCGGTGTTGGGTGACCCTATTGATGATAATAGGCTCGCCCCCAGGACATGCGACTTAAAACATAACTGGAGAAAAGTGAGTACGATTGGTGTACTCTGTACATCTCTGCCCAATCCTTCGGGGAAACAAGCCGTGGCGTTTTGTTAATAACTATGATTATAGTAATTCTTAGCATAGCTAAACGTATAAGATTTCCGTACAGTGCGAGATCAGCGTAAACTGGAAATGCATAGCTTGATGAGTGGCCTTGTGTACGAGCGATTCATTGATGACAACAGACCTACAATCTAAAAATAGAACAGGTCCAATTTGGTCCGAGAATAGTAACAGGAGGAACTTCAATCATACCTTGACTGCAAACCTCAGAACCGAACCATACACCAGTCAGCCACTTCCCATTACAAGCTGAATTGGTACCTGAACATATGATCAAGAACCAAAAAAATCACATAGTTTAGCAATTGACGGTTAAACAATACGATAGCAAAACTAATGATAACTTCGACTCGTGCCGACCCCCTTTTGAGCCATCCAATCCGTCACGGCAAGTAAGTACGTGACTGAGGCGACACGGTTACAAATATAAAGGTAACAACTTATGAGATCGCAGCGATTGAGGGAAACCACGGTGTGAGAGAAAAGCGACAGAACGCACTCATTCTGGACAAATCACAGTAATAATAATGTCCTGAGAAAACGACGTTTATTACCCAACCTCAAAGTAATAAAATATATATGAAATGATATAACTTTGTCGATAGCCAAAATAACTCGTGACTCGGTAAAATAACATTAATACGTCACTTGCAGAAAACTGCAATTTTCTAACCATAGATTTGGTAATACTGGGTGTTTGGTGCATCGTGTGCCAAATTGAAATGGTCGACTGAAGGGGTCATCTGCTACCCTTTCAGACCCCTTAAAACCTTTCATGCCCTATGGATTTTTATAGCAAATTTTTATTGTTTTATTTTAAAAAAAAACACCCAAATTATACATAGAAATGCAAATAACAAAAAAGTATAAGTCGTATACTCTGAATTTTAATTTTATTTAGATGTGTATTGTTTGTTGTGTGTTGCTCAAACAGGTTTACGCTATGCGAGAAAGAGATACGAGACAGATTTTACCTGATAAGAGTGAGATAACAGATTTAATAGGTTTGGCAGGTATCATTTTAGCACAAATATATTTTTTTTATCATAATTTTGCATTTTAGCCTTTGGCGACTCGATTCACAATTCTAGCGAATTCACAACTTTTTTTTTTTTAGTGTGGGAAATCATCAAATAACTTCTATCGCTCTGGGTGGAGCAGGAGGGCGTGTCAGACTTTTACTGATTAAAACCCACCCGTGTTCCTTCAGTTGCCTGTTTGCCAGGAGCCACGGTATCTCTTTCGAACAACCCGCACCACTGGCAGATGACCCCTTCAGTCGACCATTTCAATTTGGCACACGATGCACCAAACAACCTGTATAATTAATTATAAGATTTTAAGGACGAACATTTTATCGGCACTATGAAAGTGAAAGTGTTATTAACTTTTTACCTAAACTTGATACATAACAAACTGTGTCACTAAATATATAGAAATTTAGTAATTTGTAAAAAAAAATGATATAAGTAATTGCGATACGTGAATCCGACCTCTACTGGGGGCCGATTCTACTAATTTGCAACGTTACACGTTAAATTGTGTTTCCACAACAGTTCGATTTCGATCGCCGTTCGATAGTTACATAAAAAGTCATTCTACTATTTTATAAGCAAAATGGAAACTAAACTTAAAACGAATTGCAACTGAACTGTAGCGGGAACACAGCGGGTAACCCGCGTTACCAACATGCCAAAATAATATGTTTTATTAATACCACAAAGAAAAAAGTTGAATCTAAAAATGTTACTAAACACGAATATGTGGCACTAAAAGTATTTTCTATAATTAAAAGACATAATGATCATAATTTTATCATTAACTTTGTCCTATAACGTCACGCTCATGTTCGATTTTGTTAGTAGAATAGGTTTTGACATTGTTTCAATCGATCGTTGGCGTAACTAAAACGTAACCGCAGCTGTGTCGCAGCTGGACCGTTGTTCATTTTAGTAGAATGCGAAAACGCTTAAAAGTGGTGATTCGGTTGCGGTTCTATTGCGTTTTTTTAACAAATTTGTTAGTAGAATCGGCCCCCTGACATCTTCATCAAACTGCTCTTTATCATTATCATCAAAGCCATCAGTCGCCGGGTCGTAAGCCGTCTACAATAATCGGCACAACTTCAGACCTACAAAATTAATCAGCTCATGAATACCACTTTCCGCTGATATTCGGTAACATAAACCACTCAATACTTTTTACTGCATACTACAAACGCTTGAAAATTGGACACAAGTTATGAATGTCATCGCGTACTTACAGTGGCACTATTTTTTTATTGGTTAATGAAATTTAGTCCGACAGCACGACGCGAAACGTTTTAGCAAAAAATAATTAATGTACGTTTCAATCTGTCAGTTTTCCCGGAATTTCCAATAGTTGGTAGCACTGTAGCTGTGTAGGTAGACCACATAGATAGAAATATTCAAAATAGAATAAAATAAATATTCTAACCAATCCTACATAACAATGGTTTCGATTCGTACCGTAACTGGAAAAACGTGAACTATGTGACAATGTTCCAATGAATAATTTCTGGAAACAGAAACTGAACTGTAGTTATAGGATTCATACAAACATCAATCGGAATTGCACGATAAAATGTATACGCAATTTTAATACCATAACGCAACTCAGACAGACTCAGTGTACAGTCGAGTTCATTAATATATTGGCCCTTTCAGGCTTCAAAAATATATAAACGTCAAAAAGTTCATAATATTGTGAAAACTATAAGCATCATTAAATTATGGTCAAGATTTAGATTAATTGATATGTTACTGCTTTTTCTCATAATTTTTGCCTAATGCACAGCATATATTATTGAACCGTTCTCTTGAAGACATATTTTTGATCTATAGGTTCTATAGAATTTATTGAGTTATCCAACGCTCACAATATTTTGAATCCTTGACAGTGCCAATATATTAATGAACTCGACTGTACAACTGAAGACTGTCGTACCGTGACGAGTGCCGGCTATTGATAAAAACAAGGAAACGGTATCAATATGTAACAGTTCTTACATAACGCACGTTTGCATGCGCATCCAAATTTGGTCGCTTTTATTATTTTCTTCGCGTAACATTACTTAATTCCGTATCAAGGCTCGGTTATCTAACACTTGGTCTGCCCAAACAAGTTTCAAACGCGACAGGCGCATTGTTGGGGCATCGTCGATGAGTCTCTTTGTTCAGGAAACTGACTACTAGTCGCGGGCTCGAACTCACTGATGGGCCTGGCTAAAAATCACGCTGTCTCACCAGGCTTCGTGTCCTACAGATATAGTATCAGTGATGAGCAGTTAGACGCTAGCCTACACGCACAACGTTATTGAGTGAGATGCAGGATCATTTATAGTAAAAATTTCGCGAAAAAATTAAGAAAATTCCTTTGGGAGATTGGGTTTTATGAAAAAGCCAATGCATAAATCAATGACCAATAAAATTCATTGAACTATTCGATAATTGAACTTTGTCGGTACCGACTTGGTTTTGTAGATTTTACACTTCTTTTATTACTTAAATACGCCCCAAGTTAAGTAAAATTAGCAAGAAAAACGAATCTTTGTTGGCTCCTAACTTTTTAATGGGTTTTTATTTTGGTATTCTGTTTCCGTACAGACAATATTAATAATGAGACAAAAGGATATATCTTATTTTAGGACTAGGTTCACCTTAAGGTGTGAATGTCTTAGAATGAATGAATGATCTTCATGAAGTAGTCGTTCAATAGAATTTAAATAATTAATGATTTTAATACTGTAAAGCCATAATTGTCACTGTCGCGAATCATAAACCAACATACAAATTGACACTCACCTGCAAATTGCTTAAAAAGTAATAAAATTTGTATTTCGCGGGCTAACTCAGGTTCCAAGTTTTGTCGGCGTACAGCAAGAAAGACGACCTACATACATACGAATATAGGCCTTCGTACCGAGGACGTAAAGTACGGATCCGGTCGTATTTTTAATATTAATTGCAAAGTTAATTGGCCATAATAATAATGTTGAACATCAAAATGATAAACGTTTGTTTGATTGATTAATAGGTGGATTTTAGTTTGTTTATGCATTATTACGGTCCAACGAGCTAAATTATACCTGTTTTGACATTTAATTAACGCATTGCTGTTCCACTTATGTCCTATTATTTCCTCTGATTTGTAGTATATATTATTAAAGCCACATCGCATGGTACTGGTTATGTATTAGATATCCTACTTGTCGATTCCTTCTTCCGCCAAGAGTCACAAGGGGTCACTTTTATAGGACACAATCTAGCTCGGATACTCGCTCTCTTGGTTTCCTATATTTCAAGAAGCGAGAGCTCGGGCAAAGCAACAGATATTGGCTTAGTACACAATTGTAGCTTGCAACGTCAGAAGCAGTTCCGTTCCCGGGAAACGTATTTTAGTAATCTTTGTGGAGTTGTGTTCTATGAAATTGGTCCCCGTTTATATCTTGTTAAGTAGGTATGTCTTCTTATTCCGAGAAGAAAGTATTGCTGTATTTATTATTAGATGCAACACAACAATTTATATTAATGTACTATTTTAAACTACTCATGTTGTATCATCCTGCTTACTTAAGCAGGATGATACAACAGTAGTAGTAGGAGTAGTTTAAAATAGACAACAAACACAAACAACAAACTCCAAATTATTATGTAGGTAATAAAGTTATTACCTACATAATAATTTGGAGTTTGTTGCGCCACTTCTCCTTCCCAAGTAAAGCACTAGGAAGTGGTGAGCGTTTTTGGGGGACTGTCTTATGTACTTTAACGTTCGAAAAGTGCTGATTCTCAGACTAATTTGAATAAATGACTTTTGATTTTGATTTTGAATATACCTTATATTTATATTAATTGAATCAATCATCTTTAACACCGGTTAAGTTAATTTCGGTCTTTTGAAATTATGGTCTTGCACTTTTGATGGTACCTTCGGTTCATTAGATTTCAAAGACGCAATGTTGCTTTTGTAGTTGGTACCGACCCATCTCTACTTATGTACATCTTGCGAAAGTCAAGTCGCTTAAGATCTTAAAATTGGCTAATAAGAGAGCGGGTTGCAGTCATCTCATGCAAACAGCATTGAATCAGTATTACCTCGACTGACCTGAGTCTCGGTTCTAGTTTATTTTCGAACCAAAGTGTTACTCAAACTTCCCGCGGTTGTAGATCACGAACTGTGGAAATTGATTTCAAAGTTACTACTACTAGTTACTAGTAGTTCCTAGCTAGTTACTATTTTGTTTGTAAAATCTGGTTCGCCAGACTGACTAATTTAATAACATTGATGTTTCTAATGTTTCAATGCTTTTAACTTCACTCATAATCTAATTGAATTGTAGGTTTTTCCTGGTGATTTTCATAACTATTTCCCCACATTAGTTAACTTCACTAATTGACTGTCCGAACTTAGGGGTCTAATTCGATCGCTCCAAAGAGCAAAAACTCTTATCCAAACCCCAACTGTTGTTGTTTATAAGTCGCATATCTGCGGGAGTCCTTATATGTTATTGTTGTGACGAAACAGCACACAGACTTTCACAATTGAACGTACCTACTTGCGTACTAATTTCGCACGACATGTACTCGTCCTATCCATCCAATTTAGTTGAAACTGCTTTTACAATTACATAAAGCCCATTATAATTTACGTTTTAAATTGCCTGATGGCCGTTAGAACATATTTAAGTATGTTTCCTAGAACGGTCGTGTAAAGCCGCCGTTACCCACTTTTCTAAATGATTGCTGCTGCGCACACGCAAGTTCCGCCATCTTGGATAGATCTTCAGTTTTATCTAACAATTGCGAAGTGATCATTGTGTAATTATAGCCGTTACTTATGCAAGTGCATTGAGGTGTTGAGCAAAAATTCTTGAATCAATTATAATTAATCAAGTACCTACTCATCATGATCTCAAAGAAGAAGAAAAGTTATAGATTCACCTAAGTATATTGTGTCCGTATGAATTGAGGAGCCATGTCTCAGATTTAAACGAGGGTACTACCAATATTTAGTAGTAAATTAGCCAAATTTGTAGCCCCGATCCTGGAATTTGTAGTAAAACCCATCAAAAGTTACAGGACGTTGAAGGTGGCTCCTCAATTCAGGCATCTGGATTGAGGAGCCACCTCAGAACTCGAAAACTAGCCAATGGATATTTCTGAAACTTTGGTAGGAATTAGTAGTGTTTATGCTTAATTTGTACACAAAAAATGGGTTTTGTACGGCTGAATTTGAGGCAGCTACAATGCTTTGATTTATCTGAAAAATCCATAAATTTCCCCGTGCTGTATCTCAGAAACTAATGAAGCAATTAAAACAGATTTTTAGTATTATTTAGTAGTAAGTTTGTTTTAATTTGTAGTATAAAAATAAATCGCAAAGGATTCATAGCTTCGGAAATACAACACATTTTATGTGGCTCCTCAATCCTGACGGTCTATAAAAAACAAATGCACGTAGCTACTAAAGTAGTTGATCAACTCGAAGTTTGATTACGCCAATATTTAGTAGAAATTTCTACTAAATATTGGCGTAATCAAAATTCCTCTACATTCAGTATTTCAAAAGATATTAATAATTTTAACATTCCTTAAGAATTTTCTGTGTAGGGTGACCATAAATAATTCAAACTGTGTTCATAAACAGAACTTTATTTACACATGATTCATTCTTCACCAAATCAGTACTTAAATAAAGAAACACAACATATTAAACACAAAGAATGAAAAAGAAAAACAAACTTAAAGTCTACTAGATCAAATTACCTGTTTTAAAATTTATAATCTCTAAATATTATCTCTACATTTCCGTATTCTATCATTAATTATTAGCCTTCTCTAATCTTTATTTTAAAATATATTTTCTAAACAAAGTCGCTTATTTTGACTGTCGGAGCGACCGCGCTGTCCTTCTAAAATACATAACGGATTTTGATGCGGTTTTCACCATCATTTATAGAATTTATTCCGCGAGGTTTTTTTATATGTAATAGATACGTTTACATTTAACGTAAACGCATACTGACGCGTGGAAAGTGGTGGCCCAGTAGTAACGGCCGCGACTTCCGAGTTATAGGTCGTAGGTTCAAACCCAGACAGGCGCTTTACTTTTTGTGAGTAATTTAATCACAGCGGTCTCAAAACGTTGAAGGAAACTTAAAATAAAAATTAATAAAAAAAACATTTTTTATTCATTATAATTAATACTTAAACGTAGAGATAGACTTAAACCGTATTCCCTCCGTCCAACCTGAGAGCAGTTGCTTTTAAAAAAAAAAAGTTATACACAGTTCCGTTTTTTGATTTATAAGAATCTTATCTGATCGATTTTAATACCCTTCCAAAAACCTGTGAACTTAAAATTTTCCCAAAAGTAATAATATGAAAATATTTGTTTGGTTTGTACTATTGCGAATTCTGGTTTCATAATCATTCATCAACAGAGATCGGATATTCGGATGCATATTTACCTAAATACAATTTTTAGCTATGAAAGTATGGAAGCGGCTTTATAAATTATTTGTTATATTTATTAAAAACCCCGGGATTCATGATTGCATAACTATACAGACGTGTATTAATTAACCGACTTCAAAAAGGAGGAGGTTCTCAATTCGTCTGAACTTTTTTTTTTATTTCTTTTTTTATGTATGTTCCCCGATTACTCGAAGATGGCTGGACCGATTTGGATTTCTTTTTTTTGTTTGAAAGGGTATACTCCACCTGAGGGTGGTCCCATGATCATCAAGTCAGGATCTGATGATGGGATCCTGGAGAAATAGAGAGAACTCTTCAAATTTTATAGGCACACACGAAGCGATTTAGCTATTTTTTGGAAGAGTACTTTCTCGAAGTAGTCCCATTTCAATTTGGTGAAGATCTGATGAAGAACTTCGGAGATAGGCAACGAAACTCCTCAATAAATGGTAGCAAATGGACTGGGATTGCTGAAATCCCATGTCTATCTATTGTTTACACCAATTCATAACATAACATCACGCCGTTACGCTGTGAAGGGGTAAGCACACAATTTTTTCCAAAGAAAAAGTTTTTTAAATTAATGTTTAACTCGATACAAATATGTATATGTACTGGAGGAGGGGTGGTTTGTATTAGTTAAAACAAAAAATAAACAAATTACTTACCTAAAAATATAAAAAAAAAAAAATATAAAAATGTTTATACAATATACATATATACATATATTCATATATTTGTTTTTGTTTTTTGTTTGTTTATTTGTTTGTTTTTTGTTTGTGTGTTTGTTGTTGTTTTTTTTGTTTTGTTTGTTTATGTTGTTTTTAAAATGTTTTGTTTTGTTTTTTTTTGTTTGTTTTTGTTTTTTTTTTTGTTTGTTTTTGTTGTGTTTTTTGTTTAATTGTTTGTTTATGTTTTTTTTTTTTTGTTTTGTTTGTTTTGTGTTTTACCTAAATTAAGACTTTTTCGAAACAAAAGCGCTTTCCATGTTAGCCAACATCTCAGCTTCAGGTGAATATGCATTCGAATATCCGATCTCTGTTCAGCAATCAACATCATATTAAAAATGTATTTTTTTATTTTAAGTTTCCTTCAACGTTTTGAGACCAGTGGTGATTAAATAACTCACAAAAAGTAAAGCGCCTGTCTGGGTTTGAACCTACGACAAACTCGTAAGTCGCGGCCGTTACTACTGAGCCACCACTTTCCACGCGTCAGTATGCGTTTACGTTAAATGTAAACGTATTACATATAAAACAACCTCGCGGAATAAATTCTACAAATGATGGTGAAAACCGCATCAAAATCCGTTATGTATTTTAGAAGGACAGCGCGGTCGCTCCGACAGTCAAAATAAGCGACTTTGTTTAGAAAATATATTTTAAAATAAAGATTAGAGAAGGCTAATAATTAATGATAGAATACGGAAATGTAGAGATAATATTTAGAGATTATAAATTTTAAAACAGGTAATTTGATCTAGTAGACTTTAAGTTTGTTTTTCTTTTTCATTCTTTGTGTTTAATATGTTGTGTTTCTTTATTTAAGTACTGATTTGGTGAAGAATGAATCATGTGTAAATAAAGTTCTGTTTATGAACACAGTTTGAATTATTTATGGTCACCCTACACAGAAAATTCTTAAGGAATGTTAAAATTATTAATATCTTTTGAAATACTGAATGTAGAGGAATTTTGATTACGCCAATATTTAGTAGAAATTTCTACTAAATATTGGCGTAATCAAACTTCGAGTTGATCAACTACTTTAGTAGCTACGTGCATTTGTTTTTTATAGACCGTCAGGATTGAGGAGCCACATAAAATGTGTTGTATTTCCGAAGCTATGAATCCTTTGCGATTTATTTTTATACTACAAATTAAAACAAACTTACTACTAAATAATACTAAAAATCTGTTTTAATTGCTTCATTAGTTTCTGAGATACAGCACGGGGAAATTTATGGATTTTTCAGATAAATCAAAGCATTGTAGCTGCCTCAAATTCAGCCGTACAAAACCCATTTTTTGTGTACAAATTAAGCATAAACACTACTAATTCCTACCAAAGTTTCAGAAATATCCATTGGCTAGTTTTCGAGTTCTGAGGTGGCTCCTCAATCCAGATGCCTGAATTGAGGAGCCACCTTCAACGTCCTGTAACTTTTGATGGGTTTTACTACAAATTCCAGGATCGGGGCTACAAATTTGGCTAATTTACTACTAAATATTGGTAGTACCCTCGTTTAAATTTGAGACATGGCTCCTCAATTCATACGGACACAGTATATTTCAGGCTGTGATATAGGTCACTTAGCGAAGCATTTTTTAAACGTTTGTAAACATTATCAATTCATCAGTCATATTTTTCGACACTCAGTAATCTGATCGATTCTTAAGCCGTAACATTCTAGATAGGACATAGATACCGACCATAGATACCAACGAACCGGTTCCTAAAATAATAACTAAATCTGACGTATTTCATCGCATAAATATTTGGTAGACATAATTATTATACACCGAACACAAAATAAAGAAATCAATTCGCCATTGTGTTTTGCTTTCACAGATGTCTTTGATCGCCACGTCTTTCATGTCATATTGTGTTTCTAGTCGTATTTCATGTCTAGCCTACATAACACACACACACACTACACACACACACACACACACACACTACATACTACACTACATTTTTTTTTCAACACTATTAAGAGTAACACAAGTTGCATAACGTATCCATTATTCATAGAACATAAACTTTGACTTTCGCTGTGTTATAAAAGCAAGTGTGTGTGCAAATGTGTTATCGCATCAATGTACGACTAGCGTTACCTCCGATACATGACAATCAATATGGCCAACGGATTCAAACGTCAACTATCGGAGCTGATACATTTGAAGTGACGTGAAGACACGATAGCCATTTATTGTATCCACTAGTGGAGATTTATCAGTGCAGAAATCTTTTCTAAAATCCAGAAGTCCAAACTCGTCTGCCAACGAGCTAATGAGCGCAGTATACTAGGCGTTAAATTAACGATTCGTGTTCGAAACACAATACTGCGCTCCAAAACAAAGATAGCTGACGGGGCTCAAAAGGTTGCTAAACTTAAATGGGACTTGTCTGGACATGTCTTCCGCTTGCCGGACAAACTGTGGGCCCAAGTAGCACAGAACTGGTGCCCTGTGAGTGAGGCGGCGACGTAGATGGTGGCGGGGCGAGCTGGATAGTTTCCGTCGAAACTATAAAGACAAGATGTAAAGAGGCCATTCCTGCAAAAAACTGACTGAAATATTCCTTTAAACAAAATTAAATGTATAAATTATTTCCGATGAATACAACGTCAAATCATTTATGTCATTAAGACCATACCAACAAAAGCGCTTGGATGAATGTTGAATATCTTGCCTGTTGGAATGCGTAAGCTAATGCTATCTATTGGGGTCTACCTATTCAACAGCTGTTCTAAGCCGAAGATTGGACAAATAGATGTGATAAAAAATATGAGGTATTCCTCTCAGGGCACAGATTTGAACGGCACATTGCCAAATATTCCGAAATTTGGATTCGTACGGTCTTAGCCCACCGCCGAACTTCCCTCAACATTATTGGATGTGCCAGCTAATGCAATATTACAAACTACTCCCATGTTTAATGAAGTAAGCCCATACATGTACCACATATCACAGATGTACCTATTTCTGGTTAAAGTGGAACCCACAAGAACTTATAGGAGCCGTAACTGTTGCAAATACAATTATTGTTGATCAAATTACTCCAGTGCACCAGAGTGAAAGTGGCCTCGTGTGACTTATTCTGGACTAAAGGCGTAGTAATGAACTGCGCTCGTGTAACTATAGGGTTGTCTTTCGGACCATTTGGCTTAGAATAACACATAAAAGTGACAGTGAGTTTTTTTCCGAGCCATTGCAAAGTGGTAGGTGGAACAGAGAGCTGGCCTATTTTTTGAAAAAACTGTCAGCATTGTCATACAACGGGGCAATACTGCCAGCTTTTTGAACACATAACGTTCAATAACAATTAGTGTTGCAAATCTTTTACAATAAAACCGCTCAAATAAACTTGAAATATGTAGAACTAAAAAAACATCCCATCGCAACACAAGGAATAATATCTACCTAAAGAATTTGTCTAGAAAAAAATGCTTGCATCACCACAAAATTTTACCATAAAGAATAAACAGTGTCGTGTTAAAAGATACCTACTCAAGCACGATCAATAATTTTAATCAAAGTACATAAATTACATAACAATAAAATGAAAAGAGCCAAAAGAGCAATTTATTCAGTTTTTTTTTTAAACATTCGATATAAATAACAAATGAAACGGCCATCCAAATCCATTTACAAAAGGTACCAAGTCAAATCGTAGTCAGATCAATTCAATTCTATTCTGATACTACTTATGCACACAATATCAATTCAGATCCTGCCGAGGATTTTACTGGATACTTATATCTCTTTTGAACATTGTATTGTACTTGTGTAACTAGAAGCCAAACATCACTCGCTTGTTACTTTTCGGAAAAGGGGCTGTGGATATTGGTGATTTTCCAATATTGTATAAGTTATTTGAAAAATCCGTTTCAGCCACATGCAAGAATTAGAACTCAACTCTTATAGTAACAAAAAAAAAATGTCTAAATTCCATTTCCCTAGCTCACAACAAGTGATCAAAATTGACCAAAATGAGTTAATTTCGTGCACGGAGCCTTAACAATTTTGTCCAAGTGACATATCTGTGTCCTCGTCCACATTTTGGACACTGCTCATCTTTTCATAATATAAAATTAGTATGTGGTACAACGCCTACACATCAAGCTATACATTTCCAGTTTACGCTGATCTCGCACTGTACGGAAATCCTATACAATGTCAGCTTATGTGTTTACTAATTTTATGTTAAGAAAAGATGGAAATTTGACAAATGTGCTTACAAAACACTGTAGTCCCATCCCTAATACCGTGTGAACATTTACCGCTGCCCTTTATGAATTTGCGCCGTACGATAGGTTTACAGGGTCAAGTTAAATTAGCTAGCAGAACTATATGTAAACACGGCCAACTAAGTAAAAGAGATGTGATGTGTTTTTTTTCGGGTTCAACGACCGCTAGTAGTATTTTTACCTGTTTTTTTTTACTTTGCATTTCGATAGCCATCACGTCTATGACGTTTAGGTACTTACACAAAAAAAATACTCATTTGTTTTTATATTATTACAAATGACCTGGTGATGATGATGACACAAAAAATACTCATAAAATGTATTTATTTTTTGTTTCATTATGTTAAGATGTCGATATCCATCACGTGTGCGGATTTCCGCTAGCTAATTTATTTTAACTCTCTATATTATATACGCACAACCCGAAACATTTGATTTACAAAACTGTTTTCAATCGGCGTGCCGATATACCTAAGTGTCCACCTAACTTACAATACCTATAACATTACAGCGGGATTTTACCGCGAACTGGATTTACCTGAAGTAGAACCGAGCATTGAGAAACCAAAGAGTGCATCTCAGTGCGTCGAGAAAACAAACTGTTCGATTTTTAACTGTCGGCGCTAAGCGTGTCTGGAAGGTCCAGAGCGCGTAAAAATCCCGCAGCAATATTATTACGACCGTGTGAACATCTACTAACCAAGTTGATTCAAACTCAAAGCATTTATTTCAAATAAACCAATTACAGGCACACCGTCGCCCCTGGCACACAGGCAACTGAGGGAACACGGGTGGGTTTTAGTCAGTAAAAGTCTGACACGCCCTCCTGCTCCACCCAGAGCGGGAGAAGTTATTTGATGATTTTCCACCCAAAAAAAAAGCCACTTTTGAATTGTCAAAGAGTCGGAAAGATGAAGCTAGTTGCCCATTCCAAAGCGCAGTAGGTACCTATGGAGAACAACGGGCAAGAAGCTCCATGGACACTCTTTTTAAATCATGATGTTGTTATTAACAAATTGTTTTAGAAAGTTGGTTACATCATTTATGTTCATTATCAATGTGAGAACGATGTAAAAAGACGTGCACATTAAAAGCGTCCGTAATTAAAAACAATAATCAAATGACAATTTAGAAATGAAAATAGGCCGTGGCAGCTAAGAGATGACCAGTCCCTACTGGCGGCGCCCGTTCACGAACATGACGTATGGATCAGTATCATTTAGCTCAACCATTTTGAAGGGAACTTAATGATCCAACACACACTGCACCACCAGCGAGACATTTGAGTGAGCATGACAAGCTCTCAGTTACCAGGGCACATTCAAGTCAATAAAAGGCATTAAAAGGCGAAGTGGATAATTAACGCTATACCCCGACCCGACCATACACCGATACCTACATACTGTGTTCATATTGGTATTAGAATAGCCGACGTCCGTTTGTCCACATTCCCTCTCACATGTTGTGATCTAGCAGTAATTGCAACACTGAGATAGCGGCATTTTTTATTTATTATGAAACCTCAAGAAAAACCCGTAAATGACCCTACTGTAAGCGTTGGCCTTTTGGAACTTTAAGTTAAGCTAGTAACTCAAAAAAAGTTCGTTATATCTGCAGATTTCTAAGATTCAGTTACCAATTAAAGGACTGCTCTGCACAAATAGGTTCGTGCAACAAGAGGCATGAAGCCAAAACAATACTTGATAAATGGTAACAAAATATCGGAAGTTCGTCTCACAATTCTCCGTACTTACCAATGGAAACTGAATTGCAATTTCCTTGCATCCGTTTATTTCTTATTACAAATTGCAAAGTTCAGAAGATACTTGAAGCGGAAATTATTTCATAGTTAAGATCAGAGATTTAAATCGTTAGATGTGCCCTCACAAAAAAGTGTCCATACTTCTGAGTATGGTCACTTTTTTGTTGAACCACAAAAGGGATGAATGAAAGTCATGCAATAAAAATGCATGCAGCTGAGATGAAAATGTTGAGAGGGATGTATGGTGTTACACAGACGGATAGAATAAGAAATGAGTTCATAAGAGGAAGTCTAAAAATTTTAAGAGGGATGTATGGTGTTACACAGACGGATAGAATATGAAATGAGTTCATAAGAGGAAGTCTAAAAGCGACAACCGATTTTCACGCAGCTTTTCAGTTATCGGTGCTAACTGAAAAATTGTGTGGAAATCGGTTGTAATGATAAGGGCATGTAATACGAAGGAATGAGGACAATGTCGTGAGGAAAGTTTCGAATATTAATGTCGATGGCTATAAAGCCATCGACATTAATATTCAAAACTTTCCTTTCTCTTTAATTCCTTTATTCAAAACTGAGTGAATGATATGGCTAGAAAGGGTGTCACTACGGTGATGACTACTCATAGAGAACTGTGGAAGAAAAATGCATGTGGGGCCGACCCCAAATAAATTGGTATAAGGGCAGGAAAACTACTATGACTGACGCAATAATAATAGGTATTCGGCGACATTGTGTGTGTCAGGTATGAAAACAAAACGGAAATGCAACCATAGTTTAATACGGTAGGCGAATCTTACGATATAAATCTTTGGAACTTACAAAGGCTTCCATCCAAGTATTCCAAGTAGGTAACGTTCAAGTCTATAAACATGCTTCGCTTTACTTGACGTGTACCTAATCATCCTCTGACTAGTTAAGTTGTCACTGGGTCTAATATCTATTTATCTACTTACGTATTAATACGTGAAGTACTTTGTACCTCTTTTTACAAAAATTACCCGGTCGGTGGAGTACTTATGTAATTGGACACAGTTAAAGTTTTTATGGAGAAAGAGCGCAGAAAGCTAATCTATACATATAATAAAATTGTAACAAGCCGATGTCTGTACATTAAAGATATTGAAGAAAAAATAGTATGGGGGGTCTTTATTAGAGCAACAGAAGCCAAAACAACGGTTTTTAGAATTTTTGTCTGTCTGTATGTTTGTTACCGCATCACGCAAAAACCACTGCATGGAATTGAATGCAGTTTTCAATGATGTATTTCGAGAGGTCTAACTTAAAAAATTAAAATATTATCTACTTTATTCTAAAGTCCACGCGTATGAAGTCGCGGGCAAAAGCTAGTATTTTAATAAAATTCAAACTTATGATTTAAGTGAATTATAGTCGAATTTCGACCAGTGGGCGACCTAGTAGTACAAACAATAAAATATTACTAGTGTAATATTTTGTTTGTGAATATTGGCATTAATTACAATAGTGAGCCGAATGGTCTCCACCGTTCTGCCAAGTCAGGCGTCATACATACTTATCATGTATTACCTGCTTTCAATGTTACTCTTGTAAGTACTTGTGCAATGACAAAAGTCTAGCATGGCTTTAAGTACTTATCTCTATTCTGCAGAGAATTCATGGTTACAGTCACGATGTCCCAGCCACTCTGTATTTCGGTGCAAAGCTATTTTAGTCCGCCATTCTGTATTAACGGATACAAAGGGAAATACAATTTCACTTCAGACCATTGGTATACCAAATCCTTTGAAAGTGCATTCCTGAAAATGAATTTTGTCATCCAAGAGATATTTATATTGTTGAATCCTACGTCCAATTTATATTGTTACCTAACAGTTATATTTGGATGGAACATTTCCATTGTAAGTTGTGTATTTTTTTACTAAAATTCGTTCATATTGTGAGTTAACGTGTGTTTGTAACAGTATTTTGTCAACGATTTCTCACATCAATCTGATACAGTGACGGTCAACGCTGGTTAATGAAAGAAAGTCTAGTACAGCGTTACAAAACTTTTATCACAACGATCGATGGCAAATAGTTGAAAAGGTTTTTTGGACGTTGTGTGAGTGTTTAATAAAATTCGTACTAAACTGTCTATTGGAAGTTTTCAGGCTAGTAAGTCAACGTTCACACGGAAGATAAAATCGCGGCGGGTTTTTTTTATGAACAGGATTCTCAACTCTCGTTGTTATAAGGTCCTGGAACCTTTAAATATTGTCGTTATGAGCGATAATAGTTCTTATTGCAATCCGATACGGGTTAAAATCTTTTGTAATAAATTCGATTAATAAATTAGCAAGCATTGTCGTAAAATTGCAAATAAAATCGTATAAAATTAGATTTTAACCATTTAATAATAAATAATCCATCACTGGATGCAGTTTAGCATTTGGAATTTTATGGTATATTTTTTATTATAATTATAACTGTTATTGAAGGGATAAACTGGTTTTAAAGATAATTAAGAGGTGACTTAGATGATTTTTTTGATGCATTAAAGTATGGTTAATTATGTTTTGAGTTCATCATCCATCACTCTATGCAAAAAAGACTTGAAAATATCATATATTTTTTTGCTTTCAAAATTATTTACGGTTAAAGAGACACACTGGTTTAAAAAACCACCTTTTTGAGCGTTAGACTGCATCTCAGCGCGTCGCAAGTCGAACAGTGAGTTTATCTGTTCGATTTTCAACTGTCAGCGCTAGGCAACGAGTTCAAAATGCAGTGCTTTAATTGCATTGTTGCACCAAATACCTCTAAGATGTCCAAAATTTAACTCTTAATAGATACCAGTTACTTGCCGATGTCGTTATCACATCACAACTGTGGCAACTTTTTCTACATTACCTCAACCGCTCTTCCCGTATCGACGCCCCTGTTTCAAATGGGCTCTATTTAACATCCCCCTGTCAATTAGCTCTTTCAACCTCCATTAGTGGTTCAATCTATTCCAAAGCTATCCGTTTTCTCTAGTTCCCGTATCAGTATTGCATTCAGTTCACTTATTACCCAACAATCGCATCCGTGAAGACGTTACGATAAGATCGCGTTACATTGCGCCACTACACAGACATGTATTCCAATTAGCTGGAACATTACCAGCAATGTATCACGCATGTTACGATACAATTCAACTAGTCTGAATTGTAAAAATCTATGGAGTACGTGGTTGTGGCTTCCGCATTTCTTTTTGCATGGCATTAGTGTATAAACGCATTCTGCAAGATATTTCTGCAGTTCCGTAAAACATGCGTGTTTAAATCTAGACTCTAGTGTGAAGTGATAAGATTTAAAATTGAATGTTTTATTGTTTTTATTAAAAATTAAATATTATAAGTAATGCCTATTACATTTGTGTGGCCTCGTGTCAGTAACAGAACAGCGATAGTAAGGCCTTCCTATAGGTCGTTGTATGACCCTTGTATGGTTTGTGACCTTAGACAAGTCTCAAGTTGATGGATCAGTCTTTTATTTTTGTTACACTGAATTTTTTTAAATAAATTAAGTACTACAGTTTTGTGTTGGTGTTATTTTCTTACTAGTTTTCATCCGACAGGTTTGTCGATCAGCTTGCTGCAAGTGCCACCCCTCTTGTTAAAAAAAAAACCGTGGCACTCCGGGAGTGCCGACAGAAGTCAAAACTTGAACAATTAATTACATTTGTATTTTTTTAATCGTCAGGAAATATTTTTTGGTATCGTCAGATTAAACAACGTTCAACGTATGTTCAACGTTGTTCGTTTTCGTGTTGTCAGTGGTGTCGGTAACAGTGTCGCGAGTTCAATTGCTTTTTTTCCAATTTCAAAAAATGCCCAACGCGCCTAAAGAAGTTTTCAATGAAAAAATATTGTGCTTTTTTCATGCATGTGCATGCTTTTTACACTTTTTAATTCTCACTCGGCCGGTTAAAGCGATGCTTTACCTATTTGAACAGCATTTTGAGTGGGACTATATTGATACTCACATAATTCACCTTTCACCGTGCATTTAAAGCTAAAGTAAAATCCACCCTTTGTTCAAAGGCATACTATTCTATTAACGACTACTTAAATGATAAGAATTGTTGGTCGCTGTGATTAACTCAAGACAATGTTTGTGTTCTTTCACCAGAATTAGCTTACCCACTGACAGGTTATATCATTATGTTATTTCATATAATTGCTTTTTTTATCTGACTGTATAATTCAGTTTTTCTTTTTTTTTCCATTTATTTGTTGACTTAATCTACTCATTACAATGTTTTTTTTAATGAGTAGTTTTGCAATTTTGCAATATGTAGTTAGCTAGCGACCTCGACAATTCATGATTATTCTTGCCAGTGCAACCGGCAGCAAGTTCGTCATGCTCCCTTAGATGTCACTGCTTGCGGTAGCGTCGGGGGTCGGGTTGCCTCCTTCCCTCAAATATGGCGAGGGGGGTAATGGCTGATCTTTGCGTTGTGCTCGTGAACGGGTGCTGCTCGTGGTGACTGGTCGTCTTGCTGACCATGGTTTTGTTATTGTTAATTGTATTAAGTTTTTATTAATTTTAGTCCAGAGGTCCTAGTTTAACTTTTGTTACTTTAAGTTACTTATAGCTATATTTGCATAATGCAGAATTGCATATGTAAGCGGGCATGCCCTTTATGCCTAGAGGCTTTTATTTAGATTGGAAGTTCTGTTTACGTTTTATTTTAATTTTCTATTATTTTTAGTTTTCAATTTTTTATGGTATATTGGCGTGTGCTAGCTGACATATGGCAAATTTTATGTTTTTTTTTTGTGTTTCGTAATTTTTATTACCTATTATTGTATAGAATCAAGTTTTTCTAACTTAACAGACAGCTGTGCTGCTGGGGAGTTTGTTCCGCTACTTCTTCTTCCCAGCTAAAGCACTAGGAAGTGGTGAAGGGCGGGCGTTTTTGGGGGGACTGTCTTATGTAATTTTATTTTGACGTTCAAAAAGAGCTGACTCTCAGCCTAGTTTGAATAAATGACTTTTGATTTTGATTTGATTTTTCAAACAAAATCAAAATCGGTTCATCCGTTCGGGAGCTACGATGCCACAGACTAACACACACGTACACAGACACGTCAAACTTATAACACCCCGTCGTTTTTGCGTCGGGGGTTGAAAATACAATTTTTAAAAGATACTTAACTTATAATTTCTACTCGTATTTTCATTGGTTTCCGTCGGTTAAATCAACATAATGAAACTAACAAACAAAATGCAGATATTTTCAAAGGAATGTATCGTTAATTTCGCTTTGATGTTAATGACGTATTTATTTATCTTACATTTACATGTGGTTTCGCTTGGTGAATACAATATTATCATGCTGTTTCTTATATCACTTTTAATTATTATGAGATTATTCATTAGATTCATGTAAATTTATAATATGTGCTAACCAGACGATGTATCGTTGATGTAGTCGTCGTGGATTCAATGTCCTGAGTTCGATTCTCAGGTCGAGCAGTTTTACTTAGATTTTTTCGCAGCCCGAAGGTTGACTAAGGCCATACGTGGGAACAAAGCCCCAATCCGCAGTGCATACGCTGATCACTCAGCCCATCCTCTAGTCAACTATGAAAAAGTAGTTTTCCAGTCTAACCTGATGCCGCCATTTACCAGTAATTTACATGGAGCGCCTGCCGCCTATCTGACCTCCGCAACCCAGTTACTGGGTAATACGATAGGTACCCCTTGGTATGACTGGTTGCCAGACTTTCAGACTTTCGACCCGTAACGACACTCAAAGATCCAAAAACGACCGCCGGAACCAGTGGCTTAACGTGCTTTCTGACCCACTGACGGGTCTCGATATGTAAAGATGGTCACCCATCCACGGACCAACAGCGGCAAGCGTAGCTTAACCAGATAGATCGAACCGTGCGGCTGTTATTATACTTAGGAACAAACCCCACTGCTACATACAACGTGTAACGGAAAGGGTATATACCTACATACCAAGGGCACGGCTTCTTCGTATGATATCAAACGATATTGGAAGGGTTTTTTTAATCATATCTCTACATGTTCAGAAGTTATGAGAATTTTTAATACATTGATACCGGAAACCAAACTTTTAAATTGAAATAAAAACATCACTTGGAAGAGATTTATCGTGATATTAACGTGGAAAGTTATTGACCTACGTAGTGCGGTGACACGTTTGTTATGATTTGAATTTAAGAAACATATGAAACCGAAAATTTGGTATCAATTCTTAAAGTATTTAATTTTGAGCTGAAACTATGTATAGTGATTCTATACCAGCTGTTATCTTTAGTGCATAAGGATAGCAATAGGGTTTCTGTTACACCCTTTATATAGCTAAACTAAAGAGTTTGTTTGTTCCCAGGTGATCGACGCTGTGGGCATCCAGCCGTGCCTCCAAACGCCAGGGTATCCTTACCGGCAGGAAACATTGTACCTGGAACGATAGCCACATACGAATGTGATGACGGATATGAACTGTTCGGGGCTCATCAGAGGGAATGCACACTGAGAGGAGACTGGACCGCTGACGTTCCTTTCTGTGGTAAGAAACTTATACGACGTCAGAAACCCTGTATTTGTACTTTGGTCCCTTACCGGTAGCTAGCGCTGGATGCACTGTGGCGAATATCTGGATATTCGCCACAGTGCCGCCCTGGGGCGGCTGAGACATCGACGCGCAAACTGAAACCATTAATTCAGCACCTGATTCTAGACGTCCGTGTGTAGTAATTTTTCGTCCAATTAAAATAGAAACCTGTTTCATAGAAAAGTGCAATACCTACGCGGTCAAAATATATGGGACAGAGTTCATGATTCAGAATAGTATACGGAATCGATGCTAACTAAATGCGCGTCGAGGTCTTTACCACCCTGTATGGATCAACCAGGTGAATCGTTTGTGAATGCTTTCATATTCAGTTGGAGCTTGTGAAAAGTTGCTAAGTCTTATCTCGACACTTAAGCCGGATTTACAAGGTGCTATTTTATTTCCTGTGGCACACCATAAATCGACATTCACACGGCAGAATAATATCGTTGCGGGTTTTTCGAGCAATGGATCTTCAATGCAATGCTTATCGCCGAGAGTTCAAAATCGAACAGTCTGTTTTTTTGTTTTGCAGTAAGATGTACTATGTTGGGTTCTCAATGCTCGGTTCAACGCTCGCAACGGATTTTCACCGCACTGTGAGTTGAAAATCCGACATCGACTAGGTTGAAGCAACACTTAGGTCGAATTTCACTACTGAAACTAAACTCGTTCAGCAAATCTTAACCGAGTTCAAGAGCTGTCGGTGCCAAAATTGTTGTGGAATATTGTCATTGTGAGCTCTTGAACGTGGTTTAATTGTGGTGATCGCGTTCAGTTGCATTGGTGAAATCTGCACCTAAAGTCGCATCGTCTAAAGTTAAATACTGGTTGGACGTCGTAAGTGTTTAAGTGTTACTTCAGTTTCACGGTTCACCATGGACAAGCACCTTACCTACAAACGGGGTTAGTAGGAATGCAGGGGTGAATCGGGAATCAGTAATTACATTAGAGTCCTTGTTGGCAACGTTCGTCCCCGATTCACCCCTTTGTACCTATTCACCCCGTTTGACGGTACATCGTGTAAATTGGGCTTTATTCCTATAACTCAGAATTAAAAGTCCAAAATATCCCACATTCTAGGCACAAATGTGGCGTTCCGAAAGCCAGCAAACCAGTCGACCACAGTCCGTGGTGGTGGCGCCGCCAACGGCAACGATGGTGAGAAAACAACGGAGCACGACGGCAAGCGGTGCACCGAGACGCAGCGGGAGGCGTCGCCCTGGTGGCAAGTGGACCTGCTGAGGCATTATGCTGTCAAAGTGGTCAGGGTTACTACCCGAGGATGCTGTGGTAAGTACACAAGAACATTACATTACCGTATCCTAAAACAATGGTCCACTAGGTATTATTGTCGGCCAAAATACAGTATGACAGTCGCAGTTACACACTAATTTAAACTCCAATCTAGATTTCGAGCTATGGATGCGTAAAAGAAATATCATAAATTTTTCGTAAAGATAGCTTGGGAGCACACAAAAGCGGCTCGATAGCGCGCCGCCTTCGCTCGCAGTAGGCTCTACCGCCCGCAACAAATTGTAACCTGCACATTCACTCCGCGGTCATCCGCCGCATCATGACCTATGCTTGTGTCGTCTCCGCACACGCTAAGCCATATACCATTACATACCATTACCATAAGATGCAGACCCTCCAAAACCATTTTATTAGAGAGGTTACGGGAACCGCAATGAGAATCTTCTTCCCAGATTGCCCATTATCCAGCAGCTCATGAAACGCCTGTCCAAGCGTTTCTTTAACACTGCTATAAAGTACTCCGATCCCCTGTGTAGCGGACGACCTCATAAGTAGGATTCGCCGACCGAGGCATACATTCCCGACGACGATACCACACTCTTCCAGGAGAGTGCCAGATCCACCAGCATGCTCCGAATACACAAACACAGACCACCATCCTTCCGTCCTCGCCTCCGAGGCTCGCTGCGACGACGTCCCAATCCATGTACGCCCTGACACTGTTCGAGCCAGCCCGCGCCGCTGAGCCTGTAGCTAAAGATTCGTCCCTACTTAATTCTGATCAAGCCTGTCCTTTGCTGACGAACCGCCCTCCCCTCCCCCCAGCGACGAGATGCCCTTGGCGTGTAGTCGCTTAGTTTTTAAGTTTGGAGCCCAGGCTGGAAGGGTAAATCTGGTTAAGCAATCGATAATCTCCTAAAAAAGTAAGGATAACCTTATTAATCAGCCTTTCCGATACTAGATCTAAACAAAGGGTTTTCTGAATTAGAACGGGTTGTATTGTACTTTCTAGTCGCTACCGGTATACGTCAGCGTCACAGCGGAACTCACGACCTACCCCGACACGCCTGACAGGATGCAATCCTACAATCTATAAGTTGACTTGAGACATAGAATGAGGACAATGGCCTTCTTCAGACAGATATCAGATACATAATTATGTTACTTGATGCATTGCCAAAGTTTGAAGTTGGAAATAAATCTCAAGTGTCGATTCGACCGCTTGCGAATCGACTAATAAGCCTAATGCACGGAATGTTGTGTCGATTCTAGTGAAGTAAAATAACCATAAACTGGAATGGAAAATTGTCTGAGTACTAAAGTAAAACATTTCGGATATAAGATGCAAAACTCTAAATTCGCCAGCACATCAAGCTACCCCAATCTGTCAAATTGATAGGTTTGCAACTTTATAGCGTAAGCAAAAAGGTTCATGTTCAATTGGAAAAATTTGACAGTTTGGGGTAGCTTGAAGTGCTGGCGTCTGTACAGATGTGTCTGGAGTGCAGGACATACTTCTTTACACAGGTAGGTAGATATGTGTTTTAAGTTGTATGTATTTGTTTTTACCCGATTTTTTTTTTATCGCATGCAGGCTTGCTCTTTAATTTTAGACTCAAGAAGCCTTTTCTCAAATTCTTATTTTCCCTGCACTGATTAGACAAGTGACCCATTGTACAAATGCAAAGTCCACCAGACAAGTTAATATACCTATCAAATCTGCGCTTTATTTCTATTTTCTATCCCTTTCTACCTCAGATTATGATTAAAAGTGCGCAGCAGTCCGATGAGAACTACAGAAGTAATGACATTTTACTTTCAACTGGCAACGGTCATTGCCCCGTCGGGTATAAGTAACGGAGCCGAATGTTTTGTAAAACTTACCCAACGTTGCAGTTATTGGTAATTAAATAGATAATTTGCGTGAAAGTTGCCGTTATGACATACAAATAATACCAAGGAAATCAGCGTTACAGAAACATGTTTTAGGAATTTATCTTCACGGTTTAAATATGCATGGTTTGGGGCTACTAAACTCCCAACTACTCATTGTTAATAGTACATCACTGATCTTTCCTAAATTAAATTTTTTTATCGCTCATACATTATGGCAGCAGCGTTCTCTATGCATTTTACCTGGTGGCAGTGTGGTCACTGCGATCGCCAACCCGCCTGCCAAGCGTGGCGATTATGGCAAACCCCTGCTTTTAGGGGAGGCCTATACCCAGCAGTGGACGTCTTTTGGCTGAAATGATGATGATGGTGATGTGGTGTGATGATAAGTATGTACTCACCATAGTGAGTAGATACTTATTACAATTTTAAGGGAACAGTATTTTGTTTAATTTACCCTTTCTTTCTTACCAGGTCATCAGCCACTCCAGGATCTGGAAATCAGAGTGGGGAACAGCAGCACCGACTTGCAACGGAACCCTCTGTGCGCCTGGTTTCCTGGTACCATCGGTGAGTACCTACGGACTTCCCCTTGCCATCATCATAATCATTGGTTGTCAATATTTCGTCCAGCCAACAACGACACCTAAAATGTGCTTTTCCAGCAAAGTATTGACTGATTAATAATCTGAAATAAACTGTTGCGCAGCGGGTCGACCTGCCTCGATGTTCTACTTACTTCAATATGACCTATTTACCTTTACCTGGAATATCAGCGCAACTAGCAAAGATAAAGCATAACGACCGTCATACACGGTACTTCATCTCGCTGGTGTATGGAAAACTAATAAGTTCCCCAGACTCATTCGAGCTGTCTGAAGCTACTTTTCTCCAGCTTGGTCTGACCTGACCAGTCTTCAGAAAAGTTGATTTACGAGTATTGATACCTGAATTGAATTTATTCATACCAGGAACTGTTGCTGGATTCGTTTTCTCCTCCACCTATCATTATTTCTTAAGGCAAAGTTTATTTTTATTACATAAATGTTTTTTTTGTATTAGTATGTAATATTTTTCGAGTGAATTATCTCATAAGTTGCACATGTTTTGTCTCTTGGTAGAAAATGCCTCAGGTATTAATTCCGCCTTTGTACAGTATTTTTTGCTTGTGGCATTAAGTTTTAATAAATAAATAACCTATATTTTTTAAACTTCTGGCGAACAATGCTAAAGAATAAAAACAGTAGTAGATATATGCCTTATTGTGCGCTGTTTATTTTACAAAAACCTTATTATTTTACAAAAACCTTATTATAATGGAGAGTAAACTGGGTCAGTTTTATATAACATAAGTACCTCTGAATAGAAGCGCTGCTGATATAATGAAGCTGGGGAAAAATATTGAAAATTGCATTTATGAGCTGATCATTAGTGAAGAAAATTTGAATTTATAATCGAGTTTCTGTACACAAATACTTCAGAATTTGCCGTTAAGGCGGAATCGGCAGGGTTACCCGCGAAATACAAATTTTAAATTAAGTGTTTTTGCAATTTAAAGAGGAAGAAAAAGTATTTATTAGACTGGCGCAGGAATATCACAAACTTAAATACACAATATGCATAAAAAAGGGTCGCAGCGCTGGTGTTCTGATAGGGCCCATTATGATGTCACGGACATATATAGAAATAAAATTATAAAAGTTAAAGTTTGTGAAGATGTTTGAATGTTTGTTACTCATTCAGGCAACAATGGCTGAACGGATTTGGATGAAACTTGGCACACAGATAGATTATACCCTGGATTAACATATAGGATACTTTTAATCCCGGTAATATGTACCCGTGGGATAGTTTTCGAACGCCACGCGTGGGAAGCCAGTGACAAATGCTAGTAAATAATAAACGTATGCCACTTGCCCAGTTGAACATTAAATAAAACATTACAAAATTGAAACTATATATAAAAACAAACGAGGTTAGTAAAAAGGGATCCACGGTCTTGCTCGTCTTGCCCCATCGACCTTATTTCGTCTCAATATAAATAGAGTATGCAGTTCAGTGTTTACAAGTTCCATAGTCCATTTGTTACTATAGTGATGTTCTATCAAGTCGTTCATGGTGAACTGTTTATGATGTGTGAGATTTTTCCAATGTTCATGGAGATTGGGCCATTTTTATCGATACTCGTTTCATAAGCCCGTTTTTATGATTCATCCCATCTTGATTCGTACTATCGCACTTTATATCGTAGAAGTATTTTTTCGGTTCCGTACCCGAAAGGTAACCAACGGGACCCTGGTGTCTACTCTCTAAGCACGAAATCCGTAGTTCCGGCCGATGTTACAGGCATTTCCTACTCCATATCACGAAGTTAAATGTATGGCAACACGATTTGACAGTGATCTTTACTCTCGATGTGTTTTTTCCCGCCCGAAAATGTTATATCGAACTATTTTCGGACAGGCCCGTATCTTCGACAACAGACTTAGAGAGTAGCCCCCCCCCCCCCCCTATTACTAAGCCTCCGCTTTCCGTTCATCCTTCCGTCTGTCTGTCAGTGGGCTTTGTCTCATGACCCGTAATAGGTAGACAGTTGAAATTTGCACAGAATCAGTATTTCTGTTGCAGCTATAAAATATAATAAAGTAAAAAATTAAACGAAGAATATTACAAGAAATATTTTTTGCCTCGTGCACGGAACCCTACGTGTGCGAGTACTACTCGCACTTGGCCGTTTTTTTTATTTTGGTAGGTAGGTAATGGTATCGGTTAATACATTTTTTAAGTGAATTTATTCAATAACATTTTATTATTCTTCTCATAGTTTCGTAATAATAATAGGAGATTTTTCACTTTCGATATAGGTATGTTAAAATACATGAAACGTGAAAAGCCAACTTTCAAAAATAAAAAATGCATACAAAACGACGGCAAAGTCTTAAAAATAATCGAACCGCAGGCTGTAGCTTGTGCAACAACCAATCATAATTATACGTATAATCGGGCCTAGTATAGGTGCTCAATTCATTCACTACCCCGACTGGTGGGGTTATGGTATCCGCCACCCCTGTGCCATAACTCTACACCTATAGATATATTCCTGTCTGGAATCAATCGGGATCATTGACCCTTCGACAAGTCAATAAGCGAAAACCAATAAATAAATCCGTATACAATTGTTTCAGATTTTATTTTAAATTACGTAACATGCTGGCAGCATTTTCGATAATACTCATACCTAATTAACAATCAATTCTGAACAAATTTTCAAATAAAGATCACTAACTATTCACTGTTGCATCTTGGTTTAGTTCAAGCTTGCAAGTTATGGGTCCAAACATCAGTTCAAAAGAGTCCCGTTTTTCATTATGAAGTGTCACGTACAAACGACAAGTGACTTGACTAATGCCAATGTAAATCTGCCTTTAGGATCGAAATATGAACAAAACATGTGCCTTTCGGTCACATGTTTACAACAAAACATGTTCCCGAAAATAGCAGACTGGTAAGCAGGTTGTCAGTTGATAGTGCATCTAATCTTCAGTGCGCATGCTCGAGTTGCAACCCCCAGCATGGATAGACTCTACTCAGCGAAAATTTACTAGTTAAACAAAGAACTTCGCGTAAAAAACAAGTTGTAAATGTGTCTATTAGTGTCTGAAAATGCAGATGATTAGAGAAAGCTTGTGTGTGTGTGTGTTCAACGGTCAACACGCGTATTGCATTTCTGCACGGGCTCCCGGAGACAAACGGAAGCGTCGCGCAACATGGTAGGTATTAATGATCACGATATTTTTCCTTTTTTTCCGAATCTTCCTGTTACGTATCAATTATTGAATATGAAAAATTACGGGATAATTTATAAATAATAACGTAACGAGGTGTAATATAAACTAAAACGATTCCATTGTACACGCATTTAATTGTATACAAAACGATTGTTTGTTCTGTATTCCGGTTATTTTGAACAACAATATTTATAACAAATTGAATAAACAAAATCTATTTAAATTTTAATAGGTAAGTATTAAAATAAATTATGGCAAAAACAAATTAGTGTTAGTTTTTAGAAAATATTGTATCTTTCAGCTTAAGTAATAAGCACTAAAGTAAAATACTAATTTGTAATTGACAATATTTGGTTAGTTTATAGTGAAGGTTGTTTCCCTAATTTCACGTCTGGCTATTGGCATAGCGCATGCGCGATGCCGCACGAAGGCGCGCCTGCCGCACGTCGAGGGCACGCGGCGGCAACGACGCGTCTTGTCCGTCAGGGTTGGTTTATCACTGGCCCTGAACGGACGGCCTGGGATAAATCTACCCATAAAATACATAATACTTAAATAAATACATGTATGTATTTGCAGCAGTTGGCTTATTTATTTTATCTGTTTATTGACAATATTGAAGAGGTTTTAAATTACTTAATTAATATTTTGGAATTTGGTTTTTCTCGTTGTTAATTATTGATAATGTTATCGATCTTGGTAGTGGCAAAGACAAACCTGTCGTTCCAGTGGTGGAGTGGCCCCCTGTATCTAGGGCGTCCACGCACGCTTCGCAGGCTCTGTGGGATGCAACAATGACTGAGATGGGGGTATACTGTGGTGGGGAAGAAGGCTAAGAAAGTAAAGCCTGCCCCATTAGCGTCACCCACTTCTGTAAAGGGGAAAAAACTTCCAGTGAAACTGCTTACGGTTCCTGCCACGGCGGCGATTTAGCCTCGGTAAGAGAGGGATCATCTGCCAAGATTGGTAAAGGTATGTCCACCGTAAAGCAGCGAATTCGTTAAGCAGATTTTAGCATTGACACTGTCGGCCACAGAAAGGCTGTTAATAGTGGTGTTGATGTGGTGATTATCGTCGCCCGCGCCGACTCTTCGATCAATGTGGACAGTCTCGCGAATGCGAGAAGTCTTCGTCGAATTCGCCTTAAAGGTTTCACGCCCAACCAAAAGTGCTGAGGCTAGAACCATGGATCTTGATGATGCCGTCACACCTGAGGAAGTGCCAACTGCTACTCGTATTGCAGAAGTGGGTAGCTCTTCTCCCAAAGATGTAAAAGTGGGCGAAATTCGTCAGCCACCTGCTTCTCTGGGGCACGTTTGGGTTCGTGGCCCCCTGGTGGCGATAAGGAAGCTAGCTTACGTCAAGCGCATGCGCTTAGGATGGACGAGTAAGGGATTTTGGAGGCCCGTCGTTTGATGTACTTCCGTAGCGTCGAGCCTGGGCACGTCCGCTGCCATTGCACTAGTGCAGTTGATCGGAGCACACAGAGCTATGCTTGTGGGGGAGATTTCAAACCAAGAGATACAAGTCACTAACCATGAGGTGTCCGCCGCGGTCCGGTGCAGAAATCTATGCGGTAACGACGCTATTGACGATTCTGTAGTCTGGAAACTGGAACGGGTTATCGGAGTCCCGAATGTTTCTCAGGAATATTTTCTTACTTTGGGGCTCTAGCCTTCGGGCAAGAACAGTAATTGATTGCCATTTGATGCAGTAGTTAGCAACGAAATATAATTTTGATCAATTTTCAAACCTTATCACCACCTCCGAACGAATGTGGTAATTTTTTTCCTAATCATCTGTAAAAAAGTAACATTTGTGAGATAATAGATGCGCCCGTTTTAGCAAAAGAGATATTGAGTCCCATCCAAGAAATGAAAAAAAGCTATGAAAAATGGCTTTTGGGAAAGGTTATGTCGAGAATGAGGTCACTTCATCACCCACTGTCATCGGTGATGCGTGAGTGGCACTTCTTAACTTTCCCTTAAAATTTAATTTAAACCTTGTTCGCGTAACTATTACTTTAACTATATTCAACCTGAGTAAGTCACAGTTAACACAAATAGTTCAAGCGGTAATTGAAAAAAACTGTTTTCTAACGTATTATTTCGCTTCAAATTAAAAGTTTTGTTTTGTATAAACTTTGTTAGCTGCTGCCCAAAATCTTATAAATATCGTGTGCTTTTACTAATTTCATGCAACCTATGAATAAAACTAACACTAATTAATGCAAAACTAATCATTGGATCAGTCAAATACACGCTCAGCGAGGCATCAATCATAAGAAAGTTGAAATCGTGTCAGTTAGTTCACATGCTCTCTCGTGATGTTGGGAACCGGTGTGGCGCTGTGGAAGCGGGTCAGCGCAATGATGTCATTACAGCCGTTTAACGATTGTCTTCAAGCGCTTTATTGCTAATGGGGATCTGCTGATCAGAGATCATCTTAGAATGTTGTCGATAGATTTTTCTTTCTGGAAATTCTCTACGAGTCTCTCTGTCTCGGGAAAGTAATGGGCATCCCACGGAATAAAACCTTGCAGTGGTCATCTTTAGCTAAGTATAAGTGTTTATGTAAGTACGCTCGCTCATTTTTCGTTCATGAAATTAACGACAATGCGAGACAACCGCACGCGCAATATTCTTCCGCGGCCAACCGTTTTTTTTTAACGAAAGACGGCAGCTATGTATGTCCGTATTAGGTAGCGTGGCAGCTGGCTAAAATATACTAAGTCAGCTGCCGCGCGAGCCGTCTATTCGAGGGTGCTTTTATACATACAAAAACATGTCATACAACGTTAATCCATAATATATCGACAGTATTTTGTTCAATTATGACAGTTTTTGTTTCCGAGATTCCGACGTGCTTAGACAAGCGCAAAATTCATCAAAGTTATCTATTTCAGAGAATTTCTTCCCCACTATCTATTAATTCCCTAATTAGGTTTGCAGAAGCGGGATATTTACCTAATAATACTGCCGAATAGGTAGCTACCTCAGAAACCCGGATTTAAAAGAATCAACAACCAAGCAACAATTCATGTTCCTTAAAATTAAAAAGCTAGGATGTACGCACGTATGCATTTATGTTGCCTGTATTGACCCATTGCAATTCACGGGGGAAGGACCTCCCGCTATCCCTTATTGTTCGTTGTCTGCGAAAAAGAGAGGGAAAATAATAAAGCTATTCTGGCGTAGCTTCACTAATAATGATGAACGTCGCCCTCCTTTATATAAATAATTCTGTCGGTTAACTTCAAACAACATTGATAGAAATACATAAAAATAAATATAAATTGTATAAATATAGTTTAAATTCGTTTAGCGTTAAACGTATTAAGTGATATGTGGTGTAAGCTGGCCTTAATATTAGGTCTTTACCTATGAAATTGCCGTTTTGCAGTACTGGCCATTTCAAATCAAAATATTTTTTGTTTGGGTAAGAATTCTAATTTCAAATTAATTTTATTTTAAAAACATGGATTTTTTTTTCCAAAAGTAGTCATTTGTTTATTGATTAGTGTTACATTTTCATCGCATTTCAATCTTTTTCGTCATCATGGATACGTTAAAAATTCGAGTAATTATGGAATATGAGTACCGTCGTGGCAGCAACGCGGCACAAGCGGCACGAAACATCAACGACGTTTACGGAACTAACACTACAAACCAACGCACTACCTGTTATTGGTTTGCTCGCTTCCGTTCTGGAAATTTCGACCTGAAAAATGAACCTCGCGGTCGTCCGAAGACTTTGGTCGACAATGACGAATTAAAGGCGATTGTGGAAGCTGATGATACACAATCTACGGCTGAATTAGCAGCAGCTTTCGACGTTAGCGTCAAAACAATATTGGTCCATTTGCGTCAAATTGGCAAGGTAAAAAAGCTTGACAAATGGGTGCCCCACGAACTCAATGATCGTCAGCGCGAAGTACGCGTCGAGACGTGCCTTGCACTGCTCAACAGACACACAAATGAAGGAATTTTGAACCGCATTGTTACCTGCGATGAAAAATGGATTCTGTTTGATAACCGCAAGCGCTCAGCAAGTTGGTTGGATCCTGGTTCAGCACCTAAACAATGCCCTAAACGAAAACTTACCCCTAGAAAAGTGATGGTCACTGTTTGGTGGTCTAGCGCCGGTGTGATTCATCACAGCTTCTTACCAAACGGGGTGAGCATTACTGCAGATGTGTACTGTGAAGAACTGAACACAATGATGGAGAAGCTGGCACATCTCCAACCAGCATTGGTCAATCGCTCGTCTCCGCTGCTCCTGCACGACAACGCGCGACCTCATACTGCACAGCAGACGGTCTCCAAGTTGCAAGAACTGGGGTTGGAAGCTCTCCGTCATCCGCCCTACTCACCAGACCTTGCACCTACAGACTACCACTTTTTCCAGAATTTGGATAACTTCTTGGCGGGAAAAAAATTCAATACCCGAGAGGCAGTACAAAATGCCTTTGAAGAATTTGTTGCCTCCCGTCCAGCTGATTTCTTTAAGAAGGGCATCAATAAACTGCCACTGCGATGGCAAAGATGCATTGATTGCATGGGTGATTACTTCGATTAATACAAATAAAAAATACATGAAAAAAATTCGTTTAAATTTTTTCATACAAAACGGCAATTTCATAGGTAAAGACCTATTATTATAGAAAACATAACAACCTCATATTCCAATCTAACCACGTTTAGTTCGTTGTAGAATTGCAAATGCAACTCCCCCCCCCCCCCCCTACCTTTCTTTTCTACTGCCTTTAGTTAGTCTTGCACGTCGATAGAAACGATGATAAACTTCAAAGTTTGCTAACATTTTACTAAATACCCCAACTACTTTAATTACCCACTGCCTAAGAAGGCAGCGCTCAGGCAGACTGGCACAATATGACACTTTTCGTTCAGAAGCCTCACCCAAAACAATAGACGATACTCTGTATTATTGTCTACTCGTATTGTTCTCAGCTTCACTCAAAAGAGTTAATAAACAATTAGTATATAGATGGACTGATTGGCACTTGGCAATCTACTGCTGGACATAGGAATCCCCAATCACTCGCCATTTAACTCGATCTATAAACACTCTCATTCAGCTGCTAGTGCTCAGATCGTCACTCCACCTAACTTGTGGGCGTCCTACCTTACGTTTGCTGATTCTCGGTCTCCACTCAAGAACACGTCACACGTTGGTTTAAGAACCATATAATATAGTTCTATAGCTAAGCATTGGCGCTTATCATGCCAGAAATCGACTGTGATACCTTTTATTTGTATTACCCGGTTTCTAAAAGAAATTTGAATTTCTCGGGTGGAATTCTACCCGCGAAATTCAATTTTTTTTCCGCGATTTCCTAAAGTAGCATTTATCTCGACTTCAAATTCTCTATTCAGAAATCGTGTATAAAGTACAAATGTGCAGTAGAGTTTCTTAAATTTGTAAAAAGGTCCTACGGAAGCAACGTCATATTGCAAGCGTTAAGAGGGAACAGGGCGTGCGATTCTCCAAACAAATGCATTCCCCTTTTTTCTTCCTGAATAATAATAAATATACATATAATATTTATAATATTTTCAATATTTTTATTTTTTCATAAAATCAAGGTCTGCTGTAAACACGTCCCTGTCATTTTCTTTTTTTCAGCAACTAATTATTAAAGAAAATATGACCCTCCAAAAATTACGAAAAATGTCCTATTTTTACCGCCGTGATTGGACTACCAGACAAATTAGAAAAGTTTTTAACATCAAAAAAAAAATGATAGGAACCTAAACATACTCTTTCATAAAATGTTAATGTAAAAAATAATTGAATTGGCTCTGTTTTCGAGGAGAAAAAAGAGGAATACGAAACGTCGATCTCGTCAAAAATGTTGTGATAATTTCGGTCTGAGCTGCAGCTGTCATCACACACTACGAGGCCAGACTTACTGACAGCGCGACGGCAATATTTTCTTCAAATACCTATTTTTCAAATTCTTCGCAGGCCCCGTCCCCTCTTAAGCGCGCACCTACCTGGGCACGAAATAAGGACGTACTCGTAGTAAGTAGGTTAATGAGATACGTTTTGTGACATCAGCATTTGTCCTAAACACCAGGATGCCCTAGAACTACACTGAATGAACTTAAACCTTTGCGTCGTGCACTAATGAGAATGAAGGATTAATTAAATGCCGATGCCTTACATGTATTTAATGTTGTATGGAAATTAGGTCAAACAAACATTAATTATTTTACCAATTCAGCAGCTTTTAATTAAAGTTCCGCTGTGACCGCTATTTGTAATGAAATAATGATTAAATTCGTTTATTTTGTTACAGTGACTCGGCTAAGGCAAGAAATCACTTTCCCATGATGCATTTTGCATATAAAATAAACAACCTTACCTTAAAAAGCTAATAAATTAGATCTAAGATAGTAGTTTTGATGGAACCGCGCGTCGTTAACGAAGAATTAGATATGTCAAATAGTAGGTATTCTTTTTTTTATCGATGGTACATCTACTAACTCTTAAGGTATTCTTTACCACGTGGTGGCCAAGTTTAAGGGTTCCAGGCGGCAGACAGGCGCGTCGCAGCCCTGGTACTACAATTTCCATAAAGTTTTCATAGAAGAGCAGTGGTAACTACCGCGACTTGTCGACGATCGTAGGTTCGAACTCAGACCGGCGCTTAACTTTGTGAAAATTATTTCTTCACCACCGGCGAAGGATAACACCGCGAGGATGTCCTAGAACCAAAAAATCGAAGACATTAGACATGTGACATCTACCAACCCGCACTGGGCCCACGTGGTGTATTACGACCCACTCCATCTCACAGAGAGGAGGCCTGTGTCCCACCAGTGGGTCCACACATTTTAGGTTGATTTTGTTTCATAGAAATTGTTCAACTAGACTCGCGCGGCGCCTGCCTGCAGGAGCCGTGAAATATCAATGTAGTATCTAGGCTTGCTTTGTGTCCCTCTCAATAGGCGTAGCTATAAATAGATTGCATTGACTGCAAGCTTTGTGAATCTTGCTCTTCTGCTAATTCAAAGGGAAAGCAATTACTTATCTCAATTTACCGGAGCTTGATACGAGCCGGTCCGTGTGCTCGGAATCAACTTGTTGCATGTTGGACAAGCATGACTCGGGATATTTAACCCAATGTACATTCACCAAAAGAGATAGATAGTTGAAGTTCAGTAAGAAACCGATTAATTAATTTCGAATTAAATTAAAGGAGATGGAAAACGGTGGGCCCAAATGTAATAAGTTGAGATATGATCTAAAAAATTAGACATATTTTTTTATCTAAGAATATGAAAAATCACTTCAATTCTCAATCTGGAAGCGGAGAAATATGAGAAAGATAGTTTTCGTGAGATTATCGATTCAATAATCGATTACACAGTTACGAAAATAAAACTTTTGCACTAAACAATTAACTCAAAGTAATTAAATGCACTATATATACTTACGAGGTCATATTAATAAATCAAATATCAATTAATTACTGAAAAACCAATATTAATGATTATCGATTCCATATCGATTCAAATCTCTCTTATATTTTTAGTCTATGTCACTGACATGACATGACAGCTGACTGACATTGACACTAGACAGTTGCCGACTGTTCTTGTTTGCTCACTCGTTAAAGTGTTTTCCGATGCGTTTTGAGTGCTTTCCCGATTATTCGCCATTTTTCACGACCACTGCTTTGTATTTTACGGATTCTGACCCTGCCTGCCTTGTACGACCCTTGCTTTCACCTTGGACGAAGATCGCTCACACGTTTGACTTGGAATTGTTATTTTGGATTTTACCGCGGGCTTGTGGATTGGATATTTCAAACATTTTCTAGTAAATATAATAACTATTAGTGCAAAAGAACACATTTTGCACTTCAGGAATCAGCTGTTAGTTATAGATTGTAACATAACCTCACTTTTACTTAATCTCTTTATCTCTTATATCTCTGTTCTCAGATTGACAAAATCCGCAGAATTTTCAGTGAAAGGTTGATAATATATAAGCTATTAATTGACACCACTTTCATCTTCTTACACCTAGGCCCAAGATTGTATGTAATCGTTTCAGTCTCCTTTGATAAGTTAACTGTTTGGTGTCTCTTTCTTAATTTAATTTTGTTCGAAACCGTCCATCGTTTTCTTTCTTAGCTTCACCTATATCCGACGGCCCTGGTTACATAATTATCTCTTTTGGTGACTGCACATATCTCTATGTTGAACAAAGCAACCTTGCAATATGTTCTTCTGGGATCAGTGCTTACAGTCGAATTCAAAATGATCTTACAGTCACCCAAAACTATATGACGGTTACGTCATTGACGACCGCAACCAGTAAAAAATAGATTCCGACGAATTGAGAGATTGGAGAAGTCGGTTAACAAGACTAATGCCCGTTTTCACTGACATCTCCTATACCTACCTATGTACCTACGTATGGGACCTTTAGCTTAAAAGCTTCCCCAAACTAGCCTCTAAATTAAATTTAGTTTCACCATCATTTTTACCACCTAAATATGGGACGCATATAGATCTATGTGATGTTTTGTTTTCGATAATTAGCGGTAGGGTCCGACGGAATTTCGTTTACGTGTTTCGGTCAAAAAAAAAACAGAAGTAACTATCTATTTTTGGCTACTTTTGTTTTGCGGTTATTGCCAATTTCCGGTCGAAGAAATATCTGCTTTCAGCAATATTCAGAGAGTATTCATAGTTAGAACAACTAAAAGCACAATAACTGAGAAAATGATGAAAATATTTTTTTCTCGGCTTAATTATTAGTCGATTCACATGAATTTAACGCCGGAATTGGGCGAATAGACACCTTTTAACTAATTTATTCATTTATAGAGGCGACTCGCACGCACGAAGTTAATTTTTTGTTGTGGTTAAATCGGCAACTCCTGAAATACGTATTATGCAACTGAAACGTTTTTAATTTTATGCACTTTATTGCATGTACAGACGCCAGCACATCAAGCTACCCCAATCTGTCAAACTTCTTTAATAGATTTTCAACTTTATAACATAAGCGTAAGGTTCATGTTCAATTGGGAAAATTTGACAGTTTGGGGTAGCTTGATGTGCTGGCGTCTGTACATGCAGTGACCTTTTCTCTTACCTTCATTGAGTACAGGACCTAGGTAACTAGGTAGGTTTTTGTTCATAAAAAAATATATATGGAAATGCGATTATTGCGAAGCATGTGTGACGTGTCAATGAATGATTGGCTGAGGAATAACGTGATGAGGCAACAGTGCGGCTTAAAAGAATATGTAGTTACAAAAATTTTCAAGAGTTTGCTTAGATGGTTTGACCATGTTGAGACTATGAATGAAAGACGACTAACTATACAAGGTGTAAATGGAAACGCCGTGAGGACGTACTAGGCGGACACATAGCGCCTCATTAGTGATGTTCTTCAGATCATTAAGAGGGCACGGGGCCTGCGAGGAATTTGAAAAATAGGTATTTGAAGAAACTATTGCTGTCGCGCTGTCAGTGAGTCTGCCCCCGTAGTGTGTGATAGGGACAGCTGCAGCTCAGACCGAAATTATCACAAAAAAATTGACGATATCGACGTTTCGTATTCTCCTTTTTTCTCCTCGAAAACTGAGCCGATTCAATTATTTTCTACATTAAAATTTTAAGAAAGAGTATGTTTAGGTTCCTATCATTTTTTTTGATGTTAAAAACTTTTCTAATTTGTCTGGTAGTCCAATCACGGCGGTAAAAATAGGACATTTTTCGTAATTTTTGGAGGGTCATATTTTCTTTAATAATTAGTTGCTGAAAAAAAGAAAATGACAGGGACGTATTTACGGCAGACCTTGATTTTATGAAAAAAATAATATTGGTCTAGAGCCATTATTCAGGAAGAAAAAAAGGGGAATACATTTGTATGGAGAATCGCACGCCCTGTTCCCTCTTAAGTAGTACTCGAAATCGAAGTGCGTGTATGACCAGGGGCTCTACTCACTAAGCACGAAATCCGTTCATTTCTGGTTCATTCCAAAGCACAGAGCTTCTTTCAGACGGGCCCGTATCAACGTTGACTGATTTAGAGAGTAGGCCCCGCTGAATTATAAACGTAAACATATCAAAATTATATGTAAGGAACGTGGCAGGTGGCATTATATAGGTTCTACCCATGGAAAGAAGGCGTGAGTTTATGTGTGTATGTAACAAAAATATGAAGCTCCATAAAGACCCACCATAAAGGATATCCGAAACATAAGATATTTTTATAAGCCTTAATGCGAGGGCAGGAGGAAGAAACATTTATTAACGCATTAACAAAATTTTCCATCCTTATATTTTAAATTCTACTCGGTTAAAAATGCGGACGAAAAATAACTATGAATGTATGTATATGAATATTATTAAAAGGTGGTATTCGTTGCGGTATTTGGTGTATAATAAAATTGAGGGTCAGCAATAATTAATTTTATGTTTTTCGGAAATCAAAGGTGCGTTTTGTTTCATAACATTCTCGTGGCTACATTCTTGAATGGACAGTTGATTTGTTGAACGATAATAATGGCCGTTCGCAATAGTTCTTGGACTAATTAGCCATCATGTGTGACGCGAAGTGGAGGTTTTATTGAGAAGAGGAGCGGGAACGCAACACAGAGCGATTCTGAATAGAAAATACTGTCCGATGCACCATTTGCAACCAGTTATACCCGTATTTTTCTTTATTAGGCTTTAATGTCCTACTGCTTGTCAAAGAACTTCCTACTAGTACTCTCTTTCCACCTCTCTCTGTTCAAAGCTGCCAAGGAGCAATCTTTATTGAAGGACTCCGTCGTCTCCGTCTGGGCCTGCCAAAATGACGTTTGCTATTAAATGAACCCACTGGGTCGTAAGTTTGACCCATTGATCATCTGTACTCGTACATTCAACAGTTCTAATGGTGCGAAGGGACGCGCTCATACCAGGGAAGCATGAAACGAAAGGCAGGCGAACTTTACTCAGCAGTTGGTGGAATAAGGCTGTCAATGATGATGATGGTGCGATATCTTGACACAAGAAGAATTTCGTTATAGATAACTAGCTTTCGTCAGTGGCTTCGCCCGCATAGAAGTCGCAATTTCACCAAAGAAAACGAACTACCGGGATAAAATGGCTTTGTGTTAATCCAGGTTATAAACTATTTGTGTGCCAAATTTAATCCAAATCCGTTCAGCCGTTTTGCGTGTTTGAGTAAAAAACTTCCAAACATTCACATTTATTCTACTAGTAGAATTTTGTACCTGACTATTGAGAGTTTATCTGAGGAACGAGGAAATCGAGCATGAGTTTGGACAAAGGATATATTACTGATACGTCAGGTACTCCCTACTTTCCCCTACATTCGTTATAATTATATATAACAAAATAACGGTTTTAGACTGCCTTGCGTGCCATAGCGTGTGGTCCTGGGTTAAGAGACCCGCCGATAGTATTATGTTTTCTCACGAGGAAATTATATCTAGGTAACTGAATTGGAGATAGGCACCTATGTCTATGGGCTAATTTGTAATAACAAACGATATGGATTTTTGATGACCAATGGGCAAAAATATTTGATTCCGTGACTGCTCATGAATGGACAGAGTTTCGTAATTACTATTATCTCGCAAGCTCTTATGTAATAGGTAAGGCTATTACAAAAAGTCATCATTCAGCGGTGGCTATTGATTCTGATGACAGAATCGTGCGTGGAAACATTATATTGAGAATAATGCTCTAAAGTTGTCTTTGAACTCACTTTTCAATTGTTCTTTTCTTATTTATTATTCATTTTTTTGTTTAATTGCTAAATGAATAAACATACAAATTGAAATAAGAAATAGTGATGCTTACTGCTAAAGAAATCTCTTCCGGCATACCAGCGATGGGTAAGAAGATAGAGAAATGTAGACAGCGTCTTCATTATCATCTGCCTAGCCTTTTCTAAACTATTTCGGGGTCGGCTTCCAGTCTAACCTGATGCAGCTGAATACCAGTAGATATTTTACATGAAGCGACTGCCTATCTGACCTCCACAACCCAGTTACTGGGTAACACAATGCCCCTTGGTAAGACTGGTTATCAAACTTTCGGATTTCTCAGGACCCGTAACGATTGTCAAAGATCCACGAATGACAGCCGGGACCAACGGCTTAACATGCTTTCCGAGGCACGGAGGTATGTAAAGATGTTCACCCATCCACGGACAAGTCGCGGCAAGCGTAGCTTAACCGGATCGATCGACCCGTGATTACTTAGCCACAAACCCCAGAAATGTAGACAGCGTACCTATTTTCTTACTAGACCTACTAATAACGTTATTTTCCTCATTTGTGTACAACAGGCTGATCAAATATGTTTCTCACGTCGCTCTCGCCTACCGCGTAAGTAACTGCGCCTGCTTTCTGCACATAACTTCCTCACACATTAAAATAATTATGTAAAATTAACAACATTGTTTATTCATTACATAAGCCATAGTTTTCACTTCACTGCGTATTGTTTTTAACATCGGCTATGAGGACTGCACTCTTTTAATGTATAGCTTATTATATAATAAAAATACATGGCGATACGAACTAGTTTATTTAATGAACTGAAGATGCCACAAAACGAGGGTAAATGTTGCATAATCAGAGGAAAGTTTATCTGTTTGTTGGTTTTATGAACGAATAGTCAGATTGTTGTAAAACTTTCCTCGTTCTATTGTTTTGATAGCATATTCAGCGTATATTGTTCCCACTGCTGGGACACAGGCCTTGAGAGAGAGTGGGCTATTATCCACAACGTGGGTCCAGCGCGGGTTGATAGTTTTGGTTAGGACATGCCGATTTGCTCACGATTAAGTCAAAGCATTTATTTCAAATAGGCACTTAAATGGCACTTTTGAACGTCAACATTTAAATTAAAATACAATCGATTTTAGTAGATGTTTTCCTTCACCGTTTTCCGAATTCATTTTTTGATGAATGCGAATAATTAAAATAGATGAGGTCGTTACACTGAAGTGGGTCAACCCATATTTTAACTAAACATTTTGCCTTATTTGGAACTTGCAATTTTTTTTACATACGTCACGCCCTGTCGGTACGTATTTATAGTTCACCCATATTTCGCCAGTTATGTTTAAGCCCCATGTATTAGAAAGCGAGCCTATTGCCATTATCCGGACACAAATCCAGGCCCCGACTGCGTTACACATTACAGATGGGAAAATAATAACACTTTGCCCAACCTGGGAATAGAACCCAGCACCATATTCTCAGCAGTATGGTTTGCGGCCATCACTAGACCATCGAGGCAGTCAATTTTGTTTAGTCTCTTCGAAAGGACACTTTTGTTTAAAAAAAAAAACTAAATCAAAAGTCATTTGTTCAAACTAGGCTGGTGTCAGCACTTTTTGAACGTCAAAATTACATAAGACAGTCCCCCAAAACGCCCGTCCTTCACCACTTCCTAGTGCTTTAGCTGGGAGGAAGAAGTGGCGCAACAAACTCACCAGCAGCACAGCTGTCTGTTATGTTAGATGAACTTGATTCTATACAATAGGTACGTAATTAATGTTACGAAACATAAAATTAAAATATTTACCATATGTTTCGTTACTTGGAATCTTGAATACCTATGCATTTATCAAAATATGTATATGAAATTGAAAATCCGCCTTCACCAATTTCATTTACACGGACTTCATTATTTATTAAACGAACCACGTAAGAGCTACCAGTTGGTTTAGCATGGCGCTTTTTATTTCTACTCTACCGTAGAATAAAAATTGCTTGTCATTTCTCGGTACAAAACTGCCAACTACACTGACAACAAGGAAACGTCATATTTGTCTACTCTTCTGTCTATAAAACGCTTCTCTACGGTTCTCGTGCTAAACCTGCTGGTACTGAAAGTATTAAATATCAGTGACCTGTAAATCAGCATCGACCTTACCGGGAAACGAATAGTTGTGCCTGTAAAATACAGAGATTAAACAAGCGAAAGTAAAGAGAGGAACAATAATTACGTGGAAAATGCAGTATAGTCAACACCAGTGCCTCAAACCACCGCTAGTTATAATTACCAAATTTTAAATCTCCCGCATACGATCACACGCTTAACACCCAATCCATTACCTCACTATATCAAACGATTGACTCACAGAGATATAACAGAGAAGCAATGAAAAAAATCTCAGTGGAATAAAACGCGAAAGTGACTTACGCTTTCTAAATCATAGTACGGTTTCTAATAACGACAATGAAGATTCCCACAGACAATAAGTGTTTGTAAAGAGTTAGTTATGGCTGGCTGTCACACCGTAGCAGATGTTGAGAAATTAAGACCGCGTCGGAAATATATGAAAATTGTGTAATTGTGACCATTGTTAGAGGCAGAGGCAAAGGTGTTAATGAAGTCATTAAACTAACAGGTATTTTGTTCTTTATGTAGGTTTATGGCGGTTTGATTGAAACTAGGGCTTCTGATCAGACAGGGTGACGTTGCAACGTCAATGTTAATTCATTGAAATATGTGAGAAGTACCAACCCGCAATGGGCCCGCGTGGTGGATTACGGCCCACTCCCTCTCACAGAGAGGAGGCCTGTGTCCCAGCAGTGGGAACGATATAGGCTGATTGTGCTATGCGAGAAATGCTTTAAGTTGTGTTTAATAAAACCGGCCAAGTGAGTGTCGGGCCACGCACAGTGAAGGGTTTTTGTAGTTGACACGAATTTACTCCAATAACAAACTTAAGAATTTGTGGTTGAAAAACATGTGCTACCAATAATTATAATCCAACTGCAAAAGTAAGTTGGTCAACCATTACTCGTTAACTTGTAAAACTTACCTAGCTGTGATAGTTATCCTTTTAAACTTCGTTAATATACTACTAAAGTGTTTATGCACATATCCATGACACACCATTTAGGTAGCAAGGGTGGGGTCAGTTGACTCGTAACAAAAATTGGCACATTAAACCTTAATATTTTTTAAACGGATCCAAATTAACTTCTCCACTTTACGTGTGTAAAATAATAAACATATATTTTTCAATATTTTATTTTACCACTCAGGCGACGGTGTCGTGACTAATATATCTCCACGCCAAATTACAGCTTTCTAGTACTAAGAGTCTCTGAACTGTGGACTGGAAGACAGACGGACGGAACAACGGACATGGCGAAAATACATTATGAGGAAGTCCTTGTTAACTACGGAACCCTAAAAACTATAATGTCTCGATTAGAACAAATGATAGTCCTCTAAGTCCTTGTGATTGCTTCCGAGTGCAACATAGTTATTCATAGCCGTTCGATACACTTCGGTGTCCAATCGAACATCAATTAATTATATCAAAATAGTCCTCTAAAGCAATGTTCCGCAAAAAAATTGTATCCATGGTTCACCTAGGAAATCGGAAAATTTTGGAGGTGAACCATAAATGAATAATCAAATTTGACATAATATCATTAAATATTATTAATCAACAAAACAATATTTATTAATAACCACCTCACTCGCGCGCCTCTGTGTTTTGCGGCTCTTTAAGTAGGTATTTTTCTTTCGTCTGTCTATTTAACTTTAAGAGATAACCTTATTTTTCCAAGGCACAACAACCAATGACTACGGTACACCAGTGTCCCGTGGCACACACTTTGTGGAACACTGCTCTAAAGGTTCAAAAATCCAACGCTCGAAAATTTTGTCAGTTATAATCAAATGGACGAGAGCCATTGTTCCGACAGCGTTTTCCTGTCGGAGGCATTGCAAATTAGTAATTGTAAATGTGTAATTTGCGACAACCGACCACTTGTCGAATAGTTGTGAACAGCTATGCAGGTCTTGTTGTGTCAAAAGAATAATAACATCTACATGTGTGCATCTATGCAGGTCTTGTTGTGTCAAAAGAATAATAACATCTACATGTGTGCATGTAGATGTTATTATTCTTTTGACACAACAAGACCTGCATAACTATTCACAACTATTCGACAAGTTGTCGGTTGTCGCAAATTACACATTCCTACAAGTAAAAGTCAGCAGCTATGAAAATCATGGAAAATCATAAATTGGTTACGAAATGAAGCACACTACAACATTGCAACTACAAAACCAGCAAAAAAAATACCGATAGCTTTTAAATCAGACCGTTCAATAATTTATGTTCAATTTACGTAACTATACACATGCCTCCCAACAGTGTCAATACAGGTACAGTGACAATTATATTACCACTAAAGCTTTTTGGTGTACGATCATTTACTTAACATAACGCCTGGTAACCCCGAACGGTTAGCAGAGGTACAATACCTACAGAAATATAAAAAAGATGTTCTATGGAAAACCATATCTATACAGTTTGTAAACAAAATCCCGTGAACACGATCACCTAACGACCTACAACCGAACGCAAGTTCTCATTGATATTTATTTCCATTTTTAAAAACGCACCATTTCAGCTGGTATTTACTATGTTTTTTTCATTTACAAAAACAAGGGACTCAGCTAAAATCCGATGCTGCGATGCTATTGGTTGATGAGATTTGAAATTTTTTTTTCCAAAATAAAAAACAACCGACTTCCTGAAAAATACTACAAATTGAAAAAATAACTTTAATTTCGGAACTCGGTGACTTTGGAAATGTATTTGAATTTTTTGTCACCGCCTTCCGAAATTAAAGTAATTTTTCAATTTGTAGTGTTTTTCTGGAAGTCAGTTGTTTTTCTTTTGGAAACAGTTTTTATTTTTCAGTTTTTAGTTATAGTACCTAGCTACCCCACACCAATTCGAAATTTCATCATCCTTGGGGTCAAAATAATGCATATTTATGCGATAGCAGCAATCGCGGTTGATTTGATGTAATTTTTTGAAGAGTTCCGTTGTCTGTCTCGGAAACGCATCATCAGATCCATATGAAATTTAAATGAGATCATTTCGGAATAAACCCCTTTAGAAAATAAAAGAATTTTGCAAATCCGTCTATAATGACGGAGTTATGCCCGAACATCCTACCACTCCTAACCGTTAAAGAGTTGTACTTTCCTTCATCAGCTCAGCGTCATGAGATGATGATGACCATACGCAAATGTCTCAATAGCTTTAGAAAATATATGAAAAACATTGTTAATACCTACAATACATTTGAGGGTTGCCCTCGATTTCCCTGGGATTCCATCATCAGATTCTGACTTGGTGCCAATAGGACCACTTCAGGAGTATACTCTTTCAAATAAAAAAATAATTTTGGGAATCAGGCCTCAAATGGGGGAGAAATCGGGGAACATACATAAAAAATAAAATACTTACAGTCGAACATAGAACCTCTTCCTTTTTTGAAGTCGGTTAAAAATAGTCCTTAAGGGGAACTTAGTCACGGACTCGAACTCACTGGTGGGCCTGGCTAACAATCACGCTGTCTCATCAGGCTTCGTGTCCGACAGAGATAGTATCAGTGATGAGCAGCTAGACGCTAGTCTACACGCACAACGTTATTGAGTGAGATGCAGGATCATTTATAGTAAAAAAATCGCGAAAAAATTAAGAAAAGTCCTTTGGAAGATCGGGTTTTATAAAAAAGCCAATTCATAAATCAATGACCAATAAAGTTTATTGATCTTTTCGATAATTGAACTTTGTCGGTACCGACTTGGTTTTGGAGATGTTAGACTTCTTTTATTACTTAAACACGCCCAAAGTTAAGTAAAATTAGCAAGAAAAACGAATCTTTGTTGGCTCCTAACTTTTTAATGGGTTTTTATTTTAGTATTCTGTTTCCGTACATACAATATTAATAATGAGAAAAAACGATATCATATTTTACTTTGGATGTGCCATGTCAGACAGTGGAGTAAAACACTCCCGAAGTTTGTATGCAAAAAATTTGGACTAGGCTCACCTTGAAGCGTATGTCCCTGATAGTATAGGTACTTTCAGTCAAACATGACTGGTGAAATGTCGGCGAACTATGGGCAGTTCACCCACATTTCACCAGTCATGTGTAATGGACAACGAGCCTATTGCTATTAACCGGGCATCGATCCAGACTCTTGGCTGCTACTGAGAAATCAAACGAACCCTGGACCTCATGCTCAGCATTAGCGCTGTACACACACACACACACATCTGTCAATAAACCTTCCAAGAATTTGCTGTTTGTTGCAAGCTTTTAAGTGCAACTAGGTTTCTTGTAACACGTGTTTTTAATTACTGTAAATTGTCCTTTGAGCAATTTGTCCCATGAGGGTTTTTTAACTATTTTTCTCCTCATTATTGCCTTTGATATCCACAATGTAATATCCACCCTCTATACGTCAAAGGACAAAGGTCTCGTAATAAATCTTCGTATGTTATATTACGGTTGATAAGAATATACTCTTTGCTTCAAGGTAACAAAAGCTTAAACAACGAAGAGTGTAGGAGCAACATTTACATAGAAAGAAAGAAACAAAGAAAAAGTATTTATTAGACTCGCACAGGAATATAAGAAACTTAACTACACAATATCTTTAACAACAAAAATTAAAATTAAATTTTTTATAAAAAGTAAGAAACAAAAAAACAAAATACTGTACGAGGCCAAAAGGCCCCTATCTCAGCATCATGCTGCGACATTTAAAAGAAGGTCGAGCAGTAAGTTCTAGCGACATTATTCACATAGGATTTAATTATATCAAACGAAGAAAGGCTTGCAAAACATCCCTAAAGAAAACTTTTTCTTTCACAGAGATAAAAATATATAAAAAGAGAATTTAAGAACCTGCTTTTTGAAGTCGATTAAAAGGGTTTGGTGAAATTTTTAAACGCAACATAGTGACGCATCGCGTTTTTAAAAATACACCATTATTATTTGTACCTACTGTATTGAGGTTTTTCCGTGCTATCCATAACCAACGATAATGTCCTGTAATAGGAAATTAATAAGTAGTAGAAAACACAGTTCTACGGAAGTACCTACTATGGAATGAATGAATTTACATTTAGAAAAAGTAAGTTCAAAAACTAAAATCCGACTACTGAAAAATCACGCTTTAAAAATTATGAAACTAGAGAATATTCTCATCTGAATAACGATCGATCAAGACGCTTTCATACCTAATATGTAAAAATATTATAAGTAGTTTCGAAGTTATGAGGAAATAGATGAACACACATACATACCGGTCAAAATCATAACCCTGCTATTTGTTTCGCCGTAGACGGATAAAAATACACGACAAAACATGTTGCGCCGACCCCAAATATATTGGATAAGGGCAGGACAGTAATAATAAAGGCATGACGTTTTCATAGAAATTGTTATACTAGACTGGCGACGCGCTGTGACATCGCACCTGTTTGCGGGATACTTAATATAATAATATGTATTTAGAAACGCAATTATTAAACCTAAGTAACTATAGTATTTATATCTCACTTTAACACTCACTTTACTTGTGGTTCCCAAGGATCAAGTGTACAAACACGCTGACATAAAAATACTATACCTATCACTCCATAGAATTTTACGATTGTAGGTATATTTTTACTAAGGTATTTACAAAACCCGAACCCTACGGGGAATACAGGCGTGACGGTTACAAAACAGTGTGATAGACGCCCATATCGTGCATTTCTCCTCTCGCAAACATGCGACTGGCGCGTACGCAGTAATCACTGGCAATTGTCTAGTAGGAAGAGATGGGTCCACAAATAAAGTAACATTAAAGGCTGTTTAAATAAACTTCTTTCTGAGGTTGTTTAAAGTCCAATTCTGTCAATTGATGCAGCAGAGCAGTGCTCTGGCACAAATTGGCACTGTGTTAGCGAAGTGTTCTGAGATATCGCTCTTTGATTTACTTGTGTGTTAGGTAATTGAAGTAATATCGTCAGAGTTTTATTAACTTAACTCTTTGTACTTTCGTTCAACCGGTCAACCTTAGTAAGTAATCCATTCTGAACTTTTTATATTAATTTGCTTTACTGCAATGTTTATAATCACAATTATATATTTGACAGTTTGTTACCCCCTTTTTATGAAAATTACGCGGACGGAAGAGTGAAATTTTGCACATTTATGGAATAGGAGTGCAGAAAGCTATTTTTAAATAATAGAAATGAATTATGGTCGAATTTCGACCTATGGGCGACCTTATGCGATCCTTATGGTAATTAAGCTAAGTAGGTCAGTAACTCGGTGAAACAGGCCTTTTCAGTTTTTCTAGAATTGAAACCTTCTTCTTTTGTTTCAGACGAGGGAATAACGAAGACGTTCACGTGCGCTCGTCCTCTGGTGGGCCAGCACGTGTTCCTGCAACTGGTAGGAGTCGAGGGCTCCTTGTCTCTCTGTGAAGTGGAGGTGTTCACTACTGAAGGTATGTTGAAGAAATCGTAAATTACAGCTGAAAATGGACCTTTTGTCGGTAGAATGACGTTGACAGGACCGATATTGGTAAAAATTTATGCAGTTGTTTTTGAAATGTATTGTAAAAACAAATTGCCAGCGGTTCTGGTTCTGGCCACACGCCTAATGATCCCTGTACTGTTGTAAAGTTGAAAAGGATGGTCTTGAGATGGTTGGCAGAATTCACCAATATAACATGATACTGTAGAGGCATCTACAAAGCTACATGCAATCCTGCATCGCGTTAGCAGAGTTCCGCTCGCTACTGACATATACATATACAACGTCCCGGCATCAATCATTGGGCAGTTGCCTACCAGACACAACACCCGTCTGGTCGGAATATTCTCTCTTTTCTATGAAGTTTGAGTGAACTTCACACCCCGTTCCACATATCTCTAAATTACCCTTCGAGAGAAGACAGAAGCAAATGGCTAACCCGAGGCGATAAGTCGCGCTTGTGACCATTCGTCAAATGAGACATTTAGGATTCCAAGACTCAAAATTGAAGGCACCTCTGCAATGATTTCAAAGAGCAAATGTCAAATAGTAAATGCACACTGAACGTAGGTAATTAATTTAAGTCTTTAAGAGGACTAGAAGACCTAAGTGGCCTTGAGAAACGCACGCACACTTTTACACAATCGACGTGAACACCATCTAACGACGACGGCCATAACAATTACCACACAAAACATATGTGAAGTCTAGCAGTAACGGTTTTAGTGAGATTACGCCCGAGTATTCTAATAGATGGCGCGGCAACGGCGTGCCAGTAAGTGCTGGCGGGCCACTGGCATATTGCCGGGGGGCCGCATGCGGCCCGCGGGCCGCGGTCTGTGCATCCCTGCTCTAGACCTACCCAAAAAAAATAGATAGGTAAAACTAATAAAAATAATTTGTTTTGAGTGTTGAAAAATGATGGATTTGGGTGATTTTGAAATAAAACTGATTTAGTGAAACTTAAAACATCTTTATTTAACATGGATTTTTGTAATAGGCTATTACAACAAAATACCTTTAAATATCTGTATGGTTTGCTCTAAGCACGGGTTTTTGTCAGATTTACATTAGGTACTTTTAGTATTATACTCTTTTGTAGGTTAACATTATAGGTATGACATTTAGTTTTTGAAGTTGTTGTTTTAGTAGTTTGTGATTCGTTTTGAAGAACACGAACGAGACACAGTAGAAGCTTTATTGTTATTCTATAGCCATATAGTGTCCCACAAAGCATTATTTGTTTTCAGCTTGAAGTGATTGCATCTTATTACAAAAAATCACATTCTTAGATGAGTATGTACTTTTATCAATCACTTCACAATATTTACTCTTTCTGTGACCACTGTTTCCAATCTATAAAAAAATAGAAGATTTTAAATTACGTAGAAATGTGAATTCTAATAAGGAGATAGTTTTCACGTACGGATATAGTTACGTATCCCGACACCATCTTAGTGGGTTAATTATTGGCTTTGAGAGACACTGCGGCCCGTCATGCGAGATTGTTGACAATAGTATTAATAATTACGTCGTTGATTGTCGGAATAATGAATTTAACATGTCGATAATATCCGACCTGACGAAACAATGGGATGGCCAGTATACGCAATGGATTCTCATTTAGAAGCCACATGTCAAATAGTTTAATTAAATTTTACTTTCTTACCAACCGAATTCAAAAAGAAGGAGGTTCTCAATTTGTCTGTATGTTTTTTTTTTTTTGTTTGTTTGTTACGCGAAATCTCCCTCGATTGTGGATAGATTTCGAAAAAAATATCTGGATAGGGTTTGCTTCAGGGCTCTGCCCATATAAATTTTATTAACATTGCTTCAGTAGCTTTTGCGTTAGCCTCGATAATAATCCACTTTATGTAGCTCGAAGATATGCTGCGGCGTCCTGTCACTGTTAAGATATGCTGCGGCGTCCTGTCACTGTTATTGACATAGCAAGTAGTAGTATACGAATTGATGTAGGCCATAACTAAAAAGTAAAAAAATATTCATACCGCCTTGTTTGTTTAGTAATCGCAATCTGTAGAGCGTGAGGTAATTGGTTCAATTCCTAGGTCGGGCAAAGAGCTGTGGGTCCTTGCAGGAATTTCTCAATAGCAGCTTGGAGTCTGGATTTGTCCACGGCTGATGGCTATAGGCTCATCCGCTTTACGCAGAAAATGTAGGTGCATCTCTGCCTAACCATTCGGGGAAACAATGAGTTTCACCTATTGATATCCTCCACGCTGACGTTTATCAATTGTTTCTTAGTTAGAAGCCACATGCAAAACAAATTATCTACATAATAATACATCCCTTTTAATGATAATAATCTCCAATCACATCTTACCACTTCGTTCTTTTTACCAGAATTCTCCAACGACCGCTGTGCCCCGTCCGGTGCCCCCGCTGAAATCGAACTAGCTGCGTTCTCCAGGAACTGCTACGAGTTCAACGTGGCCAAAGGAATGTCCTTCGATGACGCTAGGAAGCAATGCCAGGCGCAAGGAGGTGACCTGATACATGGGTTTCAGGTATGAACTTGACACAATACTTGTTTTTTCAGTTGAAATACGCCACAGTTTATAGCATAATCAGCCTATAATGTTCCCAGTTCCTACAGCTGGGACAAAATCCTACTGAGAAGGAGGGGGTGTAATCTAGCACGCGAGCTCAGTACCTACGAGTTAGTGGATGCCACTTGTATTCGGTATCATCACGATAGTTTTCTTTCACCGTTTTAAGAGCAATGGTTATGAAAATAATTTACACAAGGGTAAACTGCTAATAGGTATCTAAGTCCCATTTAATGCACGGCGAACCAATATAATATTTAGTTTTTTTTTTTTTATATGTACTTGTGCATTACCGTAAAGTTGGAGGTTGTAGCCAACGTTATCTTAGCTTTCAAATTTTAAGAAACGTTAAGATAGATACCTACTTTATAACCGCCTCGTGAAAAATGACAGGTAGGGACTTTCTGTAAAGTATTAAATCTTGTGTGTTGTATTTGTGGGACGTAGCGGAATTAATACACCGATAACATTGAAATTATTACGTTTATTTCACGCATTCATGTTTACAGCAACGCGCCTGTCATAATCCTCCGTTTTTTTCGAAACAAAATATCTATTCAAACTAATTTGAAAGCTCATTCTAAAAACGCTTGAACGTTCGAAAGTTAGTAAAGTTATTTAATCGATAGCCTGTACAACATAAACTTGTCTTTTGTAGACAACCTGTACATTATCACGCAAGGAGTCGAGGTACGAAAGTCAAAGCAACGGTAGTAAAATAGCATGACATAAGTTACGTAAATACGTATACCTACGGCATACACGTAGCCTTACGAATCCACTTTCTATACGTATACCCGTTACATAGCCAACTTCGAACTCAATACCATGCACTGACAATGCCTTCATGGTAAATTAGAGATTTTCATGACAGTGGCTGACAAATTTAGCTGACTATATGGCTGAGCATTACATCACGCGTGTGCGTTACTGTAGATCAAACCGTCATGCGTCAGTGGGCGTTTACCGTTGAAGCTTAGATAATGAGCTTATGATTCAGTGGCTAATCCAGTAGACTGAGCAGTCAATCAAGCCCTAAATATTGACCACAATACTACTATTGTGGTCAATATTTAGGGCTTGGTTGACTACTAATCTAGAGATTCTGTAGAGACTACTCTCTACAGAATCTCTAGATTAGTTGTTACAACTCTGAAATAATTATCAAACTTCCTACAGACTTTTCAAGGTTAGTAATTATGTTAGACTCATTGAATCTCTAAAAATCTGGAACAATAGCTGCACAGGTAAAATTTTAAAAATCCAAGAGATACAATAAACTCGAAGTTAAATAGATACAAATCCTGCACCAAAAGAACCATTCATTTTCTTGAGCTAGACTTATGTTTTAAGTTCCCATCAAACGAAATTGCAATATGACGAGAAGCGTGGTGGTGGGGGCTGATGAGGCGCTCTGAATTCAAGTTCATCCTGATCCTTTGCCTATAGACATCCATAGGCATAGGCAATACTTGCACACGACCTGACGACCGGCAATCGCAGCAAACTATAAACAGGCCTTTGAACATTGGAATTTTGTTGACTTATTTAAATTTAGTCAAACTGCCACAAAAGCTTGAATAAATCTGCAGTCCATTGTCAAGGTGAAGCTGTTAAATTATTTAGTACTTCGTAGGTTGTAGTTGAGAGAAATGAATGGATATTAAGTCTTCTAAAGGATAGTTCACGCCATTTCCATGACAAAAGAAGATTTAAACGGTATTGCAATTTTCCATCACGCATCAGACACATCATGAATAGTATATTAGTAGATGCGTGTATCATAAGTCGTTAGTCACAGTTATTTTGGACTATTAACCGTTTTTTGCTTTCATTGGCTTGATCAACGCAAGGGCTCTTATATAACTGTTTTTGTCAATGGAAAGTTCCGACTGATTACTTATACCCAAGTCGAATGTACCGACGATTATCATGAGAAACTGAGCTAGATCCTTTTTACAATTGAAAGGTTTACAGGGTTACAAGGTTTCTGAAAAACAAAGGCTAACTGTTGCGTAATAAAGTTTTTTTTCAAAATTGAGATATTCGGCAATCAGTCTCTTGATCGAGCGATTTGCAAATGTTTGCCAAGTCTATTTTCATGTTAGGCACTTTCTGCTAATAATAATTTAGGTGGAGACATAACATCACAGTATTTTGTGTCTATTTCTTTAAATGGGAATGTTGTTGTAACAAATTGCGAGGGTGAATATTGATAGAGAAAACACTTCCTTATTACCAAGTACTTTCGGATTATTATATGAATAACTTGTCCTTTAGACATCCCTGGCTATGAAATCATTATCTCCTGCTACAAATAGATAATTATAGTTTTCTCTTTCATCGTCAGGGAGCAACATTGAGTTTCTTGATTCAAGAGTTGGAGCGGAGGAAACCTCAGCTGAAGACGCAACTGGTATGGATCGGCGCCCAGAAGGAACCAGGGCTTACTTCCAGAACCTGGAAATGGGTTGATGGTAAGAAGCGGTAGCACTTGATTTTATTAGATTGGCTATCTCAAAAACACCTGATTTTTATACAAAAAACAAAGTAATCCTCACTTTTACATTAAAATAATACGAGCTAGTTATGTTGTTCCTAGCTCACTAACAAACTCAATGAAACGGAGCTTTTATTTATTTACTCAATGTTATTATTTGCTCAAATTATAAACTGCACAGAGCAGAATAAATACCAACAAGAGCAATATTTAAAAAGCACACACACACACGTGGAATATTTCCTTGTTTATTTAATAAATACCAACAAGAGCAATATTTAAAAAGCACACACACACGTGGAATATTTCCTTGTTTATTTAATAAATACCAACAAGAGCAATATTTAAAAAGCACACACACACACGTGGAATATTTCCTTGTTTATTTAATAAATACCAACAAGAGCAATATTTAAAAAGCACACACACACACGTGGAATATTTCCTTGTTTATTTAATAAATACCAACAAGAGCAATACATATTTAAAAAGCACACACACACACGTGGAATATTTCCTTGTTTATTTACCTTCTACTATTTACCCTACACGGACAATTTCGAACGCAAGAAATATATTTTTGTACTTCCGTCGTTAGTAAATAGAAACATACAAACTAATAAGTATTTCAAATTCTATAGGCGAACAGGTGCAAAAACCTACATGGGGCAAGGACCAACCGAACAACTACAATGGTGAACAGAACTGTGTAGTCCTCGATGGTGGCCGAGCTTGGCTGTGGAACGACGTGGGCTGCAACCTGGACTATCTGCACTGGATCTGCCAGTACCGTGAGTGTCATACATAGGTACATATCCCTTTCTAATGGTTGCCAGCGAATGTGCGCCGCGAAGGTACGTTGCGAATTTTAATTTTAGTGGTTGTGAATAAGTATCATGTTATGGGACTTTTCTGGGATCGGATCGTGATCATGCCGTGGCCAATATAGGCCATGCCGTGGTAAAAATATTTCCTAGACAGCAGCTTGGCTGACTTCAGGTTGCGCCGTATACATATTTTAGTATCTCCAATGAATGGCTAACTTAAATCTGATCAACAATTTAGCCTACAGACATTCTGCTCTAAATGGGTTGATGTTTAGCACGTGTATTTCGAATCTGTAACTTACTTTATCGATAATTCAAAAAAACTTTTTCCAAAAAAAAATACAACAGATTTCCGGAACAACAACTACATAATGAAAAATTACTTTAATTTCGGAAATCGGTAAATTTGCATATGTATTTTTATATTTTTCACAGCCTTCCAAAATTCAAAAATCAACCGCGATTGCTGCTATCGCATAAATATGCATTGTTTTGACCCCAAGAATGATGTTATTTTTCATTTTTAGTGGTGTTCTGTCTGGAAGTCGGTGGCTTTTTTATTTGAAAAAGATTTTATTTTTTACGTTTTAGTTAGATTACCTACCCCGCACCAATTCGAAATTTCATCATCCTTGGGGTCAAAACAATGGATATTTATGCGATAGCAGCAATCGCGATTGGTTTGCTGTCATTTTTTGTAGAGTTCCGTTGTTGGTAAAAGTATTTTGCAAATCCGTCTATAAATGACGGAGTTATGCCCGATACATAAAAACTTATATATATAAACATGTCGAATTGATAACCTCCTTCTTTTTGAAGTCGGTTAAAAACTGAAGGCCAGTTTAAAATGAAATAAGGAAATTGCAGTTCTATTTCTCTTTTTTAAAGAAACCTGCAAGTTCACGCGCCAAGGATGCATTTCCAGCTTTCCGTTGGCGCCAGGACAATTTTGTTAGGTTTCGTAGCAATCTAAGTTTTATCTTTGAAACCGATGCAAAGATAAAATTTAGATTTCTACGAAACCTTATACTTGAATGATAAATGATTTTATTTCTGTAAGTAGGTTTGTACAAACACTTTTACACGTCAATCATATTTTTTTAAAGCAGATGAGGTCGGCGTTTCCTATCTGACTACTCTGAGAAGAAAGGCCGAAACAAACTCAGAGGTCACAGTAATGTTTTGAATTAATGTTTTCCTAGGAGTCCTCTAGGTGCTGAGCTATGACCTATTTCTTTAACGTGCTATAAATAAAATGGCTTAATTTTTCTTGAAACTGGTTATGATTGGAAATAAACAGTTGTTCATTTCATTCCCGGGAGTTTACAATTTCCTGGAAATTAACAAGGCATGTCGGAGTCTATTTGAAAGTGCTTTACTTGGCGTTGGGTTTTGTAAATGGCGATTTCATTCACTTATTTTCTTGTTACGTCACATAAACTACGGCCTTACAACGTTGAACGGAACGTCCAAAATCGCTTCGGAACAGATAACCAATTTTGTTGGACGATAGACTAACTAGACGTTGAGCAGGACAGCTAGGAGCTAGGCAAGGCAGAAACCCTTGTCACTTGCCTTTACTGTGTCTAGCTAGCATATTATATAATCCCATGAACACACATTTTATCGCCCTTAGGATAGACATACTAACCTAAAGGCAGGACCAAGATTCGAAGTAAAATAATTGCACAATTCCTAAAACACATTTTTCTTTTAACAACCCTTTTATGCGTACGTCGCGCTGGCCACCAGTAGATAAACGACGAAGTAAAGTAATTACTAATAATAATTAATATTAATTATTATTAGTAATTACTTTACGTGAATATTCGTATAAGCGAATGCCTGACCTTCTGAAGGCCGCAGGAATCCGCTGGATGCGGAAAGCACAGAAGCGGTCGAAGTGGCGAAGCTTGGGGAGGCCTATGTCCAGCAGAGTACATCTTTCGGCTGAAATGATGATGATGATGAAGCGAATGCCTCTAAAATGCTATTGCTGCATGCAATGTTATTATGTTATAAAATAAGCCTTTATGGCTGGTGGTACAATAATTTTCTTAAATATTCGGCGTTCGGTGCACTCTTTTTAACCCGCTTGTCTTTCGACAAAGACCTTTTCTAAAGATTTTCATGCTCTCTGTCTCTCACCCGCTGAATCTACTCTTTTGACAACGTCTTCCCATCGTTTCGCTTGTCGTCATTTGCTCCTTTTCTATCTCTTGGGTACCATTCTGTTATTAATCTGTTCGATTTCCCTTTTTCCTTTCTTAAGATAATATGTCTTGTCCATGGCCATTTTTGTGTTTTGTATACTTTGTATGCATCTTTAAACTTTGATATATTTTTCATCTCACTTTGTCTCTTCTCTTGACTCCAACTACACTTCTTTCTATACTTTTTGATAGACTTGTATTTTCTGACTCAATTGTTCTGTTAATGCCCATGTTTGGCAACCATAGGTTAAGCACTGCAGAATACACATATTGTAATTTTTTATTTTGTCTTTAATTGGCATGTCTTTGTCCTTCATAACTTCGCTAAGGGACCAAAATCTCTTCCAAGTGTTAGCTATCCTTCTATTAATTTCTTTATACATAGTATCAGTTGCTGATATTAACTGTCCTATGTAAATATAGTCTTCTACGTATTCTATTGTTTCTCTATTTATTGTTATACTGGAGCCTTGCTTTCGCATTTTGACCTGATAATTGCTGGAGCATTTGCTCTAGCTGTTTTGGGAACTCAGAAAATAGAATTAAATCATCGGCAAAGCGTAGATGGCTTAAGTTAAGCCGTTTATTGTGTGTCCATTTTCATTCCATTCAAGATTCTATTTCTATAAGGAACTCCTCGCCTGTTGTTTCCAATCTGACTTGTACAGTACTTCTACATATCGTTGGTTATGAATAAAGAAGGTGTAACATGCTAATAAATGTGCTTTATTTCTCGTGCCATCAAAATGTAACACACTTTTTTTTGATTAAATAGTAATAAAAGCTTGTTTTAAAATTATTCTTTTTTCTTAAATTGTTTTATGTAACAATATTATTGTTGATTTAGTCCAGTCAGTAGGAATTTTTCGGTTTCTATAATTTCGTTAAATTATGTCGGCCATTATGGAGCAATCACCGGTATAGTCGATTTTAGCAGTTCATTTGTTATTTGATCCGATCCAGGTGTATTGTCCGTCTTTTGTGTGTTAATTGCTCGTATTGTTTCTTCCTTCACTATTCTCGGTATTGGTTCAGTATCTTTTCAATCACTTTTGTGTTCTTACTTTGGTATAGGTTTACTTTAAGTATTTCAGGTCTTTTTCTTGTGTGGTTCCTATCTTCAGTTTTCACATTTAGTATCCAGTCTTTTTTAGTGTTCAGTTCTTATAAGCTTTCTTTATTCCACCGGCTTTTTCTAAATGCGTTTTCAATGTATTTTGCCTTTTAATTTTGTTATCTTTTCTAATACTTTTGTTTGTCTTTTTACTTATTACAGTAATAACTGAAATAAGTACAAAAATAAACAAAAGCATTAAAAAGCCACCATTCGTTCACTCAGATTAGGTACATAATTAAGTATTTATCTACGTATTCTTGTTTTTGATAGGTAGTGTGCTAATTAAGAGCTGCATGGCAAGGCAAAATCGGGTCGTCATTATACTGTTATCAAAGAGCGTTGACATTTCAACAAAGAGAAAAAAATAATCAGTTTATTTTCAAAGTACGCGGTGCCGCGCAGTGGTCGGTTCAATCAGGCTCAGTTCGTGTTACCGCCACGAGGGAACTCTGTGTGCGGTTGTGGAACAATAACGTATATTGAAACAATTAATAAAAATAAATAGTTTATTACTGTACTAGTTGTTACCCGCGATTTCGTCTTCGACGCAGGATGAAAACTACCCTATGTCCGTAACCGGGTTATAGTCTATCTGTGTGCCAAACTTCCAAATACGTTCAGCCGTTTTAGCGTGAAATCGTAACAAACAAACTCACTTACGCATCTGTAATATTAAGTTAGGTTGATTTATTAGATTTTACTAGCGGATTAAGCCAAGACCATTGCTAGCTTAAACTAGACTTAGTATGCGACTGTCCCAGAACTTTAATTAGGCTTTATTTAGTTCATCATACAGACCATAATATCCCATCTATCTTCTCCAGTGCCTCCCTCTTGTGGAAGTCCAGACAAACTGCTCAACACGACGATCGAAGGTAACAACTACCAGGTTGGAGCTTCCATTGCATACCGGTGTCCAGAAGGGCACATGCTTCTGGGAGACAAAAGCAGAGAGTGCAAGAAAGATGGCTTCTGGTCAGGGGCTGCCCCGAGCTGTAAATGTAAGTCGATTTTCTTTTCTTTTCATATGAACACCCTTACAGGTAGGTATTAGTAATAATTATAGGTAGAATAGGTCGATTTTGGACTTCAGAACCAATGCTCGTTTTATTCTCAGTCTACCAAATATTTTTTCTTCTAAGTAACCAGTGTTAGAGCATTTTAATTTTTCGTTGGTCATATCATGGCACACACAGGTGCAGCAAGATTATCGACGGCTGTTTTTATCTGATGGTAATCGAGGGTAATCACCGTCACCGTTACTCGATCGAATTACCTACGTAGATACATTACATTGTGGATAGTGGATACTTCATCGAGCGACCTCTTAGCTCGCGTAACTACTAATATCTTGACTATTTATTGAAAGACGGTTACCCACTGTTTATAGGTCGCCATAAATTCAGTGACTGGCCAGAGGTTTGCGAACATTTCCGTAACAAAGTAATACGACACTACTAAACACTCATACCTACCGATTGTAAAATGACTTACTGTTTTAACATGAATGTTATTTTTGTCCACTATTCATCTGTATTATTCCGTCGATACTACGTATCCTGTTTTGAACTGTCAAAGTTGCCTAACCCAAATAATCGTTACAGACGTCAACTGCGGGGGACTGACACCAATCCAGGACGGAGAAGTGTCTCTAGTCGATGATAGGACAACGCACGGAGCGAAAGCAGTATACTCCTGCCGAGAAAACTATACCCTGGTTGGAGAACCAGAACGATTTTGCGCTGACGAGGGCGTCTGGAGTGAAGAAGCTCCTAAATGTTTGTTTGACTGGTGTCCTGAACCACCGCCGGTTACTGGAGCTATCGTAGCTGTTGACGGTCACAAGGCTGGGTCTTTAGCCACTTACACCTGCCAGAATGGATTCATACTGTTTGGACAGCCGGTAAGTGGAAGTTGATAATATATTCTCTATTCTATTTTCTTTGTTCTTAGGCTACTTTGGACTCGATTGCGCGACGATGCGATGCTACTTTGGCACGACTTCTTAGTTCTCCGCGCTATAGTCGGGTTTAATTTCAGCCCCAATCACATGTATTTTTTTATAGAGTTCTAGCTTTAAAATACCTACGTTTCTGTCCATTTCAACAACGCTTTTGTAACGAAACACAGCAGAATGCATTGATTTAAATAACATATCTCGGAAAAAATCATTACCAGCAGTTCCTGGTATCATTCTTGTGACATATAAATAAACTCAATTTGAATCCCTCTAGAAACACTGTTGCAACTTTACTGTTGTTAGTGACAAATGTAACAAATCCCGGAATTCTCGGAGCCTTAATAGGCCATTTCCCAGGAAACCTGGCGGCATCCCAAACGTCACCTAGATACGAGTCAGTAGCATTTGCAGCAGGTATAATGCCTATTAATTTAGTTCTCAAATAGCGTACTGTCCCAAAACTAAATTGATTGGCATTTATTTACTATAAAATATTTTCTCGTTTGGGAATTATTTTATCGTCATGAATTTAATTTTGTTGCTAGGGAATACCTATGTGGGTATTCCTAGAACATTGCCTACCTACAATATTCTCTCTAAATATAAATTATAGTTTCACCTTCGCATTATTATCATTATTACAAAATGACGTTATTATGGTACAGTATTGGTCATTCTCTCGCGTTTTGTTGGAATATTATTATTAGGACTTTTTGTCAATAGGCTAGGCATTTCACGATATCTTAATGAACAGCGGCAAGCGTTCGAAGCCTAGGATGGTGATAAAACTTATTCAGCATAAACCATACAAATGTAGCAAAATTTAGGAGATGTATACGCTTTGAAATAGGCTTGTTCCTTTTATGTATTGAAAGCATTTCCTCCATTGACAATTTAAACGACATGGTGCATGTAAAACTCTGGATAAAGAAATAGAGAAAATCGTCTGGAACAAAATATAGTTCTCCAGACCGTATTTCAGCCATGACGTCCAATCTCAACAGGGAGAGGGAGAGAGATATTGTAGTGCACAAGTGTGTGCACAGACACAAATCCCCCCCCTCTTCCCTCACTCTCATAGTCCGAGGGGACAGCAATCCGGTACAACCGGAGACAGATCTGGTGCAGGACCAACGGGGGTATCACCCCGCCAACTTCCAAACTCCGGGTTGTTACTAAGAAATTAAAAATAACGTGATACCAGTGTTACAGTCTGGTTTCAGAAAACAGCGCAATACTGTCACTGCTATACTACCGTAGTAGAAGTGACTGATATGTTATCAGCCCAAAATACATGTATGTGTTCATCATTGCTTGCTGGTCTGGCTAGATTTTTCCGGGGCATTTGACGCAATAAATATCCCGTTATTATTATCGAAGCTAAATTGGGCAGCTACCTTAGTGATAGAAAACAACTTGTGGATCTACCTTTGGGTGACCGCACTGCTCTCGACTCTTACTTGTTGAGAATGAGAATTATGTAGTGGTCTATATATAATGATTCATACTTTATTACTACTACATGGGCAGATTTTTCAATAGTCAGATAAGTTTTATCTGAGGAATAAATATGTCGGTTTGACAGCTTTTGTATAGAAAATAAGGCAAACTGGCAAATTTAATCTTCAGTTATCTGACTATTGAAAAATCAGCCCTTAAACAAATATCGAATCGACTTTATTATTATTTGCTACACAATTTTTTTTTTTTTTTGTATTTACACACTGTTAAACTGATTGACATCCGTAAGACGTTCTCGTCACAAAGTGGTCAGGCACTATGTGGCTTTTATGCTAAATTGTTCCTATTTTGCGCATCCAATACTGTTTTAAAGTGGTTTGTATTTAAAAAATATCGTGTGCCTTAATCTAGGTCAAAAATATTTATTTTCTTTCTTTCTAATTTTGCGCTGCGCTACGTGCCGTGGGTTCCTATTCCGTACGGAACAATTATTTAAAGAGCCATGTAGTTGTTCCTTTGCCATTGGCTGTTTATTACAAAACGACCCCTATCTACATAAAATGTGGCTATGGCACACAGACAGACATGGCAGACAGGGAAGTTTGGCATTAATTCCTTCTGCACATTTGGCTTCCCTGGTACCTCATTAACAGCATAACTATGTGAAAATCTATTAGCTGCTCCCAAATTACAATGTTAATTTTTATTCTTTTTATTGTTGACAATGTCTGACATATTCTAGTCATTATTTGACATTATACATCAATTTTAATTTCGACTATTTAATATTAGTGATTGATACGGAAATCATGTTACTTGGTTCAAATTATATAGGTAGATTCTTTTACATATTGTGAATTTTTTTTTTTCCTTTATTAATAAGAACGAAAGTTCTTAGTAATTTATTACAATCTAGCCTAATAGACTAATAAGCAATTTAACTCTAACTTAATATTTTACGTGGTAGATTACGTTATAACTAAGAATAGTGTCATTTTGCACTTTTACACAATTCCGTAGCACTTTCTTAGAGTCTGATAATTTTAATATAAAAACACTTTGTTCATGTGTTACATGTATAGCACATCACTGTCACTATTATTCACTATTTATACACTACACTAATTCAAATGGTTTAGTTCTCTTTAGCCTACGCACTATGTCCGTGTTGTCTAGCAGCTGAATTGCCTCGATGTTCACATATTGTGAATGAGAGAACGTTGTAGGCCTTATAGACTAGATTTGTAGACGATTTTCTATTCTGTTTTTCATTCCTCTAAGTACCTGGTACTTATTGACAGGCCTGCACTGTCCTTCCATACCTATTATCACTGTAATTTGAAAACATTATAAACGCCAATTATTTTTAAAAGAGTAACCGTGGAGTTTCTTGCCGACTCTTCTCCATAGGAAGCGACAAATTGGAACCGTGCACCTAGCTTTTGACTTTTCATAAGTCGAAAGCTAGGTAAATGCAGGTATAAGTGAAATAAAATATTTTGATTTTGAACTATTTCGTTGGTCTAGTGGTCGAAAGCGCTACTGCTGAAATCTTAGGTTCGATTCCCAAGTCGGGTAAAGTGTTATTGGGTTTTGCCATAAAAAAAATTCTCAGTAGCAGCCCAGAGTCTGGATTTGTTCATTGTCTGGTTGGCGATGGCATTAGGCTCGCCCTCTATTACATGAGACGAAAACATAACAGGTAAAATGTGTGTGTAGGTACTACAGGCGTAACTCAGCCTAACCCTTCGGGAAAAACCGGCGTAATGTTACGTGTAATTGTTAAAAACCGGCGTAATGTTACGTGTAATTGTTAAAAACCGGCGTAATGTTACGTGTAATTGTTAAAAACCGGCGTAATGTTACGTGTAATTGTTAAAAACCGGCGTAATGTAACGTGTAATTGTTAAAAACGGAGTTTTGTTGAACCAGATTTTAAACCTACTTTCAGAGTGTAACCTGTACTCTCGGAGGATCTTGGTCGGGCACTCCGCCATCTTGCAAGTACGTGGACTGCGGCACTCCTGCACAGTTGCACAAGGGCTCCTTCATCCTGCTCAACGGCACCACGACCTACGGCTCCATCGCTCGGTTCAACTGTGAGGCTGACTACTGGCTGGCCGGCGCCGAAACCCTCACGTGTAACAGGGACGGGAAATGGTCCCATGATATCCCATCGTGTGAATGTAAGTCAACCAAACCAGTTTAGTTTAAGTCGTGTGATCGACGGGATTTCCCATCTGCAAGAATAACAAACTTCCGTACCTACAAATTATCATTCCCTATTCAACCTATTCAGGATATATTAATTTTCAATTATCCACCGCTAAACGCGATATCAATATCGACGCACAACCTGTAACCATGGATCCAGTATCTTGTACCCCCTGTTGAAATTTATCGTCGGTAATTGAAGAAAAATAGCTGTTGCATAAATGTTGACCGCGTAGGTATTGCACTTTTCTATGAAGCTACTGTTTTGTTTTTTAACCTTCGACAAATTTTGACAATGGTGTCATGTGCTGAATTCATGGTTGCAGTTTGCGCATCGATATCCCTGCCACCCAGCATAAAGAACTGTTACGCAAAGTTTAATGCCTTCAAGACACAGTGATTTAGGCTGTACCGACGTTGTCTGTCAGTGAATTTAAGATTTTTCTTTAAGTAGATAGGTATAGGGCCTTAGTAACTGCTGCCCAGTCTAGTTGCTAGGTGAACTTTATCAGGTATGGTCAGCAAAAAAGTGCACAAACTCAATTATTTACCTATATCGTCAAAATGTATACAAAATGCGTCGATAAACTACTTTTCAGAATTGCATATACTTACCTAATAGCTAATAATTATTATGTATTTAAATGAAATACTTCTGTTCCAATTTAAATTAAATGTTTTGCTTACTAATTAAGATTTAAACATTTTAAGCGTTAATCGATTTTTTTTGTAACTACTAGGACAAAATAATAATAATTGCGATAATTAATCACGTACTGTAGGTCCCTCGCAGTATAGCACTTTGGAGAAAACTCATCAATTACGCTCTTATTAATCCAAAGGAACCCGGACAGATTTGTACTAAGTTGAAACTTTTAACGAATATAAACAACGCGTTACAACCCAGATAGATTCGACAACGTTTTAGGCTCGTCTACATCACGCTAAGCCAAAATTGGCTGTATTCAGGCCAAAACCATTTTTTTACCAAATGATCTAAGTCCTGTTGTAAATTGTAGGAATATACAATCCTATAGGAATATACAATCCTGTTCCACCTTGTATGTATATATATCGATAATTCCAGTACAACGGCAATTTCAATTAGATGGAACGGGGGGGTAATTCACTAACTAACTAATTGCGTACATTTTGACAATTCAACAGCATTAATTGCGTTATTATTTGCTAAGCAGACAAACTTTTCTAACATAATGAAGCAATGGAATATCCTTTAAAAATTATTCAGATTATGATTGAAAGTGTATTGCGCAATTAGGGTGTTGGTATCACCGGAATAACTAAATAGTTAACAATGTCAGGTGGATAATATTAGACAAACTAGATTGCACGTAGCGCAGTGATACCTAATGCGGCAATTTTATTATTGGAATTAGTTAGTGACACAATTGGAACCCCAATTAGTTTAGGAAATGCAGCGAAATGAAATCTGAACCTAACTAAAGCAATTAGTGGCTAACTAGTGATGTTGCGGGAAACCCTAATTTGATAATAATTATAACTAACGTACGAATTAGAAAAACGAATTCCAAGAGATTGTGACTGAGATACGTATAAAGGGTTGCCATCATTTGCGTCTCGAGGCCAAGCACTTCAGTCTAACATTGCGAGAACTGTATCCTTATTTCTCTCCTACAGTGATATCCTGCGCCGAACCCGAAGTCCCTGCAGGCGGCTACATGGAAGCCTACGACTACAACGTTCACTCCACCATCGACTTCCACTGTGAGAAGGGGCACAAGCTGGTTGGAGAGGCCAGCCTCATGTGCCAGCAAGATGGGGACTGGTCCGGGGAGTCACCCAAGTGTGAATGTGAGTATTTTAAGCCTACATTAAAAACTCTAGTTTAAAAAAATCATCAACAAAGTCACGTATGGCAGTAAGAAACTCATAACCGTGGGAATCATCTGGAGCCTATAACATAACCATAATAAATGGTCGTGCTTATGAAAGACCCCAATAAAATCCACTTGAGTTAAGCCAATAGCTAGTCCTGAGGCCTAAATGTAAACTTCAGTTTACTAAAATAAATCACCTCTTCCAGATGTGGACTGTGGCAAGCTTCCATCTCTAACGTACGGTGCGGCCGAACTACTGAACGGAACCACTCACCTGGGCAGTGTGATTCAGTACTCGTGCACCACAAACTTCAGGCTCGTCGGCCCCGTCAGGAGGACTTGTACTGAAGACTTCCAATGGAGCGATTCTTCACCCAGATGTGAAGGTAAGGAGATAGACCGTATTTATAGGAAAACATATTGTTTTTGTTTCCATAAATAAAGTATATCGGTACAAAACTGTTGACCAAGTTTTCAGTTCTTGTCTTAATAAATATGGTCTTTTATTTTCCACTGAACATACCTAATAATTCATGCAAGAAAATAATCTTACTTATATTCTAGGAATAACATCACGCCTTGTTTCTCCGAAGGACTGGGCAGATGTGTACCTAACTACAACCACATTTCGCCAAGTTATGTTTAAGTCCCACGTAATGTCGAGGTCGAGCCTTTTGCCATAACCGGGCACAAATCCAGATTCCGGGCTGCTACTGAGAAATCCCAAATAGAAAACACTTCCAATAGCACTTTGGCGACCTAGGAATCGAAACCAAGACCTCATGACGATCGAGGCAAAACTAGTAAATGTGGAAATTCTCTGCAGTTGAAAATTAAAGTTTAAAATACTTTCTAGGTATTATTACAGTACTTACCTAAAGTACTGTGCATATTGTGCAATAAACTCTTTAGGTAAAACTCAAGGGCATACATAAGCCTCAACGTAATACACTTCTTGTATAGGATTAAGATTAACAAATATTTCTCAGCCTAATTAAAAAATAATGACTTCTATGCAAAGACTTACACCATTATCTATATTTCCAGAAATTCGCTGCTCCGACCCGGTAGTACCGGAGAACAGCATCGTATCAGTGACAGGTAACGACCGCAACCACGGACGTACGCTGATCAGAACTGCCGTCACCACGAGCGTCGGCAACAGCTACCGCATCGGTGCCCTGGTCAAGTACCGCTGTGAACGAGGATACAAGGTTGTTGGGGAGAGCATCTCAACCTGCGAGGATAACGGACAGTGGAGCGGAGTCACGCCAAGGTGTCAATGTAAGTTGAGTTCGGTGTGTGTGATACAATCATAAATCGGATCAGTAATCCGAAATCGAAAGCAGAAATCCGCGGGGCAAAGCAACGCCAGTCCGTGTGGCATTACTTGGAAGAGGCCGGAGAGGTCTAGCATTGGACTGTTTTGGTGAAGTAATGATGAAATCACAAGAAAAGCACAACTCCTTATAGAGGTTCATAGCTTACTTTACCCATGAGTACTATACGTAAATCCGTCTCGATAACAAAAATCTATTGCCGCCATTTCATATTGTAACGATACAGAAGTAGAATAATCTATTATTATATTATTATAGAGATATTTTAATATAGCTCTAATTGCTAAAGTGGATCATGGAAAGTAAATATGCCACATTTGGCGGTACCTACACTAAATGCCTTGTCTAAAATCCTCACTTCCTTTCTCTCCAGACGTTGACTGCGGTAATCCAGGTCCAATCCAGAATGGCGTAGTGACGCTGGCGACGAATGCGACGTACTACGGCGCGGCTGTGCTATATGAGTGTCATGAACACTGGCAGTTGGATGGCGTGTCCAGAAGATTGTGCCAGGATAACGGCACGTGGAGCTCGGAGGCGCCAGTGTGCAAAGGTGAGCTACTTATAAAGTATGACGTAGTTCAAATGTAGCAACAGCTTCCTTGCACAACATGCTATTAGTAATTTCGACCAATGCCTTAAGGTCACATTCTTAGGAGTTGTTTGAAAACTTCGACGGGGTGAGCGTAAAGGAAATCGATCATGTTATATGTACCCACCCGACTTTATGCATACAGTATAATCAGCCTGTAATGGGGTCAACTGCCGGGACACAGGCCTCCTCTCTGTGAGAGAGAGCGGGCCGTAATCCACCACGCGGGCCCAGTGCGGGTTGGTAGATGTCACATGTCTTAGAATTTTCGGTTCTAGGACATGCCAGTTTCTGCATGATGTTTTCCTTCACCATTTTTTAGAGCAGTGGTGATAAAATAATTTGCACTAAGTAAAAACGCCTGTCTGAGTTCAAACCAACGATCGGCAACTCGTAAGTCGCGGCTGTTACCAATGGGCCACCACTGCTGTCACTTTACGCATACTTACATAATTTCCCAGCCCATAATTTTCCTCTTGCTGGCACTCAGACCTTTTCTATGTAAGATCCATGACAGGGTTTAACTTTTTTGTACCTACTTCCTACAGAAATAACGTGCACAGACCCGTCGATCCAGATCAAGGGCAGCGTAGGACTATTAGTCGCCACATCGACGCTAAGCATCAAAGGAGAAGCTCACTACCGTTGCGAGCGAGGGTATGGTCTGCAAGGAAACCAAACCAGGACCTGCAAACCGAAGGGAGTTTGGAGTGGGACACCGCCAGTCTGTATACGTGAGTACCTATTTGTTTTAACTGGTCTTAAAGCAGGGTTTTTTAATTGTAAAAAGATCTGGAATAGAACCCGCAAAATAGATGTCCATCCGACAATAAAAGTCGATTTAATGTTATTACTTCTTTATTACCAAACTGTTATACATATCTTTGCCCGCAGCAATCGACTGCAAGTCTCCAGGCACGATCGAGAATGGCCGCATCATCATATCGAACAGCTCCACACTGTTCGGCAGTTCCATCGAGTACCACTGCTTGCCACAGTTCCAGCGTGTTGGGCCATTCCTCCGCAAGTGCATGGATGATGGCAAATGGTCCGGTGAGGAGCCCAGCTGTGAGGTAATCAGCAACGAGGCCGCTGAGAACGGAACGTTGCCGCTCAGCGTCGGCGTTGGATGCGGCGTAGTCCTGTTCCTGCTGATGCTGCTTGGAGTTATTTATTTAAGGCTGTGAGTAATTATAGAAACTTTATCTCTAATCGTTACGTGAGTAGTAATTAGATTTCTTATTAAAATGTCAATCTATTTCCCCAGTCGAAAAGCCACGCCAGTAAAGAACACGGAGAATATAGAAGGCGCCGAACGCAAGGAAGACCAAAACGCTGCAGTCATGAGCTACGCGACTCTCCACGACACTAATGGTCGAAATATCTATGACCACGTGTCAGACAACGTGTATGACTCGCCCTACAGTGAGAGGATCACCGACAATGTGGCGTATGGACGGCGTAGCGAGTCGGACGCGTACGAGCCCGAGCCGACGGGCCCGAGCGCCGTCGTCACGATCAACGGGGTCGCCGTGCGCTGACCGGTGACAGACACATAGTGGCTCGAAAAACTTTTTAGGTAACCAAATCCGACGCAAAATTGGTGTTCCTCAGTGTAAATGTTACCTGTAAATTTCCCTTTCAAATGGTTACCATTGACTCGAGTGTTCAAACGATACGATAGTTTTAGGGTTAATTATGAATCCCGTTTGCTAGTTGATCACCAACCCTTACTAGGTATTGAACCAAAGATGTAAATGTGGTGGATTCGTGTGGAATATTTAATTTAAAACTGCAATTCTCATTTACCTCCTAAAACTAATTTATAATTAAGACTCTTGTTTTTAGGATACATTGGAACTACGCAAAAACTAAGCCCAACTTAGTATTATTGTCAAGACATTGATTTCATATACACCTAATACACAGAAAAGTCTAGTCTATCGTTCGAATGGTTTCCAGAAACCAAATTTAACTGAATCTTTTGAGAAGCACATAAGAATTGCAGTCTTAAATCGTGTGTACTTTTTGTTCATTGTCATCACACAAAAACGCTACAGTACGAGCAAAGAGTATTACGAATACCTATTTTATGTATTTAGCAATAAAATGTATTTATTGTTGTAAATCGAATGATTAGAATTTGATGCCAAAATAATTCTGCTAATAAGCTTTGTAAACGCGTTAAATTAAGGAATATCATTTAGTTTATGATCTTATTGTTCCTTTTGAATTATTTAGTTTCTTAATCGGGATACCTGTGTACTTTAAATTCAGAATTATTTAGGGATAACCTTGGTGTTGAATAGTGGAGTACTAACTTAACATATGCCTATTCCATATTGATTTATGTCTTCATTTATTGTTTTGTAAATATTATTTAAGTTAGTATTAATATTAAATAATACGTAGATATCTACCCAATGCCTGTAAAAATCTATATTACCTGCTATGAACTGCAGTGCTATTCTCTAAGGACTCAGCTTTGCGCGTAGCGCTACCGCAGCGGCAACACAAATGTGATATTCACTAAGCTGCGAGTGGCTCTCAGTCGAGATTGATCGATTATGATTTCAAGAAATTTGTTGCAACGCCTAATTCCTCTACGAAACAGCGACGGGAAGTTGCAGTCTAGAGTTCGTCTACGACTTTAGCTTCGTTAATGAATACCGTTTGCATCAGCGCTGCACGCTCAGTCGATCTCAAGGGTGTCTCAACGACAAGCTCGTCGTAGAGTGCAACCAAGAAATTGTCTCTTAGAGAAAAGCATAGCTGTAAATTATTCGACTTTAACTTACCTAAAATGTATGGACTGCACGATGAATTAAAGGAGTTAGAGGTATAAATTATATTGTATGCTTTATAAACGAACAACTAGATAGGAATTCTTATAACATGTACTTTTTTAGCACTGTGACTAACTCACTGTCAGTTAAAGTATAGAAATGCTCAAAACCTTACACCTACAGTTAATAATTGAACAAAGACGACAAGACTATGCCCTACACAATGGTCTCGATGTCATACCTTCCATACTTTAAACCATCCTTTCTATTTCTTGATAATATTCATCACTTGCTGGACTCATTCTAGGCCCGCCACTGCCAAGGCCATGGCTTATTAAAAAAAAAAACTATTTTTAAGTGTCATTTACCTAGTACCTACCAAGTAACGACATAATAAACTAATAATATTCTGATTAAATGTTAAGTGTTCATCATATTATACAGTAATATTTTTGTTATATTTTATATGTACAATTTTTTTTTTATTTAGACAGATTCGTTAAATAAATGTTCCGAATATGAACTTGTGTTTTCTTATACCTAATTTAATAATTGGCTTTTACAATGTTTTCAAATTACAGTTCTAATAGGTATGGGAGGACAGTGCAGGCCTGTCAATAACTACCAGGTACCTACTTAAAGGAATGGAAATAAAGAATAGAAAATCGTCTACAAATCTACAGTCTGTAAGGCCTACAACATTCACAATATGTAAAAGAATCTACATAAATAAAATGAACCTATGTAAACCAAGTGACATGATTTCAATGAAAATCACTAATAAAAAGTCGAAATTAGAATTGATGTATAATGTCAATTATTGACGATAATATGTCAGACATTGTAAAAAAAAAATACATTGTAATTTGGAAGCAGTTAATAGACTTTCACATAGCTATGCTGATAATGAGTTACCAGGGAAACACATGTGCAGAAGGAATTAATGCTTCAACGTAGTCTTTTATCTTAATAATAATAAATTCATTTATTTCAGGTAAATAACACCCATTGCCAAACATAAATTAATATAAATTTTACAGATAACAGCCAAATAAATATATCAAATGCAATTAATTAAACCAAATAAAATAAAATAAGTAATGTCAAATAAAATCAAATAAAATAAAATAAAATCAAAATAAACTAATCTAAGTAAAAGCACATTAAATTAAATCAAATCAAATTAAAATAAAACAACATAATTTAAACAATATAAGTGTTTAAAATATTCAAAAACTTTTAAAATTGTGTGCAAATTAGCTAAAGCGCTTTATATTAGCAATAAAATAAAATCAGCTGATGATAAAATAAAAACGACCTGGCAAATAATAAATAATGAAACAGGTAGAAAAAAACAGCGTACCTAATACTGAATTTAATTTAGATACTGAAAATGGCTCTATCATCTCAGATATAGAAATAGCTCAGGAATTTGAAATTTTTTCGCTAATATTCCTGTTAAAATTACAGCTTTAAATTCCTCACCCGCGCATTCTGCTGACTTACTCAGAAAGAATGTAAGAGAATGCTCCTTGGAGTTCAGGTTTCAGCATAAGAACCCCCAAGCTGTTATAAAAGCTTTCAAAGATCTTAAAATTAAATCAACAGAAGATCTTTGGGGAATGTCTGTAACAGTCTGTAATGCTGTTATCGAAACCATTGCGTCCTATTTAGCTTTCATATTTAACACGAGTGTAGACCAAGGAGTCTTCCCGAATCTCATGAAACACTGTAAAGTAGTTTCGTTATTCAAATCCGGTGATAGTAAAGAACCTAACAATTATAGGCCTGTGTCAATTCTGCCAGTTCTCAGTAAAGTGTTTCAAAAGTTGATTCTCAATCAGATGTTACGTCACTTTAATAAAAATGCCATCTTTCATGAACAGCAGTACGGTTTCACCAAAGGGCGTTGTACCACTAACGCTGGTGTCACCCTAATAAAGAACATTTTTAATGCCTGGGAAGAAGCAAAAGATGTCATTGGAATCTTTTGCGACCTCTCCAAGGCGTTCGATCGCGTAAACCATGAGACACTTCTGCTGAAACTGGAGCATTATGAGATTAGAAATACAGCTCTTGATTTACCAAGATCATACCTGAAAGACAGAAAGGTTAAAGTGCTAGAAAACGGCATAAACTCATGGCAATGGGTGTTCCTCAAGGTTCAATATTGGGTCCATTCCTCTTTTTAGTTTACATTAATAATTTACCCTATTTACCTCTAAATCAACCGAAGATGGTGTTATTTCCAGATGACACATCATTGATATTTAAAATAGACCGACGTTCACAAAATCTTGACGACGTGAATAACTCTATTCTTCAGATCCAAGATTGGTTTACGGTAAATAGTTTGGTACTAAATGGCACAAAAACCAAATGTTAGAAGTAGCGAATGTGACATCATACCTATTGAATGGAGAAAAACTGGAATTTGTTAATCAAACGGTGTTCCTAGGAATCACGCTAGACGAGAAATTACAATGGGTACCTCGTATAACATCTCTTACGGGACGGCTAAGCCGCGGCTAAGCCGCGGCTAGGCCGCGTAAGCGGCCGCTTATGCTGTTAGAAAGATCAGACAGTTAACAGATGTAGAAACCGCGCGTTTGATCTATTTTAGCTATTTCCACAGCATTATGTCCTATGGCATTTTACTGTGGGGTCGGGCTGCTGACATTGTATCTTTATTTTTCAAAAGAGAGCTGTCAGAGCCATTTATAATCTACGTCTCCGCGAATCCCTCAGGGAATTGTATAAAAGGATTAATATTATGACGGTAGGTACCTTGCCCATTCATTTATGAAAATATCATGCATGTAAGAAAAAATCCACATTTTTTTAATAAAATAAGTGATAGACTTATCTACCTAATTTTAATACTAGAAACAAAGACAAAATAGATCCACCATTTTTCAGATAAGCTAATACCTAAATCTTTTATGGGGCACTGTGTTAAATGTTATAACAAAATACCTTGTGATATATTGCAATTAAATTAAAGGAAATTTAAAAACTCATAATAAAAGTAAGCTTTGTAAACAAGCGTATTACAGATTAGAGGATTATATCCAAGATAAGAATGCTTGGAAATATGTTGGTCCTGCTCCATAGGACAATCTAGAGTCTAGACAAATTCAAACTGGTTGCTAATTGTATTGTATAATTCCCTACGGTCGTCTTTAGCGTCGACCTTGGCAAGGTGTGTTTGATTTTCTAGTTGAGAACTGTAAGAAGATTGGGATTCGAGGCAGTCGGCTAGGCATTGGGCCTTATTAGAGTAATCAAAAGCGACACTTCAGTAAGGAAAGATGAGAGTATGGAGGCCTCTTCAGGAGAGGAACGAAGTTTCCTCTAATTTGGCAGGTTTGTTGGATGGACTCGAGTTCATGAAGCATCTTGTTTCAACTCTTGGAACGCAGCGATGGTTGTCCATCGCCAGAACTTACCGTTAATAATCCGTCAATCCAGATTGTACCTACGTGTTCAGTAAACGCGTTGATCGCGCCTGTCGTGTCTGCAACTGACACTGTGGTCGGCGAAGGTGTCATTGAGGAGGGAAATTTAGTTGAGAGTAGTCCCATAAGGGTGTCTAAAAAAATCTATCACCCAACAAACCTAACTCCCAAGGTGGATAGGCCCAGGGAAGTGTGACCCTCCCTGTCGGGACTTATGAATTCAATTTTTTTTAGTATTGTATACAAAATTGCATAGCTCTCGTGTAAGCACTATGTACCAACTATAAAGCTACCATTTACTAGGTACCTACGTCTTTCATTGACTTGAATGTGCCCTGGTTGCTGAGAGTAGGTATGTCATGCTCGCTCAGATGTCTCACTGGTAGTGGCGTGTGTGCTGATCATTAAGTTCTTCATAATGGTTGAGCTGACTGGTGCTGATCCATACGTCATGTTCGTGAACGAGCGCCGTCATTAGAGATTTGTCATCTCTTAGCACGTTTATAAATAAACCCCATAATGTGCACGTCTTTTTACATCGTTCTCACATGCATAATTTCATCATGAATAATGTAACCTAATCAATTTTTATTTTTTTTACAATAAGTATGTTGCACATGTTCATTTCATTTCGTTTAAAAGTGTCTGTCGAGTTTCTTACCCGTTCTTCTCCATAAGGAACCTACTACCTGTCTGCCTGTAATTGGTTTATTTGAAATAAATGATTTGGGTTTGAATCGCAGAAGTCAAAATGAGTACCTACTTAAAAAAATTTCTTCAGGGTTTTATTGAGATATTCCTTTATTTACATAAAATTGACAAGACATCGAAAAGAACGATAGCTTTAAAGAGTCAAATTAAACTAGCTTACGAAACTCTGCGATAAATAAAATAACATTTGATGTCTTTTTAGTGGTAGACGACCGCCAGGATTGGCATGATGAAAACTAGCTGTATACATGTGACGTTTGTGAAATAAAACAATGTTTTGTATAAAGTGTTTTAAACACAGTTTAGAACAAATTTTAAATAACGTTCACAACATTTAAAAAACGTTTAAAACCACTTTTAATTAAATAAATAAATACCACAAAAATATTTAGGGCTCAAAATAGCTCGAAATAAATTAAAAAGTTGATACAGACTATCGAGACCTGCCTGACATTACTGCAACTATCAATTGACATATTCACAACTTTGTTTTTCAGTTCATCTTTTACGTTTTCTAGAACTGAGTCGGAGTGTGTACAACTCACTTCATCATTACCCAATGATGAATTGAGTTGTACACACTAAAATTGTTGTTAAGTCTTCAAACCGCAAACAAATTGCTGGTAATCTACCCAGATTACCAGCAATTTGTTTGCGGTTTGAAGATTTATATCCTGGGCGTTATCTTCTATTAATTCCAGAAACATCGGTGTATGTAAGGGGTTCAGTCTTGATTATCTCTCTTTCTCTTCGTCGTTCCCTCAATGCTGAGGAGGAATATTGATCAATCGATCGATTTTTGTAAATGTACCTATACTCAGGCGGGTTTTAAAATAGTCTAGAAAATAATTTTATAGTAGGTATTAGGCTTGGTTGATTTCAAATGGACGACTAATTACTCAAAAGGGAGAAAAACATAAAGAAAACATTCTTAACTGTTAACTACTAACTGTTTGGTTTTATAAAATTGAAAATACATCCGACCCTGACGACCGCTGGCAGTGTTGTTGAAGTATGAACTGAGATATCCTGTTTTCTTTTGTATGAACTATTTCAAGTGACTATGGTAACTACGGTTTTCTATTTGGTGGGAAATCATCAAATAACTTCTCCCGCTCTGGGTGGAGCAGGAGGGCGTGTCAGACTTTTACTACTAAAACCCACCTGTGTTCCCTCAGTTGCCTGTGTGCCAGGGACCGCGGTATCTCTTTCGAACAACCCGCACCCCTGGCAGATGGTAACTACGGTCAATGACCCTATTTTTTCGAACGTTTTTTTTTTTAGTTTTATTCTGTTTAGATATAGATACCCGTCTACGGAGTTTCGCTAGCCAGTTTAATTTGACCCAGAAAACATAGTATAGTTATAACATTATGTTTATAAATATCATCATATAATATTCATTTAGTTATGGTTATTTACAAAATAAAAATACATATTACCGTCGTTAAATTCCCCTAATTACTAACTGTGATATTATTATCATAATGATACTTGTCTACAAATAATATTACATCCTAGTAAACGTTATATAAGTCACCTCGCAGATGATGGTTCTGACAATAGACAATAATCTGACGAAATTAAACAAGTTTCGTACAATTACATTTGTATCATTATATAATTTTGTTAAATTCTTCACAATCCAACAATAATACACCAATCTGAATAAGCAACATGTAGGTACTTACTACGGTATGTAAACCGACGAGTTAGGTACCTACAATAAAAATATTTCCCTTAGACTTGAGAATGTCGAATACTTTCGCCAACATCAGATTAGTAGTATATTCTGTAACATTGAGTTGAATAGAAACTATTACCTACTTAATAAAATTGATCAAAAACATTAATATCATGAAAAGTTGATTAGCATTACAGTTAGTGTGACTGTTTCTTTTTACATGTATATCTGCTTATACCTCAATAAAAATGCTTAAATCAAACTGGTAACAGCTCTAAACCATGGTTATTATAATGATATCAATCAAGTTCTCACAAATCTAAAAATATCAGAAATCGTGCATATGACATCATATATTGACATTATAACAAATAATCATTTGTTGTTATAGAATGATCACAATTGTATTTTTAAGTACAAAAAACGGAGAAACAAAATAATAATACCAGCATTACCAGCCCTTAATTATATCATTGCAGGGCATACAGAGTAGGCGATTCGTCATCCATAAGTTACGTCACACAAATATATTTTTTTAGGACCCCCCCGTCCTTGTCACAGGTGGTCACACTTGTGAAACCCCCTATCCCCCTGTGTGACGTCACATATTTTTCAATTTTATATTTAAGTAATTAAATTAAAACAGCAGATTTTCCAATTTTTTTTTAATTCAATTAAAAATTATCTATGTACATTATTTTTAATTAAAATAAAAAAATGGATGGCTTATTACATACGTTATATAGATTGAGTTAGTAATATTTTTGAAGTTCTTGGTTTACATATAAATTTCGAGTTTTAGTATTTTAGATTTTAACATGTGATACCACAAAGCTTTTGCCCCCCTGTCCCTTGTCACATTTCGTTGACCAATAACGTGTGACGGAATTTATGGATGGCGTCTCAATGGCGATTATGATAATGAGTCCAGTTTCCGTCCGTCACAATTGACATAAAAAAATTACAAAAAGATTTTAGCAAAGATACTAGAGACGTAAAGTAGTAAGCAAATACCCAGATATCCTTGCGAATACATATGCTAAATTCAATACGAAATGTCATAAACATTCCCAAACCTTTTACATTGAAGAACATAATACGACAAAACGAACCTAAAAAAAAGTTCATCTAAGTCTTTGATATTGTATTTTTTATTTAGAGTACGTAACATACACGTATAATCTCATCATGATCTAGTTAATATTTAGTTTTCTTTGAATGTTCTATATTTAATACGGTTGAATTTTTATATGGAGCACGAAATTTTTGAAGGGTAAATATATTCTGAAACCGCGTACCCAGATAAATGGAAAAATCGAGAAATCATTGATATATGTGACTTGAAATATATTTACAGGCTTTATATGGTATCTAAAAATATCAGATTGAATTATCTATACATTTATGTAGTTAGGACTAGTTGCGGGCAGTATAACTATTAGGTACGTACATAAAAGATTATAGCCAAAAGGACAGGGCTATTCTTTTAACAATTTGTGAAGCTTTTTACTGTCTTAGAATTTTATATCATATAATTTTATCGAAAAATGGAAAAAATAAGTGATAAGAAACACCAGATTTATAAATCGGCCAGCGCACAGAATCCTGCGGGTCGTCATCGAGCTGTATTTTTTTTTCTAAGTACGCTCTCCCTGCCGCGCCGTTGTATTCGAAAAAGTAGTACATCAGATTTTAAAATGTATTGCAGTGTCGATTTTTGTCATTTAGGTCAACCCTTAATATTAGCCAACAACTTTATAAAAGCGTCTATCTAAAGAAAATATTTATAGTCCTTTCCGTAAGCCACCTGTATCTTTTAAGGCAGTTCATCCCTATGTACAAATACTAGAATAATAATGAATCAACAGTTTTTATTCGTTCGTTCATTCTCTAAGTGATAAATGGCTAATCACTTTCATTACCTACCTACGGGCGTAACGTTTAAGTTAGACGGTGCCTACGGAAACGTAACGAAATAATACTTAAATAAATAACTAAAAGTTTCCAAGGACGGCGACTCAAGATGTTCAAAATCCAGTAGGTATTATCATAATATACTTTTATCAATCAGCATACGTTCAGCTCCGATTTTCGGTATCTCGGTTTACTCCCTCGTACAAAGCGATGGGGAAAGGGTGAATAAAGTAACGACAAGCCTCGGGAACCTTTACCAACCCCGTAGGAAGATTGTAAAACCAAGCTACCCACAATAACCACATGCTTTGTTTGTTGTATAGAGCATGTTGGTCTACAAACTGGATGAATGAAAATCAATTGCATGGAGCTGAGATGAGAATGTTAAGACGGATGTATGCTGTTAGGCTGTTACGTAAAGCAAGGTGTTACAGAGTTGTATGGAAAAAGAAAAAATCCTGCACGAATGCACTGTTCATAAAAAAGAAGAAAAAACAAAACAAAAATATAATGAAGAACTGTTTATTTTAACTTTCTTTTCAAATAAATAAAAACGTAAATGAACAAAAAAATTCAGGATCACTACATAGAAATAAATGTTGGTTTACAAATTTTATACAGAATACAGTTTACACGAATATCATTTTACCACTTTAAAAAACTTATTTAAGTCCCTTTTATATTTATCAATCTTCACGACATTACTTTTAACAAGCTTATATAAACGTTCTTTTTATTAATAATTAACGTTAATTTTATTACAGCTCGGCAAAAAAACTGAGATAATAAACAGCTACATAAACATACGAGGTCTTTCAAACCTAGTTACGTATTTATTGTCAAACAAATAAGTGGCGAAGCCGGTTTATGTAGGCCAGAGCCGGCACATCGACCACAATCTATGACTGGATAGATATGAAAGCCTCAAATAATATTATCAATAACTGTTATCGGTACTACATTATTACAAACAACTGCTGGGAACATGGCAAAGATTTAATGCAGACAAACGTGTTTGATTCATACGTACGAGGCCGTTTGGACCGCATCTAACGCGGGAAAATATTCTCCGCTAATTTAGACTAGCATTTTAGTGCCCTACTGGGGCCAATGAACTCGACAGTATTATATAGGCATCACAAGTGATAATACGTTGAATAGATACACATTTCATAGGCCGAGTCACTTTGAGTCGTGAGTTAAGTTATCAGACCCAGATATTTGAGAAACTCTTATCAATGACGAGGTGTTCGCTAGTCATTAGAACATACGATATAGTTTTGGTCCGTAGAGGAGCTAGGCCTTATTTAAAAGAGGCAAAACATATTATAAATATTCACTTTATGGCCCCGATAAATTCATATTTTATAGGTAATCAACAGTCTATTTCGCTAATACAAAAAAAGTTTCTATGATTGTCGTACAAAATCGATATATCACAAATCAATCCAATCGGCTATAGACTATTGGCTAGAAAAAAACTATACATTAATATATTAGTAATTCGAGATACATATGTCGCGAAGATATAGATTTTTTATAAATTTTGAGATATATCTCAATGAGGTGTTTCATCAATATAATATCTAGGCGACATACATAGCTATATATAACATTTATGTCGGGTGAATCAAGCCCTCTACAAAAAAAAAATCATAGTAAAACTAATCTACTTTACACTTATTTAGGAATATGTCAAAAGTTATCGACAAGAAATACACCTCGAGAAATGTGGTACTTTAATGTAACGTCCCATTTTAATAGCAGGTTCGGAGTTTAGGCAAACAGATAACAATATAATTTAGAATTATACGAAACAATTTATACTGTCGTACAGTTTTATACATTATTCCAGTACAAAAAGCATCTCATCTAATAATGCAACGGGAGGTCGTCAAAATGTATTAGAACCAAACATGGCTACTAAAATGAAACATTACACGCATACACAGTCCATGCGTCCAAGTTGATACTGATGACTCCGCGACGTCACTAAGTACGAATGACGTTCAATAAGTACATAATACTTTTTAAAAAATGAACAAGTGCGTTATATATTTAAGTAAAGAAACACACATTCCATACAACACACATCTCAAGACAATTTAAGTAAAACAATCTGAATGTGGGTGAATGTGGAGAAATTCATGTTGACGACTGAAGTGAAGGCAGATTACCGGATTGATATAAATATTGTGATGATAGTTTAGTTATATAGTACATAAGCGGCCAGTGGCAGAGGCGTAAGGTGGATTAATCTGCCGCCAAGACACGCGCTTTCAATGCCCTTTGGTAAACCTATTCTTGGAGGTTATCAGGCTGTAATAAGTCCAAATACATAATAGTGTTTTGTCTATATATTTCGGCAGATTTGCCGTGCCAAAGGCTTGAAAATAACTTTTTTTTTCATAGCTGTCGACACAAAAATAAAACTTATTCAATAATAAATACTAAGGCAAAACAAAAATGATATGGAAAACATTATTATAAGAGAGATTTTATAACAAGAAGTAAGTGAATCTACTGAAGTGATATCTTGAGGCGAATCGTGATTTGATTCTTCTCAGCTTTAACAGAATCACAACGCTCATGAGTCATATCATAAGAACAATCTTATGATACTCATAAATGTGATTCAGAAAGCTAGATTAGTCTATTGCTGTTGGACCAATTATTATGGTTTTCTAATAAAAGCCAATTGAATTAAAATTAACCTTGATGTTGGTCAATGATTTGGCGTAATATAATTATGTCATCCATGCCTTTCAATGATGGTACATTATAACCTGATAGATAGATACATTATAATCTGTATTAATATACAGATTTTGTACTGCAGTCATTTTCATCAAATTGGGAATATATTGTCCGATTATCCGTTATTCTAGATTGTCATTCAGCTGCATCTAGTCAGGCTGTAAGCTGACCTTAACATAGCTGAAAAAAGGCTATGCAGATGATGAGTCAGTTTAAAAAAAATACTTAGGGCTGTCCTACAATTTACTTTGACTAAATATATTTAATTTACATGTCAAAAAGATCATTAATAATTTATACTGGCTGAATATCTAATGCTAATGAAAATCCTGTGACTTTAAAATAACTTACATTCATAAATATCATTTTAGATAGCAGCAACAAAGTTTGGCGGATCGACTACTTACACATTTTGTTTCAGAACAATTTGGGCGTTATTACATAAAATACTCCCAAACTACAAAGATAACTAAACATGTTATTATTTAGTTCAAGTGCCTATCAACATTAAATAAATAACACGAAATATATATGGATAAACCTTTGAAATAACAGACTAAAGAGCACGTCGATAAAGGACGTAGTTGGCGAGCTATTCTATGTTATGTTACTATATGATTGTAGGAGACGCGAGACGCGCGGCGCGACGTGGCGGCCGTTCACTTGGACAGTTTGCTGATCACCCGGATGAGGGCCCCGTTCTCGTCCTTCAGCCGCTGGTTTTCAGCTTGGAGCGTATGTTGATACTGTAGATGTTATAAGTGTTATGTCAATACAATGTGTAATATATACTGATGGTGGTGTGATGCGTTTTCATTCATTATTATGTATATGAGTTTGAAATGATTTTACCGTCATTTTAAGGTACTCAAATAAGACAAACCTTTTAAAGCTTTTCATAAACATCTAAATGAATACGCACACAAGGTTGCCAAACAGAACGTATAAGATACAACGGGGGTACAACATGGGAGACTCACAACAAATCCTGATACAATTACATAAACGGAGCAATCCAATGGGAGCGAACCAGCTGTACAGTAGCTGCAGGTTTACTTACAATTTTCTAAAAAGGAAGGGGGACCATTACAAGTTGAACTTTTATGTAATGAAGTACACACGATGCGTATGTGAAATGAAATCATTCTGATACCTAGAACCTAACAATATTGAAAAAACACAATTTATATACCAATTTCATATATTTTTGAGAAGAACGGTATAGTGTATAATTATGTTACGCATCGCGTATACGAAGATAGTTCAATATTTTATCATTCAAATATCCATAGTTTGCATCAAGCCCCATACTCACGTAATGAAATTAATGTAACCTGAATTCATACATCATTTTGATCTATATTTTAGGCACTGTCAAATCAGCAATTTTATACCATATCTTTGACGTCTGGTTAAAAATAGAGTAGGTGTCATACGGTAAAAAAAAACATTACTCCCCTTCTCCTTCCTGCGGCCAGGTAAAAAGTTTAAAAACTATTTAAATGTTTAGGAAGTCTTTGTCAATGACTTGTAAACCTAACTACGATCGTAGAGTGAATATACAAATTCGATCAGCTGAGGTATTCTGTTCAAATCTCACCCTGAAAACGTAAGTGAAGTAAGCTTAAGGTGACTTGTCATTCCACTTGATGCCAGGTTTTGACACTATTGACAGCTCACTACAAGCTCACTTCACATAAGTATTCACGGTGAGATTGTACACAGAATAGATCGGCAGATCTGTGGCGTTACATTCACTTGATATTTCTTCATCACGCATCGTATCATGTCGTCGAGCGTGGGGCTTGAAGCGTACAGTCACGAGCATACATTTATTACTTAACGAGTTAGACAGTTCGGCTTCTGATTTCATGATTCATTCATAAATATCTGTTCTCAAGAAGACAACAAATATATGTAATCATCTGTGTAAAGCATTATACAAGTAGCGGCACCAATGTGGGACATATTTAACATTATGCTGCCAGTGCGGGATGTCACATTTTGCAATTTTAGCGGTACTGTTTTCGTTATTGAAGAAAACGGCCTGAAACATTACGCGGGCAGTTTTTTAACAACACAACGACGTATTTATAACATTCTTCTGAACTGAACTGAGCTGGCATATATTTATAACACAAGATATTTATATTTTCATTTTTGACCGATATTCATGAATAGGGTATTACACCCATTTTTGAAGTGTCCTAATTAGATTCTAAAGTGCTAATAAACCACAAAAAAACAACATTTTTATTTAATCGATTAGTGCCGTAAACTGCATTTAAATTTAAAATTTTCAAATTATATGACGCGCGTAATTTGAAAAAGCAGGACGCAGTGGACCATATTGCTCTGTGGGTATGACGTCAGTTTGCTGTATAGACAAATGCGCTAATATTTTATATGATAATAGTTTATAATAAAAAAAATGTTATTATTCTACTTATCGTTGGTTTGCTGTTCATGAATGCAAAATATAATTTAAAAAAAATACTTTGGTTACGAAAATAATAATAATTACAAAGTTGTTCTATTGACACGCCATATGACGTAATAGCTTGGCGGCTACTATTTCATGGTGTTCAAAAACAGATAAAAAAAACTGAAATATTTGAATTGAATTTTAAAATTTATTTTGTTATTTCATGAACTTTTCAAATTATATGACGCGCGTAATTTGAAAAAGCAGGACGCAGTGGACCATATTGCTCTGTGGGTATGACGTCAGTTTGCTGTATAGACAAATGCGCTAATATTTTATATGATAATAGTTTATAATAAAAAAAATGTTATTATTCTACTTATCGTTGGTTTGCTGTTCATGAATGCAAAATATAATTTAAAAAAAATACTTTGGTTACGAAAATAATAATAATTACAAAGTTGTTCTATTGACACGCCATATGACGTAATAGCTTGGCGGCTACTATTTCATGGTGTTCAAAAACAGATAAAAAAAACTGAAATATTTGAATTGAATTTTAAAATTTATTTTGTTATTTCATGAACTAAAACTAACATTTTCCGACTGCATTTTGCCTAAGCTATCTCAACAATATATTTTTATTTTTTCCTCATAGAGTAAAAATATCTGGGATTACCGAGCCTTGCTCGGTTTTGTTTGACGTTTTCTAGAAATGAAACCTAGCTAGATCGATTTATCGCCCCCGAAACCCCCTGTATACTAAATTTATGAAAATCGTTGGAGGCGTTTCCGAGATTCAGATTATATAATATATACAAGAATTGCTCGTTTAAAGGTATTAGATACCCTATTCTGACAGGTGAAACATCTTTTTGACATCGACGATACTAAAAAAACGCTAGACAAGCGGCGCCAAAATATAGGATACTTCCTATATTTTGGCGCGGCTTGTGTCGTGTGATAGTTTCAGTGTTACTTCGATGTCAAATATTTGTACCGGTTTATGTATATCGAGTCCTCAGATGATCACAGATATTTGCTTTCAACAGAGCAGATATTAATGAATGAATTATGAAATCAGATATAATTGCCAAACTGTCAATAGTAATATATTTATGCTCGTGGCTGTACAGTGTCTGCATTCCAGTAATACTAAAAGCTATATCACATATTTACAAGTGCACAACGCTGTGGATGTTAGAGTCGTTCAAACCTTATAGTTATAAAGCCTTTGATGTCATGTGCTGCACCTATTAATGTCAGCCTAGTATAATTTATTTAAACTGAGGGCTCATTTATGTGTTTTTGTTAAATAAATACCTTACTAATTATGTTTAAAACGCCATTCAGTATATTAAACGGCAAACCTGAATTTTATGAAAGTGAAAGGATTGTTGGTTGGTGGTAGATTCTAATATTTTAACTTAACTCAGTGCATGACAATGCGAAATTACTGCAAATGTTTCGTTGTTTTTTTTTATGAATACCATACAAGTAATGTATATTCTGCATCACAGGTCATGCAACACACGCTAGCCAACGGTTCTGACCATTGTGTTTTGGTCAGAATTCCAACATTTTTGATACTGTAATTAAATAAATATGATTGTATTAAGATTGTCATTGGGCTGACATTGAGAAACATAAGAGACTTAATTCTTCCCTACTACGTATTTTTTTATATATATTGAAGTTATGTACATTTTTAAGCATTTGATGGGTCTGCTTTTGGCCCACCATAAGATAAGCTACGATGCGGTCAATGATTCGTTATCAATAGCAACGAAATAAAAGACTTGTTCAAACATTATCTAAAGAAGAAATTGACTGCGTGACAACAGAAAGTATCTTATAAAAATGCAAAAGAAACTTTGCATCAACATACATAGGTTTCATTCTTGCCAGGACGGTCGTTTTGGGGTAAAATAACAATTGAATAAAACATTTGTTACTATAAAGTAGAATAACTGAGAAAAACACAATGGATGAAAGCGCATGTATGTTATACATACATTACGCACACGCGACGCAAACAATACGCACACAAAACGTTCAACATTGCGTAAACGACACTATGCCGGTGGTGATATTAACCGCTGGGCCGTTTACGTTAATGTTTGTGAAAAGGTGATCCAAACTGCAGTCGATCGAAGATAAGCACTGGTTAAATCAATTCAGTGTTTGGTCAGAGGGGTTTAAAATGCTGGTGAAGGATAAAAATCTTTGCAGTACGCAGCCATTTTTAATTGTAAGCACGGACGTAATCATTTCACCATTACACTAAGATACAATACAATTACAATCACAGAAACGTAGGTATTAAGAACCTGCACCCTAATTGCGTAACTCACGATTCATCATAATTTGTTTCGTTTTGAAACAAATGGCTAATGTTTCGTTTTGAAACAAATGGCTAAACCATTGCTTCATGTGTTCGAAAAATGTGTCTGCTCAACAACGTAAATAAAGCAATGAATATTGATGAACTGTTAAAATGAAACCGATTATGATTAATCGCGTGTTACGCAATTAGGGTGCTGGTTTCAAACGAAGTAATAATTGGCCTGCATAATTTTCTTATTAGTTAAATGTATTTGTAGTATAATAAAACAAAAAACATTCTAAGATTTATCGTAATTAATTGACCTCTTCTATCGTAGATAACGTAAAAATCATTTTGTAAATAGTCGGTGACAATAAACCACATAAAATTACATTTAAAAGCTCGACAGAGCCGTCCCAAAAAAAATTAACTTATAAGAAACTTTCTGGTCAATATCGATTGACGGCAGTTTGGTTGCACCTTATCGATAACGCAACATGTACGCAGATGACGTCACGTGCACGTAACATGGACGCAACATACGCGCCACAACTTCCGCACGCAAGTTAGACATGTACCAAAGCATGCTCGCCATAACACACTGTTAATCATAGTGGGGCGGGGGCTCGACAAATACCGCGACGCTGCGTGACTGTGCTCTGGCCATCGTGTCGTCTCGCTCACACGCCTGTGTCTTGAGTGGGATAGATAGTGTTGTTGGATAAAGGCTTTTTTGAATGCTCCCTGTATGAATTGCTGCTTCAAATCAGCCATTAATGCAGCTGTTACACAGCCGAGGATTAAATGTCTTAAAATAGGAGAAAAATAAATTTGCTTCGATTATTTACCTTCTTTTCTGATGCACTTTTGTTGTACAAATGGTGGAAGTATCTTATTTACTTAAATTTGTAATGTGCACTTAATGATCATTGCACATTATCGTACAAAAAGCCACTTTGTAGTTTGAGTTAAATAAGATATTAAAAATTTGCTCATTCAAAAATTTTGTAGTGAGTTTATTTTATGCAAAATGTATAATTTTTGGAACACTAGCATACTGCACTCAGTATGCCCAAGTTTAGTTAACAAGCCAAACATTGTGTAAAGAGTGATAAAAAAGTAAGTCAATCGAAAAGTCACTCGTATGCAAGTTAGATTACACATGTTCTCAATTTACCACTCTGTATAAAAGTAAAAGCGTGCTAAAGCGTATGGAATTAAATAAATCGCTTGTGTCGCTGACATTGTAAAGTTCATGCGTTGCCACCCGAAGTTCATTTGCTGTGGTAAAAGGAGGACATGTGAGATTGCCTAGCGAAAATATCAACAGTGTTTGTGTGCGAGAAATGTCAATATATCAACGTGTAAGCGAGAGCGACGATCGGTTTAGTTCCGGCGCAAGCCGCACGGTGTCGCCACTGAGCTGAGCGCTCAATTATTATACACATTTACCTATTTGGCGGCAGAGTTGGTCAATTTGCTCACGACCCGCGTAAGGGCACGATTCTCAGCCCTCAGCCTTTCGTTCTCGGCTTTTAGTTTTTGCAATTGCTATAAAACGAACACCAACATGTCAATTTTATTATTATCTCTTTTCTTTTCTGGCGGCAACAGCTATCTTGACGTCCGCCATTTTGGTTTAGATTCAAACTAACGGTTATGCTATATTTTTATATCAACTAATGTTTGCAGATATATATAATGTGTTGTGTATGTGTCTGCCACGAGTATGTTTAATAATGATTCAACAGTTACCTTTAATTCTTCCTCCATCTCTGAAAGTTTCCGCTCCATAGCCCTTTTTTCTCTTTTGTCCGTCTCGGACGCTGAGTTCTGCAATTAAGGAAATATAGATTTTTAAACACCTGCCCGGTTGCATAGTACTTACATTACGGGTGAACACTTAACACGGACAAAAGCCAACATAAAGTACAATTAATCAACATTAAACAAATCATAAATAGCAAGCAACACCAATAATAAAACACAATACGTACTTTCGCTTTGCAAATGTAACAAAACAGCATAGCATAAAGCCCATAAATATAAATGGTAAGGTTGGGAACTCGCGCCGATCTGTCAGCTGTCTATACAAATAATTAGTGTTGTGCCGTAGGCGGGAACTAGTCAAACTATCGAAAATAGTCAAGCTAATTACGATAGAAAAACACGTAGTCACGGTGAAGGTGAAACTCACGTTTGAAATATTAATAGATGTATGTGTCAATTTCTGGGTTCACAATGTTTTTAGAAAGAGATTGCCAATCGAGAGTGTAAATTAATAAATACATTCAAATTGGGCTGGGAAGCAATATACATTCATCATAATACATTCGATTATATGAAACATCAATAACTACGCGAGCAAGAATGAAAAATAATGTGAAAGATCTTGTCGGGATGATTTCCACCATAAGTCAAACAAAAATATATGCGAGGCAAGTGGTTCAGTACACGCCAAAAATAATACATTTATCAATGAATGGCACACACAAGCTTAAGACAGGCAAATAATAATGTACACAAATGTTCGCTACATTTTAAACATTGCAATAATAAGCAGTAAAGCACAGAGCACAAAATACAGAGAGTACAGAAGTCAATCAGATGTATGTACTTCACTTTTCATACCTACGCTCGGCGGTCGCGCTAGGGTTGTCAACTTTGGCTTATGCACAAAAAACTATCGTGGTAGTGAGAGAGAAAGAGAGAGCTTAATAAGTCACCTTACACCATATTCTTGCCATGATCACAAATAATATCAACTCTAATAGTTATGATCGGCGGCGGGCGGCAACGCGGGCGGCCCGGCCCGCTCGCCGAGCAGTTCTATCTTAACTATTTATAATGAGGAAGATGTGCGTATTTTTTAGCATATGGGTACTATAATAAATACCTTATATAAATTGTAAAAATATTACAAGGCCACAAAGTCATGTTCGCTTACCTACAACTAACTATTCTGTGTTACGTTAAAACGAACCATCGAAATACAAGCAAATACCAAGGTACTTACCTCTCTGAAACAACTGGTAGCTTAAGAAACGACAAGTTGAATTTAAACAATCGTCCACTGAACAATAATAATAACTTTTTTTTGTTGCTCCATTTTTGTACTTCACAGACGCGTGTCTCAGGGGATGGCACTCGCGCTCGCACTGGTCCCAACCCGTCCGAGATAACGTGTCCGTGAGCGGTGTCTATGTGTGCATTGCTCGAGCGGAATTTGTATGTAGATTGACTTCTGTACTCTGTGTATTTTGTGCACAGAGTATTTAATTTTAGACATTGTGCGTGAAATTCAAATAAGAAGTTATCATACCTTGTTACTAAATATTTGTTGAGTGGACCTTATGAAAACTTATGCAATAAACATACATCATAACTGACACAGACTGAAGCTGAATTCTTGGGATTCTTAGAGCAAAACATATTCGAAGAGAATGCTCAAAAGGCATACTGTCCCCGACGTAATACTATGTCCTACGCTGTTTACGGGAGCAAGACGGATACGAAGAATAACTAGGTATACAATACCACGAAAGGAAGCAGAAAGCGATATACCTACAAGATAAGTAGATGCGAGATGAGAAACGCGAGTGCTGTTGATACCGACTAGAGAAACAATGATACACGCATGTACAGTCAGCGTCAAAAATATCGGGACGAACAGACTGTTCAAAATGATCTCAACAACAAAGAAAATTAAACTTTATCTCAATTGGATAAAGTTCTTGTTAGAATGTTTTTTTCCTGTACTGTCTTCATTCTGAAACATTATTTGTGTCATTGAGTTAATGTTGAATTTTCATAGTAGTTTAGATTATTTTGAACAGTCTGTTCGTCCCGATATTATTGACGCTGACTGTACACTGTACCATAGTATAGTACCATACTAGCTGAAGACACACACACAGCAAAACGTGACGAATAGTTTTTACAAGTATGTACTCAAAAGCGAATTGAATCATCTACCTTTTCCCATCTATATTGAGGTCGACTTCCAGTCTGAACTGGATCCAGGTGAATATCAGTATTATTTATGGAGCGACTGCTATCTGACCGCCACAATCCATCCACTGGGTAACACGATACCCCTTGGTAAGACTGGTTGTTAGACTTTCGGGCTTCTGACGACCCGTAACGACTGTCAAAGATCCACGAATGACAGCCGGGACCAACGGCTTAACGTGCTTTCCGAGGCACGGAGTGGTCTTGGTATGTAAAGACCTCGGTCCAACCGCCGCAAGCTTAGCTTAACCTGATCTATTGACGCGTGCGGCTGTTATTACTTAGCCAAAAGCGCCTTATTACTTAACCCCAAGGAACTGAATTATTATACTGGAGGATAAATAACAGCTGGCTTTTGCATAGCTGGCAAGCATGTGCTGTGTCATTCAATATATTCTAATTCATTGAGCATTATGCAACAGTGCATTTGCAACTCTTACCCCCTCTAAAACACACAATAAAGTTATTCCAAGTTTAAACCTATGAAAATATATGGTTATTCCTTTGTTATTCCTGGTATAACTTTATTCCGTGTTTATTAGTAAGAGGGCTAGTGCCTTCACGGCCATAGTAAAAAGTTATTCCAAGTTTAAACCTATGAAAATATATGGTTATTCCTTTGTTATTCCTGGTATAACTTTATTCCGTGTTTATTAGTAAGAGGACTAGTGTCTTCACGGCCTTAGTCAAAAGAGTATGTTTTCTAATATTTGCCGTTCAAAAACTGTTGAAGGCGAAACTTCTACTAGCGTCAGGCAGAGAATCAGCTATCGGGATAAGAAACAAAAGAAATAAATAAACAAAACAACATGTGCTCGGCTGGTGCTACCCCTACTACACATAGCTACTGAATGTGATCGTACCACTTGTGACAGCCTGGTGATGGTGGCGTGTGCCTCGCGCAGCTGTTGCTCGGAGGTGCTGAGCAAGGCGCGCAAGCGCTGCACCTCGCTCAGTGAACCCTCGTACAGCGCCTTGTAGTCCTTATCCTCGCCGTCCTCTGTGCGTTCGCTGCCAGACTGGAATGATACAGGGTGATTATGTTAGTTTTTCGTAGACTAGAAGAGCTTCAGCTACAGAATATTTTGCGGTTCCACTGTAAAAACACTATAAAGAGCAGATTAATATGTGAATGATGAAAGGACTACAGTAATCTGTAATGGATGGTAACAAGAATTCATTGTTTTATAAAAAAAAAACCTAAGCTAGAAATTGGTAACAAAAAGCAAACTTGACATGATTTGAAGGTCAATTGTTATTTCAAATGCGCACTTGGAGGTGACGTTGCGGACACCAGCCCGTAACACAAGGTGTATTGGTAATACAAGGTGTATCAGTAAATTCTTAAACATATTTTAATAGTATGCTAACTAACCAAGTTGCAATTGGGAGTCAATGTTTTCGAAAATTTATTGATAACAATTTAAAAAAGTTTAAACGAATTGAATAAATTCGATATCTAATAAAGCACAGTTATATTGGTAACAAATAGTTAAAACGAAACTCCTATAAATAGAAATGATGAACTAACACCAAAACTGTAAAAACCGCACGATTGTTCTTGATAGTGTTCACGTGAATTCAGATTGTTCCACAACACGCTTTGAGAAAACATTAAGGTATTTTATAGCATAGTTACCGAAACAAACAGGGTTTTCTTTCTATATTATTTGTATGCCAGTTAATGGAGAAACATGTTGAACTATTTTTAAATGTATAAACATCCTATGTACCGTGCTTCTGGAAAATAAACTATTTTTACCGAGATATTATTACACAAAATAACTAATACCTTACCTATTTTTACCCCCGTGCATAGGCAATCCAATACAGAAAATAGTTTGATGTGACATTTTTTACAAAACATTTTAGATAGCATTTGCCTGCGAGCCCAGTTGTTTGTTAAATATTATTAAATTTAATGACACACATAAGGGACTGTCTATAAATCTACCACTACCGTCCCTGATAGTGATTCTCAACATAGATACGAGTTCATATAAAGTTTCTTAAAATGATCCATAATATGAACAATCTATAGTAATATTCTTCTTCTTCGTACTTAATATTCGTAAACTGTAAATTTTTATTAACTGTTATTGTTATGAGGTCTTTAAATCAACAATAAACTACTAGAAGCAGCAAACAGGTTGTATGTACGTCATCGCTCCAAGGACATATGCTTTGGCAGTGAGAAACTAAGAGAATAAGTCCACCCGTAAATCTAGATGATATTTTTTAATGAATACCTACCGTCTCATTACAAAACAAGGTTTTTCTTTACGTATGGTTTAAACCAACGAGCCTGTTTTTGAAATAAAAACCTAACCAAATCGAAATACAGCTCCTTTTACAAAACCGACAACTTAGTCTAGTGCTAAGTTGTCATTTTTATATTAAGAACTTTACCCAAATCGAAATAAAGATGGTAATGCAAAAACTGGCTCGGAGATTTAGGCTAGAACTAAAGATAGATCGCGTTTTTTAATAAGATGGAAAAGGTTTTAGTGTTACAAACATGGCACCTCAATTAACATAAACTCGTGATTCAACGAAGCAGTACGTAAACAAATAAAGCAGTTCTCCGAATGTTTTCGAGACTGTTCTAAGGAAGAAATCTTTGAACATCAAACTTAAAAAGCTGTAGCTGTAGGGCATTACGTACACAGTATCCATCCGAAGCGAGGGAATTTAAGCTGAGGGAACGGGAGCCGAGCGCGCCCGCCGTCTCTAACGAGCTGAGCGAACGCGAACGCTCTTTGTCCAAGTTCCCGGCTTTGTTCGCGCGGGACTTGCGTTCCGGCCTCACGGGGGGGACGTCCGGCACCTCCGGCGCAGCCAGCACCACCGGCACATCCACCGGCCCGTCTGTAGGCTCCTGAACCTTCGCCAACGGTACAGGCTTAGGCTTAAAGTCCTTCTTACTCGCCAACAACCTTTTGTCCAACTTTTTCAACACTGGTGTCATCAAATTCAACGATCCCAAAGAAGAACCACCTAAGTACACGCCTCCATACCCTGAACTCGTACCACCGTATATACCGAGATTAGACGACGGCCGCCCTAGACCCGCACTGTAAGGATTGTAGTTCCTGTACGCGCTAGAACTGTAGTTGGAATAATTGTTAGAGTAAGGACTGTATTGACTACCGAGCATCGTGCCCAGCATGCTGGGAGACGAGCTGTAATGCGAAGTAAGGCTTCGCGGCCTCGAAGTGTACCTATCTTGTTTACGACTCATTTTTGCACATTTCACCGGGAGCGACTAATCAAACAGTCGGCGGGCGAACGCCGCGCGCTACGTAAACACACTGACCGTTTCCCGAGTTTTATTCTACGCGATGTGAAAATATTGTGCGCGCCCACGACGCGGGCGACAGGATCGCGCGTGTGTGATGCTGGTGACGCACTGACATGTTCAGACGAGAGGGCGATATCCACGGGACACGTGAGACAGACACAGACCATCACCTGTAAATATAACGGCGTAGTGCAGGGAGCGCCGGCCGGTGGCGCGTGGCCCGAACCCGCCGCATCGCAAGGACGTCGCTACGCAAATAGAGATTACAGCCCTCTATTATTATCAGCGACGCCTCATCAATCAGTCGACGGTTTACTTCATAATTAGTGCGCTGATCGAAGGCCACTCGCAACCGACCCGCGCCTCCACCCTGATCGTACAGGTACACAACGCATGTGCTAAAAATAAGCTCGCACCTCATATAAACATTGTATGTTACACCAAACACAAATAAGCCCTGCAGATGTAGAGGCGCGAGTGCATCGTAAACTGTATACTCGGCCGTTTCTGAAAGCTACCAACGCATCGTGCGATCGAAGTGCTAATTTATGAAGCACGCATCAGTTTCTTGTCTTCGTATTATATGCTATATTTAAATTCTATTTTCAAGTTTACGCGTCTCGGATTCCGAAAGCGATGACCCAAATACTGGGTTTGTTGGGAACTATCTAAACATTTCACTGACATTTTGAACCACTCGCCTATAATCATTAACCGCAACGCGTTCCAAATCTTGTAGTTTTATCACCGAATGGTCCGATATCCTCGAGATTGCAAGGAGAACTTATTCTTAGAAATCCTGCAATTATGTGGTGAATTCATTGAGACGGTGGCCTAATTCTATTTCCCACGGTGAAGTCAAGACGACAGGGCCAAATCGTTTTTCAAAATTTCGTCATTTACTCTACCATTTATTTCGCAATTGTCTCGGGGAAACTCGGCCGTTAACTCCACGTCTCATGTGGGCGATAGACGCTACGCATACGACACGATGTCTGTCCTACATTATGGACATTGACAAAGTAGTTATAAATTGTTCGTGAACCATAAAATTAGCGTTTTAGCACTTGGCTAATGAAAACGTTATAGGAATGACGCCGTACCTAATTCTTGGAGTTTCCGATGCTAACTAGCGGGTCAAGGGTATGTTTCACGTGTACCCATTTTTTTTTGTATTTAGGAGTGCCTGTTTTTGGGCCACTTCCTGTTTTTGATTATCAAAAATGAAACTTATTTTTCAGTAAAACAATCATGAAAAGTTTTTTTTATGATCTGCTGTAATGATTTATACTTCCCGTGGAATTAACATGATAAAATATACGCGTCGCATTGCTGTGATGTTTAGGTTTTTTTGTTTTTTTTTTTTTAAGTTTTTTTTTTTCACTTTTTGGATTTAGTGCCTACCCCACACCAATTTGAAATTTAATCATCCTTGAGGTCAAAACAATACATATTTATGCGATAGCAGCAATCGCGGTTGAATTGCTGTCTTTTTTTGAAGAGTTCCGTTGTCTGTCTCCGAAACTCATCATCAGATCTATATGATATTTAAATGGGACCATTTCGAACAAAAAAGTAATTTTGCAAACCATGAATTCAGCATATCATTCTATACCCCCCAGCGTAGACATTTTTCGTCGGTTATACAAAAAAAAATCAGCTGTTCCATACATTTTGACCGCGTAGGTATTGCACTTTTCTATGAAACAGCTGATTATTTATTTTTATAACCGATGATAAATTTCTGCGCTGGGGGTCTAGAATGATATGCTGAATTCATGGTTACGGTTTGCGCACTGAATAAAAAACTTTTCCTGTATATGAGGGAGTTATGCCCGACCATACATTAAAAAAAAAAAAAACGATTTGATAACCTCCTTTTTTGGAGTAACTACGATTATAAATACCAGATTTGGCTTACAAAATATTGATTACTTACTCTAAACGCCGGATTTACTTGATTAAAATGTCTACTGCTTCGAAATGTCGAGATGTTGCTGACAAAATCAACGAATGAACTTGGCTCGACAGAATGGCAGATAGATTTTTATGTATCCGCTATTCTGCCCAGGTTATTTGATTAACATGCCACTTCATCTGCTAAGCTTCCTTTAATCCTTCTTTGTTTTAAACTGCCAAAACATAGTTACGAAACTGGGGATAAATTGACATTCGGCACGTAAACAATTTAATGCAAACTACAATATAATAAAATTTTGCATAAATAATATGCAAAATTACTCATTTGAATTGGCGCATATCTAGCAAGTCAACGTCCACTATCTTAGACAAGTAACTAACTAGTAATTAACGTTAGCAAATACTGCCATGTAGTGAATTGTTGAATTGCACTAACATTTCAGCACGTTTTATGATTTGTTCCTAAAACATTTTATGCCGTTTAGTGTTTCAAGGAATCCAATTCGGTTTATTGTTTACTTCCTTAGTGTTGAATTTTGCCACATTTACAGGAAATGCTAATGGTTTTAACTTCAATCAAATTCTGTTCACACTTTAAACCGTAAAATTTATTCAGGAATATGTGAGTTTGTTCACATAATTAAAATTTGTTTAGTGCTGAGGGCTCTCGATTTGGCTGGCTATTCTTATACAAGATGGTGCCCAGTAACCAAAAGGGGTGATAACATCGAACTGGCCCCTACTCCCATAGAAGCGCGTGGCTGATTAATAACGCACCTAACAGCACACACATGTTATCACAATCAGTTTTTGACCCTGTGGATCACCAGGAAACTATTAAAATTTAGGTAATAAATAATGGCGATACCGGGGTCGCTTTTTGAATTGTTGCAAAAGGTCAAACGATGGTTTCCTTATCAACTGAAATTGCAACCTAAAACCAAACCCGCCAAGGTATTCGAGTATCAAACAAACTCAAAAACCTATTCTCAAACCTTAATTACTGACAAAATATGTGTAAACAACATTCACAGGTAGATAAATAAACAAAGTTTACAAAATCAGTAAACGAAGTTGAGTAGTGACCACTCAAACGAAATTTATGTGTCGTCCATAGCGATGTTGGAATTACGCCAGTTCTTGCCACGTTGACCACAAAAACTTGGATATTTATTGTGGAGCACGAGACATACATACAAAGATATATTACGTTTTTCATAATTGAAATGAACTTCCTGAATGACGAAAACGTTAATGGACGCGATAGTACACAAAGAATCTTGTTTCAGATGTGTCAGTAATGGATTTTGTAAAGCAGTGCTTCAGCTCTTCACTCTACGGTGATAAATAGTTTGGCAACAAAGAATGGTCAAGGGTAGTCTGTCTAAAAGAGTTAACTTTGAAAATGGTCACGTCAACCTTGCACGATATATGGTTCAATTAAGACTTCACGCAGCGCAGCAAAGACAATCAAAGCCACTGACACTTTGTGATCCAAGGTTTGATTAAGTCTGTTAAATGTCTAAGCAGACGGCGTTTTGTAGTGCAAAATTGCAGTTCTAATGTTATTTTTATTCTTAGTATTAATTGCAGCAGCTTTATTGTACTCAATTGTCTTCAGATTGTACAGTCAGCATGCAGTTTCTATCTTCTTCATGAGAGTTGACAAAGTTATAACCTCTGCGTAAACACCAAACTGAAATTTTGCAGTTCAATCCAAATGCACACCGCCTGCATAGGCCTTTACACTACATCCAAATCTGTCGATTTAAAAAATGTGTATGACGTGTTTTTGGATGACCTATTGATTAGACCGAGCGTTTCCTATTCGTAAACTATGTATGACAGTACGACACTACGATTTTTTTTAACACTTCGTAAGCCACACACGCGTTGGTTTTCTTCGCTAGTTCGAAATTTGATAACATATACAAGTACACTTTAATCACTTTCTCTACTAACTAGATATACAGGGCCATGACTCCGTTGACGCTGAACTAAAAACGTGGAATGACGCCAAAGCAAGCACAGTTATCGTAGATTACTTGAAGATATCAATAAGAAAGATCTATTTTTTTAAATCGGCATCGCTATCTATCACTCGAAGACTAGTGTCACTAAGATGTAGTGACAAGCTGTCGCGTTATCTTCAACAAGAGGTTTTTTATCGCGAGTTCTCAAATTAGAACTGAGATGTAAGACCATTGATCTCTTTGTATGATCTTAGGTATATCTAATTCCAAATAGTTTTGATTTTCAAAAGAAGTATTTAGAAGTAGGCGTTGTGGCTAGGCTAAATATAACTAATTTTACGAGAGCTCGCGAGTTAGTTACAAATATTTTATGTTTGTCGTTGCAATTCAATGGGAAGAAAGTTATCCCCAACCATAATTTACCTATACATATGAAAGGAAACAAATTACAAAAAAAAAACATGTGATTTGTCTGGTTCAACATTTGGGGGCAAAACCCACTCATGTTCAAAAAGGTATTCCAAAAGAGTCGTAAAAAGAATATTAGCACCTCGTGCGTGCTTCATTTTAAGACGAACATTACATTTACTATCGGGAAATTGGCTAAATGACAGCTAATGCATATGTGAAACTACTTAGTCTACTGACATGGAAATTCCCCGAGCCATAAATTTCCCAAGGAGAAACCGACCATTAACATCCCTTGACGCACGAGCCTTTCACCGGAACAAATTCATTTTGCAGAAAACACATGTTTAGAGACGGTGACGTCGGGATATGAGTTGCCAAAATCGAGTTCCTTTTAAAATGGTCGTATTTCACCGACCTTGCACATGAGCTCGTAAATAACACTGTGTCACTCATAACATTAGCGTATGAATCATTGCGAGGAAGCGCACTGAGACCGGGAACCGATTTTCAATAAGATCATCATCGTAGTAGCCCCTACATTCTGAGCTGGCTATACATTCTACAGGTTACTGTGAAAAATCTCTGCCAAAACAGCGATAAAAGTCAAATTTTACTCAGATTTTATCTACAGATTGAAAAACCTTTGCGTCTATATTCTATACCTACAGCTGTTTAAAACAGCAGACCTTCCTATATTTTATGTGCATGTTAATAATCAATAACTTTCTCAAGAACAGAAATGAAAAATTGCAGGAATTATAAATATGACATTCACACATAACATTGACATGATTTCACTTCCGTCATAAGAAAACTGACTACGACCACGCAGTATAAGTTTGATTGCCAGTCGACGACACTATTTATAATTTTATTTTAGAGAAGATAACTTTTTTTAGAGATTTTTTGTGTCACTGAGCCCTACCAAATCGGGCTCGCTCTCTGCTGCTTCTATCTTAATTATACTTCGCTAATTAGGTATCCACAATATAACTAAACATAATATTCCGTACAAAAATTATTACCTACTATAACATATCGTGCAATGTTTATAGCTAGCCACGCGACAATAAGTTCAATGTTTTCTACTGAATTAAATTGGGTCGGAGAAGTGCCAAAACTTGACTCATTTTAGGATAATCTAAAATGTTTTATTTTACTATGAAAGCAACACTATATCTTACTTTGTTTGAAATGCTGAAGTTTTTGTGTGAATTTTCAGTTCCAATAAAAGTGAAATGCTGGGTATTGAGAACGTTGAAACGAGAATTAAGATCAGCGTGGAGAACTTTGTTTACAACTGAATATTTAGGTCTGCGTTCAATTTGTGTATTTATATTCTGCCAACGCCTTCATTTTCCGTAAAAATACCATGATATCGCATATCGAAGGTATGTATTTTCAGCAATAAATCAGCGCAACTTTCCAGTATCTAGGCTTTAAAACGTTTTACATCTGGGCTAAACGTGTAACATTCTTCAAATCCAGGTATACGTTATATATCAAAAGTATCTCATGATTAATATAAGCCTATTAGGTTTTCAGATAACTCGACCAACTACCAACATGTAAATCAAATTGTACCTGCACTTGCAATGCCTATTAATTTTCTGCGCCACACACGTTTCTACCTACTGCACAATGGAATAGCACGATAGAGTTATCAAAAACTTCTCGTTTGACAAGCATATCAAGACAGAATGGTAATCAATCTGTCTATACAAATGAAATTCTAACTATCGTGCCAAATCATAATGGAATACCATTCGGTTTTATGCAAGTACATTACGTTTTTGAAACAGGGTTATCAATTAATAAAATTGTACGTGCTCGTATTTTGCCTACTTTTATCGAGACGGCACATGTTTTACAGGAACATCTTCTGGCAAGGTAAAACTGTTAACTATTCAGCTACTATAGTTTCTAAAATATTTTATGAATGAAAAATGAACATTGTTCTTATTCGACCTGAGCACCAGTTTCAATTATCCACTGGCATACTTGAAAAATTTAAATCAACCGAGAGGCAATTACGTACGTCCAGAATTCCATATTACAGAATTAAAAGAATATCGAAATAAACTTCTGAGCAGTTGCAGTGATTTTCACATGAAATATTTTCTCGAGTAATTCTACGAAAGAAATAGACTTGTCAAAAAATGAAATTACGTTGTTAATTATTTTGTCGTAATGTCAAAACACGGAAATCAGGAGACGGGCCATGTAATATTTTTGCATCATTGTTACCAGACGATTGATGAATGGAAACCATAGAATTCGAACTAAAATCATATTTATTTGTGTTGGAGATCATTGATGTGAAATGTTGGCATTTTTCTAAGTTGAAAATGTTGGCCAGAGAACGATTCAATACTCAAGGAGACCAAAAGTGATGTCCCATGTCTTCTATGTTTGGACCGCAGTTATTAAAATACCTAGTAGGTATTTTAATAACAATCACTTTCAGAACTAATTATTTTAAATGTGGCATAAACATCAGTGATAATTCACGTACCACTCCATAAAAAATAATTCAGATCAAAGAACTGGTATAGAGAAAAGCTTCTACAGTCGAGAGGTTTGTGCTTCTTGTAAAAGTTGTATTTATTTTTGTATCTCACGCGGTCTATCTGCTATGGATCAAACGAAACTACTGAAATGAACACTAGACAATACCTGCCATGATCAGATTATATAATTTGATCGGAAAGATCGGTGGGATCAGAGCATTTGCGTTGTAATGCAGACATTATGTTAAGCTGCATAGCAACGGAAATACTTACAAGATATCGAATAGCTTGCAAGAAATAAAAGCCCCTAAAAATAGTTTCACTCGTGTTTAAACGATCGATATAAATCATATGGACCAGCTGAGTTCATAGCATTTGACGAATACGAGTTACGATATAACATCCAGAAATATCCCGCACCTATTGTTCGGTGACGTCAGTCAGCGAGGTGAACGCCGCTAAAATGACGCTGTAGCAGCGTATCTCAAAAAATATTTTAATAAATAAGAGGGTCGCGTATTCCGTGCAATTTTTAATAATTTCAAAGGCAATTTATTTATAAAATTACTGTCATGTTTCCTGTCAATTATTTAAATTGTACTGCTAATGTTTTGCTTGATTTTTTATACAATGTCTTGAGCTAATTCTTGATAACGTATTAAGCAGTGCAAATTAATAAAGCTTACTCTGTTGCGTAGTTACAAATCTTACATGCATAAAAGTTTTCCCGACTGAATCTATTAGTGAGAAGCTTACAATTGACTCATGATTTATTTCAGAAATTAGCTTTCGCCGCACGCAAAGAACGAATGACGACGAAATTGTACAACCCATTGAGAGCTGGACGTTTCTGTGGATTACTTTCTTAAGAACTCTTTACTCAACGCGGCATTTTAAGACTCGTTCAGCTAAAAAAAAGTAACAGGTGTCAGTAAACTATAATGAGTGTCACGGAGAGTCTCGCAGCCTAATGACAGTGATGTGATAATTGCAAGTATGAACATATTTAGTGCATTTAATTGTCATGGCCAGCCAATTGTTACCTTGACGTCACTTTTCAAAAGTCAAAATAGAAGAAATAATAATTATTTAAATACTCATGAAATTTGACTAAGCCTTAGAACTTCAAAAGAAGCGTAACCAAATTATTAATTACATTGAATGGCAGATCATTTGTAGTACTTAGTGTCATTTTAATCACGACCTAAATACCTAACGAATACGTGAGACTATGGTCATTACTACTGTCATGTGTTAATAGTTGCATTATTAACAACAGTATTTTTAAGTGTTCGCTGCAACACGATATGCAAAAGCTCTACGCGACGGTCACTGTCTTCAATACAATATAAATTGCGCCCATTCATATTTGTTACACTTTTCTAGTTACAGAAGGTTTTTCACAGTACCTAGCATACGCACCTAAATCATAATTGTTTTAAGTTATTTTGTGGTTGTGATTTGAACAAGCGCCATAACCTTCCCAAAACCCTAAAATTAGCCGTGTTAAATGTGGATTTAAACCTAACTCTTTCATATTTTTATTGTTATGTTTCACACACAGAATTATAGCGTCATTTTAGCCCTTCTCTCCTAAATCCGTCATCAACAGGTGTCTCAACAGTCACACGGTCTAATGAGCCAATAAACAACAATACAAGATAATCGTATGCTCTATCGTAATTAGTAAGGATTAGGAGATTATGAAACAAGTCGCTGGCCGCCACGGTCCATGTTAATAGAAATCTGTTTTGACATTTTAATATTAGTTTCATTGTATAGATCTTTGTACTACGAATCTAAATGCAATTGGACCTTGACGCGTCATGTATCTGCAATGAAATATTTAACTATGAATTTATTTTGTTTTTCCAAACTGCACCATTTTTCAATCTCATACTGAAGTGATAAATCTCTTCAAAACATTGTAAATATACAATATTATTAAAATTCTTATTCACTATGATAAAAACAAGCTTAGGGCAGTGTGACTATATGACAAATTGCATACAACAAAGTCATCATTTTATACGCCTCCTTCAGGCGTTGGCAGCGAACTCCGGCCATTGAATAAAGACGCATTCATTGCTCGTCTTACATACGTACTTGATTAAAGTAGTGAGTAAAGACGCCGATGGATATAATTTGTTGGCCTTGATCTGCCAACGAGTATAAAGAGGGTTCGGATGTATGCAGCATCAAGACTGACGGATTAATAGCCGACATGAATAGTACAAACATTGTTTGGAAGTGGCAAAGCGCTAAAAGTTAAATGTGTTTACGTTTTTCACGTTGACAGGTTGTCACCAGTCATTGACCGGTGAACGAAAAGTGAATATTTTTTGTTATAGATATTTACTAAATGCCCAGTTTAAAGAACTTTTGTAACAGTCATTAGCCAGCTTAAAACTCATTCATGACTTGGCCACTTTGTTTTTCATTAAACACAAGGCGATAAAGGCAGGGCGTCTGTAGGGACAATTACATTTGCCAGTAAGGACAAAAAGAGAAATCAGATGTTGTCAACACCCTTTCTACGCCCACTAAAATGACATGCTCTCTTCTTGACCAAAGAATATGCCGTAATCGTTTTTAATGTGTTCCAAAAACAACGTGGAACTGAACTGCACCTCAACTAAACACACTAAACATTTCGTATAAAACAAGATATTTCATATCCATGGACCAATCCAAGGATATGAAATAAAATTAATAACTGGTGACTAACAGGATTCATTAAACTAAATTGCCGTACGTGTCCAAAGGAAGCTATTTTGAAATTTCTCATGACGCATTATGTATGATGAGCGTGTTCATATCTATATGACTATTTTAGTTCTTCACGTGGGTTTAATGTACGGCGAATATCCATCTGTTTTGATTTGAGATTACATGCCTTAACTTTGATAAACATTCCGATATGAATAATTATCTCAATGGTATTGGGGCACAGGGCACTGATATAGTGGTCGTGGGTTGAATGGTAGGCGTGAATAGCCGAAGACGAAATGTACGAATTATTTCATTTGCTTTCTCTTATCAACAAAGCTTCGAAACATAGTCTTAATTCAGCAAACCCATCAATATCCAGTCCACTATAAGATTTGGAGCGATCCCCTCCCACTCGCGTCAAACATAAGTAGCTAACAAACTACTCAGTAAATAATGGTTTGATGAAAACATCTAAACGTTTAATTTTAACCAACTCTTACAAACGCGTACAGGAGTTCGAAATTACGTCATTACCCGACTACACCAGTTGTGGCCCAGTGGTAACAGCCCCTTACGAATTGTGGGTTCGAAACTAGACAGGTGATTTACTTTATGTAATTTATTTCAACAATACTGCTCTCTCAAAACTGTGAAAGAAAACATCGTGAAGAAATCGGCATGTCCTAGAACCAAAAATTCGAAGAAATGTGACGTTCAGCAATCCACACTGGGCCTGCGCGGTGGATTACGGCCCACTTCCTCCCACAAGCAGTAGTGAAAAGTTACGTTCCCACTGCTGGAAACACTGACTACTTATGTGTTACCCGACTCATTTATACTAATATTTTAAAGCTGAAGAGTTTTTTTTTTAAACTATGTCCCACACTAGGAATTTCTCCAGTATTTTGGGTACGTTTACAAACATTTAAACTCACATACACAAACATCCAGACCCGGAACAAGTACTTGTAGGTCGTACAAATATTTGTTCCGTGCGGGAATCGAACCCGCGACACGCAGCGCAGCAGTCAATCGCTTAACCACTGCGCCAACTGTGCCGTTTGTTTGGTTGAACGCGCTAATTTCAGGAACTACTGGTTCTAATTGAAATATTATTTTAGTGTTGGATAGCCCATTTATCGAAGCTGAAGACTATATAACATCACGCTAAGACCATTAGGAGCCGTGCAAAGAGAAAAAAGTCACAAATACGAAGTACTCGCACGGACAGGCGATTCGAAGCGACGGGGTGGGGCAAGAAATTTGTACAATATAAATGTGAAAGTTTTTGAGTTTGTTACTCTTTCACGCAAAAACTTCTTAACGGATTTGGATGAAATTTGGCGCACCGATAGTTAATAGCCTGAATAAATTAACACATAGGATACTTTTTGACCTCCACGCGGGCGAAGCCGCTAGCAAAAGCTAGTAATAATATAAAATGATGTTAACTTCCCACTATTCATACGGTTAAAAACAAATGCAGTATGAAAATGCCACGTGAATCCAAATTATACAGGGTGATTGGAAGATGGGTGCAAAGCTTTAAGGCGAAGATAGTACAGACAATTTAGAACCATTTAAGCCATGGTTGTCTTAGACGAAGTCTTACCAAATATTTTTAACCAAATTTTTAAGTTTTTTTTCGGAAATTCTCAAAATTTAATGTAAACTGCATAATTATGGCCAAATTGAATGATAAATGAATTCTTTTTTTATTTATTTAATTAAAGTAATGTGTAAGCAATCAAGCAAAACATGTTTTAGGCTTCTGTGTCATTAGACATTTTTTTTACAGACATTTAAAGCTCAGAAAAAATAAAAAAATTGTACAATACGTCTTTTAAACCTTATTAAAAATAAAAAAAAATTGGTAAGACTTCGTCTAAGACAACAATGGCTTAAATGGTTCTAAATTGTCTATACTATCTTCACCTTAAAGCTTTGCACCCATCTTCCAATCACCCTGTATATCGCACCTTTAGAAGTATAGAGACCTAATGCGAAATTAGCCGCAAGCAAAATTATTTAGAATTATTAGAGTTATAGAGACCTATTTTGGTTGCGGCTTATTTCGCATTAGGTCTCTATACTTCTAAAGGTGCGATATATCAAGGTGTAACAGAATAGACGCAAGACCTGAGAGTAGTTTGTTCCTAATTGACTACTGAATCGATTTCAGTAACTTTTAGTAAAAGTATTTTTTAATTATGTATTTTGCCATACCTACCACTGATTGAGCCAAAGAAAATTTAATCTTATTTCAGAAGAAATAAGACTTAATTTTAAATGCATAAAGTAATGCTTGGGTCAACACGTTTTTCTTAATAATATCAGTTAGCATTTTTTTTTATAGTTTTGGTCATCGTATTATGCTTTTAACTCAATACTCTAATTGGGGTGTATGAGGTCTTGCGTTAATTATGTTAGTCGTTGTATAATAAAATAGCGTATTGACACTGTCGTGTGTAAGGGGCCATATAATACTTTTTATCGAAGATCGGAGTGGTCTTCGGTCAAAGGTTGAATTAAATGTAGGTATTTAATGTGACTTACCGTCGGTGCCTCGTTATCCGCGTCGCAGCCTTCGCCGCCTCCGCCGCGGTCATTTACGATATCCTGAGAACAGATTAAGTAGTGTTAATTATTGTAAGACACGACAGTTTCGGAAGCAAGATCAGGCTGAGTTCGTTAAGTACGTGAGAACGACTCGCTTAATCGATCTTTAGGGGTAGAATACAAATTGTTTTAATTTCTGAGTGAGGAGTGGTTGCCTTGTGGTAACGGTCGCGACTTACCACTTTGTGTAAATTATTTAATCACTACTACTCTCAATACGGTGAAGAAAGACTTCGTGAGGAAACTGGCATGTAGTAAAACTTAAAATTCGAAGACATGTGACAACAGTGAGAACATTATGGACTGAATATGTATATGCATTTTTCTGAGAAAACCAGTTATTAACGCGGTCAGGTTACCATCCAAATGTGCCGGCAACGGTGGAAAACCTTAGCGTAAACTTTGATTACACTTTTCGTACACTCATCCATGTGAAACTTCCCTTGAACCTTGCACTTTGTGGGTGTACTTTGTGGGTGTACTTATATATAAACGTCTACCCAACCGTTCAGGGAAACCTCTCGTGGTGATGTTTTGTTTTTAAACCTGAAAATATATTTAAAATGTTACCTTAATCCGGCCATCTGATTAAAAAGAGGAATAAATTGTTATTCGACTTAATAACTAGATGGACGACACAACACGTTACAACAAATGGTGCGATCATTAGTAACACGTAAAGCAAACACAGACAACCGTCGACATGCCGTGACACTCATCGATGGTACGTGCCGCCGAGCACGGAAGTTTTGTGCTTGAAGAAGAAAATGGAGAGTTGTGTCAATCTCATAAAACTTAGTTATACGAAATCAACACTACCCTAAAAGTGGTCTCATGAACAATAAGCTCGCACAATAACAGTTTGTCCTGTGATTCATCCAACAACTAGGCCGCAGTGTGTGCGTGACATTATACAAAGCCATTGATCGTAAATACGAACTACGGCCGTTGTCATAAATTTCATAACAAATATTTTACCTTATTATTATAGCCTGACTACAAGTACGGAAGGAAGGAATTTTTACAACTTTGACATGTTTTAACTTTGGTCTCCTTCTCTACTGGAGCAGCTGACTCTCAGATCCCTTATGCAGTAAGGGGAAACTTATATTGTTATAATTTTCAGCCGGTATAAGATAACTAGTAATAACTAACGCCAGTATTCGGAAATCAATCCAAATCGTTGTAAAGATGATCTGTTTTATCGTTACGTCATCATTCAAATTACATACCACTTGGGGTCGCTGAGTAGGGTCAAACCAAGTGGTTTGATTGATGTTACCTGTTTATTATTCCTGGTTGTGATTACCTATGTAGTTTCACACAGATGATATGAATGCGGTGTGAAATGGGAATCTGAGAATGAGGCGCTTTGTGGTGTGTGGATTTCGATTATGAGTTCATGTGTTTTCTAGACAAACGTTTAGTATTTACAGTAGAGGTTGTATTTTTCCAAGGAAAGTTATAAATGACACTGTACTAAAATACCATGTGGAAGCCCGAATTTAAGTTTAACATCAGCAACGCATGCGCGCGCAATTGTAGTCAGAGGTTGTCACTACAGTTTATGATGGAGTCGTTTCTAAGTCTACAATGAGAGCATAACATGCTTGTAAAGTCCAGACTTCTGACAGGTTCGCAAATTATCAACAAAGATATTCACCAATCATCTGATTTATCAACGCGCCCCTTAGTCCAGTGAATGTTGAAATATTTAGCTGAAAAATTTAGTAAATTGACGTGCATTGTGACTTTTGCTAACTTCATTTTACTTTTAATATAAAGTTTTAATTGTTTGTATTAAAGATGAATTTATTAATTTAGAAAAGTTAAGTATAGATATCAAATGAAACATCAATCACAATTTGCGCCTGTCATTGCCCCGGACCATTTAAATTATATCTTGATTCTACCGAATCACAAATATTGTACGAAGCACTGGGAGTCTACATAAATTAATTTCGGAGTCACACCTTACGCCGTACGCAACGCATGGTGGTCTCGACCGGCAGTGGGCGGTAGTGCCTGGCGAAGCGTTGCGCGTCAGTTGATGATCTCCTCGTGCTTGAGAGCGGTCGTTGTGCCAGCTCCGCAGCCACTAGCTCGGGCAGTAACGTAGGCTGCCGCTCGCCCCCGACCGGATGCCGACGGTGCCGCAACCTTCGCGCACCCTTCGGCAGCCGGTCGGATGCGGACGGATCCAGATGCGTACAACCCACGGCATTCGATCGGCGCTTTAGATGTTTATAAAACATAATCACACAACTAAAACATTCGTAATCAAATATTCTATTGAAAAAAAAAACGAATAACACACCAACTGGTTCCACAATAAAAACACATAACCATGGCGCTTATTCCTATCAATTTGTTGGTTTATATTTTTTTAATAACTACTTTCGTTTTGATATTGGGTTTAATATTTTGTAGAGGTTCGCGACATGGATTAGAAATTTGATTTTATGGTTCAAACTAAAATATTTTTTTTACATTTCGGGCAGGGTTACATAATCACTATCAATTGTACGCATTTTTGAAATAAACGACGTCTATTACAAAATTTCCTGTTTTTACTGATTAATCTCTAATTTTATTTAAAGTCACTCTGCGCAACGCTCCGTAAAGCGGGATACGAAAGTTTTACAAATAAAATTAATTTCGGATGTAGTATATATAATACGGTAACGAAATAAATCCAAGAGCCATGCTGCCAAGGGCGAAGGCAAGTAGCAAATATGTAACCAAAATCTTAATTAACATAATTAGATAGAAAATATTTACTACAAGCTACTCCTGAATCCCAATTTAAGTAGAACTTGCAATCAGAATTTACGAGAGATTCATGATTTTAACAACGAATAAAATGATAAAAGAATATGGTCGCAATGGACAAAGGCGTCACCCCGCTCTCCTTGGCGAAAGAGAACTGGCGTAAACGTACAGTACTACAGTGGCGTTCAAAACATTGTACCGCACTTTTAAATTGCAGTTAATTTTAAAATTAACAATATTTATTTTCGAAATAATAAAGGATTGCAAAAATTATGTAATTGTTTTTTTTTTATAAATAACTTTATAGCCGATAAACTTATTTTAAAGGATGGCTGAAAAAGCTTTAAACACTCTTTTTCAAATTTTTGTCTTACGTTTGACTTTTTTGTTGCTCTTTTTGTTTTCACATTTATTGCTTGATTGATGAATTTTGTTTCAAAAGCCTTTGTGTCTACACGTAAACTTAACTTATCACGCCTGTTTCATCATCGGTTTTCTGGAACTAGGCAACTAGACATCATTTTATTGTGCGATTATGGATGAAGTTATCATGACGTCACTGACACAATCTAGTGGTTAGGATTATCCAACAGCAACATGCCTTGCAGTACAACCTTGTGAAGTAGGAAGTACCATGCTACAGGTATGTCCACGACCCACTTCTCGAGAATGGTCACGCCACATTGTACTGGGATCGATCTATCATCACTGACAGGAATATTGTAGGCAATAAGCCTGATATTGTGGTGATAGATCGGCGAGAGCGTCGTGCAATGATTGTTGATATCGCTGTCCCTCATGACTGAAAGCTGACAAAGACAAAATCAAGTATCTTGACTTAGCACACGAGGTTGTCGACATGTGGGACGTGGACTCTGCAATAATTGTGCCGATAATCGTTACAGTGAATGGCCTAAAAGTGAAGAGCCTCGACCAACACCTCAGGAGGCTCTCATTGCGCGGCTGGATCAAGGGCTTGATTCAGAAAGCCGTAGTCCTGGACACGGCACGCATAGTCAGGAGGTACCGCTCTCTAGAACCCTTACCATCGGCAGCTTGGACCCTGTTCCTAATGACGATGAGCCATATATTTTTAATGTTCTTTTTATCTATTTTGTAAAAATATTAAAAATTCGAATAAGTATTTAATATTCGAAAATAAAATAAAATAATAGTAAAAGGTGTTAAAACGGTAAATAAACAAACAGTTATTAGACGCACACGTGTTGGAGGGACAGGTTAGTTAGGGGTACGGGACATAAAGCGTGCGGATACTATAATATTAATAATGATTATTATTATTACAATCTCTAAGCGTTATTATACAACGGCCACTTTATATACATTAGTTTTAACGGCCGCGTTCTAATCCTACTATAAAATAAGCAAAATGACGTTACACATGTACTCGAATAAGAGCCGTTTTTTGAAGCTATGATCTTACCGCCAATATTGTTGATGATGATGTTACATTTTATTTTATGTGTGTATTATAATTAGACTTACCATCTACAAATTTTGAACACATTTTACATTGAAGATGTTGAGCTGACCCCAAATAAAATTGGGAGATATATTATGATGACGGTATAGAAATAATATTTGGCGTACCCTACCGCACCAGTTAATCACGTCAGCTATTCTGTTTATACCGATACAAGGAAAAATTCTGACAATATGCGGCACGTAGGGCGTGGTCAGTCAACTCATTTCAGGGAGTAGCCGTTCCATATGTAGTCTTATGCCCGTTTTCACTAATATCAAACAAAGTAACGTCCAGTTAGGTAATGCCAAACATGAGCAGTTTCAGTTCCCTCAGTAACCACTTCCGTTTCAACATTTGTTTCTTAAGGTGAATCTAGTTGATTTTGTTTCCATACAAACTTCAGGAGTGTATTACTTCACTGTTCGACAGTGTACAACAAAAATTAAACATGGTAGGTATGGGTTTGTCTCATTATTAATATTGTCGGTACGGAAACAGAATACTAAAATAAAAAGTTATGAGCCAACAAAGATTCGTTTTTCTTGCTAATTTTACGTAACATTGGGCGTGTGTACGTAATAAAAGAAGTGTAAAATCTCCAAAACCAAGTCGGTACCGACAAAGCCCAACTATCGAAAAGTTCAATAAACTTTATTGGTCATTGATTTATGCAGTGGTTTTTTCATAAAACCCGGTCTTCCGAAGGACTTTTCTTAATTTTTTTCGCGCCTGTTTTACTATAAATGATCCTGCATCTCACTCAATAACGTTGCGCATGTAGACTAGCGTCTAACTGCTCATCACTGATACTACCTCTGTCGGACACGATGCCCGGTGAAACAGCGTGCTTTTTAGCCAGGCCCACCAGTGAGTTCGAGCCCGCGACTAGATTCCCCTTAACTCGTGAATTACGAAATCAACCGTTTTTGACACTTGTCTGTGTTATTTTAGATCAAGTTCAGTTTCTGCCAATATTGTTAGAAATCTTTCACAAACAGACAGAAACTGAACTGGCTTACAGGTTGCTAGGCAACCTGTAAAAGTTGTACATAACGCAACGGAGAATCGGTTTCGTAACTTAAATCACCGCCTCTAAATAATGTTTTTGCGCACTGTTTAACATTAACGCATTCGATTTAGTTGTCGTACAGAGTTATTGAGAACAGGTGGTGTAGTAGCAAAAGTCTCCTACGTCCATATCGACGTGTCCAACGCCGGTGGAGCGTCGCTTGGGCCTGCGCCGGCGCTGTATGACGTTGAGCGCGGCCTGCGTACTCGCTGGGGAGGCGCTGCTTGATGATTTGCTTTCTGTACTGCTTTCGCGCTCTTTCTCTTCCTCTGCAGCCGGTTCTAGGGTAGAAATACAAAAATCGTCTTAGCCTGATATAACACCGGATTTTTGAGCCATGCTTGTAAATTGTTATTATTGCAAAGAGGTTTTAATTTGCAGCTAGATTGTAGTCGATCGATGACATCGACCGTTTAGATCGAATTAGTGCGATGCAAAACAGCCAGCGAATGATCAACTGTGACGCCCATCGATACTGCGGAATTGATCAAACCAAGCCGTCTGTTTTTAAATGTATACCGATCACTGGTCGATCATACTTCAATCACTCAGTTTCGATTGATACAGACTATGGATTATGGGTTGAGACAATCAAAATCAACTGGTCTACGTAAGCCGTCTTACAAAAACCTTCACCGTACTTAGAACATTGTCATATTATACCATGCCAATACAGATGTCAAAAAAGTATCACATCACATCCACATAAATGTGACATAGCAAGTTCAATGTGACAACGTCCAAAAGTGATCAATGTTTTCGTCCGGTGATGTTACCTGTCCGATTGTCGTCTTTCGCTGATGTGGAGGTGGTATTGGCGTTGGATCCGGTGGGAGGGCGGCGGAACGGCAGCGTCACAGTCGCCTCGGCTGCCGTAGTGACCGGCCGCGGCGATGCTCGCCCAGCGTCCTCTAGCTCAAACTGTTACAACATAACCACATATGACTTTACGAAGAGGATGTTTGTTTGGGAGTTCATAAAAATGTTTGGGTAAAATCTGTCAGGAATCTGTCCTTTTTATTTGTTTTACAGGAAGCTTCCACTTATTCAGAAAGACCTATAAAAAGATTTTACAAATTGCTCTCCCGCAATATTTTCATGAAACATTTGGTTGCGAATATGTTGATTCCAAATTACTGGCGGCGAATCATTATCGAGCAAAATTAAAAACTAAAGTTGCACCTTATGGAGCATTCACACATTGATGCATCTCATCCCAATACAGGGTGGCAGGGACATCTACGCACAATCTGCTACCATGGATCCAGTGCATAACGGGTATTTTACTCTATATGAGAAAATTTCTAAAAATATATTCTTGAAATAGATTAGGCAAAAAGCAGTCGGAAAATGTTGGTTTTAGTTCATGAAATAACAAAACAAATTTTTAAATTGAATTCAAAGATTTCAGTTTTTCAAGTTGTTTTTGAACACCATGAAATAATAGCCGCCATGTTATTACGTCATACCGCTGTTTAAACTTATTACCTGAACAACTTTGTACTTTTATTATTTTCGTAACCAAAGTAAAAGTAGAATAACAACATTTTTTTTTAATTATAAACAATCATCATACAAAATATCAGCGCATTTGTTTACACGGAAAACTGACGTCATACCCATATGGCGTCCACTGCGTCCAGCGTTTTCGTCAAATTACGCGCAAATTATGAAAATTTAAAAATTTTATGCTTTTTCATGGCACTAATCGATTAAATAAAAATGTTGTTTTTTTGTGGTTTATTAGCAATTTTTTAAATCTAATTAAGACTGTTTTAAAAAATGGATGTAATAATACCCTATTCTGGAAACTCATGCTGCCAATTTTGTGAGTTATTCAAATAAATTGCTGTTTCCTACCAAAAGTGCGGTGAAAACGAATGGAACAACTGATTTTTCGGAATATATGGTAACAGGTTTCGCGTCGATGTCCCTGCCACCCTGTACAATGCCGGATACAGATCGGTGAAACGTTACCAACGTAGAATTAAAATAAGGTGTTGTTGTTACATTACATGTAGCTTTGTATAAGTTCGGATGGCTCACTTATATCACGTATCATGTTACGTCTAACCAATCTGTACCCAACATAAGAACAACGTGCGTAAAGCGAACATACAAGCAGCTTTTGAGTATAGACTTATTAATCCTTCCCCAAAATGGTGTACTGCGATTATAAGCTGCGCAAATAAAACATATAACTAGTCTTTTATTTTAGTATACTTGTATGGCGTTTAACAATAGGGTATTTTCCAATTTATTAAAAACTATTTTATTTTGCAGATTGGGACGAAATATGTAACAGAAAAATAAAATATGTTTTGAATTATATCCGTTTTCTCAATTAAAAACGATCAAAACCAAATTTATTTTTCGTTGTTTTGAATTTACCGCCAAAACGCTCCTTAAGATGACTTTTTTATCACGTGACCACACATGACGTCAACTTTGTGTAAACGGCAAAGTACAAATACTTTGTGTGGCGCACTTTTAGAAGTTCATTCCGACCTCGCCGCCGAGGTCCTCGCGCCCCGCGAAGACCCCGAGTAACGGCGCCTAACGTCGACACCCCCGACCGACCCTAGCTCGTTGAAGCGCCAGCCCGCGCCGCAGCTGAGCCAGTAGCTTTAAATTCCCCGATCAATAATAATAATGACAATATTTTGATCCAGCCTGTCCCTAATAACAGCTGTCCCCCTACCAGTGACGCCCTGATCCAAGGCCCGTACCCCACAGGGGGTGCAGTCGCTTAGTTTGTAATTTTTTAGTTTGTAAGCCCTGGCTGGAGGCGTTAAGTTAATTCTTAATGGCAGTCCCAGGAAAGCCCGGTTAAGCAGTCACGGCCTCTTAAGGTCAACTGCGAGATGCCCGACAAAAAAAAAAAAACTTTTAGAAATATTTGTGCACAGAGGCACCGCACACCAATACCACTTTCTATCTATAAAAATCTTGTAAATTTGACATTTACTTGCTTAAACTATTTTAGTTTACACAGAGCTGACGTCACGTAATAAAAAGTCATCGTAAGGAGCGCTTTGGCGGTAAATTCAAAACAACGAAAAATCAATTTGATTTTAATTGGAAAATAGATATAAATAAAAATTTAAAAAATCTGTTACATATTTCGTCCCAATCTTCACACTAAAACAGTTTTTGAAAAATTGGAAAATAAAAATACCCAATTGCAATGCCAACTTCAACAACAGCACCCTAATTGCGTAACACACAATCAATCATAATCTGTTTTATATTGACAGTTCAACAATATTCATTACGTTATTTACGTTGTTGAGCAGACACATTTTTTGCAAATATGAAGCAATGGATTAGTAATCTGTTTCAATATGTTGTTTTTTTGAGGGTGGAATATCATCAAATTCAGTTTATGATTGATCGTGCGTTACGCAATTAGGGTGCTGGTTTATTTTAATTTACTACCTAATCTTGCGAGTGTGCAATTATTATCGTAATTTTTTTATTTATCTAAAACAAAAATATTCCACGAAACGTTAGTAAATACGCTTTTTTGTATAACTACAAGCAAATCGCATTTATATAGTGATATTAATAAAGCATGCAAAGTAAATAAACTACATGAATTCTAATGTAACTAGACGACAGGTTATTATATTACATACATAGATTATGATCTATTGCATTTCTAGCCTAAAATCACAACGATTCCAAGTATAAAAGATATTGATATGGATAACTCCATTCTTTTAAATCCATAAAATAGTTTCAATTATCGATCTACAAATGTATGGTATCTTCCTTTCAAGTTATAGCGCTAAGGGTTCTAACAATGTTTTCATACCGGTGCAGTGGAAAATACATGCAAACAGACAAGAAAGTGTGAGCAGACATCACGTAGCAGAAGACAATAATAAAATATGTGCTTTACAGATACTCGACCTACTATGTCCGTCAGTCACTCTAAGGCCTAAATTCCTCTGACGCTGTCGATCTTGTAAAGTCAACAGCACATCAGTGCAATAGCACCTTTGTTTCGTTGCAGTAAGGGTGGTTTTCATAATGCAAATCCCTCCGTATTCAAACGTCCTAAAAGCAAATGTAGGACATAGCAGCAAGACCTATAGCCATAACACTTTAGCAGAATGTCCTACAGCATATCATCTTAAACATTATCGTGCAAATGTAGCCACTGATGTGCGGTTTGACTGTACAAAAATTTAAAGACCAGTTTAGGTCTAAGCAGGCGCGAAGGCGCGAAAACTTGGAGAAGTGATTTATTTAATCGTTCGATTTCTTGTAGACAGAAGGAACGTCAAAAACACCGGGTGACGTTTCATGTCTAAGAAGTAAGTCGAGTGTCTGTTTAAGATGTAGTTTGTGCAGGAAGATTCACACATGGCACGCTAAGAATGTAAAGTGACAGAAATGGTAGAATACGCGAATTCTGATGTTGGGAGAGAATGACACTAAATACCTAATGATGACAACGATGTCGTATGCTTTTTTGTTATGACAATTTAACCTTTTCACCGCCACGGACGTATGGGCGCGAAAACTGGAGTGTCGTCAAAAAATAAAGATGAAAAATAAAGTTATGGATAAATAAATGAATGATGGAATATAATCATCACCAATCAAATATTGCTTTTTCGTTCTTATACGTTCCTATAAGTAAATGGGGTACTGTTATTAAACTTTGGGAAAAATAACATTTTCGAATTTATATATTGGTGTAAGGTGGCAATTTGTGGTACGAGCGTGGCGGTCAGAGGGTTACAAATTATATTTTTGAAATACTGTTGCATTTTATTTCGGCTTATACCCTCTCAAAGCGGAACTACAAGTTTTACCAATTCGGTAACACTTTTAGTTTACCGCAAAAAGCCAACAGCAAATTGGTCTTCTACACATAGTGACTAAAGTCCCAAAATCAGAATTTTAACACCGATTTGCGAAAAAGAATTTATTTCACACCATGCGCGTCCCGTCCAGCGACTGAGTCGAACGAGGTTGTCGACAGATAATAAATGCTCCACGATGATTTTAATAACAATTATAATCATTTTAAGCATCATCTTTTAGAAATCGTTAAAAAAATTCATTTAAATATAATGAGTATGCGCAAACTAAGTACTTCTCGATTTCAAGACATAAATTACAATTGCCTATGGATTCAAAAAAATAGTTTTTATGCAGTTTCAATTTGGTCAAACCATAAAAAGAAATGCGCGAATAAGTTGAAAACGCAACTTAAATAAAACAAGGTTTTTGATTACAAAAACACATTTTATAAAGCATAGAAATTAAAAGTTTAAATAAACTCTAAAATATTCGTCATAAAGTCGGGGATAGGTACTATTGTTTGCTATCGACAATCTCATTCGACCATCGCGGTTCTATAGCCACCTTGTTAGTGGGGTCGAGCCTCAGCCGCCATGAGGGGCGGCGCTCGCTGTTGGCGGCGATGGTAGCCGTCGCCGTCGCGGACGCGCACGCCAGCGCTAGCGACACTGCCACGTCGCCACCCGGAACCGACGCACGCGCCTATACACACCCCACATGTCAGTTAACCTTTATGGTACTATTCCGAAGGCGACGCCGAGGGCAAAGTTACCCAATCGTAATGACAGATCGCAGCGGCACGGCTTCTATGTAACTCTATGCAAATGGTGACAGGTACAAGGATCTTTTGAACTATGGCCAAAATCGGTACTAACGCCGTCGTCTTGTTTTTTCAATATAATTTCTGTAGCAATCTCACAAAAATTATAGTGCCACCAACTTAGCTGTTCTGGTGGCCAAAATTGAAACTAGCCGCGTCAGCCGTCCTTTTGAAAACGTCATTACGATGTAACCTCTCAAAAGTGACGCACGGCTATTATTTTAAAAGTTTTAGCTTTTAAGAAAGAAGAGTAACGCGTCCAAGCTCCAATAATACCATTCGAAAAGCTGAATGAACGCGTTGCTTTTGCAACAGGTGAATGCTGCTAAATATGGAAACATTAAATCACCCATTATAAAAAAAAAAACTGTTTTAATGTGGTGATTTTATTTAATAATCTGAAATAAGCTTAACTTGTCTAAATTAAATTGACACCTGAGTAATTTTTTGATGTATTTATTTATAATTATCCTAATTTATCGAAAACAATCTGAAAGTAGTTATCTACATAGATTTAATACTAAAATCTCTACCCCTGACAAGATAAGGGACACGTAAACAGGGAAACTAGAAGTGGATGATTTTGAGACTGATGTTATAAGATTTGATTGAACTGTGAAGTTTATCCAGTAAGAAAAGAAATTACGGCCATATGATGTTAATGAATGTTCTCAGGTAAGACAATAATTTCCAAGCAAAACGTGAAACTTCAAAAATTTGATTTCTAATAGAAAAGTGCTGTGTGAACGTAACGACGTCCTGGATTGCGGCCGCTCAAACTCCGAGACCATGACCACAAATATTTGTACCAAAATACCTAAATAAAGCCCTATTATTCCGCACTTTTTACTTTATTTATTTACTTACTAAGCATAAGCATAACCAGCCTATAACGGTTCCACTGCTGGGACACAGGCCTCCTCTCTGTGAGTAGGCCGTAATCCACCACGCGGGCCCAGTGCGCGTTGGTAGATGTCACATGTCTTCGAATTTTGAGTTCTAGGACATGCCGGTTTCCTCACGATGTTTTCCTTCACCGTTTTGAGAACAGTGGTGATGAAATAATTTATACAAAGTGAAGCGCCTGCCTGGGTACAGAGGCCAGAACATCAAGTTACCCCAATCTGGCAAATTTATTTTATATTTATAGTTTTTCAACTTTATTACAAAAGAATGAGGTTCATATTTAATTGGAAAAATTTGACACTTTGGGATAGCTTGATGTGCTAGCGTCTGTACAAACCCGCGACCTACCACTCGTAAGTCGAGGGCTCACCTCATACCATATTACATACATACTCATATCATATTATATTCTGATGATATGAATAAAGACTGATTTGAATGACTGCCACACGACATTTAATTCCCTTTATTCTTGGTAGGTTTCATAAATGGCAATACTAAAGTGTCCACTAGCGACGCTGTCAACTGAACAGACAAGATGGTGGGACTATAATCAACAACCCTGTCTCATTTCATGTCATTTAAACGCTAATAGATCGCGTTCTCATAGTTAAATAAAAACCAATCGTGCCGATACGATCTGTCATTGCTGATTGCGTTGGCGATGCGGGTGGCATTAGCGCTGCGGTTTGCGGTTGCGGTCTCCTTCAGAAGAGCACCTTTAGAGACCCGACTCCCAAATTTCTCAGTTGAGGCTTAACATGGGTTTATTAAAGAAATTCACAAAGAATTTTGAGTGTGAATCAAAAGTCGGCTGGACCGACTTTGATGGACCTTTTTGTTTGCGTTTGAGTGGGTCCCTGGATGGTTTAGACTCATAATTGGCCCCGGTAGGTGGCGCTCTTTGGGCAAGGCAACATCTGTCAGGTCCGCTTACTTGTAACATCAGACAAGGTATACCCGAACTTTTAGATTTTTTTTTTCTGATTTCTAGGTTCTCATCGTCAAGAGAAATGGAATCCAAGTTTCTTTTTTCGGTAGCAAAACCGATTTAGGTACTTTAGAAATGACCATTTTTCAACACAATCAAATAAGTTGTACCATTATTTCCTTTTATCCAATTACAATTATGGGATGATCTATGAACATCATTACAATGTACTGGATGGTTGAATTAACACGAGACGATAAAAATAAAGCAAACATTGGACCAATGAGTGGTGGTGTAAAACTACAAAAAGAAAACTCAAAAATACAAACTCAACGTATGTACAGGTATTTCAGGACCAGTGAAATTGTATGTGCATAGTCTAATATTACTATTCTGCGACTCTGTCTGTCATCTCAAGTTTAAGAGTACAAAAAAGCAGTGTCTAATAAATTAACATACTCTTGCCGCCGCGGGCACTACATGTTGTTTATTAATCTATCTAATCCTCATTTGAGTGCTATTTGAATTGGGTTATTTAACCCAATTCAAATAGCACTATACTCCATTTGAAATAAGATTAGACATATAAACTCATCCTTTTTACAGTCAGTTCAACCTATTCTGACTTCTATATCGTAGGCATAAGAATGGCATTAAAAGCAAAAAAGTAGTTACAATACCAACTGTTTACTGCAGCTGCCATTTGTTATGCCACTAATGCAATAGAAGTCAAAATCGGTTGATCGGACTGTAAAAAGGTTTAGTTAAATGTCTAATCTTATTTCAAATGGAGTATAGTCTACATTAAGTTTTGTTCTAAAACTTCGTCCAATCAAGATTTACATAGAATTTTTCTTGTTAAACCTACTTTTTTGCTATAACCTTCCCTTTAACCGATTAGTCACTTTGGTAAGCATTTTTTTTTTTGAGAAAACCAAATTGTTTTAGTATTTTTCTATCCGCCTTTTTAACCCTCTACTACAGTTAGTTCTTAGTTCAGAGAGGCAGTTCCTCGTTCGCAACGTTCGCATTCTATACTCAGTCTCAATCTCTCAAAAATACAAAGGTTTTTTACTTTTTACCAAGTGTTTGATATTTGATTATCGCTGAGATGAGACGGCGATTAGATTTTGAACGTTTTTTGATTACGGGTCTTGCTTGGCCTTCTAATATTTCGTGTTGGGTACTTACCGAGCCGTTGTCTGGTGTGGGCGCTGCGGCAACAGCCGGTGCGGGTTCCTCTTTCTTCAAACTGCCGGGGGAGGGGCTTTCTGTGGTCCCATTACCAGCTTTCTTTTTGACGAGTTGTTCTGCAGACTTGATCTCGTCCAAGGTTACGCCTTGGGTGGAACGCCGTGTCTCACGCACGCGCTTCGCGTGAGCTTTTCTTTGAGTTTCACTCTCCTCATCCCGAACCGGGGGTACAAACGACCTGTTATAGATAAACTGTGTTATACTTTGATTACGTTACACAACATAAAGCAAAAAAGGAATAATTGCAAATTCTCTTAACAAAGACTCTGTTAGACATGCAACACATCTAAAATATAAATATCAAACTTGACATGCTTGATATTATAAAAACCATAGGATTAATAAAACGCAAATAAAATCGTGCGAGCACAAAAAGACGAAGCGCAAATGATAACTAACACAAATAAAACCGAGTTTGCTTGAACACGAGAACTGGGCTTAATTTTAACGGTAATGATAAGAAATCAAATGTATGTTTTTTTTTTCCACATGATCATCACTGACATTGCAATCATTCTTGAGCGCCAGAATAATTATCATTTATATGATTGACTCCCTATAAAGTTATATTGCTATCGCCATTGCAATTTCCACATAGACCTCCAATTGCTCAACAATAAATTAACTTTACTTAAACGCAATAAGGTCACAATTCCCGTGTCCAAGCATTGTACATAACATCACGGTTACTTGAAGAAGTTCTTGAATATGTTCCCGGGCGACAATTTGGTCGGCGTGGCAGAACTGGGTGTCGAATTGCTACTGTTCGACTCTACGCTCTCCGGGGAACTGTAGTAATACAATACCTTACTTTGTATTGAAAAGTGTTACACAAATTATGTGAAGTTTTTGGTCCAAGATGCTTTTTTCGTCAGCATCAATGCTACCTTAAATTTTCATACCATCGTCCATGCTTAAAGAGACGATATTTGATTTTTTTATTTAAATAAAAACTTTAAATTCAGACATCACCTATTATTTTATCCAGTAATTCTGTATATCGGTTATCTAAAGTTGATTCTAGGACAAACACGAATAACCTAACACACACACTGCAGAAGTGCAGACTATCTACTAGTGAACATACTTTCTAAATAATTACTTGAAATATATAAGAATTATAATAGTACACGTATTAAACAAAATTTTAAGTGTGGATTGAAACTAATTGTAAAGAGAAAGGATAGTAACATTCAGTAACGACTGGCAGAAACGCAGAGACCCTTCCTACATTTGACCAAAATAAGCTACGCAAGTGCACTTGTTTATTGTCTTCGCATGTTTGATTAAATTCGGAATTTATGACATTAAAAATTAAGTTTATTGTTCCGTGTGATCAGAAAATCTTCTGCTCTGTGTTACTTGGTCTGCGCAAACCATAATAGTGGGCATACATTTATATGTACCCACCATTATGGTTGGCAGTGAGGGTCGACCTCGCCGTCCAAATATATTCAATGCAACATTGTAACACGTTTAGTGTTACATTTGGATGTAATGTTCGTATTAACGTATGTTACATTTCATGTTACATTACACATAATTATCTGTATTGTGTACCCACCATAAGGTCGAATTCTCTTTAAAAATGTTATGTCCCACACGTGATATTCAAAGCACACAGGTACAACTTTACCATACCTTCTGACTGTGGTGGTAGTGGTGGTGTTAGTGGGGCTGGCGTTAGGCGTGGTGGTTGTAGGGCCGCTCCACGTGTTCACCTCCCTCTCCCGTCTCTCCGTTGGGTTTATTCTAAGCACGCAAAGGAATACATTGACTATGACATCGAGAACATTGACTGGCTACTGTATATTATGATCAGTCATCTTATTTAAGCGTGCATGTATTAGGATTTAAAGTCGTAAGCATAATATTGTTAGCCGAACAATCCCGGTCTCCCGTAAATAGGGAGTTTACCCGGGTATGGTTTTATTACGTTATAATACCGATTAAATAGATATATTTTATCACATTAAACCCCAATAATTGCACGCCATAATCTGATCACTGATTATGATATAGCTATATAATTGTTTGTGTGTATTTAATGTCTCCTCATAAAAGAATCATTTCCCATGCATTTTTGAATAATTTATTGGTTTTGTTCAATGAGTGGACAATTATCCAAAAACTAGCATTTACGACTTTACGTTAGTATTTAGGAAAACTGTGTATTTATCAAGACAAGTTCTGACAGTTTTACAATAGCCAAATGAAAAAAATTGTGGGTGTGTAATGTCTGTGTATAAAATAAAAAATAAATATATACAAATAATATAAGTGGCGACATGTAAACAAATACACATATAGAACAACAGTAATAAGCGTACATAGCGAAACATAAATAACAGTTATTTGATGAATATTAAATATTCATGTTTACATGAATGGTAACGATCGTTGCGGTTTGTTCATAAAAGTTAAAGAATTTACAAAAAAAATGTTCCTGAAGTAATATAAAATACAAATCATGTATTCAATAAAACAAAATATGCGTTGTAATCCCAGCGAAAAAGCTGAAACGACTCCTGTAACTACACCGGCACTCATATGCTTCCAACTGGATCACAATAACTTTCCGGTACAAATCATAAATACTCAACTATAGTGCATATATAAAAACAAACTCCTACTCAATTTTAAGTTCAAGAACACTGCACAAATACTCGGTAAAGCATTACTCTTTTAATTTTATTAGGCCTTTCATAATTTTAGTGAACATTTCGTGATGGCCCAGCGGCCATCTATGAACCGAGTTGAGTTCTAATCTGGGCAAGAATTGGTTCTCACGCTAGTCATATACTGCATTGTATCGTACTGTGACTTTTTCATTTCATATTCCATGTACTTTCTAAGTTTATATTGTACATCACTGAAATAGGTGAAGGAAAATATTGTGAGAAAAACTGGTCTTATAATTAAAATAAGTCTGAAATCACCAAACCGCAATGAGCAAGTGTGGTGATCAATGCTCAATATGCTCATGCCTTCTTCGTACGAGAAGCGGTCTGTGCCCTGTCGTGAGACAATAAGCCCTATGCTAGCTTATTATATGCACATATTTTGGTGGCATTTTAACAATTAATTATCACTCTTTCTGATCAATAGTTCAAAACGAACCGCAGCGATCGCCAGCTTATATATAACGAGCACCTTGTTTGTACATCGTCGTTAGTACTCTCTGTCGCATTGTTAGTGTGCTCTTGAGTTTTTTTCCTCTCCGCTGCTGGCTGCGACGGTGGTATCGAAGGACAGGACGACGCCTTTATACGTGCCGTCACGTCTCGGTACCGTTGGTAGAAGCTACAATGCACACAAGCATGCGACATGTACGTAGCGTATGCGATGTTAAATGTTACAGAGAGTTGAAGACTTCGCTGGCCAGTGGGCACAGACAATGGCTGAGAATTATGTGAATGATGTCATAAAGTGTATGGTGAAGTTCAAAATTATAGTATCTTAGTCGAGGCCTCTTGATCGACACGTTAGGATATAAATCGTTTAAACAAATAAGTATAGTAACGATACTCAATTTATCGACGTTTCATCCAAATTGACGTCATAATATACAAATAATATTGTTGATATGAAAAATTAAAGCATTTTATACAATGGCAATATCGTTACAGTGTGTTATTGTCAAGTAGGTATCCCTCTTTATGAATTGCTGTTTATTGATTTTGTGATAGCAAATAATCGATATGTAACTGAAGTTTCGTCATTTCAACATACACTTTTAATGGAAATTCTCAATTAAAGAAGAAAGATTAAAATAGCGTTTGTTTGTTCTCAATTTAGAATGAATATTATATTGTTTTCAGCAGTTACTCATACGTTAGCACATTGTTAGACGTTATTTTTTTATCTCTTCCTTTATACTTTTGGTTAGTGCTAGCAAAACAAAGAGAGCATTACATAAACATTTTGGTATTGATAAATTCCTTGGACAATGGTTTTGATTATATTCACGTCAACTCATAGACGGGACATCAGATGAGCTGTTACTTCATTATGCAGCATTATTATTGGATGTAAAAATTAAACATCCAAGAGTTCCAGCATCCCGCAATAAGCCAGAATAGCCATCCCGTAGAACCTTTCCGATTCGCATTTTAAGCCCAGGGACATCATTATCGAGATTCGACGAATATTCGCTGTGTCACCATAGCCGCAAAACTAAAATTACGTGCAATATTTTGGCCGTTGCAACATCGCGAATCTTTGTCGAAAACTAGTAAGGAGCCCAAAACATCACATTACATCAATACACGCCAATTTGTATGCCAGCACTAATCATAAACCCTTGATCATGACTTTATAAAAGCTTTTAGAATTTCTAAAGAATTGTGAGCAAATAGTTGGTAACTAAATGTTGTGAACTAACAAAAAAAAAATAAGAGCTTTCTAATTTGTCAAACTTATAAAAGTACATTGTAAACAGATGTACCTAAATAGATGAAGGATGAATTACAGTTATTTTGATATCCTTACTTTATAATATAATAACAAATCCGATGCAGCATTAATTGTATGAATATATGACAAGTTTCAATTAATTAGGATTCTATTAATTTTTTTCATGGCATCAGCGTAAGATGTCCAGTATTGGACATAGGCCCCCTCAAACATTTCCATAACAAACTGTTTTGAGCCGCTTGCATCCAACGGCACCCCGCGACCTTCGCCAGGTCGACTGCCCATCTAGTCAAAATCGTTAAAAGATTTACAATACGAAGAACTCCGGGCTCACAATTCTCTAAGAATGTTTATATTTTAATTGATATTTTAGTTGTCATGCCAAATTTTAACGACATACATTTATTTTGTATATACAGCGATACTTTAACATTGCACAACAGTTCAGTTTGTGTAGACGTTCAATAAAAATAAAACCTGGCCGTCTGCCATTTGCGGCATCCTACATATAATTATAGTGTTCTATTAAAGATTTTTAAAATATAATTAATTTGATAAATAAGTCTGTATTTACTACTGAAATGTTGATTTTAGATCTAATGGTTTGAGTTTTATTCTAGATCAGAATCGATTATAGGTTTTACAGAGAAGATACTTTTGTGAGCATAAAAGTCACTTTGCAATTTATTCCAGTTTATCAAGTTAACGGATAAAAAATAAGCTGGTGACCCACCTGATGTTATTAAGTGGTTAATGCCATCTATAGACACAAGACAACGCTCAAATGTGTAAATGTGCCCGTAATTGCACATATACCCTTCAAAAGCAGAACACGGCCACGCTATAACTTTGGTGTTAGTTCACCGGACGAGCTTTACAGTTTTTCTATCTATGGAACGCCTTCGCAGAACAGTGTGCACTATTAAAGTATGAGATAGGGTGTGACGCGTTGCATCGAATCGGTACCTCTTATCGTTTTCAAAGCTGTGTGTCCTCCTCAGTATGGTTTCGCTGTCACTAACTGTGTTGTTAGCAGTCTTGTTGTTGTCCCCTGAAAATGTACGAAATTTAGAGTTTATTAAAATGATTATATCTGACATTTGATACAGTCTGTACATATGAAGAGGTAAGACTAAGTACCGCTAGCCATCTAACCCACTTAATCACCTCATCTTGCTACAGACAAGGATATACAAGGTTTTACAGAATAAACAAATTGAAAGTAGTAGATTTGTAGACCATTTTCTATACTTCATTTCTCTTAATAAGTCATCATCATCTTCATTTCAGCCGAAAGACATCCACTGTTGGACATAGGCCTCCCCCAATTTGGGGAGGTTTGCCATAATCGCCACGCTTGGCAGGCTGGTTTGGCGATCGCAGTATTGTGGTAAAATGCATAGAGAACGCTGCTGCCCATTTTCTAGTAAGTCCTTTAGTCGCCTCTTACGACACCCACGGGAAGAGATGGGATGGTGCTATTCTTTACGTCCGGCACCACATGGAACGTACCTCTTAATAAGTACCTGGTACTTATTGACAGGCCTGCACTGACCTCCTATACCTATTATCACTGTAATTTGATAACATTGTAAAAGCCAAATATTTTCTTGCCAACTCTTCTCCATAGGAAGCGACAAATTGGAAGCGTGCTCCTAGCTTCTGACGTTTCATAAAAACCCATCAAGGTTTATGTGACTTAAAATATTTTGAAACGCAAGACCTTAAAGTAGTTTGTTCCTAATTGACTACTGAATCTATTTCAGTAACTTTTAGAAATATGTATTGACGTTAGATATTTAAGACGTAGGTGGGCGTTTAAAAAAATATTTATTTTGCCATACTACCCGCTGATTGAGCCAAATGAAATTCAATCTTATTTCAAGGCAATAAAGACTCAATTTTAAATGCATAAAACAATGCTAAAGTCAAAACGTTTTTCTTAATATAACAGATAGCTTACAAAAAAAGATTTTGCTATTTTATCATGCTTTTAACTCAGTACTCAGATAGGGGTGTATGAGGTCATGCGTTAATTATGTCACTCGTTGTATATACGAGCTTCATTTGTGATTTGTGGACCCCATACGTGTTCTTTTTTATATTCAGCACCATGCACCAGCACCAAGGGGTTTTACTAAAGCTATAACTAGTTTGTGGTCGATCGAAGAACAGCTCACGCTAACGTTCAATCCGTAGCGTGTACGGAAATACGTACGTATGTATTTTGTCTAGAGCTGCAGATACGAAATTCGATCTATGTCAATTGTTTTAATTTGACATTGATCGAGTTACTACGGGCAGTGCAGGGCAGAGTTTAAATTGTAAATCGATCAATTGTTTGAGATACTATTACATTATGATACAAGTGTGTAATGATCAATGCACACGCGTTTCATACTACGTTTACAACACACTAGCGAGGAAAAAAACAGACTTGTCTTGTTAATTATTTCTCTTCTTCCCTACGTTTTAATAATAACTAACCATACAACGAAAACGTTAACAAATATTTATGGGAAACTGCGCACAAGTTTCGTAACAGGCACTGGCAATGCCCTTAAATTGCCTATATAAAAACTCTTTGCGGTGTCTGAAAAAAGTAACGTGTTTTTTACTTTACTTTTTTTCACTGAATTATGAACCAAAACACGTTGCCATAAGAGTCACGTTACAATCAAGTGTGTTGGAAAAAATATGAACTGTTCATCATCATCGACCGCATTAGTTCCACCTGAGTACCAAATAGAAAGAAAGATCACTTCACTAAATACTACAGTACCAAGCAAACATGGCAAATTGAGGTTCAAAAAACGTTCAGCTTTGGCGAGCGTCGCGTCTCTCACTCATACCTGTGACTATCCTTTCTAAACCTCCATATATGTCATATTGACGTCTAGGTCCTGAAATCATCCAACCCGACTTAATAGTCTACAAGCCATGTGCCCGATGAGATTCCCTATCGGCAAAAATGACGAAGTTGCATACAAACCTTCATGCCCCAATTCAACCCCTTTAGAGGGTAAACTTTTTCAATAATTCTTCCTTAGTGCTACCTAACCAAAGGTGTCCGTTACAAAAGAAAATCTTGCGCATTTCACGCTGCTACTTTCAGTGGGTTAAGCTGGGTGTCATCAATCAATAAATGAATGAATTGAATGTAATGAAGATTTTTATCAAGTGGAAAACTTACTAGGTGAGTCTGGCTGCCTGTTACGGAACGAAGCAGAACGGCGCCACGACGGCGCGTCTTCGGGCGAAGACTCCTCAGTGGTCTCGGGCGAAGGCGGGAGGCCGCGTGGAGGTTTGGCGTCCGTCTTTAAGATCTCTGGCGCTGGCGGCTTGTCTGTCGTGGTAATGAATGAATGAGTGATTGGTTTGAACAACATTTTAAAATTGTATTTTGAAACATAATTTTTTTAAATTACATTAGCTATTGAACTAAATTTTGGTATACACTGTTACGAGGATCTTTTGGCGCTCGAATGAAGTTGATAGAATGGCGCTGTTTTTATACATTTGTGCAATCGTTTTGTGAAACTTCACTCAATATGTCAAAATAACCTTGTAGCGCCTTATGTACTGGCACTTTCAAACCATGTACTCTTTATTTAAATAACAGTGAGTTTAAAAAAAAAACTGGTTGTTTTATGTTGTCCAAACCTACTGTATGAAGTTAAATGCGACCTCGGCCAGCTCATCGGGCAAGTGGCAGTTAGCACAACGAACACTCATACCGTTAATAATAATAAGTATGATTTACTTAAGTATGTAGCAGAGTGATTTAATATAAAAATTTTGGTTAATCACTTTTTTGGAGGCATTCAACATGATTGATAATCGACCAAAATGCGCAGGCAAAGTTAGTAGAAGCGACAACAGGAACCATCTCAAAGTTTACCGTTGACCCTCAAAACGACTACTACCAAAAGTAGAGACAAAATGCTGCGTATGGGCTTAAACATTTAGGACCCGAATTTACAAATTTTCGGGGTTCTACTAAAACACACTCAAAGCCAACTTACCGTTATCGACGTCAACAGCCACAGATAAGAGTAAGATCTAGCTAAAACTATAGCACGATAACTACTTGCAAGTTTAATTGCGGAAGTGGACTTTCTTTCATGACTGTTACAGTTAACCCCCTCAGCTGTTAGGCAGACTCGTTGAGTCTGATAACAATAGAAACTTACTTGACACTTGAAGGTTTAACCGATAGCATTAAGAGAGTTTTCTAAATTAATTTTACGCGTCTCGCTAATCTTTTACCACCCTGAGTAAGTAAGAGCTAACATGCGTTTCGTACCTTGTGACGTCAGTACATATCAACACTGATTCGCCCAAGTTCTAAGCAACCATAAAGTTTGCCAATAATTTCACTTGTGTAGATGTTTGCAAACGTCAACTTGAACTACGAAAATTGCCAGTAGTCATCGCGTTTTGAGTAATAAATCAAAGAAAGCACCTTCAGTCTTACCGTTGACGACTTTCTCTGGCTGCGGCGTGATCTCGATGTCAACCCGTTTGGGTTCGTGCTGCGGTGGGCTGCGTTTGCGCTTGTTGTTGTTGTTGTTCAAACGGCGCTGTGCCTGCATCGCGTCGTGAAGGAATGACAGCATCCCTGGGTCGACCAGTTCAAGGCATGTTTGGCCCTGGAACAGAATTGCGTTTGTAAATAGAATGCAGTAGTATCCTAATGGTGTTTATTGTGTGACAAGCCGTGTGCCCGACGGGATTTCCTATCGACAAAAATTACGAACTGCCATATAATTTTTCATCCCCTTTTTTAACCCATTTAGAAGATACATTTTCAAGAATTCTTTCTTTTATGCTCACTTTCGTTGTAATACAAGGAACTCTTGCACAATATTCAATCCTGCTAGACCCGAAATGGCTGTTGGTTGTCTGTCGGTAAAATGCACATCATTATACCAACTATCTGATAAAAACGTTTCATTATTTCAGTGACTTCCATATATACGGTTTATATGGCATCCTAGATTTCAGTCTTAATTTTTTTTTTACCCTCGTTGCAAGTGCGGTCGTATAAAACTAAGTGACCTGTCCCACTACCGACGAGGAACCTACTAGCTATCAACGATTTTCTCGCTCAAGAAATATACACAAGATTGTAGGTCTCGTGTCAGTAGAAGAGATACATAAGTATATTAATAGTTGGTCGCCGATTGTTCACACCGCCGGCGAGTAATCGTCTGTAGCAGACTAGAGCTATCAAAGAAACTACTCGTTCAGCGACGCTCGCCTGACGGGCATAACACGCTTGGTACAAAGGCATACCAGCGAGTAATAGCTCTTCGCCGTTACGCACTCGCTGGTCGTTTCTAGTTGCTAGCTTTACTCGCTTCTCGATAATCGCCGGCGGTGGGACATGTGCCTAAGAGTGAGTCGGCACGATTCACAGCACGAAGTTTTTTGGAATCCCTTTATCAAGATTCACCGCACCTTTCGAACAATTAGTGACGGCGACTACTAGGAGTCATAGCATTTAAGCCCGATTGCACCACAAGTCGCTAAGTGCGACTAACAATAATCGTATTTAAAACACCGTTCCGCTTCTGACAATCGTTTGAAAACGACAGAGACAGAACGATGTTTAAATACGCATTCATGATTAGTGCAAGTAGGCCTTAGTATTGTTGAGCGCAGGAGTGCCGGTACTCACCGAATAGTTCTTGATCATCGGGTCGGCTCCGTACTTGAGCAGCAAGACGGTGGTCTCCTTCTGTCCCCAGAGAGCAGCCGCGTGCAGTGGAGTCCAACCCTCGAAGTCTAAGCAGTCAGGATCCGCGCCGCAATCTTCTAGCAAGATCTTAGCCACCTGGAGACATGATACAGATAAGATAAAAGTTTAACATTGCGGGCAGTCAGAGTTGTTGGTGTTCCCACAGGATACAAATTCAGTCTTGAACTTGCTACTCTCAGCATTCGAGTTTGCGATCACGAGATCAACGACAATAACATCTAACACTTCATAGGTTTGAAAACTTCGTCTACTAACAACGTAAATAACACTATGAAAGAGGCTGAATTGTCAAAATAAAAGACGATCGATTGCCATTTTGTGTAATAGGCAATCACTCCGCGCGGGGCCTAAAAGTGGGTCTCAAGAGATGCCTTCCCATGTTGGGTCTTTTTGGATTGCTATAGGTTCCTCTTTAGAATCTTTAGAGCCTAAAGCCTCAGCCTCAGCATCACAATCTACGCTAATATTATAAAGAGGAGAGATTTGTTTCTTTGAATTGAATAGGCTCCGAAACTACTGGACCGATTTGAATCATTATTTCACCATTAGAATTCTACATTATCCCTGATGAACATAGGCGATAGAATATTTTCAAAAAAGTTTGGGATCCGTATGCTTCGATAATGTAACCCAAGGTGTGAAAAAAAATCCCAAAGAAAATCTTGTATCGCCTACGCTGCGGAAACTATTGACAATAGAGCAAAGTGATGTACTACAGTTTTGTAGAGGAAATCAAAATCTACAAAAAAGTCTGCGATACCATATGTCTAACTAGGTATTACAGTTATCTAACAATAACTACTTTTTTCATGTTAAAATATGCAAACGCCAGTACAAACTAGGCCACATTATTCGTACCTAGGTAATTAATCCTTATATCAAAATAAATCACTTCGTATTCAAGGCTATATCAGTGCCTATACCATAACCACCAATTACATTAACCATGTAATTTAAGTAACATTTTTCACTTTTTAAATCTTTGTTAATTCAGCAACCGTCCGTCATGATGTCTCTCTCGAAGTTCGCACTCCCCACCGTCGCACCGCCCACTACTGCCGGCCGCACCCCGCTCGGCTAGCTAGGCACCATGCGATGTGGGTGTCACTGGGGTGCGGGACGGGAGTCAACGTCAAAAACCTACACACCAGTCGTGTGCGGAATCGAATCATTTTCGTTTGAAAATATTTTGAATTCGCTTTAAATTCTCTTAGTAGATATTGATTAGATTTAAACCCAACACAAAAGGTTTTTTAAACCAAACAAAAGTTATTTTCACAACTAAACCCATTTTTTTATGTTATATGCAGTAGGTACTAACTCATATATAACTATCCAAACAACTAAGCCCCGACACAAAAATAGGGGTGTTATAATTTTGACGTGTGGATCTATGTGTCTGTGTGTGTATCTATCTGTGGGTTATTGCGGTATCATAGCTCGCAAACGGACGGTTTTGATTGTTTGTTTTGTAAAAAGCAGACTTGATCGAGTGTTCTTAAGCATAGAAAGTCTGCCAAGAGTATGTAATTTTTTTTTATTTGTTTTGTTTAATACCTATATTATTATTACCTACCCGTGCGAAGCTGGGGCAGGCCGCCAGTGCCATCATAACATAATATAACATCACGGTGGTTTAGGCAACGGTGTACCTGTTGTACACCTACTTTTCAGCAGTTATGTTTAAGTCCCATGTAACGTAGGCCAACCTATTGCCATCAACCGGAAACCGATCCAAACTTCGGCCTGCTAATGTGACATTTCTGATGGGAAAACCCAATAACACTTTGTCCGGCCTGGTAATCGAACCCAAGTCCTCAGTAGAGCTTGACACCACTAGACTAACGAGACTGTGAACAATCATCCTTCTATAAAAAACAACTCGAAGGTGATAAGAGCTGCTAAAACTGAACACTTACTTCAAGGTATCCTTTAGCTGCCGCGACGTGCAGCGGGGTGCCTCCATTTATGTCCCGCACTTCCACGTAGCCGTTAGCTGCCCATTTGCGAGCATCGCTCATAAGCGTGTCAAATTCGGCGTTCCGATATTTATCACAGTCCACGCCTGCACAACAAAAGAATATAGGTTAAACATGAAAATAAATCTATGTGTAAAAAAGTTATCCTAATATCAACAGACTCGGCAAAAAGATCAGCAGGGTTTGCACTGAATTTTATACTTAACAACATTTACCAGCAGTCATTGATATACAAAAACCCAAGATACACTTACAGTGTCTCAAAAACGTCCACATAAATAGGGCGTTTTGTGCGCAGGTGTCAAATTCAGTCAGTCAGTCTTTTTGGACATTGCTTTGAGTCATGGCGTGTAAGGATGAATTTGCAAAAAAAATGTGTGTTCGTGTGGTATGTGAAGATCTGTATAGCTTACTGTAGATCTGTAAAGCTTATTGCTTTAGGCCACAAAGAAAATGAACCTTAACTATGTCATTACTAGCTTTCCCGACTAGTCGGCCATATTTGTTGTCGGCGACCAGTCGGTGACTAGTCAGCTAAAACCGCCGACTAGTCGGTCCATTTTTTACTCGTAATATACTTAATTTTTTTAAAGACGGTGATTCAAATGAAATTGAAATCTTTACTATTATTATTTTTTATTATAGAATCAGTTTTACCAGTTTACTTTCAGTGAAACCTAGAATAGGAGAGGACATTAGGATCATGTTTCTAACTATCGCCTTCGCAGGTACTCTCGGATACTGTGTTCGCTATTCAACCTTCTTCACAATCCTAAAACGCCATCCTATCTGCGGGACCGTTTTACCTACGCCCGTCCTTCAGATGCGCCTTGTAGGTCGCATCTTCGAAACCTCCATAAGTCTCCTCCCCACTCCACTGATTTCTACTCCTACTCCTTCACTGTGCACGCGGTGCGGATGTAGTATGCACTTTCGCCCGACATTAGGGACTGCCAAACTGATGCAGTTTTTATAAGAAGAGTGAATGCACTGCACTGTCTGTCCACATCGTCATAGTTGTGTATGTATTATTTTATTTAAATTATTATTTCGTTTATTTAATTAATTACATATTACAATATATTTTTATAAAATAACCTAACAAAAAACATTTAAAAATATAAAAGATAGTCGTCCACCGGTATCGGGAGCAGGGTCCAAGCTACCGGTGGTTAGGGCTCCAGAGACAGGAACCTCCTCACGATGCGAGCCGTATCGAGGAGTACTGCCTTCTGAATCAGGCCTTTGACCCAACCGCCTAACGAGAGCCTCGAGAGATGTTGATCGAGGCTTTATTTAAATTATTATTATTTTGAGTTCTTTATTTTTCTTCTCTTTTATGAGAGTTTACGACCTTACACACGGGCCGGAACCAAGTGTGTAAGGGGAAATTAAATTGAAAAGGTGGATGATAGTGTAGAAGAAGTCAGGAACTTTCGTGTGATACGACAGGTGTTGAGAATGGTGGCTTTTTGGAGCATGTAAAGTGTGTGAGATTTATTATTAATATTTTAGTGATATTTATTTTGGAAGTATGTATGTTTGTTATATTCCCATATTATTTGTTTAATTTTAAATTATTTGAATTAGGATTTCTTTTTATTATAAACTAGCTGACCCAACAGACGATGTCCTGTCTTAACTATGAATATTGAATTCGCATTGATAAAATTAATGCGCAGCTTTCTTATTTTTTTCTTTTATAAGAACCTTCTCCTAACAATAACAAACACAACAAAAAAAGAATTAGCAAAATTAGTCCAGCCGTTCACATGTGATGCCGTGACCAAGGGAAATAGCGATTAATTTTTATATAATAGATGTATTTTATTTTCCCTTTTACCATTACACAAGCTGTCTACATCTCTTTATCTTCTCTCCTATCGCAGCTATGCTGCAAGAGATTTCTTTAGAAATAAGCATCACCTCTGTACTTATTTTTCATGTCTGTTTATATATGTGTATATAACTGGTTAAATAAATAAAGAAATGGTTAAATAGGAAGGAATAAGACCCCTTAGAACCCTTCGTTTGGTCCATTCATTAATGGAACTTAAATCCAGAAATTAAATAATGTGAAATTAATCGATACTTCTAACAAAGAAGAGGAAAGTCTTTAGCAAACAATTGGCAATAAGTAGGTTTTTCAATTTTAACATTGCCGATGTCACCCGAACTCAACCGAAAGCAATGATCGGCTTGGCCGACTAGTCGGATAGTCATCTAGTCGGCCAAAGTCATAGTCGGCCTATCTCTAGTCATTACATTTTAAGTATATCATAACGTATTGTATTTCATAGTACTAACCCTTATCATCGATGATTTTCTGCAGCATGTCGGCCATGGCATCGCATTCGGCGATGTCCACGGGCAGTTCGCCATCGTAGTTCACGGCTGAAACGTCGGCGCCGTTTTCCAAGAGGTATCTGAAACAAATAAATGTACACGCTTAATACAAAACTTGCAGAGTAATCCATGCTAGGGTGAAATTTTCGTGAAAACTGGAGGTAGTAACATAGTGTGCAGAGTAAACAAAGATAGGTGGGCCGGCCTGTAGAACCATTGATGCCTGTTTGCTCAGAAGGTTTTCTGAGTAAACAGGCATCAATGGAGTGGAGTTCCACTGTAATGATAACTATAAACACCGGAAAGTGTACAGTCCCTTCTATCCGCAACATGTAACATAATTAACTCAAATTAGAGTACCTACCTATTGAGCTAAAAGCATAATACAATTACCCAAACCGTTTTTTTTTTTAAAGCTAACTGTGATTAATGAGAAAATCATGTTGACCCTAGCACAATTTTATGTATTAAAAATGAAGTCTTATTGCCTTGAAATAAGATCTAATTTTCTTTGATTCAATCGGCGCCGGCGGTAGGTTTGTCAAAATACGAAATTTTTTATAAAAAATACCCATATTAAAAGTACCTGAGATCGATTCAGTAGTAAATTATGAAAAAAATATTTTTAGCAGTTGCGTTGATTCTGTTACACCTTGTATAAACCTTGTGATCAAACATTACTGCCACACATCCAACTATCAAAGCAGATAAAGGTCTCGAGTGTAGACAATGAATCGGCAAGAGTTGTGTGACACGCCTCAGGTCGTCCTTAAAAAACTGGCTAGAGATAGACTGGATGCTGAAGGCCCCCAGGACCCAGGTGGTGTGGCGCTTAACATGTCCACTAGAATTTGAAATGGAATACCAGAAGGAGAAACTGGCAATCCCATCCAAGCCAGCTGAATCATTATAGCAATAAATACCCAGTATTAGGAGCCAAGAATCTATCATTCAAATACATTATGAAAATATTCGAGAAGTCGAGAGTGGCCTAAAGGTAGATATATAAATAAGTACTACGCAGATATATAGTCGTAGGTGGTCACTATATTTAAGTAGTACCATTCTTCTCTCTCGTCAAATACGTTTGACTCTACTTCATTGATATACCACATACCACGAACTTAGTTCATCTTTGCTATATTTTTTTCAGGACCTTGATGGACCAAAAATATCACCACGCATTAGTTGATAGCAAACGAATTTAATACGCGATAATTTGTTACGTCTATCAGCCACTTGCTCTATGAGTTAAAAATAAAATTACATAATAATTTACGCAACTAAGATTTTCCCGTTACGTATGCTATATTGACGTCAAACAACGATTGTAAATTAATAATTTTCCTGATGATTCAGTCCAAGATGATAATGAGTGCTGGATGGAAAACAGGGCACCAGCGTCAACGGTCGACGATCAGTCGAATTGTGAAGGAACATATTATTCCATCCGAAGCAAACAAAAATAGGAAATACTAAGTTTTGCCCGCGTCTTAGCTCGCGTGGAGGTCGAAAAATTATCCCAAGGGAACGTACTATCGGGATAAAAGTATCCTACCTGTTATTCCAGGTTACAAACTATATGTGTGCCAAATTTCATCCAAACCCGCTGAGTCGTGTTTGCGTGTTTAGGTAACAAACATCTATACATACAAACTTTCACATTTATAATATCAGTAGGATAACTTACATTTAAAAAAATACTTTTTATGGCCCCATTTTGTCACCCCTGAAAAGTTTCCGTTAATTATGCTGCTATGTACCAAATAATTTAAACTCTTTATACGAAGACTGATCACTTCTTCGCTATATAAAATATTTATAATAGGAAAACATAACAAAATTACCATTATTTAAACCAATACTGTTACTAGTTTGGAGCCAGGTTTAAAATGACCAGAAAAAATTCAACAAAGTTATTTTCACAAGAGAAACTTATTGTCTTTACAATGTTATTGTTTGTCAATACAGCAACAGTAACAAAAGATAGACTGTTAGGAAGACTAACAGGAAAACTAAACAGTTTCTTGGAAAATGGTATAACATTCTGAAAATGCGTTGTGTATTACTCCGTCTGATCGAATATCCCACATGACCGGAATATTCTAGCTCAGAAACTAATATATGGGTAATATATCAGTTAATATTACTATTTTAATGCAGTGTTTAATAATGATAGGAAAAACTAGCTGTTCACAAAGTGCAGCAAATAGAAGGTGGACAATAAATGTATTGTATCCTCATTTTGCATATCAATTTAGGCAAAGAGAAAATAACAAATAAATAGAAATAATTTGCAATTTTTTATTTCACCGAAAAACATACAACGGATTACATATATTTATGGGTAATTACTTGGGAGAATATAACATGTTAGCATCTGTAGCCGAACTAGGACGAGTCCTGTATCTCAGCATACAGCGCCAGACACCTCAAAATAGAAAAAAACATAATTATAGTAGCCCAATGACATGCAATTGGAATGAAAGAACCTAAATAAAAGAATTAAAACTAGAATAACAAAAAAAATATACAAAAACGAAAGTGTGTGTGAGTGTGTATATGTGTGCGATTTTGTGTAAGTGTATAGTAGTGAAAGGTGTTGGGGTGGTGGGTAGTGTAAATACGTCTTACCGAAGAAATAATAAATACAATAAAAAATTGCTGAAGATAAGATCATTTTTATTTGTCCATAACATGAGTATACACACACATAACATGTAAAATGTTACATCAAATTATGATTATGACATCAATAGGTTCTCTGTGTCCTCATAGGAAAGGGCAATTAGGTACTCATGTACCTTCTTCTTACATAACGATTTGTTGAGCGGATATACAGGGTGATTGGAAGATGGGTGCAAAGCTTTAAGGCGAAGATAGTACTGACAATTTAGAACCATTTAAGCCATGGTTGTCTTAGACGAAGTCTTACCAAATATACTAACTAATTTTGTGTTTTCTTTTAATGCGAACTGTAAGCTATTTATAATGTGATCTGTGGCAACATTGGGATCCTGTGTTGATAATATAGGATTAAGGTCCACGCTTAGTAGATCTCTTCCTAAGCTCTCAAAATCGATTTTTGTTAAAGTAGTGGTTGCGTAGCTACGTATATATGCGTAACATTCATACAAAGGAGAACGGGATAGTGATCGGTCAAAGTAGTTTGAGGTACAAATGGGCAGCGTTTATTGAAAGCGGTTCATTATTACACTTAGGTAACTAAGTGACGGACTATTAGCACATTAAACCACACAGATTCCTCCAATTGATCACTAGTTGTAAAGTTTCCTTGACAACAGATGTGCAGCTTATTTATTTATATTACATACTGTTGGTGATTGCCGCACTCTCTTTACAAAGTTAAGAGTGACATCAGCGGAGCGGCATGGTGGCCTCCAACAGACGAGGTGCTTGTGCTGCAGTATCCCGAGCCGGACGTTAACTTCCATATGATAGGGTCAAAATTCAGCATGGCAACATAAACAAGAGCAGCGTTGCAACCATTGTTGTATAGACTATGAGGGACTTTTTTGGAGACCGCTGGAAGAGGCAGTCGTTTCATGTATTAAATAATTCCCTTGTCATCCTGTCTTTATTATTTAGTTTGAAGTGATTATATTATTATAGTTACAAAGTGGTTTCAATTAATAGATAGTGATCTAAATACATGTTCCGTGTGGTGCCGGACGTAAAAGAATAGCACCATGTCATTTCTTCCCGTGGGTGTCGTAGAAGGCGACTAAGGGACTTACTTGAGAATGGGCAGCAGCGTTCTCTATGCAGTTTACCACAATACTGCGATCGCAAATCCGCCTGCCAAGCGTGGCTATTATGGCAAAACCCCCCTTTTGGGGGAGGCCTATGTTCAGCAGTGGAAACTTTCAGCTGAAATGACGATCTAAATACATATAAGAGTTATCAATACTGACACCCACATTTCGCCAGTTATGTTTAAGTCCCAAGTAATAGGTGGCGAGCCTATTGCCATCAACCCAGCTCACATGAGGGTGTACTATAGGTAAATCTCTGCCCAACCCTTCGGAAAACAAGGCGTGATGCTATGTTATGTTACATACCAACACATCTATGACTGTTTTGAAACACGCGATATAACGTACCCATTACGAAAATATGAACACGTCTACCCAAACGGTTAGCAGTTCCATTACTGATTTGGCCGGCCCCTTCAGCATTCTTATGCTGCTGGCTACGTCGACCATTCTGGTTTTCATTCCGGATAGATATCCGAACTAAGCAGTATGTAACCAAACTAACCAATTTTCGTTGTTACGACTATCGAATCACTCGAAGGACACTCACTCATTTTGGACTACAGGAGAGAATAATACTCGTAGAACCATTCATTATGAGGATCCAATCCAATAATCCATATTTGGTGAATAACTACAAGTACAAGTAATAAACTACAATATGTTATCATTCTCAGCTAAATACAATGAATAGCATCGTTCACAGAAAACCCGAAGCCTATTAGGTCAGTGTGACTCAACCTTTTGTTTACTGTCGCCTATCGTGTGTCGCACGCTGCGTCAATGTTGTGTTATTCATCATATTATATTATAGCACAAATAAGTCATTAATTATTGAAAGGAATTATTATTCGGGAGAGTACCGGAACTGTCCTTGCTTGGGTCGCGACCACCCAGTTTAATCAAGTCCCTTACTTGATGGCGAGGTCAAAATTGTAACCACCGATCATATTAAGCTTCCAATTTTAAATAACTTTTACAAGGTCATAATCATCTGCCAGTCTAACCGAATGCAGCTGAATACCAAAATTTTACATGGAGCGACTACCTATCTGACCTCCACAACCCTCCCAACTTATCTATGGTACAGTTCCAAAGCATTGACAAATATAACAACAGCCTTGCTTTCCAAATATGTAATTCAAATCGCATGCATGTTAGTTAAGATACAGTAGGATGATCTACGTAATAAAATCGCTTATGATCTGAATGAATCGCTGATGACTTAGCTACTGCGTGGAAAGAAACCTTAAGGGAAGCCCGTCCTCACATCCTATTTAGCAATATCGCCCAAACTACTATTTGAGTAAAGAACATAAATACTATATTTTTGTTTACCTAGCTATGCTGACAAAGCCGCACGATGCGGTGGCGTGAAGCGGGGTCCATCCCTCGTTGTCTCCGCGATTGACGTCAGCGCCATGCGTCACAAGGAACTCCACCATGTCCAAGTTGTCGTCTATGCAAGCCTGAAAAAAACATGTTGAGGTTAAACGTTAAGAGGTTTTATGAATCCAATAAAAATTAAGTTTACAAATCGAGAATCAAGATCGATACTTCGTTCAACCACAATACTACGTTCCTATCGATCAATCGATATCATTAATAATTCAACCTCGTAATTTTGTTAACACAAGAGGTGCCGAAGTTTTAAATTCTTTGCTTAGAAGACAAATTTATTAAAAAAATCAATTGTTAGAGAGATAAATTAATTTCGGTCACATCACACAAACCGCCAAAAGGGAAAGATTAATGTCACGCATGCATTATTGTTTACTATTACTATTCGCAAAACTAAAAACAAAGAAAGGAAATATCGCACAGCAAGATATTGATGCAAATAAAGGCTAATATCATCCAGATGATTTATTGACTCATAGAATAAGGAGAAAGATTAATCAGTTAACTAAAAGGTGAAGGTTCAAACTCAATATCTTTTTGTATGTCATGACAAGCACAGTTCCCAATTCAAGGTCATCGTCTAAGACCATGACTTGTTTCTTCCTGTTGCTGCTTAACATCTTTTACGGGACAGTAAGCAACATTTTTACAAGACTTCTATTTTAATCATTTGTGACGAAAACAGAGTAAGTAAATCACCTGTTTAATTGTTCTCATTAGCAAGCATAAAAAAATAAAAAAACATTGAAGTAGCAGTTTTATGAAACGCACAGATATACAAAATTCGCAAAAAAACATCAGCCTCACGGGTCCTAAGGTTCCTAAAATCATGAAGGTCCTAAAAATCAAGAACATGGGTTGGTAAGTGATTTACTTAATGAATAAAGGATGACACGCAAGCATATTACAGTTGGAGCCTTTTCAATGCATTTGCATGACTTTTAAACATGTCACAGTTGAATTAATGCATACATTTATATTATATGAAATCATTTCCGATTCAGAACGAGTTCAGATTTCACGAATACTGAATTAATTAGAGTGAGATTTATTGCAGCATTCTGTATCGACCACACTATGGCATCCAGTAAATATCACGAATTAAGGAAGGATTCAGAATCCACAGGCGTACAAAGACCATTAAGCTGCGGTCACCATATCGTCCTATACGCGGGAGCTACTCCCAATACGTCTGGGTAAACCCAATTTACCCCAGTAAAATTACACTGTCGGTTGATGACAGGTCATTAAACAAATGTACGGTCCCACTATTTGTGGGTTTCCGATGCGCTGTTTACCATACCAATGACAACTCAATAATTCAGTACTGGTTTATAGGCAGCACAAGTTATTTCTGTAGAAAGTCTATTAGTAACGCCTGAAACCATTTCACTTATGTATATAGATGGAAATTCGCATCAAAGCATAAAACTTAATAGGTAATTTTTCCGCCTGTGAGCACCATAAAAATATTGTCGTGGAACTGGCGTTGCTGCATTGGCAAGCAAAGCTATTGGAATAAACAAGATAGCGCTTATATATTAAGGATATATAAGCGCGGTCTTGTTTACTTAAAATTCGTATAGAGACACCCTGTAAATTCTATTCTGAGAATGGAACACCAGGGACTACCAAAGCCATAATAATTCCCTTGGTGGTAACAATTTCGTTACAAGTTTTACAAGCGGAACGACTGTAGTAACAAGCTGAAATACGTTATGTATTTCTTCTCCTCCAACAGCTAGCATGACTCCGAACAATAACACGTTATGTTAGCAGTAACTGAAGCTGTATGTGCATCAGTGCAGAGAACCAGTGCAGGGTTAGTGCCGCGGTCACTGGCGCATGCAGTGCCGGACCGACGAGCTCGCTGCCAACGGAGATGGACATGGTTTTGTGAAGAAATTACAGCTATGGGGTTAACGACAAAGCGGACATAGGTTACTTAGCTGTTAAGGTATTGAATGCTATTGATAATATGTCGCCAGCTAGAATGAGCAGTGCACAAACGTTGTCTATAAGGTTTAGCAATTTCTACTATTAGTTAAAATAAAATTGATATGATCGTACAGTCCGAAAATTCTTTATGCAAAAGAACAATCGTTTACTTTTGACATTTATACCTCATAAAACATGACGGCTCTTGGCAAGCCATTGGAAGTTATTAGCACAAGGGAGCTGGCATAATTACTGCCAGATACCCAGATACCCAGCATTTGTGCCATTTTATAACATTTTACGTTCGGCGTAATAAAAATAAGTACAATTTATATCTCGGAAATGACTGAGACACAGCCGATAACTCTCCTGTCCCGATTTTTGTCGACCTTTAAAGAACGGCTCCACTTGGTCGCAATCTGGATCGCATGGAAGTATACCTACGTACAGCAATGTTGCCAATAAAAGTGCTATTGTGAATAAATAAAGTTACATGACAACTACCAATGAGCAGGACAATAAGCAATTTCCACCAATTGGCCCTTACAATTAAAGTTCATAAACAAGCAGCGGAAAACAACTACGTTTGTTTCTTTGATCAATATCGATGCAGCCAGCATCATTTCCGAATTAAGCATAGGACATCGATGAAATAAAGGAATCGGTAATTTAATAACCGCATAAAGATTAGTTTTGCTGTAGCAAACGTATAAAACCGCGTTGGTTAGAGCGCTCTGCTAAAACGTTTGCTGTGTAGAAACTCAGTAGCATAGAAAACTTTTGACACTGGACTCGACTGCCACACTGGGTTACAAAACAACGTTTATAGGTGCGCTGTGAGCTAGTGGATTTTTAAGTACACTTGTCGCTAAAGGGATGTGTTCTCGTGGTACAGTCCACCGAAGGTCGTGGGTACACTTGGACCTTGAGTTAGCCTAGCGTAGTACGGAGCTGCAATATAATATGAAGCCAGCTTATACTGGTTTTGTTACCACTGGCAGCCGACTGTACAGGGGTGAGACAGAATTGATAATGGATATCGATGTGGGTATTTCATTATGTGTACTCCGGATGTGACCGACATTTGAGTTGTGGACGTGTACTGTATAGTACAATTAGCTTTTCATTATGTAATTGTTTTGATGAGTACATTTGTAGCGATCCCACAATGGAAATACTGACATGATATGAACAATGAGGAAATATTTCTATAGAACACTAGGCCTTGAAAGGGAAATGCTATAAACAAGTATGAATAAATAGATTACATTATTCAATGCTAGACGGGGAGCTGTACAAAAAAGTACTTAAGAATCACGAGAGTTTCATCTTGACGCAACAACAGCTTTTACAAACTAATATCCCCACTATTTTATTTTATTTTTAAAAGTGTGAAATGAAAATTAACAAAGTTATAGTAACATTAACTAGCTGAAGCACATGAGTGTAATATTATTGTATCATTTTATATACGCTATTGGTGTACCTACATGTTATAAAAAACCCACTGATAGCTATTTGAGGTCATAGACTCTAACACGAGAAAGCAGGTTTCCTATTGGTTATTTTGTTACAAACTTCTACCACAATTTTTTTGTTAAAATAAAATGATGATTTTTTAGTAAAAACGGATCTCCTATCAAACGGTATATGATTAAAATGCTAATTTTGTTATTTAAATCTAAAACCAGAAATACTACAATTAATTATATTGAACATCACAAAAATTAACTCGTCCTGTGCATTCAACGAAAATTGATACAAAAACCTAAAAGCCAAAATGCCGTATGCATACGAGCCAATTATGCGCTTATTACCAATTTAGGGCAATCTTGTTGGCAGCTTAGTTCAGACTGACGGAGTTTTGGGCAATTGTCATAAATTGCTAAGTGCTACAAAATTCGAAATCAGAGCTGTCGAAAGTTTTAAAGATAAGGTATGAAACTTAAGTACTAATGTAAAAATAGTCATTATTGTAATTTTATAGGTATGTAGCTACATACCTATAAAATGAACATTAAAATATTCACAAGAATACTATCTCTATTATTTTATGTCCTTTGCCTATGCATAGGCTTATATATGCAAAGAAAATAAAATAATAGAGATAGTATTCTTGTGATTATTTTATTACGAATTCATTTCAAATGTAATTTACATTTGCGGCATAAATCAATGGATTTATGTAAGTCAAATTAATGAAGAGTTTCGTATAAGTATAATAATACTGACATCATCACAATGTGTCTACTGTCTTCATCTAAGTATACTTATAAATATAGACATGATTCATCACATGGCAGAACCCATTAAATATGAATTAAAATATAAATAATCTGTCATAAAAATTCTCGACAGTCACCCGTTTGTAGGCAGTACATAGTTTGATTTTAAGTACAAAATGCAGTCGAGATTAAATTCCTCTTTCGAGATAAGAGTAATAAACCAACATCATTAGGTATCGGATGGCTGACAGTACACAGGCGGTAACGACTTCAATTACAGTCAGGAGTTCAAATCTTTGCCAAAAACTTTGCTCGAATTCCAATATTGGCAAAGTTTACAAAAAAAAAATACACCGCGTGCGCAACCTATGACGTAATAAGTATAACTCCAATATCAACGAATCTGTCTCTAACGTGACCTCGAAATCAAATTTTCTTGCCCAATTCTAAAATAACGCGGCGCTATGTCATTCAGTTACGAACGTCATACCCCCTGAAAATTTGGGTCGGTCAATGACAGCTCAGAATATCGTATCTAGACTGCTGCTGCCTATCTAGAAACTAGGACAATAATTGGTGCGGCGGCGGTTTTAGTCAACGGAGCGTTTACGATTCCATATAACGCACAAACACTGGAATGCAAACAAAAAGTACTGCCTTAGTCCTATTACCAATTAAAAACATAATTGATAAGCAAGAGCACTAGATAGTACATGCAGAATCGGTGGCAACGAGTCATCGACCCAATTTCCTGGACTATCTAACGAGATGACTATCGCACACTATAAATACCGTGTGTTATGTTAGACGTATAGAGAAGACAAAACGCATCCGCGATCAGACGCTGCCAAAATAATAACTCATTGGGCCTGATGGCAATAACAGATAGCAGGGTGTTTACAATTATAATAAATAAAGTAGCCGCGGACATAATGCCTTTCGATTGTTATTTAAAATGATCCACTATATCTGTTTAGCCTACGATCTTTAAAACGCGATATATCTACCAACTTTAAATAGGCTACGATGTTATTGTAATGTGAAATGGGTCGATCTAGGAATCAGAAAGTGACGTTCGAAAAATCAGCACGAATTTATAACGGAGCTCAAATAGTTAATTTAATGAAGTCATGTGATCGGTTAGCGGAATACCGTCAGCCAAATGTAAAATATTTTAAGTGATACAAAAAATCAGCTAGGCAAGTAAACGTGCCAAATCTGTGTTCCGACCTAGACTGGCAGCAGACTCGCCCATTTCCACCTTGATAAAATCATTTTAAAACGGTGTGAACAGCAAACAGCATCGCAGACAATCATTATAAAAGTGACGCAATAGGTAATCGACACACTACACTACACCGGCTACTCCATACGTACGGTCATACGGTGTGAGAGATTGATGAATATTAATATACACAGACACGCTATTAAATAGAATCCGACGATGGCCTTTGCGAGTGGTCTACTCAAGCCAGTGCATCGTGCGGCAGTGGGATTATAAAATTGATCTCATATACATAGTATACGTCAAATGTTAGAAAAGCGTGCTAATTATACTCCACTTCGTTCAGTTAAGTTTCCCATGAAAGTAAATCCTCAGGCTTGACGCATAGTGATAAATAGATAAGCAAGACGAAAAGTAAGGTCATTTTTATTGGAAATTCTTTTCTTGTCATCTCTTTATCCGCTGATAGTGTAAAGATAAATGCGAAAGAGAGAGTTGGTTCATTCATTAAACTTGGTCACATCGATCGGTGATAACAAGATATTGGCACACGCCTAATTGATCGAACCTCGGCAGGCATCGTTACTTCGCATAGTCATACTTTTCGTCATTGGCACGTCTGTAGTTTATATCTGCTCTGAGGTAACTAACCGCACTTTATAAATAGGGCAGGCACACACGCCCGTCCAGATGCGGTACGCACACGGAACATAAATATAAAAATATATAGCAATCGATAAAATGATCAGTGCGGGTCAGACCGATGATGTAAACAGAGATGTATGTGTGTAGGGCTCTGAACGGATAGCAACCGTTTCTAGTATCGCTATACAATCGATAAAAACTACAGATTGTGCGGTAATTAATATTTGCTCATTTCTATTGTTATGCTAATCTTTTTACATGCACGGCGAACCATTCTTTGGAGAAGATTAAATAGGGATATGCATAAGAAGCAACCTAAACCATAACCGTGTGAACAAAGACAAAATTATTTAAATAGTAGACTTGCCAGCGCTAGCAATTAGATGGCTTACTTTTAAGGCCCGCATGCTAGTAAACAAACGTTGAAGGGCCATCAGACCAAGAATATTAACTATCTTCAGTGGAAGAACATAAAAAATAAAACGAAAGTTACGTCTGCAGAATACTGTCTTATAGAGTTACCTAGTCGACAATTAAAGTCAAACCGAAAATTGAATGTGATGCGAAGCAAGGAGTAACGTGTTATGAGAAAAGTTATGAGTGTGGATGTGACTGATTGTAAAAATGGAAACAATGAATGGATGCTTTAGGACATAGTAGGCTAGAAAGAGGGGGAATACTGATACGACGGCTCATATATAGTTCTGGAAGAAAACCTCAAACAAATTAGGACAAGGACAGGAGGATGATGATGTTCAGGCAACTGCAGGCCTTAGCGTTATTCTTCAAGGAAAACTGACCTGACAATAGAGCTGGTGTGACTTTCGTGGGTATAATAATGTCGTTAATCCACATTCAGAGAAAATGTTTTATTTATTTCGTTATTTGAAACAACAATAGCAGGAATACTTTTATTTCTTGAAGACAGTTACAACATAAGTACTATAGTTTTGAACATTTCCTCTTTAAATTCAAGTTTGCGTGTCAATCAGACAAGCCATTACAAAATTGACATTGAACATTTGCTAGCACACGTTCGTTTTTCGACAGTAAAAACTCAATTTGCAACGGTTTTTATACGAGTTTGAACAATACCATAATGGTGTCAGTATTCCTTGGAATACGATCAATCATATTTTAATTTAGTTAACCCACAAAGTATTTATCACAGCGAAGGTTGCTGTCGCAGTAATAGTAAAAAAACGATTGTAATATGCTAGCACTTCGCCCGCGACTTTTTCCGCGTGAAATTTTGGCTCCCACCGGCCGCATCGTATTCCATCGCCCGGCCGCATCGCATTCCATCGCCCGCCCGCGGTTTTACTTCGTTTTCAATTAGCCTTCTTACCGATTTTTTTTTTGCTTGACTCCGTTGTGTCATTGTAGCGTGATGTTATTAAATAGCCTATAACCATCCTAGTGAAACGGGCCATCAAATGCAAAAAAAAAAAACCGGCTAGTAACTCTAGAGATTACCCCATACATACAAACTCACAAACAAATGTTAGCACTTTATAATATTAGTATAGAAGCACTTGTTAACTACATAGAGGTCCTTGTAGACTCGTATGATATACCGCTGTAATTTTACTAAACTCTGGGCCTGCGTAGACTTGGTGTTTCTAAAGTTGACTTACCGTCTCGAACGCAGCGGTAACGTTCGTTTATCTGTACCAAATATATGTTTGTGACGTACGCAGAATCTACACAACTAAAATACGCAGCATGCCAAGTTCGTAGTAACATGTAAAAAGTCAATTAAAAACATATTTATTTTTGTGTCGACAAAAGAATTCAAAAGCTTGCATTTTCAAGACAATGAGAGGTACAAGAATGGCATGTTTCGTCTAAATTGGGTCTACAAATTGAAGAGTTTTAAGTTAATTGACTGTAAACCTGAACATTCAACGATCTTTCAAGTTACTAAACATGCAGTTTTCAAAACGCTGAAATAAAATAATAAATACAGTTTGACCTTTCCAAAATGGACACTATATTGCCTATTGTCATGCAATCTAATCTGGGTGGACAACAGTTTCCATTCTCATCAATGACCTCCCCCCTTGCCTCGACCTGAGGCATTTTAGGCGACTCATGACCTATTAAATATAATAAATTTTCATCTATAGGCTGATGATTTATAAGGCTATAGAAGGTTCCCTTCTGGACATCAAATAGATCATGGGTTACTCTCATCCCAGCTACTACCAGCCATCTTGAGAACATCGAAGAACATAATAATCTCCTGTCCTGAACACGTTTATACGCCAGCATCTGCAGTTCTAAGGCGAACATAGCTAGCCTATTGCCACATTAGCTCGGTTATTCTGTTTCTGTTCTGTTACTCGTAGGCTTTCTGTCGATATAATCTGTTACAATTTCCGCGACGCTTCTAGAAGTCCCCCGCGAACGTTTAGCGCGGCTCTTATTTTTATAACAAGGTTACATAATTACAGGATAAGTTTTTAACCAGTGCGCGAACTGTAACCATGATTTCAGCATATCATTGTAGACCCCCCCCGCGCAGAAATGTTGCGTCGGTTATACAAAAAAACACCAGCTGCTTCATAGAAAAGTGCAATACCTACACCGTCAAAATGTATGAAACAGCAGATTTTTTTGTATAACCGACGAAAAATGTCTGCGCTGGGGTGTCTAGAATGATATGCTGAATTCCTGGCTACAGTTTGCGCACTGGTTAAAAACTTATCCTGTATATCCGAATAATCTGATCTTGACACGGGAAAATTTGTGTACAGTCCCTGTCAATTTTATAGTTGTAAATAATTCTTGAGCTAAATATAAGTCGCAGTGTTAGTGTGTTGAAATAAAGTTTGACTGAAGAGATTGATGTTGGCTCGAGTAAGCATCATGAGGCGGCGGACTCGTCTCCGAATAGACCGTCGCATTCGTTCTGGTGGGTGTTGTAATGGCTCGGACATCATTGAGTGGGATCTTCAACTTCTATGAATACGTGTAAAGCACGTACTCAATCAAAATACTCTGATTGCAACTGTTGCTATTTATCGTTGTTCCGTATGGTGCCGGACGTAAAAGAATAGCACCATCCCATTTTTTCCCATGGGTGTCGTAGAAGGCGACTACGGGACTTACTAGAGAATGGGCTGCTGCCCGTTCTCTATGTATTTGACCACCATACTGCAATCGCCAACCCGCCTGCCAAGCGTGGCGATTATGGCAAATCCCCCTTTTGGGGGAGGCTTATGTCCAGCAGTGGACAACTTTCAGCTGATATGATGATCGTTGTTGCGCTTGATTTCCAATAGGTAAATATTTATCCCCTTTTATTTAAAATTACGTACGTGTCAATAAGATCTTTTTCATATTAGCAGGACCAACAGCAGCCATGAGGTAACTCCCTAAAGTATGGAGGGGTCACTACTGTGACACTAATCGTTACCAACTAGCGGCACCCAAGGCAGTTCAATATTTTTATACAAAGAAAGAAGAGGTCAAAAATATATCTCAAATGCTATTAATAAATCTTGAACGAGTCAAAAGCTTTCAACAGGCTAAAAATAAAGTTGACATTGTTTCTGAATTAAGTCATCAAACTGTGAGGTGATGATTATTGCCATTACATCCGTTATGGTATAGTGAAGATGTAATCCATTTATTATTGTGATGTTTGGCGCTCTATGTTGGCCGTTGGCAGCAATACATGTCCAAAAGGACAACTTTGGGTATGTTCGGTTGCCAAATTTTAATCTTTATCCCTGATATAATATTATGCCTGTTATTCCTCGAATGAAATACACGAGTCGAAATTTCAAGTAGGTACCAGTCCTGAATATACGTCTACTAACTTAAATGCAGCTTCAGCTGCTGAATTTTTAAGGGCTAAGACGCTGATCTAATCTGGATGACGCTCGGAATTTCTGGGCGCCTTCGTTTTTGAGCGGTATCCCACTGCAGTGTAACCTGTGATACATTATTATAATATTGGATAAGCTACTCTGCTCTATCTCATGATTTGCCAAAAATTTCGCAGTTTACAACAAACTGAGTAAGCAGCAATCACGGCTTGCGACGTCGACGTCCAATACCTAAGTTACATCGCCCGCAACATGACGCGCCCTACTACTACACCCGGTTTGTTAACTATAAACGTCGCCTTCAGACCCAATGACGAAATATATTTTTTCCTCCAACATTTAGGAACGATACAGGGAGTTTGATATTAATACTACCCATAAACAAATTGACGGCACAGGTTTCGCCTGAGGTTTTTAAACTTGAGCATAGGTTACACTACTCCAGCGTTTGCGGTAAATCTTTGAATCATTATAAAAAATTTCAAAAACGTAAACTCGTATTGTTGTGTATAGACTATAATAAGCATTATCAAGAAACAACCGAGTTGAACGTCCACGTGACCGTTGACTGCATACATATGTTTTTTTGTTCCCGTTCTTTAAAATGTTTACTCAAACTATAAGCTAAAATTTCAACTCTTACATGTACTTTATAGAAACGTGACCAAACCAAACATTTCTTTGAATAAACCAAGGAAAAATACCTCAAATAAAAAAAAAAACTTTCTCCAAAATTTCAAAGAAAATACAAAAACAAAGCCCGTGTATTCTACCTGTACGCTGAAATTTTAACTGTCACATGAACTTTATAGAAACCAGCAGGCTTAGCACGAGAACCGTAGGCAAGCGTTTTGTCATCGGAAGAGTACCTTGACAATAAATAATAGTTTAAAAAACTAAAAAACACGCTTTAAAAACCAAACTAAAAAAGGAGAAAATAATTTAATTCAATTAAAAAGCGTGGGGTGCTTTTGAGGTATTTTTATAATCAATTAATGTCAAGCACCCCACGCTTTTTAATTGAATTAAATTATTTTCTCCTTTTTTAGTTTGGTTTTTAAAGCGTGTTTTTTAAACTATTATTTATTTTCTATTTTTTAGTTCTGCTAACTACAAAACGTGTTTCTTTTCCCATTTTTTTTTTAAATTAGTAAATTGTCATCGGTCCTCGACAAGTTTACAAAGTTTCAATGAAATCTGACCGTTTAAAGTGGGTCAAAATCGCGCTCAAAGATTCCGTTACATACATACATACAACCCGAGCTAATATAAAGCGTGTAAATTATTTATTAGTGAGAATAAAATAATTATTTATAAATATTATAAATACGGGGAATCAGAGTTCGATTTCGGAGAGGGAGCCTGAGAAACGGCTACCAGAACCAAGGAAGGCCGCAGGCGCGCAAATTACCCACGGAGAGTTACATACTGACATAATGACATACAAGTGAAGCTAATATTTATATTAGCTTCACTTGTAAAAATCGTGTGTGTAAAAATGATATTTACGGATAGACAGTTGACAGTTTTTCACCGAAAAATGTAGACAAGCGATTCCTATTCTACTGTAGAGTAGAAATAGAAAGTGTAATGCTAAGCCTGCAGTAACGAAAGCAAACATTTCTTTGAATTTTTCGCACAACAAGTGTGGTGAAAAAAGAATTGTGTAAAAGGGGTCGGGTCGGTTCCTCGTTACAACACCACCGCCTTATTTTATTGCTATGCTATTCCCTGAGAAATAGATTAGGCCATAGGTCCTTCCATCAAATCTTTTTTGTGAAAAGCCAGGCTTACATACTAGGTGGTCAGGGCTCAACGCTCGAACGCGTTAGCTAACCGAGCATCGTCCGACAAGGCGTGTTCACGTAACCTATATAATAATGTAAGTGCACTGCTACTATATAATGTCTACTGCGTATTCGACACGTTGCATTTGAGCTTCAGTTGACTATTGATTTACTCGGTCAGTATGTGTCAGTATCGCCCACACCGACATCATGGCTATCTGGAAGTCATTTAACTCAGTTCTCTCTGGAAAATCAAGCTCTATTTAATTGAAATATTTGAACGAGTGATGCATATCTGTAGCTTCACAATAGTTGAGCGGTCATATTTAGCCACCGGTGCGCAGATAGCCCATACGAATGACGGGCGAGGCGACTGCCAACCCGGCAACCGATACTAAATAATAAATCTTGACTGTCATATACATAAAACAGTTGCGAATTATGCTCTACGTGTAGTAACCTCATTTTGAGACTGACTCTCGTCACTCCAAGTTTTGAATGTTCGCCTCGGCTGTAAAAATCAAGATTCTCAGGATTTTCCTAATGTCACAACCAAATAAACGTTAAATGGATTACCGATCGCTGTGTATCGTACAAATCATACAATTATATACGTGAACATTAGAGGGTTTTTTTTGAGGGTGGTAAATCATCAAATAACTTCTCCCGCTCTGGATGGAGCGGGAGGGCGTGTCAGACTTTTACTGACTAAAACCCACCCGTGTTCCTTCAGTTGCCTTTGTGTCGGGGGCCACGGTATCTCTTTCGAACAACCCACAACCCCTGGCAGGCATCGGCCGTTGCCGACCCCACCAGTTGGTGCTAACATCTCTTAGAGGCGCGCGTGGAACACAACGCGCCGTCGCGTCGACCCGGGCTTGGTCCTTACTGGACAGCGAGCTACCGATTACCTGCCATCCGCAAGCCCGCCCCTACGGTGGCCGGGAGTCAGCCCGGGATTCCCGACGGCCAGGGCGTCTTCTGTAGCGGCTAGGGCCGTGGGGGCGCATATACTGCCTCTCCCTCACGTTTGCCACCTCCCACTTTGCGAGCATTACTGCTTCGCAGAAGGAGGTGCCGTGTACCCATGCACTCTCGCTCCGTACCATGGCCAGGACCGGGGCTGGACGCGAGAGATCGCCGCCACCGATCGCCTCAACAAGGACACGGCGGTGGTCCGCCCAAGCTGGGTAGGTCCTCCATTGTATGCTCCACCGTGTCCTCAGGGCGATCTACGCAGTGGAAACACCCAGGCGTTTCCTCCCGCCTTATGCGAAACAGGATCCTCCCGAAACAACCGTGTCCGGTGAGGACCTGCGTCAAGCGAAGGTGAGGACGCCGTGGCGCCTCTCAATCAACTCCTCAAAGAGGGAACTTACCGCCGCAATCATGGCGTGCCCAAACATTAGAGGTAACTTCACGATGTTCTTGAAGTGTCAACTTCGTTAGCCGCGTGGAGCGATTTTTGATAGGAGCAAAACTTTGGTTCGCGTCATCGACATGCTAATCCAACCGCTTCACTGACATACTAATGTGAGCCTCAAAAAAAAAAAAAAGAACAAACCACTTTACCGACATAATAATGATTGATTTTTCCAGAGTTTTAAATTTTCACTTCTGTCGGTAGTACTACCATTTTTTTTATTTAATTGAGAAAGTTAAATTTTAGTCAGCCAATTTTGTTCCCGGTGTGGGTCGCCCAAAGTTCGGTTTAGAAGCAGTTTTCGAAAGAACCTAACCCTTATGTAATTTGAAGATTTTTTTTAGCGAATTTCTAGTATAGTTTTAAAACACATACGCTAACGAAATTAAAATTAACCCGAACATTTGGCTGATAACCGGCTACTAAAACCGTCATGACGCAAACAATGTCAATAGACTCTACACGCGACGCATACTGTTCTGTCAAAACTAAAAATATAACGAACTAGATTTTGGCCGCGGCTTCGCCCGCGTGCATTTCGGAATTTATCCCACAGGAACGTACTACCGGGACATAAATCTTATATCCTATCCTTTGTTTTAATCCAGGTTATAAACTATCTGTGTCCCAAACTTTATCCAAATCCGTTCAGCTGTTTTTGTGTGAAAGCGCAACAAACAAACACAACTTACTTTCGCATTTATAATATTAATTAGGAAGTTAGGATTAGTAGGATAAAGAAACTGTACTCTCAGCCAAAGCTGCCAAACACTCAACGTATATTAATTAACTAATGAATTTACAAAGACAAAACTGTATATCAAATGTGAATCACAAAAGCTTTTCAATTTAAAACTTTACCAATCGTGGGCATGAAGTTATGGGTCGGAAAATTTCGACGATGTGTACGCAACCTTAGCTTCTTTTCATCGAGAACACTGAGTTACAAAAAACGGAAACATTCATTAACACATGCGCTACGCAATGTACCGAAGGCGTTGAAAACGTTCAAAATATTAGCAGAAGTATAAATAGTTTGTATGAACAACACATACAATTATGATGCGCAATTAGGGTTACCGACTTCGCTCTTTCATACGAATACCACGAGATATTTATGGTAGGACTAGCTGCTTCCCGCAGCTCCGCCCGCGTCAATGTTGAAAATTATCTGGAACAAGCTTCTCTAGCAGACGGAATAAACATTTTCATAGAAACTGCAACCCCCTATTTCACCCCTTTACGGAAGGAGTTTCCTAAAATCCTTTCTTAGCCGACTACTAATAATCTACCTGGGTGCCAAATTTCATCTTCTTAGGTCCAGTAGTTTTTGAGATTTCGTGTTTAATCAGTGAGTGAATGACCTTTCACTTTTAAATATACCTATACTAGCTGCCCGTCCCGGCTACGCACGGGTGGGATCCCTATTTTTTTATCGTTCGACCGTTTCTTCAGGTTAATCTACAATAGCCTATGACACTCACAAATAACGTGTCTTTCCATTGGTAAAACAATTTACAAAATCGGTTGAGTAGATCCAGAGATTGCCCCCTACAACCTCACAAACTTTACCTCTTTATAATATTAGTATAGATATAAAGATTAAAAGCTTGTCCCGCGCAAGGAAAAAGAGAATTATATTGATAATATCAAGATGGCGGACGTTAAAACCTATTGATTTAACCCCCTACCAACCACCTTCCGCAGTACGACCTGTATGATTGTTGAAGACCACACCAAGCCCGGATAAAACCTTCTTTACTGACGCGTTTAACAACCGGGTACTTGCCAACCCAGTCAACATCACCCACAACATACACGATTGGCATGATGGAAACGAGGAAAATAGATTCAAATAACAAACGGTCTATTCGTGACCTAATTGCTGTACTTTTTGAGATATGAAGGAAAACTTTCGTTAAATTGTTTTGAACTAATCAGTAAAAATATTACGGGTTTCACTGATCTCGAAATAAAAATGGCCATATAATAGTTGTAAATAAAGGAGTCAGTACAGCAGATTTTTTTTTAGTTTAATGTATGTGGATGAAACAAAGTCATCCAAGGGTTCCAAGCGCGCCTTAAAAGAGATGTCAGCAGTAACTGAAGGGGTCTGCTAGGGCCGATGCCTGCCAGGGTCGCGAATTTGTTCGAAAGAGTTACCGTGGCCCTGGCACAGGCAACTGAAGGAACACAGGTAGGGTTGCAAGGTCTTAAAACCGAAAAGCCGGACAGACCAGTCTGTTTAGCCGGACATTTGGGTAAAAAGGCCGGACACCCTTCATTTTTTAGTCTTAGTATAACACTACAATAAAAAAAAGTAAAACAAGGCTTTTTTATCATTTACCATGAAACCTTCTTAAATTCGAACGAAACAATAACAAAATTGAATGAATCAGTCTTGTTTATTATGGACAGTGCAACTCCGCTCGCTTGCACTAGCGATACAAGGTTAGGCGGGTGGAGTGGAAACCAACACATGGCAAATGTGAAATTTAAAAAGCCTAACAAAAGCCGGACAGGCCGGACACCATGTAATTTAGCCGTACACGCAACCAAAAAGCCTGGCTGTGTCCGGCTTTATCCGGACCGCCTGGCAACCCTAAACACGGGTGGGTTTTAGTCAGTAAAGTCTGAAACGCCCTCACGCTCCGCTCAGAGTGAGAGAAGTCATGTGATGAATAAACACTAAAAAAAAAGGCTGTGCATACTCATAGCTAAATTTGCATGTAAGCGAGATAGAATAATCATTGAACTGGACAACACATAAGGGTTGTCCACGAATAAAGTTAATACGGATACCCCATATTAACTTTAATATCTGGATGACCGAACATTGCTCGGTATTTTTATTTAGTTTTCTAAAAATGAAACCTAGCTAGATCGATTTCGCCCCCGAAACCCCCTGCATACTACATTTCATGAAAATGTTGGAGCCGTTTCCAGAATCAGAATCAGAACTTTATTTGCTATGAATGTAGGTACAGGTATAAGATGTTGTACATAAATAAATGAGAAGAAAAAGATGATGATTAAGATTATATATAATTATACATATATACAAGAATTGATCGTATAAAGGTATAAGATTTTACACCAATATCACGCCGTACTGTACTGACACATCATAGCAAGTTTCACTAATAATATTCATAAAGAAAATTATCATTTATTTGTGCACCTCTTGGCAGTTGGCCCCATATTAAAAACTAGCTTTTACCAGGGGCCTCGCCCGCGTGGAGCTCGAAAATTATCCCACGGGAATATCCTATGTGTTAATCCAGGTTATAAACTATCTGTGTACCAAATTTCATCCAAATCCATTAAGCCGTTTTGCTTGATTGAGTAACAAACATGCAAACTTTCACATTTATAATATTAGTAGGATATCTATACAGATATGATTTGTTAAATAAAGAACCAGTGTTCGAAAGGGACAATATGCGCCTTTATAGTAGATAGATAGTCTATCGATCCTAACTAATAGGCTGAAAAGACTGGCTTATTTACTCAGTCAACCATCAAGTGCCAAGATGTCGCAGATGGAAGTAGCGCTGTCGACCCAGTTATTGAAGCGCGAAAAATACGTGATACACACACGCCAGAACATAATATACAATGTAAAACAAAAAATAAACCCAGCGTAGCTGTACTGAATGATTTTGAACATTAAAAATGTTTACCTTTACAATAGATACAGTTACTATGTGAGAGTAAAACAATAACAACAACAACAGTATGCAGCCACTAGAACATTAATATAGTTCCCAGTTCTCTGCGGCGGATTTTCCGGCTCACGCGTTTAGATAAGCCATTATTGGATTTCTATAACTCCTACGTCGAACCGACGCCGACGTATTACAGCTGTGATTATATGGACAGTGGTTGTTGTTAGGAGTTCTGTTTTAATACCAGCATGATCGACTCGAGCCTATATAATTTATTCCGAATCTGGATAACTAACAGTCAATTTAATGGGATTTCTGCAACATCCCCCACGCTCCAGGAAATTCTGAAGTATAGTTTTACTTGTGAGACGGTTATACTTAGTAAGAATTTGAAGAAGTCTTGGCGCTCAATCTTATCTAGCAAAACACAAATTGATCGGTAAATCAATTCTGCGTGATACTGTTAGAATTGGAATAAACAAACAATATTCCAGCTGCGTCTCTGCAACTTGTAACAGGGAAATGTTTTATCATGGTACTTATTGCGAAGTGCAAGATTTGTCATTACTTATCTACAATTAATGGTTCCTGCACACAATGGTCCACTTTTGCCATAGTCAACTGCTACGTGAGATTCGAATGTAAAGTGGTAATCTATCAAATCCAGCCAACGTCAGCGTCACTTATTGCGGTAAAGGTCACGAGATCCTTAGACCTAGCGGAGCTGAACGTAGAGTGACACAAGTCAACTGGTTTTCCACATTATTCGCTCAAAGAAGACGTCAGTGGCTTACCTCGGCTTAACCCTTCATGAACATGAGCGTGACTTTATAGTCTGTGAAGTCTCCTTGTACACGTTTACGGCGATCTTTAAACCACACACTTTACTATGTATGTTTTAATATACGCGTACAACACCGTGTTCAGTTAGTATCGTATTCCCATGCGTCAACGGCAAGCTCTGATGCAACACATGTACCAGAAAATCGGGTTAAGAATAGTATTATGCAGACCGTTTCCATGTTCCGCCGATGTACGTAACGTAATTTCCATGCGGCTTTGGATATTATCACTACAGTTTGCCAGACAAGAGAACAGAACACCGTATTTTATACTTCAGATTCGTAAATGGCAGATAGAGATGCATGACACAATCAATAAGGAGGATCAGGATAGCTATGGAATCGATTCGTAGCTACCTTAAATCGGCGAAAAAGGGCGTGTATACGGCTGCAAAGATAAGGTAGTCCACAGTCAATGGGCAGAATGGCTGGATATCTATTTGAAACCTACTAAGCATCATACGATGGAACAAGTAAGTGGTTTATTTCCTGGGCCATAATCATTATCATCATTTCAGCCGATAGACGTCCTTTGCTGGACACAGGCTTCCCCCAAAAAAACCTGGGGGGATTTGCCATAATCGCCACGCTTGGCAGGCGGGTTGGCGATCGCAGTATGGTGGTAAAATGCATAGAGAACGCTGCTGCCCATTCTCTAGTAAGGGCATAACCGGCCTTTTAAATGAAGCTGGCAACTTCACAATGACGAAGTGAAATGAAGGAACGTACTGAAAACGACAAGCATAAAGTAAACGGGTCATCTTCAAATCGCTTCAATTAAGCAGCGCGATAATTTTAGTATGAGTTAAGAATGCTGCTACCGCCGAAATAGGCCGGAAGTAAGAATTAACCCGATTCATTCTTTTTTCCTATGTTAATTCTCTGATAGGACATGCGCCAATTTAAAAATCGATTTTATAGTCGTTACAAATAGCTATATTTTATTCTAACAATAGAAAAGCGTGGGTGAATTGGGGAAATGTCGAACGCAATCAAAGTCTACACATATTTCAGACGTGTTTATGCTTCTACGTTACAGAAACACACAGTTAAATGACGTGAAGACTCGATCTAAAATACTGTCGTTGAAAATAGAAATAAATGAGAAGAAATTTAGCGAAAAAGAGACAGATTTGAGACTGACTTTTTTGTGCAAATGAAATGTTCGAAATGTTCAAATGTATACTTCGAGAATCATTGGCTGCATTTGACTTTTAAAAAACTGTCGTGTTATTTTTGAGACGCTAACCACTTATTGCCCCCTTTTGAAAGCAAACGACACAGCTCACATACTGATTCGTGTGAAATATTGAAATATAACTCTGTAACGTGATATTTTCATTCATTATTCAACATCAACATGAAGTTGTGGAAGTATCAAAGCATCTCTTCCTTGAAATGGAACAATGGCTGTAATTTTTACACAGCAGCAGCAGCACACGCGTATACATGATGAAAGTTTTTTAAATGCCGTTAAAGTTGTAGTAACATTTTGGGTGGTTTTACGACTTGTTTTAAACACTAATGATACTTTTTATTGCTTTATCTCATTTTGATGCCATCGTCAACCTAAATTCGTTGTTTGTTAAAATCGGGTCGGCTTCTGGATAAAGCATAGGTTTGATTGTTGTGCGTTGCTGATCTTTGGCGAATAAAGTTTCCCTTCTATTTTGAATAGTTCAGGCTGATGTGAGTTCGGTATATTTATGGCATACTCTGGATATGGTCACGGTAACTTGGTGGCAGATACAGATCGCCATCACCACTTATCTGACTCTTCTAGCTCTGTGCCATCAGATGGATTCCCGCGTGGGAGGAAAGCAAGTTTCAATAAAATATTCCGAAACATTCTTCATAGGTTCATCATTTTACAAAATACATAGTGTGCTTTACAATAATGTGCTAAAAATAAATGTATTTTCTTTGTATCTTTTTTACACAACTAGAAATGATGTGATCTATAAAACTGATCATAGTTCAACTATCGGGCAGGAAATCATGTAAAACAACAGTGTTATTGATTCTATTTTGTATTTTCATTCCTCTAAGTACCTGGTACTTATTGACTGGCCTGCACTGTCCTCCCATACCTATTATCACTGTAATTTGAAAACATTGTAAAAGCCAATTATTTTTAAAAGAGTAACCGTGGAGTTTCTTGCCGGCTCTTCTCCATAGGAAACGACAAATTGGAACCGTGCACCTAGCTTCTGACGTTTCATAAGTGCCCATGCAGGCTTATGTGAAATAAAATATTTTGATTTTGATTTTCGGGCAACCAACAGTTGGTGTTTATGGATACATCTAACATTCACTGTCAATATTTTCTTTGGAAACCGTATTTTCTGTAACTATTAATAGGAACTTCCTTGGATCGGGACCTATTATAATGGTGCTACTTCAGAAAAAAGCCTATTTCACTGCGATATCTCTTTGTCTCCTAACTTACGAAATGACATATTATGATATCAACAATTCCAGTAATAGAACCTTACTGTGTCGCCTTCTGTCAAAGAGAAAAGAAAATTATAAATGTTCTTATGCTGTTAATTTTCAGGAAACGAGATGTACTTACTACATTAGAAACAAATTGCATACCTAATTAGTGCATTAGTGTACAATAATGCAAAAATTACTGATGATTGATTGCTTCCTTGCATTACTGTCATTATTATACGACATTTGTCACGGGTCACGGTCACGTCATTGTGAGAAAGTATAATTCACCCTACAATGGCACATGGGCGATTCTCAGTAAACACATAAAAATCAAAATATCATATAAAATATCATCCAAATTCCATCAAATATCAAAACAGCAAAAACAGTCCCCTGTGCTGTCACATTTCAATAATGAAACCGTTGAGATTTAATTTTAAGATAATTATACAGTATTTATTTAAAATAATATTTTTTGCTTGAATTTGAAGTAATCCAGTAGGGATTAATCCTAACTAATATTATAAATGCGAAAGTAACTCTGTCTGTCTGTTACGCTTTCACGCTTTAGCCGCTGGACCTATCGTCATAAAATTTGGCAGAGATATTGCCTGGGATATGGAGAAGGACATGGCATTTTTTTTTATGCGATAACCAACACCCACGCGGGCGGAGCCGCGTGCAAAAGCTATTATAATTATATATGAATATGTATTTATTTTGTGACATAACACACATTACAATACAGTTATGTATTATGTGGCTTTGATGCTTGAAAAAGGCTATATCTCGAAAAGTAGCTATCAATTCAATGGGCTTTTTATCACTTATTATTAAACTATTATTTTTCTAGTACTGAGTATGTTTTATTTTAAATAGAAACACTATCAATACGACCAGACAACTATGTACTGGCTGAAAACGTATAATTGCAAAGAATCACCCACATAACGAAACAATAGTTCACAGTCTGATGTCTTGCCCACGCTTATGCGACTGCCACCCGCGTGCAGCTTTGACTGCTAGACAGACACAAATCCATATATCCATATATTATACGCCTGAATGGCAGACTAAAGCCAGTAAAGCGCTACAAGTTTTCAGTGAGCGTCGTCAGCACATGTGCGCACGTGTTCCGTATAACATGCAGATCCATTCTTCTAGAAACCCCACATATACGGAATAGTAGGAAACTTTAAATCGATAAGCATCTCCCACGTACTAATAGTTATCCAGAAATACTAAATAATGTGGATGAAGGGCAGCAGCAACGTTATAAAAAGTTCGCGGCCTGAGCCTAGCCGGCAAGCTTTCACATCAGATAAGATAAAATGCAATTAAATAGCTTTATCGAAAGCAATAAAGGCTTAAACAAATATCGTTGTTTTATCCCTATTTATTTTTGCCATGTTGATAACATGTTTAACTTGACCGCAGTTATTACATTTTTGAAGTTCTTAAATTACGGAAAACCGAAATCAGTGATTTAAAATTACCTGATCCCATCATCGGATATTTTAGCGATTTTGCTTGGTGAAAATACGGAAGAAAGGGAAATTGGACGAAAGAGGATCGTCAATAATGGAGTCACAGCCATAACCTGCCTGAAGTTAGCACATTTGTCTAATTAACTATACTCCATTTGAAATAAGATTAGACATTTAACTAAACCTTTTTACAGTTCGATCAACCGATTTTGACTTCTATTGCGTTAGGGGCATAACAAATGGCAGCTGCAGTAAACAGTTGGTATTGTAACTACTTTTTTGCTTTTAATGCCATCCTTATGCCTACGATATAGAAGTCAGAATCGGTTGAACTGTCTGTAAAAAAGGTTTGTTTAAATGTCTAATCTTATTTCAAATGGAGTATAACTACATACTTAAAAGTATAAATGCACAAGAGTGGAAATGTTTCCTTGTTACACGGCACAGGATGAACTGATTCAGCTAGAAATAATGCGTCCTTGCTTACTAGACGTAATTTTCATCCCGGAAATCAGAGGAATTCTATAAGGGCGGCGTTGCGGATTAGTCTATTTTTTTTTTTATAATTTTAATCTAGTATCAAAATATTGATCTCGTCGGTAATTATGAGGATTCATAAATGTGCGTGCGACATTTATGTCGTGTCGCAAGTTGCTTGTCGCGAAACATCCGTTGGTATATTACGTGAACTCTGAGATTGCTGCGCATGCACAATGAGCCGACAGCGACTGCTTGCAAGCGCTCGTTAGCAGACAGATCGATGTTGTTGTTGATATTGCATTGTGGGTTATGTCGGTGGAACTTTACTAACGTCTATTATAAGTTTTTAAACCGCTTTCTAGGATGATAGCTATTCGCAGAAGAGACCACGCGTCGTTGCAATTTCAAGAATATCTCGAACTATGCCTACAGTTACACCCAACAGTAGGGTTATGATCTCAATAGTCTATTTACGTAGAGTATCTGTGGAATGTACGGAATGCTCCAAGATTGCGTCTATGTTGCAGCTATATCGACAAATGAGGCGCCTGCAGCGTGGCAATAGACACCACACGTCTAAACCGCTGGCAGTGACAATTCTGGATTCAATGCAATGACGTAAAAGAGCGATATGTGTGTTGAATCTCTTCAGAATTAAAGCACTTAACACAATCAAAGACAAGTGCCAGCAAATGGTTATTGCGATTCATCCACCCGTATCAATTTTTGACTCCTTGATTGCGGTGCATTCATAGTCATTTAATACTTATCATCATCATCTGCCTAGCCTTTTCCCAACTACGTTGGGGTCGGCTTCCAGTCTAACCGAATGCAGCTGAATACCAGTATTTTACATGGAGCTGCCTATCTGCTCTCCACAACCCAGTTACTGGGTAATACGATACACCTTGGTAAGACCGATTGTCAGGCCTTCGGGCTTTTCATAATGTCATTTAATACTTAGCGGATTATATTAATACGCGGATTATGCAGGAAAAGTTTTTATTCAGTACGCAAACTTTGATCATGAATTCAGCATACCATTCAAAACGCCCCAGCGAAGAAATTTTTCGTCAGTTTTACAAAAAAGCTGTTTCATAGAAAAGTGCAATACCTACGCGGTCAAAATGTATAGAACAGCTGTTTTTTTTTTTTTTTGTAACCCCAACACAAAATTTTTCGCTGGGGGGTCTAGAATGATATGCTGAATTCATGTTTACAGTTTGCGCACTGGATAAAAACTTTTCCTGTATTATTATGCGCATGGGTAAACTTGTAGCCCTATATCCTGGCTCTAATCAGGTTTATTTAGGGAACAACTAGAAACTCTTTTATAGAAACTGAGGTCTTCTAGATCAATATTATATCACCTACAGTGTACAATTATTATCCACAATAGTTGGAAAAATTCATTAAAACTCCAAAGTTGGTACCTAGGTAAACGTTACACGAATCTCATTAGGTAGTCGAAGTTGGAAAATGACGCAAGTAAATACTAAGTAGATTAACTGTGGTGGCACTAGATTTCTACTAAAAATACAAGGTAGGTATTGATTGGCTTTCAAATCAATGTTTCCTGTTCCAACTAAATGATTGCTGCCACTTTCAGGTGACTATAATGTCGGTAAATCATTACAAAATTCAATGGCATGTTTGGTATTAATGATACTCCACATTTCCTAGGGGTTTATAGTCATGTCATTCTAAGAAATATCGATAGGCTCAAGGACTTTTTGACTTGCGTAACCACTGGATGATTTAAGTATTAATTATTCAGAGGGATAGTATTTTTAATCAAATAGGTATGTAAATGAGAATATTATACATTGAACAGCAAGCTCCTCCAAGACTCGTATGGGAGAACATTAATTGTCTCTATTAAAACTTGTTAAAACCTTCCTGCGGTCACTGACTGGGTTATTAGACAAATCTTGTGAGTGGGCGCGTCTACCCTACGACCTTTGATTGTTTTAATAGCGCTTTAAATTCCGGTCAAAGGGCCGGAGGTACGTCACAACCCACTGCTTTATTCGTGGAATGTGTTGTACGCAGCAGTGCAGCACTCAATTCATGCTCAGAAAATAAACACACTTTAATGAGAATATAATAGCTCTACCTCTTCTTATTACATTAGCAGTCTTCTTAAATTCATCAAAACTAAATCCATTGCGACATTGGGAATCTCAACTCGGCAGGGTACAACGCCGCTATGGTAAATGTCAGCGGACGTGTCGCTTCGATTTAAGCCAGCAATGTACTCGGTGACGTATGAGATAGTGCTGTAGACAGTCAGATTCTAATTCTGTACTGGTGACGTCGTGTTCGAACGAAACAATCGAAAGTTATTCCGAGTGCTAAACCGACACACGTGACTCGGTATGCCGCGTTCTATTCGAAACACCGATTTGCGGAAGTCGATTAAAACTATATCGATTAAACTTTAGTTGGAGGTACTATGTACTTTCTCATATTTTGAGCTAGGATGTCTTCAATTTTCAACAGATCATTTTGTTTGAAAAAATATTTGATATCAGGGATTAAGTTTGTAACCTCCAGGGATTTTGACCAGTTTTCTGAAAAAACGCGCGAGAACTATAACATTGCACCACGTTTGTACTTATTCCTCGAATAGTTACGCACCCATCGTTCCTATGGTACACACACGTAATCCCGTATTTCCGTGATTCGGTAATTGCAATCTCTACTAGCATCAATATCAATAGTACCATTAAAAGTATTTTTCCCAAAGAAGATGCAAAAAACGAGGTCTGTTAAAATAATAAGGTTAATTTTCAAATTTCGCGGGCTACGTACACACGGCTACACATCAACCTATACATTTCCAGTATAAGCTGAACTCGCATTGTATAGGATTTCCGTAAAGTGCGAGATCAGCGTAAACTGGAAATGTATAGCTTGATGTGTAGCCGGTGTGTACATTCGATTATCGTTTTTTTTATGTTGGTACACTCGTCTCGAACGTAATAATATGTTCACAGTTTCAGCTATATTATATAGCATGTTTAGTTTGTTTGTGAGAGCCATAAAAGTTAGTAGTGTAAAGCGTGGTCGGCCATTTTCTGCTGTCAAAAAAATGGATCAAAGAATTTGTATCAAATTTTATGTAAAAAATAGAATTAAGTGCTCAAAAACACTTGTAATACGGTGAGTGTACTCTGAGTAAAAAAAAATGTTTACAAGTGGTACAAGCTTTTCACAGAAGGTCGAGAAGATGTGAATGACGACGCTCGCCCTGGACGCCTCAGCACATGAACAACCGATGAAAATGTCGAAAAAGTGAAGAAAATTGCTATGGAGAATCGTCGAATCACTATTAGAGAAGTTGCTGCGGATGTGCTGATGATATTGGTTGACTCATGCCATGCAATTTCAAGGACAACCCAAAAAGTGCATATCAGAACTGCTTCGAGGATTGGAAAAAACGCTGATACAAGTGTATTATATCTACTTTGAAGGGGACAAAATAGAAATTGATGAATATATTTTTTTTTTTGGAAAAATGATAATTCACCTTATTTTTTTAAGAGTCAGCGTATAGTAAGAACTTTTAAGAAATTCAGGGAATAAAAGTACGTTTGTTTTTTTTCATGCAAAAAGCATCATCACTTTCCATGTTTCAAATAAACATAAAGACAAATTGTTGACAGTCGACGTTTTTTTGCCGCGAAGGCGTTTCTTTCTGAAATTCTCCGTGCTTCGCTGCGAGTGCGTTCCAAACTTCCAGCCACAATTAAATTTGGGTTAAAAATATAGTATTTATCGTACTATACCATGTAAAATACTGGAATTCAGCTGCATATGGTTAGACTGGAAGCCAACCCCAACAAAGTCGAGAAAAGGCAAGCACATTTTAATGACTTCACTTTTACAAGTCTCTTAATTTATTGATTGCAAAAATTACATAATTATGTACGTCTCTGGGACACCATCCGTAAAAAAGGAAACCACCTTTGGTATAGGAAAAAACTTTTAATCTTATATAACTAATGATATCCTCAATTGGCCCACCTAGGGGTGAATAATTGACAAACAAAACATGCACATCAGAGGTGCTATCCTCCTAATTATTTTAAGAATGTTCAGTCTTATCTCAATCTGTCAACAATACCTCAAAGTTCCATACATTTTCCAGACTTATGATTGTCGCCGAGATGAGACTTCGTCTAGATTTTGGACGTTTTTACTTACGAGAATTGCCCTTCAGAATCCAAAGAATATTAAATATTATATAAAAATATTCTACATTGTTAGACATCATGTTACTTGAATGTATGGAAAGACTATACTTCAGTTTGCATTATAAGCAAATAATAAGCAAATATGAGTAAAATTATATTTAAATGAAATTTAATTGAGATTCTGGACTATACAAGCAATACTGATAATTATGTGATGTACTCGTATGTACGCGTATGTATATGAGTCAACATACTATGCACAGTCAAACTTGCTGTATTATTGAAATGTGGTTTCACCACTAAATTAACAGATATGTGATGTGAATGCAGCCACTGCCGAGTATTGACTCATCTTATGCATAGTACAGTTGGTAGGATATCAGTCAAACCATGGAAATGGTCTTTTGGGGCGTTGTTTAGTTTAACCAGCTACATCCCGCGGTTTCACCCGCATAGGTCTCGATCCCATGTCCTAATCCAGGTCGTGGTCTACCCAAGTGCCAAATTTCATCGAAATCCATTCATCCAGCAGTCCTAGCTTGAATGTGTTGTTACGCTTGCAAAAAATCCAATCTTTTCTTTTTATTATAATTAATTGTGACAATGTGTTCCCGATGGGATTTCCGATCAACAAAAGTCATGAACTTCCATACAAACGTTCGTCATACTTAGTTCCTTATTGCTCACTTTCGTTATAAACTGAACTCTAGTAAAGTCTGGCAAAATTTCATACTTCTAACCCCAGCGGTTAAGGCTGTCTGCTGTCTGTCAGTGAGTGAATTAATTAATGAATGAATTTAAGATAAGGTAGATAAACAGTATAAACCATAAGTCTGTCAAATCCCGGCTAATGAGACACAATTAATTTTCTATTGTAATGGCCCCTATAGAGGCTGCGTGATAGTTAACCGGTTAAGCTAAATGGTAATCTAGAACAGAACACAAATCCATGCCTATATTTCCGAAGGGTTAGGCAGAGGTGTACATATAGTACACCCACATTTTGCTAGTTATATTTGAAACCCATGTAAAAGGGAGCCAGGCCTATTGTAACCACCCGGACACAAATTCAGACTGTAGCTGCTGCTGAGTTATTCCAGATTGAAAACCCAATAACACTTCCCTGAACCAAAAATCAAACCAAGGACCTCATGCTCAGCAGTACTGCATGCAACCACTAGAACCTTAACCCCCACTAGCTCGTAGCATACAGTTACAGCAGCTTTAACTAGCCAGGGGTCATTTAACAAACATCTCTTTGTCATAGGAGTAACAGACAGTCCGCTGTGAAGGGCCTGCATGGAGGACGACGAGACAGCAGCTCATGAACTATTAAACTGCCCGGCGGTCGATAATTACAGGTCAAGATACCTCGGTAAACCAGGTACCCAACGTGAGATTGTCAGCAACACCAAGGCGTTGCTGGCCTTTCTAGAGGAGCTGGGGTGGATCGAATAACTGATTCTCCCACCCGTACGCAAAATACGCGCTTTGACGTGGACTTGCAGACAACAGCCCGTTTTACCTATTATTATCTAACCACTAGAACATCGCCTACACGAGGGCACCGCCGTGTCCTCTTAGAGACGATCGGCGGCGGCGATCTCTCGCGTCCGACCCTGGTTTAGGCCATGGTACGGAACGAGAGTGCATGGGTAGGCAGTACATGCGCCCTCACGGCCTTAGTTACCGCAGGAGACGCCTGGACGTCGGGAATCCCGGGCTGATTCCCAGCCACCGTGGGGCGGGCTTGCGGATGACGAGTAATGGGTAGCTCGCTGTCCAGTAAGGACCAAGCCCGGGTCGACGGCGCGTTGTGTTCCACGCGCGCCTCAAAGAGATAACTGGTGGGATCCGCAAAGGCCGATGCCTGCCAGGGGTGCCGGTCGATCGAAAAAGATACCGTGGCCCTTGACACACAGGCAACTGAAGGAACACGGGTGGATTTTGGTCAGTAAATGTCTGACACGCCCTAACTCCACCCAGAGTGGGAGAAGTTATTAAGGTAAAAAATAACCATTAGAACATGCTCAACATTATCTATCTTCCTGATTAAAATACACACTATTATACAAAGAGAGTACATCTTTTGTAGAACATAGGGCATCAGCTTCCTGGTTGACTGTTGTTGAAAAATTCTCCACAAACTACATACTGTTATTGGTTAATAAACATACGTTTTGTGGTTATTAATAATTATACCAGGACTAATACAATGAGTATGTGCATTATATTACAAATTACGAATAACGGAAACCATGCCATATAAACCAACCTACAAAGTCTTGTAGCCTATGAGGTATATGGATTTTTTGATTATACAGGCTAAAATGAAATGTGTGTGTGTGTAATAACAAGCAAGTTAGTGTCGTATTTCTTTAGGCAAGATTTTTTTGTTACAACATACTGTACTTTGCTATGTATGTTGGAATTAGGGTATGCAGTCAAATAATTAACATTTTATTTTCATTTTACTTAATATCTAAAACTCTAAACTTGCAGGCGTTCAGCTACGCTAGCCACAGTTGGTCCGTCGATGGATCTTTAGATACCAAGACCCATCCGTGCCTTGGAAGGCAAATAAAATTTTTCTCCATACAAAACTACATTATGGAAGGTGTGACTAGAATCAATTCTATTGTAGTTTAAATGTTGACATTCAAAAGTGCCTTTTAAGTGCCTATTTGAAATAAATACTTTGACTTTGAAGCCGTTGGTCACTGTTGTCATTCGTGAATCAGTGAGAGTTGTTAAGGGTCATCAGAAGCTTGAAAGTCTCACAACAGGTCTTAACAAGGGGTATAGTGTTACCCAGTAAATGGGCTGTGGAGGTCAGATAGGCAGTCGCTCCATGTAAAACACAGGTCCACAGCTGCATCTGGTTAGATTAGAAGCTGACCCCAACATAGTTTAGAAAAGGCTAGGCAGATGATGGTAATTATTAAAACTTTGAGATAAAATAATTGTATGGGTGAATAGACATTCAAATGTTATTGTTACCATTGGTTCATATTGTAAAAAATATTTTAGAAGAAATTATATAATAAAAATGTTTGTTTTTGTTACACATTTTTACTATATTATTTCTAAAATTAAAATCAACAAAACCTAAGTACTGATCCAGTTTATTGATATGTATTATTAAACAAATCATTATTTTGTTCTACCATTGTTTGTAATGCTGTTCCAGTTGATTGATATTATTCAAAGATTAATAACATTATCGTATAGCAGTTCCGTGTATCACGATAATGATGTAAGAAGATGCACCTCCAAAATGAAAATCAATTGAGTTTCATCTTAGTATCAAATACAATATTAAGCAGAACCTAAGCCTGTTTATAGGTATGTCTTAATAATTTCAAATATATTAGTTAGGAATTAGTTAATGCTAATTTGATAAGAGTAGTATAATATGATAAAAGGTGAAGTAATAGACAGCTCGGGAGCCAACAGTTAACTATTAGTGTCCATCCATAGCAATTTGTATCCATTGTGATATAAAATATAAAAGACAATTGTGACTAATGCGATAGTGAGGGTTGGGAGTAACTTTAAGATGACCCTTATCATGGATGGATCATGTATTGTACGAAAGCTTTCTTACCTGATGCAGAGCAGTGAGGCCGTCGACGTTGGCGGTGTTAATATCGGCGCCTCTCTTCAAAAGTCTCTGTACTTCATCTTTATCGCCAGCCGTGCATGCCGCCAAAAATACTATCCCTGAAGAAAACTGGATCCTGGTAGCCCGCCGCGGCGAGGGGGATTGTTTGTTCGTATCCGATTCTTCCCATCTCTTCAACTGCTCCGCTCTCTTGAACAACGCTGACGAAGACCTATTATCCGTCATTTTAACTCTCGACTAACCACTTTACACACAATATGGTCCATACGAACACTTTTCACGGGGCATAGATTGTGTTTTTACTGCATACAGTACACAAACGCCGAGTCCATAACTTAATTGCCAAAAAAGGAAACATGAAAGAGGAAACGTTCCAGGGAGATTGATACTAAGAAGCATTCACGCGACCATTGTTCCACACACTTGTTGAATTATACGAATTGCACATCCGGACTCCAATTCTAAGTACATGACATAACCAATAAGCTAGACATTTAGCGTGGCAGCCATTACGAGAATAAATTTAAGCAGCCTACCAAAGTACCTACATACCGAATGCAAAAAGAAAAACTAGGCAGCGAATAAGAATGACGGAAGGAGAAAACGCCTAGCGCCACCTAGCACAACAATGACACTAAGTTGCCATAATACAAAAATTTTAAATGTGTTTTAATGCAAAATCGTAATTGAAAACCTACTTGGACCTTATATTCTCGGCAAACTTATCGAATTTAATATATTACTTTACTATTTCTTTGTTTCAGATAGATACGGACACGGAAATATTCATCTGTAACTAAGTTAATGGCACGCTATCATGCCCTTGCAGGTAAACAGATACCCACCTTGAACAAAATTTAGGTTTAGCACGTTAGCTACCAAATTTGTGGTAATTGCAAAGGGTTTCACTAACACGAAATAAGTGTTTGTTCAGTTTGAGCTTTGTTTGAAGTCATCGAAAATGCTATTCATGAGGGAGTTGTTCCCTTTTTAAATTGAAATGGTAAATCTATTGAAATACAAGGCATCAAAACATTTTCTCCTTTTGCTATTCTGGACACAATTATTGCTTTTACAACATTGTGCCATTACAATGAAATCTTGACGTATTATGATTACGCCGAAACACCAATTTTCAACCTCAGCTTAGGAGAAGGCACTCAAGCGAGGTAATTGCGTAACACATCATCAGTAGGAATGGCTTTCATTTTGTCAGTTCAACAACATAATTTTATTGCGTTATTTACTATGTTGAGCTGACGAATTTTTCGAACTTTATGAAGCAATGGATTAGCAATATCCAAAAACAATTTAGATTAATAATGATAGTGTGTTAGCGGCAGTTCAGACAGGGCGATAAACCCGAGCAATATACTGGCTCCATTGCTATTTTTTCGTTCTGTCTGAACGGACCCTCAAGCAATTAGGGTGCTGAAAACCTCAAATAGTTGGGAAACTTAACAGGGTACTGTGTTGCCTGTTCGGTGTCCATAACATTGTCTACAGAGAGAAAGTCCTCCACAGGTGCCTCTAGATGATAACACCGGCAGCGTCTGTCTAAAAACTCTGTTTAACAGTACCTATCATAATCCCTTCAGTGATATTTTGGTTGCTCGTTCTGAGGTTTTTGATAGTTCAATTTCAACAGGAGATGTTTTATAGAATTAAAATGTACAGAGGCGAGCACATCAAGCTACTCTAATCTGTCAAATATCTTTGATATATTGTCAACTTTATTACAAAAGTATAAGGTTCATATTCAATTAGGAAAACTTGACATTTTGGGGTGCGTGGTCTATGGCGGCCCAAGGGTGTTTCAAATTGGTGTTGATTTCGATACGTAGAATCAGAAAAGATGCAGTAATCACCAGTAGATGAGTGTACGATGCTCGAAATCTTACAAAAGAGCAAGCAAGCAAAGAGCACTAACCCCCTTGAGATATGTTTTTACAATAAAGCTAAAACACGGAAGTCTTTAATTCTCATCAAAAGCTTAAATTTGAACTTTCATAATATCTCTAACTGATGAAACCATGGGTTTCTCATACAAACTTTAATTCCCCTTTATAACTCACTATAGGATTATTTTTCAGAATAAAGTAGCCTATATCCTTTCCCGAGATCCAATGTGTCTCCTTGCTAATTTTATCACAATCGTGGAAATTGGTTCAAGCGTGAAAAGGAACCAGGCCGACAGAATTACTTTCGAATATAAGTGATTAATATGGATATGAACTCACATAACTGGCCATCGTTAACCAAATAATTAACTTAATTAAAGCTTTATTATTCGAAATATTTAGCGGTACCTAGTTAACGTAACTCATTGTCTCTTTACTGAAATATTATTTTATTACATAAGTCATTGTGTTAGTGATTTACTTAAAAATTATTGATAAAGCCTACGGAAATTTGGCAGGACTTGAAAACATAAGCAAAAGAGGAGAAATTTTATAAAAGAGGGGTGTATTATTAGAGTCTGTAAGGATAATTACCAAGAGACTGTCTTGTGTATTTATAAATAAGTACATTTATCATTTTTCTTTCTTCTGTTCATATGACCATGGAATAGTAACAAGAACTTAATAATTAAACAAGTTACTCACCTATGTTCATAATATTATCAAGTCAAAAAATATGCATCCACCTTAATAGTTCACAGAAAAGTTATTTAATCCATCTGTAAACGCGCTGAGAATATCAGTGACACTCGTTGTGAAATAGCAACATTGAAATTTAAAAGTAAAAAATATGCATTCTAAAATTGTTTACGCCAAAATAATTTTAATCTTACATCATTAGATGACATTCAATAATCAAAGCCAAAATTTACAATTTTAAATTTTTGTGGAGCTTTTTGACGGAGTTCACAAACAAGTCAAAGATGCAGATGAGAACAAGCCAGCTTGCTTCCTCGCTAGCGGGCTCTGGTGTTCACTATCAGTATCAGTAGTTCGCGTCGCGAGTCGGAGTCAGAAATTATTCAAAATTTAAGATGGCCATGTGTCACGATGGTTTCTTGAATTGTAATAGTTAACTTTATTTGTTTTGTGTGAAAAAAGTGCTTTGCCATGATGGCTGACTTAAGTGTTGATATATTAAAGTTGCCGGAGGACATACGAGATAAATTAGCCGAATTAGACTTGGAGTTATCCGAAGGTAAGAATGCAGTAAGTCTGCGTTACTCTTAGATCGATAATTTGTTAATTTAGATTATAGTTTTTAGTAAATTAGCTTTTATTTATTAATTTATGGTTAGTTTCTGTATTTTATTTAAATATTTTTGATGTTAGTTTAGTGTTAGAAATACGTTTTTTTGACGCAGTTTGCCAGCTGATGTCTTCGGTAAATAAAAGGAGTATGAGTTTACAGTGGTTGATTTTGATATGTTGTGATAAAGTTATGTGTGTTAGATGCTCACGCTCGAATAGTTACGTTGTCACACATGGCGTACTAAGGAATGCAACACACTGCACGAGACGACGACGCTTCTTAGAATACGCTTTACTTACTCGCAACTTTGTATCGTTGTTACTTTTGTTAGGCCGCGAACAAGTCTGGCGGGCACTCGCCGCCGTGCATTTAAAACCTTCAGAAAAGTGGTATCTGCCGCTATAATACACATAAAACAACTTTTAAAACAGATCAAAACAGGAGTCATGGTCTAGTACTATGAGGATTGTTAGTTTTATTTTACTCTATAAACAAAATACGTACTTATAAACCAATACGACGACCTACACACTGTCGGTTCCTTTGTGAACATATCATCCCAACTGTGGTCAACTTAGTAAGAATAAATTACTCATATCCTCTGCAGGTTTAGACACTCAATTTAGTGTTATTCGTTACAACTCCAGGAAGTGGGAGGGCATCAAGATTGTACTGGTTTTAGGCTTCATTGTGACTTCCTTGAATTGATAATAACTTTGTGGTACAGACAGCTTTGCAGCTATTGCTGTTCCATTATTGGTTTCGAGACTTTGGTATTATTAGTAGTACGAACTGACAAGGATTATTATGTAACAATAAGCTGCAATTAAGGAATTTTTAATTCTTATAAGATTAAAAAAAAAAAAAACATGATCATGACTCATTTCAAAATTAATATTCCTTTGATACTTTGAAAAAAGGGAGCGGTATTATCCTTTAATAATTTCAAAACAAAAAAAAAACTTGCAGAACATGTCTATTGGGATGTTTTATATAAATAACAATAAAGAGTTATTTAATGCCAACCAACCTGAATGAGATTTATGTTATTCAGCTATAGGACACCCCAACTAAAATATACTTATTCAAAGCTTGAATTGTTTAATATTGAAGCTATACTATTAATATTATATGAATGAATACACATCCAAGCCTACTAAAAAGTATAAAGTAGGTACATAAATTATCATCAGAAAAACTTTTTAACAAAATATAAATGAAATCTCAGAATTTTAGTTCAAACCTTACATAAAAAATCATATTTTCAATCAATAAGTTTTCAATATTTAACATAAATAACTAAAAAGTCAATAACTTAAGTTTTGTTATTGAAAAATATGGTATTGACACTTTTACATTAAAAGTAATACCTAATAGTCGAAAATTTAAAACTAGTAAGGTAGGTATTATATACATATTATTATATAATATACTACATTGTGTTCATAGGACTGGGCTAAGGGCTATTCAACATGGCCATACTGACATTCTATTGTTGTGTATTTAGATATGTTATTATGATTGAGATCTATTTTAATAAAAGCTATGCTAATAGGATTAAACCTGTGTGATTTATTTTCATTTTTACAGGTAATTAGGTATTGCTAAGTGTAGGTACCACGAATGGTATTGCAAAGTTTAGGCAGGTATTACTTAATTAACTTATAATTACACTAATTACCTCATTATTTCGAACTGATTTATTGCCATATAGGTATTATTTCTTTTAAGTAGGTATCGTATTTATTAGTGATGTGCCAAATACGAGTTTTAGCGAATATGTATAATAGGCCGAAAACAGAATATTTGGCCGAATGTTCGGTAAAATATTTTTGGCCGAATGTTCGGTAAAATATTTGGCCGAATGCTCGGTAAAAATTACCAAAACGTATATTCGGCAGGATTTGGCGCACAAAAATTCAAGTCTATGCTTGTCGAGCGCGTGGAAGCGCACTTCCATTCCACCCGCTGACGCCGCTATCCTAGACGGCCCGGACTGTTAAGCTCACATTCCCACGGACGTAATAAAATCGTGGCGGGATTTTTTCGCGCACTGCATCTTCAGTGCACTTCTTAGCGCCGAGACTTGAAAAACGAACAGTAAAACCCACTGTTCGATTTTAGACGCGCTTAGATGCACTCTGTTGGATTGTCAATACACGGTTCAACACTGAGAGTTGAAAATCCAGTGCGCGCCAAAATCCCGCCGCGATTTGATTACGGCCGGGTGAACGTCGACTTATTGCATCATCTAGTCTAGTTAGATATGCATCTTGCCCTTGTGTTAGCAACAATTCATTTTTGTTTATGTTGAAGGGCCCACTTGTATTTTTTAATTTATTGTGACTATTCATGTATGCCAATAGAGTTTTTAGTACAATATAATTCGGTAGAAGGTTCGGCATTTTTGCAGAATAAACGGCCGAATACGAATTTTCGGTAAACCCGCCGAATATGCCGAATACCGAACATAAAACGAATATTCGGCTCATTACTGGTATTTATTGTAATCCTGCCCACCATTCCTACTACTATTATTTTGAAAATCTGTATGTTTGTTACTCAATCACGCAAAATCGACGATCGGATTTGGGTTAACTTAGGCAAACAGATAGTTTATAACCTGGATTAAGACATTGGATACCTTTTATTTCGTGGCATAATTTCCGACACCCAGGCAGGCGCACCCTCTGGCAAAAGCTAGTATTCAATATTTTTTGTTTTAAAGAGTTATTGAGGAATTCCATTATTCAGCACTCTGCATATATCCGGGATTCCTCATCAATAATTCCGGCAGAAATCCTCACAAATGAGCAGTGCACCTGCACTGCTCATTTGCGGCGTGTTTATCGAAAGTTGAATTACAAGCTCCGAAAACCGGGTTACAAACCAATATTTGTTTGTTTGGTTTCATATTCCTAAACCAATGTAGTAGTTATTCATCATTATCATATTCCGTTTAAGGGTGTGCCTGATGCGGGTTGTTCGAAAGAGATACCGCGGCCCCTGGCACACAGGCAACTGAGGGAACACGGGTGGGTTTTAGTCAGTAAAAGTCTGACACGCCCTCCCGCTCCACCCAGAGCGGGAGAAGTTATTTGATGATTTCCCACCCAAAAAAAAAAAAAAAAAAGGGTGTGCCTGCTCGTCGAGCATTGGTTGATGCTGCGCTAAAGTCACGTTGTATCGAAACCTAATTGACATATTATATTATTATGACGTCGCGTATCGCGTATATGCGCAGGGTACAGGTAGTTCGGCAAATAGCGCAGTGTGAAAACTCACGTTTGTATAAACGATTTCAAAATTTAAAAAGGGAGGAGGTAGGTACTCTATTCGTCTGTATATATATTTTTTGTAAAATAAGTTTTTGATATTTTTGTCTTTTGTCTTCTTATCTTATCTATATCTTAAAAATTCTTTTTTTTTAATTTCAACTCTCGGATTGTAAAGGATACTGCTCTTCATAACACCATTTTAACCTATTGGATACTTGTTCAGAACTTCCACGTTCTTACTACCACTCCTTACTAAATTAACGCTTTTGTTTAATATATTTTCAATTTATTTTTTTATTTTTTGGCACGAGCATACATATAGCTGTCAAAGGCCAGCGTTCTTTTTTAATGTACAAAAAAGTAAATAAATAAAATAAATTTTTGATCGCGGAACTCTTGACTGCTCTCTGTCTGCGTGGGTTTGTCAATCCATCACATATTATTTATTACACTTTTGTTGTTTCTAATATAATAATAATTATGTAATAAATAATAATGTGACGTGTAAGCGCAGCGGCGCAATGCGAATGTTACACATTATGTTTGGTTATTTGTTTTTGTTGCCTTATTTATTATTTAAAACATGTATGTTTGATGAGCGTCAATCGAGTGTGCAGTTGCGAATTCTTTAGCCACACGACTGATTATTGTTTTATTAATGTTATAAATGCGCTCGATCTATTTTAATTTACTCCATGAATAGTAACAACAGTAAATTATTCCTTTGGAATGCTTTATTATTAATACTATCGCCATTTACAAAGAATATACGACGATCTTAAAGTATTCAATTTTTTTTTATCCTATTTGATGTCGGATTAGCTTACAATTTTGTTTAAATAAAGTAAGCAATTCGCGTGGATTATCCTATTTTCTTACATAGTTGGTAGGTAAAGGATAAGTTTAAAAAAAACTGCTTATTATGGTTTGATCTTGGTATGCTGCTCATACTCGATAGTTCTGAAGATTAATCCATAACACCAATGGAAAAACCAAATGAAATTGAAAGCTTACCATTAGATAAATACCTACCTACGCTTTGGAATGGGCAACTAGCTTCATCTTCTACCTCACCGACCTTGACAATTCAAAAGTGCCTTTAATTGGTTTATTTGAAATAAATGCTTTGAGTTTTGAGTTTTGAATCCCACAGTGCATTTACTAAAGAAGTTTGTTCATCGTCCTGCAATAATATCATAGAACTAAAGCCTCAACAACGTATGCATCTATGTGTATAAAGTGTCTACGTTTGGCGTTGCGCAAACGTAGACACTTTTTGTTGCCGACACGGCACACCATCACAGGAAACCGTAGTTGCTGTGTCATGTAGCGGTGATCGGATACAGTCGGTTCTATAGAAATCAAATATTCATCGGTAGCTTGTATCTGACATAAGACACAAAAGTGTCCACGTTTGCGCCCTGCCTATAGGGCCGCTACATCGGAATATCCGGGCAGTGCTTTAGCTTTTCAGTTCTAAGCAGAAGCACTTACAACACTACTAAAAGCATTCATAAAATACGTTGTTTACGATTTAGTGTAAATATGAGGGCCAACAATCGGATAAAACAACTCGGATGCATTCCTGCTTCCCTGAAATACAATACTTACTCCAAAGAATGAAAACTAACATACCTAGCTACTTATAACTTTTATAACATTCCAAACTTTTCCCAATTATCATGTCCATATATATCCCATAACTAAGTAGTACTAACTGTATTTATCTTAGTTTCTTTCTTATTCGAATACAAATATATAATAACTGGTACCTACTTGGTTTGTGCCTGAATTGTTATAAAAATGTCTGGGCTAATCCAGGTGTATGACAGCCTTGCCTACAGAAGTAAAACCACATCGCATCATCGCATGGGATTGCACCCAGTTGCTTCACAGAGTCTTACCTAAAGTATTATTGAGTGATAAACGGTAATATCATACGGCGACAGGTGTGGGTTACGGGTGCGACACGTTAAATCATTCGATTGAGACCACGAGCGTGAGCATGTAATACGCGACAATTACTCCACTAAGTACTCTAATCTTGTAATATGATGATATGTAAGCTCTTTCCTCCTTTCGATTTAGTTTCAAAACCAACCTCTGTAACTATGTGCTACGTATGTGAGTAGTTAAGTAAATTTAAAAAATAAAATTAAAACTTTGCTCCACACTAGGAATTTTTCATTTTTCAACATACACAAACAGCCAGACCCGGAACAACTACTTGTAGGTCGTATAAATATTTGTTCCGTGCGGGAATCGAACCCGCAACAAGCAGAGCAGCAGTCAAGCGCTTAACCACTGCGCCAACCGTGCCGTCGTCGACTAACTTACTCAGGAACTTCGATTGCTGATAATATCTCAGGTTCTTAGTCATATTATTACAAATATTTTACTACATTGTGTAGTATCGGAAATTAGGAGCCTTTGCCAGTTTATCTTACGTTGTGTATGAAATTGGTCTCGGCAAACCGATTCGTTTAAAAATTATTGAAGCTTCTATCCATATCGGAAGCCAGCAATCGATTCCAGCTAGAGACAGCCAAGTTCGCTGATATTGTACAAACTAAATACTAGTAACTCAATCGCGCTTTGTCAAATAAACTGTCGTCTACGTAAAGAATAAATCGAACAATTGATTGCTCAATTATACAAACCTCAGACATATTTCTGTAAACATGATATTTTTCCTGGCCGGCTTTCGAAAGGGGGAATGAAATTAATCGTCGTTCTATTCACTGATACGTAGGTATAAATACAATCTACTCAATGGGCAGTTATAAAAGGAAAATGCCACAACAACTATGCATGAAATTACATGTTTCACAGTATTATGATACTTCGGGAAGCGTAGGGAATAAACGCTATGAATAAAGGGGAAGCGAGTCTTGCAAAACCAACATTACGTTTCATATTTCTGAACACAGTGTTGCGGTAATGCCTAGAAACATTTCGAGGACCGTTATTCCCCACCACTTCCACCCTCCACATTCAATTTTGGTAACATCTTTCTGAGTCTATTGTGGCTACCAGACTAACGGCTACCGCCTAAGGCTAACTTCGTTATGAGTCTATTGTGGATCACGCCAACGGCTACCGCCTAAGGCTAACTTCGTTATGTGGATTCCTGGGCATTGACAATTTCGGGGAGTAAGATATAAGTGAAATATTTTGCATCTACTCTTTTTGCACAGAATTACAATTTTAATCAGCTTTTAGGGCTCGCTTCCTTTTTCAAAATGCATTTCCTCATGTAAATGAAACGCTGGCTGCTCGATATTTTATTTTATTTTAACTTTGTTCACCTCTCTCTGTACTTTTAATTACGAGTTATGATAAAGACATGCGGAATAGAATCAACACAATGTAATCTTCATACCTTTCAGCATATTTATCCTTATTATTCTGCGCTATTGTTCTACAAGCTAAGTCGACGCGTGCGCAGGCACATACGACCTCTTTCTTTTCGCCGATATGACGCATCACCTAACCCGTTTTGTCGTCATGACTCGCTCTGACTAAGCCGGAGCTGTGGTTACTATTACGCTTCTCATACAAAAAATTTATAAAATCGGTGTGATATGATTAGTGATTGGCAAACACTATGCCAATTTGAGAATAATATGAGGTGTAAACTTAAAACTAAGGTCTGTTAAAGAGCTTCACAAACTGGTGTTTTTCATACTGATGCAAGCAACTCTGTACCTTCATTAAGGATGTTATTAACTTTTTAACAGGGAAATGCCCATCCGCCACACAAAAAAATGCATGATATGAACAAAAATTAAATATACGCCAAATTGCACTAAAAATCGTAGGGAACCCCATTACAATTTCAATAATTATCAAAAACCTAGGTAGAAGCCAGTTCCAAATATTGTTTTCTAAAATATAGTTTAAGTCGCCTTGACTTAACCTATATGATGAACGGATTTGGATGAAATTTGGCACACAGATAGTTTGTCATCTAGAATAACACATGAGATACTTTTTATACTGATAGTACGTTCCCGAGGGATAATTTCTGACAACCACGAAGGCGAAGCCGTTGACAAATAAAAACAGCATTTAAATTATTGAATCGCAATTGCAATATCGAGATCAGTTAACACAGTATACGTTTCAATCCATTTTTATATGTACACGGGGCACAAGTCCTACACCAGCAGCGTCATCACAGCAGGATCAGATCTGTCGTCAAAAAGCCGAGTCGTCGTTTAGGCGGGTTCAATCTAAGTCCGTGTTCAATGGGTAACGTTGTACACGTTAACACGTACGAAGTAAAATCAACATCAACCAAATGCCACATAATCATTAGAATCAATAATACATCTTTCTAAGTTAGATTTCTTCCACAAGCACTTTTCCATAAGAAATTTGTTCTTATGGAACAAATCTAATTTAGAAAGATGTATTATTGATTCTAATGATTATAAATCTGTAAATACGTAGATGTTATAGTCGCAAATCATATTTTGATTAAGTAACAAGCTGACACTCACCTGAAAATTGCAAAAAACGTAACAAAATTTGAATTTCGCGCTCTACCACTGCGCATTCACCTTAAACGCAAATGAAAAGGAATGGCAGCTAAAAGCTCCTTGCTGTCGGACATTACGAATTGCATGAATCTACGTAGGTATGTGATACGCAAGGCAAGTGGCTCCATGGCGTCCTGAACTCCTGTGACAGTCGAGAGGCATGCTGTCCCGTCTGAAACACACTGCACTTTTATTTAGGGACACACATGGACAAAAAACTGAACAAAACTCATCTTATGTCCTTATAAATAATAATTATCATCACTTCAAGTTTGACTAAACAGTTCTGTTAATAAGTGGTGTAAAATGTAAAGTTTCATTCTGAAAACATTCAAGAGAATACCTAAAATGTAAAAAAATTAGAAACGCGTCCCTAATTTTAGCCTAGCAGCTTGGCAAGGCATTAAATATTCAGCAATGTAAAGCCGAAATACGGGTGAACTGCAAATTAACTGGTCGGTAGCGGCGAGCAGGGCATCGCCCGGTGACCTGTCGTCCGATGTCAATGACAAGACACGACATGCGGTCACTCTACCACTCGCTTCCGGAACACGGCAGGATAATAAAAATGGCCGAACTGCACACACATACTCATATGGTTAACACGTAGAATGTCGATACCGACGTATGTACATGTAAGAAAGCTAAACAGCCGAACTTTTGGCTACACATCAGCGACTAAATTGGTAATTTTCTTGTCCCGTCTGGACGTCTGGGCGGTTCGATGTACGATGTATAAAAAAACAATTTCATCACTCAAATGCAACGTATGGGCACTGATACATGTGAAAATATAGCTTGGATTTTTCAGTTTGCTCTTGCGTCGAAATCGGAATGGAAGACAAAACTATGTATAATTTAATAATAAGAAAGGAGTTTAATTTTAAGTTTTCGATGGAATTCAATTGCTCATATCACTTGAAGTCCCAGTCCAGTGTTCGTCCATATTCAATTACGCTGGACAAATCGCTACATTAGACCACAACAAGAACAACCTAATCAACTGTTGCCACCATTACGAACCGTTCAGCTTCAGTTGACCGTGATACAGAACACGACAGTGTTTCCGGACAAATGTACCGATATATTCGAATATAAATGCACCAATATTTGATGGTCTGTAACATACGGCAGGCATAAATTGTGAAAAAGATGCTTCCTTTTTCCGAACCAATCGCAAGCATTCGTGTGTGATTCGTAGTAGCTCGCAGTTCATAACGTTCCGTTGGACGTCAAACGAATTTTGAGCGTTTAAGCCAACCCTTTGCTTGTCGACGTACCCCGAGGTGTGTCCTCATGTTTTTGTGACACGAATTTTTGTTTCATCAAAAAGTTGTGTGATCTCCGACCGGCAGTTTCGATACAAAGGAAACTGATTGTCGGACTGAGCTTTTGAAGTCTCATAGTTTTAACATGCTGGGGCAAATCGCAACTCTATAGTCACATATTTGTTCAACTGAGCGCTCTAAAGTTTTCTGATGTATATCATTATACATCACTACAGAGGTTTATACAGGGTAAATTTTTAACCAGTGTGCAAACTGTAACCATGAATCCAGAATATCATTCTAGTCGGTTATACAAAAAATAAATCTGCTGTTTCATAGAAAAAATTATACCTATGCGGTCAAACTAGATGGAACAGTTGATTTTTTTTTGTATAACCGACGAAAAATTTCTACGCTACGGCTAAGGGGGTCTTGAATGATATGCTGAATTCATGGTTACAGTTTGCGCACTGGTAATTTTTTTATCCTGTGATATTCTAGTCAAATTAATGTATGTTGGCAGGTTTTTAATTCATCATCATCATTTCAGCCGAAAGACATCCACTGCTGGACATAGGCCTCCCCCAAAAGGGGGGTTTTGCCATAATCACCACGCTTGGCAGGCGGGTTGGTGATCGCAGTATGGTGGTAAAGTGCATAGAGAACGCTGCTGCCGATTCTCTAGTAAGTTCCTTAGTCGCCTTCTACGACACCCACGGGAAAAAATGGGATGGTTCTATACTTTTGCGTCCGGCACCACACGGAACACGGTTTTTAATTATCATTGTTTAAAATCGTTAATCTTTTAGGTCTAATAATACAAATCTTGAATACACTGAAAGACAACGCACAGCCTAAACTACTGGGTTTAGCATAAAATTTTGCACAAGACTTCTTATAACGAAAGTGACCACAAACCAAGGATTTTTGAAAATTCACCCCTATAGGTAATTCTATCGGGCACACTGCATTCTGATAAATGTTCTTTAGTAACTGGGTTATCTTCTTATAGTCAGGCTATTGCCGACTTGAGTGTCTCAATCAGCGGGCAGAAAGTCGGGGCGTGCGCTCAAAACCGACACAATACACGTATACATATCATAACAGTCTGAGCAAACACTTAACATTCAATATGATTACGCATACAAACACACACTATAGTACATGTAGTGAGATAGCCATAAAAATAGTTGGCGGCTCATGCGCGAGCGCAAACCGAGTTGCGAGACGTGAATTTTATAACCGTTGAGTGAACAGTAGTTTCGTGTTACAAAATATGTGGTAAGTTTATAAACAAAATATGTAATCGATGAGATAAAATTTTGTAGGAATTAAAGATATGAATGTTTATACAGTGTAGTCTGAAATTGAGCTCAATATTACTGGGAATTGATGTAAGAATTGTTTATACTGCTACTCGGTACAATACGCCACAAGAAATGCAATAACCAGCTATAACGTTTTAAAATATTCATGCAATATTCGTAGGTGGTGCGGGAGCTTTGGATTTGATTTGCGATTCAGCTTTTTACGTGACGACATGTAGATACGAAAAATTTGTTTGCTTAAATTCCCTGTTCCGAAAATATTTATCCATGTCCTATCTTTGTAAAAATACTGATTGCCAAGCATTCCGTTTTTGTCTTCTTAATTGTGTGTGTCGTATATTCTCACATGTCATAACAAGATTCACCCAAATATTATTGATTCAGTACAAATATAATATGTAAATCAACAGATCATAACAATAAACATGCACATCCTACCCTGTATACTGAAACGCCAACTACTTCACAAGTCTCGAATATCGAAATTCCATACGATTGGTAACTGTCATAAAAGAAAAATATATATCAGACAGCTCTGTGAATCATACTAAAGTGTGAATCGCTATTATTTGTGCAACGGTCGCGTTCGGTTAATTAAACGGGTTCGCCGTTGCCTTTACAAGTGTGACTGACGGAGTTAATTAAAACCTCACAGAGATAGGTATAATATACTATGTGTAACTGAATTAATGCATATTACGAAAGTAGTTAGTTCAGAATCGTTTACTGAATCGATTTAGCAGTTATTTAAAAAATAAGTATAATTCATTACATGAAATACAATTTAAACTACGTAAATTACAGTCACTACTACGCTGGACACTTATACTTGTGCGAGTGTGCGTAGATTTATAATGTGACCTCAATTTTCTCTCACAATTTGTATACATAACTCATTTAACAAATAAACAATGTTTTACACATAATCCTAAAAAAAACAGTACGTATTATGATTATAACAATTGGAGACTTTTGGTTTTGTGATTTTATACCGGGCCACGTTGAAGAATAACATTCATGCACAGACAAAAAGTTTCCAGACGGTAGAAGGGGTGGCGCGCGACGGTTCTGTTCCTACAAATACCTACTTTGGGATAGCGCCAGTTAGGTGTTGCAGTTATTTCTTTTTTCGGAGATATTATAAAACGTAACCATTTAGTGTGCTTTCGTGAAATCATCATCATCATCATCATTCCAGCCGAAAGACGTCCACTGCTGGGCCTCCCTCAACCCACTTCCACTGGTTCTGTGCTTCCTTTCCTTAAGAACGGGTTTCCCGCCGGCCTTTTGGAGTTCGGCTGTGGTTCCTTCATCACCCGGCGCCTTGTTGTTTTTGAGCTGCTTCAGAGCCATCCTAATCTCGTACAGGCTGACGTCCGGGATATCTTCAGTGTAGTGTCGGGTCAATCTAGCTAGCTTTTGGGTCGTTTGCCAGATTCGTAACGGGGTTTCTTGTTGACGTTTATAACTGTCCATAGAACCTCTCAATCTCTCTCAACAGCTCAGGCTTGGTGGATACGATCCTGCCTTCATCGGTCTTCAGTTTCGTTAGCTGACTCTGCCCAATAGACAGACCCCTTGCAAAGACCTTAGAGCCTTTATTCCGCTCTATCGCGTCTTTAATACTTTCTGTATTAAAGCGGCGGAGGTCGCTTTTCAAGGACTTACGAGATCTGTCTATTAAGCTGCCGGTACTCGAGCGCATCGTCTGAAGACTGCAGGATCATCTCGCGCCTCTCCTTCATGAGCTGCAAAGTAGGATTAGTAAGGCTCTTATTTTTATTGATACGACGGGTCTTGAAAATCTTAGACTCCACCGTATGGACAGTTTCCACAAACCCATCGTTAAAATCGTCCACACAGCTCCTTAGAAACAATTCTGAAGTAGGAATTGAAAGTTCTCGGAGTTTTGGACTTGGATCAGTGCTGGACGGAGCGTAGACTTCATCAGCCGGTGATCACTTCCAGTTTTAGACTGCGTTAATCACAGAGACATCATTGAATACTTGCTTCTTCGTCGACGTATTGAAGTCAATGTAATTTTTGGTTACACCATCAGGTTTCGGCCAGGTCAGTGGAACTCCTTGTTAAAAAAACTTGAGCACAGGATTTTTTGAAGAAGGAGTTCATCATAAAGAGGCCTTCCATCTCCATATAACTAGCCAGTAGGTGACCCTGGTGGTTCCTGCGTCCAACTCCAAGTTGCCCCACTCGCAACTCATCATCGCTTCGTTTGCCCAGCTTCGCGTTGAAGTCCCCCCATGACAACGGTGAAGTGAGTTTTGGAACTATGCATGGCTCTGGAAATATCCTCATACATGGTCTCCACTCATCGTCGGGGTGTGACGAGGTCGGGGCGTAAACCTGTATGACCTTCAGCCAATACCTTGCGGATATTCTGAGTATAAGGAACGCCACCCTGGTCGACACAATCTCGATCTTCACCACGTTGTTCACAAGGGACTTATTGAGGATAAACCGGACACCACCTTGGGACTCCTGGTCGCCCTCCCGGAAATAGAGCAAGTTACCGAATTTGAGGGTTATCGAGTCCTCCCCCTATCGTCGGATGCCAGATAACCTTACTAAATCCCACCGTAACCTGCTCAATTCTTCCTCTAGTTTCACGACCTTCTTGTCGTTCCGGAGTGTACGTGTGTTATATGTTGCCAGGTCCAGTTTTCGGTGATTGTGGTAGCTGGATCTCTTCCGGGGATTCTTCCCACTCCTTGCCTCCTTGTGGCCTTGATTGCTACCGTAGCCAAGGGTAGGCAGGCCGCAAACCTATATTGACCAAATTATCGTCATGCAACCGTGAATGGACACGTATTTGTTGATTGCTAATAATTTTGCAAAGTAAAAAGGTAATTAATACGTTTATTATCAATAAAGCCCAGACTTAACTAGGTATGACAATGTCGCGTGCATCCGCGCTAACTGGGCCCTAGATGCCCCCGATAACGCAAAGTCCATATATTAAATTAAATTCATAGGGAAAATACTACGTTTCAATAGCAGCTGTGGCTCGTCGCATTGAGCCATTTATTTACTCTATTCATGCGAACCACTTAAAATTCACATTTGACCGAAGCCTGTGACGTAAGTTTCATCGGGATGCACAAAGTAAAAGCGGCAACCGCTATGAATATACTGTTGAAATATGTTTCCAATGAAAATATTTGCCCTTACATTTAGCCGAGCCTTCGTGCAGTAGGTACACTCTCACTAACAAAATAGTTGTTATTTGGACACGTTCCGTTTCACAACCAATTGGCACGTTCTTGTCAATTGCGTTGCGTGAACTTCTGAAAATCTATTTGACAGTACCCACTTCCAAATTCATAGATCTAGGCTTCGAAGAAATTTCATAAAATGTAATGGCGGTGTTTCCTCTTGCGAAGGAACAATGTAGGGAGGAACTTTTAAATAAAGCCATCTCTAAGAAACTGGGGTAAAATATCTTTAAATCTCGGAGTCACGCAGCAGATAAGCTGCGATAAGATTTTCTGTTTTACCGGAGATCTGCAAAAAGACCTTACGACTTCTGTAAGTATTATCTGACTAATCATGAATTCAGCATATCATTCTAGACCCCCTAGAGAAGAATTTTTTCGTTGGTATACAACCGCGTAGATATTGCACTTTTCTATGAAACAGCTGATGTGCTAAATTCATGGTTACAGTTTGCGCACTGGTTAAAAATTTACCATGTATATCTAGTCCACATAGACTAGTCTATGTGGACTAGATATACATGGTAAATTTTTATATAAATAAATATCTAAATTTTAAATATCTAGATATACAGGGTGATTGGAAGATGGGTGCAAAGCTTTAAGGTGAAGATAGTATAGACAACTTAGAACCATTTAAGCCATGGTTGTCTTAGGCGAAGTCTTACCAATTTTTTTTTTTTAATAAGTTTTAAAAGACGTATTGTACAATTTTTTTATTTTTTCTGAGCTTTAAATGTCTGTAAAAAAAAATGTCTAATGACACAGAAGCCTAAACATGTTTTGCTTGATTGCTTACACATTACTTTAATTAAATAAATAAAAAATGAATTCATTTATCATTCAATTTGGCCATAATTATGCAGTTTACATAAAATTTTGAGAATTTCCGAAAAAAAACTTAAAAATTTGGTTAAAAATATTTGGTAAGACTTCGTCTAAGACAACCATGGCTTAAATGGTTCTAAATTGTCTGTACTATCTTCGCCTTAAAGCTTTGCACCCATCTTCCAATCACCCTGTATATTCATTATTAGCCGAAATTGAAAAAATCATCTGTTTCTGAGATCATTATTATTTTAATATAAAGAGAGCAAAACTAACACTTGAAAAGCAAAACCTTTAACTGTTCAATTGCCGTCTCGCTTCATTTAAAAGTAAAAATATCAGATAAATTTTATTGTGCACTTATGAAAGTGAAGTTTTAATGAATAGTAGCGGTGAATAGGGTAGCTCTTCCATCGCCGACATCGAAGGAAAAACAACTACTAGATAGTAATCCTCTCTTATCCCGCCTGCGCCAGTAGTAAGTGTTTGAATAACAGTCTAGAGCGGTTCTCTTCTTAAATCTACGCTGCCGAGCAGTACTTATACATATATAATATAATATAGAAACCAAAAGAGTGATCGTCTTTTCGCTTCGGCTCACATTAGATTTCTTGTCAGTTTGCTGTCTGAAGGTCCACTTTAAGATTTATGAAAACAAAATTTTTCAGTATAAATATTATAATTTAATCCAAAATTTAATGGAGATGAATGATCGACCTGGACGGGCAACGGCAAGAAATGCGTACATTTTGTTTATTTTTAACCAACTCCAAAAAGGTTATCAATTCCACATGTTTATACAGGATGTCCCGAAACTCAACATCAAGCGGGTATGGGGCAATAAGCTAGGTTGTACCAGTTCTAGCAAAAATAAAAAAAATAAAGTACATTTTTTTTTTTAAAGACAAGGCGTCAAAGTTTCGTGATAAAACGTTTTTAACCATGACTTAATTAAACTTTATTTTTTTGTACTAGACTCACAATATTAATTTATTGGGTTTGTGACTGCAATCAATAGCATAGTTATTTAGGATTACATTAAAAAAAATACACTGATCAATTTAGAAATTTGTGATCACAGTACCTAAATATCTGATCTAGGGTGTTGATTTTCATCATTTTCAAAAGAATACCTATTATCACTTAACCAAGTAACATGGATTTTATTTGTAATTTTTGCTAGAACTGGTACAACCTAGCTTATTGCCCCGTACACGCTTGACGTTGAGTTTCAGGACACCCTGTATATACATATTTTTATGTATGTTTGGGCATAACACCGTCATATATACACGGATTTGCAAAATTCTTTTTTTTTTTCGAACGGCGTTTAGGTATTCCGAAATGGTCCCATTTAAATTTCATAAAGATCTGATAATGTGTTTCGGAGACAGACAACAGAACTCTTCAAAAAATGACAGCAAATCAACCGCGATTGCTGGTATCGCATAAATATATATGCATTGTTTTGACCTCAAGGACGATGAAATTTCGAATTGATGTCTCCACATATACTTACGGTACTTAGGTACTACAACTAAAAAGTGAAAATAAAAACATTTTGGAAAAAAATAACCTACTCCCGGAAAAACACTGCAAAGTGAAAAATAACTTTAATTTCGGCAGGCGGTGACAAAAAATTACAATACGTATCCAAAGTCACCGATGTCCGAATTTAAAGTTATTTTTCACTTTGTAGTGTTTTTTATTCTTAAATCAAGCACGTTTTTATTTGCCAGTTAGCCAATAGTAAACTTTTTCTTGTTGATGTTCGTTGTTTTAAGGTCTATCTTTAGAAAAAAAAATCCAAGGCAAGCTTTATATACATATACACGTGAAATGCGAACTGTCTCAGAATTTTACGGGCTCACTAACAATACTCCTTTTAAGTTCGAAATCGTACACACTGTAAGAGACACAGATCGGATCTTATTAAGATAATTCCCTTTACATAATATTGCGTCCCCCAGCAGACAGACAACTTTTTGCCTACCAGTCGGTCCCCTGCCCAGTTTTGATGTCAATGGGTTAATGTTCAATTAGAATGGGTGACGACCGACAGACTGGCAACGTAGTTGTATGCTGCTCTATGGGGAGAAAATTTTATACAGCACAATGAATTGAACAATGAATATTAAAACCGGTACGTTTCAAGACGTTATAAGTATCTCGGGATAGCAGGTCTTGTTTCTCATAGGGTTATTTCTTTTGTTAGTATGTGCAGTTAATATTGGATGTTTTTTAGAGGTGGAGAACTAAATTGAAGTAAAACTCAGAAAACATATACAGGAAAAGTTTTTATCCAGTGCGCAAACTGTAACCATGAATTCAGCATATCATTTTAGAACCCCCAGCATAGAAATTTTTCGTCGGTTCTACAAAAAAAGAATCAGCTGTTTCATAGAAAAATGCAATACCTACGCGGTCAAAATGTATGGAACAGCTGATTTTTTTTTGTAGAACCGACGAAAAATGTCTATGCTGCGGGTTCTGAAATGATATGCTGAATTCATGGTTACAGTTTGCGCACTGGATAACAACTTTGCGGCGCGGCGTGGCGGTCGCATGCCCGAAATCATATTCAAGCATCTATGTTATAAAATTATGTATCAAATAAAGCCAGTTTCATGGATATTAAAAACATTTTAATATTATATATTTTCATTTTAAGTTCTGTGCCTCTAAAAAAAACACCCTTTACAACTAAAGGGCGATACTATTTAGAGGCGTTAAGTTAGTGTGAATAAAGGAGTCAGTATCAACACACCGACTCCTTTATTCACATTATTTTGAGGTCCGTGACAACAAGATACCGGTATTTTCTTTTGAATAAAAGAAGTAAAACGAGGACGACTTATTTCATACAGTTAGTCACAGGAGCTAATCTGGTTCTCACAATAGGACAGTGTAAACATTGTGCCAATGGCTTATCTGGGAGTTTTATTCTCGTTCCCCTCTGAAATAAGCAAAGAATAATCTCTGAGCTCATAAGTACAAAAATATACCTATATCACTTGCCGTTTCAACCTGCTACCAACAAACAAATAATTAGACGATAAAACAACATTATTCAGTGCATGCATGATCGTTCCATGATATGTATTCCAAATCGCCTATGAATTATTAATTGTAACACGAATTCCACTCGGTCAAATGTTTTCATTAGTACATCGACGCGTTGCAACCGAAAACCAGCCGCTGAACAGTATAATAATTTTTCCACTATTTAATTTTAAGCAGCGTGAATACAGAAAATTATACGTCTATTAACTATTTTTATACACGTTTCTATCCATTAGGTGAATTAACTGCACCAGGCTTGTATAAATGTATAACAGCTAACTATTCATATGCAATGGCATTTGTTTATTAGGCGACAGTTTTCATACGTAAGTAAGCGCCTGCCTCTTGACGGGAATTTCATAAAATGTTTTATGGTATATTCATAAACGATGATTAAAGATAAATGATGTATAAACGTCAAAATGTATGGTTAAACAGACTCTAATCATTTCTTAACTTTTAGCAAAGTTTATGATTATGGGGATAAAGTGCAATTTTCATTTGAATGGGACGTTTTTCCATACTGGACGTCGAGTATTTTTGCTGACTATCTTAAAGAACGGACGTAATCCTAGTGTATTAGCTGTGTTTTATTGAATTTTTATGAAAATGGACCGACAGTCGTTTCCAGTTACACGATATCTCCTATTTTAGCATCACCATCCATTCGTTTTCCACTTATTTAGATGCACTAGAAAAGTAGCGTAACTAACTTCTACAAATAGTCATGAGCTCTGAGAGAACTTTGTTAAACGTTAATTGGTGTAAGCGCCCTAATTTTGGAGAAACTTTTCCCTCTGTTAACTAACAATTTTGCAGTGAACGGAATGAAAGACTATGTAATTAAAATATATATGTTAGACTGCTGATTGCTTTCCCGCTCGTGTTGTAGGTATAGCCTCAGGGAAATCACGTGTGTGGTTACGTATGTACTGTTGAATTCAAATGTGCTGCCTTCGGTTGCTGGGCAAACCGTAGGTGTTCCATCTTACACGAATATTTGAGAAAACAACTTTATAAGTCATGCGATACACAAAGTTAATTATGTGTTTGTAAGTGTTCCATCCAGATTTAATGATACACTTTCATTAACAGGAGATACCTTGATAGTATTTGACTTAATCTTATCCTTGCTTTAAAACAGGGATTATAATAAAAAAAAGGTTGTAACATAGAATGAAACAGACTTTTATTTCTATTAACAGAGTCTTAGTTGTTCGGGCCGGAGTAATTCAATGAGAGTCGTGATTCAGACCAGACGGGTTGCTGCTATTGGCTTGTTATCTCGAGCCAACTGTCTGAAGGCTATAATTATTTAAAAAATGTAGTGTTAAACAGGCAATAGACTAAAATATAAAAAAGGTCTTCTGTCGGCGTTCTCACGGTCAGCCTTACTAAAGAGTACTTAAGAACTTCCTTTGTTGCATTTAATTGTGCGGCCACCAGTACAGTTCGCACACACCGCACAAAATCGTCCTTCTGACCTCGCCGCCGAGGTCCTCGCGCCCCGCGAAGACCCCTAGTAGTATCGGCGCCTAACGTCGAGACCCCCGACCGACCCTTGCTCGTTGAAGCGCCAGCCCGTGCCACAGCTGAGCCAGTAGCTTCAAATTCCCCGATCAATAATAATGCCAATATTTTGATCCAGCCTGTCCCCAATAGTGATAGCTGTCCCCCTATCAGTGATGCCCTGAGCCGAGGTCCGTACCCCACAGGGGGTGCCCTCAGCGTGCAGTCGCTTAGTATGTAAAATTTAGTTTGTAAGCCCTGGCTGGAGGCGTTAAGATTAGTTTCTTAATGGCAGCCCCAGGAAAGCCCGGTTGAGCAGTCATGGCCTCTCAAGGCCAACTGCGAGATGCCCAAAAAAAAAAAAAGCATTTAATTGTAGTGTCCTGAAGAAAATGAAAAGCTTGTGTTTGTTGTAACAATCAAAAGGGATTTATTTTGAAAATAACTTCTGCACCATTATAGTTAGCCTATAATGTTCCCACTGCTGGGATACAGGCCTCCTGTCTGTGAGAGGGAGTCGGCCATAATCGACCACGCGGGCCTAGTGCGTGTGCGTGAATACCTACATGAATTCTTACCTGTTCAACTTCATTGCTGAAAAACTATATAAATGGAATAATAAAATGACAGAGAATAGAGGCCACTGGCGCTTCAAAGGCAGCGCAGTGGCTACTAACGGCGTTTAACGCCTAGGATTAACACGTTAAAAGCTTTGCTCGAAAAAACAGACAGTTTCTGACATTAAAATCAGTTTCGTTGTATGTACATTCCGGTACTCCCAAACGTCTAGCCGCTGCATTCTCTCGACAATTTACTACATCTTCGTAGTCCTCCTAGATAAGCTCATTGTCTTTAACTAAGAACAACTCCTGCGGGCTGATTCACTCAGTAATAAATCAATTTATTTGTCGCTGGATATATTGGTGTTAAGCGTCGCAATTCCGCGTCGTTTTCATCCAGATTGAACGATAGCAGTCACCCTCCCTAGTCGTTCTCTAAGTATCTAGTGCCCTACATACACAAATGTCTGGTCATTTAGCCCTGATTTGCATTCTGATGTTGACGGAGCATCAAGACGAGAGTATACAGCATTATTTTTAGTATATTATGCGAAACCTGAATATAGTTTGTTCAGAATAAGTAACTGAATCGATTCCAATCATTTTTACATCATGTTATATTTTTTCCCAAAAAAGTTTTGCAAGTGTGATGGAAAATGTTATCACCAATTACAATACAATCGCCGTATGGTTTAGGTACCTACTGCCTAATTATTATCAATGGTGTCGCGTGGTGACCATGTTTGTGTAGACACATAGGTAACATATTAACAAGCTTATAACTTTGTGATTTTTCATGATACGGTTTTGAAATTTTGTACATAGATTCTTTACATAATAATATTAGACACGTGTTTCGGGTTTCGCATATACTAAAATTAGGGTTGTAGATAGTGGTCTCTGTTATTTGAGTTTAGTTTAAAATATATTCAAAGCGTTAGCAGATATATCTTGCATCTCAAGTTGTCATACCGCAAGCCGCAGTGTTTACGATTTTAATCAACCAGTCATTCGAATCGACGGTTTTTTTTTTGTTTTTACCATAACGTGGAAACTCCTGGCCTTTATCTCCCTTGGTAGTAAGTAGCGAACACCGAGGCTGGAAGCGAGCTTCATCTGGAATCTTCAACCACACACGAACTGGCTATCAAACCTGTAACTGCTGAAACACAAGAATGCTGTTAACTTTCTTTTTTGTTAGGGTGACAGACTTAGATAAGACGGTGGTAGCTAGCCTAGACTACACTTATAATAAGCCTTACCACCAACCAAACCGAGCAGAAACTTTTTCTCGCGCTGGGATTTGAACCCGGGACCTCTGGGTCTGAGACGTCCAATACTCTGCTTACTTACGAGTGTAAAACAGAGGGGTACTTGTGTAACACAGTAAAAGTAGAAATGTCTTTTATTTTCACAATTCGACAACATTTATTGCGTTATTTACTTTGTTGAGATGACAAGTTTTTCGAACATAATATATGGAGCAATGGAATAGCAACATCCTTCAAAATGATTCAAAATTCTGATTAATAAAGTGTTACGCAATTAGGGTGTAGGTTAACCACCAACAGTGTAACAAAAAACTTGCTTAGCATCGTGCGACAAGCGTTTATGTTGTCGAGTTGCGCCGTCACCGTACGTTCATAGTTCACAAGAGTCCGGCCTATTGATGACGACTTGGCGAGTACGGCGCTAACCCGTATTTGTCGACGTTCACACTTGCCAGCGGCTTCAATCATGTGGAGGTCGACAATTATCCTACGGGAACCTTCTAACCGGATGAAAGGTATCCTATGTGTCAATCCAGGCTATAAACTATCTGTGTGCTAAATTTCATCCAAATAGGGTCAGGCTTTTTTGCGTGAATGAGTAACAAAAATCCTAACATTTGAAGTTCTAAACTCGGGATTCTGCCGTTTTGCCAAAATTATTTTGACAAAATTTCATTAATAGGGAACAGGGCGTGCGATTCTCCATACAAATGTATTCCCCTTTTTTCTTCCTGAATAAGGCCTCTAAACCAATATTATTTTTTTCATAAAATCAAGGTCTGCTGTAAACACGTCCCTGTCATTTTCTTTTTTTCAGCAACTAATTAGCGAAGAAGATGATGGAGTTTTGGATTGATTTTGTAAAGCGTCGTCTCTGTCACTCGTAACCCAAGCTGCATATTTTATTAGCTATAAAACCCAATCTTTGTGTCTAATTGACGTTTAACTTCAAAAGTGCCTGTTATTCTGTATTTTGAGTTAAATCTATAATTTTTATATAAATGAACTCTCGGTGGTGAGTGGCAGTCTAAGATTGAAAAAATATATTTATTTATAAAACATGAGAAATACATAGGCAAATGAAAAATGGTGCAAAATTTTAGAACCTTTCCGGTTTTATGTAACAAAAAAAAAAACGATAATTTTAAAACTTTTAAAAACATACATTATGCGTATTTTATGTAACAGAAAAAAAACGAAAATTTTAAAACTTTTATAAACATGCATTATGCGTATTTTATGTAACAAAAAAAAACGATAATTTTAAAACTTTTAAAAACATACATTATACGTATTTTATGTAACAAAAAAAAACGATAATTTTAAAACTTTTAAAAACATACATTATGCGTATTTTATGTAACAAAAAAAAACGATAATTTTAAAACTTTTAAAAACATACATTATGCGTATTACCACTAGGTATAGCTTTTTTGTATATATTGATCGACTAGCTTTTGCCAGCGGCTTCACCCGCGGGGATGTCGAAACTTTTCCCTTTCATCCACATCCGTTTAGCCGATTTAGCGTGATTGAGTTACAAACATCCAAACATACAAACTTTCACATTTATAATATTAGTAGGATTCATTAGATGGGCCAATACTTGAACATCTTCTGGGTAGCTGGCTGGTTTGTGAATCCAGTGAAAAAATGTGATCCACCATCTCGTCATCGACATCAGCAGGCTTAGCATGACGCTTCCCATTTCTACTCTGCTGTAGAATAGAAATCGCTTGTCTACCTTTCTCGGTTAAAAACTGTCAACTGTCTACACGGAAACGTCATTTTTGTCTAGTCTTCCGTCGACAAAACGCTTCTCTACGGTTCTTGTGCTAAGCCTGCAGTTCTGACTTCATCTTGAGTCACACAATCTTCCTCTTCTGAGCATGTATCCTCGGGAGGACAATCATCATCATTTACCAAAGCAGATGCTATTTTTGCCACATTCAGCTGCCCCGGAGCCGTTTTGTTTTGGAATAAAATAAAAATGTTTATATGCAGAAATAAAATAAAATACAGAGTAAAGCCTAGAAAAATTCCGAACTGTAATGCATGCAAAAGTTACACAAAGCCCTACGTACAAATGACGTACAACATTACATAAGACAACTACTACTTAAACGATAAGAATTGTTGGTCGCTGTGATTAACTCAAGACGTTTGTGTGCTTTGACCAGAATTAGCTTACCTACTGACAAGTCATATGAATTACTTCATATCATTGTTTATTTTATTTGACTGTAAAAACCATTTTTGTTATTATTAATGATTTTTTCATTTATTGTTGAATTTTAATTACGAGTACTTACCTATTATTGTATAGAATCAAGTTCTTCCAACTTAACAGACAGCTGTCCTGCTCGGGAATTTGTTGCGCCACTTTTTCTTCGCAGCTAAAGCACTAGGAAGTGCTGAAGTGCGGGCGTTTTTGGGGACTGTCTTACGTAATTTTGACGTTCAAAAACTGCTGACTCTCAGCCTAGTTTGAATAAATGACTTTTGTTTTCTTTTTATATTTTTAAGGCAACGAGGCCGTTTTGTGTTAGCTTTTGGCGGCTACTCATACTTGGATCGAACGACTGCGGCGATCGAAGCCAGCGTGAGAAAGAGATCGGGAATACGCGTTGGAGTGTGTCGAAACCACTTATATTGAATGAAGAGTTTCAGTTCAGAGCTTCACTCAGAGCACTGATTTCAACGGCACTTGACCGTATCGCACCTGACTACTACCACTAACGGCACTGAAATAAAATTTTGTAACATGCCGTTCAGAGGAACGGTTTATTCATATTGATTTCAGTGTCCGAACGGAATGGCACTTATATATATATGTACAGGTTGTAGTGATGGAATATACGTATATATCCTTTGTTTAGGACATTACCAACATATTGTCACCTTTCTCAAGAATGGTCTATCAAATGCAAAATAAATCTTCAAATCCGACTGTATCCGTTGTAGTTCCAGAGATAAGCGCGTTCAAAACAAAAGAAAACAAAGTCTTCAGCTTTGTTATAATAAGTATAGATGATTGTACAACGTTAAGTTGAATGTCTTTGATGCATAGTAACGCTATGCAGAACCCATTCCACCACTTTGTGAGTTTTAAACTTCGAGTGCAAGCCTTAGTTCGCAAGCCAAGAGCAGCTACGAACGTGCGGGCTTACGCTTCTTGTTTGCCAACTCTGTGTCGATACATCTGCCTTTTGACTCCAATTGGAAAACAACTTGTGCGAATCCGTGTGTTTAAAGGTAAAAGAGAAAATATATTTTGTCGGTCGAAAGGATCGCTTCGCAACTGGTTTCATGCATTAAATTGTGGAATAGAAACGTCAGTTTTACCGACAGCGCACGTTCAATTTACCAATTTTATTGCAAAATGAAAAAAAAGCCAATTCGCGTTGTCTATCTTTGGCATTTTTGGTTGTAAAAACTTTATTAAAGTGGCAGCAACGCCAACGTCAATTTTATTATGTGAAAGCCTGAAATTATGTAATGCAACAAATTTGAGTTGTTTTATGCTACAAAAACTAACGTAAAATGATACCCTTTAATTGAAACAACATTGGCAGTAGGTATGGCACAGAATATTACAGTATGTTTTCAAATATAACTTTTAACTGTAGTTATGGAAATCCTATTCTAATCACTATAAGAAACTGAATGTGGTCTAAAATATGTGGTCTAATAATAACAACCAAAAAAGTTTAATTAGAAATCCGATTTATGAATTAAAAATTCTTTGCGGTCCATTTGCGGAATATTTAAAAGGATTGAATGCATTAAAATAATCCTTGGCTTGGCATGATGACAGATTACCTTTTTTTTAATGGTCTTTTTTGTACTGGCTTCCTTTTCACTAACTAGCACTAATCCTTGAATATTTCTACAGCTTATTTGCAGTTAAATGTGCTAAAAATATAACTTATTTTTTTTACTAATTGCTAATTAAGTATATTCCTAAAGTTCGGGTTTGTTAACCATGTTTTGAATCTTCTAGAGTAATGTTGCCGTGGCGTTGTTTTTAACCTAGTATTTTCCTGTAGATACAGCTTGCTTTGTTATTTCATTCATCTCCTTCCATGATCATGGTCATAAGTACTCACATTACGTACCCACGAGGAGCGGCGAGCTGCCTTGATTTTTAAAATATCGTTGAAATGTGGTTGATTTATTACGTACTTAGTTTACTTACAGATGCTAAACACTATCAATGCTTTAATTTTAATGGTAGTCACATTAGTTCTTTCTTTAAGATATCACTAATTGAATTTGAAATAGATAAGCCTTGCATAGTATAAAAAAGTCGCTTTTCGTGTTTGTACGCTTAGATGTTTTAAACTGCGCAACGGTGCGGTTGCGGTTTTCATCAATAGGCAGAGTGATTCAAGAGGAAGGCTTATATGTATAATACACCGACCTCCATGCGAGCAAAGCCACTGGCAAAAGTTAGTACTTCATAAATTGACTGTAAAGTCAATGAATGAATCTGCATCAGGCCTGAGAGTATTTCATCTGTTCCGCACCCACCGCATCTGCACTCCATTCACACAAGTGCCGCATTTATTAATAGCGACGATAATCGCATATATTATAACGTTACGAGTGCAAACGTTGCCATATCGATTACAAATTCAATTGAATCGAATAAGATAATCGTTATCGGTTCCATGTTTGTTTATCAGCATGAGGTCACTTGCATGCTCGTCATCTGGTTATCATCTGTTTTTTGTATGCGTTGGTCTTTTCGTACAGCGCCTTAAAATTTTGTAAAGTCACAATATTCTAGATTATCAGGGGTTATCAGGGGGGGGGGGGGGGGCTAGCTTAAGAGTCGGGTTTAATTCAATAATCATAGATAGACCAGCTAATATCACGTATGGACCTACGAGAGCAAATGTGCCCCGTGGTAATGGCTCCGATTTAAGTGTAGTAGGGCGTAGTCAGACCCAGACAGCCACTTTGAGAGTAAGTAATTCATCATCACTACTGCTCTGGAAACGGTGACGGAAAACAATGTGAGGAAACCAGCATGTCTTAGAACCAAAAATTCTAAGACATTTGACATTTTACCCACACTGGTAGCTCGTGGTAGACTGCGGCCCGCTCCCTCTCACAGAGAGGCCTGTGTGTGTCCCACCGTTATCTACGGCTATAGACTATAGGCTAAATATGCTGAAGCCACCTAAAGTACTTGAACACCAAAATCTTCAAATGGTTAGCAATTTGGAGAGAAAATGTATTGTTTGTTAATATTTTTATTTTTTTTATGTTTTAGAAAGTCTATGTTTCATGTAGTCTGTTCATATTATTTTTGGTTAAACGCAGAAGAACCTTTTTGCCTTCATTGCACAAAAGCTGCACCAATTAGAAATACCGGGATATGGATCGTCCTGTGGCAACTTCCGGAAAATTACCTGCTACGATTGAAAAAGTAAGACTACTTAATAACCAAATTGCAAGCATTCGTACAATAAATAGGCTTGCGCAGTATTCTATTAGTTACAGAGTAACAAGACATGTACCACGTATTATGTGCAACGATTGCAAAGTGCATTCACAGTGATAAGTAGCTTGTCGGAGGGCCATTAAAACCCATCAGCGTGCGACGGTAATTAGATGAGCAGCTGAGTTTTCCTTTCCGTAATCTTGAATGAAAATACCATTTGTCGTGTTTAGGTATATTTTAAAGCAGTGGTGGCATCTTTTACCGGGTTGTAGGTCGTGAGTTCGAACCCAAACAGGCACTTTACTTTGTCTAAAATAATAATTTCATCAAAATGGTGAAGGAAAACATCTTGAGGAATGGCATGTTCTAGAACCAAAAATTCGACGACAAGTGACATCCACCAACACGCACTGGGCCTCCGTGGTGGATTATGGCTCAGTCCCCTCTCACAAAGAGGAGGCCTGTGTCCTAGCAGTGGGAACATTATAGGCTGATTATGGTAGGTATATTTTAACTCTGGACGAAAACGAGGGTTATAAGTTTAACAGTTATAAGGTACCTACTAAGTAATAATTTTGTCAGTGTATATCTGTGTCTGTCTGGAGCATCCTACCCCTCAAACAGCTAAACCTATTTTGTTTAATTTTGTTTTCTTCGAAAGGTGATTTAATCTAGACTGTTATTGCTATGATTTAAGAAAATCTGTTCAGCCGTTTGAAGATTATCAGTTCTGTTCTAGTTTATGAAGGAGTGTGAGCATCTTCCACGGATATGATCGAGTCGAAATTTGGTATTCTATTATTTTAATGATATCCGAAGAACATAGTAAGCTTGAACTGATGCTGCAGTATCATCTGGAATTTGCAGGATACCACTAACTCCCTCATCAACTACAGCAGAAGTATCGTGGTGGCTAATGGAAACGCCAAACAGACGAGGTCCAGCAATAATGCATTACTGCTTTGGGCAAAATATTACCTACAACATAAATTAAACTTAGAGGACCAATACATTTATAATTATGTTTTTAATTATTAGAGGTTTTTGTTTGTGCCGGGGTTTTCAATATGTATACAAAGTTTAGGGTTCTTATTTTTCTGGATAATACGGATTATGAAAGCTTTTATTTTCTAAACCTTTTTGTGATATTTGCGTGTTACAAAAATAGAGACTGACACTGGTATCATTTTAACAGTCAATGTATGTATACTATAATGGCTATTAGTGTATCGATGCAACAAGTAGGTAGGCTGTAGGTAATTAACCACGAGCTGTTCTTTTTTTTTAAAACAAACGTCCGTCCTATAGCAAAACAGATAGTTTATGCAAGTTGAAATGTGTTGTTTTTCGGTAGTTTTTGCATGTCACTTGGCAGTCCGACAAACTTTACAAAATTGTTTAGTTGTCCTATTCAATACATTATTCAATTTGTAGACCCTGGGCGTTCACATCCAACAAACACTTAGGAAATAGGAAGTCATTTATAACATTTGCTAAAAACTTGAACCGTTCAAATATTTAGCAACTTCAAAATTATATCCTCTTTGTGTCTTGTGTGCTGGTTATGTTTGGCGACCACTCTTCGATTTTAATAAGTTATTTGGTACTTATTGGTTAGGTTTTTGCCAGTTAAAAGTAACAAGATAAATACAACATGTAACATAATTAACGCAAGACCTCATACACCCCAATTAGAGTACTTATGAGTTAAAAGGATAATACAATGACCAAAACCATTTTTAAAGTTAAGTTTTTAGAAAAAACGGGTTGACCCTAGAATTACTTTCTGCGTTTAGTACAGTCTTATTGGTTTGAAATAACATTGAATTTTCTTTGGCTCAATCGGTTAATGGCAAAATACATATTTTTGGAAAAAATACTTATAATAAAAGTTACTGAAATTGATTCAGTAGTCAATCTAAAAAAAAAAAAAATCTTCAGGTCTTGCGTTTATTCTGTTACACCGTGTATGTACATATTATCGACATAGGATGCAGGAGTAAAAGACTTGAGTTTTTCTCGGGATATAGGCAATTTTTTATCCCTCTTTAATCGCGTGCTAATCACTAATATATTCAAAAGTGTGTATCGTGATCAGAGATCGGATATTCGGATGCATATTCACCTAAAGTTGAGATGTTGGCTAACATGGAATGCGCTTTTGTATCGAAAATGTCTTAATTTAGGTAAGTAATTTGTTTATTTTTTGTTTTAACTAATACAAACCACCCCTCCTACAGTACATACACATATTTGTATCGGTATAAATATTAATTTTAAATTAATATACGTCTGAATAGTTATGCAATCCAAGAATCCCGGGGTTTTGAATAAATATTGCAAATAATTTATAAAGCCGCTTCCATACTTTCATAGTTAAAGATTGTCTTTAGGTAAATATGCATCCGAATATCCGATCTCTGATCATGATGTATTAACGCAAAATATCTTGATTGAATAATGCATAAAATGTTTCACAAAACCGTGAATAATAAGATAGTATACGGTCCAATCTTATCGTGAGTGACGGGCAGTCACTATCTACACCCGATGCGTTGCTGATAGTGACAATAATTTACTTTTTCAACGTTCAAGCGTTCCCCTTTTCGGCCGGGAATACTGTCGCTAATCTCTTTATCTGTAACCAAAATAGATAGAGTGAAATGTGCCGATGACGTCATGTTTGTTTTGGGCGTCGTTAAATGCCGCAATGAATGTGGAACAATAATTGTATGAGTGTATTGTCACGTTCTGTTCTTGGAAACGTCAGTGGCATTCTATGATTATAGTTTAGATACCGTTCGGTTGTGTCTCAGTGGTATTTGTGCCGATTCAAATGTTTCGATAGGGGATATACGAGAAGGCTGCGTGCATTTATCCTATCGATATCGTTTCGATACCGAATACTGATATTATTCTAGTTCCGAAAACAAATTGGTAACCGAACGTAGCTTATCGATATGACGAGAGCGAAGCAATATCTGCTATGTGAATTGACCTAAAAAGGCCACTGCGGTTTCCATTTTTGTTATTAGTTCTCAGAAAGACAAGGATTGATGTAAATAAATTATATTCAATACAAACAATCTTCATACACCTCCAGCGGCGCATTCGTGGTCATGTAAACTTAACATTTGTACATCCACCGGTTGCCAATGTATTTGCAAATGTGATGACGTAATCACAATGTTTATAGTGGTGAAATCATACTGTGAAAAGTTACAATTAAGAACATAATGTTAGAAAACACTGATTAGGTAATTTGGTTATTTTTTTACTTATACATTTTTTGTTTACACTTCGAACTATCAGTAGAAAAGATCCGTTATCATTTGGCCAGCGTTTTCCCAGCTATTTTGCGGGTCGCCTTTCAGTCTAATCAGATGCAGCTAAATACGTACAAATTTTACATGGATCGGCTGCCTATCTAACCACCACAACCTAGTTACTGGGTAACACGGTACCCCTTGATACGATGACGATGACGACGCATAACGATTTTATCAATGATCCACGAATTACGGCCGGGACCAGTGCTTTCCGAGGCGCACTGGGGGTATGTGAACGTGGTCAACCATCCACGGACCAACCGCGGTAAGCTTAGCTTAACCTGATCGGTCGACCGGTGTCCCATAAATAGGATCCTTAATAAAGTATACTTTAATTGGAATTTCGGTGGAATTTCGACCACTAGGCAACTACTAGTCATAGCAGTGGCGTGCACAGAGTTTTTAGACAGGGTAGGCAGAAATAAAAAAAGGGCAAAAAAAGCAGAATAAACGATTGCAGTACATACCTACACAGCAGGCAACCTGTGCGGCAATTAAACGAATCATATTATTTTGTATTGAATTTACGATTGAGTTTACCTTTGTTTGTAGGTACCTATTAATTGCAAATCCGGTGTACAACTACTTTTCACGATTACTTGTTTTTTTTTCACCAATAGATAGTTTTGAAACTGCATCATTTTTTATTTTGTCTATACACACACGACCTGAACAACTTTCACAGTGAATATTATCTATTTTTCAAACTATTTCTCAACGTTAAAATCATAAATACATGCTATCATAGCTCACAACCAAAACAAATAAATCAAAACAAACAATGGCGTCGGAATTAATCGGAATATGAAAATAATACGACAAAAAATAATGGTTGTTTATGTAGCGACAATTCAATGAAACAATACTACTTTTTAAAATAGTCGCATAATCAACTTTGTTCGGAAAACTTCGGTAAGTTTCGTAATACGTCTCGTTGTAAAACATCGTAAAAAGCCAGTGACTACCGTATACGGTTGTGTGCCATGTATGTATAGGAACGCACAGCCAAATCTGCATGACCACGAGAGCACACATATAAACATTAAGACGCGAATAGTTCGTGTCTCTTCCGAGGCACTCAACGGCGCTAGTGCATCGCAATGCGAAGTTGCGTCAAATTTTACGAACAAACGGGTATTGTATTGATGATACTAATGAAACGACCGACGCGCGACAGGTGGTGCTGATTTATAAATAAAGGATTTTTGTTTATTGATAAAATAATATTAGTTTTACATATTTATCTGATTTAGGTAGGGTAGTGTGTTTCTGTCTTTAAGGACTGCATGCCACTGAGTCATAGCTAGTGGTCGAAATTCCGCTAATTATGCATTTATTATTATAAATATTTAGTCTTTAATACATTATTACATAAAAACAATTCACCATTACTTCACCATTTATAAACTTTAACTGTGCCAAATTTTATACTCCTCCGTCCCCGATACCTGTTTTCGTAAAAAGGGGTGTAAAGATTTTGCTTCACGTATTGATATACTAGCTTCTGTCCGCGACTTCGTCTTATAGTCTTCCTCATGAATGTGGTTATCACATACTAAAATATTTTTTCAAATATGACAAAATTTTCAATATTTTTTCAATATGGTAGTTCCAGAGATTAGCGCGTTCAAACATACAAACTCTTCAGCTTTATTATAATAAAATAGTTAATATAGATAGAATATATCAAGTGTTTGTCATCACAATATTTTAACATGACAGTCGTAGCGTTCAACGTAGAGTAAAAACCTATTTTAACCTTTGACTCAGAGACTGATGACTAAGCGCTGGCAGCATTCTCTAACAGTGCTGCTCTTATCGTAGGCTATATTTCAATCATCTCTTATTATGAATGACAAGACTTTGCTTTGCCATTCGTATTATAGGGAAAAATCCATTAGTATTAATTAATTTATTCCATTCCGTATCCAAGGACCAAAAGGCTCGTTGTATCAGGTTGTTTTTGCCTGAATAATGTTTGGTAAGACATTCTAATTTGCTTAGAGCAGTATTCGCGTCCCCGCAACTGTGCCGCAACTGATAAAAGGTCTGAGGCCCTAGTGTGAGTTTCATTTAACCATCTCGATCAAAACGCATCGAGCGCGTTCGGCGCTCCGATTGGCCCTGGATTGGTGAAGGACCAATCGGGGCCCCGAAAGTGCTCGATGCGTTAGATCGAGATGGTTAAAAGAAACTCACACTAGGGGTTCACTGTTCTGAATAATAATTTTGCAATTTATTATGTGCAATTGGTACTAGGAAGTTTACTCTTGTACATCATGCGTTGTCATTGAAAAGAACACAGATACTTGATTTCACTCAAGATTCTGTAACCTCATATTATGTCAATAAAGATTATGTTTATGTTTATAACGTTTAGAACTTGATAAACGCCGCGAAAGATAGGGGGATGTGGGGAGTCTCGGTGTCAAAGGAAACGATTAATGTCGGCGCATCGAGGTGACTGCTTACGTCCTTATCTGTCAAGCCGATCGCGATCGGTGTGGGCATTGCAGTTTGCCTAGGTACCATTCTCATTAGACAACCACGGAAACTATTTTCTGCGTGAAATGGGTTCTGGTGCTAATAGAGACACCAGTTCCCGTTTACTAGAAGGTTTTATATTAATGTCGTCGTAATATACTTTTTGAATGTTTTTTTTTGTAATCACAGTTAAGTTAAAAGGTAATATGTTATTTAGTAACGTTTCTTGCAGATTACTGTGCGAATCCACAAAAACATTCATTAATACCATATTTATAATAATAAAATCATCGAAGTAGGATCCATTTTGTAATCTCTTACTTACAAATCAGTAAATCTTATATTGAGAGCTAAGTCTCCGTAACTAAGACGAAAACACAATAAATTGCAAGCATTAATTAGAATTATAATTGTTTACTTACAATGAAGCAAATTGATTGCTCGTATAATAATAGCATCTTAGGTGATACAATGATCTTTTATCTTCATTATATTGTCGCGTGTTGGGATGAGTAATAATAATATTAACACAAGCGGACCGCGGCCGGCTGCGCACGCGTCGCATTTGCACCGAAATCGTTGCAAATCATTTTCAGAATAAGAAAAGTTATAAGTTTTTGTTATTATTGTTGCTTTGCTTATTGTACTTATTTTAAATAAGTTGTTTAGAATGTGTTAGATAGTAAATCTTTATTATTTATCTAAAAAAGTATTTGAGCCATGTTTCATGTTGCGGAAAAACGGTTGTTACATAGTACGATAACCCTAAGATTATTTACACCAATATTCGATTTATTCAAAACTAACAGGAAAATGATTTCCTTAAAGTAAATTTTTCCTAGTAGTTTTACTAGCTCGTAATTTGTTTTCTTAGTTTGTCTAGTTTATAAACCCAAGAAATAGGCTTTTCCATAGAAACTTTCACCCCCTGCTTCACCTCTTTAGGGGTAGAATTTCCAAAAATCCTTCCTTGGTGCTGACGTTATGCGAGGAAGTCTTGTGCAATATTCCATGCTTCTAGACTCAGCTGTTTGGGTTGTGCGTAGTCGTCTGTCAGTGAATGAATAAATAATGAAGATTTTGATTAAGCCGTTATGCAAATTGTTGACTAATCATTTCACGTGATACCGTCTGTATAGTGATTCATGTGATGGTAGCAATTAATAGGGCACTTGTGAATGGCGTAATACGCGTCCAAGCGAGAGGCAGCATCCACCTGGCGCTAATTACATTAAGTGCAGTGCGATCCCAAATCCGTTCATATTACTGTGATTATGTGAAGATGGTTTGCTTAGCCGACTACGTACAATAATAATACGATTATACGATGTAATTCTCCATTGCAGTGGTATCGATATCTTATAACTACGTGGGACACTCTGAAAGTTTTGCGGAAATAAAATATAATATTCTATAGGTAAATATTTTTTATTAAATCTTTTCAAAGTACCTCCACTAGCCTCTATACAAAGTTTCATGCGTCTGAACCAGTTTTCGAAACACTTTTTCCAGTCCGCCCGCCGCAGAGGTGTCTGCGGCGGACTGCAACGGGGAACTGGCGGCGTTTACCGCCTGCTCGAACGCTGACAGCGCATCTTCCGGCGACGAAAATTGTATCCCTTTGAGCAGATTTTTTTATTTTCGGGAATAAAAGGAAGTCACCGGTGCTAGGTCAGGGCTATAAGGAGGGTAACCCAGGAGTTTGACCGGCGTGCTGTCCAGAAAGTCCCTCGTTTTGAGCGCGGTGTGCGAAGGCACTTTGTCGTGGTGGAGCAGTAGCCCGCACAGCCCTGAGTTTGGTCGTTTGCTGCTCACAACAGAGAAAACTTTTGCCAAGCATTTGGTAGAATACCATCTAGCGTTTATGCTTCTTTGGTTCCGTAAAGGAATTGACACCAAGTAGCCAGTCAAATTGAAAAGCTTGCGATCAAAATCTTCCCCCAGCTTCTAGATCGCTTCACTTTGGTAGGCGTTGATTCGTTTTGAAAGGCCCAAACCGTCGACTGGCGCTTCGTTTCTGGATCGTATTGATAAATTCAAGACTCATCCTCTCCCCTGTAATGATGTCGTAAACACGTCCAGACGAACCTGCTTCAAATTTGGTTAACATATCACGGCACCATTCCACCCGGGCCTGCTTCTGAGCATCGGTGAGGTTGTGCGGCACCAAGCGTGAAACTATCCTCCTCAGGCGAGGATGCACGTGTAGAATTTCGTGAAGGCTTCCTGATCCAACCTGCAGTATGTGCGGAATCTCTTGAAACGTAACTCGCCTATTGCCTATTTTTTTTTTACTGCTAGCACGTTTTCTTACATAACAGCCGTCAAAGGACGCCCAAAGGTATCGCCCAAAGTTAGTCGACCGCGCTTGAATTCGTTATACCAACGATACACGGTTGCCTTAGAAGGGCCTTCATCCATGAATGCCATTTGAAGTCTATCGTACGATTCGTCCGGTTTCAGGCGACACTTGAAATCTTAAAAAATCATAGCGCGAAAATGTTCTAGGCGCAGATCCATTTTTAGAGTTCCGTACCCAAAAGGTAAAACAGGACCCTATTACTAAGACTCCGCTGTCAGTCTGTCTGTCACCAGGCTGTATCTCATGAACTGTGATAGTTAGACAGTTGAAATTTTCACAGATGATGTATTTCTGTTGCCGCTATAACAACAAATCGCGGTTTCTACAATTTTACTCCTACCGCAACCTGCGTGACTTTCCTACGTTCCAAAAATTACACTTTATTTAATTAAAAATATAGAAGCAATATCAGTTCACATTCACAACCATTCACCTGCACAATTACCACGCACTCTTTGACTGCTTTTGTTGTGTTATTTTATTTTATGTTTATTTGAATTGTTATGTATAATTACCAGCCTGTTCATTTGTATGAAGCCTCATATTAAGGCCTGGTGACCTGGATCACAGATTTTTTCTACATACATCAGGAACCAGCTCTCACAATGTGAATTTATAAATTTTAAAAATTATAAATGCTACAAAACTGTTGTGAGCGTAAATAAATAAGCCTGTTATTACGTATTATACTAGAAAAATTCAGATAACATTTCACTATTAAAAATTCCTCAACTACCGTTTTGCCCACTGACGGCTCTTCTCAGAGAATAATCTTAGAAGATTTGCTTTATCTTGTTAGTCGTGAGAAAGAGCAAAACTTTGAGTGAACTTTAACAAACGGGATCATGATACAGACTGCCCGGTAAATGGAAAGGAGCAAAGCTTTTTATTAAAGGAATGTTTTTATTTTTTATTCTTGAATGGTATGACGTAATAAAAATTGTCAACAAAAGAGAAGTACATATTTATATATGTTTAAGCATATGTAGTATATGCAGGCAGGGTATAAATACTTACTTAAAAAAGATATCCTGGAGTCTACATTTATGCCCGGTCGATGGCAATAGGCTCGCCCGCTATTACAACGTAATGTGGATGTACTCTAGGTACATCTCTGCCCAACCCTTCGGGGAAACAAGGCGTGATGTTATGTTCAATGTTTAAAAATAAAGTAAAATTTTAGACATCGCTTGATTAGAGTGTGTCTTATATTTAAAGTCATGTCGTGTGATATGAAAAAGTATATAGCCTGCGTGGTGGTGATTTTATATCTTGCCAGCATTATTTTGTATTGTACCACATTGTTGTTTCTCTGTACATACAGAATACCCTTACCTATACGAGTATAACATGTAACTTAATTAACGCAAGACATCATACACCCCAATTAGAATAATAGAACAAATCTTTTTTTTTTAAACCTAACTGTTATTTTTAAGAAAACCCCCTAGCATTACTTTTATTTGGTTTGCGGTTTCAGTTGGCGGTAGGTATGGCAAAATACATAGATTTAAAAAAAAAAAACCATTTTAGAAGTTACCGAAATCCATTCAGTAGTCAATTAAGAAGAAACTACTTTCAGGACTTGTTTATTCTTGGATGTAGTTTTCTGAAACTCGGCTCTACATAACTAAAACTATTTATGTACCAATTATAACGGATACATTTCTAACAACAAATATCCTAATCGAAGATCATTCATTATAGATGATTATACGCTACAACAATTTCCTCGATATTCAGGAACTGCTAATTAGGCCGGTAATCATAACCGGTGCCCTTACCTTACATCCCCCTACCTACTCTATTTTAGTAGCTACACGATTCGTAATAAGTATGTGTATTGTTATTTTTTATCACAATCGTATTCAAAGAAACATGTTTTTCATGAAGGTCGTGCTTCCTAGTTTTTGCTTGAAGTTTTTGTTAATTAATCGTGTTATGAGTGCCTAACCGTGAACGAGTGGATATTAATTTGAGTGAAAATCGTAAAATATTTTAAGGTTCAATTTGTACTTAGTTCCCGCAGACAGGCGAGACCCGACTCAGGTGAAACTATTTTTATGAAAACTAAATGGAAACGGTTCTACCGGAGTCGCGCTGCGCCGCCGTCGCGCGTCGTCGCGTAGGCGAGACTGTGACACTAATGTGGCGAGTGGAGATGCTACGATTCCTTACCAAAATTCAATATAGTGGGTGACACGGTTACGGTGTAGATCTATAAAATTCGCTATTACGGTTTAAGACAATTTATTTCGCTCTAAAAGAATACAATATGCACTCCTATGAGGAAAAACATAATAATTGCGATATACGTCGGTGTCGCTGGGTTAAAAACTAGAATTAAGTTATAAAATCAAAGTATTAACGCTATTTAAGACATGGTGTTTTATAATAGCCTTTTAAAAATTGGAAGTGATTTTGATTCCTTAATTACTTTAAGTATAGAGTTATAGAGTTGAGCCCCCTCATATACGACAGTCTTTCTACCGTAGTTTGGCCTCGGTGTTCTGAAGAATAGGTATATGGTTTGCCTGCCTCGTTATGCGCTTTTGAATTTGCATTCTTTTGGCAAATGTTATTTCTTAAGTAGTGTTCTGTAGTCTAACCACGAATTTCATTTCAGAAGTTCTTCTCTAATAGTTACTTTTAAAAACTTTTCCTAAAATGTTCACCATTTATTTATGACCTCTACCTGTCTACGTAGCGTCTTAGCGACAAAAATCACATGCTTCACGAAACGCGAACGGGTCAAGTGTTCATTCAATTACTTTTTATTTTATTTACTCTTTCTGTATGAGATTAAAATATTCCTGAAGATTTTATCAAATACGATGTAGACTTTATCTTAATTGTGGTAGATTTGGAACTGTCTTCTCCTTCTCCTTTCCGTGTCGATTGAATAACTACCTACTACTCAAATTTCGGCAGAATAGTAAGAAGCTTCATTCGTGTCGTTCAAATCCTGGAATGCACTGGTTTAGATGGAAGAACGGAGAAAATTTCAAAGTTCCGTTCACAACAATGTAAAAGAAAGAAAATAAAACTTGTTGATTTTATAAATTACACACAAACACTAGTTGAAAACTACTACCTTTATCTAGCTAGAAAAAAAAACAGATGTCTCGCCATTTTTAATTTATTAGGCTTAATCTCCAGGAAGTTCTCAATAATAAAATTGCTGGTTGGCAGCCATTGCCAATGACTAAGTTAAAGCCTTGAGTTGAGAGCATTTAGTCGCCAAAGCGCTATCAAGTAAAGTCAATCTCGACTCCATGATTCATGCCTCTCGACTCCATGCCTCAAAGAGATGTGACAGCACCAACTGATGGGGCCTGTGAGGGCCGATGCCTGCCTGCCAGGGATGCGGGTTGTTCGAAAGAGATACCGAGGCCCCTGGCACACAGGCATCTGGCACACGGGGTAAAAGTCTGACACGCCCTCCTGCTCCACCCAGAGCGGGAGCAGTTATTTGATGATTTCCCACACAAATTAATTTTTAATGGGTTTCCTATCAAGTACGTCTTAAGTCAGGAAAAAGCATTCCAATAATCACTAACAAGATAAGAGACCCGATGAAAAATGCAAAAATTGACCCACGGGAACGTACTATCGGAATAAATAGTATTCTTAATTCCTTATGTGTTAATCCAGCACCCTAATTGCGTAACACGCGATTAATCATAATCGGTTTCATTTTGACAGTTCAACAATATTCATTGCGTTATTACGTTGTTGAGCAGACACATTTTTCGAACATATGAAGCAATGGTTTAGCCTTCTTTTTCAAAACAAAACAAATTATGATGAATCGTGAGTTACGCAATTAGGGTGCGGGTTATAAATTATCAGTTTTCCAAATTTCGTCTAAATCCGTTCAGCCGTTTTTGCGTGATTGAGTAACAAACATCCAAGCATCTATTTATTTATTTATTACATTTGGGAAAACAAACAGTAGTATTAAGCATAAACGGAAAAATCTTATAATTAAACTTTACAAATATACTTACCCACAACATTTTCCACAGATTACTATTATATAATAAAAACAAGCTGTGAGCAAACGTTAACTGTAGCAGGGCTCACTTAATGAAAAAGAAAAAAGAAACAAACAATATTCTATAAAAGATGTACACACACAAAAAAACAAAAAAAAAAAAACAATCATCACGAGACTTATTAATCGTCATTGCGAAACTTACCTTAAGGGGGAACTGCAGCCTTTTAAACTCGAATGGGTACTCCGACGGTATTAGTGGTATCCGCGTTATATGCACCGATTCACCTCGAGCACAGCCAGTAAATGTAATGGCCTCTACCACGTTTTTATGTAAGATTTTCCTACACAAATTTTTCATTCCCTATTTTACCCTCTTCTGGGAAGATTTTTCAAAAACGCTGATACATGTAATTATTAATTACCAACCAAAAGGCTGTATACAAATTTTGATGGTTTGAACTACATAACTAACGGGTTTCCCATTTAGACTTTCATCCCCTATTTTACGCCCTCGGGGGCTGATTTCTCAAAAACACTGAAAGACGTGGTTTTTTATTTTTAATCAGAATATTAAACACCAATTTTCATGGTTTAAACTACAACAATCGCGATTTTCCATACAAACTTTCATCCCCTATTTAACGCCCTCAGGGGTTGAATTTCGAAAAATCCTTCCTTATTCCTTGTCTACATTATAAAGGGAACCTCACTGCGGTATTTTTAATTTTTCGATTTCTCAAAATGAAACCTAGCTAGATCGATTACCTAGCACGGATTTGAACGCACACGTCTTTTGGAGGGATACTTGAGGGTAGGGATTAATTTTATAAAGAAAATGTAAGTAGGTAAATTAAATTAATGGATACCCTCAAATAACATAATCTATCGATTAGACAGAGACCTAAAGATGAAGTGACTCGGACGATAGTCTATAACAATTTCATCGCATTTCATATGAAATGCCCATATGGGCTCGCTGGCTAGTTCGTCAAACTGCCGGGTATGAGTAGCCGACGTTCGGTGATGCGATGCTGGTTCGAACTGAGTCGAAACAATAAACTCTTTTTGAAGTGTTCTGTAGATTATTCAAAACGTATTCAATGTTGTAGCAGTGTAATATTTTAAAACTTGAGAGGTTAGCACGTACTGACGCTGTGTGTACCAGGGGGAAAATCTTTAGAACGGAATGATCTCCAACAACCATGTGACCGCGTTTCCTCTTAACAAAATAATTAAAACTCTCTTTGTTTTGCGGAGATTGCTGCGCCTGACGTATCAGTATAATCTAACGTGGTAGTTTTACCTTCCTACTTTTATTATTATGCTACCTAAAAAAACTAAAGGAGTTTGTCATGTGACTAATTTATACATTTAAAAATATATTATAATAGTTATTCATTAATGCCTACTTATAACTAATTAATTTTAAAAATCTATATCCTAACTTCGACTGGTATAAATGTACCCAAGAGACTGGCTGCAGTACCACGTTGTATAGCAATGCTTAGCCTCTGGCCAAGGTAAAAACCAGCCCTTGGGTCACGGGAAGTGTCAAATAGCCTTTTCATGATTTTTTAATGACCAAATCACAATAACCAAAAGACCATGTCACCTGTGTAGTGCATTAATTACGTGAGGCGTTTAGGGGTGGGAGGGGGTCGAGTCGAATCTCACGTAATAGTTAAATTAAGTAAATATGTATTTCAGCCAGTTTGGCTAAATCCTACAAAATAATATTTATCGCGGTTATGCGAACGCCACAAAGTAGCTCCACATTGTTAAACCGCCATCGGCCAGCCAAGCCAGCCAAGCCAGCCAAACGCAATGCATAAATCCATCTTAAAATACGCATTGTGAAATATCCCACGTGAGATTATGAGGAAGGGGGGAGGATCGAGCCAAATCTCACGACATCTCACCAGAGCGGGGGTGAGGGTCGTAAAATCGCCAAAATTGCCTTACGTAATTAATGGACGCCCACTTTCTAACAAAGATGGCGCGCCTAGCTTCTATATATTACAAAGCAGAGAAATATTTTCCTGAGAATTAAAATCATTAACTACTCACATATTTCCTTTATTATACTTGTACCTCTAATACTTGTTCCCTTTATACTCGTTCAGTTATAAGCAGAGATCGGACATGCGGATGCATATTCACCTAAAGTTGAGATTAATTTTAAATTAATACACATCTGAATAGTTATGCAATGAAGATTCCCGGGGTTTTTAATAAATATTATAAATAATTTATAAAGCCTCTTCCATACTTTCATACCTAACAATTATGTTTAGGTAAATATGCATCCGAAAAGTCCTAGTAAATGAATGCAGCATTGAGCACCTCTGTCTGCTGAAAAATTTCAATAATCCTATTATAGAGACTAGCGGGGTAACTGCGAAACACATACAATGGCAATCGATCGCAATGCCTTTCTTTTTGACAGTTTAGCCAGCGGGGTAATTGCGTCACACGCTCGCCTTTCAGTTTGATAGTTTGTCAACTTTCTTTGCGTTATTTACGTTGTCGAGCAGACAATTTTTTGAGACATGTGAAGCTAGGGATTAGGAATTTCATTCAAAATCCTTTTGACTGTGAAAGAAAATGTTTATGGCGTTATTTCTGTTGCTGGAAGACGAATTTTTCATCCCGACGAAGCCTTGGATCAGGTATATCAGAATTTGATTGAAAATGTGTTACGTAATTAAGGGGCAGAATTAATTGAACAATTGCGGAAATGAATGGCAAAAATATATAATATTTAATGATTAGTATCAATATTATATGGATTCAAATCCTGCATTGTTCCCGGTTTTTAACTACGCACATATTTGACATTTCGCAACTAAAATTATTGTGGTTTAAACATGTATTGAATTATTAACGTGGTGTTTTCATTGGCCATTGTGCAATTAATGAATTACTTAATTTCCACTTCCATTTGAAGTATTCCTTTGAACCGCGGCCATTACTTACCTATTGTTTAAAAGCCAGCTAACATTTGGTATTTAATAAAATTCTACGTTAAGCTAGCTTCGATTACCGTTTATTCATTGAAATCATTTGAAACTGAGTACCTCGTTGTATCACTGGACCGCGTACAGTGTACACCAATCTGATCTTGTAGGTACATATTTCCTGCTACTAACATATTCTAAAACAACATAAGCCGGTACTGAGACATCCTAGCCAACGCTTATCTCCTAGTACAACGGTAACCGTTTCCCTCTCGACTGTTACGATCGCATGCAGTTATTTACACATAGAACGTCTGGATTATGCGTCGAACATTTTATAGCTCATGCGGCCCTACTAGTTTTTATGTGACGTACTTTGTTCCTGACTCTGTGTAGTACACTGAACTGCGGTTCAGGTTTCATGAACCTTCACGGGTCTGCACAAATACAATATCCATAAAGCTTGCTTTACTAGGAATTAAGGTTTACTGTTCATTATATAGTTACTTGTGCTAGTATGGAGTGTGCAGGAAAATTTGTGTGAATGAACTTAGACAGGGTTAATTATTATAAAGGAGAACATTCACGGTTCATATGTACAAACTTCGGCCCAAAACTCAAAGTGTCACCGCTATTGGGGAAGTCAGTCCGAATATTTTTTACCACGGCAACAGCTTTTTTACTCTACAACCATTCCTTCAGCTGATTTTTTTGGTTGAAAATTGGATTTCCGTACATTTTATTTGAAAAAATCTTTTGATCTGCTGTCGAAAAATGTGATATGAGTTTGTTGGGATGATGACATTGAACAAGTATTATTAAAACACCAATTGCAGTGAATATTATTTAACCATTAACTATTGTTGGGATGATGACATTGAACAAGTATTATTAAAACACCAATTGCAGTGAATATTATTTAACCATTAACTAACTACTAAGTTGAAAAAGAAAAAAAACAAGATTTGTTTTGTGTGTGTAGTGTTAATACATAGGTTATAGTGAGTCAGAATATTAAGTCATAAATTACAAATCTATTAACCGAGCGTCACCGGCGATGTCATTCGCAGGTACAACGTCTAGGAGAGGAAGGGAAAGAGCGAGGGCGGGTTCTATCCTCGCTGGGCACGCCACAATTGCGGCGATAAGTCCCCGGAGTCTTTGAGTAGTGGCTGGAGAGATGCCAAGGCGTCCTCACCTTCTTCTCTTCCGCCTCACGCAGGTCCTCACCGGACACGGCTGTTTCGGGAGGTTCCTGTTCCGGATAAGGCGGGAGGAAACACCCGGATGTCACGATTGTGTGGATCACCTGGAGGACACGGTGGAGGTCTGCCCTGGCTGGATGGAGCACCGCCGTGTCCTCACGGAGGCGATCGGCGGCGGCGAAATCACGCGTCCGGCCCTGGTCCAGGCCATGGTACGGACCGAGAATGCATGGGAAGCCGTCACCTTCTGCGAAGCAGTAATGCTCGCGATGGGCGAGGCGGAGTGTGAGGGAGGGGCAAGGATTGCGCCCTCGTGCCCCTAGTCGCCGTAGGAGACGACCTGGTTGTCAGGACTCCATAGCGGACTCCCGGCCAGGGAAGGCGCGGGCTTGCGGACGGCGAGCAATGGGTAGCTCACCGCCCGGTAAGGACCAGGCCCGGGACGACGACGTGTTTTGTTCCACGCGCGCCTCAAAGAGATGTCAGCAACAATTGAAGGGGTCCGCTAGGGCCGATGTCTGCCAGGGTCGTGGATTTGTTCAAAAGTGTTACCGTGACCCTGGCACAGGCAAGTGAAGGAACACGCGCGTGGAACACAATGCGCCGTCGTCCCGGGCCTGGTCCTTACCGGGGGCGAGCTACCCATTGCTCGCTGTCCGCAAGCCCGCACCTACCCTGGCCGGGAGTCCGCTATGGAGTCCTGACACCCAGGACGTTTCCTGCGGTGGCTAGGGGTACGAGGGCGCAATCCTTGCCCCTCCCTCACACTCTCCGCCTCACCCATCTCGAGCATTACTGCTTCGCAGAAGGAGGTGACGGCTTCCCATGCATTCTCGCTTCGTACCATGGCCTGGACTAGGGCCGGACGCGAGATATCGCCGCCGCAGATCGCCTCCGTGAGGACACGGCGGTGCTTCACCCAGCCAGAGCAGACCTCCACCGTGTCCTCCAGGTGATCCACACAATCGTGACATCCGGGCGTTTCCTCCCACCTTATCCGGAACAGGAACCTCCCGAAACAGCCGTGTCCGGTAAGGACCTGCGTAAGGCGGAAGAGAAGAAGGTGAGGACGCTTTGGCGCCTCTTCAGCCACTACTCAAAGAGGGGACTTATCGCCGCAATTGTGGCGTGCCCAGCGAGGAAAGAACCCGCCCTCGCTCTTTCCCTTCCTCTCCTAGACGTTGTACCTGCGAATGACATCGCCGGTGACGCTCGGTGAATAGATTTTTGTTTTATCACTTGATATTCTGACTCACTATAACCTATGTATTAACACTACACACACAACACAAGTCTTATTCTTTTTTTTCTACTTCATATTTAGTTAATGGTTAAATGATATTCACTGCGGTCGGTGTTATAATACTATTTGTTCAAGGTCATCACCCCAACAAGCTCATAACACTTTTTCGCTAGCAGGTGAAAAGTTTATTGACTGATAAAACCAGATTTTTCAACCCAAAAAATCAGCTGTAGGAATGGTTGCAGACTTAGTGCCATAGTAAAAAATACTCGGTCTGACTTTCCCAATAGCGGTGACACCTTATTTTTCGTTGGCGTCCACTTTTGCTTTTGGGCCGAAAGTGAATGATCTCCTTTATTTGAACACAGGAAACGTTCCCATTTTGAAATTTGGCTTTATTTTGGATATTCAGTATTATAACTTAAGTACCCACTTACCCAGAGCACTAGGTTGCGATGTCGCAGGTGTCTTAAAAACATTTATAACTTCAATGATTTATAGCTAATGTTTTGTTTTAAAATTAAATGTGTTGTTATTTTGTTCTAGGTGACATCACACAAAAGGGCTATGAGAAGAAGCGAACGCGGCTCCTCACACCGTACATTCCACAGCAGCAGCCGCAAGGTAAGTTCAACTTTCTCACTTTAACCATAAAACGCAATATCGCTGCTAACACCGATGCCTGAACTAATAAGGTACCTTACCAGACCCATCAGTACTGGCACGTTTTTAGTCCGTGTTCCATAATTACAGTACTGAGGCGTCCAAGGCCGCGACAGAAGCGTTGCCGGGGTCAAGTGTCAATTGATCGCCGTCGATGGATGTTGGACAATCGCGAAATTATCGAGACGGCCCGGCCCGATTCCGCAACGAGGGTCAAACGGTGAGGCCATCTTGAATCTGGACCCCCGACTGCCTGTATTTAGAACAAGAGTACGATGAACCGCTGATACACTTGCCGGCTTTAAAATATTACTTACACTTGAACGGCTTTTACGAGACTGATACAGCTGTACTTGTGTACAAACATAAGTAAGCAATAAAACAAGTATATCTGCCTGATAGAAATTAAGCCAAATAAATGATTATTTTTTCCGTAAACAATCATACTGTATGCTTTCTAGCTTAATTGCAAAACATATTCAAAACACTTGTTGTCAAGGTTGAATTGCTTTCAGCCAGACAGTGTATTTAAAAGCCGTCATCAGATAATTTTGCATCGGTTCAGCGGTCGAAATTATTAAAATAATGAGGTCGACCTTCATTCAATGCTGACGACACAAAAAAGAAACTAAACAACCAATGAGCATTGTCCAACTGCCATCGATAACGATATTTTTTTTTGATTTTGTGTTTTCTTTTTCCCCTTTTAAGTTGTTATGGTTTAGTTAGTCGGTTATCCACACGCACACAACCACACTTTATCACCACGGTACTATTTCGTAAATGGCACTTATTATAACACTAGATAATGACACTGTCGAAATGTACCAGCTTTAATCGCTTGCGGTGCAGTTTCGCCTACAAAAAATGCTCACTAAACCTTGGCCCGAGGTGAAACGTGAGGGGTATTTAATTTAAAACTAACTAGACGATTCGAAACTTACTACGGGGTATTTAACTTGTTGGTAAACTTGGAGTTTGCTTTGCAGCAACATAACTGAGTCTTTTCTATTGATTTCTACGTGTCACTTCCGTTTTAGCGTGCTGCAACAAACAAGATTACAGCTCGTTCACACTAGGTTACTGACTGTCTCGACATCTATTCTAATAATTGAAAACGCTCAGTTACGTATATATAATTGCAGTACGATTCGTTGGAAGCGTACCGTCATTTCACTGTCCCATCGCTGCATATGTATTGTTGTACAACAATATTATGGGGAATGCACTGAATATATTAAACGCTGTGTAAGTGAGTGTAGGCGTTGTTTGTCTGCCGGGTAAATGACGTAATGACAAACCTTTCCCTATCAGGTTCCTAATGGATGTAGTAATTGGCGTAGTGTTGGTATGTACTTAAATTGGTTATTAATATGAGGTGAAATCGTTTGGAGCAGGCGCCACATCGGCTAAATGGTGCCGTGGCGACTAGCGAAGTAGCGAGTAGAGAACCTCGGACATTTTGCACTGCACTGCTAACACTTGTGATAAGCGTAGCGGGATCAAAATATAGACTATCGCTATACGAACCAATTCCTTATTGTTAAAATGAAGTCCTTGTTGAGTAAATGTAAGCACCATCTTCACCTAAACTCCTTTATTAACGTTATTGTGACGTACTTCCTTTTCTCGCCCTGGCAGTCTTTGGAATAATGTCGTTTATAACTTTCACTAACAAATAAACCTAAAGATTGTAAAGATAACAGTTAAACAATTTGTGATTACAACTGCATTACTATATCAAAGCGATAAAGATATCCAAACAACATGATTTTAATTAAAAACACCTCGAATACGTTCCGCTACGCTGCTGTATCACTGTAATCACAAAAGAATTTCAAAACGGTACGCATTATTTGGTTCACATAAAAAACACATTAGACAGGTACATACGTAGTACTTATTACAACTATTGTGTACACAGTTGTTGCGTGTGAATTAATTCTAGTTTTTTACGAGTGAAATGTAACGGCCGAAGAGTCGAGATTTAATAGATATTATTTCTATTGGTACGCGATGTCTACAGTTATACATTATGTAAACAGAAAAATTAAACGAGCATAATGTAAAAATAATAATTGTGTGTGTGCTTATAATTTATATCTGTACACACGATCATTTATACGGGAAACTAAAATAACACCCAAATCCATGTGTTCCAAAAACATCCATGGATAATTCTACGAAAAGAAAAAACAATAATTGCAATATTCGTTCAGTATTTATAGCTGAGTTTATCGAATCAAAAGGACAATTTCAAGTAGCGGAGAAGCTAGATTTATCATCAATAATTAGGCTAAGCTAATAACGGACCGTTTCCGATGCCCAGATACAGCGAAATAGAAGGTTAATAAATACTGCAGATACTAGTTGCAACGATTTAATTGGCTGTTCATGCTCAATAAACTTTCTGGTCTTTTTTGAGCCTTTATACCATGGTTTGTTTAATCCGTTCCATCTGACGTTATCAAGGCTTCCACACATGGTCACCTGCAGATCCGTCTGACCACACGTACCGTATGACGCTGATACGGCTCAAGATCTACCAATCCCCGAAATGTGTTCTGATGAGGATCGTGTTATGTATGTGTACGCATCCGGTCAAACCAATCTGGTGGAGTTTCGGCCGTATAGATTTCCTATTTCGTGATGTAGCATGTCCATGTATCCTTGTTTGAAGTATTCTCTGCAGAACAATTATCCACAGTTTCCAATCCATAGTACGTCTTAGGACAAAGTTACTACTGTTTGGAATTAACAGCACTTGATGTTCTGAGATCAAAGAACGCTGAATTAAGTGTGCTCAATTGCCCCATCCCCTTGATACTATGTAAAGAGCTCTATCCCCCTCTTCTTATTGATATCCTTGCCTCGCTGTATCTTTAGTGCTAGAGATTTATAGATCCTAAGAATGCACTGTGTGCACTGCAACTTCTTATTTATAACTGTTCTTCTGTTAATCCTAAAAAAGTAATCTTCAACAGGTTAGGTTAGGTACCTACGTGTTTTTAGTAATAATTTTATTCAGGGTAAACCTTGTTTCCCTCATTTCCTCTTTATTACGAAAATAGTTTAAACGAATTGAAAGTTACTTCGCAATGCTCCAAATTCTCGAGGATATATTTTTAGACGGATATCAACCAGATGAATTGGATGACACGCTCTAACAAAACATATCTGATAACATTCCCGAATTATCTTTTATGTTGCGCGTCCTAGTCTCATCTTCCGTTATTATGTTTAACGCCCTCATTAAGTTATTTTGGTAAATCACGAACAATGGCGAGCATAAATACGTTTTAAAACTGTAGGACCATATCGATTGGCTTACCTTAGGCATAGTTTTGGGCCTGCATTGCGGTACCTGATAACGTAAACGGCGCTTATCAGCCGGTCGTTGACCCCGCGTGATAACCCGTGCCGAACGCACGTTAAAACCTTGTCACACCACACCCGCTAACTGTGGTTACTCACGATGTCACGACCGTTGTGATTTGACTGAGCACAAATAGGTATTTTGGTGGTTCTGGGTTAGTTAAATAGTACGAGGAAAGAAGAAAACAAAATGCTGTATTTTAATACATGTCAGTCGATAAAAAGTATTCATCATTGTCCTGCCCTTATCCTATTTTTCTGGGGTCGGCGCTACATTTCATTTTCATCCACATTTCTCTATTAGTCGTCATCTCGGTAGTCACCCCCTTTCTAACCATTTCATCATTCACACAGTCCATCCATTGTTTCTTTGGTCTCCCCCTACTCTTATAGCCTTCGATATTCATACTCAAAACTTTCCTCATTATATTTTCCTAATTCCTCCGTATCACATGACAACTGATTTCCACACAACTTTTCGTTTATCGGTGCCACTTTCAGAATTCCTCTTATATTCTAAATTTTTTTTCTATCCATCCTTGTAACACAACACATCCCTCATTACATTCTCATCTCAGCTGCATGCAATTAATTGCCTTTAATTCATCCCTTTTGTGGCCCAATATGCGGAAATTCGATAAAAAGCAAAGGAAACTGAATTACAGCTTGTTTAAATTAATCAAACATTCGGCATCCCGATGTAGTCAGTCGTGTATTGAGTTTATTCGGTCCATAGTAACAGCATCTAGGTCCAACGAAACTGAAAACTGATTTTCTTGGAATTTGCGAAAAGGATTCGTTGCATTCAGTAATAAAGTTTTAATTCAATTTACAGTGTATTAGTATAATGTGAAGCTAAAAATAAATGAAAATATATCTATAATCAACTTAAAAATAAGTGGAATACCTATATTAAAAAAAAAATGTTTGCTTAATGAGTACAATCATCATGGGGGATCAATCAACCGATAAGTTTTCTGCGAAAACGAAATGATTAACGTCAGTAATTATTTGGATTTCATGATAATGCAGCAAAACCATTAGTAATAGGTAGTTCGGTGATATATACTAAGTACCTCTTCATTAATCAATTATAAATTTATGAAGAGGTACTTAGTATTTAAAATAATTATAATTGTTTATTATATTAAATTATGAAGTTTTTGGCATTACAATTTGAAGATTGTCGAGTCTCAACTTCGAACATCTCCATCGCATGGTCACCGAATGATTCAAAGTAGACTATAATCACCTAATACAAAAGAAGATTTAAAGTAAACAAGGACTAGGAAAGTAGTAACACATGCAATAAGCACACACGTCAAATTTTAAAACCTGCGATTTTTTAATCTGTTACATAAAGTAAACGATATAGGTCGTTTGTTAATTTCAACAAACAATTTAGGCATACCTGGTCTTTTTCAGCATTTTAAAATTGTGCCCTATTAATGCTAGACGTGTAAATAAAACGTTTCACGGAATTTATTAAGTTTCGAATGCATGTACACTCCATTTAACAGCTTTAGAAAAAAGGGGCTCGTAGAAGCAGGAGTGCAAAACATTTTATTTCAAAGTTAAGTTAAAACTTTTTTAGGTAGATTTAAGACAGTACTAAATACTAAGATAAACGAAGTAAAAGTAATTTTATTTTAAATAATGTTCTATTTATAATAACATCTTCATCACACATTACAAACCTACAACAAAACGAATGAATGAAACAAACAATCACATGATGATTTAAATCTAATTAAGATTAAAGGTTTTTTTTTTACAATACTTTATTTTAAAGAACAACTTACGACCCACAATACGTTGGTAAAACTTCGTCGTCATCAGCTTATTTAGTCACTCGGCATTGTTCACTCCTGCTTCTATTAGGTTTTTAGCATTGACACTATAATTTTAAATTGAAATGAAATAATTATATGAATTATAGCCACATAATTTCATAAGATAAATAGTTTCACATGATTACAATAAAGTGTGACAGCTAATATATAAATAAATTATAATAAATTTGGCATTAATTGTAACTGCAACACGTTTAATGTAATTTTGTTACGAAGTGTACATTAAAAATAACCCTTTTTAACTTCTGTCTAATGCTATTGTCAATGGAATTATAGGTATAAAATATTTCCGAATTCCGATTTCGAGAATTCAGACAATACTTATTATATTCAGCGTTGAGAGAAATTCAATCAATGCAATACCATTTAAATTTAACCCATCGTTAATGATCCTTTTTTATTTTCAAACCTTTTATTATGATTTGAATCAGTTTGTTTTTCTTTTCAAAGGCATTTTTTTATTGGAATTTACTCGTTATTGCAGTGGATCAAATTACCTGTGCTCGGAATGTTATATAAAATGTTGGCATTTTGTGTTGTGATTTTCGGAAAAGAATCATAATTATTATTTCACTTTATTCTGCATAGGTGTTGAAAGAAATAATATATATTCTAGTATATAGTTACGATGTCGCCGCCGTGCGAAAAATGTTTTAAAATGCCTTTGAACTGACATTTGACCCGATATCGACATGAAAGTATTTTCCTTTAGATCTTAATATTGTATGCTGAAGGTGTGCTGAAAAGGGCTTTTTGATGTCAAAGCGATGTTGTGTTGCTCATCGTCACCATTACTTATTGTGTTACTTGTTTATTGTTAAATAAATATTCGTCAACGGTTTCATGCCTTCAACGGTCAATCCATTTCAATAATTGATCATGTCAATTATATAAAAACTGGAATTTTAATTCCACTCGTGAATCAAGGAGCAAGTCTCATAAATAATGTTCCTCCATCTATCTCTTTAGCCGACGAATATTTATTTAGTGTCTAGGCGTTGATGTAAAAATATTGGTTGCCAACATTGGCCATGGCCTGTTCTGGTCGCAGTTGGTATTCAGCCGCCTCGGGGCCCGCGAGGCGACGGCGGCAGCAGCCGACAGCACACGAGGAACCGGCGCACACACCGCCGTGTCACGCACAATGAGAAGAGATACCATTCAGGTATCCGAAACGGAGCCCTCCGATTGGTAGTTGCCACACGCACATACACTCGCACCCTACACTAACAGGATGCAGACAGGATACATTTTAATGATACTCTCGAGTACAAAAATCCTCTAGAAGGGTTCTCGCACCCCTTTCTAAATAATGAGTTAGACATAAATTTATACGAAATCAGTTACCTCACATTTTACAATCGTTTTTCATGAGCGACTACAGAATACGTTTCGTTTTTCAGACAACGGTTCGCGGATAATATGATAATTGCGCGCCGTAATATCGTAAAATCTTCATGTCAACATGTAAGATCGGATGAAATTACCTCCTCAATTTGAGCAATTAAAACATTATAACTTGCGTTACACACAAATATATATCAAACAACAATTTTCTAGAACATGGACGACATTTGATTATCAATAATACATTGCGAGCGTTCACTCATTACGAACACTAATTGTGCAGTAAATTTCAGTAGCGTTCAAAAAGTTTAATTGCGTGGTAACTGCACGAACGTACGACTTGTAATATACAGTAGTAAACAAGTAATAATAGACTATTCGCTCATTGTTATAGGGACGAGAGTTCCGTGCGTTGTTTCGCCTAGGATTTATTCCGGTTTAAAAAGAAACATGAGATTACTGTATACACAAAACGGCTCGCGAGCTCTTTTGCGGGATTGCTCCCGAGTTTATTAAAAAATATTTTATTAGCTTTACAAAATATGAATATGAGTCCCTAGTATGAGTAGTCTGCAAAATTTGTGCACCAAACGAATTGCAAGATCTAGCTCAAGATTAAACTGAAAATAAAAATGTATCCACATTCTAAAAGCGAAACTCATACATTGGAATAGCGCAAACCATTCACTAAAATCCACTAGTCATACGAAACGTACTGGTACAAATTCTACGAACCGCTTAACGATTCAGAAAATTAGTTAACTAGTTTTCTTAATAAACAACACTGGTAATTGATCGGTTCGCTGTACACAAACACTCTAAATCTTCACAAGTGTTTTTAATTACGGCCAGTTATCTCACGAAACCGAGAAAAACAAATAACGAGGAGCAAACCATACGTTACGCATTCGTCAAATATAGGCCAATGGTTTAAAAAAAGTATTACGGTACTCGGGTAGAGTTGTTACATAACAGGGAAGCTGCAATGATGAAATTGTTGCATCTCTGATGTCGCGATTGGGGTAATGAGGACGCTTACTTATCTTGGCGCTCTTTGAACGTAGCTGAGTGGTACCGGGACCGAACAAAAGATCGATGAATGATTTATGAATATTGCCTGTTATTTTGTTAACAAAATCAAATTTGATTTTGACACTGATTGGCTTTGAATTTGGTACAATCTGACACCGAAAATGTCTTTCATGACTAACCATTCATTGGGATTAAATTTATTTCGAGGGTTGTATTGATGATATTAATTATTATAATTATGTAATCACATACGTGTTTCGGTCGCGAATCATATTTTGTTCAACATAGTATGACACGGCCCTGCAAATTCCAAAAAAACGTAAGAAAATTTAAATTTTGCGGGCTACTTGGAGCTTGCACCAGCACCCTAATTGCGTAACTCACGATTCATCATAATTTGTTTCGTTTTGAAACAGATGGCTAAACCATTGCTTCATATGTTCGAAAAATGTGTCTGCTCAACAACGTAAATAACGCAATGAATATTGTTGAACTGTCAAAATGAAACCGATTATGATTAATCGCGTGTTACGCAATTAGGGTGCAGTTCTAAATGTTAGTTTTGGTGTCACATCGTAATTTTGCACACAAAAAGCAAACTTAAAAAGCCAGTGGTTTTAAAATTACAACAACAGAGTAAATGACTTTCCACGATAGTTTTTTTACGCTGACGTAGATCGCCTGAATAATAACTAAGTTTCCTTGATCGGCTATTACTTACTCGGGAAAACCGAAAACTGGCGTAGATCGCCTGAATAATAACTAAGTTTCCTTGATCGGCTATTACTTACTCGGGAAAACCAAAGACTTGCCTTCGGGCTTTTGTTGGTGTTAGCTTACAAAGGCAGGCTAGACGAACTTAACAAGTTGTAAACAAAATGACTTGTATTGTAGAGCTTTCATTACTCCGTGGTTTTTATCCTTTACTGACTAGGCTTCTGCGAGAAGCCGCTTTGAGAAAAAAAAAAAATAAGAAAACGATAACGCCATACACTTGTGGCCACTTAAAGTCTTTATTTACATCAAGTATTTTCCTAAGCAAAAGGTTTGACTTTTGTATCACAGCAATTATTGAAACTCCTTAAGCACCAGCACTCAAGCGTATTCTCTCTATTCATATTCATACAAGGGGTCCAGAACTACGTTAAAAGTTAAAACCCATCTGGATCTTTATAAGTGAAATGTATTGCTCATTGAAAGTTGATACACTTTGTCGGTACGGTCTCACAATACGATAGATAGCACTCGCTTAAGGCGGAGATTTCTTGAAAACGTTCAAAATAAATAATATTCAACGCAAAAAAAATATATGATATTTTCAAATCTTTTTTGCATACAGTGATGGAACTCAAAACATAATTAAACATACTTTTATGCATCAAAAAAATCATCGAAGTCAGCTCTTAATTATCTTCAAAAGCACTCTTAATTATCTTTAAAAGCAGTTTATCCCTTCAATAACAATTATAATTAAACTTAAAAATATCCCATAAAATTTCAAATGCCAAACTGCATTCAGTGTTGGATTATTTATTATTAAATAGTTAATATCTAATTTTATTTGCATTTTTACGACATATTATTACAATTTACTACAACAGATTTTATCCCGTATGGGATTGCAATAAGAACTATTATTGCTCATAACGACACTATTTAAAATTAACATGGCCTTAAGAACCACAACAGTGCGCCATTGTTTCGTTCCTTTTTGTTCGGCTCTCGACTTCGGAAGAACGTTCCTCCTGGAATCTCCATTTAGCTGTCGATACGCGTTTTATTTCGTATTATCGGCCCATGGATTGCGCCAAACGAAACTATAATTGTTTGGTTATAAGAAAACTACTTAGGTAGTTGAAAATATGGTTTAATAAAAAGTAATGGTATAAGTCTTTTTGGTTGGACATTTTAATGCAATAAAATGTTTGAAATCGGCATTTCAGAAATATGTAGTTAAATATTCTAGCCTATGAAAATGATTTTTTCAGCCAATTAACTTCGACGCCTCGGACTAGCATAAACTTCCCTGTTTCGAGATTTCTATTTGTTCGTAAATTCTAAAAGTGGTACGATTTCACGTATGCATCGTGAAAGCCCTGGTGGACATTACCTCAATACTTAAATAAATACATTCAACTTCTAAGCTCATACTAAAAACCTCATTACTTGTTATACTTAGGTACTTTTAGGGACACTTTCTTTAGGTCTACAGTCATCGTCAACGTAGAATTGATGCATGTGTACTAGGCACCTAAATAATCAACCCTTTCAGAGCTGAAAGAATAATAAAGAGACCAAAGTACCAAAAAACTATATGCAAGTACCTACAATTCACATCAAAATTTGCTCGTTTGGAAATTAATTCATCATATTCCGATGAGACATTAATTCGCAAGCGAAAACTTATCGTGCGCATTTAACCGAAAACACAAATTGATTCTGATGCGACGAGTCAATTACTCAATTCAGACTAGGACTTGCACCAGATCAATTTATACATAAGCCGAGACGAGGTGCCGACTGCAATTCGTAATACCTCCGCAGTCCGCTTTTACAGGTAACAGGATTATTCACCTGTAGCAGTTGAATCAATGATGCGATTATCTGTTGAATTAGGGATGCACGATTAAATCCATCTGGAGTTTATTGGAAAAGCTTGATAAAATTTAGAAGGTTAGTTATGCTCTTTAAAATATGTACTATGATCCCTTTTGGGCCTACCACACGCTCAAGCTTCACCACAGAATTGTCTGTGCAGGCCGGTTTGTACACGGAACACCGTGTACAAATCGGCGAGTTTTACCAACGACACGCACGGTATTCCGTTTACAAAACTGTGGTGAAGCTTAAGCGTGTGGTAGGCCTGTGCAGTGTGCAGTCATGACTGTACAAAAAGACGGAACACTGTGTAGTGGCTACACAAGCAGGTAAGCTCATGCAAACTGAACCGTGCAATCCTTTAACTTCAACTTTTCAATCATTAAATCATATGTTTTTTTTTTGCTCCTGTCGGAGTATTCCTTGCTTTTAATTTTCCATACAGCCGGCAACGTTTTGTATAGTTCTATGAACTGCGTTAAAAAATCCTTTGAATAACTCCTTACATCACTCATTTTTACCCGACTGCGCCAGAAGGAGGGTTATGTTTTTCGAGTGTATTTATGTATGTATGTATTTTTTCTTTTGCACGCTCTGTAGCCTAAACGGCTTTATCGATTTCAGCTTAAGAGATGCCGTTAGATTCGTCTTAATTGTGATGCCGGGGCCACACTACGGTCAACGTCAATGCCCATCATCGCGATAAACAACGCGGTAAAGATTCCGTTAATTAAAGCGATAAATTCACTGGCCACACTTGAACTGTCAACGTCAATGCTCACCATTGGCGATAGTAATCGCCTAACGTCAAATGGCAATGTGAATGCCGTTGTAAAATTATCGCGATAAGTTTTGGCTTCACCTACGGTTAACGTCCATCATCGACAGCGTTTCCCGTTGGTGTTGCCCCGGCATGTGAGTGACACTGGGTGTACATCAAAATCGAAAAAAGGCCGATTTTTGACGCCATATTGTGTCTTCAAAAATGATTTTTTCTCATAACCTATTGAGTGGGATATCAAAATAAAGGGTGTCATACATAGGTCTCATTAACGTCAAAAATAATTATAGGAGGCAAGAAAGGTCTTTATTGTTAAATTTAAGAAGATGCCTCCGACTGCCTGAGATTGCTTATAGTATTCAGTCTAATAGTCATCCTTTTAAAACAAGTTTCTTGTTTCCAGCTTTTTTAATTAAAGTTCACTTTTTAGGCTGTCGGGTTTTTTAATTATGTAAATATATTTTTTTGATTTGCGGCGTGTAGTTTGACGAAAATAATTTCCTCGGACTGATGCGCGGCTTGAATGACCGGCCACACGTTCAAGTAAAACCCTGCAACCCAAGTTTGCGCAGTCCAAATCTTCAATAAGTCAACGAATGCACAAGCTGCGCTTCCGGGACTGCGCAAGCTACCGTCTTGCCGCCGTCCACACACGCACGCGCAAGACGGAGCGTGTAGCCGGGCCATTGGGTATACTTTGTGACAAAAGTAAACGCAATTAATTTAATAAAGTTGAAAAATTATATCAGAATAAACTTACTTATGTACATACATGCTTCTCAAATAAATATCAGTAGAATATTCAATGTAATTAAAATTATAATAACAGGCAACTATGACGAAGTGGAAAGATAGTGTTATTTCACTCTTCTTTTAAAAACTGCAACCGTTTGTCAGGCGGAAATTAATTCCACAACCGCACTGACCGCACCGCGGGCCCAGTTAAGAAGTCGGAGTAGAAGTCTGTGGAGTGGGGAGGGGACGAAAGGAGGTTACTAAGTTGCGGCCTGCAAGGCGCATCTGAAGGGCGTAGGAAAATTGTTTTTGAATTGTGAAGGAGGTTGAATAGCAAACACAATATCCGAGAGTTCCTGCATAGTCGAATGGGGAAGTATCTTGCGAAAGTTGGAAATGTGATTGTGATTATACTTTTTGTTCAGGTTAAAATCATAACGAATACAGAAATTTTGGAAACGCTCAAGTTGATTTAAAGCCTTCTCGGTGGCATCCAAATAAAAGGCATCTTCGTAATCTAAAATGGGCTGAATGAGCGTTTGAGCAAGAGAGATTTTGGTGTTCGAGGGCAACAAGCTCTGGAGACATTTCAAATGGAACGTGTAGTGCACTTTTGGCCTCACTTGAGCAACAGTGGTAGACTACGATAAGTAGGATTCCATGGTAATCCCCAGGTTTTTAACCGCATTTAATTTTGCGTATTCAATGTGAACTCCGTTCTGACAGCGTGGACAGCGACATAACATCGAACCTATTTCGCATATAACTGCCGCCAGTAATCATGGTCTGGGATTTCCTAGAGTTTATTTGCAGTCCAAAAGACCACTTGCTATTCAAATAATACTAGAGGCAAACACTAGTTCCATAACACCACTCCTAATTGTACAAGCATCTTCATAAAAGATAGACGCATAGTTGACACAAAAAAAAAAAAACAAAAAAAACTGCCTCAAGGTCACTTTGATAACGTTCACTATACGACGATACTTTTAACGCTCTTTTTTTTTTCGAGTTGATAGAATATTGCACTAAGATAGGTGTAACTAAAATACAAATTCAGTAGTAGTTGTATTGTGTGAAAAGATCGCGATCATGTTTAAGGTTGTCATGCTATAGCGATAACTTTATTTTATGATGAGGAACTGACGAGTAACGCCGCGAGTAAATAAGGTACGCATCGTGGATACAGGAAGTGGTCGCGCACTTTGTTACAAACGATCGGTTTTCCCGATAGCACGCCGGGAAGACGACAGTTTATAGTCTGCATTGCATAACTATTCGTGGATACGTACGGTTTCGGACGTAAACTTACACAGATCAGAATGCCAACATAAAGTAACACTGGCTGTTTATTAGTACCCTAAATCGAATAATGTCGGCACACATACTTTCAGAATTTTTGGTATACTGCCAGGGCTATTATGGTGCATAAAATCGGCACGATTGGAAAACGCCTCACTAAAAATAAAGAATATGGTCTGTATTCGTACAAATGGTTAATTGGTCGTGACTAATGGATTGGGTAAGACAAATAAAAGTGACGCGGCTTCTATTCTCACGTCGGTACGTCTTCGTTTTGTAGTCTTTTGTGTGTCAGTGGAGCGCACCTGCTGGCGGCCGTGACGTCACACGCGAAACACGAAAATTTTACAAGCCAATGAACTTTTTGGTTACTAAATTATACTAAACATGAACATGACTAAACATGACGTTAAAACCAAACTTAAAAATTGGTTTCAGCTGTTAACGTGTGATGTCAATTGTCTCTTAATGTAACTAAACACTGTATTTAAATTAAGACATTGTTGTTTAATTTATTTTGGTGTATCTATAAGTGCTTGCATGAATGTGTACAAATAAACATTTATTATTATTATATATGTATTTTCAGGGAACCTTCGATATATTCATTATTTTTTACGTTTCAAGCTGAATACCTATACAGTAAAGAGTTCGCTCGTTATTGCGCTGAGTAAATACCTTTTGCATATCAATGTATTATTCCTATTCGGAGTTCTATACATTGACAAATAAGTAAATCGATCAATCTTTTAAGTGCCCACTAAACCCACAGAAAGCGTTTTAAAATATTACACCAACAATCCATACAATCAACTTTGTAATAAAACAGAATGGCTTTTAAAAAGCAAGAACATTTTATAAAAGCCAACTCTAGCCAAGCCAAAGAGCGGTAAGAAGATTATAAGACCTACTTTTCCCACAATTCATAACCAATAAGAAGACGTCTTCAAATAAAAGGTATTATATTTCTCCAATTCTCTTGAGGCCTGCCATAAAATTTATTAAAAGACGACAATAGGCGACATCTCGACAGCGGCTACAGTAAATAGCAACATGAAAAATATAAAACTGAAATTGTTAGTATTAAGTGCACACAAGCTGAACCCCACAGCACTGCTCGCTTCATTAAGATGGTTTCCGGAATGAAACTTAATTTTGTTCAGTAAATGCCGTCATATTTTCTCGTTAGTTTCCCATTTTCACTCATCGACTGAATATAGTTTTTATTTTGTAAACATCAAAGGCGGTTTATAAAATAGTGTTAATGTTTGCTGCATCTTTGTTGCGTGATTAACCATGTTTCATTGCAACAAGAAGAACCGTTGCGTAGAATAAATTATTTATCAGTTTAATATGCCCCAGAACGAACAGTTTTCGTAAAACATATGCAGAAAATAAATTGTCACTGCCATTTTTCCGTTTCGTTGAACATTCTTAGCGTTGAATAGAATTTTATGAGTTTCTAAAGCTTTCTATATTCCACAAGATGCAGGTCGCACTAGAACCGCATTTGAGTTGAATAGTGCATTTAAAATTACTAATCGGAACGAAACGGAAACCTTAACATTCGTTTTGAAAATGCGGGTAACACCACTAAGCTCTTTTGTGAAACAAATTATCTTTTGTGGTCGCATCGAATACTGAAGCGTGTTCTTTCCGATCCAATAAATTTTATGTAATAAATAGTGTCATCTCAGGCTTCTGTTTGATTATCACACCGCCACCGTATAATGTCAAGGTTATTTAGGCAGAACAAATACTATTCCGATCTAAACGAGTTCTGGCGAACTGAAAGAAAGTTAAAAGTTGATAGAAATTCATAAATAGAAATCTACACCAAACGAAGTTCAAAATTTCTACTTCATAGCAGTCGATAAAAGTCACATTAATAATAATAGGTCGGGGATTATTTCTACGGCTATGGGATTATGTCATTACCCACATAATGAAAAGAAAGAAATTACAACAAGTTACCGAATAAAATGGGACAAAAAAAAATGAATATCATTATCATAAATGATAATAAACTATGATTTTCTGTCTAGAATTTGTATATAAAATGCGAAGAACATTTTTGTCGCGACCTGATCTTAATACTACGAATGGATATAACTTGCATCATCATGCATTAGACTTGGAAAAGCATGGAATTCAATAACCTTAATGGTTTAAAAATAACTTGTTTGAAATCCATTATTTGCACAGATTTGCGCATCATTTCCCGTACGAAGGAAAGCGATTTAAAATAAAATTATGCTCTATTCCGCCCGACCGTTTCAAAGAGCTAAAGGATTTGCAGCAACTTTTTATTAAAATTGAAGAGTTAAATAAAATTGTCACACATGTCAGCTGGAATACAAAGTGCAGTAAAGCTTCAGAGCTTAATTTTTAAGTACTTAGGACAATAGAGCCGCCGTCGCTGCACGCTTGCGCACTGTTATGCGACACCTAGATGTGTCAAGTGTCTAGACCAGCGTGGCACAACCGACTGCTCCCGACCTTAAGACCTTTCTCAGTGCACGGAGCCTCCAAGCTATGTGCTCTGCGGGCGATCCGGTCACTCGGCAAACTACCGCGGCTACCCCAAAGCCCCCGAATTCTCCTCCCCCAAACTGGCCAAGCGCGTGAGCGACCGCCAAAAACGTCAGGATGTGCACGAGACTATGAGCCACTGTGCTGTGTGAGCACTTTGAGACGCTTATGAATAAGCCTCTCGTAGATTTTGCCGAGAACGTTGAAAAGACTGATAGAACGGTAACTGGAAAGCTACTTGGGTTTGCCTGGCTTGGGGATACTGATTACGGTGGCTTGTTTCTACGCTTGCGAAAAGATATTGCTGCTAGGGCGCCAATGAAGATGGCGGTCATGAGCAGGTATGACGGGCAGGGACGAGTTTATACACCTTATTGATGATACCATCCGAACCGGGAGAATTCCTGGCTTTGAGCCTTTTAATGATGTCTTGCACTTCGTCAGGAGTGACGGGAGGCAGAGAATCATCAGGGTTTTCAACGGGAGGAAGGGAGGCCCTGCGTTCGACTTCAGCGTCCACCTTGGCTAGGCGCGCTGGGTCAACTGGTTGAGCACTGAGAGTGCATTGGGACTCTTAGACTGTCGGCTATACATTCGGCCTTGTCCTGAGGGTCGAAGGCTACACTATTATCGGGGCGGGTAAGAGCAGGCATAGAAACCTCTTCAGATGACCAAAGTGCCAGAAGGCTTGATGGGTCGGTTCGAGTTCGCCGAGCATCTTATTTCAGCCTGCGGAACGGTTCTCCGCAATGCGTTTCTTTACATCACGCTGCAAATAACGCATGTGGGCTTTGTTCGCGTCACATGGAAACGAGTCATACCTATAGGCGAATAGCTGCGTTCTTCTCGGTTATCTACTCAGGTTCTTATCCGAAAGAACTAATATAGGTCTTTGCAAAAGTATTAATGTCAGTGTTCTTGGGCTTAACTACCTCCTTTTGGCCCCCGCAGGTTTCCAATTCAAACTGATCTCATAACATAATTATCTCCATTCAATTAACTCATTAGATTGGATGTTTAAACCTGAGAGCACTATAACAATAAAAACGACGACACTGCGATTCTAACAGTGTTTGATAAACCGCCGTTCAGGTGATATATCTTTTGAGTTTTTTTTAATTAACCCGTCTTCCCTTTGTTTATTATGACACAATAGCTAAAAGGGTTTTATTAGGAAAAGTTAATTGCCTCAGTTCGCTGTAACTGGTTAGTCTGTAAATGATGCTCAGTTTTTTATTGGCAATCTAACCTTCCTTTTAATTAAACGTGTTGGCAACATGTTTCATAGTTCACCGCCTGCTTTTTGTTCACCGTAAGGTAAAATTACCTTTGTGAAAAACTGGACTTCACAGACTCTAATAAAACATAATTATAAAACCAGGTGTTCTGTAAAACATGATGCTTCACAAAAGTCACATTAACATGCTTTATGTAGTAGTTACGGAGGCAATAATACTTTTTAAATCAGTGTGATGGAGCACAGTAATTCTTTCTTCAACGTAGTTGGTTGAAGCGTTCTTATTGACAACCATTTCAACTACCCTTATTGTATTATATCATTATTTGTTGTTGAAGTTTGTTCTACGGGCAAAGGTTTGTATTGATATTGGTGGGTGGCTGCACGCGGTTTTCGTGCTTAATTTTGTGTGATTGATTGGTAAGCCGACGCTGCACACCGGTGTTGCGGGCTAGTTGAGCTACGAATAAAGCTGAAAATAGAATTCAAATTCCATTTTTGTTAAAACCTTTTGTCACTGGGTGTCAACCGATCAAGCTACGCTTGCCGTTGTTGGTCCGTGCATGGATGACAAATTTACATTCCTCCGTGCCTCGGAAAGCACGTTATGCTGTGGGTCCCGGCTGTCATTCTGTCATAGATCTTTGACAGTCGTTATGTGTCGTCAGAAGTCCGGAAGTCTGACAACCAAACCAGTCTTACATAGGGGTATTTTATTCCCCATACAGTCTATGTGTGTCGGTCAGATAGGCAGTCACTCCATTTAAAATACTGGTACTCACCTGCATCCGGGTAGCCTGAAAGCTGATCCCGACTTAGATGGGGAAAGGCTAGGCAGATGATGATTCCAATATTGCATATCCCAATGATATGAGCATTATAGCATTAACTAATCTTGTGCATATACAAGGCCACTCAGAAAGTATAGCGAAAAAAAGTTTTATGTATGAGCGACTATTTTGAAAATATGGTTATTTGTAAGTAAAAATAGGTACGTTCCAATTTCAAAATTTTCCTTCACATTGTTTGCGAGCTAATTTAAGTTATTGTGTCTCATAAAAAAATGGATCTGCGCTTGGAACATTTTCGTGCTATGATTTTTTACGATTTCAAGTGTCTCCTGAAACCCGGTCGAATCGTACGATAGACTTCAAATGGCATTTACGAATGAAGGCCCTTCTAAGGCAACCGTGCATCGTTGGTATAACGAATTCAAGTGCGGTCGACTAACTTTGGGGGATGAAGAAAGAAGTGGTCGGTCTTTGACGGCTGATACGGAAGAAAACGTGTTACCAGTGAAAAATTTAATCCATGACAATAGGCGAGTTACGTATCAAGAGATTCAGCACATACTGCAGGTTGGGTCGGGAAGCCATCGCGAAATTCTACACGTGTATCTTCGCGTAAGGAGGATAGTGTCGCGCTGGGTGCCACACAACCTCACCGATGCTCTGAAGCAGGCCCGGGTGGAATGGTGCCGTGATATGATAAACAAATTTGAAGCAGGCTCGTCTCGGCGTGTTTACGACATCATTACAGGCGATGAGTCTTGGATTTATCAATACGATCCAGAAACCGCCTGTCGACGGTTTGGGTGTTTCAAAACGAATCAACGCCTACCAAAGTTAAGCGATCTAGAAGCGGGAGGACGATTTAGATCGCAAGCTTTTTAACTTTGACTGGCTACTTGTGTCAAAAAGCTTAAAAGCGCCACGAGTCAAGCTCGCAACTACGGTTCGAGGCGAAGACAAAATGTCGTTGGAATATTGCTATCTCTGCTTGACAAAAGAAACCGCGATGCGCAGCTGTGTATGTGAGCATAGCGACTAGTAGGCATTTTTATTTATTCGTAATTAATAAGGTATGTTCATCATTCAAAGCAAAGTTCGTAAGAATCTAGGTTACTCAATACCAAATAACAGGGCAAAAAGAAACCAAGTTCATAGCCTAAGTCAATACTGTGACGTTGCGCTAGTGTTAGTGCCTGTCCGAACGATACACACATCGACATTTGCTTGACGTGATAGCATTACTAGGTACTGAAAATTTATGATGAATTTGAATGAGTTCCGTAATTCCAAAAATTATGAATGAAAACTTATTGTGTTTGAATTTTTAATAATACGAGCTATGCCTCAGGATAGCAATATTACAGATATTGTATGTTACATAATACCAAAAACAAAATATGTCATTTACGCTGTAAAAATGTGCGAAATGCAATTCGCTTAAACTTAATTTTAGGTATGTTTGAAAAAAAAAACCCCTACGAACCTAGATAAATACTGTCTGAATCCGAATATCACCATAATATGGTGGAAATATAAGGTACTTCATGTATTTTTATTAATCAAGAACACTAATAGCATATTCATTCAACATTGTTTTTCAAAAGTATTTAGGAAAAGTACGTAGGTATGACGTAGGTATCTGCTAGATTTTCCAAGGCCAAAATCTCGAGATATCCTAATATGTTGAGATTCCGGTATTGTAGAGAAATTTCCAAAAAACGCATTAGTCTGTACATTTACTAACGATTACCCCAAAGAAGTCAATAAAACAAAGCAAATGATGAACATACCTTATTAATTACGAATAAATAAAAATGCCTACGAGTCGCTATGCTCACACACACAGCTGCGCATCGTGGTTTCTTTTGTCAAACAGAGATAGCAATATTCCAACGATATTTTGTCTTCGCCTCGAACCGTAGTTGCGAGCTTGACTCGTGGCACTTTTAAGCTTTTAATGACTATAATAAATCTAAAATATATACTATCACGTACCTTTATACCTAAGAGCCCCTTCATACTAGCGTTTGTCCAGCGTAGGCGTTCAATTAATCAATTATGTCTGCGACAAAGCGACGCATGCGTTGCGTTGTCGCGGCGTCTGCGTGGCGTCTCGTGCGGTGTCATGTACAGACGCCAGCACATCAAGCTACCCCAATCTGTCAAATTTTGTTTCATAGATTTTCAACTTTAAACCAAAAAAATAAGGTTCATGTTCAATTGGGATAATTTGACAGTTTGGAGTAGCTTGATGTGCTGGCGTCTGTACAATCCTGTTCGCATCCGACCTCTTTCCGCCACTCGCGCCCTTGTGTAACGCCGCGACAACGCAACGCACGCGTCGTGTTAGAGTGAGGCCCCATTTGTGCGTTGCGCTGCGTTGCGTCGCGTTGTCGTAATGGTCTAACCTATATGACCATGTAGACATGTCATAAAAAATATATGGAAACCGACGCAGCGACGACGCAACGCAGCGCAACGCACTAATGGGGCTCACTCTTATCGCGGCGTCTGCACTCCGCATACGTTCATCCAACGCCTATTCTGGACAAACGCTAGTGTGAAGGGGCTCTTAATCAAGGAACATAATTATTTACTATTAAAATCTTTGTTTGGTGCAAATAATAAGCATCCGTTAAGAGAAATGGCCCGATTTAGCCATTAACGGCCTTATTCATAAAAGTTATCGAACATCTAAACATTTGCTAAAGTGTGGTTTCTCTATGAAAAACCAGACTTTAGCAAGTGTTTAGATGTTCGATAACTTTTTATGAATGAGGCCGTAACTGTATGTTATTTTATGATGTGTCAAGCTTATTGACGATTATTGGATACAAGTGAATTTTCTAATCCGTCTTCCCTAAGCTGGGTAACCCAACCCAAAGTGTGCTTGTTTGCAGGCGGGTTCCAGCAAGTAGGTTCACGTTCGTTGTGACGTAAAAATATCGCGGCGGATTTTTTTCGCACAACTGATCTTTAACGCATTCCTTAGCGTCGAGGGTTGAAAAGTGAACAGAAGTGAAAGAAACAGCGAACAGTTTGTTTTAACGACCCGCTGGGATGCTCTCTGCTGTATTCTCATCAGCGCCAGTTGGAAAACCAGTGCGCGATAAAATCCTACCGCGATATTTTTACGTCCGTTATATTTAAACCCATTTACCTACCTCTCCTTCCTCTTAGGCCCGGTTTCCACCTAAGCGGAGAGGAGAGGACATGTTTCGTAAATGACTCAAAAGATAGCTACGCGGAATAACGATAGTAGTAATATCTTAGTCATTTAAAAAAAACATCTCTCGTCTCCGCTCTTCTCTGCTTTTGTGGAAACCGGGCCTTTTACTGGTGTGGCAGAAATGAAACACAATTTTTTCACCTTTATCAGGTTATGTTTTAACGAGGCAATCTCTGCAGCAGGAGCATTTATGCGTAACAGCAATATGTGGTACGCGATACCCACGGGTGATGAGCTAATTCGATTTCAAAATTTAATGGAGCTTGTAACGAGAAGCGACAACTTCTCGTTTCAAATTCCCGTCAAATTTTACGAAATAAAAACCGGCGCTTGCTATTTTGATGACACCAAAACTTGCTTAGATCTAACTTGTAGCACTACTGGGTGCGGTGAGATTTGGCATTGTGATTGCTTCTTGTAAAGAATTGGAATTAAGAGCATCCACGACAGGCATAAAAATCATCCTTTTGCGAGCCGATTGAATCAATCACTACTGAGACGAGACCGCCTGGATTTCAGTAGATATTATGTTAGTAAATTTTAGTAATAATTATGATCATGTATGCATGATCATAATATACATTTATTGTCAGCACAAAGTTTAGAGTCACGGTGTAATTGTAAAATGTGCCGTTTGATCCACGTCAACACGGTATTGCAGTAAGAATACAATTGTGGTCATCAAGTTACAACAAGAGAGAAATGGTATTGATTTTTACGGGTTATTCGATTGTTTCTGAGAAATAATCGCGTGTTGCGGTAGTTTACTAATACACAATGACGATATTGTGTACGTCGTAGCTTCGTAGGTATGTAACAGTCGATTGAGGGAAATAGCCGAGTTCGTTCATAGGTGAAAGACCGCGACCTGCCGCTGAGATGCATGTATCTATCCAAGTATTTCTATATAAGTACATACGAGTAAAACGCTTCATACCACAAGTATATTAATGTGGTTATACACCAAATAAGAATCTTTTAAACTTTAACCAAGTGAATGCAAAAGTTGCGGAGAGTTATTGGAAATTGTTTACTTAGGTATTAGATATAAATCTTAACGTTTTACTACCGTAAGTTTTTCCCGGAACAAAGTAATATAAATGTGCAAAATTACGATTCAAATCAAACTTGTAAAAATAGTTTTCACAACCACCAACGGGACGACGGAAATATAAAATTACAACTAACACGCCGCGTTTGCGGTACCCGGCGTCAAACAAATTGTATCCGAAAAGGTTATCCAAAAATATGATTCTATATTTTATTTCGGTATTAGACATTGATCACTTTCCTAGACTTCCTTTTAAATCCATTCATTCAATTTCGCGAAGAAAGCGATTAAATTGTAGACTTAAGGGATGCGGTAAGGTGGCCAGCGAAATTAAATTTTCTTAATTGTCTTGCAATTTGCAGGTCAATATCAGGTAGGTAATAAAAAGTTATGCGCCAAGGAAACGGAAAATCATTCAAAGTCGGTCAATACAAAATGTGATACCCGATCACGGAGCAGTTACGTGATAATTCTAAAAAAATAAAACGATTACATTTTTTACACCAAAACGTTTAAACTTAACACACACAGTAGTTACCACACCTTGGTTTGCAAAAAACCTAATGGAATTTTTTAATAACTTCAATACACTAACAACACACACGTGGCAGTTACCAATACGGTTCCCTTTTAACCTTGTATGATTGAGTCACGTATACTGGGCCCGATATTTTTTCAGCTTCTTCTTGTTTGTTTTTTAGTTAGGCAATAGTTTTTTTTCTTGTTATACAGTCACTGTGGCATGACTGTCGATACATTGATGTTCTAGTTTTTTTCTTTTTCTTAGACAAGGCGATGGACCCGTTTTACGAACGAGGGACAGGCCATTGTAATTTATTCGTAATGTGGTAATGGTGTAGAGAGTTGAGCTTCGTAAAGTAGTTAGAGATGCACATAATTAGCATTTACTGCATTTACCACTTACGCACTTATCCATCTGGTATTGTTGTTCAGTCGTTTTTGTCTCAATTTTGTGCACGTCATCGCGACGACATTTTCTCGTAACACGGTAAGTAACAGCGGTGACATGTTGGAGAAATATTTTGACGAAGAGACCAAGTTAATTTGATCATAGCACCTTGTTGGTCGTGCTCATACCGTACCACTTTGTTTCAGGTTTTGCATAATACTGTAGGATTGTGTGATTCTTTAATCAGTACATTGTACTGTTATACCATAATTCATTGACATTTTAAGTTTGAACGTTTAATTATACATTAATTATAAAAAATATTAGTTTTCTGCACTCCTATAAAGTTTTTGCTTCACTTAGTAATATTAAAATAAAACTATTTCTGGGACAGCGTTTAAAATATGAAGCATAGTGTGTAACTGACAGAATAATTAATAATATGCTGTCAAAGGGTTTACATTATTAACTGGATATTGATTTTCGTTAGTCGCAGACCGGCTCAGTTAACGTAGCCTGCTTTGTGATACTTATTGGTTCCCTTTGATAGCCCTCCAGAGATTTCCTTTGACTACGAAGTGCAACGGATATTAAATCTATTCCACCCACCTGCAGGTGACACTATAACTATTTTAAATAACTTAGCTCCGTACGACACTTGTGCTTTTCTCCTAAAGTTCATCATTTTAAAGATACCTCCGTGATAGAGACGATTTGGGTTGGTTGTCAAGTGCTACTACTATCCAGTAGCCGTAGCTTAGGATAATCTCAATTCTCTGTCACGAGCCACAGCCTTGCTTATAGTATAAGAGTGGATTCTTATAATCTTATAGTAATCCCGCACCGGACACGTCGGACACACGTGTACAATTTATCTACACCACCACGGCCTCGGCTCGAAGCGTTGCCGTTGCGGATTTACACCGACTCAGCGGCACGCCTCCAGCTACATACTACTCCAAACGTCCCGCTCGACCATATTCAACAGGTCGAACTTCTAACTATAACCCATCAATTGAGTACCTATACTTTTATTTACAACAAAATTTGCACAGCGACTCTGACAGCAGCATTTATCCGAAATTCGATGAACAGTTTTTAATCGATTATGACACATATCCCGACCGCGTAAAGCTTATTTTGTGATTTGTTTTTAACTTTTAGCTACGAGAGAGTTTAGCCGGCGCAAAATACAGCAATAGTTGTTAGTGAACCCAACCATAAACGGAGAAAATCTTCCGCCTGTTAAATGTATGTTCTCGTATTATATTCTAACCTTAAATTATTTATACGAGCGGCTGCAACACCGTTGGTTATCGCTTCCCTTACGATGTTTAAGTCAATCCCTTCATCATATTTAGCCTGCTTACAATCTAAATTTATCCCGTATACGTATAGAATGTTGGTAATTTCGCAAGAACCTTTTATAACTCAGGTCAGTAGGCAATGTTTTGTAAGCAAAATGGCTATTTGTTCTGTTTATGTGACAGTTTCAAGAAGCATTGCAAAGCTTCGGTTTTATTGCCGAGAACAGCGTTAACCTAAAAAAGACTATCATACTTAGAGCTTGATGTCAGTTCGTTGCTTGCGAGAAGTGTAAAAGTACTGTGACGAATTTCATGCCGCATTCACTTCACTTTAAGTAGGTATATCCAAAAAGTTATATTGAATAAAAAATACACTTACCTACACTTTCTATTCCCGTCAACTAAGTATACATTTTTGGTAAAATTATCAAAATCAATACCTAGTTTCGATTAACACATAAAGCTAAACATAACTTAAACGCCCAGCTGGTTAAACTGGGAACAATGGCGCGGCCTTGACTGGAAACTTGTATAACAACTAGCCAAACAGTTAATATGCTGGTTTATTTCGTGTTGCACATTCTTGTGTACCGTGTGGCGTGTACTACATACTAAAATATTTCATTGTACACTAACAGAAGCCATACACTAGCTCATCTTATTTTATGAATCTTAATTAAAAAATTTGTACGAAAGCTCACCCGCGTAGTTTGAGCGATGGCGAATACTGACCAATTTTGTGCCAGTTATAGTTTTTAGAGTAAACATTCCAAACTGTGCGCATTCATTTTCAAAACAGAAGTATGATTTTTTTATTCTATTCAGTCGAGCGAAAAGTATGGCATAAAATGTTGTTACCTACTCTACGATTTTCTTCAGGTCTTTAACTGCCGGATATTGCAGGAGATTATGTAGTTCCTATCATAGGTTGCTGAGAACAAATTGTAAAATCAAAGGAAATTACGTTAGTCTCCGTAAAATCATGCTTCTATACATTTCTATGTTATGAAAAATGCTCGGCACCGTAAAACCTTCCGCAGACAGGGGCAACGTGATTCTGGTGGATTTTTTCTAATTTCCATGAAGTTAAAAAGTTATTTTAATAGATATTATGATTATTCTATATAAAATGTAAGTACAGTATTTTATTTTCCAATTCATATTCAGGTCAAACATTTGTTCCTCTGCTTCTCATTGTCTCAAGCAGCGACTTCAATAAATCTAAGGAAATTAAGAACGTGCTAACTTTTCTTCGCCACTTTTTAAGTAGAGCTTTTTTCCTTTCAAAGAAAAGAACGAATGCAAAGTCCGTTCTCCGAGGCATTGCAACGCTTGCTTTTGTAAGTAAGTAGTTTTCTTTATTTTATTATTACCTACGATGGCTTTTGTACACTCATAAGAAATTTTTGCGATGAAAAGCGAACAATGTTTTTTTTTTTACAAATTTATTGGTTTCATCTCCACAATTAACAATTCAACGGGTTAAGGTGTAATATGACTCACTTCGAGATATCGCGCATTAATAAGGCCCCACTTGAGCGTTCCGGAGTACATTAGTTAGACTAAACTGGTTTTGGTTCAGCAATTGTTTGTACTAAACGTAGTTATGTGATGTTAAGACGAAAACAAAATGCCGATGGTTATGTTTATTTGCATCTATCAACGCTAAAGCCTTCAAACTTTTGATTCTATTAAAATTGTTCTTTATTACATTACGATGACCTGCAAATAGGTCAGACATTGTATACTTACTCGACGGTTTTCTTGTAAGAAAACGTTCGAATGAACGTTTTTAAGTGTTTTAGGTCTAAAAGAAATGTACTTTCTACGTTATATTTCTGTATTGTGGGAACTTTGGCACCTGTTTGGCTTCTGAACTTCTAGTTTCTATAGCAAGAAACATTATAAAATGAATAATAGTTTCTCTTTTATTAGTCGACTCCACCATTGGTTTGACTCAATGGCCCCTCTGATAAAATATGAATGAAATTAAAAATAGCTTTGCTTTGAGGAAGTTAAATTGATTCGGACACGATTGAAACTCTAATACACTTATTTTGTTCGTTCCTTGTCATAAGAGGGGCGGTAGTATTTGATGAGTATTGCTATCGATCGATGTTACGAGTACCTACCTATAAACCCCTTGTCGTGGCTTTGTAACTTTTTAACCGACTTTAAAAATAGGAGGAGGTTCTCAATTCGATTTGTTTTTATAAATTTAGTCCATTTCTGATTTGTGGCTTTAGAGTTAGCTTCAATAATACGCATTTTTTCTCCCCTCATTTGTGTTGATGATGTTATCATGTCACTGTTATTTACTGCAAGTGAATGTATTCGAATTAGTAGGGGTGGCTACCTCAACTGACCACTAACCGCACAACCAATCAGTTAGTAAACATAATTAAAAAGATAACACTTTCCATATTAATAGAAGTGATAAACGCTGGCCGGTCAGCGTAGTTTTAGTCAGTGAAACCACGCTTTCCATTCCATCGGTCGTGCGGTGCCCGGACCTAATTACGTACAGGTATTTAGGTAGCCATGTAAGTACTATACTACGGAAACCCACATCCGCCGCATTGTAACAATGTTTATTATGATATAATGGGTCTACACGTGAGAGACCTTACGCGACAAACCTACTAATTAGTGCCACTTACTTTTAAGAAGCTTTAATTGATAGCGGTTTACTGTTAGCGGAATATGTCTCGTGAATAGCGGTGAGCGATAAAGGCGTCATCACGCACAACGGACCAAATGGGAGTAAGTGCGGAAATGGGAGTCCCATCATCATCATCAAAGGCGATTCATCTTTCAAACAGAAGCCGACTGTGCATATAAACTACACCCGTTCTGCTCAAAACTTCATCATCTCAATCTCAAATTCTCAACACACAATCGGTAGTTTTAATGTTAGTCTTTGTCTAGATTGAACTTAAACCAGCAGTCTGAAGCGAAGAAGGTTCATCGTTCCAATTGGAGTAAAATAACAGAGGTTGCAAACATGCATAATCTCTTCATCTTTAAATCTTGTTACGTACGAATCGTTTCGACACGTCCTGCGGAAAAACGGAATGCTAGAAATGATTTTGCGAATTTATTGGAAGCAATTGCTCTCCGATATCTGTCAAATCAGCTCATCTCGCTCCCTCTAGAATTGCACTTCGTGCGAATGTCAACGATGTTCGTCTGTCTCAGGTCTTCAAGGGCCTTTATTATACAGCCGGGACTCGGGGACGCCTTTCTATCTGCGTCGAGCCCACTCGAACCTTTAATTGTTTTTGACTGTATTGGTTTTCCGAGCGTGCTTTTGTCTTCATGGTAATTTAAGACTGGCAGAAAATGCAACTGAGACGGTTTTGTAGCACAAATTATAAAGAAAAGAAGTTGCGTTAGTAAGTTATTCCCTTTGTCACGGTCTGATTTTATACATTTTAATTTTTGATTTAAGGCATCTGTGAGATGTCTCTGGGCTTTGGAGGGTGTTTAACCGGAAAGAGTAGTTTTTTTTTCAGAAATCCCATCTAGTAAGCATATCTTTTTCGGAATATTATTTTTGCTTTCTACCCAGCCAAAAGAAACGAAAAGTGCCTGAGTAAATTTCGATTCAATTGATACTTCTGTCAAATATTTGGGGAATATTACCATTTAGAATAATTCAAGTATATTATGGTCAACGACAAGTCCTTAAGCTGACCGCAGTACACGATATTGTCGCACTTACAGCTTAGAGACAACTATTTACTTTATCTCGCATAATCTGGAATTTATCGTGGCGACTTCGACACAATGAATTACATTCTTAACCGATTGGTATACAGTGTCCTGAATGTAGTACTTAGTCCTTAATGCTGTACAGTTTTTAAGGTTTCTTTTTATTGTCTTGTTCTCTAATCTCCTCCAAGCCTTTGTTGTTAATCCGTCTGTTGCTAGGGTCCGCAGTACGTTGCAATCTTATCCGCTTTGTGCGGTCTTCGGTATCCTGGCAGACAGTTTATTAGCTCTTACGTAATCTTATACATTGTTCAGCCGATGCTACTTGAGGCTGCGCTGAATAAGGTTCAACTTAGTTGACATGCTTGTATTGCTTAACGTTTGTTCACTACTTACAGGAATGTTCACATTTACATAGCAAGTATAACAACGTATATTGTATTATTATTAGAATAGCAATGTCACGCGCCTAGACAGAATAGAGCAACATATAATTTATTAGGCGTTATACCAATACAAAGGTTGAGGTCATCCTGTGCTCCTTAAGATGACCTTTCTCAATTTCATTTTGTTTGTCTGTCCTTTGGGTTCAGACGCCCCCAATGAAACAACACAACGATAAAAAATGAATGAGTTAAGATTGAATATAATAATAAATTGGTCATAAAAGTAGTGCTTATTGAAATATTAGGTCTTTACCTATGAAATTGCCGTTTTGCAGTACTGGCCATTTCAAATCAAAATAATTTTTGTTTGGGTAAGAATTCTAATTTCAAATTAATTTTATTTTAAAAACATGGATTTTTTTTTCCAAAAGTAGTCATTTGTTTATTGATTAGTGTTACATTTTCATCGCATTTCAATCTTTTTCGTCATCATGGATACGTTAAAAATTCGAGTAATTATGGAATATGAGTACCGTCGTGGCAGCAACGCGGCACAAGCGGCACGCAACATCAACGACGTTTACGGAGCTAACACTACAAACCAACGCACCACCTGTTATTGGTTTGCTCGCTTCCGTTCTGGAAATTTCGACCTGAAAAATGAACCTCGCGGTTGTCCGAAGACTTTGGTCGACAATGACGAATTAAAGGCGATTGTGGAAGCTGATGATACACAATCTACGGCTGAATTAGCAGCAGCTTTCGACGTTAGCGTCAAAACAATATTGGTCCATTTGCGTCAAATTGGCAAGGTAAAAAAGCTTGACAAATGGGTGCCCCACGAACTCAATGATCGTCAGCGCGAAGTACGCGTCGAGACGTGCCTTGCACTGCTCAACAGACACACAAATGAAGGAATTTTGAACCGCATTGTTACCTGCGATGAAAAATGGATTCTGTTTGATAACCGCAAGCGCTCAGCAAGTTGGTTGGATCCTGGTTCAGCACCTAAACAATGCCCTAAACGAAAACTTACCCCTAGAAAAGTGATGGTCACTGTTTGGTGGTCTAGCGCCGGTGTGATTCATCACAGCTTCTTACCAAACGGGGTGAGCATTACTGCAGATGTGTACTGTGAAGAACTGAACACAATGATGGAGAAGCTGGCACATCTCCAACCAGCATTGGTCAATCGCTCGTCTCCGCTGCTCCTGCACGACAACGCGCGACCTCATACTGCACAGCAGACGGTCTCCAAGTTGCAAGAACTGGGGTTGGAAGCTCTCCGTCATCCGCCCTACTCACCAGACCTTGCGCCTACAGACTACTACTTTTTCCAGAATTTGGATAACTTCTTGGCGGGAAAAAAATTCAATACCCGAGAGGCAGTACAAAATGCCTTTGAAGAATTTGTTGCCTCCCGTCCAGCTGATTTCTTTAAGAAGGGCATGAATAAACTGCCACTGCGATGGCAAAGATGCATTGATTGCATGGGTGATTACTTCGATTAATACAAATAAAAAATACATGAAAAAAATTCGTTTAAATTTTTTCATACAAAACGGCAATTTCATAGGTAAAGACCTATTATTTAAAAGCCCGCCGAACATTTTCAGATACTTTTGTTAAAACTGTAAAAGTAGAATTAGACGCGTAGACAAGCGGCAGTTAAAAAACCAGAGCGGATGCTCAAACGTGAGCATTTAAAAAGGCTTGCCTGCGTGATATTGATGACGCTTTAATGATAAAGGATGCAGTGATTGTGATTCGTCGTGATGTGAAGTGAACTATAAGACACATTGATAGAGAAATACAATATATTGTACTTGAATTTTTTTCTTTTTTAGTGATTTCATCTCGCAGGTCATCCAACTAAACGACTGCACGCTAAGGGTTTTATTAATTGTGATGGTTGAAAGCTTACCTGGAAACTTATGTGTTTAAATACTTAAAAAGCTGTAAGTTGGTTGTTTGGAATATACTATGTAAATCATTAGATCATATTAAATATATACATTTTTTTTATGTTAAATATTAAAAAGCATACCTACCCAATCGATGACAAAATAAAATGCTGTGGGTACTTTATTCCTTTCAGCCGCTTTAATTTTCAATCATGTAGAGATTTACGTGGGAGGGGGAAGTCAATGACAGTGGCTATTTGGCCTAGGTGCAGTGGGCGAGCGCCCTGCAATCAGTAGGTATCCGTCACAAACACGGTATGTAAGCGATGACACGGTAAGACGACTTCCGCCCCTGTGGTTAAAACACCACTAACAGCAACATGTTCGTAATTATCAATGCGGCGGTACTCTCGTCTCAGAGGTGTTGCTAGTTCCTTTATATTATTTAACTAGAACATTTTACAAAAATTCTGTTATGTTTTCGCTGCTGCTTCGCCTCGTTGGACAGTTTCTGCCTTATTCTATTTGAAATATTTGAATTCCATAATTCGTTGTCAGGCGTTTTCTTCCTTTGCCCGGCGATGAATTTTGTGTCTTCCCGCTACTCGATTTCCTTGCAATGGTATCATACTAGCAGGCTTAGTCTAATCTGTGGTTTATTAGTCGATTCGCCCGCATTTACTCGCTCGAAATAAAGTTTTGCCCAATACGTATTCCTGGAGTTGTTGATTCGTCAACAAATAAATGAATTCCATGCGAATCGCCTATAGAATTCTTGTTCTATAGGCGTTACGCATGGAATTATTTTAGTGTCTTCACTACAGACAATGTATTATTTCATATGGTCGATTCACTCGTTTCGGGCGAGTAAATTCGAATGTTAATGCGAGTCGGCTTTGCAGCCAAAGCCAAATTTGCAGGTAGGTTGTGTTTCACAACTTTGTGCTCACTCTATGACGAAATAGGTATTCAGAAACTAAAGGACCTACACGCTCTCATTTCCCACGTCCTTATAGCATGCAAGTATTATTAATGCACTTATAACAATTACTTTCTGTTAGATCAATAAATAAAAATTCCGGTTTAACAACCGGTCTAATCTGAGATTTAGCTATATAAACTGGTTAAATAAATGTTGATTAGTGACGCGGTCCGTTTGTTTATACTAGATGCTGATCTACGAAACTTGTCTTAATGTTATTCATAGAAATCTGGTTTCGATGCTATCAGTAATACAGGTAGTCGTTAAGGATATTTTTATCTTAAAGACTTAATCAGTGCCGGAATAAGGTACGGTAAATGAAATATCGCCATTAATTGCTATGGAAGTACAAATTCGAAACTTATTTATTAAATAGGTACCTATAATCAAAAAGGCGGTCCTTTGACCACTCAAAGGACCAAAGTTCATTAAGGACGAACATTTTCGGGTAAACATACATTGTGTATCCCTGGCGAGGCGTGCGCGCAGCCACTTATAATAATGAGAATTTCGGAATGACGAAACTGGAATATACTGTAGCCTGGCAAAGGACCCCTGGATACGTGAGATACCTGTACTACTGATAATTACAATGAGGCTTATTGGGAATAATTAAACCTTTAAAACTGAGAATGCATTTGTGACATTTTTTGGTTTATGTTTATATCTATATAATTAATGAGGGCTTGTGGCTAAGTCATAACAGGTGCACAGGTCGATCGATCAGGTTAAGCTACGCTTGCCGCGGTTGGTTCGTGGATGGGTGATCAATTGACCATCTTTACACATAAAGATCCCTCCGTGCCTTGCAAAGCACGTTGAGCTATTGGTCCAGGCTATCAATCGTGGACCTTTGATAGTCGTTACGGCCGGTCGTCAGAAGCCTGAAAGTCTGACAACCAGTCTTACCAAGGGGTATCGTAATACTCAGTAACTGGATTGTGGAGGTCAGATAGGCAGTCGCTCCTTGTAAAATACTGGTATTCAGCTGCATCAGGTTTGACTGGAAGCTGACTCCAACATAGTTAGGAAAAGCCTAGGCAGATGATCTTCGTAAAATAAACATTTTTGAATATGGACACCTCTATAAACGAAAAAATATGTATATTTTGACCTGTATTAGCGGGGGTTCTAATGAGACTACTAAAAATTAAATCTAACTAGTCCGAAAACTAGGTAAATAATGACATCTTTAAGTGATCCATAAATCCCTTGGGATCCCAAATAGTGCAGATTGGGAACCGCAGAAAGCTTGCTTGTGGAAACTACAATTTCTACGTTTCCTCATATACATAAAATATCATCATCATCATCAGCATTTCAGCCGAAAGACATCCACTGCTGGACATAGGCCTCCCCCAAGGTCCTCCACTTCGACCAATTCTGTGCTTCTCGCATCCAGCGGATTCCTGCGGCCTTCACGAGGTCATCCGTCCACCTTGTGGGGGGCAACCCACTGTATAATATACTCGGTTAAAAGATCCACGTTTTGCGAAAAACGCAGCTTTAATCAAAACCGAAAAGCACAAATAACGACACATATGAGAGGCAAAATGAAAGAAACATGTTTTTTTTTTTTCAGTTTTATATATAGCTCCATAAAAATAATCTAGCTGGATTCATTAAACATGCGCTGAGCTAAGAAGTTTCCAAGGTATACTAACGTAAACATTATTGTTTATCTTGATGTAAATATTAGTGATTTGTGTGTCTGAGCAAGTTTTCTTTTCAACCGCAGTGGATTATGATCTTCGCAACATTGAAATTATTTTCATTATGGCTTGTTCTCATTACAAAAATCTTTCGTTCTCCGTAATTCAATTATTTACCGATTATTTTAAAATTTCTTATAATTTTTTTCTTTTCAAAATTAGGCTGTCGACCGATACTGTTAATTTATTATAGTACTTAACTCTGTCAATTACCCAAATACCTAATGAACTTGATTTTGACCTAATCACCGATGCGGTCTATCTACATCTACACTAATAGACCAAATCACAAGTAATCAATAACATCCGAACTTACCTGTGTATAAAGCTCACAGCGGTTGTCGTGATTTGCGCCAGACAAACAAATTATGCAAATAGGTCTATTTGGATCTAGGTAGAGAACTCGATACTTTTTTGTTCTCGTCGCTGATGCATTAAAAAGAATGAAAAATCGGGACTACTTAAGTTCAAACCCCATTAAATTAAAACCGTACATTAGTAATCGGATGGAGCTTTCAAACGGACAACTTTTTGCTAAGCTCCTGGCACACGTATCATTTTATACATTCAAACCCGTTCTCTGTTTTATCATTTAAAAGAGGATTTTTTATCAAACAAGGAATAAATTCACAAAGAGAATCTTCTAAACTACTGTTACAATAAATACACGAATCTAAGCATAAATAATAGTTCCGACACTAAAAGCGTAGTATATCATTCTACGTCTGTGATCCTTGTTTAATATGCTGATTGTTTAGATGTAATAAGTAGATCTATGTTATTATATACTTAATATAGTATATATGTATTAATTTTAATTTTAGTGTTAATTTTAAGTAATGTTAAAAGGCACGATGGGGTTGGCGTATCTGTTTAGATAAAAACCCCTAAACAAATAAAGAGAAAAAAAAAAAAAAAACATTCTACGTATCGAAGTACACTGTATTAATTAACACGTTTTTGCTTAAGTTGAATCCATTCGTTTGTACACAGTTAGCTCGGGTCCCGAGGGTGGAGGTAATGTGATAACGCTCGCAGGTACGACAGGTAGGCGACGGAAGCCATCGCACAACTTTTTTTATTTCCTTAGGAGCGCGTAGGTTACACTGCATTTAACCTGCGGTCGTATTTATTTGATACGTTCCGAGAATTTTTGTTCCCAACTTTTGTTGAATCAAAAAGGTGTTAGATTTAAGACTTATTGTTTGTTTTAAAGAAAATATCACAGGTTGCCTTGTATTGTTTGTATTAAATTAAACGAAAAAATAAAACTTACTACCTAAAAAATAATTTACAAAATCAAAAAACCCGACTGCCTAAAAACTGAACTTTAATTTAAAAAGATGGAAACAAGCAACTCAGCAGTTGGAGCTAATAAAGGTCTTTATTGTTAAATTTAAGAAGATGCCTCCGACTGCATGAGATTGCTAATAGTATTCAGTGTAATAGTCATCCTTTTAAAACAAGTTTCTTGTTTCCATCTTTTTAAATTAAAGTTCACTTTTTAGGCAGTCGGGTTTTATGATTTTGTAAATTATTTTTTTATTTCACAGTTTTTAGTTAATAATACTTATAATTATTTTTGACGTTCTTTTTCTTCTTCTTCAACCCTTGGCCGTCCAATGCTGAGTGTAGGTCTCTTGCAAATCTCTCCACTTTTGGCGGTTTTGTGTCATGGCTTTCCAGTTTCTTTCGGCCACTTTAATGAGATCGTCTGTCCACCTAGTCGGTTGTCTTCCCACATTTTTTTGACGTTAATGAGACCTATTTATAAAACCCTTTATTTTGATACCCCACTCAATAGGTTTTGAGAAAACATATATTTTTTTTAGATATAATATGGCGCCAAAAACCGTTGTTTTTTTTTCAATTTTGATATACCCAGTGTCACTCTCACAATTAAGACGAATCTAACGGCACCTCTCAAGCTGAAATCGATCAAGCCGTTTAGGCTACAGAGCGTTCCAAAGAAATATACGTACATACACTCGAAAAACATAACCCTCCTTCTGGCGCAGTCGGGTAAAAAGTGAAACCAAGAAGGTTTTACAACAGTACTTTTGCAATACCTACTTGCAAGTCCTAACTGTTGCGCTTAATATTCCAAATTAAAGTACTTACCTGAAAATTAACGGGGTTTTATTGTTTTTTTCTTTATGATCGTAGATTTCATAGAACTCAATTAAGTCCTAAAAATTCAAAACCGTAACGTTAGTTTACGAAGACAACTTAATTATTTATTTATTTATTTATTTATTAATAACCAACTTATACTAACAGTTTGCACCACACATACAAGTTATCGGTCAATACAGGTTATTACACACACAATCATAGAAACATAGAACAAGCAAATTAAATTACATTATAAAACTAGACAAAATTAGAAGACATTATACGATTGAACAAAATTAGTAAAAATAAGGTAAAATTAGATATTATTAGGTACAATTAGATAACATTAGATAAAATTATTATAAAGTCTTTTAATATGCATTCTTCGGCGCTGTTTATCTACAGAATTTTCTAATGTACCGCACTACTAATATTATTTTCAGGAAATTTGTTCACTTTCCGCCGAGATACACATAATTCTACATTCCGCCACATTCGTCGCAAATTCAATATCTCCTAAAATTTCTCGATAAATTCCGGGTGAGGCAGATTACGTCGGATCGATGTCTGGCCTCATCCTGTAGTTTTCCAACTTATTCTGTATTATTTGACACACTAATCTAGGAGAGCTAATCTGTCACATAGGTAGCATTAAGTTTTAATCAACATAATAAATAGTCAATTGTCCTGCTCACAGTATTCTTTTATTCGGACAAACGATAGCCGGGTAGTTTTCTATTTTCCGTTTGCTCTTCACGATAAATAGTATTTTACCGCTCATGCAATGCGTTTGTCAGAAAATGGATGGAAACTACATTTATAGGTATTGACTTACTAAGCAAGCTTTGTGTGGCTGAATGGTTACTAGTTATGTAATTTGTATGAAAGTATCAATTAATAATGGTGTTTATGTAGGGAAAGGATTTTATGAAGAAAAGCACAGAAAGACAAGAGTAGACATTTATTTCAATTAGGCTTGTCAATAAATAGGTACTGTTAATGAGGAAAGCTTATTATCCGTTCCAAAACTAGGTTTTCATTATTTTTATAATTATTATTTATTATTCAACATGTAAAACCACATAGCATGACTTGTTCGAAAAGTCAAGAATCGCTGTTTGTGAAGCTGCCTTTTAAGCACTGTAAAATCAATTTATATTTGAAACATCAATGAAAGAAATGCAAATAAAATATGTTTTAAATTACAACCTTTCTACTCAAAAATAATAATTAAAGTTTAATCAAATAAAAATTATTTAAATGGAAAGTTACCATACATACGTCAATGTCATTATCATCTGACAGCTGACGTTCTTATTGTGATTTATTGTTGTACAACATCAATAAGTGATCAATAAATAATATCAATCAGTTATTCTCCTATCAAGAATAATCTCCGATACTCAATTTTGCCAATTATGTGTAATTTTCACCTCTCTTATTTGTTAATTAAAACTGGTTAATTGGGATTTGCCTGACAACTAAATTAATTCTACAATTCAAATATCAATGCAGGGTGGCGTTTTAATCACCTGCATCCGTTAAGGGTGATTGTACAAATCGACACGTCATTCTAGCCAACTTTTGCTATGAAACTCATACACGAATTTAAAAAAGAAACAAACATGCGTCGAAATACTCTGTCCACTGTTGTATATGATTTTTTGCTCACGGATCGGATGAGAGTTATGTAGCGAAAGGTTTTAAAAATGTCGATTTGAGTCACCCCTATGACGGATTGAGGTAACTATTTCACCACCCTGTGTTGTTGAGAACAATTTGTTCATTCTTGTTGTTGCGAACAATTAGTTTATTGTTGTTGCGGTGAACAATTTGTTCATTTTTCCGACGTAAAATTAAAATGAAATCGTATTAGCATTGCAACTAAAAGTTCTGTAACTTGGAATACTGTACAGTTTTGAGCATTTTGGTTGATAGTGAAAGGGTTATAATTTTTTCATACCCGATTTAGATACGTGTGTACCCGATGGCGAATCAATGATGACAGATGAATGCTTAAAAGAATTGAATCAATTGTCAATCTAACGTTTTAATAATTGTATTAGAATTCCAAGTACCTGCTGTCACGTTTGCATTGTACGCATGTAAATAAACAGCATGTGTGTATTAGAGATCTTTAAACAGGCGATCGCGACGCGTGTGTTTTTGTAGATCATCTGGTCAGCGGACCGGTGCGCGGCTTGCTTCCCAATTAAAACGGCACAGTTTGATTCGCACACTAATAGAACAACGCGGGGTTCGACCTTGGCGGCTTTTTGGTAACCTTCGCGGAGGTACTAATAATTTACATTTAGATTTCACTGATTTTTTAATCATTATTTAATGACAAGAAATTCTTGATTGATGGTTGTTTTGTTACAAAGTTACACGCCTAAGATCAGCTGAGGGATGTCTGCACTTGAATATATCAGTTGCTACGCAGATCGCGCTGTGAAAGTGACATGTCAAGTGCTTGGCAGTCAGTGCTCTTGTCAACCTAGAGAAGGTAAGTCTAACGCTTCTCTGAATCTGTTCTTAAAATCAATGTAGGTATTATCGTCAAAAATAAAACTGCAAGGTACTTTTGAATGTAATTCAGTTATATACAGTACAGTATAACAATAAAGGTCTTACAATTGCATCAATACAATTCTGTCTGCCTCCAGTCTGTCCGTTTAAATTGAGTTTGGTCGGTTGGGTCACTCAACTTTTCTTCGCAACGTTTTAGGTACGAATACTTTTTAAAATTCCACAACATTCTTGAAGTATATATGTTTGTTTACATTACAAACTTGTTTAATTAGACAATAATTAATGAAACGGCAGAAAAGCGGTTCTATTTTCTTCATTTTCACTTTTCGTTGCATCTCGTTCGTTTAGTTGTTCACCTTCATTGAGTGGATTTCATTTTAATAGCGATCTTTCGCTATTCCCTCTCACCGAAAGGAGGCCTGTGTTCTAGCAGTGGGAACATTACAGGCTGATGCTGCAGTTCAAAAGAAACAACCGTTCAAAAGAAACAAAACTGAATTAATGAAGCAGCTGAATGCTGAATTGGCCATTATTTCACGAGTAGTTGATCCGTAAGCTTGGTTAGTAAATACGAATCCATGAGCTGTCTTGTTGTCCGTCTCTCTTTGAAGAAATCGCTGCGCCTATTGACGGCGGCTAACTGAACTGACAATGACCAATATCTGGATAACCGAGTTTTGCTCGGTTTTTTGTTTGGTTTGACGTTTTTTAAAAATGAAACCTAGCTATATCGATTTATCGCCCCCGAAACCCCCTGCATACTAAATTTCATGAAAGTCGTTGTAGCCGTTTCCGAGATTCAGATTATATATAATTATATACATATATACAAGAATTGCTCGTAAAGGTATTAGATTAAAAAAGTTTTTTAACCTTCAGAATTCTGTCTTGTTAATTTCTTTTGCGTATCTATTCATATTTAAATCTATGTCGTTATTTCATCTGCTTAGGGTGCGTCCATTAACTACGTGAGGCGTTTAGCGGGGGGGAGGGGGTCGAGTCGAATCTCACCCAATCTCACGTGGGGGGAGGCAGGTTCTCGGCAAATATTACGTAATTTATATTTTTTTTCCGCAAAGAAACAATGTAACATTACGAGAAAACCGGGCTAAATGATGTCGAACATGTTTTTCCGCCAATATGGCTAAATCCTACAAAATAATATTTATCGCAGTTACGCGAACGCCACAAAGTAGCACAGTAGCCCCTCGAAGGTTAAACTGCCACCGGCCAGCCAAGCCATCCAAATGCAACGCATAAATCCAACGCAAATAAGTACAGATTAACGTTTTTACACTAAAGCCACGTATTTGAAATATCTCACGTGAGATTATTATTTTTCGAGCCAAATATCACGACATCTCACCAGAGCGGGGGTGGGGGTCGAAAAGTCGCCAAAATTGCCTCACGTAATTAATGGACGCCCCTTACCCTTTTCCCAACTATGTTGGGGTTGGCTCCCAGTCTAACCGAATGCAGCTGAATACCAGTACTTTACATGGAGCGACTGCCTATCTGACCTCCACAACCTAGTTACCTACTGGATCATCCGGTACCCCTTGGGAAGACTGGTTGTCAGACTTTCGGGCTTCTGACGACCCGTAACAACTGTCAGAGATCTACACGAACGGCAGCCGGGACCAATGGCTTACCGTGCTTTCCGAGGCACGCAGGGGTCTTGGTATGTACAGATGCTCACCCATCGACGGACCAACTGTGGCAAACGTAGCTTAATCTAATCGATCGACCCGTACGGCTGTTATTACTAAGCTACAAGCAATCTATGTCTCATTGCTTCTGTTCTATAAAGAGTTTTGCTAATCGCTATTAATGCGCGGTATAAATCGCCAATAGCATTTATTACACAAGCACCGCAAAGCCCTGTATTGCTTGTTGAAACTATCTCCTCTCTGGAAGCAGCAAAAAGTTAAGCTACAGTTTTCTTATTGCGCCATTATGGTCTAAGCTGTCTTACTGATCCTTTCTTACGTTGTTGCCACGTACTTATGCTGTCAACATCTTTGTATTTTTAAGATAATGTACGAAAAAACAATACCTACTTAATTGTTTAAATCACCCGCGGTATGTTTCATATAACTGTCATCTGCCTCGCCTTTACCCAACTATGTTGCTTTCGGCTTCTAGTCTAACCGGATGCTGCAGGTGAATACGGGTATTTTACATGGAGGACTGCGTATCTGACCTCCACAACCCAGATACTGGGTAATACGATACCCCGTGGTAAGTCTGGTTGTCAGACTTTCGGGCTTCTGACGACCCGTAACGACTGTCAAAGATCCACGAATGACAGCCGGAACCAACGACTTAACTGTTTAACACCTATCATAAAGTAAATTATTCACCTTCAATTGTGCGGCTTTGCCTCAAAAACTGTGAAACCAAAGAAAAAGATGACGTACTACAAGTATGACGGTAAAGTTTGAACGCTTTCAAATTAATTGAAGTAACTCGCAAAAATGTATATTTTATTTAACCCTCTCTCTCTACATAGCGACACACTTCACCCTCGCCACGTGAAATCTCACGTTGCACACTCCAAGGTTTAGTTTAGACTAAGACCAACTTTTAAAGTAACTCGCAAAATATATATTTTATTTAACCCTTTCTCTCTACATAGCGACACACTTCACCCTCGCCACGTGATTGCTCACGTTGCACACTCCTCGGTTTAGTTTAGACTAAGACCAACTTTTAAAGTAACTCGCAAAATATATATTTTATTTAACCCTCTCTCTCTACATAGCGACACACTTCACCCTCGCCACGTGAATGCTCACGTTGCACACTCCACGGTTTAGTTTAGACTAAGACCAACTTTTAAACATTGTTTGTACTAAAATAAAAATATTAGATGTCGCATGAATTTTCAGAACTCATTTAATTCTAGTAGCTCTAAACACATGACAGCGCCATTTTCCGGGAATTTAAAATTTAAAAACGAGACGACAAGCGAATTCGAGTAGAATTAGCTTGTACCTACGTGTAACTAAGGCATGATTCACGCTGTGATTATACTCCTAAGATATTTGTTTACGAATTCTATTTATAATTCAACGGCGCTACTTATAATGTTGTATACAATGCGTTGGGTTGTAACTGACATGTAGTTGCATTTTTCAATGACAATACGACGCTCATACATACAACAAGCTGGTAATTTTGCCATTCGTATGCATTGTTTTGCTTTTTCTGCAGTATCAGCTGAAGACGAGTTATTTATAGTTTAAAGATCGCGTGCTTATCACAAACTTCGGTACTCGTATTAAAGGCAAAGATGTGAGAGATCGTACAGACTTTATAAAGTCCGACTAGTTTGTACGTTCGTAGTTCGGATAAATATTTCCTATGGCAAGAACAGCATTCATTATCCAAAGACCAGCACCCTAATTGCGTAACTCACGATTCATCATAATTGGTTTCGTTTTCAAATAGATGGCTAAACCATTGCTTCATATGTTCGAAAAATGTGTCTGCTCAACAACGTAAGTAACGCAATGAATATTGTTGAACTGTCAAAATGAAACCGATTATGATTAATCGCGTGTTACGCAATTAGGGTGCTGAAGACTCATCTTACAACATGCTTTGAATAAAAGTTATTGTGATTAACTTTAGACGTAATGTGCGCGGTAAATCTTAAGTTTTTATTTATCGTTGAAAATTAATATCAATAATATGTACCTAAGCCATGTCTATAGTAAAAAAAATAGGTCGCTGACACGCAAAGATGAAGTTACACAAATGAGGCTAGCCACTGATGGTGTTAGTGCAATGAGTACTGACGCGTTTATTATATTTACTTTTAGTCAAGTTTATACTGGCTAATTGAGTAATTAATGTGAAACAGGCCTTATGACAGGTGTCTAGCCGATGGAGCTGACGGCACTCTCGCGAGCTGCCCACACTGTTTCAGTTATAATATTCCAGATTAATGACAGCACTATTGATAGATATCTGATGGCTTTGTATTGTATGAGTCAGATGCAACTGATTTATGGTTTTTTTTCTCTCATTTGAAACACGAGAAGAACTCACTTATATAATATAAATGAAATAACTCGACACAGACTAAACAATTAATTTGATTGAATGCACCGTAAAGGGTTGCTCAACATCTACATCAACGAAATTAGTTACATTTACACTTATAATTACATTCTATTTATATTCTAAGCCTCTTCAGGCTTCGTAAGGCCTCAACACGCGATGCTTCAATTACAGTTATGCAAAACCATTCAGAAGCATTGTCTATAGGTGTAGACTCAGCCTTAACCTCCGCTGCATACTTGCTCTTACGAAAATTCGGTCAAGGAGTACTGTAATGAGTCAACTGAAAACGACTCGTAAAAAATCGACACGTATCAACCATTTTGTTTTATAAAATAAGCTGTGTTAATGTTCCATATTATACGCATATTATCGAACGTTGACCGTAAATGCGAATTTCGAATCGAGAGTTATTGTTCTCTACCACAATTTGCAGCCATTTTACACTTTTGCAAAAGGCAAAAATAGTCAAATAAATAGGTACTACAGTACTGTTTCTACCCAGAGCTCTGGCTGGACGCCCTATGTTGACCTGCGAGATGCCAAAAAAAAAGAAGAAAGTTCCTGTCCAGTAATCTGGAAAGTGGCGAATACAGAACAAAACTTAAATGTACGTACCTAATTTTATTAGTAGCGTCGCCATTGACGGTCACGATAAACGGTACTCCATGCTGAGGCATTACGTATTTAAATAATGAAATATCAGCGAATTTTCTCCAGGAGTTCCCGTGTGACAGGCCTGATACATAAAATATATCCGTTCCCAACAAACCTACTTTCTGTAACTATACACGCAGTAACTACTATACTGGAATATACATACATAATCAGCCTATAATGTTCCCACTGCTGGAACACAGGCCTCCTCTCTGTGAGAGGGAATATACTGGAATATACTCGTAACTAAATCATGAATCTTTCGGGGAACGTCATGCGACACTGGCCGGTAGAATACACTCTGTGAAGTACGCATATTCAATTGGATTTTAAAAGTTCACCGAAGGTTGTGTGTTCAGATGCATTTGCTAAAAGGGAATTAGGAATTCGAAACAATTTGTGAGTGAATTCAATGAAATAAGGACCAAAGCAAAAGGGTCCGCAAGAAAAAGGTTGTTTAAAAAGTTCACTCGGTGACACAGCGCTTTTATTACTTTAAGGTGGTGATTTCTTGAAAACGCTCAAAAAGGTGGTTTTTTAAACCAGTGTACTTATCTCTTTAACCGTAAATAATTTTGAAAGCAAACAAAAATATGATATGTTCAAGTCTTTTTTGCATACAGTGATGGAACTCAAAACATTATTAAACATACTTTAATTCATCAAAAAAAATCATCAAAGTCACCTCTTAATTATCATTAAAACCAGTTTTTCCCTTCAATAACAATTATAATTAAAAATATACCATAAAATTCCAAATGCCAAACTGCATCCAGTGATGGATTATTTATTATTAAATAATAATATAATTTATTAATAAATATCTAATTTTATACGATTTTATTTGCATTTTTACGACGATGCTTGCTCATTTATAAATCGAATTTATTACAACAGATTTTAACCCGTATCGGATTGCAATAAGAACTATTATCGCTCATAACGACAATATTTAAAGTTACCAGGGCCTTAAGTCACGTATCATAGCATTCGCGTGTAGGATTCAATTGCAGCAATGCGTAAATAGTTAAGTATAGTTACCGGTTGTTACCGTATTAATAGGCGACTGTTAACTCATCCGCTATGATAGTAAACCATTTTACAACTAGTCTAAATGATATAGTAACTACGAAGCTTCTAATTTTCTCTTTGTGCAAAAAAAAAACCCATGTTGCCCATGATTTAATTTTTAATGGACTGCAATTTCCGTTCCCTTAATCATGTTCAATTCTATACAAAAAAAAAACAAGTACTAAGACGCTGGATGGAAAATGGGAAATGTCGTCCTCACATACTGATTATGTTTGCTAAATGCATTACCTTTACTAAGCAAGCCACGACAAAATCTTATGACCGATCTTTGTTCAACGTTATACTATTGCGACACGTGGTTGGCTGGCACCAACCAAATTACTGCCAGTACCGTGTCGTAACAAAGTTATTGTGAGGCAAACTTCTATCGACGACAGTTAATTTTCTCGAACAACCGATAGAGATTTGCCATGTTTATTTTAACCAGTAGAAATTATAAACAAAACGTGTGAGGCTAATGCTGGGACTAATCAGGCTGTTGGAAACTGCTGAACTAAACTCTAGCTACCAATTCCGTGTTTATCCAATTTCCATCTGTCAATTTAGCTTGTTCAGACGACACCAATTAGTCGTCCCGTCTCGTATCGATTTATGTCCCGCTCACGTTCTAAGAAAACACTCGACGGTTTTGCCGTAAACACAGAACAATGCGCAATACCAATAACAAAATAAAAAAACAAGTGTACATGAATTGAAGGTATTGGAAAACACTTGCCCCATATTATTTGGTATAAAAAAGTACTAAAATATTGCCGCAAGGATACAATGTACGTACAGTAGAATCGTACATAGATATGGAAAACATTATGAGTATGACAATATGAACACGGCTGTAACGAAAATAAAGACCTCCATCCAAGGACTCATCAAAAACTTCCCAAGTTTTTGGTAAGCTACCGCGTTCGATTAAAAATAACCAGCAATTTGTGTGTGATGAAACAGAAATAATAAACTCGTATTTACGTTGTACACCATTATCATTGTATTCTCGAGAGTAACAAATCTTACAAACCCTAACAGTACATCTGTACTCTAATTGCGTAACGCACGATCAATCATAATCTCAATCATTTTGAAACAGATTGCTAATCCATTGCTTCTTATGTTCGAAAAATGTATCTGCTCAACAACGTAATCAACGTAATGAATATTGTTGAACTGTCATAATTAAACAGGTTATGATTGATCGTGTGTTACGCAATTAGGGTGCTGGTCCAACAAATGCCTGAATTAACTGAAACAACATTATTTCGCTCACTACCAAAGTGCTGAACACCTTGCTTTGAAAAATAATGAACAAAGCTTTGTTATACGCTGAAAGAGAGAAAATGTCCCATTGTACCGCTGAAATATCGTACCACTAAAGGTTAAAGTACGGTTATACCTAATACCCTTTCGCGTGATAGAAGCACTCGATCAACGGGTACCGAGTCCAAAATTGCAGGAAACGTAAGTAGTCTTACATTTGAAAAAGTTGCTATAAATAGATGTGTGATCGACCGTTCATCATATCATTTATCAATAGAACGCTATACCACAAAATACAAGAAAGGAAATAAAAAGCATAGAATGTCTTAACATCGATTCCAGACAAGAAGTCATAATTTAATTTCCTTGCAAGCACAAAGTCATGGATATTAATTAGTGGTAACTACTTTGATAAAATCCGCTTATCAATTAATCTATACTTATATATAATATTATAAAGCTGAATATATTATATATATATTAATATATTTATATATTATAAAGCAGAAGAGTTTGTTTGTTTGTTTAGTTGAACGCGCTAATCTCAGGAACTACTGGTTCGAATTGAAATAATCTATTAGTGTTGGATAGCCCATTTATCGAGGAAGGCTATAACATCACGTTAAGACCCTTAGGAGCCGAACAAAGGACAAAAAATCACAAATACGAAATACTCGCACTGCCATGCGATTCGAAGCGACGGGGTGGGTCGGGGAGCAAGAAATTTGTAATATATTAATGTGATGCTAATCTCAGGAACTCCTGGTTCGAATTGAAATATTCTTTTAGTGTTGGATAGCCCATTTATCGAGGAAGGCTATATAACATCACGTTAAGACCCTTAGGAGCCGAACAAAAAGAAAAAAAAACACAAATACGAAATACTCGCACGGGCAGGTGATTCGAACGGCGATTCGACGGGGTGGGTCGGGGAGCAAGAAATTTGTAATATATTAATGTGAAAGTTTTTGAGTTTGTTACTCTTTCAAGCAAAAACATTCTTAACGGATTTGCATGAAATTTGGCGCACCGACAGTTTATAGCCTGAATGGACACAGGATACTTTTTATACCAGCTCCCTAATTGCGTAACACGCGATTAATCATAATAGGTTTAATTTTGACAGTTCAACAATATTCAATGCGTTATTTACGTTGTTGTGCAGAGACATTTTTCGAACATATGAAGCAATGGTTTAGCCATCTGTTTCAAAACGAAACAAATTATGATGAATCGTGAGTTACGCAATTAAGGTGCAGTTCTACGTTTCCGTGAGATAATTTCCGACGTTCAAGCGGGCGAAGCCGCTGGCAAAAGCTAGTCTATATATAAAAACTAAAAAACACGCTTTAAAAACCAAACTAAAAAAGGAGAAAATAATTTAATTCAATTAAAAAGCGTGGGGTGCTTTTTGAGGTATTTTTATAATCAATTAATGTCAAGCACCCCACGCTTTTTAATTGAATTAAATTATTTTCTCCTTTTTTAGTTTGGTTTTTAAAGCGTGTTTTTTAGTTTTTTAAACTATTATTTATTTTCTATTTTTTAGTTCTGCTAACTACAAAACGTGTTTTTTTTCCCAATTTTTTTTTAAATTATTAAATTGTCATCGGTCCTCGACAAGTTTACAAAGTTTCAATGAAATCTGACCGTTTAAAGTGGGTCAATATCGCGCTCAAAGATTCCGTTACATACATACATACAACCCGAGCTAATAAAAGCGTGTTAAAAATGAATCCCTATTTCCCTTGGTCACAAACGGCATCACACGTTTGCAAATTTTGTTCATTCTTTTTTGTTGTGTTCTTTATTGTCAGGAGAAGATTCTTATGAAAGTAAAAAAAGGAAAGTTGCGCGTAACATATATGTATATATAAAATGCGATTTCAATATTCATAGTTAAGACAGGACAACGTCTGTCGGTTCAGCTAGTTAGTAATATTTTTGACTTCCTGGACGTTTCTTATTTATATGTTGAACAAAATTGCTGGCAAAGCTAACTTTAAAGTGCAACGCTACTGTACTGGTAATTGAGATGGAGAAGTCAGGGGGCGTTAGTTCTGAATTATCTGCGAAATCAGACTAAAACTTTGCAGTGTAGGTTTCAAAAAGATACTTTTAGCTAGAACCCTAAAATTTAAGCATTTTCTAAATTCATGATTTTCTTTCAATAAGAAAACTGTAGTTAAAATAAAATACTTTATTTACTGTTCTGGTACCGTAAAAGCTAAGCCTTTTCTACGAAACACATTTTCAACGCCTGCCTCGTGAAAAAATTCTGCCAGAACTTACCGTATTAATTTTATCTTAACTGGAACGCTTTTCTTAGAACTCCTTTACTTACTCTTCCAACGGGTTTCTTTTTCACACGCTATTTTATTAATTTTCTTATAATTCTCTATCTTTGTGTCTCAAATTCTACATTTAACGCAACTGACAGGATCCCTGAAAGATACGACAGTAGGAACTACAGATTAAATACATTCACAATGGTGTGTTCCATTACTTATAAAAAAAAAATCGGTTACAATTTCTTCTTTGTATTTATTTTATTATCTATAATACTTATAAACACTTACATTGACCCGTAAACACCACATAAATTCTCGTACCTGCAACTTTAATATGATTTGAGTTTCATATTAATCACAGTATTGAAAAATCGTTGTCTGTAAAATGCCCCATAGCATGTCATGCAATACTATTTCAGTACTAACAAGGGCATTGTTTGGGCAGCGACAAATATAATGGCTAAAGTCGCATGCACAGTGCGTCAGATAGGTGCAGCGCAGACGACACACTTTTTGTGGCGCACAAAATGTCTGCATGGCATGCAAAAAGTCTGTCGCAGATTTTACGCAGACTCAACGCACACGACGCACAGCTTCGATCATTCTGTCGGCAGAACTGTAGGGACGTAGAAAAAAAAACACGTAGACGTGAGAGATGTCCAAACAGGAGCGGAATCAATATTACAGCACACTTCTTCCCACAATTTTCTTTTTAAATGTCTATCATGATATTCTGCCTTAGAAGTATCTTAAATTGCTGGTCTGTTTTGTATTTCTTGTATTAACAGCGATACATCGATCTCTAGCGTCATGGTATTATACCGCGTACGTTACATCCCCCACAAGCGAGAGCAGATTGCATACTAAAAATGTGCGTCGTCTGCGTTAGCGCGCGTTGATGCAAATGTTCTATTTTTTTCGCGCACTTTTTGTGGGGCGCGGCGTGGCGCGATCTGCCAGAATGACACGGATATTTTGTGCGCCGGCCGGACTTTTTGCGCGTCGTATGCGTTTCTGCATATAATTGCTTAGGTTCTATTTTCACAGACTAAAAAGTGCGTCACGGATAGTCTATCGTCTGCGCTGCACCTTATCGTTAACCAACCATTGACATGTGTTAATGCATGTGTTTTAAACAGCTATTAATGCATGTGTTTTAAACAGCTATTAATGCATGTGTTTTAAACAGCTACAGCGGAACACGTATTGTAAGAGACGTGTTACTGTTGTATTTGATCCGTGACACACATCAATCTCACAAAATTATTTATTTTATTATTTATTTTCCAACCAAACTAAGGTGTTTTGCTCACTTCAGCATTCTTCGCGTATTTCACGATTCAGAAGCTGCTTTCCAAAGCACTGTATTCAGACAAAACGCAGGTTTATTATTCTTATTTCTTACTTACCACTATCATGTTTCTAAACGCTGATGCCCATTATTTATGTGCCATGTGTGGTGTATACCTTTTGTTGGAGATAAAATAAAATAATTATAATCAGGCTTCAATCCCGCAGGTTAATCCTAGATATATTTTTTAAGACATGATGCTGCTCATAATACATTCGTCCACGATTTGACGTGGCCAGTTCAGGTTTGAACAGTCTCCATCATACTCTTCGTGCTTGGTTTACTTTTCACCATTTGCCCAGAAAAAGACCCCAGGAAAACGGGGCTCTAGAAAAGTATTTGTAATAAGTGAACTCATCTTATTAGTATGGTGAAGTATTCGGAATAAAAGTGGCTAAGTAATGTCGTCCTAGCTACTAACACTGTCATATTATAGTGCTAGCTGTTGCCCGCAGCTTCACCCGCGGAGAGGTTGAAAATCCCACGGGAACGTACTACCGGGATGAAAACTATCCTATGTGTTAATCCAGGTTACAAATTATCTGTGTGCCAAATTTCATACAAATCCGTTCAGCTGTTTTTGCGTGATTGAGTAACAAACATCAAAACATCGTCACAAACTTTCACATTTATAATATTATTAGTAGGAAGTAGGATTTGGTTGGTTACTGATATTTTGAATTGCAAATATTGCGATATGACTGGATTCGTCTGTACCTTCAACGAGTTTTATTTTGCCACATTCATTCTACCTCTATCCAATGTTGCTCTGCATCCACACCAGACGACACACCACTGATAAATATATTCCTTTAAAACTAAAATTCACTTAGAATAAAATGGCCCACCCGGTAACGGAAAAACCAGCGGACTGAAAATTCAAAACGCGTTTTGGTTTACGTCCGAGACTTAATAGTGTTCGAGAGTTTTTCATTTTTGATCAGACGGTGGAGGTTCGTTTGCCGTTTCGATAATGAATTTTCCGTCTGCCCTGTTCCTGTGTAGACTTGTTAAAAAAACAAAAATACGAAAGTATGGGATGGTAGAATGCTACGATACCGTGGGTTATTTATATCTAGCAGGTATAATGTAGCAGATATTAAATATATTATTAAGGCGACCTTTAGCGCGTCATGGTTGGGTTGACCGTGTCATGCACTTTACGTTTAACGACGGTATGACAATGATATAACTACAGCTTGTGTATGTCTGAATGGACGCGTGCTGACTTTGTCATTTATTTTGATTTAATTGTACCTACTGATACAATTAAGTACAAAGCCTGTTGGTGGCTTGTCTTTATTTCAAAATACGCTGTATATAATCTGCAGTTATTTGAGGCAAAAACTATTGTTCAAAATGTTGAAAAATGTTACCTACTATAGAATTAAACAGTTTTATAGAATTAAAACAAAAAACTTTATTAATAAAGTAAATGAGTAGGTACTTAACATGTTTTTATAATAAAGCTAACCAATAATTACATTTGCCTCCGTGGAAGTTCCAGTTTCAGAACCGTTTTCACAATTCGCCATGAAGTACTGATGATTCTTTACTAAATGTTTCTGTAGACATATCTTCTTTGCAAACACTTTATGGCATTGTGCGCATTTAGATCCATCTTCTGTATGCTTGTAAAGTATGTGACTTTGAAGTGCTGTCACCGAGCTGAAGGTCTTCTCGCAACTGTTGCAGTTAGTTGCCCCCGGAGGGTGTATCGTTGCATTGTGGTTCATCAAGCCACGGTGAGTCGTGAATGTGCGACGACACAGCTCGCACCAGTGATTCCTCCTCTCCGGATGTTTATACTTTATGTGGTTTCGTAAAGCGAGGTTGGAATCAAATACCTTACCACACTGTGAACAAGGTGTTTCGGCCTTACTGCAAGTCTCACCATGTAGAACTAACAGTTCTGGTGTCGCAAACGTTCTATAACAAGCTTTACAGCGATGGCCATAGCGGTGCATGTATCGTATATGCTTCTGCAAGCTCAGCATTGATGGATACTTCTTATCGCACGCCACACATTGCCCCTCTACCTCGTTCTCAGGGTGCAAGAGCAAGTAGTGAGCGTGTAATGTACTAGCGGTTTTGTAGATCTTCCCACAATGTTGGCACATATGACCGTCGTCATTGTAATCGTCACCGTCAGAGGGCGCTTCACCATCGCCTTCGCAGTCATTGGAGTCTTCCTTGTCTTTCAAGATATCTTGCAACACGACAGTCGAGTTACGAAGGTGTTCGTCAATGATATCCGAATCCAAACGTTCAATATTTACGTCGATTTCTGGTTTTTCGAACTGTTTACTCATTATTTGAACTGAAACTCAATAAATTCTATTTATTTGACAACGATTTATTTTCAGTAATGACAGTTCAAGCTAAAAAAAAGAAAACGATTTAAAAAAAAGTTTTTTTTTTATTTGACAGCCTGATAATCTCAATTCGAACTGCAGACCTTTGTAGAGTTTTCTCTTTGCTGACATTTATCATTTACTTTTTCAAATTATTTTATCTTCTTTGTTCCGAAACCGTTCAAACAACCGTTTATTCGCTATGCAAATAGCGAATAATGTTTATTTGTGCTTCTTTAATGAATCAACAATTAATAATTGGCGGAAAGTACCTAACTACCTACCTAAGTTACGATCTTTTGGATAGCAGACTATGAGATTGAAAACATTATAAGACAACTGGTGGGTTTGTTTCTTTTGTCTTATGTTAACCTAAAATATTATTTAAATTGATCGATTTAAATTAGTTTTACTTAGCGTGTACTAGTAGGTACCCATGCTAAATAGCGAATAGGTACTACTTACTTATTTATTCATGTACTTGAATTGATCGCGCGAGAACCCGTAACCTAAAGATTTTGTGTATGGATGTATATCCATTAACACCTATTTCTCAATGTCATTATTCAAAATAATGGGGGTTTACCGATATTTTTACAGCTGTAAGTTTCTTTAAATCAAATATTTTGTTAATTATATATTTCTTGTTAAGCGCTGGGAAAGCCTAAAAGCGTTGAATAGTACCTAAAACTAAAATGTGGTTGTATATGCGTGATGTTTGTACTGTAAATAAAACGAATGTATATCCAAGAACTGTAATAATTTAGTACGAAATATCAGGTATATGTTTTCTAAGTGTGGATATTACCGGGGAAATAATACCGAGACATAAACTTAACATAAAAGCAACTTTAAACACCATTGAAGTGTTTAGACTATTTGCTAATGGTTTTAATTATACTTGGTTTAAACAAATTAAGGCGGTGATTAAACTTGTTTATAGTGATTTCGGAATCGACAATGGAGCTTTTAGCTATCTGTTTACAACAACAAGCGGTTCAGGTTGTTTTGTCAAATATTGGCGCGCTTTCGATTCCGAATTCAAAATAAAAGTTATTATCTGTGGCGTCTGTGCAAGTAAGCGTGTAGCGCGCTAGTGTGTGTGTGTTGTTACGTGTACGTGTGGTTCTTTATCGGGTCGCAGTGAGATCGGCCGCGGCGCTCCGTTCGCCGCCTGGAAGGACCAACAGGCGGCTAACGCGGAACGAGAGCCGCTACCATTCGGGTGAGTCACTACATTTTAAAGAACCTTACGCTCTGTTCGTAGACGCGTCGGTCATTGGTGTTGTGTAGGGCTGCCAACCTTTTTGGTTTTTAAAATGACTCATGTGGAAAACAACTTGCTTGACACAAAACTTGGAACCATATTGCAAGTTGATTAAAAGTAGGTAATAGATATTGTGATTAAATCTATTTAAATTGTGTTTCATAAAAACGGGTCGGCTGCACCGACAGTTTGGAAGATGTAGTCGAAATACTTATGAAAACGTCAACGGATAAAAAAAAATGAGAATAGACAGATCGTGTCTTTCGGGGATCTGGACTCTTCCTATATTTAAACAAAATCGAGGTGCACGGAAATAATCTCATCATTTAAAACATAAATAAACCACTGAGGCATATTTTAAATCTTAGTTGGCAACCCTATCGGTGTGATGTCATACTTGATGTATTTTTTTTAATTGGGTTGGTTTAGGGTTCAATCAACAATTGCATCCAGTCTTGTTAGAAGTCGTTTTTTATTGGTTTGGATAGATTCTCGTAGTGTTTCCTTGTGTCTTCTTTCTTTTATATATATTATATTTCATTTATTTATATTTTGATTTACTTTAAGGAAAAAGACGCCTTTCTGATGCGCGGCGCTGACTAAGAAGTATTGTACTTAACCCCTCCACTGCTATCAATTCATTAGTCGACGTTCAGACGTAATAAAATCGTGGCGGGATATTTTTACGCGCACTGGATCTTCAATGCACTGCTTAGCGCCGAGAGTTGAAAATTGAACAGTGTGTTTTTTCGTCGCGCTGAGAATCACACGCGCTGCATTCTGTTGGGTTCTCAATGCTCGGTTCAATACCGAGAGCTGAAAATCCAGTGACCGACAAAATCTCGCCGCGATTTTATTACGCTCGTGGGGAACGTGGGCTAACTTTTTGACTATATTTTATGTAATAAATGCATACCTATCTATTAAGTACCTACCTTGCGGTCTCAAGTACCGGAATTGGCACCAGCTAATAAAATCGTGTTGCAAATACGTAGTCTCATAACCGGTGCGACTGGTCCACTGACTGGCTTTCTATTTACATACGTATATTGATTTGGATGCAAAAATACGGAAGACAAGTTTTAAGCGAGAAGATGTAAGTTTTTAAGTAGGTACCTAGTTCGACCCAGTACGGAATCGTATCAAACACGTTATAAAAATATATTTACCACTTTAAATGAAATTTATTGCACCATTGTTATAAAATTAACATGAAAATATCGCGCAAGACAATAGTACAATTACGTCATTTATATTTTTTCCGTTTAAAACGGGACTTCAGCTCTGTGTCGAAGTTTGTCATCGTTATGCATTCTTGCGTCGTGCCTCCAGTTAATTTATTTCTATGGGTAAAGCTAAGTAACAACAGCAATGCATTTAAAAACGGCTCAGAGATTGATTGAGTACTCTATTTTAATGCTTTTGTAGCTTCCCAAATCCTAACCTTCTTGAATATAAATGTAGGTACTTTCTCAATATTGTAACATTATTATCCGTAGGATGGGTTTATTTCTGACCTCATTCAGTAATTAATATACTTGAAAGGAACTTATAAATAGGGACACAATCCCAATATGGCATAAACCACAATAAACAATGTTTTCAAAGTCACAAATTTATTTGTAATGTATTTTCTTGTAAGTGTGAAGGAATCATTAGTAATAACTACTTGCCATGCCTCTATTGAGTCGTCCCAACGACGCGCGTCGCATGATTGCTTCTGGCCACGGCATCGTGTTGCCTTGAATGTACTACTTAGCTAGCAAATCACGTAGTAACATAATTTTAAAGATTTATTGACACAAATTAACTATATAAATATGGAACGTTGAATTTAAAATTCATGTCTAGATAGATTTTTAATAAGAATACCAAAAGTCTAGAACGCAGTGTCGAATTATAGCCCGGTCAATAATTAAATGAAAAACCAATTTCAATACCCGTCGAGTGGAAGGTTAGAGGAGCCTTAAAATCCGATTATGGCCAGTAAATTCCGAACATTCCCGATCGAAATGGACGCAAACTATTCGCTAAAACCAGAACCTCAATACTTAAGTGCATTGATACGGATACCGTATGAATTTTTAAATCCGTCTGTAGTAAAAATAGACACACTGTACGTTCCTTTTCTAGTCAAAAATCCAACTTTGAAATATGTTGCAGCTTTTTAAAGACGCCAGCACATCAAGGTATCCCAAACTGTACATTTTTCACAATTGAACATGAACTGTATGCTTTTGGAATAAAGTTGAAAATCTATCAAAGGAATTTGACAGATTGGGGTAGCTTAATGTGCTGGCATCTGTACGTCCGTAGGTGGAACGGAATTGACGTAACCACCACGCCTACCATGATTCATTCACTCGCTTCATCAAGGAATAAGAAAACTTTCGCTCAACATCTGTCTGGCTATTACCTACCTATAAGTTTGGTGATAAGGTTTTGCAAAAGTCGCAATTTTATTAAATAAACTTAAGGGGAATCTAGTCGCGGGCTCGAACTCACTGGTGGGCCCTAATAAGCACGCTGTCTCACCAGGCATCTTGTCCGACAGAGGTAGTATTTATTAGTGATGAATAGTTCGACGCTAGTCTACACGCACGACGTTATTGAGTGAGATGCAGGATCATTTTATAATTAAACAGGCGCGTAAAAAATTTAGAAAAGTCCTTCGGAAGATCGGGTTTTATGAAAAACCACTGCATAAATCAATGACCAATAAAGTTGAACTTTTCTATATTTGAGCTTTGTCGGTACTGACTTGGTTTTGGAGATTATACATTTATTTTATTACTTAAACACGCCCAAAGTTAGGTTAAATTAGCAAGAAAAACGAATCTTTATGGCTCCTAACTTATTAATGGCTTTTTATTTTAGTATTCTGTTTCCGCACATACAATATTAATAATGATTAATATTGTATGTGCGGAAACAGAATACTAAAATAAAAAGCCATTAATAAGTTAGGACGTGGAGTGTCTCATTAGACAAAACCATACGATGTTTAATTTTTGATGTATATTGTCGAGCAGTGGAGTACACTCCTGAAGTTTGTACGGAAGAAATGTCGACTAGATTCACCTTAAAGCAACTTCTTGGAAAAAAAATTGGCGCTAATGTTGTCTTCGCCAAGAAAGGGATTCCACCATCAAAACTGACCGCGATCAGGCCATCTTAACCGCGTTCAAGAAGAATCTGTGTCTTTATTAAGGCACTGACAGGTCTTGAACGGGGTCTAGATGGGCTGATGACGTTCAGATTCATTGGCGAAATTGGCTTTTAGTTGGAAATATGACACATACGTTTTAAGAACTGGATTAATAATTTGATTAAGTCAACTAGAGCTAATACAGTTTTTGTTTATCTGAAGTTTTAGTGTTATTTTTACACCATATAGTGTGTGGGATAGGCAAAGATATATGCTCCAATGTTTGTATGCGCGGACCTATGTAATTACTAGGTATGTTTGATGCCCTAGTTTTGTAGAAGGCCACGTTAAGATACAACGTATTATTCATCATGCTCTGATTTCAGTCATGATATTTGAACAACGTTTTTGGAACGATGTTTTGCGCTTTTGTTAATGAAATTATAGTATTTCTATTTGGCCAGACACTTTTATTAAATTCGATCTACTAGGTGCTTACCTGTAGTATTTATTCTCTGTCATAATATCGTCCCTGTACATGTAAATCTTAATCAACCTATAATGTTCCCAATACTGGGACTCAGGCCTCTGTGAGAGGGAGGGGGCCATAATCCGCCACGCGGGCTCGGCTCGGCGGTTGCTGGATACATGTTTGTACATAATAAGGAGTACTCTCATTTATTATATTTTTGTTCATAATATAAAACCTACTTTTAAATAAAAAAGACCGCACCCAAATCGGTCCACCCGTTTAAGATCTACGGGGCCAAACACAGACTAACAAATAGCAGTCATACTTATAACTCTTTGAGGAGTGGCTTGAGAGGCGGCATGACGTCCTCACCTTCCGCCTGATGCAGGTCTTCACCGGACACGGTTGTTTCGGGAGGTTCCTGTTTCGGATAAGGCGGGGGGAAACGCCCGGGTGTTTCCACTGCGAAGATCGCCCTGAAAACACGGTGGAGCAAGCGGTGGAGGTCTGCCCGGCTTGGGCGGAGCACCGCCGTGTCCTCGTGGAGGCGATCATTGACAGCGATCTCTCGCGTCCGGCCCTGGTCCAGGCCATGGTACGGAGCGAGAGTGCATGGGTAGCCGTCACCTCCTTCTGCGAAGCAGTAATGCTCGCCAAGAGGAAGGCGGCGCACGTGAGGGAGAGGGAGTATATGCGCCCTCACAGCCTTAGTCGCCGCGGGAAACGCCCTGGGCGTCGGGAATCCCATGCTGATTCCCGGCCACCGTAGGCGCGGGCTTGCGGACGGCGAGTAATGGGTAGCTCGCGGTCCGGTAAGGACCAAGCCCGAGTCGACGGCGCGTTATTAAAATATTCGGTCGCACCTAGTTTGAGTATTTGTTTTTTTTTTCAATTTGAGCCACCCTGTTTATTATAATTTTCTGCAGCAAGAAACAATGGTGCCGATTCTCTTATCACAAATGCCTCTAAACTAGACTAAAAGTCACCAAAATTTTGTTTATTCCTGTCAAACGACAATTTCAGATTCAGAAATTGACTAAAGTGATTTTTTTTTACTATATTTTAGTTTCACAGCACTAAGATGGCACTTAATTAAGTGAAAATTGCAATTTTGCTATTTTGAATTTGACGTTTTTAACCAAATTTTTTTTATTGTCTCACTAAATCTGACTATATTTAATCGCGATTAAAAAGGTGTGGAATAAAATTAGTTGTCATGAACTAAAATTTACACCAACACCTCGACATCAGGTGCAAGAACAGAACTGCATCACTTTTTTCTTTTCTTTTGCTTAAGTATACATATCTCGAAAATGGTATGTCCTATCGAAAAAATAATGAAAATTTTAACCCACTTTACTAAACTGTTAAACCTCAAAACTTAACATGTAGGTAATCATTTTTCATATTTTCCGTACAAAAAGTAATAATTCCATATAAAACACGTCGCGGCTGCCCTACCAGAGCGCCTCCGGCTCTAAAAAAAATCATGGGGTAGGGCAAACAACGTTGCGAAGCAAAAAAAAAATAAGACATGGAGTCGCGATTGTCAAATAGGTACGAGTTTTGTGTCAAAATTATTTATAAATTTAGAGTTTTTTTTTTTGCAGAATAGCTTTAAGATTCTCATAGCCTACATTAAACAAACAAACTAAACGATCACTTAGTTTAGTTCGGCGTACAAGAGAATCGGCCACCCTGTTTATTGTAATTTTTTGCAGCACAGAAACAATACTGTTATACCTACACGTCGAAGGTAGTCGCTCGTTCGGCGTGTAGGTATATAATATTGTTTCTGTGCACACACCGAAAGATGCTAGTCTCCCCACCGCCAGAGTTGGAAAGAGATAGACGTATAAATTACCGGTATAAGATTTAGAAGACTTTTACCGATACTAATACTGGTAATTAGATAAAGTTACTAACTTTGGGTATCGGTATTATAATCGTTACGTTTTTATCGTTAAGATAACGGTAATTCGGTCCCTGGGGGCCGATTCTACTAACAAATTTGTTAAAAAAACGCAATAGAACCGCAACCGAATCACCACTTTTAAGCGTTTTCGCATTCTACTAAAATGAACAACGGTCCAGCTGCGACACAGCTGCGGTTACGTTTTAGTTACGCCAACGATCGATTGAAACAATGTCAAAACCTATTCTACTAACAAAATCGAACATGAGCGTGACGTTTACTATAGGACAAAGTTAATGATAAAATTATGATCATTATGTCTTTTAATTATAGAAAATACTTTTAGTGCCACATATTCGTGTTTAGTAACATTTTTAGATTCAACTTTTTTCTTTGTGGTATTAATAAAACATATTATTTTGGCATGTTGGTAACGCGAGTAATCCGCTGTGTTCCCGCTACAGTTCAGTTGTAATTCGTTTTAAGTTTAGTTTCCATTTTGCTTATAAAATAGTAGAATGACTTTTTATGTAACTATCGAACGGCGATCGAAATCGAACTGTTGTGGAAACACAATTTAACGTGTAACGTTGCAAATTAGTAGAATCGGCCCCCAGGTCTGTAGCATACATCGTCTACAAATTATAAGGAGCAAACATAGACGTCAAAACTTACAGCTTGTTAAAAAGGTCCTACACACGGCTACAAATCAAGCTATACATTTACAGTATAATTATGCTGATCTCGCATTGTATAGGTTATCCGTATTGTACCAGATCAGCGTGAAAATGCGTGGAAATGTATATAATAGCTTTATGTGTAGCCGTGCGTACTACACTTTAAATGTTAGTTTCCAATAGTTTCGTAGTACTGAAAATCGGTTTGCAAACGTAGTATATACAATGTGTAACATAATTAAAGCAAGACCTCATACACCCCAAGAAGAGTATTCAGTTAAAAGCCTTATACAATTACTAAAACTCTTTTTTTTTTTTAAGCTATCTATTTTATTATAAAAAAAATCGTGTTGACCCTAGCAGAACTTTATGCATTTAAAATTTCGTCTTATTGCTTTTAAATAAAAAATAATTTTCTTTGGCTCAACCGGCGCGTCCGTTCAGATGGCATAACAAATATTTAAGTTACTGAAATTGATTGAGTAGTCAATTCTGAACGAACTATTTTTAGGTCTTGCGTCTATTCTGATACACATTGTAGATTCATCTGGGCAGCGAACGGCGCCATCCGCATGATTTATTTCAACGATCATGCTTCATACATACTTAATCGAATCCGATGGTATTGATGGCCGCGGCGATGTGCACCCTAATTGCGTAACACGCGATTACCGTATCATAATCGGTTTAATTTTGACAGTTCAACAATATTCATTGCGTTATTTACGTTGTTGAGCAGACACATTTTTCGAACATATGAAGCAATGGTTTAGCCATCTGTTTCAAAACGAAACAAATTATGATGAATCTTGAGTTACGCAATTAGGGTGCCGGAGCCATTAGTGACGGACTAATCACAATTAGTTTGTTGTTAAGCACGTGAAGCTGACAAAGTTGAAAAGCCAAACCTAGATTGATTACAAATTAGCTCGTTTGTGTAACATTCGTTGCAAAAATGAAATAGAACTTTAAGCGTCGACAGCGTAGATAGTTTTATTTGAAAACCGAGCCGGAGTTCGATTCAATGCGGTAAACGCGAAGTTATATCTTTCTCCATTGTGGGTGCTCATAACTTGCATCCATTATTCAGGAGTCCGCAAAACCCGGCCAACGAAATGCAGTTGCATAACACATGCACTGCTTCCTTGTATTTTTACTCGCCTACCAGATAATTGGTACCCCTGCATTCATACTGTTGTTATTCAGCTTTCTAATTTGTTCTGCTTTAGGGAAGTCGGGGAAGTTGTACGTTCGTGAATTGAATGTCGGGGAGCTTTTTGGATGTGTATGAAGCTTTTTTTTACCTTCTTCTTTTTCTGAGATGTATTTGGTTAAGATTAATTTTGATATAGGGACTTGTGGTTAAGTAATAACAGCCGTTCGGGTCGAGGGATCAGGTTAAGCTATGCTCGCCGCGGTTGTAACGTGGATCTTTAGATATCAAAATCCCTCCGTGCCTCGGAAAGCACGTAAAGCCATTGGTCTCGGCTGTCATTCGTGGATCTTTGATTGTCGTTACGGATTGTCAGAAGAACGAAACTCTGACAGCCAATCTTACCTTGGGAAGATTTAAGACACAACCCAGTTACTTGGTAAGTAATTGGGTTGTGTGTGGAAGTCAGATAAGCAGTCGAGCCATGTAAAATACTGGTATTCAGCTGCATACAGTTAGACTGGAAGTCGAAGCCAACATAGTTGGGAAAAGGCTAGGCAGATGATGTTAATTTGGATATAATCATGTGCTAACGCTGCTATAGGTAGAGTAGCGAAGGTATAGCTGTATTGTAGCTGCGGTATTGCAAGCCTTGCGTAAATCTTTTTCTCCTCTCAAAATTGTCGCAAAACAGCATCTGATAAAATGCGTGCTAACTCTGACTATAAATAATTTAACTGGATACTAATCCTAATTATACTTACTCCTCCGAGACATATTAACGAGAACTGCGCGGGATTGTACAGCGCCGTCACAATTATTTCAAAGCTAAAAAAATAAAAAAAAACTGTTCTCTCATTGGGCAAAACTGTGCTATCATTACGTGTTTTTGTGTTTAGCGCGCTCACTACGTTCTCACAACAAAATAAAAATAATATTAAATTCTCGTAGATAATAAATAATGTACATGTAATGTACAAAGTCATATTAAAATAGATAACCATGATTATATTCATGATATAAATAAATAAATAATCCTAGTTCTGATTGACGTACCAGCTAATGTTCCTGTGCGGCTACGCCACTCTGATATCAAACGCACGAATTTCGAAATGGACGGGAATATTATTTAACGATAGCAAGTGCACTAAGTACTGCCGCAATTAAATAAGCGGTGGACTTTCGAAATAGACTAAAATTGAAATCGAACTGCTCTTAAAATATTTGTCAAAAACAGGGGAAATGTTACATGAATCATATAACTGTTTGCTCTGTTTTCACTGCGGTGTGGTGTGTCCCTGGAAATAATAAGTGTATTTTGTAACTCTTTTCGTCTTCACAAAATGCTCTTTTTGCCCACAAAAGGCAAAACAATCGTCAAAAAGATTCAGGTACAGACAACTGACACGCAATAAATACCCTAAACGAGTGCTATAAAACAATAAAGCTAGACAAAATAAAAATAATAACACTTAATAGATGTCCATTTATGAGGTTGGAATTACCCAAAATGTATAACGTCCCCGTGAAAAGGAATTCCCGCAAGTCAGCAACCAATTCGTGTGTGTATTATTCATTCTACTATTCGTTCGTAAGCCGTCGCTGTGGTCCTTTGAGACTAAAGAGTTTCGACTGTCCCCGCGCATAGAGAACTCGTTATTTGAGGAATCTAGGTTCGTTGTCTAAGTGGACTGTACTACTGTCACTAGTATTATGTATTTATTTTGGGTTTAGTTGTGTTCAAAGGAAATAGAGAATCCACATAGTTTAAACGTCTCCCTGCTATTTAGGTAGCTTAGAGCTACTGCATTTTATGCAACTTCACTTGCCAAGTTCTTAAAATCTAATTAAACCACATTCGGGACTATTATTAAGTTTAATATCTTCCACTTACGGTAAATTCTAAGAGAATCAAGTGAGATGATTGAGACACCATTCCAATTGATCCTCTCTTGAATTACTCTCATTAGATCCTCAACGAAATTAAATATAGCTATTTTAGTAAAGGCATAAACAATACCAACCAAATGTGTATACTGTTTAAATGCCTGCATCAGTCTGGCAACATCCAATTTCGCGTCGTAATGAACCGACGACGGCTGCCTGCGTTCTCCGTAATAACCTTTAGGTACCTACGCATCCTGCCTAGTGCATCAATTTAATAATGTTCAAAATCAATGTGCAATGAGGACAAAACCCCACGGTGGGTGTCCTCGCTCCTAGCACTCGCCGCGAAATTGAATGAAATACAGAGCATGTGTGTCATGTATGCAAGCGAATGTATGCGCTATGCTACTGACAATCAGAGGGATAATTGCCTCAATGCCGCTGGTGCTTTCGGCGCCATAAGCCATTTACTTACAATTACATTTTAACCGACTTTAAACGACGAGGTTATAATTTTCGTCTGTGTGTATATTTTTAATTTATGCTTATCGATATTTTCATCAATTGTGGACCGAATTTGTAAATTCTGTTTCATTTGGTAGAGGAACTTTTCGCGGAGGTCCTATATAAATTGTATTAAGTTTGCTTGGGTAGTCTTTGAGTTAACTTCGATAGTAGTAATCAACAAAAACAAAGTGGATTAAATACTAATACACTTTGTATATATCTTGATGAAATGTTAATCGTTCCTAGCACTTTTGTATACCTACAAAACAAATAGTGGTATACGAATTGGGCTGGAGTAGGTACCCAAACTAAAAAGTGGAAAATAAAATAACTTTTTTCCGAAAAAACAACCAACTTCCAAAGTGAAAAATTACTTTAATTTCGGAAGTTATATTAAAACTAAAATACAGAATCAAAGGCACCGGCTTCCGAAATTAAAGTGGTTTTTCAGTTTGTACTTGGTATTTTTTATGGAAGTTAGTTGATTTAAAAAAATGTAAAAAAAAATACTGCTCTATTTAGTTCATACTCTGTGACACCCAGACGGTAATTAGTAACGCCCCCGGCTTCGATTCAATGTAATAGCCGTAGGCGTCGGCGTCGCTCGCCGTCCGTCTGCAGGGCGCGATATATCGACCTAGTGGTTTTATTTTATTAACAATCGATTGAAATCAGATTTCTTGCACTTTTAGATTTGCACCGCAGTGCTCAATTAGTCTGATTGGCTAGTATCATTATGCTAGAAAAAATAAAAGAATTGTGCTTTCACGTTTTATCAATGATACACCATGTATTTTTAATTCACAGTTACAACCTAGTTTAGCATCAAAATTTATACTGTGTATAGCCTATTTAATACAAGACCTTAATCAACAATTCATTAAGATAGATTGTAGCTCAGTCCGACTAAAACTTAGCTTCAGCTGTTTTGAATAATTTTGGCCCAGCCTTAGATAACGCAAACTTGTTTATTAGTAACCTGAAGGTTGTGCATAACTTAATCGTCTGTCCACCGCAAGCCTATTTGTAGTGCAACACACCAAAATATCTATCTATATCTATGTTGCTTGTATGTGCTAAACTGATTCCTGTTACTTCAAACAATATCCAAATTGCTAAGGTATTTCGCTCCAGATATTACTTCCTAGAAACCAAGTGACTATACACTGTGACTGTGTGTGACTGTACACACGTCATTGCTAGGTACATAGAACATCCTACATAGGTGCTTTATTTACGGAAACAGTTGGTATACATGGTGGAAATTCAAAGCCTGAACAGTTTTCATACTTATTCACATATTTTTTATCGATCTATCTTCTATTCTCTATAAATACAAATTAAAATCGTGACTGACTGATTGATCTATCAACACATAGCTCAAACCACTGAACGGATTTTGTTTGCATGAAAAATCTTATTCCTTGAGTTAGTAAACTTGAAAGTTGGCATGAAAACTTAACTATCTAAGTAAATTTTCCTAGGGGAACCTGCTTCGGGGACAAAAAGTGTCCTATGTCTTTCACCAGGAAGCCATCTATCTCCTTGCCAAATGTTTTTATCGACATTCGCTCAGCGGTCTAGGCTTAAAAAGGTAACATACATATAGTTACTTTTGAGTCAATAATGTTAGGACGCATAATGAAGCTTAAGGTGAATCTTGGCGACATTTTTTCTATACAAACTTCGGGAGTGTATTACTCCACTGTTCGATAATGTACATCAAAAATTAAACATGATATGTTTTTGTGTCATTATTAATATTGTCTGTACGGAAACGGAATACTAAAATAAAAAGCCATTAATAAGTTAGGAGCCAACAAAGATTCGTTTTTCATGCTAATTTAAGGTATGATTCCGAAATCTGCTGCATGCAGCAGTGCTGTCGCAGCACTACTGGTCTCCATACATTCTCTATACTTTTATATGAGATTACATTCCGAGCTAAGCAGCAATGTAGCGGCAGGCAGCACTGCTGCGCAGCACCACAGTGGCAGCACTGCTGCGTGCAGCGGAGCTCTGAATCATACCTTTAACCTAACTTTGAGCTTGTTTAAATAATAAAAGAAGTGTAAAATCCAAAACCAAGGCGGTACCGACAAAGCTCAAATATCGAAAAGTTCAATAAACTTTATTTGTCATTGATTTATGCAGTGGTTTTGTCATAAAACCTATGTAAAAAAAATTGTATGAAAAAATAAATAAAAAAATATATGATATTTTGAAGTCTTTTTTACATACAGTGATGGAACTAAAAACATAATTAAACATAAACATACTTTAATGCATAAAAAAATCATCAAAGTCACCTCTTAATTATCTTTAAAACCAGGTTATCCCTTCAATAACAATTATAAATGAAACGCTTCTTTGGTGATGCTGGCACAGTAGTAAAAGTAAAAGTATATATTCTCATTCAATCATTAAGTCTATCAGTTAAGGAACTAGATGGCGTTAGTAGACCATTTTTTGATACAAATCTCAACACCCCCACTTATCAAAATAATATAGGTCTTACATTTTAACAACTTGTATGCCTAACAATTGCATAAAATAATAATGCTTAACATCACTTAAACCTTTTGTGAACAGATCAGCTGGCATCTCAGCTGTTTCTAAATATTTTAATTCTACAATATTATTATCCACACATTCCTTACAAAAATGGTAGCGTATGTCTATATGCTTTGTTCGTTTATTAAAATGATTACTTGAGGACAGCTTAATTGCACCCTGGTTATCATTATACAAAGTAACAATATATGATTCATCTACAATTTCTTTTGACAAATTAATTAAATAAATAGCCTCCCTACAAGCCTCTGTTATTCCCATGTATTCAGCCTCACAGCTGGAGAGTGCAACTGTTCTTTGTTTTTTTGCCTCCCATGAAATAACACTGCCAGCCAGCTTAAAACATACACCTGTATAAGACCTCCTGTCTATAATATTATTCCCCCAATCAGCATCAACATATCCTACTAATTTGGAATTACCACATTTGCTATATTTTAATCCAAAATGTTTTGTTTTCTTGAGATATTTTAAAATTCGTTTAGCATATGACCAGGTTTCCTGATTATAGCAATTGTTAAATTGGCTTAAATAATTTACAGAAAATGCTATATCAGGTCTTGTTAGTACTCCTAAGTACATAAGTCCACCAATAAGCTGCTGATAAGGTATCTGACTATCACAATTATTATTTGTTAACTTTATATTCAACTTAGTCTCTAAAGGTGTTTTAACTACATTACAATCTGCCATGTTAAACCTATTCAGCAACTGGTTAACATAATTCTCTTGGCTTAATGTAACTGTACCTTTGACTTTATCAATATTTACTGACATACCTAAGCAATTTTTGACCTGTCCTAGATCCTTTATTTTAAAATTAGAAGCTAACACATTTTTTAAATGATTACATTCCACATTATTATTAGAAAACACAAAAAAATCATCCACATAGAGTGCTACTATTGTCCTTTTACTATCTTCATTTCTTATATATAAACATGGTTCTAACTTGGAGCGTTTATAACCAATTTCAATAAGACACTTGTCAACCTTCTTGTACCAGGCCCTAGAGGATTGCTTCAGCCCATAAATAGCTTTTTTTAATTTAAGTACCTTATTAATATTAGTTTGACCATCTAATAAGCATTCTGGTGTTTCCATATAAATTGTCTCCTCAAGTTCCCCATTCAAGAATGCTGTAGTGACATCAAGGTGTGTAACATCTAAACCAAGCTTAGCAGATAATGCAAACAACATTCTTAGAGTTGAATGCCTAACCACAGGCGAAAATGTCTCTTTAAAGTCCATATTTTGCTTCTGCATGTAGCCCTTGGCAACTAAACGGGCACGGTAACGAACACTATTATCATTGTCAAGTTTCTTTCGCAGCACCCACTTACACTTCACTACAGTTTTACCATCTGTCGGCATGTCCACTAGCTCCCACGCATTGTTGTCATCAAAACACTTAAGTTCTTCTTTCATTGCCATTAACCACTGGTCCTTCTCTGGCCCTTGTAATGCTTCTGCCAGGGTTATTCCGCTTGCATCATCAAAGACTTCTTCAGGAACACACATGTTAGACATCCCATATCGTCCTGGCTTCCTTTTGGTTCTAACAGGTCGATCATATGGTTCAGGTGATTCACAGTCATCTTCATGATCACTAGGAATGTAAGATACATCTGATGTTTCTGTAATAAATGTATCCTCACCACTACTAACATCTCCGTAACTTGGTGTATCTTTATCCGATGTGTCCCCCACTGAATCTGAGTTTTCTCCCCTTACATTAATTGGTATGCTGACCTCTGGCTTCTTTACATCTTCAACGATAATGACATCTCTGCTTGTAGTCACATTTTTTGTTCTGGGATTATATATTCGATAACCTTTGATGTCATCTGGATAGCCTACTAATATCTGCTTCTCAGATTTTCTGTCCCATTTTTGCCGCTTCTCTTTAGCTGTATGGACCATCACGCTGCTTCCGAATATCCTCAAGTGACTAATGTCTGGTTTACACCCAGTCCAGACTGTATATGGAGTCTCGTCATTCAAGGCAGGTAATACAGTACGGTTTTGTAAGTATACTGCGGTGTTGGTCGCCTCTGCTCAGAACTGTTTGCCTAAATTAGCATCAAATAATAAGCACCTAGCTTTCTCAACTATTGTGCGATTATTCCTCTCTGACAAACCATTTTGTTCAGGAGTATAGGGGTTACTCCTTTGATGAATAATACCCTCCTTTTTGAGGTATGAATCAAATTCTTTATTGCAATATTCACGACCATTGTCGCTTCTCAATATTTTTATTTTCTTATTACTCTGCTTCTCTACTTTAGCTTTAAATTCTATAAAACATCTGAGTGCTTCACTTTTATGTTTGATGAAATATATAAATATCATTCGACTGAAATCATCAATAAAGAGAATGAAATATCTGGAACCCGCTAGTGACTCTTGCTCCATAGGTCCACAAATATCAGTGTGAACCAAATGAAGTAGTTCCTTACTTCTAGAACCTTCATTAGGGAAAGGAAGACGACACTGTTTTCCCTCACAGCATATGGTACATGATGATTTATCAATATCGACTTTTGTTTGTATGTTCATTCCATCAACTGCATTTGTCATTTTATTTATGTATTTACTATTTACATGACCCAATCTGCGATGCCATGTATTCCCTGAGACAGCTAGATTAGATAATACACTGTCAGGTACATTCAACTTGTATACACCATTGTTTAATACAGCTGTAGCCACCAGTTCATTGTTATTATTAAATATATGACAGCCATCTGATGTGAACTGAACTTTATTGCCGGATTTTATTAACTGGCTCACTGATAAGAGGTTAGTAGTCAACCCCGGAGCACATAAAACATTCTTCACTAAAACTTCAAATTCACATTTATCAGTTTTTGTTACAATGGTTACATCGCCGGAACATGATACTTGTAGTTTCTCACTATTAGCAACACATATTTCCTTAATTTTATTGTACTCAGCATTTACGATCCAACTTTCATTACCAGATAAATGCATACTCGCGCCAGAATCTATATACCAGTCATATTTCCCAAATTGGCCACTCAAGAACACTGCACTGAACGCGTTTGTCTGTTTACGTTGCGGTTCTTTTGTATTATTGTTGGAATTATCGGTGTTTGGACACTGGTTTTTATAATGCCCCGTTTGTTTACACCGGTAACATTTGACATGACTTTTGGCGCTGACATTTTGTTTTGGTTGTGGTTGTCCTTGTTTATGCCCGCTGGCCACAGACGATTTATTATTTTTCTTATGTTGCCATTTCTGCGCGCCACTCGCAAATGCATTGCTAACTTCATTCAATTGTTCACCACCACTCACTTCCGTTTCCATATCCATGAGTTTCGTTCTAATGGCGTCCGTTGTAATGTTAATGCCGGAATGTTCAATGGCCATTATCATCGGCATGAATTTTTCAGTTAGTCCTGCGAGCAACAAACATCCGATCCACTCGTCGTTGATTTTAAATCCTGTCCCTCTTAGCTTTTGGCCCGTTTCGACTATTTGCGTTACGTACGACTGCATAGACACACAATTTTCAAGGCGAATTGAGATCAGATTACGCAGTAACGATATTCTTCTTGTGAATCCTGAATCATCAAATAATGCCTTCAGCTTGTTCCATAGTTCTAACGAAGTTTTTACGTCTCTAATATGCACATATAACGCACTGTCTATAGTCATGATAAGTTTTGCCTTAGTTTTCGCATCTTCTGCGGCTTCTATAGTCTTCCCAGCAACTGGATTTATGCAATGCAACATACCCTCTAGGACAAGAAAGTTCTCCGCGGCGAAAGTCCATTCGTTGTAGTTTTCCCTCCCTTTCAACTTGGGAACGTTGAGAAGATAGTTCGATGTCATTTTGCAGTATTTACTTGCACAAACTAAATAACACGTAGCTATCAACTTCTAACCACTTTGAATCTAAGGAAATCACTATTTATTCACTTTTACTACTATTATTTCGTGGGTCTGGGCCCATAACCTATAAATGAAACGCTTCTTTGGTGATGCTGGCACAGTAGTAAAAGTAAAAGTATATATTCTCATTCAATCATTAAGTCTATCAGTTAAGGAACTAGATGGCGTTAGTAGACCATTTTTTGATACAAATCTCAACAACAATTATAATTATAATTAAAAATATACCATAAAATTCCAAATGCCAAACTGCATCCAGTGGTGGATTATTTATTTTTAAATAATTGATATCTAATTTTATACGATTTTAATTGCATTTTTACGACAATCCTTGCTCATTTATTATTCGAATTTATTACAACAGATTTTAACCCGTATTGTATTGTAATAAGAACTCTTATCGCTCATAACGACAATATTTAAAGTTACCAGGGCCTTAACATCACGCTACGACTCGAAAAAAAAAATTACGCTTAGCGAAGACGACGAGCGCGGGCGGGCGATGCAATGCGACGGGGTGGGCGGGGGAACAAGAAATTTCACCCAGGGCCCTAATTCACTATGACCACATAACGATTCCTTACTTCGAAACCACGTCAATTCATTAGATCACACACGACATCTATCTATATAAATAAGTCCTGACTGACTCATCAACGCCCAGCCCAAACCCTTGGACCTAGAAAGCTGAAATTTTGCACAGAGTTTCCCTTTATAATGTAGACAAGGAATAAGGAAAGATTTTTGAAATTCAACCCCTAAAGGAGTTAAAAAGGGATGAAATTTCCACGCGGGCGAATCCGCTGGGAATAGCTAGTCTGCTAATAAATATTGACTAAACGTCTTGGAACATACAACATAATATGACATTTCTATTCCTTACCGTTACAATAGTTTCTACAAAACACAATATTGACGTAGTTTGAACGTAATAAGATTCCGAAATCCGAATCATTATAACAATATACATGTAATAAATTAGTACCGAAGTGAAAACTTTACAATGTTTTTTTTTGTTTTTGTTATTTTGCGAGCTCTGGGAATAATGATTCTAAAACCGAAAAAATATTTTTTATCATTTTTGTCTGTTTGTCTGAATGTATGTTCCAGCATCACGCCAAAACTACCGGATAGATTTGGTTCAAATTTTGCACACATATTTACCATAACTTTGCCCAGGCCGTAGGGTATTAGTTTTCAAAGAAACTACCTATTGTAATAAAAATGTAAACAGATTTTGCTTAATATGATGTTTATTATTCTAATTAGGCTATCTAGCTTAGTTTTGTCATTCGTTTTTATTTTCGAATCTAATCAGACTGATGATAGGTAAGCGTATGAGGTATATTTTTTTAAATTAAATGGTAGTCGTATTAAACAAATAATTACGTAACTTGATAACATGAATTTTTGTTTAAGTACATATTATGATTATTATCATTTCAAAGGATTAAAACTGATATTCCAGGAGAAATCATGTAAATCGGACCACTGGTTTCGAAGTAACAAGACATTTGTGTAAGGGTAAATAATGTACCAAACCACAGTTTTTAGAGTATATGTTCTACGAACTTTTATTTTGCGTAGATATGTTGAATGGTGGTATTTTATATGGATAGGTTGGTGGTTATAAGGAACACATAAACTGTGATTAAAATGATTAAAGATCAAGCATAAAATTATATTAAAATGAAGGTTCAAAAGGTTTCGGCTCAGTGAAAATTACAAGTAAAAATGGGCTCAAAAAATGCGAACCTCTGTAAAGTAAAGTACGCCCGCATAAAAGTAGTGCCATTAGTCGACACTTAGTGGACTCTGCTCTCTATCCCCCTCTCACCTCCCCGGCGACGGCTTAAGCCGAGGGCCATGCCCACCGAAGATGCAACAACTAGGAAGAAACTGAAATCTGCGAACAAGACTCAAGAAAGAAATCTGTATTTTATTTCAACGTTGCTTCCTCTTCGCTATCCGTCTCTCCCCGATTTCAACAAATACGCATTCTGTGCGTGGTGATGTGTGCCGCCAGCGGATTCAATTGACTCAGATCGTAGGGAGCCGAAGGACCGCACATCAACAATAGTGGGAGATTGCCCAAGACGAATGTGGGTGCTGGACGCGCCCCTGTCGTCCGCTTCACATGTGCTTTACTTTGTGTTATTTATTTCATCATTATTGCTTTCAAAACGATGAAAGAAAACAGCGTGAGGAAACCGGCATGTCCTTGAACCAAAAATTCGAAAACATGTGACATCTAACAATCCGCACTAGGCCCGCATGGTGAATAACGGCTCATTCCCTCTCTCAGAGGGGAAACCTATGTCCCAGCAATGGGAACTTAAATGACAGCTGCAGCGTCTTCCAGAACCAATATCACAACGCTTCTTGGTGGCAAAACAGCGCACGCCATGTTTAAGATTCCTGTCAATTTAAAGAGCAACGAAACACCTGTTTTTGTGGAGTCACGCCGCAGTGACAAGAGGCGCGTGCTTAAGGATTGCGTTTTTATCTCTTAGGGTGAATGCATTAGGGCAAATAGGAAAACAGTGGAAGCTATAAACAAAACCCATCAGGACATTCGCAGGAACCAAGACATGATTGGTGGTGTCACAATTCTCTTTAGTGGCGATTTCCAGCAAACACTTCCTGTGGCGACGCGAGGCACTAGGACAGACGAGGTAAATGGTGTGTTGAAAAGGTTGACTCTGTGGTCGCAAGTTTGTAGACTGCGCTTGACCATCAACATCCGTGTTCAGCTTGGCGGGTAAATACGTGCTCAAGAATTCTCCGAATTGCTTATAAAAGTTAGTGAAGTTACTCTACCAGAGGAGAGCGGCCAGGTGGACTTCCTGAGGCTTTTGGTAGAGTAGTTTCTGGTTTAGAAGATCTAATGTATCTGGTTAACGGGGACATCAGCAGAATACCGTACCAAAATAATTCTCGGGTATGTGAAAGGGCACTTTAACTCTCAAAAATGATCAAGCTGCAGCGATTAACCACACTATTCTGGCAAATTTAAGGCAACTGGATAATTAAAGTCGTGACTTTGCTGTGAAACCTCATGAGGGAAATTCTAACACGTTGTGGCGTTGGCGAGACAGTGTTTATACCGCGTATACAACTAATTCTCCACAATTACGCCTTCCAGTTTAAACGCATGCAGCTTCCTGTGAGCATATGCTTCGCGATGACTATCAACCACTGAAGGCTGCGGGTGTTGACCTCAGGACATGCTGCTTCTCACACGGACAATACTGTACTGTTACCAAAATTACAAAAGTAGTACAAACACAGGAAAGTTTTATAAAATGTGGCATTATTGTGTTTTACGACTTCTACGTGGACGAAGTCGGGGGCTGAAGCTAGTTCACAATAAAATTATGTATTTTTCAGTCGTCAACTTCTCAGGTTCTCGCCCTCTGTGAAATATTCATTTCGTCACCTGTCGCAAAGTTAGAAATAGGAATAAGTATTTTGCTGGCTTCACAAGACTCAAACACATTTCAGTGAAAATAGTGTGTGTTGGTTGGCAAGATTTTAAGTTGTTGTAAACTTTAGTTTCTTTACAACTCTCTGGCATCATATTTATGACGTGAAAACTTAACTACGTTGGCTTCACCTTTACGTTGTACATTTAATATGAAATACGTAATAGTATAATAATATTTGCTGATGTAAAAAAAAATGTACAACTGATTAATTAAAACAGCATTTACAACTTACTCTGCCCGATGAACCATGTTCCGTTTTCATATGACCGACCGTGTAGTTGCGATATAATCGACGCGCTTGTTTCATTGACTGATATATACAATTTTAAAAAATGCGCGCTTGGTTGCTCGCAGAGCCGCTGTGTATTTTTGCTTCAGTTGAATCACATCAAATCACTGTGATGTTCAACGCATGGAAACAATATTTTAACAAATATTTACCTAGCAGTCTGCAATAATATTTAGTTTTTGCGCGTTTCATTCATATTGAGTTTGCATTGATACTGACATACATCAATGACACGCTTCATTATTCATGTCATGAAGTTGGCTTTCGGATTTTATAGTTCACAGTTGGGTACTTAAACTAAATAGTAAAATAAAGTATGCGAAATGACCCTTGAAACTTAATTCATTGACAGGTTGCAAGATACTAACATATTATTACGGTAAGAAAAAAGAATGACGTTCATTTAAAGAATGTAGCTGAAGTACTTTTAAAACCCCGATCTATCCGAACATTTTTGTATCAAGTTTTAAATAACAGTTTTTATTAAGCAAAGGTCAAAAGATTTTCACGCCAGACAAAGAAGACGTTCTTTTCTCCCCTGAATGCCCCAGATGTTTATACGAGCAGATTACAATAAATAAAAATATTTTTAAACCAGGTCACGGTCAGCGAACTTACTAATTTGAATTCTAGACAACCCTTTAAAAGATAGTGGAACTTGACAGCATATCCTTTTGTGTCAAAACTTGTCCGAACTATACCTTCACCAATCACGATGTCACGAGATAAAGGTACCTTTAGTGGCTCTTTTGTGTCAAGTGATCCAGCCACCTATGAATGTAACCCGTTCTGTTGACATTCCAATTTCATTCAATAGACTGGACGTGGAATTTTTGGCAGTAAAGTGAAATTTCGCGGTTGCTTCACATGTTAGGTGGACGGCCATTAGGTATTTGTTGGCTGTGTCAATCATGGTCAATTCGATTACAGTGGTCTGACAACCGTCGTGTAAATAAATGATAGAGAATATTTACAAAAGCAAGGTTTCATTTCTTTGTGTTTCAACCTGGCCTTTGTTAGATTTTAATACTTCTCACAAGTAGAACGATAATTCCATGATCGACAGTTGTCTGATTTCCACAAGACTGATATCATGTCACCGATATGTCGCCCAACAAAAGTGTCGCTCGATACTTAGTCGATTTAATTATTTGTAGGTAGGAAGCTGGTTTAAGTGGTATATAAAATTATAACAGCGACTGCGAACAACCCGCACCCCTGGGTGCGGGTTGTTCGGAAGAGATACCGCGGCCCCTGGCACACAGGCAACTGAGGGAACACGGGTGGGTTTTAGTCAGCAAAAGTCTGACACGCCCTCCCGCTCCACCCAGAGCGGGAGAAGTTATTTGATGATTTCCCACCCAAAAAAAATAAAAAAATTTATAACAGCGATACCTACAAAGAAACCACTTTTTGTAAGTAAACGACGACTCGTTTACGCCTTAGTTAGGCACTGTATCCATAGATCACCATCACAAAAATAGTTGACTGAAAGACACCAGTTTATAGTGATGGCCTCTACTGGCACAGCAAGACTATATCAATGTGCAAACCATTTACTGTAATGAATAGCTAGCAATTAACCACGTCTAGTTACCACCTACGCTACATAAACGCTGCTATTAACTACAACACTAGTTTGCGGTGAAATACATAAAATTGATCTTGGAAGTACATATTGGTAGTCGTTACGGCATGGCGGCAGCTAGCTTTAAAGCTGCTCTTTGAGTCTCACGTAAAACAAACTGAACACGGCTTTTCCACGTGATTACGTCTATTAAGCTAATTGATCTGAGTGTCTTCGTTTTTCCTGAAATCGAATCGTTCAGAAAAATTCTATAGAAATCTACGTTACCAGGAATCTTTGATAGCTAACCATTAGGTAATTTACTTGCGTACTGTAAATAAACGAAAAATGAAACGTAATCAATCAATGTGGGTTTGAATTATGAATATGATACAAAAAAGTTTGCTCCGACGAGGTTTAGACAACAGAACTGTAGTACGAGAAAATTCAATCTAAAAGTCGTAATAATGAGATTAGTTAGACGGCGCGTCGCTTATGTCTAGACGAGATCTAGACTTAACATCTTTGTTCGATATTATGAATGAATCTATATCGTTCGTATTCACAGTACGAGTCAACTCTAACTAGGACTAGATTTTGACGGCATAATCCTGCTAAAACAGTGTTTAAAATATCATGCAGCGCACGTTCGAGATGAAATAGCAATCAGTGCCCGTAGCTACGTGCAGTACTGATGTCTGTAATGTGACAACATTTTGTAAACGCACACACATTCATGCTCTAGTTTCTCTGAACAAGTAACTTTTACATGTCACCTATCTGGAATAAACCGTAGCTTTCATGTAACCATGGTCGGCTCCATCTTTTGAATCTCCTTTTGATACAAGTATCGGATGAGTACTTTCTGCACAGTACACCCTAGAGTAACGTATTCATTTAATGCGCTTTGCTTGTGACAAAGTTTACGGTTTTGTCCGCAATGCTGACTATTTCAAAGGTGAACTTTGAAGAGTCTCGCCAGTTTCTTTAAATGTATAGGAAGAAGTTAAGTAAAGAGCTAAAAGATAGTGATCTATTAACTTGGTTGCACATTGCTAATTTAAGTTAGATTAATCAAGATTAATTTATGAACATGTCCATATTATCTTATTTGTACCGTCGACGAGTCATTACAAACCTTATCGTTCCATGGTCACCTTATCGTTCCTTCGTTACGTTTCCAGTAAGAAGCGCTCAGGCTTTTAGTCGACTCGTAGTGACCCTTTGCGTGTATACCCCACTATCTTCATGTCCGTGGTCGGTCTTTGGCGACCTTCTGACATGACCAACGACTTTAACATCTGGAGTAAATGGTGGAACAAAGAAACATACCACTTCCTTCCGAAACCTTCGCCTTGAATAAACGCTTTTAACGCGTTACTATTAAGTAGATTTTACAAAGACATATCTTTCAACGGACAAATGTTTCTACACATGTGCGAATTCTGCTGTTAGGTACGATAATCTGCAGCCAAACGAAAGTAACGTCCACGAATGAATGGGCATCGGACAATAAATATTATTCCTACGTTTTATAGTGATGTTTAGATGCACGCATCGACAAATAGACAAACAATTGACGGACCAGCAAGTGTGTAAAGACATGTTTTACGACTGCGCAATCATTCTTACTGGCGTTGGAAATACTGGGTGAAAATTTTATAAGAAGTCATTTAACTTTGAATCAAGAATGAAAATAAGAATTTCACAATTTCTTTTTCTGTAATAAATATTATTTTGTGATTATTCAGAAGTGCCCAGCTTACTCTCTATTGAAGTATAAGTACTCGGAAACAGATAGTTCAAAATCGCAGTACTTAACGCAGAAACTTCCACTCAAAAAGGAAACATAAAACCGACTGCATTTTAAATCCCCAGCATACCCTTCCATTATGCTTACATTTATTCCCAAAACGGTTTTGCAGTGACGCAGAAAAAATGGCGGTATTAAAATTTAAGTCGTGGTAAACAACGGTGACCACAGTGCGGTTGGGTGCCAGGCGAGGGGCAGGTGTCACCACAGTATCAACGTGTTCCCACCACGTGCCCTCCATTACAGCAATGAGCAAATGACACATGCAAATGACAGACTACCGACTTTTCATGAAAATTCTAGTTTAAATCGTGGAAGATCCTTTGTGTCGCCTCTTTTTTCCTTGTTTCGCACATTATACGAACTGCGGAGTCTGCTGTGACCACAAGGCTGGGACACTGTACACACTATACAAAATTACGTAGGACTATTTTATTATGGCCATTATACATATTTTTGTGGCCCGGTGGAAACGGCCGCGACTTCATGAGTTCTTAGGTTCGAACCCTGATAGGCAGTTTACTTTCTGTAAATTATTTCATCACCACTGCTCTCAAAATGGTGATGGAAATCATCGTGAGGAAACCGGCATGTCCTAGACCGAAAATTCTAATTCATGTTAAATAATACTAATCCGCACTGGGGCCGCGTGGTGGTTTATGAAAATTATAGGCTGATTAATTATGTATTTTTATCACTAAAAAATTGTATCAAGTTAATAAGACTTCACTACATAATATAAAACAAAGACTCCCGCCGTGTCTGTCTGTCTGTTCGAGATAAACTCAAAAACTACTGAACGGATTTTCATGCGGTTTTCACCAATAGACAGAGTGATTCACGAGGAAGGTTTAGGTGTATAATTTGTTAAGGTTTTGTGTAAATTTGTTAACGCGGGCGAAGCAGCTGGCAAAAGCTAGTTCATTAATAAATTGCTCTTTAAAAACCCAGCCGCCAGTGGCACTTCAAACGCAACAATGCATTCCTAGATAGTGCCTAGCTGTATTCCACTTCAACGATCATGATAACTATTCCCGTCAGTAACAATTTGCAAATTGTACCTGTATGAAGCAGTGTAGTGACTACTTAGTGGCAGTGAATTTAGAATTGTGAATTTTGCTAAAATGTCTTCAGAAACCGAAATAATGTTTTACTTGTGGGAAAAAATGAAATTTTCGGCGAAGGATACCATAAGTATGTACCTACCAGGCCACTCAGAAAAATCTATTTTGAAAATATGATTATTTGTAAATAAAAATAGGTACGTCCCAATTTCAAAATTTCCCTCTTCATTGTTTGGGAGCTTATATAAATTAGCGTGTCTCATTAAAAAAATTATCTGTGCCGGGAACATTTTCGCGCTATGATTTTTTACGATTTCAAGTGTCGCCTGAAACCGGACGAGTCATACAATCGACTTCAAATGGCATTCATGGATGGAGGCCCTTCTAAGGCAACCGTGTATCGTTGGTATAACGAATTCAAGCGCGGTCGACTCACTATGGGGGATGAAGAAAGAAGTGGTCGCTGTTTGACGGCTGTTGCGGATGAAAACGTTCTAGTAGTGAAAGATTTAATCCATGAAAATAGGCGAGTTACGTTTCAAGAGATTCAGCACATACTGCAGGTTGGATTGGGAAGCCTTCACGAAATTCTACACGTGCTTCTACGCCTGAGGAGGATAGTTTCACGCTAGGTGCCGCACAACCTCACCGATGCTCAGAAGCAGGCCCGGGTTCAATAATGCCGTGATATGATAACCAAATTTGAAGCAGGCTCGTTTTGGCGTGTTTACGACATCATTAAGTCTTGAATTTGTCAATACGATCCAGAAATGAAGCGCCAGTAGACAGTTTGGGTGTTTTAAAACGAATCAACGCCTACAAAAGTGGGGGGAAGATTTAGATCGCGATCTTTTTCAATTTGACTGGCTACTTGGTGTCGATTCCTTTACGGAACCAAAGAAGCATCAACGCTGAATGATATACTACCAAATGTTTGAGCTACAAGCGACCAAACACAGGGCTCCGCGGGCTACTGCTCCACCACGACAACGCGCCTTCACACACCGCGCTCAAAACGAGGGACTTCCTGGACAGCACGCCGGCCAAACTCCTGGGTCACCCTCCTTACAGCCCTGACCTAGCATCGTATGACTTCTTTTTAGTCCCAAAAAAAAATCAGCTCAAAGGGATACAATTTTCGTCGCCGGAAGATGCGCTGTCAGCGTTCGAGCAGGCTTTAAACGAAGTGTCTGCGGCGGACTGGAAAAAGGATTTCGAAAACTGGTTCAGACGCATGAAACTTTGTTTAAAGGCTAGTGGAAGAGTACTTTGAAAAGATTTAATAAAAAAATGTTTACCAATAGAACAATTTTATTTTTATTTCGGCGAAACTTTCTGACTGTCCCACGTGTACCTATTATATATCAATGAACTTATTAACATACATGTAGTTGTTGTTTTTAAGTTGTTAAATATGTACTTAAATTATTAAAATTTAGTTAATACGTCCCATTGATAAAATAATACTAGTTTTTATGCTTCCTTTCACAACCTGTCGAAGTGACCATTCTACGGAAACAGGCTCATTAGCTTAAACACATTTCCTGGCCGATAATGAACTGTAATGATCATAATTTACTCGATTGTAGCCTCTCAAGGTTGCTATTACGTAAATCATTACAGATATTATAGATATCATTCAGACTTTTTCAATACAACACTATCGTTCTTCCTAGTAAATAATGACAAAAATACTTTGGTAAAATATGTCACATACTTCCACTACTTACTCTACTACACTTTCTTATACATATGTTTTTGAACTAGTTTCTTCTAAAATGTTTGCGAGTGTAGAGGAACGTTTTTAAAATTGTCACGTTAGTTGCAAGTGCCTGCGACACGCACACAATAGAGGCACACGTCTACCGCACACCCTGCCTACAACAATACGGGCACGGTAGGAGACTCTGACGTCACTCCCATCTTGTCACACACGATACTTGAACCCGCCGACGATGAATACACACAATATAACACACCGCACTATATCATAAATTAACTATAAACAACGTTCACACCTTTTCAAGAAATATGAATAAACAGATGAGTATGATATGTTTATAACTTGGATGCCTATTCGTACACATAGTTGAATTTATATTTTAATACGCTAAGCGACATCTGCTGTGAGCCGACTGTCAGGACAACGTGGCCATGCATCACTGATGTTGACAGTTTTGACATACCATTTTTAGAAAAATAAAACTGAATCTGACAAGCACTAGACACATTAAAAACAGTAAATAATACAAAAACAATTTGCTTCTATTTTTTTTTTGTTTGTTTTGCATGATATATATTAAGTCAAATTAAGAAAGAAATACAGCTTACAAGGAATACAAAATAAACTTAATTGTTTACTGCTACTCTGCACCGTACAACGAAAATTCTTTGCATATTTTTTTTATTTGCCGCATTCTGCCACGAACTAGGCTTTTTTTTTCGTTGTTTTTACGCAGAAAAACTGTTAACCAAAATTAATAATCGGCATAACATGCAGTAGTTTTAATATGGCACGTGGATACTATCAGAAAATGCGTTTCATCAAATTTCGGCTTACTGCTCTCGCAAAATAAAGCCTTCATAAAACTCATTAACAAATAAAAACCTTCACAGTAACGTAACGATATGCCAAGCGTAAAAACACTGTACACACACATGAATATTTATTATTATATCTCATTGTAACATAGTTATCCGAAAGCGAATAATAGAGAGGATGTGCATCAAACAAAAACTAGCATGTTTGAGTCGCGACCGACCTTGAATGTCGTTTATAGCTGTCTCAAGTTATGATATGCAAGCGATAGCGGGTGTAACACTCCTAGACGAGGCGCTACTTGAACGAATCATTGTAATACTGCTGGTTCATGCTACACTGTGAAATACCGGTATTTCGATTCTCGTTCTAAATGTTAAACGACAATTCACAATATCTTAACAGCTCTAGAATTGAGACTTTGTTCTGAACTCAAGTATTCGAGCGAAAACCAATTCGCAAGGAGAGTGCATTCTTCAGCATCCACTCTAGTCTACATTTAAGCTGCTTGCATGACACCTCGCTACAAACAATTAGCACTGGAGATAAAACGCTCCGTCAACATAACACGATTGACAGAAATTCAATTACCTTTTAGTTATGTTTTAGCGCTAATTGTATTTAGCGAGCTGTCGTGCACGCAGGCCTCGGTGATGTATTATCTCAGCACTTTTACTTGCTTTCTCTCTTTAATTCAATGTTAAAAATATTGCTTCGGAGTGGTCGATACATAAATTGCCTGCTAGTCACAATAAAAGCGCCAACTCCTCAGACATGTCGTTCTTCATTAAGGACCCACGAGCGAGTCTGGCGACGTCGATTCTACTCTTAGTTTTTTTGCTTATTTTTACTCGGAAAGTTGAAACTTCATATTTTACACGTGGAAAACACTGCGTTATAGCCATAGCATCTAGTGAATTCTAATGAATTATTTTATTGTAAAATGGCCCTGCTCTTGACGTCGAGGTGTATGTATGTTTTTGAAAGACCTTATTTTCTCAATTATGTCATTCATCTGTGGATTTGGTTCCGTATGGTGCGGGACGTAAAGAATAGCACTATCCCATCTTTTCCCGTGGGTGTCGTAGGAGGCGACTAAAGGAATTACTAGAGAAATGGCAGCAGCGTTCTTCCCGCCTGCCAAGCGTGGCGATTATGGCAAACCGCCCCAATTTGGGGGAGGCCTATGTCCAGCAGTGGACGTCTTTCGCCTGAAATGATGATGATGATCTGTGGATTAGAACTTAATCCATGGTTAGTAAAACGCTTTCGTTTGTACCTTAAAGGGGCCAGTGTCGTTGGCACGACTTGTAAACGCGAACGCGTGTTATTAATTTGACACTGTTTCTATGCACATCGGGGTTACGCAAATTACGAGAAATTACGCGAGTAGGTGTGCTGGCGTACCGCACTATCTTCATAACCAGCGATCTATGCTGTTAGTTGTGTTTATAGATTTTAGAGCTTAAATTCTTTACGAAGACTTCGAATACTGCCCTGTTTTTTCATAGACAAATTTAGTTCAAATATCGTGCCATGATTGCAATCCAACACCGAAATTCCGGAGTGTATCTTCGCTAACGGCTTTTATGTAACGTTACAACCAGTCCAGCATGTAAGCCAACTTATCGGTCTGATTGGGTAGCGCGTGAGCCTGCTAGATCTACAAGGTCCAATATTATTATGCATACTATAATACTACTATTAATTCTAGAACTAGATTCGATGTACTTGACCTTGAGTCATATCGTATTCAGTACAATGTTTACAGGACAAAATGGTCAATGTTTATTTTATTTTGCATCGAAAAATACGAGAATGTAAATTATGTAAAACTGTTTAATGTATTCTAATTATAATGTATATAATTATATTTATTGTAACTTAGTGTAAGTAATTATATACTTATTGTCTTCTTCCTCTACTTCTAGCAATGTGTTTCATATTAATTATTTCTTGGATGACTTTACATAATAAACTATGGGCTCTATGGTACAAATTATTGACTAGATCACATTACCCTGCGATAAATGGATAATCCAATCATTGCCCAATGGAATGACATAGGGCATTGTGGGCATGTATTACATGTCACAGGCAAAGGCCAACTAGGTTGCGGTGAATCTCTTCTAATTTGTCAAAATTGTCTGTCTATCTTTATCAGCGTAAGTGTAATGTTATCACGGTCGCTACCGCATCCATTCGTGTTCTAAAACGTTGCACTAATCCTTCATTTGCATGCGGTTTATGTTCATTCGTTGCATGATGGTCGGTTTATTTAATATTTAAGTTTACTTGTCAAATGTCTTCAAACTTTCAGATATCTTGTTCGTTTCTAGCCAAGTTTGTTTGGACGATAGCTACTTGAAAACTTTGAAACGTAAGCTTGCATGTTAAATATCCTCAGACGCTTTATTCATTCTTGTGCTCTGTGCTTTCGTCAGATGCGGGTAAGATAAATCCCAGGCGTCATTTGTAAAACTATTTAAGTGAACAATAGAATCGTTGCTCCCGTAACTAAAATCTACAATACTATTTGTTGAATAAAAGCTCTGTTTTCAACGCCCTCGCTACCCTGGTTATAAAGGGATACTTCCAGTAAAGTAAACGACAGTTTGTGAACCACTTTCGGAGCGACAGTTCTCATTAAACAATAATTAATCGGTGTTATCGGAAATTGGATTCTGTTTATTTCGCCTTTGATTGTTCTTCAGCCTTGTTATCTTTATACCGCAGTTATTTATTTAGACTGAAATCTTATAACAAACAAAATACATGGAATTGCTGACCGGCAGTATGAACATTATCATATTATATTGCATTTTATTTGTATTGATTGATTGCAATAAAATTCAATAAAGTAACATATTACCAAACTGAAAACAGTTATTTATTATATCATTAATTGGAAAATGTACTTATTATTCTACTTTTAATTGCGGTTAATATAATTGAAATCTGCAAAAGCTTTTGTCCGTATAAACGTAACCGATAATCCGAAATTGGTTTTACTTTATGAATAATTACAATTTGGACAACTAGAGCACCTATTTATTTATTTGTGAACTTATTATGTACTGTATGAAGTTAAAACTAAAACTAAAGGGCGTTCAATTAAATAAATAATTGTGATCTGTGTATTATGTTTTGTTTGTGTGGATTTCCTCTTAAATTAATACAAATGACTAAAGTGTATTTCGTTCTTTTTATAAAAATGACTGTGGTATGAGAAGTATTCAAAATAGACATTAGAATGCATGCGTTAACTTTTGGCCCGATTTTTTTTTAACTCCCGAAAGAGTCTTCTAACCTGGATTTGTTTTGCAGAAGTCAGACAGGAGGCTGTGCAACAAGCCCTGGCAGAGATGCAGAACAGACCCAAGCCTTCGCTGCCGATGCCCTCGAAGAGGACCTCCATGATGGCAAAGAGCCCCGACAGGGAGAGACATGACCTCTGTAAGTACTGAACTGTATTAAATTGGTGATCTAACTGTACAACAGTTCATTATTATTATTATTTATTTATTTGTCAGAAAACATGAAACAATATGGTTAGTAACAATAGGAGCTTATAAACTAGTTAGTAGGCAACTAACTAGTGAGGTAACTAAGTTAGTAGTTTTATGAAAAAGTAAATTAAAGTATAAAAGTCAGACCTTTAAGTAATTAATTAGGGCCTGTGCACACCACGTTTTGTAAACGCGCCGTAGACGCGCATTTGTGGCGATACAGACGCGATACGCACGCGAGTCAGACGCAGCCTGTAGCCTCTGTAGGATAAACGCGCGCCGTCGAAGCACGTTTCTAAAACGCGCGTCAACGCCGCGTTTAAAAAACGTCAGGCCCTTAAGTGAACCACCACGCTATCGTTGTTAAACCACGTTTAGTAAAATGACGAATATCTTCATCAAACGTACAAGTTAAAACCGATACCGAAGGTACCAAAATTGAATGAAGGATTGGATTGGCGTATCAATAGCTCCCGGGCGACTCGCTGTTTACAGTCTATCGCAAACGGCTCAATCAGTGTCTGTTTTAGATAATGGAACATAGTGCCCTACAACCATGTGATTCGATTAAGATTGTGTATTTTTAGCTGCGATAAAATATTATTGGTACGGAAGATAGAGTTGCATTTCCTATATTTACATATACGCTGTTTTTTAGGAATAGAATCATTGAATCCATTTCTCTTATTATCCTCAAGATTTAATAGTTTAATGACTGATTTCTCAATGTCCGGATATATATCTATACTAGCTTTTGCCAGCGGTTTCGCCCGCTTGTAGGTCGAAATTTATCCCACGGGAACCTACTATTACGATGAAAACTTTCCTACGTGTTAATCCAAGTTACAAACTATCTGCATGCCAAGTTTCATCCAAATCCATTCAGGAGTTCTTGCGTGAAAGAGTAACAAACATCCATACATCCATCCTCACAGACTTTCACATTTATAGTACCTATTAGTAGGATGTTAGTAGGATTATAACTATACACCGTGAAATTTAAATGGTTGTTTTCCCGCGGTAGAACAACTGACTATAAGGAGTACTTTCGAAGCATAGAGTAAAAGTAAAAAAATTAAGGGTCGGTCGGGGCTTGCTAAGAGGCAACATGGCGGATTTTATTTGAATCAGCTGATCGATTCAATAGGATTTTTGTATGCTTCAAGGTTATTTTGTTCCTAATATCGAATTGTGCCTTAGTAAATGTGGATTTTGACAATATTTTACGGGATTTCAGAACGACACCGAGGAATTAAATCATTTTGAAACGCCGCGCGCGTCTTTGTTTAGTAAACGACCTACAAGACTCGTTTAAATCCGCTACGAGAATACATATTCCTCATTCTAAGTACACGTGATTATAAGAATTATAGGGAAAGTTCAATCGGCAGGAGGCTCAGTAGTTTCTTTGAAACCATCGCAAACACAATTACTCATCTTATTCACGTAGCATGGTCTCCTCCGTTGCAGTCTTTGCAAGGTTGAATAGTATTGGTGCTACGTGCTAGTAGCTTTCATGGCAGCAGTGAAAATTGTAACTGTAAACAAGTATAATAATTGTTATTAACTGAGTTCGTGCGGAAGCTCATCGGAGATAGTGATTATCCAATGTGTTATCCCATGTACCCCTCGTGATATGACGCCCACAGAGTACTTTATACTATACTGATGACGCCTTCTAAAGCCCAGAACTAAAGAAAAGCCTCATTATGGCAGTCATGCACAATAAAACAAGATACTTTTTATAAGAAGCAATTTATTTTGATACGCAATAAAGCTATATTTGTGTTATAATTTTCTCCAAAGACTGGTGCCATTATTTTCTCATGCCACTCTCATTCCTCATCTTTTTCACATAGCATGATATCCGCCGTTGCCGTCTTTGCAAGGCTGAATAGTAATGGTGCTACGTGCTAAGTAGTTGGTTTTAATAGCAGCAGTCAAAATTGTATCTGTAAACAAGTATATTAATTGTTATTAAAAGACACTGAAACCCCGGTGTAACAGCAATAGGCAGTTATATACAAGAGGCACAAGTACCTACATATGTTTCTGAAAGAGAAGATCCATGTAAACATATTTAAAGAATATGTAAATACCTAGCAATATCAGCTACTACGCTATCATTAATTTGGTCACTTTACAATAGAAAGTAGATAAAAATTCAGAGATACATTACCTTTTTCTGTTACTCCAATCATGGGAGTGTATTATTTTCATTGCAACCATCGCAAACACAATTACTCATCTTTTTCAGTGCTAGTAGCTTTCATAGCAGCAGTCAAAATTGCAACTGTAAATAAGTATAATAATTGTTATTAAAATAAACTTAAACCCCAGTGTAAAAGCAATATTATTATGAAGTTTTATAGAATATACATACTTATATATACACATACAGGAATAGTTTATATCCAGTGCGCAAACTGTAACCATGAATTCAGCCTAACATTCTAGGGGTGTCTAGAATGATATGCTGAATTCATGGTTACAGTTTGCGCACTGAATAAAAACATTTCCTGTATAAAAAAGAGAATATACGTAAACAAGCGTAAAGAACATGTAAATACATAGTTAATATCGGCTACTGCGATATCATTAATTCGGTCACTTTACAATAGAAAGTAGATAGAAATTCAGAGAATACGTTACCTTTTTCTGTTTACTCCAATCATGGGAGCGTATTATTTTCGTTGCTAGCTTGCTACCATCGCAAACACAATGAAATAAACATAATAAATTATTGTATTCAAATACAAATAAATCGATGAAATTTTTGACTTATGTCTGTCAAAGTCACGACAAATACAAAAATCGTGCATTTGACAACTTTATTCTTAAAGTCCTGTTTTTTAGGCGACTATTTTGATTATAATCTGTGCTGAACGCATAATTTCAAATCTATTTCGTTTCGCTACTAATCACCTCCAAACTAGCGTTTATAAATAAATAAAACTTAATCATGATTAGGAGGTAACCAATTGATAAGCTAAACAGTGCCTAATCAATGATTAGCGAGTTTTTTTTTTATAAATAAGGCTGTTATTGTATAAAATTATCCGCTGGGTACCTAAGTCAACCGGAACTCATCAAAGGTCAATGAAACGAATAAAGTCCACTTTATACTGATTCATCTCAGTAATTATGCAGAGGTATAATGAATGAACAAGAAGTACCTATTCGTTTAGATTGCGATTCCTCCGGAGACACACGATAATGCGGCAAAGAACGACCAAACGTCTGTTGACCGTTAGCCAGCTAAGAATATTATGCTGTAGAAACCTACACCACTAAAGTTCAAAAAGACAGTGCTTTAGACCGCAGCTTTACGGTTTACAAAGAAAAATTCAACGCAGTCACCGGAGCTAAACGGATAAGCTTGTAATGTGAGGTTATTCAGAAAGTTATATTAGTATTTTATATTTTTAGAAAATACTAAGCGTGAAATGTTTAGTCTTGCTGTTATTGTATGTTCCATTTCGAATGTTTTCATGATCTCCAAAAAGGATCTTTTCAAAGAAGCGTATCACTATAAAATCAGATAGTGATAAGATGAAATAGGTGATTATGTTTACTCGTCTCTTCAGCTATTAAAACTAATATGTATCGTATTTAACTTATGTATTAACTAGGTTATGCCAACGGCTTCGTGAAGGTCGAAAATCTCACGGGAACGTACAACCGGGATAAAAATTGTAAGTGTTAATTCTATGGCAATAGGTCCTAGGTTATAAACTATTTGTTGGGCAAATTTTATCCAAATCCGTAAAAGGGATTTTACTCACAAACATGTAAACATACAACAGTCAGAATTACCTCGAAGTTTTGATCAAGTTGCATTGACCGAGTCAATTACCTACATGTCACACGGTTTTCTCAAAACATTCGCATAATTAATTTAAAATAAATCGGTTTCCCAGAGTAGGTAAACAACCATTTGGTACATTTTCGAGCCCACAGACCTAACCGCAGAAAATATAATAAATAATATTTTAACAGTATTCATATTGACATGGTCAAAAATAACAAAGAAAACCAATACATAATTTGTTATTATTCCAATTTCAAATAGTTTTAATTAAATGATTGCGTTAAGAATTTGGAGTACTGTCAAACACAAGGCACTCATAATAATTGTTTGAAATAAAATAACTCCGGGCACGGAGTCTGCACATTACGCTGTTGCTGATGTATTGCTTAGACTTAAAAGTAAATCTTTATTTTAATATCGAGTGTTATGAGACGAAAATCGCTTCTAATTCTTAATTTTCTTTAAAATTAAGACACTGAAATTTCCTCCGTGTTTAATATTTTGTTGACCTACCCCGCGTCGCATCGTCAATTGCCCGCCCCAGCGATGTTTTGCCAGCATAATCACCGCGCTTGGTTGTAGCTACCGCCATACCATTTTTGCATATTATACGAAACATAGCTTCACTCTCACTGTGCTTTCATTCTGTTCTCTGCTATCCATCAATTTCTATCACTCCTTCTTAGTGTGACTCTCGTGTGCCTGTGCAATAAACTTTTCTTTCTATCTTCATCAATACCTACTTCGGACTTATTTCTTCAAACCTCTTCACCCTCCACACACTTGCCATACCTACAACGCTTTTACTTCGTTTTCGTTTAGCGTTTTTTCTGATTTATTTTGGGTCGTTTCATAATAGCATTCCTTGAGAATTGGGCTATCAAATGAAAACAATTCTTTCAAATCCGACCGGTAGCTCCAGATACGCGTTTAAACAAACCAACAAAAACAAACAAACAAACTCTCCAGCTCTGTCATTAGTATATAGATAAAGGAACTAGTATCAACGACAACAACGAGACGATAACGGAGAGCGCAGCAGCATTTACAGCAGCAATTACTCATGAAAACGGCGGAATGAAGAAGATCGGTACAGTGATTGCAAAAACAACACCCAATTGATAAACGATGGTAATTTACCAGGCAGCGCTGCGCTGCCTTTTGATACGCGTCGGAATTACTTTTCACGTCTATTTAATTTACTCCTGTTTTCATTTACTCTTTGGTGCAAAAAACGGTCCTGGCTCGTCATGAAACGTTTGTTTTGTGTTGTTACTAACTTAAAACGGATTCGTCGTTTATCTGTACACTTCCATAGTTGTTATTGGTTCAGTCCGCATTGTTCATAGTGCCATAATATGTATTTATCAAGTGCTCGGCAAATCTATAGCGTATTTTCTAGTTCCGATTTTCACCTCTGGTAGATATTTTTCTTTTACGTTATTATAGGTTTTTATTAGTTCATTGTCACAATGTTTTACACAAGTCAAGATTTCTTTTTATCTATAGAGCTAATAAAACATCAAGTTTTCTCCAATAGTCAACATGTTTAAATGTTTTTCGTCTGTATGGTAAAATTGGGAATCTATATACCTACAAGATCAGTTTATTATAATTCCCTGAAAAAGCTTCGTCAAGTGGGAAATATTGAAAAATAAAATAATGTTTTCATTACATCACACCTCCGCAATAAATTCTATGCAAACTGTAGAAGCGCTACGACGCCTTCGGCATGTATCCAGACACCTACTTGCCGTAGGTGGCGTACGGTGTAGCATTATTTCCGAGAAAATTGTTGATTTTAATGATATTTTAATAACAATACCAATTAACAAAAAAAAACTAAAATATGATACCTGTGCTATCGATGTTATCATAAATAACAGTTGGCAACAAGTTTCCACGAATACTGAAATTGAATATCTTTGCCATCATAAGCAGCGCGGTAATTGTTACCTCTTCTAACACAACTACCTTCAAACGTCTTTAATATTTCCCTATAATGGACGAATAATACAGATTGCGTAAGATGCGTGAGTTTGCTCGCGGGATGTATGATAACTGAAAGCAATTAAAGAGTATGTGTAATCGATCAGACTAAAATATATTAATAAAATATTCGAAATATACTAAAAAGTCCTGCGTTCAAAATGTCCATCCAACCCACGTGTGTTTTTGCACCAAGTGTTGTACTTGTGTTATACTGTTGTGTGATATTCTTTTTTAGTTAGACCGCCTTATGGCGCGGGCAAGTAAGTTTATGTTTAGCTCCACGAAGCGGGCTCGATAATTTTTTGCACTTCACCTCGCATCAAACAAGGAGTACCTTTGTCGATTTAATGCAGTAAAGAGGATGCATGAGCGAGCAAAGCCAGCCTCGATAACTTTTACATCTTGCCTCGAATGGGATAGGTTTTATTTTGTCCATGCATACAGAAAGAAGACTAACTGTGTCGATTTATGTAAAGAAGCTTAAGGCTGCAAGAGCTAGCGAAGCAAGCTCGATAATGTTAGCACCCCGCCTATGGTTGCTGAAATTTTTGGAAGTAGGAGTTCAGTAATTTGTTGACTAATGCAGAAAAGCTTTAGAATTGAGAGATTGCAAAATATTTGGATCTCGCCTCGAATAGGTTCTGACCCGCCACCAATGCGGCTTTTGAGCAAATATAAGGTTTCCTGTCTCTTCTTGAAAACATATTTAATGCATGGAATCACGAACAAGTTTCTGCTTAACTAATTGTGAAAGTTGTTTTGTTATTATTAAAGTACATTTTAGCGGTAAAATAAAATTGAGAACCTATTCAAGATTAAAAAATACATGGCCGATAATGAAGAGAGTTTACAAAGAGCTTTCAAAACTGAATTCACTACAGTATATGTGTCTCCTGTCATAGCCTCATCATCTGACGAAGATTCGTGCGCCGGCGACACGGAGCTACCCCCACCACCGGAGCTGGGTTCACCACCAGCGCGGCGCCCCGCCGCCCCTCACCCCCGTGCACACCCCCACCCTTTGCCGCAACCCCATCATCTCCGGGAGAAGAAGCACGTGCCCAGGGAAAGGACCGAGATGCGCGAACGCACTGAGTTACGCGACCGTACTGATTTACGTGAACGCACAGAATTACGTGAACGCACTGATTTACGTGATCGCACTGAGTTGACTGATTTGTCCGAGCTTACACATGTACCTGCTTGTAAGTACAATTTTGGAATACTACTAGGAAGCTTTTGGAGGAATTTGGCAATATCTTAACCCCTGGTGGCTTTAATAATAAATAAATTAATAATCGGGACGTTACGTTGTTCTTAGGTGCCTTGCCTTAAACACACATTTTGATCATAAATGTTAGTGGTGCAGAAATGAAGATCCAATCCTGTCGGCAGTCTCGAAATTGTAATATCTGAATATCAGCTAACCACTTTTGATATACCTAGTACGTATCTTATTCGAAAAATTCGTTACTGAGTACTTACAATAGTTGTGATTCCATGTAGTTCGACTGCGCAGACTAACAAATATTTGCAGTGCTAATTGCTGAATTGCCATACCCAGAAATTAGGGCTGCGAAGAGCAAATAATAAATTGGCAGACGGTTCTGATACTTAGATTTGTACAGAAATTCAATAATTTTGCCACTGCCGTGATGGAGGCTTTGCGAATGTTCTTGATTCACATTTAAAGAAAATTATTCAAAGCTAATGTATGCCTATTGATATGAAATGGAAATGTTTCCGAAGAAACCATTACAGGTAGCTTGGTAACAGACCAATCATTCTAGTCGATAAGTCTCTCGATTGTTAAATTTTCGATAAAAGGTATACCAATTGGGAAGAAAAGTCGACCTTCCGAAAATCGTTTATAAATTGATAAGCCTGACAAGTAACACTTTTATAGACCAGTTTCATAAAAGTTAGGCACATTTATTTGTTCGTTCGTTTATTTCGGAGTTTCATTCGTCAAACAAGTAAGCAGATAGAAGAGCTTCTCTACTACTCTACTCCAGCCATATTTAGATTTTAGCAAACTAAGTTGTGTTGTTGTGTTGTTCTGTTAATACCCCTTTTTAACAACATAGGTTCCAAATATGAAATCCTCTTCAGTTTATCTAAATTTCTTACTCTTGACCGTAAAAATGTATTAAATATGTGAGTTTCAAACACAATAATCCAACACTTGGTCCAAATCTAACAGTTTTCTGATATTTACGATCGCCAGTTTATAGCAATAAAGCCTATTAGGGTTCCTTGCGCAAGTAATTAGTGTTATAAAAAAGACTTCAATAAGACTTAGCGCACCATAGACTGAACCAAATTAATTCGATTAACCTGTACAGAAATATCATCAATTATAGTAAAACACGAGACAGTTGTTTTTTTCTGCTGTTTTAAAATAGGTAGGTGTAGTTCCCTGACAGGAACTTTAGTGTCACTGCTAACTTATTCTGAACCTCTAATTTTATGCTAATGGTTTTGTCTGAGTTAATTTTACTAGAGTGTAACGGAGCAACGTAAATCAAGCTAAGCTGACTGACGTTACGCTTTTGTTTTTAGTTTAGCAGTCGCCGCCAATCACAAGTTATCTGATTATTTTGAGCCCTTCAGATTATTTGGCAAAAGTAGGTCGCGTTGCTTCCTCGATCGTAACTGTTTGAGCATAATGTGTTCTAATTTCTAAATCTGTGTTACCCGTTGCGCGTCTAATTACCAGACACAATAGAAATTCTATTGTTATCGGAACACATGGTGTACACTTGACATGCTTCAATTTGTTTTGGTCTGTGTTTAACTAACACTATAACGTGACAAGTTTATGGCCATGTTGTGAGAGATATGATGTTATTAACTTATCTCTTAGTTTACACTTACAGGAGGTTTAAGTATCAATTTAGAGTTTGCTTTTCATTCCGAGATTCGCTTAAATTAATTACCTGCAACAGAGGAAAATTGCTGCCTATTTATTTGAATGCAACAAGTTATTAACATTTCTAAAAAATACTATGTATTACAGCAGTGACTAAGCCTTGTTTTGAGCTGCTTGCTTATTCGTGAATCACATTTTATTAAACTCATCGAGCTAATAGAGACGTTCGAATATTTCTACGAATACAAGTACGGCAGCCAGCTTACGTCACTTTAGTTTTACTAACGTTTAATAACTTATAATCCGCCAGTTCAGGAAAATAGGCGACCGGTGACTGTCATCGTCCCGTCATATATTAGTGATACCTTTGTGTTATTTTAAAGGAAACATATCTGCAGACTACATCTACATTGTGATTACAATTGCTACAAAGCAAACTAGTGTTGTGAATATATGTATTGTGTTTGATAAGAATCGCTGCAAGTATACATAGTGTGTGACCTCTGAAATATCTGCGTAAAAATAAACGTATTTTCATCCATATCTGTGAGTAGGTACTACCTTTGTCCTTTTTATGTAAAAAATAAGGATAATGTGTCTTGTCAATTGATTTATTGTTCCATTTTTAGTATGATCCATTTCAACACAGTTACAAAAGTAAACAGGAACAGAATCAGCGTTAGCTTTTGAATGAAAAAGTGAACAATAGGACAATTTTTCATACTCCAACTTTAAAGAAAGAAACGAAATAAAGAAAGAAAAATAGTTTTATTTGTCACTTAAACGTGCATAAAAAAGATGACAAAACATTTATGAGCATTTATAAAATTAGGAACTTTTATTATCAAATAACTTCTCCCGCTCTGGGTGGACCAAGAGGGCGTGTTAGACTTTTACTGACTAAAACCCACCCGTGTTCCCTCAGTTGCTTGTGTGCTAGGGGCCGCGGTATCTCTTTTGAACAACCCGCACCCCTGGCAGGCATCGGCCCTTGCGGACCCCACTAGTTGTAGCTGACATCTCTTTTAGGCGCGCGTGGAACACAACGCGCCGTCGACCCGGGCTTGGTCCTTACCGGACAGCGAGCTACCCATTACTCGCCGTCCGCAAGCCCGCGCCTACGGTGGCCGGGAATCTGCCTGGGATTCCCGACGCCTAGGGCGTATCCCGCGGCGTCTACGGCCGTGAGGGCGCATATACTGCCTCTCCCTCACGTGCGCCGCTTCCTTCTTCGCGTGCATTACTGCTTCGCAGAAAGAGGTGACGGCTATCCATGCACTCTCGCTCCGTACCATGGCTTGGACCAGGGCCAGACGCGAGAGATCGCCGCCGCCGATCGCCTCCACAAGGACACGGCGGTGCTCCGCCCAAGCCGGGCAGACCTCCACAGTATGCTCCACCGTGTCCTCAGGGCGATCTTTGCAGTGGAAACACCCGGGCGTTTCCTCTCGCCTTATCCGAAACAGGAACCTCCCGAAACAACCGTGTCCGGTGAGGACCTGCGCCAGGTGGAAGGTGAAGACGCCGTGCCTCCACTCAAGCCACTCTTCAAACAGGGGACTTACTGCCGCTATCGTGGCGTGCCTAGCACTGGGTTGCGACAATCGCACTCTCCTGGTCGCCATGAGATCCCGCCAGAGCTCTGTCCGCTGTGCCGCGATTTCTCGCAGCAGCGGAGTAACGCCCCAGAATTTAGCCTCCTCGCGCCACTGCCAGATGTGCGCGAGGACCTTTACCTCCAGATCCCAAGGCGGTAATCCGGCAAGGAGGCCCGCCGCCTCACCTGATATCGTGCGGTATCCCAAGATCATCCTGATCGCTATGACCCTATGGGATGCCTTCAGCTTGCGGGCTGGTTGGCGCCTTAATATAGGCACCCACGCACGACCCCTGCGTAGAGCTTCCGACAGGAGCCGCTTCAAGGCAGCACCGGCCCGCTCCAGTCTGGGAGCCAAACGTCGGAAGTGCTCCGCGAAGTTCCACTGGCTGTCGAGGACGAGTCCCAGGTACTTCATCGTCGACCCGACGCCGATGTGAACCCCTCCTGCCGTTATCTGGGAACCCGTCGGTAGCGCATTCCGAGGACCATAAAAACACATGGCCTCGGACTTGTGCAAGGCCACCTCGAGTCCCAGTTGCCGGATCCTATCGACGATTGTCGCAACCTCGTGTGTCGCTAAGTCGGCCGCCGCCTGGTACGACCTCCCTTGCGCCAAGACCAGCGTGTTGTCAGCGTAGCAAACTACGCTGACGCCGCTAGGGAGTTCGGCGCGCAGCACCCAGTCGTACCCGGTGTCCCAAAGATGCGGCCCCAGGACCGATCATCTTGGTGACCGGGGATATAGATGACGGCCCTGTCCGTCAAATAGGCCTCGACCACACATCTCCATGGTCTCCATGGACTCTTTTAAATCAAAATAATGTTTATTTTCACTTAAGTACTAACCTACAGGTGTACATTAACTACGGCCTTGATTAACTTCTTACTTTTATGAGCCAGGTGTTAAACTAATACTGGTCCATGTAGTATGATGGCGTGTGGTGGGTGGCTTTAAATCTAAACTCACTCTATTTTATTAAAATGCTTGGCCGCTAAATGAGGTATTTAAAGACGTTCAAAAGCTGGTCGCATCGCAGCCAAGCGACAATCAATGTCAATGAAATTAGACTTATTTTTGACAGACGGAGACTTAGAATTCGATCGTTCTTCTAAATACGTCAATTGCCGTTAGACACGAGGGGCAATTGATCAAGAAAATAATTGGCACCTTTTGGGAAATTAAATCTTAAACTAGGTAGGTATTAGTTTAGTCTGAAATGGCAAATGCACGCAATTGACGGATCAGTATGTTGTACCTTTTGCTTGCTTCTAAGCCATTTCACGGAATAATTAATGAACTGAATTCAACACTGCCCCTACTCTATTTACAGTATCATTAAAAACATGCCTTAAGTTTAATCTAGTTGACAATTTTCCATACAAACTTCTGGAGTGTATTACTCCACTGTTCGACAACGTACATCAAAAATGTAACATGGTATAGTTTTGTTTTATTATTAGTATTGTCTGTACGGAAACAGAATACTAAAATAAAAACCCATTAAAAAGTTATGAGCCAACAAAGATTCGTTTTTCTTACTAATTTAACCTAACTTTGGGCGTAATAAAAGAAGTGTAAAATCTCCAAAACCAAGTCGGTACCGACAAAGTTCAATTATCAAAAAGTTCAATAAACTTTATTGGTCATTGATTTATACAGAGACTTAAAAAAAAAACCCGATCTTCCGAAGGACTTTTCATAATTTTTTACGCGCCTGTTTTACTATAAATGATCCTGCATCTCACTCAATAACGTTGTGCGTGTAGACTAGCCTCTAACTGCTCATCACTGATACTACCTCTGTCGGACACGAAGCCTGGTGAGACAGCGTGCTTTTTAGCCAGGCAGACCAGTGAGTTCGTGCCAGCTTCTAGATTCCCCTTAATTATGTATGTGTAGTATATACATACAAAAACTCACGACTTTTTGTACCTAATACACTTAATACAGGTGGACTATACCGGGCTAGTCTAACTCTTAACACTAAATCCGTTCAGTTGGTGGCGGTCAATTTCATCGCAAGTATGTGATTGCAAATAAAGTATCATCTAGGAAGCTAGAGAAGTGCGTAGAACCCGTTGGAACTTGATTCTGCTTAATCACAGATTCACAGAAAGGCCTCGCCCTACGATCTAAGCTCGATGCAGCTTGTCGCCTGCGGGCAAACAAAAATAAAAGATGTCTGACATCATTGCTAATGGCTGATGTACATTCTATTTTTACTGTTTGGCTTTACTTACATGGTTAAGTTTCTATTTCCCTTTTCGAAATAAATTCATGTCATTATGTTGGCTGTCCGTAGTAGGATAAAGGAATGGATCCAGTGCAAGAGAAAATGGACCTAACGATGCTTATGCCTTTCATTCTGCGTCTGTGTCTCTGTATTTAAAAGCTCATCACGACCATAATAAGATCACGCGCGCATCTCTCTCCCATTCTTTCCTGCACCTGCTAAGTTTTATTACGGTCATATCAGCGTCTGTCTGTGGTTGCGGCTGCAGACTATATTCTATTAACGCCATCGATTTAGGGCACACATTAGCGCGTTCAATGAATACAGCTTCCACAACCTTCCAATCGATGAGCGCATCACACGTAACCCGACTGTTGAACGCAATTAGTTTATGTCTGATATTAATGTGGTTGAGAACTGTTCGGGTTGATCAATGATTATTTATCATTAAAATATTCACACATTCATTTGGAACTAATAAATCAGCGTGAAGCATAGGATGGTAAAGTAGTTCGACACTTGGGCTATAATAATGGTCCAAATATTAACGCCACTCTTAAATTTTTTGCGTTAATATTTGCAAACTATGAATTCTTTTTGATCGTGTGCGGTACCTACGATCCGTCTAGTCAAAAAAGTAAAAGGTACTGAAATCATCTCTTTTAAAAGCGAGCTGAAGGACGGAAAATTCCTTAGCGGTCTAGTTCTAAACGCAAACGTGTAGGTATCATCTATTTAAAGCATAGGTTTCTGCGTAAACGAAGGAAGCAATCTACTTAATGAAAAACCTTCCACCCACACGCCCATCAATCAATACTCCATTGAACACATACATTAGCTTGCGAAGACTATATGGACAGTCGCGAACTTATGGATTATAACCTAAAACTAGGTAGATACTGCAATTTTTAAAAGTTTCTAAAATTTATTGCTGGCGTCAGGATAAAAATCGTTTTGGTCTTTTAAAACAAAATACGCTCGCGACATCTCCTTATACATAATGCGTATCAGCATTTGCAACTGTCCCTAGCCATCCAGGGGTGAAGACCTTTGCCTAGGCTCGATAGGATAAGAGCTCGATAGTGATGCAGACAGTAGACAGTTTGTACGGAGCAAAGAAATATAGCAATTGCTTACTAGCAGTTCGTAGAATGCTCGATCGCTCGACTGCTTTCTGTCTGTGCGGGCTCTTAAGCCAGGAACACACGAACTACCCGCGTAGTTAAATCTTGATCTAACAATGAAAGTTTAAATTAAAAGTGAGAAGTTGACCTGTGAATAGTGAAGTCTGTTCCTGGCTTAGCTGATAGGCGAGCTTTAGTAACTTGGAGTTTGTTATCAGACGTCCAGCCTGATGTGACTCATGCTTCATCAGGCGCCCGCCGCGGAGGAGCCTTGGTCGCGGACCGCGTGCAGTGCTACGCGCAGGCCGAGGACACCGGCACCGGCACCGGCCGATGGAAGGTAAGCGTAAGTAATAGAACGAGTTTTTTTTATTTTATTTTAAATTTACTTTTGTCATTTGTTTTTGTCTTTCATTTGTGCCATCGCGTTAACTTCTCCCTGAAGCTATCATCGTACTCAGCAAACGGATTAAAGACTACGATAAAATCTTATTCTTGTTGTCTAACACTGGAAGAGGGAAAGATTATAACCATATTTTTGTTTTGATTTCTTTATTGTTTTTCTTTTATTACGAGTAGCTTATTTTATTAGATTATCTAGCTAGACGTTTTATCTTACTGTAAGCGACATCGAAAGAGATATCTAGAACAATCAGCATCGGAAACTGTACCTTTTAACAATCAGGCATTGTGACCGGATCGTAACAGACCTCAACTTGAATACAATTACAAACAGTCGATAGCTTTGGTTGTCAGAGAATAACGATTGGTTCAACTATATGTATAATTACTTATTAATTATAATAATCAATAAGTACTATTTTTCAACGAAAATCTGATTAGCCTTAATTGGCTCAAGGAACAGGTGTTTCGAAGTCAAATGGTAGTAATGGTAGTATTTACGGCTTAAAAATCACCACCGATAAATAGTGGCTCGTTAAGTGAATCGATTACGTAATCCTTAATAGTCTGCTTCCGTACAAAATTCCTTCCAGTAACTGAACGCGCTTACATTCCATTGATATCCAAAATAGAAACCCTACTTTGTATCATTGGACCTACCATTTCTTTGAATATATTGAAAATGTTTGGATACGTGCAGAATGCAATCGCAATTTACATAATGTCGCCGAGCATTTCAAAAAGTGAGCTTCATAGACGACAAAGCTCGGCCGTGTGTTTGACAAGCAATTTCCTTATCGAAGGCCTATTTGTGTACAGTCGAGCATCAGCGGCCCAGACCTATCACGTTTGCGGTAACTGCTCTTTTCGCTGGACACCAAGTTAACACGGCTTGGTATCGAATACAATTACAACTGCTAACAAGCTACACGTAAGACAATCGAGAAGCTATTAGTCGATAGACATTGTGACCGTATATTTTTCGCTTAGCTAGTACTGTCGTACATTTTATGCAGTTGTTTTTTATGTATGATATCGTAAGGTACGGATCTCAGCGTCGTCAGTAAAATCAAAGTATCGTTGTTTCATCTGTCTACACAGAGGCTAAGTAGAAAGTAGCATAGTAACATTAGTAACTAAGTTTCAAAGGTTTTCATTTAAAGGTTTCAATAATTTCTGTACCCATCAATCACCAGTAGCGAGGCTCGCGCTCAAATTATTACACAATCGCCACACTTTAAAACCAGTTCTTGAGATTGTTTCCCGACAAAAGATGAAACAATTCCGATTCAATATGAATTAAAAAAAACAACTGACTTCCAAAGAAATCACTACCAATAAAAATAACTTTATTTTCGGAATTTGGTTTCTTTGGAATATCTCCCCAAAACTCGCTCTACTGATACGTACTCTTCTAAATAGGTATCAGCAAAGATACAACAACTGCTTAATACGCTGAAGCGCCCCAAACGCCGACCTCTGCCGGAATTCTACGAGGACGACGACATCGAACTCGAGCTGGCTGCCAACCCTAAGGATCCTAATGCCCCGAAGCCTGAAGGCGGCACCATGACACCCGCTGTAGGGGAACAGCTGGTGGTCCCAGCAGGACTGCCACGCAACCTTGAAGCTGCACTCCAGAGATACGGAACAGCCTCGTTCAAAGCCAACGTGGCCACGGTCCTCGACCCAAATGGAAAACTCAGCAACTCGCTCAATTATGGCAAGTATTGTTACTTATATTTTATGGTATGCTTACAATCGCAAGTCGAATCATTATTGGAAGTATTGTTGCCATCAATATGATGGCATAATTACGCATCTACTGATCGCTTGAATTAATTTCGAAAGGCGACCAAGCAGACTCAATTATCGACTTATTCCCTGTGATAACTTTGTCGCTGTCATAATTACAACAATTTTTAATATTAACGTTTTCCTCACAGGAAAACTACTCAGTCGATCGCTCAAAATCGCTCATGCTCTGCTGAACAAGACGTTCACTTCAAAGGCCAGTAGTGGTGGACCTCTGACTGGGGACAACTCCATTAAGCCTGGAGACCGCGTCGCGCTGGTCTACCCTAACAACGATCCCATCAACTTCATGTGCGCTTTCTACGGTTGCCTTCAGGCGGGCATAGTGCCGGTACCAATAGAAGTGCCGCTGACTCGTCGAGACGCTGGCTTGCAGCAAGTTGGGTTCCTGCTTGGTTCTTGCGGCATTCAATACGCGCTCACTTCTGATAATTGCTTGAAAGGTAAGAATTAGGCCATGATTTTTTAAATGTATTTTGTACTCAGAATTCATGTTTAAATGTAATATTAAATCTGGTAAAATTATTTTATATGTTGCCGAAATTTGAGTGAATAGTACAGTACAGGTTTCGTTCAACAGTATTATTTTAATGATGAAATTAAATACAAAAACAATTTATTTAAGCAGATTATAGGCTTAAATGTTTTAGGTTCAGTTTGCATTAAGAACAACAGTATTTATGTAATAATTTTTAATCGTTGATAAAGCAGAATGGGCACCTAATTATGGGTTTCTGCCCTGAAACCACAAGAGATAAATATACCAATGGAGAGAGCTTATCAATGGAACCTACGACTTTTATCAATTGTTAGTCATTTCGGAGTTAATAACCTATGTACATATAAGACAAGAAGTTAAGGACTTCGAGATTACTATGCTATATCAAAGTTAAATGTTACTGTATTATATACATAAACCTGTTGGAACAAAATTAATAAATCATGGTGAAGAACTAGAAAGAGTAGTTTAGAAGGAAGAAGCGAAAGTAAAACAAAGACTTCGTTTTATAAGTATAAAACGAAGTACGAAGAAATATCTTTTATCTACAAGGTATACGCTATCATGACGTTCATTCTACCAATTAAAATTCGATATAGGTAATATGTTTTAAGACTTTCTATACAAGAAAATTCCAGTCAAACGAATAGATATTTTTTTCGAAGATTCGTAAGCGGATAAAGACGCCAATGCAACGGGATATAAAATCTAATCTCAGTAATGAAACAAAACGTACTTATACGATACAAAAAATTGGAGTAGGCACAAGTTCCTTAACAAACACAAAGAGCAGATATGACTCATATCGCATTCATCTCAGAGCGTAAATTGCAGAACTTACATAGGTTCGTCAATACAGTTACTGTATTTAAAACGAAGGTAGCCACTGCATTCTGAACGTTGAAAATAATCTAGAAAATACTATGTTCACAAACTATCACCACCACTTACAGTCAATTCGCCACATTTTTATAAATCTTCCCTGTATACTACGTTTGTAGTAATGGTTTCAGCAGCCTGAATAAATAGAATGAGTAGCCTGAACGTTCAGAATGCAGTTTTCAGACTAATCCAGAAAACACTGTTGACAAAGTATCTCCACCATACAGTCAGTTTACCACATTTTTATAAAACTTCCCTGTATTCTACGTTTGTAATTATGGTCTCAGCAGCCTAAATAAACAGAAAGACCAAGTCTTTCTGTTTATTTAGGCTGCATTCTGAACGTTCAGAATGCAGTGTTCAGACTAATCTAGAAAATTCTGTGTTGACAAAGTATCACCAACCACTAACATCATTTAACGCTTTCGTAAAAAGCGGTAAAGCTGTGGCAGCTGCCGGCCCGTTCGCTAGACGCTAGTATAAATAAGAAATCGCTTAAATTCGTGTTTCGCTACGCCGCGCTGTATTGTTGCACTACCTATTCATAAAACGGTCGTCCAGCGGTAGTCCTTGCACCGAGGAATCTGACACGGAGATTTAAGAAAAAGGTTTCCAGACACTTGCAGAACTGCACTTCTGTTGAAGCGACACGTTATGGGTTGTTTATTTCAGGAAAGTTACAGTTATAACTAAGATATTTGTGCAATATAGATTATTAGATTAGGGCTTATTAGATTTGAATAAAACGAAAAGTCATGGAAAAAGTACACTTTATCACATAAAATAAAAAATAAAACATGCCAATTGCCTTATACGTATTTCTGGAATTGTCGATTCGCCCACAAATAAAGTAACTTCGTACGAATTGCCTATAGAAAATATTATATTATTTAAAAGTGACCATTCGCCCGATTCGGGCGAGTAATTTCGTGTGAGTCAATGCCAATATTTGTTACAAATCAAAACGATAACTGAACTTTATTCTTCTCCGTCCTGTTAATTCTCGGTACCTACCTATAAAAAAAAACCCAACTGACTTCCAAAAAAACACTACAAAGTGAAAAATTACTTTAAGTTCGGAAGGCGGTGACTTCGGATATGTATTTTAAAAAGAAATTCACCGCCTTCCGAAATTAAAGTTAATTCTTCACTTTGTAGTGATTTTTTGAAGTCGGTTTTTTTTTCTGAAAAAAGTTTTTATTTTACACTTTTTCGTTTTAGTACCTACCCCACACCAATTCGAAATTTCATCATCCTTGGGGTCAAAATAATGCATATTTATGCGATAGCAGCAATCGCCTTTGATTTGCTGTAATTTTTTTAAGAGTACCGTTGTCTGTCTCCGAAACTCATCTTCAGATCTATATTAAATTTAAATAGGACCATTTCGGCATAAACCCTTTTCGAACAAAAAAAGAATTTTGCAAATCCGTTTATAAATGACGGAGTTATGCCCGAACATACATTTATAGAAATATATATATCTATAGCTTATCATTTATTTAGCTTATCAATTCGACATGTTTTCGAATTGATAAGCTCCTTCTTTTTGAAGTCGGTTAAAAAACCAGTCGTTTTGCTTACCAATATGGTAGCGTTTTTTATTGCCAAACTGGGCATATAAATAGATTCGTAAGCAAATTTTACCTGTGATAGTTACTTCCAAATGGGTGGGTCTACTATGCAAAGCAATGATGTCTTTGCTTTATTATTGGTAAAGATACAAGACTTTTAATTTTAACCAATAACGATCCGTAAATTATAGGAATCGGCCACTAAGCAATCCCAACTAAACCGCATAGAAAGGCCGTCATCTGTAGCTCGATCCCAATGTATTGTTCTCTTCATCGTCGTGTCTGCCGTGACCAATCGGGTTGTCACAATTTGCCCAGAATTTGACGCTATGCATTGAAGTGCTATAATTTCGAACGTTGCAGCGTCGTTGAAATCCGATTTGTAAATTCCCATGGAGAGCTAATTCTCGATATCGTCATCACGGAATATTGTAATTACAATGAAGGCATTACTGGGTAAACCTTTATACCTATACGAATACGTATGAACTGGTAATATTACACGTTTCCCGACTGCTTTGTAGTTCTCTGAAATAAAGTAAGCAATTCTGTATTAAAAATGGCGGACAATATTAAATCCCGTTTTCAAATATTTTGAACTAGCTGTGCCTGGGACTTCGTTTGCGTGCATATTCGATTTCTTGGGTTTTCGCGCGGTACCCTATTTCTTTGTTTTCTTAAAGGAGCCTAAGTTATTCCGTTTCGAAGATTAGACGAGAGAAATAAACAGACGGACAGATAAAAACAGTTGTTGTTTTTTTTTTGTTACAAGTACCACAAGTAAGGCCGGATAATTGAAACATAAATATTGAAGAAAAAAAAAATTGTTGAAGTTGAAAAACAGTCAGGAATATAATTGAATATTATAAAATTGAGATCTTAAAATAGTGTCTATAAAGCGAGGTTTTAAACATTTTGTGAACAAAAATAAACTTTAAAAAATCCCGTACGATGGACCTTAATAAACTCAGGTAGTCTATTAAGGTCCGAGACAAAATTAAAAGAAACTAAGCAGATAAAAATAAACTTATTTGTTTTCCTCTATAACTCAGCATAATTAACACAATTACAGACAAACTATACAACAATTTACCATTAATCATGTAAAAAAAGAAACAAATCAGTCCCTTATAAGTTTACAACTCAAGTAATAAATATTTTATAACAAAAAGTTGTTATTTATGTAAAATCAAAAAATGTATACTATTTTTGGATAAACACTTCGTTATCAAAAATATAGTTTAACAATTTTTTTAAAGAATTGCCCAGCAAATGCACTGGTTTTTGTTACAATAATGAGATAGTAACAAGCACGAAAAATCTAAATAGAATAATGAGATAAATAAATATCAATGGTGGATTCGCATCATTAATTAATACTATACTAAGGTAATCAACTATAATCAAACGAGATTAGGGCCTTAATTTTAACTTCGACTTTGGCTGGCTTAGTTTTCCGATAAGGGCCGGTCCTTATTCACTAACTTCCAGGTGGCCCTTATTAGCAATGGCGTCACTGTTTACAAAACGTGATTTGAAAGTTGGAAAACATCAACAAAATACTCAATACTTTATTGCATTTCACAATGTATGTACTTAGGTGGTAAATATTAGCTTTATGAAACAATCGTGGACCCTGTCGGGCGCAGCAAAATAAATGAATTTATTTTATAATCTAACTTATTCTAAATACAATAAAAAATAAAAAAAAAATAAAAAAAATTGGGTACTCTAAATTAGTTCTAGGGATTTATCATTTAAATATTCGTGTACACTGTAATAACATTTGCTTATCAGATTTTTCAATTTGTTAGTAATTAGATGGAGTTATTTTCTTTTCTAATTGATTCTGGTTATTATATATTTTTATTGACATAACCAGTGGGCTTGTTGAATGTATTTTTAGGCGGGATGTTGGTAAGTTTAGTCGTGTTTTGTATCGAAATAAAAGAATTTACCTTTATTCGACAGCTCTCATATCCACTTTACAGTAATTAGGTGTTCGATTATTGTCAAATACAGTATTTTCAATTTCGTGAACGTTTTTGCTTCGGCATTTTTTTTTAACATTAGACATCAACCATCCCCTCTGAGTTTCTGAGGGCTATTGTTAAAATAGCGGCGCGCACGGCAACACGCGCCTGTGAGATAGCAATACATACTATTGGTTCTTTTTATGTATGCATGAGATGCAACCTATAAAACTATTGAATGTTTGTTTTTTCTCCGATGGTCCTTGATAGCCGCTGGCCCATATTTACTGCAGGTACCTTAAATACATACATTTTCGTTTAGTGAAAAGCTGTTATATTGAAATTACAAACAGACACTTTAATTTTATTTATTTGCACTTGTACAGATAGATGAGATTCATCTGAATTCATGCATTTTAATACCAGCTCCACTGGAATATAATTTTAATCTGAAATAGTATGTTTCAAGAGTATTATGAGTACACAGAAAAACTGATGAGCCAGTATCAATAACTCTTAATTGGAATTCTGAATTTCATATTGGACTCCGAAATTATTCCGAATAGTTTAAAATGAAAGCTTTCATAAAACAAACGCTATTGATATTGGCGTTTCTGGCCGTTTGGCTATGAAGAACCTTGTGTGGTGTTTCACTAAACTGTTATTCTAACCAGGACTGCCGAAGACATCTTCAGGGGACGTAGTATCGTTCCGCGGCTGGCCATCTCTGCAGTGGGTGTCGACTGAGAAGCTGCCCCGCCCCCCGCGCGACTGGATTCCCCCGCCCCGCCCTACGGAAGACAGCCCGGCTCACATCGAGCACACCTCGGCAGCTGACGGTTCTGCCATGGGTGTCATAGTCACCAGGTAAGGTTACAGACTGTAAGACTAGACAATGCAACTTGGTGTCGAATAATAGTCACCTGGGTTTCCTAAGACAGCACACACCAACATATTGTCATAAATAATGTTTTCGTGATGTTCTTCGACACGGCTACCTGGGTGTAGACTTTTTTTAAACGTTGCCCCACACTAGGAATTTTTCCTGTATTGTGGGTGCGTTTGCAAACATTATAACTCACATACAGAAACAGCCAGACCCGGAACAACTACTTGTAGGTCGTACAAATATTGCTCCGTGCGGGAATCGAACCCCCGACACGCAGCGCAGCAGTCAATCGCTTAACCTCTGCCCCAACCGTGCTGTCCAAAATTGACTGTTTACTGCAAGATTAACCATTTCTTAAATGTTATTATCCTTCCGTTTACCGTTAAGTGAGGAACGGAAGGATTGTTTGAAAGGATGCGCAAGAAAAATCAATCAAAGCTATTCTCGTGTGTATTTTCCGCCCGGTGCACGGTAATAGTCCAAAAAAAAAATGCACCGCGCGTTCGGTTCGCTGGGTTTTAATAAAAGGTTTCAAACGTGATTCGCTAACTGAAAGATATCACAAAGCCTACACCTCTTCCCTCGATATATGTGGATTACTGAATAGATGGACTGGAAAGTCACGTTTTGGTATTTACTAAAAAAAAAAAATCTATCGTACCTAGTTGTTAGAATACTGTTGTACGGATTTTTCGCATCCCGGATTGGTTGCAGGCTAGTTTTTACGCTGTCATAAATTTACTCTACCTACGGATTCTTTATAAAGCTCAATTTTGTTTAAAGCGAATAAAATGCAAAACGGAAAATATCGCACTGTTCTTCTTGGCATGTCCAAGAAAAGGATCCCGCATAAAATGTTAGGAAAAATTTCTTTCTGAGAGGAGACCTGTGTCCTAGAAGTGGGAACATATAGATTGATTATGATAATGTATATTTGTAAATATATAATCATTAAATAAATTACCTCTTGAAAAATAGACTTTCAAGATCACACAGTTTCAGCAAAATCGGCCGGACGACACGTCTACTATGCGAAGTGGAAGACATCTCTGCCTGGGTATATATAGACGTGGGAATAAGTTTTTAACCATAAAATATTGTATAGGCCCAGGTAGAAATAAAACAAGCGGACTGTATTTTATAAAGGTTTATTATTATTAGGTGGTTCACAATTAAAGCAGAATCAAAGGGAATGTCTGAGCGCGGTGGTGTTCCCGCGCCGTGCCACACCGTTTGTTGACGACGTCGTAGTGTGTTCGTTGGTTTTATATATTTATGGGTGTGAAGAAATATTACTTAATTGAAACTTGTTGGGGCTAATGTGAATTCTTTTTGTTTATATGTATAAAACCACCTTTATGACTTCAGCTTAATAGTGGCAATTGTTTTTTGCGCCCTTATACTAAACTTTTAATCGAAATGTTAGGAATATTGTACCAAAATTTCACCCAAATTCGCTGAACGGGATTATCCCAACATTTTGTTGAGCAGGGTGTTTTAAATAGTTTCAGCCCAGAATTTGTCTACGAGTTTGGCATCTTCAGTAGCGTCCATAATGTCCGCTAATCGTAAACCGGATACCTTATCGCGTAAACATTTGAATTCTCTGCAGTTGCGGGATAGCATGAATATAGGAGACGGTGCTCTGGAATTCCGGTAACGATAACTCCCGCTGTGCTATTTAGTCGTCATGACGAGAGATGGCGTATTGGTATAGATAACGTGTGGTCAGCTATTTCAGTTGCGACGTCTTTGCTAATATTATAATCGCAAAAGTTTGTATAAATGGATGTATGGATGTTTGTTACTCTTTCACGCAAAAACTGGAATGGATTTGGATGAAATTTGGCACACAGATAGATTATAACCTAGATTAACATATAGAATACTTTTTATCCCGGTAGTATGTTCCGTCGGTATAATTTCCGATTTCCACGCGAGCGAAGCCGCGGGCGGAAGGTAGTCTTTTATAATATAGGCTAACGCAAAATACCATCAATATACTTGCCTTCAATATCGGTAATGCCTACCTATGCGATAACGTCACTAAGTATAATAAGCCTTAGGTTGTACACACAAGTAGGAGTTAATTTTGGTTATTTTTGTTAGTTATTTTATATCCACACGTTGGGTTCAGGATTATTTTATTTATCAAGGTACTCCAAGAGCTTCTGTGTATGTATAATATATCATAAGTATGTATTGCTGTAATAGCCATGGACTTACACAGTCCCCAATAGGGTATTTTACTCTATATGAGAAAAAATCTTAAAATATATTATCTAGATAGCTTAGGCAAAATGCAGTCGGAAAATGTTAGTTTTAGTTCAAGAAATAACATAATAAATTTTATAATTCAATTCAAAGATTTCAGTTTTTTTTAATCTGTTTTTGAACACCTGAAATAATAGCCCCATGTTATTACGTCATACGGCATATGAAACAAAATTTGAAAATGTAACATGTAAATGCATTTTACGGCACTAATCTGCAAAAATTTAGTTTTTTTTAAATGGTTTATTAGCACTTTAGAATCTAATTAGGACACTTAAAAAAAATGAGTGTAGTACCCTATTACAGGATAACCAGCAATTTTATAATACATATAAGGTATGGTAACACACAATAATAATAAAACGAAAGGTTCTAGAATTAAATATATATATTACCATATTTAACTACGTCTTAAAATTAAGATTAATAATAAAAAGGTATGTGCCCGACCCAGTTCTCGAGAATGGTCACGCCACATTGTACTGGGATCGATCTATCATCACTGACAGGACTATTGTAGCCAATAAGCCTGATATTGTGGTGATAGATCGACGAGAACGTCGTGCAATGATTGTTGATATCGCTGTCCCTCATGACGAGAATCTCGTGAAAGCTGAGCAAGATAAGAAAATCAAGTATCTTGACTTAGCTCACGAGGTTGTCGATATGTGGGACGTGGACTCAGCAATCATTGTACCGATAATCGTTACAGTAAATGGCCTAATAGCGAAGAGCCTCGACCAACACCTCAGGAGGCTCTCATTGCACGGCTGGATCAAGGGCTTGATTCAGAAAGCAGTACTCCTAGACACGGCACGCATAGTCAGGAGGTTCCTTTCTCTAGAGCCCTGACCACCGACATCTTGGACCCTGCTCCTGATGCCGATGGGCCACTATTTTTTTTTATATTTCTAAATGTTTTTTATAAGGTTGTTTTAGAAAAATATTTAAAAATGTAACTTAATATGTATTTAAATGAATAAACGAAATAATAAAAGGAAAATAAAATTACAAGACGAACAATACTTACCTATTGCAATTTTTCCCACTTACTTAAGACTATTCAAAAAACAATATACATTGAAATAAAATGATAATGAGTACTGGATTCAGATGCATTAAAAAAATAAAACCAAAGTTAAACGAATGAATAACTAAGCCGATTCCCGCAATTTTGTAAAACCAATTCCATATGCAAAATCCACACTGAAATTAATATCGACAAGCAAAAAAAACTAAACTACCACAAAAATACCACTGAAATATTTTCATAAACCGTACAACGGTGCTACCGAATATTAATAAAATTGATAATATCATATCATAAATGTGGAAAAGCTTTTCATCCCCAACGATGCGGTTATCTCGTATTAACACCAATCTGTAATTAGATTGACGCTGCCGGTGCCAAAAATCTGGCACACCAATACACCACTCCCCAAAGTTTACACTGAATAATGTATCTCATTAACTATCCATTTTAAGTATAGACGGGACTGTTACGTTAGTCTTCACTTTTCTTCAAAGGTCTTCAATTTGCATAGCATTTGAATAAATTGTTGCTGACGAATAGCTTAGTTGCGAAAGTGCGTGTTAGTCATGGTCGTCATTGTCTTGCATACGTAACACGTGCTTGAGGTCAGACACGAGATACACCGTATACCAGATGAGTCTAGTTAGTCTGAAGTTGGCTGAATTACAATATTATTATGGAACTGCTGTACAATATCGAAGCTCGTAACTAAATGAATGTCTCAGTTTCATCATCAACATTCTCTCCCTTCTTATCCCAATTTATTTGGGGTCGCGCAACATGTCTTTTTCCTCCATAGTTCTATTAGTCGCGATCTTTGGAGTTACTTCCTTCCTAACTGGGTTATTAGTCGACTCGCACATAAAACTCGCCTAAATCCGGCAATATGGCACTTTTTAATATATATATTTTTTACCATGTGGTGCCGGACGTAAAGAATAGCACCATCCCATCTCTTCCCGTGGGTGTCGTAGGAGGCGACCTAAGGAACTTATTAGAGAATGGGCGTTCTCTATGCATTTTACCACCATAATGCGATCGCCAACCAGCCTGCCAAGCGTGGCGATTATGGCAAGCCCCCCCCCCCAAATTGGGGGAGGCCTATGTCCAGCAGTGGACGTCTTCCGGCTGAAATGATGATGATGATGATGATGAAATATTGTGCGAGTACTTTGTATTTGTGATTTTTTTTCTCTTTGCTCGGCTCCTAAGGTTCTTAGCGTTATGTTATATCGCCTTCCTCGATAAATTGGCTATCCAACACTAAGAGAATATTTCAATTCGAACCAATAGTTCCTGAGATTAGTGCGTTCAACCAAACAAACAAACAAACTCTTCAGCTTTATAATATTTATTATTATATAATATATAAGTATAGATAAAAATACACTCAATGTTCGAGGAGATCGTGTGAAATTGTAAGCTTGGGGAAGGCCATCCCTTGCCACAAAACAAGCGCCTAACATAAAAAGAATATGACAGATTTAAAAAGCGGCCACGCGATGCTTCGCCGAGTCTCTCTTGCACTGTTCTGCACTTGAGTGCAGTTGAATGCTCGTTCAGTCTCACTTACGTTTATTGCTCAAACGTTTTGTCGCACTCTTGCTCTTCCAATATTCATTTTGATGCTCTAACGATTCACGAACTGCAGATTCTAGTGCCGCGGATATTGACAATCACGCAATATCCTTTCATGAACGGATTCATCAAAGATTCGTCTAACAGGGGAGATAAAGTGAATCGTGTGTGTTAAACTGAACCCTAATTGCGTAACTCACGATTAATCATAATCTGTTTCGTTTTGAAACAGATGGCTAAATCATTGCTTCATACCTATGTTAAAATGTGTCTGCTCAACAACGTAAATAACGCAATGAATATTGTTGAACTGTCAAAATGAAACCGATTATGATTAATCACGTGTTACGCAATTAGGGTGCTGAATGCACTTAATTCCTATATGAATGTGATAGGTATCGATCACAATGTATTTTGCTATCCGAAACATAAATGAAAAGCTTGAATTCAATGTTTTGTTTATCGTCCTTTTTGTCGTTTCCAATCAAAGCCTTTTATAATGGAATAAGTACGACCACACCCTTCTGTCGGGCGCGTCAAATATGTCCACAACATACAACAATAAAATCGATGGCGTACACCGCGTCAAAGCCAGTTATCACAACAATGGAAAATTATCGCAAACAAAACTTGTTGGTCTGTGAAAATTCTTCGAAAAAAAGTAATTAAATGATCCACAAAGTTGGTCGCCTGTAATTGCACTACAAAGTTGTTGACAACAATGTGATTAAGGCGTTTCATTTTGTTTGGCTTCAAGAGGAATATTTGTAGCAGACGAGTTAAGAGTTAATTATTGTCTTCAATCCATGTATCATAGGGATGTAAAAACACTTAACATTTAGTTATCAATATGCAGTGTATGTAGTATGGCATTAGCGGGTAGCATAGCAGCTAACCCTTCCCAAGCTTTAAAAGATTCCGTTCAAAGTGATTATAGTAAAATCGTTCATTAAATAAAGTTTAGTCAGTTAAGTTACTGAATAAGCAAAAAAAAACGGGGTCGATTCTTAACTTGTTTCTTCTTTCAACAAAGCTTCGTGATAATGGGCTGACACTATAATCAATCATTTATTACACATCAGACGAACAACACGATGATAGATTTCGGCCCTTCTGCAGAATACGTCTCTACGGATCTAAAAAAGAGACTCATTCTTATCAATTACGTCGGAAGAACTTTCACTATGTAAACAAGACGATGATACGTTTTCGTGCGATTGTAAAAAGCCGATATGACCATCTTAACAACCTGCCAGGGGTGCGGGTTGATTGAAAGAGATACCTGGGCCCTGGCACAGGCAGCTGAAGGAACACGGGTGGGTTATAGTCAGTAAAAGTCTGACACGCCCTCCCGCTCCACCCAAAGCGGGAGAAGTTATAAGAAGATTTCCCACGCTCAAAAAAAAAAGCTATGATTACACAGCATTGTAAATAAAGAATGAAAATACATTTATTTGCGGTAAAAATTATGCAAAGAAAGAACACAAACACATTTATGAACAAATTGGGGTAAATATGCGTCACATGTGGATGTGACACGTGTGATTTTTTGGCACACAAACGGCCATCGCTCAGCATAATGCTGCGACCCTGTGAGAGACAGAACCCCAGCGCTCGTTTTCAGTTACAGTCGGCATTGACGTGATGACGTCAACCGGTGAGGCATACAATAAGATAAAAATAAAGTATAAAAAAAGTAAGCTCAAAACTGAAACCCGACTACTGAAAAATCACGCTCTATAGATTATTATGAAACAAAAAAATTTTCACATCTGAAAGATGTGGACGTATGCCACGTTGTCCTAAGATTATCATAGGATAAGTGATGCTGGTTGTGGTGGCAGTGGGTAGGTGTGGTATAGGGTAATTAAAAAATAAACAATATCTTCCTATGCAAGCGGATCAATGTATTTAAAGGTGTAGATGGGCCTTTGCCATTAGCATCAACGAGTCGAAGTGAAACGGTGGTTTGTGCTGAATGGCAACAGTGGACATCAACTTAAGCCAAAAAGCAATTTAGCTACACTTCGGGGTTTTCCACAGGGCTTCAATGCTGGCCCACAGCCGCATGCTATCGGTGGCGTGCAACTACACCGAGGGCGAGCACATGGTGTGCGTGCTCGACTTCAAGCGCGAGACTGGACTGTGGCACGCCGTGCTCGCGAGCGTGCTCAATGGAATGCACGTAATCTTCATACCGTACGCGCTCATGAAAGTCAGCCCCGCTTCCTGGATGCACATGATCACCAAGTACAGGTCAGTTCTTTGAGTGTTTTGAGAAGAAAATTAACAGAAGAAAAGACGTATTTTCTTTTGTATAACTTTATTTTTTAAAGCGTTGTTTTTAAATCAGTCACCAAATTAAACTATAAAATGAATAAAAAAATATATGAATGATAAAATATAGAACAGTCAGTGTTCTTGCAACAGTCTCGACTAACCAATAAAAAGCACTGGAGAAACATTAACGCCATGAGAAATCCCCTAACGAACTTTTATTGAGTTAATTATAATTGTATAACAGCGTCATAATAACTGCAACGAAGTCTGGAGACTCGCTACTGAAAAATGTCGTCCAGTTGTCGCTTATTAACATTAATTTTCTCCGGTATAACTTGCATGAATAAATTCTTATGAAAACAGTGCACGGAGAGAAAAGTGACAAGCAAAGCAGACGATAAAAGCTTTAAAGTTGTTAAAAAGCTCAGACAGGCGCGATGGGACTCTGGTGGAACGATTCCTATATAAACTTCATGAAAATTATTCTACCAGAGTGGCGCCGCGCCTGTTTGAGGAAGCTTTAACGCGAGTAGTCTCATCTGTGTCCAAAACCGGCAAACGCTTTCGTATAAGCGATCCAGTTTTAACATAGCTTCTCTTGAATATTTTCAAGTCTGCACTAAGTAAAAACACTTTTATGACCAAACAGGGCATCGGTCGCCATAGTGAAGTCCCGTGACTTGCACTGGGGCTTGCTGGCCACTCGCGACCACAAGGAGATCTTGCTCAGTTCGTTACGTATGCTGCTAGTCGCCGATGGCGCTAACCCATGGTCGCTGTCTTCTTGCGATCAGTTCTTGTCGGTGTTCCAGAGCAAAGGTAGGAACAAGATTTGTAGTATTATATATCAGCTCTTAAATTTATATTTTTACAGGTTCTAGTTGTTTTTAAAATACAATTTAATTTATAATAGTGTAACTGTTATGCGTGAACAGTTTACCTTCTAGTGACGTTGTTGTTTCTATTTATTAATGATAATCTGTGAACAGCGCTAAGGGCTACATTATTAATGCAATGGAAAGTGGTAGGTATTGATTGCATTCATTTGTTTTGGTCAGTTTCACCACTTGAAGCAACGGTGATGAGATCCAAATAAATGACGTAGACCTGCAGCAAGTGATGGAGCAGTTGATCTATTCTGTAAAATAGTCACCGTGAAGACTCCAATCTCACTCTCTCTCTCGCTCTCCTTCACCTAAGTTTTCACGGTGGGATTTTTACAGAGTAGACCGAAGGTTCTAGAATTTCAGTTGTATTTTTTCCTTTTCGTGTTAGGGGTCCGTGGCGACGCGATCTGCCCGTGTGCGTGCAGCAGCGAGTCGCTGACGGTGTGCGTGCGGCGCGCGGGCCGCGGCGGCGCCTCGGCCGGCCGCGGTGTGCTGTCCATGTCCGGCCTTTCCTACGGCGTCGTGCGCGTGGACGCCGAGAACTCGCTCACGTCGCTCACGCTGCAAGACTGCGGACAAGTCATGCCGTCATGTAAGTCTTACTCTTAGTTAGGTAGGGCATTCACGATCTACGTTAAACCATTGTTAAGACATTGCAATGTAATTCTTAACTCTACCTATAAATGGTAAGGTATTCGCTAACTTTTAACTTAGGAACGTGTGTCGGTAGACCAGATGAATTTAAAGAGTTTCAAATTCTTGAGGGTAGTGTACAGTGTCCTCGATGTTGCACACTTTGTCGATGGACCTGTAGCATTTAATGTCTCCTGGTACTTTTTGTAGTATAATATCATTAATTAACCAAATCATTTCTTGGTGACACTATTGCGCTGGAATGAAGCCAATTGTTGTTTCTTGTAGGTAGATTTTCGATTTCGGTATAAACAGCATTAATACGATATTCTAAGCCTTAAAAATTGTACCTAATTCATTATCTAATACTACCTGGTGGCAGTTGACTTTTGTAGAAGGAAATTTTCCTTCTCCGAGTTTAAGCAACTTTTCTGGAAATTGACTGGCATAATGGTTCGTTAGATGTGCTCTCGTATTGGTGCGCAAATTGAGCGTTTGTATTGAATTCTATATGATTAAATTAGTAAGTATTTCTAATACGTTATTATGTAGGTAGAAATATTAGCTTTCTCCACATCTCCTTCGTATAAACTTTAACTGTGCCAAAAATTATACTCCTCTGTCGTATCACTTCACGTATTAATTTAAGAGAAGATTTACTAGTGGTTTTTCGTCGACAGTCTCTTACTTTAACATCAGATCATCAATTCACCACTTCAATAAGTCAGAAATGCTGGATTAAGTCAATTAATTTCCAGTAATTAAATGACGCGGTGCGGTTAATTTCATGTGTAAACGCAATATATTAGTTTACAGAGAATTTGAATACTTAATTAAACCGCAACATTGTGATGTTGTGGTTCTGGTTATCTGTTTGTATAATAATTACTATAATAATGTACTTACCTGTAATCACGGGATTTTGCCGTGTTGTTATTTTGATCAGGAGATATTTACAGGCTACATGCGAGCCTCATACCTATTTTTTCCACACAGGCGTGATAGTAGTCGTGAAAATGGAGGGTCCCGCGTACCTTTGCAAGACAGATGAAGTGGGCGAGATTTGCGTGCTGTCCGGTGCAACGGGGTCTGGATACTGGGGTCTACCGGGTCTTACCAACACCGTATTCCGCGTCCGCCCTCTCGATGCTGACGGCGAACCAATCGGAGAAGAACATTATGTGAGGAGTGGACTCCTTGGCTTCTTGGGACCTGGCGGTAAGTTGACACATAACTTTCTAGGTTTGAGCTTCAATCTGTCACGTCACGTTATTTTCTGAAGATAGCTGCTGATTTGAATTCTTAATTACGGTATCATCTTTTTTACAAACGAGAATTCTCCTTTTTTTGTAGTGTTTGGGACCCACACTACAAAAAAAGGAGAATTCTCTGGACTGTTTTGTCAATATACAGCGTATACAGCAGTTTAAAATAAATTACCTTTCCGGACTCTAATTAAGATGCACTGTATCTTAGTATTACGTCCGTATTCTATATTACGGGACACGTGAACTTGCATTTGGAAGCAACAAAACAGTAGTAGGGTATTTTCCAATTTATTAAAAACTTATTTGAAGATTGGTACGAAATATATGTAACAGAAAAATAAAAATAAATTGATTGATCCATTTTCTCTATTAAAAACGGTTTAAATCAAATTTATTTTTCGTTCTTTTGATTTTACCGCCAAAACGCTTTTTGCGATGACCGTTTTATCACGTGACCACACGTGACGTCAACTTTGTGTAAACTAAAGTAGTTAGTTGTAAACAAATGAATGTTGAGTTTATAATTAACAAGATTTTTTATGGATAGAAAGTGGTATTACTGGTGTGCGGTGCCTCTGTGCACAAATACTTTTAAAACTGCGCCACAAAAAATATTTTTACCGATGCCGTTTACACAAAGCTGACGTCACGTGTGGTCACGTGATAAAAAAGTCATCTTAAGGAGCGTTTTGGCGGTAAATTCAAAACAACGAAAAATAAATTTGATTTTAATCGTTTTTAATTGAGAAAGTGGGTATAAATTAATTAATTTTAATTTTTCTGTTAAATATTTCGTCCCAATCTTCAAATTAAAACAGTTTTTATCAATTGGAAAATACCCTATTATTCGAATATAACTACCTAACCTATACTAACTTCACACCTACAGCGTCAACATCGAACAAATTTTATTTTTCAGTTTCAAACATAAAGTTTCTTATGTATATGTCTTTCACATAAGTACGTGTGGTAATTATTCCCTTACATTTTGATTAGATTGTGTACAAAAAAAATTGAAAACTTCTGCAGCTAGGTTACAGTCTGCGTCAGTCTGAGTCACATAAACGTAAGAGGACATGTGTGTGCCGAGAAAAGTGAGTTGCGTTATTTGCCTTGCATTCGGTATCATAAACTGTTTTGGTTGACGCTTGTGTCATTCGGCTGCATAACGAAGCGAAGTGAGTCCTTTACGGCCGGATACACGTCGATTACCGCCACGCGCATACCGAATGCGAACAGAAAAACATTACTAGGTACATCTTCCAATGCTAAACATAAATTATTAACCTGCTCACTTTGCGAGTCACAAATAAGATTAAAAACGTTTATTTTCCCCAAAATGCAATGATAAGCTCATTATCTGCCCAGCCTTTTCCCAAATAAATTGGGGTCGGCTTCCAGTCTAATCTGATTCAGCTGAATACCAGTATTTTACATGGAGCGATCTGACCTCCACAAGTCAGTTACTGGGTCATACGATACCCCTTGGGAAGACTGGTTGTCAGACTTTCGTGTTCCTGACGACCTGTAAGACTGTCGAAGATCCACAAACGACAGCCAGGATCCACGGACCATCCTCGGCAAACGCAAGTGATCGATCGACCCGTTCGGCTATTAATACTTAGCCACAAGCCCCTCAAAGTAGGTCGTAGGTACAGTACAGAAATATACAAGGTGTAACTTAAATAACGCACAACCTCTTAAGGGGTCATTGTACTCATCATTATCAACAAGTTTTACTATGGGACCAAACCTGAAATCGTAAAAAAAATCAGCTGTTCCCCACATTTTGACGATTTATGCGAATACAAGTGTATGGAACAGCTGATTTTGTTTCGCGATTTCAGGTTTGGTCCCATAGTAAAAGTTGTTGATAATGATGAGCACAATAACCCCTTAACAGGTTGTGCGCTATTTAAGTTACATCTTGTATATTTATATATATACCACAGGTATTGTTACAGGGCTCTAGGCCTCTGAAATACCCTAACAAGTTTCAGTTAAACATATGTATAGATTATTCTAGATAATGAATACATAACTCATCCGGTCTCACAGGTCATCTTGATGGAACCTGCGGTTGATTATACCTACTGCGAGTTCTGGATCGCTCATTACCTCCGTAACTTTTGCTTCTAATTAACTTTCTATTGTTCCTCGAGCCAACGAACTAATCATAAGGTAATGTCGGAGGCCAATTGTTAGACGACATTTTCTCCTTCCTTTTAATTCGCTGCTAACTTGTGTAATAAATCATGACTACTTAGACGGTAAGCACGTTTCACTGACGAACCCTGCGGGGTAGTTACGTGACACACACACAGTCGCAATCAACCGCAATGCCTTTCATTTTGACAGTTCAGCCGCATTCATTGCGTTAGTAACGTTGTTGAGCAGACGAATTCTTCAAACCTTTGATTTTGTTCAAAACCCTCGAATTGTGAATGAAAATGTTTAACGCAATTAGGTTTCAGAAATTCACGAACGCCAATGAATGGCACGAAATAGAAGCGGACTACCGAAGCTACAAATTAGTTCAGCGTACAAGTTTCAATAGCTCTCAATCTAGGGTTCGATGTTGTCACTACTGTCACTAGCCTTGATAAATACAAGACGTCATCTAGCATCAATTATAATCTCCGTCTGACGGCCTAGTTGGTGAATTAATCGAGTTCGATTCCCAGGTCGGGCTAAGTTTTAATGGGTTTTGCCATCAGGATTATCTTAGCAGCCCGGAGTCTGAATTTGTGCCCAGCTGATGGCAATAGGCCCGCACAACATTACATGGGACTTCAACATAACTGACGAAATGTGGGTGTGCCTAATACTATAGCTACGCTTCTGCCGAACCCTTCGTGGAATATAGGCGTGATGTAATATTTATCATACGTTCCGTTTTTCCCATCCAGGTCTAGTATTCGTGTGCGGCTCCCGCGACGGTTTGATGACGGTGACCGGCCGCAAGCACAACATGGATGACATAATAGCTACGGTGCTGGCCGTCGAGCCGATGAAGTTCATCTACCGCGGCCGTATCGCCGTCTTCTCAGTGAGGGTCCTGCGAGACGAGAGGATCTGCATCGTGGCTGAGCAGCGCCCGGACTGTGGCGAAGAGGAGGTACGTGTATGTTATATTAGTCTTCACAGGCTCGTAATAAGGTTAATTTTTGTGTGCAATAAGCTTGCGTTAGACAAGCTGAATGTGCCTGCGTTTTAAAAGGGATTTAATTTGAAAAGGCTAGCTAAGGCTATTTGACCGTTTCTGAGTAACCATTTAATAATGTTCCCTGTATGTACTATGTTTTTTTTTTTAATTATGATTCGCGTTTAATGTCACTTGGCCAATGGACAGCCATTGGTAGTATTTCACGAATTCGCACTATCATATGACGAAAAAGTACTTGTATTGTATCTGTGGTATTGGTTGAAACGTCTTGGCGCTTCCATTATCTTCACAATACGCGTCTAAGTTATACTTGAGCATTGATAAGGCAGCTACAGCTGGAGTATGCGTCGCTGCTCTTTTGAGTTGTGACCCCATGCGAGTAATTACTTTACTCATTTGGGCTAGGTGAGTTACTCATATTTGACCTTTTTTCACCGATGTTACCTACCAATTTATATAATTTTCACATTATTTTACAAATACATTTTTGTATTTGAGTACTTTTTACGAATCTTAGAAGGCATTTATGCAAAATTCACACATGTACGGAGTTAAAGGGATTAAGGTGTTCAAAGTTATTGTTGAAGAACATCATTTTGGAAGTTCAGATTTAGAGTTTGAAGAGGAGGAGGGAATCCAAAGTGATTTCAAGACTAAAAGTGGAAATGATATATGATTATCATTTTCTACAAATCGTATATGTGGTATAATAATTGTCCGAGGAAGAACGACCGAAAAGTGTCGATAGAGAACAGTTAATACACAGTTCTTTATGTATTTTACACCTTCTTACATACTTTCAAATCTGTTGTTTCTAAAATTTACATAGCGCTTCCGAATAATAATATTTTAAAACTAGATCTCATAATGTCCCTAAAACGTGCCTTAAATTGGAAGTTTACAATGTTTTTATTTTACTTAGAAATGTATTCGTGCAGTTTCATACAAACAAAATATCTCCTTTTCACCTCCTTAAAGGTCGAATTTTCAAAATCTCCTTCCAGAGATAAACTCCACCAAATCGCTCCCTCCACATAGACACAAATTTACAAAATTCGCTCTCTCTCTTTATATTGTCAGTATAGATTGCATAGATGAACATACTACCTTCGAATATCAAGTACATAGGTACAAATCGGATTAATTAAAGCTGAGCTGCATTGGCCCGAGACGTATAATTCGATAGCAAACTTAGCACTAGGACCAATGATCACAAATATTTGAGCTCGAATAACAGCCTCAGGTCAAGCCGAGCTTTGGCTCCGGACGAGGAGATTCAATCATGGACTATGTTTACAATGCGCGTACACCTAATATTTGCTGCGACTAAATATCAACGTAAACTAACATTTCACCACAACTACTGTCCATATTTTCACATTCCATCTGTAAAACTAAACCGCAATAAAATAATATAGAAATTCCACTCACAAAACATATATAAACCGCTTATGTTATTTAACATTTTCTATTATGAAATTGTTCGTTCACATTTTTTCACACATTGAAAAATGAGCGTGGAAAATTCAACATAAAAAGTTATTAGTTCATTGCATAAATTATCGCGCTCGATCATCATGAAAATTAACCTGCACTTCCCTCATCCCTCAATTTTGTCTCAAGTGAAATAACTTGCTATATTAATCGCAGCATTCAATAAATTCAAGATTTTTGAGGTAAACCGTAAACTTGGTTCAATAAAGTGGAGTTTCTTTTAGACTAGCAAAAGGGTTGCAAATATCTGAGACACAAACTCAATCAATGTGGCCAATCACGTAATGAAACGATCTTTGTGTTAGTTCTTGGTGTGGATAACAGCAGTGCCGTTGATCTAGTAGTATCATAGAAATAAGGCTAAATCAATATAACTCGGCGGGCACTATCGGGGTGCTCATAAATGCCACGAGTGGTGGCGATAAGTATTTTGTTCAGTATTGGTCGTTGGTATTTTCGAAACATCGCACTTGATGATAACGTCCTTTTCTGGATGAAGGCCTAGCAACATCAATGCTGCCATAACCGGCAGAGCTAAAGGTCGGCTAATCCAAACCTTCCCTTTCTTAAGATGGTCTGTCTTCTAGACGAATCAGAAACGCTGCAAGTGAAATACAACGCAAAAAGGATTCGCAGTTTGAGCAACTGGCAAAATATATGTTTGCAATACACTGATACATATACTACAAAAAAAATACTTCGGATTTCCTAGACAGGTACAATTAAAATACTAGGTACAGTTCAGAATGTCTAGTTTTCTTACAATCGTAACTGTTCTTTAGCCAGACTAAAGTAGATATAAAACAATAAAAATCTTTATTTTCTCGATCTTCTTTTTGCCAAGTCGCTAGATTCTTTTTCGATTAATAAATTGCAGCTGAAATAAGAGCATTTAATCATTAGTATCCTTAAAACAAATTTAACATTAAAGTATTATTTACATAAAAAAATCAAATATCTTTTACCATATTTTCCAATACAACGTTGTAAGCGACGTAATTCTCACGATCCTTTAAAGTTTGGTAGAGGGGCGCTCGCAATCTACTCCAAGTCTAGATCGCGGCCGACGAAATCGGAGACTGGCTAGCTGAATCGTTGTCTCATCTCTCGTAACAGAGTGGATAGAGATGAAAACAATAAATTCCGAATGTTGACGTTATAAGTTTGGATGATCGTACTAGCTTTATAAAAGTTTTGTTCTGTCTAAATACCGGATAGTGTTTAAGTTATTTTGTTGAACTTAACACAAACGAGGCTAAAAATGTACTTACGGTTCAATAAATTAAGAGTTAGGTAGGACTAATGAATAAACACTTGGAGAATGAAAACTTACGAATAAATATAAAGGTTGCAGATAGAAAATTAAAGTAAGATAAGATGATGCTGTTAAGGCTCGTTACAAGAGATATCAATATTTTTGATATTGTGTAGATTCTTCATACGTAGAATAAAAGTGTATTTTCTGAGTTAGTTTTAGTCTTTCTACACAGAGTAGTCGGATATGAATTATCGAACTCAACTAGTTCTAAAACATAATTAATTTTTGACGTGTAAAAGTGTTTTTTGAACCATTATACAGAAAATAATATCATTTATTATCTTTTCCCGACCGAAAAGACTAACATCCAATTTTACATGTTCCAGTCATTTCAATGGATGTCCCGTGTGCTTCAAGCGGTGGACTCCATCCATCAGGTCGGCATCTACTGCCTGGCTCTGGTCCAGCCAAACTACCTGCCCAAGACTCCGCTGGGTGGCATCCACCTGAGCGAATGCAAGCGTCGCTTCCTCGAAGGAACCCTGCACCCAGCCAACGTGCTTATGTGCCCCCATACTTGTGTTACTAATCTGCCCAAGCCAAGGGAGATTCATTCTGGTAAGCCGGCTTAAGATGTTGAGAACCGCGGTCTATTTTTTTGTGCGTTTTATTTGTTGCATTTGCGATTTACTTTAGTTTATTTACAGTAATTTGTGAACTCCTTTGAAGAAAGAAATAAGGTGTTATATTAAAGGTTTACAAATAGACTTCAGGAATGATGCAATTGCTAACGATATTTTTGTATGGCTCGCTGGTCTTAGTTCTTTTTTTCAAGGGCTGCAGACGACGTTGCAGAGGCGATAGATGCTATGCTGTCGATTTTTACTGATTATATGCTCTGATCTAAGAATTATGTTTTAAAAATCTATGATAACTATTTAAGTACAAGTCTCTCTGAAGTATTTTCGAGAATTTACAAAATTGTTCAAATCCGCAGCATAGTAAACTATTTACTGTTTAGTTTATGAAGCGACTATCTGCCGCAAGCGAATCCTTTTATGAATAGTAAAATGGAAAAGTTTTCAGCTGAGTCTGCTCCCTCATCAAACTTTCGTTTTATTTTATCTGCTTTAAAATATTTTTATTTCTCTATGCCTTAATTGTTTCCGGACGATTATGTTTTTGTAGTAAAATGTTGAAGTTTTAATTTATTAACTGTGTTGTGATATGTTTAGATGTGGGCCCAGCTTCTGTCATAGTGGGCAACTTAGTGCAGGGCAACCGGCTCGCGTCCGCTCAGGGCCGTGACATGGGATACACTGACGATTCTGATGCCGCAAGGAAGGTACATAATGCATATTCTTCTTTTCATTGCATCTAAATATGATTTACAATAAAAAAATTGATTGTTTAATCGTACTTTATCTCACATTTCAGTACCAGTTCATATCTCAGATATTGCGTTGGCGCGCCATGAGTACGTCGGACCATGTGATATTCACTTTGCTCAACTCGAAAGGCGCTGTGTCCAAGCTCCTTACCTGCGCTGAACTGCACAAGAAGGCCGAGAGGATCGGTAACCTATTGCTGGAAAAGGGTCGCGTCAACACGGGCGATCACGTCGCTCTCATATTCCCGCCGGGACTTGATCTCATTTGCGCTTTCTACGGATGTCTCTACGTCGGCGCGGTCCCCGTCACCATCCGCCCGCCGCACCCGCAGAACCTGCACACCACGCTGCCCACCGTGCGCATGATCGTCGACGTCAGCAAGGCCACGCTGGTGCTCTCCAACCAATCTGTGATAAAGCTTCTGCGCTCTAAGGAAGCCAGCAACGTCCTCGACAGCAAGGCCTGGCCACTGACGCTCGATACCGACGACATGCCCAAGAAGAAGCTGCCCATACTGTACCGCGCGCCCACCGCCGAGATGCTCGCGTACCTGGATTTCAGCGTGTCCACGACCGGCATGCTGGCCGGCATTAAGATGTCGCACGCGGCCGTTACGTCACTGTGCCGCTCCATGAAGATCGCGTGCGAGCTTTACCCCTCGCGCCACATCGCGCTCTGCCTCGACCCCTACTGCGGCCTCGGCTTCGCGCTCTGGTGCCTCAGCAGCATCTACTCGGGACATCACTCCATCCTTATCCCGCCTTCCGAGGTCGAGATCAACCCAGGCCTATGGTTGAGTGCCGTCTCCCAATACAAAGTGCGAGACACATTCTGCTCGTACGGAGTCATGGAGCTATGCACCAAAGGGTTGGGTAGCTCAGTCAATCAGCTCAAAGCTAAGGGCATTAGCCTGGCATGCGTAAGGACGTGCGTAGTCGTTGCCGAAGAGCGTCCACGTATCAACTTGACCAACTCATTCTCCAAACTGTTCTCGGCACTCGGACTCAGTCCACGCGCCGTGTCCACGTCGTTCGGCTGCCGCGTGAACATTGCTATCTGCCTGCAGGGTGCGTCCAGTCCCGAGCCGTCTACCGTGTATGTAGACCTGCGCGCCCTGAGGAACGACCGAGTGTCCCTCGTGGAGCGAGGCAGTCCTCACTCACTCTGCCTGATGGAGTCCGGCAAGTTGCTGCCCGGAGTGAAAGTGATCACAGCTAATCCTGAAACTAAGGGACAATGCGGTGACTCCCATTTGGGCGAGATATGGGTGCAGTCACCCCACAATGCTAGCGGTTACTTCACCATATATGGTGACGAGAGTGACTACGCTGACCACTTCAGCGCTCAGCTGGTGACGGGAAATACTGGAGAAGTGTACGCTCGCACTGGGTACTTGGGCTTCCTGCGGCGAACTGAGATTAGTACGACGAGCCACGTGTCAGATGACACGTCCATGATCACGCGCGACAGCGACACAGAGTCCCTGGCGTCGGCGTGCGGCAGCCTCAACCTGAGCGCGGACACGCACGACACACACGACGCCGTGTTCGTGGTGGGCGCGCTGGACGAGACCATCATGCTGCGCGGCATGCGCTACCACCCCATCGACATTGAGAACTCCGTGATGAGGTGCCACAAGAAGATCGCTGAATGGTAAATTTTTTATTTAATTACTAAACAATGCACTGATGTTTTCCGTTCCACAAGAGTGTCATCAGCTAATTTTTATTTCCAAGTTTCCCTTTCAATTTGATTTACTGTATGTACGTAATTGTTATTTGTCGCATACTAACATATTGTACCGCGTGTTTCAGCGCCGTGTTCACGTGGACCAACCTGCTGGTGGTGGTGGTGGAGCTGGACGGCAACGACAGCGAGGCGCTGAACCTCGTGCCGCTGGTGACGAACACTGTACTGGAGGAGCACCACCTCATCGTAGGCGTGGTGGTGGTGGTGGACCCCGGCGTCGTGCCCATAAACTCGCGTGGAGAGAAGCAGCGCATGCACCTGCGCGACGGCTTTTTATCCGACCAGATTGACGCCATTTATATAGCCTACAATATGTAGGCCACAAGAACCAGGCGGTCGGCGAGCCAGGAGCCGCCGATCTCCTCGTGCTACCGCAAGTCCACGGGAGCACGCCCCAAGGTGCCCGGCGACTCCGCCCGGTACCGTCGCTAAACCAACACGATCGAGTCAGTGAACCCAACTTCGACTTTTCGTTTATCTCCCTTCGTGTTTATCTAATAACGGAACGGAAGATCTAAAGACTGCAAACGCGAATTATTTGTAAGTTGTTGCCACTTGATATGACGATCTAAAGTCGCAACTAGACTGATATAAGTCTGAACTTAGATTGTTTTACCTTCGTCCCTTACCCTCACACGTAACTGACTCTAATTTGGTATGATGTCATCTGATTGCTGCACCGGTCGTGCACACTTGCAGACCATACCGCCGACGCGCGTCGCCGTCGGTTGCGGGCAAGTGCTACTGTTTTGATTCCACAAAACTATCTTACGGAGTGTTTAGAATAGTTTTCGTAACGCCTGGCATATTATTTTGTAAGTTTACTTTTTATTTTTGACTAATTACGAGTTCGCGAAAGTTTTAAACAAAGTTTACAAACTTTTATTTAGTTTGTGACGTACACGTTGCACGATCTACCGATGACACCGGGCGTTACTAGTCTGAACGACAACGTTGCACAATAGCGCCACCTTCACGATCTACGTAGACTGCAACTCGTAGTGCACATCGAGCTTCCCGCGTTCACCGCGGGATGACTCTTGACGAAACTTATTTGAATAAGGGTATGAATATACTATTATTTTATTATAGTTAGTTAATATTGACCCCTTGTAAATTGACGTAATTTTTATTATTTCTGTAAAAATTAAAACCTTTTTTGGACCTATGTTCTAATGGTCTGCACGAGGCCTCGTTTGTGTTAAGTACCTATACCAGGCCTTCGAAAAAGTTGTATGTGTATAGTATTCTGATTTGCCATATTTGGTGAGGAATCTAAAAGATTTTCTTATAGCCGCAAACTAAGTGATGTAGCAGTAAGCATACGTCGATGGCGAAACTGCCAACTGACTGCAAAACTGAGAGATTGCATTAACAAAAGCACCGTCATGAACCGAGCTTGAGTTAAGAGGATTGCTCCGTATCCTTACTGCCACAGAAGCGTAACAAGGAAGCTGCAATAGTAAGTAGATGTTATAACGACGATGGGTGAGAAGAAGTCGTGTGGAATCAAAATACGGTGCAAGTCCGAGAAATTGGAATGTAGACTTGTTATTAGGAATTATTAAAGGACAGACGATACATTAGTAATTTTTCCGTAACATAATTTACATATATTGTTGTGATTATTCTGAATCAAATGATTTCTAATGCTAGTGTGTATGTTAAATTATGTATTACGATAATATACTTAGTATTAGCGATTATTGCAAGTAAAATGTATTGCATTTAAAGTGTTAACGTTAGATATTCAGTTCTTTGATCGTTGACTATATTTTGGCGCTAAATGTTCTCGCTGACGATTTTGATCTGTTGAAGTGTTTTAATTACCTACATTTTCTATAACGTAAAAATTGAAATTTCCTTTACTTTGTTTAAGAGCTCCTAGAAGATAAGGGCATTTGAGTTATTCGTAATAGTTTCCTGTAATCAATTTTACGATTAATCATAGTAATAGCCGTGTTTTTTGCTAGTATCAGATATCTTCTCACCATTGTCGAGGCGGTATGGGAGTTTAAAAAAAATCTTGTTGTCTATTGGTATTTCTCTGAAGTTTCAAACAATATGGATGTCTAGCAAGCTTGTCACATAGGACGGTCATTTCGTTGTTCATTCTTCGTATATTCACAGTGTGAAGCAAATACAAAGCTTACTCAACACATCTATTTTGTGTCTATTCAATGTTAGATCTCAATGAATAACAAATAGTAATAATTATAATACATTCTATGTGTAATTCTCAATGGCGTGTTATTATCAGACCTTCAACAGATTTCATTAAAAATATATTTGTCTATTATGTTCCATTCCAGTATACGTTCAGAACGATTATTACATAAATTAATAATTATAAAAAAGTATATTCGTCTTTATTAGATTCCATTATTTACTATTATTATTTCGTAATTATTTATTGCTAAATTGTACATATATTTTTGTTATTTAATTTTACGTTAAATGATTTCCTTATTTAGCTCTTAAATGTTATTTTATGAGATGTGGATGTTGTCATTCATAATTAATTGATTAGGAATCAAAAATTGTTTCGATCAATGATTTCATGTACGTATAGGAAATAGTTCAGAATATTCCTTTAATTACATTTATGAAGGTATAATTTTACAATATAAAAAGTGTAGTCATTAAATAAATAAGTATACAAGTAGATTAAACTCAGTTTTATGAACAAACATTTGTTATTTGTAATCCTTGATTGTATAAGCATGATTGGGAGTCGGCCGGTCAGCACTTGGCCTCGTAGTATCTCGCAAGCACTCACCGCCTGATGGCGGCACCACAGTAACTGCACTTGCATTGTTCCCCATTGTATACTTACCATTCAACATTATTGTAAACCTTTAATTTCGCACAAAAATTCGAAACAAATTTTGTCAACTTTGTGACCCGTTGTTTTCTACTGTCCTTTTGAATGTTTGTACTACTGTCGCCAAAGACATTATTTGGAACTTTGTAACAGCTTTTACAAATAAGTGATTGTTTTTTTTTCTGGAAATGAATAAATAAACGTGCATTCTGGTTCGATATGTTTATTGAAGAAAGCCCACACCTTTAGCTTTAGACTGATCAGGGAATACTTTATGCTACTCGTACTTAAAATGCTTAGAAATACCTACAAAGGTATATAAAGACAAGTTATGTGGCCTCAGCGGCTGTATACCTTTGAAATAATCTATTCTTGCATTGCATGAAACAATTCACTGTACTTAAATAATTTAAGTGATTGTCTTTTGATTTATTAACAGCCAGATGGATGAACATCGAAGCTACGGTTGTATGGCCGATTCCTATAATTTACGGACAGTCGTAGTGTGGCTGACTCTGGCTTGGCCACCATCAGGGATTTTAATTTTGATAACACAAATATTTAGTCGCTAATTAGTCGAAATTAGTCGCCAAATATCAGATTTAGTCGGTCACTGGTTCAAAAGTTAGAAGGGTTTATAGGTGGCCGATCTGGAGAGAGTCTCCCCAGCTTGGCCACATTTATATCTCAAAAACTAGGATACCTAACGAAGATCTGTTTTCTCCCAGATTTAGTCGAAATTAGTCGCCAAAAATCAGAATTAGTCGATCACTGGTTCAAAAGTTAGAAGGATTTATAGGTGGCCGATCTGGAGGGACTCTCCCCGGCTTGGCCACATTTATATCTCAAAAACTGGGGCACCTAATGAAGATCTGTTTTCTCCCAGATTTACTCGCTAATTGGTCGAATTTAGTCGCCGAGTCACAGATTTAGTCGGTGTGTTATTAAAAAGATATTAAAGTAATAAATTTCTCCATACATTGGTACAAGCATGTACAAAACACTTTAAGTAGTTTCTAGACAATACGTATTATGTCTTAAGACGCTACCCCGACCAAACGACCTTGAGTATTCGGTCCTTCTCTGTCCCGTTGATAAGTCTCGCTCTGTCTCGCTCACTCCGCCCGCGCATTTATCTCAAAATCCACAAAAAAATTGGAATTCTTTTAATAAAAAAAGATAAGCGATCTTTTCAAATAAAATAAAATGTGGAATATTTAGATTTTTAAATTATCTATCCATTGGTGTAATTCTTAAATTAACAGAACGTCAACTTTAGCAAAAGAAGCATGCTATCAATAATTTTAGAACATTTTTTACAAGGAGATTTTAAATGTATTTATAACACATAAAAATAAATTAAAATGTGCAATAAACTAACAAATAAAATGCTTTTAGATATAGTTAATTACGCTTCATTACTGAGTTAATAGCCTCTGAATAACGACAAAAAACGCGGTTTTGCCGCGAAGATCGCCTTAAGGTGGAATGTTTGTTTCTAAATAAACCTAAATATATAGTTATTCTTTGTTATTATATATCTACCAAAAAAGGAAAGCAAGCATTACCTAGAAACAGATCTACAATTAATTTTTTTTTTGTAGCAAAGGTTGTTTGCATCAATAAAGTTATTATTACTATAGAACAAAATGTGGAAGTCGCTAGCAGCAAGATCGCTGCGCTCCTGTGCGCTCCGTTTCATTTATGTATGGTAAGTAAGAAAGAGATAGATGCGCGTGTACAGATGAACTACGAGTACATAGAGCGAGTTGCCCGTGACGTAAATTAAAGTCAGCCAGTATAAAGTGGAACTTGTTAAGAATAGTTATGAACTCAAATAATACCGGTTTATTTACCAATGTGTGAGTGTAGATAAAGCAGTGTATGAAACTGCACATAACTAATTATATCTGTGTAAATATGGAGAAGTCTTTGTTAAGTTTGAAATTATATATATTATTAATGCAAACAATATAGTAGGTAAGCAAAATTATCTAGTAATTTAACATTCAGTTATTATGTAATTTGAAAAAATTCCAGTGGATGAGATATTTGTATTAAAAAAAGCTATTTACCTAGATTAATCTCACATTCGTACATAGCCATGTTTACGTAGGGCTGCGGCTGATCTACGTAGGTAAACATGGCTAAGTATGAATAAATTCTATGACTATTTAAGTACAAAACTTAAAATTCTACGTACATTAACTAGTAGCATTTCTTTATCTTTGTTTTTTTAGTACATAAGATACTTTTTATTGCGGGAATATGTTCACTAGGGATAATTTTCGATATTCACACGGGCGGAGCCGCTGGCAGAAGCTAGTATATTATAAGTTCAAACTGTGTGTGGTATATCAGGGACGATTCACACCGGAACAGCAGCGACCGGCAGCAGCAGGCAGCGAGGCCAGCGTCACCGCGGCGGCCGCGCTTTTCCTCCTGACACCACACGTCTATTCTCCTCTTGACCAGTTTAGCTTCTAAATAGTGATGTTAATATACTCAGTTGGTCCCTTATTTACTTTCAGAAACCATCTAAAATGTCAAGACGCGGTCGCGGGTTTAAAGTTAACTTAGATAGCCAGAAAACCGTATATCTTGAACATAAAGATGTACTTTACCCAATACAGCCAAAAAGAAATGATGCAATTTATGATCTCCTGTTTAATAAATTTGACAAACAAATGTCTAAGGATGCAATATTTCTTAGCATAAAGAAAAACCACGCACTTTTTTTTGGTTCAAATGTTAAACAAGAGGAAGAAAGAGAAAAACAATCGATTTCGAGTAATGAACTCGTGTTGGAGACAGAATTTTCAACCAGAACGTCATCTGCCGGAGATAATTATGTATTGAATGAAGATTTGGAAAACCAAACAGATAGTGAAATTACATTTTCTATAGTTATAGATGCTTATCAGTGGCGAGAAATAGAGCCTACAAAATATTACTATTACCGCAATGATCCCAAAATACCCAATTCACGCTACAAGTCCGCAAGAAGATTTCAAAAACAAAAGTGGACTACCATTCTTCGACAAGAAATTTGGAAACAGAGCAAGAACGAATGTATATGGATATTTAAAAAAAACAGAGTTCAACCAAATGGTCACATTCTTTGCCAAGGCTATTGCAAACTATGCAAAGCAAACCTCAATATTTATTACTCTGAAAACTGCTGCACATCATCCGAAAATTTTTATGAAATGAAATGTTCGATAACAAATGTCAACAAAAATTATAAACACGATAAATCTGTAAAAGTTAGGGTAACAAAGTACCATAAGCAACAGTTAGAAGAAACTTTAGCAAAAAACCATCCAATAATTACTAGAAATTTGCTAGCTAATCAACACATGGAAATAGGTGATGTAGAACCACCTATTATACCAAATATAGGAGCTCTACAAAAAATTAGAAGTAGGATGAAACAAGCTCCCTTTCTTCACTCTTCACCTGTGTTATCAGTTTGGTGTATGGCATTTACACCACCATACAATGAAACTATTCGACAAATTTCCATATTTCCTTTTTTTATTCTGTACTGGTCAAGGGAACAAAATTATTTTTATAATTTATTTTCTAGATCAGAAAGATATATTAGAGTGTCAATAGATGCGACTGGTTCTGTTGTCAAAGGAACTGTATTACCAGAAGTCAATATCTTTACAAAAAACGCAAACAAACAGAAAAAACACGTGTTTTTATACGTAATGATGTGCTATCGTGAAGATGGTAGCAGTATTCCGTTGTGCCATATGTTATCTGAAGTTAATACGCAAGAAAATATTAGTATGTTTTTAAAGCAGTGGTTGAGTGGTAAATCCGCACCAAATGAATGTGTCTCTGATGATTCTGCTGCAATATTAGGTGCTGTTGTAACAAACTTTACAGGGTTTATTTCTACAAATAGCTATTTACAAAATTGCTTTAACATATTAGAAGGCGACAACCTTGTTACATTCGTCTCGATAAATCTCATTTCGTTAAAAATCTGTATAGACAATCATGCTTCGAACATGTAGATAATCGTGTAAAGAACTTTTATGTTAGATGTGTCTTATTACTTAGGCAAACTGCAAATTATAGCCAATTAAAAAATATTTTGGATGATATTATAACACTCGCCTTGAACAGATATGGTGGGTTAACGGACCAAAACAAGGTATCCAGGTGTAGTAATGCATTATTGAAATTACAATCAATAATTACGAATTTAGAAACAATACCTAGTGACATGTCTAAAGAGGATATAACAACTGAATGTATAGAAGAATATGATGATATAGATGAAAACCCTTTGATAAGGTTTTGTAAAAACGTACAGACACGAGAAACAATATATAATGAAAACATAACACCGGATTTTGATAACGAAAACCTTTACTATTTCCCTACTTTTCTAACATATTTATATAGAATTTTTAAAAAAATACCTTTATGGGGTGAAGTTATGTCTGAATATTTTTACTTATCCAAACCTAATCCATCAAGTACAAATGTAGAAAGTTATTTCAAAGACATAAAAACTCTTTTAATGGATTCTAATAGGGAAAGATTAAGAATTGATGATTTTTTAATCAGGCATATAACACAAGTAAAAGGTTGCCTGAAATTAGCCATTAGTGATTTAGGACAACATAGAGACAACACACCTGTCAAAAAAAACATTATAACTTTAGAAACAGATGATCGCAAAAGCTTCGAACAAGAGTCTGTATTTTTGGACGTTCCATCTACCATGGAAAATTGGAAAGGACAGATGAAACCTAAATCAAAAAAACCTAAATCAATCCATATTTTAAAAAATGGCTCTGTAACTAATTCGTATGTACAAAATGTTGACACCTTTAATACTTGTGCTTTTGATAGTATATTTCAAAGTTTGGCTATAGCTTATGTTGATCGACCCCATGTTAAAAAACATATATTAGAGAATAAGGATGTTGCAATTTGTCAAATTATTCAACAAATAGTTGAGAACAGTGGGGATAAAACCGAGTTATATAGAAACAGAACTAAATTATTATTAAAGCACTTTCGGACAGAGGATGACACGTTTCACCAACTTGTTAACTGCGAATGCAATACGTCCAAAATTATTGATCACATTCTCTATCCACTATTTTATAGCACAATGCGCCAAAAAAAATGCACTAACGAGCGGTGCTCTAGTCAGAGTAATTTATTAAGAAAGTGTCAGTATTTACCGATTAATATCGATGTAATAAAAAAAGATGGCATTTCAGCATTATCCAAATCGATTAAATTAACAATCGAGAAAGAAAAAGGGATGTGCTCTGATTGCGGCAAGCAAGTGAGATTTCATTACTACTTATCGTCTATTTTATTTATTGAAACAACTGGTATTTCTCAAATTAATCTGACTAACATACCAGTGACTATTACAGTAAAAAAACAAAAGTTTTCTGCTTTAGCGGTGATTGAGTACATACCTGGTTATAGGTCATTACAGAAGTTGGTGCTACCGAAAGTCTACAAAAACTTGGGAATGCTTTGACGATTTGCAAGATTTAATTTCTTTACCTTCCACAGAAATAATACCGCATAACTTAATTTACACGTTGTAAGTAAACTCATAAAAATAAATAATAGATACTGTGATTAAAATTTCTACTGTGATTAAAATGTATACTGTGATTAAAATTTATACTGTGATTAAAATTACTATTTTAATAAAAAAATATGTAAGGATTGTAAGGATTTAAGTAATAATACTGCTATTAAATATTGTTAAGGTTATTATTATGGTTAGTGCAAAGATTTGATATTGTTTTTTGTTTTTATTGTTGTGTTTATACTATTATTATCCGCGACAGCGGACGCTGGGGACGAGCCTTCGTTATTTTTAACATTTTACTGTAAGTTCAAAAAATGTTAAATAATAAATAATTTTATATTTCGACAACAGAAGTTTTATTATACTAACCTTAATTAGAGCCAAATGGTGTCATATTAGGTATTAGATACCTAATATATATATACAGATAGGTATATACATCTTTGATTTAAGAGCGCTGGGTTCCCGTGCTAGCATAGTATTAGGTAGATACATCATATATTCTTATTTGGAAACAGAAGTTTTATTATTCTAACGTAATTTAGGCCTTAACATTATAATTTGGTAAAACAGTTGTATGCGACTGTACATCTTGACACCAAATAGGCCAAGAGCCAGGTGTAATGTTTTCAAAGAAAATTAACCTACTCTAACATAGCAATTTATAACATAAACAAAATTATTTAATTGAGAATTTATATCTCTCTGACATTTCTAATGACTTTAGACCGATAAAACGAGAAGTATATTACACATATTAACAGAAATATTTTTATCTTGGCAATTTTTCGTTATCTTTTCGATCTAGCTCTTGGACTATACCTTAAAAGTTGAACTCATTTTATCTTCTAAACTAAGACCCGACTAAATCTGTGACTCGGCGACTAATTTCGACCAATTAGCGAGTAAATCTGGGAGAAAACAGATCTTCGTTAGGTGCCCCAGTTTTTGAGATATAAATGTGGCCAAGCCGGGGAGAGTCCCTCCAGATCGGCCACCTATAAATCCTTCTAACTTTTGAACCAGTGATCGACTAATTCTGATTTTTGGCGACTAATTTCGACTAATTAGCGACTAAATCTGGGAGAAAACAGATCTTCGTTAGGTGCCCCAGTTTTTGAGATATAAATGTGGCCAAGCCGGGGAGAGTCCCTCCAGATCGGCCACCTATAAACCCTTCTAACTTTTGAACCAGTGACCGACTAAATCTGATATTTGGCGACTAATTTCGACTAATTAGCGACTAAATATTTGTGTTATCAAAATTAAAATCCCTGATGGTGGCCAAGCCAGAGTCAGCCACACACAGTCGTAGGTTAAAAAGAAGACTTATCTTTACCAATAATGACGTAAAGACCGAATACCTTCGCATAGTACACCCTCTATTTGGAAGTAGCTATCACCTTACGGAACTATTTATTTGCCAGTATTGGAAATAAAAAATACTACCATTGGTAAACAAAACGATCCGTTTTTGGTTTGCACCAAGCATTAGTTGTAGAACTGCATAATTTTGAGTACATATACCTCATTTGTTATAGCTTTAGAAAAAAGAGGCTCGTAGAAGCAGGAGTGCAAAACATTTCATTTCAAAATTAAGTTCTAACTTTTTAGGTAGATTTAAGACAGTACTAAATACTGAGATAAACGAAGTAAAAGTAATGTTTATTTTAGATAATGTTCTATTTACAATAACATGTTCATCACACATTACAAACCTACAACAAAACGAATGAATGAAACAAACAATCACATGATGATTTAAATCTAATTAAGGTTATAAGAAAATAAAATATATATTTTTTACAATACTTTATTTTTAATAACAACTTACGACCCACAATACGTTTGGTAAAACTTCGTCGCCATAAACTAATTTAGTTACTCGGTGTTTTTCACTCCTGCTTCTTTTAGGTTTTTAGCATTGACACTTTAATTTTTTTGGCATAAATCGTAACTGCAACACCTTTAATATAATTTTGTTATGAAGTGTACATTAAAAAGAACCTTTTTTAACTTCTGTCTAATGGTATTGTAAATGGAGTATAGGTAAATGCAATGTCCTCGACCAGCTCTGATCGTACCCCCATAAACTACTGCAATGTTTATAAACAACTCATCCTCACAAAGTTTATCAACGATCTAAATATCTCAGTATCGACATGCATTAATTATTCTGAAGTTGCTTATACTACTATACCCACTGGTTTAGACAACTACTGTGCCCGTATAGAAAATACTATGTGATGAATATTTGGAAAAAGTGGCTTCCATGCTCCCTCTTTTTTTGTAAAAAGCGTCATCTGTCATATTCCGGGTGGACTACATGTATTCATTGTTACTACGTTATAATTTGGAAATATGATAGATGGCGCTACTGGCGCCGGTTTACTAAAAAAAAAACGAACTTCACACTCCGTAAATCATTTTAAGGTGAATCTAGTCGACATTTTTTCTGTACAAACTTCGGGAGTAGGTATATTACTCCACTGTTCGATAATGCACATCAAAAATTTAACATGGTATGGTTTTGTCTCATTATTAATATTGTCTGTATGCAGGCGCGGATCCTACCCTCAAAAAGGATGTGGGCACAGCTACCCGAAAAATTACCAAATGCGATTCGGAGTATGAACTCGCTCATGATCGATAACTATAGTGCATTCCTTCAAAAGAGATGTTTACAAATTATTTGACGCTCTGACCAACATTTTATACAGTGTTCGTGGGTCACAGTTCACACTGATCGTTTTTAGAAAAAAAAAGTAGTCTCCGTTCCTTTCTAAGCACCGTCGCGTGTGACGGAACCATTGACTGAAGCAGTGGGTCCACTCTTCTTAAGGAATATCTTCCATGCCTTTTTCAAACGCTGCCACCGGCATCTTCACGGTTTCTCATAACTAATTTCTCTGAGTGTATCTTTTATTTTAGGAAATAAATAAAAGTCACAAGGTGCCAGGTCGGGACTGTATGGAGGATGACTCACTAACTCCACACCTTCGATACTCAGCCTGGCGGAGTGAGCTGGAGCGTTGTCGTGGTGGAGGAGGATCCTGCTTCTTGCGCGTAACCAATAACTAACTTACCAATCTGCAGTAACAGTACTTTTATCTTCTGGGCAATATTGTTGCAAAATGACACGTCCGTCCAAAGAATGAGGCAATCATCTTTCGGCAGATCTTCAAATAGAAACATCCATTAATTGCAGATTGTCTTTTGGTTCCGGGTTCGTAACAATATATCCAGCTTTCATCACCTGTGACCATGTCATATACTGCATTCGAGTCACCTCTGACATACTTTTCAACAATTGAGCGGCACCAATCTAACCAACGGCGTTTTTGATCTTCCGTCAAAATAAAAGGTATCCATCTAGCTGGTACAATGCTTTCTGACGCCTATACAATATACAGGGTGATTGGAAGATGGGTGCAAAGCTTTAAGGCGAAGATAGTACAGACAATTTAGAACCATTTAAGTCATGGTTGTCTTAGACGAAGTCTTACCAAATATTTTTAACCAAATTTTTAAGTTTTTTTTCGGAAATTCTCAAAATTTAATGTAAACTGCATAATTATGGCCAAATTGAATGATAAATGAATTCATTTTTTATTTATTTAATTAAAGTAATGTGTAAGCAATCAAGCAAAACATGTTTTAGGCTTCTGTGTCATTAGACATTTTTTTTACAGACATTTAAAGCTCAGAAAAAATAAAAAAATTGTACAATACGTCTTTTAAACCTTATTAAAAAAAAAAATTGGTAAGACTTCGTCTAAGACAACCATGGCTTAAATGGTTCTAAATTGTCTATACTATCTTCACCTTAAAGCTTTGCACCCATCTTCCAATCACCCTGTATAATATGATTTATTTCTTACCACAAATTACAGAGAAAGTACATAAATAGTCTACAGACACAATTTAATAATTAATTTGTGGAAGACTGGTGCCTAAACTAAGTTTTTTACAAAACCTGTATGTTAGGTCACCAGGCCCCCTGCACAAAAATTCTACATTATTATGCTATAGGTACCTACTGGAGACGATCTGATTCACATATAATATTAAAATAAAATCTCATACATTACAGTTATAATATCGCAATATTAATCATAACAGTGGGATGACGGAAAGGAAGGAATAGTGCAACTTTGAGGACTGCCCTTTGAGCCCTTTCAAGCGCTAAAAGGTACGTACCGGCGGTACCTATACGTTCATGTAAGACTTTTTGTACTTGAATCATACCAATGCCTAAAGCTGCCCAAATCTTTTGATATGTCACCATTCTATCAGCTTCTATCGTTAGCCGCACAGCACCCACTCACGTTAGTACTCGCCGTAGAAGGACGTCAAGACGTCCTTTTCGCGACTCATCAGTGAGTATGCTTCACCCACGTTTAAACTCATTAAACCAGTACTCCAATAGTAAACTGTGGCACAGGACGGGGCTTCGTCATGACATGCTAATCGAAATCTATCGTAACATTGTTGTTGAGTATGACCGCAACGAAAGTCTCTCTAGTCAAATCTATTTCGTCGCACGACATACACTTTTTCAATTGCCGCCAAATTGTAAAAAGAAATGACATATGAATTCTTTATACATCTACAGATTCCGAAGCCCTATTTCACTAGGACACCATGGTGGCACAACCACGGTCTCTGCCAGCAAAATATACACAGCTTTATGGTGGAAATCTTACCAAGCGTTCGATCGGTTGCGCAACCAACCATGCATTTTTAACAGCGCGACTATGGTTGCGCCGCCTCTGGTGTCCTAGTGAAATAGGGCCCTAAGGGTGCGTTTCCACTGAAGCGGAGCTGGGCGGTGCGGACCAAAGACGTGCAGGAATCGTGCAATCATAGACGAGACGAGTGGATGCGATGAGAATTTCAACCATTGTGATTGGTCGATTCCTGCAGGTCTCCGCTCCGCTCCGCTTCAGTGGAAACGCACCCTAACAGTCGTGTCGGAGCATCGTTCGCCGGTTACAGATGAAATTCAAAAAGCGAATCGTTCGGTTGGCGAACCTTTCATCGGAGATACGAATGTCGGACAACTGTGTCTGAAATTAGGACAATATTAATACACCACATGCGCTTTGCAGAATATAATGATGTAATATAATTTCTACTATTAGTCTCAAGATCATTTTAGATTCCCTCCTCCCCTTTCTACTCCGAACCTGAAGTTCCAACACGATGTTCTTCAACAAAAACTTCCAACACGTTAGTCCCTTAAACTCCTGAAGCATGACGAAAATTCTCCGTAAATGCGAAACCTTGCATAGTTTCGCCTTCTAAGATTTGTAAAAAGTAGCTAAAAATTATTTATTAGTAAAATAATGTGAAAATGACATGAACTGATATGTAAATTCGTTGAAAAAAGGCAAGATGTGAGCAGCGACGCATCCTGCAGCCGCAACAGCCATATTAATGCTAAAGTATAATCTTAGAGCTACAGCTAGGGAGCGCCAACGCAAGTAATTGTTTCGTTACTTGATAGCGCGGTCACCTCATGCGAGTAACATAATAATTACGAATCTGTAGTACCTATAATTTTTGACATCCACGAGAGCGGGAAAAAGCTAGTTACATATAAATATTTAGAAATAGATAAGTATGAGGTTTCTCTTTATTAGTGCTCCCCAAGATTAGCAATAGAAATTGCACAACCAACTTATCTATTTCTGACAATTTCTATTTATTGAAATAAATAATAGACACTTTAGCATTGAAATTTTGAAATACGTTTGCACCGTCAGGATGAAGGTGCCATCCATTTTGAAAACTCATTACCTACCTATTGGCTATTCAGCACATACCTCGGGATACTTGCTTATTTGATATTTCGTTCCGTGCTTGTTTATAGGGTTTAGATACATTCTCAGTCAATGAAACAATGTATCTGAATAGGCATTCAAATACTTTAATCAGTTGTTAAAATATAACTTGTTTTATCTCGTCCTTAAAACGAAAATGACGTAAGTTGGTACACGTCTTGTTTATATGACTCAAAACAATTTGGGACTAAATTATTTACCCAAAAATCAGTATCATTAACCCCAGGGTCGCGGTAATAAATAATTATAATGATTAACTATTGGTGCCCGCGGGTTCGTTTATCGCAGATTATAATTAGGTCGAGTCGTGAAATCCGATTAGGTATGGTAATCCGCTACCTTGAAGGCTATCAAAAATCAATCTTTCAAACCCTCGATGTTTTATTATTGGTACCAGAATTCACGAGATTGGTAAAACGATCACATTCATTTCGATATTGGTGCCGATTCTGTTGGCACAAAATTCTCCAAACTAAACTAAAAATCACCAAAATTTAGTTTATTCCTGTCAAACGACGATTTTACATTCTGAAATTGACTAAAGTGACACAACTTAACTACAATTTAGTTTGACAGCACTAAGATTGCACTGAATTATTAATTTAGTGAAGATGGTAATTTTGCTATTCTGAGTTTGTCGTTTTTCACCAAAAATTTTGACTATATTAATTTTTCTAACTAAATCTGACTATTTTTAATCGCGATTAAAAAAGTGTGGAATAAAACTAGTGGTCATGAACTAAAATTCACACCAACACTTCGACTTCAGGTGCAAAAACAATATTGAATCTTTTTTTTCTTTTCGTTTGCTTATATCTCGAAAATGGTGTGTCCTATCGCAAAAATTATGATAATTTGGACCCCCTTTAATAAATCCATAAGCCCCATAATCTCAACATGTAGGTAATTTTTTTTTTCATGCCAAAGTGAAAAAATCCTTAATAAAAACGTCGAGGCTGGCCCCTGCGCACGCTTCATTCAGCTCTTAAAAAAATCATTGCGTAGGGCACACAAGTACCACGTTGCGAAGCCAAAAGAAAAAAAATACCACCTGCAGGCTTAGCACGACAACCGTAGAGAAGCGTTTTGTCGACGGAAGACTAGACAAAAATTACGTTTCCGTGTAGACAGTTGTCAGTAGACATGGGCGAAGTAGCTCACTGAAAAGAAAAAGAGCGATTAGCTCTTTCACTCTAAAGAGCTATAGCACTCTTCTAGCTCACTAGCTCTTCTATAGCTCAGTGACACAGACGCCGAGACGCCGACTGTTAGCTCAATTGACTCACGCCGCACGCGCGTTGAAGGCGACACGGGTCGGCTCGCTCAATAGTGAGTAGCTCTTTGGAAGTTTGGATTCTTTATTACTCACTAGCTCTTCTATAGCTCAGTGATTCAGACGCCGACTGTTAGCTCAATTGACTCACGCCGCACGCGCATCGAAAGCGACGGGTCGGCTCGCTCAATAGTGAGTAGCTCTTTGGAAGATTGGACTCTTTATTACTCACTAGCTCTTCTATAGCTCAGTGATTCAGACGCCAACTGTTAGTTTATTTGACTCACGCTGCACGTGTGTCGAAGGAAACGGCTCGGCCCGCTCAATAGGCATTGTCAATAGCTCTTTGGAAGATTGGAGTTAAGTTAAATAAGTTTTTCTGTTTTTTTTTAATATAATGTTATGACTTTACGTAAATAACACGCAAAAAAATAAACATTGCAGAAAATACTTTGGCACATTATAAAAAGGAACCTTTTATAATGTGCCAAAGTATTTCCTACTTTAAAGCTATGGTCATAAAGATAGATTTACAGTGATTTATGTCGTATGATAGTCTACAATGACGTATTGTATCGAAGAGCTACTGTTGGAAGAACGATCAGCCGCTGACTTCGGTCGGTCATCGGTGTCTCGCTGAAGTACTGAGAGTCTGAGAGCTAACTGAGCTAGTGAGCTGCTTAGCGAACGAGTGAGTGAGCGAGAGCGACGTCCATCAAAAAGAGCTAGCTCTTTTCTATCACTCGCTCACGAGCCATGTCTAGTTGTCAGTTTTTCACCGAGAAATGTAGACAAGCGATTTCTATTCTACAGTAGAGTAGAAATAGAAAGCGTCATGCCAAGCCTACAGGAGTCGCGATTGTCAAATTCGATTTTAGTTGTCAAAATAATTTTTAAGTTTAGAGATTTTTTTTTGCAGAATAGCTTTAAGATTCTCATAGCCAAAAGTAAGGAATTTTAGTGATAGTTAAATTAGTTTAGTTCGGTGTACAACACAATCGGCACCATTATCCCCCAATTTTAGTTGCATGACCTCTGCTTTGCTCGTGCATGCATCAGTGTGTAGTACTTAGTAGTGACAGTCTCGAATTTTAGGATATTCTGGAACAATTGATAACAAACGTATGTAAGCTTTATCTAGCAGCTACACAATAATAAAGTGTTCAGCGGTTATGTGGTAACAAGCCGACAAATGGACTAACATAAATAAATGTCAAAAAACGATAAAGCGTGCTGCCGATAAATTCGTGTGCCGATAAATTATTCTATAAGCATAACCGGTTATTACACTATGTCCAAAAAAAATGAGACTTTTTGACCTCTACAATTGATTGCTTATATTTATTATAAGTAGGTAGGTACAATACTTTTCAAAATTGATAAAAAATACATTTGGTACTGTCTGACTGGAATTCTGTTATTTATTTATTTATTTTATAACAGCTTAAAATATCATTACAGGGTTGTTGATATATACGAGGACACAGATAGAAACGTGCACCCATATTCGAAGTCATTTCCTAAACTCCATTCCGGGTTGACTACCTCCATCAGTGCCATTGCAGCTTGATACTCGTAGACATTGACATAAAGTGGAGGTGAGTAATCGTCTGCCAAACTCAAGGTACCTCGAAACCTACTTCAACATTGATTAACGCAGCATGCAACATGTTAATTATGGGATTGATAAGGATGGTATGTTTTTTTGTGTAATTTCAAGTATCGCATCCGCTAAAAGGAACGCTGAACTCGTCACAGAATTGTCTATTCATAATTATCTGAGGTATTAATTCCTCTAAATTCACACAAACTGGCGACACTATTTGAATGGCGGCTGTTGTCATGGCGACCTCAGTCGAGTATGGGTCGACGAAGTTCCTTCAAACGGACTTAGAATCGGCCTTGGTTTTTTTAACATGAAAGAACAACACCAAACTTTCTAGAATGGTGACGACAGGAGTCAGCCTCTTACATTGAAACAACTGTAAGGTTACCGTTGTTGGGTCTCGTTGGCAAATGTCACTCATCTGTAATGGTGTTAACACAGGCGATACGATACTACGTAATGCTGAAATCATGGTCTGGTCTTCCAAATGTACGAAAGAATCACTATTCTAAGTAGTACCTATAAGAATATCAGCTAGGTTTAGTGTCCAAAGGTCTTGGTCTGAGTGCTGCACGAGGATCTTAAATCTAAGTAGTCCACAAGATAGTAAAGCCACTGATGACATCTGGTACTCGTGTAAACGAAGGTCAACAAATAAAATTAATCTGCCTGGCCTTATTCTAACTTTTGGGTCGACTGGAAGTCGACCCCGGCTGACGGCTTTTCGTCTAACTGGATGCATCTGAATAAAAAAGGTCATCTACCCAAACCCAAATATTTTGTGATTACCTACTGCAACAGTCATAGTATGAAATATTATAAGAACAAAAATGACTATCTGTGTAAAGCCAAAGGTTAGCTACAAGATTTGATAGTAGTTACTATAAAGACTTGCCATTCGCAGGGATAAATCAGTAAGAATTTTGGGATTAAAGACATCCGTCAAATGTCTTTGAATATGTGGAAAATACTAGTCTTATCGATTTGTGTCGTTGTGGACGCTGGGAGTGTAGAGGATTTATATGGTAGTTGGGTGCCGGTCGCGTTTTATCCTGTGGCTAATTACATCCCAACATGCCTGCGAGTGTCTTTCGCTAAGGATTCGAACAATATCGAATGTACGTGTGCGGACGGGAAGAGGACAACCATGTTGGAGTTCAGCGTGCCGGAGCAACGCGCCGAGGTGCAATTATTTCCTGTGCTTATTTTGGACATCCCCCATGACATAGTGCCTGCGTTGAATGTCTCCTGCACATGTGATGACAAAGAATACCGAAGTCGGAAGGTCGCGATTTTTATCAATAGTAACTACTGCGTCCTTTACGAGATTCAGAACTATAGTCTTTATGCCGAGGACGAATCAGTCGTTGCACAAATTTTCGCTCGAGAAATCCCGACGTTTAAGGAACTCCGTTCAGTGATGAAAAACATTTCGGAATTAGTAAAGAGGAATAGTGGGATTATGTGCACACTGGAGTATTTCGATGCAGAAATACGATATATGGCGCACCGTCAGCAAGATTTGTCCCAGGAGCGAAGAGTTCGGTCGCTGCGGGTCCAAAAGCTTACCTAACTTGGTAAAACTATTCAGTGAATACGCGAAGTTTATAAGAAACCATAAACACAAAGGAAATGATTAATTTTCAAAGTTATGTTGTTGCTGAAGATGAGTAAAAGTTGATCGACTTCATCTATAATTCCATGGTGGTGCAATATTATAGTTAATACAGAATCATTTCGCTATTTTATTTATTTGAACATTTAATTAAACGCATATTTATTATCGTACTAATATTATAAATGTGAAAGTTTGGATGTTTGTTACTCAATCACGCAAAAATGGCAGGACGGATTTGGATGAAATTTGGCATACAGATAGTTTGGAATAACATAGGGGATCCATTTTATCCCAATAGTATGTTCCCGTGGGATAATTTTTGAACTACACGCGGGCGAAGCAGCTGGCAAAAGTTAGTGCTCTATAAATCTGTGCAGGCACGCTGGTTGCGAGTACTACGAATAACGCACCTGACCTTTCTGAAGAACACCACCAGTACTATAGGTACCTACGTCCGAAATTATTAGATAAATTATCTCCAGTTCCAACTTAAAAACGACCTTTGTCTGCTGCATATCATCCACGCGCTATCCTTGTGTCAATAACTCAAATACCATCTTCTAATTTTATTAAAAGTCGCCGCATCGGCCGTCCTCGTTTTATACATCTCTTTTAACTAACCATAACATCATCTTTCAAACAAGCTATCCTTTGTTCTTCACTTATAGCCATATACATTAATAGCTACGTTCCTCCTCAAAGCTACACGACATTTCCTACAATTTTCATTCATTGAAAATCATGAATGAAGTTCACGCCGCCGCCCGTCTACAGACACAATGCCAGACGCCAAAACTCACACCCCTCATTTACGTCTAGGGAGACAACTAATCCTATTAGGGCCCTGATTTCGTCAGTCTGCCGCAAGGCTTCGAACGGGAAGGTAATGTCGTATTTCAAAAAACTTTACGAATAAGTTGCTGCTGAAAATGATTATGATAAAAAACAAAAGAAACATAATTATGCAAAAAGAGACAAATTACATAGGATGCAAAACCCCAAAAGATGTGACTTGATAGTACTTCTGGGAAAAGAAAGTACGTATAGAATAGATAACATGCTTTCATAAGTCTACCTTCGAGGGCAAATTGGATCCGGGCTCGCGTCAGTCGGCCAGTGGGTCTTGACAAAGGATGGGGGTTGTTACGATTTGAGAGGGTCCGGGCAATCGTACTTATTTACGAGAAAACGGTTTAACTGTGTTTTGAATTAAGTGTTTGTTACAATGAAATTAATTTAATTAAAATTCGTTGTATTGTTTTTGCTGAAATTAGTGCTTTTTTAGGTTTATCTGGTTGGTAAGACGTCTTGGAATTCTGTTTATAGCACTATGTTTTCACAGTTTTTTTTTTATTTGTCATACATGCCTTACTGCCTTAGGCTTCGCCCACTCACGTAGGTATACTTACTTATCGCTATATAATGTTTTATTTAACTGCATTCTCGCTGTAGAAATCAGAGAGTTAAAAGAAAAGGCGTAATAAAAATAAGATGCACGTCACAGCTTCAGGTCACAGCAATATCGGCGCGGTCGAGCCACGAATGTTTGATTTGACCTAAGTATGCAGTGGTTGACGTCAATTAGATGGAATGTGTTATATGGGGTCGTTTTAAAATATTGTACTAATTTAACATTGAATTTGTTATGCGACTATCCTAAGGAATATTTTCGAAATGAAAACGCCTTGTCGTGGATTTAAACCAGTGCATCTGCGAATCATATCCGCTTCGAGCAATCACACAATACTTCCGAGCTAACTAAACGGATACTTGTTATTCAAATGTATTACTGAAGCATTGCTTGTCGATAAACTTATTTTAAGATGTAAAAATATAAATAGCTGTTAAGCTGCTATGTTGATTTAACTTGATCTACTTCATACGAAAGTGGTTTGTTATGTAGGTAAATAATGTTACTGCCAAGTTATTCTCTAATAGTAGTTGGCTTGCCGGTTGTTAAGGATTTAATTTATATTGGACTTTATTTACCAACGCGCGACATAGTACCTACTGATTTAAAAACTACAGTATTAAGTACAAAACTAGTTAATAATGCAGTGGGAACTACAAGAAGTCGTTTATTTCTGACGACGGAAACTATTAGGTAATTCACTTACACGATTAAATTATTCACTTGAAAAGACCGCACAGGTGTGCCACCCTGCCGGTGTGGTGCCGCCGTCGCGTCGCACTTTCCGCTGTAATTATTGGTACAGTTGGCAAAGAAACGATGGGAACGAGAGCTGAAACAAAGTTTTTACAAAGTGCAAAAAAAAAATTGAGTGCCCATCAGTTTTCGTTTTTTTAGGTTTGGGTTTGTTTTGTTTTTTTTTGGAACGAAGTTCCGCGTTAACGCGACCTACTAGGGGTGTTCAATAAAAAGTGATAATGAGTATGAAGCAGTTTTAAATTATTTATTGTTATTTTATTTTTCGATATAATCATCTTTGAGGTTGGTATATCGTTTTTCTAATCCTAAGATTCCCTTCTTAAAAAAATCTTCATCTTGATCGCTTAAAAAATCATGTACGGCGGCAATCACTTCCTCATCATTGCCATATTTGTGACCTCTCAGTTGTTCTTTTAACCGCAAGAACAGGTAGAAATCACTAGGCGCAAGGTCAGGTGAGTATGGAGGATGTTCTATCAATTCAAATCCAGCATTTTGGATAGCAGTCATCGCAACTCGACCTTTTGTGCGGGGGCGTTATCTTGGTGAAACAACACAACTTTAGCAAGTTTGCCGCGGCGATTTTCGCGTATTTCCTGACGCAGTTTTTTATTTGTTCTGCGTATAAAGGCCCCGTAATAGTGGCCCCATGATTAAGGTATTCAATCATTATCACCCCCTGGCTGTCCCAGAAAAGAGAGCCCATAATCTTACCGGCGGATGGAATTGCCTTAAACTTCATAGGCGTTGTAGATGACGGCCTCTTCCAAGTCATGGACTGTTGTTTCGTTTCAGGATCATAATGGTGGAGCCATGCTTCATTCATAGTTACGAAGCGAGCCAAAATCGGTCAGGATCTTGTTGTAACAATTCCAAATTGATTTGAGAAATCCGCAGTCTTGTTTGTTTATGCTCGTCTTTTTTCATGCCCAAATGTTCATGTATAATACTATGGATGCTTCCTATCGAAATCTTTAGTTTTTCAGCTACAAAACGAACAGTAACACGACGATCTCCAAAACAATTTTTTCAACTTTTTTATCATTTGTTCGGTAACTGCCGTCGTAGGGCGTCCCGAGCACGGGTCGTCTTTAGTTAAAGGTCTTCCTCTCTTAAACTCGGCACACCACCGCGCAACCGTAGAATACGGAGGAGCATTAACCCCTAATGTTCCTTTCAAGTCTAGATTTACCTCAGTAGTAAATTGTTTCATCCAGAGATATTTTATTACGGCGCGAATTTAAATTTTATCCATTTTGCGTACCACGCTCCGACACGACGAAAATAAATATCTTCTATTTTTAAAATAAGAAAAGAAAATCAATCATTTTTATTTTTTTTATTTTATCAAATGTCTGGGCTTTACCTGCCAGTATTTACTTTTTTGTTGTTCAAGGAGTTTATATGCCATTATTACATTTTTTTAAACACCCCTCGTATGGTAGTTATGCGTTATGCTCTCCACGCGACTTTTCGTCTCTCTCTGTTACATATGAGTTTGTGTGCTTGCGGGTATCGCGTTTGGAACTTCGTGGAGGTGCTATTTTTTTTTTGAGATTAGTGCGAAATCCTCGCGTACGAAGTCGCTGTCAAAGTGCTAGTATAAAGAAAGTATGTAGGTTGGTAGGTTCTATAAAGTTGCTAAACTATTGTTATGATCATTTGCATTTCGCATACTACCCATGGTAAATATGACGATGGTATATTAACGTTATGTTACACTCATGTTCCACATGCACCCATATTATGCGAATTAGTGTTTCGAAAGGCTTCTTCAGACAGCCGCGAGGCGAGGTAGTGCGACGCGACACTTGTTGAGCAATTTCCATGAAGTTTTATAGAAATTGTATTACGAGAGTCGCGTCGCTCCAGTTAGAAAAAACCTTTTAAAACCACTTTACGAATTTAAATGTTCTTCTTATTTTCTTGCCGACTACTCATTGACTTCCTACTTAATGTTTTATAGTGTTGATTATGAAAAACTCTTTTGAGTCATTAAAATAATGTTTTCTGAGTGGTTCTTATAATTTTGAACTATTCAACCCGACTGCGCTTCTCCTTTTTAAGGAAATTTATCACCGACTGGATGGCATTTCATCATTTCACGTTCCTGGTTCGTGCTGTGAACAAATAATTAATGAATAATTCAACTCCCACCGAAAGGACTGACCGGCTAGCAAAATACAGAATTGTGTAGAAAGCGGAGAGTGACGCCTTTGTCAATACAGGCCAGTTAGATAGACTACATTCAACGTGCCAATGCTGCCAGTCTTCTGGGCACGTTTCAGGATGACAACAATGCGGACGAGTTCTTCGACGCCTTCGTTCCCTTTTGTTTTGAGTATTTATTTGTATATTTCGTTTTCTAGTTAGTAATTTGATTAAGTACAAAGTGTAAATAGTTAGTTGCATTATATATGTATTAAGGATTTTAATGTATAGGTATGACAGGGGTTCCCAATCTAGTTTATACTGCGACTGCCTTTTACTTGTTATAATTTCTTTGCGCCTCCCTTGTAAAGGAAGATACCTGCGTGCAGCTGGAGAATCTAGAGTCGGCTAGACTCTAGCTAGATTATTTTTGTACAAAGAAAACTCCAAAAGAATACAGAATCTTACTAACTTTTATTTAGTTACAATAAATATCATTTACTATGCTAGGAAAAACAGTAGGTACAATTAATGAGACGCTTGCTTTTCTCCGCGTAACTTCTAAAATCTGGGCTGAAGTTTTTAAAACGCTAGTTCACTTCTTTTTCTAAATTGAAATATGAGTTGTATTTCAATTTAATGACTACAACTGCAAAAAAGCCAATTTCGCTAAAGTACGACGACGTTGCAAGAGGTACGAGTAATAAGTAGATACGAAGCTGTGGTTCTGATTTCTAGTACGTCGCGTGGCGTTGACTTGAGCGCATCGGATGCACACCTTGACGCCCGCCCTGAGACAACGCCACGACCGCGACGTCTCGGGGCATCGCGGCGTTGACGCTCATTAAGGCAAATTGGTAATACGAGATTATTACTAAACATAAAGTGATTTGGCCCTACATTTCCTGTGTCGCCCCTCGTTATTTTAAGCGTGTGACTTCATTATAGAGTACCAGCTAGACAGGGTGACACAAACAAATTTGTGTTTTGAAATTAAACAAAGGGCTCTTGGGGTAGGTACTTTTCGAAAGGCGACACTTTGAACGATGTGCACCCTTGCAGTAAGGCTAATGACACAGTCTAGTGTCATTAGCCTTACTGCTTGTGCCGAGGATCGCAACGGTATCAGTCAAATGTAACCTTGAGAGACAAAAATGTCGTCGACTTTGTGATGATGATTATGATGAACTTAAAATGGAAATCCGAGAACTGTTGCAAGGTTTTCAAGATACTCAAAACATAAAGCACGACTTACTGAAGACACATTTGGAAGAAGTTAAATCACAAACGTCTTCGATACGTAGCACAAACCAAGAAATTGAAAGAGCTCTTTCAATTTCTTTATACAACAATGAGCTGAAAGTCAATCACGGATAGATAATACCTTGTCGCCACTTTATGTTTCGGAATTTCTTACCGCCAAAACTAGGCGCCTTCACTTCCTCGCAAGAGACGACTTTGCAAGAACTGAAAAATATTAATATTGTTGGACATCTAACGGTATCGTGTATGTCAAGAAGCAGGACGGCTCTGAATATGTTCCTATTAGCGATGAAGTACAACTGAATAAACTAAGACAGTCAAATTGACTACAATTGCTCAAAATAGTAATCTTATGCATGTTTAGACTCTGTTGTTTTTTCTTCTATGTTTATGTATTTTACGAAAATTACTTAATAGAAATAAATAGTGGTGCTAACGCTTACAATCTACATTTACACATAATTACACAATTCATACTTCCTATTGCAACCTATTACCACAACTTCTCTTGCGTGCAAAATAAAACTAAAATATTCCTAAATAGGCCGTCATACATAGTATGATCGAGTGCATAATCATTTACATCCTTACGACCTAATTTGTCACATAATTTCTAGCTATTAAATTCCAAAACCTTACGATAAAACGTTATCAAAATTGTAGAATAAGTTACAAAAAGGTCAGTAGGCAACTAAACCTCGTCAATGTTTTCGTCTCATAATAAAGATTCAGTTTATTCCAAATTACTAGTAATATTTCTATTGAAGCGCAATGTTGGATAGCACCTCATTTCTTGAGGATCTCCACAGTACGCACCTCTCAAATTGTATTGAACTCGTTACTCCCGAACTTTGTAAGGAATATCTCGATGTTGCCCACGGCAAACTTACAATCCTGTCTCAGAATATACGCAGTATAAATTATAATTTTGATTCATTACTAATATTTCTGCAACGTTTAAAATTCAACCCCGATCTTATTTTAATCACTGAGTGCTGGATTGATGATCCCAAGTATTAATCTAGAAGGCTACAACTGTAATTATTCAAAAAGCTACATTAACAAAAATGTCGGTATTGTGGTGTTCTCTAAATCAGAACTTTGCGTTCTTATAACTGAACCCCCTTTCAATAATGCCAACTGTCTACAAGTAGATGTTGGTTAATCATACTCTATTGTAGTAATCTATCGATCTCCATCGGTTTATAACATAGGTAACTTCCTGTCTTCCCTGGAAAAGGTCTTGAGTAACTGCACCAGCCAGCACTGTGCATTAGTCGGTGACATTAACCTCGATATCAAAGAAACATCTACTGATCATCGTGCTGATGAGTACCTAAACCTTATAACTCATTGTGGGTATGTTCCCGGTCACATCTTTCCAACGCGTGGTAGAAATAGCTTGGATGATTAAATCGAGACTTGCCTCTACAAGTCTACAACAATTTATTGTACACAGCACAATATTGTGTATCATGTCAACACCAAATTCCATCCTAATGGCGCTACTGAAGGTTTCAGTTACTTTTAGTAGCTCCATCAGTTGCAAATTGTTGGGGGCAAAAAGTTTTAGGTCATCCATGTAGAGGAGGTGAGGTATAACCTGACTGCCTCTCCTGAGCCGATAGCCTATACCTGAATCCTCCAGCAGTGTGCTTAGAGGATTCAGGGCTAGGCAGAACCAAAGCGGACTCAAACTGTCGCCCTGAAATATACCTCGCTCGATCCTTATCGGCTCGCTATTCCTCTGGATATTTCGACATCCTGGATATCGAAGGACCGTCCTCCATAGCCTCATACATGACACTAGGCATGGGTAATATCGCTTTTACACTGTATCAAATCGTATCTATGTATCGGTTTAGAATATCGGATATCGTATCTATATATTTCAGTATCTATATATTGGCTGTATCAGTGTGGAACCCGGAAACGAAAGTGGTACCGTGATTTTTAGGTTTCGGTTTTGTTCGATTCATGAATATTTACATACATACATGTATTTTATTTGTAACTGTTTACTCGAAATCAGTGAATGTATTTTTTGGTAGTATTGATATTATGACACTAAAATGAAACTAATACTTACTTACAGTCTTTTCGGTTTTCGATTTATATTTTTATCAATTATTTTATCAGTGAATTAAACTTTCCTTCATACTTTTCTCAGGCTTAGGACTGACTGAATTACTAATAAGCGAATAAAGAAATTCGAATATCTGATCATGCGATACGATATCGGTAGAGTTCTGCGACTCATCGCGCTATATTCGCGGATATCTGATATATAGATTCAGTGCCGTCCGATATATGGATATTGGATATTGTGCCGATACATAGATATTGTATCTATAAACGATGTGTATCGCCCACTCCTACATGACACCAGTAAGGTGCACAGAATTGTATCTACTTTATACAACTCCAGCATACTCACGAGCCATGTATGTGGCACCGAGTCATAGGCCTTCTTGTAATCTATCCAACGTGTCGAAAGATCCTTTCGGGAACGGCGAACCTGTTGGCTAATGGCCCTATCAATGAGGAATAGCTCCTTAGTACCGCGGGATCATTTCCGACATCCATTTTGAGAGACAGACATGATTGAGTTATTGTCTATAATATAGAGATTTACAATCATATAGACTCTATATGATTGTAAAACTTAGCTCTCAAAATGGATGGAACTTTATATACCGTCGGTAAACACGTGATAGGCCTATAATTTTTGGGTTAATGGTCCGGCCCTGGAGATTTCCAGTTGGGCAACGGACGGACTGCACGAGCTACATTTTGGGGGGAGATGGTAATAGCCCCCATTTCTGGTATTGGATTACAGGCTCGCTCGAATTCCCAATCCCAATCACCTTCGGTGTGACTGATAGGCACCGGCCAGATACTACGCCAAAAAGGACACATGGCATCATCATCCGGTAGGCGCGAGTCAGCCACACCTTGGTCCGGTCGCTCCTAAGCCCTGTAAACCCACCATTCATCACTCTGGAAGGTGTAGTTCCGAGTGTATCGGTCCACTCGCCGCTTATACCTACGAATACGGTTCGCCCATGCATACACTTTCTGCTTCAGGAAGTCATACTCGTCGCTCAAGCTCGACGCAACTACCGCGGCCGGTATCGTCACAGCGCCCGCAGTGGGGCTGGGTACCGGCGGCGGCGAGGCGGAGCTGAGCGACGAGTCCGGAGGCGGCGGGCGTGCTCGACGTGCGGCTGATCTTGTCAACATTTCATAATTTTCTCAATTTTGTTTATTGTTCGTCGGTGGTGACATCTGTCATGTCATTTCCGATTCTGCAGTTTTTGATAAGGTTTATTCCATTATTGATATTTTGTGGTCTCTTTTGGTTTTTGTGTGGTATTTAAGATTCAGGTTTGGTTTCAAATTAAAAACTCTTGTAAAATTGGGCCAGAATTATTTTCACGACTGAAGTGTAAAGAATTAAAAAACGTGACGTAGTTACAGTTTTATTATTATTATTATAATAATGAGTTCATTTGAAATTAACAAAGCTTCACAATTTTTTTCTCAGTTTTGCACTTATAAGTTCACTTGCACAATGGTACTCATTTCCAGCAACGTGTTCACGCGCTGACAGTTGACAGACGACGACATTCTTCATTTTGTGATAAATATTCACTCCAGTATATAATGATGTAGAAGAACAATACAGCTTTCATTGGATTGGATTCCTGTTGGCAATACATTAATTTAATTATTTCAATATTCATATATTTTTCTAGAGAACTACAATAAGATTTTTGCTAAAAAATCCTGGAATATTTTGGTGCTTCAGGTTGATACTATCATTTTTATTAAATTATTTCATTCGAATATTATTTGCCTTCCTTAAATGTTTGCAAGAAGTTGCATCTATTGTTCTAATTTCTAGCTTAAATAATTAATACAGCAATGTCAATAAATTGTAGCCAAATTATTGGCAGAATTGTTTAAAATTGAGAATGGAGGAAATTGTTCAGCCAATTTTTGGGCTGTAATAGAAATAAAATACGCGACACACTGTGTCGCGTATTTTAAACCTATTCTATACATCTATTACAAAATACAGATATCCTTGTCGTTTATTGATATCTATATTTGTAATAGTTTCAAAAATAGATCATAATTTTTCTTTTGTCAAATGAATTTTTGCTAACATACATAATTGTTAGTAAGTAAATGATGCAATGACATTAATTCCTGCAGAAACTTGCTACAGTAGTAGGTAGGCGAATAACAAGGAAGATTGCCCAATTTTCTATGATATTTGAGCAACGCTCAACGCTCAATGCTGTTCACATTGTAGATATTAAAAATGTACGCAGTATCCTGGTTATAGTTACACTTAATCACTTCCGTGGGAGCGATTTTGATAAACGTTGATCTATTTTTTACATAATTAAATAAATCTAAGGATATTATAATTCCATTCAAACGTTCAGACCGGTACAGAGTTGAAACAAGTACAATTTTTATGAAAAAAATGTGTTTTTATAAACAATTAATATGGGCAATCAATATGGGCCTTCCTGCAAACGGCTTATTCCCAGGAATTGAAAATCTATTGTTCTCCAAACAATTTATTTCCATACATTGAATCCCAAGAGCTCCATAATTTTATTAGTAAAATAATAAAATACTAAAATTGTTCCCAGCGGCTCCAAACCAAATTGCCTAAGGTCAACAAAACATAAATTGCAAGTCGGGTTAGTTACACCACTTATAACTCAAGAGCGGCTGAACCAATTTTTATAATCTTAGAATTTTTTGGATTCGTCTCCGCTCCGAATAGCAGAATAACTATTAAAACATGGGAAATTCGCTCTCATCTAGTCTCCTTTCCTACGTAAATGTATGGGAAGATTCTTTACGATTTCCGACTTTTGTAATACTCAAACCTCTGGTGGTTTTGGTAACAGTACAATTGTCCATGTGAGATGCAGCTTGTCCTAAGGTCGACACCCGCAGCCTTCAGTGTCTGTCCCTATGATTGGTTGATAGTCATCGCGTGACATACGCTCACAGGAAGCTGCATGCGCTTAAACTGGTAGGGATAATTGTGAGGGATTAGTGGAATACGCGGTATAAACCCTGTCTCGCCAACTCCATAACCTGTTAGAATTTCCGCCTCGATGACGTTTCTCTGCAAAGACACGAATTTAATTACCCAATTGCCTTCAATTTGCAAGAATACTGCAGATTGATCATTGTTGAGCATTATTGTGGCCCATCCACACGCCCAAGAATTATTTTGGAACGGTATTCTACTGATGTCCCCGTTAACCAGATGAATCAGATCTTCTAAAGTAGGAACTACTCTATCAAGAGCCTGGCCGCCCACGTCAGGAACCTTCTCCAACTTTTGTAAGAACATCGGAGAATTCTTGAGTACGTATTTCCCGCCAAGCTGAACTCTGATGTTGATGGGCAAGTGCAGTCTGTAAACTTGCGACCAAAGAGTCGACCTTTCAACGAACCATTCACCTCGTCAGTCCTAGTTCTTCGAGTCACCACAGGACGTGTTTACCGGAAATCGCCATTAAAGAGAATTGTGACACCACCAATCACTTGTTTGTTCCTGGGGTTGCCCTGCTGGGTTTTGTTTACAGCTTCCACTGCTTTCTTATTTGCCATAGTGCATTAATTCTATAGGATTAAAACACAATCCTAAGCACACGCCTCTTGCCATTGTTGCGTGACACCCCAAAAACCGGTAATTATTGCTCTTTAAATCGATAGGAATCTTAAAGATGGCGTGCGCTGTTTTGCCAGCAAGAAGCATTGTGATTCTGGAAGACGCTATTGATAGTATGATCAGCCTATAATGTTCCCACTGCTGGGACATAGGCCTCCCCTCTGTGAGAGGGAGTGAGCCGTTATGTACCATGCGGCCCTAGTGCGGGTTATTAGATGTCACATGTTTTGGAAGTTTTGGTTCAAGGACATGCCGGTTTCGTCACGCTATTTTCTTTCATCGTTATGAAAGCAATGGTGATGCAATAAGTAACACAAAATAAAGCACTTGTGTAGCGGACGACAGGGGCGCGTCCAGCACCCACATTTGTCTGGGACAATCTCCCACTATTGTTGTGCGGTCCCTCGGCACCCTACTTTCAGAGTCGATTGATTCCGCCGGCGCCACACATCACCACGTACCCCTGAATGCGTATGTGTTGTGGTACAATCCACTAAGAAATCGGGGTGAGACGGGTAGCGAAGAGGAGGCAATGTTGAAATAAAATGGAGATTTATTTCTTGAGTCTTGTTCGCAGAATTTCAAATGCAGTTTCTTCCTAGTTGTTGCATCTTCGGTTGCTGCGTTGTGACTGAATAAGTACGGTATTTTTTTGTAGATGGCATCTCGCATAATTATCACTTAGAAGGTTGTCGGTTGCTTAACTGGACTTGCTTGTGGCTGCCTCTATAACTGTAGGCCTCCAGCCAGGGTTAATAAACTTTAAACTAACACGCTTAGGGCACCCCCTATAGGGCATGGACCTTGGCTTTTAAGGCGAAACTGGGGGTGGGGCAGCGGACGTATAGGGCGACAGGCTCAGCGGCGCGTGCTGGCTCGATTAGGATGTTGCAGCGAGCCTCGACGGCGACGACAGAAGGACGGCGGTCTGTGTTTATGTATTTGGCGTGCTGGTGAAGTTGCTAAATTCCTGGAGGAGGGTTGTAGCGTTGTCGGGAATGGATCCAGTATGCCTCAGTTTTCGACTCCTACTAATGCGGGAGCGACTGTAGCGGGCGGCTGTCGCAGTCGGATTAAGATCGGCAGAGTCCACCAGTGAGTGCCGACAAATGGCACGCCTTTTATACGGGCCTACTTTACTTTACATAGCGGGTTTTTTGAGCCCATTTTTACTGAGCAGTACGTGAAGTTCGATCATAATTATAAAATGGCTTCGTCCGAACAGATTAGTAACCCACCCTTATTTATTTTTCCCCAAAAAGAAATATCCCTTGGAATTCCCTGAAATATCAGAAACTGGAATTAAAGATCTAGGCTCTGAACTAAATGAGCAATAGAACAGGGTATCGAGCAAAGGAGTTACGTCTACTCTCGCCTAAAAATATTCAAAATAACGCTTTTTTTAAGTTTTAGGTGTAGGGCTTTTTACTTTCAGTACCCAAGGCAACACCGTTCGTGTTACTACATTGTGTTTATGCTAATCTCTTCGGACGAAGCTATCGTATAATTATGATTGAACTTCACGTACAGGTAAGTTCGTTTAATCATAAATGATTAACTTATCGTGTTATTTGATTTAGGCTTATTGTCTGTAAGCTGTATTGTTTAATTACTTACCTTGGGTGATTGAGTGGTGATGGAGATGCTGAAGAAGGAGATTCCAGCACGATTGTAGCTGTCGAAGAAGTGATGTAAGAGGAGGAGGAGCGTAGCCCAGTAAATTCCTGACAACATAATTTGGTCTGTAGTTTATTAACTTAAGGATTAGTTTACAAACGCTGTATTAAATAAATTAAAATGTCTCACCTTGGTTGATGGAGTGGTGCGTCAAGGCATAGGTAGTGTTGAGGGAGGATTGAGAAAGATTGTGCATGAAAAAACGGAGATTTGAGCGGAGGAAGAGTCATGCCGGTAGCTGATGCTGAAGCAGCCAACGGCGCGCTAAACCATGCAACACTCTCAGAAGTTCTGATCGAAACGCCAATTTCATTAGATTCGACCCGTAGATCAGTGTTACGGGTCGTGGCATTTAATTTGCATAATCATATGTTCCGTTCTTCAGATTGTGGCTGTGCGGGATTGTCCTAGGGACAAAATAATTAGGGCTGAGTTAAAAAGCGGCTTAGTTATTTCACACTAGCCTTTGGTTAGGGAACACTACTTACAAAGCTACTATAGGCGTAGGTAGGCGGTATAATGATTCAATAGCAAAAATGTGAAGGGATTTATAATTTCACTAGACTTTAGGTGGGCCAGTCTCATTTTTGTTAATTAATTGATTTGATCATATTTAGTGGTATCTAATTGGATTTCTAATATCTTTCCATTTCCATTTTTTTTTGTTGTAAATATTATATACAATCAACAAAAGAGATAGTGGTTGCAACCTTTTATTCTTGTTTATTTTTAATAGGATCTTTTAATTTCGCAGTTTAATTATAAATTTACAATACCACTTGAGTAGGTACACAAATAAGTGCATAAACGAAGGCCTGTTAGGATTTACAGCAAATAATCTTCTATTTATACATATTACGTGAAGCAAATTATGCAGACTTGAACAGTGCCAAATTTCATACCCCTTGTAGGGACTTTGGCACTGTTAAAGTTTATATGGCGAAGGAGTGCAGATATTTTTATATAATAATTTAATTATTAGAAAAACAATAAATTAATAAAAAAATATGGTCGAATTTCAACTGCTGGGCGACCACTACTATAAAAATAATGAACTTTTAGAGCACCTATGCATTGAGCACCAAAGGTATGGGAATACCTTCGTGCTCAATGCACAGGTGCTCTAAAAATTGGTGCTCAAACAAACTCTACCTACATGAATACCAAAATATTGCTGTAGAAGTAAAACAACAAAATTCTGTTCTGTCAGTGCAGAAAGTAACTTTGTTTACTTCTTACTAAGAAGAGTTCTTACCTCTGATGACGAAGTGGTTGTTGTCGTAGATGTCGTAGCGTGTGTAGTTATGGTTGTAGTCGGTGGAGTTAAATGAGGGGACAAGGTAGTTGTGGGTGGCGGACTGGTGACGGGAGTGAGGATGACGTCTGATGAATCAATCGTCTCCATATTTTGCCACAGATCACATTCTGAACAAACAAATTCTTCAATTACGTCAGTGTCTATGGACGTATCTAAGGGCCAGTACTGGCATTGCTGATGTTCTAACAGCGGTTCAACTGGCGTCCTAGGTCGATGGGGTGCCGGTTGATTCAGCAAATTTGTGTGTGTACCTGGCTGGTTTGATTCCTCATCAGTTTGCAAAACAGATAATAGGGTGGAAGGCGTGAAAACAAAGTTGGATGTGGTTGCCGTTACGGTGTGGGTGATGTTGGGCGTGGGGCAGGTAGAATGGACAGGCTCCGCCTGTCGGACGCTGACTAGCGAAACCTGCGGTTTTGGAGTTAATTTAGGAAGTTGTCTTTCTAACCAAGGCGCCACCGAGGATGAGCTTGATGTACGAGGTGCTGGTGCGATGGGGACCAAATGAGGTGATGGGTTACGTATGATCACTGTTGGTGCGGTTCTGGGGGTGAGTTGGGGTGGGGGGCAGGGGGCGAACAGTTGAGAAGCGCTTGTAACTATTATTTGAGGTCGGACGTTGTGCGTATAATTAGGATTCAGAATTTGACGGATGGTATGGAGATCTGAGTGTTGAGACGGTGCAGGATTTTGAATAAAAGGTTGAAAGGGAGGCATGGCCATGGTAGTAAGGGCCAGGGTAGGGTAGGAAAGGGTCGGGTAATTGTGGGTAGGGTACGATAGGGTTGGGTAAGTGAGGGTTGGGTAGTTATGGCTAGGGTTGGCGGTAGTAGCCTGAGTTCTTCCATTGTCACGGTTTGGCTGAAACAATAATATACCATTATATATCTTAAATTCGTAAACATTAATTGTGTACTAATCTACAGCTACCTACAGTAGCATGAAGAATTGAAGAAAACATTTTATTGGCACTTGAGTACCTACGCATTAATTTTGAAATAATAAAAAAAAAACAGCAAAGGTATCAAAATATTTAAAATAAAGTATAAAATGGGTAAAATCCTGCTTTAGTAAATTCGTTTTTTTTAATTACGTTTTACAGAACGAGTCAAACTTGATGGAAAATTAGGATTTAAAACGATAGTTATTTTGGTACACGACCTATCTCAAGCGATTGCAATCGATTTAGTCTAGGCCTATGCTCGCAAAAACCACTAAGTTAAATGTCTATAAAATAATATCCAAAAATGGATATTATTAAACTCATAATAGAAAAAACGAATAATAATCTAGTTGTGTAGTAAATGAAATGGGTGCTGAAGTAGAGAGACGGCAGAGTCTACGTCAAGTCATCAAGCGCGTCAGGTCTTCAAGTGATCTCGCAAAACCGCGTCGACATAGGTCACAGCTAACCACGCTGTTCTCTAGCCCGTCGGGGAAAGCCGAAATTCGACTTGTATAAAGCGGTCGATATCAATTTACGTGGAAGAAAACTATTTTTATTTCCCAAAACGGAGACAGCTTTCTATAGACAGCTTTCTATATAAGATATATTAATGCTTCAAATAATAAAATTTAGGTGTATTTGTTTAAAAAATGTATTCGTGCCACCATAGATGGCTCTCAAATCTGCAGTGAGGGAAATGCCAGAAAAAAAAAATCGAACAATTTTTTTTCCAAAATCGAAGTTTCAAATTTACTTAATTAAAAAATTTAAGGCGAGTTTTATTAAAAAGGTAGGAATAGAAATCAAAAAGTTTTTAACCGTAGCGGATTTACGATACGCTACGTACAGCTAGTAACCACATTAGCTGAACGTATAAATACCAACACAACAGTCATACTCTGTCATCTTCAGCTTTGAATTCATATTGTGCCAAACGCAAGCCTAACTTAAAACATCAGCTTTCATTAATGGCGTCACACGTATATTATGCAACTGTATGTACATCTGCTGCGGCTGCATCAATTGGGTACCCCAGTTGTATTAAAATTGTTATACAACTAGGGTACCCAATTGATGCAGCCCACCGTACATGCCTCGCAGAAAAAAGCAAGTTGAAGATAAAATTGCACGAGCGTTAACAAACCTACAAAGACAGAAAATATCCTATTCTACTTTGTTACGGTTTCAAACCATTTACTGTTCCATATTTTTTTTTGTAAACCGCCGACTTTTTTGAACGCTTTGTGGTACATAATCATATACCGAATCTACGTAAACTGTGCGCCGATGTTCCTGCCACGCTGTATTTTAAGTTACTTACGTATGGGGTGTACCGCGCTGACGTCCGAGTTCCGCCTCCTGAGGAAATGAAATAATATTAGTGCTGTGTTTGTGTTTTCGATACTGAGTGGGTATAATATAATAATATGTTAAACACGGTCGTAGTATTTAGACTTTAGATTTAGAGCATGTACATGTCTCAATGAGTTATGCTCGGTTCTTATAAACAAAAACCGATCGTTTTGCTTATCAATGGTAGTATTTTTTATTTCCAAACTGGGCAAATAAACGGTTTCGAAGGCTAATTTTACCTGTGATAGCAACTTCTAAATAGGGGAAGTCTACTATGCGAAGAGCTTTACTTCATTATTGGTAAATTTTAACCAAAAAAGGTCCGTAAATTATAGGAATTGGCCATTAGAGAATAATGAAAATTCTTACTGCTTGCTACTTGAGAGGTGCGGGCAGTCGTTTGGCGCTCCAGCCCGGCTCCTTGGCGCGCGAGCTCGGCTGCTAGGAGCAACAGCTCGGCTCCTTCGCGGTCGTCGGCCTGTTCCCGGGTAAATCGGTCTGAAAAAACACAGCATCGCATTAATAGAAGTAAAACAATACTAACCAAAACTAAACTGAGTTCGTACTCAAAAGTGGCTAATGTCCCCAACATGGATCAAACCCTATAATATGCTGTGTCAGTTTTCAACTTGTGTCTCGAGTTTGTATTACACAAGTTGATATTTCATGTGATTCGGATTTCGGAAATTTAGTTGCAAACAGCATTGCGTTATTCAAAGGTGCTTCTGCGTTATAAAGAAAATTCATGTAGGTACTGTATAATGTAGCATCTTTCATTTTTTTTTTTCTATGCAAGGTGTAACAGAATAGACGCAAGACCCGAAAGTAGTTTGTTCCTAATTGACTATTGAATCGATTTCAGTAACTTTTAATATAAGTAATTTTTTTTAATTATGTAGGTATCTCTAATTATGTATCCCTACCTACCACTGATTGAGCCAAAGAAAATTCAATCTTATGCCACAAGAAATAAGACTCAATTTTAAATGCATAAAGTAATGCTTGGTCGACACGTTTTTCTTAATAATATCAGATAGCTTTAAAAAAAAATAGTTTTGGTCATCGTATTATGCTTTTAGCTCAATACTGTAATTGGGCTGTATGAGGTCTTGCGTTAATTATGTTACTCGTTGTATAATGTCGTCACAATAGTCCTCCATATATGGAGAAATAAATACCTACCTACCATTTTTATTTGAACATTTAGGGATGTTCAGTATAATGTTTACTACCAATAACAGGGAGGGAGAAAGAAAAATATTTAATTTGAGTCACGCAAAGGAAATACAAACAGTACCTACCTAAGAAAGAACATAATGGTGAAATACAAACAATAAAATAACAAATCAATCAATTCAAATCAATATATTCTGACTGCTCAGTAAAGAGTGTGATATACGTATTCCAAAGAAAAAGAAAATGTTAGTACCTACTCGCCGACCTGAGAATCTCGTCCTGTTTTCTTGTCGGTTAAAAATAGAAACCTTTATGAAGAACCAATTTCGAACTTCTGCCACAATCCGCTCATCCAACGAGGGCGAGTGAAGTGGCTTTTAGACTATCTAGAAACTTAATTTACAAAAACATAACGACGTGGTGTCTTTTAGCTATCTGAAGTCCGTCAACTGGGCTGTGCACCGAGAAAGGGATCCACTTTTTTCTGATAAATAAAAATGGAGTTTTCTTATGTGATCGAATCAGGAATGAAGAGATCGGCAGGAGAACCAAGTTAACCGACATAGCCCGAAGAATTGCCAAACTTAAGTGGCAGTGGGCAGGGCACATTGCTCGCAGAACAGATGGCCGATGGAACGAAAGGTTCTGGAGTGGCGACCGCGTACTGGAAGACGTAGAGTTGGAAGGCTTCCCACAAAGTGGACCCATGACCTTGTGAAGGCCGCAGGAATCCGCTGGATGCGGGAAGCATAGAACCTCTCGAAGTAGCGGAGCTTGGGGGAGGCCTATGTCTAGCAGTGGAGGTCTTTCGGCTGAAATGATGATGATGATGCTATATACAATTACGAAACTTTTACGAACTTTAATGTTTTAATATATATTTATGAATAGCTTTTTCCAGCGGCTTCACCAACGTGGAGGTCGGTATATTATACCTATAAACCTTCTTCTTGAATCACTCTGTCTATTGAAGAAAACCGCATTAAAATCCGTTGTGTAGTTTAAAACATCTAAGCGTACAGACACGACGAGCGACTTTGGTTAGTACTGTTTAAGTAAGATACTGAAAATAAAGCACTATTCTGTGCTTACACACTTTTCTTTTTATTGGGAAATCATCAAATAACTTCTCCCGCTCTGGGTGGAGCAGGAGGGCGTGTCAGACTTTTACTGACTAAAACCCACGCGTGTTCCCTCAGTTGCCTGTGTGCCAAGGGCCGCGGTATCTCTTTCGAACAACCCGTACCCCTGGCAGGCATCGGCCCTTGCGGACCCCACCAGTTGGTACTGTCATCTCTTTGAGGCGCGCATGGAACACAACGAGCCGTCAACCCGGGTATGGTCCTTACCGGACAGCGAGCTACCCATTACTCGCCGTCTTTAAGCCCGCGCCTACGGTGGCCAGGAATCATCCTGGGATTCCCGACGCCCAGGGCGTCTCCCGCGGCGACTACGGCCGTGAGGGCGCATATACCGCCTCTCCCTCACGTGCGCTGCCTCCCTCTTCGCGAGCATTACTGCTTCGCAGGGGACGGCTAACCATGCACTCCCGCTCCGTACCATGACCTGGACCAGGGCCGGACGCGAGAGATCGCCGCCGCCGATCGCCTCCACGAGGACACGGGCGGCGGTGCTCCGCCTAAGCCGGGCAGACCTCCACCGTGTCCTCAGGGCGATCTTCGCAATGGAAACACCCGGGGTGCTTACACACTAAAGTACATTATGTGTGAATGATAGAAAACTTATTTAAACCAAATGACATGATTGCCATGACAACCTGTAACAAAACTGAATTGATATACTACCTCCATATTACTTTAAAAACAAAGATCCTCATACTGGTCTTCGTTTAATTGTTTTCAAATGTTTAGCATATATAATACTTATGCGTTTAGAGATGTTTGTTATTATATGCAAATACGATGTTTAGTTAATTGTACTGTTATGTATCTAAATCTTTTCGTGCCAAATAAAATCCCGAGGCATTGCATAAATTGATTAGGCAGGGTATATACCTAATGATAAACGATAGACAAAATCCTACTATAATATTATAAATGTGAAAGTTTGTATGTTTAGATATTTGTTTCTCAATCACGAAAAAACGGCAGAACGGATTTGGCACACATATAGTTTGTAACCTGGATTAACACATAGGATACTTTTTATCCCGATTGTACGTTCTCGTGGGATAATTTTCCACATCCACGCCGGAGAAGCCGTTGGCACAAGCTAGTATTGTATAAATGAGAAGACGAGCTCGGCAATAGATATCAAAATCAAAACTCTTGTATTCAAACTAGGGTGAGAGTCAGCAGTTTTTGAACGTTAAAATTACATAAGACAGTCCCCCAAAACGCCCGCCCTTGACCACTTCCTAGTACTTTACCTGGGAAGAAGTGGCGCAACAAACTCTTGCTTGGTTTGCAGGTAGCAGGATCTATAGGTACACAACTCCAGCTAACGTTACGAGTAAAGACTGCGGAGCCTGACGCGGTTGAAAGAAACATAATGTCTTTAAACAAAACTAAAGCCCCAGGACGGAATAGAGTCATAGATATCAAAATGTTGTGTAAAACAATCAACTCGGTGATTTTTAACTTGATTTCTTACAAACATGCAAGTATCCATCTACACTAAAAACAGGAATTGTCATACCGATTTACAAATAAAGGAAGCAAAGTGGATCAAAACCGGCACACAGTTACCTGTTTACGATGCTGTTGTAAATGAGAAATAGCGACAGTCATTCTTAGATAATCTAACCAATGGCGAACGTTGATGCGCTAGCGCATATAGACGACCAACCCGCTCGCACCGCCCACTCTTTTTTTCTATTTTTAGAATGTCGCTCTCTACCTTTTAATAGGGTGAACCTACAATAGGTAAATATGTATTATTTATCTATGCTTGTTGAAATGAGTTTAGAATCATGTAATGGCACGGTGCAGCTTTAAATAAGGAAGCATATACAAAGAGTAAGTATAGGTTACGGTAAGTGTGATTAATTGAAAATTAATAATAATTATCTATTATTATTAATAATTACCGAAAGTCGAGGTAAAAGTAAGAAATTAATCACGTTCATCGGTGATTATTAATAATGTAACCTTGGTACCTAATACATTTTCAAAAATAATGTATACGCTAATCGTTTTTCTGTTCAATAGAGCAACAGAGGTAAGAGCGGGAGTGGGAAAAGTAGACCGAGCCAAGGCAGATAGCCTAAACGTAATCAGTGTTACTATGTTTGTTACTGTTAATAACTTATACAAGTTGGGAACAAAGTTTGGCGTTCTAAATCAACTATATTCACAAAATGAGTTAACCATTTGTCAAGGAAAAGTTTGTTTCTGTTGACGAGGTTCTTAAGAGGGGACGGGGCCTGCGAGGAATTTGAAAAATAGGTATTTGAAGAAACTATTGCCGTCGCGCTGTCAGTAAGTCTGCCCCCGTAGTGTGTGATAGGGACAGCTGCAGTTCAGACCGAAATTATCACAAAAATTTTGACAAAACGACGTTTCGTATTCCCTTTTTTTCTCTTCAAAAACTGAACCGATTCAATAATTTTTTACATTAATATTTTAAGAAAAAGTATGTTTAGGTTTCTATCATTTTTTTTAATGTTAAAACTTTTCTAATTTGTCTGGTAGTCGTCTAATCACGGCGGTAAAAATAGGTAATTTTTTGTAATTTTAAAAGGGTCATATTTTCTTTAATAATTAGTTGCTGAAAAAAAGAAAATGACAGGGACGTGTTTACGGCAGACCTTGATTTTATGAAGAAAAAAAAAATATTGCTCTAGAGACATTATTCAGGAAGAAAAAACGGGAATACAATTTGTATGGAGAATCGCACGCCCTGTTACTTGCAGTCTGTGAGAATGCGCCCGCATAGACTCAAATTTGGGAGGACCAGGCTTCAAACACTGCAATTGTACTGGCGAGTGCAACTCCAACCGCTGAAAAACTTCGCTGATGTTATTTTTAGCATAATAAAATACACACACACCTTTAGTAAAAAATATTATCACACCTCAAGTGCCTGAAGGTCCTGTGTATTTATATACGAATTTTTCCCACAAGTCTTCAGGTTTAAAAAGGATAGAACATAGTCTCGACGAAATATCGGCTTTCAGATTTTGTATCTGCGAGAGCTTTCTTGTCACAGCTTCCTTTAAAAATCTTTGGCAAATACATAAGTCGTTGATTTTTGCAGTCAACAGCTGCGCAACGGAGCATATTAATATTAATGGAGAGTTATACGAATTTGACTGTTTTAGAATCAATTTTAAATAGTCAAATGACTATATTTAGGTACTGAAAAAAATACGCTTCATAGACTTCTTTGAACATCTTTGAAAAATACATAAGTCTTTGATTTTTGCAGTCAACAGTCTGTTGACTGCAAAAATCAACGACTTATGTATTTCTGCGCAATGGAGCATATTAATAAACGTAGAGTTATACGAATTTTCCCTGTATTTAGGGCCTGAAAAAAATACGTGTCATATATACGCGGTTTGTTGGTAAAATAACTCCTATTTCATCTTATGAATTAATTTATGATCGTATAAAGTCGCCACAAAGATTTGTACAATAACTAACGTGAATCAGCGAATTAGGTATGTTTGACTTTTCTACTATACCGTCACCGACACCGTTTTCAGTTATTGTCAAATGAGAAGCTTGTATCTTTTAAACCGGTAAAGCAATAGCCAGTTGTTATTGTTTACAGTATAGACGTGTAACTATGGCAGCTATTAATAATAAAAACAAAAATCTTGGTCCCAAATAGCTGTAGTTACTAAGGATTAGCAAGAGTGGCTTTCTATACATGTGCAGGCACTAGTGGTTTTTTCAGTGACTGATTTTAAATGTTTGGGTTTCGATTCGAAAACGAGCGATATTTTTGTATCCCATAGTAATAATATGGTTGTGCACGCTCAGCGGCTTCGCACTCGGATTCTGATGATAAGGCTTACGAAATGTACTGTGTTCTAGTTGTAAATACTGGCCCATAGCTACTAATAAATAATCAAAAGTATCGAGCCACAGTCAGTAGTAGTTAAAAAACCTATCGGGATGCTCTCGCACGTCGTCGCGTCGCTGTTAATTTTGCAAAAGTATCTTTGTATATTAATACTAGCTTTCGCCCGCGGCTTCGTCCGCGTGGAAGTCGGAAATTATCCCGCAGGAACGTACTACAGGGATAAAAAGTATTCTATGTGTTGGACTGATGGCCGAAAGTCTCGAACAACATCTCTCGAAGCTCTCGTTAGGCGGTTGGGTCAAAGGCCTGATTCAGAAGGCAGTACTCCTCGATACGGCTCGCATCGTGGGGCGGTTCCTGTCTCTGGAGCCCTAACCTCCGGTAGCTTGGACCCTGCTCCCGATACCGGCGGATCACTATTTTATATATTTTTAAATGTTTGTTTTATGTGTGTTTTATGAAAATATTAAAAAATGTATAACAATAAGTAGAAAGATGAATAAACTATATGTATAATAATATAGTAAGGATGTGAAGCAAAATCTTTGTACCTGTTTTTACGAAAAAAACGCGGACGGAGGAAACTAAAATTTGACACAGTTAAAGATTATACAGAGAAGGAGTACAGAAAGGTAATATTTTTCCATAATAATTGTTCAGAAATACATTATAATAGGTCTTTACCTATGAAATTGCCGTTTTGTATGAAAAAATTTAAACGAATTTTTTTCATGTATTTTTTATTTGTATTAATCGAAGTAACCACCCATGCAATCAATGCATCTTTGCCATCGCAGTGGCAGTTTATTGATGCCCTTCTTAAAGAAATCAGCTGGACGGGCGGCAACAAATTCTTCAAAGGCATTTTGTACTGCCTCTCGGGTATTGAATTTTTTTCCCGCCAAGAAGTTATCCAAATTCTGGAAAAAGTAGTAGTCTGTAGGCGCAAGGTCTGGTGAGTAGGGCGGATGACGGAGAGCTTCCAACCCCAGTTCTTGCAACTTGGAGACCGTCTGCTGTGCAGTATGAGGTCGCGCGTTGTCGTGCAGGAGCAGCGGAGACGAGCGATTGACCAATGCTGGTTGGAGATGTGCCAGCTTCTCCATCATTGTGTTCAGTTCTTCACAGTACACATCTGCAGTAATGCTCACCCCGTTTGGTAAGAAGCTGTGATGAATCACACCGGCGCTAGACCACCAAACAGTGACCATCACTTTTCTAGGGGTAAGTTTTCGTTTAGGGCATTGTTTAGGTGCTGAACCAGGATCCAACCAACTTGCTGAGCGCTTGCGGTTATCAAACAGAATCCATTTTTCATCGCAGGTAACAATGCGGTTCAAAATTCCTTCATTTGTGTGTCTGTTGAGCAGTGCAAGGCACGTCTCGACGCGTACTTCGCGCTGACGATCATTGAGTTCGTGGGGCACCCATTTGTCAAGCTTTTTTACCTTGCCAATTTGACGCAAATGGACCAATATTGTTTTGACGCTAACGTCGAAAGCTGCTGCTAATTCAGCCGTAGATTGTGTATCATCAGCTTCCACAATCGCCTTTAATTCGTCATTGTCGACCAAAGTCTTCGGACGACCGCGAGGTTCATTTTTCAGGTCGAAATTTCCAGAACGGAAGCGAGCAAACCAATAACAGGTGGTGCGTTGGTTTGTAGTGTTAGCTCCGTAAACGTCGTTGATGTTGCGTGCCGCTTGTGCCGCGTTGCTGCCACTACGGTACTCATATTCCATAATTACTCGAATTTTTAACGTATCCATGATGACGAAAAAGATTGAAATGCGATGAAAATGTAACACTAATCAATAAACAAATGACTACTTTTGGAAAAAAAATCCATGTTTTTAAAATAAAATTAATTTGAAATTAGAATTCTTACCCAAACAAAAATTATTTTGATTTGAAATGGCCAGTACTGCAAAACGGCAATTTCATAGGTAAAGACCTAATATTATTATATTTAGGAATTTCGACCTCTGGGCGACCATTAGTCCCTTCAAATGTCTTTGATCAGTTAGTGGATGTACCAAGTGCAGTAGTGGCGCCGTTGTTTAATTTTTTTTTTTTAAACCAAAGGAAATCCAAATAAAATCGAGTAAACGCCAGCCTCAGTGCAAGTTTGTATGTGGTTGGCGTTTTCCGCTCTTTTAATAACGGTGCGTGCTAAGCCTGAGGCTACGGACACGATATCAGCGGGCGCGGGGCGGCAGCGGCGGCGCGGCGGCGGCGGCGCGCGGCGGTGTCTGTGCGTGGAGTGTCGCGTTTCAGATGCATAGATTTATATGGAACTGGCCTCGAAGGCAGCGGCGCGGGGAGCAGCGTACGAATGATGTTCACCAGTCTAGGCGCGTCTGCATTGAAGTAGTGTTGTGCATTTGATTTTTTTGTTTTTTTAACAACCGACGCCGACGCGTCGTTTCAAAATGCCCGCCGTCGTGGTGGACCGATTTGTTTCAATGATTTTTGATAAAACACTGATATGGAACAGCAAATATGTAAGTAAACCATACAAATAGGAAGGTAATTAACCAGTTATGGAAAGAAATAAAATACGAACTGAAAATCGAACGTTCCGAAGAAATTTGTATCAAAAAGATGTTGTCGTCGCTTTTTAGACATTTCGGTCGCGAACGAAAGTTTGTGTCTTTACACAAACTCATAACACAACACTACGCCACACTAAGCGTCGCGCGATCTGCCGCTGGCTTCGAAACCGGCACCCCAATTGCGTAACTCACGATCAATCATCATCTGTTTCATTTTGACGGTTCAACAATATTCATTGCGTTAATAACGTTGTTGAGCACACACATTTTTCGAACATATGAAGTAATGGATTAGGAATCTGTTATTGATAGTGCGTTACGCAATTAGGGTGCGGGTCTGCGTTGCCGCTCCGCTTCCCGCGCCGCCCCACGCCCCGCAATCGCTAACTTCGAGACCGAGGACTTAGGGCTGAGTTTTTGACGCGTCAAATATTTATTCTGGAGAAAAATATATTATAATGGTTTAACGGCTTCCATGTGTCAAATCTAGATTCTGCTAGCCTCGGCTAGGCTGACATGTAAAACTAATGTGAAGCAGACCTTAGCTTTTAATTAACAAATAATACTGTTTTTATTAGCTCTGACAAAAGTCTCATATGAAAATGAATATGTTGTACTTACTTTCCCTAGCGACTTTCTTCACCACAAAAATTGCCCTGGGGCATGGCGAATCCCACGAGGGACCAGCCCGCACGATAATGTCTTCGGTTCGCCGCACCGGCATGACGATATTGGACACCAGACCAGCGGTACCGCCGTTCTGTTCAACAGGTGGCCGCGCCAATCTGATGACATTGAACGCCTGACGAACGCCGGTGTTGGACACGCCAGTATTGGACACCTGACCCACAGCGGCGTCTAGTACTATAATTGGCCCCACCGGTCTGACGGCATTGGAAGCCTGACCGACGCCGGTGTTGGAAGCCTGACCGACGCCGGTGTTGGAAGCCCGACCGACGCCGGTGTTGGAAGCCCGACCGACGCCGGTGTTGGAAGCCCGACCGACGCCGGTGTTGGAAGCCCGACCGACGCCGGTGTTGTAAGCCCGACCACCGCCGGTGTTGTAAGCCCGACCAACGCCGGTGTTGGAAGCCCGACCAACGCCGGTGTTGGAAGCCCGACCAACGCCGGTGTTGGAAGCCCGACCAACGCCATTGTTGGAAGCCCGACCAACGCCGGTGTTGGAAGCCCGAACAACGCCGGTGTTGGAAGCCCGAACAACGCCGGTGTTGGAAGCCCGACCAACGCCGGTGTTGGAAGCCCGACCAACGCCGGTGTTGGAAGCCCGACCAACGCCGGTGTTGGAAGCCCGACCAACGCCGGTGTTGGAAGCCCGACCAACGCCGGTGTTGGAAGCCCGACCAACGCCGGTGTTGGAAGCCCGACCAACGCCGGTGTTGGAAGCCCGACCAACGCCAGTGTTGGAAGCCCGACCAACGCCGGTGTTGGAAGCCCGACCAACGCCGGTGTTGGAAGCCCGACCAACGCCGGTGTTGGAAGCCTGACCAATGCCGGTGTTGGAAGCCTGACCGGTGCCGGTGTTGGAAGCCAGACCGGTGCCGGTGTTGGAAGCCTGACCGATGCCGGTGTTGGAAGCTAGACCGACGCCGGTGTCCACCACATCTGGTAGCTCCACCAATATGACATTAGATACCGGACCACCGCTGGTGTCCATTACATCATCAGGCTCAATTTCTTCATCGGTAACGATGACCAGGCGACCTTCACTCGAAGAGCCTAAACAAGACAAATATAAAAATGAGCAACAGAAGCACAAAACAAAGACGGCTGTCGTTTTTGGCCTTGACTAGCTGGTTCATTTTGTTGCACAATACTCGCGTATCAATACGCCAACAGACTGCATGCGATACTCCGATCTGGACTCGCATGCAGTTACGCAATTGAAACGACAGCGGAATATTTTGACCCGAACAAAACTGCCTTTTGACATGTAGGTAGTACAGACGCCACCACATCAAGCTACCCCCAATCTGTCAAAGTTCTTTGATAGATTTTCATCTTTATTCTATCAGCATAAGGTTCACGTTCAATTGGGAAAATTTGACAGTTTGGGGTAGCTTGATGTGCTGGCGTCTGTCTGTGTAACTGTGCTGTGTGAAGAATGTGGGTATTTTAGACATTTAAACTGTACATTTAACGTTTGAATGTCTCCGTGCAGACATTCAAACTCAACGTTCGTTCCGCTGTACACAAACTATAATTATGGGTTATTATTTTTACAACTGTAATTGAAATATGAGGGAGGTTATTACGATCAGTTGAAAAAAATTATGGGCAGTCAGTGTATTTATCGACGGTTGGTAAAGTGTGACAGTAAACCATAACCGGTAATAAAAAGAAAATTACGGCCTTTCTTGATCTTCGTCCTAAAATGTCAATACAAAACGTACCCCTAATAAAAAAAAACTAGTGGTCGCCCGGTGATCAAAATTGGATCATGTTTTTTTATAATTAATTAATTGTACCTATTTCTAATGGATCCATATTGGCTCACCTAAAATTCTTTATCCGAAATTGTTCTTCCTAATGGTTTGTAATCCGAATGATCACTCTTCCTAAAACTTTTCATCTTAAAGTTTTCATTCATACTATTTGTAGTGCTACCGACGATGTTCATAACACTCATGTTTCCGAAAATTGAAATTAATAATATCATTAATGTAAATATGTTTAAACTCCTACTGTTTTTTATCATAACGCTTTTATCCCTAAACATAATTACCATAATATTTTCATTCACACTCAGAAAGAAACATTTACCAAGTGTAATAAAAAATATATGTGGGTAGAAGATGAATTTCGAGGTAGCGCTCGTCGGCCGCTGCCGCGGCACCGCTCGCTTCGCTCGCTCGGCTCGCGCGTAGTTGGTCACAGTTCTAACCTAACCTAACCTATGGATATCTTTGCAGGTACATCTAAACAAAAAAGATATGACTTTGAGTAATAGTGTAAAAGATGGTTATGTTGAGAAAATATAGAAAAACAAATAAAAGTATGATAGATGTTTATTGCTACTGACATTATGAAGTTGAATGCTTCGGAATTATGAACATTAGAGACAGAGTAGTTAGGAATGGTGATTGTTAGGATGAAAAATGTTAGGAAGAACATTTTCGGATTTCCAATTATCGGAGTTGTAAATTTAGGTGAACTTTGGCGCACCCATTTCTAATACATTATAATAAAAATATTAGCTTTCTTCACTTGTTCTCCATATTAACTTTAACTATGCCAACGGAGACCATTCACGGTTCATAGATCGCCCCAAAAGCAGGGTTGGAAAAAAAAACGTTTTATTTTTATTTTATAAATCAAACAGTTCAAATTGTTTTAAACAGGTGTTTTGTTTGTTCTTTTTAGTTTAGGGCATTATGGTACATTTTGTATGCCGTTGCGGCGTATTCGCGGCGATATCACGGCTGCGACGCGACGGCACATAAGTAGGTACCCCCTTAAGTTAGGTTAGGTTTGTCGGGAGGACGCGTCCATGATCATCAGCCGCATCGAAGCATTGGTAGCATCGTTTTAATGTAAATGTTGACGTTCAAAAGTGCCTTTTAAGTGCCTATTTGAAATAAATGCTTTGTCTTTGACTTTGACTTTGATTTTGACTTTGGGTCTTAGGGTGGCGCCCGAAAAGACGGAAGTCCTGGGCTGAGCACCGGCGGGCGCTTACATCACTTTAAGTAGTGAGCGAATGTGTGCGGGGAGTGCGGGGTCGCATGAAATACCTGGGCCTGGTCGTAGACCGTAGGTGGAACTTCGGCGAGCACTTCTGCAGACTTGCCCCGATGTTGTTCGGCACAGCTTCCACTCTAAGTCGGCTGCTGCCGATTCTGGGTGAACCTAGTGCGAACTGCCGACGGCTTAACACGGGGGTGGTGCGGTTGATGGCCCTTTACGGCGCCCCAGTATGGGCGGACTCCCTGATTGCCCACAACAAGGCTCAGTTGCGGAGACCGCAAAGACTCATGGTAATACGCGAATACCGCACAATCTCAGCTGAAGCGGCATTCGCATTGGCAGGAACACCCCCATGGAGGCATGAGTGCTCGCCGAAGTTTACCACCAAAACGTGGAAGTTCGGGCGGAGAGCGGCAGTGGTCCGCCGGCTGAAGTAGTGATGAAGTGACGCGAAAGCTTGAGGAAGTGGTCTTGATGATGATGATGACGTCACGCTGAAGTGAAAGTGAAGAGTGAAAAACAGGGTGTAAAGTTCACTCATACTCTATTGGTAAAGGGAGGACCCTCCGACCAGACGGGTACGTCTGGTGGGCAACTGCCCGACGGTTGATGTCGGGATGTTGTACCTATGCGAGTCGCGCGGTAAACTTTGACTGCGCGATCTAGGAACTCTGTGTTGCGTAGTTCGCCTGTGGCATTGTAGATGGCGCCACTTTTCTTTTTGTATTTTTAGATATTGTTGCGAAGTATTTTCTGTAGTGCCGCTACACTGCCATCATGAGGCAATGGCCGGAGAGGCTGGCGACTTGCAGCGCCGGTCACTGGACTGTTGGAGCTCTCCAACCAATCCTAGGGACGTTGTCCTGATTTGTTATACATTACGCTCTATTTTGTGTTATTTGCTTGTCTTCATTTTTGAAAAACTTGTGGTATACAAAGTTTCGTTTCGATCGACCGATGTAGATTTTTTGCTGTCAAAGTTCATAGAAGGCACATAATGGGTAAGAAAATCATTTGCACATTCAAAATTTATACTTTTATTATGTTTCTGATTAGTGAGTGACCGCGTCTGTCTGCCTAGACAATACCAGGCGGCCTAGTGCCTACCTATTCTGAAAAGCAATGCACGCCACTGATTAAAACATAAGACTGACACGTTTTTATCCCAGAAGTACGTTCCCCTGGGATCATTTTCGACTTTCACGCGGGCGAAGCCGCTGGCAAAAGCTAGTATTAACAATAAGTAAGACATCTGAAAAAAAAACTGGTCAATGCAAATATTGTTTGTAAATTTTTATTAACTATCAAACAAATTAACACTTTGTACCTACATCCGCCTTAATGCATACCTACCGCACGACCGCGCGTCGCAAGTGGAGCCCCAGTGGCGGCGCCCGCTCAGCCGCAGCCGTATGCCGCATCATACCTACCGACCGTACTTAGCGACCGTTTTCGTAATTACTTACTATTGTATAGAATCAAGTTCTTCTAACTTAACAGACAGCTGTGCTCCTGGGGAGTTTACGAGCGAACGCCTCATACCTACATTACAAGTCGCAGGACCTCATGTGCATTTGTGCTTGCGACCTTTAGACCAACGAGGTAGTTTGTTAGTAGTTACTATAACAGACTACTAACAAACTACCTATTATGGTTATATATAATGTTAAATGTTATATTATGTAAATCAAATATGATCTATGGATTGAAATAAATGAATTTGAATAACTGGATACTACAATTGGATCACTCATTGGACATATTAAGGGTAGATTTTTCGGGCCTGTGGGCCTTTGAAACGCTACCTCCGCCTCCCCAAAATGCAGCGCGACATATTTATTGGCGTTCTGTGGTGTGTTTTTGGGGAGTGACTGTAGGAGCGCCCTAAGTGCTTCTCGGCGCCCGTGCGCTCAGGCCCCTGCCGGGTGAGATCCCTAGTTCCATAGGTAAGGCCCGGCGAAAGCCAATCGAGCAACAGGGCGTCGGTTTTGTTTGGCGCTCGCCTACAATGGGTGCTTTCCCCGTTCCCAGCGACGCAACCAGGTCTAGCCAGTGGCGTCGCAAGGTGCGGGGCGTAGTGGTGTGTTGAGCTACTTGTATTGCGTGTACGTCGCTCGTGTGGTAGTCCTGGGTATTACGCGAGTGTGGGGTGTGAGCCGTGCTTGCGGCGCCTATATTAACCTAGGCGCTCCGTGCGCAGCGGACGTCGAGTAGGAAGTGTGGAGTCTATTGTTCGAGAAAATCGCGTGTAGAGGGTGGGCAACTTACCCGGGCGTCGAGTCCGGTAGCGCTACGTCTGCGATGAGGTCGCGTGGGAAGCGCTTGTAGTCGGGAAGCCGCGCGTGCTAGGGAGCGATGTCCCCGATGTGGTGGTGTCGCGAGTCTTCAGCACGCGTGAACATCCTCTTCGCCAATCTTGTGCTGATCGTCGATGCTCTCGACACGCAGATCTCTGTGGCTCACATCGTTCCTCATCACGTACCGAAGAGCTTTCACTATTTGACGCAGCGTATAGGTCTGCTGCATCCGGAGCTTCTTTCTATGCTGCTCGGCCGTGAGGGCGAGCCAGGCTGGGGAGGCGTAGGTGAGCTGCGGTCGCACGTAGGTCTTGTAGATCCCCAGCTTGACTCGCGAGGAGAGGCGTGACGAGAACATCGGGCGAAGTAGGTGGCGGGTAACCTTAACCCGCGCTACCGTGTCGTAGACGTGCGGTCCCATGGTGAGCCGATTGTCAAGTGTGACCCCCAGAACTTGGCGGTCTTGGTCCACTTGACTTTGGTCCCCATGAGCTTAAGGCTCGGTGGGTTTATCTGGCTGCGTGCTGTGACAATGATCGCCTGCGTTTTACCTGCGTTCACCGATAGTCTCCATTTGCTGAGCCAGTCGGGAAGGTCGTCCAGTGCACGCTGCATCTTGATGGCCACGAGTTTGGCTGACAGTGGAGTGGTACGCGGCATCATCAGCGTACAGCGCGAGTTTTGCTGTGTTCGTGGCGGGTATGTCGTCAGTATACACAGAGTACGCAGGCGAGATACAGCTCCCCTGCGACACGCCCGCCGTAACGGAGCGTGCGCTGGAGAGCTCTTCCTCCACCGAGACTTGATTGCCCTGTCCTGAAGAAAGGAGGAGACCACCTTCTACCACTACTGAGCTCAGCTTGGATTGCAACGCCATTTACACCCTCGCGTGTGGCGTCGCCGCCGCGAAACCTTTTACTGGTCGCGGCCGCTTCGAGTTTATCGCGCCAGTGTGAAAGGGGTTGGTTGCGTCGCAATTATCGCAGAGTCGCGTCGCGCCTGTTTGAAGAAGCCTTAAATCTTGTCAAAGTGTTTATAATAATCATCAAATGTTTTGAGAATAAGTTTACAAAAACAAAATAAAAACAACATTCAGTTTCCCAAAATTGGAGCAGTATATTTAAGTATACTATGGATATCATTGTATTTTTTAACAATTTGATATTTTTATGGGCTTCTAAAGATTTTCAAAAATATACTGTCAAGGCACAGTCATTACATTAATCTCCTTAAATTTCTCTCTGGGAGAGTGTCTTAGACTTAGTTTATAAATTGATCGAACAGCTCTTTCCTGCAAGACAAAGGGTCTGAATGTCGACGGCATTTCCTCACAACAGAACACTATACGACATTACACAGTTACACTATTAAAATTTATTCATTCAAAACTTTTATTTCGGACAATAACAACGCATATTTTGTTAGCCGGAACAGTAGGTATTTTACACTATGTTAGTAGGTACACCTAAATTATGAAATCAGGTTAAACTAAATTAAAAATTAAATCAAAATCAAATCAAGTCAAAATCAAATCAAGTCAAAATCAAATCAAGTCAAAATCAAATCAAATCAAAATGAAATCGAACTCTAAGCAAAATCAAATCAACATTAAATTAAAACAAAATATGTTTGTTGTACAAATATGTTTACTCAGACAATGCGCTGATGAGCTAACACTACCATTGTTTATATTAATAAACCAGTCTTTTGAAGAAGGCGTATTCCCTGATCAGCTGAAAATAGCTTTAGTGAAACCTGTAGGTACATAAGAAAAATAACAAACAGAGCCGAGTAATTACCGTCCCATAGCTCTACTGCCCACAGCTTCGAAGGTTTTCGAGAAAGCTATGTGTATCCGCGTGTACACTTTCTGCGAAAAATATAAAATATTTGATGATTGCCAAAATGGCTTTCGGAAAAATCGATCAACATAATTAGCAGTCTGTAAAAGTATTCAGTGAATAAAAATTACGCAGTAGGTCTAATGCTTGACATGACCAAAGCCTACGATAAAGTACAGAATGACATTTTACTAAACAAACTCTATAGTGAAAAATGGTTTAAACCTTATCTACAAAATAGAGCCTAGTTAGTAAAAATAGAATACTTCAATAACAAAATGAACGAACTTCAAAAGCTCCGCTCTGACAGAAACACGATAAACGCATCAATACCTCAAGGAAGTGTTATTGGATGTTTTCTATTTCTCGTCTACATAAACGATTTCCCAAAATTCATAGCAGAATCCGGACCATGCGTTTTGTTTGCGGACGACATCTCAATTGTCACCCCATGTCATGACAACCTAAACCTCAACAGTACCATTAACGATATATTTCGCAAAATAATAACCCGGATGAACCAACACAACCTCTAAATTAACTTTACAAAGACTAAACTCATAACCACAACCTTCCATCCCCACCAAAAAAATCCTCTCAAAATCAAAATATTTTATTTCACATAAGCGTGCATGGGCACTTATAAAACGTCAGAAGCTAGGTGCACAGTTCCAATTTGTCGTTTCCTATGGAAAGAGCCGGCAAAAAACTCCACGGTTACTCTTTTAAAAATAATTGGCTTTTACAATGTTTTCAAATTACAGTGATAATAGGTATGGGAGGACAGTGCAGGCCTGTCAATAAGTATCAGGTACTTAGAGGAATGAAAATACAGAATAGAAAATCGTCTACAAATCTAGTCTCTAAGGCCTACAACGTTCTATCATTCACAATATGTAAAAGAAGCTACCTATATAAAATGAACTTATTTGAACCAAGTGACATGATTTCCATGACAATCACTAATAATAAATAGACGAAATTAAAATTGATGTATAATGTCAAATAATGACGAGAATATGTCAGACATAGTAAAAAATAAAAAGAATAAAAATTATTATTGTAATTTGGGAGCAGTTAATAGACTTTCACACAGTTTTGCTGTTAATGAGGTACCAGGGAAGCCACAGTCATGTGCAGAAGGAATTAATGCCAAACTGTCTTCAACGTAGTCTTTTCTCTTATAATATGCTTTTTTGATAGGACCCGTTTGATGTGAGTTTTAAACTTTCCATCGCTAAGTTCTGTAATTGACTTTGGCAACTTGTTATAGAAGCGGATACTGTTTTTTAGAAATGACTTGCTAGTTTTAGTTAATCTAAATTTTGGAATCACAATTTCATCTTTACTACGTGTATTTAGAGTATGGAAATCGCATCTTTTTTTGAAAAGGCCTCTAAATGTAGTTTCTTCTTTTAATAATTATAAACTAGAAACAGTCAACGAATTCACATTATTAGGCATAACCAAAGACAAAAATATAAATTGGATGTCACACAAGTACAAAAAATTCAATCAAAACTTTCAAAATTCTTATAAGCTTTTCGTGAAGTTAAAGAAACTACAAATTTACAGACTGCCTTAGTAACATAGGTACTACGCCTGTGCATATGCATGGCTACGGTACGTATAATACGTGTAGTTACGGTATAATAATGTGGGGTAACAGCACAGATGCACCAACACTGTTTACATTACAAAAGAAATTTATCCGTATCTTAGTAAATATACAACAGATAGATAGCTGCAAACCCTATTTTATAAACCTAAATATCCTAACTCTGCCTTATATATATATATTTGAATTTTTTTTTATGAATAAGGCCGCAAGACTTTTTACACCAAACGAGCAGACATACAAACAAGATACACACTCCGATACAAAACACGTCTGAACTTACCAACATCCCGCCTAAAAATACATTCAACAAACCTTCCGGTTATGTCAATAAAAATATACAGGTTGAAATTGAAAACATGCGACAAACCGTAATGGGAGATTGTACTCATCATTATGAACAACTTTTACTAAGGGACCAAAGATGCAATCGCAAAAAAAAAACAGCTGTTCCCTACATTTTGACGAGTCATGCGAACATAAATGTAGGGAACAGATGTTTTTTTTTTCGCGATTGCATCTTTGGTCCCTTAGTAAAAGTTGTTCATAATGATGAGTACAATCTCCCATTTCGGTTTGTCGCATGTTTTCAATTTCACCCTGTATATTATGTTATCAGAATCAATTAGAAAAGAAAAAAAAAACTCCATCTATTCACTAACAAATTAAAAAATCTGTTACTAAGTAAATGTTATAACAGTGTACAAGAATATTTAAATGATAAATCCCTAAAACTAATTTAGAATAGCCAAAAATTTATTTCTATTGTTATTTTTTATTGTATTTAGAATAAGATAGACTATAAGATAAACTATAGGTCCTCATCTCTACCTTCTAAATTTCTTTTGCAGTGCCCGACAGCGTCCACGATTGTGTCATAAAGCTAATGTTTACCACCTAAGCATATATATTGTCTCCCCAGTGGGTGGGCATTGCCGTTTCGGGGGGGCTCAGTAGCCGTGGTCAACCTCCCACGGTGAAGCGAAGAGGAACCCCAAGGTGGGGCCGCTCGTCAGGGCTTTTGCCTTTAAGCCGACGACGTAGCGGCCAAAAAGTAGGTTGCGGTGAGGTGCATCGCAACTGAGGCAGGCCGCGATGTCGAATGGGAGGAATCCTGGCTGAGGGTTACAGGCTGCGGCGGAGGAGGAATGCCGGTACTTCTGAGTAGCGCTCTTCCCTTCCGTGGCCTGGACAGGGCCGCCACCGATTGATGGCGGACGCGGTGGGGCCGCAGGGGAAGAGGAGTCTCAGTATAGGCCGCTCTCCCAATCCCCTGCGGTTGAATGGTGATAGGCGGCGGGGCCACTGTGCTGACCCGTCGCCGGGGGATCAAGGGTGGCAGACTCGGGGTCGTCTGGGGCCCTTATGCTAATTGGTTCCTGGGGTGGTCACGGCATGCCATGTGTCCTGGTGCGCCGGTGATAGGGGTTATTCCCTTCTGAAGAGGGTCCAGTGACGGACAGCCGCGAGTTCGCGGATGGCTTGCGCGTTTCCGTGTTCCTGCCTGAAGCGGCACTGGAGGACACCGTGGAGTTTTAGTGGGTTACAGTCCCACATAACTGCGCTATCTCCCCGTGGTAGCGCAGTCGGCATTTCTCCACGTAAAACAAAAAAAAAAATGCCCGGGTCGATGGCGCGTTGTGTCCCTCGCGCTGTCAGAGATGTCAGCAACAACTGGTGGGGGCTGATACCTGCCAGGGATGCGGGTTGTTCGAAAGAGATACTGCCACCCCTGGCACACAGGCAACTGAGGGAACACGGGTGGGTTCTAATCAGTAAAAGTCTGTCACGCCCTCCTGCTCCACCCAGAGCGGGAGAAGTTATTTGATGATTTCCCATGCTAATAAAAAAAGCATATACATTGTGGAATGTAATAAAGTATTGAGTATTAAATCTAAATCAAATAAAAATTGTATTAAATTAAGAGCATCAGAAACAATAAAATCAATTAAAATTATAAAAACCCTTACCAATCGTCATGTCCCGAGTACGCAGGTGCGTGTGCGTCCAGTGCCCAATGATTGGACTGTCTTTGCCCCTTAAGGGGAACCTAGTCGCGGGCTCGAACTCACTGGTGGGCCTGGCTAAAAATCACGCTGTCTCACCAGGCTTCGTGTCCGACAGAGATAGTATCAGTGATGAGCAGTTAGACGCTATTGAGTGAGATGCAGGACAATTTACAATAAAAAATCGCAAAAAAAAATTAGGAAAAGTCCTTTGGAAGATCGGATTTTATGAAAAAGCCAATGCATAAATCAATGACCAATAAAGTTTATTGAACTCTTCGATGATTAAACTTTGTCGGTACCGACTTAGTTTTGAAGATTTTAGACTTCTTTAATTACTTAAACACGCCCAAAGTTAAGTAAAATTAGCAAGAAAAACGAATCTTTTTTGGCTCCTAACTTTTTAATGGGTTTTTATTTTAGTATTCTGTTTCTATGCAGACAATATTAATAATGAGACAAAACGATATCATATTTTACTTTGGATGTGCCATGTCAGACAGTGGAGTAAAACAGTCCCGAAGTTTATTTGCAAAAAATGTGGACTAAGTTCAGATGCGCACAATAATGCAATAGCAAAGAAATCGTCAGTTTGCGTTTATGCAAACATTTCAGACGGCGACTATGAAAAAAGCTAAAGTACACTAAACGGGCTGTCTCTATGTCAGTTAAATTACGATTTTTTCTTACAGCATAAGCTGTAGAAAAAATCGTATGCAGTAAGATAGTGATATCTTAGTGAATAGAGGGTTGCGTGTATGAGCCTGCACTCACAATGTGACATCGTAGGCAACTGAAGTTCTGCCTTAGAATTGGTACAAATAAGACCTATCCTTAGTATGCTTATAGGAGCCTTACATGATTTTGTCGGTCAGAAATATTGAACGTCAAAAAGTGGATTACGGTCCACTCCGTCTCACCGAGGAAGCCTGTCTTTAAAAAAAAAAGCATATACATTGTGGAATGCTATAAAGTATTGAGTATTAAATCTAAATCAAGTATGCCCTTGGGAACATTAAAGGCTAACTATTTATGTTAGATTCCTACAGCCTTTTGATAGACATACACTGTAGGCTTATTTATGGGTTCCGTTGGTGCCCTTTCTAAACATGGTACACAATTACGATTAAACAGGAGCTAAGCAAGCAAAAAATCTGCCTGGTCATAATCAAAATTTAAGGCAGAACTCCATTGTTACGTAGGATGTCTTCGTAGAGGCTACGAACGCACGTTAGCTGTTGAGGACATTTTGGCTGGCTACTTGTGTCTACTTTTTACCGCAGCTGAGGTCGTACCCACACCACACCTATGAGCAGTGCACAGCACGACGGACGCCGCGCCGCCGCCGTGACGCTATGCGTTCGTGGGTGTTATGAACAGGTGCGTTACATTAGACGCATATCGGCAAGTGTAGCGTCACTACGCTCCATATCTATGTGGACCGACCACCTTAAGAAAGTGGCGGGGGCAGTCTGGATGTGGAAGGTGAAGGACAGGCTGTGGAGCAGCCTTGAAGAGGCCTTTGTTCAGCAGTGAACTGCGACAGTCTGAGTGAAGCTATGTGGCCGTCCGTGAGTTTTATGAATAGACGCGTATCGGGGAGCAAACCGTGGGACGTCCCCCAGCAAGTTGAACCGACGACCTTTAGAAAATGGCTGGGGCAGTCTGGATGTGGAAGGTGGACGACAGAGTGTGGCGCCTTGGAGAGGCTTGTCTAGCAGTAGACTGTGATAGGCTGAGTTGATTGATTGACATAAGGCTGTATAATTGCATGGGCGTCTAATTTAATCACAGCAGGCTTTACGTGTGTTGGTGCCTTCAACTAGCCACGCATCCCTAAGCCGCGTGAGGTTGAGGGCCGCTCATGGTTTCGCCGACACTCTCATACAACATGAGGATACGTGCGTACGCAGCAATGGAAATGCGACCTTGGTTTTTAGGTATAAAATAAAAAACCAGGCAAGTTTTGTGAATATTTTTGTCAAAGAAAATTCAAAACGCGCAAATGTCTTCGCTTTGTAAGGTCTGCAGTCCATGAAGATATAAATGTCGCTTTATCTCCGAAACAGTTGACCGACAACGAATTATTTGTCTAGCAGCATAATCGAGCTACGACGCTGCACCGCCTCATGGCGCGCTGTGCTACGGCGCGCGGCGACGCTACACGCGCGGGCACAAGCCACGATGAGAGCCGCATGCGATTCGATGAAGCGAAAACTTGTAAGATTTGGGTAACTACATAATTTTAATTTTAATTTTTTAAATACTGATCGTGATCGTAAACCGTTAACACCACGGAATAGAAAAAAAACTGTTGTCTCTATTTGTGCTTAACATATTTCGTCAGTTGCAAGTTCAAATGGGGTAACTGACAAAACACGTAAAATTAGTTGAGTATACAGTTTTTATTAGTTTTTCCTGCTCTTTCGAATGCTACACTAAAAAAATCTAGCGTTAAAAAAATGTTGGTTAACCACAAATTTTAGCTATGAATTTTTCAGATTTCCTTCTAGATAATACTCTAACGAACATGTTACCCATTTGCGCAACTCAAATTGGTGTATTTCTAGCCCCTAAAAAATGGTGTTAGTTACAAGAATTTGCGCATGGGAATGTAATTATTTCTAAGTAATGTGGTTTTCAGAATATTATTTTGGCAAAACAAACTACCTGCTACCAGGCCATAGTTACATGCCAATAGATAGAATGCACTCTATAATACAATGTGAAGTACGAAAATTGACTATTTGGAATCCTACGCAATGGCCAAGTTTTATAGAACCGGCACGTAAAAATCCTTGTCCCTACAAGGTATTTGTCCTCAAACATAAACATTTCATTGATTGGGATCCAGTGACGCAAGAATGTTTTACCGCTAGCACGAAAAATTGTTTTTAATTCCTGCGGCCTTCACCAGGTCACGGGTCCATCTTGTGGGAGGCCTTCCAACGCTACGTCTTCCAATACGCGGTCGCCACTCCAGAACCTTCCGGCCCCATCGGTCATCTGTTCTGCTAGCATGTGCTCTGCCTACTGCCACATAAGTTGGGCAATTCTTCGGGCAATGTCGGTTACCTTGGTTCTCCTACGGATCTCTTCATTTCTGATGTAGTCGCGTAGGGAAACTCCTAGCATAGCCATTGCCCTTTGGGTAACTTTTAGCCTTCTTATGAGGACCATTGTGAGCGACCACGTTTACCACCAATCTTATTGGAACCCATATGTTCGAGCCGTGTGGGGTTAAAACTCTTGGGCTATGGGGTTCGAGTGCCACTTAGTTTACCGAGACATTACCAAGCGATTGGTTGCCTCTTCACGTGATCAGAGGTCTGGCCTATTTTTTGCCCAAAGAACAAGCATTGCCATACAACGTGGCAATGCTAACAGCGTTTTGGGCACTATTCCCGCTTACAACATAATCAGCCTATAATGTTCCCACTGCTGGGACACATGCCTCCTCTCTGTGAGAGTGAGTGGGCTATAATCCACCACGCGGGCCCAGTGCGGGTTGGTCCCGTAGACAACAACACGGACGATTTTTTTCATGCCCTATGATTATTTTAGTTTTTTAATACTTGCACGTCTTTTATTTCAAGACCGTTCGTTTTTAAATTAAGTAAAATCTTACATATAACGTTAATTTTAAGCAGAAAAGTAGTTAATTACTACATTTATTAACGTAACATGACCATATCTTATATTTTACTCTATTTAAAAACGGGTTTCACAAGCTTAATCGCAAAAGCAGGTCACAAATAGAGCGTTGTACCAAATCTAGGCGTTCGGGATTTAGGTTTTTATTGCTCGACGCCGCGTAGTGAGTGCGCGTGTGTGCATTTTTCCTCATTTACGGCACACAGTTGCAACGCTGCGACGACTAAACGATCTTGATCTGTAACTATGGTGTACCTATATTTTTTTGAAATAAAAAGCTAGAGGTTTACGGAGAAAATAAAAAATACTGTCCACATTAGATTATTAGTGTATTTTAAATAAACTTGTACAAATATGGATGAAGAAAATATTATTATGTAGGTACTTATAAAAATAAACTCATTTTATTTGTATAAGTACCTACTTAATTGAAGTTTTATAAAACTATTTGTCTAAGGGGCATCGATCGACTTTTCCTTGGATCTATAATTTCTGGGAGAACACAATCAAAATAAAATTTTGCTAACCGCGGAGCCATCTTTTGTTCCCAGAAATTATCATCTCTGAAAACTTTGACGACTTTTATATTAAATTCACAGCCAGTCCAAACAGCAAACAAACACACATTTTTATTAGCGATGTGAAGTTGGCCTTGGATTTGATAAAACCAATCATGGTTTTTTTTATAACCACATCGTCGCCACATAGTTTAAAACATTTTTTTTTTTTTGCTGAATAGCAATATCTGGATCGATACCAAAAACAGAAAAAAGGCACTTTATTTCGATGATGCCATCTTCATATATGCCGTCCGGTGACGCGCCTAGGAAAAAAAGGGATTCATAAATAAACAAACCACATTTTTCGATGGATATGTTTTCTTGGCGACTTAGTTGTTCAACAGCTTTTACCTCGTTATCTTTCCCGTGTTTCACTGATGCCACATGATCTAACGAGTATCTATACAAAATACTTTTTGCACGAGGCGCTGAATTAGAATTTGGTATTCTTTTGCAATTTTTTTATAAAATTCACAAAAATAGAAATTAAAACTGGAGTATACATAACAATTTCGACTCACGATATATTTTGATACTAGGTATTTCCGTTAACTTTATGGGTAGGTCTTCATTTGCTTCAAAGTACATATTTACAGTACAACAAAATAAAATGATATAAGAATAATCAGCCTATAACGCTGGGACACGGGCCTCCTCTATGTGAGAGGGACCACGCGGGCCCAGTGCAGATTGGTAGATGTCACATGTCTTCGAACGTTTGCTTCTAGGACATGCCGGTTTCTTCATGATGTTTTCCTTCACCGTTTTGAGAGCAGTGGTGATGAAATAATTTACACAAAGTGAAGCACCTGTCTGGATTCGAACCTACGACCTACAATTCGTAAGTCGCGGTCATTACCACTGGGCCACCACTGCTCTAATGATTGATCTGAATAAACATAAACCCAAAAGTTCACAAACTGAAATAATAATAACAATGTTCTACTCATGATGTTTGATTATTGAGGTTATTGGTACTAGGTGTTTCTCTGGGTAAATCAAAAGTCACATTTGGGTTTCGTTCTTCAATAAAACCAATGTCCATGTTTTCAGTCCTGCAAATAAAATTGCCGATATTAAAGAAAATAAAACAAAAGTTCATCTACTAGAATAAAAACAACTATTTTCAACTTACGATATTTTATCTTTTGTGTAACTGACATCAGGTTCTTCTACTATATCCGTGGATGAGTCAAAAGTTGGGAGCGAGTCGGAAGCTACATTTTTGGATGAGTCAGAAGTTAAATTTACTGGTGAAACCACAGTAGGAGGCGAGACAGAAGTTACAGTTGAGGATGCATTGGGGATTAGAGTATTTATCAAAGATGTTCTTAATTTTGATCTGAAAGAAAAATAAAAGACATTTATTAAGGAAGTTAGGGAATTGACGGAACAAAAATTAACCAATACTTCATTGTGGGGTACCTATCCGTTATATTTAAATTTAATCAGTAATAGTAATGCATTATAAAAGAGAAACGGTTACGGTTGATGGGTGACCGCTAGTGGATTTGCCATTTACCTGACTAAGAGTATTATGTTGATAGAAAAACAATAACTTGCACAAATGTTTTGACAGCCTGTTAAAAAATTGAATAGGTACTTACGCAGCTTCTCTTGCCTTCTGCAAATTATTAATCATTTTACTTTTTCGTGACCTAACCTTAACCACCCACCCATAACCACCCACCCATCCATATGGATTCTACCCATATTCTGTAAGTAAAATAATGACAAGTTTGTAGAGAAAGAAGTTACAAGTTAAGTACATAATTCAACTTTACCTAATTAAAATATTACTTTTAATGAACAACCTCATTCAGATTAACAAAAAAAATAAAAAATACTTACGGATCAAAAATATTTTGTCGCACTATAATTTACGTATATATTACGCGTGGCGGTTGCGCGGCGGCGGGAGGTCAACCGACATAGGTCCTGCGTCGACGAGTGCCAGAGCACGACTGATTTTAGACATGGGTATAGCGATGGGCGTTGAATGAACGGACTAGTTAATTCGACCGTCGACGTACTGTGAACGAATCGACGGTTCACCGATAATCGATGGACTAGTCGAATCCGGACGCCTCTGACGGCGTTCACGGCGTAATGGCGTAACTGAAACGTTGAACGCGACGATCGGCGACCGTCCGTCGCGAGAACGTTGATTCATTCGAACGCGCGGCCTTAGAAATTAAATAATCGTGCAAACAAATTTTAATTTTAAATCTAGTACGCGGAAGTTGATATTTGTACGGGTCAAATAAAATTATTGTCATGTGAAGGAAAGGATGCAGTTATGGTAGTTTCGCGTGTGCGAAAGAGGAAGGCAATGGACTGCTCGGACGATGCGAGACAAACCCGTTTGTACAAGTACAAACAAACGGGTTTTGTTTGTGTTTTTCACATTGCTTATATTTTTTCATTTTTGACGTTCATTGTTTGACTATTTGCGCTCAAGCTCAAAGTTGAACCGGTGAATAATTACAAAAGTACTGAGCTTTTTCGAATGCTATATGATTAACTGGTTTTGTATATGATCGGTCGAACGGTCGAATTAACTAGTCCGTTATTTAACATTTCATTTAATTAATGTAAATATTTGTAAAATTGTAAATACATAGTCCCTTCAGTGTCCTTATATAGAGTTTATACTGTTTTTAATAATAAAAAATATTAATGTATACCTACCTACATAAAATCAGTTGATCTTCTATAAACGCTAGAATAGAATAGTGAATACAACTTTATAATTAACTCTATTCAGTATTCAGCCTGGAAAAGTATGAAGGGAAGTTGAAATGAATATACCTACAGCACGCAGAGACAAGTCTTCCGCCTGCGTCACCGCCGCTGTAGAAAGTCGTCGCAAAGCTTATAAAGTTGACGCGTAAACTAGTCGACGAATTCGACTGGTTGATCGACTAGTCGATAAACGAAAATGGATGGTCTAGTTTCGTTGACGGCAAATACGTCGACGACCCATCTCTACATGGGTAGCTCGTGAGCGAGTGATAGAAAAGAGCTAGCTCTTTTTGATGGACGTCGCTCTCGCTCACTCACTCGTTCGATAAGCAGCTCACTAGCTCAGTTAGCTCTCAGACTTCAGCGAGACACCGATAACTGACCGAACTCAGCGGCCGATCGCTCTTCCAACAATAGCTCTTCGATACAATACGTCATTGTAGACTATCATACGACAGAAATCACTGTAAATCTATCTTTATGATCATAGCTTTAAAGCAGAAAATACTTTGGCACATTATAAAAGGTACCTTTTTATAATGTGCCAAAGTATTTTCTACATTGTTTATTTTTTTGCGTGTTATTTACGTAAAGTCATAACATTATATAAAAAAACAAAAACTTATTTAACTGAACTCCAAACTTCCAAAAAGCTATTGACAATGACTATTGAGCGGGCCGAGCCGTTTCCTTCGACACGCGTGCAGCGTGAGTCAAATGAACTAACAGTCGGCGTCTGAATCACTGAGCTATAGAAGAGCTAGTGAGTAATAAAGAGTCGCAAACTTCCAAAGAGCTACTCACTATTGAGCGAGCCGACCGACCCGTCGCCTTCGACGCGCGTGCGGCGTGAGTCAATAAAATTGAGCTAACAGTCGGCGTCTGAATCACAGAGCTATAGAAGAGCTAGGAGTAATAAAGAGTCCAAACTTCCAAAGAGCTACTCACTATTGAGCGAGCCGACCGACCCGTCGCCTTCGACGCGCGTGCGGCGTGAGTCAATTGAGCTAACAGTCGGCGTCTCGGCGTCTGTGTCACTGAGCTATAGAAGAGCTAGTGAGCTAGAAGAGTGATATAGCTATTTAGAGTGAAAGAGCTAATCGCTCTTTTTCTTTTCAGTGAGCTACTTCGCCCATGTCTTACTGATTTATGTCGCTCGATGCATCCTATTTTATAATTACTTTGAAAAATTATTTTCATAGATTATTGAAGACAGGTATTTTTTCTTTTTCACACATTAATAGTACTATCTTTCTTCTTACGTATAAAATTATTTATGTTGCCAAATGACTTTTAGATTATGAGATATGACGTGTTTTCTTGTAGTCGATTTCTCGATTTTTGATTTTCTTAGACGTGATAAAAATGCAAGTTAATTAATTAAAAATCGAACTTTTCTGAATACATTTTAAATTTCAGGATATGCCTATTCGAATGAATACCTTTTACTTTCTTACTTAGTAATAATAATTGTTGTAATATTACTTGAAAGTTGAGCCTTCGCACGTCATCTGGAAATCGCGCTTTCGAAATCCGCTGTTTTCGTAGTCAAAAATACAATTTGAACGAGTTTTATTAATGACTGAAGTAAAAAAAAGCTAAAACAATAAATTATATGGCCAAAATCACTTCAAAATCTCCCAAGTTCTCGATTTACGTTTGTAAAATGTTAACACGCTCTTCCGAATACGAAATTTCTCCGATCCCGCTGATTTACGAATTTTTTTCAACGTGATTTTGCAGTTATTAAACTGTACCTATTTCTATAAGATTTGATGAACATAGAAAAATCATTTCAATTATGATCTAATGAATGAGCTAGTTTTTATTTTTATTAAGTATTAGGTCTTTACCTATGAAATTGCCGTTTTGCAGTACTGGCCATTTCAAATCAAAATAATTTTTGTTTGGGTAAGAATTCTAATTTCAAATTAATTTTATTTTAAAAACATGGATTTTTTTTTCCAAAAGTAGTCATTTGTTTATTGATTAGTGTTACATTTTCATCGCATTTCAATCTTTTTCGTCATCATGGATACGTTAAAAATTCGAGTAATTATGGAATATGAGTACCGTCGTGGCAGCAACGCGGCACAAGCGGCACGCAACATCAACGACGTTTACGGAGCTAACACTACAAACCAACGCACCACCTGTTATTGGTTTGCTCGCTTCCGTTCTGGAAATTTCGACCTGAAAAATGAACCTCGCGGTCGTCCGAAGACTTTGGTCGACAATGACGAATTAAAGGCGATTGTGGAAGCTGATGATACACAATCTACGGCTGAATTAGCAGCAGCTTTCGACGTTAGCGTCAAAACAATATTGGTCCATTTGCGTCAAATTGGCAAGGTAAAAAAGCTTGACAAATGGGTGCCCCACGAACTCAATGATCGTCAGCGCGAAGTACGCGTCGAGACGTGCCTTGCACTGCTCAACAGACACACAAATGAAGGAGTTTTGAACCGCATTGTTACCTGCGATGAAAAATGGATTCTGTTTGATAACCGCAAGCGCTCAGCAAGTTGGTTGGATCCTGGTTCAGCACCTAAACAATGCCCTAAACGAAAACTTACCCCTAGAAAAGTGATGGTCACTGTTTGGTGGTCTAGCGCCGGTGTGATTCATCACAGCTTCTTACCAAACGGGGTGAGCAGTACTGCAGATGTGTACTGTGAAGAACTGAACACAATGATGGAGAAGCTGGCACATCTCCAACCAGCATTGGTCAATCGCTCGTCTCCGCTGCTCCTGCACGACAACGCGCGACCTCATACTGCACAGCAGACGGTCTCCAAGTTGCAAGAACTGGGGTTGGAAGCTCTCCGTCATCCGCCCTACTCACCAGACCTTGCGCCTACAGACTACTACTTTTTCCAGAATTTGGATAACTTCTTGGCGGGAAAAAAATTCAATACCCGAGAGGCAGTACAAAATGCCTTTGAAGAATTTGTTGCCTCCCGTCCAGCTGATTTCTTTAAGAAGGGCATCAATAAACTGCCACTGCGATGGCAAAGATGCATTGATTGCATGGGTGATTACTTCGATTAATACAAATAAAAAATACATGAAAAAAATTCGTTTTAATTTTTTCATACAAAACGGCAATTTCATAGGTAAATACCTATTATTTGATTTTGACTTTCATATTAAAAACATATTTAGTAAATAAATATTTAAACTAATATATTTTATTTTTGAGATAAAGGCAATTAGTTAGTTTTAATTTCGGCTACTCACAACTCTCGTTCATACAATTAAAACAACAGAAATAAATTTCCGTTCAACCTAATTATTTCCTACAAAATAAACAAAAAATTAAAAGAATTGGCTGTAAATAATCTTTCGAAATAACCTAAATCTCGCATATAATTCTCGACGGAAATGAAAAAAGAGCTCATTCATTAGATAATAACTGAAAATATTTTTCGTGTAGAAACTGTGAAATGTTTAAAACTTTTGGAAATGCAGTATTTTAACTGTAAAATCAAGTAAAGCGAAATCAACAAAATTTCGTATACGGCTTCTTAATTTGAAATCTTTAAATTCATATAAACATTTACTGACAAACAACGCACAGCCTAAACCGCTGCGTCTAGACCGGTAATTCCCAAAGTGGTAAAAGTGGACCACCACGTGAGAATCGACGGGGGCCTAGGGTGACGTGAAAATAAAAATGGGGGTTCACGAAAATTTCTCTGGTTTCGATAGTGAAGACAAAAAATGTTGGCTTGGCTTAACATATCAATGATATTATGGAAGATAACAAAATACTCAAAAAAAGGAGCTAATAAAAATCTGGTGATTATTGATTTTTCGGTGAAAAATGGTCGTATTGAGACTCAAAAAAAGCATTTTGAAACTTGAAGATTATAATTTTCAGACTTTTGACAAAAAAAAAATTGATGAGTTTTACGAATATGCTAGAAATGTAGCAACAGGAGGACCACCGAAACCAGTAAAATATTAAAAGTCTACGAGAAAAAAGTTTGGGAACCTCTGGTCTAGACGCATGAAATTCTACATTCCAGCCATGTTTTGACCAACCAGAAATAACGTTTGAAATAATAACAAAAGTTCTAATAATCATAAATATTTTATATACTGATGAAATTATATAATTAATTATTCACTTTTCTTCGCGTTGTATCTGAGCTCATGGGCCTTCGCGAAGGCCTCACAAATCCGCACCAGCCTAAGCAAACCGCCAATCGATGGACTCAGCAGTACCATATTATCGGCATAACTGATATTATTGGGACAAACACCGTCTATGTAGCACCCGACACTGTCACTGCTGAGTTCACCGATAAGTCGGTTAATGTACAGGTTGAAGAGCTTCGGTGACGTCAGTCCACCCTGTCTCACCCCGCGCTGCAACCTGTACACATCCGAGAAAGAGCCTGCCTAACTGACACTATTTTTCTGGTTATTGTACCAATATCTATAATAGATGTAACTTCCGGACTGCAATCTGTCTCACCTTCGAACTTATAGTTTGTCATATGACACCAGGTAGCAGAAAGCTCTTGAGAGATCGAGAAAGCATCCAAAAACGAGTGTTTTAGACACATGATAGCACTTTCCGTTGACAAACTAGATCGAAATCTAAATTGTGCGCCATGGAGCTTAATACCAGTTGGTGGTAAAGTAGACTGTCCAGTACTTTCGCAGTAACCGTGGCTAATGAAATCGGTCAATAATTTATTAAATCCGAAGTATCACCGGTTCTATTTTTAGGAACTGGTACAACAACAGTGTACATCAGTCTATCAGGTAGGTACGAATGGCAAACCCACAGATTAAAAAACATGCCTAACACCCTTGGCATGAGAACTCCTGCATTTTGAAGATGGTCGATGCTGAGGCTATATCCTAATAATGCTTGCTACATGCTTGGCTGAAATTCTGACTTTAAAATCTCCGACGGCTGACTCAACATCAAGCATCTGCGGTGCCGCACCCAAAAGCGAATCAACTTTAAAAAGCTGTTGGAAACGATTAGTAATTTCCCGTGGTTCATGCACGTCAGCCACACTCACGGGGTGACCAGGCTTCAAATTTAACTGATTTGTCTTTTTCCAAAAACCCTTAAAATTCTTCTTGCATTGGTGGCACACTGGAGCACGGTAACATTATCACTGTGGGAAAATAACTTTTCCTCCATAATATGGCCGTGCCTCCGTACGGTCTACCCCGAAGTATTCCGGCTGAGGCTGAGTTACCTACTGACGAAATCATAGTCATTGTCTATGCTACCCATAGCTCATTCATCCCTACTATAATATTATAAATGTGAAAGTAACTCTGTCTGTCTGTCTGTCGGTTACGCTTTCACGCCTAAACCGCTAAACCGATCGTCATAAAATTTGGTAGAGATATAGCCTTGCATATGGAGAAGAACATAGGCTACTTTTACGCGATAACCGAACGCTAGTTAAATAATAATTGAAACGATCTTTCTTATTGTTCATTAAGACTTATGGAAATGTAGTATTTTAACGGTAAAAGTACGTCTTTAAAATCGAATAAATAAGCAACATCGATAAAATGTTGTATACGGCCTCATAAATACTTAATAATAATATTTCAATAGGATTATATACCAAAGTAAAAATCATAATCGAAACACATCATTCATCATCTAACGAAGCGGTGTTCAGCGTTAATTCATATTCTTAATATATTGAGATGAAAATATTCGGACTTATTAAAGCTCTCTTATCTCGGTAATGTGACACTTTAAGATATCATTTTGTAAAACATTTTTGTTCCTCTATACATATGTCCTCTATCTATATACATACTTAGGTATTATTTATTGTGCGACACCATTTTGAAAAAAAAAAATGGCGGACCAAGGCGAGGCTAATAGGTTTAAAGCCCTTTGGTATCATCACAATTTCATTTTTACAACGTGTATTTATAATATGGAAATTGCTTCTTATTTTGAAAAGACCTACGTTTTTGCGAACATACAAGATACTTTCTAAGATATAAAGAGAAGGCAGAGTTAGTATGACAATTTCGTTGAATTTGTTTCTAAGAAACTGGCGAGGCCCCATTTTATAGATAGCGCGGATTGCCCTCTTTTGTAAAATGAAAATTTAATCTACGTCAGCTGCCGATCCCCACAGCAGAACGCCATAACCACCGCAATACTAACCTAGCTGTGGCTATATCAGTCAACTGCCTTATTTTTCCTAATGCATAAGCAGCTGAACTTAATCTATCTGAAAGAGCTCTAATGTGGGCACCCCATGGCTATTTTGAATCTAAAGCAATTCCTAGAAATACAGTTTGATGAGTTTGAAGATGATTAGCTGCAAACCATTTCGACCGTACCGCTAGACTATCGATGACATAGACATCCAGTTATTTTCTATCTATTTAAAAAATAAGAGAAGTGTAATCAGAGAATAAAAGTAAGGAAGTAAGGAAGGTCATTAATGTAAACTAGAAATAACAAAGCTTGAGGCACGCCCATCTTAATTAAAGACATCGCGGACGTCACCTCGCTAACGTTATGTCATAGAACGGCATGTCCTAGAACCAAACATTCGAAGACATGTGACATCTACCAAGCCGCACTAGGCCCGCGTGGTGGATTACGGCCCACTGCTTTCCACCGAGAGGAAGCCTGTGTCGCAGCAGTGGGAACGTTATAGGCTGAGTAAATAAGTATATAAAGCCATATTTGTTACGGTCGCGGATCATATTTTAATGAATAATACAACCTGAAACTAACCTACAAATTGCAAAAAACTTAAAAGAATTTCAATGTCGCTTCGGATACGCTAAGGTTTTTTTTTGAGGGTGGTAAATCATTAAATAACTTCTCCCGCTCTGGGTCGAGCTGAGGGCGTGTCAAACTTTTACTAAAACCCCTCTGTGTTCCTTCAGTTGCCTGTGTGCCACGGTATCTCTTTCGAACAACCCGCACCACTGGCAGTAGGGATTCGCTTAGGTAGCCCCTTAGCGTATCCCCCTTAAATATTCTTCACATATCGTAACGTTTACCTACATAAGACACGTTTTTGAAATAGGCCCACAAGCTGTCAGGAAGAAAGAAATACAGAGGGCAAAAGCTAACATACCATCACGTCTGTATTCCCCGAAGAGTTAGCCAGAGGTGTAACTAAAGTTCACCCATATTTAAAACTAGTTGGTCCACGTTCCCACTGGATCTTGAACGTACTGGTTAGCGCCGAGGGTTGAAAATCAAACTGTGTGTTTTTGCAATGCACTGGGATAACAGACTGTATACCTGAGTAAATGTTCTGTGCTCGGATGCACTCTGTTGGATTCTCAATGCTTGGTTTAACACAGAGAGTTGAAAGCCAGTGCGTGATAAAATCTTGCGTACGTCGACTTAACTTTAACTCCCAAGGGGGCGAGCCTAGAGTCTTCCAATGGGACAAATCCAGGCTTCAGGGTGCTACTGAGAAAAAATTAATGGAAAAATCCAATAACATCTTGTCCGATCTGGGAATTGAAGACAGGTTCTCATGACCAGCAGTAGCGCTTGGGCCCTTTAGACTAAATAAGTTGAATAGAAAACTTTGCGAAAGTTAAAATCGAAAAGTATGTCGCCGAGACACGTACTGTTATTGCAACAGGATGAATTCCCGAACCCCCTATACTTTATCTACCTACTTACATAATAAACACAAAATAAAATCTCAAAAACCCATGTAATGCAACATTTCGTATTATTTTCTCTCCTTTTAGTATTTAAAACTACGCGCTAGATAAAATAGCCTTACTAAAAATCATAAAACGACAAAATGTATTTTGAATGTTTCCAACTGAGTAAAATGCCTTTGAATTTTGTTGTTTCTGTTGAGTTAAAATTACTTTTCAATTTGTACATTTTAATACAAACAAATGTAGTGATGAAACTAGAACTTTTAAAAGAATGTGGTGTTTTGTACGAGTCAAAATCTTAACCGCAGTTGTCTTCAACAAGTTGAAACACTTAAAAACTCGCTGTTGCAGATTCCACCAACACACTGTTGCAGATCCCCCCCACCAGCAAACCCTTGCAGTGGCACAAAGTCTAAGTCTCTTACAGGATAAAAATAAGTCTTGAATCCTGAGTTACAAGATATAATAAAATGTATTGCTCCTTCTTCTTACACTATCCCATTTAAACTTTTAATTATATTCAAATAAAACAGTTTTCAAACTGATATTTTTCTATAAACATCGAAATAAAGTTTCATTAAAATGATCATAAAATGTTCCACAAGATTCAAACTTAGTTTACATTCGTTCTGGGAAATTATGAAAAATACTTACTATCATAGTCGTCCGACATTTCACTGACTCTAGTCTTTCAGTTAGTCTCGCGACTGCAGGTAGTTAGCACCTGCTACTTGCACTGCTGTTAACTGAGAACCGTTCAGTGTGCAGGGTCTAAGTCGACTGTGGAGCCAGCGGGGGTCTCAGAGCCCGGGCAAATTTCTGGCGCATGCGCGAAATACGTGAGGGGCGTACCACGGCCCCCTTTGTCATTGTGTGGGTGGGCTTTAGCTGTACTACATACAATTAATTTCTAAATTTTCAATTTCAAATTGAAATAAGTACCAAAGCGTACATAGTATTTTGATGCTGATCGGCAGAATATACGAACGGACACAAATAAACAAATAAGTATCTATGTAACCATATTTGAGTATGAACATACAAAATATGTGTATGTGTGTTACATGCACAACGTAATCTCGTAATCTGATTAAAATGTATGAACGTCTCCATATACGATTTCGAATCAGCCTATCTCGTTCCCACTGCTGGGACACAGGCCACCTCTCTGTGAGAGGGAGTGGGTTGTAATCCACCACGCGGGCCCAGTGTGGGTTGGTAATAAAAAAATCAGGTGATGGTTCAGAATTAACAGTGTTTTAAGAAGACGATAATTTTAACATGAATTTTTCCAGTTAAGAAAAACGTAGTTCTTATTTCTTCAGATCTTTTTGAGCAATCTTATGTTCGCGTATACCTTTAAACGAGCAATTCTTGTAAACATGTATATACAGGGTGTCCAGTAATATGTAATATAAATGTCCAATAATAGTACGATATAGTGCAGTGGGATATAGCTTGGGTCAATACCTACCAAAACACATAATATATTAGGTCTTTACCTATGAAATTGCCGTTTTGCAGTACTGGCCATTTCAAATCAAAATAATTTTTGTTTGGGTAAGAATTCTAATTTCAAATTAATTTTATTTTAAAAACATGGATTTTTTTTTCCAAAAGTAGTTATTTGTTTATTGATTAGTGTTACATTTTCATCGCATTTCAATCTTTTTCGTCATCATGGATACGTTAAAAATTCGAGTAATTATGGAATATGAGTACCGTCGTGGCAGCAACGCGGCACAAGCGGCACGCAACATCAACGACGTTTACGGAGCTAACACTACAAACCAACGCACCACCTGTTATTGGTTTGCTCGCTTCCGTTCTGGAAATTTCGACCTGAAAAATGAACCTCGCGGTCGTCCGAAGACTTTGGTCGACAATGACGAATTAAAGGCGATTGTGGAAGCTGATGACACACAATCTACGGCTGAATTAGCAGCAGCTTTCGACGTTAGCGTCAAAACAATATTGGTCCATTTGCGTCAGATTGGCAAGGTAAAAAAGCTTGACAAATGGGTGCCCCACGAACTCAATGATCGTCAGCGCAAAGTACGCGTCGAGACGTGCCTTGCACTGCTCAACAGACACACAAATGAAGGAATTTTGAACCGCATTGTTACCTGCGATGAAAAATGGATTCTGTTTGATAACCGCAAGCGCTCAGCAAGTTGGTTGGATCCTGGTTCAGCACCTAAACAATGCCCTAAACGAAAACTTACCCCTAGAAAAGTGATGGTCACTGTTTGGTGGTCTAGCGCCGGTGTGGTTCATCACAGCTTCTTACCAAACGGGGTGAGCATTACTGCAGATGTGTACTGTGAAGAACTGAACACAATGATGGAGAAGCTGGCACATCTCCAACCAGCATTGGTCAATCGCTCGTCTCCGCTGCTCCTGCACGACAACGCGCGACCTCATACTGCACAGCAGACGGTCTCCAAGTTGCAAGAACTGGGGTTGGAAGCTCTCCGTCATCCGCCCTACTCACCAGACCTTGCGCCTACAGACTACTACTTTTTCCAGAATTTGGATAACTTCTTGGCGGGAAAAAAATTCAATACCCGAGAGGCAGTACAAAATGCCTTTGAAGAATTTGTTGCCTCCCGTCCAGCTGATTTCTTTAAGAAGGGCATCAATAAACTGCCACTGCGATGGCAAAGATGCATTGATTGCATGGGTGATTACTTCGATTAATACAAATAAAAAATACATGAAAAAAATTCGTTTAAATTTTTTCATACAAAACGGCAATTTCATAGGTAAAGACCTATTATGTTCCACAAAATGTTACGGATTTACAGTTATAGTGTTAGGCGGTAAGAAAATTGTACAGTGAAAATGTAGACAAATAATAGTATTTCTTGAAAATATACCTGTTTTTGATACAAAAAAGACTTATCAATGAGTACAGTAACTATTCACGAATAATTTGATGTAAAAAACAAACTAGAAAAGGATTTATGGAGGAAAAGAAATTTTGTATGACTGTAAATCTGAAACATTTTGCGAATCATATGTTTTGTTTTTTTGGTAGATATTGACCCAAGCTATCACCCCCTACACTATGTCGTACTTTTTACTGGACACCCTGTATATTATCTGAATCTCGGAAACGGCTCCAACGATTTTCATGAAATTTAGTATGCAGGGGTTTTCGGGGGCGATACATCGGTCTAGCTAGGTTTCATTCTTAGAAAATGTCAAACAAAAAAAAAACATATTATATTTTGATATTAACTGAAGGTACCTGCACTCTATAACACTCTAGTCGGTACACAAAAGTTATGTACCTACTTACTTACTTAATTGGGTTTAAATTCGTTTATTTTTTTTCAAATCGGTTTGTGCACTATGCTACTTACTTCAACTTCACGTTTTATTTATGAACTAATTAATTTGCCTAGCCTTTTCCGACTTTTATCGGGATCGGTTTCCAGTCTAACCAAATGCAGCTGTATACCAGTATTCTGCATGGAGCGACTTCCTATCTGACTTCCACCACCCTAGTTACTGGGTAACACGATACCCCTTGGTAAGACTGGTGATCAGACTTTCGAGCTGTTAACGACCCGTAAGGACTGTAAAAGATCCACGAAAGACCTCCCGAGATCAACGGCTTAACGTGCGTTCCGAGGCACGGAGAGATCTTGGTATGTAAAGATGGTCACCCATCCACGTACCGACCGAAACTACTGATTGCCACTTGCTACAATCCTTGACATCACCTTTACAATTATAGAGACCTAATGCGAAATTAGCCGCAAGCAAAATAGGTCTCTATAATTCTAAAGGTGCGGCTTCTTTTGCTTAGACGTTTATACATACATCTAGTCATAAACGCAAACCGGTTGCGATTACTACGCACGCACATCACCCTTCTGAAGAACACCAATAATAAAGTACGGTATATGACTACTATATGTCGATCTATACAGGGTGATTGGAAGATGGGTGCAAAGCTTTAAGGCGAAGATAGTACAGACAATTTAGAAACATTTAAGCCATGGTTGTCTTAGACGAAGTCTTACCAAATATTTTTAACCAATTTTTTTAGTTTTTTTTCGGAAATTCTCAAAATTTAATGTAAACTGCATAATTATGGCCAAATTGAATGATAAATGAATTCATTTTTTATTAATTTAATTAAAGTAATGTGTAAGCAATCAAGCAAAACATGTTTTAGGCTTCTGTGTCATTAGACATTTTTTTTACAGACATTTAAAGCTCAGAAAAAATAAAAAATTTGTACAATACGTCTTTTAAACCTTATTAAAAAAAAAAATTGGTAAGACTTCGTCTAAGACAACCATGGCTTAAATGGTTCTAAATTGTCTATACTATCTTCACCTTAAAGCTTTGCACCCATCTTCCAATCACCCTGTATAAGGGCAACACCCGCCCCGCCGCCGCCGGCCGGATGCGGCCCACAGAATATTTACAAATCGCGAGTGAAAAATGGCTATTGATTTTCAGATCAAGCCAGACAGACTATCACTCTTCCAGTTAGTTTCAAACCAAACGCTACAACACTGATTTTTACGAGTATATGTATATCATAGATGTTGACCACTGCTTGTATTGCGCACCTTTTTCATTTAAGATTGCGGTGTCTACAAGCAATAAATAACAAAATGTTTTAAGTTATATAAATTTTACGATTTCAAGTGTCGCCTAAAACCGGACGAATCGTACGATAGACTTCAAATAGCATTCATGATGAAGGCCCTTCTAGGCAACCGTGTATCGTTGGTATAACGAATTCAAGCGTGGTTGACTATTTTTGGCGGATGAAGAAAGAAGTGATCGGCCTTTGACGGCTGTTACGGAAGAAAACGTGCTAGCAGTGAAGATTTTAATCCATGACAATTGGCGAGTTACGTATCAAGAGATTCAGCACATACTGCAGGTTTGATCAGGAAGCCTTCACGAAATTCTACACGTGTATCTTCGCGTGAGGAGGATAGTTTCACGCTGGGTGCCGCACAACCTCACCGATGTTCAGAAGCAGGCCCGGGTGGAATGGTGCCGTGATATGATAAACAAATTTGAAGCTGGCTCGTCTCGGCGTGTTTACAACATCATTACAGGTGATAAGTCTTGGATTTATCAATACAATCCAGAAACGAAGCGCCAGTCGACGGTTTGGGTGTTTCAAAACGATTCAACGCTTACCAAAGTGAAGCGATCAAGAGGCGGGAGGAAGATTTTCATCGCGAGCTTTTTCAATTTGACTGACTACTTGTTGTCAATTCCTTTACGGAACCAAAGAAACATTAACGCTAAATGGTTACTACCAAATGCTTGGCAGAAGTTTTCTCTATTGTGAGCAATAAGCGACCAAACACGGGCTATTGCTCCACTACGACAATGCACCTTCGCACACCGTGCTCAAAACGAGGGACTTCCTGGACAGCATGCAGGTCAAAGTCCTGGGTCACCCTCCTTACAGCCCTGACCTAGCACCGTGTGACTTCTTTTTATTCCCGAAAATAAAAAATCAGCTCAAAGGGATACAATTTTCGTCGCCGGAAGATGCGCTGTCAGCGTTCCAGCAGGCTGTGAGCGAGGTGTCTGTGGCGGACTGGAAAAATTGTTTTGAAAAGTGGTTCAGACGCATGAAACTTTGTATAGGGGCTAGTGGAGAGTACTTTGAAAAGGCGACCACGGGAAATGCCCAACGGATTTTGGTTCAACAGTGTGGCAAGCATAAAAATTTCGATTTTCTAGAGGCCTATCTTTAAAAGAGGGCCCGAGTATTTTCTGGGGGTCGCTAGACTAAGAAAAGTACTAATTTCCATTAATTCCAAATGTCTAGCTTTATTACGGCTCGAGAGATACCACATGGTTCTCGTAAATAAATCGACGGCATGTCACAAACCTTACATTTTTGTTGTAATTTTATCTTCTCTTTGTTCTGACCCGCTACTGAGGGTAATATATGACAGTTTGACACACACTTTAACACTTCTACTGATACCCCAGCCGAAACCGAAACCGAGGGTATATTAAGTTGGTGTTTAGTCTCGAGGTGCAAACTGTACTTTTCACTTTGAGTGCGAGAAAAATAGTCAATTTAGTACAAAAACATTTAATAAATATTACTTAATAAAATAAAAATCACAAAAGATTTTTTTACTTGAAGCTACAATTACAATTCGAATTATTTGTAATATTGTAAATAATTGTCGTCCCAGGAATATTTACACGCGTATTTGTTGTATTTGTAGACACTCCACAGATAATAGTATATTTTCTGGCTGTTTGAGTTTGTCTATGTGACATGAAGGAAATTAAAAAAACTAATTACTTTTCACTCCCTAGAGACTAAAGTGGTTACTTTAGTCCCGCTTCGTATGGCTATATTGCCGTTCTTTTAGAGCATGAGGAGTGAAAATGGCTCATAATCGATACCTTCCATAAGTATTATTAATTAACCCCGGAGCATTTTATTAATTTACAATAAAATACACGATAAAACTTGACGGGAGAATAAGCAGCTTACATTTTTTGTTGGGGTGGTCCGCCCTTCCCCAACCCTTGTGTAAGCAGGTATTTTCTGTCTGAATGCCTATTCACTATAGCAGACACGTTTAATTAAAACATTGTTGTTAAAATATCACAATAACCACAGGGTTGCTACGGTGCTGACCATTCAAACTTTAATTTTTTGTAAAAAGTTGATTTCATTAAAGCTTCTTGTGAATGAATTTGGTACTTAATATGTAGATACAATATTCATTTAAATTTACTTAAGATACTGAAACTGATATCCAAACTAAGCCAGGGCTTGTATTTTAGGAGTCAGTCCTCAAACGTGGAGCATTCGGAACTCGTGTCAACGTGAATGGCGTGCCGCGTGACGTAAATTTTTATTTTAGGATAATAAGCACTTGTGAGTATGTTCGTGTGTGGGGGTGTGTGCATGTGTATGTGTGCGTGGTATGGTTTTTTTTTTTGGGTGGGAAATCATCAAATAACTTCTCCCGCTCTGGGTGGAGCAGGAGGGCGTGTCAGACTTTTACTGACTAAAACCCACCCGTGTTCCCTCAGTTGCCTGTGTGCCAGGGGCCGCGGTATCCTTTTCAAACAACCCGCACCCCTGGCAAGCATCGGCCCTTGCGGGCCCCATCAGTTGATGCTGACATCTCTTTGAGGCACGCGTGGAACACAACGCGCTGTCGACCCGGGCGTGGTCCTTACCGGACAGTGAGCTACCCATTACTCGCCGTCCGCAAGCTCGCGCCTGCGGTGGCCGGGAATCAGCTTGGAATTCCCGACTCCCATGGCGTCTCCCGCGGCGCCTACGGCCGTGAGGGCGGATATACTGCCTCTCACTCACGTGCACCGCCTCCCTCTTCGCGAGCATTACTGCTTCGCAGAAGGAGATGACGGCTTCCCATGCACTCTCGCTCCATACCATGGCCTGGACCAGGGCCAGACGCGAGAGATCGCCGCCGCTGGTTATCGCCTCGTGAATTAAAAAGCGTGGGGATCAATTAATGTCAAGCACCCCACGCTTTTTAAAGCGTGTTTTTTAAACTATTATTTATTTTCTATTTTTTAGTTCTGCTAACTACAAAAACGTGTTTTTTTTTCTCAATTTTTTTTATTATTATTGAATTGTCATCGGTCCTCGACAAGTTTACAAAGTTTCAATGAAATCTGACCGTTTAAAGTGGGTCAAAATCGCGCTCAAAGGAGTCGGTTACATACAAACAAACAAACATACAAGTGAAGCTAATATAAAGCGTGTAAAAATAGTATGGGGGGGTCTTTATTAGACCAACAGAAGCCAAAACAACGGTTTTTAGAATTTTTGTCTGTCTGTATGTTTGTTACCGCATCACGCAAAAACCACTGCATGGAATTGAATGCAGTTTTCAATGATGTATTCCGAGAGGTCTAACTTAAAAAATAGGCTATATATTATCAAAAAAAATGATTATCTACTTGATTCTAAAGTCCACGCGTATGAAGTCACGGGCAAAAGCTAGTCAAGAATATCTCGAAAAACTACAAAAACTAAAATGATTGAAACCACTTTACGGCAACAGTATCTGCCCTAATGCCATAAAATGTCTGCGCCTCGGAAAATATGGCGGCTCATCAAAATAAGGCCGGAATCCCATGAAATGGCTCAACACATGCGGTCACTAAATCAAATAAAGAAATATTTTCAGAGACCAAACACCCAACCAAAAAAAATACCTAAACTACTTAAGAGCAGAACTACAGCACCGTCAAAAAAATGGAGACATCAATGTAAGTAATCATAAAATATATTAAAGGACTACCTTAAATTGTGAACACCATACCTTCAGAAAACTAATATCCACTGCAACCTCAACAGCCTACTGTCCAAACCCAAACAAAACAACGTATCAAGCAATAAATAACTACTCTCATCTTAACACCGACGCGCAAGTCCTTAAATTCTTGTATATCAACATACGACAAGGGAAAATGGATGAACTTCAATGCATATTGAAAAGCATACCCCACGTAGTTCACCAGATTTTACTAAGCGAAACATGGATATAGATCCGACTCCGAAGGCACTATACATACTAAACTATACTCATCATTACAATTACCGCACTGATCGGCGTGGCGGAGGGGTATGAATTTTCGTCTACAATGACCATGAAAACAAAGATATTCAACAAAACTATATTGATGGGAAGAATTATCTTTGAATTTTCCTAGAAAAGTATGCGCTGAACGTCGGCCTTATCTACAAACCTCCAGATACGAACAACAAAAACTTTATAGAATATTATTCTTCACACCTTCAACAGAAACGACAATGCATTTGCGATTTCAACCTCGAATTAATAAAATAGGACCGGATTACGACCATCTACACAAATATGATCAAAGAGACTGGATAAAAAATACTAAACAAAACAAACAAAAAAGGTATTTAACTCGGATCACCGGTACCACCATCCCATCTCTTCCCGTGGGTGTCGTAGGAGGCGACAAAGGGACTTACTAGAGAATGGGCAGCAGCGTTCTCTATGAATTTTACCACCCTACTGCGATCGCCAACCCGCCTGCCAAGCTTGGCGATTATGGCAAACTCTCCCATATTGGGGGAGGCCTAACTCCAACAGTGGATGTCTTTCGGCTGAAATGATGATGATGATGACCAGTAACAACAATAAAATATTAAAAACAAACCTCTCCAAAGACGACTTTCACATGGCTGTCATTGAATCATCCTTATCTGACCACAACCATATACCTATACCTGCAACTAAAGATTATTAAACGACCTCCAAAAAATACATCACTATGCAGCCATTGACTACACAAATCTATACAAACACGTCTCTAATACCAACTACATACATACAACAAACGACAACTACCATACTCTAGAGAGTTTCATAAAGGGTGATTTAAAAACAAACACGAAAGAGAAATCAAAAATCATAAACCTACCTACCCAGAGACGATTGGATCAACAGAAAAATTATGAGGGAAATTGACAAGCGAAATATACTAAGGAGGAAATCTAAAAAAGATCCAAACAATAACGACAGTACGTCATCATCTGTTGATATATACAAATAGCACAAAATAAAATAACCAAACTTCTATTCAACTGCGATTATCACACACCTACAGCCGAGCTACACAAAAACACCAAACTAATGAGCACTCATCAACGTCACACATTCAATTCCTGCGTTCTCATTAGAAAAAGTCATAACAAAACCATACACACACACATCCTTATTCGTCAACACGAAAACATCAAAATACAGCCAAAGACACCCTAATCAAATACACACGCGGCCCCGGCGGCGGCGGCGGGCGGCGCGTTGCGGCGGCTGCGGACACAATATGGCAGGAAAAATATAAAATACGAAAGCGTTCAACTTTATAATAATCACTAGTTGTTGCCCGCTACTTCGTCCGCGTGAATATCAGTTATCGCGGTTAGATAAATTATAATACTATGACCTTCCTTGAGGTCCTGCCAAGGGTGCGGGTTGTTCAAAAGAGATACCGCGGCCCCTGGCACACAGGCAACTGAGGGAACACGGGTGGGTTTTAGTCAGTAAAAGTCTAACACGCCCTCCTGCAGCTCCACCCAGAGCGGGAGAAGTTATTTGATGATTCCTTGAGGTGTAAGCTTACTCTATTAATTTCGTAAAAATTGATTCAGTATTTTAGCCGTGAAAGCGTTACAGATAGACAGACAAGCAGAGTTACTCCAAAAACTGTTATACTATACATATAAGCTGTGCACCGACCGCGGTTTGACACCTACTAATTTTATACCTGCATAAATAGGAAAAAAAAAATTAAAACAAAAGAAAAAAAAAGAAAAGCAATTTTGCTGAAATATTAGACGAAATTCAAAACCAATCGCGATAAAACCCGTTGTGAAAAAAAAAACATCCTTTAAAAGAATACACGAAACAATACCCAATAGAAAACAACTGCAAAATGAAAGTGTAGTATAGTATATAGTAATAGGTATTATACGATGATAAATCGCAAAAACAAATTAAAAATATCGATTCGCTGAGCTCAACCGTTCCGTTCCGTAAGGAGCCGACCACATACCTCGCAGAACTACCCCAGCGCCCCTCCCCCTCGCCCGCCGCAGGCCAGTGTCTTGCGCGTCGGCGTCGTGGAGTGCGGAGTTATTTTAAAATTATGATAGGTATCTCCTAAGATGTTGATAAAAATCAAGAGATGTCAAGCACCATTTTGTTCATAATTAAATACTTGTGATTAATAACATATTTATTAGGATAAGGATTAATACTACTCGTAAGTTGATGAAACTCCTTCGCAAATAATGCATTAATTTCGAACTTGATTACCATAAAGAGGTGATAGTGAGTCAATCTTAAAAGATAGACAAATGCTATTGCGGTTTTTTTTTTAAACTTTTAAAGAATAACGATTCCATCATACATGATTTTTGCGTAACTGAAACGTTTACGCAGCGCACGCAACGGAAGCTCTCAAAAAGGATGTTTTACCCGTTTTTGAAACATTTTCCATTGATGCTTCGCTCCTATTGGTCGCAGCGTGATGTTAGCCTTCTTCGACAGTAGGTCCTGAGATTAGCGCGTTCAACCAAACAAACAAACAAACTCTTCAGCTTCATAATATTAATAATTAATATAATTTAAAGTATCGAAGTATACATTATGAACACAAAACTATTTGCTACTGGGCTTAACTTACCTTAATTATGTATTTATTCGCTAAGTGAACAATGTATGTTCTTCTTGCATAAACCCATTGTTTAAACCCAAATAAATTGTATTGGTACAACGTCTGATGCATGCACCCGTGAGCAACTTCATTGTTTGTGATATTTGTATATATACAGGGCGTCCCACGGATATACCACATGGAGGGAAAGTACCTTGAATATTGTAGATGGAACATTTTACTGAAAGAAGACATTTATTGAATTTAAAAAACAATTTAAACTGCATTCATAGATATTTAAATAATTACATGGCGGGAATCGAACCCGTTACATGAGAAAAATAATCACCCTGTAACTTTATCATACCGATCGAAAGGCTTCATCGTAAGGATTATTTTTTGCTAATAATCAAATGCGTTTTTCATTCAACTGTTGGTGTGGGATTGAATACGGAAAGGTATTTAGAATTACTTGAGATTTTGAGAAATGAAATAAATAATCTTCCGATTGCACAACGACAAAGCCTTACCTACTTTTCACCAAGATGGGGCTCCGGCTCATAACAGTCACAGAACAAGGAACTATCTCAATGAACACTTTCATACCTGGATCGGGACAAATGGACAAATAAGATGGCCGCCGAGATCTCCAGATCTAACCCCGTTAGATTTTTTTTATGGGGTTATGTAAAAAATGTAGTTTACAAGAACTACTATGAAAGTGTTCAGAGCTACAAGCAGAACTTAGACGTATTATTCTAAATATCCACCACAACAAGATCAAAAAATCGAGCAAAATAATCAAAAGAGTGCGACTTTGTATTCAACAGGAAGGGATTCATTTTGAGCATTTGATAAATTGATTAATTTTGTATTAAAAATGTTAAAATTCATGGTCTTCCTTTTATTTTTGACACTATCTTATTTAGCATAAAATAAGCCTTATGATGAAGCCTTTCGATCGGTATGATAAAGCTACAGGGTGATTATTTTTCTAGTGTAATGGGTTCGATTTCCGGTTCAACCATGTAATTATTTAAATATCTATGAATGCAGTTTAAATTGTTTTTTAAATTAAAATAATGTCTTTTTGCAGTAAAATGTTCCATCTACAATATTTAAGGTACTTTCCCTCCATGTGGCATATCCGTGGGACGCCCTGTATATGTATGCTCCCGTCAGTGGCGTAACTATACCGTTCGAGGCCCGTGGCAAATTCACCGGATGCCCTCCCCCCCCCCCAATATAAAGAAGCAGCGATAAGAGTATTTTATATTTTATAAGACTTATTTATACACTTTTACTTGAAAGAGTTTAATAATAAATGTTGGGAGGTGGGATTCTCCTCTCACCGGGGGCCCCTTCCGGCTGGGGGCCCGTGGCATTTTGCCGACTTGCCACCCTGTAGTTCGCCACTGGCTCCCGTGACTAAACAGCAATTTTTCACAACGAAAATAAAAGTCATTTCCCAGCAATTATTTTTTAACAATGTAACTTATTACCCGACTACGGAAAAGATAGAATAAGGGTAATGATTTTAACCGACAGAATGTATGTATGTTAACCTGTTCCCTCATAACTACTAAAGTGTAAGCACTTTTCAAAATATCTTAATTTGACAAATGAGGTATCGTCGGAAGCATCTTGATCGTCTGTTGGTTATATGCTATGTGACGTCACATTAAATTTAGCGCCTTTATGACATACGGTTACGAACAAAAAAAAAAATGTTGTACAGAATGCGTAGATGACGGCTTTATGATTAGTCTTTTTACAGTATGTATGTTGAGCTTCAACGACACGCTCGATATTGTGAGGCTTTAAAACATCTTTTTTTGTTGTATGACGAGCTCTCAAACACGTTTCTATTTTTAACTGACTTCAAAAAGGAGGAGGTTATCAATTCGTCGGAACCTTTTTTTTTTATGTATGTTCCCCGATTACTCGAAGATGGCTGGACCGATTGGGATTTTGTTTTTTTTGTTTGAAAGGGTATACTTCCCAGGTGGTCCCATGATCATTAAGTCAGGATCTGATGATGGGATCCTGGAGAAATAGAGAGAACTCTTCAAATTTTATAGGCACACAAAGCGATTTAGGTATTTTTTAGAAGAGTACTTTCTCGTAGTGGTCTCATTTCAATTTGGTGAAAATTTGATGAAGAACTTTGGAGATAGGCAACGGAACTCCTCAATAAATGATAGCAAATGGACTGGGATTGCTGAAATCTCATGTTATTGCTTACACTAGTTCATAACATAACATCACGCCAGTATGCTGTGAAGGGGTAAGCACATGTGAACCACTAAAAAGTGAAAAATAAAAACTTTTTCCAAAAAACAAACCAACCGACTTCCAAAAAAACACTACAAAGTGAAAAATAACTTTAATTTCGGAAGGCGGTGACAAAAAATTCAAATACAGCTCCTAAGACACCGACTTCCGAAATTAAAGTTATTTTTCACTTTGTAGTGTTTTTTTTGGAAGCCGGTTGGTTTTTTTTTGGAAAAAGTTTTTATAATTTCTTCAGTCTAACAAGAACATTGTATTTTACGAAAGAATATAAATAGGTAGTTGTTACCACTACTAATTAGCGACGTAGAAACCTCTAGCTCCTGAGTGTCCCACGCAGTTGCGCCGCTAATCACTTAGCCGTATCGATTACTTACTATGTTTTTTTCTTTTCTTCCATAAATATGAAGATTCCTCTTAATGTTTTTGTAACAGACATAATTAAGCTAATTAACAGACATAGGATTAAGCTAATTAATAATAATATTTATAATTAATTAGCTTAATCCGATTTCGTGCTGTTCTATAACTCATCACAATATCAAGGATTTCTGAGAACGCGCTAACGATGTTTTTTACCCGTAAGCTACGCACTGTAACCCAATATTTTCTGCTTTCGCATTTGATTTATGAAGTCATCTTAGAAATATTGCTAACATCAAGCAATATTCTTTAGAGCAAACTTTCTACCAAGAAGCCCCGTCTGCTGACGTAGTGCGAGCCCCTCAGAAACGAATTCACCCAAACCGTCGACTGGCGATTTGTTTCTGGATCTTATTGATAAATCCAACACTCAATGATGTCGTAGGTAAACACGCCCACACGAACCTGCTTCAAATTTGCTTATCATATCACGGCACCATTCCACCCGGGCCTGCTTCTGAGCATCGGTGACGTTGTGTCGCACCTAGCGTGAAACCATCCTCCTCACGCGAAGATACACGTGTAGAATTTCGTGAAGGCTTCCCGATCCAACCTGCAGTACGAGTATGTGCTGAATCTCTTAATATGTAACTCGCCTATTGTCATGGATAATTTTTTTCACTGCTAGCAGGTTTTCTTCCGTAACAGCCGTCAAAGGGCGACCACTTTTTTTCGACCGCGCTTGAATTCGTTACACCAACGATACACGGTTGCCTTACAAGGGCTTTCATCCATGGATGCCATTTTAAATCTATCGTACGATTCGTCCGGTTTCAGGCGACAGTTGAAATCGTAAAAAATCGTACGTACCTGATGAGCCCTGTCGGCGAAGAGTCCCGGCGAAGTAGTAGGTCTTGTCGGTGTTCAGTCTGTCGGCGATTAGTCGTACGTGATTTCTTTATTATTGCTGATAGATAACTATTATTTTTCGCTTTTTCTGTAGGTGTTCTGTATTATCTATATGTCTTATGTGCTAATTCGAATGAAGAAATATTCAATAAGGAACGTTCCGTTCCGTTAGGATCTTTCCCTTGAAAAGTTTCTATTGCTTTGAGAAATAGCTCAAGCGATGAATGTGATAACAACAATGTATGCTAATGTCAACATGTGTTGATAAAATACTATAAAACAAGCTGCCATGGAGTTTCTTCATCCTTCTATTCCATGATGCACGTTTTCGAACGGCCCACTAGTTTTCTCTTTAACGTATTTAACTGACAAGCTAAATTGAAATATATGCATAGTCTTGTTTATCTGTGCATTTCTTCATAAAAACAGTTTCGTTACGCAGACACATTATTCATATTATTCATACACGGTAAATAACTAGCAACCACTGTGACCGTCAAAGCGTGCTAATCAAGTGGATTGATATCCACTAGGGGACGAAAACTATGTATAGAGAATGATTTATCTATACATAGTTTTCGTCCCCTTACTTGCCAGAAAGGGGAAAAAACACCGTTCTTTCACGCATTCAACAATTTGTCACATTAAATTTCCGATAATTTTCGTCCGAGAATCTGGTCCGCAGCGATTCGCTACTCCATCATCCTGCAGAGTGCCGGTGTCAACGTTAGTAACTTAATAAAAAAACCGGCCAAGTGCGAGTCGAACTCGCGCACGAAGGGTTTCATACCATTTTCTACAAAAATAGGAAAAAATATCACGTTTGTTGTATGGGAGCCCCTTTAAATATTTATTTTATTCAATTTTTTTGTATTTGTTGTTATAGCGGCAACAGAAATATATCATCTGTGAAAATTTCAACTGTCTAACTATCACGGTTCATGAGATACAGCCTGGTGATAGACGGACAGACAGACAGACGGACAACGGAGTCTTCGTATAATAGGGTCTCTTTTTACCCTAAAAATGGACTAAGTGGCGGCAACATGTAACCAAGTCAATTATATTTTACACTAAATTAAGTTACGGGGAAACGCGACGGGAAGCGCTGCATATTCAATTTGCTGCGTCACTGCACCCGGCCTCGCATAAATGGTCGTTTTATGAAAATCTCTAACACTACCCTGTATTAATTTATCATCGGTAGATACTACAGACTCATACACATGTATTACTGTTTACCACTACATGAACAACGTCATGTTTCACACCACGAACATTTTGGTAGTGGCGTGATGCACATATGCACATACACATATGATTAATAAAGGTACCTCCCGTCTCTTGCGTCTAATAAAATATCCATCACATTTCAATTATCCTCCTCTCTAGCAGTGTCAGTGTGGTTTGTTACGCTGACGATGCGCTGGTCCTGGCACAAGGGAGGCCGCACCAGGTGGCGCGGCGGGCGAATTAGTGACACACGGGGTTGCGACAATCATCGAGAGGATCCGGCAATTGGGACTCCGAGGTCCGAGGCCATGTGTTTTTATGGTCCTCGGAACGCGCCACCGACGGGTTTTCCAAATAACGGTAGGAGGGGTTCACATCGGCGTCGAGTCGACTATGAAGTACCTGGGACTCGTCTTCGACAGCCAGTGGAACTTCGTGGAGCATTTCCAAAGATTGGCTCCCAGACTGGACCGGGCCGGGGCTGCCTTGAAGCGGCTCTTGTCCAATCTAGGGGGTCCAAACGCCTCCTGTCGGAGGCTCTACGCGGGGGTCATGCGGTCCATGGCCCTTTACGTGACACTGGTGTGGGCGCCTTCACGTAGGCGCGGTTGAACGCGTCCCATAGGGGCATGGCCATCCGGTATCTGGGGATACCGCACGACTTCCGGTGCGGCGGCGGGTCTCCTTGCCGGATTGCCACCATGGGATCTGGGGGCAAAGTTCCTCGCGCACACGTGGGAGTGGCGCGAGGAGGTAAAACGCTGGGGCGGAACTCCGACGCCGCGGGAACTCGCGGCACAGCGGACAGGGCTCCGACGGGATCTCATGGCGACATGAAGAGTGCGATTGTCGCAACCCAGTGCTGGGCACGCCACACTTGCGGTGGTAAGTCCCCTCTTTGAGGAGTGGATTGGCCGCGGTATGCTCACGTTTTGCCTGACGCAGGTCCTCACCGGACACGGTTGTTTCGGGAGGTTCCTGTTTCGGAAAAGGTGGGAGGGAACGCCCGGGGGTTACCACTGCGTAGATCGCCCGGAGGACACGGTGGAGGTCTGCCCAGCTTGGGCGGAGCACTGCTGTGTCCTCATGGAGGCGATCTGCGGCAGCGATCTCTCGCGTCCTGCCCTGGTCCAGGACATGGTACGGAGGAGTGCATGGTAAGCCGTTACCTCCTTCTGTGAAGCAGTAATGCTCGCGTAGCGGGAGGCAGCGCACGTGAGGAAGAGGCAGTAATATGCGTCTTCACGGCCCTAGTCGCCAAGGGTACAAAATAATTGTGCAGGTTTTGTTAAAAAGCTTCTCACAGAAGCCATGGAACACCTTTTCCAAACAAGCACTTGACACTTAAAATGAAGTCCAGAGTCAATTAACACTTGGCTTGCCTTCTGTTCGTTGTGATTTTATATCAGTAACTGGACTACTTAGTCTGGTTAGCTTGTTGTATACGTATTACGTATACAACAAGCTATTTTGGGATACGAGCAGATGGGAAATCCTGCTAATTAGTTACATCGGAATACATTTCATTCATTGTTCTTTCATTGTTTTTCTTAATGTTCGGCATATTTTTTAAACAACGAATACCTATCAATAGTTTACCGACTGATTAAAATATCAAGCACATACTTACAACATTATTTTTTACTTTACTATCTGTGGTCTCCAACTTAACAGTTGTGGTTCTAGAATTATATTAAATTCAATATGGGTAACACTGGTAACATCGTAGACAGAGAAACTAAGGAGTTTTAATGTTGGTAACAAAGAGTCATGTCTGCAACACGATCCTACTTATTAGGTACATCGCTGATTTTCTGTTGAAAAATAAACTTTTACCCGAGGTATAAAATCAAAAAATCAAAATCAAAATATTTTATTTCACATAAGCCTGCATGGGCACTTATGAAACGTCAGAAGCTAGGTGCACGGTTCCAATTTGTCGTTTCCTATGGAGAAGAGCTAGCAAGAAACTCCACGGTTACTCTTTTAAAAATAATTGGCTTTTACAATGTTTTCAAATTACAGTGATAATAGGTATGGGAGGACAGTGCAGGCGTGTCAATAAGTTCCAGGTACCTACTTAGAGGAATGAAAATACAGAATAGAAAATCGTCTACAAATCTAGTCTCTAAGGCCTCGTAACGTTCTCTCATTCACAATATGTAAAAGAATCTACCTATATAAAATGAACCTATTTGAACCTAATTGAACCAAGTGACATGATTTCCATGACAATCACTAATAATAAATAGTCGAAATTAAAATTGATGTATAATGTCAAATAATGATGAGAATATGTCAGACATTGTAAAAAATAAAAAGAATAAAAATTTACATTGCTATTTGGGAGCAGTTAATAGACTTTCACACAGTTTTGCTGTTAATGATGTACCAGGGAAGCCACAGTCATGTGCAGAAGGAATGAATGCCAAAATAAATTGAATGTTCCTTACATAACGTAGGTACTTAAATGTACTTAAACGCAGCGAGCGCAGTTGATAAAAGATTTTAATGTAATTTCTGCAAGTTCCGAGAATATTTTGCAGCGCTTACTTTCTATCGAGCACGTTAAAGTGCATTTCCCAGAACATTCACTAAGTACTATGTAGTCCTCCATAAGTCCTCCATCAGAATATGAAATGTGTTCTTTCTTCAGTGTAGTCGACCTCGTAATTGCTTTACAACTTTTGACATCAGTCTAATCTCGGTAAACTGGTAAACTAAAATTGAGGTTGTAACTGTCTACCTGTCACTTAGACACTGGTCATTTTATGACTTGCATATGACATTCAATCGTAGGGTGGTAAAGTTATTACGAGGTCGAGTATACCTACTTAATACCTTCTTCTTGGAATACGTTGCACGTATACTGTAGCACAAACTTAACGTCTCTACTCTGGGCGTTTCTTAGAAATCCTTTTATTCCTACGCCGTACGGCGCGCGTAGCCAAGCGTAGCGCTGTTGTAGCGCTCTCGAAGCGTTTTCGTAGCGATGTCGTAGCGCTCTCGTAGCTCGCCAAAGCGTAGCTACGGAAATTGGCTATTTGTAAGTACCTACTTGCAAATAGTACATTCTTTCCGTGGCTACGCTGCATCATAATAAAGCAAGTTGTAGTCATGTACGAGTTTTTGCGATTTCTGAGTTATTTATTGCTCAAACTTCAATTGATCCATTAAAGTTTTTGGATCCTTAAGTACATGAAATAGGATCGATCAGCAATAAAAAACAGTTTTTATTGAAAATTTTCGATTTTCTTTCTGACTGTATTTTTTTTATCTGTGAAGGCAAATCAAAAATTTTCAAAAAGTTAAGGACAGTTTCGTCAGACCGTTTTCATGTATAGCTACAACTTAAAACCTCGTCTCAAAAATCGACTTGTTTAAATCAACAATATACATACTTATGCAAGTAAACAACAGGGTTCCATTTTCCCTGCATTTAGCTATAGCATTGAAGACTCACAAGTTAAACATGCATGGAATGAGTATGATATAAAATTACGGGAATTACAAAACTTAACAGCGCAAAACAAAAACCTTTATTTTTTTAATAGAGATTTCCCCTGACAGGCTTCCGCCTGCATTGCCAAACCCCCGATTACAGCCATACCACAGCTAGGTCCAAATTTCTCATCAAGGTGAACGAAATAAGGCAAAACATGATGTTGCTGCTGTAACTTATATTGCTCAGGAACTCTCTCGAATGACTTCCGTATTCATCATTAAGATTAACTCCAGAGGGTAGCAAAAGAAAACTATAAGAGCAATTTTAAAATAAAAAATATAATTGTTTACGTTAGCGCATAGAGAGTAAACTTGATTTAAAATATTTTCCCCAAACCTACATGTTCACACTGTTAAACTTAAGAAAGTACAAAGAGATTGTAAACCAACGAAAGTATACTCGACGATTTCTTTTGCTACATTTATCAACTTTGGATAATAAAAGAGTAGGTATGTAATGAATACTATGAATTTATGATACATCATTGTAAAATGTAAATAATTTTACTCTAAACGAGAAAAAATCTAAAAATATATTATTGAGATAGCTTAGGCAAAATGCAGTCGGAAAATGTTAGTTTTAGTTCATGAAACAAGAAAATTAATTTTAAAATACAGTTTAAAGATTTCAGTTTTTTTAATCTGTTTTTGAACACCATGAAATAGTAGCCGCCATGTTATTTCGTCATACGGCATGTCAACTGAGCAACTTTGTACTTTTATTGTAGACGGATAAAGCGCAGTCATTTGCTTTAAAAGAAATGTTAAAGCTTTTGATGTTCCTATAACCACTACATAAAATGAAAAGGAAATAAGTACTTAGCTAAATAATCTTTAATCTTATTTTTTTTCTAAAAGGCCATGTGGTCCTGTTCGTTAAGTAGCAAATAAAAATATTTTGAATGTATATAAATTATTTATGGAGGTATTGTAATGGTGTATTGACCTCCCTACTAAATATCTGCATAAAAATTATTCCTTCAACGAATTTTATTATAACGTAAAACAATAAGGATGCATGCCAGAACAAAAGACAGCTTAACGTAGCCATCAATTTATTTTCACTTCTCATGCTCTAAAAAGACACCATTAAAGTCCTACGAAGCGGGCCACTTTAGTCCCTTTCTTTTTGTTCAGTTGTGGCTTCGCACGGTTTGTGCATTTAGCCAGTGTCAAGTAATTTTTCTTTTCGATCAAGTAAATGGCCCGATATCGGGCACAAAGTTACAAAACAGTCATAGTCGTCTTTAGTCAGTCAAGTCAAAGTTATTGTACAGCGGTAGTAACTTTACAACAACCTAATATGAGTTTTTGGGGGGAACACGAAAAGTCCACGTTAGTTACTTATTTTCACCTTCACTACACTTGTGCACTCACATGTAACTAAATTGAATAATTCACTACCAAAATTATACAATTTAATTCGCTATTTCACTAAAATTTCATGACAATGAAAATTCGTGCGATATGTTCCAACCGGATCCCGCCAAAAACTCCCACTTTAGTCCCTAGGGAGTAAAAAGTAATTCGTTTTTTAATTTCCTTCATGTGATATAGACAAACTCAAACAGCCAGTAAATATACTATTATTATAGTATATTATATATAGTATATTATATAATATAATATACTATTATTTAACTGTGGAGTGTGGACCATCTTCATTGCGAAAATGTTGAGAGTTTTAGTTCCATAGTTTTTGCCAAGGTGGTGCCGTGTGTTTTAAATTGTTAATCTGTTACTGGTATAGAAGAAAAAACTGACCGCGAAAATTTCAGAATTTTTGTCGAGTGTAAATTTGTTCCGCTTTAAATAAATCTATTTAGAATGGCCAGTGACAGTTGTGGTATATTATGTTCCTTGGTGAAGAGTTTGACGCCGAGCAAAGAGCAAAAGACATACCTAATAGATATTGTGATTTTTATTTTATTAACCGACTTCAAAAATGAGGAGGTTCTCAATTCGTCGGAACCTTTTTTTTATGTATGTCCCCCGATTACTCGAAGATGGCTGGACCGATTTGGATTTTTTTTTGTTTGAAAGGGTATACTTCCCAGGTGGTCCCATGATCATCAAGTCAGGGTCTGATGATGGGATCCTGGAGAAATAGATATACAGGGTGATTGGAAGATGGGTGCAAAGCTTTAAGGCGAAGATAGTACAGACAATTTAGAACCATATAAGCCATGGTTGTCTTAGACGAAGTCTTACCAAATATTTTTAACCAAATTTTTAAGTTTTTTTTCGGAAATTCTCAAAATTTAATGTAAACTGCATAATTATGGCCAAATTGAATGATAAATGAATTCATTTTTTATTTATTTAATTAAAGTAATGTGTAAGCAATCAAGCAAAACATGTTTTAGGCTTCTGTGTCATTAGACATTTTTTTTACAGACATTTAAAGCTCAGAAAAAATAAAAAATTTGTACAATACGTCTTTTAAACCTAATTAAAAAGAAAAAATTGGTAAGACTTCGTCTGAGACAACCATGGCTTAAATGGTTCTAAATTGTCTATGCTATCTTCACTTTAAAGCTTTGCACCCATCTTCCAATCACCCTGTATATCTTCAAATTTTATAGGCACGCGAAGCGATTTAGGTATTTTTTGGAAGAGTACTTTTTCGGAGTGGTGTCATTTCAATTTGGTGAAGATCTGATGAAGAACTTTGGAAATAGGCAACGGAACTCCTCAGTAAATGATAGCCAATGGACTGGGATTGCTGAAATCTCATGTCTGTCTATTGTTTACACCAGTTCATAACATAACATCACGCCGGTACGCCGTGAAGGGGTAAGCACGTGTGAACCACTAAAAAGTGAAAAAAAAATCTTTTTCCAAGAATAAAACAACCGACTTCCAAAAAAAAACCCCTACAAAGTGAAAAATAACTTTAATTTCAGAAGGCAGTGACAAAAAATTCAAATACAGCTCCAAAGACACCGACTTCCGAAATTAAAGTTATTTTTCACTTCGTAGTGTTTTTTTGTTAAGTAATATTTGTTAGGTAAGTACATGTTTTTGTACTAAATTTACTATTTTTCTCGCACTCAAAGTGAAAAGTACAGTTTGCACCTCGAGACTAAACGCCAACTTAATAAAATATACCCTCGGTTTCATTGACTCCTTCGCACGCTCGGGAGTCAAACCACCTCTGGTATATTATGGCTTCGTTTAGTCCCTCGTTATAAAATATACTATAATACTAAATGTACAACTACAGTACATCATTCGAATTGAAATAATTATATGGATTCCTAAAATGTAAGTATTGTAGCGATGTTCACCAGAATACCTAAATTTTAAATAACTACCTAATATTGATGAATACCCGCATCACTTTCTCATGATGCTACCAATTTACCGCAAGCGTAATATGGCTCTCAATACTTGATCAGGCGTAAGCCAACATTACATGATTACTTATAGAAATACTGATGATAGTCTCAACTCAATTATCGAGCTTCCATCTGCCGTGAGTTGTACATTTTTTATCCACAGCGATTTTCCTAAGTGGAAATCAAGGAAAGTAATCATACGTTACCACAATAAAGCTGTGTGTGCACGCAACAAGTGTGTTGCATTTAAAGATATGCACACATCAACACCGGCCTGAGTATTTTTTTGGTTTTAAGATCTTTGCAACAAAGCTTATTTTGTAGGCCTTTTTGGATGATTCCAAAACTGAATTTGAAAATAATTATTAAAAGTTGTGCGGCATAACTTTAAAGAACTTCGAAGGTTTCAATTTACTTATCACAGTTTTTGGTAATTTTTGGTCAAATTGAAGTTTTAAAAACAAGTTGACTCGAGGAATTAAACACCATTTTGACCCATAACAATTAACTTCACAGTAGCACGTATAGAACGAACCGGATTCAGAATACAAGAGTCGCAAGTTCGATCAGACTCGAGACTTTTTGTGAGAATATAATTAAAATAATTCCAACTTTATCAACATGGAACAAGAAAATAATATTACTTACGACAAGGAAACAGCAACCAAAGATCGGGGTAGACTACATAAATATGTATTCTATCCCGATTTGCAGAGTTTGTATATGAACATCCGATACCACACAAATTCTGATGAAATATGTTGATATTTTGTAAACTAGCTGTGATTATTTTGTTCCGATTATAGTTCATATTCATATTTCCGTATGGAAACAAGAGTCCCCTAGTTTATTACCCACGAAAAAAATGACTATCTTTCTGTGTTGCATTGGCACAAGTTTGAGTACATGAAAGCTCTGAAAATATATTTGGCATTGATTTAGGAAGTCAAGTAATATTGTATAGTGCCTTTTCGTGTAATAATTTTATTACTACAAGTAGTAGGGTTACATTTTTCAGGCTTCCAGGATATTATGTTTTTGCGCCCTATATTATTACAGTATTTCTTAAAGTTGTTTCGATACTGAATACGTAAAATTTCTCTCAAAAATTGCCGTGACTTGATTATTGTATTTTGTTTATATCCACTCTCAATAAATTCTGTATGCTTCAAATTTTCACATATAAGACTAAGAATAGAATGAATTTTTAACGTGTTGATGTTTCTTGAATTGTGTACATTTCCAACTAGTACAGACGCCAGCACATCAAGCTACTCCAATCTGTCAAATTTCTTTGATAGATTTTCAACTTTCTTACAATACGATAAGGTTCATGTTCAATCGGCAAAATTTGACAGTTTCGGATAGCTTGACCTGCTGGCGTCTGTACATTTGTGTGTGAGATTTTTATAAATTATAATGTAAGAAGGATTGCATCGTAATCGGATTGTCATCGTTTGTGCCTGTAAATATTATTACAAACTCTCTTTCGTCAAAGTTTTTACATAAAGAAATGCATGAGTTCACTATTTCATCCGTGGGTGCCTTCGGTTTGATTATAGACAGTAGTACCTCATAGTCTGCTCCTAAGTCGCGCTGCAGCAAACTAGGTACCTATATCGCTTTCCTGTTCATCAGCAAGAATTAGAACGTTGTGTTTCCTAGATTTGGTATTATATTCCTGTATCTTAGGTTGAACTGGTTTAACGGCACACTTTTCATATTCGATGAAAGATGGTTTCTGTAAAATAGTCTGCTCGGGTACAGGTACAGAATTTCTATCAGAAGTTGCGCTTATCGAGGGTTGCTCAGTTTTAGATTCAGCGTCTGTCATGGTGGTTACAGATTTTCCTTTCTCGGTGTTAGTAATTTCGTTCGGTTTCAGAGGAGAAGACATGTTATGATTTAAGGCAGTCAACGGGCTTCTACACAATTGTTTTAGTACGCCGAGTTCCTGATTCATAATCGATACTTGTTTCTTTAAGACTAGGTTTTCAAGAACAATATTTTCCATTTCATTTTGTGTAGATACTAGTTGAGATTTTAATTCCTTTATTTCTGCCTTTAGTTCCAACAAATATTTGAGGATAGTTCTAGGCTTCTGCCCAGTATTTCATCACAAGACGTTAAACTTGTGTCAATTAAGCTACGTTCAAGATACTTACTCCATTAATCGTGATTTAATTTTAATCTTTGGTTGCTGTTTCCTTGTCGTAATATTATTTTCTTGTTCCATGTTGATAAAGTTGGAATTATATTAATTATATTCTCACAAAAAGTCTGAAAAGGTCTATCGAACTTGCGACTCTTGTACGAGTATTGTGAATCCGGGCTCGTTCTATACGTGTTACTTTGAAGTTAATTATGATGGGTCAAAATGGTGTTTAGTTCCTCGAGTTAACTTGTTTTTTAACTTCAATTTGACACCAAAAATTACCAAAAACTGTGATAAGTAAATTGAAACCTTCGAACTTCTATAAAGTTATGCCGCACAATTCTTAATTATTTTTTTTAAATTCAGTTTTGGAATCATCCAAGAAGGCCTACAAAATAAGCTTTCTTCCAAAGATCTTAAAACCAAAAAAATACTCAGGCCGGTGTTGATGTGTGCATATCTTTAAATGCAACACACTTGCTACGTGCACACACAGCTTCGCTGTGGTAAGGTATGATTCCTTTCCTGGATTTCCACTTAGGAAAATCGCTGTGGATGAAAAATGTACAAACTCACGGCAGATGGAAGCTCGATAATTGAGTTGAGACTGTCATCAGTATTTCTCTAAGCAGTCAAGTAATGTTGGCTTACGCCTGATCAATTTTTGAGAGCCATATTACGCTTGCGGTAAATTGGTAGCATCATGAGAAAGTGATGCGGGTATTCATCAATATTAGGTAGTTATTTAAAATTTAGGTATTCTGGTGAACATCGCTACAATACTTACATTTTAGGAATCCATATTTCAATTCGAATGATGTAATGTAGTTGTACATTTAGTATTAATACATTTATGGCTACGTTTATCTGTCTTTTGTTCTGGCATGCATCGTTATTGTTTTACGTTTTAATAAAATTCGTTGAAGGAATAATTTTTATGTAGATATTTAGTAGGGAGGTCAATACCTCACACCATTACAATACCTACCTATATAATAATATTTATATACATTCAAAATATTTTTATTTGCTACTTCTCGAACAGAAGCACATGGCCTTTTAGAAAAAAATAAGATAAGATTATTATAAGATTATTTAGATACCTATTTCCTTTTCTTTTTATGTAACTAGTGGTTAAAGGAACATCAAAAGCTTTTACATTTCTTTTAAAGCAAATGACTGCGCTTTATCGGTCCAAATGGTCAAGAGTTAATTAATTATAATACCAAATCAACAGTTGATTGAAAGTCATGCAATCTAACTGAACAGGGAGATAACATTTTACAGCTGGCAACACTAACTCATAATCAGTCGCTGTGCTGTGTGCAAGCGCAGATGATTTACAAAACAAATTCGTAGTGTTCATTGTATTTATTCGTTCGACGTCGATTAAAACATACCCTGACGACTCCTGCCATTGTGTTTGTAGTCGTTTTACGCGTGTTTGTTTCTCAAATTATTTAATCGGGTCACAGTAATGTGTGTAATTCATTTCTCAGTGAGTCACTAGTTTTTGTTTGTGTTGCGTATAAAGTTTTTAAATAATGTTATCTCTTGCTTTAAAATAGTTATTTAGTGATAGTGGTCTCGTGTTCAATCAAAGTGATGGATCCGCCGCCGGTGCCGATGCCCAGGAGTGCGTTCCTGACTCCTGGTGAGTCGGCGACCCGTCCCGTGCCTGTCCCGCGCACTAAGCTGCCGCAGCCGACTGAACGAGTCTCGGCCTCTGACATATTCAAGTCAATAAGTACAGTTTCAAAGCAGCTATCAGAGGATGTAGCGTTGAAAGTGAGTAATTCTGCTAAAACTGCCAATGAAAAGTTAGAAAGGTCCATCCAAGATGGTTCAAGGTTTGCTAAAGATACATTAGAGAAAACTCTGACAACATCGCGAGCTGTGCGTCACTCAGTGACTAAGTCTGTCATAGAAGGAACCAGGACAGCCGGCCTTAAGCTAAGAAGGACAAAGAAACCAGATAGTCTTGATGATACTGACCCACAAAGATGTGTCTCAATGCCAGCTGTTGATGTAGGCTTGTTTGACAATATACAATTTAATTCACCACTTTTGGAACAAAAGAGGTTTCACAATGATGTAGTTGGTGCACCGATAAATCAAGATCATCCCAATTTGCATTTGAATACATCAAATTTTGATGATTTGTCCCTGTTTTCCAGTAATTCAGACAATACTGATTCTGTTAGCAGTTTCTCCTATGACATGAGTAGGGAACTGGAACAAACTACTTCTAGTTTAAATTTAGAAAGTGAGCAGATGACCTATGACATACCAAAAGCATCGAGGACCAACAGCATAGTTAGTACCATGAGCTCCAGATCAGTTGAGTCAAGCCCAGACATCCCGGAAAGGAGAAAGAAGAGAGAAAGTGTTGCATCCATGGAGGTTATGAGGCAAAATTCCATGTATGAAAACTGGACATTACCATTTCAATCAGCATGTAACAGCACTGCAAGGTCAATTCCTACTAAAGAAGCACCAACCATTCATGTAGATCTACCAAGGCCCAGTAAAAGTACGATATATGAGTTTGACCCGTTGCAATCAAGTTCATCACCAAAGAAATACGACGGAGTAAGCAATGAATTGTTATTGTTGGAATCCTTCTTAATTGGTGATACTTATGGCACAATAGTGGCTTCGGACAACACAGATGACAGCTTTGAGTTTTATGAAAGTGAATATTTTAATCCCCCGACCCCGCCAGAACGAACAGACAGTCTGTTTAATGAAACTAAACCAACAACAAAATTAAATGTTGTAGATAAAGATAGGAATTCTAACTGGTTTGTTGCCACAGATGCAGAGACAAAATCAGTTAGTTCAGTTACAGAAGATGACAATAAATCAACAAATTCAGTAATGCAAAAGTTCTCTCATATGCTTAAATTTGATAAACATAGGACATCAAAGATAGTGACACCAAAAGTTGATTGTGTAGAGCGTCCCCCAGTTAATTCATTACCAGTGCCATACTTCAGTGGTCTGTTGACAAGGATTGTGTCTGGAGTAGTTGAGGATTTGTTCAAGAACTCACAGACACGATATTGTGTGCTTTCGGATCAAAAGTTGATGTGTTACTCGGACCCTACAAACTCCGTATTGAAAGAAGCTTATACGTTGGATAATATTTTCTCAGTACAGATTGTACTGCCTCTATCTTCTAGGTAAGCTTCAAAATGTTCTGAAAAGTTTATTTTATTATTTAAACTAAATTAATAATAGTCGTTTTGAAAGGCCAGTGTGAACTGATGAAGGATAATTATTATAGTTTCCTGTTTTAAACAGTTTAACCCAATGTTTATTTATTTCAATATTATTATGGCTGCATACTATCAATGTATCAATGCTATCTTTATGGTACTATCTGTGGAAAACATTTACTATGTATACAGTGAAGTACTTACAAGAGGCACATGCCAAGAATTAATGAAATTAGTTGTATTAACTATTGAACACTTATTTTAAATTTTCATAAAAAGATTATTATACTAACCTATTTTCGAATTGATGATTAAGTAATGATTGTTAATTTCAGCTGCTATAATAATAGTTAATAATGTATGAAAATTCAATTGAAAGTAGGTATATTAAATTCTATTAAAATAAACCATAATTTTAATTGTCTTATTTTACTTTCATTTGGTCATAGCACAACAAGCAACTCGTACTGCTTCGAGGTGACGGTTTCCTCTGGCGGCATGAGGAGTTCTCCTCGCAAGATTCTGTTCAGCTGCGCCAGCGCATCTGAACGTCGCAACTGGGCGCAGAAAATCGCTGAACATTTGACGTGCGGCTTCGCGACCAAGTATACCTCGGAGTTCACTAGATGCGGCTGGTGCTATCTGAAGGTAAGTCACATAAAAAACCTGCTTCTGAAAGGCTTTTTAAGACTAACCTGTGTAATCATGCCTTTCACATTTATGTTTGCCTCTGACAGCAGTAACCAGATAGCAACCTTATTTCTATGTGAATAAATATCACAATGGTTTAGAAAGTGACCAAATCACTGTGCGGAATGTCATGTTAGCATTGTTGGGATTGGCTGATAGAAAAACAAAAACCAATCAAATCAGGGGGCCGATTCTACTAACAAATTTGTTAAAAAAACGCAATAGAACCGCAACCGAATCACCACTTTTAAGCGTTTTCGCATTCTACTAAAATGAACAACGGTCCAGCTGCGACACAGCTGCGGTTACGTTTTAGTTACGCCAACGATCGATTGAAACAATGTCAAAACCTATTCTACTAACAAAATCGAACATGAGCGTGACGTTTACTATAGGACAAAGTTAATGATAAAATTATGATCATTATGTCTTTTAATTATAGAAAATACTTTTAGTGCCACATATTCGTGTTTAGTAACATTTTTAGATTCAACTTTTTTCTTTTTGGTATTAATAAAACATATTATTTTGGCATGTTGGTAACGCGGGTTACCCGCTACAGTTCAGTTGCAATTCGTTTTAAGTTTAGTTTCCATTTTGCTTATAAAATAGTAGAATGACTTTTTATGTAACTATCGAACGGCGATCGAAATCGAACTGTTGTGGAAACACAGTTTAACGTGTAACGTTGCAAATTAGTAGAATCGGCCCCCAGTTGGCTTTCCGAATTTGGGAGCCTTGTTTTGTTTCGAAAGTCATAAATAAGGTCTTCAATATTTATACCTTTGTAAATTTTACTTTAATGTTTTTTTTTATATTGTCTTGTGTACAGCTGCGCGAATGCCTCATATAAATAACAGCAAATTTTAACCTGTTAGCTCAATCTACTACATCTTATGCATTTTTCAAAGTTGACTGTACGGTAGACATTCGTTAGTAATCTGTGTGTCAAGGTCCAAGAAGCTGTTGAGTCAGGGTACACTCGTATTTATAGAGCAATCATGATATCATAACTAGTACATATACAGTTACACCAAGTACCTACCTAGTCATACTTCTTCCATATAAAGTTAAAATTAAACATGGAACTCTTCACTCCATTATGACTCGTGTTCTCACAGCTTAAGTGGTATGTTGATACGAAAATAAGCATTTTATTCGTCATCATAAGTCGAAGCTCACAGGGACGTAAAAATATCACTGCATTATTTTTTTGCGCAATGAATTTTTCACTATCGTTGTTGAAACGAGCATTGTCTACATCTCGCTCACAGCCAGGAAACGTCATTTAAAATCATTTTAAAATCAACGGAAGGTTTGAACCTTGTTTGAACTTATTCATAAAGTCTAAAATTAACAAACCTTTAGAGTGAGTGTATTGTAAAAAGTGTAGAAAAAATTGACAATGACATACATATTAAATTAATAACACATGATGACATGAACAAAGAGTTTATAATATCATCATATCAGACTAAGAAAGTGGAACGGAGTTGTGTAAAGTACAGAGGCCAGCACATCAAGCTACCCCACAATCTGTCAAATTTCATTGATAGATTTTCAACTTTATAACATAAGCGTAAGCTTCATGTTCAATTGGGAAAAGGTGAACGGCAGAGGCTTGTATGGAACTTTTCGTACCGCTAATAACATTTCGTGGTTTGTGATTTTTTTCTTTTCATTGGTGGTTATTAAGATAGACAAGCTCTTTTAAAATTCTTAGATTTTTAGAAGTTGGGACGTAAAAGTTATAACCAGTTTTATTTTTAAGGTTATGTACTAGTGTACCAATGTAGGTTCTTACATAACATTGTTTTGGTGATAAAGTTAATGTTCTAGATTGCTTGTCGCTATATTTGTAGTATTTTACTTACCATTAAGTAGGTAGCTTGAGATGAGGATCGTACCTACCCACTGGGGTGCATTAGGAGATACCTATGTTCAGCAGCGGACTGAAACAGTTTGATAATGATGAAGTTCTGATGGGGTTTTGAGTGTAGGTAAATAAAACAATATTTTATTTGTGTAAGTAAGTACATTTATTTTACTGGACCTACTTATAATTCATTCATTCTTAATATGAATTATATTTAATGTTATTTCCTTTTAAGTATAAATAATTTATTAACATGTCTATATTTGTGTTATTTTACCACCTTTACATTCCAACGTCATGCCTCACGCGCGCCGATACGCGGGGAAGTGAAGTCTTGTGGAGCACCCACCCGAAAAACTCGCGCGTTCACTAAAACTACGATATCTCTGAAAATAGGCATCGTAGCTCTACAAACCCTGAGTCATTGAAATTGTTATGATTAAATAGGGTTTAGTGCAGTTTTATCATGTAAGTAATATATTGCTATTTCGAAGTTGAAAGCGGGACTTTTTCCCAGTTTTTCGTACAAATATCGTCATATTTAAAAAAATAAAAGCATTATTTCCAAAACTTATTGTTTTATTTTCATAAAACACATTATTTTACTATAGGTACTCATTAAAAAGATTAGACATCTCCATAAAAAATTTTTCACGACAAGCTTAATTGTAATATTCCTCAGGTATAAAATAGGGTATATTTACACAATCATTCCGGGAACTGTTTGAGCCGAGTAGCTTAGAATATTATCTTATTACTTAGTTTGGTACACTAACATAACACAGACAAAGCTTTAGCTGTTAGAAATGTTTAGTTTACGATGACAGCAAAAATGACAGCACTTGAAAATAAGTGATAAGAAAGACCGTCTCATACTTTGAATCACAGAGCAAATATAATTGCATTTGTTTTAAATCTAACTTTGCATTCTACACTAATATGATATTTACTAATGGAAAAACAACATAAAGCTTAACAAAAACATTACCCGCTTTGAGCCCACTCTATTACTATACTCTATGACTGAGTGGTATCAGTACCCTTTGGAGACGTTCTTGTCCGGTACACAGACATATAAACAGTAGGTCCGGTAGCAAAACGAGATGAAGGCGTCCTCATAGACTATAGAATGCAACATTCCGGAGCGAAATGTTGCTTATTATGTATTTAACATGTGATTTCATATATCTTTCCTTGGGTTTGACGCAGAATGTGCAAAGTCAAAGTCAAAGCATTTATTTCAAATAGGCACTTAAAAGGCACTTTTGAATGTCAACATTTACATTAAAATAGAATTGATTCTAGTCGCCCCTTCCAAAATGTAGTTTCGTATGGAGAAGAATGGGCAAGAAACTCCACCGTTACTCTTTTAAAATGTTTCAAGTGCATTTGACGCAAAATGTCACTTCGCAAAATACGCACATAGCAAAATATGCATTTATTTCTCAAAATAGCACTTCTCAAAATGAGCACACACACAATGGGTCAAAATAAAAACCGTTACCTTACAATTGTTTTTTTTTTTCAATTATTTTGCACGATTTTTAGCTCTATTACAGTAGTTTCTTTGTAAAAAGTGATCACGTTCAGGAAATGTTTGATTATGTGTTTTCATGACAGTGGTGCTGTTTTGTTTTGAGTCGCATCGTATCTTTAGCTACCTACCTCAGATTAATTACAAATAGTGATTCTGGCTAGACTCGCCACCTAACCAAATCAGAAGAAGAAAACTAAGATGTATAGGTTTTGAGTGAGCACTGTTAGCGCGATCACGAGCGTTCCGTACTGTTGACAAACTGAGCGATATTTTTCTTATTCGCAAAGCAGCCTCAATGAGTCGTCATGAATTCATGACAATCAAGGGGAGCAATTTCTGAAAACATAACTGCGCGATTTTATTAGATAATTATTAAAATCTTTTTATTAATATTATTAATAAATCCCAACTTCTAAAATAGTACAGTTACACGAAAATAAATGGCTAAAATAATTGCCTTAATAAGTGGTACGCACGGCTACACATCAAGCTATACATTTGCAGTATCAGCTGATCTCGCATTGTATTGAATTTCTGTACAGTGTGAGATCAGCGTAAACTGGAAATGTGTAGCTTGATGTGTAGCCGTGTGTACAAATTCTATTACAGAACAACAACAAAAGTATGCAGTACGAAATCTGCCGTTCACCTTTGATAGTTTGGGGTAGCTTGATGTGCTGGCGTTTATCTGTGCAATTAACACTATTCTAAGTTTTCAAATAATCATCATGTAAAAATTCTTTTTACTAAAGGATAAAGTCATAACGTAAGAAGGAGATAAAAGTTACCGTTTGGTCCACACATGTGTCATGCAGACCCGACGCATATAGCTAAATAACGGATACATACATCATCCAAGATAGGTACATTAGATAGCTGTATTGTGGAACTAAAACACAAAAAAAACCCTTTTATCATGACGCACACTAGCTTTATTAATGTTATTTAAACGTATCGCTCATTATCGTGGTTCAACAGTAACCGCGAAATAATCCCAACTAATATTATAAATTCGAAAGTAAGTTTGTTTGTTACCTTTTCACGCCTAAATCACTGAACCGATCATCCTGAAATTTTGCACATAATTATGTTGTCAGGTGTACAGAAACGGACATAGGGTACCTTTCATCGCGAAAATAAGTACTGTTCCCGATGAAAACAAAAAGATGGCGCCACGTGTCTTTTGAATCATGATTAAATTATATTATTTAAGAAACTTTACTAGTGTCAATAGACCAGTTTTTCATCCTCCTAACTATACATATTATTATAGATGATAAAGTAAGTTGGTTTGCTTGATACCGCGTAGCGTTTTTGTAGCATAATTTCAACAGTTTCACAATTTTCTCGATAGATGACGTTGTCGTAGTTACAGAAAATAAAAATATTGTCTATAATAATTTTTCGCTTAATATGGATAGTTCGTTACTTTAAATATTTGCATTAGGTAAGGTTCCTCTTTGTGTTTCTATTAGGTTAGGTTTCTTTGTCTTTTTTTTTCTATTTTAAAATGCCTCGCAAACGTAGTTCCTACTTAGGTTGGAGCCATCGCGAGCTCGAGTAGCGAAAATTGTTCGATCCCAAAAATCCTCCGTTCATGCCGAAATAAGAAGTCAAGAACAAGCGGAGCGACAAACAGCTTTGGAGAGCTAATGAGACATCTTCAAACGCAATTGGTGTATCACAGCCACTTAATGAAGTACACAACCAATCAGATGGAACACCTCAAGAAGGGAGTGGAAACGCTGCGTTCAAGGCTCGCCTGTTGAAGATTGGCGTGGGGTAAAATGATCGAGCGCTTTTGGTCGTGTCCATACCGTCCGTCATGCAACGAATTTTGAATACTTTTGTCTGCGCATGTTATTGCATTATGTTCGAGGTCCAACCTTTAAGGAACTTAAAATTGTTAACGGTCACGAAAACGGAACTTATAGAGAAGTGCGTGAAGCACTACGTCTGTAAGAGAACGATAACCACTGGGACGAAACTATGGAGGAAGCCGTGCAGTGCCAGTCACCAGACAAAATCAGGGAACTTTACGAAACTCTCATATCATCTTGCGGCCTTTCCAATCCTCAAACGCTGTGGGATACGTACAAAGAGTAGGTACATGGCCGAAGACATATTGCGGCAACTGCAGCAAGTACATGCATATATGTCTTTTAATGATCACATGTACAACGAAGCGCTGACAAAGATTGAAAACAAAGTAATGACAAAGGCGGGGAAGCAGCATCAAGATTTTATAATGGTTAGCCCTCGACGATCAGGCGAAGGTGACTTAAACGATGAAATTGCTCGAGAATCTGATTTCTCAAGCAATGCCTGCTGTTGCAACGCTGTGCAGTCGTAGCTTCATATGAGTTCTCATTTCTATAGTTTACCCAGACTTACAAGTAAATTTAAATTGTGATCAATGGCTATAAGCGACAGCAATCCTTGCACCTAATAACGAAACTAATAACCAGATAAAACACTGAAATTTTGAATAAGGTTCAGGAAGATATAAAGGAGTATTTCTCAATAGATACCATCCTGGACCCAGAACAGCACTTCATATCCTGCTGAATTTTTAAATGCTCTAGAGCTGTCAGGTGTATTCCCATAAACTTCAATTAAAATTAGGTGTATCAGTTATGCTTATGCGCAATTTAGATGCACCGCGATTATGTAATGGGACGAGGCTTTTGATTACACAATTAGAACAAAATATAGTCGGTGCTACTATTTTATCTGATGTGGAAAAAGGGGAGAGTGTAGTTATATCTCTAATCACAGTAATCCCTACTGACCTACCATTTCAATTTAAGGGCCTACGTCCCGTTTGGTAGCGTAACACGGTCACTTTATGAACCGTACTGCTCATTAACGGCTTGTCTTAAAGATTTGAAAAATATATGATTTTGCTATAGATTCATATAGATCATTTTGCCGAGGGTCCTTTTTTGTATGGTTAATACTTTTGCTGTAAAAAATATATTTTCCAACACGCAATATTTTGGCTTCTATTCCATACTCCTAATAAATGGCTTCGTTATTTGGAAAAAAAAATACACTGAAAAATAGATAGTTAGAGGTACCACAGAATCGCTAGAGCACAATTGTAAATTAATCAACATTTGCCAAGGAATATCCCCATTTTGAGATAAAGGCTCAGAGGTGCCCTGCGCGGGCGCGGACGGCAGTCGTGCTTTAGCATTCAGACGGGAGATGAGGATACTATGGGCCTTAAAAGACTCTAGTTTCCAATAAAACTAAATTTTGCTATTAAAATTAATAAAGCGCACCAGCAATGTTTGCCCAGGATGTAGTACGTGTCAGCGCCAAATAGTTTGACGTACAACATTGGGTATAAGAACGTACTAGAATAATGTTCAGTTCTGAGCCCATGATAGCAACGGCTAAACCACAAGCAGATTACAACCCGAATTGATTGTCCATGCCGCGGCCAAAGGCTAGTACATGATACCAACGTTTAACAAAGTTTTCCCGCTTATATTGTGTAGTTAAATACCGAACAGTAACTATAGTCACTTCACATCACTTGACTCATCGGTTGTTCTAGGCTAATCAGACAGTTTATGTACAGACGCCAGCAGGTCAAGCTATCGCAAACTGTCAAATTTTCCCAATTGAACATAAACCTTATCATATTGTAATAAAGTTGAAAATCTATCAAAGAAATTTGACAGATTGGAGTACCTTGATGTGCTGGCGTCTGTACCTATAACATTTTCAATAGTGATAATTTTACTATTCTCGTTCACTTCGTTGTATAAATCTATAATAAATGAATGTTGTATTTTTAAGGCCTTATTTTATCCTTGGAATAAAATTGAGGTCTGATAGTTCTTGTATGGCAACTGTCAAAAATAAAAAATTGTACGCAGGATAAGACTTATTCTAGGTGTACAAGTTTGGTAGATTTCGCCCTTAGAAGTACCTATAACCCTCTTAGTTACCCTCGAAGTACTAATAACCACATAATAACGTTATTCCAAGTTTAAACTTATGAAAATGAATGGTTAACTTATCTTTATTCCGTGTTTATTAGTTAGAGGGTAAGTCTTTGTCTGGACAGTGGGTATCTCGAGAGGGCTGCGGTTTATCTTACTAAAATTATAAATGTGAAAGTTTCTACGTTTGGACGTTTGTTACTCAATCACCCTAAAACGGCTCAACGGATTTGGATAAAATTTGGCAAACAGATAGTTTATAACCTGGATTAGCATATAGGGTACTTTTTATCCCGGTAGTACGGTCCCGTGGGATAATTTCCAACATACACGTGGCCGCAGCCGCTGGTTAAACTAGTTGATAGATAAACTAACGCCTTAAGGTGAACCTAGTCCACATTTTTTCCATACAAACTTCGGGAGTCCACTGTCTGACATGGCAAATCCAAAGTAAAATATGATATCGTTTTGTCTCATTATTAATATTGTCAGTACGGAAACAGAATAATAAAATAAAAAACCCATTAAAAATTTAGGAGGCAACAAAGATTCGTTTTTCTTGCTAATTTTACTTGACTTTGGGCGTGTTTAACTAATAAAAGAAGTGTAAAGTATCCAAAACCAAGCCGGTACCGACAAAGTTCAATTATCGAAAAGTTCAATAAACTTTATTGGTCATTGATTTATGCATTGGCTTTTTTATAAAACCCGATATCTTCCAGAGGACTTTTCTTAATTTTTTCGCGATTTTTTTACTAATAATGATCCTGCATCTCACTCAATAGCGTTGTGCGTGTAGACTAGCGTCTAACTGCTCATCACTGATACTACCTCAGTCAGACACGAAGCCTGGTGAGACAGCGTGATTTTAGCCAGACCCACCAGTGAGTTCGAGCCCGCTACTAGGTTCCCCTTAATAGTGCGTTCTGCACAAATACGCAGCGCAAATATGCGACAATATATCTACAATAGTTTAAGTAACGACCTAGTTTTGACTATTGTGCTGAGCCCACTCCTAGCACAGGCGAGCGACAGGCGGCGTTACGAGCTCGGTCAGTTGATTAGAAAACATGAATTGGTGACGTGAACACCGCTGTCGCTGACATCACGTTTAGAACGAATAATCACTGTCCCTGCATTATGCGAATGAAAATAGAAGAAGAAAGAAAGAAAGAAAGAAAAAACGTTTATTTGCGGTAAACATGACGCAAAAAGTTAAGGAACACAAAAAAAATAAGAAAAGGTTGAGCGAAACATGCGTCACATCCACGCAAAACGGCTATCACTCAGCATTATGCTGCGACCCTATGCAAGACAGAGCCCCAGCGCTGGTTTTCAGGGATAGCCGGCTTTGACGTAATGACGTCACCCGGTGCATTAAACAATAATTATGAAACTACTGGTACAGCGAACTAATAGAAAAATTATATAAATTTTATGTTAATGTAATAGAATAAGGAATATAAAAAGAAAATGGAAATAGACATACATGCTACGAGAATATCATCCCCAATAAACATTTTTCTCTTTATGTAGTGGCAACATTTCGAAGCGTCATCCATAGACAAAATGTGCGTGTGCGTCATAAAAATTGATGTAAGAAATTACAAAATGGCCAATGAATTATGTAATGTGTTAAAATTATGCAATAGTTGTGTGTCAGTGTCGTAGGTCAGTGTTTTAAGTATTTATGAGTGAAAGTGAAAGATGAGATGGACCCAATAAAAAGACAAAACAAAACCTTGGAATCTGGAGGGTGACCCGACATGCCAAACACCATCTAAAGAGTTTTGGAGCTCCAAAAACAGGAAGCCACCATTGACGGGGGCGAAGCCCCGCCGCGACCCGCCACGCCTCCTAAAGGGGGCGTCGCGACTTTCAACAGCAAAAATAGCAAAGTATGTAAAAAATGAAAATGAAATGGAAGTCATGAATAGAAATATAAGATTATTGAAATTTGATTTGATTTGAAATTAGATTGTAAATTAGATTGTAAATAAAAATAGGAAATAATTATATTGCATTGTACAGTATTGTAATTCAAAGTTAATTCCATACTGTGGTAGCTACTTAGCTCATTAGTTTAAGCGTATATTGCGGTGCTCATTTACCTTTTTTAAATACTTTAGGTTTATTTGGACTGACAACTAGCGTTACGCTCGAATACTACTAATATTATCAATGTGGAAGTTTATATATTATGTTTGTTATTCAACCGCGCAAAAACGACTGCAGGGATTTGGATGTACTTAATTTGGTAGATCCTAACGAATAGTTTCCAACCTGCACCCTAATTGCGTAACGCACTATTAATCAGAATCTGAATAATTTTGAAGGTACCTAATCCATTCTTATGTTCGAAAAAAAATTCTGCTTAGCAACGTAAATAAGGCTATGAATGTTGTACGGTCAAAATGAAAGCGATTCCTACTGATTAACTCTCTGGATGAAAGAAAGAAAGAAAGAAAGAAATTTTATTTGCTCGAACATGTGTTGCGTATACTACAGAATTAAAATAATACATCAATGCAAGATCTTAAAATAAAGTGTGACTCACGACATGTCTGCCATTTCTCATGGCGTGCAAATATCTAAGGTACAGACGCCAGCACATCAAGCTACCCCAATCTGTCAAATTTCTTTGATAGATTTTCAACTTTATTGCATAAGTCTAAGGTTCATGTTCAATTGGGAAATTTTGACAGTTTGGGGTAGCTTGATGTGCTGGAGTCAGCACAATGATTAATTTAATTGTTATTTTAGAAGATTTTTATATTCCTGTTGGTGTGTTAGGACTAAATAATATAAATGTATAGTGTGTTTATTTTGTCCCATTGTGATAAAATTCACACTAATTTTGAGAAGTGCTCATTTTGAGAAGTGCTCAATTTGAGAAATACTCATTTTGAGAAGTGCTATTTTGAGAAATGCACATTTTGCTAAGTGCGTATTTTGCGAAGTACACATTTTGCGTCAAATGCACATTCTGCGTCAAACCCAAGGAAAGGTATATGAAATCACATGTTAAACACATAGCTAGCGTCTGTACAATTTATTATTTTTATATCAATGATTTTTAAGTTTTTCATTTAACACATAGGATACTTTTTTATGTCGGAAATATGTATCCATAAGATAATTGCCAAACTCCACGCGGGCACACCCGCTAACAAAAGCTAGTTCATAGTAATTTTAACTTACCAACTAGGTACAAAAATTTGATTTATTCTGTTCGCTGTAATTAATATGAAGCAAAACTAGCGTTCACTGAGCATTTTATAGCATCGTAACATTCCTTTCATATTTTCATTTTAATAAAACTAAGATTGCTTAATTTTTGTTTGCGAGTCTGGAGAAAAAATAATTGCATATTAAATTACGTTTAACTAATTTTTTTATTACGTTAAAGTGTAATATTAGAACAAGATTGTTTATTGGTTGTTGTGTGCTATACTATATATAACAAGAGAAGTTTTGCATCTTCTAATCGGTACTTTGGATGCACATCTGGGCACCACATATGTGTGTTTCAAGCAAACTTAGTAGGCACATTTATCTTGCAATTTGAAAGAGGCCTAGGTCAATATGTAACCGCACAGTAATTGGTTAAATTGATTGATCATTGATTACAAGAGCTCGGCTCTGAGTCGACATCCGCCCGGACGTAATAAAATCGCGCGGGATTTTATCTCGCACGGTATTTTCAACTCTCGGTGTTGGACCGAGCATTGATAATCCAACAGAGTGCAGCGCTAGAGAGTCTCAGCGTGTCAAAGAAACACTCCGATTTTCAACTGTTGGCGCGCGAAAAAATCCTGCCGCTATTTTATTACATCCGTGGAAACGTGAGTTGAGGCTCTCATTTCCAGTGTCAGTTAATTTTTAGGATACATCATCAGGGTAGCCCGCAACATTCAACGACCATAAGACGTATAGGTTAAAATAATTATCATCATTAAAATCATAAATAGAACCCTCTAAGTTCATTCAATCACATTGAATCACATTTACATGAAATAGTCATCGACGACGATAGCGGCGGTAAGTCCTCTCTTTGAGGAGTGGCTTGAGAGGCGGCACAGCGTCCTCACCTTTTGCCTGACGCAGGTCCTCACCGGACACGGTTGTTTCGGGAGGTTCCTGTTTCGGACAAGGCGGGAGGAAACGCCCGGGTGTTTCCATTGCGAAGATCGCCCTGAGGACACGGTGGAGCATACGGTGGAGGTTTGCTCGGCTTGGGCGTAGCACCGCCGTGTCCTTGTGGAGGCGATCGGCGGCGGCGATCTCTCGCGTCCGGCCCTGGTCCAGGCTATGGTACGGAGCGAGAGTGCATGGATAGCCGTCACCCCCTTCTGCGAAGCAGTAATGTTCGCGAAGAGGGAGGCGGCGCACGTGAGGGAGAGGCAGTATATGCGCCCTCACGGCCGTAGCCGCCGCGGGAGACGCCCTGGGCGTCGGGAATCCCAGGCTGATTCCCAGCCACCGTAGGCGCGGGCTTGCTGACGGCGAGTAATGCGTAGCTCGCTATCCGGTAAGGACCAAGCCCAGGTCGTCGGCGCGTTGTGTTCCACGCGCGCCTCAAAGAGATGTCAGCACCAACTGGTGGGGTCCGCAAGGGCCGATGCCTGCCAGGGGTGCGGGTTGTTCGAAAGAGATACGGCGGCTCCTGGCCTGGCACACAGGCAACTGAGGGAACACGGGTGGGTTTTAGTCAGTAAAAGTCTGACACACTCTCCTGCTCCACCCAGAGCGGGAGAAGTTATTTAATGATTACCCACACAAAAAATAAATAGATTAAATGAACTATTATTTTAACCCACCAGTCCAACACACAAACTGACCCTGACAGCAAATTGTAAAAAACGTAAGAAATTTTTAATTTCGCGGGCTACAAGCGCATCCACTTATAAGAGCTATAATCAGTAAATGACATGATAAACAATCGTTCATCGATATGGCCGCGCCACTCTAACTAAAGACCTATCGTCATCGTAGACTAACAATACATATTGTACTCGTATTTATACAATACTTATATTTGAAGTACTTGGCGATATTTCCCACATTCAACGAAATAGAAATCATCGTATCACTTTTAAAAAATAGAACTGTTTCATGACTAAGGCCACGTTCACGGACGTAATAATATCTCGGCGGCATTTTTTCGCGCACTGCGTAGCGCCGAGAATTGTTATTCGAACAGTAAAACATACTGTTCGAATTTCGACGCGTTGAGATGGACTCTGTTGGATTCTCCGACCGAGCGTTTAAAATCCAGTGCGTGAAAAAATCTCGCCGCGATTTCATTACGTTCGTTCTTGTGAACGTCGACTGACGGATGCGAGTATATAACTGTATTATTTTCTAAAGGTAATTAGGTACTAATTTTATTCGAACATCAATAATTTTGAAAAATAAATAAAAATAACGCCAAACATTATTGTAGTTCAGATTTGGACAAACTGGACAACAGTGGCGAAGGGTGATTTCATGGGAGAGGTAAGACGAAGTAAAAAAAAAACTGTTCCCGAATATTTTCAAGGAATCGGTTAAATACTACATATATTTAATATTATGAGCGTAACATAGAACGAAAATTGCCATAGGGCAGCCATGCATCGCGAATTTTAGTTTGTACTCCACCGTGCTCACCAGACACTACTGCCACACCGTCGTCGTAAGACTGACCAACTAACTTATTCTTACAACGATACTGGTCAAGTATTTCTAACAACTGTTTGGATAAAACTTCAGCGGTTGACCTCCGCTAACATCGTAAAAACCTAGGGATCGTTCTTTGATTCCAGTTTCAGATAAATATAAAAAATAACAGTTAATTGCTCCCTATGACTGATATCGGGAGTTTCGTCAATCTTTACAGCCAGAAATTGAGCTTTATCTATCTCGAATCTAATGTGGTCTCGTAAAACGGATGCAATAATATGTATTAAATCATTTTGAATATCACTAGAGAGATCAGAAAACGCGGGGTTCTGAACTGAATTTCCAGCTTCTAAATGGGAGTCCATTACTGAATCGAACTTGCTCAGATATAACAAGGCTTCGATATAGGTACCGCGGTTATCGGAATTCGGACTTTCATCGTGGCCGCGAAAAACTACTTCTTGTTTACCTAAGAAAATAACGGTTTCAATAAACCGTTTCATTAAATTCCTATTTCGATCTACTTTTCTAATATGAGCTTCATGCGAATTTGCGAAAAATTATTCTATCCTACCTGTCCCGAACTCAAGTCACTATAAACAGCTACGAATATGTTTTTCAGTCTGAACATGTTTTTTTGACGAATTCGTCAGATTATTAATATCTGTAAAACCCTCTTTATTCCATAAACTACTAAAATCGGATAAATGTAAACACGGGAAACAATAAATTCTAGTTAATTTTTAACTGCCAGTCAGCCATTGATATTTATCGTAAAGAGAAACATTAAAATGTTTATGAAAACCATCGCATCGTTTGTAATTTATAGTCATATCTGGGCGAGCACGGCCTAACATAATTACTTGTTTCTTAATTCCAAAACTTAACCTTGACAAACATGTCTCCTCACACGCAAAATAATCTGTTAAACAGCAATCTAAAGCTATTATTGCCGCCATCTAAAACTACTAATTACTATAAACTGTACACTACTTACCCCAAATTCCTAATTAAAACAATTAACTCAAATAACTATATTTATCACTGTTTTATACCATCAAACAAATATTACTATCTACTTAACTATAAACATAAAAGTACATAAATTAATGAATTCAATAAATGCAACAAACAAAATGCAAATGTAAACAAAATAAGAGGTTATAAATGCAAGCATCGACCACACACTATCAGTCATCCGACCGAGGTCCGAGCCGATCGTACTCGTATTACGAAATTCAATCTCGGTATTGGTCCATCTGGTTCACGCGCACGCATTTTTAGTTATACTGTCTCCATAGTAACTCGGCAAAAATCGGCTTGTTAGGCCGCTTAGGACGGTTCCTAAGCGGCCAAAGTGACGTCACGTCACCAAACGCCACGCCGACGGTGACGTCACGTCGTGGCGGCACGTGACCAAAGTGACGTCATGACAACATTATTTTGTATAGAAATTGAATTCACGACAAGTCAGCCACGCCTACGAGTTATTTTAGACCATAATGTTTTGTTGTTGGGATATGAAGACAAAAATTTCACGTCGCCGTTTGTAATGTTTTAATTTTATGGTTTATTAACTATAGTGTGATTATAAAACAGGTATTATTAAACACTACTGACAGTATCATATTCCGAAGGGAAGCCGACAGGAATCGTGTTATGAGCTAGCCTGGACAATGCTGTTCCACTAAACTGTATTGTTCAGTCTGAGATCAAAGAACTCGTGACAATAGATGCCTCATCAGTTTACTAATATCAATGAATAGATGGCATTAATTGACATCCACCAACTACAGCAAAGTCCACGCAAATGAAACTCCATTGTTCTACACACACCGGCAAAATTAGAGGACACAAAAAAATGCATTACTTTTCGAGATTTGTCTTTTATTTATTGGTTTTACTTCTTTTGATTTCGTTTCTTTATTTCATGTAAGAAAAAAATAAAACGTAGGGTTTATTAGGATTTATTTTAAAAAGAAACCATAAAAGTGGTTTAATGTGAAAAATTATGTTTTGTAATGCGTAAGGACAGAGGAAAGTTAAAAGAAAAAGTTAAATAAAAAAGAATTAATAGGGCGTGTTGCGTCCTCATGCCCTTATACGGCTTTGATACGTCTAGCCATGCTCCTTATGACACCTTCAATCATTGCCTAAGGCAAAGTGTCCCATTCGTCAACCGCAGCGCCAATTTCAGTTCTTCAACATTTCTAGTGCCTGGATTTCTTGCCCGAACCCTTCGTCCAATCATGTCCCAGACATGTTCTATTGGATTCATGTCTGGCGATCGTACTGGCCAGTCCATCTGGGTTATACCAATTTCATTAAGGTAATAATACACCATGTGCGCAGTGTGGAGCCGTGCGTTATCGTGCATAAACACAAAATTTGATCCTATGAACGGGGAAAAAGGCATAACATGGGGATCTAGGGTCTCAGTTATTAACCTGTGTGTAGTCAGAGAACCGCCATCGATGATGACCAGAACGGTGCGTGCCGTTAAACTTATACCATCCCACACCATAACAGACCCTCCACCGTAGACGTTGCTTCAGAAAAATTTGCTTGATGGTAATGTTCTCCTCGATATCTCCACATCTTCTCCCTTTCGTCGATGAAATTTGCACAAAAACGGGCTTCATCAGAGAATAAAACTCGACTCTACTCATTGGACCAATTTTGACGGTGACGAGCGAACGCTAATCTTGCTATCGATGGCTCACCTCAAGTAGGCGCTTTTGCTGGCACGTATGACTTCAATCCAAGTTCATTTAACCTTTTCCTCACTGTTCGTTCGCTAACACGTACGTTACGTAGTTCTTCCAAAAGATTTGGGGTCTGAACATCCGATTGACGACGATTTCTCAAAGTTTGCACACCTTAACAAAACGGTCGTCTACGGCACTGGTTGCACGATTTCTGCATTGGCCTCTCCTGCGTACGTAAGATCCTGTCTGTCTGTATCGTAGCACATTACGGTGGATCACGGATACAGATACACCCAACGTTCGAGTAACTGAACGGTAGGTAGGTGTGACCTTCCTCAATCATTGTTAAAGCCCTGACGACTTCAGTTGCTAGCAAATCACTAATTCTGTATGCGATACAATGTTAACTCTCCATACAAAACACACAAAATGAGGTAGGATCACCATTGACTGCTTAAACCAACGTTCTTACAAAAGCGTAAATGGTGACAAACGCTTAAGAGGGTATAATTTATGTTAGAGGGTTGAAAACTATCAAAAAACCCCTTAATTTTGTATGAAAAAGGGTAATCATTCAAATAACAGAACCACTTGTTGAAAAACCCACAAGTTTTAATAAAAAGGCATGAATTTTTTTTTGTATTCCTCTAATTTTGCCGGTGTGTGTATGTTTCATGTACTTATAGATTTCGAATTTTAATATTTCTTTTTCTAGTCATACATCATAATCAGCCTATAATATTCCCACTGCTGGGACATAGGCCTCCTGTCTGTGAGGGAGTGGGCCGTAATCCACGACGTAGGCCCAGTGCGGGTTGGTAGATGTCACATGTTCGAAATGACATGCCGGTTTCCGCATGTTGTTTTCCTTCACCGTTTTAAGTACAGTGGTGATGAGATCGAATACTCAAAGTACAGAACTCGCAAATCGGGACACTGGGCTATCACATTTTTCTTTTTATCTAGTACACCTAATTATGTAAGTAGTTTTTTTGCTTTGTTAGTATCGGTACTTGACTTTACTATTTTGGGTATTCATAGAGTAGAGCATGATTTAAACGGTAAGCTCTGTACTGTTTAAATCAACATACGCTTATTTGCAGACAACGCGTGTTGTTGAGTGTCAATTAGAAGGCACTAAATACTCTTATTCAACGGTCAGACTTGTTTACGCTTCCGCCTTCCACATCACAATCATGTATAGGATCGCCAACGACCCTAATTAATGAATTAATTGCGTGTCCAAATTTGTCTCTTCATGCGCTTCAATGGGCTTCAATTAAATAGGGATTGGTGCCACTCTGTTTCCGGCGTCTAAAAGGAAATGAATACTGTTGTTGTGCGTGCATAAATCAGTGCAGTGCAGTGCAGGATTGGTGAGCCCTATTTTATGATCAAATCGGTCTTCTTAGCGTGTCGATGGGAAAACCGCAAAAATTACAGGAAAAAATGTATGTAAATGTATAGTTTTCTAAATTAGTTTGGCCCGAAATTCAGTAACACGAATACCGTTCGCTGACGCAGCCATTAGGTCCTCACGTTTGCAGGTGACAGGGCATGCGGTGCAAGAAGGGAGATGAGCCATTGTGTCTGGAGAGACGCCGCATACACTCGGAAGGTCTGAGCTGTCCATTAATCCCATTTGTGGAGGTGGTCCTTGCTGCGACCTACTTGGGTACGATGTCTGTTCAAGGTTTTCCAAGTAGGCCACGGTATCTTGTGCCCGGATGGGACGCTCTCTGTTAGTTCGATGAAGAAATCAGGAGGCTTGAGCAGTTCTTGCCAAAGATCACATCTTCCTGTCTATTGTTTTTCAATATGCTATGTTTTCTTTCTACTACTTTTAAAAGACTTGATAATGTCGTTTTACATTCACTATGTAGTTCACTATTGCCATTTTTTTAAACCGACGCCGATAAGACTGCTGTTTTACTATTTGATTGCCATGTGGTAGTTGCGGGGTATAAATATACCTAAAATCAAAAAGTTCCGTCTCAAGTTTACTTACCTATGCACTAGGACACATTAGTCTAATGACTTGTCTAGACTATAGTCAACTCTAGTGCATTTATTATCATATCTGGCTGGACGGCTAGTGTGTACTATATACATATATGAGAATAACTCTCTAGTGTGAACAAAGGTATTCGCGCATTTCTAGAGTAGGTACTGCTTCTCTAATAACTTATACTCTTATAACTTATACCATATTGACACTAACCAGCTCTTCAGACCAGATGCTTTGCACTCACCGAACGCACGCATTCATATACACCTGCAGGCCTAGCACGAGCACCGATTTGTCGACGGAAGAATAGACATGACTATTAACTAAATGAGTCGTGAGAATGAATAGGAGAAGATAGCTATGTTTTTCTATTAATTGTCCAAGTTATGCGTTCTAAACGAATCAGATAATCGTACTTTGTGGTCGTCGAGTAGAAAGTTTGTTGTCAGTGTGGTTTTTACAGTTTGGGAAAAAATATTCTTCTGAATAGTCTACATTTATAAGGACCTAGACAAGGATCGTTAGAAACGAAAGAGAAAATGACAGATTGTAGAACGATATTTATAGCGCGATGTCAAAATTGGACAAATGAAATGTCACTTTGTATTGCAAAAGCACTGTCTATTCTTCGTAGAAATAGAAAACATCATGCTAAATGCTAAGCCTGCATTTGTAAATAAATATGAATATTAAGGATAAAACCGTCTCGTTTTCCGATTGTTTTATGACTTCTTCCGGTTTTTCAAGGTTAAATTGCTAAATGGTACCGTATTCTAGTGAATGATTCATCACAGACTCGCTATAGGTACGTCATTCAATAGATAGGTACATAGCAGACTGATGATCGCTTATTAAAACAAATGCCACTGTTAATGTGGGGTCTGTAAATTTTAGATAACGTACAACGCGTAAACTGAAACCATGAAATCAGTGTGATATGATTCTAGACCTAGATTTATGTTTGAAACATTTTCAGGTTTGTTAAAAAATATTTGCTATTCCATACAGTTTGACCGTGTACATAGGTATTGCACATAATGTATGAAACAGCGGTGGGGGATCAAGAACTCGTGTCGAATTCATTGTCGCAGTTTGCGCTTCATTGTCCCTTACACCCACCGTGTATATTTTTTGTAAGTACCTATATATTATGGCGGTTAACGTGGATGGATGATCTTTACACACCAAGATCCCTTCGTGCCTCGGAAAGCATGTTAAGCCGTTGGTACCGGCTGTCATTCGTGGATCTTTGACAGTCATTACGTGTCGTCAGAGGCACGAAAATCAGAAAACCAGTCTTATAAAGGGGTATCGTAGTACTCAATAACTGCTCTGTGGAGGTCAGATAGGCAGTCGCTCCATGTAAATCTGGTATTCAGCTGCATCCAGTTTTACAGGAAGCCGTCCGCAGCATAGTTGGGAACAGACTAAGCAGATGATTTGGATGATATGACGCTTAAGGCCATGGTAACTTTAAATATTGTCGTTATTAGCGATAATAGTTCTTATTGCAATCCGATACGGGTTAAAATCTGTTGTATTAAATTCGAATAATAAATGAACAAGCGTATGTCGTAAAAATGCAAATAACATCGTATAAAATTAGATATTAACTATTTAAAAATAAATAATAATCTATCACTGGATGCAGTTTCGCTTTTGAATTTTTATGGTGTATTTGCTTTTAAAGATAATTAAGAGGTGATTTTGATGATTTTTTTGATGCATTAAACTATGTTTAATTATGTTTTGAGTTCTATCACTGTATGCAAAAAAGACTTGAAAATATCATATATTTTTTTGCTTTCAAATTATTTACGGCTAAAGAGATACATTGCTTTAAAAAAAAACACAACAAAAACACCTTTTTGAGCGTTTTCAAGAAATCTCCGCCCTAACGGTGCCTGTATCACGTCTCGAAAGAATTACGCTTGCTTATGCTGTCGTTTATTCTCGAAGTTGCGTTCTGCGTCGGAAGTCTATTTGTTTGGATTATTAGTGACATATATGTATAAGGTGATTTACAGCGAGGACAGCCATAAGAGAGCAGTCCAATGGATTGCTAAGCGATGTATGTCAGGAGTAGGGCTGCAGGGTGCAGTGTTTAACAGACACCTAATGATAATATTATGCAATCGCAAAACTATCTCTGTCTGTATTCTGCTGGGCTGCCTTTGTTGCAGTAGCTCTTTTTTGTTGGTATAAAAGACCAACAAGCTTTTTGAGTAACATAACTCTTGATTGCGGCTGAATTTTGTAAAGCATTCAGAAAAGACTATTGAACCGTTGCATTTTATATTGTTAGTGCTCTGAATTTGGAAATAAACGCGCATTTCAAATTCTATTGCTGAAATAAGTATATTGTATTGTTTATATTTGTGAAAATATGTTATATGCTTGTTGGCATGATTGTTTCAATGTTTCCTGTAGGCGAATAAGGATCAGTTTATCCGTGTGAATTTTGCACAGACTGAGGATGACCATTAAATGTGAATAAGACGAAAATTCATGTACCTATTCGTGTATGAAAGACAAGATGATGTGTCGGTGTGCGATGTAAAAATAAATGATAGTGTGGAGCAAGTGCATGAGTTTGTATATTTGGGTAGTCTCATTACAAGAGATAGAAAGATTGATGATGATGTGGATCGGAGAGAGCGTAAAATAAAGTGAATGGTGTTATGCGATGGTGACCAACCAGTCATTGTCCAAAAAGGCTCGCCTGGCTATTCACAATGATGTGCTGGTGTGAATGTTCAGTATGGCAAAATAGGCATGGAAGTAGAATAAATGTCGAGGAAATGCGTTACTGGCGAAGCATGTGTGGTGTAACTATGAATAATAGGCTGATATAATAAATTGAAAAGAGTAGGTATGCTTCAATGGTTTGGGCGTGTTAAAAGGATTACTGCTAGGCGACGAACAACGGGTAGATGTGAGTGGGGGGGACACCCTAGAAGGACATACTTACAGTGAGCTTAATTTTGGTGATGTTCTGCAGAAAGAGCAGGTGCGTAGTATACGCCACCGATGTGCGTGTATGACCCGCACCCTAATTACGTAACTCACGATTAATCATAATCTGTTTCGTTTTGAAACACAGTGCTAAACCATGGCTTCATATGTTCTAATAATGTGTCTGCTCAACAACGTTAATAACGCAATGAATATTGTTGAACTGTCAAAATGAAACAGATTATGATTAATCGTGTGTTACGCAATTAGGGTGCAGATGTACGTAAACGAAGCAAGAGGAGTAGATAAGCAGGTGGCGTTCAGGGCCCCAATTCTGTAAGGTTAAATTGATTCCCCGCGGAATCTTACTACGTTCAAACTACGTTAATATCGTGTTTTGTGGAAACGAATGTAACGGTAAGGAATCGAAATGTCATATTCTGTATGTTCCAAGACAATTTGTCGATACTATTAATATGATGTTAGCAGATTTTGTGTGTGATCGACGTGGTTACGAGTAAGGAATCGTTAAGTGGTCATAGTGAATTCAGGTTCTGTATGGTTATAATGGAATCTTACTACGTTCAAATTACGTCAATAACGTGTTTTGTAGAAACCAATGTAACGGTAAGGAATCGAAATGTAATATTCTGTATGTTCCAAGACAATTTGTCGATATTATTAGCAGATGTCGTGCGTGATCTAAGGAATTGACGTGGTTTCGAAGTAAGGAATCGGTAAGTGGTCATAGTGAATTAGGGCCCTGTTGTTTCTACCTACCCCCGTGGGAAAATGGCGTGAGTTTATTTATGGATCTTTATGATAGCAAAGTCCAATAGGACGCCGGTACTGAGCTTGATTGAATAATTGATGAATCGATCATGAATTGCATTCGCAGCGACCATCCTGTACCCTATACACACAAGAATTGTATGGTAGCTTTAAATCCAGTTGTTTTGTTATGAAGGTGTTCTGCCTACTTCAAAGTACTTACCTCCAATTTTAGTGTTCGTTAATTCTGAAATGTAGTACCAATATTGCTTAGTTTTAAACTGTTTTTTGGAGAACATCGCATTGACTTAAGATATTTTCAAGTTCTCAGTAGTTTATCAAATAAAAGTTACGTTTAAAAGCATGGCAACCGACTGATGTAACAAGCATACGTAGATATATTAGGTCTTTACCTATGAAATTGCCGTTTTGCAGTACTGGCCATTTCAAATCAAATTAATTTTTGTTTGAGTAAGAATTCTAATTTCAAATTAATTTTATTTTAAAAACATGGATTTTTTTTTTCCAAAAGTAGTCATTTGTTTATTGATTAGTGTTACATTTTCATCGCATTTCAATCTTTTTCGTCATCATGGATACGTTAAAAATTCGAGTAATTATGGAATATGAGTACCGTCGTGGCAGCAACGCGGCACAAGCGGCACGCAACATCAACGACGTTTACGGAGCTAACACTACAAACCAACGCACCACCTGTTATTGGTTTGCTCGCTTCCGTTCTGGAAATTTCGACCTGAAAAATGAACCTCGCGGTCGTCCGAAGACTTTGGTCGACAATGACGAATTAAAGGCGATTGTGGAAGCTGATGATACACAATCTACGGCTGAATTAGCAGCAGCTTTCGACGTTAGCGTCAAAACAATATTGGTCCATTTGCGTCAAATTGGCAAGGTAAAAAAGCTTGACAAATGGGTGCCCCACGAACTCAATGATCGTCAGCGCGAAGTACGCGTCGAGACGTGCCTTGCACTGCTCAACAGACACACAAATGAAGGAGTTTTGAACCGCATTGTTACCTGCGATGAAAAATGGATTCTGTTTGATAACCGCAAGCGCTCAGCAAGTTGGTTGGATCCTGGTTCAGCACCTAAACAATGCCCTAAACGAAAACTTACCCCTAGAAAAGTGATGGTCACTGTTTGGTGGTCTAGCGCCGGTGTGATTCATCACAGCTTCTTACCAAACGGGGTGAGCATTACTGCAGATGTGTACTGTGAAGAACTGAACACAATGATGGAGAAGCTGGCACATCTCCAACCAGCATTGGTCAATCGCTCGTCTCCGCTGCTCCTGCACGACAACGCGCGACCTCATACTGCACAGCAGACGGTCTCCAAGTTGCAAGAACTGGGGTTGGAAGCTCTCCGTCATCCGCCCTACTCACCAGACCTTGCGCCTACAGACTACTACTTTTTCCAGAATTTGGATAACTTCTTGGCGGGAAAAAAATTCAATACCCGAGAGGCAGTACAAAATGCCTTTGAAGAATTTGTTGCCTCCCGTCCAGCTGATTTCTTTAAGAAGGGCATCAATAAACTGCCACTGCGATGGCAAAGATGCATTCATTGCATGGGTGATTACTTCGATTAATACAAATAAAAAATACATGAAAAAAATTCGTTTAAATTTTTTCATACAAAACGGCAATTTCATAGGTAAAGACCTATTATATGGCTATATATAATACGTAGCGCTCGTCATGAATATTGTAGGTATCCTTTTTTCCTCCAAAATTCCCGAGTTTTTGTGGTAAATATTGACCAAGTCTTCATGAACTGTAGGTACCTACCTAATTATTCACTTACCTAGTAAATTGTATTTTTTTTTTGTATCAAGCACATTAGTGGTTATTTCACAAATGTTCAGGGAAAAACACGCTATAAATCTTTGCCCGACTTGGGAATCGAACCCAAGACCACGACGATGAGACGACAGCGAGACAGTCAAAATTGGCAAGGTAATGGTACCTTGCCAATTTTGACTGTCTCGATTGGGAATCTCTTAGGGAACTATTTAAAAAGATTATTAAGATTATGGAATCTTAATAATCTTTTTAAATAGTTCCCTAAGAGATTCCCGCCAATGACGTAGATTGTAAGTAAATGGCTCTGACAGCTCTCTTTTGCAAAATACAAATGGAGTCAATGTCAGCTGCCCGATCCCACGATACATTCAATACGACATAATGCTTTGGAAGTAGCTAAAATAGGCCAAACGCGTGGTTTCTACATCTGTTAACCGTGTTATCTTTCTGACACTATAAGCGGCCCACGACACTATAAGATGTTATTTGACATCCCGATTGTAATTTGTAGTATAGCGTGATTCCTAGGAAAACCATCTGATTCATAAATTCTACTTTGTCTCTATTCAATATGATGTCACATTCGCAACTACTAACATTGGGTAAGTTAAATCGATTGCATACGGTTTTTTTTCATTGATTACCAAGTTATTTGCCGTAAACTAATCTTGGACCTGAAGTATACTTCAGTCACAATTCGGCAACCAATAACTCCTATGAGTTATTCACGTTGTCATGATTTTGTGACCGTCGGTCTATTTAAAAAATCAATAATGTGTAATCTGCAAATAACATTATCTCCAGTTGCTTTTGAAATAAATCATTCTTGTAAACTAAAAATATGACAGGACCCAATATCGAACCTTGTGGATTGTTATTTCAGACCCATTTGTGTTACTAAACATCTTATTCAATCTAAAACGCGATCGCTAACTATTCTAAGTTATGAAAAGCCCTCAGATGTAGCCACATTTACATCGGAGTGAACTGAATTGCTAGCCGATGACTAAAAAATTCAGAGCCTAGAATATCGACTGTCTGTTTGAACTGTTATGAATTTTCTAACCAGAATACAATCAATATGGCATGTTAAGTCCATTGTCGAGCATGGAGCGCAAAAATAAGTATTTCTTATATTAAGGTTTAAAAAAATATTTCTCATAAAAACTAACAGTTCACTTGGAATGAGATACAATATTTCATAGTATTTCTCGAAAAAGTATTTTAAAAAACGGGTGCGGTTCCTCTAAACTTACACGCACATAAATGATAAAATATTTAAAATATTTTATTTCTATATTTAGATTTGTATAAACACTTAGGTACACGTCAATAATATTTTTAAAACTAGATGTGGTCGGCATTTCCTATCTGAATAATCTGAGAAGAAACGCCGAAACAAACTCAATGGTGAGGTCTCTTAAAGTCCAGACATAATTTTGGTCAAATCATGTGAAGTCCATGGAAATTGGTGTCTGAAATTGTCTTTTTAGGAAAGAACCATACAGATTGAGTGGACCTGTCTGGTCAGTGCATGTATTTGTCATTAACCGTGCTCAACGAACAATAGCAAAGAGAGGCCATTCTGGAAGCCCGCATAAACTACACAAACTGCCAGACCATGATCAAAAGTGAATCAATGACATACATAGTGCTCACATACACAAACACTCTCACACTATTAATAAAAGAGACATTTTTGGTGGCTCTGTAATCAGATCCATCAAGTAAACGTTTCTAGAAGCTTTCACAAAGTGGTAATCTAAATCTTGGATTTTCATTCCTATTTGGATTTTCATTTTCTTTTATGGTTACGGTTTGCGCGTCGCCTTTTCGCCACCTTGTATGAAAGAGTCAAAAAGAGAGGAGAGTGGCTTGAAGGGCGTATAACGCTATTTTCTTACGTGAAGATTTCTACCAGTCAACTCCTACCGCAAGCCGCGTTAAAGAACTTGGTTCCAATAAACTAATTTATACGGTTATTTATAATACTTAAAGTAATTTATGCGGTCAATAAACTCCTTAATTTATAAATTTATTTTTTATCTACATACAAAATATATTCGACGTATATTATTCCGTAAGTAATACAACTTATCCAATCTATTATAATTCGATACTTATCAAAACAATTAAAGAAAAAATCTTATTTACCTCAAGCATTTTGCAAAATAACATTTAAGTACTTAAACTTCTTCGTGAAAGGGTTAATGTAATTAGGTTCGCACATATTAGGTAACGACCTACCAGATAGCAATACAATGAAATAAATAGAAAACCTACTCTTAATTATGTAGGTACACCATAATCATATATTATATTGATATGTATTTGTACAATGCAACGTCCTTAAGGCCCTGGTAACTTTACATATTGTCGTTATGAGCGCTAATAGTTCTTATTGCAATCCGATACGGGTTAAAATCTGTTGTATAAATTCAATTAATAAATGAGCAAGCATTGTCGTAAAAATGCAAATAAAATCGTATAAATTTAGATATTAACTATTTAATAATCCATCACTCGAGGCAGTTTGGCATTTGGAATTATATGGTATATTTTTAATTATAATAGATTGTTATTGAAGGGATAAACTGGTTTTAAAAATAATTAAGAGGAGACTTTGATGATTTTTTTGATGCATTAAAGTATGTTCAATTATGTTTTGAGTTCCATCACTCTATGCAAAAAAGACTTGACAATATCATATATTTTTTTGCTTTCAAAATTATTTACAGTTAAAGAGATACACTGGTTTAAAAAACCACCTTATTGAGCGTTTTCAAGAAATCACCGCCTTAATGGAACAGGCTAGTAGCTACTAGTAAATTATTCTATTATGTTGGCATTAATGGTCGTCAGGAACGGCTTACGCCAGTTTACTAAATATTGTATGCATGTACTAAATATTGATTTTCGTACCGAAGCTAGGGCGGTATCCAGGACACACTCGACGCCGGCTTAGACCCAGCAATCTACGGCCTTCAAAAGCTGTCTACTAGTGTTGCCCAAATTCAGTCTTGGTCTTGCAGTCTTGGTCTTGTTCTTGCGTTTTTGCAAGACCAAGACCAAGAACAAGACCGCGTATTTTTAGCAAGACCAAGACCAAGACTGACCGTGCAAGACTTGAGCAAGAACAAGACATAGCCTGCAAGACTCTTGCGTCTTGCAGCTAGGACTTAGCGCTATTTCACTGAGTAGTTAGGTGTAACAGTTCGGTGTATAGGTAGGTACGCTTAGGAATTCTATGAGACGCAAAAAACTGTATCAAAGAATATGAAAAACTGGACCTATGCGCATTACGACTAATACCATAAACATAGCGAATAAAAAAATATCTATTAAAATCAAACTGAGTGCATGCATAGTTATGTTTTAACCATCGGCACTTTGATAATGCGGCATCAAAGGTTTTGTACTTACTTCTCAAAGAAATTTGCCGCTTTTCGGAAGTACATGGTTATGATACACGCGCCGGCGGCTTCTTTTGAAATCTAAAACAATCGTTGCCGCCACGCCGAAATCATAACATTTGTGACACTATTTGATTGCCGCCATAGGGCGTAGGTATACTCATGCAAAATAATTTAGAATTTTTTTAAGAGTACCTACAGGTGTTCCAAAGAATAAATAAGTTTCAGAGTGCTTAGAATGAAAATGAATACATTATACTGATCACGCAAGTAGTATTATGATTAGGATAAAATGGTAAGGATAGGTAGTAGATGTCATATTAAATGTCATATGTCAAATAAATGATAAATCGTAAAACTCTTTTATTAAATTTCTTATAAGTTGAGGGTTCAATCTCTTTCTAGACAGATAAGTATTGTTCTTTAAAATACAGTCAAGTTATTGTAATTAATTTGTTTTTTTACATGTTTTAGCAAATGTAAGCTTATAAATCATAAATGTTTATTAAGAAACAGTTACTTCCATGGAAAACGACATATAGGTCAGTTGATTTTTCGAATTTCTTATCAAATCTTCAGTTATTTATTAATCTGCTTGATCTTTACTATGGCTATGTTAATTCAAGCTCACAATGTTCCAATTCTAATACGTTTTTCTAAGATTTAAAGTAAACTTTAATAAATAGTAATAGACTAATAGGTAATTGCAAGACTTGCAAGACTCTTGCTGCAAGACCAAGACCAAGACCAAGACTGGGAGCGCAAGACCAAGACCAAGACCAAGACCAGGTGTATTGGCGCAAGACCAAGACCAAGACTGGCTAAGTCTCGTCTTGTTCTTGCATTTGGGCAACACTACTGTCTACGCTTCATAATTTCAACGTTTATCGATAAAACAAAAAAGGGGATCGAAAGAAATTCGGTACTTCGAAATTAACTCATTGTTTCGGACGGGTAAAAACATTTCGTTAGTAAGTACAACTGTCAAATCGTATTGTCATTCATTGATAGTTCGGGTTTCAAACTAATATTATACGAGTAGTAGGTATATTTTGTAGTGGTATTACTAGAGAATGGGCAGCAGCGTTTTCTATGCATTTTACCACCATACTGCGATCGCCAACCCGCCTGCTAAGCATGGCGATTATGACAAGCGCCCCCAAATTGGGGGAGGCCTATGTCCAGCAGTGGACGTCTTCCGGCTGAAATGATGAATGATGATGATGATTATAGTAGGAAACGCCCGTATCATCGGGCGAAACTACGGTCTTCGTGCTTAGAGGGTAGACCCCCTTTTGGGTCAACTTAACTTGTATGGAGGGTTGAAACTGGCGTGAATCTTCACGTGGTTTCCGAATCTATGAACATTCGATGCACGCAGCCGCGTGTCGCGCGATATTCGCCTTAGTGTGGCCAGAACTGAAGCTTACATTGTGTTTGAGTGTTTGTTTTACGTGTTCTATCTTTTACAGCCGTTTGCTACTAAAACTTATCGTCATCTAATCGATTTTTATCTTTTATTTCTCTTATCGTTTCTTATAAAAATCTTGACATAAATTGTGAGATACATTACTGGTTATTAAACACTACAACATAAATAAGTCATAACAAAGGAAGAAAAAAGGGCCAACTTTTTTCGGTCGAAAAAACATTTTTTTCATTTCGGTACTTAGGTATAAGTAACGAATTTATATACAGCGTAAAAAAAGAGTATTTATTTTTACTTGTGTTTCTTAAAGATAGGTACTTACAAAGCTGTAAGTACCTATCTTTGTAAACATATTTAAATTGGAATATTTGAACAGCTCGTTTTTTTAATATTTGGGTTAGTCACCAACTCACTTTTTCATAAAACCCGATCTTCCAAAGAACTTTTCATAATTTATTCGCGATTTTTTTACTATAAATGATCCTGCATCTCACTCAATAACGTTGTGCGTGTCGACTAGCGTCTAATTGCTCATCACTGATACTATCTCTGTCGGACACGAAGGCTGGTGAGACAGCGAGATTTTTAGCCAGGCCCACCAGTGAGTTCGAGCCCGCGACTAGGTTCCCCTTAATACGAAGATTCTATTGACAGTCCCGACAGCGAGACGACACGAGAAGCAACAATACGTTATTCGTTTATGTACGGATTTAGTAGTAGTAGTAGGTAACTCCGTACACCGATTTTTCGTGGAAAATGTAAGCTCAGAGAACGTTCCACAGTTCCACTAAGATGCACTGAGTAGTTTATTGAGTAAGTAAACAGTACTAGAGTGGAAAGGAAGTATTTTTCTCTGTTGTTGATAGCTACACAATTATAAGTTCACTACATGCCATTTTAATATGCCAAATTCATTAGCCATAATGTAAGGCGATACCGTACAGTTTATAAGAAGGTACCTCTAAGATCCGTTACTATATTTCAGAATTAACGAACACTAAAATTAGAGGAAAGTACTTTGAAGTAGGCAGAACACCTTCATAACAAAACAATTGGATTTAAAGCTACCATACAGTTCTTGTGTGTATAAGGTACAGGATGGTCGCTGCGAATCCAATTCATGATCGATTCATCAATTATTCAATCAAGCTCAGTACCGGCGTCCTATTAGACTTTGCTATCATAAAGATCCATATATAAACCCACGCCATTTTCCCACGGGGGTAGGTAGAAACAACTGGGCCCTAATTCACTATGACCACTTAACGATTCCTTACTTCGAAACCACGTCAATTCATTAGATCACACACGACATCTGTTAAGCAAAAAAAAAAAGATCTCAGCATGCTCCCCACTAGACCAAGGAGGCAGTCTGAATCTATAATTGAATAATCTACAATCGCGTACGCACTCATAAAATGGTTGCAATGTTTTAAAACAAAACTCTCGTTGAGCGTTATCCTTATCAGTGAGGTGAATATATTGACCTAAATTAATTCATACTTGTTATCTGTTCCTATATCAGCCAAGCGGGACTTCTATGAACTGGGGTGTCCGCGTCGGGTCGGTGACAAAACATGTCACCCAATATGCAATTTTCGAATTATGGTCCATATCCTCTAACAATTTGTCAATTTTATATTTGGTGGGGCGTCAGTACATTGGCCACGGTGTCATTCACCTGATATGCATCGCGTCGATGCACCATAACCCGTGTAAGCCCTCGATTCTAAGGACGGTATAAAATCGCGGCGGGATTTATCGCGCACTGGATCTTCAACGCTCTGCTTAGCGCCAAGAGTTGAAAATCGAACAGTAATTACACACTGTTTTATTTTCGACGCGCTGAAATGCACTCTGTTGGATTTGCAATGCTCGGTTTAACACGGAGAGTAACAAATCCAGTGCGCGTAAAAATCCAGTCATAATTTGTTTACGTCTGTGAGACCGTAGGCTAAGACTTTGCCGTTAGAAACAATAAGAAATTTACCCTCGTACAAAAGTACCAATTGTTAAGTTTTTTATTTAATTATCCCTTCCGCGTAAAGTTTTACTGTGCTTGTTTAATTTAGCTTTAATCAATAATAAACCAGACCACAAATAATCCACATTCTAATAATCTAAATAATAATCATGTACTGGGTATTTAGGTAGGTATTTAATAACAACCATTACTGAGCGCCCCGAGCCGAATTGGTTTCACATTAGGTACGCAAGCTTACACTTCAATGAATATCGTGGATGCATACATTACATACCAACTAGGTACTTAGGTACTCAGTGTACTCATCTAGCGGTCGTGCTCCCATTTTGCACGTTTTTGCAACCATCATTATCATTCGCTAAGAATTTGTAATACTTAAGAAGCCGACGTACGATAATTTGTCCATACAAACGTAATTTTTAAATAATTTGCAATTTGAGCATATTTCCACCATATTATGGTGATATTCGGATTCAGGCAGTATTTTTCTAGGCTTGTAGGTATTTTTTTTTCCAAAATACTTAACTAAAATGAAGTTTAAGCGCACATTTTTACAGCGTAATGACATCTTTTCTTATTGTTTTTTTGGTATTATTTCCTTTATTCAATTAAATATACATATAAATTATATTTTTAAATATTAGTATACAAATATAAAAACATTTAAAAATATAAAAAATAGTAGCCCACCGGTATCGGGAACAAGGTCCAAGCTTTTTGGTATTATAATTATTATAACCAAAAATATCTGTAATATTGTGGTCCTAGAAGCATAGCTCATATTATCAAGTTGTAAAATATCGAAAATAATATTAAAAAACAATAAGTTTTCATTCATCATTTTTGGAATTACGGAACACTTCCAAATTCATCATAAATGTTCAGTAGCTAGTAGTGCTATCGCGTGAAGCAAATGTCTATGTGTGTGTGATCGTACGGCTCACTGTAGGTGTATATCGCTCAGACAGGCACTAACACTAGCGCAACGTGACAGTATTTCACTTAGCTATAAACATGTGATTTGGTATTGAATTGAGTAACCTACACTCTAACGAACTTTGCTTTGTTTCCGGACTTGGATATACAGGGTGGCAAGGGCATTGACGCGAACCTGTGATTCAGTAAATGATTCTGATCCTCCCGCGTTTATTTTTTTGAAGGACTGCTGGCATATGAAAAAATAATAATGTATAGGGTGGCAGAGACATCCACGTGCAAACTGTAACCAAGAATTCTAGACCCCTGCGTTGATATTTTCTTAGGTTGTTTAAAAAAATTGCTATTCGATACACTTTGACCGCGTAGGTAGTTTCCTATGAAACAGCAGATTTTGTTTTTGGTGACCGACGAGTAATTTCTACGTTAGGGTGCTAATCATGTGTTAAATTCATCGTAACAGTTTGCGCGTTGATGTCCCTGCCACCCTATATGGAATCAAACGACAACCACACACGTATAAATAAATATGAATTTGTCATAAGCCTGACTCATAATTCAAGCCCTAAACACACAGAACAATGATTAACTAGAGATATATATGTATAACTGTTTTTCGACATCACAGGGTGGCAGGGACATCGACGGGATAACTGTTACCAAGAACTCAGCATGATTCTAGACCCCTTGCGTTAAAATTTTATCGATGGTTATTTTTTTTATTAGCTTTTCCATGCATTTTGACCGCGTAGGTATTGCACTTCTCTATGAAACAGTTAAATTCTTCATTTTTTTTGATAAACGACGAAATCTGTCTAGGCTACTCCTAGCCTAGACAGATTTCGTCGTTCGTCGTCGATCTCCATCTAGAATCATGTACTGAATGCATGGTTACATTTGCGCGTCGATGTCCCTGCCACCCATAGGTATATATATTTTTTTCATTATGCCCGTCCTATTGGCGTGGCGTCCATACTATAAAATAAAGTATAATACGGATTGTTATTTTGTAATTGTCCTTGTACCTGCCCAAGGGGGTTGAAGCCAATTGTAAGGTTAAAAGGTAAATCCAAGATGGCGAACAAGAATTTTTTCGAATTTTCCATCTTGGGTGTCGTTTTCGTGGTTTTCAGGGGTTCTAAGTCCGATGCTAAACCAAATTCCGACTGTACATTTGGAGTTAAAGATAAGCGTAAGGAACTTCGTCCCTGACGGGCGATATCCCAACCCACCCATCATTCCTCTCGCCTTGAGTGATTTCACCTTTTAGTTGTGGGACCTACCCCACACGGTAGATAAGGAAAAAAATGGTTTAACTGAGGCTAACTCAAAAACCATTAATCAAAACTAGATCAAATTTATATGCAACCACTCGGTAAGTATACTTACGCTTTTTCAAACCAAAAAAGAATTTTCAAAACGGTTTACAAATGAATGAGATCGTGGATTTTACCAATGAGCGTGTCCGCTGGTGGAGTTGGCCGTCAGGTGGAGCCAAACCATTTGCCGAGAGGTTGGTACTGTCAGCCAACAGTGGGTGCGTGCCGAGAAAGGAAAAGTGAATAAAATAAAACAAAATAACTTTGGTCATATCCTCTAAACGGGTTATCCGATTCTCATAATTCCAATTGGAATATTAGTTCTGGACATAAACCTATCTTTTGAGACTTCATTTATTGAAATACGTCTACTAAAAAAACTCGTTTTCAACTTACGTAATTATACAAAATTCTAGCAACATTCAAAATGGTCTTCAAAGTTAGCTTTAGTCAGTCTAATTAGATTAGGTACAGACCCGGACTTTAATTGAAGAGCCACTTTTAAACTTTCCAATTTTGCAGTTTTATACATTCACGAGATTACATGATTAAACACGAACTTAAACCGTATGCTCGTAAACAAGATTATACATTACTTATAATTGGAAATAGTCTTATCCATAGAGGTTGACGGTTGACTAATAAATTGTCAATGATAAATCAGTACACTGTTGCATAAGTTTATGCAATCTATTTGATACTGACCTCCTTTGAATTAGATCTCATTAAGTATTCGTTATTTTTGAAAACCTATCCGAAGACAGTGGCAGTTGAAATGTCAGACGATAATTTCGAATTTTGGTGAATCGTAGTCGTAGCTATTTATGTTTATGTGCAACAGTTATCATAATTGTCATGAACGGTATCTTGGACGCTACGCGTTCAGATAAAATCGTGGGTACGAGTTTTTCCGATGTCGAAATGACTAATCATAATTTCTCCGTACGCTAACATTACTATCGCTACGTTAAAACAATTGTCGCTAGGTTACGGTTGCTAGCCCTGCAATTGGTTGACTTTGGGTCGTCACTCTGGACTGTGTACGAATATAACCGACTAAATCCAATTTGCATTACACGGCTAAAATAGGAACTGTGGCAAGTAGCTCATCAATTAAAGTCCGTGACTGTACATGTCTTCAATAAAAAATGCATTACTCCTAAATCCTCCTCAATAAAGTACATATTGAGGAGGATCAATACATATTAAAATAATTATTCTTCGTTACGAAAAATCGTTTCCAACTTGTTTTTCAAGATTATAATTTCAGATGTTAGTCGAAATTCACACGGACGTAATAAAATCGCGGCGGGATTTTGACGCGCTCTAGATTTTCAACTCTCTGCGTTGAACCGAGCACTAAAAATCCAACAGAGTGCAGCGCGAGTGAGTCTCAGGGCGTCGAAAAAACACAGTGTTAGATTTTCACCTGTCAGCGCTAAGCCGTGCGTTGAAGATCTAGTGCGCGAAAAAAATCCGCCGGGATTTTATTACGTCATTGGGTGGGAACGTAGACGTAGACACATCACAATGCGGCTACTATAAGGCTCGCTCGTTTTTTTAAAACATATGCTTCAACAGGTGTAAATTTGGCTGCGCTCACAGGATACATTACTTCTATGATAAAGGAAATCGATTAAATTCTTGTCGTGGAATGTACCTACAACCGGTAATCTTAATACAACAAAGAGGCTAGTTGGTTCTATAATTGATTCGAGAACGACGTGTATGTAAATGAGCGTGCATGGAATCGAATTGAGTGAATGCAAACATTCGTGTTCGCGCGACCACTTTATGTTACGTGCATCTGAAAAGCAATCTGCTATTTGGATATTTCAGCGCTTTATGAACGTGGATGGATTAGAGTAGTGAAAGACCACAGACTAAATGGATGGGCTCTTTGAAAGATGATATGACTAGAAAAGGGACGACCTGAAATGGCGACTAATAGAGGAGAATACATATACTTACATACAGAATACAAATACACAGGAAATAAATTAGTGTTGCGCGGATCCTAAGGTTTGCGCAACACTAATTTATTTGTTTATATGAGGATATTCAGCTCTGTAGCAAAGTGTCAACTTATTTTCGTGTCAAACTTATTTTCATCACATCTATATCTATAAAAATGAATCCCTATTTCCCTTGGTCACGGGATCACACGAGAACGGCTGGACCAATTTTGCTAATTCTTTTTTTTGTTGTGTTTGATTGTCATGAGGTTCTTATGAAAGAAAAAAATAAGAACGTTGCGCGTAACATAAATGTATATACAGTGGTGGTCATATAATTAAGAACGCTTATTTAAAGAGAAGTGTTTTTCAAAGTAACAAGTATAACTAATTGGATTTTTTTTATTTTCTATACTAGCGGTACGTTAGTTGAAACACATGATTGGCTAAAAAATAAATAAGTATATAAAGTTTATACATTCGCCCTGAACCTAGTATTAATACTTACTGGCTGGTCACATAAAGAACGCTAAATAGTTTTTTTTTATTTAAATTTAAATAGAGAACACTGTGGCTCTGGTTCTAGGTCACTACTATTCGTATAATTTTGGCGCCGGCCCCTCGCCCAACGGCGACTTTTTGTAGCGATGCTGCCGCGCGTTTTGTAAACGCGTTTCTGCATCGCTACTATCGCGCGTTAGTCGCGTTTGCAACGTGCGATGGAAACGATGCAAACGTGCGGTTGTATCGATACAGCCGAAAGAAGAAAGAAGCCTAATAAGATCGCGACTGAAGCGCGACGACATCGCGATCTTAGCGATATAAAATCTGGGCGTAGGTACACAGCCAGCGACAGCACCGCTACTGCAGCGCTACAAAAAGTCGCCGTGGGCGAGGCCTCTTAGTGCTGTAAAATTCTTAAAGGTGCTTCATATAAAAACAATGGGGGAAAATAAAAGTTGTGATAAATCTACAAGGGAATTAATAATAAAACTTCGCGAGAAGAATTGGTCGCGTAAAAATATAGCCGACCATCTGATTTGCACATAAATGATGGTTTTCCATGTTGTGAAACATTTTGCCACGTATCAAACTACTTCAAATGTTTCGCGTGTACCTAAACAGAGAAAGTCATCTCGTCGAGATGATCGGAATATCGTTCGTTTGGCAAAACAGGCTCTAATGAGCTGAGAAAAGAATATTTTGGTGAAAGCATGAAGCAAGGAAGGTGCCCATGTTGAAAAGGAGCCATAGGCAAGCCCGGCTTGTATTTGCAAGAAGGTATGAAAACTGGACAGTTAGACAATGAAAAAATATTCTTTTTTCTGATGAGAAAAAATAAACAGAGTATGTCGTGTTCTGAAGGAAAACGATTTGTCCCTACGACGCCCTCTGAATAAATCTTTCGACCCTAAGTACACAAAAAGACATTAAAGCATGGTGGAATTTGGGTGTGCTTTTTTGGACTTGGTGTGGGACCTGTTAAGCTGATAGAAGGAAACATAGATCAATTCCAATACAAAAATTTACTGGAAGAATCAATATTATCTTATGCTGCAGACATGCTTCCGGTTATTTGGACGTTCCAGTTCGACAGTGATCCAAAGCATACTGCACGCACCGTTAAGGAATTTCTCACATCGCAATCAGTTTCTGTCTTAGATTGGCGCTAACAGCCCAGATCTAAACGCAAAAGAGCATTTTTGGCGCAAAATCAAGAAAAAGGTTTCAAATCCACAAAGAGAGCTAGCTGTACGACGTTTTCTAAGAAGACTGGAACTCTATCTCTCTTGCGAAATGTCAGAAACTGATAGAGTCAATGCCTCGCCGGTGTAAGAGTAGGTATGTGTCTCTTTAGACCGGGCCGTGCCGTGTCCGTGGCCGTGTCCGTGGACGGGGCACGGATTTGAAACGTTACATACATTTTGTATGAAGCAGTTTATTATTATTACACAGTGCATGATCCGTGTCCCGTCCGGGCCCGGACGACGCTCGTCTACACCACGGTTGTTGCACGGACAAGCCCCGTCTCCACCACGTCTTATAATCCGGTGTAATATAAATGTGCAGCACGGACGGGCTCCGCCCCGGCCACGACACGGCACGTAAGGGATGATTCTCATTAGACCGGGCCGTGCCGTGTCCGTGGCCCGGGCGGGGCACGGATTTGAAACGTTACATACATTATGTATGAAGCAGTTTATATTACACAGTGCCTGATCCGTGTCCCGTCCGGGCCCGGTCGACGCTCGTCAACACCACGGTTGTTGCACGGACACGCCCCGTCCCCTCCACGTCTTAAAACCCGCACCCTAATAGCGTAATATGCGATTAAACATAATCGGTTTCATTTTGACAGTTCAACAATATTCATTGCGTTATTTACATTGTTTAGCAGACACATTTTTCGTACATATGATGCAATGTTTTAGCCATCTGTTTCAGAACGAAACAGATTATGATTAATCGTGAGTTACGCAATTAGGGTGCCGGTGTAATATAAACGTGCAGCACGGACGGGCTCCGCTCCGGCCCCGGCCTGGACACGGCACGGTGTAATGAGAATCATCCCTTAAGCAGTAATTAAAAGCCGTGTACATACTACTAAATATTAATTTTAGTTTAAAATGGTATTAATTTGCTTTTTTCTTTACGCACTTCATATTAATTTGTTTTATTTAGTCTAATTTTCATATAAAACAACTCTCTAGCAGTTTAATAAATTGTTACCTATAAATAGCTAAAGTACATACATCTTTCATGGGGTACGGTGTTAAATGTTATAAAAAAATACCTTGTGATATATTGTGATTAAATTAAATGAAATTCAAAACTCATATTAAAAGTAAACTTTTTAAACAAGCATATTACAAATCAGAGGATTATATTCAAGATAAGAATGATTGGAAACATGCTGGTCCTGCTCCATAGGACAATCTAGAGTCTAGACAAAATCAAACTGGTTACTAATTGAATTGTATAATGAATTATACTATAGAGATTTCTCGGGATCCGTGGATAGATTGTGCCCTCAAAAAAAACCTTGTTACTATATAGGTAGCCTTAAGATTTCGCGTTCCGGACATATTCCTTCAAATAAGTTTTATTATTTAATGAAGTAAGCTTTGTCTCCAAATTATGATGATTTTGGAATAGCTGATGATGTGGTTCATATCCTGTTGGAGTGCGTCCAGAATGAAAATACCAGAATTAATGTTTTAGGACGACATAAAAGGTATAATAGTGGCTCATGTAATTCCATCCTCGCTTTTCCATTGTCCGATAAGGCAATACAATTGTAAAAGTTAGTTATAAGATAGATCGTAATCAACAATTTTGTATTTTTCTGCACTGGGCGATGTGGTCGCTAAGCGACAAAGCCCTTTAAACAAAAAAAAAAATATGACATTGATTTACACTCAGTGATTAGTGATTACTTTAACTCACACACTGACTTATTACTTGTTAATATTCTAGGAAAATCTTATCTTACTTTTACAATGGTTGTAAATATTAGGTCTTTACCTATGAAATTGCCGTTTTGCAGTACTGGCCATTTCAAATCAAAATAATTTTTGTTTGGGTAAGAATTCTAATTTCAAATTAATTTTATTTTAAAAACATGGATTTTTTTTTCCAAAAGTAGTCATTTGTTTATTGATTAGTGTTACATTTTCATCGCATTTCAATCTTTTTCGTCATCATGGATACGTTAAAAATTCGAGTAATTATGGAATATGAGTACCGTCGTGGCAGCAACGCGGCACAAGCGGCACGCAACATCAACGACGTTTACGGAGCTAACACTACAAACCAACGCACCACCTGTTATTGGTTTGCTCGCTTCCGTTCTGGAAATTTCGACCTCAAAAATGAACCTCGCGGTCGTCCGAAGACTTTGGTCGACAATGACGAATTAAAGGCGATTGTGGAAGCTGATGATACACAATCTACGGCTGAATTAGCAGCAGCTTTCGACGTTAGCGTCAAAACAATATTGGTCCATTTGCGTCAAATTGGCAAGGTAAAAAAGCTTGACAAATGGGTGCCCCACGAACTCAATGATCGTCAGCGCCAAGTACGCGTCGAGACGTGCCTTGCACTGCTCAACAGACACACAAATGAAGGAATTTTGAACCGCATTGTTACCTGCGATGAAAAATGGATTCTGTTTGATAACCGCAGGCGCTCAGCAAGTTGGTTGGATCCTGGTTCAGCACCTAAACAATGCCCTAAACGAAAACTTACCCCTAGAAAAGTGATGGTCACTGTTTGGTGGTCTAGCGCCGGTGTGATTCATCACAGCTTCTTACCAAACGGGGTGAGCATTACTGCAGATGTGTACTGTGAAGAACTGAACACAATGATGGAGAAGCTGGCACATCTCCAACCAGCATTGGTCAATCGCTCGTCTCCGCTGCTCCTGCACGACAACGCGCGACCTCATACTGCACAGCAGACGGTCTCCAAGTTGCAAGAACTGGGGTTGGAAGCTCTCCGTCATCCGCCCTACTCACCAGACCTTGCGCCTACAGACTACTACTTTTTCCAGAATTTGGATAACTTTTTGGCGGGAAAAAAATTCAATACCCGAGAGGCAGTACAAAATGCCTTTGAAGAATTTGTTGCCTCCCATCCAGCTGATTTCTTTAAGAAGGGCATCAATAAACTGCCACTGCGATGGCAAAGATGCATTGATTGCATGGGTGATTACTTCGATTAATACAAATAAAAAATACATGAAAAAAATTCGTTTAAATTTTTTCTTACAAAACGGCAATTTCATAGGTAAAGACCTATTATATGTGAGCAACTGAGCACCATGTACCTACCTATCTATCATAAAAATAATTTAGCTTCAATTTTAGTCTTTTTATCTATTTTTGTATGGTAATTTTATTCTATGTGCATCATTTTCACATACAATTTTATATTGAATGTATGTTAAATATTGTTTAGGTACTTAAGAAATTTTAAAAGAGTAACGGTGGAGTTTCTTGCCCATTTTTCTCCATACGAAACTACATTTTGGAAGTAGCGACTAGAATCAATTCTATTTGTATGTAAATGTTCGTTCAAAAGTGCCTTTTAAGTGCCTCTTTATTCTTAATTATTTGTCCAGCTTCATTACTATTTGAATTTGATACTATAGAGAATATATAAAATTTGTAAAAAAAAATTGTAAGCGATTTTATACTGAAATCCCGTTTGCTCTATTTATGTGGCTATTTCATAACATAACTAGTTACTTCTAAGAAGGAACACATAACTACACATGACATGATATCAATAAAACAATCTGGAACATCAAATCCTTCTTAATTATATGACCAAAACTGTATAAAATGCGAATTCAATGACAACGTCTGTCGGGTCAGTTAGTACCTACACGATAAATCTACGCTGCATACCTAGTTGTCTCTGCTCAGTGAGCAAAATCAATAATAAAAATCCAAAGTCATTTATTCTAACTGGGCTGAGAAGCACATGTATAACACCTGAACATCACAGTTCTCCATAAATAAACTAGATCTGAAGATCCTGTATATACCGATGTACAACATTCAACATAATCCGGGTCACCTTTTGAAAGCGTACCTATCAAAAGGCATAGCGGTAGGTAGACCAACGGAATCAATATTCAATCCTCCATCATAAGATTCAATGAAAAAGAGTAGAATCATACTTATTTTAAAGTAAGCAATTTAGCAATCTCTAGCGCAGTGGTAGACGTTGCATTGAAAGCAATCACTAAGATAACTAAGTATTTGTGTAACTGACAAACTGAATACCCTAGTTGCAGAGAATTTCCCTTGCGGGAAATTAACATTACTGAACTAAACGATTTTCAAATGAAATGAATCAACAACAACGGGTTAAGTAGGTATATCGAAAGCAGGAATGAATCCACCCTCAATATTGTACACTACATAGATTGCTAGTTATACTAAGCCAAGTGAATAACGTCCAGTAACAAACAATTTAATTTGTTTCGTAGCGTTCTATTTAACATTAAGCCGTGTTTTGTCTACCCCCTTCATAAACAGATCTCTGTTCGCCGATCACTGTGGACATGAGCTTTAATAAAGAGCAGACGACACGGAGCACGGTGGCGCATGGCGGGGCGCGAGGTATTCATCCCTTGCATTGCGAACAGAACCTCCCCGCCCCATGCCACCCAACCCACTCCACTCTCGTTGGTGTATTTTTGGAATGTTATGGGTTTATTACATCCATCAGGACAACAAAGCAATCGATGAAGAATGTCCTCAGACTAGATTAGACGCTTGAGTTTAAATTGGCAGTATTTGTACTTAGTGGTTAAATAACACAACATGACGACTATAATCCCCGAAGAGTTTGGTTAGAGGTAACTTATAGTAGACACACATTTGGCCAGATGTTTAAGTCTCATGAAATATTTGATTATATTATTAGTAGTAACTGCTTGAGTTCATCCGTATCGCAAAATAAACGCATCGTGGAGTTACCGACGTCAAAGCGGATTACCTACCTACCTATCAACTGCTTGAGTCGATCTTTTAAATATAACTCTTCTAAATGTAGTCATGGATCGATTAGGCGTGACGGCGCCTCGTCAAAATGTAAAGTATCTTTAATTAGGTACGTCAAGATCTCTTTTAATCGACAAAATAGGTTTATGGTCTATTATAATACCTCATCTATAAAGTGCTACTACACCAGTTATTTTTTCCAAATGGCATCGCAAAATTATAATTTTACGGTACCCTATTCCTATTTAATACCAACTACACTTATCATAACAGGCGTGGAGTTATGTCGAAGAAGGTATTACCCTTCCAACTGTCGGCTATTCCTGCCTCACAGTTTGTAGACACACATCACTAAACACGGGGGCAATTATCTGTGTTAGTCCTAGGGTGAACTAATTGGACGCTCAAAGGCATCACGAGAGTGGAGTCAGGTGTTATGAGCCATTACAACAGTCTACGATTACCTTATTACTTAAATCAATTAGAGAGATTGTGCGTAACATGCACTAATGCAGCCACCGCACCTCTGCCACAGTACCTATAAAAAGACACATTGTTCATTCCAACAATCAATATTATTATTCACATGAATGTTACGTTTCTTTGTCCGCAAAATAAAATACTATAAATTAAAATATCCTGTTTCAGTCATAACATTGACCTTCGAGGTCAATGTCAAGCCCTCTTTCAAGGCCCGTAAACAAACAAGGTCTGCCACCCTTAAGAAAATACACTGACGAGCAATATAAAAAAGCCACCAACATAACATAAAATATTATTTCCGAAATCGCGCAAGATACCTTCTCCAATTGAAGATTAAAAATGTATTTTTATTTTTATTAACGGTTTTATTTAGGTTGCTCCGTTTGTTGATGTTTTTTTAGGTCTAATTTAGTCTTTGAAATGTAACCTCCTATCTATTGTCAGATTAATTTGAAATTTGGTACACACCTTTGATTTCGATGACAATAAAATGTTATATTCACTATCATTGAAAATCCAAGACTGCTGACGCCACAAAATGGCGGATTACATGATTTTTCCACAACCCGCCAATATGGGTATTAAATTAAAGGGTTGGTCTATCACTATACAGTACGCCATGAAATAAAAAATCCAAATCCAATATGGCCTCCGTCGCAAAATGGGGGTTAAATATTTTTCACAACCCCCTCAATATGAGTATCAAATGAAAGGGCTTGGCTAGTAGAGTTAAATAGATAGCAAAACATGAGGTAACAACATAAACACAAAAAAAAAACTGGAAAATAAAATAAGGAAAAAGACTTTTAAGTTAAACCGTTTAATTTAAAAGAAAGATAATTAAGGTGTATATAATGTACTAATAGCTAGAAAATATGTAATTAGTACCTAAGGTCCTAGTTACCAGTCATCACACCACTCGCCTTATCAATCTAGGGTATTGAACAGATTAAAAAACCAAACCGAGGAGCGCGTGAAATTGCTATCAATAATCAACCGCTCATATAATAACTGTTTTTTACGTAATTATAACTCAAGTTTCACTACACCCCATGATTTTATTTTCTGTCTAATCAATCAAATCCTCTCGATCAGTAGTCATGCAGATTTTATTATTAAAACTATGTACTTTGCCAATACATTATGCAACTTTAAAAAATCTCCGTAGCCATTAATGAGTTTCCTCGTGTGGAAACGATTATGATTGCAGCAATCGATCATCGCTACCAAATAAATGTATTGTCATCATATAGAAACGTGTGTACAAACATTCAACTCGATGGCTCCAGAGGAAGTAGTCTAAAGTTAGGTAGCAAACTTTCATCTTAACATAAATAAATAATAATAAATAAATTAATAAATAATAAATTTATTGAAATAAAAACTCAGTTTACAGAAACTTTGTGTTCGATAACAACTGCATTAGTATAATACTGTGTCGCAGTCATTAACGCCCACCTCCACAAAATTGAGACAGAAGCAAAAAAGACTAAAAACTAAATTAAAATATAAAAATGAAACATTAGAACTTAAAATTAAGAAAACTAAACAATATTTTTACTGCGTAGCATACAATAACATTATAGGTCGTATTTAAAAGCTTGTAAAACAAAAAAGATCACAACTACCAAGAAGCCAATGTCAACCAGCAGACGTTTAATTTATAATGACTCGATGCATGTGTGAGAATAATAATTTTTTTAATCATGTCACATCTTACACATAATGCTGTTCTGTGTTCAGTGGCAGCCAGTACATTACATACGAGTATCAGAACGTCGCGGGCGGGATCGATGTTCTCTTTGATGTCACCCTCACGGTTATTTTGTTTTCTATTTATTTGATTTGTTTAGTATGTACTCATAGGTACCATCTGCGTATGCGATACTGTGCTGTAATAAATTAATTTTGCTTGTACCTACCTTTCTTTTTAAGAAATTATGTTTGTTGAGTTACTAACAAACAGTTACGATAACTTAGCTTTAAGGCTCCCGCAGACAGGCGCGACGCATTTTTAAGTCAAACTGAACGGTTTATTTTTGTTTTCAGTTTCTTTTGTCGTCAATTTCTTTTTTGTTTTCTTTCATTCAAGAAGATAAAATCAATCTTCATTGTTATGCACCGTGCTAATGGACAATTAATCAAATAATACAAGATAAGCGCACGTAGGCCTGGCGGTGTATCTATGGATATAAGTAGATATGTACCGCGGGCAGCTTAGTAATCGTATCTACGGTGCAATGACAATCCCAAAGACTGCCGGCATCGTTTGTATAGGCTTCACGAATACTAAAATGGTAACAGCTCTTTTTAACTGAAGGCCAATTCTCGTAATTAAAAACGTTCAAAATCTAGTCACAGTGTCATCTCGGCGACAACGAAATTTCAAAAACCTGTCCAAAATGTATGGAAACTCGAGGTATTTTTGACAGATTGAGACTTAGATCAGACTGAACGTTTCTTAATTAAAATTACGAGAATTGCCCCTCTTATCGCAATATTACCCTTGCACGTGATATAAAACAAAAGAAGCTGTCAAACAGACGCGACGCGACACTTGTAGAATAATTTCCATAAAGTTTTCATAGAAATTGTTCTCGAAGAGTCGCGTCGGTTTGACAGCTTCGCGACTGTAGGTACCACGTATGTATTTACAGATTTATAATCATTAAAATCATGAATACAACCCTTTAAGTAAATTTAATTCCATTGGATGAAAAAGTCATTCGAGGATTGTGTGCTGATCTTGAGGTCGAAGTCGAGTACAGCCGATGCAACTTTAATGGCGGCTCGGCTGCCTGTTGCGAACAGCTATGTACTATGGAAGAAATCCATATCTATATAGTTTGAATACAAAAAATCCGTGAACACGATGACCACCCGCCCCCTACCGCCTAGCGGCCGAGCGCTGCAAGCAAAAATAGTCCTTAAGGTGTATAGATATGGATGTCTGATAGTACCTATACCTTCATGTACCTGAGAATTTTGCTAAACAATTGGCAGCTTAATTTCAGTGATTCTAGTGAATTTCAAAAATTAGGTACTAGAGCAAATACAAAAAAGGTACACATGTACCTACGTATAAAAGTGAATGATCCCTTTAAATGATCTGCCACATTATTCCAATAAGTGATGAAGAAAATATGGCTTTGTTAATAAGTCTAATAATCAAATTCCCTGGAACTAAGACTCGTATGAAAATTACATTATTCTTAATTAATTACATAAGTTAATTAAGAACCTAATTATAACCATCCTTTTAACGCGATAGGTTAACTAAATTGAAACATTTAATTTTGTACGAGTAATTATTAATTTTATCAAAACATCTAGGTACATTAAATCGAATGCATCAACAAACTCGTCGAAACGCTCAACAAATAAACAGCATTATATTTTTCAAGTTCCAGGGCGCGCGGGTGGCATGTCCGCCCGCCCCAACCCCTTATACCCTTTACACCCACCACCTCTATAAGCTCCTTTTACCGATACAGATGGGTATTAAATTACTATTTTATTAGGTTGCTGCAGTGCATTATCAAAAGCAACATAAAAAACTGCGTTGTTTGTTAACGGATTTTATTGCAATTACGGAAAAATAAACTTATGTATCAAATCGCACATTTGTATGCGAGAGCAAACAAGAGTTTCGAGTGAAATATAATTATGCTGTTACTATATATGTGTGTGCACAGTATCAATACTCCTTTGAGCAATCAAAGGAGTATTGATACTGTGCACACACATATATAGTAACAGCATAATTATAGCAATTTGTAATGGTTGTCATAGACCTGTGTATGGCTTGGGATTATATTCTACGTCGAGTTGGTTATCTGTGCCTTCCTATCCTTCATTCATTACATTGAGAGGTTTCTCGTATAAGTAACTGAAATCCGTTCCAAAGACTACTGCTTGTCGGCCTTTGATGGCATGTTCCATATTGGATAATAGACATGGCTTTTGTGAGCTACCTATATGTGGGTATGTCTGTTGCTAGATTAAAGGTTTGTGGCAGCATTTATATGTAGTCTGTCGACGAACATACTGCACTAATTGACTATCAATATCAGGCTTTTCTGTACATAGTATAAAGTCGCTTTTCGTGTCTTTACGCTTAGAACTTTTAACTACGCAACGGGTTTTAAAGCGGTTTTCATCAGTAGACAGAGTGATTCAAGAGGAAGGTAATGTATAATAAACTGACATCCACACGGGCGAAGCCGGTGGCAAAAGCTAGTATTGAATCAAATACTAATTTAACTTCGAGCGATCCCGGCTTACGCTAGCGTAGCGTTGCTCGAATTCCTGTTGCTCAGAATAGCTATGCGTCTTAATTAACAGACAGAACATCGATTGATATGTTGTCACTTTACTTTGATGAAACCTTTATTAATAACTGAAACATACTAGTACTGTTTACTACTCATAGCAAACGCACCTAACGTTATACGCAATCATTTTCATTTCTGGTTTTTCGAAGCGTTTCAATATTCATGCCGTAAGCCCGTAACCTCTTTACCTACCATCTAGTATGTCTAGTTTCAGCCGCGAAGTAAATGTTATTCTTATATTGTTCTAATTTATTAAGGACTGTAAATATGGTTTTAAATAAAAGTTATACCTATTATAATTATTAACCCGAGGTTATTTATAAACGTTGCTTAAAGTTAAGAGGTGTTTAAACGTCAAAATATATGGTTAAGCAGACGCTAATCATTACTTAACTTTAAGCAACGTTTATGAATAAGGGGGTAATAAATATACAGGCTGGAAGTAAATACATACCTATTACTACTTAAACCGTTCAGATAGAAACCTAGTTTAACGGTTTATTTTAAATCCTAGACAGTTCTAGTCCACACCTATAGGGTGTACCTACTTTGTTCTCAATAATGTAACAAGGTTGTATGTAGCTACCTGACCTGGATACAGTTCGAAACCGCATCTGAAAACTAATAAAACCGTGGCCGGTTTAAAATATTCAGATATTTTAAATAGTGATGCGTAGGTACCTAAGTAATTAGATTATTTACTGAAAAAATTGAATTCGGTAAAGCAAAGGAAGTTAGCCACCATATATGAAGAACTCTCTAGGCACACTCAGCGCTTAATTATCCTAACTACTGGTTGCCCAGTAGTCGAAATTCGACCATAACTCATTATAACGTTAATTAACAACAATAAAAATTTGTAGCTTTCTGTACCTATTCCTTCTCCATAAAAACAACCGGCTTCCAAAAAACACAACAAAGTGAAAAATAACTTAAATTTTGGAAGTCCGTGAATTTGGATATGTATTTTAATTTTCATGTCACACGTCACCGCGGTCACCGACTTCCGAAATTAAAGTAATTTTTCACTTTGTAGTGTTTTTTTGGAAGTCGGTTGTTTATTTTTTATTTTTCACGTTTTAGTTATAGTAGGTACCTAACCCACACCAATTCGCAATGTCATCATCCTGGGGGTAAAAAAATATGCATATTTATGCGATAGCAGCAATCGCGGTTGATATCTGTAATTTTTTAAAGAGTTCCGTTGTCTGTCTCCGAAACGCATCATCACATCTATAATAAATGGGACCACACGGGAAACACCAGCTTTCAAATAAAAAAGCTATCAAAATCGGTTCACCCAGTCGAAAGTTCTGAGCCAACAAAGATAAAAAAAAATACAGTCGAATTGAGAACCTCCTCCTTTTTTGAAGTCGGTTAAAAACTTAACCATGCCAAATTTCCTACTCCTTGCACGTATTTTTTGTAAGAAGAGGTACAAAGTTTTCGCTTCACGTATTAATACTCATATATAAATTTAATCATGAGCCTTTTCGATTTCCTGCCGTGTTTCACAAGTGCCTACACTATCCGGTCGTTTCCATTGTCTCTGGATTTCTAAGAAAAACATGAAAATTGACTCGCCGGATGTCCTAGGCGGTGACCTCAACGCCTACGGCTACACATCAAGCTATACTTTTCCAGTATAAGCTGATCTCGCATTGCATAGGATTTCCGTACCGTGGAACATCCGCCGTAGCCGTGTAGCCGTGTTGCTTTGCTAATTTAAGTAGTTATATTTGTGCCTCGTCCCAATTTTCTCGGTTGATAAAACAAGGTTGTGCTCAGGGAGCTCCTACTTACATATTGATTTGTAATCTTTCACTTGGCTGTAATTCGTTCAGGTGACACCACGAATAGGTCCAATGTGCTAATAATCACACGAATCTTCGCTTTATACTATGCCAAGCATCACAAAACGTACACACCTTGCAAATCTGGGGTGGGTAGCTAGGTAGGTACAACTATACTCCATTTGAAATAAGATTAGACAACACACTTTTTTTACAGTCCGTTCAACCGATTTTGACTTCTATTCCGTAGACATAAGGATGGCATCAAAAGCAAAAAAGTGGTTACAATACCAATTGTATACTGCAGATGCCATTTATCATGCTACCAACGCAATAGAAATCAAAATCACTTAAACGGACTGTAAAAAAGGTTTATTTAAATGTCTAATCTTATTTCAAACGGAGTATAAGTCCTTCTAAGAATTTCTTTGGCAATAATGTAAAGTAGTTTGCTTTATGTAACATAAATCGGTGCCGCGGCGTCCTTCGTTTCCTTTTAGCAACAGGTCGATGAGCTTGAGGGTCAAACGGATTCCGAGAAATACTTGTCTGGAAATATTCTTATGGTAGATCAGTGATTCATATTGCTATTGTAGAAAGATTTAGACTTTACCGTTCAATTGTTGCTTCATCTTCTTCAAATCGCTATTTAAGTCTTTATGTATGATTCAGTTAGTTATCAATTTATCATTTTCGAATAGAACTTTAATGTTTTGGTTATGTACCATAACTAACAAAAAAAAAACATGTTGAAGCTAAATGCAATTAATTGTATAAACAAAACAAAATGCGCCGGGGGCAATTTAAATTCTATAAACGTGCATACAATTTAAATTGCCCCCGGCGCATTAAGTCTTTCAATAAAAAAAAAAGACTAAGCGTATTGAAAATTGTGTAATGTTCCTGATAGCACCTTGGGGCTTCACTCTAAATAATGTAATTACGCTATACGACAGCGTGTTCGTAGGATTTATAAAATGACGTGGTTTTATGCGTCCATGTTCGTTGCTTATAGAGTAAAAATTATCCGATTAACATGAATTTAATTATTATATTCATCATTACCCTTTTCTTATACTTACCATTCCACCCATCCATCACCATTCCATTTTCACTCGACTGCGCCAGAAGGAGGGTTATGTTTTCGAGTATTATACCTACGTATGTATCTATGTATTTCTTTGGCACGCTCTTTAGCCTAAACGGCTTTATCGATTTCAGCTTGAGAGGTGCCGTTAGATTCGTCTTAATTGTGAGAGTGACACTGGGTATATCAAAATTGAAAAAAAAATGGCCGATTTTTGGAGCCATATTTGATCTGCCTGTTAGTTTTTGGTACGGTTACCATACCGTACCAACAACTAATGAAAAAAAACCGAACCTAAGCAAAAATAATTCAGTTGATCAACTGCAACCTATGTTATTTATACTGTGGCATGGATTTTTCGCTAAATGGTTTACAGTTCATCGTAAATAAATACGTCGCGGTGCATTTGGGGGAGGCAGAGGTAGCGTTTCTAAGGCCCACAGACCCGAACAACCCAGCCCTAAATTCAAGAACCCATAATAGACAGAAGGGGATTTTTTTATAGAATGCCGCTTTGACGTCGAGTATGCTCTTGTTGCATAAATAAACTGTTCTTTTTTTGAAGATACTTATTATAAAAGATACTTTTATAACGGTGGAGTTTCTTGCCCATTCTTCTCCATACGAAAGTACATTTTGGAAGGGGCGACTAGAATCAATTCTATTTTAATGTAAATGTTGACGTTCAAAAGTGCCTTTTAAGTGCCTATTTGAAATAAATGCTTTGACTTTGACTTTATTATAAATTAGCGTCTTACCATTAAGTGTGTTTTCTGACTGGCGCAATAGGTACTTACTGAGTAGTCCATGCTAGCAGAATTGTGGGCGTAACGGTAGTTAGGTACATGAATTTATTTAACCACAGAATAGGTTATTCTGAAATTAGAATGTACCTATATCATTTTCCGTGTAATCGTGTCTCGGTGTTATAAAATGTGTTGCCTCAACTTAGGTATCTATAAAATACCCACCGTCAAATTTCTTTGATGGATTTTCAACTTTATTACAAGACGATAAGGTACATGTTCAATTAGGAAAATTTTACAGTTAGGGATAGCTTGACCTGCTGGCGTCTGTACATTTTGTTGAATTGTTAGATAGTGAGATTAGTCTGTTACATTATTGTTATATTGTGTCTTTTTATTTAAATGTTTTATTTACGTGTAGAACTATAGAAATATAAAATATATCTTTGTGTAGAACGTAAGAATCGATATCCTTCGTCGCTGAATACTCTTGTGTATTTGCGTTGGACTTGGACATGTAAAAATAAACCCCCTAAGTACTTATTTGCTTGTGGCGTGTGGATTCGAGCTCGCGGATCTTAAAAAGGTTTGGGGTGAGAAGCAATAAAGCCTATTAGGGGTATTAATAAAACCATTATTAACAGGGGGCATTCTGTTCTTAATTAAATATTCTAGAAACATAAATTTTTTGGCCCTCTGCATCAGCCTAAACTCTTTTAAAATAACATAGGTAGGTACTAATATTTCATTTACTTACTACAACATGCAATTTATGTACTTAATTATAAGGACAAACATTATCAATGTAACGTGTTTTATCTATGGAATAAGCTATCTATATCTTATGTGCTGATAATGTTTAGAGATAGGAGCCTAATGTGGAACGGCACGCCTTAATGCATCTAGTGTTATCATCATTTTGATTACTAGCTGTTACTCACGACTCCGTCTGCATCCGAGCGCGTTCGGCGCTCCGATTGGTTCGTCACCAATCCACGGCCAATCGGAGCGCCAAACGCGCTCGATGCTTTTGATCGAGATGGTTAAATGAAACTCACACTAAGGCCACTGGTCATACACGCACGCCGATTGCAAGTATTACGCTCCTGACCTTTCTGAAGGTCATCACCAATAAGGACACTATATGTATCATTTATGAGTAGGTAGGTACCTACATACAAATATCCAGGGTAAAAATAGATTTTGTTGTTCTCCAGGTCCCAGACTACACATGTCTCAAACTGTACAACGAACGGCTTTGTGGCTTAAGGTGAACCTAGTCCACATTTTTTGCATACAAACTTCGGGAGTGTTTTACTCCACCGTCTAACATGGCATATCCAACGTAAAATCGTTTTGTCTCATTATTAATATTGTCGTTACGGAAACAGAATACTAAAATAAAAACCCATTACAAAGTTAGGAGCCAACAAAGATTCGTTTTTCTTGCTAATTTTACTTAACTTTGGGCGTGTTTAAGTAATAAAAGCAGTGTAAAATCTCCAAAACAAAGTCGGTACCGACAAAGTTCAATTATCGAAAAGTTCAATAAACTTTATTGGTCATTGATTTATGCACTGGCTTTTTCATAAAACCCGATCTTCCAAAGGACTTTTCTAAACTTTTTCGCGATTTTTTTACTATAAATGATCCTGCATCTCACTCAATAACGTTGTGCGTGTAGACTAGCGTCTAACTACTCATCACTGATACTATCTCTGTCGGACATGAAGCCTGGTGAGATAGCGTGATTTTTAGCCAGGCCCACCAGTGAGTTCGAGCCCGCGACTATAATATAGTCGGTAGTAGTATGGATTTGTATGAATTACAGATAACAATGTCAACTAATGATATTTCATGAAAGGACGTGGAACTCTGAACGAAAATTAAATTTTCAGATTACATCCTTTTGCGATGAAGCGTAAAGTAATATGAGCCATTAGAAGTATCTATCGTGTTAATTAGTCGAAACGGTAATAAACATTCGACTATACAATGATGACTTTTATTAACTGAGTGCTCGATGTGTTTTATAAAATCAAAAGCAGAGGACGGGTGGGCCACGTCTCTCCATGCAGTAACTATAATTAATGGCTCAGTGAGTTGCAAAAGGGAAAACTCCCAATTAACAAGTGAAAACGAACACATTTCATGGCTTTTTGCACGCGAAACGAATGATAAATGGTTTCATTTAACACTTCCACGTCTATCATTTTTTTAAAACTCGTAACAGATCGTTTAAAGAGCAAGTAGATTGGTGTCTTAAATGGTAGTTTGAGGAAAGAACCATACAGATTTGAGTGGACCTGTCCAGTCAGCCAGAATCTAATTGTATGTGCCTTCCCTCTTTTGTAAAATACTTATTTCATTGAAATTCGAAAAATATTAAAGTGACGGACTTTCATAACTCTCTACACACGTAAGTACTAACATTTTACTTTTAAATTAATTTATTTTGCTGTAGTTAGTACCTAACGACAACAAAATAAATTTCATTCACAGACTGATATGAATTTTTCCAGATCGTATATTTTCTTGTGATTTATAAGAAATAACGACGTCTCTCAGTAATTCAATATTATACTTATGTATATTTGGTGTAAGAAAATATTAATGAATCATCAATTATGGGTATATTCATAAACAATGATTAAAGTTAAATGATAAATGTACCTATGGCTAAACAGACGCTAATTATTACTTAACTTTAAGTAACGTTTATGAATAAGGGGGTTAGTGATTGCGAAACTAAAGGTTTCAATGCCGGGTCTCTAGAAACTACCTTACAAATACTGAGAATTAAGCTTGATTAATAAGCTACAGCAGACGACCTCTTCGAACGAAGTTTCTAGAATCACGCGGGATCTTATAAACTGGCATCATTCTAGGATTTTAATATTTACTTAATTACGACAAGACAGATTCATCTACCATCTTGGTTCGGAAAGTTTGTGGAACATAATACATTAGTGAATGATAAACAGCAAACTTTTGAGTGGTTGTCAGTACCTACGTGATTTTCAATTTTGATACAGTGTGGCCTAAACATTACTTGTAATGAATATATGAATGCATTTTTTAGTTGTTATCTTAGTAGTTTTTAAATCTAATTTGTGCAAGACTTAATTATTAACTAGCTGTTGCCCGCGATTTCGTCTGCGATCTAGGATGAAAAGTAGCCTGTACCCAGGCCATAGTCTGCCAAAAATATTCCAAATCCGTTCTGCCGGTTTAGTGTAAAAGCGTAACAAACTTACTTTCGCATTTATAATTTAAGGGCTCTGCTATACCCTTAAAACGTGTGACAGTTCTAATGTTTTATTCATTCAGTTAATATTATAGTTATCATGCGCGACCTCCGGCCCTGTCTGGATCGATATCAGATAGACGGCTAATTTTGCGCTAATTATTAATTAAGGTGCCACACATAGATTGCCCCAGAAGTCTAGCTTCAGTTAAAATTCATTTCTCTTTACAGTCGTTTCCTAATCGAATTTTCGGAAGTCTTTTGATAATAGAAAGAAAGGAAGAAAGAAAAAGTATTTATTGTGACTCGCACAGGAAGATCACATAGGTACTAAACTAAACATACAATCGTACAAAAATTATAAAAAAAAAACAAACTTGGAAGTAAAAAAAATAAAGATAAAACAAAGTCCTGCACGAGGCCAAAAAGGTCACCTCAGTATATAATCAGTAATATAGATAGATTTAATGTAATATGTTAGAGAATAAAACAAAAAAACCGTCAGCGCCAAAAATAATCTCCTTTGTTCTATCTCTATCGTTCGCTTGATCAAAAACTTATACTGGTTACCTGCCGCTTTTAAATTTTAAGTTTAAAGTACTAACACCCAGTTGCACAAAGACATACATTAATGCCACATTACATAATGGATCATTGACGATAATGATTTTATTAATTTAAAGATGTTGCACAAAACAACTTTAGGGCGCTTATGGTGCTTGTTTTGTGCAACAAAAACTGTGACAGATTTCCGCGTTTGAAACTTCATTATTTAAAATGAAAGAACCATGATTAAAATGGAGTTTAAAGTTGTTTTCTACAACAAGTTAATGGATTATTAGTATTTAATGACGGCTTTAAAAGTTAAAGTTCGTTTCTGTAACTGGTTGTTAAAGTGAATTAAGAAAGTACCCTGGTAGGTAGGTACTTATATTTTTTGTGTCATGCTCTGCAGCACTGTCACGTGTAATCTCCCTTTATAAGTAACCCTTGTGCAAGTAACCCTGACCTTCACATTTACAACGTAACAGAGATTTAACTGGGAATTTCGAAGGGGAGGCGATCGGGACAACCTTCGACTTATTTTGGGGTCTACATCGTTACCTTGCTCAACACTTCTGAATTAAACTTGTTTTTGGAACACTCTTGTTGGACTGGTTGGACACCCAACTACACAATGACACCTTTATATAAACGTTGCTTAACGTTAAGTAATTATTAGCGGCATTATAACTATTCATTTTTGATGTTTTAACGTCTCTTATCTTTAATCAACGTTTATGAATATACCCTTGAATGCACGGCCCTATCCTGATTAAAGTTTATACCGCAGTGTAACAAATAAATGATTACCACTATTATTTTCTTCGGTTAGCAACATTCACAATGTTTTAAGTTCACAGACTTTTCTCTTAGTTAGTCTAAAATTACGGAACTGTATTACGTGTATAGGTACCTAACTAAGGCTGCAATGCACCTCTCTTAACGCCTCTTTCTGACGTTTTAAAATTTGCCCCGAAAATCTCTTGTCAGAAACACGCTTAGATATTTTGTGAGTTTTTCGACTATGCAGAAGACGAGTGACGAGCTGACGTACTTTTGGTTCTTCCTTTCCCAACTTCATTCCCATGTACCTAATAAAAATAAAAATTAGCTGTTCCATACATTTTGACCGCGTAGGTATTGCACTTTTCTAAAAAACAGCTGATTTTTTTTTGTAGAACCGGCGAAAAATTTATTCGCTGGGGGGTTTAGAATGGTATGCTGAATTCATGGTTAAAGTTTGCGCACTGGATAAAAACTTATCCTGTATAATAAATTTTATTAATATCAACTGGAGGCTTTGCTTTCACAATGTCATGCCGTGCCTAATACTTATACTTACCCGATTCATTTTCTAAGTACTTACTTATTTCTATGATGTGCGTCTATCAAAAAGTTTTTTTTTTGAGGGTGGAAAATCATCAAATAACTTCTCCCGCTATGGGCAGGGCAGGAGGTCGTGTCAGATTTTTAATGACTAAAACCCACCCGTGTTCCTGTAGTTGCCTGTGTGCCAGGGTCCACGGTATCTCTTTCGAACAACCCGCGCCCCTGGCATGTCTATCAAAACGTTCTCATTGTCATCTTAAGTACTTATTTCTATGTGCGTCTATCAAAACTATTCAATCATTCAAAGCTGTGGAGCTGACCATTTCAAAAATATTTTCCGATTCATTATTTTCTCTCTCATTGACTCGTAGGTACCTACCCTGGAATGAGCATCCACCTATTTGAATAAATACGGCTTGTTAGAACGATTGCAAGTACACAACCCGAACGTTGTCAAGCCCCCAATAAAATATTTTTTATGTAATCATATAACATTTCCGATTTGGTATTTCGCCGCCAAATGATATCGAAATAAGTATGAATATACAACATCAAGCGCCGCCGCGCCGCCGCCGTTCAGGCACAATGTGAGAAGCGTTCACTTTAGGTACAGTTAAAAATAAAATAATAAATTCCAACCTTACTGAAACATTTGTACTTTTAAATCTTTTAATAAAATGCCATTGTCTCTTGTCGTCGCTTGCTACTGTAAGATAGCATGTAGATGTGTACACTGTACTGGTGTACACACGGCTACACATCAAGCTAATCATTTTCAGTTGCTGATCTCGCATTGTATACGATTTCCGTACAGTGCGAGCTCAGCATAAACTGGAAATTTATAGCTTGATGTGTAGCCGTGTGTAGACTAATGTTATTTCAACTAATTGTTGTGCAATCTGCAAGCACACCCTTTGATGTGGACTAGATACCAATCTAGTATCACCGAAATTAATCAAACGGGATTGCACCGATGTCAAAGCTTTGTGTCTAGCACACGAGTGAATATTATATGACAGTAACTATCGCCTAACGAGCAGCGACCATTGAAATTGGAAACCAATCTTGCAGCTAATGGGACTGCTGTGTTGACTATATCTAGTCCACACATCAGTCCCAATTATCTGCAAGATTACAATAGGTATATTGTAATCTACGTACTTATATGTATATGTACGCGAAGCAAAAACTTTGAACCTACCCTCTTTACGAAAATCACATGACGGAGGAGTATGAAATTTGACACAGTTAAATATCGGCATAGTTATAAATAAAGGAGTGCAAAAATCTTTTTAATTATTTTAATTATTGCCGAATTACGACCAGTAGGCGACCTCTAGTAATTATAGTTGCTCGTTAGTTGTTATAGTTAATATGTATCAATTAGGTACAGTACATTTCATTAGTACAGGATAAGTTTCTACCCAGTGCGCAAACTGTAACCATGAATTGAGCATATCATTCTAGACCCCCAGCTCAGAAACTTTTCGTCGCTTATACAAATAAAAACAGCTGTTCCATACATTTTGACCGCGTAGGTATTGCACTTTTCTATGAAACAGCTCATTTTTTTTTTGTAAAACCCACGAAAAATTTCTTCGCTGGGGGGTCTAGAATGGTATGCTGAATTTATGGTTAAAGTTCAAAATCAAATCTCACAAATTCTTGTTTCTCCATTCCAATTCTAATATTTTCCGCGTAATATTACCGAGATCATGGTCAAGGGCAGCGACTCCTTTGAATAGAACCGAGGGGGATCCGATGAAGGGTCGCTAATGAAAGGGCTTCGAGTGTTCACAGACTGTTAATACTGCTTTGTACTCATCTCAAAAGTGAATATGCATAATAATAATATCATGTTTAGAAGAATTGTCTTCAGTGATTATGGTTTCTACAAATAAATTAAGCAATTAGAGTTCAAATGACGCGTTAAATAGGTATGTAAGTAGGTACTCGTCAAAAGTACTTATAATTAATCATTTATCTGTTGCATTCATGTGATGTCATGGCGCGTTCAGTGAATTAATTAAGCAAATTGTTTCTCCATTTCGATTGCTCATTCATCAATTATCTGCTGGCTATAATGCGTTGGCGTTGAAATTTAACATATTGTTATTTATAAAACTGCCAATGTTTATAATTGTCTCGTGACATAGTTATACGAGTATGTTATTTATTGTGCATATCGGTTACTTTTTACTGCATTCATTTGTTTAAGGAATTGCTATTGCGATGACGACATCATCGTAAACACTTACGTACACACGAAATCACGTGCCAAAATGCCAATATGTGAACAGAATTTACGCGTGTCGAGACATGAAAATAGCAATGTAAGAATGTGGGAGTTAGCTCCCACATTCTAACTCTCTCTCACTAAGATCTGATTTAGGTAAAGGTAAGATTTTTGTGTGAGACAAAAGGTGACGTTTTTACTGGGGGGTTTGTTCCGTAGTTGCGCTAGGTACTTCTCTCCAGCAACATTCAAAGTGGTGAAGGCAGATGCTTGAAAAAAAAAACATTTTAAAATCACAGTCCTCATCTTGTTTAAAAAAATATGATTGACGTGTAAAAGTGTTTGTACAAACCTACTTACAGAAATAAAATCATTTATCATTTACCAATCAATAGTTACTTACCGTATTCGTACTTACCTTTACACTCGCAAATATGTTTAAACTGTCCAGCCATAATTGGTGTGCAATAACGTGAAACTCTGGTTTAAAATTGAACTCTTCATTTATATTTTATATGGTACAGCTACTGGAACACGGTTCGGCGTTCAGTATTCCTCATATTTCGGAATTATTCATACATGGAAAACGCACCTTATCAGCCCCCCCCCCCCCCCCCCCCCCGGCAATGCTCGTATACAGCGTTTACTGGTGTTAGTGTACGTATGAATTTGTTATATCTGTATTGGTACGGGTCGATTCCTCCAATACTCCGAAGCTTACCTGTCCCCTGCAGCGGGAGGGAGCATATATGAAATTTCATTCCATTGTTGCATATTGATTTTGACAGGACTGCACGTGCATGTGTTTTATAATTATACGATAAGTAATACGTACTCGGGACGCCCGTTTGAATGTTTCCCCCTCGCATTATTTTTGTGAGTCCTTATACGTAGGTATGGCTGTTGTAGGCAGATATATAATAGGGATCTTCGTTTGAATATACTCGTAGGTGTAATGAACTGTGATGTTACTTTAATTAGCCACCTTGTCATACATATTTGCTAAAAATAAAATAGTTTAGAATTTTTGATCAAGCAAGTCAGATTGATGAAAGCACTTACTATTAACAAATGGGTTACAGTTTTGAGATTATTGATAGGCGGCTAGCGTTTGACCACTATTCTTTCAGAACAATATGATTTCATATGAAATGTTTATTTATGTAAGTAGATCTTCACGTCAATATTTAAAAACTAGATGGTCAATATTTTAAATATACTTATCTGCCATTGATTACTATTCGTTTTTAAACGGCTTCAAAAAAAGGAGGAGGTTCTCAATTCGACTGTATTTTTTAATTTTCTTATGTTGGTTAGCTCAGATCTTTCGACTGGGTGACCCGATTTTGATAATTCTTTATTTTCATTTGAAAGCTGGTGCTTCCCGTTTGGTCCCATTTAAATTTCATATGGATCTGGTGATGTATTTCGGAGACATACAACTGAACTCTTCAAAAAATTACACCAAATCAACCGCGATTGCTGCGATCGCATAAATATGCATTATTTTGACCTCAAGGATGATGTAATTTCGAATTGGTGTGGGATAAATACTATAACTAAAAGTGAAAAAAAAAAAAAAACTTTTTCTAAAAAGAAAAACAACCGACGTCTTTTTGTATAAGACAACATGGTAAGCCAGTCACTGTAGCACCCTACACTAAACTAAATCAATAAACTCGGATAGGTAAATGCTGTAAAGGATCACTAATTAGTTAATACGATGCTAAGCGGATATGCGACGACGCGTTCGGGTGCTTTTAGCGTGTTCCTATTCAGATAACACCTTAGGATTAGGACTGAAACGTCGCGTTCCCGGATTTTAAGGCGGTGATTTCTTGAAAACGCTCAAAAAGGTGGTTTTTTAAACCAGTGTATCTCTTTAACTGTAAATAATTTAGAAAACAAAAAATTATATGATATTTTCAAGTCTTTTTTGCATAAAGTGATGGAACTCAAAACATAATTAAACTACTTTAATGCATCAAAAAATCATCAAAGTCACCTCTAAATTATCTTTAAAACCAGTTTATCCCTTCAATAACAATTATAATTAAAAATATACCATAAAATTCCAAATGCCAAACCATCCAGCCATGCCAGCATCCAGTGATTAATTATTAATAAATAGTTAATATCTAATTTTATACGATTTTATTTGCAGTTTTACGACAATGCTTGCTCATTTATTATTCGAATTTATTACAGCAGATTTTAACCCGTATCGGATTGCAATAAGAACTATTATCGCTCATAACGACAATATCTAAAGTTACCAGGGCCTTAATCCTGCTTTTATGTAATGTTGTTATTTGACAAATATGCCAACAGTGGGAAATACGTTCTCCAAGTTTTGCGGGGACAACGCTATTTAGTGAGTTTTATTTTAAAATATGGAAGGTATTTTTCTGCAGATATTACGGTTTTTCCGATCCACGGAACCTTGCAATCGCATACTGCAGTAACATATAATTATTTTCTCACAAACGTGCTGTTGAATAACTTCCGACTACGGGTTTCAGCTGTTTTTTTCGCTACCTAATGCTATACCTGTCTATGATTGTCTAAGTTGTAAGTAGTCATTTGTTCCTGAACTGTATAGTTTTTAAAGTCTTGCCGTATTTTCTCTGTTAAAGATAAAAATGACTCAATTCCTAGTATTGCCCCTGATTGAAATCCATACAGCAGAATATTTAGGTAATTTTCAGTACCTACTACCCTAATAAGTAAGTAGCCTTGTAAAACAACATAGGAATTTATGAACGTAGTTTTTGTAGGTAATCATGATCATAAAATTGACACAGTAGGTAAGTATATGCGTTCGCGGATAAATCTAGGCACCTGTAATTTGGATTAGAATTTCAAGGTTTAGGCCACTATGGATATTTTTCTCAATTATAGGAATCTTGTAATACTTCTTGAGGCTAAGTAATAACAGCCGCACGGGCGATAGATCAGGTTAATAGCCCCTTCCCGCGGTTGGTCCGTGGATGGGTGACCATCTTTACATACCAAGACCCCTCCGTGCCTTGGAAAGCACGTTAAACCGTTGGTTCCGGCTGTCATTTGTGGATTTTTGACAGTTGTTACGCGTCGTCAGAAGCCCGAATGTCTGGCAACCAGTCTTACCAAGGGTTAGTATTACCCAGTAACTGGGTTGTGGAGGTCAGATAGGGAGTCGCTCCATGTAAAATATTGCTATTCAGCTGCAACCGGTTAGACTGGAAGCCGACCCCAACATAGTTGGGAAAATGCTAGGCAGCTGATGACTTATAAATACAAATAGTTTATTTTCTTTAAAAGCATCGTACCCACCACATAGCTAATGATAGAAGTGTCCTTTTAATCAAAAAACAATTGACTGTATTAGGATATTCCACTTTTCTGCAACTTACAGTTAGGTAATGTACATTAACTCAATAAAAGTCGTGCCAGAATCATTTTGTGCAGGCAAATTAATGCATAAGAGGTTTACAAAAGATTAATAGATCTTACGTGCATTTAGTAAAATATTTGAAAAGTTAATACTCAAGCAGTTGCTAAGACATTTTAATTTAAATAGCCTCCTTTATGATGAACAATATGGCTTTACAAAAGGTCATTCGACTACAGATGCGGGTGTTGCTCTGCTGAAACACATTTTTAACGCTTGGGATAACACGCAAAATGCTATTGGAGTTTTCTGTGATCTCCAAAGCTTTTGATTGCGTGCACCATGACACGCTTTTTAATTAATAGGGGTTAAGTATGAAATTGCCGTTGTAGACACTTCGAATTGACATAAAATCTTCATGGTGTGAGATTTTCGTGTGAAACTTTTTTCATGTGATACCTATGAGGTTCTTCTTTTAAAAAATGTGCAACATTCGATTTTCGACTTTCATTTTTTTTTATTCAGCTTAGATGTAAAGATGCATACTTCGAAAATCCGAGTTATTTTTGAATTCGAGTTCAGACGCGAAACTAACGCGGCAGAAACGGCTCGCTATAACAACGTTGCGTTTGGAGAGGGGACTGCTAATGAACGCACCGTGCGTTTTTGGTTTAAACGCTTTTGTAATGGAAACTTCGACTTGAAAAATGAATCACGTGGTAGACGGCCCACACAGGTGAATAACGCTGAATTGAAGGAGATGGTAGAAGCCGATACGAGTCAAACTACCCAGAAATTAGCGGCATGGTTTAACGTTACCCTCCCTACCTACAATATTGACTGTCTTGCATCAAATCAATAAGTTCTTTTATTAAATTCTTTCAATAAATTCTTCCCAGGAGGCAGTACAAAATGCTTTCACACAGTTTTTCGAATCTAGGCCCTCAGAGTTCTATCGTAAAGTCATATATGAACTTCCGTTTAGATGGCAGCAATGTATAGATAATGAGGGTAAATATATTGATTAAATAAATATGTTATATCTTAGAAAAAAAAGAGAATAAATTGTTCAGTACAAATCGGCAATTTCGTACTTTATATAACCTCTAATATTTTACACTTCGATCAATAATTATTGATCAAAGATTTTACAACAGCTTATTCAAGTGTGTGTGTTTTGTGTATGTTATAAGCGAGTTTAATATGTGTGATAGGTATGTGTGTTTCAGTGGTGTGTAAGTGTACATGTTGTACATAGGACTAAGTGTACGCATGAATGTGTGCTGCAGGAGGGCTCGACAGTTTCAGGATTATCCATTATTTACGCCACACCCTGTATATACCTAATTACAATTGGAGGTAGTAACCAAATCTGTTTTTATTAATTAAAAAAATGTACCATTGACAGTGCAGCTCCTGTGTTTAATCCCATTTTAAGTTTACTTACTCTCACTAAAGTAGTTTAAAAATCATGGTGAAACGGATTGGAGTTTTCGGTTGCTTGTCAGTTTCACTAATGATATTATTGATATTACTCACTTATCACTTCTTTATCTAAAAAGAACAAGAAATCATAATAGAATCTACCGTAACAAAAAGATTTCGATTTTTCAAATTGATCGTAAACTTTTTTTGATGTGTGTACATGCTGAGTACCTATTACAGGTTTCAGGGTCTTACAAAGGGGTTCGAAATTTTCATTATTTTTACAATAGGACACACCATTTCTGAGATATGCCTAAACAAAAGAAAAAATATATACAGTATTGCTTTTGCACCTAAAGTCGAGATGTTGGTGTGCATTTTAGTTCTTGACAACTGTTTTTAATCGCGGTTAAAAACAGTCAGATTTCGTTTCCAGTGTTTGGTACAAACCAGTATCATAAAATGCTAGTGCAACCAAGATCTAAAACAAGAATAGAGTCAATAGAGAATACTTTATCACAGAGTAACACACCTACTGGTGCATATTAAAACGATAGTAACTACATATGTACGTCTACTTACCTTTGTTTCCATATTAATACCGTCAGAACGAAGATTGACGGGCATGTGAGGACTGATCTCTTCAATCAAAGCTTTTACGGGGTTTTTGGAGAGTCGTTACGTCATAACAACCTGACGATGCGTAGGATCAAAAGCATTATTGCATAGATACACTTGACGCAAAATTTCTCCCTCTTCCCATTCCAATGGGCAAGTTCACGAAATCCATAAAAATGATCATATTTTTAGCAAGCAATCCTACATTGATGCGGCAACAAAAGTTGCAATTTACTAACTTATGTTCAACCGCTAATTTTGACAGATGAACGGCTGAAGTTTAGCTGTTTCGATTCTAACGAGTGTCAAAATACACTCGAGAGCAATGAATCCGGGTCACTTAAAGAATGTTAAAAATCTCGGAAACTAAAAATGATAGGTTAATGCAATAAATTGTATTTAATAGACAATGTAATACTCCTTAAATGAAAGTAAAAAAAATATGAGTCACCATACATTTTATTAACACAAAATTACATAAAGAAAAAAACTACTGATCTCTCCTTAAAACAAAAATAGGAAACATGAAATTTTTGAACTTTATTACGATTTTCTTGAATTTTAATACTTCGTATTGCCTCCTCGTGCTTCCATTACTGCGTTTACGCGGTTTGGCATGCTGTACACCAAGTTCCTTATACGATTTTGGGGAATATTCTCCCATTCCTCTGTGAGAGCAATTTTGAGCTCACGAAGCGTGATTGGGGGAGGGTTTCGTTGTTTTACGCATCTGCCTAGCTCGTCCCAAGCATGCTCGATCGGGTTGATATCCGGGCTGCGCGCTGGCCACTCCATACGAGTAATGTTCATCTCTTGAAGGTAGTCATTCACAATCCTACCTGTATGAGGTCGGGCATTGTCATGCATAAATATAGCATCCTCACCTAAATTGACCATAAATGGACCAACGTGATCATTGAGGATTTCTTCCACATATCTTACGCTAGTTAAAGAGCCGTTTTCTATGATCACCAGCTCTGTGCGACTTTCAGAAGAAATTCCGGCCCACACAAGTACAGACCCACCACCGTAGGCTACTTTTTCTTCGATGCATGCTTGCTTGAATCTTTCCCCTGGTCTTCGATACACTCTGTGTCTTCCATCGTGCTTGTAGAGCATAAATTTTGATTCGTCGGAGAACATAACTTTTGACCAATCTTCAATACTCCAATTTACGTGGCTCTGGGCATATCTTAGTCTTGAAATACGATGCCCACGCTCCAGTTTAGGGCCGTTTGCAGGTCTAAGGGGTTTTAAGTTAGATTCAGCAAGCCGACGTCTTACTGTCCATGCACTTGGGTTACTTCCTCCGAGGCGTCGAAACTGATTTGTGAGTTCAGTTCCTGTGAGAAAGCGATTTCGAAGCATGGTGTTCACCAAGTATCGGTCTTCTCGTGCTGTGGTACACCTGGTTCTGCCCGTTCCTGGTCTGCGTAGGTTAGAACCAGTTTCTTCGTAACGTCGGAGAACTCTTTGTACTGTTGACAGCGACACACCGACAGTCCTGGCTGTATCGCGCTGACTCCGGCCGGTTTCCAGCATTGTAAGTATTCTGGTGCATTCTTCAGGCGTAAGCGACATAATTTCAGCTTGAATAATGAATATAGAGCACTATCAACATGGTTTATGTACCCACATAAATGACAGATTACAAACAAAAGCAAAACCAAATGCTGTAATTTCGTAGTTCCATCTTCGAAAGTGGCCCTTTTTCAAATTAGATTTTTTTATGATATAACTTTACAATAACTATGAAGTTTTAATACCTTCATTTAAGGAGTATTACATTGTCTATTAAATACAATTTATTGCATTAACCTAGCATTTTTAGTTTCCGAGATTTTTAGGATTCTTTAAGTGACCCGGATTCATTGCTCTCGAGTGTAATAGTAGAATACGACAAAACGACACGCTCATGTTACGCTCACGTCGATTTTGTTAGTAGAATAGGCGTAACCGCAGCTGGACCGTTGTTCATTAGTATTTTTTTAACAATTTTGTTAGTAGAATGTGCTCCCTGGTTTTTGTTTCTGGAATCGGTGCAATAATATCTCTCCTACTTTTTGACAGGAGCTGTCTTATGATTGCTTATGGTACCGCTGTATCATACGGCAGGTCGTTGTGTTTTTTTACATGCCTATTTACTCTGATTAACCCATTACCTATTGCCTCTGTGAAAATCGTAGCCGATTGCGTGTGCTGTTAAATTAAAATATCAAACTACTTTTCATAAAATATTTTATGTTTTGCAAAGCGATTGCGAATTTGTTTTGCCTTCGAATAAAATAAACAAAAAATTAAGCTCTTTTGAAAACTTCGCAGAATGATGTTGTGTTGTTGTGTTTGCGCTTTCTAGGAATCACATCTATTTTCATAACTGTTGGGAAAATCTGGGTGGAAAATTCATAAGCACCCGACTTATATATCTCCTCCATCTGTTAATTAGACTTATCTATATGAAGTAGGTGTTTTTATGTTTATAAATATGAAGTGGCTCAACTTTGTTTTTTGAAAGCCACCCACTTCTTTCTTTGCTCAGCGACATGAAAACAAAATGAGGTTAGTACTTAGTTCTTTGTACAAGACGCTTTTGCATTGCTTTTGCCGCCGCCATTGTCCCTTTATTTTCGAATACGCTGCAGATTTTGTTTTCAATTGCCTCTGCACGTCTCGAATGGCTGAGTAGGTAGTACTTTCATCAAAGTTAACATTAAAACATATTATACCTTTCTTTACAAATAAATATTTTTAAAGTCTTCTTCAGTTTCTAGTAATGGCTACCGCAGGCAGGTGCGTGTTACGCGACGACGCGACGCGACTCAGTTGGATCAATTTCTATGAAAACTTCATAGAAATTGGTCTACTCTAGTCTCCTGGCGCCGTCGGGTCCCTTCCTCTCTGCGGGAGCCCTAACTTGTTGGTCTTTTAAAATTGCTGTACATAATTTTGATTGTAAGTATGTAAGTAGTAAGCTAATTCAACATCATTCTTCATTAGTGTCGCCATTCAGGCATATGTTCGAAGATTCGTCAATAGATTCAATTTTGCTCATCATTTTCTTCCGCACTCTCCAAGTTTTCAATGATTTAAGTACTAAAAAGGCATACTTATGTTTTCTTATGAGAATTGATCTTATGCTCCGTTAATAAATAATCTTGACTCCTTGGAAACAAGCGTTTTATTTGATAAGTTCAGCAGTTCAGCCGCCGTTTTATCGATGTTTTTCTTAATTATTCTGTATTACTCTGGATGACGCATAATCAGCCTGTTACGTTTCCACTGCTGGGACATAAGTAGACCTCTTCTCTCTGAGAGGGAGTGGGCTGTAATCCACCACGCAGGCCCGGTGCACCCGCACCGGGCCTGCGTGGTGGATTACAGTTTGTAGATGTCACATTTTTGCTTCAAGGTACTGTGATGAAGCGTTGGAAAAATTGTTGTAATTTAATTTTGGTTGTTTCTCATTAAACGATTTATACGACAGATGATTTCGTAATCTACCTAATGGTGTATTTTTAGATTAATTGGTATTTGGTATCAGTGAATATTTCCGGCAGAGCTGCGCCATTAACGAGCTTTTTAGGTCATTGTTAAATTGTTATTGTTAAGCGATGTGTGCATACATAATATATGTATATTGTTTCAAAACGGCTTTACCCCTTGGTTTAGGTTTTAGTTTTGTGTGTCGATTTCTTTTTTGTGTCTGGGGTCAGAAGGGTAGCTAAAGCAGACTTTACTTGAGAGTTTCAGATTAAATCAATACATTTCTAGTTATTATGGACTGTGCGGATGGCAAGGTGGCATTGCAATCGTTATTAAAGATTATAGTACCTAAATATTGAGACGGATCTTTATTTTAAGTACCTACTACTTAGCTCGCGATATATTCGCTTTGTTCGCATAGGAAGTTTTCTTTATTCGGTTGGTACCTACATAAGTAAATGACTTCGTGTCAAAAATTATACTTTTTTTATGAAATGTGATAATCGATGGACAAACTGATCTTTTATATTTTTATATGATTATGTACCAAGTGGTTTATATCTTCAATCTGTGTACCAGGAGGGAGTGACAGGCGAGTGGCGCGGTGCTTGGGTGATGCTGATCCGGCGAGTGATGGTGTACTACAGTACCAAGGACCCTACCGTGTGCACGGTCGACCTCAGGAAGACGCGATGCGTGGGTAAGTCTGTTTCAGTGGCCTTTACTTTTAATCACGTATTTTAGGTCCAATCTTATTTTCCCGAACAATATAACCTACCTTTGTAGGTATGTTGCTAAACCAAAATAAACTACAGAGGTATGTCCATCTTAGGTATGTGTATTAAGGTGTAGGTACCTAATTTTCGAATAAACACCGCATGATTTTCCTGCATTCTTGAAACGAATCTCTTTTTGTTCTTGGAGTAACCTTATGGATACCCTCCGGGGAGAACTGAGGGTTATCTCGGACTCGTACCGACTTTTCCTTCTAATACCATAAGTCGGGGGGCACGGGAGATACATTTACCTACCTACATTCGCCGCAACCCTGACTGGTATCAACCCGCCATGCCCAGTAGCCCTGCGGGCCCCGTCACCAAGTGTGACGTGTGATCCAACGACCACACGTTCCCCATAAAGGCGCGCACGCAACATTGCGTGCCACTTCTTTGGGGTAGACTGTTCGAGCGACAATACAGCCCCATTTTTGCCGCCCGCAGGCCCAACAAAGAGTCCTTGCGAAGCGTAGGGGTGTGTCGCATTGTACACCTGCACCGGGTATATTTATTTATAGAATTGAGTGAGAGCAATGTGCCAACTAAGGGGCCATCCATAAATTATGTCACATAAATTTTATGGTTTTTCGACCACCCCTCGTCCTTGTGGTCACACTTGTGAAACCCCCTGTGTGACGTAACATATTTTTAAATTTTATATTTAGAAGTAGGTAATTAAATTAAAACAGCAGTTTTTCCATTTTTTTTTGTTTATTTAAATTAAAAATAATCTACATTAAGCCTCATAAATATAGACTAAGTTAGTAACAACATAAATTTCGAGTTTAACATGTGACGTCACAAAGCTTTTTACCCCCCAGTCCCACAATGTCACATTTCGTTGACCCCTTCCCCCGCTTAACCGCTGACGTAATTTCTGGATGGCCCCTAACTATGAACAGTGATATTTTTGTTCGGTAGTTACTTATTTAAATTATTATCGAGAATTATGTTCGACGGGCATACCAAACAGTGCAGGTACTCCACTTTCAGCCGTTTCAGCTGAGTTTAAATAGAATGTTTTCTTTTTCGACTGTAACTGAGTCTTTGAGTGAGGGCGTTTGATCCTGAAGCTTTCCATGTTACGTATAACTGCGTCCTACGCTCATAATTTTATATCATCATGAATTGAATCTTTGCCCATTGGGGTGCTCCGGACGTGACCAAAATAGTTTCTTTGTTGAAAGTATTATTATGGTTAAGTATATGGGATAAGTAGTAACTTCTGTACTGCGCCATTTCACGCTCCTCACAAGTTTTGGCCCCATTTATCCTGTCAAACGGAAGAACCAACCCCGGGCTGAGAACACAAGTAAGATTTATAGTCCGGGAGGGAACCGGGGCTTAGGGGTGTAGAAGTGTATAGTATTAGGGCGTTCGTTGGGTGAATATGGACAAAGATTACAATAGCATAAATCGTTTTTTTTTTCAACACGATCTTACAAGGAGGAGCTTAGTAGGTGAAACCCCTGGCTCCTCCTACGTGGCAACGCCCACGTTTGTAAACCAAGAACGAATAAAGGTCTTAGCTAATCCATTGTATAGGTAACCGATTATTTACGGCCACGTTGCTTCACCATTAAGACACAAACACCAATATCTATCGGGTTTGTGATTTTTAAACTTAAATAGATATAAAAAATGCTTTGATGTTTTTTTTTGGGATAAGCGATTGCAGTTAATTTACTTACTTGAAGTAGGAGTCGTTTAATGATCCAATTCGAAACGCATAAAATTTACCATTGACTTTAAATGGTTTAATAATCTTAACGGTCGCGGCTTACCAGTTTTAGGTCGTATGTGCGAACCCAGACAGGCGCTTGACTTCATGTACCTATATTATACCACTGCTCTCAAAACGGCGAAGGGAAACATCGTGAGGAAACCGGCATGTAGGTAATAGAACCAGAAATTCTAGGACGTGTGATATCCACCAACCCGCACTAGGCCGGCGTGGTGGATTATGGCCCACTCCCTCTCACTGAGACCTGGGTCCCAGCAGTGGGAACATTACAGACTGATTATGGTTAAATAATAATGATACTGACCATGATCGAACAAGTTTCAACTGTTCAACTAGTTTTATTTACATATGTTTAAAGCTAGATAGATATAAATTTATGATAAACTCTTCAGATTTGTCTGCGTAATAAAAAGATTAAGCCCACGTTCCCACGGACGTCATTAAATCGCGGCGGGATTTTTTCGCGCTCTATATCTTCAACCTCTCAAAATAAAATTTTCTTGTTCCATCTTTTTAAGGGCCTGTGCCCACTGGCCTTACGGCACGAGAAGGGACTTTAAAGCCACGAATATAAATATAACCTAATATGATAATAGCTCAATTTAAATATTTAAACGGCAACGATGCCGCGGTATCCTTAGGCATGCCGCGACGTTCTATACAGTCGTTAACAATTACCTACTTCGGATAATCGCTAAACGAGATATTTAGTAAAGCATTTCAAGTACCTACTCGAAATCGATGATAGTTGTAACTGCAACTGTTACAGTCGACGAAAACACTGTTAATTTCAAAGTTGAATAAATTTCGTCGCTTTTAGTTTGAAGCGAAATTCAAATTGTCTACGTTTGTATGTGCCAGGTTGAATATTGAAGTTCTAAGTTCATTTAATTTCATTGAATGAAAAGTAATTCTATGGAATTAAAATAATGAATGAAGAATGGATTTAATTAGAATTATGTAAAGCCATATTTATTACGGTCGCGAATCATATTTTGGCCACCATAAAACCTAGCATTGACCTGCAAATTGCAAAAAACGTAAGAAAATTTGAATTTCGCGGGTTACCTTGAAGCGTCAATCTCAAACCAACTGGTTTACCGACCCCGAAAACAGTTGGAGGAAACTGTCGTCGTTGCAACTGCAACGACGACCGTTTTCTCCAGCTGTTTTCGGGGTCGCGAAAACGGTCCGTCTTAAACTCGGCAACGACCCATCACTGATATTAACTTTAAAAGAAAAGCCAGGCAATATTGCTTCAATAATTTCAATCAACCGCACAGTATACTTATAATTAGAAATTTCCCGAGCACTTAAAAGGGAACTGGCAACAAACCTTGTTACTCACAAAGTACCGTCTGCTCCCTTTCAAAATGTCTGGGAACTGGCAACAAACCTTGTTATTCACAAAGTACCGTCTGCTCCCTTTCAAAATGTCTGGAAAACGTTTGAATGGGCAATGAATTAATATTTTATTTCCACCCTCTCGAGTGACTTACCGTTTGAAGGTAAGTACAATTTGCCCGGCTTGGGCGGAGCACCGCCGTGTCCTTGTGGACGCAATCGGCGGCGGCGATCTATTGCGTCCGAGCCCTGGTCCAGGCCATGGTTCGGAGCGAGAGTGCATGGGTAGCCGTCTCGTCTTTCTACGAAGCAGTAATGTTCGCGAAGAGGGAGGCGGCACACGTCAGGGAGAGGCAGTTTATGTGCCCTCACGGCCCTAGTCGTCGCAGGAGGCGCCCTGGGCGTCAGGAATCCCAGGCTGATTCCCGGCCACCGCAGGCGCGGGCTTGCGGATGGCGAGTAATGGGTAGCTCGCTGTCCGCCCTGTCCGGTAAGACCAAGCCCGGGTCGACGGCGCATTGTGTTCCACGCGCGCCCTAAAGAGATGTCAGCATCAACTGGTGGGGTCCGCAAGGGCCGATGCCTGCCAGGGGTGCGGGTTTTTCGAAAGAGATACCGTGGCCCCTGGCACACAGGCAACTGAAGGAACACGGGTGGGTTTTAGTCAGTAAAAGTCTGACACGTCCTCCTGCTCGTTATTTGATGATAAAGAAGGCAATTTGATTTGCATCCTGCCCCATCTTCGAAGGGTTTAGTCCATACACCTCCATGAGAATGCAACAATAGCTCTTATATCAAAATATTGTTAATTAGCTGTATCCGCTTAGACTGACCCTAACATGGTTGAGAAAAGACCAGATAAATGATAATCTTTTCACAGAAACACTCCGTTCTAAATTCAGTGCTTCAATGATTGGCTATGTAGGCGTCACAATTTGTGTAACGAACTTAATCGTCAATAAATACATTGTCACGACGTCCCGGATGTCCCATAATTACGTTCTATTAAGGTTTAAACACGTGAGTGCTTAACCAAACAAACAAAACTGTTAAAATTGATGTATAATGTCAAATAATGATGAGAACATGTCAGACATTGTAAAAACTAGAAATTAACATTGTAATTTGGGAGCAGTTAATAGACTTTCACATAGTTATACTGAAACTACTACAACTAGTTAAAAATGCGGCAAATGCGTTTATCTACTCTCATATAGTAAAATTCAAAGTATAAACTTGAAAACGAGTTTATATTGACATACTTATATACACAATATCGAAATTTAAAAATATAATCATATTATGACTCTATTTCTGTAACAAAATAATGTTATAAAACATTATTTATACAGGGCAAATCCAAAATGTTAATATCACCATGGAGTTTCCATTATAATTTTTTTTCTAACGAAATGCTGCATTTAATACTAGAGAGCAGCGGTAGGTCAGTGATTACGATCACTAGTTACCAATTTTAGGTTGTGAGTTCGAACCCAAGCAGACTCTTTACCTTTGTGCAAATTATTTCATCACCACTGCTCTCAAAACGGTGAAAAAAAAAACATAGTTACTACTACTCAAACTCAAAGCATTTATTTCAATTAAACCATTTACAGGCACTTTTGAATTGTCAAAAAGTCGACCAGTTGGAAAGTTGAAGCTACTTGCCCATTCCAAAACGTAGATCTCTATCGAGAAGAACGGGCAAAAAACTCCAAGGACAGTTTTTTTAATCATGTTAGGTATTTCAAAATCTTGGGAACATTATTCTTGTTGCTTCTATATGTGAGAACAATGTAAAAAAGCAATTCTAAATATAAGATTTAAAATAAGCCATGGAATTTAGGAGATGACCAGTCTCAACCGACGGCGCCCGTTCACGAACTTGACGCGTGGATCAGCACCATCCTGCTCAACCATTTTGTAGGGAACCGAATGATCCAACACACGCGTAACCATCAGCGAGACAAAGTGAGCATGACATACTCTCAACTGCCACGCTTTTTCAAGTCAACGTACATTAAAACAACATAATTATTATACGGATGCATGGTACTCACATTTACAAAGTTTAAACAAAATGCTTCTAAATTATACAAAATCTGCACCCGTATATTTATGTACAAACCCAAAAATCATCACATAGCCTTATTTATTATCAGTTTTCTAAAAGTCCTGACAAAAATAAAAGTTTTCATGAACTGCCTACGTTCACGTGTCTTTTTACATATTTAAAGGCGTTATAAATGTAATGTTTGAGTGTTGTTCTGTCTGCACAGTGACCCAGGAGGCTGACGAGGAGACCAAATCCTCGTGCCCAACAGACGGCAGTGACAATCTACTGATGGACTGTCCGCACGCCACCCTGTACCTGCGATTCCCGCACGAGAGAGAACTCAAAGTAAGCTCACTTCTTACTCTCTAGTATTTTCCCGAACTATGTTATACTAAAAGCAAACCCATTACGTGTACAAAAGTATTTCCAAACACTATACAAGTCTCCAATTTTCATCAATATGAGTGAGCATAAATCAGTCTCATTAAAATAAAAGACTCCGTGATGTTTAAGATTGATTGATATAAGAGCCCTAATGTTTCGAGGATCTCTTAGTTTTAAAAGAGTTTCGGTTCTCAAAATAATTTTAATCCTCTGTTTAATCTATACATACATAAAGATATATAAAATTGGAGTGTCTGTTTGTAATATTAAATTAACCGCTTTTGACTAAATGCATAATATGGATGTAGACACGGTACATATACCAAAATTTTTTTTTTTACAATTTTTGTCTGTCTTTCTATCTGTCTGTTTGTTCCGGCTAATCTCTGAAACGGCTGGACCGGTTTTGACGGGACTTTGAATGGATTAACTTTTATTTTAGAAATTACAACAACAACAATAACTTTTTTGTTAAATTCCACGCGGATGAAGTCGCGGGCAAAGCTAGTTGAAAATAAACAAGACATTTCAAGGAATATGTAACATCTTTTTCTCGATGTCTTGTAATCTCAGAAACACCAAGAGACTAAGTAGGTATATGTATCACTTTATTTTAGTTATGGTTCCTCTAAGATCTTAGATTATCCTACCTAAATGCCTCAATTAATGTTGTTTAATGCTAGTAAAACAAAAACTACTTGTAGCAGCGCCATCTTTGGTCAATAACTTTGTCGGAACACTGGTGGGATTCACCCCTTCCCACGGCGCGCGAGAATAAACCTCGCACGACCCTCGCACAGATGGCGCCCCGTACACATGCAGACTGGGAACATCGCGTTATTATCTGTCTCTTTCACATTCACCATTGTGATCATACAAGAGCAAGGGACAAACGATCACTTAATTTTATGGATTGAGACGGCCGCCAGTGATATACTGTAGAGGGTTACATTTGTGTGAAATACTTGCTCCCCTAAAGCGCTGCGTCAAACCAGCTCGGAATCGATTAGAACAACACGTACGTTTGTGATTGAGACGTATATTAGCTATTTTTAAGTCCAACGTAACAAATCGTGAATGTATTGAGTCAGCAACAAATAGTGCGCGTGTTGAATCAGCAACAGGCAGTTAACGTCGAGTAAAGAGCAACCAGTTGACATGGAAGCATATCCACAACCGGCAAATATGGAACCGCAAGAAGAACCGCATGATGTTGAGGACCCAGCACAACTAGACAACGTCGAAGATCAACAACCGCCGGTTAACGGGCTCGTTCAGCCTCTACCCAATGCTGCAGGCGATTATCAGCTCCAGTTGGACCTGAATCAAATACTGGAGAATCATCTGGGGGACGACGACGACCTAGGTGGAATAGACAACCCTGTCGGTGAAGTTGTTGTAAATTTAGCAGAAATAGAGGCGCTTCTGGCCGGCATTGAAATTTTCCAGAATGAAGATGAAGAGGCAGAAGAAGAGGAGGAATTTGACCCAATTGATCAACAAATTGCCAACGAAAACGACGCAAATGTAGCTAATGTCGTAAATCCCAATGAGCCAAAATAAACACCGAAGAACAACTAGAGTTAGAAGCACCAGCTAACAATGTATTTGTCGGAATGAAGAACAAGAATTAATTATGTGTAACCATCAACAGTCGAGCAGTCTTGGGAATAAAGTGCTATCTTGCTAAGTGAACAGTGGTGCTGCTAAACATATTGCCTAAAATGCACAAACATGTAACTTGTATGTAACTATACACACTATCCCAGAGATAGAATTTTTCAATAATATTTGTGTAACTTAAATATATAATACTCATAACCATAATACATAATATGCGTAATAGCTACATTTCAAATAATGTTAATTTTCCAATTAATGTGATTACTGTTTTCGGATACCGGTTTGTGCAAAAAGGAGAGGAAAGTTCGGAGTGGTCAGGGTAAAAATGAAATTGTATTTTCTGGGCATGTTCTATCCGCATGAAGTTATTTTGATAAGTGTGACTAGTCTTAGTCTTTGTATACTGTATTTTGTCTTGTATAGGTAGCATTGAGGGAAAAAAAAAACATGTCAGAATAAGATGAGTAAAACCAAGATGAGTCGTAAGAGCCAAGTATTCACCTTTCAAATGCATACCGTGCAAGTGACTGTACTTTTTAAAATGTATTGTATTGTGTAAGATTTAATAATCTTTTACAACCACCCTAGAGTTAGTTATTATACCTTCTAATTGATGGATAAAAGTATTGGAACATTTTCGAATAAACCTTAATATCTAACTATTTCATGTTTTTCATTGCTCACTTACCAAGTAGGGTTTTGATTAGGCATAATTTACAGCTATATGCAAATGCGAAGTATTTTATAAATAAATCTTCGTGAATAAGCAATCATTTCAACTTCCATTAAATACATCATGTAGGCATAAATCATCCCATCGGGTGGCGGCGGCGCGGAGTAGCGACCCGTCGGACCAGAGCTGCCGTCGGAGCCCCACCGCTTGAAGCAGCGCACATAGCAAAAGCGAATTAATATGTAGCGAATATAATCTATTAAATTTTTATTGAATACTACTTACAAGCGAATGAATCAGCGCTTAATTTGAAGCAAGATTAAATGGGGTTTAGTCAGATCTTTATAAAGTTACAAAAGTATTAAATTAAAATGATCCTGCCGTGTTCTAAGTTATAATCTAACTAAGTATTTTACAGTAAAGCGTATCATGCCGCTGCCCAGCAAAGATGATACAGTAAAATATAGAAACAGTTCAGCCAAGTAGAGGTTTATTATTAGCAGTGGGTGAAGTCGGGCTCTGGGTGATGGTGATGGTACCAACTGTATCACTAGCTGAACGAGGGATGTCCTAGATGGCATTTAGTTCATAGTCACATGTAACGAATAAAACATAATTAAATTGTAGCTACCCGCACTGGGGCTCATTTCCTCTCACAGACAGGTCTGTGTTCCAGCTGTGAGAATATAGGCTGATTATGATTAATTATCATATTATTAATCTGTAAGTAGGTTTGTACAAACACTTTTACACGTCAATCATATTTTAAAAACTAGATGAGGTGTTTCCTATCTACTTAAAGAAGAAAGGCCAAAACAAACTCAGAGGTCACAGTCTCTTTTAAAGTCCAGATATAATCTTGGTCAGATCATTTGAGGCCCATGTAGATGATATGGTCTTTTGAGGAAAGAACCACACAGATTGAGTGGACCTGTCCTCTCAGTACACGCATTTGTCAGTAATCATGCAGCTCAACTTGGAACATAAGGAGCACAACGATTCGACGAACAATACCAAAGAAAGGACAAACACGGCAAGGCAAACTGCTAGATTAACATTAAAAAGGAACTGATAAAGAGATGAAAAAAGAAAAACATGGCCCACATAGTCCTCACATTTACAATAATTAAAATAATAATAATATTATACCTCTCAATTTGAATATTCATGTCAAAGTGTATATGAAAATCAAACAACATTTCAGTATGCAAAAATTGGAGCTGTTCAATACCAAGTTTTCTTGTCATCAGTATAATCTTTAACGATACAAAAAGGTTTTCAGGCGTAACTTACTTACGTTTAATGAATGATTTAAATGTTTTGTGACTTAGGTCTTGAACGTCGCTTGGAAGTTTATTATAAAAGCGTCTACATTGACATCTAAATGACCCATCTATTTTCTTGAGCCTTGTTAATGGTACAACATATTTGTGTTTCATCCTAGTATTTATACTATGGATATCACTGTATTTTTTAATTAAATAATTTAATATTTTAGTGGGCATGTATAAGATTTTCAAAAATATGCTGTGAAGGAACAGTCATTACATTCATCTCATTAAATTTCTCCCCGAGAGTCTGTAGGTATGCTTATTATGCGCTAGCTTTTGCCCGCGGCTCCGCTCTCCTCGATGTTGGTTATCGCGTAAAAAAGTAACCTATGTCATTATCCATATCGCAGGCTATATCTCTGCCAAATTTCATGACGATCGGTTCAGCGGTTTAGGCGTGAAAGCGTAACAGACAGACAGAATTACTTTCGCATTTATAATATTAAGTAGGGATTAGCATAATTAGCCTATGTTCCCACAGCTGGGACACAAGCCTCCGGCTCCAGCTATGTTTTGTATGCTATTGTATCAAGATCCTAACTGTGAGCTAGCTGGCGACTGCACCGGGCTTCAATGAACGAGAAAGAAAAGGTTAAACTGGAGTTAGGACAATTAAAAATGCGCTGGGATTCATGTTTTGCGAGCTATTATTATAGGTTCCTGAATCTAATACTATTTCTTGGATATTTAACAAGAAATATTCAACACAAATGTGCTCTGTGTACTCCAGGGTTGGCGCTACATGGTGAAGCTGGCTGCTCACAACAATGGCGCCCAAATCCACCACCAGCAGCTCACGAAGGAAGATGTGCCGGCCATCGTAGATAAATGCCTTAGTTTTATTTATGCTCATGGTATGTAAACGTGTTCTTCGTCCGTCCGTCGATCTAGATTGTAGTAGTGTGGATGTGAGTTGCGTGTGAAGTGTTAGTAATGATTGTAGTGCTGTGGAAAGCTATAAGACGCAGACCAAAGAAAAGTTGGTTGGAGATTGTCGAAAATTATGTATTATGGGTAGGTAGGTAGTGAATTCAGATAAGCAGCTATTAAATGTGTTCGGAAGAAAAAAACGTTGCTTTGGATAGGAGCGGGATATAACCGTCCATGTTGAATTGTTAAGATTGTATTATAGGTGTGTACTTTTCTAGTGCGAAACTTATGTGTTTGACATTACTTCGAGCTCGTTACCGCGATACTGTATCTTACTGGGATGCTGGTTACTTCGACACCCTTTAGATCGATGTAACGTTACTTCGATATATTCGTATGTGAGAAACTTTACACCGATGTATTGATACTTAGATACTTATTGCATTAGTAGTCTACTTGGATTCTGTAAAACAACAGAAACAGGTGCGACGGGGCGCAACTAGAAGAGCCCGAATAGAAATAAAGTGTATTCGATTCGAATAATAAGAAATTGTAAGTATCGAAGTATCAATACATCGGTATAGAGTTGTTCGCGTAAGTAACAACGCATTGCAATACAATAGTAGTATCATAGCAATGTCTTCGAAGTAAGAAGTCCAAACAAAAAAGTTTGGCACTGAGAATGTAAAAACAGTCCTAGGTAACTAAAGTTATGCTTTTCATAGGTAACAGTGATCAAAAACTTATAAAATATGAGTTCAGGGGGTCATACGTTTTTATACTGGAAAATATAGATGTGGTAACGAACTATCACAATAATAATTATACAATGTGTAACAGAATGGACGCAAGACCTGAAAGTAGTTTGTTTCTAATTGACTACTGAATCGATTTCAGTAACTTTTGATATACTTTTTTTTAAATTATGTATTTTTCCATACCTACCACTGATTGAGCCAAAGAAAATTCAATCTTATTCCAGAAGAAATAAGACTAAATTTTAAATGCATGAAGTAAAGCTTCGGTCGACACGTTTTTCTTGGTTTTGGCACGTTTTGCTCAACGTATTATGCTTTTAACTCAATACTCTAATTGGGGTGTATGAGGTCTTGCGTTAACAATGTTACTCGTTGTATATTTAGCATTTAAAGAGCTGTTGTGTCTAATTCTTGCTTTTAAACACTTACTGCTGGAAAGCAAACCTTTAGTTACCTTAACTGTTTTTCTTTATAGGATTTTTCAAAGTATTTAGTACAAATCTTTTGGGAGATGCTCACCTGGGTGAGAACTACCTCCGTCCTTATTTCTTCCGCCTTATGAGTGCCGGTGCAATAACACGCAAACGAGACATTAAAGCTGTAATGTCTCATTTGCGTCTTTGAGATGACAGCTCTATAATTTTCTGACAACTTACCAGAAGCGTTGCAGATATCCATAGGTGACGGTAGCCATAACATTTTTTTTTTCTTTTTAAATCTGTGTTTAAACCTAGAAATATTCAAGAAAATTAATTTAAACTATAGTACTTATTATAAGTACTATACTTACAATTTTTCATTATACATATTTCTGATGCAGGAGCACGCATGCTGATTACAGGGCTTTTAGCAGAGTTGCCTCTACAAAAAAGGGAAAAGAAACCGATTTTTTTAAGGGACCAAACACATTTTTTATTTTATTTTAATAAAAAAATGTTTGATTATGTTCAGATAGGGATGAAAAATATTTGAAATCGCATAAATTTGCCAAGAACAGTAAAAGCAATATCATCTTTCATCATTTCAACCGAAAGACGTCTACTGCTGGACATAGGCCTCCCCCAGGCTCCTCTACTTCGACCGGTTTTGTGCTTCCAGCGGGTTCTCGCGGCCTTCACAAGGTCATCGGTTCACCTTGTGGGAGGCCTTCCAACTTTACGTCTTCGGGTATGCGGGCGCTACTCCAGAGCTTATCGGCCCCATCGGCCATCTGTTCTGCGAGCAATGTACCCTGCCCACTGCCACTTAAGTTTGGCAATTCTTCGGGCTTTGTCGGTTACCTTGGTTCTCCTGCGGATCTCTTCATTCCTGAATCGATCTCACAGGGAAACTCCAAGCATAGCCCTCTCCATTGCCCTTTGGGTGACTTTAAGCCTTCTTATGAGATCCATTGTGAGTGACGTGGATAGGTACCATGAACTATTTTTACATACCAAGACCCCTCCGTGCCTCGGAAAGCACGTTAAGCCGTTGGTCCCGGCTGTTATTCGTGGATCTTAGGCAGTCGTACGGGTTGTAAGAAGTCCGAAACTCTGACAACCGGTCTTACCAACGGGTATAGTTTTACCCAGTAACTGGGTTGTGGAAATCAGATAGACAGTCGCTCCATGTAAAATACTAGTATCAGTTGCATCCGGTTTGACTGGAAGCTGACTTACATAGTTGCGAAAAGGCTAAGCATATGACGATGATGATACTTATACCTATTAATTTGGATATTTACAAGCCATTTATCTAAAACATCCCGTTGGCCATAAAACCATGAAGTTGAAACCATGTTTTGATACAGTTGGTTGGGGCTGTGACCTTGTCCCTTTGTAATGTGCTAGAGGATAGTGTGCGGAGATAAAGAATACGCTTCTTTCGGTTATATTGCTTCTATATTTAACGATAGAACTCAATTAGTAAAAGGTAACAATATTGTCTGGACTTCGACTGCATCAGCCCCTAACAACCGGGTGTTGGCAATACTTTACACGCGATACACATTACTATCGCGTCGCGGTCCAGACAATATTGTTACATTGTTGATTTTTGGCCGCCATAGTAAAAGTTGCTATTGGCGAAAAGATTTCAATTCTCATTGGTCGCATCTACGGGCATTTTAAAATTTCGGACTAATAATTTGCATCATCCTGTGGTAGCGGAACTTCAACATAATGATGGATATGAAGAATTTTTGACCCCCGACAGAAAAAAAGGAGTGTTATAAGTTCAACATCTGTGTTTGTGTATATATTTAGGTATCAGTGTGTCTGTTTACACCATCGTAGCTCCCAAACGGCTTAAACCAGTTTTGATTGAGGGTAGGTGACTTGATCGAGAGTGTTCTTAGCTATGATTCAAGAAAATCTGTTCAGCCGTTTGATTATTATCAGCTCTTTTCTAGTTGACGAATGGATGTGACCATCTTCCACAGGTCTTATTGAGTACAAATTTGGTATTTAGTTACTTGAATGACAGAAGAATATAGTAACCCTGAACTGCTGCTGCAGCATTACTTGGAATTTTCAGGACATTCAACTCCCTCAATTTACACCAGAGGTATCGTGTTTGGGCTCCTTGGAAGGGTCTCAATGAATAGGTTATAGATAGATGGTGATCAGGATCAGTCAGAAAGAAAAATGGGTATAGATTCGTAACTACAGATATCAGGTATATGTATGTGTCGATCGTAGCGTGTCTACGACTAATGTACTAGGTGTTACTATTGATATCGCATAACTCTAGAGTAGGAAACATTTTGTACGAGAAAAGAAATCGAAGAAAATAATTCATATACCAGTTGATTCTGGGACATGGTCTCATTAATATCAAAAGTTTAAAAGTAGAAAGTTTAAGTTACTTACATTATAAGTTTTAAAAAGAACCCCGAAATAAACAAAAAATCTCTACAAAGAAATACATGCATTTTGTCCCTAGTTTAATACACATTGTAGTTTATTATATTTTGATCAAAGCTCTCTCACGTCGGGGACGGCTATTGAACGCCAGACAGACGAGTCGTATACACAGCAATAATTAATATAGGGATGCTGTTGTAGAATCGATACCTGCTGTTAGCTGCGTATTTTGACTAGCCGTCCCGACGCAACGAGAAGCATTTTGATCCAATCAAAATGAAACCTACAAATTGTTTTAAACTTCAAGGCCTAATTTATTTTTGTTTGGCTTCTTGTTTGTGTCGGGTTTTTGTTTTAATAAGTTTGCTCAACTTTTATTTCAAGAAGCTTGTCACGCAATAAGGTTATGTTTGCTATGCTTGTGCTTTGTGAAAAAAAAAAAAGAAAATGTCTTCGGGCTGAAAGACGATATTGTTACTTCTTCTCCTTCAACCATTAATTGTTTGTTTCAGGCAGTCTGTCCGAGGGTATATACCGTCGCGCGGGCAGTAGCTCGGTACTGTCGGAACTACTCGCGCGTTTCCGCCGCGACGCGTGGTCTGTGCAGCTCAGCTCGACTCAACACTCCGAACATGACGTCACTGGCGTACTTAAACGGTATGTACAGCGACAACGTGACTGCCTAATTAGGATATGGAGATGAATTAGATATTAGCACAATACAATTGTGTGTTTGTATTTTGTTAAACCACTCACTTTTTAGTTAATGCAGGGGATTTGGACGGAGGGGGTTTATTTATAATTGTAAACTATGCTTACAGTTAAGTAATGATATTGTTCAACCGCACATTTTTGTTGTTCAAACGCCTCTTAACTTTAAGCATCGTTTATAAATAAAGGGGAAAACCGGCGGAAAATTTATTCGCTGGGTGGGTCACAAAAAAAAACTCAGCTGTTTCATAGAAAAGTGCAATACCTTCGCGGCCAAAATGTATGGAACAGCTGTTTTTTTTTGTATCACCGACTAAATATTTCTTGCGCTGGGGGGTCTAGAATATTATGCTGAATTCATGGTTACAGTTTGCGCACAGGATAAAAACTTTTCCTGTATAAGGTATACGGCATACCGTATATAACAAACATCTTTTTGTTTTAGTCTTCCTGTCTGTTTGCGGTAGCTAATCTCGGAACGGCTAGAATGATTTAGACGGGACTTTCAGATAGCTGATGTTATAAGGCGTAACATAGACCACTTTTTGTACTGGTAGTACGTTCTTGTGGGATTATTATAACCCACGCGGGCGAAACTGCGGGCACAGGCTAGTTACATATTCAGCCTATAACGTTCCCACTGCTGGGACACAGACCTTCTCTCCGTGAGAGGGAGTGGGCCGTAATCCACAACGCGGGCACAGTGCGGGTTGATAGATGTCACATGTCTTCGAATTTTTGGTTCTAGGACATGCCGGTTTCCTCACGATGTTTTCCTTCACCGTTTGAGAGCAGTAGTGATGAAATTATTTACACAAAGTAATGCGCCTGGCCGGGTACAAAGACACGACCTACAACTCGTAAGTCGCAGCCTTTACCACTGGGCCAGCACTGCTCTCGCAGAGGCTAGTAATCCCAATAAAAATATTAACAAATTATATATTATTTATTTCAGGTTCTTCCGCGACCTTCCAGAGCCTCTGGTGCCGCAAGAAAAACATAAGGACCTGATATCAGCGTTACGTTAGTTCGTTTATTAAAACTTCAGATTTGGATACACACAATCAAAATTACGGTGGCGTGGTGTGTCCGTATGATCATAGTGGATCTATCAGTTACCAAGCATGACCCTGTCTCCGAACCGGAAGCGTCTGTCGCGCGAATATGCGAGCGTTTAAGAAAGAAAGAAACATGCGTTTATTGGCATTACAACATTTTAAAAAAACTCGGAAACTATAAAATAAAACAATAAATAAATGAATGATGAATGTTTCCATTAAAAATGACGTAAAAGCACGGCTTGATTGATCGTGCGAGTATATGGATATGACATTCATTTCGAGCGCGATGATGGCGTACTCGCGCGACTAAGCATGCGCGAACACACACATGCATAATATACACACTTACACGCGCGCTACACGCATACACACAATCACCAGGGTTTTTTTTTTAAATTTCGGCCTTCTATTATTTCGTATTCTTAGTCTTTTTATTATTGCATAGGGTTTTCAATAGATTCTCCCCAAGGGAGAGGGCACTGGCTCTTGTAACACAGATTAACCACCAAGCACAAGTGTCAGAGAGTTCACACAATTGTATCCACTCTCTTATGTAATAAAGATTATATTATATTATATTATTACTATATGCGCTTTGATAATTTCCATGCGGACGTCTACGATTATATCGTCACTGTAGACATTTTAAAGGTGCACAATCGCTTTCGGTTAGGACACATCCATCGTTTAGCAGAAGCTCAACCATAATTTAGGGATGTACCTAACGAATTATACTGTCGGAAAGAACGTCTGGATAGACCACGTGAACTACTTAGTAGTGCCTCTATTATTTCTTATTGCTATTCCTTTCCTTGTAAATATTTTAATAACTTAAAAAAAATAACTTGGATCTTAGTCTGTAATGCGCATGTTTATACAAAAAAAAAAAACTTACGCACAGGAACTCCACATTTAAAACCCTCGCCTTATTTTCAGAGCTCCCAGACGAGGCGGCACGTCACCACGAGTACCACCGCATCATGTCGTCCTTGCCGCTGGTGGCGCGGAACACTGCTCGCAAACTGTTCGCCCACCTGCATTTCCTGCACACGATGGCCCACGCCAACAAGATGGGCGCAGAGAACCTCGCCTCCGTGTGGGCGCCCACCATCATGCCTGCTGCTATGGTAAGCAAGGAGGGTATATATACTGGAGTTGTGATGAATGCTCGGTCAAATACTCGTATCTTTTTATTTCGTAGTTTGCCGAATAAATACCAAAAATTCCTCTCGCACGTCAAGTGCATACCATGTGTTCGGATAACAATAGAATTTCTATTGTGTCCACTAATTAGACGCGCGACGGGTTAATAAAAAAAATATCTTGAAAAGCATTTATTCTATATACCTACCGTATAAAATATTTGTAAATTAAACAAGCACCTTGGTTAACTATTATTTATTCACAAAAATAAAAACATTAAAATTCACAATTCAAGTTTTAATATAAATACCTAAACTTATTTTCATTTTTTAACAAACGACAATGTTCGTAAAGTAAAATTTACTGTTCTATTAAATAAATAAAATAAAGACTCGCCTCAAAAGATCTATCAATGTAACCGCCTTCGAGAAAGATATAGCATCTTCGTTTCTACTTTTACTTTGTCAAATCCCAAAAAAAAACCTTCCAAGACTCTTTCCTAAACAAAAAGATACTAAAACAGCGAAAAACGATCTTCTCTATAAATAATAAAAGCAATCCCACCATTCTAGACAAGCAACGCACTTCAAACCGCTTGGTCGAGCAAAGAAGTGTTCGTTGTTCGAGACCTAATAGGAAACTTCGAGAAGATTTGGGAGCCGACAGAGGCTGAGAAACGTCGCGAAGCGGCAGTCAGACGCGTCATAATGCGAGTGCTGAGCAATTCTGCGCCTACTGCACCCAAGGCAGCCGGGGACCTACGGACCTGGGTCTATGTGCATGATAAGTCTACGTGCTATCAGATTACTGTGAGTAACTTACACATGTCATATTTATTTAGTTAGTCATATGTCCACATAACAATTTTATTGGTAAGTCTATTTAAACACGCAAAACGAATAGTTTTTATCACCTGGCATTGAAACGAGGGGGGGGGGTAATAAAAAAAACAACAATGCGAGGGTATTGTAATATTTTTTTAAATACTGCAAAAGTCATGCCCGTTGTCTAAAAATGTTTTGTACCGTTGTATCAAAACCATTTTCAGGTGGATTTTAAAAATGTGGATATGGCAAAAAGGCGTAAGTTTATGTATGTATGTGTATGCTGGTATGACCGGTTCATGTAACGCTGCAGGGCAAGTCAAGCATCTCTTATCGCACGAAAAGGCACGAGCATTGATCACTAAGCTCACTTGCTCAATGCAGATAAACGATAAATTCTGTCTATGATGTTGAAATAACAGATTTTTTGTACTCCTGACATTATTTTTTCGTTTTTGCTGCGTTATCTTCAAAGCGTCTGGACTCCCTTTAATGAGACATCCACAGACAGGTAAGGTGATTTGCAGGAACTATCTAGGCTTTCCAAAATTATGTATTTTGGTAATAAATAACACTACCAACTATATTAAAGCATCTTATTGACTCTTTTTTTTTAAAGAGTATATGTATACTATAAAGAAAGTTCTTTTCACAGCTGACACCGAACAAAACCTGCTCCGATGTTTGCATAGAACTATGCGAAAAGGCTCAATTAGAATCCCATCTCCTGATGATAGAAGAAGTGATATGCAACGACTCCATGCGGCGTACCGTGCACATAGACGAGGTCGTGCTAGACGTAGTGCTGCGCTGGAGTTACTGGGACGAAGACGACAGGAAGCACAACTATCTGCTCGTCAAACAGAATAAAATCCTCCATGACATGGAGGCTTTGAGGCAAACTACGTCTGTCTGCGGCGAGCTCAGGCTTGCGACTGAGGCTATGAAGTCTTTTAAATTGCACATGTTTGAAGTACAGAACGCCAACCTGTGTTACTTTAAAGATAAACAGGTTAGTACACAGCCACTATATTTATGGTGCCAGAAAGAGCTTAAAGTTATGCTAGGCAGAACACTAGGTAAAATTAGACTTGCACCTAGCCTGTCTTACTAAGGGCTAATTTATATTGATAAATCAACCCTTAAGCCTGAGCTAAATAATCTGTCAATGTTGGTAGCGCCAGACACAGCTTCAAACAAAAGAACACATTTTGCAAGACTTGGGGCTGATTTTCCAGTCAGGTAACTATTAAATGAGGAATAAAAACTTCACTGACTATAGTCAGCTAAGTTTTATCGGAAGAATAAATCTGACAGTTTGACATATTTTCTATGCAAAAGCTGTCAAAATGCAATATTTTTATTCCTCTGTTATAAGTTACCTGACTACTGGAAAATCAGCCCCAAGTCTTCCAAAATGTTTTCTTTTGTTTGAAGCTGTGTCTGGCGCTACCAACATTGACAGATTATTTAGCTTACATTGGCAGGAGAAAAGATTGCATATCTATCATCTATCTATTTAAATATAAATCAAATGACTCGACCGATTTGGATACTTGTTTTTTTTTGCTTCGTCCTCGGGTGGTTTAGGAAAAAAACGAAGGTTTCTCGATTTTTGTATGTACTAAAGTTATTTGTAATTTCCCAGGGTTCTCACAAGATCGAGGAGTGGAAGATAAAGGACATCTTGTGGTACGTGGGCCACGAGCCCAAGCGGAACCCGCAGTCGCGTTGGGCCATCACCTTTATACCCAGGAACAAACACAAAAGGTACTTATTGGTCGATATAAGTGAACACAAATGTATGGAACAGCTGATTTTTTTTTGCGATTTAAAGGTTGGTCTCATAAAAAAAGTTGTTCAAAATGATGAGTACAGTGACCCCTTTTCGGGTTTAGGGTAAACAATAACTAATGTTGTATTTACGAGTCGCGCGGTAAAGTCTGATTGTGCGATGTAGGATTTTGTGTGACGTCAAGTCTTTTGATGCGTAGTTCGCATTGTAGATACCGCCACAGTTTCATAAAATGTTCTTCTATACTAAAGTTCTTTTACCACGCTTCTAGGAGTAAGGACAAGCCGTGGTTCGGGTGTACGATAGCAGGCGCGGTGACTGAAGACCAGCTCAAGTGGATGACCGCGCTGATGTTCGCTGAGCACTCCACAGTACTGCCCACCCCCAGACTCGTCATCACGTAGCTGTGATAGTGTAGTAAGCACTTATTGTTATACATTATTTCGCGAGCACCGCGATATTAGCTCGTATTATTATGAAAATCTTTAAGCAGTTTCAATAAAAAATAAAAAAGTCTAACTATCGAGCAATACATTGCCAGTTTTTGCATTAGATGAAAGCTCTATGCGAAAGATTTATTCCGGAAAGTACTACTTGCCACCTAGTAGCGATTAAGAGTATATGCCGGGGTCATTACGTCACGTGAGTTTCAGCAAGGCAGATGTTCATAAGTAGCAGTGACCACTCACCCATCAGGAGGGCCGATGACTTATTTGCTATCAGATAACAGAAAAATATCAAAGGCTAAGGACTCGACAGTCTTTTTACTTTGGCCCGTCCGTCTCCCCCTACACTGTGCGGTAGGTCCAGACTCCTTTCTGAACATCTCTTTAAGGTCTTTCATGCCTCTTCTAGTATTGCTGAATGTTGAGATAAAAGGTCTGAGATGTCGCAGTGTATTAATGTCGATGCACCGACTTTGCGGGAATCTGCTGTATGAGAGTCCGAGCTATGCGAGGCCCTCTAGAATTGATCTAGATGATATGAATTTTATGATTTTCTTCTCGTAAATCATAAATTTCCAACTGTCCACAAGCCACAGGAAAAGCTGACTTCAGCGTCGAGGAAAACTTAAAAAACAGCTCTAAGTCTAATCTAATTTGCTTATAACTTAATACTCTTACCGAAGTGACAAAATTACTATTGAAAAAAGCAATATGTTAAGAAAATCACAATGTTCTTTAAAACTTAATGTAATAAAATGGAATCAAAGTAACTAAAAAGAAAAATAAAGGTATATCTTTTATTAAATCCAAAGAAACCAGAAGTTTTCTAAACTCCAAATTGTCTGTAGGTTTGAAGTGCACTGTTTTCATATATTATCCAGAGACGCAAGCAATAAAACATAGCTCTTCTGAAAAATGAAAAAACTTTTGTATTTGTAATATAAAATGAAAAATAACGAATTGACAAAAGCATGAAATAAATATATATCTAAATTGAAAAAATGTTATAAACCTACATCAATTAATGTTTCCGAAGACATATCCTGTGTTAAATAAAGACATAGGAATAAGTAGTGTATATACATAGATTTAAGGAAATAAATGAATTAATTATAAATATGAATTAATTAAATTAATCTTAACAGTACAATTTTAGACAGAATTGTGTGTGTGATTTTATATTAAGCCTTGAATCTCTGCTTTATAGATTTAACAAAACAAGATTATATCGTTCATTCTTATGTACTAGGTATTACCAGTATGTCAGTTATGTATTGTAAATAATGCTGGCATCATTGTAACATGAAATATAACAGTGAATTTAAATGATTTGGCGGTTACCAGCTTTTATTTTAAGGCCAATTCTAGTAATTAAAAACGTTTAAAATCTAGTCGTAGTCTCATCTCAGCGACAATCAAATGTCAAAAATTTATGAAAAATCGAGTTATTTTTGACAGATTGACACTGATATCAGACTGTGAACGTTCTTAAAATTACAAGAATTGCACCTCTTGTGGTAATATTTGTAGAAAATCAACAGCTGTAAGGATATCTACACCAAAACCTACAACAGTATAATAATTTCTCCTTCTAACAAAAATTGTGCCTGAATAAGTACCACACTTGCCAAATAGCTGAATAATATGTTACCTAATCGATAGAATTTGACTAAGGGCAAATTTTTCATTAGTCAGATAACCTTTTATATCTGAACAGTAAATCTGACAGTTTGGAATATTTTCTATACAAAAGCTGTCAAACCAACATATTTATTCCTTAAATAAAAGTTATCTGATTATTGAAAAATCAGCCCTAAGACTTCCAAGTCTATAACTTTTAAACTATTAACTTAAGTATAAAAATAGCCACACATGGTTTGTAGAAATAAATGCTTTGTAATCATAATACTGTATAATCAACCAATTATAACGAATAAATGTTTATAATCTGATTTTGGAATCGCCCTGTAAGCTGAGATAGTGACTGTCTTGTGTATCTACGTAAAGCTAATATATTATAATATAGTAAATCAAATATATATTTTGCTGTTATTGTCGAAAGTTAAGTTTTTATTAAATGTTAAAAATATATTTATTTAAAGCGCGCCAGGATAGCATCCAATGAATGAAATAATTAATCGGTTTTTGTAAATGTAACACATATTATAAGCTTCTCTCAGATGAATTTATCAGAAGATTTGAATTATTATTGTAACATGAATAGGAATAAATTGTAACATTGTGTATGTGCTCAAATAAAAGCGATTGAAAAAAACGTTTGGTTTGATTTCATTTTTACGAAGAAGAGGTGAAAAAAAGAATAGAGCTCATTAAGCAGCTCGTCTGCTCCCACCACACTCAACCAATTTCTGCCGCCAAGATGCGTTACTGATTCATGGTTCGAGCGCATAGAACAGATAAAAGAGATTTCGAAGGTGCGTGCACCGTTGGGACCTGCCCTCGGTGACAAACAGGGTCTTGATAATTGCAGTAGACTGTATGATACCTTAAATAAGGGACTAGAAAAAGAAAGTTTGAATCTACTGAACTCCACAAAACTATAGTAGTTGATCATTACCAAAATAATGTCATATTTATTTAATGTTTTTAAAACGAGTGATTTTTTTGTGTAAAACGAAACAGTATACTCGTTAGGTTAAACGCCTCACAATTATGTAATAGCAATAACGTAACATGACAACTTACCTTCAATTTATATTACAGTGTAGTAGGCGCTGGAAATCCAATAGCAGATTATGTACCTGCACAAATTGGTAATTAGAAAAACTAATAGCACGGATATTACGACTGTTACTGGTACCAATAGTACAGTTACTACTCTCGTACCAGTATCACACCAAGGCCAATGGTACCGGTTCCCAAAAATACCGGTATATCGAGCACTGGACACGACTGTATGTTTTTGTAGGGCAGGTTCAGATCACCAATGTAAAGGAATTGAGATATGGCCAGACCATCTCTTGTCAATCGCCCCGAAACCTACCCCAGTGGGCTAAGAATATGCAAGGCTAAACAGAACATTGGACTCAGATTATCACCCTGCTCGATCCTTATGGGTCGCTGTTCCCCTGACCCAGATATACTAACATGTCGAACAGCGAATAACCTTCGTCCGTAACAGCCTACATACCTAATAGCAGATAAAAGGTGCGCAGACTAACCGTTGCATTTGTTTTACATAACTCCAGCACCCTTTGGAGTCGTGTTAGTATATGGCACCGAGTCATAGTCCCTCTTAGTCTACTCACAATGTTACATCCCTTCGGGAGCGATGAAACCTTTTGCTTTTGATCTATGAGGAGCACCTATGAACCGCAGGACCCATGTACCAATCACCATTTTCTCCTAAGACTACACACTATAACGCGACATACTATAAATTGCTTAATAATACATTAATGGCCGACTCCTATAATTTACGGACCATTATTGGTTAAAATAATGACTCTTGCATCTTCACCAATAATGAAGCAAATACCTCATAGCTTTGCATAGTAGAGCCTCCCATGTAGAAGTAACTATCACAGGTAAAATTAGCTAACGAATCTATTTATATGTCCAGTTTGGAAAAAGAAAATGGTACCGGTGGTAAGCAAAACGACTCGTTTTTGTTTATAGGCACCGAGCATTGGATACGCGTCAAAAACATCATATTATTTTTTTCTGCGAAAAATAAGCTGTAATCGGATTTTATACACCTTTATCGATCAACGGAGAAAAAGTCAAACGGTCTAGTAATGATAAATGCCTCGGACTGTGGGTAGATAACAAACTTGCAACTGCACATCGATCATGTGAAAACAAAATTAATGTCACTATGCCACTACGAGCCCACCGAGCGTTACGAAAACTTACAAAATGTATCCCGAAAAAAGTACGTCTTTTTCTCTATGACTCTCTAGTAAAATCAAACTTTGAATACCTAATTGAACATTAGGTATCAGCCGCTAAATGTAATCTAAAGTCACTACAAAACTAAGAAAGGATACAAAAAAAACTAAGTATTATTTCACTATCACTATCCTGTACACAGGTATAGTTCACTACTAAATCTCACACAACTTACAAATATTAGTCCTTCATGCTCATAACAATAACTTACAATCCAGCCAATAACCTTAGTCTCTTCAAACTTGTAGAACGACACTTGGAGAACAATTTCCACGAAGTTTTCTTAGAAATTGTTCTACAAGTGTCGCGGTGTAACGTAGCGCTATCGCGTCACGCCTCTTCGAAGAAGCCTTTAATCTATCTTAGTAGGTAATTCCACTCTATAGGCGGCGCCAATTTAAAAATCGGCCACGATCTTTTTCTTTCTTTTTTGCGTTTCAGTTTCCTTTTTTTTTCAGTTTTTGTATTGATAATTCGTTGCTATTTCTTTTTTCATCTATACTTTTTTCTAATTAAGGACTTCCCAGGATTAAATTTCGTATAATCGGGCCCCCGATGACCGCCAAACCCCAGCTTGGTCAACATTTTTCATCAAGATGAATGAAATAAGCCCAAATAATATGATGTAGCTGCACGCTGTTGAAGAGCTTTTTCATTTGTCTTCCATGTCCGTCATCAGATAAACTCCAGATCTCTATTATGATGTAGTGTCATCAGAACTAAATAAGTCTGCCAAGTTGCAGAAGAACCGTTTCACAGGACAAAAATCAGTAAGTAAAAAATTGAAGGCACATACTTATACCTACCCAATCCACTGAAACAAATCATCGTCAATATCGGGCTACTCTGTCTATCAATACCTATTACTTTATTACGCGTTCACAGTAACAGACGCGTTACGCGTTATTCCGTTTTATGTTTCAATACGGAATATTGGAAAGGGGAGCTGTCTGTGTGTGGGGATGGATATCGTTATCGATCATATTTCGTCTGGACATGGTAGTGTGTGTGCACAACCCCTGGTAATACCTAACAAAGAGACTACAGAGTTACAAATGTGCACAAATTCCAAAAGAAAAATCTTCAAGCATAATTATGTGTTATTAAGGCGGTGATTTCTTAAAAATGCTCAAAAAGGTGGTTTTTTAAACCAGTGTATCTCTTTAACCGTGAACAATTTTGAAAGCAAAAAAGATATATGATATTTTCTTGCATACAGTGACGGAATTCAAAACATAATTAAACATACTTTAATGCATCAAAAAAATCATCAAAGTCACCTCTTAATTATCTTTAAAACCAGTTTATCCCTTCAATAACAATTATAATTCAAAATATACCATAAAATTCCAAATGCCAAACTGCATCCAGTGATGGATTATTTGTTATTAAATAGTTAATATCTAATTTTATACGATTTTATTTGCATTTTTACGAATTGTCGCAAGCATTGGCTTGTTTATTTATTATTCGAATTTATTACAACAGATTTTAACCCGTATCGGATTGCAGTAAGAACTGTTATCGCTCATAACGACAATATGACGAGTACATTTAAGGGCCTTAACTGATCCTGCACCATTTACAACTATCGAAAAACCAATTTACATTATATTTAGTAACGTCAAGGACATAAGACCTAAAGTTCATTATAATGTGTTTTTGTTATTACAACTTCTAAAAAATCTTAACTATTTTATTATTTTTGGAATTTGGCAATATTTTCTGTTTTCAGTTGCATTAAGTAATTTTATTCATAACAAGCTTCGATCAACAATAGCAACTATTGATCGAAGATAACAAGTGTCGGTAGTCAAACCGCATCTAATACTTTTGTACTTCACGTAATAATGATAAACTGTTCTTTAGTTACCCGTTCTTATAACGAATGCAGTGTGTGTGAAGCTAGAAAAGGTACCTATACAGCTTTTTGAGTTTACAGTTATTTTGTATGATGGCTATCATTGAACATTGCTGACGTACTGATAAGTTCCAGTCCTTTAAGTTCCACAACTGTCAAGCAAATAGTAAAGTAATCTGTAACTTTTCCCCAAACTTAGAACCTTGTCAACTTGGTCACTATTGCTCTAAATTCCTAATAACGTTAATACGTAATTACGTTAATTAACGTTAACGTAATAACGTTAAATAACTGGTTTGCAGTGCGCAATATCCTTAAGTGAACACTGGAATGCCAAAACAATATGAACAAAAGTAGTGACGGTATTTATTCATGTTTTTGAATCATCATCTGACTGGCCTATATGCCGTAAGCCTTTGGCCAACTATGTTAATTACCAAAACTGCACTTGTAACATCTGTCTTCTTGACTATTGTTAGATAAATGACAGGCATGTAGAAAATGACCGAGATCCCCGAAAACAAGGCAATTTTTTTTTGTTATTCGTTCCTACTTATCTGTATCCCTGGTGACCAAACCAAAATAAAGCAGAAGGGTAAACTGCTATAGCGTACTCTTTCCAAATTACAGGATGTCCCGTAAAAAACTATGAGATGTGAAAAGTGCTGTGACTTTATTTACGACTCGCTCGCTCTATGATAATTATTGCTCTGTGGTTCAACTCCCGTATGTCTGTGAGCCGCGCGGGGGTGCGTAATGTGTAATAGGTACCTACTGAGAATTAGCGTCAGTTGTACTTCATGATCTGCGACAGTGAGACTTTGCTATGTTGTGTTCAGTAGTTTTTTTTTAAACCAATTTTCAACATTTCATTTTATGATTGAATACAATGTGATGTCCGCGTTTCAACGCAAGCACAACAGCAACCACGAACGAAAGGATTAGGTACTGGGCTACACTAAATTGAAGACTACGGCTAAGGTAGGTAATTGGTGTTCCTATGGAAACTGGTATGGCCACTCATCGTCATCTTGGTTTTTCTTTGAAGTTACGATTTGGTACAGCGATCTTTACTTCCAAATATCTCGGAAACGTGACCCTTTATGGAACCATATTCCTGAACATTCTTGTTTGTTAAGGTTAACTGTCACGATTCGCGCGCTCTCTGTTGTACAGCGGGACTTCAACTGGTGTGCGAGGAAGAGCGCGCAGCGAGGAATCCGCGTTACAGCGAAAATGTATTCGTTGCATTATATGGATATTTTAGTAATATAGTTCGCCACGACAAGAGAAAAACAAAGTGGCGGACGGCAGAAATAGAGCCACCTAAGCTCTTTATTTCTTCCGCAATCGCGATTTTACATTGATCTTTGTATGGCTAGCGCCATGTTAGGGTGTGTACAGACCTGGCGAATGCGCCGCAAATACGCCGCTCGCGAGCCGCTTGCGAACTGCGCGCGTGCTGCTCGCGTGCAGTTACAGCCTACGTTTGGTGCGCCGCTCAAGTGCAATTCAATCAAGTGCAACAAAGCGCTGCTCGTGCGCACATATTTCTTTCGCGTTTGAACGAAATATGAGTCTTAGTTGTGAATTTGGTTCCGAAGATGTCGGACTATATGACTGCCGTTAGCATAATCGCTGCAGCATCGGCTATTTTATTACTGACAAAAACTAAAAGGAAAAACAGAAGCCGTTAGTGGCAGGTTGCGTTTTTTAAAATAAGACAATATAGTACCAGAGCTGAAAGGCCATGAATTAAGCGACCACTATGCAAACCGAGGGCGGCACGGGCGCACCTCCTGCGCCGCTAGAGTACGGCGCGTACCTTAGGTACGCGTCAGCGGCGCGCGGACGATCCAGTGGCTGCGTACGAACAGTCATTAATAATTGCAGGCGCGCAATTCGCAAGCTGCTGGCGAGCGGCGCATTCGCGGCGACTTCACCAGGTCTGGACACACCCTTAGGTACATTGTGACCGAGTTAGGGTGGCATGAAAACCTCAGTCTGCACTTGCATTGTTATTTTTCGCTACCCCTACATCATTTCTTCTTATTCTATATTTTTTTTTATACAGACCGTATTTGAAAGGGAACTTCAAAAGTGTTATTTTGTACCTAAACTTTACTTCGAATATCTGTGTTTTGTCTTTATTAAAAGATTTCGCGCAAAACACATTTCAAAAAAGCTAATTTATTAAAACAAAATTTTGGTTGTTGCAGTTTACGCTTCCGAACATAACGTATGATCAAAAAAATTATGCTACAATGGCTCGGTACTTAAGAACAGGTATGTACCTAGTATCATACATACACTACTACTTGGTGCTTTCCATCCAGTTTAAGTTAGGCAAGTTTGTCGAAAAGCCAGGTGTTATTGCCACGCAATCATTATCACCACCTTAGAGGTCCACTGCTGGAATATTGATACAGGCCTCTCCTATCAGACGCCGTTGGAAAAACTTGCAAATAGGGTCGTGTTAGAAATTTAAAGGAAAGTATATTTCGTTTATTAATGTTATTAAGAATTTACCCACCTGATAATTTCTGGTCACCACCACCTTTGGACATCTGCAATTCTAGAGGCATCCCAGTTGCGTAGTCATAAGTCAGACCAAGCAGAATGTCTCATGTGTGTGATCCACATGCTAATGTGGATCCACCCTACTAACCGAGACACAACAACGCTACCTGGCGGCAGAAATAGGTACGGTGGCATTACTTCCCAGGACGAGCTCTTACACAATCACATCTTTTACTACTGTTCTAAAAGTATTATCTCTTTTCAGGTGGATTAAATCGCCGGGCAAGAGTGTACGTTGTGTTACTTTAAACATAGATAAAGTCAAGCAAGACGTCATCCTCCCCGCGGACTGTCGTATCTTTATGAACATTTAACTTACTACGTTAATGAGATATTTTTTATTTTCGTTACGATTCATTACAGAAATATGTACTTACCATTAGCTTTAAATAATAAAAAAAATGTCTACAGTGTTTACACTTTTTTTTCATTTGATTTGTCAAATGTTGTTCCAGACGGTCGATTCATGGCCATTTTGTGGCCTAGCTCTCTTCTCACCGTTTAACTTCTCCCTGGTCACCTTGGACAAACTCCGATTACCCACATAATCAACTTTTCCCTTGATTCCGGACAATTTCCAACCCTGTGGCGTTTGACCTATGCCCGCCAACTCCTTAAAATTTCAAATTCCTCCCTACCCAGCCATATTTGAACCATTTCCATTCTCTCATTCCTGTCTAATGTGCTTGAGGCCTGCGTACACAAGCAGTTATGGGGCTTGTTCAACGGAGCAACTTTGTTATCGCTTTTCAGTGTGGATTCAGACCTGGGCATAGTAGCTCCGCCACTGTACTTGTTTACTTATTTTATTTACATTCACTATGTTATATTTTTAAATTTTTGTAATATAATCCTATTGAATAGAGCACCTGCCATCTAATCTACATCACCCTTGGTTGACTGGTAGAGAATGTCTAAGGCTAAATAAATAAATGAATTGATATATAAATAAACAATTTAGATTTTGATTACTTTTAGACGTTTGGCAAAAAAGCGTTGCTTTATATATATATTTATCCTTTTATCTTTACCCCAATTTATTTGACGCAATGTCTTGCTTGTTTCATACACTCATCTATATTAGCCAATAGCCATGATCTCAGTAATAAACTCTTTTTCCCCCATATTTTCGTAGCTTTAAATATCATGCATTTTATCCTGAATTCCCGCCCTTGAAAAATATACAACTAGATTTGCTCCTCAGATTCTTGCACGATGTTGCTAAACGTAAACAAACCGGCTTACCCTAAATTAAAAATCTGAATGCCAATCAAATTCATAAAGCCCATTCGGACAAATGAAAATTGTTCAGTCAATCTCCTGGAGTAACTCACAAAAAAACGTTACATACCGGTAAACCGGGGTTTCTTTAATCAATATTGAACTTTGAAGGTTCATATTTATTAAATTTGTGGTTATATAAAAATACAAAAAAATGGTTAATCGGTTTTTATAAAACTCTCGATTCCTGTAAATATGTGAAAAAATATTGCTTTATTTTGAGAAATTAGACAAACTGACTGATCAAAGTTATACTTTGGATGAAGGGTTACTTTGATGCCCCTTATTTTATTACGTACCTAATTACAAAGTAACCCCAAATAAAATGCCAAAAATCAAATACTGCCAACAGGAAAAAGATTAAAAAAAAGATTATAATTGTTAGTGAATTCCCAGCGTGTCCTCAGAAAAGGATTTGACAGTTCTTCAGTGTTGCTAACCTAGAAAAAAACTACCATGTTGCGTTTCGTTTTACCCAATTTGCGATTTTATATGAAATGGAAGTTTCAATGATCAAAGTCATCCCGCATTTCAAAGTAACCCCAGTTTACGGTACCTACTCTTAGTGTTGGAGCTATATAAAAAATCTCCCTCGGTACATACGCCATAATATATGCAGCCCTCTCGGCTGCATGCTATTGCAGAAACATAATCAAAATTAAAATCAAAGCGTGTTCGCATGTGTGTATTTGCGTATGTTACTAACTGCGTACACGAAAATCTGGTCACATCAGAGGTAGGGTGGTGGGTGGTGGGGTGGTAAGTCCGTTATATTGGTAACTATAGTAATAGTCTGGCAACATCGAAGTACCTACTTAATTAGTTCGGGGAGCATTGGATGAAGGTGCATTGAAACGTACTCTAATACAATATAGCAGACGGCTTTTAGTAAACATTGAGGGTGGACCGCGTAGGTAGGTTTATTATTATTTCCTTTATTTCAATAAATAAATATAAATTACATTTTAAAATATTAGAATAAAAAAAAATATGTAGACATTTAAAAATAAAATAAAATTGTTGCCCACCGGTATCGGGAACACAGATGGACCTTCTAACAATGCGTACCACTTTCTGCAGCTGCCCAACGAGGCGTCCTTAGGTGTCGGTCGAGGCTCTTGGCTATCAAACCATTGGCTGTTACGACTTATCTCCTTTATTCCATTAAATACACACATATATATTACATTTTTAAATATTAGTATAAAAATATAAAAACATTTGAAAATATAAAAAATATATTGTTATTAATGGTGCCGATTCTGTTGTACACCGAACTAAACTAACTAAACTATCACTAAAATTCCTTACTGGCTATGAGAATCTTAAAGCTATTCTGCAAAAAAAAACTCTAAACTTAAAAATAATTTTGACATACCTAAAATCGAATTTGACAATCGCGACTCTTGCAGGCTTAGCATGACGCTTTCTATTTCTACTCTTCTGTAGAATAGAAATCGCTTGTCTACATTTTTCGGTGAAAAACTGCCAACTGTCTACACGGAAACGTCATTTTTGTCTAGTCTTCCGTCGACAAAACGCTTCTCACACAATGATTTTTTCACAATTGTATGGAAAAAAATTAAAAATATTACCTACATGTTGAGATTATGGGGCTTGCGGGTTTTATTAAGCGGGTCGAAATTATCATCATTTTTGCGATAGGACACACCATTTTCGAGATATAAGCAAACGTTGTCGAAGTCGAAGTGTTGGTGTGAATTTTAGTTCATGACTTTTATTCCACACTTTTTTAATCGCGATTAATATTAGTCAGATTTAGTTAGAAAAATTAATATAGTCAAAATTTTTGGTGAAAAACGGCAAACTCAGAATAGCAAAATTACCATCTTCACTAAATTAATAATTCAGTGCAATCTTAGCGCTGTCAAACTAAAATATAGTTAAGTTGCGTCACTTTAGTCAATTTCAGAATAGGAAATCGTCGTTTGACAGGATTAAACAAAATTTTGGTGATTTTTAGTTTAGTTTAGAGAATTTTGTGACAACAGAATCGGCACCATTACCTATATTATTTAGAATGGACTATATTACAAAACCAACATGTAAACATCTCCGTAGGATAAAAAGAAGTGGTTCAATTCATTAAATTTGTAAGATTTGACCAATACATAAGTGCCTAGCAACTAACTAATTAACTGACAAAGCAAGTGAATTAAAATTTTGCAAAACAAATTTTCATAAAAATAAAAAATACATTTAATTATTCTATTTTCCATCGGTTTCTAAAAGGATAACGACATTTGCTCTATGACTGTCATATAAATTTTCAGTCATCTGTATATCATAAAATATCAAAGTGTACAGAGATATTTCGATTGTCTGTTGTCACTTCTGTCGGCCAAACAAAGAAGCTATTATGAGTTGGCAAGACGATTTTTGTGTTGATTAGCTTTAATAAAGCTGTGTAGCAACTTCTCAAAATGCATAGTGTAAGTTACAAACAAAAATTACTCTTATAGGTAAGATCTTTGTAATCGTAATCGAGTGTGTTAGTAGTAGTGTTTCGTTATAGGAGTAAGTACTTGTAGTTATTTATTACCGTCTTTTTGGCATCCATTCTTTGTGCTCAGCACAGACAGATGTAATTGTCACTTTGTTCATCTTAGCAATTTGATTTTTTTCTACTGCAATTATACTTACTACCTATTTTAGGACGAGAATCATTGACGACGATGTTGATTTCACATAACACGGTAGCTACGATTCAGTCATTCAGATAATTGTAATTCAAATTCCCACTCAGCAACTGTTATCTTTTTGCTTAACGTGTTTACCTAATCTGCAAATGAAAGGCGAGTCCCTGTCTAGATAGGGATGCGACAAAAAGGGTCAGGTTGATTCAGATTTAAATTGAAGCCCTTGCGACAGCTGCGCTATCCAGATTATAATCTTTACATAATATGTGCCTGCCGCCGCCGGCTCTTTGTGCAAAAACTATAATGAAACGTGACACGTGTTTAGTTTCGCATAATAGTCCTTAGCGAAATTAGTCGCTATTGGAACTGGAATTTACAATGCACGTCACATCATCACACAGGATTATAGTCTTAACTCCTTTGCTTCGTTCGATTAGCTATCGAACGAAGCAAAGGACTCAGGGCTCCCTCGCTGTACTCTGGAGCCCTAGAATATTTCGTTGCGTGCGGGCAGGTCATCATGGCAGACTATAATAGAAAACTTTATTTGCTGTAGGTATCTATTATATTTGATACGCAAAAATGATCTGGCCACAGACAGTATTGGATACATCCCATTGTGAAAGCTAGATATTCAGAGGGAGCATTTTATACTCTTTTTAGCAAGCTAAAAACGCACTTTCTAGGTGCGTTTTTTAATTGCTTTCGCGTGAGTGAATCCTGGAATTAGATTCTACTAGTTCAATTAATGTAATTATGCCATATTTACATGATGAAGACGACGCCATGATGGCAACCAAACTAGTAAACAAGCAAAATTAGACGGCACGGTTGGCGCAGTGGTTTAAAAAAATATTTGTATGACCTACAAGTAGTTGTTCCGGGTCTGGCATTTTGTGTATGTGAGTTTAAATGTTTATAAACGCACCCACAATACAGGAGAAATTCCTAGTGTGGGGCAACGTATTAAAAAAAATGCCCGCCGCGCATTGGATTCTGCGCACACAGAGACAATTTATATACACGTAAAGCACACATACAAACTTTATCGTCCGACAGCCCACGGGTGTCCGATAGTGCCGTTAACGTATCGGTGTCAGATCCGATATCCGATATCGGAGCGGATAATGAGAAAGACAGGTAGGTACCTACATGTTTCATACATTTTACTTGCACCAATATCGTATCGGTGTCCGATACCGATACGATATATGCCGGATCGGATAATCTGAAAACGCTCTAAGTCTTCAATGACATTGGATGTTTGCTGCTCAATGTTGTGTCTGCTCCCTTTCGTGTGATTTTGGACTATCGTCATCTTTTATTTCGAGCCATTCATAGACCAGTAGGGTTGCCATATGTGTTCAAACCAATATCGACTAAATTTTGTAGAAAATCCAAAAGAGTAAAAAATACATACTGCTGACGTAATCACCATCCAGACCGCCCCATACCCCTTGTAATCAAAAATAAGCAAAGCAAAGACGCCCCCCTGTACTGCTTACGTAATACTCGAATGAATAAACAACGTTTATAATAACCCCGGGCTTATGAATAAAACTAAATTTGGCAACAACGAAGCCGTTCAAGAAAGAAATTGTAAATCACTACCTAAACTGTGGCATGTCTGACGTCATGGCTCCGCAGGCTACGCCGTCTTGGCTGCTACAAATAGCTACACTGTCATTTACCTACCCACTACGTATCAATGTGACAGGTGACAATAACAAAGAATGAAGAAAAACAAAGGATAAGGTCCTTTGTTTGTCTTCATTCTTTGTATTGTCGATAAAATTACGTCATTTAGGCTCACTTGCACGTTTTTAGATTATCGTAAATAACTCGGAGTTAACAGTTAAGTCAAGGTTCACATGGTCGTAATAAAATCGCGACGGGATTTTGAAAATCCAACAGAGTGCAGCGCGAGTGTCTCAGAACGTCGAAAAAACACAGCTTTCGATTTTATAATCTTGGCGCTAAGCACTGCGTTGAAGATCTATGAAGACGTGGTAGATCAAATAATTAAACTTGCGCCACCAAGAGTTAGAGGTAAACCTAGGGATAAACTTTTAAATAACCCACCGATGTGTGAGGGTTAAGTCACAAGACTCTGGTTAGTGTTAGTAATGTCAAAATAAATTGACGTTATAAGGTACCGCTGATAACTTATTTTGTTTTTTTTTAAAATTTTTCGAAGTTATAATAAGTGAAAACGCAGTAGGTAATGTATTGGCAGGCAATATATTCATGAAATCATATGAAATAAATACAAAAACCAAATTATAACATGTTTTTCTTTATCGTCACTTAAAACTAAATTACTGTGGAAACCACTCAGAATACGATTAAAATCAAAGACAAGAAAGTATTACATATGTTGTATTAAAGAAATGGGTAAACAATTTCCGTTCATTGTTCGTTTATTAATTTTTGGTCCGACAAAATAATATCAGGGCACAGACATTGCAATTCTATTTTTTGTTTTATGTTACAAACTCAAAAACCGCTAATCTTGGGTAAAGTAATCAGGCGTTAGGTCATTTATTAGGGCGCAACGCGTGATGAGTGTTATAATGTTGATTACTTAACTCCGAGCTTACAAACTCTACATTTATTCATTTCACTAGTCTTAACGTGCAAGTGGGCCTTAAAAGCGCGAGAAGAAGTAGAAACTTTTCTATCGTGGTTTAATAATAATTGCATAACTCGCTCGTCATGTCATGTAACAAATATGAAAGAAGTTTTAATATTCCAAAATCCTGAAAATCATTCTCAACTTCGTACTCAACTCAATATTAATATTGAGTACAAAAAGTCAGTGGCATAAAACGAAAATACAGAACCAAACACACTGACTTCTGAAATTATACCTATCATTACATCTTTTGTAAGATCTTTGGTGCCAATACCCTAAAAGTACAGTGGTTTATATTTATCATGTTGTGACATGAGGACGGATATAAACCTAAACGGGCAGAGTTCCCTTTTTGTCATTTTACTACGTATACACAGCATCAGTATGTGCTCAAGTTTTAAAATGTTACATTGCTCCAACCACAGACTTATATTGGCTAGATTACGCAAGTGTCATCGTCTGTATGAAAACCAAGCGTGCCATTATTTTTCTACCTACTGTGACGTCACAAGAGCGATTTATTGATGGGACCTCCTCGTCCGCGAGTAAACGATTCAAAACGATTCAAAGGCCCCGCCGCCATTAGTCTTTGGAGCGAGAGGTCGCTCGCGCACACGTCCGTTTGCATGTTATTGTTTAAGTTCACCGCTCTTTAAGTTACAGGTATGTCAAATTGTTATTGGAATATCATTAAGTTTGGTTCTAGCAGAGTAGACTAGTAAGAAATATGAAATTTTGTGATGTGGCCGTAAGCAGCTACTTGTTTCACACTGCTTGCGGCTGTGCCTAGGTATCCTGAAAGAGAAGAGGGAGTGTTACGTATGTACATATGTATAAATAGGTATTACATTTTTGTTATGTGTTGGTTACAAATAACCAAAAAAAAAAAAGGTAAGGTATAAAATTATTTTTTACTCAAAAGTAAAAAATTATTTTATAACGTTTTCATCGACAGAGAAATGATAAATCTAAAATTATTTAATTGTTTGTAGTCAGGCGTCGAAATGTTTTTGTTTCCGTAAAGCTGCCTTCAATAAAATGAACACAGCAAATTCGACTACATTGTTTTGGGAACCAATTTTCATGCCACGTCGCGGCGTCGCTTCAATCCATTTCTCTTTAACTTTGGGATCACTTGGAAATCTGTAAATAAAATTAATAATATTATGAACAAAATCACTAAATTGAAACAGCGAGTAAAAATAAAATACAGCTCACAAAATACCCAACGCAAAAATTATCATTCCTCTGTTTCCAAAATCGATTACAACCGAGAACAACTGTACAAACTGTGTGTACAACACTATTTGCTTTATTTGACAGAAAAGTGAGAATAGCGACTGTAACACGAAGCTGAGCGACAAGTGAAAATATCGATAATTTTAATTTTCATTGCGTGTTTTAACAGACAACTCCTGATATTGCCTTTTAAATAAAAACGGCAATGTATTATGAATTGTTCGATACACACTCAGTTACATAATGTTCATTGTAAACCACAATGAACATAAAATAATTAATTTTGCAATAAAAAACACACATTTTAATAACAAAATGACTCACCGATGAAAGGAAACGTTTCCATTATCTCGTCCCACTTTTTTGGTGTAATTTTTACAACTCAATACCGCACAATTTGGCATTTTTTAGTTTTTGTTTGACATCTGGCATCAAGAACGTCAGAGCGCGGACTAAATGAAGGAAGGCTGAAGGAAGTAAATTTTACTCCCTTTTTACACGCGAAGTACATAGGCTTGCGTCGTCTAGCCAATATGTCTGTGGCTCCAACATTGAATTTGTTACGAATAATCTACAGAATACTTCAAAAAGAGTTTATATTGTTTCGACTTGGATCCGAACCATCGCATTACCGAACGTCGTCGTCGCCGTCGTCGTCGTCGTCATTTAGACGACATGAAGTTGTTATCCACTATCGTCCGAGTCACTTTATCTCTGACTAATCAGTAGAATATGTTATTTGAGGGTATGCACTAATTTAACTTAATACGTTTTCTTTATAAAATTAATCCCTACCCTCAAGTTATAACTACAACGTTTGATGTATACGTTCACTTAAAACTTTAAAACGTCTGTATGCAGATTGCAGAGATGGCATGACAGATCACGTGACATTTCGTTAGTTTGTGTCAATCTATATTATTTCTAGAGATTCTTATTGTATCGTTTGCGTTAAAAGGACGTCACCCGTTTGTATCAGTTAACAAAATATGTATACTTAATTTTAAGTAATCTATATCTATACGGGCTGATTTTTTAGTCACCGTCCAAATTTTTCAGAGTGATAGTACCCGTTAAATTGAACAACTTTCTCCAAGGAACATGGGTCGAAATATGAAAAAAAAAATCTGACCTCCCATACAAAATCGACCAGCTAACTATTGATTTTGCATGGGAGGTCGATTTTTTTCTTTCATATTTCGACCCATGTTCCTTGGAGAAAGTTGTTCAATTTCACGGGTACTATGACCCTGAAAAATTTGGACGGTGACTAAAAAATCAGCCTGTATATATCAAATCAAATTGTAAAATCTTCGTAGTAAAATAAAATCAAAGTTTTGTTAAATAATAGCAATAATAAATTTTATGAAATAATTTTAAAAGTACCTACCTACCTATTTATAAATTTCTTGATTTTATTTGAATTCTTCATAAATATTACTAAAACAAAATAGAAAATACTTAAAATAAAAGTTGCATGACAAAAGCACATTTCGTGCTCAGGATTCGAACCTCCAATCTTACGCACGGTAAGCGGTCTTGTAACCTCCGATCTAATTAGAAGTAGAATAACTCCTCGTAATGTCAACCATATTCACTAAAATAATGCAGTAATTATAACAAATTATTTTTTGCAAAAAACAAAAAGTAGCTTGTGCCTAGCACGGATTTGAACGCACATGTGTTTTTTACGGGTAACCAATTAGTGAAGCTATGTGTACCTACATCAAGTTTCCCTTTCCTTTGAGCTATAATGCCAAAACAATACACAGTCACGTGAGCGAAGTCGCGGACACAGCTAGTCTATAGATAAGGATCATTCCACATTCAACTGAAAAATAAATTGTATACGAAGCTGTGGCAAAAAACTAGTCATACATCAATGGAAACAGTCACGCGATCTCTTCCCGCATTATGAACTTCAGGGGCCTTAGTCTGCTATTTTTATAAATTCGTCATTCCAACACGATCCCATCATGTCATTCATTTGTCATTTTACTAAAAGTTCGTAATCTGCTAAATTCATAATGGTCGATCATTGGTCGGTCAATATAAAACTCGCTAGTAGAAATGTTTTTCGAAAAACGACTACTAAATTTGAAGATTTATTCATGCCAGATTTCATTTATCTAAATTTTTACATATTATTTATTAGTGTTTTATGCAATCTAAAGTAGTAGGAAGTTCGTAAATTAAGTCAGTCATTCATTTGTCTTATGTACGAGATTACCAATAAATGCCATTTCTTTTAATGGAGTGTCAGTGGCTGACCACTGGAAAGTCATAATGACGCCATTTTATTAATAGACTACCAAACTTGTCAAAATCAACCATAATGAAATCAATGATAGACCATTCTGACACTATTGTAATAGCAGACTTGAGGCCCTGGTCACTTGCTGCTCGCCAGTATGCGGAGCTTTGGTTCAGAGGAGTTGGGCGGCGGAAAATCAATACCTTTAATGTGCGCAGGTTGCGCATATTGAAAGTGAAAGGCGATCCAGCGTAAACATTCTTGTGTACGGCACGAGATTTTTCACGCTTGTTATCGAAGGCTGCTGAGCAGAACATTAAGATAAGGACGTGTCAGTTTATTTATTTCGTGAAAAATGTTGTTAATGCCATATTTATAATCGACATATTTTAAATTCCTATAATACGGAACGTAATGGTTTAAAATGAGGACTATTGTATCTCTGGCAATAATGAAGCAAAAACCTCATAGCTTTGCATAGTAGTTAATTAGTATGATAATTGTTTATAATTAAAAAATGAGTTATTATTCTACTTATCGTTGGTTTGCTGTTCCTGAATGTAAGATATTATTTCAATAAAAAATTACTTTGGTTACGAAAATAATGAAAGTACAAAGTGGTTCAGATGCTTAGTTTATACAGCGCTATGACGTAATAACATGGCGGCTGCTATTTCACGATGGTCAAAAACAGATTAAAAAACTGAAATCTTTGAATTTAATTTTAAAATTTATTTTGTTATTTCATGAACTAAAACTAACATTTTCCGACTGCTTTTTGCGTAAGCTATTTCAATAATATATTTTTAGATTTTTTATCATAAAGACTAAAATACCCGATTGTCGTAAATTTTTATTCTTACACTTCCAGAACAGCGCTATCTGTTAATCTAACATAGACACTGTTTGAACCGGTTAAAACGGGGTTGAAACGAGAGTTTGAATCTACTCAGAAACGGATGTGTGTGTCGGCAGATGGCGCTCATTTAAACTTTCTGTGGGGTTTTCAGTTTTGGGTACCAGGGTAGCATAATTACACAGAAGGTTGATTTCTGAAGCCCGTTACTACAGCGATGCTTCGTCACTTCCACAAATCACCTTTTGCTCTAAAGAAAAGCTCGCCAGTTGCAAGTTGACGCTTTTACGAAAATAAATTGTAGTAGTAAAAGCAATGAAAATGAAAAAACTGTGGTGTATGATTTGAAAAGCTTATCGGTTTGTTGTGAATTACCTAGATGATAAAGTTCATTTAGCCAGCCTGAAACCCTTCTTTTGCAAATGATATTATTGTCTGTCAATTGTCTGACCTTTTGACTAAGATTACTTGGCTCTACAAATAGAAATATAAAAAAAAAACAGGAGAAATGGCAAGGGGGCATGTCTGTGTCCGCGCGACATGCTCGAACTGTGCATGTCATAGGCAAATGGCCGTCTCCGCTAACTAGTGCGCTTTGGACCGTGATCGTGATAAATTGTAAGAATACCGTTTTATTCAGTGGTTTCTTATGAAAACCGAAGCCAAAACAAAAACTTTATATATCATGGAATCACTTGTCATATGTAATTACCAGAGGTCGGAATTAGGTAGAGTTATTTATGTAATTACACTGATTTCATGCAACGAAAGAATAAAGTGGATATGTCCCAAATCCCGGGATTAATTTTGAAGAGTAGAAAAATCCCGCGATCTATTAAATAAAAAGTTATTTACTTTTACACAATTTAAACCACTGCACGCGCGATGTTGCCAAATTTCTATATCTGAGGTTTTTATTATTATTTATTTGTAATATTGTTGGTCACACGGGATTGTCTGTTAGAAATCCCGGGAAGATCCATATTAATATCAACATTTCGATGCAAGTACATAAATAACTTTACCTAATTCCGACCTCTGGTAATTAAAAATATTTTACTGTATTTGACTTTAAAATCACAAAAACAACAAAACATAAAATATTTCTTGCCTTTACTACATTATTTTTGTTATCAAATATCACAGCGACTGTTTTATTTTTGCAGTAAATACATTGCTCCTTAACCACTACCTAAGTGTGTCGCTAAAGTGACAGGCCTGCAATGTAAAATTCACATAACGATACTTTATCTACGCGGATGAGTCTCGTGGTAAAGCCACTGCGTCTTGCGGCCAGATAATGATGTGCTTGTGCACTTCCACTAACGTAGGTTATCGACGACAATGTCGATTGCCCAATAAATACATTACTATTTCTTCTTTCTTATATCTATTGTTCTGCATTGGATTTTATAACTTTTTAACAGTGAAAGCGTTATGTAAGTTTTGACAACGTTTTTGGTGGGAATTCATTTCTTTTTGTAGGGTGCTCTATTTTTTTTCTTTTTGCGGTGATATTGTTCTGATGTAATATCTGTATGAAATACAGACTTGCACCTCCCTTTAAGGGGGTTCGAGGGTGAAAATTACAATAATTTTAAAATTTTTGTTTGTTGCGCAAATTGTAGTCTGCAGCTTTTTAGGACTCCAAAAAGTACCCTAGAGGTTTTATTTTATATCTAGTCCTACGCCCCAATTACGGGTGAAAATTACACAAGACTTAATTTTTCTGTTGTTTGTGTGCAAATCCTAACCTGCATACCCATTTTTTTTATTAATATTCTGGAGTCAGAACTCCAGTTTTTTTCGGAACAGCGACATCTACAGTTCAACTTAATTAATAGGAGAGGACAGTAGCCCAGCCTCTAGCACTCTCGGGAAGACTACTGCACGAATCTCCAATGATGTCATGACATGCTACGAGATGGCGCTAAGTGGATGATGAAAACTTTCGGTGTTGATTTAGCAATAGTTGTTCCATGAAAATGAAAAACTTTGCGTTATTTAATATGGGAGATCTAGTAATTTTCAGTAGTGGAACACCTGGGATGTTGCATTTCATGATCGTGCGTCAATCATTCAAATTTATACCTTAGATGAAATATATTTTTCTTTTTTGGTCATTGTTCATTGCTGGACATGGCTTTGTCACAGGTTCCATGAAAATACTTAATAATTAAAAGAAAAAAACACACATATTTCGAGAATGCGAACTCCTTTTCGCTTATGTTATCCTTGTACTTATTTTGCACGCATTGCGTTCCGCTCAGGACGAAACCACCGAGGTTGCGAGAGAACAACCCATTATTAAAAGTTATATAAAACATAATCCAGGGATATTTAAATTATTCTTGTATTAGAATATCTTGTAACATAGAAAAATACCTTTCAAAATGCGCAGTATTTCATACTGATATGAAATTTAATAAAAATGAAACTTAAGAAAAGGGAAAACAAAAGTTTTTCATATCAATACATGAATAACTAAAATATCCCTGGATTGTGTTGATGTGTGTACATAGTTACTTCATTCAATAAATGTCTAGACAAGGATAGCGAGAGTGAAACAACCAGATTTCTCTCTCTAAAGTTAGGGGTGGCAATCACCCATCCCCTAACAACCACCTCATTCTCCACTTGAATGAAACGCCCGAGTACTACTAAAACGAAATTACTACTCTGTGTTTATTCTCTCCTAGTACAAGAGAGTTTCTTCGGCAACAACGACCGTAACCGTCACCGTGCGCGTAGTTTTTAATCCTGTCTGTTTTAGTCTGTTTGTTACGCTTTTACGCCTAAACCACTGAACTGATTTTGATGAGATTTGGTGCACATATAGACTAGACCTTAAGAAAGGACATAGGCTACCTTTAATCGCGAAAAATGTCTTGAAGGGGTTGAAATAGGGGATGAAAGTTTGTGAAGAAGTTCGTCATTATCGAAGATGTAACCTAGAAACTTTGTATTTAGTTCTATGTAACTTCCTAATGCTTTTGCACTGGGATTTCAGTGTCAAATTATTGACCCAATGAAGGAAAGGGGTGGGCATGCCACCATTGCGGCGGTAGGTCCCCCTTTGAGGAGTGGCTTGAGAGGCGTCACGGCGTTCTCACCTTCCACCTGTATGAGGACCTGCGGGTCCTCACCGGACACGGGTGTTTCGGGAGATTCCTGTTTCGTATAAGGCGGTAGGAAACGCCCGGGTGTTTTCACTGCGTAAATCGCCCTGAGGACACGGTGGAGCATACGGTGGAGGTCTGCCCGGCTTGGGCGACGCACCGACGTATCCTCGTGGAGGCAATTGGCGGTGGCAAACTCTCGCGTCCGGCCCTGGTTCAGGCCATGGTACAGAGCGAGAGTGCATGGGTAGCCATCACCTCCTTGTGCGAAGCAGTATTACTCGCAAAGAGGGAGGCGGCTCACGTGAGGGACAGGCAGAATCCCAGGTTGATTCCTGGCCAGGGTAGGCGCGGGCTTGCGGACGGCGAGTAATGGGTAGCTCGCTGTCCGGTAAGGACCAAGCCCGGGTCGACGGCGCGTTGTGTTCCACACGCGCCTCAAAGAGATGTCAGCACCAACTGGTGGGGTCCGCAAGGGCCGATGCTTGCCAGGCGTGCGGGATTGTTCGAAAGAGATACCGTGGCCCCTGGCACACAGGCAATTGAGGGAACACGGATGATGGGTTTTAGTCAGTAAAAGTCTGACACCCGCTCCACCCAGAGCGGGAGAAGTTATTTGATGACTGCCCACCCTAAAAAAAAAAAAACCTTCTAAAGGTGGCAACGAAGGAGACCATGTTACGTGAAAAAAATGAGGAATGAGAGTGGCATGTGAAAATAATGGCAACCGTCTATGGAGATAGAATAAATGGAAATAAAAAAATATGAATTTATAAAAAAAAAATAGCTTTATTGCGTATCAAAATAAATTGTTTAGTTTCTTGATTTTTTTGTCTGTGACTGCCACAACGTGGCTTTTATTTAGTTCTGGGCCTTAGAAGGTGTCAAAAACTTGGGGTACATGGGATAACACATTGGATAATCACTATCTCCGATGAGGTTCCGCACGAACTCTATCTCTTCAAACCTACTGAGTCACCTCCTTTACCTATAAATCCTTTTATCCCGTGTGGGTACTTCGAATGAAGAATATGTAATAGTTAATCAATCTCGTAGCGCGCCAGCGTTTAGTAGACTGAGGAAGACCTAAGTTTAAATCAAACTTAGGTCTTCCTCAGTCGGTACTAACGTCGGAACTTCGGTAAATCGGAAATATCAGTATCAAATCGTAATAATTTGATGATTACTAAAAAGGAAGATACGAGTGCATTAACTAATATTTTAGCGATAATGAGGACTATGCGGAGTTTGACGATGTTAAAAGCGATTCTCAAGACAAACAGTCCGACCATGAGGATTACCAACTATTTTCTCAAGAAAATACAGCATCTGGTTTATCATGGAGCCACCATCAGAGCTTTTTCCATAATCCTGTTCCATTCTGGACTCTATTCATATAAAAATGCTCACGACGATGACCTACTGCTCAAAGTGACACACCCCCATTTGTGATGATCATAAACTTGATTTCCGGCCTTTTAACGAGTATCACTGTACTTAACATTATAAAAATCGAGGCATCTGTGTCTACAAGGCCGACAACGTAGGTACTCACATTCCCAAAAAACTTTAATTTCGGAAGGCGGTGACAATTTAAAAAAATATATATATCCAGAGTCACCGATTTCCCAAATTAAGGTTATTTTTCACTTTGTAGTGCTTTTTTGGAAGTCGTTGTTTTTTTGTTGAAAATCCATTTTTTAGTTTTCACTTTTTAGTTATAGTACCTACCACACATATATACATTTCGAAATTTCATCGTCCTTAGGGTCAAAACAACGCATTTATGCGATAGCAGCTATTGCGGCTTGTTTGCTGTCATTTTTTGAAGAGTTCCGTTATCTGTCTCCGAAACGCATCATCAGATCAAAATGTAATTTAAATGGGACCATTTTGGAATAAACCCCTTTCGAACAAAAAAAAGAATTTTGCAAATCCGTCTATATATGACGGACTTATGCCCGAATATACATTAAAAAAAAACGTGTCGAATTGATAACCTCCTTCTTTTTGGAGTCGGTTAGAAATGGAAATAATCTATATAAAAGAACATAAAAAAACAACACATTCTTTTTTCATTCCAAGTATCCAATTATTTCTAGATACTCTTACGAAATCTGACTTATTTTATCTTATCTTTTACCTAAAGACAATAGCGCTTAAATAAAAGTGTGTAAAAGAAACATCGTAATTTAGAAGTAGATAGTCATTAGATATTTACACAATTATTTATTTATTTAAAATTTTCTTATCTTAACAGCTATGCGCCAATGCAATGTTACTACTATAAACAAAACAGTTTCAAAAGTCATCTTACTTACGTTAATTAACAAAATTAAAATGAACATGAACTTTGACTCGAAATATTTTCAATGCACTTCAGTGCTTCTGTGAACCTCTTCAGGCTACACTGAAATATATCAACTTCCATAGAAATAATATTGACCAATCTTATGGCTCGTGACAAGGCATACTTACATACAGGATGGCTCCAGTAGCGTTGGCATCGGGCGACGCGCGCCACCGCATCCGGCTGGCGCGCGTAGCCCCAGCTCTGCCAGTAGTTTGAGGTGGTGCAGCCAACCGCGCAGCACCCGCAACACAAAGCTACAAAGAGCGATGTCCCTCCGCACAGCCAGCCTACTGTACCCTACCATCCCTATTACGAAGAGACTCGGGTACAACAACGGAAAGAAGGGATAGACGCCGTACTGCTTGAAATACAGAAACCGAGTGAATTTGTTGGATTCTTTCCACCATGACTCTGTATTTAGTCTCATTGGGGCTCCAAATTATAGCACTCGTTTCAAGACGGCTCCGTACCAGCGCATTGTACATGATTTTAACCACTGCCGTATTCTGCACTGTCTGAGGATAAACCCAAGATTACGATAGGACTTGCCGCATATATCTACGATGTGCCCACGAAACATCAATTCCGGAACCATCTCCACCCGCAGGTCCCGCACATTATGTCATTAGTGAGATAAGCAACATGTGCAGAAGGAGTTATTATTGTTTATTATTATTAATATTTGTGTGTGGCCCTCAGCTAATGGCTCATGGCCTAACCTTGATCTTCTACCGCATGCTCTGTCACTGACAGCGCCGGGCCAGCACCTGCAGGTCCACATGGATGTCGGCCAGCTCGGCGTGCAGGTCGCGCGACGTCGCCAGCAGCGCGTCCAGGCGCCGCGCCGTGGCCGACAGCGCGCCGTCCACCTCGTCGTCCTCCACCGTCAGCGCCAGGCGCCCCAGCAGCTCCCGCTCCACCGCGCTGCGCACCCCGCCACCGGCGCCACGCTGGAACTCACGCATCAACTCGCGCCACGCGCCCCCCTCGCGGTGCAAGTGACCTGTGCAGTAGATGACTTAACGACTGCGTCAGTGAGTTGAGTTCTCGTAGCTGAATTTTGAGCCAAATATATTTGAACTTTTTGCCATATACGCTCAGAAGACGAATCCTATGCGCAGCTTAGACAGTTAACTCTTTCCCATTATAAAAACAAGTTTTGTCTACCATAAGCTAATCTGTAGAGACAAAATAACGGTCCTTCATTATCTACCTATGTTCACAATAATTTTGTGTACGGAGGGCTGCATCAATTGGGTACCCCAGTTGTATTAATATTTTAATACAACTGGGGTACCCAATTGATGCAGCCCACTGTACTTTAGCACTAAAACGGCTGAAGTAGTAATTCCCTAAACGAAGCCGAGGGTCACATGTTATTCTCGTTATGATTTTTTTTTGTATTGGACCATTATATCTAGGAACTTGTCAAAGAATTAGAAGAAGATTATTATCACGCTTTTCCACTATGCACCTAAGCAGCAGTGATGGACATTACAACAGATACAGGTTGGATGGGGCAATTAGGGTAGGTAACTCAACAGTTGTCACTACATGCAAACGGCTTTAGGAGACTGTTCTTTCACAAATAAAAATAAAAAGTACAGTCAGCAAAAAATGTACAGTAAAAATGTGATGCGAATCGATCCTGTTTCATCTCTAACTCTATGGGACCACAGAGGTTTGAGTATTACAAAAGTCGGAAATCGCAAAGAATTTTCGCATACATTTACGTAATACGTAAGACGTGGCATTTATCGGCACTTGATCGACTTTGCTATAAAGCACCCTAATCCCCTGATTATGGCAGCCGACCGCCACATTGTCAGCAACTTTTACTAATGCGCGCTGGTCATGGCATACCCTAACCATTCCCGAGAGTAGCAAGTCCACCAGTATGCTCAAAATACATAAACACAACGCCATCCTTCCATACTCCCCGCCAAGGCTCGCTGCGACGAACAGGATGCCCTTAGCGTGTAGACGCTTTGTTTGTAGTTTTGAAGCCTGGCCTTAATATATGGAAACACCCACAAGTAAGTCCGGTTATGCCGCCGACAATTTTCTAGGTGGACCTGCAATAAGCCATCCCAAAAAAAAAATGCCCCTGAAGAGACAACAACTAAGAAGAAGCCAAAATCTGCGGACAAGACTCAAACAAGAAATCTGCATTTTATTCCAACACCACCTCCTCACCGCTACCCGTCCCTCCCTGAGGTCCTTATGGATCGTACTACAACACAGGTACACATTCAACTACCGCATTCAGGGCTGCGGACGTGTGCCGCCAGCGTAGTAACTCGACTAAGATACTAGGGAGTTCACTTCAACAATAGTGGGAGTGGTCTGGACGCACATACATTATTTCATCACCACTGCTCTCAATATGATGAAGGAAAATATCGTGAGAAAACCAGCATGTTCTAGAACCAACCATCCCGCACTAGGCCCGCGTGACGGTTCATGGCCCACTCCTTCTAACAGAGAGGAGGCCTACCTATGTCCTAGCAGTGGAACCTTTATAGGCTGATGTTTATAATAACAAGGAGAACATTAACACACATTTAAAAAAAAGTCGAAAAACGTTCGGAGCATGGCAAAATTGCAATCACGGTCATGTATTTCGGAATTGTTACCTCACTGCTTCTTGGTAGCCAAACAGGGCACGCCAGGACAACATAAACGCAGCAACAAAGACATGATGGGTGCTGTCACAGTTCTGTTTAGTGGCGACTTCCGACAAATACTACATGAGCTTAACTAGGACTAACGAGTTGAATGCTATGTTGAAAAGACTGCGCTTGACCATCAACATTTGAACCTACCAGAGGCTCTTGGTAGAGTAGTTCCCACTTTAGAAGATCAGATTTGTCTGGAGTATGGGGAAATCAGTTCAATATCGTATTAAGAGAATTCTTAGTTGTGTGAATGGGCCATTACAATGCCGAAAAATTATCAAGTTGCAGCGATCAACCACAGTATTCTCTAGCAAATTGAAGGCCATAAGCCCATTGGGAGGGAATCGACCTCAGGACAAGCTACTTATCACATGGACAACTGTATTGTAACTGAAAGTACAAACGTAGTATACAGGATTTTTTTATAAATTTTGGCTGTAATTTTAGTAAATTGTGGTGACTTACGACTTCCACGCGAACGAAGTCGCGGGCTGAAGCTAATTATAAGGTATAACTGAATCACAGAGCGATACTATCTTTGCTAGCATGGTATCAGTTCTTCTAGTACAACTCGTGCCAACACAAGGAAAGCTGAATGATGGTGGCTATGTGGTAGGGCTTTTTATGACAGTTTCCACCTGGTATAGTTAGTTATACGAATTGAACTTTAGTTTGAAGAATAGTTGGGTCAGTTCAGTAGGAAAATGATACTCCAATGAGTCACACTGCGATTGTGGAGCTGCACCTCAAACAATACCTCACCTCTCTTGTTTTGCTCTTACCAAAGCCAACGTTGACGCTGTCGATGTGGCTGAATTCTGATCAAAACTCATCTAATTTGGAATTATCGAAACAAAGAAAAACGGAAAGGGTAGGGCGTATAATTATGACGGTTCGATTATTTTAGATCGATGAGTTGTTGCACTTATGTTAGACAACGGCTAAGTACCAGTCATCAATTAGGACATAGGGTTCATTGTTTTTCGTATGATTGGAATCAGATTTAATGTTGTCTGAAAATGTGGTTTGGCTTAAAATAGGGAAGTAGCTTAGTTCAAGTACAAAACAGGGTCTTCTGCATCATAGATTAGTTAATCACAATGGTTCGCAACCTTCGAAGAGGATATAACTGATTTATAGTAGGTTGAGTCAATACTAAAACGTTTCGACCGTGTAGTATGCTTGTATAGTCTCGCAATTTGAATAATTTGTCGCAGGTTCGCCATATAATATGGATTTAAAACAAACTCGGGGCGGGTTGTGCAAGCCAGCGACGTCCCGGCCGCGCGTGACCGCACGCTACGTCCGCTGCTCCCCGCATCCGAACTAAATTACTTTTAACATTAATAAACCATATTGCTCTAATTTACTTTACTTTCTCCTTCTTTTAATAAGCCCTTGGAAAAACTCCCGGGTAATGTGTACCAGTTGTTTTTTACGTCGCCCTGATGTCGGGCGGTTTTTTTCTGTTGTGATTTTTTGTGTAAATAATTGTTTAGTGGGAGTAATACTGACAAAATGGACACAATGGATGATAAGGACAGAGCACAGGCCATGCTTTTGGCAGAGGAGGAGATCGCCAGGGTACGTACTACGCGTTGTATGTTGAACGCACGCTAGCGTTCGTGCTGCGTTCGAGCCGATATTTATGACTAACGATCGCTGTTCCCACACATACTTTGGAAAGTAGGAAACTTTTGAAAGCTGTCATAAATATTTAACTTAATTCGCTCTCATATTCGTATTGAATCGGTGGGACTATAGCGACGGCATCAATGTTTGACGTAACTCAAGTGGTTATTACGTTCTAGTATCTAATAAGAAGTTTAGTAGTATTCAATATTATTTTAGAAATACATAAACCGATATAACTATTCCTAGTAGCTATATTCGAGTTGTTGTTTGACTCCGTAATGAAAGAACAAATCACTTTGCGATTCCGAAAGATCAGCCACTTGGAGTCATCAGTAATTAAAATATGATAGCGGAATACATGTTTATTAAATTTGGTCTTTTCTTCTGCCGCGGACCTTTATTAGTCTCCAGTCTCCATCCTTGTGAACTAATGTCTAAAGCATTCATAGTAGAAGTTTACATGAAGCTTATCTACGAACACCAAAATCATGTCGCGCTTTCGACAGTGGGTATTATTAAATTGCATTGTCAGTAATCTTTATATTAGTACGTGAAGCAAAAACTTTGTACCGCTTTTTACAAAAATTACGCGTACGGAGGAGTATTTTTGGCACAGTTAAAGTTTATAGAGAGAAGAAATGCAAAAAGCCAAAATTTTAAATTATGGTCGAGTTTCAGCCACCGGCGCCCACAAGTAATATTTAGTCCCTTGAAACTGATTTAAGGGGCCATATAAAAACACTTTATTTTTGCTATTTTCATCAAAGCTATTCTGTGATGAACTGATGACTGTCCGGATTTTTTACCAGGAGTTTTGAGGATGTTTTGCTAAACTGTATGAGTGAAATAAGTATCGTCAATTAAATTAAAGAATCATTAAAACCCCAACTAAGCAACACTCCCGTGGGTCAAATGTGTCAAAAACAGATCGAACAATCTTGTTTTGAAATCAAATACTTATGCAAAGATAATTTCATTTTCTGTAAAAGACTCTACCTACTTCTGTGTCCAAAGAGACAAAATTATTGACATTGATACTGAAAATACTGTCAAAGCGGTTATAAAAATGAGTTAGAAAGAGACTTTTTACAAAGAAATGAACAAAAAAGCCTATGACGTAATTGCGTAACCCACTGGCAATTCAATTTGACAATTCAACAACATTAATTGGGTTATTTTAGCTGTCCAGCAGAAGAATTATTCAAACATATAATGATTGCTTTAAATTTTTGTAAAATTTGAACTTTCCTATCGCAATTGGGATGTTTTTTTTTTTTGGGTGGGAAATCATCAAATAACTTCTCCCGCTCTGGGTGGAGCGGGAGGGCGTGTCAGACTTTTACTGACTAAAACCCACCCGTGTTCCCTCAGTTGCCTGTGCCAGGATTCCTTCGCCATCAACAATCAACATAAATCTCAATGGCAACTGTGCCACCCATTACAAAATGGGTGCATTAAAATAGCCTCCAGTAGACGGGCTTGTGGCTAAGTATTAATAGCCGCATGGGTCGTTCGATAAAGTTAAGCTACGCTTGCTGCGGAGGGTCCGTGGATGGGTGACCATCTTTAGATGCCTACATAACGAGAACCTCCGTGACCCGTAAAGTTGATAAGCGGCTGTGATTCGTGGATCTTTGACAGTCGTTACTGGTCGTCAGAATCCCGAAAGTCTGACAACCAGCCTTACCAAGGGGTGTCGTATTACCGAGTTACTGGGTTGTGCAGGTCAGATAGGTAGTCAATCTATATAAAATACTCGTATTCAGCTGCATCTGTTTAGACTGAAAGTCTGAGTGGCTGAACGGATTTGGATGAAATTTGGCACACAGATAGATTATAACCTAGATTAACACATAGGATACTTTTTTTCCCTGTAGTATGTTCCTGCGGGATAATGTCCGACTTTCACGCGGGCGAAGCCGCGGGCGGAAGCTAGTACCTAATACATAACTGCTGTATCGCCAAATGATAGAACGAATGACAATAATGGATTGCAAGTTTTACTAAACTTTATCATTATTTCGCCAAAAATACAGTTTTGTTTTAAAGGATGTTGGCAGACCGTTAGAGTTTTAATTGGTATAGATTTATTTACATTGCTGGAGCAATGGTGGCCCAGTGATAACAGCCGCTACTTATGAGTTGTAGGTCGTAGGTTCAAATCCAGACTAGCGCATTCATCTTCACTGTTCTTAAAACGGTGAAGGAAAACATCGTGAAGAAACCAGCATGTCTTCGAATCAAAACTTTGTAGACATGTGACATCTACCAACCCGCCCTGGGCCCGCGTGGTGGATTACAGCTGCCTCTCCTGTAGAGGAAGCCTGTGTTCCAGCAGTGGGAACATTATAGGCTGATTACGCTTACATGGTATAAAAGACCCATCACGAAGCCGTCTACGCATTCTGTACATCAAACTAAGAAACGTCCTGATAATTTCTGGAAAACGACTTTTATTTTTGGTATGACAATTCGCCGCCATTTAAAGCACGCAGAACATGGTACAGGGATCGTGGGAGTAACTTTTAAAACTTGTTTTAATAAATAAACGTCAACCTTTATTATCCTACTAATATTATAAATGTAAATGTCTATATGTTTGTTACTCAATCACGCAAAAACGGATATGGATGAAATGTGGTAAACAGATAGTTTATAGTAAAAAAAGTCATTTATTCAAATTAGGCTGAGAATCAGCACTTTTCGAATGTCAAAAATACATAAGTCAGCCCCCCCAAAAACGCCCCCCCATCACCTACTTCCTGGTGCTTTAGCTGGGAAGAAGATGTAGCGGAACAAACTCCCCAGCAGCACAGCTGTCTCTTTAGTCAGATAGACTTGATTCTATAAATACAAAGACAAAGTAATATAAACATTACGAGACACAGAACATTAATTAAATAATTAGTCATACATATAGCCAGCCATGCCAATATACCAACTAATAAAATGAAAACTTAACTCGAGCACAAAGAACAAAAATGTAAATAAAGCATAATACCAAAATAAGAGCCTCCCGGTATTAAGCTTACTTAAGCAATGCAATGTTCACATAGCAGTTACTACCCGTGTTACAACTCGAGGCCACATATGATAAACTAGGACGATCGACGTAAAATAAATAAACGGGTAGGTAATTATTACAAACAATAACAAAATCATGGTCAGCAAGACGACCAGTAACCACAAGCAGCACCCGTTTACGAGCATAACGCAAAGATCAGCCATCACCCCCTCGCCATATTTGAGTCTGGATTAATAAATAGGCTACTTTTTACCCCGTAGTACATTCCCATGGGATAATATTGTAGTTCCAGGTGGAGGAAGCTGGTACCATAAGCTAGTTTAATTTAATATAATGAAATATCTACCTAACCAGAAGGTATGTTCAATAAAAAATATATACGACAATGACGTTCAAAGTGAAAGTCAAAGCATTTATTTCAAATAAGCACTTAAAAGGCACTTTTGAACGTCAACATTTACATTAAAATAGAATTGATTCTAGTCGCCCCTTCCAAAATGTAGTTTCGTATGGAGAAGAATGGGCAAGAAACTCCACCGTTACTCTTTTAAAGTGTTTCAAGTACAATATTAACATTCATTATATGATTATGTGTGAAAACGATGCACCCAGAATAAAATTACCATACCAAAATAGGTAAACAGAATCAAATTGAAGCAATACAGATAAATTAATTCTGTGATAGATACATGGTGTTCACACATTTACAAACGTTAACAAGACTATCGGTTTCAGTAAGCGTAAATACGCTTACTGAAACCGATAGTCTTGTTAGCGTTTGGCGTTTGGCGTTTGGCGTTCGGCGTTCGGGTGTAAAAATTTACACCCGATATAAATACGGCGTTTAATTAAAATGCTGTTTTATTTTACTTATGGTCTTTTATTGGTACAGTTTTGTAAGTCAGAAAAACTAATGGTAGCTTACACATAAGCAGAATATTTATTTCGGCTCTGGATTTGGTAACACGAGCGGATGTTGTTCAAATGTTTGCGACAGCTTATCTAGTAATCTTAGGACACAAAATAGAACAATGAAATGTATGACTTCTAGACAAAGAATAGTTTTTTTACTGCAGTTTGTGGCTGTTTTTTTTTCGACAAGGAATAAACTATGTTTTGAATAGTTTCTGGGATACGATGTCTGAATGATCAACTACCTACCTAGGTTCATATGTGGTTTACTGTGGACACTATTTCAACATAGTGATGTTTCAGATAATATTTCTGTTTAATTAGTGGCGTAGAGAAATGGAGACGTGTATGTGGATAGTAACGTCACACATCGTCAAACATGACTATGTTTTACGCGTTTCTAACGCAAAGGCAGAGGCTTATATTGCATCGGCAACGGGTTCTGAAAAAAACCTGAGTAATGACATATTTTTCTTGGATTAAAAGGATACATAATATCACGCCTTGTTTTCTAAAACGGTTGAGCAGCGGTGTAGGTACCTGTAGTGCACCCACATTTCGCCAGTTATATTTAAGTCCCATGTAATAGGGGACAACCCTATTGCCGCCCGTCGGGCACAATTCCAGCCGGGCTGAAAAACCCAATAACACTTAGCCCGACCTGGGAAACGAAACACTAGACCAACGAGGCATTCGAACTACAAGAATGTTATAATAAAAGTATAATTAAAATTATAAATAGTTATGTAATGGGCTAGGTCCTGGTGCCATTGATATATTTTCCACTCCTTTTTCATATACAATGTGTCCGGACATGGACTAGTGATATTCTAAATACTTAAATATAAACTATTTTAAAGTACGATTACACTCTAAGCTTGGGTTTAATACACTACCCCGCTATGTGGCAGCCATTATGATTGTTTTGTTGAAATATTCTCTATGCGAGTACAAAAAAAAATATCTCTCAAAGTTTTTGTCATCCTGAGATAAAAAGAGGCTTATTCGAAAGGAAAATATTGTCTACCGTTTGCATTACAAAGCAATGTGTTCACAATTCCATAACTTTTGAAAAAAAAATGTGAAATTCGAAAAAAATAACGAAAGCATTAGTGGTTATCTTTAAAAGTGGGACAAAATATATTGTGTATTGGACCCAAGCTTAGAGTGTAATTGTACCTAAAATCGTTTATATTTAAGTATTTAGAATATCGCTAGTCCATGTTCAGACACACTGTATAAGAAACAATGATAGTCAGGTAGGTAGTGGTTACTCTTTCCATAAAAGTGTTAGTTTTACTAAAACGATGAAGGCGCTTCGCGATTCCTTTTCTTATTAGGAATTAATAATACTACTTAGGGCATAGGTATACACGTAGGTAATAAGATGCCGACACCTTTACGTGTTTAGTTATAGTTTAAGTGTCCGTATGAATTGAGGAGCCATGTCTCAGATTTAAACGAGGGTACTACCAATATTTAGTAGTAAATTAGCCAAATTTGTAGCCCCGATCCTGGAATTTGTAGTAAAACCCATCAAAAGTTACAGGACGTTGAAGGTGGCTCCTCAATTCAGGCATCTGGATTGAGGAGCCACCTCAGAACTCGAAAACTAACCAATGGATATTTCTGAAACTTTGGTAGGAATTAGTAGTGTTTATGTTGAATTTGTACACAAAAAATGAGTTTTGTACGGCTGAATTTGAGGCAGCTACAATGCTTTGATTTATCTGAAAAATCCATAAATTTCCCCGTGCTGTATCTCAGAAACTAATGAAGCAATTAAAACAGATTTTTAGTATTATTTAGTAGTAAGTTTGTTTTAATTTGTAGTATAAAAATAAATCACAAAGGATTCATAGCTTCGGAAATACAACACATTTTATGTGGCTCCTCAATCCTGACGGTCTATAAAAAACAAATGCACGTAGCTACTAAAGTAGTTGATCAACTCGAAGTTTGATTACGCCAATATTTAGTAGAAATTTCTACTAAATATTGGCGTAATCAAAATTCCTCTACATTCAGTATTTCAAAAGATATTAATAATTTTAACATTCCTTAAGAATTTTCTGTGTAGGGTGACCATAAATAATTCAAACTGTGTTCATAAACAGAACTTTATTTACACATGATTCATTCTTCACCAAATCAGTACTTAAATAAAGAAACACAATATATTAAACACAAAGAATGAAAAAGAAAAACAAACTAAAAGTCTACTAGATCAAATTACCTGTTTTAAAATTTATAATCTCTAAATATTATCTCTATTCCCTTATTCTATCATTAATTATTAGCCTTCTTTAATCTTTATTTTAAAATATATTTTCTAAACAAAGTCGCTTATTTTGACTGTCGGAGCGACCGCGCTGTCCTTCTAAAATACATAACGGATTTTGATGCAGTTTTCACCATCATTTATAGAATTTATTCCGCGAGGTTGTTTTATATGTAATACGTTTACATTTAACGTAAACGCATACAGACGCGTGGAAAGTGGTGGCCCAGTGGTAACGGCCGCGACTTACGAGTTGGTCGTAGGTTCAAACCCAGACAGGCGCTTTACTTTTTGTGAGTTATTTAATCACCACTGGTCTCAAAACGTTGAAGGAAACTTAAAATAAAAATTAATAAAAAAAACATTTTTTATTCATTAAAATTAATACTTAAACGTAGAGATAGACTTAAACCGTATTCCTTCCGTCCAACCTGAGAGCAGTTGCTTTTTGAAAAAAAAAAAGTTATACACAGTTCCGTTTTTTGATTTATAGGAATCTTATCTGATCGATTTTAATACCCTTCCAAAAACCTGTGAACTTTAAATTTTCCCAAAAGTAATAATATGAAAATATTTGTTTGGTTTGTACTATTACTTTGTTTAGAAAATATATTTTAAAATAAAGATTAGAGAAGGCTAATAATTAATGATAGAATAAGGGAATATAGAGATAATATTTAGAGATTATCAATTTTAAAACAGGTAATTTGATCTAGTAGACTTTTAGTTTGTTTTTCTTTTTCATTCTTTGTGTTTAATATGTTGTGTTTCTTTATTTAAGTACTGATTTGGTGAAGAATGAATCATGTGTAAATAAAGTTCTGTTTATGAACACAGTTTGAATTATTTATGGTCACCCTACACAGAAAATTCTTAAGGAATGTTAAAATTATTAATATCTTTTGAAATACTGAATGTAGAGGAATTTTGATTACGCCAATATTTAGTAGAAATTTCTACTAAATATTGGCGTAATCAAACTTCGAGTTGATCAACTACTTTAGTAGCTACGTACATTTGTTTTTTATAGACCGTCAGGATTGAGGAGCCACATAAAATGTGTTGTATTTCCGAAGCTATGAATCCTTTGCGATTTATTTTTATACTACAAATTAAAACAAACTTACTACTAAATAATACTAAAAATCTGTTTTAATTGCTTCATTAGTTTCTGAGATACAGCACGGGGAAATTTATGGATTTTTCAGATAAATCAAACCATTGTAGCTGCCTCAAATTCAGCCGTACAAAACCCATTTTTTGTGTACAAATTAAGCATAAACACTACTAATTCCTACCAAAGTTTCAGAAATATCCATTGGCTAGTTTTCGAGTTCTGAGGTGGCTCCTCAATCCAGATGCCTGAATTGAGGAGCCACCTTCAACGTCCTGTAACTTTTGAAGGATTTTACTACAAATTCCAGGATCGGGGCTACAAATTTGGCTAACTTACTACTAAATATTGGTAGTACCCTCGTTTAAATCTGAGACATGGCTCCTCAATTCATACGGACACTAGTTTAATGCTGTTTATAATTAAGTATTAGTTTGTTATTATTGTTTAAGATTATTTTCATGTATTTTTTCTATGGGCCTTAGTTGCCTGATAATAAAAAGATGATTAAACTAAATTATTAAAACCTTATTTATTTTTATGAGGGTGGGAAATCGTCAAATAGCTTCTCTCGCTCTGGGGTGGAGCGGGAGGGCGTGTTATACTTTTACTGACTAAAACTCACCCGTGTTCCTTCAGTTGCCTGTATGCTAGGAGCCTCGGTATCTCTTTCGAACAACCCGCACCCCTGGCAGGCATGGCGCTTGTGGACCCTACCAGTTGGTGCTGACATCTCTTAGAGGCGCTCGTGCAACACAATACACCGTCGACCCGGATTTGGTCCTTACCGGATAGCGAGCTACCCATTGATCGCCGTCCGCAAGCCCGCGCCTAAGGTGGCCGGAAATCAGCCTCGGATTCCTGACGCCCAGGGCGTCTCCGGTGACGACTGCGGCCGTGAGGGTGCATATATATATATATATAAATAGGTATAACGTGAGCTGACATTAACGTGTTTGCCATAGTGTGATGATGAATGAATGAATAAGCTTTCACCAAATGACTTCGATGTCATCAATCAATTAATATGATCCTTCATCACGTAAATACCTTATGCCGTTGGTCTCGGCTGTCATTCGTGGATCGTTGACAGTCGATACGAGTCGTTAGAATCCCTAAATCTGACAACCAGTCTTACCAAGAGGTTTCGTAGTACCCAGTAGCTGGGTTGTAGCGGTCAAATAGGCAGTTGCTCCATGTCGAATAGTACTCAACTGCATCCGGTTTGATTGGAAGCTGACTCCAACACAGTTGGGAAAAGGCTCGGCAGACGATGATCTGACTCTGAAGCAAACAGTATTGAGCAATATTTGATGCAGTCTTCACTCAAACACTCCGTGCTCAAACATTTTGCCGACGCAGTTAAACTGCAAAATTTTCTTAAAATACTCGATCAATACCCATGCAATTGTGTATGAAGAATTGCGGTCTACCCACACAACAAAGTCGAAAAACATAACAACAAATCTATGCATGCATGTCTATACCCAATTCATGTTTGATGGAAAGTAATTACCTACCGCTCCACCCCCATAAACACCTAGATAGAATGTTTTGTCGATAATTTTACACCTTTACCGTTTTAGTATATCCCATATGGACAGTTGAAAAACGTAGTTGCTGTACAATTTTGGAGAGCAACCTTTAAATGAATCAAGAAGTGATTAACTTAAAGTAAAAATGATAGCAAAGTTTTTATACAGACGTTAGAATTCAAGTGGAGTTATTAAAGTGTTTATACTAGTAAGTATGAAGAAAATAGCAGTGAGTGCTACTGAAAAAGCTGAAGCCAGAGAGCACTTTGAAAACCAACTGCGGTATGCTTTCGTGAAGTATGACCATTTTGACGACGATGAGGAAAATACCGAGGTATTTAATAACATTTGTACGCTAACGTAGCCATTAAAACTCGATTATGTCTGTTGATATTGAACTTAATTGTTGTTGCTGTCTTTGTTGTTTTGCAAGCGATGCTATGAAAGAATAGTTTTCATTATTAGCTGGTTGGTTTAGGCTATTAATATACCTAAAATGTCAGTGCCACTTAAGACTATCGTATGAAAAATAAGGCTCCGTTCCTGAAAAACAAACAATGTAATGTGCACAACTAGTAGGTACATATTGTGTTTTTTATTGAGGCAAAAATGTGTATAATTTAGGTTATTAATACATATTAACATCAAATGCCGTAGAAATTAAAATTTGGTGTATCTATGGTGTGCAGTTCGCTGTAATAGTTCAAATAGGCTAAGCGCTTTTTCTGTACCCAAATTTTTAGGTCTTCATTACAAAACCCAAGAGGTACGGTACCTCACTGTCCGCATTAATCCTTATTTTAAACTGATGAGAGATTGCTATGGAATCTGTCATTATCCATGTATTAAATTTGACATTCATGCTTGAGTATTGTCCTAGAATGCAGGCCTAAGAAAGTGCTACGCGTCTCTTCGTAGGCTGCTACGAACAACCACATGTAACATTTGACACAGCACATTTTCACATTTTAGCTACACTATGCGTTGGTTAAAATAGCTATCCAGCGACTTTACGTTAACCTAAGTGAACGCATAGCATTGCACATCACTCAAGTTTGGTGTGCACTGTGAGGCCTCAAAGTATCGTTCATGGAAAAGGGTGTAAATATCTATGTACTTTAAAACTAAATCTATAATAAAAGTACATTAAAATTACATACCCACCTATTTTACATAGGTAAGTATTCATAAATATATGGCTGGCCAAATATAGTTTTTACTCTAAATTACATGAATTTATTAATCATCTTTTTGTTATTAATAAACAAAAAAAATGCAAATAAACGACTCCACTCTGTGACATCATAGTCATAATAACAATAACAACAATATTAACTGTTTAAATTAGTATCCCACAAATAACACGTTGCAATACTCGTATCACCGGCATACGCCTCGTAACACGTACACTGCTGTACACTCCGTACACTGCTGATACGTAGCCACCAATTGTAGACATCTACGAAAAAGCTGTAAACTACAATATTGAAATACTTATGTACCTACCATTAACTCGACTGCTGTTAAGTACTGCAAACGTAATTTAAATAATCAGATACAATCAAAATCGAGTTACTATAGATATAAAGTACTATTCTATTCGGTTTCATCGAGTTTACTTTACTATTTGTTAAATTTAAATACATTCACATGATATCAATAAATAGGAATTTACTGCTGTTTCAATAGAAATGCGACCATAACAAAGAAATTATTATGACAGCCAGACTATTAAGTATAACATTATATTTAAGTATCAATTCGATATGAAAAAAAAAACAAATGCTGGAATAATTTCAGTTCTTCAGTTCACTTAGACAATACAAGAGACCCACTTGATTTTTGGGTTCGGAACGCAAAAATTGCATCGAGGCGAGAAGCAAAATGAACTATGAAACTCCACTTTCAGTGAAAGTGGTTACTGAATAAAGTGTTCGAAGTTTAACGAGCCCTGCATCATTTACCTAAGCTCATAAAATTTTACCAGTAAAAAAAATATGGTAAAAAATTTAAAAAATATATAGAAACGACGTCGATTTGCAGAACCAATAGACAAATAGGGTTGTAAAATTAGCTCACTGACCTAGCATGTATGTACAAAAATCAAATAGAGTAACGACTTATATCGAAGCAATAAAAAAACTTTGATTACGACCACGCGACTGCGGCCTTTCGATGCAAATCACCCACATTTATATGAGGAATGCTACAGACATATGACATGAACATACAATTCAGTCAAAAAAGTTTTCTCTACAAGGAGCCGGACGAACGCGGAAATCGGCAACTTGTGCGTTGTTGCTGTTGTTAGTGTTGTTTAACAATTTTTGTGAAGTTTTGTGGGCATGGAAGAAGATGCTGTGCAGGTGACGTACCGTGATCCTTATGTTATTTTTTATGTGTGTCTTGACATTCTGGTCATTTCAAGTGTGAGGCACCTATGAGATGACCTTCAGGCCTACTTGTAGTATGGAATTAAAATCAAATAAGTACTAGGTGTAATGGCTGGTATAAATCTTAGAATACGTACGTCTCAAAGAGTAAATAAATCAAATACATTTTCAACAATTCCAATAATAGCTAAGCCAAATTAAACTAGTGTTATTTTCTGTAAAGGTCAATCATACTTGTGGGACCAGAAAAGTATAATACCATAATACTACATCACAGAAATAATCTTGCATTACTGTGTTGTGTTTGTGGAACGAATAAAAAATAATAAACTTTAATAATTATCACAAATATCACGCAGTTGGCGTTTTAGTGAATAAGTTTGGAACTTAGATGATTGAAGACTTCGTTATGTATTTATAATAATACATAATTGCTGTATTGCCAAATGATAGAACAAATGACATTATTGGATTACAAGTTTTACTAAACTTTAGCATTACTTCCACAAAAATATAACTTTGTTTTATAGGATGTTGGCAGACGGTTATGTTTTAATTGGTATAGATTGATCGTTTACCTCCTCGATTGATAACATGGAGTTATTCGATACTTTGTTCGCAGAAAACTAGCCAAGCAGGAATAATAATAACGATTTGATTTCCTTAGTTGTACATTTTGTGGTAGAACTAAAATTATGACTTATTAAAATGCCCTGTGTTGGGTAAGTTTCCTGTAAGGTGTTTACACATTATCAGATAACGACTCCAATTTGATACTGATATGTCGACAGCTATACCCATACCGATTCAATACCGATGATACTGGTGAATATCGATGAACATCGCGACGCACCAAAATAATAAGAGACTGATCTTAAAACATATGATCATCTCATGGTGGTTTTTCGAATACATTTATTTGGACGTATTGAAACCTATCTAAAATGTGGACATATCATAAAAGAAGATCCTAATAATTTAATAAATACTAGCTACATAATCTCTGTTACATATTCTTCTACGTTCTATAACTTGAAATAGCGGGTCAGGATTAATAACATACAAAGATCTGTTTAGTTTTCAACAGTCGTTTTGTTGTTTGTTTATTTATTAACATTTACCGATTTTAGGTACCTGTTACACGTTATCGTATGCTATTCATTCTTACGGCTGGGCCAGAAACTCCGTACAACGAAACAGATTATGAGATTCTGAGCAATGTGTAAGCGATAGTATTACCAGATTCACTGGGCTCGCAAGAGGTTAATCAATGATCTCTACCCTAGCTTATCAATCAAATATAAGCTTTAAGACGATGAGCACTACGTTTCAAAAGCTAGATTAGTGAGTAGTTTTGCAACCAGTAGATTTCATCCCCAGTACCAAGCGCCCTAACTGTTATAACGAAAGTTTTAAAACTTAAAAAGTATCTTGTGTTATGTTGTAGTTATAGCGACCTCTGATAACTACATATTATTATGTAAGCGTACGACTATAAATGGAATCACAATACTAATACATAAGGTATTTTCAAACAATGAAATAAATACTAGCATCGCTATTAAAAAGTCTGTTATTCAAATAAGCTAAAGACTAGTGATAGACAGACTATGGATTTTTCCAATTTTTGATTAGCTGTAGTGACAAAACGATTTTTGAATACCGACTGGGAACGGCATTAGATATACGTCGTATCCACCTTCTGTATTTTATAATCTGTAGAAGCGTCATCATCATCATTTCAGCCGAAAGACCTCCACTCCTGGACATAGGCCTCCCCCAAGCTCCGCTACTTCGACCAGTTCTGTGCTTCCCGCATCCAGCGGATACCTGCGGCCCTTACAAGGTCAACGATCCACCTTGTGGGAGGCCTTCCATCTTTACGTCTTCCGGTGCGTGATCGCCACTCCAGAACTTTTCGGCCCCATCGGCCATCTGTCCTGCGAACAATGTGCCCTGCCCACTGCCACTTAAGTTTGGCAATTCTTCGGGCCAGGTCGGTTACCTTGGTTCTCCTGCGGATCTCTTCATTCCTGATTCGATCACGCAGGGAAACTCCAAGCATAGCCCTCTCCATTGCCCTTTGGGTGACGAAGCGAACCTATATAAAAAATTGCATTTTCTGGACTCCGTATCCAAAAGGTGCGGTGCAAAGATGTAAGTATGATCAGAAACTCAGATGGCGTAAGCTTAGGCTGTAATCGTAGCAGCCGACATTTTTACAGAAACTGATTGTGGCTTTCATTATTTAAAAAAATGTTCAAATAGCCAAAAAAGTAGCTGTAATTATTATTCTAATACATGTATAGCACCTAAATTTGTATGACATAATCTTCTATCTATATAATTATATTATCTTATTATATAAAAATGAATCCCTATTTCCCTTGGTCACCGGCATCACACGTGAACGGCTGGACCAATTTTGCCAATTTTTTTTATTGTGTTTGTTATTGTCAGGAGAAGGTTCTTAAGAAAGAAAAAAAAAAGTTTCGAATTTAAAATTCATAGTTAAGACAGGACAACGTCTGGCGGGTCAGCTAGTATATATAAAAAATGAATCCCTATTTCCCTTGGTCACGGCATCACACGTGAACAGCTGGACCAATTTTGCTAATTCTTTTTTGTTCGGTTTGTTATTGTCAGGAAAAGGTTCTTTAGAAAGAAAAAATATGAAAGTTGCGAGTAAAATTAGAAAATTTAAGAAAACTTAACGACCATAATATTATTAAGTTTGATTGAATATTCATGATTAAGACAGGACAACGTCTGATGGGTCAGCTAGTTTTAATATATAGGTAATCATAAATTACGCGTCACGTTGTTTGTCCGCGATGGTCTCCTAAACTACTTAACCGATTTTAATCAAATTTGCACACCGTGTGCAGTTTGATATAACTTGAAAGATAGGATAGCTTACATCTCAATTTATAGTCGCAATATTATTTTATTGCAAATTATTTGTTTATTATTTGAGTCACAATTATTTGTTAGCTCCAAATGATTCGAACAGATGGCGGTATCTGTTGACTGGATTGAGTAAGTATTCAATAGATGGCGCTGTGTTAAAAGTACCAACGTTTCACATAAGCTACAATTTAATGGCATTTATAAGCATCATGTGTTGAATGCGAATTTAATATTCATAGTAAAGACAGGACAACGTCTGCCGGGACAGCTAGTATTTTATAAAATTGAATTACTTCTCACTGACTGACTTATCACGGAACTCAAGAACACAAACTTAATTAATAAACAAAAAAAATGCAAATAAATAACTCCACTTTGTGACATCATAGATGACTATGATGTCACAAAGTACAACAATAACAATAACAACAATATTAACAGTTTAAATTAGTATCCGACAAATAACACGTTGCAATACTCGTATCACCGGCATACGCCTCGTAACAGTTCCGGTATACGCCTCGTAACCCGTACCGAATACTGGAACGCTTTTGTACCAGGATGAAATGAGTCGCAGGAGATGTTGGAATCGGAAAAACGTCAGTGGGCCAAAAAGGGATGGAAAGCACGTAAATTTGCTTTCTAGCCTTTCTGGCCCGCCGTACGCTTTCCCGCCACCGTAGACAGAACGCCCGCCACAATTACCTCATCCCCCAACGCCAACTTGCGGGTGGATGCAACTACGAAGCTATCAACGTGTTCAGATAGATGGCGATACTAGGCTGTTTCATACATGTAGTAGTCGAAGTAACCGGTAGACTTTAGCTAAGAATATCAAAGTTATAAAGTAGTTTTTGTAATTTGGCAAACGGTTCTGGTACTTGAAGCCTGCGTAAGACTCGTAACACTTATAAGAGTCGGCAGCTAAACAAACAGCGTTGTTAGACGAAGTTTAGAGTAGTTCATAGTTTAGAACCTTATGCACATTATTATGAGCAACTTATTTCATAATGAATACACTGGAAGCGATGAAAACAAAACATCGTAAGTAAACTATTCGTCCCAGAACCAAAAAATATAAGTGACATCCTGATGTCACTTGGTTCTCTATTGTGGTTTTCAATGTTTTGTTAGTATTTTGGCGTGTGCTAGCTGACATTATTGCAAATTTAATGTTTTTTTGTGTTTCATAATGTTAATTACCAACTATTGTATAGAATCAAGTTCTCCTAACTTAACAGACAGCTGTGCTGCTGGGGAGTTTCTTGCGCCACTTCTTCTTCTCAGCTAAACGACTAAGAAGTGGTGAAGGGCTGGTGTTTTGGGGGGACTGTCTCAAGTAATTTTGGCGTTCAAAAATGCTGACTTTCAGCCTAGTTTGAATAAATTACTTTTGATTTTGATTGATTGTATACAAGGCCCGCAGGATTGATTGCGGCCTACTTTCTTTGCCTGTGTTTCGGCAGTGGGAACAATACTGGGAACATTATATGCTTATTGTGCATAAGCTGGAACTTTAACAACATTAATTAGTTGAAAAGTTTCCAACCACATTTCTACCATTCCAGTACGATTCGGTTTCATTTATTTATTTTTAAATTCGCTGGGAAAAAATGTCTGGCTAACCACAAACAGATGTCAATTTCCGTTCCGCAATATTGCTGCCTAAGTAACTTAGTAATATCACAGAAAAGACGAAGCGATTAATAACGTACAATCAGATGAAACCAACAGTAGCTCAGGCCGCAGAAAATATAAAAGAACAGTTTTCTTTCGGCCGCGAAACAAACTGCTGTGACGTCAGTGCTGGCACAAAAGATAATTTATTTATTTGTATTCTTGATCTTTATCAGACCAGACTGAAATTGTTTCGTAACAAACATTCACATGCAGATGACACATATCTAAGAAATACGGCCTCTCGTGTCGCCATCGTCTTGGAAGTACCAGCAGACATCAAACTTTTTGAATTACGACTTTCGTGTGCCATACACTATGTCTAGTAACACGACGGCTTTTATCGTTCGACATATGAGCATAAAAATACGAGCATATAGACGTATTATGAGGTACAATAATCGCGTAGCTTTGCGCTTAGTCTTCTAGTTTCATCCATACGCATTCAACGGCTTTTTTCTAATCCATTTCTTGCGAATCAATAGAGTTCGGAAAGATCTATTGTGCAAACATGATGATGTAATACTTTATGGTATCATAGTACCGGCGTACACCTTCATTTGTATTCACGTAATAAAATGTTGTAAACAATTGCTTATATTAATTTGTGTTACGGATATAATAAGAGAACTAGCAAAATGGATATGTCAGTGCTTCGAAAAGTTATAAACTTTGCAACTTTGTAAGTACTAGAAATAAACAAACCTAGTGACCTGTTTAGACCTGAAATAGAGCAAGTGCTTAGACAGTGTGGTGTGAAAAAATACAAGTGCATAATGCAAGCACTTGGACCTATCACTGTGCTTCTTTGGAAGGTAGGTAAAAATTAATACATTGGGAATTAACAAAATATTGCAGTTTATTTCTTTTAATCAGTGTTATTTAACTGTAAATGCGTATTATTATATTACTTCCATCGTTTGGGATTACCTTAACTGAGTTGTGGAGGTCAGATAGGCAGTTGCTTCATGTAAAATACTACAGCTACATCCGGTTTGACTGGAAGCCAACCCCAAAATATTTGAAAAAGGTTAGGCAGATTATACGTTCCGTTGTTTACGGTAGAAATGTGTTTTAGATTGAAATTAAGATAACTGATTATTTTGATGAAATTTTAATAAAAATTATCAGTCAACTTTCTTTCACCAAATTTGATAAATACGTATATTAATTTGGTTGTACAAAGTTCTATGTTAAATTGTTATCAGCTAATAGGACCAATTCTTTAATGAATATTACAAAGACATTTGCTCGAAACTTTGACGGCAATTAGTAACTGGATTAGTATTCAGAAACCTTATTTTTATTGCTCTAATAGCCATTATTATTATCATGCGATCAGAACCGTTACCGCAAAAAAATACAATACGAAACTGTCAAAAACTGTAAATTATGAAAATGTATTTCTAATCACCGCTTTTCGTTAATGCCTGTTCCTATGAAACAATCAGAAGTTATTTGCGTGTCTTGAGCAGCATTATGGGAAAGTGCGGCGCCGTGCCATCCCCCTTCACGACCCCTGCCTTAATGAAGCCCATCTATCTGTTCATTAATTTGCATATTACAATTTGACTGCTAGTGCCCTAGGCTAGTTTGAAACAGACCGCACCGAGACGCTGACATGGCCGTAACGAAATAATTAAACTGAAAAATGACACCTAGGACTAAGACAGTTTAGGTCATAGGAAAGTTCAACCCAGATGAATTTTGAAGGATTGTAAACCGAAAGTTGTATTTTCATCACTCGGTTTGCATACTTTGTAAAAATGTTTGTCCACGGTATTAAACCAGGGTCTAGTGAGGAAGAGGAGGAGGAAGATGTTATGGATATTCTCATGGTCTGTTCTATGCAGGCCTCTCTTCTCTACCAAAAGTATTAAAACACCAGAAAGAGCAAGGAGCTGATGATCTTGTAATTTTGCAGAAAAGAAGAGAAGAATGCGAGCGCAAGGCGAGGAGGGGGGAGATGGACCCCCGGCTGGAGTTCACCTTCCAGCTCCTGATAGATGGCACAGGCCTCCCGCGACACGCCATCATGGACCATGTGTTCGAAGGAAATATGGTAAAAACAAAAGCAAAATTGAAAAGTTTTTCCTGTCTTAAAATCTTTATGGGATGTGTGTAGTATTCCAAAAACGCCAAGATGTATTTAATTTGACCTACAAGAACTAAAGTCTCCGACCTATAATATCAATTCTTGAAAAAAATTAGTGTGTGCTAAAGTTCGATTATTTCTTAGTCTAGAAAAAGGTTTATATTACACCAATACATATTTTCCTGCAGCTGGATGACATCAACCAGCTATTCCTACCACATATGAGGAACAAGCTTCTCTGGTATTACCAGGATGTGGAGGAGATCGAACATCGTCCATTGCCCGAAGGCACGAAGAAAGGCCAAGGAAAACCACCACCTCCTATTATAACCCTGAAGAAGAAGCTGTTCCTGTCTGATGGCTGGGATGTAAGATTTACAGGCGTTTGCATTTACATGTTCAGAATTAATGTCAGCAAACAGCTACCTGAAGAAGGATTTCATAAAGATCTGTGAGTGTCATTTGTTTCTCTTGGTGAATCCATCTGATTAATTTCCTGAAGGGCTAATCTAACTCTCCTTTTATAAATACAGACTGAAGTTATACCAATCTTCAACCTGAAAAAATGTGTGGTTAATCTGAAGATTAGTTGATTAATAAATAAGTTAATTAATAAATTAATAAAATAAAGATTAATCTGTTTGGAAATTCACTCTGCATTTATCAATAAGGGGCGAATACGTAGACAGAGAATGCTAGCATTCTCTGTCTACAGGCTAGTGTCTATAGCAATAAAAAAGAAGAAATAGACAGAATGAACTATGTTATACCGATCAATTGCGCAATAGATCAGGTCAGGTGATGTCGGGTGCTGTGTAAAAATGTGTAAATTTCCTATCTTATGATTTTTTGTGCAGATTCTGTGGTGTCCTGAATGCTCAGCAAGTTGGACTGGTGACGGCAATAGAACGAGTGATGGAACATGTGTACATGAATGCCCTGGCACATCCCAGCAGTGACGGCGAGGAAGACGAAACCAGGTTTCCAATAGTGAAGAATCAACTTCTGCCCGGGTTAAGGTCATTTTGCAGTGCCCTGAAAGGTTGGTTATCAGTCTAAGTCACTTTTCATATAGATGCCATCTATAAAAGAATAGAAGAGGAATTAAACTTTTTTTTAAATACAAACTATTGCACACAAAAACCATTTTTTTCTCCTCCGCAAACTAACGCGATTCTTTCATTTTTAATCCTAAGTAATCCCAAGAGTTGAATAAGGGAAAAAAGATCGGCCGCGTTAAATAAACTTGCTTGAGCCAGAATGTAGATTATAAACACAGAAATTGTTATAGCTTAGGTATGGTAACTTTTTAACACCCACATTAAAAATTTGCTACTTTTTTCCCCAGTATGTGAAGACGTGTGCAACCAAGTGAACCTATTCGATGATGGCCAGGCCCACATGGCAGAGCTACAGGACCACAACCAGCTGAAGGACATGGCCAAGAATCCCACCACCATCACCATGCTAGAGGAACGCGTGAACGAGTGGATCAAGAAAGTTATGGAGGTCAGTAAGGGTTACGTGGTGTTCTAGAATTTGAGTGGGTTTGGACCATCTACAGTTTTAGAACAAGGGATGATTACAAACTTGAAGATTTTTTCATGGTTTTATATTGTTAAATTAAAAAAAAAAAACTTGCAATAAGTATGGGAAAGTATGTGTGGATGTTTTCACAACTAAACAGCTAAACTAATTATGATAGCATGATATTAGGTGTAGAGAATTTGACTGATACTTTCCCTAGACAGCACGGGAAAATTTTATTTTATATTTATTTAAATTTCACGACATACAAACTGCTTTCAATCATACTGTACGAGTCGGTCTGCACATGACACGCATTGACATCGCCATAAAAATCAAACTTTATGGCGATGCTAACAACCGTCGTGCATAGGAGTGCAAATGTACCCACATAAGCTGCAAGTAAATCGCGTGCGTATCGTGATTTAGTTCCGTAAAGCTCACGTCGCTTTATGCAAAAACTTTTATTAAGCTATTCGGGAAACTCCGCAATAAATACGTGGGAAAAACCGTAAAAGGTAGCAACAAAAAAAAGTGTCATAAACAACGTATGGGTTCGTCATAAATATAATAAGCGAATGGGTACTTAACGTATTTATTACCGTTGCGTTTTCAGATTTTAAGTGAAAGTGAACAACTAAGACGCGAGGTGGACTCCAGCGGCCCTCAAGATGAGCTGGAGTACTGGAAGAAGAGAGGTGCCCAGTTCTCGCAGCTTGTCTCGTATTTACAGGTATGATACCTTTGTTTTACGTAAAACTTACAGATACGTAAATCTAGGACGCAATGTATTTCTGACTGTTTGTTAGTGCGCTGCTTCATCATTCATAGCTGGTGCACATCACTCACTGCTGGGCCTTTTTCTTGTACCAACCCAGGTTTTGTCATACTCATCTTAGGTCCTACCTTGAAAGAAGCATCATAAAGGTTTTGTAACATTTTCTAGAGATCATCAATTTTTTTTGAGCAAAACTACTAGGTTATCTGAAAATCTTAAGTGGGGCCTTGGGTAAGCAACATTGATTTTAATACCGTAGTAGTCCCAATTTATACTCTTCATGAGGAATTGGCTCTACAGATGGTGACCCAAACAGTTCTGCATACAGTTTTGATGTTTTTCATTGCCGAAGCAATTGTTTTTCCAATCAGAAATCCAAACCCTCTAAAAGTAAAATCTTCATTACCCTTAATAAAGAATAAGTCAGCTTTTCTTTTCTCCTCTGATCATCCTTTATCATTTAATTTTAGCAAATTCCGCACAAACATATCAACAAGCCAATCTGCAAGGTTGGTACCTTGGCTGACTGCTTCGGGTTCGCAAAATTGTGCTGAAAGCTTGTTATTTATATCAACGCAAATTATGAATAATAATTATTCTAAAATTCTAATTCCACAGGACAACGAAGTACAACTCACACTAAGCTGCCTACAAATTGCAAATTCTAAAGTGATAAAACTCTGGCGAGACACCGACCACAAGATAACTTTCTGCTACAATGAAGCTAAAGACAATGCCAAGTTCATCCAGGCGATGGAGAAGTGCTGCCATTCATTATACCTGGACGATCCTGTGAAGATCAAGGATTCTATCTTGAGTCTGCTGCAGACGGTCCGGCTGATACACAGCGTGTCGCAGTTCTATAATACTTCGGAGAGGATATCCTCGCTCATGGTGAAGGTGGGTGCTTTTTGTTGCAGTAAAGACTTGGGGCAGGCCGAGTTACATTTGGACTGCGTGAGACTAACTTATGCGTGTCCAGGCATAAGTACCGTAACCATGTTTCATCTCCTTCAACCTTATGTTACAGATAACCAATCAAATGATAGAAACCTGCAAGCAGTATATAACGTGTCGATTCAAGGAAACGATATGGTCACAGGAACGGGCCCAAGTACGGGACAAATTAATCCACTGCATCAACCTGAATAGAACTTACAGAGAAACATACTTATTTGTAAAAAACCAACCGTTTCTTCCGAATACGGAACAGTTCAGTTTCTCAGAGAATTACGTCTTCGGGAAATTCGACACATTTTGTAAAAGGTTGAATAAGATCATAGCTATGTTCGACTTGATGGATGACTACAATAATCTGTTTGAGAAGAGAATGGAGGGGCTCCTGTTGGGTGAAGGTAAGTTTTTTTTTAATTTTTATCTTTGGTTAAAATGTAGACAACGTGTACATGAGTTAACTAGATTGTTGTTTAATTTACCTGATTGCTTCTGTCTGTGACTTCATCCGCGTAAATTTTCGGCCCCCGAGTCAACGTATCGCATTGCATCGCCCACTCGCGCTGTTATTTAGATTTCACTTAGCGTTATTTCTGACTTTTTTTTTATTTGTTCGGTTCAAGAATTGGGCTACCAAATGCAATATGATATTTTCAAAGCTTACTGGTGATTTTAGAGATACGCGCGTACACAAAAGTAAACAAACTCTCAATTAGTATAGATCAAAAGATAAGTCGGAATACAGATTATACGAGTCCAATAAACGCGCCCAGAGTTTTTCCAAACAGTAAAATTAAACTCGAAACTCAAAACTCTCTTATTTAAATTCCATAAAATAATACGGTGCTTAAGTATAATAAACTAAGGAATAAATAACACAAACAATTTTTATATGAAAAACATTTTCCATGCAAATATCAGCAGATGCAAAGAAAATAATTTCCGGAAATTTCCTCAGCAATAAATATTTCCATGCGACAGGAACACACAACACGGAAAATATTTTTCTATTGACAGTTACTGCGCGTACCTGCACTATTACATCTACCTACCCATTTAAAAAATTGACAGACTGTCTGTCAAAGAACTACAGCTGAGGTGGCCAGCCACCAAAGTACGGAAGCGTTACTAGGGAAACATAACCTATGAAGAGATAGCCACATGAAATAAGTAATGCTTGTCAGCATCCTATAACGATAATAAACCTTACCGTACCAGAAATAAGACCTACACAAAATTTTAACGTAAGCTCTTAACATAGTCTTATTCATTCACACAGTACACATTCCAACACCAACTAACACCAGTCATGATACTTATAGTCGCGCGGGGCATAGGTGGAAAAGATCACTCTTGGAAATTTCCATTTGTACGAGTACCTTACACAGAAAAATCTTAAAAGGATACTAAAACAGTCGTATTCATTTTATTTTTATTATGACGTGTCTTTAAAAAAAATAGTAATAGTTTTGCTTGATATATTGCTTTTTTTATTTGTCTAGGTAAGTAAGTATTATTTTGAGACATGGGGAAATGGTTGCTAGGCACTGACATTCATACTGGAAAATATTGTTTGCAAGCAGACAAAACTATTCCATTTAAAAAAAGGTTACATGCAGATTTGTTTTCTCATAAATTAAATTAATTGAATTTGAACTAAATAGAGTAAATCAAAATCGTTTTTCGTGTCTTTCTGTATCGTTCACTAGTTTTCTGCTACACTAAGTAGGTACTTAATGGATTTTCACGGGTTTTTACGATTATTTGGAGTAGTAAACTTACCTACAGTAATTAATGAATGTTTTGTAAAGTTACAAAAACCCTGCGAAGAAGGGACGGATCACAACATACATGTAGTTCATACATTGTTTTAAGTACAACGCTGGACGCAACAAACGTCCGCATCCGCCACAATCGGCACTTGTACCAGGGAAACATAGCTCAGAGAGGGTTGTTCAAACGTTTGGCGTAGAGGTTAATGCCCGGTTCCTATAATATTCAACTGATCGTCATAGTATAACAGCTACCAACCGTTTCCAAGTTACTAATAAGGAAGCGTAGCTTGGTGTTTTACAAAGTTTTTATATAGCCTAATAATAACAAACATTCGTCGGTTACTTGTCAAACGACAGTGCTCAATGCTCCACTTTGAGTTTGTTATTACAAAATGTAAGTTATGTGTGCTTCAGGAACCACGGCCTTATTTCAAACATTTATGAGATATTTAAATACTTATGGCCTTATTTATAAAAAGTTATCGAACATCTAAAACCCTGCTAAAGTCTGATTGTTAAAAAGTGTTACTCAAAAACGCATTTTAGCACATAAACGTTCTATAACCCTAGTATAAAGTTATAAAAGCCAGAACCCTACTTTAACGGTGTTTTAAGGAAAATATGGCTGACTCTCTAAAGCAGCTGATTGATGATTACAAAGAAAATGACATTTAACCATTTGACGTAAAAATATTGTGTGTCACTAAATTTCAATTATCAAGCAATCAGTTGACATTTACAATTACAGTTACAAACGTAGACAGAGAATGCGTTACCTTATTTGTCAAATTTAAATGACAGTGACGTCACCGCATTAGAAGTGTCGAAACTGTAGACAATTAAACAGTTGCCAGTACGTAATAATGTCTATGGTCACAATAGATTATTATTCGGTGTGTAGGCAGACATTATCGTTTGACGATTCAATGTGTTGATCAATTTGTTGGATGACTTCATTAAAATGGCAACAGTTTGATTTATAGACGACATAGAGAATGTTTATGAATACAAAATTAAAGGGTTTATAGACTTATCGAGCAGTATGTCTTAAACCTTCGATAAACTTTTTTATGAATAAGACTTATATTCCGGTTGTTTAGCTAAGGAAATGTGTAGTTCTTTATAACTTACATTTTAAACATATTTGCTATTGTTGCTAAAGTGTGATTAAAACGGTTTATAATAATTTAAGGTGTTCTTAAAAGTCTTTTCGTCCTCTACATGCGTCGAATAGATGTTGGTTACTCGCTGACCGAAGCCCTTTGATGACATCTAACCGGCTTTACGTTTCGTTGTCAAAACAAGCTGTTTTGAATTAAAATGATTGAAAATCTGCTTATTTTGATTTGTAATTTCTTTTTTTAATAATTCAATCTGATTTTGGTAAATAAATCATAAAAAAAATAATGTTAGCTATTACTGCCGAACAGAACAAATCACAACTGTGGCGTATGCTTTATAAGAAAATGAATGACAACACTGTGTCTGTAATTTGTAATCAACCTATCCCATAAAATAAATCCTATCCTAAATCTTGCCAATTCCACTAGTAAATAAATTAAAACTGAAAAGTTACGGAGGATATTTTAAAGTATTTTTTACGTATAGAAACCAGCGAAATGAGTCCATTATAGTGGATACTATCTTTAATAAAATAAATCTAAGACGGAATTCATAAAAAAACCCAAGATATTAAAGTGGGCAAGTCTCGTTTGGTAATTCTTGTGATTGATATCACTTTTTTCATCTGAATCTGAGATATTCCAGTCGGATAACATTTCTAGATTACACAATTCACTATCTGAATGAGAAATATTTATATCGTTTAACGTTAATAACGAAAACACGTAAAAAATTAGTACACAACCGACCATGTGCGGGCGGTAAAATCACATACGCGTCGTAACTTTGACAGATGGCTAATGTTTTTTTTTAGGGTTCCGTACCCAAAGGGTAAAACGGGACCCTATTACTAAGACTCCGCTGTCCTACCGTGTCTCTGGCCGTCTGTCACCAGGTTGTTTCTCACGAACCGTGATAGTAAGACAGTTGAAATTTTCACAGATGATGATGCCGCTATAGCAACAAATACAAAAAAAATAGAATAAAATTAATATTTAAGGGGCTCCCATACAACAAACGTGATTTTTTTGCTCGTTTTTGCTCGATATTGATAACGGAACCAGGTATACGCTTGAAATATTCACATAATATTTAGTTATATATTCACTATAAAAATAAATAATTAAATTAAAATAAAACAAATATTTAAGTGGGGCTCTCGTACGACAGACATGATTTTTCACGGCCTTCCGTATCCGTAGGTAACAAGTCAACGGTAACGTTGTCGCTTACGAAACGTTTGATATAGGACATTTTTGGATTACGCCTCATAGACAGACAATTGTACCATCCGTAAGTAAAAGCGAATCGTTTCTTGAATATAGGAACCGTAAGTAGACCATCGGCTCGACTGTAATATGTTTGTTATTGCCTGGTATTCCTACAGCGAGATTAAAACGCTTGACAAAAAAAAAAAAAAACTGGCACTCCGGGAGTGCCGACAGAAGTGAAAGCTTGAACAATTACGTGTAAAAGACATCAACGCGCGACTTATCCGTATGCTCGCTGGAAAGCGTTCGGTGTTGATGACGCAAGTTCCATGATTTTAGTTTACCCAAAAAGTGCTCAACGCGCCTTAAAAAGTTTTCACTTAAAAAAATAACCTGTTATTTAATTTTACTGCACATATGTGTGTAATTCGATTGTTATTGAGGCAGATGTAAAGATTTCAAAAGATATCATTATATTATCCATCCATTCATTGTCACTAAAAATACTTAGAGAAAATTTGAATAGAATAGAATAGAAAAAATTTATTCGACACAGACACAACACAACAGCAACAAACATATAAAAAAAGAAAGAGAACAATAAACATAACAATAAAATTGCAGTAAAAATAATAATAACTACAAAATAATCAATTACTATAATTTATTTTAGACCTCGAAGAAGCTATGCATACGTTTGAAGAAGCAAAGAAAGCGGTGACAACCTGCCAATACGACTACTTGGATTACAGAAACAACGAATTTGACAAAGATTACAATATTTTTGAAGACAAGACGAATGCTCTGAGAGAGTCTATAGGAAATACTATAGAAGAGAATTTTTCTACTGTTTGGGAGACTCCACAAGGGATAAAGTTCTTGACTAGATTTGAGAAGGCACGTTTTATATTTAACTTTATTAGTGGTCGCGTAGTGGTTGAAATACGACCATAGTTTAATTATAAGTTTGCACGTTTTCATTTCATGTTATTCTAATGCATTATTATGTAAAAATATTAGCATCCAGCCGTGCTATTCTGTAACCATTTCACCGGGTGAAGTGAGCCGAGTGAGCGTGGAGTGAGCTGTCAGTGTCATCCCACTGATGCTAGGGATTGACCAAGCATTATATTTACAATCATAATCGATATTAAATCTCGATTATGATTGTATGTTAATTGTATTGATAATTTTATTACGATTTCAATGCTAGTGTTTAAGTGTGCATCATGCATTACATTACATTATACACGCACTCACGCCTCAGGCAATATAAGGACTAGTCTAGGAAAAAATAGACCGAAACAACATTGAGTTTTTGTTTTTCTACTTTATTTCTAAAACCTCATGAAATGTAATGCATGATGCACACTTAAACACTAGCTATCTTTTTCCAGTGGCTTCGCCCGCAAGGAGGTCCTTGCGGGCGAGGCCGCTGGCAAAAGTTAGATTCATTTCAATTTGTTCGATTTTGTTAATGATTGAGTGTCTTATCCAATGCTACTAATATAAAAAAAAAATGAAAGTTTGTATGTTTAGATGTTTGTTATTCAATAACGCAAAACCGGCTGAACGGATTGGGATGAAATTTGGCCCAGAGATAGTTTATAACCCGTTTTAACACACAGGGTACTTTTTTACTCGGTAGCTGATTCCCGGGGAATAATTTCCGACATTTACGCGGGAAAAGCCGCTAGAAAAAGATAGATTCATATAAATATGTTCGATTTGGTTAATGATTGAGTGTCTCTTCCTGACCTACTAATGTTATAAATGTGAAAGTTTGTATGTTTAGATGTTTGTAATTTACTCACGCAAAAACAGCTGAACGTATTCGGATTTGGTTGCTGCAAAGTATCGAATGCCCAAAATTTACACTTCATCTACAATTACATACCTATATACGTCATCTATCAATTGTTAAGTATATGCAGACGACATCGCGGGCAAAACCTCACTTTAAAGTACGGAATTAACACTGTCTGTTACATTTTTACGTCTTAACGGCTGAACAGATTTGGACATAGGATAATTGTATTCCGGTAGTATGTACCCTTGAGAAAATTTTGCGCAGTCATGGGGGATTAGCCTCGGGCAAAAGTACAGAGGCCAGCACATAAAGCTACCCCAATCCGTCAAATTTGTTTGATAGATTTTCCACTTTATTACAAAAGTATAAGATTCATGTTCAATTGGGAAAATTTGACAGTTTGGGATAGATTGATGTGCTGACGTTTGTACCTTAAAAAAAAACGATCAGTACTGCAAAGTTCTTAGTGCCGATGGTTATGCTATTCCGGGAATTCATTGTAACGTTAACGTTTCGGCCCAAAACTTTCAGGGTTAATAAAACGCGTGCGTTATTCTTTCGTCTTTTTTTTGTGTATGGATATGTCAATATTTTCAATATTATTGTTTTTCAAAGTAGGTTGCAAATTTGTACCAAGAAGTCAGTATACGGGTAAACTTTTAAATGTTTTGAAACAGAATGGTAACATGTTTCAAAACAAATTGAACAGTATTAAAATCGGTTAAAAAGGATTTGAGCAGAAGAGATGAAAATTTTACGAGCTGTAGTGTATTCTGTAATTTTTCCTTATTGTACCATATCACATTTTTAAACAAGATTTTATTTAATGTAACCTGTTCGTTTAATTTGTTCGGGTTTCACGCCTTAAGGCACTGCTACTGATAAAGTGATTCTATGACTGTACGATGGGAAATGAAAATAGACAAAGATTACTACGGCGCAGGTCAATGTCGCATTTCAACACTACTTCAATTTAGTATTTTTTTTATTTTTAGGTGAGCCAAAAGATTATGATAACGAAACTGAGTGAAAAATACGACAGAGTGCTGAGATACTGTGAGAAGGAAGTGGATAAGATAACCAAAATGTTCAAGAGGCAGCGAGAAGATCCACCGCTGCCCCGCAACTACTCCCCAGTAGCTGGTAAACTATATTTTTTTAACTAAATCATATAATATGTACCAGGGACGTAGATTTCATAACAGGTGTATTGCAATAGTATAAACCAAATGTAAATAAACAAAACCGGGTTGATTCCATACATAGTATTGGAGAGTATTCATAAAAAGATTTGATTATATTGAGCAACAAACCTTAATTGCTTATAGTACTTTAGGAAGAATTAAAGTACACAATATATAATTCGGAATCAATGTTCTTTTATTAGAAACATGCCTATGACACGGCGCAATATACTCGTACAAGCAATCAAGTAAAATACTGTAGCACTTGAAAAGTGATTTACCAAAATACCTCAGAGCCACTCTAATCATATTTTATCCAGCACAGAAAGAGATGGCATTCTGTAACAAGATCCATCCCTTATGATGACGTCATTTGAATGCTGCCGTTGGTAGTTGTCTGTGTGACGTCACCATTTTTGTAGTCGATACAAGGGCGCCAGTGTCTATCGTAGGCAGACTGAACTTGGGCGTAGTTCGATGAGTATGTGTCCTTGCATCGTAACGTAAGAGCGATTCATAAAATACGCAAAATACCTCACTGTCACTCTTATCATATTTTAACTAGCATAGAAAGAGATGGCATGTTGTAACAAGTTTCATCCCTTATTTATGTGATAACGTTGCTCGTGACGTCATTCGAATGCTGGGGTGGTAGTTGAGCTTGTCCTACTCCACATTTTCGTGATCGATGCAAGGGCGACAGTGTCGATCGTGGGCGAACATTGATCGGGCTAATCAATGGGTTGTTGAACTTTTGCTTAGTTCGAGGAATATACTGTATTCATATAGGTTGTATCGTGATGAAAGAGCATTTAGTCCCAAATAATGAAGTTTATATTCACTTTTTGGACTCCTTACTCAAAGGGGTATAACAGGATCCTGTTAGTAAGAGTAAACCGTATCTATGTCCACTTATCGGTATGTCACAGGAATGTATCTTTTTAACCATAATAGGTAGTTGAAATATTCAAGAAATACTAGTTAATCTTATTAAGGTCGTTGGTCCATTTAGGTAGGGGTCATCCCACACTACGCTTGCCGATACGCGATCTCCACTCCGAGACTAGTCTGCTCGACCGGCTAGACCTTCGACCAAAATTAGCAACTCACTTAAAGCCCGGATAATTCCTTATTGATTTTATCCTTTCAAAAAAATACGAAGCATAGCCCGCTCCATAGCGCGTTGAGGGAGAATTTATAGACCTGCCCGACTGTCAGTGTCCACATTTCCACACCGTATGTAAATAACGGGCAGGACGCGCTAGTTGAAGACCCTAGACACCAAAATTTGCGAGATAGGTGATGAGAAGACTTGACAAAGCTGGCGGCAAAGACTGCCCAACCCAACTGGATCCTGCTTCTTTTTACTGAGCTAGATGACTTGGTTTAGGTAGACATACTCCTTCAAAACTTCGAGAACCGACTCTTCGATGTGGACTGTACTTGGTAAGACGTGTGAATTGTACATGACTTTCGTCTTGTCTCGAGACGCTCCATTTTGGCTGTGCATCTTCTAGTCTAGTGTCTCTGCTATTATGACGATTTCATCGGCAAAATGAAGGTGTGTGATGTACTCGCTGTTTACGTTGTAACCCTGACCAGTGTCTTCACATACGAGTAGGTATGGGCTCAGTAACAAGCACCTGGCTACAAAATAGGAAATCGTTTTTAAAACTAGGTTTTCAGGACGTCCTACAAAGCATAGGTCAACAGTTTCGGGGGTATCATATCAATTTTTCTGATTTACTTTTAATCATGGTTTGGCAGTTTGAGTATATATGCGGCCTACCCAAATGTCCTTTTTTTGGTATTGTTTGTCGCTTAGAATAATAACTAAGGTTTGTTGAGTCGTTGAGCACCTTAAGTTCAGATTTGACCTGCATGATTACTGATTAATGCGTGCACTGACTGGGCAGGTTGCGTCAATCTGTATAATTCATTCTTCAAAAGACCGTTTCAGACAGCAATACTGGGTCTTACATGATCTAACCAAGATTATGTCTGGATTAAAAAAAAAGACAGTAACCTCGTGAGTTTTTTTTTTGGTTTTTCTTCTCAGAGTTGTCAGATAGAGAACATCGTTTCGATCTAGTATAACTGACGTGTGAAAGTGTTTGTAAAAACTTACTTACAGAAGTAAAATCATTAATCATTTACAACAGCGGCTAGTTGTACTCCTTGGTCTACTATACCGAACAGTATGGATGTGCTCTACGGTACTTAAAAGCGACCTCGCCTCACTGTCTCATTACACCAGCTCTATGCTATTTGAGGCCACGGTTTGTCCGGCGTGCGGCAATCATGTCCCGCCCAGTCCCACTTCTTAAGTTGAACAGCCTTTTGAGCCACGTCAGATATCTAAAACATAAATAAATAAAATTATCCCCACTAATATTATAAATGCAAAAGTAACTCTGTCTGTTTGTTACGCTTTCACGCGTTAACCGCTGAACCGAGCGTCATGAAATTTAGCAGAGATTTAGCCCGGGATGTGGAGAAGGACATAGGCTATTTTTTACGCGATAACTGACTTCCACGCTGGTGGAGACGCTGGCAAAAGGTAGTACTCTATAGTTTCAGAATGTCTTCTTGTCCCACTTACCACAGAGAGAAGAGTCTTTGACCAGTGCATGTTGCCTGTGATAACCTTTGGCACTGAAACTTGTTGGCTCTTAATGGGCCATATAAGAAGTACAAAAGGGTGACTTTTAACCTTCTTATCAAAGGGCAATGGACAGGGCTATGCTTCGAGTTTCCCTACGCGATCGAATAAAGAGATATTAAGAAATCCGCAGGAGAACACAGAGACATATATTTCGAAGAATTAACATACTTAAGTAGCAATGGGAAGGGTACATTGCTCGCAGAATAGATGGCCGATGGTGCCGACAGGTTCCGGAGTGGCAACCGCTCACCGGAAAACGTAGCGTTGGAAGTACTCCATAACTGCTGACCTGGTGCAAAGCTGGTTGAAGTGGCGGTGTTTGGAGAAGGCCTATGACCAGTAGTGGACGTTTTACGGCTGAAATTATGAAGATGATGATAGTTTTTGTGGTATGAAAACCTTAGTCCGGTCTACTGAATCCGATCAGCGATATGATTTGATCTGGTTTCATGGGGGAGGGCTTTACTCTCCAGTAGTGGATGTCTCTTCGTTTTAATGATGAATATGACGAAATTAGGCATCTTGCTATAATGATGATGATACATTTATGTCTATCAGGTCGTATAAAATGGTCCCGTTGCCTGATGTACAACATGACGGAGACGGTCGAGAATGTGTGCGCTCACCCAGTGCTCCGGGCCCTGCCAGCTTCAGCCGACATGATGAGGAAGTACTCCAACACCCGCTCCCTCATTCATAACTACGAGGAGACCATGAAAGCTGTGTGGATGAACCAGAATGTGAGATATTTAAGAATTTATTTTATTTAAATTATTTGAATATGCGTTGACCGAAATTCCATCTCCCGACCGAATTTCGGTCACCATGACCAATCTCAAGGGAGATTAGCCAAATCTGTAAGATATATTTTAGTGCACAAGTATTTGGGCAAACACAGGTGTATTCATTCTTCCCTCAGTTTCATAGTCCGATGGGACGGCAATCTTTCACGGCCGGTTTTCCATGCTTTCCGAGTTACGGCGGTGTCACTTAACCAAATTCCAAACTCTAGGCTGCTATTAAGGAAGTCCTAATGGTAAAACCTACTAAAAATTCCCGACCTGGGAATTTTATTTATCACAGTCAAAGATAGAATTCACCGCATTCAAAATACAGCATTGTATCTGGGGGAATATAATTGAATTAAAACCTTTTTATGAGGTTTTGCCATAGTAATATTGTCTATGATAACATTTTTTTAATGTTGGCTGTCAGTGCAACTGGTAGTCAAAATATTACTTGTCAAACTTACTATTTACCACCCACCGCAAAACTAAAATTGTAATATTTCGGTGATTCTGTTTGAAAACTGCATACTACATACAAATAAACTAAAACTATCCTGTAATAAGTGACGTTATGTGCTAGTGCAAATAGTGAAGTAAATAATATTTGTGTTATTTGAAGTTTGAAAATGTTAGATTATGTAAATAACTCGGAAATTATTTCCTTAAAATGGTGTGTAAAACAAAAAAAAATCAAGAAAGAGATGTTTTATTAACAACATCATCAACGTTTTGCTGCCTCGGTGACATTCCTGCAGATTCAAGGAAGGGAAATGTGAATAGAACCGATTTAGTTCTTAATACGAAGTAAGCAACTCATACAATTTTTCCAATAGCAAGCTATTTATTCCAGTTGCATTGTCTCTTTTAAATTCTTAAATTTGATTTATTTGTATTTGGTCATTTATTTAAAGGTCAAATTATTTGTTCAGCTTTAACTCTGGATTTGATATTGAGAAAAACAAAACCTCTTTTTTACAAAATAGTTAAATAAAGCGAGTACTAAGTATATTAGGTACCTACGTATTTATTTTTGAAAACTGACCCGTAAAGACGTGCACTATCTATGAAAATAACTTCAAATAATAGTCATAAAAGAAAAATGAAAAGGAAAATGACTGTATCCATTTGTCATTTGCTTCTTTTATCATATAATTGGCGAAGGTTCAACCTACAACGGTTTCGGGGCGATTTAAACGTGATTCGTTTGCCACTTATTATAACTATCTATGACTACATTGTAACATTCGAAAGACCATAAATAGCTAAATGCACCAGGGTTTCATGGATGCCTGGATGTGTTCGAACGTGCTTGTTTACATCTATCAGGTCAGTGGGTCGTCTAAGGATGTCTAGCCCGTTGCCAGTTCAAGGACATCATCACAGATTACTAATATGTAGCAAGCTAGACATCATTCATCTGGCATTACAGAAAAAATGACTTTTAACAAACAGAATTGAGACATTGAACGTGAATACGATATTTCCGCGCGTCGCTGATTAATAACGCGCCTATTCAAAAGCACACACTTATCGCAAACACTTTTTTATCCCGTAGATCACCGGAAAACAATTTAATATACTTGGTATATTAATAATAATAAAATCACCAATATTAAGAAAAAAAGCAGAAATACGGGACGATTTTTGTCGATTTTTGTAGTCATACAAAACGTCAAACGACTGGCATCCGTTTTGTCATTGAAGTGATATTGTGATGTGACACAATAATTATCGACAATATGTACAAAGAGTATCTTATACACATTTATAGAAAAAAAAATGGCGTCGGGGTATTAACGGATGACGATTTTAGCGTCTGGAAAAAATAGGGTATGACACAGGACCATAATTGCGTAACACACTATTAATCAGAATCTGAATTATTTTGAAGGTTATTGCTAATCCATTCTTTCATATGTTTTGTGTGTTTTCATTATGGTTGTCGTTTTCGTGGTTTTCGATGGGTACTAAAGCCTCTGAGAGGCTGCAAAAGTTTACGAATGGATGTTTTGTAGGACATCGGTATTCAAGGAAACTCTGATAGGATTGACTTAAGAAAACCTAAACCACACTTACTTAACTGATAACAACCGCACAGGACAATAGATTGATAAGCAGCTCTTGCCGCAATCTGTTTATGGACGGGGTCACCCATCCATAAACAGATTGCGTATCCATTGCATATTGGGACTCCTCCGTGCTTCGAAAAGCACGTTAAACCATTTGTCCCGGCTGTTTTTCGTAGATCTTCGACAGTCGTTACTAGTCAGAAGCTCAAATGATAAATGATTATATTTCTGTGAGTAGGTTTGTACAAACACTTTTACACGTCAATTATATTTAAAAACTGGATGAGCTCGGCATTTTCTATTTAAATACTTTAAGAAGAAAGGCCGAAATAAACTCAGAGGTCACAGAGAGACCGGAAGCCGACCCCAACAAAGTTGGGAAACGACAGGCAGATTGATAGACAAAATTACTTGCCACAAAAAAATAAATAACACGGTGCAAAGAAAATGTTAAAAAACTTTTTCCAAAAAAAAAACAACCGACTTCCAAAAAAACACTACAAAGTGAAAAATAACTTTAATTTCGGAAGTCGGTGTCTTTGGAGCTGTATTTGAATTTTTTGACACCGCCTTCCGAAATTAAAGTTATTTTTCACTTTGTAGTGTTTTTTTGGAAGACGGTTGTTTTTTTTTTGGAAATAGTTTTTATTTTTCACTTTTTAGTGGTTCACATGTGCTTACCCCTTCACAGCATACCGGCGTGATGTTATGTTATGAACTGGTGTAAGCAATAGACAGAGATGAGATTTCAGCAATCCCAGTCCATTTGCTATCATTTATTGAGGAGTTCCGTTGCCTATCTCCAAAGTTCTTCATCAAATCTTCACCAAATTGAAATGAAATTACTACGAGAAAGTACTCTTCCAAAAAATACCTAAATCGTTTTGTGTGCCTATAAAATTTGAAGAGTTCTCTCTATTTCTCCAGGATCCCATCATCAGATCCTGACTTGATGATCATGGGACCACCTGGGAAGTATACCCTTTCAAACAAAAAAAAACAAAATCCAAATCGGTCCAGCAAAAAAAAAAGTTCCGGCGAATTGATAACCTCCTCCTTTTTGAAGTCGGTTAAAAAACATAACGTTGGTATTACAACAATAACAAAGACAAAGTCCAAAAGTGTAATAAAAGGTAGAAATACTACGACAAACCCAAACTGGGCCCGCGTAGTGGATTACAGCCCACTCCCTCTCACCGAGAGGAGGCCTGTGTGTGTTCTAGCAGTGGTAACATTAAAGTCTGATTATGTATTAAGTTATGCAGTTGACACTTAACTTTGTCTCATGTAACGTGGCCAAGATCAAAAAGCTGTCTATTATATATATTAAAAAAAAACATAAAAAAAATCGCAGTTCGAGTCCGCGCCGTTTGTTTTTATGAAAACGTTTGGACACAAAGGTAATCCGACGTAACCTAGTGAGGAGTCCCCATAATAAATAATCAGTTTTGCCAGGCATAATCTCGCCAATCTTGCTCTATGCCAACTATAAATGAAAAGTCACATTGACAACAAACTAATCTGACTTAACGATGGGATTCTCTAACTCAGCCCAAAGTAGCGAGCACAGTTTCGTGACGTGCGAGCGAAGTGAGCCCACAGATGACAGCTGTCATCTGTGGGCTGAGAACTGAGAAGACTTTCTTCGATTGTCTTTTTTTACACATAAGAAAAGATTTCGTCCGATATGAGCCAAAATATGTTTTTTAGAGGGTTTTGTAACAAATGTTCCCATGGTTCCCGATACTGCTGTAGCCATTTTATTGCCTGATACTAGATTTAGTAAGCTCATTGCATTCCTTTTGAAGTAAGCTTTCACTGCTTTGATGTTTATCAGTTTACAGCAGATTTACAGCCAATATTAGACGGCATCTTTAACTATTTTGCTATTTGCAACATTTTTTTTTACGGTTTCAGCAACTGCCGTAGCTATTTTGTTTGTTTGGCACTAGATTTTTTAGGCTCATTGTATCTCTCTGGATGCAAGCTATTTCTTCAATTTGTTTTCATTTCTGAGCATATTTACGGACGATATGACACGATAGGAGTTATTTTGCTCTACAACCAATCCTTTTGATCCCCAACAAGAGTAATACTTGGTTTACTTGCTGCACGCACACTGAGAATATTAATGTGTGAATGATTAAATACGTACTACGGGGTCTTTTTTGAGTGTGGGAAATCACCCACACTCAAAAAAAGACCCCGTAGCGGACAGTGAGCTACCCATTACTAGGGGTCCGCAAGCCAGCGCCTAGTACTACGGGGGTTGATTACGTCCTGCTCATTGAAGTTTGTACGATGTTGGTTAGAGAGAGACAAACAAGGTTTATCGATAGGTACGTTTTCAACTACAAGTGTTGTTTTACCCACCCCTATGGACTGCGATGACTGGACTCGGTTCAGGTTTACGGTACATCTTCTTTACTTTCTGATATCCTAGTACGTCGAGGTTTTTTGAGAAAGTCTTACGCTTTCTGTGACGCCGAAGCATTGCTAATGCCCGTGTATATATAGGCCTAGTACAGCTTAACATTAATATTCTCTTTTACACAGTAAACGAATCCTGTATGACCCGATTAAAAAATGACGATATTACGAAATTATTTTTTTATTGTAGCTACTCGTCCTAATATCATAATCATAAATCATTTAATTTAGGCAACAAAGCATAATAACAACAAGCAAGCATAATAGCATAATTAACATAATATTTTATTTAACAAATAATACTTAACTAAAAGCTGAGCTGGAAAGAAGGGAATTTCCGTAAATATAAAGGTGATATAGTTTCCCGATAAGTAGCGCCCTCTTTTGGGCCCAGCCGTAGTTTACTTGGTTCGGCCCGGGCAGTTTTTCTCTGGACCCGTATGTACTAGCAAAGCATAAATGCAAGGGGATGCGTTCTACATATTTTACCATCAGTCAGATGTACGGAATATTTTTATCTGCTGGGAAAAATATTTGTTAAAAGATTATATAACTTTGTTATTTATTTATATAAAATAGAATCAACACAAAGACTATTGTTGGTGGAATAAATTTTAAAGTATTTAATTGATTAAAGAGTCGGGTAATAATCGGTGCTCGGATACATCGTGGTCTTACTTACTTACGGAGACTTAAAACGAATATAATGCAGTTATTGAGAAGATTTATAATCACTTTTGATTATGATGTTTCCCATATAACTGCATACTTCATTTACAACATAACTATCAATTAACATTTAACCCACTACCACAAACACACTTACCTACCAACACACACACCAGCACAGAAATGTTTGCAAACTGGTTTTCAAAACGCAAAACTAGATGTCACTATTAGTAGAAGTTACGTAGCATCGTCCATCGCTGTATGGCGGTTTTTCCAATCAACCTCTTGACTGATTCTGCTACCCTAGTACAAAATATAGCATTGGTTTTGCATTTGCTCTGCAAATGCAAGCAAATGTTCAAGAAAATGAATGTAGCGTTAGTATAGATAGCACTATAGTTTAGTTAAATTGAACTACCACAGTGTAAGTTCGACGTACGGAATTGGAAAAATAGTAGAGAGTTTTACATAAAATAAAACTTACCTATTATTTTTTCATCAATATCCGGAATCCATCTTGAGTCAAGCACCTGTCTTTCAGCCTGTTGTCAGCATTTCCTTTGCCTCTCCGCTGGTGGCGCCCTCTATACTTACCGTAGGTACTAAGTATTTTAAGCGCGCATCGGGTGATGGCCCGATTTACCGTCATTATGAAACTCATGATGCACCAGGTAGACCTTACCTGGATTCCGGATATTGATGAAAAAATAATAGGTAAGTTTTATTTTATGTAAAACTCTCTATTATTTGTTTTGTATCAATATCCGGAATCCATCTTGAGTGATGTGTTTGTTATCACCTGGTGCGCTTAACCCAAAGACGCTATAATGTGTATAAGGACGTAAAATAAAAATATGGGTTATTAAAAACGAATGTATAATAATGAAAATGTATTACACTAATATGATGATACAGTTTGCAGCCTTAAATGAAATAACAAAATAAAAACTGACGAAAAATATTAATACCGAATCTTTCAATGAACAGGATCAAAATAATTAGACAAAGATACGGAATGATTGGGAATATTCGAATCAGTTTGCAATTCCCTTTGATAATAATTTTGGAACGTATGAATCATTTTCCAGTTACCGGTCGCAAGAATTTGATCAATCGGGAAGTTTTCTACAAAATTGAGAGAAGCTACTGCAGATCTTACTGAGCCTGGAGTTGCATCAATACCACTAGCTTTTAAGAGAGATCTCACCCATCCGCCGATAACAGTTCTAGACGCGGGTTTTACATCCCCTTTAGCTGTAATAAACAAATGTTTAATATTTCCTCGGCGGTTTCTAGTTATATGTAATAATTGTCTTAACCAAAAAATCGAATTTAATTTTTTATCAGGATGCTCCCTAAGCCTCCATCCAGACTGCCTATGGTTATGGTTGTCTGTTTTAGAACCAAATGCTGGCCACAATACAATAGAGGTATCTTCATCAACTAAACTAGTGCTGTCAATTCGCAACAATGTAAGATCGTGAACCCTGCGGCCTGATGCTAACAGTAAAAGAGTAGCCACATGTCTCGATACATAAAAGATATTATTTTCGTCAAAATTGTAAGTACTCATATGTTGCAATAAAAATTTTGGGTTCCAAATAGGTGGTTTAGCAGATTTCTCTCGTGCGACAGAAATAGCTTTTAATACGTGTTTTATAAAGAAATTTGACGACAGATCAATATTTGATGTCAAGTGTGTGAAAGTTGAAATAACAGATTTATGTACCAAAATTGTTCTATAGGCAAGACCTATATCACAGTGCAGATGTGCTAAATATCGAGCTACTTGATCCGCATTGGGGTATTTGTAACTAATTGAATGCGACTCACACCATTGCTTCCATCTGCGCCACGCTGGTCTGTAGGTATTGATTGTAGAGCCTCTCCAGCTTGACATAAGGAGTTTTTGTTCTTGATCTGTCCAGTCCGTCAAAATATCTGGCCACCCGAAATCAGCCATGCCTCCAAGTGTAGGTCTTGCACCTGCGGCGGATGCGTCCCTGTTCTGGTGTCTATCAGAGTGTGGACTAGATCTGGAATCAGAAAAGGGGGGTATCGTGCCCGCCGCTGTACATCTGCCTGCCAAAATACCTTGTTCCACTTCGGGGCAATCAAAATGTAGTCTCCGCTGGCTTGGTTCAGGTGTCTCAGAACCCTGGGAATCAGATTTGGTGGTGGAAACAACCAAGCTAGGCCGTAGTGCCACTGGTGACAAAATGCGTTGTGGTGTTGTGCTTCCTGGTCGTCCACGTCCAATGTTGCGTACCTTGGTACTGTGTGAGCTGTTCTCGATGCAAACAGGTCTATTTCCGGCATGCCCCACATTTGAAATATTTGGGTCGTTGCTGTCTTCGTGAGGTGCCACTCTGGGCAAGCCTTCTGCCGAGAAAGAGCATCCGCCTCCACATTGAATCTGCCCGGAAAATAGTATGCTGTCAGATGAATGTTCTGCTTGTCTAGAACAGCAAGTAGTTGTCGTGTTTGTTGGAGCAGTTTCTTGGATTTTGTGCCGCCCTCCTTGTTTATATATGAGACCACTGTCCGATTGTCGGTTTGCAGCAGTATCTGTGCATTTTGGAGTTGATGTTGGTTCTGACGTATAGCTGCGTAAACGGCGAACATCTCTTTTTTGTTGGCATGCCATGTCCTTTGTGAATTCGTCCAAGTTCCCACAATATTTGTATCGCGGAGTTGAGCCCCCCAACCGATATCTGATGCATCTGTAGTCAATAGATGTGTCACCGAGCTCAAGTGGATCGGCATCGAGTTTCCTATAGCTTGACTCCACCACTCCATCTCTGACCGAGCTGGTTGAGGGATAGGTATCAGCCGGTAAGGGTGTTTCACAGACAGTTGTCGACTGTAGTATTGCAGAGTGCGACAGTGAAGGCGGCCTCTTGGAGTCACGAATGTTGCAAAGTTGAGTCTCCCCATTAGAGTTTGGTACTGTTTGAGGGACCACTTTGTTCTCTGGAGCTGTTGGTGAAGTGCTTTGCGTAGCGATAGGCACTTCGGCTCCGACAAGGACTTTGCGTTGCGTTTTGTGTCCCACGTTATGCCGAGAAACTCGAGGCATTGTGTCGGAACCAGTACAGACTTTTCGAAGTTGATTGTCCAGCCCAGTAAATGCAGAATCTTCATCGTGAATGCAATGTCGTCTTCCAGATGCGATTTTGACTGGTTTGCTAAAAGGAAATCGTCCAAGTATACGACGCACCTGATGTTGTGACTCCTCAGGAATTCTGCCACCCAATTGGTTATCGAGGCAAATGTTCTGGGTGCCGATGAAAGACCGAACGGCAAACAAGTCATTTGAAGTAGCTGATGCTGGTGTGACTCTTGATGATAACTTAGTCTCAGAAACCTGCGATGCTGCTCTGCGATGGCTACGTGAAAATATGCTTGGCTTAGATCTAGTTTGGCCATCCAATCTTGTTGTTGCAAAAAATTTGGAACACGGAAGTGACTGAATAGTTGAAACGGTTTGGCTACTACGAACTGGTTCAGTTGCTTCAGATTGAAGATAGGGCGGAAGGTCTGATCTGATTTTGGTACTAGAAAGAACGTGGAAAGGTAGCTGGGCGTCCGTTCTGCAGGTTCTAGTACACCCGACTCTAACAAGGATTGAATCTGTATGGTCATGTTGGGAGATGTTTTGGTTCTGTAACATTTCAGAACCGTGGGACTCGGAAATATTAACGGCGGTTTCAGTATGAAGGGTATGCGTGCTCCGATTAACAGCCGGCATATTTTGTCTGGCGCACCTAGATTGCTCCAAGCATACTGAAATTGCTTTAGACAACCGCCTCGAAATATCCGACAGTCAATCGCGACGCTTGTTCTTAGTGAAAGTCTGCGATTGCGATTTCTTTCCCCTAAGTTTTGCTCGATGATTGCTTGCTCTGCTTTTGTTTTGTTGTGAAGCGTGTGGGCCATGTTTTTGTCTTTTATTGATGTTGTCTCGACGAAAAAATCTATCATCACCTTGCTTACTAGTGGATGGTTTTTGATTTTGATAAAAATTTTCTTTGGAATAAGTTTGAGGTACTGATTTTGTTGATACATTTAATTTATCCACCCCCCCAATTTTTTGAAGGTAGGTTTGCACTGCTTCTTCATTAAAAAGTGTTTCTGTACTGGGAGGAATTTTATGTAAGACATCGCGATGAAATCCTTCGGAAATTTGGCGCAACAAAGCCTCTCGACGTATATTTATTAAATCGGCTCTACGACCGCACACTATTTGTAGCAGGTCATCAGTAACCTTACTATACGCGGATTCTTTCGAAAACAATGTCTCCACTTTTTCGAATAACGTGTTGGGTGTCAACGTTTCTCTAGACTCATTTGACCAATCCACCAACGATTGTAATGTTTTATGCAATTCGTCTTTTTGAGAAAGCAAAGCATTCGTTAATCCAGCAAAAGATCGTTCCAATAAATATGAGCGTGAATCTTCTTTTAACATATCCGATTCAAAACGCTTTAGTTCGTCGTTAACATTTAACTCGACAAACCCGGGGGTAGCAGAATATTTCTTTTGTGCATCCGAAAACCGAACGGCATACCAATCATCACTCTTAAAACGCTGTAGTTCCGTTAATTTTTTTAAGAAATGCTTCATTCGCCCTAGGATAAATCGGATCTTTTACCGTTGTACTGACTTCCGACAAAATCTGAAGTTTGTTATTTTCAGGTCGCCGTAGGTTTAAATCGTTTATGGTAACTGACGTATTCGTTTTAGCACTAGAATTTTCAACTTCGGAATTTTTCGATATAAGGTTCGTTAAATAGGCCACTTGTTGTGATAAGAACTCAAATTGTGCATAACTCACGGTTTGGGAGTCTCTTCTCGCTCTGCGTTTCCTAGGGCTAGGTCCACTACTCGTAGAAGAACCACTATCACTTTCGTTTGTACTTGGCGACTGAGAACGTACCCGTTTACGCTTCAATGACCCATCATTAACACTTTCTGACTCTAAATTATTATTAGAATTTTCCATACTAACAACGGAGAGGCTAAATTCACGAATCTAAAACTCAAATAGTTTTACTATTTTTATATATAAAACTAGTAGGTAGAACTTTTTCGCGAAGTTTAAATAACGCTAACAACTGAACGGCGCGAAAAACGACGCTATAATGCCGGTAAATCGGGCCATCACCCGATGCGCGCTTAAAATACTTAGTACCTACGGTAAGTATAGAGGGCGCCACCAGCGGAGAGGCAAAGGAAATGCTGACAACAGGCTGAAAGACAGGTGCTTGACTCAAGATGGATTCCGGATATTGATACAAAACAAATAATAAATGATTTGTGATCATCCACCCCATTATTCCGCGTGTAAAGTAGGTTAGTGAATTTACCTAAAAAGCTTTTCACTCCGTGACTAAACAATTGAACAGGGATTGTTACTTATTTTTATGAAAACTAGGTCATTCTCGAGATTAATTTTTAAATTGGTTTAGTCTCTACTCAATAATGGTTGTATTGAATCAAATAAAATGGGAATATACGTATAGGTAGAAATGGTTTGTTAATAAACAACCGGCACATAAGTACTTTGTAGCGTAAAAATCCAACAGGTGGTTGAAGTACGAAGTACGAGGCGACCTACTAGGAAAACATAACTGCCAACGAGTAAATTGTTGTACCTTTTTCATTAGACCTGATGGTGCTTCCTATTACAATTTTTTTTTAACAAGCAACATAATAAGTCCTCTTTAATTAAGATGAAAAACAACACGTTGCGCATAGTAATGCGCTTTGAATGGCTTTCAAAAAGTACCTACTTATTGTTAATAATATAATTATGTAGTTTGCGATTGTGATGGAATAAGTGGGGATCGATTTCAGGCTATACTACATTTTCTTGCAAAAAAAGTGTGCTTTTAATGCACTCAATCTAATTCCTACTATGTCCCTGTTAAATTTTGGAACAAGTTTTGAAACCCATATGAAATTTGTCGTCATTTTGCTTACTTTTGTAGAAAATCTTTTTATTTTTTCTAAATACAAAACAATTAAATGGGCTTTAATTATATTACGTTGGGCATACAAAATAAAAGTATTGATGTACTCATAATAAATTAATGGCTTACAAGATGCGTACTTATTTTCCGCTAAACGACTTACTATAAACCTTTGCCCTGTGTTTGTTTACTATCAAAATCTTTTTCTCTTACAAAATAACAGGTTTTTGATAAAGACAAAAGAATCTTAACCGATAAAAATAAAAATAAACTATTTTTGAAAGCTAGCTACACTGTAAACGAGAGGCACGGAGTATTTTATTAAAAAAAAACTAGATCCCTACGAAAATTGTCATATAAAAATTTATTTTTCTAATCCGTAGTTTGCTTATCTCCATTGCTTTTTGTATATTTTCTATTTTTGTTTGATACTTTTTGGTAATACCCAGGTTTGACAGCCATGTAGGAGGCATGGCGTAATACAGGTGTCCATCACAGGTTTTCTCATGTGTAGGCTATAGTTAATATTTCTTTTAACGACCAGAACTTTTTCCAGGTTAAAATTATTCTTCTCGTTACTTCTTCTGAGCTACTGTTGTAGTGTGTGTAGTTTTTCCAGATAAATATAATTGTCAACAGTTTTTCCAGATAAATATAAAAACTTGAGAGGTGTCAAGGGACACCCGGATGGAACGAAGTTAAAAAAAAAATCATAATAATAAAATAATAAATAATATAAAAGACGAAATGAAAATATCTGGCTTGCTTTCTATAAGTGAGAGAGAGAGACAGACAGAGAAACATGCGCACGCCGCACGGCTTACAATAGCTTACTATAGCAAAAAGTGTCGTTACAACTTTTCGTGAGAATTTTTTCCGTCTAGCCCCCTTTCACAACGCGCGATAAGGAACTTCTTTCCAATTGTCAACATATTATATTATGTGTCCGTTTACTTGTATTGGTCTTTCGTAATTATTGGTAATTATTTTTGTCTTATTTGTGATCATCTCAAGTCCGACTTTTTCACTTTCCTGATCGAGTGTCGTAACCTTTCCTCTAAGTCTTTAGGTGTTTCAGCCAGTATCGCAATGTCGTCTGAAAATCTTAGATGATTGAGGTACTTATTTACAACACGAAAAAGTATAATTTCACTACGAGTGCGAAAGTGTGTCGAAGAACGCTGAGAAGCACCGTGTTGTGCAGCCCGTATACCTTATTGCGAAGTAAATAAGATCTATTTTGTATTGTGATCATAAAATGCGTCGCGTCGCGTTTGGTTTGTACTGACCCTTAAAATGTAAGGGTGATGATGCATCATCATCATCTGCTTAGCCTTTTCCCAACTATTTTGGGGTCGGCTTACAGTCTAACCAGATGCAGCTGAATACTAGTATTTTACATGGAGCGACTGCCTATCTGACTTCCACAACCTAGTTACTGGTTAATAGGATACCCGTTGGTAAGATAATAAGATACAGTTGACTTACATACACTTGACTAATAGTCACTATCCTATCCAGCCCTGTGTAGCAATAAATATAATAAATTGAGTATTCATAGGCCTGGGTCATGTAAACCACCAAATAAACGTGCTGGCTCACATGTAATCGAAGCACTGTTGCAGACTTTATAGCTGTATTTTTGCTTAATAGTATTCATTCAAATTCAAACTCAACAGCTTATAATTCATTTAGATGAGTTATGAATGTTCATCTCACTATCAATGACCTGGACACGCCACGATTGCGGTGGTAAGTACCATCTTTGAGGAGTGCCTTGAGAGGCGCCACGGCGTCCTCACCTTCCGCCTGACGCAGGTCCTCACCGGACACGGTTGGTTCGGGAGGTTCCTGTTTTGGACAAGGCGGGGGGAAACGCCCGGATGTTTCCCTTGCAAAGATCGCCCTGAGGATACGGTGGAGCACACGGTGGAGGTCTTTTCGGCTTGGGCGAAGCACCGATCTGTCCTTGTGGAGGCGATCGGCGGTGGCGATCTCTCGCGTCCGGCCCTGGTCCAGGCCATGGTACGGAGCGAGAGTGCATGGGTAGCCAACGTTTACTTCTGCGTAGCAGTAATGCTCGCAAAGAGGGAGGCGGCGCAAATGAGGGAGAGGCAGTATATGCACCCTCACGGCCCTAGCCTCCGCAGGATAAACCCTGGGCGTCGGGAATCCCAGGCTGATTATCGGCCACCGAGGCGCGGCCTTGCAGACGGCGACTAATGGGTAGCTCGCTGTCCGGTAAGGACCAAGTCCGGGTCGACGGCACGTTGTGTTCCACGCGCGCCTCAAAGTGATGTCAGCACCAACTGGTGGGGCCAGCGAGGGCCGATGCCTGCCAGGGGTGCGGGTTGTTCGAAAGAGATACCGTCGCCCCTGGCACACAAGCAACTGAAGGAACACGGGTGAGTTTTAGTCAGTCCAAGTCTGACACGCCCTTCCGCTCCACCCAGAGCGGGAGAAGTTATTTGATGATTTCTCACTTTTCTAGTTTGTTATTAAAATTCTTTTTGTATTCAATAACCCATTTTTGAGGAAGGTTGTAGGTCATCTCTCTTACTAATTAACACAGAATAAAGTAATTCCAAGTTTAAACCTATGACAATGTATGGTTATTCCTTTGTTAAACATGATATAACTTTATTCTGTGTTTATTAGTAAGAGCTTTAATGTATTGATATAGAATAGATAAAATAGGTGGTGATAAAAAATTAATAACAATAAAAGCAACCGACTGTTTAAATTAATGTTATTTTCCATTCGCTAGTGTTTTTCTGTGAATTCAATTGTTTCTTTTTTTAAATAAACTTTTAACTTTTTAATTTTTTCGTTACCTCGTTGTATACCTTCACTTGCTAAGTAAATAGCAATGACAGGCAATTATTATTACATCATCAACATAAACGAAGTGGCAAAAATACGTTTTATTGAAAATAACTAAAAAACCACTAATTAAAACTCCACCAAACTTAAATGGGACCATTCTGTAAGTAAACACTTTCAACCTAAAGAAGAATTTTTCAAATCGGTTTGAAAATGACGGAGTACTGAGGTAAAAATAAAATAAAATACAACAGAATTGAGAACCTCCTTCTTTGTTTGAAGTCGGTAAAAAATTACCTATGTCACAATATAGGACGGATTCAATCTGATAGTTTTAGCGGGCGGAATAACTTAAATGACGTCGTCTCGGAGTACTAGAACGTCATAAATACCCAGAAGCAATGTCAAACGCAAAATTTGTCTATTGTAGTTTTGTAGCGGAATTCGCACTATTTACATTCGTGCCAGTGCTAGGCTAGCATCAGAAAGAAGAGATGTTGCAACAGTAATAGTTTTGATGATGATTGGTGCGTGTTAAAATTTAAAAAGTTTGTACTATTTATTAAAGCAGAATAGAATTAACAGACACTTCCACGGAATTATTGAAGGTGTGTTAGTATAATATTTGTGTATATCATTCTTCTGTACGTGAGTATGTCACTGAACTCGGCCTAAACGGGTGGACCGATTTTCATTAAATGTTTAGTTCCTGGATAGTTTGCATTTACAAATGGAACCGGTAGGTGGCGCTGCGTTCGGGTAGGACAGCGTCTGTCGGGACCGCTAGTTAACATATAAAATATTAACGGTCTTATTCATAAAAAGTTATCGAACATTTAAAACGTTGCTAAAGTCTAGTTGTCAAAACGTGTTATTCGTAAACGCATATTAGCACATAAAGGTTTTATAACGACTAAAAAGCCAGAACCCTACTTTAACAGTGTTTTAAGGAAAAAATTGCCCAGCTGATCGTTGTTCGTTTTTTGTATGGATACATTATTATTTTTATCGAAAGTAGATACATTATTATTTCCGGTACCTAGAACTTTATTCCATTCAGATCACGTCGTCCTCGTAGCAAAAGTATGAACTACAATTTACTACACAAATGCGTAGGCGGCATCTGCTACGGGTTCGTAGTAAGCGTAGCCATGGCAATGCTACGCCGTAGCTGCGTAGTAGGCGTATTGACGGAGCTTTGTGCTTAAAATAACTTTCTCGTAATGTTACTATAAATAATTACGTCCTTCGGTTTTGACATAGATAGATAGGTGTATGTTGTGTTTACCAACACAAATTGAGTTAATTATGCTTATTTAAAGTTTTATTTTGTACAGTTGTGGGATGTGGATGACTGCCTGAACAACACGCTACTGAGGATTGATGACAGTGGATGCGTCGTCGTAAACCTCGACCACACAGTACGACTTCTAATCAGAGAATCAGACTGCCTCGTCAAGATGGGAGTCGATTTACCCATTGTATGCCACTCGCTGTATGCTAAGAAAAATTACTTTACACTCGTCAATGATTCTTTACAAGTGAGTTGAAAATACTTTTATAGTTCAGCCGAGTTTAGTAGTTTGTACAGACGCCAGCAGGTCAAGCAATACCAAACTGTCAAATTTTCCCAATTGAACATGAACCTTATCCTATTGTAATAAAGTTTAAAATCTATCAAAGAAATTTGACAGATTGGGGTAGCTTGATATGCTGGCGTCTGTACCAGTAAAAGTTTAGTAAACTTTCATTCTTTCGTCTGAAATATTTATGAATTGATGTCAAGTTGCTTTACGTATACCTATATTTTTTCAGTTCCTCCTAGAAGACTACCTTCGCACAGTACGGCGTGTGAAACTCGAGGTTCGCCCACTTTTTCTCCCTCAAGTTGTACGCTTGTCGTCTCTTTTACTCCCTGGCCTCCGGTTTGTGGGTTGGACCAGTGACGACTGGCGGGAATTCATAGATCGCGCCAACGCAGCTATCAAGAGCTTTGATGTCCTAGTAACTAGGGTCCATGATATATATACTAACCGTATAATATACATGCTGAGTGGAATGCAAGACGTTACTTTAATTACTTTGCCCGGTAAGTTCATTTAACAGTTTAACAGTTATCATTTGCACTAAAATCAATAATTTTAGAATTCGAATTCGAATTAAGTAATTCAAAAAGAAAACCCTTACTCTATATTATTTTTAAAGCTGGATTAGCAGACACTTTTAAATACATAAATCTGCTATTCTGAATAACAACTGGACTCTTAGCTGTCGCATTTTTAAATGATACAAAATTTTGTGGTGGATTTTTTAGGATAACATTTAAACTCTATTTATTTTACGAGTTTCTAATCAGATGACAAATTATTTTTATTTTTCTATTTTACAGAAGAAACGCCGTGGTCAGTAGAAGAATTTATTGAAAACGTCGAAACGGGATGTCGGTAAGAAATATAAAAAAATATATATATATATATTACAAATTGAACTAAGCATATCAAGCCGTTTTGTTCCACGTGTTGTTGCCTAAAAATCTTTAGCAATATTCAGACAGTGCACAAAGTACCTATAGTTACGTACTACAATATATGCAGATATGATTTCAGTTGAATCGAAAACCTACATGTGATTTATGTGTCCCCCCAAGCAGCACAAATAGCTGTATAGCAACTGGACAACAGAATTTTTGAAAACTCGAGGCTGTTATGCTGTTTGTACAAGGGCTGTCTATCCCGCTACACAGCCCCTATAATTCTACATTTGGCCCCAAATTAACCAGCGCTGAGAATTATAGTAGCTTGTTAAAAGCATTCCAGAGCATTGTAAGAGATGTACATGGGCTGCACAATAGCTTAGACAGCTGTCAATAGGCCACTATCCAGCTCCTTTAATTCTCTTAGACAGCCACTAGATGGTGTATGGTTTCCTTACGGCGATTAATAAATCTACAAAGAAATAGCAACAAAAGACTATTTGTGCAGTGCAAGTGTTATGTCAAACTCTAATCTGTGGCAATTTAAGGTAAGTAATTTTTCACGTTTCTTTGTATCTCTATCGCTAAATTGTACTGCGGGTGCCAGTTTACTGTTAATATATATAGGTGTTATTATCAAATATTACACGCGCCACAGAAATAATATGGTTTTACTAAAAATATTATACAAAATAAATACGGTGTACGAATTATTCATGGATTTTTACAAAAAAATAACATTTTATGAGCATTCATATCTATTTGTAGCTAAAAAATAATGTATTTTTACTTTAATAGCTTTGAAATATCATGAAAATTTTACAGATATCAGTATTTTTTTTTCATATATAATCGGCTTGTTTACATTAAAATGGCGTTAATTTGTTATCCAGCAATCATTCTAACTAAATTCTCTTGAAACTCTCTTTTCTGTGCAATGGCCATATTTAAGTCTATTAATCAGCTGAGAACTTTACGCTAGCTGTACAATGGTTTTCAGTTATTCTAACGACTGGTGAAAGCAGCAAAGTGAGAGTATACAACAGCGTCTTAGGGATCTCTAATATTGATAGAAAACTATTTCGGGCATTTCGTACTCAAGTAGCTTAGGTACTTCACTTGATTTTGTGATCCTACTTATTCTTGCCTGTTATATCAAATCAGAGAGCCATTACTTGCCATGTTGCTTAGAAATGTATGTTATAAAGTAAGATAAAAAAAAAACTATAACTTCATTTAACCTAGCTAAGTGAATATTTAGCTAGGTTTAACTTTACGCTCTTCCGGCCGTGTGAAAGAGATGAAGCGAATTTGGACTGTCGCTTATTCGCGAATTTGCTTTGTCGCGAAGGATTTGTTAGCGCCATTTAAATTTAACCAATCATATTGATATATATATATATATATTTTATTGAAAGGAGTTATTCAAACTTGTGTTAGCCAGTTTTTGCCAAATCTTTACCATATTATCTTTATATATTGTGAATTTGTTACCCGTCACGCGCTACGCACCGCACGTATTATTATTGTTTCTATTTTGTTTACGATTTTTTTTTGTCTTGTAAATTGCGAGTCGTACGCACTCTTGCATACTTAAACACTTCTGCATTTCAATTATGCGAACGAAGTGAATAACTTAGTTTGTTTTATAATTTATCAATTAATAATAGTGTACATATTTTTGTGATAGTACCTGTAATAGGTGTAAATATTTTAATACTATAGAGCGTTTTACTTATTGGCACAAATACTAAATCCGCATACTTAATGATCTCTTACTTCTGACGTAGTAGGTAAAGATGCTAATGTTATTGCTAAATAATTGTTCTTGTTTTCAGAAAATAGAAATGCCGTTCAAAAAGTGAAGACAATAGAAAGAGGGGAAGGAAAATTATCTGTCATACCAAGTGCATGAGAAAAAGGATGGATGGTTGAGATTATATATTAAAAACGTCACTTCGAAATTGATGAAACTAGAATATTCAAAGCATCATACAGATTGGACAAAAATGCAATGCATAGTGAAACGGTCATCCATTGCAACATATAACAATGCAGAAAAAGAACTAAGTGGCATGTTGAACCATAGTGACACGTCAGATTACCCAGATGATGGAGAAATAAAACCAACTAATGGTTTAACATATAGAATTACCAAAGCCAAATCAAGAGTATGTGATTAATAAAATAAAACGCAGTAAATGTATACCATTACTTTTATTTTTACTGACTATTCCTTAGCCAACAGCTATAAATTAATAAAACTTTTGAGCGCCACTGACACGGCTTTATTGTTTTGTAACGGCCACACAATATTAAAATTTATCTTCTCATAAAGACGTGGCGCTGAGGGCTTGAAAATGCACATACCTGTTATAAAAGCCCTTGCGGGTGAATCGCAAGTAAAACATCTAATCTTGACTTTTATAATCTCGCTTGTTGATAGAAGGATTCCGTCATTCAATAACTGTTTCATTTCAACTACAATGGTGCCGATTCTCTTGTACACCGAACTAAACTAACTAAACTATCACTAAAATTCCTTACTTTTGGCTATGAGAATCTTAAAGCTATTCTGCAAAAAAAAATCTCTAAACTTAAAAATAATTTTGACACAACTAAAATCGAATTTGACAATCGCGGATCCTGGAGGCTTAGTAGCATGACGGTTTCTATTTCTACTTTACTGTAGAATAGAAATCGCTTGTTTACATTTCTCGGTGAAAAACTGACAACTGTCTACACGGAAACGTCATTTTTGTCTTGTCTTCCGTCGACAAAACGCTTCTCTACGGTTGTCGTGCCAAGCCTGCAGGTGGTATTTTTTTCTTTTGGCTTCGCAACGTGGTACTTGTGTGCCCTACGCAATGATTTTTTTAAGAGCTGAATGAAGCGTGCGCAGGAGGGCAGCCTCGACGTTTTTTATAGAACTTTTCACTTATTGTATGGAAAATAAAAAAAATATTACCTACATGTTGAGATTATGGGGCATAGGGGTTTCATAAAGGGGGTCGAATTTATCATCATTTTTGCGATAGGACACACCATTTTCGAGATATAAGCAAACGAAAAGAAAAAAAAAGATACAATACTGTTTTTGCACCTGAAGTCGAAGTGTTGGTGTGAATTTTAGTTCATGACCACTAGTTTTATTCCACACTTTTTTAATCGCGATTAAAAATAGTCAGATTTAGTTAGAAAAATTAATATAGTCAACATTTTTGGTGAAAAACGGCAAACTCAGAATAGCAAAATTACCATCTTCACTAAATTAATAATTCAGTGCAATCTTAGTGCTGTCAAACTAAAATATAGTTAAGTTTTGTCACTTTAGTCAATTTCAGAATGGGAAATCGTCGTTTGACAGGATTAAACTAAATTTTGGTGATTTTTAGTTTAGTTTAGAGAATTTTGTGCCAACAGAATCGGCACCATCTTCTAGAAAAAGATCAAGATTCTTCCGTTTTCCGACACCATAATAAACACCATAAATAGTTGGGTATTTCAAAAACATTACGGAAAATCGGCCAGAACTCATATTTCGAATTTTTATATAGAGGCAAGCCATCAAAGGTTATATTCAAACCAATGCTCTTAATATTTTCTAAAACGTCTAGCCACTTGTTTAAAACTATAGTTAGCGGATTGATTAGTCCATTGTACCAATATTCATCAACAGATTCGATTTATTATAAAGCAATTATTCTAGCTTGTAGAATCGTTCTCGGATCATTTGGTAAAATATCTGGAAATCTCTTATTCACAATTATTAGTAATTCCTTCAGTGCATCTTGAGCAACATTTCTCTTTATTGCCCATTCTTTTATATTTTCTTTAAATAAAATGTTTACCATATAAATATTTTCTCCCTCATGTCTGGTTTGATTCATTACTTTCAGTATTTCTCGTTACAATTATTTTTTTAGAAAGGTCACTGACCGAATCCATTAATTGTACGGAACTATGATCATTGGTAACAAAATCTATGTGAATAGGTCGTGTTGCGAGGTTATGACAAAATTGACGTTATCATAGCACTACTAACCTATGTCTACTCTTCAATAATTCTAGAGGCTGTGAAATAGATAATATTTACACTAATAGCTTTGGAATTAAAGTGGAGTAACACTACACTAATTTACAGCTCATGCAGTCTTAAAATGCTTTTAACCAGCTAGTGTTAAGCTCATTGAGGAAGCATTATAATAGAATTTGTGTACTCCATAAAAAAATGCCAATGGCAAAATTTTATTCTCTAATACAGTTCAAAGCTTAGAAACGGTGTGACGTTACCCCGTTATGCAGCTGTTTACAAACTTTGGTCTTCTTAACCAGCTAGTAGCATTATACGTAGCCAAAAGCTGGACAATAGTTCTTTCAAGTTCTACTAAAATGCATTTTGTTGTTTTTTTGTCCATTGTACAGCCATTAGTCAGCTGTGCTGTTTAACAGTGTAGAGATCGCCCCCCATACAGTCCCAAGAATCGTTTTATCCATTAGTACAGCTACATAAGAGCCTTTGACTGTAATATAGCTTGTTTATGGATGTAATTTCCGCTAATGTGCTGCTTGGGCCTGGTACTATGAGAAAATTCAAAGATGAATAAATCTTGTTTTTGGGCAAAGATCCTGGTACTCTTTATTATCTTAGGAGACTTAATAATGAAAGAAAAAACGCTGCACCCATCATTTTATCAATTAGATGTTACACCGCATTATCATTGTCTTATTGCATTGTTATCATTGCACAAAAATTGCAGTATTTAGCACAAGGCACTGTCCAGCACATATTTCATCGCTCTGCAAAGCAAGATAAGATGGATGCGGTTTTTTACGCTAGTGGATATGGGTATTTTCGAAAATGTTATTGAAATTTCAAACTTAAAATTTAGTTATTCCAACACAAATGCAAAGTTCACACACACACACACACACGTATGTATATCGACAGCCCGGGGTCAGTGAAGAGCGAACCCGACACTGGCGCCAGTTTTATTTTTTAATCCTGCGTCGGTTCGCGTAAAGCCAATCACTGTGTATGAGCTATCTAGCGCCTTAGGATCCAAGTTTCAACATTTTGTGTCTTTAGCTTCCTGCGTTAATTTTAATTTTAGGTTATTATTATTTATATTTGCATTTCTCGGAACCACCTAAGAATACCTACATGTGGAATGCAATAAAGTTTTGAGTATTGAGTATTGAGTAACCTGCAGAGGCCCGAGACGTTTTGAGTGAAATAAGGCACCAACCGACGACTAACCCGGTATGAACAATGCAAGTGTACCAAAGGATTACCCCCTGTTGGGGCGGGACTAACCTATTATTATTTCGAAAACTTCATTTGTACTTAACTTTTCGAACTCGTTGCGTATAAGGTTTGAAAGAAAAAATACGCAAACAAAAACGTAATAGCGTTAAAAAAAAAAAAACTTTTGTGTGTGCAGGTATTTGATTGACCCAACACTACACTGAAGACATCCCGGACGTTAGCTTTTACGAGATTAGGATGGCTCTGAAACAGCTTAAAAACAACAAGGTACCGGGTGATGACGGAATTACGGCCGAACACCTGAGGGCCGGTGGAAAACCCGTTCTCCAGAAGGAGGTCTTCCAGAAGCTGGTTGATTCCGTCATACTGCTGTTGCCTGTCATCTGTCGCAGTGTAGTGGGAATCAGCCAGGAGTTGACGCGCATCGTTCAGAGTACGGATGATATCTGGAATATCTGAAGGTTTCTTTAAGAGACATGTCATAGCATAACCTAAAGCTGACAGGGCTTTTCCGAGCTGATCTTGCTTGGCAAGCAGCCGCTTATCCCTTAATTTACAGGTCTCGACTAGCATGGCGCCAATTTCCGGGTTCAGAGCAGGACCTTTAGCGAGGGGAACATTTTTTGGAAAAACATGTTTCTTTAAAATATCTTCTTTAGTTTCCTTTATTAAACCACACGACAGAATTTTTTGAAATCGAGTGGCTCAATCTGCTTGAAGGTCATAACCGTACTCAACGATGTCAGCCTCGGAATGACCAAGGGCTTTTAATAATTGAGGGTTAAAATTGTCAGACTCAGCTGTTTCATCCTGCGGCGGTCTCGCAGGGTCAATGTGCGTCAAACAGGGCTCAGCAGCCTCCGCGTCGACCGTTGTAATAACTCCATCTCCAATCTCATTTGGGTGGTCCCTGTTTTGAAGCACGCATTCAGACTCGGCGGGAAGCGATAAAAACACAATGGGAGTTTGAAAAACTTGATTATTATAGCTACAGCGATTAAATACAGCTATAGCTGATGGTATGCCATGTATGTATGAGCGTTATTTTCCAGTAGGAAATAGCCGTACACGTTCCTTTGAATGCACTCAGAACCAAATTATAATTAGGTTTCTTGGTAGGTATACAAACGATTTCTCAAAACGTACGATTCCCGATGAATGCAACGGTCGTACTTATATTACTAAGCGACAATAAATCATCCGAAGAATACAACGGATTAAAAGGCATAGTGATCCCAAAGAATACAAAGGGTACATAAAAATCACCTTGAGGGTAGACATCATCATCGTCGTCTGAATATATAATCCTCCGAACACTGCGTCGATTCCCTTGAATTTTATCTTCGTACTTTTTCAACTTTCTTCTCCTTTCGTCTTTTTTGGTTTCATCACGATTCCGCTTAGGCATCTTAAAAAGTTTGAAATAAACCGTTTCCTAGTATTTGGAGGTAGGTGCTTGTGCAAACGCCGTGAGCGCACGGACAAGAATGAGGTGTCGCCTGGATGACGCGCCACAAGACGGAGACAATGTTTTTTCTCTTTCTTATGCTCTAAAGACTTGTGCGGCGTGATCGAAACGTAGGCAAGCTACTACATATTCAAGATTTATATCTAGAAGACGAAGACAGGATAATTATGATTATGATCTACAATTTTTGTGTGATCTATTTTTGTAATAAAACTTACCGTTTTGCTGAAAAACGCAAAACAGCTTTTTTTAGGCCTTTACCTTGAATAAAAAATATCCAGGTACGGGATCGATGGGGACTTTTTAGCGTTCATTTATAACGGTGTTCCGAACATTCATACCAATTTTTAGCTCTATGCGAAATTATTGTACCCTTGCATGTCTAAATTGACCGGACTAATAAACTAGAGTTACAGAAGTATAATCAAAACAATAACTCTCCAAATCTATTAAAACAGAATCCAAGCACAGCACCCTTAATTGCGTAACTCACGATTAATCATAATCTGTTTCGTTTTGAAACAGAATGCTAAACCATTGCTTCATTTGTTGAAAAATGTGTCTGCTCAACAACGTTAATAACGCAATGAATATTGTTGAACTGACAAAATGAAACAGATTATGATTGATCGTGAGCTACGTAATTAGGGTGCAGGCCTGAATGCGTATTTGGAGAAGACACAATTGAATATATCGACTTTGTAAACAATTGGTCCTTAAACTAAACAGCTCATACTGGCGAAACGGTAGGAAACGACGGCACATACGATTATTTTTTTAATAGTAAATGAGTACATTGACCACTTATGTATATTGTAAGCAGAAATCACTAAATTAGAATTTAGCAGTTTGACAAAAAATATGGTTGCCCACGGCGATACAGCAATAGAACGAGCATGAGATACAACAGCATAATCATTTAGAAATTACTAGAATTTTTTAGAGAGAAGTATTAGTTATTTACACATTTAAGATACAGCGCTGGGCTTGGGTTTTTTATCTGGTAGTATCTAGCTAAAGGAAATGTATTTATTTACACAGTAGATTGGATGCCCAAAAGAACATAAGCATTAAATAAATAAAAATAAAATAAAAATTTATATTCGAAAATATCTTAATATTTTCCCTGTCATAAACACTTGTCAATTTTCTGTTAAAAAGTCACCTTTCGTACATCTTCAACTTATTCTGCTACGCTAGTACTTTGGTTGAAGAAATATTGAACTAAATTGAACCCCTTGGTACTGTACCCCAGGGGTTCAATTGAGTTCAAGAGTTCGTGTACGAGTACGAAACTCAGATCAATACTTGTTATTGATCTGAGTTTCGTACCCGTGGTGAGAAAAGTTTTGTTTTCTAACTATGAGAGCTTTCATACATATAAAGGCTGATTTCTATATCAATAAAATTGATAGCATGCCTCATTTTAATAAGTATCCAACAGGCAGTTTAACTTAATAAGACTAAGTATCCAACAGGTAGTTTAACTTATTTTCTTGAGAACGCATTTGAAGATAAATTTTAATTTTACACACATTATTATTATACAGCAATGCGTGCGTAGAGCTGAACCGTAAGAGTCTCATGGTGGAGGAGGCAGTTGAAGAAGTTTTGGACTTGGTGAAGAAAGCGGCTCAGCAAATCAAGCCAACTGAAATCAACCCTGACTTCGAGTTTCTTATCGCTGAAGGTGAGTTAATTTTTTTTTATACACACCCTGGCACACTGAAGTAAAAATGATTAGTTGCAATGTTAGCCCGCATTGAAACATAGAGGTCAATAACCGGCTTCTAGTTGTAGACGTGAAGTGAAAAACTTATTCGCGGCGGCAAAGTAATCTAACCGTGAATAGGACAAAACGCCACCCAACTGAACCCAACACAGCTGCGGTAACCCCTAGTACAAGCTGACCGAATAAGCGATATCTAACAGTCTGAAGAGAGAAAAGGATACAGCATCTACGAGTTACCATGCATGGGAATGAAAGGAGCATTTTGTTCGCTTTAGTTTTAGCACAGTTCTTGTAGAAGGAGCACGTTTGTGTGTTCCGAGATTCGTAAATTACATTTAAAATAATTATTTTTAAATACAAAATCACTCGTGGTGTCCAAGGGACTACGAATAGATATGTAGATATTACAGATTAAGTGACGGTTAAGTTTAGCCGTCATAGAGATTTAATTGTCTGTCATATTTAGAGTTTATCTCAGTTCATTCTTTTGACGTCAAGGTAAAATTATTCGATCATAATGTTGGCCTATGCAACTACGCTATGCTCAAGCGATTTAAACTGATGATTAATGCTAAATAATCTACTTTGCAGCTCCGTATTCATAATAAGCGTTTGCGATTGCTGGTTATGGGTGAATAAATTATGTAAATATTGGTGGTATTTTACTACAAATGTAGAAATAAATAATTATAAAATAATTTTTAAACAGGGAGTGTCGCCTTTTACTAACCGTACTAACAACAAATTCCGTTTATTTAATAATAGTGATGTAGTTAAATAATGAAACTGAATTAGAATTACAATACTTATATTGCTTTTTCATGTTACGAATGTATGACTAACAGCTAAAAATATAATATTATGCCTTCTTGACTACTTCAATCTATCGCCAGTCTCAATTGGTAGTTTTGTAACTTTTGTGGAAGACTGAGAAATACAGTCTTTGTTTTTGGTTTTCTTGCTGTACGAAAGATATAAAATTAGATAGCGTCTTAGCAACTGCCTACATATCTAGTCTTATCATTATGATCTCCTTCTCCTAAATATTTAGAAATTTACTCGTTTATGTCTTGAATAGTCTCCGATAAAGTCATAGGACAGTGCACATGGTGACGGCTCTCATACACACACACACAGCTATCCCCTAGTTAAAGAGGTCACTATAACAAGAGTGAAAGAGATATGTATACGTCTCGTGTTTCGTAGTTCAATGACAATGATATCGAATTAATGTTCAGACGTAAACAACTTACTCCATAGTGTTCATGAAATCCTGGTAGATCAGTGCTACATTATTGCTTGCATGGTGTCCTTTATTTCATCGCATTCTATGGCACTTACTATTACGTACTAACTATAATAACCTACTAAAATGATGCTATATAGTCTTTAATGTGTTAACGAGGAAAGGTAACACTACAACAAATTGTATGGGATTTTAGTTTTTTAAATCAGATTCGTAATTAATTCTGGTTATGAGATCAGGAGATATTCTGGCTAAGCCAGTCTATAATTATTATAATCGTCAGTAACCCTAGAGCTGCTAAAAATGATTATGTTATAACTATATACCTACCTTAAATAATATAGCCAACGTTTTGTTATAATCACAGATGTCTTGGTTAGTTCTGTTATTCTAGTGTGCCAGATTCCAAAAAGCCTATAGGTAGATTGTCACCTGTATAAACTGACCACGTGGGGTATTTCTTCAGTGTGTGTGATTGGTGCGCTAGAGTAACCTGCGAAATTCAAATGATGGTTAGTTTTTTGTGATTTGCAAGGTCAGTGTGAGTATGTAAATAAAAATATGGTTCGTGGGAGTAACAAATATGTATTTACAGAATTATAATAATTAAAGTCATTAGTTTATCTTACAAAGTTAGATGTGATTAGAGTCATGTTTTTACGAAATAGTGATTCAATGAGGTCATTTGAACTTAGACAGTTGCATTGGTGATTTTAGTGATTATAATTCTAATTGAACGTGAACGAATTACATACATGCACATAAACTCAAGCCTGCCTACCACGGTCCTTACATTCTTTTGTTTCGTTTACGTTCATACTCTGACATTAATTCGTTTGGCGTAATTATAATGGAGTCTAAATGAATGCCTATGCCATTGGCCCACTGGGAATATAAAACTATTTAATTTCTTGACCATTTGTCGTTAACGGTGTACCGCAAGGTAACGATAATTGGAGTTGCTATGATTAAATATCAGAGCTAGAACTTTCTTTCAACAAAAAATGCATTTTCATTTATCATGTCAGTCTCAGACACTGAAAAAAAAACAACAGGCCAACCCAACCAGTTAAATGTTAAATCAAATCAATTCAAAAACATCGATTTGCATTTGCATGTGTTCCTGTATACCGCAATTTCTTTAGTACGTACGTGGCAAAAGTACTTACGGATTACACACAAAGTTTAGCAGCTATAAAAGTTTAAAACCTAAAATTAACACCTGCAAAGCTACAGTAATAACAGAAACCTAATAAACAGCTCGCAAAAGATAGAATAAACAGCATGTGATTTTTTTGCAATTACATGTTTTTCCCTAAATTATCTGTACTTCTATATATTTTTTTTTTTAATATTATAAAGAGGTAAAATTTGTTTGTAAGTTTGTATGTAGGGGATAATCTCCGGAACGAATGGTCCAATTCTAAGATTTTTTTCACTGGTTGGAAGCTGCATTATTTGTGAATGTTATAGGCTATAAATTATATTTATATGTTGCATATTAGCCGAGCTAAAACAATGTATGTCTAACCAGGCGGAAGAAAACAGAGTTATTTGCATGCGCTGCCTAAACAGTTGTATATAATTAATAATAATGTAAGGCAACTTGGTCCGCCCTAAATAGTTCTACAAAAAAGTCCGCAATACCATACTTCTATCTTTTATATTTTAGCAGATATAGTAGCTATTATATTATCTATACTTCTATATTTTTTAATATTATAAAGAGGTAAAATTTGTTTGTAAGTTTGTATGTAGGGGATAATCTCCGGAACGAATGGTCCAATTCTAAGATTTTTTTCACTGGTTGGAAGCTGCATTATTTGTGAATGCTATAGGCTATAAATTATATTTATATGTTGCATATTAGCCGAGCTATCACAATGTATGTCTAACCAGGCGGAAGAAAACAGAGTTATTTGCATGCGCTGCCTAAACAGTTGTATATAATTAATAATAATGTAAGGCAACTTGATCCGCCCTAAATAGTTCTACAAAAAAGTCCGCGATACCATACTTCTATCTTTTATATTTTAGCAGATATAGTAGCTTTAATGTATTCAAAACGTTTTCTTACTTTTGGATGATTTTTTAAGCAACTAAATATTAATAATAATAATAATAATAATAATAAAATCGTTTATTTATAAAAGTGGCACGGTTTACAATAAATACCTTAACAAAATAAAATAGAGCACAATTGCTAATTTGCCTGAACTAGGTTAAACCTGTGCTTCAGGCTACAAAAAATGCACAAATACTTAAAATAATAAATTAACAATGTGTATAAAGTAATAACTAAAATAAAACTTAGGTCAACAAAAGTAAAAATGCATGTTAGCGGTTTTATTTGCAGACAACAAGTAGATCTTCTGTCTGTGCATAATCAATGGATAGTAAATGTTTAAGTACAGTTTTTTTACAGCTATAGTAATTTAATTTATAGATACTTAGTTTTTTATTTAATCTATTGTACAGAAATGGGCCTAAGAATGTATAAAATCTTTCTACAAAGACATGTTTTGAGGTTGCATTCGTTACGCATACTATGTCATTCCGTCTCTTGTTAGTATTGTCAGCATTGTAGGTAAGCATGGTGTGCTGTTTTAATACTAAGTGCATAATGAAAAGCTGGCGAACAGTGAGTACGTTGCAGGATTTGTATAGCAGATCTGTAGGAAAGAAGAAGGGATGAAAGTTTGCTACCTTTAAAATTGCTCTCTGAGCTCTTTCAAGAGGAAGCAAATTAGTTTTAGGTGCACCACCCCAAGAAGTGATACAGTATTGAATAATTGATTGACATAAGGCCAAGTAAACTTGAGTGATTAATTTTGAATCTGCCAACGTTCGCAATTTTTTAAATACATATATGAGTTTGCGCACTCTTTTAGTTAGGCATTCAATATGTTTTCTAAAAGAAAGTGTGTCGTCCATTATTACCCCCAGGTATTTAATGTAGCTAGTTTTAAGGATAAAAGGGCAATTACACATGCTGGCTCTACGGTTTCCACATTGATGGGCATATAGATGAGGGTTAGTAAGGTTAAGTTGAGGCTTGCGCATGGAGAAGTGAATATATTTAGTCTTGTCGGTATTTAATGTTAGTAAATTGCTTTGAAGCCAATTAGTCACAGAATTTAAACCTAATTGAGCGATTTCAAACAGTTCACTACTGGTTTTAGCGGTAAAAATTAACGCCGTGTCGTCGGCATATGATATAATTTTACCGTCTTTAATATTTAGATTACACAAGTCATTAATATAAATCAGGAATATTGTGGGGCCCAAAATACTCCCTTGCGGAACACCAAACCCAGTATTTTTCTGCTCATCACTCGTAATATTATCTATTCTAACATACTGATATCGGCCGTCTAAATAGTCAGTAATAAGTTTCAGCGGCGTTCCTCTTATTCCTATGGTCTCTAATTTGTCCAGGAGAACTGAAACAGACACCGTGTCGAAGGCCTTGGCTAAATCGAGAAAGACTGCTAGGGTCTGGTTTCCTTTGCCGAGGTTTTCTGAAATATAATCAGTCAGGCTATGCACCGCATCGGCTGTCGATAGTTTGGGTCTAAAACCAAATTGCGCAGGGGATAAAATTTGGTTCTTCTCTAGGTAATTAACAAGTCTACTGTTTATAATTTTCTCTAGTATTTTTGAAATTGAGGGGAGTAAGGATATTGGCCTATAATTATTAACTGCGTCTTTATTTCCGGATTTAAAGATAGGGATTACAACTGCCTTTTTTAGACACGTAGGGAAAATTCCTTCGGCAAGACAGATTCGAAATATATGCGTTAGAGGAGGTATCAAAATATGCTTGAAGCGTTTAAGAATCATATTGCTTATATTATCCCATCCAGCTGCACAATCATCCTTTAGCCCAGAAATTATTCGGGTTATTTCATCTTCATCAGTGTCCAACATAGCAAAAGATTTTGGGTTACAGCTATCGCTTGATTTTTGGAAAGTAGGTTGGTCGCAACACTTCGGAATCTGCTCGGCAAGATTTTTCCCAACATTAATAAAAAAGTTATTTACATTGTTAGCTGATATGAGTGGTGAAGGATTTGCAAGCAGTAAACTCGAACTTGATTCACGCTGTTTTGACATATTGGTGACGTTTTTAATTTGTTTCCAAAGTTGTTTGCTATTTTTACCTGCACTATTTAATTGATTTTTATCGTAATTGTTTTTTATGTTCTTTAGGAGATTGTTGCAAAAATTCCTGTATCTTTTATAGGTAGTTTGAATTATTAAATTATCAGGGTATCTCTTTGTTCTCTGATGAAGTTTGTCTCTGTGTCTTATACACCGAATTAATCCAGAAGTAATCCATGGCTTAATATTATAAAGTTTCTTATTTACTGTAGAAGCTGTCGTGTTACGTAATATTGCTTGTTTGACATGTTTAATTAAATACGATAAAGCCAAATTAGCGTCAGCAGTATTGTAAACTAGGCCAAAATCAATGTTGCATAAATCATATTCGAGTTGGTTTATGTTTAATTTGCTAATAGTCCGAGGACGATTTAGCTTAGGCAGCGATAAATTTACTGTTAGTAAGACTGCGTGATGGTCAGTAATTGTTGAGTTAGTAACAAGCGTAATATAAGACAGGCTAGTTTTGATCATCATATGATCTAGGCAAGAACCGCTCTGATGGGTAGGCAATGTGTGAGCGGGAAGAAACCCATGGTATAAGCAGATGTTAAGGTAATCTTGTGTTCCTGCATCGCAGTTTTCAGAACCAATATTTATATTTAAATCACCTGTTAGTATGACGTTCTTAAATGGGCTAAGTGCTTGAAGAAGCTGGTTTAAGGATCTGTTAAAAGGATCTAAGTTTCTAGAGGAAGGGGATCTGTAAATAGCGATTATCGCTGTAGTAGTATCAATTTTGATGACTAAACAATTACTCATACAGTCTTGTAGATTATGTTCCTCAACCGTGACCTTCAATGATTCCTTAGCAAAGACTACGACACCATCATTTTGATTGTGGTTTATTGTGGTATGTAATACGGTGTACCCCGGTATTACTGGTAGGTTATCATAGCGGTTAGCTAGCCAGCACTCGGTGAGTACCATTATATCACAATCAAAGTTAAGTCTATGAACAAAAATGTTAAAGCTGTCCATGTTCTTAAAAATACTACGAATATTTTGGGTCAGTACGGTTAGAGAATTTTGAAAGTCGGAAAGATATTTTATGCAGTCCTCAACGTCACATGTCTTTGACACAGTTACAAATGTGTTATCTATATCTGTAATTAAGTTATCATCCATATCAAACTAGAAATAACAATAAAAATTAAGTCTAAAATATACTCAAGTATGTGGCGCTCTTAGGCGCCTTCATAATCAATCGAATTTATGTACCTGTATTCGGCAGCTTTTTTAGCGGGGCAATCTGTGTCTCCTGTCTTGTGGTTGGCTTGTTTTTTAAAGCGCGAACATGTAGCACATTTAGGTGGATTGGCTTTCTTCTCGCAGTCCTGGGTTGAGTGCCCTTCCTCACCGCAATGACCACATGTGGGGACAGGTATTTTGCAAGTCTTGGCTGCATGACCGTACTGCTGGCACTTGTAACATCTAGTTACAAGTGTGAAATCTCTTACCGGGCAGGATGTCCAATTAATAAATAATCTGTCCTGTGTGATGAGGGCCTTACGAATGACGGCTGGAACTTCTATTATGTAGTTGCAATTCTCAGCGTCTTTCCTGCCAGACTTGTGGCTCAGCTTTATGGAGGTCAAAAATATATCTTGGGTCAGTGTTGGCAGTTTTTCAGTCAAGTTCTGTTCGTATATACATTTAAAAACCTCATTTTCAGCCATTGCTGTGGGAACTCCTATAACTATAATGCGAGGTTTGCGTTTTTTAGGTTCGTCGACGGTATTAATCCTTATCTAAAAAAAATATTTTATAATCACAAGGATATCATAGAGATACGATTTGCCCTTTATAGTATGTCAATTGGTTAAATAGTTTCGAAGATAACACGCGCTAGGGAATCTAGCTCCAAGCGTTCGCAGCGTCTCGCTAGCCAAATATGAGAACATCTCAGAGCCGTGCTCGGGAGTCTAGCGCTGAACGTACGTAGCGTCCCCCTGATTTAAGGCAGCATGTCTCTGCAAATGTTGGTAAAACCGTACAACATTAGTGAATTAGCTACTTTTGTAAAACAAATTTTCGGAAGTTAGACACAGATCAAAAACAGGCTGTTGATGCATTATTGACAGCGTATCGAACAATTAAGGGAAAAAATTAAATTTGGATGCCCCAGGTGGCACAGGAAAAACATTCCTGGCTAATTTACTATTAGCACATGTTAGGCCATCCGGAAAAATTGCTCTGGCAGCGGCTTCTTCGGGGATTGCAACTATTTTATTGAGCGACGGTAAATCTACACACTCTACCTTCAAACTCCCACTTACAGCTTTATTGGAGCAACAGTCGATATGTTCGACATCCAAAAATGGACCCCTTAGTCAGTTGTTACAAGATACATCGCTGATAATATGAGACGAATGTACCATGACTCATAGAGCTCATGTTGAAGCAGTCGAACACCTAATGACTTGAGTAATACAGTCGCTGCGACTTATAGATGCTATTCATCTATAAGTTGCTGCAGACTATGAACTATACGACCCAGACACTCATTTATAACGATTTCCGCAACGTTAGCGCCCAAGGTTGGAGAAGAAAAATACCCTTCTCCAACTTTAAGCAGCTGTTGTGGAAAATCGTTATCCATATATACGGTGGGCTCTCATGTTAGTGTGTAAATTTAGGGTTTGAATTATACTCTATAGGGGCGATGATTTTAGACACTCCTTGATAATGTCCGCACGTGTCTCTTTTGTGTCTGCCGAAAGTCACCAGTCAAACAAAAGTGACACCACCCATGACAGCGACTGAGTTTCTCAGTCCTTAAGTGTTCGATCCACTTCTTCAACATGAGCTCTATGAGTCATGGTACATTCGTCCCACATTATCATTATGATTATTAAGTACCTAGATATTGTGAGATACGGGGTGTGCTTAAATAAAGGTGGTTTCGGTACCGGCGAGTTTCGGTCAAAGTAGACCACCAGACAGCTTCAGGTGTGCTCATATTTACGAGTATGATGTCTGCTAAGAAAAGTTCAATCGTCTTAGCTGAGATGGGCCCCATGGTTGAAATTCGGATAGCAGGACTAATATTAAACTATGTAGCTCTTCGGCTATGACCAAGTGGATACTTTCACTTGCGTAGTATTTATTCGTCGTGACGATTCGTTCTGACGATTTTTTTATTTGGACGTTTGAGTTACTTTTTGATTATTCCCCGATAAATAAATATGTTATGAGAATAGTAGTATTGAGCAGTGTAGGATGCTACGAAGAACTAAAGCTCTGTCAACACTAAGGTGAATGCAACGCGGGACGTCGATGTTTAAATGATTATGAAGTCACGTCACTATTGCACTAGTTTGAACACCTCCATACAAGTTGACACAATTGACACGAGCAAATTTCGTTCCGCATCCCGTGCGGGATTCGCTTCGGTTTGTCTAGAGCTTTATGATATTTACAGAGGAAATGAGTATGCAAAAATCAAAAATTGTAGCTTAACAGCAAGGCAAATAAGTGTGTCCCTTTACGCTACCAAAGCATTACTGGTCACAACTATCGGCACAAAACTGTTGAGTCTATAATCCAAATGTTGGCAACTTCATCAGCGAGATCGAGATCCTTAATAATCCATTTCAGCTTTCACGAGATTCACATCGTGGGAAAGTGACGTCAGCAAACACTGATCGACGCTCCGACGGATCAATTAATTTATCACTATAAAGGTGGAAAGCTATGGCGAGATCTTTTCCCAGCTGTGGAACAATAAAGGTTGAACAAAACTGTCGAGTTTTTCATGGGCATCTTGCCATTACCAAGTTGAGTACATCCAGTAACGATAGATATAATTATGCTCTTTAAATTCAACAGGAAGGTGACAAAAACACGACATTAGCCTTATTAATAAATGCAGAAGAAAGTTGCAACCATTTTTATCATGATCATTAACCATAATTTTGTTGAAGTTTACGTTTAGTTTAACATCTTTCGTGATAATGTCTCTGGAAGTTCTTCAACCTTTGGTTTCTCCAAAATGATTTCCAAAGCGTGACCAGCAAGATATCTTTTCTTTACACTGGCAATGCCTTACTTTTGTCAGCTAAACAACATTTATTGCGTTATTTACGTTGTTGAGCAAGCGAATTTTTCAAACATGAAGCACTGGATTAGCAATGTCCTTCATAATCGGCATTTCGCATTGTGTTTTAAATTGTGTAACGCTACTGAAGAAATATAAATAATTAAATGTAGCCTTTGTGATACTCCTAAAACGAGTCATTTGCAAAATAAAGTCAAGAACTGGGCAACTGTACTTTAAAGAAAAGATATACGCGTTGCTTTCTCAAAAATAGCCTATCGGTCTCTAGTACTGCTGATGGAGGTTCGAGAATATCTTTCGCAGTCGCTATACTTACTATTTAGTGTTACAATAATGGTAAAACATTTTGAAATAAAATTGGTAGCATATTTTGTGGTATGGGAACACTGTAAAATGGAGAACAAATAGAAATAAACACTATTTCCTTGTTCAGAAATGCAGCAGTCTGTTTAACTGCAGTCTGTCGCAATTTTGTTCTCTCCTCTCCTCATTCCATGCAGTTTCATTGAACAGTGGCCACCCTCTCCTACAATGCAACGGAACTTCCTACCCCCAACTCCTTTCACGAATATGTGTAACGTGTAAGCATGATGGGAGTGTGTTTGTAGTCGTTGGCTAGACTGCTTAGTGCTTCTGGTTTCCTAGTATGTATTATGCCTTCAATGCACTCCAGCTACGATGCACCTCCACGTCGTCGCGGCTCGGTGGTTTTTCCTTGGCTGCAAATCAGTAAGGCACGTCTTTATGTTTTTTTTTTTGGATAATTACCTAAACAAACTGACGCATTTTTGAGGTTGCCAATAATCCAGATATATACAAAGTGGAAATACTTTTAACCGTTTTCTTTAGGCAAACTATAAATACCACTTTTAGAGTAATTTCGAACTGCTTATTCTGATTTTGGAAAAATGGTACCTAACTCGGAAACCCAGGTCAGGTAAGGGTGTTTTCAGACCTGGCGAATGCACCACTCGCGAGCCACTTGCGAACTGCGCGCGAGCGGCGTGCAGACGGCGCGGCGTAGGGGTTGCGTACGAACATGAAATGCACGCGCGCAGTTCGCAAGCGACACATCCTTAGATATACTACAATTCTCAATTTTTATTTTTAAGATGATAAATGGTGCAGGTTGAAATAAAGGGCCCTACATAATTGTGGGGTGGCTTATTCGATTTGGCAATATTTTATGAATAACTTGGACCCGAAGCAATTCGGTTGGCTCGTGCGGATGAGTTCCGAAGGTCCTAATGCGAAACGTAACCCTTATAGGATTGGACACACCACGATACGGCGGTAAGTCCCCTCTATGAGGAGTGGCTTTAGAGGTGGCACGGCGTCCTCAACCTCCGCCTGACGCAGGTCCTTACTGGACACGGCTGTTTCGGGAGGTTCCTGTTTCGCATAGGGCGGGAGGAAACGCCCGGGTGTTTCCACTGCGAGGATCGCCCTGAGGCCACGGTGGAGCATACGGTGGAGGCCTGCCCGGCTTGGGCGGAGCACCGCCGTGTCCTCGTGGAGGCGATCGGCGGCGGCGATCTCTCGCGTCCGACCCTGGTCCAGGCCATGGTACGGAACGAGCGTGCATGGGTAGCCGTCACCTCCTTCTGCGAAGCATTAATGCACGCGAAGAGGGAGGCGGCCTTACGGCCCTCACGGCCTTAGTTGCCGCGGTAGACGCCCTGGGCGCCGGGAATCCCAGGCTGATTCCCGGCCACCGTAGGTGCGGGCTTACGGACGGCGAGTAATGGGTAGCTCGCTGTCCGGTAAGGACCAAGCCCGGGTCGACAGCGCGTTGTGTTCCACGCGCACCTCAAAGAGATGTCAGCACCAACTGATGGGGTCCGCAAAAATCGATGCCTACCAGGGGTGCGGGTTCTTCGAAAGAGATGCCGCGGCCCCTGGCATACAGGCAACTGAGGGAACATTATCATCATCATCATTTCAGCCGAAAGACATCCACTGCTGGACATAAGCCTCCCCCAAGCACCGCCACTTCGACCGGTTCTGTGCTTCCCGCATCCAGAGGACTCCTGCGGCCCTCACAAGGTCATTGGTCCACCTTGTGGGAGGCCTTCCATTTTTACGTCTTTCGGTGCGCGGTCGCCACTCCAGAACTTTTCGACCCCATCGGCCATCTGTTCTGCGTGCAATGTGCCCTGCCCACTGCCACTTAAGTTTGGCAATTCTTCGGGCTATGTCGGTTACCTTGGTTCTCCTGCGGATCTCTTCATTCCTGATTCGATCACACAAGGAAACTCCAAGCATAGCCCTCTCCATTGCCCTTTGGGTGACTTTAAGCCTTCTTATGGGGCCCATTGTGAGCGACCAAGTTTCGGTTCCATATGTCCTCACTGGCAACACACACTGGCCGAAGACTTTCGTCTTGAGACACTGCGGTATGTCGGACGAGAAGATATTGCGAAGCTTCCCGAACGCTGCCCAACCGAGTCGGATTCGACGATTGACCTCTTTCTCAAAGTTGGACCTACCTAACTGGACAGTTTGTCCTAGGTAAACGTACTCGTCCTCAAGTTCGAGTGCAGTGCCTCCGACCGTCATGAGAATGGGTGTTACACGTGCACTGAGGGAACACGGGTGGGTTTTAGTCAGTAAAAGTCTGACACGTCCTCCTGCTCCACCCAGAGCGGGAAAAGTTATTTGATGATTTCCCACCCAAAAAAAAACCTTATGTCACTCGTATGTCAGTCTGTCCGTCCGTCACAGCCATTTGCTCCAAATTTACTGAACAGATTATGTTGAAATTTGGATCACACATGTATTTATGTAACCCAAACACGGCTGTAAAAGGTGAAGAAATGAATGTTGAATATAGAGGTCACTTTTAGGGGAAAACTACAAAATCAAACTAAAGGTTTTGCAAACTGTACCGTTTGACATATCAAATGAAACGGCGAGGGTCTCAAAATTATTTTTGCAGCTTTGAAATTATTATTTTAAAATAAGATTTAATTCTTTACTTCTCTAGGTTCTAGGTTATAGGAAAACCCTAAAAGATGTCTATGGTCGTAAAATAACATCGTACATATTTCAATAATTTGCGGTCAAAATTACATTGGAAGTTGGAATGTATGGGGAATATGGTTTCGACAACAATGTCAAGTTTGCTCTTGGGATCTGGGGACACGGTAGTATCACCGCCAAGACGAGCCAAAAAAAAAGCTGGGGCTTCTTTTTCTCGAAGTATTTTGTCGTACTTTCATACCTTCATAACTTAGGCTCGAATCATTTTAGAGAGTTCAATTTCTCGGATTTTTTTTTTATTTCACGCAATGTTTCATTTGTCTAGCTTTTATACTTTAATTTTTATTGATACCTAAAATACGTCAGTTTCTTCGCTTTCTAATCAAACCATCTGGGGCACTTTCTTAAGCCCTAGAAAGCTGGAATATGATATGCAACCTAGGATTTGCACAAAAACAATCACACAAAACATTCAAGAAATCTGTAACTTTCCCAAGTCTGTTAGTAAAATGAAACGTCTAGGGTATCCGGAGCCCTAGAAAGCTGTAATTTGTTATGCAGGCTTGGATTTGCACACAAATAAAAAAAAAGTTAAGAAGTCTGTAACTTCCTAACCTCCCCCTCCAGGCGGACCGGTGGAGGGAGAGGAGTTAGGTGACCTCGGAATAAAGGGTACAGTAACCTGTGTATAAAATGCATGACAAGGCCGTTCCATTAAACTATTGCATGACACAGCATTAAAGACCAGTCATTTAATTTCTCGCCATAAGCTCATAGGAGTGTCTGTGCGACAGCTGCAAATTGGCCAAGCCATACATTTTAACCAAGATTTAAGGTTTTCAGACTTAGGGGCTTGGCTTTATAAATTAGATCTGATAACTTTTTATTAGTAAAAGCGTTATGTTAGTACGAAACCCGCTCTACGCGAGTTCAACTCGTACTTGTTCAGTTTTTTCAACCGCCACCATTATTTGATTTCTTTAATGTATATGTTTCATCTGTACCTATCATAAGATGTGCTTATGCGGCGATAAAAAAATTGCCATTTCAGCAAGTGGCTAGAAATTCTAACGGCTTGTATACTAGTGGCAGCATATTTTATTTCATATCCATATATGACGCTTATAAGATGTCAAAAAATATTCATAACAAAACCAAAGTCTACGTATTCTCCACATCTCGCTTGTGATTGGAATAGGCTGCAATCCACCACGCAGGCCCAGTGTGGGATAGCGTTACGTCTTGTCTTCTAATTTTTCTTTCTAAGACATCGTGTTGCATCCCCTTCAAACAATATTTTGGGAGCAGGTAAAAAATATTTTTTTCAAAGAAACGTGCAAGCACATAACACTGAGTCACCTCAGAGGTCGCTACTGGATACGTTATAGTCAACAATTTCCATACAAAACAAGCATTTTAGTCGACGTTACTGTTTACCAATAGAAACTGACGCCATGAGTCAATTCACCCAATGTCTGTAATAGCTGAATTCGGTAAATGAAAACGCCAAACAGACGATGCCCAGCAATAACGAATGTAACTATGCTATTGTAGAAAGGATAACATTTTCATTACGTAGCCGTCCCCGACGTGACAATGCTTTGATCAACATATCGCTCATTTGGTGCAACAATGACGTAATTACACTTTTTCTCAAAAACACGATATATATTACCTACATCTTAAAAGGCCAATAAATATATTTCTTTACTTTTTATAGGTTTTTGTTCGGGTCGGAGGTTTTTTAAAATTGTATTCCTACCGCAAGCTGCGTTAAAACACTTTGTTCCAAAAATTCCTATGCGGGAAGAGTATGTTACTCTCGGCTTGGAGATGATTCTTTTCACATTATATCGTCTTTTCATAAGGAATGCAATAAGCCTAAATAATCGAATACCGAGCAAATACAAGACCTACGGCAGTGACTGAAACCGTAAAAAAAACTGTTGCAAATAGCAAAATAGTTTATAAATATGCCGTCTAATATTGGCTGAAAATCTGCTCAGAATTGAAAAACATCATACACGGCCAAAGCTTACTTCATAAGGAATGCAATGAGCCTACTAAATCTAGTATCGAGAAAATACAATGGCTACAGCAGTATCTGGAACCATAGGCACATTTCAACTGTGTCAATTGTTATTAGTCATATTGGCAACATGCCAATAAGACTGATAACAATTTATTCTAACATTGAACGCAGGATCGGCACGCAGCCTCAGCAATTGCCATATAGAAATAGGTAGTTGTTTAATGGGTCGATATTTAAATGTATTTGATTTGTTTCTACGCTATACCATAAAACGATGAATATATAAAAATGGCTTGAATGATAACAAAATAAGTTACTATAACAATCCCTACTCTAAAATGTTAGCTAATTTTGTAATTTTCCACAGATGATAGTCAAGCGGGTAGTGGGGCCACCTCAACTGTCAACGACTCGTCGTCAAGCGGTCAACAGGACTGGTCTGCGGTCTGGGAATGCTTCGAAAGTCCTCACCGGCTGCTGTCCATGCCCGCTGGTGGACTGTCGAAGAGCATGCAGGTAGCAATGCTACCTTAACCTTTAATATGTACTTCATCATGCCTTTTCCTTTTGGGTTTGGTAGTAACTAATTAACGCCACGTGCTACAGATGCGTGCTCCAATTATGAGCCATAATAAAAAGAATTACAGTATGTTTGGGACACAAAAAGGTAAGTTTTCTCCAAATTTTGTGATTTTTTTTGTTTTTGTACAAGATAAAAATAAAAAACCAAAAACTTTGTTATTTGAATTTTTCACATAAATTTTGAGGTTATGTGAAAAAAGTGTAAATACCAAAGTTGTAGATCTTTTTATTACCTACAACTTTGCCATTTAATTTTTTCCCATAGGACTTGTATTTTTGCCGGAAATCAGGATAAACCGTTTTTTACCCTTAAAAACTCACCCCCATCCACTTCCCGACCTCATTATTTTTCTTTTCATTTTTGTTATATTTTCTTCTTTTTCCAATGGGTTTCATCCTACTATATTTTTTTTGGTTCAAAAAATTATCGACCCTGGTCTACTAGTGTAGAAGCATTTTACGGTCTGACTGGATTAATACTTTATACCAAGCACATGACACAAATGCGGTTTCTATGGCAACGATGCAACTGCGTGTAGTTCGCCAAGTCAGCTGTCAATACGGGTGAAGGTAACTTTATTACCATAAAATATTATATGCTCTACTAGCGCTTTAACAGTTCCTGCAATGATAATAAATAATAACGGCATGCTAGCCAAAACTAAAAAAATGCTTGATTTTTCCTAGTTAAAACATTATTTTAAATGATTTTTACACACATAAGGAATTTTTCAGTAGCATTCTAGAGCCAAGTGGGGAAATTGCACCCGGATAATAACCGGACAATAGGCCTTATTACATGGGATTTAGACAAGTGTGGAAATGTGGGTGTACCTACTATAAAATACGTAAAACATAATGCTTCAGCCCAACCATTCGGGGAAAATTGCCGTTACTATGATTGGTGTGTTGCATAATGAAAATATAATTTCAACTAAAAATATAATTTCCACTTTTCAGGAAATGGTGAAAAACGCAGTAAGTGAGATGCGCCGCTACTATAGTCGAAAAGTTGTGGACGTACTCATCAAGGTTACAAGAAGGTCTCTTGACGTCATTATCAAACAATTTACTACAGACAACAATGCAGAAGGTAAACAACTACAAATCATTATTATTAGTTCATTATTTCATCAACATCATTTCAGTAGAAAAAGTTCTACGGGTTGCAAGACCTGTATATCAAGGTAGCTCGACGACTGAACATTGTAGAAATTTGTCCGACACTATATCAAGTAAAATACATAAAGTTTTAAATGAAATATGATCAAATTTCAATTGCTGGACGACCACTAGTTAGGTACTTGAAAAGAGCAAAATAATTAAGTAATTAAAACTTCTCCTGTGTTGGTACGAAACAAGCTTGTTTTAATATCAACAATTGTCAAACATTATTTTCCGCAATTCCAGGTAGTTTGCTTTAAACTCCATTGAGTTGGTATGAAGTTAGCGGCATAAGTTTATACTACCATGTTGGTGTATTTCCTTTCTCCTACTTTCAATGATAAAATAATTACGAAAGAAGCAAATACGTATGCTCAAAGAAAACTATTGCAATCCAACTAGTGTTTAATTACACCTTAACTCTATCTTATCTTGTGCACCATTTATGTCATATTTTGTAAGGTTTTTGCAAAATAAACTACAAACTGTCTCTGGACAACGCCATTTTGGATTGCCGCTTCTTGAAAACCTTACAAATATAGCCGTAATTAAATGGTGTTTCAAACATTTTTTTTATGGTACTTATTCAGTATTTAATAACGCATATTTTCCATGTAATATTGTGTACTTTTATGTCATAAATTGTAAGAAATCAGCTACAAAAGTCGCACTCTTTCATTTCATCGTGAACACTACAAATGAGACCCCACGTTGAAAAATCAATATGCTTAAACATGGATCCGATTTACAAATCTATGTGTAATGAAAAAAAGGCGAGTTTAGCATCACGCTACAGCGGTAGTTGTTACGTTTTGACTGCTGAAAATTCCCAACACAAGCTCGTAATGTTTATGCGGTCCTAGTATTGTGTATCGTATTTGAGCCGACTTGGCGCGACTTTGTACGTTTGACGCATGCGCGATGAGGGGAAAACCACGTGTGGCAGCCAGCGGACACTCCGCGTGGAAATTAAAGTTTTATATAATTCGTTCTATCGAGCTCGTACTTTTCAAATGCAGATGGTGCAAATTCAAACCAGAATATAAACATTAATTATTTTTTTTGTAATTTTTGTAATTAATAAACCAGAAAATGCAAATAAACAACTCCATACTGTGACATCAAAGACATACTAACAATAACAACAATATTAACTGTTTAAATTAGTATCCGATAAAATAACACGTTGCAATACCCGTATCAATGGGAAAACAACAATACGCCTCGGAACAGTTCCGGTATACGCCTCGTAACCAGTACCGAATACTGGAACGCTTTTTTACCAGAGTGTAATGAGTCACAGGAGATGTTAGACTCGGAAAAACGTCAGTGGGGCAGAAAGGGATGGAAAGCACATTTATAGTTATTCAGTGTTTAAAAAAAAATCTCGTTCGGAAAATGCTGCTCATTTTTTCTAATTTAAAAAATAGTTTTTAGGTAAATAAGTTTTAATAATTAAAACCGCTCTTTAATAAGTAGTGTTTATGTTGTTCAATATTTTTTTGATGTCAATTACTACTTATTTTAATAAGTTTTTTTTTATTATTATTTATTTATTCGTAGATATATTGTCTTAAAACAAGTTCGTTTATTTGTATCATTAAACCAGAGATGGTTTGTATTGATACTCACATTCACTAATTCGAAACATTGCTTAATCACTAATGTGTTGATTCACTAATGTAAACAATGTACATGTAAGGTACATTCAAAATAATTTGTACGTAAAAACTACGATAGCCGCAAACATCTATTAGTAAAAAACCCGCTTCAAAAATAAGAAAACTATGACGTTATAGGTGAAATAGTGTAAGAATTAGATGCCTTCGATTTGTTATGATTTATGAAATAACACAGACTCTGGGTTGTTCGAAAGAGATATCTACCGTGGTCACTGGCATACAGGCAACTGAAGGAACACGGGCGGGTTTTATTTAGTCTGATGTAGGTATATTTGATGATTTACCACATTAAACAAAAACAGACTCGCACACGGAGGGTTTCATACCACCCCACATTTTTTTTTCACAAAAAATTGTATATTTCATGCCTCTTAAATTGTTTGTAATTAAGTCAGTACTTATCACGGTTTAAAAGATAGAGCCACGTGACCGACGGACGGACTCACAGCGGACTCTTAGTAATAAGGCACCCGTTGCACCCTTTGGGTATGGAACCCTAGAAAAGGGCATCGACTAAAGTCGTTCTAGTCAATTCGCCTTTTATGAACCCAAGATTTGTGATTTCTGTGCTTGAGAGAGAGTTAAAGATTGTGAACAATAATAATATATAAAAATCATCAGCAGCCGTGCGCCGCCGCGCCGTCATGAATTTAACCTAAAACGAAACAGAAAGTTATCGATCGCTACTCCCCATCCTCTAATTGAAATGCGGGTCAGTGTGTCAGTTAAATATACTTCCTCCACGCTCATGTAGTCCTAGCAAATCTGTCTGTTACGTCGGGTCAGTACGGGGATCCCTATATTCGCGCATGCGCAGTATTTGGGTCACAGGTTATTGGCTGACAACGGCCTTGACCTCAATACAGACCAGCAGCCGCTACTAGTCTCCGTCTCGCAGCGCACGTTTAGGGCCGCCTGAATCGATTTGAGATACATACACATTTTACCTCGGAAGAATGATAAATGCTTAAACCGATAGTAATATTAGGGGGGGGGGGGACATTCTTTTTATTATTATATAGAGCTTCTCTTTTTGAATTTTAGTCATGGAAACAATACTGCTATTGGTATTCTGGTTTAGAGTGTCCTATCTATGAACACTGTCGGAAAAAAGTGTCAGTTTGAGATGAAAGCTATAGATAATATTTCGTTACCCATTTCATCGTGCTTCATTTTCCATCGGTACAGTCCTATCTAATATTAAAAATGCGAAAGTAAGTTAGCTTGTTACCTTTTCACGCCTAAGCCACTGAACCGGTCATCCTGAAATATACGTTAACAGATGTTCTTTAACGGACATAGGATACTTTTCATCCCAAAAAAAAGTAATGTTTCCGCGGAAAACAACAATAACGTTCTTATGATAATAGTTATGTTATTACAAGCGCTGTACAACCAGAATTGATTGTCAAATTCTAAATTAATGCGAGCGAAGTCGCGGGCAAAAGCTAGTATAACAATGTTTAAGACCTAATTGTTTAGAAATGTATCAAAGAAGTTCCGAAAATCCATGTTATTCTACTTCGTTCTTCTTCTTCTCGTATCGATGAAATAAATTATTTAGCCGATCTGTACCTACTTAGTGACCTGAGCTCTGTCGTAGGCTTCAGAAAGTAGAAGGTTCGCAATTCGTCTTTTTCTAAGTATATGCCGCGATATCGCCGGCAAAATGGGAATCAATTACAAAAATCTTTTTTTTAACCGACTTCAAAAAGAAGGAGGTTATCAATTCGACATTAATATTTTTTTTATGTATGTTCGGGTATAACTCCATCATATACACAGATGGATTTGCAATTTTTTTGTGCGAAAGGGGTTTATTCCGAAATGGTCCCATTTAAATTTTATATAGATCTGATGATGCGTTTTGGAGACAGACAACGGAACTCTTCAAAAAATGACAGCAAATCAACCGCGATTGCTGCTATCGCAAAAATATGCATTGTTTGACCCCAAGCATGATGAAATTTCGAATTGGTAGTGTGGGTGTAGGTTCTATAACTAAAATGTACAACCGACTTCCGGAAAAACACTACAATGTGAAAAATAACTTTAATTTCGGAAGGCGGTGACAAAAAGTTTAAATACGTATCCAAAGTCACCGACTTCCGAAATTAAAGTTATTTTTCACTTAGTAGTGTTTTTTGATAGGGTTGGCCTCTGGGCCAGGTCGTTCCAAATAAAATTTTACTGACTTTACTTGGGCAGTTCATTGCGTTAGCTTCCATTTATTACGTAGTTATTCCACTTTGTGCATCTTGATGATGTTCTATTATTTCCACTGTTATTTACATGGCAAGTATACGAACTGTGGGGTAGGTATCATACTAAATAATGAAAAATTAAAAAATAAATTTTTTTCACCAAAAACAAAACTACCGATTTCCAAAAAAAACACTAGTGTGTTTTTTTTGGAAATCGGTAGTTTTGTTTTTGGTGAAAAAAGTTAAATTAAATTGAAAGTGAATAAAGTTAAATTTAAGTTCACTATGTAGTCATAGTGAACTTAAATTTCGGAAGTCGGTGGCAAAAAAACTAAAATAACCGGAATGTCTGTCTAAAGACACCGGATTCCCAAATTAAAGTTATTTTTGCCAGTAAATTTAGTGAAATTGTTACAAATTGTAAATTCAGGACTGAAATGAAAGTGTTAAAGCTTTGAATTTGTGTGGTAGCTATATATAATTTCAATAAGTTGCTTGTTGCCTTCATTCATGAACGGATTGAGTACTCTTATTATTTATAGGATCCTAGTATTGAACATAGTATTTGCCCCGACGACGTAGTATTTTCCGCGCAAGCGCAATAAGTAGCAGTCCACGTGGACCGAATAACACACTGAGGGTGAGGAGGTTTGGGGAATGGGTAGCTAACCTATTCCGCTGACACCCTAACCCTCAGGCAACAAGGTTAGGCCAATGACCCCACTTATTTGTAACTTCGATAAATGGTAAAACAAGAAAGTTGAATCACTAAGATTTAGTAAATTTCATTTTGTAAATACAGTTCATACGAAAACTCATACAAATCCATTTCGGTATGTTTTGTGTTAAAAAATTGTAACTTTAGTTTATAAGTTCCCACCATCAAGCATGGCATTTGTGCTGAGTTGAGAAGTGGATAATATGTCCAACTGGATACCAAGCCACGTGGCGTGTGTGCATATTCTGAAACATGTTATCATACTTGATTTTTATACTATTACAGTAGGAATCAATACCATGAAAGCGAGGATTTCTTTAGGAGGAGAAGCTATATCATACCAGTAGAGATAATGGGAAACTTTGCTATGGTTACAAAGTTACGATGTTGAAAATTTAAGGTGTAAATGACCACAAAGACGTTCACGTCAAACTGACAGAGGAAGTCCTTAATGTCGAGCCAGTGTCAGTTATTGTGCCTTGTGCCAAGGGACAATGCTTGGAGGCCGAAGTCCGAGGTCAACTGATAAAGGCTCGCACCGTGCTGGGGCTACGACTGATTACTGGGTAGCTCTTTGATATTCATAGTGTCCTAGTGATTTTGATCGGAAATTGCCTGATCGAGGACAGAGTTAGTCACGCGCCCCCCTAGTACCGCCCAAATGCTTAAAAACTACTGCTGTGAAACAGTGATAACGCAGCATTATAGCATTTGGCGCAAAATGGCTGTCAGTGGTATAAATCACCTTACAATCTCCATGTTAGTCTATGTTCCTAGTAATTCGGAGTGTAACTTACCGTTCATGGCAAGTTTGCGCTCTTCGACCACCTCCTTCACTTTCGATAAATCAAGTTGCTGAAGTGTCTGAATAAAAACTCTACGGGTACTATTTAAACGCAAATCAAAAAATATCCTTTTTCTATGCAATAAGATTCCGAATTCCCATCAAAATTACTGATTGCACAGCAAAATATTCAACTCAAAATATCACTAAACACACTACAATTTATTTTCGCAGCGTACAGCGATTTTTCCTAAAGCAAAAGCTTTTTCATCAATGCACAGCTAATAATCTTAATGCACATTATACATGTTAACTCTTTTTCTTTTAAATATAGCTTCTATTTTTATATTATGTACAGCAGTTTTTCTAAATAAAGGGCGTCGGGAGGGAAAGACTACTCTAACCACCTGCCATGATAGCTCGACGGAGCCCCGCTTCGCGGGGCTCCTATTTCTGCGTGCGGGGTTTGAAGTAACCTAACATGAAGGAGATGGCGGGGTCTGAAAGACCCCGCCTTCCCCTTCGAACCTAACCTGTCCGTGTCGGGGTGCCGCAAGTCCCGAGCTCGCTTCGCTCGCTCTTGCGTCCAGATATCCGTAAACGTATGTTTGTCTAATATGCGACTGGGATAGTTATTTTGCTATGAAATATGGAAAATTTGATGGGCAGTCAGTATTTATGCTATGTATGTAGTATTTTTGTACAAAAATAAATTTAACTGTATTGCATTATGAGGAAAAAAGTAATGTTATATTGATGTATAATTTCGAATTATCTGCAGTTTGAGTTTTGTTAAACATTTAGTTTATTTGTAGTGAAGTAAGTTATTAGATGTAAATAAGAATATAAATGATGAGTATGTATTGATAGGCGATTATTTATTTGATATGCAATTTATAATATCCCAAACTCTACTATGTTAGTCCAACTCCACGACCAAACCTCTAAACCTATCCTTTTGCAGCGAGGTTTGAGACAGGGGGACGTTATCTCTCCTGTCCACCGCCGCATTGGAGGATATCTTTAAGAGCCTGGACTGGAAAAGGGCAAAAATCATCATCAATGGCGTATAGATCACTCACATTCGGTTTTCCGATGATATAGTACTCATTGCTGAGACTATGGAGAACCTCATTACATGCTCGATGGCCTCAGTAGAGCTTCCGAAAGGGAAAGCTTAAGTAACAAATAATATGTTATATAATCATTCATATCATGAATACAACTACATTATATTTTACTTAAATACCACTTTATTTGAAAAAGATATACCTGCCTTAACTCCAAATAAATTGGGAAGAGTACAGGAGAATGATATTTAATTTATAAATTCAACTCTCGTGTGCTTATTCTATACAAAACGTATGTAAGCTCAATACTCATATTTAAGCAATTGAACTTCACCACCACAGAAAGAATTAGATGAAGTGTGAGTTCGAATGAGTATCGCCTTCAAGCAGACGATGGTTTTTAATGTTAGTACAAAAATGCGTCATGGTCCTTTTAGTAGAATAATTTGAATGCGACATATTATTTTAAATGAAAAACCGACACGTAATAACTATTTACAATTATAGATTCAGAGTCGGTAACACCTCAATTTTTGTAAAACGAAAGGTTTCTTTTTGGCTTATGGTCAGGTAAGACAGAAATTGCCAAATCTGTTAATGTTATCTGTTCAAAAATCTAGTTTAGTTAGTCGTGAATCAAACCAAACCTAACCTAACTAACCCTACTCTACCTATACCTAACTTAAAAACAATAAAACGTAAAAAAAAATGCCAGACAGCAAGATCGCAGGTATAGGGTTGGCAGCCAAGAAAGGGTGCGATATATGAACATTTATACCACTCGTGGAGATGACTTAGACTAAGCATATTATATAATTTTTCAGATACGCAAAAGAAACCAATCTTCCTGCTTCAAGCGTCACTAATGATACCTAACGTGTCAGTGACTCCTACTCTTGACGAAATCCAAGAGGTACTGTTACTAGCAGGCAAACAAATATCCGGACTATCGAAAGGCGTTGCACAGTGGACAGGAGGAAAAACATCTAGGGTATGAATTAGGAATTTTTATGAGTTAAACTTGTAGGAAATGCTAAAATTATTGTGATTTTTTTCGTTATTTTATATTGACGTTTTCTCTAACGTAGTCAATTGGAAAACATTGCAAAATGTATGACATAAAAGCAATTTTAAATCTCCATTCTCATTTTTTTTTCGTTTGTTATAACCTGATCGCAGATAAATAAATAAGCAAACTAGTTAATTTTATTTGTAATAAGTTTTGTAACTTTTTTATTTCAAGGTACATAAACTAATGAGATCTTTTCCTCTCTTCCTACTTGTGATGTTAATTGTCTTGTGTCGTTGGTCTCACTGTGCACAATGTGGATTTGACTGTGTTTCTGTCTGCAAACTATGTGCTTCTGCATTATACGTTGATTTGCTGGCACTCGATGTGGCTTCTTTATTTCTGTTATGCTGTGAATATGCTTCGCGTCCTGGCTTTGATGTGTATAGGTAAGCTGGAAGAAAATCGCTCGTCCTCCGTCGAACCCGTTGTTAGACGTTGTTACCAAGCTTGACGAACAGGTCCAATCAGTCACGGCCCCCCCGAACACAACCCAGAAGTCTACGAAGATGGTTGATATGGCCAAGATGAAGAGGAAGAAACATTATAGACTGGAGTCGGAAGAGAAGCCACAATTTCCATTTCAACAGAAGAATTTTTACCCCTCCATTATGGAGAATAAGGAGATTGTTAAGACTTTGACTTTACTGTCAATGTGCTCAGCAAATGTTAAAACCGTAAGTTAATTTATTAATCTTCTGTGTTTGATCATGCCCAAAAATTTGCCTTTGTGTGAATATTAGTATTTAAAAAAAATGTGTTAAATACACTCGAGAGCAATGAATCCGGGTCACTTAAAGAATCCTAAAAATCTCGGAAACTAAAAATGCTAGGTTAATGCAATAAATTGTATTTAATAGACAATGTAATACTCCTTAAATGAAGGTATTAAAACTTCATAGTTATTGTAAAGTTATATCATAAAAAAATCTAATTTGAAAAAGGGCCACTTTCGAAGATGGAACTACGAAATTACAGCATTTGGTTTTGCTTTTGTTTGTAATCTGTCATTTATGTGGGTACATAAACCATGTTGATAGTGCTCTATATTCATTATTCAAGCTGAAATTATGTCGCTTACGCCTGAAGAATGCACCAGAATACTTACAATGCTGGAAACCGGCCGGAGTCAGCGCGATACAGCCAGGACTGTCGGTGTGTCGCTGTCAACAGTACAAAGAGTTCACCGACGTTACGAAGAAACTGGTTCTAACCTACGCAGACCAGGAACGGGCAGAACCAGGTGTACCACAGCACGAGAAGACCGATACTTGGTGAACACCATGCTTCGAAATCGCTTTCTCACAGGAACTGAACTCACAAATCAGTTTCGACGCCTCGGAGGAAGTAACCCAAGTGCATGGACAGTAAGACGTCGGCTTGCTGAATCTAACTTAAAACCCCTTAGACCTGCAAACGGCCCTAAACTGGAGCGTGGGCATCGTATTTCAAGACTAAGATATGCCCAGAGCCACGTAAATTGGAGTATTGAAGATTGGTCAAAAGTTATGTTCTCCGACGAATCAAAATTTATGCTCTACAAGCACGATGGAAGACACAGAGTGTATCGAAGACCAGGGGAAAGATTCAAGCAAGCATGCATCGAAGAAAAAGTAGCCTACGGTGGTGGGTCTGTACTTGTGTGGGCCGGAATTTCTTCTGAAAGTCGCACAGAGCTGGTGATCATAGAAAACGGCTCTTTAACTAGCGTAAGATATGTGGAAGAAATCCTCAATGATCACGTTGGTCCATTTATGGTCAATTTAGGTGAGGATGCTATATTTATGCATGACAATGCCCGACCTCATACAGGTAGGATTGTGAATGACTACCTTCAAGAGATGAACATTACTCGTATGGAGTGGCCAGCGCGCAGCCCGGATATCAACCCGATCGAGCATGCTTGGGACGAGCTAGGCAGATGCGTAAAACAACGAAACCCTCCCCCAATCACGCTTCGTGAGCTCAAAATTGCTCTCACAGAGGAATGGGAGAATATTCCCCAAAATCGTATAAGGAACTTGGTGTACAGCATGCCAAACCGCGTAAACGCAGTAATGGAAGCACGAGGAGGCAATACGAAGTATTAAAATTCAAGAAAATCGTAATAAAGTTCAAAAATTTCATGTTTCCTATTTTTGTTTTAAGGAGAGATCAGCAGTTTTTTTCTTTATGTAATTTTGTGTTAATAAAATGTATGGTGACTCATATTTTTTTTACTTTCATTTAAGGAGTATTACATTGTCTATTAAATACAATTTATTGCATTAACCTATCATTTTTAGTTTCCGAGATTTTTAACATTCTTATAGTGACCCGGATTCATTGCTCTCGAGTGTATTTGTGTCATTAGTATATCTGGTAGGTTTTCACACCTCGGGCCTGAACGTGAAGTAATTAAAAAGAAACAGGCATTATTTTACCTTTACAATAAAGTCACACATCTTTCTAGGAAGTTAACACCTTAGTAAAACGCTGGCGACCATACCATTACTTATGGAAATGCGAGAAGACTCTGCGACAGTTGCTTGCCTGGAACCTGAACGACTTTGAAGTGTCTCTGAAGAGACACAGCGAGCTTGAATCTAAGCTTGAGCTTGAACCTGATGTACTGATCATTGGCAACTGTCTAGCTGTTTCTACTGAGAAATTGAAGTTGGGACTGACTACGGAACTTAAAAGTGAGCGTATGATGTAATTTCCATTTTGGGGTCCGTACTTTGATCTATAAAAATCCGTCACGTACTATCTATAAAACTTTTATCAATTAAGTTTTTTTCTTTAAGTTGCATTAACATTCCTATCTATCCCTTAAAATAAATTGATTTGTTTTTACGAAACTGGGTTAATTAATGGAAGTGCTATAACAGAAAAATCACAATAATATCGTTTTCTTATGAAGTTTATTTTCTGAACTGAATCCATTTATTAGATGGAACGCACAGAATAAGCCAGGCTATGCGCAAAAAGTACAAGCGTGAGATGGACTACGTTTACGCCATCATGAATGACCTAGAGCGCAAGTTAGAGAGGCCTATCAGAGACCTGGATGACGTCAGAACTGTCATGGAGACACTTAAGAAAATTAGAGAGCAAGAGGTCGATATGGAACTTAGAATCGATCCAGTAGAGGTACGTAAATTATATTTAAAAAGTATCGAACCACTACGATATCGTTTATATATATGAACGAACATAGAATAAAACGGATGTCACACATTAGTTTTCGTTACTTAAAATACTATGTTAACTTGTAACCCGTCAATTTTTTGCTTAATCTTACTTTAACGACGTACAAAATCGTTTGTAAGTTACTTTTTCTCATCCAATTATTCAGAATAAGTAAACAAACCATTACAGGAAGCATTCAACATTATAACCCGATACGAGTTACCAGTCAGCAAAGAAGACATAGAACAAGTGGACAATCTTCGCTACACCTGGCAGCAGCTGCAAGCCAGGGCCTTGAATTCACACTTCACGCTGTTGAAGATGCAGCCGCAGCTAGAGGCAGACCTCAACAGCAACCTGGACAGGTTTAGAGAAGATAATTCAGAGTACGTCCATGAGTACCGATATGCGGGCCCCATGCAGCCAGGTTTGAGTCCTAGAGAGGCTTCTGATAAGCTGATATTATTCCAGGTAAAGTTTTCTCATGATAATATTTAATTAACTTGTAATTTATTAAATACAACTATAACACATGTTTTTATTTATTTAGAACCGCTTTGATGGTATGTGGCGAAAGCTTCAAACGTACCAAAATGGTGAGGAGCTTTTCGGCCTACCCCACACAGAGTATCCGGAACTTGCCCAGATTAGAAAAGAACTGAACCTTCTACAGAAGCTGTACAAACTATACAATGACGTCATAGACAGAGTCAGCAGTTATTATGATATTCCTTGGGGAGAGGTAAACATTGAAGAAATCAACAATGAGCTTATGGAGTTCCAGAATAGATGCAGGAAATTGCCAAAGGGGTGAGTAGAAATTAGATTGAAATATTACTAACCACTAAAATCTGATTGACAATGGCATACTATTGCTGGTAACCCCTTAAAAATTAAAAGTACATTTACGTATATTATAAAATTCATATCAACTAAAATCTTTAACCCTCTTTCGCAGGCTCAAGGAATGGCCTGCATTCTTCGCGCTTAAGAAAACCATAGATGATTTCAACGACATGTGCCCACTCTTGGAGTTGATGGCCAACAAAGCGATGAAGCCGCGCCATTGGCAACGGATCATGGAAGTCACCAAATACATCTTCGAGTTGGACAACGAAGATTTTTGCTTAAAGAACATTTTGGAAGCACCGCTGCTGCCTAATAAGGAGGATATTGAGGTTAGACGTTTGTTTATGTTTTGCTACATAAACAATAGTTATCACTATAATATATTATTATGTTTAATGTCGCGCAAAATCTACGTTTCATGCCAGAAGTTCATTCTTTTTTTTTTTTTTTTGTTTTGGCTTCGCACGGTTTGTGCATTTAGCCAGTGTCAAGTATTTTTTCTTTTCGATCAAGTAAATGCCCCGACATCGGGAACGAAGTTACGAAATACTCGTGGTCGACTTTAGTTAGTCAAATCAAATTTATTGTAAAGCGGTAGTAACTTTACAACAACCTAGTAGGAGTTTTTGGGGGGAACACGAAAAGTCCACGTTAATCACTTATTTTCACCTTCACTACACTTGTGCACTCACACGTAATTAAACTGAATAATTCACTACCAAAATTATACAATTTAATTCGCTATTTCACAAAATTTAATGAAAATGAAAATTCGTGCGACATGTTCCAACGCGATCCCGCCAAAAACCAGTTCATTCTTGTCATGTAGCCAATTTTAGTGTAAAGATTAACTGCATTTTTGCAAAAAGAGGCTTCACCTGCTTAATATAGGGTATTTTATTTTTAAACTTTACGAGTTCAATTTGGATGAAACGCCCCCGCTGACCATCATAACCAATCAAAAGCACGACAACGCCCAAATTAAAGCAACCCTTGCTCAAGGTGCTTAAGAGCCCTCCCAACGCCCACGCGAATGTTAATGGGCTACCAGGAGTGCATTAGCTTTGAAGAGTTTCAAATAAAATGACCCTAGTACTTTTCATCTACCGTGAGCAACCCTTGCACAAGGTGCTTAAGAGCCCTCCCAACGCCCATGCGAATGGTAATGTGCTACCAGGAATACATTAACTTTGAAGAGTTTAAATTAAAATGACCCGTAGTACTTTTCATCTACAGTGAGCAACCCTTGCACAAGTTGCTTAAGAGCCCTCCCAACGCCCATGCGAATGGTAATGTGCTACCAGGAATGCATTAACTTTGAAGAGTTTAAATTAAAATGACCCGTAGTACTTTTCATCTACCATGAGCAACCCTTACACAAGGTGCTTAAGAGCCCTACCAACGCCCATGCGAATGGTAATGTGCTACCAGGAGTGCATTAACTTTGAAGAGTATAAATTAAAATAACCGCATAGTACAGACTTTTCATCTACCGTGGTTTCCTGTACAAGGACCTGGAAAGGGCGTGTGTTACAAGTTTTGTAATATAAAAGTTAAGCTTAACCATAAATACATTATAAGGTACACTTTACTTATATTAAATACCTACTGTGATGTTATTGGATAAAGTCAAAATACAACGTCGAAACCTAACCGTTAACTTAACAACCGACTTTCGAAAAAACACTACAAACTGAAAAATATTCTTTTATTTCGGAAGTCGGTGTCTTTGGTTAAGTATTGGTTTTGTTTTCGGAAAATGTTCTTATTTTACTCTTCTTAGTTATGGTACACACCCCACACCAATTCGTATACCATTTCTTGCCATGTAAACAACAATGACAGGAAGTATTAGAATATATATCATCAATCAAAACCTAATATCGAATCTACCGCAAAAAGTACCCAAGAAAAGTTAATTTAATCTAAATGAGCACTCCTCAGGCATACACTAACCACTAAAAAAAACACTTTTCGAAAACGATCCTTAATTTATTGCCGGAGATATCGAGGAAAATATATACAAAAAAATAAAACATACGGACGAATTGAGAACCTCCGTTTTGAAGTCGGTTAAAAAAGCAATAATTAGATTCTTTCGTTTAGTGTCTTAAGAGCCACGGTAGCATCTGATGGATCATTTACATGTTCTTGAAAATCTTCTTTGTCACTTTCCGTCAGTCAAACCAGAATGATATGAGGTATGTATGGTATAACATTCATTGCCTATAAAGTGGTGGTAGGATCGACCAAAGTGTTATTGGGTTTTTGATTCGGCAGTGTTATTGTGTTTTTCATTCGGTAGTTTTACTAGGAACCCATGAAGTAGCAGTATATTCATACAGAAGAAAAGGACGTCCGATACACGTGGACTGCTTACCAATGCGCATGCGTGGAAATACAAAATCAACGACACGAAGCGAAGCCCTGCCTAGTAGACTCATTTTGCGTTGTGCATCGTCGGAGGACGGACATCATGAATGGAAAGAATGCCTCCCTAGGTGTTGATTTATATTTTCCACGTTTTTTACATATATACTGGCCTCTATATCTAGGGAGGATTTTACGGGAAATTTGAAATACACTATCTTTTTTAGTAACCCTTTAAATGCATTCGTAAACTTACTCACTAGGTATTTCCACAGCCTCAGGGTTCAAAGTCGTTGTCACAGTTCAAGGTCATACCGTGACCTATTCCAACAGCTTTGAACCCTAACAATACTAGTTGACCGTTTTTGAGAAACCGATTACTTATTAATGTTAATTGGGGTCTCTATTTTCCTTAAAATGTCAATATTTAGAACCGATGGCTATATTTACATATGTTTTGACATTGACTGCTGAACAGATGAGATTTAAATTTAAACGTATTATCTAATAGGTACCTCCTAACTCCAATTAATTTCCAATTAAAAACAGCACACGCACCAAAATAAGAAGAACTCAAACGTCATTGAAAAATTTAATGACGACACCAGGAATGCATGAACTAATAGAAGTTAAAATTATTGAACCCCTCATTCCACATTTTCTCTCCCTCTTTAGCATAAATTCAACGGGTCGTTACGTTTCAGTCTGTTATGATGACGTATCGACGGTGTCAATTACGTGTACTGTTGGACATTTGTTGTGACCTTAGTATTTTAATGACAAATCGATGTGCTGTGCTTAATCGTAAATAAATACAACACACACGCATGTTTGAGGGTTGCACGTGCACGATATTACTATGCTATTTCTCCCACATTATGAGGTTGTTTATTATTCAATAGCGGTGGTTATATGACAACATCTAACGTTTTTTACAATTACTTTGGTTATACATATATAAGGTCACACCTTTTGACGTGAATACGTCTTTAAATTTGCTACCATACGGGGGCAACCCAAATAACCTAATGATAATAAAATCGGGGGATACAGTTTGGCGTTGCTTTTTCAAATTTATCCTCTACATCCAAAATTAATTTATATCACTGGATAGCTAAAGGATCAAAGAATTCATTAAGATAAACGAAAACAGTGACGCATCGCGCGCGGTGGAGGGCGAAGCGCCGCCATTTTGAGGTTATTTTGCTGCGTATCGAGATTTGCAATTAGTATAACTTTTGACTCTGAGAAGCTACGATGTTCGTTTAAGTTTTATATCGTAACACAATAATTATTTGTTTCCTTGCTTTTATCTTAAATACATGAATAAAATTAAAAAAAGAATACTTAACCCGTTACATAAACGTATTCGCGTATAACACACGGCCATGTCCATGACACAGCCACACCCCAGGTTTTCCATGAAAGGGCAGGGAAGCTGTATGTATACGAGTATATAGCATAATATAGTTTACACAATTTCACGCAGTACTTGTATCGAACCCGTAGCTTTTAGGATCATTTGACTTAATAAAAAAAAAACAAACCTTATGAGGTGCATTTATATATAACTGCGGTTATTTTGCTTATACATAATTTTTAGTATCTGGTAATTACTAGTAAGTAGATAATTTACCTACTTATTATGTAGTAAAACTCAACATTTAACATACACTTGAGAACAAAATGCGAAGTTTGTTACTCTATGTTGTTGAACTCCGACGCTGACATACAAATGCCTACCTATACACCTCGACCCAGACTCAACTTCCATTCTATAAATAAATGACCTAGACATGGCCGCCATCACAGGGCGATAAACTAGGACATCAGACTATAAAACCACGTGGTAATAGGTAGATATGTACACAAAGCCACAATAATTGCAGTGCACGTGACCGTTCGCGTAATGCGCATGCTCTATAATCAAGAAGGCATTCCAGTACAAGAGGAAACATTAGGATTTTATGAATCTCAAGGAGATGTACGATATCTATTGTCATGCATGATAGCGGTCTTTTGCACTAAGTGCCTGATGCATCGTTTGAACAGACACTATCACGCTACAAATGCAATTGTGCTATGGGACAACGAAGTTTACAATGTAAGTTTTTTTAGGTCGTTACCGTTTGGTGAAGTGTAATTGGGTTTTTGCATTAATTCTCAGTTACGGCCTCAAGTTTAGATTTATGCCCAGTTTATGGCAATAGATTGCGAGTATCGGGAGGTTCCTGTTTCGAATAAGGCGGGAGGATACGCCCGGGTGTTTCCACTGCGAAGATCGCCCTGAGGACAAGGGTGGAGCATACGGTGGAGGTCTGCCCGGCTTGGGCGGAGCAACTTCGTGTCATTGCGGAGGCGATCGGCGGCGGCGATCTCTGGCGTCCGGCCCTGGTCCAAGCCATGGTACGGAGCGAGAGTGCATGGGTAGCCGTCACATCCTTCTGCGAAGTAGTAATGCTCGCGAAGAGGGAGGCGGTGCTCGTAAGGGATAGTCAGTATATGCGCCCTCACGGCCGTAGCCGCCGCGGGAGACGTCCTGGGTGTCGGGAATTCTAGGCTGATTCCCGGCCACCGTAGGCGCGAGTTTGCGGACGGCGAGTAATGCGTAGCTCGCTGTCCGGTAAGGACCAAGCCCGGGTCGACGGCGCATTGTGACCCACGCGCGCCTCAAAGAGATGTCAGAACCAACTGGTGGGGTCCGCAAGGGCCGATGCCTGCCAGGGGTGCGGGTTGTTCGAAAGAGATACCGCGGCCCCTGGCACACAGGCAACTGAGGGAACACGGGTGGGTTTTAGTCAGTAAAAGTCTGACACGCCCTCCCGCTCCACCCAGAGCGGGAGAAGTTATTTGATGATTTACTACCCAAAAAAAATCATCTTTGTGGTCAAAACAATTCATATTTATGCGATAGCAGCAAACGCGGTTGATTTGCTGTCATTATTTGAAGAGTTCCGTTGTCTGTCTCCGAAACGCATCATCAGATGGCCAATTCTCGTAATTAAAAACGTTGAAAATCTAGTCGCAGTGTCATCTAAGCGACAACGAAATGTCAAAAACTTGTCAAAAATGTATGGAAACTTGAGGTGTTTTTGACAGATTGAGACTGAGATCAGACTGTGACCGTTTCTTAAAATTACGAGAATTGCCCCTGAGATCTATATGAAATTTAAATGGGACCATTTCAAAATAAACCCCTTTCGAACAAAAAAAGAATTTTGCAAATCCGTCTATATATGATGGAGTTCTGCTCAAACATCCTACCACTCCTAACCGTTAAAGAGTTGCACCTTCCTTCATCAGCTCAGCGTCATGAGGTGATGATAAACATACGCAAATACCTCAATAGCTTTAGAAAATATATGAAAAACATTGTTAATACCTATAACATTTGAGGGTTGCACTCGCTTTCCCTGGGATTCCATCATCAGATCCTGTTTTGGTGCCAATGGGACTACCTCAGGAGTATACTCTTATGATTAAAAAAAAATGATTTTGAGAATCGGTACACTAATGGGGGAGAAATCGGTGAACATACATAAAAAAATACACACAGTCGAACATAGAACCTCCTCCTTTTTGGAGTCGGTTAAAATAGGATAAAAAGTTATAAATACCAACGATCTAGTACTTGTACTTGGCTGAAAAAATAGTATTTTGATTTAAACTTAATAAGATAATCAGGAAAAATTACATAAAATGCGACGTTGCCAGCCCGCGCAGGAATAAACGCTCTTAACATAACATAGCATTACGCCTTGTTTGCCCGAAGGGTTAGACAGAGGTGTACCTATAGTTCACCCACATTTCGCCAGTTATGTTTAAGTCCCATTTAATAGGAGACGAGCCTATTGCCATCATCCGGGATCAAATCCAGAATCCGGGCTGTCACTAAGAAATTCCAGGTAGAAAAAGACAATAAAAAACACTTTTCCCGACCTGGGAATCAAACCCAGGACCTAGCCGTAGTAGCGCTTTCGGCCACTACACCCACGAGGCAGTCAGGATGTTGATAAATTCCATATCGACAAGTTGTTATTGCACATAGCCTACCAGGGTAACAGAAGGAGTAAGATGTTGAGAGTTAGAATATTAGGGGTGGGCCGGAGGCGGTGCCTGATTTAACGAAAAAGAGAAGGGTAGTGGAAGAAAGGGAGAGACAACTTTGACCGATACGCTTTTACACACACTCATGGAAAACTATAGTAGTAGTTGATTTTTTGTAGTATCTTATTTATACAAATGGAAAATGTCCGCCTTTGTACAGTATTTTTTTTACTTGTGCATTAAGTTTTGATTAATAAATAAATAAAATGTATCTTTACGTGGTATTAGCTGAATATATTGATATTAGCATTTCAAATTTTCCAACGCCTTAAATTAAAGCACAAGAAAATGGTAATGGAGAGGATTTTTTTTTCGCAGATTATATCTTATTTTATTGGGCTAGTAACTTTGATACTTTCAGTATAATGTAAGAATCTGAATTGGTTGCGGAAATATATCATTGCCAATTTTCCCCATTGCATGCGTTTTTCCGATTCCGCAGGTCCCTGGATCCGCATGTGTACTAGGAGATAATGAAACAAATAGGCTTGTCTATTTTAGCACGTTCATAGTTCAAACTTCGTGTTATTTAGGATACTAGCCCAATAAAATAAGGTATAATCTGCGGTAAAAAATCCTTTGAAGAAATTTCATGGGGATTATTATCTTTGTTTCGGATTGGGAAATATTATAACGAGAAATTGTGCGTAAAAAAATAATTGCTGTAATCATGATGACAGCGTTGCGGACGAATACTGCGACGCATAAGTGTCCTTTTTTGTTTTTGTATTTATTTGTTTAGTTAGTTAGTTTTAATTTTTTATCCAATAAATCTAATTAAAGCAAATAATAAAAAAAATATTAGAGAACATATTATTTTGCGGACGAATTTATCGACGACATATTTTCTTTTTGTTATAGTTTTTATTGGAAGTTGTTAATTACAAGATATAAATCTTAGATTAATCATACATTTTTCGAGGTTTAGGTTTGGCAAATCTACTCCGCGTTAATTAATAAGAGAGTTATGTATAGTAAGAGCGCCATCTATGGCCTCACATAAGCCTTTCAACTTTAATACCGCCCGCCCAAGTGCCTCGTTCCACCCGCGATAAACTGTTTTCAATTCTGCCATCCTAGTATTCATGCGGAAAGATTTAGCCGCGAATGCGGGAAATGCGCGAAATGCGGGAATGCGGGGGATCTCCTGCGTTAACGTTCCTCGCACGTGGAACTTGTGTAGGTACGCCTAAATCGTGATTTACGCTCGCTCTCCACCTCCTCTTTCGCGAGCATTCCTGCTTCCCATGAACTCTCGCTCCGTAAAATGGCCTGGACCAAGGTCGGACGCGAGAGATCACTGTCGTCGATCGCGTCCGCGAGGACACGGTGTCCACAGCGGTCACCTCTACCGTATGCTCCACCGTGTCCTACAGGAGATTATAATATGGTACCTTGGTTTGGGACGACATGAGCCATTTATTGCCCCAGCATGTCAAATGTTACTTGTTGTCAAATATACTGAAATTGAGTTTATTTGGGGACTTTATTTTGATTTTATTGTTTTTTTAAACATGCTTTTCATTCAAAACCGTTCAAATAAAATTATTTTTAATTTTATTATATCCCTGTTATTAGTCACGTATCGTTGTATTGTTTTATTAATTTGCCCATCATACTTCACGGGAAAAGTTCAGTGTTTAGAAATATTTAACACCAATTTTCAGAACTTTATCGTTTTGCCTTCATTTTCTCATGTTAACTTCCAGAATATAATATTCCACTAATTTGTCCAAATTAACTGTCCCTTATATTTACGTAAACCCATATCAATCCTCCTATAATTTTTTCACAGGACATTTGCATATCGGCGATGAAAGAGAAAGATATAGAAGGCAAGTTGCGTGGCGTAACAAACGAGTGGTCGGTCCACGAATTAACTTTCCAAACTTTTAACAACCGGGGTGAACTTCTACTGAGGGGCGATACCACTGCTGAGACAATCGGACAGCTTGAAGACAGTCTTATGATCTTGGGTTCTTTGCTTTCCAACCGGTAATAATTAATTAATATTTTTTGTACAGAACCCCATATAAGATTATAAATCATTTAAAATTATCAGCACATTTGCGAAACTTTTTTTAAAATTTTAGTATGATAATTATAAATGTACCTACTACTTGCATTAATGCTGGTTAGTGGCATCTTAGTGCTGGTTAGTTTTGTGTTTAGGCGACTTAATTCTAATTTTACAAACAGCTAGACATAAATAAAGCTTGGCTATCCTATGAAAGCGGTGGCTGCCACATAACGGCCGCAGTAACGTCATGATAAAAACTTTTTCCAAAAAAGAAAAACAACCGACAACCAAAAAAACACCATAATGTGAAAAATAACTTTAATTGCGGGAGTCGGTGACTTTGGATATGTATTTTAATTTTCATGTCACCAGTCACCGACTTCCGAAATTAAAGTAATTTTTCACTTTGTAGGTAGTGTTGTTTTGGAAGCCGGTTGTTTTTTTTTGGCAAAAGTTTTTCTTTTTTCCTTTTTTATTATAGTACCTATCTGACACCAATTTGAAATGTCATCATCTTTGGGGTAAAAACAATGCATATTTATGCGATAGCAGCAATCGCGGTTGATTTGCTGTCATTTTTTGAAGAGTTCCGTTGTCTGTCTCTGAAATGCATCATCAGATCTATATGAAATTTTATGGAACTATACGAGAAGCACCAGCTTTCAAATAAAAAAAGAATCATCAAAATCAGTTCACCCAGTCGAAAGTTCTGAGCTAAGAAACATAAAAAAATACGGTCGAATTGAGAACTTCTCCTTTTTTAAAAGCTTTTATTCGGTCGGAGTCGGTTAAAAGTGATGGCAGCTGGTTTTGACTTTACGGTGTCAAAAAATGCTCTCTAGGGAAACACATCAACAAATTTTCATAAATACATAACATTTTAGTGACGTCCTTCGGCTCTAAGTAGACGCTATGTGGTTGGTACAGCAGTCTTAGAAAACCGTAGCTTTATTAATATATTTTTTGCGAAGATAACATTTCTTTGCTGCCCGAAAAACTGAAAAACAATTCTTATGAAGATAACATTTTGTTGTAGGTACTAATTTCCAATTTTAACATCCACAGCTACAACGCCCCTTTCAGAAAACAAATCCAGCAATGGCTATATGATCTCCAGAGCACTAACGAAATCCTTGAAAGATGGCTTCTTGTGCAAAACATGTGGGTCTACCTTGAAGCCGTATTCGTCGGCGGTGACATTGCTAAACAACTGCCCAAGGAAGCCAAAAGATTCTCCAAAATTGATAAATCCTGGCAAAAGATCATGCAAAGAGCCCATGAAACACCTGGTGTAGTATCCTGCTGTGTAGGAGATGACCTTCTCAGACAGTTGCTCCCACATCTTCAAGAGCAGCTAGAACTGTGCCAGAAAAGTCTTAGCGGCTACCTAGAGAGGAAAAGAACTATGTTCCCGAGATTCTTCTTTGTGTCTGACCCTGCGTTATTGGAAATTTTGGGGCAGGCATCTGACTCTCATACTATACAAAATCATTTGCTTTCGATATTTGATAACATCAGATACGTTAAGTTTCATGATATTGGTGAGTTAATTTTTCGCACTTAACTGACGGATTGACAATATACTGTTACTCGTAAATAACCTGAAATTCTCTTTGTTTGATCAGTGAATGCAGTTAGTGTAAATAGCACGTAGGTGGGTCACTACAACAATTTATCCAATAATCTTTAAGACCAACTTTTAGAGATGGGAATACTACTTTTTGTTAGTGCCACACACAGATATTTCTTTGTTTTGAGTTCTACGACTAACAATAAAATTATGTATTTTGGATTTCAGAATACAACAAGATGATAGCAATAGTGTCATCGGAAGGTGAAGAAATTAAGCTGGAGCGTCCGGTGCGAGCCGAGGGTTCTGTAGAGACGTGGCTAACCTCACTGTTGCAGTCAGCACAGGGCAGCTTACACTCCATCATCAGAAACGCGGTGGCAGTGATAAATGACCCTTCCTTCAATCTACTGCTGTTTTTGGATAAAATGCCTGCACAGGTTAGGACTCATGTTTTTGTAATTTTAATTGTGAAAGTTTACAAAAGTATTCTTTTTCGTTTGGGTGTATATATGTTCGCGTACACTTACTGAAATTTAAGTAATAATGCAGTCTATTAGTTATCAGTCAACTACCAGTCTCACTTAAGGGTATTATGATATCTAGTAACTTGGGCTGTGAAGGTCAGATAGGCAGTCGCTTCATGTGAATGTTTAGCTGGATTCGGTTGGACTGGAAGCTGGCCCATTGCTGACCACAAAATTATCTGCAGCAAGGGATTTAGCTTCGGATTTCTATGTACAAAAAGCAAAGCGATGATTTTGTGCTGCTCCTTTGCCATTAATTTGTACAAATGGTTTCTAAAGTAAATCAATTTTATTTTCCACAGATTGGGCTCTTGGGGATACAAATAATATGGACGAGGGATGCTGAATTAGCCCTTATGTCAGCTCGCCAGGATAAGAAGATAATGATGGAAACCAACAATAAGTTCTTGGAGTTACTGAACACACTGATCGACCAGACCACGAGGAATCTACTGAAGATAGAGAGAATCAAATTTGAGACTCTCATTACTATACATGTACATCAAAGAGACATTTTCGACATGCTGGTAGGCTAACTTCATCTATTATGTTGTTAGAACGGAACAATCTACATCGCGACATTAATTCATGAACACGAGTTCATAGAAAGTATAACTACTACACTATGGTCAGACCTTCGTGTTCATGTTGTCCTAGTCACTGCCACTATAAATAACGATCGGAAGCTAGTCCAAAAAACTTATGCATAGCAACCTATGCATAGGACCAAATAACTAAAACACGTATTTGTTGGGTTTCTTGTAGGTACCATTGGCTTTTGACGTCTAAACGTCTTTTCGTTCAGTATACTGTTATTAAGTTCAATATTTTTGACCGACAAAACATGTAAAGTTTTAACCGCTAATAATACCGAGAGCTTTAGTGCTAGAGTAGGTATTGGTTGAGTATTCCAAAGATAGGTCATCAAAATAATTCCAGATGTCGCCGAATATTGGGCATAAATCTGCTCGGAAAAATATATTATTGAGATAGCTTAGGCAAAATACAGTCGGAAAATGTTGGTTTTATTTAGTTCATGAAATAACAAACTAAATTGTAAAAATTGCAATTTAAAGATTTCAGTTTTTTTATCTGTTTTTGAACACCATGAAATACTAGCCGCCATGTTATTACGTCATACGGTATGTCAACTGAGCAACTTTGTACTTTTATTGTTTTCGTAACCAAAATATTTTTTGTTTAAATAATAATAATATATCTGGTATTATCGAGCTTAGCTCGATTTTTTTTTGGTTTGACGTTTTCTAAAAATGAAACCTAGCTAGATCGATTTAACGCCCTCGAAACCCCCTGCATACTAAATTTTATGAAAATCGTTGGGGCCGTTTCCGTTATTCAGATTATATATTTAATTATACAAGAATTCTTCGTTTAAAGGTTTTGCATTCAGGAACAGCAAACCAGCGATAATTAGAAAAATAACTCATTTTTTCAATTATAAACAAATAACTTTTAAAACTGCGAATTTGCTTATATGACAAACTGACGTCATACCCACAGAGCAATATGGCGTCCACTGCGTCCAGTGTTTTCGTCAAATTACGCGCGAAATTTTAAAATGTAAAATTGAAATGCATTTTTATGGCACTAATCGATTAATTAAAAATGTTGTTTTTTGTGGTTTATTACCACTCTAGAATCCAATTTAGACACTTTTCAAGAATGGGTGTACCCTATTGGTGAAAGCTTACTTCATACGAAATGGAATGAGCCTACAAAGTTAAGTGTAGGGCAAAAACAATGGGTTCAGCAGTATCAGAAACTATTGTAAAGGTGAGGGTTTGATTGGAACTGTAACATCCGCGCCCGATCTGTATGAGCAAAGCGAGCATATCCTAGCAGTAGTGAATGGCTTGCACCGACTAGCCAGGGATTATTACAGCTCGCTTATATCTACATAGGTAAGGCAGGTTAGGTTAGAACTGTGAATACTTGTTTCGAGCCGAGCGAGTAAAGTGGGATTACTAATAGAACGAGAGCTCTTACGATACAGCGAGCGAAACCAGCCCAATCTTGTCATGAACCAGCAAAACGCGCTTACTCACAAAATGAGCAAGTACTTAAGTCAAGCGAGCGAAGCGACCCAATACTCAACGCTCGTTTTCCTGGTGTGAAATCTGACTCGTGGTGTAGGTGGGCTCGATTCGCTCGCTCAATTTGAGAAAATGCACTTGTTTGTTTGTAGGAAGCCCGCTTCGCTCGCTCATTTCTTAAATAGGCGCGCTCTGCTCAGTCCTGTTGTCTGCGGATAAATACGAGTCTCCTTGATGTTGAATCGAGTAATGTTCTACCCCCATGTAAGCGAAGTGCGGAAAATTGAACTTGAAACACTAAGTATGGAACCACCTTTAGTAGCTTAACACGCTATCCCGTTATAAATTTAGCAAACTATATTTACCAAATCCAAAAAGTATAAATAGGTCATTAAAAGTAAATTTAATTATATTATAGCACGCTTAAATTATGCAAGTTATCAAATATTTTCAGTGTCGCCTGAACGTCCGCTCAGCGAATGACTTCGAATGGCTGAAGCAGTGCCGGTTCTACTTCAAAGAAGACGCTGATAAGACCTGGATCTCCGTCACTGATGTCACATTCACCTATCAGAACGAATACTTGGGCTGTACAGATAGGCTTGTGATAACACCTTTGACTGACAGGTAACTTATAAAGAGAGCTTTTTGTCTCATTTTATTTGTTAGTTTTGTCAGATCATTTCCAACAAGTAAAACTATAAAAGCTTGCAAAACTAAGTCTATACATATTTGTATTAATATTTGACGCACGATTTTCACCGGTTTTTTCCATTTTTTCGTTTCCTGTAGCTCTTTAAATATCCAAGTGATTAGTTATTTGATTTCCCTTGAGCCCATTCATGTGAGCGAGCAAAATGTTGTCATAAAAGCTCTGCGAAACGTTGTTTTCATGAAATAATTAAATTTCCCAACAAGTATGTTGGAGGGATATGTCGAATTCATTCAGTACTGCCACGTATGGCATACAACCAGAACATAGCAGCTGATGCTGCTGAAGAATAGACCTGGAATTTGCAGAAAGCGTTTGCGTTTATATTTACGTGAGACGATTTGAATTTCACTGGCTACCTTCGTTAGGTTCCGCAATAGTGAAATCTCTTAACCGTTCTACTCATTAACGTAGTAATGAAAAACAATTATTTCCGTTAACTGTAGTTTTTTCTTTGCATTATGCTATTATTCAGTGATAATAAATTATCGTAAATAAATAGATAGTACGAAATCCACTAACAAACAGCAATAAAATTGTTTATAAAATTAATTTTGCATCAACTTCGAGCATGTTCCTCGACTTTTATGACGTGCTAGTACCGTTGGTGTGCCGTGCGGGTCGGCCACCTTCAGTTCCGCCCTGTCGACCACCTTCAGTTCCGCCCTGTCGACCGACAAGACAAATATTTTTTGCGATTGATAGTGGCGCTGCTAGTTAAGGAAACATGGCAAATCCGGTGAGTTTCATGTTAGTTCTCCATTTCACCGCATGTTTACGTAAGTTTGTCAAATTTCAAATTGCACCTGTAGATTTATGTCATGCTAGTACTTTGGGGCGGCAAAATTGAGGGCGGGACCAAATGATTCCCGCCCATAGAACAATACCATCGTTGGGGGTCCGCCGCAACTTTTATTGCTACCCACCAAAATAGTGTCTTATAAAGTAGAAAAACAATTCTAACAATAAAGCAAAACGAAGCAATTTTTTTCCTATTTGTTGCTTATGATACGGCTGTTCGGTGTGGTGCCGGACGTAAAGAATAGCACCATCCTATCTCTTCCCGTGGGTGTCGTAGGAGGCGACTAAGGGACTTACTAGAGAATGGGCAGCAGCGTTCTCTATGCATTTTACCACCATACTGCGATTGCCAACCCGCCTGCCAAGCGTGGCGATTATGGCCAGCCCCCCCCAAATTGGGGGAGACCTATGTCCAGAATTGGACGTCTTCCGGCTGAAATGATGATATGGCTGTATATTTAAAAATAATCATAATCTATGTATTCTAAATAAATAAATAAAAAACATAATGAGAATGTATTAGAATTTGTAGATCATATTAATATCTATGCGTAGACCAGCCTGATATGCCTGATTTTGGGTTCATATGTTCCTCTATTATTTCTCTTAAAAATGACATTGACGTTTTAAAGATTAATAATCATAAAAAAATTATGGAAACAAAAAATATTATATGTTTTTAAATGTGGCGATGTGTCCACGTTTTGGGGAAGGCTGCTAAATATAGCAGCGGAGGTCTTTCGGTTAAAATGATGATGACATTCTAATGATTACTTAGTTTATGAAACAACTTAGTGCCCATTCAAAGTACCGCGGCTTCTGATGAATAGAGAGCTCGCGCTACTTTGAATGGGGTGTGAGAACCAAATTATGAGGTAGTTTTGGCGGGAACAGAGTGGGGCGTGCACAATCATCTATTTTCCATCCCTCTCCGACTCGGAAACGCTTTTCCAATTCATTCACCCTTCACCTACTGTACACGAATTTATTGGTGCACGAATACAGGTTACTAGGTAACCTAGCAAGGACACCAGGCTCTCTTCTGTAATTTGGTACTCCTCTAGTTCTGCGGTCGATCCTTACTTTTGTAAAATTATATTTCGTTTAACAGACTGTACCTCTTTTAAAATAAATAAATGATTAGTTATTAGAAAATTGAAGTTTCGTTATAAACGAATATAATGTGTTTTAAAGTTTAAAGACAGTAATTGCAATTTAATATTTTATACTTATACAAGATGTAATAGAATTCAAGCAAGTCCTGGAAGTAGGTAGTTTGTTCATAATTGACTACTGAACTGATTTCAGTAACTTTTAACATAGGTTTAAAAAGCCGCCGAACAAGCCAAACAAAATTCAATCTTATTTCAAGGAAGTAAGACTCAATTTGAAATGCTAATTAATGCTAGGGCCAACACAATTTTCTAAATAATATCAGTTAGATTTTAAAAAAATTGTTTTGGTCATTGTATTATGTTTTTAACTCAATACTCTGATTGGGGTGTATGAAGTCTTGCGTTAATAATGTTACACGCTGTATCAGTACAATACAAAGTTGAATGTCATTGTGTGATTGGGGTCAATTATTCTTTTAAACAACATAATGTATTTTGATGCGAACGGAAGGTTTATTTAAACATAATATTTAACTTAACAATAGCTTATAGCACAGAAATCTTGATGTTTTGAGATTTTGGTCCTGCCATAATACTGATATGGCCGGACCAAAATCGCACCCGTGCAAAACAGGGCCGTGTCGCTGGTGATAAAAAAACAGGTTGTGTCAGACATGTCCTCCTATATTTTTCAGGTGCTACATCACCCTCGCTCAGGCGTTAGCTATGAGCATGGGCGGTGCTCCGTGTGGTCCTGCCGGTACAGGCAAGACGGAGACAGTCAAAGACATGGGCAAGACTCTGGCTAAGTACGTCGTGGTCTTCAACTGTTCCGATCAGATGGACTATAGGTAAACAAATATTAACCAAGTACTAACTAGAGCTTGAATTGAATGGAATAAAGTAATAACCAGTAACATTCATTGAATACCATACGATATAGTATTTTTGAGCAACGCTAGATACTCCGCATTTCAAAAAAATCACTTCATGTGATCATGTAGAACCATATTGTTATTGGATCTGGCGAAACATAATATTGACCAAGTTTCTTTAAAGATTATTCAAATTCAAATTCAAATTAATTTATTTTTCGATCCATAGATCATATTTGATTTACATAATATAAAATTTAACATTATAAATAACCATAATAAATATACATAAAATAACTCAATAAAACCAAAATTATAATTAATAAAATTAAACTAAAATACACAAAATTAAATACAAGATTAATAATACGCCTGCCTCTGAGTCATTTGTTTGTTTGTCATCACATTAATCATATAACAATGATTAATGTACTGACAATCAAACCTGTTCGCAAATACACTCAGGATGGTGTTGGAGGTGGTCCGGAGCTTGCGCCCCAGATATGCACACCGTTTTCGCATCGTCGTATAAAAACAGTCGACACGGGCGTTGGCGAACATCCCCGACGCGCTGCAGTGCCGGGGCAGCCCCAACAACACCCTGAACGCATTATTATACTGCAAACGGAGGGCGCTGTACTGCTTCTGGGTATATGACCCCCACAGGCTGGCTGTGTACAGGGACGTACAAAATGCTCTGAAAAGAGTTATTTTGACGGCCCCCGAGCAACGAACAAACCTGCGAGCGATCATATTGGCCCTCACAGACAAAGCCCTCCGCTCCCTGTCGATGTCCGCATCATCCCTCAGGTCAGAGGCCACGATATGCCCGAGGTATTTAAATTGTTGAACCCTTTTTAATTCCACACCGTTCAATCTGATAGGTGGAACAGAATCCGGGCAGCTCCTACCCCTGGCCTGAAAAACCATGCATTCACTCTTTTTTGCGTTATAGAGCAAACCGTGATCCAGCGCGTAACGCTCGCAGATCCCCAGCAACCTGGACAGACCACACACCGAGGCGCTCAGCAGCACCATGTCGTCTGCGTAACTAATATTGTTGACACAAACACCGTCAATATAGCAGCCGACACGGGTGCTGCTGAGCTCCTCTATCAGTGCATTTACATACAGGTTGAAGAGCCTCGGCGAAGTCAGCCCTCCCTGCCTCACGCCGCACTGCAACCTGTACGGCTCCGACAGAGCAGTCGACCATCGAACGACGTTGACCTGGTTAAGATACCAGTACTTGAAAATTTCTATCAATTCGAGAGGCATTGAGATGTTATTTAATTTTTCCCATAAGATGTCATAGCTAACCAGGTCGAATGCCTTCGAGAGGTCGAGAAAACAGGCATAAATAGGTGTGCTCCTATCAGAGTAGTACCTGACAGTTTGCTTCAAACACAAGATAGCTGACTCAGTAGACAGTCCCGGTTTAAAACCAAATTGATTGTCATATTATATTATGTATATTATTTATATTATATTGTTATATATTATGTTATGTTATAAGATTTGTGTTCTAGAAAAGTCAGAAATCGCAAAGTCAACTAAGACTTAGTTTCATCCCTGATAAAAAAGTAGGATAAAATAATACCAAAGGTTTAAATTAAAACATGCGCATGCCTACCTAGAAGTATTTAAATATTTTTATGTTTTATTGGTCCTTATAAGGTAAAGACATGTGAAATTATTAAAGCGTAAGAATTTGACTCCGCCAAGTACCTAATGATGTTCCTGGCTATTTTCGAGAAAATCAAGAACTTGAGTCCAATACTTAATTAATTCTCGCAAACAAACAGATCCAATCAGGCGGAATGCAAAACGAGCTAATACTGGTAAAGGAGGTATTGCTAAAAAAAATCTGGTGTTTCAACACCATTTCACCCATTTAAGAACCATTGTCGATAAATCACAAACGATTCACAGGAAACTGTTTCTATATTTGTATTTTGCCCACAACCTCTCACCCTTAAACGCGTATCATCTTTTTCGTTCCGGCGTCATCGGTAAAAAGACGTTCAGATTTTCCCGAATTTGAAAATTGTTCAGTAATCTGTGCAAATTTTTCTTTCCGTAAAAGCCTAATTCGAACAATTACGAACTTTTTAAATCTTACCAACATGCAGCATTTTATTTTATTTGTATAATAATAAAAATGTCAAATTAACAGGATCTTTATTAGCCTATAAATTAGTATTTATTACAAAGATAGATTTTCGTATAGGTATAGTGCAAAGGCGTCCTCTAGCGGGCGAAGTCAACTTGATGCCTCCACGCGTTCTTCCGAAAATGGCTAAGAATAGGCTGACGAAATGAGGTCATAAAGGTTCCATCTTTTCATTTTAAAGTACGGAAGTCAAAAAAATACTAAATGGTGGTAGTTATCCCTCGCTATAGGTACTGCAATGGACGCACATGGTGTCTACCTAGCCCACGTGGACTTGCCCTCAATGCGCTTGCGTACGAGAGGAGAACGCGCGGAAAAGTTATCGTTACCAGGAGAGCATAAGGTTTAGGAGTCTTTAAAAGTAGAAGTTTATGATCTTGCCATTACTAAGTTCTTACTAAAGCGTTATGGTAAGCTTTTCATCTACGTAGCTGGTAAATTAGAAAATTTTGAAAGTGTGGTTGAACAAATCAATAATAGATTTATAAATATTAAATATGATATAAAAATGCATGCATGATACGTGTTCAAAATGCATGTAGGTATCATCTGCTGTTACATAGTGGTCAATGGTTATTCGATTCTCCGTAATTTGAACTTACTGGATATGGATATACTGGATGGACTGGATCGGTTGAAGGTTTATAAACCGCCATACGTACCCATAAGTCACAACTACTGTTGGGGGTCACATCTCAAGAGGCATTGAAAAAATATCCTAAAATCTAAACACTAGCCAAATCCTATTTCCAGAGGTCTGGGTCGCATCTACAAAGGACTGGCTCAGTCAGGGTCGTGGGGGTGCTTCGACGAGTTTAACCGCATTGAGCTGCCAGTACTGTCGGTAGCGGCACAGCAGGTCGCCGTGGTGCTCGCTGCGAAGAAAGAGAAGAAGAAGAGCTTCGTCTTCACTGACGGCGACGTCTCAGAAATGTGTCCTGAGTTTGGAATATTTATTACTATGGTAAGTGCCTACATTTTTTCTATTTTGATATAATACAGATGTTAGCGAATAGGTTGTAAGGGATTAAAGAAAGTACTCACAAAGTTTTTGGGAAAAGAAAAACAAAAATGTAATTAGTAAAAGGACTGCAAGTTCAAAAGAATACATGTTTTACGAACTTAAACTTTTTTTCTTAGCTCCTAATCGAGTTCAACCAACAGGACCGCATTCTCTTGGTGGCCAAAATATACGTCACGTAGGTCATTGCAGCTATGCGCAACTATCTACTTTCCAATACTGACTTATGAAAAAAGTACTTTTTGTATGCACCGACTCGCGTAAGAGCTACCAGTTTAATCCCTAGTCATATAATGTCTAACTTTGTTTTACTATAGAACCCTGGGTATGCCGGTCGTAAAGAGTTACCGGAGAACTTGAAGATCCAGTTCCGTACGGTGGCTATGATGGTGCCTGACAGACAGATCATCATCAGGGTGAAACTCGCGTCTTGTGGCTTTCTAGAGAACATCACCCTGGCCAGGAAGTTTTACACCCTATACAAATTGTGTGAGGAACAGCTGACGAAACAGGTTGGTAGGAATAGTTTATGGTATTTGTAGATCTAGTTTGTACCTTAGGTTGAAACATTATATTTTAAAGGAAAGGTAGGTAAAGAAATTTGGAAGATCTAGACTGAATTTTAAACTTTAAACCAATATCTTGCACGGCTTGTACTTACTTACACTATTTTCAGAAAGCAATGTTATTATAATATAAAGGCAAGTTGCTATACCATTTTACCTCCTATTGTGTATTTGCTATAGGTGGCCCAGTTTTACATACTAAATAATATAGGTAATAAATCTAGACAAGAGTGCACTTTGATGACACAATGTGCCCAAAATTGAACACACCGAGCCACCTGTGTAAACGTTATGACACCCTAGTAACTAAATGTCTACGGTTTCTATATTGTGTTATGTAGATCGAAGCGTATTGATCTGGCCAACGTACGACTTACTCGCACATTTATTGACGTTTTTAAGTACCTTAATTAATTAAACGCTCCCTAAATGTTTATTTTTTCAGGTACCGAGTTTTCTGCATAAAAACTTAAATCGGTTTACTAATTTGTATCTACAAAACTAAATCGACCATAAAATTCAGTACCGCATTCTATAAATTAATTCTTAACACTACTTCAGGTCCACTACGACTTTGGTCTCCGTAACATCCTCTCCGTGCTGCGTACTCTCGGCGCAGTTAAGCGAGTCAACTGTAAAGACAATGAGAGTACCATTGTCATGCGAGTTCTCCGAGATATGAACCTTTCCAAGCTGATAGATGAAGACGAGCCTCTCTTCATATCGTTGGTAGCAGACTTGTTCCCAAACCAGGCTCTAGAGAAGACAACTTACAATGACTTGGAGGAGGCAATCAAGAAACAGGTGGATTTACTTGGTCTTATCAGTCATCCGCCGTGGTTGTTGAAGATTATACAGGTAAAAGTTACAGGGTATAATAAAAGTAACATTTAGATTCGAGAAAGAGGTCAATCGTCGAATACGACTCGGCTGGCCAGCTTCATAATATCTTCTCGTCCCAATTACCGCAGTGTCTCAAGACAAAAGTCTTTGACCAGTGTGTGTTGCCAGTGATGATCTATGGTAGAAAAACGTGGTCGCTTACAATGGATCTGATCAGAAGGCTTAAAGTCACCCAAAGGGCAATGGAGAGGGCTATGCTCGGAGTTTCCTTACGTGATCGAATCAAGAATGAAGAGATCTGCCTGTGAACCAAGGTAACCGACATAGCCCGAAGAATTACCAAACTTAAGTGGCCGTGGGTAGGGCACATTGCTCCCAGAACAGATGACCGATGGGGCCGAATGGTTCTGGATTGGCGACCGCGTACCGGGAGACGTAGAGTGGGAAGGCCTCCCACAAGGTGGACCGATGACCTTGTGAAGGCCGCGGGAATCCGCTGGATGTGGAAAGCACAAGACCGGTCGAAGTGGAGGAGCCTGGGGGAGGCCTATATCCAGCCGTGGACGTCTTTCGGCCGAAATGATGATATTTATTGTAGTATAGATAAGTCCAATGTCCAATGCCTTCGACGGTACGTCTGCATAGTCGGCAATCTTGGCACGCTTCGCCCTTGAAGAATGTTTTTTTTTAGAATTTATTGTGTCTGGATATTCTTTAGTGATTGCTGCCTGCAGTTCAATCTTCTAAGTCCTAGGACAAATAAGCACCTGACAACAATCAGTGTTTGTGGCGGGGCCCACTGCATAATGTCCGCATGATCCTCCACGTCTTGGGCCCATTTACTCGATGTTTGTTTTGTCTATCCCGTCAAACTTAGCACTAGGCCATTGTACTACTACTTTAATATCGGATCGTTATACGATCTTAGATTGCTCCTTCGGCTCCTCGAAATATATATATTCATTTTAAATATCCAATACATAAAAGTGGCAAAAAAATCAAATTGACCGTCGTTCTGCCAAAAAACAAACAGCTTTAGAAATCATTTGACAAAGTGGACAACCCCTATATTCGTCACTGGGTAAGACGCAAGTGCCAAAATGTTTGTGTTGGGTCACTAAATTATAAGTTAGTTTGTAAAAGTTTACTAACATAGTTTCTTAACTCATTGTTACTTATACTAATGGATTGTGAACACGAAAAAATCTTATTATTATAAATGTGTGTTCCAGTTATACGAAACCCAGCGAGTCCGTCACGGTATCATGACGCTGGGACCACCGGGTGCTGGCAAGACGACCTGCATACAAACTCTCATGAGCGCACTCACGGAAATTGAAAACCCTCACAAGTAAGAATACATCAATTTATTCCTTAAACACTCAAAAAGTAAGAATCGATTATCACATGACGAAGAACATGAAGGATTCTTTTTTTTTGAGTAGACAATTTAAAAAAAAGCATGTAATGTTTATTTGTGTTCTAGGTTTGAGAACTAAATTCTTGTAAACTTCGTCGATTATGTTAGTCGGCATGATATAATTAAGTATTGTTACTATTATAGACACCACATACATACTTACAAATTTTTTTTGTACTTTAAAAATAGCAAACTGACACGATATGCTTCCCCTAGAAAAAAAAATATCTTTGAAAATGTGGCCGCATTGATAAACGATGGACGACTGAAAACCTTTACCGACTAAATGAAAGCATTAATTCAGCAACGATATATTATCATGAAACAGATCGACATTATTTTGTCCTGTTTCTTATATATCCTTAATTTTGACAAGAGCTTACCAGCTAAACCTGAGTGCCATAATTTTCTTGTTAGACATGAAACGTAGATTTACAATATATAACCTTTTAAAACACACCTTAAAACACCGTTTTGTGGCGGCCGGTCTCGGTTAAAGTTCGAAATATTGAACGAATACAACCAGTTTCCTATCTTTAATTTACTGATATTTGTACAGTATTAAATAGCATTGGTTTTATATGTAACTTTTCACTACATTTATGTCAAATTCAATGATAATTTTGCGAAACAAGTTACAAGACCCTGATAAAATCGACGGAAACTATGTTTCTGCTGAAGGGATCCTTGTCAAAGTACCCATAAAACGAGAAGCAAAGTAGACCTTAAAATTGCTGTAATACAGCTTAATTTAGTATAATGCTGAAGCAGTACTTGTTACGATACACCTACTTTGAATGTTCCTTCTTAATACTGTACTGTTTTATGAGCTCCTAGTATTGTAAATCGTACTTTTGTGGCCAACTTCACACTCCACGCCACGGCCGGCGCATTACTCAGCAGTCCACGTGGTATGGTTATTTACTTTCAGCTAGTTTCAGTCTTGTATTGAACTTAACGACGGTAGGACGTGTCGTTTGCAATCTTTTAACTTGTATCGCACGTCTCGGACGTTCATACGAAATCGAAATATTTATACATGCGTCATATTAATATAGCTTTTATCTTGTTGGCGTATCTCAAACGCCTGACTATGCCTGTGTCCAGTACAGAACATCAAAATGATGCAAAAAAAACTTAGTTGGCATTTGTTGCCTTCTGGGGCACTGGGTTCAAACACAAGTGCGCGTGCCCGGGGCCCCAGAGGGCGGCAAATACTTAAATTAATAGTTAGATTTTAAATACTAACATAGTTTTAAGTCGTTCTACTAACAATATGTATGGGTCAAATCAAATATGCCTGAAATAAAAAGATTTTATTTTTATTATATTTATTTATTATTTGTGTATGAGAGAATATGAGTGTCCAAAATGGCGTTTCTGTGTTTAGTAAACAGGTTCATCTGTTTTTCTTTACATGTTTCATCTATACAAGTTTTAGAACTTCCTTCCTTTTCCATTGTTACCTCCATTATAATTATGACGTGTATCAGAGGGGCAATTCTAGTAATTTTATGAACGTTCACAGTCTAATCTCAGTCTCAATATGTCATAAATATCTCGGATTTCCATACATTTTTGACACGTTTTTGACATTTGTTTGACACTGCGACTAGATTTTGAATGTTTTAATTACGAGAATTGGCCTTCAGGTATGTCATAGATTCCATAATCTACATTTCAATCATAAGGCCAGACAATGTTTTGTTCAACGTACTTTGTAGTTCTTTGAGCAGCTACGGATTATTATGATCCAGCCACCTGACTCTTCAAGGCCATTGAGACAGTGGATCATAGGTCTCTGATGATATTAAGATGTTTTGATACGGCTAGGGCACTCGACTTGATGTTCATACTTCGAAATATCAAAAATGTTTTCCTTATACAACGAGTAACATAATTAACGCAAGACCTCATACAGCCCAATTAGAGTATTGAGTTAAAAGCATAATACGATGACCAAAACTATTTTTTTAAAGCTAACTGATGTTATTAAGAAAAACGTGTCGACCCATGCATTACTTTATGCATTTAAAATTGAGTCTTATTTCTTTCGTTATAAGATTGAATTTTCTTTGGCTCAATCAGTGGTAGGGATGGCTAAATAGATAATAAAAAAAATACTTATATTAAAAGTTACTGAAATCGGTTCAGTAGTCAATTAGGAACATAATCAGGTCTTGCTTTCATTCTGTTACACCTTGTAAATACCTAACGCTCATGCCCATTTCTACAATGGGGTGACAAGCTTAAAAAAAGCATCAACCATCTTTAAACGAAAGTCCAAACTAAGCAGCCAGGGGTTTAAATTGTACACCTATTTGTAATAGTTAAAACATAATTAAGTTTTAATTTAACATATTTCAGAAAATTTGCATGTTTGCTACTCAATCACGTTAAAACAGCTTAAATAAATAAACATTTATTTCAGAATCACTTCCACAATTGTTAATAACAATATAAACTTCAACTAGTGTTAGTAACATTTATTCTAAGCTGCGTGAGATACGCCGATCCTGGGGAATGTCTACTTGACTGCGTGCAGTTGTATCCACCGCCATAAATCGGAGAGTCCCAACTATCAGCCAACGCTCTAAGAATGGTGTTAACGGATTTAGATATAAGGAGAATGCCTACGGCACTCTGGACAAATGTACTCATTTCAACATTTGTGTGTCTTCATCAAATCATCTCATCATCTTGGTACACAGATAGTTTGTAATTTAGGATGAAAACAAAAAATACTTTTAATCCTGGTAGTACGTCCCCGTGGGATAATTTCCAACCTGAACGCGGGCGAGGCCGCGGGAAAAAACTAGTTTTAAATAAAAATATGATTTAGTTATTTTCAACACCAACTAGCAGCCGAAGGGGTTAGTAGACTATCGTTGTAGTGGTAAAAAATGCTTAAAATGTTGAAAATGTTAAATGTCATAAGAAAATTTTAGGGTATAAAATATTCGACACTAGAATGATGTCGTTTCGATTTCTCCGGAGATAACTGGTATAACGAATGGAATATTGACCATGGTCATACAGTCGACCAACGAAAACACAAAGTTTTCGTAAAGTTATTATACTACCACATAATAACAGTAAACATAAGCTTGATAATATAACAACACAAACGTTTTCACGAAAACTCTACGCCTATACGGCGCGGACTTTTACTGCGCCTACCCTCTTTTTAGTATTTACTGAAGACCCTACTATGTTTTTTTATGTGGAAAGATTTATCCCAAGCCGCCCGATCGGGGCGAGGGATAAAACTTCCCTGACGGACGGGACGGGTCGTCAGCACCGTATCGACTGGACGCACGGCGCGCGCAGCAATGTGAACCCCACCCTTCTGAAATTATGGAAATAGCTGCAGTTGTTTTAATTTTGACAGCAATCAATCAGCATCCTTATGTGAAAGAGAATAAAGGTCGCTTTGATTTGGCAGTGATACAAAATCAGAGGCATATATTCCGATATTATACAGGGTAATTTTTCGTCAGTTACTTATACCAAAAAAATCACCTGTTTCATAGAAAAATTCAATACTTACGAGGTCAAAATATATGGAACAGCTGATTTGTTTTTGTATAACCGACGCAAAATTTATACGCTAGCGGGTCTAGAATGGTATGCTGAATTCATAGCTACAGTTTGCGCACTGGTTAAAATTTAATCCTAATACAAATTCTACTTTTTTTTTATTATCTTAAACGGTGCGATGTCAAAAATGGAGAAACGAAATGACACTTTGTATCGAAAAAAATACTGTCTATTCTTCGTAGAAATAGAAAACGTCATGCTAAGCCTGCTGCGGTGGCTCATAATCTGATTAAATAATATTAATAAAAAACTAAGTAACTTGTGAATTGTATCGTAGAGCGATATATCTCCCTAAAATAGGGTTGAGGTACACGGTGACTATACCTACATGCCTGTCTGTTGGGCCAGGTCAGCTCAAAGCTGCAATGGCTCTTTCCTCAAAAAACCCTTCCAGACATTGCCCTGCATTGTTAGACTCACATAAAATTCAATTAATATAATGTTTGGACTATATAAGAGACCATGACCTATGAGTTTGTTTCGGCTTTTCTTCTCAGGGAACAGTCAGCTAGGAAATGCCGGCGCCATCTAGTTTTTAAAATATTAACCAGCAAAATAATGACGTGTAAAAGTGTCTCATAAGATCTACTTACATAAATAAACATTTAATTTCATTAACGCCCTGGTAATTTTAAATATTGTCGTTATGAGCGATAATAGTTCTTATTGCAATCCGAAACGGGTTAAAATCTGTTGTAATAAATTCGAATAATAAATGACCAAGCATTGTCGTAAAAATGCAAATAAAATCGTATAAAATTAGATATTAACAATTTAATAATAAATAATCTATCACTAGATGCAGTTTGGCATTTGAAATTTTATGATATATTTTTAATTATAATTATAATTGTTATTGAAGGGATAAACTGGTTTTAAAGATAATTAAGAGGTGATTTTGATGATTTTATTGATGCATTAAAGTAGGTTTAAATAAATTTTGAGTTCGATCAGTGTATGTAAAAAATACTTGAAAATATTATATATATTTTTTTGCTTTCAAAATTATTTACGATTAAAGAGATACACTGGTTTAAAAAACCACCTTTTTGACCATTTTCAAGAAATCACCGCCTTAACGTTTTCGATGGTTATGCAATATGCAGGCTTTACACAGGTGACTATAGACGCATGATTTTCGGCGCACGGCGAAAATTGGCAATTCGACCGCAGGTGACTAAAATCGCAAGTTCTAAGTAGAGTACAGTGAAACAGTGAACAGTGTACAAATATGATCAAACTCAGTCGATTTCGTGCACGCACTTTAAATTTTAATAAATTGTTTTCAGAGAAATGAGAATGAATCCGAAAGCAATAACCGCCGCCCAGATGTTTGGACGTTTGGACGTAGCTACCAATGACTGGACTGATGGCATATTCTCAGCTCTGTGGCGCAAGACCCTCAAGATACGCACTGGTGAACATGTTTGGTTGGTGCTGGATGGACCGGTTGACAGCATATGGATCGAAAACTTGAACTCCGTACTTGATGACAATAAAACTTTGACTTTAGCAAACGGTGATCGTCTGACTATGTCACCTACTTCAAAAATCATATTTGAACCTGAAAATATTGATAATGCTTCGCCAGCTACCGTATCTAGAAATGGTATGGTGTATATGAGCTCTTCAGGATTGACTTGGGACCCAGGTAGTGATATTTCGATATTTTTTTTGTGTTTGCATGCCTATGTTCCTTAACTACGTAACTTCCCACTCATTTTGTCCAACATGTTTATTTTTGTGCCGTATGGGGGTTGAAACCCCACGTTTGAATGTTTGTGTGCCGAGTGGAACTGAGTGCCAATGGTTTGTTCAACGAAAGCTGCAAACGGCTAGTTGACACTTTCCGTGTTTCAAGGGGTGGCTTTTTCCTTGACCAGAGGCTAAGCATTGCCATACAACGTGGCAATGCCGCCACAACTCTCGGGTACTTTACCAGTCGATAGCGATGCGGAGGAATTTTTCGACCCCATATCTTATTTTGTTAGTTTTAGTTAGGTTCGGATAATATATTTTAATAGTTTGTTAGTTTAGTATAACAAGTTTATCCAGTTTATATGTATATTTTATCCTCTTTAATAAAAACAAGATTGACATGTTACCTGAAAAAAATAATAAAATGTATTTATTTTTTAATTTATTTTCAGTATTTCGTGCTTGGCTTAAAACTCGATCGCCGCGTGAAATTGAAATTTATACTCCACTTTTTGAAGAAACTTTTCCCGTTATATTTACCTGGTGCACACAAAATCTCATATTTAGCATGCGCGTACTTCAAAGTAACATTATAGCACAAATATTGAATCTTCTAGAAGGGCTAGTGCCTCCACAAGTAGTTGAATCGGAGGATCCATCAGGGAATAAATCTCTCAATGGTGATGAGGACGAAGAAGAAAAAGATAAAAGCGAGGAGATCATACTGTTTACGCCTGAACACCTCCATAAAGTTTACGTTTTTAGTCTTGTTTGGGGATTTGGTTCTTTACTTGAAACTGAAGATAGAAAACGTTTCGATGGTTATTTAAGAAAAAAATTCAACGAAATGTTAGACTTTCCAAAACACCCGAACAATAAACCGTGTATAGTTTTTGATTTTTTCGTCAAACATCCTGGCAAATGGGAGCTGTGGGATGACTTAATGATGCACTATCAATATCCTGATACGGCGACACCTGACTATGCAAGCATTTTAGTTCCGATCGTCGATAACGTTAGAATTAATTACTTGATTCACTGTATTGCAAAACAAGGTAAAGCAGTGCTGCTGTTAGGTGAACAAGGATCGGCGAAAACGGTTATGATGAAGGCCTATATGAAGAATTGTAATCCTGAACAATTTATTGGACGTTCATTTAATTTCTCTTCAGCCACAAGCCCATATCAGTTCCAAAAAACGATTGAAAGCTACGTGGAGAAGCGCAGTGGCATGACATTCGGCCCTCCTGGTGGGAAGAAAATGTTAGTATTCATAGATGATATTAACTTACCACAAATTAACGAATGGGGTGACCAGATTACAAATGAAATAGTAAGGCAGACCATGGGTATGAATGGTTTTTACAGCCTTGAGAAACCTGGTGATTTTACCACTGTCATTGATATACTGTTTCTAGCTGCTATGGGTCAACCTGGTAAGTAAAATATTAAAGAAGGAAAATAATGTTTATTTTATTACAATGGGTTGTTTGGAATAAACCATTTTTTTCTCTTTCAGGTGGCGGAAGAAACGACATTCCAGCTCGTCTAAAGCGTCAATTCTCCATATTCAATTGTCCATTGCCCAACAACGATTCAATTGACAAAATCTTCAAAGTTATTGGAGAAGGCCACTATAATGCAAAACGAGGTTTTGCTTCTGAAGTTAGATCACTTATAAAGAAGGTGATACCTTTAACAAGAGAACTTTGGGCAAGGACCAGAGCTAACTTACTGCCTACACCAGCTAAATTTCACTATGTTTTCTCCTTGAGAGATCTTTCAAGAGTCTGGCAAGGAATGGTGGGGACTCTGCCAACTGTGATTGAGTCTGAGAAATGTCTGATGCTTTTGTGGAAACATGAATTTTCGAGAGTGTTCTCCGACCGGTTTACACATGAGAAGGATAAGGACTGGTTCAATAAAGCCATGTATGACATTACTGAAGAAGTGCTCGGTACTGAGTATAAGAAGATGATGCTGGACAAGGAGCCCGTCTTCGTGGATTTTATGAGGTAAGTAGGAAGGAGATGATTATTTTTGTTTTTTTAGATGCATTGACCTTTAGAGGAAGAGAAGTGTATTACCTAATATCCAAGCTTAAATGCATCTAAAAGTATAGAGTATGTTTTGGGGTAGCGAATACCATCACCTAGAAACGCGTAATTCATAGAAACTAATCTGCTCTCGTTAACAACGCCAGTGTTACTTTCTGGGCCACGTTTTGCAAGTTCAATTTAAACGTCAATACCAGTCGTTTGAATCTGCAGTAGGAAATTGCAAATCATAGTCACGCAGTTCAAAACTGCTCCTAAAAATGGCAAATGCCTGACTAGTGATATCGCCATACGACCTTGAAGTATAAGGGTATGTCTTTAAATTCTCTGATATCCTTGTTTAACTTGGTCTATGGTGCAGTCTCTTTTCATAAACCGCGCAAAACAAACTCTAGTCTATCAATATTGTAGTCCTAAAAGTTGCTTGTATACGGTATCGGTAGAATGATGTACATTTAACTTCCGTTTCTAACGTGCATGATTCCTAGAAAGTGAAACTACTCACCACTACACACATACTCCTATGGGCACTGTAGTTACAACCTCTGTGGCTATGCTGCCCTAGCAACAGATTCTATAAATATCGATCGGGGTGCAGTCACATACGTACAACCAATATAAAATCGACTACGTCACACTCAATGCACCCTTGCATCTCTATGGTGTCTTGGTATTTTTGGCAAAGGTATCGATTTTATTTTCGTCCATTCATCCAGTCAATTCATTCTGTCATTGCATAAAGAGATACATTTTACTCTTGACTGAAATGTCCTTTGTTAAAAACAAAACAATCAATAGTTTTTCAAATTATGTACCTACATCTAATTTAAGCTGTGACGTACCTTTGTTAGAGAGCTTCAATTTACCTCCTTGTAAGAATGAAATGAATGATTCTTGCAAACTAATTGTGAACAAATTCGTCTCGTTCCATTCCGATGACAATTATTATTCATTTGTTTGGCTTGGATCTAATATTATAGCAACTAGCACCCAAATTACGAAACACACGTTCTTTCACTGAAGGTTTTTGAAGGTGATGCATTCTCGGTAGATACGTGCATGAGGTCAAACTAATTAACTGCACAAAACCTTCGTTCAATGCTTGATAATTTTCTGTCTGTAATTATTACATGTTAGCTAACTGACACTCAGTTTCATAGTTTGATCAAGATTGATCGAAGATTTTGTGCAGTTAATTCGTTTGTTCCCATGCACGTACCTACCTAGAATCTATGAACAGATTCGGAGCACCAGGTTACCATGAGTACCAGGAGGGAGTTCCCCAGCTGTCTCTGGAGTCTGTACGTGATTGTACGCACAACTAAACACGGGATAGTAATACTCGTCTATATGCACTTGCGATAGCCATATACGAAAATACAAAGAGTAAATGCGACAGCAGTATTAGGGAGACCGCAACACTCCCCTGCATTCAGAAGTATGTTATGATATCTATCTATATTATCCGCCTACATTGGTTGCCATGTAAACGGTACGCGTGCCAAAAGCACTGGGACAACATGAACTACAAGGGCTATAGGCCTAAATAGTAAAAGACCTTGACCTTAGTGATGACTGGAGGAGAGCACACTTATAATAGTTGGATAAGGGTGGCCGGGGTAAGAAATTCGTAGGTTGGATGGACATTACTTTACACTATGTTGCGTGCAACTGATTTACCTACATACTTTGAACAATTTAAAAAGTATTATAAAGTTTTTTCTTCGCCTGCAGCGATGTGGTGATTGTTCTAGAGTAAAAACATTCTCAGGATGTGTTCATAAAATATAGGTTGTGTTCAACTTTTGTATCAGCATTTTTACCTGACTGCACTAGAAGGGTTTAAGGTCTATTTCATCATTAAATCTAGTTTTGAATACTACTCAGTTTGTTATTGACAAGAGTGGGAGAGTGGGACTATTTTCTTGAAACAAAATGGTCTCGCTAATTTCTAAATAGATTACAGAGTGATCCGAGTTCATGTCATAGCTTTGTTCCACTTTTATATACCCAGTTGATAGATCCTTGGTTACGAAAAAATCCATTAAGTCCGGGATTTACTTTGGATATGTTGGCCAGTAGGTGGGCTTTCCAGATGACATGATGAAGTCACCTTCTAAGATAAATCTACTTTCAAGGCAAGTTAGAAAGCTGTAAGCTCTAAAGCTCTCAAGTGGTATTTTTTATCGTATAGGTAACGTGGTGCATAGTATATTTTTTGGTTTGTCGAGAAATCGCTAGTGCGTGGATCTCTTTCTCTTTGTATTTAAACTTTTTATAGTGCTAAAGGTTTTCTTTTATAATAATGGCACTACCGTCTCTTGCAAAATTGTCTGAGTGAAATGCATGGTACACTTTGCATTGTACCCTTTAAACTGAATGTGAGATTGCTTTGTGAAGTGTGTTTCTGATATCAGGCAAACACCAATATAATTCTGATGTTTTGGTAACCCATTTGAGTTACACGCCATAAGTTTCAGTGTAGTATTCATTTTTTTGGCTTAGGAATAGTAGCTTTAGGTACGTCTCTTGTTAAGGCCAAAATATTTTTTTTTGCACTTACCTTAGTAAAAGTTCGAGCCGTTTACTAAGAATAGATACATAATCATAAGAATAGATAGATACATGTGATTAGTGCACACGACGGCTTTTGAGTTTGTGTTCCATTCTACCAAAAATGCAACATAAAATAATTATTTGTAAAATAAACAATGCTGAAAAAAAAAATGTTTCCTGACTCACATTACAATGAATTTTTAATTAATTAAAAAGTTATTACTTGCTTAGCCATACTTACACATTATCATTTTCGTGATAACATTATTTTTTCTTGCTATGCAGGGACGCGCCAGAACCAACCGGCGAAGAGGGTGAAGATACAGACATGGAGCTACCCAAAGTGTATGAGCCAGTATTTGATTACGCCGAGCTTCGTGAACGCCTGGATATGTTCCTGGCACAGTTCAATGAAATGGTGCGGGGTTCCGGCATGGACTTAGTATTCTTCCCCGACGCTATGCTCCATTTAGTCAAAATTTCCAGAGTAATAAGGCATCCCAGAGGGAACGTCATGCTTGTAGGCGTGGGAGGCTCTGGGAAGCAATCTTTAACTAAGCTATCTACATTTATAGCAGGCTACCGCTCCTTTCAAATCGCGTTGACCAGATCCTATAACGTAAGCAATTTTCTTGAAGATCTCAAGTTGCTCTACAGATCTTGTGGTGTCCAAGGAAAGGGAACTACGTTTATATTCACCGATCTTGACATTAAAGAGGAAGGCTTCTTGGAATATTTAAACAACATCCTTTCGTCTGGTGTTATATCAAATCTGTTTACTAAAGACGAGCAACAAGAAATCATTTCTGAATTGACTCCTATTATGAAACGCGAGAACCAGAAGCGGACTTTGACCAATGAGTTGGTGATGGAATATTTCTTGAATAGAACTTGTCAGAATCTGCATGTAGTATTGTGCTTTTCACCGGTAAGAGACGGTTGCTCTTTTTGTTGAATTAATTACTCTCGTCGTTTATTCATAAATGTAACACCGGAATGAAACTAACAATCACGAATTCTTTCCAGGTGAGCGAAGCATTTAGATATCGTGCTATGCGCTTTCCTGCCCTAATTTCTGGATGTACAATAGATTGGTTTCAACCTTGGCCTAAAGACGCTTTAGTTTCAGTAGCCGACCATTTTCTAGCAGAGTTTGAAATTGAATGCACTAAGGAAGTTAAAAAAGAGCTAGTTACAGTTTTAGGGACAATACAAGATGTTGTATCTCAAGTATCAGTAGAGTATTTTCAAAGATTCCGCCGTTCATCACACGTTACGCCAAAGTCATATTTAAATTTTATCGGGGGCTATAAAACAATTTATCAGATGAAGCAAAAAGAATTAGGTGACGGTGCTTTAAGAATGGACACTGGTCTAGAGAAACTACGAGAGGCGTCCATATCAGTAGAAGTTTTGAAAAAAGACTTAGCAGTGATGGAACAAGACTTAGCTTTGGCTTCAGAAAAAGCAGGCCGGGTCTTGACTGAAGTAACCGACCGGGCAATGCAAGCTGAAATTGTCAAAAATCAAGTACAAATTGTAAAAGAAAAAGCTGAGGTGTTGGTCGCATATATTGCTGAGGAAAAAGAGAAAGCCGAAATCAAATTAGAAGCTGCAAAGCCGGCCCTAGAAGAAGCAGAAGCTGCACTAAACACTATCAAGCCAGCTCATATAGCTACTGTCAGAAAGTTAGGCAGACCACCACACCTTATTATGAGAATTATGGACTGTGTATTAATTCTCTTTCAAAGAAGGTTACATCCCGTTATAGCGGATACTGCTGCCCCTTGCCCTAAGCCATCGTGGGCCGAATCGTTAAAGGTAATGAAGTATACACGAAACTGTAGTTCACATATCTTGTTTTATTCGTATCCGTAACCAAAAAGGATCGCTTGTGGTTTTCATTATTTCCACACGACTACATATCATAGTTATTTTACATTGAAACTCGCAAAAAAATCATTCTAAATATATTTCATACAATCCTTTTATCGAGTTGTAATAACGGGAAGCGCTGGCGATTGCCATTACTAATGTTTCAGTTTTGTTTTTAGATGATGGCCAGTACTACATTTTTGTTGCAACTACAAAACTATCCAAAAGATATAATTAATAATGAGATGGTTGAACACTTGACTCCATATTTCGAAATGGAAGATTACAACATGGATACAGCGAAAAGAGTATGTGGTGACGTTGCTGGCTTATTGTCTTGGACTAAAGCTATGGCTTTCTTTCATAGTGTGAATAAGGAAGTTCTGCCATTGAAAGCCAATCTGCTATTGCAAGAAGCACGGTTGAAGGTACGTATCTTTTTAAACAGTCATAAAACGTTATGTGTGCAGAAATAGGTATATAAACAAGTGTTTGTTTGAATCGTAGGTTGCTATGGATGACTTATCGTCCGCTGAAAGACAATTGGAAGAACGAGAAATGTCTTTAAGAAAAGTAAAAGAACAATATGAGTCGGCGGTTTCTGAGAAGCAACAATTAACGGATGCAGCTAATGTGTGTTTAAGAAAAATGACAGCAGCCACAGCACTCATTAATGGATTAGGTGGTGAAAAAATAAGATGGACACAACAAAGTAAAGATTTTAAAGAACAACTTGGAAGACTTGTGGGGGATGTAGTTTTAGCTACAGGATTTTTGTCCTATTGTGGTCCTTATAATCAAGAATTTAGGAATAACTTACTTGATACATGGATGGGAATATTAACAAGTAAACAAATACCTGTAACGCAGGATTTGAATATAACTAATATGTTAGTAGAAAATGCAACCATTTCAGAATGGACATTGCAAGGTCTTCCGAATGATGAGTTGTCGGTCCAAAATGCTCTAATAGTAACTAAGTCGAGTTCCTATCCACTTTTGGTTGATCCTCAAAGTCAAGGGAAGAATTGGATCAAAAACAAAGAAAGCTCTAATGAACTTCAGATAACATCACTAAACCACAAATATTTCAGAACTCATTTGGAAGATAGCTTGTCTCTGGGTAGACCTTTGTTAATAGAGGACGTTGCTGTAGATTTAGACCCAGTTATAGATAATGTCCTTGAAAAGAACTTCATTAAATCAGGTTCTATAGAAAAGGTAATTGTCGGGGACAAGGAATGTGATGTAATGCCTGGATTTATGTTGTACATAACAACTAAACTTCCCAACCCAGCTTATTCACCAGAAATAAGTGCTAAAACATCAATTATAGACTTTACTGTTACTATGCGGGGTTTAGAAGATCAACTGCTCGGTAGAGTAATATTAATGGAAAAATCAGACCTAGAGGAAGAAAGAGTTGCATTATTTGAATCTGTTATGAAAAACCAAAGGAGTATGAAAGAATTAGAAAGTAATTTACTGTGCCGTTTAACATCATCTGTAGGTTCCTTGGTAGATGATGAGGCTTTAATTCAAGTGTTACAAATTACAAAGACAACTGCTGAAGAAGTAAATGAGAAACTCAAAGTAGCGGAAGTTACAGAGAAAAAAATAGTAAAAGCTCGGGAAGAGTTTAGAGCTGTAGCCGCCAGAGGGTCCATACTTTACTTTTTGATCGTAGAAATGAGCAATGTGAACCTCATGTACCAGAATTCCTTGAAACAATTTCTGACCATATTTGATAACTCAATTACTAAGTCTACAAAAACCAATGTAACCGAAGAACGGATAAATATCATACTTAAGTACTTGACTCATGAAGTTTGGGCTTTTACACTGCGCAGTTTATACGAAAGGCATAAGGCATTGTTTACTTTAATGTTAGGGATGAAAATAGATTGCCAACGTGGGTTAATATCACACGACGAGTTCATGGCGTTTATAAAGGGTGGTGCATCGTTAGACTTAAATGCTGTTACTCCTAAACCTTTCAGGTGGATTCTTGATATCACTTGGTTGAATCTGGTTGAAATTAGCAAATTAAAAACTTTTAGCGACGTTCTCCCTAGGGTAAGTAGTAAAAACAATTTTAAACCAGTTTTTAAGCATAAAATGTGGACATAACACTGATACGAATTGATTGATTTGAACTAAAATTAGTAGCACGTGATGATAAATGTCCATCATGAAATGTTACTGGCACAATACAATTAAAATGCTATTCTAGTAAAACTGCCTATATCAATTATTAAATTTTCGATTAGTTGTTTAGAATAGAGGTGCTTTTCCAGATTACAAGTAATGAAAAAGAGTGGCGTGTGTGGTATGAAAAAGCTAAACCAGAAGAAGAAAGTTTTCCAAGCGGCTACCAAGAAAGTCTTGATGTTTTTAGGAAACTGTTACTTATTAGATCTTGGAGCCCTGACAGAACTTTGTCACAAGCCAGAAAATACATTGTTGGTAAGACACAATTGACAATATTCTTTTAGAGATAATTAATTTCATATAATAACTACTTATTAAATGTCGCAACCGGTTTCCATAAATTGTTATTAAATAGTGAGAAATAATCTAGCTTCGAAAAATTTTAGATTCTCTTGGTCCTGAATATGGAGAAGGGTGCATCCTCAACTTAGAAACAACTTGGGAAGAATCAGAACCTCGTACTCCTCTCATTTGTATTTTGTCTATTGGTTCTGACCCCTCTGCACAAATAGCATCTCTTGCAAAAGCTAAAGAAATAGGTAAGATATAAATAAAATGTTATGTTAATTATTCATCCAAAGGGATCAAAATTAACCAATTAAATGTTTTTGCTGCAGTTTTGAAATCTGTATCCATGGGTCAAGGTCAAGAAATTGTAGCAAGAAAAATGATATCAGATTCAATGAACGAAGGTGGTTGGGTTCTGCTGCAAAACATACATCTATCACTCCCATTCTGTGTGGAAGCTATGGATGCTCTCATTGAAACCGAGCACATCCAAGAGTCATTTAGACTTTGGCTCACAACTGAAGTACACACTGAGTTTCCGATTGGCTTACTACAAATGGCAATTAAGTTTACCAATGAACCTCCACAAGGTATCAGAGCCAGCATGAAGAGAACTTACCAAAATATTACGCAAGACTCTCTTGATTATTCTTCTTTATCACAGTGGCCGCCACTTCTTTACGCAGTAGCCTTTTTACACACGATTGTCCAAGAAAGGCGAAAGTTTGGTCCTCTAGGTTGGAATATACCGTATGAGTTCAATCAATCTGATTATGCCTCGAGTGTTCAATTTGTACAAAATCATTTGGATGAAATCGATCCCAAAAAGGGAATATCTTGGCCAACAATATGCTATATGCTTGGAGAAGTCATGTATGGTGGCCGGGTCACGGATGATTTTGATAAGCGCTTACTTACTACCTTTACTAACGTGTGGTTTTGTGATGTTTTGTTGCGACCCGGCTTTGAGTTTTATAAAGGTTACAAAGTTCCAACAACGAGAAATATTCAAGGATACGTGGATTACATCAATCAACTTCCACTAACTGATACGCCTGAAGTCTTTGGATTGCACGGCAATGCAGACATAACGTATCAAATTAACAGCGCAAAGGATATTTTGGATACTATATTGAATGTGCAACCTAAGGAAGGAGGAAGCCAGGGCGGAGAGTCTAGAGAGAGTATTGTGTATCGTCTCGCTGAAGACATGTTAGATAAGTTACCGAAACAATACGTCAGTTTCGAGGTCAGAGAAGCACTACAAAAGATGGGCGCATTTCTTCCTATGAATATTTTTTTGAGGTAAATCTTTATTAATTGTTAGCTAATAAAGTCGTAAGTACAGTCACGAGAGTAAATATATTACTATAAACAGCTCGACAATCATTTTTAATTTCATGACTCAGCCATTAATACCTACATGACGGAAAATATACAACGTGTAAAATAATCAACGTAAGAACATACATCCCAATTTGAGTATTGGGTTAAAAGCATAATACAATGACCAAGACTTGTTTTTTTTTTAAATAACCGATAATATTAAGAAAAACTTATTCACCCTAACATTACTTTATGCATTGAAAATTGAGTCTTATTGGCTCGAAATAAGATTGAGTTTTCTTTGGTTCAATCGGTGGTAGGTATGGCAAAATACATTTAAAAAAAATGTTTTATTAAAAATTATTGAAATCAATTAAGTAGTCAATTAGGAACAAACTAATTTCAGGTCTTGCGTTAATTCTGTTACACCTTTTATATTTTGATCATTAAAATTTATGGAAGGCAAATCCGTGACATCGAAGGAACACTAAATAAAACTATCTAGCAAGACGAGTGACGCCAAGATATAGGATCTGCATCGGCTTCAACATTTTAACGGACATGCCTTGCGTTATAAATACTTACTTCCCTACTCAGTTAGATTCAAAATAAGTGATACTTAGATACTTCGTTGTTAGACAAAAATTCTGACATCACTTGGCAGCATAAAAACCTTCCAAAATATATTTATTTTATTTTATTCGGGAACCTTATAGCTAACATTTAGCCGTAATACATTAATGGATGAATATTTTATTTAGATTTTTTTTATTCATGTATATCATGAAATCAGAAATTGTTGCCGAGCTATCGATAGTAATATATTTATGTTCGTGACTGTACGTGCATGGCCGTACAGTCAAATAGTCTGTCTATTTTATTTTCGCCATTTTTCTAAATGCTTTCCTTTATCAAGTATGGAAACAATACCTGTGGAAGTTACGGCAATGAGCATATTACCTCTGCATAGTATAAAACAAAGGCGCTTCCCACCGTCTGTACGTTTAGATCTATTTTATTTTCGCCATTTTTCTAAATGCTTTCCTTTATCAAGTATGGAAACAATACCTGTGGAAGTTACGGCAATGAGCATATTACCTCTGCATAGTATAAAACAAAGGCGCTTCCCACCGTCTGTACGTTTAGATCTTTTAAACTACGTAACGGATTCTAATACGGTTTTCATCAAGAGGAAGGTTTGTTAAATTATAAAAAGGCGAGAATTTCAAAGATTTGTAATGTGATGTCGTAAAAAACATATTTTTTTGCCCTTACATTGAAATCAAAATCAAAAGTCATTTATTCAAACTAGGCTGAGAGTCAGCTCTTTTTGAACGTCAAAAATAAAATTACATAAGACAGTCCCCCCAAAACGCCCGCCCTTCACCACTTCCTAGTGAAGAAGAAGTAGCGCAACAAACTCCCCAGCAGCACAGCTGTCTGTTAAGTTAGAAGAACTTGATTCTATACAATAATAAGTAATTCAAATTACGAAACACAAAAAAAAACAACATTAAATTTGCCATGTCAGCTAGTACACGCCAATATACCATCAAAAATTTAAAACTAAAAATAATAAAAAATTAAAATAAAACGTAAACAGAACTTCCAATCTAAATAAATGCCTCCAGGCATAAAGGGCATGCCCGCTTACATATGCAATTCTGCATTATGCAAATATAGCTATAACTTAAAGTAATAAAAGTTAAACTAGGACCTCTGGACTAAAATTAATGAAAACTTAATACAATTAACAATAACAAAACCATGGTCAGCAAGACGACCAGTCACCACGAGCAGCACCCGTTCACGAGCATAACGCAAAGATCAGCCATCAGCCCCCTCGCCATATTTGAGGGAAGGAGGCAACCCGACCCCCGACGCTACCGCAAGCAGTGACATCTAACAAACGCTGCAAACGCTGACTAAACGTTACGAGATAAATCAAAATAATTTACTACGAAATTGTACATCTTAAAAAGATCTACAAAAATGTCCACGATGGTATATGTATACATCGTAATGATAATCCACAGTAACCATTTTTATCTTTTACATACGAGTACCTATTCCAAAAAAAATATGGGTACAAAACATTATAAATAATTAATGTTAATAGTTAGGATTTTTGTTGGGCTGAACAGATTTCTTTGAAATTTGGCACAAAGATACTTTATAAACTGGATTAACACATAGGGTACTTTTATCCCGGTAGTGCTGTCCCGTGGGATAATTTCTGACCTCCACGAGGACGAAGCCGCTGGAAAAAGCCAGTTGCATAGTAAAATTATATTTAACACCTAAAATCTTAATTAGTACGTCATAATGTCGATAATGATGGATTATTTATCTCGTTTCGTAATTAAAATATTTATTTTCAGGCAGGAAATCGATAGGATACAAAAGGTAGTGAAGACTGTCAGCTCCACGTTGTGTGACCTAAAGTTGGCTATAGACGGCACCATCGTTATGAGCCAAGGGTTAAGGGAGTCGTTGGACGCCATGTATGACGCCCGTATACCACAAAAGTGGCTCAAGGTATGTTCAGGTCTTAAATAAAGTTGTTCAGTCGAATTATTCTTCGTACATACACTTTCCTCGTTAAGACATTCTCGTTTCTGTTCCTTATATACGTAAAATTTTGGTTTTGTACAGCAAAACAAATAAAAAGTCAGCCCCCATTCGCACAGACGTAAAAATACCGCGGTGTCATGTTTTCGCATACTGGATTTTGAACCCTCGTGTTGAGCCGAGCGTTGAGAATTTAACAAAGTGCATTCCGACGCGTCGATAAAACAAACTATTGGATTTTAAATTCTCTATGCCGAGTAGGGAGGTGAAAAACCGCGATTAATCTCCCGCCGCGAAATTTTTACATCGAACGTGGGCGTTACTGGAAATTTTGTCTCGAAAAATAAAATAAAAATATAAAAGTTCATTGCTTTCCTTTAAAACCAAAAAAAAAACAAAAGTCATTTATTCAAACTAGGCTGAGAGTCAGCACTTTTGGACGTCAAAATTACATAAGACAGTCCCCCAAAACGCCCGCCCTTCACCACTTCCTAGTAGCTTGAGCTGGGAAGAAGAAGCGGAGCAACAAACTCCCCAGAAAAACATAAAATTAAATTATTTCCCATACGTCAGCTAACACACGCCAATATACCAAGAAAACACAGTAACAAAACTCAAGCAGCAATAGTAATAAACTCGATACCCACATAAACGCCTCGAGGCATAAAGTGTGAGCCCGCTTACATATGCAATGCTGCATTATGTTTATATAGATTGAACATGAAGTAACAAATGTTAAATTAGGACCTTCGGAGTAAAATCAAATCAAAAATAGAAGTCAAAAATAAAATATTTCACCTACCAAAGTAAATAAGATTTGACGAAGTCAAAGTTAAAGCATTTATTTCAAATAGGCACCTTAAAACGCACTTTTGAATGTCAACATTTCCATTAAAATAGAATTGATTCTTGTCGCCCCTTCCAAAATGTAGTTTCGTATGGAGAAGAATGGGCAAGAAACTCCACCGTTACTGTTAATGTTTTAAGTACATTATTTAACATAGTACATTCGTTATATAATTAATTGTGTTAATTATGTGTGAAAACGATGACGACCCAGAATACAATTTTTATACTTACCAAAATAGGTAAAAAGAATGAAATTGAAGCAAAACAGATAAATTAATTTTATGACAGAAACATGGTGCTCACATATTTACAAACATTGTAAAAGTAAGTATACGATTTTCCTAGAATATTAACTTCTCTTCTCTTCCTGACATTTAAGGTTTTTTTTAAAGTCTATTGTTTTTTTTTTTGTAAAATAGTTTTTTTTTCTCGCTTTAGGTATGGTCCTTACCTCACACAAATTCATATATTATTACTGGCTATGTACTCGTAAACAACAGTGACCGGAAATACCGTGGAACATACATTAAAAAAAAACATACAGAGCAATTGAGAATCTCCTCTTTTCTAAGTCGGTTAAAAAGAGGTGCTTATTTATGCGATACCTATGATGGCGAATCAACAGGCTAGGTAAAACACTGCGAATAGCTGGAAGTGCGCGAGACGCGGGAGCAGCTATTCCAATCACCCGAGCGTATCACAATAGGTGCTGTTCGCTTGAAAAACCAGAATCGTCGATACAAATGGACGAGCATTTCGGTACAGTGCATGCAGCTTAGCACAGTAGAGTCAAGTATGGTGTCATCGCCTGTGCATGTAGAAGTAGTTAGGAAAAAAGAAATCGCGAAGCTAACGGGAATTATCAAAGCAAAGGATCTTAGCGGAGGATGTTGTACGAAAACTTTTATTTGAAAAGGAAATAGGCATAACGAAGAATGGATAGAAGTCAGGATAAAACGGTACAAAAATCTTTTAATAGGGCAAAAATATATTGAAAAGATTTTTTTTGATATAAAGTTCAAAGCTGCGAATATTATACTCATAATTTGTTTATCAATAATGTAGACAAAGGTGCCTCAGTGAACGATATAGCGAGTTTATATTTTATATTTTTTGTGAAACTCAGGTGTCCGTATTATTGGAAAAGGTTATTATGAAACAGGAAAAGGTCTACAACGCTTATAAAAATTATTTTCCGAGACATAAGTTAAGTCAGAAGGAATTAGCGTATTTTCGTTTCAAAAAATACCTCAAATTGCAATATTTATTGGATGACCAAAAACACCTTAGGCACACCATAATATAACATAACATAACATGACTCAAGAATCCGCCATACACAGAAAAGGCAGCTAGATGTACCTCCACTTGATTCCAGAATGTTTTAGTCTGGCGAATGACCCAACATAGCGCCGAAGAGTTTTTTTACGCGTTTAATTTTTAATACGATTAAATTAAGTTACTTATCGTTGGAAAGTTATTCCTTTGCGCTTCCGTTATTCCATTAGGAATTTCTTAGTAACAGCCCGGAGTTTGGAAGTTAGCGGTGTAATACTCCCGTACCTCGGAAAGCACGTTAAGCGGTTGGTCCTACGCCTGATCTCCTTCCGGGCGTGTCGGATTGCTGTCCCATCGGACTATGAGAGTGAGGGACGAGAGAGTGCACTTGTGTCTGCGCATACACTCGTGCACTATAATATTAACTCCCGCGCCGGAGGCTAGTCTCCGTTGAGATACGGCCGAAATACGGTCTGGAGGACTATTTTATTCATTCAATATCGCAACAAACACCACAGCTTTTTCAATGAGTTTTAAGTCTTTCAATATAAAATATATTTATACACTTAAAGGCAATCCGCTAAGGTAGCCTGCGGTATTTAAATGTGTTTAGGTATTCAATAGATGATTATTACAATTTTAAGCTGACGTGATGTTTAACCTTATAAATTTACGAACACTTAAATAAAATAAAATTATTGACCGATGAACTGTCTCAACTGTGAGATATAATCTAATAAACGAATTTAATATATTTTATAATGTAATGTGCTTAATTAATATTAACAAAGCAAGACTGTAAATTTTATTATAATTATGATTCAATGTCAATTTCATAGGAGGGTACAATATTTTATTAAACAAATAACTTCATGTTCATAATTTTTTACCTTTGTTTTCAAAGGTATCTTGGGAGTCGGCAACACTAGGTTTCTGGTACACCGAGTTGTTGGAGCGAGAACAGCAGTACAGGATTTGGCTTCGGAATGGAAGGCCTTCTGCATTTTGGATGACTGGTTTCTTCAACCCCCAGGGATTCCTCACAGCCATGAGACAGGTTTCATTTTCTTATTTTATTTTAGTACGAGTAGTCTTAACCTTACGTCAAAAATAAGTAGCAATAAATTCTATTCCTCTTTTAAACCGAGCAAATATACAACGAGTAACAAAATTAACGCAAGGCCTCATACACCCCAATTAGAGTATTGAGTTAAAAGCATAATAGATGATGATTTTTGATTGAATTTTCTTTGCTTAATCAGTGGTAGGTATGGCACAATACATAATTAAAAAAAAATACTTATATTAAAAGTTACTGAAATCGATTCAGTAGTCAATTAGGAACAAACTACTTTTAGGTCTTGCGTCCATTCTGTTACACCTTGTATAAGGTGTAACAGAATAAACGCAAGCGGTTCCCTTTATCATGTAGACAAGGAATAAGAATGGATTTTTCGAAATTCAACCCCTAAGGGAGTTAAATAGGGGATGAAAGTTCCACGCGAGCGAAGCCGCTGGCAAAAGCTAGTATTTTATAAAAATGTGCCATTGAGCTTCAAGTGCATTATGTTTTTCGATAGTGATGCGTTCGAATTAGCGCTTGTTGGTTGCCAAATTGCACGCAATGGAATAATAATGTAGGGTTGGTAAAAAATTGTAACTTATAAAAGTAGCCTAGATACGACGCAATTATAACGAGTGAGATAATCCTACCTAAGTCGCAGACTCCAAATCCATGGGGTATCGGAGCTATAGGCTGATAAAGTATGCATGAAAAATCATTAATACGAAAGATTTTCTTAACTCTAGTACCAAATCAGTCATTCTGTCGACTGTACTGATACACCGATGACACTATCAAAGCTATCTATAGTAAAAACACTAAATATAATATTGGTGTCCAGTAGACAGCACGTTTCGGCTCCAAGTTTTTTCGAACTCGCCGCGATGAAACGATTAAACCATTTTTTTTTTGAGTGTGGGAAGTCATCAAATTACTTCTCCCGCTCTGGGTGGAGCAAGAGGTTTTATATTTAACAAACACTGTTTTGTTTTTGGTTTTCTTTTCTCAAATATCTACACACATTAATATAATTATAATATAATAAACGAGAAGAGAGACAAAAATGCATACTTAGAATATTTTTAGTGTATTTACAATCGATAGCTCCTTTACGGGTCATCGTCGTGTCATTGTAACTAGTGTTAAGGCCCCTAGCCCACGGCGACTTTTTTTAGCGATGCTGTCGCGCGTTAGTCGCGTTTGCAACGTACGACAGAAACGATGTATCGATACAGCCGAAACGAAAAAGAAGCCTAATAAAATCGCGCCTGAAGCGCGACAGTTTCGCGTAGCGCGTAGCAATCCAGAATCTGGGCGAAAGTACACAGCCAGCGACAGCTTCGCAGCTGTATCTATAAAGATGGGTGACAGCATCGCTACTGCATCGCTACAAAAAGTCGCCGTGGGCGACAACGTGGGAGTTTACATTATAAACTCTCGGAAGTCGTCAAATAACTTCTCCCGCTCTGGATGGAGCAAGAGGGCGTATCAGACTTTACTGACTAAAACCCACCCGTGTTCCTTCAGTTGCCTGTGTGCTAGGGGCCACGGTATCTCTTTCGAACAACCCACACCCCTGGTAGAACCTAAACCATTAAGTTTCTATAGCCAAACATGTTGTTTAACAATGGCCGCTGGACATCTCATTGTCATTTTTATTTAGTATAGCGTTTTCTGGTGATCTACAGGATGAAAAAGTGATTGTGATAACAATGTGTCTGCTATTAGGCGAGTTATTATTCAGTGACGCGCACTAATCGCGATCAGTTCCTAGACAAGTTCACTGTTATTGGTTTTGGTTCCTGGCCACTACCACTTGTTTATGTAGGGCAGGGTGTCAAAGGGGAAGGTGGCAACCTCTCCCTCTAACCCACACCATACATAATGTGCCCCTAGTTAAATCCTACTCATATTATAAATGTGAAAGTTTGTATGTTTGTTACTCAATCACGAAAATACGGCTGGCCAGATTTGGATGAAATTTATCCCAGTAGTACGTTCCTGTGGGATAATTTCTGACCACGTGGCCTAAGCCACTGGCAAAATCTAGTACATAAAAAAACTGTGATTAATAAACCATTTGTGGTTATTCCGTTTATCCACCCCAAAAAGTCCACCCTAAGGTGGATATACGAAAACGTATTCCCAGCATCTTACTAGGTCTAGGGTGGATTCTAGGACATGCGTTTCCGCGTATCCATCTAAGGGTGGATTGTTTTGAGATGGGAAACGCAATAAACCACCATTTGCAGGAGGTCACGCGCAGTCACAAGGGCTGGGCTCTTGATTCTGTGGTTCTGCAGAACCACATCACTAAGCTGAACAGGGAGGAGGTGCACGAAGGGCCCGCGGAGGGAGTCTATGTCTACGGACTGTTTCTAGAAGGTAGGATAAATTTAATCTCAGTAAGATAAATCTACAATATGTAACATAATTAACGCAAGACCTCATAAACCCTAGAAAAGCTTAATACAATGACCAAAACTTATTTTTATAAAGCAGAACTATTATTAAGAAATAGCGTTTCCCAAGCATTACTTTATGCATTTAAAATTGAGTCTTATTACCTTATTTTCTTTGATAAAATTCCTGCACTAAAATTCACTGAAATCAATTCTGTAGTAAATTATGAACAAACTCCTTTCAAGACTTGCGCTTATTCTGCTACACCTTGTATAAACCTAAACGTTAATTGAATTTGCGGTAGACTGAGAATTTCTTATAACAAATCAATAGAGGTAATGTTGTCGTATAAAGTCATTTATGTAAGTGAGAGCTTTAAAAAAAAAACCTTTTATTTTTTTTCAGGTGCTTCTTTGGACAGGAAGACTGGTAAACTGATAGAGTCAAAGGCTAAGGTACTGTACGAGCAAATGCCTGTGATCTATATCTTTGCGATTAACACGACAGCGGGCAAAGATCCCAGGTTGTACGAATGCCCAATCTACAGGAAGCCGCAGAGAACTGACGCTAAGTACGTGGGCTCTATAGATTTCGAAACTGATAGCAATCCGAGACATTGGACCCTACGAGGTGTTGCCTTGTTGTGTGATATCAAGTAAATCAATGTAATAATATTATTGCCAATAAATTATGAACGAGTCTTTCTATCATTTTTCTCGCAACAATAATCAGCCTATAACGTTTCTACTGCTGGGACACAAGCCTCCTCTCTGTGGGAAGGATCGGCCATAATCAATTACGCAGGCTCAGTGCGGGTTGGTAGATGTCACGTCTTCAGATTTCTAGGACATGCCGGTTTCTTCATGATGTTTTCCTTCACAGCTTTGTCAGGTAGCGCTAATAATAAATAATAAAGTCAGTTCGCTGAGAGTTGATAAATATTATGGCACGTCTCCGAATAGCGACTGTCGCTTAATTATCGCAAACTATATGGCGGCTGACGCTTCTCCCCCGCTTTCGCCGTTTTCGTAGTACGAGGCACGCAAATGTTGTGAACTGCAGCCCGAACGGCGAGCGGATGTGGCGGCCATATTGCCATTCCATTCTGGAATGCGTTTCGGGTGAGTCGTTTGGGTGTTCGCGTGTTGTTTTCTGTTTAAGCTGTTAATAATTGTTGTTATTATAGTTGGTTTGTAACTGTAAACTGTTTTGTGGTTCGTTATATAACATTATTGTTTTGTGATGAATATTATTTCTATAATGACCCAATTATCGAGCACTGCGAGGGATTCCTCAAAGTCTCCGCGTAAGAAACATAAGAGAGGTTATGTGTTTACGGTGAATGAGAAAAATATGGTCATTAATGTTTATAAATATGTCCAAGAAACAACAAGTACCAATCCCACTCAACCTGTGTACAAGACTGACCTCGCAGAGAAAAGCAGCAAATATATTGGGCATTGGAGTAGCATCAGTGTACAGAATTGTCAAAGAGTACAAAACAGAAGGTAAACCAACTACTCCAAAACAGACAAAAAAGCGAACATAAATTGTGGAAAAGTGGATGATTTTACAAAATGTGCTATAGAAAAAAGTGCGTTTCTTTTTTTTTTAAAGGAGGATTGCCAACTCTGAACAAAGTACATAAAGCTGTTAATGACGATAAAACATTACCTAATTTGAAACGTACCACACTTTACATTTAATAACGAGGCACTAAAAAAGTGCACTTATAGATAGAGATGATATCATTTTATGGCGAAGAAAATATTTAAGTAAAATAAAATCATATAGAGAACAGAAGCGGTCAATTTATTACCTTGACGAAACCTGGGTTAACGAAGGTATGTTTATTTTTATAAAAATCCATGCAGCTTGCGAAAGCCATTGAAAGAAATGAGGTTACTTAGTTCCAATTGTGAAAATTTAATCCGCGGGAAAATCTAATGTCACATCGGCGGAGCCGCGGGTATCATCATCATGGTTGATAATTATGTTTCTTCTTTCAGAATACACGGTAGACAAAACGTGGGTTGATGAAAACATAAAATCAAAACGACAGGGAAGGTTTGAGTGTAGGAGCAAAGAACCCAACATAAAATGGAAAGAGACTAATTATTGTACACATTGGAAGTAAAGATGGATTTGTGCCGAGGTCAGAGTTGCCCCAAAATTCAGTGTTAGTTATGGACAACGTTCCAATATCACTTTCGCAAAATGGAGAAGGACCCCAACATCAAACTGGCAAAAAGCAGATATTAAAAATTGGCTGGCCATTAAAGATATTACTTTTAATGAAAGTGAACTAAGAGTACAACTCTTTGAAAAAGTAAAATTAATCAAAAATAATTATCAAAATAATTATTGACGAATACGCAAAAAAAACTGACATTTTAAGATTGCCACTCTATCACTGCGAGCTTAACCCTATAGAGTCAGCAGTATATGCGCCCTCACGGCCGTAGTCGCCGCGGGAGACGCCCTGGACGTCGGTAATCCCAGGCTGATTCCCGGCCACCGTAGGCGCGGGCTTGCGGACGGCGAGTAATGGGTAGCTCGCTGTCCGATAAGGACCAAGCCCGGGTCGATGGCGCGTTTTGTTCCACGAGCGCCTCAAAGTGATGTCAGCACCAAATGGTGGGGTCCGCAAGGGCCGATGCCTGCCAGGGGTCCGGGTTGTTCGAAAGAGATACCGCGGCCCCTGCCGCCAGGCTGGCACACAGGCAACTGAGGGAACACGGGTGGACTTGAGTCAGTAAAAGTCTGACACGCACTCCCGCTCCTCCCAGAGCGGGAGAAGTTATTTGATGATTTCCCACCCGAAAACCCTATAGAGTTACTATGGGCTAATATAAAAGGGCATGTCGCAAGCAAAAATATTAGTTTTAAATTGACAGCAGTCAAAAGATTGTTAGTGGAGGCCATGCAAAATGTAGATGCTGAAACCTGGCAAAAATGCATTGACCACACAAAGAACAGGATGGATTTTTACAAATTGACGGCAGGGTCAGGGGGACGAAGTCATTGATCGTTTCGTAATAAACGTCACCGTCTCCGATTCTTACTCCGACTCTCGAGACTTTGTCATGTTCGTCGTCAAATGATATGTAATAATGTTACGAGATCGAGTGGGTACTGAATGAGTGTAGCTATTTAGTTTGTAGAGTAGATTAATAAAAGTTTCTTAGTTTTAAATCGGCGTTTTACTCACCAAGTTCGAACCCCGACAAGTAACAAAAAATATGTCGTGTATAAGTTTTTAAATAATATAATTAGCGGGCCGCAATTTGTAATGAGTTAAGAAACCCTGACTTTATCAACTCTCGGCGAACAGACTTTACTTGCTATATATCAGTGGGTAGGTACCTCACTTGGTCACGCAGCAAGCCATTAGTTTTGTTGGCATCGCGACTTAGCTGCGCTGTCATGGCGTCCAAGGAGGATGGTACAGCCTTTACATAATATATTGAGTTCTAGCCTAGCAGCAAAAGATCTTGGTGTACTCTCTCTTGGCTCCCCAGTAAGATTCAGCTGAACCATGCCATCTCTGGCCCTGTTCATACAGCAATTTTCTGTACCGTATACTACCGTTTTAGAAACACATGGCAGTTTCATACTGCCACCACCTTTCGGGTACGGAACCCTAAAAAAACTGAAATGTGTACCTCCTCATTTTGTAAGTCGGTTAAAAATGCAGAATGTAACTGCATGTGTTCCCAAAATTGCGGTAGTATACGGTAGTGAACATTGCTATGTTGTATATAAATGGAAAATAGCTACTTCAATGTATAAGTAGTTATTTATCAAAATCCTGGGACCATAATGGATAGCCTTCTTGGAGGAGCATCCTACCTATTTAGTGTTACAATTACTTTAGAAATATGAAATTTGATTGTCTCCAACATGGATTTTGTCGATTTGGTTACCGAAGTATGTTTTTTGTCTATGTACATTTATGTTCATCTGTTCCCTCTTATCTTCTAAACAACTTAAGATAAATTTGACAAATCATGTATCGATGGAAGCGTGAGGTCGCATTAAATAGTATATGCGGCCCTCTAGAGAACAAAATGATGAATTAAAAATATTTTTGTAAATAAAAGGGCTTAATTAGCACATTTAAATTAAATGTATTGTGAAATTACTGCAACATAATTTAAATAAACTAAAAAACCGACTACTGAAATCACCCCCTAAAAAGTAAGAAAAAAAGAACTCATTGGAAAGCCGGTGGTCGTATGCCACATTACGTTCTGGTATTAGTACGCGACCGGTTTAGGACAAAGTAGTATACGTTTTCAGATGAGATTTTTTTCAAGTTCAAACAACTTTTTAACCATAACTTTGACAAATTTATGGTTTTGGGAAACAACTTCTATAAAAAAAAAAAAATTGGTAGATTTTTTTTACGCGGGTAGTTCCCATTTCTTTTATGAAGTTTTTAGTGCATAGCATAGCGTATAGCCCACATAGCTGATAATAAAATTTTGTCTTATTTCGCTATAATTTCACTTAATACGTACGTTATACGTAAATTTGACTTTTTTGTCCAACGACGTCATGTTCCATAGAACAAATCGAAACTACTTACTTTTCAATCTGCGTAAATACGATCATGTCTCTGCGCATCGGTTCCTTCTTAAGTGGTTGCCCATACGCCAGCGCAGAGAGCTAAGGGCGCTGACCACCTTGTTCTCATTTCTTAATCCTCCCTCTTCCCCTATTTATCTAGCTCTAGCTTTCAGTACATTTGCGCAAACCACAATATTAATCTACGCTCATCGCATAATCCGTCCTCTTCAATGTCCCACTCACCGCACAGACTTCATTCACTCTTCTTTCTTCGTCCAGTCTATCTCTCTATGGAATATGCTCCCCAAGAAATCAGAATGGCAATCAACAGATTGACCTTCAAAATTAAAGTTCGCGAGCACACTCGCAAAAAGTTGGCAGTATCTATCATTACAACGGTAATGTGCTCATTGTTCGTCTCATTTGTTTTTAGTAAATTCGTTTATTAATGTATATTTATTTGTGCTGATATTTTTATACAAGTCTATATCGACTGTGAACTAGCAACCGGTCCTATATCAATTTTTGGAAGATATCACTTTTTAATACCATTTTATACTATTTCATACTCCGAAGCGTTGCAAGAAATCCCATCAGAATCGACTTCATTTAACTTGTACTAACTTCGACGAGCAGTGAATGCGATCATTTAATTTTCTTTATCCTGTAAAGTTGTCAAAATTGAGATAGTACCGGTTGCCAGGTTCACAGTCGATATATAGTTTTAGTTTTATGCACTTATATTTATTCCTCTAATTTATTGCACCTACCACTGTTTGTCTCTGCATCACTCAAAGGTCAACTGGTAGAAACTGCCTATAGCATTAAGTCCGCCTCTGTACATGTGTGTGCTTAAAGTATTAAATAAATAAATAAATAAATTATAAACACAGACAAAATTTATACCAGGAATAACGATACATTTTCATAGGTTTAAACTTGGAATAACTTCATTGTTCATTAGTAAGAGGGCTAAAGATTTGGAAATATTCGAACTTCAAGCACGACCCTATGCAATTAAAACTGATGGTTCGCCACATAGCGACGATTGTCATCAAGTTTTGGCTAAACCGTGGTACTGTTGTTGATCAGCATCTGGATTGAGAAATCGTATTTTTGTGCAGCCTGTGCTTGATGTAGCTTAATTCAGCAATGCGAATACCGTTCGACGCAGCCATTAGGTCTTCACGTGTGCAGATGACAGCGATGCGGTGCAAGATCGGAGGTGAGCCATTGTCTGTGCAGAAACGCCGCATACACACTGGAGATATGAGCCGTCCATGAATCTCCAACTGTGGAGGTTGTCCTTGCTTCGACCTGAATTTTGAGCCAAAGGTAATTTAGAAAACCATACATATACATACATGAAGAAGAAAAATGTAATAACGTTGTTGCTAGATGTATAGTGTCAAGAGAAATAAAAAAGGACGAGCTAATTCAATAACACTGTATTAAATAAAATGACTCAATCCAACACCCATAGATAAATAACAATAGAAATTGATATATCAAGAACCGACCCAATCAAAGCGTGACAGTAAATCAAGTTTTGAGCCTGAGTCTTAGTTTAAATCGAATACACTGGCAACCATTTTAAAAACACAATGGTAGATTTCATAGGTATTTCTTGACTACATCGTACAGCACAAGTACAAAGGCCCCTCCTGTGCCTCTGAGCACGTTGGAGAACGCGCCTTTAAAGAATGCTTTGAGGCCTTCATTTTTTAATATTTTTGCCCAGCAGTCTGCTGTGCTCTTGTACTGGCGTTGTTCTACTGGTATTCCCGACTGCATCATCATTCGCCGTCGCACCGTATCGAGTGGGTAGGAGCAGAACCCCGCAAATGTAGTCACAGTCTATATAAAACAAATCAACATTATAATCATGGCGAAAGTTTCACGTTTTTGATAAAAACCATGCAGTGTGTTATTCAGTATATTTCCGTTAGGGCTGAGTATCGCATGACGTTGCACCATGACGCTTATTTTTATGGTTGAGTTATTCCTAGTCTGTATACTCATGATAAAAAGCGCCTGCCCTCCAAGCCATAGTAGAGCATGGGCAAACTTACTTAGATTTACTTGTGTGCTTCTCGTGTTACTATTAACACGAGAAGCCCACATGTAAAACTAAAGTTTGAAACTAATCTGAGGACTATCAGCCGCCTATTAAAGAAGTAGCCCGCTGGCTAGAAGTCAACATCGGAAGCATTTACTGCAAGAAAAGACCCGGAATTAAATTGAATTTTTGGTGAGTACCGATGAAAGAAATTAGAACTGAGGCCCTAGTGTGAGTATCTGTTAACCATCTCAACTGAACGGATCGACCGACTTTACTTTACCTCTAGCCAGCGAATTAGTTCTTTAATAGGCGGTTACACTAGGGCACACTAGAGCCACTGGATCCACCCGCACTTTGTTGTCGCTTGGGAGATATCTAGGTGTAGGGACACTATATGTGTAGGACCAAATCAACGATAGGACATAAAACGGACCGAGTTATCTATCTATACATTTTTTTAAATGAATTTGATTTTCGTGTCGGTGTGACTGCGTTGTTTTTATAAACCTACCAACAAATTTTTCTGCTGTTTTCAACATAATTCAGAGAATTTATTCTGGAAGGTTTATAAAACAATATTAAATGTATATTTAATAAAGAAATTTAAATGTTTTGTCGAGACACAAAAACTGTGCGAATCAGAAGCGGGCGCTAAAATAGAACTTGGACCGTTTTATGTGTAAAGCAATATGTTAAACAAAAAATTCAATAACCTGTGCGATAACCCAAGTGAAAAAGATCGGAGTATTTTGTGGATCAGGTAGAAATTCTTTTGCTGTATCGAAGAACCCGAAGTAAGTCGCACGATAGATGATGATACCCTGCACTGACACAACGAAGCCTCGGTACCATCCCAAAGGTCCATCCGACTTTAAAGTCTTGGCAAGGCAGTCTATAAGTCCATGGTACATCTTAGTTTTGCCTTTGCCGACGTCAGCTGCCAACCTGTCGTACAAATTGAATTTTTTTGTAACATCTTGTTCATACGAAAGTGAATGATACAAGAGATATACCTACTGCAATATAGAAACTACTTTCCTTCTGTCAATCAGATATTTTCAATTAAAAAGTTACATGTAAAGAAAATTGCTTTTATTGTGACCATTTTGTCTCATCCCTTTCACAGTGAGGAGGCAGGTTACAGACCAGTTGTTGAAACATTATAGTCTGATTAAGCTACTAGCATGTTAATCGACCTAGAATGTCCCAACAGCTGAGAGACCGATTCTGAAACAGTTCCCCAATATTAGTTTCTCCTATGAACAGTTCGCTGAGCGACGGAACGATTCACTATTCGGTGTTTCGCCATTAGAACTTCTCAACGACGAACGGCTCGCTGCCAGAAAGATTCACTTTTTAAAATTTCATCGTTTTATTCTTTAACTGACGAACGATTCACCGACACGACTGTTAGCCTGTCCCCACGTTTACACCAAGGTATAAAAAAATATTATACATGTAGCACTGTTTTTGTCTACACCTAAAAAAAATCGGAGCAACACTGAAGTGAATCTTTCTCTCTTCCGATGAACGGCATCGGAGAAACAAATGTCGGAGAACTGTCAGAATCGGAACACCAGCTTCCTCCCCGTGAGAAGTGAGCTACCACGCGGGTTCAATGCGGGTTGGTGCGGATGACACATGTCATCTTTTATTGGGTTCAAGGGTTTGCCAATGTCTCCCTTCACCGTACATACGAAATCAAGCGCATGCGGCGCCTGGCTCCAAAAGTTCCGTGTAATGAACACATGACTCTCTCTCTCGCTCACACACACATGCATGCACGCGCTCTGCGATATTAGTATTAACATCGATAAAGCATTGATGGCCACTTGGCCATTAACGTAATATTGCAAAGCGTGTGGGGCATCAGTATAGAACGTAGTGATAACAGAAGTACCTACATAATTTATTTTATTTACCTGGTTCGTCCATAATCTAAAGGATACACAAAGCACATAGAAGTTGCACCCGCGGCTCCACCTGACACCAGATTGCCAGCAAAATACCTCCAAAACTGTTTATCTTTGTTTATACCGCCAACGAAAATCGTCTTGTATTTATCCTTAAATGCAAAGTTCAGGGCTTGTGTTGGGAAGTATCGAAGGACGTTCGCAAAATTGCCACGCCATAATGAGAAGAATCCTTGTTCTTTTGGTACCCGGTATAATATATCTAGGATACCTATTTTGTAAATAAAGAAAAAATTATTAGATTCACATGTGACTTTGAATTTAGCCGATGCTTGGAGGCTTATGTCCAGTATTGAATGACTTTCGACTGATTTGTAGTTATTGTAGGATTTAACTATGTTTGAAAAAATATAACTAACGTTTAGATGTGAATAGGCATAGTGACAGAACAAGACTTCGTTGTTGAGACGCCTCTACGCCTGGAAACTGGAGCTACCCTTACCAGGTCAAGGACCAAAGTAATAGAAAAAACGAAATTATAATAACCGCAGGAAAAACGCATGCCAATAAGAAAATTATATCACTATGGCTCAATTAATTCTTTTATTTTGGGAAAAATAAAACGCTGCACCTTAATTCCGCCAAACGATACTGTTTGAATAAACACATCAAACCAATTGTGTGCCGCAAAGTTTCAACTTTTAAATTCGGTTCAATAATGTAATGAAATAAAAAAGAAATCAGTGTGTGAATTACCTTTATACTGCTGGCCCTTTTTGACTTGTTTGTTAACATCTTGCACCTGTAAAAGAATCTTTACTCGTTCGATGGGAGCTACAGCGGTCTTTGACACAGCGGCTGATATGCCACCAGCAAGAAAATCCTTCAGGAATCCCGTTCCTGCGCGTCCTGGTTTCTTTGCTGCTGGTGCTCCTGGTTTGTCTTTACCTTTATCTCCCATTTCTCTTTCAGGCAATTATGGGTCACTACTTGATTTCGGAAACGACTGTATTACTCTTTGACGGAGTCACACAAGTACAAATCAATTTTTTTTACCACCGTAGAATATTCATAAGCAATATTCAATGATGGCTCTTGATTACATTTCACTATTTAGATAAATGCCCCATGTTAAATAAATGGAGAACAGGACGGAAATTTTATAGGACATATAACATAATAAATACAGCCAATCCAGCAAAATTCTCGTGATGAATTTGACTTTTGGCAGAGAGACACTTTTACATAAAAATACAAAAGACAAGCGTAATTGTTTCGTTTGAATTTAGAATTGCAAGTATTAACCAAAGACGAGGGAAGCTTAATGCTCAGATCAAGAAAAAAGGTGGCAATAGTACCTACTTCTCTAAAATTAGTATAGAATCTGAGAATAGAATATAAGAATGATAAATATATTACGATAAAATATATCATGTTTTTTCATATCTTTTGGTACCGACGCCAGCAGGTCAAGCTATCCCAAACTGTCAAATTTTCCCAATTGAACATGAACCTTATCATATTGTAATAAAGTTGAAAATCTATCAAATAAATTTGACAGATTGGGGTAGCTTGATGTGCTGGCGTCTGTACGTCAAATATTTTTACCTAAGCTGTTTCCACACAGACGAATGAGCCAACGAAACGTTGCATCCTTGTTAGTTGATAAAATCATTGATAGCTTCAAATTTACTGTTCACACTGATTTCTCTCTCTGATCTGGTTCATATCAAGTGCATGCTTCACTAGTTGCACGATTTGCTACCAGTGAAACAACGTTTCGTTGCCCCATGCGTGGAAACAGTATAAACATTGTGTTGTAATGCATAACGAATCTATACATATTATGCAACAAAGTTGCACTTCGTGTACTGACACAGGAATTTGATGCGTCACAAAATTAAATATGTGTTCACACACATATTTAATTTTGGATCACTTGAAGTCACCTTGAAGTTATCCATTTATAGATGAGTTATGCAAAAGTTTTTTTTTTACAATTGGCAAAAGAGCGGCTTTTGTGGAAAATAACTGGTTTTCTAGACCAAACACGTTTCGTACAAAGTTGGGACCAAAAAAAAAGACAACGAAAAGAAGTCTTTTTTTTGCGTTTGTGCGTGCGTGTAATTGCGTTGCCCTGGTCAGGGAAGTCCCTGACCAGTGTAACGCAATTGTTTTCACTGGTCGTCTTTGGATTTTGAGCTGATCTCCTTTACCTTTTTCCAGACTACTGAATCGATTTCAGTAACTTTTGATATTTTGTGTTTTGCCGTACAAACTGTCGATTGCGCCAAAGAAAATCAATCACATTTCGAGGCAATAAGACTCAATTTTCAATGCGTAAAGTAATGCTAGGATCAATATGCTTTTAACTCTTTATAATAATGGAGGTGTATGAGGTCTTGCGTTAATTATGTTCCATGGTTGTCTATGCATTTAACAGCTGCGCAAAGGATCGTATTATTGTGTTATTCGTAAAAGAAGTAGCTTGTATACAAAGAATGCTCACTGATGTAGGTAGTAGTCAAATTCTTGGATATGTGACAAGTGAGCAAGCAGCTGTTTATTTTTTTTGTTTAAATTATTACGTGGCTGTATAAGCAACACAGTCAGAAAAGCGCTTGTCGTAGATAAACCAAAGGTCTTAAGGTCTTCATCAACTTCGACCGAAACCACCTAGAGTGCGTTCTCTATATGGTTTCGGTTTTCAAGTAGGTCTCATTGGATTGAAGCATAGGTAGGAATCCATAGGAATATTATCTTGTTTCGTGCTTTTTAGGTGTTTTCTTTTTCGTAGTTACGTTGTCGTTTTCGTTAGTATAATGTGTAAATGTAGGTCTAACAACTCCACTACAAATATACTCCCACTTTGGCCCCTGTTGCAATAAAATATTATCATATTGCCAATTCTTTCACTTGCATCTTTTCGTTGCCTTATGCAATTATATGGTCATGTATATATGCTGATGTAGGCAAGCATTGACAAGAGCAATTTCTTAAAATGATTATGTCGCTGACAGACAGATAGAAGGACGAAGGCTCAGAATAAAGTTTATTTTTAATGAGCAGCTTCCTGTTTAAGGACTTTATACAAACGTACCTAACCGTAGCACAATAGAACACAAAAACCTTTTTGTCTTCTATTTTCATGGCTGGTCAACACCGAGTCCACACACCAATCTTTTCCACACACACCGACTAAAGTGCCCAAATATACTGCGCAGACATATTTAGTCGGTGTGTGTGGAAAAGATTGGTGTGTGGACTCGGTGTTGACGTTTTTTGACGGCGTTTTCTTGTTGAGGTTCATTGACTAAAGTTTGTGTGTGTCGACAGACAAAACAACAAAATCTCTGATTTGCAAAATGTCTAAAAAAAAAAAATCTTACAATAAGTTGCATCGTAGGCATAGAAAGAGAATAGCATTCTCTGTCTACGATCGTAGGATAATAATTTTAGACATTTTTAGCAGGCCATTTATAACATTTTGAAAAAATACGAAAAAATTGATCTGTGCCACTTGTGGTGTATAATTATGTGTGTCTATGATCTAATAAATGATGCTCTGTGACCTTTTGCGACGTGACAGGTACCAAATGTCAAAATATTTTCGTTGTGATGTGATTGTGTTTGTGTTTGGTGAGTTGTTTGGTGTGTCGTGTGTGAATCACTAAATAAAAGTACATAATAATTCCATGGTGATAATTGTGCGTGGGTACGTAACGTTTCTGCTGTTTCTTTTCGCTGAACAATCATTATCGAACAAGCATCGTACCTAACCCGTGACAAAGTTATGTTGACCTTCGATAACGCCATTATCAAGATTTGAAGCTTAACATTTGATTGAAAATGCATTAGAAGAAGTCGGTTCATAATAGAAATAGTTAAGAACTATCTGCGCAGCCGACGACATAATATATGCACAAAGTTTCGACTGAGTAGTTCAGTTACCTAAATTATTGCAAATACTACGAAACTTTTGATTTTCGGAATAGAGATCTTCTTTATTCATTACTAGACGATGTACAGACGCCAGCACATCAAGCTACCCCATACTGTCAAATTTTCCCAATTGAAAATCGCCCTTAGGCTTATGTTATAAAGTTGAAAATCTATCAAAGAAATTTAACAGATTGGAGTAGCTTGATGTGCTGGCTGACGTCTGTACAAGGCTTACGCGTTTTGGCGCACTGCAGGCTTACCACGAGAACCGTAGAGAAGCGTTTTGTCGACGGAAGAGTTGACAAAAATGACGTTTCCGTGTAGACCATTGACAGTTTTGTACCGAGAAATATAGACAAGCAATTTCTATTCTACGGTAGAGTAGAAATAGAAAGCGTCATGCTAAGCCTGCTGGTCAGCGCCGGAGTTGAAAATCGAGCAGTGTTTTTTCACCGCGCTGGGTTGCACTATGTTGGATTCTCAACGCTCAGTTCAACACAGAGAGTTGAAAATTCAGTGCACAATAAACTCCCGCCGCGATTTTATAATCTCTGTCGGAACGTGGGCATATTTTGCGGTGCCTGAGTAGTGGCAACTTTAGGGTGCTTATTCGCGTGGCACGTCATCTGTGAGTGTGAGATGTCCTTCCCGCAGCGTTTATGTTCTATATTTCACTTAATATTAATCGAATATCAGATTATATCTTATAATCGTTAGTTTCATACTGCATTTCTATTCGTAATCATAAAAAAAACAGTGGGATGTTTCACAAATGGTGAAAATTTTGGAATCATGATTTAAAATTTTAACGTGATATATCGTAAGGGACGGGATACTATTCTGAAATGAATGGCCACAGTATAAGCATTAATTAAAAGATAATGACATTATGTACCTATATGATTTCTCGCATATGGGGGCGCATATAACCATTACGCTAAGCTTTTTAAGGTTAAGAATGAGTGAATTGATTGCACTGATACAAACACAAAAAATAAATTTAAGTAAAATAATAGTGCAACATTTACTTAAAAGTAAACACCACATGCATACGTATATTATATTATTATAAGAATCAAAAATAGGCAACTGACTAAAAAAATTGGTAACATTACTAAAAAACCATAAAACAGCTGTTCCATACATTATGACCGCGTAGGTATTGCACTTTTCTATGAAACAGCTGATTTTTTTTTGTATAACCGACGAAAAATTTCAGCGCTGGGCGTCTAGAATGATATGCTGAATTCATGGTTACAGTTTGCGCACTGGATAAAAACTTTTCCTGTATATTTTTTTTTACATGACCCCATAAAAAATAGTCCAGAGGCGTTAGGTCTGGACTTCTTGCAGGCAGCTAATCGTCCCGTATGTACCTACCGATCCTGATATTTAAATTTTCGTTAAGGTAAACTCTGAAATTCAATTTTTGTGAGCAGGAGCACCATCTTGTTGATAAATTATATTATTTCGTTCTTCTTTGGGTAGAAGGTTTAATTCGTTTTGTAAAAGATCTAATATTTCAAAGTATTTTGCCGTATTTAGATGTCCTTCGTAACCGTGCAACAAAACACTGATTCCGCAGGAAACATTAATAAAAAATCTGACCTGCACCCTAATTGCGTAACTCACGATTAATCATAATCTGTTTCGTTTTGAAACAGAGTGCTAAACCATTGCTTCAAATGTTTGAAAAATGTGTCTGCTCAACAACTTTAATAATGCAATGAATGTTGTTGAACTGTTTAGTAACTGATTAGTAAAGATATATCTGATTATTCTTTGACGTTGACAACATTGGTAAAATTGTTAAATCAATAACGTTAAGTAAAATGCTAAAAAAATATAAATTATTAATGAAAAGGACACGCAAGTGGAACTGACGATAGATAATTCCGAAAGTCACTATTCCTCTATTCACCGAAGACAACTCTTAGTTACGGATACGTTAGGGGACTACTTCCCTCGCAATTGCAAGGGAAATCTAGGGACATGAATTCAGAGGGCATTGACCTCCTCTGACTCAACTTGAGCTCCCAAAAATGTTTATTAGAACAGCTCAATATTATACAAATGGATTTTAGTTCTAGGAATTGACTCGCAGATTTATGACATACACCTTTATTTATAATTATAAATGTTGCATAAAGTTAACAAATGATTAGCGAATGTTCGAAAATATATTTTTGACGTTTAAACAACTCTTAATTTTAATCATTATTCTCCTGTCCTTATCCCATTTTTTAACTTCAATCATCGTTTATAAATAAACCCCTTAGAGCTGATTTTTCAACTGTCAGTAAACTTTAATCTGAGGAATAAATATAACAGTTTGACAGCTTTTGTAAAGAAAACTGTCAGATTTATTCTTCAGATAAGTTATCTAAATATTGAAAAATCAGCCCTCAGTCTAATCGCACTGCTTTATGTTTTTCTACTGCATTATCTGTGAATTCTGGAATGTCACTGAAGTGCGCATTGCGATAACAAAAATATCCATAGTAGGCCTCCGGGGGCAACGAAGCATAGCAGGAGTTCATGTAATATGGGTTTCATATTTATTCTTCACGTGCATTCGTAAAAATACTCTAAGATCTTGGTCAAATTGAGAAAAAAGGTAATCGTAGCATGTTTTGCCAGAAAAAACATTTTTCAAAAAGCAAGGATGGCTCCATTTATACTGACCCCATGACAGATAACCAAAGAGTATAATATGCTGTTAACTGTGAAACATTAAACGATGGCGGAAATTAATAGTTCCAATAATTTGTATTATTGCGAAAACTGGCGGAGATATGTTAGTTCGATTTTACGCATGGAATTAGTACGAGTATGTAGTTTTGCCCTTTGTTGTCCCTGTGTCCCTTTTAATTTATGTTTAGTTTTTGGTGTTAAAACTTTTATGATTCAAATTAAATGTTTTTCTTAGGCATGCTGAAGTTTTAATGCAAAATGACGGAAATTAAAATTGATGGAAATAATATACCTACTCACTAATCTCAAAAAATGGCAGACGATCACAATTTGATAAAACGAATGTTGATGTTGTAGCAATCACCTTTAAACGCATAATATTGCAAATTTTATTATTCACCGCATCTATAGAAAAGCGAGTTTACCGAACTTTTGTTTCGTAATTTTGTATACCTACTCTTGTTATCGTCAAAATCGCGTATAACTAAATTACTGCACAGTCGGGGATTATCTAGTGTTAAATTGACAAAATTCGATATCACTTATGTGCCATCACCATGTTAAGGTTTGTCGAGAAAACTTCAAGTTTGGCAGAACGAGTTGAGTATTTTGTATCACAGCGCTGTCAGAAAACATGAAAAGTGACAGAAATAGACGCGACGAGACGGCGCGTGAGTGAGTAATTGTTGCATGAGTCATGTTAGCTATGCAGGGAAGGATTCAGGCTGGGGAGTCCGCCCATTCCATCATGTTGTATTATTATTATGGTCGGCGTATTCCTACCTACTATGGATTAAGCAAAAATTAAACATTTAGTTCGTAGTTGAATAATGCATTTATATTACCCATTACATGAATTGTCAATTACAGTATATTCTAATCTTAGAAGAACTTGGTCAAATACCTGAGCAGCCGGCTATCTTTGTCGGTATCACCATACGATATGCTAGCAGCAACATAGCTCGACACTCGATCATCTGTGCACACTTGGGTTACGTACAATCCTCGTGTTATATGCTTCACCATAAACACAATAAAACTAAGAAAATCTAATCAATTCGCAATTATTCACGACCACACATCAAGTCACATTAAAATATGACAATGAACCTGTTTTAGATTTGAAATATGACATCAATAAATATATTTTAAGTGTTGACATGAAAACGGAATTCTTTAAAAAACATATAAATAGTGGATTGATATTTTACTGTCACTAATAAGCTTCATAAGTAAATCAAGTATTTATAACCTACTTAACATAAAACATGTTGGTAATACAAGTGGGCTCTGGCTTTAACGCTGTGTTATTGTAATTTTCTTGTGTGTCAAACGTCAGGAGACTCCTTGACACCAAAATTGCCATTCTTCTTTGTTTTGAGTTCACCGCACGTATCTTTGAGACATATAAACTACCGCGCACTGCAGTGAAAAAAGAAAAACGCACAGAGACACCAATCAAGCAGCAGTATCTAAAATCGTTTTTCTGGATACGCCTGTAACGATATCTTAATAAAAAGAGGACCTTAACTCTAAATTTTTCTGCCAGGGGTGCGGGTTGTTCGAAAGAGATACCGCGGCCCCTGGCACACAGGCAACTGAGGGAACACGGGTGGGTTTTAGTCAGTAAAAGTCTGACACGCCGTCTCGCTCCACCCAGAGCGGGAGAAGTTATTTGATGATTTCCCACCCAAAAAAAAAAAAAAAAAAAGATTCGCTGAAAGGTTTGGTACACATAAAATGTCTTTCACTATCATGTCGTAGTCCTGAGAATTTACTTTCGTTGTTATTTGTGTATCTCCGGCACACAAAACAACAACAGTTATCGTATTTGCTACGATTATCTCATCTTATTTGCTATGATTACGAGTTTCTCGTGCACTTGTCGGATGTTTGTTATTTCTTTACGATTTGCCGTCTTATGCGTGCTTGTTCCTGAGTCTATATACCAGTCATCGGTTTTGTAGGAACCATTTAAAAATACGGCAATAAAGGCGTTCACGGAATCTTTCGCTTTTAAATCTGGGCATTTTTTTTTATGACCTACTTTCTTACAATTGTAACATTTAATTTGTTTACGGCCGGTTGAAGATCATTTGGCATTGACAGTTATGATTTGGCGCCGCGGTTAGTGTTGCCACTTTAAGACCGCTGTTGTTTTGACCAAAACGCAGTGTTCATTCCAATAGTGCCAACTTCTTTACATATGTCAAGTAATTTTGTCATAATGACGTCAGCGCTAATAGCGAAGCCTGAATGTTCGATCGCCATTACCATTGGAGAAAACGTAATCGTAATCCCGCTAAAAGTAATGATCCGATCCATTCATCTGTGATCTCAAAACCTGTCCCCTTTAATTTCTGCACAGTTTCGACCACTTGTCAGGCTGTCACAGTTTTCGAGGCGTATTGAAGTTATTGTTCCAAGCAAACTGATTTTCCGTTGATACCCCGTATCATCGAACAATTGTTTCAATTTATTCCACACACCGGTCACTGTAGTCTCATTCTTGATATGCGCATACAACGAGGAGTCAATTGTCATAACGAGCTTGGCTTTTGCTTTCTTGTTATCAGCATCTGTGATGGTCGCTGGCACATTTTCAATGTCGATGCCCTCGACTAGCATGAAATTGCTTGTCGCGAACAACCAGCCATCATAGTTTTCGCGGCTCTTAAGCGTAGGCACGTTTACTAGATAGCCCAACGTCGACATTTTTAACACTTTCGTAAATCAACCATAATTATACAGTAGATAACTAGGAAATATGGGACCGGCCCATAACCTATTGAAACATTCATGTACTGGTTGTTCATAGACTTTATTCCATAGAACCATAGTGAAGTAGTTACATATTCATAGAGGTTTTATTTAAACTAAGTGTACAAGACATGTCGCTAGTAGCATATAAAATCCATTATTAGTATATTGATTCTATCAGTTATTACCTCAAAAATTGGCTCTGTGCTTAGGGTAAGAATCTATACTTGATTACTGTTTATTGCGTGGTTGCAAGTGCTACTGCTGAGTATAAGGTACTTTATAAAAAAATAAAAAAAATATTTTTATTTGTTTATTTAATTACTTTAATCACATTTAAATTACTAAAATATTTCAAGGCAAAACTGAACTAATCCATATATAATCCGTTAGGTAATTTCATAACGATTCTAACGACGTAACTTCTAAAATGCTCCTTTAATTAACTTAGAAGATATAGTCGTTTTAATCTCACGCTGCCGACTATGCGCAGGCGATGCGCAGGCGCACCCAAAATGACTGACATGGTAGGCGCAAATGTCAAATTGTTCTAGGACATCTGAGGGGATAAGCTGTATTATACATGGGACTTAAATATATCTAGCAAAATGAGGGTTTCCTATAGGTATACTTCTGCCCACCCCTTCGGTGAAAAAAAGGCGTTGTTATGTTTACTGCGTATTACAAGTAAAATCTCCAACTGAGCAAAGCCGGCAAGAGTCAATCGTAAGATAAGATAAGATAAGACATTTATCGTAGATATTTAATTTAGATTGAGATGCGCGAGATCTACCGTTGTAGAGATTCTTGGAAGCAGACCTTATTATGTCTAGCAGTGAACGTCGTTCAACTGAATTACGGTGGATTGAGTGATCTTTAAAATGTAGTACCTACTTAAATGCTTTGTGGTATGTACTCTTGTGATGCACTTTGTGAAATTTGACCTTGTGGAACTTTTGTGATGCGTTTTCTGAAGTCGGAGCTTGTATGTTTTTGTGTTACCTGTATGTAAATGTGTATATTACCTATGTTTTGTGAGGTATGAGATTGTATGTTTTGCTCACTGCGGGAGTTCGTGGTATGTGGTGACGCGAAATAATACGCATTATCTTGATATCGTTATTGGCAAATTATAAAATATTCTTCACCTTGCATATTGAGAAGGTTTAGTTATACTTATTTGTAACCGTTCTGGCAATCGTTTCGTGGATTCTCTTAAGTCTTCTACACACTGCCGGCGGCCCGGCCGGCGGGCATGCCGCCAATAAGCCCGGCGGTATTCTCGGTATCTGCTTCAAGTGCCGGCGGCCTGAAAACGCCTGCACAGCATACCCACCCGGCAAAAACCCGCCGGCTGTGCCGCCGGCATGTGTGTAGGAGCCTTTATACTGTCGAAAAAAATATTTATTTGAATTTTCCAGTTCAGCCTGTTTCATTTGTTCACAGCGTTCCCTGTATGTAGATCTTGACAATGTCGTCTAATGATTGTATAATGGTTTGATCTACTTTTCTCTTAACCCTGCTGATATTGTCACCTGGTATAACGTTTGTTCTACATATTTTTGTCAATTTTGAATTAATATGAAAAGGAACTTTACCGTGGAAAATTCATACTTTAATAATTACACATCAACAAGAAACATCCATTTGCAGGAAAAATCAATAATTATTTACCAAAGGAGTTTTTCGTATAAGAGATTGGTTTTGTGATTGCCCGATCGCCCTCCCGCCCGCTAACGTACCCGTCCACCTGAACCCACAAAGCTTCGCTTAGTTCGCATAGTTTCACTCGTGTCGTCGGCGTCGGTCCGAGCGCGCGCGCTGGCGGGCGCGCTCGCTCGCCCGCCCTCGGTGTGGCCTGCGCTTAATGCTAAGGCTATACTGTCACAATAAAGCGATCGCTTTGCGCCTTCTCTCTCGCGCAGCGCTCGATTTCTCTCTGTATAGCAGAGAGCACGCGAAGTATAGCTCACGTCATCGTGACAGTTTGGCCGTGGAACGTGCGGCAGTGCGCGCGAATCCTTACCCACTGTATAACGTGTCGTGTCACTAAACAGTCGAATTCAAAAACATAAGAGACAGCGTTTTGACTTAGCGCGTTTTTAGTTAGCGTAAGATGGAACAATTACTCAGTACACGAAGTTACAATTGCAGTGTTGTGAAAAGTGTAGTATAAATGTTTTTTGTGACTTTGACAGAGTTTTAAAGCTTACCTAGGTACTTAAAATTTTGTTAGTAATTTTACTTTATGTGCATTTATTTATTAGTTATATTTTTTTTTTGTTTTTGGTGCTGAGAGTTTGAATCAAATAATAGGGTGCACGTTATTACGAGTATTCATCAATATTATATTTTAAACTTTAAAATCATGGGCTATGATTTAGTTCGGGATGCGCCTATGCCAAACCCTGTGACTGATATAAGAATTGTAGAGGTAGGTATTTCTTTATTAGAGCTTCTCAATGAAAAGTTCTTGGAAAAAGGATTATACTTAGTAATTATTATTGTAGAATTAGCAATGAAAATTTAGAGAATAGAATGGTATTAAGAATTCCATAAAAGATTACAATATTTTGTGAAATTATTGACAACATTATTTTGAATGTAAAAAATAACCTTTCTGAATTAGTATAATGTTATTCTATTTCTCCGTTCTTTGATAATAACGCTTAAAAAGTGAGTTCTCGGAAAATAAAGTATACTTCTAGGAAAATGCTATCCTAGTAGAGATGCCGGATTAGACGTTGCGGACGATCACACAGTTTGTACATTTAACAGTATTTTCTTTTTTTCATAAAACTATTATTAGTGACTTATGAATGCTCTCATAAGCGATTTGTGTGCTTAAACTTACAAGCAAATAAGTAAGCTACCTAACAAAAAAAGTTTTTAAGGTAATTTATTGTAAACACCGGCCGCGTGATGTGAAAGACCAAACGTACACAATATTATAACAAATGTTGTATTGTAATAAATCTTAATATAGTTTAAGACTTATTTCAACAATACTAAACCCTTCTCTTGGGTAACCAACTACAATGTAAATTGTTCCTGTAAGTTTGTAAAAATCGATACCTTACACAGAACAGGAAACTGGGTGAAACACACCCTGAAATTCATTGGGTTAATATAATGCCCAATACTGTTGCCCAATTCTATTGCTATGTGCGTCTGCCAAGCCATTTTGTTTATTAAAGAAATAAAGATGTAGAATGATTCTAAAATAAGTGGCAAAAAAAAATTACAATGGAATAGCCACAAACTGCTAGCATGAATACAAATGTATTCTGAAAGAATATGTAGGGCTATTATATACTAGGAGCGTATTGTATTGTTAATCGGGCGGGCTCGTGGCCGCAAGCAACTCCACGATCCAAGCGCGTATTTCTAGTATTCTACTAGGATCGTATAACGCAATAGAAAAATGTCTGTCGGTTTTCAGACACTCAAGGTTACGACACGTTACCCGGGTCGTTGGCGCTGCCTGAAACTATCTATCGAATGTACGAGTAACACGATCGAGTTCCACGAATAATTTTCTTGTAATCGCACACGTGAACTGATAATGCAGAGTAATAAAACCATTAAATTTTATTGTATAAATTGTACTTTCCGGTTTTCTTTTCCAGTTTGTTATTTTTAACTGTTCAATCCAGTTTAATTGACAATCTACTTAGGGCCGTCACCGCGTTGCTGGGCATAAGCTTTCATTTTGACAGTTCCACAACATCCATGGCGTTGTTTCCGTTGCTAAGCAGATATTTTTTTCAAACATATGAAGGAATGGATTAGCAATAACTTTCAAAATGATTCAAAATTCTGGTTAATATTGTATTACGCAATTAGTGTGCTGGTAAAGAGTATTTTTTACTGTGAAATAAATGTCAAGATTGTTGGAGTTACTGTTGTCGAAAGTTAAAACTTCCACTATGTAGACCGCAAAACGTCAAACTGGACTGAAGCATGCAGTTGAAAAAGTTAATAAGAACTTTCCTTGGGTTCTCTTTGACAGAGACTAAGTCTAATTCCTAGAAAAACATTGGTGACGAAACCAACGGGCGCTCTATTTGAACGGCATTCGGAAATTACCTAGTAAAGTACGCGCGTTAGTAGGTATGCGCTATTGCTAACGGATTCTTTCACGTCACCTTGTATGTCACTGGAGCCAAACCTTAGTTTCTGTTGAATGTGTGTGTTAAAGTACTTATTCACATTTCTAAATGGAACCGACGACATATATCATCGTTATTGTAGCAGTGTCGGTTTATAGCTGGTATTGTTTGCACTAAAAGGTGAGTATGCATTTGTCCGGCCCGCACGTGCCGCAGTCTCCGCAGTCATCCATTTTTCTTGAAAGCGTTGCACACCCTACCGCAGTGCGGTCTGACGCCGCGTTCTCAACGTCAAATTGCTTGCTAGGGGAATCCAGGTGCTCGGATCTTGGTGCGACTGCAGCGTGGACTGGTGTGGGAGATTGCAAAAAACTGCATACAAAGAATTCAAATGAGGCACGTGCGGCGTACTTGGCCGCTCTACACGTGTGGCCACCTTTTTACACCCTTCTACTGTATAATGGATAAATGGGATTTTAAGCAAAGTGCCAAAAAATCCAAATTTCATTTGCATTAATTACCCAACTAGCGCGAAGCAAACACGAAAGTTATGACTTTGATAGCTATGTGGGTTTGTTTGTTTATTTTTTCCATAACAACTTCTAATCAATCAACTCAGCTTATTGCAGTCCACTGCTGGACATAGGCGTCTCTCAGGCTCCGCAACAACACTCTATCCTCGGCTTTCCGTATCCAGGTCCAATTTCTAATCCATTATCGTATTTTGACAAATTATAGGTATCGTTGAAAGCCCCTCGTCTGATTGTTATTGGCCATGCAACATGGCAACCTGTAGAGGACATTTAACCTTGAACTAAACTATTTTTTTTTGATGGTGTATTGGTTATCAAAATGAAAGGGCCTTAATCAGCACATGTCAAAAATTTATATTACAGGGTAAGTTTTTAACCAGTGTGCAAACTGTAACCATAAATTCAGCATATCATTCTAGACCCCCCCTAACGTAGAAATTTTACGTCGGTTATACACAAAAAAAAATTGCTGTTTCATAGAAAAGTTCAATACCTACACGGTCAAATGTATGGTACAGCTGACTTTTTTTGTTATCCTGTATATATATCTATAATATAGCTTTTGCCCGTGTGGTGGTCGGAAATTATCCCGCGGGAACGTAATATTTACCGGGATAAAAAGATCCTATGTGTTAATCCAGGTTAGGGTAAAGGCGGGATAGATGCCCCAATGGGATAGTTGCCTCATTTTCAAAAAACCTAACTTCCCAAACTCGCGATTAAGAAATAATAGTATAACTAAGAGCCGCAGGCACCCTGCACCTAATTTAGCCACGGGCCATCGTGCGGTGAGGACGTGTTTCGTTCGTGTGTGCATTCATCTCCGCGGCGAACTTTACAAACACGTCAAAGTTTTAAAGGTTAGTATTTGCTGTTGTATAACTTTATAAATAGTCATTAATTCCATTATATTATTTATTACGTCAATAAACTGATTCATCAAGTATGCATCTAGATGTAAATAGTTGCTCTTTTTGTTTTTTATTTATTTAAAAAATACTTGGGCATCTATCCCTATCAAAAAGGATAGTTGCCCTGATTTTTCGAGGTATAGGTGCCCCTAGGAGCATCTATCCCTCCATACACCATGTATACCCATTTGTGGTTTTAGGATATATTTTGAACATATTTTTGTGTTCTGTTATATTTTTTATGTGTTTACATCTATTTGTATTGACTTTTTAGTGATTGTAGCAGAACCATGCCACGAAAATACAAAAGTAAGGAAGGCGTTCGAGCTCGAGCATGTTCTTGGACTACAGAACAATTGCAGTCAGCTTTCGACGAAATGGATAGAAAACCATAGCGATAAACGAAATATCCAGACAGTTTGGGATTCCATCAAGAACATTGCGAAGACGTTATGCTGCTAAAAATACAACAAAGCAGACACTTGGTCATGTTATACAGGATTTTAAAAACTTTTATTAAACTTATTGCTGTATATTTCTACTGCTAAAACACCAATTGTCCTCAAAACCTCATAAAAGTTTGTTTGGGTTTTCCGTTTAGGTATACCTACAGTATGAAGGGCATCTATCCCGCGCCAAAGGCATCTATCCTTCTTAATATTTTCATGGTGGGGCAACTATCCATACGGGTAGGCATCTATCCCCAAAAAAGGAGTTCCACAAAAACCAAAAATTTCCAAAATCTGTAATTTGTAGGGCCAAAAATACAAATCACAGTTAAACATAAAGGATTAAACTAGCTAAATTCATAGACATTATTTATATAAAATTGTTTATTTTTTAATTAGGAGGATATTTCAAAAAGTGGGGCATCTTCCCGCCTTTACCCTATAAATGATCTGTTTGCCAAATTTTATTCTATTCTGTTCAGCCATTTTTGCGTGATTAACATACGTTATTTATTCAAAAAACCCTGCTCTCAAAACGGTGAAGGAAAACATGAGGAAACATGTACTTTTGATTCTAAAATTCGAAGTCTTGTGACATCCACCAATTCGCGCTGGGCCCGCGTGGTGACAACATTCAGTGAGAACATTAAGTCCTGATTATGTAAATTTCTGGTATTACCGAGCATTGGTCGGTTTTTTTTTTGGTTTGACTTTTCCTCAAAATGAAACCTAGCTGGATCGATTTATGGCCCCCAAAACCCGCTGCACACCTACTGAATTTCATGAAAATCGTTGGAGCCGTTTCCAAGATTCAGATTATATATAGATATATATACAAGAATTGCTCGTTTAAAGGTATTAGATGCATTTCTTTGATGTCCAGTCAGTGCAAGCATTTGTCATTAGTTTTATCAATTCACCTGATCGTTATGTATACGAATCATCAATTGCTAGTTCTTATATATTTTGCCTTCGGTATTATAGATAAGCCCACATTCCCAAGGACGTGATAAAATTGCGGCCGCATTTTATCGCGCACCGAATCCTCAACGCGTTGCTAAGCACCGAGAAAGAAAAATAGAACAGAGTGATTTTCGACCCGCTGAGTTGCACTTTGTTAGATTCTCAACTTTTGGCTCAACACCGAGAGTTTAAAATTAAATGCGCGAAAAAATCCCGCCGCAATATTATTATGTGACCGTCGACTAACGGCGAAAGTATGGAAACGGACGGCGCCGTATGTATTATAACAATTAATACATGTTTTATAAAACATATTTTAAAACTACCGCAGAGGAAGTGTCGCGTAGCTGACCGCGGAAATGCCGATACAGCCCTCTTTCGGCCAAAACTCTTCCTTGAGGAAAGTCACCGAATGGTGATTCGGAAAGCGCACCACGAACGACTTAAAATTGGTGTTATGACGCGCCTCCAACTTTTGCACTCTCAAGGTCCATTTGGTCTTCACCCGTATGTAATCTACGATATCCTCAGTCTTCGTAGAGTGGTGCAGACGGGACACGTATAGCAGTGTCGTCTAGGCTTCCTCTTCTTTCTCTCCACCCTGATGAAGCCCTCCTCATGGCTGTTTGGTGGAACCTGCTGTTCGTGGTCCATCACAACACTTTTCGTCGCGCTCGATGCTGAGCGACTTTATTTTCCCCCGTTTGGTTTTCTTGCTTATCGTTTAGCTTGCGACACAGCAGGTTTCGTCTTGGCGACAGTTGCAGAAATAGGCACGCTTGGGGGTGGATGTACCTATTACGCGCGCGTTTCAATGTGCTTTCAACTGATACACCCTAGCTATTACGAGTACTGTGCAAAAATGGAACAATATCCATATAACATCAGGACGGTTTATAATGTCAATCGCAGTGCATTGAATCCAATTGAAATTTCCAGTTACTCCACAGTCGCACATATGCGGCAGGTTAATAATATGATTAAAACTTACATTAATTTTATCTAAATAACTATAACTATAATACGTATTTTAAGAACAAAAATGATATATTTAAAAATGTAATTTATTTGTGTATTTAATGAACTAAAGAAGAATATTAATTAATATAAGAACTGTAATTTTTTTCCTTGAATTTTAATTGTAAGTTAATACTATTTTGCTGCCAACCCGCGCTGGGCCCGCGTGGTGGATTACGGCCCATTCCCTCTCACAGGAGAGGAGGCCTGTGTCCCAGCAGTGGGAACGTTAAAGGCTGAGTATGTGTGTATGTACTATGTTGCTGTGCCCTGACAGGGTCCATAACTGTAATTTAGCTTTAAGTCATAAGTAACATCTATTATACACATTATGGTATGCAACTATATAAAAAGAAATGAATGAAATGATCATTTCGCTTACTCGATCTTCAACGTAATAGTTAGTGCCGAGAATCTAAAATCGAACAGTGTGTTTTTTCGACGCACTGGGTTGCACTCTGTTGGATTCTCAATGCTCGGTCTAACACCGAGAGTTGTAAATCCAGTGCACGATAAAACCCCGCCGCGATGTTTTTACGTTCGTACGAACAAATTCGTATTTAACAAATTGGGCTTTGTTAACAATTCGCGTCCATTATTTTGCTACTCCACCCGCGGCTTTGCTCGCGTGGAAGTCAAAAATTATCCCGCGGGAACGTACTACCGGGATAAAAAGATCCTATGTGTTCATTTAGGTTATAATCTATCTGTGTGCCAAGTTTCATCCAAATCCAATCAGTAGTTTTTGCGTGAAGGAGTAACAAACATCCATACATACAAACTTTTCGCGTTTATAATATTTAGTAAGGGTAATAATAGTTATGTTATGTTTACTTTACTGCGTACATTTATTTACTTATGTAGGTACTAATAAAATTTGGATACCTTAACAGTGTTTCTGTTTCAGAAAACCATGGCTGCATGAGTTGACCTCATTTTTCTGAAACAAGTTTACAACTACCTCAAAACAGCTGAAGAACAAATAACTGCACAGGAAACTTAATCTCTAAACACTCAGGTATGTTGTTTTATTTTTCCAAATTTGTAGTTTTATGTTCAACAGGAAAATCATAAATTAACAGGCTTACGTGCTGTGCAGGCTGCAGTCACAGAATTTGTACTTTGGAAATATAATTAATCCGTGTTTAACGTGCATTCACGGCGGTCAATTTCATTTCATCATCCCAATAGAATCACCCCGTTATCATATAAATAAGTGTAGGGATCCCCTAAAATAGATGTATTCCAAACTTTGGTATTTATACAGAAAAATGCTACTTTCTCAATTGGTTTTATCTCTGTTCTCATTTGGTACTTTTTGCCAGAGTATGAAATATACTACTAATCATAAGCTATTTGAGGTATATTTCAATTCTGTTGGAGTTACGCCTATTTTTATCGTCATCCACTATTCCGTACTTCTTTTTGGCTTGTTGATAGCAATCTAAATACAGTAAGCCTAGAATTCGGCTACGAGCTTGGCACTTTCAGCAGCGCTCATTAACTGCTATAGCGTACAGACAGCAAGACACGCTGGACAAGATCTAAAGTGTAGCATTGTTTGAAGGATTTCTCATTTATACTCCAGGGTAGAGTCATTTTTTAATCTCTAAATTCATCCATACGTCTCTTTTCGTATATTCGTCTATATACTCCTGTCCAGGACTTTTTCTTTCAAAAGTGGAAGACCTTGCAACAAACAGATCTGCTAACGCAACTTTTTAGTCCTGGAACTCACAAGGCCGACCTTTCGCTATTTTTATCTCTGTCACACATTCCAAACGAATTGGGCGGTCCTCTTTTACTTACTAAACAAATCGATACCATTGTAAGGATTTGCGTCACAAGAGGAGACCTCTACTGCGGTTTCGACGTCATGACAATACTGGGTTAAAATGCCTTTGGGCCAATATAACTACCATGAATAAGTAGATAGTGTTGAAAGTGCGTATTTGAAAGGAGATTATAAAGAATGGGTCTAGCTTGTGAAAATAACATTTTTTATTTTACTGCATTGTATCTATGTAAGTACCAATTTTTATCACAGCATGGTAGGGATTATAAAATAAAAGATACCAAAGGTGTGGTCAAAAACCGACCAAGTGCGGGTTGGATCACGCACAATGAAGGATTCCGTAGTTGGGATGAACTTATCTCAAGAACAAATTGAACAAAAAATGTTGTCCCATACATTGAAATACGACACGGTTAATTCTCAAACTGCAATTGTAAGTTTGTAATTGCAAGTTTTTAATGTGATAAAACTACAAATTAACGATTTTTGGGACTTTTTCCAATACTTGTACCGTGAGATCTTGCTTTTTGCCAAAGCATACCACGTATATAGTAATGTATGTTACCCGCTCCAATAGGAATAAATGATATATCATTAGAAAGGTATGACCCTTGTCTTGACACCTTGTCCAATCTGAGTAATAAAGGTTGGAAGATTAGGCGAGGCAGTAAGATAAACTGCCTTAAGGGGACACTAGTCGCGGGCTCGAACTCACTGGTGGGCCTGGCTAAAAAGCACGCTGTTTCACCAGGCATTATGTACAACAGAGATAGTATCAGTGATGAGCAGTTAGACGCTAGTCTACACGCACAACATTGTTAAGTGAGATGCAGGATCATCCTAATTCATACTAATGTATCCTTACTTAATATTATAAACGCGAAAGTTTGTAAGTATGGATGGATGGATGGATGTTTGTTACTCTTTCACGCAAAAACGGCTGAATGGATTTGGATGTAATTTGGCACACACATAGTTTATAACCTGGATTAACACATAGGATAGTTTTCATGCCGGTAGTAAGTTTCCGTGGGATAATTTTCAACCTCCACGCAGGTGAAGCTGTGGGCAACAGCTAGTTTATAACAAAACAGGCGCGTAAAAAATTATTAAAAGTCCTTTGGAAGATCAAGTTTTATGAAAAACCACTGCATACATCAGTGACCAATAAACTTTATTGAACTTTTCGATATTTGAGCTTTGTCGATACCGACTTAGTTTTGGAGGTTTTTCACTTTTTTATTACTTAAACACGCCCAAAGTAAGATTAAATTAGAAAGAAAAAGGAATCTTTGTTGGCTCATAACTTTTTAGTGGCTTTTTATTTTAGTATTCTCTTTCCGCACAGATAATATTCATAATAAAACAAAACCATATCATGTTTAATGTTTGATGTACATTGTCGAAGAGTGCAGTAATCACTACCGAAGTTTGTATGAAAAAAAAAAAACCGACTAGATTCACCTTAACCGTTGTTGCTACAGAAATACGTACTTAGGAGACTGTACTAACGTGTTGAACAATTGCAAAAAGCATTCACAGATTTTGGAAAAATGGTACAGTCAGCTAGAAAAACGTTTAGTAATTCTTACATTTCATTTTTATATTGAAATGAATACAATTTCGTGGGTTCAAAGGTACTTTTGGAGCAACATAATCTTATAACAAGAATTTACAAGACAACCGTTATTTTGCGGCCGTTAAGGCCATCCCACACATTTCAGTCCAGGATCGGCAGTACGAGTTTGAATTAAGTTTTTAATGGCGATGTCCATTCGGTGCCCAGCTGAAATAAAGCAGGCTTTATTTAACGACACTGTTTAATGATAGAAACTCTAGGTATATCGTTAGAAGGAACGGGGGAGGAGGGAGGGAACCCGTCATCGGTTACTGGGTGGCATGTGATATCAACGCATTCCTACTAATGCTCAAAAACGCAGTGAACAATCAAATATAAAAAATAAAACTTATTTTTGTGTTGCAAAGACTGACATGTTTGGTACAGTATAACTCTAAACGGACAAGGATTTGGAATCATTCATAATTTGCTTCTTTTTAGTAAAAACAAAGCTATCCAATGGTGTGTTACATATGTATGTATTACCATTGGAGGAGGATACCAAAATAAGCGTCATCCTTTCATGAATCTAGGTCAACGTGAAGTACCATATAGATAGGTTTTGATTTATTTGAAGTTAAATGAAGTGAATGATTTATGTGAACGGCGAGCGTTTTGGGGGACTGTCTTATGTAATTTTGACGTTCAAAAAGTGCTAATTCTAAGCCTAGCTCGAATAAATGACTTTTGATTCTGATTTGCGAGTATCAAAATATGTTGCTTAAATGGCCGTTGTCGGCGCATCACATATATGCGCGTGATTGACGGCGGAAAGGCGCGGGGTGTCGGGGTACCGAACCCGGACGCGACAGCCGCTGCGCGCGCTCCACATCACTCAGCTCACAGACGCGCTCCACTACGGGCATTCCTTTGTTCCATCTTTCTACACGTTATACATTAAGCATTATTACGCAATTGTTTGTTGTCCCAAAGAAATAAAAATAAAATAAAATACATGTTATTTATGGTATTACACCTATTTTAATACAGTCCACTTTTTCTTTTATTACCAAGCCCAGTTGAGACCGGAAGCCTGATTTTACGATTTTATTAGAACTACAAGGGACCGTAGACTTACGTATAATACTTCCACGCGTTCACAATATAAATATGGACAGTATGCACAAACAGTACATGCAGTATGTATGTATGTGGTACTCATGTTATGTATGTATGTTGTATGATAGAATGCCATTGTTTATAGCAAACGTGATGAGCCTGTTTTTATGTTTACTATTAACATCACTTGCATGCTGACAATTTCCGTTGTATATCCTATACTCATGTTTGGCCAAATAAATTGTTATTTTATCTTATGGAAATTGGCCTATTTGTTGAAATAATTAACTACGCTCCATTGGTTAGCGCTAGGGTTGCCACTATTAATGTTTTTAAAATTGAAAAGTGTTTTATTGGTACGAAGAACGTGGCATGCAGTAGGAATTGAGTGGTAGAAATCATCACGCGAAAAAACATTCATGCTTCTTTGTTTAAAATGTAAATGCAAGATGGCGGCTGCAAGTTTTTTAAAGTACTCGTCATTTAGGAAAACTATGAAAACGACGCGTTTTCATAGTTTAAGTCTAGGTAGATAAATTCTATAAATTGTACGTAGTTTTGGTCATCATCTACCTAGATTTTTCCCAACTATATTGGGGTTGGCTTCCAGTCTAACTGAATGCAGCTGGATACCGGTGTTTTGCATGGAGCAAATGAAATTATGTACTGTCCATATTTATATTGCGACACCTTCCTGACAAAAAAGGATCTAGACGAACGGACGGACAACGACGTGACCCTATAAAATGTGTAACATAATTAACGCAAGACCCCCCAGTTAGAGTTTTGTGTTAAAAGCATGATACAATTACCAAAAATTATTCGTTTTAAGCTAACTGTTGTTATTAAGAAAATCGTGTTGATCTGCATTCTTTTATGCATTTAAAATTAAGTCTTATTGCCTTGAAATAAGATTGCATTTTCTTTGGCTCAATCAGCGGTAGGTATGGCAAATATTTTGATTATAGTAATTCAAGTGGGTCGACGAAAAACTCTTGTGAGCCGATTATAATATAAGATTCGAATTTATTTGTTACTAGCTGACCCGGCAGACGTTACCCTGTCTTAAATATGAGTATTGAATTCGCATTATATAAAGATATAAATATTATATTACGCGCAATTTTCTTATTTTTTCTTACATAATTTGTATACACTACACTACTCGCTATGTGAATAATATTGAGATGAACTTATTATAACAGCATCAATATACACGAAGTATAAACCAGTTTTTATTAAGTGTACCTACTTTATAAGATACACAAAAGTGTTTCAAATCAGGCTTTAAAATAATAGTTTAAAAAACTAAAAAAACACGCTTTAAAAACCAAACTAAAAAAGGAGAAAATAATTTATTTCAATTAAAAAGCGTAGGGTACTTGACATTAAGTGATTATAAAAATACCTCTAAAAGCACCCCACGCTTTTTAATTGAATTAAATTATTTTCTCCTTTTTTAGTTTGGTTTTTAAAGCGTGTTTTTTAGTTTTTTAAACTATTATTTATTTTATATTTTTTAGTTCTGCTAACTACAAAAACGTGTTTTCTTTTTCCTCGATTTTTTTTTAAATTATTGAATTGTCATCGGTCCTCCACAAGTTTACAAAGTTTCAATGAAATCTGACCGTTTAAAGTGGGTCAAAATCGCGCTCAAAGGAGTCGGTTACATACAAACATACAAGTGAAGCTAATATAAAGCGTGTAAAAAAAGAATTACAAATGAATTCACTACATAACAATTTAATTTTGGAAGTCGGTGGCAAAAAAAGAAAATACAAAACCAAACACACTAATTTCCTACGTGATTTTTGGAAGAGTCGGTTTGCTTGGTACTAGCTTTTGCCAGCGGCTTCGCTCGCGTGGATGTTGAAAATTATCCCACGGAAAATTACTACCGGAATAAAAAGTATACCATGTATATATATATACTCGAAGTTACAAACTATATGCGTGCCAAATTTCATCCAAATCCGTTCAGTCGTTTTTGCGTGATTGAGTAACAAACGTCTAAACATACAAACTTTCACATTTACAATATTAGTAGGATTATTAGGATATTACTAGAATTATTCAGTACTTGCTTTTGCCAGCGGCTTCGCTCGCGTGGAGCGTGAAATTTTCCCACGGGAACGTACCATCGGGATAAACAGTATCCTATGTGCTATTCCGGCTTACAAACTATCGTGAGTACCAAATTTCATCCAAATCCGTTCTGCCGTTTTTAACGTGATTGAGTAACGAATATCCAAACATCTAAACATACAAACTTTCACATTTATAATTATTTTTTGGATAAACCCTTAGACAGTGAGACTCGAGCCTTGAATAAAAGCATAGCAAAGTATTCTCCTTCACAGAATTACCTATTAAAGATATTATGTATGTTCGAGAAACGGTTCAATAAGAACTGAAATGTAGTCAATATTCATGTAGGTATCTTCTGTTGAACTTGTTTCGGAGCCGAAAGGTCGCCCCCCTATTACGACCCACTTCTAATTTGAAAGCAGTATGTAATTTTAACGATTACATTGACACTCACATGTGTACAAAACAACTCAATTATTTTATTACAAGAGGCACCGAAAGGTACCGATTCATGTTAATCTATGACGTCATTTAGAGGTCAAATAAAAGTAAAGTGATCGGCTTAGTATCGGCCATAGGTTTTTTTTTTTGGGTGGGAAATCATCAAATAACTTTTCCCGCTCTGGGTGGAGCAGGAGCACGTGTCAGACTTTTACTGACTAAAACCCACCCGTGTGCCCTCAGTTGCCTGTGTGCCTGGGGCCGCGGTATCTCTTTCGAACAACCCGCACCCCTGGCAGGCATCGGCCATAGGTAAATTATTACTTTAATTCCGTACCGAATTTTAATACTCAGTACATTCAATGTTGATTTTTTAAATAAAATTATATCCCACTGTTAGATGAACTCGATAACTTGCTTTTAACTTGCTTATAAGTTACTTTAAAAAATCCCAAAGTACTCCATAATGTTTTAGTTTCGTTCTACAGCTCTTATGCGTAAAAAAGACCAGCTTCAAGCTCTGTTCTGGATTTTCGAAGTCCTGGTAAAAGCATCAACTCGGGTAGTGTTTGGTGAGCGCATTGCGTCGTTCACGCAGCAACGCCATCTGTTACCAATTTTGGAAGTATTATATGGAAATTTAAACACAAGCGTAAAAGCAAAAGTATTGACTAAGTCATTATGAGACCTATCATGAAATTGCGTTCTTTAGGATGCTACATTGTAGCATGGTGTTAACTCGCTCGGCGTCACGAGTTCACGATACTGTGCAGTTAGTGCTTTGCGACTTTATCTATTACTGAGTCATTTAATATTTTTTTTTATCTATTCGTACTATAGATATATTATAAGGTCTATCTTTTTATACATGAAATATCTGAAGGGGTCATTGTACTCATAATTTTGAACAAATTTTACTATGGGGCCTCAGCTGTTCCCTACATTTTGACGAGTTATGCGAACATAAATGTAGGGAGGAACAGCTGATTTTTTTTTCGCGATTTCAGATTTGGTCCCATAGTAAAAGTTGTTCTTAATGATGAGTACAATTACCCCTTCAGATATTTCGTGTATGAATAGATACACCTTATATATTACTTGAAATATTGTTAACAATTTTAAGTAAATCAATAATCAGAGGACGGACTAAAGCTGGTAGGTATTATTAAACCGAATAGGTTTAGAAACGTAATTAATTTAGGTATACATTTTTAGCTTTGTAAATTATACATTTTATAATTATAGTGTTTGCATTTATGTAGCTGTACCATCTTTAAGTCTGCTGCTTTTCTCACGTAGACTGTGATATTAGTAATGTTGTCTACAGGAAAAGTTTTTATTCAGTGCGCAAACTTTAACCATGAATTCAGCATACCATTCTAGACCCCCCAGTGAAGAAATTTCATAGAAAAGTGACCTACGCGGTCAAAATGTAAGGAACATCTGTTTTTTTTTGTAAAACCGACCCGACCAAATAATTTTTCCTGTATATTTTTAATCAACTTGTTATACTTATAACTTCATAATTTTCTATTAACGTTGTGTATAACTAATAGATAAGTAGGAAAGTATTTCCATTAAAAAAAAACAATTCAATGAAACAGATATGATATTTATTATGCCTATGTCCAGAATTAGGCGGTTTTTCTTGGCTGCAGTCGATAGAAAGTTATAGTAATCTGAAAATTGTCCCTGTATGTAATAACATCTCTACTTGATGGCTATTTTTAACCGACTTCAAAAAGGAGGAGGTTCTCAATTCGTCGGAACCTTTTTTTTATGTATGTTCCCCGATTACTCGAAGATGGCTGGACCGATTTGGATTTTTTTGTTTGTTTGAAAGGGTATACTTCCCAGGTGGTCCCATGATCATCAAGTCAGGATCTGATGATGGGATCCTGGAGAAATAGAGAGAACTCTTCAAATTTTATGAGCTCAAGAAGCGATTTAGGTATTTTTTGGAAGAGTACTTTCTCGGAGTGGTTTCATTTCAATTTGGTGAAGATCTGATGAAGAACTTTGGAGATAGGCAACGGAACTCCTCAATAAATGATAGAAAATGGACTGGGATTACTGAAATCTCATGTCTGTCTATTGCTTACACCAGTTCATAACATAACATCACGCCGGTATGCTGTGAAGGGGTAAGCACATATGAACCACTAAAAAGTGAAAAAAAAACTTAAAAAAAAAACAACCGACTTCCAAAAAACCACTACAAAGTGAAAAATAACTTTAATTTCGGAAGGCGGTGACAAAAAAATTAAAATACAGCTCCAAAGACACCGACTTCCGAAATTAAAGTTATTTTTCACTTTGTAGTGGTTTTTTGGAATTCGGTTGTTTTTTTATGTTTTATTTATTTGTTACCAAAAAATATAGCCTATTTGACATGTATATTTTTTAAATTTATTTATCTATTGATAATTGAATAAATCAGAGGACGGTATTTAAATTTATTTTCTTTTATACTCCTAACGTTGCAGGTACTGTTCACTTTTGGTTTATTATTTCTTCCCATTTTATAGTCTTCTGTGAACACAATGATTGAAATCACGTAAATAAGATCGCAACGATTTGCAAAAAGTGACATGGACTCATCCTTGTTGAGCCCCATCGGGCGACTGATCTGTGAACGAAAGAGAGTGATGACATTACTTATAATAGGCAAAAGAAGGGATGGCGATAATGTGTGTGTGCTCGAATGAAATAACGTAGGTATGTGCCAAAACGATTCGTTGTATTTTATAAATAAAAAGTATTATTAAAACGAAAACTGTCTTACAAAAAACTAGATTCGATTACTCTCTCATGTTTTAAAGGAAACTACATTGCGCCATGCAACATTGCTGCATTGCTGCATTGCGCATTTGCATAAGCGTTGCGCCTTGAGGCTCAAAAAATGATAAACATAGATAGAACTTTTCAATTTTTTGTGTATCACTAAAATTTCATTGTATCGTGTATTCCTCTTACAGGATACTAGATAATTTAGTCAAAAAACATACACTAAAATGATAATTCCCGGTTTCAAATGGTTAAAAAGCTACGATAAAAATAAAAAAGCACAGATTTTTTAATATATCATCTTAATAATAAAAAAACTTTTTCCAAAAAAAAACAACCGACTTCCAAAATAACACTACAAAGTGAAAAATAACTTTAATTTCGGAAGTTGGTGTCTTTGGAGCTGTATTTGATTTTTTTGTCACCGCCTTCCGAAATTAAAGTTATTTTTCACTTTGTAGTGTTTTTTGGAAGTCGGTTGTTTTTTTGTGGAAAAAGTTTTTATTTTTCACTTTTTAGTGGTTCACATGTGCTTACCCCTTCACAGCATACCGGCGTGATGTTATGTTATGAACTGGTGTAAGCAATAGACAGAGATGAGATTTCAGCAATCCCAGTCCATTTGCTATCATTTATTGAGGAGTTCCGTTGCCTATTTTCAAAGTTCTTCATCAAATCTTCACCAAATTGAAATGAGACCACTACGAGAAAGTACTCTTCCAAAAAATACCTAAATCGAAAAAATCCTAAATTTGAAGAGTTCTCTCTATTTCTCCAGGATCCCATCATTAGATCCTGACTTGATGATCATGGGACCACCTGGGAACCACCCTTTCAAACAAAAAAAGCAAAATCCAAATCGGTCCAGCCATCTTCGAGTAATCGGGGAACATACATAAAAAAAAAGGTTCCTACGAATTGATAACCTCCTCCTTTTTGAAGTCGGTTAAAAATGTGAATTAATGATGTGTGAAAGTAAATGTTTATTCCTTTCTGTTTGGTTGTTACATTTTGAAGTCTTAACAGCTGAACGGATTTCGATTACAAACAGCACAGTCATCACGACCCAGACTAGGTCATAGAATCTCGCGGGATAATTTTGCGACCTACATACGGGCGCAGCTGCAATCAAAAGTTAGTTTTGTATGAACATGTATGTGTTAACGACACCGACATGGTATCGGCGTTCAAATAATTGTTTGTTTTGTATGAACATGTATGTGTTAACGACACCGACATGGTATCGGCGTTCAAATAATTGTTTATTTTGTATGAACATGTATGTGTTAACGACACCGACATGGTATCGGCGTTCAAATAATTGTTGGTTTTGTATGAACATGTATGTGTTAACGACACCGACATGGTATCGGCGTTCAAATAATTGTTTGTTTTGTATGAACATGTATGTGTTAACGACACCGACATGGTATCGGCGTTCAAATAATTATTTGTTTTGTATGAACATGTATGTGTTAACGACACCGACATGGTATCGGCGTTCAAATAATTGTTAGTTTTGTATAAACATGTATGTGTTAACGACACCGACATGGTATCGGCGTTCAAATAATTGTTAGTTTTGTATAAACATGTATGTGTTAACGACACCGACATGGTATCGGCGTTCAAATAATTGCATACTTTTCGTTTTTTCATAGTGCTGTTTTTTTCGCCTATATCATCACAGATAGTGACCAACACACATTGTATGGTGAGAGTAGCTTTCACTTGAACACACTTTTTAACACTGCCGACTTCAAAACGTCGATACTTATTAGTTTATTACTGTGGTCGTTTGATGCGTCACGATGGTCATCGATATTCACCAATATCATCGGGGGTGATAATAATTATATCGGTAGCGAACCAGTGAGGGTATAGCTGCCGACATTGCGGTCGGGTTGTTGTTGTTATCTGCTAATGTGAAAACCGAACGTCGCGTCGGGAGACGTCTAATAAAATTGGTATCCTGTCTTTTATAGCATACTTTCATGGTTGCTGGGCCTTGTTTGTTTGGCATTTTCATTGACCGTCCTCCGACGCATCGGTGCTTTGATCAAAATATTACCTACAACTTCTAATTTAACTTAAAGGGCCAATACATTTTTTTTTTACTTTTTGAGGTTGTGTTTGTGTCGGGTGTTTGTAAATTTAAATTTAACTTTTATTTCCTACTTTTAAACTGAATATAGTTATGGTAGACATGCAACGATCGACACATGTCTTGCTTAAATAATACGTAGGTTTCCAACAGTGAAGCTAGTTACTAATTTATACTCATTACTCTTTGCTCCTTCATCATTAGACCCTGATCTATCTATAACTTATTCAATGTGACCTTTCCAATGAGCCCAAACACGATACTTCCGCTGTTCGTTGGTGGGGTGTTGAGTATCCTACAAACTCCAAGTGATACTGCAGCATCAGTTCAAGGTTACTTGGTTATTCTATTATCATTGAAGTAATGGAATACTTAATTTAGACTAGATTAGACCTGTGAAAGATGGTCACGTTCCTTCACCAACTAGAAAACCTAATCCTCAAACCTTGCTAATCTCAAACGGCAGAATCATAACTAAGAACACTCTCGATTAAGTCACCTTTCAGACCAAACAAAAAGAATCAAATCAATCGGTTCAACGGTTTGGAAGTTACGATGCCATAGACAGACGCTCAGATCCATAGATACACCGATACTCAGATACACCGATACATACGTTAAACTTATAACAACCCTTTTTTTCCATCGGGGTTTAAAAATGCGTTGTGCTGCGGCACGATGCTGCAGAAATATCTGTTTACTTAGGTTTAAAGTAACACCTTCGTAGATATCTAAATTTTCTTTCTATTCTTGCTAATTGCGGCTCTGTGTTACGTTGCCATATTCAATTAAATACTTGACAGTTGTGATAAAATAATAACTTCATTAAATAAGGGCTGACTTGTAATTTGACTTATTCTTTTCAGAACGTGATGGTGTGACCAACTTGCAGCATTTAAATACCCCATAAAGCCTAGACGTAAATTAACGGGACTCGAGAAAAACAATTCTTAATTTGTAATATCTTTTGGATATTTCTCTCTATAATATTTACTATATATATACTTTTCTCTAAACACTCAAATCCAATGGCCTTCATTGCTGGTCACACGTGAACTAAACGACAAGTGATCAGTGATCAGCGCGTCGGCTGCGACTATATAACCACTCAAAGCACCGCCGCCGTTTCAACTTGTATCCCGGACGTATCGACCTGACAACCTAACGCAAGAAAGATTAGATAAGACATAGTGGGATGACGTAAACTAGAGCATTCATTTGAAAAACATGGCATTTTAAAATATTTTAACAATTAGGAAATTCGACCTTAGCCAGCATTATCGACTATTTCATAAGCAACCCGAAATATTATTTCAATGTTTGTTCTTCGTTAGGTAGCTGATTAAATGAAGATGTATTTTCCGTAATTTGTACGCTTGATGCTACAGTAAAATTTGTGTTGGATGTTTTAGTACATTTAGTTACACCAAAATGTGTGGTAAAGTATTAAGAACCTAATGACATAACAATAAAGGTCAGTTAATTAGAGAATTTAAAGATAAGTTATATTTAGTGACAAATTCTGGGAAATGTAGGTATATAATATACGTGAAGCAAAAACTTTGTACCCCATATTGGAAATTACTCGGACGGAGGTGTATGAAATTTTGCATAGTTAAAGTTTATATGGAGAATGAGTACAGAAAGATAATATTTTTTATTACTTATCATAAAAGATCTAATTTAATTATGGTCGAATGTCGACCACTGGGTGACCAGTAGTCCTAAAAATATCTATGAATAATGGCTTGTCTCGGATTCCATTACTTTTATAGGGTGCTTTGTTGTTGCAAATAGGTCATACTATCACGTTCTCGAAGGAATACGTAAATTACTAGTCAGCCTGTTTAAATACGTACCTATAGCTGTACGTATTTTCACGAAATAGTTTTTTTACTATACATAATTGGCGTCGGTTTTGAATTAAAACTCCTGCCGTCTAACTTTTGGGGTAATTACATATTAACGACTAACAGTGTAACAATGGGTTTCATTTTAATAATTCAACATCTTTCATTGTATTATTTACGTTGCTGAACAGACAAAAAAATATATAATATGATAATAATAATTATTTCATTCATATAAGCCCTTACAATATGCTTAGTATCTAGCTAAAGTTCACAATAATTAAAGGAACACAAAGTTTAAACCCTGACTCTTAAACCTGGAATACCAATGACTTAGGAGTCAATATTCTACTGCCACTTGGACACTATAAACCCTTACGGAAATTAAGAGTTACTAAGGTGATATTATACAAAAGATTATATTATTATGTTGAGATTTAAAGAACATTAAGACGCAAACGATTAGCTATAATTTCCAAAATGATTCCGACTGTTATTAGATGTGTGTTTCGCAATAAAGTAAAGCAGACGTGAATCATTACTTTTCTTTAAACAATGTTTATAAACAATCCGCTAGTTATAAAAGCTAAAGGAATCACACAATTGACGGGTTTCCTTGCCTGTTTATGTCACCGTATAATTCTGAATATCGTTAATTTGTAATCTACTGCAAATTGCAATTGTCCAACTTAACTTAATCTGACTATGAAAACACGTAGAAAATAGCATAAGCCGTCTCCCATCACGACATCATCATTTTAAGTAGGTATATCCATGGCAAACTGATAAATTGTAAACTGGTATCAAACTTGCAAGCCACGGTTAGCATCTTGCGATAATACTAAATATTATAATAGCCAAGGAACCACGACCAACTTGGAAGTAGCGGTCGCCAGCCGCTTCTACGGTACAGCTCGCGCGAACCTAACCTATTTTGTCGGGGAGCCCGGCTGAGTTACAGCAGCAAATACAGTTACTACCAAGACTGACTAAAAAGGCACAGTTCACGATATTACTGGTGATAAAATTGGATAGAACTCTGTCGGTAACTGATTCGGTAATAATTTGCCTGATTGACATAGGTAGATAGAGAATTTAACTATAGAAAGTTAATACGTTATATTTTAAGCAGTAAGGTAAAGTTATCAACTTATCGAAAGTTTATAATCTCGCTAGATAGATTATAAACTAACGGTGTTTATAGTATCATATATTATGGTGACATAAGCACAGCAATACAAGTATGTATTCGTAAAGAAGCCTTGTAAGTGTCGGAGTAATATGGCGTAGAGAATTAGCAACAAACTGAAATGGCTGCTTTGGTATGTGTACCTAATGTGTATGTTACTGTAGAACACCAAACTACGGTAAATCCTACATTTATCAAGTGGTGTTATATTACAGGATATATCCTGTTTTGATCATCATCATCATCATCGTTTCAGCCGAAAGACGTCCACTGCTGGACATAGGCCTCTGCCACTTCAACCGGTTCTGTGCTTCCCGCATCCAGCGAAATCCTGCGGCCCTCACAAGGTCATTAGTCCACCTTGTGGGAGGCCTTCTAACTTTACGTATTCCGGTACGTGGTCGCCACTCCAGAACGTTCCGGCCCCATTGGCCATCTGTTCTGTCATGTAATATATGAGTACATCAGTAATATATAGTTATATGTTTGTGTGTAACTTTAAATGGACCAAATACAAGCAGTATCATACAGCAGTGTATAACTATACACCATTTATTATAGCTTTAGAAAAAAGAGGCTCGTAGAAGCAGGGGTGCAAAACATTTTATTTCAAAGTTAAGTTCTAACTTTTATAGGTAGATTTAAGACAGTACTAAATACTGAGATAAACGAAGTAAAAGTAATGTTTATTTTAAATAATGTTCTATTTACAATAACATCTTCATCACACATTACAAACCTACAACAAAACGAATGAATGCAACAAGCAATCACATGATGATTTAAATCTAATTAAGATTATAAGGAAACAAAATATATATTTTTTACAATACTTTAATTTAAATAACAACTTACGACCCACTATACGTTGGTAAAACTTCTTCGTCATCAGCTAATTTAGTTACTCGATGTTTTTCACTCCTGCTTCTTGTAGGTTTTTAGCATTGACACTTTAATTTTTTTGGCATAAACTGCAACACGTTTAATGTAATTTTGTTACGAAGTGTACATTAAAAAGAACCTTTTTTTACTTCTGTCTAATGCTATTGTGAATGGAGTATAGTATTCTAGATGTTTCATTGTATTTAATTCCCATTCTTATGACATTTTAATGGTCAAAAGTCAAACTGCTCTGTCATCACGAACAACTCAGCCTATAGTAGTCCTCTGCTGGACATAGGCCTCTCCCATGCTGCACCACAACACCCTGTCTTCCGCCTTCCGCATCCAACCGAAATGTTCTGTGATAATCGTTAATCGCGGACTTAAGCACTCTTACGCTGAGGACACGGTGGAGCATACGGTGGAGGTCTGCCCAGCTTGGGCAGAGCACCGCCATGTCCTCGTGGAGGCGATCAGCAGCGGCGATCTTTTGCGTCTGTCCCTGGTCCAGGCCATGGTACGGAGCGAGAGTGCATGGGTACTTGGGTAGCCGTCACCTCCTTTTGCGAAGCAGCAATGCTCGCGAAGAGGGAGGCGGCGCACGTGAGGGAGAGGCAGTAGTATATGCGTCCTCACGGCCCTAGTCACCGCAGGAGACGCCCTGGGCGTCGGGAATCCCAGGCTGATTCCTGGCCACCGTAGGCGCGGGCTTGTGGACGGCGAGTAATGGGTAGCTCGCTATCCGGTAAGGACCAAGCCCGGGTCGACGAGAGATGCCTCAAAGAGATGTCAGCACCAACTGGTGGGGTCCGCAAGGGCCGATGCCTGCCGGGAGTGTGGGTTGTTCGAAAGAGATACCATGGCCTCTGGCACTAAGGGTTGATTTTACCAAAGTCAGATATCTTTTATCCGTAGAATAAAATTTACGTCTGAGAATTCTACAATGGAAAATCTGTCAAAAATTCATAATTTATTCTCAGGATAACACTTATTCTAGGTATAAAAGTTTGGTGAAATTCGCCCTTAGGCAACTAAAGGAACACGGGTGGGTTTTAGTCAATAAAAGTATGACACGCCTGCTCCACCTAGAGCGGGAGAAGTATTTGATGATTACCTACCCAAAAAACAAAAAAAACCATTTCGTCCGGACGTTAGAGTGGTTTTTAGCGCGTAAAGTGGTTGCGTAAGCCGGCTTACGCGACCATTTTACGTTCTAACGTAAGCCGCTCGCGGCCGCCAACCCGCGGGCGACAACGCCCGCTCCGTTGTAACTAAAACCTCTAAAGCTAACCATAAAAATAAGTGTAAAGAAAAAGCTACCAAACAAATTATAGAAGAATATAGATCAAAGTTATCTGCATGCTAAAAGTGTTAATTATAGTATATGATACTCAGACACAAAACTAAAATTGGACGACAAAATATGAGCGGCCATTTTTTCGGAACAACTAAAATCAATCTGCCTATCCTTTTCCCCAACTATGTTGGGGTCGGCGTTGGTCCACAGACCAACCGTGACAAGCGTCGCTTAACCTGATGGATCGTGCCGTGTGGCTGTTATTACTTAGCCACGAGCCCCTTTTTCGGAACAACAATACTTTGGCAATACTATGTGTCCCGATTTATTACGTAAATCTGTGATATATGTAAACATCACTGTAAAGCTAATGCTGCAGCTGCAGGGCTAGTGATTCTCGATACGATACCATAAAAAGTTTTTTTTTTTTTTTACTTTATTTCTTAAGCATTTTTTGTACAAATCATTTGTTCTTTACAACTCTGGCAAGCAATGTATTCAAAAATAAAAAACAGCTGACGCATAACCGCGCGGACGGCGACCCCAAATTTACGCAGCGACTTTAGGCCCTGTCCGCACCGCGATTTTTCACTGCACGATTTTTACTCGCGCGGATTATATTCCGTGTCCGGAATTACACCTAATACACAATGCGAATGAAATTTCGCGCGTTTTTCGTCATTTCACTACAGTTCCCTGCTAAGACGAACGTTTAAAATGAACAACAGAAGTTGTAGTTCCCCGGGATTCAAAACCGAGATCGCTTATTAGTGATTAGACCGTCTAAGTGTAATTTGTTTATATTTTCTGCCTTTCCTACATACTTTTTTTTTACTAAAATGTAAGAATATTCAAATAATTCATTCGTTCAAATAATCGTTTTATTATTCAGTAATCACTCGCCCCTTCACAAATAATATACTTACGCCTTATTTTTGTTTTCTAAGTCACGTAGAGTTGTAGTCAATAGCTGACAGTAGCTCGTAATTGAGTTGGCTTGACCGGAGAGGTACCTACCCCGCTCTTACAGTATACCAACATTAAGTTGCTGCGCTTCAATTGATGCGTGAGAGAACCGGAAGCCCAAGGTTTGGGGTGACAATAGGTTGCCAACGCATCAGCAATAAACCTGGAGTTCTCGATGTCTATGGGCGGCGGTGATTGCTTAACATCAGTTAACCCGCATCTTCGTTTGCTCCCTTGATGGTAAAAACAAAACTTACAGTCTCGATGGCGTAACGAATAGTAGAAAATAAATCTTAAACTCGAAAACCTCAATTCCAAGCACCATCTCATATCAGAAAGCAGAGTTATTTATTGAAAACTTATATTTATACTTTAGACTCGTGAAACTTGTTTGCCTATAAATTATAGAATACCATTATGAGCCGTCTTATTGTCCCACTGCCAGGCGATGTCATCTCCACTCTCATTCTACCTCTTTATACACACTAGAGACCTGTTAATCTTAAAATTAAAAAAAAAACTGTTATAAGCGTCGCGCAATAACCCTCTCCAGTACCCCCGACCGACCCTTGCTCGTTGAAGCGCCAGCCCGCGCCGCAGCTAAGCCAGTAGCTTTAAATTCCCCGATCAATAATAATGCCAATATTTTGATCCAGCCTGTCCCCAACGATAGCTGTCCCCCTATCAGTAACGCCCTGAGCCGAGGCCCGTACCCCACAGGGGGTGCCCTCAGCGTGCAGTCGCTTAGTTTATAAATTTTAGTTTGTAAGCCCTGGCTGGAGGCGTTAAGATTACATTCTTAATGGCAGCCCCAGGAAAGCCCGGTTGAGCAGTCACGGCCTCTCAAGGCCAACTGCGAGATGCCCAACAAAAAAAAAACCCTCTCCAGTCAAGACAAAAGTAAAAATAAACAGGCAAAAGTTAATCCTGGTTTTGTGTTATTTTTTAAAGTTTTGAGTAATTGAACTGAAACATAATTGTATTGGTACTGCGATGTGTTTCGTGAATACAAACCCAATTCATAAACATTATCTTAGTAAAATTTTGGTTGACGTTATCATGATTAAGCCACACAAAATTTGTATGAAAGATGAAATGAATGACGGCAATGATTATTAATAAAACTGCTTTCGCACTTTTAATATTCTTGTTTACACTCGTTTCTCGTACAATGGCATCCACCATGTAGGCCGCGCATTGTACAATAGTTATATGAGTAAAATTGTAAACAAAGAAGTTCCACTGAATGCGTTAACCGCTCCGCATTTATGCAGTCCTGGACCCTAATTCACTATGACCACTTAACAATTCCTTACTTCGAAACCACGTCAATTCCATAGATCATACACGATATCTGCTAATATCGTATTCTCTATGACACAATGAACGAAACCGCGCGAAATGTATGCAAAGTTGGCGTGGTTTGAACTGTCAAAATTCCATACTTGAGAAGTGTATGGAAACGTAGTTCGTGTAAAATTCAGCAAATCTTATATTGCAGAATGTATGAAACTATTGTTTTTCGTAAATACATACACAGGGGACATTGTAGCTTTATTAACGTATACAGTAGCTTTTTCTCCGACGTAGTAGGCTGTAGTCTACTACGCCTAATAACCCGAGATCGGACGTTACAATAAACCATTTTTAAATGAAACTCTAACGAATAAAAATTAATATAAAATAGTTGATGTGGCAAATGTTATTACTTACGATTATTCCGTTAAATCACGATATTATAAAATATTATTACAAAATAAACAGGTTGACAGCTGTTACGTAAGTACGTCCAAAGGAATAATCTCAATAAATTTTAACACTGCTGTCAAAATAATTATGGTAAATTTTATTTTTTTGTTGAATAAAAATGAAATATTAGATAAAAATAAAAACGATAAATACAAGTTTCAAAATTAATGTTAAATTTAAAAAATACGATACTATAAGAATGATTAATGTTCAAAATGGAGTATTTGCAAATTACTAGTTTTAGGATCAATTAATACTGTCGAATAAAACTTCAAAACGCACCCGTGTTTTCATAATGTGCCATAGACAATTTGCCTTGGAGCATACAGAATATGACATTTAAACGCACCCGTGTTTTCATAATGTGCCATAGACAATTTGCCTTGGAGCATACAGAATATGACATTTCGATTCCTTGTCGTTACATTGGTTAGATTCCGCGAGGAATATTACTTACCATACAGAATTGGGGCACAGGTGGAAGCCTGCTGGCATTTTTACGGTATCACCTACGCGATACACGCCATCTATTATGAGTCTACGTGAACATGAAGACCAAGTAAGTCGGAATTAATGGTTGAGCGTTTGCCATACTGTAAGTTATAAATAAGTCCAACGAGTACAGATAGATGGCTCTGCATAGAGTTAACCGATTTTAATAAACATTGTTGATTTGCTTGAAGAAAAATTGCATTATGGGGCGCCTGCTGCAGGTGCGAAAAACGACTATAATAAATACTGTTATCACAATGGGAGTTATTATGTTCGACCCGTTTGGGGTTGGAACAACCATCATGTGGTTCAAGTGCCCACTTATTTTTTCGAAACGTCGCCAACCAAAAGGTCGACTTTTCACGTGACTAGACGGCTGGTCTATTTAATAGCCAAAGTTTGCTATAACTTTAATGTATTCTGAGATTGCCATACAACGTGGCGATGAGCACAAAATATATAAATATAGATTTTATGCTGTCATTATTAACATGGTAATATAACGTGCGTTTGTATAACTAGGAGAACATGAGTCAAAAAATAACCATTTGCACAATATTCAATATCAAGGCTGAGGTCGTTTTTATCCACTTTACTTTTTATCTATCCAATTTCGAACCATCTGCGGTTGAAATAATAAAATTAATCTTAATATTAAGTACGCGTTTGTACTGTACTTAAAATGTTATGTATCCCCAAGCAGACGGCCATGACAACTTCATTGTTGCTATTGACGGATAAGATAGCTCGCAAAAACACGTTATAACTTCCTGAAGTATGTAGAAATTTGTCATGGGCAAACCGTATCCGTCGGTATAGGCGAAGAGTATTGGTACAGTCACAATCAAGAAACAAGACCTGTGGAATGTGAATTCGGCTGTCATTGTGCCGATTATCGTATCAACCAATGGACTGATGGCCGAAAACCTCGAATAACATCTCTCGAGGCTCTCTTTAGGCGGTTGGATCAAAGGCCTGATTCAGAAGACAGTACTCGTCGATACGGCTCGCATCGTGAGGAGGTTCCTGTCTCTGGAGCCCTAACCACCGGTAGTTTGGATCCTGCTCCCGATACCGGTGGATTACTATTTTATATATATTGAAAATATTTTTTTTTAATGTTTGTCATAATAAAATATTTAAAAGTGTGTTAAAATAAGTAATAAAATAAATAAACGAGATAATAATTTATTTAATCAAATAATAATATTAACATTAAATTAATGGTAACATTATTAGGGTACACTTGACTTATGCTAGTTAACTAAAATTAACATATAACCACAATTGCAGAATTCGAAATTACAAATGATAATTTGTTTATTTGAGTTTTGGATAATTCGTATGTATGTGTGTGTGCATATTTGTGCGTGTGTGTGTGTGTGGGGGGAGGGGGTGTGTTTGTGAGCGTGTGTAATAGTAAAGTTTTTAGGATGGGTTATCTAATCACAGAAAAGCAGGCGTTCTGTATCCAGGTAGCAATTTGTAAGTAGAAAGTTTGTCTCAGATTTCTTGAGGAACGAGGTAAAAAGAGAGTAAAGTCTCAATTTCCTATTGAGTTTATTACATAATTGTGGAAAAGATCATTATTAATATAACATATAATATCACCATGGCAAGCACCAAATGCAATAATGCAATGTCTGTATCAAATCACAGATACTGTTAAAATACAAACAATGATAAAAAAAAAACAAAAAAATATAAAGAATACGAGTAAAACAAAAACCTATTATACCAGAGCTGCAATTTAATAGATTAATTTTAAAAGTGTGAATGGAAATTTAAATATTTTCTCCATCCATACTTTGAATTTCTTTATGAAAATAAAGTCTAATTATGATTAAACATACCACGTATCCATTATTTACATGTCTGCAGCTCGCTACAAAGATAGTTGTAGCCACTAGAGTGGTCACTCAGATGCGTCTAGCGCTTAGTGGATAATAAATAGGTCAGCCACCCCGTATGCAGTGAAGCATACACGTACCACATGGAAAACTTTTCCACGTGGACTACTCCGCAAAGCGCTTGTGTGAAGTCAGCGTAAATACTATACTAGATGCTAGAACACCATGAGGCATGAAGAAGTTAGAAACTTTTCCACGTGGACTACTCCGCAAAGCGCTTGTGTGAAGTCAGCGTAAATACGATACTAGATGCTAGAACACCATGAGGCATGAAGAAGTTAGAAACTTTTCCACGTGGACTACTCCGCAAAGCGCTTGTGTGAAGTCAGCGTAAATACGATACTGGATGCTAGAACACCATGAGGCATGAAGAAGTTAGAAACTTTTCCACGTGGACTACTCCGCAAAGCGCTTGTGTGAAGTCAGCGTAAATACGATACTGGATGCTAGAACACCATGAGGCATGAAGAAGTTAGAAACTTTTCCACGTGGACTACTCCGCAAAGCGCTTGTGTGAAGTCAGCGTAAATACGATACTGGATGCTAGGACACCATGAGGCATGGAAAAGTTAGAAAATATTAATTTTTGGCACGGTTCTCAAAACAGCAAGCACGATATAATTATGTTTGAGCTATCTTCTTAATTTTAATTATTTGAAGTTAATATTATATTATTTGGCCTTCGTTTATTTAATGATTGAATTATTTGTTACAACTATTGTGTAGCATCACTGGATACACATAACGAGGATTTTAATTATGGGCAAATTTCAAAGCTTGGTTTCTGATGTCTGATCGCGATTATCACATATAAAACGTGTTCAAGAGCTATCTGTGTCTTCATATAGATATTGTGCTGATCGGGTTCACTTTCATTGTTAAAATCACCCATTATACGGAAAATACATAACACGCTGTGTGCACTATTGATAGCTTAGCACTCATGTGTTAAGCTAGCTCTGAAGGCTTTCTCAAAGCCAGCTAGCTAGAGAAGCCCTTGCCCTAATGATATCTGTAGAAACAAGCGAGCAGATGTCAGCATCTGCTCGCTGAGGTACTCTGGCTTGTTAATAAATTTAACGTTTCACCACTAGATGGCGCCGAGTGTAGCGTAGTGAATAAATTACATGATTAAACTGTATTTTAAGTTACATTGTAAGTTACAACAATTTCATTTACAATGAACAAATTATACTTTTTGTGGCTAAACCTGGTGTAAACTAATTTGTCTCATTTCTTTACACGAATGATTTTCACATAATACAAAGACAGTTTCTTGTAACTACTAGATTATTGTTTAATTTTATGCAGAAATAATGACAAGTTAATTAATTGTAAAAAAATCTAATAAATAGGAAATTGCAAATATAATTATCAATTGTCAGATGTGGGTTAACTCGGGCATAACTGCCCACGTTCCCATGGACGTAATAAAATCACGGTGGCATTTTTTCACGCATTTGTTTTTCAACACTCGGTTTTGATCCGAGAACGTCGAAAAAACATATTGTGAATGAGAGAACGTTGTAGGCCTTAGAGACTAGATTTGTAGACGTTTTTCTATTCTGTATTTTCATTCCTCTAAGTACCTGGTACTTATTGACTGGCCTGCACTGTCCTCCCATACCTATTATCACTGTAATTTGAAAACATTGTAAAAGCCAATTATTTTTAAAAGAGTAACCGTGGAGTTTCTTGCCGGCTCTTCTCCATAGGAAACGACAAATTGGAACCGTGCACCTAGCTTCTGACGTTTCATAAGTGCCCATGCAGGCTTATGTGAAATAAAATATTTTGATTTTGAAACGTTTCAGTGCGCGAAAAAAATCCGCCGCGATTGTATTACGTCCGTGCGAACGTGGGCTTGTACCACTCGGCCAATTTCACGTGTCGATCATACGTGAAATAGTTTTTTGTATAGTGACTAACTACTTATAAAAATAAAGACAAACAAAAACCTATAACCATCCATCACCATAATTAGCCTATAATGTTCCCACTGCTGGGACAAAGGCCTCCTCTCCGTGAGAGGGAGTGGGCCGTAATCCACCACGCGGGCCCAGTGCGGGTTGATGGATGTAACATGTCTTCGGATTTTTGGTTCTAGGATATGCCAGTTTCCTAACGATGTTTTACTTTACCGTTTTCAAAGCAGTGGTAAATGTTAAAAATATATTAAAAAATATTCAAAATAATATATTATAAATATTAATAATATTTGTAAATATATTGTAAATATTAATAATATATTAAACAATTCCACAAAGTAAATCGTCTGTCTGGTTGGAACCTACGTCCTATTCGTGAGGCTCGGCAATTACCACTGAGCCACCACGGCTTCTATTGTCAATACTTTGCCTAAAATAAACAAAAACACAAAATCAATTCATCTTTAATCTACTATATAAAAATAAGTCGGGTTTTCCTTCCTGACGCTATAACTCCAGAACGCACGAACCGATTTCCACGGTTTTGCATTCGTTGGAAAGGTCTCGGGCTCCGTGAGGTTTATAGCAAAGAAAATTCAGGAAATAAAACAAAAAAAAAATTGTTCTTCTTCTTTTAATCACCAAACGAAATGTTACATAAAACGAAGCCATCTGGTGGCGAAACGGAGTTCGCCGGGTTTGCTAGTATATTATATAAAAATGAATCCCCATTTCCCTTGGTCACGGCATCACACGTGAACGGCTGGACCAATTTTGCTAATTCTTTTTTTGTTGTGTTTGTTATTGTCAGGAGAAGGTTCATATGAAAGAAAAAAATAAGAAAGTAACGCGTAACATATATAATTAATTGTATAAAATGCGAATTCAATATTCATATTTAAGACAGGACAACGTTTGTCGGGGCAGCTAGTACTTAATATAGATAACAGAAAAACCCATAAGAAGGCTTAAAATAACAAGGCAAATGTCTCAAAATTATGCGTAATATCTAGATAAAGTCTTAACCATTAACCTAAAATTATTATTTAAATCATGCGAAAAAAGTCAGCTGTTCCATTAATTTTGTAGAGACTTATGTGAACACAAATAGAACAGCTTATGGTTTTTTGCGATTTCTGGTTTAATTTCACAGTAGAAGTTGTTTATGTGTAGTACAATGACCCTTTTAAGACTAAGGGTAAACAGATACTGACGTTGTCTATTAAACTGGCAGGTTTTTTGTTTTACTATAACAGTAAATTACCTAAATTTTTTTTAACCTGATTTTTGGTATTTCCTTTTCTTGAAAAACACCTGAAAGTAAAATAAATACGTATTTTATCCTGAAAAATGTTATATTTTAGTATCAATAGACATAGAAATTGTATGGTTTGAAAATAATGTTTTTACTTACCTAGCTCAAAAGATTTTTTGTTAAACTAAAATGTAATAACGTTAATGTGATATCCCAAAAAATCAGTGGGTAAATGAATGTCAAAAATAACTCATATAAAAATTTTAAATTTCCAAAAAGTTGGCAGCACATGTGGGACTTGAACCCACGACCTTCGCGTTTCAACCCCGTACACGAATGCTCTAGTCTATCCAGCTGAGCTAATGTGCCGGTAGTAAACCTGACAAATTTTGCAATCTGTATCGTCCCTTACATTGGCGAAACAGCGCCCTACGCGGCAACGACCTTCAACAATTTTGGGTGCAGCAACGGACAAACGCGGAACTAAAACTCGCATTGCGGATGTGAGGGCGATACTCGTAATTTTGAAAACAGTCACAGTCTGATCTCAGTCTCAATACCTAAAGTTTCCCTACATTTTTGACATTTGATTGTCGCCGAGATGAGATTGCGACTAGACTTTGACCGTTTTGAATGACGAGAATTGGCCTTCAGGTGCGGATCAGGACACTGCTGTTCGAAAATATTATAATGAAGGGCAATTTTAATCAATTAAAACTAATCTGGCAAAAATAATAAAAGCCCTTATATTAGAAGCTTTAAGCTATCGCCACGATTTATAAATGGTCGATGGCACTGTAACTTGTATGTGAGAACGTAGAGCACACTCACTTGAAATTATGGATGTGTGTAGTATTAATTTATGTATATTTGTGTATAAACGAAGGGGTTGATGCCTATCCTGCTCTTTCAGCAGTTCACCCGCGTGTTCCCAGTGCTCGCACACTTGTGACGTCAATGTGTGTGTTTTTCCGACTAGGGTAGAATCTTAGGTCCTGCTCACTATACTACAATACAATTGTGGCGCCAGTATTGCGGCGGTAGTCCCCTGTTTGAGGAGTGGATTGAGAGGCGCCACGGCATCCTCACCTTCCGCCTGACGCAGGTCCTCACCGGACACGGTTGTTTCGGGAGATTCCAGTTTAGAATAAGGCGGGAGGAAACCACCGGGTGTTACCACTGCATAGAATACCCGGAGGACACGGTGGAGCATATGGTGGAAGTCTGCTCGGCTTGGGCGGAGCACCGCTGTGTCCATGAGGCAAACGGCGGCGGCAATCGCTCGCATCCGGCTTTGGTCCAGGCCATGGTACGGAGCGAGAGTGCATGGGAAGCCGTTACCTCCTGTGAAGCAGTGATGCTCGCGAAGAGGGAGGCGGCACACGTGAGGGAGAGGCAATTTATCCGCCCTCACGGCCCTAGTCGCCACATAAGACACCCTGAGCGTCAGGAATCCCTGGCTGATTCCCAGCTACAGTAGGCGCGGGCTTGCGGACGGCGAGTAATGGGTACCTCGCTGTCCGGTAAGGACCAAGACCGGGGCGACGGTGCGTTGTGTTCCACGCGCGCCTCAAATAGATGTCAGCACGAACTGGTGGGGTCCGCAAGGGCCGATGCCTGCCAGGGGTGCGGGTTGATCGAAAGAGATACCGTGGTCCCTGGCACATAGGCAACTGAGGGAACACGGGTGGGTTTTAGTCAGTAAAAGTCTTATGTTTTATTGAAACCATGAATCATTCGGTATTTAGTACAATACTTATAGTTTACCTACACGACGACATCCAGGTCTGGAGCCTGGAATAATGTCTTCAAGTGGTATAATTCCTTAGGTCGTGCAAATTTGAAAGATAGCAACACAGGCAAGCTACCAAGGAAACATAACCAGAAAGAGCCCTACATAGACTTATTGTAAACTTGACCTTCACAAACAATTTCAGTTTCCCTTTCGTCAGTATCGCGGGTTCTATGAAAATACTGCGATGCAATGCTCATTCTGAGAAAATGAGAAATATTTACGCTTCCAAACAGTACTAGACAAACTTCCGTCAATGTCACTATGGGGTTAACGACCCGTCCCTCATTTTATGTTTCCGAGAGCTAGTCAAGGGTGGTTCGCGTGTAAACGACTCAGTATGACCCCACCCTAAATTCCTTACTTAGAGCTTCAAAACGCTGCTATTCTTTCTGGTACCGTATAACTGGATCAATATTGTCAGTTTAATATTACTGAGATCCACATGATTTAGCAGTCTCAAAGATATAACACCGCGATTAAACTGGAGCATAGCAGCTATGAGTCACGTTGGTTATGGTAACTCCCCTACTATGCAAGACTGAATAAGCAATATCTGGCTAAATAGTGCGAGAGCGGGAAAGAAAGTACTCACAAATCGTTTCGAAGCATTCTGCAGCATTCAGTAAAAGCAAAGTCGTCGTAGAATTCGCACGTCATGTAATTTTGAGGTTCAAATAAGTTCAAAAAATTGTTTTTAACTAGGAATTTAATTATTTTAGACCACGAAAGTGGTAAAAAAGAGGCTTAAGCTTTTAGTTCATAAGAAAGTGACGTATTTTGTGAAATCAATCGGAATGAGACAAATGTTTGTGACCGAAAGTTCGCGTGGCGCATGGTCGCATAGTCATTCTCTGTTAAAATTTTACGTGTTTGATGGTTCATCATTCCTCAAACTTGAAGTGAAGGTAAACTACGACGTAATAAGCGAATGTAGTCATCAATAAGCTTACAGTACAACTATTTTCTTAATCTCCCTCGGTAAACTTCGTGTTTCGTCAGTCGCCGGATGTCTATCAGTTGCCCTTTGCACTTAGTGCAGACTGGACGGTCTCAATCGGCTTGGAAGTATATACAATTATTAATGCTCTTTTAACTTAATGTAATTTATTTTAAAAATGGTAGGAAAGCTTGTTTGTATTCGGAAATGCGATAGTTCTCTAGGGACATTAAGAAAATAGTTTTACTGTACCTACCTTACTTAGTACAGTAACCTTACATATTTTTGTAAAAGCAGGGAAATACTTTTTTAAGAAAATTGACTACCGACTTAAATTGTCCATAGATTCAAATCACAGCTATCATTAATTAACATTTATATGAAATGGATAGCCATGTAACATGACAACCTAAATAACGTAGCAAATTGATGTGGATGGTAATTTTCTTAACAATTAATTTCCTTGACTGAACATACCCTCATGACTAGTTACTATGTAAATATTCTTTGTAATTAGGTTTTTGTAATAGCTTTAGTATCGTTCAGGCTGCCAGGAAACCGGGCGCAGGGCAGTAGGTGTAGGCGTACAGTGATGTCAGTGATTGTGACGGAGGTCACTTATCTATAGAATATCGCCCAGCGGCGCGGACGGCAACGGGGCATGTCGCCCAACTGCCCGTTTCGCTACGATGATTTTTTTTTAAATCTGTGATGTCTTCTAAGATATTCATTTTAATGATAAATTGTTTAGGGCAACTTTGATCTAGATTAAACGCACAACGTATCTAAAGTATTTAATTGGATAATGATTAATACTGTATTGTTTTAAAATAGCTTCGGAAATAACCCATAATATTTTTGTATTGAATGTAAAATATTAAAATGTTTACTGTGGGTTATCCTTAGGAGATAGACCTATATCCGAGAGTACTTTTCTGTAGATCTTTTGAAGTTATGCAATTCTGTAGTACATTAGTTTGATCTATCTCGTAAGGACTCAATGTTAGCAATGTAAACCACCCAAAAATATGTTTTTTACGACATAATTACAAATCTTTGAAATTCTCGGTTTTTTCCTACTTTAATAAGCATGTTTTATACTTATCAAACTATCGAACAAAAATCTCTTAGTGATAGTGAAAACCGTAATAAAATTCATTGCGTGGTTTAGATGAAGAAGTGTGCAAACAGACAGTCGAAAACAGTGACTTTACATTGTACTATTTACTATTCTTATTATAGATATAGATTAGATATATAGATTAGATTACATAGATTAGAATATAGATTTATTAGATAGATATTAGATAAATAGAAAACTAGATATAATTATCATTTTAGACAAGCCATTTTTCATGTCTTCCTGAGTGACACACTATCTTGATGCGGTTTCCACCATCATTTAGAAAATTTGTTCTATAAACGTTTCAATGTGTATAATACATTAGAAAATATCAAGCCTAATTTAAACTAGTTTAAAGACATTTTAAATTTGTTGAATCAAGTTTTAAGGTACATATGCTTGAGTCTTGAGTGAGGTTCTGTAGTACGGGCTTTAGAGTATGGTAGCTTTGACATGAACCGGCAGATCTCACCTGGTTTACCATACATTCGCTGCCGGGCAGCCTGAACGTTTGTAAATGTAAAGGGTATATTACTAATAACTTGTAAAATCAGCTTTAATGAGCGAATGGTGTAACTTATTAATTCTTTGTAAAGCTTAGGATTCCCAAGAAAGCGGTGACGCCAGGGGTGACGCCCAATGGTTATAATTTTGCGAGTCGTTTTTTTTTTTTTTGGTGACGTTGTTTACCCTGCTTTTCATTTAATATACTTACAACCTTAGATTTTTTAACCTTAAAGCTCTGAAATGGGCATTGTCATACTTATATTTATGAACAAATTTAAATACTGGACAAACCCTGAAATCGTGAAATAGTTTCTGCTATCTCGCACATTTTGTCGATTTGTGTGAACACGAAATGTATGGGCAGACATATATCAATGATGGGACAGCTGTTTTTATAACATTTTATTGCATGACTCATGTTGCTTGACCGAAATGACGCTAGTTTAGCCTCACTTTAACGGCCGAAATATTGCAGCGGACAAAACAGGGAATTATATAAAAATGACGGACTTGAAAATCGCGATGCCGTCATCGCCTTAGCAGTCGTCATCTAGAGGTGCTGTCATTTATGTGGTGACATCGCTTTCTTAGGTAAAGCTTAGGTTAGTGTTTTTCCACATCTAATTTTTTTTACTAGTCACAAAAATTAAGACAGTTAAAAAATATATAAAAAAATTGGGTGATTTTGAACAGGCTGTTTGTTTCTTGGAGTAAAATTATTGTGTAGCAAAAAAAGAAGAAAAGTTTAGGTCTAAGTGTCTTCTTTTCAGACCTGGCCATGAAAATCATATTAACTATCATAATTATATTATTAAGTTATATTATTATTAAGTTATTTAAGTATAAAAAGGTCTTTTTCTTTTTTTTACAATAAAGCTTTCTTAGTTAATTTAATGCCGTTTAAAAAAACCCTGTACGATAATTTTCCCCAGAGTTTCCGTCAATCAAAAGTTTCATGGCCAGATCTGGAAAAAAGACACTTAGAGCTAGATTTTCCACTTTTTTGCAGTACGATCGTTTCCTCCGAGTTACAGCTTGTTCAAAAGCATCCAAAAATTACTTATTTTAATTATATCCAATAATGTTTGTGACTAGTATATTTATAAGTAGTAAATTAGTGTAACACCCCGCGCTCACAACCAACTAACAACGCGGGGTAACGATGTTTAAGTTGTTACAGTTCACGAGCGTGCGTCAGGCAAAGTAGTTTAAACCTTATGTCAGTGTAGCTAAAAGTCATCTGACGCGCGCTTATGGTTTGCAACGGCTGTAGAGAAAATAATATTTGTAAAAGAACTTTTACTATTCATAGTTGTCGTTTTTACAGTCGACCGCACATCAGTGGTAACGAAATCAGTGTAACCTTGCATTCTATGGAAACGAACGTACGACAAACGTTCGTACTACGCTAGGCCAGTTTGAGGTCAAAATTTTAGCATGGACGTGAGGTCGACTGCAAAATCGACAGAGCTAGCGCTACCTTATTGTTATTGTTAACATCATGAATGACTGTAACAATTTTGCTAACTGCTGTAATATTTCAAAATAAACGCCTTAATTGCATTGCTATGGGTTTCTTTTATGCATCACAATCGGTATCCTAAAGCCGATGCTCTCGATTAACCTGCACCCTAATTGCATAACACACTTTCAATCACAATTCAAGCAGTTCTTAAGGAAACTTTTAAGACATTGATTTAAAAAAAAAATTGTCTGCTCAGCAACGTTAATATTGAACGTGGCTGAACTGTTAAAATAAAAGACGTTATGATCAATTGTCATCTTATGTGTTTTACGCAATTACCCCACTGGTCAACAAAGGAGTCGTTTAATGCAGGAGTCGATGCTTATATGACTTTGCACTTTATGTAACAACATTATAATGTGCAATATTCAACATAAAAGTTCATTGCTCTGCGCTGTAATTACTGTATTTAATACAGTAATTATAAAGTTTATTTCTGACTGACCGACTCCTTGATTGTACAAAAGGGACTGTAAATGGTTAATTGAAATAAATGCTGTAAATAAAGGCACTTTTAAACGTTAAAGTTGACAAGATATTTTACAAGTGTAATTGTATAGTAAAATAATCCTCTAGTAACTTAATTTGAATCCAAAAAGACTGAACATTTGTTGTAATTAGTTAACCTAATTACTGTAAAATTTTATTTCTGACTGACCGACTCCTTGATTGTACAAAAGGAACTGCAAATGGCTAATTGAAATAAATACTGCAATTAAAAGACACTTTTAAACGTCAAAGTTGACAATATATTTTATGAGTGTGATTGAGTAAAATAATCCTCGAGTACCTATATTTGAATCAAAAAAGACTGATCATTTATTGTTGGAATATGTAAAGAGCAAGAAGTAAAGTGAATAATTGATTAGAGAATTTGAACGTTGGGATAACTCAGAATATTTTAGCAAATCCTAGATCGGCGATTGCAAAGAGGTTGTGTGGCCTGGTGAAGATACCTAATCAAAGATTATTTTCCCTTGCAGTTATTATACTTAGAGTTAAATAGTTAATAAGGTAAGATGGGGTTGGCATATCCTTGTGGGAAAAAAACCACTTTTAATAACAAAGAATAAAAAAATAAAATAAAGAAAGACTGATCGAGAAATGCCTTTAAGGTCGCGGGCTCGAACTTACAAGTGGGCCAGGCTAAAAAGCACGCTGTCTCGTCAGGCATCGTGTCCGACAGAGGTAGTATCTGTGATGAGCATAAATCAATGACCAATAAAGTTTATTGAACTTTCAATATTTGGGGTTTGTCGGTACTTACTTGGTTTTGGAGATTTTACACTTTTTTATTAGTTAAACACGCCCAAAGTTAGATTAAATTTCCAACAAAAACGAATCTTTGTCGGCTCCTAACTTTTTAATGGTTTTTTATTTTAGTAATCTTTTTCCATACAGGCAATATTATTAATAAGACAAAACCATTCTATGTTAAATTTTTGATGTACATTGTCGGAAAATGGAATAATACAGTCCCGAAGTTTGTATGGAAAAAAATGTCGACTAGATTCACCTTAAATTAATGGCACACTACTCAACACTCGGTTAAATCAGCATCTCGAAAACAAAAATTAATAGGTCGGATCAGATGACGTCATAATGCGTCATAGCACAAAACAACAATAGTATTAACCTGCGGAGCGATCAAGACCTACTGTGACATTGCTTCAGTTTTAAAATTTATCACAGTTTCGGAAAGGTTTAAATATTAATATTGTGACTCAGAAAGCGATGCCGCAGTATGCCTTACTCGCCCCGCTACTCTTACACCTTCCTTCCTAGGAACGTGTGAACGGCCCCATAAAGGTTTTCGTAACGTAGTAAAAACAGGAAGTTGTTCTCGCTACGAGTACAACTTTCTGTTTTTTGCTGGGCGAATTTAGATGGTAGTAAATAGTACCAACGCGTAAGAAAAGTTGACCGCACATCTGTGTTAATAAAACCAGTATAAACTGGCCTCTTATTCCATCGGGACATCGTTCTACGCTAGGCCAACTCAGTGTCAGTGCTACTACTGATACCGACGTGTGGTCGGCTGTACCTACCTACTGTCAGTAGCTACTGGAAAATTTTGGGATTAGGAACGACACTTCATTATTCAAGTTTCATACAAAGTTTGTTAAGTCATACTACATCGCTACAGCTGCAATGTTTAGATACAACAAGAGCGTGACTGCACGATATTTTAAATGTTTCTCTATTACTTCGAAAATGCCCAAATCGCAATTATAATGCAATGAATGGAAGGATTTCGGGAAGGCATTTGCTCAGTAGTGTGGCAGTGTACGAGTAGGTTAGTAAAAAAAGTATATAAAAATGTAAAAAAAATCAGTAAGAAATGGTTCCTGAGGCCATTTAAGGAAGGACGCCTTTGTACCTAAAGTGCATCGTTAAAACAGTAGTCCGTTCGTGGGTACAGTAGTTTATCAGAAAAACTTTTCCCGCCATGAGTGTCACGCACAGTCACGAGCATAAATATTTTATTATTGGTTTCTGGTCGCGACTTCGACTACGTGAAGTTTCTTGTTTTCAGGTCTGGGCAAAATACATGCTTTGTTTTAATTGAAATACATATTAAAAAATACTGTATCGCAAGTAATTAAAATACGATATACAATATATATAATATCTTTGTGTAAGATATTTATATATACAAATTTAGCTATTTTTACTTGAAATACGAAATACAAAATAAGTAATCTAGACCAGCACGGGCTGAAAAGTAAAGGAAAACAAGATTAAACCAGAGTTTCCTTTTATGAACACTAGATTTTTAAATGTACTGTCAGACAAACAGCCTCTTGTATGGAGAGTGAATAAAACCTGCTAAAGAAAACAATCTTTCTACAGGTCCTGATGAGCACAAACTTGTCATAAATTGTATGAACACATTTTTTATATTTGGATAGCGCTCAAAAATTGAAAGCTCTTTACTTCTATCATTTAGGACAAAAGCTTTATTTATTCCGTGAAAAAACTAAAAACAAACCGTTATGACTTGAAGGCTTAGCTTGACATTGACAATTTGATGTACATTTTTTTCGTTTTGTTGCCCAATTTTGACATACAGTCATAGCGTACAGTATTCAAAACAAGTGCAGTGTTGCCAACTCTAATAGCTACTTTACCATCATTACACTCTCACCTAGCACTCACACTCACGATCGCTAAATGAAGATTAAATGTAGGTATTATAATGTTAAAATGTATTTTGAAGCCTCAAGTATTTGAAATACTAATTACAAAACACCTCTGCGTCAGTTATTTGAAATACGAATTATAAATTACATTTTAAGGAAGTAATTGAAATACAAATACGAAATACGTATTTGTATTTCAATTACGTATTTTAATTACAAGTAATTCAAATACTTCCCAACCCTGCTTGTTTTAACATAAGATAATATATCCAATTTTCGTAACTGCGGACTACGATAACTAATAACTCCGACAGCAGCGCAGATTACCCCCAACAAATAAACTCACAATATTTACGTCTTTGAAATATTAGTATTGCTGAATAATTCGGAAATAATATCTAATATCGTTATTCATTCATAAAAATCTATTTTTGAGAAGACAGCGAATACAAGGTTGATTTTTGAGACGAAGTAGTAAGGGTAACCAAATACTCTATCGGACCAACTGTGATTTGAGTATTAAAACAATACACTCTTTTTGTTCGGCTATGTCTTTATCTAGTGCTCGTGTTTAAGCGAGTGCTCCATAATCGAACGGATTCGGACAGTAACTACATTGTCCCTCCCGCACTTATGTATCGTCAACCGTGTGAAAATTCACTGATGAATAATAATGTATCCCGAACTTAAATATAGGAGCATCATCAAGAAACTTTTCCTTACCGAGACACATTAAAAACACTTTCATAAATCATAGTAGGGAATTCATCACGATTTTTTGGCTAGCACTCACAGTCGCCCGATGCTAACCAGTACACAACACCCTAATTATGTCACACACTATCAATTGGAATCTGAATAACTTTGAAGAATATTCTTGCAATCTGATGCAGTCGGAGGCATCGTCTTAAAATCTACAATACTAGGTTTATTGCCTCCGACTGCATGAGATGAAATAAAATATTCAGTTTAATAGTCAAAACAAAAGTTAAACGTCTTAAAACAAAAGTTTCTTGTGTCAATCTTTTTTAAACGTCACTTTTTAAGCACCATGGTCGATAATTTTTGAAACCAAAAAAAATATAGTAGGATGAAACCCATTGGAAAAGGAAGAGAATATAACAAAAATTAAAGGAAAAATAATTTACGGGTGATCTGAGGTCGGGAAGTCCGGTTAAGCAGACGACAACCTCATAGGTTGAATTGCGAGATGCCATTACAAAAAAATAAAAAAAAAGCGTACTCAGCTGGTACTGCCACCTAGCCGCAGTGTGTCGCACTACGGGTAGCTGCGGTGTAGATTGCAATAATCACTCGCGGCCCTAGTCGTGGCTACATAATTCAGAAGATCCCTAACGAAATCAGATAGTCCCGTTCGATACTAAATTGTATGGAAAATCTAACTTCATTCGTTGTGACAGCAGGTCTCCAATTTCTTATTAGAGTATTTGGCCTTGGATAGTAAAATATAGCATAAAATATTTTTGAACGAGCCAGCCCTGTAAGTAGAAGTGACTCCATCTGTAGTTTTTAGCAGACAGTGGGTTGATGGCAGCCAGCAAAGTGGAAACGTTGTGAGTTGCACTAGCTACCTAACTACGTAGTGTAACATGTTGTCGTATAGGTGTCGCTACAAGTCTTAGAGTTTATGAACTGCGTAAAAAAACTCCACACCTCCTGCTTGCCTATATAGACCAGGATAGATAATTTTTGAAACCAAAAAAATATATAGTAGGCTGAAACCCATTGCAAAAGGAAGAAAATATAAAACAAAAATGAAAGGAAAAATTATTTACGGGCGATCTGAGGTCGGGAAGTAAATGGGAGTGCGTTTTAAGGGTTTATTTTTTGGTGGGAAATCATCAAATAACTTCTCCCGCTCTTGGCGGAGCAGGAGGGCGTGTCAGACTTTTACTGACTAAAACCCAAACGTGTTCCCTCACTTGCCTGTGTGCCAGGGGCCGTGGTATATCTTTCGAACAACCCGCACCCCTGGCAGGCATCGTCCCGTGCGAACCCCACCAGTTGGTGCTGACATCTCTTTGAGGCGTGCGTGGAACACAACGCGCTGTCAACCCGGGCTTGTTCCTTACCGGACAGCGAGCTACCCATTACTCGCCGTCCGCAAGCCCGCGCCTACGGTGGCCGGGAATCAGCCTGGGATTCCCGACGCCCAGGGCGTCTCCCGCGGCGACTACGGCCGTGATGGCGCATACACTACCTCTCCCTCACGTGCGCCGCCTCCCTCTTTGCGAGCATTACTACTTCGCAGAAGGAGGTGACGGCTACCCATCCACTCTCGCTCCGTGCCATGGCCTGGACCAGGGCCGGACGCGAGAGATCGCTGCCGCCAATCGCCTCCACGAGGACATGGCGGTGCTCCGCTCAAGCCGGGCAGCATGTCTGATACGTTTACTTAGTAACAATATTTTGAAGTGCAGTGTCACGTCGCTCCGCTGCATCGCAGTTCCGCCTAGTGCGGTCTTACTTTTAACCTCATTTGGAGCAGAGATGGCCCAGTGCTATCGGCCCTGACTTATCAAGTATCGAATACGTCGTGAGTGGTCGTGAGTTCAAACTCAGGCAGTCATACTTTGTGTATTAGATGTCATCACCTGAAGAAAAACATTTTGAGGAAATCGGCCTGTCTTTTTTCTTTTTGGTGGGAAATCATCAAATAACTTCTCCCGCTCTGGGTGGAGCAGGAGGGCGTGTCAGACTTTGACTGACTAAAACCCACCCGTGTACCCTCAGTTGCCTGTGTGCCAGAGGCCGCGGTATCTCTTTCGATCAACCCGCACAAAACCGGCCTGTCTTTGAACCAAACTTTTGAAGACATGTGATATCCGCCAACCAGCACTGGGCCCGCATGGTGGATTATGGTCAGAGAAAGGAGGCCTGTATCCCAGCAGTGGGACCATTATAGGCTGTTCAAAATACTATATAACCACATTTTGGTCAATTCTCTAGGTGTATCCTGAACTGAAAATAAACAAGTAGAAACAAAATGTAGGTAAGTGTCACAATTGCCTGTGTGCCAGTGGTGATAAAATCATTACTCAGTTTCATTAAAAAAAAATGTTTTTTTGGATTTATTCTTATTTTAGCAGTAAAGCGAAAACAGTATCAGCTTTTTGCGCAGCAAAGGTTTCAAGTTAATGTGAACTCAGCATCAAAATCTTTTGTGGTTTTCAGGTAAGTGCAAAACATGCATACCATTCAGAGTGTTCTTCGAATTACTGCACGAATAAAGTGCCTCTACTGCCCGGTCAGGCAGGTAGACTATCGAGGAACATGTAGGTAAGTTTACTCAGTAATTATGATTTAAGGGTAAGTAATATGCATTGGGTCTTTTTCTAGTGAATTAAAATCAATTAAAGTTAGTAGCGACAGTTACACGGAACATTATAGCATGTCAAATTTATCCAGAAATATTTACCCCAGGTAGTGGGGCAATTAATTGAACACTATGGAGCAATTTAGGTTCATATTGCTCTACTAATTCCAGCAATTCTGACGTCATAACGTCTTTTTATTCGGTGTACTGGTGGTAGGTTTAATACTATAACTGACGAAATATGTGACATTTCAACCGCTAATACCTGCAACAGTTTTAGTGCTATAATAATGGTTGATTATTCCAAAGGGACTTAAGTCATATTTATAACAATTTTGAAACAGGAGATAATTCTTCTTCACTTAATCTCTTCAAGAGTTGCCTTACTAATCGTTCACACTTTGTAACTATAGATAGTGATGAACTACCCATGCAGTATGGCGTACCCCAAGTTAACTTTTTGGGGCCCACTCACTTTCCTGTGTTCATAAACGACCTAAATCCCACTTTAAAACTCTATCTGGTCGCATACGAAAGTTAATTTATATTTTTTAAACTTTGCAAAATGTAGCTTACCCGTTAATTATCGGAAACATTTATTTTGCTCTTTGACAGTAAATTATAATCCATTGTATCTCATGCTAGGGTGGTGCTGCAAAGACAATACTCTGGAGGTCGCATACAGAGCTATTCTAAAAGTGGCTACGTTCCAACCGATACTCTCTCCAACTTTTGAACTATATCAACCATTTAGGGTAATGTAAAGTAGAAATACAGGAGCGTCGTTCCACCGAATCGATGAGTTATGTTAACTTGGAACATCAGTGTATGCCAGTTAATTTCCATGATGTAGATAAAGAAACGAATAAGGATGCAATATTATCGCGAATATTTTTATAGGTATGTAAAATTTGGATGGCCATCCGTTCCCAGTCGTGAAGAAGAAAAACCATACTTTGCACGAAGAAGCGATATTACAATAGATTTTGGTTATTAATTTATAAATATTGTATTATAATGCCAAAATCACTACAAACTAAAATTCTAGAAGACATTCATCAAGATCATTCAGGAGTTAGAAAAATCAAAAGCTTATCACGCAATTATGTTTACTGGCCTACCTTAGATGTTGATCTAGAACTAATGTGTCGTTTGTGTGAGCCGTGTCGTATTGTGCGGGATGCAGCGCCGCGAGCTGACATGCATCCATGGGAATTTACTTTGTTTCCATGGTAACGCTTACATGCAGTTTGCGGACTATTCTGAAAGGAAGTAACTCATTATAGTCGACGCGCATTCGAAGTGGCTTGAGGTACTTCTTATGGGTCGTGCGGATGTACAGTTAACAATTAACAGTTTTTAATGGATTTGGACTACCTTCGCAACTCGTAACGGATAACGTTTCAAAATTACATTGCACATTGTGACAACGTCATATTATAGGCCACAAGGTAATGGCGCCGCTGAAAATGCGGTAAAGACTGTTAAAAAGCCATTAAAAGAGCCGTTCTTAGTGGCAAAAATGTGGTACAAGCCGTTACAAGTCAGGTAGCTCATGCAGGAGGCACGCCCTGGCCCCCGTTCCGTATAGGGGAACCGGTACTCGCACGCGATTACATCTCGAATTCAAATAAACGCCACGGGCACAGCATTTAAAAGTACGGGACCGGTGTCGTACCGCATTGACATGGGAAATGGTATCGAGAAGCGCAGACATCGCGATCAAATACTTCCAGTGCAAGTCGCGGTTATCACTGTCGCGAGCGAGTGTCGGTACTCACAAGGGCTCTCTCCTTGAGCATGATGATGATGCTTTCAAGGATGAATCGGAGGTATCCAGTGAGTTGGAGACGGAAGCGGATAGCAGTGGCCCGGCAAGCCCGGCCGCACCGAAGGCGCCCCACCCCGTTCCGTACGGCCGTGGACTTCAGCCCGAGCAAAACGTGCACACGTGCGCGCCGTTAATAAAGACAGTGTCTAAATAGTTAATTTAGTTTTTAAGAGTTTTATTTAGTGTATGTTTTTAATAAACTTTGTTATTCTATTTTGTGTAAGTATTAGTTCTGATAAATTTACGTTTAATCTTAACCCTTAAACTACGAAAACTCCGAGAAACAAGATTCAATTTCACTTTCATTATTGTGCATAATTGCATACAATCAGGTGGAGGAAAATGGAAAACCAAAAGGATATCTTTCCGCCCGGGATCGAACCCACTTTCAGCGTTTTAAGAGCATTCATCCCACGTGGGCTGGCAACGGCCCATTTATACCGGTTTTTCGTTATTATTTCATTAAATACAAAAAAAAGTAAAAAACAATCTGCCAAGCACTAGATTGTTGGTATTTACAAGTTTTTATGCTATTTGTTTACATGTTTGTATTTAATTAAATAATCAAGAAAAACTATTATAAATTCGTTGTTGCCAGCCTGCGTGGGATGAACGCTAATAAGCAGACGTGATGACCTCTAGACTACGGTAAATATGCGAAACAAGATTAAAATTCAGCTTTAGTATTATGCTTAAGTGCATTCTACTAACCGCGGTGGGTAGTGAGACAGGACAGGTTTGACGTTCAAAAAGAGCTGACTCTCAGCCTAGTTTGAATAGATGACTTTTTATTTTTGATGTTCAGTGTAGTTCAATAAAGTATCATAGCAATGCATGTCATCGAAAATGTTTCCATGCCTTTAAAATGATTTCGTATACTAAATAACAAAAGTGGACACAATACCTTACACTTTTCCCCCTTAACACGTCTGCTTAACACGCTGAAGGTCCCCGGTTCGAATCCTGGCGAAAACATATCCTTTTTGTTTTTCCATTTTCGTCCACTGGATTTTTTATAAAGTTCAAAATTTTAAAATTAAATTAAAAACAAACTCTAAAAATGCCTCTAGCATTTTTAGAGTTCAGTGATCATGAAAAACCAGAGCTGATCGGCATCAGGCTAGTACACAAACTAAAGATACATACACGTACCTGAAAGCTATGTTGGTTCAACAATTATTCCCGCAATTAGAAGTTATAGGTTAGCTGAAATGTCTCTTTGGCGTCCTCTATACTCAACTTACAATACCATTAGACAGAAGTTAAATTTTTTTTTCTTAGTAACACAACCTGTGAATGAAAGTGTTAGATGGCGTGCAATTGGTTTGCCCTGCCCATAAAAACATTATAAATGAAACGTTTCAAAAACCATGTTCTTAAGTTTTAGTTATTTGCTAAAACCAGAAATTATATATTACGATTGTTCTGTTAATGTTTTTATTTATAACTATTTAAGGTTTAATGCATAAAAACATATTGAAAAAGTATGTATTTCATGCTAAACTCATTCTCTACCAGTTTTTCTTTAAGCATTTGGTAGAAGGAAACTGGGTGAGGAATCGTTGGCTCGAGTCCTTAGACTTTTTTATATAACGTTTTTGTTTTCAAATTGTAAGTTATTTCAACTTAAAAGGTTTGAAAAACACAAAAATGTGCTCATTTTATAAGGCGTAATATTAATTTTGTTAACAGCGCCCCGCAGACTACGGTCTATGAACAAACAAATCACGACGCGACGTTAGCCGTATTACGAACAAGTTCCAACACTCTGCGCTAGATAGTGCAGTTGTATCTATTAAATCGCTGCACGCTAGCAAGATGGCACCACCTTTTGAATATTCACAGTTATTTAATGAAATTGCTGAAACAAAAATGACACATGTTGCACTTTCAAATATTATCTTACAAATAAGCTACTTTTTGCCCGACTGCGCCAGAAGAAGGGTTATGTTTTTCGAGTGTATATATGTATGAATATTTCTTTGGCACGCTGTGTAGCCTAAACGGCTTGATCGTTATCTGCTTGATAGGTGCCGTTAGATTTGTCTTAATTGTGAGAGTGACACTGGGTATATCAAAATTTAAAATAATTAAAATGGCCGATTTTTGGCGCCACATTGTGTCTTAATTTTTTTTTCAACCTATTGAGTGGGGTATCAAAATAAAGGGTTTTATAAATAGGTCTCTTTAACGTCAAAAATAATTATATTAACTATAAGCTGTGAAATAAAATAATAATTTACAAAATGAAAAAACCCGACTGCCTAAAAAGTAAACTTTAAAAAAAGATGGAAACAAGAAACTTGTTTTAAAAGGATGACTATTAGACTGAATACTATGAGCGATTTCCATCTTTTTTAATTAAAGTTCACTTTTGAGGCAGTCGGGATTTTTGATTTTGTTAATTATTTATTTTATATTGAGTGTTATAGTGCGAGATTTATGTGGTTTTAAAATATATTTATTGTTAATTCTTTTTAATGTTTTCTTTTTTTTATTTAGGAGACGAATTGATTCTGATAGTTTGGAATCAATGTTTATTTTGTTGTTTTAATTTTTTTAACGTGAGTTAAGGTAATTATTTGCCTATTTGATCTAAAATTTTTAAAAGTTAAATATTTTTATATATTTTTTAAATGTGAAATTGTTAAAATGTTATTCAAATTTTGTTTAAATGACTTTCACAACAATACATTTTAATGTTTTCATGCCGTATAGACTTCAAAACTATCAGTAAATATGTGATATTGAATATTCTAAACCTCTTACACAAAATTTCACAAAACAGACGCCGATTTGAAATCGATTAATCAAAATAATAAAAATAAAAAGTAGCTTATCAATTAGAACACAATTAAAATGATCTTTCATGTTTTGCATTAAAACTTATAGAAGTACAGTATTATAACTAAAAAAATCACGTCTTTAAACTCACATAAATCAGGAAAATAGGAAGCATTTTGTATACGGACTTTAATGTCTTCAATTTATGTCAAAGAGAGTGCGCCAGCAATGACAACAATGAACTCGTCAACGAGCAATGCTCTCTAACATTTAATGCATTATGCCGTTCCAACAAGAGCGATTGAAATACATACAACATCCTTTGGCTGTGCCACAGTCGGATTAAATGTATGAATCCGATTAGCTGCTACGGCGTAGCACAGTGCTACGGGCGGCTACAAACTCCGAGCTTATGTCACCATCGCGACGCGCCGACGCGACGCCAGTATTGTTCGAGGAAAGTTCCTATAACAATGTTGTGTTTTGTAGGTATAAGGTATCTCTTCAAGTATCCCACGTAATTAGAAATTGAAAATTTCACGGACTCTCGGCATAACATTATATTTGAAAATATATTAATCATAGTAGCTGCTACGGTGTAGCACTGTAGCTACGCCGGCTACGAGCCCGCAGCAAATCTACCCTTGGTGATGACGCCAACATTGTTTGGGATAAGATCGTTCCCTCAAATATGGCGAGAGGCAATAACAGATGATCTTTGCATGATAATACATACTCGATAGATATCATAGGTTTTAGCAAATTCTTTGCAACTTTGTCTCGGAAACTTTTCGGAGTTCTGTGTTTTAAAGTAAACACCAAAACGTTTACTAATATTCTTAAACAAACAAAATCGCTGTTTTCGATGAACGCTCAGGATTTCAATTATGGGAAGAAAGGTTTTTACTTTGAATTTCCCTTTTCCATTCAGTTGCACTGACGGCGCAGAGACAAAAAAAAAGTATCGGTACTCATGATTATTCACATAAAATTATCGTTTTATATTAAAATGATATAATCCTCACAAAGTTTAATGAATCTAAACGGATATTATTTATTCTATTTTTCATTTACTTCTTACCTCAAAATTAAACTGAAAAAGTAGTAGGTACGTAAAGATTTACTTATTAAAGATCAGCATCTAGGAACAAAACATGCATAAGTACAAAAAAAAAACAAATAATGCACAAGTTGGCGCAGAAATCAACAAAACAGAACGCCCCCGGGTGGGCTCGAACCACCAACCTTTCGGTTAACAGCCGAATGCGCTAACCAATTGCGCCACGGAGGCTCTTAGTTTAGTAGGCGAAATAGTCATGCGGTACATAAAACAATTAAAGGCAAAGATAATAAGATAATAATAGTATAAGCGTCTACCTGAGTTTAATGAAAACTTGTTTTATACCTGTGAGGCCGACTTCAACCCGAAACACTATAAACATATTCAATACAAAACTTGTGGACACAAAGCGTAGTTGGAAAACCTTGTCTTAGTCAAGTTCAAGTTTTTCTAAGTTTAAACAAGTGAATGTATAATTTTGAACGTAGATGTAGCTCAGAAATCTTGGTGAAACAGGCTCCCGGGCGAAACAGGGATGGGCAGCTAGATATTATTTATTTAGGATTTCCAACAAAAGATGTACGCAATACATGACACATAAATAAAGGTCAACATCAGGTATTAAGTAGGTGTACTCCTTAACTTATAGGAGACCACAGCATGCATAATAGAGTCAACAACTAACCTAACAAAGTAAAAAATATTAATTATAGGTAAAATTTAGAAAAATTAATACCTAATTTTTTTTTAGTTTTTCCGCATTATGAAATCTAAGTTTGAAAAATGAACTTTCCACCCGATAAAAAATAATAACCCAAGATTGTGATTAATTTGTCCTAAAAACAACCAGCTCTCATAAAAAAGTTTCGTTGATGTCCCATATATCGAACATTTTCTTAAAGTTGGTGATAGATATATTGAATTTTACCAAAACGTGAGTGAAATCAATAGATGCAACAGAACATACTCATGCAAATAAATAATAATAAACATAATAACAAACATGCAAATCAATTCGTCCCAGGCTCCGCAACCTCCTTTGATATTCAGGTGCGAGTGACTAGCGGTCACTTTCAATCACCTGCGATAGACAAGGCTGCAAGATTGCGACATGTCTTTATCCCCATGACCACATAAAGGAGCGTCCAACGACGTTGAAATATAGACTTTATATTGTTGAAACTAGATTTTAATTTGCAATGTACTACTCGTATTTTGTTTTACCTGGATAGAAATGTTATTTTCTGGTAATATGAAGTGGCCGGAGGATCCTCTACGTGACTGTAGTAGCATTTTTAACATTTATTTTCTTTTTTAATCTTTCACAAGTTTTTTTTAATTTTTTTTATTAAAATTCCATTTATTATTATGTTTGTTGGCTCGGAGTTTCCCTACGTGATCGAATCAGGAATGAAGATATCCGCAGGAGAACCAAAACAACCGACATACCCTGAAGAATTGCCAAACTTAAGTGGCAGTGGGCAGGGCACATTGCTCGCAGAACAGATGGCCGATGAGGCCGAAAGGTTCTGGAGTGGCAACCGCGTACCGGAAGACCGTACCGGAGAACCGTAGAGTTGGAAGGCCTACCAGAAGGTGGACCGATGACCTTGTGAAGGCCGCGGGAATCCGTTGGATGTGGGAAGCACAAGACCGGTCGAAGTGGAGGAGCCTGGGGGAGGCCTATGTCCAGCAGTAGAAGTCTTTCGGCTGAAATGATGATGATGAGGATGAATAAAAATAAAAGATAAAGGTCCGGTTACTTCTACCAACGTCACGTGTCAGACGAAATATTGATGTTGGTAATGAGTTTATGATACATTTTTCGTAGTTTTCGATGTATACATCGATTTGCACACTCATATCAATCTAGAGAATTGTGTAGTAAAGTTGTTGGTAACCTAAACGTAAGCATATTAAAACCGCGCTAAAAGGTAATTTCGGGACAGGTGATTCTCTCTACAATACCAATACCTACTTCTTTATCAGTTATCCATGTAATATACTAATGTGAATAATTTATTAGTGAATCAGTATTTATTACTTAGTTCTTTTTCTTTATGCCCCTGAAAATCAAAACATAAATTCAGTGTTAATGAACTTACAATGACAATCAGACGTATCTACATGCATACTGTAAGTGCAAAACAGTTTCTGACTTTGCAGCTTTGGCAAAAACAGTAGAATTAAACTGCTTCGTATTCTTACTGAATTGTGTGGAATGCACGATACTGTAGCTGAATTTTATTTTAAATCTTACAGTTTCCGTAGTGTAGTGGTTATCACGTCTGCCTGACACGCTGAAGGTCCCTGGTTCGAATCCGGGCGGGAACAGCACCCACCTTTTGGTTTCCATCCGCGTGGCCGAAATCATATTCAACGTTACCTGCCAAATGAAGCCAAGCTCATGGGTATGATTCATATCATTTTTCTGGGTTTTATTTCAATTAAATGTTCGCCTCTAATTTAAACACCTGATACTTCTATATCTTCACTTTCAAAACATTTATTTTTCTACGCTATCGCATGATTCTTAATTTTGTTCCAGTATGTTTATTTCCATAAAACTAAGTCAGCAAATCTAACTTAAAAAAAAAACGTAGTTTATATACACAATGCAGCTTCCAGATTCACGGTGATAAGTCTGGCAAGAAGACAAAATAAAAGAAAAAGAGTCGTCGAAAAACTATTCAAATTCACTTTTCATGAATTTTCCAATGCAAATATTTTTATCCTAATATCTAGCAATATCATTCGTTGAATAGAAGTAAATATAAAAATATGCAAAATGGGAATCAGCACATGTGGGACTTGAACCCACGACCTTTCGTGTTTCAACCGCGTACACAAATGCTCTAGGATATCCAGCTGAGCTAATGTGCCAGTACAAATTGCTTCCATATTTACGTCCTGTATCGTCCTTTTCAGTGCATTCTGCAACAACAGCGCCCTGAAATATCGAGTGCGGACAGTTGCGGAATTAATACAGGCGCTTAAATGCTCCGGAGCTAAGAGACACTAGAACCATAGTACAGATGGCATTTATTTCAGTAAAACTAAAAACTATTTGCTTAGAATTAATGATATAAAATAAATGTTGGAAGGGTCACCTTACACGTTACACCTGAAAAAGAAAAACGAAACTTTACTATCTTTTTTGTTCCTCTGGTACTCGTACAGAAGCTATTCTCGAGATTTATGTAACGTAGGGAATAGAATTTAGAGAAAATATTAGGTCACTCGATCGCCTGGCAATGATCAAAAAGAAAAAATCAGTTCAAACTTTAGAAAATAAAAACTTTTATCAAAAAAAAAACAACCGACTTCCGGAAAAACACTACAAAGACAAAAATAACTTTAATTTCGGAAGTCGGAAACTTTGTATATGTACAATTTTTTTTTGCCACCGCCTTCCGAAATTTAAGTTATTTTTCCATTTGTAGTGTTTTTCCGGAAGTCGGTTGTTTTTTGAAAAAAGTTTTTATTTTACACTTTTTAGTTATAGTACCTACCCCACGCCAATTCGAAATTTCATCACCCTTGGTCAAAATAATGCATATTTAGGCGATAGCCGCAATCGCGGTAGATTTGCTGTAATTTTTTGAAGAGTTCCGTTTTCTGTCTCCGCAACGCATCATCAGATCTATATAAAATTAGAATGGGACCATTTCGGAATAAACCCCTTTCGAACAAAAAAATATTTTGCAAATCCGTCTATAAATGACGGAGTTATGCCTGATTTTTTATGTATGTTCATACATAAAAAATAAATAATAAAAAAAACCTGTCGAATTAATAACTTCCTTCTTTTTAAAGTCGGTTAAAATCATTAGTATTTAGTTTTATTTGAAAGAACATTGTCTAAGGATTCCAAGAATATCTTGGACCAGTGGTCTTGAGGAATGTTTAAAAATTCCTAAAATTTTCCTTGCTGCCACAGCGAGGCTGCCCAGTGCGCGGGGGGCGTTTTTAAGAGAATTACGTGGACGGAGGAGTATGACATTTAGCACGTTTAAAGTTTATATGAAGAAGTAGTGCAAACGCTAATAAATTAAAATTTTAGTCCGATCACTGGGCGATCAGTTTGAACTACGTTAATAAACTAATTTCATAAAACCTGATGGTGTACAAACACCGTTTTATGCTTATCTTTCTCGCATAACGAACTTGTCAGTATTCTGAGAAGTAAGGAAAACCTGATAAATACATCATAATATCTTCAATAAATAGGCAAAGGATAGATAACTATCAGTGATTACTTTTTATTGAATTTTTGATAGTCTATACAAAATCGCCAAGTTTAAGTTTTAGTAGCTTTTCGATTCACGAATCACCTCATACGTTAAAATTTCTTCCATTTTTGAGTTAATTATGTCAAGCTGTTTTGAAGACACTACATGGTGGTCCAAGAACTGGAATTTTACAGATCGTTTTAATATTTACTTCTACTAAGCTACAATTACCTAAAACTGTGGCCGTAAATGAAAAATATTTTTCTTATAGAATTAAAAAGTTCTCTCAGTGATGACCTGTCAACAACTTTTAATTCTGGATTGATATTTTTCTTAGAGTAATCTATTTTTAAATTAATTTCTAACTTTTTTATTCTCTAGAGAGATGGTCACTGGTTACATTATTTTCAATTGTTTTACCATCATAGTGAGATCACTGATGATAAATAAAACAATTGAAAATAATGTAACCAGTGACCATATGTCTGTGCGATCAAAAAAGTTTTGTGCCAATGTCATATACTATGGTATGCTAAGATTAGCGTACCATAGTTTAATGACATTGGCACAAAACTTTGTCCAGAATTATAAAAAAAAAAAAAAAACTTTTAACACTAAACAATTATTATGAAAATCAGTAACTGCATCATATTAATGGAAAACGTCCTGACGGAGAACCAGTTTCTGTCGAATGTATTTAATGACCACAAAATTGTTAATAAATACACATGACTCCAATATAAAATTCATCTCAGATTATTTTGTCTATCAGGTATTTTTTATTGAGAAACCTATTCCATATAAACCTTATTTTTAACCATAGAAGTAAAATATGGGTTCGTTATATTCTCGTATCTCTTCTCCTATCCTTCTTATTTCCAAAAGACCAATGATGTCCCATTTTGTAAGTCTTTTGGCTTGGTTGATTGATCCCTTTTCCTTTGTTTGAATTTCCCTCTTTAACTATCGATTGATGATGTTTTATGTATGCAATATTTCCTTTCGCGCGTTCTTCTATCTATAAGCTTAGATTGCAATTCTCTTCGTTTTTCTAATACATATTTAGGAAAACCTTCGGTTACGTATATCTCTTTTAGGCTTTTTCATGTTTAATATCTCGCTTCTCTTCCAGTTGTTTTCAAAAACAACAGTAAGAACAGCACCCTAATTGCGTAACTCACGATTCATCATAATTTGTTTCGTTTTGAAACAGATGGCTAAATCATTACTTCATAACATTATGTTCGAAAAATGTGTCTGCTCAACAAACTTAAATACCGCAATGAATATTGTTGAACTGTAAAAATGAAACCGATTATGATTAATCGCGTTTTACGCAATTATTGTGCAGGTCGTATTTAATTTTCTTTGTTGAGACCTATATGGTGCAAATTTGATACATTGTTTGATTCTAAAGTATTTTTTTATTGTGATTTCTTAATTTCCTGCAGTCTTCAAAACAACTCCAAACGAGATTTTCAATTTCTTCCAAACCAAAAATAAGGACGTTCTTCCTCTTTTCTTTCTCTAAATATGAAATTTTCTTATCCAATATTCCTATTTTGTTTTTATAATTTTACTGTGCTCAACGGTTCTAATTTGTCGATATATATTTTTTAAGTAGTTTTTGATTGCTTTTCCATTTCAAATTTTATTAAGTCGAAAAGCATTTGGAATTATTCCTGCATTTTCCTTTTCTTTATTTGTACAGTGGCAACACGGTCGAGTATCTGACGTGTTCTTAGTTGATGTTTGATAACGCTTAAATGTCACTGTAACATCTGTCACTCACTTTCATATAACCTAAAGTATGGGAATGCAAAATGATGATCTTGATGTTGATTTATGAATATTTTTACTATTTTATTTCACCAGTGTTATATGTCACTAGATATTTTCGTTTATTACTACAGGAGTCAGTGGTAGTTATTTTCAACGAAGAAGTTGTAATGCAATGTTAACTTTTTTTTGTTTATATAAATTATAATAATGATAAAAATAGTGAAAAAATCACTGCAAAAATTATAGTAGTGTCCCTACAGCTTTTAATCTACACACATTACATTTAGACACATACACACTTACCTACAGTCGATGCGAGGCAGACTTATCAAATCGTATAAACAAAACGATAGCGCGCTCGCTATCGAACTCAGATACTGTAGACGGTGTTTGCTTGAGACAACCTTACGATTATATAGGATTTAACTTAACGTAACTTTAATACTTTAGAACAGTCAAACTAATTTCCAATAGAATAGAGAAAAAACAATATGGAGAGATTGGGCTGGCAAGCCGAAGAAGAAAGTGATAGCTAATAATTCGTAGAACGTATTCTTGGAATAGTTATCTACATATTTATAAAGAGTGTTACTAGACCCCAGTACCGGAGAACTCTCTGTGGTCCCACACTACTAAACAATATAAATATTAAATAAAAATACCATTTGATACATTCAAAACATTATTAAAAGCAAGTTAGTACAAAGCGTGCAGTAAATTCGTGACGAGAAATTAAATTTCTGCAAGTTTTTGGTATCAGTAGGTATGTCGTGTTATGGTTTGTGACAAGCAAACGCCATCCTCTTTCTCATGGCCTACTAAGTTGTAATTTCATATTCTCGTTCTTTTAGGTACTGCTATTTCTTTGAAATTCGGCAAAAACAGCTACTTGATGATGACTGGCAGCATTTGTATAGTGATGTTAGTGACTGTAATTTAGAAAACAAATTAAAATTGTAACAAGATACACATTCTTCGTGTCATTTAAACATCGTTTGCAGTGCTATACGCAGCTGGATCATAGCACTTAACTCTGCTTGGCACACTATCGTTTTAAACTGCTTCTAAATTCTGAAAACTCTGTTCAAAATATTCTTACGTATTATTTTATATACATATTGTGTTGTAAGCCTCGATTTATTCGAACATTTGTAGATATTTGCTTGCTTATAGAGTGGGGAAGACATGGTGTTGCTTTTCCCGCAAGGAAAAACTGTATAATGAAGTTACAGATGGTATTTCATTATGTATTTCGCCTAATAATAGCACAGTGGCCAAACCACGACACGTGGTTGGACGAAACACTTGTTGACGGATTGACATTTAGGTCATAGCATAGGCATAACCAGCCTCCATTGTCTCTAATGCTATGGCATCGGCGAGCTGTCTGCAAGAAGGATAACTTTATTATAAAAAAATTGTGGGTAAACAATCGGGTGTCTTAAATAAAATTCTTAACATAATTTTTCAACATTTATAGAATTCAATAAAACATTCAGCTAATTGTTTAAACATAATTAATAATTATACGTCTACATATACATACATTTTTCAGCAAAACTAACATTTACGCGATTCAAGTTGAGATAAAAACTCGTGTATATTGAAAATTCACATTGTATAACGCTTAAAAACATCACAATATTACACCTGAATTGGGTTCTTATCCCAAAATAAGAGCTACTTACACTGAAATTTGGACAGTTTTACATTACATAATATATTATTATATTATTAACTAGCTTCCGCCCGCGGCTTCGCCCGCGTGGAAGTCGGAAATTATCCCGCGGGGACGTACTACCGGGATAAAAAGTATCGGGATAAAAGCAAAAGTATATCTATGTATGTTCCGACTATCTGAACACAAAAAATACAAAACAAAAATGTGACCTTACAATATCGAACGCAATTATAACTTTCCAACAACACCCAGAAAGAAAACACAGTCGTCAGTCGTCACCTCCATACACTCCAAGTCAGTTTATTAAAGGATCACGAGCGCATTATTGTTCGGCTTATTAGCTAAACAGTAGGCAAGACGGTGCGGGGGCAGGGTCGGCGATTGCATCACGCGAAGCGAGACGCTTGATTTTTATTCTCGCGTCCGTAATTTTTTTGCGATTACTCCCAAGATATTCGTTTAAATTATATGGTGTAAAAGAGTAAAATAATGTGCATGAAATGATTAAAGCCTCTAACTTATTTAAAACGATAAGGATTAATACCGTATTTGTGTAACATAGCTTTACATACACATAGCTTTCCAATTGCCGCTTAATAATTGCCCATTTTTTAAAGTATTTAAATGGATATAGTATGTTATTCTTAAGAGATAGTTATATGCCACGGCGGACTTTTCTGTAGACTATATAAGATACACAATTCCACCAACCAACATTTTGTTATATCTCAAAGGGTATAAGGCAGCGTTTTCGTTGAAAGCTCCCAGACGGCTTATTTTTTTCCGACACCTCCAACAAATATCATTATATTTTATCCAAATTATACAAAAACTTGACAAATTATACATTAAAACCTTTCTCGAGAACCACTCTATCTATTAGTGAAAATAGCATGAAAATCGGTGCAGGAGTTTTTGAGTTTATCGTGAACAAACACAGACGCGGTGTAGGACTTTGTTTTATAATATGTAGTGACATTATATTTTAGCCTATGTATATAAAAACTTGACAAATTATATACTTAAACCCTCCTCGAGAACCATTCTATCCATTGGTGAAAACAGCATGAAAATCGGTGCAGCAGTTTTTAAGTTTATCGCGAACAGACAGACGCGGCGGAGGACTTTGTTTTGAAATATGTAGTGATATTAAAATCACAACACGTGAGGAAAAGAGTCTTCTTATCGATATTGTTCCACATTTTGTGCCTGCTATACCACTTTGACAAATTAATCTTCGTTTTTGCAAAAGTCCAATAAGTAAATATTTCAATCTATACATAATTATAGCAAAATAGTAACTAATTCAAAACCGTACGCTGGTAGTTTATAGCCTAGTTAACACATAGGTACTTTGAATCCCGGTAGTTCGTTTCCTTGGGATATTTTCGGGCACTAGATAAGTAGGTAGCTATTTTATAAGTTAATCTGGTGTCGAAAATTCAAAAACCATGTAATCATACAATTCCAGTTTTATAACTACACACATAAAGAGACAAGATAAAATCTTACAACATTCATAATTTATATTCCCCTTCGTTTATAAACGTTGATACTCTTATCAGTTGTAAGATTTACGTTTAAGCGTCTCTACGCTTAAACGTCAAAAGGTATAGTTTCACAGCCGCTATTGATCCCTTAACTTTAAGCAACCTTCATAAATTACCCCCTGGCTGTGAACGTTTACCAATATCTGGAGTATACATAATATTATGAACCTAAAATTGAATAGGGATATCTTTTTATCAACCTTTTAATAGGTTGGGCATAAGTAATCGTGCAGTTCCTTCTAGGTAGATTGTATAGAGACTAGCCAAAAATATTACAACTGTCAGACTATGTGTATAGTTATACCAATATACAAATTATATATAACATTATGAACCTGCAATTGAATAGTCAACTTTGTAATTGTGTATACACTAACAGCAACAAATATCAGAGATTTGATTAGGCGTCCAGAAACCCAAGTATTACAGCTTATAATATAAACGACAACAGATACTATCAAGTACACGATAATGACAACGACATTAAGACTTATTTTGATGCAATATAAAAAAGACCAAACAACATTTAAGTTGGTACTTATAAAATATAAGTTCCACTAACTACGTAGATAAAAATGATGTGTCACTATTTCTTGATAAACACACAATTTGATTAACAACATTCATTACAATTGAAAACAATTTTATAATAAGATAGAGCATCTTCGTAGCCCTGTTTGTTGATCCGCTGAATGGCATCGAAAAACAAGATGGAATACATTACCACATTGTAGGTATGCCATATCACACATTGTGGTATATATATGCCAATCGCGGTTTCCGTGCTCTGCCTAGGATCATACAGATTGTAGATTGGAAGCCGACCCCAACATGAGCGTGAAAAGGCGAAGCAGATAATGATGCTCTGTCATGCTTGATGACGCCGTTTCGATGACTATACGGATCAATGGCGATCTGAAATGGGACAAATTTATGTTATTATAAATCATCATACACACAATTTAACTGAACATTAAGTTGCAAAATCTCATAATTGTGTTCCTTTTCATTCTGATTGTTGCCTCTATAGCTTTTTCGATTACATGAATTTGATTTAGGACAAATAGGCATTTATTTTTAGCTAAGTTCAGGGTTTGCCTCCATGAGGCCTCTATTAAAGATATTATTTAAAAACTTGAAACTCGAAGCATTTATTTTAATTAAGCAAACCATTTCCAGGCACTTTTACATTAATAATTTTAAACTGAACCAAAAAGAATTGAAAATATAATTCGCGAACATTCTACAAGGTATAATAATCTCATGAAGGTAATTTTCGACTCTGATATGTATTTTAGTTGAATTAGAGTTCATCGTCACCCAAGAGCATATATTATTGAGTAAATGATGAGTGTGTGAGCTCTCATGTTATAAGATCATGATCAGGGACAAGTGCGTGATTAGATATTAAAGAAAGCTCGGTACTGTTGGCACTGTTCGGAGTTTCAGGAAATTCTCAATGCGAATATATCAATATTCGTTCCTAAAGAAAAAAATGTATTTCTGCTGCAGTTAGTCATCTATTGACTGGCAATACATTATGAAACTGAATTACAAAACTAACTTCGAAGAAGGTAACAAATGAGTACCATAAAATGTCGAGAAGAAGGCGCGACGCGTTACTACGTTGCTCGTTTGGTGGTCACGCCGCCACGTGTTTCACGTCAGGTTGCGTGTTCCACATAGTTATCACGCCAGAGCTGCGAACACAAAACAGTCATAGTCAATATTCCAGCAATATCGTTTTAGGAACAGAACTGTGGTCAATTAATTTTTTACGGCAATTACTTATTTTTTTGTTTCAGTTGAACTTTTGTCAGTCTTACAGGTCATCATCATCATTCATAATTTCAGCCGAAAGTCATCCACTGCTGGCAATAGGCCCCCCTAAGCTCCGCCATTTCGACAGGTTCTGTGCTTCCTGCATCCAGCGGACTCCTGCGGCCCTCACAAGGTCATTGGTCCATCTTGTGAGAGGCCTTCTAACTTTACTTCTTCCAGTTCACGGTCGCCACTCCAGAACTTTTCGGCCCCATCAGCCATCTGTTCTGCGAGCAATGTGTCCTGCCTACTGCCACTTAAGTTTGGCAATTCTTCGGGCTATGTCGATTACCTTAGTTCTGCTGCGGATCTCTTCATTCCTGATTCAATTACGCAAGGAAACTCCACGCATAGCCCTCTCCATTTCCCTTTGGGTGAGTTTAAGCCTTCTTATGAGGCCCATTGTGAGCGACCACGTTTCGGTTCCATATGTCATCACTGGCAACACGCACTGGTTAAAGACTTTCGTCTTGAGATACTGCGGTATGTGGGACGAGAAGATATTACGAAGCTTCCCGAACGCTTCCCAGCTGAATCGGATTCGACGATTGACCTCTTTCTCGAAGTTGGACCTACCTAACTGGACAGTTTGTCCTAGATAAACGTACTCGTCCACAACTTCGAGTGTAGCGCCTCCGACTGTTATGAGAGTGGGTGTTACATGGGCATTGTACATGACCTCTGTCTGGTCCATGTTCATTTTAAGACCCACTCTTTCGAAAGATCTACTGAGGTCATCGAGCATTGTACTGAGGTCCTCCATGGTCTTAGACGTGACAACTATAGTATCGGCAAACCGAAGGTGAGTGATGTACTCGCCATTGATGTTGATGCCAACCCCTTTCCAATCCTGAACCTTGAAGACATCCTCCAGTGCAGCGGCGAAGAGTTTCGGAGAGATAACGTCTCCCTGTCTAACACCTCGCTACAGAAGGATAGGTTTCGAGGTCTGGTTCTGGAGTCGGACTGACATAATGACGTAGTCATAGACAGTACATAGTCTTACAGTCAATATGTCATAGTCTTACAGGTACAAAAAGTTATCAAAAAATGTATTTGCCTGTTTACCTAACCTATGTATTACACCGCATTCTGTGTAATATCAAGATTAGAATGTAAAATTAGCAAGGTATGTTGTTACATTAAATTATTTGGTGTTGCTAGGTTTGTGGTGATCATGTGGTAATAAACTATATCCTTTCTACTGACAGGCAGTCAAATGAATGATGTGTCGTTTTTGTAGCAGCAAGGGACATTTTGGGAAGGGATATTATGAGCCTGATCGGTTAATGGTTCAGGCTCAGAATATCCCCTTCCAATAATGTCCCTAGGGAAAGGGACATTTTGGCAAAGAGACATTGTGGACTAGGAACATTATGGGAACGGGATATTTCGGGAAAATTCTGAGCCTGATCGATAAATTTTACGGATAATTTAGTAATCTATGTAGATACTTACTAGACAATGATGATAAATTCTTTGAATATTTTAGAATGTCCAAAGAAAACTTTGACATTTTACTAAACGTTTACGTTTCACAAATATGTGGCCAAACAGAGCTTCGGTGAAACATAAGAACGTGCGCGGTCCCTCATTAAACATTCATCACTCGCTACCCGTACGCAACACGGGAGAGTGTTCGTATTACGACGGGACGTGGAGGGGACGGGGGGGTCCGTGCAACAACCGTGGTGTAGACAAGCGTCGTCCGGGCCCGGACGGGGCACGGATCATGAACTGTGTAATATAAACTGCTTCATACAAAATGTATGTAACGTTTTAAACCCGTGCCCCGTCTGGGCCACGTACACGGCATGCCCCGGGCACGGCGCAGTCTAATGAGAATCATCCCCAAACAGATATTTATAACGAAAAACATGTCTGAATTTTGAGCATTCTGTGATGTGCCACCTCATTGAAACCGATGCGGTATTTTATATTTTGGCATCACTTTTCACTTAAGAGAGTTTCAGTGTTTCTTTAATGTCATATATTTGTACTGCTACTAGTACAAGTAACGGCACAAACAGCAGTTGATAACAGCAAATATTAGCACATAATATATTTACTATCTTTTTGAACACAGATATTAATGTATGGATCTTGAAATCAGATATTATTGCCCAACTGTCCATAGTAATATTATATGCTCGTGACTGGTACATAACTACATTAGTGACAACAGTATTATATTACTTACCATCGAAAGACAATTATTCCGGATTTTTTGTGGACACAGCTCGCAAAAGAATTAGCACTACAAAGTAAGAGTTGAATTAAGACGTAGCTTTTCGGCACAGTTTTAAACGATAGATTTAAAATCGGTATTTGCTCAATTTGGGAAGAATATTATGAAAACTACTGAAATAGATAAATGAGCAATATAAAATTTTGACAGTTTATACTTCATAACAAAAATAACTCATATTCCTGTATATATTGTATGATTAAGTAAGTAATTAATCATGCTTATTTTAATGTGCATAAATATACGACTGTCAAACTGTTAGCCAGATCTGCATCATAAGTAATCATTTAATTCTTATAGCCTACAAAGTGCGTGATGCACATACATTAAATCCTAACATTTAACGCTGAGAAAAGTTTTAAATACAACGTTAAGGAAAGCAGGCTTAAAAAAAATATCCTAATAAGGTTCGCTTGAGTTTGTAGTGCTATCTTCTGACAAGCTATGCGAGCTCTCCGATAACATCTGGACTTCGTCGCTGTCAAGACTAGCCTCGTTATTGCATCGCCAGGATGTGCAGAATAATGCCAATCTCCACCTGGAATGCGAATACCATTTTAAGGTATTTGAAACCTATGAAATAGTCAAATGTCAGTTAAGCAGTAACTTAGTAGTCTATCCAGCAACCCGCACTGTACCCATGTGGTTGATTGTGATCCACTTACTCTCATACAGAAGAGGCCTACACAGGCCTAATAGCAGTGGAATATTTATAGGCCATCAGAATCATTCCCAGACCTCATACCAATTATTAATCAAAAATATTTACTGTAGGTATAGTTTTGACTTCCTTACTATTTTATTATATGTATAGATAGATATCTTGATTTGACTTTAAAAATAACTGGAGGTATCTCAAATTTTAGGTTAAAGAATTATAGTTTTATAATACCTATTTAGGTAACTGAACACATTTATCTATACTTTAAATATTATAATATATAATATTATAAAGAGGTAATGTTTGTGAGTTTGTGAGGTTGTAGGGGGTATTCTCTGGATCTACTAAATCGATTTAAAAAATGGTTTTACCAATAGAAAGTCACGTTATTTGTGAGTATCATAAGTTATATATTAATCCGAAAAATGAAAAGACTTTTTCGTGGTAGTCGGATTTGCGAAGTAAGTCTGAGAAAAAACGGTCGAACGAAAACGTTCCTTACGAACGCTGCCTTAACGATGAGAGATATATGATTGAGTTCTAGAGAAAAGTTGTAGAAACAGAAAATGCCTACGAAAAAGTCATTGACAATATATGTCTAACTTTTTCATTTAAGTCACAAAAAGCAGTTAATTATATTAAAAAAAAATTAAATCGTTAGGTCATATTTATTGGCCATATTATCAACAATTATGAATTCTTATCAAAGAAGTAAAAATCGTCTCAAATGTTTAAAACAAAAGACTTTTCGCTTTTACTGCATATAATTTGGACGAATGGTTAAAGAGATAATACGACATAGTTAGGTATGGAACCGCGACCGTGTCGTATTCTATTGAGTGATATAAAAATGTTTACCGCCCAACGAAGTGGGCACGGGTCAGCTCGTTATGTATATAGATAGCTGTCTATATATAGGATATATTTATAATATAGGGGATATAGATCAACAATATTGCTTCGGTACAGTCGTGGTTATAAAAATGTTTCGTTATTGCGTACAAAGGAAATAAATTTACCATAGTTTTCGCAAAAACGACATGAATCCTTGCCAACGGGTCTGGCTGACATGTTCTGGTGGCTCCATCCTAATGGGTAGTAGTAGTTCTTTAAGGTTCTTTCCCCAAGTAAAGCCTTCACCTGTAATGCAAAAAAATAACAGTTAAATTCAATGCCATCCATTGAGTTCCACTGACCCAGAACCTTCCAAGAAATCTTTAAAAGATAATTTTTCGTGAAAGATAAGTATTAACTTTGTTTGGTGATGCATTTCTCCTTTTAAGGACAAAGTCTTAAATAACCGCCCTTGGTAAGCCAAGTTGCCCATGCCGTAATACCTACACGATAGCTACGGTTCAGCTAATCGGGCACGTTTTAATGATCACTGAGACTGAGAATCTTTATTGGCCTCTGAATTTTATTCAATAGTCAAAATATGCGTCACAATTTAAGCAAACTTGGTATCTATAACTAACCGTGTACCTGTAAATGATTTTTAAGTACATCATTATCTCCAGAATCTCAAATATCTGATAATGATGGCAGTAGTGGCAGGCTGGTGCAAGCTGTGCAACAGGTACTTGCAACACTCCCTCCCAGCACACGAATATATATTTTTCATCTTACAATAAAAAGCGTTAATTTACCTTAAAATTATATATGATGTCGCTTCTTCGTTCTTCGTATTCTGTCGTTATCGATCTGGGTCCACAGGCTGACTCAACATTTTAAACGCAGTCGCTTGCTCTCTCTAACCCACATAACATATTTCAAGTTTCACCTGAAACTGAAACGTCAAGTTGAACGAAAACATGCTTATAATGTCAATATCAAAGAATGAAGGGATGGTGGATTTACAAGGTGCGTTCACTTAGAAAATTGAAACACAAAATATAACTCGGTGTTTAAAAAATGTTGTTGTTGTTTTCTGTCATGAATAATACTTACTAAATGGTAAACACTACCCATTTGATTACATGTGCATCGTTTACTTCTAGTACTTATGTACTACAAATGGCATGAATGCATGATTTATTACCGCTCGTCAACATTACTTCGCTCACTGCTGGTAATTGATTCGTAGCGGAATACCTGAAACGATAAAATGACTGAAAGTAAGCATACTTCAAAATGCATTTTTTCTCTTTTTACCATTATGATGTAAATGGCGGAAATGAATGGAATGAACTGAAAGTGCCAATGTTGTCACGTAGAAAAATCAAAGTTGAGTGTGACTCATATTCTCATAGGATGGATCGGATAAACTTTGAGCAAAATGATATGAGCTTATTTTACCCTCGAAAATGGCGTGTTGATATCACGCCATTGGTTGCCATCAGACAAGATTTTGCTTTGCAATCAAACTATGAAGCTCGTCAAAATAAAAACAATCTGATAAGAACATATTTTATTATTATGTTTATCCTAATGTGTAGTACTCGGTATGTGGTGTACTGATCATTTGTTTCGTAAAGAGAATTAAAAAACTATTCTAATAGCGTTCAATACTGCTACTAGCTGACTTTAGATGTCACTACTGTCGAGTGTTTCATAGCTAGGTCGTGACATTTTTCGTAAGTAAGCTTCTCATTTTACGAATTATAATTATTACGATCTTTTGCGCATCCGCTGCTTGCAAAAATACCAATCTATTTGTTATCCAAAATTTTGAATAGAAGTAAACTACGAGAGAAAGCTTTGCAAAGATAAAATTGGATGCCAATCAATTCCTACTTTTTCAAAAAATCTGCTTGCTGTTTACTAATAGCAGACGCGAATGATGAAACCTAAAAAGCAACCTAAATGTAATGTAATAGACATAACTGTCGGTTCAGCTTGGGATCAACACAGTGCTGCCACTTCACGAGTTTTTATCTAGTGTCAAAGGTATTTGAAGATTTATTGAAAAGATGGAAAACAGAGTACTTGACTCAACTATCAACCAGAAAAAAGTGGATGAAATACCAGAAGAACATCAAGGTGGCTGATCTAGTAATGATACATGACGATAACTTACCAGCAGGGAAATGGCCAATGGGTCGTGTGATGGAAGTCCATCCAGGAAAAGATGAACTTGTCAGAGTAGTGACTCTAAAAACCAAAAATGGCCACATGAAGCGCCCTATAGTAAATCTATCAGTTTTACCTATGGACCAAACGGAACCAACCATACCAGAAATAAAAACGGCGAACTACTACAACCACAATATACTACCACTACTAGAGCCAAAATGGAACCACCCAATCACCTGCAACCAAACACCAGAACGTTGAAAGGTACCTATGCCAATATAGTCAACATTGCACTGGCGTTTTTACTATTCTTAAGTATAATATCACCAGCAACAGCTTCATACAATATTACGCAATTTGATACCAACAAAACTTTGTACTTTTGATACCGTGGGGAAAGTACAATAGATTCAAGATAAGTGGAAACTAGTCACGTATTTTAACATGTCTCCTTATTGGCAAAGAGACAAAGCCATCAACGACTTTATAACCTATCTCGACAAAATATGTGAAACAATCAGGGAATCAAGTCACTGTCATATGATACTCCTACAAATACGTCACGATTACAATGAACTGCAATACTACAACCAGCTGTTGCTTAGCCAGCATTAATTACGGCGAGCGCTTGCGAACACGACGCGGCCTTATCAACGCTGTCGGCTCAATTGCAAACTCATTGTTCGGAGTATTAGACGAAAGTTTCGCAGCAAAATACAGGCAGGATATTGAAATTGTGCATCGTAATCAAAAACACCAGGGCCAGTTATGGAAGAACTTGACATCTATCGTAAATGAAGAGCAGAATTTACTACAAAGAACTGAAGACATAATAGCAAAGTAACACAAAACCACAAAGAAGCATCTAAATGGTTTGGATAACGCCAATAATAAGATGCAATAAGAAATATGTGATGACAACACAACAGGACTTCACATTGGTCTCGATAGCTACCATTAATATGATACCAAACTCGAAACAGGTACAGAATACCTTGATAGATAAAATCTCGGAAATCTACCATGGTCAAATCAGTCTACATCTACTGACACCAGCGCAGCTCAAACGAGAACTACAAAATATTACCCATCGATTGCATAGAGACAGACCTTCAGCACATCTACAAGCTACTGAGAACAAAGGCTCGAGTCACAGAAAAATATATTATCTTTGAAATAACATTCCCGCTCATAGCAAGAGGAAGTTTTCAATTATATAAGATAATACCAGTTCCGCAATGAACCAATTACAGTATGACCAGCATAATACCAATATCGAAATACGTCGCAGCAACGATGCATATTTCGTAGCAACCATACATGAACTTGACACAAATGTTTGTATCACGGAGAATCTTTCATGTGTGAGCTCTTCAAACCTATCCTGAATTCTGAAAATGACGAAAACTTTTGCGAAACAAGTCCAATAAACCAAAAGTGCAAAACAGAAAGAACGGTGTGTAAAAACAGATGGGTAGAATTACACTCAACCTCACAATACCTATACTTTTGCTGTGACACATATTCTATCAAAACCATATGCGACTATCAAGTTACCGTTCGTCAGCGTACTTGAGCAGGGGTCATTAGCATTACTGTGTCATGACACAGTAATGCTTCGTTAAAAGTACGGATTTCACGCTATAATCTTTACAACAACAATTCAACCAACGAATTTTTTCACCAAATATGCTCGTACCAGAGCTAGACCAGATAAACCATATTGTGAACGATAAAGTAACAACGGAAACAGCATTACCAGAAGACATGAGTCTGAATAGTTCCCTATCTATTCTTGGAGAGCAAATCAAAACACTAAAATCCACCAAAGCAGAGGTCGATGAAATATCAGTTCATGACATTCACCAGTACACCGTCGTTTACATACTCTTGGGGGTTGTCCTATGCGCGGCAGCAGTCTGGGGCCGGAGAAGAGTGAGATGCTGCTCGCATTCTGCAGCCAGCTGGGCGGAGCCCCACTACAGACAGGAGTCTGTGGCAACTACACCGGAGTCAACCAGGGTACATAGTGAAGTGCAACCGCGAAAGCAGAGTACTGCTGACCATCAGCAAAGTGAGAGTGAACCGATAGGTTTAAGTGCATACTTCGCCAGACGATGGCCCAGTGCTATGCGTTGTGCGGGTAAGAAGGAAAGGGCTACGTTGCCTAAAGTGCGAAAAGAACGTGTGCTTACAGTTGAAGACTCATTAGTGTAAAGAATTTATGTTTTATAAGGACTTCTTTAATTTTACCTATGTTTACAATTTTATAACACTTTTACTTTGTTTACTATTTCATAACACTTTACTTTGTTTACCATTTCATAACACTTTTACTTTGTTTACCATTTTATACCACTTTACTTTGTTTACCATTTTATACCACTTTACTTTGTTTACCATTTCATAACACTTTTACTTTGTTTACCATTTTATAATTACTTTATTTTTGTTTACCATTTGACATGTATTATTATTTAACTAAGGTGATTTGATAATGATTTTTTTATTCTTTTCTTATCTCCCTTTGCTCGGAAATAAGTTCGGTACAATATTTGCGACCGTACAGCTAAGCAATTTTTCCTGCATGCATTTCCATAAATGCATATACAGTTAGTTCGTGTCCGACTACCGATCGCGTAACTCAAACCAAACCAAATCAAACCATGTTAGTGCTAATTTAGCTTATGTTTACCATTTAATATTAGGATGAATTGTATTATTCAATATACCCTTTTAAAACGTGAATTTATCACATGAACATATTTGTGGCCCTGAAAAGGGCCTTTTGTTTTGACTCCTGCCATCGCCATCCCACGGTGCGCGTGTGCGCCCAGACGTTTGTCGTGGTTTGTGTCTCGTAGCACGTGCATCGTGCGCGTCTCGTACGTACATACATGACGCACAGCGAACCATACTATAATTTGGTATCATTAACTCAGTGATCGTAAACCAACACCCAAACCAGAACCATTCTAATATAATACCAAATTAATATAAAACAACCCAGAAGTTAGTGCTAAACCACGCAGGTGCTAATTTTTACATATTTGGTCGAAGAGTGTTAAGTTCGTCTAGCAAATTACTAGTAATATTATTTTTAATTGATTTCGATTTTAAACAGAACTTATAGCCTAAATATTTTCTACGTAAATACAGTGGGACTACACAGAGCTCACTTTCCATAACGTGAATAGGTGTAGTCTTAATAAAACCTTCAATAATTGTCAAAGCCTGATTTTGTATCTTATTTAATTTGTCTATGTGACATTTTGCACTTATATCATATAGAAAACTGCTATAGTCTATGCAACTTCTATTCAACGCTATATAAATACATCTCAAATGTTTAGGGTGTAAGCCCCGTGCAGCACCGGCCAAGACTTTGAGTAAATTGAGATTCCTTTGCACTTTCTGCGATATCATGTTGATGTGTTTACTCTAACGTGCAACGCAGCGAACTGTCTAACCACACTCCCAAATATTTGTAATTATTTATTAACTGTAAACTATGTCCATTTAATTTTAAATTTGTTTCCTATTTTCTAAATCCCCTAGTGAAAATACATACCTTAGATTTAGTCGTCGACAATTCTAACCCCATGTTATCCAGAATATTATAAAATGTATTCAATGCCATCTGAAACTCATGTTGCCTTTGACTAAGATTCCTAGAAGAACAAAACAAAACCAAAATCATCCGCATACTGGCACATACTTATATTTTTAATCTTATGGAAACATGCCATTGTAACTACATTAAAAAGAATAGGAGAAATAGGGTCTCCTTGGGCTAGACCTTTATCAGTATATCATTATTATAATTATTTTGATCAGTCTCATCTTTCGTCATAAAATGCCTCTCACTCAAAAAGTTCCATAGATTTTGACAGAAATTTTCACCAACACCTATTTCATCTAACGTGTTAATAAGTACGTCTACTGATACATTTATTATTAGCGTTCAAAAAATCTAAAAAACAAGCTATAGTTGGAATCTTATGCGAAATACCAGCATAGATTTGACTAACTAATTTCACCAGACAATCCTGGCATGACTGTCCTCTTCTGAATAATAGTAATATTTTTTCTATGTTCCACTCAAGTTGTTTTGTCAACGTTTTGTAGAATGGAAAATTTTACACACGCACGATATTAAAGAAATTGGCCTTAGTTTAGGACTTATTATTAGGAGAATTTTTGGGAATGGGCTTCACCAGTTTGTCTCGCCATTGTTTTGGAATATCCCCCGTATCAAAAATATAATTATACAACCTTATTAAATACAGTCTACTCACAGAAGAAAGATGAAAGATTAGAGAGTGTGTTATTCCGTCATTACGAGGCGCTCTGTCGTTTCGCTTAAAGCAATGATTAATTTTTTGCATAGTGAAGCTGTTATCTAAATCTGCATTATTTGATTTAAAGTTGGTACAGGACTGTCGACACATATAATCGGTAGCTAGATTGCAAAGGAGCTCGCTTTTTTGTTCATTTGAAACATATGACCTTGAGGAATTAATTCCCTTAGCTCAGCCCATACTTTCCACATATCAGAGCTGGATCTTCGTTCATCAATGCTACTATAATATTTTTGCCCATCATTTGTATTCGCCTGTTGTATGGCCATTTTAGCGGTTTTTGTTTTTCTTGCAAGGACGGTGAGATTGTTGATAGTAGGGTTACTTCTAAAAAAAATACGGCCCATCTTCGTTGTGGAACTAAATGGGAAAGTTTAGGGGTCCAATAAGGCTTAGGTCGAAATCGGTTATTCGATTTATCGCATCCCTTTACTCAAAGGTATGTACTGATTTGTGGCCTTAATCACCTGCTTGACAAAATTGTCATACAAGGATTATTGTACAGTAGGAGTGTCAACAGGTTGTAAGTTTTCTAAATACTTAGTGTACTCTAACCATTGTGCTAAAGTAAATTAAATTTTTTGGTGTTACAAACCGAAGTTGCATTACTCTTTTATTTGTATGAGACCTTAATAATCAAATGATCACTACCCAAACACTCGTTCATAACATTCCAATTTAATAAATGAGACAAGTCGGTAGACACAAATGACACATCAGGGGAACTCCGCTGAATAATTTTGTCGGTGGAACTACTCGTAATTCTGGTGATAATAACGTCATTAACTCGTTGCGCCTCTGGCCGACGAAGTGTGCCGCTGGCTTATTCTTTCTAAGATCGATAAATTAATTGTAAAAGGTGTTAAACTGCAACTGAATAGGGTTCCATAGCATATTGGGATATAGGGCAATGGCTGACATACTGGCAAAATTTGCAGCTAGAAATGGAAAAATAACTAATATAACGCTAGATTATGCAGAAGTTTTACCTACATTCAAAAATAAATGTAACGAGATGATTCGAAGGAATAATTTGACAAACGTTAATTGGAAAAAGGTATCTGGTATAAAATCATTAAGGATCAGCCTTTTCTTGTGCCCTGGCTATCAATAGTAATTTAAGTAGAAAATTTGTTGTTACAGCTCATAGACTCCGATCTGGGCTAAGTTTGCGTTCATGATAAGAAAAAAATGTATATGTAACGTTTCAAATCTGTGCCCCATCCGGGTCACGGACACGGCATGGCCCGGGCACAGCCCGGTCTAATGAGAATCATTGCTTACTCTCCTAATTGTGTGGAATATGCAGTTGTGGAAGACTTACATCACCTATTGATGGATTGTGTTCGGTATGAGTCTCACAGAAATGATTTGTTTGGGGCCTTGAGGTTGAACCGACTTAATATGGGCACATTTCATAAAATTATGTGCCAATCAAATGGTGGTGATGCGAAGAGTCTGTTCAGGTTCATGGCCCAAATGTAATTAAGCATTGTAGTTAGAGTACGATGGGACTGTCATACGCATTGCGGTTATAAAAGTCCCTAATTAAATAAAGAAAAAAAATGTGTTTGTTTGTAAAGTATTTAATTTTAATATGAATGAAACAAGTAATTAGTAATATACATTTATACAATACTGATATAAACTTAAAAACAAACAGGTCGTTTAACAAGAAACAGTTTTGTAAATATAACTACTATTTTTTTTTCATTACTGACGGTAATAGAATAAAAATGATAAAATACACGCTTTAATAGAAAACCAAACGAAAACGTACAAAAAAAAAAAACTTCAATAAGTTTCAAATAAGACCAGAGTGATTAACAATAGTAACATTTCGTCGTAAAAATGCGTGGGGTTCCTTTTACGGTATTTACTTCTACCAATATTTGTCAAGAAAATATAACAATTGACATCAAGCACACCACCCATGCTTTTGCACAAAGTTATTAAATTATTGTATTGTCATTATTAAATAAGTGTGCTAAATGTCAAGTAAATCTGACGTTTTAAAAGCGTATTAAAAATAATCTTGACATCCCTAAAAGTAAGAAAAATATATTAAAGTATTTTTTGAAGCAGTTCTTCATATTCGGCCTATAATGTTCCCATTGCGGGTCAAAACAAAATAAAAAAAAACTAAATCAAAAGTCATTTATTCAAACTAGGCTGAGAGTCAGCTCTTTTTGAACGTCAAAATAAAATTACATAAGACAGTCCCCCCAAAAACGCCCGCCCTTCACCACTTCCTAGTGCTTTAGCTGGGAAGAAGAAGTAGCGGAACAAACTCCCCAGCAGCACAGCTGTCTGTTAAGTTAGAAGAACTTGATTCTATACAATAATAGGTAATAAAAATTACGAAACACAAAAAAAAACATAAAATTTGCCATATGTCAGCTAGCACACGCCAATATACTCGTACCATCAAAAATTGAAAACTAAAAATAATAGAAAATTAAAATAAAACGTAAACAGAACTTCCAATCTAAATAAAAGCCTCTAGGCATAAAGGGCATGCCCGCTTACATATACAAACGGTGCTGCTGCTCAAAACGGTGACACACAAAAATATGATTTTTTTAAAGTTTTTATTGTACTTCGTATACTTAAGGGTAAGGGTAGGGTAAATGTTAAAGTTCTATGATTACGGACGTTTTATTACTAAGTACTTTTTGGTTCATAAAAAGCTTGATAACAAAAACAAATAGATTTATTTTTTTAGTAAATGCGGTGTTTAAAAACGTTGTTTGTACACACTTATTAAAAGCAAGTACCTACTTAAAAGAGTTCATTGACTGTGAAAAAAGGTTATCGAATACAGAAAAGAACACTATTGAGATGGTTCAAACAACAAAAACACACCATAATCAGTAAGCGTATGGGCACGCCACGATAGCGGCGGTAAGTCCCCTCTTTGATGAGTGGCTTGAGAGGCGGCTTGGCGTCCTCATCTTCTACCTGACGCAGAACCTCACCGGACACGGTTGTTTCGGGAGGTTCCTGTTTTACATAAGGCGGGAGGAAACGCCCGGGTGTTTCTACTGCGAAGATCGCACAGAGCATCGCATCGCAGCAGAGATCGGTGGAGCATACGGTGGAGGTCTGCCCGGCTTGGGCGGAGCTCCGCCGTATCCTCGTGGCGGCGATCGGCGGCGGCGATCTCTCGCATCCGGCCCTGGTCCAAACCATGGTACGGAGCGAGAGTGCACGGTTAGCAGTCACCTCCTTCTGCGAAGCAGTAATGCTCGCGAAGAGGGAGGCGGCGCACGTGAGGGAGAGGCAATAAATGCGCCCTCACGGCCGTAGTCGCCGTGAGAGACGTCCTGGGCGTCGGGAATCCCAGGAGGATTCCCGGCCAGCGTAGACGCGGGCTTGCGGACGGCGAGTAATGGGTAGCTCGCTATCCGGTATGGACCAAGCCCGGGTCGACAGAGCGTTGTGTTCCACGCGCGCCTCAAAGAGATGTCAGCACCAACTGGTGGGGTCCGCAAGGGATGCCTGCCAGGGGTGCGGGTTGTTCGAAAGAGATACCTCGGCCCCTGGCACACAGACAACTGAGGGAACACCGGTGGGTTTTAATCAGTAAAAGTCTGACACGTCCTCCTGCTCCACCCAGAGCGGGAGAAGTTATTCGATGATTTCCCACCCAAAAAAAAAAAATCAGTAAGCGTATCTAAATTGGATGCCAACAATCCAGGTTCCAGCTGCAACGTCTAAAATGAACTGGTGCTTCCTCGATTACCTTTGCAGATTTCGGCTCTGATGGTTCACCCTCTTGTGAAGGTATTTGTTTCGGCTCTGATGGTTCACCCTCTTGTGAAGGTATTTCGTCATGTGCAGGTAAATTTTTCACTACCTTCAGCTCAGCATTCTTAAGGCAGAGTTGTTTAAATTCTTTTGTCATTTTTCTTTCAATGTCATTAGTGTGCTTCTTACTTATTTTTGATTCGTTTTTAAAGATTGTTTTCTTCTTCTCGGGTTTTTTGTTTTCCTCAGCATTCATTGTATCTATGGAACAATAGTAACGTTAGAACTACATATATTGAATTGGCGATCAATATTTTCTTTAGTAGTAGTGGGACATATTGTTAATACTGCGACACTTCTGCTTATGATCGTAAAACATTTCATTAGCAACCCTGATAATTTGTGCTCAATATTAAATGTGGAGGGAGTTCAATCAAATCAAAAATCAATATAATTAACTGTTTTCCTTTAAAATAAATAAACACAATTTTCTAATAGACTCATCGCAAATAAAATTAAAATTTAGCCGAATATAAAGTGAGGTTAGAGAATAACTTCCTCAATATTTAATCACTAGCTTTTTCCAGCGGCTTCACCCGCGTGTAATTCGGAATTTAACCCACGCGAACGTACTACCGGGATAAAAAGAAGTCCTATGTGTTAATCTAGGTTACTAGGGTACTATCTGTGTGCCAAATTTCATCCAAATCCGTTAAGCCGTTTTTGCGTGATTGAGTAACAAATATCCAAACATACAAACTTTCACATTTAATTAAATTCATATTACCTATCGCCGAATTAAAGTAATATTACTTAAACCAGTTTTGGAAACTTTATCATTCCAATATTTATTATTTGCCCGTGTTTTCTCGTATACAAGTGACCAGAACGCTATGGATAATATTATTGGATCCAGTCGTGAGCATAATTAGTACACTTAGCAAAGCCTGAAAGCGATTTTCGCTAGTATTGATGGAATTTTTTTAGTGTTATGAGTATAGTACTTTCGTTTTTTTTATTTTATAAGGGAAAATAAACAGTGGATTATCAAAAACAAACGGAAATAACTTAATATTTAACTTAATAAATATACTACCCAATACATAATCCTTTTTATACCATACCGCGAGCGAGCGAGCAATACTCTTGAAATACTTTTCACCTGTAGTAATTTAATTTAATTAGACATCAGACGGTAAAAATAATACTGTATTTACAATAAACTAGTTAATCCGGCAGATGTCATACTGTCCAATTAGTTGAAATGAAGAGGAAAGAGTAGAGAAAATATCGAAATTCAGATTATTGTTGTTATCTAAGTATTGTGTATCATATTACTTTGTATTATAGTAACTAAGATAACTGACCTGGTTTGGTAGTCTTGCGGCTCTGTATATTATTTTACTTGGAACAAAATACCAATCGTGGTTCACTGCCTCACCTAGGGTTCGCATAGGATTGATTGACCTATTTGTATTCGTTGTTTTGTCTTAGTTACATAACGTTGAGTAAGGAGGCATTCAGCCTGGCACCAAATATAAATTAAATAAGGTATAAAATATTCAAGGTGTCCGGTAATTAATGGATAACCTTGAAATGGTTCATGGTAATAGTAATGGACATTCAGAAAAAAACATTTTCATTTATATTTAATCTGTAAAAATTAAAAAAAAAACAACTGACTTCCGAAAAACACTACTAGGTGAAAAATAACTTTAATTTAGGCAGTCGGTGTCTTTGGATACGCATTTTAATTTTTTGTCACCGTCTTCTGAAATTTAATTTATTTTTCACTTTGTAGTGTTTTTTGTAAGTCAGTTGTTTTTTTATATATTTTTTTACAGAAAAAAAATGTTTTTTTCTGTATGGCCATTAGTTGTACCATGAACGATTTCAAGGTTGTCCATTAAATACCGGATATATCGCGTCGTGTCGAAATAGATGATGGTTTCATGGTGCTGATGTGGATAGTCACTTTTTTTATATTTTACTGCCCTTTAGATATAGCTTAAATAAATTATGTCTAATTAGATTGATTAAATGAAATGTTTCCGTATGTGTAGATCGACGAAGTAGTCTCTGCTTTTGGATTAACAAAGTTTTTTCGTGATTTTTGCGTATGCTGGAATTTTCACCTTAGGTAATCTTTATTGATAATGGTCATTGTACGATTTCATCGAGCAGTAATTTGTATGTAATAATCATGTCTGCGTGTGGTATTGCGCGCTCGTCCTCCATTGGGTTTTGCCAGTGACGCGGTATCGTGTCCAAACTCGACTTATAACACTCTAAGTAATGTCCAGAGCGATTGCCATAGCATGTTTAAGTACGGCTACCGTGGGAACTCGTGAATATATTAAAGTACTGGTATAGCAATCAAAGTAATAGTGTACAATGGGCGGGCACCCTCTCAGATCTATATAAATTGGAATGTGGCGTGAGACAGGGTGGCTTGAGCTCTCCCAGACTTTTTGATTTTTATATAAATGCGCTAATCGAGGAGCTCAGCGGCCAGCATGTCGGTTGTCGCATAGATGATGTATGTGTTCATATGAAAATTGAGTTATGCGGACGACATGGTATTGCTAAGCGCCTTGGTTTATGGCATTAGAAAATCGTTACAAATTTCTTAAACATATGCAGGTGGTCACGGCTTAATGTATAATGTGAAGAAAAGCGAGTATATGGCTGGTGCTAGGTGTCCCTCTAGCGTGCCCCCTATTAAGCCGAATGGGTTGGCTAGGGTACATAAGTTCAGATACCTAGGTCATCTAATTACCGAGGACTTTAAGGACGACACGGATATTGAGCGTGAACGTAGGGCACTGTCCGTTAGAGCAAACATGATTGCTTTCAGGTTTACACGATGTACGAATGAGGTAAAAATCACTCTATTCAGAGTCTTCTGTACATCTTTTTACACCTGCAGCTTTCGACCCTGCTGGCTTATGGTCATGTCGATGAGGAGTAGCTCCTTAGTACCGCGGGTTCCATTCCTACATTCATTTTGAGAGGGAGACATAATCGAGTTATTCTCTATGTGCGCATTATTTTTTGCTCTCAAAATGGATGTAAGAAGTTTATAAACCGTCGACAAACGTGATTGGTCTATAATTTTTGGGTTCCGCGGGACTACCTGACTTATAGAGCAGGTGGGTAACGCCTGTTGTTAGAAAAAGCGGTAGCAACCCCAGACTCTAAGGATGACTGGAATTGAGATGCCAGGCAAGTGTGTGAACTACTTTTAACCAAAAGTTATGCAGTCCGTCTGGTCTCGGTGATTTCCAATGCAGTCCGTTATTATCATTATTATTATTATAGCACGTTCGCGAAACCCAGCTTTCAAAATTCCCACAGCTCTGATAATTTTTTCTCGATTCAAAAGACGTCTTCTCTGCATAATAAGGTTTTTTGTATTGATCATAGCAGGATTTAGGAATACGACTTGACTGAAAGGTTTTCACCTTTCGACCGAATTCTAAAAATATTTCTATTATTATTTTTCAAAATGAAAGAATGGTGGGCAAAGTTTGAAACCTGTGCGTAAGACCAACAGAACTAAAATTAGTACCAGTTGTTGGGACCCAATACCAGAATCGTAATTATATTATGGCTACTGGGTTTACTTGAAAACACAGTTTAAAAAAAATACGGTACCTAATAATTAAGGATCATTTTATTGTTAATAAAACATACAGCGATACGTAATTATTAACAGGGATATAATTAAACAAATAAAATAAAATAAAATACGGTTTTTAATGAGAAACATGTAAAAAAACCCAATATATTTTTTTAAACGTGATAGATGTAGTCTTAAATAAATATTCAATATTCATACAGATTTTTTTTTTTCAATTGGCTCTATGTCTGTTCTCCAGCGAATTTGTTAATTTTTGTCATAGCTTGAAATATAGTACTAATAATAAGCTATAATTTGAGATTTATTTCAATTCTGTTGGATTTATTCCCATTTTGACCGTCATCCTTTACTTGAAGGTATCCATAGAAGTTAGTAAATAGAATAAACGTGCTTGATCAGTAAACACGTTTGATGTGTGTTAAAAAATATCCAATATTTATATCTTTAATATTCTTCGTTATAGTTATAGTCCCATCTAGGTAACAGTCTTTTTTCCTAGTTCAAAATGGCCTTTGACTATCAAATATAGTCAAAAGAAAGAACTTTTATAACATGGTGTTGTCTATAGGTCTGTCATACTCTCGTCAAAACATTAATTTTATACTAGCTTCCAGGATTCAAGCACTACTCTGTAACTTTTTTGTGCTAAGGTTTTAGACACACCTTTACATATTTTTATTGATCCTTTGAACGTTCCGTTATATTGAATTTTACTCAACCCGTAACGTAACCTATTTTTAATATACAAATTTATCCACCATTAGAAAAATGTATATTCATCTACTGATTTACGTTATTAAAAATAAATTCCTAATTAAGTTCGGTAAGCTAATAAATCATTCAGATTTCATCAAATAGTATAAACACTTAATCTATGGTCTTTTAAACTGTCCGAGTTTGGCCTTACAAGCAAAATTATGTAATCGAATAAAGCTAAAACTGAAAAAGATAATACCGTATCAATTATAACGTCGCGCATACAGAATGCCATGGTGACGTCATAGTTATGGATGGTCATGCGTTTACATTATTGGGCCTAAATATAATTATTGTGTATTTGAAATCTCTGGTAAAATATTTGTTTTATAACTATGTAATTGGAATGTCAAACATCGCCTTAAACTTCAGAGATTTCACCTGTTGCAACTTTGCACCTATAAATAATTTTATGTATTGGTAACTTTTGAGTATTCTTGCAGCGCGCGCCACTCCTTTGTTATCACACTGTCATTTCAACTTACGTAAAATATTCTGAGGAATTACTAAAGGTCACGTATAACCGGAACTGGCCTGTCGCTTATAATTTATACCAAACCAGTACGTTAATCAGTCGGATTTATATAATTTTCTGAGAGCATTGACCCAGTCAGTGGAACAGGCGTTATTGACACCATTTCCAGTGCCCTGGTAAGCGGAAGGAAAAAAGCCATTTTCAAGACTGGCATTTTGATCTGCAAAGGTGAAAACGAACTGAATTTTTGAACTGTGGGTTAAGACGAAAATCAAGTAATCCGACTCGATCCTCCACTGGACCACTCCGCCACGTATACGAAGAAAAAGCTTTGAGAAGAAGATCGAGAAATAAAGCTTATCTTTTACAAAATCTCCACTTCGTTCGACTTTAACAGATCCGGGTTCTGGCTCGAACAGTGCTCAATTCTTCAGTTCCAGCCCGGAACATCAGCAACAACATAAACCGTAACGATCAGAATAAAGAAAATTAAAGGCGTCACAGTTGAGACCCTACATTAATCTCTTTTAACTAGAAGAGTTGTACATATTATACCGTCTAGACGCAAAATTGCAAAATGGGATTTATGCAATTTTTGTACACTTATGCTAACTATAGGAGCAGAGATCCGGATCATAATATCTACAACCTGGGCAAGTCATTTAATTGTTCTAACTTAATTGGCATCGGTACATGTTACATGTGGAAAGGTGTATTTATTGCATTAGAGTTTGTGGATATTGTTTTGATCGAGATTTAGATCAATCCATCAAAATGTAGTACTTTATCATGTATTTGTCTCTTTTATTATATTTGTTCATCAACTCAGCCTATCGCAGTCCACTGCTGGACATAGGCCTTTCCCATGCTGCGCCGCAACACCATGTCCTCCGCCTTCTGCATCCAGTCTGACCCAGCCACCGTTTAATATCTTCGGTCCACCTAGCTGTGGGGCCTTCCACACTACGCTTGCCGATAGGCGGTCTCCACTTCAGGACTTGTCGGCTCCATCAGCCATCGGTCCTTCGGCAAACATGGCCAGCCCACTGCCACTTCAACCTACGGTAACTTCAGTTATTTTCCGGTTTTCTTTGGTACAGTCAGGGAAATAAACTCTAAAGAAAATTAACTACAAACTTAAATTGTTCTTGTGTTCAAATCACAATTGTCATTCTTTGACAGTTGTGTTAAATGGCAAAATTTACCTCCCTTACAATTAAAACATAACTAATATTACTTTAAAAAAATGTATTAATGATAGTTGTGTGGTACTTTTTTTATTTTTTTTTAATTCAAATGTATGTTTGATAAATGATTGACTATGTTAACTTTTAAGTTTTGAAGCAAGAATAATGTTATTTTATTTAACAAATGTATTGTAGTGCTTAAATCAATGAACACTTTCTTTTTCCCACTTTAAATGTAAACCTGATATGTGAATGAATGTTTGTTTCAACTTTTAAGTTTTGAAGCAAGAATAATGTTATTTTATTTGACAAATGTATTGTAGTTTTTAAATCAATGAACACTTTCTTTTTCCCACTTTAAATGTATACCTGATATGTGAATGAATGCTTGTTTCAACTTTTAAGTTTTGTAGCAAGAATACTGTTATATTGCGAAAAAAGTAATTGTTTTGCTTAAATAAATGTTGTAAAATATTCGATTGTTTTACTATAAACCACTAACACTACGTCCAAATAATAGTTCATACAAAAAAATCATAGAAAAATGGACTTGTAGATTTTCCCATTTTCCAGTTTCTGCCCTTATTCAGAATATTACAACCATCATAAAATTTTAAATTAACCAAATCGGTCAAACCCTTCTTAAGTGATGCGCTTACGAAAGGAAGCATTTAATTTTTTTTTCATATAAGCCAGGTAGATTAAGTAGGGAACTAGTTGTGGCTATTACCTATTGTATTTTCTATTATTTTTGTTTTGTTAGCTTATTAAACTTGTGTTATACAAAATATCGACGTTAAAGTGCTTGATTCCTAAACTTTTATAGATAATTATTTAAAAAATTGATTATGCTCCATTTTATCAAAAGAGGTCATTACCTCAACTTCTCTGACTTTCAATATTGTCGTAATGTCCACTATATCGCGGTCAGTGTGATACAGATAAAGGGTAAATAGGCCATGGTACCTAAGTGATGACTGGATTGTTTAAATGTTATAACTAAACTTTAAATACCTCTAGCTTCTCCTCCACGCTGACTGTTGTTACACCGGAAGTATGCAGGGAGTATAACATAACGCCACACACTGCCAAACTCATACTTTAGTCACATACATCACTTCTTAAGTAGGTACACACATGAAGTTTGCAGAGAATATAGCGCCACATGAAGGCAAAGTCAAACCTTATGAAATATCCAAAACTTTAAAAGTCATAATTTAGTCACATCCATCACTTCTTAAGTAGGTGCACTGTACATAAAGAATGCAGAGAATATAGCACCACACACTGCTAAACTAAAACTTTATGAAATATCAAAGAGTTTTAAAAGTTATGAAAAAAAAGACTACATCGTATTCTTAAGTAGATACTAAATAAAAATCCACCACGTTCTAAAGTAGAAGTTTTAAAAATTTCTAACAAATAATTTGTACTGCACGAGTGCCTGGCAGTGTGCCAATGGCAACGTCGCTTACGGTCCCCCCAAAAGCCTGTGTGCATATCTGTGTATTATACGCGCTTCATTTTAGCTCTCTTTCACTCCTAGTCGCTATCAATACTGGTGAGACAAGGATTGCAACAATCGAATACCCATAGCCACCCCAAACTTTGCATTGCTAACTACAGTTATGGGTATGTCACACACTGAAGCTAGACTACACCCCATTGCGGTCCTCAGACAGTCGCTTGGCTAACACGGCGTCATTAAATTATAGAATAGACAGCTACTTGTAGGTAGACTACATTTAGTTAAAAGCAGTGTCTACATTGGCAAGCAATATAGGTATGCTGTTACAACGATGTGAATGACGTCATGCTATAAACGATACGCGACCGTAGTCGCTCTGATCAATGTTCCATTAAAAATTACCATATTTAACCTGCAAAACCAATAACATCGAAAACAAAAACAACAATCTCGGGATCTACTTTAATTTACGTCATAGTACATATTGAATCATTACCACATTTTCAATAACTTGACGTTAATTGCTGCGCTTTAGACCGTCCACGAAAACGCGACACCCACATTCTAATACACTGAGAACTCACCAACAACCATAGTTCCTTCCTTTCCTTCTTCAATTTAAAAACAATTTTTTAAATCTATCTAGATTTTCACCGTAACTTTAATTAAATGGTGTCGGAGAGGATCGGATGGTAGGGAGGGACCCTACTTCCCCCACTACTGTGTTTTGTTGCATAGCTGTACATATGTCTGCACCAACGCAACGTTCGAATGCTGGCACAATTTGGATGCCAGACGGTTTAGCGGGCTCGGCCGTGCGGCCAAGCTCGTTATACTGCCTGATAAAAGTAAAGCCGGCCCAGTGTAGGTCGTACCCGTGCGCCGCGACTTGGTAGGAATGATTTTTCTGTTTAAAATAATATTTGTAATGTTTTTGACCTGGTTAAATAAGATTTTTTTTTTTTGCTTCCAATTTTATGTTTTTAAATAATTTTTGCACGAATGTGTGTTTATTTTAGTATGTGATCTTGCTCTGCGATTCACAATAAATACTCTTTGTTTTTATAGGGTTTCTGCTGCATACTTTTTCTAGACTAGTACTTGTAAACTATTTCGTGAAAAAGTCATTTATTGGAATTAAATTAACTTAGAGGGTTGTATTGATGATTTTAATAATTATAATTATAATATATATATATTTTATAATTATATTTTATATTATAAATATATTATATTTCATATATAATATATAGCCATATTTGTTACGATCGTGAATCATATTTTGTTCAACACAGCCTGGCACTGACCAGCAAATTGCAAAAACGTATGAAAATTTTAATTTTGCGGGCCACCCTTGAGCTCCCACTTTAACCTACCAATCACCATTTTGGTAAGGAGCCCTGAAAAATATTACTAAGTATACTAGATTTTTTCCTAACCTCACTGCTGCCGTAGCTTGGGTACTTAAATCGATGGTTTATTTTTTATTTTTGTGGGCAACATTTTTCATTTCAACAGGAAGTTGCGAATATCAAAATATGTCGCATAAATTGCTTAAGTTTTGCGTTGTCCGTTCATCCGTTCGGTAATCATCGAACCAGAACCCTTATAGAAGCGTTTTTGCCTTCTAAGGTACGGTACCGTAAAAATAAGCCTTATACCGTACTTCATGGCGCTACTTAGTTCAGATACAACACTTGCTGGATTGATGGCTGACATGACTGTGATTCACAAATTGCTTTTTCTCTTAGTTTAGTGGATTTTGTCTGATAAATACAGTTAGTAGTAATCAGTCATGACTAGTGAAGCCAATCTGGTAGTGAGAGGATTATTGATTGTTAGTGAATCTAGTCGAAATTTTTTCCATACAAACTTCGGAATATTAAGTCTATTACTCCACTGTTCGACAATGTACATCAAAAATTATACATGGAATGGTTTTGTCTCATTATTAATATTGTCTCTGCTGAAACAGAATACTAAAATAAAAAAACCATTAAAAAGTTATGAGCCAACGAAGATTCGTTTTTCTTGCTAATTTAACCTAACTTTGGACGTGTTTAAGTCATAAAAGAAGTGTAATATCACTAAAACCAAGTTAGTACTAACTCAAGCTCAAATATCGAAAAATTCAATTAACTTTACTGTCCATTGATTTATGCAGTGGTTTTTTCATAAAACCCGATCTTCCGAAGAACTTTTTTTAATTTTTTACGCGCCTGTTTTACTATAAATGGTCCTGCATCTCACTCAATAACGTTGTGCGTGTAGACTAGCGTCTAACTGTTCATCACTAATCCGACCTCTATCGGACACGATACCTGGTGAGACAGCGTGCTTTTTAGCCAGGCTCAACAGTGATTTCGAGCCCGCGACTAGATTCCCCTTTAGGAATTTAGGGGATTAGGGGCTTTTAAGGGATTTGAAGAGTTTGTTGAATAGAAAATTGTTTACTATCCATATAATATAGTAAGTAATCTATACTTACTTACTAAATAAATACTTGCGTTGAACTGTGATCCTTCTCATAGTTTAACAGAAGTATTGACGACATGAGTAGCTTAAAATATTACGTACAGCTAATTTACAAAGTATTATTTGCCTTGAGGCTCGAGTTCCAGAGGAACTATATAACAATACTATCTTTTTGTTGTCCTACTCCAGAACAAAGGCTCAGAACAATGCTCAGCCAGAGCGAGCAGTCACAACCATACACTGCATGTTGACGAGTATTGATATAATTATTAAATATGCTCATAAGGTGTGGAACAGGCGCAAAGCGACAGCGCGTCTCGACTGTAGTAGAGAAGTACAAGAAATACAAAACAGACCAGCAATTTATGATACTTCTAAGGCAGAATAACATGATAGACATTTAAAAAGAAAATTTTGGGAAGAACTGTGCTGTAATATTTATTCCGCTCCTGTTTGGACATCTCTCACGTCTACATATTTTTATTGTCTACGTCCCTACAGTTCTGCCGACAGAATGATCGAAGATGTGCGTCGTGAGCGTTGGGTCTGCGTAAAATCCGCGACAGACTTTTTGCATGCCATGCAGACATTTTGTGCGCCACAGACTCGCTCGCACAAAAAGTGTGTCGTCTGCGCTGCACCTAAAGGTTCCTTTATAGGTATTGAGTGCAAGTCACGTGAGGGTGGGTTTAATACGAAACGACATTACCTGACGTTTTACGTCTGAGTTTGACATTTATTAATAATTTGTTTTCACATAACAATAAAATATTTCTTTTGAAAAAAAAAACGTAATGGAAAATCTCACCGGAATCTGACGTAATACGTATGTAACGTATTATTTTGAACATGATTAGTCGATTAATCTTTGGATATTTATAATTTTACATGCTTCGGTGGCTTTGTTTGCCTGACTAAATCACTATATTGCTTTCTTTGGGTTTAAAAATCAAAATCAAAATATTTTATTTCACATAAACCTGCATGGGCACTTCTTATGAAACGTCAGAAGCTAGGTGCACGGTTCCAATTTGTCGTTTCCTATGGAGATGAGCTGGCAAGAAACTCCACGGTTATTCTTTTAAAAATAATTGGCGTTTACAACGTTTTCAAATTATAATGATAATAGGTATGGGAAGACAGTGCAGACCTGTAAATAAGTACCAGGTACTTAGAGGAATGAAAATACAGAATAGAAAATCGTCTACAAATTTATTTAATATCATGGTGTTATAATTATAATTTGTCCTAGGCTTAATAAGCCTTGGACAAATTAGCGACATAAGGCGAAAAACTAAGCTGAATTACTGTTGATAACTTTTCACGTTTATAGGAAAGTATAAACATGAAAGTTAACAATAAAAAAAGAATTTCCCTGGAAAATACAGTCTTTGTGACGCTGCGGCCGTTTGCGATGCTTTGTAATTATAAACATATTTAATAGATGCATTAAAGAGTTTCGTGACTTAATTTTATTGCATTTATTTCAAAGTACCAATAAACCAACCCTAATATGAATTGTAGTACCTATCTGAATTAAGTTCATTTTAAAACAAGCCTTTGTGTTTTTATTTGCACTGCCTGACACATTGAACGAAACTCATAAATGATATAAATTTTATTATACAAACCACGTAATAAAATACGCCGTATAAAATACTAAACGGCAATGAATATCTTAATCTCAAGATATAATCTACGTAGTAAGAGTTCTCCAGTGCTAACAATTTAGTTGAATTCTACACGCTACGCTTTCGTAGCTACTTGCTACGCTCTACGTCATCGTAGCAAAGCGCTACGCGCAGAATGCCTAACTTATCATCTCTTTAAATAAATTTAACAAACACGTCACAGTTATACTGTGGAATCAAAACACGATACTTAGCGCCATGCTGCGTCAATTTCTGTATTAAACTTGTAGCTCCGGCAGTGAAAGATTCCAAAAATCCATGCATCGCGTGCAAACCATCCCAAAGGTTTTCTCAATTTCCCACAACTGAAAAAGTATCAACAATAACAACGGCGTACCTTAAGTAGACAGCCATTTAACTAACCTTTCTTACCTTTTTGTATTAAAAGTGGCCAACTCTGAGGTATACAACTTTAAATTGTTTTTTTTTTTTAAGTAATGGAAAATTGCATTTTGCCATAAATATTATGTTTTTTTATCACTATATTATTCTAGACTGGCAATTTTGTTTAGAAACTAACCCAATCTGATCAAACCTGATTAAAATTATTTATATATTTTGGATCCTCAGCAACGATCATTTGTTGAGGCGCTACGGCGTCGTAACTTAGTGCTATGCGCTACGGTGTTGTAACCTAGTGCTGCGCGCTATGGCGTCGTAGCTTAGTGCTACGCGCTACGGCGTCGTAGCTTAGTGCTACGCGCTACTTCGTCGTAGCTTAGTGCTATGCGCTACGGCGTCGTAGCTCAGTGCTACGCGCTACGGCGTCGTAGCTCAGTGCTACGCTCTACGGCATCGTAGCTTAGTGCTACGCGCTACGCCGTCGTAGCTCAGTACTACGCGCTACGGCGTCGTAGCTTAGTGCTACGCGCAACACGTTTAACTTAATGTATCTTAAAATAAACAAACAGGCCGCTACTTCAATATAGTAATCCAGTATATTTGAAAAAAAAAAGTATTAAAATAATAAAAGAAGGAAGAAAACACCGATTAATTATTATCTAAGCGTAGCTACACAATTGCGGAAAAGTACACAGCGGAAATTCGGCGTGCTTAATATACAATTAAAAATTACGCGACGTTTTTTCGTATTTAAAGTGCAAGCATGCCTATTTTCCGTAGTACACATACAATGCTACTTGTTTTGCTTCAGCCGCTTAGCTAGACGTGTGTGACTGTCGTTGCTCCGGAATACGATTCAGTTGTAAAATCTTCTTGACGCAACTTCTCCCACCACCACCATCCACATGTAGTTCTGTAGGCTACATTGAGACTTTAGATTGCTGCAGTAACATTCTTGTCGTTATAGTGTTGGCCGTAGTTACAACTGGAGACCAGCAGTTAATGTGTAAATGGGTTGCCGGCACGACGTATTATTCTTATTATCTGTAAAATAAAGATTATACGTTACTGTCAATTCAAAGAGAAGATAAAAGTTAATTATCATCATACTATTATCAAACAATAATATTAATATAAAGTATTTTTTGTAGGATGTGTTCGTTTTTGTCCACCAGCCTTGTCAAGCGTTATGCTTATAAACTAGACGTTTTGACAATAATAAAGTAAGATAGATAGACAAATAAATTCAACACAAATTGTGGTATCTCTGTAATCATTGTAAGTTGCAGGTAGGTCGCAAATAAACAGTTGGTTCGTTAACTTGGTGTTTGATTGAGCGCGAATAGTTAGTACTATTAGTGGTAACTTAGCTTAGTTTTTCTCATTGCCATTAGTGTTTAATGAATATTTTTGAGAGCGCACTCCATCAAACACCAAGTATCAATAAGTGAAGCGACAATCAAATGCCGATCGGAAAATTGGAACAATTCGATTTATCGAGCGATTTGGTATACATACAACGCGTGGAACAGTTTATAGCGCTCAACGAAATCAAACCAGCATTAGGAGTGGCTACGTTAGTCACGAGTGAGCGATTATTTTGCAAGTCCTCCAACATCGAGCCAGCACGTGCAATTTTAAAAGTAGTATCGAAGAAAACCTACGAAACCAATTTGTGTCTGGTCTTGTGATGACATGAGATCGCGGTTCTTCGACAACCTGACATTGACGTAAAAGAGGGCAGTGGACTTGGCCTTCGCACTTGAAGTAGCTGTCTGGCACACTCAAGTAAGTGGCATGTGCATCGGAGCAGAGTCTGCGACGTCGATGAGGTCCGGGGCGCTAGAGCCGACGCACCGGCTCGCGACGGGATGAAGTCCGGTTCACGCTGTGACGGGCAGCATCGAAAGAACGTGCGCCTCGGCCGCGTCAGCGAGTGAGGTGCAGCTTGTACCATGACAGCCTTGTTGGTAGTCAGGAAGGTTCATCGAGAAGTCGTGTGTTGTTTTAGAGATTAATGTAACGTGTGGGCAAAATGACAATCTTAAAGTTATGGATAACAGTGATAGTGATTTGGACTCAGATATATTAAACTCGTATAAAAGAGTGTCCATCGAGTTTCTTGCCCGTTCTTCTCCATAGGTACCTACGCTTTGGAATGGGCATCTAGCTTCATCTTTCTACCTCACCGACCTTGACAATTCAAAAGTGCCTGTAATTGGATTATTTGAAATAAATGCTTTGAGTTTGAGTTTATAAACTAAATGTGTGCAATAATAGTGATCAGTTATGACATTTGAGCTCGACACTGGCGGCAGCTGTCTGAAAATGCAACGCACCCACGATACAGGAGAAATTCCTAGTGTGGGGAAACGTTTTTAAAAAAAAAAACAAAAAACAATAAAAAATAGTATTCATTCATATGATCAACACTTCAAGGCATTGGCATTTATCGCAAAGCCTATTTGTTTACATTCTTATAACGGTATTTGGATTGAAGTGATCGGTAATATTGTGGTTAATGTGGAGATCGGGACACACTCAGCGAGAGATTTAAAATTATTTGTCATAAAAAATGGTGGACCACCTTTATTGGGTAGATCTTGGTTGAGTAGATTAAATATCATTCGACTTAAAATTAACAAATTGATTTTGCACTTATCAGACAAAAATTTAGTAGCTACTTTGCTAAAATAATTTCCCAACTTGTTTTGTCCCGGGTCTTGGCATATGTACCAAGCAACTATCATTAAGATTAGGCGACATGACTCCAGTTTTTATCAAAGCGAGATTATTACCACTAGCTTTACGTAAACTTGTAGAACTAGAGTTACAACGACTCGAAGTAGAGGGTACAATTCGTATGGTGGATTACTCTGATTATGATATACCCATTGTGCCGGTTATAAAGGAATCTGGTGAATTACGTATCTGCGGAAATTATTATTACGGGCCATGCTTAATCTGCCCTGGCGGTGTAGTGCGTCTGGTATGTTTGCCGAAAACAGGGTCGACGATTTTTATGCTGTATTATGTAGGCTTAAAAAAATATCAAAAAAATCCAAAAAAAAATCAGAAATTTGAAATAGATATTTAATTAAATATCTATTTCAAATTTAATATATTTTTTTTACAAAAATTTTTGATAAGAAGTCGCGGGGTAGTAGTGCGATAACAACGCATATAAGCACTTTTATTTACCTTCGTACTAGTTTGACATTGTATTCCTGAGAAGTTCCAAAAGTTTATGGAAGAAACACTTAGTGGCTTGAAGGGAAATCCAGTGTTTTTGGATGACATAGCGATCACACGCGCCTCCATGGTCCCTTCTACATCCATGGCAATTCCCCGCATAACCCTAGCAAACACTTAATTTCGATTTCGGCGAATTTTAGGGGAAACATTATCTCGTCACCGTGGACGCTCGTAGTAAGTGGATCGAGGTGCAGAAAATGTCAGGCACTACCACCAGGGCGACGACAGGTAAACTTAGGGAATTGTTGGCTCATTTCGGTCTTCCCTCACAGGTTGTGAGCGACGGCGGACTATCCGCCTTTTGGATCCGGCATAGCAAGCAAAATAATAAAAAAAAAACATCACTCACACTATTATTAGTCCCAATAGACCGGGACAGGGTTACGAAGCGACCGAGAACGCGGTGAAGTTAGTAAAGCGCGCAATAAAGAAAGCCGCGCACGGGAAGATCGAAGTTGATACCTACAGGAGTCACAAAAATTTTATTCCAACTGCGCAATTGTGAACACCCGACCACAGGCGTCGCGCCTGCTGATGCGTTGCTGGACAGGCGGCTCTTTTGTAGGTTGGACGTGCTGCGGCCGAGTGCTGAACTTGCCAGCGAGCAGGCGGCGGCCCGCGCCGCGCGCTACAGCCCCGGTACCGAGCGCCACGCCACGCCGGGCGACCACGTGCAAGCGCGAGACGTAAAGTGCGCCTGCTGACAAGTATGCGCCGGCTGTGATCACCGCGAGAGAGGCACCGCTAACCTATCGAGTGCGTTGTGGAGACGGCAAAGAGTGACACATTGATCAATTGGTACGTTGGGACAGCACTAAACGGCATTCCATATCGACGCCCGATGTTTCAAACCGGGATAAGTTAAAGGACGCGATCAAGGACGATACCAATGTTTAGGACAGTAGTTCAAGGGAACTTACAAAATCCCAACAAAACATTTCTAATGCTCCTCAAGCTTCAAATCAAGAAATAGGAATATTGAAACCGGGTCAGCTATTAGGTAACGTTGAGACTCCTGCGAAGACAAATAAGCACCTACAGCGCGGTTGTACATTAATTAAAAAGAGGTACAAATATTAATTAATAGATAAAAATATATTCGTATTATTTGTTAAACCAATAAGCTATCTCTGGATATTGTTGATTTTTCAAGCCATGTTTTTTTTAATTTTTTTAATTTTACTATTAAGTATAGGAACTCTGTCTGTTTTATAATTACCAACTCATATTTTTTTTTATTTAGTAGTACTTAAGTAATTTGAAGTTTAAGTACGTTACCAAGAGTCACTTTGAGAAAACGCTTTTCAATTACTTGAGTGTGGCTATACATTTGAAAAATGCAGGAATCTATACCCTAATCGAAACCATGCCTCAGTTAATAACTTAACATAGATCAGTATTGTATTTTTACTTGCGCAACAGTTGTTTTACAACAGTTAACCCGTCGCGCGTCTAATTAGCAGACACAATAGAAATTTTATTGTTATCAGAACACATGGTGTGCACGTGCGAGAGGTTAAAACGATTGGTTTATACAGGAAAACATTTTATACAGTGCGCAAACTGTAACCAAAAATGCAAAAATTTCTGCGCTGGAGAGTTTAGAATGATATGCTGAATTCGTGGTTAAATTTTGCGCACTAAATAAAAACTTTTCCTGTATCGATACCTACTGTCAACTGATTGAATAATTGATGTGTTTATTTTTTAAGAGGGGACGTGTGGTATTTTTCTAAACATTGTAAATTGCGGATAAACCGCAAATAAACAGTTGCAGTTCATGGGACTTCAAGAAACCTCATAATATTTGGGTGTACTATAGGTACGCCGCTGCGTATGCCGCCGCAAAGGGTTGAGCCCTTTGAAACAAGGCGTGATTTTATCTGTTGTTGTAATAAGAGATTGCTCGAAATAATCTGATTTTAATGATTTTTAAGGAATTATATGAAAATGAAATTGTTTGTGTTGAAGCCTATATTTTTGGTAAATGTTTGTTTTTTATTCGATCGGTTTGACTAATATAGTACGTTTCAACCATATTTAATTTACACGCTTTATATTAGCTTCATTTTATCTTTGTTTGTTTGTATGTTTGTAATCGACTCCTTAGGGCGCGATTTGGACCCACTTTAAACGGTCTGATTTCATTTGAACTTTGTAAACTTATCGAGGACCGATGACAATTCAATAATTTAAAAAAATATAGAGGAAAATAGAAAAAAAAAGGAAAGAAACACTGAAAAAATCACGCTTTTGTAGTTAGCAGAACTAAAAAATAGAAAATAAATAATAGTTTAAAAAACACGCTTTAAAAACTAAACTAAAAAAGTAGAAAATAATTTAATTCAATTAAAAAGCGTGGGGTGCTTGACATTAATTGATTATAAAAATACCTCAAAAAGCACCCCACGCTTTTAAATTGAACTAAATTATTTTCTCCTTTTTTAGTTTGGTTTTTAAAGCGTGTTTTTAGTTTTTTATACTATTATTTATTAATATCTCACCATGGAACAATGAGGAGTCAATGATGGTTCATGGTCTAGTTGGGCAGGCTTCCTTGAGTACTGCCGCTGCGTTTGGTCGAACAGCACCTGACTCCAAGCCGTGTGATGCTTGTCGGAGTTGCTTCACGTCAGGCTGGCTCTTGGGTCCTGAAAACACCGTCAAAGAATATTTACAAACAATTTTTACTTCACTCAGAAAATAATTTTATATCATCATATTTCTTAAACTTATCAAAATGTAAAACTCTTATTAATCTTATTACGTCTTTTGTGCCTCAATAAGTTCCGTTTCAATTATGATACCCGGTTATTGTCAATTTTGTAAAATAGGTACTAAAACACATAATCATAATGGAAGTGTATATGTTGTGCAACGAGTCCATTACATGTGAAGCTGGTATGGTATGCTCATGTGAAGCTATCACACCAGAACAACATTGTACTACACTGATGCCATGTGTGTTATCGTCTTGCAAGCAATTAAAAGTAATGGCATGCGACCAATGAGCATGCAGCAGATTATAACATATTTATTACACCACCTGCTAGATTGTACCAAAATAAATAATAATTATAATATTGTACTGAATTTCATTTGAACCCGCTGGTCAGTAATGTGATTTGAACATCAACTAAAACTTCGTATGAAAACTTTTACCTCGAAATTTAATTCATTTTTATAATCTCGCAGAAGGTGTGAAAAGTAAAATTTCGTTTGTGGAGATAAAGGTATCTTTAAATTTGTCGACTTTGAATTTTTCACTCCACTTAGAGTCATAACTTCCTCACTTCTGTATTTCTTCGCTGCGCTCCAAAGTCAATATAGGACCCGTGGCATTAGACACCTTTGTCCCCTTAGTAAATAATCTACTATTTCAACACATTTGCACATGCAAGTGGCTCTTAATGCATCATCGTTAGGTTCGTTTTTTACATTAAATAGTACAACTCGTTAGAGATGTGGTCTTTAAGCCTGAAATATTATTTTAAATTTTACAAATAATTTACGCACGTAACTACGAAACTATAAACTTTTATCACATTATTTGTTTTTGTCAACAAATTAATTTTATTTTTTTATATTATGCAGTTACGCGCGTATCTTAGATATACTTGGGCCATGACATCCATGCATCTAAAACATGCGTTATTTATTACGTGCCTACACGCAAGCATTAGTATTGTGGGCGCCAATGTATTGTCCAGTATTACACGCGTACTATGCCTTGCAAATATTCAGCAACATACAAAGTAGATGGTTTTACTTACAAGTACGTTCTGCATGGTGACAGGGCCACTCTAAGTTTATCCCACTGCAAGTCGTCAACCAGGGATCAAAACTATGTAAACAGGTAATCAGATCGGCTTGGTATCATAGAGACGTAGCCGTAGCGACACAGGGTGGAATGCCGTAAGCCGTTGAACTTAGCAAAGTCGCCAAGTGCAGCGGCTCGATTCTGCAACTCACTTTTATCAGCTAAGAGTGCCTTGCAAAATGGAGTGTCATAGTAAAAGCTTGAATAGCTGGAGTGAAGGCGATGCTGATCTAATGCAGTGCACATACGTGTGTGTTCACCTCTTATGTGCAGGCAGCTGTTGCCCTCAGCCACCAGCTGGCGTGTGGTGCTGGAGAGCGGTGCGGATGATGGATTTCCTGAGTAGTACTGCGACGTTATTGTCCCTGAAAACATTACGTACAGTCTGTTACTCTCCAGAATGCAAATTACTTTGTTAGTCATCGTTTATACTTTAGTTTTAGATTCTTATTCAACAGAAAAGCTTATCGAAGGTATAAGACATTCATTAGTTAAAGTGTTCGATAAGTCTATGAAACCTTCGATAACATTGTGCATTCTTAAACGTTCTATAACTAATTATTTCGTTTATAAATCAAAATGTTGCCATTATGATTAAATCATCCAATGAATTGAGAATGTCTATCTACACACCGAATAATCGTGACAAAAGACTTTATTACGTAGGTACTGTAAACTATTTTATTGACTCCAGCTTCGACACTTCTGTCACGGTGACGTCAATGTTATTCAAATTTGACAATTAATTTGAAATTGTAACTGTCAACTGATTTTTTCCAAATTTACATTTGTTGACACACAACATTTGTACGTCAAATGTCCTTTTTTTATTAATCAGCTGCTATGAAGAATCGAGCATTTTTGGAACGAAGTTCCTTATCGCGCGTTGTGAAAGGGGCTAGACGGCAAAAATTCATACGAAAAGTTATAACGACACTTGTTGCTATAGTAAGCTATTGTAAGCCGTGCGGTGTGCGCATGTTTCTCCGTCTGTCTCTCTCTCTCTTATAGAAAGCAAGCCAGATATTTTCATTTCGTTTTTTTTTACTTCGTTCCACCAATGAATAAGACCGATAGTGTTTACTTGGTCATTTACAGTTGCCACCTGCTGTAGACAGTGCTCATACCAAGGCGTAGAATGCAAGGCAAGTCAATAGGGAGATTAAAATGTTCAGAAACAAAAAGGTTCGAAGCATTTAGAACATATCGTGCAATCGAAGGGTCCCCTTTTTTCTTTTACTTAGTTATTATTATTTTAATCACATTGATAATAATGAAAATGATCCACGTTGCCCAAACCCTAAATCCGAATTTTAAACAAACTAAACGATTTTTAATTTAGTTAGTTTAAAAGTCAATTTGGCCTTTGGGACAACAGCTTTGGGATATCCCAAAGCTGTTTTTAAAGTTCCCCAGAAACGTGAATACGTTATTTATAATTTTCATACTGTCTCTTTTTTAATTATTTTTTATTGCAGTATAGGTCCATACCAAATGATAATTATCAAAATACATGGAATATGTGAACATAGCGCTACATAGGCCAAACCTGCTTCATAATCGTCAAAGGGCGAATACAGTGTCAGGACGCTGTAATTCTCAATGTCTCTGGTAAATTCTGTAGGTTTTCTGTAAAAACACACGCGTGTCTTAGTCATACGCAGTGATCAAATATACTTTGTTCTTACGCCTGCAACGACCTTTATGGTCCCCTGTCTTCATAATGGCCGTGTGATAAAAACAATTACTTACTGCTAGTGGCAATTTTAGTAAGGAGACAGAGAGACGAAAATTTTACAAATATGATTTATGCACCCAAAGACCACTTAAAAATATTATATTAGACAAAAGCAGACACGGACTGTTCCCGGACCCATGTTATTCTAACAATTATCTCAGGAATGGTTTTTCTTAGAGATACATTGTTCTTTAAATCGTAATTTGTTATAGTATAACAGTTTACAGAACTTTATAAACGAACCTAGGATGGTAGTTTTATAGCTAAAAGAAACTCGGATACTTACATCTCTCAGGATTTGCCCAGGTGCTGACAATTAATGACAGGGATACAAAGTATATTTACTCACGTCTCAGACTGGAAGAGGCACTGTTGTCCCCAGTTATAGCAGTCCATCCCAGATGATCAGTAATTGCACTTTATAGCATTGCAGACTCCAGCCGCTCGATTTCTTTCTGAAATGTACCGAAGGCATTCTTTGCTAAACCTATTTTACTTGTTATACCTTAATTGGACCAGTGCATATCTCTTAAAATCACTTGAATGCATTTTATTTACGACACTTAGTGGCTAACCTCTCACTTGGAGGAAGGAACTTCAGTACGTGTTCGGTTCGCTTTGAAGGCGTCCTTTATAGGTAGATGCTCACAGTCTTTCTTTCTTGACTTCGGTTCATATTTATGAAGTACGCGGTCGAAGATGATGCAGCCGCGATCAGCCCACGGTCTCCCCCTTATCTGTTTTTACAATACCTCAAGATTCTCAATAGTCATGTGGACAGCAGGATCTAACAAATGGATTTAGCGGTAGTTACAAGCATCCCATTCCGTTGGAATATCAACCACGTCTGGACATAAATTGCAACAGGTTGCAACTCTCGGAGTTTTGTCGCCGATCCCAAAACCAGGTACGGTTTCGTTTAATCTTAGTATACTTACATAGTATAACCTACCCATGTGAAAGAATACAAAGCCTCCTTGTATTCTTTTGAATGTGACTGAGATGCCAAACTCCAAAGAATGACGCTGTAGCTCTATAGTTTCTGCATCGTTCGAAGTCACACGACTATAATAAGATTGAACAAAACCGTACCTGGTTTTGGGATCGGGGGGGGGGGGGGGTGTTTTTTATATCGTCGACAAAACTCCAACCCAACTGAGGCAAATTAACCACAATAATTGCATCATTATAATTGGAATCACGACCTAAAAGAGTACTATAATCTGCCACAATAGTCATGAAGCACGTGCGTACTGTTCTATCTTTACGTTATGATTACCGGTGAGAACTGCCCGCGCAGTTCTGCCGCCCAGAATACGGTACGATGAGTTTCTACAATCTCAGTACCAGCATTCCATCAATACTCGTTGAAGCGACGGGCTGGTGAAGCAATGCAAAGCATCTGATTCGATATAAAAACTTTGGTACAAAAACAAACACAACCGACTTCCAAAAAAAAAAGTACCTACTAAGTGAAAAATAACGTGTTTTTTTGGAAGTCGGTCGTTTTATTTTTTGTATAAATGTTTTCTATTTTTCACTTTTTAGATAAGGTACTTCTACACCAATTTCGTATACCACTAGTTGCTATGTAAATAACAGTGGCAGGAAGTATTCGAACATCATCAAGATACACAAAGTTAAGAAAAGTTAATAAAATTTATATGGGTTCACAACTAAGGCGTACCCTATCTATTTAAAAAGAATTTTTGAAATCGTTCCACAACATAAAACTGTCGAAAAAAATATAATAATAACAAAATTAAATATTAAAAAATAACAGACGAATAGAGAGTTTGTATAACTCGATAAATGTACGATTTGATCGAACAATCAATCGGTTTCGGGAAATGTCAAATTTAACATTTTCACGGGATTCGACATAACTTCTGGACGACTAGCAGATAGGGATGTTTTTCAGAATACGCCTCTTTGTTGAAATAGTTAAAATATGGCCGATCAAAAAGTTGTTCGGAATTAAAATAATGCGACTCATAATCTCGTTCGTTGTCAGACAGACAGATAATATGTTCAAGTAAATTGCAGATTGAACCAATGTTATTACTTTTTTTGACATTTATCGCAATTTGACCGAGCAACGTCCTGTTGGCCGCAACCATAACAAAACAAACATTTGTTATTGTTTTTAGTATTCGAAAATATAGCGGCAGCATTGTTTAAGTTAGTGATGGCATCGTGTGTAAGTCATTGCAAGTATTAGTATGCCTACTTACCGTTTTACATTATGTAAGTGTAGTAGCGTCGCACTCCAGCAAAATAATTGGTGAACGTCACAGTTCGCTCAAAGAAGTGGTGAAAATGGAGGCTGGCTTGGCTAGTGGCCACTAGTTGGGCACCATTATTGAGAACTATCTTCAATTTATAATACCATGAATAATGAATTAAACAATACATTTTTGAATTCACATGAAAGTCATCACTGTTCTGACACATCGCCCTCTATCATACGCATGCGCGTAGTCCGCGCATGGCAAACAATTTTTGAGGACCGATATTTTTGGGCGATAGGCTAGCATGCATGGCGGTAGCGAAAAATTTAGCGGAAAGCGTTTTATGCAACAGCACGCACTAACGTTTTTTTTTCGCAGTGACTGATTAAAAACGTAATTTGCTACATTTATTTAGTGATTCGGAAACGCACGACTTTTTATAAGAATAATAATATTTATTTGCTGTAAATCATGGTAAAAAACAAAATAACAAGAGCATATATGTTTTTGCTTAACAGTTTTAAGCGTAAATATTTTCATAAGCATATATACCATTAATAGTCAACTAAGTCTTTGACACTATAAGAACTATGACTACACAACCATTCATGCAATTTATTTTTGAATAATCTCACATTTAAGGTCTAAAGAATACTTGGTATCTTATTATATATACGTACATAATTGGATATACATCGGTTCTCGTCGGTTACGAGGATATCATCAATCATATGCATAACTAAACAATTCCTTATACTTCGTCATAAACATACATGCGTCATATATGTAAAGAGATGGCAACGGTAACAAGCCATATCCTATAGCAATAGTATGGTGGTATACGTATAGGGGTTAACCGCACCCGGTAATTTTTTCATATTGTAGACCTTGGACCACAGTGTGCATACTCTACTACCCGTGCGATGCCGGGGCGGATCGCTTGTATCATTATAATTATGTGATGACGATGCATTTAGAATAAAAATTACTATACTACGATGGCTACACACTTGGCTTGGATGGCTTATACACTTAAAGAAATATCTTGTAAGTATGGGTCTAGTCAAAAAATGTTAAGCGACCGTTTGCAGGAGGCCTGTGAGTTGGTGGTGGACCTGGTGAAGTACAATGCTGTAGTTATGCTCCCACTCCGCCGCCTCTCATGTCACATAATATTGTTTCTGTCGCTTCACTCTTTAACTCATACACTAGAAAGTATCTTTAACACTCAAAGTAATGTTTTGATAGATTAGGAGCAGGTTTTGGATCATTGTTAAATAACCACTCTAAAGGTACTAGGTATGACTAATTGATGTTACCATAACCTGCATTTTAATGAGATTGTTCTTAAAATAAAACATACAAAAGGATGAGCAGACAACTGTAGTTCTTTTAATTGGTAGCCTAAATAATGTAATGCATATTTTGACTCGTCATCATAGTGACCGTTAATTGTATTTTGATACTAACAATTTTGTTAAAGATTTTGTATTAATTCGGGAACATAATATGTTGCTTACCAAGAAAAGTCAGCATTTGTATTAGCTACTTTGTTAGCTTACAATATACACGCAGTTATTGATCATTTAACTGAGACTAGGTTAAAGTTACGAAATAGTATTATCTAGTACTTCTAATAATACTTTAATTAATTCTTTAATCTTTTAGACACGACAAAAGAGAAGCATAATAAGAATATTTTACTGTATCACCAAAATATAAATCGCTTCTCTGGCAAAATCCTAGACGCGGAAATGTTAATAGATAAATATATCATATGGATATCTTATGTTTTTGTGAAACTTTGTTAAAAACAGATAGGATGTTGTTTAATGTAAATTATGTTTCGGTTGCCAATGCGTACAATAGGTCTTCGATAGGAGGTGGTACTTTGATATTATGCAATATTGTTTTAGATATAAGGAAAGAAAGGTTATCACTGCTTGCTCTGTTGATCGCTTATATGAGTTAGCATGTGCAGAGGTTGAGGGCCATACTTTCTTATTTGTTAATAGACCACCAGCCTTGACCTTGTCATCATTTTTGATTATGATGGAAGAAATATTAGGTAAACTTTTTAAAGATAATAAATTAGTTTTTGTGAGTGGTGACCCAAATATTGACCTTTTAGTTAATTCACCAGAAAAATGTAAGCTTTTCATTATTTTTTTAAATCATTCAATTTAAAATGTACATTTAATGCAACGACCAGAATAACAGCAACCACAGCATAGACGATGTATTTATTAATTGCAAAATAAAGGACTCGTCCTTAATTAGTGGCGTCACTTCAGACCATACCACCAGAATGAGTTAGCTCTAGCTTGAAATTTCTAAAAATCAAAACAAAAATCAGATGTATTTACATTCTACATGCCTAATGAATTATTATACAGTTTCTAACTTTGCCACAAACAAATACAATCAATCTGATTCTTATTCTCACTGCAATGTGGCAATAATATGCACGATATTGAAGGTAAATTTGAATTCACATATTGTAGTTTCCGTAGTGTAGTGGTTATCACATCTGCCTTACACGCAGAGGGTCCCCGGTTCGAACCCGGGCGGAGACAAATCTTTTTTGGTCTTCCAAACTAACTTAGTAAAAGTAGTGAAATAAATACAAATACTATAACAATAATTAAAAGATAAGCTGAAATGCCTCATTGGTCTAGTGCTGGCAAACGCTACTGTAACTTCTGTTTAGGTTCAGCTAAATAAAGAGAATAAGCACAGAACCGGTCGAAGTGGCGGAGCTTGGGGGAGGCCTATGTCCAGCAGTGGACGTCCTTTGGCTGAAATGATGATGATGATGAAATAAAGAAAATAACAAGTGAAAAATATATCAATGAGAATAGGTTATGAAACGCAGTTACAAAACTAGTGTCTGCCTGTATTTTTCAATACCATCGGTTATACTCTAAACAAGGATAGAGTGCTTTTCATCATCACCCCTTACTTCCAACACAGCTATTCGACTCATTGGAGCTTACACGCGTTTATCAAAGAGCAACATTACGCAGAAGTGCATCCCAAATTGGACTAATCAAGGCCAAAAACACAAATAACTCAAAGAGATAAAGCGTATGTATTTAAACTCAACTATGTTTGGGGTTTTCCAGTCAAATAAAAAAAGCAATTATATGAACTAACATAATTATATAACCTGCCAGTAGGTAAGCTAATTCTTGTGAAAGAACACAAACATTGTCTTGGGTTAATCACAGCGACCAACAATTCTTATCGTTTAAGTAGTCGTTGATAGAATAGTATGCGTTTGAACAAAGGGTGGATTTTACTTTAGCTTTAAACGCACTAAAATGCAAATTTAGCAAGGAAGAGGGTAGCTTGTTATAGAAGGTTATACCCAGATCAACAAATGAGTTATGAACCTTATGAAGCCGCTGAAAGGGAACCCGTAGTTTTTCCTTATTTCTAGTATTAATATTATGAATATCACTGTTTTTAGTGTACAAGTGTACATTTTGCCTAATATATAAGATGTTGGCGAAGATGAAGATGCCACCGTGAGAATCCCAATATATTAAAAAAAATCTCTCAGAGAAACTCTAAAACCTAGTTGGTAAATTGCTCGAACAGCTCATTTTTGAAGAACAAAAATATTTTGAACGTCAGCGGCTGTGCCCCACAGCAGAATGCCGTAGGACATAACGCTATGAAAATAACTAAAATAAACTAACCGAGCTGTATCAACGTTGAATTACTTTCTTGACGGCGTAGGCGGCCGAACTGAGCCTACCCACTAGGCTTGATATATGTAATGTGTCACACAACCCACGCGACCGTTTACGGGACTCATTAGACACGACCAATTTAATGTGGGTATGTAAAGTTATTCTAAACCTGACTTCTAGGTTTGTTTTAGTGTTTATTTTAAGAAAAGTTGGATTTTAGAGTTTTTAAAATATGATTGACGTATAAAAGTGTTAATACAAGGCTACCTATAAAAATAAAATCATTAAATCAGATTACAGTTCTTAACAAAAAGGCATATCGGCACATGCGGGACTCGAACCCGCGACCTCCGTATACGATATACGACGCTCTAAACATCCAAACTGAGCTAATGTGCCCCTTAGAAATTGTCCCGAAATCATGTCCTGTTTCGTCCCTTCAGTGCAATCAGCAACAACAGCGCCCTCCAACTTTGATTTGAGCACAGCTGCGAGCAGACTAGGAACTAACGCGTGTACTGTCACGTGCAAAAATATGTCGAAACTAAGTTCTACTACTAAATTCAACTACGAATAACAATTTACAGTCTTATTTATAAAAAAAAAGCTAATTAAAGGTTTAAGACATTCATTATTTACACCTTTGATCAAATTTTGTATTCATAAACGTTCTGTAACTAATTTGTCGTTTATAAATCAAAACGTTGCCGTTATAATGAAGTCATTCAACAAATTGGCCAACACATCGAATCCTTAAACAAGAATGTCTGTCTACCGAATATTTGTGACCATAGATATTATTACGTACTTACTATAAACTATTTTTAAGTCTACAGTTTCGACACGTCTGACGCAGTGACATCATTGTTATTTAAAACTAATTTAAAAGTGTTGCCATCAACTGATTGCTTCCAAATTGACATTTGTTGACACACAATGCATTTGCACATCAAATGTCATTTCTTTTTAATCAGCTGCTGTAGAGTCAGCCATTTTTTCCTTAAAACTCTGATAAAGTAGGGTTCTGGCTTCTATAACTTCATACCAGCTTTAAAGAAGTATAAGTGCTTAAATGCGTTTATGGATAACACTTTTTGAGAACCAGACTTTAGCAAGGTTTTAGATTTTCAATAACTTTTTATGAATAAGACCGTAAATGTTTATTGGTATTATGCGGTATTGGGCAGACATATTTTTTTATCAAACACTCATATATTTTGCGTTGTATTTCAGCACTTGAATCCATATTTTAGGAGAGAAAATCTCTTTTGTAATTCACCAAGTGTATAGCATTTCATGCTTTTGACTGTACTAGTGTAACCCCTTTGGGAGCCGCGACGGCTTCGGATTTGCGCAAAATGGCAATTTGAATTTTCAATAAACATTACATTATGATGTTTCGATCCTATCTAGTGCACATGGTCGAAACAAGAATTAATTGTATGGATCGTTGCATGTGACGTTTCTGTATCTGTTTCAGCCGTTGGTGTCTGGAGTTAGTAAAAATCGGTGTTTGTAAGGTTTGCAATGGACATATACAGTCCATAAAATAGTAACGAAGGTATTCTGGCAAAAAAATTGAATCTGTATACAATACTATTAATTTTATTGTATTGTGTGCGTATTTTTCATCTTCTATTTTACCCTCTTCTGGGTTGATTTTTCAAAAACGCTGAATGTAATTATTAATTACCAACCAAAAGGCTAAATAGAAATTTTCATGGTTTGGACTACAAAACTAACGGGTTTCCCATTTATACTTTCATCCCCTATTTTACCGCACTCAGGGGTTTATTTCCCAAAAACACTGAAACACGTGGTTTTTAATTTTTAATCAGAATGATAAACCCCCTTTTTCATAGTTTAAACTACAAAAATGACGATTTTCCATACTAACTTTCATCCCCTTTCGTCCCTTAGGGGTGGAATTTCGAAAAATCTTACCTTACTTCTTGTCTACATTATAAAAGAAACCTCTGTGCAAAATGTCAGCTGTCTAAGTCCAAGGGTTTGGGCTGGGCGTTGATGAGTCAGTCAGTCAGGACTTTTCTATTTATTTATATAGATAGATACATTGTTTTAATCAAGTTTGCAACCGACTTCCGTTTATTAACTAGAGACGGTTATTTTAGCATAGGAAGTCGGTTGAAGATATTATTAACCACTTATATAAAAACATTTACAGTACAATATGCACATAATCAACATAATTTAGTTAAAGTAAAACCAAAAGTTAGCAAACTGATGCTGCAACATCACCTGGAATTTCTAGGACACCCAACTACCTCACCAACAAATAGCTTTTTTGATCAGGGTCTGATGATGAAGTAGCAACGAGGATTGAGGGTAAATGATTAAAAAGCTTATTTTTGGGAAACATACGTAAAACTGCGCAGATTTAAGCGAGACATGTGTCGATCGTATCGCGTTTTCTATTTCTATATTAATTTAAAAACAAAGAAAATTTTAGTTTAATAAAAATTTGAAAAACCCGAACAAAAACCTCTTAAAAGTTAAAAAAAATAATATTTATTGACCTTTTAAGTTTAATAAGAAGTTGAAAGTAATATTTTGGTCGGATGACGGCCAAAATATATTTTTTTTACTTTTAAGAGATTTTTGTTTGGGTCGGGCTTTTTAAATTTAAAACGATATTGAAACGGAAATCGAATTATCATAACAACGATAAAATATTCTGTTTATTTAAAAAAATAATCTTATTTTTATTTATACAAACGAAATTGTTAACTTTTAGACGGAGTTCCAACTTGTGTATGTCGTACAGACCCACAAGTGAAGGGGGATCAAACAACGTTAATGCTATGGTTATTTTGTGTAGCTATATGGTTGATCTGATTTAAAATAGTGCCATCTCGCTGTGCAATGGTACAACACGTTCGTTTCTGTGTAGACTTACTCTAAGAATTTACAGAATTTACAGCTTCTGTATAAACTGACTCAATTAATCTCCGTGATAGGTTAATAGATGGTGCTACTCTTTTATTAAAATAAAATAAAAATAAAACATCTAAACCCAAGCAAAGAACAAAGAATCAATCCAAAGTTATAACATATTCATATTTCTTTGGATTCTATGTTTTTGTAAAATTTTTGATATATTGAATAATAAAGATATTGTACTATAAATCACTTGTCTTGAAAAGCTTTTCGATCTCGTCGACTGGTTCACACTTCACGTGACTGCAGTGGGCTCGCTCGTTCTAAGGCCAAAGGATTAGCATGCAACGTGGCATACCTACTGTCGGTCTCCTTGGCACGTTTTGCAGTTGAAAACGCCGTAGTCGAGTACTTCAACACCTAATTGTTCTTTTGTTCCTGTAGTTATTTGAATAGTTAGCTAGTAAGTCATTTAATTTAGTACTGTAAAGGTTTGTTGCTTATCGAATGCAACCTTTATGTTAAACAGGCAGGTAATGAAATAGCTTTGTCACATTTGAACTGTCAATAAGATGGTTCTAGATTCTGTCCTTCTAATAGACTAGGATAGGTTTTGTTTCGAAGAGAATAATAATTTCCTTGTATTAGGCGCGGTGCTATAAAGTCTTTACTTCTTAAAATATACGTGGGGTCCCACAAATTTAAACGCTATCAAGGATTTTATTTATGGTTAGATCCTTCCGTTGGTACCTTAGGAATTTGACAGAATTCCTACAGTACCTACTATTTAAGATTTATACAATTTTTACCACGTAAAATCGGGAAATGCTATGATATGATACTATATACGACTTACAAATTGTAGGCTGTGGATTTGAACCCAGTCAGGTGATTTTATTTTTAACCGAAACATCGTTAGGAAACCAGCATGTCCTAGAGGTGAACATACCACTTCAGATAATTTTATTTTAGTCACTTATTGGTTATTTTTGAATCCTGAACAATTTTTTGTTTCAGTTGGTTCTATAGTTATTAGATACAAGCATAAGAGATCTATAACAATTTACCCTGAAAAAAAATACTAAAACTAAAACAGAAAACGCACAAAAACGCGTTACTAAATACCGCAAAAAAAATAATTACAGACACAATTCCATGGATTTAGATGAATTTCTAGTATAGTTATCATCAGTGTTTTGGAAAAAACTTAACGTTGAATAAAGATACTCGGGACTTTAAAAACTACCTTTGTATAATAATTTCGAAGATGGTAAGTAACTTTTGAAGCATATGGGTCAAAACCAAAAATTTGGACCATTTCATTTATGTTATTTTTATGTAACAATAACATAAAAGTAACATAAAGGAAAATAAGGGCTGTGTTCATGATGTAAGAGAAAAACAGTAAAATATTTTAAATAATTTTTATTTAATATAAATGTAATAAAAATGTAACATTCTGAAAGATTGAAAAAACTCCCACTTCGACGCTTATAAGAATAACTGAAATGCCGTCAAAAGCATTTAAGTTTTTCTTCTAAGCTTTTACGTGACATACATTTTAAAATAACATGTACCTAGTTAATGGGGAATGCCGACAGAAGTGAAAACTTATCGTACGTAGCGCGCGGTGCAGTGTCATAATTGCCTAAGAAACTATAAAAAGGCGCACACGACATACTCATAGCTATCTGGATTTACTGTTAACATTTGTGTGTCTATGTTGGTGACGCAGACCCATTTAGAAGATTTTCTCCACTTAGACAGCACTCAACCCGCTCTTCGAAAAAAATATAATAATCATATTGAATTTTTAATATTCTAGAGCGCTGAAATCAATCATTTTGATGTAATCAAAAAATCACCCGGTGTGTTCATACAGGGTGCAATTGTTAGCATGCTACTTTTAAAGGACACCGTGGTCATGAATATGAACAAATTTTACTATCAGGGCCAACTCTCCAACATAAAAAATAATAATAGCTTTTTTATCCAAATCTGCAATACGTTCGTCTGCTCTCCTTCTCTTTGTCTGACAGCTCGCCTATTTTTTTGTAGAATTGTTTTGCTCTGGTCAAATTTTTCTGCTGTATTAGATTCCATTTTTCGGGATCGTTATTTTTAAGCCGTTCTCGATATCTTTTCTGCCTTTCTACAGCCGATAAAGGCATATTATCTGTGAAACAAACACAAAATCGGTTTTAGTTCAAAATGTTTCTTAATCAGATATCTTTATTAAAACAAAGTCGCGTTAGTTACCCCATTTATAACTCTACAACGGCTGGACCGATTTACAAAATTATTCATTGGTTCGATTTAATTTCCGTCCCGAATAACTATTATATATAATATATATTAATAAATATATAATATATGATTATATATAATATACTGTTACATATTTATATTATATTTATTATTGTTATATCCCTTACACGGAGAGGAGGCCTGTGTCCCAGCTGTGGGAACGTTATAGGCTGAGTATGTATGTATGTATGCATTATTATATACAAGGTAGGTAGGTAGGATAGGGTAAGTAGGTAGCCAGTTGACGGGATGGGAGCGGAGCCGCAGAACAAGACAAATCCAATCGGTCCAGCGGTTCTTGAGTTATAAATTGTGTAACTGACCCGAATTTGATTTTAAATATAGATATACTTACAATTTGTTTGGTTACCGGTTACCGATTCTTCAAGGGTATATTACATATAATTTTATATCAACAAATCAAATTTTAGAGAAACTCCTAAACCAACAACCTGCGAATTGCGAACATTACTAATTAAAAATTACATATTTTGAGTGCCTTTAAAGTCATTAACATGGTTGCCCTTAGCCTCTTGAAAGAATTTTATAAGTTTGGTGTATACGTTGGGCAATACGCATGGCTTTGTATTTAAAATTAGACAAATGAAAGACTATATCTCTTACCATTTCTTGCCATTTTACTGCTTCCCGATTACAATATGAAATAAGTTTTCTTTAGTTACCACAAGAGGACAAACCAATTTTGCCCGAGATTATAAATCTGCGTAGCCAGACAAAAGTTAAGGCTGCCAACAATATGTAATAATTAGTAGGTACATCGGTTGAGTCGAAATCATGGATCAAACACTAAATGCAGCCGTTTAAAAAACTAAAATGGCCGCCACTCGCAGGGTGTTGGGTTAGGATTTTTTATAAAATTAGATTTGTCGATAATTTAAAAGTTAGTATACAATATTTATAAATATTAAAAGTATATAGCTGTGTTTGTGAACACACCTTAATGCAATTTTTATGTTACGTAACATAAAAATGTAACATAAATGTGACATAACGGAAACGTGGACGATGTTTTTGAAGTGTTTCATTTCAATTCAAGACACACCATTCACTTAATGATTACAGCTCGTAAGCGACTGAATAGCACAAACAAAACGGTTTTCCGATAATAGGATATAAATCAAATATACTTACGTGTTGTTTTTTTAGGAATTATCACCGAAAATCCAAATAATGTTTTTTTTTCGCTCCGCACACAACACCTTTGACTTGCTTGACATACAACAATATGGCTTCCGCGCAGTGATTGGTGGTGAAATGGCGTGACATTTCCATCATTGTTGCCAGTAGGAAATTAAAAAAAAGCATTTTATTATATTAAATAATGCGTTACATAAGTGAAATAACATAAATGAACTCATTTTGAGACGAATGGTTTTTTGTATTTTTTATTGTTATTAATATTTATTTGTTGACTACATATTGAGTGATTTTACGCACCATTAGGCTGGTTAAGATCCTATATACTATTTTGAATAAATAAAACTCTTTTCGACGTTTTTTTCGGTTTGAAACATTGAAGTCGATAGTTGGACACAGGATTTTCAAAGGAGAATAATATGGTATTTTCCATTCCATTTTGTTATTTTCATAATATTTCTTAGTTATCACTGAACCACCAACAGAAAAATTAAATATCGAATTTAAGGTAGTATGCCGCAATGAAATCCATTTTTTAAAATAGTATTACTATTACAGAAACTTTGTAGGAACAAGGAAAAGTCGGTGGACATGAATTTAATATGAAATGTTCCAACATTTTGGTTTTGACCCATATCATTATAGCCCAAGTGCGGTGTGAGCGAGCCCGACCTTTCCAAACACTCAAACAAGTGGCAAACAAACAGCTACCACTCCGTCAGGACCATTAGTAGACTTCTCTACTCCGACGGCGAATGCACGCGTGATTACACATTACACAAAACACACACACACACACACACACATTCACATTGATTCATTCATCATTCATTTCATTCATCATCATTCATTTTCATTTTTTTTTTCATTTTTTTTTTCATTTTTTTTCATTCATTCATTCATTTTGATTCATTGTGATTGTACATTTCACAAAATGTAGACAGAGATAAGTTTGTTTATGATCAATGCAGATGTGGTTGATATTTGTATCTTTATAGAAGTTATTCTCCATTTATTATAGCTTTAGAAAAAAAAAGAGGCTCGTAGAAGCAGGAGTGCAACACAAGACATTTTATTTCAAAGTTAAGTTAAAACTTTTTTAGGTAGATTTAAGACAGTACTAAATACTGAGATAAACGAAGTAAAAGTAAATTATTAAAAAAAAAATGTTCGATTTATAATAACATCTTCATCACACATTACAAACCTACAACAAAACGAATGAATGAAACAAACAATCACATGATGATTTAAATCTAATTAAAATTAAAGGAAAAAAAATACATTTTTTTTGCAATACTTTATTTTGAATAACAACTTTTGATCCACAATACGTTAATAAAACTTCGTCGTCATCAGCTAATTTAGTCACTCGGTAGGTATTGTTCACTCCTGCTTCTTTTAGGTTTTTAGCATTGACACTTTAATTTTAAATTCAAATGAAAAAAAAATATATAAAATGAAAGCCACATAATTTTATAAGATATATAGTTACACATGATTACAATAAAGTGTGACAATTAATATTTAAATAAATTATAATAAATTATGTGGCATTAATTGTAACTGCAACACGTTTAATGTAATTTTGTTACAAAGTGTACATTAAAATGAACCTTTTTTACCTTCTGTCTAATGCTATTGTAAATGGAGTATATACTAATTAAATAATCTTGGTGATTACGTTTGGTTACTAGAACGACGACAGTAGACAGACCGGCACCCTAATTGCGTAACTCACGATTCATCATAATTTGTTTCGTTTTGAAACAGATGGCTAAACCATTGCTTCATATGTTCGAAAAATGTGTCTGCTCAATAGCATAAATAACGCAATGAATATTGTTGAACTGTCAAAATGAAACCAATTATGATTAATCGCGTGTTACGCAATTAGGGTGCTGACAGATTTGAGATAAATTTCGATATCTTGAACTTCCGAGATTGTCGTTTTTGTTTTGATCATTTTCGTTCACAATGCTTACTAAAAGCGTTTAGATCAAAAGTAGTTTTATTCTTAGGGTTCCGTACCCAAAGGGTAAAATGGGACCCTATTACTAAGACTCAGCTGTCCGTCCGTCTGTCTGTCTGTCTGTCACCAAACTGTATCTCATGAACCGTGATAGTTAGACAGTTAAAGATTTCACAGATGATGTATTTCTGTTGTCGCTATAATAACAAATACTAAAAAATAGAGTAAAATAAATATTTAAGGGGGCTTCCGTACAAAAAACGTGATTTTTTTTGGTCGTTTTTGCTCGATATTTATAACGGCAACAGATACCGTTTTAATTAAATAAATAAATAGACGCTTGAAATATTCACAGAATATTTAGTCATTTATTCACTTAAAAAATAAATAATTAAATTAAATTTACATTTAACGGCGGGGTGGGGGCTCCCATAGAACAGACATGATTTTTTGCCGTTGATGTTATTTTATTTATATGTTTGTATTTAAATATTAATATTTACCGAGTCAAGGTATTCTCGAAACATTATAGGCTGATTATGCAAGGTTGCTTATGGTGTGAGCATCGACATTATACTAACTTTTGACTATCTAGCCACTGTTTTAAAACTTCATTTAAAAACTCCCCGGTGGTTAACGTTAGAGCTAAATTGTTCTACTGTACACCACCAGAGTAGTAAAAATCTGTAGAGAAGCCCATAACGTTTCTGTTCTATAAGTTTAGCAGCAGCCGTAATACTTTTTATATCTATAACACATTCAAGCACTTAAGATTTTATATAAATAAACTATTGACTTCACGCTACGTCGTAGTATCGTGCTACGCCGTAGCACCACACTACGTCGTAGCAGCTACGAAACAGCCAATCAGTACCTACTACGGCAACGTCCTAAACGTTTTCTAATAATTGTGGAATAACGTTTCTGTTTATAAGTTTAGCAGCAGCCGTAATACTTTTTATATCTATAACAAATTCAAACAGTTCAGATTTTCTGTTGATATAAATAAACTATTGACTTTCACGCTACGTCGTAGTATCGTGCTACGCCGTAGCACCACGCTACGTCGTAGCAGCTACGAAATAGCCAATCAGTACCTACGACAGCAACGTCTTAAACGTTTTCTAAGTAATGAGGATTTATTTTATGTATTTACAAGCGACCTGCCGTGGTTTCGCATGGTTGCAATTTTCATGACTGTGGTTAAAATGATACCCCTTGGTAAGACTCAACTGGTTGTCAGACTTTCGGGCTTCTGACGATCAGTTACGACTGTCATAGATCAATGAGTGACGGCCGGGACCAAGGCCTTAACGTAAATTTCGAGGCACAGAGGGGTCTTGGTATATAAAGATGATCACCCATCCACGGATCGACCGCGGTAAGCGTAGCTTAACCTTATCAATCAAACCGTGCGGCTGTTATTGCTTAGCCACAAGAGATATTTGTCATATTATTATATTTATTTATCTATATATTTAAGACAGCAAAGATAGGTCCTCTGACTGTCGAGCGAGGTATGAGACCTAGTCTTTTGAGTTATCAGTGGTCTCTGGCTCTGACTGCTTGAAATATATACGCTTAGCTTTATTATAAGTAGGACTGTCCACTAAAAACGTTAAAGTTAAACTAAAATCAATGACATCTGTATCGTATGGCTTCAATGTTTCCCTGACGTTCAAAAGGGTTTATTTATTTCTGTAATTAAAACGTTTTAAAACCAATTACAAAAATTAAAGACATGGGTTGCACAAAAATAAACATTTCCACAAAAGAGAAAATAATACAAAATATTAAGACAAAGTAAAAACTTAACAACACTTTCATAAATCTCCCTCACAGTACTTCTGACATGCCGATAAAATCTTCGTCCATTCGTCCGCAAACAGATCGTTTGTTTGGTTAGTGTCCAAGAGCGTCAGTAGTTGTGTGGGACAAAAAAAACGAGCCAGCACAGCATGCAGATCAGGCGCGTCAATAGTGCCACGGAACGTTTTACAAGCTATGGTGAGCTGGTCTGTTGCTTGTCTTACCTCTAACGAGTTATATCCGAGGCATCCCAGTAGAAATTTAGTTGGATAGAGGTAAGGAATTAAGGATAATAGCAATGTTTACGCTTGTAGAGAAACCGAAGGAATGCTTTTTGTACCTTTTCTAATAAAAGGGCGTAGGTACTTTCATATGGGTTCCACACGCAGGAGCAAGATTCTAGTTTCCTACGTACGAGAACATTAAATATAATTTTTATGGCATGTGCGGAGCGAAAATCACGGCAATTACGCAGCACAAAACCCAATCTTTGATAGGATTCCTTAGCTACCGTGGCAATGTGGTCATGGAAGGTGAGCTTTCGGTCGAATGTGACTCCCAGATCTTTTATGGCTGTTGTTTTTATGATGGTATTGTCATTTAATTTGTATTCATAACTGACTGGGTGCCGCATTCGACCGAATGTCATTCCAAAACATTTCGAGGGATTAAATTCCATCTTATTGCCCAAGCTCCACTTGTATATCGGGTCAATGGCTTGCTGTAGTGCTGAATTTTGCGTGTGATAAAAGTTCCACGTCCGTCGGTCCGTATCTGCAAAGGTTTATTTTGAAGGGCGTAAGGCGCTGTTGTCATTAGATGCACTTAAATAGACGATACTGAACGTGAATTTGGAAGCTTTTCATAGTGGCACATTAGCTCGGTTTGGATATTTAGAGAGTCGTATATCGTATACGGAGGTCGCGGCTTCCATTCCCGCATGTACCGATATGCCTTTTTGTTCAGAACTGTAATTTGATAAATGATTTTATTTTAATAAATAGCTTTGTGTAAACAATTTATAACACGTCAAATATATTGTAAAAACTCTAAAATCCAATTTCTCTAATAACACTGAAACGAAACTCGGTTTAAAATAACTTTACCTACTCTTAATAAATTGGACGCGTCGCAATAGTTACGTAACTTTTTCGACGCGAGTGTTACATCCCAAAGTTTGAACATAGATATAAAATAGGTACCAAATTGTTTACGCAGATAAAGTACTGCTGCCATCAGAGAACTCACTTCAAAGTATTGGGAACAGGGTCTAAGCTACTTTGGTGATCAGAGCTCCTGAGAGAACTCGTTATGGTACGCACCGTGTCAAGAAGTACTGCTTTCTGGTTTAAGCTCTTGATCCAGCTGCCTAAAGAGAGAGTCCCCTCAGGTGTTAGTCGATGCTCTTGGCTAATCCTTAGTAATATTATAAACGCGAAAGTTTGTATGTATAGATCTATGGATGTATGGATGTATGTTACTCTTTTACGCAAAAACGGCTGAACGGATTTAGATAAAATTTGACACACAGATCTTTTATAATCTAGATTAACACATAGGATAATTTTTATCCTGGTAGTGTGATACCGCGGGATAATATGCTATATTTTTGTATAGAATCCACTTAGGCTTCACACGAAGTGATCTAGATTACACCTACTATCTGATTTAAGTTATATCAAGAGCAATAAAAAAAATAAACAACGTGTAAAAAAATTAACACAATGACCAAATCTATATTTATTAACACGCTTTTATTAGCTTCACCTGTATTTTTGTTTGGAACCGACTCCTTTGGACTTGACTTTGACCCACTTCAAACGGCTTTCATTAAACTTTGTAGACTTATCTTCTTCTTCTTAGCGTATCGAGGGCAAATAAATTCAAACATCTTTGGCCCAAAATCCGGCTGCGCCAACTCCGCTCGCTGTCGCAGTCATAAGATCGTCAAATCCACAAGTAACAGGGCATGCGGCGCAGGATAGAAGGTGAGCCATTGTCTGTGGGAGGTGCCGCATACGCACTAGAGATCTGAGCCGTCCGTGAACCCCCATCTGTGGAGATTGTCTTTGCTCCAGCCCACGTTCACACGGCACTGATCAGTGTGATCTTGTCGTGTCATCGCACCACTTTACCGCTGCAGGTACGATTTAATCAGGGCAATGTTTTTCTGTTCAACAAGATTTGGGGTGCTTGTGGCTAACAGCCGCAGCAGATGCGAGTGCCATGCTACTGATTATACCATACCCTAATTGCTGGAGTGACCCTAAGTGCCCGTTCACCTGCACCTCGGATGACCTAAAGAATGCCAGTGCTGCCGCAATTAACGTGGCCAGTTACTGGGCCCAAACTAAAAAAAAAACTGTACGAGTACCATCGACACGAAAAGAAGAAAAAGAAGGGTAGCTTGCCACAGTTGCACGCAGAGTTTAGTATGTGAAATAATGAAGTTAGCGATTCCGCGATAACTTGTAACAACAGAAAAATACGAGAAAACATTCGTTACAAATGTTTACTTATACGTTGTACAGTCAGTCCCAAAAAGATGTACACACGCACAAGGAACCATTTTATTGTCAATAACCTTTGCTCAATAAAAGGATTCGGTTTCTTTTTTGGTGCTAAATCAACAAACAGCTTCTCCTGCTCTGGGTGGAGCACAATCCTCACCCCTGGCAGGCGCCGGCCCTAGTGGACCCCATCAGTTCGTGCTGACATCTCTTTGAGGCGCGCGTGGAACATAACGTGCCGTCGAACTGGGCTTGGTCCTTACCGGACAACGAGCTACCTATTACTCGGCGTCCGCAAGCCCGCTCCTACGGTGGCCGGGAATCAGCCTGGGATTCTCAACGCCCAGGGCGTCTCCTGCGGCAGGTAGGGCCGTGAGGACGCAAATATTGCCTCTCCCTCACGTGCGCTGCCTCCCTCTTCGCGAGCGTCACTGCTACACAGAAGGAGGTGACGGTTGCACTGTCGCTCCGTACCATGGCCTGGACTAGGACCGCCACCGATCACCTCCACAAAAACACGGCGGTGCTCCGGCCAAGTCGGGCAGACCTCCACCGTATGCTCCACCGTGTCCTTGAGGCGATCTACGCAGCGGAAACACCCGGGCGTTTTCTCCCGCCTTATGCGAAACAAGAACCTCCCGAAACACCCGTGTCCGGTGAGGACCTGCGTCAGGCGGAAGGTGAGGACACCGTGGCACCTCTCAATCCACTCCTCAAAGCGGGGACTTACCGTCGCAATCATGGCGTGACCAACACTGGTTTGCGACAATCGCACTCTCCATGTCGCCATGTGATCCCGCCGGAGCTCGGTCCGCTGTGCTGCGATTTCTCACGGCAGTGGAGTAACGCCCCGGGGTTTTTCCTCATCGCGCCACTCCCAAGTGTGCGCGAGGACCTTTTGCCTCCAGATCCTATGGCGGCTAAAATGGTACGGTGGATCGTATATGTACAATTTCCAAAGAAGATAAGTTCCCAGAGTCGTCGGATATAGTTAAGCTTTAGTACAAAATCGAAGGATGTTTTTGAATGAAAAAAATTATAAATATGAACTGTTTGGTTTCTATCTCGTAATTCAATAAAAATTTATTCGAATCGTTTTCTTATTATACTTCAATTATATCCGACGACCCTGGCAACTAATCTCTTTTGGTGATCGTACCTACAATACATAGAATACAGTAAATATTACCAAACCAAAGTAAACGTTTTGTCCCAAAACATCAGTAGGTACACCCTCTGACCAAAACAAGGTAATTTACATAAGTCTCATAAACATGTACAGTCTCACGTACAGTAATTTAGATAAACCAGTATACATCCAGTAATAATAAAGCTGAAGAGTTTGTTTGTTTGAACTCGCTAATCTCTGGACCAGAGAGACGGATTTGAAAAAGCATTTGATAGCTCAATTTTTAAGGAAGGCCTAATATTTAACATCACGGTGCGACCCTTGGGAGCTGAGCAAATGTAACAAAATCAAGCGTATGACGTCGCGAGCAGAAGTTAGTCGTTCAATAACGAAGTAAATAAATCTTAAATTTCATTCAATTCAAAAGTTCAACTTCAAGAGGTGTTCGAAATAAGTATTTTGTTGAAAATGCAATAACGTAATAAAATTGAATTACTCCTATGCATCAGACTGACATATTATTATTGTCATGACAACAATCACATCTTAAGGCAACTCGCCAGAAGCACTTACGTGTAATGTAATGCAACAGTGCAGATTCGAGTATTTAATCATGGAATGCGTCCAGGCGAGCTTAACAGTGCGTAACAGTAATGATACAACATGGCAGCAGTGAGTGCGGGAACCCGATTACTGAGCGCAATATTTTAACGCAATGCTCAAAATCAAATCATGGAATATTAATCGCACGCGAATACCCGGTGAGTGACCCCTGACCTTGAAAAGCGCAACATTTGATGAACATTCATGATTTATCTATTTGTACCTTTATTCAAATCAAAACACTAAAACAAATGGCAGCATAGCTATGAAAATTACTATTATTTAACTGCTCCTAAATCACGATGGTTTTTTTTGCAAATCTATAGCATAATAACATTAAAAACCAAAAATTCTAATTTCAACTCTTTCCTAAAGGTTTTATCGCAATCATGTCATTTGGTATAGGTTTCAAACAGTTCTTTATATTACGAGTCAGCAGCTGGGCTGATAATGCCAACATTCGTGTGAGTTCATACATAACAAACACAGCCAAGTCATATAATTAGGTTTGATAAATCAAATTATGTTCTATCATTATTTTTACCTTGCTTTGCAATTCAGTCAGACCTTTTAAATTATTATGTTATAATACTTTGAATACTAGGGTTGCAATTTGGCCTGTAGAATGAGCCACCCTCTTCGTGGCTACACTAAAAAAAAACTACCTCCTACCTCGATAGATGGCGTTAGGATGAAAATTAAAACTCGCTATGGTTTCGTTACCACGAAGACTATAAGGGTCGCCGGAATTAATCTCTGAAGTGAATATTGAATTATTATACAAACATTTGTTTGGAAATTTTTCAAACTAGCAGTTAATTTTTGACAAGTCAACGTTGCATGCTATGCGTTCGACTTTTTAAGACGCTCATTTCAGTATATTACAAAGTACTCTGTCACGCTCAGTCAGTCATATGATGCATCAAGCGCAGGGCCACTGTGGGAACAAAACTAAGTGCGGTTAGCTTCGCTCATGTCACGTGGCCAACGTTTTAGTTGTCACTAATAATAATGTGCGTGATGTATTTAACTAACCGTATTGTAATGGAATGTTGTTTATCAAATTAAAATAAGAATAGAGTGATTGACATTAAAAAAAAACGTTTTATCGTATTTCTTACGATGAAAGGTTTTTTTTTATCGAGCAAGGGGTGTTTGATGTCCATAAATATTTTAATGACATAATATATTGATAAAAGTAGTAAATATGAAAACAAACGTAACAAGCACCCTACGCTTATATACTATATTTTATTTGTGATAATATCGCTGTATTCTTATTTTAATTTGATTGAAGATTATTTTCAACTCTTTATTTGGTTTTCTAATAAAGCGTGTGTTTTTTTTAGTTTTTAAACTATAATTTTATATAACTTTTAGATTAATAGACCGTTAAAGTGGTTTAATGTTAAAATAAGTCCCAAAGATTCTGGTCAGGAGAATGAGACTAAGTTATCAAGTTATCTACTTAATGAATTGCCATCGGTTCTTGAAAGTATGCTAGATTTCAATTTAATCTTACGTTTTGAAATGGGTGAAAAACAGGTTCAAAGATTCCGTTTCATACATTGATATATGTATAGTGATAGATGGATACAGGAAAGCAGCTAAAGGAGAAGCTGATATAAAAGCGTTTAAAAACAGGATAAAGTATTCAAATATCGAAGAAAATATTTGTGTACTGCTTTCTTTCATAGTAAAATAGTGGTTATTACCAGTAACAGCGCTATCTCTGCATTTCGCTAAATTAATCTGAGGAGAAAATATATGACACAGCCGATTGGTCGCGATTAAGCAAGTTATTGAGAATCGAGAAATTCTTATTATTTTCGGTGCCCGTGTAACATTAATAATTTAAGTAAGTTCACCGACTGTTTGGTTGAAATAAATGCAATTGTGGAATGTTATAATGTGGATAATGTGTTTTGGTTGGGAGAATTCAACGCGCACCCGGGTGAGTTATTGTGTAATGAATTATTACAATTTTGTTGTGATTGTCATTTAACCTGTGCGGATATTGACATGCTTGGTAGAATTTCAGACACCTATACGTTTATGAGTGACTCACGTCGGTGTGTTAAATGGTTGGATCACTGCTTGGTAACAACTGTTACTAAGTGTTTTATTTTAATGTGTTAGTGCCGAAATGTAATTGAGTGAAATAGAAATTCTGGACAAATACGTCATTACTCTGATCTTTGTCATGAGGCCCTGCGAGATACTGATTTTCCTAGTCAGTTTATGAAATGTAGTGATAAGTTATGTAATAATTAACATCACAGATTAGTAATGGAGTCTGTCGCCACTCCCAGTACAATCTCTATGGAGTAAATTCTTATATTGTTATTAATAATTTTGTATCCCGATTTTATTTTGTTATTAATGATTCTGTATCCTAATTTCATCTTATTACTTATTAATTTTGTTTTCTAGTTTTTTGTATCCTAATTTTTATCCCAGTTCTGTCTAATTTTATTAAATGTTATCTAATGTTATCTAATTGTACCTAATAATATCTACTTTTACCTTATTTTTACTAATTTTGTTCAATCTTTTGTCTAGTTTTATATGTAATTTAATTTGCTTGTTCTATGTTTCTATGATTGTGTGTGTAATAACCTGTATTGACCGATAACTTGTATGTGTGGTGCAAACTGTTAGTATAAGTTGGTTATTAATAAATAAATAAATAAATAAATAAAAGTAATTAACAGTATGTACAAACAAATTGTACTATTTTACAGACGGCTGTTAGTTCGAGCCATAATACATTTGTAAAGAATAAGAATAGATTTGTAGCGGGGTGGAATATTCATACGCGGGTGCGGCTTGGGTTTCAAAGGTGGATCTCACATGGAAAACCTGCATCTGGGGATGAATATCAGAAAATTAAAGATCGATACATAGATTTAAAACTAAGTTGAAGTGGTGTCAGAACAATGGAAGTCAGATACCAATGGATATCATTGCAACCCTTCACTTTGAAGCCTAAGCTGAGCCTGCCGTCGAGCGTTGATGGCTTATCACATAGCAGATATAGCCAAAATGTTCATGAACCACTTTAAAGTCACACCGCGTAGAACAAATGCGTCTAGGCGAGGCATTCAGACCTCGTGTGAAGGTGATCCTCATAATATAAGATTCAACGTGAAAGATGTAAACGATGCGTTAAAAATCATGAGACGAGGCAGGTCACCAGGGCACGATGGTTTGAGTGTTGAGCATTTAAGGTCAGCTGGTGTACCTACATTTACCTAGGCTACTCGCCATGTTAGGTATTTCATTTTTGTGTAGGTCACTCTTACCTGCTTGACGATCTCGTAAAAGCTGTCGATTGATTTATGATTTTATTTTTGTAAGTAAGTTTGTTTAAACACTTTTACACATCAATGAGGTCAGCGTAGTTGCTCTCATAGTTAAAAATAAGATGGATAATTCATCCCCATTACATGCATATTTAACTGGGTACAGTCATTGGCAAAGTGCTGGACGGCCTCTTTGAGAGACCGTTGAAGATGCAAATCAAATTCAACGACGCTTTTAGAACCGGTTTGTCGACGGAAAATACAATACTGTGTCTCAAGTAGATTGTCCTGTACTACACAGACAGGAAGAAACCTGTATATGGTTGTTTTCTAGACCTGTTGAAGGCTTTTCACCTGGTGAATTATGACATTCTGTGGCAAAAAATGTCGGATGTAGCAGATCTTCCACCTGAGCTTATAAAAGTATTTAAATTTTGGCATGAAAGTCAGATAAAAGGTGTTAGATGGTCAGATGCTCAATCAATACAGTATGGGCTATATTGTGGAGTGAGACAGGAGGGTTGATTTCACCTACTCTGTTTAATCTGTACATAGACCAGCTGGTTGGTGAGCTGAGTAGTATTATGCTTGGTTGTTCTGTAGATGGTAGAATGATCAACGACATTAGTTATGCTAATGACGTGGTACTGCTCAGCCCATCAATCTGTAGACTAAGGAAGTGGTTGGCCATATGTGAGAGGTATGCGGAGGCTCATGGCTTGAGGTATAATGCTACCAAAAGTGAGGTGGTAGATTTTAAAGCATATAATAATACACCTACGAACATACCACCGGTGACGTTACTAAACTCTACTGCTGCTACTACTACTGTCTACGAATAATGCGCTAAGGAAATATCCTTAGCGCATTATTGATGCACTGTACCCGATGCACTGGAAAACCGAGGCAGCCCCAACAATAGTTGGGGCTGCCTCGGTTTTGCAGTGCATCGGGCATGTTTGTGGAAGTGCGAGTAGATGACTTTCATGCCATCATGGGCAAACGGTGTGCACTAATGTGGTTGTTGCACTAATTCAGAGGTAGCCCTAACAATAGTTTAGCTACACTGGTGGACAAGGTTGCTGAATCATTTATAATTGCAGTCGTCCACAGTACGTATTGCATGAACCGCCTTTAGGTCATCAGCGTACATAAAGAATTAGGAGTTTTTCATGCATTTCTTGATTTCGTTTTAAATTAATTAATTTATCAGTAAAACACGTTCTCTCCTTAGTTTTATAATATGATTGAAACTGTATTTTTGTTCTTTCCTGAGTTTATTGCATCTGTTTATGATTTTATTTAGTTTTGCATATTTTTTTAACTTATTTAGACTTACTTTATAACTACTATTATTAGTGACTAGTTTCTTTATTTTCGGCAACGCTTCCGTCGTTTAGTCCACAGGAACCTAACAATGTTCTGAGATAAAAAACAACCGACTTTCAATAAAAATACTACAACGTAAAAAAATATATAAAAACATTTATAATTAAATAACATACATAATTTCAACAAGTGATTTTTCAGGGAGTTTTTCGTGATTATGCAACTACATAATTTCGTTTACCTTCACTTGCTAGTTTGCTACCTTTCAAACTATTCTTTTTGCAAAACGGAAAAAAAATCGATTATGGTCCTAGGGCAATAAAGGTATTATTGTAAATTTTAAAAGGATGCCTCCGATTGAATGAGCTTGCATAAAGTATTCAGTTTTTAATGTTCAACCGCTTGTAACTTTTATAAAAAGTTTGTAGATTAAAGATCACTTTTTACGCAGTTGGGTTCTTTAATTTTTTAAATTGTTTTTTTACTAGCTTGCTTCGTCCGCGTGGAGGTCGAATACGATCCCACGGGAATGTACCATCGGGATAAAAAGTATCCTATGTGTTTTTATAGGTTACAAACGAAACTATCTGTGTGTACCTATGTATTGTGTGCCAAATTTTATACAAATCCGTTCAGGCGTTTTGCGTGATTAAGTAACAAACATCCAAACATCTAAATATCCAAACATACAAACTTTAACATTTATAACATTAGTAGGAAGTAGGATACTACTTTGTAGTTAATATATCGGCCATTTTATTATTCAGCATTTTGATTTATACCCTGTGTCACTCTTACTATTGAGACGAATGTAACGACGCCTCTCAAGCTAAAATCCATTAACCCGTTTAGGCTATAGAGCGTCCCAAAGAAATATGACTACATACATAGGTACATAGTTTCACTCGAAAAACATAAACCTCCATCTGGAACAATCAGGTATTTTTTTTTTTTTTTTTATCTAATTTAATAGCTTCTTGTTCCCAAATTGATATTAATCTGATATGTCTACGAATATGTACTATCGAACCCGAGAGTTCTAGGTAACCGGAAATATGAATAAAGGTCAAATGAAGGGCTGTAGGCATATAAATATAAACTTCACGTTTATTCCATGTACTAGTCCATTACAGCACTGCGCCTGATAATCAATTTATTATCCCCGAAACAAAACCTATCCTAGTCTATCTGAAGGATAGAATCTAGACCCATCTTCTTGACAGTTCGAATGTGACAAAGCCATTTCATTACCTGCCTGTATTTACATAAAGGTTGCATTCGGTAAGCTACCAATCTTTACAGTTTTACCAAAGGGTATCGTATTACCTAGTAACTAGGTTGTGAAGGTCAGATAGGCAGTCGCTCCATGTAAAATAATGGTATTCAGCTGCATCCGGTTAGACTGGAAGCCGACCCCAACATAGTTGAGGAAAGAGTAGGCAGCTGATGATGTCTTGGTAGTTTTTTTTTTTTTGTACATAATTCTTAAGTTCCATGGCGTATTTTCGTGGAACACCATTTTGTGTAGAATTAGGTCATAAATAAATTTATAATTGGTACCTCACATAATATTAACCCATGAAGGTAGGTTTGATCAGATAAAAACAACTTGCTAACGTCATTTGTCTTTCCAAAAAAACAGTACAGTTTTTACACGCTGTATATTAGCTTCACTTGTATGTTTGTTTGTATGTTTGTATGTAACCGACTCCTTTGAGCGCGATTTTGACCCACTTTAAACGGCCAGATTTCATTGAAACTTTGTAAACTTGTCGAGGACCGATGACAAATAAATAATTTAAAAAAAAATGAGAAACCATTTTAGTTAGCAGAACTAAAAAATAGAAAATAAATAATAGTTTAAAAAACTAAAAAACACGCTTTAAAAACCAAACTAAAAAAGGAGAAAATAATTTAATTCAATTAAAAAGCGTGGGGTGATCAGATTTCATTTAAACTTTGTAGACTTATCGAGGACCGATGACAATTCAATAATAAAAATAAAAATAAAACCGAAAAATCACGCTTTTGTAGTTAGTTGAACTAAAAAAGTAGAAAATAATTTAATTCTATTAAAAAGTGCTTGATATTAATTGATTATAAAACTACCTCAAAAAGCAAACCACGCTTTTTAATAGAATTATTAAGTATATATCAGTAACACTTTACAAACACACTTAATGAAGCGGTAAAAAAAAATACCAATTAATTTGGAAACAGAAATATCCTTCCAAGGTACAATGCGCGAGGCCGACTCACACTTGGCCGGTTTTTCCTTTTATCAGACAGGTTAACGAGCTTGGCCGCACGGCCCAGCCCGCTAAGCCGTCTGGCAGCCGAACGGTCTCCGCATTCGAACGTTGCGTTGGTGCAGACATACGTACAGCTATGCAACAAAACACAGGAGTAGTGGGAGAAATAGGCTCTCTACATACCATCCGATCCTCTCTGACACAATTTCATTAAGATTTACAAACTTGTTTGGGTTTTATTTCAAGCTTGTCCATCAAGGGCTGCAATGGTGACCGCGCTGTGTTGGCCTGGAACTGCGCTATGCTGCACTTCTGGCCATCATCAGTGCTGTCATTACAGATCGCGGCAGTTATGTACTATTGTTGTTTGTCGTGCAAGTGGACCATATACTAGAAGTGCCAGTTCTCATGATTGAAGCATTTTTTTTTTTAAATATTTACGGCGATGACTGTAAAAACATTTCTGAATTTGACAGACAAGTATTTGTGTTCTGTTAGGTAGTACTAATAAAAAAATGCTGCATGTATTTCAATAAGATGTGCTGGTGAATATCTCCAAGAAACAGTCTCTGTAATGGTTTACAAAACAGAGACAAAAAGTCAGGAAGAAAACTCAGACAGAAAGTCTTGAAAAATTGATTTCAAGACTTCCTTTGCATACCTAGCCCGTAGTAGCTCAGCATTAGGTGAGCAAATACGGGCTAGGTAAGTCTTGAAAACATTTTAGTGCGACACTTGAGCGGATCTGCTAGTCTAATATGATTCGATGTTCCTATGTTCTTTGGAAGGAGGTGGGGTTAGGTTGGGGCAAAGGATACTTTTCAGGGTCTTTAACCATGTTTTGGGCGATTATTTATATTGCAATACAATAATAACAACAAAAATCTTATCTTTCAAAACTGAAATACCTAGCGAGAGTTGTTTTGGTTTTTAACCGACTTCAAAAAAGGAGGAGGTTCTCAATTCAACTGTTTTTTTGTTTGTTAGCTCGAGAACTTTCGACTGGGTGAACCGATTTTGTTAATTATTCTTTTATTTGAAAGCTGGTGCTCCCCGTGTGGTCCCATTTAAATTTCATAATTATAGATCTGATGATGCGTTTCGGAGACAGACAACGGAACTCTTAAAAAATTACGGTAACTCAACCGCGACTGCTGCTATCGCATAAATATGCTTTTTTTTTGACCCCGAGGATGATGAAATTTCGAATTGGTGTGGGGTACGTACTATAACTAAAAACTAAACACTTTATCCAATAAAAAAAAACAGCCGATTTCCGGAAAAACACTAAAAAGTAAAAAATATACTTTAATTTCGGAAGGCGGTGACAAAAAATTCAAATACATATCCAAAGTCACCGACTTCCGAAATTAAAGTAATTTTTCACTTTTTAGTGTTTTTTCCGGAGGTCGGTTGTTTTTTTTTTGGAAAAAGTTTTTATAAAGAAACAGCTTCAGCATATTCAGCTTACTAAATGTATAATAACAAATTTGTCAATACCCTCAATGTTAAGACTGGGCTTAATTTGTAGTTGGCAAAAAATTACATTTGCATGTACCATGACTATGTAAAGTAAAAACATCCGAACTGAATTATTGCAAGCCTTATTCCTTACCAATATTGTTGGATGGCGCATGCGTGGTATGTCTCCCGAACTCAGAGCACCGCGAGTGGACACAGCTGCCATCAGCTGGCGGCTCCGAGCGGACGCCGTCAAATGTTGGCAGTTATCTGAAAAGATCATTGAACACATAAGTACAGGGCTTGACATAACTAAAAAAAATTGTGTGTACTTTTAGGAAGCCTCTGCCAAGCTCTTTGGAAAATACAAGGCTGTGTGATATTTATTTATTTATTAACACCAACAAGCACAACATGTAACAGTTTCCCAAAACGATGTTATACAGACTTATTAAACTATTTGCATCTATAAAATACACTAACATAAAATTGAACAATAAAAATAAAACAAAAAATTAGTTAAAAATTACAATTTCAAATAATGCCTTCTTCAATGCACCTTTGTGCTCCTGATGCAAATTTCGGCAGGTCATCGAAAATATCTTCCGTCGGCATATTATTAATAATACGAGCGGCCCTTGACAAAGGGGCAAACTTTAACAAATTTGTCCTAGCCCATGGTATATCCAACAAAGCGGGGCGGCGACGCGCCCCCACATACCCGTCCGGGACACGCAGCCGCAGCGCCTCCAGCACATCCGGGTGGTGCACCAGTCATAGACATAGGCATAGTCAAGACAGACAACAAAATTCCAACAACAGCGATATACGTTGCGTTAGTTTCCAACCATGCAAGCTTAAATGATATATTTTGTGATTTTTACTTTGAAAATTAAGAACAGACAGTTTAGATAATTATTTGATTGTGGCAGACAGATCGACAGACGATCAGACGGGCGATAGTGCAGGCTTATTAGTAGTAGCACGATACACGTGTACATTATTTTTATAGGTACAGCATTTTGTGAATGAACAACTTAAATACATAATTTCATCCCCTTAAGGGTTGAAATTCCATCAACATCCACGTTGCGTTAGTCCAGCCATGAGCCTAAATAATAAAGGACATTGTTCGTCGTCCATTCATCGTTTTTCTAAGAACCAAATGTGTAAATTGACGATCTAGTTCAGTTAGAAAAAAATTGTACATATGTCTACGTCTTTAAGGAACATAATTGCGTAATAATGTTATTGCATCAATTATTACGAATTTAATTTTTTGTCATACCAAATAATTGCTTATGTTTGTTAAAGTTAGAGAATATTATTGCGTTTATGAAGGAAATTTACGATGTTTAGTGTAAGTAACGTACGTAGGTCGACAATATTTTGATTTTTTACGTCAGTTGTGATTGCGAATTGGTTACACCTGTTTGTATTTTTTGTCTAGAAAAGTTTATAGTACACACGTATAGTATTAGTTTTTATTTATGTGTAAATAGTTAACTTTGTAGTATAAATATATTCAGAAAAGTATGTGAATATTAGTTAGGTAGTAGATAATTCTTCTAAGTAGGTACACATAATTTATAAATCAGTAAATACTGACTCCTAAAAAAAGTGTGGCATGGGGTCAGTTTACCGATAAAGGTGATTTTAAAGCAGAGTGTAAAATGTGTAAAGCTGTTTTCTCGTACAAATCAGGAGGCACAAATCTCATGAAACATATCCAGAGAAAACATCTTCCGGTAAATTTAGTTAGAATGGGCAATAATTTGAACCAACTAGAAAATCCACCTATTCAAGAAGTACAGATGAATCCCCCACCAATGTCACAAACTACTGCAGCCGGTTTTTCCTCTCATAATGTCGAGGTCGTGTATGGTAAAAACTCATCGATCCAGCATATCGGCATTTCATAGACGCGATTGTAATAAAATTGATAATCACTTAATTAATCTATTTGTATGTGATATGCAGCCTTTTTTCATTATAGAAGTAAAGGAATTTCGTGAACTGATCAAGTTTGCATTCCCGAATTATATAATACCATCTAGAAAATACTTTGCGATCTAATAATTGAAAAATCAGCCCTTAGTATATCAATTATCACTCCAAGACCAATAGGTCTTAGAGTGATAATATATGGCTTATAACCTTCCTCAATAAATGTGCTATCTAACACTCAATATTTTTTTCAAATCAGTCCAGCAGTTTCTGAGATACGAGATGAGAGCGCGTACAAGCAAACTAACAAACTCTTTAGCTTTATAGATTAAGACTAAGTATAGATTAATCTGTTGCATTTCCTTATTTGAGCGACTAGGCCCCTAAACTGTCTGAACTAGCTACCTGTAATACAATAAAATAGTTTTTGTAGATAATGGGCTCTTTTCCAGTTAAAATAACGTTATTTATTATACAAGGTGCTCGCCTTTTTGTAAAATATAATGAAACTTGATCAGGAGGGTGATTGATGTTTGACGATTTATGAGGCTATCAGCGCAAAAGTGGTGTAACCCACAATTTTTGTTGGGTATGGTTTTGGTGTAAAATACTTTCGTTAAATTATGAAATTTCAATACAATAGTGGCATAAGCACCTTTTAGTATCCAGCAATAGATGGCGCTGACAAACATTGTTTTTGCACGGGGCTTATTAAAGCAAAACAATAGAGCAAGAGTGGTGTAAACTCCTAATGAAGTAGTCTGGGGTTACACCACTTTTGCGATGTTCTAGTAAAACTGGCTGAGATTACAGGTCAAAACTATATTATTTATGAACCGGTAAGTACCGACTTCAAATTTTTTGATTATTCAGAAGACGAAAATCTGCGGATTGAACTGCCTACTTTGCTAAACCTCGTGATTATGCCCTCTGCATATTTTATAATTTTGACATGCCACATAATAATACGGTCCCACTGGTGGTATTGTTATAAAATTATTATTACATTACTATGTTATAGAATCTGGTATAGAATCTAGGTGTTTAAACTCAATAATCGCCATTTTGGTTACAATAGTGATGGTCGACGTTAAATAACATAAAAACTGAGTATTTTGGAAATACAAATACACACTTTAAGGGCAGTGGTTAAATACATCATTGTAATTATTTAACGAACTAATTTATTATTTAAGTTAAATTAGTAGTGGTAGTGAATGTGATAAATTAATCCAAGGTCGAAGTTTCGCGCCAATCGTATGTATTTTTTTTGGTAAGTAGCACTCTGTATACAGACTACAGGACAATACAGATAAAACCCATACACCCAGGTTTGGATTAAAATTAATATACTAAGGGCTGATTTTTCAATAGTCCGATAACTTTTATCTGAGGAATAAATATGTCAGTTTTACAGCTTTTGTATGGTTAATATGCCAAACTGTTTAGCTTTATTCTTCAGATAAAGCTGATGTTATCTGACTATTGAAAAATCAGCTCTTAGTGTAGCTCTGTATTTTTAGTAGAAAGCCGGAAAGATCCAGAATACTTCGAGAAAGTAAAGTAGAATTTAGTATAAAGACAATCAGGCTTCTACTTAATTACTTTTAGTACAGTAGCAATAACCAGCTATAGAGTGCCTAGTTAAAGGTCTGGTTCATCATTCACATCAGGACAAAATAGATTCTTAAAAGTTGGAGTCTTGAAAAGCCTTACTCAGTTAATAAGACTTTTATTCAAATTAATATACTTACTGCAGAAACTATCAAGGTAGCTTTGTCGTTCCTAGCAGCAAGCCTGGTCTTCCTCCGACTCCAAGGACCGAGATACTTACTTAGCCCCATACGTCAGTAGTTACGTTTTAATACCAGGGAAAATATAGGGGTTTTAAAACACAATAAAAGTTGCACAATATTTTTTAAACTTTTAATTTGCTTTGTTGTGTGTATTGTATAATTGAATAATTAAATTTATTAGACAGACGCTTCGAAAATGAAAATAATTGCGAATAAGAACATTGTCAGAGCTTCAAAAATGAGACAGTAATGATAAATGATTTTATTTCTATAAGTAGGTTTGTACAAACACTTTTACACGTCAGTCATATTTTTTTTTTAAACTATAAGGTCGGCGTTTTTTTTTTTTCGCGTTTCCTACTCTGAGAAGAAAGGCCGAAACAAACTTAGAGGTCACAGTCTATTTTAAAGTCCAGACATAATCTTGGTCAGATCATGTGAAGACCATGTGGATTGGTGTCTGAAATGGTCTTTTGAGGAAAGAACCACACAGATTGAGTGGACCTGTCCAATCAGTGCACGCATTTATCAGTAATCATGCAGCTCAACTCAGAACTTGAGAAGCTCAAAGATTTGACGAACAATACCAAAGAAAGGGCATTTGGGTAGGCCGCATAAATTACTCAAACTGCCAGATTAACATTAAAACTAACTGAGAAAGAGATGAAACACAAAACAAAAAAAAAACAAAACATGACCCACACAGTCCTCACATTCACAATAATTAAAACAATAATAATATTATACTTCTCAAAGTAAATATTCATGTCAAAGTGTATATAATAATAATCAAATGTCGAAGAGTATAAGTTCGCAAAAAAAAAACAACATTCAGTATGCAAAAATTGGAGCAGGTCAATCCCAAGATGTTTTGTTCTCAATATAATCCTTAACGGTTTATAAGGCTTTCAGGCACAACTTACGTTTAATGAATGATTTAAATTGAGACTTAGAACTTGAACATGGCTTGGAAGTTTGTTATAAAAGCGTATACATTGACATCTGAAAGATACACCTATTTTTTTGAGCCTTGTTGATGGTACAACAAATTTTTGTTTGTTCCTAGTATTTATACTATGGATATCACTGTATTTTTTAAACAATTTAATATTTTTATGGGGCTACTGGACTATGTGCACTAGTGAGAAGAGAAAATTTCCAAGTTAAAAAGTATTCTGATGTAAACTATGACAAAAATATACCAAAATAGTCAACAACAAACATAAACTTTTTCTTAAACATATCTACACTAAAAAAACATAAATTAAAAAAGAACATAATACCAGGTCGGGCGAATAAGAATCAAAACGATTTTGTTATTATTGCATAGATATCACTCTGATTAACTAAGCCTAAGACATCTTACGAGTGGTATCACAGCCAAGGCAGGATCTCAACGCGGACGTTTATGCTCCAGCCCGTCTTTCCTAGTGTTGTCAGCTTGAGGACGCAGGTCACTCGAAGCAGACGTTACACCGTGTTGAACTTCAAGTCATCGGCAATCATGATCTCGATTTCGTACTGCTCCAACAGTAGCCGCGGTTCCGCCAAGCCCTTGGCAACCGGTTTCATTTCTGCAATAGAAGCAGTTAGAAATCTTTAGTACGTGAAGTTCATTGAAAGGTCAAACGATCATCTACCGGATGACCTTGTTTATGGGTCGTGAAATTAATTAGCAAGACAAACTGGAGTAGTTGCCGAAGGCTGGACAAATAAACATGTTAAACAGACTTGTAGCAAGCACCCCAATATTTAAAAAGAAATCAGAAGGGGAGCGTATTGGCGTCGTCAGTAAAAGTTGATGTTAATAAAATGTCCATAACAATGAGCTTGTTACTATAACAATCAAACACAAGGTGTGACTGCAATAAACACAATACATGTAGTACCATAGTTCTGATACATTTAGATGGACATTATAATGTAACCAAAATCATAGCACATCTGGTCGGGCGCGGCAGTGGCGCCGGACAGCTCACTGACAGAGCTGTGCCCGCTGCGCTGCTGCAAACCGTCGGCACCACGCGGCTGCGGTTGGGTTGCCGCATCCCCCTGGTTGGTCAGGTCATATTGTACAGCATCGCCGCAACCAACTTCTACATGTTCTCCACGGCGCAGTCGTGGGTTGCGGCCCTGGCAGGCGGCGCAGACGTCTTATCCATTTCTGAAATGAGACAATACAATAATAAAAACCGATGTACTCGTAATCGCGGACTGTTTCGTAGCATCGCGCGTCGGTCAACGGCGTAGCGTGGTTGGAGCAATTTTGTGTAATCTCTAAAATTTTGCGGTAGATTCGTTTTCCGTCAATAAGAAATATAAATTAGTTCTTGCATGAAACATAGCTTGTATGTTTGAAGAACATACAAACATACCCTAGTTAATTTATCTACGAAAAACACTTTAATATGTTCGGAAAACTAGGAAAGGATAAAACACTTGATTAATCTCAAGATTTACCCAATAATTCAAACACTTCACTGGTAAACAAAATGTTAGATACGCCTACGTGTTACCTAATAAAAATGGGATGCTGGTCAATCCTAAAAACAGCACAAAAAACTCCGTTTTTAAAACCCATACTTTTTCACTTACCTAACTCCTTTCTGCACAGGCACCAGCCAATGCAGAAACCTCGTTTTATTTTGAAAAAAATACTTCTTCACCCCGACGAGTCGCCAAGTCAACTGCTCAGATCCACTGAATCGAAAGGCCGAAGCTCGCTATCGATTCAATGAGCACCCCTCCTGCCCTGCTTACGCACACATAGGCCTTATGGCTATGCACTAACACTTAGCTTTTGGTGTCGTCACGAGCGACCCTATAAACTCCGCCCTCGAAACTTTCGATGTACTCGTACATTGAAGCTTTGAAGTCAGATCAACAATGCAGCAAAGTATTAAAAAAACATGGGGAAAAATCAGATCACAGGAATAAATAAACCTCTGTTTTCTAGAATCTCTCTTGTCTGTTGTGGTTGGTTGTTACATCATTGTGAGACCAATGACGTTGTTTTGATATGAATGTGTGTGTATTCGTGTAATTTTTTTTTCACTGACTTGAACCGCAGTCGTTTTACTTTTTGAAAATTATTTAATTTATTAAATAATGCCGTCTCTACATTATTCTTTTTTCTTGTAGGCAGGCATCAGCCGGGACCTTCATATTATCTACATGGAATTAAATCGACTAAAAGTCCTACAGTTACGTTTCTGTTTGCGTTTTTAATAAAAGATTCATACATTGTGCATGATATTTAAGTGAAAAAAAAAAATACCCTCGAAATCATATAAGAGAAACAATTTTTTAATTTCGTAAAAAGTAAGCAATCAGGACATGTCGGACAGATATCCAAACAACTTCCGCTTTCTGAAAGCTACGAGAACGTTCTAAAACCCGGAAGTTTATCCAGATTTGCTGTCATTGTATGTGTGTGCGTTATTTGAATAACAAATGATTACTACTACTAACGTCGGACTGGACTAACATGCCCACTAAATAAATGCATTGGTGTGTGTTTACTTAGGTACTCAATTTCCTTTTTCACCAACTTAGGTGGCGGTCTTTTTAATTTTGCGTCAAAATGCAAATCTGGTGGCTTCAAATATTTTTTTTTTCTTAGTGTTGTAGATATGTTATTCTTAGAAGCACAGATGGATAAGTAACTTACTAGAAAGTATAGCTCAGACAAACAGATAACACTCTTATATTTATGGTTAAAATAAAATAATATGCTAGCTTGAAAAGCAGATCGCACCTCTTTGTACAAAGTTATACTAAAACTAAAAAAAAAAAAATGAATAAAGCTCGTGTCTATCGTCATCAATTTGGTTCATACGGTGGTTATGGGAACGTAATGCGCATTTTTATATTTTCTGCCAATACAGGCAAACAAGTCTAATCACACTACTCTCAAAATGGATTTTAATGGTTTTAAGCCTAATACCTGGATCCATTGTACTTTAACACTCGCATGTGCGAAGGTTCACATTTTTATTGCGTACTAGCTGACCCGCCAGACGTTGTCCTGTCTTAACTATGAATTTTTAATTCGCAACTTTTTTATTTTTTCTTTCATAAGAACCTTCTCCTGGCAATAACAAACACAACAAAAAAAGAATTATAAAAATTGGTCCAGCCGTTCACGTCTGATGCCGTGACCAAGGGAAATAGGGATTCATTTTTATATAAGAGATAATATATATAAATACCTACATATCTTGATTCAAAACACTATTGCAGAATTTTACACTGCACAAAACTTTGGCGATTGTTTTCTTGGCATTTATGGTTTTGAGCTCTTTGGGGTTTTCAGAAAAAAACCGAAAACCACCCAAATTCTACCCATAAAATAGCTGATATATAAATGCGCCGGGTATCAAAGTACAGTGGTTATCGCATACTTATCAAGATATTCGTACAGTCTTGTCTAGAATCCAAAAAAAATGTATAAGTACTCGTATTATACGTAGTCGTATTTCTTCTCAGAGTAGTCAGATAGGAAACGCCGACCTCATCTAGTTTAAAAAAATATGATTGACGTGTAAAAGTGTTTGTACAAACCTACTAACAGAAATAAAATCATTTATCATTTATAATTACTTCACTTCATTATACAGGGTGATTGGAAGATGGGTGCAAAGCTTTAAGGTGAAGATAGTATACACAATTTAGAACCATTTAAGCCATGGTTGTCTTAGACGAAGTCTTAACAATTTTTTTTTTTAAATAAGGTTTAAAAGACGTATTGGTCAAATTTTTTATTTTTTCTGAGCTTTAAATGTCTGTAAAAAAAATGTCTAATGACACAGAAGCCTAAAACATGTTTTGCTTGATTGCTTACACATTACTTTAATTAAATAAATAAAAAATGAATTCATTTATCATTCAATTTGGCCATAATTATGCAGTTTACATAAAATTTTGAGAATTTCCGAAAAAAAAACTTAAAAATTTGGTTAAATATATTTGGTAAGACTTCGTCTAAGACAACCATGGCTTAAATGGTTTGTGTGTACTATCTTCGCCTTAAAGCTTTGCACCCATCTTCCAATCACCCTGTATATTAATAAAAACGAAAAAATATTTCAACTATCCATTTAAAGTTATACATAATAAATGTACAGCCTAAGTGGTCGTGGTTAAAACCAAATTTGTAAAACGGGTTTAAAACTACATAATTGGTTTGAAACGGTTTAGTCACAACTACACAAAAGTCTGACGAATCTTTGCCTCTAGAATTGGCATTGAGCCAATCTGTTTGCTACTTTTACTGTTCATTATTATAAGTTGCAATCCTTTGATATGCTAATACTACAAAAAAAACTTTTGACTGGGCTTTATCTGAGCTGTCTAGTAATAATATGTTAACCCCTTTCAATCTCATGCAAACAGCCAGACATTTGGTGCATCTGCCGAACTAGCCCAGGCAGTATTCAAAATTGGCGAACAAGAGACAACTCGACCCTTATGAATTTTAAATGAAATAATAAAAAGTAAAGAAGTTTTTGTTCAACGTGCATTGAAACATTGAATAACCGTTATCGAGTACAACTGGATGGTTCAGGTGTAAAATGAACCCTTTTATCCGATAAGGTCTAGCTTGATATACTTATTTAATTGATCATTTTTTTTGTGAAAAAAAAGCGTCAATATCCCTTTGAAAAAGACTTGTTTTAAAACTTTTACAGTTTGAATGCATGTTATAAAAAATGAACTTAATCTGCCATGGGGTGAAATAACCGTTAAACTTGTTTTTGTGGTGAAAAGGGAATTGAAAAACAAATGAATTCCCAATGTCTGATATTTCATTTTATCTAAAACAATGATGCTTTTTTTAAACAGTTACTTTGAAGATCTGTAAATTCCCATTCATAAAAACCAAATGTCGGTCAATGTTGGAATGGAAACTGAAGCCAAGGCTTGGCTGATTTGGATACTGCCTTGGCCTTTGCTTCACCGGAATCCTTACCTGCTTCATCGGTAACCATTTTAAAGCAAGTAACACACAATTACCACTACGGTCAACTGTGGCATCTTTACTTTCCATGAGCAACTTTACCAATGACAACTGTACTTAAATTACCCTCGATAAATAAAAAATTGTTGCCGCCATTTAATATCCAACCGATACAGAAAGAGAATAATAAACTATTTGTAACAAATTTTTAATAATCGAGAGATATCTTTTAAAGTTCTCATTGGTAAAGTTGTTCGTGGAAAGAAAGATGCCACAGTTGACAGTACAGACAATGAAACTGCAACAGACTTCGACTTCATTCGCTTTCGCTGCTATATTAGATTCAATGCAATATGATTATGACATGGAGCTGATCTGATGATGGAGCCGGAAAGTGGCCATGGGAACTTAGTAATTAAACAACGCAACCTCATCGATTTTCGGCTCGTTTGATTCTTCTTAATAATTACTCTAGTTCAAGAGTTTGATATTAAGGTGGAAAACCATTATCCCATTTCCTACTACCTTGCTAATATTATAAATGTGAAAGTTTGTATGTTTGGATGTTTGTTACTCAATCACGCAGAAACGGCCGAACGGATTTGTATGAAATTTAGCACAAATAAATTATAACCTAGATATTAATCTAGGTTATAATTTATTTGTGCTAAATTGTATGTACTATAATGTATTAATATAGAATTCTTTTTATCCCGGTAGGACGTTCCCGTGGGATAATTTTCGACCTCCAGCCAGCCGAAGCCACTGGCAATAGCTAGTAATGTATATAAAGGCAAGGTAATTAATTTTTATCACCCTGCCCCGTACCCTTGACCACCTTTATTCCTGTATCTTAGCACCTCCACTTGCCAATATGTAGGCTTGCCTAACTAAACATGTTAAAGAAGTTCAAGTACGTAGTTCAAATAAACTACAACTAGTTCTGAATATTATCATTTTTATTGGAATTAAGTTGAAACCTTTTGTTTTTTTGCTTGGAAAATCATCGAATAATTTCTCCCGCTCTGGGTGGAGCAGGAGGGCGTGTCAAACTTTTACTGACTAAAATCCACCCGTGTTCCCTCGGTTGCCTGTGGGCCAGGGGCCACGGTATCTCCTTCGAACAACCCGCACCCCTGGTAGGCGTCGGCCCTTGCGGGCCCCATTAGTTGATGCTGACATATCTTTGGGACGCACCCAAGCCGGGCAGACCTCCACCGCTTGCTCCACCGTGTCCTCAGGGCGATCTTCGCAGTGGAAACACACGGGCGTTTCTTCCCGCCTTATCTGAAACAGGAGCCTCCCGAAACAACAGTGTCCGGTGAGGACCTGCATCAGGCGGAAGGTGAGAACGCCATGCCGCCTCTCAAGCCACTCCTCAAAGAGGGGAATTACCGTCGCTACAGTGGCGTGTCCAAAGTTGACACCTCTGAGTTTAAATATCAAATAACATGATTAGATGTGTTTAAAATATTTTTGAGGTGTTTCTGTTTTTCTCAACACAACACCAACGTCAGATAATTTATATAAATGGAATGGTAATCGTGTTGTTTATTCACGACGCCCTTCAAAATAAACAATTGCAGCTGGCAACCAGACGTGGACCTAGTAACATACGCATAAACCCTTTTGATGGTCTGGGGCACATAAACCCTTTTGATGGTCTGGGGCACATAAAATCATGCAAGACAGATGTCATCAATTATAGTCGAGTGTAAATATTTGTTTTTAATAGACTTTTGACAGCTTTCACCTACATTAAATGATAAATGATTTTATTTCTGTAAGTAGGTTTGTACAAACACTTTTACACGTCAATCATATTTTTTTTTTAACTAGATGAGGTCGGCGTTTCCTATCTGACTACTCTGAGAAGAAAGGCCGAAACAAACTCAGAGGTCACACACATTGTTACTTTTTAAGAATATTGTTGTACTACTTAATGTCTTTACTGAAGAAGGAATAAGGTAAATAACGAATGTTTAAAATCTTCATGATTGCGGTGGTTCAATACCGAGTGGTCACAAAAGCCATAATAGAGGTGAGCTGGTCGTGCCGTAGTGACCCGGCTTCGTGGTCCACCAGGAAGGCGTACGAAGCCACCAGTCTCAAGGTATCGATGGTAAATCTCTTTGAACGGCAGAACGACTTTCATGAGGTGGTGAATTAACTTTTTACTGAATAAGCCCAGACCAAAGAAGTGCCACCACAACTTTCGCGCCTATTTCGTCAGAATGGAAATTAAAAAATAGGCAAAACAATAGCGATAATTACGGTTTTATGCAAAAAAATAAACAATCAACAAAATATCTATTGACATAAAGATGCTCTAATCAAAGCTTGTTGTTTGTAAATTTCGAACAATACCGAAATGATGGCCTGTTACTCAGCTTCAAATCTTCATTAAACTTTTTCTGTAACTTATCACTATCGTGATTAACATAAAATGCATTGTGGCTCGATTTAGGAGTCTGGGAGTGTACTTACATATTTTTGTTTAACCTGAATGTATAAAAATGTTTATAAAATAAAAATACTCTTGGTTATAGATCAATGATTTTTAATTTAAATGAAACACAAAACATAATTTACAATAAAAAGCAACATTTATCAACATGTATTTGTTGAAAGTGAAAGATGCCAATGTGACTTAAAATGTTTGACAATAATATATTATAAATTAAATATGCAATATAAGTCTCCTATTTATTTTTGGATAATACTGAGAAGAGCGTGTTATTACTCGTATAACATGACAATCTAAGGATCATTCTCTTCATCTATTTTAGCAATAAGATACTTTTTAATTTCTTCTTGTATTTCATTTGCCACCAATTCTGGAATAAGATCCCAGGCCTGAGGTTTCACCGCTGCAACTAACATTTCAATATCCATAGGGATCTTTTTCTTGTCATTTTCTTTGATAACACCTCTGCAAACCAACCTGACTTGTTGTTTCCAACCACATTCGTTTAGCCGCTGTTTTAATAATTCTGTAACCCTGCAACAAAAACATTTCCTGTGAGGAAATCTAAAAAGTTACTTAATATTATTTTCAATACAATTTGTTTGTAAAGTGAATCTTATAGCAACGCATTAAGGTTCAGAATTCAGCTTATAAGACACACGCGTTTTTTTTTTCGATCTGTGTAAAGAGCTTTTATAAAGGCTGTTCAGCGGTTATGCCAGTGCCTTTATTTACGCCTGCGGCAGCATCGTAACGCGCTATTTTCCATATATATGTGTAAACGTTTTCTTTCTATGGTTATTTACTATAAAAAAAATTCGACTTTACGCAATTAACAATAAAGTCTATTTTTTTTCTCTTAATTGTGTTGAAAAACGTCGAATGAAACGCGAATCATACCACCTCGAGTGTAATGACCAACATAGCACACTTGTAATATAATGTACTATTATTTTTCTAATAACATTGTTATTACGATGTTCCCAGGTTACCCCTATATTAGTCTTGGCTAATTAAGTCAATAGTAAGAGATGATTAAGCATTTAAAACCAAGATTCAGCCATATAATTTAGGGTGACCGTACGGTACTGCCGTCGTACAGTAAAAAGGCACATCTAAGACTTTGCAAACTGTAAGGAAATGAAGTTTAAAACATTTTGCTTGCTTTTGGGCAAAACAAATATAAGTTAAGTCATCATGATCATCATTTCAGCCAAAAGACGTCCACTACTGGACACACAACCCCCAAAAGGGGTAGTTTGCCGTTGTCGTTTTACAAAAAAAAAAACGTTTAAAAATAAGGTGGTTTTATTTTAAAAAATATGAATGAAGTATTTACATCATTCCTACAAAATTATTTAATTATAATAACTTCTTTCTTTTGTTTTTATTAAATAATCAACATTTTCTCTTTCAACGAAGCAAACATGATTTTTAAGTAAAAATAACCAAATGTGGTCTTGTTGCCTAGTATTAACATATATACGTAAAAATAGGAAATATTTCAATGAATAGGCAGATTTATTGAAGCCAATAATTAGCAGACACAATAGAAGTTCTATTGTTATCGGAACACATGGTGTACACTTGACATCCAGGGTTTATCCCCTCGCATGTCAAGTGAGTAATCAGAAAATACTTCACAAGTTGAAATAAATTAGCTTTACTTTACTTATTCAACTTCAGAAGTTGTAATAAATTAGCATTACTTTACAAATACTTCAGAAGTTGTAATAAATTAGCATTACTTTACTTATTCAACTTCAGAAGTTGTAATAAATTAGCATTACTTTACTTATTCAACGTTCACACGGACGTAACAACATCGCGCACTAGATTTTCAATTCTCAGTGTCGAACCGAGAATTGAGAATCCAACAGAGCGCATCTCAACGCGTCAAAAAACACTTTGTTGGATTTTCAACATTCAGCCCTCGGCAGTAAGCAGGACTTTGAAGATCCAGTGCGCGACATAAACGTGTACACCGTCCACTTATAAAATAATTCTTAAAAACTGTTATGTGTAAATAAAAAATATATTTTGCTACTGGCTTCAAAACCAATCCCTCAATAGGGTATTATACGCATTTTCGAAAAGTTTCCTAAAGCGATTCAAAAATGCTAATAAACCACTAAAAAAAAACAACATTTTTATTGAATCGATTAGTGCCATAAAAATGCATTTATATACATTTTCATATTTCGCGCGTAATTTGACGACAACGCTGGACGCAATTGACGCCATATTGCCCTGTGGGGATGACGTAGTTTTCTGTATAAATAAATGCGTTGATATTCTGTATGATAATTGTTCATAATTTAAAAAATGATTTATTATTCTACCTACTTATCGTTGGTTTGCTATTCCCGAATGTAAGTTATTATGTCAATAAAAAATACTTTGCTTACGAAAATAATAAAAGTACAGAGTTGTTCAGTTGATTAGTTAAAACAGCGGTATGACGCAATAACATGGCGGCGACTATTTCATGGCGTTCAAAAACAGATAAAAAAAACTGAAATCTTTGAATTGAATTTTAAAATTTTTTTGGTTATGTCATGAACTAAAAACCAACATTTTCCGACTGGTTTTGGCCTGAGCTATCTCAATAATATATTTTCAGATTTTTCTCACATAATATGTGTATTTTACTATATTATAGTAAAATGCCCTATTCAAAAATGTTAGTTAACAAAATCGCATCTGAGTTGTGTCTTTTCTTTTAATCATATTTTTACCTATATTGTGGATGAAAATTAAAAAGAATAGGCATTATATCGCTCATATGCCTATTATGTTTTGTAAGAACCTGATGGGCCTTATATATTTAACAAAATAATCAATCAATCTACCTAGCCTTTTCCCTGTTCAATACCGGTATTTTACATGGAGTCACTGTGTTCACGAAGAAACCATAATAATAAGTGTTTTTAAAAAAAGTTTGTTATCAAGCTCGATAGATGGCGTTGTCGCAAAATGTACATCACGCTATGGTTTCGTTACAATGATTTGGTTGGGTTCGTGTGAATTTTTTAAATATATTGCCAGCTATAGAACAGTATACAGTTTGTTTGTTTTATTTCAACCTTACATGTATACACAAAAGGTCAAATTTACAATACTGTGTGCCTCTCTCGGTGTTCAGTATTAACACACTGCTTATTTTACCTCCACTGGGTAATACGATACCCTTTTGGTAAGACTGGTTTTCAGATTGTCGGGCTTTTGACTGCCCGTAACGACTGTCAAAGATGTACAAATAACCGGGACCAAAGGCTTAACGTGCTTTCCGAAACATGGAGTCGTAGTTTGGATATTATGGATGGTTAACGATCGAAGTGACTGCGACAAAGTAGCTTCGATCAATGCGCGGCTGCTACTACTTCGTTAAACAAAATAATAAATGCCTCCGAAGATATTGCTCATAAAAATATGTTTAAAAAAACTACGCCTTTTTTTTATTCCGAATATGGATATTTAACTTAAAATTGGAAAAAATATCGGTACCTTTCCCGCTCTGCGGGTGAAAGCGTAAGCTTACGTCCCATGGTTTTATTTTCAGACATGTCAACCTGAAATAAGGAAATATTCAGAGATGTTAATATTCATTTACACTGTGAAGTTATGGCATCGCACGCAAATGCAAAGGTGGAAAATTAGTTATTTATTCAGGAGAACCAACAGCTATAATAGATGGATAAGAATTGTTTATGAAACATAAAGCCAATTACAGGTTCTCACGGTTCTATATAAAAGGTTCGGTAAGCACTATGCACTTATAAAAAGTCAGTGTTTAGCCGAGGGCGTACAGAAAATAGTTTTTGGTGGTAAATGGGTCAAATGAGAAAAAAAAACGTTATAAAGTACCTAATATGAGTATAAACACTCACCTCTTACGATTCAACGAGTATTGTAATAATTTAACAATCAAGTAAAATTATGAACAATCACAGAGACGAACTCATAAAATGTCCTCGAACATGAGATCAATAATCTTAGGAAAATTGACAGTGACAGCAGGTAGTGTTGAACATTCGTGGAATTAGTAAGTACTAAGGACACTAGCTTTGATTGAAATACACCACACAAAACATTCGTTATATTAGTGACTTAAAATATGATTCGCAAACGTAACACGTATGTATTTTCAGAATTATAATATATTATTAACTAATATTATCCATACAACCCTCTATGTTCATTCATCCCTTTTAATTACTTTTCATGAAAGAGTCATTCAATGGAATAAATTAAATTAATTCTGTAAATACTTACGTATTACAGTCCCGAATCATATTTAGTTTAACATACTGTCCATCACTGACCTAAAATTTGCAAAAATCGCAAGGAAATTTGAATTTCGCGGGCTACCCCAGGGTAGCCCGCGAAATTCAAATTTCCTTCCGCTGTGTTTATTCCTTTTAAGGGGCAAGCTCCAGAGCTTGCCCCTTAAAAGGAATAAACACAGCGTAATGGAAGACAGACCATTTGCATATGTTCTACGACTGCAGTAGACCAAAGGTTTGCGATAAACCTACATAGTTCAATAATAAAATCGACTAAAGAAACTTTAAACTTAATATGGGAAAGAAGGGCTGCGATCAGAGGAAAAGTAAGATAAATAGCAGCAGCTAATTTATTCTTTTAAATCAACTATAAAAGCACATATAAAAAAATTTAGAAAAAAAAAACACGGGTTATCGTCTTTTTCCGTCATTCAAAGCTCACTGTCATTCCACCTTTTTTAATATTTTTTACGTCATCCTAAGGCCTTTGGCATAGGTACGTTATCTGTCTCACTAAGGTCTGTATTACAGAACGTTCCTCAAGTTCGGTTTGATCTTCAATCAATCGATCACAGTTTAATAACCGGTTTCAGAATTGAGAATTTGAATTCGAGAATGTCCTAATCTGTACTTAAGTATAACTTAAATATTTTTTCGGTTCTATGATAAGTGTCTTTAAACTTTAATCAAGATTTGAGTATTATAACATCATTTACTCCAATTTGAGTGAAAACATGCTTAACTCATGTTTATGGTCGTCAGATGCGTTACTGAACTAAAAAAAACGTTTTTGACAATACTCAAAGAATTATCAACGTCTAGTTATGCAGTTGAAAGTTGACACACCAATTTCAGCTACTCAAACTGTAATCACTAGTGTTTTAGTAACTAGTATTTTACTAACTAGTGTTTTAGTAAGTGATTTTGATCATAATGAGTGACGACGATACTTCCCTGTCGTCTTCGGACTAGCCTCAACGTAAACAACCACGCAGACGAATAGCAGGACATCGGCTTAACTTGTTCATCACGCTCCGAGAGTCGGTTCCACTTTACGAAGGAGTCGGTTAGGTTTATTTTTAAAAGAATAAGGCCTAAACTGACCTGTCGTAGTCAACAGCGGGACTGCATTTTCCCATGTTACAGCTACTAATTGTTTTTAGGTTTTACGCGACTGGTAGATTTCAAGCTGATGTGGGGGACACTGAGAATGTGAGCAAGGCGACGGTGGGCCGCGTGGTAGAAAGGGGGAACAGGGGGGCTAGAGCATTATTAAAGTCGTGAGTCACAGAAATCCTTTGAAAATAGATTAGAATTTTAAGAAATTTCGCTCTATCTTAATGGATATGTTTCTTATTGGTTCATTTAACTTGATCTCATTACTAGTTTTCATATTAGCATCCAGCTAGACTGATTTAAGTATATTTACAAGAAATATTTGAAAACAATGTAAGGTAGTTGTATAATTACGTAAGTTGAAAAGGAGATTTCTCATTTATGAACGGAATTATGATTATTTTTGTTTTAAGCGATAGATCTTATATGCCCGATACTAAATTTAGTAGGCTCATTGCATTCTTTATGGAGTATATTTGTACCATTTATGATGTTTTTTAGTTCTGAGCAGATTTACTGCCAATATTAGACGATTTTTTTACCCTATTTTAGCCAATATTTGTGTTTTTTCTCTCTATGCCTTAGCAGTGCTTTGTCAACTCTTGATATCGACACAAGAATCAGTGTTCAAACCAAATACATTTTGGCGCTATACGAATGGAAATTTGGACTCCTAGTGAAAAATTAATGATCGCGCGCATACGCATGCACACGCAGTGTGACGTCATAGGCAAATTATGTAGAACCATCTGAACAACTCTATAAATATGACCTATCTCTTGAATGGATCAACCATTACTCTAGCACTAAAACTCACGTAGTTATTTGCGATTGAAATCTTACATGTTTTTGTCGGTCAGAAATATTCTATTTATCACCAGTAGGTACTCCGAGCGAAAAGACGTTTGTACGGCAAGGCAAACTACAGCTCACAGCTGATTGAAATTAAAGAATATTTGTGAGAGGTAGGACTCGGTGAAATTTGTGAGGCCAAGAGGCATACTGAACTGAGAGACATCTGTTAACTACTGAAAATACCACAACGCAAAACTCTTTAGAATGAATTGGCGTAAATTATTATATTATTAATTAAAACAAAGTGTTTTTAATCTTTATTAAAACAACTATACTAGTAGTACCAACATTGAGTAAAATAGTTAAGAAAAATACTTTTAAAGACGAGCAAAATGAATTTTGATCTTTAATTATAAGTCTGTAACAATAATATAATAAATTAAACCAAAACGAAATTTAACACAAAAATACTTTTAATTAAAAAAAAACATCTCATGATACGATTTCGATCCACCACTTCGTAACTACAAACCACAACCCAAACGAATTCAATCATCTTACTGACTCTTAAATACACGGTCAGAAAACATCAACATGATACAACAATCATCAAATCAATTGATTCACACAAGTGGACATTGAAATATTTGATCTTCTATCATCTTAAAAGTTATGCGCCGACTTTGAAAGACTGTGGAATCCCCAATAAAAGGTTTATCTATATTCAAACATGGCCATACTAACTATAACAATTATTACTATAACAATTATCTACATATAAACAAGAACCCCTTGAAAAAACCCCAAGGTCTTGGTTATATGTAGATAACCAATTTGTGTCTCAAGAAAGTAAAGAGCAGATATAATTTAGTAGAGGTTTTATTTTACTCCTATTGTGTAGTTATCAGTATGGTGTTCTGAAGGGTATACAAAGCGGGCTTATACCTTGTTGTTGCTTACCAACAGCAGCCTTGCCTTCTGTATTTCAATTAAAACCTAGGAAAAGTACTCAAATGCAGTGAGTGCTCTGTAACGAAGCAGTAGGTGGTATCAGGGTCTATAGTTTCTAATATCATTTTGCTTAGGGGTGAATTTATTAATACAGTAGTCTACTGTGAAATAGGATTCAGGTACCTACTTATTGTTAACCGACATTTCAGGTTTGATTAGGTTTAAGCTACTCGACCTCGAATTTGCTGTTTGTGATAAGTATGTTGCTTGACTACGTACTTGTGTGATTATGTAGCGAAAGACAATCTTACAATATTGCCATAATCAATTGTAATCATGAGGAAATAAATGTTAGTCTTCATTTTATTTTTTCAACATTAAGTACAACTAATTTTGGCAATATTGTAAAAAAAATAACTGAAAGATATTCAATTAAAAGGCCGAGTTCTTTTTTTTTTTCAAATTTTATTAGCAGTGACGAAAAACCACCACCCCGTGGGCTTCACATTAAAACACGGAAAATACAACACCCAAATACAGACATGAGATTAATAGAATCGGAATTATATTAGATCTTAAATATTGTAGTACACATTACAATGCCAGTATTCTACACAACTAATTACCTACATAAAGTTAGTTAAATCCTATACGTATACCTTAAATCTACCGGACTAATAAATTAAAGTTGCGTTCAATAACAACAGACGATGAGTACGGAGTACCTATAATTATCAAGCTAAGTAAGAAGTAAACAGGAATATATTCTAAAATACTGAAATGAGATTATTCCAAATTCTTTCCCTAAATGACTAACATTGAAATTATGCTTACTGTGACTTACATAATCTAAGCTACGTTATTGAATACATATTGGAATCAAGCGTTCAAGGTGATAACACTAAACAAAAGACGTGAAGTACCGAAATACTGATCAATTATTTAGATTGACATTATTATGTAACCGAAATCGTGGCGAATCTGGTCGGGCGCGGAGGTGGCGACGGCGTCAGGCAGCTTGACGCCGAGGCTGATCCCGTCGCCGCTGACTGCCACGCGGCTGTAGCGACCCAAATCCGGGTCGTTCAGCATCTCCCCAGTCACCTTCTGCATGCTCCCCACGCTGATGTCGTGGGCCGCGGCCTTAGCAGGCGGCTCAGACGGCTTTTCCATCTCTGAAACGTGATAACACAAAAATAAGATTCACTGAACTCGTAATGGCGGACCATGTCGTGACTTTGGTCAATGGCGCAGTGAGATCGATACCATTTTGCGTCATCATCAATTTTTTTCTGAGGATTACGGTTTATGCTAACCTGAAAGAAAACCTAGTTCTTGCAAGCATTGTCCATAGTTTGCATAGGTTTGAAGAATATACAAACGTACATCAGTAAATGTATCTATGAAAAACACTTAATGTTCGGCAAACTAGGACATTTTTATTCACTGAAATTACTGAATTTATCTCAAGATTTACACTGGATTAATCATTCTGTCACTTAACTAGTTAACAAAGAGGAAAACCACGCCTAGGTAGTTTCTAATAAAAATGGGATGTTGGTCAAGCCTGAGACCTGAACTGGAATTTTCCGTTTAGTAAACTCCAAATTTTCCACTTTCTCACTTACCTGTTTGCTTCCTGCACAGGCACCAGCCGGTGCAGAACACTGAGCTTACTTGCAAAAATATACTGTTTCACAAAAAAGAAATGGCCAAGTCAACTGCTCAGCTTCGCTGCTCTGGATGGAAAGGCCGAGGGTCGCTATCGATTCAAGAAGCACCCCTCCCACCCTGAATTCTCACACATAGACCTTATGACTATGCATGCACTAACACTTAGCTTTCAGTGACGTCACTAGCTACCCTATAGCCCCGCACTCGGAGCACTAAATACATTGAAGCTTTAAAGTCAGCAGCTTTTGCGTCTCTCATAGATATGTAGCAATGTACATAAAAGTTATTAAGAGATATCCGATCAAACGTATAAATAGGATATATATCGTTTCTAGAAGCTTCTCCTGTGTTTTGTGATTGGTTGTTACAATATTGTTCGACCAATCACATGTCGTGATATGAATGTGTGTGTGGTTTATTTGTGACACTATTAAATTTCACACATTACACGTTCGACTATAGACAAACACTAATACCACCACACCATGGATGTTGGTGTCTTTGCCCAATTTTCTTTTTCACTGACTTGATAAGCGGTCATTTTGCACATTCATAGTGTTTTTTTGTTGTTTTTGAAATAAAATCTAGCAATGACATTATTCTCTTTTATTAAAGGCTAAGCGTAGGCATAGGTAATAATAACCGGAGCTTTTGAAGTACAATGAATCATCTTTTTTCTTTTATCCGCGTCGCTTCTCTCATACTTTAGCAGCGATGGTTGTCAAAATTTGTTGTCGCTAAATCGACTAAAAAACATTTATGTACGCGTTTTTCATGAAGGATTCATACATTGTATGTCTTAAGTGGAAAAAAATAAACCCCAAGTTATCTCAGTATTTTTTTTTTCAATATTTAGACAAGAACATAAGTATGATAAGACATGGAGGACAGATATCCGAACAACTTCCGTTTTCTGGAAACTAGGAGAACATTCTCGAACCCGGAAGTTGAACCTGATTGGCTGTCAGTTTATCTGTGTGTGTTGTCTGAATAACGAGGGATTTCTACCACTAACTTATGATTCGACTACACATATACCCACTAAATAAATGCGGTGGTGTGCGTTTACTTAGGTACTCAATTTACTTTTTCTGAAACTTGACTAGCAATCCTTTTGCATACGCGCCAAAAAGAAAATGGAAAACTTTCATATTATTTGTTGTTCTTATAGCGTAGATGTAATTCTTAGAAGCTTATATTATTATGAAACGTACTAAAAGTACTTCCGAACTTAGTTATTGGGGTTAATCAAAAAAGGTTTATTATTTTTTGCTTTTCAGTTTTTTTCGGTGGTTAAATTTTTTTGTTAATTTTTTTTTTATTTTATAATTTTTTGTGGCTATAATCTACTAATTACTACATGCTTAAGTTTTGATTACTTTTTGTAATATACCACTTAGCATTAAAATCTGTGAGTGAACAATCAATCATCCCCTGTTTTCCTACCCCTTTTTTTGTTTTTGGGTGGGTATTATCAAATAACTTCTCGCGCTCTTCGTGTCAGACTTTTACTGACTAAAACCCACCCGTGTTCCCTCAGTTGCCTGTGTGCCAGGGGCCACGGTATCTCTTTCGAACAACCCGCACCCCTGGCAGTGTTTTCCTACCCTTAGGGTTGGTGTTTTCCTACCCTTAGGGTTGGATTTTCAGTTTCCAAATTTATTTCGGGTATACCCTTTTCAAAAAAAAAGACTAATCAAAATCAAACTAATCTGTAAAAAGTTATACGTGGTAATACATAAAAAAATAAATATACGCGTCGACTTGAGTAACCTCCTCGGTTTTTTCGTCGGTTAAAAAACCAAATGTCACACTGTTATATTTGCAGTTAAAACAAGATTACATGCTTCCTTGAATGGTAGATCACGTATCTTTGCAATGTTGGACTAAAGCTAAAATAATTAAAAAGCAACCACAGAATAAGTTTCTGACAAACTTATTTATTTTAATGTAATGATTAAGTTTGTTTTTACTGGTGACTTCCCTCAATGAGTTACATGACTTTGAATCATAATCACCTGTGCAATCCATTGTGAGGGCAACAAGCATCAACTCATTGAATAGACTTTTACTCAGCGAGGCGGTTGTGTTATGTTTTGTTGTCTGAAGATCAGTTATTTGACTTTGAACCTCACGTAGCTGCTGTTTTACTAACTTTTTGTGACCAAAATCTTGTTAGTACTCTATGCTGTACTGGCTGAACTCGTCTACAACAAATTGAAGTCTGTCGCGTTCATCTATGGCATCAGTGTATTGAGGATAATACTGAGCCATTTAAATTTTAATCTTCCCATTCTTTTCATGGGCTTCAAAGAGCACCTTTTCACTGTCATCTATTTCGTTAGTCAGTTGGTCACAAAACTTCTTTGACGCCTATAATTCGCTCAAAGCCTGATTGTGTTTGGACTCTTCTAGGCAAACACGGGCACTGCGAGTAATAATCAGGATTAAAAGTAATGAGGAAGCGACAAGAAACTGAAAGAGAGAAGGTAGTTGTGCCATCAGTCTAAAAGATAATTATTTAAAATGGCATTGGCATCAATAAGTAGTCGTTTTAAAAGTGTACAAAGTAATCGTTGGTAAAAATAAAATACATACAAACGAATAACACGTTTAATACGAAGTGTTGTTCCTGATATCAAGATGCCAATAACTTTATATGAGTAGTATTCATTGGAAAACAAGGGTAGTATCATTGCGAAAGACGGCCATTACTATACCCCCTTAAGCAAGTGGGGTACTGCCAGGGGTGCGGGTTGTTCGAAAGAGATACCGCGGCCCCTGGCACACAGGCAACTGAGGGAACACGGGTGGGTTTTAGTCAGTAAAAGTCTGACACGCCCTCCCGCTCCACCCAGAGCGGGAGAAGTTATTTGATGATTTCCCACCCAAAAAAAAAAAAAAAAAAAAGCAAGTGGGGTACCTAGTGCTGTTAAGGTTTCTTTGATGAGACGGTGTCTTGAGAAATGATGAGACGGATTTATTTCAGTTTCTTTTACACCCATTGTAACTACACAAGTTATCATTCAGTATGGGTATGGTCTGGGGGCTATATGGGGTATATTAAACGGGGACGAGTCTTGATACGGCAGAAATACAGGGCAGTGTGACGCTTCCCACCAGTAGCCTTGCTTCCTGTATCTCACTCAGCAGTAGGTGATATCAGGGACCATCGTTTCTCATTTCACTTTGCTAACATGAGTAGTTCAATAGCAATAAAAATAGTGCACTGCTGGTATCAAACCATATTCATTTGATGATTATTTAATTATTTTATAACACTCACAGTAGTCTACTGTGAAATAGTATTTAGGTACCAACTTAATGTTAGGCCAAAACTTCGAGTTTGATTAGTTTCAAGCAAGTTCCAGCCTCGATATTCCTATTTGTGATAAGTAAGTTGCTTCATTGCTCTCTCCATAAATGTGCGAGCCACGCACGTGTGATTTTAGATAGTGTAAGACAATTTTACAATATTGCCTAAAGTTATTGTAATGATGAAGAAATAAATGATCATCTCCATTTATTTCTTCAACAATGCACCTAATTTTGAAAACATTGTTAATAATATCCATCTTAAAGATTTTGAATAAAGACAGACAAAATTAAAGACCAGAAGTTTTTCATTTTTTTATTATTACACATTATTAAAAATGATCACTGATAAAATTTGCCCTTCTGACCCTAACCTTAAATATTAAAACATGGAAATTTATGTTTATATGATATGTTATGTACTTCCAGTGGATTCTATCATGGAATTCGCAGGAACCATCCTAGGACACGTTAGAACTAAGCCATATACAAAGTACTGGTCCATAGCCAGATACAAAGTACAAATAAGCTGAGTTCTATGTAAAATATTTTAAATCTATAGCAAGTTACGTTAATTATCGACACACAGTGATTATTAATTACTAAACTAAGTCACAAAATTAATATTATTATGCGCATAAGTATTAAAATGAGATCATCTCAAATTCTTATTCTGTATGGCTTAAATTAAAATTATGCTTACTGATAACTAAATAATATGCCAGGCGGCTGGTCGGGGTTTGTTACCAACTCCACACGAGAGACTGGAAATATGTGTGTACAGTTGATGAAACTCTAAAGTCTAAGTTTCACTTATTATTTCGTCATCTGGACACGCCAAGAGTTTTGCGCGTCTCCACATAGTGAAACTTCAAATAAATCACTATTATGTTATTGCCAGTTGAACACACGTTCACATTTTACCCGAATTCATGACAAAGTACAGTTACACAGATTCATGTTTTGTGTCACAATCATCATCGGCCACTACACGTCCCACTGCTGGGAATGGGTAATTTTTAAGTCTTTGTAAAATAATTCACCATTTTCGAATTTATAATGAACATATTTTTGACGCAGACAGTAGTCGAAAGTCACTATCTCCATGCTAATCTATTTCATTATATAAACTTTAATCTTCTAAATCTTGTTTATTGTTTCATGTAAAGACAAGAATTGGCAGACCCATCATTAGCTATAAGCAAAATATTTGCATTCAGCAATTCTCAAAGAAATCATCAAATTTTATTAAAAAGATGGACTCAAATTGTTTTATTTCAAAATTTGTCGTAAATAGAAGCTGAGGCAGCTTTAAATGTTATTGCCAGTTGAACACACGTTCACATTTTACCCGAATTCATGACAAAGTACAGTTACACAGATTCATGTTTTGTGTCACAATCATCATCGGCCACTACACGTCCCACTGCTGGGAATGGGTAATTTTTAAGTCTTTGTAAAATAATTCACCATTTTCGAATTTATAATGAACATATTTTTGACGCAGACAGTAGTCGAAAGTCACTATCTCCATGCTAATCTATTTCATTATATAAACTTTAATCTTCTAAATCTTGTTTATTGTTTCATGTAAAGACAAGAATTGGCAGACCCATCATTAGCTATAAGCAAAATATTTGCATTCAGCAATTCTCAAAGAAATCATCAAATTTTATTAAAAAGATGGACTCAAATTGTTTTATTTCAAAATTTGTCGTAAATAGAAGCTGAGGCAGCTTTAAAATCGCCTCGTTTATTGATTAAATGAACGATACCATTATTAACCTGATTGTACCCTTTAAATATGTGTGTTTTCATCTTGAAAAGTTGAGTCAAAGTATTATCTTGATGCAGATCCGCTGAGTGGCATCGAGCACAAGGAGGATATATTTCCACGTTGTTGGTTTGATGACACAACGTGAAAATATATTCACACTTCATACTCTGCCTGCACGCCGACGTAGAACCGAACTGGAAGTCGACCCCAGCATAGTAGTGTAATAGCTTCGTCTTCCATTACAGAGCATTATCATATTCTGCTTCATGATGATGCCCTGTCTTGGATGACGCCGCCATTGCGACGACTCAGGGTACGTTCCAATCGTCATCTGAAGTGAGACAAATTCGTGTTATAAGATCATTATACATAGTTTTACACAACTAGAAAGATATTTGCATAATCAAAGTTGTGTGATTTTTCAGTTAGCTTGTGGTCTTCAAAGTTTTTTGAACTCGAGTAGATTTTGGACAAAATAAGCATTTTTAATATGAGAGTCATTAATTAATAATATAAATGCTTATGTTATTCAAAATCCAATTCATGAGTTCGAGAGCGGGGTAATTTTGTAACAAATATAATATAAATCGATCTCAATACCTTTCATTTTAACAGTTTGGCCACGTTAATTGCGTGCGTATATTTACGTTGTTGAGTGGAAGAATTTTTCAAACCTATGAAACAATGGATGTCAAAATGAAAGGCATTGAGATCGACTCCCATTTTATGTCTGTTACGCAACTACCCCGCTGAGTCTCCCCGTTGACTCTTATTAAGTCAAGCAGTTACAGGCTCTTTTGAATTCGAGTTCATTGTCACCCAAGAGAGTATTATTGAATAAGCTTTAAACGGTGAGGTTAATAATCTCATGTTATAAGATCATGGTCTGGGACAAGTGTGTGAATAAGTAATAAAGTCAGCCGCCCAGTTCTGTTAGCATTGTTCAGGGTTCCAAGAAATTTTCAATCTGAAGTCATCGACGTTTATTATTGTAGAGAAGACGCATTTGTACTGCAGTTCATTAGATATTGGTGCCGATTCTGTTGTACACCGAACTAAACTAACTAAATTATCACTAAAATTCCTTACTTTTGGCTATGAGAATCTTAAAGCTATTCTGCAAAAAAAAATCTCTAAACTTAAAAATTATTTTGACACAACTAAAATCGAATTTGAAACTCGCGACTCCTGCAGGCTTAGCATGACGCTTTCTATTTCTACTCTGCTGCGGAATAGAAATCGCTTGTCTACATTTCTCGGTGAAAAACTGACAACTGTCTACACGGAAACGTAATTTTTGTCTAGTCTTCCGTCGACAAAACGCTTCTCTACGGTTGTCGTGCTAAGCCTGCAGGTGGTATTTTTTTTTTCTTTTGGCTTCGCAACGTGGTACTTCTGCCCTACGCAATGATTTGTTTAAGAGCTGAATGAAGCGTGCGCAGGGGCCAGCCTCGACGTTTTTTATATGGAATTTTTCACTTTTTGTATGAAAAAAAATATATATTACCTACACGTTGAGATTATGGGGCTTATGGGTTTATTAAAGGGGGTCCAAATTATCATCATTTTTACGATAGGACACAACATTTTCGAGACATAAGCGAAAGAAAAAACAAGATTCAATACTTTTTTTGCACCTGAAGTCAAAGTGTTGGTGTGAATTTTAGTTCATGACCACTAGTTTTATTCCACACTTTTTTAATCGCGATTAAAAATAGTCGGACTTAGTTAGAAAAATTAAATAGTCAAAATTTTTGGTGAAAAACGACAAACTCAGAATAGCAAAATTACCATCTTCACTAAATTAATAATTCAGTGCAATCTTAGTGCTGTCAAACTAAATTATAGTTAAGTTGTGTCACTTTAGTCAATTTCAGAATGGGAAATCGTCGTTTGACAGGAATAAACTAAATTTTGGTGATTTTTAGTTTAGTTTAGAGAATTTTGTGCCAACAGAATCGGCACCATTGTCTTTATTTACTATACCGGCAATACATTATGAAACACCATAATGTCTAATAAAAAAAACTGTAACTCTCCAGTAAAACGCGTTAACGTGTTACTTCGTTGTTGCTTCGGTAGTCACGCCACGTATTTCACGGCAGGTTGCGTGTTCCACCGCATCGTCAATTCACGCCCAAACTGTGAACATTATACATTCATAGTTACTATTCTATCAAGTGACATCGTGTTTAGAGGTGATGTAAATGATTTTTTTCACGGAGAATACTTCATTTTCTTGTTCCCATAATTTGACTGATCATTTGTGTTACAAGTAAAAAGAATTAAAACCCAAACTGCAAACCTATTTACTATCACCACATGCTGTACTATATGAAGATTGGATTTCCAATTTAGCACGGAATGTAGTGATATTCAATATTATCGTAGTCCTTGGTGATAATGTATAGAATATTTATATACTAAATGTAAAATAGGTATTTTATACATAACGCTATTTTACATTATTCAAAAAGAATGACGTTAAATATGTTTTAGTGTTAATAATGTTATATAACTTGTTTAGTAATTTATTTCTAATTACATAGGTACCTATAATGTTTTTAGGTTTTTTCCTTTATTTCAAAAATACATAATAATTACATTTTTAAATAATAGAATATAAAATATATAAATTTAGTTTTTTTTTACCAGTTTACTTGTAAAGACTTTTCAAACTCGATGGGGTTGCAAAAGAAAATGGAAAAATGTAACAAACATAAACTTATTGTTTTTAGAATTCGATTGACAGCATACTTCGTCCTATTAATTGCAATAATATTATTATTAGGTATTGGAGTTGTAAATATAAGACATTAAGACTGATAATAGTGATAGAAATAGTTCACCTAATTTAAATCTCACTGCAGAGCTGGGTCTTCTGCCAGGGTATACATTGCCAACTAGATTAAGCAATTGTTTGGATCACATCATAATCAAAACAAATAGCTCAGCCACAGTCACTGTCATAGAGTCCACAGTTACTGATCACGATTCGGTCCTTGTTAGTTTATCATGTAGGCGTGAACAAATAAGAAAATCGAACACAGTTGTTAAGACAGATCTTAGTGAAAATATAAAACAATTAGAATCTATGGATTTCTCTTTCGTCTCTCTTTCAGCGAATGCTGAAGAAGCTGCTACTCTTTGTACTGAAAACTTGACTGCTGCAATCAAATCTAACACAACGTCTAGTATTCTTTCTGGTTGTAAAAAACCATAAAAGCATGGATTACACCTGGTTTAGTTCGGTGTATCCGAAACTGTGATAAGTTACATGTTAAGGTTAGGAAAAATTCAGATCAGAAATTGAATCTCTTATTATCTATTTAAATAAAAAGAAAAGTCCTGACTGACTGAGTCATCAATGCCCAGGCCAAACTCTTGGACCTAGAAAGCTGAAATTTTGCACAGAGGTTTCCTCTATAATGTAGACAAGGAATAAGAAAAGATTTTTCGTAATTCAACCCCTAAGGGAGTTAAATAGGGGATGAAAGTTACGCGCGGGTGAAGCCGCTGGCAAAAGCTAGTGAATCATAAAAATGACTCTGCAACGGGTTGGGACTCCATTTCGAACAGGTTTCTAAAACTGTCAAAACATACTATTCTACCACACACCGATTTCCCACAAAGACATTATACGAGTTGTGCCGGATATTTACAGTAAGACCACTTTTATTTTCCAGATATATATCGAATATATTATTAGTTACTCTTGATTATGAGGATGTAGAGAAAGTAATAAATAATTAATCTAAATTCTACTAAGGAACATACATAGAACATACCTTTCTTTCATACACCTACTCATACACAAACACGAACAGGCACCCACCAACACGCACACGTACACACCTTCCACACACACACACAGCACAATATAATAATAATTTAAGAATAAATTAATTATATATTGATGTTTTTTTCATATTTGTTCATACTTTTTATTTTGTTTTTACTTCTTTTAAAACTGTATTTGGTAGCACATATAATGTTTGTCTATTTCTATGTTGAAATTAGTATCTAAGCCAAAAAAAATAGGAGAGGGCGCTGACTCCTGACATACAGGTACACCTAGTTCAGGAGTCAGAGGCTTCAAACAAGTTTCTGTAATACTATTATAACCCTGTATTTATTTACTAATACCTATATTTCAATTATGTTGAAGTAAGCAATTAATTAATATTATTTTTATGTGTTTAAATACGAGTGCCAAGTAGTTAGCCAGATCTATGCAATTTAAAACATAATTCAAAACTTACCAGCCATGGTTGTTCTGATAACAGCTAATAATCATCGCTTTCAATGCTTTTCTCGTAACTGCATCGCCAGGATTTAAGGTCATAATACGTGGTAGCGTGGAGTGTTGGGGAACGGTGCGATTGGTGTAATTCCAGAGTATTACTGCGGTGTTGTTGTGTCTGAAAAACATTACACATAGGCTTTATTTCTCCGGAACACAAAGTACGATGATACTGTCATCGTTTATGCTTTAGATTTGGTGTATTAAACTCGGTTATTTACTGTAGACTAACTGCTGTAGGAATGGCTCCAAACCCTTGCGTACAATGCAAGGGCTCTTGCATCAATATGTCACCCGACATTTAAAATGTTGGAAAACTATCATGTTGTCATCTGGCGCAGCGCTACTCAGAATTAACTTAGGTATAAACATAAGTCAGCAAATACAAAGAAGTACTGATTCTATTGCTCTCCGACTATATTAATCCTTACAGTATTGCTGCGTTTTAATGTATCGAATTACACCATCCTCTCATTTTTTTTTGCTTTATCCCCTTTATCCACGTCTTTGTAAAGATCCCCGTTACAAAGACGTGGCATTTTCTGACACTCTGTCATTAGAGCAAACTAAAAGTTATGCTCTAACACTAATGGAAAGCTTACTAACCGATGACAATACAGCTGCAGTTAATCAAAATCAAAGCCAACAAAACGACTGTGGTGACAATTTGTCAATATGGGGTGAATTTGATACCAAAATAACATCATCAAATGTTCCGAAGACGGCAGAAATCAAGGCTCAAGAGGAGCTAGAAATGTTTTTGAAGGATAAAGTCATCAACAGAAAACTTTGTCCCTTGGAATGGTGGCGGACACATAGATGTATTTATCCAGTACTATACAATATATTTAAAACCAAATGTAATATACTGGTTACATCGGTACCCTGTGAGCGGGCCTTTTCAAAGGCGGGTTATATCGTAAATGACAGAAGAACTCGCCTCACTACATCAAAAGTAGCCCAAATCATGTTTCTAAATGTAAATAAAATACAATAAACAAAAAAGAACGAAAAACACAAAAAAAAATTACAAAAAAATAAAAACAAAAAAATGCATAAAAATTAAAACCATGAACAAAATCAAAGTACTTAATACCAAAACAATGTACATAGACAATCAATGAACTTTTAAATACGCCCAGCACTTGTTAAAAATATTCGATTATCTAATCGAGATAAATGCTAGTCAGTCCTAAGCCTGTTAAAGTATGAAGGGAAGTTTAACTTAACAATTTCAACATGCATTAGTTAATAGAATATTCAACTTTTCAACATGTTGCAGATACTTGAATAAAAATATTAACTAATATTTTCAACCAATAAAAATATCGATATTTTTATTCAACCATTAACCATTAACCAATAAACAATTTCAACCAATATTCTCATCTGTAGTAACGACTGTCAAAGATGTACAAATAACCGGGACCAAAGGCTTAACGTGCTTTCCGAAGCATGGAGTCGTAGTTTGGATATTATGGATGGTTAACGATCGAAGTGACTGCGACAAAGTAGCTTCGATCAATGCGCGGCTGCTACTACTTAGTTAAACAAAATAATAAATGCCTCCGAAGATATTGCTCATAAAAATATGTTTAAAAAAACTATGCCTTTTTTTTATTCCGAATATGGATATTTAACTTAAAATTGGAAAAAATATCGGTACCTTTCCCGCTCTGCGGGTGAAAGCGTAAGCTTACGTCCCATGGTTTTATTTTCAGACATGTCAACCTGAAATAAGGAAATATTCAGAGATGTTAATATTCATTTACACTGTGAAGTTATGGCATCGCACGCAAATGCAAAGGTGGAAAATTAGTTATTTATTCAGGAGAACCAACAGCTATAATAGATGGATAAGAATTGTTTATGAAACATAAAGCCAAATTACAGGTTCTCACGGTTCTATATAAAAGGTTCGGTAAGCACTATGCACTTATAAAAAGTCAGTGTTTAGCCGAGGGCGTACAGAAAATAGGTTTTGGTGGTAAATGGGTCAAATGAGAAAAAAAAGTTATAAAGTACCTAATATGGGTATAAACACTCACCTCTTACGATTCAACGAGTATTGTAATAATTTAACAATCAAGTAAAATTATGAACAATCACAGAGACGAATTCATAAAATGTCCACGAACATGAGATCAATAATCTTAGGAAAATCGACAGTGACAGCAGGTAGTGTTGAACATTCGTGGAATTAGTAAGTACTAAGGACACTAGCTTTGATTGAAATACACCACACAAAACATTCGTTAGATTAGTGACTTAAAATATGATTCGCAAACGTAACACGTATGTATTTTCAGAATTATAGTATATTATTAACTAATATTATCAATACAAACCCTATATGTTCATTAATCCCTTTTAATGACTTTTTCATGAAAGAGTCATTCAATGGAATTAAATTAAATTAATTCTGTAAATACTTACGTATTACAGTCCCGAATCATATTTAGTTTAACATACTGTCCATCACTGACCTAAAATTTGCAAAAATCGCAAGGAAATTTGAATTTCGCGGGCTACCCTGGAGCTTGCCCCTTAAAAGGAATAAACACAGCGTAATGGAAGACAGACCATTTCCATATGTTCTACGACTGCAGTAGACCAAAGTTTTGCGATAAACCTACATAGTTCAATAATAAAATCGACTCAAGAAACTTTAAACTTAATATGGGAAAGAAGGGCTGCGATCAGAGGAAAAGTAAGATAAATAGCAGCAGCTAATTTATTCTTTTAAATCAACTATAAAAGCACATATAAAATGTTTAAAAAAAAAAACACGTCTTATCGTCTTTTTCCGTCATTCAAAGCTCACTGTCATTCCACCTTTTTCAATATTTTTTACGTCATCCTAAGGCTAGGGCCTTTGGCATAGGTACGTTATCTGTCTCACTAAGGTCTGTATTACAGAACGTTCCTCAAGTTCGGTTTGATCTTCAATCAATCGATCACAGTTTAATAACCGGTTTCAGAATTGAGAATTTGAATTCGAGAATGTCCTAATCTGTACTATAACTTAAATATTTTTTCGGTTCTGTGATAAGTGTCTTTAAACTTTAATCAAGATTTGAGTATGATAACATCATTTACTCCAATTTGAGTGAAAACATGCTTAACTCATGTTTATGGTCGTCAGATGCGTTACTGAACTAAAAAAAACTTTTTGACAATACTCAAAGAATTATCAACGTCTAGTTATGCAGTTGAAAGTTGACACACCAATTTCAGCTACTCAAACTGTAATCACTAGTGTTTTAGTAACTAGTATTTTACTAACTAGTGTTTTAGTAAGTGATTTTGATCATAATGAGTGACGACGATACTTCCCTGTCGTCTTCGGACTAGCCTCAACGTAGACAACTACGCAGAAGAATAGCAAGACATCGGCTTAACTTGTTCATCACGCTCCGAGAGTCGGTTCCACTTTACGAAGGAGTCGGTTAGGTTTATTTTTAAAAGATTATAGCCTAAACTGACCTGTCGTAGTCAACAGCGGGACTGCATTTTCCCATGTTACAGCTACTAATTGTTTTTAGGTTTTACGCGACTGGTAGATTTCAAGCTGATGTGGGGGACACTGAGAATGTGAGCAAGGCGACGCGACGATGTGCCGCGTGGTAGAGAGGGTGACTAGTCCAATAGCATTAATAAAGTCGTGAGTCAAAGAAATCCTTTGAAATATCTAATTTCAAAGGATTTCTTTGACTCACGACTTATGAACGGATTTGGATTATTTTTGTTTTAAACGATAGATCTTATATGCCCGATACTAAATTTAGTAGGCTCATTGCATTCTTTATGGAGTATATTTGTACCATTTATGATGTTTTTTAGTTCTGAGCAGATTTACTGCCAATATTAGACGATATCTTAAAATATTTTGCTATTTGCAACAGATTTTCTTACGGGTTCAGTCGCTGCCCTAGCTATTGTATTAGCTCGGCACTAGAATTTTTAGGCTAATTGCAATTTTTTACCCTATTTTAGCCAATATTTGTGTTTTTTCTCTCTATGCCTTAGCAGTGCTTTGTCAACTCTTGATAACGACACAAGAATCAGTGTTCAAACCAAATACATTTTGGCGCTATAGGAATGGGAATTTGGACTGCTAGTGAAAAATTAAGGATCGCGCGCATGCGCATGCACACGCAGTGTGACGTCATAGGCAAATTAGTAGAACCAGATGAAAAACTGTTATAAATATGATCTATCTCTTGAATGCATCAACCATTACTCTAGCACTAGAACTCACGTAGTTATTTGCGATTGAAATCTTATACGTTTTGTCGGTCAGAAATATTGTACTTATCACCAGTACTCCGAGCGAAAAGACGTTTTTACGTCAAGACGAACTAAAGCTCACAGCTGATCGAAATTAGAGAAGATTTGTAAGAGGTAAGACTCGGTGAAATTTGTAAGGCCAAGCGGCATACTGAACTGAGGGACATCTGTTAACTACGGAAAAAACCACAACGTAAAAATCTTTAAAATGAATGGGCGTAAATTATTATATTATTAATGAAAACAAAGTGTTTTTAATCTTTATTAAAACAACTAAACTAGTAGTACCAACATTGAGTAAAATAGTTAAGAAAAATACTTTTAAAGACGAACAAAATGAATTTGGATTTTTAAATATTAGTCTGTAACAATAATATAATAAATTAAACCAAACCGAAATTTAACACAAAAATATTATTCATAAAAAAAAATCTCAAGATACGATTTCGATCCACCACTTCGTAACTAAAAACCACAACCCAGACGAATACAATCATCTTACTGACTCTTAAATACACGGTCAGAAAACATCAACATGATACAACATCAAATCAATTGATTCACACAAGTGGACATTGAAATATTTGATCTTCTATCATCTTAAAAGTTATGCGCCGACTTTGAAAGACTGTGGAATCCCCAATAAAAGGTTTATCTATATTCAAACATGGCCATACTAACTATAACAATTATTACTATAACAATTATCTACATATAAACAAGAACCCCTTGAAAAAAACCCCAAGGTCTTGGTTATATGTAGATAACCAATTTGTGTCTCAAGAAAGTAAAGAGCAGATATAATTTAGTAGAGGTTTTATTTTACTCCTATTGTGTAGTTATCAGTATGGTGTTCTGAAGGGTATACAAAGCGGGCTTATGCCTTGTTGTTGCTTACTAACAGCAGCCTTGCCTTCTGTATTTCAATTAAAACCTAGGAAAAGTACTCAAATGCAGTGAGTGCTCTGTAACTAAGCAGTAGGTGGTATCAGGGTCTATAGTTTCTAATATCATTTTGCTTAGGGGTGAATTTATTAATACAGTAGTCTACTGTGAAATAGGATTCAGGTACCTACTTATTGTTAACCGACATTTCAGGTTTGATTAGGTTTAAGCTACTCGACCTCGAATTTGCTGTTTGTGATAAGTATGTTGCTTGACTACGTACTTGTGTGATTATGTAGCGAAAGACAATCTTACAATATTGCCATAATCAATTGTAATCATGAGGAAATAAATGTTAGTCTTCATTTTATTTTTTCAACATTAAGTACAACTAATTTTGGCAATATTGTAAAAAAAATAACTGAAAGATATTCAATTAAAAGGCCGAGTTCTTTTTTTTTTTCAAATTTTATTAGCAGTGACGAAAAACCACCACCCCGTGAGCTTCACATTAAAACACGGAAAATACAACACCCAAATACAGACATGAGATTAATAGAATCGGAATTATATTAGATCTTAAATATTGTAGTACACATTACAATGCCAGTATTCTACACAACTAATTACCTACATAAAGTTAGTTAAATCCTATACGTATACCTTAAATCTACCGGACTAATAAATTAAAGTTGCGTTCAATAACAACAGACGATGAGTACGGAGTACCTATAATTATCAAGCTAAGTAAGAAGTAAACAGGAATATATTCTAAAATACTGAAATGAGATTATTCCAAATTCTTTCCCTAAATGACTAACATTGAAATTATGCTTACTGTGACTTACATAATCTAAGCTACGTTATTGAATACATATTGGAATCAAGCGTTCAAGGTGATAACACTAAACAAAAGACGTGAAGTACCGAAATACTGATCAATTATTTAGATTGACATTATTATGTAACCGAAATCGTGGCGAATCTGGTCGGGCGCGGAGGTGGCGACGGCGTCCGGCAGCTTGACGCCGAGGCTGATCCCGTCGCCGCTGACTGCCACGCGGCTGTAGCGACCCGAATCCGGGTCGTTCAGCATCTCCCCAGTCAACTTCTGCATGCTCCCCACGCTGATGTCGTGGGCCGCGGCCTTAGCAGGCGGCTCAGACGGCTTTTCCATCTCTGAAACGTGATAACACAAAAATAAGAATCACTGAACTCGTAATGGCGGACCATGTCGTGACGTTGGTCAATGGCGCAGTGAGATCGATAATACCATTTTGCATCATCATCAATTTTTTTCTGAGGATTACGGTTTACGCTAACCTGAAAGAAAACCTAGTTCTTGCAAGCATTGTCCATAGTTTGCTTAGGTTTGAAGAATATACAAACGTACATCAGTAAATGTATCTATGAAAAACACTTAATGTTCGGCAAACTAGGACATTTTTATTCACTGAAATTACTGAATTTATCTCAAGATTTACACTGGATTAATCATTCTGTCACTTAACTAGTTAACAAAGAGGAAAACCACGCCTAGGTAGTTTCTAATAAAAATGGGATGTTGGTCAAGCCTGAGACCTGAACTGGAATTTTCCGTTTGGTAAACTCCAAATTTTCCACTTTCTCACTTACCTGTTTGCTTCCTGCACAGGCACCAGCCGGTGCAGAACACTGAGCTTACTTGCAAAAATATACTGTTTCACAAAAAAGAAATGGCCAAGTCGACTGCTCAGCTTCGCTGCTCTGGATGGAAAGGCCGAGGGTCGCTATCGATTCAAGAAGCACCCCTCCCACCTTGAATTCTCACACATAGACCTTATGACTATGCATGCACTAACACTTAGCTTTCAGTGACGTCACTAGCTACCCTATAGCCCCGCACTCGGAGCACTAAATACATTGAAGCTTTAAAGTCAGCAGCTTTTGCGTCTCTCATAGATATGTAGCAATGTACATAAAAGTTATTAAGAGATATCCGATCAAACGTATAAATAGGATTATATCGTTTCTAGAAGCTTCTCCTGTGTTTTGTGATTGGTTGTTACAATATTGTTCGACCAATCACATGTCGTGATATGAATGTGTGTGGTTTATTTGTGACACTATTAAATTTCACACATTACACGTTCGACTATAGACAAACACTAATACCACCACACCATGGATGTTGGTGTCTTTGCCCAATTTTCTTTTTCGCTGACTTGATAAGCGGTCTTTTTGCATATTCATAGTTTTTTTTTTGTTTATGAAATAAAATCTAGCAATGACATTATTCTCTTTTATTAAAGGCTAAGCGTAGGCATATGTAATAATAACCGGAGCTTTTGAAGTACAATGAATCATCTTTTTTCTTTTATTCGCGTCGCTTCTCTCATACTTTAGCAGCGATGGTTGTCAAAATTTGTTGTCGCTAAATCGACTAAAAAACATTTATGTACGCGTTTTTCATGAAGGATTCATACATTGTATGTCTTAAGTGGAAAAAAATAACCCCCAAGTTATCTCAGTATTTTTTTTTTCAAATTTTAGACAAGAACATAAGTATGATAAGACATGTAGGACAGATATCCGAACAACTTCCGTTTTCTGGAAACTAGGAGAACATTCTCGAACCCGGAAGTTGAACCTGATTGGCTGTCAGTTTATCTGTGTGTGTTGTCTGAATAATGAGGGATTGCTACCACTAACTTATGATTCGACTATACATATACCCACTAAATAAATGCGGTGGTGTGCGTTTACTTAGGTACTCAATTTACTTTTTCTGAAACTTGACTAGCAATCCTTTTGCATACGCGCCAAAAAGAAAATGGAAAACTTTCATATTATTTGTTGTTCTTATTAGCGTAGATGTCATTCTTAGAAGCTTATATTGTTATGTTACGTACTAAAAGTATTTCCGAACTTAGTTATTGAGGTTAATCAAAAAAGGTTTATTATTTTTTGCTTTTCAGTTTTTTTCGGTGGTTTAATTTTTTTGTTAATTTTATTTATTTTATAATTTTTTGTGGCTATAATCTACTAATTACTACATGCTTAAGTTTTGATTACTTTTTGTAATATCCCACTTAGCATTAAAATCTGTGAGTGAACAATCAATCATCCCCTGTTTTCCTACCCCTTTTTTTGTTTTTGGGTGGGTATTATCAAATAACTTCTCGCGCTCTTCGTATCAGACTTTTACTGACTAAAACCCACCCGTGTTCCCTCAGTTGCCTGTGTGCCAGGGGCCATGGTATCTCTTTCGAACAACCCGCACCCCTGGCAGTGTTTTCCTACCCTTAGGGTTGGTGTTTTCCTACCCTTAGGGTTGGATTTTCAGTTTCCAAATTTATTTCGGGTATACCCTTTTCAAAAAAAAAGACTAATCAAAATCAAACTAATCTGTAAAAAGTTATGCTTGGTAATACATAAAAAAATAAATATACGCGTCGACTTGAGTAACCTCCTCGGTTTTTTCGTCGGTTAAAAAACCAAATGTCACACTGTTATATTTGCAGTTAAAACAAGATTACATGCTTCCTTGAATGGTAGATCACGTATCTTTGCAATGTTGGACTAAAGCTAAAATAATTAAAAAGCAACCACAGAATAAAGTTCTGTTTCTGACAAACTTATTTATTTTAATGTAATGATTAAGTTTGTTTTTACTGGTGACTTCCCTCAATGAGTTACATGACTTTGAATCATAATCACCTGTGCAATCCATTGTGAGGGCAACAAGCATCAACTCATTGAATAGACTTTTACTCAGCGAGGCGGTTGTGTTATGTTTTGTTGTCTGAAGATCAGTTATTTGACTTTGAACCTCACGTAGCTGCTGTTTTACTAACTTTTTGTGACCAAAATCTTGTTAGTACTCTATGCTGTACTGGCTGAACTCGTCTACAACAAATTGAAGTCTGTCGCGTTCATCTATGGCATCAGTGTATTGAGGATAATACTGAGCCATTTAAATTGTAATCTTCCCATTCTTTTCATGGGCTTCAAAGAGCACCTTTTCACTGTCATCTATTTCGTTAGTCAGTTGGTCACAAAACTTCTTTGACGCCTATAATTCGCTCAAAGCCTGATTGTGTTTGGACTCTTCTAGGCAAACACGGGCACTGCGAGTAATAATCAGGATTAAAAGTAATGAGGAAGCGACAAGAAACTGAAAGAGAGAAGGTAGTTGTGCCATCAGTCTAAAAGATAATTATTTAAAATGGCATTGGCATCAATAAGTAGTCGTTTTAAAAGCGTACAAAGTAATCGTTGGTAAAAATTAAATACGTTATTATTATTAATTCGTATTGTTCCTGATATCAAGATGCCAATAACTTTATATGAGTAGTATTCATTGGAAAACAAGGGTAGTATCATTGCGAAAGACGGCCATTACTATACCCCATTAAGCAAGTGGGGTACCTAGTGCTGTTAAGGTTTCTTTGATGAGACGGTGTCTTGAGAAATGATGAGACGGATTTATTTCAGTTTCTTTTACACCCATTGTAACTACACAAGTTATCATTCAGTATGGGTATGGTCTGGGGGCTATATGGGGTATATTAAACGGGGACGAGTCTTGATACGGCAGAAATACAGGGCAGTGTGACGCTTCCCACCAGTAGCCTTGCTTCCTGTATCTCACTCAGCAGTAGGTGATATCAGGGACCATCGTTTCTCATTTCACTTTGCTAACATGAGTAGTTCAATAGCAATAAAAATAGTGCACTGCTGGTATCAAACCATATTCATTTGATGATTATTTAATTATTTTATAACACTCACAGTAGTCTACTGTGAAATAGTATTTAGGTACCAACTTAATGTTAGGCCAAAACTTCGAGTTTGATTAGTTTCAAGCAAGTTCCAGCCTCGATATTCCTATTTGTGATAAGTAAGTTGCTTCATTGCTCTCTCCATAAATGTGCGAGCCACGCACGTGTGATTTTAGATAGTGTAAGACAATTTTACAATATTGCCTAAAGTTATTGTAATGATGAAGAAATAAATGATCATCTCCATTTATTTCTTCAACAATGCACCTAATTTTGAAAACATTGTTAATAATATCCATCTTAAAGATGTTGAATAAAGACAGACAAAATTAAAGACCAGAAGTTTTTCATTTTTTTATTATTACACATTATTAAAAATGATCACTGATAAAATTTGCCCTTCTGACCCTAACCTTAAATATTAAAACATGGAAATTTATGTTTATATGATATGTTATGTACTTCCAGTGGATTATATCATTGAATTTGCAGGAACCATCCTAGGACACGTTAGAACTAAGCCATATACAAAGTACTGGTCCATAGCCAGATACAAAGTACAAATAAGCTGAGTTCTATGTGAAATATTTTAAATCTAAAGCAAGTTACGTTAATTATTGACACACAGTGATTATTAATTACTAAACTAAGTCACAAAATTAATATTATTATGCGCATAAGTATTAAAATGAGATCATCTCAAATTATTATTCAGTATGGCTTAAATTAAAATTATGCTTACTGATAACTAAATAATATGCCAGGCGGCTGGTCGGGGTTTGTTACCAACTCCACACGAGAGACTGGAAATATGTGTGTACAGTTGATGAAACTCTAAAGTCTAAGTTTCACTTATTATTTCATCATCTGGACACGCCAAGAGTTTTACGCGCCTCCACATAGTGAAACTTCAAATAAATCACTATTATGTTATTGCCAGTTGAACACACGTTCACATTTTACCCGAATTCATGACAAAGTACAGTCACACAGATTCATGTTTTGTGTCACAATCATCATCGGCCACTACACGTCCCACTGCTGGGAATGGGTAATTTTTAAGTCTTTGTAAAATAATTCACCATTTTCGAATTTATAATGAACATATTTTTGACGCAGACAGTAGTCGAAAGTCACTATCTCCATGCTAATCTATTTCATTATATAAACTTTAATCTTCTAAATCTTGTTTATTGTTTCATGTAAAGACAAGAATTGGCAGACCCATCATTAGCTATAAGCAAAATATTTGCATTCAGCAATTCTCAAAGAAATCATCAAATTTTATTAAAAAGATGGACTCAAATTGTTTTATTTCAAAATTTGTCGTAAATAGAAGCTGAGGCAGCTTTAAAATCGCCTCGTTTATTGATTAAATGAACGATGCCATTATTAACCTGATTGTACCCTTTAAATATGTGTGTTTTCATCTTCAAAAGTTGAGTCAAAGTATTATCTTGATGCAGATCCGCTGAGTGGCATCGAGCACAAGGAGGATATATTTCCACGTTGTTGGTTTGATGACACAACGTGAAAATATATTCACACTTCATACTCTGCCTGCACGCCGACGTAGAACCGAACTGGAAGTCGACCCCAGCATAGTAGTGTAATAGCTTCGTCTTCCATTACAGAGCATTATCATATTCTGCTTCATGATGATGCCCTGTCTTGGATGACGCCGCCATTGCGACGACTCAGGGTACGTTCCAATCGTCATCTGAAGTGAGACAAATTCGTGTTATAAGATCATTATACATAGTTTTACACAACTAGAAAGATATTTGCATAATCAAAGTTGTGTGATTTTTCAGTTAGCTTGTGGTCTTCAAAGTTTTTTGAACTCGAGTAGATTTTGGACAAAATAAGCATTTTTAATATGAGAGTCATTAATTAATAATATAAATGCTTATGTTATTCAAAATCCAATTCATGAGTTCGAGAGCGGGGTAATTTTGTAACAAATATAATATAAATCGATCTCAATACCTTTCATTTTAACAGTTTGGCCACGTTAATTGCGTGCGTATATTTACGTTGTTGAGTGGAAGAATTTTTCAAACCTATGAAACAATGGATGTCAAAATGAAAGGCATTGAGATCGACTCCCATTTTATGTCTGTTACGCAACTACCCCGCTGAGTCTCCCCGTTGACTCTTATTAAGTCAAGCAGTTACAGGCTCTTTTGAATTCGAGTTCATTGTCACCCAAGAGAGTATTATTGAATAAGCTTTAAACGGTGAGGTTAATAATCTCATGTTATAAGATCATGGTCTGGGACAAGTGTGTGAATAAGTAATAAAGTCAGCCGCCCAGTTCTGTTAGCATTGTTCAGGGTTCCAAGAAATTTTCAATCTGAAGTCATCGACGTTTATTATTGTAGAGAAGACGCATTTGTACTGCAGTTCATTAGATATTGGTGCCGATTCTGTTGTACACCGAACTAAACTAACTAAACTATCACTAAAATTCCTTACTTTTGGCTATGAGAATCTTAAAGCTATTCTGCAAAAAAAATCTCTAAACTTAAAAATTATTTTGACACAACTAAAATCGAATTTGAAACTCGCGACTCCTGCAGGCTTAGCATGACGCTTTCTATTTCTACTCTGCTGCGGAATAGAAATCGCTTGTCTACATTTCTCGGTGAAAAACTGACAACTGTCTACACGGAAACGTAATTTTTGTCTAGTCTTCCGTCGACAAAACGCTTCTCTACGGTTGTCGTGCTAAGCCTGCAGGTGGTATTTTTTTTTTCTTTTGGCTTCGCAACGTGGTACTTCTGCCCTACGCAATGATTTGTTTAAGAGCTGAATGAAGCGTGCGCAGGGGCCAGCCTCGACGTTTTTTATATGGAATTTTTCACTTTTTGTATGAAAAAAAAAATATATTACCTACACGTTGAGATTATGGGGCTTATGGGTTTATTAAAGGGGGTCCAAATTATCATCATTTTTACGATAGGACACAACATTTTCGAGACATAAGCGAAAGAAAAAACAAGATTCAATACTTTTTTTGCACCTGAAGTCAAAGTGTTGGTGTGAATTTTAGTTCATGACCACTAGTTTTATTCCACACTTTTTTAATCGCGATTAAAAATAGTCGGACTTAGTTAGAAAAATTAAATAGTCAAAATTTTTGGTGAAAAACGACAAACTCAGAATAGCAAAATTACCATCTTCACTACCCCCCCAGTGGGTTCCCGCATTGTCGTTGCAGGGGGGCTCAGTAGCCGTGGTCCGCTCCCACGGTGAAGCAAAGAGGAACCCCAAGGTGGGGCCGCTCGTCAGGGCTTTTGTCTCCAAGCCGACGACGTAGCGGCCAAAAAGTAGGTTGCGGTGAGGTGCACCGCAACTGAGGCGGGCCGCGATGTCGAATGGGAGGCATCGCGGCTGAGGGTTACAGGCTGCGGCGGAGGAGGAGTGCCGGTACTGCTGAGTAGTGCTCTTCCCTTCCGTGGCCTGGACGGGGCCGCCACCGTTTGATGGCGGACGCGGTGGGGCCGCAGGGGAAGAGGAGTGTCGGTATAGCGTTGGCCGCTCTCCCTATCCCTTGCGGCCGAAAAGTGGTAGGCGGCGGGGCCACTGCGCTGACCCGTCGCAGGGGGACCAAGGGTGCCAGACACGGGTTCGTCTGGGGCCCTTATATTACGTGGTTCCTGGGGTGGTCACGGCGTGCCATGTGTCCTGGTGCGCCGAACTGGTGGGGTCCGCAAGGGCCGATGCCTGCCAGGGGTGCGGGTTGTTCGAAAGAGATACCGTCGCCCCTGGCACACAGGCAACTGAGGGAACACGGGTGGGTTTTAGTCAGTAAAAGTCTGACACGCTCTCCTGCTCCGCCCAGAGCGGGAGAAGTTATTTGATGATTTCCCAACCTCAAAAAAAAAAAAAAAAAAAACCATCTTCACTAAATTAATAATTCAGTGCAATCTTAGTGCTGTCAAACTAAATTATAGTTAAGTTGTGTCACTTTAGTCAATTTCAGAATGGGAAATCGTCGTTTGACAGGAATAAACTAAATTTTGGTGATTTTTAGTTTAGTTTAGAGAATTTTGTGCCAACAGAATCGGCACCATTGTCTTTATTTACTATACCGGCAATACATTATGAAACACTATAATGTCTAATAAAAAAAACTGTAACTCTCCAGTAAAACGCGTTAACGTGTTACTTCGTTGTTGCTTCGGTAGTCACGCCACGTATTTCACGGCAGGTTGCGTGTTCCACCGCATCGTCAATTCACGCCCAAACTGTGAACATTATACATTCATAGTTACTATTCTATCAAGTGACATCGTGTTTAGAGGTGATGTATTTGATTTTTTTCACGGAGAATACTTCATTTTCTTGTTCCCATAATTTGACTGATCATTTGTGTTACAAGTAAAAAGAATTAAAACCCAAACTGCAAACCTATTTACTATCACCACATGCTGTATACTATATGAAGATTGGATTTCCAATTTAGCACGGAATGTAGTGATATTCAATATTATCGTAGTCCTTGGTGATAATGTATAGAATATTTATATACTAAATATAAAATAGGTATTTTATACATAACGCTATTTTACATTATTCAAAAAGAATGACGTTAAATATGTTTTAGTGTTAATAATGTTATATAACTTGTTTAGTAATTTATTTCTAATTACATAGGTACCTATAATGTTTTTAGGTTTTTTCCTTTATTTCAAAAATACATAATAATTACATTTTTAAATAATAGAATATAAAATATATAAATTTAGTTTTTTTTTACCAGTTTACTTGTAAAGACTTTTCAAACTCGATGGGGTTGCAAAAGAAAATGGAAAAATGTAACAAACATAAACTTATTGTTTTTAGAATTCGATTGACAGCATACTTCGTCCTATTAATTGCAATAATATTATTATTAGGTATTGGAGTTGTAAATATAAGACATTAAGACTGATAATAGTGATAGAAATAGTTCACCTAATTTAAATCTCACTGCAGAGCTGGGTCTTCTGCCAGGGTATACATTGCCAACTAGATTAAGCAATTGTTTGGATCACATCATAATCAAAACAAATAGCTCAGCCACAGTCACTGTCATAGAGTCCACAGTTACGGATCACGATTCGGTCCTTGTTAGTTTATCATGTAGGCGTGAACAAATAAGAAAATCGAACACAGTTGTTAAGACAGATCTTAGTGAAAATATAAAACAATTAGAATCTATGGATTTCTCTTTCGTCTCTCTTTCAGCGAATGCTGAAGAAGCTGCTACTCTTTGTACTGAAAACTTGACTGCTGCAATCAAATCTAACACAACGTCTAGTATTCTTTCTGGTTGTAAAAAACCATAAAAGCATGGATTACACCTGGTTTAGTTCGGTGTATCCGAAACTGTGATAAGTTACATGTTAAGGTTAGGAAAAATTCAGATCAGAAATTGAATCTCTTATTATCTATTTAAATAAAAAGAAAAGTCCTGACTGACTGAGTCATCAATGCCCAGGCCAAACCCTTGGACCTAGAAAGCTGAAATTTTGCACAGAGGTTTCCTCTATAATGTAGACAAGGAATAAGGAAAGATTTTTCGTAATTCAACCCCTAAGGGAGTTAAATAGGGGATGAAAGTTCCGCGCGGGTGAAGCCGCTGGCAAAAGCTAGTGAATCATAAAAATGACTCTGCAACGGGTTGGGACTCCATTTCGAACAGGTTTCTAAAACTGTCAAAACATACTATTCTACCACACACCGATTTCCCACAAAGACATTATACGAGTTGTGCTGGATATTTACAGTAAGACCACTTTTATTTTCCAGATATATATCGAATATATTATTAGTTACTCTTGATTATGAGGATGTAGAGAAAGTAATAAATAATTAATCTAAATTCTACTAAGGAACATACATAGAACATACCTTTCTTTCATACACCTACTCATACACAAACACGAACAGGCACCCACCAACACGCACACGTACACACCTTCCACACACACACACAGCACAATATAATAATAATTTAAGAATAAATTAATTATATATTGATGTTTTTTTCATATTTGTTCATACTTTTTATTTTGTTTTTACTTCTTTTAAAACTGTATTTGGTAGCACATATAATGTTTGTCTATTTCTATGTTGACATTAGTATCTAAGCCAAAAAAAATGGGAGAGGGCGCTGACTCCTGACATACAGGTACACCTAGTTCAGGAGTCAGAGGCTTCAAACAAGTTTCTGTAATACTATTATAACCCTGTATTTATTTACTAATACCTATATTTCAATTATGTTGAAGTAAGCAATTAATTAATATTATTTTTATGTGTTTAAATACGAGTGCCAAGTAGTTAGCCAGATCTATGCAATTTAAAACATAATTCAAAACTTACCAGCCATGGTTGTTCTGATAACAGCTAATAATCATCGCTTTCAATGCTTTTCTCGTAACTGCATCGCCAGGATTTAAGGTCATAATACGTGGTAGCGTGGAGTGTTGGGGAACGGTGCGATTGGTGTAATTCCAGAGTATTACTGCGGTGTTGTTGTGTCTGAAAAACATTACACATAGGCTTTATTTCTCCGGAACACAAAGTACGATGATACTGTCATCGTTTATGCTTTAGATTTGGTGTATTAAACTCGGTTATTTACTGTAGACTAACTGCTGTAGGAATGGCTCCAAACCCTTGCGTACAATGCAAGGGCTCTTGCATCAATATGTCACCCGACATTTAAAATGTTGGAAAACTATCATGTTGTCATCTGGCGCAGCGCTACTCAGAATTAACTTAGGTATAAACATAAGTCAGCAAATACAAAGAAGTACTGATTCTATTGCTCTCCGACTATATTAATCCTTACAGTAATGCTGCGTTTTAATGTATCGAATTACACCATCCTCTCATTTTTTTTTTGCTTTAACTCCTAGATAAAACTGACCGGGAACAACAGACAGATATGGCAAAAAAAATGGAACGAACTAGTAACGTACCTAGATTAATCAAATTACTGGGTCAATTGTACTGCGTACGCTGTTAGGACATGTTTATCTGCAAGCATAATTGTGGGCAATATATGAAAATAAAAGGCCTGTTCTCATTGTGTTTCCGTTTAACGGTTTTCATATCGTTTAGAATCGCAATTAAAACTATTGTTTTCCGCCGAAAATTGCAAACTTTACCTTAACACTCAAATCCTGGTGGACGTTACTTTGGCGCTGCCTGAAAAGCAGACAGTTGCACATAAACAGGTTCTGCTAGCGTACGCAGTACAAATAAAACAGTAATTTTCATATCGATAACATATTGAAAACAACAGTTTTCATTGAGATTCGAAACGATATGAAAAGTGTTAAACGGAAACTCAATGCGAACATGCCTTTTATTCGTATAAATTACCAACAATTATATACTTGTTATCTGTCAGCTTATGTGTGGCGCCAGTAATAATATAACTTAGTTTTATATGACACTCAGAACTAACATAATTATAGGTGTTTATTTTGTTGTTTTCCGACTTTAATAAATATTGAAACTCTTCTCTTTCAGGTTTATCAAGAGAATGAGGGAAAGAAAGATGCGTAACAAAGTTACAATTTGGTAAGTCAAATTTAATATAATATATTGTGAATAGATATCAATTATTTGTTTAGTATAATTTGCGCGAAAATGATAATTATGGCTAGTTACATAGCAGCTAACAGCCACAAGCGAATCGACTAGTTATGTACATTGACTCCAAAGTACTCACTCGCTTGAAGTACTGTACGCCGCCTATAAGACAACTTATAGTGTGAAGAATTATAATAGTGTACGTATGCACAGAGTATAGAGAAGTGTTGTGTGATGGCTCTTCCAGCGCAAGCTTAATTGCCCCGGCATTTTATGGCCTGAAAAAGATTAAATATAATAGATTACTCATCCACGCAATGTTCTGACTTAGACACAAATTACACGATGATTGCTGAATTACCAACTTCAATCCACACTCAGGTTGAAACGTGAGTTTTTTTTTTTATAAAAGATTATTCGCATATTAAGTAGCAACGATGGAGTTGAAAGGTAAAATTAAGCAAACCGTGTATTTTTGCCTTTACTGTAGCAGTCCATTTTTATAATTTGAAACTTTAAATATAAAACTGTAACTCATCGCATCGCTACAGTTTTGCTATTCAACAAAACTGTTTCGCGAAGAGTTTTTAATGTAGCGTCCTTTTCTGCAGCAACGGTTATGTTAAACATGTCGTGCTCTCGAAGGACGCATCTCATTATTATTTAAACAGATAGTTTTATTGCATGCAAAATAAGTCAGTCACTAAAATGTATTTTGTTTCTATTTATGATTTTCTAATTAAATTTATTTATTGAGCTTACACAAGGTTCTTAAAAATACAAATAGTGGTTAAACATGGTATAAAATTCTCACTTACAGAAAACTTACACAGAGTAAGCAGAGGGTCGGAAACTCGGCAAAGCTTGTATCTTTGTGACAGAAACACTAAACATAGTTAATAATTCTGCTAGCATCGTAAATTACACAAACAAAAACTTAAATAACAGCCACATTATTAACAACTTACTTGGTAGTTCGTACTACATGCTGACAGGACCAGAATGTACAGGCAACTACTTTTCAGACAGGGCGCGGGCCGAAATAACGTCCACCAGCGTTTGAGTGTTAAGGTATTGTTTCAGGTTTTACCAGATCCACTTTGCTGATGACATCTAAGATCTGAAAATGTTATGTTGTCATTATACTAAATGCAATGAAAACTTTAAGACTGAAACACAAGCAAATTTCCTTCTTCGTACTTCAGAAAGAAAGTTGGATTTTGTTTGAGACATGCTACTATCTATTGTCGAGATGGCTGGTAATGATTATGAATAGGATGGCCCGAAATTATGTAGGATGCAAGACACGCCACTAATTGTGTGCTTGTGTGTAACTGTGTGCGCGTCTGAAAAACAAATGAGATCTTGAGAAAAACCCGTGACATGTGATCGTCAGTACCTTAAATATGACAAAATTGACACATTGTCACGACGGGTGCTGTTCAATAAAGCAGAAAATAATAGCGAAAATAGCTAATTTAGATTATTCACCTCAATAAAAGTGAAACACTGTATTTATACATTATTTAACAAATATTTAATTAAATTTACAAAATCCTGGGATTCCGAGATTTCCGTGGGTTTATTCATGCTCATATTAGGTATCGTTAGACGTTATGAGACCTAATTACAATACTGGTTCTACGATTTCCTGGAGTTACCTGATTAGCAGCAGATAGCAGCCAGAAGCGAATCGACTAGTTACATTAACTCTAAGGCACTCGCTCACTTGAAGTACTGTACGCCGATATCCCTTCTTTTCGCATAATGTTCTTTGTCTTAATATACTTCGGCATAACGATTTTGGCACAATTTGTTTTGGCATAATAATACTTCGGCATAATTTTTTTAGGCATACATTTTATGTTGGCATAATCATCTTAAAGACCATCTTAATTTGTTTTGGCATAAATTTGATGCGCATAACGTTAGTAGGCCTAATATGCTGTGCAACAAAAGTTAGTGACAGAACCGAATTGCTGCAAAACCGACTCCACGTAGTCTTGTTTGTCCTACCCCTAGAGTGTAATTTAAAATCGCGTAGGCGTGTAGGGGCGAGGCGGCCCGCGGGCTGAGGAGCAGGCGGCTGCGAGCGAGCCGCCGCGGCTGAGGCTGGCCGGCGAAGCCGGCCAACAAGCCAAAGCTGCGGTGGTGAGCGAAAGCCGTCTGCGACGATTACTACGCGTGGGGCCGCCGGAGGCCCGCAGCGCCGGAGCCGTGACAGAAACCCTGCCTGCTGCATGTTGCATGCTCGCTTGAAAAGTTATGCTTTAGAACTTTATGCTTAGTAAATTTATGCTTTAGAATATTATGCTTAATCATTATTATGGTTAGAGAAATTATGCTTAAAAAAATTATGCGTAAGCTGTTATGCGTAATTATATTATGCGAAAATATAATTATGCCAAACAAAATTATGCTAAGTTATATTAGGTCTTAAAATTTTATGCAAATGGGTAGGGAACCGCCGATAGGACCACTTTATGTACAAGTAGCTGTTGATTGTTACCTTAATGATATTGTGTGTATTCAGTGTGTATAGAGAAGTGTTGCGTGATGGCTCTTTCAGCCCAAGCTTAATTGCCCAACTATTTTTTGGCCTGTAACAGATTAAACATAATAGATTACTCATCCACGCAATATACTGACTCAGACACAATAAATGTTACGCAATGTTAAGATGGAGCGCCGTGGGTCCTTTTTAATAAAAAAACTTTGTTACTGCTACACTGAATTTATTTTAATAGCGGAGGCTAATCGTCGATCAAGAGCAGCAGGAGATGTTTCGGGGTGACGCGGGCTCACGCTTAATGGCGGAATCTGATCAACGATCACGTGAAATGCAGTAACGCGGGCTTAGGGTTTTGAGAACCCCAAAGCTTATCGTTGACCACTTACCAAAAGAACTACTAGGCCACGGGGCTGACTGATAATATGGTGCAGACGTGTGGAAACGAATTCGAGACGCCTACACCTAATTGATCTCAGTACTTCAATGGTTTTTCCTGGTATTCCAATTCTGACACTAATTTGTTAGGATGGCGCTCCGTGGGTCCTTTTTAATAAAAAAAACATTTTGTTACTGCTACACTGAATTAATTTTTACTTGCACATCAAAATTAGAATTGGTCGGAATAAAATGCTAAACGGATAGAATTGGTGGATTGACTGCGCTGGTTGCATAGCGGGCAGTTTTATATAGCATATGAATAATCAAATCAGCAATATAAGTGTGGTTTTGGATATTTTTACAACATCTCTCCCTAATAAGAATTACTAGAAACATTATAAAAACAAGCTGAAATTATTCGGTTGTTGTCTGCGTAGTTCATTTATTACGATAAAGAGTTACCGCTTGAGGGTCATTACATACGAATTTTACCGTATTTAATATATGTATATGACATTATTGTATTACGAAATACGTAATAAGCTCGTGGTATTTCTTTTTAAAGATCGCAGTCGGTCCATGGCGCACGAGTTAAACACACCCACTCGTCTCTGCCATTTCTACCGTTTGGTCGTGTTTTCTGTACTTTCCATATTTATATTGTCACTGTGTTATGTACCACAGTGTAATATACACAAGTCTTCAAGACGACCAGTCGACCAAACCGCAAGCTATTAAAGACAACAACATGCGAACTTCACAGAACAAATGCTCAAAAACATCAGCTGTCTTATTACAAAACGCGATCTTACTTTAGTTCTAGCTTAAAGTTCTGAGCCAGTTTTTTTAATTTCCAACTTTATTTTGATTTGGGTAAAAGTTCTTAATACAAAAGTTAAAACTTAGCACCGGACTAACTTGTCAGTTTGTCAGTAAAGCAAGGGCGACTGGGCCGCTGGTTGTATTAGTAATAGTTGTGTAGTATTATGTGTACTTACTTTTTAGGACTTCAGCCTTCTGCACTAGTAAGTCTGATCGGTTCCCTCGGTCAGCTGGAAAATGCTACGTTCTCTTTCGTAGTACTCCGTCTTTGGTCCGCTCCGTCAGGAGGAGCTCTCATTAGCTTCGAGAAACTTATTTCAAACACCACCTATAAATGCAACGACAATAATATTCAGTATTTTTTTATGTTCTACGTTTTGAATAGCCTTGCTCGCGCACTAGTATAAATTGAACTGAGCTGCACGGCGACATCGGTGGCAGGGTTATTAACCCTTGCAAAAGAACCAGAGGAGGAATAATATTAGGTCAAGGTTTTTGCATCCCTTTACATATTAAATTAAATTGCGCACAACTGTAGCCATATTAACGGTCTAGACAGAACGGAACAGAACGGTCGGTCTGGTTCTGCAGCTGCCCGACATTAATTCCCCATTCGTCATAATTATCAATGGACCACATACTGTAACCAGTTAATAAAAGAAAATAAAGCAATGAAATAAAGGGAACGCAGTGTTTGCTAGAGTACATAAATAAACTAACAGTATATTTTAGCTACTCAGGAAGCGATTACATTTATTATATGTACTAGTTATATTTTCCCTGAAGTCTAATATATATTTTTACCTGTAAATGGTATCAGTGCAAATAGTCCTTCCCAGTTAGGTATTCATATTATACCCAGACACACCAACATTATTCGTTTAATCCACAAACATAAGATCACAGCTTTACCTGTTGCTGACGTTTTTAATAACTTGGCACTGACAATAAGTAATATTTATTGTAACTGTTGCTACGGTAGGAAGAGAGTATTCCAACGAATCAATAATTGTGAAGTAGGTACTTGAAATGAAATGAAAACATCGCGCTATTTCACCCCTCTCGCTCTGACGTTCCCTACCGAAACCTTGCGCATGTCAACTGGTATTAGCTAGTGATGGGTCGTTGACGGTTTTTCGGTTAATGTTACGACAACGTTGATTTACGTTTCTCTTCAAACCTATCACGACCGGTTACATGGGTTCATATAATGCTATCGCTGCGATCAGCCCGGCCAAAAATCGGTCCAGTGCTCCGCGGCGCCAAACTGCAGCCGTTGTACAGCTGCAGGGAGGTCCACTGGGCACAGAGCTTTAAAGAAAATTAGATTTTTACGAAGTTCCTTTGAATGGACACGGCCGTTCCTTTCCAAGTTTATAAGTGACAGAGATCTGATATAACAAACATAAAAAAATACGTGGGACATTCAGAAAGTTTAACAAAAATAAAAATAAACGTTCTATACGTAAATATTTTTTTTAATTTAATAACAGTACTCTCCACTAGCTTCTATATATTTTTCCAGTCCGCTGCAGACAACTCGTTTACAGCCTGCTCGAACGCTGACAGCGCATTCTGGCGTCGAAAATTGTATCCCTTTGAGCTGATTTTTTATTTTCGGATATAATTTGTAGTCGCACGGTGTTAGGTCAGGGTTGTAAGGAGGGTGACCCAAGAGTTTGACCGGCGTGCTGTCAGTCCCTCGTTTTGAGTGCGGTGTGCAAAGAAGCGTTGTCGTGGTGGAGCAGTAGCCTGTGGAGCGGAGCCCTGTGTTTGGTCGCTTGTTGCTCGAAACAGAGAAAACTTCTGCCAAGCATATGGTAGTATACCATTCAGCGTTGATGCTTCGTTGGTTTCGTAAAGGAATTGACACCAAGTAGCCAGTCTAATTGAAAAAGCTCGCGATCAAAATGTTCCCCCGCTTCTAGATCGCTTCACTTTGGTAGGCGTTGATTCGTTTTGAAACACCTAAACCGTCGACTAGCGCTTCGTTTCTGGATCGTATTGATAAATCCTAGATTCATCACTTGTAATGATATCGTAAACACGCCGAGACGAGCTTGCTTCAAATTTGTTTATCTTATCACGGCACCATTCAACCCAGGCTTGCTGAGCATTGGTGAGATTGTGGGCACCCAGCGTGAACTATCCTCCTTACGCGAAGTTGTATGTGTAGAATTTCGTGAAGGCTTCCCGATCCAATCTGCAGTATGTGCTAAATCTCTAGATACGTAACTCGCCTATTGTTATAGATTAAATTTTGCACTGCTAGTACGTTTTCTTCCGTAACAGCCGTCAAAGGGCGGCCACTTCTTTCTTCATCCCTCAAAGTTAATCGACTGTGCTTGAATTCATTATACCAACGATACACGGTTGCCTTAGAAGGGCCTTCATCCATGAATGCCATTTGAAGTCTATCGTACGTTTCGTCCGGTTTCAGGCGACACTTGAAATCGTAAAAAATCATAGCGGGAAAATGTTCCCGGCACAGATCCATTTTTTTTATGAGATAGGGTAATTTAAATTAGCTCGCAAACAATGTGGAGGGAAATTTTGAAATTGGAACGTACCTATCTGTACTTACAATTAATCATATTTTCAAAATAGATTACAACTGGCCAGTCTCTCATACATAAAAACTTTTTTTAGCAATCCTTTCTGAGTGGCCTGGTACATCTTTCAAATTGTGTAGGTACTTACCTCCTCCTTTTATTGAAGTCGGTGCGGCACAGATGTTGAACCTATATCCCCAACGAGGTGTTAACTACAAGACTACAGAGACAACAACAAGAAGTAGAGATTAAAATCATCATCATCTGCCTAGCCTTTGCACAGTTATATTATGTTGGGGTCACCATCCAGTCTAACCGGATGCAGCTGAATACCTGTATTCTACATGAAGTGACTGCCTGTCTGACATCCAGAGCCCAGTTTTTGGGTTTCAAGATACCCTTAGGTAAGACTGGTTGTCAGACTTTCAGGCGATTCAGGATGACGGCCCGTTACGACTGTCAAAGATCCACGAATAGCGGCCGGCACCAATGGTTGCGTCAACAACATTTACGTATTTTCCGAGGCAAAGAGGAGTATTGGTATATAAAGATGGTCACCCAACTAGCGTAGCTTAACCTGATTGATAGACCTTGCGGCTGGCGGCTACTTAGCCAAAAGTAGAGATTAAAAATCAAACCTAAAAATAATCTAATCGTTTGTTACGCGGCTTTCCTAGCCGCAGAAAGTCACTCAGGTCATTGAATGGGTAATTAATGTAAGTATTTTCATCACAGCGAAATGGGTGTGCTAAGTTTAGAATTAAAAAGGCCAAAGGAGGTAACCTAATAACAAAGATATTTAAATAATTTTTACTCACATAATTATATTTTCGATAGACGGGACAACGCGAAGAACATAAAAATCTCCTTAGTATTACCTACGGCCTACGGGTCCCACCTCACACAGAATCTACGTAATATGCCCCACGTGACAGGTCGCATTGTGTGCAAAGTTATTGTCGTAGATAATATCCCGATTTTTTATTTGTGTGTGGGAAACGTATAATTCATTTAAAAAAAAAAACTGGTTATCTTAGTTATGATACAAAAGAACCATTCTTAACATTTATTTTAAGATTATTTTTCAAATGTTGGCCATAACTGGGGTTAATATAGGCCATTCTGAAGTTCAAATGATCTATGGTAAGTCAGCGTGAAAAAGGATGAAAAAAAAATTGTACCAATTTTAAGTCACGGTTTAATTTTCCTATGACATCACATCGTTAGTGCAAGCACATGCGCACAACATCTTTATTTTCTTCAAACGTGTCAAAATTCCAATTCATAGACGCAAGAGCGTGTTTAACAAGAGCAGTGGTTCTAGCTGAAGATCCTATCAAGAGTAGTCAAAGCACTACCAGGGCCTAAAAAGAAACAACAAACACTTCTGACAAAATAGGGTTAAAATGAACGAAGTTGACAAAAACAAAATAATTTCGGACATCGTCTCATTTTCGCTGTAAGTATATTTAAAATAACGAAATAACCCATGTGACAAAAATTTGCATCATAAAGAATGCAATTAGCCTATAAAAAGTAGTGCTGAGCAACACATGAGCTAGGCAAGGGCGAAAAATCAAAAATAAAACGACTAAAATCGACATGTTATCAAACGGGGGTATTGTTTCATCCCACGGCTTATTTTAATTTCTAAATTGTTATTTTATTTTTGTTTTGTTTTAATTACGGACGCTTATAATGTGCACGTCTTTTTACATCGTTCTCACATTGATAATTTCAACATAATGATGTAACCAACTGATTGTAACAAAATCATGATTTTAAAAGAGTGTCCATGGAGTTTCTTGCCCGTTCTTCTCCATAGGTACCTACCCTTTGGAATGGGCAACTAGCTTCATCTTTCTATCTCACCGACCTTGACAAATCAAAAGTGCCAGTAATTGGTTTATTTGAAATAAATGCTTTGAGTTTGAGTTTGAGTTTGAGTTGAGCAGAGCAAAGCTCGATTTATATCCGTAATCCATAATTTGGTCTATAGAGACTTTACACATAACTTGAGTAAGATTCTAATTGCGCACTAACTGAAAGTTTATTATAATGATTATTCTGATTTCTGTGCCATAAATCAATCGTAATAAAGTAATGCTTTTTCAGGTAGTGAAGCCAGCAACCGTGCTAACTCACTCTTCAACGACTGTTCACTAAGTTATTGCTAGTGGATTGCCAATCTTAACGAGGTAAGACTTATTCATTGTAGAATTTGGGATCTTTTCCGATGTAACAAAGTACTAATGTCTTATCTATGCATCTTCAAAAATACATTATTTTGAAATAGACCTCTCTTTTTAAAGTACCATAACGTCTCTTCTTTTTTGTCGTATCGATAGTTAGATTGCCAAAAATAATAAAAATATGCTTCGACCAGAAATGTACGACGTCTCTTCAAAATTCCGGAAAAAAACTAAATTAGAAATCATGAAAATGTTGGATAGACCTCATAACACATAGTAAGATACATTAAGGGGAACGTAGTCGCGGGCTCGAATTCACTGGTGGGCCTGGCTGAAAATCAAGCTGTCTCACCAGGCTTCGTGTCCGACGGATATACGAGTAGTATCAGTGATGAGCAGTTAGACGCTAGTCTACACACACAACGTTATTGAGTGAGATGCAGGATCATTTATAGTAAAAAAATCGCGAAAAAATTAATAAAAGTCTTTTGGAAGATCGGGTTTTATGAAAAACCCAATACATAAATCAATGACCAATAAAGTTTATTGAACTTTTCGATAGTTGAACTTTGTCCGTACCGACTTGGTTTTGGAGATTTTACACTTCTTTTATTACTTTAACACGCCCAAAGTTAAGTAAAATTAGTAAGAACAATGAATCTTTGGCTCCTAACTTTTTAATGGGTTTTTATTTTAGTATTCTGTTTCCGTACAGACAATATTAATAATGAGACAAAACGATGTCATATTTTACTTTGGATGTGCCATGTCAGACAGTGGAGTTAAACACTCCCGAAGTTTGTATGCAAAAAATGTGGACTAGGTTCACCTTAAGGGGTTACCGCTGAAAGCGATATGCTACGATGATTTTGTTTTTTTTTTTTTTTGTTGGGAAATCATCAAATAACTTCTCCCGCTCTGGGTGGAGCAGGAGGGCGTGTCAGACTTTTACTGACTAAAACCCACCCGTGTTCCCTCAGTTGCCTGTGTGCCAAGGGCCGCGGTATCTCTTTCGAACAACCCGCACCCCTGGCAGATGCCACGATGATGAAACTCGCATTGTTACTTTTAACATCAAGTAACAGTATACAGTAGTCAGTCTACTTACTGTATGAAACTTGATTTTTGGCATTATGCTAAGTGTAGCAGTTTTGCGTGGATGTTATGTAATGAATTTGACCTTTTATGTGCTTTTGTTCTTTATCTGGGTCATGTTTTTTTTCTATGTTTATAAAACGTTTTGTTAATGCACGGAAACATATAATTTAGTATCTTTACTAGGAGAACATCAAACAGAAAAGGTTGCAACGGCAAAATGTTGCAAAACCATTGCGTACCAAAACTTTGCTACATAGATTGTACCTTAGGTCTGGCCAGGTATTGTTAGATAGTTACATAATACAATTTATACCTACTGGTCCTTTTTAAAATTAATTATTGAATAATTTGTCTAAAAAAAACTAGAGACAAAACAAAAGAGTTTACTGCAAGCAAGTGTTTGATAGAGGGATTTGCTTGTTCATTCTAGGATAGTCAACCAGATAAATTCATACCTACTGGTCCTTTTTAAAATTAATTATTAAATAATTTGTCTAAAAAAAACTAGAGACAAAACAAAAGAGTTTACTGGCAGCAAGTGTTTGATAGAGAGATTTGCTTGTTCATTCTAGGATAGTCAACCAGATACGTAAGGTAAGGTTTACCTGAGATAGACCACTCAACCAACATCGAAATGAGTGACTATAAGCTGAATAACCGTTCTTTTCACTATTTTACCAACAATTCTTAACGTAGCGTTGCATAAAATAATCACTGATGCTTTAGACACAGATAAACCTTTTTTGGAAACAGGCTTTTCCGAGGATGCTAGAGCGAACGATGCTAGCTTGAACATATTATTTGCAATCTGTCTGTGATAAGTAATTATTTTTTTACTATTTATAATGTAAATTTTGTCTACAGGTGCAAAAATAGAACATTACTGCAATAGTCTGCAAAAATGTAATTAATATAAATTAAAATGTAATATAATAGGATTTTTATCAAATAATGCGCGAAAATTCAAACTAAATAAATTATTAATAAATTTTAGAATCACGCGCCCACTTTCCGTTTATTTAACTATAAACAGTTGTGTTTACAAGTCAGTTAGAAATTTTAATTAAATCTGTAGTAAGTTACCACAGAGGTAACTTGCTAGGCAAGGCAGATGATGATCCAACATCATCTGCCTCGCCTTTTCCCAAATATACTGGAGTCGGCTTCCAGTCTAACCGGATGCAGCTGAAATCTTTGCAAATATTCAAAATAAATTATAAAGGTGCCTCAATTAGTTTTTCCGGCGGGGTCAAATCTACTTTTTGTTCTTCTTCCCTACGTGAAGTCAATATTTTAGTAATAATTAACCATAGGTACCTAATACTATTTCATAAGTAATACGGGCTGTAGTCCGCAACTCCACGTCAAAGCGAGTATTTTGCGTACGGAATAATTAATCGTGAACGTGAACAAATATTTATGGAAAATGGTGCGCTGGTTTAGTTTTTCCGCTCGTCGTGTTAGCGATGCGCGTGCAGGTGTAAATATAGGCACTGGCCAAACCGGTTTTCAGATTATTTTGAAGAATTTCAAAAAAAATAGGTGCTTCGATTAGTATTTCTGACGGGGTCAAATCTACGTATTGCTCTTGTTCCCTATAGACCAGGGCGAAACCGTTTTAAGTACCGTAATAGACCATACATTCTTAGCAGTATGCGAGTGGTTGAAGAATATAGTTAATGTAGTAAGTAATGAAGGAAAACTCGACCCGACTGAAGGAATGTTCCAGAAGGAATGGTATTAAATACGTTTTGAGGGGTGGGTGTTGGTTTTCTGCGATTTGCGGCTATTATTATGCAACCTATCAAAAAAGTAAATTGAAGAAGTTGCAGATAGTAAAAAAATCTAAAACTTTGTTCTTACCATTACGTCAAAATTATCGAAAAAAAAAAACGCTTTTTTTGTTATCAATTTATATCTCCCACAATAATGATAAACTGATAAATTTTATGTTTAAACAAGCCATTTTAGGAACTTAGCAATAAAACGAAGCAACCCCATTGAGTTTGGGCTCGTTTGAATTGTCTTGATAAGGACTGGTCACAGATAGTATCGAGGGAGTCATGATGGAGCTAGAAGGTGGCAACTTTAAGGCGACTATGGGAACTCCGTTATACGACGCAGTTGCATTGAGTTTGGGTCCGTTTGATTCGTCTTAATATCGACTCTGTTCTAGAGGGTCTGATGATTAAGTTGGTTTTCTAACAAAGAGGGTAGAACATGATTTGGATAAAAAAAATGGAACTTTGGTAAGAAAACAAATATTTTAAAAATGGTTTGAAATTTCAAGTTTTAATAATTACGAGTAATTATATCAAATGATTCCGAGCCGTAAACACGAAGGTGCCTTATTGTCGTTTTTAAGGGTTATGAAGTATAAAATAACTCATTTCCAATTGGAATAAAATTATTTTTTACTTTTTAATTCTTTTTTATAATCAACTAATTTCAAAATGCTTAATTTTATAATCATTATAACAAAGATAAATAGGTACTTTATGTAATGGTCTAATATTAAACCTACTACCAACACAACACATTTGTAACTGTCTTATTTTCTTCCGAATCCGCGATTCCTTTTCTCCATGTTTTCGTTTACTTATTATAGTAAACCAGGAATCAGTTTTTACGAACACACACGCGAGATGGACACGAAATATTACAGATGTTGTAATGCCCGCACAAAAAAGCGAATGACAAGAGTAATGCGTAATAAATTTACTTACATTTAATATATTATATATTTAGCTCTAAAAAATGTGCGATGCCTAGTACAGAGGCCAGCACATCAAGTTACCCCCAATTTGTCAAATTTCTTTGATAGTTTTTCAACTTTATTACAAAAGCATAAGGTTCATATTCAATTAGGAAAATTTGACAGTTTGGGATAGCTCGATGTGCCAAAGTGGACTACCAAGTGAATCATTATAAATCTGAAAGATGTGATGTCGTAGTATAATTCATTTAAACCAGGCCGGTTATGTGAGTGTTAATTCTGATTTCTGAACTTTTTGCACAGCTTTTTATTGTCATATTCATTTAAGCAATATTTTGCTGCAATTATAAATATAATCTAATGTGAATTTGAAGTATTCAAAAGTTTAAGTTAAAAAAATGGGCACATGTGGGACTCGAAGCCACAGCCTTCGCTTTTCAAACACGATAATGTACTCCACCCAACTAAGCTATTGTGCCACTACAAATAGCATCCAAATTTTCGTCCTCTATCGTCCTCTGAATACATTCAGTGACAACAGCGCCCGACGCCCTTCAAAATAAATGGTTGCAGCTGCGGCCAGACGCGGAACTACTAACATACGCATAAACCCTTTCGGGCACATCAAATCATGCAAGTCAGATAGATGGCATTGTTTTTAGTAGAGCTTTTAGTCGTGTTAAAGATGACACACACACACACACACACATGAAAATGAGCATCAAAACTAAAAAAAAATGTAGCTTTAAATGCATTCATTGCCCTTGTACAACAATGAAAACAGCGAGCAGCTTATCAATTCGTTAGGGCAAAGTTCGTGAGGTTATTGACTAATCCTAAAAATTACTGTTACCTTATTATTCACATTTTGTTGGTAAATCTGCTTCGGCTATAGCTATGACCTTTTAATTTGATTTTCTTAAACGATTCTTATCTATGGTATAGCTTAAATTTCCAATTGGTCCTCGAAAAACTTACACTTATCCTTACGAAGTGATAATAATAATATAAGTAAAGTGGACTCAGTGATCATTGTACCGATAGTTGTTACAGCCAATGGCTTGATAGCCAAGAGCCTCGACCAACATCTGAGGAGGCTCTCGTTGGGCAGCTGGGTCAAGGGCTTGATTCAGAAAGCGGTACTCCTGGACACGGCTCGCATTGTTAGTAGGTTCCTCTCTGTGGAGCCCTGACCGCCGGTAGCTTGGACCTTGTTCCCGATACCGGTGGGCTACTATTTTTTAAATTTTTAAATGTTTTTATATTTGTATACTAATATTTAAAAATATAATTTATATGTGTATTTAATTGAATAAAGGAAATATAAGTAAAGAAAATAATAATATTTATATATAAGTCATAATAATAATTAAACATTTATTTTCAAGTATATAATGTGTAAGTATAATGTGTAAGTATGTAATGTATGTATTCATAATGTTGGTAACAATTTTCTTACAAACTATTTTAGTAATATTTACAAAAACCTATGTCTTAACAATTTTATTAGCAGGTACATGTAGCTGGCTTAAGAAGTGTTAAATGGAGCAATCCAGCTTGCTAGCAATGACAACCAGGAGACTGTTGTGCTGGCACGCACTCTGCGCAACAGAGATGCTGCACGCTTGCCTCTCTGTCGCAGCGAAGCCGTCAATTTGCGCGTCCGCGAACATACCCGAAGCACTACGAAAGCGTGGCAGCCCCAACAGCATCCTGAATGTATTATTGTACTAAACGCGAAGAGAATTATCAGATTTTTGAGTGAAGCATTTCCAAAGACTGCACGAGTAGAAAACTTGAAAATATGCCTTAAAAAGTATTATTTTGACCGCCCCCAAGCTGCGTCCTGTACTAGTTGTAAGACCGCACATAACCTCTCTCAGTGTTATTCTTTACAAATAAATAATAAGAAGTTGATATTACGTGCAAAAGGGGCAACATTTGAAAATAATACCTACTTCTTAATTTTTCCTCAATCCGAAACTGTATTCTTATTTTAGATGTCGTAACATGAATATTACAATAATTTCTTTTTTGTATTATATTGATAACGTCACGTGATGTATGACGTCATTTCGCAACATGGAATGTACTATTTCGGCCCTTAAAAGGACTGGCCCTGTGGCGCAATGGATAACGCGTCTGACTACGGATCAGAAGATTCCGGGTTCGATTCCTGGCAGGGTCAAAATTGTTTTTTCCTGAAGTTTACAAAAAAATCGTTACCTGGGGGCAGTTTTACAGATTCTTTAAATATTTGTTGCAATAACACATTACTAAAAATAATTATGTTTTTCACAAGCTCTGTAGTAACCACCAATAAAGGGACCAGTCAAGATTTTATGGAAAGTCTGACCAACCCACTGAACCCCTTTTTCGTCAAGAATAGAATAGAATAATAGTTCTTAATTTGCATAGAAAGTAGGTACATGTACAGATGTATAGTAATGATCCATAAACTAACTACCTTACTAGGGCATGCACACAGTTTAAGTTATAATAATATAGACTAAATGAATTCAAACCGTAATAAAGACTAATTTATTATACTTTATTAACACATTCAATCAAACAATACAAGTTTACCATGTCAAAAAAAAATCAGTGAATAGTTTCAAATAGGCAATACAATACTTAATGTAAAATTTAATAAAATAGGATTATAAATTCGTCAAGTTCGAGGTCAATACAGTTAAGTTAAAATATAAATGGTTTAGTACAAGTCAAGAGTAGGTACAGAGTTTAAATTCTTATCGGTCAGAAATTTACCAATTCCGTAATAACATTTATTAATTAAATAGAACTGACAATTTCTTTTTGAATAGTGGAAATGTCTCATTTTTTATTTCATTGGGTATTTTGTTAAATATGATCGGACCCATACATTCAACACTTTTCTTTAATAAGGTGGTATTGGATGGTTCCAATATGCTATATAATATATATGGATAAAAATATGCCATTTGTTAGTGGTCTAACAAATAGCATATTTTTATCCTGATTGACCGGTTTCTATTTACAGACACTTTCATAAAAAGATCCATTTTTGATAAGTGATGGTTATGTTAGCAATTTTAGAGACTTAAATAAAGATACGCAGCTGTCTGTTACTATTAAGTTGCACATGGCCCTTATACAGCGTTTTTTCGCCTTGAACACCTGTTCCCTCAGATTACAATTGCCCCAAAATATTATGCTGAATCTCAAAATCGAGGTAACTAAACCGTGGTATGCAATTAACCTTGTGGCCATATTTAACTTTTTAGATAAGTTAAAGAGGACATAATTATGCAGCTGTTGGGCATGCCACGATTGCGGCGGTAAATCCCTTCTTTGAGGAGTGGCTAGAGAGGCAGCACGGGCGTCCTCACCTTTCGCCTGACGCAGGTCCTCACCGAACACGGTTGTTTCGGGAGTTTCCTGTTTCGGATAAGGCGGGAGGAAACGCCCGGGTGTTTCCACTGCGTGGATTGCCCTGAGGACTCGGTGGAGCATACGGTGGAGGTCTGCCCGGCTTGGGCAGAGCATCGCCGTGTCCTTTTGGAGGCGAACTCTCGCGTCCGGCCCTGATCCAGGCCATGGTATGGAACGAGAGCGCATGGGTAGCCGTCACCTCCTTCTGTGAAGCAGTAATACTCGTGAAGAGGGAAGCGGCGCACGTGAGGAAGAGGCAGTATATGCGCCCTCACGGCCCTAGCCTCCGCAGCAGACGCCCTGGGCTTCGGGGATCCCAGGCTGTTTCCTGGCCACCGTAGGCGCAGGCTTGTGGATGGCGAGTAATGGGTAGCTCGCTGTCCGGTAAGGATCAAGCCCGGGTCGACGGCGCGTTGTGTACAATGCGCGCCTCAAGAGATGTCAGCACCAACTGGTGGGGTTCGCAAGGGCTGATGCCTGCCAGGGGTGAGGGTTGTTCGAAAGAGATACCGCGGCCCCTGGCACACAGGCAACTGAGGGAACACGGGTGGGTTTTAGTCAGTAAAAGTCTGACACGCCCTCCTGCTCCACCCAGAGCGGGAGAAGTTATTTTATGATTTCGCACCCCAAAAAAAAAACAATCATGCAGCTTTACTTATTTTTTTGCATTCTTCTTCTGCTTGTGACTTCAAAGTTATTTGGCTATCTATCATAATTCTAAGAAATTTCGCAACTAGTACTTGGCCACCTTTTTCCATTTGCATTTTTATCAACGGATCCCACCAGAAGACACTATTGTCTTCTGGTGGGATCCGTTGATAAAAATGCATTATATTAGGTCTTTACCTATGAAATTGCCGTTTTGCAGTACTGGCCATTTCAAATCAAAATAATTTTTGTTTGGGTAAGAATTCTAATTTCAAATTAATTTTATTTTAAAAACATGGATTTTTTTTTCCAAAAGTAGTCATTTGTTTATTGATTAGTGTTACATTTTCATCGCATTTCAATCTTTTTCATCATCATGGATACGTTAAAAATTCGAGTAATTATGGAATATGAGTACCGTCGTGGCAGCAACGCGGCACAAGCGGCACGCAACATCAACGACGTTTACGGAGCTAACACTACAAACCAACGCACCACCTGTTATTGGTTTGCTCGCTTCCGTTCTGGAAATTTCGACCTGAAAAATGAACCTCGCGGTCGTCCGAAAACTTTGGTCGACAATGACGAATTAAAGGCGATTGTGGAAGCTCATGATACACAATCTACGGCTGAATTAGCAGCAGCTTTCGACGTTAGCGTCAAAACAATATTGGTCCATTTGCGTCAAATTGGCAAGGTAAAAAAGCTTGACAAATGGGTGCCCCACGAACTCAATGATCGTCAGCGCGAAGTACGCGTCGAGACGTGCCTTGCACTGCTCAACAGACACACAAATGAAGGAATTTTGAACCGCATTGTTACCTGCGATGAAAAATGGATTCTGTTTGATAACCGCAAGCGCTCAGCAAGTTGGTTGGATCCTGGTTCAGCACCTAAACAATGCCCTAAACGAAAACTTACCCCTAGAAAAGTGATGGTCACTGTTTGGTGGTCTAGCGCCGGTGTGATTCATCACAGCTTCTTACCAAACGGGGTGAGCATTGCTGCAGATGTGTACTGTGAAGAACTGAACACAATGATGGAGAAGCTGGCACATCTCCAACCAGCATTGGTCAATCGCTCGTCTCCGCTGCTCCTGCACGACAACGCGCGACCTCATACTGCACAGCAGACGGTCTCCAAGTTGCAAGAACTGGGGTTAGAAGCTCTCCGTCATCCGCCCTACTCACCAGACCTTGCGCCTACAGACTACTACTTTTTCCAGAATTTGGATAACTTCTTGGCGGGAAAAAAATTCAATACCCGAGAGGCAGTACAAAATGCCTTTGAAGAATTTGTTGCCTCCCGTCCAGCTGATTTCTTTAAGAAGGGCATCAATAAACTGCCACTGCGATGGCAAAGATGCATTGATTGCATGGGTGATTACTTCGATTAATACAAATAAAAAATACATGAAAAAAATTCGTTTAAATTTTTTCATACAAAACGGCAATTTCATAGGTAAAGACCTATTATTAGTCTTCATTATATAAATCATTAAATTATTTTGGTCAAGCCAGCGTATAACATTTATTAAAGTATAAAAAACATATGAACTTGATATAAATTATGTTTTTAATTATGTTTTTTGTCAATACATTTAAGCAAGGCAGTATTATCGTCAGCAAATAAGACCATAGGATGTTCAATGTAGCGAGATAAATCATTTATATACAGCAAAAATAATACATAGCCCAGCATACTGTGGTACGCCATACCAAATAATACTAACCATAATTAGAAATGTTTCATCGCGCTTAGTTTTTTGACATATTGTAGATATTTCCGTGTGTTACTTACGATTGTTAAGGTATGATTTTAGTTTAAGTACATTTCCTCTGATGCCTATGATGTCTAGCTTTTTTATAAGAATTTCGTGATCAACGCAATCACATGCCCTCGTCATGACGGACATGACGAAGGCATTTGATTGAAAATGTTGGTAAAACAGTACCAGTTTGCACAATTTCTACGGAAAAATTGTGCAAACTGGTACCAGTTTGCACAATTTTAGGAATTTACGATTTTAAAAATGTCATATTGAAAAATGTTGGTAAAACAGTACTGTTTTACCAACATTTTTCAATATGACATTTTTAAAATCGTAAATTCCTAAGTTATTACTAGGAAAAGTTTGTTTTCAGTCATTTATCGCATCACAAAACGTGTAGCATGAGCACATAAAAAAATTGTTTAGTCTCATAGCAGCTTGGTTGTAACCATCCAAATTCAAGTAGACCAACATGAACTGGCGTGTCTGTAATGCTTATGAAGAGAAGATAATTTCTTTAGTTTTTCTTAAAATATTCTAAGGAAAAGACATGATGAAATTTCAAAGAAAAATGCCATTCTGATGCACGTGAATCACACAACGCGTATCCTATTCAGATGAATCAAATTCATAGTCAGGGACCTCAGTCCCGCATAAGCGGGAAAAGTTTGGTTCTCATAGTGGATCCTTTCCTTGCTCGACTCATTATATGTATGTAATAGTTTTATATTTTCATCATATAAATGGTGGAGATAGCTCCAAGTCGCTAATTGAAAAGAACCCATGTTGCCAACCCATAAACTCAAGTGTCTCTTTTTTTTGTCTGTCTGTTTATGTTGGCATTTCTGCTTTTTCTTCATTTCTCTTTTGTTTTTTGTGCGACCTTAAATGTACCAAAAGAATTCTACTATTTTTAGAAGAAGTTATTGAACATTTGGAACTGGACAGCGATTTTTATGTGGACGGCAACGATGATGAGTCATACAGTGAATAAAAACGTTTTTTTGTATTTTTCAATCGTTACCGCAGTTTCCTTTTGTACAATTTATAAAAAAAGTCCTTCGTTTTTAGTTCGATGGTTTCGGAGCTATCTTTAATAACGATCTGAGAATTTGAGAGTTGCAACTTATTCATTTGCTTGAATGCCGTAAATACGCCGTAATACGATTTTTTTTAAGATTTCTGATAACTTTTATCCAACAGTTTTTAGACAGATGCTATGTTGCCGATCTTTAAAAAAAATCACACTTATTAAGATTCCAAGATTTTCTTACATACATAATTAGTTACAAGTGCAGCTAATATAAAGCGTGTAAAAATCAGACAGATTGCTATGAAACACTTGGGTATTTTTTTTTTATATTTAAAAATGTGGCCAAGTTTACCGCTTGACGTCTGAGTCAAGCGGTAAACTTCTGAAATGAGTATTATTAGAATCACAATAACCAAATCTATTGCTTCTATGTGGTTTTCGTCGTAAAACAATGAGGCATAAATAAATGTTAGTCATGAGCTCTTGCTCTTTTAGCGCGTTTCATTACAAATCACAGATGTCGCTACTTTCGTTTCTCTTCATAATGCGTCGACCCTGAAATGTTACTAGGAGTGCAGAAACGCATGGAGCATACGATCAGTAAATGATAAATTACGAATTGGATGTATCTAAGTGCCGAAAATATACCGAGTCCTTCACACATCAGCGTCTAAACTAGGTTAAAATGAATCAGCAGCATGTTTATCAATTCCACTTTTCTATCCTCATCCCCTAGCTAGTTAGTTGGCGCATGCGTAAAATCACACTTTCAGCAGCTGTGGCTCTGAATGAACGCCATGTGTGCTGTTACTTTGCAAAAAATAAATGAAAGAAAGCGCTTCACCTGCTGAACCTTTAATTGAATAACTCAAAAGAACCGGTCAAAAGCAAATTGGGCGCTGAATTAGGGTGTCGAATATAACTCCATTGCGTAGTCTATGGGCTAATTTCTCGGACGAAAATTAACGTAAACTGGCACGAGGCGTGTTGCCTCCTACGGCTTTTAGCCATTGCTTAAACTTATTTAAATTATTATAAATGGCAAATGAGTCACCATTGGGGGACAAAATTAATACTGCTTTACTTACACACACACACACACACACATACTCAGCCTATAACGTTCCCACTGCTGGGACACAGGCCTTCTCTCCGTGTGACTTACTTTTGAAAAAATAAAATATTTAGTATTTCAACGTTGACGTTGAATAAATGAAAGAAAGCACGACAATATTGTATGACTCCAAAATCAGACATATGAGATTAGTGTGCCCAAAAACAATAATATTTACATTTTCAAAGAAATAGGAGCAAGACAAAAATAGAAGAAAAAGAATGCGTAATTTTTTTGCGAATGGAAATTTTTGTACTAGCTGTTTGCTTCTTTGTACGACACTAATTTGGTGGGAAGCAAAACAAGGGGCGGATCTCCCATAATCAGTTTAATGGGCGGTAGCTAGTTGCTCTCCGCCCTAAATTTTGCCGCCCGGAGTACCAGTATGACATATATCTTCAGGAGCACTTTGAACTTTGACAAACTTACGTAGACATGCGGTGAAATGGACAACTAACATGAAATGCACTGGATTTGCTATATTTCCTTAACTAGCAGCGCCACCAGCAACCGTAAACAATATTTTTGTATTATCGGTCGATATTCTTGGTTCTGATCAACCGATCGAGTATGCTCCTTGACATTTATGACGTGCTAGTACTCCGGGTCGACTACTCTCAGTTCCATTCAACTCGTAAACTAAACCTAGTTTACGGGTTGAATGGAACTGAGAGTGACGCAAAATTATATTTTATGATAATTTTTTTTGTTGTTTGTTACTGGATTTCGTACTTTCTATTAATTTACAACAATTTATTTTAATTGAGTAATAGAAACTGTAAATCGATTTATTTGCGACGCTGATAAGTTAGACGGTGACGAGATTTAACTATTGTATTGGATATTTCATAAAAACTACGTTTCCTACAGCTTTTAATTACAAATTTCGCACGATTTGCTTCGCTCACATGGCGGGACTCAACATAAATCAAATCACGTGGATACATAAAGAGCTACCGGGAACGAACGTTTTTAAAACCGGCGCAAATCGTGCGTTAAGTATTCATACGTATATGCATAGAGTTCGCTTTGTATTCTCTTATTGTTTTACTTGTTAGAACTGCACCCTAATTGCGTAACATACGATTAATCATAATTGGTTTCATTTTGACAGTTCAACAATATTCATTGCGTTATTAACGTTGTTGACAGAGAAATTTTTCCAACATATGAAGCAATAGCTTAGCATTCTGTTTCAAATTGAAACAGGTTATTATTAATCGTGAGTTACGCAATTAGGGTGCTGATCTTACAAAAGTAACAAATTAATTGGTATAAAAGCTTGCCTTATGTTTTACCTGTCGGCCAAAGGTGTAATCACATACGATTATGGCCCAAGTTATAGTTCTGATAGATGAATGTGACGTCAGTGACGCAAACCCAGGTCTTATCAGCGTCTTCCTTGAAGTAGAACCGGCACTGCTCCAGACATTCGAAGTCGTTCGCCGCATGGACGTTCAGGCGACACTAAAAATACTTGTTATCTTGATCAATTTAAGCGTACTATAATAAACTGTGGGGTGGAATGGGGGTGCCAGGGAGAGCACATAACAACCGGACTTCCCAAAAGTCAAGCTCACCTGCGCCCGATCCTTCCTGCCACTGACAAATGAGGCGTAGGCGACCGACCAAACGCGGTATTAACCATCTAACAACCCAAACTAAATTCTCCAGAGCGATGACGGGCAGCAGCGTCATCGCTGCGAAATGATGGGCTCTGCGATCACCCACCCGCATGCACAGCATGGTGACTACTGGCATTCATGAATAAAGTGTCAAAACAACAGCCCTCAGTTTCCGGTAGTCCCGATTTTCAAGGTAGCGGTCACGGTAACAGCGAGACGGGGGTGCTAAATATTTCCGGCTTACGGCAGGCTACCACCGATGACTACATCTGGCTACGTATAATGGACGTTCGATGAGGCTAGACCATCACCTTGCCGAAGTTGACGTAGAGTTAGGGCGCATTAACTGGCATATATTGGGGTTATCTGAAGTCAGAAGACAGGGGGAGGATACGATAACCCTGGGGTCAGGCCACCTAGTCTACTTCCGCGAAGGTAATCAGCTCTCCCAAAGCGGTGTTGACTTTCTAGTCGAAAAGAAACTCACTAGCAGCGTTGTGGAAATCAGTAGTGTGTCGACACGGGTAGCGTACCTTGTATTACAACTCACTGACAGGTACTACCTATAAATGATAGAGGTATATTCGCTGATTTCGACATGCTCTGACGAGACTGCTGAGGCCATTTACGAGGATGTTGCCAAGGCAATGCACAGTACGACCAAGGCCCACTACAACTTAGTTATGGGTGACTTCAATGCAATATGGGATAACAGGAACGCGGCAAATTGAAAATCGGCCGTTTGGTTTGGGGCACAGAAATCACAGGGGGCAAATGTTTGTCAACTTCTTAGAGCCGCAGGAGCTCTTTTTGATGAATTTTTCGAAAATAAACCCCAAGGGAAGTAGACCTGGCAGAACCCCGATAACTTGACAAGGAACGAGATAGACTTCATCAAGACGGATACGAAGCACATCTTTAGAGATATCTCCGTAATCAGTAGGTTTAATACCGGATACGATCACAGGCTTGTCCGAGGCACTCTAAATATAAATTTTCGAGCTGAAGGAATTCGCATGATGTGGCTTACCTTCCGACCTACGCAGCTTCAAGCCACTCTAGGATCCGAAAAGTTCCAATTGGAACTCCAAAATCGATTTGCCCTCTTGGAAACCACAAGCACTGTTGCCAAGAATGCCGAAGAGGTCGGTACCGATGGTCGAAGCACTACGCGACGTATCCCGTAGGCTTTTCCCGGAGCAGTTGAAAGTAAGGTATCCTAACTTTCCTCGGAAACTCTCGAACATACGAGGGAAAGATGAGCGTTGCCATCGACGCAGTCATGTTCGTCAGACAAGAGGGCCTTTAACCTAAAGATCAGAAAGCTGAAGTGACGCGACCTTCGGTGCTCCAACACTCGTGACATTGAGGTAGCGATTGAGCAGAACCGAGGGATGAATGTGTTCGCTCAACAATTTAGGAGGTCACATCTCATGAAACTTAGAACTGATGATGCCAAAACCGTGACTTCGAAGTTCGAGATACTCAAGGAAGTGGAGGATTTTTACGGGCACCTTTACTCAACGCGAACAGCGAAACTAGCGGAATATAGTGCAGATGACCATCGAGCCAAATTACCACGCCAGTACATGGAGGACATCCCAGATGTCAAACGGTGCGAGTTTAGGGCGGATTCCGGCTCGAACTGCTAAAGTATAACAAGGCACCTGGGGATGACTGAATAACGACAGAGCTTAAAGTCTTGAGAGAGCTCGCGAGTCTCTTCAACTCCGTCAACCAAGAGGGTACAACGCCCGAAGCGTGAAGCAGAGTTTTTTTTTTCGAGGGGTGCGGTGGTTCTGTTCTTCAAAAAAAGTGACAAAACCATTTTCAATAACTATCAATTTCACTTCTGAGCCACGTATACCAGCTGTTCTCGAGAGTCATCACGAAACGTATTGCCAGGAGACTTGACGAGTTCCAGCCAGCAGAACAAGCCGGTTTTCGGAAACCGTAGACCACATCCATACTGTTTGACAAATTGTACAGAAGACCGAGGAGTACAACCAGCCGCTGTGCATTTTTGGACTACGAGAAAGCCTTCGACTTCATCGAAATATGGGCAGTTCTGGCCTCTCTGTAACGATGTAAAATTGACTGGCACTACATCGAAGTTTTGAGATGCTTGTATGACGCTGCCACAATGGCTGTACAGATCCAGGATCAGAAAACTAGCTCCATCCAACTGCTCAGAGGGCTGAGACAAGGGATGTTTACCAATGCGTTGGAGGATATTTTCAAGACGCTGGACTGGACTGGACTGGACAGGGTGGGAATCAACGTGAACGGCGAGTACATCTCACGATTTGCCGATGATATCGTCATAATGTTAAAGACGCTGGAACAATTGGGCCAAATGCTGCATAGTCTGAATGGAGCCTCTTGGCGGGCTGGCCTCGGCATGAATTTGAAAGGCATGTCTTGCTTATTCCAATTCACATCGAGGAGTTGCTTGTGAATTGAAGTTGTAAAGGAGTATGCTTACCTAAGGCAAGTCATCCAGCTCTGTAGACACAACTTTGAGAAGGAAGCCAACTGAAGGATCCAGTTGGGTTGGGCAGCGTTTGGGAAACTTCGGCAAGTCTTCTCGTTCCCGAACCCGCAAAGTCTGAAGACTAGGGTCTTCAATCATTGCCCGTAACGACATTCGATGTCTAAAGTGGATACTAACAGTTGGGCTCGTCCAGAAATTCAAGGTCGCTCAGCGCGCTGTGGAGCGGGCTATGCTCGGAGTTACTTTGAAGGATAAAATCCGAATTGAAATTATCCCCAAATAGAACTGGAGTTACCAACATACCGTGCAGAGTAAGCAACCTAAAGTAGCAGTGGGCCGGCCATGTCTGTCGAAGGACCGATGTCCGGTGGAGCAGTCGAGCCCTGGAGTGGAGACCTTGTATCGACAAGGGTAGCGTGGGACGCGTCTTAGCTAGATGGACCGACGACCTAAAGAAAGTGGCTGGGACAGACTGAATGTGGAAGGCGGAGGACAGGGTGTCGTGGCGCAACATGAGAGAGGCATATGTCCAACAGTTTTCTGCAAAAGCTGAGTAGATTGATTGATGATATTAAAATTAAATTTGCTTTTAAATACATTATTAATACTTTTGGGTTTGGTACTTATAGTTTTCAAAATTTGTAACGAGACAGAATCTACTAAAGGCAGTTTCAGACTTGCGCGGTACATTTCACATTGAACGAAACAAACGCACGTGTATAATACGTTCCAACTAAGAATATGAACGATAAAGACCTCGAGCTGTCAAATGTTACTTGTGAGGGATGGCTTGCGAAAAAAATATATTGCTATCCGTTTTTATTCATCATCATCATCATTTCAGCCGAAAGATGTCCACTGCTGGACATAGGCCTCCCCCAAGCACGGCCACCACGACTAGTTTTTTGGGGGACGGTTTGCCATAATCGCCACGCTTGGCAGGCGGGTTGGTGATCGCAGTATGGTGGTGGTACAATGTTTTTTTTTACTGTTTTTGTTAAAAATATTACTGACTTTACTTCAAAATAAAAAATCAAAGCGCTGTTTTGCCAATACGGCGCAAGGTCACTCCTGTTTTTGCAACAATGCATTTCAACTAAATGCAATGTAATGCATTGTTGAAATAAGAGCGCGCTCATATTTTACTCGTGCAGGCGCACTAGCCTTGTTCCAGCCAGTAAGTAAATAGACTTGGAGCGATGATAGTAGTACATAAAAGAGCTTATAAGCCTTAAACACATAAACGCCGATGCCACTCGCGCATCTAGTACAGTCATGGAGATGCTTGTACTAGATGCGCGAGTGGCATCGGCTTTTATGAGAGCGTACACGGTGAATCTACTATCCTCCTTATATTAAACTACCAGGACGGCACAACTAAAAAGTCGTGGTTTTGTGCTCTAAGTAAATTTATTCATTTTTAGTCTACCATTTTCAATTAAACAAACAACATCGTCCTATCTACAAAATTACATGAGGTATTAAGAAAATTTAAATTAGGTCCAAAAAATATTTCTACTAATAATTATTATACAAGTTTTTTTTCTTTTGTTTAACTTTTCAACAACGTTTGAGTGAAGCAAATAAAAACGCATAGCATGGAGACACGCGGCGCATCTATTTTCACGGAAACAATACGCCTGCCAAGAGTACTAGGACAACATGACTCGAGAAGAGTTTCTATTCTAGCCAAAAAATGACCAAACTTTTTCCCTGTTACTTGGCGGGTGGCGACTTTCATAAGGTGGTTGACATTAAATCCATAAAAGAGGCCAAAGATAATAAAATCTCCCAATCTTTTAATAATAATAATTTTAGACTTGCGAGCTTGACACCGCAGACAATCATATTTTGTCATAATAAAGTTGTAGACTAGTTTGCTTTGTATTATATCAAATCAAATCAAATCAAATCAAATCATTTATTCGCATAGAATGTAGGTATTGTACAATAAAGTTGTTATAAAATATAGTGAGCCGGGTACATTCTGCCTGAGTTTTGGCATGCAAAATTTAATAAATAGGTAATGTCACCTATGTTAATATTAATATAAGGTCATGAGCAAAATTATAAAATAGTTAGTAAATTAATAAATAATTTTAACAAGTTTAAATCGTGCGCAAAAGTGTTTCAATAATGTCAATAATATTAAACTGTTGAGATGTCACACATAGGGTCGTTCAAAAAATCACTTATCGAATAGTAACATTTCTGTATCAAAAAAGTCTTGAGTTTATTTTTAAATTGTTGAAGGGTGTCACATTTTAAGCTGTCGGGTAGTTTATTAAATATTATTGGGCCCATACAGAAAACACTTTTTTTAAGTAGTGCTGTTTTATAGCCACCGATAACTAAGAGGTTTTTGTATTGACTTCTCACGGGACCCTTCTTAGTGTCCGAGACCTTAGCAAACAAATTTTTATTTGTTTTTACAAAAATGGCCATTTCTAAAATATATAAACACGGAAAAGTAAGAATTTTCAAAGACTTGAATAGAGGTTCACAACTATCTCTAGGTTTAAGACTACACATTGCTCTAACACAACGTTTTTGGGCTTTAAATATGTTATCTCTTAGACTGCAGTTACCCCAAAAAATAATTCCAAACCTCAAGACCGATGCGGCCAAACCATGGTATGCTACTAAAGCAGTCTTTATGTCAACTTTTTTTGCCAGGTTAAAAAGAACATAAGCTGCAGTGCTTAACTTTTTACACACCTCTTCAGCTTGCGGTTTCCACGTTAATTGATTGTTTTTATCAAGCCAAGTAATAATATTTCTAAGATTAATGTTGATATCCTGTTCATAATTATTAATATTTGTACATTTTATCAGTACTGTGCTGTCATCGGCAAATAGAACCATTGGATTTGGTATCTGACGGGGCAGATCATTTATATACAGCAAAAACAGTGGGGGACCCAATACACTACCTTGCGGTACACCGAATTTAACAATTTTACCATCAGATTGATATTTTAGTTCACATTTTGATTTGAGACAAATTCTGGATATCTCTGTATATTGTGTGCGGTTACTAAGGTAGGATTTTAGAAGATTTAGCACGTTTCCCCTTAAACCGTAGCTATTAAGCTTGTTCAATAAGATATCATGATTGACACAGTCAAAAGCTTTAGTCATGTCTGTAAAAACGGCACAGATAGGGGTTTTATTATCTACATTTATCATTATTTCGTGTAAAAAATTATATATTGCTGTATTAATGTTTTTATTTTTTCTAAAGCCTGCTTGTTCATCACAGAGTATGTTGTATTTTGTCAGAAAGTTGTTGATTAATTCATATATAATCTTTTCTACAACTTTGGAAAACACAGGAATTAAAGCAATCGGTCTATAGTTGGCTAAATCCTCCCTGCAATTCTTTTTATGAAGCGGTTTAACTAGGACTGTTTTTAAACCGTCAGGAAATATACCAGTGCTGATGGCTAAGTTAATAATGTGGCTAATATGTACGATTATGTTATTTGCTACAAATTTTATAACTTTCGTTGCTATTTCATCATATCCTAGGCTATTTTTATTTTTTAATGATTTTATTACCCTGAGTACGTCTTGAGGTACAACTGGTCTCATGAACATTGTATTAGGGTTTTCGTGTAGATCACTTGTTTCGAGTGATATTTTAGGTGAGTTTTTAATCTGATTAATGAAATAGTTGTTGAAAGCGTCTGCAATTTCCTTGGGTTTATTAATAATTGTATTATCTATTTTTATTTGAGAAATGGGTTCATAAGTATATGCTTTATTGTTTATAACCTGCCAGGACGCCTTTGATTTATTGTGTGAGTTCTTAATAAAATCGTTATTTTGAGCCTTTTGAGTTAATTTTACAATTTTCCTAAAACACCGGGAGTAATTTTTAAATTTGTTTTTGTTTTCATTTGATGGCTTAAGTCTGTGCTCCCATAGAAGGTGACGCTGCTTCCTACTACATAATCGTATTCCTCTAGAGATCCACTTAATTTTTTTATTTGGTTTTATCATAACTAACTTGAAAGGAAAACAAAGTTTATATAACAAACTAAACTGCTGCATAAATATGTTATACGCTTCATTAACATTTTCTGTCTCATATATTTCAGTAAATGAAAGGCATTGTAGGTAGCTATAGAATTTTGTTAGGTTTTCCAAAGATAGGTCCCGCTTTTTTACATGCCATGAGTTTAGTCTATAGGTTTTGTTTACTTTAATCTCAAATATTTGTGCAGAGTGATCAGACAAGGCAAAGTCTATTACTTCACATTTACATTTATTCTTAGAATTATGAGCGAAATTATCCAGACAGCTGCTACTAGATAGCCGAGTTGGTTGATCAAGTTCAAGTCTGAGGTTAAATCCCAACAGAAAATATTCAAAGTCTAAGCTAATGTTATTTCTTTTTAACCTGTCTATATTAAAGTCCCCGCAAACAACAATTTTTTTGTTAGGGTTGGTACATACTGATTTTAAAATTATTTCTAAGTTATCATAAAAAATATTTAAATTATTTGACTTAGGTGGCCTATATACACATATAATTATCAATTTGTGTTCTACTAATTCAATAGCACAACATTCGATTACACCTGTTACAGAATATCTTGTTGCACCTCCAAGTTCTGTGTATTGAAGAGACTTGTTCACCAGAATATTTAATATATTTAGTAGTATTGCTTCATTTCATGTCATATTCATATATTTTTATTTATTTAGAATAAGTAGGTACACAAAAAGGAGTATAACTTACATTTCAAATAAAAAATATTTCTGAAATTGGCATTTCAGCAACCATGTTTGCTTCAATAGTATTTCAGTAATCATATGTATTTAATACCGGGGACTAAATTGCTATTTACAGGTTACTTCTATAATTATGTTTTTGTGTAATGTCGCGCATTATACCAAAGACAACAGAATAAAAATAGTTAAGTAATAAAGTTTTTTGTTAGGTAGTTAAGCAGCTTTTATTTAAAGAATAGTGAACTAAAAAGTAAAACCAAATTTACGTTACATTAATTATACAATATAATGTATTTACTGCAAAAATAGTACAGTCGCTGTGATACTTGAAAACAAAAGTTACGTAGTAAAGGCAGGAAACATTAACAGATGTGTAATGTTGTTTTCACGTTTTGGAAGACAAATATAAAATACTTGTTCTAATATAGGTAATTGGTAAGAGATTCCATTATTTACAAAGATTTTATTTTGGCTTCGGTTTTTATAGAAAACTACTGAACAAAATAATAATTATAAGCGCACACTAGTTAGTGGAGACGGCGATTCACCTAAGAAAAGAGCATTATGAGCATAACGCGCGGACAGTGCATTGGAAACAAACATCCGCCATTTAATCGTAGGGTATAAAAGCAAATCTGCGCAGTGTGAAAGTGAAACCACTTTCTCTTTCTATCTGCGCAGGTAAAAGCGCGGGAACTATCTCTTGGTTACTTCTGAGTCACTGGTATGTTCACTAATGTTCTAACACATTGTCTCCCAAGAGGTTTCTTTACGTGGCCGCTCCCCATACAAAACAACGTGTTAACGATTCGTGCTACTAGGACATCAAAACTTTGTTGGAGAATACCCTTAAGCTCTCGCATGTCAAGTGTACACCATGTGTAGCGATAACCATAGAATTTATATTGTGTCTGCTAATTAGACACACGACGGGTTTAATGGGGAAAGTATACACTGTTCGAACGGGACGTCAAACAATATTTATTTTAATTTAATTTTAATTTTTTATAACTAATATTACGTGCAATTTAAGTAGGTAGACATGTTTCATAAACATGTTCCGATGCTTTTTGGCGACTTTTTGTGACAATATGTCCAATCAGAAAATTGAATTTCACATGTTATTTTCGTTTTAGCATGGTTTTATTGAAGATCTGAAGAAAAAGGGCACACTAAATAAAGCAAAATTCGGACTTAGGTATATCAGAAACACAGAAACATACAATTTGAACATATTAAATATAAAAAGGCGGAAAAAATAAGATTTGTTTTAGGAATATTATTTTTAATTGCTATTTTTCATCCTGTGCAGTCTTCCAAGGATTTTAAAAAGTAAATTATTACTGCTAAAGTTGTAAAATATTTTCTGAAAATTTACATTTTTCCCCAAGTTTTTCGTAAATCAGTCACGATTTTATCGGATGCAAACATGCTGCAAATCGTATCGTATGATATAAAACATATAGGGGTGGAGCTTATCTGAGCTTGTAACGACACAAATTCAACACTACACATATAAAGATCTTTCAATGTGTGTCTTGCTGGTTCAGTATGGGTGCGCTTAATTTACTTTATACACTTCGTTGCAAAAAAATTAATGGATGCCTGATTAAATGACAACAACATACCTCGTACATCTAAAATACTTAAAAAACTTGTTTGAGAGATCTAATTCTTCTAGTGTAAGTTATTACCTATTATAACATAAACTTGTTCGAATCAAATTCTAGAAATCTGTAGAAAGAAGTCAAATATTCGTTTAATATATAAGCACATAATAATGATAACAAAAATACACAAAGAATCACATGTCAAATCATATTCAGCACACTTAATAATTTTACTTTACTTTACATAATAAGCTGTTTTAATTTAAACAATTTAGAATAACAAAATATTTAGGACTAATGCTAACACACGTATTTAGTTGTTTGTTACCCTTTTCACAGACTGTGGGTGAATACTATACGTGTCTAGTGAACAGCCTCGTTGAAGCTTTTTAATTAAATGAAATGCGCTCGATGATATCTACATTTAGCTAAAGTACTAAACTACAAAGTTTTATACTATAAGAATTTATCAGTCAATTTAATCAAGGTACTTATTATGGAAAAAATATACAAGTTCTTTGTTACATACAAAGCACTTGTATATTTTTTTGGATGGACAAAAATATTGCGGATCGACAAGTTTCTCATTGATATTTCATACGCAGCACAGAAAACTTGGAGAAGTTCGGGAAAATAATATAAAGTGCTATTAATTTCGTTTCTATATGTATAGGTGTTTATTTAATTTCTTCGTACCATGTCGTATATTAGACTGTAAACAATATATGGAAAATCAGAAGCAATATTATGCTTTTAATTCAAACGTGTCAGCTTTTATGTTCGCTAGTGTATTTTCTGAGTCTGAAATCCCGCGCGACATCTATGTTTGTTTGCTACTTGTAGCTCTCTTTTTCTCTTACCATAGAATACAATATCTTTCCCTTTCCAGCATGCTATGACGCACACATAGACGATTAATACGATCTACATTTACCAATGGGGCCATGTAGGGGTGCACCCCTTTAAAGGTTCAAACTCACTGAGCTGATATTCCTCATATTTGTGCCAGTGCTGCAGTGATTACCACCTTAATAACAACCTCTTGGATGATATGCGTTCCTAGTACTTGTACGTCCCGTACGCCGTGCAGTCTATGCCAGAGAGTTTAATACTGATGGCGAGAGTGTGAAAATCCGTCTCACGAAGGAAGTCTCAAAGTGTGGGAGCTCTTTTACTGACTTTTTATTTATTTTAATATGGCTTAAAAAATTACAATCAAACTTAACTAAACTAAAATAGGCGTTGAAATATTCCTCCGCATAGTTGGTAAGTTGAACTTGTCACGAATTTTGTGCGACGTGGCCCGATGTCGCTCGATTTTGACCAACATCAAAGGACACGTGTCGTGGGTAGCTCTATGAGTCGTAGCCAGTCCAGTCGTTCCACCCAGAGCGGGAGAAGTTATTTGATGATTTCCCACCCAAAAAAAAATCCAAAATAACAAAAGAAAGTTTGTCAATCATCACTATTATAGCTGCTTGCTTTTCATCAAAGTTCATGGAGCACAATAGGACATGACGCTGCTCTAGATGCGCAATATATAGAGACCTTAATATACAAAAACTATTCATTTCTGCCATCTTTGAATGTCATATAATGTACATACACTGCTTAATATACTATTTGGTTTATTGTCATGGGGCCTATATAAATAGAGCCACTTGGTCTTCATATAACGTTTTTTCTGGCAAAACCCAATGTTAAAAAAATCGTTTGTGATTATCTTTTATTTTAATTTGACCGAGCTCTATCTTATGAGCGTATTTCTACAAATATACGTAAAGTCTTAGTCAATCATTCGACTCAGCCTATCGCAGTCCACTGTTGGACATAGGCCTCTCCCATGCTGTACCACAACACCCTGTCCTCCACGTTCCGCATCCAGTCTGACCCAGCCACCTTTTTATGGTAGTCGGTCCACCTAGCGGGCGTACCACACTACGCTTGCCGATAGGCGGTCTCCATTCTGCTCCATCGGTCCCTCGACAAACATGGCAAACCCACTGCCACTTCAGCTTGTTTACTCTGCAAGCTATTTCGGTAACTCCAGTTGTTTTCCAGATAACTTCGTTTCTGATTTTAGCCTTTAAAGAAACTCCAAGCATAGCCCGCTCCATTGCGCGCTGAATGGCTTTAAATTTGTGGACCAGCCCAACTGTCAGTGTCCACGTTTTGACACCGTATGTTATGACGGGCAGGACTCACTGATCTTAGACATTAATCTTCAAACATTGCGGTATTGGCGACGAGAAGATTTGACGAACTTTTTCAAACGCTGCCCAACCCAACTGGATCCTCCTGTTGCCTTCTTTCTCAAAGTTGTGTCTACCAAGCTAGATGACTTGCCCTAGGTAGACATATTCCTTCACGGCTTCTGGAAGCGACCCTTCGATGCGGATTGGACTCGGCAAGACGTGCGAATTTTGTACATGACTTTCGTCTTGTACAAATTCATGCCAAGGCCAACCCGCTGAGAGGCTCCATTTAGTCTATACAGCATCTGGTCTAAATGTTCCAGCGTCTCTGCCATTAAGACGATGTCATCGGCAAAGCAAAAGTATGAGATATACTCGCTGTTCTCGTTCCAGTGCAGACCAGCGTCATTGGTGAACAGTTCCGGGGATATTATATCCCCCTAAGCAGTTGGATGGGGCTAGTTTTCTTATCCTGGATCTGGACAGTCGTCGTGGCAGCGTCATATAAACACCTCAATACTTTTAATGTATCCCCAGTCAATTTGAGATCTTTGCAGAACGGCAGAACTGCGATGAGTCGAATGCTTTCTCATAGTTCACAAAAGCCTTACACGGCGGCTGGTTGTACTCTGCAGTCTTTTGTACAATTTTCCGAACAGTATGGATGTGGTCTATGGTGCTAAAGCTTTTTCGAAAACCGGTTTGTTCTGCTGGCTGGAACTCGTTAAGTCTACTGGCGGGACAGTTCATGACCACCCTAAAAAATAGCTTGTATACGTGGCTCAGAAGTGAGATCGGTCTATAGTTGTTCTACAAGGTTTGTCACCTTTTTTTAAGAATAAAACCACCTCAACTCTGCTCCACACTTCAGGTGTTGTACCCTCTAGGATGACGGAGGTAAAGAGTCGCTAGCTTTCTCAGGACTATAGTCCTGCCTGCTTTAAGGAGCTCTGTCGTTATTCCGTCATCACCAGGTGCTTTGCTATTCTTCATCTTCTCGAGAGCCGCCCTAATATTGCACTGGTCGACATCCGGGATTTCCTCCGTGTAGTGGCGCCTTAGTTCGGCTCGGTGGTCATCTTCACTCTGTCTCGCTAGTTTCACCGCCCGCATTGAGCATAAGTACCCGTAAAAATCCTCGACTTCCTCGTTTTTGAGGTCACGATTCTCCCATCCGAAGTTCTTAGTTTCGTCAGATGGGAGCTCCCATAATTGCCTTCCCCTAATTGCTGAGCGAACACTTTCAATCCTCAGTTCTACTCCGTTGCAACCTTGATATCATGGGTGTTGGAGCAACAAAGGTCACGTCGCGTTAGATTTCAAATTTTTAGGTTTAGGTTCTCTTATCTGACGAAGACGGCTGCGTGGATGGCAACTGTCGTCTTTCTCTCATTAGTCCGAGAGTCTCTGAAGAAAGTTTGGACACCTTACTTTTTCGTTGCGACGGGAAAAGTTTTGCGGGATACATCACGGAGCGGCTTGACCACCTCGTCGGCTTTCTCGTCAATAGTGTCTGTAGTTTCCAGCAAGGCGAATCGATTTTGAAGTTCCAGTTGGAACTTTTCCGATCCTAGACTGGCTTAGAGCTGCGTAGGTCGGATAGTAGGCCTCATCATCCGCGCTCTCTCAGCAGGAAAATTTCTATTTACAGTGCTTCGAACGAGCCTTTTTTATTCGTCATGATGAAGTCAATCTCGTTCCTTTTGACGTTATCAGGGCTCTGCCAGATCCAATTCCTCTGGGCTTTTGTTTTCAAAGAATTAATTCATCATGAAGAACCCCTCTGACTCTAGGAAGTTGACCAGCAATTGGCTCCCGCGATTTCTGCCCCCCAAACCCAACGGACTGACTTTCGACTTGCTGCGTTCTTGTACTCCCACATTGGCATTAAGTCCCCCATACCAAAGTTGTAGTGAGCCTTGGTCGTACTGTACATTGCCTTAGCAATATCTTCGTACATGGTGTCGGCTGTCTCGTCAGAGCATGCCGAAGTTGGCGAGTTTCAAAACAAGGTCCGCTACCTGTGTCGACACACTACTTATTTCCACAACACTGCTAGTGAGTTCCTTGTTGACCAGGTGGCCTAACTTCAGGATTATCGTATCCTCCCCCTGTCTTTGGAGTTCCAATAACCCCTGTATATGCCAGTTAATGCGACCTAACTTTATCTCAAGTTCGGCAAGGTGATGGTTTTTTTTTTTTTTTTTGGTGGGAAATCATCAAATAACTTCTCCCGCTCTGGGTGGAGCGGGAGGGCGTGTCAGACTTTTACTGACTAAAACCCACCCGTGTTCCCTCAGTTGCCTGTGTGCTAGGGGCCGCGGTATCTCTTTCGAACAACCCGCACCCCTAGCAGGCATCGGCCCTTGCGGACCCCCCCATTTGGTGCTGACATCTCTTTGAGGCGCGCGTGGAACACAACGCGCCGTCGACCCGGGCTTGGTCCTTACCGGACAGCGAGCTACCCATTACTCACCGTCCGCAAGCCCGCGCCTACGGTGGCCGGGAATCAGCCTGGGATTCCCGACGCCCAGGGCGTCTCCCGCGGCGACTACGGCCGTGAGGGCGCATATACTGCCTCTCCCTCACGTGCGCCGCCTCCCTCTTCGCGAGCATTACTGCTTCGCAGAAGGAGGTGACGGCTAACCATTCACTCTCGCTCCGTACCATGGCCTGCACCAGGGCTGGACGCGAGAGATCGCTGCCGCCGATCGCCTCCACAAGGACACGGCGGTGCTCCGCCCAAGCCGGGCAGACCGCCACCGTATGCTCCACCGTGTCCTCAGGGCGATCTTCGCAATGGAAACACCCGGGCGTTTCCTCCCGCCTTACGCGGAACAGGAACCTCCCGAAACAACCGTGTCCGGTGAGGACCTGCGTCAGGTGGAAGGTGAGGACGCCATGCCGCCTCTCAAGCCACTCCTCAAAGAGGGGACTTACCGCCGCTATCGTGGCGTGCCCAGCACTGGGTTGCGACAATCGCACTCTCCATGTCGCCATGAGATCCCGCCGGAGCTCTGTCCGCTGCACCTCGATTTCTCGCGGCAGCGGAGTAACGCCCCGGCGTTTGGCCTCCTCGCGCCACTCCCAGATGTGCGCGAGGACCTTTGCCTCCAGATCCCATGGCGGTAATCCAGCAAGGAGGCCCGCCGCCTCACCTGAGATCGTGCGGTATCCCCGGATCATCCTGATCGCCATGACCCTATGGGACGCCTTCAGCCTTCGGGCTGGTTGGGGCAAGGTGATGGTCCAGCTTCATCGAACGGCCATTGTACGTAACCAGATGTAGTCGTCGTTGGTAGCCTGCCGTAACCCGGGAATTCTTCGTACCCCCCGTTCCGCCGTTACAGTGACCGCTATCTTGACCAGGAATAGCGGGACTACCTGGAACATGGCGTTATTTTGGCACTTTAAACATGTGAGGTTTAATGCCCGTAGTCACCACGCTGGGCATGCGGGTTGGTGACCGCAGAGCCAATCCTTTCGCAATGATGACGCTGCTGCCCGTCTTCACTCTAGAAAATGAAGGCTGGCTTGTTGGATGGTTATACAGCCATCGGTCGGTCACCAGCGCCTCGTCGGTCAGTGGCAGGATTTATTTATTACGTACTGTCGGACTCATCATCATCTGCCTAGCCTTTTCCAACTACGTAGGGGTCAGCTTCCAATCTAACCGGATGCAGCTGAATACCAATATTTTACATAAAGTAATTGCCTATTTGACCTCCACAACCCAATAACTGGGTAATCCGATACTCCTTGGTAAGACTGGTTGTCTGACTGGGCTTCTGACAACTCGTAACGACTGTCAAAGATCTACGAATGACAGCCAGGAACAACGGTTTAACGTGCTTTCCGAAGCACGGAAGAGTCTTGGTGTGTAAAGATGGTCACCCATCCACGGACCAACCGCGGCAAGTGTAACATAATCTGATCGAGCGACCCGTGCGGCTGTTAGTCAGACATACATGTACGCAATGTCGTATTTTCCATTATGATATTGCGTACATTTATGTCAATCGAGCGTTAGTAAATTCTGAACAAGTAGCGGCAAAAAATGTTTGAGACACTATTTTATTACGGCTATTATTTGTAAGGTTTTCATGAAGTGGCACTCCGAAATTACGCTTTTTAGAAGCACTTTATAGTTTTTCTTGCAAATATCTTACAAAACAAGAGAGAAATATTCTATAAGTATTTCTCTCTTTCGTATTATGTAAAGTAGGTAAAAGCAAATGCACGAACGTGGTAGTAGATGCATGTGGCTAACGTTATACCAACTCAATGGAGTGTAAACTACCTGGAATGGCACAAAAATATAATTGTTTGGCAATTTTTCGTGATATTAAAAGCTTGTTTCATACCGACACAGAAGAAGTTTTAATTACTAAGCTAGGTAAAATTTGAGTGTATCTCAAATTGGTTGAAGGGACCCAACGTGCGCTGTGAGACGTGGCCTAGTGCTACTCTGTTGAGGTCAAGGCCGTCGCCGGCCAATAACCCGTGACCCAAATCGTCATAACTACGCATGCGCGATGGTAGGGAGCCCCGAACAGACCCGAAGTAACAGACAAATCTGCCAGGACTACATGAGCTTAGAGGAAGTCTATTTAACTGCCGTACTGACCCGACGTAACAGACAAATCTACCAGGACTACATGAGATTGGAGGAAGTCTATTTAACTGACACATAATTTGCAACCATGCAATGGTTGCAAAATAACCCTACTTAAAGATCATTGCGGAACACGTCAGAATATTTGAATTTCGCAAGCTTCTTTGTAGTACGAGAGCCCACGACCAAAACCATGTCCCATCGTTTTACGGTCTAAAGCATTTAAAACCGTATTATTAGATGAATCTGAACCCCACTAGGTGGGCAGTAACGGCCAGAAACGTCGCAGTTATTCAGGGCGAGGGGGGGGGGGCATTCCACTATATCATAAAAATAAGCAGACGTTTCCCAATCAAAGATTACCCCAGTTTTCTTTGTCCAATTTGTTAAAAAATGTCCTTCGTTTTCAGTTTGGTGGTTTCGGGTAACCTCTTTATTAATCATGATCTGAGAATTTGAGAGTTGAAACTCATTTGCTTGATAGACGTAAATGCGCCGCAATATGATTTTTTTATGATTTCTGACTACAAAAAAGTTGTCTGATTAAGGTGCTACACTGATTTGGTCTGATATAATTTTTTCCTACATCTGAGCAACTTTTTTCATAATGTCCAACAGTTTTCAAACAGAATGCTATGTTGCCGATCGGTAAATTTTTTCAACGTTCAATCTGGTTTCAACCCATAAGATGCTCACATTTTTTTCTGAAAAATGATTTATTTTTATCAAACGAACAATGTTCACTTGAAAACAAATTTGACAGTTTGCTATGGTTTCCTTTGCCTCTTTTTTAATTTTCGCTAATGATGTCCTGGGTAAGTATGACGGTAGTCGTGTATGAAAATTTTAATTTTGGTTGCCAGAATCTATCGTTCAACTACATTCTGAAAAATCAGACGGATTGCTATGAAACACATCAGTATTTTTTTTCTGACATTATTGAAGATGCGGCCAAGTCAGACATCACACGGAAAATTTCTGAAATTAGTATTTTTGGAATCACAATAACTAAATCGATCGTTTTTATACGGTTTTGGTAAAAAAACAAAGAGGCAATAATGGTGGTCATGGGCTCTCGTACTATTATCGCTTTCCCCTACAAATCACAGATGTCGCTACTTTCATTTCCCTTCATAATGCGCCGATCTATAAATGTTACTAGGAGTGCAGAAACGCATGGAGCATACGACTAATTAATGATAAATGCATTGGATGAACCTACGTGCCGAAAATATACCGAGCCCTTCACACATCAGCGTCCAAACAAGGTAAAAATGAACCAGCACAATGTTTATCAATTCCTCTTTTCTATCCTCATCCCCCTAGCTAGTCAGTCGGCGCATGCGTAAAAGCAGACTTCTAGTAACCATGGCTCTGAATGAACGCCATGTGTGCTGTTATTTTTCATAATAATAACTGTATGAAAGCGCTTCACCTGTGGAACCTTTAATTATTATTATTTTCCCTTTTATTACTTCTTTCTCACTAATAACAGGGTTGTTAATGCCCATTGGAGTCTCAATAGAATTGCAACTATCCAAAGCAAATTTCTTCAAAATATATATGTATTTATATACTGTAAGGCAGTAGATGGCGCTCGAGAACTGTCGTGAAGTTGACAACTGTGAAGATAGCAACGCGCGGGCGGCGGGCGCGCCTTGCTGGCATGCGCCGAGGCATTCGCTCTCTTTTTGCTCGCGGACACCGACGGCTAAACATCTGCCTTCTCTTGTGTCTACCTACTACATTGTGTTTTTTAAATTAAATATTTTATTAATCTTTTACCTTGTTTTTCTGAGCTCTTACAGCTCAGAAGCGGGATAGAACTGCAGCCCACTTGCATTTCACTTGACTGTGTACCGTATCTATTGCTTCGTGTGATTATTCTACTATAATGGGACACCATAAAAAAAGTAAACGTAAAAATAAGGACGACAGTGACAATGAAAAATCATTGCGTCGTCGTTTAGTCAAAGATCTTAATACACGTAGATTACTAGAACGTGTAGTCTTATTAGAAAATCAAGTGTTGCAAGGCATGGTTAGCGTAACACCCGCATTGGGGGGTAGTTCTGGCACCGCGACGAATGCGACAAATCATTGCGCAGATGCTCAATCGGGTGAGCGTTCCTATACGCCGTCATTACCCGCGGTACCCTTCGTGAACCTATTGCCACCAGTACCTAAAGAAAATCCGTTAGCGCGGTCCGGAGACGGGTCCCCGATGGCAGACAATATAGCAAATAATCCATGCGTTGGAGATACCTCTCGTGAAGTACATTCTGAATCTTCCATGCAACCGGCATCGGTGATAGTTCCGACGTTAGAAGCTACCTCTGCGAGTCCACCACATTGCCATCATAATATTCATCCATCGTGCTCAACTTCCTTAAGATATGTCGGGCGTAGCGATCCAATACCGGAATTCGATCCACATATATCTTTGATTACAATAGAACAATGGATTAGAAAAGTTGAGGGTATTTCAAACATGTACGGTTGGGACGAAAAAACTGCCATATTTAATTGTTCCTCTAAACTAAAAGGCTATGCGCGGCGGTGGTATGATCAAGTTAACGACGTAAATTTAAATTGGTTAGATTGGAAACAACGTCTTACGGCAGCTTTTCCGTCAAACCGAAGTAAATTAACTATGATGCGTGATCTTGTAAACGAGATACGTCGTCCTGAACGAGATTATATTCAGTTTTACTACGATAAATTAGCGCTGGGCAACGCATGTGGAATACCAGACTCCCTTATCACTGAGGCCATCATAGGTACGATCGGAAATGAATTAATAGAAGTAGGCGCTATTTCCGCCGGATGTCGTGACCCAATTAGCTTATTAAATTACTTGTCATCGTTTAGGCGCCCCGCAGGCGTAAATGCTGATCGCAATAAAAAGTACAATAGTCATTATGACGACCAATCAAAGTGCAATATTTGTAAACGACGAGGCCATACTGCAAATAAGTGTAATAATAAATCTCGGAAGCAAGACAGATCAGCTTTGGTGTGTGTATTCTGTAGCAAGCGCGGTCATGACGAAACTAATTGTTTCATTAAAAATAAAAAATGTAGTTTCTGTGGCAAAACAGGTCACATAAAAGAAGAATGTCTTAAACTAAAAAATCGCCGTGCAATTTCTAACAAAGAAAATGACAAACAATGACATACTGTGCGCGTTATCACTGATGCGTCGGGTAGTTCGAAATATTACATGACCGTAAAAATTAATGAGTTCTCTGTGTATGGTTTTATTGATTTTGGAAGCGCTTGCGTCACAATAACAGAATCATTAGCTAGTCGTTTAAAATTAGAAGCGATTCCTTGCGAAAATATTGTTTTGTCCGGTTTTGGTGGCTCGAAAACCAATCCGATCGGTGTGGTATTTATTAAGATTCAAGTTGACGAGGCTACTTGTGATTGTAAGGCTTTCATAGTACCTGACTCTGCTCAAGATATTGGCACTATTATAGGGCAGCCCTTTACAGAGCATTCTACCGTATATGTGATTAAAACGCCGACATCTTTAAAGATATTTAATGCAAATCATTTTCTCGAACTACCTGGTGCATGTAGTGAACTTGAGCGCGTCAAGTTGGTTTCGGATGACGAAATAATTTTACAACCCGGTGTAAATAAAATATTGCTATCTTGTTTTGATTTTGTCTCTGGGGCAGTTACACTGCGTGCTACTGAATATAATACGCCGAGGGCGGAGTGTATTATTCCCGAACGTAACACCGAGGTTATTGATGGCAAAGTTGTCTTAAACGTAATTAATGTTAGTAATGAGGTCATAAAACTACCGCGCAACCGATGCGTGGCGCGAGCGACGATTACGGATAATAATTATAAATACAAAATAGGCGATTACCTGGAACCAAATGTCGTGACTTGCCTTGAATCTTTATTGCACGATTATTCCGATTGTTTTTCGGGTAGTGAAAATAAAATAGGAAAATGTTCAGTCCAAATGCATATTGAATTAACAGATACGAAGCCTATTTATTACCGTCCGTATCGAATGTCCTTAGGAGATCGGGAGAAAGTCCGTGAAATTGTATCAGACTTATTGATTAAAGGAATTGTGGAGGAATCAAATTCCTCATATGCCAGTCCCGTCATATTGGTTCCCAAAAAGTCGGGTGAAGTACGTATGTGCGTAGATTACCGCGCATTAAATAAAATTACTAAAAAGGAACGTTACCCTTTACCCGTAATACAAGATCAGTTAGACCGGTTATCCAAGCAACGCGTTTTCACCTGTCTTGATATTATGTCAGCCTATCATTGCATTCAAATTGCTGATGATAGTAAACAGTATACAGCATTCATAACGCCGGATGGGCACTACCAGTATACGCGTATGAGCTTTGGATTGGTGAATGCACCGTCAGTGTTTCAGCGCGCAATGGACAATATTCTCGGTTCTTTGCGTTTCCAATGTGCGACAGCATATTTGGATGATATCCTCATTTATGCTGAAAATTATGATGATGCATTGCTCCGTCTCAAAGCCGTATTGGAGAAAATACGGGATGCTAATGTGACGCTCAGGTTAGACAAGTGTTCTTTCTTAGTCTCAAGTATTGAGTACTTAGGGCACGAGGTGTGTGATGGCGATGTCAGGCCATCCAAGTTTAAACTCACTGCAGTTCGTGATTTTGCTGTGCCTGGAAACGTACATCAGGTACGTCAGTTTATGGGCCTGGCAAATTATTTTAGAAAGTATGTGCCTAATTTTGCCAGCCTCGCTCGTCCTATCACGATACTCACCAAAAAGGACCAACCATGGGTATGGGGTGACCAACAGTCTCTTGCATTCAACCGCATTAAATCAATTTTAGTAAAACAACCTGTGTTAGCGTTATTTAATCCGGATTATGAAACCCAAATTCATACAGACGCGTCCAAAATAGGATTAGGTGGTATATTGCTTCAGAAGCAGCCGGATGGTGCATGGAAACCAGTCGCATATGCGAGTAGACAGACTACGTCTGCCGAACAAAAGTATCACAGTTTCGAACTAGAGACGTTGGCTGTTGTCATGAGCCTGAAAAAATTTAAGGTATACGTGTCGGGTTTAAAATTTGTTCTAGTTACCGATTGTAGTGCATTACGCTGGACATGGACCAAACGTGATTTGTCTCCCCGTATCGCCCGGTGGTGGCTTGAAGTTCAAGGTTTTGACTTTACTGTTGAATATCGTGCCGGCAAATCCATGGCTCATGTGGATGCGCTGAGTCGTAATCCTGTGGATTCAGTAATGCGATGTGTTGAAAAAGACCTAGTTGAATGTGTGCAGCAGGATGACGACTCATTGCGTGGTATCGTGGACCAGCTGAAGGATGAAGTTTCAAAGGGCATAACTAATGGCTTGGCTAAAGATTTCTTGTTTGAGAATGGTATACTATTTAGAAAAGTCGGGAATAATAAAAATGTAGTTGTTCCACGAATGTCACGTTGGTCTCTTGTTCAAAGTTTCCATGATAATAATGGTCACGTTAATTTTAATAAAACTTACAATGCTATAAGGTCAAAGTACTGGTTTCACGGCATGCGTCGTTTTATCCAAAAGTACACTCGTGGTTGTATATCATGTCAATATGCTAAAAAACCAACTGGCCGTCGTGTAGGCTTGTTACATCCAATTGAAAAGGTGGCTGTACCTTTTCACACGGTTCATGTAGACCATCTTGGCCCGTTCTGTAAAAGCTCATCAGGCAAAATGCACATTCTAGCAATAATAGATGCCTTCACGAGGTTTATATGGATCGAAGCTGTTCGAGACGTCAGTTGTAAATATGTGTTACAGACGTTTGACCAATTAATTAAAACTTTTGGTGTTCCAAGTCGTATAATAAGCGACCGTGGCAAAGCTTTTAGCTGCAAAGACTTTAAAGAGTATTGCACTCAAAGACAAATAAAGCATGTCATGACGGCGGTCGCTAGCCCAAGGGCGAATGGGCAGATAGAACGTTTTAACAGAACTATACTTGACGCCCTAGTAGCATATGTTGGCAATGATCAAAATGACTGGGAGAAATACTTGCCTAAGGTACAGTTAGGAATAAACTCTAACGTAAATAATAGTACGGGTAAAACTCCATTGGAACTTCTTTATGGGTATCGACCTAGACTCGTAGGCGATATAGTCGTGCCCGCTCGGTCGCCCAATTTAGAGGAATTAAGGGAAATAGCTGTCACGCGATCAGCTAAATTGTCTCAGCAGGCAAAGGACAAGTATGATCAAAAACGGCGTTACGAACCTCCTTTTAAGAAAGGTGATCTGGTTCTTGCCGAACGAAAGATCATTCGTAAGGGTTTACGCAGTGGTAAACTTATGCCGCGTTTTGACGGGCCATATAAAATTGCAAAGGTCCTGCCTCATGATCGGTACGTGATTAAGAGTACACGTAGCCGTGGTCCTCTTTATGAAAATGTCCTGGCCAGGGATAAGTTAAAACTTTTCCAATATAATCATTCCGATGAATCTGATAATTCTTATTCTGAATAAAGTAATGTTGTTCAGGACGATTTATTTCATTTGATAAGTGCACATTAAAATTGTTAAATGGATCCATTTTTAGTAATTGTTGATATTAAAAATTATTTGTGATCGATCTTTGTTTCAATAGCGCTAGCCTTCAGAGGCATTTTATTAACATGTTATACTGACATTAGGAAGTCAGTTCAAGTTGACATTAAGAAGTCAATTACACTGACATTCAGACGTCGGTACAAATTGGCATTAAGACGTCAATTAAACTGATATTCAGACGTCAGTTCAAGTTGACATTAAGAAGTCAATTACACTGACATTCAGACGTCGGTACAAGTTGGCATTAAGACGTCAATTATACTGATATTCAGACGTCGGTTCAAGTTGACATTAAGAAGTCAATTACACTGACATTCAGACGTCGGTACAAGTTGGCATTAAGACGTCAATTATACTGATATTCAGACGTCGGTTCAAGTTGACATTAAGAAGTCAATTACACTGACATTCAGACGTCGGTTCAAGTTGACATTAAGAAGTCAATTACACTGACATTCAGACGTCAGTTCAAGTTGACATTAAGAAGTCAATTACACTGACATTCAGATGTCAGTTCAAGCTGACATTAAGATGCCAGTCGCCGCATCGTGAGTTCCTGAGCAAGCTGGGCCGTCATCAGCACCATGGAACGAGAGCTACTCGGGACGTGCAGCTGTATCAGGAAGGCCGACTGTAAGGCAGTAGATGGCGCTCGAGAACTGTCGTGAAGTTGACAACTGTGAAGATAGCAACGCGCGGGCGGCGGGCGCGCCTTGCTGGCATGCGCCGAGGCATTCGCTCTCTTTTTGCTCGCGGACACCGACGGCTAAACATCTGCCTTCTCTTGTGTCTACCTACTACATTGTGTTTTTTAAATTAAATATTTTATTAATCTTTTACCTTGTTTTTCTGAGCTCTTACAATACTCTTCTCTTGTGACAACAAAAAAAGAATTGCCACTTTTCTTTATATCTATCCCGAGATAGAAGATTGCTTGACCAAAGTATTTAAGTGCAAATCTTCTCGCCAATTCCTGCTTGAATTTATAGATATACAATCTTTTCTAACAACATAAAGATCTAATCCACCTTCGTGTTTGATGCGCTTGTGATACAAACAATGTTAATTTATCGTAGGTCTCAATCCCATTTCTCTCAGCTTCTCGTCCATATTCCACTGTCATCCAGCTTGTTTGAGATCATAAAGAGATTTTTATAGACGACAGGTGTCAACATCTGTTTTCATATCTTCAAGCATTTTTGTTGCTTTATTACGTACTGCAAAATTAACGTCATTTAAATTTTTTAGTTTCTGTAAACCTTCTTTCAGCAGCTCTGGGATCTTCATACAAATATCTTCGTTCAGATCACTGTTTAAATAGGCCGTATTTATATATATCTGATCAATGTCCATGCCTATGCCATGTTGCTGACTGTATCCTTTTGCTACCAGTCTGGCCTGGCTATTGTCCTTTGGGTGACTTTAAGCCTTCTGATAAGGCCTATTGTGAGCGACCACGTTTCAGTGCCATAGGTCATCACTGGCAACACGAACTGGTCAAAGACTTTCGTCTCACCAATTCTATTCGTACATTCGAAGACATTTTTCTTTCCAATTTTACTTTAAAAATTATCACATACATAACATACTTTACTGCTCTGGGTGCCCTGGGCACATAACCTTTGTTGGAGAGGTCTGCAGAGCAAAAACAACTGTAAATACAATTTAAGCATATAATTGGAAAGTATACATGTATTAAGTAACAAAAGTAGTCTGTCAATACATATCGTGTCAACCCATAAATATCCTCCCCACAATCTCTTGGTGGCCAGTGTACATCTGCCACTGGAGGTGTTATATCTTCAACACTTTAGTGTCCTTTTTTGAATCATAATCTTTAAATTGTCGTGACGATCGCCCTCGTAGTGAATGTCACGGTCTACCTGACCCCCCCCCCCCCCCTCCAGTTACGAGTTTTGTGTCGAAATATGAAGACTACACAGTTGCTAAGAATGACAGCATCTCGTTACGTTAGCTACACTATCGAAGATGTCATAGTAAACCGAGGTAAAGTTAAAAGACTTACTGATTGTTGATCTCAGCGATGTTACCGTTTTCTTTGGTTATCTATGGCACTTTACCTTATTTGTTTTACTAATATACTTGTAGCAATAATGATAAAATTATAATGAATTTAACTATTCCTTACAGAAATATAAAACACCAGCGTCATCGAGTTAACACACATTGTCATTGCGTAACAACTCTGCATACTTTATGGGATCCTGGTACCTACAGGTCTGACACCTGTTGAATCAGTTCAGCGTCATCCATCGCTGTAATGGTGGGCTCTGGAAATCAGTCTCCTAACTGATACTGCTAACCTGGTACTAAAACCCATAATTCTGATACTGGTAACCTCGTACTAAAACCCAAAAATGCCGAAATTCTGTTACCGGGTACCGGGATAGCATAAGTTCTTAGGAGGTCGATCTGAGAAAGATAATTTAAATGAGAGCCATCTAACTACGGAATGACACACCAGGTCCGTTTCTGTGTAGACTTAAACTCTCTCGTCTAAACAATGTTTTAACCGGTTCAAACAATATGTTTGAAGGGATAATACATAGATGACGGTACTCAGGTAATGTTAGAATTAGAATAATAAGAAATCAGACTAAATTTCCTTAAGTGACGGCTGATGTTCATAAGAACGGCTCATCCTGGAAATAATTTAAAATAGTGGTATTCGTCTTTGTTTATTTAGAATTTTACTGCTCGAACGACCACGGGACATACCCTGTCCCAGCGACACACATGCGAGAGTGAACGCATTATTTTGCCTTATTATGAAAAATCGACTAAATAGTTATCTGTGGCAACCGTACTTTCGGATTCCATGCTTAATATGCTACGTTTTAAATGCGGAAAACCTGGAACGTTTGAACAAAATATTTTGTAATCTGTGGGTTTTGTTTACGCGGTAATAAATGTCAAGTGTTTGTGATTTTTGTGGTTATATTTTGGAATGCAAAAAATAATTCATTTTGTTCTAATGGTAAATTGTTTTATTTATTTAATATGTTAAGAATACACACCATGCATTTTAAACCTTAAAACATATAGGTCATCGCTTTTTTTTTTCTGTTGTAAAAATTTATTTGTTACGATAAACATTATTACGTAATCAATCTCGCGGCTTCTCGCGGCTCATATTACAACTAATTGTATAAATTATTACGACCATCCACTCAAACGAAACATAAACTATTCAAAAGCCCCATTATTAAGCTATAGGTACGATACACCAAACACTTCAAACAACCCACGTATAAACATTCTTTGTTTTTTTATGACTTTGCGATAAGAGCGGACCACCCACGGCGAAATGGGGCGGTGACGTAATCGAGAGGTCGGTCAACGGTATAATTAATTAAATTAGGTGGTCGGTCGAGCAGGTTTGTTTTACTAATATACTTGTAACAATAATGATAAAATTATAATGAATTTAACTATTCCTTACAGAAATATAAAACACCAGCGTCATCGAGTTAACACACATTGTCATTGCATAACAACTCTGCATACTTTATGGGATCCTGGTACCTACAGGTCTGACACCTGTTGAATCAGTTCAGCGTCATCCATCGCTGTAATGGTGGGCTCCGGAAATCAGTCTCTTAACTAATACTGCTAACCTGGTACTAAAACCCAAAAATTCTGATACTGGTAACCTCGCACTAAAACCGTAAAAAATGTCAAAGTTCTGTTACCGGGTACCGGGATAGCATAAGTTCATAGGAGGTTGATCTGAAAATGATAATTTAAATGAGAGTCATCTAACTACGGAATGACACACCACATCCGTTTCTATGTAGACTTTTACACTCTCCTCTAAACACTGTTTTAACCGGTTCAAATCAGCGATAACAGCGCCCGACGCCTTTCAAAATAAATGGTTGCAGCTGCAGCCAGACGTGGAACTACTAAAATTCTCAACAACCATTCTGAAGGTCTGGGGCGCATTAAAACCATGCAAGACAGATAGATGGCTTTGATTTGAGTCCAGCATAAACATAATAAACATAAAAGAGACGCTTGCTTTCACTTCCCACGTTACGTTTTCATAAAATAGTTGCAGTACTTGAAGTCATAAAAACTTCGTCACACTGGAAAGCTGAGCGCCCCCCAGGGTGACTGGTGGGACTGGTGGGACACACAATAATTAGGTAGGTTCCGTTATCAACTGTAAATTGAAAAAGATCTGCAAAGGAATATACTAATGATACTGAATACTATGAGTAGGTACACATTCCTTCAAAACACAAATGTGTCCACTGGCATCCGTCACTTTTGTCGTAGGATATAAAAGCAAATCTGCGCAGTGTGAAAGTGAAACCACTTTCTCTTTCTATCTGCGCAGGTAAAAGCGCGGGAACTAACCTCTTGATAACTTCTGTGTCACTGGTATAGTCACCGCGCCCAAGGAAGTTTTCTCTACTCCGTGACGAATCGCGAGCAGTTCCCCATACAAAACAACGCGCTCACGATTCGTGCTACCAGGACATCAAAACGCCGTTGGAGTATACCCTTGAAACATATGGAAAGTATACACTGTTCGCACGGCATGTCAGCTAATATTTATTTTTCATTTAACTTATGTTTTTCATGAATTATTGAAACTATATACTTGCAATGTAAGTAGGTAGTTAAGTTTCTTGAACAATTTCTGATGGCTTTTGGGGAGTTTTTTTGCAACGTTATATTCGTTTCAGTTATTTTCGTTTAACCCTAATATTACTGAAGACCTTCAGAAAAAGCCCTTTAAATAATAATAAATGAAGACTTATGTATACCAGAAATACGTCAAAATACAAAAAAAAACATGATTAAATACTAAAAAGGCAGAAAAAAATAACAGTTGTATTAGAAATAATTTACGGAATTTTTTATTTTTCATCGTGTCCAGTTTTTTTAGTAATTTAAAACGTATGTGAAAACTGCTGCAGTTATATTATATTTTCATTTTCAGAAAAATTTAGTTTTTTATCAAGTTTTTCGTTAATCCGTCACGATGTGCCGGATGCAAACATGCAGCACATCGTAGCGGATGGTATAAAACACTTAGGGGTGGAGCTTATCGAAGCTTGTAACGACACAAACTGGACACAACACATAAGCAGATAATTTGAGTGTGTGCCTTTCTGGTTCAGTATGAGTGCCCTCAAATACTTTTTACACTTCATTGCAAAAAAATGGATTCATGTTTCACCTTTAGACACAGTTGATTTTCTATTGTTTGGGCACGCATGCGTGCCTTTCCGGATGTTACAATAACATACCTACCTACCTCGTACAAGTAAAATACTTTTAAAAACTTGTTTGAGAAATCTAATTCCTCATGTGTTAATTCTTATAATATAATTGAAACTGATTTCTTTGAATCAAATTCAAAGAATGACTATTCCATCTGTACAAAGAAATCAGATTAGTATCGTATTAGTATCGATTAGTATTCGTTTTGTATAAGCACATAATAGTGATATACTCGTAGAATCACAACTGAAATCATATTCAGCACACATCATAATTTTACTTTAATTTACATACTTAGCTGTCACAATCAAACCAGTTTAAGACTAAGACTAACAAAATATTAGGATTAATACCAATGCACGTTGGTACTTGTTACTCTTTTCACAGACAGTGGGTAAATACTTGTGACAGTGGTGGATCCGTTGATGATGTTTTATTGAACTCAAATGCACACGATAAGGCATCAGTAGTTAACACACAATTTAATCGACTTATTAGGAAAAATACATTTGCAACTTCTTTGTTTTTTTGGATGGACAAAAATATTACGGTAAAGAGAGCGTCGACAAGTTTCTCAATTTAAGTTACATAGGTACCTACGCAGTGCAGAAAACACGCAGAGGAAGGAACAAAAATATAAAGTGCAATTAATTTGCCTTCTATAAGTATAGGTAATTGTTTATTTTCTTCATGCCATGCCATATAGGTTAGATTTCGAAAAATATCAACAGTCAGAAGCAATATTATGCTTTTAATTAAAATGTTTCAGTTTTTTTGCTCGCTAGTATATTTTCTGAGTCTGAAAACCCGAGCGACATCTATATTAGTGTGCTACTCGTAGCTCTCGTTCTATCTCACCATAGAATACAATATCTTTTCCTTTTCAGCATGTTATGTCGCACACACAGACGATTAATACCAACTACATTTACCGGGCACCCATTTAAAGGTTCAAATTCACTGAGCTGATTTACCTCAGTTTTGCCAGTGCTACAGTGCTTCCCACCTTAAACGACCTCCTGGATGATTTGCGTTCCTAGTACTCATAGTCGCGGAATAAGGTATACGTTCCGTATATAGGTTGAGATGTAGTACATATGTGGATTGGTGATGGGTACAAATCACATGTTGACGATGACAGGTGAAACATTTATTAAGTTGCTTCTTGATTAGTTTCATACCGCCTCGTATCCAATATTTGTTATGAAGGTGGCCCGAAGTTACCCTGGCACCGCCACGGAAAAAACAGGTAAAACAAAATGATTGAATTCAAAAGTTCATGTTGGAGTGCCAATTCACTTTATAAATATGTATTTAAGACCAAGCAACGGCACTGCTCAGGTACCGCAACGCAGCTACAACTCACCACAAAATTTCTTTTCTTTCGTTGCGAACATGAAATATTTTTAATGAATAAAACTGGAAACTATGCCAAGAATTCCCTCCATTTTAATGGAAAAAAATATGGAATAGCGGTGCTTGAGGGGGGCCTATGTGTAGCAGTGGACGTCTTTCGGTTTAAATGATAATGATTAATGATAACAAACCTTTAAAAAAACACATGAACCTAAGTTCAATACCACCTACATATGTATGGTTAAATCGACAGAATACCGAAATAATCTTTGGTTATCTGTCGCACATTACCTTATTTGTTTTACTAATATACTTGTAACAATAATGATAAAATCAATGAATTGAAACTATTCCTTACATACTCGTAAATATAAAACACCAGCGTCATAGCGTAACAACTCTGCACACTTTATGGGATCCTGGTACAAGTCTGATACCTGTTGAATCAGTTTATTATTGATTATACTCTTCAAAGTCATTTCAATATTCCTTAATGTACTTACTAATGATAACCTTTCATGATCTACATTTATGTTTTAATGCCTTCTTGTTCCTTAGAGTACAATTTTAATTAAGTTTAAAAATATAGACAGGAATTAAAGTTAATAAACTTTCTCTTACAACGGTGGTGATAAAGCGTCATCCATCGCTGTAATGGTAGGCTCCGGAAATCAGTCTCTTAACTGATACTGCTAACCTGGTACTAAACCCATAATTCTGATACCGCTAACCTCCTACTAAAACCCAAAAATGTCATCATTCTGTTACCGGGTACCGGGATAGCATAAGTTCTTAGGAGGTCGATCTGAGAAAGACAATTTAAATGAGAGCCATCTTACTACGGAATGATACACCATGTCTGTTTCTTTGGAGACACACAGAAACGGACGTGGTGTTTCCGTAGTTAGATGGCTCTATAAAGATAATTTAAATGAGAGCCATCTAACTACGGAATGACACACCACGTCTGTTTCTGTGTAGACACACAGAAACGGACGTGGTGTGTTTCCGTAGTTAGATGGCTCTAGAAAGATAATTTTAATGAGAGGCCGAGCTGTTAGGTCGTATATCAAATAATGTTAGTATATTGCAGGAGTAATAGTGTTCTGTGGTCTATGGTATTGATGTGTCAGAAAGTCATGCATTTTTTCGGGCCATGACGAACGCCATTATGGGCTACCGTTGTGAAAAGAACATATAATATAAATAAATGTGATGTAACACTGAGCGAAGTTGCCAGAGAAAATTGTATTGCGGTGGGTAAATAAAAATTATAAGTTGGTTATGTTACGTGTTTTATTCCTGGCCAAAAGGTCTAACTACGGAATGCAAATTATCTTTCTAGAGCCATCTAACTACGGAATGACACACCACGTCCGTTTCTGTGTGTCTACACACTGTGGTGTTTCATTCCGTAGTTAGATGGCTCTCATTTAAATTATCTTTCTCAGATCGACCTCCTAAGAACTTATGCTATCCCGGTCCCCGGTAACAGAATTTCGACATTTTTGGGTTTTAGTACGAGGTTAGGAATTATGGGTTTTAGTACCAGGTTAGCAGTATCAGATAAGAGACTGATTTCCAGAGCCCACCATTACAGTGATAGATGACGCTTTATCACCTCCGTTGTAAGATAAAGTTTATTATGTAGTAATAATGGAAATGTAAACGCGTTGTTGGTTAATTCAATTGACCCAGACGGTTAAAGTGAACGTTGTTGCTGATTTTTGAACTTTCCATACAGTAACTAGGCATCCCAATTATTTAAGAATTTTAAAAAATTTTCTTAATTTTATGAATATTCACTTTATATCATTTCAACTTTTTGTCCAGTAAGAAAACTAAATTCATATTCATTTAGCTAATGATTATTGTAACAAAAACATCAAAGAATTCAATAAAATCTTATGCAGTTTTATACAACCTTCACTAAATAGTAAAAATTAAAGCCGTCAAATCAAAGAAAAAAAATAACTTAATCGAAAGTCATTTCAAACTAGGCTGATGTCAGATTTTCTTGTCATTTTTTGTACAAATGTAATTTAATATGAATTTGATGTTTTCATAAGTTTCAAGATCAAAAAATGGACACATGTGGGATTCGAACCCACGAGCTACGCGTTTCAAACTCGACGCTCTACCACACCCAACTGAGCTAACGTGCCACTACAAATGGCTTCCAAATTTTCGTCCTGTATCGTCCCTGTGAATACATTCAGCGATAACAGCGCCCGACGCCTTTCAAAATAAATGGTTGCAGCTGCAGCCAGACGTGGAACTACTAAAATACTCAACAACCATTCTGAAGGTCTGGGGCGCATTAAAACCATGCAAGACAGATAGATGGCTTTGATTTGAGTCCAGCATAAACATAATAAACACAAAAGAGACGCTTGCTTTCACTTCCTTCGTTACGTTTTCATAAAATAGTTGCAGTTGAAGTCATAAAAACTTCGTCACACTTGAAAGCTGAGCGCCCCCCAGGGTGACTGGTGGGACTGGTGGGACACACAATAATTAGGTAGGTTCCGTTACCAACTGTAAATTAAAAAAAGATCTGCAAAGGAATATACTAATGATACTGAATACTATGAGTAGGTACACATTCCTTCAAAACACAAATGTGTCCACTGGCATCCGTCACTTTTGTCGTAGGATATAAAGGCAAATCTGCGCAGTGTGAAAGTGAAACCACTTTCTCTTTCTATCTGCGCAGGTAAAAGCGCGGGAACTAACCTCTTGATAACTTCTGTGTCACTGGTATAGTCACCGCGCCCAAGGAAGTTTTCTCTACTCCGTGACGAATCGCGAGCAGTTCCCCATACAAAACAACGCGCTCACGATTCGTGCTACCAGGACATCAAAACGCCGTTGGAGAATACCCTTGAAATATATGGAAAGTAAACACTGTTCGCACGGCATGTCAGCTAATATTTATTTTTTATTTAATTTATGTTTTTTCATGAAATTATGAAATTATTTACTTGCAATGTAAGTAGGTAGTTAAGTTTCTTGAACAATTTCCGATGCTTTTTGGCAACATGTCCAAGCAGAATTTTTTACTGCACGTGTTATTTTCGTTTTAGCCTAATTTTACTGAAGACCTTAAGAAAAAGCCCTTTAAATAATAATAAATTAAGACTTATGTATACCAGAAATACGTCAAAATACAAAAAAAAACATGATTAAATACTAAAAAGGCAGAAAAAAATAACAGTTGTATTAGAAATAATTTACGGAATTTTTTATTTTTCATCGTGTCCAGTTTTTTTAGTAATTTAAAACGTATGTGAAAACTGCTGCAGTTATATTATATTTTCATTTTCAGAAAAATTTAGTTTTTTTATCAAGTTTTTCGTTAATCCGTCACGATTTGCCGGATGCAAACATGCAGCACATCGTAGCGGATGGTATAAAACACTTAGGGGAGCTTATCGAAGCTTGTAACGACACAAACTGGACACAACACATAAGCAGATAATTTGAGAGTATGCCTTTCTGGTTCAGTATGAGTGCCCTCAAATACTTTTTACACTTCATTGCAAAAAAATGGGGTCTTGTTTCACCTTTAGACACAGTTGATTTTCTATTGGTTGGGCACGCATGCGTGCCCTCCCGGACAACACACACGCAATACAACAACATACCTACGTATCTCGTACAAGTAAAATACTTTTAAAAACTTGTTTGAGAAATCTAATTCCTCAAGTGTTAATTCTTTTAATATAATTGAAACTGATTTCTTTGAATCAAATTCAAAGAATGACTACTTATCCCATCTGTACAAAGAAATCAGATTAGTATCGTATTAGTATCGATTAGTATTCGTTTTGTATAAGCCATAATAGTGTTATACTCGTAGAATCACAACTGAAATCATATTCAGCACACATCACAATTTTACTTTAATTTACATACTTAGCTGTCACAATCAAACCAGTTTAAGCTATCACAATCAAACCAGTTTAAGACTAACAAAATATTAGGATTAATAACAATGCACGTTGGTACTTGTTACACTTTTCACAGACAGTAGGTATATACTTGTGACAGTGGTGGATCCGTTGATGACGTTTTACTGAACTAAAATGCACTCGATAAGGCATCAGTAGTTAACGCACAGTAGCACCACGAGAAATTATTAGTCAATTTAATCGACACATTAGGAAAAATAAATTTTCAAGTTCTTTGTTTTTTTGGATGGACAAAAATATTACGGTAAAGAGAGCGTCGACAAGTTTCTCAATTTAAGTTTCATAGGTACCTACTCAGCGCAGAAAACACACAGAGGTAGAAACAAAAATATAATGTGCAACTAATTTGCCTTCTATAGGTATAGGTAATTGTTTAGTTTCTTCATGCCATGCCATATAGGTTAGATTTCGAAAAATATCAACAGTCAGAAGTAATATTATGCTTTTAATTTAAACGTTTCAGTTTTTGTGCTCGCTAGTATATTTTCTGAGTCTGAAATCCCGAGCGACATCTATATTAGTGTGCTACTCGTAGCTCTCGTTCTATCTCACCATAGAATACAATATCTTTTCCTTTTCAGCATGTTATGTCGCACACACAGACGATTAATACCAATTACATTTACCGGGCACCCATTTAAAGGTTCAAACTCACTGAGCCGATTTATCTCAGTTTTGCCAGTGCTACAGTGCTTCCCACCTTAAGAACGACCTCCTGGAGGATTTGCGTTCCTGGTACTTATAGTCGTGGGAGTCTCGTTCTGATGTCGCGGAATTAGGTATATGTTCCGTTTAAATAGGCTGAGATGTAGTACCTATGTAGATTGTTGATGGGTACAAATCACATGTTGACGATGACAGGTGAAACATTTATTAAGTTGCTTCTTGATTAGTTTCATACCGCCTCGTATCCAATATTTTTTAGGAAGGTGGTCCTAATTTACCCTGGCACCGCTACGGATAAGCGGGTAAAACAAAATGATTGAATTCAAAAGTTCATGTTGGAGTGCCAAGTCACTTTATAAATATTTAAGACCAAGCAACGGCACTGCTCAGGTACCGCACTGCAGCTACAACGCACCATTTACTTTCTTTTCTCTCGTTGCGAACATGAAATATTTTTTAATTAATAAAACTGGAAACTATGCCAAGAATTCCCTCCACTTTAACGGAAAAAAATATAGAGTGGTGGTGCTTATTATTATATAACTAACTTCCAAAATCCAAAAAACAGAACAGCAAACATACTTTAGCAATGTAAAAAACTTTTGGCAAGAAAAAAAGGCAGAAAAAGTCACTTTAAACTACAGTTACTCTATTTTTAACGTCACGGTTTCTAAAATTAGGGTTATTTTTCGATCATACAATGATCGCAAAATAACCCTACTTAAAGATCATTGCGAAACCCGTCAGAATATTTGAATTTCGCGGCCCAAACCATGTTCCATCGTTTCATGGCCTAAAGCGTTTAAAACCGTTAAAGTAGATGAATAGCTGAACCCAACTAGGTGGGCAATAATTAACAACTCTGAACACTTTATGGGATCCTGGTACAGGTCTGACACCTGTTGAATCAGTTTATTATTGATTATACTCTTCAAAGTCAATTTAATTTTCCATAACCTACTTACTAATGATAGCCTTTCATAATCTACATCTATGTTTTAATGCCTTCTTGAACATTAATTTGTTCCACAAATTACTATTTTAAATATATTTAAAAATAAAGACAGGAATTAGAGTTAATAAACTTTTTCTTACAAGTGTCATCCATCGCTGTAATGGTGGGCTCCGGAAATCAGTCTCTTACCTGGTACTAAAACCCAAAAATTCTGATACTGGTAACCTCGCACTAAAACCGTAAAAAATGTAAAAATTCTGTTACCGGGTACCGAGATAGCATAAGTTCATAGGACGTTGATCTGAAAATGATAATTTAAATGAGAGCCATCTAACTACGGAATGACACACCACGTCCGTTTCTATGTAGACTTTTACTCTCTCCTCTAAACACTGTTTTAACCGGTTCAAACAATATGTTTGAAGTGATAAATACATAGATGACGCTACTCAGGTACTGTTAGAATTAAAATATTAGGAAATCAGACTAAATTTCCCTAATTGACGGCTGATGTTCACATGAACAGCTCATCGTGGAAACAATTTTAAATAGTAGTATTCGTCTTTGTTAATTTAGAATTTTAACAAATAAATAATAACATAAAATAAATTGGCAGCTTTTACCGCCAGCAGGTGGCATCGGTCAAATCACTTTCGGTAGAGTCACAATACTTGATAATTATGTCAGTGTATCTATATCTATGTTCATTAGTTGCCATTAAGCGTTATTCAAATGGTGCGTGATACTTGGTGTCAGGCAAGGACAGAAACAATATTGTTGTCAGGATGGGCCGTTCATAAAATTACAATCAGTCGTCACTTATGGAAAGTTAGTTTGATTTCCTAATTTTATAACACGGTTCATCCTGTAAACAATTTTAAATAGTAGAAATTCAGAGAAAACTAATGGCAATATCTAAAATTGTGTACGAATAAGAAAATCATGGAAATTTAAATTCATTTATTATGCTTTACAGTTTGATACTGTTGAATCATGTATTAAGGAATGTAGGTATGTATGTGTAGCTGCGTGATAGTGTGTTTATGTATCTAGTTCTGGCAATATTTAAATAATGGGGTAAAATTAAACCAATAACCACATTACTGATGACCCTTTATTGTAGAAGGAATAGAAAAGAGTTATAGAACAAACAAACGCTATGTCGATCTCCACATTATACATTGTGTATCGAAACAGACTACAGAAAATATTGCTGTTAGCACAGCTTGAAGACCATGGCGTAGCGTGACGACATGATAGGGGCCACGCAATTCCGGCTAGCTTCTTGGCTAGTTGGAAGGCTGGCACTTTCGGGTCATTCAGCACAGCTTATGGACTAAATAGGTTCATATTCGCATTTTAACCCGTTCCGCTGCACACTGCAGGTGGTAGATATAATTTTATCTGGTTGCTCCGCTTCTGAAAATCGAAAAAGGGTACATGATAATATTTGGAACTTTTCAATATTATTTTGTGGGTTGGTAAATGTTAGAGGAGGTCTAGATGGACCATATTTTTTTTATTAGTTAGATATAACTTTACAGACTGCGCCTATTATTATCAGCACTCAATAAATACCGCCGGCGGGACGCGACGCTCCCCCGCGTGTCGCTACCACCCTGTCCACCTTCCCTAGCACCTTATAATTTTAAATAACAGTTAATTAGAATTTATCTGTAATAGGGTAGCAGATCTCATAATGATATTTATAAATACACTGAAAGACACCAAGAGCTTTCCTAACAGTGTGGAATGCAAAGACGACCTACGATAGGACCACGCTCTGTAACAATGATTTTACTATGCACACATGACTATACAATATTGTGATTGAGATCATTTTACTCCTACACGGTATGATGACAGCACGAAGGATACCATGTGGCGTCATACAAAAAAAATAACATGGCTTAAACTTTTATGATATGAAAAAAAAAACTGACGTCATAAGTGTCGTACTAACCTTGTTCTTCGGCTTCGTCGCCCATCATAGCTCCCATAAATTGGTTTGCTCTCTACTCGGATGTGTCGCGTGTCTCCTCTGAGATTCCTCTCGCCGCAATGCCGCGTAGTTGAGCCGTTGTACTGCGACACCGCCTGAGATTTGACGATCAATGCAAGTCGTCACAGTGCGCAAGTGCATTTCAGGAGGCCGAGTAGCGATTATACAGCTCTAACTTCGGTCAAGCATGTTCTCATACTCAGAAAGCAGTGATGGTGGTGGCTCAGTGGTAACAGCCCTACTTTAGGAGTTGGAGATCTTGGGTCCTTCGGCTCGCACAGTTCTCCCTCTGTTATTTTATATTTTTATTGTTTTCTTATTTTCTTATATTATTGTTTGTATTTTACCATTATGTTCTTCCTGTTAGTTTGTATTTCCTGTCCGTGTCTGACATAAAATATTTTTCTTTCTTTTATTCTTTTTTCGTGCTTCGCATCCAGGTAGGCGCTTTACTCTGTTTGACTGATGACAAAACATGTAAAACGAAAAATTCGATGACATGTAAAATCAACTAACCCGGACTAGACCCGGGTGGCCCGGTTCTTCTCACTGAGAGAAGTCCTGTCTCCTAGCTGTGGAAATGTTATACTTAGGTTGATTATGATCTAACGCTCCTATTTTATGATGACCCAGAGGTTCACTTTTCATAGCACGCAAATAGATAATATTCTAACAAACTCATACCAATACTAATATTAGCAGAAGTTAAGGTGTAGTATACTTAATTAATATAAGTATACCCACTTTTGGCCAGGTATGTTTAAGTCCCATGCACTTTATAGTAGTTGAGCCGGGCAGATATCCTAAAAGTCGGCATAAATCCAGGCTGCTTTTGAAAACACCAAAAGGAAAACACAATTGGTAGCACTTTGCTTGACCCGGGTTAGCATAATCGTTTTCCATCAGCAGGTCAAGTTGACAGTAGGAAAAAGTTGCACGGCGCAGTTCACGTTATGTCGAATATAGAGTGCATGCATGGTTACCACTGAGAACGAACTCCAGACTAACCACGAATCATATGCGCTGGCTTGCGGACGGCGAGTAATAAGCAGCTCGCTGTCCGGTAAGGATTAAGTCTGGGTCGACGGCGCGTTGTGTTCCACGTGCGCCTCAAAGAGATGTCAGCACCAACTGGTGGGGTCCGCAAGGGCCGATGCTTGCCAGGGGTGCGGATTGTTCGAAAGAGATACCGTCACCCCTGGCACACAGGTAACTGAGGAAACACGGGTGGGTTTCAGTCAGTAAAAGTCTGACACATCCTGCTGCTCCTTCCAGAGCGGGAGAAGTTATTTGATGACTTCCCGCCCTCAAAAAAAAAAACACAAATCAGATTATATCATAATCAGTCAAGATAATTTTACTGTTGAAACAAAGGCGTCCTCTCGGTGAGATGGCGTGGGTGGTGGATGACACAATTCTTCAAATTTCCAAAGTTCTATAACATGGCGGTTTCCTCACGAGTTGTTCACAATTTTGGGAGCTGTGGCTATCAAATAATTTACAAACCTTCAGCGCCAGTCATGGTTCGAACCTACTCTAGATTGCGGCCCCCACTGGGCCACCACCGCTCTCCGTATCAGATAATTTTAAATCAGAAATAATTGGACGCTGACTAAAAGTTGTTGTCAATCCGCCGCTCATACTTTGCTCGGTGTTTCTTCTCAGAGTAGTTGGTAAGGAAACACCGTCTTCACTTAATTTTAAATTATTCGACGTGTTTAAGTGTTTTTTAAAACAATAAAATATTATTCATCATTTACCATGCTCCATTAGAATGGTTCATGAGTGCTACGTTAGTCCACCAACGATTATCAGCGTTCTCACTAAACAAAGCTCGGCCGTTTTCCACCCCGTGTGTTTTTCACCAGCAAGAGATCTTTGTAGTCTCCAATTATTTGATTCACGATGTTTTTACAACACTGATAATTATGAATTTTTCAACTGTTACATACATTCGTCTTTTTTGAGGAGAGGTTTTTCAAATTCGGAGTTTTATTTCAAATATAATTAATTCAAAATAATGATTATACGAGTAGTTGCATCAGTACTTGGTTTTCAAGAGTAATATTTCATCATTCACCATCATCAGTTTTTTTAGGTGGGAAATCATCAAATAACTTCTCCCGCTCTGGGTGGAGCAGGAGGGCGTGTCAGACTTTTACTGACTAAAACCCACCCGTGTTCCCTTAGTTGCCTGTATGCCAGGGGCCGCGGTATCTCTTTCGAACAACCCGCACCCCTAGCGGGCATCGGCCCTTGCGGACCCGCTAGTTGATGCTGACATCATCATGAGTTTTGGCCATAATCCTACTATTCCTACTAATATTGTAAATGTGAAAGTTTGAATGTTTAGGTGTTTGGATATTTTTTACTCAATCACGCAAAAACGGCTGAACGGATTTGCATGAAATGTTCTATTACCTTACCTTACCACTGATTACCTTCGCTCCTTTATCTTAGCACCTCTACTTGCAGATATGTAGCTTAGACTACTTTAACAAGTTAAAGGAGTTCAAGTTCGTAGTTCAAATATTACAATTCAAGAATAAAAAAGTACAAAAAGTTCTGAATAATACAATTTTTGTTTGAATTGCTTTGATACTGAAAGGTATCGAAGTAATTCTAACAATTCAATTAAACAGGTAATTCGATTGACTTAGTTAATAGCAGGGATTTCATTGATGAAATAAAATTTTCATGAATATATTTATTTTTTTCTCAACATAAACGTTACTTAATTTGTATATAATAATGGAATTGTAAACGTGTTGTTGGTTATTTCAACTGACCCAGACGATTAAAGTGAATGTTGTTGCTGATTTTTGAACTTTTCATACAGTAGGCACCTCAATTATTTACGAATTATCGAAATTTATCTTAATTTTATGAAGATTTCACTTTGTGTAATTTCAACTTTTTATCCACTAACAAAACTTAATAAATATTAATTTAGCTAATGATATCATAAAATTTGTAAAAGTAACATTAAAGAATTCAATAAAATCTAATACAGTTTTACACAACCTTCACTAAATAGTAAAAATTAAAGCCACCAAATCAAAGAAAAAAAAAAAACTTAATCGAAAGTGATTTCAAACTAGGCTAATTTCAGATTTTCGTGTCACTTTTTATACAAATGTAACTTAATAAGAATTTGATGTTTTCAAAAGTTTCAAGATCAAAAAATGGACACATGTGAGATTCGAACCCACGACCTTCGCGTTTCAAACTCGACGTTCTACCACACCCAACTGAGCTAATGTGCCACTATAAATGGCTTCCAAATTTTCGTCCTGTATCGTCCCTGTGAATACATTCAGCGATAACAGCGCCCGACGCCTTTCAAAATAAATGGTTGCAGCTGCGGCCAGACGTGGAACTACTAAAATACTCAACAACCCTTTTGAAGTTCTGGGGCACATTAAAACCATGCAAGACAGATAGATGGCTTTGATTTGAGTCCAGCATAAACAAAAGAGAGACGCCTGCTTTCACTTCCTACGTTACGTTTTCATAAAATAGTTGCAGTATTTGAAGTCATAAAAACTTCGTCACACTGGAAAGCTGAGCGCCCCCCAGGTTGACTGGTGGGACTGGTGGGAAACACAATAATTAGTTAGGTTCTGTTATAAACTGTAAATTGAAAAAAATCTGCAAAGGAATATACAAATGATACTGAATACTATAAGTACACATTCCTTCAAAACACAAATGTGTCCACTGGCATCCGTCACTTTTGTCGTAGGGTATAAAAGCAAATCTGCGCAGTGTGAAAGTGAAACCACTTTCTCTTTCTATCTGCGCAGCTAAAAGCGCGGGAACTAGCCTCTTGATAACTTCTGTGTCACTGGTATAGTCACCGCGCCCAAACAAGTTTTCTCTACTCCGTGACGAATCGGAAGCAGTTCCCCATACAAAACAACGCGGTCACGATTCGTGCTACCAGGACATCAAAACGCCGTTGGAGGATACCCTTGAAATATATGGAAAGTATACACTGTTCGCACGGCATGTCAGCTAATATTTATTTTTTATTTAATTTATGTTTTTCATGAAATTATGAAATTATTTACTTGCAATGTAAGTAGGTAGTTAAGTTTCTTGAACAATTTCCGATGCTTTTTGGCGAGTTTTTTGGCAAAATGTCCTAGCAGAAATTTGAACTGCACGTGTTATTTTCGTTTTACCCTAATATTACTGAAGACCTTAAGAAAAAGCCCTTAAAATAATAATAAATTATTTGTGTATTATTATGTATACCAGAAATACGGCAACATACAAAAAAACCATAATTAAATACTAAAAAGGGAGACAAAAATAACAGTTGTATTAGAAATTATTTGTGGAATTTGTTATTTTTTATCGTGTCCAGTTTTTTTAGTAATTTAAAACGTATGTGAAAACTGCTGCAGTTATATTATATTTTCAGAAAAGTTTAGTTTTTTATCAAGTATTTCGTTGATCCGTCACGATTTGCCGGATGCAAACATGCAGCACATCGTAGCGGATGGTATAAAACACTTAGGGGTGGAGCTGATCAAAGCTTGTAACGACACAAACTGGACACAACACATAAGCAGATAATTTGAGTGTGTGCTTTTCTGGTTCAGTATGAGTGCCCTCAAATACTTTTTACACTTCGTTGCAAAAAAATGGATTCAGGTGAATGGACACAGTTGATTTTCTATTGTTTGGGCACGCATGCGTGCCTTTCCGGATGTTACAATAACATACCTACCTACCTCGTACAAGTAAAATACTTTTAAAAACTTGTTTGAGAAATCTAATTCCTCAAGTGTTAATTCTTATAATATAATTGAAACTGATTTCTTTGAATCAAATTCAAAGAATGACTATTCCATCTGTACAAAGAAATCAGATTAGTATCGTATTAGTATCGATTAGTATTCGTTTTGTATAAGCACATAATAGTGATATACTCGTAGAATCACAACTGAAATCATATTCAGCACACATCACAATTTTCCTTTAATTTACATACTTAGCTATCACAATCAAACTAGTTTAAGACTAACAAAATATTTAGGATTAATACCAATGCACGTTGGTACTTGTTACACTTTTCACAGACAGTGGGTGTATAGATAGTTGTGACAGTGGTGGATCCGTTGATTACGTTTTATTGAAATAAAATTCACTCGATAAGGCATCAGTATTTAACGCACAGTAGCACCACGAGAAATTATCAATCAATCTAATCGATTTATTAGGAAAAATACATTAATTGCAACTTCTTTGTGGATGGACAAAAATATTACAGTAAAGAGAGCGTCGACAAGTTTCTCAATATAAGTTACATAGGTACCTACGCAGTGCAGAAAACACGCAGAGGAAGGAACAAAAATATAAAGTGCAATTAATTTGCCTTCTATAAGCTTAGGTAATTGTTTAGTTTCTTCATGCCATGCCATATAGGTTAGATTTCGAAAAATATCAACAGTCAGAAGCAACATTATGCTTTTAATTAAAACGTTTCAGTTTTTGTGCTCGCTAGTATATTTTCCGATTCTGAAATCCCGAGCGACATCTATATTAGTGTGCTACTCGTAGCTCTCGTTCTATCTCACCATAGAATACAATATCTTTTCCTTTTCAGCGTGTTATGTCGCACACACAGACGATTAATACCAACTACATTTACCGGGCACCCATTTAAAGGTTCAAACTCACTGAGCTGATTTACCTAGTTTTGCCAGTACTACAGTGCTTCCCACCTTAAGAACGACCTCCTGGATGATTTGCGTTCCTGGTACTTATAGTCGCGGGAGAGTCTCGTTCTGCTGTCACGGAATTAGGTATATGTTCCGTATATATATGCTAAGATGTAGTACCTGTGTGGATTGTTGATGGGTACAAAACACATGTTTACGATGACAGGTGAAACATTTATTAAGTTGCTTCTTGATTAGTTTCATGCCGCCTCGTATCCAATGTTTGTTATGAAGGTGGCCCTAAGTTACCCTGGCACTGCCACGGAAAAAACGGGTAAAACAAAATGATCGAATTCAAAAGTTCATGTTGGAGTGCCAAGTCATTTTATAAATATTTAAAACCAAGCAACGGCACTGCTCCGGTACCGCAACGCAGCTACAACGCACCACGTAGTTTCTTTTCTCTCGTTGCGAACATGAAATATTTTTTAGTGAATAAAACTGGAAACTATGCCGAGAATTCCTTCCATTTTAACAGAAAAAAATATGGAATGGCGGTGCTTGAGGGGGGCCTATGTCCAGCAGTGGACGTCTTTCGGTTTAAATGATAATGATAAATGATAACAAACCTTTAGAAAAACACATGAACCTAAGTTCAATACCTCCTACATATGTATGGTTAAATCGACAGAATATCCATCCAATTACTTTCTTAGGCTACAAGGGAAACATACGTAACACAAAAGTGCTATTCTCAAGAAAATTCACGCGGACTTAGTTGCCGGCAGAATCTCGTAGATACTTATAAAATAAAATAAAAGTACTCTCAAACATGCCTCTTTAACTGAAGAAATTTTGAGATAGCTCCACAATATTAGTATTATTATATAAACGAACTTTCAAAATCCAATAAATTAGAAGAAAATAGAGAAATTTAGAAGAGCAAAAATATTTTACCAATATAAAAAACTTTTGGCAAGAAAAAAGGCAGAAAAAGTCGCTTTAAACTACAGTTACTTTATTTTGAACGTCACGTTTTCTTGGATTAGTGTTATTTTCCGGTCATACAATGGTTTCAAAATAACCCTACTTAAAGATCATTGCGGAACACGTCAGAATATTTGAATTCCGCAGGCTTCTTTGTAGTACGAGAGCCCACGACCAAAACCATGTCCCATAATTTTACGGCCTAAAGCATTTAAAACCGTTATACTAGATGAATCTGAACCCGACTAGGTGGGCAGTAACGGCCAGAAACGTCGCAGTTATTCAGGAGGGGGGGGGGGGGCGGCATTTCACTATGTCATAAAAATAAGCAGACGTTTCCCAATCAAAGGTTACCCCAGTTTTCTTTGTCCAATTTGTAAAAAAATGTCCTTCGTTTTCAGTTGGATGGTTTCGGGTAAGCTCTTATTAATCATGATCTGAAAATTTGAGAGTTGAAACTTATTCATTTGCTTGATAGACGTAAATGCGCCGCAATACGATATTTTTTATGATTTCTGACTACAAATAAGTTGTCTGATTAAGGTGCTACACTGACTTGGTATGATATCATTTTTTCCTACATCTGAGCAACTTTTTTCATAATGCCCAACAGTTTTCAAACAGAATGCTATGTTGTCAATCGGTAAATTTTTTCAAACGTTCAATCTTGTTTCAACCCATAAGATGCTCACATTTTCTTCTGAAAAATGATTTATTTTATCAACCGAACAATGTTCACTTGAAAACATTTTTTTTTGACAGAGTGCTATGGTTTTTTTTGCATCTTTTTTAATTTTTGCTAATTATGTCCTGGATAGGTATGACGGTACGCGTGTATGAAAATTTTGATTTTGGTTGCCAGAATCTATCGTTCAACTACATACTGAAAAATCAGACGGATTGCTATGAAACACATCAGTATTTTTTTTTGACATTATTGAAAATGCGGCTAAGTCGGACATCACACGGAAAATTTCTAAAATTAGTATTTTTGGAATCACAATAACCAAATCTATCGTTTTTATACGGTTTTGGTAAAAAAAAACAATGAGGCAATAATGGTGGTCACGGGCTCTCGTACTATTATCGCTTTCCCCTACAAATCACAGATGTCGCTAATTCAGTTTCCCTTGATAACGATCCATAAATGTTACCAGGAGTGCAGAAACGCATGGAGCAAACGACTAATTAATGATAAATGCGCGAATATGAATTGGATGAACCTACGTGCCAAAATATTCTGAGCCCTTCACACATCAGCGTCCAAACAAGGTAAAAATGAATCAGCACAATGTTTATCAATTCCTCTTTTCTATCCTCATCCCCCTAGCTAGTCAGTTGGCGCATGCGTAAAAGCAGACTTCCAGTAACCATGGCTCTGAATGAACGCCATGTGTGCTGTTACTTTGCATAGTAATAACTGCATGAAAGCGCTTCACCTGTTGAACCTTTAATTATTATTATTTTCCCTTTTATTACTTCTTTCTCACTAATAGCAGGGTTATCAATGCCCATTGGAGTCTGAATAGAATTGCAATTATCCATAGCAAATTTCTTTAAAATATATATTTATATACTCTTCTCTTGTGGCAACAAAAAAATAATTGTCACTTTTCTTTATATTTATCGTAGGTCTCAATCCCATTTCTCACAGATTCTCGTCCATATTCCACTGTCATCCAGCTTGTTTGAGATCGAGATTTTTATAGACGACAGGTGTCAACATCTGTTTTCGTATCTTCAAGCATTTTCGTTGCTTTATTACGTACTGCAAAATTAACGTCATTTATATTTCGTAGTTTCTGTAAACCTTCTTTCAGCAGCTCTAGGATCTTCATACAAATATCTTCGTTCAGATCACTGTTGAAATAGGCGGTATTTATAAATATCTGATCAATGTCCATGCCTATGCCATGTTGCTGACTGTATCCTTTTGCTACCAGTCTGGCCTGGCTATTGTCCTTTGGGTGACTTTAAGCCTTCTGATAAGGCCCATTGTGAGTGACCACGTTTCAGTGCCATAGGTCATCACTGGCAACACGCACTGGTCACTGGACTTTCGTCTCTCCAATTCTATTCGTACATTCGAAGACATTTTTCTTTCCAATTTTACTTTAAAAATTATCACAAACATAACATACTTTACTGGTCTGGGTGCCCTGGGCTCATAACATTTGTTGGAGAGGTCTTCAGAGCAAAAAAAAACAGTAAATACAATTTAAGCATACATATATTTATAAGTATACATGTATCAAGTAACAAACCTGACCACCAATCCCCCCCCCCCACAGTTACGAGTTTAGTGTCGAAATATGAAGACTACACAGTTCCTAAGAAGGACAGCATCTCGTTACGTTAGCTACACTATCGAAGATGTCATAGTAAACCGAGGTAAAGTTTAAAGACTCACTGATTGTTGACCTCAGCGATGATACCGAAATTTTCTTTGGATAACTGTCGCACATTACCTTATTTGTTTTACTAATATACTTGTAACAATAATGATAAAATCAATGAATTGAACTATTCCTTACATAAATATAAAACACGAGCGTCATAGCGTAACAACTCTGCACACTTTATGGGATCCTGGTACAAGTCTGATACCTGTTGAATCAGTTTATTATTGATTATACTCTTCAAAGTCATTTCAATATTCCTTAATGTACTTACTAATGATAACCTTTCATGTTTATATTTATGTTTTAATGCCTTCTTGTTCCATAAAGTACAATTTTAATTTAGTTTAAAAATATAGACAGGAATTAAAGTTAATAAACTTTCTCTTACAACGGTGGTGATAAAGCGTCATCCATCGATGTAATGGTAGGCTCCGGAAATCAGTATCTTAACTGATACTGCTAACCTGGTACTAAACCGATAATTCTGATACCGCTAACCTCCTACTAAAACCCAAAAATGTCATCATTCTGTTACCGGGTACCGGGATAGCATAAGTTCTTAGGAGGTCGATCTGCGAAAGACAATTTAAATGAGAGCCATCTTACTACGGAATGATACACCACGTCTGTTTCTGTGGAGACACACAGAAACGGACGTGGTGTGTTTCCGTAGTTAGATGGCTCTAGAAAGATAATTTTAATGAGAGCCATCTAACTACGGAATGCAAATTATCTTTCTAGAGCCATCTAACTACAGAATGACACACCACGTCCGTTTCTGTGTGTCTACACACTGTGGTGTTTCATTCCGTAGTTAGATGGCTCTCATTTAAATTATCTTTCTCAGATCGACCTCCTAAGAACTTCTGCTATCCCGGTACCCAGTAACAGAATTTCGACATTTTTGGATTTTAGTAGGAGGTTAGCAGTATCAGAATTATGGGTTTTAGTACCAGGTTAGCAGTATCAGTTAAAAGACTGATTTCTGGAGCCTACTATTACAGTGATGGATGACGCTTTATCATCACCGTTGTATGAGAAAGTTTATTAACTTTAATTCCTGTCTATATTTTTAAACATGATTAAAATTGTAGTTTATGCAACAAGAAGGCATTAAAACATAATTGTAGATCATGAAAGGTTATGATTAGTAAGTAGGTTATGGAATATTGAAATGACTTGGAAGAGTATAATCAATTATAAACTGATTCAACAGGTGTCAGACCTGTACCAGGATCCTATAAAGTGTGCAGAGTTGTTACGCGATGAAGCTGGTGTTTTATATTTCTGTAAGGAATAGTTCAATTCATTGATTCTATCATTATTGTTACAAGTATATTAGTAAAACAAATAAGGTAATGTGCGACAGATAACCAAAGAAAATTTCGGTATCATCGCTGAGGTCAACAATCAGTGAGTCTTTAAACTTTACCTCGGTTTACTATGACATCTTCGATAGTGTAGCTAACGTAACGAGATGCTGTCATTCTTAGCAACTGTGTAGTCTTCATATTTCAACACTAAACTAGTAACTATGGGGGGGGGGGGTCAGGTGGACGGTGACATTCACTACGATGTCGACCGTCATGACCATTTAAAGTTTGTGATTCAAAAAAGGACACTAAAGTGTTGAAGATATAACAGGTCCAGGTGCAGATGTACACCGGCCACCAAGAGATTGTGGGGAGGATATTTATGGGTTGACACAATGTGTATTGACAGACTACTTTTGTTACTTGATACATGTATACTTTCCAAATATATGCTTAAATTGTATTTACTGTTGTTTTTGCTCTGAAGACCTCTCCAACAAATGTTATGAGCCCAGGGCACCCAGAGCTGTAAATTATGTTATGTTCGTGATCATTTTTAAAGTAAAATTGCAAAAGAAATCTTGCCCACACACTATCACCCAGTTACACATACCTACATTCCTTAAGTACATGATTCAACAGTGTCAAACTGTAAAGCATAATAATTGAATTTCAATTTCCATGATTGTCTTATTCATACGCAATTTTAGATATTGCCATTAGTTGTCTCTGAATTTCTACTATTTAAAATTGTTTACAGGATGAACCGTGTTATAAATAAGGAAATCAGACTAACTTTTCATAAGTGACGACTGATTGTAATTTTATGAACGGCCCATCCTGACAATAATTGATTCTCTCCTTGCCTGACACCAAGTATCACGCACCATTTAAATAACGCTTAATGGCAACTAATGAACATAGATATAGATACTCTGACATAATTATCAAGTATTGTGACTCTACCGAAAGTGATTTGACCGATGCCACCTGCTGGCGGTTAATGCTATTGGCTGCCATTTTTTATTTTTTTTAGTATTTATTTGTTTAAATTCTAAATAAACAAAGACGAATACTACTATTTAACATTGTTTCCAGGATGAGCCGTTCATATGAACATCAGCCGTCACGTCAGAATTAGGAGGTCGATCTGAGAAAGATAATTTAAATGAGAGCCATCTAACTACGGAATAGTTAGATGGCTCTCATTTAAATTATCTTTCTAGTGCCATCTAACTACGGAATGACACACGTGGTGTGAGTTAATTTTAATGAGAGCCATCTAACTACGGAATGCAAATTATCTTTCTAGAGCCATCTAACTACAGAATGACACACCACGTCCGTTTCTGTGTGTCTACACACTGTGGTGTTTCATTCCGTAGTTAGATGGCTCTCATTTAAATTATCTTTCTCAGATCGACCTCCTAAGAACTTATGCTATCCCGGTACCCGGTAACAGAATTTCGACATTTTTGGGTTTTAGTACGAGGTTACCAGTATCAGAATTATGGGTTTTAGTACCAGGTTAGCAGTATCAGTTAGGAGACTGATTTCCAGAGCCCACCATTACAGCAATGGATGACGCTGAACTGATTCAACAGGTGTCAGACCTGTACCAGGATCCCATAAAGTATGCAGAGTTGTTACGCAATGACAATGTGTGTTAACTCGATGACGCTGGTGTTTTATATTTCTGTAAGTATCAGTTAAGAGACTGATTTCCGGAGCCCACCATTACAGCGATAGATGACGCTTTATCACCTCCGTTGTAAGATACAGTTTATTAACTTTAATTCCTGTCTATATTTTTAAACATAATTAGACACGGCTAGCTTCTTGGCTAGTTGGGAGGCTGGCACTTTTGGGTCATTCAGCACAGCTTATCGACTAAATAGGTTCATATTCGCATTTTAACCCGTTCCGCTGCACACTGCAGGTGGTAGATATAATTTTGTCTGGTGACTCCGCTTCTGAAAATCGAAAAAGGGTACATGATAATATTTGGAACTTTTCAATATTATTTTTGGGGTTGGTAAATGTTAGAGGAGAGCTCTAGACGGGCCATATTTTTTTAATTAGTTAGCTATAACTTTACAGACTGCTGATTATAGGCTGCACCTATTATATCAACACTCATTACAGTGCAATCAATAAATACTGCCGGCGCGGCGCTCCCTTCCCCCACGTGTCGCTAGCTCCCTGTCCATCTTCCCTGGCACCTTATAATTTTAAATAACAGTTAATTATAATTTATATGGAATAGGGTAGCAGATCTCCTAATGATATTTATAAATACACTGAAAGACACCAAGAGCTTTCCTAACAGTGTGGAATGCAAAGGCGACTTAAGCATGGACCACGCTCTGTCTTTCAAATATTACAATTCAAGACTAAAAGTACAAAAAGTTCGGAATTATACAATTTTTATTCAAATTACTTTGATACTGACAGGTTTCGAAGTAATTCGAACAATTCAATTAATCAAGTAATTCAATGGATTTGACATCTAAACTGAAAAGTTTAGATGTCAAATAGTAGGATTTCATTGATGAAATCTTTGTTTATTCATGAATATATTTTTTTTTCCCAACATAAACGTTACATAATTTGTATATAATAATGGAAATGTAAACGCGTTGTTGGTTAATTCAATTGACCCAGACGGTTAAAGTGAACGTTGTTGCTGATTTTTGAACTTTTCATACAGTAACTAGGCAACTCAATTATTTACGAATTTTCAAAAATTTTCTTAATTTTCTGAATATTCACTTTATATCATTTCAACTTTTTGTCCAGTAAGAAAACTAAATTCATATTCATTTAGCTAATGATATTGTAACAAAAACATCAAAGAATTCAATAAAATCTAATACAGTTTTACACAACCTTCAATAAATAGTAAAAATTAAAGCCATCAAATCAAAGAAAAAAAATAACTTAATCGAAAGTCATTTCAAACTAGGCTGATGTCAGATTTTCGTGTCACTTTTTATACAAATGTAACTTAATAAGAATTTGATGTTTTCAAAAGTTTCAAGATCAAAAAATGGCCACATGTGGGATTCGAACCCACGAGCTACGCGTTCCAAACTCGACGCTCTACCACACCCAACTGAGCTAACGTGCCACTATAAATGGCTTCCAAATTTTCGTCCTGTATCGTCCCTGTGAATACATTCAGCGATAACAGCGCCCGACGCCTTTCAAAATAAATGGTTGCAGCTGCGGCCAGACGTGGAACTACTAAAATACTCAACAACCCTTTTGAAGTTCTGGGGCACATTAAAACCATGCAAGACAGATAGATGGCTTTGATTTGAGTCCAGCATAAACAAAAGAGAGACGCCTGCTTTCACTTCCTACGTTACGTTTTCATAAAATAGTTGCAGTACTTGAAGTCATAAAAACTTCGTCACACTGGAAAGCTGAGCGCCCCCCAGGTTGACTGGTGGGACTGGTGGGACACACAATAATTAGTTAGGTTCCATTACCAAATGTAAATTAACAATAAGATCTGCAAAGGAATATACAAATGATACTGAATACTATGAGTACACATTCCTTCAAAACACAAATGTGTCCACTGGCATCCGTCACTTTTGTCGTAGGGTATAAAAGCAAATCTGCGCAGTGTGAAAGTGAAACCACTTTCTCTTTCTATCTGCGCAGCTAAAAGCGCGGGAACTAACCTCTTGATAACTTCTGTGTCACTGGTATAGTCACCGCGCCCAAGCAAGTTTTCTTTACTCCGTGACGAATCGGAAGCAGTTCCCCATACAAAACAACGCGGTCACGATTCGTGCTACTAGGACATCAAAACGCCGTTGGAGAATACCCTTGAAATATATGGAAAGTATACACTGTTCGCACGGCATGTCAGCTAATATTTTTTTTTATTTAATTTATGTTTTTCATGAAATTATGAAATTATTTACTTGCAATGTAAGTAGGTAGTTAAGTTTCTTGAACAATTTCCGATGCTTTTTGGCGAGTTTTTTGGCAACATGTCCTAGCAGAAATTTGAACTGCACGTGTTATTTTCGTTTTACCCTAATATTACTGAAGACCTTAAGAAAAAGCCCTTAAAATAATAATAAATTATTTGTGTATTATTATGTATACCAGAAATACGGCAACATACAAAAAAACCATAATTAAATACTAAAAAGGGAGACAAAAATAACAATTGTATTAGAAATAATTTGTGGAAATTGTTATTTTTCATCTTGTCCAGTTTTTTTAGTAATTTAAAACGTATGTGAAAACTGCTGCAGTTATATTATATTTTCAGAAAAGTTTAGTTTTTTATCAAGTATTTCGTTGATCCGTCACGATTTGCCGGATGCAAACATGCAGCACATCGTAGCGGATGGTATAAAACGCTTAGGGGTGGAGCTGATCGAAGCTTGTAACTACACAAACTGGACACAACACATAAGCAGATAATTTGAGTGTGTGCCTTTCTGGTTCAGTATGAGTGCCCTCAAATACTTTTTACACTTCGTTGCAAAAAAATGGATTCAGGTGAATGGACACAGTTGATTTTCTATTGTTTGGGCACGCATGCGTGCCTTTCCGGATGTTACAATAACATACCTACCTACCTCGTACAAGTAAAATACTTTTAAAAACTTGTTTGAGAAATCTAATTCCTCAAGTGTTAATTCTTATAATATAATTGAAACTGATTTCTTTGAATCAAATTCAAAGAATGACTATTCCATCTGTACAAAGAAATCAGATTAGTATCGTATTAGTATCGATTAGTATTCGTTTTGTATAAGCACATAATAGTGATATACTCGTAGAATCACAACTGAAATCATATTCAGCACACATCACAATTTTACTTTAATTTACATACTTAGCTATCACAATCAAACCAGTTTAAGACTAACAAAATATTAGGATTAATACCAATGCACGTTGGTACTTGTTACACTTTTCACAGACAGTGGGTGTATAGATACTTGTGACAGTGGTGGATCCGTTGATTACGTTTTATTGAAATAAAATTCACTCGATAAGGCATCAGTATTTAACGTACAGTAGCACCACGAGAAATGATCAGTCAATTTAATCGATTTATTAGGAAAAATACATTAATTGCAACTTCTTTGTTTTTTTGGATGGACAAAAATATTACAGTAAAGAGAGCGTCGACAAGTTTCTCAATTTAAGTTACATAGGTACCTACGCAGTGCAGAAAACACGCAGAGGAAGGAACAAAAATATAATGTGCAATTAATTTGCCTTCTATAAGCATAGGTAATTGTTTAGTTTCTTCATGCCATGCCATATAGGTTAGATTTCGAAAAATATCAACAGTCAGAAGCAATATTATGCTTTTAATTAAAACGTTTCAGTTTTTGTGCTCGCTAGTATATTTTCCGAGTCTGAAATCCCGAGCGACATCTATATTAGTTTGCTACTCGTAGCTCTCGTTCTATCTCACCATAGAATACAATATCTTTTCCTTTTCAGCATGTTATATCGCACACACAGACAATTAATACGAACTACATTTACCGGGCACCCATTTAAAGGTTCAAACTCACTGACCTGATTTACCTCAGTTCTGCCAGTGCTACAGTGCTTCCCACCTTAGGAACGACCTCCTGGATGATTTGCGTTCCTAGTACTTATAATCGCGGGAGAGTCTCGTTCTGCTGTCGCGGAATTAGGTATATGTTCCGTATATATAGGTTGAGATGTAGTACCTATGTGGATTGTTGATGGGTACAAATCACATGTTTACGATGACAGGTGAAACATTTATTAAGTTGCTTCTTGATTAGTTTCATACCGCCTCGTATCCAATATTTGTTATGAAGGTGGCCCGAAGTTACCCTGGCACCGCCGCGGAGCGTGAATTTGTGGGTTTTGTCAATCAAGAGTTCTGATAACTTGTGGTTGTTAGGTAAAACTATTGGATGATTTTGGGAGTCGTTAAACTTGGCATGTTCAAGTTTTCGTCCCACTCAAAGAATGCTTTGAGCGTCAAATATTGGACCTAAAGTCTTGTGGCCCGTACCTGGTTATGTTTATATCGGTGAGCTATATCATAGATTTTGAGTCAACATTATGTCTTTTGTAGTTAAGTGTAACAATCGTATGGCTCGTGTTGCGTCAAGTGAATTGTTTATGAGTCATAAGATCTAACTTATGACTATTGTTTTTTTAGACCTACTAGGCCAAACACAAACCATAGTCGTCATAAGCGATATGTTAAGATTCATAAACAATTCACGTTTCTCAAACTCGAGAATTACCTTGTTTGAGTATGCAGTTGTTTTGGTGCCAGGAAAGGGATGCCTTTCCTGGCACCATCCTATTAAAGTTGAATGGTGGAATTCTTCTGCTTGCGCAGCTGCAGGAGTCTCTTCAGATTTGACATGTTTACAGGAGTTGGATGGTGTTATTTGTGTTATTAGTTTAACTTTGTAGGCTATGAAATTCTTCCAGCGACTAACGTCTCCCTGCAGCCAGCCAAGCACCACAATGTAGTCTGTCCTACAATGTATGGTGATCGTTAGCGTGTTGATCGATTCTATGACATTTTTGATGAGTCGTGCTTTGTAGTCCTGCACCACATAACTCCAATAGAGGCTGAGAAATGGGAATTTTCTTTGGGGCTAATTTTATTTTAGCTGCCACTAGCCTGTTCAATGGTTGGCCTTCTTTATCAGAGGACTTGCAATATATGACGCATCCGTAGACTTTTTTAGAAGCACCACAGAGACATGAAATTCAAAGGGTTATCAAATCTATCCGGTAGTTTTGGCGTAATGCTGGAACATACATTCAGACGAACAGACAAAAAGACATACAGACAAAAATTACAAAAAAAACTATTTTTGGCGTTGGAGTCGTCCCCAAACCTCGCAAAAATTACTAAAAAATATATATATATTCAATGTATAGTTTTGACTTCGGTACGATTTAATAATATGTGTAGATTATGTTAAATTTCCTAATACAACTATTTGCAAGTATTTACTTTTTGCAAGTGTTATAAAGATGGCCTTTGACACATTACAGAGGTTTGCCACGTTACGGTACGTTGGAAGCTGTGCTGCTAATCGTGACCAAATATTGGGAAGCCATTGAAGACACGTCAAAAATCGCGCAACAAAGAAAATTGAGAGGTGCAGCTACAGCTACGAGGACACCATCTACCAGAACCAGCTCAAATCTTATGAAACGTATGTACCCAGATTTGAACTAACTATACGATAAGAAATTTAAGATCAGGTGCTTAATAGCCGCAACCAACGTGTATGTATAACTAGATATATGAAAGTAAACGAAGCAAAAGGTATATAAATATCGTAGCAGGCGGCATTAAGGTGAATCTAGTCGACATTTTTGCCGCATCCAAATGCTGGAACAATATTCCCCCGCCGATAAGGAATCTTAAATCTATTGGCACCTTCAGAACTCGACTGCGACAGTTTCTTATCGCCTCGCAGAAAAAACTGGGTATGGCGATTTCGAATACGTCCATAATATAACTGGTTGTCGTGTTCTTCTCGATTCGTTCTGTTTTCTTCGCGCAACTTATCGTCACAAAGGGCATTGTCTAAACTTGGCCATTTTCAAACACGATGCTAGATATACAAAAAACGTATTTACCAATATTTTAAATTCTATTTTAGTAAATATCTGATGCAAATAACTTTGTATCAATTAGCACTGTAAGAAAACATATATTTTTTAGTATATGGTTTGATGCTACACATGAACCGGCGTTGATTTGGTTTCAGTGTTGCCAAACCCAACCCCCACAAAACAACAAATTCAAATCGATTTAAAATACAGTGCAATTTCTCCAGTGTATTTACTATATTTTTCGTTAATCACTTAATTAAAAATGCTAATAAATGATATAGATGATTTAGGACATAAAATAATAAACTGACGTTTTATACATTATTTCTGGAGAATTATAACATTTTGAATGATTTCAAAAGGATCGATATGGAATTGTTTTTATTATAATGGCAACACGATGCTTAAAAAATGTTGTCAATTTGTCAAAATGAGAGCTAACATCCGCTTTGTTTCTTTGCATCGTGAGTGTTGTATTTTAGAGTTTAATAGCGACTACTTTGTTTTATTTAAAATGGATTCCGATTCTTCCCTTCTTGGCGACCCCGGCACTTCTATAGACCCCGAACCTTGTATTTATGTTGAACCTGGCAAAACTATGGACATCGCCCTAACGATTACCCCGGCTTGAATGCTGACATGGATCCCGTGTTACCTCACATTGATCTGATGACGAATGAAGTGATAACACAGCGATGTGTGAATTGTGGAAGCGATTTATTCCAAAGTAGGAGACACAGTTTCATTCTAATGGATGTGCGGTCAATTGTACAACATTTCAAAAAATGTTTAAAAAATATCGAAATATACATCTTCATACAAAACTAGGTTTATATCCTCATTCTAACTAATATGAGCTATTAAATCAATCACATATTATTAGCTGAACTGTTTGTTTACGAGTGGCCAAAGTCCTATACAAATTGGACAATGAGTTTACTGTTAGATAGTAGTTAACACATGCCTATTTTTATTCATTGCAAACATTGTTTTACTCACACGTACGCTAATATAGTCATATTACGATTATTCATTTACATAAACAATCAAGTAATCAAATACACAATCATCAACAAGAACGCTTCCAAATGCTAAACTTTACCGTAGAATAAATTACTTAAAACATACATAATTTTACTCCGCATATTCCACTTTTCACAACACCAATAATAATTTACTCGCGTAGTAATCTCGACGTCCGTAGGTCACTGCAGGGATCCAGCAGAATATCAGCGTCAGGTATATTTGCCTGACACATGCTGAGCTAGAGTCCCATTTGGTGCAACTTTGCACTCCACCGCACGTTATTTCATTTGAATGTTAAATTATTGTGTCATAGCCTAAAGTGTCATCACTATACTTATTTATTATTATTTATTAAAAGCCTGTGATGTCCCACTGCAGGGCAAAGGCCTCTCTACCCTTCTTCCACTTCTCTCTGTTTAATCCTGCTAGTGACCAGTTCTTGTTGAAGGAGTCCAGCTCATCCCGCCATCTCCGTCTGGGCCTACCGCGACGTCGCTTGCCATTAGGAGGGACCTGAGGGAGGGACCCATTGGGTCGTAAGTTTGGCCCATTGGTCGTCATACTTATGTCCACTATACTTATGTCATATTTTTTTTTCTTAGTGTTTTTTCTTAGTGTTATGGCACCTTGTTCTTTTCATGTAATTAGTTTAATCTCATCGTGCTTTGTTTGTTGTGTTGTGTCTTTTGTATGCACCAAATAAACGATTGATCTATCTTTCTATCAAGAAGGTATGATTTTATGTATATTTACAATACACGGTTTAAGGTTCTTCTTAAACTATTTCTTAGTACTACAAGAAGCCTTCAAGCTTAAGGAGCTATGTTCTTATTCAAAACTTAGTACTCAGTGGGCATGACACATGTAAATGTGAAACTACAACCCCACCGCGAGGCCTAAGTAACTTCTCTACAAGTTAAATAAGAGTAAGTACTTACGGCAGATTCTGAATAAAGGAGACTTGCCAACAGACATTTAAGACTCTTAATTTTAGTGGCACTTGTGGCAGAAAACATTAAAGGGATTCGTTAATTTGTCATGATATGGTCATGCGATGAAAAGGGATAAAACGCATGTGAGAAAAGAGTGATGAACATAAATGTTGATGGATGGAGAATAAATAATTGGTAAATAATTTATAACTCCTAGCAAATGTGGGCGTATACTCATTGTGAGGCTCTTTTTAACCTTTTGGGAAAAACAAACAAGTTTTTATGTTATGTAATGTTACATGTTTGATTACTCTTGCGCATTACTGATGGACATTTAAGACCACGCGTTGGAGATATTGAGTACAGTTATGTATTAAAGCATTTAAATAAGTAATAATAACTGAACGGAGGTTCCGTTCAGTTATTTGGGACATACCAAAAGAGTTAAATTTGACAATTTTCAGTAACATGGTAACCAATGGCTCGCCCCGTATTAAATGAAGACATAACGGATAAAATGTGGGTGATACTAAAGATACACCTCTGCTCAACGCTTCCGGGAAACAAGGCGTAATGTTATGTTATGCTATGATAAACAAAAATCGTTTAATTTTGTTGAGTGAGGAAACAAATATTTGTAAAGTTCCCATGACTTTGTCTTCAGAACCCGAGCGTCAGCCTGACGTGAAGCACCTACGACAAGCTTCACACAGCCTGGAGCCATGTACTGCTCGACCAAACGCAGCGACAGTTCTCCACTGGTGGCTTATCCTTTTAACCATATACCACAGACGACTCATAATCGATTAACATTATGGTGAGAAATACATACAAATATTTTTGAAACGTACTGTATTGCACAAACCTTTTTAATAAATAAGCGTCATAATTATATGTATGACGAAACTAATTCAGTTTCATGTTTGTGTGTGTCATTAATTTCTCTATCTTACTTCATTATCAATAAAACGTCCAGTTTAAACAAAAAACTCGTTTGGCTCACAAGTATGGTGAACAAAAATTGAACAACTATGCTACGCATAATTGTTTATAACTTTCATTTTTACTGTATAACAATAGTATAGTTTATAACCAGAGATCGGATATTCGGATGCATATTCACCTAAAGTTGAGATGTCGGCTAACATGGAATGCGCTTTTGTATCGAAAAACTCTTAATTTAGGTAAGTAATTTGTTTATTTTTTGTTTTAACTAATACAAACCACCCCTCCTCCTGTACATACACATATTCGTATCGGGTTAAACATTAATTTTAAATGAATACACATCTGAATAGTTATGCAATCCAAGAATCCCGGGGTTTTTAATAAAAATTACAAATAATTTATAAAGCCGCTTCCATACTTTCATAGCTAAAAAATATCTTTAGGTAAATATGCATCCGAATATCCGATCTCTGATTATAACTTATTATTAACACTAACGCATAATCTCTATTTTCACAGATTTATTGGACGTGTCTACAACTTACTTACCAGCCAACTGACCTAATTACAGCTAACGCTACAACGGCAAGATTATCACTACCGCTCTCTGAAGTGACGTTGTCGCTGCCAAAAACTAAGTGGAAGTATGTATTTGCATCAAGAAGATTTTACCATTAAACGTCTTTAAATAATCGTAAAACAAGCAGTATTGTATGTGTACAGCAGAAATTGGCATGCTTGCACGTTTAATTAGCATCAGGGCGAAATTACTTACGGCGTAATTTCCTTAAAAGGTACATCAGGCTCACCGGATATTTGCCATGTATTTTTTTGCAGGTGTGTAGCTACGCTAAGATAATAATTTATTGGTATTTCGTTCTTCTTTTTATTGTTTTTGTAAAAAATTTCTGAAATCTGTATTTGGCTTACCATATTGTAGTAGCGGCCTGTTTAATTATTTTTCAAATATAGTAAATTAGACGTGTTTTGCGTAGCACTTTAACACGGCGCCGTAGCGCTAGCCAGATTAATCGTTGCTAAGGATTTATTAAAAAAAACTAATGTAATTTTCAGGTTGGGTCTTTGTAAATTTTCGTTAATTGATTTTAAACTTAACTGCCTTAAATTACTAAAAAAATATATAACTTCGAGTTGGCTACCCTGTGTACAGTCAGCGTCAATAATATCGGGACGAACAGACTATTCAAAATGATCTAAATAACTATGAAAAGTAAATATTAACTCAATGACACAAGATAAGTTTCAGAATGAAGACAGTATACGACAACTGTCATTCTGACAAGAACTTTATCCAATTGAGAAAAAGTTTAATTTTCTTAGTTTTTGAGATCATTTTGAACAGTCTGTTCGTCCCGATATTTTTGACGCTGACTGTACAAAGTTAGTAAGCAAACTTACAAAGCAAAGTACACCCTTTCATCTAAGATGAAAGGGTGTACTTAGGGTTCGCCGTTGATATAGAAGGTACATTTTTCAGTCGTGTATAAATGAGAAAATCTCTGGAATGGTTTGCTGGATGTGGTTTTGCATGTAGTCTTGGAGTTGTTCACTGCCAGAGTTACAAGATTTATACAGTGATTGACTAAGCATGGTATGAGGTATCGTGTTGTGACATCACAGGATTACTAAGACATGTTAGTTTAGTTTATTTATTTATAGTGCTGTTTAGTTAGTCATGCTGCGCAAAGCATTTTGCTGCAATGTCGTAGCGTGAAGGAATTCACAATCAAATTGGTGGCAAGAGTAACTTTTACTACGTAGGTTGAGATTACAACGTTCATTGGATTTTAGTATTTTAGATGGATTTTAAATTATTTCGTGTTATTAAATTACTCTTATTTGAGAGTATTGTTCAATATGTCTATCTAGGATTTCAGCTGCAATGTAAAGAAATAGTATACACCAGAGCTTGTTTTTAAATGAAGGACATTCAGATTATTCTTAATCAGTTTTAGATTTGTTTTCTGGCAGTACCTACATTGAGTTTGGTTTATTAGTAGACATACCTAGTTTATAGCAATATATGAAAGCGAATATTGAAGGTACCTTATTACGTAATACACTAACAGTAGGAATGGTTATCATTTTGAAAGTTCAATAACATTCATTGCATTACTTATCTTGTTCAGCAGACATTTTTTTTACAACACAATGAACCAATGCATTAACTATAGCCTTAAAAGTGATTCAGATTCTAATTGATAGATGTGTTACGCTAGGGTGCTGATCTGATTTTTATTGTAACCTGAATCTGTACTGTAACTATAAAATATATCATCTGTTAGTTATTGTAAAAAATTGTGCAATAATATTATGCTCAATAATTACTTTCTATTTTGTGTGACAATATAGACTGTACATTGTAATGTGTAACATTGTCTGAAATAAAGTTTAATTTAATTTATTACTGACTGCCTTGTATTTTAAACAACAAACCCCATTTAAAGTTATACAGCACTGTCAAATCGGTGAACGAGCGATCCAGTACAATGTTGAATATAGTCAAGATTAATAAACTGAAGTTGTTCAAAATAAAATTCAAAAATATTTGTAGGTTAGATAACGTAGTAATTATCCGTAATAATTACCAAAATATATTTTATAATTTGTAAAAACGAAAGAAAAGTAAATGTCACGTCACGTCACGTCGTCGCCCAGTACTTAAGAGCATACGAATAATAAAATCGTAGTGAAGTCAAATCTGAACATTGAAAATATTACAAATATTGTTGTTTATATAGGTGATGGCTAATACCCATGTCACGCCCATCCTCATGATGATGGAAGACTAGAGACTTCAACAAATACAATCATCCGACGCTACTTCGACTGTAGACAGGCGAAGTAACGGACGATTATGTTTACCTAGAACAAACGGTGGAGCTAGGTAGGTCAAATTACCAGAAAGAGGTCATCAGAAAACCGTCTGGGTTGGGCTGCGTTCGGAAAGGTACGCAATATCTTCTCTTTCCACATACCACAGAGTCTCAAGACGAAAGTCTTTCACTAGTGTAATGACCTATGGCACTGAAACATGTCCGCTCACAATGGGCTTATCAAAAGGCTGAAAGTCACCCAAAGGGCAATGGGGAGGGCTATGCTTGGGGTTTCCCTACGCAATCGAATCAAGAACGAAGAGATTCGAGGAGAACCAAGGTAACCGACATAGCCCGAAAAGTTGCCAAATTTGTTGGTGGAATCGATTTAAGTAGAAAAAGATGAAAGTAAATCTAATTTATGTTACTTACCCGTGAATCCTGGTTCCTAAAGAAGGCACCTGCGTGCTCCTCGACAGTCCACCAGACTTTCCGAGCAACAGCAATACCTACTTCATTGATGTGGAATCATTCGTAAAACAATTTAACGGCAAGTCATGGATGTTTACTATTACTGTTTAGAACTAACCTGAACACAGCAAAAGATTTTGATACTGAATTTATCTCATGTGCACATTAAATCTTTACTGCGTAAAACGCTGGAAATGCCTTTGCAGCATTTCCAGCGTTTACAATACGTTTACGTTTACGTTACAATGCGTTTTTACAATACCGCGTACCACCCCACCCCACCGCCTTTCTGTTGCCTTGGATACCTACCCACGAAACAAACGCTTCAGGATTATGCTGCCCTGGTAGTTCTTTAGTCATTGTTAGGCGGTAAACCACCACAAAGTTCTAACAAAGAAACTAAAATAGAAAAATGGAAATCGGCAGCTGTTGGAAGGCTCATCAAGCTGCATATTACCTGATGAAGTTTTAGATACTGATTTTATTAATTCATTCCAATTTTACGTTAACCTACTATTATTCTACTATATTTTAATTGATGGCTTTGTCATAACTAATATAGTAATAAGGTAAGTTAAATAATTTAATACTATTAAAATAATTATGGACGAAAAACAACTGAAATCAACTATTATTTTTTGTTTTATTTATTTCAGAAGTTTAACTTACAATAAATCTTTGTCAAATACATGAATGCATTGCATGGTAAAATGTAAGTCTTTAATATCAGCCAATACGGCTAATACAAAGGAGTTTAGAACTGTAATGGATTTCCTTTATTCACTACCAGTACTCCATTGCAGTATTACACTTCCAATCATTTGATTGGAAGCCAAATGATAATTCTTAACTTAGCTACGTCTGCATTTTGCGAGTACGACAATGTAACGTGCATTTTAATCAAGTGGTGCCATCTCACCGGCCGGATGAGAGATGTAACTGCACTATCTACCGAACATTGCTGGAACTTGCTCGTAATGTAGCTTGTCGATGCAGTTCGCTTCGCAACCGAGAGGTGGAAGAGGTGTAAAACTGAATAAAACGTGATTTCTATCAAAATACGACTACTTCTAATACTAACGTAACCAGCGTTCTGGTTACCTTTTTTAATCACTTCTTTTAAGTGGAAAATTGTACTATAAAATTCGTTAGTTTTGCTTAAATTCAACCTTATGTATCAGGATATAAGCAACTGAACATTAATTTCATGTTCTCCGTCACAATCCTGCTAGTATAATGGTTAGTATTCCCGCCTGTTACGCGGGCAACCAGGGTTCGATTCCCTACCGAGTAGGATTTTTTTTTAAAGCATTTTGTTTTCTATTTTTGGCCCCAAGAGTAAATGCAAACAGAATTACGCTGGATCAGAACAACTTTTAAGTTACACGCTTCAAACCATTTTTTTGGGATTTCTTAACATAGTTAAAATAAAGCTGGCCGAAGAGGGTACTTTTTTATTGAAATTAATTTGCTCATTAAAAGACGATAAAGACTATTACTAGTGGTGCTTTAAACTGCGTGAAAGTTTTCAACTCCGTACGTCTGGCGCAGCAGTCAATCGATTGTCTGCTTTGTGTGGCTCTTGGTGGTTGTTGTTGTGATTAGAGAAGTTCATGTATGTGAGATTATTTTTACATAAGAAATCATTGTGGGTGCTACGTATGTATCTTTTAGGGCGCGTCGTTGATGTCTTGCTGTGACTCGGAGTGCTACGCCAGAGCGCTACAGCGTAGCACCCGTAGCGCAACGGCGTAGCAACCGTAGCGCTACAGCGTAGCAGCCGCAGCATTATTTTCTTTACAATCTTTGAAGTTTTAGAGCGGTAAAATTATTCTTCTACAGTTTCAAAAGAATGTTCAGCTTATATAAACAGTCTACCGAGTGCTACAATATTTTCATTAATCTAATAGTTGTAACGTAAAACGTTATTAAAACTGATAAAAAATTATTGAAGGAATCACTTTTACTGTAATTTTTAAAATATAAATGATTTTTTAGGGTTAAGTACCTTAAAAGGAACCCTTATAGGTTTCAGTATATAATTTGTCAAGTTTTTGTATACATTGGCTTAAATATAATGATGTTTGTTTGAGATGTCGGGAAAAAATAAGCCGTCTGGGAGCTTTCAACGAAAACGAAAACGAAACTCTTTGAGATATAACAAAATGATGTATGGTGGAATTGTGTATCTTATATAGGTCTACAGAAAATTCCGCCGTGGCATATGTCTATCTCTTAAGGATAACATACTATATCCTTTTTAATACTTTAAGAAATGGGGAATTATAAAGCGGTAATTGGAAAGCTATTTACACAAATATGGTATTAATCCTTAACATTTTAAATAAGTTAGAGGCTTTAAGCATTTCATGCACATTATTTTACTCTTTTATACTATATAATTTAAACGAATATATTAGGCGTAATCGCAAAAAAAAAACGGACGCGAGAATAAAGTTCAAGCGCCTCGCTTCGCTTGATGCAATCGCGGACCCTGCCCCCGCACTGTCTTGCCTACTGTTTAGCTAATAAGCCGAACAATAACGCGCTCGTGATCCTTTAATAAACCGACTGTTTTTTATTTCTGGGTGTTTTTGGAAAGTTATAATTGCGTTCGATATTGTAAGGTCACATTTTTGTTTTGTATTTGTTGTCTTTAGCCGGTAGACCGACCGCCGTATATAATTAATTATACCAGTAACCGACCTGTTCGTGACGTCACCACCCCATTGCGACGCGGGTGGTCCGATCTTATCGCAAAGTCGAAAAAAACAAAGGATGTTTATAAGTGAGTTGTTTGAAACGTTGGGTGTTTTGTAGAGTATTTGGTGCAATGCAACTTTTACCGTTGTGAGCAGAATCTTTTTTGGTACTCTAGAATAGGCATTTGGTAAAAAAAATGAATTTTCACGCCATAAGGCTTTTCGTTATGATGAACCAATACAGACGTTTACTACTGAAATCAACAAGTAAGGTTGGCCGAGTGGTCTTAGGCGCTAGATTCAGAATGTGTTTTTTTTTTTAATTTTGATATAACCAGTGTCACTTTTACAACAAGCCGTTTAGGCTTCAGAGCGTGCCAAAGAAATATACATACATACATACACTCAAAAAACATAACCCTCCCTCTGGCGCAGTCGTGTATAAAGGAGGGTGCATGATGTAATCTCGACACCAGCTGTATGTCACAGTCGCAAAAACGCCAGGCACGATGAGTAAGTACACGAAAACAATGCAACAGAGTAGATACGAGATGGTGGTGAAAAATGAAGTAATGCATCCGTATAATTATGTTTCCCACAGGTCTCACAACTGCGCACAAGCGCCGCGTACAGCACAGCAGCGTCATCAAGTCGAGGGCATTTGGCAGTAAAGGATGGAAACCACCCGCATATCCGTTAGATAAATATATTTGTGACATAACAGGAATGATGTTTTTAGTTACCTAAGTAAGTGTAAGTATTTCATATAAGTGAAACATTTAGGGTGACCATATCAACTTTCCGTTGCGAATATATTAGATACTGCTGTAGACGTGTTCAGAACGTGTGGATAGTGCCCAAAACCCTTAGTGGTGGTGGAATATTGTTCCACACTTTCAAAATCAAAATCAAAAGTCATTTATTCAAATTAGGCTGAGAGTCAGATCTTTTTGAACGTCAAAATAAAATTACATAAGACAGTCCCCCCAAAAACGCCCGCCCTTCACCACTTCCTAGTGCTTTAGCTGGGAAGAAGAAGTAGCGCAACAAACTCCCCAGCAGCACAGCTGTCTGTTAAGTTAGAAGAACTTGATTCTATACAACAATAGGTAATTAAAATTACGAAACACAAAAAAAAACATTAAATTTGCCATATGTCAGCTAATATACCATCAAAAATTGAAAACTAAAAATGCAGCGTATCGGAAAGTGCCTCTGAAAGCTGCTGTCCTATGAGACTGTGTTGAAAGTTGTTGTAAACATAGCCTGGGTGCGCAATGTTAAAAAAGGGGGTGACATGACTTCTGGGGGGAACAGTGTAACAGAAGCACGCACATGCATTTTGGACTCTTTGTATAAGTCGATCGGTACAAGCCAGCAAACGTGGGCCGTAAACCGTATCAGCGTAGTTTAATTTAGACAGAACAATGGTTTCGACTAGCTGTTCGCGAAGCTTTTCAGACAGGAAAAGCCTTATTTCATAAAGGAGTTTCAGAACATAGAAGCGGTTTCTTACGGAGTTAGCAACGTGTTTCTCAAATCTAAGGCTGAATGTAAGGTATGATAAATAGCAATTAAAATAATATGTTTATAATATGACTAGATAGTCTTAAAAGCTAGGTGCTGTACTTAATATCAAACATGTAAGAGATTTAGAAAAAAATATTAAGATTGTTTTGATTTACAAAGGTGGAACCTGACGTCACGCCAATCTTTCATCGCGTAATTAAAGTTATCTGAGCGTATATGTTTGACTGAAATGCAAGTACACGCATTGGTCAGTGGCCTACCAGAAATGGTAAACCACTGGCCGATGCGTTTGTTAAAATTAGACATAAACTGCACTAGCGCAAGTTGTCCTTTCAAGTTGTTTTGTAATACCGGTTATGGCAAAAATGAAACAGATTTGTTCATTTTATTTTTATTTATGGCTTTATTTAACTTAATTACAAGACAATTTTTCACATTAACTTTTGGTTGTAATAGTAAAAATTAGTTACAAACACTTACAAATTATGTAATATTAAAAAAAATCACTTCTTAAAGAGCGACAACCTATACACTTAAGTATTTGTGTTGTCACACATAAAAACAAATTTCTTAAATAATAAACACGAATAAAACATTTCAACAAATTTACGATGGGTTTCGTGTTCCATACGACCGATTGTAGAACGGAATACATAATAGTACTTATGGTTTTCGCTCCCATCACACAAAGTGTTTTTCTTTCAAACACAAAGCTTATGTTTTATAAGACATGAGCAATTAGTTTTCTGCTGCCCTACATTGTGAACCGGTATTAGATGCAAAGCGATCGGTCTGTTCCTTCTCTTGTACTACTTGCAGTGAATCTTACCGTGGTAATATACGTATGTAGGTACTGGTTAAAGCCTACTAAAGCAGATATTTTTTACAAAATGTGAAATATTAAAATCATTCTACACACACACTCGTAAAAATATTATAAGTCCAGAAATTACATTAATTTTAAAACTCAGTCATTAAAAAAAGAATAATCTTACATCATTAGATTATACAGTGGTAGTTAACATTAGATAAGATAAGTTAAAAGCTTCCTATTTCCTAGTATTTTTGCAGTGTCTGTGTTGAAAGTAAGTTTTAAGTTACCGGCTAAGTACACATTGTAGGATGTTATATAGAGATGACCATGACATTTCTGATCGGACACTGCGTCTAGGTAATCACTGATTAGCCACTGTTTTATAGTTACTTGCCTCTTGATTAGTTAATGATTAACTCTTTATGTTCGGTTTGCTCATCTAGTTTCATATCAATAAACATGGAGTGACACAACATGTGACTTTTTTGCACAAAATACATGTCTCTCTTTTTACAGGGAGAACGTTCTTTGACTTTACTCTTTAACCTATTATTGTTAGTAATAACCAATTACAAGATTACAAGGTTCAAAACTTGGAGTTTAGACACTCCATGAAGTTCTTTAATAATCATCCTATTATGTTCCCACTGCTGGGACACCGGCTTCCTCTCAGTGAAAGGGTGAAGTAAAGTAAAGTAAAAAAATATTTGCATAGATTGCAGGTATAATAAATAAGATGACAGTTAAAATAAGGGTGATACGTACAATCTACCTTATATTAGGCATGCAATATTATTATAACATGAGAGATTATTATTAAAAAATGAATATCAATGATGACATAAATAAATTATTCTTAAGAGTAGCTGTTACAGTTAAACAATAATCGGCATGGTACATTCATATATTTAATAAAACATTAATTAAAATATCTGCAATACGATAGGAATAAAATTAATAAATCAGAACACTGTCACAATTATTACAGTATGTCAAAAAAAATACATTAAATTATTCAGTATATAAGGTCGGTATCATTAAGGAAGTCATTCACAGAATAAAAGCATTTCACAATTAATAATTCTGTCAGTTTCTTTTTAAAGTTTTGAATTGTGTAATTTTTAATTATGTTAGGTATGGCCATAATCCACCACGCGGGCCCAGTGCGGATTGGTAGATATGTCATGTTTTCGAATTTTTGGTTCTAGGACATGCCGGTTTCCTCACGATGTTTTCCTTCACCATTTTGCGAGCAGTGGTGATGAAATTAAATAAACATGTAAAGTGCCTACCTGAGTCCGAACTCACGACCTACAACTCGTAAGTCGAGGCCGATACCACTAGTCCACCGCTGCTCTGAACTTCTTTAATTAATTTTAAATATTCAATGCTTCGCTCTCTTGTTTATAGGCGTACTCTTCCCAACCTGTATGTGTCTTTGAGTCAAGCTTCTAAACAAGAGGAAAAATATCTCAACATGCGTTTCCAAGCCGACTGCGAATTCATTTTGATTGCGAAATGCGAATTGAGTGCGGACTTCAGATTGCGAAATATCCTCTACTGCTTAAACCACCTCATCTTTCATTATGCAGTTTCAGATTAGTGTACCTATAAACCTCCCAAAATACCTACTCCTAAGATATGGGGGCTAAATGAAGTAAAGTTACAACTGATAAGATAATATATCATTTAAATACTTGTATTCGTCGAAAAAAAATATATAAGATGAAACTTTGATCTTCAATTTATGAATTTCTAAATATGACAAGCGATTGCGAGTACAACCTCGCAAAATGGGGCTATCTCGGCAGTATGGCAGAATAGTGGATGGCGAAAACTATGTCCCACCTTTTTTCCTGCCCTCTGTGTTCAGGTAGTAAAATCGTGGTGACCTAAAAGTGTTTATGGCCTTTGACAATACTAAGCGTACTATCCCTGCAGTCGCTTTGATACTTTCAGTTATGTACTAATAAATTAAGAACTAGCTGTAACAGAAGAGCAAGTTAAAACTAACTTGGGTAAAAAGTTTAAAAATAACATCAAAACTCAAATTAAATAAAAATTGGTCTGAGACATAAAACATGGACAAATAGACAAATTTAAAAATAAACACTTGATGGTACCAGTCCTATGTAGCAGCGGTCGCCGCCCTCACGTCCCTGTATATTCGCAGATACCCGCGCGGCTGATGCTACATACTCGTACCTTATACAACAACTTCAAACAGGTTTTAAAATAAAAATAGAGATAATTCGTGCAAAACAAAACCTTTACTTTGTGTTACGTTTCTTATTCCGGCACAGTTTCATTATAATCAACGCAAGCTCAACGTAGTTTTTGTCAATTGCGCGGTCATTCTCCTTTTTCAGGTCGATTAGTTTGTAAAGTGTCGCTTCACTGCAATCCGGCGTGGTGAAATTGTCGCCTGTAATCAAAAATATTAACTGTGTGAGCATAACGTCTCACATTGGAGCTCATATTACCTGAAAACATATCGTGATTTGGCTGTGTAAAATACCTCCCCCCCCCCCTCCCTTAGCAAGCCCAAGCCCAAGCCTTAAAATGTGTGCATAACTCCAACTTCCTCATGTGATAGAATAGTTCTACCAATGCCAATATTTAAGGCATCAAAGTTGCCAGTGTTCTGCTACAAAATCTTCGTTAATATTAGTCGTTTAGTGTGTGTTAGCTGAAGTGACGTCATCCTAGCTTCCTAATTCAATACAGGGAAACTGGTGGGGTTAGGGTTTTGGACTAAAGTCAGAAAAATAAGGCATAATAGCTGCATAAGGAAGGAAAGGACTGAACGATAATACTTAAAAAGTGTTGAACAAAAAACGTGTGTGTAAGCTGGAGTGACGTCACCCCAGCTGCTCAGGTGAATCTTCCAAACGATGTATTATGCATTATAATATAATAGTTATTATGTATTATGCTCTAAAAATAAGACATAATAGCTGCCATAGGCAGAATTTTTTTCAAATCTCTAGTACTTGTAGTTTCCACGTTATAAAAATAAAAAACAGTTTCCGCGCCAAAAAGATCAAATTATTGCTTGCACGTAAGCAGCGGCATTGCTGTTCCGTGCACTACTTATTGCAATCAAATTTGCACTTAGCAGGCATTCTATTAGAAGTTATTTTAACTTGCGCTCAAAACCACAGCACATCCACATTATTAACCACTGCCGAACCCTTCGGGCCAACAAGCCGCTATGTTATGTTTTTTATTTAATTTTTATATCAAAGAATCAGCATTGCCATACAACGTGGCAATACTGCCAGCCTTTTAGGCACTTTCCCATCGACAATGATGCGGACATATTCTTTAATGCCTTATGATTATTTTTACAATAGGTTTTTTATAAGTATATTGATGTATTTTTTTTACTTTTATACAATAAGTGTTATCTCTTGTTTTTGTGATTTTTGTTTTGTTTGTTCCCAAACCTACTGCAACCTTAAATAAAGATTTGCACACTAGATACCTAGATCTGGACATTAGATTCCTGGTAGAATATGACGGAAAACTATGATTATTCATCAACATGTTGTACCTACTCGTATACTTGCAAATTAACAATAAATGTTTACTCTTCTTTAGCCCACGTGGGCGTTTGTAGGTACCGCTAATAATTTATTTTGTATTTTATATTGTTTGACGTTGTAGTATGTGCAAACACGGTACTAAATCAGCCGGCAATATATACAAAACTCATAAAATTTATATATTTTTTTCCTTATTTGATATTTTCGTCAATCAATAGACTAAATCTACATGGGAACTACGTACAATACGATTAAAATGTAATGTTATGTAATACAATTCAATGACAAGAAAATGTTTACGTATCGTAATGTAGAGTAAAAGAGATGGGTATACAATTTCCGTTCATTGTGCGTTGATTCATTTTGGTCGGATCATGTGTCCGGCGATTGAACTGTCATGTTCACCAGACGAAAAAAAACTTTATTGATTTTTACGCATGCAAGTGGGCTTTAGTGAATTAAAAAGATAACCAGACGTCCGTTTTACGTGCCACCATTTCACATTGAAGTGTCTACAAAATATCACATAATTCCATAATAATTTTGACTCTTATTCACGTTACTTCTAGAGGCCAATTCCAATCAATTACAATCCTACCCTGAGTAATATGATGAGTAGATATAATGAAGAGAAAAAACACTTACGAATCTTTTGCACCCTGTAAAGCAAGTCTATTTCATCCAACAGTTGCTGTAACAAAAATGGATTACATATTATTTCTGTACAATGGAAAATGTTATTATGTAGTGTGGTTATGAAAGTCTACCTATCACAGTTCATTCTTGGGTACTAGCTACTGCTATTTTATGTTTCGTAACCATTGATAATGATGAATGTGAAAAAGACAGACCGACTGAGAAACCATGTAATAAGAAGCAAAACAAAGGTTATAGACATAACGTGCAAAATTAGAAGGCTTAAATGGCGATGGGCAGGGCATATGATAAGAGGAAAAGACAAGTGGAGCAAAATTGTGACACTATGGTATCCTGAGAAGGCAAAAGGAAAAGAGGTAGGCCGCAAAAAAGATGGGATGACGACTTTAGACAAGTGGCAGGCGTCACATGGAACAGGGTGGCTCAAGAAAGACATGAGTGGAAAAGTTTGGAGGAGGCCTTTGTCGATTGGCAAACAGATCTACAGAAAATAAGTAAAACTCAAATAAGAGACTAGATTAAGGTTTACATTAAATTTAAATTTTCTATATATTTTGTCATATAGTTGTAATATGGATCGGAATAAAAGGCTATATTATTATTATTATTATAACCATTGATAAATGTGACGATTTTTTTTCTATTGTTGTCATTCACCGGTTCATCTAAACATTCGAAGTAAAAAAGACTTCAAAATGAATAAAACACGTAAGTATTACTTATTCCGCGCAGACGGGGTCACACGCATACCTACTCGTAATAAGGCAAAATGTAGTTTAAGAAAAGACCTTGTCAATTCCATTCAACGGAATTAAACTAACTTAGAGGGTTTTATTGATGATTTTAGTGATAATAATTCTATGAATACCGACGTCTTACGGTAGCGAATCATATTTTAATAAACATACAACTTGAAACTGAAGCGCTCCATATAAAATATTGGTATTCTGTGGTGCAGCTAAGATTTTTGCGCCATTTTCACTAATTTGTGTTTACCAGTAGACTTATTTGTTACATGCAGTTGACAAAACTCAGAGCTAAAGTAGCAGAATAGAAGTCGTCACAATTGTGACCAGCAGTAGGTGCAGTCAGCAACAAAGACCACTGTCACTTTAACATAATTTTCAATAAATTTACCACAAATTAATTTCAAAATTATTACAAAATAATATCGAAACTGCTTCTAGGTTTTCATTGAATAGAAAATAGTTAATATTCTATAAATTGAAAGTATATTGTTCCGATTTAATTGAATAAATAATAATTTATTCAAAATCATAACCAGCCTATATAATGTTCCCACTGCTGGGACACAGGCCTTATCTCTGTGAGGGCTCTGAGCGGGCCGTAATCCACCATGCGGGCCCAGTGCGGGTTGGTAGATGTCACATGTCTTCGAATTTTTGGTTCTAGGACATGCCGGTTTCCTCACGATGTTTTCCTTCACCGCTTTGAGAGCAGTGGTGATAAAATAATTTATACAAAGTAAATTTCAATAATATATAATAATTATTTGATAATTATAATTATGATAGTTTATTATTTAAGATTAAAAACACTAAAATGTTGAACGACCTTTGTTTTTGACTGTACCTACTTAGCTTGATTGAAAACGAAGTCGCGTACAGGTGCTAGTTAATTTGTTATAATATTATAAGATTTTTAAAAACTCACAGATATTCTGCGGGTATCAGCCGCACGGCTGTCACCATCCTTCTTGGCCTCAGAAGTCACGCCATCCATCTTGGCCTCGGAAGTCACGCCATCCTTCTTGGCCTCAGAAGTCACGCTATCCTTCTTGGCCTCAAAAGTCACGCCATCCTTCTTAGCCTCGAAAGTCACGCCATCTTTCTTGGCCTCGAAAGTCACGCCATCCTTCTTAGCCTCAGAAGTCATGACTGATTTGTTTTGATCGTTCCAGATTTAACGCACACCTGCAAAATATAATGAAAAAGATTTTTAAACGGACTAGACTAAAATAAGAAAGTGGCAAGACATTCTCAATCTGTATGCCAAATTGAAAAAATAAGTAATTTTATTGTAAGTTAAACGCTTTCAATGGAAATTATGGTGAAGATAATGTACTAAAAGCTAAATAATAATTCGGTAAGGCCTAGGTATCAGTCATCCCACCACTTTCCTCATCAATCTAGGACATTGAACAGACAAAAAAATAAAATCGGTGGGCGCGTGAAATTTCTATCAACAGTCAACTGCTCATATGCTATTTACATATTTACTCAGGTTACGCTACGCCGCCCCACGATTTTATTTTTCGTCTGATCAATGCCATGAGGAAAGTGGTGTGATGACTGGTACCTAGGACCTATCGAATGATTTTTTAGCTATTATTACATTATCTACATCATTATTTTCATTGAAACCGTATAATTTAAAAATATTTTTTTAGTTATTTTATTTTCAAGGTTTTATTTATTATTTCGTTACTTAATTATTCTCATAATCTATATATATATTCATAGTGTACAGTATTTTAATAGTCAAGCCCTTTCATTTGATACCCATATTGAGGGGGTTGTAAAAAAATATGTACTCCGCCATTTTGTAGCAGCGGCCATCTGGGATTTACAATGATACTGATTAAATTAAATTGTATTGTTATCAAAACTAAAGGTGTGTACCAAATATCAGATCAATCTGCCAACAGGAAGGGGGTAAAATTTCCAGTACTAAATTTGACCCAAAACACAAACAAGGCAAGCTAAATAAAACCGTTTTAAATAAAAACTCAAAGAACAAAAACGAGCATTCCTAATTCAAAACATTAAAGGAAATGTCTTCGTTTTTAAACCTGTTTTTCTCTTTTTACCATCATCAGTTCAACAAAAAAACTGCTAAACGAATCGACAGATAAAAAAAAAGCTGCAGTTACACTGGGTGGCCGCCATTTTGAAAGGCTCTACTTCAACGACACACGAATGCAGCGTTGCCCGATATAATCACTTTAAACTTACTCATAGGTGTTAGTATAAAGCAAACAAAAAAAACCCTGATTATGAAACAATAACCCTATTTGTAATTTTATTTAAAGGCCCCCAGAGTTCGGACTTTACCCAACTTTCATAGTTATTGATTTGATCCCCAACCCAACAACATAAAATATGATATATCGTTAGTACACTCACTGTTTTCACAACACTTTTGAACAAACTTGAGATATTAGTTTTAGTATAATAAATTTAAGATTTATTAAGTAGAAAATAACTTACTGGTCAAAGCAGGAGCTTTCAAATGGGGCTGAAGAAAATGACTAACACAGAACTGATTCGGAAACGGGTCACGGGTAGACTGGTAGCAAGAGTGGGGCGGTGGCCAAAGCGGCCCGCGCTTGCAACGCTCAATAAATCTAGACATGCGTCGAACTTGCAACACCATTAAACATATGAATAATAGAAGTACAATAACATTCATTTCATTATTTTAAATTTTCTGAAGTTTCTCGGAACCAGCACGGAATCTGGATTTTAGTCCAGTTTGCGGCAATTAGATTCTGTTATATGCACAGTTATGAAGTGCCATCTGTTTTTTTTTTTTTTTAATTTCACTACGCCATTGTTAACTGATAGAATACACCTTCCTTCAAAATGGCATTTAATTAATGCCTTTTTTTGCTATTTACCCGCAGAACCTTAAAACGCATCGTCAGTAGAGCTAAAAGATTGACAGACAAGCGCAGCGTACATCGCAGATATCAGAGCATGTCATTTTGAATATTTGCTTAAAGGAATGAATGAACATGAATAAAGTATGGTCTAGCACAGAACAAAAACTTTATGATATTTAAAAAATAACTGATAACATTGGAAATCCCTTACAACTTTTCGATAAATAATTGATTAATAAAAATATGCGGGGTCGCGTTTTCGACGACAGCAAAGTTTCTACCGATACTGTTACTGTGTCAATTTTAAATAACCACAATAACACCGTAATAACAAATAACCTACCGTCATTAAGATTAGAAACAATATATTTTTCTTTACTTAACTGCAATAATGAGGTAAGTGTATATTACTGAATAAATGTACATATCATAATGTTGAAATATTTATTTTCTTAAATTGCAGGGTTTTCCCACACGTAATTTAATGTTTATATCGTTATTGAATTACACATAAAAAAAACCAAACTAAAAAGGAGAAAATAATTTAATTCAATTAAAAAGCGTGGGGTGCTTTTTGAGGTATTTTTATAATCAATTAATGTCAAGCACCCCACGCTTTTTAATTGAATTAAATTATTTTCTCCTTTTTTAGTTTGGTTTTTGAAGCGTGTTTTTTAGTAGATCTAGTTTGTAAGATTTTACTCAGCATCAGTAAATTGTGAGACGCGTACATAGTACCGGGTAGCGCGCAATGAATTTTGGTGATGCACGTGGTACGAGGGTGGACTTGGGGTGCAACTGAATACGCTCGTTACTCTCTCCCTATCTTTGTCTACACTATTACTACTAGCATTGGATAGAAAGAGAAGCAATATTTAAAATACTAGCCATTACTTTTGGTCTTCTCTTATGTTCGGCGGTCTCAATTAGAGCATCTGTTGCCACGAACACAAAGCGCTTAAAAATACCAGAGCTACTAGAAACTTATCCACCAAAAGTATAATGCTCAAGTTTTTCAAGTGTCACAACTTGTTGAGGCTATAAATAAAAATGTAAACAATCTGCGCAGAAGTATCAATTAGTAACTATTTTAATTTTAACAGCTCATTGATTATCTTACGATGCTATGGCCGAGTGAGCTTATGCATAAAATCATAATTTAGTGAAATTTCTTGTCATGCACAAGCAATGAAAAGCACATTATTGAGGGGAAAGTTTTTTGTATGATACGGTAAGAAGAAAAAATAATAATTCGTACTAACATTTTTAAATTAAAATATATGAGATGGAATTATGGGATTGATATCACCAATTCACCACACCTATGAAAATATTTGAATGCAGAAGGTGACAATAATAATAATAACGTGCTGGAATTGTAGAAAGTAGATACAACTCTACGCATCTTCTTGATGTAACGTATAGGGCAATGGAGGACGGTCCTTCGATATCAAGGATGTCGAAATATCCAGAGGAACAGCGAGCCGATAAGGATCGAGCGAGGTATATTTCAAGGCGATATTTTAAGTCCGCTTTGGTTCTGCCTAACCCTGAATCCTCTAAGCACACTGCTGGAAGATTCAGGTATAGGCTATCGGCTGAGGAGAGGTGGTCAGGTTATATCTCACCTCCTTTACATGGATAACCTAAAACTCTTTGCCCCCATCAATTTGCTACTGATGGACTAAAAGTAACTGAAACCTTCAGTAGCGCCATCAGGATGGATTTTGGTGTAGACAAATGTGCGGTCATGCATGAAAAACAAAGGGAAATTATAGAATCCGTGGAAACCCAACTCTCGGATTCTATAAACCTTCGAGCCCTCTCCGCAGCCGAAACCTTCAAGTATTTGGGTATGTCGGTGCCCCCGCCAAGTCGAGCGCGAAGCAAACACTGCCGTACCATCCTTTACTGGAACCATTTCGCAGCACTTTCAGGCCCCTATTTGAGAACCTCTGGTTAGGACCAGAACGCAGAAATTTTCGTCATCTAGTAAGCTATAATCACATACTTAAAATACTAAATTTCAAGTATCATAGTACGTCATTTAGTTCCGAAGTTAAGCGAAAACAAAGTTTCGCATTTATGACACTCACTCACTCATGATCATCAAAATAGAACTAGTACTTCCCATAAACTCAGAGAGCTGAAATTTGGTACGAGTTAGGGTTTAACGGCCACATAAAGGGAAAACTATAAAAACTAGGATAATCGAAGATCTGGAGTACCTGGTGACCCTGATTAGAAAACACAAGAGCCCAACCAAACTATTAGAGATCGACATACCGCCTTTACAAAAAATATTCAACTTGGTGGGCCGCTTCATTTGATGTCAAAAATCGAAGGTCTGAAGTATCTGATGAAGAACCCTCAGCTGGTCTCAGCTGTATTAGAGATATGCTAATGCCCCCTTCTACTATTGGTACATAAAAAAATCGACTGTCATTGCAAAAATCCAGCGTAGTGGGACACATCTTGTAATCTAATTTAATCTAGCCTATAGCGTCCCACTGCTGGGCGAATGCGGAAAAAAAGAAAAGAAAGATTTGTAATAATAAAAAAACTACTCCTAAAAAGAAAAAAACTGTGTCAAATAAGAAAAAAGCAATAAGCAGTACCTTTGTACTCAATTGTTTGTTTATGCTGTATTTGTATGTATTTTACTGTGTGTACATAAATAATAAAATAAATAAAATCTAATAAAATAAATCAATATGGCCCGCCCACGTTTCTACAAAAAGAAGTGAAATCCCACCAAAAACATTCTGTAAAAAACTAGCCAAGTCTCGATGGAGCTGCTTGTTTATCTCTAAAAAGTAATGGAATCTAGGCGAAGTCGTGCCAAGTCTACTTAAATTAACCTTAAATACCAGTAATACATTTAAATTAACCTTAAATGCTTACAGCAATCTTGACATTTGCCAGTAAAATTACTGCCGCGGTCTGTAATGACTAACAATGTTAATAGTACATACTATTAACAAGATTTCTGTCAATATTGTTGGTAAAATGTAATGTTTTTGTTACTAGTACAGTATTTAAGTACCTAAACATTTAGGTAGCAGAAACTCTTTACAAAAACACTTATTTAAATGGGTTAAAAAATGAAAAATATATTTTTATTTAGAAAAAAAAAACATAATATGGTGCGGTGTGTGGCTCCGACTCGCACTTGGCCGGTTTTCTGTTTTATGAGACGATGCAACGAGCTTGGCCGCACGGCCGAGCCCGCTGGACCGTCTGACATCCGAACTGTATCGTCATTTGAACGAAGGTGCATACATCCGTACAGCTATGCAACAAAGCACGGGCATAGTGGGGGAAGTAGGCGTAACGTTTTGGTTTACATTTAGAAGGATTTTAAAATTGTTCTGCCAACATTTCTAGGAATAAGATTATCACTGAGTTTTCAGTGTATTAGAAAGTGTGTGTTGGGTTTTCTTGGCAGATTCAAAGAGCAGTAATTTTAAAATGTAATGAAAAGTAATTCGAAAATATGGAAATACTTCAGTAAGTTTTATAACGTAAATTAAATACATTAAAGTAGATCTTGAGAAATGATATTACTTTTTTCTTTAATCTCTCCGTGTGTATCCTGGTAGTAACGCAACAATAGATACCTAAAAATCGTGATTAAAAGTTACTTTTTTATTTAATATTCATCTAGGGCAGCCTACCTTTTAAAACCGTAAAGTTATTCACATTGTTTTAACGGCATACTCCCATGAGCGTGCAGAATATTCAGTTACAAGTAGCTGCCCATAATTAATGACGGCCTGGTAGCCGAGGGTCTGTCTAAGGATCGAAATGAGATGCCGTCTCATATTCATATATGTAGTTAGCAGCTAAATGTTTGGGGTAGCTTTGGGTAATCGATATTCGATTAGCAGGGAAGCTAAAATGAAGGGCGTATACATTTCTGTATTTACGCTCTCTTGCGGCGCGCGCAGCCATTTTCTTTCACTCCGTCATTGATACATGGCCAGGCAACCGTTTAGTATTTATTTATTTATCATTTGCAAGAAATATTCATAAGCAATACTTAATAATAACTTGAAGTGAGAATAAGTGACGAACTATTACATTTTTATAATTTTTTAATAAGTTTCTAAAGTGGTGGATGTTATTAGGTGCCGATTAGCTATTTGTGCCGGTCTGCTGTATCCTCAGCATACGTAATAACAGGCTGTTCCTACGTGGGGGAAGGAATAGGAAGATAACCTTGAGGTATATATACTTTAATTATATTATTTTAATAATCTAATCATCACAAAACATTAACAACAATAGCCTGTCGGTATTGTCACAAATGATTTTTTTTTTCATTTTGTGTAGTTGAGGTCAAGTTTGGGAAATATGGGGTAACTCCTTGTTTACTTCAGCCATAAAAATATTCCTTTTAATGGAGTTGAACGAACCTCAGTTTTACCGGATTTTATACCACTGGACCGGCAATCAAACTGTAGGGACAGATTGTTTTTTCTTAAAATTATGCCGTAAAATAATCGAGAAGATAAGCACGCAATATAGTTATAAAACTAAGGCCCACTTGCGAGTTATATCGGATTTAACAGCTAACTCAAGGTTAATAAAATAATTCATCTTGCTCCACCACGAGTTACAGGTAAATCTAGTGTTCAACTTTTAAATATTTAACCCACGATGTGTGAAAGCTAAGTCGCTAAACCCTGTGTTATTGTTAGTATATATATATAGATACAAATCGTTTAATTTCAGAAGATCGGTTCGTAAAATCAAAAACGACAAACTGATTTTCATTATGAACACTAGCGATATTGATAAAATGCCGGTTCAGAAAAATAATTGTTGACAATAGTTATACTCAGTGATCACGTCAGTTTCTTCACTGGAAATATCAAAATTCCTTGAGTGTTCGACCTTCAACGAGTTTAGTAATCACTTTGCAAATAGTAAACAAAAACAAAAAAATGTTCTTGGTAATACACGCTCAATTGTTAAAAAACATTATCTAGTCCTTCAATAGTTGATTCTTCTTATATTAATATTGACGTTATTAATTTAATAGAGGTATTTCTAAAAATAGTTATCTTATTCAATTCTTCAATATAAATGGCTATGAAATGTATCATACGCTGCGGGAGTAGCGCAGGGGTGGTGGCATTGTAATGTATGTTAAATGTACAATTCAAATAATAAATATTCTACGAGTATCACTCAAACACTGCGAATATATAATTAGACATTTGACTACATCATATCACTACATGCCATCAATCTGTACTGTGTATAGACGTTCAGTTATACACTTGTTAGAGGATATCAAAACTGATTTTAAATTGAATGAGAATATTGGAAATTATTACTTATTAATTATTATGGTTGCAAATGTAAACGATTGGAGCAGGTTACCAACTACAAATATTTAGGTTAAGTCACTGATGACAGATTTAATCGGGGCTATCACATTTACTCCTTATGCGATAAATTGCGAGCAATGCTTGCCAAATTTACAGTAATTAAATACAAAGTACCATTTAAAATATTACTTAATCTTTATAATGCGTTTGCGGAGTCAACAATTACATACGGAATTACAGCTATGGCCGAGCGTTTAAAACCCAAGACAAATTATACACCCTATAGTTTGGTTTCTTCAAAATAATAATACCAAATAAAATAAGGAAAACACTGTATGATTGTGACAACGTTACGTATTTTTTTATATTGTAAAATCTTGCCAATACAAACAAATGTAACGTAAGTGATTATTAATAGAACAGTTCACCAACAAAGAACTGCAACCAAAATTCAATCATAGCATAGCAACAAGAATGGGAGGCCAATAAAAACTGGTAATACCGAAATACAAGAACTATAACGGGAATCAAACGAACGCTTATTTATTACCTACTCGAATTAACGATGTTCCAATTTTTTTTTTCGGATATAAAAAATAGTAAATATAAAATTAAATGCAAAAAATTATTTTATTCTCTTTGAAAATAAGTTTTGTTTTGATAGTTTTTGTTTACTCCCTAATTAATAAATTAATAACTTTGTTGACCAAATGCAAAAGCAAGTGTAGCGACCTAAAAAAAAAATCATTTCGCATGGCATTAGATAAGCTAGGTTTTCTTTTGTGTTTCCAAACAGAAATAAGAATAAAAGTAACTTTGTGAAATTTAGTAGAATAGGACTTAGAGATAACGTTAGCTCCCTGTCTCGAAAATCATAGTTTTTGTTTTGAGCGTTCATTCAGGCTTATGTTCAGCAGTGGATGTCTTTCGGCTGAAATGATGATGATGATGATGATTCATAAGCAGCAACATGAAGAGTGGCCCATTAACTCATCTTGCAATGATCTTCTATAAAGAAGAAAAGCATCTACCTTTGGTAAAAATCATGTAGCTTTTGATTTTCGACGGTAAAAGAAGGACATCATTGTGGATCAAAGTTTATTCAATTCATCTAACAAGAATCTCAATTGCAACTGTACATTTTTAAAGTGACAACAATAACGCTATCAATTCCCTCCCTTTCATTTTCGCCATTTACGTCTTATTATTATTATGATGTAACTGTCAAAAATGAAAGATTTTGGTAAAAAGAGAAAAACATGCATATACTTTGAGTCAATTCATTGTTTCAGGTGATTACCTATCGACAAATTCATTGCCAGGACCGCTAGATTCCAGCTATCTTTTGATTCAGCAAAGTATTGCCATACAGCCGTAATAAATCATGTGTACGAAGCGTAAGAAGCCAGCACAGAAGTGTTAAAAGTAAACGACGCCTTCTTATGTCATCGAACAGGTAGAGTACACAATTTAGTAAGTATTAGTCAAGAAAACGTGGATTTTTTTTCTAAGTGAACATAAATTGTAGATCCAACTGATTCGTTTTCGTTATCTACATAGGATACATGAGCATAAATTGTCGTTCAAATTGATTTTTCTGTTTCAGGGTCACAAGACTGCGTTTAAAAGTTGGGTCATGACAAAAAAAGAATGGTTTTCATTGTTGGTTGACGTTAAGACCCGACGTCATATAAAAATATATATCCCACATATTATTATAGAGTAAATTAACTCTTTGTACCTAAGATGGAAACAATAAGAAAAAATCACCAAGAAAAAAATTGTTCAAAAAACACGCTTTAAAAACCAAACCAGAAAAGTAGACAATAAGTTAATTCAATTAACAAGCGTGGGGTGCTTAATATTAAATTGATTATGAAAATACCTCAAAAAACATCCCATTTTTAGTTTGGTTTTAAAACCGTGTTTTTACGTTTTTTAAACTATTATTTATTTTTTATATTTTGCCCAGCATAATGGAACGAATCATGAAATTATTGAACTGTCATCGGTCCCACATAATATAGCTTACAAATAAGTACTATTCATAGATGGTATGTGGACGAATTTTTCTAATCATAATTGCTAATCGAGCACGGTATGATGGTCTCGGAGACTGTGGATCTTTATAGCGTTCATAAAAAATAACAGAACACAGTTTTCCTACTACACGATGGCTGCAAAAAAGGCCACGTAAATTAATTGTTTATAAAATTTGAAAACCAACTTAGATAATTGTGGGCTTAATCAAATCATAACTAACCAAACTTTGACAATTGTATAAAACGGCAAAACTGTACTGTCAGTTTGATAAACAATTTATTTCCATGTCTGTAAATTTTATAATAACGTCTGGCTGATCTGTTAAATTATAATTAGTAACAATTAATCAGATTGATAACTGTACTATAATTTGTTGAAAATTGTCGATCTACATCGTTATCATTGTAGATATTGTCGTTAACATAAAACTATTATAACTTTAGTAAAATGATGACTCATTAAAAACTGTGTACTGCTAGGAAAAACAATATCAGTAACTATAAACACTGGTGTAGGAACATCACTGATAAAAGCTGGATAACACTTGTAAAAATTGTCTGCATGAAAATCTAGTCATATTTGCTTTAAATGCCTACCAAAATTGTTAATGATTACTAGGCAATTACGACCTGACACCGTCGGTGCATTATGCTTCTGATGAATTTGCTAAGGTTATAGTTTTTCGGGAGAACTACGTATACTAAAGAGATAAACTTACATAGTACAGAATGTCAATAAATTACACACGGCCAGTGTGTAAATATAGTAATATTGATTGCTATCAGCTTGTAAAACGTACTAACTAAAAAATAAAGTAGGAAATTAAGTTAAAATGTAACTCATAATTGTTAAACTTAATTTTGATTTTTAATTGGTAGCTAAAATGATTATTTTACAATTTAAAGCAATATCAAGAAGCAAATTAGCCAACATGTATGTATATTGGTGTAAATATAAAGAACATAGAGATATACATAGAACAGAATGTCAAAAAATGACACATGGTCATTGGGTAAATATAAGAATACTGATTGCTATCAGCTTGTAAAACGTACTAACTAATAAATAATGTAGCAAAATTATGTTTTAATGTACCCTTTTATTACTTTTAATCTTCACTAAATTTTTTAATTGGTAGCTAAAATTATTCCATATAAAATGTGAAAGAATATCGAGAAGAAAATCGTCTAATATAACATGATTAGTTTATATGTTAATTTTTCAATTTCATTAAATACTTAATAGTTATTCCTTGATTTAATTGTTACATTAAAATTTTGAATAAAATAATTTAATAACAAATGAAAACAAAATAAACGAAATCTTAATTCTAAATGTCAAATCAGCAAAAATGGTTTAAAAATGGTCAGGACATTTTGAATCATAATTGTCATTCTTTGGTAGTTCTATAAAGTTGCTGATATTTGAATAGAAAGCATAATAAAAATTAAAGTGTACCTTTACGTGTGTCGTTTTACTTAAATATCTGATCCCCTTAATGAAAATTTCGTCAGTATGGTGACTAGTTTATAAAAACTCTGATAGGCGTCATCTGTCGTTCACAATAAATTATGTTCATGACACTATCACAGTTATGACTAATTTAAAAATGATTCTATTGATCCGGTGTCACCAATTACAAGGGCCTGGTGTATCTATTATTTAAGATACAAAAATATTACAAAAATCGAACCGGTCGAAGTGGAGAAGCTTGGGAGAGACATTTTTTGACAAGGGCAGTCTATTCTGATCTTATTTTTAACAGTTTTTAGGCAGTATTGTTTCTGCGATGCGTTTACAGATAGGTCCCCTTGCAATACGTCTATGTTTGTTTTATTTAAAAAGTTACTTTCTTTGTGCGCTGCGTGACCGCTTATTTCTTTTGAAGTTGTTCTCACCATCGTCTATAGAATTTATTTAGGAAGGTTTAGGTGTTATACATAATTTTTTGAATGAGATATATCACAGAAATCTCGATATTTTCAAATATCTCTGTTGCATCCGTGTGAAGTAGGAGCGGGTTGTTATTTATAAATAAATAAGTAAAAAGAAAAATTAATTTGAGGTGGGCGAAGAAGCGGTACATGATAGTTGTCCTTATTATCGAGTTTCTTATTATACTTATTATAGAGTTGTCTTCATCTCATTACTAGCTTAACACCACTCATTAAATCAAATATAATATTTTATGAATACACACATACCAATAAACTAGACTGACAATGATTTCGGGGAATGTTCGGGTGTTAAACGAAGAGGAAAGTTCGTATCAGCCCTGTCTCGCTTGCATAAAAGGACCCGTACTACACAGCGTACGGCAGTATTTGGCTGGGAGCCAACCTGTCTGTTTGGTTGGTCCAAGTCAAATGCTGATATCTAGTGTTTTCTTCAGGTTGGAGCCAATACACGTAATTATATAAAGGGTTACTTTAAATAATTACGTGACTCCAAAATAATAAATTTTTGAACTTTTCAAAAATCAAATCAACAGTTGCATTTAATATTTCAGAAAGAATAGCTTAATACCGATCCGATCAAGCATAACTTTATGTATACATAATATAATAAAATTGTAACAGGCCGATGTCTGTACATTAAAGATATTGAAGAAAAAATAGTATGGGGGGACTTTATTAGAGCAACAGAAGCCAAAACAACGATTTTTAGAATTGTTGTCTGTCTGTATGTTTGTTACCGCAACACGCAAAAACCACTGCATGGAATAGAATGCAGTTTTTAATGATGTATTCCGAGAGGTCTAACTTAAAAAATAGGCTATATAATATCAAAAAAAAATGATTATCTACTTGATTCTAAAATCCACGCGTACGAAGTCGCGGGCAAAAGCTAGTCCTTAATAGAAATCTTAAATTCACTGATACACAACACACAACATTGGTCTCAGGTCTAAAAGCATAAAATTTTGCAGTAGAGTTCCATATACTTAATAATTATATTATAAGGAACTCTTGTGCATAAATTTCGGGATCCTGTCGCAACACGTTTTCACTGGAGATAATAATATCCGAAAGAATTAACGACCTACGTGGTTGGTACGGCGCGCGGCGTAGCAAACATTTTGGCTAAGACAGAGTCCCGGCTACGCCGTAGCAAATGTCACGGCTACGTATGTATGTGACGTAGGTGTAGGTAAACTATCCACTTCCAACAGCTTTTATAAACCATCAAGATCAAAGTGGTGAAAAATGCTACAAAAGATTTATATTTTGATTTCATGATGGTAGGTTAAACCCCATTTTACTTCATATTCTTGATATTTTAGTTTGGTTAGACCGACGAAAGAATGCTTACATAAAAATAATTTGGTAGATTATATATAGATAATATATATAATTTGCTCATTTGGTTTATATTGACCGCTAGATGTTATTTTAATATATCTAACTTTAACCCAAAAATGAATGCGTTATAGTCCGTATATGGTTTTTAGGGAAAGAAAATTAGAAAAATTGTCCAGAAAACTGGTGTTTCATATGATATCATCGTATGAAATATGTGTTTTTCCTAGTATTTACACTATGGATATCACTGTTTTTCTCAAACAATTTAAAATTTTAATGGGCGTATAAAAGATTTTCAATAAAATACTGTGAAAAGCACAGTTTTACTTACATTAATCTCTTTATATTTCTATCTGAGAAAGTGTCGGACTTAATTTATAAATTTATCTAACAGCTCTTTTCTGCAAGACAAAGATAGTCTAAAATGTCGGCGGCATTACCTCACAATGGAATACCATACGATATAACACTACGAAACACTGAAGCTTAGCATCCAAAATTAAGCCCAAGAATACAGTGCTATCTTCAGGATTCAATTTTTTTCCCTGAATACATTAGTTTTCACCTGCTTAACTTTTTTTTTTGGGGTGGGATATCATCAAATAACTTCTCCCGCTCTGGGTGGAGCAGTAGGGCTTTTACTGACTAAAACCTACACGTGTTCCTTCAGTTAGCTGTATGCCATGGTCAATCTCTTTCGAACGACCAGCACCTCTGGCAGGCATCGGCCCTTGCGGACCCCACCAGTTGGTGATGACATCTCTTTGAGGCGCGCGTGGAACACAATGCGCGGTCGACCCGGGCTTGGTCCATTTCGGACAGTGAGCTACCCATTACTCGCCGTCTGCAAGGGTAGCGTAAACATGGCGAACCGACAATAGTTTGATCTGAATACCCCTCTTTAGTTGGGATAGAGCAAGATCGGCGTGATAGTGGCTGACAAAGTGCAATTGAGGATTGTTTATGATACTCTTCTTTCTTCCAACGGCTTTCGCGAAGAAGATCGTCAGTGTAATCACTTGGTACGAGGCAAATAGAGCAACACAACAAAAGCAGACAACCGTTTAAAATTAACAGACGCTATCCTTTTACATAACAATAATAAGAAGTCCTACTGGAGGCGATTGTTAGCTTTATAACAAAACTAGCTTTTGCCCGCGACTTCGTACGCGTGGACTTTAGAATCAAGTAGATAATCATTTTTTTTTTTGATAATAAATATCCTATTTTTTAAGTTAGACCTCTCGGAATACATCATTGAAAACTGCATTCAATTCCATGCAGTGGTTTTTGCGTGATGCGGTAACAAACATACAGACAGACAAAAATTCTAAAAACCGTTGTTTTGGCTTCTGTTGCTCTAATAAAGACCCCCTATACTATTTTTTCTTCAATATCTTTAATGTATAGACATCGGCCTGTTACAATTTTATTATATGTATAGATTACGGATAGTTGACGGTAGAGGAAATGCCTTTAAATTAAGAAGCCTGAGAATTAATTTCTTCCCGTGGATTTCGTATAAGGCGACTAAGGCAGCTACAAGAGAATAGGCAGCAGCGTTCTCTATACATTTTTAATACCATACTACGATCGCCAACCCGCCTGCCAAGCGTGGCGATTATGGCAAACCCCCCGAAATTACAAGCACAAAAAAATTAATGACCCCTAGTGCCCGCCTACCCTTGGCTTCGGTAGCGGTCAAGGCCACGGAGAGACAAGAGGTGCAATGAGTCCCCGGAAGAGATCTGGCTATTACAATCACCGAAAACTAGACCTGGCAACATATAACACGCGTAATATAACAAGTAATAATAAGTCATAAAGCTGGTTGTTTCACGTTTCAATGTTTCACGATTAATTGAAAACAAATATGCGAAAGTTTTAATAAGCAATGCCATCTGTCTTTCATGATTCAAATGTTTCCCTCACCTTTAAAAACTTTACTTTCTTTTTACTAACACGCTTTTATTAGCTTCATCTATATGTTTGTTTGTAACCGACTCCTATGGACTTAATTTTGACCCACTTCAAACGGTCAGATTACATTTAAACTTTGTATACTTATTGAGGACCGATGACAATTCAATAATATCATAAAAGTTAGTTAGCAGACCTAAGAAATCCTTACTAATATTATAAACGCGAAAGTTTGTAAGTTTGTAAGTATGGATGGATGGATGGATGGATTTTTGTTACTCTTTCACGCAAAAACGGATGAACGGATTTGGATTAAATTTGGCACACAGATAGATTATAACCTAGATTAACACATAGGATACTTTTTATCCCGGTAGTACGTTCCCGTGGCATAATTTCCGACCTCCACGCGGGCGAAGCCGCGGGCGGAAGCTAGTAGAAAATAAATAATAGTTTAAAAAACTAAAAAATAATTAAAAAACAAACTAAAACAGCGTGGGGTGCTGGATATTAATTGATTATAAAAATACCTCAAAAAGCACTCCATGCTTATTAATAGAATTAAATTATTTTCTACTTTTTTAGTTTGGTTTATAAAGCGTGTTTTTTTAGTTATGAAATTATTATTTATTTCGTTCAATATCTGCGCAGTGTGTGTGTTCAAGAAGAAAATGATAATGTTAATAGAAACGAATAAGATAAAAGTTGATATAATCAAGTTTTTAGATATGTAGTCAATCTTAATAATTATAGTAATTATACTATATAATTAATTAGTAATTATACTATAAAATAAAGTTGCGTTTTGTGTCTGTCTCTGTGACGCACTATTCTCCTACACAACGCACATTGCAATGTGTGTGTCCACCAAAATTTAGAAAATACATTCTGAACGGTTTATGTGTATCATACAAACATCAAGTTAAGATGTGTTTTAGTGGCTGCTTTATTTCAGGTGGGAGTAAATTTTTGTGAATTACTTATAATAATATATTCTTCCAAAAGTTCTGATGCTCAGTATTTTAATAACATTTTTCATGTTATTTTCTCAAAACCGGTCGGTGTGTTTCAATTGCCAAATATATCAAACTTGTGAGATTTGATGAACCCCAGTAGCTTTTGCGACCCGTACGTGGTACCGGGTGAAAATCAATAGATTATGATGTTGCACGTGGTACGAGGGTACGAGGGTGGACTTGGGGTGCAACTGAGAGAAATACGCTTGTTATTATCTCCCTATCTTTGTCTAGACTATTACTATTGACATCGGATAGAATGAGAAGCATTCAATTAAAACCAGCTGTTACTTTTGGTTTTCCTTGTGCTCGGCCGTCTGAGCTAGAGCATCCGTTGTTATGTATACGAATTGCGTAAACTATACCAGCACAACAGTCACCAAAAGCTCACCGCCTCAGTTGTTTATGATTTTAGTACGAATAAAACCTGTTAAAGCTATAATTAAAAATGTTAATAATAACACAACATACCATTACGCCTTATTTAAAAATGTTAATAATAACACAACATACCATTACGCCTTATTTAAAAATGTTAATAATAACACAACATACCATTACGCCTTATTTAAAAATGTTAATAATAACACAACATACCATTACGCCTTATTTAAAAATGTTAATAATAACACAACATACCATTACGCCTTATTTCCCCGACAGAATGAGTAGAGGTATACCTATACCTATACACACTGACCCACATTTCGCCAGTTTTTTTTTTTTTCATAATTTCGTGCAAAATAATTGCAAAGGTCTTTGACCAGTGTGTGTTGCCAGTGATGACCTATGGTACTGAAACGTGGTCGCTCACAATGGACCTTATCAGAAGGCTTAAAGTCACCCAAAGGGCAATGGAGAGGGCTATGCTCGGAGTTTCCTTACGCAATCGAATCAGAAATAAAGAGATCCGCAGGATAACCAATGCAACCGACATAGCCCGAAGAATTTTCAAACTTAAGTGGCAGTGGGCTCGCAGAACAGATAGCCGATGGGGCCGAAAAGTTCTGGAGTGGCGACCGCGTACCGGAAGACGTAGAGCGGGAAGGCCTCCCACAAGGTGGACCGATGACCTTGTGAAGGCCGCGGGAATCCGCTGGATGTGGGAAGCATAAGATCGGTCGAAGTGGAGGAGCCTGGGGGAGGCCTATGTCCAGCAGTGGACGTCTTTCGGCTGAAATGATGATGATGATGAATTGCAAAGGTGTCAATTAGTTATCATTTTAATGTATTATCTTCAAAATTTATACTAAGTCTGAATATCCCTGTGGTACATTCACGAATAATTCTGGATTTGGTGAAAACTCCTGCCATGTTCAGCAATGTTAGCAGTTTAACACATTGTTGAGGGAATAAACATATTTGAAGATTGTGCCATTACGCTAAGAAAAAGATGAGTTGTATGTACTACTAATTTTCTAAAGATTTATGAACATTGAGAATTTTTTATTTGTCATGTACCTATGTTGAGAAATAGATATCACCAAACCTATGGCAAGATTTGATTGCAGTAAATATTTTCGTAGAATGCTTATTTATTATGTTACTAACAACACTAGAATATGTATTTTACGAGAGAGTATTTTCTTGCAGTTTTGAACTTTATTTTTGATTTGATTATACAAAGCTAAAATAAAACTGTAAAAATCACCCTAAATCGAAGTAACCTTGTAGGTTTATTCCACATTATATGTCCATGTTACCGTACTGTAAAAAATTACCTTACCACCTCTTTTTTGTACGATACACTGAACATAGAAGTGTTCCTATAACATACAATCTACACAAAATTTAGCGTATTCTATTACTATCAGTTGGAACGTGGGACTGATGAACGAATGAAATCAAGTGGCGAAACCATAGCGCGGTTATTAAATCGTTTTTTTTTTACGAATACACAACACTTGCTTGTGTCGATTTGCATCAGTAAAAGTACCTAACTACTACGTTAGAACTATAAGATGAATGAAGTCATTGTAGTATTCGATAGACTGCTCATGTAAGCTGAACCGCTTAAAACCGCAGAAGAAGCATTTTACAAGACTAAAGCTTCAAATGTTTGTAAAGCAACTAATGCTACGGTTACTACGCTGTAGTGCTACGGCGTAGCACTCCGGGCTCCAGCAAAACATCAGCGACGCGTCCTCAAAGATACGTTGCACCAAAATGTAATGCTACGCTTACTACGCTGTAGCGCTACGGCGTAGCACTCCGGGCCGCAGCAAAACATCAGTGACGCGTCCTCAAAGATACGTTGCACCAAAATATAATGCTACGCCTACTACGCTGTAGCGCTACGGCGTAGCACTCCGGGCCGCAGCAAAACATCAGTGACGCGTCCTCAAAGGTATAATGCGCGCCACGAAAGATGAGACTTGACACACCACGTAAACTTTATTATTTCGTAATAAATATTATAATATTGTAAAGAATTTGAATCTAAATGTCATCGAAAAATCCCTGAATAGTTAGACAAATTATGGGTAACTATTTCGTACACGACTGTACCCCCCAAGCTCCCCACTACTGACGCTCGTCAAGTCTGATCTTTCGTGGTGCGTATTGTACGTTGCACCAAAAAAATATTTTGTGAAAATAATGTAACATGCAAGAACATCTGAAGGCCAATTCTCGTAATTAAAAATCTAGTCGCAGTCTTATCTCAGCGACCAGCAAATGTCAAAAATTTATGAAAAATTGAGGTATTTTTGACAGATTGACTCTGAGATCAGACTGTGAACGTTCTTATAATTACAAGAATTGCCCCTCAGATCACTACAAAAACTACAAGACAAGAGCTAAACAAAGAAGACAATCTATTGACTGCTGCGCCCAACGTACTGACTTGAAAAATTTCACGAAGTAGAAAACACTACCAACTTTATAAAATAGTCTTTGTTGTATTTTGAAGTGAATATGAATTTCAATCAGAAACTATGCTCTTCGGCCAACTTTATTTTTACAAAGTAAAGAGTAGGTACCCAATAAATATTACTCCTTTAGCCAAAAAGAGAAATAAAATGTTTTCACAATAAAAAAAAGAAAACAAAAAGTCCTCCCCGGCAGGGAATCGAACCCTGGTCGCCCGCGTGACAGACGGGAATACTAACCACTATACTACCGAGGATTGTGATGGAAAACCTGAAATTAAGGTTCACTTGCTTCTATTCTGATACAAAACTTTGAATTTTAGCGAAACTACGGAGTTTTATGTACAATTTTATGCTTAAAAAAAAAGTGGAAAAGAAAAGGTTTACGTAAGTAAGCTTACATTAGTGATGCGCAGTGGAAGCGTGCTGGGCCCATAACCTGTTAGTAGGGTCACACAAGTCCCACTGCAGAGTGCTTACAATAATGTGGAATGCAGGAGATGATGAAAAATGGTAAATAAAAATAGAAGTGAAGATAAAACTTATATTTTGTTTTACACACGTTGACAAACTATATGGTAATTTTGTTTCTGTCAGATGATGGAACATTCAAAAGATTATGTAGAATAATAAATTTACATAGAACAAAAAGGATCGATAAGAAAATAGAACAAACTCTTTTTATTCTAACATACTAGTATTTTGATAGAAATCATGTTTTATTCAGTTTTCCAACTCCTCCACCTTTCGGTTGCGAAGCGAACTGCATAGACAAGCTACATTATGATCAAGTTCCGACACTGTGCGCTAGATAGTGCAGTTAGATCCCTCATCCGGCCGGTGAGATGGCACCACCCGACTAAAATGCACGTTACATTGCCGTACTCGCAAAAGATAGACGTAGGTAAGTTACTTGTAATTTATCACAAGACATTCAATAAGAGTTATAGCCAGTGCATGACGTTAATAAAGTTAAACGCTAAGTGACGAATTAGATTTTATGATAAGTACTAAGTGGGTTCCGTGTGGTGCCGGACGTAAAGAATAGCACCATCCCATCTCTTCCTGTGGGTGTCGTAGGAGGCCACTAAGGCACTTACTAGAGAATGGGCAGCAGCGTTCTCTATGCATTTTACCACCATACTGCAATCGCCAACCCGCCTGCCAAGCGTAGCGATTGTGGCAAGCTCCCCAAATTGGGCGAGGTCTAGATGATGACTAAGTGGAATTATTATTAATTACCGACATAGCCCGAAGAATTGCCAAACTTATGTAGCAGTGGGCAGGGCACATTGCCCGCAGAACAGATTGTCGATGTGCCCAAAATGTTCTGGAGTGGCGACCGCATACCAGAAGACGTAAAGTTGGAAGGCCTCCCACAAGGTGGACCGATGACCTTGTGAGGGCCGCAGGATTCCGCTGGATGCGGGAAGCACAGAACTGGTCGAAGTGGCGGAGCTTGGGGGAGGCCTATGTCCAGCAGTGGACGTCTTTTGGCTGAAATGATGATGATGATGAAATTTTTATGTAAATAACTAACTTCTACCTGTGACTTCATTAGTGAGATATTTCTTGCTCCCGGCCAGCTCGTCGCATCACATCGCCCACCCGCGTTATTACTTCGTTTACGCTTAGGTTTTTGACTTTTTTTCTTTTCGTTTAGTCCACTCTTAACCCTTCGACCCTCGATAGTTAATATGTCCACTGGACCCCTGACTATAGTTTACTCTCGACCCTTGGGGGTCGAGAGTGGATTTTATTTTCCTCTCGACCATACTGTATCAAAATATTAATTTTAAGTACTTACCGATCTAGGGGACGAAAGTGGACGAGGTATGAGAGTTAGTATTTCAACAGCAAAATCAAATCAAATCCAACTGGTAGTATAAAAACTAGAGCGTTAAATCAAACAAACAAAAACAAAAAAAAAATCTTCAGGTTTATTTTTAGTATAGCAATAGATTAAATATCTAAGGTTTCAAATCCAACTGGTAGTATAAAACTAGCACTTGAACGCGCTAGTTTTAATACTACCAGTTGGATTTGAAACCTGCAACCAAAAACAAATCATTTCTTAGGGTTTATTATTAGTATAGCAATAAATTAAATATCAAAGGATTCAATGGCTACTGTATACCTAATTCCTTTTACTTGGAAAAGTGTTTTTGTAAATTATCAAGTATCAGATAAATACTATCTACTGTCAACTAATTATATTTTTTGCTATGCTTTGCTTCTCAAGCGGATAAATGCTGACCATCGGTTGTAGGTATATAAAAAGTCTTAAAGTAACAAATGTGTTTGAGATTAAATAATATTCATGTTTTTTATAGCCACTACAATTAAATCTAGGCACATTTCTATGGTATGTAATGTAAAATTAAGGTCTAGAAGTTAAAATTAATTTAATCTCCTTATTTACCACCACTTTCTATTATTAGGTACAGATGTGACAGTAGGTATGAGTACGGCCACATACAAAAATGATTTTTCCCTTATGTTGGTGAACCTGATACAAATTTTCCTTTTTTTAAATTGTGTTAATTAATTTTATGGCCAATTGGCCTTCATTATGCCTCAATAATATTACCATTCAGTGGATCAAAGGACACACAGCGGTTCGCTAGGAAACGATGCAGCCGATGAACTTGCCAGGAGAGGGTCGAGCATGACACCAGTGAGACAAGAACCCATTGCGTCACTCCCCTTCGGGTTTCTACGCACTCTGCTAAGGAAACGAACCAGGGAACATCACAAAATATGGTTGGACCTAAGAGAGGCAGGCCAAGGAAGCACTTCCTGCGTTTGATGCCCGCCTCACGAAACAGGTTCTCCGTTTAACTAAACCACAGCTGCGTACAGTTACAGCAGCTGTAACTGGCCATGGGTCATTTAACAAATATCTCTTTGTCATAGGGGTAACAGACAGTCCGCTGTGCAGGGCCTGCATGGAAGACGACGATACAGTAGTTCACGTGCTGTTAAAATGCCCGGTGGTCGTTAATTACAAGGCAAAATACTTCGGTAACCCAGGTACCCTACGTGAGATTGTCAGCAACACCAAGGCGTTGCTGGCCTTTTTCGAGGAGCTGGGGTGGATCGAATAACCGATTATTCCACGCGTACGCAAAATATGCGCTTTGAAGTGGAATTGCGGACAACAGCCCGTTTTACCTATTACTTATTAAGGGGTACACAAGTGAAACACTCGCTAGCTAACAACGCACTGATTTATTCGGGAGTTGGACGCTTGTTACAACAGATGGCCCGAGATCCGGAGTGCGCGCGCCTTGCACACATACATAACAGTTTACTAATAGCATGACAAGCGCCATCAGGTTTTTATAGCTTAGGACCCCTCTGGAACGACGTGTTGGTTTGCACGCCTCTCGCACACCTTTTGCACGTCAAGTGTACACCATGTGTACAGATAGCAATAGAATTACTATTGTCTGCTAATTAACACGCGACGGGTTAAGAAGCAGTTGGTGTGCTATCTGGTGGGCGGTGACTTGACTTCGCGGTGAGGGTTAAGGGGGTTCGCTGGACAGCTTTCGTATTGTACTCCCAGCCTTTTAGTCATATCGAAGCTACTAACAGTCTTGATCCACCTCTCTCGTCTGTTTTAGCCTAGTTTCGATAGCAGCATTTCTCCAGCCAGCGTAATTTCCTTCGAGAAAGGGTCAGAGAGATACAGTGATTCATGTAGCTCACTGGAGTCTGTCAACAGCCCTGGGATGTAAGAAGTCCCGCAGCCTCTTAGGATGTGTCATCGGGAAATAGTTGACACAATCTAAACAAATTCGTCGTAGTTTTGCGGGGTTGGCAAGACATTCAACGGGGCATCATCAACCGACCGCGTGTACGGCCTTGGTGTAGTTGAATCGGCGCTTAAAGGGGACAGTTACACGTCGGACCACGGGTTCGATGCAACACATAATAGGCCTGTGCTGAGTGCGACGGATAGGGGTACATACGCTTTTGTAACATTTTGAGCTAATGGACGAACTGGTGAAAATGAGGTCCGGGTTATATCCACGTTTTCACTAGTAGACAGAGTGATTCATGAGGAAGGCAAAAGCCAAAACAAAAAATAATAATAAAAATAAACGGAAATAATAAAGATCGACTTAGCAAAACATGTATTCGTTTATATATGACACTAATTGGTGTCAAGAACGTATCCTTTAGACTATTTCTATTTAAGTTCAAATTACCCTATGTCAATTCATGAAATCATTAGCGATGCTAACTCAGAAGAGTTGTATGAAGATTCTATGTTTTTAACACGCTTTTATTAGCTTGGTATGTATGTATCTTTAGAACGGAATCTTTGAACGTGATTTTTTTTCTCTTCAAAACGTCGGATTGATTTGAAACTTTGCACACTTATCAAGGACCGATGACAATTCAATAATTTAAACAAAGAAAATAAATAATAGTTTAACCCAGAAAGCGGTGGCGAGACGACCTACTCGTAGATGCGTGCCGCGTGGGTTAGTTCAAGGTGGCGCAAGAAAAAAAGTTTCTGGTACGACTTAAGGGAGGCCTTTGCCCAGCAGTGGGACAGAATGTATAAAAAAATTAACAATAGTATAAAAATCTATAAAAAACGCTTTAAAAAGTTTAGTTTTTTAAACTATTGTTTATTTATTAAATGTAGTATAGCTTTTTATAATGTAGTACACCGAATAAATATAATTCGTTGAATACACATGAATGCACATCGGTTACTGTCGAGAATCATATTTTGTTCCACAAACAACCTAACACTGACATGTAATTGAATAAAACGAAAGAAAATTTGAATTTCGCGGAATGCGTATCCGCTATATTAAATCAACAGTTAGTTTCTACAGCCAGGCCACTGCGGGGTTCGCAACGCCATTATATTTCAAGTACTAAGAAATCTTACGCAAGCAGGATGTATAGTGTTAAAGTGGTTATTACAATATCCAATTTATCGAAACTCTTCTTAGGAACACTCTTATTAGGAAGTTGGAAGCTAGTGATCACAATAAATTAAATTGAATTCTAAATCAGACGGACTTGCTAGTCACGAAGTAGAATTACATTGGGTGGCAACAATTTTGGAAGCAGTGCGGTGGGGATCTTCCAATCGCACAAAATCGTGATTTACCTGTTTTAACTTCGATTAAATCCTTCTATTTAAATATATTCCTTACAAATGGAATAGTGTAATAAGCACTTTACTGAGACGCACCGATTATGTGGTCTACAGGTACATTGATGGCGTTGATAAACTCCTAAACTTGTAGCGACACCTATACGACAACGTGTTGCACTACGTATTCAGCTAGCAAGTATCCACAACGTGTTATTTTTCCGGGTGCTATCTAGCTACTTTCTGCTGACTCCTACAGATGGAGTCACTTCTATGTACTTACATGATTAGCTTGCCACACGGGTCATAGTTCAACAATAATTTATGCAATAGTTTGAGTGTCCAAGGCAAACAGTCTTATAAAATGGGAGACCTGCCGTCACAATCACGTTAGATTTCCCATTTTATAATGTAGTACCGGGGCCTATAAGTTTTCGTTATGAATGTTTCACTGGATCTCGGTCACGCCATATCTTAAGGTCTTTTTGGATGCGAATACAGGATCGGTATTTATTTTTAGTTCAAGTGTAGGATAAGATGTCATACATCTTTTCAGAATGAACGGCACCTATTGCGAAGCGTGTGTTTTGCTGTCAAACTGAGTTCAAACATTTTTGATCATTAACTGAAGTCAAAAAGCAGATTATTAACATATTCGATGATATATATTTGCAATCAATGCATTCTGATGGGTGACACATCTATTTGAATCCGATGCAGGATCCTATATTTTTGGTAAAAGTCTGACACGCCCTCCTGCTCCACCCAGAGCGGGAGAAGTTATTTGATGATATCCCACCCAAAAAAAATCAATGCTTGCCAACATTTTATTGTAGTGATGTAGTGTCGTTGTACATATATACGCAGTTTCGGATCCCCTAATTCACTGACAGACCACGCACAGCATAACAATGGATTAAAGTTAGCATGGAAGTTCGTGATTTTTTCAGTTCGAAACCTGGAAGTTTTTCGCCGTATTTTGAAAACACATCCACCTAGACCTACGCTATCGATAAGTGAAGTACAGGATACATAGGTAAAACTTAATTTAGGTGCTACATACGTACAGACAAGAAGTTAGAATTCATGTAGGAGAAAATTTAAGAGCAAAATTATACTATTGCTGCATTGCACTGTGACGCATTTTGACGTAATCTGGTCCAAACTATTCGTTCTTTTTTTGAGATACAAACTATTTTCGAGTGTTGAGCCGTGGGCATTCATTGAAGGCCATTTCTCATTTTTTTTTTTTGTTATTCAAATCCTTTACTTAAGGGTTATTTTATCATTTAATGATATATTTTATTTGACGAAAAGTGCCTTTTAATGACATATTCGACATAAATTATTGGACTTCTTTGAGTCGGTTAAGTTTTTCAAAATTCTCTAAAATGATGCATATTTTGTACAGTCAATCAGTCGGTCATTTAGAAAGACGAAGATGAAACAAGTTGTCTATGGCAAAGTTTAGTAGGTTCCCGTAAAAGAGAATGCACAGCAAGAAACTTTATTTAATACGAGCGCAGAGCAATTATTTTTTTAATGATGTTGAATAATGCACATAATAATTGTGTAACATTAAAAGTTGTACAAGCATCGATGCCTGCATCAAAAGACTTCTTTGTTGTAGCACGATCGAGATCGTTAATGCTATCATCAATTTTATTATATATGACACTGATAAGGACGATTGGCATCATGCCAACTTCCAGTACCCAATAACCTACCTAGGTTATTTGGTCTACAAGTTGGCATGATCTGATATGCTACATAAAAAAGAAAACTATGGCAATGCATTTTAGGTGTTTATTTACAAAAAGTACAGTAGTAAGCAATAGGTACAGTCATTATTTGTGTTAACATAACAAAAGGCAGCTACGTCTTTGTCATTTTTGCATTCGACCGCACGTCTGTGGTAACATTTTGACTTCAACCTGGCTTAACGTATAAGACGGACATTCAATAAAATGCAAGGTAGAAAGGCCGCTTACACTGATTTCGTAACTATTGATGAGGTCAACTGCATAAATGACAAGTAAGAGTAATGAAAGTTATATTACAAACATTTATTTACAGCTGTTGAAAATCAACAGCGCGTGTCTTGTGACTTTTATTTACACTGACATAAATTTTAGTTAAATGTCACAAATTCAATATTGTTACCGCGCGTTGTAAGTGTATATACGAGTTCAAACGTTGATATCGTTAATATATTCAATCACTATTAATAGAAAATGTTTAACATGATATGGAAAAATACAAATGTAAACTTGACACAGGAAAGCGATGACGCCACATTAATTTTGCGATTACAGCACCTCTAGATGACGATTGCTATGACAATGACGACATCGCTAAATGGCGGCTGTGATTATTACATAGTGCCATATTTTTTCCGCCGCAATATACTGGCTGTTAGAGTTAAGGTATTTACGTATATATATATAAAAAAAACAGCTTCCCATACATTTCGTGTTCACATAAATCGACAAAATGTACGGGGCAGCAGATTTTATGTCGCCATTTCAAGGTTTGTACAATAGTAAAAAGTCATTTATAAAGATAAGAACAATTACTTTTCAGAGTTTTACGGTAGGTATAAAAAAAAAGTTATTTATTAAATCAAATGCAGCGTACATTACTTGACTGAGATAGACGAAGACTCTTAAAAATACAATCGTTTCGCATCATCCGTGGCGACCCCACTTTTTTGGAAATCCAAACCTTTGTAATGAATTAATTAGTTACACTATTCGCTTAAAGCTGATAAAAATAAGTTATTAGTAATATACATTGGTACATTTTCAAACGTCCAGGCTACCCGACACTAAAAACTATTAGTGTAAACGGGCAAATTTCACCCGGTTTGCTAAGTATAGCAAACCAGGTGTAATTTGCCCGTTTATGTCAAAATTATCATATTCTAAAGCCCGTATAACAGAACCTAACTCAACACCTAGGCATTACTTAAAACTAGTTTCCACCAATCAAATGTCTTTATACAAGTTTTTAGTTTAGCTTGAGTCTTGACTTATGTATTTATATACAAGGTGTAACAGAATGGACGCAAGACCTTAAAGTAGTTTGTTCCTAATTGACTACTGAATCCATTTCAGCAACTTTTAATATAAGTTTTTTTTTTATAATGTATTTTGCCATACCTATCACTGATTGAACCAAAGATAATTCAATCTTATTCCAGAAGAAATAAAGTAATGCTTGGGTCGACACATTTTTCTTAATAATATCAGTTAGCTTTAAAAAACAATCGGATTGGTCATCTTGTATTATGTAAATAATAGTTTTGGTCATCTTCTATTATGCTTATAACTCAATACTCAAATTGGGGTGTTTGAGGTCTTTTGTTAATTATGTTACTCGTTGTATATTAAAACCTTTTCGGAATAATTTCTCTAAATATGGGTGAAAACCGCAACAAACGAACATTTTTAGATTAAAAGAACAACGCGGTCACACAGACGAATAGTCCCTTTCGTTAAGAACAAGTGTAGAAATTGTATGGGCCGGAAATATTTTTAAAGTAGTATGGCCGCTATTATTATCATTTACAGAACACTGGCTGATGAAATAGTTCTGAAATTTCTGTTGCAATACTTGCTGGAGAGGCCGGGCTAAACTGACAATATTGCTGAGTATCGCAGCAATGTGTTTTAGTTACGACTTGCCAGAAAAGTATTGCCCATTTAGAAGCGCCTTGATGGTTCTGTAGCACAATGTACCATTCGCAAAATGCACCCCATATGCAAAACGCAACTTTCTCAAAATGCACCTTTCTCAAAACGTACCATTCTCAAAATGCACCTTTCTTATTCTGCACATTTCTCAAAATGCACCTTTCCCTTATTGCACTTTTCGCAAAACATACCTTTTTCTACATGAACTCTTTTACAGTGCTACGTGTAATGAAAAGGCAAATTAAGCTGTGATCATTGTATTTATAATCAAATCATAATTTAAAATATCACAAAGTCGAAATCATTTATTTTTACTCGTGCTCATCTGTTCACCGAATAAATTTATAAATTGCGAAAGAAATTCACCTTATTCAAGCTAACCAAGCTTACCTACACATGTTTATACAAAAACTGAAAAAACAGCAGTTGTTATTCTGGGACAAAAAAATAAAACATAGTTTGTTCGAGAATGTAAAACTCAATAAACAACCAAAGGACATTTACACTGATACAAATTTATTCGGGGAACAGATAAGTACGAGTAACAAGAAATGATTAAGTTCGACTTTGTGATATTTTAAATTATGATTTGATTATGAATACAATTATCAATCCTTATTTTGCCTTTTCATTACATGTAGCAAATTAAGTAATAATGTAGGATAAAGGTACGTTTTGCAAAAGATGCAATAAAAGAAAGGTGCATTATGAAAAATGTGCCTAATTAGAAAGGTACATTTTGAGAATGGTACGTTTTGCGTATGGGGTGCATTTTGCGAATGGTACATTCTGCGACTGAACGGGCCTTGATCCCTAAGTTACCGGCTAAACCCAATTTCAGGCCAAACTAGTTTGTCATTTTATATATATATTTATTTGTACACATACACTACTCCACCATGGTACTACCTTGCGTTGGTTTACAAGCAGCCTGGACTAAGGACTAAAGTTATAAGAGAAAGATTAATAATTATTACTTAAAATATTTACATAGTAATCAATCGTCAGGGTACTTGCAATCAAGGAAATGAATTGCTTAGAAAATGGATATCCTACACCAAATTTCTGTGTAACCTAAACCTATTTCATACAACTGACAAAAATTACAGTTGAGATTAGAATATTAGTGATGGGCCGAATTTGGGTTTTACCGAATACGAATATTCGGTTAGATGTTTGCCGAACTGAATACTCGGCAGGATTTGGCGCGGCTTAGGTGATATTCAATTTACACAGACGTAATAAAATCGTTACTGGATTTTTAAGCGCTCTGGATTTTCTACTCTCTGTGTTGAACCAAGCATTGGAAATCCATCAGAGTGTAGCGCGAGTGACACAGAAAACACTGTGTTCGGTTTTCAACTCTCAGCGCTAAGCCGTGCGTTGAAGATCCCCAGTGTGCGAAAACATCCCGCCGCGATTTAATTTCGTCCATGAAACGTGCGCTAACACTGCGCGCCGCTACCCCCAGACAGTGCGAACTATTAGTAAAAAACATTTTTAGTTACGTTAAAAGGGCCCACTTGTACTTATAATTGTGCTACCTCATATATGCTTATTGACTTTTATTAATACGTTAGGATTCAGTAGAATGTTCGGCGTTTTATGTTTGATATTCGGCAGATTTACCGAACATTCGTATGTGACCGATTATTCGGCAAAAATGCCGAATATTCGGCCTATCCCTATTGAATATATGAACAATTTATGTCGGTAGTCCATTTTATTATCTAACAATTTATTTCCCTGATTTTACAAAAAAATGCAAGTTTAATATTACATCTGTATTATGTAGGATAAGTTTACTTTCACAACTCGCTTATTATGCACTTTACCTTCAAGCCCAGTTTGAGAAATGAACTCACATCAAACACAAAACATATTAACACATAATAGCTATGCGCCACGCTAACATTCGGTCACAAACACATTTGCCTCATTCCGATCGATTTCACAAAATACAACGTCACTTTCTTAGTAATTTACCACACGCTGATGCCACTTTACTTTCAAACAATTTTTTCAACTTATTTAAACCTCAAATTAAGTGACGTGCAAATGATACAACGACTTTGCTATTACTGAGTACTGCAGAGTGAATTCTACGAAACGATTTCTGACGAGTAGTCTATTTTCTTTCCCTCTCTCGCACTAGTTAGCCAGATATTGCTTGTTCAGACTGACGTAGTAAGGGAGTCACCATAGCCACCTTTACTCATGGCTGCTTTGTTCTCGTTCATTTTGCAGTGTTAGGTCTTTGAGACAACGTAATCGTGTAGACCTCGTTGATGTAAAACTGATGATTTTGATCCATGTAAACCGCACCATCAGAATACAAGCGATGTGAAGCCATACTATAATGTAACGAATTTAAAAGGGTGGGACATACTGAGTCGTTTGCATGAGGACCACCCCTGACTAACTCTCGTGAAACCGTAAGGGTCAGGTCGTCAACCCCGTAGCAATATTGATAGAAGTTTGTTTAGAGCTATATTGAAACTGCGCATGTGTTTCTTATTTTCTCGGAATGAGCAAAGAGTGAAATATTGAAGCAATGCAGTGATTTTATAGAACTCTCGGATACTGACGAAAAGAAAACTGAAACTGATTACCCCAGTGGTTTGTTAGGGTCTAGTTTACTAGTCTTTGTAGATATGCTCATATCTATGGAAGTTAGAATTACTATGACACTTCTCACATGGTCTCCAGCCCCAGCTCGTGCAGGACGTGGTGAGCGCTCTGTTGCCCTCACGAGGTGAGCATGTTCTCCCGCCCGTAGCTCCGCCTCCAGCGGTGCCCGATGCGGACCACACCGACGACGACGATGATGCTCCAGAAGTGACGGAGGTAGAGTTGAGAGTGGCGGTACGTACGCTGAATGCCAAGAATACCGCCTCAGGACCCGACGGCTTCCGAGAGGCTCTGAGGCCTCGACTAAAAGGGCTCTTAAGCGCATGCTTGGAGGAAGGCTGGTTCCCAATTCACTGGAAGACGGGGAAACTGGTCCTCATTAAGAAGCTGGGGCGCCCCGCGGACTCTCCGTCTGCTTACCAGCCCATCGTGCTGTTCGACAAGGTGGGCAAGCTCTTTGAAAGAGTCATTGCAGACCACCTTGTCAGGTGGCTGGTGCGAGTGGAGCCGGATTTGGCAGATAGCCAGTTTGGTTTCCGCAGGGGGCGCTCCACGGTGGATGCCATCATGCGCATGCGAGCCCTCACGACGGGAGATGCTGTGGCCCGGGGTGGGGTCGTCTGGTGGTGTCTCTAGACATCGCCAATGCCTTCAACACCCTGCCCTGGAGTTGCATCAGGGAGATACTTCGGTATCACCGGATGCCGACCCACCTCTGTCGTGTTGTCGAGGCCTACTTGACGGACAGGGCCGTCATATACCCCGGTCACCAAGGAGAGTGGAACCGGCGAGAGATGTCGTGCGGTGACCCACAGGGGTCACACATCTGTGGGAAATCGAGTAAGACTGTGTGCTGCGCGCCAACCTCCCTAGCGGCGTCAGTATAGTTTGCTACGCTGACGACATGCTAGTCCTGGCGCAAGGGAGGTCATATCAGGCAGCGGCTGACTTAGTGACACACGGGGTTATGACAATCGTCGATAGGATCCGGCAACTGGGACTCGCGGTGGCCTTGCACAAGTACGAGGCCATGTGTTTTCATGGTCTTTGGAATGCGCTACTGACGGGTTCCCAGATAACGGCAGGAGTCATTCACATCGGCGTCGAGTCGACAATGAAGTACCTGGGACTCGTCCTCGATAACCGGTGGAACTTCCAGGAGCATTTCCGACGTTTGGCTCCCAGACTGGAGCGGGCCAGGGCTACCTTGAAGCGGCTCCTGCCTAATCTAGGGGGGCCGAACGCCTCCTACCGGAGGCTCTACGCAGGGGGTCGTGCGGTCCATGGCCCTATACAGGGCACCGGTGTGAGCGCCTTCATTGAGGCGCCAATCAGCCCGCCGGTTGAAGGCGTCCCATAGGGTCATGGCCATCCGGATAGTCTGGGGATACCGCACGCTCTCCGGTGAGGCGGCAGGCCTCCTTGCCGGATTGCAGCCGTGGGATCTGGAGGCAAAGGTCCTCGCGCAAACTTGGGAGTTGCGCGAGGAGGTCAAACGCCGGGATGTAACTCCGCTACCGCTAGAAATCGCGGCACAGCAGACAGAGCTCCGGCGGGATCTCATGGCATCATGGAGACCGCAATTGTCGCAACCCAGTGCTAGGCACGCCATGATTGTGGCGGGTTTGTCCCCTCTTTGAGGAGTGGCTTAAGTGGCGCCACGGCGTCCTCACCTTCCGCCTGACGCAGGACCTCACCGAACACGGTTGTTTCGGGAGGTTCCTGTTTTTCATAAGGCGAGAAGAAACGCCTGGGTGTTTCCACTGTGAAGATCGCCCTGAGGACACGGTCTGCCCGGCTTGGGCAGAACATTGCCGTGTCATCGTGGTGACGTTCGGCAGTGGCGATCTCTCGCGTCCGGCCCTGGTCCAGACCATGATACGGAGCGGGAGTGCATGGGTAGCCGTCACCTCCTTCTGTGAAGCAGTAATGCTCGCGAAGAGGGAGGCGGCGCACGTAAGGGACAGGCAGTATTTGCGCCCTCATGGCCGTAGTCGCTGCAGGAGACGCCCTGGGCGTAGGGAACCCCAGGCTGATTCCCGGCCATCGGAGGCGCGGGCTTGCAGACGGCTAGTAATAGGTAGCTCGCCATCCGGTAAGGACCAAGCCCGGGTCGATGGCGCGTTGTGTTCCACGCGCGCCTCAAAAAGATGTCAGCACCATCTGATGGGGCCCGCGCAAGGGCCGATGCCTGCCAGGGGTGCGGGTGGCTCGAAAGAGATACCACGGCCCCCATCACACAAGCAACTAAGGAAATTATAATATATAATATAATAATAATATATAATATATTTATATCAGACAGAGAAACACGCGCACGCCGAACGGCTTACAACTATAGCAAAAAGTGTCGTTACAACTTTTGGTCTTCATTTTTTCCGTCTAGCCCCTTTCGCAACGCGCGATAAGGAACTTCGTTCCAAAAATATGACCAACAGTAAAATTTAAAAGGAAGCTAAAATTAATTTTAATTATGAAAACTATTGAAGATTTTCTTAATGATGATTAAGGTTACTTATGGTTACTCTGATTGACATTATTATTTTGATCCTGGTTTTTATTTCTGTTTGACATTATATAATATAGTCTTATTTTTTATTGCTGTGACTACGTTGACATTTTGGATTTGTATGTTTCTTTTTTTTTCTTTTTTAATTTGTAATTACAATGTTTATTTTTTATTAGGAAATGTAAACCTTTGCATGCCTATGTGATCGTTAAATATGGTGAACTTTATTATAAAAAACATCTATGTACTATACCCATGTTTGCAAAGAAATAAATGATTTGATTTGATTTGATGATATCCCATACTCAAAAAAAATATATAAATCTTTGTAGTGAAATAAGACCAAAGTTTTGTTAATTAATAGATAAATGATTACTATTCTTCATTTTTAAATTCTTTATAAATATTAGAAAGACAAAATAGAAAAATACTTTATCCATATAAAAAAAAAATTGCCAGGCAAAAAGCACATTTCGTGTCCAGGATTTGAACCTCCATTCTTACGCACGGCAAGTGATCTTGAAACATTCTGTCTAATTGAACGTTGTGTGACTTCTCGTAAATGCTAATCAAATTCACTAAAACAATACAATAAATTATAGTAAAATGTTTTTGCAAAATACAAAAACTAACTTGGACCTAATACGGATATGAACGCACATGTCTTTTGGAGGAGTAACCACTTAATGAAGCTTTGTGCACAATGTTGCTTCTTTGTCGTACGACGAAGGAACTGAAAATAATTGTAGTGAAAATAATAGTGTAGTCACACTTACGTGCCATGCGGCTGTCGGTCAATCTCGTTTTTTACTGATTCATCATTCTCATTTTGATAAAGTCTCATCGTGTTTTCTTGAAAACTTCAAAAGAAAACGAGAAATATGCAAAATGAGGGACGGACAGAATTGGGAAAATTTTCTTTAAAGAGCAGATTTACGCCGCTTTTTCAAAGAGCATGTGAGTCTCTAGTCCTGCTGATGGTGATTCGGGGATTTATATCGTAGTCACCATAGTAACTGATTAGTGTTACATTATTGTAAATATTTTTAAATGTAATTGCTTTCATATTTTGTGTTATAATAATAATACTGTAAGATTTTACATGATAGAAAAAAACGCTATTTCATTGTTCCGAAGTGCATCCACGTCTATGAAGCGGGGACTGGGTGGTAATTTGTTTATTTTAACCGCAACATGTCGGGATTTTGTTCTCTTCTCACCTCATTCCATGAAGTTTCATTCAACAGTGGCCACCTCCTCCTACAATGCACTGCATATTCCTACCCCCAACTCCTTTTACGAATGTGTGCAACGTGTAAGCATGATGGGAGTGTGCTAGTGTTCGTCAGCAAGACTGTGTGGTACTTCTTGTTTCCTAGTATGTTTTATGCCTTCAATGCACTCCAGCTGCAATGCACCTTCAAGTCGTTGCGCGTCGGTGGCTTTTGCTTGGCTATAATGGACGTCTCGACTATTTATTTTTTGGGAAAATGACCCAAACAGACTGACCCCTTTTTCAATATTGAATTTAACTGAATTATGTAATATTTATTGCTATAATTCATTACTATAATCCAGCGTAGTGGCGTGGCGGCTGTTTGGCTGACATCGTGTACCACAATCCACAATCCAACATTCTAAATAAAATATAAATTTCAGTTAAACGTTGAGTGACATTGTCTCCATTTCAATAAGGCAATAGAATAATCTGAAGGTCAGATGAATCTTTCACCAGATCAATTCGAATAATCGTGAATTGGATCGTAAGACGTTTGATAACCTTGTCAAATATCTTACAATAAAATTTATTTCGACTCAATTGATTCCTAGTTGGAATCTCCCGTGGAAACTATAGTACCCATCTGTTTATTACTGATACTGTTCTTACGCTTCCTTTTCATTCATCCACATCATCTTTATGATCTAGTATCCTATTACGACTTTCTTATATTATTATATTTCGCACTTTGTTTTCTGTGTTAGCACTCTGCGAATCGATCTTAAACGATTCGTCTATACAGAATTACCTGATTTCATATTAGAATTTTCCATCACTTTACATAATAATATTCTTGTTATGCCATTTAAGTCCAACGTGTCAAACTGATGTCTACTTATTCTTTTAATTACCTATGCAGTCTATTCAAGGAAGGTTGCATTAGGATTGTATTTACCTAAAATCGTTTTATATCATTTTGGATAGACTAAATTTGGCTTTTCTACCTTACTACGTTGTCTACTAAAAAACGGAATTCTAGATTATAATTATAAGATTCTTAAACGCGCACTCGGTTTTTATCAAGGAGTTTTTATACGTCTTGGCCAACTAGACGAGGTGAGATGATTATATGGCTGCGAGAGAAAAAGAAAGAAAAAAGATTCGAATGCGAAAAAGAAGAAAAATGAGAGGGGGGCTGTCAAGCAATTCAGGAGAGCGATGGGATTTTTGAGAGTGACGTATCATTAAAAGATACGGTATACTTCACGAGGACTATTTTACAAGAGTTAGGGTCGCCGACGCTCTGACGCATCTCTACACTTCTTACAACCACCTGATTTGACGCCGGAGCCGCAGAGCTGCCCTGGATGCAGTGGCAGTTTTAAACACATTGGTTACGGATCATGCAATGACGCACGTACGCGTCTCACAATCTACTAGGTAGCATGAAATCTCATAAATCAGATATGTTTGACAATTCAAATATACCGAACATTTTCGGAAAAAAAACATGAAGAATTTTTTTTTAGAATACTGTGCATCAATACTTTCGCTGTTGTTTTCTTATGGAAATAATATAATAAATACAATGATTGATTCCTTCCTGATATTAAGACAATATTGGCGTTCGCAAAATATAAAAGTCAAAAAGACACATTTTCATTGGAACGCTTTAAAACAGGTCAGTACGTTAATAATTGATATTGTAACTAGTGACTACTTCTGCTTCACATGGAATCACGGATAAACAAAACATCAAAATTAATGTATGTCACATAAACCGTCCAAAATAAATTTTAATGATGGTGAAACCGCATCAAAAACCATTGCTTTATATAGGAGAACAATGTGGTCACGCCGGCAGACACAAAAAGCTACTTTAATTTTATTTATAGTTTGCATAGATTCAGCAAATTCATAAAACTAGATTATCTGAACTTTTATCTTATTCGTTTTTATTACGTAACCATTTTCAGGCCTAAGAAAACGGTTACGCTCGCACGTTACTAGATGCAAATGCACATATTTATAACCTCCTCCTTTTTGAAGTCGGTGAAAAACTATACCAATTGAAACTGTCACTCTTGTCATATACTGAAAGAAAAAAAAACGAGAAGGAATGTAAAACGAAAACCAAAGTAACGTTGAATGGACTGTGTAAGAGATATTATGGCTAGAACGGGTTTTACTCACTAGTTATCGAAAAAAGGAAATATGAAAGAATAAATAAATTAGGATACGCGCAAGAAAATGTTGAATCTTTTCAGTCATTCCTAATGTGTTATTAATCCTAGCAACAAGTCATTGGTCATTCTTGTCAGAATTTTTAAATGTCATGGTTGCTGCTAATGCTTTTTAAATACGTAGAGGAAAAGTACAAGATTTCAAAATTGTTATGTAAACAGTAAAATCATGGGTGTTTCGGCACACGATGGTTCGATCTCACGTTATTATGCATTTGCTTGATATGACACAACACGCAACACGGAATCCAATCGCACTCCTGTACACCCTTTGAAATAGTGATAAGTAGGTAGATTGCATTCCATCAAAATGCTACAGGCAAAATGTATGCAACAGGACCTTCTGCTAACAAATTAACTCCATAACTACACCCTTTCATAGACACCTGACGACTAGTTGAGCAAGGTCAATAAAAATACCCTGATTTTTCTAAACAATAGAAATCATGTAGTTATTTTTAGTCGTTCCTTCAGACAGACATTAGAACACACAGTTTGGATGTAATAATGTTAATAAGAGCGATATAGATAATTAGCAATTTCCACCCACTTTACTACTGATCACAGTTTCTCCTTTATCTTTGCACGTCTAGTTGCGGATATTTAGCTTATACTACTTTATTATGTCCCATTGCAGTTCGTGGGTGTAGTAGAATAATAATAAGCAGCAGCGTTCTCTATCTATTTTATCACCATACTGCGATCGCCAACCAGCCTGCCAAGCATGGTGATTATGGCAAACTTTTGGGGGAGGCCTATGTCCAGCAGTGGACGTCTTTCGGTTGAAATGATGACCTCAATAAGTTAAATGAGGCTCAAGTAGTTCAAATGTAAACACTAAAAGTACAACAAGTTTTGAATATGACCTTTTTGTTCGATCGACACCTTTCATTTTGGGTTTATCAAAAATAACATGATCTCTTAAATATTTCTGAGGTACTTCAAATTTTCTCTGCACTAACGTTAGATAAATTATGTGAAATGGTATTATAACCACCTCATTGGTCCTTGGTTATTATTTGAATGTTAATACCTACTGATTTCTGAACTATTTGCACAACTACAATAATTATTTTTGGATTATTATATAACATGATGTATTTATGCAATATTTTGTTATAAATGTAATTTAATGTAAATTTGTTGTTTTTAAAAGTTTTAAGTTAAAAAAATGGGCACATGTGGGACTCGAACCCACGACCTTCGCGTCTCTAACGCAACGCTCTACAATACCCAGCTGAGCTAATGTGCCACTACTGTAGCTTCCAAATTTGCGTCCTGTATCGTCCTTTCAAGTGCATTCAGTGACAACAGCGCCCGACGACATTCAAAATAATAGGGTGCAGCTGCGGACAGGCGCGGAACTACCAAAATACGAGGTCAGGGAAACATTTCAATCATGCAAGACAGATGGCATTAGCTTGAGTCGAATTTTTGCATTGCGTTTTGAATAAATTAATTGTGACTTGTATGTTTTTACGTACTTTGTTACTTACTCAGGAAATAGTTGTAATTCAGTCTTTCCTGAAGATACCTACATAATTTTTATATTCTTCTTGGGTTGCGTTTTGAATAAATTAATTGTGACTTGTATGTTTTTACGTACTTTGTTACTTACTCAGGAAATAGTTGTAATTCTTATAGTCTTTCCTGAAAATTTATTATACCTACATAATTTTTATATTCTTCTTGGTTGCGGTATTTTAATACCGAGGGCTTTCAAAAGCCAAACAGAATCTTTATGTGTAAAGTATATTTATTTTGTAACGGTGTTCTAATATCTTGATTTAAAAGAGTGTCGAGTGTCTTGGCCGTTTTTCTCCATGGAGATCTATGTTACGTTTTGAAATGGGCAAGGATCTTAAACTTTGTAATTAACTGACCTAATCTTTGACAGTTCAAAAGTGCCTGTAAATGACCTAATGAAATAAATACTTTGCATTTGAGGTAAGTGTAAAAATTCCTTCAAAGCTGCCGAAAACCATTCCTTTTCAAATATTTGGGTTTCGTCATAAATTTTGGCAAAATTAAATTAGAACCGACACAATCACAAACTTTTCTTAGTTTCGAACTGCATTAGCAGGATTATTGTTTAAAATTACAGAGGGAGAAACAAGTCAAAGTTCAGAAGTGTGTTGAAAATATTTCTAAACAAAAACAAACATGCATTAGAGATTTTGCTTAATTCCTTGGTATACTTTGGTTTGTATGTCCAACAGTATCTTAAGGCTGGGTATACACCAAACTCTTTGAACGCGAGAAGTTCTTAGCTTTGAGATTTTTTTTTTCTTTTTTAATTTTCCATCATGGGTGTCGTTTTCGGGGTTTTGAGGGCATCCAAAGCCTATGGTAGCGTCTAAACTGAAATCCAAGATGGCGGTTAACAAAATTTTAAAATTTTCCATCATGGACGTCGTTTTTCATGATGGAACATTCGAAAAACCAAACATAGAATCAAACCAAAATTATAACCGAAGAAACAAAAACAAGTTGATTACAATGACACCAATATTAAAAATAATGAAAAATAGCCCCAACTATGTCATCCTAATTATTTCCGTTACCGAGAACCGATAAGCACTTACCTGGTCATCATCAGACCTTCAGAATTTATCATGTAATAGTAACCCTGCTCAATAAAATCACTGATGAAAGCTAGAATCATTTATAAATTTCAAAAAAAATGTTAACTACAATGAAAGTACTCGTACATGACTCCTAGAGGAATAAAATACATTAGAGCTCTCAGAGAGTGAATAAAATAGGCATAAACATTGATGATGATGATGATGATGATAGGACTCCCTTTTCCGCACGTAGACTCCCATTCGGTCCGTTGTGTGTGGGGATTCTCGCTAACAAAGCCAGCCTAGCTCCGCCCAAAAGCACAGAAACTTCCTGGGAGCTTCACAGGCTTCACGGAGCGACCTCACTGTTCCAAGGATTTCTTCACGTTGAGAAGCCACGGCCTCGCATTCCAGGATGACATGGGCGGCTGATTCCTCGGCGTCAAGGCAGCCCCTGCAAAGCGGACTGTCTGTGGCGCCTATATTATAAAGATGTTTGTAAAAGGGTTATGGCCCGTGTTTGTTCCTATGATTATTCTAAGGTTATTTCTACTCAGGCTAAGAAGCTTTTTGGTTAATCGCGGGTGTACAGTCGGTAATGCCAATTTTGAGGCTTAAACAAAGACAACTCTGCGACACATCTGTGTTCTTGCATCTTCAGTTCGTTTTATTGTAGTATGTTTATTTCCCGGTAGAAGGCGCCTACTAGTACAGACATCAAATCGTCGAGGTCATCGAGCAATGTAATCCCTTTAAATTCACTGTCAATCAACGCAAAACCAATGAGTCAATTAAATTGAATTTTGGAGAACTGTTCCTTATATAATGCGTGCACTAAGGAACGATTTTTGAAAAATCGTCCCGTAAATAGTTTAAATAGGGGATGAAAATTTGTATTTCGGTTCATAATTTTTGCGAAATGAAGTGAAATGATAATACCCGACTATGTAAGGTGCATTTTAGTTGGGTGGTGCCATCTCACCGGCCGGATAAGATTTAACTGCACTATCTAGCGTACAGTATCGTAGTGTAGCTTGTCTATGCAGTTCGCTTCACAACCGAGAGGTGGAAAAGGTGGAAACTGAATAAAACATGATTTCTATTAAAATATGTACTACAAATACTGTACCTTTTCACTTCTATAATATTATATGTAAAATTGTACACTAAAATTCCGCATTTTCGCTAAAATTCAACGTTTGTTATCAGAATATAAGCAAGTGAACCTCAGTTTCAGATTTTCCGTCACAATCCTCGGTAGTATAGTGGTTAGTATTCCCGCCTGTCACGCGGGTGACCAGGGTTCGATTCCCTGCCGGGGAGTAAATTTTTTCGTTATCATAATTATTTTGTTTCCAATTTTTAAGAGTAAATGCAAACAGCTTAAGCTAGGAGTGTAGTCACCGTAACATTGTTTTTTTTTTTTCAAAATAATTAAAAGCTTTTTTTTTAGTGTGGGAAATCATCAAATAACTTCTCCCGCTCTGGGTGGAGCGGGAGGGCGTGTCAGACTTTTACTGCCTAAAACCCACCCGTGTTCCTTCAGTTGCCTGTGTGCCAGAAGCCACGGTATCTCTTTCGAACAACCCGCACCCCTGGCAGGATCATTTGAAGCTTTAGTTCTGTAAAAAATGTTCTTGTTGAAAGATGGTATTTCGTCAACTGGGGCACTGCGATAGTTCTTCATATTGCGTTTTATATTATAGATATCACGCTTCGTGGCGGGTCAAACGACTAGAGTAAGGAACGAATGAACAGACGAACCAATAGGATAGAGTGGGGTATGTATGATGCACTAGGCAATACTGGACATGTATTCGACGTGCTGTTCGGTAGTGGTTCGCCGACCAACGCAAATAAATTGTTACAGCTGTTAGTTGGTTGGTTGGTTTGGTTCATGGTTCTGACATGGTTTTTTTGACATCATGATGAATGTTAACATTTTTAGTATGACCCTTGATATCTGGTTTAAGGTTATTTTCAATTATATATAAATACAACCTTGCTGGATCAGTGATGGCCCAGTGGTAACGGCTGTGACTTACAAATTGTAGGTCGTAGGTTTGAACCCCGACAGAGGCTTTACTTTGTGTAAATTACTACCAAACCACAATGCAAAAATGATATATTATTAAATCACGCTACGACGCTACGCGCTACGGTGCTACGCTGCTACGGCGAAGCGCCGCGAACGAAGCACAAATGAATATTAATTTGATGCTCTGTTTTGAAATTAACGCGTCGAATCGTAAACGTATTGTTTTGATAAAGACAATTGTTATATGAATATCGTAGTAAATCGTAACTGTCCCTTGTAATAACAATTATGTATTTTTTGTAAATTTGTCGATAATATTTTATTCCAACATTCCAGGGTTGCCATAAATTAAAACATAGTTTGTTATGCATGATAACTAAATAGTTGATTTCGTATAACAAGGCAAAATATTACGTCACTCACGCATCTGTGCCGCTGGGACAGCGGCAGCGTCTGTCCCGCGGTCGCTCAAGGGTATTTAAAGACTGGGAGACGGTATGTCCCGCGGTCGCTCAAAACTTCTTACAAGTATACATAAGTATCTGTTCCATTCCGTTCTGAAAGCAATTTTCAACACCTAGACTAAACTACTAGATCTTGAAATAGAGTAGATAGTTACGGCAAACTGTACCGAACAGTAACGTTGCTACATAGATTTGACTGCGTTGCTACGCACGTGCCTAGAACGGGAACTGATACTATTAAACTACTTTTTAATAAGATTAGACATTTAAACAAACCTTTTTTATAGTAATTTCGACTGATTCTGACTTATATACCGTATACGGCATAAGGATGGCATTAAAAGCAAAAAAGTAGTTACAATACCAACTGTTTACTGCAGCTGCAATTTGTCATGCCACCAACGCAATAGAAGTCAAAATCGATTGATCGGACTGTAAAAAAGGTTTAGTTTAATGTCTAATCTTATTTCAAATGAAGTATAGTATATAACAAAGCAATACTCTCGCTGTCCGGTGTCTTACGTTTACTTCAAAATACACAGCTATTCGTAAAGTCAACAAGATTTTCCGGAAATTGGCGAAGTGATTGTGCAAAAATTGCAGTTGACCATAAAAAAAATCCATCAGCAAAGGCTCACTCCTTTCCTACACACAAATGTACTGTTATTTTAAGATTTACGCCCAATCACACGATATTGGCAGTTGCTTGGAAAAACATATTTTATTCGTGGTTTGAAGACTTTCTGACTGCCGAAAGCTCCACGGAAGCCAGTGTTTTTTTTTTTTGTATTTGTAATTTAGACAGGTGTATTAATGATTCATGATTATAATTCGTTAAATACGTATTTGTTATGGGTTGATCACAAATCATATTTTCATCACCGTATTACCTAATACTAAGCTGCAAATTGTAAAAAACGTACTTAGGGAACTTTGAATTTTACTCATCTCATCTCAACCGATCCTACCTCTACGATTCATGCTAGCCTAGTACCAAGTGGCTGAAACCATGGTATGACTTCCGCATTGGTTTTCGAATTAATGCTATTATTACCAAGTCTGATGGTACAGGGTGCAGTGAATCCGTCACCATGGTAACGCTACGCGTACGTTTTACCAGGAGGACAGGATTACTAAAGAGTTCATATCAACCATGGAGTGGTTTTCAGTTCACAGCGTGTTCGTGAAAACGGTACGATTTTTATTCAATAGTGTTAACATTTTTGCATTTTTTTTAACATGCCTTGTTAGTTTGTTGCTGCTGAATGGGATCACAATGATTTAATGTACTTAATATATATATATTTTTTTGTGATTCGTTCATATTTGTTTTTTGTTATAAACATGTACGTACTATTAAACACAGAATTTATTACAAAAAAAAACCTTATGGGTATGAAAGAAAATACCCATTTCTTAAAAATCGGTTGGTTTTATAAGACTTGAAGTGAAAATTATGTAACTGGAATCGTCTATAAAGATTCATACTGGTTTAGTATGTGTGACAACAATGAATTAATGTACGTGTTGCAGTTCCTCTCCTATTGCTTTTGCATTTCCTCGTCTAATTTTCGAATGTCTGTCGCGCAAGTACATACAGATGAAAATTACTTTTATGTGAATGCACAATCAAGTCCAAGAGATAGATAGCAGGGGGCGACGGTCTGTGACAACTTCCTAAAATGTCCCTTACTGGATATATATGAGATCAGTTTTGCGGCACTAGTTATGATTTTACCGCTACCATTTGTAGTTTTTTTTTATCACATTTTGCATAATGCTGTTACATAATTAAGTTTAAGTCCCAAGTACGTTAAAGGGCCTTAAGCCAATTGCATCAAAAAGCCCTCGAATCCAGACTCAGGGCTACTGCTAAGAATGTCGAATGTGAAAATTCAATAAAACTTTGAACTGCCCCTCTTGCATTATAATCAGGTCGTAATGTGGTCAATTCGAATAAAGGGTGTAACAGTACCTTTCTAAAAAAAATATGGTAATATTTGTCGTTTTTGACTACACTGTTTTTTACGGATAAACAAACCATTTGTGTTTAGTATTATAATCAAATCTTGAACTGGCTATTTGTTTAGTCTACGTACTTGTGTAAAAGCATTATGCCTTTTTACAGTACGTTGACTATACAACACGTAGTCTTCGAGCTACGTTCCAAGTTCAATGTTAAAAGTTCAACAGCCTATTGATTTTCCGGTCGATTGCCAGGCACGTTGAATGCTTCCACCCTAGTAAGACAACGAATATGACGTCAGATAAACTCAAGCCCTCGTATTCGAATGACGTCATCGACAACGACATCAGACAAGTAAAAGATGGAGCTTACAGCATCATGCTATCCCTTTCCTTTGTCGTCAATAATAATTTGCTTATTTGAACTACCTTTCGGTGCTCTGTTTGGAACTCATTTTTATTTTTATAGATGTTCCCCGATCACTCAAAGACAGCTGGAACAATTTGGTAAATTCTTTATGTTTTAAAGATATTTATATTTCTAATATGGTCACATATATAAGGGTGGTTTAGTTTTAATGTGTGTTTAATAATAAGTATTTTTTCCACGTGTATGGTGTCTTATATTTACATAGCAAGTAGTCGTATACGAATTTGTCTGGGTTAAGTACCACAACTAAAACGTGAAGCTAAAAACGAAAATACAAAACTAAAGATCAAAGTTATATTTAATCAATCAGACAAATTGTAATGACCAAACATCCCCGAAACACAAAAAATATTCAATCATGAGTATGAGTGCGAGAGCCTTATGCATGTGTTTATACATAGCGCATACACATACACAATAGACAGAAACAGAATGTGCGTGTGTGTGAACTCCACAAACACGCAAGTACATGAGACACTACTCAGTACCTAAGGCTTCATCTTTGTGGAAATAAGTTATGTCATAAAGCTCTAGGATTTCGCACTATATGTTATAATACATTGGATCACTTTCGGCTGATCCCAATAAAATTATGTCTTCAAATGGTAGTCCGTCGAATCCCTTGAAATATACAAATTGTGATTTAAAAATACCACTATGCACTAATGGAATCCTAGTACAGAACCGGCCATTTACGCAAAATTGACTCATATTCCACCTGTTGAGCTCTTTCTCAATGCGCAGGTCCACAAACGACTGCTACCATTTGCTGGTTGTCATTGCTGACAGCTGTCTCTAATAAAGTAAATTTTAGACTCAGCATTTATACTTCCCTGGCACACGATTGTACCGTTTAGAAGAAACTTGCTTGCTTGGGGTCTATAGGTAGGTATACCGCTACGCACCCTTCGGGGATTACTAGCATAATGTTATGTTTTGTTGATTCTTGCTAAATAATTATTTTGTTTTGACATGACAAAACAACTGACTTAAACTTTACTGGTGAAATGTGGGCATACATACTATAGTTTCACTTCTGCGTAATCCTTCGGGAAAACAATCGCAATAGTTTCGATTGTTATAGGTTACTAATGCCATGAAGTACTGGGTTCAATCCACACTTGAGTCACAAAGTTTTTTTTTTGCATAGTAACTTCTCATCAGCAGCCCTTGTCTGAATTAGCCATTAGTATCTAGTAGACCTCAATTCACTCTCCCCTATTAGACGGAAGTTAAACATAACTGACAATATTCATTATAATTATTTATTTATTTAAATTATGGAGTTTCTTGCCCGTTCTTCTCCATAGAGATCTACGTTTTGGAATGGGCAACTAGCTTCAACTTTCCAACTAGTCGACTTTTTGACAATTCAAAAGTGCCTGTAAATGGTTTAATTGAAATAAATGCTTTGAGTTTGAGTTTGAGTTTGATTATATTTAGAACACCTCCGCCTTGAATAAGTCTATAGAGACTTATTCAAGGCGATGTTTTAGGCCACACAATGAATTATTTAATTAATCCTAAGTTCAGGCAATAAGAAGCATAAATTAGTGAAGGTTAATAAGTTCACCAAGTGTAAGAACAAATTGGATGTATTTGTAGGTATGCCTTATATATATTATATATTGTTACGAGCTTGGGGTTCGTGACAATTACAAACTGCCAATATAAATTGGCAAAAATGACACTTTAATTAAACACACAAATTACAAAACACAATTTCACTTCTGATCACTTTAAATCGCACTTGTAGATCGCTTACGATGTTTTCGCCTATATCGCTTGTTCAATACTGGTTGGGTCTTTTTTACAAGCTAAGCGACTGCACGCTGAGGGCACCCCCTGTGGGGTACGGACCTCGGCTGACTGGTTGGGTCTTGATCCGTTCTGGCCTTTTATAGGGCCCTGGGCACATTCTAGAATCTTCTACAGTAGAAGAATCTAGAATGTTCAAGTATATACCATCCCCGACTGAACTGATATTGATAATTCTAGAAGGTTCTAGCATAGAAATTTCTAGAAAGATCTTGACTTAATTAATTCTGCTACTCGATACTGGATGGCGCTAGTGGTAACTAATCCAGACATTACTTTTGGCGTGTAACAATATAAGTATTTTTTTTTCTAATATATTTATTTACGTGTTATATAATAAACTGTATGTCTAATGGGATTTTCTATCGACAAAAATAAGAAACTCCCATACCACCTTTGATCCCTTATTAAACCCATTTAGTTAGATTAAATATCAGAAATCCTTCCGTAGTGGTCACATCTGTTAGCTATTAAAGGAACTCTTGTGCTAAATTTCATGCTTCTAGACACAGATGTTGAGGCTGTGTGTTGTCTGATCTAAGATTTTTAATGAAGATGTACCTAAGCCACCGGCCCACCGCATAGACGACAAGAGAGTCAACCTGAACTTAATGTTGACACTCTCAGCATTGCTTCTCGTTCTGATACTGAAAATACTAGCAGCGACCTCAAAAACCATGAAAACAACACCAAGAACGAAATTAAATAAATTAAAAGGAAAAATATACAAAATAACAAGAAAAAGACACGATAAAAAAATAACTACAACAAAAACCATAGGCGCCTAATTAGACTATTTACTGAAATTCTGTCAGTAACTTGAACGTAACTGGAGAGTTGTAAAACTATCAAATAGCAGTACTTATATCGCGAGCACTACGTACGACCTTCAAAATCACATTCCTGAAAACTTCTTAGTGTTTCATGATAGCCTAGTGCTTCGAATATATAGGTTGATCAATACTGGCTTCCGAGCACATGGCACACCAAAGCGGTTTCCATGACAACGATACAACTACAGTGAAGTACGCTGTACTCATGCAGTATACTCTAAATGTACACATGAATGCAATAAATAGATTTTATTTGATTTGATTATTAATAAAAAAATACTAATGTCCTCTTTTCGTCTTTAACCTCTGAGTTGACTTAGATGCTAGACGATCTTAGCACGGCACGGATTCACGGAGCATGGTACGGAGGTCGGACTTCAGATGAATATGTCAAAGAGCAAGTTGATGACAAACAGCGCGCATTGCAAGATCACTGTGGCGGGTGGGGAGGTTTAATACGTTGACAACTAGGTTTTAGATGTTTCCATGCGATTTTTCGTTTTTGAGTTAACAGTGTACTCTCACATCAACATTACAGTTGTACCTCTATAGCAACCAGATCCTTCACAGGTGTATTAGAGATTAGACAAAAACCAAAGAAATGTACGCTTATAATCCTAGGCAACTTTAACTTCCATATTACGATTCCCCTACAATGAACGAAAATGAAACGACAACCTTAAAACAAGTATTTTGTATTTATTGGATTAATCTGGCATTATTGTAGGCCTGGATTTTGTCTAATTTTGCATTATACAATTTATACACTAAATTGAATGATAAGGATAAATTTTAGTTGCTATGATGTGGCTGATGGCATTGCTCTTTTGCTGCACTCGTAGCTGAGAGGAATATCTAACGTTATTGTTAATCCACCCGTGTTTTATGAGAAACTATCAAACTTCTACTTTATCATCAACAAGCCATTGCAGACCTCAACTAGACATTGATCTTTCTAAGATAACGCCATTAAACGTGTATGTGCGTGTTAGGGGTGTATTTGGGTGTATAATCATGTCGGTAAGCCTTACATGTGTGCAGCAGCACCCATACCAGTCACGTATTGGGTTTAATCAATCTGTGACGTCACGATACGTCATGCCGTAGATATCCAAACCATCGCTTTCGTTCTTATGGAATCCTAGTAACACCGGAAGCAATTTTTTTTTGTCATTGACTTTTTAGGCTTAGTTTTGACCGACAAACATGTCCTGTGATTTGAGTAGGTGTGTATGTGCACGATATCTAGGGACGTTTTCATTCGTAATACTTACAAAAATTAAATTATTAATTGAAACTAGTGACTCGCTCTTACTTTGCACGGCTTTTACAGCGTGACTAAGCATGAAGATTTATTTGTTATTTGTGAGTATAAAATTATATTATTATTACTACTAACCCGTCCCAGCTTCACGTGATTTTTACGATTTGGTTTGCCAAGGAGATTTCTTTATTATTAAATCAAATTATAAGCAATGAAAATAAATGACAACTACACATTACTACAGCTACGTCGACAAGATCACAACAACAAGAAATTTTCCTTTAGAGTCGCGTATAAATATAGCAAACAAATTAGTTTTATTTGCACCCAGGTCAGGTAATAACCTAAAAGTATACATAGTTAAAAAAATGCAGAATAACCCGTCGATTTCACCGATATCGAAAATATAGTTGCAAAACTGACTTGTGCATCACTATGTTTGGAACATGCGTCCTGACATTGTTGCATCAGCCAATCACAACCGCTGTATTTTCTTCGTCCCCCGGCCCGCAGTGGTGAGTCGTGTGCCTAGACGAAATCGGTCTAGCAGCTCTCAAGTGGTTTATTTCTCTTTGCTCCTCAATGTGCGTCCCTTGCGGCGTTTCCACTCACTTATGCCTTGTAAGTAGGTATCTTTTGTTGTACCAGTGGTTTAAAATAGTTATTTTTGAATATAATAAAATATTACCATAGATCGTGACTTAAATAAAGTATTTAAAACTCATTTTCATTACTCATTTTTCTTTTACTACATTTTATTTGGTAACCTTGAAAATCGTAGGAGGGTAATGTAGTCCAGGAGCTCATCTTTAGTTGTCATCTGAATGCCTTTTAACTTTCTCGTGCTACTAGGAGCGCATAAATCATAGGAGATGTAGGTATATTCTGGTAGAATAGGACATCGCTTGAAATTGTAATAGGTAGGTGTGTATGGATAGACTCTAAAGCGGAGTAACAGATGGCACTGTAATTAAATCAAAATAATGTAGAACCTAACTACAATGAAATATAAACGTCACCGTGATGCCAAATCTGTAAACTAAGTGCAGGATGACAGTTTAAATAACAGCAAAGCACCGGAGTGAACTTTTCACAAGGACTGTTCGGCAACGCAAAGTCAGCGGAACGTTTGCTCTTGATGCAATATTTTTTTGTATAAATTTAGTTTAGCTTCAACAAAACATTCTTATGACTTTAAATTTGATGATACCTCATAATGATGACTGGAATACGGTACGATCGTACATGAGAATAAAGCACAATGAAGTACTAAACAACTTGTAGTAATTTTAATGTCAGACACTCTATTCATTACATAGTTATTTACAACTTTTAAAATCTATTGTTAATGAATCTCCTGTTAAATAATAATTATGTACGCAAAATACGGTTTAATACATGAAGTTGCGGAGAACCTTAAATAATGAAATGTTCTCAGTATTAGACTAGTAATACCTAATACTTATTAGTTCCAAAAATATAAGAGAAAACATTGTGCCACACCGGAGGAGTTTGACAAGCAAGAATCGATGGCTACCATGTATACTGAGACGGGGTCGTTCAATGAAAGGCTTATTTCGTTTTAACTCGTAATCGTTTAATCAAATCATAATATATAATTGCAACACACACGCGCACTGTCAGCTCTTCAAGCGAGTCTCTCTTGTTTGATAACTTTCTAAATGAATAACATTATGAGACAAAATGTCTGATAATGTTATTCAAAAAAGTTTCCACAGTACCAACTTAATACTTACCCACTACCCCATCCTCTTGCCCCTATTCAGTTCACTAACACGAAGCCCACCCCACCGCTTTTCTGTTGCTTTGAATATCTACCCGTCAAACTAACGTCGGGATTATGCTGCCCTGGTAGTATAATATTATTTTAGTTCATTTACAGTCCACCGTTATTTATTTTTCGAGAGTGGCACTTACTTGAGGCACATTTTTTTTATTCCGGGCCATCACCGTCATTATGTTTACCGAACAAAGGTGCAAGTATCAATGGCCGCCGTGTGTACCTACCTATACAAATACGTTTTCATACAACCTCCCTTACTGCCCAAACTTCCCCCCACCCCTTATTTAGCACAATACCGCGTAGCCCACCCCACCGCCATTATGTTGCCTTAGTCACCTACCCGCGTTACAAACGCTTCGAGATTATGCTGCCCTGGTAGTTAGTAGTCAGTGTTAGGCGGTAAACCACCACCAAGTTGAGAAAAAGAAATTGAAATTTAAAAAAAAACCGAAATCGGCAGCTGTTTTTCACCTGAGATTTTTTTTGAAAATTGATTTCTTAATATAATTCAATGTTAAGGTAACCTACCTAATGCTTTAATTGACTGCTTTGTCGTAGCTAACATAGTCATATGGTAATTTAATACTAACAAAATATGGTCAAAATTAGTCGGAAATCAACGATTACTTTTTGTTTCATTTATTTCAGAAGTTCAATTTAATTCTTTCATAAGCACATAAATGCGTTGCATGGTAAAATGTTGGGCATCATTATCAGCCGATACAGCTAATATGAAGGAATTTAGAACTGTAATGGATTTTCAAAGGAGATAGATGATAGATGTTTACTATTAGCTTTGTTTTTGCTTGTGTTTCACACAAGCTTTTTGTAAAAAAAACCCAAGGATGGAAATTAAATAGTTGACACTAAATTACACAAAATATTGTAATTAATGGGGAAGAATACTTTCAGGCTAAATCAGTTTTTGTTTGCCTTATCCTGTAGTGGAACTTTTTATAGATACTTTTAATTTGACTAAATGATGTGTTTGGTAGTGTGTTTTAAGTGAAAAAGGGGAATACTGATTTTTTTTTAAATAATACCTAACTTCTGCAAAATGTATTGAATGTCACTAAATCTATTAAAATCTAGAATTCACTGGCGCATAACGCACAGCTGAAACCAACGGGTCAATTAAACAATTTTTTTCAAAAGTGTTCCTTATATAATTATTAAAGAAGAGTTTTTGAAAAATATTAGGTTAATGTCGATGAAAATTTCGTTATTTTTGCCGATGGGATATCTCATCGGACGCACGGCTTGTCATTTGATAAATAACAAGTAGAAATGATAATTCCTAACTTATATACGTCTATATTTTACGAGTACGACAATGTAACTTGCATTTTAATCGAGTGGTGCCATCTTACCGGCCGGATGAGAGATGCAACTGCACTGTCTAGCGAACAGTGTCGGAACTTGATCGTAATGCTTGTCTATGCAGTTCGTTACGCAACCGACAGGTGGATGAGGTGGAAAAGTGAATTGAATATTATTTCTATCAAAGTACTAGTAACGCTAACGTAATCAGCTTACTAGTGTACCTTTTCTTTTTAACTCCCTATATGTGTCAAATTGTACAATAAAACTCTGTAATTTCACTAAAATTCAATGTTTTGTATCAGAATATGAGCAAGTGAACCTTAATTTCGAATTTTTCGTCACAATCCTCGGTAGTATAGTGGTTAGTATTCCCGCCTGTCACGCGGGCGACCAGGGTTCGATTCCCTGCCGGGGAGGACTTTTTGTTTTCTTTATGTTTTGCGAAACCATATTGGTATCGTTTTTTGGCTAAAGAAGTAATATATTGATTGCGTACTTAAAGCATTGTAAAAATAAAACTGGCAGAGGAGTGCACTTTCTGATTGAAGTAAATTTTCACTTCAAAAGACAATAAAGACTATTTGAATGCCAGTAGTGCTTTCAACTGCGTGACATTTTTTCAACAATCTATTGACTGCTGCGCTAGACGTACGTCTAGTGCAGCAGTCAATCGATTGTCTTCTTTGTTTAGCTCCAGGGAATTGTTGTTGTGATCAGAGTTTCATGCATGTAATATTTTTTACACAAAATACATTTTTGGGGCGTATCTTTTGGGGCGCGTCGGTGATGTTTTACTGCGTCTCGGAGTGCTTAAAACCTTTTTTTTTAACCTTTACTGTAGTTTGTACATTATAAATTCATACCCAAAGAGAATTGCAGGGCTCCATTTTTTCCTTTTGAGTTTCGTATTCAAAAGGAAAAAACGGAACCCTTATTAGATCACTACTAAAAAAAAGGTTCCGACGAATTGAGAACCTCCTCCTTTTTGAAGTCGGCTAAAAACCATTACAACTTTTGTACCTTACCAACGATGCGGATGCATTTTTCAACGCCATATTATAGTTAGATTGGGTTAGGATATTTTTTAATAAAAATCCTTATTACAAAACCTGAGGGATCAAAATTGCAATTAATGCATTAATTCACGCTGCAACAGAACTCTGTTAGCGCCTCAGTACAATGAATGAGAATGAAACGACAATCATGAAACAAGAATTTTGGATATATTGGATTAGTCTGGGATTATTGCAGACCTCGATTTTATCTGCTTTAGCAGTTTACACCAAATTTTATGTTGTGGATAGAGTTATGACGCTACAATGGGACTCACTTCAATGATACGGCAGTTGCGCGGTTCTAGTACTCGTAGCTGACTTAGATATCTAATGTTGTTGTTATTGAATCCATGTTTTATGAGGAACAATCAAACTTTCGCATATAACGACGTAAAAAAAATTTGGGCTGACTGCTTCCAAACAATTTAAGATTTCATTTCGGACTCAAATGTCTCTTTTGAAGTCTGGGTTTCGTAAATAATAAATTTACCTGTTGAAACTATCTACAGTTCAGCATTCGAGAAGCTTCGCAATATCTTCTCGTCCCACATACCGCAGAGTCTAAAGACAATGACAAAGTCTTTGACCAGTGCGTGTTGCCAGTGATGACATATGGAACCGAAACGTGGTCGCTCACAATGGGCCTCATAAAAAGGCGCAAAGTCACCCAAAGGGCAATGGAGAGGACTATGCTTGGAGTTTCCCTACTTGATCAAATCAGGAATGAAGAGATTCGTAGAAGAACCAAAGTAACCGACATAGCCCGAAGAAGTGCCAAACTCAAGTGGCAGTGGGCAGGGCACATTGCTCCCAGAACAGATGGCCGATGGGGCCGAAAAGGGCGTGCCCAATCCGCACAGCGGATAAATGAAAATTCAATGTTCCATTCAAGGACCAAACATTTTGATGTTAGACATCACTTTATAAGAGATATAGTAGTAAAGAAATTAATGAAGATAAAATATCTTCCTATAGATAAAATGATTGCTGACATGCTTACAAAACCTTTGACCCGAGGAAAATTTGGAAAGTTTTTGAGTGAATTAAATTTGGGTACTTAGTAACGTTTAATTATATAAAATGTAACGTTTTAGTTTAAGGGAGTGTGTTGGAATTACATGAAGTATAAAACTTGTAAACTTAAAACTTATTTTATACCTATATAACTATTTGATATCTGTTCTTGTAAACAAATAGAATAAGTGTCAGCAATAAATTGTGTCAACTCGTCTTTTAGCCTTCCATGACGATGTGAAAGCCTGTGTTTTCCGTAATACAATTTAATCTATTTAAATCGTGCAGTTACTTTCATTTATTCCCCTCTTTCTAACACTATGTCATCTTAAAAGAGACAGATTGTTGAATAGCGGGAACCACGCGGGGACCTAGCGTACAATGCTAAAACGAACGCTTTCGGCAATGAACCTTCGTATGGTTGGGTTCAGAAAAGTAAGAGACAGCGTTGTGGATTCACGCGTTTTCAGTTGGAATAAAATAGGAAGACTACATAGTAAACCAAGTTACAATTTGCGGTGTTGTGATAGAGTGTAGTGTATTTTCTTTTGTGATTTGTGTAAGAAATCTTCATAAATTCAGTAAAATATTATATTATGTGCATTTATTTATTGTTAATTTGTTTTAATGTTACCATGGTGCCTTTTTAGTGGAGCAGAGTGTGAAACAAAAAGTAAGGGTGGTATGTGTCCAAAACATATTTATGAATATTATAATGTTGCACTTTCTAATCTTTATTAGCTTGGATTTAGTTCGAGATGCGCCTATGGCAAACCCTATGACCGATATTAATTTTTAGAGGAAGGTATTTTTTTAATGGAGCTCTTTAATTAAAACTTTTTATGTGAATGAAGTATTATATTGATGTAGAATTCTAGCAATGATAGTTTATATTTATAATCTCTTATCCAATGATTAGCACTATTTTTTTAGGTTCGTTATTCTAACTGAAACCATAAATCAGTCAAAGATTTTCCTTTCTATTTCTCCTTTCTTTTGTGCCTAAAACTGAGTTCTTGGAAAATAATGTATACTTCTATGTTAAATGATATCCTAGCAGAAATGCGGGATTAGACGTTGCTGACGATTTAACTAATTTTTATACGTTTCACAGAATAATATATTTTCAGATTATCCCCCCCTCCACCCTTGTATAGGGAGAAAATGTTTTTATTTTCTTTTAATGGACGGAAGCGGGATATTTGCATCTTGATATCAGGTTTAAAATTGCGAACCGCAAGTATGACATTCGCAATATCCCGTTGAGTCAGCTGATAAGTCCGAGCGGTTAAGTTTTTTCTCAATAATTTTGCACCGCTTTTTTGGTTACACATAATTATGTTGTTTATGTTAGTAAAAATTTAACCTTACACAGGACAGAGGGTAAAATATATTCTGTAAGGCCCTTTGTACACACGATTTTCGTCCCGTGACAAATTATGGTTTATTCGCCGTGTGTAAGCGTGGGTGTTGACGACACGGTGGCACTACGATACGGCACCGTAGGCATATACCATAGAACCATGTCAAATACAACAGTTAGCCAGTCTGAAGTTTACCAATATTCTTGAGTCACATTTAGTTAGTCTTATAGACTAATAATACTTTAGATAAACAAGAAACGCTTATCTATCACATAATTATTTTTAATTAAGTACCTAAAAAATATCACCGATTTTCTTTGATGATCATATGATACTGGAATGGCGCCAAACTGCTGGCATTAGTAAAAATGTATTCTGAAAAATATGGTGAACTATACTAGGAGCCTATTATATTGTATTGTACATCGGGCGAGAATTGACTGCAATCCACATCCGCGTATTGTACTAGGAGTGTATAACGCAAGAAGAGTTTCTGTCGGTTTTCAGACAGTCAAGGTTACGTCGCGTTACCGGGGTCGTCGGCGCTGCCTGAAACTCTCAAATGTACAACGATCGTGTTCCATGGACGTTGAACAGATATTGCAGAATAGCTAAATCATTCAATAGAATTAACTATCTCCTGGCAGCGACTTCGGACGCGTGAAATTTCTTAACACAAGTTATTATTTATATTTATTAGTATTTTACGTTATATCTATATTGTTAATTTGCTCACACATAATTATGTATAGTTAATGTAAACTGGAAGGGCGGGACCACCTAATATAAGCAAATATTTGCTTAAAAGGTGACTCCAAACTTAACAATGTAATATACACAAGTCGATGAAATAAACACTTTTATTTATTTATTTATTATCCAACACTCGGGCCTAGTGCCGGTTGGCAGATCTTTGGTTCTGAGACATGCCAGCAATGAATGTTGCTAAACTTAAAAAATGAAAGCATATCCTAGTGTTAGTAAGTATATCATGCATTTACCTCACCGGTCTCTTTAACAATTCGTTTCCCATAAATTACCATAGTTATCCTCGGTTTGTTTACTTTACTTTTATCTACTTTTATTGGCACTTACCTAAGTAGGTGCTAATTAAACTTCGATAGCGTAATAGTCTTTATTTTTCAGACAACAGTTGTTGCAAGGCTTGACCCCATTTCTCCGAAAAAAAGGAACAAAGCTGGCCTCAAATCTGATGAGGAACAAAATGCTACATAGGAAAGTCATCTCTTCACTTCACTCACACTTTCACCCAGGTATGTGGTTCTTTTTACCAAGTTTGTATTTTTATATTCTACTAGCTGCGCGTGCGACTTTGCCCGCGTGAATGTTGGAAATCATCGCACAAGAACGTATTACCGGGATAAAAATTATAATTTATGTTAATCCGGGTTAAAATCTATCTGTGTGCCAAATTTCATCCAATTCCGCTCAGCTGTTTTGGCGTGATTGAGTAACAAACATCCAAACATCTTCACAAACTTTCACATTTATAACATTAGTAGGATTATAGGAAGTAGGACTACAGGAATATCATCAACTAGAAGAGTTTATTCTAATACGGTTACAAGAGATTATTTATACGACATCGAATTGCTATAACACTTTTCACTAAAACTCCCAGATTGAAACCCCACTATACTATGGTTGATTTTGTTATAACTGTAAGGTCGGTTCAACCCAAAAATATACCTTTATTTATTTATAACATGTGTTTTATAACATGAATGATGTCATTCAACTTTAAGATGGTAATTTCGAGACAAATTATTATGCCTAAATGTTTTTTTTTACTGAAAATAAATGCAATTTACAAAACATTAAAACAAACAAAACAATTTGATATCGAAAGCACGAATCCGTATTTAAATACAAAGAAAACAAAATCTGCTGTAGAGAAATTTACTTTTCTTTTTAAAGGGGACCTTACAACAAGCTATTGATCTGCCAACGCAACTTCTAAAATGCCTAAATGTAACTCACAAGACCGAGTTTTCGCTATTTCTATCTCTGTCACACATTCCAAAGGATGTGGGTGACCCTCTTTTAGCTAGTGGAAAAATCGATCCCATTCTGACGATAACGTCACACGAGTAGGCCTCTACTGCGGTTGTAACGTCAACATTACAGCACTAGCTAGCTAGCTAGGCTATAAAACTGTAAATTGTTTTTTTTTTGTAATTTTTGCGAGATCTGGAAACGATACTAATGCCGAAGATCTATTTTTTTAATTTTTGTATGTTTGTCTGAATGTATGTTCCAGCATCACGCAAAAACTACTGAATAGATTTTGTTCAAACTTTGCATAGATATTTCTAATTTGTCTGCGCAGACCGTAGGATATAAATTATCACGCTTTTTGCTATGGGGGATTAGCAGTATTGCAATTTGTTCGTATTCTTCTATAGTTTACCGGAAATTATAAAAAGTTAGTTAAAAATCCAGTGCCGCGACAAAATCATACCGCGATACAAATACGTCCGTGTGAACGTGGGCTAAGAGGTGACTTTTTTTAATCGATGCAGAAATTATTTCGAGCTGATCATCGTATATTTATACTCATGACTGTACTCAATTATTTTTAAAATACTCTTACAAAACACAAACTCGATTTGCTCATGAGTAGTTTCAATTTACTAGACGTTAAAAAAAAGAAGACAATCATTATATTACAATGTTGAATAATATTTTTAGAAGCGCATAATAGGAATTATTAGAGGCTCGATTACCTAAATGCGGCACGATGCGGCTGTAATGGGCTTAAAGTTATTTTTTTTTAATTTGACCCGCGGAATTCAAAATATCATACGAAACTTGCAAATTGTAGCTCTGTGTTAAGTTGTCATGTTCAATTCGATACGTCACAAATGTGATAGAATAATTACGTCATACTTAGCTCTCGACAATACATTTACTGGAAATTGATATATACCAAAAAACTGTCTACAATCAATTTGCTTAAATATGGTGAAAAATGCAACAAAATGCGTTGCGTAGTTTAGAAGAACAATGTAGTTACAAAGACTGTACTACGCTAGAACAGCTCACGGTGTTACCAAGTAATACAACCGACGTGTGGTCTACTTTACAATAGCGAGTTATGTAAAATTATAGGCACAACTGAATACGTAGGTAAACTGCTCTGCATTAATGGGTAGAAGCCGGCCGATTTGTGTGGTATCACTTACGTAATACACGACATATGAATCTGCGTGAACATAAACACTTTCCCAACCGTACGCTACAAATTATTCCAACGTGTAAAGAGATAATAATAACCAGCTCCGCTGGTCCGAGTTAGAGTTAAATGATTTTAGTGATCATTGCTAACTTGCTCCAAGATTTTTTTTTTAATTTGTTCCACCGATGTGTTATCCAGTCCAGAAGACTTACCGGCTTAGTATTTGAAAAGCTACAATTATGTTCACTGGTCGAAATGGATCATAAACGGACTAGGTAGGTAGCCACATAGGTACCTACCTATGTGGCTACCTACCAAGGACACATAACTACAAAGACTTGTAAACTAGACCATTACAAACACTAGGGTAATTAATTTCGTTTCCTTTTCGTCAGTATCCGAGGGTTCTATGAAATCACTGCATTGCTACAATATTTTGCTCTTTGCTTCGATTCTGAGAAACTAAGTAACTCATACGCAGTTTCCATAAACATTTCAGTCAATGTCACTAAGGGGTTAACGACCTGACCCTTATGGTTTCACGAGAGTTAGTCAGGGGTGGTCCTCATGTAAACGACTCAGTATTTCCCAACCTATTAAATTCGTTACATTATAGTATAGCTTCACACCGCTGGTATTCTGATGGTGCGGTTTATATGGATCAATATCGTCAGTTTTACATTAACGATATCTACACGATAACGATGTCTCAAAGACCTAACACTGCAAAATCAACTAAAAGAAAGCAGCCATGAGTCAAGTTGGGTATGGAGACTCCTTAACTACGCTAGACTGAACAAGCAATATCTGGCTAGCTAGTGCGAGAGCGGGAAGAAAAATAGACGAGTCGTCAGAAATCGTTTCGTAGCATGCAGTAATAGCAAAGTCGTTGTATTATTCGCACGTCATGTATTCTGAGGTTCGAATAAGTTCATGTGTTACTTGAACTTGAATAATTTGTGATAATGGAAGTGAAAGAAAACAGGCATTAGCGTGTGGTTAATTAATAAGAAAGTGACGTTTATTTTGTGAAATCGATCGGAATGAGACATGATTGTGTTTGTGACCGAATGCTAGCGTGGCGCATAGTCATTCTCTGTTAAAATCTTACGTGTTTGACGTGTGTTCATTTCACATACATGACTTGAAGGTAAAGTGCATAATAAGCGAGTTGTGAAAATAATAAACTTAACTCTACTTAGTACAGATGTAATATTAACCTTACATATTTTTGTAAAGTCAGGGAAATAAATTGTGAGATAATAAAATTGACTACCGGCATAAATTGTCCGTATATTCAATAGGGATAGGCCGAATATTCGCTTTATGTTTAGTTTTGGCATATTCGGCAGGTTTACTGAACATCACAGTGTATAAAAAAATCAATAAACATAATATGAAGTAACACAATTATTAAGAACAAGTGGGTCCTTTTAACATAGCCAAAAATGTTTTTTTTTGCTAATAGTACGCACCATGAGAGTTGAAAACTGAACACAGTGTTTTCTGTTTCACTCGCGCTGCACTCTGATGATGAATTTTCAATGCTCGGTTCAACACACAGAGTTGAAAATCGCTCGAAAACATCCCGCGGCAATTTTATTACGTGTGTGAACTGAATATCGACTAATGCGTGGCAAGTACTGCCGAATATTCGACCAAATATTCGTATTTAGTAAAACCTGTATTCGGCCCATACTTATATTCAAATCACACAGCAAATTGGTGTAGGATGTCAAATTCCTTAACAATTAATTTCCTTGACTGGAAATACCCTAACGATTGATTACTATGTTATTATTTTAAGTAATAATTTATTAATGTTTGTCTTATAGTCCCTAGTTCAGGCTGCCTGTAAACAAGCGTAGGGTAGTATGGTGTTGGTGGGCTATCTGTGGGTAGTACCGTGGTGGAGTAGTGTTTGGCTCAAGGCGCACCTAAACGGGCAATACTTTTTTGGCAATACGTAACTGAAACACATTGCTGCGATACTCAGCAATATTACCCAGCCTTTCCGGCAAGTTTTGTAGCAGAACTTTTAGAACTATTTTAGCAGTCAGTATACTGTAAATGATAATAAATACCGGCCATACAACTATATAAATATTTCCGGGCCATGCAACTTCTACACATGTTCTAAACAAAAGACACTATTCGTGCTAGTCTGTGTGACCACGTTGTTCTTTTAATTAACAAATGTATTTTATTGTGGTTTGCACCATCATTTGGAGAAATTATTCCAAAAGGTTAGGTATAATACATCAGACAAGACCCAAGCCAAATCAAAAACTTGTATAACGATATTTGGTTGGTGGAAATTGGTTTTAAGTAATGACTAAGTATTGAGTTAGGTTCTGTAATACGGGCTTTAGAATATGATAATTTTGACATGAACGGGCTTTTACCCGGTGTACTTTCAGTGTCGGTTAACCTGAACGTTTTAAAATGTACCAATACTACTGATATCTGAGTTATCAGCTTTAAGCGAAACGATTGTAATGTCCTTATAGTACACCATCAACGTTTGTATACTAACTTACAACGCTCGATAACAATATTTAATTTGTTACATTTCACTAGCATTTATGTCAGTGTAACTTAAAGTCACAAAGTAATAAATATATGTTTGTAAAAGACTTTTCATTATTCTTACTTGTCATTTATACACTCGATTGCACATCAATAGTAACAAAATGTAAGCTGACCTTGCGTTTTATTATAATATATCGTATACGTTAAGCCAGGTTGAGGTCAAAATGTTACCACCGACGTGTGCAGTCGAATGTAAAAAAGACAAAAGAGCTAGCTACTTTTTTGTAATGTAAACACAATTAATGATTGGTACACAGTCATGAATTGTGTGTATTTGCTGACTACTGTAAATTTTGTAAATAAACGCCTAAAATGCTTTGCCATGGTTTTCTTTGTATGTATCACATCATGATCACACGAGTATGATCATGACAACTTCCAGTACCCAATAACTAGGTTATTGGTAAGTAGGTCTACCAATCGTCCTTATACGTGTCATAAAGACCAACATTGACAATAGCATTACGAGCGTTCATCCCGCACGGGCTGGCAACCTCGCATTTATAGTGGTTATTTCATTAAATATGAATCAAAGTACAGATGCCAGCACATCAAGCTACCCCAACCTGTTAAATTTCTTTGATATATTTTCAACTCTATCACATATATTTAAGGTTCATGTTCAATTGGGAAAATTTTACAGTTTGGAGTAGCTTGAAGTACTGGCGTCTATACTATTTTTCTTCCACCAAACACTAGATCCAGGTGTTTATTATTATTTTTAAAATATCTGTAAAAAATTGCATACATACTAATAAATAAGAAAGATCTAGTGCTTGGCTGAAAAAAAATAGTACCTACTTGGATTTATACTTAATAAGATAACCACTAAAAACCACTTGACATGGAACGTTGCCAGCCCGCACTGGATGAACGCTATTAACGATCCCGGTCGTGGTACAACAATGAAGTCGTTTGATGCAGGCGTCGATACTTGTACGAATTTTTATGTTAGACCATTATTATGTGCATTATTCAACATCATTAAAAAATTCATTGCTCTGCGCTCGTATTAAATAGTTTCTTGCTGTGCATTCCCTTTCATGGGAACCTACTACACTTTGCCAGAGACAACTTTGTTTCATCTTCTTCTTTCTGAATGACTGACTGATTGACTGAACAAAATATGCAACATAATAGAGAATTTTGAAAAACTTAACCGACTCAAAGCATCCAATTATTTATTTTTAGTAGGTCATGGGTAAGCACTTTTCATAAACTTAAAATATCGTATTATAATTAAATTACCCTTGACTGCACCGAGCACCAAGTTAGCAGTTGGTGCTTGGTGCAGTCGAGGTTAATTATAGGATCGAGCGTTATCTATAGGTATACATAGGTAAAGCTCTATGTTTACCTTTAGATAACATAGGTCTAAGGGGATGTGTTTCCGAGATACGATGATAAAACTTCCACTTTCTAACTGAAATAATCATGAACTTTTATACTGAAGTTCATGATTTTTTCAGTTAGTAAGTGAACTTTAATCCTTTTTATGCTGTGCGTGGTCTGTAAGTGAATTAGAGGACCCAAAAACACGAACTACAACCACACTAAATCACAACAGAAAAATGTTGCCAAGCAGGTGATTACGTGTGTTGCGTACAAAAATTTTATGCGTTGTTCTAGTAGTTGCGAGGTGTTTACGTTGTAGCTAGTGTTTGCAGACAGACATAACGTTGTGTTTGCAATGTAGCCGGTCGCTAGTGCGCAGTCTTGCTGGTGGTTGCGTTGTGGCCGTGATCTGGTTGTGATGTTGATCGCCCCCGATCGCCTCCACGAGGACACGGCGATGCTCCGCCCAAGCTGGGCAGACCGCCACCGTATGCCCCACCGTGTCCTCAGGGATCGCTCACATGGTTGATTTTGACGAACAAATCTGTTCCGTTTGAATAAAGTACAAATTTTTACATAAATTAGGTTTGGCTGCTTGACATATGATCGGGCCCTTAAAGATTTTTGTAACTTTGTGAAAACAATTTCCTGTTTTTGGTAGAAACAAAAATAATAGAAGATACTAAATAGTACTTACGAGTAGGTTTAGTTAACCGCAAGGTTTGTAAAAAAAACAGTATAAGTTGGCCTCTTTTTGAAATGGTTTTTCATACTACGCTCGACCAGCTCAAGGTTAGCGATACTAGCAATACCAACGTATGGTCGGCTATACCTACCTACCGGTAATGGCTAAATTACTTTTATGGTATGCGTGTATTCTTGTAGGTGTGTGTATAGGGAGAATTGAAACATTGAAGTTCTTTTCAGTATAATTATTAACGCACGATATTAATTCTTATGACAAACACTTATTACACGTCTGTAATGGCGGGCACGGGATAAATATCGTTCGCCACGCATGCAAGCCCGATTGAATACAAAACGTGTGTTTAGCTGTCGATACAAGTTGCGCCAAAATATAGGATACTGCATCGGCTTCAAAAATATTGGTCACATATCAGAATGCATTAATATGCATTGATTCCAAATATATCGAATATTCTCACTTTATCCATTTCTGCCTTTTCACTTCAGTTTGTGATCAAAAATGTTTGAACTCATTTCGGCAGCAAAACACCTGCCTTGCAATACGTGCCCCTCATACTGTCTAAATATGTGACATCCTATCTTACACCGGAAATACCAATAAAAATCCTGTATTCGCATCGAAAAGATCCTAAGATATGGCGTGATCAAGATCCAGGGAGACTTTCGTAACGGAAACAAATAGGACCAGTATACATTAAAATATTGGAACTGTAATTGTGACGGCAGATCTTTCATTTCATATGAGTGTTTGCCTTGGACTTAAACATCGCATACAATATTGTTGAATTATGAACCGTGCAAAAAACTAGCTGTGTAAGTAGAAGTGACTCCATCTGTAGGATTCAGCAGAAAGCAGCTAGATAGCAGCCGGCAAAATAACTCGTTGTGAGTCTGTTGTACTTGCTGGCTGACTACGTTGAGCAACATGTTGTCGTATAGGTGTCGCTACAAGTTTTAGAGTTTATCAACGCCATCTATGTACTTGCAGACCACGTGACTGACAGGTCTCAGTTAAAACCACACCTCCTGCTTGCGTGTAATTTTCTGATACTCGAAATATACTGGTGTTGCGAACCCCGCAATGGCTTGGCTGTTTAAACAATCTCGAGTTTATTATAAGCTAAGGTACCCCGCGAAATTTATTATAAATAAATTAAAATAAATTAACTTTATTATTTATACGCTTTATTCAATTGCATATCAATGTCAAGTTGTTTGTGGATCAAAATATGATTCTCGACAGTAAACTTATTATATTCATTCGTTGTAAAGCTATACGTACTACAGTTAATAAAAAAAATAGAATCTTCATACAACTCCTCTGAACATACATAGAAATTGATGATATTCCAGTCTGGCCGTCTAGAGGATACGTTTATCACCCGTTAGTTTAATATAAACGAATACGTGTTTTACAAATTTGATCTTTATTATTTACTGGAATCATCAGTTAACTACTAGAATTTTGCCGTCGGACTGACAAGTATCAGGGGGCCTACTCTCTAAGCACGAAATCCGTAATCTCGGTCGAAGTTACGGGCATTTCCTACTCCGTATCACTTACGGACCTATGACTAATTTGGGGCCCAAACTAAAAATGAATTACTACACGATTTGACAGTTGTCCATAGTCCCTATATGGTTTTACCCGTCCAAAAAAGTTAATTAACCAGCTGTAGGAGTCACTTTGAAGTTTCGAACTATTTTCGGACGGGCCCGTATTTTCACTGACAGAGTTCCCGACGTATCCCCCCAGGAACGTATTTACTCGACGGCTGGTCTGAAATCATTATAATTCTGTAAATACATATTTGTTACGGCCGCGCATTATTAATATTTTGATCATTATACAACTTGATAGTGACCTGCCAGTCTGCTTTATTCATGTGTAAAATTATCTTTAAAGCAAAGTATTTTATGTGCATCTTGCCAGTAGTAAAAGGTAAGTATTTATAGTTTATTTGCGCAGAAAAAAATCACATCAACTTGATATAAACTCAGCATCAAAATCTTTTTTTGTCTCCAGGTAAGTACAAAATATTAATAGTAAGACTACAGACAGAAAGAATTCCCGCTGTTGCCCGGTCATTCTGCTGGACTTTCGAGGAGAATGCAAGTAAGCCTTCCTTAGGAACATACATACAATCTCTTCTACTGTAATCGACTCAATCGAAGTAGTGTATAATCTGTTAAAATTGCAAATTTAGACGCCATGACACGTTAATTAAAACTTTGGCTGTTCCATACTGCGTATTTAATTCTGTTTTACTTTCGTGTTCCTACCTACGGCAATACGGTCATCGCTCAGAAAAAAAATTATGCTCATAAATACATAAAACAGTTATAGTTTAAGAGTGAGTATTGAGCAACATGGATCAAAATGAATATAATAAAATAATAAACAACTCTTCAGCATTTTTTTGGAATTTAAGGTTGTTGTTAATTGCAAGGACTTCCTCGTGAAGGTGATGCCCTTTCTCTTCAAGTTCCAAGTTCCCGAAAATTGTTTATCATACGTTTATGCCCATCGTCCCCAGAACTTGAAAATAATTTATTTGTAAAGTTCACACTTGACCGTTCCTCGTACTGACGTCTCGAAGGTGTTACAATAAAATAAACTCAGTACCTAGTAAAAATTAACCTTATTTCGAAAGATATATTTTCTCTATATATAATTTGTACTATATGTTTTGAGATAGTTTCGAGATATATCCAGGGTATGTTAGGGATGTATCCAGGGGGTAAATGTGTCCATATTGTTCAGGGGAGTAATAGTTTTGATACTCTCATTCGCACTCATTGACACCACTTATGAAGTGCGCCTATTTGTTATTGATACAGAACAACGTCATTTGTTATATAAATATCACATAAGTCAGTATCATAATTATAATGTCAATAATATTTTATGAATTAAGCGAAAATTGCAATGACAATACATAATAATAATAATGAACATCACGTTTTCCAATTTTTGCATAATTTAATTAGCGAACGCTATTTTAACCCACTTTTACAATAGTCTTTCGAGATACCCTTAAACAATAATCTTAAAAATCACTGGAAAAAGTAAAAACAGACTATAATACACCAAAATGTAGTAAGTCTAATCAAAAACTGCCGAGTCGGAGGTGACATATCGACTGTGAACTGGCAACCGGTACTATCTATATTTTGACAACTTTACAAGATGAAGAATATTAAATGCTCGCATTCAATGCGCGTCGAAGTTAGTACAAGTTGAATGAAGTCGATTCTGGCGCTAAATTTGAATGTATCTGAGATGGGATTTCTTGAAACGCTGCGGAGTATGAAATGGTTTATAATGGTATTAAAAAGTGAAATCTTCCAAAATTTTAGATATGACCGGTTGCCAGTTCACAGTAAAATGTCATGTCACCTCCGACTCGGCAGTTTTTGATTAGATTGAGAGAACATAATGAACACGAAATAGGGAAACCAAGAAATGTTGACCAGGGCCGCCGCACGTAATGCACGCCTTCTACCACCGGATTCTTCGCTCAGCTCTGCCTCGCCGCGGCCGGTAACTATTCCCACTGTGGGCGCTATGACGACACCCGCCGGGGTATGTGCGTCGAGCTCGAGCGACGAGTATTTCTCCTCACCCACGGCACCACCACCTGCTCGTCGACGGGGACGCCAGCCGCCAGACGGCTTAGGACCTCGAGGCCCACCGACTTCTGATAGGGTCCCAACCCCAAGCGGCACGGATGACATCTGTCGAGGATACCACCGTCCGGGTGAATCAATCAGACACATTATCTCCGGGTGTTCTCGTCTAGCTAACGAGGAGTACTTGCATAGACTCAACCTTGTAGCCGGGATTATTCACCAGCAACTTGCTCTGAAATACAACCTTGTGGAATCAGAAGTGTCGTACTAAAGCTGGTATGTGCCCGACCCAGTTCTCGAAAAAGGACATATCACACTGTATTGGTATTGATCCATCATCACTGCCAGGACTATTGTTGCCAATAGGCCTGATATAATACCTACCGAAAGAGCCGGTCAAATATAGAGCTATTTTCCCAAATCCTTTGACAGATAGTTTTGAACCTGCAGAAGAAAATGTAATACAAGATAGCAAAGAGGCTCAAAACTGAAGGGTTTAGAATTGCATAGTCTATTTTTGCCAAGGGAATGATTGCTAGATGATATATTGGCTCACACGTATGTATTTCTCGATTTTCCGAGCGCCGTGAACTCGTGAACGCCTCTTCTCACATTTAGTCGTACCTAAAACTTAGTCTGCTTTAGTTCGTGTAAGTCTTTAAGCCTGTAAATTATAACTGTTGTACATGTTACTGGACTAGACAACATGATGCCTGACATTGGAAAGTCGTAGGAAATAGAATAAGCCATATTATGTGTGATGCCAGTGATGGGAGATCACGACAAACACAACATGTTATACAATTAACGCATGACCTTAACACCCAAATTTAGAGTATTGAATTAAAAGCATTTTGTTTTAAAGCTACCTCTTGTTATTATGAAAAATGTTGGCCATGTTGAATGGAGATTCGCAAGATTAGAGCAAACGCGCGGAGGAAGGATAAGTTTCCAGTAAGTGCTAGTAGGGATGTTGACCATCTTTCAGGCTCTGCGATTGCCCTAATAGCCGTGGACAAGATGCTCCCTTGCCACTACGACACTATGTGCTAGCGACAGTTTCAGAGGGCCCATTATTGAGTGTGTAAGTCACCTTCTGCTATTTTACGTTAAAATTATAGTATCAGGGGACTTAGTGTAGTAGTAACCAATCCACTATAGCTTAGCTAACCAAACCCATAGATGTTCTAAAATAGTCTTGCACCTACCGGGGTTGGTCCTGTGCACTTGCAATCAGCATACGGGGATAACCGTCAGTTGGTACTTACCTAATTCCATTTAACATTGTTTAAGCATCTGCGAGTTTTCTTCGGGATCTCGTGCGTCTTTTGAAGGACCGGTACTCCATAGGTCCCGATATTGGAACGTTAAAATTAAATAAATATTCCGTGCTCCGCTCAACGTGTTGTCACGTTACGATTAGCCGGAGAGCTAACCGTAAGTCACTTTTTAAAGGGAATTAGAAAAAATAAAGAGCTATGAAAAAGGTGAAGGTGGTAGAAGCTTCGAGTTGTTGACACACGGTGTGGTTCAAGACGACCTGAGTCAGAAGTAGGAATCAACAGGATCAGCAGGGCGCAGCAAGATCGGCGGGTAGTAGCAGAGCTAGGTGAGGACGAGGCCACAGCGTCTCACGGCAAACAGTATCTAGCGGGCCTATGTGGACGAAGAAGGGAATGTTTACAGTTAGTCTCGCACGCAAGGAGTGCTGTCAAATGTCTCCCACCACACGAGCGCCATGCCGTAAAAGGTAACACCTCACGTTTTATGGAAGGGGCGTCCCGGCAATCCACGCCCGACGGGAGGCCCTCAGCGTCGGAGGCCTCCTTGTTCCAGAGTTGTTGGCTGCGGCGTCCGAGGCCGTGTAAGCCAAGCGTGGAAAGGCCTTCCACAAAGGCAGACGAGACAGCCGAAGGTAGTGGAATGAAACAATAATGATGACGATATTTAAAACTTCTTTATTAAGTAAATTTAGCGCAGTTACCGAAAGTAAGTCAAGTAAGATCAGTGTAAGATTCAGCATTTAGATAAAAATTTACAAGGACAGGAGTTGTCTTTTACAAAGGTTATACGAAGTTAGAGCTCTTGTCAGGACTGATGGCTCGCTTTTAAAGTAGCTGACCGACCTTCTAAAATTATCTGTTCCACATTTCGAAACTAGTTCTTCGTATTTGACTGTCGGCCAGAAACATCAAAAACGGCTTACAGTGAGAACCTAGCCTTATAATACTAAATTTACAGTGAAAACCTAGTTTAAAATGTGGGGTGAAGTGAATACCATACAATACCTACCATATTATTATCATGTCAGCGTTATGGCATAGAAAAATAAATTGACAGATGACAATTTAGGATAAAAGTGTCAAATTAAAACAATAGTCGAAGATTTTTATAAAAGTGAAAATTAATTATGTAAAATAGAGTTTTGTGTGTAAAAACAGACGACGGTGTCTAGAGAAACATAAAATGTGAGTTAAGTGGGTATCGAAACGGTTTCATATTGATAAACATAAAAAATACCTTAAAATATGTGGTTGGTTTTGGTTTTGTGTAGAATTGCGTGTATAATTTTTATGGTAAAAATAAGTCCTTGACTTAACACACATCTTTCATTATTCCAATAAATACTCTCTTTCAATCATACATAGTAGATACAATCAATCATACAAGGAAATACTTAATTATAATTACGAAGGCTTATTATTTATATTTTAGGTGTCGTAGCCCGCACCTGTTTGAAAATCCGATAACTTATTTACAGTACAGGTATTTTTAGCATTTCTCAATTTTTTTACAGCCTTCTATATGAAAACTGTCAAAAACTGCTGTGGTTCTGGGTATTGTTGGCTCATTGAGTAATGCTATCTTAAAAGATTTTTCCATTTTCTCTAGTTCTGCTTCAATCAAACATACACCCTTACTAGTTTAGGAATTTCTTAAGCAGTACAGTAATTTCAGTTTTTCAGTCCAATGTCAGTCCCTTCTTGAGTTTCAACTTGACCAGCCTCTTGTTCGGCCTCTTTGTTATCCTGTATTATTATTTTTTCTACAGATTCAGAAGTATCTGTCAAAGGATTTGGGAAGTTAGCTCTATATTTGACAGGCTCGTTTGATATATCAGCTATATTTTCCTCGTCTGACGGTATTTGTAATACTTCAGAAGAATTACTTGTTTCTTTAATTGTAGAAATATCCTCTTTAGTGTCCATTTTGCTGTAGGGTAGAGCTGTCGGTATATCATCATCATCGTCAATTATTATAACGTCTTCCTCATTATAACCAGATGTATTTAGCGGGTTGCTCTCTTTATCGCACATTTCTAGTTCCGAATTTATCACAAGATAAATAAGAATTTGACTTTTTTCGTCTTTGTCGGTAGAAGTTCTGGCCTCACTTTGATCTTTAAGTACTAACTTACCGCTCAAACTGCCATATGTAAATTCAAGAAATTCACTGTTTGCTAGTTTTATCTGTTTTGTTCCTTTCTTTTTTCTTAGTACGTTAATACTCTTAATATTTTTGTTATAAGATCCAATCTTCTTAAGTTCACCACTTATCTGTTTTCGTAACTTCCGTAATATTTCAATGTCTACGTCACCATCTTCGCAGTTAATAATTCTGGTCAATATATTCTTTTTGTTCAAACTGCTTAAATTGTCTTCAGGCACATACAAAGGAATATTTACACATTTGGACGTACTTGTTGATTCTTCTAAAGATATATTTCTTCCTTTTTTGTGGGAGGAAGGAGAGTAACTGGTTTGAGATGTACGGGGTGACTGGCTAAAAAGAGGGTTTATTTCCCCTGATTCAGTCGTAGACCACCGTTGACTACTAGAATCGGGTGACACTAAAACTCGAGTGTAATGTCGCTTCGGAGCTGAAGTTACAGGTATAACTTTATCTCCATTAGTTTTAGTTGGAGAATGGTGTGTTGGCAATACTGACGATGATGATGAACCTGATGTGGGCATTTCTCCAGATTCCTCGACTCTTAACATTTTAGGTAACGTCTCCTTATCGTCTTGTTGTTTGGCCATGATTTCGGAAATATTTCTTACAGCCTCTAAATCTGAGTTTTCTTGTTGCGTGGGAGGATCTTTTGAACATCCTGGACCTGGTTCTATGTTCTGCAATGGCGAAAATGAAAAAATTAAGTATGTTTTTTCCAACAACATAATATTATTTACTACTACTTATTTTATTATGAGCAGTGGTTGCCCAGTGGTAACGACCGTGACTTACGAGTTGTTGGTCGTAGGTTCAAATCCAGACAGGAGCTTTACTTTGTGTAAATAAGTTCTTTACCACTGCTCTAAAAATTGCGAAGGAAAACATTGTGAAGAAACCGGCATGTCAAAGAACCAAAATTTCTAAAACATGTGACATCTACCAACCCGCACTGGGCCTGCGTGGTGCATTATGGCCTACTCCATTTCATAGGGAGGAGGCCTGTGTCCCAGCAGAGGGAACGCTATAGGCTGATTATGATGATATGCTACTTATTTTATTAGAATTAACATAAACACTTACCGGCGACTCCATTTTTGTGTCCAAATCAATCAGAACTTCTTCACATTCATGAAACTTCTGCGTTGTAATTCTAAAAATAAACAACAACATAATGTAGTCACATAATTATATCCTCACCTACTAGCTACTTTTATGGAGAAGGAAGGCCTCTTTATGATGAACACCTTCTTCAAATAACGTAAGCACAGGAAGTGGACCTGGCAGAGGTGTCCGTATGGATTGAGGAGCCATGTCTCATATTTAAACGCGGATACTACCAATATTTAGTAGTATATTACCCGAATTTGTAGGCCCGATCCTGGAATTTGTAGTAAAACCCTTTCAAAGTTACAGGTAGTTTAAGGTGGCTCCTCAATCCAGATGTCTGGATTGAGGGGCCACCTTAGAACTCGAAAACTAGCCAATGGATATTTCTGAAAATTTGGTAGGAATTAGTAGTGTTTATGCGTAATCTGTACAAAATGGGTTTTGTACGGCTGAATTTGAAATAGCTACAATGGTTTGATTTATCTGAAAAATTCATAAATTTCGCCGCGCTGTTTCTCGGAAACCAATGAAGCAATTTATACAGATTTTTAGTATAATTTAGTAGTAAGTAAAAAGCACAAGCTTCATAATTTCGGTAATACAATACATTTTATGTGGCTCCTCAATCCTGACGGTCTATAAAAAACAAACATACGTAGCTACTAAAGTACTTGATGAAATCGAAGTTTAATTACGCCAATATTTAGTAGAAATTTCTACTAAATATTGGCGTAATCAAACTTCCTCTACATTCAGTATTTCAAAAGATATGAATAATTTTAATTTTCCTTCACAATTTTGTGAATAAATGACCATAAATAATTCAAACTATGTTCATAAACAGGACTTTATTTACAAATGAATCATTCTTCACCAATCAGTACTTAAATAAAGAATACAATATATTAAACAGAAATAATAAATAAAAACATTAAAATTAACAAAAAGCGGATTATCCCAAATTACCGTTTTTAAAATCGCGAATTTATTAAACATTATCTCTATCTCTATTTCTCTTATCTTTATCTATAATCTCTTCTCTGCTCTTATATCTATCTCAAAATATTATAAAAATTTCACTTTTTTGTCTGTCTGAGTGACCTTGTTGTTCTCCTCAAATATGCACCGCTCAACAACTCCTAATAACTTTCCGGAAGAAATTCTATAAATTAAATTTTGTGAAGTTGTGAAAAACGCTTTTTAACTGTGTAGGTATTGTTTTTGTTAACTCTCCTAGGGCGTGAGCTACTTCAAATTCGTTCTTCTGTCGTAGTAGGGTTGCTTTAGTGTCTGTGCTTTGCTATCGCGTACCCTTACACTTAGAAACGCCACCTTTTTTCTGTAATTTACACATAAGTCAATGAATTAACTGGCACATTACGGCTTGTAACTAACAGAACTTAGCGATGGAAAATTTAAAACTCACATCAAACGTGTACTTATCAAAAAAGCATATTATGAGATAAAAGACTACGTTGAAGACAGGGAAGTTTGGCATTAATTCCTTCTGCACATGTAGCTTCCCTGGTACCTCATTAACAGCATGGCTATGTGAGGGCCTGTTAACTGCTCCAAAATTGCAATGATGATTTTTATTCTTTTTATTTTTTACAATATCTGACATATTCTCGTCATTATTTGACATCATACATCAATTCTAATATCGGCTATTTATTAGTGATTGTCATGGAAATCATGATAGGTTCATTTTATTTATGTAGATTCTTTTACATATTGTGAATGAGAGAACGTTGTAGGCCTTAGAGACTACATTTGTAGACGTTTTTCTATTCTGTATTTTTATTCCTCTAAGTACCTGGTACTTATTGACTGGCCTGCACTGTACTCCCATACCTATTATCACTGTAATTTGAAAACATTGTAAAAGCCAATATTTTATAAAAGAGTAACCGTGGAGTTTCTTGATGGGTGTCTCCATAGGAAGTGACAAATTGGAACCGTGCACCTAGCTTCTGACGTATCATAGTGCCCTTGCAGGTTTACGTAAAATAAAATATTTTGATTTTGATGAATCCGCTTTTAGTTTATTTTCTTTTTTTATTAGGTATTTGTGTTTAATATATTGTGTTCCTTATTTGAGGACTGATTGGTGAATAATGATTCATGTGTAAATAAAGTTCTGTTTATGAACACAGTTTGAATTATTTATAGTCACCCCATACACAAAATTGTTAAGGAAAATTAAAATTATTCATATCTTTTGAAATACTGAATGTGGAGGAAGTTTGATTACGCCAATATTTAGTAGAAATTTCTACTAAATATTGGCGTAATTAAACTTCGATTTCATCAAGTACTTTAGTAGCTACGTATGTTTGTTTTTTATAGACCGTCAGGATTGAGGAGCCACATAAAACATCCCGTAACTTTGAAAGGGTTTTACTACAAATTCCAGGATCAGGCCTACAAATTCGGGTCATTTACTACTAAATATTGGTAGCACTCGCGTTTAAATATGAGACATGGCTCCTCAATCCATACGGACACTGGCAGAGCCCTGATGGTGCAACCAAAAATGAGATTAACTTCATTATGTCGACGAAGAAGCAAGTATTCAATTATGTCTATGTGATCAACGCGGTGAAAACTACTAGTGATCACCTTTTTCTAAGAGGCACATTGGATCTCAATATCAAGCTGTAAAGATCTCGGCTAATGAAGTCTATGTTCCGTCCAGCACTGATCCAAGTTAAAAACTACGAAAGCTTTCAACTCGAACTTCAGAATCGTTACGAGTATCTAGGGAGCTCTGTGAATGATTTTAACGATGGGTTCGTGGAAACTGTCCATACGGTCGGGTCTAAGTTTTTCAAGACCCGTCGTATCAATAAAAATAAGAAGGTCCTGATCCTAATTTGCATCTCATGAAGGAGAGGCGCGAGGTCCTCCAGTCTTCAGACGATGCGCTCGAGTACCGGCAGCTTAACAGACAGATCTCTAAGTCCTTGAAAAGCGACCTCCGCCGCTTTAATACAGACCGCCGCTTTAAGACGCGATAGAGCGGAATAAAGGCTCCAAGGTCTTTGCTAGGGATCTGTCTATTGGGCAGAGTCAACTTACGAAACTGAAGACAGATGAAGGCAGGATCGTATCCACCAAGCCTGAGCTGTTGAGAAAGATTGAGAGGTTCTATGGACAGTTATACACGTCACAAGGAAACCCAATCAGTATAGTGTCAGGTCACTATACTGAAGACATCTCGGACGTCAGCTTGTACGAGATTAGGACGGCTCTGAAGCAGCTCAAAAACAACAAGGCGCCGAGTGATGACGGAATTACGGCCGAACTCCTAAAGGCTGGCGGGAAACCCGTTCATAAGGCCCTCCAGAAGCCATTTGATTCCGTCATACTCGAGGGCAAAACGTCACAGGCATAGAACAGAGGGTGGTGGTACTTTTCTTTAACAAGGGTGGTAATGCCCTTCTTAAGAATTATAGGCCCATCTCACTTCAGAGCCATGTCTAGAAGCTATTCTCCAGAGTCATCACGATTCATCTAGGGCGCAGGTTTGACGGTTTTCAGCCTCGCGAGCAAGCCAGGTTCCGTAAAGGCTTTAGCACCGTAGACCACATACATATGCTGCGGCAGGTTATACAGAAGACCGAAAAGTATAACCTGCCTCTCTGTTTAGCGTTTGTGGACCAAGAAAAAGCCTTCGATTCGATCGAGACATGGGCTGTACTGCAGTCCCTCCTATCGTGCCAGAACAACTATCGGTACATCGAGGTGTTGAAGTGTCTGTACGAAAACGCCATTGTGCCATTCCGGCTCCAGGACTAGACCTGGAAACCTAACCTTCTGCAGCGAGGTGTTAGATAGGGAGACGTTATCTCTGCGAAACTCTTCACTGCTGCACTGGAGGATGTCTTCAAGGTTCTGGACTGGAAAGAGGCTGGCATCAACATCAATGGCGAGTACATCACTCACCTTCGGTTTGCCGATGATATAGCTGTCATTGCTGAGATCATGGAGGACAATGCTCGATGACCTGAGTAGAACTTCCGAAAGAGTAAGTCTTAAAATTAACATGGACAAGACAAAGGCCATGTCCAATGCCCATGTAATACCCACTCTCATAACGGTCGGTGGACGAGTACGTTTACCTAGGACAAACTGTCGAGTTAGGTAGGTCCAACTTCGAGAAAGAGGTCAATCGTCGAATCCGACTCGGCTGGGCAGCTTTCGGGAACCTTCGCAATATCTTCTCGTCCCACATACCGCAGCGGCTCAAGACGAAAGTCTTGGACCAATGCGTGTTGCCAGTGATGACATATTGAACCGAAACGTGGTCGCTCACAATGGGTCTCATAAGAAGGCCTAAAGTCACCCAAAGGGCAATTGAGAGGGCTATGCTTGGATCGAATAAGGAATGAAGAAATCCACAGGAGAACCAACGTAACCGACATAGACCGAAGAAGCCAAACTTAACTTGCCGTGGGCAAGGCACATTGCTCACAGAACAGATGGCAGATGGGGCTGAATAGTTCTGGAGTGGCGACTGCGTATCGGAAGATGTAAAATTGGAAGGTGGATCGATGACCTTGTGAGAGCCGCAGGAGTCCGCTGGATGCGGGAAGCACAGAAACAGTCGAAATGGTGAAGCTTAAGGGAGGCCTGTGTCCAGCAGTGGACATCTTTTTGCTGAAATGATGATGATGATGATAATAATAATTTCGACAAGACAAAGATTTTAACCATACCTATCCGATAGTTTTGCGTGATGCATTCAAACAAACAGACAAAACATTCAATGAATTTATTTTTGTGCGTTAGAATCGTTCTCAAACCTAGCAAAAATTTGGTACTTAAAAAAAAAAAAAAGCTATGTACAATTTTGAATTGGCCAAGACGCTCGCTTTACTTCGTGTAAATTATTTAATCACTACAGCTCTCAAAACGGTGAAGGAAAACATCGTGAGGAAACCGGTATGTCCTAGAACCAAAAGTTCGACAACATGTGACAACTACCAACCCGCACTGGGCCCGCGTCGTGGATTACGGCCCACTCCCTCTCATAGAGAGGAGTTACTGGTGTGAGCGGTGCACCTGCTGTACTGTACTGGTGTACAGTGTTAATTAACTTTAACCCCTAGCCCATAATTTTATTCTACATACCATAAAAATGCGCCTAAATTTAACTGTAGCAGCTTTAAAAAACATGAATATAATTTAATCTCAAACATCCTAAGGAACGCCCTAAGGAGACGGTGGAGCATACGGTCTGCCTGGCTTGGGCGGAGCACCGCCGTGTCCTCGTGGAGGCGATCGGCAGCGGCGATCTCTCGGGTCAGGCCCTGGTTCAGGCCATGGTACGGAGCGAGAGTGCATGGGTAGCCGTCACCTCCTTCTGCGAAGCAGTAATGCTCGCGAAGAGGGAGGCGGCGCACGTGAGAGAGAGGCAGTATATGCGCCCTCACGGCCTTAGTCGCTGCAGGAGACGCCCTGGGCGTCGGCAATCCCAGGCTGATTCCCGGCCACCGTAGGCGCGGGCTTGCGGACGGCGAGTTATGGGTAGCTTGCTGTACGGTAAGAACCAAGCCCGGCTCGACGGCGCGTTGTGTACCACGCGCGCCTCAAAGAGATGCCAGCACTAACTGAAGGGGCCCGCAAGGACCAGTGCCGACCTGGGGTGTGGGTTGTTCGAAAGAGGTACCGCGGCCGCTGGCACAGAGGACACTGAGGGAACACAGGTGGGTTTTAGTCAGTAGAAGTCTGACACGCCCTCCTACTTGCCGATGGTCAATACTGATCCGCTTGAGCAGCGAATACATAGCAAAACATATAATTATTTAACAGCAGAAAATGTTTAATCTATAGCTAATCTAAAAAAAATGTTTGTTTTTGTCTGTTTGAACGCGCAATTTTCGGAACTATCAGTCGGATTTGAATTTTCATTTTATTTTTGCGATACCAATTCTTGAGGAAAGTTATAGCCTATTTATCATCACACTACAAATCTTGTGAGACGATCAAAAAGAAAAGAAGTAAAAAACCTAAGTGAAAACGACGTTATCGCGTGGGCGATGTGATGCGACGAGCTGGTCGGGAGAGTATGAAATTTCTCGCTAATAGTCGCGGCAAAGTCGCGGGTAAAAGGAGTAAAAGTCGCGGGCAGAAGCCAGTTATTTCCATAATAGTTTCACTTAGTTAACTTTCACTTAATTTCACAAATTCTAATTACTCATCATCATCATCATCATTTCAGGCGAAACACGTCCACTGCTGGACACGGGCCTCCCCTAGGCTCCTCCACTTCGACCGGTCTTGTGCTTCCCACATACAGTGGATTCCCGCGGCCTTCACAAGGTCATCGATCCATCTTGTGGGAGGCTTTCCCACTCTACGTCGTCCGGTAAGCGGTCGCCACTCCAGAAACTTTCGGCACCGTCGGCTATCTGTTCTGCGAGCAATGTACCCTGCCCACTGCCACTTAAGTTTGGCAATTCTTCACTTAACGTTAAACTTTAACAACGTCATTCACTGGCCTACATAATTCCTATTTCACTAAGAAATATTCACGGCGCCATCTTGCATGTGCAACAACGCATATCGGGCCAAATTACATATTCAACGAAGCACTACCTACCTTTGCAAAAAGTCAATACACAATCCTAGGCTTCTTTAACACTGCATCAAGGATTTGTTGTAATTTTAGTATGAATTCAATTTATGTATTTACACTTTAATTGATTACTGGTTCCTGTTTTTCCTTGTTCGTCTCTCGAACGCGGACGCGATACACTATGAGGCGCGGATGGCAACTGGTGGGGTAGCGCGACGGCACAAGGAAAACGACCCCTCCCATCCCGCGCCGTCTATGGCTCCACCCATTAAAATTATTTTTAACAGCATTGCCAATTTCAAATCGATAGTTCATACTTCCTAATTGCTGAATCTAACTTGGCTAACGTGTGTTCTCACCAGTATGTGTTGGATTTAGGGGATAAGTTAACAAAACATCGGGGGGTTTTGCTAGTCTTTTGGTAAGTTAAAATTAAGAGCTAGGGGTTAAAACTGAACTTATATCCAATTGTATTGACTCATGGCACTACAACAACCTTAGCGTCAAACATGAACAACTGACGAAACTGCAGACACTGTATTGTGCTAATGGCTTTCCACCAGTTATTTGATCAGTTTGCAAAATGTTTAGTTATAATCTTGTAGTTTAAAATTAGTCTTTAAAGACAGGTATAGGTAACTTTTGACCAGCGATTATAAATTCTAATCAACCGTCCAATTCGTATCTATTGACATCAATAATACTGGCTGCATCGTGTACGGCTTGAATTTCATTATTTTATTGAATGAAACTGGCTTGTAATTAAAATGCTTTCAAATAATTACTTGAACAATTACATGAAAGAAATAAAATACGGTAAACTACGTATTTTTGTTAATTTTATCCGGTGCGTTACAATTGATAGTTATTAAATTATCATTTGTTACGATCGATCGCGAATCAGCGTACATCCTAATACTAACCTATAAATTGTAAAACGTAAGCAAATTCGAATTTTGCAGAGCTTTACGGAAATGCGATACATCTCCTAAAGGTCGAACAGATCCTGCCTCTGCGATTTATACTTGCCTAGTACCGAGTGGTTGAATCCACGGTATGACTTCCGCATTGATTTTTTACGCAGTAACAGGACACGCATGAATGAATAACTATCTATATCAAATAGACATATACCTAACAGTATAGGTATCACTGCTGCGCTCGTTGTCGAGCCGATCCGTAACGCTACGCATTCATTTTACCAGGATGACAGGATTTGTAAAGAGCTCATAGCAATCATGAAGTTCAGTTAACACTCGTGTCCGTGATAACTATGGTGAACACAGTACGATTTCGTTTTACAATAGGGTTTATATACATTTCTCTTGGTACAGACGAACGCTTGCAAAAACTATTTACCTACTTCATTTAATTAGGTATTAGCATGCGTGAAAGTTTCCTATATACTTAAAAATAGCGTCTGCATATTGACTGCTAAATGATTGACTGGATTTTGTAAATGCATAAAATACACCAAATTCCTGTAATTTTTAAAAAGTTCGAATATTATCTCAGTCTCAATATGCCAAAATACCTCTTTAATTTACAAGTTTTTGATAGTGATTTTCGCTGAGATTACATTTTGAACGTTTTAAAATAGGTACGGGAATTGGCTTTCTGAATCGCATTTGTTAAAATAAAGTCATTGTTTTTGTATCTGCTCTGAAGGCAAAGGCGCCAGAGTAGCCCACGAAATTCAAATTTTCTTCTTGCTTTTGCAATTTACAGATCAGGTTTATTAGGTTTGATGCTGATGAAAATATCAATCGCGACCACGCGAGCACTCGTAGCATAATCAGATGATAATGTTTTTATCGAAATAATTGTGTATTTACTGAAGTATTATTAGGTACTACATTGCGTTCATTTTCACAGTCGTAACATGATAAATCTGCTACGAGCGCTACTAACGCTTAGCCATCGTAACCTTGTCGTAAGTTTTGTTATAGCAACTTCGTAAACGTATTCTATGTCGGCAATGTATTGATAACCGAAGAAGTAAAAGCATATAATTACGAAGCTGTTATAACTAATATCATTTGTTTTTAATGCGAAAATTAAAAAGCAATTGCAACCAGCATCAAATTTAAACAAAGAAATGAGGAACGTGTCATGAGGACAGTTTTGTCTTGTATAACTGTGGATATGTAATCTGGCTATAAAAGCAGGGGAAGACCAGAGATAAAACAAAAAGTGGGTGATTCTGAGATGACGACTAATAGAGAAGTTTGGAACTAAAAAAGACATGTTGTGTCAACCCTCAATAAAAAAGGGTACGACAATGATGACTTGGTTCATGCATTAATAGTAAACACCGTGAACTTGTAATCGTCTTACAAAAGTACACTCAAAGTATCCGACATAAAATACAGGCGAGATAAAAAAATTGTTTCCATTAATTAAGATAATAGGTGCAAAAAAAAAACAATAATTATTTAGAATTTTGAATTGAAACATCCTGTTAACAATGTTTACGTATCAGACGGTAAAAGACTACGTGCACTGGGTAAGTAAACCAGCGCACGAGACGAGCAGATAATTCTATCTCCATTACATTAAATCTCTATAACAGGGTGTTTATTTTAACTAGTTCTTAGATACATGAAGTGGGCTGCCGTTGGATTGTAACATGTCACGGTGTATAACTGCGATTTTCCCACCTTTGAACTTTTGGAGGGTAGTTTGTGGGGTTCGTCAACAAAAACGTAAGTTTTTCGAGATAGACAGTGTTGTCTAGTAGCGTAGTACACAGAAGAATAGTGTTACCATGGCAACGCGCTGTTCTGGATTCAGTCTATACTACCAAAACTTCATAAGCGCTAGGAAGTGTATCACATAAAAAAAACTTCATTGAATCGCTAGGGGCGTGACTTCATGTATGTACTACACTAACAATATGGGAGGGGTGGACTGGCTAATAGAGGGAACAACAAGGTAAACAGGAAGAGCATTCTTCGCTCACGAAGCGTCCGGATTCTCGCGGGAAAACATTTTATAAATAAACACATACCGTACTGACGGAATCGAGCATATTTATAACAACAGACTATTATACCAGACAAGCATGATTAGAACAACTTACAACATTTCAGTCGAAAGATGTCCACTGCTGGACCTATGTTCAACAGCGGACATTTGACCACGTGGACCTGTTTTGCGCTTCTCGCAACCAAGGGATTCGTGTGGTCATCACAAAGTCATTGGTTAACCGCGAAGGAGCTTTCGAACGCTATGACTACGCGGTTGCCACATCAGAACCTCAACAACACTACCCCAATTTAATCATGGAGAGGATACTTAAATAAAATATGCATTTATAGTGCACTGCTCTGTCTCTATCCTAACCTAATCAAACTATAATATGGCGTCGAAAAATCCCTTCGCGTCGTTGGTATTGAACCAAAAGATTTCATTTAAGTTATTATCTACAGAGAAGGTCAGGATTTTATAATTTTTTAGTACGTCATTCTGTGGTTCGGTTACAGAACATAGAAAGAAGGACCTCATCATAACCCACCAAAGCAAAATATGTGATAGGACATTGATATTGTAACCGTTTTATTCTCACCATGTCTACCGAACAAACAGTGCAAGTTGTAATTGGCGCCATGTGTAGTAGTAATACGTAGGTCTATTACTTACCTATACAAACACGTTTTCATACAACCTCCCACCCTGCCCCATACTCTTGCTTTCATTCAGTACAATACCGCGTAGCCCACCCCACCGCCGTTCTGTTGCCTTGGATACGCACCCGCGTTACAAACGCTTCAAGATTTTGCTGTCCTGGTAATTACTAGCCAGTGTTAGGCGGTAAACCACCGCCAAGTTGAAAGAAAGAAACTAAAATCAAAAAACTAAATTGGCAGCTGTGGAAAGGCTCATGTTAGATATTGCGTTAATTAATTAATATCAATTTTACATTAACCGACTTAATGATTTAATTGATCGCTTTGTCAATAACTAACATAGTCTTAAGGTAATTTAATACAAACAAACTTTGGATAAAAATTGTCTGAAATCAACAATAACTTTTAGTTTTATTTATTTCAGAAGTTTAACTTACATTATAAAATATGAATCAATTTGATCTATCGATACGAACTATCATAATTATGTAACCCTAGAATGCGTGACGTAAAAAGTCTTTGTGCTCGTAAGTGTGTAAGCTCAATATTTCTGATTTACCTACACAAGATGTAAGACTTCAACCCCTAATAACTACGAGACTTTTAATGCTCGAGTAAAGGTCGAACATTCAAGTTACGCATTACCTATTTAAACCAATCTTGAAGCAATTTTTCATTTGCCAATGACGTCACATCGCACTATGAGTCGAAATTTCAAAGGGGGTGTATCCTGCAGTGAAACTTTTTATTGTTACTTTAATTCAACCAAATGAAGTGTTATGCAGCGTTTTGCAAGTAGACCAGGGGAATACTGCAGTATAATAAACTAACTTTGGCAAAATGTATTGAATATCACTGAATCTATATAATAAAAGCCACTGCTAAACCACGCACAGCTCAAACCAATGAGTTAATTAAATTAAATTTAGCACAAGTGTTCCTGATTAAATGTGTTACAGAATACACGCAAGTGCTGAAAGTAGTTGGTTTATAATTGAGTAATCGCATTTTAAATAGGTTTTATTTTTCAAATTATTATGTATTTTTCAAAACCTACCGCCGACTGAGCCAAAGAAAATTTTATTTTATTTCTAGGTAATATTTTATTTTTAAAAACTCAATTTTAAAAGCATATCAAAATACTAGGGTCAACACGATTATCTTAATAATAACAGCTGTTTAAGCTTTAAGAAAAATAAGATTGATTGAATAGGCGACGAAAATGTGTAGTTAAGTACATCATTTTTGCCAATGGGAAATCTCATCGGGGCACGGCTTATCACGCGATAAACTACACTAATAAGTACCGAAATAATAAAATTCCAAATTTACCTACATCTACATTTTGCGAGGACGACAATGTAACGTGCATTGTAGACGGGTGCTGCCATCTCACCGGCCGCATGAGTGGTCTAACTGCACTATCTAGCGTACATTGTGGGAACTTGATCGTAATGTAGCTTGGCTATGCAGTTCGCTTCGTAACCGAGAGGTGAAAGAGGTGGAAAACTGAATAAAACGTTATTTCTATCAAAATATCATGTACGTTTGCCCAGCACGGCCCCTCAGAATTTGCATTTATGGTGTACACCATTGCAATGTACTCGCCTCTAGCAGTATATGTACCGATTTCTTTTTCAATGTACCTCTATACTTTTGAAGAAATATGCAAAAAAAGGTGGCCGTGCCAGCCAAACGCTTTCAGCACGGCCCCCCATGTAACTTGAATAATACATACCGTATTAACAAATGTCTATAACTCAAGAAATGTACTCTATTAATACGTTATATGTGCCGCAACAGTTATTGTGAATTCATAATAACAAATAATATATAGATGTGGATAAGGGGCCGTGCTGGAAAAAATCATTTTAAGAAATATCTAAAAAAGACAAAACATACTTAGCCAAAAACTATTAAAAAATAATTGAAGTTTAGCAAGTAACATATGTACCGCATTGATTTCTCATACAACTTGTTATATTGTGAAAAATAAATCTATTTTAGTTCATTCAGCACGGCCCTCTATAGTTGCCTATATCTTTTTAAATAAGCCGTGTATGTTTACAAAATTCGACTTCCTGAATAATATATAGGAGTACATTCCTTTCAACTAAATTGCAATTCTGCTGTATCAATACTTTAGAAGATAAATTCAATCTTAAATATACATACATTAAAACTGATGGGGTGACCATGATTTCATATATTTGGTAGGTAGGTACATAAATGTTCTATATTTATGTACTTATATTAATTAAATTATGTGACTACATTGAAATAAACATTCTTTTTACCCGTCTGTACCAGAAGGACGGTAAGGTTTTTCGAGTGAATGAATGTAGATATGTAGCAACCTTCATTTCTTTGGCACGCTTTGTAGTCTAAACGGCTTTATTAATTTCAACTTGAGAGATGTCGTTATATTCGTCTTAATTGTGAGAATGACACAGGGTAGGTATAGGTACCCATCAAAAACATTAAAAATAAAAATAACTGATTCTTGGCGTCAAGTAATTAATCGTTTTCTTTTCCTCAAAGCCTATCTAGTGGGATAATATATTAAATAAACGAATTTCTAAGTGGACTAGCTTTAACTTACGGTTCGGCTCGCGTGGTAGAAATAAAAAATATATAAAGCGTGCTTATAACCTTCCCCTAGAAAAAACACAACTTATAATATGTTTAAATAAATGCCTCATAACTCACGTCCTTGAAATAGAATTCACTGCACAAACACACGACCCATGAATATTCATATTATTTGAGCAGTATTTATATTTACTACTGTCTGTTATGCGCGTAGAGATGTGACTGTCAATAAACACTCAAGCGCAACATGAAGTAACCGCGACACCAGCGCCACATTAAAAATTACGGTAGCGTCAGTGAACTAATAGCGATCGCACACGACAAAATTAACTGATAATATATTATTATACTTAATGATTATTTTTTAAGATGTAATGAATAAACACATAATTATTTAAATAAATTACCCAATAGCGGACAAATTTTAAACTTTGAGAAACATTGAATATTTTGTTTTTTTTAGCATTTCTCATTCTGAATAACATTTATTTAAACATATTACAAGTTGTGTTTTTTCTAGGGGAAGGTTATAAGCACGCTTTATATATTTTTTATTTCTACCACGCGAGCCGAACCGTAAGTTAAAGCTAGTCCACTTAGAAATTCGTTTATTTAATATATTATCCCACTAGATAGGCTTTGAGGAAAAGAAAACGATTAATTACTTGACGCCAAGAATCAGTTATTTTTATTTTTAATGTTTTTGATGGGTACCTATACCTACCCTGTGTCATTCTCACAATTAAGACGAATATAACGACATCTCTCAAGTTGAAATTAATAAAGCCGTTTAGACTACAAAGCGTGCCAAAGAAATGAAGGTTGCTACATATCTACATTCATTCACTCGAAAAACCTTACCGTCCTTCTGGTACAGTCGGGTAAAAAGAATGTTTATTTCAATGTAGTCACATAATTTAATTAATATAAGTACATAAATATAGAACATTTATGTACCTACCTACCAAATATATGAAATCATGGTCACCCCATCAGTTTTAATGTATGTATATTTAAGATTGAATTTATCTTCTAAAGTATTGATACAGCAGAATTGCAATTTAGTTGAAAGGAATGTACTCCTATATATTATTCAGGAAGTCGAATTTTGTAAACATACACGGCTTATTTAAAAAGATATAGGCAACTATAGAGGGCCGTGCTGAATGAACTAAAATAGATTTATTTTTCACAATATAACAAGTTGTATGAGAAATCAATGCGGTACATATGTTACTTGCTAAACTTCAATTATTTTTTAATAGTTTTTGGCTAAGTATGTTTTGTCTTTTTTAGATATTTCTTAAAATGATTTTTTCCAGCACGGCCCCTTATCCACATCTATATATTATTTGTTATTATGAATTCACAATAACTGTTGCGGCACATATAACGTATTAATAGAGTACATTTCTTGAGTTATAGACATTTGTTAATACGGTATGTATTATTCAAGTTACATGGGGGGCCGTGCTGAAAGCGTTTGGCTGGCACGGCCACCTTTTTTTGCATATTTCTTCAAAAGTATAGAGGTACATTGAAAAAGAAATCGGTACATATACTGCTAGAGGCGAGTACATTGCAATGGTGTACACCATAAATGCAAATTCTGAGGGGCCGTGCTGGGCAAACGTACATAAAATATCGTAGTAACACTAACGTAATCAGCTTACTAGTGTACCTTTTTCTTTTCACTTCTCTTTTTAGGTGTCAAATTGTACATAAAATTCCGTAGTTTCACAAAAAATCAACGTTTTGTATCAGAATAGAAGCAAGTGAACCTTAATTTCAGGCTTTCCGTTACAATCTCCGGTAGTATAGTGGTTAGTATTCCCGCCTGTCACGCGGGCGACCAGGGTTCGATTCCCTGCCGGGGAGGACTTTTTGTTTTGCGAAAATACTTTGTTTTCTATTTTTGGCTAAAGGAGTAAAATATTTATTGGGTACATCATCGTCAGCCTACAGCAGTCTACTGCTGGACATAGGCCTCTCCCGTTGCTGACCATTAAGTTCGATTCTTGGCAACTCTCATCCAGTTGCTACCAGTCACCCTGCGAAGATCGTCACTCCAATTAGCCTGAAGGCGTCGTACCTTACGTTTGCCGATTCGCGGTCTCAACTTAAGAACACGTCTACCCCAACGGACATCGGTTCTACGGCTAATGTGGCCGGCCCATTGCCACTTCAGCTTGCTAATTCTATGATATATGTTGACAACTTTGGTTCTCTGCCGGATCACCTCATTCCGGATTCTAACTTTCAGAGAAACTCCGAGCATAGCTCGTTCCATAGCTCGCTGAGCTACTTTGAATTGATGGACCAGACGTACTGTGAGTGTCCTTTCTGATTGAAATTCATTTTTACTTCAAAACACAATTAAGACTATTTTAATGCGTGTAGACTATTTTAAGTAGTGCTTTCAACTGCGTGATTTTTTTCAACTCAGTGCGTCTAGCGCAGCAGTCAATAGATTGTCTTCTTTGTATAGCTCCTGGTAGTTTTTTTAGTGATCAAAACTTCATGCATGTAAGATTATTTTCACAAAATAAATTCTTGGGGCAGCGTATCTTTGAGGACGCATCGGTGATGTTTTGTTGCAGTCCGGAGTGCTACGCCGTAGCAACCGTAGCGTTATTTTAAAATCTTATTGATAGGAATCACTTCTATTGTAATTTTACATTCAAAATTCATTCTCAAAGGGCATTGCGTTTTTATCACAACTATAACCATTGACGTATAATAGAGGACTGTTTTGAGTGTTACTTTTGTTCGAGACTGTGCGTCTTCGGTTTTTGTTTATGTATATTGATACATAAACAAAAACCGAGACGCACAGTCTAGTAAGGCATTGGCCTTATTCAGACATTTTGAAGCCGCTCCAGATTATTGAGTTGGTCTTGAGTAAGAGTATGATAGTTGGCATTAGCAAACTCAAAGATGGGTAGAAAAGATTATGAAAGTGCAATTTTGGTGGTAGTAGGTAGAACATTGCCAGATTGCGATTATTCACTAATATAGCCTCAGACAGATTTTCAACAGGAGCTCGCAAGTAAGTTTTTTAATCATGTGCATAAAGATAGTACGAAGAGACTAATTAGTCTGGGAATCGGTCTGCTATTCACCACTTACTTAGATACTTACCAGTTAAGCATAACTATTATGCTTATGACCATCATACCACATTTTTAATTGTTAAAGACATTTCCAAATTATTTTATAAAGTACGCACTAAAATGTACCCCAAAGCTATCTAAAACTTAAAATAAACATGATGTAAACTATATTAATTGTCTAACAGACGTTAACTTTTATTATATTATGAGTCAATAAGTAATATTTTTTTTAAATATTTTTGGTTGCAAAATCATCAAATAACTTCTCCCGCTCTGGGTGGAGCAGGAAGGCGTGTTAGACTTTTACTGACTAAAACCCACCCGTGTTCCCCCAGTTGCCTGTGAGCCAGGGGCCGCGGTATCTCTTTCAAACAACCCGCACCCCTGGAACCGAGTAGTGTGTGATACAGCTGCAGCTCAGACCGAAATTATCACAGACATTTTGACGAGATCGACGTTTCGTATTCCCCTTTTTTCTCCTCGAAAACTGAGCCGATTCAATTATGTTTTACATTAACATTTTAAGAAAGAGTATGTTTAGGTTCCTATATTTTTTTTTTATGTTAAAAACTTTTCAAATTTTTCTGGTCCATCACGGCTATGGCATGGCTAATCACGGCGGTATTTTTTTATTTTTATTTTCGAAGGTCATATTTTCCTTACTAGTTTCTTTACTTTAGTTGCTGAACAAAAGAAAAAGACAGGGACGTGTTTACAGCAGACCATGATTTAATAAAAAACAATTATTGCTTTAGAGGCCTTATTCAGGAAAAAAAATGGGAATACATTTGTATTGAGAACTGCACGCCCTGTTCCCTCTTAAGCGCAAGTGAATGATGAGTCTTTTTAGTAATTCCTAATTGCTATGTTATCAATCCTACCAACAAGTCATTGGTCATTCTTGTCAGAATTTTGAAACGTCAAGGCGGCTGCTGATGTGTTTTTAAGTACGGAGAAGGAAAGTACAAGATTTCAAAATTATATGTAAATAGTAAAACCAAAACGTGTTTTGGCACATGAGGGATTCGAACCCACGACATTCGAGTTATTAGCACGATGCTCTAACCACTGAGCTAATGTGCCTGTGCTTGATATGACGAAACACGGGGTATGTATCGTCAATCCTGTCCCGCTCCTGGACACCCTTTGAAAGACTGTGATAGATAGATTGAATTACGCCAAAGTGCGACAGGAATAAGTGTATGCAACAGGACCTACTGCTAACCACTGCACTATACTCGTACATGTATTACTACAGCCTTTGATAGACAAGTGACACCCAGTTGAGCAATGTTAATAAAATGCCGAAATGTTTCTAAATAATAAGAAAATTATGTAGTTGTTTTAGTCCTATTTTTAGTCTGTCTTTCAGACAGAGTTTAGGATAAAGAGTTTTGAATGTAATAATGAAAATAAAAGCGATATAGGTATTACCTATTACTGTCCACCTTACCACTGACCACCTTACCACTGACCACCTTACCACTGACCACCTTACCACTGACCACCTTTACTCCTTTATCTTGCACCTCTACTTGCGTGTATTTTGCTTAGACTACTTTAACCAGTTAAATGAGGCTCAATTAGTTCAAACGTTAAGCAATAACGGTCATATTCATAAAAAGTTATCAAACAGTTGCTAAAGTCTGGTTTTCAAAAAGTGTAATTCATAAACGCATTTTAGCACTAAAGCGTTCTGTAAATCTACTATAGAAATAAGAAACCCAAAACCCTACTTTAACAGTGTTTAAAAATGGCCAACTCTCTAAAGCAGCTGTAATCAGCTGCTCGTGAAATGGTCAAATGTCATTTCCTTTGTAATCAAAGGAAATGACATTTGACCATTTCACGTAAAAATATTGTGTGTGTGAAATGGTCAAATGTCTTTTTTTTTTTTTTTTTTGCGGTGACGCCATTGTTTTAATTAAAATTTGACAAATAATTTGAAATTGTAACTGTAAACTGTAAAAAAAATATATTTCATCAAATATATTTTATAAAACAATGACGTCACCGCGTCAGAATTGTCGAAACTGTAGACAGTTAAATAGTTGCCAGTAAGTAATAATGTGTATGCTCACAATCATTCAGTGTGTAGGCAGACATTCTTCTTCGTTCTTCTCCATAGAGATCTACGTTTTGGAATGGGCAACTAGCTTCAACTTTCCAACTGGTCGACTTTTTGACAATTCAAAAGTGCCTGTAAATGGTTTAATTGAAATAAATGCTTTGAGTTGAGTTTGAGTTATTCTCGTTTGACGATTCGATGTGTTGGTTAATTTATTGGACGACTTCATTAAAATGGCAACATTTTGGTTTATAAAACAACATATTAGCTATAGAACGTTTATGAATACAAAATTTTATCAAAGGTTTTATAGGCTTATCAAACAGTTTAACTAATGAATGTCTTAAACCTTCGATAAGCTTTTTTATGACTAACACCGTAAAAGTACAACAAGTTTTTTAAATCGCCTTTTTTGTTCGAATTACTTTGACAGGTTTCATTTTGGGTTTATCAATTAACATAAGCTCTAAAATATTTTCGAGATATTTCAGTTTTTTGTTCTACACCAACGTTAGATAAATTATATAAAATGGTATTGTAACCGTCTCATTGATCCTGTGTTAAATTAATGTTAATTTTGACTTATTTCTGAAGTGTTTGCACAACTATCTCAATTATCTTTGGAATATTATATTACGCGATGTATTTTTGCATAATTTTATTAAAAATGTTGGAAGTTATAAGTTAAAAAAATGGGCACATGTGGGACTCGAACCCACGACCTTCGCATCTCAAACGCAACGCTCTACAATACCCAGCTGAGCTAATGTGCCACTACAAATAGCTTCCCAATTTGCGTCCTGTATCGTCCCTTTAAGTGCATTCAGCGACAACAGCGCCCGACACCCTTCAAAATACTCGGTTGCAGCTGCGGACGGGCGCAGAACTACTAAAATACCTCGTATGTAGGTCCGTGAGAGAAACATTGAAATCATGATATACAGATGGCATTGCTTCGAACTTTCGCATATTTGTTTTTAATTAATAGTGAGACTTTTGTCTGTTTTTACGAGCTTTATTACTAATCAAAAATCAAAAGTCAAATTAGGCTGAGAATCAGCACTTTTCGAACGTCAAAATACATAAGACAGTCCCCCAAAAACGCCCACCCGTCACCACTTCCTAGCTAGCTTTAGCTGGAAAGAAGAAATGGCGCAACAAACCCCAGCAGCATAGCTGTCTGTTTAGTCGGATAGACTTGATTCTAAGCATACATAGACAAAGTAATATAGACATTACTATACACAGAACATTAGTTCAATAATTAGTCATACATATGTTAGCCAGCCATACCAATATACCAACAAATAAAATGAAAATTTCACTCGAGCACAAATAACAAAAATGTAAATAAAGCATAATACCAAAATAAAAGCCTCCTGGTATTAAGGGCGTGATAGCTTACTTATGTAACGCTGGATTATTTTCACACAGCTGTTACTACCTGAGTTACAACTCGAGGCCACAAGTGATAACCTAGGATCATCGACGTAAAATAAATAAACGGGTACCGGTAATTATTATTAACAATAACAAAATCATGGTCAGTAAGACGACCAGTCACTACAGCAGCCCCCGTTCACGAGCATAACGCAAAGATCGGTCACTACCCCCCTCGCCATATTTGAGGGAAGGAGGTAACCCGACCCCCGACGCTACCGCAAGTAGTGACATCTACGGGAGCATGACGAACTTGCTGTCGGTTACCTGAGTTCTTGCCTGAGCAAGAACAGAATTATTAATCGTCGAAGTCGCTAGCTAACTACAAAGAGCAATACAACTCATCATAAAAAATATTGTTATGAGTAGATAATGTCAATAACTAATGACATAATAAAAAATAAAATAAAAAATAAATTTATATGAACCCATGTAACCTGTCACTATTCACACACTATACACTGTCACGCTATTTCTGGAGAAAGAACACAAACATTGTCTTGAGTTAATCAGAGCGACCAACTATTCTTGTCATTTAAATAGTCGTTGATGGAATAGTATGCCTTTAAACAAAGGATTGATTTTACTTGAGCTTTAAACGCATCAAAAGGCAAATCTAGCAAAGAAGAGGGATGCTTGTTATAAAGGTTTATACCAAGCCCAACAAATGAGTTATGAATCTTATGAAGCCGGTGAAAGGGAGCACGTAGTTTGTCCTTATTTCTAGTGTTAACAGTGTGAATGTCACTATTTTTACTGTAAAAGTGTATATTTTGCGTAATAAATAAGATGTTAGCGAATATGAATTGTGATGCCACCGTGAGAATACCAATTTCTTTGAAAAAATCCCTCAAGGAAACTCTGGCACCTAGCTGGTAAAGTGCACGAACAGCACGTTTTTGAAGGACAAAATATTTTGAATATCAGCGGCTTTGCCCCACAGCAGAATACCGTAGGACATAACACCGTGGAAATAACTAAAGTAGACAAACTGAGCTGTATCGATGTCACTGTATTTTGTTACTTCTCTGACGGCGCAGGCGGTTGAACTGAGCCTCCCCGCTAGGCTTGATATGTATGATCCCCACTGAAGTTTGGCATCTACTGTTATGCCCAGAAAAACTGCCAAGTCTACGGTGACAAGCACCTCTTTATCTAAGACGATGTTGGGACCTAAATTTCTAACATTTGGTAGGGCGAACTTTACACATTTGGTTTTCTTGGCATTGAGAACTAGGTTATTTGCCGTAAACCAATCCGTAACCATTGAGAGTGCACTGTTTCGTCGTCAAAGTCTTGTCTATTACTGTCTACTTTAAAAATAAGAGAAGTATCATCTGCAACAACATCACAAATACCCATTAAATAGAATGGTAAATCATTGATGTACACTAAAAACAAGAATCGGCCGAGTATTGAGCCTTGAGGCACACATAACTGAACTGGTAGCCCAGAAGATTTTTCACCATTAATTTCTACATATTGGAACCTATTTTGTAAATAACAATTCATTACGTTTAAAGCTTCGTTATGGACACCGTAATAACGTAGTTTACGCAAAAGCGTCTCATGATGCACGCAATCAAAGGCTTTCGAGAGATCACAGAAAACCCCAATAGCATTTTGCAAGTTCCCATATGTGTTTCAACAGAGCAACACCCGCATCTGTAGTTGAACGTCCTTTTGTAAAGCTATATTGCTCATTATGAAGGAGGCTATGTGAAATGTGCTATGTGAAAATGTCTTAGCAACTGCTTCAGTATTAACTTTTTTTTAAATTTGCTAAATGAATATATATCTGAAATATAAATAGAATATATATCTGAAATTACGAACGAATAGAAATAGGTCTGAAATTACGAACGTCATTTTTATTACCTGATTTAAATAATGGTATGACTTTACTACTCTTCATGAGGTCAGGAAAAGTTCCTGAATCAACACATTTATTAAAAGTGACAACTAGATAGGGGGCTACGATATCTATTATCCTCTCAAAATATGCAAAAGTACACAAAATAATTTTATTACAATTAATCTAAATAAGTGACGTGTCTGTAAGTGATGTCACTATTTCTTTGAAGGATTTCCCAGGTAAACAATTGTTTTGAGTAGAATTACTCAAGTTGTTACTAATTAATTTCCCTAAACCTCTTCCTATACTATCAGAAAACATAACTGACTGAATTCAGGAAATACTTTTACCACTTATAATCTTTACTGAAAATTTATGTTTTAATACCTATATAATGTTTATATATTCTTCTTTATTGCGTTGCTTCAAAACCGAGTGTTTGCAAAATCCCAACAGAAGTTTAGGTATCTATAGCGTAAGTACTTCAGTAATATGTCATCATTCTCCTCCCTTCTCCCAATTTATTTGTGGTCGGCGCAACATGTCTTTTTCTTCCTCCCTTCTCTATTGGTAGTCATCTCCATAGTCACACCCTTTATGACCATATCATCATTCACACAGTCCATCCATCATTTCTTTGGTCTTCCCCTACTCTTATAGCCATCGACATTAATACTCAAAACATTCTTCACGACGTTTTCCTCATTCCTCCGTATCACATGCCCAAACTATGACAACCGATTTCCACACAACTTTTCAGTTTTTGGTGCCACTTTCAGACTTCCTCATATGTACTCATTTCTTATTCTATTTATCCGTATAACACCACACATCCCTCTTAACATTCTCATCTCAGCTACATGCAATTGCCTTTCATTCATCCCTTTTGTGGCCCCACATTCTGTCCCATACAAGACGGCAGATCTTACCATGGTTTTATATTTATCTTACCCGTTTAAGGGGAATGGGGGAGTCGCAGATTGTTCCCGTGATCTGCCCCCATTTCATACATCCAGTGTTAAATCTTTGCTTTACCGTCCGATCTACAACGCCATTGCTGTGCACGGGTGCACCGAGATACCGAAAGTCGGAGCAAACTGGGAGAAGCGCTCCATCTAAACTACTAATCATAATTTGAGAAATGTGGTATAGTTTAATACCTCATAATTTAAATATGGCGACCTCTGAAGGGCATAAAAGTGATGAACTAAAAAAAATGTTTTGTCAATGATGCCGTATTACCCAATACGGCATCATTCACATAAAAGAGCCTAATTATTTGTTCATTATTTTTGTTCTAATTTCTTTTACGAAATAGTGCTTGAGTTTAAATTACACTTAGGTGGGTCTTTTTATTAACCACCTTATTTATAAACGTTGCTTAAAGTTAAGTAATTATTAGCGTCTGATTAACCATACAATTTTGACGTTTAAACATCTGTTAACTTTAATCAATGTTTATAAATAAGGGGGTAAATGTACGCAATGTGGATGAGGTATTTAGTTATTGACGAAACTCTGAAACCTTGATCAATAACGAGGGATTTTAACACCAGAACATTAGATAAAATATAATGGTGAATTGGCTGTGACGTCACTGTGACGTATGTTGAACAATCAATAGATAGTTAAGAGACTAGCTCGCAGTGGCGAAAGCACCATATAATACGATTCCTACCGGCTTCCCTTCGGTGATTCGCATCTCTACTGCTTTTGAAAAATGGCACGTCAATAGTGTCTACTATTGCTAAAAAATATCGGAACACTACTACACTACTTTAATTCACCATTATATTCAAACAACAAAAACGCTTATATTTAGCTTTGTATTGTAATACAAAAAAAATATGTTCTAAAAATTAATCCCGGTGCCAAAACGTCATAATCGATAACTAAAAATTCAAACAACAGCAATCCCGTAATGATGTCACTTTAGGTCACGTGGCACCGGTTGATAATGACACCAGCAAGCCGCTGTACAACGGATTATGACAGATACTGATATAGAAAAATGCGTCAGCGAGAACTATTAAGGAATATTGTACATTTAATTTGGTTTTCAGCTGTTCGATTTAATAGTATTTAATTATTTACAGTCCTATATTAATTGAATTAATTCTTTATTCAGTCAGTAAGTTAAAACCGACTTTGCTTCGGCTTCTTGCTTAGAAAAATTGACACCTCGCCGCTGCTAGCTCGCAATCGTTATTTATAGAGGCAGTGACTAGGAAAACAATAACACGAAGGACCATTGTAGTAGTTTGTAAGTACTACACTATGGTCGCCCATTCATGAACGCGGGGTCATAGAAAGTTTATCTGAACCCGTGTTCATGAATGGACGTCTCGATATAGATCAGTTCATTTATTCTGTCGTAACAACAAGAATAGATAAAATAAGCCTATCAGCGAATTGAAAATGTATTTTTGTAGGTTTATGTACAGTAAAGTGGGTCTCAAAAATTATTCTCTTTTTATCTTCAGTTCGTTCCTCGTGGTCTCGTTGAGAAGCATTTTCCTCAAGAACTCATCATTATCTTCTTGTGCTAGTGATCTCACATTTGAGCTGATTCAGCATCCATTGCCCAAATTATTTATATCCCCAATACACCAATCTGTGGAAAATAAAAATTGATCGACTTTAATAACCATTTGTATTAAATTATATCAAGGAACAGTTTAAATTCAGCGCTGTGCTTTCAATGCAAATGCGAAGATAAATCCCTTGTTTCATAAAATTTTGTCGTCATCTACCAAGTCTTTTCACAGCTAATTATGCTTTTATGGAAAAACTATTTCAACGGTAGCTACTTTGATAATATGTGCAAGGATTTTATTATTGAAACAAGCAAACATAACAGTGCATTAAATGACATTATTTTGCATCCTTTTCACTCGCCACCCTTCTCATCCCACCCATCATAGAAATACGCCTCTCAATATAAACTGTCGATCCCCCACGCTACGAGAAATATCGACCTCCTCAACTACCATGAACTCCTGATACCGAAGTTTGTTAAAAACTTTTTTTGTTTTTTGGTAAAAAGCGCCATCTGTATTCGCATATTAACAAGTCAGGGTTAGGTACCTTACGAAGCCTGCATGGCTTTATACTATTAGGAATTCAAGTCAGTCACTAAATAAAAATAATAATTAGATAAGAACAAACTTATTAGATCCAGTAAGTAAGAGTAAGCGAGACAGAAGTTATTACCTATATAGGTATCTCTTTCGCGTATGTCAACTTTATTAAGCGACCATTATTGTGTCGCTGTTGAGAATGGATGTGCCCCTGAAATCTTATACGTATATAATAGATGCAACTCATATCTACTTAGTTAGTGAAATAGAGTAGAGAAAGGTTAGACCTTACAAGATTGATCAAAACCAACAATTGGAATCATCGACACGATGAAGAAGAAGTGTCCGTAGTGATTGAGGAGCCATTCGTCTTATGTACGATTAATGTTATCAATTTTTGATCGTACATAAGACGAATTTTGTAGGCCCGATCTTGAAAAATGTAGTAAAACCCTTAAAAAATTACAGGATGTTTAGATCTGTTATCCATTTCCATGTTAGTTTATTTTTGCCACAATTCTAATTAAAATTATGGCAAATTATGTGAAAAGTAAAATTACATTTACATTTAATGTAATTTTACTTCTAAAATATATTACTTGGTGGTGTTTTTAATTTTCATTGAGTGTTATAAATATGTATCGAAAACAAAGAATCGGGTCTTAGTCCTCGCTTGTTTAAAGTTTTCATGGAAACTGAAAGTAAAACTTGATGTACTGGATGCACGCACACGGATAATATTCACGTGTGAAGTTTTAACGACGTACTTCGGGGGTTGATGACAATCATCCTGATCAATGAAGCTTGTACGGTGTTGGTTAGAAAGAAACAAACAGAGTTTATCGATACGTTTTCAACTATAAGGGTTGTTTTACCCACCCCTATGGACAGCGATGACTGGACTCAGTTCAGGTTAACGGTACATTTTCATTGCTTTCTGATATCCTAGTACATCGAGGTTTATTGAGAAAGTCTAAAGTCTTCGCGAAGCCGAAGCATTACCCATGCCCATGCATAGGTCAGCACCGTTATTTCAACGTTGCACAATTAGCGTCCTTCAGCTTAATATTCTCTTTTACATGGTTAACGAATCTTGTATGATCCGATAAAAAAAAATATGAGACCTTTCTCATATTTTTTTTTATCGGATCATAATAATTCATTCATATCAAAATAATTCTACACGTGTTTTTAAGACAAACGTTGGCAAACTGTCATCATTAATTTATTAATTATATTATTTTATTAACCAAATAATACATAACGAAAAGCTTAGCTGGAAAGGTCCGTTACTAAAAGGCGATATACATTTCCGTCAGTCGTAAACTTGCTTAGTTCGGGCAGTTTTTCTCCGGACCAGTATGTGCTAACTAGCAAATCATAAATGCAAGGGGGCATCTCCATGCGTTCCACATATTACATCATCAATGCATAACGGATTAACAAGATTTATGACCACTATTGATTACGATCTTTCGCTCAAAACTGCATACTTCATTCACTACATAAATATCAAGGAACACAACCCACCTACCACAAAAACACTTAACTACCATCACACACCATCACAGAAATTTCTGTAAACTGGTTTTCAAAACGCTAAGCTAGATGTCACTATTATCACAACGAAAGTGACGTAGCGTCATCCATGGCTCAACCTTCTGACTGATTCTGCTACCCTAGTACAAAATATAGCTTACCCGTTGCATCTGCTTGGCAAATGCAAAATATTGAACGGTCATAACGATTTCTTGTTACAGATATGGAAAAGTTGTTAGATTACTGCACATTCAGATACCTGAATTTAACGGTGATATTAGCAGGAATCTATTTATAGATAGTTTTGAAAACACTATAGATAAGAACGTCTCTTTGACAGGTCATGAAAAATTATACTATCTGTTTGAAAGGTTAAATGGTAAAGCTAAAACTGTTTATGGCATAACTTTTAGTGCCGAAAATTATACGAAGACAAAATATTAGTAGCTACCGCATATTTAGATCAGTTATTCGACCTTAAAAATATTACAGTATGTAATGACCATAATTTAGAGAGGTTTTTAGATACATTTGCAAATGTATCTAAAAACCTCATCTGTTTACGCAGTAAAGAACTTCAAGGTCGGTGACCTCTGCGACTTTTTGTTTTTATATTTGGGTTTAACCGGTTTAGAGAAATTAGAAAGTGAAACTGTTTGTTTATTTGAAATGGACCATCGCAGTAGTAAACTGCCAAAATTCAATGATTTAGAATGTTTTGTTCCCGATTAGATTAAAATATTACAACGCACTTCGTCCAACCATGAAGTTACGAAGAAAGTAGTTTCTAAATCCGTCCGTCGAACGGATGCGCCTTCGAAGTCACAAAAATCGACACATACGTATGTGAATATCGCACCTGCACCTGCACAATCTATTTGTTCTTTGTGTAATAGTCAACATTCGCAATTTTACAAGTGTTCTGGTTTTTTAAAATTTACGCTTTATGAACGTTATAAGTTTGTTCGCGATAACAATTTGTGTTTTAGCTGCCTAAGTGACAAGCATCGGGTTACGTCTTGTAATAGTAATCAAAGTTGTCGTAAGTGCCCTTCAAAGCACCACACTTTACTTCATATGCAGAAAGGTTATAATAATGTCGCATCCAATGTGAGCTCAGTTAGTTTATCGAGCGGTGACACGTCGTTGCCGCCGGTCAGTGCGAACTCTGCGGCCGCTCAGCCAGCGTGCGAAGTTGCCCGCACACAGACCGACGTGAGTGACTTCACGTTGCGTTCGATGTTCGGAAGCAGTGCGTGTACTACCGTGGTGCTCGCGACCGTTCACGTTAATTTTGATGATGCCTTAGGTAATCCGTGTCTTGTTCGAGCGTTGTTAGATTGCGCATCGCAGAGTAATTTCTTAACCGGTAAACTACTTCAAAGACGAAGATTTATGTAAACCAAGTCCGGCTAGGCCCGCGGCGTTTAGACAAAAGAATTTTTTGCGACGCACTTCAGAAAAAAAGGTCGGCTCGAGTTTTTGTTGCTTCTTGGTACTTAAAGTTTTGTTTTATGGTTTCTTATCTAAACAAACCATGTGTTAAGGCTAATTAGTTCTCGTCTTACGTAGAATTTTAATTATAAACAATGGAGATAAGAAACAATGGCCGAAAGTGTTTATGTTACTGTATTATGTCGCTAACTCATAAAAGTACCGTCTCAATTTTCTCTAAATTTTGGAGTTTACTTATTGAATAGACTTAGAATCGATCAGCAGTTATTTTATGGGAATCCTACGTAACATTTTCATAATCTTGAAACTCAAAATTCATGCCGCGCGGAGGTCAGCGGCCATTTGTGCACTCGAACATTCAAAGGATTTATAAAACAATTTTTAGGTTAAATTGGCTAGTTTTTTTTAATAATATAGTTCTTACAACTAATAACTTACCATTATTTCCATCTGGATACCACTTTTTGCACTGTAAAACACTAAAACAATCACATTTCACAACACAAGGAACACTTCCACGAACGGTTTGTTTACGTACCACGTTTTGTCGAAAATAATTTTTTTATGACGCTATTTTATGCAAATAACTACCTTCAACGATGTAATAACTACTTTAAATGAATATTAATCCACTTGAATGTCGAAACCGCACTAAAAATAAGAAAAAACACGATAAAACTAGAGAGCATAACACGGAAACGCCATGTTGCCAAGCGCGTTCGAAACGTCAAGTTTGACTATTTTATTTTTCTGTTCACAGACATTTTTTTTGTCTTTGAATCATTTAGTCGACGAGAATATTTAACTGACAACATTGTTAAATTATCGCAGACGACATAAAACCTTATTTATATTAAGAATAAAGATAAAAACCGCCTGCATGGTGGTGCATGCTGGGTGGTTCCGATAGGAACCAGCGGGGCTTGAAGGTGGTTTTACTTTTGGTTCCGGCCGGAACCAGCAGGACGTTACCGGTACTCAAAATTGTTGTCAACGCCTTGGGTTTAGTATTAATAACCATTCATGATTTGATTAAAATTAAATTTGCATCGCGTTTTAATTCCGATATCTGTTTTGATATGGATTCGCTTGTTGTAGATAAAATTACGGAACAATTACCTACCTACTGTCCCGGTTGACACGTCTTTATTGACCAAGTTTAAAGACCTACCATTCGCTGATGAATCTTATGGTGTCCCCGGAGGCGTCGATATGTTGATCGGCGCATCGATTCTCCCACACCTCCAGTTATCGCATAAGGTTCAAGGTCATTCGTCGTATCCCGCACCGCACGCCCTAGAAACAGTTCTAGATTTTGTTATTGTTGGTTCCGCACCCACACATTTAGATAGTTACTCGACCGTGTCACGCTGCTGCACTGTTGGGCCGCGCCACTGGAGTCTACCATCCGCAGGTTCTGGGAAATTGAACAACTCAATGTCCCGCCTATCCTAAAACCGGATAATAAGGTGGCTGAGGAGATTTATTGTCTCACGACTACTCGAGATAATGATGGTCACTATGTTGTCGCCCTTCCATTCAAGGGGGATATTTTTTCGCGCGGTGACTCCTACGCTTCCCCTGAAAGACGCTTTTTTTGTTTAGAACGTAAGATGCAAGCATCTCCGAAGTTGAAGCAAGCCTATGATGAGGTTGTTATCGAATACCTAGATAAAGGATACATCTCACTTGCGCCCACCGCCGAGACTGACGAAACTCGCGATCATCCATATTACATCATCCCACACCACGGAGTTGTTAGAGAAGACAAGCTTACTACTAAGCTTCGCGTGATTTTAAACGGCAGTGCCAAGACTAGCACTTCTGTATAGCTCAATGACATTTTGTATTGTGGTCAAAACCTTCAAGGTAACTTATTGGACATTATTGTAAATTTCCGCTTGTTTGCTGTCGCGCTTTCCGCCGTCATAAGGCAAATGTTTTTTTCTATTGGTATTCGCGAATGCGACCGCAGATTTCAACGTTTTTTGTACAGACTTTTGGATCAAGAACCTTTGAGAGTTTACGAATTTAATCCTGTTCGTTTTGGGCTTAAGTGGAGTCCTTTTAATGCGCTTTGCACTATCAAGCACTTAGCTGCTGATGAGGGTGAAAGATTCTCGAAAGCGAAAAATACTATTGAGACTGGGCTATACATAGATGACTTTGTTTATAGTGTAGCAAACGAGGCAGAGGCCGTTGAGACCGCCGCTCAAGTAATAAGTCTTATGAAAGCCGGTCAATTTGATCTTGTGAAGTGGACAAGTAACTCGCAAACAGCTCTAGATTCGATTCGTCTGTCACACCAAGTATCTTCGGTGAGGGAATTTGATGGTGATGATACGCATAAAGTTCTAGGCTTAAGTTGGTTACCCGTGTCTGACATGTTCAGTCTTGAAGTTAGTTCGACTCCGCAAGTTTGTACTAAACGCATTATCCTGTCGTGTGTACTACGTATATGTGTACTACGTAGATATTATGGGATTTGTAGCTCCCGCCGTTTTATTTGCTAAATTGCTTATAAAGGAACTTTAGCTTTCCAATAGTGATTGGGACGACCCCGCACCCCAATATTAACAACAATATTGTTAAGTTGTAGGCTCGCTTTCGGAAAAAGTATCCAGTAGTTTTACCCCGCAAGGACCGTATTTTAGATTTGATTGTAGATTATCATCATAAGGTGAATTGTCACGCAGGTCCAGACTTGTTGATGGCTATCCTTGGACATAAGTATTGGATACTTTCCGCTTGCAATTTGATTCGCGCTAGAGTTCACAAATGTGTGCCCTGTTTTAAGCTTCGCCCGCGTTTTATCGCGCCTGAAATGGCCGATCATCGCTCTTGCCGAGTTCTTCAATCCGCTAAACCTTTCATACACACCGGTACCGACTTTGCCGGCGCGTTTAGGGTAACTATTACCCATGGTCGTGGTATACACTTCACGAAGGCTTACGTTTGTCTTTTTATTTGTATGACAACTCGTGCGGTTCACATAGAATTGACCGGTGATATAGGCACGCAAAGTTTCATGACCGCGTTTAATCATTTTTTGTCGCGCCGTGGTCTCGTCAAACGTTTATATTCGGACAACGGTACTAATTATGTTGGAACTCGCCGTAGCATCTCGGAGTTACACGCATTCTTGCGGTCAAAGTACTATCAGAGTGAATTCGCTCATGTTTTGGCCGAAAATCGTATTGAATGGCATTTTAATACGCCCACTGCTAGTCACTTTGGTGGTAATTGGGAGGCTAACATTAAGAGCCTCAAGTCGCATCTGTTCAGCATTGTAGGCGTACAGATTCTCTCTTATGAGGAGCTGAGTACTGTACTCGCTCAGATAGACGCAGTAATGAATACTCGTCCACTGTGTCCAACTCTATCTAGTGACCCGACGGAGTCTTCAGCTTTAACGCCGGCTCATTTCTTAACCACTCCTCCTCTTAAGTATTTGCCCGCTATGAATGTTGATGAAGACAGACTGCATCTCCTAAAGCATCACGCTCTTTTAGATTGATTCATTCAATCCTTTTGGAGGGGTTGGAGAACAGATTATTTGCACACGCTGCAGTCGCGTCAAAAATGGAATACTCCATCGAATCCAGTCACCGCTGGTACTGTGGTAGTTTTAATGACCGAGAATGCGCCCCCTCTACACTGGTCTCTAGGTGTAGTGGAGGAAGTTTTCCATGATTACGCGTATAGTAAGAGTTAAATACACAAACAACCTCGAAAGTTATCGGTAAATAGAATATATTACTATATCTACTCTCATATCGTAAAAATCAAATTATAAGCTTCTAAACAAGCTAATAAACATAATACCGAAACAAAAAAACAAATAATACTAAAACGCTTTTCCTGTAACAAAATTATGTTATAAAACATTTTAATATCACCAAGGAGTCTCCATGTTTTTTTTTTCTGGTGTACAATAAAGCAATAAATAATATAATACAAATATCACAACTCAAAATTATCGATTCGATCACAGACAGAAACAAAGACAATCAAAATTTATAACAAGTTGACAATCATTTTCCTTCACAATATGTTCTTCATTTGCCTTTCTGCAATATAAAATGATTATAATGAGAGGTTCTAATCAGTTTAATTCTCTTCAGTACTTATTATTTTCTTGAATTTCATTGTAATCTTGGATGGTCGTTGATAAAAGTAAAGTCAAATAGTCTCCGGTTTAAATTAAAATAGAGATAACGTGAAATAGCATATAGCAGTTGGGGGATCGTTTATAATTGAACTAGAGGCCAGCCACCCATGGCGGTCCCCACCTGGCAGGACACAACGAAGCAGGTTGGTTATTTATTAGCTAGTAACTCTTCCTGACTTATGCTTTGCTAGTACTCTTGGCAAGCGTACCGTTTCCGTGGTAACTGATTCCCCGCGCGTCTGCATGCCGTGTTCTTATTGGTTTTTCACAAACGCCATTGAAGAGTCTCTTTTGTTTGTTTTTTGTTTGTACATGACATAATTATGTTCATTCATAAAATAATACCTATAGAACATGGCCACTTCTTCACGGTTATGCTATCCTGGTAGTCTACACTAATATTATATAGAGGAAAGATTTTTTTTGTTTGTTTGTTTGCGCCGAATAGGCTCCGAAACTACTGGACCGATTTTAACCATTTAGAAAGTTAAATTATCAGGATGTAACATAGACTATAAATAATTTAAAAAATATATATAAATCTTGAAGAAAATTGCAATAATGTAACCTAAAGTAGAAAAAATTTCCTTTAAAATTCATTATTTGGCGTGTGCTGAGAAAATATTGATGATACATAAACATTTTCTACTACATGATTAAATTATTAATTATTACTTATAAAAAAGTCCAGGAACACCTATATCTAACTATCATAGTTAAGTCAGAATAGCAGCTTTTGTGTTCTAAAATTTAATTAGATCACCGGTGGAAACAAAAGCTGGTTACATTCGTATCGTAGTATTATTTTTTATTCAAATACGTTATTTCATCATCACTGGTATATATGTACTAGTAGCGCTATGCGCTCGGACCTACAGCGAACTTTCAATGTGTCTGGCAAGGTGTAAAAACCATTAAAACTGTCCGGCTATTGAGGTAACATTTTTTCATAGGTCCCCAAGTAACATATATAAAATTTAGCTTTTATACTATAACGAAAGTATAATTATAATTTATTAAAGTTTAGGGGTGTCTGGCAGGAGGAAGCAACTGTCATAAGTGTCCGGCAATGGATGACGAGATTTCTAAAGTTATCCCTGATAAAATATAAAAAAATTGAGCTTTATACTTTAACGAATTTAAGGTACTATTTTATACACCTTTACTACCTGTTACCTGCCCAAGTAACCACAACCCAAACTCTATAGTCCCTGGTCGTTCTTACCTGTATAGGGGACATGCACAGAAGAACTTTCAGCTTTTATTAAATAACGAAGGTCTGGCCGTCGTGGGCTCTTAGGCTATACCAGTAAAATACTTTTTAATTGATTCGAATCGGACATTTGATTTCGAAAACGAAAACGCGCGAAAACTTTAAGAACTGAACTACAAAAAACTAGTAGACTTAAGTTTACCTTCCACCAATCAATCACAAAATGCTGTAGATACTATACAATTACAATCATAATATATTATGTTAACGAGTTGTCTGAATTGTCAATTAAAAAAATATCAAAATTGGTAGCTGCCCAAACAATTGCTTCATCATCAGCTGCCTTTTCCACTCTAACCGGATGCAGTTGAATATCAGAACTTTACATAGAGCGACTGCCTATCTAACTTGCACAACTCAGTTACTGGGTAATACGATACCTATTGGTAAGACTGGTTGTCAGACTTTCGGGCTTCTGACGACCCGTAACGACTGTCAAAGATCCATAGACGCCAGCCGGGACCAACGGCTTAGTGTGCTTTCCGAGGCACGGAGGTGTCTTAGTATGTAATGATGGTCACCCATCCACGGATCAACCACAGCAAGGGTAGCTTAACCTGATCGATCGATCCGTGCGGCTAATATTACATAGCCACAAGCCCCCAAGACCAAAAAATTTGCTTATGATGCGATAATTACCAGCGCAGAAAATAATCGTGGCAAAAAAATGTTTTGGACGTTCCTGGTGAAACAGGTAAAACTTCAACAAGTCCATCGACACAGTGTGCAATATCGAGGACACTGCACACTCATCATCATCATCATCATTTCAGCCGAAAGACGTCCACTGCTGGACATAGGCCTCCCCCAAGCTCCGCCAGCTTCGACCGGTTCTGTGCTTCCCGCATCCAGCGGACTCCTGCGGCCCTCACAAGGTCATCGGTTCACCAACTTTACGTCTTCCGGTGCGCGGTCGCCACTCCAGAACTTTTCGGCCCCATCGGCTATCTGTTCTGTGAGCAATTTGCCCTGCCCAGTGCCACTTAAGTTTGGCAATCCTTCGGGCTATGTCGGTTACCTTGGTTCTCCTGCGGATCTCTTCATTCCTGATTCGATCACGCAGGGAAACTCCAAGCATAGCCTCTCCATTTCCCTTTGGGTGACTTTAAGCCTTCTTATGAGGCCCATTGTGAGCGACCACGTTTCGGTTCCATATGTCATCACTGGCAACACACGCTGGTCGAAGACTTCCGTCTTAAGACACTGCGGTATGTGGGACGAGAAGATATTGCGAAGCTTCCCGAACGCTGCCCAGCCGAGTCGGATTCAACGATTGACCTCTTTCTCGAAGTTGGACCTACCTAACTGGACAGTTTGTCCTAGGTACACATACTCGTCCACAACTTCAAGTGCAGTGCCTCCGACTGTCATCAGAGTGGGTGTTACACGGGCATTAAACATGACCTTTGTCTTGTCCATGTTCATTTTATGACCCACTCTTTCGGAAGCTCTACTGAGGTCATCGAGCATTGTACTGAGGTCCTCCATGGTCTCAGCCATGACAACTATATCATTGGCAATCCGAAGGTGACTGATGTACTCGCCATTGATGTTGATGCCAGCCCCTTTCCAGTCCAGAACCTTGAAGACATACTCCAGTGCAGCAGTGAAGACTGGTTGTCAGACTTTCAGGCTTCTGACGACCCGTAACGACTATCAAAGATCCACATCCGGGACCACCAACTTAACGTGCTGACGGAGACACGGAGGGGTCTTTGTATATTAAGATGGTCACCCATCTACGGACCAAGCGCAGCAAGCGTAGCTTGACCTGATCGATCGACCCGTGCGGCTGTTATAACTAACGTTACTTCAAACGAATAGCACATCAAATATAGTTTAAAGTGAAGCCTGGCAATTATTGGGCACGCCACGACTGCGGCTGTAAGTCCCCTCTTTGAGGAGTGCCTTGAGAGGTGCCACGGCGTCCTTACCTTCCGCCTGACGCAGGTCCTCACCGGAAGCGGTTGTTTCGGAAGGTTCCTGTTTTGGATAAGACGGGAGGAAACGCCCGAGTGTTTCCCCTGCGTAGATCGCCCAAAGGACACGGTGGAGTGTCTGCCCGGCATGGGCGGAGCACAGCCGTGTCCTTGTGGAAGCGATCGGCGGCGGCGATCTCTCGCGTCCGGCCTTGGTCCAGGCCATGGTACGGAGCGAGAGTGCATAGGTAGCCGTCGCCTCCTTCTGCGAAGCAGTGATGCTCGCAAAGAGGGAGGCGGCGCACGTGAGGGAGAGGCAGTATATGCGCCCTCACGGCCCTAGCCTCCGCAGGAGACGCCCTGGGAGACGGGAATCCTAGGCTGATTCCCGGCCACCGTAGGCGCGGGCTTGCGGACGGCGAGTACTGGGTAGCTCGCTGTCCGATAAAGACCAAGCCCGGGTCGTCGGCGCGTTGTGTTCCACGCGCGCCTCAAAGAGATGTCAGCACCAACTGAAGGGGCCCGCATAGGCCGATGCCTGCCAGGGGTGCGGGTTGTTCGAAAGAGATACTGTGGCCCCTGGCACACAGGCAACTGAAGGAATAGGGATGGGTTTTAGTCAGTAAAAGTCTGACACGCCCTCCTGCTCCACCCAGAGCGGGAGAAGTTATTTGATGATTTCCCAGCCTCTAAAAAAAAGCCTTGCAATGATTCTTTATAGGTATTTACGTTTCACTCTTATTTTCAATCTTTTTTACCTGATTGCGGAATGGTTATAATTTAGTAACATTTTCCATTTTTATTTCCTCCATCCAATATGTTTAGGTAAATGAAATATTAGCTGTGAAAGAGTTTATTACTGTGTCTCCATTAAGCAAATCCTACTGTAATTGCGAAAGTTTGTGTTAGTAAGTATGTACATAATATGTTTGTTGCATCTTCACGCAAAATCTGATTGACCGAATACGATGAAATTGAAAGGTTACTTTTTATCCCGATATTCCCACGGAATCGAAACCTACGCGGGTGAAACCGTGGGGCGCAGCTAGTGTATAGATAATGAGTGTAAATATTTTGATTAAATAAAAATGTTATATCTTGGAAAAAAACGAGTTTCAATTTTTCAGTACAAATCGTCAATTTCATACTTTAACCCCTAATATTAAGCACGTAAGATCGGGTAAGATAAATCAGAGGCGCAATTCTCGTAATTGTAAGATTGTTCACAATCTGATCTCAGTCTCGATCTATCAAAAACACTTTGAGTTTCCACACAGTTTTGACAACTTTTTGACATTTGTTTGTCGCCGAGATGAGACGATGCGACTAGATTTTGAACGTTTTTAATTACGAGAATTGGCCTTCTGATATTATTGTAGCTAGTAAACATAACATTGCATTTTGCAAAGCATAACATTTTCTTTTTCAGTCCAACGTACGAGCAGTCTATTCTGTGTATGAGTGAGCATGCTGTAAAATGAAAACTTCATGGTGCTCTCCTGTCAATTTTTTTTGGATTTTGGTGATATTAATAAATTATGGATGTTAAAGAAATGCCCATGTATTGACAAGTCGTAAAAACCATGCGATGCAAGGGCGGGTTCAAGAAATAATTTTATTTTGTACACAAATGTAGTAGGAATGAAAATATCTCTAGATATCGTGCACATAGTACACACCTAACTAAACCATAGCCCGTTTTTGTAGCAGAACTAGGACTAGGAGTAACTAGAACTCAATGATAAAAAAATATTTTGCTTCCGGTTTTACTAGGATTCCAGAAGCACGAAAGCGATTGCCTGACTATCTACGGCATGACGTATTGTGACGTCACAGATCGATTAAACCCAATTACTGAATGGACTGAGTACAGCTACACACATGCAAGGCTTACCGACATGAACGTACACCCGCACCCTTTAACACACACACACACACAAAATAAAAGTCCACACTGACTTGTTTACGGAGTGGCAGAATTTGGAACTAATATGTTGGTAGCTTTTGTTTTTATGTGACAGAGTAAGAGCTGGATGACCGTAGCCGAGGACCAAATTAAATGGCTTTCTATTGGAGAGGTCAGCTGGGACGTGCAGGTGGCAGTTGATGAAAAAGTGGAAGTTTGATTGAGAGTTAGTCTCATAATATACGGATGAAAACCACAACCACCATAGGTTGGTTTTATGTTTCAACCGCAAAATATTACTTGTATGGGACTTAATACACAAAATAAAATGGTAAAGTGCTGTGCGTACCAGTGTAACAGTACTAACAACCACAAAACACCTGGATTGACCTTTCATCGGTAAGTTTTTGTATTATGTTGTGTAGTCAGGGACGGATTTGGCAACAAACACGATTTATTTTGTTGTTTGTATAATATTTACCTATCATTGAATTATCAAACAGAGCCTCAGCTTACTCTACGATATTAAAAAAAATTGGTGACATAGTTCAAAAATACTGCAGAGTGCAGATTGTTAGTGTAAACATACATGCTATTATAATAAATTATAGAATTGCTCCGGCCCGGCGCGTACGTGCCTTACAATAGAAATTCAATTGTGTGTCATTAGCGGATTATGTTACCCTGTCTGTGTGATGGATAACATGAACGATGGTGGACATAAATAGGTATAGGCTACTCACATGACTTTGACATTTCATTCAGCAGGTAATTATATAAATAATAAAGGTTTATTGAGCGTACTAATATTTTCCACAGGATGAAAGTTTACGGAATGCATCGATTGAAAACATGAAACTCCAGGATTGGCAACCTAGACCTACGAGTGTACTTTGTTCGAAGCATTTTGAGAAACACTTGATTGATTTCAGTGCTTTTCGAACAACATTACGTCCTGGAGCAATTCCTGTTTAATGAACTGCCTGTGGTTCTCCCGCAACACTAACTTCTTTATAAAAAAAAATTAAGATTATATTTAAAAAAAAAATACTTTTCGTTACAATATTATCCTTGATCACGTTTATACTACAACTATTTACGTTTCCTTTCGAAGATTGCCGCGATCGCAGCGACAAGCGATTCTAAATTTATTCTTTATGTTTATGCTGCGCTAGTACTCTTGGCACGCGTGCCCGCTTTTGTTCCCATGGAACAAAAGCGCGGCGTCGTCAACTTCCTGCAAGATTTTAGGCAAAATAAAGCTTGCTCCCCTCCGAATGTAAGAAGGATTCTTAGTTTGTATTATATAAATAAAAAAGGGAGTGCGACAAGAATAAAAATTCTAATATAGAATATATTTATTATAAAAAATGAGTGTATTTCAAATAAATGTGCAAGATCTTAAAACATCAGGTAGATCTGCATGCTTTGCCATTTATGGTGTACAAAATAACATATTTTTGAAAAGTTATACCATAAAAGATTTGAACCTTTAGCATTCAGCAAAAGAAAAAAACATAAAAGTAGTTTTTTACAGATTTGAGGGTCAAATGAAAATGTCGTAATTATAGGAATCCACAATTAATTGCCGTCGTTTAAAAATTCCGATATGGTATAATATAATTTTGATATGAGATATTTTTTTGAATGTATTATAAACAGAGCAATCGTCTAATAGGTTTTGGGATTTTATTATAGAGTATTGGTGCTAAACAAAAAATACTTTTACGCATCAATGCCGTGGTTGATCTTGGTACGAAAAATTTATTATTATACCGTCGATTACGAATACAAACGTCTGATAGTTTCTTAAATAGGTTAGGATCGGTTTGTATAAAATTTGCTATTTCATAAATAAATAAGGAAGGCATACTTAAAATGTTATATTTAATAAAATACTGTTTGCAACTATCAATTATTTTCAATCCAAACATAGCCCTAATACACCTTTTACGATTTCAGAATTAGTAGAGTTTCCCCAAAATATAATTCCAAACCTCAATATGGTCCCCCCCAGTAGGTAGCCGCATTATCGTTGCGGGGGGCTCAGTATCCGTGGTCACCCTCCCACAGCGAAGCGAAGAGGAACCCCAAGGTGGGGCCGCTCGTCAGGGCTTTTGCCTCCAAGCCGACGACGTAGCGGCCAAAAAGTAGGTTGCGGTGAGGTGCATCGCAACAGGCATCGCTGCTGAGGGTTACAGGCGGAGGAGTACCGGTACTTCTGAGTAGCGCTCTTCCGTGGCCTGAACGGGGCCGCCACTATGGCGGACGCGGTGAGGCCGCAGGGGAAGATGAGTGTCGGTATAGCGTTGGTCGCTGTCGCTATCCCCTGCGGCTGAAAAGTGGTAGGCGGTTGGGCCACTGTGCTGACCCGTCGCAGGAGGAACCAAGGGTGCCAGACAAGGGGCGTCTGTCTCCTTATGCTATTTGGTTCCTGGTGTGGTCACTGCCTGCCATGTGTCCTGGTGCGCCTATGATAGGGGTTATTACGCTCCAAGTAGGGTCCGGTGACGGACAGCTGCAGCGGGTTCGCGGATGACTTGCGCGTTTCCGTGTTCCCACCTCAAGCGGCACTGGAGGACACCGTGGAGTTTTAGTGGGTTACTGTCCCACATAACTGAGCTATCTCCCCGTGGTAGCGCAGTAGGCATTTCTCCATGTTAAACGAAAAAACATAATGTCTTAGGGAAAGTGCCAGTGGATATTGCAAAATTGCAAATACGCGAACTAGTTTGTGACTGGTAAATTTTAGCAATTTGGGAGAGATATCATCCCAACTAGAAGCACTGTCTACGCGGAGGTCTTTAATTATAGCTCCGACCTGTTCGTCGTCTGTCTCCAGAAGGACAATTGAGTTTACCATCGGGAATGGGTGGGGAGGAGTACATTGGGCGTTGCTTAAATTTCCTGGGATTTTGTTAGCCAGGTTTCTACCGACATCAGCAAAGAATCTATTTACGGCGTTGACCGACGCGATTGGATCATTGTCTATTAGGATAATTGAGAAATCACGGCTTTCAATGTCGCTGATAGCACAGGATAAGTTCGATCAATCATAAACTGAATTTGATGATATTCCACCCTCAAAAAAAAAACATATTGAAACAGATTACTAATCCATTGCTTCATATTTGCAAAAAATGTGTCTGCTCAACAACGTAAATAACGTAATGAATATTGTTGAACTGTCAATATAAAACAGATTATGATTGATTAGGCGGGAAGAGGCGCATCTGTTTGTGTTACGAATTGGGGCTTTAGTTTCTAGGTTTAATAAGACAGCAGAGTGGTCTGTTATTGATGTTTCAAATACCAACGTGGTTGCCTTATAATTTGTTTTAAGTAAAACGTATGATCCAGACAGTTGTTTAGCCGAGTTGGTATCACATGGGCAGGAAGAAGACCGTGTGAGGCTATCAAAAGCTATTGACAGGAGCGGGGGTTGTTGGAGAATTGCAGCAGGGCTGGTTCTTGAGGTATTTGATGGTGTGGAAGCAGAAATAAAAAGGCAGGCTTCGTGGCGTACGTGAGTGGAGCAGATTTTATTGGAGAGAGAACGAATGACAGTCGTTTGACATACGGAACCAGGAAACAAAAAAAATCATAAGAAATTAGTTTGTTGGAGTTGCCAACAGGGGTCATTATTATTTGTAGCAACATTAATGTTAATTTCTACTCAGCGGTTTAGGCTGTGTCCGTAAGTGAATAAATTAATGAATTTCATTAAGTAAATTACTACATTGTTACCATGGAAATCGCTGTAGCGTGCCACATGCTCAAGATACAGTATGGATCAGACCGAATATTCAAAGCACTAAGTTTTCATAAACCACTCAGAAGTTTCAAGGAATATGTATTTGAAGAAAGTTGCTTTCGCTCTGGAGACGGCTGGAATGTTTGTAACATTTCACATACCGATAGAGATTTTTAAGTTATTTTCTTGGGTGTCATAAAAATAATGGCACCGGTTTTTTGGGATAACGTGCTAAATGGCAAAAAACGTAACACAGACTTAAGTGGTTAACGCGAATCAGGCTAATAACGTCAGATTCAAAGAACTTATAGCAGGTCAATTGAAAGTTAAGTATTTTGCAGTTTATACCATTTATTTATTTATATAATTAAAATAAAAGTCCTGACTGACTGACTCATCAACTCCCAGCCCAAACCCTTGGACTTAGACAGCTGACATTTTGCACAGAGGTTTCTTTTATAATGTAGACAAGAAGTAAGGTAAGATTTTTTGACCAGGGCCAGACGCGAGAGATCGCCGCCGCCGATCGCCTCCATGAAGACACGGTGGTGCTCCGCCCAAGCTGGGCAGACCTCACATGGTTGATTTTGGCGAACAAATCTCTTCCGTTTGAATAAAGTACAAATTTTTACATAAATTAGGTTTGGCTGCTTTACATATGATATGGCCCTTAAAGATTTTTGTAACTTTGTGAAAACAATTTCCTGTTTTTGCTTTGGTAGTAACAAAAAATAATAGAAGATACTAAATAGTACTTGTAGGTTTAGTTGACCGCAAGGTTTGTAAACAAAACCAGTATAAGTTGGCCTCTTTTTGAAATGGATTTTCATACTACGCTCGACCCAGGCTTGGTCCTTTCCGGACAGCGAGCTACCCATTACTCGCCGTCTTCAAGCCCGCGCCTACGGTGGCCGGGAATCAGCCTGGGATTCCTGACGCCCAAGAAGTCTCCCGTGGCGGCTACGGCCTTGAGGGCGCATATACTGCCTCTCCCTCATATGCGCCGCCTCCGTTTTCGCGAGTATTACTGCTTCGCAGAAGGAGGTGACGGCTACCCATGCACTCTCACTCCGTACCATGGCCTGGACCAGGGCCGGACGCAAGAGATCGCCGCCACCGATCGCCGCCACCAATCGCCTCCACGAGGACACGGCGGTGCTCCGCCCAAGCCGGGCAGACCTCCACCGAGGAGAGGTGGTGAGGTTATATCTCACCACATGGATGACCTTAAACTATTCGCCCCCAACAAATTGCTACTGATGGAGCTACTGAAGGTAACTGAAACTTTTAGTAGTGCTATCAGGGTGGAATTTGGTGTGGACAAATGTGTAGTCATGCATGTAAAGCGAGGTGAGATTATGGAATCCGAGGGAATTCAACTTTCGGATTCCATACATCTCAGATCCCTCTCCACAACCGAAAGCTATAAATATTTGGGTATTTCGGAAGCGCTAGGCATCAACGCTGCTGACATGAAGCAATCGTAGAGGAAACGCTTCTTTGGTCGCCTGAAGAAGGTATTAATTACTATTCTTTCAGGCAGAAAAAAGGTGTGCGCCTTCAACGGTTGGGTCATGCCGGTTTTGATGTACTCTTTCGGCATACTCAAATGGACTCAGACTGAACTCGGTGCCCTGGATAGGAGGGTCCGTACATTGCTGACCGCAAACCGAATGCATCCCCCACGATCATCGGTGATGTACATCCCACGGAAGTGCGAGGTCTTTAAATGCCAAGACCCTCCACAACCGCGAGGTGTGCAGTCTCAGGGAATATTTTTTTAATCCGAAGTGGGTATGCACCGTAATGTTGTCGCAGTGGACAAGGGGCTCACCCCGCTATCCATGGCGAAAGAGAACTGGCGCAAACCTGTAATACTAACTATCGATGACCAGAAGGAAGTATGGCGAAACAAGGAGCTTCACGGGCGCTTCTAACGGGCTCTTCATGAGCCCGGTATCTATACCGGATATGGATGCTAAATCTATTTAGCATCCATATCCGGGCTAAGTTTCGGTGACCTTTTCGGGAAAACTGAAGGTTTTGTCTGTGCAATTATGGACGAAGTTATCTTGACGAATAACTACCGGAGACATATTATGAGGGACTCCTGTTGACGTGTGTCGGGCATGTCACCGTCCGGGTGAGTCCATCAAACATATATCTGGTTGTTCTCATCTGGCTAACGGCGAGTACTTGCACAGGCGTAACCAAGTAGCCAGGATTACTCACCAGCAACTTGCTTTGCAAAATAAACTTGTGGATTCTGAGGTATCGTATCACAAGTAAGTGCTCGACCCAGTTCTCGAAAATTACCATGTCACGTTGTACTGGGATCGGTCTATCATTACTGACAGGACTATTGTAGCCAATAAGCCTGATGCAGTAGTGATGGATCGGTTAGCGCGTCGCACAATGACAGTCGATGTTACCATTCCACATGACGGGAACCTGGTGAAAGCTGAGAAAGTGAAGCAAATTAAATATCTCGACATAGCACACGAGTTGTTGACATGTGGAATGTGAACTCGGCTGTCATTGTACCGATTGTCGTGTCAGCCAATGGACTGATGGCCGAAAGCTTTGATCAACATCTCTCGAGGCTCTCGTTAGGCAGTTGGATCAAAGGGCTGATTCAGAAGGCAGTACTCCTTGATACGGCTCGCATCGTGAGGAGGTTCTTGTCTCTAGAGCCCTAACCTCCGGTACCTTGGACCCTGCTCGCGATACCGGCGGATCACATTTTTTTAATGTTTATATCTGTTGCAATGTAAGTGTGTTGGATTTTGTACTATAATTATAGTATTTATACTATAATTTCGCCCTTTGTACTATATACTATCCATATCTAAGGATAATACGCTAAAATACTATAATTTTAAGTTTGCTCCCGAATGATTAGTTTTACGTCATAATTATGAATATTTCGACCGCGCGTGTACCGTCAACTCTTTACTTTCCATGAGCAACTTTACCAATGAGAACTTTAAAAGATATCTCTCGATTATTAAAAATTTTACAAATAGTAGATTATTCTTCTTCTGTATCGGTTGGATATTAAATGGCGGCAACAGATTTTTATTTATCGAGAGAAATTTAAGTACAGTTCTCATTGGTAAAGATGCTCATGGAAAGTAAAGATGCCATAGTTGACCGTATTCAAACGAATTCTGATCTTGCGATGTTTTCTGAGTCAATGGCCGGGGATTCCCTGATTATCTCGTTCCTTCCGTTTCCATTCCATTCGATATTTAATCAAATGTCATGAAAATGACGATAGACCGGGAGTATCCACTCCAAAGAAAAAACGTCTGAGTAGAGGCGATATGGTTGAAAAAAAGAAACATCGTCATGAAAAGTATAGGCCGGATTGGGAAAAGGACCCTAATTTCAGTAAGAGGCTCACTCAGGAGTACCAGGACCCTAAAAATAATTATAAATATTCAGTAAAGTGAACCTTACCAAGACTAAGATACGAAAAAAACTGGCAACACAATCCATAGACGCCATTTTATGTCAAATTAAAAATAATGAAAGTGTACTATACTTTTTTATAAATACTATCCTTTTCATTTTTTTTTGTGCTATCTTTTTCAACGTCCCTAAGTCCAACCCTGAATGTAACTTTGATTAAAATATTTAAAAATGAAAAGGATAAAGACTTAAATAAAGGATCTAACAAGCATAATTTAAAAAAAAATGAAATAAATATACGCTATGTTTTGCTAAAGTCAAATCAAACATCACAGTTATAACTATAAGACACTATTTTGGGCGGGGCAGCAAGACAGGGGACGGGCGGGGATTGGTTTATGTGCGGATGCAACAATTTTGCTGCCCCCAAGTACTAGCACGTCATAAATCTACAGGAGCACTAGGAACTCCGGCAAACATACGTAATACAAGTGATGAAATGGAGAACTAACATGAAATGCACTGGATTTACCAACTTTCCTTAACTAGCAGCGCCACCATTAAATGTACAAAATGTTTGTGGGTCAATATTCTCGGGGGATAGGCTTGTTTCGACGGATGGGAGGAACGGAATGGAGTCGTCCCCCAGTACTAGTACGACATAAATGTGAGAGGCAAACTCGTAGATAACGCAGAATTATATTTTATTGCTGTTTATTAGTAGTGGATTTCGTACTATGTATATATTTATTTAAAACCATCATTAAATTAATACGTGAAGCAAAAAGTGTTTTTAGGAAAATTATACAGACGGAGGATTACGAAACTTCGCTCAGTAAAAGTTTATATGGAAAAAAAAAAACAACCGACTTCCAAAAAAACACTACAAAGTGAAAAATAACTTTAATTTCGGAAGTCGGTGTTTTTGGAGCTGTATTTGAATTTTTTGTCACCGCCTTCCGAAATTAAAGTTATTTTTCACTTTGTAGTGTTTTTTTGGAAGTCGGTTGTTTTTTTTTGGAAAAAGTTTTTATTCTTCACTTTTTAGTGGTTCACATGTGCTTACCCCTTCACAGCGTACCGGCGTGATGTTATGTTATGAAGTGGTGTAAGCAATAGACAGACATGAGATTTCAGCAATCCCAGTCCATTTGCTATCATTTATTGAGGAGTTCCGTTGCCTATCTCCAAAGTTCTTCATCAGATCTTCACCAAATTGAAATGAGACCACTACGAGAAAGTACTCTTCCAAAAAATAGCTAAATCTTTCGTGTGTCTATAAAATTTGAAGAGTTCTCTCTATTTCTCCAGGATCCCATCATCAGATCCTGACTTGATGATCACGGGACCACCTGGGAAGTATACCCTTTCAAACAAAAAAAACAAAATCCAAATCGGTCCAGTCATCTTTGAGTAATCGGGGAACATACATAAAAAAAAAGAAAAAAAAAAAAAAGGTTCCGACGAATTGATAACCTCCTCCTTTTTGAAGTCGGTTAAAAAGAGTATAGAAAGCTTATATTTTTATAAAATAATGCATTAGAAAAACATTAAGTTGAGTACATTAAATGAATTATCGGTGAATTTCCACTAAGTCACCACTAGTAATCATTAAATAATAGGATAAAGCACAAAATTTTAAAACTGAAACTTTTTTATTACTAGTTTAATGAGTAATTTTGGTTCACATTGAGGAACCTAACAACGGTAGCCAGTAACATTAAAATCGTCTTATGTAAACGCAAAAGCTTTTTGTAAGTTGCAGTTATCTAATAGGTCATGACCTTGTGAAGGCCGCAGGAATGCACAGAACCGGTCAAAGTGGCGGAGCTTGGGGGCCTCCCCCGTGTCCAGCAGCGGACTTCTTTCGGCTGAAAGGATGAATAGGTTGTTTATAAGTAGCAGTAATAAAACTTGCACAGGATCCACTTTACAGTGTTCTCTAACATGAAAAATTAGCCAACGGTACCTACTTACAAGACACCTAACAAATGCTTCCCGACTACGGCGAAGCAAAAAGGAGGGTTATGATTCTGACCAGTATGTATGTGGGTACGAATGTATCAAAGTCAAAGTCAAAGTCAAAGCATTTATTTCAAATAGGCACTTAAAAGGCACTTTTGAACGTCAACATTTACATTAAAATAGAATTGATTCTAGTCGCCCCTTCCAAAATGTAGTTTCGTATGGAGAAGAATGGGCAAGAAACTCCACGTTCATCTGTTCCCTCATAACTTCTAAACCCCTTATCATAATTTGAGAAATGAGATATAGTTGGAAGCGTCTTGATCGTTTGCTGTTCTGATCGGCTATGTGACATCACGGGTATGAAGTGACGAACATAAAAAAAGTTTTTTTCTATGAAATGCCCGTCCGTTTTACCAAATGAAAGGGCTTAATTCGCTCGTTGTTTTAGCGCTAGTTTTCTTTACGAAATAGTACTCGATTTCAAATTGGACTTGGGTCGTACTTTTTATTTAATCTACGCAATGTGGATGATGTACACCATGTGTACACAGTTTTTGACGAAACTCTAAAACCTTGATCAATAGCTAGGCTTCGAACACCAGAACGGTATTTATAATGGTGCATTTTCTGTGACGTATGTTAAACAACTAATAAATAGCTAAGTGACTAGCTCGCGATCGTTATTTATAGAAGCAGTGACTAGGATAGCATGAACACGAAGGTCTGGCCATTGTAATAGGTTCCATTGTTTGTAACTACTACACTATGGTCGCCCATTCATGAACCCGTTTTCATGAATGGACGTCGCGATCGATTCGCTTATTCTACCGTAACATATTAATAGATGAAGTACCAGCATGTCGAAAATTTATTTTTGACTATGTTTTGCCGGTAAATAAGTAGCTAGGTCCTTTTTCATATCCCAGGCTATATCTCTGCCAAATTTCATGACGATCGGTTTAGCGGTTTAAGTGTGAAAGCTTATCACTTATCAGACAGACAGCCAGACAGAGTTACTTTCGCATTTATAATATTAGTAGGTATAGTAGGGAAGTAGGAATGTAGGGACATGTACCTATATATACTAATAAGAGTCTAAAATGTTATTCTCTCTATCTTCAATACGTTCCTCGTGGTCACGTCGATCAGCGTGCCCAGTAACTTCAAGAACTTATTGTTGGCTTCCATCATTATCTTATTGCGCTGGCGAGCTGACATCGGAGCTGATTCAGCATCTCTCGTCCATATTATGGGACCAATCTGTGAAAAATAAAAATTGATCGACTTTAATAACCATCTAGGTACATATAATAGTTACAGGGGCCATTTCAAAACAACGTTGTGCTTTTATATATACAAATGCGAAGCTAAATCCCTTGTAGTACAACATTTAGCCTTCATCAACCAAATCTTTTCACAACTATGTATGATGATAGCGGCTTCCAGCCCAACTAGATCCAGCTGCATAACAATATTCTATATGAAGCGGAAACAAAAGCATTGTTACCCCGACTTTTTTAGCAGTATAATTATTTCGAGACACATTGGTCCTACATAAATTTTGTTCCATAACATTTTGTTTAAAATTAGATCAGAAATAAACGTGTTGCAACATAGGTTCACGTTAAATGAATACTCTACGAAATAATATCAAAACACATACTTTCGGGATCTTTGACAGTCGTAAAATTTTCTTTCGCACATTTTATGGTTATGACCGTTTCACACAGTATTTCTGTTAGCGACGCGCTCATGTTTTATAGATTAATAGCTAATAACATGTATGTATGACCCTAAGTACAAATGTATGGGCCCACCCCAACCCACCGGCAGTTCAGTCTGTGCAAGCACCGCAAAACTAATGTTTGTCACGCCACCAGTGAAAAGCAAAATGGTGGGCACGTGAAGTACGGTGCGAAGCGAGCACGAGCGCGAGCAACGCAAACTGTTCGAACAACAAAAGGTTGCCCAACACTCAGATACTGAAGAGCGTAAGTCTTCAACTAGTGCAGCAGCCAAAAATATGGTATTCAAAACACCCGCGCCATCTCCTAGCGTCAAAACAGAAAACTTATTTTCAAGGTTGAAAGGTCATTCCGACACATCATCTCTAAAAGCTCGAAAGACGCAGTTGCGTTTGGATGCTGCAAAGCAAAAGGCCCAGATACGACTGGAACGGACTCAACTAAATTAGAGGAAGAACAGAAATACAGCCCACAAGAAGAATGCGCTCACGACACGTCGTGAGCGCATCCACGGAGCAATGGTGACGTGGAGTCATCACGAATTAATGCAATCGGCCCCCGATCATGGCGACCCCCTGGGCAAGTTGCATTCGCCTGAGACAGAACTAGACGCGCCTGTAAATGCCGTCCTCTTTACGGCACCAGCAACACCACCAGGGCTACCTACGTCACCTCAAAAGCCGCCACCTTCAGTGCCACATTTTTCGATGGAGTCACACCCATACAATGTACCCGCACAGCCACTAGCGGCGGAGGCCACCTGTATGCAAGCGACTATTCAGATGCTAGCTGGCGCGCTGAAAGACCTGGCTTCTACGAGTGCACCGAATACTTTTTTTACCTTATAACTCAATTAAGAACGCCGAAGGATCTTCCAGACTATTCAGGAGACCTAATGGATTTTTTGCAATTCGAACAAGCCTATAAAGATTCAACTGAGCTTAGTAAATTTGCTCAAGAAAACCTGAGGTTGAGAAAGTGTCTCCGAGGAGCTACCAAAGATGCAGTCGTAGCCTTACTTATTTCTGCGAGTCCACCGTGCAAACTCATGTCAACTTTGGAATTACGTTTTGGAAATGCTAGTCTAATAATTTCATAAATAGTGCAGGATATCAAGAAATTGCGCCCAATGTCACAAAGCTACCATAATCACTGAAAATACGACGACCTCATCGTGCCTCGACGCACTGGTTGAAGACCTTAGTCTTCAAGCATTTCGGAATAGGCAACGAAAAGACTTGACGTAGTTTCCCAAACGCTGCCCAACCCAACCGGATCCTCCTGTCGGCTTCTTTCTCAAAGTTGTGTCTACCAACCTGGATGACTTGCCCTAGGTAGACATACTCCTTCACAACTTCAAGAAGCGACCCTTCGATGTGGATTGGGCTCGGCAAGACGTGGGAATTGCACATGACTTTCGTCTTGTCCAAATTCATGCCGAGGCCAACTCTCCGAGAGGCTCTGTTTAGGCTGTGCAGCATCTGGTCTAACTGTTTCAGTGTCTCTTCTGCCATTATGACGATGTCATCGGCAAACCGAAGGTGTGAGATGTATTCACCGTTAATATTGATACCCCGTCCAGTCCAGTCCAACGTCTTAAAGATGTCCTCCAACGCGTTGGTGAACGGTTTCGAGGATATAACATTCCCCTATCGCACCCCTCTGAGCAGTTGGATGGGGTATGTTTCCTTATCCTGGATCTGGACAATCATCGTAGCAGTGTCATACAAACATCTCAACACCTCGATATAGCGCCAGTCAATTCGACATCATTGCAGAGAGGCCAGAACTGCCCATATTTCGATGGAGTCTAAGGCTTTCTCGTAATCCACAAGTGCCAAACACAGCGGTTGGTTTTACTCTTCAGTCTTCTGTAAAATTTGATGAACAGTATGGTCTACGGTACTGAAGACTTTTCGAAAACCGGCTTGTTCTCGCGGCTGGAACTTATCAAGTCTTCTGGCGAGACGATTCGTGATGACCCTCGAGAACAGCTTGTAGACGTGGCTCAAAAGTGAGATGGGCCTATAGTTCTTCAACAAGGATTTGTCACCTTTTTTGAAGAACAGAACCACCGAACCTTTGCTCTACGCCTTGGGTGTTGTACCCTCTTGGATAACGGAGTTGAAGAGACTCGCTAGCTCTCTTAGGACTGGAGCCCCGCCCGCATGCTGCGAATTTGAGCATACTGGTGGACTTGCTACTCTCGGGAATGGTTAGGTTATGCCATTGCCAGCGAATCCTACTAATGCGAGATCCTCCCGCATTCGTACTGCACGGGTCGATCTTCAAGGTTAATCAACGCTTGCCAATTTCGGTACGTGGATGATCCGAGGGTACGTAAAGGGTATTATATACCGAAACCCCTCCGTGCCTGAGAAAACATAACAAGTCCTGAAAAATATATGATTAAGTCATGGATATATCCTCGTTTTAATGTTATTAACGGTTTTTATGCTCAATGACAAAAAACCGTTACATGCTCGATGTCATAGCCATTTTTCATTTCATTTCCTCATTACAGCACAAAGGCACCAGTTCCACCAAGCAAAAAGAATTTTTCACAACATTAACACATCATGACACTTTGTTTTCCCGAAAGATTACGCAGAAGTATACCTATGATATGTATACCCCACATTTCGCCAGTGAGTCAGTTGTATTGTCATGTCAAAACAAAATAACTATTCAGCAAGGGTTTTTGTATATGAATGTTCAGCAAGCAACAACAAAACATAACAATATGCCTGTATTCCCCAAAGGGTACCCATAGTCCCCAAGCAAGCAAGTCTTGCTAAATCGCACTGGTTAAGTTTGTCCCAAACGGTACAATCGTGTACCAGGGAAGTATAAATACTGAGTAGAAAATTTACTTTATTAGAGGCAGCTGTCATCTATAACCACCAGCAAATGATAGCAGTCGGTTGCGGACCTGCGCATTGAGAAAGAGCTCAACAGGTGGAATGTCTGACAACGTTGCGTAAATGGCCGGCTTTGTACTAGGATTCCATTAGTGTGTGGAGTTATTTTTAAATAGCAATTTGTATATTTCAAGAGATTCGGAGGACTACCATTTGAAGACATAATTTTATTGGGATCAGCAAAAAATGATCCAAAGCATAATAATATATGGCATCGACCGTATTTTACGCTAGCAACGGAAAGAAAGCTGATTAGAAAAAAAAAAAAGTATATCATGCAATTCATGACACTCATTACTCATTACATTACATGAAAATTATTTGCAACGTTTAAAGTTGACGCAATTTTTTTGTAAACCACATGCTTTGGATCGAAGAACTGTAAATCTTTTAAAATATTGCTCAGTGGCAACCGTGTCTTTAATTGAGTACACAGTTCAGTCAGAAATGTTTGCATTCTTTGAAGGAATGATTGGATTCCAGGTTTCAAACTCACGTCTACGGATAAGCGATCGATAATTATCTTGCAGGGGCAAAAAGTACACAGTGGATTTTGGATCAATTGAAAGTGGATCTGTGATTTTCAAATAATTTCCTTTCATGTATTTATTTATTTGGAAACTCAACAGCTTATAATTAATTTACATGAGTTATGAAAAACAATTATCTCTTAAGCCAATAACCGAGTTTCACGGCGTTGATAGAGGCTAGGTTAACTAGAAGTAGCGAAAGAAAAAAGAAAAACCTTATACAAATGCAACTCAAAACTGAGCAACGGTGGTTAAAAATAAGCAATTGTTGTGACGACAAAAGAAAGGGATAGCATGATGTTGTAAGCTTCATCTTGTACTTGTCTGATGACGTCACTCGAATACGGAGGGTTGACTTTATCTGACGTCATATTCGTTCGCTTACTAGGGTGGCAGAGTTCAACGTGCCGGGCAACCGACCGGAAAATCGATAGGCTGTTGAACTTGTAGCATTGAACTTGGAACGTAGTTCGAAGACTACTTGTATCGTGTCGTGCGTGTGTGACGTACATAGCGTTTTATATAAATACGTCGACTTTACAAGTAGCCATTCATCTCCAGATTTATTTATGACACGAAACACAAAGGTTTGTGTATCCGTAAAAAAAGAGAAGTCAAGTACAACAAATACTACCAAATATTTTTTACATAGGGACAGTTCCAATTTGAAAATGATTTGAACACATTACAACCTGCTTATAATGGATGAGGGTTTGAATCCCAGTTCAGGAAAAGTATTATTGAGTTCTTCTTTCATTTCATGGTATCTCATACTCTTTAAAATATGCGTTGTGAAAACCTATTGAGAAAAGATTTTGAAAGTTGGGGCTCATGCAAGTATAATTTACTAGCTGGTGCCCGCGACTTCGTCTGTGCATTAGTACTTCGAGTAGCTACCTACATAATTATATTAGGAGAGCTCCTACTAAGTTATGACAACCTGGTACTTCGAAGGCATTAAGCGTTTTCTAGCTGACACAATTATGTTAAGTGTGCTCCTACCGATTTATGCCAACCTGGTACTTCGAAGGCAAAAAGCGTTTTGTAGCGTATGTTAGGTGAGCTCCTACCAAGTTATGACAACCTGGTACTTCGTGCAGGATGCCAATTTACAAAAGATCTACATAATTAAGTAAACATTTCTTATTTGTTTCTATATTTTAAAATATTATGCCTCGGAAACTCGGAAACGTACTACCGGGACAAAAAGTTTTCTGTGAATTAATCTAGGTTATAATATGTCCGTTTTTGTGTGAAAGAGTAACAAACATCCATACATACATCCAAACATACAAACTTTCGCGTTTATAATAATAGTAAGGCTGATAAAATTTGTCGTACCAGGTTACCATGACTACTAGGATGTGAGCCTACCCACCCTCCTGCTATGACATATGGACATGATTTTAAGCACACAAATAAAAGCAATTTCATCTGCATTCACTTGTGCGACAGACATATTCGAAAATTAGAAGAGGAAATGGAACAACAATAGAAGGGGAACTGCAACACCTACATTCATTCATTGGTGTAGTAACATACATACTAACCAGTAGGTATGTGTTGTTTTTAAACGATTTTATTTCTATAATTATTGTAACTTACAAGTCTTATTATAAAACCAAAAGAATTTTGAGATATAGGCTATTTTTTATTTTATTTTTAAATGTTGCCTCACACTAGGAATTTCTCCTGTATTGTGGGTGCGTTTACAAACATTTAAAACTCAGATATACAAACAGCCAGACCCGGAAAAACTACTTGTAGGTCATACAAATATTTGTTCCGTGCGGGGATCGAACCCGCGACACGGAGCGCAGCAGTCAATCACTTTACCACTGCGCCAACCATGCCGTCAAAGGTTAATTAAAAGGGATATTATAAATTGCATATCAAATAATTAATCGCCTATCAATACATACTCATCATTTATATTCTTATTTACATCTAATAACTTACTTCACTACAAATAAACTAAATGTTTAACAAAACTCAAACTGCAGATAATTTGAAATTATACATCAATATAACATTACTTTTTTCCTCATAATGCAATACAGTTAAATTTATTTTTGTACAAAAATACTACATACATAGCATAAATACTGACTGCACAGCAAATTTTCCATATTTCATAGCAAAATAACTATCCCAGTCGCATATTAGACAAACATACGTTTACGGATATCTGGACGCAAGAGCGAGCGAAGCGAGCTCGGGACTTGCGGCACCCCGAGACGGACAGGTTAGGTTACTTCAAACCCCGCACGCCGAAATAGGAGCCCCGCGAAGCGGGGCTCCGTCGAGCTATCATGGCAGGTGGTTAAGGGTAGTCTTTCCCTCCCGACGCCCTTTATTTAGAAAAACTGCCGTACATAATATAAAAATAGGAGCTATATTTAAAAGAAAAAGAGTTAACATGTATAATGTGCATTAAGATTATTAGCTGTGCATTGATGAAAAAGCTTTTGCTTTAGGAAAAATCGCTGTACGCTGCGAAAATAAATTGTAGTGTGTTTAGTGATATTTTGAGTTGAATATTTTGCTGTGCAATCAGTAATTTTAATGGGAATTCGGAATCTTATTGCATAGAAAAAGGATATTTTTTGATTTGCGTTTAAATACTACCCTAATTAAAATAATTATCTAGAAAAGCCTGCGCTTCAATGCTGCGTTTAAATACAAATTTTATTAAACATGTCTTAACTTACCGTGTCCAACATAAGTACTTCCCGATGTGTCAGCATCGCTGATAAAATTATAAACTTACTCAATTGGTTTTATTTTTAAAATTAACCCATAATCCAGCCCACAGCTTTAAATAAAAATAAAACGTCCGTTCAACAACCGTAATTAAAACAATTTTGAATATAATGGTGGGCAATTATTACGCCCACAAGGGGTTGATTTTGAATCCAATTGCGATAATTTGAAAATGTACAAGATGTCACATCAATTCTTTGTTCTCAACCCATTTGTTGACGCGGTTGCCCAGAAATAGATAATAAATGAGCCTGGTCATTTATTTATTTTCACTGGTTCATCAACAATTGTTTACACTGGTTGTACGCTAACAGTAATATGCAAAAGTGTGTATGCAAAATGCAGCAATCATGTACAGTCATAATTTATATTCTTGGAATAGTCTTCTCAAACCCTCCACGGCAAATGGTAAAAAATATGTACTTAAGCTTTCTCTTTCTAACATACACGATGTATTACGTGTACACCTAGTCTATTTAGTAATAGTCAAAGCTCTGTAACGAAATCAATGCAAATTGAGACCTTTGGACACCAGACTGCTAGAAGCAACGGTGTATTCGCGATGACGCATGTTAAACAAACGTGGAGAATGGAGTAAACGACGATGACACCAGCCTGTACCTTTCAATATACAAGTTAGTTTTACAGTCCACTGCTTTTTTATCTAAAGTCCAAGTAAGGTTCATAGATGTAACTAAGAATTTTGGGTACGAGAAAGGGTTTGCTTAATTAAGTGGGTTTAAAAAAAAAAACATAAATTGTTCAACTATTGCTGGCTTAATTTCCTTTACTGCTACAGCTATTGAACAAGTAGTACACTCTGATCGTGATATGCTGCAGTATAATGTTTTTGTTGGCCTGCAGCATTCAGCGCATCCTTTTCGTAGAAACAACCAACTCGAGCTTCAGCAAACATCCCTGATGCGCTCACAGAACAGTCCCAACGATATCCGGACCGTGTTATTATGTTGAACGCAACGGGCATTAGAATATTTTGTGCTATCTACCAGGCTGCACGAGTAAAATGAACTTCAATATGCAAGAAATAAGATTTCTAAGGTTGTTTGACTATCCTGTCAGAAAACCACACATATAAGTAGGATGAAATTAATGTTTTCTTCAATAAGTCTAGACTGAGTGATTCGATACACGTCTAAACTTTTATAGTTTCCTGTTAGTATTTTATGTTCCGATGAACAATGACGAAGCAGCGGCAATCGAATTATGGAACTGAAAACAATAGTGACGGACTACAGTTTTTTTTTTTTTGAGGATGGGAAATCATCAAATAACTTCTCCCGCTCTGGGTGGAGCAGGAGGGCGTGTCAGACTTTTACTGACTAAAACCCACCCGTGTTCCCTCAGTTGCCTGTGTGCTAGGGGCGACGGTATCTCTTTCGAACAACCCGCACCCCTGGCAGGCATCGGCCCTTGCGGACCCCACCCTTTGGTGCTGACATCTCTTTGAGGCGCGCGTGGAACACAACGCGCCGTCGACCCGGGCTTGGTCCTTACCGGACAGCGAGCTACCCGTTACTCACCGTCCGCAAGCCCGCGCCTACGGTGGCCGGGAATCAGCCTGGGATTCCCGACGCCCAGGGCTTCTCCCGCGGCGACTACGGCCGTGAGGGCGCATATACTGCCTCTCCCTCACGTGCGCCGCCTCCCTCTTCGCGAGCATTACTGCTTCGCAGAAGGAGGTGACGGCTAACCATTTACTCTCGCTCCGTACCATGGCCTGCACCAGGGCCGGACGCGAGAGATCGCCGCCACCGATCGCCTCCACGAGGACACGGCGGTGCTCCGCCCAAGCCGAGCAGACCGCCACCGTATGCTCCACCGTGTCCTCAGGGCGATCTTCGCAATGGAAGCACCCGGGCGTTTCCTCCCGCCTTATACGAAACAGGAACCTCCCGAAACAACCGTGTCCGGTGAGGACCTGCGTCAGGCGGAAGGTGAGGACGCCATGCCGCCTCTCAAGCCACTCCTCAAAGAGGGGACTTACCGCCGCTATCGTGGCGTGCCCAGACGGACTACAGTTACGTGCCATGTGGATATTTGCCAACCTCGTTCTCTTAACCATCCCGTCATTCTCATTTTCATACTGTTGCAGTAGGTAGATAAGTAGGTAACCATGAGCTAAGTGACGATCGTGACCGAAGATATATGCGTGAATTGCAGCAACTGTAGTTCTATCGATCACCAGTCGTATTACTTTGGAAAGTTCTAGAATGATTTTGATCATGTGAATAAAACGAAAAATATGTAGAATGTGGAAAAGAATTAGACAACTTTACTTCAAACAACAGTTCCAGGCTGCTGCTTTAAAAAAAATAACCTGTTGGTGTCTGGTGTTGCTGACGAAGGTTTGAAGATCTCTTTCATATTCGCCATAATTACTGTTAAGTGTTAAGTTATTGTAAATATTTGAAATGACGTTGATTGATTTAAAGAACACTATTTTATCATTCGAAATACATACACGTCTATGAAAGGTGGCGGGAAACTCGTTTGTTTTAACCGCAACTGCCGAGCTATTCTGTTCAAAACTCACCGTGAAATCATAGATGAAGTGAGCTCAAATTGACCTGCATTGCTACTCTGTAACCATCTCACCGTGAAATCTAAGGTGAAGTGAGGTGGAAGTGACCGGTCATTCCACTTGATGCTAGGTATTGACACTATTAACTACTCATTTCACCTAAGTTTTCACGGTGAGAGTTTTACAGAATCGACATACAGCAGTGTTATTCTGTAAAAAAATCACCGTGATAACTTGGGTGAAGTGAGCTTAAAGTGAGCTGTCATTAGTATCGATTCCTAGTGCTAGATGGAATAACAGTTCATTTCTCCTAAGTTCTCACGGTGAGATTAAAAAAAATAGATCGGCTGTCATTCCACCTGATCCTAGGGAATAATACTACTGATGGCCCCACGTAAGGACTACTGCACCTAAATTTTCACGGTGATATTTGTACAGAATAGACCGGCAGGTTGAGATTTTGAACTCTCCTCACTTCATTCCATGAAGTTTCATACCACAGTGGCCACCACCGCCTCCCGCAATGCACTGAAACTTCCTACCCCCAACTCCTTTTACGAATGTGTGTACTGTGTAATAATGATGGAAGTGTGCGTGTGGGCGTTGTGTAGACTTCCTAGTGCTTATTGTTTCCTAGTATGTCTTATGACTTCAATGCACTCCAGCTTCGATGCAATTTCATGTCGGCTTCTGTTTAGCTGCAAAACTGCAATGGACGTTGAAGACATTAATACTGAGATCTACACAACTTGTCTCTCTACCTATGACAAACTGTCTCGTGTCTGCGTACATGACAAAATGTTGATGGTGTTAGCATGCTCCATGAATGATGATTGCACACTCCGTAAATAGTGGGTAATTTTTACTTTGGAAAATGATAATTAACTATATATATAATCCAGAGCACTTAAAACAAAAACATCCGCACGGATTGTTTGATCAAGTTAAGATAAGACTGCCGCGGTTGCTACATACATACCAAGACACCCCGTCCATCGGAGACCACGTTAAATCGTTGGTCCCGGCTTTCATCCGTGGATCTTTGACAGTTTTACCCAGTAACTGGCTTGTGGAGGTCAAATGGGCAGTCGCTTATTAGGTATTCAGCTGTATCCAATTAGACTGGATGCCAACTCAAACATAGTTTTAAAATACTAGACGGATTGATTGATTTATGTAATCTAGTGCGGGCTATTGGGCTGACATCGTATTCCACAATCCACACTGAACCTCAACATATTTGGATAAAGTCATTGAATTAAGTTAAGTTTATTTTAATTGCTTTATAACTTAATCCGGTTTACCGATAATCCAGATGGATACAAAGTGGTAATTTGTGTTACGGCATGAAGGCCCGTTACCTTATTACCGTTTGTCTTTAAGAAAACGTTGAAGACCACCTCTTCTAAAATAATTTCTATCTGCATTTTCAGATTTCGGAAAATGGGTACCTACCTAGTCAGGTAGATAAACGTAACTAACGTTCTCACTTTTTTTAGATTCGGCAATATTTTATAATCAATTACTACACGTCATATTCGGCTTTCGATCGACTTGTGCCGCGTTAACCCTTGCTTACTCATATTTGGGTCGGCTCGGCACAATTCTCACTAAACCAACTAGCTGTTCGCGCTCATATCTACATACGTACTTATTCGATTTTACCAAGGGTCGGGTCCAAACATTCCGACCCGAACAAGAGTGCAGCAATCCTATGGGATTTTGAGACTATACTAGATGACCACCGACTAGGGACATTTCAAAAGTTAGGGTCTCCACTCCACTGATACAGGTTGGATGGGGCAATAACGGTAGGTAACAGTTGTCACTAGATGCAAATACTCTAGCTCTATGAGACCACAGAGGTTTGAGAATTACAAAATTCGGAAATCACAAAGAATCATCCCATACATTTACGTAGGAAAGAAGACTAGATGAGAGTGAACACAAATACCAGTGTATAACAACAGTCAAGTTATTCCATTACTTCACTGGGCTTATAAGGAACAAAACAGATAGTTACAGGTATGATTAACATCCCGCTATACCCTTCAAGAGCTAAGCAGTCAATCATGACATAGTAAAAGAACGGCTATTTAGTTAACTTTCGACAAAGTAAAATAACTAAGCGGTAGAACGATTTCTTTGCGAACCTGTAGTTGTCAGTTCGATTCCCAAGTATTGGTCTTTTTTTAGAAGTGAATAGTGTTTGGCATGTCGGGTCACCCTCCAGATTCCAAGGTTTTGTTTTGTCTTTTTATTGGGTCCATCTCTTCTTTCACATTCACTCATAAAACACTGACCTACGACACTGACACACAACTATTGCATAATTTAACACATACATCATTGGCCATTTTGTAATTTCTTACATGAATTTTATGACGCACACGCAAATGAAAATGTGCGTACTGAAATCATTCCAAATTTTGCATTGGTATAAAAAAATATGTGTTGTTGTGTGTGTTGTTATTTGGATAATGAAGTTTTGTCAAAACGGCAGGATGCCGTACAGGTGACCCGCGCTTGAATTTTATATCGTGCGCGTTAGATTTTTTGCATTATCTCCTAAGATGATATGCTGAAAGGGGCAATTGGTATCTGCATTCAATGCACAACGTATCTTATAAAACTCTATTGTTTAAAATGCTTCTTAAATGTTAAAAATAAAAATGTACTGTGGATTATACTAAGGAGATAGATGTACATCATTTTTTAATTTTTTTTGTAGATATTTTTATGCTTTACAGTTCCTTAATACATTATTGCGATCTACTGCATAAGGATTATCCAACGTTTGCAATGTAAGCGCACTAAATATGTTTTTTACGACATCACATTATAAATCTTTAAAATTCTATCCTTTTCAATACTCAATACTCAAAACTTTATTGCATTCCACATGTAGGTATTCTTAGGTGGTAAACTTATATTAGATCATATGGACCCTGTCGGGCACAGCAAAACAAGTAAGTTAGAGAGGAAGCATTAATTGTTAAATATTAAACATTTAGCAAAACTACTATATTATTAAATTAATGTAAGTATTTACTGGTTTATTAAATCTAAAATACAATCAATTAATATAAAATAAAATATAATATAAAACAGGGAATAATATGAGATGCAATAATAATTAAAAGGTCAAATTAAAATTTAAAGCTGCGAGTACATATTATGACTTTATGAGGCTATCACTTAAATATTCGTTAACAGAGTAATAGCTTTTATTTAGCAAAAATTGTGTTAGTTTTTTTAAAAATACATTAATTTTCCCTTCTTTTTTTATTGGAGCAGGTAGTTTATTATATATTTTAATGGACATCACATAGGGACTTGTAGAGTGCATTTTTAATCGAGAACTTGGTATGTTTAGCCTAGATCGGTGTCTGAGTAGATAGCGTGTCTGAATATCTTCACGTTTTGAATAAAATTCTTGATGTTTTCGCACAAATTTGCATGTTTCTAAAATGTAAATACAAGGAAGTGTTAAAATTTTATGTTTTTGAAAGAAAGGTTTGCAACTATCTGTTTGCTCAATGTTTACCAGGATTCTGACCAATTTCTTTTGCAGGGTGAAGAGTGTTTGTGCACCTGTGCTGTTTCCCCAAAGGGTGACACCATAGCTAAGCCATGCATAGGCATAAGCATAGTAGGTGGTGAGAGCTGTTTGTAAATTGGTAGTCTTTTTTATTTCACGAAGGCTTTATTTCTCTACTATATTGTGCATATATAAGTATGAAATTCCCGATTTGTACTGAAAAGTTTAAACTCGTTTTTTCTAAGATATAACATATTTATTTAATCAAAATATTTACCCTCATTATCTATAAATTGCTGCCATCTAAACAGAAGTTAACTTATGCCTTTTTTTTTTTTTTTTAGGATGGGAAATCATCAAATAACTTCTCCCGCTCTGGGTGGAGCAGGAGGGCGTGTCAGACTTTTACTGACTAAAACCCACCCGTGTTCCCTCAGTTGCCTGTGTGCTAGGGGCGACGGTATCTCTTTCGAACAACCCGCACCCCTAGCAGGCATCGGCCCTTGCGGACCCCACCCTTTGGTGCTGACATCTCTTTGAGGCGCGCGTGGAACACAACGCGCCGTCGACCCGGGCTTGGTCCTTACCGGACAGCGAGCTACCCATTACTCACCGTCCGCAAGCCCGCGCCTACGGTGGCCGGGAATCAGCCTGGGATTCCCGACGCCCAGGGCTTCTCCCGCGGCGACTACGGCCGTGAGGGCGCATATACTGCCTCTCCCTCACGTGCGCCGCCTCCCTCTTCGCGAGCATTACTGCTTCGCAGAAGGAGGTGACGGCTAACCATTCACTCTCGCTCCGTACCATGGCCTGCACCAGGGCCGGACGCGAGAGATCGCCGCCGCCGATCGCCTCCACGAGGACACGGCGGTGCTCCGCCCAAGCCGAGCAGACCGCCACCGTATGCTCCACCGTGTCCTCAGGGCGATCTTCGCAATGGAAGCACCCGGGCGTTTCCTCCCGCCTTATACGAAACAGGAACCTCCCGAAACAACCGTGTCCGGTGAGGACCTGCGTCAGGCGGAAGGTGAGGACGCCATGCCGCCTCTCAAGCCACTCCTCAAAGAGGGGACTTACCGCCGCTATCGTGGCGTGCCCAAACTTATGCCTTTACGATAGAACTCTGAGGATCTAGAATCGACAAACTGTGTGAAAGCATTTTGTACTGCCTCCTGGGAAGAATATTTTTTATCACGTAGAAAATTGCCCAAATCACGAAACAAATAGTAGTCCGTTGGAGCAAGGTCTGGTGAGTACGGAGGATGACGTATACTTTTGAAATTGTCCTACTGACGTTTTGCTTAACTCGAATTCCCATGAAAAGTTAGAGTTTGCTGTAAGCCATTTAAATGTGCATTGTACACTTTATTAAAAACATGTTACATTTTATGCTAATCAATAATTATTAAGTCGCACGCATAGCTAGACAGTAATATCTACAAAGGTCGTGTAGCTGGCGTAGCGTAGTTACGTCAGACACTTCGTAGCAGTTGCTACGAAGCGTAGCCATTGCTCACTTTTTAGTCGGAAAAGAAATTTACGAGATCATATAATTACGAAGAGTGGAAGTAAGGAGTTTTGAGTACGCGGTTATTTTTAGGGATACCCAAAGGTTAAAACTATTACTAAGAGTACGCTGTCCGTCCGTCTGTCACCAGGCTGTATCTCATGAACCGTGATAGTTAGACAGTTGAAATTTTCATGGATGATGTATTTCTGTTACCGCTATAACAACAAATACTAAAACAGAATAAAATATATATTTAAGTGGGGCTCCCATACAACAGCCATGATTTTTTTGCCGTTTTTATAGATAATGGCACGGAACCTTTCGTGCGCGAGTCCGACTCGCACTTGGCCGGTTTTCTTCGTTTATTTTCTAGATCAGTGTTACATTTTTCGTTTTCAGTACGGTACTAATTATTTTAATTAATTTCATTGTAATCTTGAAAACGTCAAAATAGTCTCCGACATAAAAAAAATTGAGCTAGTGGCCAGCTTGCTCATGTAGGACGCCATTATCTGTGGAAAGGACACGACGTAACCTCTCCGTAGGTAATGTAGTTACCATAAATTTTGGCGTAGCGTTTGGCGTGAACGCTAACAGAAATGTGTTTTGTCTAGACCCCCTGGCGGGACACAATGAAGCCGGTAGGTTATTTATTAGCTAGTAACGCTTCCTGACTCATGCTGTGCTAGTACTCCTGGCAAGCGTACCGTTTCCGTGGCAACAGAATCCCCGCGCGTCCCCATGCCACGTGTTCTTATTTGTTTTTCTCAAACGCTATTGAAGAGTTTCTTTTGTTAGTAAGCAGCAGAAAAAAATACCTATGAAAAATATTTTGGAGCGTTGCAAACTAATTGTGTGCCGAGGAATATGCGATGGAATTTTATGTGGAATTTTGGCATGGAATTTCGTTGGTAGGTAGGCGATTTTGTTTATATATAGGTATTATTGAAAATGCGTAGTAGTATTTGTGCCATGTTTGTGCATAATAACAATACATAAATACATTCAACATCACATGTAGTACAAAGCCTCTCCTTGACGGTAATGCTATCCTGGTAGTTTAATATAACGGTAATAATGTGAATACCATAATTAGCATTATTTGCTCAGTGTATTATTATTATCTATAGCTTCTGCCCGCGGAATTGCTTGCGGGTAACATCTTATTTTTTTTTCATATTGTTCTTCTTAGTTTGTCTTCTTAGTTTGTCCATGAGATTTCCTACCGGTAAAAATGACTTATTTTCATTCAAACTTTTGTCTTAAATAACAATACTCCAGAAAAACTTGTTTATGTTTTTATTCGACATAAAGTTAATCATTTATTTTTGTGTCAAAAATAAGCAAAAAACTCAAAAAAAAAAATAACCGCATGGAAATGTACTGTAAAATGGTGTTCAATTTAATACCGTGTAATAAATCTGATAGACAAGAAAAAATCACGTCATTTCTTTCTTACATACGTGCTGACGTACTGTTTAGTATGATATACGTAGTTTAGTTATTTAGCCGATTCGGACGTCAGCTCTACTCGAGTGCACACACAAGTGCTACTGCAAATAACCTGTAATACAGCAATCGTTTGATACACACTTATGTACATGCTTGTGAGTGTTACATTTCACCCTTGATACTGCTGTCGCTTACTCTCCCGCAAATTTTTCAATTCGCTGTCGCACGGGTGCACACAGGTGAATATACCGTGTTGACATGTGTGAATAATAAACTTTCAAAGGGGACAGAGGACTAGATGACTCCTAGCATTCATCAGATCCTGGTTCACTGAAACTATTTATAGATTTGACTTTAATGAGGCGGGAAACCTTCAAAAAATGTAATGCAATAAAAGTAAAGGTTTCAAATCAAATCAAATCAGTGATAAAGAGTAGGTATGACAGCTTTTAAGAGTAAGTTATAAAATGACTAAGTGAAAACTTCAAAAAGAACATGTGAGCTAAATAATAGTAATTTTAGAGTAGATATTATATCCTACTCTAAAAGTAGTGCCGAAGTCAAGTAAGTACTTTGTTTCGGAACAGCGTGTGGTTACAAAATGAAATCTTAAATTGGTTGAAAGCAGTCAGTCAAGACTCTCCAACTTGTTATTTTTGTGCTTTTGTGCTTTTGTTTTCTTTAAGAGAAATCAAAAATTGTTGTTGTCAGTACCTTAACATTGCATTTTTGCAAACCGTAACATTTTCTTGCTCAGTCCCACGTGCGAGCAGTCTATTCTGTGTATGAGCGAGCATGCTATAAAATTAAAACTTCATGGTGCTGTCCTGTCAAACTTTTGGTGGATTTTGGTGTTATTAATCAATTATGTATTTTAAAGGAATATCCATATTTTGATAAGTCTTAAAAACCATGCGAAAAACCAATATTTTTTGTGTAGTATTCATGAAAATTTTCCTAGATATCTTGCACATTATACTTACATGCCTAAACCATAGCCTGTGTTTGTAGCAGAACTAGGCCTATCAATGATAAAAAAATGTTTTGCTTCCGGTGTTACTAGGATTCCATAAGCACGGTAGCGATTGTTTGACTATTTAGGGCATGACGTATCGTGACGTCACAGATCGATTGAACCCAATTACTGAATGCTATGAGTGCAGCTGCACACATGCAAGGCTTACCGTACACGAACACCCACGCCTATTTTGTGTGTGCGTGTTAGAACACGCACACACAAAATAAGAGACCCCACCTCCAAATCCATTGACTTGTTTGCAGAGTGGCAGAATTTGAAACTAATATGTTGGTAGCTTTTGTTTTTAGATGATAATAAGAGCTGGATGAACGTAGACGAGGACCAAATTAAATGGCGTTATATTTATTGGAGAGTTCATTGTCCAGCTAAGGTGTGCAGTGGCAGTTGATGATGAAAACGAAGAAGTTTGGTTGATAGTTTCTCATAAAATATGGATAAATACCACAACGTTTAGCTATCTACACAGCTACGCGGCGTAGCACTCGGTTGTAGCACTCGTTCGTAGCACTTGGACGTAGCAACATAACTTTATCCTTATCATTTAATTTGCTATAAAATGTTATAGACAAAATTAAGGCCTAAAATTACATAATCAGCGTATAATGTTCCCACTGCTGGGACACAGGCCTTCTCTTGGTGAGGCCTACGATTATCCCAGACTAATCCAATATATCTAAAATTCTTGCTTGAAGATTATCGTTTCAATCTCATTCATTGTACGGGGGCGCTAACAGAGTTGCGTTGCAGTTTACATGAATGTATTCATTGCAATTTTGATCCCTCAAGCTTTGTAATAAGGACTTTTATGAACGTCATATCATGAAACTAAAAGCATGCGTCCAGCTTCCATTCGTTCTGTGTCCCTAGTAGTTCAGGGGATGCGATATTGATCCTGATAGCGACAGTTTGGCCGTGGTACGTGGTCTCGATGTATCAATCAGCACATAATTGAATGAAGTCGAAAACAATAAGGTGTTAATATCTTCTGAAACATAAGAGGATTGAGAAAATCCGTTTATTTGGAGTCGAAGTAAAGACTGAATAAAATGGGACAGTTTTCAATCGAGACACGCATTTTGTTTATGTGTTGTAGTTTGTCTCAGCAAGTGGGAGCAAACTGCATGTGTACAGGCGTACTTCACTCTATTTGCATCGTTGTCATGGAAACCGCTTTGTTATGGAAGACAGTATTGATCCATTCAGACCGTACAATATTCAAAGCACTAGGCTTTCATGTAATAGCAGGGGAGGCCAAGAGGTTAAATAGGGATTTACTCGAGCGTCGTGGAGACCTATTGGATTGTGAAAGTTAGATGCTAAAATGAAAAAAGTGTAAAAGATGTAGCCATTTCACTGGTGGGGGAGCAAATACAGGTTTTCAAAAATGTAAGAAAAAAACAGACACAATGAAATACTCGAGCGCTTCAGATATTAATAGTGTATGCGCCCCACGTGTTTCTGATAACGGAAAAATATTAATCTGCCGGTTTGCATGGTGGGGGTGGCCGTACCAAGGGTAGAAAAAAGGAAACAAAAATTACTCGGTAGGACCTAACACAGGTGTGTCAGCTAGAAAACGCTTTATTCCTTCGAAGTATTAAGTTGCCTTAACTTGGTAGGAGATCATGTGCAATGACTCAAGATCTTTTGCTGATTGGTTAACATAACATTTATTGATTCTGAGGTGGTACGAAGCTCTCTTCATGTTCTGAAATTAGAGAAACAAAATCATCGAAAAATTACGACAGCAATTCGTGCTAAAATATTAAGACCTGACCTGTTCAATAATTACTGTTCAGAAATACTAGCGCAGCAGAGATATCAGGCTGCATTAGCAATAGATGAACATAGTATGATAGTACCTATCTATGGGTATGTTTGTTATCGTCTGGCGACGAATTCTATTTATAGACGCTGCGACTAGGATGGCATGAACATTAAGTGGTGTGAGAGTATGACATTTTTGAATGACAGAACGCCTTTTGCCCCGAAGGGGTGGGCAGTGGTGTAACACCCATGTTTCGCTGGTTGATGTCTTCCAGCTGCTGTTTTCTATCAACAGGGTTTTCGGCGAAACGTGCTGTCTAGGAATAGAGATTTCTATTAGCTTTGCTTTCTGTGTGTGGTCATATCATACAAGCGTTTTTCTATCTTAGGTTCGACGCTCCAGGAAAATATGTATTGGTGTAATATTAACACATTTACCACATTTTCATATCATTACCAATTTGTTTTAAGTTTGAGCTGCGTGTCAGAGCTAAACAACAATAGATAATGTTTGTCGGAAAATTCAGTAAGCTAAAATACGTCTTGGCGTTTTGGAATACTAAACCTTCACAAACAGATTTACAGAGACTGATTTTGTTTGTACCATATTTCCTTCGAACACATGGTCCTTAATGGCGTGTTTCGAGAGGCCAGTGCCATCTAGCAGGAGCTGGAAAGTAAACTCCAACCGGGTGTCGCTCTCCCCCTCCCCACCTTGCGCTCGCATTCTTATTTTCTGCAAAACTACAAGATCATCAGCTCTCATCTGAAGTTCTAATACTTTTGGCATGCCACCTTTGAATGGAATGTAATTCCTACGATCACAGCATTTGCACTACCAACCATTACATGACTAGACCAACCAGGCAGGTACACTTTTATTATTTTAAATTTCTTGGTTACAGCCTAATTGTTCAGCAGGTAACAATCTCTTGTTTTTCTGGCGGTCGGTTCCTACTATAATTCCTGGGTTTTTGACGGTCATTACGAGTCGTCAGGAGTCCGAAAGTCTGAAAACCTGCCTTACCAAAGTAAGTATCGTATATCAGTTACTGGGCTGTGGAAAACAGATAGGCAGCCGATCCATGTAAAAAATTGCTCGTAATTTTTACCATTTTTACTCCATGAATAAGTACTCGGTATGTATGGAACTTTTGGCTACAATTGAAACGAAAAAATTTACAACACCTCTCAATTTAACATGAAGAGAAGTAAAACATAGTTCCCTTAGCGTCAATTCTCACCAAGACGCGAGGCGCATTTTTTAAGATAGCAACAAAATATCTAACTTATTTACAACACGAAAAAGTATAATTTCACTACGAGCACGAAAGCGTATCGAAGAACGCTGAGATGCACCGTGTTGTGCAGCCCGTATACCTTATTGTCCAGTAAATAAGATCTATTTTGTAGCGTGATCTCAAAAAGTGCGCAGAGCGCCGCTACGCGTCCCGTCTCGGCATCCTTACGTTACGTCCTACGTGATCGATTCAACGCGTATGCGACTGCGAAGCAATACGATGCGGTTTACGCAAATTCAACGCGACTGAGTCTGTCATACATGCGCGCGAAGTCGCCACGAAGTACCACCGCACTGCAAGAGTTCGCGGGAAAATATCAAACCAATTGATCGCGTCCGCTTCGCTTCGCTCGTTGCTGCTACGGTGCGAAATTAGGAAAATGACGTGAGGAAAGTTTTAAGTATGGCTGTGAATACGGAAAGTGGTTATAAGAGTAGGGGAAGACCAACGAAATAAATAGAAAGAGGGTGACTAGAAGCGTGGAGAAGAAGACATTATGTGGCGACCCTAAATAACAATGAAAACTTTTTATTATCACTAATTTAAACGCAATTTTCCAACCTTTGAAGTTTTGAAAGATACTTTGTGGGTTCGTCAACAAAAGTACTATATTGATCGAAGACAAAAATGTAAGTTTTTCGAGACAGACAGTGTTGTCTTGTAGCGTAGTAAACAGAAGAATTGTGTAACCATGGCAACGTTCTATTCTAAATTTAGTCTTTCCCACCAGGATAGCATAAGCCCTAGGAAGTGTGACACAAACAAAAACTACATTGAAACGCTAGGGGCGCGCGACACGTATGCATTACACTAGCAATATGGGAGGGGCGGACTGACTGCATAGTCTGGTAGTAGCAGTCGTGTTTACTTAATAAAGGGAACTACCAGGTTAACAGGAAAAGTATTCTTCACTCGGGAAACGTCCGAATTCTCGCGGGAAAACTTCGAAAAAACAAGTTAAGACCGGTAGCTGAATGATAATTTTGAATGCGTTTCCAACCTGTAGGTCAATGACAGTTTAAGAATTCCGGTTCGATTCACAAAACTGCGTGTTATATCGGCTTGTTGAACACTTTGACAAAAAGAAATAGGATAATTATGACAAATCATTTTTATAACACAGACAGCATTTTTTTTTTACATACCGTATACCTACGAGTACTAACGGAGTATGTTTATAAAAACAGGCTACTATAACACTTCATAAGTAGAAAAATGTTCATCATTTCATTCAAAAGATATCCCAGCTAGACATAGGCCTCTCCAAAGCATTGCCACTTGGACCGGTTCTGTGCATCTAGCAACCAGCGGATTCCTGCGGTCATCACAAGGTCATCAGTTCAACATGTACAAAGCCTTTAAATGTCACGCCTTCCACGAGATTGTCACTCCTGTACCTATCCCAATTGAATAATGGAGAGGATACTTACGTAAAATTATAAGGCTTGTGAAGACAATATTCTTTCTTTTCCAAATTCGTTTTAGATTTAAGTTTCTGTATTTATTGAAAACATGACGCAGTAAAGTATTCGTTCCATATTTGTAGTGCAAGTGGTCGCTTAACCCTATTTTGCCATACGAATATACGTGTGTTGTGTGAGAAAAATGTCTCTGTGAGCGTGTATAAAGACGTTCTAGTTTTTATATTTTCCTGGTAAAGTGCAATGTCTGGGATGCATTTACAGTGCACTGCTCTTTCTCTACAATGTTGTGGTACAGACTGCAATCATGAAAACAGTCTCCTATTTCTTGTAATATCATTCAAATATTACTTTATTCTAATACAATATAACTTTATTCCATTGGCCTTAAATACTATATAAGTTTATTTCATTGGCCTTGATCTCCTTGACCTTTCGAAATATACTTATAGGAAAATATAAAACAAAACACAAAACAAATTTTACGCTCTATAATTAAGCTATAAGCTCTAGAAATCCAAATAATTGATATAAATTCTCTTCTTCTCCAGTCTTTGAGAATTCCTTTTCCGTTTTTATTGAGGAAACATTACAAAATTTAAATGACGCTTCGGAAAAATTGTTCCAAATGAACATGCATTCGGCCATTACCTCTATCTAAGTTAAAATATTCATTTGTTTTTCCCATTTATCGAAGTACACTCACCGTTTGGTCAAAATGGGCAAATAATTCGACTTCATTATTTTCGATTTTAAATGTGGTCATGGACGACCGAGCTTGGGCACAAACTACTCTTCATATTCGGCGTCCGGAAAATATGTAGTTTTTTTTTGTAGGGCATTTTGCAGTTGACCTTGAGACGTGACTGCTTAACCGGGCTTTCCTGGGGCTGCCATTAAGAGCACTTAACGCCTCCAGCCAGAGGCTTACAACTACTTAAATAACTAAGCGACTGACTGCACGCTGAGGGCACCCCTGCGGGGTACGAGACTCGGCTCAGGGCGTCACTGATAGGGGAACAGCAAGTGGGCACAGGCTGGAACAAAATATTTTCATTATTTTTATTATTCGGGGTATTTACCTCTACTGGCTCAGCTGCGGCGCGGGCTGGCACTTCAACGAGCAAGGGACGATCGGGGAAAATATGTAGCATTAGTTTACCGGCTGTTATATCTTCAGTCCACGGCACTGAAAAATTAATTAGCGTAAAGCTCCCATGAACAGGAAGTATATCAAATCAGATAGTTATTTATTTTGATCACAAGGATAAACTCACTTAATTCCAAAACTTCTATTGAAACGTTGATAAAGTTCATGAATAAACGAATAATATATCTATAATACTGTCTTATTTATTAACTAAAAAGTGTTAAATTAAACAAAGTTAATGTAATTAATCAAAAAACCCGACTGCGGAGTATTTTTTTAATTTGTAACTAATTTGTTGTGTTGTGTTTTTTTAAATTAACCTTTGACACAAACAAAAGCATACAATGGTTTTTTTTGTTTTTTGCAGAGATTGAATCTACAACCAGCTCATCATCATCATCATCCCTCAGTACCTACCTAAGCCAATGGAGCCGACCCTGATATGCTGTAAGAATATAATGAAGGTACGTACTTATTACATACTGCATAATTCTAATAACCTTAGATTTGTATTTAGGTACTCAAGACAAAATGATCCTTTAATTTGGCTATGTTGACAATTATATTAAAATACTATATTGTTATTTGCAGAGATTGAATCTCCGACCAACCTATCATCTCATAGATCCTAAGCTTATGAAGCCAACCCTGAAATGCTGAATGAATATAATTATAATGTAGGTACGTACCTACTTATTACTTCTTGAATAATTCTGATCCCCTTTCCTTTGTGTGTATGTATACAATCAAGTCTATCCGACTAAACAGACAGCTGTGCTGCTGGGGAGTTTGTTCCGCCACTTCTTCTTCCCAGCTAAAGCACTTGGAAGTGGTGACGGGTGGGCGTTTTTGGGAGACTGTCTTATGTATTTTGACGTTCAAAAAGTGCTGATTCTTAGTCTAATTTGAATAAATGAAGTTGATTTGATTTTGATTGATTTTGTATTTTTAATTATTATATTTAAACCCCTTATAATGGTCCCCTTAGGGAGGCTTATGTCCAGCAGTTTACGTCTTTCGACTGATATGATATTTAAACTGCGACCCGCCATTGCTTTGCACGGTTATAATGACTTTACAAAATATCGAAATTTCTTTATTATATTAAACTGAATATTAATGTATTTTAATCATGAATCTACAGGAATAAGTTCTCTATATTTTAGTGAAACTTCATAAAAATCCATTGTGCAGTTGAGAACAACTAAGCGGTCACATGGACAGACGTAAAAGCAACTTGATTTCATACTATTAATTGTATTTATACATATACTTTCATTGTGCAAAAAAAACGTCGTTTTTCGCTTCAGTCTGTACGACAGATTCGTTTCCATAAACTAACCCTCTTACTAATAAACACGGAAAGCGCCCGCTATATCCCCGATGCATATATATAGTCTAGGTGCAGTTCTTTTTGCGAGCCCAAACATTCGTCGTAACTTGCAGTCGGCGTGATTTTTTTTTTTTTTTTTTTTTTTTTTTTTTTTTTTTTTTTTTTTTTTTTTTTTTTTTTTCATAAGTTCACATATAAATTACATATAAGTGACATCAGTACAGAGTTACATATTAAAATTATTAAGCAAATATTAAACTATGCCTAAAATAAATCTAGTGTAGGTATAACTTATATAATATATTGGATAAAGGCCTAATGAAAAACAATAGCGACCTGCCTGATGTAGGTTTATTCAAACCTGTGTTTCAGGTAACAACGCTGAGTGTTTTATTGGACTATTAAATTAATGTACATAGAGCTAGCATTGATACATAATAATTATATTATTAAATAAAATTGCCTTAACATTAATAAACTTATTGCATGATTTCTAGCAATTTTTCAGTGTCTGAGTAATTTAATGTCGCTAAGTATTCACTTAACATTTCACTACATTTTTTACAATTTACACTATATATACTTAGAGACTTATTGATTTTATTATATAAGAACGGACCTAAAAAACCATAAAATTTATTTATAAAAGTATGTCTAGTTTGAGGCTTTATGCAAACTAAGTCTTTTCTTCTCTTATGTATAGGTATGGGGGTATAAGGGAGATTGCTATGCTGGTGTAATACTATCTTTAATATAAATAGTTGACGCACAGTTAAAACCTTACATGCCGTATAAAGCTCGTATGTGGGAAATCTAAATGGGCGAAAGGTGGCTACCTTAAGGATAGCTCTCTGCGCACGTTCTAATGGTAGTAGGATTGTTTTTGCAGCCCCTCCCCATGAAGTTATGCAATATGTAAGAATGGATTGACACAAAGCTAAATAGACCTGTTTAATTAATTTGTAGTCCGTTATATATCGTAAATTCTTAAAAATGTATATTAATTTACGCATTCGAGTGCATAATAAATCAATGTGTTTACGGAAGTTCAGATTTGTGTCAATCGTCACACCAAGATATTTCATATGATCGGCTTTTGCTAAAGTAGGACAATTACATGCATTGTCAGCGTACTTGCCGCACTTATGCGCATAAATGTTTATGTTAGTAGTTGGCAGGTTAGTATTTCTCATAGTGAATAAAATGTGTTTAGTTTTTTCTGCATTTAGTGTTAGGAGATTTTCATGTAGCCAATTAGACACTATATTAAAACCGTTCTGGGCATGTTTATACACCTCCTCTCGAGACTTGTCTGAAAACAATAGAGCTGTGTCATCTGCATAAGACATTATGACACCATTTTGGAGTGTTAAGCTGCACAGGTCATTAATATATACTAGGAATAAAGTAGGACCCAATATACTACCTTGAGGTATTCCGTAATTACTATTTCGAAGCTCAGAACTGACGTACTGGCCTATTTTTACACATTGTTCGCGGTCTCTTAAATAATCAGAAAGCAGTGTAAGCGTTGTTCCTCTTATTCCGAGTCTTTCAAGCTTGCCCAATAATAAAGGACAGGAAATTGTGTCAAAGGCCTTGGCGAGGTCTAGGAAGATCCCAATGGAGTGCATGCCCTGATCCAAATTAGTTGTTATATAATCCGTCATTTGATGTACTGCTTGATTAGTTGATTTTTTGGGCCTAAAGCCAAATTGTCTATCCGAAAGCAATTTGTTATCCTCTAGATATTTCATTAATCTAATATTAATGATTTTCTCTAAGATCTTGGAGAGCCCTGTTAAAACTGAAATGGGTCTGTAGTTGTTAACACATTTTTTGTCACCAGATTTATATACAGGAGTAACCACTGCTTTTTTAAGCGACTTAGGGAATACACCATTAGTTAAGCATAACTGAAAAATATGAGTTAGCGGCGGAGCAAGGAGGTATTTGAAATGTTTAAGTATGTTGTTTGATATGTCGTCCCACCCAACCGCGCAAACGTCCTTTAATCCAGAAATGATTGTTAATACTTCATCGACATCCGTATCTAGTAAGACAAAAGATTTGAGTCTGGGGAAAGATTTAGGTTGGTTTTGAGAGAAAGAACCTCTAGATTGTACGGTCTTTTCTGCTAAGGTTTTGCCTACGTTAGAAAAATAGTAATTAACTATATTTGTTGATTCTATTGGGTTGTTCTCTATAGTCAATAAGTCAAGTGGAGGTTCAAGTTGTTTTGATCTAAATGTATTTGTTTTTATAAATTTCCAAATAAGTTTACTATTTTTGCCTGCTTTCTGCAGTTCTTTTCTGTCATATTCATTTTTTATTTTTTTCAGAAGGTTGTTGCAGAAGTTTCTATATCTTTTATAAGTAATGGAAAGAATTTCATTTTCAGGCTCAAGTTTGAACTTTATGTGAAGTTTGTCTCTATGCCTAATACATCGAACAAGTCCGGGTGTAATCCAAGGTTTAATGCACTTGTACTTCCTTGGCGTTATTTTGGCGACTGTATGCTTTATTATTGCAGAGTGAAGTGAATTTATAAAATAATTAATAGCAAAGTTTGCATCGGTGGAATTATAAACTGGGTCATAATTAATATTACGTATGTCTATTTCGAGGTGTGTCATGTTGACATTGGTATAGCTGCGTAAACAATTTTTTCTTGGTAAAGAAACTTGTAATATTAGTAAAACTGCTTGGTGATCAGTAAGCGAAGAGTTAGTAACAAATGTTTTGGCTGGTTTATTTGTTTTTATAATGAAATGATCTAAGCATGAACCACTTTGATGCGTGGGGTGGTAATGAGCTGGCAAGAGTCCGTGGAATGAGCAGATATTAACATAGTTATGTGCATGAATGTCCATTTTCCCGGAAGCAATGTTGATATTAATGTCCCCCATTAGAATTATGTGTTTAAAAGTTGTAAGACTTTGTAACTGTACGTTTAGTGAATCTAAGAAATTTGCGACATTTTGAGAAGGTGGTCTGTATATAGCCATAACTACCGTATCTGTATTAATTTTAATGAGTAAGCAATTACAATTTTGTAGCAAAGGTTCTTCTACAGTTGTACTTAAATTATTGTTGACAAATACAACTAAACCATCATTCTGGTTGATGTTTCTGTTGGTTTTATGCGAAACATATCCGTCTATAGATGGTAAAACAGTGGTTTGGTTTGACAACCAACATTCTGTTAGGACGATAATGTCGCAACTTATACCCAGGTTCTGTAGCAATATTTCAAAACCATTTATATTTCGATTTATGCTGCGAATATTTTGTGTGAGAAAGGTCAGCGGTTTCTCTCCCAAGGGAAAGTGGTGCTTACACTCATCAATATTACAATTTATAACTTCAGACACAGAAAATTGATCTAGGTCCTTAAGTAATTGATCAGTCATGATAAATAAACACCTAATAAATATAAACAAACAAAAACTACTACTAGTGTGCTTAAAGGATAGGTTAATAGGTAGCGCTCTTAGGCGCCTTCATAATCTATGGAATGGATATAGCTGTCCTCGGCATATTTCCGTGCAGGACAATTTACGTCACCAGTTTTATGATCACTTTTCCTATTAAAACGTTTGCACGTCGCACAGTTTGGTGGACTGGACTTTGTGCAGCATTCCTTAAAAGTGTGGCCAGTCTCTCCGCAGTGATTACACGTCGGGTTAGTGTCACGGCAGAACTTGGCCGCGTGTCCAAACTGCTGGCAGTTGAAACACCGAGTAACGATCGTGAAATCTCGAACTGGGCATGACGTCCAATTGATGAATATTCGTCCTTGATTGACTAGGATCTTCCTGATGCTAGCTGGCACTTCTAGAATAAAATTGCAATTAGGGAGGTCTTTTTTCCCAGATTTATGGCTCAATTTTATTTGTTCTTCAAACGACTCACGAGTTGTATTGGTCAACTTATCTGAGAGGTTTTGCTCGTAGATGCAATCCAAAACCTCCTTATCAGTCAGGGCTACCGGGACTCCAATAACAGTGATTCTTGGGCGCCGCTTTGATGGTTCTTCAATCTTAAGGCCCGAAGAGACGAGTTTTTCTAAGCTTCTGAGCTTTTGAATGTCCTCTTTGGAGTCGGTACTGATAAGAACACCTCCATTTTTTACTTTCTTAAGGCCACGGACATGTAGTTTAAGTTCCCCGGGCGAAATAATTTTCTGTACGAGAGACTTGGTATCGTCACTAGATTTGGTATTGTCGCTGGGATATATGGCAACTGAGCTTAAATTTTCTGGGCGCACAAAATTATCCGAGCCTTTTTTGACCATATTAGCGTACGAAGCGGGTTCTGTCGGCTTTGAAATGCCTTCAACTACCTCTTTGAACTGTAGGAGAGAGTTCGCGATGTTCTGTTGTTGCTGTAAGTGCTGAACGGAACTATGGGCTTGAATCGTTTTTTGCTTTAAGGCTTGATATAAGACAGCCATCTGAGATGCGCCATGTGAGACACTACGGCAAAGATTGGCTACACGTACCTTTTGGTCTGCGTTCATTTTTCCCTCAGCAACTAAACTGCATACTTCATTTAGGATTTTTTCTATGGACCCCATCCATTTCTGTACCTCCGGTGTAGAAATAACTTCGGCTGGTAGCTCATGTTCCAAGGGAGGTTGTGGCTTTGGGTCTACAGGCTGGAAATCTTGAGTTGGTGTCGGCGGAGGACTTCGCGTCACTAGCTGGCTACGGCCAAACGGGCTAGATCCAGTGTTAGACATATCTAACACAGAAACACTATATATCTTTAAAAATACTTTAGCTCATTCTTACACAACGCAAGTAAAGTAACCTCGTAATGCTCACTCGTGACACACTTATATCACTGACGACGCAATTATTTCTAACAAATATATTTATAATTAATTAATAGTATCATAATAAGCTAAGTAAGATACGCCCGCGCGGTAAGAAGGCGCGATTCAAGCGCAATTGCCTACTGCTTGGTGAGTAAGTAAAGCTAAGACTGTGAGAGGATAATCTTGTGTTCTTCGCCGGCATTCATATTTGTCTGGGGCATCTCTATTAAACTTTTAAGTAATATAATCGTCAACGTAGCCCCCTACCTAGCTGTTACTTTTAATAAATGTGTTGATTTAGGATCTTTTCCTGATCTCATGAAAAGTAGTAAAGTCATATATTTAAATCAGGCAATAAAAATAACGTGGCAATATCGGGTCCAGTTCTATCTTACCTGCATTAAGTAAAATATTTGAAAAGTTAATATTCAAGCAGTTGCTAAGACATTTTAACTTAAATAGCCTCCTCTACGATGAACAATATGGCTTTACAAAAGGTCGTTCGTCTACCGATACGGGTGTTGCCCAGCTGAAACACGTTTTTAACGCATGGGAGAACTCGCAAAATGCTATTGGAGTTTTCTGTGATCTCTCCAAAGCATTTGATTGCGTGCTCCATCACACGCTTTTGCGTAAACTTCGTCATAACGGTGTTCAAAACGAAGCACTCAACGTAGTAAGTTCTTATTTTACAAAATAGGCACCAATGTATAGATATTATTGGCAAAAATATCCACTATTTACGGAGTGTGCAATCATTCATGGAGTATGCTTACATCATCAACATGTTGTCAAATTAATATAAATATGCAGATACGAGACAATTTGTCATAGATAGAGAGACAAGTTGTGTAGATTTCAGTGTTAATCTCTTTGACGTCCATTGCAGCTTTAAAGCTAAGCACAAGCCGACGTGAAGTTGCATCGCATCTAGAGTGCATTGAAGTCATAAGACATACTAGGAAACAATAAGCACTAAGAAGTCTATCCAACGCCCACAAGCACACCCCCATCATTCTTACACAGTACACACATTCGTAAAAGGAGTTGGGGGTAGGAAATTTCAGTGCATTGCGGGAGGAGGTGGCCACTGTTGAATGAAACTTCATGGAATGAGGTGAGGAGAGAACAAAATCTCGACCAGTTATGGTTAAAACTAACGAGTTTCCCTCCATCCCACCTTTCATAGACGTGTATGCACTTAATAAATCAGTATTATTTCATTTCAAATATTCATAATAACATAACACCAAACATACTTAATAGACGTCTATCTCTGGTGAAACTCCAACAGAATTAGAAAAAGGGATTAAAAATGAATACAAATTAAACTAAAATAACGACCAATAGAAAAGAAAGACCAATAGAATGAATATCTACCTCGGAAAAACAAATAACATTCGACAGCAACATAAACGAAAAAGAAGAATAAATACAACATGGAAAAAATATTGGGCACAGAAAGAAATCTTGAAAGGAGAATACATTCTGAAGCTAAAAAGACCATAATGGATTCATATATGCCGTGCTTAACATACGCAAATCAACGTCCACCCATTTAAACCTCCATCAGCAGCCCTAGACACCAACAGGCTTACTTTGAAAAAGCAGCGGCCTGGAACTATTACTTTTCCGAATTCTGCATATTTATCGGTTTATTTACATGATCAAAATCATTATAGAACTTTCTAAAGTAACACGACTGGTAACCGGTAGACCGACAGTTGCTGCATTTCATACATATCTTCAGTCACGATTATTACTTAGCTCATAGTTACCTACTTATCTACCTACTGCAAAAGTATGAAAATAAAAAGGACAGAATAGTTTAGAGACCGAGGTTGACAAATATTCACATGGTGCGTAACTGTAGTCCGTTATTATTGTTTTCTGTTCCATAATTCTATGGTCGTCGCTTCGTCATTGCACGTACAGAAATCATTGGAACATGAAATACTACCAGGAAACTATAAAAAAAACTTATCGAATCACAGTCTAGACTTATTCAATAAAACATCCATTCTATCCTACTTACATGTGTGATTTTCTGAAAGGAAAGTCAAAGGACCTTAGAAATCTTTTTCATGCATGTTGTAGTTTATTTTACTCGTGCAGCCTAGTAGATTGTAGATAGCACAAAAAATCCTACAGCGCCCTTTTGCATTCAATACAATAATACGTTCGGGATATCGATGGAGCTGTTCTCCTTCTGTAGCGCATCAGGGATGTTTTCTGAAGCTCGTTTTGATTGCTTCTACTCTACGATGCGCGGAACGCTGCGGGCCAACACCAACATTATACTATGTCAACGAGTTGATCGAGGAACTGAGCCGCTCCAGAATCGGATGCAACTTTGGCGGCATAAGCGTAAACAACTTGAGCTATGCAGACGATATGGTGCTGCTCAGTCTCTCGGCCAATGGTCTCAGATTACTTGTGGAGATTTGTGAGCGATATGCAGCTACTCATCAGCTGATGTACAATGTTCAGAAAACACAAGGTATGATTTTTAAGTCCTGAGACTGTTTTACCCATCACTTAAAATAATTGTACCTTAAAAATTGTTAGCACCTTTAAGTATCTTGGACATGTATTGAATGAAAAATTAACGGAAGACAATGATTTGGAGCGGCAAAGAAGGAGCATTGTTTGTAGAAGCAACATGCTTGCAAGACGATTTGCTCATTGTTCCAAGCAAGTGAAGGCAACACTTTTCGAGGCCTACTGCCGGGCGTTCTACACCAGCCAACTTTGGTACCAGTACACGAGGAGGGCTTACAACTCACTTCGTGTTCAGTACAATAACGCGTTTCGGGCCATGTTTAACCTGCGTTGGCGGTGTAGCGCGTCTGGTATGTTCTTTGAAAACAAAGTGGGTGACTTCTTTTCCATTCTGAGAAGGGCAAGAGCTTCATTTCGAACACGATTGCTAAACTGTAAATAAACTGCTAATTGTAAAAACCGTAAGAAATTTAGAACTTTGCGATATTACTTATCTCATCCCAACCGGCCCTGCCTCTGCGATTTATGCTAGCCTAGTACCATGTGGCTGAAACCATGGTATGACTTCCGCATTGGTTTTCGAAATAATGTTATTATTACCAAGTCTGATGGTACAGGGTGCAGTATATCCGTCGCCATGGTAACGCTACGCGTTCGTTTTACCAGGAGGACAGGATTTGTAAAGAGTTCATAATCAACCATGAAGTGGTTCTCAGTTCACCGTGGGTCCGTGAAAACAGTACGATTTAGTCTTGTTTACATTTTTACAAGCTTTTATTTATTACTTGCTTTGTTAGTTACTATGTAATGGTCAAATCTTGTAAGCTGAATTAAAACCACTTACTCTTAAAATCAAAGTAAAAGTCAAAGCATTTATTTCAAATAGGCACTTAAAAGGCACTTTTGACCGTCAACATTTACATTAAAATAGAATTGATTCTAGTCGCCCCTTCCAAAATGTAATAATGTATAAAACGGAATTGAAATATGAACATGTTGACCTGTTTCAAACAATATGCATTTTTATTATGCACTAGCTTTTGCCCACGGCTCCACCCGCGTGTATGTCGGTTATCCCCTTAACATTTTTAGATCCCTAAACATTTAGGGACATTTCGTTGCAACCTGTGATTTATTTAAAAAATATTGAGTTCAGGCAAATAGAAGAAAAAATTAGTGAGGATTATCATATTCAACAATAAATTGAGTGGATAAATTGGATTTAATTGGTAAATTTTAGGTTTGCCTAATACCTACAAATAAATCCAATTTATTCACTTCATTTATTTATTTATATAATATTTTTTTCTAGTGTATTTATTAACGCTTAATAAGCTGTAAGTCTGATGGAATTTTTCTAAAATTTAACAAAGCTGTGGCTCGTATAGCACATTAACGTTCCGCTCGCTCATATACAAAATACACTGAATGCACATTGATTGTTTTCCTCCATCATCCCATCATCAGCCTAGAGCAGTCCACTGCTAGACATAGGCCTCTCCAATTTCACGCCATTCAGCTCGATTCTCGGCAACTCTCATCCAGTAACTACCAGTAACCCTGCGAAGATCGTCACCCCACCTAGCCTGACTGCGTCCTACCTTACGTTTTCCGATTCGCGGTTTCCACTCAAGAACACGTCTACCCCAACGGTCATCGGTTCTACGACTAATATGGCTGGCCGATTGCCACTTCAGCTTGCTAATTCTGTGAGCTATGTCGACAACTTTGGTTCTCTGCCGGATCACCTCATTCCGGATTCTATCTTTCAGAGATACTCCGAGCATAGCTCGTTCCATAGCTCGCCGGGCGATTTTGAATTGATGGACCAGCCGTACCGTGAGTGTCCACGTTTCGGCTCCGTAGGTCATAACAGGTAGGACACACTGGTTGAAGATTTTAGTCTTCAGGCTCTGCGGAATACGCGACGAGAAGACTCGACGAAGCTTTCCAAATGCTGCCCAACCCAGCAGAATTCTTCTGTTAGCCTCTTTCTCAAAGTGGTTCTTACCAAACTCCAGAGTTTTCCCGAGGTAAACGTTTTCTCGAACAACCTTGAGAGCACTGCCATTGACAGCAATCGGTCCCGGAGTAACGTGATCGTTGAACATAACCTGAGTTTTTGACTAAGTTCATCCGGAGACCAATGCATACAGAAGAATCAACTAGGTCGTTCAGCATCTGCTGCAAGTCCTGCAGTGATTCAGCCAGTATGACGATGTCATCTACAAATCTCAAGTGTGAGATGTACTCGCCATTGATATTAATACCGCGTCCTTCCCAGTTAAGCGTCTTGAACACATCCTCCAATGCGTTGGAGAACAATTTCGGGGAAATAACATCCCCTTGTCTCACTCCTCGACGCAGGGGGATATGTTCAGTTCGATGGTCCTGAGTTTGGACGGTCATTGACGCGTTTTCATAAACACACCTCAGCACTTGGATGTATCGCCAGTCGACTTGGCATCACTGCAGAGACTCCAAAACAGACCAGGTCTCGATAGAGTCAAAAGCCTTCTCATAGTCCACAAACGCAAGACACAGCGGCCGATTATACTCTTTGGACTTCTGTATAATTTGCCGCACTGTGTGAATGTGGTCCATGGTGCTGTATCCTCCTCGAAACCCTGCCTGCTCCGTTGGCTGAAACTCGTCGAGTCTCCGCGCTAAACGATTCGTGACGACTCTTGAAAACAGCTTATATACGTGACTTAGGAGCGAAATGGGTCTGTAATTCTTTAAAAGGGTTTTATCCCCCTTTTTAAAGAAAAGTACGACCACGCTCCTTCGCCACGCTTCCGGAATTCTCCCAGAGAACAGGACAGAGTTGAAGAGCTCCTGAAGGTCTTTCAGTACAGGATATTCATTATTTTCCTACTTATACCAATTCCAATAATCATTCTATCTTCTCCGAGTATTTTACGCTAGTGCTTGTGTAAGCTAATAAACCTATAGCCACTATTCATCACAGCACCCAACCATATTTTTGACATCTCTTATGGAAACACGGAAGCAAACAGTCCTGTGAAGAAGTGACACCACGTTTTGACAATCATTGAAGAAACAGGAGTATCAGGACTGCAGTGCCCACACGTCATAATCGTGTTTTCCAGGAACACCAGAGTTGTCCAGCTTCGGTTCGCAGCGTCCTACATCTTCTTTCGCCGCGCCCGACAAGTTCACTACTCACATGTTCACACGACATTGGCTGCCTCGAAATGGAAGCGCGGATTGCTAGGCACCCATACGTTTGCCTCAGGCGCGCGCGCCTGCTGAACACACAGGCGACACTGTGCGGAATTCATTCGACAACATTGTGCTGTGGTGATTGGATGAAATTGCGTTACTCTACAAAACTCTCGCAAATATGCTTTAGTTTTGTAAGATTTTTATTGAAATTAATGTACATGTTTTTATTGGTTAGGTCTTTTTATTGTAAATAGTATATAAGTCGCGTTATTTTATCAAATAATTATGTACATGCTAATTCACAGTCATACATCAACAAGTATTTTTTAACCGACTTCAAAAAGAAGGAGGTTCTCAATTCGTCGGAACCTTTTTTTTATGTATGTTCCCCGATTACTCGAAGATGGCTGGACCGAATTGGATTTTTTTTTGTTTGAAAGGTTACACTTCCCAGGTGGTCCCATGATTTTCAAGTCAGGATCTGATGTTGGGATCCTGGAGCAATAGAGAGAACTCTTCAAATTTTATAGGCACACGAAGCGATTTAGGTATTTTTTGGAAGAGTACTTTCTTGGAGTGGTCTCATTTCAATTTGGTGAAGACCTGATGAAGAACTTTGGAGATAGGCAACGGAGCTCCTCAATAAATGATAGCAAATGGACTGGGATTGCTGAAATCTCATGTCTGTCTATTGCTTACACCAGTTCATAACATAACATCACGTCGGTATGCTGTGAAGGGGTAAGCACATGTGAACCACTAACTAAAAAAATAACTTTAATTTCGGAAGGCGGTGACAATAAATTTAAATACAGCTCCAAAGACACCGACTTCCGAAATTAAAGTTATTTTTCACTTTGTAGTGTTTTTTTGGAAATCGTTTTTGGTTTTTTTGGAAAAAGTTTTTTTTAACTTCTGATACATCCTAAGTCACTAAAGTCTCTAAAAACCCAAGGGGTTATTAACACCAATATAGAATAAGAATCTTGATTTACTTCCGTAAACTAATATAAAGCAAAATGCACGAAAAAACAAAAATAACGATTTGGAAGTGCTGTTTTCAACCAATGTAAGATTTAATTTCGGTTAAAGCGATTTTTTGGAATTTCTTACCGATAAATCTTCACAAAAGGGTCAGCTTTAAATTCAAATCAAAGCTACTCAGGTCGTTGATTTAAAGATAAATGCAAAATTTTGACCACTTTTGGGTACTTTTGTTAAGTTATGTTATATTTGACAAAATTGTTCCCAAAGTTTTTGTAATACTTAACATGATTAAAAAGAGTGTCCATGGAGTTTCTTGCCCGTTCTTCTCCATAGAGATCTACGTTTTGGAATGGGCAACTAGCTTCAACTTTCCAACTGGTCGACTTTTTGACAATTCAAAAGTGCCTGTAAATGGTTTAATTGAAATAAATGCTTTGAGTTTGAGTTTGAGTTTTGAATAGTTTGTTTATAAATCCACTACCAGGACATATAACACTATATGACAGAATATGTTTTATTCGCCCTGAATATCCTTTTAAAAGTGGTCCAAATCCGAGTTTAGAAAGTCTTTTTTTTACACACACAATTTCTTCATCAGATTTGCCGATTTTACATTATGGGTTAAGCCGCACACGATCATACGAAAATAAACGGCTTTGCAGATCACTTTTTGTCAATCTTCGATAACAAGTAGAATATTGACAACGAGCCATCTATCTGAAACTATTATTTCATAATGCCGCATCTACTCAGCTATAAACTTTTCGCACTGCATATGCTTTCTCAAAAACCCTCTAGGCTTTTATTGAAATAAATTTGCTGAAGGTTTTCTTGCAAATCTTTAAATAGATTCAGTGAACCAGGATCCGATGAATACGAGGATGTAACCCTCTGTTCCCTCTTAATGTATAGTATTCACACATCTGAATGCGGAATATTCAGATGTATGTATGAGTGCATTCATGCGACAGCGATATACAAAATTTGCGAGAGGGTGTGCGACAGCAGTATCACAGATGAAATGCAACACTTACAAGCATTTACCTATGTGTGTATCATGCGATTGCTGTGTTACGCTTTTTGCAGCAGCACTTGTGTGTGCACTCGAGTAGAACTGAAGTCCGGATCGGCTTATAAATATTACTGTAAAGATTAACTATCATGGTAGAATGTACGTTAACATTAAAGAAATAATTGAGCTGAATTTTATTTTACTTTAATCTGATTATAAAACACGATTTAAAATTAAGCATCGTTTTACTGTAGATTGCATTGCGGTTAACTTATCTCATTAGAAAGTTTAATCTTGTGTTGAATGGCAGTCTCTGATCAAAAGTTAAATATTAAGAGACCGAATTAAAACAAGCTTAAAAATAATTAAATTAAGTTTATGTCGAATATATACTAGAACAAGTTTTATGGAGTATTGTTGAGTTATTTTCCTCATATAGTGAAAGTGAGCCCTTAAGGATTATTGGAAATTCCCTTTAGGGGGGGGTTTAATAGGAGATTAAAGTTTGTTATTATTGCCGATGGGAAATCCCACGGGCACACAACCTAAATTTTATAAAAAGTTTATATTATATATAATAAACGAATTATTACTAAACCACATAAAACAACGATAACTAGCCCAAAGCAGTAAGAAAAGTAGCCCAGTGTGAAAAAAATATGTTTCACGCGAGCGATACCGCGGGCAGAAGCTAAAGATATTATCAGCACTGAGATAATCAAGCTCATTATGGCTTTCACATGATTACCGTTATATTAAACAACCAGGATAGCAGAACTGAAAATGAGTGGCTTTGTAAAGTATACATTTCATTGATTAGTGTAGTATAATGTAGTGTTATACTACACTTATTGCACACACCCCACGACACATTTTCAATAATATAAATAACATCGTTCTACCTACAAAGTTCTATCGGCTTTTCCTAGAAATCCAATTAGTTTGCGACCCTGCAAAAAATATTTCATTATACTTTTTTGTTATACTAACAAAAGATACGCTTTAATATATGTAGCGTTTGTGACATACAAATAAGTACCTACACATGACAGACGCGCGGCGCACCTGTTGCCACGGAAACGGTACGCTTGCCAGGAGCACTAGCACGACATGAATCAGGAAGAGTTACTATAGCTATTAAATAACCAACCTGCGTCCTTGTGTCGGTGGCGAACTCCACAAGGTAGCTTCAGTAGAAGAACAATGAGGGAAGCCAAATAAACTGTGTATTCACACGGAAATCAGGGAAGCCAAATAAACTATGTTCACATTCACATGGAAATCAGGGATTGCCTCTAAATCAATTCTTGAGGCAATATTTACTTCAAATGTTGTAGGCTGTTGCAAATTTTTTTTTTTGCCCCCGACTCAAATATACGCGTGTTATAAGTTTGTACCGGGGGCTATTTCGACGTTCTTACTGACGATTTTCCAATTTTACAATGAAATACGTGAGAATAATAAATACTGAATACTTACCTAGTTTTTCTTATATTAACTTACATTGTCCCACTGCTGAGCAAAGGCCTTCCCCAAATCTTTCCAGGCATCCTTTTTCAAGGCCACCTCGATCCAACCTTTGCGACACGCATCTAGGTCGTCTCGCCGGTATTGTCTTAAATAAGACTAAATATATTAAAAAAAAAAATGCAAAAAAAATAATATATATTTTTCTAATATTGTTTTCCATAATCGTTATTTGCCATAAAGTAAGTTTACATAATAACATGTGTTATAATCATTAGTTTCTATAAGTGACACATTACATAAGCAACATTTAATATAATTTAGAAACGTTTATTGTTTTGTACAAAAAATAATTTAATTGAGGCATTTGGCCTGTAATATAATGATTTATTACAGCAAACAATCTTTAGACAATAAACAGTTTGTCAAATTCGAAACGGTTAGGTTAGGTTAGAACTGTGACGTCCTGCGAAGGCCACAGCGAGCGATGGCCGTCAGAGTCATCAGGGGATATCGCACGATCTCCTACGAGGCGGCTTGCGTACTGGCCGGATCCCCGCCGTGGGACCTCGAGGCGAAGGTACTCGCGTCATTGTATCAGTGGCGCGAGGATTCGAGGGCGCGGGGCGAGTGGCTGACGCCGCGACATTTGGAGTTGCGTCGGTCACAGCTTCGCGCAGCCCTGGTGGCGGAATGGCGGGACAGGCTTTCACGCCCTACCGCCGGCCCCGCCACCATCGGGGCGGTCCGGCCGGTACTTGAGCGCTGGCTCGGGAGGAGGCACGGCTCCCTAACGTTTCGGGTGACACAGGTGCTCTCGGGGCATGGTTGCTTCGGGAAGTACCTGTGTCGCATAAACAGGGAGCCGGACGCTCGGTGTCACCACTGCGTCGACTGTCGGGAGGACACGGCGTGGCACACGCTAGCAGAGTGTGCTGCTTGGGAGGAGCCGCGCCGTGCCCTCATCTCAGGAGTAGGCAGTGACCTGTCGCTGCCGGCCGTTGTCGACTCGATGGTCGGCAGCGAGGAGTCCTGGGACGCGGTGGTATCCTTCTGTGAATCAGTCATTTCGCAGAAGGAGGCTGCGGAGAGGGAGCGGGAGATTGCTTCCGCTAACCCGATCCGCAGCAGACGCACCGGGCGTCGGCGGAGGGCGGATAACGCCCTCTTCCAGCCCCCCTAAATGGGTCCAGGGGTGACGGATCTGGGGAAATCCGTCGCCCCCTACTACTTCTTAGGACCCGAGATGGCGGCGCGTAGTGTTCCACGCGCGCCTCTGTATGATGTAAGGGGGGAGTTAAACACCTCACTCCCCCTCTAACGCGAGGTGGCCCGCAGAGGCGGGCCAGCACTAGCCGGGGATCGCGGAAGTCACTTTTGTTCCCGTGATCTCCGGTGCAAGTGAGAGGCGGAACACCGGGGTGGTTTTAGTCAGTAAGAGTCTGACAGACCCCTCCGCCCTCCCCAGGGCGGAGGACATCCATGAGGATTTCCCCCCGTAATCAAAAAAAAAAAAAATAAGGTTAGAACTGTGACCATACAACGCGCGAAGGCGAGCGAGCGAAGCAAGCGTGCTTCGGTAGCGGTCGCCGAGCGCTAGATTTCCTCTTTTGCAAAGCATATTAATATTATGGTCAATACGTGTACAAATGTTATGGAAAACGACATTACTGAAAATTAAAAATTTAATAAATAAATTTATAGATAAGTTATTTTATTACGCTTCATTTCCAAATAAGTTTACAACTTTTCTATCATAAACCTGCTTACAAAGTCTGAAACCTAACCCCATCCAAATAAACCTTGTTTATTGCCAAACGGATACGTATTACAAATACGTATGTAGTAGCGGTACTGGGCGCAGTTTAATAGTTATATTTCAAAGTTAAAAAGTTGAATGAAGAGGGCTAGCTGCTTGGAGTAGCAACAGCAGCAATATAGCCATTTCACTCATGCCATCTTTATCTAGACTAGTATCCGCTAGAATAGGATACAAGTAATTTTGCTTGCTCTGTCTTTTTCCTTCTCAATGAAACGCGTAATCGACTAGAAAGTTCGGAGACATTGTAATGGATCGCGTGCAAAACACTAGCATACCAGAAGTAACAGGAGCTAACGTAAACGGAATATGAATAAATTGCGCAAATCACCAACATAACATAAATAATGAGGAGGTCTAAGGAATGTTATAAAATTAGGGCGGAGAAAAAGCTTTTTCGTATTTTTGTAGATAAAGTTGTAGTAAAATCTCTTTGGCTGTTATGTTACCTATCTGGCGGGGTTTGATACTATTAAATATGGGCAAAAAATGGGCAAAGAATTGCTTTTGATTTCGGCTACTTAGATTCCTCGCTTATTAAATTAAATCTAACTAAAATAGAAAATAAACTTTAGTTCCAAATCAATCCATTTCCCGAAAGAAATATCAAGAATATACAAAGAATTTGGCAGTAAATAATTTCAATTAGCAGATTTTGATATAGATCTTAAAAAAAATCGTCTTTCGTCATTTACCGCACAAATACAAAATTATAGCACTACGAGTATTTATTGTACTATTGCGGGTATACAATTAAAGGTACGCAGAAAACTGGCGTTAAGTATATTATTATTTTATTTCAGATTATTCAGTTATCCATATTGTGTTAGTAAGTTAACAACAATACAATAGAAATAAAAAGAAACGAAATCAATTAGACACGATCGTGGACTGCAATCCAGTGACTAAAATAAGTAAGTACCATCTAACCGGTCTGCTTTTACTTTCAGAATGCTGTTGGAGCTTGCTCGGATACGGTGTAATATGGAGGCTGCTCGCTTTCTCATGGTCAAATGAAAGGCATAAACCCGAGCGTCCATAAACAGAAAAACACGAAGGGCATTGAGTGTCCGCTAAAAAAAGCTGATCCACACGGTGCCCGAATAAAACGATTGGCAGTACCTATGCCCTGAACATTGCGCAGTTTATCTCGTTTGGGCACCTTTTAAACCTGCGCCCCCGCCCGACCCTTGCTCGTTGAAGCGCCAGCCCGCGCCGCAGCTGAGCCAGTAGAGTTAAATTCCCCTTCTAATAATAATAATGCCAATATTTTGATCCAGCCTGTCCCCACTCGCTGACTCAGTGACGCCCTGAGCCGAGGCCCGTACCCCGCAGGGGGTGCCCTCAGCGTGCAGTCGCCTAGTATTTAAGTAGTTTTTAAGCCCTTGCTGGAGGCGTTAAGTTAATTCTTAATGGCAGCCCCAGGAAAGCTCGGTTAAGTAGTCACGGCCTCTCAAGGTCCCCAAAAAAAAAAATTACCTGCGAGTTAGCATGTTAAACTAACGCGCTTCATTCCCTCTCAACCTCCACGTCATCAGTGAGGACCTGAGTGACTAGTGATCCTAGAACTTAAGCTGCGTCACTCTTTTAGTTTATTTACAACGATTTACTAATCATTTGATTATTAAATAAAACTGTTCTTTCTCAGTAGTATATCATTTATCCTACAACGCGATGTGGTGCGCGGATCCGAAGACTTTCTCGCTCACACAGCAACTATCTGTTTCGTTCACATATCGTGGATGACCTCATACGTTTCTCTATTCTGGACGGAAAATAAGATTTTGTCTGCGAAAAAAATCTAGTGAAGTTCACCGTGATTTTCTTTGTTTAAGCATTAGAAATACTGTGTGGAAACGCCATAGCGTAATCTGTGGCCATAGCGATAAAATGTGCGAAAGAAAATTTGATGACTGTCAATGAATATCTATCTATACATTTATTAAAATCGTAGCGAAGTCAAAACTGAACATTGATTTTTTTTTTTGTAATTTTTACGAGGTCTGGGAACGATTCGAATGCCGAAAATGTTTTTTTTTTAATTTTTGTCTGTTTGTCTGAATTTATGTTCCAGCATCGTTCAAATTTTGCACACATATTCCCTATATGTCTACGCAGACCGTAGAGTATATATTATCACGCTTTTTGTCATGAGGGATGAGCAGTATTGCAATTTATTCGTATTCTTCTATAGTTTACCCAAATTGTAAAAAGACGGGCCAATAAGTTGGAAAATTGCGAAACGTTTCAGTTTTAACCTCTTAAATGATAATCGTCACGCTTTTTCATTACGCACCTAAGCAGCAGTGATGGACATCACAACATATACAGGTTGGATGAGGCAACAAGGGTAGGTAACTCAACCTTTGTCGCTACATGGAAACGGCCTTAGGAGACTGTTCTTATTCGCATTCACAAATAAAAAAAAATGTACAGTCAGCAAGAAAAAAATGTATAATGCCACTCGATCCTGTTTTTTATAGGGATCAAAAAACTCAATGGGCCCACAGAGGTTTGATATTACAAATGTCAGAAATCGCATAGAATCTAACCACACATTTACGTAGGAAATGAGACTAGATGATTGCGAACACAAATACCAGTCTATGATAACAGTTGAATTATTTCATTACAGGGAACAAAGCTGATAGTTACAGGTATGATTAACATGCTGCTATACCTTTCAAGAGCTAAGCAGTCAGTCACGACAGAGTAAAAGAACGACTAATTAGCTAACTTTCGAAAAAGCAAAATAACTAAGCGTTTGGACGATTCCTTTGCGAAACTGTAGTCGTCAGTTCGATTTCCAAGTATTTTTAGAAGTAGCGGGACGTTCTCTATGAATATCAAGTCGGGAGTCACAATAGTTTTCAAAGAGACCAACTAGAATTTGTTAATGCTTCTAAATTAGTCTATCTAGCTTAAATAGGCAATTAGTTTTCATTTTAAAATCTAATAAGAGTGATAAAAGTAAGTTTATTTTATTGGGTATTTTTTATAATCTAAGGATAGTTGTATGTTTACGTAACTTGAAAATGTGATTTTTTGTTTATATTACATTTTTCATAATTTCAGGTTCAAATAGTAAAGTTATGTATAAAAAGGATAATATTCCAGTTGGAATCATGTAAATCGGACAACTGGTTTCGAAGTAATTATAAGATTTGTTTAAGGGTAAATGTTCAAACTACAGTTCTTGTAGTTTCGTTTCTACGATTTTTTATTACGTGTTGATATGTTCAATGTTGTTGTTTTATATGATTAAGGAAGGTCATTCACTAAAAAATACAACAGGTAAAAAGGCCCTTATGAAGGCCCATGCTATTTGTCGGTACTTGCTCGACTCTGCTATAAAGCACCCTAATCCCCTGATTGCGGCAGCCGACCGCCACATGGGCAGCAACTCCTACTAATGCCTGAGGACCTCGCATTAGTAGGATTCGCTGGCCATGGCATAACCTAACCATTCCCGAGAGTAGCAAGTCCACCAGTATGCTCAAAATACATAAACACAGAACGCCATGCTTTCATGCTCCCCGCCGAGACTCGCTGTGAAGTACAGGATACCCTTAGCGTGTAGACGGTTTGTTTTAAGTTTTAAGCCCTGGCTGGTGCCCTTAATATATGGAGACAGCCACAAGCAAGTCCGGTTATGCAGCCGACCACTTCTTTAGTTGACCTGCAATAAGCCATCCCCAAAAAAAATGCCCCCAAAGATGCAACCATTAAGAAGAAGCCAAAAAATAGATGTAAAATATAAAATATTGTAAAATTATATGCCATAATTCAATTCAATTTAATCAATAACTTGACATGACATGATTGTAACTACCTTTTCCATAAATTATTTATTGTACTGTTTTTACTATCTACCCACTCGTAGTACTACAATCTGACTACTTAAGACTATATGTGACTTTATGTCTGTTATTGTATGTTATTTATTACTGTTAATTGGACATCCTAATGACTTTTTATTTTATTTTATTTTGATTACCGACATGTATTGTATTGTGTTAGTTAATAATTCGTATTAATATTAGTTTAGTTAATTACGTGTTATTTATGTTAATTCAAATTAAAATTTATGTTAATTCAATTGAAACTCAACAGCAAACCGACATTGTGCTTTGCAGTGCCCTGACAGGGTTCATGTACAAAAACCGACAGAATTGTAAAATGTGTGATGTGCATGAGAGCAAATAAATAAATAAAATCTGCGAACAAAACTCAAACAAGAAATCTGCATTTTATTTCAACATAGCCTTCTCATCGCTACTCGTCTCTCCCTGAGGTCCTTATGGATTACACCCCAACACAGGTACACATTGAACTACCGCATTCAGGGCTGCGTGGTAACGTGTGCCGCCAGCGTAGTTACTCGACTAAGATACTAGGGAGTACACGTCAACAATAGTGGGAGTAGTCTGGACGCACATACACTATTTCATCACCACTGATCTCAATACGATGAAGGAAAACATCGTGAGAAAACCAGCATATTCTAGAACCAAAACTTCGAAGACATATGACATCTATCATCCCGCACTATGCCCGCGTGACGGTTCATGGCCCACTCCGTCTAACAGAGAGGAAGCAGTGGAACCATTATAGGCTGATGTTTATAATAACAAGGATAACATTAACACACATTAAAAATGGCAAAACTGCAATCCGGTCATGTATTTCGAAATAGCTACCTCACTGTTTCTTGGTAGCCAAACAGGGCACGCTAGGACAAGATAAACGCAGCAACAAAGACATGATGGGTGCTATCACAGTTACGTTTAGTGGCGACTTCCGGCAAGCACTACATGTGCTGAGGCGGGGGAAAGCTACGTTGAATAGATTGCACTTGACCGTAGAGTATTTTAGAAGATCAGATATGGCTGGAGTACGGGGACATCAGTTCAATACATTACTAAGAGAATTCTTGGGTGTGTGAACGAATTTTAATGCACAAAAATGATCAAGCTGCATCGAGCAACCGCTGTATTCTCTAGCAAATTGAAGGCCATAAGCCTATTGGGCGGGAATTAACCTCAGGGCAAGCTACTTCTCACACGGACTGTACTGTAACTGAAACTACAAACGTAGTATACAGGAAAATATTGTAAAATTTGGCTGTAATTTTAGTAAATTGTGGTGACTTACGACTTCCACGCGAACGAAGTCGCGGCAGAAGCTAGTAAGTAATATCGTCAATAGGGCATCAACCTAAATCCAACATTTTAACGTATGCGCCACAGCGATCAATTTGTTCGTCAAAGGCAACTAAAACCTACAAAGTGAGAACTCTTTGGCCGAGCATTGCATGAAATTTCAGGGAATATTCAGATGTTAAACAAAGAGGACAGTACGTCTCATCCCTGTCTCACTTGCATAAAAGGACCCGTACTATGCAGCTTGCGGCAGTGTTTACTGGGGCGCCAACCTAGCTGTTTGGTTGGTCCCTGGTAACCACGCAATAATCTAATATTTGCCTCCGGGTAGACCTAAAGTATGTATCTACTTATTTTTGGTAACTTAGAACGTCTAATATATTTAACCAACACTTTGCAATAAACAATACAACAGGGCCTGAAGTCTGCTATTACAATAGTGTCAGAATGGTCTATCATTGATTTCATAATTGTTGATTTTGACAAGTTTGGTAATCTACTAATAAAATGGCGTCATTATGACTTTCCAATGGTCAGCCACTGACACTCCATTGAAAGAAATGGCCTTTATTGGTAATCTCGTATATAATGACAAATGAATGACTGACTTAATTTACGAACTTCCTACTACTTTAGATTGCTTATAAAGTTATAACACTAATAAATAATATGTAAAAATATATATAAATGAAATCTGGCATGAATAAATGTTTAAATTTAGTAGTCGTTTTTCGAAAATCATTTCTAATAACGGTTTTTATAATAATGGCAATACGACAATGCCATTATGACACAGAATTCTATTACGACACCATTGACCGACCAATGATCGACCATTATGAATTTAGCAGATTACGAACTTTTAGCAAAATGACAATGGGATCGTGTTGGAATGACGAATTTATAAAAATAGCAGACTTGGGCCACAGGTAGAATAGCTTAATTATGATCAAATTAAATCAATATTATAAACCAGTTAAATCATAATTATAAACCAGTGTCGGTATAAAAATACTTCTCAGTTCACTTAGAACTTTATCCTCCTGGTTCAGGCCATGCGCGATCTGCCACTTTTTTTATTTACAATCAGTGATTCAAAACAATCTCTCAGCCGCGGAACTTTTTGATTCATTTCATAATGTTTAAATCAGCGTGAAAGGCGTATTTTGCTATTCAGTTTATCCCTTACACGAGAAATACGAGGCTAGTTTCTCAAAGCTCGTATATTAATTGGCTCGCTGAGTTCTCAGGAAAACAACATACATTTAGACTGACCACCTTAACGCATGCGCCAGCCGAAGGAATAGCGAGAGGATGGCGGTCATAAAATAGGTAACTATCTGAACGTCTGATTTAAGTTAAAGTGTGACGTATGCTCGCATAGGTGCTCGGGCGGTAGGGTTATCGTTGTGCTATTTATTTTTCATAACTCTGGTGGAACAATGCTGCTATATATGCGCCCTTTGTTAAAAGATTGCGTAAACCATTAACGTATGAGCCTTATTCTGTTCAAATCGACCTATTCAATCTCAATGCTAGTTTAAACCATGGCGATTGTTTTAAGCGTCAATTAAACGATAGACATGGCTTACACTTTACAATCCTTCAATCCCTAGAAGAAACAATTTATCACTTTAATTTTGGTGTTTTGAAATCACAGATAATCTCAACTGGTTTTTATACTCTTTCAAAAATTTCTTAAAACCGAACACTTCGGTACCCACGACAGTTTTGGCAAATACTAAACAAACTTTATGTTTTAAAGCAAAAAACCTACTTAGTGTGCTCATTACACAATTCTAGTCAGTAACCACTCGATAGATGTGCATTATTTTTTTATGGTGGGAAATGGATTAAAGAATTGAATATAAAGTTCCCACAATATTTAAAAATCACGCTATACTATGCGTAGTTTATATGTTTTAGTTATTAATTAGAAATATTAGGTACGATTTATTTAAACAGATAGGTCTGTATGCCTTACTAACATTTTATCAGATATTAGTTTTGCTCAGAAAAAACTAATATGTAACTTTTTTTTATATTTAGGTATGACCGCGTGGGTATTGCACTTTTCCATGAAACAGTTTTTTTTTTGTATAACCCACGCAAAATTTCTACGCTACGTTTAGAATGATATGCTGAATTCATGGCTAGTTAGCGCACTGGTTAAAAATGTACCCTGTATATGCTCTTAATTTATTATTATGATGGACACACACACATTATTACTTCTCTGTGTTTATTTTTTCTAGCTTATGACTCTCCCAGGTTGCAGCTGAAAATCAGCGTCAGGTGGTACCTTATGTTATCATCTGACATTATGTTGAGCTGAGGGCTTTTTGGCGTTAGAATCATATGTTAAATGTTTTTTTTTTTTTTTTTATAGGGGCCTTTCAAGTATTACGTAAGCACTACAGGGAGGTGGGGGGGGGTCTTTGCAATGTTTATTTTTGATGACATGGGGTATAGGGGTTTGGATGGTGCCTACGTCAGCAGTACTATTTTTTATTTTTTTTGGATTTTCTACAAAATTTAGTCGATTTTGGTTTGAACACATATGGCAACCCCTGTCTATGAATGGCTTGAAGAAAAATGACGATATTCTAAAATCACACGAAAGTGAACAGACTCACAACATTGAGCAGCAAACATCCAATGTCATCGAAGACTTAAGAGTCATGGATTCGTGTGTCAGACTGTTAATTTGAATTAAACTACCAACATTTTAAAATAATTTTATTGTTTTTAATATCAACACAAACGCATAAAGAAAAGTACTTAATAGTTAAAACTACGATATACAAAAACAAAAGGACACTTAGGCGTCGATGTATTCCTCCGCATCGCTGTCATCAGGAAACGTACCCAGAAGACTGGCAGCATTGCCACGTTGAATGGCAATGCTAATTCTTTGGCCAAAGAACGACCCAGCCCTCTGGTCACGTGAAGTGTCAACCAGCCAGCGAGAAATTTCCTTAAACAGGAGACGTGCACTCGGGCCCCATGACCCGAGCGTTTCGACCCCAAACGGCTCAAAACTGTAGTTACCCATAAGGTTACGGTATTTATGTCGCTTGAGGGTCTCAGCAACAGCAGCAGCGGCGCCAGCACAGCCCGCCGTTCTAGGAACATGGGATGGCGCAAGGATGTCGACACATGTTGCGTCCCACACCAGAGGTCTTCCCACCTTCCAAGGCAATAACGTCATGCCGTTTAAAATTTTATTTTCACATTTTAAAAGAAGTTTGTTTTGTTCGTTAAAATATTATAAAGATTATAATATATAATAATATATAATAGATAACCAAATACCATCTCAATAAAATCTGCTTAAATAAATATTATTATGCATTAAAGTCCTCTATTCCAAGCCTATTCCTGATTTCTAGACTTATAACTGCTGCTCATGAATCAATAAATAAACCAGAACACATTGAAAAATGCATGTACCTACCAATGTTTACGTGAGCATGGGAGGGGGGCGTAAGAGCTTTGCTTAATTTTGCTGACGAGAGGGAGGAGGGGTTAATAATTGAAAAAAATTGCTTACGTAATACTTGAATGACCCCATAATTTGTACAGTTTTTTTTTTCGCTTTAATACCAATAAAAGTATTTTTCATTTGTCCTATTTTCCTTGTTATGGTTTCCTGATAAGTTGATACGTAGTGAGTCCGCAATGAACCCTTTATGGAGCAATAAAGTATTGGGATAGTTAAGAAGGAAGAGATTCTATACAAACTATATTTATTAATACGCCACAGTGGCATGTAAGCGTATCCATTGTCTCCGTATAGGTCTATCCCACCTATCTGCCAACTATCATTCAAGAAGTTTCTGGAGCTGGCGCGTTCACTGCGCGTGATGCCGTGAAAGCCAACTATTCCCGCCTCTGCAAATTTGCCGGAAGCACTGCAGTAGCAGAGTACAGTCCACCCAGCGCGGAAGAAGTTATTTGATGATTTCCCACCCAAAAAACAAAAAAAAACCCCATCAAACTACACTTACGCCATCTATTCATTGCGCCTTCTAAATGACAAGCGTTCATATGCGAATATAGATGGAGCTCTTTACAAGTTTCGATTCTCGTTTCGGTAAAGGTCGACCCCCGCGTACTAGGTTTTGGTACCAGGAGCTCATGGCAGTTGAGGAGGTCGATATTGGTCGTAGCGTGTGGGACCGACAGTTAATATTAAGGGGCGGATACGAGGGGCGGATATCTGTGATGGTGGGATGGCAGGGGTAGCGTGTGAAAAGGGTGCATAATAATATAATATAATTTTTTTTTAATGGCTCTCTGAAAATCGTTACCAAGCATTAGAATTTGCTCGGATGATAATTGGGTAGCAGATTAATCTTTTGAAGGTGGCTTAGGTGCCTCGTAGCTCAATGACAGAATATCAGCGATACTGACCCTAAGTCCTCGATCCAAAATAAAAGCATCTCCAAAAACCAATGGAGCGGATTCTCTTCATTATTTATGATGGATATCATATTTGACGCATAGGAAATTGTTGTACAGATAAAGAACCAATATTATGTAATGTAGCGCTAAGCTAAATGGTTTTTAAAGTCGATCAATTTTTATTTTCCACAGATTGGACTCTTGAGGATACAATTAAAACCGACGAGGTATGCTGAAGCCGCTCTAATGTCAGCTCGCCGCACAAGAAGATAATGATGGAAATCAACAATAAGTGAAGGTACTCAACACACTGATTGACGTGGCCACAAGGAATGTACCTACTGAAGATAGTGTGAATAAAATTTTAGTTTTTCTTTACTGTACCTGTACCAACAAAAATAAATTTTCGGTATGCTGGTAGGCTTACTTCATCTATTAATAATTTGTTACGATAGAATAAACGAACCGCTCGAGACGTCCATTCATGAACACTGGTTCATGAATTGGCGACCATAGTGTAGTAGTTTCAAATAATGGAACCTATTACAATGGTCAGACCTTTGTGTTTATGCTATCCTAGTCACTGTCTCTATAAATAACGATCGCGAGCTAGTCACTTAGCTATCTATTAATTGTTTTTCATACGTCACAGCGAATGCATCATTGCGTCTACTGTTCTGGTGTTACACGCCCTCGTTATTGATCCAGGTTTTAGAGCTTAGTCAATAGCTAAATACACTAGGTGTACATCATCCACATGGGTGGCCATTTAAACTAAAGTAATATCTCGCAAAGGAAATTAGATCAGGAACAACGACTGAATGACGTCCTTTTATTTGGTAAAACCGTGGGTAAAACGAAAAGGCATTTCATAGATTTTTTTTTTTGTAGTTTTGAAGTTATGAGGAAACAGATGAACATACATACATCCACATACATACAAACATACTGTCAAAAGTTTCCTTTTTACTTCGCCGTAGTCGGGTTGTTTTTGTCAGGTGTCTTGTAAGTAGGTACCGTTGGCAAATTTTTCATGTTACAGGATACTGTAAAGCGGATCATGTGCAAGTTTCATTACTGCCACGTATATACGACCTACCACAGAGCTGCAATTTGCAAAAAGCGTAAGCGTTTATACGATTTGGATTTCACTGGCTACCTTCGTTAGTTTCCGCAATTGCGAACCGAAATTATTCATTAAACAGCAATAAAAAAAATGTTATAGTTTTAAAGTTTTCTACATTATACTATTATTTAATGATTATGAGTGAACTTTAATGTATTTCTAATACATTATTATATAAAAATATTAGCTTTCTGTACTCCTTCTCCACATAAAACTGTGCAAAATTTCATATCATATTCCTTCGTCCGCGTAATTTTCCTAAAAAGGTGTATAAACTCTTTGCTTCACGTATTAATTTAATGATGATTTTAAATAAATATACAGTACGAAATCCACTACTAATAAACAGCAATAAAATTGTGCATAAAATATAATTCTGCGTTATCTACGAGATGCCTCTCTGCATTTATGTCGCGCTAGTACTGTGGGACGGCTACATAGAGTTGTTCCTCCCATCCGTCGAAACAAGTCCATCCCCCGACAATATCGATCGACAAATATTTTGTACGTTTAGTGGTGGCGCTGCTAGTTAAGGAAATATGGTAAATTCAGTACGTTTCATGTTAGTTCTCCATTTCACCACATGCATTACGTAAGTTTGTCAACGTTCCTAGTGCTCCTGTAGATTTATGAGATGCTAGTACTTGGGGGCAGCAAAATTGTTGCATCCGCCCATATCGGGTCCTTCCCTATTTTTGTTACCCCGCCCAAAATAGTGTCTTACAAAGTAGAAAAAATTGGTAGAAATATCGGATTGTGAAAACTTTAGCAAAACATAGCGTGTATTTATTTATATTTTGGTCCCATTCCTATTTGTTACTTAAAATGGCGTATATTTCAAAATAAATATGCATTGCAAATATAATTTATACAGAACCGGACAATTTTCCGGTGAAATGATGTTATTCAAAATATTACTTTGTTTATGAAACAACGTAGTAGCTCAAATTATTCGTCAGAGGGCGCTCGCTTCTATGAGTGGGGTATGACTCGGTATGAAGTATTTGTGGCAGGAAAGCGTACGTAATACTCTACTATCCAAACCTGCCTCTCTGGCTCGCGAACGCTTTTCTTTTAAATTAATATTTTGCGACATAATACACGAACAAAATACAGGTTACTATGTAGCTAATTTCACATCGAAAAAACGGCAAACCTAATACAGGTTACTATGAAACCTAGCTGGGATGTCTCTTCTGTTATTTGCAAATCCTTTAGTTTTGCGATTAATCTCTATTTGTGACAGACTGTACCACACTTTTGGTAGAAATAAATTATTAAATGTTGTAGGGTATTGTGAGTTGTTGACTGTCGAAGTTAAACAAATATAATATGTAGTTTTAGACCCGATGAGAATGCAAGTAAAATTATGCATATAAATACAATACTAAGTTCTACGTCTGTCTGTTTGTGCGCTCAATTCTTCTAAACAATGCAATGGATTCGATGTAGTTTTCACGATCATTTAGAGGGTTTGTTCCAGATGGTTTATGGGCAAAATCCAAAACAATTTGACTTAATTTTAGCACAGAAATCTTGATGTTTTGATGTCTCGCCACATCAGTAGATCGTACCCGTGCAGAGCAGGGGCGTACCACTGGTGATTGTACAAGAGTAGGATTTTTCAGTCCACCTACATATATTTTTACAGGCACTCATCACCCTCGCTCAGGTGTTAGCTATAAGCATGGGCGCCCCGTGCGGTACTGCCGGTAAGGGAAAGACGAAGACAGTCGAGGATATGGGCAAGAATATGACCAAGTATATTACGTCGTAATCTTCAACTGTTCCGATCAGATGGACGGTGACCAAATATGTTCCTACTAGAATTTGAATTCAATGAAAAAACAGTTAGATTGATACTGAACGAAGAAGTATTTTTCCAGTATTTTTAAACAACGGTAGATACTTTTTTTTCGGGTGGGAGATCATCAAATTACTTCACCCGCTCTGGGTGGAGCAGGAGGGCGTGTCAGACTTTTACTGACTACGACCGGGTGGGTCCCCTCAGTTGCCTGTGTGCCAGAGGCCGCGGTATGTCTTTCGAATAACCCGCACCCCTGGCAGGCATCGGCCCTTGTGGACCCCACCAGTTGGTGCTGACATCTCTTTGAAGCGCGGGTGGAACACGACGCGCCGTCGATCTGGGCTTGTTCCTTTCCGGACAGTGAGCTACCCATAACTCGCCGTCCGCAAGCCCGCGCCTACGGTGGCCGGGAATCAGCCTGGGATTCCCGACGCTCAGGGCGTCTCCTGCGGCGACTAAGGCCATGAGGGCGCATATACTGTCTCTCCTCACGTGCGCCGCCTCCCTCTTCGTGAGCATTACTGCTTCACAGAAGGAGGTGACGGCTACCCATGCACTTTCGCTCCGTACCATGGCCTGGACCAGGGCCGGACGCGAGAGATTGCCGCCGCCGATTGCCTCCACGAGGACACGGCGGTGCTCCGCCCAAGCCGGGCAGGCCTCCACCATATTCTCCACCGTGTCCTCAGGGCGATCTTCGCAGTGGAAATACCCGGGCGTTTCCTCCCGCCTTATGCGAAACAGGAACCTCATGAAACAACCGTGTCCGGTGAGGACCTGCGTCAGGCGGAAGGCGAGGACGCCGTGCCGCCTCTCAAGCCACTTCTCAAAGAGGGGACTTACCGCCGCTATCGTGACGTGCCCAACGCTAGATACTTGGTTGGCAATTCGAAATGTAGTACGTTGGTTTCGTTTCATCAGCAGTAGGCTGATTGTATTGTAAGAAACTTGGAACATTGAAACTTCATACAGGGTAGATTTTTGAGAAGCGGCTGTAAAGGTTTAGTGCACAAATTAATTTTGAAATATTGGCGTGGGACCCGGAACTTGGGCTTTGAAGGAACCGAGATATACTTGAAATGAATATTTGGCACGAAATCCGGATCAGACTTTAACCGTTGCAGCTTGTGGTATTTTGCTACACCGAAACACATGTTTTATTGTATTTATAATGAAACATCTGTTTTCCAGTATATATTCGTATAATACTCACATTCACTTCACTTTCTATATGTTTTTGAACACTGTTACCGCTGAAAAGCAAGTGTATGTTTTTTTGTCGTTTTTAACTTTCTTTTAATATTTTTACACTTTGACATTTTAATCTTAAATAAATTGTGATTTATGTCAGATTTATTTTTCTTACATAAAAAACTAGGTACGGTCTATGGTCAGGTGTTCACTGTAAGCCATTTTTATTGTTCCTGGCCGACAATCAAATATGGAGTATTTGATTCGAAATGTGGAACAGATACTTCTAAAAGGTTGGTCAGGTACTATAAAAGGCAGCGGTCAGTCCTGAGAAAGGCTGTTCTTTGTTCAATCTTTTGTACAACCTTTGTCTGAATCTAGTCTCCATGTTTTTTTGTATCTTATCCAAGTTTTTGCTGAATCTAAGTAACTTATTCTGAATTACTGTGTTGTTTGGTGATTTAATCAAATAAATTATAGCTTGTGTACGTGAACGACTGACGCCGACCCTCTCGACTTCGTGAGTCGGAGGCTTCTGACAACATATCAATTTATACTAAATAAGCAGTTATGGAAAGATGAATGAGTGACTGTGATAAGCGTTTTATTGTGACTTTGTAATTGCGGCATAAGTCGGTCGTTCAATGTAAACTACGCTTGCAGGGATGCGTATGTAAGTGGGTGATCATTTATTTTATACCGAGACCCTGCCGCTGTGCCCTCGGAAAGGACGATACAAGAAGATTCATGTGCAGAACTAACAGTTTTGATCTGTTTTATTGGTTTCATTACTATCCTTGGTACATTTTTTATGTATTTCAGTCATTTTGAACTACTTCTATTGCGGAGACATAGTGTGTCCTAAGTACCTGCATTTGATAGACAGTCGTATAAAGAAATGGGCACCTTTAACAAATTTTTACGTAGACATATTCAATTTATTTCTCTCTTAAAAATACCATACATCAACGCTATTAGTTTTCACCTAAAATTTCGTTAACTTAAGGCATTAGTTCTCTTCATTCTTTTTAAACTAAACATAACAGATATGCTATTTCTTCAATATTTGCTATTTTAGCTGTCGCGTATTTCCTCTGTCGATAGCACTTAAGACTCTCTTTGTATACGTTGTAGTAGCCTGGGTAGTAAACACACCATATAATATATACATACCATATGATATACACTCAAAAATGTATCACGAGACATCTATCTCATCATCATCATCATCATCATAATTTCAGCCGAAAGACGTCCACAGCTGGACATAGGCCTCCCCCAAGCTCCGCCACTTCGATCGATTCTGTGCTTCCCGCATCCAGCGGACGCCTGCGGCCCTCAAAGGTAATCGGTCCACCTTGTGGAAGGCCTTCCAAATTGACGTCTTCCGGTACGCGGTCTCAACTCCAGAACTTTTCGGCCTCATCGGCCATCTGTTCTGCGAGCAATGTGCCCTGCCCACTGCCACTTAAGTTTGGCAAATCTTCCGGCTATGTCGCTTACCTTAGTTCTCTTGCGGATCTCTTAATTCCTGATTTGATCACGCAGGGAAACTCCAAGGATAGCCCTCTCCATTACCCTTTGGGTGACTTTAAGCCTTCTTATGAGGCCCATTGTGAGCGACCACGTTTTTGTTCCATATGTCATCACTGGCAACACGCACTGGTCAAAGACTTTCGTCTTGAGACACTACGGTATTTGGGACAAGAAGATATTCCGAAGCCTCCCGAACGCTGCCCAGCCGAGCCGGATTCGATGATTGACCTCTTTCTCGAAGTTGGACCTACCTAACTGGACAGTTTGTCCTAGGTCAACGTACTCGTCCACAACTTCGAGTGCAGTGCCTCCGACCGTTATGAGAGTGGGTGTGACACGGGCATTGGACATGACCTTTGTCATGTCCATGTTCATTTTAAGACCCACAATTTCGGAAGCTCTACTGAGATCATCGAGCATTGTACTGAGGTCCTCCATGGTCTCAACCATGACAACTATATCATAGGCAAACTGACGGTGTACTCGTCATTGATCAACATCAATGGCGAGTACACCGTCAGGGACTGGCATCAACATGCCAGTCCCTTTCCAGTCCAGAACCTTGAAGATATCCTCCAGTGCAGCGGTGAAGGGTTTCGGAGAGATCACTTCTCCCTGTCTAGCACCTCGCTGTAGAAGGATAGGTTTCGAGATCTGGTCCTAGAGCCGGACTGACATAGTTGCATTTTCGTACAGACACTTCAACACCTTGATTTACCGATAGTCGATCTGGCACCGTTGGAGGGACTGCAGTACAGCCCATGTCTGAATCGAATCGAAGACTTTTTTGTAATTCACAAACGCTAAACAGAGAAGCAGATTATATTCTCCGGTCTTCTGAATAACGTGCCGCAGTGTATGTATGTGGTCTATGGTACAAAAGCCTTTACGGAACCCGGCTTGTTCGGGAGGCTGGAAGTTGTCAAGCCTGCGCGCTACAATATCCATCACAATCTGAATAATATTGAAAGATATTTAATCCATTGCCTCATGTGTTTGAAACAATTGTTTGCTCAATGGACGGGATGATTTATGAAGAAGGTTTAAGTGCAATAATAAATTACGGTTTTGTCTAAATTGGCTGAAGTATAACAGTGATTGTTGAAGATGTCGGAAAAATCATGCCGTCTGGGAGCTTTAGTGACGGTGCCGCGTAAACCAAGAGAGTGATATGGAAACCATGTATTAAGGAATTAATCCTCTAGTCATTTTAATCCCGTAGTACGTCCCCGTAGGATATTTTCCGAAACTCAAGCGTGTGAAACCGTGGGCAAAAACTGGTTTAAAATAAAATATTATTATTGAGGCTGGCTCACGAAAATAGAGGTCTTTAGGTACCCAGCAGTGGGTGAAGTCGGGCTGTGGATGATGATGACGATGAAAATATAATGTAAATAATAAATTGGTTGAGACGAAAAATAAAAAAAAATGACATTATTGCTAAAAACATAACAATGTGAGCAAAAATAATATCATAAGTTTGTAATTATAAATACTATTCCCGTGACTTTTAAAACTGCAAAGTCTACCGCAATCAATGAAGAAAAGACGGAAAGTAAACAATAATACAAGTAAAATTTATTCAAAATGACGCGCGACCGAGAACGTGCCCTTGACCCGGTTTGTATAAACATAAGGGTGGCGCGAGACTAGCGGTCTTTGACCCGAGCCAAGCGATCGATTGTGGCTCTCGGTCACGGGGTTTTCAAGTTCACCTTTCTTTCCCATATAATAAAGATGAAACGCTATTCGTTGATAAGCGCAGAACGGCTTCAGAACGATTGGCCTGTTTTGGCAAATTGTTTTTAAATTGAAATTTTCGTAATCGATTCAGGTTTTTACGGAAAGAAAAAATTGGAATCTTGCCAAAAGAAACGAAAACTGATGTGTGCATTTGTTATGGGATTTTTTAATGAATTGTTTAGATTTATACGATTTTATTCGGGTCTGCTCGTTGACATATTAATTAGTTGTTACCAAAAAGTTTCCAAAAATCAGATTTATACAAATAGGTACAAACAGAAAGTGTTGCATAGACCTCAAGTTATTCTGCAACAAATTGTTTATTTACCTAATTTTACACCAAAATGTTCATATTTATATTAATTCATGTGTCATTAAAACTGTTTATTAATGAGAAATGCTGCCTTTTTTACATAGCAACACAACCCAAAGTTACACAGAAAAGCTAGATCTTCGGTACCTAGTTCTCGAAACCATTCAATGTTACGGCGCAGGAAGCTTTTACCAGAAGTGACCATCGTATTACTGGTTCAGCAGCTTCAATATCATAAGTATTATGTCAGAAAATACCAGTTCGTCGTGGACGTGGTACAACAGCGGCTCAGAAGACAGCCGCCACAATGGAGACTGAGGAAACTGTTGCGCATGTGGTCTGTGTATATGTTACGGCTAATAGCCGAAGTGCGGCTACACCTAGTTTTAGCCGGCTACAACTAAATTTATCCGGCTTCAACTAGGTGCAGCCGTGCAGCTGTCACCGTAACTGCCACTAACTTGGAAGTAGCACTCGCCGGCCGCTACCGCGGCACCGCTTGCTACGCTCGCTCGGCTCGCGCGTGGCTGGTCGCAATTCTAACCTAACCTAACCTATTCGGTCGGTAAGCAGTATGATGCAGTTCACAATTTATTGACAGTTTGTAATCTCGCGAGATAGATTATAAACTAACGGTGTTCACAATCTTACGGTGACATCTGCACCTAGTTGTAGCCGGCTAAAACTAGGTGTAGCCGGACTTCGGCTATTAGCCGTAACATATACACAAGCGTCACCCAGATTTCGACGGAAACCCTTGGAGCACCCAGATCTTACGCAGATGTTTTTAACAGACCAGGAGATATTAACAACTTCTGAAGGGAGGCGGGCTGTTTGGAATAACCACCAACAGCCGCCATAGCCCGCGCACAATGGTCCCCCTGAAGGGCTAAGTGCGGAAACCAAACCCTCTAAAATAGAACAGAGACAGTCTCCAAGCAACCATCTGCATCGATGCGATGCTCTGCTAGAGTGATTGTCACCAGCCAGTGTCACACTTATCTGACCTTTTCGGTGAATAAATGCATATCAAAATCTCAATGCTCTCTTTTAACAATTTTCTTGAAGTCTCAGTCATCATTCCTTTGATGACCTCATCCGCGTGAAATATTTTAATTCAACATAATATGTAAAATATGCCCAACGACAATTGGCAATACTGTAGCTTCCCATTAGTAAAATAATGTTTGGGATCATATCGAAGATTACCCCCTTACGCTTACGATAAATAATGGTTGTATAAGATCAAGACTTAAAAATATGGTGTGAGCGGTGCATTTTTGTTTACGCGCCACCATTACTTACAACTTATTACTTTTACCGCCATCTATCCTTGCACGATGAATCAATTGAGGTCGTTCACATCCATCGCACGTAGCTAGCGGGCATCGTGAGTGGTATTCGAAAGCAAAATTTTCGAATGGGTATAACTCTGAGCTGTTATGCGTTTGTTACGGCAAAAACTCAACAAGCGACATGTAAAAGTTAAATTTATTTTGTAAAAAAGACGGTTTTTATAGTTGACTTGCGGTTGAACTTACATTAGTGACAGCAACCTTTTTGGCAAGGCTTTTAATAACAAATTAACTTTTTTCAAGAGGCAAGCAAGATAAGTTAATTATTAAAAGCCTTGCCAAACATTTGGCATTCTTTTGGCACTCTTTGGCCCATTTGCATGTTTGGTAAGGTTAAATTAATAAATGTAGGTTTTGTTAACTCGGAGTTCAGTCATTGACATTTTAACTCTTATATTTTCGCGTTGCGCCACTAAAAAGTAACTACACATTACCCGGTTAGATAACTATACATTAATGTTTTGAGAGGTGGGGTTGCAGTTCAATCGACGATATATAAAATAGAATTTCAAAGTCCGAGCAGGGATATGTAATTCAACCAAAACTAAATGAACAATGAACGGAAATTGTATACCCATCTCTGTTACACTACGTTACGATACAACTTTTTTTTAATCGAATTTTATATCTTGATATTTCATTTTAATAGTATGCATAATCGACTTATAATGTTCCGACTGCCGTGACACAGGCCTCCACTCCGTGAGAGGCAGCTGGTCGTAATCCACGTCTCTGGAAATGGGGGACAACAATAACTTTAACGCTTTATTCAGACGGTCCGTATTATTACAACCGCGTAGCTCTCGTAGCGTAGCCGCATTATTTTGCTACGACGTAGCACCACGTAGCACACTTCTTTAGAATTGTCATAACGCCATAATAAGGAAAGGCTTGGCCAGCCATATTTCTTATCAAGCAACGCAGAAACACAAACTAACCACCAGACCACTAGACCTGTTTAGTATACACAATAATAAATTATTATGTTGATCTGCTTACTTTCAGATATCCTCGTAATTCACGTTTCCAGTTTAGTCAATTCATTTCTTTGAATTTTTGGTACATACATTGTTATGTAAAGATGTAGTGAAATAAAATACTGAATGACAAATAGTTATTAAAATAGCCTGGATAAAGCATGCCGTAAGTAACATGATTAAGGCCGTATCCTCGCAACTCTTATTTTTTTCGTTGTCTGCTTCCATAAACTTCTTCTTCTTCATTATTTTTGATACTTTAGTAATTAATACTTCTAAGGTTGTTGCTCCAGTTTGAATGAAATAAATGCCATCTGTCAGGCTCGTGTGACTTGTTTCCCCAAGCTTCAAAAGGGTTTCGTTTTGAGTGCGTTAGTTCCATGTCTGGCCGCAGCTGAAAATTTCATAGCGTGGGGCGCTGTTGTCGCTCCATGCACCGCAGGACGATGGAGATTGCGAATTTGGATGCAGTTTGTACTTGGCACATTAGCTCAGTTGGATAGATTAGAGCATTCGCGTACGTGGTTGAAACGCGAAGGTCGTGGGTTCAAGTCCCACATGTGCCGCCACCTTTTTGTAGTTTTAACTGTTTTAGTAACGAAATTGATGAAGATTGCTAATAATTTGATATTAATCATTCTATTTCGTGCAATAGTTTTACTTAGGGGTTTTTTAGCCATAACGCTTTAATAAGTTTATTGGTTGATTTTTAAATTCTGGCAGATACCTACAAAGGAAAATAATGGACAACAAATAGTTGTTATATGTAGATTTTTATCGTACAGTTTATTCCTAGATTTTAACGCAATTTGCAGGGCAAGTTATGAGTATTATGTCAAGGCAAAAGTTACAGTGGTTTCATATGGTACAAACTGCAAGATACTTCCCTTTCAATTAACCAGCTATAAGTTTTCTGACTGACATTATTGACCTGATTTGCGTTTACCTGTTTTGTTACATTTTTGCCTTAAGCAAGTAAACCTTAAAAAACAGTGCTGTTATCTTTATGACACCCATTATTGCGGCCGGGGAAACTCCAAAAACATAACTTTACAAAAATTAATAAGTAGATGCAATGTTAACTAACATTCCCGTCGTCCTCAGAGCGAAAACTACCGTGCTTCAAATGCACATTCCTTTAAACTTCTTAGTAGGTTATGAAAACCTAGTACTTCGAATATTCGGTCCGATCAATACGGTCTCCCGATCACGTGGCGTGCCACGTGATCGGGAGACCGTATTGGCGTGCCACAGTGGTTTCTATGGTAACGATACAGCTAGGGTTAAGTTCGTTGAAAACACGAAGTAAATATACCAGAACCCTATTATTGCTTATCACACAATTAATCAGAACTATTGATTTATGTCAGTGAAACAGTAATGTACATAATAACATTAATTAAATTATTCACTGACAGACACAGCCTAAAGCGCTGAGTCAGAAACATGAAGTTTTTCACAACAGTTCCTTAGAGCTTTAAAGAAAATTCTAACCCTAAAGGGGTTAAATGTGGAAAGATTTGTATGGGTAAGTACCTACAATAAATCAACCTAATGCCAAACCTAACTGTTATGTCACTTAAGGTGCGCTTGTTTTTTCATAATTGTTTTTAACTTTTTGAATCCACGCCGTGTGTTCTCTGGAAAACTTTTCGTGCCAGCTGTATTCCACCCTAAGGTGTTCCTTATGCAATCCTTAATTATTGCTAGCACTTTGGCATCCAGTATCATTCCAAGCTTGCTCTATCCCATCTAATAAGAGGTGGACACATTAACAACCAATTTCTAAATTAAGAATTTGAAGTTAAGAACTTGTCAAACTCTACTTTAGTGTTACTTATGGTCTGTCTGCCTCAAAATTAGTATAAGCCGCTTGTAGTATACATGTTCCTTGAGTATAAGACATGAACTATCTTTTTCGTGCTGATCGATTGATCTTGCATTAAAAAGTCTTGCAGTTATTTATGATTGTAAATTACTACATGATTTTTTTACCACCGGGTGCAACGACGTCAAATACGTTTTTACACAAATTAATATATCATTACACCTTACTTTACCTTATTTTTCCGAAGAGTTACGGAGAAGTGTATCTATAGTAGGCACATTTCGCCAGTTAAGTTTAAGTCAGTTGTGTTTTCACGTCAAAATAAAATCATTATTAAGTCTTGCTATCGCAGCGGTTTTGGTTTGGTTGTCCCCAAACGGTAAAATCTTATACCAGGAAAGTATAAATGTTGAGTATGAAATCTACCTTATTAGACACAGTTGTCAGCTAAGACAACCAGCAAACCAAGCATTTGATTCCAAGACGACGTGTGGACCTGCGCAATGGGAAAGCGCTCAACAGGTGGAATGTCAGACAATACAACGTAAATGGTCGGTTTTGTACTAGACTTCCATTAGTGTATACAGGTTTTTTTTTAAAGCGATTCGGAGTGCTACATTTGAAGACTTTATTTGATTGGTACCGGCTGAAATTTTTCCAAAGCATAATAATATTCTTTTTTATTGTGCTTTGGATAATTTCAATTTTATTTTTAAAATCATCTTAAGATACCGACTGTAAGTCACGCCGACAGCGGAGAGCTAAAGGAACAGAAAATGTTAATTTAGAAAATATAAAAATACTAAGAACTCGCAAATATCTCCAAATACATGACCCAAAATCTAACGCTGGTATAAAGGTCGACTGTAAAAGCACTGTTTATTTTGTAGTATGTTTTCTATTACAATTTGGTGATACCGATTGTGTTATTGGGTGGATTCCAAAGTACTTATTATCACCTTTCCTTCCTTCCTTTACCTAGAACCAGGATTTTTACCTGAGCGTCCGCTAAGAGAGAAAATATTGTGAATCATCAACAATACTTGCTCAAAACGGTAATGGCAAGTCGGATATCTAACGTAAGGAAACTTGTCGATGGTGGTTATGGTTGACTGTCACTCAGTCAGCTACGTACTTTAAAAATTATCTGATTAATGTTGCATTGCATGATTTATTTTATTTCAATAACATTAAGCACAATTTGCTGTGGCAGCAAACCGTCGTATAGACTTTTTATTATCAAGGAAAGGGACGAGACAACGTGAAATTGGTTGTACAAGGGCAGCAGTTTTTTTCCGCACCGGAATTTACTAGCAGAGCATAAATGTAGAGATATCATGGTGTTTTAGCTAACTCGGAACAAAACAACAACTGTTAGCTATTGGTTCTCATTTAAAAGGGCCATTGGGACCGTGACCGCGGTCCCGGATTAAACCTATATTAGTTCTGAGTAGTATTTTGACCACAACAAAAAAGAAGTTAGTAAGTACAGTTAACAAAAAAGTTGATGTAATATTTTGATCCACAATTGCATGAATTATCAGTACCGGTACAAAATAAAGGGTAATATTATTTAGTTGCACTTATAAAAGGATAGTTGTAGCTTTAAAATAAAATAACAATATATCAATCATGTATAAAAGAAGAGAGAAAGAAGTATGAAGAATTTATAATCTGGACGCACGTAGTGCTATCTCTCTCCCAATAAACAGAAATGCTTACAATAACACAGTTTTATTTATTTTTTAAATACTCAAGATTGTAGTAGTTAAATTTCGTAATGAATATGTTTTATTATTTTATTAGGTTTCATTCAAGAATGTTTGCAGACAATCTGCATAACGACTTAACGAGGTTTAATTCTAATAGAAGGCTACCAAAAAAGGCAAACGATAAAATAATTGTTTTATAAAATAGTTTTATTTGGTTAAGTAAAACATTTTTTGGTTGACCGTACTTTTCCAAGACATAACTCTATTATTTTATTTGTGGTCCCATAACACTCCTTAAAAATAATATAGCTTTTATTTTTTATTTTAATTCAAAAGGAACAACAAACAGCTACAATATATATCATAGAAACAAGAAATACACAAAACGTATAAACAATATTGTAGCCCACAACGCTGTTCGCGGGTAAACAATAAGATAAAATACATTTAAAATAATCGCTAGGGTCAAGTAATACAAGTTTTTTTTCTAACTTATTAAATTAACTGTCGTGTTAAGACATGTATATAGTTCATGTACTTGACTAGCACTACGCCCACGACTTCAGACGCGTGAAATTTTGGCGTTGCATCCCATCGCCCGCCACGAAGTAAATATTAAGCGTACTAAACAAAAGATGGTACAAATAAGAAAAATATATAATGCTTATCAGGAGAGCTCCTTAAGAATCATTTTGAAACTACATGCAAAAATATAAATATGTTCAAAAGTCCTAATGTAGGAATCGACCATTCTACGAACAGGCGAACGCAAGTCAGCGTAGGACTTGCAAGTGCCCACTGAAAATAATGTGCCAGCGCGCACCTTTCGCTTGTAGACTGTTCTAGGAACTAAATAGCATAACATGTTGGATAAATAATTAATGCAGTCCAATTTATTACAAACAATACTATATAAAAACATTGCTTCTAAATACTTACATCTATTTTCAAGTGTTGCGAGCTTATACTTTGCTAGCAAATCATGGCAAGTAATATCCATAGCATATAGATGCTACGGATTTTCATTATAGATTCCTGAGTACCATACATTGTAGAACGGTACGCAGGAATCTATAATGAACACACTCAATCATTTCAACGTACTTTTTGTAGTATGGTCTCCAGATAGACATGGCATACTCCAGATGAGAGCGTACTAGAGACTTATGTGAGCAAATGTAAGAAGAAGGCTTTTTAAAATCGACTGTTGATCGCATTACAAATCCGTACAATTGATATGCTTTATTAACAATCTTTCCAAAGTGTTGTAGGTCTAAGCAAACCTTAGAATCAAGGATAACACCGAGATCATAAATAAAGTCCACTTTAAGTAGGGGGGATTGCACAACGTGTATTAGTTTATTTTCCTTTCATTTTTTGTAAAGGTTAAGAAGTTATATTTCGGTAAACTTAGTTGCAACCTCTTTTTGTCTGGCAATAACTGGATAGTCGGTCCAAATCTTTTGCAGCAGACGGCAGTCATTTGTTTGTCGTATGGCGCTGTATACCTCAAGGTCGTTGGCATATAAGTAATAAAACTTGGTATTGCGAAAGCATTGGCTGTTGTCATTGATGTATAAGATAAACAAAAGGGGACCAAGTATGGAGCTTTGAGGCACACCAGAGGTTACCTGGGCGTTGTCAGATTGGTGACCATTGATTACAACCTTCTGACTGCGATTGGTTACATAAGAAGTAAACCACCTCAAAAGATTTCCTCGGATTCCGTTGAACGCTATTTTATTTATTAGTATTTCATGGTCTACCTTGTCGAAAGCCTTACAAAAGTCCGTATACACTGAATCCACTTATATACGACTATCAACACAATGAAACAAAAAGCTAGAAAATAATATTAAATTAGTATTTGTCGACAGCCGTTTCACAAAACCATGCTGTTGTTGAATTATGATGTTGTAGATTATAGGGTAAATTTCGTTATGGACTAACCTTTCAAAGAGTTTCGACAAGGCAAACAGGATGGAAATGGGACAATAGTGTTCAACGCTGCGTTTCGATGCAATTTTGTGAACAGGCACAATATACGCATGGTTCCACAGTTTAGGTACAACTCCCTTAGATAAACATTTCGCAGTATTCCTAAGAAAGTAAGGTGAAAGTCCATCAGGTCCAGGGCCTTTTGCTGGATCTAGGGATTTAAACTCCTTCAATATGTATTTTTTACTAAAATGAAGGTCGCAAATAGAATCATCGTATAGTGCGTTGTTGTCTTGCGGAGGCTTCCAATGAGGCAACGAAGGAGACGTCTACAATATCTGGATCATTTGTTTCAGCATTTTTGTATTGAAGCTTAGGCTAGCTTTTCCCAAGGGTTCGGCTCGCCAAACATGGAGATGGGACGGGGGAGTCAGGTCTAAGTTGCGGTTTTGAGAAGAGAACTGCTTGACTTTTGTCCGGATTTACCTCGATTCTGCACTTTCTGAACCACGTGCCAAGCACGTTAACTGCGGCCTGGAGAGTGGAGGGTATCGCGTCCTGACTACGCCCAGTGTGGTAGATGGCTGTGTCGTCTGCGAACAGTGCCAACTATGCCTTTCTACTTTTGGGAATATCGCTAGTGAATAGCGTAAATATGAGGGGGGACAACACGGCGCCCTGAGGGACGCCTGCATGAATGGGATGGGGAGACGAGAGCGCCCCTTCAATGCGATAGCGAAAGGTGCGATTCGACAGAAAGTCTCGTTAGATGAGCACGAGACGGTCAGGCACGCCGAGTTTGTACAGCTTATATATTAAGCCGTTGTGCCAGACTTTGTTGAAAGTTTTCGCTATGTCGAAGAAACTACACCGGTCATCAAACCGCGTTGGAAACCAACGTTTATATGTTCGACGATGCGGTGGAGCTGTTGCACGCAAGAGTGTTGGGTTTTAAAAACGAACTGCTCGATGGGAATGAGGCCTTTGCCTTTGCCTTTGCTTTGGCCTTTGGGCTTTGAGACGCTTATAAATAAGCCTCTCATAGATTTTACCGAGAGTGTTCAGTAAACTGATGGGGCGGTAGCTCGTAGGCTCGGACTTGGGTTTACTGGGCTTGGGGGTGCCAATGACCGTAGCTTGTTTCCATGCCTACGGAAAGATGTTGCTCAAGGCACCATTGAAGATGGTGGTCAGGATCATGATCAGGTGGGCGGGCAGCATTTGGAACACCTTATTGGTGATACCATCAGAGCCGGGGGCCTTGCGGGATTTCAGACCTTCGATGATCTCGTGCACTTCGTCTGGGGTGACGGCAGGTAACGGAACATAAAGGAAACTTTTTTCCTGTTAGTAGGTTTCCATGGGGCTATTTCCGATATGCACACGTTATAAAGGTCACTATTCCTGCCGGAGCAGCTAAATGAGAGAGCGTGTTGATTCGCTGAATCTCAATTATCCTAAATAATTTGCCATTTTAATATAACAGGCTGCGATTTTCTACAAAGTTGTCATTTACAATGACCACTAGTAGGACCAAACGCGGAAAGTGACAGGAATTCATTTGGGCACGTCTTGGTTGTCACATGGTCAGCTTTATGTCAGATGCTCAAGAGTATCGAGTGCCCAAAACTAACACGTACTAGCGTAAAACAATAAATCGTACACTGTCGTCTATAGAAATATATTATTTAAGAATAGGATATTACATTTTTATTCTAATAGATTAATCTATTAAAAGATAAAATCCCATGTAAAACTAAAGAAAATTTGAATTTCGCGGGCTACCATGGAGCTTCCATCTCAAACAGCAATATGCATTTTCTTAATGCATGCATTCGGTTAGATAGAGAACTAATGTCCCTGCACAGTTATGCAAAAAAAATATGTGACAATCTTTAAATACATCGTTGACTTTTAACAAGTTAAATTCCGTTATTTTTATCACCGTTTAATGCGATTTGGAATACGTAAAAAGTACCGATGGTGTACCTCTTTTATACCAGGAGACAATGAGTCATAAGAGGTATGGCGTACTGCGTAGGAAAAGAGACAACGGGCTAGAGAGGGATGGAGATCGCTTTTATTGGCTTTCCCGCCAAAAACACCTCATCCCACGAATCATAGATAGATGAAGCTACACTGAGTTACCTGCCAAGTTATACGGATAAATGATAGTAAATAAGTTGATTATGCCACAAGTTATTATTTATTTTTTAGATGTTGGTCTTTATTGGAGTATGTAATCTAATCTGCAAATTATGAACGTCTTAATGTCAAAACTTATGATTTTATCTCTATAAACTGTCCCGTGCTGCACAATACTTGACACAAATAGTAATTAACCAATCAATAGCTGATGATACTGCTGATACCAAAAAGTTATCAGATCTAATGTAGAGACAATCCCCTAACTACACAAACCTTACATCTTGCCATCTTACTTTAGAAAATGTACGGCGGATAATAAAACAAAGTGCTGCGATACTATCCAAAGTCATTAAAAAAAATAGCAAAAATAAACAACCGACCTCCAAAAATACATAAAAAAATAAAAAGTGAGAAATCGTTTTTATTTTTCACTTTTTTGCTGTAGTAGACATACTCCACACAAATTCATTTTTTGAAGTTGGTTACTAAAAGCAATAATATTTTGATGAATAAAGAAAGGGATGGCATGATGATGTAAGCTTCATCCTTTACTCGTCTGATTTCGCAGCTGATGACGTCATATGAAAACTGGGGGTGAGTTTATCTGACGTCATATTCTTCGTCTAACTAGGGTGGCGGCGGTGGCAATCGACCGGAAAATCAATAGGCTGTTGAACTTGTAACACAGAACTGGAACGTAGTCCGATAACTGTAGGTAGATACTTGTATCGTCGACGTGCGTGTGAAAAAGCGCCTTTCATCTCAAAATTTTACTATGACTCTAAACACAACAGTATTCTGTAAGAAATAAGTGTAATCATTTGATTACACTTATTTTTTACACACTTACAAATATGGTTCTGTTTCATTACGTTTCAATAGAATCACAAATGAGTACACAATTCATTAGGATTCCTTCAATGACGTCGTTTTATTCTCAGACTTTTTCAAAACAGTTTAGACCAACTGTTTTGTGATCGACTTCTAACTCTTCAGCTATATCGTTACTACAAAATATGACGATCTAGCTTCACTTTTCAAAAAAGGCATCGCTAGCTGCAGATTTGACACTCTTATTCACACTGCGTTCATAAACGACACATACTTTTTCCATGGCTAGTATTGCATTATTTCCTGTTTTGTAATAAAAGTTTGGAATGTATCGAATTTCTTCGTGCCAATAACTTAATTTGGCGGACAAAAAACAATTGAAAAATATCGGGCATTCACATATACTTATATTATTTTTTAAGTCATTTATTAAATGGTATAATAACCAGCCAGATACAAACAGTTGATACAGCGAAAGAGATTTTACTACAGTTGTTTGCCCTTAAAATACGTGTGAATAAAAGTGAATCAAAAATAAAATGCATTATCACAAATTCTAAACTCGTTCACACAAAATTCATGTGTGGCCTTGTTCATGGTATTTCATACTCTTAAAAATCTTCGTTGTGAGACATGATTGAGAAAAATATTTGAAAGTTTGGCTCATGCAAGTAAAATTTACGAATACATTTCTTGTACCAGAATACCATGACTATCAAGGTGTCCCCCCCGCCCCCCTAAAATGTCCGGACGTGATTCGCACATACTTAAAAGTAATATTCATCTGTATGCAGTCGTGCGACAGACATTTTCGAGGAAATGAGGAAATGCAATAGCAATAGAAGGGGGACGGCAATACTCATTCATTCATCGGTGGGGTCAGTATTTATATTACTACACGATTCAATTTACAACTTTCAGTCTTAATACAAAACCAAAGATTTCTATGAAATACGTGCTTTTTTCATACCCAATTTCCAGTAGGTCGTTTACAAACACTGTAAAGAAATAAATATTTAGATAATTATGTTGGACAACACACGCTTGATACCATGTTTAAAATTATACAAGTTTTATACTGATCAACTACCGGCTAACGAGACATAATTAACTATCTATTGTAATGGCCCCTTAACTTGGCCAGCGGTACTGTACCGGTTAAACTTCTCTCAACTTAAGAATTGGGAAGCGGTTAAGCTTGTAACTGCATCAGCAACCATTCTTATTCTGCAAAACCTTATCATACTCCCTTATTTTGTTTATATAATACAAATTAAGAATTCTTCCTATATTCGGAGGGGAGCCAGCTTTATTTTGCCTATAACCTTGCAGGATGGCGACGACGCCACGTTTTTGTCCCCTTGGATAGGACACGCGTGCCAGAAGTACTAGCCCAACATAAAAAACAATAAGTAAGAATCGCTTGTTGGAGCGGCTATCTTCGAAAGGAGACGTAGTTGATGTATAAGCTTGATCGAGGATAATTTAGTCACTGAGATAGACATAATACTTTAATATGAACCACAAATAAAGATAGACAAAAGTTTGAATATGAAAAACTTAGTGTTGCAGGAGTGAGTATCGTCCTCACTGTGTACCGTGTCCAACGCCCCACTGATGCGAAAACAAACGAATGTTTCTGCCAAATAGTTTTCATTTTCAAAATTAACCCATAATCCAGTCCAAAGCTTCAAATTAGAAAATGATCGTCCGTTCAAAATCCATACAAAATGCAATTTTCAGTACAATAGTGGACCATTATTACGCAATCAAGGGATTGGTTCTGAATCCAAAAGCGATAACTTGGAAATGATCAAGATGTTAATCATCGCTATGTTCTCAAACCAATTTGTGACGCGACTTTGCGCATATTAAGTTAACCTTGGCAAAATATTTTTTTTATTGCTGAATGAGCCCGCTGTTGACCTAGTTCAGGCCTGATGAAAAGTGATGGATGAGATCATATTAGTAAAGAACATGTTTTTATAGAATAATATCATTAATAGGCTCCGGACACGAGGCCACCTCACGTTCAATGAGTCAGTGTTATCAAAAGTGAACAGCACTGACTCAATAGGCACTATGTGGCTAAAAATGATTTTCACATTCTTTCGATTTTTTCATTATTCTCCGGAATCCTACTGTATTCTCTACTGTGTTCTTCTATTAAGTAATATGTAAGTATTATATGAGGTGTGAGTTAGGCCTCCATTTAGTATTTCAATGTAAGTAGTCTTAGCTAACGTATTACTGTAGAAAAGTTTCTGCTTCTTCTCATGATTATATATTTTTTAATTCTTGTAGTCTTTATCTTTTTTGAATACGTTTGATTTGATTCCTAAAAGCTTTTACATACTAGTAAAGTTTTTCGTCATGCCTTGAGGTAAGTTTGTTTAAACAAAACTACGTAAGTGACGGCGATAACTTCAGACGCGGACTTTTGTAACTTTCTATTATTCTCTTGAACGATTACGGTTGCCTTATATAGTTTTATTCTTAACCCGTCAATGTTTTTGTTTCTGTTCCATCCTAAAAATATGATTATACTGTACGCGTAGGTCATCCAGCGTTCCCCGTGTAAAAGCACTGGCAATATGCTTAAAAAGTGTTACCTTTACGTGATTGCTACACCGAGCGAATCTTCGGGCCAACATGTTACCTCAGACCGCCCGTGCCCTGCGCATCCCTTTCAATGTCAACATTGTCTTTGAGGTCGTCAGTAGGAAAGTTCCCTAGATATTTGAATTTAGTCACTCTTTTGATGTTCAAGCCATTTAGGGTAATTTCAGGTTTAGTATCCAGGCATTGACTGTCGGCCCCACAGACAATGTATTCGCACTTTTTAACATTATAAACAAGTCCGTGTGAGGCAACATACGCCTGACAGACCCTCAGCATTTCGTTCACGGCACCTGTCGTCGGCCAGCAACGCCATGTCATCAGTGTAGCTGATACTATTTATTTTTACACCATGGATGCTACGTCCAACCCGCATATTGCTGAGGTCCACGATTAGACCATCTATATATGTACTGAATAGCCTAGGAGATGTCAGACCACCCTGCCTTACACCGCATTCTAACCTATATGTCTCAGAGAGTGTATTGGACCATCTCATAACATTTTCCTGGTTCCCATACCAATACTGTACGATCCTGAGGACTCCTGTCGGCAAACCCCTATCATCAAGCTCTCTCCAGAATACATCATAATTTACCAGATCGAACGCTCTGGAGAGATCCAGAAAACAGGTGTATACCGGCGTTTTACGATCATTGTAATACTGGACCGTATGCTTGAGACTTACTATGGCGCTTTCCGTTGACAGTCCCGGTTGAAACCCGAACTGTGAGTCACGCACGGATAGACATTCCTTTTAGCTAGAATCAATCATAGCGTCCAGTACTTTTGCTTGTTTTTCCGAAGTTTTCCCGCGAAAGGTTAGACGCTTCCCGAGTTAAGAATGCTATTCCTGTTAACCTGGTTGTTCCTTCTATTAAGTAACTACAACTGCTACTATCAGACTATGCAGCCAGTCCGCCCCTCCCACATTGCTAGTGTAGTGCATACATGAAGTCGCGCCCCTAGTGTTTCAATGTAGTTGTTGTTTGTGATACACTTCCTAGCGCTTATGCTTTCCTGGTGGTAAAGACTGAATCTAGAATAGACCGTTGCCATGGGAACACAATTCTTCTGTGTACTACGCTACTAACGCCGGCTATGTCGAAAAACTTACGTTTATGTTGACGAACTTTCTTCCAAAAGTTCAAAGGTGGGAAAATCGCGGTTAAATGAGTGTTATGATGAATAAACAAGTTCTCATTGTTATTTAGGGTAGCCGCAACATATCTTCTTCTCCCACACTTCTCTTTTCTATTTATTTCCTTGGTCTTCCCTACTCTTTTATATCCACTTCCCATATTCACAGCCATACTTAAAACTTTCTTCACGACATTTTTCTCATTTGGTGCCACTTTCAGACTTTCTCTGTGTATATTATTTTTTTATTATATCCTTACGCGTAACCCTAATCACAGCTGCATTCATGGTTTTATTCGTACATTTTGCATTTGGCTAGTCCAAGTCTAGACAAATATAGTGATAGAGTGCAACAGGTGTATTTTCAGCAATTGCTAGTATCAAACCCCGCCCAGAACACTTCGTACTAACAGATCATACAGTAATCATAAATATAATAATCCAACGGGCCTTTACTGCGGAATTTTACCGACCACAGTCTATGGTTGGCGGATCGCTTATCTATTCGAGCTGCATAAAAAGATAAAAATAGTTAGATTAGATAGCTAAACATTTTAATATTTTAAAGCTCTGGCTACACTCGAAGGCTAGACGTGACTGGGTTTTTTTTGAGGATGGGAAATCATCAAATAACTTCTCCCGCTCCATCGTGTCTGACTTTTACTGACTAAAACCCACCCGTGTTCGTTCAGTTGCCTGTGTGCCAGGGGCCACGGTATCTCGTTCGAACATCCCGCACCCCCGGCAGGCATCGGCCCTAGCGGACCGCACCGGTTGGTGGTGCCATCTCTTTGAAGCGCTCGTGGAACACAACGTGCCGTCGACCCGAGCCTGGTCCTTACCAGATGGCGAGCTAGCCATTACTCACCATCCGCAAGCCCGCGCTTACAGTGGCCGGGAATCGGCCTAGGATTACCGATGCCCAGGGCGTCTCCTGCGGCGACTAGGGCCGTGAGGGCACATAGATTGCCTCTCCCTCACGTGCGCCGCCTCCCTCTTCGTGAGCATTACAGCTTCGCAGAAGGAGGTGACGGATATCCATGCACTCTTGCTCCGTACTATGGCCTGGACCAGGGCCGGACGTGAGAGATTGCCATGAGTGGCTTGAGAGGCGGCACGGCGTCCTCACCTTCCGCCTGACGCAGGTCCTCACCGGACACGGTTGTTTCGGGAGGTTCTTGTTTCAGATAAGGCAGAGCGGGAGAAGTTATTTGAATGATTTCCCACCCAACACAAAAAAAAAATCTAGTCCCTAATAACTATTCTGTAAATATATACATATTTCGATTGCAAATCCTGTTTTGATTTACATTAATTACGCCTAATAAATCTGTCGGCTTGGTTATAATAATATATGCGTCAAAGAGTATGATGATAATAACAAAGATATCACTCTCGAAGATGCCTTAAATGGACCAGAAAAGTTCTGTTGATGCAGACTGGGGTTCAGATGTAAATGATAGAAAACCCTTTTCGGGATTTTGTTTCAAGTTATCAAATACACATGTAGCTTTATTGTCAACGGAAGCCAAATACATTTCGGGGCGTTACTCCACAGCCGCGAGAAATCGCGGCGCAGCGGACAGAGCTCCGGCGGGATCTCATGGCGACATGGAGAGTGCGATTGTCGCAACCCAGTGCTGGGCACGCCACGATAGCGGCGGTAAGTCCCCTCTTTGAGGAGTGGCTTGAGAGGCGGCATGGCGTCCTCACCTTCCGCCTAACGCAGGTCCTCACCGGACACGGTTGTTTCGGGAGGTTCCTGTTTCGTATAAGGCGGGAGGAAACGCCCGGGTGTTTCCATTGCGAAGATCGCCCTGAGGACACGGTGGAGCATACGGTGGAGGTCTGCCCGGCTTGGGCGGAGCACCGCCGTGTCCTCGTGGAGGCGATCGGCAGCGGCGATCTCTTGCGTCCGGCCCTGGTGCAGGCCATGGTACGGAGCGAGAGTGAATGGTTAGCCATCACCTCCTTCTGCGAAGCAGTAATGCTCGCGAAGAGGGAGGTGGCGCACGCGAGGGAGAGGCAGTATATGCGCCCTCACGGCCGTAGTCGCCTTGGGGGACGCCCTGGGCGTACGGGAATCCCAGGCTGATTCCCGACCACCGTAGGCGCGGGCCTGCGGACGGCGAGTAATGAGTAGCTCGCTGTCCGGTAAGGACCAAGCCCGGGTCGACGGCGCGTTGTGTTCCACGCGCGCCTCAAAGAGATGTCAGCACCAACTGGTGGGGTCCGCAAAGGCCGATGCCTGCCAGGGGTGCGGGTTGTTCGAAAGAGATACCGCGGCCCCTGGCACACAGGCAACTGAGGGAACACGGGTGGGTTTTAGTCAGTAAAAGTCTTTCACGCCCTCCCGCTCCACCCAGAGCGGGAGAAGTTATTTGATGATTTCCCACCCAAAAAAAAAAGCCAAATACATTTCTATGTCAGAAGCAAGTAAAGGGGCATTTTTTTATACTGCACGAGATTTTTGGAAAGTCATAGTCGATTGTACTATTTAATGATAGTCACAGTGTGCAAGAATTGTTTTCCAACCCAATTTTTCATCGCAGAGCTAAACATATTGATATTAGATAATTATCATTTTGTCAGAGAGGCAGTAGCCAATAACTTGTTTTCTGTATTATTTTTAAGAGGCGTTACTAAGTAACAAAAACATGTAACTGCTAGCGTCATCTAATGCACAAATGTAGGCTTTATATATGAAAGTAAAAATCAGTCTATTATATAAAACCAAAAACGTTTTTTATTTTTCTTTAAACTATGGAAGATCGCAGGTGGTCTCATATAAATGGAATTTATATTTTTCTTTTCATGATTTATGTTTTAATTTTGCGTCTTTACTATTCCTTGTAGTATATTTTATTATCTCTTGATACTCAAGACATTTACTGCTCTACAGACCTCACACTTTATTGTTTTCGTAATAATTCGATTATGTGCTGATTGATACATCGAGACCACGACACACGGCTACATATCAAGCTATATATTTCCAGTATAAGCTGATCTCGCATTGTATACGAATTCCGTACAGTGCGAGATCAGCGTAAACTGGAAATGTATAGCTTGATGTGTAACCGTGTGTACCACGGTTAAAATATCGCTATCAGGATCGATATCGCATCCCCTGAACTACTAGGGACACAGGACGAATGGAAGCTGGACGCATGCTTTTAGTTTCATGGTATTACGTTCATAAAAGTCCTTATTACAAAGCTTGAGGGATCAAAATTGCGACTAATACCTTCATGCAAACTGCAACAGAACTCTGTTAGCGCCCCCGTACAATGAATGTTGAATGAAATGTGAGAATGAAACGGCAATCTTGAATCAAGAATTTTGGATATATTGGAATACTCTGGGATTATTGTAGGCCTCAATTTTGTCTGCTTTAGCATATTACAGAAAATTAAATGATAACGATAAAGTTATGTTGCTACGACGTGACTGACGAAACACCGAGTGCTACGACCGCGTAGCTGTATAGAAAGCTAAACGTAGTTTTCATCCGTATTTTATGAGAAACTGTAAAACACACTTCTACGTTTCATCATAACTGCCACTGCACACCTCAGCTGGACATTGACCTCTTCAATATACCTCATTTTAATTTAGTACTCAGCTACGTCCATCCAACTCTTATCCTGACACCTATAAACAAAAGCTAATAACATATTAGTTCCAAATTGTGCCACTCCGCAAACAAGTCAGTAAAGACTCTTATTTTGTATGTGTGTGTTAGAGGGTGTGGGAGTATGTTCATGTCGGTAAGCCTTGCAAGTGTGCAGATGCACTCAGCCCATTCAGTAATTGGGTTCTATCGATCTGTGACGTCATGATACGTCATTCCTTAGATAGTCAAACAATCGCTACCGTGCTTCAGGAATCCTAGTAACACCGGAAGCAAAACATTTTTTTATCGTTGATAGGCCTAGTTCTGCTACAAACACGGGCTATGGTTTGGATAGATGTTATGTGCACGATATCTAGGGATATTTTAATTAATACTTATATAATAGCGTTTCTTTAAAATACATAATTTATTAATAACACCGACCTTGAACTGTGGCTCATACACAGAACAGACTGCTCGCAAATTGAACTGAGCATGAAAATATTATGCTTTGCAAAATGCAATGTTATGTTTAGTAGCTACAGTAATATCTAGAAAGAAAGAAAGAGCAGCTCTTCTATCTTTATGTATTGATTGGCTAAACATGCCATGTCCACCATCAAGTTTAGATTATTTCGAAAATTTCCTCTTTTTTAATTCCGTTTCCATGGAAACAGAACGTAAAATTCCGCACCTATACTAGGAGAATCACGACGCTAGAGTAAACAGCAAAGATGAATTGCTCGGAACAGTCTCGTGGCAAAAGCTGCAAGGTATGACTTGAATATCTCATTATTTTTAAAACAAGGTTTTATTAGATTGCTGCAGACGACTTCGTTATGGTCACGACCCCTTGTCTTTGGTATTTGAAACGTCATTTGTCAAAATTAACGTAAAGTTAGCTGTGGTTTGCCGGCAGCGGCGCCGTGAGAGCACAGTTAAAAAAGGTAATTTATTTTTATACAGTCAAAAAGTAGGTTTTTAAGGCTTGCCAATTTACATATAGTGATGCATGTTAGTGAAAACTGTTTTATTTAAAATCTAATCTTAGTATATCTAGCTACTGGACAGCATAAGTGTCAGATCCTAACCTCAATCGCAAGTGGGTTTAAAAAGCTTGTAAAGTGAAGTAGTCGCGATGTTGTACCTTAGGCACCCCACTTACGATGTACCTTGGTCACTGGCCAAGGTATACGTCATTTTGGTTGAAAATTGGTCAATAATTATTTACATAATTTTTATTTGTATAATTGTATTTAAAAAAAAAACGTATTACATTGTTATAGATAAAATGCCGCGAAGCAAGGAAAAAATTAAAAGAGCGGTGCTCGACGTAAAAATTATTGAAAATGCAGTAAATTTTGTGAAGGCACAAAAATTTTGCTTTCGTGCATTTTCGTATTCCCCGAACTACCTTAAGACGGTACTACCGCCACATGACGAAAGAAGGCACCTCAGTGCAACATTTGCGTGAAAATCTTGCAGTCAAAAAAGTATTCAATGAATTGCATGAAAAAACGCTAGTGGACTACATCAAGGATGCAGTAAACCTTCAGTTTGGTTTAACTTTAAAAGATGTCAGACTACTTGCGTACCAGTTCACAAAGGTTAATTAAATTAAATACCCTTTTACATGGGACTCTAAACAAATGGCAGGAGAGTACTGGCTGCGTTAACGTTATAAAGAAGAGCTCTCCTTTCGTAAACCAGAAGTCACGAGCTTAGCGCGTTCGTCGGCATTCAATAAACACACTGTTTAACTGACGTTAAATAATTACAAGAAAGCTCTGTCACAATGTCCGTCAGATTTACAAGCAGCTAAACATTTGGAATGGCATACTGGCATTGTCTACAGTGCACGTCCCTCCAAAAATTCTGGCACCAATTGAAGTTAAGCAAGTAGGATCCGTGACAAGCGCTGAAAGGGGAAACACTGTTATGATGATAGCTGCTTGTAATGCTGGTGGAGGATTTATTCCACCAATGCTGCCCAAGAGACAATTTTAAAGACTTTATGGTCATGGAGCACCAGAAGGCACTTTAGGTGCTGCCAATCCATCGCGGGGTGGTCTAACGAAGCCACTTTCGTGATGTTCATGAAACATGAACCACAAAAATTTCCAAGACCTTCTAAGGAGCGGCCTGTTATTGTTCTCATGGACACTCACGAAAGCCATATTTCTGGTCCAGCAATTTGCCTGGCAAAAGAAAATGGTGTGGTTCTTGTTACGCTACATCCACACACAAGCAATAAAATGCAACCGTTGGACAAATCAGTTTTTGGGCCGTTTAAAACGTATTTTAATCAGGCAGCTAACGAAAAGATGATGATGCCTGGACACATAGGAAAACCTTTGACAATTTATGATATTCCCAGCTTAGTCGGAAAAGCATTTCCACATGCTTTCAGGCCAACGAACATTTCCAATGGCTTCAAGGCTACAGGATTCCAAATGAGAAATGAATGAATGGATGGGTTTCTAAATGAGAATGTCTTCTCAGATGCTGATTGTTGGGAGCAAACTTTTCACATTGTCCATTACCCCAAGAAACTTTCACGCCTGATCGTGTTTTACCTGAAGAATCATCTGCACAGGCTGACACCTCACTGCTCCAAAAACTTCCAGTCCATGTCGATCCTCTTTTGCTCCAAGAACCTTGTGCACAGGCTGAAATGCGCTCATTGAATGTTTCTAAAACACCTCAGAAAGCTGGGCCAAGTTTGTCAAACCCCTGAAAAAAATCATCCACATCCAAAACAAAAGCTACACCTCGAAATGGAACACAAAAAGGTAGACCAAAAGGCAAATCTAGAATACTAATGGACACACGAGAAAAAAACGGGATTGAGGCTTTAAAAAAGTTAAAAAAGTCCTACTCTTAAAGATGATCGTAAGTTAAAGAAAGGCAAGAATAAGGAAAGGAAGTAACCTGATAGGGTGAAAAGAAAACTTCTAATTCAGTCTGACTCTGAGGATTGTAACTATTCCGTCCACGATACTGATGACTCTTGTGGTGAAAATGAAAACAGTGATAGTCTGATTGAAGAAGATAACGTCAATTATGAGAAAGGAGACTTCGTGATATTTATATACGAAGAAGAATATTTCGTAGGTAAAACAGAATATCTTAATGAAGAGGGACTTTTGATAAAATCAATGCATAAATCTTTGAAAAACTGAAAATGGCCTGATAAGGAAGATTTGAATTTGTATCGGCACCAAGATATTAAGAAGAAGATTAACCCACCAAAGCGAGACTAATCAAAATCAAAATACTATTGAAAGTCTGACATAATTTTTTTATTTCTTATTTTTTTTAGTTTATTTTTGTTGTAACTTCTTAAGTTTTTTTAAATGATTTATTTTTGTTGAATCCAGCAATTCTAATGGATATTTTGGTAGAGTTTAAGTTTAGGGATAAGAAAATAAAAAAGAAGTAAGTTGCAAGTTAAAATTACGTGATTCTATGCCAAAAAAATGTCAACAATAATTATTGTTGACATTTTTTTTGTTGTTGATAGTGAAGAGGGACTTTTGATAAAATCAATGCATAAATCTTTGAAAAACTGAAAATGGCCTGATAAGGAAGATTTGAATTTGTATCGGCACCAAGATATTAAGAAGAAGATTAACCCACCAAAGCGAGTCTAATCAAAATCAAAATACTAATTGAAAGTAAGTTTTGGCATTCAGCCATCAATTTTGTGGTAATTATAATTAGCACAAAATTGATGGCTGAAGCTTTTTAAAAACAACACTTTCACTTAAATATTGTTGTTAACTGCAAATTCTAATGTGACTATTTAATTATTCCTAATATTATTTCAACAGAAAATAAATAAATTACAGCTTATAAAACTGCTTATCTTGATTTGAACCTGCTCTGTCCAAGGTACAACACATTTGATAATTTACTTTTAGAAGCTGACATAATATCTACTCTTTATCATTTCTACAGAAACCTTTACTTTCATTGCACTATTTTTTTTTAAAGTTTCCTGCCTCTTGAAAGTTATATCTATAAATAGTTTCAGTGAACCAGGATCCGATGAATGCTAGGATATAACCCCTTTTGAATCACACATCTGTGCGTGGTATATTCCCCTGTATGCACTCGTGCAACAGCGCATTGCAAAATTTACGAGAGGGTAAGCGACAGCAGTATCAAGGGGGAATGCAACACTCACAAGCATGTACAAGTACATATGTGTACATGATACGATTGCTGTATTACACGTTATTTATAGCAGCACTTGTGTGTGAGCACTCGAGCAGAGCTGACGTCCTATCGGCTTATGAACAAAACTATCATAGTAGACTGTATACGTTATCATGTAAGAAAACATGAACTGATTTTCTCCTTGTCTTATCTGTCTTATAACACGATATTAAATTGAACATCATTTTATAGTACAGTTCCATGCGGTTTTTTTCCTCATTTATAAGTTTAATTCATAATGTGAGCCGGTGTGTAGTAGATGGATGACTGTAGATGCAAGAGAACATCCATATCTTAGACAAACACTACCAAGATGTGTCCAAGATGTCTAGGGTCACCAGGAGATGCTCTGTGAGCAAAGTCCCAGCAAGCTTGGCAAACATGGTGACTGCTGTTTACCCGAAATGTGGATTTTTTTTTAAACCTACCTACTCTGTCCTTTTTTTTTCATTTAGTTAGTTAGTTCAAAATGCAACAATCTTTATGTAACCACATAATAATTTGGACACATGAAGTAAGTTATTGAAATGTACATTGTACATTTTATTAATGACGGTAAATCTTAAGCGAATCATTATTATTGAATCGTTCGCCAGACGGTTATATTCATAATGGCCGCGTAGCTGTCGTAGAGTAGTGACGTCAGACACTTCGTAGCACTTGCTACGAAGCGTAGCCTTTGCTCTCTTTGAAGTCGGAAAAGAAATTTGTTATATTTTTTAAATACGAGAGATTTACAAACTTAACTTAGTTACTATTTAAGTATTGGGAATCTGCTTTCTATGCTTGCCAAGAGAGGCACTTAATCAAAGCACATACATTTAACAAACCCTAAATGACCACATAACTTGAATTTTTCATCACTTCTATATCGAAGGCGTTCACAATAATATACATCACTTGCACTGTAATCATAAGTAGTTAGTATGGTCATATTCATGTTTAAAACACGAGTCTTTAGTCCGGGCTTGAACGATGCGGCATTGGATCAGTGATCATGATTATGTTCAGCCCGACAGTAAGAGAATAAAATACAGTTTTTGAGAGAAAGTCACTATAATAAGGGAACAAAAACATTTTTTTTTTTACTAATCATTTAATTAAAAAAAAAATCACAAATCAAATGATCGATTCAATCTCAGACACATCAAAAGGCAGTCGAAATTTATGACAAGTTGACAATAATTTACGATTTAAAAAAAAAGCGTTTTTGTCAATCAAAATGTTCTAGTCAGTTAAAATGTAAGGAGAGTGGAAGTAAGAAGTTTAGTATCGTAGTTTTAGAGGCCGCAATTATTTATCTTGATTTATTTTCTAGTTCAGTGTTAAATTTTTCGTGTTCATCATTTCAGCCGAAATGATGATTGAATGATTTTCGTGTTCAGTAATTATTATTTTCATTAATTTCATTGTAATCTTGTATGGTCGTCGATAAAACGTCAAAAAAATTGAGGTCGTCAAAATAGATTTAAAAAAATCGCTAGTGGCCAGTCTGCTCATGTAGGTCGCCGCCTGGCAGGACACAACGAAGCAGGTAGGTTATTTATTAGTAGTAACTCTTCCTGACTCATGTTGTGCTAGTACTTCTGGCAAGCGTATCGTTTCCGTGGCAACAGATTCTCCGCGCGTCTCCATGTTAAGTGTGATGTGTACTTATTTGTTTTTCCTAAACGCTATTGAAGAGTCTCTTTTGTTAGTATGCAGCAAACAGTTTGATTGTAAAATAAATATTATGGAGCGTTGCTAACAAATTGAATTCTGAGGAATAGGTTTTTAACTGGTTTTTATGTGGAATTTATAATAGGACGATGTTATTTATTTTATTGTAAATGTGTTGTAGTGTTTGTGCCATGTTTGTGCACTACATACATGAATAAAATATCACCTGTAGTAGAAAGCCACTCCTTTACAGTTATGCTATCCTGGTATTTTAATATAACGGTAATAATGTGAACACCATAATGAGCATTATTTTCTCAGAGTATTATAGGTAGCTTCTGCCCGCGGCATTGCTCGCAGATAACGTCTTATTGTTTTCATATTGCTCTACTTTGTTTACTGTTTGGGCTAGTGATCGTTGTTAGATGTGTTATATGTGATAATTCAATTGTTATATAATACAAACGCTATAAATAATTTCCAATCGGTAAAAATTACGTACTTTCATTCAAAATTTTGTGTCCTATAAATTATAAAGGGGTTTAATAATTAAACCCCTTTAGAGGATGAATTATTAATTTACTTTCGCTATTTATGGAAAATAACTAGACAATACTTTGAAAGTGTGAGAGTGTCGTGAAGTGAAAGTGCGGCGCGCACACCTTCGTGGCATCTCACCGTGATATTGCTATGGCAACAGCACGGTGAGAAACCACCGCGCTGCTAGCCGCACTCTCGCTTCACGCGATTCTAAAATCGCGTGAAGTGATAGTGACGTCATTGGCCACATTCCGAATTAGAAAAATAGCGCTGTGAGCGCTCATCAATAATTTGTGTTCCGAGATAGAGTCTGGCTAACGAAAGTTGGCCCCAGAATATTGGCGGCAAATTAAAAAAATACATGCATGACAACACTAAAATTATACTATGAAAATTGGAATAACCTACTTTGATACTTGGTAATTCATTATTAAAAATATCATATATGTAGTTTTTCAATAAGGACGCTCGAACTTTAGCAGCGCATAGCGGCCATTTCGGTAATGCGATTGCTACCAAATTTGGCATGAATATATATTTTGTCGTGACATTTCACCATGGAACGCTACACGCTTCAACAACGCGTAGAAATTGTGTAAAATTTATTATCAAAACCAGTTGTCTATTCGCCTACGTTCTGTGCGTTGTGTTCAATTTATGGCGTTCATCGTGTGAGTTAACACCGCTCGATTACTTTCTGTGGGGTTACATGAAATCTTTAGTGTACGCAGATAAACCACAGTCAATTGTTGCCCTAAAGGCCAACGTAACTCGCGTTCTTCGTGAAATTGACCATTTATGCGAAGAAGTCCTCCAAGATTAGTCCACCAGATTACGCCATCTACAGCGGAGTCGCAGTGGCCATTTGGCTGATATTATTTTCCACACATAATGTCATTGAATATTCTTTAAAATGTTATAAAAATTGTAGTAATATCACTTAAACAGGTTGTTTTATTTCATTTCAAAGTTCGAGCGCTCTTAATGAAAAACGCTCTTAATGAGTAAGTATTATTATTATTGTATGTATTAGGTTGCTATAGTATAATATACTCTGTTTTCCTGTTTACTGTTTTATACTCTGTATCTACGTTTCGTATCCTGTCCCAGGTGTGCTGGAAGATTTCTAATGATATAACTAGATCCCTTGTGCTTTAATTTCTTTACGTATTTTATTTTATTAAGTGTTTAGTGTGTTCACAAATAAATAAATAACATTTATTAAATTGTATCACATGAGAAAAAAATGCTAAAACATTTTTTTCTACTGAGCGTGCTGCTTCCCGGGGGTCAACTTCATGATGCCGCGAAAAGAGGGTCATTTGATGTGCTGACTGCATGCACGTCGCCACCGCGTCCAGCTGGAAATAATGGCAAGAGTTCTCGACTCGAAGTATTTATAACTTTTCAGTTTTCCGCAATTACAGTTTTTTTTTCGGTTTTAGTAAAGTTAAGGTTGATTAATTTCCGATCTTACCTTCCCAGTGATTTAAAAGTGTATTATTTTGCATTAGTAGTACAAGATGTAAGTACAACAAGTGTTGCACAATGTATGTTGTGCCAGAAGCAGCTTGTAAAAGATACATAAATGAGAAGTATTGGCTCAAAGGTTGTCTTATCCCTTGTTGTCTTAGGCCGAGAAAGTTACCACAGGAATAGTCGCGAAAAGTTCACGAAGGTTCGTAAGTTATCATTAACTATAGGCTAATCGTGTAAAAGTAGTTTATTTCAATCCAATCCACTTGAGTTTTCTTCACTTCACGCGATTTTAGAATCGCGTGAAGTGAGAGTGCGGCTAGCCGCGCGGTGGTTTCTCACCGTGCTGTTGCCATAGCAATATCACGGTGAGATGCCGCGAAGGTGTGCGCGCCGCACGCTTCACGAATGTCAGTAAATATAATAAACTTGATGTAGTATTGATGATGGTGATTTGATGAATATCCTTTGATTATTAACAACGAGTAGTTAAGTAGGTATCAAGGGGGGACCAGACGGTTTAAGTAAAATAAAATCGAATCGTCTGAATGGACCGGCCTGAATGCTTATCCATCAAGATCTCAGATCATAGAGATCTGAGATCAAGATGTTGCTTCAATGAAGAACGCTGAAGAAGCATCTACTAGGTAAACCTATCTTCAGCAGCAGTGGTGTAAGCACGTACCTAGGTACTCGGGCACTGAGGTCTGCTGTGCCAAAAGTGCACCGGCCCAGATCAGTTTGATCAGATTAGTTTGTTGTTGGTTTGTTTGTTTGCAACATCCAACAAACTAATTTTTGAGTGCCATCTAGCTCTGGAGAGTATATCGACGTCCAATCGTATTACCCTCTAGTGGATCAAAGGGCACAGTGGATCCTTAGGTAATGATGCCGCAGATGAACTTGCGAAGAGAGGCTCAGCCCGTACCCACTTCTCCCCCTGCCTTTCTCACAATTTCGTGCGTGGATTCGCCAAAGATCAACCGAACTTCATAATAACCGATGGTCACGGGCTACAGACTGTAGACAGTCAAAATTGGCTTTGCCGACTCTACACCCGCGATTAACCAAAAAGCTTCTCAGCCTGAGTAGAAATAACCTTAGAATAATCATAGGAACAATTACGGGCCATAACCCTCTTAACAAACATCTTCATAATTATAGGCGCCACAGACAGCCCGCTTTGCAGAGGCTGCCTTGACGCCGAGGAATCAGCCGCCCACGTCATCCTGGAATGCGAGGCCGTGGCTTCTCAACGTGAAGAAATCCTCGGAACAGTGAGGTCGCTCCGCGAAGCCTGTGAAGCTCCCAGGAAGCTTCTGTGCTTTTGGGCGGAGCTAGGCTGGCTTTGTTAGCCAGAATCCCCACGCACAACGGACCGAATGGGAGTCTACGTGCGGAAAAGGGAGTCCCATCATCATCATCATAGCTCCTCAATGGTTGGATGCACAAATTTTATTTACCATACACAAATTACACAATTACACGCCGTCATACACTAAATATCTGCTAAACTGAAATTATGAAATTCGACACTTTTCCGCTGGGACTACGCACACTAAGAATTGTTGGTCACTGTGATTAACTCAAGACAACGTTTGTGTTCTTTCACCAGAATTAGCTTACCTACTGACAGGCCATATGAGTTCCTTCATATCATTGTTTATATATTATTATATTGACTGTAATAAACCATTTTTTTATTTTTTATTTATGTTTTTTTTTTCATTAATTGTACTCATTCGATTACTCAATACAATCATTACGAGTACTTACCTACTATCGTATAGAATCAAGTTCTTCCAACATAACAGACAGCTGTGCTGCTGGGGAGTTTGTTGCGCCACTTCTTCTTCCCAGCTAAAGCACTAGGAAGTGGTGAAGGGTGGGCGTTTTTTGGGGACTGTCTTATGTAAATTTGACGTTCAAAAAGTGCTAACTCTCAGCCTAGTTTGAATAACTGACTTTTGATATTGATGATCTGCAGGCAGGCTTGCAGTTGCCACACAGAACACTGATCAGCATTTTTATTCACAAATATTCGATACGCTTCCATGAAGAATTGAACATCAATCCATACTGTGATCCATACTATCGAAGGAGTCTTGAAAATCTTGACAGTTTAAACCAATATTCTTCCGAGAGCTAAAGCAGTCGGGATCAGACAAATCAGATCATTGAAAATGAGTCATCCTCAATTCGGAAGTCCGTCGAATGGTTGTGAATTACAGGTCATCTTGGGATAGTAACAAGGAATTAAGTAAGGAAACAAACATATCCATGTGTTTAATTTTATTGATTTATATAAATTTGCCTCAGATCAAGCAGTTTACAAAATGGAAATTTTACAATTATACCCCATTGAATACAAGTTAATACTATTACGCGGATTAATTACGAACTGAAGGCACTGTTGTAAAAATAAGTTCAGTTCTTGAGACAGACAGACAGCCAAATTAAATGTATTAAATACACAGATAAGCATACCAGCTCACTGTCGAGCCTTGTGTAGCAAAATAAACATACTCGCTGAAGAATTTAATCTTAAAAGATTAAACTATTTGTCACAGCTGATTAGCCTATGGCTAAAACAATCTCTAAAAACAAAATCACACAGATACTTTGACATAATGAGTGAACATTTTGATTATCACTACAGTTGCTTCATGAATACATTTCTGAAAGGGCAAGAGATGTCGCAAGTCGATCATCACAACCCTGGTATCACTGTTAACGCCTTTATATTTGTCTCGAGGACTGAGAGTCGACGATAGACGAGGCATATGTTTAATATTAGATGAATATAAATAATGTAGTCAAATCGTTTGGGAAGGCATCCGTGTTGCTACCTATGTAAGCCGAAACATTCACTATTACATCTAGTCACCATCGCGGCGCACTGTACGGGACACACATTTGGTCGGTCACCACACAACACATGTGACGGTGCCTCACACATACTATGGTAACGTTCAAAAATCTTCTTAACATTTCAAAGATCGACAACATTTTTTTTCTCTTATCCTTAGGTACAGACGCCAACCTGCCCATAAAGCTATCCCAAACTGTCAAATTTTCCTAGTTGAAAATGAACTTTATCGTTATGTGATAAAATTGATAATCTATCAAAGAAAGTTGACGGATTGGGGCAGCTTGATGTGCTGGCGTCTGTACACACAGCTTCACTAATTGGTTACCCCTCCAAAAGACATGTGCGTTCAAATCCGTGCTAGGCCCAAGTTACTTATTGTATTTTGCAAAAACATTTTTTAAAGTTACTGTATTGTTTTAGTGAATATGGTTAACATTAACGAGTAGTCATTCAACGTCTAATTAGACCGGAGGTTACAAGACCGCTTGCCGTGCTTAAGATGTGCTTTTCGTCATGTTTTTTTTTTAATATAATGTTTTTTTTTTCTATTTTGTTTTAGTAATATTTATAAAGAATTTAAAAATTAATAACTGTCATAATATTTACTATTGTTATTATTTAACAAAAATTTGATCTTATATGTATTTTACTACAAAGATTTTAAAATTTTATTTGATAATTTACAGATAACTTACTATACATATATTGCCAACTGACACAAACGGGTACCTAGACAAGTGATATCCCTTTAACGCAAACGATAAAATAGGAAGCGCAAGAAATATTTTAGATTGACATAAACTAACGAAATGTCACGTGATCTGTCATGTCGTGTCTACAAACGTTTTAAGATATCGTATACATCACACTATTACAGATATAACTTGAGGGTAGGGATTAATTTTACGAAGAAAACGTAAGTAAGTTAAATTACTGGACACCCTCAAATATCTATCGATTAGACAGAGACCTAAAGCTGAAGTGAACCGAACGATAGTCGATAACAATTTCATCGCATTTCACGTGGGCTCGCTAGCTAGTTCGTCAAACTGCCGGTAGTAGTATCCAAGTCGAAACAATAAACTCTTTTTCAAGTATTCTGTAGATTATCCGAAACGAATTCAATGTTGTAGCAGTGTAATGTAACATTTTAAAACTTGAGGGGGTTAGCACATTCTGACGCTGTGTGTACTAGGGATATTATGCACGAATGAGGACTAAAATTACCGTGAAAATATCGTAAAAAAGCAAATATTGTGAAATTTTGCACATGGGTAGACCATGACCCGGACTAGGATATTCCAATGGGATCGTGCCATCGATAAGACGAAGAAGAATACAGTGTGCCAATTTATTTATTTTGCAACAGCCCTTAAACCTGTGTCATGCTAAAACAGGAATTTGATCACCATTGCATACAATAACTTTGAACAGTGTTAAAATTGGAATTATTGTGTACCAAATGTGTGTCCTGCCAATATGAACATTTACCGGGCGACAGTACTGGTGTAAAAATATAATTAATATTAAGCTACGTTCAAAGTGCTTGCAAGATTACTTTGCTCCATAACTGAGCTGCGATCACCCGGGAAATATATCACAAAATTATTTATAATACCACTATTATTAAGCTTCAATAGGCAGCTTAAGGAATCACAATCCTATAATAATTGTCGTTCACGAACCGGTCTGAGCGACCTCTCTACTACACCAGTGACTACGTAGTACATACACTCCGCGACACTAGTCGCAGTATACAGGGTGCTCTCTTTTGATTTGGAGCATTAAGCATGGCTACATAGACCGCAGCAGTTATTACCACCCTGTATATAACGCAGCTGCGACCACATCGCTCAGTGTATAACAAACATTACAATTACATTTATTCGAAACAATATACCTACGGCTATTCGTTACTATTTCATTTAAATATCGAATAATGATTGTAATGTTTGTTTAAATATTCAATATTGGGACATAAATGTCTTATAACTATGACCTAACGGGAATTTAGACTACTTCTAGACGAACTAGTGTACGTGTTTGTTTGCAGTCATTTTAATAACAACTTCTTAATTACCGGACAATATAATAACTCCCAAGCGCCATTAAGTAAAATCGAATTAGTGAATAAGTTAAATGTTATGTAACGTAGCTAAGATTCAGACATTATTGTTTCAGAATCAGACATTATTGTTTCAGCATCAAACATTATTGCTTTGAAAGTGTCAACTCTCACGCGGAGATGTTAATCGGAGAGCCGAGCATTCAGGACGCCAACAATGGGCGGACTGTGGCGGTTTGGTGCACGATTGAACAACATGATACATTGTAGAGTGTCCTTCACACTGGTGTTGAAGTGTCAACTAGTTGCAGCAACCAGCTTGTCAGTCGCAGGTGCAGCGGGAGTGTCGCGCGCCGGACGAACATAAACTAAGGATAGCAGCTAGGCAGTGGACTATTTGCGGACATTGGTTGCGTTCTCGGCGTTTTCCTTCATGATCTTGGACTTGAGGTGGTCCTTGTACTTCAGAATGCCGCCCTGCCACTTCGTTACGGTGCCATTCTCGCAAATCCATATTTCTTCCGCGACCTGTGACGACAAATTGTTTGGGTGAGTAAATATAGAAGTGCAACTGCAGGTGCAGGCGTTCATCAGCCCATATGTATAAAAGTACAACTCGTACCCTTCATAACACAAAAACGTACCTAACTTAACTTTGATCAATTTTGAATTAAGTGGATACAACATTTTGTTGATTTCGCTAATTTACTTGATTTTAAAGACATACTTGTACACAGTTCACATGATAAGATTGTTTCAATTTTTATCTAATGAATGAGCTCTTTTTTATGTCAAGAATTAAAATGCGACATTTAGGTTGTTTTAAAAGATTAATTTACTGCCTATTCTTTTTCATAATTTGCATTTCTTTTTAATAGTCATGCAATAGATCATTTCAATTATGATCTCGCATATGGTGCATTAAAACTTATAGAAATACGGTATTTTATTTGTAAAATCGCGTCTATAAACTCACGTAAATCAGCGAAATCGGAAATATTTCGTACAGCTTTTAAGCTAGTACTCTCATTATCGTTGTATCGTATCGCACGATTTTTATCCATTTTATCCGTTTTCTCAAATTGGGCAAAATCAAGATACGTCTTTGTGCTACTAAGGGACGAACTGTAGGTGCAGGAGGTTAATCGATCAACCAATATGAACGTGCAACTGTAGATGCAGGCGGATGGTCAGCGTCGATCAGTCAATATTCATTGCCACAAACTGAAGGCTAATTTCTGTACCTCTGCCCCCGGCTGGTCGGGGCACGACCTGCCGGTCAGGTCGTTGAGTCTGATCGATGTCGAACAACCGATCTGAAAGCCACGCACCACACTGGACCGATCTGTACGGTCGATGTCATCACTTCATCAGTTAGTTATAGTTAGTTAGTTAGTATGCTGTGCCCCGACCCCAAACATATTGGGTTAAGGGGAGCAAAATGTTGATAATAAATTCAATACACAAATCCAGACTAAGGGCTGCTACTAAAAAAAACCTTATGGAAGATCCCAATAACACTTTGCTCGACCCCGGAATGGACCCCAAGACATCATGCTGCAGTTGCAGTAGTTTAGTTTATTGGCTCATAAAGAAAAGTACATATTACAATATTGAGGTGTGACACTGGATCCCACACTAGGATACCCTTTGTCGAAGGATCCAGTCTCTTTCTTCAGATAATATGAAATTATGAAAGCTAAGTAAACAAATCCAACGGTTTAATATAATTCACTAAAACTCAAGACTAAAAGGTAACCAAAAGTATGTTTGCATGTGATGAGTGTATGTACGACTATGTGATGAGTGTTAGTGTGTATGTGATGAGTGTATAGTATGATGTGAGTGTGTGGATGAGATATGTGTGTGTGTGTGTGTGTGTGAAGATGAATACTTTAACAGAACGGTTGAGAGATAGAAGGTTTTCCGTTTCAGTTTAGGTAAGCCTAAGCAGTCAATCCTGAACCTGTCTTGCACACAAAAAGGAGCAGATGTTGAGCTTTTTGTTAACTTTTTCACACAGGTATGGTCCAATACATGACAAACCCTTATTGCCAAGCTTAAGGTGAATCTAGTCGACATTTTTTTCACACATACTTCGGGAGTGTATTAGTCCAATGTTCGACAATATACACACGGCTACACATCAAGCTATACATTTCCAGTTTAAGCTGATCTGGCATTGAATAGGATTTCCGTACAGTGCGAGATCAGCATAAACTGGAAATGTATAGCTTGATGTGTAGCCGTGTGTACATCAAAAATTAACATGATATGGTTTTGTCTCATTATTAATATTGTCTGTGCAGAAACAGAATACTAAAATATAAAGCCTTTAAAAAGTTAGGGAGCCAACAAAGATAAATTTTTCATGCTAATTTAACCTAACTTGGGGCGTGTGTAAGTAATAAAAGAAGTGTAAAATCTCCAAAACATAGTTGGTACCGACAAAGCTCAAACATCGAAAATTTCAATAAACTTTATTGGTTATTGATTTATGTAGTAGTTTTTGCATAAAACCCGATCTTCCGAAGGGCTTATCTTAATTTTTTACGCGCCTGTTTAACTATTAATGATCCTCCATCTCACTCAATAACGTTGTGCGTGTAGACTAGCGTCTTACTGCTCATCACTGATACTACCTCCGTCGGACACGATGCCTGGTGAGACAGCGTGCTTTTTACCCAGGTCCACCAGTGAGTTCGAGCCCGCGACTAAATTCCCCTTAAGCTTGCAGAAAAATCCATTCGGTTTACTACTTGAGCGCTGATCCGTTATCACTGTAACGTACGTATACAGTGGAGCCTGCAACCACTAGACCAAGGAGGCAATAGTTAGATAACGCACCTGGTTGATGAGCCTGAAGTCGTGGCTGACCAGCACCATGCCGCCGTCGTACTCGTTGATGGCGTCGCCCAGCGCGTCGATGGTCTCCATGTCCAGATGGTTGGTGGGCTCGTCCAGCAGTAGCAGGTGCGGCGTCTGCCACGCCAGCCACGCGAACACCACGCGGCAGCGCTGCCCATCCGACAACTGGCGCATGGGACACACCTGGAGGACGTGGCTTCAGTTAAGAGGGTAGCTTATTTACAAGTCATGTACTCGATGGGATTCTCGATTGGATCCATACAAACTTTCATACCCTATTTAACCCATTTGGACGAATTTCCAAAAATGATGACTGTTACTAAGTCTAAGTACAAACTTCAACGTTTCTAACTTTGAAACTGACGAACTTCCAAGAAACTTTCATCCCTTATTTAACGCCTTTAGGGGACACATTTTCAAAAATCCTTCCTTAAGACCGCTTCGCCAACAACACTCAAAATACTTATGTTGCGGTAGTTTTTACACTCCTGCCGAAAGTTTTTTCCCTTATATATTGTAACGATTACAGCCTTACACCAATCAGCCGGCACACGGCCATATATCCAACACATATTCAAGATCCAACACAACAGGCTTGCTACCACCCAGTCACCGCTCTTCAACAGACACTGTCGTACCCTGCAGCATTCCCAACTTCTATCCCTTTTTGCGGTCTTACAATCTCATCTATTTCTATTTCATTCACTATTCACATTCTTATATAAATAAACATTTCATTTAATTTCAACCCTTCCAGCGTTCCAAGACCTTACATTCTTTGCTTGGTAAACATCCATCTTCTGCTCTTATACCATTCATACTCGATGTTCCCGTTGCTTCGCGAGCCAATCTTACCTCTTTCCATAACAGCTTAACATTGGCCCTAACGTTATCAGAGAACTTCCTCTTATACTTTGCTTCCCTTTCATCCTTTTTAATTTTTACAATCTCTTTCACTTTCACTTTAATTTCGGAGTGTTTCTTTTTAACTCTTTCCGAACCATCTGGCACATTCGATGCCTGATTCATCCTATTTTGGGCCTTATAGGCTAACACATTAAGCCAAGCCTCTTTCTTCTTCCGCACAACCTCTTTAAGTTCACCATCTACCTAAGAATCATTCGATCTCCTACCAGTTTTCCTCTGCGCCAGACCACATACTATTTGTCACTATATCCCATACTTCTTCTATACTATAATCATTCGTATCATCAAATATTTTATCCGTCTTCACTTTTACTTCCCTCTCTTACTTTCAATTCTTAAAGTCTTTCTACTTTTATTCTTTCTAGAGCAGTCACAGCAACCTGTACTGTAACCAGATAATGATCAGTCCCTACATTAACACCCCAATATGCTCTAGTTTCTGTAACATTACTCTATAATCTTTCAGAATCACAAAGTCAATCACACTTCTACTGTCTTGCCTTTCCCACACATATCAAAGAACCTTTCTATGATTAAACACAGTGTTCATAACAGACAAATTCTTCTCTACACATATCACTAGCAAACTCATCCCATTCTTATTCACTCTGTCATCCCAAATTGCACCTAATACTTTTTCGTACCTATTCCTCTTCACACCAACCCCACCATTAAAGACCTACCTACATCCATTCACTAAATATCTTATACTGGCCCAGAATTTTTCCCTCTCCGAAGGTGAGCTTTCCGTATCGGGTATATAAACGCGGAGCATAAAGATAGGGTTTAAGCCCACCTTTCCTCTTAGCCATAGAATCCTGGGACTCACACAAACATAATCTGTCACACATTTCATCATTGGCTCGGAGAGGACAACCCCACACCCTGACATGCCATGTGTATTTTTTGAACACCAGAACAGATAGCAGACCAAGAATCGTGTTTGTATATCCACTCCCTTTATTTTCGTCTCATTCACTGATAGCACATCTATCCTTTTATCCTTCATCATCACACACACCTCATCCATCTTATCTTTTATACCTCCCTGCTCATTCAGTGTAGCTAAGCGACATTCTCGCTTTTCGCCCGGTGGAGCACTGACGTGGTGTGTGGTGAGCATCACCGCCGATCAAATTTTAAACAACATACAATCTTGCACTGGCCTGCAAATTGCAAAAAACTTAAGAAAATTTGAGTTTCGCGGGCTACCCTGGCGCTTTCACCTTAACGTACTTAACCTATTCTGCTCTGTACTGACCTGCTGGCGGCCGGTGAGTCCGTAACGTCCGATGATCTTGCGCATCTCCTCTCGCTCCCGCACGTCTGGGAACTCCTTCATCATGTAGTCGAGCGGAGAGAAGTCCAGGTCTAGCAGCTCGTGCAGGTGCTGGTGGTAGCGTCCAATGCGCAGGTGAGAGTTCTTGCGGATCATGCCAGTTGATGGGACGAGCTGCGAACGAATGCATTACATAACAATTTTTTTTATTTTTTAGCGTCATAAATATAAGTAACAGTACAACATCTACAAGGTATTTTTTTTTTGAGGGTGGGACAATAACTTCTGCTCTGCGTGGAGCGGGAGGGCGTGTCAGACTTTTACTGACTAAAACCCATCCCTGTTTCTACAGTTGCCTGTGTGCCAGGGACCACGGTAACTCTTTCGAAGAACCCGCAGTAAAAACGCAAGTTCTGAAAGTACTGTTTGTTCATGACTACTGAATCTATTTCAGTAACTTTTAATACGCGTTCTTTTTGTTAAATGATGTATTTTGCCATAAATACCGCCGAAAGAGACAAAAAACATTCAATCTCGTTTCAAGGCATAAGATTCAATTTTATATGCATTTACACATTGACGGACAGAACTGCTATGGCACTCGCTTTTGGACTTTATATATGGACAGAATGGTTATATCATAATTATACTAAGACTCGTTTACTTATTGCTAATAATTGTAACGATATTAAAAGATCTATGCTATTACTATGCTAATCTATAATCTCTTATTAATATTAACTATTTTATTCTATGCAGATGGCTCCAAAGATAAATGGGCTAAAAAGCATCGTCTTAGAGTAAATGTGCAGTAGGAAGATAAATTACAAGACTCTTTTGATGAGGCGTCTGCAGAGGAATTTTCACAAGAATCACTTTCTGAGTTCGAAAGATCTTCGAAAAATGGTAGAAGAAACCGCTAATGCAGGGATTCATCTGAAAGGTCTATCGTGGATCCCTATGATGACTCTAAAGATGAATACGGCTCCGATGAAGATCACGTTCCAGATGGAAGTCAGACATAACAGGTTATTGTTGCAATGGTTGTACTGACAAACCTGCGCTCTGTCCAGACTGTTTTGAGGTATATGCTTTGTGTAAAAATATTCAATAGTTAAACTATTGACGTGCTGCTACGTTAAATAAACGACAAGCTGATCATTTTATTTTATATGTGATACTTACCTAACTCAGAAAATGATATCTTTTTGTTTTATTCGTGACCTAGGTTTTGCTAGCGGCTTCGCCCACGTTAACCAATTTACACAAAACCTTAACAAATGATACACCTAAACCTTCCTCAAGAATTCCTAACTATTGGTGTAAACCACATGAAAACTCCGTTCTGTAGTTTTTGACAGACAGACACGGCGGGGGACTTTGTTTTATAATATGAACTGATAATCAAAAATCCCTCTACTGTAAAATATGTATAGCGGTTATACAGGAACAAAACTTGTTCGTGTGCCCCAAGTGTGCGCGTGTGTACGTGCATTAAGGTCCATAATTTGTACTGGCAAGCTTTTTGTAACCGTTTTAACACATTCTAGTGATTTGAGATACAAGTGGCCATAAAAGCCAGTGTACTCCCACATCTCCATACAGCAGCTTTAAAACAAACAGTTGCCTCTCCATGTTGTACTTGAATCCAAAAACCAGCTGATCTATTCTATAATATCCTTCTCTTACATTTCAGTGACACTTTTACAGAATATACAAGCTAATGAAAAACCAGTGTACTCACATCGCCGTACAGTAGCTTGAGGAGTGTGGACTTGCCGGCTCCGTTGGGCCCCACCAACGCCAGCCGCGTGTCCAGGTCGATACCGAACTCCAAGTTCTTGTAGATCCACGGGCTCGTGTCCGTATATCTGAACGACACGTTCTGGAAAGAACAGAGGTATAAAATAGAAAATGTTTTACAATCAGATACACAGGTTTAACACAATTAAAATGTCATAACTTTTGGTTTCAAAGGTAGCCTACAACCAGGTTTAATTAGTATAATTTACAAGTAAAACCAGAACTAGACAGTAGGTATGTCTGTTGGGTCTATCATTCTGTTGTCGCTTTCGTATGTGCAACTCCGAGCGTTTATATTTTGAATTTTTAGCTTGTTCGTTTACCGGTTTAGGTAAACTTTTCGAGAAATCTGTGAATGCAGTTTTGTTTCTTTTTAAAAATAAAGGAATGTTGTGTGTTAAATTAATCTTAAGGATTTAAAGTGTTTTCCCTTCAGGGCCCATTGATTTGTTCCACCCTGTATTTCAGAAAAGTAAATAAATATGCTCGCTCTTATTATTAAAGATAAAATGTTTTAGCCACATGAAGATACTGACCTGCACCATAATAACAGGCGGCGGCACCTTGCCGCAAGATGGGAAGTAGAAGTTAAGGATCTTGTCATCTGTGACCTTCTCGGTGAGTCCTTGGGCCACCATCTTAGCTAGCGTCTTCTCCTTTGACTGGGCTTGTCGGGCCAGCTTAGCGGAACCGTGACCAAACCGCGCTATGTAGTTCTGAAAATATTACGTTCATTATGTAAATTAAAGTCTAATATGGTCAAGTCATAATGCAATATGATGAAATATCATTGGAGTTAACTGTTTGTTTGTGGCCCTATAACTTTAGAACCATTTTTATTCATATTTTTGTATTGATCTGTCCTTTGTCCCTGGGGTATTGTATTATTCAGTTATGGTTGTCGAGGTCAGACAGGCAGTCGCACTATATGAAATACTGGTATTGAGGTGCATCGGTTAATCTGGAAGTAGACCCAAACGTAATAGGAAGAGGCTAGCCAGATAATGATGACAGCTGTCACTAGTTCTGTCAAAATCGTTTTAGAAAGTACGGAAGAAAGAGCCAAAATAAGAGCGCAGAAGTCTTTCAAAGTGGTAAGTACTGTGCTACTCTACTAAAGGTGAAAGCAATAGGGTAGCCCGTTGAATTCTAATTTTATTACGTTTTCTTTTTTTAATAGCAGCTCAATATCAGGTTGTACAGTAAATAAAAAGGTTTTACGAGCCCTGTAACATATTTGTATTTCCCGAAGCACAATATTTAAAATCATCAAGATCGAATTACCCATTTGGCCGCACTGCTCATGTTTTCATGAAAAATTCGTACCATTCCAAAAAAAAAGAATATTTAGATTTGAGAGCTACCTACCCTGACGCATCTATTTCAAACAGAACAGTAAATGTTGAAGAAGTAAGTAACCCTTGCGCTATCCTTCATGAAAGTCACCACTATCGCAAAGGGGTCGCAAGTTTACATCTCATTAGGAAAAACCTTCAATAATCACAAGGGAACAAGGGTTTGACAACCAGAACAGTAATCATATATTTTTGTTACACTACCCTAACCTTCCACACATCAAGTCATCAAAGTGTTGTGACAGGTCTAATATCAGTTTTATTCAAAGTTTCATAATTTCGTTACAATTAGCGTACACAAGTCCTCACAATAGATTTTTCAAAATATTATGAATGAACAAATTTGTTTAAGGATAGCACTAGGGTTTCTGTTACACCCTGTATATTAATATACGTGAAGCAAAAACTGTGTACCCCTTTTTACGAAAATTACGCTGACGGAGGAGTATGAAGTTTGGCACAGGTAAAATTTATTATGGAGAAGGAGTCAGAAAGCTATTATTTTTATAAAATTGTGCAATAGTAATACATTAAGATTTAAATGAATTATGGTCGAATTTCGACCTCGGGGCGACCACTAGTTACATGAAATGGTAATTTGTCACGGTCAACTTAGAGGCTTATATTGATGATCGATAAAACTCTATAAATACATCTGTGTTACGGTCGCGAATCGTATTTTAATCATCATACAACCTGACACTGGCCTTCAAATTGACGTCAGGACATTTGAATTTCGAGGGCAACCCTGGCGCTTCCCCCTTAACAGGAAATAAAAGTCCACTGCTTAACATAACCCTCCTTCCTAATGCGCGGTCAAATTAGAAATTTAGCTAGACAGAACTTAAGTCCTCACAATGTTCCCTTCTTCGTTACCGTGTGCGTGTGAAAGATCGGCTATATCCTTTCAACAGAGAACTGACACGTTACAATAGATAAACATGAGCCTTTTGACATGCCTATGCTTTTGATATGTGTGATGACATACCTTCATGTGAGCGATCTGGTCTTGTTCCCAGTTGTACTGCTTCATCTGGTTTTCGAGCAGTTCCATGCGAGTCCTGACGAAGGCCTCGTAGTTGCCCGTGTAGTACTTGAGCCGGCGCTTGCTCATGTGGACGATGTTGGTACACACGCCGTTCAAGAAGTCCTGCGAGTGAGATATCAGGACGAGGATGCGTTTGTAGCTGGAAAATAATTAAGGTTGTGTCAGGATTTTTTGCACTACTAATAGATAAGAAAAGCTGTGTTCTATAGTCTTTTGTTCAACGTCATTCGTTCATGTGCATGAAGCTTGACATAATTCAAAAAGAGTAATTTTTGGGTATGATGAAATAAAAGTTTAAAAGCAGCGGATATTCGATTTTTATACAAATATTAAATAAATGTAATTTATATGTGTATTTAATTAAATAAAAGAGATAATAATAATAAAATGTTTATTTGTACACCTTGGTTGACTGGTAGAGAATTCCTAAGGCATTAAGACCGCCTTTGTACATTTTTGTGTGCGAGAAGTTTAAATAAATAAATAGAAGAACATACATAAGTAGAAAAAGATTAGGGGAATATTGTACAATAGAGTCACATTAAAGGGCGAACTGATGCCCCCTAAACTAGGCCAAAAGCCTGTGTTTTAGGAGCCAAGGGTCGTCCAGAATAGTGGCATACAAATGGTATTAAATATCGTGCAAGTACTTATAGTTACAAAAACAAAAATAAAACAAATAATGCCTTAATTTAAATACAGTAATAGAACTCTTATGTGACAACTGTAATAAGATTCTCAGTTTCGTCATACGATAACTTCTGCAACCAATCTATAAGTTTGATTTTAATGTTTAGTCAGGGGGAAAATAGGCGTAAGTTTATTTATTCGATTCTATTAAGTAGAATATTGCTAAGGGAGTCGAGAGCTAGTTGCCGCATATTGTCGGCTGGCAAACTTGAAACGGCATTGGACTATATCGCACACAGGAGTGCCTTTGCGTCTTTTCAGCTTAGCATGATCCAGATGTAGCGTAGAGTGATTCCGCAGCAAAGCGGGGAGCACAAAAAGCTGTCTCAGTCATAACTTTGGCTTCAGAATAAAGTAGGTTGGTAGTAAAGTACCTACGCTTAAAGTGCTTGATTTTCAAGATCGCTCTTTGAGCTCTTTCAACTATAAGTAAGGAGGTTTTGTAGGTTCCGCCCCAAACTGCGATACAATATAAAATTATTGACTGGCAGAGGCTCTGGTAAACCATCAAAGCTAAATCTTGATCAGCAAAGTGCCGTTCTTCCTTAAATATATAAATTGATTTTCTGATCTTTGAACATAGGGCTTCAATAGGTGTTGCCAGCTAAGTTCATAATCAATGAGGACCCCTATTTTATGTCTGGGACCAAAAACAGGAATGGGCAGCTGCAATTGGGTGCCTCACCTGATCAAATATGGGCTTTTATTTGACCTGACTTAATCAACATACATTTTAACTTTGTTAGCTTCGCTGTTAACTTTATTGTGCATGCTGTGGGCTTCTATTAGTGAAGGAGTACACCTACTTCGTACCTGATGTTGCCCTTTATTTATGTGTCATGTATTTTTTTAGATGTAAGGATGTATTCGGAATCGAGTTGATTTTTGGTTTCAATACACTAGATCGAATGCTTACTAAAAATATTTGTTTAATCCTAATTTAATTTAATTTGTTTTCATACATTTTGATATTGTGTAAAGTTGTATTAATTTCTCTACAAGTTACTATTTTGTATTATGTTTTATGTAGCAAAGTCGAGGCGCCATCTTGACAGACTGCGCGCATGCGCGGTACACGTTAGCGGAGCGGGAATTTATGACGTTTTAGGAAATCGAGTTGGATTCTCCAATTTTGAAGGAATATTGTTTTTATGTGGAAAAGTAAGATTGGTGTCGTAACGTTTAATTGCAAAGTTCAGTGATTTTAAATATGGTTAAAGTTTTAATTACGTTTCATGAAATAGTGACTACCTACTTTGTTTTGTGCTAGCATTTTACCCCGATGACGCCCAGTAAATCCATGACTACTAATGATGATGTTGGGATGTTATAGTGCCTCTCCGACATAATATATCTTTTTTTTCTATAATCAGCCTATAGGGTCCCCGCTGCTGAGACGCTGGTCTCGTCTCTGTGAAAGGGAATGGGCCATAATACACCACGGAGCCCAGTGCCTGTTGGTGTCAACGTCACATAATATTCGAAATGTTTAGTTTCTAGGACATGCCGGGTATCGTCACGTCGTTTTCCTTCACCGGTTTGAAAGCAGTGGAATGATATGAATGAAACAAAGTAAACTGCCTGCCAAAGAACAGTGGTGGCCCAGTGGTAACGGCTGCGACTTACGAGTTGTTGGTCGTAGGTTCAAACACAGTCAGGCGCGTTACTTTGTGTAAATTATTTCATAACCACAACTCTCATAACTATGAAGGAAAACATCGCGAGAAAACCGAAATGTCCTAGCCTAACCGAAACCCAAAAAATTCAAAGACCAGTGTCATCTACCAACCCGCACTAATCCCTCGTGGTGGGTTACGGCCCACTCCCTCTCACAGAGAAGAGGCCTGTGTACCAGCAGTGGGAACATTATAGGCTGATTATGAATGAATGAAAAGTGCCTGCCTAGGTTAAAACCCCAACCTACCACTGGGGCTACATTGACATTGGGACCTTGTACTTTCTTCATATTCATGAATTTAACTGTGCTTTTGTATGTAATGTATTTTGTGTGTATTGCTCAATTAACACAATAAAAGAATAAGCACGTACTGTTTAAGTTCTTCCTCGAGCCACACACAGGCGTCCAGATCCAGATGGTTGGTCGGCTCGTCCAGTAGCAGCAGATGAGGCTTCACGTACAGCGCGCGGGCCAACGCGATACGCATGCGCCAACCTGCCGGAACAATGTTGGTTTGAAGAGTTGTGTATTGACATGGGAATTTCATGTTCGCAGACATGAAATTCTTTTCTTTTGTGCGACAAGTGACAAAATGTCAGGCGCAGTAAGTAACCGTCACTTTTTGAATTCTGCATGATACTATATGCTTCGCGGGGGCACTGTCATAAGAAACCACACAAAGCAAACAGGTCTCATGTGCATCTGTACCATCTATAGAATGATACTAGTAACACGGTACGCACTTGAGCATTTTGTCCATGACATAGGCATGATAGACTGTAATAAATCAATGTTATAGTTTTACTAACCTAACTTTAACGGAAAAAGAAAACACAGCCAAGTGTTTTTATTATTTGTTGTTATAGAGCAACAGAAATACACATTCTGTGAAAATTTTAACTGTCTGCCAATTACTGATTCAGTCTGCTAACTGACAGACAGATAGAAGGTCAGCGGAGGCATAGTAAGAGTGTGTCATTGGTTACCCTTCGGGTACAGAACCATGGAAAGGTACAGTTATGAGGTGCAGATAAATTTCGCCTCGCCAGATGCCAAGTGAACACGGTCCGGGACAATGGACAGGATCTAACAATAATTGTTGACAATGAAATCCGTCGCGTGTTTAGACAATTTATCCATTCAACTTTATCATGACGAGATTGTATTGCAACATTTACATAACATAAAGATTGTGTAGCTCGAGGGTGGGTAGGAATGAGTACACCGAAATTTTGACAGTTATTTTGTAGAGCTGTCAGTCTATGCTCCGGGTAGGGCTTGCCACAACTACAACCTATTAAGGTGTTCCTTAGATATAGTAATCCCCTTTGAGGAATCCTTTGGAAATATAGGTAATGTAACTTATGAATATTTGTATGTGCTAAGTGTTGCAACAGGGAATGAGTGAATTAATAACATCTTAAAGTTGGTAGACTGGTTGTCAGACTCGGGCTTCTGACGACCCGTAACGATTGTTAAAGATTTTAGAGACAGGTTTCTGAGACACGGAAAAGTCTTGTTATGTAAAGATGAACCCATCCATGGATCAACTGCGGCATTTACCATAATATAGGTTGACAACAATAAATTAATAAAGGACGCATAAGAGTATTTTGATTGAAATTGAATAATTAATGGTATAGCCGATCAGGCGACTAGCTATAGTGACTATTGAATATATTTGATAGAGTTTTTGTCTATTAGCCGGGAACTTCATAAGAACTACTATGTTTTATTTAGTGTTGTAACGTTGTCTCCACATTGTCTGTAACAGTAAGGTGCTGACCTCCAGAGAAGTCCTTGGTGGCCTTCTGCTGCATCTCGCGGGTGAAGCCCAGACCGTGCAGGATGTTGGCAGCGCGTGCCTCCGCCGTGTCGGCGCTCAGGTCTTCCAGACGGTCATACACGTCCATTAGCTGTTCTTGCGCGTCTGTGGAGAGGTATAAATGAACATGTCAGTTACAATATCAGGGTCAAATCTACGGATTTATAAACATTTCAATGGTCTCTTATTGGACGATTTCTTAGTTTTACCACAAATTTCCAGTTAAAGTAATATTTAATTATAAGCTAAAAGGCTGGATTGCAATGTGAATAATGTATCACCTACTCTGAAACTTCACAAATAAAAAACAGAAAAGTTATGCGGTTCGGTAATCTTTGTTTGCGAATTAGCACTAACTTCGCACCACAGAGTAACGTACAAAGGCAAACCTTATACGTTTTGTACTGCCGCGCTTTGTATTAGTGCTAGTGCACCTATCATTGCGCGTTAAGTCGAGATTTACACGGACGGGATTCTCAATACTCGGTTCCCCACCGAGAGTTAAAAATCCAGTGCGATCGCGCTGCGATATTTTTACGTCCGTGTGAACGTCGACTCACATGAAGTTTTGTCTATAAGAAGAAGACGTGCAAGATGAAGTGTTGTCTCTGTCGGGTTACCAACTCTGTTCGCGCTTCATTATTTGTTACAAAAAATCGAAGTTTCTTTGAATCGCATAGAGATATTAATCTATATTTTTTTGAATCACGGTAACTTAAATAACCAAATACTTCATGGTTGTAATAACTCTATACTATGTCTCATCGTCAAGCGACGATAATTGCGTAAGTGAATACTTTTCTGGGAAAGAAATCTGTAAAGTGAGTTTTCTTACCATCATCTTCGCACTGAGCCAGTTCCTCAGCGAGTTTCTCCAGCTGGATCCTCTCCTCGTCGACCTCCATGACGCACTCGAGTGCAGTCTTATCGGAGGCTGGCATCTCACGCGTCAGGTGAAAGATGTCAATGTGCGCGGGGATGGTCACCTCGCGCCGACCCAGCACCGCGAGCAGTGACGACTTGCCTGGAAACATTGACAACGAAGCTCTTATTAGTACTGTGTTAAGGAACATAACGTCATCGTTCTTGCCTAGCCTTTTCCTAATATCTGTCGGTTTTCAGTCTAACTGGATGCAGCTGAATAGAAGTATTAGTCGATACTAATACTTCTACACGTACTTCTACGTAATTTTAGTATCCTAAAAACGTAGGAAGAGAATATTTTTCCAGCTATGTTAAAATTTTATGAAATCGGAGGCAAGCTTATCGTTATTAAACTTCGGCGAAATACTCTTTCGTGATTATTGAAGTGAAAACTTCTTTACGCGCGTTGAGCACTTTTTGGGTGAACAAAAATCATGAAACTGGCGTCATCGTCACCGAACGCTTTCCATGAGCTATATGTATACTGTGTATATATGTGTACATTTTGGGTGAACAAAAAGCGTGAAACTCGCGTCATGTCAGATCATGAGCCACTGCAGGAGTCTACTTAAAATGGTGGTTGGGTGAACGAGCACACGGATGAGTCGCGCGTTGATGTCTTTTGGAAAAGTCCCTTTCTTTCATTAGGAAATTCTAATTATTTTATCTTTTTTTCCCTTTGTGTTTTTATCGTACAAATCTGTGCTGTTACCTTTAACGGCTGAAGTCGATCGCTCGTTTATCATTTTTTACCGAGAGCAATCAGGACCCAAGGACCCAATGTAAAATCCTGTACTCACGATTAAAAAAATACACACGTAATTGTTCAAGTTTTCACTTTTGTCGGCACTCCCGGAGTGCCACTGTTTTTTTTTTGCATCGATGCTGGCATATTGTATTTACTGTAAGCTATCTGATTCGTTGCTACATTTATTCTAGGGCGCAAAATGGTTCGTGCGAGTAGCACGTGTGGCTGTATTTGGTGACAATTAGTCTGTGGGACCGACGCTAGTATAGGATGCAGGGTGAGTTTTATAATGAGTCTGTATATTTAATGTTCCTCATGAAGGCTCCTGCAAACAGGCGCGACGCGACTAACGTAGAAAACTTTCTATGAAAACTTCATGGACATTATTATAATATTACACTATTATATATTACATTAGCGGATGCCCGCGGCTTCGCCCGCGTAGATGTCGGTTATTATATACTAAAACCCTCGAGAACCATCAACCAACCTATCCATTGGTGAAAACAGCATGAAAATCGGTGCAGTCGTTTTTGAGTTTATCGCGAACAGACAGACAGACGCGGCGGAGGACTTTGTTTTTAACCGGCTTTTTTGTTCGAACGGGGTTTATTCCGAAATGGTCCCATTCTAATTTCATATAGATCTGATGATGCGTTTCGGAGACAGACAACAGAACAGAAATTTCGAATTTCCGTGGGGTAGGTACTATAACTAAAAAGAGTAAAACAAAAACTTAGAAAAAAAACAACCGACTTCTGGAAAAACACTACAAAGTGAAAAATAACTTTAATTTCAGAAGTCAGATGTATATTTTTTTGAAGAAAGTTTTATAATATATGTAGTGAAGTGTCGCGTCGCGCCTCTTTGAAGAAGCCTTGAGGATCCCTTTTAGATTTGTAAGTTTGCTTTTGTGGGTTAGAAGAAAACATATATTATAATTATGTTTGCATTATTTATTATGTTTGTTTAATATTTTATAAACTCTTTTTTTTCTTTCTAAAATGTTCTGTCTTGATGTCACAGCATTCGGCGCGAGTTTAGGAAGGTTAACCTGGCACAAACTCAGATTTGTTTTCGATTTCCTTATGAATAAACTTTTCTTGACCCGGGGTTCAAAACGGCTAGTACTACGCACCACGCGCAGCAGACCAGTAGCGGTCACTATGCGCCGCGAATGGTGTTATTAATTAATAAGTCATACTTCAATAAGTTCAGTACGTCTACCATGAGTTACTATCGACAAATGACTCGCTAGCGAGTTAACGTGGATCGAATAGATTTCGATAATGCTTGCGCTATGAGTTTTCCGGAGTCTTACGCAGGCGCTAAGGTAAGCTCGATAGACCGTGTCGTCTAGCGAACTTCAGTCCTTATATGGTCGAAAAGTAATGCTATCGCTATGCTAAAAATGTTATGACAGAGTGTAAAAAAGTTATCACGAAATAATCAGATTAAATAGAACGGTTGGCGGTTAGTGGACTACTTATGGTATTTAGTGGTTGTTGGATTTTTATGCCTTACAATAAGTCACTGTCGAGTGTGTTATAATCTATTTGTATAAGTGAAATTAGTTTACAAAAATAGAATAATAGAATGAGTAAAACTTAATACGTAAACTTTCTTTCACTTCGTGCTTAATCCCTACTAATATTATAAATGCCAAAGTAACTTTGTCTGTCTGTTACGCTTTCACCCCTAAGTCATGAAATTTGGCAGAGATATAGCCTGGGATAAGGAGAAGAACATAGCGTGCAAAAGCTAGTATACTTAATATTTTTCAATTAGTATCCAACATAAATTCTCATTTTGACTTGAAATTCACGTTGTTCACGTCTTTGGCTTCAAATTTACCTGTCACTAACATATGCTATGCTAAATAGGCTCTTCCAGATATTACTTTAACTTTAATTGTCCCTAAAATCTATTTAGTTTTATTGAAAACATATCTTTCACACCTCAAAATGTACTATCATCGTACATACGTCAAATTAGTGATTCATGGTGCCGTTTTGTATGGCGACAGCTGAAAAACGTTTCCAATATCGAATAGATTACGTTAGGTTTCTTACCTATCGAAATCTCATGGTACGAGTTTTAATTAATTCTGTGACCGCTAGGGGCGCTGAAAGTTTGTATGTTTAGATGTTTGTAACTCAATCACGGCATCAACGCCTGACCGGATCTGAATGAAATTTGGCGCACAGATAGTTTATAACCAGGATTAACACATAGGATACGTTTTATCCCGGTAGTACGTTCCCCTGGGATAATGTTCGACCTGCACGCGAGCGGAGCCGCGGGAAAAAGATAGTTTCATATAAATCATTAACGGAGACGCTAGCGAGTTTAGGCGAAGTAAACTAATGGTAGCGCTACAGAGTTCAATTACATTATGTTGCCAGGCAATTAAACTCCCCTCGTCATACAAACAAACAACGATTGCAATGCGCTGTTTAAATATTTACCAGCAGTGAAAATCGATGCAAAATATCCTTCCCGACTATTTAATTTGAATAAATAAAACCTGCCTAGTATTTTGGATTGTTGTCTTTTTTTCTTTGGATGGTCATGCATAATCAGCCCATAATGTTCCCACAACTGGGACACAGGCCTCCTCTAGGTGTTCTCACTGAGAGGAGGCCTGTGTCGGGATAGCCTTGGCCGGGATTACGGCCGACTCCCTCTGGAGTAAGCCGTAATCCACCTCGAAAATGTCAACAATTAAGTCAATTATTCAGACCGAGGTGCGTAAAGTGCACAGGCAAACATCTCAGTAAGCATTGCAGAAAATCAAAAGAAGAGAAGTCAAAGTGTGTCCATTGTGGAGCTCCACATCCGGCTAACTACAGGATGTATCGGAGCTAAACAAATTCAGTAGATTCGAAACAAGAAATCGACAGGCAATAATACAACCCCTCAACAAAATACACCTACTGGAAGAGTTGAAAGCACCAGCCAGTACAAACGAAGTCAAAGCACAATAAAAACTACAGCTAAAGGCGTCTCTTATGCCATGCACAGTGACAAAATGCTAAATGAAATCTTAAAGATAATGTCATCATTTGCTGAGACTGAAAAAAAAATTGCAACAAAGCTGCAATTCCTAAGCCAAAAACTGAATACTACACTGAAACTTATAGCGCGGAACTCATATGGGTTACAAAAACATCAGTATGAGTTAGAAGTAGTATTAGACATCAAAAAATTGGCGTTTGCCTGATATCAGAAACTCACTTCACAAAGCAATCTCACATTAAGTTTAAAGAGTACAAAGTATACCATGCACTTCACCGATCACAGACGATTCTGCAAGAAGCAGTAGTGCCATTATTATAAAGAAAACCTTTAGCACTATGAAAAGTTTAAATACGAAGAGAAAGACATCCAAGCAGTAGCCATTTGTCTACAAACCAAAAAATATCCTGTTACAGTATCTGCCATCTACTGTCCACCACGGTATACGACAAAAAAAATAGCACTTTATGACATTTCTAACTCGCCTAGGAAGTAGATTTATCTTAGGAGTTGACTTCAATTCTAAAAATACCTATTGGGGCTCCAGGTCAACAACTACCAAAGGAAAAGGAGTACTGAGTGCCATAAAAGAACTGAAATGTGATATCATATCAACTGGAAAGCCCACCTACTGGCAAACATATCCAAATAATAATAGATTTTTTCGTAACCAAGGATCTATCAACTGCGTATATAAAATTGGAACAAAGCTATGACATGAACTCGGATCACTCTGCAATCTATTTAGAAATTAGCGAAACCATTTTGTTTAAAGAAAATAGTCCCACTCTTGTCAATAAGTGTACAGACTACCCAGTCTGTACATTTGAGTGGGACTATCTGGTCTTGAAGCCCACCCGGGCTTCAAGACCAGATTGAATGATGGAATAGGCCTTAAAGTCCCATCAAAAACACCCGAATACTAAGTAGAGAATTTAATAATGCACATCCAGCAGGCAGCGTGGGAAAATATAATTGACTTCAACAAAAGGACGAAGGGAAATACATACCCCTTCAGAATCAAGCAGTTTATTATGGAAAAAAGAAAGCAGAGAAAAAAGTGACATCAATCTAGGTGCCCTGCTGACTAACGAAAACTAAATAATCTGACAAAAAACTAAGAAGACTCCAGAACTTTAAAGATGACTCAATCAACACCTATCTCCAGAACCTAAGTAACGATCAAAAGACTGACTATTCCCTCTGGAAGGCTACTAAGCACCTAAAAAGGCCGGTTATCCACCAATTAAGTGTGAAAACGGGCAATGGGCAATTAGTAACGAGCAAAAAGCTAAGAGGTTTGCAGAGCATCTAGAAAATATATTTCAAATGACGATGAAATCATTGAAGATCACACATTGGCTCATATAGTGGCATCAGAAAATGAAGTTACCATAAAACTAGTAACACCGAAAGAAACGAACTAGAAATAAAACGTAATATAAGTACACGAAAATCACCAAGTTACGATTTAATAACAGGTTAAGTTAACAACCCTCACCAATGCCGCACTAAGGCTTAAATATGAACCAAACTTGTGGAAGGTGGCTGAAGTAATAATGATAGCTAAGTCAGGGAAATTAGCTTACGAAACATCATCATATAGGCCTATTTCCTTGCTACCAATCATGTCCAAGTTATTTGAAAAGCTATTACTCAAACGGCTTAAACCAATTAGTCCTCCGGTATTATGGGTATACTATCTATTAGAAAAAACATAATACCAGAGGACCAATTTGGTTTTAGAGAAAAACACTATCATCACAAACGTAATACAAAACGCCCTTGAAGACAAGAAAGTATGTTCTACTGTATTCCCAGACGTGACTCACGCGTTTGGCAAAGTATGGCATGAAGGCCTTATACACAAATTGAAGTGCCTGTTACCGAAGCAGTTTCCAGAATCCTACATTCTAAACAGTCTTTAGAATAAGCCAAGAAAACGCCTACTCAGACCTGAAACCAATTAACGCTGTCGTACCGCAAGGAAGCGTGTTAGGTCGGGTCCTGTACCTTCTATACACTTGCGATATTCCTGAATTAGGTAAAAATACGATTGGGACCTTTGTTAATAATACAGCTATAATGGCTGTAGGAAACAGCCACGAAGAAGCAGCAGAAAAGGTTCAAATGGCTGTATATCAAGTTTATGATGACTGGATCAAAAAATTGAGGATCACGCTGAATAAATCCAAATATGTTCACATAGACATTTCCAACAAAAAAAAACATCAGTATTCTCCAGTTTATATTAACAATAAACAAGTTCCATACGAGAATACAGCCAAGTATCTCGGTATGACCCTTTACAAAAAGTTTAGCTGGAAAGCCCACGTCAAGAAGCAAAAAGATGAACTCGACCTCCGATTTAAAAGAATGTATTGGCTGCTTGGAAGACACTCCATGCTGTCCGTGCAAAACAAATGATTGAGGCAATCCAGCTTCAATCGACTCCAATCAACCACACAAACATAATTAGAATACTAAAAAGAACAAAACCGTTCCGAGTTAGTGTTAGTGTAAAGTACATAAGTGCCAAACAAACACAAGAACGAAATGTATTCGCCTTAATAGAGACGATAAGAAAAGTGCTATTGGACACATTCTTAGTAAACACAATTTAATAGTTTAGGTTATAATTAAATTACTTATTAGTCTATTTATAGGGCTAGATTGTAATAAGAATAGGGTCCATCCTATTGATGAACCCTAGGAAAAGGGACTAGGCTGATTCAGCACTTTTTGAATGTCAAAATAACATAAGACTCCCCCAACACGCCCGCCCTTCACCACTTACTAGTGCTCTAGCTAAGTGGGTCATGAAACTCCCCAGCAGCACAGCTGTCTGTTAAGTTAGAAGAACTTGATTCTATACAATAGTAGGTAAGTAATAAACATTACTAAACGCAAAACAAAATTAAATTATTTGCAATATGTCAGCTAGCCCACGCCAATATTCCAACAAAACATAGTAGGTAGGTAACTAAAGTCAAGCAGAAATAAATAATAAAAACAAAAACTAAACGTAAACAAAACTCAATACCCACATAAAAGCCTTGAGTCATAAAGGGTCTGCCCGCATACATATGCAATGCTACATTATGTTCATATAGATTTAACTTGAAGTAACATGTGGTAAATTAGGACCGCCGGAGTGAAATAAATAAACAGTTAATTACGAATAACAAAACCATGGTCAACAATACGACCAGTCACCACAAGCAGCACCCGTTCACGAGCAAAGGATCAGCCGTTACCCCCTCGCCATGTTTGAGGGAAGGAGGCAACCCGACCCCCGACGCTACCGCAAGCGGTGATATGTAAGGGAGCATAACGAACTTGCTACACATCTTCGAGTTTTAGGTTCTAGGATATTCCGGTTTCCTAACAAGTCTTCCTTCACTGTTGGATTATCAAGAGCACTATCCAAACCTTAATTAGACAGACACGACGAAGACATTAGATCTAATGCCAATTAGGTACCTAGACTGAGACTCAATAGCATTTTCGCAATAGCAATTCGGTAGCGTTAATTTAATCATAGGTACACATACATATTAGTTTAGCTTTGTCATACGCATCCATGGATTTTCTTAGCGTTAGCATCACTTTAAACATAATATCGGCGCAGGTAGCATTTCATCTTAGTAGACTCTTAAGTCCGTAAGTTTTATAGGTGAAGAGAGACTAGCGAGCGTCCAACCCGGCTTTCTGGAGCCCCCTCAAAATGCCTGAGAGCGAGCACTTTGTGCTTTTGTCGGTAGGAGTGCAGCTTCCCGTGACACTGGTGAATATCTATGATCATTTTCGGAAGAAAATGGTTTTACATTGTTCAACAATCACGCTATGACCTTGTTGTACAATTTCTTTTATTATTTCAGCCTGAAACTAACTAATTACGAAGATATCATTGATACCATGTAATTGTTCGTTTTTGGAACCTAAGATTTTTAAACACGCAACTTTAGTTCAACCGTTGTAAAACCGAACAAAATTACGAAATTTTCTTGACATAACTGAAATGACTGAAATTACATTCGTTTCAGAATGCGTCGCTTGTTGATCCTTTTCGCATTATTTACTCTAGAATACCTAGTCCATTAATAATTCAAATGATGAGTCTCGTAAAAGTGCACATGTTTCATTAAATATTCTTTGGCACAGTGCCAAGGAGTTGCAAGCGAATAGATTGCCTTAGTATTGATTTGACAAGTTACAATTTGTCGATACGGCACCGTAGAATGAACGTCAACGAGGAGCGACATGCTTCGGACCGAGGGGTAATTGCGTAACACGTAAGTCAAAATGAAAGCTATTCCTACTGTTTACAGTAGGAATGGCTTTCATTTTGGCAGTTCGACCATATCCATTGTGTTAATTACGTTGTGACATATTTTTCGAACATATGAAGCAATGGATTATCAATATCGTTTAAAATTATTTAGATTCTGATTAATAGTGTATTACGCAATTAAGGTGCCGATCGTGACGTCCCTGTTACGGTGTGCGGTGGACACGCCACCATTGCCATAGCAATTAAATGTATTGCTGCTTCGGCGCCGTGATCTCGTTGTGAACAAACGGCCTAAAGCTCTATTTAAAACACTTTCGTTTCCAGCTCGGGACCTTTCTAACTCAGTGTTCGTATACAACAATGCATTCCTAAAGATTAATGAAACCAGCACCCTAATTGCGTAACTCACAATTAATCATAATCTGTTTCGTTTTGAAACAGATGGCTAAACCATTGCTTCATATGTTCGAAAAATGTGTCTGCTCAGCAACGTAAATAACGCAATGAATATTGTTGAACTGTCCAAATGAAACCGATTATGATTAATCGCGTGTTACGCAATTAGGGTGCTGGACACGTGTGAACAAGTTAATTGTATACAAAATGTATCTTTAGCTGATCCTAACGTGAAACTGTACAGCAAAGCACCTGCACTGGCCAGAGGGCCTCTAATTCATAAACACAAACACTGTATATACCGAACACAATAGCAAGACATTTCTAAGAACTCCACCAACCCATTTCTAGCCCCCACCTACTTAACTCCATGGTGACATCCACGTTATCAAATGAAAAGGTGTTCCAACCACACGAGTGGCATGTGACCGAACATTTGGTTGTGTCTTCATATTTTATTCAGTTACAATAATAAGCAACGTGCAGCAAACCCCTTCTATAATCTATATATCGTATCGATTTTCTAAAGGTTCTTTAAAAATTCTCATTTTGGAGTGAATATAAAGAAATGTATCTTTATATTCACTCCAAAATGAAAATTTTGGGGAGACCCGACTAAAAACTAAGCTATTTTTGCTTCGTTCACGGTCGCCGGTTACGAAGTACGCACCTGACCTTTCTCAAGAACATCACCACAGCGAGTGAAGGTCACGGATGCCCTTGGGCTTAGTGGAATCACGATTTTAGCAGCGTAGCATCTTAAGGCTAACCCAGGACGTCGGACCGAGATAAACGTTGTGCGACCAGTTACCGCCGGGACTTTGCTAACCCACCTGTTTAATTGTGGAAACAGACTAGATTTTAAGCCTTCCATTGTCTTGATGTGCTATCTCAATAGCCATGTACTAAAACGCGCGCTCGAAAACAGACGTATGTACTGTACATTGTACAACCTTGATATTTTTCGTACATGATCTGGAGTTTTGAGTTATCCAGGAATTTTAAGGCTTAGGAGATTTAAATCTGGCTTAGAATTTAAGCTGTTTAATTTCCAGTATGTGACGCCTGCATAGGTACATTTCCCACGGTTTTCGATTGACTGAAAGGACCCTGTTCGTGAAACCTTTATCAAAGAGAATTATTACAGGTAATTAATCATTGATATTCACATTTCAGGGTGTTTGGGACATCGACGCGCAAACTGAAACCATGAATTAAGCCACGATTCTAGACCCGTTTTTTTTTTGGATGGGAAATTATCAAATGACTTCTCCCGTTCTGGGCGGAGCGGGAGGGCGCCAGACTTTTCCTGACTAAAACTCACCCATGTTCCTTCAGTTGCCTGCGCCAGGGCCACGGTAACTCTTTCGAACAAATCCGCGACCCTGGCAGAGGCATAGGCCCTAGCAGACCCCTTCCATTATCGCTGACATCTCTTTGAGGAGCGCGTGGAACACTACGCGCCGTCGACCCGGGCCTGGTCCTTACCGGGCAGCGAGCTACCCATTGCTCGCCGTCGGCAAGCCCGCGCCTACGGTGGCCGGGAGTACGCTATGGACTCCTGACGCCCAGGGCGTCTCCTGCGGCGGCTAGGGGCGCGATGGCGCAAAGATTGTCTGTCCCTCACGCTCTCCGTCTCCTCCTTGGCGAGATTACTGCTTCGCAGAAGGAGGTGACGGCTTCCCATACACTCTCACTCCGTACCATGGCCTCGACCAGGCCCGGACGCGAGACATCGCCGCCACCGACCGCGTTCGCGAGGACACGGCGGGGCTGCGCCCAGGCAGGGCAGACAGACCTCCACCCTATGCTCTATCGTGTCCTCAAGGCGATCCACACAATGATAACACCCAGGCGTTTCCTCCCGCCTTATCTGGAACAGGAACCTCCCGAAGCAGCCGTGTCCGGTGAGGACCTGCCTAAGGCGGAAGTTGAGCACGCCGTGGGGCCTCTCCAGCCACTCCTCAAAGAAGGGACTTACCGCCGCAATTGCGGCGTGCCCAGCACTGGGTTGCGACAATAGCACACTCCATGACACCATGAGATCCCGCCAGAGCTCTGTACGCTGTGCCGTGATTTCCCGCGGCAGCAGTGCTACGCCCCGGCGTTTTGCCTCCTCGCGACACTCCCACAAATGCGCGAGGACTTTTGCCTCCAGATCCCGTGGCGGCAATCCGGCAAGGAGGCTCGTAGCCTCACCGGAGATCGTGCAGTATCCCCGGACTAGCCAGATGGCCATGACCCTATTCTAGACCCGCTAGTGTAGAAATTTTCCATCGGTAATCAAAAACAAAAAAACGACAGTTTCATAGATAGAAAAAAGTTGTTTGTTGTTTGATGATTTCCCATCCAAAAAAAAGAAACGGTAAAAATGTATGGAAAAGCTGATCTAATATTAATAACCGACGAGAAATTTGAACCAGTTCAATTAATCGGTACATGATTCTAATCATGTACTGAATCCATGATAACAGGTTGCGAGCTTAACCTGATCGAACGACCTGGGTGTCTATTATAACTTAGGCATAACACCCTCATCTCAGTTGTGACAAACAATATCGAGGTTTTTGTATTTCGGCAAGAAAAAAGAGGGATCTGAGGGAAAATACTGTAACATCACAAAAACTATCCTTCTCGAAATGCAAACTTCCAGCCTCCCCTTTTCGAAGTCAGTAAAAAGGAAAGTTTTAAACATTCAAAAACTTGTTAACATGGTAAACTTCATGTGTCTATTCTTCTTTCTTCAGTCAACTATCATTTTTTCTACTTCCATTATAAACTGCAGTCGTCATATGTAAGGGTCAGTTCTGCTAGAACGGAAAAATGCCCTAGCAATTAACCGGGTCGAAAATAGGACCGTATTACAATAACCTAAAGTACAAAATTGTATGAATATCGACGCTGTCGGCTCGACTCGACTGGGTTGCTCTTTTTTTCTATTTAGGCGTTGGTAATACGGTCCTATATTCAATGGAGCCAGTAAATTGCTCGGGCATGTTTCCGTTTTATCTATACTGGCCCTAAGCCTTTCAGTGCCCATGGTAACCCGCTCCCCTCACATAAGTATAAATAATCGGTAGCAAATTATCCCCTGGCTATGAAAGTACATTGTTTTGCTACAATCAACATCGTATGCATGACAGCCTAACTATCTTACATTCGAATTCTTCCGTCGATGAGGTTAATCTGTTTTCGTTAAATAAAATCTAGATTGGAACGTGGAACAATTTTGAGTCGCTGAGCGCTGATACATTGCTTTTACTCTACAAACGTTTGTTTCGGCACTCGAACAACTAAAATGCTCCATTTCGAGTAGATCTTAAAAAATGAAGAATCCCGCGCCCGATTACCGGTGACCTGAATATCCGGACTGCATTTCCACATCGGAGAAAAGCAATCTTTGAACCGCGATTAACGGCACATAAAAGTATCATAAGAAAACAAAATAATGATATCTCTGTTACTAACTCGTGTTCTGAACCTATGTATCACATATACATGTTTGTAGCAAATACGGTAGTCGTGCCAAGGTCGGCAATGTTGTGTAAAATTTTCCATTCATAATATTGCGAAGCAGGTTTGTTGCTATCGTATATTTGTTGCTACACGAGATTTGCCAAAACTATTCGAATGTAACATTCTTGGGCAGCTGGGCTTTTTTCTTTTAAAATATTACAAAGGTCGCTGACGATGTGCATTCTGCACGCCCCGTTTTATGTGCTTCCAGAAAAGGCTAGTCTAGTCATTCAAAAATGGAGTGAGGTCGATAGATGAATGTCGCAGGCATTACCAGTGGATATACTGCTAAATTAATATTATCTTGAACTAACAAAGCAACCGTGTCTTTTTTGCCGTGGTCTTTCTTGTATTTTGATTAAAGTGCAATATTGAAAACCTAGTCGTAACATTCAGTTTCAAAATGCAACATTAGCTACAAGCTCGTATTTGGTTTCAATGCTTTAATTAATGCCCACAAAACAGCAAAGGAACACTGGAAATGTATTTCCACTGTTTTTTTAGTCAGTTTTCATAAAAATAGTTACTTTAACCGGGAACTTCTGCTAACAATCCTCAAATAGCGCTCCGATACACTGAGCAGAAATGAAAATGGGTCAGCGATGTTGGTGGGTTAATACTAATCAATACTTGCAGCCAAGCATAATATAATATTCTCTGCTATAATCGATGCAGTTAGAAAAAAGGAGGATTATATTTGTTAGTTACTTTCTTCATGTTATGTTTTAACAATACCAGCCAGTTTTATTGTCCCACTGGAGACCAAAAGCCTATTCTCATACAGACAAGGTACAAGCGTGATCGCCAAGCTTGCTCATTAAAAACTCACATTTTTTAGGTTTCCCTCACGTTGTTCAGGTTTGGTCACGTTGTTTTCCTTCTACGAGACGGTGGTTTAAATTATAAATAAAAATACTTTTATTGTTACTTTCCCCAGCACGTTGCGGCGGGCGGTATAAGTTTTCTTGAAACTTGTACTGTTTTACGGCATCCCCTCTCGTACCCATTGTATGGACTCTAAATAACATCTCGAGAACAAGTAAGAATTTTATAACTTTTATATTTCAACAGTAACGGGATCGTAGGTACCTATACAGGGTGGGAATTAAGTTACCTGCATCCGTCAGGTGAATTTACCGCCATATTAAACAAGTGAACAAACAAGCCTTTGAAATTCATAATCGTAATAAAACTTCATACATACCTAGCCTATCTGCTTAGGATTTTCCCAACTGTTAGAAAAGGTGAGACTATGGAGATGACGACTAAGGGTCAATTCTCACCGAGACGCGGCGCGACGCGCACTTTTTAAGATCACGATACAAAATAGATCTTATTTACTTAACAATAAGGTATACGGGCTGCACAACGCGGTGCACCTTAGCGTTCTTCGACACGCCTTCGCGCTCGTAGTGAAATTATACCTTTTCGTGTTGTAAATAAATTAGATATTCTGTTGCTATCTTAAAAAGTGCGCGTCGCGCCGCGTCTCGGTGAGAATTGACCCTAATAGAAAAGTTTGGTAGAAAAAGACATTTTGCGCCGACCACAAATAAATTGGAATAAAGGAGGAGAATGATGATGATGATTGTATACAAGGTGTAACAGAATAGACGCAAGATCTGAATATAGTTTGTTCCTAATTGACTACTGAAATGTATTTTGCCATACCTACCATTGATTGAGCCAAAGAAAATTCAATCTTATGCTAGATGATATAAGACTCTATTATAAACGCATAAAGTAATGCTTGGGTCGACACGATTTTCTTAATAATATCAGTTAGCTTTAAAAATAATTAGTTGTGGTCATCGTATAATGTTTTTAACTCAATACTCTAATTGGGGTGTATGAGGTCTTGCATTAATTATGTTACTCGTTGTATACAGTGTACCTATTATTAATAGAAATGTACTTAGTAACATAACTAGATCCATGAATGATAGCCGGGACCAACGGCTTAACGTGCTTTCCCAGGCACGCAGGGTTCTTGGTATGTACAGATGGTCACCCATCCACGGATCAATCACAGCAAGCAAGGTTACGCTAACCTAATCGATCGAACCGTACGGCATCCATCGAAATAGTCGTATCTACTATTGTATAGGAACTTCGATTTCCTTTTCCACGAATCGAATTCGGGTTTCATAGCTCTAGTTATTTAGGAACGGGTAGAAACATTACATTGACGAATGAAGGTGAGTAACCATCCCCCCCCCGCTCCACCCACGTTGTATATTTCTTACAAATCACCTTTGTTATACTAGTTAAACGAGGAAAACTGTTCAACGCTTATGTGCCCCTCACATTTGTAGTTGAGAATAATTTATAATAGCAGCGAATTCAACCGATAAGAAATGCAAGCTGACTGAAACATCTAGCCGTTTCGCGTTTTCGTGACAAAATTATTAGAAACCAAATTCGTATGAAGAAATTCATTAAACATTTCAACTAGGTTAGAGCAACATTGATCGTAAATTCGATCTTACCGCCGCGTTTTACCAGATATGGCTTTCCTACGTCATGTTTATTGAATAAAGGACTGCACAAAGTGCAGCGTTCAATGGCACAGAATTGTCGAGGGACTCAACGAGCGCTTGGCCTATAAATTAAACTTGCCCGCTGGATGTAATAAAACAATCTATTCGAGGCTTGCCCTTACTCTGTATCAAGGAAAAACTGATAATGCTATACAATAGAAACGCAATCGTAACTCCGTATCGGAAGTGTTTAATAGCGAATAATACCTACAATGACAAATTAATTACGTAATAATGCTTGGAACACGTCATTTTATATGACAGTGAAGCATAGAATATAATAATTGTTTCAGCTAGCTGTGATTTTGAAAGGATTGTTCTATAGTTAAGACGATCTTATCAAGCTCACATGTGAATAGATTCTCATATTCACACCTGGGGTGTACTCCCTTGGCACGAAGTACGTAGTTTCGGCCGTAGTTACGAGTGTTTCTTACTCCTTATCACTTACGGACATAAGATTAGTTCAGGGCCCGAACTAAGAATGAATGATAACACGATATGACCGGCGTCCCTACTCCCGATTGGTTTTTGTCCGTCCTACTACTACTGAGGGACGGGCCCGTGTCCGGACTTACACGAGAAGACCACCAGATTGTGAATCAAATTAAATAAGGTGCTAGCTGCTCGAATTCCGATGAACCAACTTCCCACACGTCCGGAATAGTTAGGCGTGTTGCTTATTTAATTCAGTAGAGATGCGAGAATTTACATGCCGTGTTGCAGAATTTAATTAAACAAGTAACATTATATAACACTATCATCATCATTGAGACATAAGGTACTTTCGCATGGCTGCAACGCTTCATAAAACATTGTGATCTAGTTCATAAAAGTTCCTCACCCAAAATTTCGCCAGCATTATTTTGTCGTGATATCAGTCTATAATTGCCCACTGCTGAACATGGTCCTCACTCTTAATTTATTTGGATTTCAAAGTCTCTTCCCAGGCTTTACCTACCAGATTAGTTCCAAAATAGTTTAGCATTTTTGTATAAAATAATCAACCACATTTATGTTTATCACCCTTATTGCGTAACACACTTTCAATCACAACTCGAAAGATTTTGAAGGAAGTGCTAACCCATTGCTCCATGCGTTTGTAAAATTCGTCTGCTCAACTATGTAAATAACGCATTGTATGATGTGGAACTGTCAAAATGAAAGGTATTGATTGCCTCTGTAGGTGTTTAACACAATCACCTCACATAACCTATCTGAAGATGGCAATAAAAATAGTACATACCACATCCGTTTAATCCCACGAGGCCGTATCGTCGGCCGCAATTCAACTCCAGGAGTGTATCCTGGAGCAGTTCACTTCCGTAGAATGTGATAGAGAAGTTTGCGATCTTGATGTCCCTGGACCTCGGGTGGACGGCAAGGGAGCCGGTACACGACCTGGCCTCCGAGTTCATCTTGGCTTCCTCTTCCAGCTTGAGGCATAGTGCCTCTGTAACAAAGAATATGGCTTTAGTATTTTTTTATGTTTAACATAATAATATGTTTTACCACATTTTTGAAAATTCATCCACATTTTTTAATGAACTCTGATGTATTCAATATTCAAATCCTTGTAACCAATTGATGTTATTTCCAGTTAATCAATATCAACTTCAAACCAGTGCAAATTGAGGCGATTTAAGAATTCAATTGACTGGTACACACTATTGAAACTCATAAGCAAAAATATTGAAGTTGTAGCAAACTGAACTTTATGTGTGTGTAGTAAAGTCTGGAAAGTAAATTATGCAGGGTAGATCCATATTTATAAACCGCCCATGGTTTGGTGACTGTTTTTGTTCAATATATCAAATTCTAATGAGTACTTAAGCAGTTTAATTGCTTCTAAATAGTTATGTAGTTTTTAAGTGAGAGCCTTAAAACTTGCCTACATGATGGAGTTAAATGGCTTTTACAATGTTTTCACAATAACAGTGTTGCTAAGTAGGAACGCTTTTTTGTGAAAACATTGTAAAAGCCAATTATTTTCAAAAGATTAACATATGTAAGTTTCTTGCAGGCTCTTCTCCATAGGAAATAACCTATTGGAACCATTCACCTAGCTTCTGACGTAGCATATGTGCCCGTAACTATAAGTATAAGTGAAATAAAATATCTTGTTTTTCAATGAAACGGGCTCAAGTCCTGACTCTCGAGCTGCTACTGAGAAATTCCAGATCGAAAATCTCAATAACACTGCCCAATAGGGGAAATTTAACCCAGGACCTCTGGAAAAACCTGTGCATGTGTTGTATTAGCAAGGTCACCTCCTTCTGTGACAGATTGAGATAAATGTGTATTATTTCTAATAAGAATCATTATTCCTCTCAACTAAAGCACCTGCCATCTAATCTCATCACCACCCATGGTTGACTGGTAGAGAATGCCTAAGGCATTAAGTCCGCCTTTGTACCCGTTTTTTGCGTGGGAAAAGTTTAAATAAATAAATAAACAAGAAAGAATCCTAGTATGACTGCAAAGGAATTTAGGAAACAAATATATTCATTTCGATAGTTTAAGGATCTTTGCAAAGATAAAAAAAACCTTGACTAGAACTGATCTAATACACTCTTGTTTTTGCTGAATAATATTAACTGAGTGGATAACCACAACTAAACATGAACCTCCCACAGCCCACCTGTTCATAAGAGTGACATGATGGAGTGCTAAAGAAGTTATAATCAACACAGATGAAGCACACTCCGGTCAAATTCGCAACTATAGAGCAATAATTGAGGCATATTTTTGTCATGGAAATCCAAACAGTTCATAAGTTATATAAAAGCAAATATTAAGGTACCATTCGGAATATAATCAATAGATTGTGGCCAGTTTAAAAACCAACTATGGATAATAATGCAACAAGTACCAAATGTTTCTCAAGTTACCTAATACATAATTACATTGAATTTAACAATAGTTGCTGCTGGCAAGATGGAGAATTCACAACATTTTGGTGAAAGCATGACTAATGCAATGGAACTTTTTGTTTATTTTTGTTCCCAAGTCTACAGTAGCTAACTGTTAACCAGTGGCCCATGACTTGGTTGCAACAGATAATTGAAGCTGCCACACTATAACAGATGGATTTGTTTGTCAGTTCTAGCTTAACTTCCTGAAGTCATAATCAGATTTTATGCAAGGTTTTCTAGATTACTTTTTTTTGAACATTGTAGTAATATCAACAGCTGCAACATAGTGCCATAAGTCAGTAAGGGAAACTAACTTAGTATTCTCCAAAAAATTGTCCTGACACAAGATATTTTTACTTGCGCTGTTCACGAACCTGTTTCATGCACACCACAACACAAAACCATTCCCCACAGGCCATAGATCACAAAGGTATGGCCTGATTGTGCAGAGCTAGCTGATTGACTCATCATTAAGGTGATTTTATAATGGCAGATGGTATGTAACACTATGGCTCAGGTTGGGTGTTTATTTTTTATTTATTTTTTGGGTGGGAAATTATCAAAAACTTCTCCCACCTTGGGTGGAGCAGGAGAGTGTGTCAGACTTTTGCTGACTAAAACCCACCCGTGTTCCCTCAGTTGACCCCGACCCGCCACGTCGCATCCCATCGCTTAGCCGTGCACTAACTTTTTTCTTTTTGGCCTCTCCCAAATCTCGAGGAAGGTTATGGGCTATTTATTATCATAAATAGCCCATAACCTTCCTTGAGATTTGGGCTATCAAATGCAAAAAGATTTTCCCAAATGCGCCTGGTATTTCCAGAGATTACCCCCTAGATACTAACTTACAAACAAATTTTATACCTTTATAATATTAGTATAGATGTATAGATTAAATACTGCACTTTTAAATTATTCAGCACTGCATAGTGCATAGTGGTTATATCTGGCATACCTAACTAATTTTAAGTACTGTGCTGTTTTAATGTATCACAGTAAATAGAAGGATATAAAAAAGTTATTAAACATAACTTTTATGCATTGCATGCAGAGAATTGTGCCGTAAATTGTGTCAGGTGGCGAAATACGGAACTAATATTTTATTGTATTGAATTTGACATATTTTTGACATTTGCATCAACAAGCAGAGCCACCCTGTACTGGAAATTCACACTGAACCCTTTGTACACACATATTCATCAAATAACCCTTTCCCACGCTTATTTAGACTTTTATATAAGAAAATCAAAGGAATACCGCAAACAGCACACTTAAATGTGTAATTTATTGAAGTTCAGAGTTTTTCAATCTACACCCCAGGAGTTGTCATTAACCTAGACACACGAAATAACTTTCCAGCAACTTTAAATAAATAAATACAGTACATACAAAAGTTTTGCAAATTAAAAAACAAACCAAGGCAACCATGTAAATGCAAATTAGTGTGCCATGTGGTTCAGTGTCTATTAAAACGTAATTGCTCTAGACTACTCAAGCGTATTATAGACCCCAACAACAAAGCCTAGGTGACACATAGGTACTGTTAAAGTTGAAATAAATAAGTATTTATGAATAAAAGTTCTTATTGCCGGAAAAGATTGGAATATCAAATTTCATGCTGGTATTTACCTTCTGCGGTAAGCTCACGTTCTTCCTCCTTGCCGTTCGTAGCAGATCCATTCTCCTCATTAGTCACTCTCGCTACAGGCTTCTTGTTTCTGCTGCCCGCCTGCTCTTTCTTCTTTTGTTGGGCCCTTTTCTTTGCGTCAGACGGCATTCTGGCTACCTGATCAACGCTAATTTTTTATTACACGAACACAAAAAATGTACCAGTACTTGAGATTTACGAAATCAACTCTTGATTTCGTAAATCTTTTAGGTAAGGCACCGCTATAAATCCCACTACACTGATGAAATAACCTTTGAACCAACCACTGTACTTAATTCACGTGTTTATGGTGGAATAATTAATATTACCTAAATTACTTTTATGGGATGATAAGCAAGTCGTCAGCGTCTACACGTGCTGAATTAAAAAGAAAGACATTTGAAAAATCACAGATATACAAATGTCAGACAAAGACAAGATTGTTTTTTGGAAATAGTATTGCAACATATAAAAATACATTTAATGGGGATTTTGGTAGAGAAAATTCGCGGACATTATCTAACTGCCACCGAAAAATCACGGGAAAACAATATGTTTGCTGAAGTAGCAGATATGTTAACATGGAAATTTATAACTTATAACTTTGGTGTAATTTAGTAGTTATCTCACCAATCTAATGACTCACTGATGGATTCCCTTCCGCCAAGCAAGCAACACTGACGATTTCACCGATGACCAACTAATAACGGTAAATGGAGTTTTTCGGTAACAAACTGAACCGTAAAATTAGGATCGGACAATATCAGTGCTACTGGAAATTGTAGCGACATCTGTGCCTCCACATATGTAACACTATACCACAAAGCTCTACGTTTACAATAACATAATTATTATAGACAGCGCCAGCGAGTACCTAAACACCGTCACAAAATTATCGACCGCGCAATTTGCTAAACAAAGTAATAGGTAACACTAGCACATAAATGTCAACAGCTGCCAAAAAAGGCAGCGGTTAGATGATCCACTTCTTGAGCACCAGGTTTCAGGATCCAGTCTGGCCACTATATAGTTTCACATGATAAACGTATTTTTCTATTTAACAACATCGCTTGACCGTTGAAACGGTTTTTAATTATCTTTTAATTTAAATGTATGAGAACCATATACATTCTGAGGAGTCAATTACCTAGCAGAATTTATATTGTTACAAACTAACAGTAGAAATGTGGGTGTTCATGAATATTCAAGCCACCAGTTGGCGCCACTTTGACAAGAGGTCTTCCAGTTCGACAATGAACTTACTTAACTTAAAATATTTGATGTCATTCGTTCCATTCTTTCGTTCACCATTCAGTCCGTAGACGCTTCGACACTTTTGACAGGTACCCGGACCTGACGTCTCAGTGCTGCCACCTAGTGAACGTCATTTCAGACCACCCTCATTACTTTCATTTTGGCAGTTCAAGAACATTCATTGCGTTATTTACATTTAAATATCCTTCAAAAGATTCTGATTATGATTGATAGGGTGTAGGTACCGCAATAGGGTGCTGGTACTTATTTTATTATTCAGGGTGTATTCCTCTATTGTCGTTCTTAATTGGAATCAGTGTGAGTTTGCTTAGTGCTTAGTAGCATGAACAAAATGTTTACCGAAACTTGTCTAATTGTCGGCTAAGTGGTTCTCGGTTAGACAGTCTTCACAATAGAATAGTTAGTGAGATAAACTTGAAGTTTTTGATAATTATCAGATTTGAAATGATTTTGTTTAAATGTTTACTTACAGCTACTTTTACAGTGAACATTTAGTCATTACTAAATGTGCATTAATCCACTTTTTTCGTTTATCACATTATCACATAACCAAAGAAAGTGTGGACTATCTGTGGGAAAGTAATAGAATTTGACACTATTTGATTTCTTTTTCTTTTTCTTTGAAATTTTCGAGCATCCAGAAACACAACAGTACATTTATACTTCGTAATTATGTTTTTTTCACTTCTAAGATGAGATTATAATTATAATAACGTGAAGTTTTGCGTAAAAACTTCGGATTTGCGCCACCAGATGGCAGACCCTTCGTCGTGCATGTTCCCTATACAAGAACAAAGTTTTTTTTTTTGGGCATCTCGCAGTTGGCCTTGAGAGGCCGTGACTGCTCAACCGGGCTTTCCTGGGGCTGCCATTAAGAAGTTAATCTTAACGCCTCCAGCCAGGGCTTACAAACTAAAATTTACAAACTAAAATTTACAAACTAAGCGACTGCACGCTGAGGGCACCCCCTGTGGGGTACGGACCTCGGCTCAGGGCGTCACTGATAGGGGGACAGCTATCATTGGGGACAGGCTGGATCGAAATATTGGCATTATTATTATTAGAGGGGGAATTTAAAGCTACCGGCTCAGCTGCGGCGCGGGCTGGCGCTTCAACGAGCAAGGGTCGGTCGGGGAACAAAGATTCAGCCAAGGAACACAATATATACCACATGGATTCAGTAAGGATTTTGAAATAATTACCCTGGCATCGTGTGCGTTACCCAGGCCAGATGTTGTCGAAAATGGTCATTTGAATCTAATAGATAATTAGTTTTGCGGCTTCTGTAATTGTTGCGCACATTTTTAAATTTGTTGCGCTTATAGTTTTTTAATTATTTCACAAAAACATTTCCTGCTGGGGTAACGTTATCCCAGCCAGACCTTTTTCTTTCTAATGGGAATATTTAAATAAATACTAGCTATAAAATTAGTTGTCTAGATGAAGTAAATGTTGTGCCTTATTTTGTATTTGTTCTTTCATCGGTTGCGAAGTTATTCGAGATTTTGCTGGGGTAACGTTTTTGGTTTTGCTAGATCTTTGAAACGGTTAAGCGGATTCTTATCATATTTTGTACATGACTTCTTAGGAATTAGTTTAAATTTTTTCTGCAATAAAAAAACCAAAATAATGCATAGTTTAAAGATTATTTCATTAAATAGAAAAACACTTCAATTGGTTCCAGCACTCTCAATAAGAGGTCTAAAGACTTACTTTAAACGTTATTTTAAAGCTTGTAAATGCCTTCAAATGTATGTGAAGTTTCATTAGTATCCTGTAAGTATTTAACAAGTTATGATGATATTCAGTTCTTCACGAGCACGGTCTTGATGCGCGCGGTGTTATTTGGCCACTGGATTGGATATATGAACTGAATGTTATGTCAATTATTAGTTGTTCAGTTCAGTTGTATATCAGTAAAATTTCAGCGTAGTACATTGGATAATTAATGAGATAATACGATTAAAGTCATTAGGAAGTGAAAGACCGAGGTAACCCGACCAAGTTTAGGTGGTTACGAAAAAGCGAAATCGCAGAACATTATGGTACCTTCTAAAATAAAGTAAGTCTTTAGACCTCTTATTAAGAGTGCTGGAACCAATTGAAGTGTTTTTCTATTTAATGAAATAATCTTTAAACTATGCATTATTTTGGTTTTTTTATTGCAGAACAAATTTAAACTAATTCCTAAGAAGTCATGTACAAAATATGATAAGAATCCGCTTAACCGTTTCAAAGATCTAGCAAAACCAAAAACATTACCCCAGCAAAATCTCGAATAACTTCGCAACCGATGAAAGAACAAATACAAAATAAGGCACAACATTTACTTCATCTAGACAACTAATTTTATAGCTAGTATTTATTTAAATATTCCCATTAGAAAGAAAAAGGTCTGGCTGGGATAACGTTACCCCAGCAGGAAATGTTTTTGTGAAATAATTAAAAAACTATAAGCGCAACAAATTTAAAAATGTGCGCAACAATTACAGAAGCCGCAAAACTAATTATCTATTAGATTCAAATGACCATTTTCGACAACATCTGGCCTGGGTAACGCACACCCTGGCATCACAATCATTATTTTCGATTAGGTATCAATTCAAATCTACGTTAGTCTATGGTTAAGTTTTAGTTGACAGTGACTGTCTATGTAGTCTGTGACCAGTGTGACCAGATTCAGTATTTTAATACTTTTTGAGTATATTTTAGTAAGTTTTCTAAGAGTCAGTATTTTTAAAGGTATATTGGCGGAAGCCAGTATTTTTGGGTATATTTTGGAAAAAAGTTATGGCAATACCATAGCCATGTCATAAAATTATTAAAAAAAAATACTGCGTACATTGATGTTCAGGGGAATTTCCGGATTTATTCTATATTTCATTTTGGAGCAAAGATCAGTAAGTTACAGATAGGAAATGACAGGTGGGCCGCCTAGAATTACAAATAGTATCAAATCATTCAGTCACAAAATGATTTTCTGTTCTGCACTTGGCTTAAACTTTGAAGGTTTGGTTTCAAACTTTCAAATATAAACTTAGGGAAATTCCCGAATTACTGAAAGTTTCAATAATTCGGGAATTTTTGAAACTTTTGAAAATTTAGTAGTTTAAGAAATGTTATAGAAACTTTCCCATGCGAAGTACAGCCAGATCAAATGCAGATAATTGACGAAGAATATAGAACACTCAAATTTGATCGCGAAGTAAGCAATTTATTACAATCTTCGAGTACTGGCTCACCCCTTTCTTGTGAACAATTTTGGTTGGAAGTTGGGAAAATTTCTAACAGTGATGGGACATTAAAATACAAGAATATATCTAGTTTCAGAAAAACTCTGTTATGTATACCGGTGTCGAATGCTACATGCGAGCGCATATTTTCACAGATTAATTTAATAAAAACGGAACAAAGAAACAAATTTATACAAAAATGTATCTGCAATTTTAAAAACCAAACAAGGTATAAAAGATGAAGGAGGCTGTGTGAATTTTAACCCATCAAACAGAATGTTAAAATATAATTCTAATATTTATTGCGATGATGAAAAATTTGTTTTGAAAATCAGTATTTTTATTGGTATATTTTCCCTGTGCAAGTTGGTATATTTCAGTATTTTTTTAAGGAGCTTCGGTATTTTTGTAAAATTTAATCTGGTCACACTGTCTGTGACAGTGACAGCGCCAGGTCAAAGGATCAAGCGCGCGCATCAGGTAGGTATTTGAAAATTAAATCAAACCGTATTATAGTTTTATTTATTTATTCAGGTAAATATCCATCAACAGCCAATAGTAATTCATTGAAATATTTCAACAAAATAATTATATATTTCACAGTGATATAGAATGAATAAAGTATTTGAGATTAAGGCTTACTGCGGATTTAACATTAAATTCTCATGTATTAATAACAGGTAATTATTAGTTATAAGAACACTGATTTTATTGCACATTGCATAGATCTTACTTTGACGATTGTGTAATAAATTTTCAGTATCGTACTTGGTGGTAGCAACTGTCTTCGAAATGATCTAAGAGTACCTCATGTTCCCACCAAAGCTTTAAATTTTATATCGATACATATTGCGTATTATGCCACATGCGATGTCAACTATTCTTTATTATTTAATATGGACTTGTAATAATATATTTTTTAATGCTTTGCTATGGTACTTGATTCTCTGTTTGAGTTATAAAGATTTTGGGCTACATGTCACCCCACTGGCTAACGTACACGTAACTCGCCTCATTTATGTCATCTATTATGAATTTATGAAATATTAGTAGGTACCTATTGCTTGGCATCAACAAGGCAGCGCATAGACGGTTTTACAAATACGTCTTAAAGTACTTAGATCCTCAACAACTATAATGTATTATAAATATTATTTATTTAGGGAAAAAGGTAAACTAGCAAAACTACTTAGTAAGCACAATACAAAATTTGTTTCTACCTATCCTAAGTATAGCCTAGAACTAAATTACACCAAAAATTGCATTAAGATTCGACACACACACTACATGTATGATATAGCACTCTTAACAAAATTATTAAAACGAATAACAACAGTGTGTGAACAAAATGCTGATTACATTTTTAATAAATATAACATTTATAAAAATATCACGGCTTTAATATTTCTTTATAATTTGCTATTGGAGATGGGGAGAGGAGGTCTTCTTCATGCAATCTTCTATTAACAGGTTTTTATTATTCTGCTTTCTTCCGCGTGGAAGAGACGAGTATTCCATAACACAAAACCTTTCAATACTTCTCTTAATTCCCTGTTGTTCTAATGGTGAATGCCAAACAAATAATTAGATACAATTAGGTAAGTATTCGACCACTTAAGGATTCTATTGTACATACCACAATACATCATGACGCCTCGGCGTGGAGACTGCACAGTTTAGCTATTATCATTTGTAAGTAGATATTTACCCATCAATCATTCCACATATTTCAGCTGGATACATAGGAACAAAGATATCTTTCCTTTCCGAATATGTTTCACAGCAGTTTAAAGAAGAAACAGATTTAGTCACAAAATTCTTGTTAATAAACAAACAAACATGCATGTTGTGGCCGCGCCATGCATTAGGGCAACATTAGATAAATCAGATATTTTCCGAAGCACAGAACCTTAATCATAAAAAATGTAATAAACAGTATACGCTAGTTAGGAAGCGTCGAATCGGAAATCGTTAATAAGGAAGATATATTTGCCTTAAATACAACCGTCCCCGGTGGCATATCTTAACGCGCTCTGTTCATATACCCGACGTACATATTTTAGTGTGTCAGGGAATCAGGAGCAAAGGAGAATCACTTATTATCTATATATGAACCTTTACAGCAATTTAATATTTTTCTAAAATATGTAAGTGAGAAAATCTTGCTATATTGTATCACGAGAAGTAATGTGAAACTGTTTGATTTTTGTCAAAGAGCGTTAGAGAAGCTATCATATGAGGATATGAGTAGGTTAACATCATACCCAACTCGTACAAAATGTCGTGTGGTGATACATTTTCAACGTTCACTGATAAGCAGAACTACTGGATGATTTTATACAGAGTGTCCATTGATTGTTGACAATGCTGAAATATATCTTTCACGGACATTCTGCATGTAGCCCATAACATATAACACGGACAAAATTTATAAACAGAGTGTAAATAGGCTAATGGTAGCAATAATACCTATATATATATGTATATATATATTACATAAATCCTATAATATTCGACTAATTTGTAATAATTTGAAAAGTCTACCTAACACTCAATATTAAGACAGGAAAAATTTACTAGTTTTTGTTAAATTCTAATATCTAGGGGATAAACATTTAGAAAGGCAATAGACAATTTTAAAGGCCTACCTATATAATATTTCTTTTAATTTAATAATATTTTTCTATCAAAACAAGAATATGGAGGTTTTAATACTTTTTATTTGTTTTTCTATTTTTTACTGTAAAACTTGGGTTAGAATCAACTGTTTATATTCTGGAAGCGGATATTTTCTAACATATATAATATAATATCCCGATTAAACTAGTATTCAGACTTAAATAATAAGAAGCAATACCACAACAATACAATACATAACAGTTAATTGCCCTAAACAAACGCACAACACAATCAAGTGGTATAATTAATTCGTAAGTATATAACATGAACCACTATTTGAGTCCGTTAGCAAAATGATTAAGTAACTACATTATAACAACATAGCAGGCTTTTATTCTACAAAATTAGCACATGTAAATAAATTAGAGAGCAATCGTAACTAAAAATTAAAAAGTTATGGGATTGGAGCATAAGGCCTTTGATAGTCATAGAGTAGGTAAGGCCAGGTACGTTCCTCTATATGGATTGTGGTGTTTCTATGTCCTTATCTTTTCTCTGATATTCATTCCATATTTATATCTGGTCAAATTGAGGCGAATCCTGCGCGGCATGCAACACAAATTCACTAGTGCAGATTGTGTCAACTAACTTCAAATATGTAGGTGTTCAAACTAGCGCGAATAGTCGCAGTATTCACCTCAGTTTTAACAGTCCTTTATGCGTCGGCGTAAAACCTTATTTCGAGACATCCGTAAGGTTAAACCTTATATAATTTATTCCAAACATGTTGCTTATACTAATCACAGCTCGTTCCTTACCTCGTGTATAGTATAGCTGCTCGCATTCAACTAAAATCTATTTCCATACCCATTTGAATTCAAAATAGAAACCTTCTATATAGTCTATATTTCATATTGAAAAATAGAAAGTTTTCTTTTGAAGCAACTGCACTCTTTCAAATTAGATTGGTAATGTGAGGACACAGTCGGAAACTTAACATATTGTAACCAACATGGACGGTCTAATTAGAGAGAGCGCTCAAGGTAAACAAATAAAAATAAATAAAATAAATAAAAAAAATGATAATTTATTGTAATCACAGTATGAGACCGACGTTCAATCGGTGTATCATTTTACTCTATCCACCTCAATTTACCATCAAATGCAACCAATGATTCGCTACACAAGTACAAGCTTAAAAGATTACAATATCCGTTCAAAACAATTAAAATAATTGGAATACGTCACATATGTAGAATAAATAAGACTTAACATGCACAAGAGCTATGTACAACGAAATGCAATTTGCTAATACGCTTAAATTAGAATGTGATGCGAGTTGAGCTCGAGCGTTGGGGCGGTTCGGCGGCGACCGTCCGCGTGACGTCACAGGCCTGGCGGGCGCGTTGCGATCACGTCATGTTGACGCCGAGCGACCGGCTGGCGTACTCGTACACCACGTACGAGATGGACACGGCCGGGATCACCTTGATGAAGTTGGGCGTAATGCCCCGGTACAGGCCTCGCACGCCCTCGCGTTGAACGATCTCGCGGAACGCACCGCGCATTGTGCCCTCCGCGCCTTTAGCTGCTTTCTCTGGAACAAACAAGAAACTTCTGTTAAAGATGGTCCAGAACACACAGAGTGGCAACCAATAATCGATAAACTCTATGAAAACTGGTCAAAGGCCAAGAGAAACGTAGGAAGCTGATGATGTAACTAGTGCTCAACAGAAAAACGACGATGTAGTCAAAATCAAAAGTCATTTATTCAAACTAGGCTGAGAGTCAGCACTTTTTGAACGTCAAAATTACATAAGGCAGTCCCCAAAAAACGCCCACCCTTCGCAATTTCCGACGAACCTATACTCCATTTACAATAGCATTAGACAGAAGTTAAAAAAGGTTATTTTTAATGTTCACTTCGTAATAAAATTACATTAAACGTGTTGCAGTTACGATTAATGGCAAATTTATTATAATTTATTTAAATATTAGCTGTCACACTTTTATTGTAATTATGTGTAACTATTTATTTATGAAATTATGTGACTTTCATTTATATAATTATTTCATTTTAAAATTAAAGTGTCAATGCTAAAAACCTAAAAGAAGTAGGAGTGAACAATACTGAGTGACTAAATTAGCTGATGACGACGAAGTTTTACCAACGTATTATGGGTCGTAAATTGTTTTTAAAAATAAAGTATTGTAAAAAAATATTTTATTTCCTTTATTCTTAATTAGATTTAAATCATCATGTGATTGATTTTTTCATTCATTCGTTTTGTTGTAGGTTTGTAATGTGTGATGAAGATGTTATTATAAATAGAACATTATTTAAAATAAAATTACTTTTACTTCGTTTATCTCAGTATTGCTGTCTTAAATCTACCTAAAAAAGTTATAACTTAACTTTGAAATAAAATGTTTTGCACTCCTGCTTCTACAAGCCTCTTTTTTCTAAAGCTATAATAAATGGAGTATAGTCAATAATATTACACGAGAACGACTGAGGGTTAACTTATAATTTATTGCTCCCATATAAGTTGCATATTACACTGGTTTTTTCCACAAATTTTATCTATAACTAGCTTTTGCCCGCGACTTCATACGCGTGGACTTTAGAATCAAGTAGATAATATTTTTTTTTATAATATATAGCCTATTTTTTAAGTTAGACCTCTCGGAATACATCATTGAAAACTGCATTCAATTCCATGCAGTGGTTTTTGCGTGATGCGGTAACAAACATACAGACAGACAAAAGTTCTAAAAACCGTTGTTTTGGCGTCTGTTGCTCTAATAAAGACCCCCCATACTATTTTTTCTTCAATATCTTTTAATGTACAGACATCGGCCTGTTACAATTTCATTATAATGTATAGATGTTAATACGTGAAACAAAAACTTTGTACCCCTTTTTACGAAAATTACGCAGACGGTGGAGTATGAAATTTGGCACAGTTAAAGTTTATACGTATGGAGAATGAGTGAAGTGAGCAAATATTGTTGTAGAAGTAATATAATAATGCATTAAGTGATGTACCGATTAGTCGGCCATATTTATAGTCGGTGACTAGTCGGCTAAACCATCGACTAGTCGGCCCATTTTTTACTCGTATTAATATGCTTAAAATTTTTATAAGACGGTGATTGAAATGCAACTGAAATCTTTACAGTTATTATTTTTTATTATAGAATACAGGAAAAATTCCTAGTGTGGGGCAACGTTTTTTTTTTTAAACAAAAAAAAAAGGAATTGAAACCCTTGGTCCGGACTTAGATCCAGAAATTCAATAAAGTAAAATTTATTAATACTTCTAACAAAAAATATGAAACTCTATAGCAGACAATTGGCAATAAGTAGGTTTGCCATTTTGAATATTGCTGATGTCACCTGGACTCAACCGAAAGCAATGATCGGTTTTGCAGCCGACTAATCGGCCAAAGTCATAGTAGGCGAATCTCTAAATGCATTACATTAAGTGTTTAAAGAAATTATGGTCGAATTTCTACCCCTGGCCGACCACTAGTACATATTATTATGTGTTCAGTTTGACGCTGATCGATGGGAGTAAAGTCCAGTTTATCGCTGACGCTTATCGGCTGAAGAGTTATCGGCTATCCAAACCGAGTTCCTAATTCCGTAAATGACATCTCTAACTTTCCATATATGTAATTCCGTTGACATCCCTAACTTTCCATAATTATATGAAATTACGTCAATGACATCCCTAACTTTCCATATATGTAATTCCGTCAATGACGTCCCTAACTTTCTATATATGTAATCACTAGCTTCTGCCCGCGACTTCGTCCGCGTGAAATTTCGTCCCTCGATCCACCGCGTGACATCCCATCATCCGCCTGCATTACTTCGTTGTCGCTTAGCGGTCTTTCGGACTTTTTCTCTTTGCTCGGCTCCTAAGGGTCGTAGCGTGATGTTAAATAGCCCATAACCTTCCCCAAGAATTGGGCTATCAAATGCATAAAGTATTTTTCAAATCCGCCTAAGCATTCCAGAGCTTATACATACAAACTACTATTTTTACCTCTTTATAATGTTAAGTACAGATAATAATTTATTTGCAATAGGTATTGGTACAGTGGTGTTAATGTCAATAATAAGGTCCTAATACACGGTTAGACATATGGCATCCAAAATATTATAACGTATTTAATAGTAGCATATAATATTTATTTCCAATTTTGATTTGAACGTTTGATTTGAAAATTTTAATAAATATTAGAACCTATAGGGTTCTAATATTTATTAATTTGACAATACTTTCAATATTAATGAATCGACATATATGTATTAATTTAAAACAGATTTAACATTTATGAATTCATTTTTACAATAAAATCTGTTTTTTTCAGCTGCTATAATTTTAACTTTATAAAAAGTTCTTTTATATGAATATTATAGATAAGTCCACTCATATGATAACAGTTCTTTTTATTTTTACATTCTCTGTAAAAATAAAACGTAACGTTTGTTGCCCTAGACAGAACTATTATATCTAGATCACGTACTCTTCAAGTGCATCGGTCTTCAGCCTCAGTTCAAAGCGATATCGAACATATTTAGCACATTCTTAAATTAAATGTGTAATTAACATTAAATTAATAATCTTTCAGTACTGAGTTTAAAAAAAGACTTTTGTCAATACGCCATTAGTATAATCAGCTTATAATGTTTCCACTGCTGGGAGACAGGCATCCACATGTCCAAACAGCAATTACCTATACAAAGTCGAACGCTTGCCTGAACCCACTACCAGCGACGGGGTGTAATTTTTTCTAAGATAGAAGCCGGCGCGAAGCTGGCTTTAACTTACTGACTTATCAAAAAATTTTACTTTATCATTCTAAAATTAATATAAAGAATTAAGCGCAATAAAATTTAACAGCTCAAAACCAAATAAAAGCTGCAATATTCCTCCATCTCATTCTCGCTGACGATTTTTTTCTATATCAGTCTCTATCGTAACCCGTTGTATAGCGACTTGCTCTCGTCTATATCAAGCGGTGCCTAGTGACCTAGAGTGACATCATTACGAGATCGCTGTTGTATGAATTTTTAGTTCCCGATTATGACGTTTTGGCGCCGGGTTAATTTAGAACATTTTTTTTTGTTGTAGTAATACAAAGCTAAAAATAAGCGATTTTGTTGTTTGAATGTTATGGCGAATGAAATACCCGTAGAGTTACTATATTTTTTGGCAATAGTAGACACTATGTTCTATGTTATGGGTTTGGTTTCCGCACTTAGTCCTTCAAGTGGACCATTGTGCGTGAGCTATGGCGGCCTTCGGTTATCATTCTAGTAGTTGCCATTCCATAGTAGACACTATTGACGTGCCATTTTTCAAAAGCGGTAGAGATGCGAATCACCGAATGGAAGCCGGTAGGAATCGTGTTATATGGTGCTTTCGCTACTGCCCACTACCTACCGACAACTCGGTAAGTCGGGGCCAACACCATTGCGATACTACTGTCAACATCGTACTCATATAGAAATATTCTAATGATGTAATAAGTAAAGCGTAGTGACCGTTATCACACGTTGATAAAACATGGGAAACTGTTTTAATATACTTAGGTGTAATCTGCGGACAAGGAAGTGCCAACTAACGCTGTTATCAACGCGAAGACAGACATGTGATAACGTTATCAGGTAGGGTGCTATAAGTGATTTTTGGACCATATCTAAATGTATTTGATATTGATAATTGGCGTATTGAGCAGTAATGGCTCAGTGGTAGCGGGCCCGGCTTACGAGTTGTAGATCGTGCATTCGAAACCAGGCAGGCGCTTTACTTAGTGCAATTTATTTCAATACCACTGCTCTCCAAACGGTGAAGGAAAACAGAAAACCGCAATGACCTAGAAACATAAATTCGAAGACATGTTACATATACCAAACCGCACTGGGCACGCGGGATGGATTATGGCCCACTCCCTCTCACAGAGAGGGAGGGTTGTGTCCCAGCAGTGGGAACGTTATAGGCTGATTATACTAGTGTTTTGAAAGCATACATTACAATTTGGTTAATCTTGTATTAGGCTATCTGCTATGCACAGATATAGAACAGACTTGGGGAATATATAGGCATTCGTAGAATAACTACTATTTACTATTTACTCTATTAACAACCAACGTTTACTCTATTAACAACCAACATTTACTCTATTCAATCTTGATTTAAATATGATTCGCGGCCGTATCAAATATTCTTTTATAGAATTACAATCATAAAAATCATCAATAAATCTCTCTCAGTACATTTTACTTACAATATTGAATGACTATTCTAACTTAAGGGGAACCTAGTCGCGGGCTCGAACTCACTGGTGGGCCTGGCTAAATATCACGCTGTCTCACCAGGCTTCGTGTCCGACAGAGATAGTATCAGTGATGAGCAGTTAGACGCTAGTCTACACGCACAACGTTATTGAGTGAGATGCAGGATCATAGTAAAAAAAATCGCGAAAAAATTAAGAAAAGTCCTTTGTAAGATTGGGTTTTATGAAAAAACCAATGTATAAATCAATGACCAATAAAGTTTATTGAACTTTTCAATAATTGAACTTTGTCGGTACCGACTTGGTTTTGGAGATTTTACACTTCTTTTATTACTTAAACACGTCCAAAGTTAAGTAAATTTAGCAAGAAAAACGAATCTTTGTTGGCTCCTAACTTTTTAATGGGTTTTTATTTTAGTGTTCTGTTTCCATACAGACAATATTAATAATGAGACAAAACGATATCATATTTTACTTTGGATATGCCATGTCAGAAAGTGGAGTAAAACACTCCCGAAGTATATATGCAAAAAATGTGGTTCACCTTAAGGAGTCGTATTACTGATTCTAATGATTACAATTCTGTTAAGCCATGTTTGTTAGGGTCGCAAATCATATTTTAATCAACATACAACATATTTGAATTTTGCGGGCTACCTTAACGCATCCCCGTTAAGACTTAAATCTGACCATTTGCTGAATTAACTCATAAGACTACTTCTAGTATAATGAACATTGTAACATAATTAGACACTAACATGAGAGGGGCAATTCTTGTAATTTCAAAAAAGTTCACTTTCTGATCTCAGTCTTAATCTGTCAAAAATACCTTGAGTTTCCATTCCATACATTTTGTCACGTTTTTGACATTTGACTGTTGCTGAGATGAGACTGCGAGTAGATTTTGATTTTTTTTAATTACGAGAATTGGCCTTCTGTTTACATTCTGTCCATGATCAACCACTGTGTACGCAAAAGAGCCGTTCCTTCTCGCCCTTGACAAAGAAACTGATCACGGATCACTTACCTACTTTCAAAGTGGTCTTAACAGTACAAATCGAATCAGTACTTGAACGTTGATTGGTTGTGATTCGATCCAATGTGTCGGAGTCAAACATTGATTGAGCGCTACTTGATCCTTTGCGTGTGGCCTCCGCTGCATAAAGGATAATTTAATTGCTCTGTATTACAGTATTGCTGTGCTTTTCTATAAGTTATGAGACACTTAGGCTTGAGCTTGCAATGTTCAACTTGTAAAGTAACACTTTACTTAATGTTGAAAAGCCTAATAAAAAGTAAATACTTAACGACTCAGGATATTTGAGTTTTAAATTGTAAGGCTTTGGCGATTCGGGCGAGCGGTCTTTACCGAGTTTTTTAAATTATTATAATTAATTATTTTTACTCTAGAATATCGGTTCGTTAAAGATTAGACTTAGACATTCGGGCTATAAATTTGAGATGTTGAAGAGGCAATCTCGCATATACTCTGGATAACTAACTAAAGATCCTCCTGAAGTTAGTCTCACTTGCGAGGTGCTAGTTGTTTTAAGCCGCTTATTGCGTAATCGATCATACTGCTAACGAATTAAAACATGAATTACCTTGAGCTTGCAACCGCGTCCGCACTAGCGCGAGAGGGTACGAGCAGACTTGACCCAGCGTGCACGAGGTACTTCCACACGCCAGAAGAAGCAACATGCCCGGCTGTCCGTTGTGAGCCTGGAACTTGGATATGTACTTCTTCTTTAGCGTCTCGTACACCGCGAGGTCGATACCAGCATACGGCACTATCCCCAAAATATTTGGAATGTATCCTTTGTAGAAACACTTCAGCCCCTCCCTTAAATATATCTTTTTTGCAGCATCCAGTATCCCACTGTACTGGCCAGTCTTTCTTAAAGCTAATCTTGTTTTCAACACCTCCAATGGATAGATCACAGTCTGGGCCATCGCACCGGCTGTGGCACCGGCCACGAAACGCTCGTGGATTTCTAATGGATGATTTGCTCTCATATCACCTTTTATTAGTTTTTTTACTTGTTCATAAGCGGCGAATTTAAGTGCCGATTCTGGTGCTATTTTAATTACATTTATGCCGTTCCCCCGCCATAGGCCCCGTATACCTCCTTCAGTAATCATTTTTGTTAAACATCCTTTCATATTTTGTCTAACAGGGTTCACCTGGAAATAGATAACATGCGATATTAGTTTTATATTATTTCATAAGTGATTAAGGCATATTAAATCAGCACAAAGGACTCAACAGGTTTTACGATTTGCTAAGAAAAAAATTGTCAGCAGCTGGAGTGTCTAAGTTGTTTATATTGCGATGTGACTAGGAACATTATCAGCATAGCCACCGAAAGACGTCCACTGCTGAACATAGACCTCCCCAAGCATCGTCGTAAGGATCGGTAGGTGCTGCGCTGCCTAAATATCAAAAAAAAAATGTATTCATACTGGAAATAAAGTGTCTTGATGCTCAAGAACACGCTGACCATAATTTCTTCACTCAGTTGGCTAAAGACTGACGTACCGTACCATCGAAACCCGCGGTTGTCACCCAATCATACAGTCTACGTGGAAGCAGTGAAAATAAGAAGATGGCTGGAAATAGCAATACATCCACCCAAATCTTAAGTTCTGGGCGGAGTCAGTGTAGCGACCTCCACAGTCCACTCCTCTCAACCTATGCTAATTCTTTTTGCTGCGTATCATAATCAGCCTATAAGGTTCCCACTGCTGGGACACAAGCCTCCTCTCTTTGAGAGGGAGTGGGCTTTAATCCACCACGCGGCCCAGTGCAGGTTGGTAGATGTCACATGTCTGCGAATTTTTGGTTTTAAGACATGCCGGTTTCCTCATGATGTTTTCCTTCACCATTTTGAGAGCAGTGGTGATGAAATTGTATAAACAAAGTAAACCGCCTGCCTGGGTTCGAACCCACGACCGACAGCTCAAGTCGGGGCCGTTACCGCTGGGCCACCACTGTTCAAACTAGCTGCGCATAAGTCCAACCTATTTCTTAGCCTTTTCAAGATATAGTTCTAGAGAATAGACACACATACCTGCAGAAATACTTTAAGTCTATCTAAAGGCGCTGTACAGGTCCGGCTGACTGCGCCTGCAATGCCCCCGGCCAGAAGATGGCGCCACCATTTGCCCGTTTGTAACTCGCTTGGCGTGAAGTCATCGGGTACATTCATGTCCTCGCCAATATCCAGATACTGGAAAGACAAAAGAGCACGTCAGTATTTTAAATACCAATTTTAATTACCAAACAAGATTAATCAGAATTGAACCTGTAATCAAAGAGTCAGTTTGTTAAAGGCATTTTTTTTGTATTTTTATCTACTTTGAAGAGCGCATAGTTTTTAATGAAATGTTGATTGAGTAAAATACTATTATACTCCGTTAACAATAGCATTAGAAAGAACTTAAAAGGGTTGTTTTTGAGGCACACTTTGTAATAAAAGGACTACAGTACTACAGTGAATATTGATGACAATTTTTTTATAATCATTTTATATACCAGCTGTCACACCTAATTGTACTCAAATTTATGTACTATCTATCTACCTAGTGAAATTACGAATCCTTTACTTAAATAAATTAGAGATTAAACTCTAGTGTCAATGCTAAAAATGTACAGGTACTTATTTTTTAAATGCAACGTACTTTGGTCGAGACGTAATAACTGTGTGGCACTTTCTTAAGTCTTACAATATTTCAATAATAAAGTTTTTGTTCAAAGTGCACACAGCTTGCATATCGACGAATGAAGGGGCTAACTAATACTGTGATTGTGACAAATTCATAATCAATTCTAAATGGTCGCTACTGCACCTACGGAATAATCTATGACTATGACCCATATACTAGGTACGCATTATAAATCATATAAGCTATAACATCTCTATGATTTCATAATATGGCCGGTGTTACAGAACCTAACGACTCAAGCTTACTTTAAACAACCAAAGGGCTTTAACTAAATTTATGTATTGTGTAAGTAGATAATACCGGCCTTTTTTCCTTTTTTTGTTGGCTCAGGCTCTTTTTCTTTTTCTTCCGGTTTTTTAAAGTTCCATACCTTGGTCTCATATTTAAGTTGTTCCGCCTGTCGTAATAATAGCATTAATATATTTTAAGTATATACATTATGTAAATTATATCATAATGCTTACGTAACGTTTGATTTAAAACGTATATTGAAAGACAAGCTTGATCCCTTCATTTCATAGAAACCTCTTGATCGGTTCAAGTTACATTACAACTTTGCGTTTAAAAATTAGAGGATATTCTATCAATGGATCTTCAAATAGTTTGCATTAGCAACGTTTATCCCTTACTGCACTCTTCGAAATTTCTTATAACCAGAAGCCTCCCCAAATTACTTCTTTATCAATTTCTGTATAACTAGTAAACAAAAACAAAAAGTCCATCACAGGACAAGGCAGCAAACAAACAGAGCAATATGCATCATGTTCCAGGTGGCATGCTGTGGAGGGCTAAGTTTTTAATAAACAGCAATTACCGCTGCATCTTTGTAGAGGCGTAGCTTCTTTAACTCCAAATCCAACGTGAGTGATAAAAGGGCAACGTATAGTTTCCAACGCATCTTTGATATCTTGAGTAAGCCTGTATGAACGAAAAATTTCAGCATATACTGGGTGATCCTGCACATTGTCGAGGTAATTTAGACTACCAGAGTCAGAAAACAATCATTTTATTTATTTTGAATTGTTCTATGGTCGTTGATGAGAATTTGACAGTTATACTACGTGAAAGACGTCAAAATAATGTACTGTCACGTTTATTTTTTATAACTACGTTTTTGTTAATCATAATGACAAGAGTGGAGGAGGTAAAACGTAATACAAAAGGAGATCAGCCATATTAGGCCCACAATCCAAAATGCGGCAACATAAGTTGCGGAAGTCCACCCAAGCATTTTACACTAAGACGCCAAATCTGTACGACTACTACTACAGCTGTTTTCGTACTTTTGATGGGCAATATTTACATTTATTAACTTGTACTCGAAAAAACCTGATTTTAGAACTAAAAGTAAAAACATTGTTATAGGAATACTCGCAGCGGTTTGTATCAATAGTAGGTAACACTTGTTTATGGTCACCTTTCATTTAATTTCACCAAACGGTAATTTTATAGGTATTTTATTGAATTGTTAGATTTTACAAATTAAAACAAAAAACAGCTGAAGGAATGATCGTAGAGATTCGGCGCAATAGTAAAAATGATAAGGAGGACATCCCTGACCAGGATAACACATTTTTTTCGCTGGCTAGGCTCAATTTGTTTCATACAAAGATGGGCCCAAAACTGGTATGAAACATGACTGGCCTCCTTTGTTTATTATCCTTCTATTAATGGTTATGTAAGTTAAGACCCCTTACTGATCTGATTGTGACTTGGTGACCACATTTAACAAATCAGCCGTAATAAAAAAATACATCGCTAGCTGACGAAAGTTTATAATATTTAATCACAATGTAATGGATGCTTTTAGTTTTCAATTTATTCGCATAAAATGTTTCTTTTGATAAGCATCTTAGCTTTTAAGTGCTTGATTATTTTGCCAACGTAAATTGCTACTGCCAGGGGTGCGGGTTGTTTAAAACAGATACCGTGGCCCCTGGAACACAGGCAACTGAAGGAACACGGGTGGGTTTTAGTCAGTAAAAGTCTGACACGCCCTCCCGCGCCACCCAGAGCGGGAGAAGTTACTTGATGAATACCCAAGCTAAAAAAAAACGTAACTTTCTACACAATTACTGTCTTCCATGTACATCAAGTAACATATTTTTCCGCAAGACCTCATACACCCCAATTAGAGTGTTGAGGTAAAAGCATAATACAATGACCAAAAACTAGTTTTTAAAAAGCTAGGTCTTAAAAAAAAAATTGTGTTGAACCTAGCATTACTTTTTAAATTGACTCTTATTGCCTTGAGATAAGATTGAATTATATTTGGCTCAATTTCCGCTAGGTAAGGCGAAATACATAATTTTTGACAATAATACCCATGTTAAAAGTTACTGAAATCGATTCAGTCGTCAAATATGTAATTTATGTACAAACTACTGTCAGGACTCCGTTACACCGTACAGAGTTTTCAGCATTTCTCCAGTCAAAATTTATAAAGTTTAAACTGTGCCGAGACCAAGTACATCCAGTTCCGGTTTGTCCGGTAAGTTTAGACAAGAAGCGAATTGATCTTTTTTCGATTACGTATCGTCTGAGAGCTAATTAGAAAGTTGAAATGCGGATTCATTCCACGTTACTCGTTTCTTTTAGTAGATTCTTTAATGGGATTGTTTAGAAATTTTTACCTATACTATTATACCTAAATCAAAATTCTTAACCACATTCAAAAAGACTCACTCGTCAAGAAATCTGAATAGTAAAGTTAAAAAGGATAACAATATTATGATCAACTATTTAAGTAGGTACCTATAGGTTTATCCGCAGTATATCCGCAAGGTTCCGTGTGGTGAAGGACGTAAAGAATAGCACTATCCCATCTCTTCCCGTGGCGACTAAGGGACTTAATAGAGAATGGGCAGCAGCGTTCTCTATGCATTTTACCACCATACTGCGATCACCAATCAGCCTGCCAAGCGTGGCGATTTTGGCAAACCCCCCCAAATTAGGGGAGGCCTATGTCCAGCAGTCTTTCGGTTGAAATGATGATGATGATGATGATGATATCCGCAAGGCAACATACCTACACCTATAATTAAAACCTTCCGTTCTTATCGATAACATTTCAAGAGTAAATGGTATGTATCTGTCGTCATCGTGTTAACGCACCCACTGACCTACAAAATAGGCTAGACAGTCTCGTGACGTCTTACGTCTTTATAAGAACCAATTAACTTTTCAATCATTTTAAAAGTAGTTCACGGGATTGTATTAGCAGTATGGACTGACTAATACTGACCGTGGTCACCCATTCGTGTAGCTGTAGTATATTGTGAATTTCATATCCCAAGTGTAGCAGATATAGTAGCTTTTATCTTCATTCTACAATGTCACACAATCATACACTTTTCATAATGAGCCTATAATGTTCTCATTGCTGGGACACAGGTCACACAGGCCTCTTCTCTGTGAGACAGAGTGGGCCGTAATCGACCACGCGGGCACAGTGCGGGTAATGATGTCAAAACAACAGCTTTATACTAAATGCACATTATAAGAGTATTTATGATACACAAAACCATTTTTTTTTTATCTGTTTCTTTATTCCGGCTAATCTCCGTAACGGCAGGACCGATTTTGACGAGACTTTCACTGGCAGATAGCTGATGTTATATGGAGTAACATATGTAGGTTCTCATACTTATTGCCTATCAGTGACGCCCTGAGCCGAGTTTCGTACCTCACAGGGGGTGCCCTCAGTCGCTTAGTATGTATGTAAGTTTTTTAGTCCTGGCTGGAGGCGTTAAGTTAACTCTTAATGGCAGTCCCAGGAAAGCCGGGTTAAGCAGTCACGGCCTCTCAAGGTCAACTGCGAGATGCCCGATAAAAAAAAAAAAACATACTTTTTGTTCCCATGGGATATATGGGATTATAAACTGCTGATGCTGATATATCCATTAGCCAAATTGAGGGCTGATTGTTCGTTATAGGGAAAACTTTGTTTTAAATAGTTGCATTACTTTCCGTTCCAGTCTTTTTAAGCCAAATAACAAAATATTTTTAATAAGTACCTACGTTTGGGAAATACCTACACACACACACACACACATGTTTATACAAATAAATACATCTTTATCTTTATCTTTAAATCGTTTTGGATTTTCTGTAATATTTGCAAATTGAAATTAGAATGTGATACATTATACTAGTTAGAACTGTGGGTTCGGTAGAAAAATGGTGTCAAGGGTGGCCGTCAGTGGGTTCGCATTCGGTTGAGACTATTGCTTAACGCCACGCTGCCGCCGCGCCGGTAAGACAAGGTTAAAGATAAAATACCTTTTAAAATATTGCATTGAATAATTCTTTACAGTACTGATGATCAATGACGGGCTTGTGCCTAAGTACTAACAGCCGCACGGGTCGATCGCTTGTCGCGGTTCGTCCGTGGATAGGTGACCCTGATCATCTTTACATAACAAGACCCCACCATGCCTCGGAAAGCACGTCGAGCTGTTGGTGCCGGATGACATTCGTTGATCTTTGACATTCGTTACGGGTTTCAGAATCCTGAAAGTCTGATAACCAGTCCTATCGACGGGTATTGTGTTACCCAGTAACTGGTGGCGGATGTCAGATAGGCAGTAGCTCCATGTAAAATACTGGTATGCAGCTGCATCCGCTTAGACTGTAAGCCAACCCCCAACACAGTTGGGGGAAAAGCCAGATGATGGGTGATGATCAATAAAATCTGAACAGCATTGATCGAACATCGAATGTAAGTAGTTTTGCGAACACCTTTGTTAAGACTAGTTCATATACTGTTCTTTGTAAAATAACTTCAGACATTCACGATACAAGAAGGAAATAATGTTTCCTATGACGTATCATTAAAATTATACAAATATATTGCTGCCCATATATTTGTATAATTTTAATGACACCAAACAATAGAATATGCAACATTTTCTCAGCCTTATTAAACTTAACCTTGCGATACTAGTTTTTAGGTAACGCGGTCAAAGTCAAGCGATTGGCCAATAGATACCTACCAGATTTGTGGCACCTGCTGTCATACAAAAGCAGTTACATCGTCTTTGGAACTCCTTTTAGAAGTCCTGAATTCTTTATTTTTCGATAATTTTGAGCACAAACTTATATCGTGCATTAAGAGTAGACCCTTTGGTATACTGCCTGTGCACGAAATCCGTCATTTCGGCAGAATTATCATCTACGGACATAAGATTAATTAAGAATAGATAACAGTACGATTTGACAACTGTCCTTACTCCCGATGTGATTTGCACGTCCGGAAAAGTAAGGGGTCATTTCGATATACCGAACTATTTTCGGACGGGTCCGTATCTTCGTTGACGGACTTCAGAGTGGGGCACGCCTAGGCTAGGAAGGTGCGTTAGTCGTTCAAGGGTACAACGAAAGTAATCAATCGTAAGATGAGAGGACGTCTTATTACTTATCATTAATTTTCGACCTCTTAACAAGGTATAGCATATCGTATTGATTTTAAAAAGACTGTCGTTCTCTGAAAGTGATTGCGGCCTTGAAAACTTTATAACGTATTGATTGATTGGAGCCCATCATTTATTTCTACATCTAGTTTGCTAAGTTTTAATACGGGGCCACCCTTAAATTACGTCATACGTTAAGGGAGTGGGAGGGGGTCAACGAAATGTGACATTGTGTGACAAGGGACAGGGGGGATCAAAAGCTTTGTGAGGTCACTTGTTAAAAATAAAATACTAAAACTCTAAATTTATATGTAAACCAAAAACTTAAAAATATTAGTTTTTTGATCTATATTTATAACTTTATAAGGCTTCTTCTATCTAAAATATTTGACTTTATGCCATTTTTAATAAAGATTCTTTTTTTTTCTTTTTTTTAAACTGCTGTTTTAAGTTAATTACTTCTAAAAATAAAATAGATTATTTGACGTCACACAAGCGGGGAGGGGGTTTCACAAGTGTGACCACCTGTGACAAGGACGGGACGGGGGGGGGCTCAAAATACCATAAAATTTGTGTGACGTAATTTATGGATTGCCACTAAGAGACCGCCTCGGTCGAACAATGATTTAAAAACTGTTAATTCTAACTTGTTTTATTGACCTTTTATCAATAATGGTGATCAAATGCTCTTGGCAGAATCATCTCTAGAAAGACCATTGACTTTTAATGTAACCGGTTTCCTGCCCTCCCAGTAATTATCATTCTATACTAGAAATATCGTTACCGATTAATGTCATTAAGTATTTCGGACAGGTAATAAAATAAATGTCATTTCTGTGTAGCTGTTGCCAATTTGAATATCAAATTCCTATAAAGAATGTAAAACCACTTAATATTAATAGGCAAATAAGTGGCATTTGAAATCCAAAAATACATTTTTATCATCATTAGTCATTTTAGATAAAAAAAACATTGACAGTTCGTAGAAAACCTTATAAACCCGAAGCCGGAATTTACGTTATCTTTCCGGAAAATTCAAAGGACGCAAAACACGCGAAAATACTAGACTCAAAGGGCAAAACGATACTGTTCTGTGCTAAAACAAATCGCTCAGTGTACTACGTAATGTGTCGTTGCAAAAATTATCGTTTTGTTACGTAACAGCCAACTGTTACGTTAATGTGTTAATAAATAGCGTGTCACGACGTGGTTCAGTGTCACGGCATTCACTCATGATCTAAATTTTCAGTTTCCGGTCAGGTCAACAACATGGGTTTAATCGTATATAACGTCATCGTCATGTTAAATTGACTAGCAACAGGGCATAGCGGTCTGTTATTGCACCACGTGCAGTTCGTATAAAATGCGTAATATTATATAGGTATCCACGTTTAGTCGTTAACGAAGTCTTTAAAAATATGCCGTGTGACTTTTGTGCTAATAATATCGATGAAACAATACATAACGTTTTTATCCTATTCCAAATATCTCGCATGAACAGACGTGGGCACGCGATAAGATTAAATATGGGTCAGCTATGTACGAAAAAGCAAAAACTGTGGAATATTTTACGCTACATATTTGCAAGTTATCTCATTTAGAGAAAGGCGCAGTAGCCAGCAAAGGCGGAGACGTATTTATGAATCTAATATAACTATTAAAGTATTTTTATCTTACGAAACGACGCGTGTTTTACTTGTGGTCAGCAAATAACACACACACTTCAGACTTCACCCGTGTCTTGGCAGTCTTGGACGAAACCGGAAGCACCTGCGCTTAGACACATATTCACAGCGTGTTTGTTCACTTGGTAACCACAAGAAAAGCGCGCCTCGTTTTGTAAGATAAAAATACTGTAATGGATTGTAAATATGCGACCACGCCCGTGCAAGCTGTATAGAGATCAGAGATGTGTGATTTCAATCTACTTGTGGACCAATGTCAAAAAAGCAATAAGAAAAAGAACAGAATAAGTATAATTATATGTATATGAGTTTAAGATCACGTCTTGTTAAATATGTAATAGTTTTCAATCTGAACTAATAATACTTCGTCGTTTTAATTTAATGTGATATAAATGTTAATTAGTAGGTACCAAAACTAATTTACCAAACTATCGATCTAACTACCTTTTAAATAAAAGATAAGAGTTAACCGAGTCATTATTTTTTCCGATTATTGATAACTGATGATATTGGAATTCGTACTCGATATTGATTAGTCACTAACTCACCGGTCACCACGTTGAGTACATCAGTAATTGTGGGCATTGAATTACTTGATATCAAGCTTATGTTTACAAATTGATCATTCTTTACGCACATGATTGTTTACAGACTGTAAATTATGAGTTGTTTGTCTGTCTGCGACCACCTTACGTCAGAATGTCAATATTCGAGATTGGACGAGATGTGCCCCAATTTCAGGCAAAATGTTTTAAAATAACCATCTGTCTAGAGTCTACACCTTGCTTTTAAATATAGATCTCGTATTTGCTTCGTTCAATAATAGCGTATTTGTCTCGAGTTCAGACACATTAAAAATCTTTCCTACGTTAGCACGGAGACCTTTGCGAGGCCAACTTAAGGCGGTGATTTCTTGAAAACGCTCAAAAAGGTGGTTTTTTAAACCAGTGTATCTCTTTAACCGTAATTAATTTTGAAATCAAAAAAATATATGATATTTTCATGTCTTTTTTGCATAGAGTGATGGAACTGAAAACGTAATTAAACATACTTTAATGCATCAAAAAATCATCAAAGTCACCCCTTAATTATCTGTAAAACCAGTTTATCCCTTCAATAACCATTATAATTATAATTAAAAATATACCAAAAAATGTATTATTCAATAGTTAATATCTAATTTTAAACGATTTTATTTGCATTTTTACGACAATGCTGCTCATTTATTACAACAGATTTTAACACGTATCGGATTGCAATAAGATCTATTATCGCTCATAACGACAATATTTAAAGTTACCAGGGCCTTAAACGAAGTTTTGTAAAACCAGCCATTGGAATCATCGACACGACGAAGAAGACTGGCTGTTCGAATAAGTTGATAAGTACAAAAAGTCATACCAGGAAAGTGTGAATCATTGCGATAAGGATGTGTGTCCTACAATATATTATTAGGATTTCCCCGACGTGTTTAATGAATGTCGTTTGGCGCCTTACTCGGGCGCGTGACGCAATATGCGCGGGTGACGCGTCATCGTCGTGAAGCATGCGCCTGCGTCGAATACGGTCAGGCTCGCTACACACTATCCGATCAGCATGACTATTTACAACCATTCGATGCGCTTTCGTATCGAATTGAACATCATTCAATATTTTCATAGGAGTCCTATAAACGCTGATCAAAAATACAAAACCCGAAAACTTTGTCAGTTTAAATCAAATAGACGTACCCTATTCTACCAACAGCTGTTTGCACAAGGCAAATCAGATTATCGAAATGTGTCATTATCGATACCAAAGTCTGTCCAATGCTTGTAAATAGCAATTCTGATCCTCTATCGACCATACTATCGAATACAATCTTAAAATTGTTCTGAGTTGGTTTTTGAAATGCAAGCCTAAGCGGAGCCGGGTATGCAAAAACGCGTGTATTTATAGTAATGTGCAACTCAGTTGAGGTCATTGCATTTTAGGAACATTGACCCTCATAAAATTTAAATGAGTCTTGATTCATTCGATTAAGTAAGTACCTACTAGTAGTAGTTATCTACTACTAGTTATCTTTAGTCATTACATTTTCCGGTTCTTAGTGCAGCAGGTAAAATAGGTAAAATTCAGCAAAGATTACAGCAGGATATATGGTAGAGGAGATGTCGATTCAGAAACTGAAGTTTACTAAGCAGCCGTGTCCAGTTCTTGCTTAACTTCATGCCCTGTCTGAAGATAGCACTAACTTCGACCTCGCACCGCTGTCTTCACACCTTAGTTACACTCACTGGTAATTTTGCACGACACAGGTCTAATTAAGAGCGCCCATATAATGTTTAGAGAACTCTAGTAACTAGTAGCACTGATAGATAGCAAGAAAGTCAAGTTAGACGGACGTCTAAATCCGTAGTGCATATTTATTATTTACCCTGGTTTCATTGATCCGAATGTACTTCTAAGTTGATAAAATCTTTCACGTGTGCGCTATTTTCTCATTCAAATATATTACTTATACGAAATTAAACAGCGATGCCAGAAATGACTTTAGAAAGGAAAGTCGTTAGTGTTTAAAAAAAAATGTGTAATAAGGAAATTATTATCGAAACAATAATGTACATAAAGCATTAAGTATATGTTTTGGGAGGTTCCTGTTTCGGGTAAGGCGGGAGGTAACGCCCGGGTGTTTTCACTGCGAAGATCGCCCTGAGGACACGGTGGAGTATACGGTGGAGGTCTGCCCGGCTTGGGCGGAGCACCGCCGTGTCCTCGTGGAGGCGATCGGCGCAGGCGATCTCCCGCGACCGGCCCTAGTTCAGGCCATGGTACGGAGCAAGAGTGCAAGGGTAACCGTCACCTTCTGCGAAGCAGTAATGCTCGCGAAGAGGGAGGCGGCGCGAGTGAGAGGCAGTATATGCGCCCTCACGGCCTTAGTCGCTGCGGGAGACGCCCTGGGCGTCGGGAATCCCAGGCTGGTTCCCGGCCACCATAGGCGCGGGCTTACGGACGGCGAATTATGGGTAGCTCGCTGTCCAGTAAGGACCAAGCCCGGGTCGACGGCGCGTTGTGTTCCACGCGCACCTCAAAGAGATGTCAGCACCAACATGTGGGAGTCCGCAAGGGCCTGCCAGGTGTGCGCGTTGTTCGAAAGAGATACCGCGGCCCCTGGCACACAGGCAACTAAGGGAACACGGGTGGGTTTTAGTCAGTAAAATTCTGACACGCCCTCTTGCTCCACCCCGAGCGGAAGAAGTTATTTGGTCATGTCCCACAAAAAAAAGCATTAAGTATAATATAATTTCCCGCAAACAAATAAGCAAGCAAAAAAATAATTAATAATAAAAGGAAAATTTTGCAATCAGAATGATGTAATTTAAAATAACGACGATATCTATGAATAATAAACTACAAAGTCAGTGATAGGAGTTAATGATAACAAATGTGTATTCAGAGCTATATTTTATTAATTTTTATGTTCTGTAAATTGGACTTTCCAGGCAGCAAGTTTCTTTGCTTTTGTTCACAACATAAACACTGACTGACGTTAATTTTGTTACATTAAGTTAAATAGTATATAATAAATGATGTTACAATTGTTAAAGCACTAACTACTATTTGTTTCTATTCCATTTAATAGAACATTAATTAACCTAATTGAGAGAAGTGATTCATATGATTTACAAATAATTGTGCTCGCCCCCGATTCATTTGATATTAGCGATCGACGTTACATCCTGGTGACGTTACACCGATAAGAATTAGATTTCTATTCGCGTGTCTTGAATAAATAAATCGATACATCGAGTAACAACTCTATGTAGAACAAGAATATTTGAACTGTCGCGTGAACTGATTCAATTGTCATCGATTTGAATTTTAAGGTAATCGGCATCGACTAAATAATCGTATGGTTAGAGGAGACTGACTTTATATATTTAAAAAATATCTACCCACCCAAGTAGTTGTTATCACTACGGTACCTGTTGCGTTATGTAGGGCATGCGTTTTGGCGCTGATATAACTTGAAAGTTAACGGTCTATGTAATTCGCTATAGCAGACTTAAATTATGACCTACAAAGCAACAGTTTGCACTCATTTCCAGGTCAGGCATTATTCTCACACTTTCAAGCTAACTTTTTGTCAAAGATAGATCATTATGGTCTCCTACCCTCTAGAAAATACAGAAACTAACGAATATGGGCATCGTATCTAGTACCCTCTGAGGCAGGCGATCAGATTGGTAATCGACGTATGGAGTTATTCATTATCTTGATCACACTTAGTTCTTCAACACATCAAGAATTTATTTAAAATCAACTTAGGTACATGTTAGCAAGTACTTGTACTTATAAAAAAAAGAAGATCAATGTAAAACGTAGATTGAGACAAATCCATTGAAAATAATTATGTTACCTGCACAACTGGTTTCTACATTTCGTAGTACCTACCAAGACCAAGAAATTCGCACAGCATGATTAAGCAGAGCTAATGAATAGTGTGGGTGTGTAATTTTGTAAGCTCAAGCAGGATTTTATTAGGATAAGCAAGAACTTATTTGCTCACTGAAATCGCAATATCATTCTGACACGTGTAAAGAATCAATCAACATGATAACAAGCTGACTCCGACGACGAGAACAGATGGAGTATTAAGTAATGATCTGCAAGTTTTTCGTGATACCTTCTAGAATTAGGATTCCCTGATAGATAAGAAATATGATTTATTATCTAATTCTAACGATGACGAAGAAGAAACTCTAAGCAAAGTAAATGACTCACGACGCTAAATTTTAACACAGAAAAGTGAAAGTAGTACAGTCATCAAAGAAAGTTCATCAAAATTCGCGAATTCGCATAGCGGCGCCCACGCCCAGCATGGAATGTAGGCTGTTGTAAATGTTAAAGAAATCATTCATCACTATAACATTTTAACATCCATACATTTAAAACATTGATAAAACATAAAAGTAATCGAAAATTAAATATCAATGCCCCCACGCATACCCGTTGTTGCCTAGGCAACGCAAATGCCACGCTTCCAAGGTTAACGTTGAAATTAACATTTTGAGAGGTAGTAGAATAATTATAATTTGTTACTAGGTACAGTTACCGCATGCCTCATATTTTATCATTCGACTAGAAGCTAAAAACCCATTTTGCTACTACATATAACCAAACTACGCTATGACACGTGTTTCCCGCTTTATGCCGTTATTGGATATTCCCGAACGCTTACGTCGTGTGTGAAAGAGATAACATGATTTTTAAATAGCGGGACGTATGAATACTTCTTACACGTAATACAGAATTTTATTCCTGAACTTTTGAAAACGTTCCAAATTGCAAGCACTTATGTAAAATTGTAAAGATTGGACAGGCTAGGTCATACCTTCAAAAACCATTCCCAAGCGCCGTCGTAAGACTCCATATCCATCTGTGCGAAATTCAAAGTGGAAACTATGGACCCGTTCCCAACGCAACGTATTTAGTAACTGGCATCGTCTCGACTAGCTGTCCTAGCTAACCCGAATTTAGAATGCATTTACCTTTGCCAAACAGCGACGAAAGACGATCAGGAAATCCTCGAAGACATCGCCGGTGGTCACAGTTAACTCCTCCATTTCCAGAGACATTTTATCTAGTTTACAGGTTTGTAAATAAGACAAATATAATAAAACTATTTAAAACTAAGATCACAGACGATTTACTTCTTTGGAACTATATCAGATCGTATATTTAAAATTCGAGTGTGCGTGCGGCTTCGGCAACAACGACACGCGTCTCACTCGCCCAACGGACAGCCTCACACTGAGTACTCGGCGTGAACTGCACGACGAACGATACGGTTTCGTCATTGTGATCGGGCAGAGAACCGCGTGCCACCGGTTTAGTGTGGTCGACGAATACCGAGCCCCCGATACCAAGGTTTGATTCGCACGCTTTCCAAGTCGCTGGTGGACCCGATCGTGCGGTGAAATCGGCGGGAATTCAGATACAGTGGTACGGGCTGAAAAACAGCTGATAATGAAGGCGCGTTCAGGTCGATATACAAGTTCACTGGGGGCTCGCCCCATACGTATTGTGATTTGCGATAGGACAGGGTACTGCGGTGCTGGTTAGCAACCGTGCTCCGCGTTGGTATTCGAGCAATGTGAGCGAAGGTGAAAGTGGTCGCGCTACAGGAATTTATTAAGAAATTAGACCCTGAATTGCTGATTAAGGTGATTCGAACTAAGCAAACCTTTACATAATTATTTAAACGTATTTTTTAACCGCGCAAGATTTAGATGAAGTAGGCTGAACTCTTCGACGTCCACTGCTGGACATACCGCATCCAGCGGATTCCTGCTGCCTTCACAGGGTCATCGGTCCACCTTGCGAGAGTCCTTCCAACGCTACGTCTTCCGGTACGTCAGTAGCATAGCAAAGTATTTTTTGTCCTGAATGCTATTGATGACTTGGATATTGCACAATGTGTCAATTGCCTTCCATTTATGCATAGCAATAATATTGTTCCCTTTCATTATTTTGTTCACTTCATTAATACAACTTGGTTATTCATCAGTCGTGTGCGCTTTTTCAAATTACGGCTGCATAAACACTATATTTGTTTTAGGTGCTAAAGAGAGGGCTATGCTATGAGCGCAGCATTCGGCGAAAACGGACTTGTTGGTGACGATGAGATGGTTCATTTGATTTGCCTTCCTTGAACCGTAGCCGGTTCCGAGGAAATTAAACACATATGTTTAACGTCACACCTGTAATGTTATCAAATCTTAGGCACGTGTTGATAATAAAATGACGGAGTGCTGTGTTGCTGACGTCAAATCACCTGCTCCATAGTATTTATTTGCAGGCCATTTAGTATATCGTTGTTAAATACAACCTCTTGATATTCTAATATTATTGTGATGAATGTTGAAAACTGCGATGTGGAATTGCAGAAGGGGAGAAACTGTTTAAGCCGCTTTTCTTTAAGGAATTTTCAAACATGTTTTCAAATTGTGCGTAAAAGGAAATTAATTTTCATTTTCAGCTTCACCCATTGTCGCCAATGTCTCATCAAATCGTTGATTTCTTCAAGTACTGGGATGAGCTGCATGATTACTGATAAATGCGTGCTCTGATTGGACAGGTCCACTCAATTTGTGTGGCTCTTTCCTCAAAATAACATTTCAGACACGATTCCACATGGTCTTCAAATGATCTGACCAAGATTATGTCTGGACTTTAAAAGAGTTGAGTTTGTTTCGGCCTTTCTTCTCAGAGTAGTCAGATAGGAAACGGCGACCTCATCTAGTTTTACAAGCGACCTCATGTAGTTTTACAAATATGATTGACGTGTAAAAGTGTTTATACAAACCTACAAGTACAGAAATAAAACCATTTATCATTATAATTTATCAATGTTTGGATGTTTGGAAAGATTCAAAATAAGTCATTGTAACAGACATTCTGTCGGGCCCGAAATATCGACATATAGTATTAGTAATAACGAAGTTTTAGATTTACTTTGCGATTGTTAAAGTTACGCGTAGCCAGTAGAAATCATAACATCAACACGAGCTCATAAGATTCAATAATGTCATGACACATCCCGGCAGATATTGCTGGTATCCTCAGTCTCGGATCAAAAGCTATAATCATGGCAGGTGATGTTGCTCGTTGCATTGTAATATATTACGTTTAATCAATGACGTTTTTCAAGCTGCACAAGACTTGGTTTTATTTAACACTAGCTTTTTGCAGCGGCTTTGCTCGCGTGTAGGTCGAAAATTATCTTACGGGAACGTACTATCGGGATAGAATGTGATAATGTGTGTGTGTTAATGTGTTAATCCAGGTTATAAACTATCTCTTTGTTTGTTTCATCCAAAACCGTTCATCAGTTTTTGCGTGATTGTGTAATAAACATCCAAACATCTAAACATACAAACTTCTACATTTATAATATTAGTAGGATTTGCAATGTCATATTAACAATTACTGCGCTTAACGATTATAGAATAATCACGAAAAAGAAAATAGACATTGATATAAAAGATAGATAACATTATCTTGTATCTTTGCTTTGGTAGAAATTCGACAGTAAGACAAAAATATTCCCAGAGGGACACCTTCATTCTCATTAAGAAATCCACGAAGCATGGTACGAGTATAAAAGGTACGGCAAGGGTAGTCCTAATTGCATGGGCAGCCGTCACCTCCTGCGAAGCAGTAATGCTCGCGAAGAGGGAGACGGCGCACGTGAGGGAGAGGCAGTATATGCGCCCTCACGGCCTTAGTAGCCGCGGGAAACGCCCTGGGCGTCGGGAATCCCAGGCTGATTCCCAGCCACCGTAGGCGCGGGCTTGCGGACGGCGAGTAATGGGAGCTCGCTGCCCGGTAAGGACCAAGCCCGGGTCGGCGGCGCGTTGTGTTCCACGCGCGCCTCATAGAGATGTCAGCATCAACTGATGGGGCCTGCAAGGGCCGATGCCTGCCAGGGGTGCGACTTGTTCGAAAGAGATACCGCGGCCTCTGGCACACAGGCAACTGAGGGAACACGGGTGGGTTTTAGTCAGTAAAAGTCTGACACGCCCTCCTGCTCCACCCAGAGCGGGAGAAGTTTTTGATAATTTCCCACCCAAAAAATAAATAAAAAATAAACACCCAACCTGAGCCATAGTGTTACATACCATCTGCCATTATAAAATCACCTTAATGATGAGTCAATCAGCTAGCTCTGCACAATCAGGCCATACCTTTGTGATCTATGGCCTGTGGGGAATGGTTTTGTGTTGTGGTGTGCATGAAACAGGTTCGTGAACAGCGCAAGTAAAAATATCTTGTGTCAGGACAATTTTTTGGAGAATACTAAGTTAGTTTCCCTTACTGACTTATGGCACTATGTTGCAGCTGTTGATATTACTACAATGTTCAAAAAAAAGTAATCTAGAAAACCTTGCATAAAATTCCCACCAAAAAAAGTGTAGTCCTAGTGATATAAGCACGAATTTATATATAGGCAGATGGCAACTTTGGTAAATAGATTAACATGAAGCTAGACCAAACCGCAAGTAGGTATCAATCTATCAATATTGATCTTACGGTCTGACCACTGTCTATTGAATATTATTTAGGCTGCGGTTTAGTATCAGTACTCAATTAATATAAGCCTTAGTTATATTACTGAACTCAACGGTGAGGCATAGGCAAAAATGTAATATTACAGAACATTCCACATTTGCTGGTAACTGTCAGCTGTTATAAGGAAAAATCATCAGGTCTAAAGTGATCACTATATACCTTGCCTTGATGCTGAACTTCGTTTCCTTTTTTTTTTAGCGTAAGGCTTTGACCCACGGTTTCTTTCCTCATCATCAGGAAAATCGTATACGACTATATTATTACAATTCAGTTATTATTTGCGCTACATAAAATGAATAATTCAGTGTATGTAGAAAGAATATGTAATATATATTTAATTGATTCTTTAAATGTCACGTAAAAAATGTATGGTGATTGACAGGTAAACAACATCAGCAACGATGCTACACCCAGGGTATATATAATTAAATATAAATAGTGTCTCATCCCATTATAAATAAATAATACATGTACAGAAATGGTAAAGAAATTATAACACATTATAACATATTAATATTATGATATTATAGAAACTGAGAGTGAATAAATAGAACGTCATAAAAAAAACCGTTGACGACGAACGAAACGACGCGTCAAGCTTTGACGTTGCTATGGGTGGACCATATTATACGAGTAATACCAAGAAATGACGCTCGCTATAACTTCGGCAAACAGGAGTGGTTACTCGGGGTTTTAAATAAACAGAGTTGCCATGCAGAAAGCTCACAAGACTGGCTCGCAAGATTTCGTAAAACCGAAATCAGAGTCTAACGAACGAATTGTTTAAAATGTTAAGCACAGGAGCCAGGAGTGCTGGTCCAAGAACAGTCCTTGGCAATAAACCAATTAGGTTGAACAGCTAAGATGAACGCCATCAATGGAACATGAATAGAATAACTATTGATTATATCATTATAATCGTAATATACGAGACTGTAATGACCAGTGAGTAAGATTACACACAGCGCAAAAACAGGAAAATAATGTTTGGCAGAATTACAACTTGTCACCAGCAAGGTTGATTCGCTGTGTTTTCTTTTGACGTAATGATTGTTTTTACTATCATGAATGCGGGGAACTTGGAATCTGTGTGTAATGTTTATATCCTTGTCGGAACCGGAACCGAAAATGGTGTTACTTTTTATACGCTTTATCAGTTTGCTTACAAAGTAATGTAGTGTGTAAGTAATAATAATGTATGGGCACAACGAGATACTGCCATGATCACCGCACTCTATTATAACGATAATGGGATCATATTATGTGTCCTTAATTATTAACGGAGATATTTATTGAATATACGTTGAATTGACTGCCATCAAATTGTAAACTAAAGGCTTAATAGGCTGATAGTGATGTGTGTGGTGATTTGTTGCAGTCGCGAATAATATTTTAATCAAACCACCTGACACTAACCCATGTCAGCACCAACTGGTGAGGTCCGCAAGGGCCGATGTCTGCCAGGGGTGCGGGTTGTTCAAAAGAGATACCGCGGTCCTTGGCACACAGGCAACTGAAGGAACACGGGTGGGTTTTAGTCAGTAAAAGACTGACACGCCCTCCTGCTGCACCCAGAGCGGGAGAAGTTATTTGATGATTTCCCACCCAAAAAAATAGACAAAAGTGTGCTACCTATATTTATGAAGCCATTATTTGCCATGTTATAGCAACAAAATATTGGGTTCAAGTGTAAATTTGCAGAGCAGAAACAGAAATGAAGTTTTTAGAAATGTCCACTCCATAATGAAGTCTCCGCTGCAGCCGGAGAGGTAAGTAGTAATAATAGCGTGGTAATAGTAGCTTCACTAGATGCCAATTTGTGGGCTTGATTAGCAAGCTCCTATAACTAACAATATAGTCGCAAAATGATGCTTTAGTTATAAAACATAAAGCATATTTGGCAACAGAAGCATCTAGCAGAATTAAAGCAACATTAGTGCTGAGTTTTCAAAATACAGCACACCGAATTGTTTTGTAGAAAACGTACGTAGGTGTTGATATTTCGTTACTCGGAACTGAACGAGCATTGTTTTCTAATGGCAGGCTTAATCTCTTCCGCTAATATGAGTATAGCATTGAGTTCGCTCATGAGCATGCATGATAACAGGTTACCCAGTGAACAATCGGTCCTTCTTGATGTGTTATTATTAAACAAATGAACAAACAGAGATGTCTTTAGCAGACATATGTATCTCTATTTGTTTCTATAAACGGCTTTGTGACTTAATGTTGCTAATTGGAGAGATTTTCAGCACCCTGATTGCATATCTGAATTATTTTGAAAAATTACTCTGTTCAGCAAAGTAAATAATGCAATGAAAGTCGTTGAATTGTTAATATGAAAGCTATTCCTACTCTTAGTATGTTACGCAAAAATTCCTCTGATCAAATTTCGTAGTATGTACGCCATAGATATGGTCAGCTACTGGACATAGGAAATTTCCATAATGACAGCTAATCGTTCAGCGGTTCCTGATGGAGTTCGTTTTATGGTCCTGTTGTGAGGTGGTCGAGCCTGCAGGAGTGCAGGTCAAGTAGGATTGAGACTTAGTTTTTTTGCAACTCTAAGCACCCTTATCATCAGAACACTACATTTATTATAAAACAAGTTACCGAACGCGATAAACTTAAGACAACCGAATTTTCAGACGGTTTTCACGACGGGACGGAGTGATTCATGTGAAAAGTATACGTGTATAATTGATTAAGGTACGATGATTGCTTTTTGAAGATGTCGGAAAAAACCATGCAGACTGGAGTCTTACTGGCTTGCGCCGCATAACCAATAATGAAGAGAGTTATAATGAAAATAAAGTTTTACGGAATCAATACATTATTTAGTTGGATTAACACAAAGGGGACTTCTTATAGCCGGTAGTACGTTCTCATGGGATGCGCGGGCAAAGGCTATATGCAAATAAAATCACACAAGCGCATACACTCTCTAAGAAGAGTGATGGATGAGTTCCTTAATTCTAGATTAAATTATGCAAATCGAACTACTTCCAAACATACTTCAATAACACAATCAGAGTGCAGGCGGAATTAAATGAACTACCCCATCGTATATGAGGGACTTACGTGACCTACTTTGAGCATCAAAGTTGCCCCCTTGCAGGGGCTTTAATTGGACTGAAAACGCTTTCTCAACAGGATTATCGGGGGCTGTAAGTTTTGAAATCATCCCTCTTTTTAGCATTCAAAGAATACCTTTGTGGAGTACCACAAGGAGTATTCTTTACAGTAGTAATACAATGAGAATGGCCAGATTTAGGGACGCAGTGTTGTCGAGGACTTAATTTAATTGATTCGGTACTAGTTTTAGTCGTCGTCCACATGGATGTAAAAATATCGCGGGGGGATTATGTCGCGCTCTGGATTTTCAAATTTCCGTGTTAAACCGAGCATTGAGAATCCAACAGAGTACCTCTCAGCGCGTCAAAAAAAGCAGTGCGTTGAAGCTCCAGCGCGCGAAAAATCCCGCTGCGATATTCATCGAATGTCGACTTATATTCAATGACCTTTTTGCATAAACATGACGATTTTTTCTTTCAGCAAAGGTTTAGACTGTGTTCAGTTCGTCAACAGTGCATTCAATAGAGCACTTTCAATCACATGATAGCCAATCAAATGGGTGTCAATCCCGACTGCCTCCCAGGTGTTAATGTATTTTTGTTATAGTGGATCTCACTCCTCGCCAGAGAACGAATACAATTGATTGAATAAAGAATAGCATTTGTATTGCACTTTATTCCCATGAGGCAGTGGAATCAGACTAAAGTTCTCACAGTTTGTTTTGCTATAGATGTTTCCTGAGGTAGTATTAGTAGAATAGTTGTTATTAGACATCCTTCGTGCATAATTATGAATTTTTAAATGTTCAATTATTAACTGTGATATTGGCTTGTGGTTGAGTAATAATATCCTCACGGGTCTATCAGCTTAAGCTACACTTGCCACGGTTTGGTTGACGACCATCACATACCAACCGTTGATGCCGGCTGTCATTCGTGGATCATCGTGGTCATCAGAAACCTGAAAGTCTGACAATTAGTCTTACCAACGGGTATCGTGTTATCCCGTAACAGGGTTGTGAAGGTCAGCTAGGCAGTTGCTCCATGTAAATACTGGTATTCAGCTGCATCCAGTTAGATTGGAAGCCAACTCCAACATAGTTAGGAAAACGCTAAGCAGATGATGAATGAACTGTCATCATTATCATCTGTTCAGCCAAAATGCGTCCACTGGTGGACATGCGCCACCCCAAGCTCCACCACTTCGACAGGTTCTGTGTTTTCCGCATCTAGCGGATTCCTGCGGCTTTCACGACGACATCGGTCCACCTTGTAGGAGACCTTCCAACTCTACGTCTTTCGGTGCGCGGTCGCCACTCAAGCATCTTTCGGCCCCATCGGCCATCTGTTCTGCGAGCAATGTGCCCTGCCCACTGCCACTTGAGTTTGGCAATTATTTGGGCTATGTCGGTTACCATGGAAAAATTAACTGTGGTAGAAGGACTAGTAGGTAATGGATGGAAAAAAGTAAAGCGTTTGAATTTTCCAACTTCTGAATAAAGAATTAGTCAATGGGCAGGTTAATGTTAGATAGAATATGTGTGGGCTGGAGAGATAGACCATGCACGATGTTGATACATGTATTGAAACATTTTTAATATCCAGTAATTACACAAGTTAATAAAACACGTGCCGTCAATACTTGAGATAAGCTATATACCCTGTCAAACGCAAACGCTATTGCCTCAATATACTTTGAACAACGCGATAAAGGTTACTCTGCTATTATGTACTCAGGTACATTTCAATCAGAGTGAAATTGTATTGAAATCAATGCAGTATATCGAAATATTATTATTATTATGTTCATCTTGGTTGAGCATTTTGACGGTAGGTGTTATGCATCAGATATCACTAGAATTGGTAAACCGGATTGTTGTTAAATAAATGTGACATGATAATTTCCCGTGATCAGAAACAAAAATAAACTGTATACAATATTCATTAATTTATTTGTAACAATCTCTTTTCGGAGAATATTATCTAATCTATCCATCCCAGGGCCTTTCGCGTTAATTGGTTTTCGACGATTTTTTATTCGGCAATCGAACCTCTAATAATTGTCCCTTTTTTGCGCTCCTAAAAATATTATTGCACACTTTAATGTAATCACTGCGCCTTTTTTTGGGAACCTTAAATCATTCCTATTTTGGGGTCCTCAAAATACTAAATAGTCAAGTAGTAACTGCGACTAACTAAGATGTAAAAAGTAGCGCTCGCTTCACGTTTCAAACCTACAACCTAACCTACCCATTTTGTCGGGTTTGCCTAGCTTAGTTACTGCGACCAATTGTGACAACAGGTCCGAAAGTTAAAAAAGCTCAATTATTATAAAGCCTGCATTATAAAACAATAATAATAAGTCAACAATAGCAATACTCGTAAAATAATAAGGCAAAAGTTCATTAATTTAAAGAAGTGTCCATAATTCCCATAGTTAGAAAGTCAATAAGTTTTTAGAAGATAGTTAAATATTTGCCAATGAAAAAGTTTCCATTTTTTAAACGGATTTATTATGAAAATTTAAGTAAAAAAAACAAGAACGTAAAAGAATCCATAAAATATCTCTAGAAATGAAAAAGTTACGGGACTTTGAAGTTGCGCTTGCAATAATAATTTCGTTACACGCGAAGCTCCATCGTGTATTGTCATCTGACCGCAGACGCATCTATACGACGCCGACGCAGCGCGTATTCGCCGAGTATGTACAAATTTATTGTTGTGTAGTCACTAGTCAGTAGTCACTTGCGGCGGCGGCGTTCGAGTCGTATTTTGTTTATAGCACGATGGCTGAAGTTAGCAAAAACACGCCTACAAATATTTTATTGTTCCTATGTGTCAAAGCACGACGGTTAAAAATCCCATTTTTTTTTCGTGTACCTACCAAATAATTTAATAACAAGGAAAAAGAGGTGCAAACTAATAAAGCGTGATTTAATTGGACCTAAAAGCACTAAATATGCGTTTGAAGATATTTATGTAGTACCAGGCCACTCAGAAAGTATTGCGAAAAAAAGTTTTTATGTATGAGAGACTGGCCAGATATAATCTATTTCGAAAATATTATTATTTGTAAGTAAAAATAGGTACGTTCCTATTTCAAAAGTTCCCTCCGCATTGTTTGCGAGCTAATTAAAATTATCGTGTCTCATTATAACATGGATCTATATAATCTCTACGATTTCAAGTGTCGCCTGAGACCGGACAAATCGTACGATAGACTTCAATTCAAATGGCACTCATGGATGAAGGCCCTTCTAAGGCAACCGTGTATCGTTGGTATAACGAATTCAAGCACGGTCGACTAACTTTGGGGGATGAAGAAAGAAGTGGTCGCCCTTTGACGGCTGTTACGGAAGAAAACGTGCTAGCAGTGAAAAATTTAATCCATGACAATAGTCGAGTTACGTATCAAGAGATTCAGCACGTACTGCAGGTTGGATCGGGAAGCCTTCACGAAATTCTACACGTGTATCTTCGCGTGAGGAGGATGGTTTCACGCTGGGTGCCGCACAACCTCACCGATGCTCAGAAGCAGGCCCGGGTGGAATGGTGCCGTGATATGATCAACAAATTTGAAGCAGGCTAGTCTCGGCTTGTTTAAAACATCATTACAGCTAGAGTCTTGGATTTATCAATACGATCCAGAAACAAAGCGCCAGTCGACGGTTTGGGTGTTACAAAACGAATCAACGCCTACCACAGTGAAGCAATCTAGAAGCAGGGGGAAGATTTTGATCGCGAGCTTTTCAATTTGACTTATTGTCAAATCCTTTACGGAACCAACGAAGCATCTTACGCTGAATGGTATACTACCAAATGCTTGGCAGAAGTTTTCTCTGTTGTGAGTAACAAGCGACCAAACACAGGGCTACGCGGGCTACTGCTCCACCACAACGCGCCTTCGACACCGCGCTCAAAATGAGGAACTTCCTGGACAGCACGCCGGTCAAACTCCTGGGTCACCCTCCTTACAGCCCTGACCTAGCACCGTATGACTTCTTTTTATTCCCGAAAATAAAAAATCAGCTCAAAGGGAATTTTCACCGCCGGAAAATGCGCTGTCAGCGTTCGAGCAGGCTGTAAACGAGGTGTCTGCGGCGGACTGGAAAACGTGTTTCGAAAACTGGTTCAGACCAATGGGTTCTTAACTTTGTATAGAGGCTAGTGGAGAGTGCTTTGAAAAGAAAAAATAACCTGTAGAAGATTGATTTTTATTCTCGCAAAAGTTTCCGAGTGTCCCACGTAAGTTAATAATAGATACCTATTACTGATTGATCTATTGAGTCGTAAGTAGGCTTATTGAGTAAAAAGAACTGCATTTATGTAGATATATTTTATGTAAATGTATTTGTGTTATACTTTATATGTATGTACTTTAAAAATTGAATTTATTTACAGGTTGAAAATGACACAGAAAATTTTGTCAAATATCGACTGTTATCAAATATAAACTAGTCGAATGTCCTCATAAATTCGACTGTCAAGAGGCAAATTATCACTTTGTCCTTTGACGAAGCTTTCTTCCATTACACCTAGTGAAATAAAAAAACACACTTGACGGCGCATCATGGAGTGACATCTTACATTCGCTGTCGTTTAATTATGTTGGATTAGAGTGACAATTGACAAGCTGTCACTCTGACGGAGCGTCACATCTGTGGTAGCGAGGCGGTACAGTCACTTCTGGCTGAAGGACCGCCGGCGCACCACATTAACGACGAATCGTTTAAATCCGGCACAATCTTAACCGTATTTTGATTAATTCTATGTGTAATCGATTACCAGATTATAATTGTAGTGGAATAAATGATTATTTTGTTAATTAGTGATAACTTCGTTTAAAGTAACCTTTTTTAACCCACGTGGACGATGGATCCTAACGACATAGGCCTGAATCATACTGATATAGGCCATCCTGAGCCTATATCAGAAGTGGGATCGAACGAACGTCATACGGAGGAGACGCAACCTTTAAATAATGACCCTGCAACGAAATTATTTACGAACATGGAGGTGCTGTTATCTCGGATATTTGCGAGGTCGCAACCCACATCTACCGTGAGTACCAATACACCTAAACTCATACAATTCGATCCTGACGATACAGAAGCGGATATTGAGGGCTGGTGTGACGTCACAGAGATCATAGTGCAGAACAAATGTCTTGAAGGTGTCGACTTGTTAATGGCACTCACTAGAGCGTTGAAGGGTCGTGCTGCTGCTTGTCTAACCAAATTAAACCTCAAAGAATTAACCTGGAGTGCTGTCAAACTAGCATTATTGGCTAGATTTTCTAAACCCAAACTGATTCAAGATCACTTTGACGAAATCTTACGGTTTCAAATTGGTGCTAAAGAAACCGCGTCTGAGTCGGCTATGCGCCTGTGGAACATGATCGAGCGCATACCAAAAACTGAGCTATCTGAAGAAGCGACCACTGGTTTCGTTACATCGGTGCTCTGTCAAAAGGATAGTTTGATACGAAGAGAATTGATCGCTCATGTAATTACAACCCGCGCTCAATTATTTCGAATACTTGGTAGCGTTTCGCTTAAACGACGAGGTGAAATCACTGATGCTAATCAAGAACCTGATCCGAAGCGACCACGGATAGCAGACACTAGATTCCCTGGAAAGTGTCACAGGTGTGGCCTGACAGGTCATCGACAGATTGACTGTAGAAAGCGGAAGGAAGATCCCGGTTCATCGAAGCCTCAAGATCATTCAAGTTCTACACGAAGCAAGGACAAGGCATCAGTAACCTGCTACACATGTGGAAAAGCTGGTCACGTGTCGACGGGTTGTCCAGACAAGCAGAACGGTAGTGGAACTGCGAGTAAGGAGGTCAACCTCTGCGATCATCGCCTCTCGAGATCCTCCTTGGAGACATCTTCCGGTGAGCAGTTTCCTTTTTTATTCGATAGTGGATCGTCTTGCTCACTTTTAACGGAAAGCCTTTGCAAAAAGTTTCCTGGTACTGTACGCAATAATCTTGTTTATCTTAAGGGTATCGGAGGTAATGACATACATTGCACTTCTCAAATTTTAAGCACGGTAAAAATCAGTGAGGCTTTAGTTGAAATAACTTTTCACATCGTTCCTGATTCTGTTATTTCTGTGCCGGTCATTATAGGTAGGGATATTTTAGATAAAGGTTTTTGCGTGACAATCGATGATGACAAACTCGTATTTAGCGTCAAAAAGCACACAAACTTTTGCGAAACCACATCGGGCGCTCCTGATTTTTCTCAAGTTGATACTGATTTAGTAAGTGGGGATAGAGAAACTCTCTTAAAAATATTGAGTAAATATTCTGATTATTTCATAGACGGTGTACCTACTAGGCGCGTCAAAACAGGAGAGTTAGAGATTAAATTAATAGATCCTCATAAAGTAGTCCACAGATCACCCTATCGATTGGCACCTGTAGAAAAACAGATAGTTCGCGATAAGGTACACGAACTGTTAGATGCAGGAATAATTCGTGAGAGCTCTTCTCCTTTCGCTAGTCCGATACTTCTAGTGAAAAAAAAAGATAATACGGACAGAATGTGCATAGACTATCGCGAACTTAATTCGAATACACGACCAGAACACTATCCATTGCCTCGCATTGAGGAACAAATAGATCAGCTCAGTGGTGCTAACTTTTTCTCATCTTTAGATATGGCTAGTGGTTTTCACCAGATTTTGATTCATCCAGACTCCGTTGAGATGACGGCGTTTGTAACTCCGGAAGGGCAGTATGAGTATCTTGCTATGCCTTTTGGTTTGCGCAACGCCCCTTCCGTTTACCAGAGATGCATCACAAAAGCACTGCACGATCTTAATAACAAGCCATTAATCTACATGGATGACGTTCTCTGCTATTCTTCTGACATGCCGCAAGTCCAAAATGATCAAGTCGCTGACCTAAGTATCACAGATGATAATATCTTGCGCGCAGACTCAGATACCACTTCGGCTAATTCTGAAACCCTTACCGCTGGGTCAGATACACTCAGCGTGTACTCTGACCCCGACACACTAGATGTACAATGTGAAGTCGAAATTCATAATGAGCAAGATTGTTCGTAACTAATAGGTATGTCCTAATCACTTGTGTTCAATGTTTATAAAAATGTGTCACGTAAAGTCACTTTGGAATTGGTCGAATGGACAGTGTCGTCCGGGCTAGCCCCGTGTGGGTGGTTGAAGGGATGCACTCGTCCGGTCCATGTTTGTGATTTTATGTCGTACAACTGGTCGAAGGGACAGTGTCGTCCGGGCCAGCCCCGTGTGGGTGGTTGAAGGGATGCACTCGTCCGGTCCATGTTTGTGATTTTATGTCGTACAACTGGTCGAAGGGACAGTGTCGTCCGAGCCAGCCCCGTGCGGGTGGTTGAAGGGATGCACTCGTCCGGTCCATGTTTGTAGTTTTGTATTCAACTGGTCGTAGGGACAGTGCCGTCCGGTCCATGCCGCTATTAGGGCTGGTCGAAGGGACACACTCGTCCGGTCCAAGTTGCAGAGTGAAATTATACGCATAATAGAAAGGAAAGATGACATCCGGTCCATCGGATGTGATGGTCGAAGGGATGTACTTGCTTTCATTGTGCTATAAATGTTATACGTACTCGTAGTAGTCATCCTGTTCGTCAGGTTGGACGAGCAGATAATTAGTGATTGAGACTTTGCTTTTTCCAGGACAACGTTAGCTGATACGCCCGAGGACGGTCGAATGTCAGTCCGGCCGTGACGGCGCATCATGGAGTGACATCTTACATTCGCTGTCGTTTAATTATGTTGGATTAGAGTGACAATTGACAAGCTGTCACTCTGACGGAGCGTCACATCTGTGGTAGCGAGGCGGTACAGTCACTTCTGGCTGAAGGACCGCCGGCGCACCACATTAACGACGAATCGTTTAAATCCGGCACAATCTTAACCGTATTTTGATTAATTCTATGTGTAATCGATTACCAGATTATAATTGTAGTGGAATAAATGATTATTTTGTTAATTAGTGATAACTTCGTTTAAAGTAACCTTTTTTAACCCACGTGGACGATGGATCCTAACGACATAGGCCTGAATCATACTGATATAGGCCATCCTGAGCCTATACACTCATACATAAAAAATAAACAAACGACTGTACGTAAATAAACACGAACGGAACAGCGCGACTCCGAAACGAATGCTTGAATGACTCGTCGTGCGGCGATTTCAGACAGGTCGAATGACGTCACAAGCGAATCAGAGACCGCAGACGTATTTTGATTTATATTTTAAAACCATTACGTTAAATAATATTTTAACAACATCATGAAACTTCTCCATTTATTCTCCGGATTTTTGACAGGCCGACGGGCTGACCTTCCACTTGATAACGTCACTAAATGCTTCAGGCCTACCATCCATACCACTGGTGTTACAAGTATTTCACTTCATGACGAGGATACATACATACTTGAAATTGAATTGAAAAAATAACTAAGTAATGAATAGACGTTAACCGAATAATTCAACTGAAGTTCTCTGAAGAACATGTTTCATCGCCATAACTACAAAAATTTCAATTGTTCCTTGGAGCCGGATGAATTTCTGGGCATCGTTTCCGGCTAATTCATCATAAAACTATCTAATCAGGGACATTTCTTTTCGAGGACATTTATGCATCTCATCTGGTTCGACAGTAAAATATTACATTCTTTATGCGATAAGATTGTATTGTTACGAATTATTATTTAATCCAGCAAGTGTGCACGTGTTTAGTCAAGTTAGTAACATCGAAAGAATATTGAAGTCTAAGTTTTTATTACTGTTTTCTTTTGCAATTGCCTTTTAGTCTTAATGTACTATTCGTTTTATTTGCATTTACGCCCGTAAACGCATATGAAACGAATACTATTTTAAGATTGGATTTTAACAGTGGAAAGTTATGGAAACCTTTGCCCAGCAGTGGGGCAATACAGGTTGATAAAAAATATAGGTATATATTAGATATCTGTGTACAGATTTTTGTCAATAGTTAGTACAATACACTTGATAATAAAGTCTGTTCTATTTTTATCTGTTTGTACTCTATAACCAGCAACGTGTAAATAATCAGTTAAGATTGTGTAATCTACGATATAAAGTAATCAACTGTTCTTCAATACACATAAATGACGAACTAATGAGCATTCATTGGGAACAAACGGCAATTCGGGCTTCCACGCCTGCAGAAACTGCAAATTAAAAGAAATTACGTCAGTCATTTGTTTTAAGGAAGAAATAACTTCAAGTTCAACTCAACCCTTCAAACGGTAATTTATTAGTACTCAGTGGGATTACAAATATCTGGGATACGTTAATGTACTAAACGGTTACTAAGATTAACACATAGATAAGGTGAGTGTTGAGATAATTATTTACAATGATTCGCGCCTCTTGACGGATCTTTGAATTTGTCTATAGCTCCAGCCACGCGCCAACCGTCTCGTCGAGCGGCCATAATGTTTAAAGTGACGTCACTTGGCAACTTGCCACCTAACCAGTTACAACCAGATCAGTGAAGTAGACTATCGTGGATTAATTATTCAATTTTGTATGAATGGTTTTCGAAACAGTCTGAATGGCTCGCCCGTAACTAGGAACTGCTAACTTGGTTTCACAGATTTTTACTTTTGTAAAGTTTTCGTACTCTCACTAGAAGTGGGTATAGAAATTCTTCCATGAATAACACTCAGTTTTAATGTGCTATTTAAGACCTCGGTAGATGTACAGTACAGGAGATAGCGGACAGGCTGACAGATGTCAAATTGATCCTAACAAAAGGAACGTCTCTTTGTTAAATGCCATCTGTCGATATGTTTAACATAACTTTTATACGATTTTAAGTAGGTACATAAATCGAGAATTCTTCGCGAAATATTTAGCAACAGTGCGAAACTAATTATGAATTCCAATTAAAAATTCGAATAACTTTGTTTTGGGGTTAAAGCATTTGCTAGAACCTTCTAATTGTTGTCAAAATATTTGACATAGCTGTTGCCCGCGTCTGCGTTTGTGATCCAAGCTGAAAATTCTTATGTTCTTCGCCAGGTCCTAGTCTACCCATGTGCCAAATTTACTCCAAATCCGTTCAGCCGAAAGGATTTGAACGTGAAAGCGTAACTAATGAGCATATGTACCTACTATGTTAAATATTGTACTTGAAACATTTTAAAAGAGTAACGGTGGAGTTTCTTGCCCATTCTTCTCCATACGAAACTACATTTTGGAAGGGGCGACTAGAATCAATTCTATTTCAATGTAAATGTTGACGTTCAAAAGTGCCTTTTAAGTGCCTATTTGAAATAAATGCTTTGAATTTGACTTTGACATACAATTCCCTTTATAATATTAGTTTAGATAGTTTTGAATAAAGTGACATTGCTAGTACCTATCCACAAATACACACTGGGCCTGTGTGGTGGATTATGGCCCACTAGCTCTCAAAGAGGCTTGTGTTCCAGCAAAGAGAACGTAACAAGCCTATTAGTTAATATACTCAGAGAATTAAAAAGAAGAAATACAAAGAAGGAAAAAAAAACAAAAGACCTAAAGAACATAACAAAACTAATAAAATAATCAAATTAAAATGTTTTAACTCATCGAACTTACTGATAAAACTGTTCAATTGTCAGACGAACAAAAGGCAAATATCAAGAAAATTCTCGAACTTTCGACTAACTGGCGTTACCTCCTTGACTACTGTTTACGTCACTACATAAGGATCGACTATTGAAGGCCATGTAGGAAATTTGTTTGAGCCTTTGACGTCAGAAAAAGCCGGTTTCACTGCCACACCTTTGCTTGACAAAAAATTACAAGTATTGCTCTTTAGAGTGTAGTTGAAGAGTGAAGGTCAAACAAATATTTTCCTGCAATGTTTCTGCTAATTTTGAAATGGGAAACGATGTAGAGGGCGCATATCCTGGAGTGGAGCTGAGAACTTAGAATAAGTAAGTAATCGTTTATTTAACAAAAGACTTAGCCTAGGTAACATCAGAAATTGTTTAGTAAGAGATAGGTATGTATGGCTAATACAGATGAGTAAGACCCTTGCCCTTCAAACTAGGAGAATCCTGTATCTTGAAGGACAGTATATTGCTAAGTTGCGGAGAAGTCTTGTGTGCCATCTCTTCATCCTACCTGCTAGGCTTATAAAACACTAAATAGTGGTTTAGTGGTAAAGTTTACTCTGACAAATGCGCTAACTACCTTAAACTTTCCAAATGACGAGTGAAGGAGTCCATAAAACTCTTCGAAAAGGTAACGCAACATACTCTTCCTAAGCCAGAAAAACGTCCAACAACACCATTCACCAAATCAGACTCTTAGACCACCAACGCAGTTGACGACAGAACCTTTGCTAAGTAAAAGTATAATCCTTGAGTTAGCAACTACGGTCATGTGGTAATGTAATAAAACAGCTGTTTAAATGTCACGTGACGTAGGCGTGACGTGTGTCTACACAGAGCGGCCATTTTAGAACGACCTCCCCCTCCTCCTTTTTCCCCCACTAATGTCAGAAGTTCTGAAAGAAGTTAGCAGCGTACGGTGGAGGTCTAAACAAAATGGTATTTTTAATTTAATTCTACACGTGCCCATTATTTATATTCATTGACTACAGTTCATACTGTTTATGGGGGGATTCCTTTTAGGTAATTCTTTGATTCATTTACTATAAATAGTATTGATCACTTTATTTACCTACCTACTGACTGACGTATCTAAATAATGTGTGTTAATTTACTGGCCAAAAAGTTACCTTCAATAGCTACTTTATTATATTGTATTAGAGTACTAAGTAAAACCACAGTAAGCTTCCGCGTTATTATATTCTTTAAATGCAAAGTGAAACTCAATAATGTCATTATCTGCCTAGCCTTTTCCCAACTGTTGCGGTCGGCTTCCAGTCTGACCGGATGCCGCTAAATACCAGTTTTTACATAGAGCGACTGCCTATCTGACCTCCACAGCCCAGTTACTGGGTATACCGATACCCCTTGGTAAGGCTGGTTGTTTGATTTCCGTAACGACTGTCAAAGATCCACGAATGACAGCCGAGACCAACGGCTTAGCGTGCTTTCCGAAGCGCGGAGGGGGGCATCTTGGTATGTAAAGATGGTCACCCAACCACGGACCAACTGCGGCAAGCGTAGCTTAACCTGATCGATCGAACCGTGCGGCTGCTATTACTTAGCTACACGCTCGAGACTCAATAATGTAGGTATGTATAATCCTGATAAACAAATGAGATTTTCGACTTATGAAATAAAAAGTCAAATCAAATATCGGTTGTGGACCTACAATACGCCACTAGAACACGATACTATTAACGTCGTTTCAAATAAACATCGCTTGTAAAGGGAAACTGCAGTGCACTCTTTGCCTCAATACATTCGGTAAATCGGCCCCTGCATAGCGACACAGGATCAATTAACACAATGGCAAGTCATGCGCTTACACCGCTGCAATACGCGACACTAGCAATTAGTCGCTCGATAGGGTTCGGTTGTGTTCGAAGCGTTTCGGTGTTACTGTATAAAACGAAACCGGCTATGACCTCGTCCGTCTACGAAGATTTGAAGTGGTGTAAAATCGCTGCTTTTGTTTCGAACTTTGGCTAAAACGCGACGGCCGTACCTAAAGCTAGAGCTACATTGGAAGGTATCGTGTGACCTTTAACTGTGTATCGTATTGAAAAGAGATCATATTTCGGGCTAAGTCCGTAGAAAGTATCGCTTAGCATACAGACACTATGAAAATTTACATTCATATGTCAATGACATCACACAACAGTACTTATACTTGTTATACTCTCTGTATAAGACGTATTTTATTGTATGATGCAAATAATAAAAAAAATATTTATCTAAGCTTTGACTTTGTTTCATTCCTAAGATTAAGTAGACATTTGACATCATGTTTAGTGCAAGCAAAGTGCAATGGCGTAGGTACTCGTATAAACAAGATATAAGTACTTACAGTAACAGGCTGTATGTCATTAGTTGCTCTAGTCTGTACTAATTTGGTTCAGTATAATCTACATATAAAACTTCAAACTTGTTCGTTTTCAACGGTTAAATAATATTCACTGCAATTGTGGTTATAATAAATAATACTTGTTCAAGGTCATCATCCCAACAAGCTCATATCACTATTTTCGCCAGCAGATGAAAAGATTTTTTTCAAATAAAATGTATCTACGGAAATCCAATTTTACAGCCAAAAAAATCAGCTGAAGGAATGGCTGTATTAGAGCCGTAGTTAAAAATACTCGGACTGACTTCCCCAGTAGTGGTGACACCTTTTTTTTTTCGTTATATGAACCGTAAATGGTCTTCTTTGTTTCGCAGTGCTATGTTTTCTACCTGTAACATCAACTATACTACTAGGTATACATATATATGTCATGTAATTTGGCAACTTAGTACAAAGAAGAGATCTGGTTTCCTTTCACAGATAATGTTATAAATCGGACTTATTGGAAATACGCTTATAAAGGAAGAGCACATCTGATTGTAGTTTCGGGATGCACGTTACGCAGATAATGGAGCCGATCTATGCGCTTGCTAACGAGCTTCTGACCTCTCGAACTCGCAACCTTCTTTGACTCTTTCCCTTCAATTATCTGTCACTGGTGTCACAATCAGCTGTTGCGTTGGATATAAACTTTTTATCTAATTATTTATAGATCAGCCTTGTAAGGAGCACGTGATCAACTAGAGTGCAGTCAAGCAAGCCCTGTTCTTAAGATCGGTTTAGCAAGCCCTGTTCTTATTATTGTAAATTGTAAGTCAGAAGGATATTTCCCTGGAGGTATTTTGTTTATCACCTGGATAACCTCAAAGAATACATTTTATACCGGTAGTGTGGTCCCATGGAATAATTTCCGCCCTCCAAAGGGGCGAAGCCTCGGGAAAAAACTAGTTCCCAATAAACAAAGCTACGACGGTTCATTGAAGTAGAAAGATCGCTCAGGGGAAAAGATAGGATGGAAAAGTCTGTCTACAAATAAAATTGAACCCGTCTGCGAACAGAAGTTTCCACAACAAACAATTAAGTACTTGAATATAATTAAAATACGTAGCACTCACTACGTTATCTATATGCCAGTGAATAGGAAACTACGAGTATGTTTATCTGTGTGTCTGTGCAAAGGTTAATCGAAGCATTAGTCATTTGTTGAATCTATTTTTCTATTTTCGGGGGGCTCATGGCTAAGTTATAACAGCTGTATTAACCCTGTCGCACCGCACCGCCTCCCCGCGCTATTATTTCGTTTTCGCTTAGCTTTCTTTCTGACAGTTTTTGTTTTTTTCTCAGTTCCTTAGGGGTTTAGCGTGGTGCTAAGTAGCCTACAGCTTTCCTCATGAATGAGGCGATCATATACAAAAATATTTTTCAAATCCAACTGGTAGTTCCAGAGATTAGCGCGTTCAAACAAACATAGCAATCGCGGTTGATTTTCTGTATTTTTTTTAAGAGTTCTGTTGTCTGTCTGCGAAAAGCATAATCAGATCTATATGAAATTTTATGGGACCATTTCGGTATAAATAAACCCTTTGCGAACAAAAAAAGAATTTTACAAATCTCTCTATACAGGAAAAGTTTTTGCCCAGTGCGCAAACTGTAACCATGAATTCAGCATATCATTTTAGAGACCCCAGCGCAGAATTTTTTTGTCGGTTATACGAAAAAACAAACACTGTTCCATACATTTTGACCGCGTAGGAATTGCACTTTTCTATAAAACAGCTGTTCTTTTTTGTAAAATCGACGAAAAATTTCTTCGCTGGGGGTTGTAGAATAGTATGCTGAATTCATGGTTAAAGTTTGCACACTGAATAAAAAGTTTTCCTGTATATGACGGCGTTATGTCCGGGCATACATAAAAAAGAAGGTTGTACAGTGGGCTGTATCAATTGGGTACCCCAGTTGTATTAAAATGTTAATACAACTGGGGTAACCAATTAATGCAGCTCACCGTATCTTCCTCAGCGTCATGAGATGATGATGACCATACGCAAATATCTCAATAGCTTAAGAAAATATTTGAAAAACATTATTAATACCTATAACATTTGAGGGTTGCCCTCGATTTCCCTCAGAAGTAAGTATACTCTTTTAAATAAAAATATAATTTTGAGAATCGGTCCACAAATGGAGCAGAAATCGGTGAACATACATAAAAAAAAACATACAGTCGAACATAGAACCTCCTCGTTTCTTGAAATAGGTTAAAAATAATAAAAGTAGGTACAAAGTTGTTCAGTTGATTAGTTTTAACAGCGGTATGACGTAATAACATGGCGGCTACTATTTCATGGTGTTCAAAAACAGATAAAAAAACTGAAATCTTTGAATTAACATTTTCCGACTGCTTTTTGCCGAAGCTATCTCAATAACGTATTTTTAGAGTTTTTCTCGTATAGAGTAAAATTGGGCTTCGCCTACATTAAGTAAGTAATACTAAATCATGGCAACATATTATATTTCTTGCACGGTAATACACTTAACACTTGCATCGGTTGTGATCTTATGACGTTTTCTATATAAATAAACTGAGCGTGTTTATTTATGGCATCACTATGTAAATGAGAGAAAATGTACCAATTTCATTATTGAGCTAGAACGTGAACTAATCACGTGAATGTAGAGAAGTAAATTATTTTTTTCATCGGAATATACTTACATTATTTTTAGTATATGCGAAACCTGAATATAGTTTGTTCAGAATAAGTACCTAACTGAATCGATTTTGTGATTTTTCATGGTACAGTTTTTAAATTTTGTACATAGATTATTTACATATAAATTCTAGACACGTGTTTCGGGTTTCGCATATACACTAAAACTAGGGTTGTATATTTATTTTATTCTTTTTCATCGGATATTTAAGGTGATTATTTTTTTATTTGGGAAAAAAAACAGTTATACATTACAGCATTTACAATAAAAAGTTGTTACATCACAGTCGAAAAAACGTATATAACCCACACTATTGTCCAAAATGTTAATTAATGGGTTACTGTCAGTTTTTTTTGCCAAGGAATGGGAACGTCAATAAAATGTATGGTAATGCCACTTATGGATCGCTTGTGCGTTCAAACGTGATGCCAAAATAGTTTAAGACGTTTAAATTCCTTGGCGATAGAAGATTGTAATAAAATGTTTCACTTGACGATCGTCAGTGGATTTGACGGATGTAGGTATTATTTCTGTCATAAAAAGTCCCATTGATTGCGCATTCGCCAGGCGCCAGTTCTACGTTGTGACGTTTTGAGCTGTTTCATTTACAGAGACATTGCTAAATTTATTCAAATCACTGGGTTAAATCTCCATGAAGTCAGGGTTAAGATACAAAGTTGGCTTCAGAGTCAGGACTACGGTCGAACAGAAGAACTACTCCACCTTCAGCAGTAGGCGTACAAACTTCTTTTACCCATTCTTATCCATTGCAGTCTCAGCAAGATACATAAATACTAACACTAGAACACATATATGTATATATGAATATATTATACAAACTGAATCATACACACCCTTACACACTCTTACACCCTCTCATACACACGTTCCCTCTCGCATACACAGGCGTGTATGTTAGTGTGAGTGAGCGTGTGGGCGTGGAGGTCCACGCTCACACACTCAATTACACATACACACTCACATTACAACTTCGTTTAATAAATTCCTTTACGCTTAGTATTTTTTTTTTTTAATAATTTCATTGTACTATCAAACCTTTTTTTTGCCATGATTTTGTATAGCGATATAACACACTTTTTAGTAAACGGTTTTTGGTATCATAGTGACAGCAGAACACTGACTCCTAAGTTACAGGATCTCCTAGTTTGGGAGTCAGGGTTTACTCTATCTGTATAACCTTTATTCACTGTAATTCATGCGACCTAGATTTTAAGCATTGTTCAAGATTTTTGTATAAATAAAGATTTATATTATTTATTATTATTTTCACCTGTAAGTACTACAGGTTTTGCATTTTTGAACGTCAACATTTACAAAAAATAGAATTGATTCTATGTAGTTGCCCCTTGAGGTAGTTTCGTATGAAGATGAAGGAGCAAGAAATCCGACCATTACTTTTTTAAATATTCTAAAACAAACATTATTTATGAGCATAGTTACATGTGTAGATGGATACACCTAGAATAAAATTTACAAGAGAATAAAAAAATTAAGCAATTATGTGTCGCATAATTTTTACAAACATTGTAAAAGTAGACGATCGTCCTAAATGTTTTTTTTTTGGTGCATCACATGAGACTTACAAAATATCTGGCTGCAAGTGGGTGTGTTTGCTCTCCTTTGGCCGCTCCCCCCCCCCCACGCCCCCTTCGGGGAAACAGTCATTATGTTGTTTACTTTCAATCCTATCATAATCTCGGATTCATTTCACTTGAATCATCTTGTTTACAACTTGTTTCGCTACGCATCTAAGACGGATCTGGGGGCACGGCGCACAGTGGGTCAAAACTGCTATATGAGGGACATAGGATTCCTTTTGAGAAAATCTATTAAAAAAATTACCTATCAAAAGATCTCGTCATTACGACGAATAATTGTTATTATACGTTTTTCTCTAAAACTGATAGTTTGTCCGGAAAAAATGTTTTATGTTTTTGTTGTATGGAATGAAACAAAAACTGCTAAAATTTAGCCAATGACATTATTGATAGAAAAGTACTTTTTACTTACTTATTTTGTCCATTTTACCGATCCTCATAACTCTTGAACGGGCAAATATGATAGTGTAGAATTATAGCCAACAAGCCAAAGAATAAAACTAAAGTAGTTTTAAAGCAAGAAATGTTAAGACCTGCACCCTAATTGCGTAACTCACGATTAATCATAATTTGTTTCGTTTTGAAACAGATGGCTAAACCATTGGTTCATATGTTCGAACAATGTGTCTGCTCAACAACGTAAATAACGCAATGAATTTTGTTGAACTGTCAAATGAAACCGATTATGATTAATCGCGTGTTACGCAATTAGGGTGCTGGCTAAATTTTCGCAGTTTTTGTTTCATTCCATACAACAAAATCATAAAATATTTTATTCTGGACAAACTATCAGTTTTAGAGAAAAACGTATTATGACAATTATTAATCGTAATGACTAGATCTTTTTATAGATATTTTTTTTAAATCGATTGTCTAAAAAAAATTCTATGTCCCTCATATAGCAGTTTCGACCCACTGTGCGGCGGCAGCACAGCCAATTTGTCGAAGAGGGGTACCGTATTCAGGACTCATTCAATACCCAGTGCGAGTGCGGTGCTTCTAATCAGACGATGCCGCACTAGCTGAATTGTCCTTAGTGCCCGTTCACCTGTAGATACCTCAGATGACCACCGATGTCGCAATCAACGTGGCCACAATGATTTTAAAAAAATATGTAGGTACCAACGACACGAAAAGAAGGTCAAAGGTCTAAATGCAGATATCGTTTTGTAATGTAAAAAAAAACAGCTGAAGGCTTCCAAGTTCAGTGCAATAGTGAGTTTGCGTTGTCATGATAAACGGCGGCCATCAAAGAGTACTATCATTTTTTGCATCAACTGAATTGTAAATGATTATTTTGTTTGTCTAGAATCTAGGCTGTACTTAGGACCTAGTATTACTGTAGTAGGTCATGCGCGTGTAACCTATCTGCAAATTGTGTCAGATTCGTCTGCGCGTCCCCTCTTCGAAGATTTATTACAAGTAGCGTATAATTATTTATAATGTTTAGTCCTCCAGATCGTATTTAAACGATGGCAGCCAGTCTAAGCGGAGACTAGCTATTTACCCGGGAAATATTATAGTGCACAAAATTAAATGTGTGCGGTATGCGAAGACACAGCTACACGCATTCTTCCCTAACTCTCTTATTCCGAAGTTACGGCCACGACGAAAATGCCATGTGGACGGCGGCGTTCAGTCCTATAGTTTTCATTGTTTACCTTCTAATTACGTGCTGGCGGTTAGTTCGTCTGTAGCTGTACTTATCTATACTATCTACTTATATACCTACTAATATTATATAGCTGAAGAGTTTGTTTGGTTGAACGCTCTTATCTTAGGAACGACTAGTTCGAATTGTTTTTTTTTTCCGTGTGTGATAGCCCAGTTGTCGAGGAAGGCTTAATAGGCTTATATTACATAACATCACGCAAGGTCCCGTAGGAACCCAGCAAAAAAAAAGTTACGAATACGAAGTAGGTACCTACTCGCACGGGCAGGCGATTCGTGCCTCGGGGTGGGTCGGGAGAGCTAGAAATTTCATGTGAAGTCGCGGCCAGAAGCCAGTAACGGATATCCGGGTAATAAAGATTCAGAAAAATCTAATCAATAGGTACGTATCACTTATTTTCACTTATTTACCATAACCAAAATATTATATTGATTTACACACAATATACGCTATCTACAAAAAGTACTCGTAAGTAATTATTCATAGATAGTTAATCGCACGGAAAATTAATTGGGAGATTCTTGATGGAAGCTAGACCCCTTCGCGTGACCTCACAATGTATGTACCTAATTCATTTGTTTCGAGATAACACCAACCAGTCTTTATAGCGTTCGATAATTGTTGATTAGTTTAATTAAATAAGTTTATAATTGTTTGCACTTTGCAGATAATGTCACATGTTTCCCTCCCGCGTGCTGAACTACCTGTGCATGCATCAATCTGTGAAGGTTCCCGCAGACAGCCGCAACGCGACGATGCGACGCAATTCTGGTAGAACAATTTCTATGACTTTCATAAAAAAGATGTTTTACAAGTGTCGAGTCGCGCTTGTCTGCGGAGCCTTGCTATGTGACATCTTGGACAGAAACATATCCGGGACACTGAAAGATATTGGGTTACCGACAATTCATTTTGATTATTTTTAAAGTGAAAGTATCTACAGATGTCAATTTGGTAAGTAAAATAAAGTTTCCGAGTTATTGACCGACACCTTGTCAATTCACCAGCAATGATGTATCAATTTAAATAAATGTTTTTGTCTTTGACGTTTAAACCCATAAACAATATTTTGCTGATAGGATCGCGAGGTCAAAAGGCACTTAGTTCGCTTCCACTAGGTAAGGAGTAAGTACGTAGTAAGCTTATGTTTGACAATATGAACACTAGACGGGTCAGCGAAGTCAGGGTTTTACTTTACTTTTTATTCAAGCGAGAAAGAAAACTTGAGAAAACTGGCAGTAAATAAAACAACTGTAGATAAAGAGACTGTCGAGCATAGGAGAGGAGAAATATGGAGAACACTAGCTTTTGTCAGCAGGTTCGCCCGCGTGTAGGTCGGGAATTATCCCACGGGAACGTAGTATCGAAATATAAAGTATTCTATGTGTTAATTCAGGTTGTAAACTATCTGTGTGCCAAACTTCATACAAATCCGTTCTGCCGTTTTTGCATGAATGAGTAACAAACGTCCAAACATACAAACTTACACATTTATAATATTAGTAGGATTAAAAAATACAAATCAACATCAATAGGTATTTATATGTACTCAATATGTAAAATGCCCGTCGGTCGGCAGCGGTGGGCGGCTGTCACAGCCCAGCGCGTTGCACTGAGGCGCCGGGGTTGGGGCGGGGTGTAATACAAATCGATCGAATATCCGGACCTAATTACGCGTCCGGAGAAAGACTAACTACAGTGAATGAAGGACGATATTCATAGAAAACTAGCTAACGCCGATGGTGCTCGCAAAATATACTTTTTACTTGATGTTGATTAGTTTAGAAAATGTCATACTGAAGTTTGAACCGCAGGAAACGCTGGCTGCCGTTTTCATCCCACGTTTTCATCCCAGGAGTTAAAAATAATAATAATTATTCCGCTTTCAACCCGCAACAAAAATGGACTCCGTTTTCAACCCACGGCATAGTACATAACTGTTTAGTAACTTATGTAAGTAACGTTAGCAGACAAACAAACTTTGTTAGAAAAATCTTTATTCATAATTGGGTAATTCCACTTTGCCCCACCAAGCCCGCCACCCTGGTGTGGCAAAGTGGACTGCCTAAAATTTTGCAGTGGAATATGCCCCACTATTCTGATTTGATGGGGCGGATAACACTAGCATAAACACTTTGTGGATTCTGCCCCACTAGGGTTGGCAGCTCAGGATTTGTGTATGAAGGTTAACATGTATTTTTGAATCATTTGGGTTAGGTTAGGTTAGAACAGTGACCCTTAACGCGCGACGGCGAGCGAGCGAAGCGAGCGGTGCCGCGGCAGCGGCCGCCGAGCGCCATATCCCCTCTATTTTTGGTGAATCATTCATCAAATTATAAGTATACAAAGTTTAAATAGTTTAAGATTATTTTTCTGTCTGTACAAAAAAACAATTATAAACTGCAGTGGGTAGAAACCGGAATATATTTTAGGTAGAATACGGAAAAAACAACTATTATTATGATTGTGGGTAGAACACGGACTAAGATTTGGGTAGAAAACGGAATAAAATATTCGTGGGATGAAAACTTGGGATGAAAACGGAAACACCCCAGGAAACGCTAAGATTTCAATTTACATTGAAGTAAGTTCCAAACATTTTTATCTCTGCCATAAACTTTATCCCAGTAATTAAGCCCATTCATTGCATTGGTCGCGTACTCGCGTCCAAGGCACCACCTTTGAGGCGGTCAATGCTATGAATGGGCTTACGTATAGTCTATGGGAAAAGAAAATATAAAAGGATAGGTACTTAAACCCTTTTAAGAAATATAGAGAGACTCGTAAAAGGACGAAAATATGTATTCAAGTCACCCACCATCATGTGTAGCAGACGCAGCTTGACATTGTGTCTATAAATAGGAAAAATACGCTTAATTCTACTTATCAGAGAGTACATTTTATAATTGTAATAAAATAAACAAACAATTTTGCGAGATAGCAAACGGATACACGAATGTTATCAATTGGCAATAATTGCTGTGTTGTTTTCTAACAACATTGTGGACTGGCAGTGACTAACAATAACAAACCAATGGGGTGGTCTTGAAATGTTATTTTCAAGAGTAAAGTTTAGGTAAGGCTACAGGCGGAACAACATGTACGGCGAATATTAAAGACTAGCAGCGCTCTGCGGTTTTACCCGCGTAGTTCCCATTCCCGTGGGAATACGGGGATAAAATATAGCCTATGTCACCCGGGGATAGTGTAGCTTCCCAACAGTGAAATAATTTTCAAATCGGTTCATTAGTTTCGGAGCCTATTCAATGCAAACAAACAAACAAACAAACTAACAATCAAATCTTTCCTTTTTATAATATTAGTATAGATAAACAATGTGAGAAGATGTAAGGAGGCATGTTTTATACTATCATCATCATTGCCTACCTTTTTCCCTACTATGTTGGGCTTGGCTTCCAGTCTAAGCGGATGCAGCTGAATATCAGTATTCTGTCCTCAACCACCCAGTTACTGGGTACCACGAGGTATCAAACTACCCGCAGTAACTGGGTGGTGAAAGAGTCTTACCAAGGTACAAACACCTTGTTGTCGGGCTTCGACCCGTAACGACTGTCAAAGATCCACGAATGACAGCCGGGACCAACGGCTTAACGTGCTTTCTGAGGCACGGAGGTGTCTTGGTATAGATGGTCTCCCATGGAGACTGACTTGCAATGCGTTAGAGTAGTCGGTCCAGCGCACCGAGCCACTCGATGCGAGCATTGCGAGCGCATGTTTGAAAACAAGTCAGTGCAGGTTGAATAAAAAAGGAGTACGCGAGAGTCAAGTGCTCGACGAAGCGACCGTTCGCCACGTTTAGTGTATCGCCGTTTAGTAACCATGCTCGGCCCGAATGATACATTACAAACAAACGTGTGCTTATAAAAAATTATAAGTTAAAAGACTACGTTGAAGACAAAAAAGTTTGGCATTAATTCCTTCTGCACATGTGGCGGCTTATTCCCAAAGTACTCCATTCTTTTGTTCTAAATAGATAAGAATCTCATACATGATTCATTCCCAAGTTACTCCAAGAATTATTATTATTTAAAAATACTTATTATATTGTTCCCATTCTGCTCCATAGGTATCTGGATCATTCTAATTGTTCAAGTTTTCACTTCTGTCGGCACACCCGGAGTGCCACTGTTTTTTTTTTATAGAATGGACTGAAGCTTCACACGAAGTGATCTACACCACACCTACTCCCTGATTTTGTAGAGTAGTGTATTACGCAATTACCTACCCCTCTGAACAGCGCGACAACGTGGCTGTACGCGTGTAGCTACGTAAGCTACGTTCGACCGATGTTGATGCGCTGTCCGTCAGTCGAGCACAAAATCCAGGCTAAGAGTGACACAAACCCGACACATCCAGGGAATGGAACAGGTTTTACGGAACATACGTTGCCTTAGTCTACCCATGACCGCGAGAGTTAAGCGCTTTAGTCCCGTAGTGGATCGTTGAAGAGGAAGCCCTGATAATATCATTCTTCCTTGAAGAAATACTCAAAAGTAATGAGCGATGATAGTTGGAAGTACTTATCGTTAGTTAAGTAATAAAAGTAAGTTCGCTCCGGCCATATCTCTTAGTAGTCGGGAAAACTCCAGTAACACGAAAGAGTATTGAAAAGTGTGAAGAATAACTTCGTTCACGTTGTGTGGAATTTAATAAGTGTAGGAGAATACTAAATGAAAAACGATTTATTAGTTTTTCCGAGAACCTGATATATTCGATACGGAAATGCACGATAACCCTTTTGCTTATTAATTAAATACAGATGGATGCCCCCGGGTAAATAAAGCATGCGAGAAAATTTTCACTTTATCCGACTGACTTCATTATATCGGCTCTCGAAGCGTGATATTTTAATGAGACTTTGTAAATATATTATGCTGTCCACTACATGTAAAAGCGTAGTCTGAGTCTGGATTATCCTAACATGACGGATGATAGAGATAGATAGACAGCGACCGCGTCGCGTCGGCGCCTAATTAATTGGCCATTACGTATGCAGAAAAATGGATTACCATCTGTTGAATATTCATCTGATTGACCAGCGAATCTACTCCCAATCTAACGTTTTACCCGTCACACTTTTTCATCTGCGGTGTTTTTCGGAAACCCATCTTAAACTGCTGTTATCCGGTGACTACCTACTTTGCCGCAATGACCGGTCAGAAGGAAAAAAACCGGCCAAGTGCGAGTCGGCCTCACACACGAAAGTTTCCGTGCTACAAGGCAAAACACTCCAAATAAACACGTTTTGTATGGAGACCCCTTTAATTTTATTTTGATTATATTGTTATAGCGGCAACAGAAATACATATTCTGTGAAAATTTCAACTGTCAACCTATTACGGATCAAAAGGCCCGTTGACACAGATGGACGGACGGACAGCGGAGGTTTAGTAATAGGTTTCATTTGGTTGCCCTTCTAGTACGGAAGCCTAGACAAGAAGAGGCACGGTCTTTATTCATGAAAGCTCAAACAACCCATATTAACCGATGCTCACGTTTATTCGTGTTACAAAACATCGCGTGTGGCTGGGTGTTGTTGTTATGTTAATTGTTAACAAACGTCATCATAGTCTAGGTAGCGTTGCCAGGCGTCCGGATAAAGCCGGACACAGTCAGGGTATTTGGTTGCGTGTGCTGCCAAATTAGATAGTGTCCGGCCTGTCCGGATTTGTTAGGCTGACCATTTTTTTTTAATTTGTCATCTGTTGTTTACCGCTCCGCCCGCCTCACCTTGTATCGCTAGCGCAAGCGAACGGAGTAACTCTGTCTATATTAAAGAAGACTGATTCATTAAATTTTGCTGTCGTTTTATTAGAATTTAGGAAGTTTTTATGGTAAATGAATTAATAACCTTTTTTTAAAAAAAAAAATATTGTAGTCTTATACTAAGACTAAAAAATTAAGGGTGTCCGGCCCTTTTACCCAAATGTCCGACTAAACAGACGGGTCTGTCTCGGTCTCGGTTTTAAGACCTGCCAACCCTACTCGTAGGTATACTACAAACACTTTTACACGTCTAACAGGTTTTTAAAACTAGATGAATGAGGTCGGCGTTTCCTTCTCGACTACTCTGAGAAGACAGGCCGAAACAAACGCAGAGGTCACAGTCTCTTTTGAAGTCCAGAGATAATCTTGTTCCGATCATGTGAGAACCATGTAATGTCTAAAATGGTCTGTACAGCTCTACAGGTTGTATCACGGAAGGTTGCACACAGAATCTGGGCAATGGAGGCATCGATTAACCGGCACATTTATTTGTACAGATCCTTTAAAAAATGTTCCATGAAAATGTATAGTTGGTGCCCATCATAGTGCCCATACGAGAGAGGGACAATCTCTGGAGTAAGCCGTGGCGATAAAATGTAAGTTTACGAGATAAACGATAAACTTTGTGGTTTGCGTCCATCTGTCTGTTGAATATATTTAAGAGGAAGTATGCGGCCCTCGAAATCAGGCTACCAGAGATATACAAGTAGCGTAATACGAGCGAGAGCGCGCGCTCATTTGCGTAGCGAATAATGAGATGAGGAGATTATGTTCGAATCATTCGCTTCGGCTGCGTTTGGCCAGCCGTGCGCAAACCGCAATGTCGTATGAATCTGCAATATGATTAAGCGACATTCGGAGGCCCAATCGAGTTAGCCCTGTTGGAAGCCTCGCCCAACCTACGCTTCTAATATCATGTTTAGATTTCTAACATTACGAACTGGGCCTAATTCTGTATGGTTATAATGATTCCCCGCGGAATCTTACTACGTTCAAACTACGTCAATGTCGTATCTTTTAGAAACCAATGCAACGGAAAGGAATCTAAATTTCATATTCTGTATGTTCCAAAACAATTTGTCGATGTTATAAAAACGATATTAGCAGAATGTCGTGTGATTCGAAGTAAGTAAGTAATTGTTAAGTAGGTGAATTAAAAAAAAAATCTGGAAATCTATGACAACTGGCTACATCTTGAAGATGCTTAATAAATATTTTTATTTTAAAGAATCATAATGATGTACGTACTAGATACGTACCTAGTTATGGTATTTTAGCTAAATAATTAATCTTCAATTCGTTGATAAATTTAATCGTTTTACGACAACAAAGCGGGCGCAGAAAAATATACATACGTGTGTACCTATCTTGTCAACGTAAAGTTAATTTTAAACTACTAATAACAAAATAAAAACGGGTAAAAACGAATAACAAAACCTTTAATTAAAAATAATCTTTAATTTCGAAATGAAGACCAATTCAGGTCACAATAAATAAACATAAAATACAAATGAAAAAATAAACAGGGAAAAACTAATAACAAAAACTTTAATTTAAATCTTTACTACAAATGAAAACACAAACAGGAAAAAAATAAAACAAAAACTTTCATTAGGTATTTCTAAAACAAAATACACTGAAATTAAAAATACTGGCAACATTTCTAAAACACAAATTCGTCACGATCATTCTACATTTACCTCTTTCTTTACGACGTCCTCCATTTTCGTTAATACTGATAACAGTACCATTTTTGTGACTTGTTGCGTCCGGTCCGCCTGCGATTTTTACAATATCGTTCAGCACTAATATCGTTCTACTTAGAGCATTATATAATAATGACTTATAGGACAAATGAATAATTTGGTTATAGTATCAATAATCAAATATAATAACAGGGTCCACTATGTCCATTATTTTTAAGTCTTCTAATTAAGCTGTTTACGAAATTTATTAATTATTATTCACAAATCTGCCAGAAGAAGTTGAAATTTTCGGAAAATAAATTAAAGAAACTTTTAGAATGTTCTCAAAACACAACAAATTAATGCTTAACGAATTAAAATAATGCATTTTTGAGATAACAATATACGGAACGATTAGTTTCAAAATTTTCCAGAGTGGTTGGTCCGACACCGGCGGCCGGTCCCGAAAGCCGTCCTTCCCGCCCCAGGTCGTCGCTGTAACTAGGACATAACCGGGTTGCATGGAGCCTGAAATGACCGAGTGCATGTCGTATTCTGTCCGCTTTAGATAGCAATTCTTTTGTTAAGTCAATCATTGTTTGGTTTGAGATGCGGTATACGGCGATCGGCTATTGTTTAAGGCTTTTAATGAAATGTTTTGTTATTAGTGCATCATTTTTGAGAAATAAATAAAAGTTCAGCCATTTTTTATTATCAAATAGAGATATTTATTGGAGCATGTATCACTAAAAAAACATAATTGAATGCACCGAAAACGGGTTTATGTAAGTCACTGTACCTGAACCTAAGTAGGTATAGGTATACATGGCCAATTAATTTCAGGTAAACTTGTCAGTGCTGCTTTACCAAAACAACCGCTGCCTTAAAGGTTTCTCAATACGTACGTATGATCACTTTTCACCCATATTTGGGAATAAGCAGGCAACGAGCTGGTGAATAATTATTGACATTTGACATAATTAAATCGTTCATGCGAAGCCAAACAATGCGAACCTTTCCGACTTTACTATGGGAGATAAATGATAACCTCTGAGGGTGGGGGGGGGGGGGGGATAATCAGCTATATTTAACAAGCAGGTTGGGATAGGTTAGGTTCTATATTGAGCATCTTTTTTTGCATGCCCTGAAAATGCCTATTCAGTCTTCCTTTGAAGGCAGACGGGTTAAATGTGGAACGGAGAACAGACATTGGCGAAGAGGTCCACCACACTTTGGCTGTGCGCATTATGAATGTGGAGGAGAAGCACTAAGTATGGTACGGTCAATTTTTGAAAAAAAAAAAAAACTAGAGTCTACCTACTTACTACGGTTCAAGAGATACAGCTCACTGATAGACAGACGGACGGACAGCGGATTCTTAGTAATAGGGCTCCGCTGGCACCCATTAGGTACGGAACCAAATATCGATGGAAGGGTGATATTGCTCAAACTCAAAGCATTTATTTCAATTAAACCATTTACAGGCACTTTTGAATTGTCAAAAAGTCTACCAGTTGGAAAGTTGAAGCTAGTTGCCCATTCCAAAACGTAGATCTCATTGGAGAAGAACGGGCAAGAAACTCCATGGACACTGCTAGAACGGGGAAAATACCGAAATGACGACTAATAGAGAAGTATAAAAAGTACATGTTGCGCCGACCCTAAATAAATGTACTGATTGGACAGGTCCATTCAATCTGTGCGGTTCTTTCCTCAAAATATCATTTCAGACACCAATCCACATCGTCTTCACATGATCTGACCAAGATAATGTCTGGACTCTGTACAGGGTTGGCATGATTAAAACAAGTTGTTTTAAAACACATGTTTAAAACAGTTTTAATTTAAACCGTGTTTTTTATCATACGTTTAAAAACACAGATTAAAACAAGTTTTAAGCATTGTATAAAACAATAAAAAAAACAAGCTTTAAAACGACTTTACATGGCGAATGAATGGACATAAAATGAAAATATATTAATATTTAGGAGTTTAAATAGCTTGACATAAAGCCAGTTGAGTCTATGCTATTACTATGTTATATTTTTGAACTTTTATTGGCATTGTAATAAAAAAAAAACATTATTTTTGTGATGAGTAATTTATTCAATCAAACAAAGATCTAAGTACCAGGTTTTACATGGGCTAAGATAACACCTATTTTTGAAACATGTATTTGAATATTCAAAATTTCAATTTCAAGTCAATCAAAATAATTATAATAATTTTAATTGATAAATAACACTACTTATTCGCAAAATAAAATAAATGTTAATCCATTGATAGTTTTTTGTAAATACATATTTAATTTACTATGGCGAATTTGAAAAGATTTAGTCTAGAAATGAAACATTATAGGTCGAATTCATTTGAAACAATGCCCGAAACTAAAAAGAACAATAAAAACACTTGTTTAAAACATTTTGAATTGTTTGTTTTATTAAATTTAAAAACAGAGAAGTTTTTTTTCCATCCTGACTCTGTACTTTAAAAGAGACTGTGACCTCTGAATTTGTTTTGGCCTTTCTTCTCAGAGTAGTTAGATAGAACACGCCGACCTCATCCAATTTAAAAAATATGATTGACGTGTAAAAGTGTGTGTATAAACCTACTTACAGAAATAAAATCATTTAAATTAGGATGAGGTCAAGAGAATGACTAACTGGCAACTACTTAAGGTCTTTATTAAAACCAAGATTTGCTTTCGTTTATTTAACATATAAAGATAATGTCATAGCAAAGTTAAACGGTACAAATCGATGCACAGGGAAACCCTATAGAGATCACTGTCGTCTGTCTGTCCGTCTACGTCTCACATAATTTTCTCAGCACAGTAGCTGAACTTGTGTGTAGGGTATTTTAATTAATTATACAGAACCAATGGAAAATTAACATTGTGCAGAAAAAACATAAATCTTTTTCCTAAAGAACGTGGATAAAGGGTGGCCCAGCACGGACAAAGTCTTGATTATATTTTTTTAAAGTAAACTATTTGAATTTCTATTATGGCTTTAATTTCTCCTCACATCTTTGCAGGAAAATATCAATTTATAAGCGTATATTTTTACAAGCTTTTATTTTTTTGTAATGTTTTGATCTCCGTTCGTGAGTTACTAATGTTGCAATTCTTTGAAATTAAATGGTAAATAGTACATACTCATTCTTCGAAATGACATGCATTTATTTGTCATTTAGATAATAGAGATAATAAATATTTTTATGCGTGTTTAGTGATACCTAACGGAAGTGAAAGTTAAAAACACTAGTATATGTTTTACACGAAACAATAAGTATATGTTTTCAAAATAATGCATATTTCGTTAAAGTGATTGGTTCAGCAAAAAAATAACATCACGCCTGTAATCCCTGAAAGGTTAGGCAGACTGCTTCTTGGTACGCCAAACGCCTATCAGGGTACGCCAGGGCAAGATAAACGCAGCAACAAAGACATGATGGGTGCTGTCACAGTTCTGTTTAGTGGCGACTTCCGACAAACACTATATGTGCTGAGGCGGGGGAAGGTGGAACTAGGACTGACGAGGTGAATGCTACGTTGAATAGACTGCGCTTGACCATCAACATTTGAGTTCGGTTTAAACTTAGTGAAGACACTCTACCAGAGGAGAGCGGTTACAGGTGAACCTACCAGAGGCTCTTGGTAGAGTAGTTCCCACTTTAGAAGATCAGATTTTTCTGGAGTACGGGGACATCAGTTCAATACCGTACTAAGAGAATTCTTGGGATTGAACGGAAACTATTCCTAGTTTTCGTTTAATAAACTCTAGTAACTTTCTGAAGCATCGAGCAGCTTACTAAGCTTCAGATTGCAAAAATAAATGTGCAGAGAGATCCCTTCCACCAACGGCTGCTCGAAATGGGATCGAAGCATCTTACAGAACCAGGCGGTATAAAACTATGGTATAAGAGAGGCATGTCCAATATAATATGATATACTTCGCAACATATGTAATTAAGTATATTTAGGTAATCTTTTCGCACACAAAAAAGTACAATAGGCGGACTTAATGGCTTAGGCATTCTCTACCAGTCAGCCAAGGGGGAAGAGCTTAGATGGCAGGTTATTCGGTTGAGAGGAACAATGATAAAAAACTATAAAAATAAATTATAACGAACTATGAGTAAGATAGGTACTACACTAGTAAATAAATAGGTTATAACTTATAATCAGAGATCGGATATTCGGATGTATATTCACCTAAAGTTAAGATGTTGGCTAACATGGAATGCGCTTTTGTATCGAAAAAGTCTTAATTTAGGTAAGTAATTTGTTTATTTTTTGTTTTAACTAATACAAACCACCCCTCATCCAGTACATACACATATTTGTATCGGGATAAACATTAATTTTAAACTAATACACATCTGAATAGTTATGCAATCAAGAATCCCGGGGTTTATAATAAATATTACAAATAATTTATAAAGCCGCTTCCATACTTTCAGAGCTAAAAATTATCTTTACGTAAATATGCATCCGAATATCAGATCTCTGCTTATAATACACATACAAGCATACTTTACTATAATATAAATATCTACATATGTATATACGAATAAATTCAATACGCTATTTTTATGAAAATAACTCTGCAATGTCCGCTTAAGGCCGAGATTTCTTGAAAACGGTCAAAAAGGTGGTTTTTTAAAACAGTGTATCTCTTTAACCGTAAATAATTTTGAAAGCAAAAAAACATATATGATATTTTCAAGTCTTTTTTGCACACAATGATGGAACTAAAAACATAATGACACATACTTTAGCATCAAAAAAATCATCAAAGTCACCTCGTAATTATCTTTAAAAGCAGTTTATCCCTTCAATAACAATTATAATTATAATAAAAAATATAAGTAGGTCCCATAAAATGTCAAATGCCAAACTGCATTTAGTGATGAATTATTTATTATTAAATAGTTAATATCTAATTTTATACGATTTTATTTGCATTTTTACGACAAACGTTAGGTCATTTATTATTCGAATTTATTACAACAGATTTTAACCCGTATCAGATTGCAATAAGAACTATTATCGCTCATAACGACACTATTTGTGTCGATAAGTGGTAACATGACCTTAAATGCATACCGACTGGTGGCCGTACTGATATCGAGAGGAAGTGCATACCAAAGAAGAATGTACTGAATATGAAAGGTGGAATTAACAAAGTCATAATAAGTATGAGAAGGACAGAGTAGACGAAGATTTATGTATCAGAAGGTATTTACTTTGTATACCGAAAGGAAAAAATGGTGATACCCACGATTGTGTTAAACTATTGTTATGTTACCCAAAATTGATATAATATAAAATACATCATCATCTGCCTAGCCTTTTCCCAACTAAGTTGGGGTCGGCTTCCAGTCTAACCTGGTACAGGTGGATACCAGTACTTGATATATACAATACATGTATACTAAAATAACAGCCACATTTTTATGTAACTCCCTCGGTTCGATCCACCGTGTGGCATATGAGAGGCAATTCTCGTAATTTTAAGAACGTTCACAGTCTGAACTCAGTCTCAATCTGTCAAAAATACCTCGAGTTTCCAAACATTTTTGACAAGTTTTTGACATTTGATTGTCGCCGAGGTCATAATGCGACTAGATTTTGAACGTTTTTAATTACGAGAATTAGCCCCCGCCGTGTTATAACTTGGTTTTAACTTAGCGTTCTTTCAGACTTTATTTCTTGCTTGGCTGCTAAGGCTAGTAGCGTGATGCTAAATTGTATTCCCCAAAAATTGAGCTATCAAATGCCAAAAGATGGGATGGGAGTTTTTATACACGTCATTTCTTCTATACAAAAGGTCCAATTCGATTATTTTTAATCGACTTCAAAAGAGGAGGAGGTTATCAATTCAACTGTATTCTTTTTTATGTTTGTTAGCTCAGAACTTTCGACTGGGTGAACCGATTTTGATGATTCTTTTTTTAATTGAAAGCTGGTGCTTCCCGTGTGGTTCCATTTAAATTTCATATAGATCTGATGATGCGTTTCGGAGACAGACAACAGAACTCTTAAAAAAATGACAGCAAATCAACCGCGATTGCTGCTATCGCATAAATATGCATTGTTTTTACCCCAAGGATGATGACATTTCGAATTAGTGTGGGGTAGGTACTATAACTAAAAAGTGAAAAATAAAACCTTTTTCCGAAAAGAAAAAAAAGGCAGTGAGACTACACGTTTAACTATTATAGTTACCTAAGTCACAATAAATGATTTTTCATATTAGTTGACATTTAAATTCCTAATTTTTTTTTTTAATGCTGAGGTTGTAGTTTTCTATAGGCGAAATACTTTTTTTTATTAATCTATTACAAATAAACACATAAAAAAATTCAATCTCATCATCAGTATCATTTTCCTGCCGTTACCTTAATTTATTTCAGTTTGTGGTCAGCGCAACTTGTCTTTTTCATCCACACTTCTCTATTAGTCGTCATCTCCGTAGTCACACCATTTCTAACCATATCATCATTCACACAGTCCATCCATCGTGTCTCTGGTCTCCCCCTACTCTTATAGCCATCGAAATTCATACTCCAAACTTTCCTCACAACATTTTAATCATTCTTCCGTATCACATGCACATACCAATACAACCGATTTCCAAACACCTTTACAGTTATACAAAATGAAATCTGTTCTTTTTTATCTAAGGACCTATCGATTAAAACAGTGTCCGTTGCGATGCTAAAAGTAAACTATTGGTATCGTAGATTACGTTGCAAACTTTTTAATGAATGCTTTGGTACCTAATTGAGTTAGTTGGCTTCGGTGTCTATCGGCTAGCCTAACGAACTGCAGCGCAAGGCTGACGTCTGATTCTTCCTTTGAAATTTATCAGTAGTAAAAGATATTAAATTAAATTAACGTTTATTTACGGTGAAGTTTCAAGTATATTTACGCTTGGATGATTTAGTTAGGAGCTAGTTTGACGCGTGACGTGAACGCTTTCAGACCAATTCGTATTCCTAAAACGACTTTCAACATGATTGAGATACTTTTTCGGTAGTTCACGGCAATCCCCGTTTGTCCAATCCAATCCAATCTGTATACTCTGTCCTTTCTGTAGTTGTAAATTCAACTCAAATAGTGACTTACGCAGTTCGCTCATAGACCACGCCTTCCATTTTTGATGGATGATCCAATTACTGAATTATAGTTACCTATCAGTTTATATCTAGGGCTGTGTCGACTACCGAGTTTATAAATCTTTTTTTTTTTGCTGAAACTACGTTGTTGGCAGTTTTTTGTTCCAAACTATTCATGTTTTACAACACTGAAACATTATCCATTTACAATAAAACTACATAGATTTTAAATAAAGGCTGTATAGTCGAAAAACAAACAATGCTGCCGCGTCGGATTAATAAAAAAACAAATAGGCAACGGTTTTCATTTACAAAAGCTTAAACAGCAACGTTGAAGAGCTGTATTGTCTAGCAATGACGTCATAACATCCGACAGCCAAGCGAGTACATATAAATTTAACAAGCGTTCTTCAATAATATTGTAATTTAAACCTTATAGCAATATGCATACATGCACCTGCTGCCTGCTCATTATTTGTAACTACGCTTTTCTACACGCTGATTTCGTTCTTCAGTGGCATCAGGTTTAGTGCGAATTTTTATATCTATTCGCTTTGACGTTAACATCGATTTGTACTGAAAGTACTGAAGCTGAAGTATTGGAAAAATGGAAAACACAAATTATATCATACACATTGACGTATGTAAGGGGCTTGTTCGTAAGTAATAATAACCGCACGTGTCGGTCGATCCGGTAAAGCTACGTTGGCCACGGTTGGTACGTGGATGGGTGACCATCTTTAGATAGCACACGAAGGGTTCCGTACCACAAGGCAAAAAAACGCCGAACACGTTTCTTTAATTTTTAACTTTGTTTTTATTGTTTGTTGTTACAGCGGCAACAGAAATACACATTCTGTGAAAATTTCAAAAGTCTACCTAATACGGATCATGGGATACAGCCGGCTGACAGACAGATGAACGGACGGGCGGACAGCGGAGTCTTAGTAGTAGGGTCCCGTTGGTTACTGTTCGAGTAGGGAACCCTAAAAATGTTGGACATCGAAATGCTCCTAAAGTTTTGAAAGAATTTAATTAGATACGGTCAGTCAGATGGTGGTCTGACCACAAATTATAATATTTTATTAATAAATCAAGGATCGTTTTTTTGATAATACGCTTTTAATAAACAACGATATCAGGCAAGGTGGACAACGCACTGTAGTGGTGCCGTAACACGCATATAGTGTCAACATCATCATTTCAGCCGAACGACGCGACAGCTGGACATAGGCCTCCCCTAAGCTCCGCCACTTCGACCGGTTCTGTGCTTATAGTGTGCTTTTTACGTTTTTTTAATAAAAATTGGTGTCAGCTACGCGGCCACCAATCATAATATTTGTTTTAGAGACTTTGGCCGACTAGCCGACTAGTCGGCTGTAAAATGGCAGACTAGTCGGCCAAGCCGATCATTGCTTTCGGTTGAGTTTGGGTGACATCAGTAATGTTTGTACCGACTAGTCGGTACATCACTAATTTGTTTGTATAACATTGATTTTTTTATAAAGAGAATTTTTGGGCAGCCCTAACGAGTGCTGAACAACGTCGTCATAAGAAAATCGTCGCTTCGTAAAACGTATACGCCACAGCTCACACCTCCGTACAGGGCTGAATTTAGACAAGTGTGTTTTTTCCAATTTTCGTATAGTTATAAGAATTGTTGAAACTGTCGTGCCTGTGGGATAATTGCGTAACACACTAACAGTAGGAATGGCCTTAAATTTGACAGTCCAACAACGTTATTTACGTTTTAGAGTAGTAATTTTTACGAACATATGAAGGAATGGATTAGCAATGCCCACAAAACGAAAGTGTGACGCAATGAGGTTGAAAGCTAGTCTGGAATCATAATTTCTGTCATTAAATGCGCGTTAAACAGGTCCATAAACTAGATACGTAATTACTTCTGGCTGTTACAAAAACCCGATTACTAACTCTTATCCTGAAACTATTCCAAAAACTAATTTAGGAAAAAAGGGGGGCTCTGCATTAAAAGTGTCACGCAACAATTTTAATCGTAATCTGAATCATTTTGAGGGATATTGCTAATCGATTGCTTGATAATATATTAGAAAAATTGGTATGCTTAGCAACGTAATGAATGTTGTTGAACTGTCAACGTGAAAACCATTCCTACTGTTCGTGTGTTACGCAACTAAACAAAAAAAAAATTGTTAACAAAAAAAACATGTCGAATTGATAACCTCCTTCTTTTTGAAGTCGGTTAAAAATACAATTTCAAGGTCCGATTTTTTTTTGTAGTAGATGATAGACCTTGTATTATTGTGCAATAATACAAATATTATCAACACCATCGCCCGCTCCAATCCGTCCCTGGGCGTTCAATATGGAAACTGTTGTACCCGTCACAAACAATCAGATCCACACACCCCGTTTCCGTCGGACCACCGAGATCAAACGCAATGGCAGGAAATTGAATAAATCGCTGTAAATGTTGCGTCATTTATGATGCAAATTGCAAATTGTGCGCAGGGTAGGTTGGTATAGCTGTAGCTGCAGGTTGTATGGTGAAGAAGGGTGATTTCTGACACTTGACGACTAAGCTCATTTTTTTGATAGCTAGCAAGCATTTTCAATAAAGCTATTTTAATAAAGATTTATTCGGTCCTCCCTATTAATTTTAGAAAAAGCTTAAACTAATAACTTGGAATAGCTTGTTTCTTATTTTTGTTAGATTTTTTTATCATATCGCATGCTGTGTAGGTTGAATTCATTATGTCACCGCCGAAATAGCGCTGGGGCTCTGTTACGTCGAGGGTCGTAGCATTATGCTGAGCGATGGCTGTTTTGCCGATGCAAAACAGCCGAGCGATGTGACGCATATTTTCCCCCAAAATCGTAATTTTTGTTTGTTTTTTTTCTGCGTCATTACTACCGCAAATAAACGATTTTTCTTTCTTTTCCTCTCTTCCTAAATCTTTTACTTTTTCCGAATCGACTGAAAATGGATGGAAAACTATTTGGTTGAATGATCCTATACACACCACAACCAACGACGGTAGTTAAAACCTATGCATTCGTGCATTTGTCAAATAACAATGCGTATCTAATACCATATAAACTATATTCTAGAATAGACATTCGTCGTGTTAGTTTTAAGGATTGCAGTAGAAGTTTAAAACTTTAATGAGGCCATTCGCTTTGAAGCACGAAAGGGCACTGGTTAAAGGTCTACTAGCCAGCGATACCTTAAATATGTACTTACATTGTCCGTACCGATATGAACTTCAGAGCATAACAGGAAAGTCATAACGTGTTATGAATTTCAAAATCTGTCTGATTTCGAAAACCGTTATTCTTGGTCATAATTTCAGACAATGCAATGGACAAAGTTGTCTAACTTTAATTAATTAAATACGAGGCGCTCTTGGCTACTTTGTGTTTGTATATTGTTCTTTTTTAGGGTTCCGTACTCAACAAGGAACCCTTAAGGTATGATTCCGAACTCCGCTGCACGCAGCAGTGCTGCGTAGCTCGGAATGTAATCTCATATAAACTTATAGAGAATATATGATATATGGGGACCAGTAGTGCTGCGGCAGCACTGTTGCGTGCAGCGGAGCTCGGAATCATACCTTTAGAGTTTCGCAATGTTCGTCCGTCCGTCTGTCCTCAGCTTAGCTCTAAGATTTTGACGGTTTCACTCCCTAAGCACGAAGTCCGTCGTTTCGGTCGAAGTAACGGGCGTTTCCAACTCCGTATCACTTACGGACAAAAGATTAGTTTGGAGCCCGAACTAAGAATGAATGACAACACGATTTGACAGCTGTCCATACTCCAGATATGTTTTTGCCCGTCCAAAATAGTTATTTAATAGGCTGTAGGATTCATTAAGAAGTTTCGAACTATTTTCGGACGGGCCCGTATTTTCGTTGACGGAGTTCTAATTCCGTCAACGAAAATATTATCCGTCTTGATACCAGGGGGGCTACTCTCTAGAGTAGCCCCCCTGGTATCAAGACGGATAATATTTTGCGCTATTTAGTCAAGTAACTGCTACTAACTTGGAAGTAGCGCTCGCCGGCCGCTACCGCGGTACCGCTCTTTTGGCTAACCTAACCTTTTGGCCGGTAAGCAGTATGGTGGAGTTCACAATTCATCAACAGTTTATAATCTCGCGAGATAGATTATAAACTAACGGTGTTCACAAACATACGGTGACAGATATACTACATGATTAATTGTTAGTAACACCGACAAAGTGGTATTATAAATCTTGAAAAAATATTTTTAGGGCTCTATACTCCATTTACAATAGCATTAGACAGAAGTTAAAAAAGGTTCTTTTTAATGTACACTTCGTAACAAAATTATATTAAAGGTGTTGCATTTACGATTTATGCCAAAAAAATTAAAGTGTCAATGCTAAAAACCTAAAAGAAGCAGGAGTGAAAAACACCGAGTAACTAAATTAGTTTATGACGACGAACTTTTACCAAACGTATTGTGGGTCGTAAGTTGTTATTTAAAAATAAAGTATTGTAAAAAATATATATTTTATTTTCTTATAACCTTAATTAGATTTAAATCATCATGTGATAGTTTGTTTCATTTATTCGTTTTGTTTTAAGTTTGTAATGTGTGATGAAGATGTTATTGTAAATATAACATTATCTAAAATAAACATTACTTTTACTTCGTTTATCTCAGTATTTAGTACTGTCTTAAATCTACCTAAAAAAGTTAGAACTTGTTTTGCACTCCTGCTTCTACGAGCCTCTTTTTTCTAAAGCTATAACAAATGGGGTATAGGTACTTGTAAAGTGGTGATGTTTTTTTTATTTCGCGTCTACCCTCCTATAGTGTGGGGTGTTGTTGGATAGGTCTTTTAAAATATTGTTGGTTTGTGAATACTCTTTTTCGATTAAGGGATCCGTTTGTGAAATTTGTGAATTGTGCACCTAGCTTCTGACGTTTCATAAGTGCGAAATGTGTAATATAATATGTTATATTACACATTTCGCACTACATAATATGTTTATGTGAAATAAAATATTTTGATTTTGGTTTTGATTTTGAAATATGAAGCTTTAAAGTGCTAATTTCGGCTAGAGACATATCACCCAGAGCTAAATGGTTGTTTTTGGATATGTGTAAACATTCACGGTAGTAGTTTTTTTATCCAAGTTAAAACGAAAACAATAACAGCTACGTAGGTTTTATAAGTTAACGAGTAATAGTCAACCAACTTACATTTGCAACTTATGTAGAACATGTTTTTCAACCACAATGCAATGTTATCTTAGTTCTTGAAATAAATTTATTCATCTCAACTACGGAACCCTTCATGCACTAGGCCGGTTTTTTGGTAATGTGCGTTTTGTTTGTACAGAATGAATAATTTTTCTTTCTTTTCTTTTTTTCCACTGGTGGACTTCGGTATCTAACAATACCGGTAATTGTTCGAACGTTTGCAAGCCAGCAGATTCTTAAGACCTTGACCAGGTCAATGGTCCATATTGTAGGGGGCGTCTACCACAGCGTCTACCTGCACGCAGCATCAATATAAAACATGACCATGTGTCCTAAACCGTTATGCGTTATTATGAATATTATGAAGTATAGGCGCGATCAACAAGTAGCGTTTTTACGTCATAATTCACATTAAACAATCGAGTAATCGGGTATCACGCGTCATCCGCTTTTTTAAGACGCGGCTTTATTATTATTCTAGAATGGCATCATTACCTTTTATTTTTATAAGTTTTGTTAAAATTACAAAAAAAAAAAATGCAGATGATCGCGATAAGATAAGGCGGTTATTTCCTGACAAAAACTACAGTGACTTGGCACATCAATTGTATTTTGTGTATTGTACTTATGAGGCATTATGATCGTATTTCTTTTGACGTTCAGTGAAAGGTTTTCCTTGTTGAGCTTGATTTTTGCGTTCGTAGATAGGCAATCTATAGACGTCACGCACAGTATTTTTCAAATTTCTTTTATCGACGTCTTGAGTTTTATGTCCCACCAGCTTATTCCCGCGGCTACGCCCGCGTTGTTCCAAAGTTTGGAGATCATCTCACGGGAACGTACTCCCGGAATAAAAAGTCCTCTATGTCGTTACCCAGAACAAGGTCTATCCGTATGCCCTTCCAGGGATCTCCTCCCTGAGCCCGTAATTCGTAGTTTTGGCCAAAATTAGGGTCCATTTCGGAATAAACCTCTTTCGAACAAACAAAGAATTTTGCAAATACGTCTATATGTGACGGATTATGCCCGAAGATACATTAAAAAAATATATATATATAAACATGACGAATTGATAACTTCCTTCTTTTTGAAGTCGGTTAAAAAACAAACAGAAACTACAATATGTTGTGTATACGAATGAAGATCATCCGTCAACAGTTCATGTATGAAAGTACAATTTCGCAACATGTGGGTAATTTCGCTACAATCATATTTTCTGATATTTTTGGTCCAGCATAAGCCCACAATCCGGTACGCTGTCATGGACCATTATGCTGACAACAATACATAACATTACGGCTTGTTTCGCCAAAGTGTTGGCCGGAGGTGTACCGTACCGTGTAGTACCTAAACCTACATTTCGCCAGTTATGTTTAAGTCCTATGGGGGCGAACCTATTGCCATCAACCGGTCAAAAACCTAGACTGCTGATACAAAAACTGAACCAACACTTTGCCCGACCTGGGAATCCAGCCCAAGACCTCATGCTCAGCAGTATTGCTTGCGACTACTAGACCAACGAGGCAGGCTGACAACGAATCTTAATTAAAATGATTGTTATATCTAATTCGTAGTGTCCCACAGCTGGGCAAAGGCCCGAGAATCATTTTCCCAGCTAGTGAAATGCTAACAAACTTCAAATGTTCATAATTAATTAAATTAATCCGTCCGTATAGTAAGGCGTCCGCGCGTCCGTCTGGTGCTGGACGTAAAGAATAGCACCATCCTATCTCTTCACGTGGGTGTCGTAAGAGGCGACAAACGGACTTACTAGAGAATGGGCAGCAGCGTTCTCTATGCATTTTACCACCATACTGCGATCGCCAACCCGCCTGCTAAGCGTGGCGATTATGGCAAACCCCCCCAAAATGGGGGAGGCCTATGTCCAACAGTGGACGTCTTTCGGCTGAAATGATGATGATGAATTAATTTAAAAATTCATGAAAATAATAAGGCAACAAACCTAAAATCGAACAGCTGAAAAGAAAATCCTCAAATAAGACTCTGCAATTTTTCCATTACATAATAGAGTTAACAGCAAACACACTACCTAATAGGGTATTACACCCATTTTTGAAAAGTGTCTTAATTAGATTCTAAAATGTTAATAATAATAAACCACTGAAAAAAACACAAAAATTTTATTTAACCGACTAGTGCAATAAAAATGCATTGAAATTTTACATTTTCATATTTCGCGCGTAATTTGACGAAAACGCTGGACGCAGTGGATGCCATATTGGTCTGTGGGTATGACGTCAGTTTGCTAAGTAAACAAATTCGCTGATATTTTGTATGATAATTGTTTGTAATTGAAAAAATGAGTTATTATTCTACTTATCGTTGGTTTGCTGTTCCTGAATGTAAGATATTATTTCAGTAAAAATTACTTTGGTTACCAAAATAATAAAACTACAAAGTAGTTCAGTTGATTAGTTTATTCAGCGGTATGACGTAATAACATGGCGGCTACTATTTCATGGTGTTCAAAAACAGATAAAAAATGAATTCTTTGAACTGAATTTTAAAATGTATTTTGTTATTTCATGAACTAAAACTTACATATTCCGACTGCTTTTTGCCTAAGCTATCTCAATAATATATTTTTAGATTTTTTCTCATATAGACTAAAATACCCTATTAACATTGGCATACAGCATTCAGACGCAACAGGTAAGTCTCTTATTCAACTAGGTACCTAGGTACTTTATCTTTGACCTCTACGAACTTAGACCGACACCTTTTATGACGTCATACTTCCGTGCATAAATCATAGTAATGACGCATTTACATATTATTAATATCATAATAAAAGTATTTGTTTGCTTTGTCATTGTAATATATTGTATACGTAGGCTCCTTATGTGACGTTACTAGTCTAAACAGAGGAGTGACTAGCGCCATCTATTGGTTTCCAGGTTAACTAAGGAATTTAATGCAAAATTGATTTTGGATCGAAGTTCGCTAGACTGAAAAAAGCAATATTTTGACTGCCTCGTTATTTTTGTTCTAGTAAGTGTGTACATCCTACATATCCGTGTTTACAAGTGCATCCTACTTACATCCTACATTATGTAGGATGTAAGTAGGTATATTACAGACTGTATTATAGACATGCGGGAGTTTAAATTTTCTTCTCACCATTCTTTTACCTCTCAAACGTTGTTAATTTATTTCATTGTGCCTGTTATTTAATACATAATTAACAGCAAAAGTAATAACGCCGTTTTGGTTCAATTCTGATTTCTTATTCTTATTATAACGTTGCTTCAACACTGGTCGAACAAACATAATACGGAGTCAGTATTGCTGTTTAATGAGTGGTTTCAGGAGCTGTTTTAAAGATCACAACATTTTACATTTTATCTGCCATTTCGAACAGTGAATGTTTGAGGCTACTATTCCAGCAACACTCGATCGTCTTGTTTTCACGCCACTACGCTAACTCAGCTGTATTAAACGCGACTCAGATTGAGTGTCGCTACATCAGACCAAAAAGGGCATTAAGGAGCAACCGCACACATCCAGGCCATGTCGCTGTCGTGGCGAGGCTCCAGATTTTTGTACCATATTGTACTGGCACCGGCACGGCACTATACTCCATTTGGAATAAGATTAGACATTTAAACAAACCTTTTTTACAGTCCGTTCAACTGATTATGACTTCTATTGCGTTGGTAGCATGATACATGGCAAGTGCAATAAACAGTTGGTATTATAACCACTTTTTTGCTTTTAATGCCATCTTTATGCCTATCGAATAGAAGTCAAAATCAGTTGAACGGACTGTAAAAAAAGTTTGTTTAAATGTCTAATCTTATTTCAAATGGAGTATAGTTGCCTGGCATTATTTGCTGAGCTGGGCTTCTTTGGCAAAAAAATTAAATAAAAAGTGTGTGTAAAATCTTACAAGGAGTAAGGCACACTTTAATGCTAGTTTCGTACAGCGCATTTTTTTAAAAAATCTGCTGTATATTGTGTGTGCATTTTAGTCTGAGATAAATAAATATATTTTTCTTGTTTTAAACTCTGACTGGGGGCCCAGAACAGTACGGTGAGCCATTTACTCTTAAATGCTAGTACTCACAGTAGAGTGTCTCCAGAAATGTATGAGCGAGTGTATGTCTGTATCCGGCGCCAGCAGCATGTAGTCCCGCCACTCGTCGTAGCTGATGGTGAGACTGCCATCCTGGTCCATCCTGGGGACAAACTGAATGAGTGAGGGAGACAGGCAGACGTTCAAAGCTCCTCTGCTTCAAATTGTGAATGAAGAAGAGGTATTCCTATTTCTATTGTAAATGCATTTCATTTTTTTTAAGTACCTTTAATTTTTAATTTAAGATATTATTTAAAAAAAAGTAATTAAGTATTAGAAATGTGTGATGGATTATATTTACGAATTATTATTCTAAGCTGTCTAATAAGTAAATAATAAGTTAAAAAAATATATAGTTTTCAATCATCATAGGCTGTTAGCCGACATACAAGTATTATACAAAGATAATGTAAAGAAGTCTTGTTGTATCGAATTAGAAACAATCAGTTTTATTATGTCACTAAGTATATATCATTGAACAACCAATTTTATAATAAAAGTGAAAAATATTTTTAAGTGCTTTGTGTTATTTCGTGCAGTATTTCATACAAGTGCAGATGCATCGTGCTTTGTTCTTTATAATAATTTGCAACGTTTATAATATTTCGAACATTCACATTTCATGTATTGTGAACTTAGAATTATATGACGTGAAGCTTCTATGAGTCGAGCTTGAATGACTTTCCCATGTTTTAATATTTTTTTTAAACTTCTACTTTGTAACCATAACATCGAGGTGTACCTCTAGTACACACGGCTACACATCAAGCTATATATATTTCCAGTTTACGCTGATCTAGCACTATGCGGAAATCCTATACAATGCGAGATCAGCTTATACTGGAAATCTATAGCTTGATGCGTGGCCGTGTGTACACCCACAATTCGCCAGTTGTTTTAGTCCCATGATCACATGGGACTAAAACATAACTGGCCCCCATTAAGGGGTCGAGGTTATTGCTATCAACCGGGCACAAATTATTCTACTTCATAATTTTCGTTAATTAAAATGAATCGACACAATTCTAATTCGTTAGCAAATTTATTTAAAAAGGAACATCCCTATCTCTCCGCTAGTGAGCTTATAAATCGAGAAGACCAAAGATTCCCTGGTTAGGTAGTTTCATCATCATTATTGGCAGGCTTGTTCCACTCATGCTGAGTTGGAGCCCCCTCCCTTTGTGCTATGCTCCCTGGTACAAGCGACTCACAACCGCATCGTACAAGTGCCCTCTCCCGTCAAAACTCCTTGTACCGCCTCTCAGCAGCCCTTCGGCATACCACACCGGGACTCCATGGCGACTCTAATTAGAATATTGCGTTATAAGCATAATAACTATTATTATTTAGAAAATAGCGTTGACCCCAGCATTACTTTATGAATTTAAAATTGAGTCTTATTGCCTTTAAATGAGATTTAATTTTCTTTAGCTCAATCGGCGGTCAGTATAGCAGAATACGTATTTTTTGAAAAACATACCTAAATTAGAATTCACTGAAATCGCTTCAGTACTCAATTATGGACAAACCACTTTCAAGAATTGCGTTCATTCTGTTACACCTTGTATAATGGATGGCTCACCTGGCGTCTACTTGGTAACTACCATACATTGTGTACAAGACGTGACCTAGCTGCGAAGCCGTGGCGTCTCGGTGAGGTATGGCCCTAAGCCCATGTAATAAAATAGCCGCAGGATTTTTAGCACACTGGATATTCAACGCTCTGCTTACCACAGAAAGTCGAAAATCTAACAGTAGGACCACTGGTCGACGTTCGAAGTGCTAAGATGCATTCTGTTGCATTCTCAATGCACGGTTCAATACCGAGAGTTGAAAGTCTAAAGCGTGAAGAATTTTAATGCTCTGCAAATAACTTGTTAATTTGTTACACTAATTCAGTTAAACACGAGTCCACGTCATAATTATATTTTCCATTGCAAAATAGGTAGGTAGTAATTTCGTTAGAATAACGATCTCCTTAATTTAACTATTTGTTAGGAATCAGTGTCTATATTCAAATGATATTCTTATCGATGTGCAAGAACATTCAAGGCTAGTGTGTGTGAGGTTTAAAACAATTTGTAAAAAACTTTGCGTTCAATTGTTTTTGTGTTCAAGGCTCCAACTAAGGTGTAGGTACTGCGTAGTATTAGCAAACACAAATAGCCAAATGACATGAAATTAGAATCTAAATGTTTGTATGCGTATATACATTAAGGTTCGAAATCTAAACGAAAACTGAATACTACTAACGATTATTAACCTACCCAAAGGAAGAGTAATTTAAAAAATCAAGCTCCCAGACTAACCGGATACGGGTGAATACTATGGAACGACTGCCTATCTGACCTCCACAACCCAATAACTAGGTAACACGATCCCCACAGTAAGACTGGTTGTCAGTCTTTTGGCTTCTGAATACCCATAACGACAAATATCTACGAATGACATTCGGCACTGACTACTTAACGTGCTGTCCGAGACACCTCCGTATTGTGATGGATGGTCACCTATCCAAGAACTGACCGCGACAAGCGTATCTTAACCTTCGATCCACCGGCGCGGCTTTTATCACTTAGCCACGAGCCACTCAAAAGAAGAGTAATTTAATGTTTGAATTGAATAAAGGAAAATGTTGATGACTTTCATCATTGTTAGTTGAAGTACAAGACTTTCCTAAAGCCACGTTTTAAAATCAATCAATGAAAAAGCTATTATCCCTTCCTAAACTTTTTGACCAAAAACGTTTTAAAATCAATCAAGATGTTTATTTATTTACGAGACGATTAGCGTTGAGTTCAAGCATTCGTGTAGCCGGTTCATTTATACTAGAACTGGAAATTGTCGATAGTAATTAGGGGGCGTCCATTACGTAAGGCGTTTATGACGGGAGGGGGGGGGGGTCGAGTCGAATCTCAAGTAAATTAAAACTTTTTCCGCAAAGAAACAATGTGACATTACGAGAAAACCGGGTTGGACTATGTAAAACATGTTGCAACATGTTGCATGTCGCCAATATGTCTAAATCCTACAATATAATATTTATCGCGGTTATGCGAACGCCACTAAGTAACACAGTAGCTCCTCGATGGTTAAACCGCCACCGGCCAGCCAAGCCAGCCAAATGCAACTCATAAATCCAACGCAAATAAGCACAGATTAACGTTTTTACACTAAAACCACGTATTTGGAATATCTCACGTGAGATTATGGGGAGTGGGGGAGGGTCGAGCCGAATCTCACGACATCTCACCAGAGCGGGGGTGGAGATCGAAAAATCGGCAAAATTGTTTCACGTAATTAATGGACGCCCCCTTAGATGCTATTCAATTATTTAATTCGAAATATGAACTTAGCTCTACGTGAGCCGCACCTTTTAAGACCATAAAGCAATATTACCTACTTACTTCTTTACACCATATTTTGCACCAACAAAAAATATCGCGGCGAGATTTTATCGCGCACTCGATTTTCAACTGTCGGTGCTGAACCGAGCGTTGAGAATCCAACAGAGTGCATTCCAGCGCGTCGAAAAAACACACAGTTCGATTTTGAACTCTCGGCGCTATGCAGTGCGATGACGATCCAGTGCGCGTAAAATCCAGCCGCGATATTTGTACGTATGTGCAAACGTGGACTTAGAAAGTAAAGCGTTAAAAATAAGAATATAGTAAACTATGATACAATTGCCTGTTTGTAACTACATAAGCAATTAATACATAATAATGATTCTATTGTGAATTTTTAATGTTGAGAACTCTACAGGATACATTTTTAAACCTGGGCGCAAACTAGCATTAGACATTAGAAATAATATAAATAAATATGAAACGTTAAAAAGTACCAGGCTTGCCAGTACACTTCGAGCAATACGCCATAGAACTGCTATGTTTGATAAGAGTGCATTCTGTATGGGCCCTAAAATATATAATAAATTACCTAATCATATAAAGGAAGCAACGAATTTTAGGGCATTTAAAAATAGGTTAAAGCTTTATTTAATCAATAAAGCCTATTATAAAGTTAGTGATTATTTAAATGATAAATGTAATTAGTATTAAATTTTTAATTAAAATAAGGATAATAAAATTATATAATTAATAACTGTCAATAAATGCTCAAATCATAATATTTGTCTAAAATCATGTGTGTTTATGGAGGTAAGAAATATTTCACGCAACCGTGCGTCGCGGCTGTGTTGTGACCGGATGTGTGTGTAAACGAGGCAAAAGTGGTATGTAAGGATCGGAACTGGTGGCGCTCTGTAGTTTTCTGCCTACCTCCATAGGAGGAAGGCGTGCGTTTTAATTTAATAGACCTATGATAATGTGTATATTCTAGTATAATAGATATTTGCACACCTATTAAGGTAGGATATGGTTATAAGAACTTTTATTATTGTATGTATCACCTCATGTAACTACCCATATTCAAGCAAATAAATGATTTGATTTGATTTGATTTGAAACTGTAACCATGAATTCAGCATATCATTCTAGACCCCCAGCGCAGAATTTTTTGGTGGGTTATACAAAAATAAATCAGCTGTTCTATCATTTGACCGTGTAGGTATTGTACTTTTTTATGAAACAGCGGATTTTTTTTTTGTATACCTAACCGACGAAAAATTTCTGCGGTGCGGTGTCAAGAATGATATGCTAAATTCATGGTTACAGTTTGCGCACTGGTTAAAAATGTATCCTGTATAGAACGCGTTAGTATTCGCTTTTACTCTTCTTTTATCTAGAAATCCCGATGATGACACAAATGACTACGTGATTACTCTAGATAGGTACTACAAAATCAAAAACTGGTGGTGTCTCGTATCGTAGTAGCGCGCAAACATTCGCCAATATTTAGCTTTTAGTTTGTTTTGGAGTTTCAAAGCAGGGGCTTTCAGGCCAGCTTTTGTTTTAATCGCTGTGCTGCTTGCTTTGTTCTATATAAGTAGTCTGTGTTATACAGTATGGAAACCACATATATGCAATAAATGAAACCACATAATTTTTATTGACTTTTCTGACGATACACAAAAAAAAACAAAATCGGTCCAGTAATTAGCTCAAAAAGTAGAGTTCTAATTTTAATCAAATTTGAACACTCTGTAGAATTGGGATCACTAGGGCAATGATTCAATGAACTTGAATCCTTGAACATTGAAAAGCAAAGTTGCCATGCAGAGCAAACTATCACGACACTGTTACGTATTCTGCTTATTTGCCTAAAATGTAAAATGGGTACACCTAAACGACAAGGTAAAGAGGTACGTTGTGTAAACAGAGTGTTTACATTTACTTATTTCATTTTGATATTAATTTTGTTTTAAAATTTCACTTTTTTAATTTACAGTTTTTCATTTAATATTAGTTTTTTCTATACTTCTGTGGACTAGTATTACTTGTGGTTTCATTTATTGCATACATGTGGTTATACTGATAGCATACTGATGGTGTATTACGCACTATCCCCTTCTGACTTTGAAGATAATATTTTGATATTTTTAAACAAAAGCATGACGAAAGTGCAACTGCACCCATCGAATTATTATGTATAATTATTATTATGTATGTTATTAGTTCAACTGAAATTAGCGCTTATAGAGTACTAACACACGTGTTTGAAACATTACTGCAGAACGAGGTTAGCTCTAATTTTAGTGTTAAGTAACGCATGAGCGACATTCTGTACAAATTACGAACGAAGTCGAACTATGTAGTTCTACATTTTCTTCGACGAAGGTTTGAACGTTAGAACGTTATGTAACATAATCGATACGAGATAGCGAACATTATTTAGCTGATATAAGAAAAGACGAAAATAAATAAACAAACAAGTTTTTATAAACACACGACAGACGACAAATACAATAGAAATTGTGAAAAAAGCCTACCTACGTTCGCGAGTTTGATTACGCAGTGTAATGTAAAGCTGATGTGATTTTATGTTGTTGCTTGTGATTTCTGAATAGTTTTCTTTTATAGTACAAAATGCTTGGATTTGGAAAATTTGCCGAATATTTTGCACGGTTAAACGCAACACCCGGCTACAAAGAATTTGTCCAAGCAGTTTGTACTTTGTATTCACATTTAAATAGAACTGACAAAATATGGCATTGGCTGAAAAAATATGAAAAATGCGTCACATTCGAAATTCAAATGACATGTCAACGATTGTCATAAGTCTGTCGAAGGCTTCGATCGAAGGTCAGTAATTTATAAATATTTAATGACGATACTTAGCGTAAATGTTTAGCATGTCTAAGCCATTGACTACTTGTGGTTTTTCGACTTACCACCAGAATAATGGCCAAACAGCTTTTCTGAAACATTTATTTTTTTACTGCTTTTTTTACTTGTTTGACTCCCTGGCCTTGTGCATTTAGTTCTAGTATTTATAGTTAGAAACGTAAGTTAAAAGATACATTTGAATAATAATTAAAACTTGGGATATTTCTAAAAGAAAAGATAATCGCTTTCGCAAACTATAAAAATCTAAAAATAAATACTTAATAATATAGTAATCGCGGTGCTTTCAAATCGTGATAACATGTGGCCACATCATGCATGCGAAAGTATTTTTACCTTTTCAGCAAATTAGTAGCTTCGCTTTTTCCAACCACAATCCCCATATCGGCAAACGCGCATATAAGCTCCTCGAGATCCACTTTTCCTGGAAAAAAAGAGAATAAACATAATATTATAACATGGAATCCAGAAAAAGGTCTTATTTACATAAGCGTCGTAAATTGTGGATACATTCTGAAGGAATCTATTAGAGATTACAAGGCCAAAGTCACTGTTGTTGACATTACTTTTTTTCTGTTCTAGGGACCGTTCCTGCTTGCACGGTTTTTACGACTTGACAAAACATCGTGATTTCGGTGTTATATGTAAGTTTAATATGACTGTTTTTAGGCACGAATCTATTGGAATAAATTCACAAAAGAATGATGTCGAAAAATCATATAAAAATCCGTTGCCTAGTTATGAAGAACAACGCGCTGACACAGATAGACACGAAATTATTTATAACTAGCTTTTGTCAGCGGCTTCGTCCGCGTGGCTGTGGGAAATTATCCCACGGTAACGTACTACCGGGATAGAAAGTATCATATGTGTTAATCCGGTATATAAACTATCTGTGTGCCAAATTTCATCCAAATCCGTTTAGCCGTTCATCGAAACATACTAACTTTTACATTTATAATAATAGGTCTTTACCTATGAAATTGCCGTTTTGTATGAAAAAATTTAAACGAATTTTTTTCATGTATTTTTTATTTGTATTAATTGTTGTTTGTGTGTGTGTATTTTGTTTGTTTTGTTGTTTTTTTTGTTTGTTTGTTTTTTTATTTTGTAATCACCCATGCAATCAATGCATCTTTGCCATCGCAGTGGCAGTTTATTGATGCCCTTCTTAAAGAAATCAGCTGGACGGGAGGCAACAAATTCTTCAAAGGCATTTTGTACTGCCTCTCGGGTATTGAATTTTTTTCCCGCCAAGAAGTTATCCAAATTCTGGAAAAAGTAGTAGTCTGTAGGCGCAAGGTCTGGTGAGTAGGGCGGATGACGGAGAGCTTCCAACTCCAGTTCTTGCAACTTGGAGACCGTCTGTTGTGCAGTATGAGGTCGCGCGTTGTCGTGCAGGAGCAGCGGAGACGAGCGATTGACCAATGCTGGTTGGAGATGTACCAGCTTCTCCATCATTGTGTTCAGTTCTTCACAGTACACATCTGCAGTAATGCTCACCCCGTTTGGTAAGAAGCTGTGATGAATCACACCGGCGCTAGACCACCAAACAGTGACCATCACTTTTCTAGGGGTAAGTTTTCGTTTAGGGCATTGTTTAGGTGCTGAACCAGGATCCAACCAACTTGCTGAGCGCTTGCGGTTATCAAACAGAATCCATTTTTCATCGCAGGTAACAATGCGGTTCAAAATTCCTTCATTTGTGTGTCTGTTGAGCAGTGCAAGGCACGTCTCGACGCGTACTTCGCGCTGACGATCATTGAGTTCGTGGGGCACCCATTTGTCAAGCTTTTTTACCTTGCCAATTTGACGCAAATGGACCAATATTGTTTTGACGCTAACGTCGAAAGCTGCTGCTAATTCAGCCGTAGATTGTGTATCATCAGCTTCCACAATCGCCTTTAATTCGTCATTGTCGACCAAAGTCTTCGGACGACCGCGAGGTTCATTTTTCAGGTCGAAATTTCCAGAACGGAAGCGAGCAAACCAATAACAGGTGGTGCGTTGGTTTGTAGTGTTAGCTCCGTAAACGTCGTTGATGTTGCGTGCCGCTTGTGCCGCGTTGCTGCCACGACGGTACTCATATTCCATAATTACTCGAATTTTTAACGTATCCATGATGACGAAAAAGATTGAAATGCGATGAAAATGTAACACTAATCAATAAACAAATGACTACTTTTGGAAAAAAAAATCCATGTTTTTAAAATAAAATTAATTTGAAATTAGAATTCTTACCCAAACAAAAATTATTTTGATTTGAAATGGCCAGTACTGCAAAACGGCAATTTCATAGGTAAAGACCTAATATATGCAGGATAATTATGCCTATACCTATACAGGAAAAGTTTTTATTCAGTGCGCAAACTGTAACCATGATTTCAGCATATCATTCTAGACCCCCAGTGCAGAAAGTTTTCGTCGGTTTTCCAAAAAAAAAACAGCTGTTCCATACATTTTGACCGCGTAGGTATTGCACTTTTCTATGAAATAGCAGATTTTATTTAATATAACCAACGAAAAATTTCGGCGCTGGGGGGTCTAGAATGGTATGCTGAATTCATGGTTAAAGTTTGCGCACTGAATTAAAACTTTTCCTGTATAGATGACACCGAATTATAGATTAGCAAGTTTTCATCCATCCATTGTTTCAAAGCGATTGAGTGAAATAACGGCAACCATATGTTTAGACTACGCAATCATCCGAGCCTTAAGGCGGCATACTCTTGGCGTTCAGTCTGGAGGACGCGATACGGTAGCACACGATATTTTTTTCACGTGTTTTGATATTTGTAGGTCAGTGTCAGGTTGTATGTAGATTAAAATATGATTCACGACTGTAATATATATGTATTTAAAGAATTATAATCATTAAAACCATCAATGCAACCCTCATAAGTGCAAAAAGAATTCAAAGAATTTTCAAAAACGTAAGAATATTGAAAGGTCGCAGATTACCCTGGCGGTTTTCCCTTAATATTGATGGCTGGACAAGTCATTTCATGACGTCCCAAACAAAAAAAAAAAAAATGTAAATCCTATACAATGCGAGATCAGCTTATACTGGAAATGATATATAGCTTGATATATAGCCATGTGTACATAGACTTGGACATCTGATACCAGTGTTGTGTCATAAATAAATTGTTATTTACTTAAACATTCTAGCTTATTCAAATGAGCCACGCGTGCATATTTTACTCTATGCATAATCCTCATTTTGTGTGTAAAATAATTAAGCAACTTATTGTAATCAATTCTATTAATGGACGTCAAACTGTCACGCATCCATTTTGTCTGCGAAATGTACTAAATGGTAAACAACAAACGGGTGTGGAATCACTACTGCCTTACCAGCGAAAATGGGCACTCGTCCAAATGAAAACGCGACTACATACTGCGTCACCATTCTCGATGTCCATAAATTGCTGAAACTTACAGAAACTACAGAGAACTGTCTGGATGCCCGTTTGAACAAACAAATTCCTATCATACAGTCGCCCAGAATTAGAAACAATAATTCAATAACAACTAGCAGAAACAGTCTAACGCTCATTAAAACGTTAATGCCCGTCATTTGGGACTGGGCTCCGAACAGAAATAGCTGCAGCTGAATTAGAAAAATGTGATTTCAAGGCGACTAATAAAACCTACTCTCTCAGACAAAAGATCAAGGTCAGTATGAATCCATACAGTCGTCAAGGGCTGAAGCCTTAGGGCGAGTTACGTCATCTATCTTTTACATAGAAGATATAAGTATAGGTTATATACGGACTTAACGATCGACAATCGTCTGTGCATTGCGTAAACTACTGACGTTGGCCGAGAAATGTCAATGTTAACGAGCGGCGATAACGACTCGATAGCGTCGGCCTGAATCTACCTACCCTCCTAGTTAGCGTAGCAACGTGTCCTGAAAAGGGACGACTTTCTAATAGATTGCTACAACGTACAAATCATGGCATAAAAGGTAGAATCGGCACTTTTGGTAAACGAAAGTATTCATTACAGCACGGTTTAACGGCACTGCTAAACATAGGTGACTGTGTGATATTTACCATCTTGGTTCTTATCGAGATGAGAGAACTGGAGTCTAAGGTTCTTTTCATGTTCGCGAACGTAGTGTATGAATTCCGATAGAGTGACGTCACCGCCATCTTTCCAGCCAGGTTTCGCCAGGAATTTCTGAAAAATAATTAAATCAACTTTAGTATGGGCGTAACGAAATTACGTAATCAGCTATAAAAAGTTATCCGTTTGAAGATAAGGGGCGTGAGTTGACGAGACTTATAGGGTATTATGCTTAGTCTATTATAGACTTCAAGCCGTAGAAACGGCAGAATCAATAGAAACACGCGGATTTTCCCATACTTAGTTGCCTTAAAGCATACGGGAAGTTATCTCGTTTATTCCAAACTAACCGCAGGGTAACACGTCAACCGTGCATAATATTATAATACCTAAACAATACCATCATGGTGTAAGCTGAGTTCTAACGAAAAACAAGGTATTTTATCAGTCAGACCCATCAATACGGAAGACTGTCAGTAAACATATTTTATGCTAATACGATTGCTGTTACAGTGAGCTAATGAGATATTATATCGATCATTGAAGGTCAGACGGAAAACACCGCGTAAAACAAAAAGCCACTAGGTATCGGGAAGAAGCAGAGAAAATAGTGTTAAGATAAGAAAAGAAACTATCCATTGCCTCGTTTGTTTTAACACATTCGCTACGGAGTGTGGTATTCAGTCGATGCATGCCAAAAATCTGCTAGCTATCGTTTACGGGAGCTGACAGATGTTTTAAACTAATAAAATTTGTGAGGTTACTAGGACACAATGAGCTTTAAATGAATCACATCGTTACATCATCTCGCACAGGGGAGGAAGATATTGGAAGCTAAATAGGGCGACGACGTTGTAGGTAGAACAATTAAAACTAGTGTATCTACCTGTACCTATGTGTGTTCTATGTAAATCAAATCGTAAGGTCGTGAACAGGAGTATCGAAGATTGAGATGATGTTAGAAACTCCTACATAATAATAATATGTGTTCCGTACCTTATTTGATAGGAAAGCGGATCCGTCATTTTACGGCCGTCATAAAAATTGTATCATTTTCATCAATATTTGTCAAAAAACGACCCGTTTTGGACAGACATTATTGTGTGACCGTTCACCTCTTAGGTAACCAGCATAGGAAGCATAGGAACGCTGACGGGAGGAGTTCCGAAATCCGTATTATAGGTAATTCGGGTTACGCCGTCTATCACGGTCTATCTGTCAAAATGAAAAGAATGGGAGAACTGGCTACAGTTGAAGCTGCCAACAAAATATCTATAATGTTCAAACCCACTAGGGTTTGCGTTATCCCTTTCTTCAACGTTTTGTGTTCCTGCCTTATCATATGGTGCAGAACTTTAGTACGCGAGTTTTATCGCCATTTTGTTGGTTCTTTATTGACAACTTCGTAATATTGCAACAGAGTAAGAGTGACTACTACTACTACTATGTGAGATAGATTCTTTGTTCACGCTTGAAAGTGTACGTTAATTACTGAGCTAGATCATCGTATTCGCCATTTACACAGTAAGTACTTGCCGATACAAAAGATAACGTGTGCAATTCTAGTGTAAATGGATAGTTTTACAAAATTACAATTTCTGAGAAACTAAGAGTAAATTAATACAAAATTTTATATAAGTATCTGTTGATGATTACAGTTTGTTATAACGTATATCAAGTGTGAAATGGTGACATTACTATATGTATTTGAATTGAAAATAACTAGACCAAACTCATTGAAGCCGGAAGTTCAATTTAAACGTTTATTAGTGTTTGCTTTTATAATGACATTGTCACAATTCAATATTTCAATGGTTTTGTATAACAATATAAATAAAATTTACAGTTACAATATTTCTTATGAAGGTGGAAATATAAATCTGATAAAAAATAATAAATTGATTTTTTGATCGTGCAACGGTGTTCAATTAAACTAAGTCTGACAATGATTCAACTGAATGATTTTAACAAGGTAGTGACAATGTTTCGCATGAAGGTGGAAACATAAATCTGATGATAAAATGATTACGTAATTGATATTTACTTTGGGTATAGCAAGAGCTACGGTGTTCAATTAACTAAGTCTGACAATGATCCCATTCAATGCTTTTAACAAGGTAGTAGCAATATTTGTAATGAAGGTGGAAATATACGTCTTATGAAAAAAAAAATGAAAATTGATCATTTGATCCTATATAGCTACGGTGCTCAATTAAACGAAGCCTGACAATGATTGAATTCAATTATTTGAACAAGGTAAATGTTCTTCATTAAGGTATTCCCTCTCTTTTATAGCATACCGACTACTATGCAAGGGATAAATGAATCACAGTGATAGTTGAAAAGTAGGTCAGCAGTGGTTATCGGTATGGAGGTTTTAACTAAAGGTTAGTTTTTACTATATTCTGTTTGATTCTTTGTTACAGTAGATCAAAATACACCATAGTAAAAGGGAAGATATTGAACCTCTTTTTATTGTCTTACTTTAATTGTGCATGCATAACCAACAGACGGTGGGGTAGGGGTGAGCATGAGACATAACTGCTTGAACTATTAAGAAAAATATTATATTGTACCAAATGACATTCAATTTTTTTCTTCATTTCTATAATTATTACCCCTAATAATAAAATTATAGAAATTAAGAATAAAATAAAACATTCTCTTAGAATAAAGGTCTGCTGGTTTGGAGACAAGAATTGTGCCATAAGACATTGCATCAATTACATTTGTCTCTTCTAAACCAATAACGAAAATAAATCTAACAAAACTAAGAGGTTATACCTACCTATGGTTCTTAGAATAAGTCACTTCCTTTCTAATCAGGATCTTTTCTATTTATTGTTATTAATATCAGATAAGCCTAATGTAATTTATGAAATTCGTCTTGTTGAAATACTTCTTTTAGAATCCAGTGATGAGAAGAGATTATCTATTGTCATCATACTCACAACAATAAATCTTGACACAAGATATTTTATCAATGATTTATCGTTTTTTTACCATCTCATTTTTCAAATTTAGAACATCTTTGCATACTCTATTGTAGGGATCAGTATGAATAAATATAAACGGAAATTTAGAACAGTAAAATTATAACTAGAAATTAGGGTGTTGCCTCTTTTAACAGAATTGGTTACAAATCTGACCTAATTTTGTACAATCTACTGTTAACTTACTTGGAAAAGTTTAACAATAGGTAAAGCGGTTAAAGAACCAATCAATACGAAAAGTTGAAAAAAAATGTACCTAGATGTTCTCTTTGAAGTTTCATGTAAGTAATGATAAATGAAAAAGAAAAGATCTTGGGCTAATGTGCTCCTTAGAAAGTTTTGGACATGAAATAGCAGATTTATTTCGGCTTACGTGTCGACAGGTAATCGAACACACTGCCAGGTGAAACCGTTAGAGCAAAAATTATAGGAGATGTCTACATTCTAACCTCTGCGTAACTGCGGTTGATGTGCGGAGCCAGCTCCTTGAGTGCGGCGGACAGGTCGTGGATGTCAATCTTCCCATTTCCATCAGTGTCTAATTTAGAAAACAATTTCTCTAGCCTTTCTTCGTCTTCTTTTGGTATTTCCTCTAGTTGCAACGGTGGATGACACTGAACCATGGTTCCTGGAGTCGGCGTAAGTACTGCTTGTTAAATAACAAGTTAATATAATTTCATACGGGTATGTAGAGGCAAACATAACTCTAAGCTAAACTATTAACGTAACAGAAATCATTTTTAAAGGAAAAAGCGATCTCGTTTTTCATACAGTAGTTATTTGACAGCTACTTGCTGCCGCACTGCTGCACACAGACACACTTACATGCACAAGAACGAATACTCCCAAAGCTTGCTGTCTCCGTGTCCTAATATTCGGCAAAAGAACTTTATATTTCACATGAATAACGAAATCTCAACCTTAACACACAGAAAATAAAATATAACTAGAGTGTAGATGTGTATGACTGTATCACGGTTTTCATGTGTGCTCTATTTCTATTTTATTGTGTGCTACAAACTTGTACTAACGCCATCTGTGCTCTTTTTAATGAGGTTTTTCAAACAAAAACATAAATATGATGATTCAGCCTGAAAAAAACAAAAAACTAATTGAGACAGTTGCTATTTCTAAGAAACTAAGCTGCTATGTAATTTCAGCAAGTCCAAAGTAATTACCTAATAAAAATATTTACGTCGACGATGACCGTAAGTTTCATTGAAATAGTTTATCTTTTTTTATCACCTTGTTGTTTATTTTATTATTTAAATACAACCTACCTACCATTAGTATTCATTGGAAAATGCGGCATTAAGCAATTTCTGTGTTTCGTTTTTTTATACCAATGAAAATTGAAGAAAATGGCAACATTGGCTGTCTCCTAAATAATTTAAGCAGTACTTTCTACTTTGCACTAGAAAGTTGGATATTTTTAGTTAGATTTCACGATAAATGAAAGCAATTTCAACTAAATACTTATTTTATTAAAAGTTTCAACACTTCATTCAAAGTTTCAAAAATTAATTGGGCAACTTGCAAAGACATTGAATTGATCGTAGTTTGATTTTAAATTAACAGATGTCTCTAGCTCCACCCAGAAACGTTAGCAAGAAAGATTCTCCACTATACCTATAGATGGCGCTATTACTACCACTTTAATCGTCGTCAAATGAAATGAATAAGCAAACAATTATTTTCTCATTAATATTAGTTTTATTTATTGTATAGACCCTTCCTAATTATGGCTTTACTAATAGTCCTGGCGGATTCTTAATTTTTGTGAAAAATAAGCTAGACATCAGTTGAAAGTTCAACTTTGAACTCCCTCTAGCTCCGAGGAGCAACTTTAATCATCATTACACCAACTTCGGGTGGCGTGCAAGGAAGTTCAACTGGTCAAAGCTTACAGTTACAGTTGGTATAAAATAAAACGTTATGGTTGATTTATACATTGGTCAAGATATATACTATATGGTGGGTAGGTACCTACATCTCATTCCACCGCTGGAATTCAGTGACACTGGATCGATATTATCCAGCGCTGGATTTGAATTGAGCAGCCGCTACGTCTATTGATGGACAGGCGTGTCCTTCACCAAATGAAGTTAATATCGGTACAACAATATTAAATCAACAATTTAAAGAGCAGTGGTGGCCCAGTGGTAATGTGGCCGCAAATTACGAGATGTAGGTCGTAGGTTCAAACCCAGACAGGTGCTTTGCTTTGTGTAAATTTATTTCTTAACCACTGCTCTCAAAATGGTGAAGGAAAACATCGTGAGGAAAACGGTATGTCCTGTAACCAAAAAATCGAAAACATGTGACTTCTACCAACCAGCACTGGGTCCGCGTGGTGGATAACGGCCTGCTCCCTCTCACAGAGAGGAGTCCTGTGTCCCAGCAGTGGGAAAATTATAGGCTGATTATATAATAATTTTGCAATTTTAGTCTGAACCAAAACGTAATGTATATGTATAAGTTTACATGGAAGTTTAACATACTTCTACATAGTAAACCAGGTCGAAATTATTATGGTTGGAGACGACTATTTCTTGACACCAAATTCAAATTTAAAAACGTAAGCGTTCCGCGGTAATCAGGTGAGGATTGTGGCGAGAAAGGCTCACCACGTAATCCTCACCAAGACACCTTTATAATTATCTCTGGAATCCCTTAATGATTATTTCGAGATTTGGCTTAATAATAATAATAATAATCACTTTATTATCAGGCAACTAAGGCCCATAAATAAAATACACAAAAATAATCTTAAACAATAATAACAAACTAATACATATTAATAAACAGCTTAAAACTATAACTAAACACGTAAAGTCGTCGGCATCGTGTTTTGCTGCGAGGTGTCACGTAACCGTCCCCGGAAACGTCGATATACGACACCTTTCGGCCAAAAGTCCTCTTTCAAGCAAACGTTACGACTATTTTTTGGAATAGAAACCAAGTGTATATTCCCAGCCGTTTGCTTGAACTGAGGTGAGGATTGTGTGGAGACATTCACCCCACAATCCTCACCAACACATAGCTATAACTTCGGAATCATGATGCGACTATTTTTTAAACCTAACCTAACCTAACCTAACCGTGGTATTTATCACTATTTATTAATTTTTTGGCGTTCTCAAAATCGATTTTCCTGAAGTTTTCAAAGGTGAGGATTGTGTGGTGAAGGACACGAGACGGCTCGAACCTGTGCGAGTATTTTTCTGTTGCGTTTGGGGGCCTACTCCCTCAGCACGAAGTCCGTCGTTTCGGTCAAAGTAACGGGCGTTTCCAACTCCGTATCACTTACGGCTAGAAGATTAGTTTGGAGCCCGAACTAAGAATGAATGACAACACGATTGGACAGCTGTTCACTACTCCCGATATGTTTTTTCCGTCCAAAAAAGTTTTTTTTTTTTTTTTTAATAAAACGTTGCCCCACACTAGGAATTTCTCCTGTATCGTGGGTGCGTTTACAAACATTTAAATTCACATACACAAACAGCCAAGTTAATTGGCTGTAGGATTCACTAAGAAGTTTCGAAGTACTTTAGGATGGGCCCGTATCTTCGTTGACGGAGTTAGAGATACCATGGGCTTCCAATTATAGGAAGCCACATCATTTACTTGTAGTGTAGGTACGGGTCGTCAGAAGCCGGAAATTCTGACAACCAGTCTTACCTTTTTACCTAGGTGTATCCGTGTATCGTGTCACCCAGTAACTGGGTCGTGGAGGCCAGACAGGCAGTCCCTCCACGTAAAATATTGGTATTCAGCTGCATCCGGTTAGACTGGAAGTCCACTCGATCATAGTTGGGAAAAGGCTAGGTACATGATGATGGGAATATCAGTCTGAATTAGGGTTGCCAACCGTACTATAATATTAGTACTATAGTATTTGTACTATATTTCGGGTCTGCGTACTATCTACTGTTGAAAAAATATACAGGAAAAGTATTTATCCAGTGCGCAAACTGTAACTATGAATTCAGCATATCATTGTAGACCCCCCCAGCAAATAAATTTTTCGTCGGGTTTAAAAAAAAACAGCTGTTCCATACATTTTGACCGCGTTGGTATTGCACTTTTCTATGAAACAGCTGACTTTTTTTTGTAAATCCTACGATAAATTTCTTCGCTGGGGGGTCTAGAATGTTATGCTGAATTCATGGTTAAAGTTTGCGCATTGAATAAAACTTTTCCTGTATAGTATGCAAAAGTATCTACTATATTTTTAACACCAAAACCTAATAAATAAATCCTTTATCAAAAACATAATTATATGAATGCGCCTTTACATTAACTTTTGACTGATGCCCTAACATGTATCTGAAGAACTCATCTGTCATAATACCTAGGTACGTTCCGAACTTTTCGAAATGTCAAATTTAATAATAATTTGCTCTTTATTTTCGCCACTTCGGCATTCACGGAAAGGTTATTTTTGGTTATGATTTCGAAATGGCGAGAAAAAAGAAACAGAAGTACTTATTAGGTATCTTATTATTAAAAACTGAACTTGTGATTTATATTGACACTTCTATTTTAGACAAAGAATTGTTCCAAATTGCAAGAATAAAAAAAAATCGTTTTTATAAAATGAATGAGTAACAAATATGTACATCTTTGTCTATTTTTTGCTTTTTCCACTATAAACTATAAGTTTTTTTAAGTGTACTATATTTTTTATAAAATATTTCGAAAATACTATATTTCGTCGCAGAAATGTTTGGCAACCCTAGTCTGAATAGCAACAGAGTCATTCTCTTTCATTAAAATTCGGAAGTTAAACGTTCCGAAAACGTTGATCTATAGAATGTTATATTTACATAAGTAGGCAGGCCCAATAGTTTAATTCTGCATCAAGAGTAACCCAAAGCGTCAAAAAAGTGACTCGTAAAATTGGTTACAAGATATTTGGGGCGCATTAACCGACGACAATAAGTCACATTCAGGAATATTGTCACGTACCCTGACGGTGACACAGACATAAAGGACTGTCACCCTATTATACTTCATTAAATTCACTCAATAACTGCCATATTTCCCTAAGTAGGTCTTTCATTTCGACATTATTCTGTCCCCATCCTTCTCTCAAACCGAAATGCCCCCTCGTGCGAAAGGGATGCAAAAACAAATTTGCCAAAAACCGTAGTAACTGTCATCGGGTTTCAACCAATAAATCCGTGAGGATGGGATAGCTATTATGTCTGATATGACAATACACAGATTGACGCGACCGAAATCTACAAACTTTCAAAGTTAATGCGCGCATGCAGCTGAGACTTGCCAATACAATGTAGGCTTAATATTTTATAGCAGAAAGCTTAAAATTGCTGGTGTGCTGCAGGATTTGTATTCAATAGAAAACTGAACTCTAACTTAGTACGTTAAAGCCGTAATTTGCAAGGACGGGGGTTTCTTTTGTTGATGAGATGAGCCCGCAAAAAAATACTCAATAGGGAGTGAACAAAAGCTCATAAAAGTTTGAGATTAATCGGGGATTTGGGCACAATACACACACACATGCCGCTGACGTGGTGTAGTTCGTCTGTTTGTCTGTCATATTGTCATGGGGGCACATCATTATTATTGATCGCAATAGCTACCTACCTACGTATTGCGGGCTCGGTTAGGCATTTCATTAGTTTTAATTTTTAACCGACTTCTAAAAAGGAGGAGGTTCTATGTTCATCTGTATGTATTTCATCGATATTTGCTAGCTTTGCTCAGTATCCCGCGAAGACAATTTACGAAGGGGCACAAATGTGATGCATGCCATAAGCGCCATTTTGTATTGGTACGCCCCTGGTCTGTCTGTCAACGGGCTGTATCTCATGTTCCGTAATAGGTAGAAAGTTGAAAATAACATTAAAACAATGTAAAAAATTAAAGGGGTTTTTTTCGGCATTTTTGCCCCTCATGTGCGAGTCTGACTCGCAACTGGCCGGTTTTTTTCCGTCCATGATAACGTTATAATCTGCACCTACTTCCATACATTTCCACACAACACAACACAACCGGCATGACCAGATCCAATAAATCGAAGACATATGACATCCGGGTCTACCCCCTATAGCAGAACTTTGTATGTCATAATATTATTTTGTATAACAGCGAATAGCATAAACTTCATTTCGCAGAAAATCGTTTGGCACACACTCATACCTTTAGAATACATTCAAAACTGATAATTTTGTAAGCCAGAGTCACCTTTAGGCATACATTTCATATCCATAAAAAGTAGAACTATTATAGATATCTCAGAAAGTTTACATTTAGAATCATCTTTTGGCATACATTTCATATCCATCATATAACCTTATTTTTACGGCTCGTGTACAGAGGGACGCAGTTACCTAGTAACCTAACCTAACCTAATATTTTATTGCGAATATATAACATAATCTAAATAGTTCGGTTCCGGGTAACCTACTAAAATATATTTTCCCTGTAAGAGGTTTGCAAACAAGCAAACACCATGCATGCAGCAAGCATGCAAAATGCAGCAGGCATGGTTTCTGTCATTGCTCCGGCGCTGCGGGACTCCGACGGTCCCACGCGAACTTATCGTCGCAGATGGTTTTAACGCTCACCACCGCAGCTTCGGCTTGCTGGCCGGCCTCGCCGGTCAGCCCCAACTGTGGCAGCCAGCAGTGAAACCACCAGCTCCTCAGCTCGCGGGCCCCCTCGGCCGCGCCCCTCCGGGCCTACGCGGGTTTAAATAACACTCTAGGGATAGGACAAGACTACGTGGAGTCGGTTTTGCAGTGATTCGTTTCGGTCATTAATTTTTGTAGCAAACCTACACAACATATTAACTTTCTAAGACAATATTTTAATTTTAACTAAGGTTAAAAATGCCTGCAGCATATTTTATAGAGATGGCATTATGCCTAATAAAATTATTCCAAATGAAATTCTTCCATCTTCACAGTATGCCAAGTGAAACTGTACCAAATAATCATCGCTCTAAATAAAAGTTATGCTAAATGAAATTATGCGAAATTTTGACTGTGCCAAAGGTAAATATTTATTTATTTATTTATTTATTTAATAACTATGGATGACTTACAGCTAAAGAAAACAGATTAAAAAATAGTATGTGAGACTGACAGCCAATTAAAAGTCTTCACTTCTAAAAACAGATTGAAAAAAAAAAGAGTGTAAACAGCACAACACAGCCACCGAAAAGGAACAGCAAAAAAAACAGTATAACATTGAAGCTTAAACTAAATTCGCATTTCATATTAATACATGAATAAAAAACTGAACATACAAATTCTTAATTAAAAAAACCAAGGCTCAGGCACTTTCTGGCTGAGGACACACTTGTTGTGAAAGGATCAAAATCATGTTGTTTGCACACGCTGTTAAAGTTGCTACTTGCACGCACTATAAATGAATTCTGCCTGTAATTCGTAGACGTAAATGGAACACGCAACGGGGCGTTCCATCGCTTCGACCTTCTGGGAACGTTAAAACAAAATTTGGATAGAATATCGGAGTTATTAATAGAATTATTGAAAATTTTAAATAATGTAATACAATCAGAGATTGCTCGCCGATTAGTTAGGGGTAATATATGATACTTTTTACAGAGTTTGAGATAATCTTCAGACCGGTAGGGCACTTTCTGATGATAACATAAATACTTGATGAACCTTTTCTGGATGCTCTCTATACGATCAATGTACTTATGATAACATGGATTCCAGATTTCAGACGCGTATTCCAGGTGGCTTCTAACAAAGGTACAGTAGAGAATTTTTAAAGTTTTGGCTTGATTGAAGCACCTGGACAGCCGCATTATGAAACCAAGTGTTTTAGATGCTTTAGCGACTATGGCATCAACATGAAATTCAAACGTAAGCTTGGAATCGTGATATACCCCCAGATCACGGATGCAATTCGTTCTAGGTAGTACTTGATCGCCCAAAACATACGATGAGGGTATAATAGCGCGCTTTCGAGAATATGTTAGAACCGAACATTTAGCAGGGTTAAGATCAAGCTTTCTCCCACGACAATAAGCCTCCAAACGACGTAAATCATCCTGAAGTGCAATCACGTCCACTTGTGATGATATTGTGGCATAGATTTTCATGTCGTCAGCAAAACAGAGCAATTTGGATGAAATCAAGCAAGAGTTGATGTCGTTAATATAGATAATAAAAAGTAATGGACCGAGCAATGAACCCTGGGGGACTCCACTGCGGACAGGCACCCAACCAGACATATAATTGCTTAATACTACTGCTTGGGACCTGTTCTCCAGATAAGAAGAAAACCATCTGAGTAGATCACCTCGTATTCCCATACCATATAACTTTGATAGTAAGATCTCATGGTCAATCCGATCAAAAGCTTTACTATAATCAGTATAAACGACATCAACCTGCTTACCGTTATCCATAGAGTCAGTAATAAAATCATTGAGCAGAATTAGGTTGGTGACGGTAGACCTTCCTTTCAAAAAACCATGTTGAAAGGAACTAAACGAATTTTTAAGAGCACTATACACCTGGTTATAGATGATCCTTTCGAATATTTTCGCCACAATACAGAGCTTGGATATCGGCCTGTAGTTTACAATATCGGTTTTGACTCCTTTTTTGTGAATAGGCGTTATGAAAGCCGATTTCCAAAGTTCAGGTACTACGCAAGTATCCAAGGATTTCCTGAAGAGAATCGAGACAGGTCGGGCAATCGAAGTCGAACATCGTACAAGAAATTTGGATGAAATATTATCTGGGCCAGCCGCTTTAGAAGTATCCAGCTTGCGAAGCAAGTTAGAAACTTCTTCAACGTTCACTGCAATGCCACATATATCAGATAGGCTGGAAGATTCAGTAAAAATAGGGGGTGAAGAAATTCCATGACTAGGGCTTGAATCCAGAAATGTAGTATGAAAGTACGTAGAAAACGCTTCGCATATTGTTTCTCCGGTACGCAACGCTTCGTTATTATAGTTTAAGGTGCTCGGAACTGCATTTGAGTTGTGTCGTTTTTTAACGAAGGTCCAAAAATACTTAGGATTTTCTTTAATGGATTTTTCCGTTAAATTCAAATAATTTTCATAACATTGCGATTCTAGTAACTTAACCCTTTCACGAAGAAGCTTAAATGTTGACTCATCTGCTATATTGCCGTACCTCTTAAATTTTTGAAAATATTTGTATTTTTCTTTTATTGTTTTAATTAACGCCGAATTGTACCAAGTTGGATATTTTTTGCTACGATGTAATTTTTGAGGAATGTATTTTGAGTGTAACTTGTGAATAAGATGATTGAAAAACTTTAACGAATCATCGATTGATCGTGTCGCAAACTCGGATTCCCAGTCAGTTGTGGAAATTTCTTTGTTGATAGATTCATAGTCACCCTTGTCGAACAGATATTGCGTCCGTGACGCGCATTCTAATAGAGGAGCTTCAACGAAATCCATATTAATTAGTAGTGCTGGATGATAGGCGTCAATGGGTACAAGCGGACTTGAACATTCACCCACAGTAACTAATTGGTTAGAAAGTACCAAATCTAAAATCTTACCATACTTATTAAGAACACCATTATATTGTTCAAAATCTAGGGTACATAATTCGTCACCAAGTAAAACTTCGTCAGGACCATTCGGGTTCTTTGGGACGAGCGATAGATTGTCAGATAGGACCCAGTTAATACCGCTCATGTTAAAATCACCAATGATGAGAAAGGTATCAGAAGAGTTACTCATAACTATTTGGTTTAATTTTGTGAGGTAATTGCGAAGTTGTAAAGAAAAAGAAAGGCCTAAGTTTTGCTGACATAAATAAACAACACAAATATTTAAGGTAATATATTTACGTGTATTTGAATTTTTCAGTCGTATGCTGAGCCATAAATCCTCTGCTGTAGAATAGAAGGTAGGTTGGCATATTACTGAAAGTTCCCTACGTGTAGCAATAAGCACACCCCCACCACGCGATTGCCCGGTCAAAGCATAATCTCGATCACGACGCCACACAATGTACCGTTCATCAAAGAATTCGGAATTTAAAATTCCATCCACTAACCATGTCTCTGTAAGAACAATAATATCATATGAGTTTAGCAACATTTGACGATAAAAAGTATCACTTTTAGTTCTAAGCCCGCGAACGTTTTGATAAAATATATTTAACTTAGGAGCCATTAACAGCTAATAATAAAAATTGAGTATAAATCAGTATAATCTATTAAAATAAAGCAATTCATCAAATAAAATTGCAAAATAAGGTATAATTTTGTTAAAAAAGTATAATGAAGGTAAAAGTCAATAAGATTTGCGCAAGCGCATGAATCATACGATGTTAAGTAGTAAACAGCCGTGCGAAAAAGCAAGCAATAGTGCGTGGTGCGTGCAAGTGCGAGAGAGTAAAACATATTAACGTGCGGTAAAGCTTTATAGCAAACAGCGCGATAAGGAACACAAAGCATACAAGTAACTAAACAAAAGAGAGGTGTCGTCGGACTCATTAGTGCGGCAGAGGTGTTAAACATTTTGCAAAAAGTTGTGACCCAAATGGTATTAAGCATTTTGAGCCATTGAAGTATAGTATTATAGCAAAATAGGAAAGTAAGTATTACAATCAAGAAACACATTAGACAATTTTGTTTAAATCTGTCTCCTTTCTTATAATAAAAACTTTCGAATAATTATTTTTAAGTATATGAATTTTACCATGTTTAACCCATACGTACTCATAATGTTTTTCCTTAGCAATGCTTTTAACTTTGGTTAAAAGCTTTTTATACTCCACGCTTAGATGATCATTAATATATACACGCTGAGATGAGCCTTGAAACCCGATGTCGCAAGTGGATAGGTCCTTCTTGGCGCGTGCCGCCGCAATGAAATCTTCCTTTACATATCGGTTTAAAAAACTCACTATTATTAGCTTTTCATTGGAACCGAAAATAGGGACCCTTGAAATATAATTCACCTGGGTTTTGGAACAGCTGTAGTTAACTGTACGGCCGATAGCGTCGATAATTGAGTACAAATTCTCATCCTTCTTTATAGGAACCCCCTTAATTTCAACGTTGTTCAGCCTGGATCTCTGTTCATAAGTCGAGAGTAGATACTTTGTGCTCGCCAAGTCGGTCTGTAAACATTTCACTGATTCCTGAAGCTTATCAAATTCAGACACTTTTGCTTCAACTTCCACGAGTCTTGTGTCAAAATCGTCGAGTCTTCCAACAGTGCCCTCACATGTCAACTTAAGCTCAGCTAACTCCTCCTTGATCACGCGAATATCGTCTACCAAGGTCGGCAAGTTAAGTAGCTGCCGCTTCATGTCGCGTATCTCGCTTAATATGGTATCCAGCGACGCAGGTTCAGAGGTAGGCACAACTGGTGATGAGGTTCTGCAAGTGGGGCATTTCCATTGAGCCATCCTATTGGCACCCAGCTTTCTCCATCCGGTTTCTGAGATGTTTGCACATCCAAAATCTAGGTGTTTTTTGCAACTGCCACACTGGACGCCATCGTTGAACTGCACGTTACAAACTGCGCACGATTTCATTTTCCAAATTATATAAATATGCCAAATAATATTCTGCCATCTTAAAAGTATTTAATTATTTTTTTTTTGTTGGGCGTCTCGCAGTTTGCCTTGAGAGGCCGTGACTGCTCAACTGGGCTTTCCTGGGGCTGCCATTAAGAATTTACTCTTAACGCCTCCAAGAAAAAAGTATTTCATTGTAAATTCGGACATATAGACATTCGGCCAAACAATAATTATATTAAATATTTTTTATGCCTTAAAAATATTCGTTTAAAGAAGATTATGCCAAGTGTGTTACCTATGCCAAATAAATTTCGGAGCATCAAGATTCTGCCAGAGAGAGGGAACCCGTGACATCCACCAACCCGCTGGGCCCGCGTGCTTGGCGTATTACGGCCTACTCTAACAGAGTGCAGGCCGGTGTCCCAGCAGTGGGAACATTATATAGGCTGATTATGCACAATGTCTCAGAAATATCTCTTGCGTAATGTCCGGTAACTGCAGTTCATAAAGCATTACTTACTCTCAATGGGCATTGATTGAGTGAGGAGTTACCTACCTAAGTAATGACTTAGGTAGTACTAGTAATGACTACAGCTTAAAATAATTAACAACACAATTTCTAATAGACGTTTATTTTAAAGCTTGGGACATAAGAAGAAATATTTAAATTAGTTTTCATGGTAACAAGTGTACATATAATGTAATAAATAATTTACTAAAAATAACAATTGTCTCACTGATCTCTCCATAAAAATAATATTCCTATTAAAGGTATAAGTAAAATCATAGTTTTGGTCGCAATTTAGCTAATAATACCTAACTAAAAATTAAAATGTGACGATACTAATTTATAACAATATACCTCAGTAACATATAGATATTATACAACATAAAAAAGTAAATACTTATATAATAAACGAAACGTTTTGAGGAATGGAAAATAGGCGATTTTGACTAGTCTTTCTTTACCTATTCGACAATTGCACATTTATTACCTCTCTATTAATTTTACACAAACTTAAAGACCGACTTAGGTAGGTGCAACTTCCAAAAATATGTCAATCGTCGATTCCGACTCGGCTGGAAGCGTTAGGGAAGCTACGCAATATCTTCTCGTCCCAAATACCGCACTGTCTCAAGACGAAAGTCTTTGACCAGTAAGCACTGGACAAAGACTTTCGTCTTGAGACGCCAGTTGTTGCCAGTGATGACCTATGGCACTGAAACGTGGTCGCTCACAATGGGCCTCATAAGAAGGCTAAAAGTTACGCAAACGGCTGGGAGAGGCCTATGCTTTGAGTTTCCCTACGTCAGCGAATCAGGAATGAAGAGATCCGCAGGAGAACCAAGGCATCCGTCAAAGCTCGAAGGATTGCAAAACTTAAGTGGTAGTGGGCATTGCTCACAGAACAGATCGCCGATGGGGCCAAAAGTACCGGAAGTCGTAGAGTTGTAAGGCCTCCCACAAGGTGGACCGATGACCTTGTGAAGGCCGCAGGAATCCGCTGGATGCGGGAAGCACAGAACCGGTCGGAGTGAAGGAGCTTGGAGGAGGCCTATGTCCCGCAGTGGACTTCTTTCGGCTGAAATGATGATGATGATGAAACTTAAAGACACAGACATAGATACATGGAAGAAGATTCGATGTAAATAGGACAGATTTAGAGACAGCGACATAGGAACATTGATAACTACTTGTACATAGAGATTTGTCTTAAAAAGTGGAGTATTGTTTAGGTATATTGACCCCATTCTCGAAACAGTAAATTGTTAAGTAAGAACTACATTAGAATACATTTATTTTATCTATTATTTACCTATAACTACGAATCAGTAAAACTACTAACATCTAGATATTTATTCGGATTATAGTATTGTGAAACACGAAAACGATATTGATTTTTATTTAAAAAACACCAATTTGATAAGAATACCACAACGTCCATCGAGTTTTTATTTAAAAAAGAAACTTATGAAGAACTGACGCATAAGTTCATATTTTAACTTATTTTATGCATATTAGATATGTTATTGCATAACTGTGTACGCACTTTTATTCAATAAATATAATTACCTTAATCTATAAGTAGGTATACAACACCTAGGCCAAAATTGCATAGCAATTAATAAATATTACTAGGAATAATGTATTTGATTCGTAAACATAACTTTCAGCGCCGAAATATAATATTTTCTAATGCGGTTAAAATTTTAAATAATACATAGATCTCTGTTAAGTAACAATGAACTGGTAATGAACAACCTTGTGTACCACTAATGATCAATTCTTGTTCTAGGAAAAGTTTTTATTCAGTGCGCAAACTGTGACCATGAATTCAGCATGTCATTCTAGACCCCCAGCGCAGAAATGATTCGTCAGTTATACAAAAAAAAATCAGCTGTTCCATACATGCTGATTTTTTATAAATTTTTTTTTTTCGTTTTTTTTTTTGTATAACCGACGAAAAATTTCCTCGCTGAAGGGTTTAGAATGACATGCTGAATTCATGGTCACAGTTTGCGCACTGCATAATAACTTTTTCTAGAACAAGAATTGATCATTAGTGGTAGGTACACAAGGTTGTTCATTACCAGTTCATTGTTACTTAACAGAGATCTATGTATTACTTAAAATTTTAACCGCATTAGAAAATATTATATTTCGGCGTTGAAAGTCAAGTTTACGAATCAAATAAATTATTTCTCTTAAAGAAGTTACATCAACATGACAGTACAACAACAATACAACATGTATAATATGAGTAAAGTTTCAAACGAATTCGACGTCAACATTTTATTAACCGTTAAAATATAACATTTAAAACTGTAGTCATAGTGTGGCCTTAACATTCGTAAAACAATGAGTTTCCGATCTGGATTTATTTATTTGCAAAACTTGAAACATCCATCGGGTATAAATACTGTGCAGCTCCAAGAAGTAAGAGCTTATTGCAGGTTTCTTCTATAAGGACAAGTCGGTCTTTCAGGGACAGATTGATGTATTCCGGAAAGTCTGAAGACCACTTAACGCTCATGAACATTTGACGGGCAGCCGTTTCGCAGATTGACGCAGGGGTAGAGAGAGTCGAGTTCGGGACGGGCGATGGGAGCGGATGCTGAAGTGGCACCTGAGGATTCATCAACAAGGGATAACTGTGAGAGTTATACATTGGCAATGGCGGGTTACGTTCCGGCAAACTTAGGTTCAATGGTAATGGACTATTTTCCACGTTGGGGCGAGGCGGGGAGGCTTGCATTGACAACGCTACTGGACGACGAATAGTTGAATTTTGAGGACTGCTTCCGGGATGAATAGCTGTAAAAAAAATTGAAATATGTAGTTTCAACATTTACTTGCATCAGGTTTACAATTTTATTTAGGTAAATCTAAGTAGGTATTGCCTTGTTCTGATTGCAAGAATATGAGCGGGGCATTGTTAGAAATATGAGCGGGGCATTGTTAGAAATAAACGACCAAAGAATATGAGCGGGGCATTGTTAGAAATAAACGACCAAAGCCATACCTCACCGGTGGCTGTTGATCGACGTGCTCGTATTGACGGGCGGCACGCGCCAACAACAGTCGAGGGCTGCAGTTGCCGCTTGTATGGACGACTGCAGTGGCCTCTGACGTTGGCGCGAGCCGGTCGGTTATATGAGCACTTAGCTCAATCATCATTTCAACCGAAAGACGTCCAGAATATTAATTAAAACGCCATAGAAAACCAATTACGCTTATAATATCGACGGTCCCTAAGTACAATCCCCTAAGTGATATACGTGATTGCATGTTTTTCTTTCGTGACCTTCAGGCCAGTCTATACCTACTGTCGTTTAGTTTAACAAAAATTACTCTAAGATGGCAAAATGCACTTTGAATCCACTCACGAAATTTCCCATAGCTCAAAATTAACGAAAAATTCCGACATAGAACAACAGTAGTTAGTGGTAATTCAGTAATTTTACGTTGTATAATCTATCATGCCCCTGCCAATCTCCCCCGCAACTGCCACTTGCGGTACCTACAAGTTCGTACCAGCCTGGCTGGTTTTTCCGCGTGAACGTCAATATTAAAAGTAAACAAATATGCCTCAAAGAGCAATAATTATCAATGAATATGGTAATGTGCAACCGCGTAAAATGTAACAAACAGTTACGAATATAAAAAATAAAAATCCATCAAAACTCTTACAGGTGAGGAAACTTTGAAACTATTTTTAGTAAAATGTACAATTACTTCAGTACGTGGTTACTATTAAGTGTATTTCAATTATATAACTACATGGATGTTCAGTTTTTGCACAAATCAAACGAATGTTTCGTCATTCCAACGTAACTGTCCGTATTTGGTAGTTACATTGTTTTGCATCAGAACACTTTAAAAGTAAAGTTCAGGTAAATAAGTTATTCTACGCCGGAAAATAAAAACAGATTTTATTCGTAACTACTACTTACGAAATTTTACGTCGGAAATGTCATTTCGATCTCGTAAGTAACTCCATTTCTGTTATTTTACGTTTTGGTGTTTCAGCGAAAAAACAAAATATATAATACCTACATACTCGGGTACCTACAACATATTCTGTGGTATAAGTAGGTAAGTGACGAATAGTACACTAAAACTGACTTTTAAGATCTATCTTTTCATTTTTTATAAAATATATCACATATTAAACCTTTCTACCATACTGCGATCGCCTACCCGCTTGCTAAGCGTGGCGATTATGGCAAATCCCCCCTTTTGGGGGAGGCTTATGTCCAGCAGTGGACGTCTTTCGGCTGATATGATGACCAAATTTCATGACTTTACATTAATTAGATATTATACCTAGTACGTGTATACACGTGTTTTGTTAACGGACTTAAAAAAGAAGAAGGTTATTAATTCGACATGTTTATATATATATATATTTTTTATATGTTTGTTCGGGCATTTCTCCGTCATATATAGACGGATTTGCAAAATTATTTTCGGAGACAGACAATGGAACTCTTCAAAAATGATAGCAAATCAACCGCGATTGTTACTATCGCATAAACATGCATTGTTTTGACCCCACGGATGATGAAATTTCGAATTGGTGTAGGGTAGGTAGGTACTAGAACTAAAAAGTGAAACCTAAAAACTTTTTCCAAAGAAGAAAACAACCGACTTCGGAAATACACTTTCGGATGGCGGTGACAAAAATTAAAATACATAGCCAAAGTCACCGACTTCCAAAATTAAAGTAATTTTTCACCTTGTAGTGTTTTTCGGAACTCGGTTGTTTTTAAATACACGTGTCTGAAACTTTGAAGCGCTCTCCAGTAAAATGTGTCATTTGTATTTAGGGGATTATATTGAGGGAACATGATATCGACGATAGGCACCGTCGATATTCTTCTCAGAGTAGTCGTCAGATAGGAAACGCCGGCCACTTCTAGTCTAGTTTAAAAAATATGTTTGACGTGTAAAAGTGTTTGTACAAATCTACTTCCTGAAATAAAATCATTTATCATATTCCCTCAATATTTAAGTCGCTCACCTGGTCCACGCATTCCATTGTCTAAACATTTTTTAAACCGGCACGCCCTGCAGCAATTTCGGTTGGCCTTGTCCATTAGGCACCCACCCGGGACAGGTGCCTTGCAGGTGTACAGCTGCTTGTTTTGTACGGATCGTTTGAAAAATGCTATGCACGCGTTGCACGCGTAGACGCCAGAGTGCTTGCCAGATGAGCGGTCATGGCAGACGACGCACGGCACGTCGTCATATTGGATCCAGCCTTTGGGAAGGAAGTCTAGATTTATTAATGGAATTATTTGATTAATTGAAAAACAATCAAAACTCAAAAAACTCAAAACTCAAAGCATTTATTTCAAATAAACCAATTACAGGCACTTTTGAACTGTCAAGGTCGGTGAGGTAGAAAGATGAAGCTAGTTGCCCATTCCAAAGCGTAGGTACCTATGGAGAAGAACGGGCAAGAAACTCCATGGACACTCTTTTAAAATCATGATATTGTTAGAAACAGTTGGTTACATCATTATGTTCAAATTATCAATGTGAGAACGATGTAAAAAGACTTGCACATTATAAGCGTCCGTAATTAAAACAAAAATAAAATAACAATTTAGAAATTAAGATAAGCCGTGGGAGCTAAGAGATGACCAGTCCCTACAGGCGGCGCCCGTTCACGAACATGACGTATGGATCAGCACCATTCAGCTCAACCATTTTGAAGGGAACTTAATGATCCAACACACACGCCACCACCAGCGAGACATTTGAGTGAGCATGACACACTCTCAGCTCAATGTTTCGCCTCAAGATTTAATCCTTGAATGAATACTCGTATAAGAATATCTATTTCTGAGTTGCACAGGTTTATGAACCCTTTTACCTAACAAATGAAAAACCAAACATAGATATATTTAACCCTGTCTTAGCTGACGTGCAGTCGGGTAATACTCGTAAATATGTATTTTTACAGTTCGAAATAATGATCCAACAAAAAGTAAATGACTGTTTTATGTAATCCATTCATTCGAAATCTATGTACCCTTGTACAATAAAAGCTGCCACCCACTAATAAATCAAAGTTAAGCATCAGCACATACAGCCAAGCCTCCCATTGAGCTATGATTGAGCACCGACTCGGTCCGAGGACCGCCCCCAAGGAGGCATACTACGAGTATATCGTCCCCCGGCCTTTTACTGTCTGAATGAGTGCGTAAAACATACGACAATCTAGTTTTCGCCCGCTTGCGCAATGTTCTCTTGTTTCCTTCCAATTTTTTACCAAGAGCTTGTTTGTCGTAGAGCTGACATATTTAGCAGTGCCTGTTCATAAGTGAATCTTTGAATTTCTCGGTAGCAGTCCGTAGTCAGTATTTGTGCACGGTTGATGGCAAAAGGCTCACCCCCTATAACATGGGACTTAAACATAACTGGTAAACCATGGGTGTACCATAAGTACCCTATGCTATGCCTAATCCTTCGTGGACTATGCTTGATATTATGTTTTGGTAATATTTGACCTATTGTTTCTTTCGGTTTAATCTTCTCCATAGAGATCTACGTTTTGGAATGGGCAATTAGCTTCAACTTTCCAACTGGTCGACTTTTTGACAATCCAAAAGTGCCTGTAAATGGTTTAATTGAAATAAATGCTTTGAGTTTGAGTTTGAGTTTGAATCAATTATTCTCGGTGGCTATTAAGGCTGGAATTGGCAAACTGCGCCTAACTAAGACAATATAACCAGCCGCGATGCTAAGGTATTACGAAGGTAGAGATAGACTGCTACGTTCGTTCACATACTCCGTTAATGTAAGATCTGGCAAGCTCTCTGCTGAGTGCCTCGATCAGCACATTGACATACAGATTGAAGACCGAAGGCGAAGTCAACCCCTCTGCCTCACCCCGCACTCCAACCTATACCGCTCTGAATAAGCCCCGGCTCTGCGTAACTGATTGATCTGGCGTCCTTATCAGTCTTTAAAAGTGCTTATCAACTGTGGAGGAACTCCAGCTTCCTCTAACTTCATCCAGAGGATGTATGCGACCAAATCAAAAGCCTTGGAGCGGTGGAAGGTTGAAGAAGCAAGAATACGAAGAGATTTTTCGATCTGTTTAGCACTTCACAGCCCACTTCAGACACAAGATGGCACTCTCAGTAGATAGTCCGGATGGAAATCCAAACTGATTGTCTTGCAGCTGAACAATTCTATTAAGTTGTCTGTTAAGTAGTAGGCTGTCAAGAACTTTTGCGATCACCGTAGCCACAGAAAAGGGCCAGTTGTTTAGGTCCGCGATTGCACCCGTTTTGTTTTTAATAATGGGCACTACAATTGTTTTAGTCATCTGATAAGGTAATTATACGCGTGACTCACACAAAACTTGTAGAACATTACTACGAGTAACACTCTTGGTAAATAAACCTGAGGTGCTCGATGCTCAGACCATCGTGACCTTGGAGACTTACCTCTTGACATACTGTTGCTAACACGTTTAACGTCTTTGGCTATGAATCTTGTTCTAAGGTCACCATGGTCAACAACATCAGGCTCGGATACTCAGGTGGTGACTTATTATACTGACGGGCGGCACGCGCCAACGGAAGTCGGCAGTCTCGACGGCTGCAGTACAAGCTTCTCACCTTGTCGTTGCATTCCACTGTCTAAACATTTTTCATAGCGGCATGCTTTGCATGCACTTCGGTTGGCCTTGTCCACTAGGCACCCACCCGGGACAAGTGCCTTGCAGGAGTACAGCTTGTTGTTGCGCTCAGATCGCATGAAAAATGATGCGCAGGCGGTGCACGCGAAGACACCGTAGCGCTTGCCAAATGAGCGGTCATGGCAGACGACGCACGACATCTCGTCATATAAGTTGCAGCCTGTCGGAAAGAAGTCTAGATTTATTGCTGGAATTATTTGATTAATTGAAAAACAATGTTTTGTCCCGAGATTTGATCCGTGAACTAATAATACCTTTAAGTAGAATTTTACATCTATTTCGTGAGTTGCACAGGTTTGTGAAACCTTTTTACCCACTTAAAAAAAGGAGGTGGTTCTCAATTCGTCGGAAACATTTTTTATTTTAGGCATGTTCCCCGATTACTCACAGACGCCCTGAATCGATTTGGACAAATATTTCTTGTTTGAAAGGGGCTTCCCAGGTGGTCCCATGGTCATCAGGTCAGGATCTGATAATAGAACCTTGGAGAAATCGCGGGAATTCGTCATGTTTTATAGGTACACTTGTTTACATGGCAAGTAGTGGTATACAAATATGTATGGGGTAAGTACCTACCATAACCAAAAAGTATAAAATAAAAACTTTATCCAAAAAAAAATAACAACCGGCGCCCAAAAAAACACTACAAAGTGAAAAATAACTTTAATTTCGGAAGTCCGTCACAAAAAACTAAAATACACATCCAAAGACACCGATTTTCGAATTTAAAGTTATTTTTCAAATTGTAGTGTTTTTTTTGGAAGACGGTTGTTTCTGCTTTGGAAAAAGTTTTTGTATCTTTTTGCTTTGGCAAGCATTATTTAGTTTCTTAGGCCAAGAAACGAAAAACCAAACAGATGTATTTAACTTTATAAAACCCCAATCAAATTTTCGCCCGCTTGCGCTATGTTCACTTGTTTCATTCCAATTTTTGACAAAGAGCTTGTTTGTCGTAGAGCTGACATATTTAGCAGTGCCTGTTCATTAGTGAACCTTTGAATTTCTCGGTATCAGTCCGGGGTCTGTATTTGTGCACGGTTGATGGCAAAAGGCTCACCCCCTATAACATGGGACTTAAACATAACCGGTAAACCATGGGTGTACTATAAGTAAGTACCCTATGCCTAATCCTTTGTGGACTATGCGTGATATTATGTTTTGGTAATGTTTGACATATTATTTCTTTCTGTTTACTCAATAATTCTCGGTGGCTATTGAGGGGAACCTAGTCGCGGGGTCGAACTCACTGGTGGGTCTGGCTAAAAATCACGCTGTCTCAGCAGGCTTCGTGTCCGACAGAGATAGTATCAGTGATGAGCAGTTAGACGCTAGTCTACACGCACAACGTTATTGAGTGAGATGCAAGATCATTAATAGTAAAAAATTCACGAAAACATTAAGAAAAGTTCTTTGGAAGATCGGGTTTTATGAAAAAACCAATGCATAAATCAATAACCAATAAAGTTTATTGAAGTTTTCGATAACTGAACTTTGTCGGTAATGACTTGGTTTTGGAGTTTTTACACTTCTTTTATTACTTAAACAAGCCCAAAGTTAAGTAAAATTAGCAAGAAAAACAAATCTTTGTGGGCTTCTAACTTTTTAATGGGTTTTTATTTTAGTATTCTGTTTCCGTACAGACAATATTAATAATGAGACAAAACGATATCATATTTTACTTTGGATGTGCCATGTCAGACAGTGGAGTAAAACTCTCCCGAAGTTTGTATGCAAAAAATGTGGCTTAGGTTCACCTTAAGGCTGGAATTGGCAAACTGCGCCTAAGACAATATAACCAGTCGCGATGCTAGTATTACGAAGGTAGGCATATACAGCTATAGGTAGAGATAGACTGCTACGTTCTTACAATTCGTAGCGTCATCGCGCCATGATGCTCATGCGCTCGCTTTGACTACGCACATGTCTATTTTCTAAGTTTATATGGGAATTACCTACCTACGTTGTTACTTACTACATCTTCTTAGTATTTAATACCAGGCTGCCCTTTTCATACAGCTTTTACGTCTTATCAAAACATCAAGTATTCTTTCTTATTTGGCACTTTTGCAGTGGACATGTTCGGCTGAAATGGTGAAACACACAAAACTTCCGGAATGAATTAATTAAATTGTGGTGCAAAAAAATCCGTTGCGCATATTACACAGACAGTCATGGAAATCGACTTTAATTAGAACATGTAGATACATAAAATACATAACATATTTAATTACGTAAATATGCAGTATTCTCTCTCTATTAAAACGATCACTTCAAAGCGCATCTAATATATAAAATTCTCGTGTCACAGTTTTCGTTGCCATACTCCTCCGAAACGGCTTGACCGATTTTGATAAAATTTCGTGTGCTTATCGGGTAGGTCTGAGAATCGGCCAACATCTATTTTTTTTTTGTGCATTAGGAAACTGCCAAAAAATCGGGAAAACTTAAATTACATTTTCTATGGGAATTTTGTATGGACAGGACAACGTCTGTCGGGTCAGCTAGTAATAATATATATATCTTCATATCAAAATATTTTCTGAACACAGTTCTTTCTACACTACAGGCATAATAAAATGTATGTGAATGGCCGTCGGTACCTACCAAAGAATATCATTCAATGCCCTTTTTTACAGACGCCAGCACATCAAGCTACCCCAATCTGTAAAATTTCTTTGATCGATTTTCAACTGTATTACAAAAACATAAGGTTCATGTTCAATTGGGAAAAAATGACAGTTTGGTATAGCTTGATGTGCTTGGCGTATGTACAAAGTTAGCACGCTAACTGCTAAGTATGTAATGTTGAACAACTTTTTACTGACGTGGGTTCCGTCTAAACTTAAAGCAATTTTGAAGTTGGACAGAAAATCTAAATCCTATTAGATTTGTTTAGTCTTATGCGGAGCAATGTATTAATTAAAATGATTAATGTAGTAAAAGAGGCTTGTGGCTTACTAATAACAGCCGCAAGGGTCGATCGATCAGATTAAGCTACGCTTGACGCGATTGGTCCGCGGATGGGTAAACATCTTAACGTACCAAGACCCCTCCGTGCCTCGGAAAGCACGTTAAATCGTTGATCCCGGCTGTCATTTGTGGATGTTTTAGAGTCGTTACGGGTCGTCAGAAGCCCGAAAGTCTGACAACCAGTCTTACCAAGTGGTATTGTGTTACCCAGTAACTGGGTTGTGGAGGTCAGATAGGCAGTAATTCCATGTAAAATACTGGTATTCAGCTGCATCTAGTTAAGACTGGAAGCCGACCCCAACATAGTTGTCAAAAGGCTAGGGCAGATGATATTAATTTAGTAAAAGCTTGAGTACCTAGTTACCTAGTTACTTAGTTCTTTTCCGTGCTTGTAGCGATACTTTGTTTTTGTTTTTAATAAGTAGCCAGGTACGGGTACCTACCTACCTTAATTAGAGTTAACTAACAAAAAAATTATATGCATGTGTTTATGTGGCTGTAAAACATTTGTTTTATTATAGTCTACTTATAGTTCCATGTGGTGCCGGACGTAAAGAATAGCACCATCCCATCTCTTCCCGTGGGTGTCATAGGAGGCAACTAAGGGACTTACTAGAGAATGGGCAGCAGCGTTCTCTATGCATTTTACCACCATACTGCGATCGCCAACCCGCCTGCCAAGCGTGGCGATTTTGGCAAGCCCCCTCAAATTGGGGGACGCCTATGTGTGGACGTCGTCCAACTGAAATGATGATGACTTAAGTACTTCGGCCTAGCCTTTTCTCTACCATTAAAGTTGGCTTCCAGTCTAACCGGATGCCGCTGAGTACCCATATTTTACATGTAACGACTGCTTAAACTACCCCCACAACCACATAAGTAATACGATACCCCTTGGTAACACTGGTTGTCAGACTTTTGGGCTTTAGGCAACTCGTAACAACTGTCAAAGATCTACGAATGACAGCCGGGACGAATGGCTTTACGTGCTTTCCGATGCATTTTTCTTCTTGTAAGAGCGTTCTCCCTGGCGGTTTATCGTGATTATTTCATTAAATACAAACAAAACTAAAAAAAAAATAAGACATGTACTAGATCGTTGGTATTTTCAAATTTGTATGCTATTTTTTTACAGTTATTTTTGTATTTACTCATAAAAATCGACATAGGTACAGTCAATTATTTTCTATGTGCATTACTTAGTATGATTCAATGTTTTTATTAAAGAGTTAATGTTAAAAATAATTATAAATACCAACGCTAGGCTGAAAAAAATAGTACTTTTGTTTATTGTATTTATTTCATGAAATAATCACGAAAAACTACTATAGGTCTGCTATACTGCCAGCCCGCGTGGAATGAGTAGTTTTGAATTAAGTTTTTCGATATTATGCTCTAAAGACACACTCAAATAATACTGAGATTAATAAAAGAAAAACATTAGTTGACGTCCACTCCACGATAATATGTTTCGTCACGTTACAAATTATAAAAGCGCACAATCTCTCTGAAATATGTTTTGCGTAATGCCCGGTAGGTACTTGCGCTTACTCTCAATGGGCATTGACTGAGGGAGAAGGAGTTACCTACCTAAGTCATTACTACCTACAGCTTAAAATAATTAACAACACAATTTCTAATAGACATTTATTTTAAAGCTTGGGACATAAGAATAATATTTACAATAGTTTTTCATGGTAACACTTATAAATATATTTATTTATAACATTATTTACTAAACATATTTTTTTGATATTTACGCCTAAATTGTCTTACTGCGCTCTCTCCAAAGTATATAATATACCAAGGCAAGTAATATCATACTTTTGGTCACAATTTTGCTATTAAAACCTAACTAAAATTAAATTGACAATATACTAATATTACATACACCATAACCTAAATTATACAACATAAAAAAGTTGTGATCGGAATGTTTTGAGGAATGTATAATTCAAGAAAATAGGCAATTTTGACTAGACTTTTCTTTACCTATTTGACAATTCCAAACTGATTTTCTCTCTCACAATGTTAACATAAAATTATAGACAACACTTTCAGGAAAAATTGAGTATTTGATGGAGATAGGACCGATTAAGATTTAGAGTCAGCCACATAGGAACATTGGGTACATCGAGATTTGTCTTACAACACGTTTTTATTGAACCCAGTTCCGAAACAGTCCATTTTTAAGCAACCATGTAGTTTAATTAATAAGCCACATTTTATCAACATTTTTGCTATCATTGTAGGTACTGGTTGGATATGGTGGACATATATAGCTACCTAAGAATCAACGAAACTACTAAAATCTTTATATGTAATTCGGATACACTCATGTGAAAGTACTTACACGAAAGCGACATTGATTTTTCTTTAAAAAACCTGTTTGATAAGATACTACAAAATCCATCAAGATTTTAGAAAAACTCTTCAAGGTGCAGTTTTATGAACTGATGTACCTCAGTTCTAAGCAATTATCTGTAAAGGTATACAACACCTAGGCCAAAATTCCAATGCGTTTATTTAAATAATTAGGTACCTATAATTTATCGATTAGTTTACTTGACTTTGAGCATTAAAATAGGGTAAGGTGGTGCAAGAGTGCGCATCTAACCTCCGGTGAGTACTGTGTGACATTTCCGGAGGTGTTGAAGTGAAACTGTGCTCCCTCCCGAAAAATACGAGGACATTACGACATTATGCAAAAATGTCGCCAAAGTGGCATGTCATTCTGCGTAAGGGCGATTCGTGTAAGAGTGCGCACTGTAGCGCGTGTAAGAGGGCGCGCGCACTCTTGTTCACCTCTGATTTTTGGTAGTTTTATTTATAAGAATTTTGGAAAGATTACCTACTTTATAGCTTTATTATTTATTTTCAGCACTTTGTCTAGGAGAGAGAGAAAACCGAGCGACAGAATTGTCACGCTGAAACAATATAGGAGGCTCGGGAGCTTATAAAAAAAGAGTAATCGAAAAGATCAGTTACCGCTACTCTCGGTATAGCAGAATCAAATTTTAGAAAACGAGTACAGAGGTTGTCCTATACTTGCCACAAAATTAAGCAGGTATAGTTAGGCTGGAAAAGATATCAAGAGCCTAAAAACCCAAGAAGAATATGCCAAAAAAAAAACTGGCAGTGTGTCGGCTGCTAGGAGTTGTACAAAGCCGAAGATTGAACTGAGTGTTCAGACTGTAAAGAATGGTGGCACGAGAAATGCACCGCTTATCTTGGCTAAGGTTTATTTAAATGTAAGTTTTGCAATCACAATTAAAATGCGCACTATTATACTCCTAGGCGCCCAGTCTTATACAAACGGATTTACAAGAGTGCGCATTTCCTATTTTTGATAAATGGTATTTTCATACCTCAATTAATTGCAATAATTAGTTTAACTTCGTGTTGATTTGTAATGAATCAGCATGAAGATAGAAAAATAAAATAAGTAAAGTATTTTTTTTTAACTATAATACTTTTTGATATACAAAGCGTTAATTAAAAAGTGCGCACTCTTGCACCACCTTATCTTATACTCTTTTCTTAAATAAAACGTAGATCTCTGTTAGTTGTAAAAATTTCATGGAAACAATTTGAAGAGATTCAGAACAAATAAAATTCTTCGTCAGTATTTATAATGCACTTAACATCTTTCAGTGCATTTAGTAAATTTACACTTTTTATTATTCCAATGGTAAACAGATCGAACACAACACCGTTATATAACTGTAGTTGGCGTGACATACTCACATACGTATAAAAATGAGTTTAAGAATGTTTGAATATGATGTGTTTAATTTTCAAAAAGGCACGAATATTTAGGTACATACGTCTACGTGTTATTAATCAATAATCCTGGTAATTCTCAAACTGTGTTCGCAGAGAAGAAGTTGTACGTTCCTTGTGAAGGCGAACATGTCAACCAGGAATATAATAGAATATAATGGACTCTGTAGTATAAACACCATATTTACAAATATAAATTTAGAAATTTTACACGTGACATTGAGACTTAATGTATGGTAAGCCCTCAATGAATCGCAACCGCATCGAAAATCCGTTATATTAACGGATATTCGATGCGGTTTCCGCTATTATTCCTTGCCGCTTGTGTACATATCGGTAAGTATTCGTTCTATGGGTGTATCTCCAACTGTGGCTCTAAAGAACAGCCCAACGATGGCAGAGCTGGGCACGCTTCTGATGGTGGGCAGAAGATTCTGTAGTCTACAGGCCCTGGTCAGCTGCAGCGGGTATGTGCGACGACAATACTGGAAATAAAAATGTTGATAGTGCTTTAGGTTGGAGAAAAGTAATGGTATTTCTTGATATAATAGACCTAAAAATCTGAAATCTCTATTCAATATTGGGTTTTTTCAATTCTTCTGTAGGGGCATCTACAACGCTGTATATGAACTATGCATTATTTTTTTTGAGGGTGGGAGTCATCAAACTACTCTCACTCTGGGTGGAGCAGGAGGGCGTGTCAGACTTTTACTGACTAAAACCCAGCCGTGTTTCTTCAGTTGCCTGTGTGTCAGGGACCACGGAATCTCTTTCGAATGACCCGCACCCGTGGCAGATGAACTATGCATTAGATTAGGTCGGAGGATCCTCGCCCTTTTCTAAAGAAGTCGAGTGAACTTTACACCGTGTTCCTCATATCTCTATTACTGGTGACCCCGAACATGGACACTGGCGCAGCCTTTGAGCAGTTAGTTCAGCATGACGTCACCATCATCACTTTCTCTACCTTTCGACCGGCGAGTCAAACAGCCAGCCAGCACCCACGGCTTCAAAGATGACCGACATGATCACCAGCTTTTAGTAGATACGCATGCCTGGTCATCACCAACTCATCAACAACATTGGCACAGCGCACTGCACTTACGGTCGGTCAACAGGAAGAGCTGTTAATACCCCTCCTGGTTCACGCCAGCAGTAAGTTTCACCACGGCACTGGAGCACAACGAAGCGCCAACTCGCCTCAATGGGGTACCACCGCCGACAGTTCTACTACACCGTGAACTATGAGGCATCCAGTTCCAACTCACTGAGTTCATCGCGCGAAGGGCATATATACAACGATCTTGACATGAATCGTCGGGCTGTAGCCCACCAGACTCCGGTCTGGTCAGAAGATCCTATCTTTTCTATGGAGGGTTAGTGAACTTTACACCCTGTTCGTTATACCTCTGTACTCTTGGAAGTGAAGGAACATGCAGTAAAAAGTAAAAAAAAAGTAGTATAAAACTACTTCTTTTACTTTAAGGTAATGTTCATTCAAACGGTTCTTACCTCTGTTAACATGTACATCGACTGGTCATGCAAGACAGCGACTGCGGCAGCATTCTGAAGTTTTCTGCTCTCTGCGTCCATTTTGTTAGGGCTGCGCTCTCCATCCTTGTCCAAACATGTCTTGAACAGGAAGATCGCCCGGAGACACGCATATTCATTGGCATCCGGATTTACTTTACAAATCTCTATTAAAGCCGATTCAAACATTTCTGCTTCTTTTTTAGTATTATCTGTGATTGAAATATTTCTATCTATTAGCACGTTTACATCCATCGGGTATAGAAATTGTGCAGCTCCAAGAATGAAGAGCTTTTTCCAGGATTCTTCTATAAGGACGAGTCGGTCTTCCAGGGAAAGGTTGGCGAATGCAGGAATGTTTGTGGTCCACCGAACATTCATGAAGAGCAGTCGGGCAGCCGCTTCGCAGATCGACGCGGGGGTGAAGAGAATCGGGCTCAGAACAGGCGAGGGGGGCAGAGGCTGAGGTCCCACCGGAGGATCAAACAGCATGGAATAACTATAAGGGTTATACATTGGTATTGGCAGCGGTATTAGATTGTGCTTCGGCAAAGTTAGATTTAATGGTGGTGGGATAGGTCCTCCCACGTCTGGACGAGGCGGTGAGTCTTGCATAAACAATGCCATTTGACGACGAATAGTTGAATTTCGGGGACCCCTTTCGTGTTGCACAGCTGTAAACAAAATGATACTTGTGAATAGTTCCAACGTTTACTTGCTTGCACTAGGCTTGCAATTTTAATTAGGTACATCCAAGTACTTACTGGCTTGTTTTGATAAAACTCTTTTAAAGGGAATAAATGTATCTCATTTATAACAAGAATTTAAGCGAACATATTTAGTGTGTTATAAATTGATAGCATAAATACGAGACAAACATATACTTACATAAAATAGAGGAGAGCGGTCAGCTTAGCGGGCTGACGAGCGTATGTCATAATATAAAATACACATAAGAAAATATATTTTTATATTTATAAATGTTTTTATATTTAAAAATATAATTTATATGTATGTTAAATGAATTAAAGGAGATACATAATAAATTAATAATTATAAGATCCAAATATTTACGCAATATCTCCCTACTAATATTATACGAGTAAATGCGAAAGTAATCTGTCTGTCTGTTACGCTTTCACGTCTAAACCGGTGAACCGCTGGTCATGAAATTTGGCAGAGATATAGCCTGGGATATGGAGAAGGACATAAGCTACTTTTTTATGCGACAACTGACATCAACGCGGGTGGATCCGCGGGCAAAACCTAGTAATAATATAAACAGGCGTTTTATTTATTTCGGAACCGTTAGCATCCCTCCGGTGCTAAAATAATAGTGAAGGCACACTGTTTTTTAGCGTTTTCAGGATAAAACGATTTTTGTTAGGTACGCGGGCACAATGCGTACCTAATAGTGTGCGAAAATGGATACCTCCCGTATGATATACGATAAGGCTAACCCTGCAAGAGCAAGGTTAGCCTTATCGTAAGGTTTTGATAAATCCTACTAATATTATAAATGTGAAAGTTTGTGGGGATGAATGGATGGATGTTTGTTACTATTACACGCAAAAACTACTAAGCGCATTTAGATGAAATTTGGCACACAGATAGTTTATAATCTAGATTAACACAAAGCATAATTTTTATCCCGGTATTAAGTTTCCGTGGGACAATTTTCAACCTACACGCGGGCGAAGCCGCTGGCATGAGCTAGTTTTCTTATTATGGGCGGTATGACTTAATAAATGTGTTATTATGGGCGGTATGACTTAATAAATGTGTTATTATGGGCGGTATGACTTAATAAATGTTATTCCCGGGCATTAAAGGCGTTCCTAACGTAAGAGAGGATGACCTGCTAGATTTTGAGCAAAGCTGACAAAAAGGCAGTGATGCCAATGATGATGATAATAATGGTGACAACAACCCAATGTGAAGGAGGCGAATAAAGTGTTCGAGAGTTAACACGAAAAATAACTTCCAGAATTGGCTCATTCCAGGCCTTTTATTATAGATGCTAGCTTTGTTTCAGAGCATCAAGAGGAGGGAGATGGAGAGAATAATGATCACGGTTAGGAAACAAATAAACACAACTTCGTTGGTGATCAAAAGTGTACAACTCGACGAAATAAAGGAGAATTATGGCGATCTCGTTGGCGGTTGAAATAAAGGAGAATGTAACTATTGACGTAGTATTAAGTGACGATGATGTTCATGAATTGACCGATAATTTAAAGTTAGGTGAACGTGTGTTGAGTTTTCAAGGTCGAACCTTGCAGATGATGTCAAAAAAAAAAAAAAAAAAGTTATTGCCATTTAACGCTATGACCTCATTAATAAAAGAAAAGTACACATGAAACAAGGGCAAACGCATTAGAAAGAACTACATTTCCATTCGATTAGGTATGAGTTACACATCCAGGCGATTAACTGGCAAGAGTTTAAAGTTAGTCATATTGGTGTTTTTATATTATTTTGAATTATATTAGGAAGGTTATGGTTTTTATTTTTGATTGAGATGAATGGATTTTAGTTGTCCTGAATAAAATTATTTGATTTGATTTGATAAATAGATGGAAACTATTTATTTTAAGAATCGTGTAATTTTCAATCGTGTTTTATTTTGCTATCATGTCGCTGAATTATTTTTTGAGATGGCATGAAGTATTCAATTAATTTTGTTTCATGTTTCGATTGTGAGCGGAGGATGAGAAAAAGATGAGGGCTGCAGCGGTATCATAGTTTTTTTTTTCTTGCGTTACTTAGGATGAACGGGCTCCAAGGTCTTATATTATAAGTAACGTTATTTTGTTTTTGTAATCCTTCTCGAAGGGCGGGTGATACTAAGTCTAGGCTGAGACCTGCATCCTAATTGCATAACTCACGATTAATCGTAATTTGTTTCGTTTTGAAACAGATGGCTAAACCATTGCTTCATAATTATGTTCGAAAAATGAGTCTGCTCAGCAACGTAAATAACGCAATGAATATTGTTGAACTGTCAAAATGAAACCGATTATGATTAATCGCGTGTTACGCAATTGGGGTGCAGCTTTGCTAACGGGGCACAGTGTGTTTGGTTGACATAATTGGTTTCTGCTGATGATTAAGACCTACATTGCAGACAATATGCACTAGTAGCAGTATTTGGGGTCTAGTGTTGACTGTAGTTGATGATTTATTGAAATTTTTAGTTTTGGTGTAGGTACGTTCATGAGTTAGGGGTGATAATCGTATACAGTTTTGACCTTCCATTCCTCTGACTCGATAATGTTCGTTACAGTTCAGTTTCACAGTGTCAATTTTATTTCTAGCTATAGGTTATATACGAGTATGTAATTGTTATAAATACAGGTAAGTTGATGTATTATTTGTCACAAATAGACAAAAATTGACGCCACGTTAGCCCTATTTAATCCAGAAGGGGCCTATCTGAAGTGTATGTCATTATCAGTGATCGGAATAGGTAGAGCTAATGTACCTAAAGTTCAAAGAACAGAAACAAAAAAACTTTTTCCAAAAAAAAAACCAACCTACTTCCAGAAAACCCTACAAAGTGAAAATTAACTTTAATTTCGGAAGTCGGTGACTTTGGATAAGTATCTATGTATTTTAATTTTTTGTGACCGCCTTCCGAAATTAAATTTAGAATATTATTTCAATAATAATCTGACTGAGTCTGAAGAGCGTATATTCTGAAAAAGGGCAACGTCGCAAATAGCTGTCAAATATTTCTCTGTTTTGATTAATTTGGCGATATTACTGTATGGAAATATGAAATATCGATAACTATACTCCATTTGAAATAAGATTAGACACATAAACAAACCTTTTTTACAGTCCGTTCAACTGATTCTGACTTCTATACCGTAGGCATAAGGATGGCATTAAAAGCAAAAAGTAGTCACAATACCAACTGTTTACTGCAGCTGCCATTTGTCAAGCCACCAACGTAATAGAAGTCAAAATCGGTTGATCGGACTGTAAAAAAGGTTTATTTAAATGTCTAATCTTATTTCAAATGGAGTATAGTGACCTAAAATATTGATTATGAAATGCAATAATTAATATCTTAACACCGAATATTTCGTTTTAGATGTAAAAAAAGAACTAGGAAACTTTCCAAATGCTCTTTTTACACCTAAAACGGTTACAATATCAAATTTATTGTTATAATTGCAAATCATTATTCATATTTTAGGTCTCTAGTTAGCGATATTTCATACTTCCATATATTAACAAATTAATAAAAACAGGTAAATATTAGACAGCTATTTGCGACGTTGCCAACTTTCAGAATAAACGCTCCTAAGATTGGTGACATTCTTAATTATTGAGGTTGCTTAATTATTTTGTCTACCTTTCGTTCCAATAATTGTACAAAATGAATAAATAAATGGTATGAAAACCTATAAAATAGTTTTTTTACCTCTACCTTGTTAGTTCTAAATATTAAAGCTGGTATGTAAATTGCATTAGCTTCCGCGCTTACGTCGCGGTCGTTCAAACGAAGATAGGGAGATCACCTTCATTTTTTTAAACAATAAAAATCGTGCATATCCTTTTTTTTAAACAGAAACAGGAAATGAATTCGATAGTTGTTATACTTTATTAGTTTTAGCTGTACTTGAGTAATGTTCCGAAACTCGGAACGAATATTCTAAAAAATAAAAATTGTCGTAAGGAAGTAAGTCTCCACTTTTTGGCTCTGTTCTGTTCTACCTATTCCGATCACTGGTCATTACAAAAACTTTTTAACCAAAAAATTAAGCCGCCAAAAAACTGAAAAGCAAAAAATTATAAACCTTTTTTGTTTAGCCTTAATAACTAAGTTCTTAAACTAATGAAAGTATACCTAAGTAATTTTGAGTCGGTGCCAAACAAGCAAATTTATTAATTAGGTACCTACCTAATTTAGAGTGAACTTTAAGCATTGATGATATATACACTCACATTAGTTAAAGAACTTAGTTAATAAGGTTAAACAAAAAAGGTTTATTATTTTTTGCTTTTCAGTTTTTGCGGCGGTTTAATTTTTTTTGTAATTTTTTTTTATTTTTTTTTGTGGCTTTAATCTACTAATTATTGTAATACACAACTCAGTATTAAAATCTGTGAGTGAACTAATTAATCCCCCCCTATTTTCCCACCCTTCGGGGTATATACCCTTTCCAATAAAAAATAATTATTAAAATCGGACTACTCTGTGAGAAGTTAAACGTGGTCATACATTTTAAAAAAATACGCGGCGACTTGAGAACCTCCTCCGATTTTTCGTCGGTTAAAAAAATAGATCATAAATATGAATTTACAGATACAAATAAATACATTATATAAATTAATTATACACAGATAGAGAGACACGATATTTTATTTAGCATCCCTTCGATGCTAACTACCTATATAGTATGTATACAGGAAAGTTTTTATCCAGTGCGCAAACTGTAACCATGAATTCAGCATATCATTCTAGAACCCCCAGCGCAGAAATATTTCGTCTGTTTTATAAAAAAAATCAGCTGTTTCAAAGAAAAGTGCAATAAAAATGCGGTCAAAATGTATGGAACAACTGGTTTTTTTTTGTATAAACTGTTCCTGTATGTCGTGGCCATATCGTAGATTTGCTCACTTCATGAAATACTCAAAAATTGCATGAAATAGTCGCATTTCATGAAATTCTCGTCTTCTTCTGGTTCTTGTATTACAGATGAAGACGGTCGACGTCAGGTTAACAGAGCCCCTCTGCATGGGGCTCTTATTTCTGTCTGCAGGGTTATAAGGAACCTAACCCAACCGAACCTCGGGGTGCCCCTGACGTCAACCGCCTACTCGAGAAAAAATTCTCGAGCATTTCATGAAGTGAGCAAATCTACGATATGGCCACGACATATATACATATATCTAAGCAGAATCATCATTTCAGTCGAACGACGTCCAGAATTTTAGTTAAAAGTCATCGAAAAAATGCTTATGACATTATCTTCCCCCAAGATGCTCTAAACTCACCATCTTTATTCATCCCTGACTGGAGGCACTTATCTAGGCGACAGGCGCGGCACTGGTTTCTATGCGCCTTATCTACAAGGCACCCTCCAGGGACACGTGCCTTGCAGGTGTACCGCCGGTCGCGCCTCACGGATCGCTTGAAGAATCCTGCGCAGCCGTCGCACGCGAAGACACCGTAGTGCTTGCCAGATGAGTGGTCACGGCAGACGGCACACGGCACGTCGTATAGGATGCGGCCTGGTGGAAGAAAGTCTAGATTTATTGATGGAATTATTTGATTAACTAGCACTTCGTCCGCGACTCTGTCCGCGTGAAATTACCCTCCCTAGGTCCAAGGTAGAGATGGGTCGTCGACGTATTTGGCGTCAACGAAACTAGACCGTCCATTTTCGTTTATTGACTAGTCGATCAACTAGTCGAATTCGTCGACTAGTTTACGCGTCAACTTTATAGACTTTGCGACGACTTTCTACAGCGGCGGTGGTGACGCAGGCGGAAGACTAGTCTCTGCGTGCTGTAGGTATATTCATTTCAACTTCCCTTCATACTCTTCCAGGCTGAATACTGAATAGAGTTAATTATAAAGTTGTATTCACTATTATATGCTGGCGTATATAGAAGATCAACTGATTTTATGTAGGTAGGTATACATTAATATTATTTTTTTATTATTAAAAATAGTTCATACTCTATATAACGGCACTGAAGGGACTATGTATTTACAATTTTACAAATATTTACATTAATTAAATGAATATATACAAAACCAGTTGATCATATAGCATTCGAAAAAGCTCAGTACTTTCGTAATTATGCCCCGGTTCAACTCTGAGCTTGAGCGCAAATAGTAAAACAATGAACGACAAAAATAAAAAAAATATAAGCAATGTGAAAAACACAAACAAAACCCGTTTGTTTGTATGTACTTGTACAAACGGGTTTGTCTCGCATCGTCCGAGCAGTCCATTGCCTTCCTCTTTCGCACACGCGAAACTACCATAACTGCATCCTTTCCTTCACATAACAATAATTTTATTTGACCCGTACAAATATCAACTTCCGCATACTAGATTAAAAATTCGCTACAAAACTCAAACTCAAACTCAAAGCATTTATTTCAATTAAACCATTTACAGGCACTTTTGAATTGTCAAAAAGTCGACCAGTTGGAAAGTTGAAGCTAGTTGCCCATTCCAAAACGTAGATCTCTACTCAAATTTGTTTGCACGATTATTTAATTTCTTAGGGCGCGCGTTCGAATGAATCAACGTTCTCGCGACGGACAGTCGCCGGTCGTCGCGTTCAACGTTTCAGTTACGCCAATACGCCGTGAACGCCGTCAGAGGCGTCTACGGATTCGACTAGTCCATCGATTTATCGGTGAACTGTCGATTCGTTCACAGTAGGTACGTCGACGGTCGAATTAACTAGTCCGTTCATTCAACGCCCATCGCTGGACTCCAAGGATTTTTTTTCATACATACTTCCACCCCATATTCACCCCTTTAAGGAGGTAGTTTCCTAAAACTCAATTATTGATGAAAAAATTCACTTTATTAGTAAATTTATTTAAATTTATCTTCTGTACACTAAAATGAAGGAATTCGAAATTAAACTAATCGATTATGATATTCGATCGTTTTAAGGATTGATTGTGTTTATGTAAGGTGCGTCTCTAGCCTAGACCACCGCCCCGCGCACCCCGCCTCAAGTCACTATTTGGTTCCTAATAAACGTTACTGCGCAGCCTTCTGTGCGAAGTTCGGACCTGCCAAGATAAATACTCCGTATTGTAGATACACATATTTATCGTAGGTACTAAAGCCGTTATCGGTTTGAAATTGAAAGCCAGATTATATTTATATGTTCATACCAATCCGTGACTTATTGTCTCCTAACACGGTTGTTTTTTTTTTGAGGATGGGAAATAATCAAATGACTTCTCCCGCTCTGGGTGGAGCAGGAGGGCGTGTCAGACTTTTACTGACTAAAACCCACCCGTGTTCCTTCAGTTGCCTGTGTGCCAGGGGCACCGTATCTCTTTCTAAAAACCTCCACCCCTGGCAGTCCTAACATGGGTCAGAAACGTAATAAAACACTTTAAATACGTGGAGGGGTATTTTCGATATTTTTCATAGACAGTAGTAGTGCAGGGACGCATGAAAACCAACATTGTCGATGGTCATGGAGATCCTTGCGTAGGTTGTAAAAAAACAAATAGCTGCCTAAAAATAATTTATTATTGATTTAAGTAAGTAATTGTTGCCAAAATATGCTATTGTGGACATGTCATCAGCAGCTTGTCAACTAGGTAGTAATATATTTTTTGCGTACATCTTCCATACTTCTACAGCCTTATGTGGATCGTCTAGCGAGTACTGTTTAACTTTTACTGCCTTGCACCATCTAAAACATTCAAAAACAGATGTTTAGGCACCGGATGCCCAGCCCAATCAAAGCGCAAAAGTAGGAAACCAGCCTTAAAGTAATAGAAAAGCGGACGAGAGACAAAAAAACTTGTAAGAAAAGATAGAAAATACTTCAAACTGCATGACATTCACATTTCACAACCATAGTAAAAGGTTTGATCATCATTTTTTACCAACAGTGGTTCAATGTACTACCTACTGTTTATCGTAGCATTTGCCAATGTTTTTGTTATGCATTTGAGTATCGATATAATGGGGCATCACTTGTTTTTCGCAATACCATACAAAAATTAAGCAAAAGTTTATGACTTTAGGTTAGTTGAAATAACCTCACTTCTTCTTTTTGTGGGGGAGCCAGGGAGCGAATTACCGGAATGTTTCTATAACGTTACCTATTACCGTTATGTTAACGATAAAAGTAACGATAATTGTAACGAAACCCATAAGTCAAAAAATCAAAAGTCATTTATGCAAATTAGGTTGAGAATCAGCACTTTTCGAACGTCAAAATACATAAGACAGTCCCCCCAAAAACGTCCACCCGTCACCACTTCCTAGTGCTTTAGCAGGGAAGAAGAAGTTGCGGAACAAACTCCCCAGCATCACAGCTGTCTGTTTAGTCGGATAGACTTGATTCTATACATACATAGACAAAGTAATATAAACATTACGAGACACAGAACAGTAAATAAAATAATTAGTCATACATATGTCAGCCAGCCATGCCAATATACCAACAAATAAAATGAAAACTTAACTCGAGCACAAAAGACAAAAATGTAAATAAAGGATAATACCCGGGCATATGTTCCTGTGCTGCAAAAAATTATAACTGACAGGGTCGCAGGGACATCAACGTGAAAATTTAAACTTTTAATGATTACCTTCGGCGTGTACCTATACAGTATTCTTTCTGTGCTATAGAAAATTATAATTAACAGGGTGGCAAGAACATCAACGTGAAAACTGAAACCTTAAATGACTACTTTCGGCGTGTATACAATATTGTTTCTGTGCTGCAGAAGTTTATAATAAACAGGGTGGCAGGGACATCAACGCGAAAACTGAAACCATGAATTCACCACGTGATTCTAGACCCCTAGCCTAGAAAATCTTCGGCAGTTATCAAAAAAAATCTTCCGCGTCATAGAAAAGTGCAATATCTACGCGGTCAAAATGTATACCAGTGCTAACGTTTGTACGTAATCGACAAAATTTTCAACTTAGGGGGTTTCAGAATCATGTACTCAATCCATGGTTAGACCGTACGTCGATATCCCTGCAACCCTGAATATATTTTATTCATACACACGACAGCGGTGGCGGCAGCCGCGTGACGGTTCACACGAGACGAAAAACAAATAAAACTATTATAATATAAATTTACTTATTTCTAATTATTAACGTGAAACAAAAACCGAAACTGAAAGAAATAACAATAAAAATAAAAGATTGCGTCATAAAATTCCTCCGCATCACTGTCTGCTGGAAATGTGACCAGAAGACTTGCAGCATTGCATTCCATGTTGGATGAAAATGCTTATTCTTTTTGTCAAAAATATTCCAGCCGTCTGGTCCCGTGAAACAATGATTTATTAATAATAATAAGTATGTAAGTAAGTACTAATAACTCATAAAAATATAGGTACTTAACGAATTTAGAGATAATGTAGAATGAAACCTACGTATGTAATTATTTCTATTATTAACTAGCTTTTACAAGCGGCTTCGCCCGCGTGCAGGTCGACAATTATCCCACTGGAACTTATTATCGGGATAAAATTTATCTTATGTATTATTGCAGGTTAAATACTATCTGTGTGCCAAATTTCATCCAAATCAGTTCAGCCGTTTTTGCGTGATTGAGTAACAAACCTCCAAACATTAAAGATCTAAATATCCAAACATCTAAACATACACATGTATGTCTCTGCATACAATAAAATTGACATTACCAGTGCCTTTATGCGGTTCGTAAGATATGAGAATGGTTTTAAATATTGTATCCAGAGATGTATGGTCGACTGTACCTACATAAACACGTAAGATTAATTAAAAAGTAACAATATAGTTATAATAGTACGGTTTAAGTTGAAAGTTTTATTGTGCAAATAGATTTATTGTTTCCTTTGAAAACGTTGAAATATCGGTACATTGTCTTTCGGTCCGTAATAATATTTTGTATACAAACAATGAGTTGATAAATCGAAGGCGTGGTCGTATGTGTGCCGTAAGAGTGTGAAATGAAACACGCGCGAGCGCGAGTCTTATCGTATATAATATTCTTTCTGTTCTTCGTAACATGCTTGTTGTTGCCGCCTCACTTTGAAGAGCCCAACGCAAGGCGCGTAGGCACTTGGGTCGGTTTGGGAACGTCGCACAAAATGTTGCTTCTTGTTAGATTTAACGATATTATTAACGCTATTTAAATACCGGTAAATCCTATGATTTAACATTAACGTTAAAAATTTAACGTAACGTAACGAAATGTTTTGGTAATTTTACCGGTGTTGTTTTGGGAATGGTAACTGTCCCTGATTCATACAAAGAACAAATAATCGAAAACCAACTTACGGTTTATATTTTCACTAGTCACTTTTGTAAAAACAAGCGTTTTAAACACAACTTTTAACGAGAAATGTGACGAGCGTCTTTTGTAAAGACACTCACAAATTGGAGTCTGACTAAAACAAGCGTGTCGGTCAAACAGTTCGCGCTTTAGTAGCTCCATCTACAAAATTTTGTCAAACAGTCTGATCACCAATCCGAATATAGATGGCGTTTTTATACAAATACAGTAGAATTGCCCTATAGTCGAAATTATGTATATAAAAAAAATGTTTCGTCCCGAGATTTGTCCCTTGAGCTGATATTAATTTATTTCGTTAGTTGTAAAGTTTGAAGAACCCTTTAATCTTTTTGCTTTATAAATTGTTATTTAGTAGCTTCGACCTACAAACGGAAAACCATACATTACATACGTATGTACATACATAAACCCTCTTAGCAGTTCATGTATTTTACATACCGAAATAATATTCCAACAAAAAGTAAACGACTATCTTATGTATTTTACTAGTGCCAAATCTATGTAGGTACCCTTGTCCAGTAAAAGCTACCGCCCACTAATAAATCAAAGTAAAGTATCAGCACACAGAGCGAGGCCTCTGATTTAGCTATGATTGCGCACCGACTTGGTCCGAGGTCCCTCCCCCTAGGGAGGCATAAATTTATCGTTGCCCGGCCTTTTACTGTCTAGTGACGAATCGTTAGTCTGTGAATGAGTGCGCAAAACTATTGACATGCAACGCAAGCTAGTTATCGCCCGCTTGGCGCTTGCGCGATGGTCCCTTGTTTCAAATCAATTTTTAAAAAGCGTGTGTGTTTACGTCAAATAGTTGAAATATTTTGTAGTGCAGTGCCCTTGGTGTGCCTCTATGTCTGTTCGAATATCTCCGAGCAAAAGGCACCCTGTATTCTTTGATAGCATTCCATTAAATCCCGACTTCCCTATTAGTATTATGACGTTCAAAAGTGCCTTTTAAGTGCCTATTTGAAATAAATGCTTTGACTTTGACTGTGAAAATGCAAAAGTAACTCTGCCTGTCTGTTACGCTTTCACGCCTGAACCACTGAACCGATCGCCATGAAATTTGGCAGAGATATAACCTAGGATATGGAGAAGGACATAGGTTACTTTTAACGCGATAACTGAGCTCCACGCGGGCGGAGCCGAAAGCAAAAGCTAGTCTGGTATATAATCAGAATTTTCGTAAAGCTTTCGGAATAAACTCTCTGAATGAAATCAAAATCTGTTCCGGAGCTTAGGATAACAACACATTCACACAGAAAATCACGAAAAGGGACTTTAATTAGAATATGAAACATCTGCCTAGCTTCTGGTCTAACTGGATGCAGCTGAATATCTGTATTTTACATGGAGCGACTAGGGGGCGTCCAATAATTACGTGAGGTGTTTAGGGGGGGGGGGGGAAGGGGGGTCGAGTCGAATCTCACAAAATCTCATGTGGGGTCTCGGCAAATATCACGTAATTTATTATAATTTTTTTGGCAAAAAAAGAATGTTACATTACGAGAAAACCGGGTTAAATTATGTAAAACATGTTTTTCCGCCAATGTGGCTAAATCCCACAAAATAATATTTATCGCGGTTGTGCGGTCGCCACAAAACAGCACAGTAGCTCCGTGATGGTTAAACTGCCACCGGCCAGCCAAGCCAGCCAAATGCAACTCATAAATCCAACGCCAATAAGCACAGATTAACGTTTTTACACTAAAAACACGATGAAATATCTAACGTGAGATTATGGGGAGGGGGGAGGGTCGAGCCAAATCTCACGACATCTCACCAGAGCGAGGGTGGGAGTCGAAAAATCGCCAAAATTGCCTTACGTAATTAATGGACACCACCCTACCTATCTGATCTTCACAACCCAGTTGCTGGGTAATACGATACCCCTTCGTAAGACTGGTTGGCAGACTTTCTGGATTCTGACAACCCTTAACTACTGTCAATGATCTACAAATGACAGCCGGGACTAATAAATTGCTCGTGCTTTCCAAGGCACAGAGGGGTCAAGTCAACCGCTGGCTTAACCTGATCAATCGATCCGTGCACCTGTTATTAGTTAGCGACAAACCCCTCCTTAATTAGAATATTAAAACTCATACGCATAACACCACACATTACATTTCTCAATACACAAAATTGCAGTATTTTTCGTCGCCCTTTTAAAAAGAATCAGTTCAAAGGATATAAATTGCACTTTTTGTTAAAAGTGAGCAAGCAATTTTCTTGTAATGTTGCATTATTTTGTACTTACGTGGGTTCGGTCTAAAATCGGAATATTATTGTTTCGTTTTATGTATAGCGATGTAATCAATAAAATGATTAAGTAGAGATCGCCTAATTTAACATTTCACGTCCCTCCACCGCTTGTTACTTACACATTTCAAATTCTTGTATACTTATAAACTTTTTAGAGGGACTAGTGGTTACGTTCTATCGATCAGGTTAAGCTACGCTTGCCGCGGTTGGTCGTGGATGGGTGACCATCTTCACATACCAAGACCGCTCCGTGCCTCGGAAAGCACGCTAAGCCGTTGGTCCCGGCTGTCATTTGTGGATCTTTGACAGTCGTCAAAAGCCCGAAAGTCTGACGACCAGTCTTACCAAGGAGTATCCTAGTAACTGGGTTGTGAAGGTCAGATAGGCAGTCGCTCCATATAAAATACTGGTAATCAGCTGCATATGGTTAGACTGGAAGCTGACCCCAACATAGTTGTGAAAAGGCTGGGCAGATGATGATATGAAGGTATAAGAATTTATTTGGGGTAGGTTAGTACAGTCAGCGTCAAAAATATCGGGACGAACAGACTGTTCAAAATGAGCTCAACAACTAAGAAAATTAAACTTTATCTCAATTGGATAAAGTTCTTGTTAGAATGACAGTTGTCGTGTACTGTCTTGATTCTGAAACATTCCTTGTGTCATTGAGTTAATTTTTAATTTTCATAGTTGTTTAGATCATTTTGAACAGTCGATTCGTCCCGATATTATTGAGGCTGACTGTACCAAAACAATAAGGTGAAAAATAAATTACGTTATTTATGTTGTTGAGCAGACAAATTATACAAACATTCATGAAGCAATGAATTAGCAATACCCTTTAAATTATTCATTCAGATTCTGATTGATAGTGTCCTATTACCTAGTCGTATTACGGTGCAGGTAACATAATTCGAAATCAAACAATTACTACGTCAAGTTCAAAGACAGCTCCAAATCAAAAATTCCAACATAATTCTTCGCTACGGTACCCTAAACCCAGCACAAAACACTGTCTGATCCCACGGCCGAGAAGATAAGACGCCATTACTGCTCGCCGCCCAAAAGCGACCAGTCGAAAAGGCATAAAGGCAAACTGAATAAGACATTCCATTATTCAAGACGTGAATACACTTGCGATACAGGAAACGCGGTGTCGAGTGTGCGGTAAAAACGGGCTAAACAATACACAACGAGAGAGGGAATAAAACGGTCCAGATAGATAATAATTATAGGTTCGCATACAAAGACAACTTCATAATAAAAGACGTGGATTGAGGTACTCGGCTTTGTGTTTTTTGTCGCTTTTATATTTATTTGTGTTTCTCAAGCACTTGATCGCTGTTGAAGACGTTTTAAATGTACTTCCAATATTTATTTCAACGGAAATCGATTCGTTTTCAATCTGTAAATGGCGTGAAACTATCTTGTTCGAACAATTTAATGTGCAAGCACACTGCATGCACGTGTGTATAATTATTATGAGAATTAACCTATAATTAGCAACACCTTACGTCCTAGCAAGAGAGTGTGAACCGTCTCCAAAAAAGCTATAATATAACTGAATGTGAATCAACAAAACAATATTCTAACCAACGCAAAATTCGCGCCAAGTTCAATTAATAGAATATTTTCCAATTTATTAAAAACTATTTTAATTTGAAGATTGGGATGAAATATTTAACAGAAAAAGAAAATGAAAATTTATTTAGGTCCATTTTCCCATTTAAAAACGATTAAAATCTATTTCTCGATTTTTGACTTTACCGCCAAAACGCTCCGTCCGATGACTCTTGTATCACGTGATCACTCGTAACGTCAGCTTTGTGTAAACGGCACCGGTACAAATACTTTGTGTGGCGCAGTTTTAGAAATATTTGTGCACAGAGGAACCGCATACCAGTAATACCTCTTTCTATCCATTAAAATCTTGTTAATTATAAACTCGATATTCACTTGTTTACAACTACTTTAGTTTACACAATGTTGACGTAACGAGTGGTCACGTGATAAAAAAAAGTAATCGTAAGGAGCGTTTTAGCAGTAAATTTAATACAACGAAAACTAAATTTGATTTAAATTGTTATTAATTGAGAAAATTAATTTAAATCAATATTTTTTTTATCTGTTACATATCTCGTCCCAATCTTCAAATTAAAATAGTTTTTAATAAATTGGAAAATACCCTATTGTCAATTCGGTTTACTAGTCAATTCACACGAATAAACTCGCCTGAATCAGGCGAATTGACACTTTAAAATAATATATTCTTCTCTATAGGTGACTCTCACGTTGTTAATTAGTTTGTAGACGAAACTACAACTACAGAAATATTGTACGTATGCAGTTGGCACGTTTTAAATTAATTATATAGGATTTTTATTGAATTTTATGCAATAAATTTTTGAACTTTTTTCAGGCACGTGATACTCGTATACTCGTGATAAAGTGCATAAAATTCAAACCGTGCCAATTGCCTAAAACGCATTTCAGTAATTGTCGGTTCGCCCACAAATAAATTAACTACGTGCGAGTCGCCTATAGATTATGCCCGAACATACATAAAAAAAAAACAATAAAAATATAGGTAAACATGTCGAATTGATAACCCTCCTTCTGTTTATTATTTTAAAGTGTTGATTCGCGTGATTCAGGTGATTAATAAGAGCGAATCGTCTCGTCACCCGTCAAAATTCAAACCGGCAATTTTTTTTTAATGACAGTTACGACTACCAGACACATTATTAGGGCTATCGCTTCCGAATCGTCCATAACGATTTGTATCAAACCGTGCGAACGCCCACCTGTGCCAAATGGACCGATCCCATGACATGGCGTGACTCCGATAGCTTTAGGGTCAAAACAAACGCATGATTATTAATCAAGGATGCTATTTAAATTACATTTTATTTAAACTATCTAGCAATAAACTTCCCACATCAATTTTGGTGGGACTTTTGAGAGTAATGCGAGCCGTATGAATAATAATATGATATGTGATCATTGTTTGTAACGGAAGCTATATGGTAATGATTGTATTATTTTGTTAGAAGGATGACTTTGATGGCAGACGTTTGCAGCCGTGTAACACAACCGTGATATTGTTTGTTTTTTTTTACTTATTATTAAAATTACCTTTTTTCCGTTAACTGTAGAGTTAAAGGCAAATAGTCATTTTTTTTTTAAAGAATTGTCACTCCTAAAATGCTTGTCTGTAATCATTTTTGTAATCTCAAAAAAAAATCACGGGTCTATATGATTTTTGATTTTTTGAAGCCAAAACTTAACAAAGAAACATAATATACCTTATTAAAAATGACGTAGTTCTGAGGTAACGAAAAAAAATACAACATAATTGAAAATGTCCGCCGTTTTTTAAAGTCGGTTAGAACAAAAACACTGTAGTTTGGTAATTTTATCACTTACAAAGTCATCCATTTGATTGCAAGAGATTTAATGCGTATTTACTACCTATTTTGTGAAAACTGATACATGTAGGTACCTACTAAATATTAATAAAATCTATTCTATTCTAAAGTTATTAAAAACCAGGAGTCAATAAACAAGTCTCGTCTAAATATTAGTCCAATTTCCAAACAAGCTAATAAACGTTATCAGTAAGTACCTACTGTCAGTTCGCGGGGTGGGGGAGTGAACGCGGCAGATGCGCGTACGCACCTCGTGGGAATAACGCGGATGGGACAAATTGGCCCGGACACGTCATCTCGTTCACTGCTAATTACCGATGGATGGGCAATGTGCATGGAAGTTTGTAATGTTAATAAAATGGTGTATAACTAATGCCCAGGCTATTTGAGGGGAAGGCACTGACTCGCCACACGGTGGAAAGTGAACATATTCCAGAAGGGTGTAGGTACCTAAGTACCTACTTATATATTTAACACGGTTAACTTAAAAAAAAAACTGAGCATTTGTCGACGTTCACACGGACTTAAAAATATCGCAACGGGATCTTATCGTGCACTGCATTTTCTTCTTTCTGCATTAAGAATCCAACAGAGTGCATCGCAGCGCGTCGAAAAAATACTGTTCGATTTTCAAAAGTGCGCGAAAAAACCCGCTGTGATATTATTACGTCCGTATGAAAAAGTTGTGACAATGTTGGGACATTCCTAACAATATAATAAATGTGAAAGTTTGCATATTTAGATGTTTGGATATTTAGATGTTGAGATGTTTGTTACTCAATCATGCAAAAACGGCTGAACGGATTTGGATGAAATTTGGCACACAGATAGTTTATAACCTAGATTAACATATAGGATACTGTTCATCCCGGTACTACGTTGCCGTGGGGTAATTTCCGACCGTCACTCGGGCGAAACCGCTGGCAAAAACTAATTAATAAATAAAAATTATCCTTACTTGACGAAGCAGTAACGGATTGCATCATACTCAGCCTGCTATTTCATAATTATTACCTGAAAAAAGATAAAAAATATCTTTAAAAATAATCTCACAGTCACCAGAAACATTTTCACACAGGAACAGTAGCGCGAAGTAATTCTAAAGTGCAAATCTTGCGCTCGCGGTTTTCAAGAGTACTCCAAGCCCAATACGAAGAAAGGAATCAATCAAGAATAGCAACAAATGTAAGAAAATAAAGTTGCATTGTATGGTGGCTTTGTGGCTGACATCTTTTGGTCACAAAGCTGAGACCCACTTGTATTTTTACTCATTATTCCCATTGTTTATAAGGCCACTTGTTATAAACGGCCATTGGTATTGAAAGCCATCAAGTACTGCCGTTTCATTCGGTACACTTACAATTATACCACAAAGTATTTCGTGTGAACTAAAATTGTATTTGCATTTCAATTTTTGTGTTTTATAGTTTTGAAACAATAATTAGTTGATTTCTTCATTGGGCTTGTGCACCCTTAAAGCGAATCAAAATTTGAATCATTTTGAAAGTTATTGCTATTACATTGTTTCATATAATGTTAGAAAAAAATTTCTGCGCAAAGTTGTTGATTAACTCAATCAATGTAGTTGAACTCATCAAAATGAAAGTCATTATTACCTTGCTGACTGGTTAAAAGTTGCTGTTGCTTAGTATATACTACAGCTAGACTGTAAAATGGCATTGCCAAATTGCATAGAAACTATCATATTTTAAATAATTTAAATTGCGTTAAGTATTAGGCAGATAACAATAAAAAGGAAGTCCAGAAAAAATATCACAACCGACTTGCTTAAATAGCACAGATTAAGTAACACACAATTAGAAAACAGAAGTTACTCAAAGGAGACAAAACATTTTCTTCGTAATCAAACAATAAACATTGTGTTTGCATCAGGCAAAGAGCTGCTAAGACCCGGATCCCGAGTCACAGTAGCAGATCTTCTCACTCTTTGTCTGTCGGTCACTCAGAAGTTGGGATTGCAAACGTAATTACGGACTCGCAAAACAGATAATTACGTTCGGATGATCCCGGTAAGTGCCGGGGACAAAGGCTCGGATGAGCCGGGACTACGGCCGTGCCGTAAACGCCTGGTGTGCACCGGAGGGTTAACAACAAAAGCGAAACCAATAATAACATCGGAAAGTCGGTAGCTTCTTGCTTTTAAAATTGAGATGGCGCAAAAAATCACTAATACGTTTTGTGAATGTTTGGGACTAAATAGCGAAGAGAATTTGCGGACCTTTTTTTTTAGTTTGACTTTGTGCAGCTGTTGTAATAACAAATATGTACGGTATGGGTTTATTAATCTGGAATATTATGGATGTAATGTATTTTAATGCGTTATACGTGAATAGATCCCGTATGAACCATATTATTTACTTTATGATTTTATTGAGACAGATATGAGAGTCAAAAAAGGGTGTTGAATGTTGATGAGGAGGTATATTGATGTGTATGTAGTATGTAAGTACCTATGTGTGCGTGCCTGCACCATTTACGTTGTGCCGCCATCACTAATAAACTAGTATCCAATCGCAACGGTGGTTTTACTTAACAGCCGACAGATCACTGGCGACGAGGTACCCACGTCTTAAAAAAAAAAAAAAAAGTTCGTGTAAAATGTCGAATTTCGTAGGAAATCTTACAAGTTATGATCACGATGCCCAAGAGTGGCCTATTTTTAAAGGTCGGCTTCTACAGTTCATAAAATTGAACAGTGTTAAAATCGAAAATAAAAGTGCTTTGTTACTGACGCATTTTTCGGACAATAGCTACCGCCTTGCACGGAACTTACTTCACCGTGATGTAGGTACTCGAGGAAGCAAAGTTCGAGGATCTAGTTGGAAAAAACAACCGAAATAAGTAGACGTCATCACGGACGTAATTAATTCAGACAGAACAGAGTGCGACCCAGCGCGTCGAAACTACACTCTGTTGGTTTTTTTTAACTCTTGGTGCTGACCAGTTGAAGATCCAGTACGCAAAAAAATTCCACCACATATTATATTACGTAAAAAAAAAACAAGCGACTTTCGGAAAAACACTACAAAGTGAAAAATAACATTAATTTCGGATGTCGGTGACTTTGGATTTGTATTAATTTTTTTTGTCGCCGCCATCTGAAAATAACGTAATGTTTCACTGTAGTATTTTTCCGGAAGACAGTTTTTTTTTTGGAAAATGTTTTTATTTTTCACTTTTTAGTTATAGTACCTACCTACCACACAAAAATTCGAATTTTCATCATCGCGGTTGATTTGCTGTCATTTTTTTAAGATTTTTGTTGTTGTGTCCGAAACGCATTATCAGATCTATATGAAATTGAAACGGGACCATTTCGAAATAAACCCCTTTTGAACAAAAAAGAATTTTGTAAATCCGTCTCTATATATTACGGAGATACCAAACATACATAAAAAAAATGTACCTATAAACATGTCGCATTGATAATCTCCTTTTTTTAAGTCGTTTAAAAAAGCAATTTTTTTATTATATTTATTTTTATTTATACCTAAGTAGATAGAATAGGGTGCAATAGGTACCTAAACGAAAGTAACAGAAACTTAATTAATATAAAAACTACACAATCATTACGAACTGATTACAAAAATGTGGTCTAATGTGTTTCTATGTTCACTGCCTTAGCTAAGTATTCGAGGCAAAACTGCAGAAATGACTGAAAAAATATCAAAAATGTATAAAGAAATCGTTTTCAAATCTGACTTACGCTGCTTTACAAGATCTCCCGTGTAATGCCGCCAGAGAACCGATAACAAACGTGTTGACGTGTTAAAACAATTAAAAATTAAGCCAATAAGCGTGACCAGAGCACATTAATAGGAAACTTTAACAACTTGACAAATAAGCGAAAATTAATTTCAGTATTAACGGCTTGGTTATAGTTTTCTATCGGAAAATTCATTTAACGCCACCTCCTGTTAAAATTACATTTTTGTAATAGGAGATTAGCAAGTTTAAGAGGTTTGATTAATATACAATTTACTTCAAAAATAATTAGGTATACGATTACTGACAAATGCGTCCACTGACTAGATTTCGTGCGCCCACTCAATCTGTGTGATTCTTACCTCAAAAGACCATTTCAGAGACCAATATACCTACATGGTCTTAACCAAGATTATGTCTGGGCTTTAAAAGAGACTGTGACCTCTGAGTTAGTTTTAGCCTTTCTTCTCAGAGTAGTCAGATCGGAAATGCTGACCATATCTAGTTCAAAAAATATCATTGACGTTTGTACAAACCTACTTACAGAAATAAAATTATTTACCTATTTACACTAGTTGCGTAGGAACCTACTACTTAAATTAAATTATTAATAACTAAGTATGCAGTGGTGGCTCAGTGGTATCTGCTCTGACTTACAAGTTGTAGGTCGTGGGTACGATCCCAGACAGGCGCTTGACTTAGTGTAAATTATTTCATCACCACAACTCTCAAAACGGTGAACGAAAACATCGTGAGGAAACCGGCATGTCCTAGAACCAAAAATTCGAAGACATGTGACATCTACCAACCCGCACTGATTATGCTATGCAATTTAAATGACAGTAGGTAGGTTCCCATTACGTCATAATAGGTTCCCGATTTGATCCTGCGGAGGCCGAAACGAATTCACACTAAGTAGGTATCAACTTAGTGTAAATTGTGCTGAAGTATAAGCACGTGTACACGGTACAGAAATACTTATGCATTAAATATTATTATTATACTACTGTATCTACCTAAAGTGGTGGGTAGGATAATCGACGCGCAAACTGAAACCATGAACTCAACACATAATTCTAGGGCTAACGTAGAAATTTTTCATCTAGCTTGATGTGATGGCGTCTGAACTAAACTAGCTTCTGCATGCGACATCGTCCGCGTTACATTTCTTGCTGCCCCGACCCACTCCGTGCGAGTACTTCCTATTCGTAACTTTTCTTTCCTTTTGCTCGGTTCCTAAGGATCCCCGCCAGATCGAGAAATGGGCTATTCAACACTAAAATAATTGTTCAATTTGAACTAGGAGTTCCTGAGTTAGCGCGTTCAATCTAACAAACAAACAGACTTCTCAGCTTGATAATATTAGTATGGATTTTCAGAACGATATAGGTACGAAAAACCTGAAATATGCTGTTGTAAATAAAGAGGTACCGTAAACTGGGGTTACTCTAATCAAAATTGAACTTGGAAGGTAAATCTTTTAAAGTGGGTGTAAAAAATACAAAAAAATGTCTAGTTACTCTTCAGAAAATCAACAAGATAAAACTGATAAAATATTGTTCCTCAATGTTTCTATGTTTCTGCTATAGAGGCACCTCTAATGCTTAAAAACTTCTTTCCAATATTTGTCTAAACGCTTCTTCAATTCGCGCTCGTGGATAGTTTTTGTATTCACGAGCTCAAGTTTCTTTTCATATAATTATTCGCGGCACCTTCTTGGATAATAACATATTTATTTATTTAGCAATAGAATATTGTAAGTTAAATACAAGCGTGTATTTCTTTTTTAAGTAGGCGCAGTTCAAGTTCGCGCCGTTTGTTTTTGTGAAAACGTTTGGTCACAACTAAAACCTGACCTAACCTGGTGCGGGTTGTTCAAAAGAGATACTGTCGCCCCTGGCACACAGGCAACTGAGGGAACACGGGTGGGTTTTAGTCAGTAAAAGTCTGATACGTCCTCCTGCTCCACCCAGAGCGGGAGACGTTATTTGATGATTTCCCATCCTCAAAAAAAACCTAGTGAGAGAATTTCACATAATCATCCAGAGTCAGTTTTGCCAGAAATCACGCCAAGCTTACTCTATGCCAACTATAAAATAAAAGGTCACATTGACATAACATTCATCTGACTGTGCTCGCTACACTGGGCTGAGTTAGAGAATCTCATCGTTAGGTCAGCCCAGTGTAGGTAGCAAGCACAGTTTCGTGACAAGCAAGCCCACAGATGACACGACCCAGAAGAGCACTTATGCAAGCAATGAGCGAGCGTAGTAATACGAAGACGTGAACTAAAAAGCGCTATACGAATTGGAATTACAACTCATAGTAAAAAAAAAATGGTCGCGCGCATGCGTACACCAGGGACCGAATTACCGGAATTTTTATGTAACGCTACCAGTTACCGTTATGTTAACGATAAAAAAGTAACGTTAATAATACCGATACCCACAGTTAGTTAACGTTATCGAATTACCAGTATTAAGTAGTATCGGTAAAAGTAACAATGCTTATACCGGTAATTTATAAGTCTATCTCTTTCTAAGTATGACGGTGGGGAGACTAGCATCTTTCGGTGTGTGCACAGAACCAATATTACATACACGCCGAACGTGCGACACGTGTGTACACACGGCTAGACATCAAGCTATAAATTCCAATTTACGCTGATCCCGCACTCTACGAAAATCCTATACAATGCGAGATCAGTTTATACTGGAAATGTATAGCTTGATGTGTAGTCGTATGTACAATATTGTTTCTGTGCTGCAGAAAATTATAATAAACAGGGTGACAGAGCCATCAAAGATCCGATTCTCTTGTACACCGAACTAAACTAAGTGATAGTTTAGTTAGTTTGTTTAGTGAACGCTGTGAGAATGTTAATGCCATTCTGCAAAAAAAAAAAATTGAAACAACTAAACTCGAATTTGACAATCGCGACTACACGTGGTATTTTATTTTTTTGGCTTCAGCAACGTGTTACTTGTTTGCTACTTTTGATTTTGTTAGCCGGGGGCGCGCAGCCGGGCAGCCTCGACGTGTTTTATGTGGAATTTTTCACTTTTTGTATGGAAAATGAAAAATTATTACCTAGTTATTACCTAGTTCTAGAGTTTTATGAGTTTAATAAAGGGGGTCGAATACTTCATTATTTTTGCGATAGGACACACCATTTTCGAGATCATTCATGTTATCTAATTTAATTCCACACCTTTTTAATCGCGATTAAAAGTAGTCAGATTTAATAAGACAATCAATATTTTCGGTGAAAAACTTCAAATCAGAATGGCAAAATTGCCATTTTTACTAAATTATTAACTCAGTGCCTCAGTGCCTCAGTGCTGTCAAACTAAAATATAGTTGAGCTTTAAGATTTCTAGTCTAGTTTAGAGGCATTTATTTGTGACAAAAGAATCGACACCATTGTTTCTGGCTGCAGAAAGTTATAATAAACAGGGTGGAAAAAAACTGTAATTGAAAAAAAAATACTCAAATTAACTGCGACCGAATATTTCTATAAAACGAGATATTTCTGTCTCAAAAAAGGTATAATCACCCACATGTTTCTTGATACAATAAAATTGACCTTGACAGCGCCTTTATGAGGCACGTAAGATATGAGAACAGTTTTAATATTGAATCCAGAGATGTATGGTCGACTGTACCCACATAAAGACATAAGACTAATTAAAAAGTAACAATATAGTTATAATAATACGGTTTAAGTTGAAGGGTAGGTAGGTTATTACGTGCACTTTGCAAACGTTGAAATATTGGTACACTTATCTCGGCCCATAATAATATTTTTTACACAAACAATAACTTGATAAATCAAAGGCAGTAGACATAGGTATGTTTGGCGGACGCGACGCGATGCTTGTGTACCGTATGATTATGAAATGAGACACGCGCAAACGCGAGACTTATCGTATTCGTGTCTTTCCGATCGTCGTTACATGCATTGTTGTCGCTCCGCTTACAAGGGCCGAACGCAAGGCTCGCGGGGAGCTTGGTTCGGTTTGGCACCGTCGTACAAAATTTTGGTTCTTGTTAGATTTTAGCGAAGTAAAGATATTGGTAACGCTATCTATGATTTAATGGTAATTTTAACGTTAAGTATTTAACGGAACGGAACGAAATGTTTTGGTAGTTTTACCGGTATTTTATTGGTAACGGTACGATTACCATTACCAATAAAATACCGGTCAATCTGCCGCACGCACACTCGTCATAGTTAAATGATGTCGCAAAAAAACTGTTATAAATATGACCTAGCTTTTGAATGCTCAACCATCACTTTAGCACTGGAAATCTCGTAGTTATTATCGGTGTAAATCTTACATGTTTTTGACGGTCGACGAGAAATATTGAACTTACTACCTGTACACAAAGCGAAAAGACGTTTTCACGTCAAAAAGGCATATGAAAAAAGAATAGGTATACTCTCTGGTTCTTTTGATAAATCTCACACCACCTATCTTATCAAAGACACCCCCGCATTAAACAAACTCAACTCACTGCATTCAGTTTGAGGTTAGAAAAACAATAAACACTAATGGTTAATCGATCATAGGCCACATAATGGAGTTTATCTATAAATTTCATTACACCATCACGTGATTAAGTAAACATGAAGTTTTGCAGCACAATTATGTCGCTATAAATAAAGACTAACAATCAATTTACCTACCTTTTTAATGAAAATTTTATTGTTGATGCCAACGTGTCCTCAGGAGACTTCAGGAGAGGGTTAAATAGTTCAGTGTTTCTATTGTAGAAAAAAAACTATCAAATTGCGTTTCGTTTTATGCAATTTTCGATTTTATATGAAGTGCAAGTTTCGATCAAAGTCATCCCGTGAATAAAAGTTTAAAGGTTTAAAGACCGTAAAGCTTCAAAAAAATAATATTCAAGACCCATCCCGGATTATTTTGAATTCCCTATGAGTAGGTTGGCGCAACGATAAATTTGCACTTGACCAAGCTCTTGGTACGACCGTTCAGTGCGACTCGTCAATACACAAAATTAGTAACACAAAACCACATTTTCCATTCCCGTTTAATATTGTAATACTACTACAATAATTCAATATTAAAATGACGTTGACAGCCGTTGAACGCGGTTGATTATTTTTTTTGAATAAAATCAGAATTTTAAAACAGAATATAATAAAAATACAGCGTCAATGTGTTTGATGCTCTGAGCCTCTTGCTGTTTGCCAAAGGGGCATTTCTTACTACAATTACTAGATCGCCGCCGCCGTCGTATAAATTGTTTCATACATTTACATCCATGTAAATTTTTTGTTGCTAAGCGTAAAGGTTCACCTGCCTACAAAAGAGAGAAACTACGACGCCACGACGCGAGTACGCGACGCCTGCAGCCATGACAGTGGTTGCGAGGGGCTGCGCCCTGCATGCGCGTTGCCCCAGGCCTACGGCGCGACTGCGCCGCGCCGCACTCGTCAAATTGACAGTCCGTTTTCAGTGACCCGACCCCGACATTGCCAATATTATACAATGAACAATTCGTTTCCAGGTTTATTTTTTTAATGCTTCGTTTCCATAATCAAAAACGGATCGTTCTGCTAACCAACGCAGCATGTTTTTATTTCAAAACTGGGAAAATAAATAGTTTCATAACCTGTGATAGCTACTACTAAATAACGGGGGTCTACTATACGAAGGTCTTTGCTTCATTATTGGTAAAGATACAAGAGTCATAATGTTAACTTACAACTGTCCGTAAATTATAGGAATCGGCAATTAGTTTTTGTTTTAGTGCCTTTGTGTATATAATAGTTTATTTTTATAGGTAATTATTACAGAAAATTTAATATTTATGATCAATGACGGCAGTAGCGACGCCGGAAACATTGCCAGTCAACCTGTTACATCGCTCGATGTCCAGCTGGTGAGATGCATGTATTGTTCACAGGCATGTTTTTTATAAGGCGAACGGAGGCTGAGGAAACATTATGGCAAGATCCACAAAACACACAGTGTAACATTATGTTCGGTGTACACACCCCAAACAACCTCCAGACTCTTCAACTCCTCCTTGTGGCAAAAGATAGCAATATAAAAAATATCTACCCCGGTTTTAAAGACAATTCCCGGGGCACGAAAATAATAACAGGAACATCAACGAAGTAGGTAGAGAAACATTAAAATAATATAGCGGAGCTATTTAAAGGAATAAGCAAAACATGGGTTCCAAAGCAGACAGTCGCCAGACAAAATACAAAATAAATGCTGACTCTTAGGAAGCGCGTCGCGTTCGTCAACGTGGATGAAGATTACGTTCATTCGTTCTTCAGTAAAGAGGAGGAGTGAGGAGAGCTTTGGGCATCAATCTGAATGGCTATAAAAGTAAGAGAAGACCGAAGAAACGGTAGATGGACCGTGTAAAATATGATATGGCTAGAAACGGGGTGACACCATATCAAAGAGAAGAAGGTGAAGAGTTGATGAAATTGTGAAACCAAAATTTAGATTAACTAAAACTAGCAAGTCATTACTAATAAACAGAATCCGCTTCTATAACAAGTTGCCAAATTCGGTTACAGAACTTAGCGATGGAAAGTTTAAAAGTCACATCAAACGTGTCCTTATCAAAAAACCATGTATAAGATAAAAGACTACGTTGAAGACAGGGAAGTTTGGCATTAATTCCTTCTGCACATGTGGCTTCCCTGGTACCTCATTAACAGCATAACTATGTGAAAGTCTATTAACTGCTCCCAAATTACAATGTTAATTTTTATTCTTTTTATTTTTTACAATGTCTGACATAAATATTCTCGTCATTATTTGAAATTATACATCAATTTTAATTTCGACTATTTATTATTAGTGATTGTCATGGAAATCATGTCACTTGGTTCAAACAGGTTCATTTTATATAGGTAGATTCTTTTACATATTGTGAATGAGAGAACGTTGTAGGCCTTACAGATTAGATTTGTAGACGATTTTCTATTCTGTATTTGCATTCCTCTAAGTACCTGGTACTATTGACAGGCCTGCACTGTCCTCCTATACCTATTATCACTGTAATTAGAAAACATTGTAAAAGCCAATTATTTTTAAAAGAGTAACCGTGGAGTTTCTTGCCAGCTCTTCTCCATAGGAAGCGACAAATTAGAACAGTGCACCTAGCTTCTGACGTTTCATAAGTGCCCATACAGGTCCAAGGCTCAGTGGAATAATTTTCAGGTAGGTACTTCTTTAGTTGATTGAATTCTCTTTATTATCATTACTATTTTACTACTAAAATCATTTCTATTTTATCGTAAATCTTGACGTTCAAAAGTGCTTTTTATGTGCCTATTTCAAATAAATGCTTTGATTTCGACTCAAATTTTTTGAGAATTATGCGACGAAAAAAAACGATTGGTTTATCTTGATACTATTTTGTATTTCTGAAAGATTTGTGAATAAGTCTTTCGTGAAAATTTGACAATACACTCAACTTTTTTTCTAGCTGGTAATATGTACTAAAACAAGTAAATGTGAGACAAAAAACTAAGCGTTTTACGGTGTCTTACGTTTGAGCAGCGCCTAAGTCCAAGGTATAAACTATCTGTGTGCCAAAGTTAATCTAAATCCGTTTAGACGTTTTTGCGTGATGATTATCCAAACGTATAAACTTTCACATTTATAATAATTTAAGGTAATAATACTTATAATAGGATGTAAAAGGAGTATTGGTCGTAGCACATTGTACGGACAGACCTACATACCAGGTTTACTGTAATCTGTACGTGCCGACTGTAGGTACCAATACCGAGCATAGAAAGATAGAATAAATAGTTAATTTTTCAATCTGGAAATTTTTCGATAAGTTAGTGTTTAACAAATCGACACACTATGCCAATTTGTCGTGTTTTAGCCATTTCTTGACAGTTGATGACAACTGTTTAACTTTGTATTGATATTGTAACTAATAACAACACATAACTTAAACTCAAGTCGAGCAATTTCTTAACCCAACTTTCTCAAGGGTCATTAGGTTTTCATAACATAAATCAACACGACCCCTCAACTCTCGCAGCAAGTCGGAAATATCAAGTTTCTCTAAAGTTTTACACGCCAGCCCTCTCAGTGACACCCGCATGTATTTGATAGCCTATTTGACATCACGACCTACCGCAGCTTTTGGTGGTCCTCATCATCATCATCATCATTTCAGCCGAAAGACGTCCACTGCTGTATATAGGCCTACCCCAGGCTCCTCCACTTCGACCGGTTCTGTGCTTCCTACATCCAGCGGATTCCCGCGGCCTTCACAAGGTCATCGGTCCACCTTGTGGGAGGCCTTCCCACTCTACGTCTTTCGGCCCCATCGGCCATCTGTTCTGCGACCAATGTGCCCTGCCCACTGCCACTTAAGTTTGGCTATTCTTTCGGCTATGTCGGATGTATGTTGGTGGTCCTAGTATCAACTAATGGTACACCACAGTGAACATCTTAAATAATTTAGAAAGGTAAACACCTACTTTGAATGAAAAATATAATAATGTAGAGAGAAAACGTACAACAGCAAAATATTTGCCTATATTTAACCGACTTCAAAAAGGAGGAGGTTATCAATTCGTCGGAACCTTTTTTTTGTTTTTTTTTTTTTTTTTTTTTATGTATGTTCCCCGATTACTCGAAGATGGCTGGACCGATTTGGATTTTGTTTTTTTTGTTTGAAAGGGTATACTTCCCAGGTGGTCCCATGATCATCAAGTCAGGATCTGATGATGGGATCCTGGAGAAATAGAGAACTCTTCAAATTTTATAGGCACACGAAGCGATTTAGGTATTTTTTGGAAGAATACTTTCTCGTAGTGGTCTCATTTCAATTTGGTGAAGATCTGATGAAGAACTTTGAGAGATAGGCAACGGAACTCCTCAATAAATGATAGCAAATGGACTGGGATTGCTGAAATCTCATGTCTGTTTATTGCTTACACCAGTTCATAACATAACATCACGCCGGTATGCTGTGAAGGGGTAAGCACATGTGAACCACTAAAAAGTGAAAAATAAAAACTTTTTCCAAAAAAAAAACAACCGACTTCCAAAAAACCACTACAAAGTGAAAAATAACTTTAATTTCGGAAGGCGGTGACAAAAAATTCAAATACAGCTCCAAAGACACCGACTTCCGAAATTAAAGTTATTTTTCACTTTGTAGTGGTTTTTTGGAAGTCGGTTGTTTTTTTTTTGGAAAAAGTTTTTATTTTTCACTTTTTTATATAAAATATCACTAAAACAAAATCCTTATATATAAAAATGAATCCCTATTTTCCTTGGTCACGGCATCACAAGTGAATGGCTGGACAAATTTTGCTAATTCTTTTTGTTGTGTTTGTTATTGTCAGGAAAAAGTTCTTATGAAAGAAAAAAATAAGAAAGTTGCGCGTAATATATATTCATAGTTAAGACAGGACAACGTCTGTCGGGTCAGCTAGTAAACAATTGTAAATTTGTAACTACAGTAAACTTCCATGTAATCATCATGTCAGACTTTCGGGCTTCTGACGACCCGTAACGACTGTCAAAGATCCACGAATGACAGCCGGGACCAACGGCATAGCGTGCTTTCCGAGGCAAAGTAAACTTCCACATAAATATCGAAGTATTGTCATGTCGTAAGAACCGTAAGGGGACGGTCGCTAGTAGGTACCTACTTTATAAAATTTCATCTAAGTTATCCATCTATACATCTATCTATACTTACAGATAAATAAAATTGGAGTGTCTATTTGAAATATTAAATAAACAGCTTTTTGCTAAATGCATATGGATGTATACACGGTACATATACCAGAATAACATTTTTTTTTTAAATTTTGTCTGTCTGTCTGTTTGTTCCGGCTAATCTCTGAAACAGCTGGACCGATTATGACGGGACTTTCACTGGCAGATAGCTGATGTAATAAGGAGTAACTTAGGCTACTTTTATTTTAGAAATTGTATTTAGATTTATTTATAATAAAAAAATACTATTCCGCGCGGACGCAGTCGTGGGCACAGCTAGAAAAATAATAATTTCGCTATCAGTTTAAGAATAAAAGTTAGTAATAGTATAATAAGACAAAATAGCATTGCATAATCAGCCTATAATTTTCCCACTGCTGGGACACAGGCCTCCTCTCCGTGAGAGGGAGTAGCCACCACGCGGGCCCAGTGCGGGTTGGTAGATGTCACATGTCTTCGAATCTTTTTGTTTCTAGGACATGCCAGTTTCCTTACGATGTTTTCCTTCACCATTTTGAGAACAATGGTGATGAATGAGTTTATTAATTTACACAAAGTAATGCGCCTGTCTGGGTTAGAAATCTACCGTGGCCGTTAAAAATATACAATATGCCTACTTAAAATTATACTTGCGAAAGTAACTCTGTTTATTACGCTTTCAAGCCTAAACTGCTGAGCCGATCGTCATGAACTTTGGCAAAGATATAGCCTGGGGAATGGAGAAGGACATAGAGTTTTTGTTTACGCGATAACCGACATCCACACGGGCGGAACCGCGGGCAAAAGCTAGTAGCAATATAAGCCAATTTTCAAAAGTTGCTTTCAACGTGAGAATCCAAAAGTATTTACAAAGAGAATGATGAGCTCCTTGAATAAGTTAGGTACAAGAAAAGTTGTGTCGTAACTGTGACCCCAATAAAGGTCAGGACCCTTCGTGTCAAGGTTACCTACGTTACAGCATCCGTCCTTGTGTTGGGTTACAAAATATTTACAAAACAAAAAGGTCGATTTGAACTTCTTTACTTTTTTAAGACGATTCGAGTTTTTACGTAATTAAAGATACCTACAAAACCTATGCTGTAATTTGTGTACTGATTTATCGGAGGGTAATCAGTAAAGATGGTCACCCATCCACGGACCAACCGCAGGAAGCGTAGCTTAATCTTATCGATTGGCCCGTGCAACTGTTATTAATTAACCATAAGTCCCTCCAACTAGTACCAACTGTGTAAGCAATATTCGTAGGCCTTGCAACTTTGCAAGTCAGTGAAAGACTTTCTAAATGATATAAATTTATCCAGATTATGATTGTTATAATTAATTGCACATTTGACCATTTATGACTTATGTACCTGACTTTAATAATATTAAATGACTTCAGTTTAATTTCTGTTTTGTTTTGCAGATATTATTTAATATGTATTAATATTTTAATTTATGTAATAATTTGCACGCCGTAAGGTTGACTGTAGCTGATCTCATTAATTTATGTAGGTACCTACAACATCATAAACCTGAACCTACATTTATAGCAAATTAAGTTCTGATTTCGATTCTGCGATTCTCAATATAGTAAGACAATAATACTCTATATTATATGTTTGGATTTTATACCATCACTACAGTATAGGTAGGTACCTACCTATGTGTACAAGGGGTGCGAATAAATGAATTTCAATTTAAATATCAAATTGAAATTTATTTAATTGTACACCTTGTTCCGATGTCACTCGCAAATTTATCAAATAAATCGCTATATTGCCACATTTTTATGCAATCAAAATCAAAAGTCGTTTATATAAATTAAGCTGAGAATCAGAACATTTTGAAGGTCAAAACCACATGACAGAAGACAGTCCCCCAAAACGTCCGCCCTGCCCCCCTTTCTAGAGATTTAGCTGGGAAGAAGAAGTGACGCAACAGGTTTGTTGGGGGTTCTCAACTAACTTTATTGTGACATAATGAGGGCAATCACACAACCTCAAATAGTTTTCGAAACAATAATCTTGGAACCTAAGGGTAATAATACTTAAATAACATAATTGATGGTTGATATTCCAAATGTAAAAGAGAATTGCTGAGCATTGTTTGATTAATAGCCTGGCTTTTTGTTTTAATAGCTTATTTTATCAAAATCAGATAAATTTCATCCGTGGAATAAAATTGATAAAACTGACAATTGAGTTCTTGTATGGAAAAATTGACCAAAATTCAATATTTATTTTCAGTTTGGTAGAATTAGCCCTTATTACCTACCTATGTCTCATGTAAGTTGAAATTAATATTTACTAACACGCTGACTGTTTGTTTTTAATGCGCACACATTCAAATTAGTAGAACACGCTGAATAACAAATGGCTGTTTTGTTGCGCACAGCATTACGAGTAGTTATCATAATATCAATTACTATTTACTGAAGCTATTTTTGTTAAGTAACTGAAAACTGGTATTATAATTTGCTGAGCTGTCGATTAAACACGCAACGTTGTTAATTATTAATAATGTAGTAAAAAAAAACACTCACAATACAGCAAGAGCAGCTACCGCGCTATTATTTATCAATACTTCTTATCACCTTACTAGTTTTATTTTCAATGTGTATTGAGCGTTGTTTATTTTTTTAGAAAAAAATACTTCTTTTTAAATAAATATCTGCCATTAGTACTTTCACAGTTATATTCACTATTCACTTCTAGAATTCTCACAAAATAATGCGCACTTCACTATTATTAAAAATAATAAAGAATAAATATTGATCTATCTGGCTACGTCAGTGTTTACGTCAGAGGGCTGGTTAGTGATTGAGTGACGCTTGCGCAGGCCGCCGGGGTTGGATGGGGCGGCGCAGCGGCGGGGCGCATGGCACGCCCCAAGGGATGTCCATTTGAAGTCATTCATTATTTAGAACGATCAATGATTTATTGATGAGCAAGTTTCATAACTATTTATAAAACTGAATCCTAGCAACTTAAGAGGCCGTATACGGATATTTTCTGACTTCGCTGATTTACGTGATTTTACATTAGGTACATGATTTTAGTACAGTTTAAATATTTTGTTTGGACAAGTTTTAATGCACCACAAGAAAGATAATTTCAATGACTTTCTAATGAATGAGCTCCTTTTTATTGTTTAATCTACCTATAAATAAAAACTTTGTGCCCTTTTTACGAAAAGTAGGATCACTCCACACCACGGACCAACCGTGGCAAGCGTAGCTTAACCTGATCGATCGACTCGTGCAGCTGTTATTACTCAACAAAAATTTAAAAGTCTCTCATTCATTAGATAGTCATTGAAACGAGATTCCATGTTGCGCATTAAAACTAATGAAAAAACAGTATTTTAACTGTAAAAAATACTTATTCCAAAAAAGAAACAACCGACTTCTGGAAAAAAAGGCGGTGACCAAATAATTAAATTATATATCCAAAGTCACCGATTTCTGAAATCATTGTTGGGCAATCTTGCTGAACTGGGACATCTTAGCGCAGCCGTGAAGCACACTTTACACTGACAGTTTCGTAGAAAAATCTCTAAATGGGACCAAAATAACTTAGAGGGTTGTAGTGTCGATTTTAATGATTATAATTATGTAAATACATACGTGTGACAGTCGCGAATCATATTTTCTTCAACATACACTGACCCACAAATTCCAAAAACGTAAGAAAATTTGAATCCCGCGGGCTTCTAGCGATCCAGAAATCTCAAAAAAAGAAATCAGCTGTTCCCTGCATTTATGTGCGCATAACTCGTCAAAATGTAGGGAACAGCTGATTTTTTTCGCGATTTCAGGTTTGGCCTCATAGTAAAAGTTGTTCATTATGATGAGTACAATGACCCCTTCAGATATTTCGTGTATGAATCTATCTATTCATACACGAAATATCTGAAAGGGTCTAAAGGTCTATCTAGACCTTATAAACTATTCTTAATTTATTTGAATTCAGCCCCGGATCTACGATTTTTTCGAACCGGGGCAGAAACTTGATAGTAGCGCCCCTCTCTCTAGCTTTCTTATACTAGGCGCTTTGTGGAGCAAGTTTTTTATTTTTATTCAAAATACGTTATGATTTTGGCGCCCCCTGAAACTGGTTTGTCCCCCCCCCCCCCCCCCCCCTAGAGCCGGGGCTTTATTTCATCATTGTTTTACCCTACTTAATTCAGTAAGTGGCCACTTTTAGGAAAACAACAATTTCAAAGAAAATCATAATGATACCTATTATTAATTTATCTGAAAATATTCAACACTAAATTAGTATTTTTAACCAAAACTAAGCGCACCTACTTGCTCAATTATTGGTAATTGTTTATTGGTGTTTTAAAATTCTTATGATTCCAGCGACTAGTGAAGTGTGTTTGATTAGGAAATATGTTTAATGAAATTATAGGTACCTACATAGTCTATACCAAATTTAATCATAATTTATTTCCCGTTTGTTTAAACAACTTAATTAGGTACTTAATGCAAGTAATTGGTATTGGTAGTCAGATACTTTTGTAGGAAAATTAAGTACAATTTTTCTTCCATTCTAGCAGACCGGACGGGAACTTTAAATAAATTTAAGACAAAGGCAAAATCATAAAGACAATTTCGGCATAAGAGAGGGCCAGTTTATGTCGGTAAAAAGCTACTAGCCGATAAAAAAAAATCCAGTGGTAAACGATATATTCTTAACACGTAACAATAAATGAAGAAGTAAGTCATATTTATATAAATTAGAATTTACTTTGCTTTTAGTAGGTTGTGAAGAGTTTCTTATTATTATTACACACATGCATTGTTTAAAGTCTCAGAGAGGATTAAAAACTTACCTAATAAAGTTAACTCCAATTTTCACGATTTTTTTTCCACTTAGTGCACTCACAATCACTTACACTCACAATTAGGTTCACAATTTTTTTTTTCTGAAAGTATAAGAAAAGACATGAGTTTAAAGATATGCAATCGTAGGTTTGATCCATCCGTTTGGTTTGAATTTTTGGTGAAAAACTTTTTAGTGTATTAATATCAATAATTAAGTATCTAAGTTACAACTTAAGAAAATAACCTCTCGACTTTGCCTGGGTTTGTGTAATGACTTGGTAGAGTTCAAATTTCACTATATTAGAAATCGTTATGAAATATTTTATAAACACCAATTATGATACCTATTCTATTTTATTATACTTATAACTTGTATCACTGAGTAAATGACAATGGAATTGTGAAACAAAAGCTATGTAATATCAATTTATCAGCTACATTGTAGTAGTCAATACAAGTTTACGTAAACAAAGGTTGATGAATCCTGTTAACCAATCACTAATTAATCTGATCGAATTAAAAGCCGTATATTACCAAAGCATTGTTCAAATTCAATCGCTAAATAGTTTCAGAATCGAGTTCACAAAACAACAAAAATTATGTAAAAAAATCAATGTAAAACACGGTTAAAAACTTTAAACTCACAGTATGAATCAGTGTTGTTAAAATTACAATATTAATCACTTTTATTAACACTCAAATTAATGTGCTAGCTAGCAATGTACCTGGGAGGTGTCAACCTGTGTACACGCTGGTTCAAACTGCTGTAAGACAAGATATCTACGCAAGGGGTTGTGGGTGAAATGCAGACACAAAATCAATTAATGGCCTTCATTGCGCTAAAACCATTATGAATTTCCATTTCTATCAAAGTGGCTTTTAACAATTTGCTGTTCCAAACCTATATGGACGCATAGTTTAAGTATCCCGAGCTGAATATCGAAATGTAAAAAATCTAGAACAAAGATGACAATATTACTTTGGCAATGGAACGGAAACTGAGAAAAGGCTTTACACGATACACTTTTACTATGGCGATAAATTGGACTACAATCTGAAAGCATTGTAAGGCTAATTGCCCTTTTATAAAACCGAAATATAATTTGGTAAAGGTACTTACGTGCAGCCGAACTACACTGTGGAACAGGGCAACAGAAAGTGAAATGTCCAGTACGCCGCACTGAATGTGCATTTTTGCAATTATTTGCATAAATCTGAGTGTAGGAACGAGAGGAAATATGTCGGTTTCCGTCCATCATGTCCTGTGAAAATCGTTACATGACCTTAATCGTTTCGCTGTGTTGGCTTTTTAATTTTAACTATTTCTCAAATCATGATTGAAATATTATTTGTTTGAACCTGTAAGTTATACTTTGGTTGTTTACTATTTGTTTTGTTTGCGCAACGTGCGCTATGCTACGTATGTGTTTATGCTACAGATTAGCGTTTCGCCTATTCGTCGCTGGATTTTTAAGTAACTAGGTCGATCGATGAAAACAACAAGGAGTGAAATTAACATTTGGGGTTTTCACGCTATGTTCCTGTAGATTTGTAGATAGACTATGTTTTAATAATGTAATTCATTGGTTTTAAATTTGTTTTAACAAAGAGATTAGATGTCAGCTAGTAGGTATCATTTTCACAATGAAGAAATCTCCACATCAGCTTAGAAATCTTTTGAAAACCTTATCGAAGTTTAACAACTACTTAGCTAGTTTAGTAAAAAGCAACCAGCTTCAACTTCCCGAGTTAACTAACTCCTTAATAGTTTAATTGATGTTGAGATATTTCCGTGTTCTTCTTTTTGCGTTATTTACCTACATGCTATAGACCTGAAACTAAGTAATAATAGTCGCATGGGACGTAAGGTCAGGTCTCAGCTACGCTTGCTCCGGTTGGTCCGTGGATGGGTGACCATCTATCAGCTTATACTGTAAATGTATAGCTTGTATATAATATGTCGTCGTGCGTAGGTTTTCTGATTCATTTGTTTGCATTTTCATCAAATACTTTTGCAACAGATTATTATGCTATTTGCCCACAGGCAGTTGTCCTGTTTGCGGTCGGTTTCATATTGGATATCTGACGGCAGAAAACTAGCTTTCTTTTTACTCGCTTTATTTTAGCTTCACTTGTATGTTTGTTTGTATCATTGTATGTAACCGACTCCTTTGAGCGCGATTTTGACCCACTTTAAACGGTCAGATTTCATTGAAACTTTGTAAACTTGTCGAGGACCGATGACAATGCAATAATTAAAAAAAAATGAGAAAAAAACACGTTATTTAGCAAAACTAAAAAATAGAAAATAAATAATAGTTTAAAAAACAAAAAAACACGCTTTAAAAACCAAACTAAAAAGGAGAAAATAATTTAATTCAAATAAAAAGCTTGGGGTGCTTGACATTAATTGATTATAAAAATACCTCAAAAAGCACCCCACGCTTTTTAATTGAATTAAATTATTTTCTCCTTTTTTAGTTTGGTTTTTAAAGCGTGTTTTTTTGTTTTTACACGCTTTATATTAGCTTCACTTGTATGTTTGTTTGTATGTAACCGACTCCTTTGAGCGCGATTTTGACCCGATTTTTGAAGTGTTTTTTAGTTTTTTAAACTATTATTTTTATTGTAGAGGCAATGTTTATGTATGTATGTACCTAATCTGGATAAAATACTAGAAAATGTTCTTAGTTAGGTCTGCGCTGTACATACACAGTTTATCTGTTTAGGTGGAACCGCCTTGGTAGCCCGCGAAATTCTTTATTTTTAGTTTTTTCAATTTGCAGGTCAGTGTTTGTATGTTAAATTCATCAATTCGAACCATCGAATTTAAAGTTCATTGATTTTTGAAGTGAAAACTTCTTTAGGCGCGTTGGGCATTTTTTGAGATGGGAAAAAACAATTGAACTCGCGACACTGTTACCGACACCACTGACAACACGAACGTACAACGTTGAACGTTGAAGGTTGATAAATCTGACGATTCAAAAAATATTTCCAGACGATTCAAAAGATACACACGTAAATGTTTAAGTTTTATTTCACTTCTTTCCGCACTCCCGGAGTGCAGTGCCACTGTTTTTTTTTTCATGAAATAGTCATCAGTTAATCAACATACAGCATACCTAAATCTATCTTACCGAACAGTTTTAGAGGACTATTCATACTAGATAACTAACTTTTGATTTAAAGAAGATAAACTTCTTACAATATTTTCAGTTTACTTACTAAGGTATTTCCGAAGTTAGTGAATCGCCAGAAAAATCTTTGAAAGCAGAATTCTAAGTAATACAGGATAAGTTTTTTACCAGTGCGCAAATTGTAACCCCCTAGCGTATAAATTTTTCTTCGGCTATACAAATAAGGGTCTAGAATGATTTGCTGAATTCATGGTTACAGTTTGCGCACGGGTTAAAAACGTATCCTGTATATTAAACTCTCGCATTATTTTAGCAAAACAATTACTTTGCAGATGCGTTATAGCCAGATAGTGAATGGGGATCGAGTGCCGATAATAATACCCCACAGTAAAATACTGCCAACAATGCATGGCCAGCCGCATCCACAGACAAAGAGTAGGGTGCCATCTTTAAAAATATGTCACTGCGTTGTCAAAATCATGACGCAAAATCAAACCAATGCTCTGATTGGTTGATTTTTGACGCACAACACTGGGGGAGCATTTCTATTTTAATTTAGGGCCACTTTGCCGAGATTACCCTTTGTATGTGTGACTCCGGGGTTGCCTTTGTGACTGGCTAGTCATTTTTTAATCGCAGCTCATTATTTCTTTGTTTGTCTATTCTGTGATGCTTTTAGGGGAGTAGGTATGGCGTCATCGTGTTCTGCTTTCGTGAAATGAAATTGAGAATTCAACAGTTTTGTGTTGGGTTTTGGTTGCAGGATCATTAACAAACAAGGAATCACGTTTTATATCGTTTAGTACGCAGGTGGTTATGCTGACCCAAAGTGAACAGCTTAATTTTCGTATCTTTGCTGTACTATATAATAGCCAAAAATATTAGTCATTTGAATATCACTTACGATTAGGGTGACCTAGGTATTCAGGCCACCCTCAATTATTTACAATGCCCAGTCTTGCGTGGATTTGCGTTCCGCCTCGCTAATTTTCCGATAATACTCCTCGTCCCGTCGCGTCGCGTCGCCCCGTGGTTTCGTCCCGCCGAGTCATCCCGTCGCGTCGTTCCTTCGCGCCGTCCCTTGACCCCCACATTACTGTCCATCAAAGGTACAGCTCAATGCCAAAAGATGCTATATCATAACAAAGCGTAACCTTATCTCGCAGCCAGCCAATCAATGTCATGGGCCTTTTAATGCACACACAATGGACCATCTTAAACACATTAAGTACATAACTGACATATTTCCATAGGCTCATTACTAAGGATAGGTAGGTATTGATCAGGATTCTTGGTATTATACCCAGATACCTACGAAAGTTGGAGAAGTTGGCTGTATGTTATAAACTAATGCAGACGGATTTGGATCAATCTGCAGGCTCAGCACGAGAACCATAAAGAAGCGTTTTGTTGACGGAAGAGTAGTCAAAAATGACGTTTCTGTGTAGACAGTTGGCAGTTTTTCACCGAGAAATGTAGACAAGCAATTTATATTCTACGGTAGAGTAGAAATAGAAAGCGTCATGCTAAGCCTGCTGTACCCTGCAGGTACCGATCACTGCGCAGGCATGGCGCGCAAGGGGCTATGCGCTTCAAATGATTTCAATGACTCTGTAAATCGCAGCGATGCGTGTTGTCATATACGAATATAACCATCCGTCCGGCATTAGGCATTTCCACGGACCTAATAAAATCGAGGCGTAATTTTTTCGCGTACCTACTGAAACTCGACTTTGTGTTTTTTCCACGCACTGCACGCATAGCATGACCACCATAGAATCGGGTTTTGTAGACGCAGGAATAGACAAAATGACAGATTGTAGAAAGATTGCTACCATCTTAAGCACGGCCATGTTAAAACTGAAGAGAATAAATCTTTCTATTCTTCAGTCGACAAAAGCCTACGATGTCAAGCATAACCACCAATTACATACTACAACAATACTTTACTTTTGACACTTGGGGGTAGAAACATTTTTACAGAAATTTATTCATATAAAACATAAATACAACCATCTTAAATACTTTTGTCCCATTTAATGAATATTTAGTGGAGGCCTATGTCCAGCAGTGGACGTCTTTTGGCTGAAATGATGATGATGATGAATAAATATTTAGTAAAAACCTTCGCGCCTCCACCTTAACTACATCAATAGCTACCTCCTCGTTGCTATGGAAAGAATAACTGCCTTTGTCTTCATAGCAGTGGCGTGATTTTAGACAGGGTAGGCAGAAATTTAAAAAAGGCAAAAATAAAACAGAATAACCGATGGCTGTGCCTACTTACACAGCATGCAACCTGTTGGCGACGTCAAGTCACCATAGAATAAGGTTGATTATTGAAAATAAAAATGATTTGATATTAGGTAGATATAAGAAAATTATTGTTGCATACCTAAGCGTAGGGCTGGTTTTGATTTCCCATGAATACCTACAGATCAAATGTAAGTCTAAGCCAATCACTCAATTAGAATTTAAACTATCTTGAAAGGTACATGATTAAAGGCAAAACCCAACTAGAATTAAGCCTAAATACATGAGTACCTACCTGCATGTACCTATAGTACCTAATCTGCTATTAACAAACAACCAAATCTGTTATGCGCAGTTAAATTAAAGCAAAGATGTAAACATTGGAAATATTCCACGAAGAATCGGCACGTGACCGGTTTTCCCACGATCCAAGCGAAGCTTCTCGAAGGAATCAGGAGCAGGTATAAACTTGTCGAGAGAAATCGAGCTTACGCTTGACCATTAGGCTCCACCCCCTTTAATGTGACTGGTTTAGAACAAATGTTTGATGTCAAACATAACCGCTACTTGTACCCTAGTAGAAAACTACTTAAGGAAATCTCTAAGGAAAATAATGAGTTACACAATGAGCTACACATAGAATTATACAGATTTACTCAGTTTAAAGTTAGTCGTCAATGAGACAAGTTATGTTCATATTAATTTAGCAGTAATTCAGTATATTGTAATAGTTATTAGTGCGTGATTCAATAAATGTGAATAGTGGAATTAAAAAAAGGTGTTTCAATAGAATCCCCTACAATAATGGTCCTTCAGAAGCCGAATAAAAAGAACTGAAGCCTGAGTCTGAAGTTACGTGAAGATAAATCGCTGTTTGAAGATTAGCAGCGTTTTAAGAGAAGATCACGAATACCAAGAAAGCTATTGGTGAAGATCAGTTCTACGAGCCACGCACTAATCACGCCACGAGTCCTACGTGTGCTAAAGAAAATTGCTGGGAATAAACGACTAAGAAGATCGCCTATTCTTGAAGCTAGGACATCTAGGACGTCTAGAAAAATCGATTGGTGGCTACACGACCCGCTGAGTGAAGAATATTGCTGGGAGGTCGGCTACGAACGACGCCGCGTCCTCTCGAAGCCCCTGTATCACTTGAAGCTTTACGTGTGCCGCTGAAAGACCTAGGACGTCTAGAAAATACCGATTGGTGGCTACACGACCCGCTGAGTGAAGAATATTGCTGGGAGGTCGGCTACGAACGACGCCGCGTCCTCTCGAAGCCCCTGTATCACTTGAAGCTTTACGTGTGCCGCTGAAAGACCTAGGACGTCTAGAAAATACCGATTGGTGGCTACACGACCCGCTGAGTGAAGAATATTGCTGGGAGGTCGGCTACGAACGACGCCGCGCCCTCTCGAAGCCCCTGTATCACTTGAAGCTTTACGTGTGCCGCTGAAAGACCTAGGACGTCTAGAAAATACCGATTGGTGGCTACACGACCCGCTGAGTGAAGAATATTGCTGGGAGGTCGGCTACGAACGACGCCGCGCCCTCTCGAAGCCCCTGTATCACTTGAAGCTTTACGTGTGCTGCTGAAAGACCTAGGACGTCTAGAAAATACCTATTGGTGGCTGCACGACCCGCTGAGTGAAGAATATTGCTGGGAGGTCGGCTACGAACTACGCCGCGCCCTCTCGAAGCCCCTGTATCACTTGAAGCTTTACGTGTGCTGCTGAAAGACCTAGGACGTCTAGAAAATACCGATTGGTGGCTACACGACCCGCTGAGTGAAGAATATTGCTGGGAGGTCGGCTACGAACGACGCCGCGTCCTCTCGAAGCCCTTGTATCACTTGAAGCTTTACGTGTGCCGCTGAAGAACCTAGGACGTCTAGAAAATACCTATTGGTGGCTGCACGACCCGCTGAGTGAAGAATATTGCTGGGAGGTCGGCTACGAACTACGCCGCGCCCTCTCGAAGCCCCTGTATCACTTGAAGCTTTACGTGTGCCGCTGAAGGAAATTGCTGGGAATAAGCGACTAGGAAGATCGCTTATTCTCGAGGCTAGGTATTCAAGAAATACCTATTTGTGGGAGCGCAACTAGCTGAGTGAAGAATATTGCTGGGAGGTCGGCTAGGAACAACGCCGCGTCCTCTCGAAGCTCGAATATCACTCGAAGCCCGGCGTAACCCTGTATAATAAGAACGTGTAGAATAAGTATATAAGTGTTAACGTGTGTATGTACTGTAAGTTCGAAGTGTGTGTACGTCTCTATAACATAGCAGTCTCCGCTAAGGACTTCATATAAACTCAGGTGAGTCATTGAACAATATATTGACATTAAGTGAAGTGAATAAGAATGATGACGCGAAGCCGCAAAGGAGACAGCACGCGCTCGACCACGGAAGAAGAAACTACGGAGACGTCAGCTACTACCTCCGAAGAGGTGACAGATACTAGCGCGGCTACCGAAGATACAACCATGGTCGAGGAATCTAATGTTACCTTAGTGGAGAAGAAGAAGAAGGCGAAATCTACTTCGAATAAAGCTGCGAATAAGAAGAAAGAGCTAGAAGCCAGATTAGAGTTGGAAAAACTACAGCTGGAAGAAATTAAGCTGAAGACTAAGATGGCAAATACAAAGTTAGAATTAACACGTGTCACCGCAGAAGACACAGACTTGAGCGATAACGAAGAGGATGCTGCAACTAAGGCGGCTGCTGAAAAGGCCACTGAAAGGTGGGTTTCAAAAGCGAAGGAAGCGCAACCCGCAACGAACCCCACCAGTCAGTTGGCAGAAGCGATAATGGAAGCAGTCAAGTCCGCCACTGACAGCAAAGCAGCAACGAATACGCAGCACGCGCCGAAGTATGTCAGTGAGCTACATCAATTCGACGGTGATGCAAGAGACTGGATGGCTTTTAAAGCTACGTACAAAGACTCACAGGCTCTCTTCAGTGGAATCGAAAATATGGGAAGACTGAGAAGAGCAGTAAGAGGAAAAGCCAAAGAGGCGGTGAAGTCCATTCTCTATACACAAGTGGACCCGGAAGAAGTAATGACTGCATTAGAACGTCGATTCGGGAGACCCACTTACCTAATAAGAAGCGAGATAGAAAACATAGAGAAGCTGCCTCCCATGTCAGAAGATGCAAGAGAGTTAGTGAGATATGCTGGAGCTGTGGCCAATACAATCAGCGTTGTGAAACAAATGAAGAAACAAAGTTATCTGCACTCAAGTGATATATCGAATCGTATAATAGAGAAGATGTGTATTCTAGTACGATTCAGGTGGTACGAGTACAGAGCATCTAAAGAAGAAGATGATGAACCGATCCTCATTGGCCTTATGAACTTCTTCAATCAGATGGTAGATCAGTTCGAGATGCACGAGTTCACGGGAACCAGAGTGAAGAAGGAAGGAATGAGAAACCGAATGAGACCTTCAGGATCCCGGGGCGTAAACGCCGCTCGAGTTAAACGGCACGATGAGGAAGAATATTCATCATACGACGAGGATTCAGATAGAGAGCAAGACGAACAACAAGCGGCGACAGTATGTTCATGCAAGGACGACGCCAAGAAGCAAGAAAAGATAGTCTGTCCTGAGTGCGCTGGGGAACACGCCCTGTTCAAATGCAAGAAGTTCGCCGATGCTTCTATAAAAGAAAGATGGGAACAGGCCAAGCGAGCTTTCATATGTTTCAAATGCCTGCTAGGACGGCACAGAAGATTCAGTTGCCAAGCAAAGCCATGTGAAAAATGCAAGAGAAATCATCATGTGATGCTACATTCCGAAGAATGGATGAAACCAACCTCACAAGAGACCCAAGCTGTAGTATCAACAATGAATGCAACACAAACAACATCAAGAGCTTACATGAAAATCGTGCCAGTGGAACTATGGGGACCCGATGCCAAAGCCGAAGTATACGCCCTCATGGACGAAGGATCAACAGTGACCCTTATAGACGAAGATGTCGCGAACATGATTGGAGCCCAGGGTTCTGAAGAAGATCTAAGAATTAAGGGTGTGGGAGGTCATCAAATGAATCATAAGTCAAAGAAGGTTGACATCAAGATCAAAGGAAGGTTCGAGCGCAACATAGAGAAAATGTCAGGATACACCATTAAAACCTTGAACTTATCCCCCCAAGAAGTCAGCGATAATGACCTGGAAGATTGCCCCCATCTAGAACAAATAGCAGAGCAAGTAAAATACCCTAACGATCGTCCGACTGTACTCATTGGTCAGGACAATTGGCATCTGATCGTGTCCCAAGAGATGAAAGTTTGTGACCGAAGCAAGCCAGTAGCCTCCAGAACCCTGTTGGGATGGGTCTTGCACGGAACTAAGACACGAAACAATACGGAGCGAATGGTAAATCATCTTTCAACACCAACAGGAAAAGATGATTATCTTGAGAAGACGACTAGAGACCACTGCGACATCGAAGCCCCAAAAGTCGCCACCAGGAAACCGTCCAGCGACATAGATGAACGGGCTCTCGACGTGCTGCATTCCACGACGACCAGATTGTCGGATGGAAGAATCAGCGCAGACCTGATCTGGAAGACGGACGCCGAAAGTCTACCAGAAAGCAGAACAGCTGCAGCACGACTACTGACGGGAATGGACAAAGAATTTGAACAGAAACCAGAAGAACAAGTCGAAAACCTGATCAACAGCGACTACGCTGAGGAAGTAACACACGAACCTGCCTCCTCAAGATCATGGTATCTGCCTGATACCGCTATTGTCCACCCCCAGAACGAAGAAAATAAAGACAGTCTTCATTCCACCTGGAGTCTGCGCAACACTCGCGACGAAGACGAAATAAGAAGAGTGCAAGAAGACAGCTTCCCAGACGAATTAGCTGCCCTACAAAAGAAAGAAGACCTGCCACCTGAACGTCTAACGAAGAACAATCCTCCTTTCACCTGCCTAGGAGTAGACATTGAACCCATGCTCGTCACTATGAGAAGACGTACCAAGAAACGAGGGGGAGCATTATTTACGGGCTTCACAAGATCGATTCATAAAGATTTCACTGCGACCCAAAGATACTTCTGGACCAACTCTAGAACGGCATTGACATGGATCAAATCAGACCGTAGGCGATTCAAGCCTCTTGCCGCACATCATCAGCGCCGATCCAGAAAAAGAAGAAGTTTTGACCCCGAACCATTTTTCCATCGGGCGGCCAAACGGAGCCACCCTCTTTGGCCCCTTCGACGACACAGAACTCATCGGTTCTCCCAACTGGCAGACATCCTAACGCCTGACCAATCATTTCTGGTCAAGGTAGTTGCGAGAGTACCTACCCACTCTCTCGCCACGCTACAACCAAAGTCCTCATTATCAGGACCCAACATTGGGCGACATAATCCTAATTGTCAACCACACTCTGCCACGCTACTCGTGGCCACGCGGCGAAATAGTCGCCACTCATCCCAGACCAGACGGAAGAACCAGGATCGTCGACGTGCGAACAGCAGCGGGTATCCTGCGGCGGCCAGCATCACGTCTAGTCCTGATCGTACCTGCAACGTCGCCCCAACCAGATGGAGTGCAACGCACTGAGGGGGAGACTGTTGGCGACGTCAAGTCACCATAGAATAAGGTTGATTATTGAAAATAAAAATGATTTGATATTAGGTAGATATAAGAAAATTATTGTTGCATACCTAAGCGTAGGGCTGGTTTTGATTTCCCATGAATACCTACAGATCAAATGTAAGTCTAAGCCAATCACTCAATTAGAATTTAAACTATCTTGAAAGGTACATGATTAAAGGCAAAACCCAACTAGAATTAAGCCTAAATACATGAGTACCTACCTGCATGTACCTATAGTACCTAATCTGCTATTAACAAACAACCAAATCTGTTATGCGCAGTTAAATTAAAGCAAAGATGTAAACATTGGAAATATTCCACGAAGAATCGGCACGTGACCGGTTTTCCCACGATCCAAGCGAAGCTTCTCGAAGGAATCAGGAGCAGGTATAAACTTGTCGAGAGAAATCGAGCTTACGCTTGACCATTAGGCTCCACCCCCTTTAATGTGACTGGTTTAGAACAAATGTTTGATGTCAAACATAACCGCTACTTGTACCCTAGTAGAAAACTACTTAAGGAAATCTCTAAGGAAAATAATGAGTTACACAATGAGCTACACATAGAATTATACAGATTTACTCAGTTTAAAGTTAGTCGTCAATGAGACAAGTTATGTTCATATTAATTTAGCAGTAATTCAGTATATTGTAATAGTTATTAGTGCGTGATTCAATAAATGTGAATAGTGGAATTAAAAAAAGGTGTTTCAATAGAATCCCCTACACAACCTGTGATGCAATTATGAATCATATTGTTTTGTATTGAATTTACCATTGACTTTTCTTTTAGTTTGTATTAGTTACAAATCCGGTGTACAATTACTTTTCACGATCACTTATTTTTTTTTTCACCGAAATATAGTTTTGAAAGTGCATCATTTTTTATTTTCTTTAAACACACACCACCTGAACAACTTTCATAGTGAATATCTCAGATTATATAACAAAGGCAGATAGACCGCGCGGAACACCAAGAGTGAAGCCAAAAAACCAAATACTAAAGCGTCGCATTGAATGTAACATACAATACGACGTTTTAGTATTTGGTTTTTTGGCCTCACTTTGGTGTTCCGCGCGATCCATCTGCTTTTGTTTTATAATCTGAGGTGAATATTATCAATTTTTCATACTATTATAAACGTTAAAATATTAAATACATGCTATCATAGCTCACAACCAAAACAAAAAATGGCGTCGGAAATCGGAATATAAAAAGTACTCTTCCAAAAAATACCAAATCACTTCAAGTGTGCCTATAAAATTTGAAGAGTTCTCTCTATTTCTCCAGGATCCCATCATCAGATCCTGACTTGATGATCATGGGACCACCTGGGAAGTATACCCTTTCAAACAAAAAAAAATCTAAATCGGTCCAGCCATCTTCGAGTAATCGGGGAACATACAAAAAAAAACATTCCGGCGAATTAAGAACCTCCTCCTTTTTGAAGTCGTTTAAAAAGAATACGACAAAATAGTCATGGTTATTTATGTAGCGACAATTCAATGAAACAATGCTAGTTTTTAAAATAGTCGCATAGCCAACTTTATTCAGAAAACTTCGGTAAGTTTCGTAATTCGTCGTGAAGTAAAAAGCGTAAAAAGCCAGTAACTATCCTGTACGGTTGTGTGCGTTAATTGTTACATTGTGTATTTGTGTGCCACGTATGTATAGGAACGCACACTCAGTAAATCTATATGACAGCGAGAGCACACATATAAACATTAAGACGCGAATAGTTCGTATCTCTCCCGAGGCACTCAGCCGCGCCAGTGCATCACAATGCGAAGTTGACGCAACTTCACATTGCGATGCACTAGCGCCGCTACGAACGAACGAGCATTGTATCGATGATACTAATGATACGACCGACGCTCGACTGCTGGAGCTGATTTATTAATAAAGATTTTTTGTTTATTGATAAAATTATATTCGTTTTAAATATTTATCTGATTTAGGTAGAGTAAGCAGTATTTTTCTGTCTTTATAGACTGCACGCCATTGCTCCATAGAAACGCAAGTCTAGGTGTCGCCCCGTGCTCGCACAGAAGAGATGTCAAGTTTGATAGAAAGAACTTTGTCCATTCTTGGTATACTGGAGATAGGTCATGCTACGCCTGCTGAGGCTCACTCACGCTACAGTAAGTTGGATTCTCAATGCTCAGTTTAACATCGAAAGTCGCAAATCCAGTACCCGAAATGTCCCGCTGCAATTTTATTACGTCCTTAGGAACGTCAACTGGTTTATCTTTCATAGCGTACAATTTAATTTTATATTTCCGTGGACATTTATTGACCCACTGTGTATATAGGGTATATGTTAAATCTTTCTCAAGGGATATATAACGTTGCCAGATTGATAAAAAATAAAAAACAAAGATTTTACAACATTCTTTATTGTTACAAATAGTCATATTATTAAATAAACAACAACATTTTCGCTAACAAAATAAAATGCCACGGTATCTAAACATCACTCACTCGTGCGTTACATAACATAGACTATAGACAGTTCATACAACCAAGAGGCAATAGTACAGAGATATGAAGAACAAGTAGGTTTATTCTACGTGTATGCTCCAGTATGAAGTGTAAAGCCGGCTTTCGGCATTCGGCATTGCACTCCACAGATACGCTCGCTTATTTAAGTGAAGTTTTACTATATTGCTAACATAATAAGGATCTAAGGATCAAAATAACATGATGTGGTTCTTAAAACCACATCTGTCTTACCAACTTCGATTTTGATCTTTTTAATAATAGCAATACAGTCAAAATTTGCTATTAAAATGCCTATACTCGTCCGCAGGAAAGACTCATCTGGTTCAGGTCCAGGTCGTCTTCATAGCCAGTCAAAAACCAGTCAACGCCAGTACAAAATGAGCTTTATCATAGCTTTGACGGATTTTTAGTTGTTGATTTAAAAGGGGATGGTTTGGATGTCTCGAATGTTAACTGGTTTTGCTGACGACCTACATCACATTTTTGTGGGTGTATTAAATAGCTTCTTCAATCTCTTTACTTTTGCTAAAGCCGTGGCCAGACATGGCTATCAAAAAATAAGTCATTAAAGATAGTGGTTAGTGAGAGACTAATTACTAAACATCAAATGTAGATTCTGCCATTGTCGCTTTGCAATGGTCAATACAATGTCCATCTGTCTTCACAGAACCAAATTGACGTGTGCGGAAATAACTCCGCAAATATTGTGTAGTACCTACGCAGCGTTTAGGATGACGCTGAGCATCAGACGGATGTATTAGGGAAATACACAAAGTGGAGACAACAATACGTAAGTAAATTAAACAGCGTATTTCTGAAAGCCGTTCCCATTCTGAATACGAAAATTCAAATCTACATTAGTAGAATTGAATTTCCTAAACATTCAAAGATTAGTTTGAATGTTTAGATGGTTGGATGTTTGTAACCCAGTCACGGAAAATAGGGTGAACGGATTTTGATGAAATTTGGCATAAAGGTAGTTTATAACCTGGATAACAGATAGGATACTTTTTATCCCAGTAGTACACACGGCTACACATCAAGCTATACATTTCCAGTTTGCGCTGATCTCGCACTGTACGGAAATCCTATACAATGCGAGATCAGCTTATACTGGAATTTATAGCTTGATCTCTAGCCATGTGTACGTCCCGGTGGAATAATTTCTGATCTCCACGTGGAGTAAGCCGCTGGATAAAGCTAGCCAAATATAAATCCAATAGTTTAGTTGCTATGGCTACTAAGACATTTGCAGAAGCCATAGTCAGCCCATACTAGGTACTATTATAATTGTTTGAAATAACAGCTTTTTTTCGTATTACCAGTACGTTTTCATTTATTGTCGCATTGTTGTTTTCTTGTCTTCACTTTGTTTAACCTGAAAATTAAGACAACCTCATCTGGCTACAGCAAGTCTTATTTTATAACAACACAACCTAAGTCCAAAAATTAAATTCGCTTTTGTCTTTAGCAAACGAACAACCAAACGTGAGAAATTTTTATGAGATTTTTTGTCACACAATCAATTAACCGCTCAAGTACCCCGGCTACACCGGTTAATTAATAGGACAGTGTAATGTCCTAACTTCAAATATGATTACGTATATAATACTAGGTGAATTTTTAGTCACCGTTTAAATTTTTCAGGGTCATAGTACCCGTGAAATTGAACAAATTTCTCCAAGGAACATGGGCCGAAATATGAAAAAAAAAATCGTACCTCCCATACAAAATCGATCAGCTGACTAATAATTTTGCATGGGAGGTCCGATTTTTTTTTCATATTTCGGCCCATGTTCCTTGGAGAAAGTTGTTCAATTTCACGGGAACTATGATCCTGAAAAATTTAAACGGTGACTAAAAATTCACCTAGTATAGTCGACCCATTAAGTACATATTACATTACATCCGTGAGTAGAAAAACTTTACAAGATTCGCAGATTAATGTCCCCATTAGCTTTATATTAGCGAGACCTACTTATCCCATACCCACCACCCACCACCCATTCCCATTCCTTACCCATTTGATTTGATTTGATTTGATTTGATTTGACAGTTAAATACATATTGTTTATTAGCCTCAATAAGTAAGTAGATACCTATAACAGAGGCCGATTTTTAAGCCTGGAATATTTAAGTTAAGCATTCCATATATTTCTACATAATTATGTGTACCCTGCACCCTAATGGCTTTATTTTTGGCCAGACCTATTGTAAGATGACTTTCTTTACAATTTAGGATAAATGATGAAGCCGGGGATGATAAGTAAAACCGCCCGTGTTGAGTGTGGTAATATCACTAACTTTATTTTACTTGCTAATTACAGTAAACGACTGCGCGTATGCAAACGCTGAGGTTGCTTAACCTACATAATAATAACAAGTAATATGATGAATGTGCGGGTTCACCGTACACCTATCTTTATCAGTTAAGTACTTACACATTTGTAGGTCCTAGTATCGATACATGTAATTTTTTCTGTCATATAACAATAATGTAGAGCTATGTGATCACTTTTGGTTATCTTTTGGTAGTTCTGAATTCAAAACAGAGCTTAATACGAACACGACCGGTTAGTAACTGAATTGAGTTGTCATATTTGAACTCAACAGAGCATTTGACTCGAACTCACCTACTCGCTCTAAAGAGGGGATCACTTCACCCCTGCACAAAATAGGGTTGCCGCTCAAGCATAATGTTTGTCTCTGACCGTGCTATAATTACACAATTAAATACTTTTCTACTCATCTATTTGATTTTTAATACAGGCATTTATTACATCATGTCATATTCATTTGAAGGTGTGGCCAGATACTGCGAAGGATGTGCTCTAAAGCATTTGACATAATTGTATTGCATATTTTGTCATTTGCGGCACATGTCATGTTCAGCCTGGAGTCACCTCTAGATATACAGTCCCTCTACAGCCCTACCTAATATTTTGCCATTAAACCTGGAATATAATTTTCAGGGCAGTCCCATAGGTATCACAGGGGTACAAAAGAGGTCCCCTGGTTCGGTGTCTTTGTTCTGTTCAGTTCTTCGTGCATTGCATATTCATTAACATTTTATATAATCCCGGAGACAGTTAAATGCAGCTAGTCTTTTGGTAACGCGCTATCGCTCTTCCCTCGTGAGTAGACTCTGTACGCTGTTTTTGAGCCTAACATTCTGTCGAGTAAACTGTGTTTGGCTCTCCGTCTATGTGTTAAGACTTCTCGGCAGAGCTCGTGGAAGACTTCGCCAACTTGGTTGACTTGCTCAGCGGCGGCGACTTCGGCGAAACTGCACTCGAAGTCCTTAGCGAGGATCTCACCTTCCTCTGGACTGACCTGTGATGAAATGATAATGGTGAGAATAACTGACTCATATGTCCTACCCGTCACCAGTAACCAGACAATGAGGCATTTCGACAGGACTAAAACGTTTTTGAGCAGGTTTATTTCTGTGGTTGCACACAAACCATTTCAGATTACTAACTGAACAGCAGAAACCTAATTTCGTAACATACTCACAATCCCAATGCTATTAATTTTGACAGTTCAACAATATAGATGAATTTTTAAAACACAACCAGCAATGGATGCTGAATTTCCTTCAAAATATTTGATAGAAAGCGTGTTTCGCAATTAAGGTGATGACAGACTGCTGCACTTACAAAAAACAATAAAACAAATAATAACCTGTCTTAAGTGCACCATATCTGCCTTGTTTCCGACGAGAGCGAGCGGTATTTCAGGCTGTAAGCTCTGTTTGGCGCGCCGCACATAGTTGAAGGACTCCCGGTCGGTGATCGAGTACACCAAGAACAGGCCATCAGCCCACTGCGCTATCTCGTTACCTGGCAACTCTTCTATACTCTGAAACAAATTGGGGATCGTTAACGTTTGAGGATTCCTGTTAACCCATTTAGAAGGAGTGGCTATTTTTGTTGCACGTTTTAGATCGCAGCACGTAAGTTGAACCAAAATCAGGTACCTTAAGTAAGTTGAACCGAAGGTACGAGCGCGTGCTCTGGTTGTCTGGCACTAAAAAAGAATGAAGTTAGCTTGTAGTATAGTCATTGATGTAACGTGTACTAAAGTTTGGAAATAATTACAGATCGCGGCCTGTATGTTGGACATAACAAAATCCGCCACTTTGGGTTCAACTTACGTGCCACAATGTGTACGCTGTTGTTTGTTACATTTTGGATTTGGTACTGGTATTTATTTTTTTGTTTATTAACCCATTTGCATTTATTATGATTATAAGTGTTATTACGAAGCAGAGCGGGAAAACTGGAAAGAGGGAGCAGGCGTTTACTCTGCAGGAGGATAACACAGACTTATAATAATTATTATTATGAGCTATTAGCTTGGTACGCTGCAACTTAATGGGAATAAAGATAATGTAATGTTGTGGCTTTTTAAAGTAACTCTTTCGAACTACCCGCCCCTGGCAGGCATCGGCCCTTGCGGACCTCACCAGTTGGTGCTGACATCTCTTTGAGGCGCGCGTGGAACACAACGCGCCGTCTACCCGGGGTTGAATATTTTAATTAAATATATTTTTCTTTAAGTTATAAATAATATCTGCTTGAGTAAGTAGGTCTATTCTATATTATACCTCTGTAACTACAGTTAATTAGTTTTTCGTGTTGTTTAATAAGTTGGAAGGCCTCCCACAAGGTGGACCGATGACCTTGTGAGCGCCTCAGGAGTCCGCTGGTTGCGGGAAGCACATAACCGGTCGAAGTGGAGGAGCTTGGGGGAGGTCTATGTCCAGCAGTGGACGTCTTTCGGCTGAAATGATGATGATGAATAATTGTGTAAACCATGATAATTGATTAATAAACTTAATTGATTGCACAATTCCTTTTTGCTTTGCCCCCGCGGCAAGTAGCTATCTGAAGAATTGGGGTCATAAATAGACAACATTTTCGGGATTTTGATTTTGGACTAGTATGTACAGGACTCTTTTGATAACATTGATCGATGTTTAGTTCGGCCGGAAGCGTATCGAACGGTTGTGAATGCAGAACCCACTAGAATTGCAGTAGGTATGTATTTCCTTCGTGGTGGGACCCCACCTACAACGAAGGAAAGGGCTGGACGACTATATAATACACTGCACGCTTAACTGAACATCACGCTCCTTGCGGTCCTATGACCTTATCTCACTGCACGTTGCACGGAACTGCACGCTGTGCTGAACAGTCGAACCGCACGTTACCTGCGGTCGTACGGCCAGTTCTACAAGACCTACTCTGCAGAGCCTGTGCTGACAGGCCACCACGTCTGCTTGTTCCCGCGTGTAACTCTTTCCTTTACAATTATATGTATTAAGGCCCTGATAACTTTAAATATTGTCGTTATTAGCGATAATAGTTCTTATTGCAATCCGATATGGGTTAAAATCTGTTGTAATAAATTCGAATAATAAATGAGCAAGCATTGTCATAGAAATGCAAATAAAATCGTATAAAATTAGATATTAACAACTATTTAATAATAAATAATCCATCTCTGGATGCAGTTTGGCATTTGGAATTTTATGGTATATTTTTAATTATAATTGTAATCGTTATTGAAGGGATAAACTGGTTTTAAAGATAATTAAGAGGTGACTTTGATGATTTTTTTGATGCATTAAAGTATGTTTAATTATGTTTTGAGTTCCGTCACTTTAGGCAAAAAGGACTTGAAAATATCATATATTTTTTTGCTTTCAAAATTATTTACGATTAAAGAGATACACTGGTTTAAAAAACCACCTTTTTGAGCGTTTTCAAGAAATCACCGCCTTAACTGAACCTGCTAGTTTGTTTTATCTCAACACTATCTATTATTAGTTAACGCCCTGCGTAGTCTACTGGCAAAGCCCTAGCTGATACAGTATTATACACCTAACCGCGAAAATGTGTTATCAATTCCTTATTGTAACAAATTACTCTGCTTAGCCATTTATTGTTTAGGAGTAACATTCCAGTCACAATTGAAGTTAATCATGATATAATATGCTAAGTAATAACAGCCACATGGGTTGATAGATCAAGTCAAGCTACACCTACCGCGGTTGGTCCGTGGATGGGTGACTATCTTTTCATACTGTGGACCCCTCTGCGCCTTGGAAACCACGTTAAACCGTTGGTCCCGGCTGCCATTCGTGGATCTTTGACAGCCGTTACGGGTCGTCAGAAGCCCGAAAGTCTGACGACCAGTCTTACCAAGTATTACCCAGTACGTGGGTTATGGAGATCGAATAGGCAATCGCTCCATGTAATATAGATAGTGGACTGGACTTAAAGCCGACCCCAACATAGTTGAAAAATTCTAGGCAGATGATCAGTATGATTAAAAAGAGAATTCGAAAAAAGCAAACAGATGTATTCAAATTGAAATTAAAATTCAAGGTTATAGATAATAAAAAAACACATTAGACATAGTTGAACAAGATTATTACAGTTACCAACTACCGGGATGCCGTGCCAAGCGTGTACTACGGAGCGGAATTATTTAGATGTAACGCGTGCTTATTAGTCGACACGCACGAATAAACTCGCCCGAATTTGGCATCACATTTAGATAATATGTACCTATAAATTTTATCTTAGCTACTCGCACGAAGTTAATTTATTTGTAGGTGAATCGACAATTCCAGAAATTTGTATAAGGTAACTGGCACGTTTCGTATTTTATGTCATAAAGTTAATTACTTTTCCCTTAAGGGCCATAGTATCCTCATCTCCCGTTTGTATGCTAAAGCACGACTGCCGCCCGCGCCCGCGCAGGGCACCTCTGAGCCTTTATCTCTAAATGGGGATATTCCTTTGATTAATTTACAATTGTGCTTCGGCGATTCTGTGGTACCTCTAACTATCTATTTTTCAGTGTACTTTTTTTGCCAAATAACGAAGCCGTTTAGTAGGAGTATGGAATAGAAGCCAAAATATTGCGTGTTGGAAAATATTTTTTACAGCAAAAGTATTAACCATACAAAAAAAGTACTTCGGGAAAAATGATCTATATGAATCTATAGCAAAATCATATATTTTTCAAATCTTCAAGACAAGCCGTTAATGAGCAGTAGGGTTCATAAAGTGACCGTGTTACGCTACCGAATGGGACGTAGGCCCTTAAGGTAAATCTAGTCGGCATTTTTTCCATACAAATTTCGGGAGTGATTACTCCACTGTTCGACAATGTCATTTCAAATTAATCATGATATGGTTTTGTCTTATTATTAATATTGCATGTACGGAAACAGAATACTAAAATAAAAATCCATTAAAAACTTAGGTGCCAACAAAGATTCGTTTTTCTTGCTAATTTAACCTTACTTTGGGCGAGTTTAAGCAAGAATAGAAGTATAAAATCACCAAAACCAAGTCTGTACCGACAAGTCTCAAATATCGAAAAGTTCCAATAAATTTTATTGGTCATTGATTTATAGATTAGCGTCTAACTGCTCATTATTGATTTTACCTCTGTCGGAAACGATGCCTGGTGAGACAGCGTGCTATTAGCCAGGCCCATCAGTGAGTTCGAGCCCCTGACTAGATTCCTCTTAACTTTTCACTGTTTCCTTAACATTTTATTCTAAGCATGTCGCCTACCTATAGAAAATATTATATTATTTAAAAGTGACGATTTGCCCGATTTGTTCGTGCGAGTCAACTATTAAGCCTAATAAATGTATATTATGTATGTTGAAGTGTCGCCGTGTCTACAAGATACAACACGTTCCACTAAGTGTGACTATGAGAAATATCTTTTGGCAAACATCTTATTTTGTAACAATAAATCAATTAATTTTTCAATGAGTTTCTATTTAATGTGACGGATGGTAAGTCGTTTTAATGTATTTTTTAAATCTCTGCTAGTTTTCTTTTGTGATTGATCAATACTAAGGTAATTAAGGTTTTCTCTTCCTGTAGTTTTTGGTTGTAGACTCAGCAATCTTATTAACACTCATACTTTTATTAATTCGCTATTTAAGTGTATTGCATAATCAGCCCACTACGGGGTCACATGCCTCCTCTGTGGGCCATAATCCACCGGAGCCCAGTGCGGATTGGACGGACTTTTCTTTGAATTCTTCGGCGTGCCGGTTTCCTCACGATATTTTCTGTCACCGTTTTGAGAGCATAGTGCCTCCCTGAGTTTGAACTCTCGACCTAATTACGACACAAATTGGGACCGTTACCAACGTGTCACTGCTGCTCTTATATAGAATTTGTATAGTAGGTACCTACGTTATTTCAATCAACATTACCTACTTCATAACATTGTGCCTTGTTTCCCCGAAGGGACGGGCAGCGGTGTACCAAAAGTACACACACATTTCGCTAGTTATGTTTATGTGCCATGTAAAAGGGGGCGAGCCTATTGCCTATCAACCAGGAACAAATCCAAGTTGCCGACTGCTACTGAGAAATTCCAAAAATTAAAAAAAACAGTGGCACTCCGGGAGTGCCGACAGAAGTGAAAACTTGAACAACTACGTGTGTCGTCATTACAGGATGTTACATTGGGTCCTTGGGTCCTGATTGCTCTCGGTAAAAAATGATAAACGAGCGATTGACTTCAGCCAATAAAGGTAACAGTACTGATTGTAAAAAAACGATAAAAACACAAAGGGAAAAAAGGGATAAAAGAATTAGAATTTCCTAATGAAAGAAAGGGACTTTTCCAACCGTGTGCTCGTTCACCAAACCACCATTTTAAATAGACCACTGCGGTGGCTCATAATCTGATATGACGCGAGTTCCATGATTTTTGATCACCCAAAAAGTGATTATCGCGCCTAAAGAAGTTTTCACTTCACAAACCAATATCACTTTGCCCGACCTGGGAATCGAACAAGACCTCATGCTTGCATGGGCGTAGCCACGGTGGAGCAGGGTGGGGCAAGTGTCCCACCCTGCTCCACCTGGCTCTGACCTATAAGTTACATAACCAAACCTAAAAAAAAAAAATATCTAGGTACTAACTAATACATAATATCCGTAAGAAAGTTCACACTCGACAGTGGACACAAAAAATGCGATCAAAACAAAAAGCGCGCGTGGGATTGATCGCACGCGCGCAGCTATCGGTCATGCGTTAGGGTGTGTCCAGACCTGGCGAATGCGCCGCTCGCGAACCGCTTGCGAACTGCACGCGATCGCAGGGGCTGCTTACGAACATGAAATGCACGCGCGCAGTACGCAAGCAGACAAGAAAGAGACTTGCAAAGGCGGTATGTGAAATATTTATTTAGAGAAGATTTTACAGACAATGACTGATGTGCCTAGCTAGTGTGCCAGTGTTGTGTTTCAAGCTATCTACCTATACATATACTTTAGTAGGCATCTACCGCAGCTAAATGTAGTTAACATTTTGAAATTGAGTTGGGTGAACTGCTTCTGATAGTGCTCAATAGCAGGAACCAAGTGCCGACTACTTTAATTAATACTTACTTATCTGTCTGGTCTCTGATCTGAGACCTGCAATCTGCAATGGATATTAGATCTTTTTGGTCATTAAAAATAAGCTTGAGCATGTCATTTTAAGAGTCAATTTAAGTGGTAGTTTCCACAGCGAGGCTGAACTGTGGTACTACTTGTGGGAAGAAAAAAATATGGCATTGAATGTTCTAAAAGACATGGAAGTGGCAGAACTGATAAAGGATTCAGAAATGTTTTATCCGAGCATAAAAACTGCGCTTGCTATTTCACTGGCCCAACCGTATACGACCTGTACTATATAGAGGTATTTCAGTAGTTACGGCGTGTCAAGACGTGGCATCGCTCCACCATGTGTGAAAATCGTCTGAGCGGTCTCTATGCCGAGTGTTCACAGGATGAGGATCGCCGAAGCGCTAAGGAGGTTCTGCCAGAACCCACAACGGCTTCTCTTAAAGTAATATTATGAAGTTAGTTAATACCTAAATAAATAAACAACCTATAATACTATGTGTAATTGTTTACTTAGTGTACCTGAAGTACTATCTATAGATAGATATAAACCTTTAAATTGACTGATTAACAAATCAAGTCAATGAATGTCAGTCAAAAAATGAGTCTCTAACTTCAGCCGTTTTTTTTTTTTTTGTTGGGTGGGAAATCATCAAATAACTTCTCCCGCTCTGGGTGGAGCGGGAGGGCGTGTCTGACTTTTACTGACTAAAACCCACCCGTGTTCCCTCAGTTGCCTGTGTGCCAGGAGCCGTTTGGGCTCTCCCAGACGGCTGAAGTTAGAGACACATTTTTGGATGGAAGATTTTGTGGTGTAGGTAGGTGAGCAATAAGAAAATGTCTTGGATAGTTCGAATTATACATACAGATACAGGGTGTAACCTTTTTGTATGAAAATGTTAACCGGGGTAAGACCGCGGGTACAGTTTGCTAGTTACATATTATTTTAGACTGCTGCCCCCCCCTGAGCTCATGGCTGGCTACGCCCATTTAACAGTAGCGCTTGGGACCACTAGTCTAACGAGGCAGTTTTCTGAATCAAATATGTAGTCTGTAAAAAGCTTTTTACCTTTGGACAGGTATCCAGAATTTCGAAGAGAATCGGCTCGCCATCCAGCAGTGCTTCGTGTTTGTATTTGCTATCTGTAAAAAGAATAATGATAACATATGATATTGTGATATGAATTTAAGGCACAATTTTTTTAAACAAAAGTCTTTTTCTGTTTATTTTCCCAGATTTTATAAAAGTTTATGTGATTATTACATTATTCAATTTGGAGAAACTCTAATTAGGAAATTGGAAGCTTAAGGTCACACTAGACTAAATTGAATTCTAAATTGAACACACGACTCTTTAGTCATGGAGTAGAATTACATTGTGTTGCAACAATTTAGGAAGGTGTGCGGTCGAGACCTTCCAATCGCACTAAATTGGAATCCAACTGTTCTAACTTCGATTACATCTTTCGATTTCCTAATTAGATTTCGTACAAATTGAATAGTGTAATAGGCGCTTTAAGCATAAAAAAGAGTGAAAAGTGTCTATAAAATACAAAAAATAAATGTTGGAAAAAAGAATTGAGAAAAGGTGATGGTTAACTGACAGTGATCTTACATAAAACACAACTAAGTTTATACATCACATTTATTCTTGGTTTGACCGTTAACCCCCAAATTAAGCAGGGCAGGATTAATTAATTAATCTTGGGGGTCGGAATGCGAAAGGCAAAGAATATGTCAATATAATATAATGCTAGTTCAGTAAAGCGTGTATAATGCTTGTGTTTATCTGAGTGTCTGTGAACCCTCACCTCGGGTACCAGGAAACAACTCATCATCCGAATTGAGTTGTTTCCTGGCAATTTCTGTTGTCGAAAAATGTTAGAGAAATTATTATTTTTAGGTGTAAGTTAGGTCCAGCAGTCATTTCTTTGGAATTCTTTTTAGACGAGTGGTTATCAAGTATTTGATGGTTTGATTGATGATGAAGGGACTTTGCAGGCGGAGTTGGGATTCTGAACATTCGCTTTGACAACAGACGTTCACTATAGTCAGCTCTTTTGGTGAGGGTCTTGTGAGTGCGAACGATTGCAGTCAAAAAGTTGCGTCACGCAGTGGACTTGGAGTCTAAAGTAGTAACTTAACTAACAGTTAGAGTACGATTAAACGTTTTCTATCATGCTAGTTAAACATCCGATGATGGTATGATCTACTTAATAAAAATCTAAAATATATTCAATTCACTGACAGACACCCCACAGCCTTATTAACCACTGGGTCTAGAATCATAATAAATAACATCGGGCTGGTTTCCCCAAAGGGTTTGTAGAGGTGTACTTATAGTACACCAACATTTCGCCAGTTATGTTTAAGTCTCATGTAATAGGGGGCGCTAGCTCGGGGAGCAAATAAAAAAATGGACTGTATTAAATACGCAATGGTTTATTGCCGTGCTTGTTGCAATAGGAAACTTTCCCGGATAAACAATTAATGAATGAGGTTAGAGGGGAGATTCGTCCGTCGCGGTGAAGTCCGTGGAAGCGAGTGCTCGTTGGGCCGAGCCATGTTGCTACCGCGCCGCGCCTCGGCGTGTCGATGATGACGCGTTGATCAAGACGCATGCGCGTGCAGATCGTGCGCAAGATCGTGTGTTGGCTTCAGTTCCCAACAGGGGGTGAGCCTATTGTTATCAACCGGGAATAAATCCAGACTCCTGGCTGCTACTGAGAAATTCTAGATAGAAAAACTCAATAACACTTTGACTGACCTGAGAATTGAACCCAGGACATCTTGCTCAACAGTGGAATTTGCGACCACTAGACTTTATTTGAATTTAAATACGAGTAAAAGTTTGTATGCAAGTTTGACATTTTGCCGTCGGAAAATCTCATACGGCCTCGACTTGTACAATTTGTGGCCCAATGGGAAATTAAACTGAACAAAATTTTACCGTGTATTTTTGTTTTATCGTAAAATCTTTAAAACGATCGGTAAACTGATGTGGATTTTATTTTCACGGTGGTCAGTGTCCGGTAAAATCTGGATTATGTCACACTTTTTGAAATCACTTTATATGTCGCAGTACAAAAAGGAAAATACTTTATCTGTAGAACTGGCCGACACTTTGGTTTTTTATTTATGAAAAATAAAAAATATTATTATCGATTTTTGCAAAGAGTATTGGCAATTTTTGCGAACCCCTATATTTTTTGACATCAATCCCACCGAGAAACAGGACATCTATCCCGCAAAAACTTTGATCGCATTTTGACTTCCCATACAATCGCACACAGGCATGCGACAAGGTCAACTTTGCGGTAGTTGGAGAGTCTTTCGATAGAATAATAAAATAGCATGCGATTGATCCGCGGAATTAGAGTAATACAATCGGGGCAACTATACCCCTGGGGCAATATACTAATTTTACCCTAATACCCGTTAATGTACCACGATTTTTTTTTTTAAAGTAGCCTTCAAAGGGCTTCTAGAACAGGCTGTTAGGTAATGATTATCATCAGCCTCCCCAGCCCTTTTCATAATCATCATAGCAGTGATGGACATGGGCGGCATGTCTAACAAAATTGCACGCTACCGGTTTTAATCTTCTGTCACTTTAATCCTACAAACGATTCCGCGAAAACCGTCACCATAATAAACAAGATGGACTACCCAAGAAAAGACGAGGTAGATACCTAGAGGTATTTTGCCCTGATAGCACCACATAAGCACAAACAGCCTATATGGTCCCACTGCTGGGACACATGCCTCCTCTCCCCGCTCTCTCTGGACCCGCGTGGCCCACTTCCGCTCACAGAGGTGAGCGGAAGTGGGCCACGCGGGTCCAGTGTGGGTTGGTAGATGTCCCTTGTCTTCTATTTTTGTCGTTCTAGGACATGCCTGTTTCCTCACGATGTTTTCCTTCACAGTTTTGAGAGCAGTGGTGATGAAATAATTTACACCAAGTTAATCGCCTGTCTGGGTTCGAACCAAGTCAGTACAACTCGTAAGTCGCAGTCGTTACCAATGGGCTACCATTGTTACGGACACTTGTCACAAATTAATATAAAAAATATCAATTACCTTGTTGATGATCGTATTCTCCAATGTACCTCTTCGTCAAAAACCGGACTGTAAGAGCTGAAAAGGAGAAAAAATCTCGTTAATTACTCATTAGGAACATCGATGTACCAGGAGAATAGACGTAACAGGTGGTTGTATATTTACGACTAAAAAGCTAGTAAATACTGCACTGTCGATTAATGTAATGTAATATACAGGCGGTTAAATTAAATTAGCTTGCTAAAGTGTTTAGACGTGAGAAGTATTGACATCCTAACTTGCTAAAACCTATAAGAAAAAAATTTGATGAGATGTTTTTGGGGTTTTCATCGCAGTACATGAAATATTCGTTTAAAAATATTGTTTTTTTTGTGTAACTAAACTTAACAGACGTGATGGGGACCGTGGGGAATCATTGTGGTAAGAAGATGGGTCAGCTTAACTCTGCGTTACCGAGTGCCAGCTGCTACCAGGGTGCGCTGGGCGTTTTATTACATGTGGGCCGATGCTGGTACAACTTGGTCAGGTGAGGGGGTACTCCGTTGACATGCAGTGCGACTGTGGGGCCACATCACAAACTATGTCCCACCTCTTGTCGTGCTCTCTTTGCAATAACACCTGCCCGCGGCAAGGTGTAATTTTTTGCTAAGAGAGAAACCGAAGCGAAGCCGGCGAACTCACTGACTTATCAATAAAGAATACTTACTATCATTCTAAAATTAATATAGGAATGTAAATAACTAAACACAATAAAATTGAACAGCTGAAGACCAAAATGTGCAATATTCCTCCATTTCGTTCTCGCTGACGCATTTTTCTATATGTGTCTCTGTCATACCCCTTGTACAGTGGCTTGCTCTCGTCCATATCAAGCGGTGCCACGTGACCTAAAGTAACATCATTACGGGATCGCTGCTGTATGAATTTTTAATTCCCGATTATGACGTTTTAGCGCTGGGTTATTTTAGATTAAAAAAATATACATATTTTGTAATAGAAAGCTAAAAGTAACCGTTTTTGTTGTTTGAATGTTATAGCGAATTAAATACCCGTAGTGTAACAAAATTTCTTGACGTGAGATTTTTTAATAGCGAAACAGTTGCCGATGCGAATCCTCTAAGGGAAGCCGGTAGGAATCGTGTTATGCTCTATGAAAGACCTTTGCGAGGACGAAGTGACATCTGGTCGAAGCTTGTTTAAAACCAACAATTCAAATCTTCGACACGAAGAATATGAAGACGTGATGGGTATCGAAACATAACACGATAAAACAAAAAAAAAAAAAAATACTGAAAAAATATTTGATTTTCTTTTAAATTTCTCGGATAAGTCACTTGGGATCGAAGTTGTTCGAATATTTACGTTTTAATTATTTGAGAACCGATGTTGGCAAACTATAAGGCGCTGCCGGGCACCGCTGCCGTAACAGCTATATGCCATACAATAACAAATACTTATTAGCAAAATCAAATCTGACGGACCGATGACTTCAAATGATTTTTCTGGCAACATAACCTCGTAAATAAGTATTGTGCGAGTGTCGTCTATTGAAGCTCCCACTTCTTGTAAGACTTCTATAATCCCTCATAAAATTTTGGTTACGTAATATGGGGGGACAGATAGACACCCCAACTGGTTTTTCGCAATTTTACTACACCATTATGACATGCGATGCACAAAAAAAACACCTTCTTTCAAATTTTTGTCGATAAAGTGCTAATCTCTGAGAAAAATTGCTGTGTAACATCCGGACGACGACCGACGACGCGACGGACATGACAACAATCAAGAAATTATAATGGTTCTGGTTTTGCCAGTAGGGTACGGAACCCAAAACGCAATAAATACACACCATTTTCCCACTTGATTTCTATGTTCTCATAGTTCTGTATTTTTAACCCCCGACTCAAAAAGAGGGGTGTTATACTAAGTTTGACCGTAATGTGTGTCTGTCTGCGGCACCGTAGCTCTTAAACGGGTTTACCGATTTGGGTGCGGTTTTTTTTAGTTAAAAATTGGGTTTGGTAGCGGTGGTTTTTAGACATAATATTTCATCAAAATCGGTTTAGCCGTTTGAAGATTAAACTTGTAACACCCCTCATTTTACGTTGCGTCGCCGCGTCCGGGTGAAACGGTCGGCGCGACGGTCTATGAAAACGCCAAGCAGACGATGCTCTGCAATATCACTATTGCAGAGCAGAGTTACATTCATATGTACCTAACTATGCAATTGTAGAAGGATAACATTTTCATTACCAAGCCGTACACCGACGTAACAATGCTTTGATCAAAATATTACCTACAACTTGAAAGGCCAATAAATATATTTTTTTTACTTTTTAGAGGCTTTTCTTTGGGTCGGGGGTTTAAATTTTTTTTAGATGTTTTATTGGGTGTGCTGTCATATTTTATCTACACGTCAAAATGCTCTTATGTTAGCCCGGTAGAAGGTCTATTAAAATAAACAAGAAGATATATCCCAACACTTAAAATTGTTCGTAAAACAAAACATTCACACGACAGTTGTGATGTTACATCCGTATTCTATTTTTCCTCGACCGTGCGCTCGAGGTCATGGTCTGGCGAAAATACTACGCGTATTAAGAATTTACTTTTGTAATAAACTAATCTTCTATGTATAAACGTATAAAAAAATAATTGACGTTTGTTAGTCTCACAAAAACTCTGGAACGACTGGGCCGATTTGGCTCATTTTGTTTTTTTTTTGTAGAAGTCCAAGGCAGTTTTAAAAGGTGAGAAAATAAAAAGAAAATCTATTTATATAAAAGTGAACGACGTTTTTTAGTCTCACAAAAAGTTCAGACAACTTTTATTGGCGGTACGAAGTTCGCCCGGGTCGGCTAGTAACACTTAAAACTTATTTATGTCGGAGGATGTATTCGGAATCAAGTTGATTGTTGGTTTCAATACACTAGCTCGAAAGCTTACTAATAATATTTATTAAATCCTAACTTAATTTAATCTGTTTCCATAGATTTTGATATTGTATAAAATTTTATTAATTTCTTTAAAAGTTACTATTTTGTTTTACGTAGCAGAGCGCCTCGAGCTGGGCCGAGGCGCCATCTTGACAGATTGCGCGCATGTGCAGGACACGTTAGCGGAGCGGGAATTTATGACGTTTTGGTCCAAAACGCGTTGCCAGAAGGTTACATATCTTAAATTTTTCGTAACTTTTGACCCTCTCGCTTAACATGTAAGTATTTTTTTATATTTAAGGCAATTTTCGTAAATTTTGAGGACAACGAGAGTTGTAATACCAGATTTTTATTGCAAACAGTTTACGAACGCATCCAAATTGAACGCACCTAAAACTGGCGCGTCTAAAAGTATATCACTCCTTAACATACTCAGAGATGGCTCTAAATGAAACGCGCCATAACAAAATGAAACATTTTTTGCATTAATTAAAACTTGATTTTGCATGAGCGTGTGCGCGTACGTTTCCTACTTTGCGAGTTCGCGCGGTTTCGTAGGTACTTAGCTCAAAAAAGAAAATTAAAAAAGTACAGAAAAGCGATTCACTAGTACTCAATTTAATACACAATAAAGAGAGATGACAAATCATCGTTTTTTTAGCATTGAGGCGATTTTGCCCTTTATTAACAGCCCTCTTAAGAACATATGGTAAAAAAGTACGTTAACGGGTTCTATACATATCGAATACTAGTACCTAGTTGGTTCAGTGTAAAACTAACAGATGCACCACCTGTCGTGGATTTGGTTCAAACTAATAGAATAAGTTAGGTGGTGCCAGACTAGATAGTAACAACTGTGAAGATGGCGCTGCGAACAAATAAAACTATAGAGTCCGTTTTATCATAAGACTAGCTGACCCAGCTAACTTCGTACCGCCAATAAACTTACATACATAGACATACTTTTATGCCATATATCATACAAGGTACGATAACCATTCGGTACATAAGTCTAGCTAACTTCCAGTCCATCTTTGAGTTTAGTATGAATGGTAGTAATGTTTTGGCGTTTCTCGTGGCCTGTTGGCATCATTTTCTAATTGTGCTTTTTCTGCTTAATGCGGATGTTATGTATGTGCCTAGGTATTCGAGTTAATTTATTTGTGGGCGAAAGGACAATTCCAGAAATACGTATTAGGCAATTGTCACGTTTTGAACAAAACGTTAAGGAAACAACTAACAAGAACACTAACTTTTTAATTAAAATACAAAATTACGTGCCAATTGCCTTATTTATATAACTGTCGATTCGCCCAAAAATAAATGATCTTCGTGCCTGTCGCCTTATAAAATATTATATTAATTAAAAGTGACGATTTACCCGTTGGGGCGAGGTACGAATCGAGTTTAAGCTTTTTGTAACATAGACCTACCAAAACCTTACAGTAATGATGTTTGCAACTGTGCTGAAAATCAGGGCCGCACGGGTCGTTCGATCAGTTGAAATTAAATAAGATACCGCCAGATCCTATCGAATAAAATAAAAAAGGAATAAAACAAAAAACATGCCCACCACGCCGTCAACGTAAAGATACGGCGGCGGCGGCGGCGGTTCGGTTATTATTATGATTATTCAAGTAGTCTGTATTGGTGGAATACCCCAGTATTCGCCATGATAGTCAGCATGGTGGCAACTGGGGCTGACTGCTGACATCAATCGGTTTGTAACTAATCTTCAACTATATCTGACGACCCTGCTTACTCTCTTTTGGTACTATACTTTTAAAAATAAAGCAAGTAACACATTCAACGATTGCCAAATGGGTTAATGCACTGGTTCACTGACAGGTTTGGACATAAATTGAGTCAAAGAGATCGTCGACCACCTTGGCAAGTGCCAAGCGTGGTCACTGCGGCGTTACCCTTCAATGTCGGTCGTTGAACCAAAATAACAGAACCGTATTTTGGTAATTGACATTTACGGATTGTTGGTGATTGGACACACATTTCATCGAAATAAGGATATCACACATTTAATCGAAATAAGGATATCATCGTCATCATTTCAGCCAATAGGCGTCACATCAAATTAACTACCAACTTAATTTGCTCACCATCATCAATATTTCATCCGAAAGACATCCACCGCAGGACAAAGCAACCCCCCCCCCCTCCAAGCACTTCCATTTCGGCCGGTTATGTAGTTCTCGCATCCAGCGTATTCCTACGGCCTTCACCAGGTCGTCGGTCCACCTTGTGGGAGGCCTTCTAACGCTACGTCTTACGCGGTCGCCACTCCAGAATCTTTCGGCCCCAATCAGCCACCTGTTCTGCGAGCAATGTATTGCCCAATACCACTTAAGTTTGGCAATTCTTTGAGCTATGTCGCTTATCCTGGTTTATCCTTCGGATCTCTACATTTCTGATTCGATCGCGTAGGGAAACTCCAAGCATAGCAATTAATCTTCATTGCCATTTGGATAACTTCCACCCTTTTTTGAGGCCCATTGTGATCGACCACGTTTCAGTGCCATAGGTCATCACTGGCAACACGCACTGGTCTTGGTGATGCACTTCCATCTTGAGACACGAAGATGTGGGACGAGAAGGTATTACATATACATAGCTTCCCGAACGCTGCCCAGCCGAGTCGGATTCGACGATTAACCTCTTTCTCGAAGTTGGACCTACCTTACTGGATAGTTTGTCCTAGGTAATCAAAATCGTCCACTACTTCGAGTGTAGAGTCTCCGATATTCATGAGGGTAGGTAAGACATGAGCATTAGACATGACATTGTACTGTTGTTCTGGGGCTGTTTGCCAGATTCGTAACGGGGTCACTGGTGGACGAGTATAACTGTCCATAAAACTTCTCAATCTCTTTCAACAGCTCAGGTTTGGCGGATACGACTCTGCCATCATCGGTCTTCATTTTCAAAATCTGGCTATGCTCAATAGATTGTTCTCTTGCAAAGACCTTGGAGCCCTTGTTCCGCTCTATCGACGGTCGCTTTACAAGGACTTAGAGAGCTCAATAGACGGATCAGTCTTCACTGCAAGGTCATTTCGCGCCTCTTCTCCATGACAACCACAAAGATGCAATAATAATAATGATAGCCATTTAACAACATTATAAATATTCGTTTGATAATAATAAGTTTTAATAGATAAATCATAAGCTACTGGCCAATAAACAAGGTTTAACAAGGCCGTTTCCATTGTTTTACTACCTTAGTTTTCAGCTACCGCCGGCAGATTAAAAGTCTGACCCTCCGAAGTGTTCTATCTGGCAAGTTTTTGTTTGTTTTATATTTAAAACATCCAGTGTGTTATTATCTGTTTTATTGTTTTTATCTGTATTTTTTATATAGGAGAACACACAATTTTTTACACATTTCACATTACATTCATTCCACAACGTTACAATCACTCTACTACATTACATTTGGCTTCCACAGACTTCAACGTCCGCACCCGGCTAACCATTGAAGCTTTCAAAATGAAAATTTGGACAGTAGGTTTCTTATGCGTCGCGCGACCTGGGACCTTAATCTGCTATTTTTATAAATTCGTCATTCCAACACGATCCCATTGTCATTCATTTGTCATTTTGCTAAAAGTTCGTAATCTGCTAAATTCATAATGGTCGATCATTGGTCGGAAAAGGTCTCGTAATAGAATTGTGTCTTAATGGCATTTTCGTATTGCCATTATTATAAAACTGGTTAGTAGAAATGTTTTTCGAAAAACTACTACTAAATTTGAACATTTATTCATGCCAGATTTCATTTATATATATTTTTACATATTATTTATTAGTGTTATAAGCAATCTAAAGTAATAGGAACTTCGTAAATTAAGTCAGTCATTCATTTGTCATGATGTACGAGATTACCAATAAATGACATTTCTTTCAATGGAGTGTCAGTGTCTGACAATTGGAAAGTCATAATGACGTCATTTTATTAGTAGATTATCAAACTTGTCAAAATCAACAATTATGAAATCAATGATACACCATTCTGACACTATTGTAATAGCAGACTTGAGGCCCTGGGCATTCACTAAGAAAGGTTCCTTGTAAACCTAGGAGGGACTGTTAAATCCTCATTTGGGTAGCTTTTCCTAAATATGTTGGGGATGGCTTCCAGCCCTATCGGATGCAGCTGAATACCAGTATTTCACAAGGAGCGACTGCTTATCTGACCCCCAAACCCGGAAAATAAAAAGCCTAAATATACATGTTATAGGTACATGTATATACGTCATTTGTCATTCACTATTGCTCGCGTATTTATTATTCCAACAGCTTCCTTCACCTACTAGCTTTTCTACGAAACATGGGTACCTATTAAGCAACACTGCAATCTTGCAACAATGTTCCTAGTTACCTAAACAATGTACGGAGGATCCCGTTTCATAATGTTGCAGTAGATTTTAATAGGAAACATGTTTACATAACATTGCTTGTTATGTTTGTAACATATTTGGACGTTGAGGTAACATATGGCTTTCCCTGTATGATTTATTTATTCTAAACTTCGGGCAGTAAGCAACGATTTAAAACCCAGTACCTAGTATTGGCTGAAATACTGCGATACTGCCATATCATTTATTTTGGTATGGATTTTGACTTGTTTCCATTTTATAATAATGTTAATTTTAGTCCTACTTATATATATTTTATGTTGGACGGTCTCCCACAAGATGGACCGATGACTGGGTGAAGATTGCGGGAATCCGCTGGATGCATAAGCATAAAACCGTAAGAGGATAGCACCTACCCTATCGTGTGTGTAGGTGCAGGATTACATCGGACTTCTTCCTAAGTAGGTATGTATAGCTAAAACCACACAATTAAAACATAGATACAAAACGGATTTAAAATCCCACATAGCGGTTTTATCATCATCATTATCATCCGCCTAGCCTTTTCCCAACTACGTTGGGGTCGGCTTCTATTTTTTTACTATTGGCTTAGGGGGCGTCCATTAATTACGTGAGGCAATTTTGGCCACTTTTCGACCCTCACCCCCGCTCTGGTGAGATGTCGTGATATTTGGCTCGACCCTCTTCCCCTCCCCATAATCTCACGTGAGATATTTCAAATACGGGCCTTTAGTGTAAAAACGCTGCTTCTTCTGTGCTTATTTGCGTTGGATTTATGCGTTGCATTTGGCTGGCTTGACTGGCCGGTGGCAGTTTAACCATCGAGGAGCTACTGTGCTACTTTGTGGCGTTCGCGTAACCGCGTTAAATATTATTTTGTAGGATTTAGCCATATTGGCGGAAAAAGATGTTCGACATCATTTAGCCCGGTTTTCTCGTAATGTTACATTGTTTCTTTGCGGAAAAAAATATGAATTACGTGATATTTGCCGAGAAGCTCCCTCCCCCCACGTGAGATTGGGTGAGATTCGACTCGACCCCCCCCCCCTAAACGCCTCACGTAGTTAATGGACGCCCCCTTACCTAAAATTTTAAAAATAAAATAGAATTCACTGATGTCTCACATGACGTGATCACATCTACTCCCAGATTGAGGATATACAGGAAAAGTTTTTATTCAGTGCCCAAACTGTAACCATGAATTCAGTATTTTTTTTAATATTATTTTTATTATTTTGCGCAGAAATTTTTCGTCGATTATACAAAAAAAAATAAGCGTTTCATAGAAAAGTGCAATAACCACGCGGTCAAAATGTATGGAACAGCTGACAGTGAACTAAACTTTTCCTGTATTAAAAAAAAATTGAATGATTTCAATTGGTTTTAAAGTTTGTTGTTAAAGTAATACGTAATCACTTTACCGTCCACGTGGTCGTGGTTTACCTATACTTAAAACTGGATTGGAACCACGAATTGTGGTTTAAAACTGTTTATGTACACACGATACTACACACGATAGTCGGCCTAAACACTTTCGATAAGGAAGCTTTTGTGGAAGCTTTCGTTCATATAAAACTCACTATTTAGCATTACAAAACACACTACGCGAATATGAGACACCGTCCGATAATGGTATTACCTGGTACCTACTTCTACTGCCACTTTAGTTAATATTAAATTCTCAGCTGTACACCGCTACTAACGGTGTCAGCTATCCAAAAAGTGTGTTGTTAAATTGCAAAGAAGTTGTTGCCATGTTCTTGTCGTGGTGAAAACCCAAAACACTGCGCGGAGCTATAGTAAACTTTGTGAACGAAACCATAGCGAGATCTAATTCGACGCCAACGCCATCTAGGCAGCAGCCGGTCATTTAAAAATCACCCCAACCCGCGCGACCGTATACAGGTAATACAGGGCAAACGAATGAGTTTAAAAGTATTTAAATTATAATTGTATGTGTTATCTAGAGCTATAAGTATTGTTCCATACACGAGAGGACACAATAACAGTGCTCGTCGCCATAGCAATCTGCGACAACGACGTACCAAGTAGTTTTACGCCTAATTTAATTTAACTCTAACTAGTGAGCTGCCACTGCTTTACGATTAGACAAAATATCGACATTTCTTTACTACTATTTGTGAATTTAAAAATAATGTATTGTACCTGCCGAAATCAATTGTCTAATGTCGGATTCCTATAATTTACGGACAATTTTAAGTTATAATTTGGTCTCTTGTATCTTTACCAATAATGAAGCAGACCCAATTTTTTCGCATAGTAGACCCACCCTATGTGCAAGTCTAGCTATCACAGGTAAAATTGGCTTACGAAACTATTTATTTGCCTAGGAAAATATTTATAAATATTGGTATTTATAGGAACAGAGCATAAATAATGTAAATAACCGTGCTCTTAAAACAGCCCAAAAACTATTCAGTACAGCATAATTGCATGATATGCATAATCAGCCTATGTTCCCACTACTGGGACACCGGACTCTTCTCTTCGAGTGGGAGTGAGCAGTAATCTACCGCGCGGGCCCAGTGCGGGTTAGCAGATGTCACAGTCATGTCTTCGAATTTTTCGTTCTAGGACATGCCGGTTTCTTCACGATGTTTTCCTTCACCGTTTTGAGAGCAATGGTGATGGAGTTATTTACACAAAGTGTAGCGACAGTTTCCTGTTTTATTAATGTATACTAGCTTTTGCCCGCGGCTTCGCCCCCGTAGCTGTTCGAAATTTTCTCAAGGGGACGTATTACCGGAATAAAAAGTATCCTATGTCCTAACCCAGGTCATGGTCTGCCAGGGGTGCGGGTTGTTCGAAAGAGATACCGCGGCCCCTGACACACAGGCAACTGAGGGAACACGGGTGGGTTTTAGTCAGTAAAAGTCTGACACGGCCTCCTGCTTCCCACCGAAAAAAATAAAAACCCAGGTCATGGTCTTATCTTTTCATCCAAATCCATTCAGTTAGGTGTGAAAATATAACAGATAGAGTTAATTTCGCATTTAAAATTATGTTTTTTTCCTCGACGCATGGACTTAACTTTTGGTGAATGACGTCTAAATTGTATGTAATTGTAGATGATGGGTAAACTTCGATTACTCGATACACTTGAGTAACTTAAACCGAAACCATTCAGCCGTTTTTATGTGATAGAGTTGCCAGTGACTTCACCCGTGTAGAGGTCAGGAATTGCTGCCCAGGTACTTAATACCGAGATAAAAAAGTATGCTATAATCTGGTTTATAAACTATCTGTGTGCCAAATTTGATCCATATCCGTTCAGCCGTCTTTGCGTCACCGAGTAGCAAACATCCAAATTTTCACATTTATTATACTACAGTAGGAAGTAGGCTATTAAGGTGAACCTAGTCCACATTTTTTGCATACAAACTTCGGGAGTGTTTTACTCCACTATCTGACATGGCACATCCAAAGTAAAATATGATATTGTTTTGTCTCATTATTAATATTGTTTGTACGGAAACAGAATACTAAAATAAAAACCCATTAAACAGTTAGGAGCCAACAAAGATTCGTTTTTCTTGCTAATTTTACTTAACTTTGGGCGTGTTTAAGTAATAAAAGAAGTGTAAAATCTCCAAAACCAAGTCGGTACCGACAAAGTTCAGTTATCGAAAAGTTCAATAAACTTTATTGGTCATTGATTTATGCATTGGCTTTTTCATAAAACCCGCTCTTCCAAAGGACTTTTTCTTAATTTTTTCGCGATTTTTTTACTATAAATGATCCTGCATCTCACTCAATAACGTTATGCGTGTAGACTAGATAGAGTGTAAAAGTAATTCCGATAGGTATCCTATTAACAAAAGATAAAAAATCATTTAATTTCATTTGTCCAACAAAAAAAACAAGTGCTGTTTATAGCAGACTAGCACTTCGCCCGCGTGAAATGTATAGCCCATGTTAATCCAGAACATAGCTCTAGAATAATGTAGCTTTCCAAAGGTGAACGATTTTTTAAGTCGGTTGAGAATTTTTTGAGTTTATCCATTACGAACGATCAAATCTTTCCTCTTTATAATATTAGTGTACGAAACTATGAAAGACACTTACAAAATTGACAGGTTGTCGGCTATCACCGGTCACTTGTCGGTTTTAGGTATTAAATTGGCCCCTGAACGTCACGCACGTTGTCTCCATATCTAGACAGAGTGTTAGCAAATTTAAAGCAAGGACGCGCTCAATGGCGCGCTGCCCTCAACGTGTCAACGTCATGTTACTTCGCACAGCTGTGTGTCATCAGCTGTATTCTGAGCTCTTCGGAGCAACACTATTGTTGTAGTCTAGCTCGAACTTTCAACACTACAATGATGTGCTTCCAAGGCACGTCCTAAAATAAAACTAAAAAGAAAGTTATTTTTACGTAAATAATGGAAAATGTTCAGTTATGGTTTCAACAGAGTTGTGCGTGCCGATTTTGGTCTGTGGAATAGATGGTCACCAAAACCTGATTACCTGATTTATTCTTCATTTGGCCCACTGAGTATTGTCCTACATAAAAAAATCTTAGTCGTCCCAAACAATATGCTTCTACATACCGAGACCCCTCCGTGCCTCAGCAAGCACGTTAAGCCAATGGTCCTGGCTGTCGTTCCAAGATCTTTGACAGTCGATACGGGAAGTCAGAATGCTGAATGACGACCAGTCTTACCATATATCTTGTTATCTTGTGACAGGGTTGTGGATGTTAGATAGACAGTCACTCCATGTTAAATTCCGGTAATTGCGGCATCGGGTTAGACTGGAGACCGACCTCAACATAGTTAGAAAAGACAGATGATGATGATATTCCTATCTGGAGTCTAGAAAGGTTATTATCAACGGGACTGGCAGCTCGCCCCTATTACATAGGACTTTAATATACATAGGGGCGAGCTGCCAGTTGTGGTACACCATAACTGGCTATTTGCGAGCGTTCTACACATCTCTTTGTATCCCTTTTAGAAATAAAAGCGTGATGATTGAAAAATTGGATAAAAATCAATCATTATGAGAATTTAATTTATTAATTCTGTGACGTATCTGATGATTATTTCACACAATTAATAAATCACAACATCAAGCGTGTTTTCTCCGAAGGAATAGGCAGAGGTTGTATCTGTCGTACGGCCTCGTTTCCCCAGATATGTTGAAGTACCATCAGGTAATAGGGGGCACGCCTATTTCTATCAACTGGGCACAAATCCAAACTTCGGGACTCCTGCTCCAAAATCCTGATGAAAAATTCCACTAATATGTTGCCCGACCTGGGAATCAAACTCAGGATTTCATGCTCGTTTAGCCACGCAAAACCAGCGAGACAGACATATATTCATGGAATTCTGTAAAACACACATATAACATCGAGCCTGTGATCTCTGAAGGGTTTGGCAAAGGTGTACCTTCCCGCACTGGGCCCGCGTGGTCGATTACGGCTCGTTCCCTTTCACAGAGAGGAGGCCTGCCTATGTCGCAGCAGTGGGAACATTACCCATACGTAGAGACTGGTTGTGTTGTGTGGTGTGTGTACCTCTAGTAAATCAACATATAACCAGTAATTAAGGTACGAGCCTATTAAAGCACCTATAGATACTAAAATGTTCATACGACTTGCTATTTCTTCTCCAAACAGCTGATTTGGCTCTAGCGCTGACCGTGTCCAACCAAAATAGTTTTTATTTATAATTTTACAAACAGTTTCTGGATCAAATAAATAATACGACTCCGATATTTATTGCATGTTGTAACATTTATGTGAAGAAATTATAGATTTATCGATCTAAGAATAACTTTAGTATCACGGTTTCCTTAATCACTGAGGATTGAGGGTAGGCCGTCGCTATGCGATATTGGCTGATCTGTGGTTTTGGGATGTTGTTGTGATTGCGAAGCTGAGGTTACGTGATTTTGTTTAAATATTTATTTAAAACTAGCTGCTGCTCACGGTTTATCCCACGGGAACGTGCTGCTCTGGACAAAAAGTACCCTATGTATATTGTTATAGGCAGCTATCTGTGAACGTTCGAATGTCAAAATCTGTGCAGCCGTCTCGGAGATTAGCCGGAACAAACAGACAGAACGACAGATAACAGAAATAAAAAAATAAATATGTTTTTGTTATAAGTAGGTTCCGTATATAGCTACCGCCGTCCATCTAGATGGACCGACGACCTAAAGGAAGTGGATGGGACAGACTGGATGCGGAAGGTGGAGGATAGGGTGTTGTGGCTTGCGGCGCAACATGGGCCAGCCCTATGTCCAGCAGTGGACTGCGATAAGCTGAGTTGATTGATTGACCGTATACTTTCTTATGCATTTAGTAAAAAAACTGTTATTTTGACATCTAACTGAGCTTTCTAACAAATAAATAACATTGAACTGTCTGTTACAAACAGACGCTTCAATTTTATTTATTTGTTAGATACCTCACCAACAGGAATTTATGAATAAAAAACTTGAGCTCGCAGAAAAAGGAATTCGGCTCTAATTTATGTTCAGTTTTTAGAACTAGGCTACTACCCACTGAATTAGGGTAAATGCTTTCATATAATATAAGTAGAGAAAGTATAGACACTAGTTTTTTATATCATCATCATTTCAGCCGAAAGCCATTCACTGCTGGACATGGGCCTTCCCTAAGTACCGCCACTTTAACCGGTTCTGTGCTTAATTTTTGGGGGGGTTTGCCATAACCACCATTCTTGGCAGGTGGGGTTGCTGATCGCAGTATGGTGATAAAATGCCACTGTAACGTCCCTGCTAGGGCAGGTAAATTAAAAAAACTCAAAGAAGGAGGTAAGGGCACAGATGTTTATTAAAAAAAAGAAGAAAAAGAAAAATTGTTAGTTCCAGCAGTAAGCTGGCGTGAGTTCATGATATCGAGTGCGTATTAGTTCTAGCCCGCCTAAAGAAAACCACTATCCTAGTAGTTCCGAAGTCGTAGGAGACCAGTGGCAGCCAGGTAGGTAAAGAACGCTGTTGCCCATTCCCAAGTAAGTCCCCTAGTCACCTTTTGCGACACATACGGGATGAGATAGGATAGGATTGTTTATTTATTCGTTTATAATTAGAATTGTATGATTTTTTATTTGACACTTTATAAATAGGTAGGTGTATATATTTATCTGTGAACAATAAGAAGATTAATTAATAAACCTTCCAACTGAAATAAGAATCCATCGTCCACACATCGCTAAATATTGTAAAACAAATTTTTGCCAGTTTTGTTTGTCACGTTTATTATACCGAACCATCTCGTCGGATCGGCCGCACACTATTTTAACTACTCTTTAACACAAGACCTTTGCACTCGTTGCATGCCTATGAGGTTGACGCCTCTATAGCCCTTCCACTACCAATACCTCTGCACTAAACTGTCGAACAATTTCTTCTTATTGTGAAGGCTTACAGATGCGTCAACCTGATAGGCAGGCAACGACTGCAAAGGTGTTGTGTTAAGAAAGTGAGCGGTAGTTAAAATGGTGTGCGGCTGACCTACAGCAAACACAAAGAACGCGAATTTAAGACACTCTATGCCGCTGTCGCACGTCATGTTCAACACTGGCGTGTATTGGAGGAGGTGGAGACGTTCTCATGACCGCAGATATATCCGGATTGACGTTTCCGCCCAAACTTCGAGTGGCCCGGTCCAAGCGGCCCCGGCCAGAGTTGAGGATGCCTCGCGATGGGTGCTCAAGTGACTGAACCGGGAAGCCTTTTTGGTGGCCTCAATGCTGCAGACCTGGTTGGACTTACCAGTCAGGCCTGTCGATATTGACGAGGAGGCTGAATGGTTCCGGGAGCACATGACACAAATCTGTGATGCTGCGATGCCCCGTATTGGTGGTGGTCGTAAAATATTGCGCAGTTGCGCATCGCACGCGTGGCAGCGCAACGCCCGTACACCAGGCTCCGACGGAGGCGCCGACGAACACCAGAAGCGCTAGTAAGATAGGCGGAACTGAATGAGGTGTACAGTACAGATTGGCGAAGAAGGGTCTTCAGCTGGAAATAAAGCAGACAAGCGCCCAAGCCCATGATAAATTGCTGGCAATTCTAGAACGAGATCCGTGGGGACGTCCTCACAGTTTGGTTAGAGCAGTGTTCTTTCGTGGGCACCCCCACTGTCTCGTAGCCTCCAGCCGCAGCTGCTAGAGAGAGTAGTGAGCGCTTTATTCCCCTCACAAGGGGTGCACATACCACCGCATAAGGTTGCAACGCGCCTGATGTGACCCCGGTAGAACTGAGAGCGGCAGTACAAAGGCTTCAGGCCAAAAACACTGCTCCAGGACCAGATGGCATTCCTGGCCGTGCATGGGTTCTGGACATCGGGGCTCTCTGGCCCCGATTAGTAGGACTCTTGAGTGCATGTTTAGAGAGGGACCAGTTTCCACGCCACTGGAAGACTGGAAAACTGGTCCTGATAAAAGAGGAAGGGCGTCCTGTGGACTCTCCATCCGCTTACCGGCCCATTGCGTTTCTGGATAAGGTAAGCAAACTCATCGAGAGAATTATTACGCAGTCTGTAATAATTCTCTCGCATCCAGCACATGGCAAAAGAGGGGCCAGATCCGGCGGATAACAACTTAGGTTTTCGTAGAGGGCGCTCTAGAATAGACGCGACCATGCGCGTGACACAATTATGGTCCTGGCGCAGGAAGCAGTGGTCCGCGGTGAGGTCGCCAACGACCAACGAGGTAGTCATATTGGCATATTTATTTAAATTCGTTTAAATTATTCCTGTGATTGTAGGTATGTGACATGCCGTACGTCTATGAAGAATAAGAAGATTAATTAATAAACCTTCCATCGGAAATGAGAATCCATCATCCATACATCATTAAATATTATAAAACAAAGTTTCGCTCATTTTGTTCGTCTCGTTTATTATACCGTTCTGTTTGACTTGCTGTTAATACAAACTGACACTACAGGCAACTCGTTAATTATTTAAAACAAATTACAACTGATTTTATTCGTGAGAAAATATGTCAAAACAAATTTCGTGAAAACAAAAACAGATGCCAGAAATAATGAGATGTGCCATTTTTCCATTTATTAGCTGTAACATTTTGTTGCTATCGTCATCATTCCCCTGCCCTTAAAGGTTATTTGAGGCCGGCACAACATGTTTTTTTTTTCTTACTTCTCGTCCACTCGGTATTCACCCCGTTTCTAGCCATATCATCTTTCACATAGTCCATTCATAGTTCTTTGATCTTCCCCTGCTCTTGTAGCCCGCCATATTCTTAAATTTTCTTGCCATCATGATTCTCCTGCCTTAAGGGGAATCTAGTCGCTGGCTCGAACTCACTGGTGGGCCTGGTTAAAAAGCACGCTGTCTCACCAGGTTTCGTGTCCGACAGAGGTAGTATCAGTGTTAGTCTACACGCAAAACGTTATTGAGTGAGATGCAGGATCATTTAAAGTAAAACAGGCGCGTTAAAAATTAAGAAAAGTCCTTCGGAAGATCGGGTTTTATGGAAAAACAACTGCATGAATCAATTACCAATAAAGTTTATTGAACTTTACGATTATTGAACTTTGTCGGTACCGACTTGGTTTTGGAGATTTTACACGTCTTTCATTACTTAAACACGCTCAAAGCTAGGTTAAATTAGCAAGATTAACCAATCTTTGTTGGCTCATTACTTTTTAATAGCTTTTTATTTTAGTATTCTGTTTCCGTACAGACAACATTAATAGTAAGATAAAACCCTACTATGTTTAATTTTTGATGTACATGGTCTAACAGTGGAGTAATACACTCCCGAAGTTTGTATGGAAAAAATGTCGACTAGATTCACCTAAAGGGAAATTTATTTGGGGTCGGTGCAACAAGTATTTTCTTTCCATACTTATTTCTCTATTTCGTCGTCGTCTCTGCAGTCACCCTTCTAAGCATATCATCTTCCACACAGTGCATTCATAGTTTCTTTGGTGTTCCCATACTCTTGTAACCATCCATCCTACTAATATTATAAATGTGAAAGTTACAGATGTTTGGGTGTTTGTTGCTCAATCGCGCAAAAACGGCTGAACGGCTTAGGATGAAAGTTGGCACACATATATGCTTTAGTATGATGTGTTTTTAGAAGCCAAGCAGTCATATCTACCTACGTAGGCGCCTACCTGATTCATAAAATCAGAAATACATTTAATGAATGAAGGTATTTCGTAAAGACTGGTAATTTTCACCACTCATTTGTTCTGGCAATGACCGACTCCCAGCTCAGAACGACGCGAAGCAACTTCGGTCTTATGTACCTACCTACTTTGTAAACATAAAACATACGGAATCGATATTCGTTTGAATAAATGTTGCAATCGGATTCATAAATACAACGTTAATGTAATCATACTGAAACTTTTATGGCAACATTGTCGATTACAAGTATAAAACATGTGCCGAATTGAAAACTCGAATTTTGTATTATTTTCAGAATGACTAATCGGGAATTGCTCCGTGCAAAAGCCGAAAACACGATGGTCGTGATTAACCTAGCTAGGTTAATGGTGTATCTATACAAATCAGGGAGCCTTGACTCCCTAAGCACGAAGATTGTAGTTTTGGTCGTCCGAAAAAGTTCATAATTCGGGAGTAGGGTGCACCTCTAAGTATCGACCGACATTCGGACGGGCCCGTATCTTTATTGAAGGATTTATGGCCGATTCCTATAATTTACGGACGGTTGTAGATTAAAATTAAGATTACAACAAACAACACATACATACACTCATACTCACATTCACACTCCCTCTCCCTTCTCACGCACACACATGCACACACCTCAACACTCACACTTATTTGATTAATACTAATAAATTAATGTGCATTATAATCGTGAATCGTCACTTTTTCACACTTGTGAACTTCAGTTTGAATATATAAAGATTTTGACCGATCACTGTCTCTTAAGGGCCTACGTCCCGTTTGGTAGCGTAACACGGTCACTTTATGAACCGTACTGCTCATTAACGGCTTGTCTTGAAGATTTGAAAAATATATGATTTTGCTATACATTCATTATCATTTTGCCGAGAGTACTTTTTTGTATGGTTAGTATTTTTGCTGTAAAAAAATATTTTCCAACACGCAATATTTTGGCTTCTATTCCATACTCCTACTAGACGGCTTCGTTATTTGGAAAAAAAAAATACACTGAAAAATAGATAGTTAAAGGTACCACAGAATCGCTAGAGCACAATTGTAAATTAATCGAAGGAATATCCCCATTTTGAGATAAAGGCTCAGAGGTGCCCTGCGCGGGCGCGGGCGGCAGTCGTGCTTTAGCATACAAACGGGAGATGAGGATACTATGGGCCTTAAGATAGGTAGGTACAGGTCTCCTAGTTTAAAAGACAGGGTTCATATTTTTTTTTAGACGTAAATGCTATTATATTTCTAGCACTTTGTTTTGAACTGTGTCTGTGTGTATTATTTGGATAAATAAACAATTTTATTTATTTATTTATTATTTATCTGGAACTAGCTATCAAAGGTAAAATTAGCTTACGAAACTATTTATTTGCCCAGTGTGGAAATAAAAAATGCTACAATTGGTAAGTAGAACGATCCGTTTTTGTTTATAGGACCGAGCATTAGAGAGTAGAGACTGGCCGTGCCGGGGATGTCGACGGACGGTGCTCAAAAATATCAATGTGTACATTTTATCTGTACTCCTTCTTAGTTCTTACTTCGTCCGGGCTGGCGACGGAGCTTATTAGGGCCCACCACAGACCAGGGCCTCAAGTCTGCTATTACAATAGTGTCAGAATGGTCCATCATTGATTTCATAATTGTTGATTATGACAAGTTTGGTAATCTACTAATAAAATGGCGTCATTATGACTTTCCAATGGTCAGCCACTGACACTCCATTGAAAGAAATGGCATTTATTGGTAATCTCGTACATCATGACAAATAAATGACTGACTTAATTTTCGAACTTCCTACTACTTTAGATTGCTTATTTAAAAGAAAGTATAAATAATATGTAAAAATATATATAAATGAAATCTGGCATGAATAAATGTTCAAATTTTGTAGTAGTTTTTCGAAAAACATTTCTACTAACGAGTTTTATAATAATGGCAATACGAAAATGCCATTATAACACAGTTCTATTACGAGACCACTGACCGACCAATGATCGACCATTATGAATTTAGCTGATTACGAACTTTTAGCAAAATGACAAATGAATGACAATGGGATCGTGTTGGAATGACGAATTTATAAAAATAGCAGACTAAGGCCCCTGTTGTCTCGTGCCGGGCAGGGCCCTGTTAAGTGTAGATAGACCCTAATGTGCAGCGCGTCTTTTCATTGCATACAACTCGGCTTATACAAATAAGCTTCCTCGGATCGTGTGTTAATCATTGGTGAAAGCTCCAGAGTAACCCGCGAAATTATATTTTTTTTGTTTTTTTGCAAAATGGACATCAGTGTAAGGTTGCATGTTGAATAAAAAAAGATTCACGACCGTAACACGTATGTATTTACAGAATTATCTATAATTATATTAATACGTGAAGCAAGACGGGGCTGAACCACACACACACACAGGACAGGACACACACACACACACACAGACACACACACACACACAGGGATGGGGAAACTCCGGTCCGCGATCATCAAACAAAAATCAAGTGAAGTCATACTAAAGTGACCGAGATGTTCACTTTAGTATGACTTCACTTGACTTTTGTAGACAGTTTGACATCAGAGAACTCGCTTTCAGTGGATTTTAGAAATTCTTGGAATTGTTGAAGCATCTAACCCCGTGAACATATCGTGTTGGTACGTTTTACAACCACAATTAAGCTGTGGCAATGCATTTGCAAGAGAGTGTGGAACTTAAGAAAGGAGATTCAAGACAAAAACGAAATGGAACTAAATAGCTTAGCCAAAATGTAACATTTTATTTCGTTAGCAAATTACTGGCACGCGAAGGAAAGAGTTGCCCCATCTCTGCTCTAGGACGTGATAACAAGTACCTAGATACATATCTGCATCATGGGGCATGCATAAGCTTATGCTCGCTATGCATAATTCGCCTACAATGTTCCCAGGACACAGCTAGGCTACCTCTGTGAGAGGGAGTGGGTCGTAATCCACCACGCGGGCCCAGTGCGGGTTGGTAGATGTCACATGTCTTCGAATTTTTAGTTCTAGGACATGCTGGTTTTCGCTCGATGTTTTCCTTCACCGTCACAAAGTAAAGCGCATGGCTGGGTCATCATTATCCAGCCAGCCTTTCGGATGCAGCTGAATACCTGTATTTTACATGCCTTCATAACCCAGCGCCTGTCTGGGTCGTGGGATTAAATCGTCAGATAACTGAAGAAGTGTGAAATTACCACTAACAACATTTTCAGGAACGGAAACATATTTTGGCAACATACAATATGGCTAAAGTGCACTCAACTAGCTGGCAAGTCACAAGAGCATTACCTTTGCATGCACACAAAAAGTGAATGGATTGTCTATTCCTATCGTGGCGAGACCACACGTGGTGTGGTGATTGCGATTACATGCAAATGTTTTGATCATCGACACCTCGTATACTTAATATTTACACTGTCTGGTTCCCCTATTATCGTGTCTGTTGAGTAAGATAATAATGTCTTAAAATTCGACGGGTTTACATACATAGAAGTCGTGAATTTCCTTGCTTTTCAAACAGTTTATTCTATGTTATTAAATAATTATGATGATGTATCTATTATTATAAACCAAAATTTTACATTAAGGTTATCATCATCTGCCGGCGCGCAATACACCCTAATTGTGTAACACACTATCAATCACAATCTCAATCATTTTAAAGAATATTGCTAATACATTGCTTCATATGTTAGATTAATTTGAATAATAAACAACGTAAATAACGCAATGAATGTTGTTGAACTGTTAAAATGAAAGCGATTCCTTCTGTTAGTGTTACGAAATTACCCCGCGGGATCTTCAAGGCACAAGCAATGCCTTGACGATCCCGCGGGATAATTTAGCCGAGAGTTGGAAAACGAACGGTGTGTTTATTAAACGCGCTGGGATGCCCTCTGTTGGATTTTAAATTCTCGGTTCAATACCGAGAGTTGATAATCCAGTGCGCGATAGAAACCCGCCGAGATATTTTCACGTCCGTGTAAACGTGATCTAATCACTGTTTTGGTCAAGGGCGAGATTAGAAACTCGTCATACTAAAAATCTTTGCCTATTTAACTCAAAACCTTTCTTAGGCTGGTGGATGTCACATTGTTCATGGCCCATGGCCGCGCCATTGAAACGGTAAGAACACGTTATCGTTGATATCTCGCTGAAAAACCATCGCAAACGTCTGAAGTTTTTTGTAAAACCCAGATTTGAATTTGTCAAAATTAGTAATAATACAAAAAAATATCTGTACGACTATACCCTTCACCTTCACACGACAAGGTTGCTTAAAAGGTCTGTAGCGGTTTGAATTCTTTCAAATTTCAACATGGAAAACCACTTGACGAGGTTACGAAGGCTGATTGGATTGAATCTGCAATATACATATTTTAAAACTTTTCAAAATCTGCGCCAATGTGTCAAGATATGATAAATACTACCCAAGTGTATGTCGGACCACGCAACATTTCGGGTTCCGTAGTTCGAATGAATTTATTGCAAGAACAAACTAACGTTGTAGTTAATAAATATGTTCTCATACATCGATATACGTCACGGTAAATTCTCCTAATGCAAATGTAATTTTGTAATCGCATAAAAATACGTAAAACGAGTACTTGTGTGGACTTTTTCCTCTTCCTCTGCTGTGAGACCTTGCTGTTTGCTAAGTAATAACAACCGCACGATCAGATTAAGCTACGCTTGCCACGGTTGCCCGGTCGGTCCGTGGATGGGTGACCATCTTAACATATCACGACCCCACCGTGCTTCGAAAAGCACGTTAAGCCATTGGTCCCGCTTATTATTCGTGGATCTTTGACAGTCGTTACGGGTCCTCAGAAGCCCGAAAATCTTAAAACCAGCCTTACCAAGGGGTATAATATCACTCAGTAACTGGGTTTGGGTTGTTGAGATCAGATAGGCAGTCGCTCCATGTAAAATACTAGTATTCAGTTGCGTCCGTTTAGACTGAAAGCCGACCCCAATATAGTTTGGATAGGGAAAAGACTATGCTGATGATGATGTCGACTTCCACGCGTTTGGGAAAATGATATTGAGAGAGACAAACTGACAGACAACAAAGTGATCCTATATGGGTACAATAAGCGTTTTACCCTTCGATCAACGCTATTGTTAATCGAAGGTTTTAGCTAACTAGAGCGTCAAACGTCATTAAACCAATTCGCAAATAAACCTGGATGTAACGCTTTAGTGGAGTAACACTTTCGCTTGACATTCGCAACACGCTACTTATAAAAAACACATTAATTTATTTTGAAAATATAATTTCGCATCTAATATTAAATTCACATTTTTTCTTCTTAAAATTGATACATTAAAACGCCTATCCGCTGTCGGCCGAAGCATAGAAAACAAGACTATTTGATTTGATAATAAAACTGTGACGACCATTATGGCGTGGGCTTGTACGTGGGCAAGCTTAAACGAAGCAGATATATGTGTAATATCACATTTGATCATTTACATCAACACCATCGTCATTCTTCGTAACTTTTTATGATACAACAAAGTGGAGACTTCAAAGTTTAAAATTAATCGTGGTCTCATTTATAGACATTTATTTCTGGAACGTTGGGAACCTTTCTAAAATTAAATATGCCGTCAAAATAATGCAGTATTAAGATACGGAAAATAACGCCAAATGTAACAGGTTTTGGCTACGGTTCATGTGTAATAAATTTAGCTGTAATTTCAGCCGAAACAATTGGTGTAACAATAAAGTATTTCGTTTTACAGCGGCGCCTTCGCCGCATAATTACTACTTCGTTTACTATCGTTGGCGTTTTGACATTTCTGACAAATAATTACTCAAGCGTGGCATGAATGTATATTTATTTATCCAAACAGAGTAAAGGCTTACACATAGCTAATATTAAGTCGAGAATTACCTAGGTACATAGTTGAGCTACCGCTAAAATGTAATCTTGTAATTTTTTATTCGCAAACAAGCGCGACACGACTCTCGTAGCACAATATCTATGAAAATTTTATGGAAATTGTTCTACATAGGTATGTCGCGTCGCGTTATCATGTCGCGCCTGTCTAAAGAAGACTTTTTGCAGTCATAACAAACCTTTCAAGCGAACATTATTTTGATCCATAAATATCTTTCTCAAGCATTCATTGACGATTCTATTTGTTGGCAATCGAAAACTTTCAATGTTTAATTATCATGTTGTCTAGTAGTCAGCCAAGATTATGACACGATCGGAATAAATAATAGTAAGAAAAGGAATTAATGTGTTGGTCTTATCTTGTCTTGTCTTGTTAGTAGGGGTGTCAACAAACTTGAAGTCGCTTAGTCGAAGTGAGCAGTCATTCCATCTGGTACTAGGGAATTGATACTAAAGTAATTACGATGAGATTTTTACAGAATATCACTGCTGTTCGGTTACGTCAAATTATACAGGGTGGCTGAGTTTCGACGCGTCATCCTGTTGAAATGGATTCAGTACCAACATGATACCGTCGCATGCTACCGCGTAGGTATAGCACTTTTTTTAAATAAAACAGGTGAGTTTTAGATAGAATTTTTGAATTTTCTACCTTTGGGGGTCTTGTATCATGCCATTGCGCTGAATTCATCGTTAGAGTTTGCGTCGATGTCCGTGCCATGTCATGGAAACCTAAACTAAAGCAGGTCATCAAAGTCTCAAGTCAGGCAATGATATTTAATAATGTGATTTGAACACCCACGAACAAAGTCGGATGAAAAAGCTTAAAAAAATATATATATCGCGTGACACGTGATAGAAGTGATATTTCTTAAAGAATAAGAGAGATTTAGTGTGAGAGACAAAGAGAGTTATGTCTATCTTCTCTCTCATGTAACGAAATGTGCCTAAACGTGAAGCGTCCTCCTGCCAGGGGTGCGGGTTGTTCGAAAGAGATACCGCGGCCCCTGGCATACAGGCAACTGAGGGAACACGGTTAGGTTTTAGACAGTAAAAGTCTGACACGCCCTGTCCTGCTCCACCCAGAGCGGAAGAAGTTATTTGATGATCTCCAACCCAAAAAAAAAAACAACGTGACGCGTCCTTGAAATTTCACTCTCAATTCTCTTCAAAATCTTTTTTCTTTTATAAAGTACCTTCAGCTGGTCAATGAGTTCTTCCTTCATATGTCTTAGTTGTCGTTGACAAACAAAAGGACGAAATTACGCAACCTAATCTCATGAGCAGATTAACGACCTAATAGAGTGTATCTTTTTAGGTAGCGATTCGAATTTCGAATATTGGACAAGAAATAAGAGCGAAATTTCAACGACGCATCGTATTCTGTAGGTTTAAAAACGTTCACAACTAAAAATAATAATTATTTATTTATTTCAGACATAACATTATTCCATAGTTTCAAACTCTTACAGTGAAATTATAAACTTTTTTTTTTGGGTTTTATATTATTGAGAATAGTTATAATGTTGGATTTAGAGGTATACTTTCATACAGGCATACTTTCGAAATTATTTATTGTAATTTAGATGAAATTGCATGAGTTTAGATACATAAATTGTGTATGAAAGTGTACTAACTCGGTATCCGCCGGTTATTTAACAGTTCCTTATGCTACTCATTCGAAAATTGAATTGGTTATTGTTACATCGAATTATCTAGATGCGAAAAGTAGAGTATTGCCTTTGGGGATAAAAGGGTTTTCATCTTAGGCGATCTTGAATTCTTCTCTGCACTCAGAATATAATCATTCGTTATGTTCGGGATGCAATGTGGCGCCCGTATCAAAAGACACTGTTTTATCCCCTTAGTGAATAATCTACTGTTATTTAGTGCATAAGTATTTGTATCACTTCATTTAAGCGTGTCGATGGAAAAGAAAATAAACTAACAATTTGCCTGACTAAAATTCAACCATGCGAACTACTTGCCAAGGCATTGTTGCAAGACGGAATATGAGCTGATCTCTGCGGAGACACACCGCATACACGCTAAACTAATACAGACTACTCCTGCTAACCTCCAAACTAAGCCAGTGCAAACATACATCAAGTGATTGGTTCAGTGGAAAAGTTCAAACCTCTGGTTCGCGCGTCTATATTCAGCAGTCGGCTGCCAAGACTATTCACAATGATGCTTTTCAATATTCAGGATAAATCATGTGATTGCGCGTCAATACTATATGAACCATTATTGTAACAAGAACTTTATTGAGAAGTTCCACATTAATTCCTATTTAAAAAGAGACCAGGCGAGAACAGGACATTCATTGTTGAAGCTGAATTAATTTCGGAATTTTTCGTAATGCAATGTTTTAAAATAAATATGATAAAAAACTGAATCCAAAATATGAATGTGACGGAAAAAAATAAGGGCCATGTCATGAGGAATGTTTTGAGTAAGTATGCAACTACTCAAAACGTTCATGATGACATGTGACATCCATATTATGTCGATAAGAAAAAAGCCAAACCAGAAAAATGATCGCGATGGACATGAGCGCCGGGAGCGGGTTGCAAGGGAGAGCACTTCACTACACTTCAAAATAAAAATAGGTGCAAAAACATTCAGAACTAAAAGAATCTCGGAAAATCCCTAATAGAATAAAAGAGAACACAACCTATTCAATGCGAGACCCTAAAATTGTCGAGCTCGCATCGCTCATTCTAGCATTCTGCAACTTCTTGATTCTAAAACTTTCGTGCATCACTCCACAAAGTTTCGAACTTCACGTCAAATCATGGAATGGCGCGTGGCGATGGCGCAGGAAATTGGCCGCTTATCGCAGATCGTGTCAAGCAGTTGCTCTGACCGTACCTCCGCTGTGGTGACGTTATCGCGGTACATAGCCATTGACCCACATGTGCGAACGCGCGGTAACAATGTTAACGCCTAAAATTAGTTCAGTTATGAAACGTTCTATTTTTGATGTCCACTTGAACTGTTACAAGCACTTTAAACGTTTAGATGAACAGCATAATCTTTTGTTAATTTTATTTTATTTTCTATACCACGAATTTTCGAACGAAGGATCCTTCTAACTTATTATTCAATGTCTTATTAAAATATCTTAGTTATTTACAACAAACGAAATCACTGTCTTTTGCCACTTGCCGTACCAAAGCTTTCACAGGCGGGATTCAAAAAGAGCTCCCGCAGACAAGCGCGACGAGAATCTTGTAGAACAATTTTTATGAAAACTTCATGGAAATTGTTCGTTGTTTTTGTTGTTGCGCCGGTCTGCGGCAGTCTAAATATGGAACCTCTTCCTCATCCACTTTTTGACGTCTGAACGTGAACTAACCACAATAAATCGTAGCACAACGCATTGTTTCTACTTCTTGCGTGAGAAAAAGTACTACACGACAACATCAACATCACCTGTCTAATCTTTTCCTTTGTTGGCTACCAGTTTAACCGGATACAACTGAATACCAGTATTTAACATAAAGCGACTGCCTATTTGATCTCCACAACACAGTTACTGGGTAATACGAAGAGTGATAACAGTGGTTGTCAGAGTTTCGGGCCTCTGACGACCTCCGAACGACAGACAAAGAAAGATCCACGAATGATACGAATAAGTTCAACTGGAGATGCTTATGAATGTACGCACTACCTACACTTTGTTGACCCCAGGCAGCTGAGAGAGAAATTAATCAACTCAGCCTATCGCAGTCCACAGTTGGACAAAGGGTTCTCATAAACTGCGCTACAACACTCTATGTCCACTGCCTTCCATCCAGGTTGCCCTACCCACTTTCTTAAGGTGCAAGCTCCAGGGTAGTCCGTTAAACTTTTAACGCAACCTTGTTGGAAGTCGCATAAGAAATTTCACTTCAAAAAACTTTTTTGAGGTAAAACAACAAATTAACGATTTTCGGACTATTTCCTTTAGTGGGCTGTGAGACCTGCTTAGAAGCTTGATTCTTTTAGAGGTCCAGGCTCCATGGGACCGTACGTATTTGATATTAATGTCAACTTATTACTTCCAAGCGTTCCTGAGTCAGATACACATGACAGACAGATAGACAGACGGACAACGAAGTAATCCAATAAGGGGTCCGTTTTTAAAGTACAGAGGCACTCAAAAAACATCTTGACAACAATTGATTAAGTCAGTATCGAATGCAGCAATTCCCAACATTGAACATATGGTACATATGTTCTGGCACGTGTGTCAGTGTGTCCGATGTCTAAATAAAACCAACCTTTACCTTAATCCATAATCTTGTTCCACATCGAAAATCACATGATATTTTTACGTAGGTAGCGAGCAACTGAAATTATAAGACGAAAATATGACGGTCTCGACCGATTGATCGCAATAAGCTGATCAGAACGTCAATTCGGGCGAGTCGATGCAGACAGGCACATTTTAAAATGAACATAAAAATTTAAAAGCACTGTCGACAGATTTTAAGGGGAAGGCCTTGAAGGCCAAAGGCAGAAACCATGTCATGGATGCCCGTCACAATCATGTGATCATAAAATCAAAGAATAAGACAAATTATAATGTGAAGAACACCACGAAATATCGTCGCCACCTCAGTTGAAAGCCATTAACTGCTGGAGATAGTGCTTCTCTACACCACACGAAGTGCCACAACAATCTGTGTGGTTCTTTCCTCAAAAGACCATTTCAGACACCAATGCCCATGGTCTTCACATGATCTGACCAAGATTATGTCTGGACTTTAAAAGAGACTGTGACCTTTCTCCTCACAGTAGTCAGATAGGAAACGCCGACCTCACCTAGCTTAAAAAAAATATGATTGACGTGTTTGTACAAACTTACTTACAGAAATAAAATCATTTATCATTTAACCAGTCTGATGACCTGGTGTAGTTCGTGGGAATCCGCTGGATCCAGGAACAAAAACATCCGGAAAAACCTGAAGAGTTTTACCTTTCAAATAACCAACACAAGCTCTCGCGCTTACAACACAAACAAATGAATATTATGCAAAAACTCAATCATTGTTTACCTACCCTTTTCCCAACTATGTCCTGGTTGGTTTCAAGTCTAACCGGCTGCACCTGAGTACCAGTATTTTACATAGACCGACTGCCTATCTGACCTCCACAACCCAGTTTCTGGATAACACGATACCCCTTGGTAAGTCTGGTGATCAGACTGTCGGGCTTCTGACGACCCGTAACGATTCGCAATCTACTTTACATTACATTTTAACGTTTTTGGTGGGATTTCATTTCTTTTTAACCGACTTCAAAAAGGAGGAGGTTATCAATTCGTCGGAACCTTTTTTTATGTATTTTCCCCGATTACTCGAAGATGGCTGGACCGATTTGGATTTTTTTTTTGTTTGAAAGGGTATACTTCCCAGGTGGTCCCATGATCATCAAGTCAGGATCTGATGATGGATCCAGGAGAAATAGAGAGAACTCTTAAAATTTTATAGGCACACGAAGCGATTTAAGTATTTTTTGGAAGAGTACTTTCTCGGAGTGGTCTCATTTCAATTTGGTGAAGATCTGATGGAGAACTTTGGAGATAGGCAACGGAACTCCTCAATAAATGATAGCAAATGGACTGGGATTGCTGAAATTTCATGTCTGTCTATTGCTTACACCAGTTCATAAAATAACATCACGCCGGTATGCTGTGAAGGGGTAAGCACATTTGAACCACTATAAAGTGAAAAAAAAAACTTTTTCCAAAAAAAAAAACAACCGAAAAAAACACTACAAAGTGAAAAATAACTTTAATTTCGGAAGTCGGTGTCTTTGGAGCTGTATTTTAATTTTTTGTCACCACCTTCCGAAATTAAAGTTATTTTTCACTTTGTAGTGTTTTTTTGGAAGTCGGTTGTTTTTTTTTGGAAAAAGTTTTTTGTAGGTTTTTATCCGAAAGGAATGTAGATTTGCGCCTCCATTTAAAGGGGTGAAAGTTGGTTTTTTTTTGTTGTTTTTTGTGTGCAAATCCTAGTTTGCATATATAATTTCAGCTTTCTAGGATTGCGGGAAGTACCCTAAAAGTTATCAGGGGTGAGTGCGTAAGTGACGAAATTGAAGTATTTTAGGTATAAATACTTAATAAAGTCAAAAAACCTAGACAAATGAAACATTGTGTATTTTTTATGTTTGCTAACTACATCTTATCCTGAGAATTGGAGCTATCTGGCATACCCCCTACATTATGTGTTTGGCTTGTCTTGGCGAGGCTCTAGCGTACCCCAGATCACAGTATTCCCACGTACAATAATGTACAGACGCCAGCACATCAAGCTACCCCATACTGTCAAATTCTCCCATTTGAACATCAACCATAGGCTTATGTTATAAAGTTGAAAATCTATCAAAGAAATTTGACAGATTGGGGTAGCTTGATGTGCTGGAGTCTGTACACACATACCTACCATACATATTTGGTATATTTTTTTACTAGATGGCTGTGTCATAATTATAATTAAGTTACAGTCGTAGGAGCTGTGGTGGCCCAGTGGTAACAGCCGCGACTTATGAAAAGGTAGGTTGTAGATTTCAACCAAGACTGGCGCTTCACTTCACTCACACCGGTGAAGGAAAACATCGACAGAAAACCGGCATGTCCTAGAGCCAAAAATACGAAGTTTTATGACAATTACCGATCCGCACTGGGCCTACGTGGTGGATTACGGCCCACTCCCTGTCGAAAAGAGGAAGCCTGTGTCCCAGCAATGGGAACATTAGAGGCTAATTACGTGTGATAGTTTTACTACAGTTATGGAATAAAAATGCTTTTGATTCAGATTTATCTGCCTCGTCAGGACAGGACATTAATGTTACTAAAATTATGATCCCTTTTCGCGTCCCAGAGCGGGAGGATTATTCTTACTTAGCGCGCTTATAATAGACGGGCCCATTAAAGCTCACGTGTAGCAACAAATAAACGCCTAAATTAAGTAAATAATACACATGTGTGACGTTTGTGAGCCCATAAATCCTTAATATCGTAGTTGGCATCATTATGTGTTACTATATGGTTCTTAATGAGTGCAGTTAAGCTGCTAATAACGTGATTTGTGTTGTACTAACACTACTTGAGCTACTCGTATATTCGATACAGGAGCTACGACTTAGCATTTAATAGCACATCGACTTGAATGCAGTGTCAACCCATTCAAATGCACTGTTGACGACCCGATAGCTTGCTTTAGTGATAAGGAGATTTACACGTGGCTACGCCGGCGTGTAGGTACGGCTTATCGGTCTAATCGACACTATTACATATTGCTTTTACATAACAAATTATTTTATGTAAGCGACTCGCACGAGTTAATTAATTTATGGGCGAATCGACGACTCGTAATACGTGTAAGGCAATTGGCATGTTTTGAATGTTATCCAATAAAGTTATGACAAAACGACACTGCAAGAATATGCATAAAATTCAAAACTGTCCAACTGCCTGATTCGTATTTCTGGAGTTGTCGTTGTTGCCTACAAATAAATTAACTTGACAATTGAACAATGATTTTAATTATTATAATAGGATAGGTAAGGTAGGATAGGGTATTTTACTCTAGAGAAAAAATCTAAAAATATATTATTGAGATAGCTTGAAATGTGAAAATGTAACAAAAAAAATGTGAAAAATTAAAATGTTAGTTTTAGTTCATGAAATAACAAAATAAATTTTAAAATTCAGGTCCAAGATTTCAGTTTTTTAATCTGTTTCTGAACACCATGAAATAGTAGCCGCCATGTTATTACGTCATACGGCATGTCAATTGAACAACTTTGTACTTTTATTATTTTCGTAACCAAAGTAATTATTTTGCATTCAGGAACAGAAAACCAACGATAAGTAGAATAATAACTATATTTTTCAATTACAAACAATTATCATATAAAATATCAGCGCATTTGTTTACTTAGCAAACTAACGTCATACCCACAGACCAATATGGCGTCCACTGCGTCCAGCGTTTTCGTCAAATTACGCGCGAAATTTGAAAATGTATTTAAATGTATTTTACGGCACTGATCGATTAAATAAAAATGTTGTGTTTTTTTGTGGTTTATTAGCACTTTAGAATCTAATTAGGATACTTTTCAAAAATGAGTGTATTACCCCATTCTGTTGATTCAAATTGTCACTGTCTTTTTAAATTCGCACTGCAGTGTCCAGGTTGTACAGATGATTTAAATGATTATAATTATGTAAATACATACGTGTTACCATGGTGAATCATATTTTGTTCAACATGCTGTTTGACACTGACTCGCAAATTGCAAGAAAACGTAAGAAAATATGATTTTCGCGGGCTATACTGCCGTTTCTGCCTAAAGAGGACAAGAGAAGCTACTTGGCATCTATTCTTTTTAAATTACAAGGTTTTATTTAACTTGCAATGTATGTATGTAACTATGTTTGTCCGGGCGGAATCTTGCAATTTAATTTTGAAGCAGATATCTTCAACCGATTGAGCTGAAATTTTGTAAACACGTTTAGATTGTATGACAATGTTTGGTACGCTGTGTGACGTCATTCTAAATCCAACATGGCCGAACACCTAAGATAGCGGACTATTATTATTTTTAATGCACACCTACAATATGGGTATCAAATGAAAGGGTTTGCTGAGAATAAGTCGTGTTAATATGGGGTGTTAATATTAAGTTAATATGGGGTTAGTTTGTTCACAAATTCGCGCTTAGGTTTGGGCCACTTTTAACTGCCACTGAGTCTCATCGTCATGATCATCAGTCTGGCCTTTTCCCAACTGTGTAAGATTCGGTTTCCAATCTTACGGGATGAAGCTGAATACCAGTATTTTACATGTAGCTACTGCATGTTCAGACAGGCAGTCGCTCCATATTACCCAGTTACTGGGTTGTGGAGGCTGTACCTCCAAAATAGCTCTTGGTAAAACTGGTGTCCAACTTTCGGGCTTCTGATGACTGTCGACGAATGGTAACCGGGACCAACGGCTTAACGTGCTTTCCGTGGCACGAAGTTTCAATAATTGTCTCATGTAATATTGCAAACGTAATTTACAAGTCAGGAATTCGGACTTCTTCTACCAAAATAACTAAAAACGAAATTGATTATAAGCTTTCATCTGTATTTTGAGTTAGGTACATTTGTTTAAAAATGTTGCGGAATGTCGGATATCAATCATCCGGTCGATTCGGAAATTTAGCTAGATATCAATAGAATTACTGATGGAACTTGATCACGAGTTCTACAGTTCGCTTTAAACAAACCATTCTTGTATACAGTGACAGGAAGTTATGATCTATCATAACTTCCTGTCACTGTATATAAGAATGGTTTGTTAGTTCTGCATATACAAAATCACGCCTGCTTGCCATGGAGGTAGGCAGTAACAAAGAACTACTACGATCCTTACATACTCCTTTTGCCTCGTTTGATCAGGCTTCTCAACGACCCGTACTAAATGTCAAAGATCCAAGAACTACAGCAGGGACCACGTGGTTTCCGAGGCACGGAGAGGTCTTGGTAAGTAAATATGGTCACCCATCCACTGATATCATTCCGTGAACATGAATAAGGTCTCTATATGTCGTCCTAGGGCGCCCGCGCCTGGCCGTTCCACTCGCATCTGCCTCGTAAATACCTTTTGTTACTCGCCCTTCATTAATCCTTTCAACATGACCAAACCGTCTTGGCATACAATTTTCAATGATTGTCACTGAATATTTAAACCGCACCGTTCCTTTACAACATCCGTCCTCAGCCTTATAAATCAAAGTCGGTCACACACTTGCTTTAAACAAACCATCCTTACAAACAATGACAGGCAGTTATTATAACATCATCAACAAACACTACTAGACAAAAATACGTAATTTGGAAGCTCATAACTTAATAAGCTACCCAATCAATGTTTAAAAATATGGGACAATTGGACAGAGTGGGAAGGCCTCCCACAAGGTGGACCGATGACCGATGTGAAGGCCGCGGGGATCCGCTGGATGTGGGAAGCACAAGACCGGTCAAAGTGGGGGAGCCTGGGGGACGCCTATATGCATTGGCTTTTTCATAAAACCCGATCTTCCAAAGGACTTTTCTTAATTTATTCGCGAATTTTTAATATAAATGATCCTGCATCTCACTCAATAACGTTGTGCGTGTAGACTAGCGTCTAACTGCTCATCACTAATACTATCTCTGAGCTACCAGTGAGTTCGAGCCCGCGACTAGGTTCCCCTTAAGTACGTAAATCTACCCAGTAACTAAGGCGAAATATATCTCGCCGTAAGTCTCGCAGATTGCATAAGCTCCTGCATTTTTCAAAATCGGTTAAAAAAATTGGAAATAAATGTGAACATTCTGGGAGATAGCCAACTGTTTGCATTGTTTGCGAATCTTCAGTCGTCACACTCGTTGTCAACGCTCTTGTTATTTACACCGTGGCAATCGATCCTAATGGCACCTGCGCAGACCGATCGATGTACGAGGTTAAGCTGCCAGTTAATGGATGGGTGAGCAATGTTTTAATGACTGAAAGGACAACTTGTTTTAGTTTGAGATGTCGCTTGAACGCCAGAGAAACGAAGGAAACAATCAGAATCTATTTAATTATGTGTAAGAATGTAGTAATTATGTATGTTGTATTTTTGTTTGTTTGTAGTACCTACCTATTTATTGTTAACCCTGGACGGAAATAGAGGGGTGTTATAAGTTTTACGTGTGTATCTGTGTGTCGGTATGTGGCATCGTAGCTCCCAAACGGCTGAACCGACTTTTTTAAATCATTTGTAAATGGGTATGTATAATCAAGATTTCTGTGGTATAATCATTTGGTAGTGTGAAATCATCAAATAACTTTTCCCGCTCTGGGTGGAGCAGGAGGGCGTGTCAGACTTTTACTGACTAAAACCCACCCGTGTTCCCTCAGTTGCCTGTGTGCCAGGGACCGCGGTATCTCCTTCGAACAACCCGCACAAGATGGTCAGGTGCGTAGTACTCGCAATCAGCGTCCGTGTATAATCAGATGTATGAACTTAAACGAACCAAGAGGAGTATGTAAAGATCGTAGTTGTCGTTGTGTATGTCGTTAAGTAGTTTCTCTCAAAATCTCAAAATCACTCAAAATCAGGTCTTCTTGCCATAAGGGTAGGCACCCTTATGGCAAGAAGACCTGATTTTGAGTGTATCGAGTTATACATAGTAAAAAAAAAAACTTCATATTTAGCGCAAGCGGGTTCTTAAATGCCTATGTCTACTCTGAATACCAATGATAGAAAATGACAATAAATCAAAACGAAACCTGTACTCAATGAAAAGAAAACTAAACGTGTAGATACGGTCAGCAATGAAGTCCATTAACACTGTTACTTTTACCAACATAATAATCATCGAAATTGTAAATCGGTAAATGATCAAATAAACTTCTTCATAACTTCTCATAGTTGCTTAAATTCTACTGTTTCGACTATAATTAAACATTGTGCCCAATACTTAATTATTATTACCTATACCCGCAGCAAATTGCGGTCCATCTACACCGCGATTTACTTGTGGTTACCAAGTGAAGAAAAAAGCTGTGAATGTGCGTGTAAGTTGGGGTCGGCTTCCAGTTTTACTAGCTGTACCTGAGTACCATTATTTTACATGGAGCGACTGCCTAACTGACCTCCACAACCCAGTAACTGGGTAGTACGATAGCCCTTGGAAAGACGGGGTGTAAGACTATCGGGCTTCTGATGACCCGAGACTACTGACAAAGATCTACGAATAACAGCCGGGACGTTGGTCCCGGCTGCCGTAAGCCGTTGGGCTTAAAGTGCTTTCCGAAGCACGGAGGGGTCTTGGTATGTAACGATGGTCACCATTCAATGCTTGGTTCAATACCAAGAATTAAAAGTCCAGTGCGTTATAAAATCAAACCGCGATATTTTTACGTTCGTCCGAACGAGTTCTAAGTTATTATACCTATATTAAGTGTATTTACAAAACATTCGCTGAGCACAACAATCGCTGAGCATCGCATACTTGCTTATTATAGAGCTTTAGCATAAATAACACTATGCACCTTCTTTCACAATCCAAAACATTTCGAAGGAAATTCCGACGAAAAGACGATTTTTTCAAACAAATGAACCAATGGATTTCCGTTGGTTCATTTGTTTGAAAAATTCGTCTGCTCCACAACGTAAATAACCCAATGAATTTTGTCGAATTGTCAAAATTGCAATTGTTAGTTTGTTATTTAATTAAGTCTCAGGTTTTCAAAAAGGTACGTATGTCGATTTTCGCTTATTGACTCTTATATAGAGCCTATCCAACGCTCTGGTTATTAAATTGGAAGCTATATAAAAAAGAGATTTACAGGTGTGCTTTGCATCGTATCACCTTGACAAGTTTTGAGTATTATACCAGCCAGCCGGTCTGTAGTGAGCTGGCATTCTACATAATCAGGTGGAATGCCAGCTCACTATAGACCGGCTCAATTGTCAACAGTCTCAATCAAACTTCCACCGACCTGAAAATTCTTCACCTAATTTAGGTATCTATGCTTCGGCCGTTATTAGGTATCTATGTAATTTCGTATCACTGTTACTTACAAGCTGTTGGATTTATCAACACATCTTGAAAAATTAAAAGCGTGCTTTAATTTAGGCATTAATTTGAATCTCGCCTAGAATGAGGGAAAACATTAATATCTGTAGGAATAATTTGTACCTCACGTAGCTACTACTATTTTGGGTTGATGGTCTAGCCTGTTTTTAATCTTATAAATCAATAGTTCCTGTTTGCGGATTCGTCCGCGTGGAGGCCGGATATTATACCACAGCAACTGGGATAAAAAGCAGTTATAGGTCCTCAGCATCCTAATTGCTTAGCACACTATCAATCTGAATTATTTGAAAGATACTGCTAATCCATTTCTTCGAAATATTTGTCTGTTCAACAAAATAACTAGCGCAATTAATGTTGTTGAACTGTCAAAATGAAAGCCATTGCTACTATTAGTGAGCTTCTCAATTACCCCAAAGGATGCCATCTATATCCTTGTCAAATTTTATGGAAAACCGTTTAGTGGTTTAGGCGTGAAAAGGCAACATTCAGACAGAGTTAGTTTCGAATTTAAAAAGTATTGATGTACTGATCATGTACTGTAATAAAAACCCGCGACACAAACAAAAACCTCGAAAACGTAAAAACAAAATTGCTCTTTTAAGTTGTAGGTAATATTTTGATCAAAGCATTGTCACGTCGGGGGACGGCCAATGAAAACGGCAAACGGCTGAACCGATTTTGATGAAACATGTCTAAGAGCCACCGCTAGAAAACCTAGTTTTAAATAATAAAACCGCGCCCAAATCGGTTCATCCGTTTAAGAGCTACAGTGCCACAGAAAGACACACAGACAGACACACATAGCGGTCAAACTTATAACACCCCTCTTTTTGCGTCGTGGGTTAAAAACAGTGTTTCATTGAACAATTATAAGGTAAGAACCTACCATGTAACGCTCATAACATTACACCTATTACGAAACCCTAATGGAATGAGCAGAGTTAAAATTAATACTGAGCACTACTTGAAATCGCATTTGACTCAGATAAGGAAGGTTAAAAGTTATTAAAGTTTCATTTACGTGTAAGTTCACACGGGCGTAACAATATCGTGGCTTGATTTTTGGGCACTGGATCTTCAAAACCATGCCCTGTATTGCTTGTACCTATTGCATTTTTGATTATCTTATACTTGATTATTTTATAAGTTTGATTATGTTGTCTTGTATTTTGTAAGTTTTGACATTATTAGTAATCATTACCAACATTTTGGCAAATGTATGTACTAACGCTAGAGATGTGTAATTAATTACTAACAAATTGAATTTTAGTATCTGTTAAATAAATGATTATTATTATAATCATTTACTTAACAGATACTAAAATTCAATTTATTAATTCAATTTAAATTAATTCAATTTCAATTTATTTAATTTATTTTAATAAATGATTATTATTATTATCATTTATTTAACAGATACTAAAATTCAATTTGTTAGTAATTAATTACACATCTCTAGCGTTAGTACATAATAATACCTAATTAGCGCCGAGAGTTGAAAATCGAACACAGTGGTCGGTTTTCGATGCTCTGGGATACACTTTTTTGGATGCTCAAGCCGTGCGTCGGCTCTATACTGAGAGTTGAATATCTAGTACGCGACAAAATCCTGCTGCAATTTTATTACGTCAATTTATAATAAAGCTGAAGAGTTTGTTTGATTGTTTGCTGGAACGCGCAAATCTGTGGAACTACCCGTCGGATTAAAAAAAAACATTTTCGCATTTGATAGCCTAATTCTTGAAGATGGTTATAGGCTTTTTTACTAGCGCGCTACGAAAACGACGTGATAATTTCGAATAAAATCGCGGGCGGGATTTATACTGTTTTTTTTTTTCTGGGACCTTATAAATGTCTCCGTATGATTGTGAACACCGTTAGTTTATAATCTATCTCGCGAGATTAGAAACTGTCGATAAATTGTAAACTGCACCATACTGCTTACAATGGCACCCCGACCGAATAGGTTAGGTTAGGTTTTTTTTTTTTTTTGGGTGGGAAATCATCAAATAACTTCTCCCGCTCTGGGTGGAGGAGGGCGTGTCAGACTTTTACTGACTAAAACCCACCCGTGTTCCCTCAGTTGCCTGTGTGTTAGGGGCCGCGGTATCTCTTTCGAACAACCCGCACCCCTAGCAGGCATCGGCCCTTGCGGACCCCCCATTTGGTGCTGACATCTCTTTGAGGCGCGCGTGGAACACAACGCGCCGTCGACCCGGGCTTGGTCCTTACCGGACAGCGAGCTACCCATTACTCGCCGTCCGCAAGCTCGCGCCTACGGTGGCCGGGAATCAGCCTGGGATTCCCGACGCCCAGGGCGTCTCCCGCGGCGACTACGGCCGTGAGGGCGCATATACTGCCTCTCCCTCACGTGCGCTGCCTCCCTCTTCGCGAGCATTACTGCTTCGCAGAAGGAGGTGACGGCTAACCATTCACTCTCGCTCCGTACCATGGCCTGAACCAGGGCCGGACGCGAGAGATCGCCGCCGCCGATCGCCTCCACGAGGACACGGCGGTGCTCCGCCCAAGCCGGGCAGACCGCCACTGTATGCTCCACCGTGTCCTCAGGGCGATCTTCGCAATGGAAACACCCGGGCGTTTCCTCCCGCCTTATGCGAAACAGGAACCTCCCGAAACAACCGTGTCCGGTGAGGACCTGCGTCAGGCGGAAGGTGAGGACGCCATGCCGCCTCTCAAGCCACTCCTCAAAGAGGGGACTTACCGCCGCTATCGTGGCGTGCCCAAGGTTAGGTTAGGTTAGAACTGATGCCAAACACGCGCGAACCGAGCGAGCGGAGCAAGCGGTGCCGCAGCAGTGGCCAGCGAGGGCTACCTCCAAGTTAGTGGCAGTTACTTGGCTATTTAGTAATAGCGCAAGGTACTATCTGTCGCATGCAACTTTGACACCAGTTCACAATTTGTCAGTTTGCCACGGACGATTAAAAACTATCAAAAAATAGTGCGTTAAATTGTAAATGGTTTTTGCAGTTCACAGTGTTTCGATACTTTGTAATCTCCCGAGATAGATTATAAACCGACGATGTTCATAATGTTACCTGTTACCAAACCCATAGGAGATACGAGGAAACAGTCTTAGGAACTATTAGCCCTTTTTTAATTAAAACAATTTCAACATAATGAGTTTTAAGATCATAAAAGTCGTCCATATAAATAGTATATTTGATCATTTTTTTAATGCTACTGGACCCAGTTTCATGTAAACGCAGTCATTTCGATTTACAGTCGTGTTCATTAATATTATATTGACCCTTTCAGGCTTCATTAGGTAATAATTATTATTCATTAATATGAACGTTAAAAAAGTTCAAAATATTGTAAGCATCATTAAATAATTGTGGTCAAGATTTAGATTCATTAATATGTGACTGCTTTTTCTCTAAATTTTACATACCTACCTAATATTGCCTAATGCACAGTATATAATATTGAACCGTCCACATGAGCACATATTTATTCCAGCCGCTCATCGCTGCCCCGTGTGATAGAACACCAAACCAACCTATGCTCAACAAAAACTATGTTATACAAACAGTAGAGGAAGAAAGGGATCAGTCAGGAGCCAATGAAGTGCGCATCTACACAGACGGCTCAAAAACACAAAACGGTTCAGGTGCTGGCGCACACTCCCTTGACCTCAACTTTAACTTTCACATACCGCTAGGCAAACACAGTTCAATCTTTCAATGTGAATGTGTTGCCTTAACACAAGCCGCAACGGCAGTAAAGGGCTTAGGCATCCAGAATTACGGAATTAAATTCGTATCCGACAGCCTATCTGTGCTTAAAGCCCTAGCAAACAAACAAACCAACAACAAACTAATTTTTGAGTGCCATCTAGCTCTGGAGAGTATATCGACGTCCAATCGTATTACCCTCCAGTGGATCAAAGGGCACAGTGGATCCTTGGGTAATGATGCCGCAGATGAACTTGCGAAGAGAGGTTCAGATACGAACGTGCTAGGCCCGTACCCACTTCTCCCCCTGCCTTTCTCACAATTTCGTGCGTGGATTCGCCAAAGATCAACCGAACTTCATAATAACCGATGGTCACGGGCTACAGACTGTAGACAGTCAAAATTGGCTTTGCCGACTCTAAACCCGCGATTAACCAAAAAGCTTCTCAGCCTGAGTAGAAATAACCTTAGAATAATCATAGGAACAATTACGGGCCATAACCCCCTTAACAAACATCTTCATAATATAGGCGCCACAGACAGCCCGCTTTGCAGAGGCTGCCTTGACGCCGAGGAATCAGCCGCCCACGTCATCCTGGAATGCGAGGCCGTGGCTTCTCAACGTGAAGAAATCCTCGGAACAGTGAGGTCGCTCTGCGAAGCCTGTGAAGCTCCCAGGAAGCTTCTGTGCTTTTGGGCGGAGCTAGGCTGGCTTTGTTAGCCAGAATCCCCACGCACAACGGACCGAATGGGAGTCTACGTGCGGAAAAGGGAGTCCCATCATCATCATCATGAGCACATATTTTTGAGATTATAGGTTTTATAAAATTTATTGAGCTATCCAACGCTCTACTATTTTGAATCGTTGACCGTGCCAATATATTAATGAACTGTATGGTGGCGCTGTGGCCAATTTAGTGGACTGTATTTTTGCGGTGCGGTATAAACGATTGACAGACGCTTGAAGACAGGTAATTCGAGTTGCTAGGAGTTCTGGACGATAGAATACAACCCGAGTAATTAGGGAGGGATGCACAAACCTTTACGGGAGACACGTGCTTTCGCCGTCTTCGCCGGTGCACCAGCTCATCCAGGTTCAGGCGCAGCTGAACTTCCAGTTACTGTCCTCACACGTTACACAAACACAAATAATTGTCGTTTATAAGTCTTATTACACAGTTTTCATTAATTTTAGCGGAGCTGGCTATCCGCCATGCGTTAGCGGAGCGGTTCAATCCGGAAGTGTTCTTCGCGAAAAATGGCGGAGTGAATGCCCTCATTCACTCCTTCATACACACGAGGTATGTGCGGGAAAAGGGAGTGAAGGGTCTAGGAACGAATGTCAATCATATTAGAATGTTGGCGCAACCACTGTACCTTTGTGTACGTTGAAAAGATCACTTTACTTATAATTTGAAATGACAACTCCAACTTGTCTAAAAAGCTAATTATTCCATTGGTTCCCTTTGCACGGACGTAAAAATGCCGTGGCGGTAAAAATATCACGCACATGAATTTCAATTCTCGTCTCTAAACACTGCGTTGAAAATAAAATGCACGAAAAACTTCCGCTGCGATATTTTTACGTACGTGCGAACGTGGATTATAAATAAGACAGTTTGTCCGTATCTCTATAATATAATTTATTCGGATTTACCAATACTGTCCTAATTAAAACGAATAGTATTTATAATACCTGCTTGAATAGTCGTAAAAAAATATCTTTATTTGCATGTAAAATGTAACTTACCTATTCTGAATATTTTCTGATAGGATAAACGCAAAGAAAATGTGAGAAATATTTATTTTTATCTCTTTCGCGTAATGTTTTATTACTGTAATAATCGTTTAGCAAAATGTTTAATACTGTTGTGTGTTTGAACAGCGACCTACGTATGTAACGTAGGTACGTAACGTCAGTACAATTAAAATGTTGCACGTTCCGCAACGATGTACCTACTATTTCTATGGTTAATACCTAGCTCACATACAATTTATTACATTATAACGTTCGGTCTAAAATGTTTAGCATTCCTTTACTGTATAACATACGTAGTATCACGCCTGTATTGCCGACAAGGTACGCAGAAGCGTTGTCAGTTTTTATAAGCCACAACACGGACTGGAACCGAATAAGATAGAAATATTTTAACTCCTTACTTAATAACTTTTATGTCAAACAGAGAGCAGTGTTGGTACAGGTTCGAACCCAGGATTCACTTTACCTTGTCTAAATAATTTCATCATCACTGTTCTCTAAACGGTGAAGGAAAACATCGTGAGGAAACCGCCATGTCCTAGAACGAAAAATTCGAAGACGTGTGGCATATACCAACCCGCACATGGGTGGATTACGGCCCACTCTCTCTCACAGAGAAGAGGCCTGTGTCTTACAGTGGAAACATTAAAGGCTGATTATGCTATCTCAAACAATTTACATTCATGTAGCTCTTGTACTCATGAACCATCTTTACCTAGAGGTAAGTACCATAGTATTGTATACCTAGTCATTACAATTAAGTAGGTACCGCACTCAGATTATAAAACAAAGGCAGATACACCGCGTCGAACACCAAGAGTGAGGCCAAAAAACCAAATACTACAGCATCGCATATCATACAATGCGACGCTTCGTAGCATACCTACAGTTTTGAATCAGTATTTAGTTTTTTCGCTTATGTGCGAAATAAAAACCGATGGAATTACGGGAAATGGATAAAAACATTGTCCATAAGTAACAACCGCGAAGACGGGTAAGTAACTGAACAGAATTCTTTTAAAATCTTTAACTAATACCTGCACAGATTCCGCACCGCGTTTCGGTCACATTTGCCCAGCAATGCGGAACTGTGGCGGGCATGCGTCACGTCTCCCGTGTAAACACGAGGCTACTTCTTAAAAGCCCGTTAATGACTCTAAATATACGAACAATACTACACTACGTCACCTACTGAGTTAATATGCCATGAAACATGCGCTGGAATGAGGTATAATTCATTCAATTTCAATTACCTATGGATTTTTTTTTTGTTATGCTGCCTAAATGTAGACTTCTGTGGTAGATGATTGAATAAAAAGATTGCCCGGGGATTTTCTGGCCTCTACAGGGTAAATTTTTAACCAGTGCGCAAACTGTAACCATGAATTTAGCATATATCATTCTAGACCCCCTAGCGTAGAAATTTTTCGTCAGTTATACAAAAAAAAAATCAGCTGTTTCATAGAAAAGTGCAATACCTACGCGATCAAAATGTACGGAAGAGCAGATTTTTTTTTTGACGGACGATTCTTTCGACGATTCTTTCTAGAATGATATGCTGAATTCATGGTTACAGTTTGCGCACTGATTAAAAATTAACCCTGTATAGGAACCTAAAGCTTTGGCATGTGTTTCATCTTCTGACTGACCGACCACTTGACAATTAAAAAGTGCCTGTACCTAGATGGTTTATTCGTTTTTGTAATTTGGAGTTGAGTTTGAGTTTGAAAGTTGCCATTCCAGAGACAGAGCAGAAATATCTCTTATGCCTGTTTTTACTTCGGCAGTTACCTATGGGTTACAAACCGAAACACAGCTTCGCTGCTACGCAGCTCCGGTGACAAACCTCGGGAGCTCGTCCGGCAGATGCTTTTATTTGAACAATGGTAGCCCAGTGGCTGAAATTCTAACATAATTCTTTTCAAACTGATTGTATTTCAAATGCATTATTATTTACAAATATTACCTTTTTGCATTTATTCATCATATAAACTTTAACTGCGAGAAATTGCATACTCGTCCGTCTGCGTAATTTTCGTAAAAAGGGGTACTTACAACATATTTTATAGATATAAAGATTGTGGTAGGAAGCTGGTATGGCGCTTGATTAAATAAGTACTGACCGATAGTTCACCGCTGGATCCTGTGATCCTACCTAACTCATTACCTCAAACTACAGAACTTTAGTCGCTAGATCTAATGTGTGTTCCACCTTAAGGTGGAAGCGTCGGGGAAGCTAACGAAATTGTGTACTTGTTAGATCGAACGACATTTATGTTTATTACGATTACCGCTAAGTTAGCTCGCGAAATTCAAATTGGTTTACGTTCCAACACCATAATTGCGTAACGTATAATCAGTCATAATCTGAATCATTTTGAAACAGATTGCTAATCCATTGCTTCATATGTTCGAAAAATGTGTCTGCTCAACAACGTAAATAACGGAATGAATATTATTGAACTGTCAAAATGAAACAGATTATGATTGATCGTGTGTTACGCAATTAGGGTGCTGGTCAGTGTCAGGTTGTATGTTGATTAAAATACCATTCGCGTCCGTAACACGTATATATCATGATTATAATCATTAAAATCACCAACACTACCCTCTACGTTGCGAATTTCGCGGGCTAACCTGGCGCTTTTCTCCCTTAATATTGTTTAACTTTTCCTCCTTAATATTGTTTAACTTTTCCCCCTTAATATTGCTTAACTTTTCCCCCTTAATATTGTTTAACACCTATGAGCGGTTTCCTCACTTTTCACGATGAATTTGGTCACTATGTACCAAATACCAGATTTTTTATGAGTCTATAGAAAGGTAACCTAGGTCTATCTGCAGAAGTTTGCACAAGATTATAAAGCTAATCAACTAGGGAACACTATCAAATATTTCCTGAATAAGTGATGTCTGATCAACATCAACAATTACCTATCAGGTTTGCTTAGCCACCTCTTCCGTAAGTCATTTTAAAACAACGACAAATAAAATTAAGCAACGCTTTCTGAATTAAAACTTGGCAAATCGCAACAGCTAAAAAAAGTTTATTATATTCTTTAATATCCGCTGTATCTGCTAATGTTTAGCGTAAAGTCTTTAATAAAATCAGGCAATGATAAATTCTGCTGTTTTATTAGTTTATTACTCATCGATCCCTCACGTTTTATTGGTAACATTTATGATCTGAAAATATTCAGGACCTTGAAACAAGAAAACACTTGTAGTCCATCAACGTTATTTTAGCAATGGTGTTAGAAAGCGGTGTCGTACCTACGCATTTACGATTATTTTTATATAAACTAAAATAACGAGGAACGTGTGTAGGTGAATCACTCCAACTAGACCACTTTGAATTTCTAAGAAAATAATCTAACTTAAAATTTAACAAAAAATCGGTTTTCAATTTGAAACTGTGAAAATGTCAACAATACACAAAAACAATACTGCGTTAAATATAATAAACAAACACTCCACTGCACGTACCGCTCTTGCCGACAGATGGCGCCCCAATCACAGCGACTTTCACTTCCGACAACGACGATTTCTTCCGTCTGATCCCTCTCGCGGACATTTTACATCCGACGCGACGCGTCCGTACTTCGTCCGTACCCCGATTGCGCGCGAACTCGAAACAAAAAGCTTCAGAGCGCCCCAATCTATAAATACACGGAGCGACACTCACTGACATCCACTGCGTGGACTGCGTGTTAATAGGTCAAGATCTGGCCAAGATCAAGTCGTGCAAATAGCCCTGTTTACACCGGCTTCCTCACTGCGACTGAGTATGGCGGTAGGCCAACGGGCATCACTCCCACTTGGGCCCAAATGTTCCAGCGTTTTAATCATGTGGAATTTATATGCATGTAATTTAGTCGTAAATTTTTTTAAACGTTCGGCTCTAGAATGTTTTGGCTGATTGACGGATGACGACATTTGTCGAAGGCCTCAATATTAAACAGTTGTTAGGTGTCAGCACTGTCATCGTTGCAGACAGGTGATCAATTTAAAGTTTGCAGTTGACCGCACGCGCCTGAATGATGGTGGAATTAATGCTTTTTAAAGCCAAAACAACGGAACGGAATATTGTGTCTCTTATACGTAGAAAAGTTATTGATTACTTTTAGCCGACTTCAAAAAAGGAAGAGGTTCTCAATTCTGTCGAAATTTTTTTACGTTTCTTTTTCCGTAATTTCAGAAGTCGGTGGCAAAAAAACGACGATACAAAACCAAAGACACCGACTTCCGAAATTAGGTAATAATTTTTCACTTTGTAGTGTTTTTTTTTGGTTTTCGGTTGCTTTTTTTAATCTTTTTTTTACAATCCAGCTAAGAAGACACTTGTAGAAAGCTGAGTGCTGCTATTCGTTTGCTTGTTCTATAACTAAACACATGTTCTATATTTTTTTTTATTACGGCAAGCAAAGCTGATGTCGACTATTCTACCAATGTCTGAAGTGAATTGGAAAAGCATGTGTGCGTTATTTAAATATAAAGAAGAAAGATAATAATCTTCGATGATACAGTTGGGCTTAGTGATGAATCTGTGGGGTTAGTACTGGACTGAAACAAACAAAAAATAAATAAGTTATTTTCTTATATTATAATTATTGGAACATTAAAAATACATATAAGTACCTCATGAACAGTCTAAACCCATAGATTATTTTTTTTCTATTTTTCTCAATTTTTTTTTTAAATTATTGAATTATCATCAGTCCTCGATAAGTTTACAAAGTTTAAATGAAATCTGACCGTTAGTGGGTCAAAATCGCGCCCTAAGGAGTCGGTTACAAACATACAAGTGAAGCTAATATTAAGCGTGTAAAAGCGTTAATGGTTCCAAAGATAGTTCATGTCACAACTGTCATTAACAAAATAATTGTTGATAAATTGAAACACTAGGTCAACTTGCTTTGTTATAGACATACCCACTTCATACAATTAATGTACCTTTACAATTATGTGAACTAGTGTGTCAATTTATTAACAATTATTTTCCCTGACTTTAGGCGAAACGTAATACGCTTTTACTTAATTCAACCCAATTGGTATAAACACGGCGCGTGCGCAGTTAGTGTTATGTTTTATTGTCAGTTTTACTACCGTGTAATAATAATTATAGTATGCAATAATATCATGTTCCGTGTGGTGCCGGACGTAAAAGATTAACACCATCCCATTTCTTCCCGTTGGTGTTGTAGAAGGCGACTAAGGGACTTACTAGACTATGGGCAGCAGCGTTCTCTATGCATTTTACCACCATACTGCGATCGCCAACCTGCCTGCCAAGCGTGGCGATTATGGCAAAACCCCCCTTTTGGGGGAGGTCTATGTCCAGCAGTGGACGTCTTTCGGCTGAAATGATGATGATGATGAATATCATATTTCTACATATAATGATTTGTAAAAGGCTTGGTTTTCTAAATAGGTATCGTTGTAAAATGAACGAACAGGTTAGTTTGATTTCTGTAGGGTAACTGCGCAACTAAAGAATTGCTAAACTTAAGTGGCAGTGGACAAGGTATATTTCTCGTAGACCAGATGGCCGGTCGATGGGGCCGAAAGGTTCTAGAGTGGCGACCACGTACCTTAAGACGTAGAGTTGAAAGGCCTCCCACAAGGTGGACCTTCTGAAAGCCGCAGGAATCCGCTGGATGCGGGCAACACAGAACTGGTCGCAGTGCGTAGCTTGCGGGAGGCCTATGTCCAGCCAAGGACGTCTTTCGGCAGAGGTAATGGTGTTGAACACATTATCAGTAGCAATGGCTTTCATTTTGAAAGTTCAACCACATTGATTGCATCATTTACGTTGCTGAGCAGACAAATTTTTCGAACTTGTGAAGCAGTGAATTAGCAATATCTTTCAAAATGATTTAGATTCTGATTTGAAGTGTGTTTCGCAAATAGGGTGTTGGTTTGCAGACACTGACAGCTCTTGAACGCGTCCGATCCATCCCATCATGATCATCATTTCAGCCGGAAGACGTCCACTGCTGGACTTAGGCCTCCCCCAATTTTGGGGGGCTTGCCATAATCGCCACGCTTGGCAGGCGGGTTGGCGATCGCAGTATGGTGGTAAAATGCATAGAGAACGGTCTTGCCCATTCTCTAGTAAGTCCCTTAGTCCCCTCCTACTACACCCTCGGGAAGACATAGGGTGGTGCTATTCTTTACGTCCGGCACCACACGAAACCACAGATCCATCTGCCTAGTATTTTCCCAACTATGTATGTTGAGGTTTCCAGTCAAAGATGCAGCTGAATACCAGTATTTTACACGGAGTGACTGATTTTCTGACCTCGACAACCCAGTGGCGGGTAATACTATACCCCTTGGGATGTCTGGTGGTCAGACATTCGGGCTCCTGAAGACGCGTCACGACTTTCAAAGATCTACGAATGATAGCCGTGACCAATGGCTTAACGTACTTTCCGAGTCACGGAGGGGTTTTGGTATAAAAAGATAGTCACCCGTCCACGGACCAACTGCTCTATTTTCAGAGGTGTTACAGTTAGGATCACGCTATATCACGCCTGTAATAACCGAAACAGTGGGCAAATGTGTAGGTACGCCTAACTTAATTATATTCTATAGTTATGTCAATTCTCAATAAGTGGGAATTGGGATGTACGTGGGTCACACTAAAAGTTTATAGAAAATAAAAAACGGAATGATGTTTATATTTTTATTGCTTTTCGAAGTAGTCTCTGTTCCTTTTTAAGCACCGTCGCATGCGATGGAACCATTGACTGAAGCAGTGGGCTCACTGTTCTTTAGGGAGCTCTTCCACGCCTTTTTCAAACGCAGCCATCTTCAGGGTTCATAAAACAAATTCCTCTAAGAATATATTTTATTTTTGGAAATAAATAAAAGTCACAAGGGGCCAGGTCTGTACTGTAAGTACGATGACTCACTAACTCCACACCTTCGATAGACAAATATTCGATTGTCCGTCTGGCGCAGTGAGCTGGAGCGTTCTCGTGGTGGAGGAACCTGCTTTTTGGGCGCTGCCAAATAATATAAAAAAAGGTTAGACAACATTTTGTAAGACAACTGGTAAACAATTACTGACATACCAATCTGCAGTAACTGTCCTTTTATCTTCTAGGACAATTTTTGCGAAATGACCCGTCCGACCAAAGAATGAGGCAATCATCTTTTTCCCATGACTTCTGCCCTTCTTTACTTTTGTCGGCAAATCTTCGAATGGAAACATCCATTGAGCAGATTGTCTTTTGATTTCGGGTTCTTAATAATATATCCAGCTTTATCACCTGTGACGATGCCATATACAACATTCGAGTCACCTCTGTCATACTTTTCAAGCATTGAGAAACATCAATCTAAACGACGGCGTTTTTGATCTTCCTCAAATTATGAGGTATCTTTTTTTTGGAGGACTTTTTTTACTTGACACATAACAATGCCTAAAGCTGCCTGAACTAGTTGTTACCCTTCTATCAACTTAACCGCACAGTACACACGTTATCTTCAGTAGTCGCCGTAGAATGACGTCCTTCTCGCGAATCATCAGGCGCGATACAACAGCGTGACGTGACTCACGTAGAACACCTATGAAAACTTCTACGTACGGGATGGGGCTTTGTCATGAAATGAAATGCTAATCGCATTGTTGTTGAGTAAGATCGCAACCGCAGTAATGAAGAGATCCGCAGGAGAACCAGGGCAACCGACATAGCCCGAAGAATTGCCAAACTTAAATAGTGGCAGTGGGCAGGGCAAATTGCTCGCAGAACATATGGCCGATGGGGCCGTAAGGTCCTGGAGTGGCGACCGCGTACTGGAAGACGTAGAGTGGGAAGACCTCACACAAGCTGGACCGATGACCTTGTGAAGGCCGCAGGAATCCGCTGGATGCAGGAAGCACAAGACCGGTCGAAGTGGAGGAGTCTGGAGGAGGCCTATGTCCAGCAGTGGACGTCTTTCGGCTGAAATGAATGAATGAAGACCGCAACGAAACGTCGTAATAAATCAAAGAGTGAAAAAAATATCTAGTCAAAATTCCCTTTGGACGCACGTCAGACACTTTTTAATTTTCCGCCAATTTGTAAAAACAAATGACATATGAATTCAGTATGAGGCTGTACAACCTGAAATTGACCTGCAAATTGAATTTCGCGAGCTGCCTTAGCGCATCTTAATTTAATGTATGTTCCATTTGAAAAATACATTTCTTTAAACCGATATACGCATAGGCTCGTGAGCTCGTTATAGCTGTAATGTATTATGTAATGTTAGGTATACTTTAAATGCCTCTATTTCATCTGGCCTGGCCTAGTCTTGGCCTGGTTATGGCTGAACCAAATACTGCGAAATTCAGTAATGTTCACATTTATCTTTATTATTGTTTTAATGGTGTGTTGTCAGTATAAAAAGTGAATAAATTACGTTTGTAACACTGAAAGCGACCAGTGTCCTTAGTACAGATTCGCCCAAGGGTGCGTCAAATTAAGCAGCAGTTTCAATTTTAAGACAACGCATAAAGGCTTGTGTATTTCAGAATAATCGTTGTTTTTAAACAAGGTTCTTTATACCCCTCTACGCCCGCGGCTCCGCTTGACTCTACCTAAAGTAAGGATAGGTACCTCCACAAGGTGGAGTTTATTATTTTTTATTCTATTTTTATTTCAATAATCGGCAAAATCCATGGGCGACGCATGTAAAAGTGAGACCCAAGTGTTTTAACAAACTTCAAAAAGGAGGAGGTTATCAATTCGACATGTTTACATATAAATATTTTTTATAACTCCGTCATATACAGGTTGAAATTGAAAACATGCGACAAACCGAAATGGGAGATTGTACTCATCATTATGAACAACTTTTACTAAGGGACCAAAGATGCAATCGCAAAAAAAAAATCAGATGTTCCCTACATTTTGACGAGTCATGCGAACATAAATGTAGGGAACAGATGTTTTTTTTTTCGCGATTGCATCTTTGGTCCCTTAGTAAAAGTTGTTCATAATGATGAGTACAATCTCCCATTTCGGTTTGTCGCATGTTTTCAATTTCACCCAGTATAGACGGATTTGAAAAATTCTTTTTTTGTTCGAAAGGAGTTTATTCCGGAATGGTCCCATTTAAATTTCATATAGATCTGATGATGAGTTTCGGAGACAGACAACGGAACTCTTCAAAAAATTACAGCAAATCAACCGCGATTGCTGCTATTGCATAAATATGCATTGTTTGGACCATAAGGATAGTGAAATTTCGAATTAGTGTGGGGTAGGTACTATAACTAAAAAGTGAAAACTAAAAACTTCCGGAAGTCGGTTGTTTTGTTTTGGAAAAAGTTTTTTTCTGTTAGCTCGTCTTGGTCTGCCAAGATGGCGTCATGCGTTTAGTGGTACCCAATCGGTGGTTCTCCAGCCACAGACCAGCCAAATCCCACGGATTTCTGGATAACGTCCGTGATCTTGGTTTTGGCGCGCAGTGTTGTGTTCCTTATACAGTCTGAACTTTGAACCCCCAGGTTACTGCGCCCCATGACTCGCTGTCAAACCTCGAGCTTGGATCTTTGCTTAATATCAAAGACCAGGTCTGAGCACTATTCTCTTTTTTTAGAAGATCTTTCATCAACCAATAGCTCCTCCAGGCTTGGTGCGTCGAGCAACTTCTTCATCTTGTTGCGCCTGGAAGGAGACTATATTTCCTAGATAGATATAGGTAGTCTTGGATATTCACATGTAATAAATACAAGGTAATTAAAAGCAAATAGGTAGTCAGGGAAACTCATTGTTAAATAAATTGACTACCTATCAACTTAAATAGTCCGAATATTCAAAACATACGTCATTGTTTGACAGTTGTTGTATGATGTGGCTCAAACACAGCAAATTGACTTAGTTACGTACTTAACCATTAATTTCTCTGATTGTAACAAACACGAGTGAAACTGAATTACGGTGTAAGTTCTTACTGTGGTCTGCACAGTGACATATATTATGCTTATCAAGCAACAAGTCACGGTAGGAGGCGTGGTAGACCAATCAAGCTATAACTATACCACGGAGATAGTACCAGTAGCATTTAGAATACTGCCATTGGTTGAAACCCGCCTACTTACTTATAGACAACAAGTTTTTATCGCCATCGCCATACAAAGTAAGTTATACAACCTCTTATACCTCCTACATTTATCGGCGACCGGTAGTGAAGCTTTGTCTTCGTATGTTATGATTACACACCTTTCACCATGCCACTGATCGTGATCTTAGGGGAGACCCTGGCCTGGCCTGGCCTGACCCTGGCTGGCGATGGGAAATGTGCCCTTAGGTGAGAACCTAAGGGCACATTTCCCATCGCCAGCGTGTAACGAGAACCGAGTAGAGCGAACATCTAAAAACGAGTGAGCGTGCAACGTTTGGCGAGTGCGTGACAGCGACAAGCGACTCTTTTGTCGCCGTCTCGCCGCCGCCGTCTAGATGAGTCCGATATCATGTCAAATGTAAAAATCGATCATTTGAAATCATGCAATGACAGCGACAAAATGCTCGATGCGTAAATACACTACCATAAATGTAGTAGTCTAAGAAACATTGAATTCCGCAAGCTAACTTAGAGGCCATGCCTAATAAATAATTACATAATGATAATTTCATTAAGGCGGTGATTACTTGAAAACGTTCAAAAAGGTGGTTCTTTAAACCAGTGTATCTCTATAACCGTCAATAATTTTGAAAGCAAAAAGTATATGATACTTTAAAGTTTTTTTTGCATACAGTGATGGAACTCAAAACAAAAATCATCAGAGTCACCCCTTAATTATCTGTAAAACCAGTTTATCCCTTCAATAACAATTATAATTATAATTAAAAATATACCAAAAAATTCCAAATGCCAAACTGCATCCAGTGATTGATTATTATTCAACAGTTAATATCTAATTATAAACGATTTTATTTGCATTTTTACGACAATGCTTGCTCATTTATTAATCGAATTTATTACAACAGATTTTAACCCGTATTGGATTGCAATAAGAACTATTATCGCTCATAACGACAACATTTAAAGTTACCAAAGAGATTTTAAGGTACGAGGCTGGTACTTACCTGAATTTGGTACCGGTACCCGCCTGGAAGTACCGCCTGGAACCGGCACGCGTCTTGAATCAGTACCCACGTACTGAAAAGGCAAGAACCGCTAAGTACAGGTACACGCGCGCGCGCGGTTTCTTTGAAAATTTTAAAAAGCTTTCAAAATGGTTCTCTAATCCAAGCAATCCACTTCTTCTATTTCGAGGATATTCCTGTATTCACACAAGAATCATGTAAATCGGTTACATTTTAATAGTCCGCTTTAGTTTTATATCGTTTCGGGTATCAGCGTGTTTACTAGAGATCGGTAATAAAGGGCGGTATTATTTATGACGGTCGTTTCGCTGTTCCCGGATACTATGGGAAGTTAAGCCATATTCACAACACTATACTTTAGAAACTCAAAGAAAGATATTGAGCTAGCAAATTTTCAGGTTTTGTTTTTATTGTACATAATATTAGCTTTTCCTTGCTACTGCCTTAAGAGAGGCTGCACGCGTATTTTGAATTTTATCATTTTTAATCCCCGACGCAAAAAGAGGGGTGTTATAAGTTTGACAGCTATGTGTGTCTGTCTGTGGCACCGTAGCTCTTCCAAGGGTCAGAGGGTCTACTCTCTAACTCCGTCAACGAAAATACGGGCCCGAAACTTCGAAGTGACTCCTACAGCTGAACGGGTAAAACCATATAGGGAGTAGGGACAACTGTCAAATCGTGTAGTAGGTAATTCATCCTTAGTTTGGGATCAAACTAATCTTAGGTCCGTAAGTGATACGGAGTAGGAAACGCCCGTAACTTAGACCAAGATTACGGATTTCGTGCTTAGAGAGTAGGCCCCTAATCTGTGGGTCTGATCGAGTCGAAATTTGGTATTCTATTACTTCTTTCTATCTTTTTTTTCTTTCTTTCGTCTTTATTATTAATAATGAATGTACTTATGCTATTGTAGAAAGGATCTTCACAAGCTGTCCCCCGACCGACGTAACAATGCTTTGATCAAAATATTACCTACAACTTAAAAGCCCCATAAATATTATTTTTTTATTCTATAAAGGTTTTTGTTTGAGTCGGGAGTTTTTGAATGTAAATATCCAGGATGAAAAGTTTTTATTGCCTATGTTCTTCTCCAACTACCTATTGTCAATTTTCAGTAAAAAGACTAAAAGAAATTGACATTCAAACAAACGAGTTACTTTCAATCTTACACTGTTACCACACAGCCACACATAATGTTAGTACTTTTCTTAAAACCGGTCAGTTTATTTTATAGATTCTGTGTAATTTTTGCATGTTTATTAGCGCATCCACACAACCACACGATTTGCTAAAATTACACTATGGTTTCCGTAAGGGACAATTCCCGTAATATGAACCTTCAGCCTGATGGTATACATGTTCCTTGGATAACAGTCTAAAATCTGTCTAAAATACTAATTTTGTAATTTGACATTGACTGTCGGACTAGATTTTGAAAGTTTTTATTTACGGTAATTGGTCTTCTGGGCTATTCCAATTAGGTAAGTTCTTGTCCTTTGTTTTAGCGTGTCGATGGTGAAGAAAACTCATAAAATTCGTATTTTTTCAATTTGTTTGTCCAAAAATTCAGCAAAGCAAATATCGTTTGCTGACGCAGCCATTATGTCCTCACGTTGACAAGTCAGAGCTACGTCGCAAGATGGAAGGTGAACCATTGTCTGTGGAGAGACGATTCATACGCACCGGAGATCAAAGCTGACCATGACCATCATTTGTGGATATTATACGTATTAAATTTGCTTCGACGGACTTGGTTAGCAAGGTGACCACGGGAACTTATGCCCCCGGCACACCAATTTGGATTATTGGAGAACCTACCCAGATGCTTTCTGACAGTCAAATAAAGGAATCACGAGGTTAACTCTCACTTTCAATTAGTTAGCTAATCCACCTAAACACGTTTTAGTAACGGTCGTTTCGGCCAAAATCGCGCGATGTCTCCGCGTTCACTAAAACTAAGATATCTCAGAAATTACGCATAGCAGCCCTACAAAACCAATTCCATTAAAATTGTTATGTAATTAATCTATCTGATTATAATGGGTTTAGTACAGTTTTACCTTGTAATGTATTGGAAACTGGACGTTGAAAATAGGGTGAGCGACGTTTTCCCAGTTTTTTGAACAAAAGTTGTCATATTTACGAGTATGAAATTAAAGCATTATTTCTAAAACTTAAGCTGAGTGGTTTGGCTGCATGTTGAAGGCAAGCATTGTGAACGTATACTGGAAGAGGAATACTGTGAACGTGGTCTTAGTGCAGCCGCAGTAGTAGGTATACATCAACCAGTGCTTACTACTGCCACTACTGGCGGTTTGCCAGCGCTTAACTCATCCGCTGGTTACAATTAAACGGATCCTCATTATTATACAGCTTTTTGGAAAAGAAAGCGTTTAGTCTTTGGCCTTCATTATACATGTAAATGTGAGGACTATGTGGGTCATTGTTTCACGTTTGATCATGATCTGGCAGTTTGAGTAATTTATGAGGCTTACCCAAATGTCCTTTCTTTTGTATTGTTCGTCGGTACACAGTTCACAAATGCGTGCACTGACTGAACAGGTCCACTCAATCTGTGTGGTTCTTTTCTCAAAAGACTATTTCAGACCCCACTGTACACAGTCTTTACATGATCTGACCAAGATTATGTCTAGACTTTAAAAGAGACTGTGACCTCTGAGTTTGTTTTGGCTTTTCTTCTCAGAGTAATCAAATAGGAAACGCCTACTTCATCTAGTTTAGAAAATATGAATGACATGTAAAAGAAACCTACTTACAGAAATAAAATCAGTTATCATAAAGGTACCAACGTATACCTACTTACCTAAAACTGTCATTGTACGAGATCCAGTGATCTATACGGTACGGTAAGATGAGGTCTATGTGCCGAGAAACGCCGAAGCCTGCATTTGAATAAATCTACGAATAGGTTTATTCAAATGCAGACTTCGAGCTGCTCTGGTGAGAACGTCGCGATAACATTTCGCATAACCTAGGAATTGAACCCAAGACCACTCCCGCTTGGGTCCACTAGACCTTCGAGGCAGTCTAGTCTAGAAAAAAATATGTTTTATTATAAATTAATTTCTTATGTAAAATCAGGTGTTATTCGTATAAAATTAGAACGTTGTCTCAAACGCTTCACTTCCGTGTAGTTAACATTATGCATGTTTTATTAAACACCCGTGTTTGTTTATTTATTTAATCGCTGTCGTAGATCGCTGACTAAAAATATTAAGTTATTTTCGCCCACAACATATGGTTCGAACAGTGTCGCGTCAGAGTCGGGAAAAATTGCTTGTACCTATCTATGTATACTAACATTTTGTACGCAATTTTTCACACATTAGGTCTCTCAGTATTGAAGCATACCTATTCTGAATGAGAGGCTTGTGGCTAGGTAATAGCCGCACGGATCGATCGAGTTTAAAATACGCTTACCGCAGTTGGCCCATGGATGGGTGACCATCTTCACATACCAAGATCCCTCCGTGCCTCGGAAAGCACGTTTAGCCGTTGGTACCGGCTGTCATTATTGTGGATTTTTGACAGTGTTACGGTTCGCCGAAAGCTCGAAAGTCTGAAAACCGGTCTTACCAAGGGGTATCGCTATCGTATTACCCACTCCCAACTAGGTTGTGGAGGTCAGATAGGTAGTCGCTCCATGTTAAATACTACCAGCATTCGCACCTGCATCCCGTTAGACTGTAAGCTGACCCCAACATAGTAGGGAAAAGGCTAGGCAAAAGTTGACCTATTCTGACGCACACGACCAATGTTTCCGGAGGGTGTAGGTATTATTCTGCGCAGTTTCCGGACGGCTCGGATTTGTGTGTATAGACTAATAGGTAATAGATACACTTCTTAGTATTTATGTCTGAATCGAAGTCCACGTCTTTCTTGTAACGACAATTTCTTTCTACATTTGTTTAACCATGGAAAGAAACCCTGGCTGTTGATGATGGGTGAGAGACACCGCGCGTTCGTTTTTATTAGAAGTAGGTCTATTACCATGTCCACATACATTGCTTATGTGATTGTTGAGACAATGTGGAATAGATAAAAAATACAAAAATTGTGTTGCGACGTGACACTTTTTAGTGCTGACCGTCCAGCCAATTTTCTTAATTCGATTTACAATTCGCATTCAGCATAAATAGAAAATCTTATGGAATTCGACGGGTAGGGGCTGATGATGATGATGATGATGATGATAGGACTCCCTTTTCCGCACGTAGACTCCCATTCGGTCCGTTGTGCGTGGGGATTCTGGCTAACAAAGCCAGCCTAGCTCCGCCAAAAAGCACTTATGCTTCCTGGGAGCTTCACAGGCTTCGCGGAGCGACCTCACTGTTCCGAGGATCTCTTCACTTTGAGAAGCCACGACAGGTAGAGGCATGACGATCGTATAGGCTGAGTTTTGTGCTGTTGAAAATGTGAACTATATCAATGAATGAATGTACCACCAGCATCACGAGCATCACGCAGCAATGCCTCCAGGCCTATGTCCTTACAGTTCCTAAGTAAAATAAATTGCGACTTACGCTTGGGATGGCGAATTCTGTAGGACATAAAGATGAAGTCATGATAAGAAAAACAAGCAGTGAATTGTCCCTGCACAGATACATTATTGGAATTAGAGATAACCATCAGGTCCAAAAATGAAAGGGTACAGTGAAGGAAATTATGAGTAGCAGAAAGAGGCAGAATAGGTACTAAGATTAAAAGAAGATCAAAGATACTAGTTTTATGAGTAGGTACTACTAGATACGACTATAATTTTTCAGAAGGCAAGGACTTTTTAAAGTCACCCATCAAGGCTACGTGCTCATAGGGGGGAACAGAAATCATTTAAAAGCGAATCAAAAGAGTGAAAGTAATCGATACTAAGGTTAAGACTGTACATCACTCCGAGAAGCATTTTTACATGATGCAAAGAAATTTCGAGAAATACACGCTCCGCTAACTCACGAGAAATAGATGCTCCGCTAGGAAGATGGTGATGAGCTGATATCTTGTAGGGAATATCAGAACGCAAGTAAAGGGCAACACCACCACCACTCTTCCCGGTTCTATCGTTACGGATAAGAACAAAGCATAATGAACAGATAAAAGAGAGGATTTGAGAGAGGACTCGAGATCAGCATAGCATCTAAATGTGCACAGTTAGGCAACGGATGCCAGAAGATCAGAGTAATGACAAGGAATGCTTTGGGCATTGATGTGAGCTATGTTGACATTGTTAGGGAGGCAGGTTGGCAAAGAGGAAATCCGAAGACCAATTCTCGTAATTAAAAACGTTCCAAATCTATACTCCATTTGAAATAAGATTAGACATTTAAACAAACTTTTTTTACAGTCCGTTCAACCGATTCTGACTTCTATACCGTTGGTGTAAGGATGACATTAAAAGCAAAAAAGTAGTTACAATACCAACTGCTTACTGCAGCTGCCATTTGTCATGCCACTAACGCAATAGAAGTGAAAATCGGTTGATCGGACTGTAAAAAAGTTTTAGTTAAATGTCTAATCTTATTTCAAATGGAGTATAAGTACATAAATAGTCGCAGTCATCTCGGCGACAATCAAAATGTCAAAAACTTGTCAAAAATGTATGGAAACTCGAGGGATATTTGACAGATTGACACTGAAATCAGTAGTATTCGTTAGTTCATATTAGTCAAAATCACGGACACCTCTTTAGAATTGTAAAAAATCTAGAACAAATTCGGATTTTGAGGTTATAATTAGGCCAATAGAATCATACGGTAATAACTTTTATTCGTGAAAATACATTCGATTTTATCTATAAGTTTCATTACATTCTATTAAGTAGTCAGAACTATTCCTTGTCTATACTTACTAATTTATTTGTATATATTAATTACTAGTTTAGGGCTATGGACTGTTTCTCGTTTTTATGTGCCTTAGGAGTAAGTAGGTACTTATTGCATTTTACTACGAATACTAGATACCTACATAAAATCTCGGTTATTTACTCAAAAGGGTTACGCAGAGCATCAGAGGTATAATATAATACACCCTGATCAGTTTGCCCGTAATAGGGGTGAGCCTACCACCATATTCTAGGCGCACATCCAGGACAGACCAGTCGAACCTAGGACGCGCTTGCGACCATTAGACTGAGTTAACATTGGTAGCCAAGAAAACAGCCTTTGCAAGTCTTCAGAAATAAAATAGCAAGGGATCAATATGTATCGGTAAAACGGGGCTATTCGGGACACCATTTGACATAGGTACTTCAGCAAATATCTTGTTTATTTCGCATAAAATGTTACGGTAAAAAAAAAATATGGGTCTCGGAGAACCCCTTGCTTCTGTGGATAGGTATATGTACCTTTGAAGTAGCTACTTACAACAGGAACAAAAGGAAAACAAAAAAAGGAAGCTGTCCCAAATAACGCTTATTTGGGAAATATAGTTTATTATTTTCAGATTCGTACAGACGTTCAAGTTACCCCAAACTGTCAAATTATCCCAATTGAACATGAACCTTATTATCTTGTAATAAAGTTGAAAATCTATCAAATAAATTTGACAGATTGGGGTAGCTTGATGTGCTGGCGTCTGTACCTAAAGTATTTTTGTGGGACACCTTGTGGTAACGAGTTGGTAACAGAATCATCAAGGGTTAGAGACATGGAGGATGAGGTCTTCAATAAAACATAAAAATAATCATTATGATTTTATTTTGTACAATTTATGGTACATTACGCAAATCCAACATCTAAATCGGTTTGCTATTCATCTACAAAATAAGTGTTGACGAAATCTTAGCAACAAAGTGCTTAAACTAATTATACATAGTTATTGTATTATTATTATTATTGCAATATGGTACAGTAATCATTAGCATTACACTAAATTTACTACCACCATTAATTACTAAAGATTGACATGAAAATATTAAGAATAGCGCCAAAAAGTTGACTTAAGTTGCGGCCCCGAAGTTAAGACCCACACTGAAAACTCACATTTTCTTCGTGACAAGAACGAAACGAGTTTTTTTCCAATAACTAAATCTATACAACTTTGTTTACTTATTGTGTGCTTCTTAACTTCGGGGTTCGTTTAAAAAACTGTAACTTATACTATAAAGGTGCATAAAAGTCAAACATCAAACCTAGATAGGTACATTATATCTAAATGCAACTTCATAAGCGCTCAGGGCACAATTGATTCTATTTAGTAACGATACAAAATGGTCGTGATTACACATAGTTAATGTCTAACATATTATATTTTAGGTCTTCTATACACAAATCTATAAAACTTTAAATTATCTTATTGAATACGTCCGTCATGAAATCATGACATTTGAGGCAAATTCTTATTTAGAGAGTTGTATTGATGATGCTAATGATTATAATTCTGTAAATAGGTACATATTGATATTTGTAATGGTCGTGATCATATTCTGATCAACATACATCCTGACACAAACATGCAAATTAAAAAAAAAAACGTATAAAAAAATGAATTTTGTGAGCTATCTTAGCCCATCGTCCTTATGGAACCCAAAAAAAAAAGAATGAGGTTTTGACCTCAGACCAAATAAAAAAGGCAGATGGAGCGCGGCGCCCTCAAAGTGAAGCAGGGTAAAGGAAGCCAAATTTGAAATAGGAAGCCGATCGTGTTCCAGAGACGCGACGCGCGACACCGAACGCGCTACATATCATTGTGACACGAGGTCACGCACACAACTCTGTACACGAGGCTTCACTTATTTGAACGCTATTATTGGCGTACGCTCCGTCTACCTTTTTTATTTGGTCTGAGGTTTTGACAAAAAATAATAGGTTATCTCCAGAATTCGTAAACCGTAGTAAAAATAAAATAAATTCAAAAACTGATGATTTACACGCTTCCTTTATGTGTAAATAGTTCACAACTAAATAAATCGTGGTCTAGCGAATGTTACTTTGGTCCATAATTATAACGTGCTTGGACAATACAAACACCTGAGGGGCAATTCTCGTAATTTTAAGAACGTTCACAGTCTGATCTCAGTGTCAATCTGTCAAAAAAAATACCAAGATTTTTCATACATTTTTGACATTTGCTTGTCGATTGCATTTGCTTGAGATGAGACTGCGACAAGATTTTGAACGTTTTTAATTACGAGAATTGGCCTTCTGATTGCAGATAATCATCTTATTAGATTAATACGGAACATACGCATATTATCATACGCCGCGTCGCATCTCGATACTAAATACCCTAGACTCTCGATTACTTTCTAATTACAAAGGTAAGCTGTAATACTTTTTACTTTTACCGTGATAGTTTAATTTAACTACAAGTAGTCACTAAAGACTTCGTGATGAAATAAAGAACTTCATTTCCAAGAAATACTTCATAACTTAGTTCATTTCACAAAATAAATTTAATAAGTGTTTTTGAAAAGTACTCATGTTTTCTGAATAAAGTGTTACCAATTAATTACATCTTATAATCGATCCATACCCAATTCGAGTCGGCTTAATGAAATAGGAACTTTAATCTTCATGCTATTAACACAAGGGCCAGCAATTTTATTATTTAGTTGAACCGTGCTGAACTACGTTGGCATTTTACCGACTCAAACTATGGGACAGAAATAACTATAGTCTTATTAAGTATACAATATTTGCGTACACTCACTATAAAATGTATTTCTTAGTCTATTTGGCCTCGACTAACCGGCGAAGTATAAGGCTTCTTTTCCACCAGAGATACCTATGGTATGTATGCGTTTGATATCCACCAACACATTCATTGGTCCACATAGCATAGCACTGGTGGAAACGGGTTCAACTACGCCATGTTTTTTTTTTTATATGGAAGGTTGCGTACTATGGAACTATGAATACGCGAGTGGTCTAGCCGATCCCCGTGCCTACTGTCGATGCATGCCATAGCGCCAGCTGCGCATCTTCGCGGCGCGTCTTAATAGTAGATCTTACTCGCTCCGTTACACAGCTTAGCATTAGTGGAAACGGTCACGATTCGTAGCTTTGCTTGCACATCTTTGCAGCATAGCTACATAGCACATCTCTGGTGGAACAGCAGTCTGACGCTGTCAAAATTGGGTCACTAAAGGATGAAGTGCCAGGATAAGCCCCAATATTCAATTTTTTTTAAGTTTTTTGCAAATTACAGTTCAATTTCGCGGGTTACCTTACCTCGTCCTCCTTTATGTGACGAGGACAATATAGAGGATCATGTGCAGTATGGCCGAAAGACACAGCTTTTGGCATTTATGTAGACATTGGATGGGTTTAAGGCCTCACCAGAGTACACCGCGAAATTCCAATGTTCTTACGTTTTTTGCAATTTTCCGGTCAGAATCAGGTTAGAAACTGTAACGGTTTACCAACAGTCGATTGGTCAACATTATCTTTAAACCATCCAAAGAACTTTTCGCCCATGAAATTTTCGCCAACATAACACTTCGTCACGCGCCAGTGAATGCTTAACCAACAGAATTGGTTTACAATTGGTTATTGTTTATTTATAAAAGTTGATCAAAGTTAAGAGATGTTGTAGCGTCAAAAATGTATGTTCAAACAATCGCTAATCATTACTTAACTTTAAGCAACGTTTATAAATAAAGATTAATGTTACTAGTATTTAATTGTAGTTACGCATTGATACAGTAGGTCAATACCAACTTGTTCAATGCGTATAGGGTGGCAGACACTGATGCGCAACCTAGTACAATGTATTCAGCACATGATTCATGACACCATGGAGATCGACTTTTAATTGTATTCAGTAACTTGACAGTTCAAAGAAAAATAATGTTACCATACTAAAACTAATAGTGTTGGGGTAGTGAACGATTTTACGTAAAGAACGAATGATAAAAATGGTTTAATTTAAAATAAAACCATTTTTAGCATTTGTTATAAAACTTTAAAAATTCATTTGTAAGATGTGGAATACAAGCTTAAATTAATAATTTATGAATAAAAGTAATTTCCTTTTTTTAATTTATTCTAATGGAAAGAAACTAAATACATTACCTTACAAAGTATCGATTGATTACCTTACTACTGAAAAACAAAATATATAACAAATTCTACAATTTTTAATAGTGCATAACTGCATAACATGTTTTTAAGACAAGTGATTAAATTTAAAACATATACCTAAAAATAATAATAAACCATTTATTTTCAGGTTACAACGACACATAGATAAATACCTTAACCTAAATATATATATTATAATAACAAATTGTGTTAGTAACTAAAACTTAAAACTTAGTTAGTATTTCAAGCACATTCAATTTCGTTTATTCTTACACCACCTAACTATTTTTTTTTTATCAACATCTGGTAACCGTTCTAATTTCAAGTTACTGATTACAATTAAAATTCGAACTATAGTGCTGAAATTTTTCGTCGGTTATTTAAAAAAAATGCACGTCGCACTTTTCTATGAAACAAATGTTATTTTTTTTATTTTTTTTTGATTACCAACGATTTTTTTTTACGCTTGTCTGAATTCATGGTTACAGTTTGAGCCTAAAAGACCTGCCAAACACAAATTGTAGACGGTCAAATGAATTCTTGTCGATGTATATGTCGTAGCCATATCGTAGATTTGCTCACTTCATGAAATGCTCGAGAATGTGTGTGAGAATGTTCTTGCTTCAATTAAGGCACGGTATTGTTTATATGTTTATAGGCCTATGTCCAGCAGTGGACGTCTTCCGGCTGAAATGATGATGATGATGATTGTTTATATTTCAAACTAAGGTCACTATGCCATGTAGTATACAGCAAAACTGTTCACCGATTTAATTATGGATACGTACTGGAGCTAAGAACAAACCGGTTGTTATTTTTTTATTACTCTTCTATAATGTAGTCTGATGAAATGTTTAGTGGCTAATCAAAGGAAAATAATTTCCATCTCAACATAAGAATGGAATATTTGGTACTGGCTTGTATACTTTTCAATATTGCCATCCGAAAACAGGTCTTATACACATGACTATTTAATATTGGCACTCCAGTTTTGTTGAACTGTGAACTTCCTACTGTTAAGTGTGTTACGCAACGACCTTTCCGGTCATGTAACACAGAAGTGATCCTTGTAAACGCAGTGATCCAAACTTTGATTTTCTCAAAAATTTATATTTCTTTTGAAATAGCTGAGTAAATTAGTTGTAATCATTTATTTTTATTTATTTATTATTGCAAAGGTTGGCATCGTCGTGGCTATGTTCTATTCAAAGTAATTTATTTCCCTACAGAGTATTCAAATAAATTGAATCTTCTATTTCGATCAGTCTGTCAGTGTTGTCCCGCCGAGTGTGGAGTTCTGCACACGAGGATCAGCGCTGTGAGGCGCAAGTGAACTTTATACGTGCGCAGTACGAAAAATGGATGGCAAACAGTGTAACCGGAAACACAAATGAACGAAGCTATACCCCATTTGAAATAAGATTATACATTTAAGGTGAATCTAGTCGACATTTTTTCCATACAAACTTCGGGACTGTATTACTTCACTGTTCGACAATGTACACACAGCGTCAGTATGCGTTAACCCCTCAAGTTTTAAAATGTTACACTGCTACAACATAGAAATCGTTACGAATAATGTACCGAATACTTCAAAAAGAGATTTAAGTTTCGACTTGGATTCGAACCAACGCCATCACCGAACGTCATCATAGTCATACATCATATAGTTTGACGAAATAGCCAGCGAGCCCACATGAATTGCCATGAAATTGTTATCGACTATCATCCGAGCCACTTCACCTTTAGGTCTCTGCCTAATCGAGAGACTATGTAATTTGAGGGTATCCATTAATTTAACTTATTACGTTCTCTTTATAAAATTAATCCCTACCCTCAAGTTAAAACTACAACGTTTGATGTATACGTTCACTTAAAACGTCTGTATAAAGAGACGACACGACAGATCATGATCTGTCATGTCGTCTCTTTATCAGACATAAATTAACGAAATGTCACGTGTGACATTTCGTTAGTTTATGTCAATTTAAAATATATCTAGCGCTTCCTATTTTATCTTTTGCGTTAAAAGTATATCACTTGTCTACTGACCCGTTTGTGTCAGTTGTTAAAATATGTATAGTAAGATATCTGTAAATTTTCAAATAAAATTGTAAAATCTTTATAGTGAAATAAGATAAAACTTTTGTTAAATAATAGCAATAATAAATATTATGAAATGATGAAAGTTTTTTTTTCTCATTAATAATCTTGTCTGTACGGAAACAGAATACTAAAATAAAAAGCCATTAAAAAGTTAGGAGCCAACAAAGATTCGTTTTTCTTGCTAATTTAACCTAACTTTGGGCGTATTTATATAATAAAAGAAGTGTAAAATCTCCAAAACTAAGTCGGTACCGACAAAGCACAAATATCGAAAAGTTCAATAAACTTTATTGGACATTGATTTATGCAGCGGTTTCTTCATAAAGCTCTGATCTTCCGAAGGAGTTTTCTTAATTTTTTATGCGCCTGTTTTACTATAATTGATCCTGCATCTCACTCAACAACGTTGTGCGTGTAGGCTTGCGTCTAACTGTTCATTACTGATACTACCTCTGTCGGACACGATGCCTGATGGGACAGCGTGCTTTTAGCCAAGCCTTACCAGTGAATTCGAGCCCGCGACTAGATTCCCCTTAAATAAACCTTTTTTACAGTCTGTTCAATCAATTTTGAGTTCTATACAGTAGGCAATAGGATGGAATTAAAAGCAAAAAAGGGTTTACCAACTGTACCATTTATCATGCTACCAACGCAATAGATGTCAAAATCAGTTGAACGGACTGTAGAAAAGGTTTCTATAAATGTCTAATCTTATTTAAAATGGAGTTAACAAAAAGCTTGTAAAAACTAAAAAAGAATACACCGACCACGCCGCGATCATTGTGTGTAGTTCCGAATGCTGATAGAAACAGCAACAGTAGTGCATTTTCTTATTCCAAATCTTATTTGACGTGGCTTTCCACCACCTACACAAATTTACCAAGAGTGAGATGTTTTGTTAACTACCAAAAAAAAAGTAAAATAAAATCAATAAAAATGTATATTTTCTTTTAAATAAATTTGTTAAGAACATAGACTTAGGTATTATAAATAAAATTATTATGGAACTAAAAACTAAACAAAAATGGATTCGATGATTATCCTTAAATTAAGTTTGTTAAATGGAAAGTCTTCATTTTCTGCAGCTTGTACATATAATGTACATAAATGCTATCAGAAAGGGACTAGCATTAACGTTGCTTTGGGGAAGGTACATCCATGGTCGGATTATCACAATAAGTAGGTATTAAGTATTATGTCATTATTACATACCTATATAAATAATATTGGACCAGCGGTTTAAATAAAATTTACCTATTCGGTTTTTTTTTTATTTTACTTTAAATTTATTTGCATTATTCATTTTGTTATTATTGAGCCTTTAGTAATAAGTGCCTCAAAGTTAAAAATTATCTAGGGGCCTGTGTGAGTTGGCATCGGCCCCTCGTACGCCGTCCAAAGGTCCAGGTCCCTAGGGCTCCGAGATATGTAAATGGAAAGGACATCATTCATTTCAGACCCAAAAACTAAAGTGCCGCCGGCCGGCTAGAAAAATAAAATGATGTCTTCTTAGGGGAAATAACATTTTTTTTTTTATATATGTCAAGGAAAGTGTGCAATTAACCTCTTGGCTGCTATTTGAGTTTGAAAGTACCACAAATATATTTATGCCATATTTGGACATTCGTTTAAAGAAGCAAACAGCCCAAGGTAATATGGTCATAAGCATTAGGTGTACAAAGATAATAAATAATAGGTATATTTTTTTTTATCGAAGTGATGCCCAAGCTTCTACAGCGAGGTGTGAGTCAAGGAGACGTTTTGACGTTCCGACGTGTCTCTCTGAAACTGTTCACCTTTGCATTGGAGAATGTCTTTAAGGTCACAACAACAATGGAGAGTACGTCACTCACCTTCTATTTGCCGACGATATAGAAGTCATCACTGAGACTATGGAGGTCATCGAGCATTGTACTGATACAATGCTCGATGACCTCAATAGAGCTTCCGAAAGATAATGTCTTAGAATGAACATGGACAAAACAAAGGTCATGTCAAATACCCACTCTCATAAAGATCGAAGGCTCTACACTTGAAGTAATGGACGATTATGTTTACCAATGCCAAACTGTCCAGTTAGGTAGGTCAATCGTCGATTTCGACTTGGCTGGGCAACGTTCGGGAAATGTGACTAGTGCGTATTGCCTGTGAGGACCTACGGAACTGAAACGTGGACGCTCACTATGCGCCTCATAAAAATCCTGGAATTTTCAGCTATGCTTATAGTTTCCCGGACGACGTAATCGAATCAGAAATGGAGATATCCGCAGGAGAACAAAGGTAACCGACAACCACCGAAGAATGGCAAAACTTAAGTGGCAGTGGCCAGGGCACATTGCTAGCAGAACTTATGGCCGATGGGGCCGAAGGGCATCTGTGGCAACCGCGTGCCGGAAGTCGAAGCGTTGAAAGCCTACCACGAAACATCCGCTGGAAGCCAGAATCACATAACCGGGCGCAGTGGCGATGCTTGTAGGAGACGTATGTCCAGCAGTGGACGTCTTTCGGCTGAAATGATGATGATTATGAGGTACCTAGGTTGTTTCGTTAATGTAATGCTCGAAACATTTAAATTCAAAATATGATTTTAGGGTTTTTAAACTTCAACAGCAGCGGCTACGGTTAATTGTATACGTTTGTTGTACTAGTAAAAAATATCGACGGGTGTTATTTTCATCAGAAACCCGTTTTTATTTTCTGGCTGGCTCTTTACTTTTTGGGTACGAAACGTTCCAACCCTGAATGACGTCCTTAAATAGTTTAAAATTAAATACATAGAAATTGTAATACGAAGGCTAATTCTCATACATAAAAACGTTTAAATTGTTGTCGCAATCTCATATATAATCTTAAAAACTTGTCAAAAATGTAAGTAAATTAGGTCTTTGACAGATTGAAACGGAATTTGGAACACAATCGTTCTTGAAAATACGGGAATTGCCCCTCAGAACTTAAAAATACGAAAAATAAGTTAAACTAGAAACATTATACTGACCCCTGGTATCTGAAAGCCTATCCAAATTCCTTACAGACAATATTTAAGTGGAGTCAAGGTATATGTTTCGAAGTAACTACTTAGAATACAGCACCCAAATTGCGTAACACGATCGTAATGACAATTCCTTCATTATGACGGTTCAACAATATCCATTTTATTTTTTTGAGAGTGGGAAATCATCAAATAACTTCTCCCGCTCTGGATGGAGCAGGAGGGCGTGTTAGACTTTTACTGACTAAAACCCACCCGTGTTCCCTCAGTTGCCTGTGTGCCAGGGGCGACGGTATCTCTTTAGAACAACCTGCACCCCTGGCAGGCATCGGCCCTTGTGGACCCCACCAGTTGGTGCTGGCATCTCTTTGAGGCGCGCGTGGAACACAACGCGCCGTCAACCCGGGCTTGGTCTTTACCGGTACGCGAGCTACCCATTACTCGCCACGAATCCATTACTTTATTATTTTTGCTGAGCAGACATATTTTCTAGCATATAAAGTAATTGTTCGCCATTGCGAGTTTGTTAGGCAAGACTATCAGAAACCGCGGGTTGTATTAATTAAATCCATGGCTCGACCCTCCCCAAGCCTACACGTGTATTATCGTAAAGACAGATTGAAATGTTTTCTTATTATTTGTTTCTAACCAAGATTCAGATGTGTTAAGAAATTGGGATATTCAAAACTCTAAATAACGTACAACGTTACACAGTTAAACCTAAACTTACAGCTAGTCAGAATTATAGTTAGTCTCCTGCATGAGTGGTTGTAGGTCCTCCCGTTTCCTGTCGCCTCGGTTGGATATCCGGGTCACTCCTTCAAGCACTCCGATATCTGATAGACTGCGGACAAACAAATACATTTTTCAATTTGTATTCTGTGTATGTGATAGGCAGAGCTGTTATTGTATTCTAATATTTTTAAACGTTGCATAAAGTTAAGTAATGATTCGCGTCTGTTTAACTATACATTTTTGACGTTTAAACATGTCTTAAGTTTAAGCAACATTAATAAATGATAGGGTAGATGGCGCCGGGATGTACTGGCTGCCTGACCCCTGAGAAGAAATGCCGATAAAATCCAAACATTCCCCTCTTATTTATAAACGTTGCTTAAAGTTAAATAATGATTAACGACTGTTTAACATATTAGGTATACTTAGTAAACAACAGAAACCAAATTTATACTAACTAACCAAACAAATAAATATAAAAACAAAAGGACACTTAGGCGTCGAAGTATTCGTCCGCATCGCTGTCATCAGGAAACGTGCCCAGAAGACTGGCAGCATTGCCACGTTGAATGGCAATGCTAATTCTTTGGCCAAAGAATGACCCAGCCCTCTAGTCACGTGAATTGTCGACCAGCCGGCGAGAAATTTCCTTAAAGAGGAGACGTGCACTCGGGCCCCATGATCCGACCGTTTCGACCCCAAACGGCTCAAAACTCTAGTTACCCATAAGGTTACGGTATTAATTATACTTAGATAGTGATATCTAAAATTTGAGACGTAATATACAATTTTTATTGAAATCTTTCAAATAAATGGTGGCGAATCATAATTACATACTGTGAACCCAGTGATAATTTATACAACGAGTAACATAATTAACGCAAGGCCTCGTACACCCCAATTAGAGTATTGAGTTAAAAGTATAATACGATGACCAAAACTATTTTTTTTTTAAAGCTAACCGATATTATTAAGAAAAACATGTCGAACCAAGCATTACTTTATGCATTTAAAATTAAGCCTTATTTCTTCTGGAATAAGATTGATTTTTTTCTGGCTCAATCAGTGGTGGGTAGGGCAAAATATAAATAATTTTAAAAAAATACTTATATTCAAAGTTACTGAAATCGATTCAGTAAATTAGGAACAAACTACTTCCAGGTCTTGCGTCCATTCTGTTACACCTTGCATAAATATTTACTTTGTTGCATAGTGATTAGACTGGAACCCTTGGAAAAAGGCAAGGCAGATGACGAATAGGGGAAACTCTATTGCCGTCAACCGGGTACAAATACTCATCATCCGAGCTGGAGGAGCCTAATACCACATTGCCCGTAGCAGTTCACACTCAGCAGTAGCGCCTGCGCCCATAACACTAACTAGGCAGGCAGTATTACATGCTGTAGTCATAATATACTCACACTTGAGGCTCCACGTCATCGTTATGTGTGGGCGTGAAGTACGGGTTTGCGGCCGCCGGGCGGAACTTGTAGCCCGTCATCACGAAGAACACCAGCGTGGCCATCTCACGGAACATCTCGTCGATCCACGCGTACTGGAACGGTACTGTGATCTGAAAACACGGAAAACATATTTTGAAGCATTAGCACTTGAAAGATAACCCAAAGTATACCTCATCATCATTTCAGCCGAAAGACGTCCACTGCTGGGCATAGGCCTCCCCAGGCTCTTCCACTTCGACCGGTCTTGCGCTTCCAAAGTATTACAAGGATAAAAATATAATTTCTAAAATGTACCAGTCACGTCATTTTGTTACAGAATAAGATAAAAATCGTGACGTGAGCTGATTTAGAGACAGCCCGTTTAGTATACTTTAGTTATTTTTATTTTGTTTTCGTACGATAGGTATTCTGTTGTGGGGAAATGCGGTCGTTATTCAAAAGAAATAAACGTTTATTTACAAGAAAGGGCACATACACATAAGCAGCTTATAATCTTCCCACTGCTGCGACACTGAGTGGGCCGTAATCCATCGCCAACCCAGTGCTGGTTGGTAGATGTTACATGTCTTCGAATTATTGGTTCTAGGGGACATGCCGGTTTCCTTACTTTGTTTCCCTTCACCGTTTTGTGAGCAGTGGTGATGATTAGTACAGAAAGCAAAGCACCTGCTTGGGATCGAATCCATGACCTACATATCTTTAGTCACGACCGATTCCACTGGGCCACCACTGCTATCCCAAGAAAGGGCAATTCGTTCAATTTATAAACTAAGTCCAAAACAGAGACTCAGACCTAAGACTCAGAGACAAATTTAAAAAGAGTAATATTTTGATCGTACCTTCTCAGTTTATCTTTTGTATGCACATAATAACTCAATCTGGTTAAAAGGTAGGAAGTGATATCATATAAATACTAGGAACCAACCAAAATTTGCTGTCCCTACCACCAGGCTCAAGAAAATAGGAGCCTCATTTAGATGCCAATGTATACGTTTTTAAAATAAACTTTATAAAGCGGACACTATGCTAGAAAGCCTATTATTCTGTTAAAGACTATATCGAGGATAAAAAGGCTTGAAAATAAACTGCTCCAATAGATTCACAGTGAATCTTGTAAAGGCATCTACATACAAGAAACGTCTTTTTTTGTGCGTTATTTGCCTTGTGGTACGGAACCCTTCGTATGCGTGTCAGTCTCGCAATTGGCCAGATTTTGTATTTATTTGCCATAACTTTTTAACCGACTTCAAAAAGGAGGTTATCAATTCGATTTTTTTTTGTTGTATTCGGGCATAACTCCGTCATATACAGGAAAAGTTTTTATTCAGAGCGCAAATTTTAACCATGAATTCAGCATACCATTCCAGACGCCCCAGCGAAGAAATTTTTCGTCGGTTATACAAAAAAAAAACAGCTGTTCCATACATTTTGACCGCGTAGGCTGATTTTCTTTTTTTACAACTGGGTTGATAGAAAACTTATACCTAACCATCCACCAAACTCAGTCGTAATTATGGATAATGCTACTTATCGTTGTGTGCAAGCAGAGAAGAAACCGACAATGTCCAGTTTGAAAATTAATAATTATGCAGAACTAGTTACGAAATTATAACGTGCCATTTTCTCCCACAATGATCAAACCAGAACTATTGAGGTTGATTAATACGACTCAATCAGAAAAAATATACACGTTTAAAACTGCAGGTCATACGTCTTAAGGCTACCTCCATACCATCCAGACCTCAACCCGATCGAGATTGTGTGGGCAAATATTAAAACATGCCTGGCCAGAGATCACATTACTGCAACATTGGACGAAAAAATTACAATACTAACAAGGTTATTTCCTGAATTCTCTGCCGAAAAATGGCAGAATTGTAATGACCATGTACAAAAAAAATACAAGAATACTGTGCAATTGCTGTTCACACTGTGAGATATATATTTTGGAGCAGTTCAGCTTCGGTCACCACTGTGTCATCACGTTATTTATCGGAACGGTTGTATTCTGAAATGGATAATATGGAGACTGGTTTTGCTTGATTCCTACGATAGTTCATCAGACGACGATGATGCTGTATTCAATTTACATGTATAATTATTAAGAAAGAATGAACGAAAATATAATAAACGTCGATTCTGGATATCGAATCATATTAGACTAAGAGAAGATTATGGTGAATTTCGGGTTTTTAATGAACTCGATGAAGAAAAGTTTTTTAATTACTACAGGATGAATAAAACTAAATTTTTCGAACATCATGCTATGATTGAAGACGACATTATGAAGCAAGAGACGCATTTACGCAAAAGTATTTCTTCTCTGGAGAGACTTGCAATAACTTTAAAGTAAGTGTCAAATCAAAATAAGACTAACATAAATTTGGTTCATCATTTATTAAGTATAATATTGTTTCTTAGATTTATATTTGGTCATCCGTACAAACAAGTAATTACGACCTACAAATTTTCATAAGTAGTGTCATCAGTTAAATAAGATCTGATATCGCGCCCAGCGGTGCTAGTGTCATTTTCGTTAAGTATAACGCTGACATGCGGGCGAAGGATTATCTGACTCAGTAAGCACTGAATGTGATGATAGAGAGCTAAATGACGAATACGATGTTCCAGGACGAGGGGTAGGAGGAAGTAGTGTAAAGGATTCTGCCCCAGAAATATTATAAACTATCCTTGCTTTAGAATTTTCCTCTCTGGCGTGCATCACACTTTTAAAAACTTCATTCTGTATCTTCATCTGAAAAGTTTCAGACAAATTCTGACTCATTTCGTACATTGTGTCAAAAAAAGACTTCATAACATCTTTTGGCGGTTCTTGCCTTATCAATATTTGTCTTCATAATTGATCTCTTTCGGCGGCCCTTTTATCTCTTGTCTTTTTGTCCTCATCTAAATACTTTATCAAGCAATCATTTGATTTTCATTTTCTTTTTCTTCTAAATTACTTTCGGCCTTTTCAAACTCTTGAGTTTGTAGGGAGCCCGCTTGTCCTGGTAAACGTTCAGCATTTGTGGTCCTCGGCCTGTTTGCCATCTACGGTATTAAAAAATCCATTAATTTATCATATTTCCAACCTTTGTCGTTATCAGCAGTTTGACCAATAGTCGTTTTTCGCCTATTGAGTGACTGTCTATGACCGTCGCGTAGTTTTTTTCCATAAGTTTTTAGCTTCTTTTACTGTAACAAAACACAATTATTACAATATTTCAAATGTTAACATTGATTTCATCTGGTACAGATACTTAGCTACAGGGGATTCGTTCACATCAATGGCTTATAGCTATAGAATGGGCTTGTGCACAGTTTCAAGCATTGTTGAAAGTGTTTGTGATTCAATATGGAACCATCTTCAACCTTTAGTATTAAAGAAACCTACTGAAAATGAATGGAAGGAAATAGCTGAAGACTTTTAAAATATCTGCCAATTTTATCACTGCGTCGGTGCTATTGATGGCAAACACGTCATAATAAAAGCACCACACACGGGCACCAAATTTTTAAACTATAAAAAAACATTTTCAATCGTTTTGTTAGCCGTCGTTGACGCAAAAAAAAAGATTCATGTATATTGATGTTGGGTCTATGGGACGTTACAGTGATGGTGGAATTTTGAATATTTGGTCAGAAATTAAAAACAAATCATTTGAATTTGCCACCGGATGAGCCAGTGTCCAGGAGGACCGCAACTACCCTACGTATTCGTAGGGGATGAGGCCTTTCCCCTTCTGATAAATTTTATGCGCGCCTATCAGAAATCAAAATTAACAGACAGTTGAAAAAAAATTAACTACCGGTTATCAAGAGCACGCCAGGTAGTTAAATTAATGCTTATGGAATATTATCAGTAAGTTGGGGGATATAGAAAACCATTTGAGTATTGTTTCGAACTTGTCGATAAAATTGTGAATGCTACATGCGTCCTGCATAACTACCTAATCAATGATAACATCAATATGCTCAATGAAAGTGAGATATTACCTACTGAAAATCAGCTTAAACCATTATGCCACTCAGGATTCAGATATTCCAATGAAAGTTTCTTTATACGGGAAGAATTTTGTCGATTTTTTAACACAACTGGCACTTTATCATGGCAAACTACAAGAATACAAAACAGATTGTTAAGAATGTAATAACAATAAATACTTACTGTCCGGTAAATCACATTCTTTTATTACGTTTCTCCAAGCAGCATCTTTACTTTCATTTATTTTATAGTCTTCACTGTTGGTCGCCCATAAACAAGGATATTTCCTAAAACTTTCTATAAAATGTTCCATACTGACACGTCTGCACACGAACGTCACCATTCAAACTGAAGGCGAGGCAGGGGGAGGCGCGGTGTTTGGGGACGTGAGGTAAAATATACACATTCAAATTACGTCCAAATATCACCCAGTCGGTCGAAAAAATATTTATAGTTTGGGATGTCATTTATATTATAGCACAGTGTGAACGGTCTCGTATAAAATGTATGACGAGCGATAAAATATCATATCTCAAGAGTAATTTATATTATACTATATCCCATAGTCAAAAACCGGCTTTAGATTTGATGCTGTGATGGACGAAATAATTATAAACTTACAAGATGATTCAGACTTAAATTCAGAAAGTCCAAAATCAAGTGATTTAGAGTATATGTCAGAATAATTTAATATAATTTGTTTTTGGTTTATTTTAAATGACTAAATAATTACAATAAAAACTTCTAAAAGTTTTTTTTTTAATTATTCACTTCTATTGTTCACTTACTAGGCATGGTACATCTGTGTTCTATTTTATTAAGAGCGACATCTCGAGATTAGTCATCACTGTCTATAATCTCATGTGCGACGCGAACACTAGGCAACCCGCCGCCTCACTCCTGTCCCCACCTAAGGCGCGGCCAACTAGTTCCACGCGGACTGTAGTCAAATCTGTGGTTGCTCCAAAAGCAATTTCAACCCCGATCTGCATAGTCCTCAAATGATCTCAGAGTAGTTAGATAGATAACGCCAACCTCATCTAGTTTTTAAAATAAGATTGACGTGTTATAAGTGTTTGTACAGACTTAAATTCATTTACGGCGGTCTCTCTGCATCTAAATCCGTTCAGGCGTAAAAGCGTGACAGTGTAACCAACACCTAAACGCACAAACACTCTGGGCACGCCACGATAGCGGCGGTAAGTCCCCTCTTTGAAGAGTGGATTGAGAGGCGGCATGGCGTCCTCACCTTCCGCCTGACGGAGGTCCTCACCGGATACGGTTGTTTCCTGCTTCGAATAAGGCGGGAGGAAACGCCCGGGTGTTTCCACTGCGAAGATCGCCCTGAAGACACGGTGGAGCATACGGTGGAGGTCTGCCTGGCTTGGGCGCCTCTGTGTCCTTGTGGAGGCATCGGCGGCGGCGATCTCTCGCGTCCGGCTCTGGTCCAGGCTAGGGTACGGAGCGAGTGTATGGGTAGCCGTCGCCTCCTTCTGCGAAGCAGTAATGCTCGCGAAGAGGGAAGCGGCGCACGTGAGGGAGAGGCAGTATATGCGCCCTCACGGCCTTACTCGCCGCAGGAGACGCCCTGGGCGTCGGGAATCCCAGGCTGATTCCCGGCCACCGTAGGCGCGGGCTTGCGGATGGCAAGTAATGGGTAGCTCGCTGTCCGGTAAGGACCAAGCCCGGGTCGACGTCGCGTTGTTTTCTACGCTCGCCTCAAAGAGATGTCAGCACCAACTGGTGAGGTCTGCAAAGGCCGATGCCCGCCAGGGGTGCAAGTTGTTCGAAAGAGATACCGTCGCCCCTGGCACACAGGCAACTGAGGGAACACGGGTGAGTTTTAGTCAGTAAAAGTCTGACACGCCCTCCTGCTCCACCCAGAGCGGGAGAAGTTATTTGATAACACTCCAACTACAGATTACCAGATAAATCACTACATGTACTTACGCCCACTAACTACCTACCGGCCGGAGTAGATTGCCGACCGCCGCGAGGCGCGTACGTACGCATAAATTTCGGTCGACCTGACGTACTTAGTTTCAAATTCTTATGATATAGCTGGTTCTGGTGTATTATGTGCAGTTGATGGATGTAGATCCAGCAGGCTTAGCATGACGTTGTCTATTTCTACGAAGAATAGACAGTGCTTTTTCAATACAAAGTGACATTTCGTTTCTCCATTTTTGACATCGCACCGTAGATAACTTTCTACAATCTGTCATTTTGTCTTTCGTTTCTAACGATCTTTGTCTAGGTCCCTATAAATGTAGACTATTTTAGAAGAATATTTCTTCCCTAACTGTCAAAATCACACTGACATAAACTTTCTACTCGACGGACACAAATTATTTACGATTATCTACAAAATCATGATTCGTTTGGAACGTACAACTGTAATAATTAATAGAAAACATAGCTATCTTGTCCTATTATACATCATTTAGTTAATAGTCATGTCTATTCTTCCGTCGACAAATCGGTGCTCGTGCTAAGCCTGCTGCAAGAGAAGAGATAATAACTTATGTTTTTCAGTTTACCTGCTTATACAGAAATGCGAGTTTCTAACTATCGTTTTTTAAATAGGTGAATTGTTTGAAGTTGCATATTTCGTGTCTGGTATTTTATTGGATAAGAATAGAACGGTCCATGACCTCCTTGTCAACTGTCATTTGAAAATTACGTTTAGCAAAAATCTACTTAGTCCAAATTAATTTTCAATTAAAAAGTTTTTATCTTTCATAAAGTGTGCTACATATACCTACTGACATCTGTATCGAAAGAGGCAACCCTTTCAAATCGCAATAACCACACAGCGGCGCGCAGCTACAAAGAAAAACTCACTTTACGCTTGTAAGGTTAGGTACATTTTCGATCCCAGCGTCTAGCGTCTCGAAGGTATAGGTTATTTTAGCTGTGGGTATTGAAAATTTTGTATGGAGTGATTGATCTGGTAATCTCACAACACTCAAACTGACAAACATCCAATTTTATCAACATTTGAATTTACAAACATCCAATTTAACCAACATTTGAACTCACAAACATCCAAGCTCACAAACATTCAATCTTTAATTTTAGTAGGATTAGTAAAAGCAAAGACTACACTTACGTTCAATATAGAGATGACGATCCTGGTGAAGTATATGTAGCAGACGACCATGACGTAGAAATGTCGGAACAGCTTCAGCTTACGAAGGTTGATGGCGGCCTTGCCGTCCGTGCTTGACGCATCTTGTAGGTGACGTATTGACCTGGAACGAGATCGCACCTTTGTAGAATGAAGCAGTTTCCATTTTTTTATCGAAAAATTATGAAAATGCGAAGTAAAATAAAAAGAAAAACGTGAATTTTGAAGTAACGCTTGCAAGAATAATTTCGTTACACGCGAAGCTCTATCTATCGTGTGACGTCATCTGACCGCAGACGCATAGACGACGCAGCGCGAATTCGCCGAGTACGTACAAATTTATTGTTATATGGTCACCTGCGCCGTTCGAGTCGTATTTTGTTAATTACATGATGGCTGAAATTAAAAAGAAATGCCTACAAATATTGTATTGTTCCTATGAGTCAAACCACGATAGTTAAAAATCGCAATATTATAATTTTTTCAGTACTATCTGCTAGTAGACTAGCGTGTTACTTACCACACGACCGGGAACAAGATGGCTCCGCAGCACAGCAACTCGACAAGCACGAAGATGTCGCGCCACGCGTTGTGTTCCGCCGCTCCTTCTTCACTCTCCGCCAGTATTATCTCTGCCACGTTTGCTAACACCTACAAAACATCAGATCTATGTTCAGGGTATAGGCAAAGTGTCATTAAAAGGGGCCAAACCGTATTATAGAGAGTTATTGTGAGTATTTTCTTAACAAGCACAATAACGAAGCAGCAAATAGGACAGGATGCATATTTCACAGATACCAAAGCTTAGGTGTCCTATGTATGTATGTCATCAACCCCAAACGATTTAGCCGGTTGTCGCGACAAGATGGTTGGTGTGAAAATTTTATGTATTTTATGTATCATCATCATTTCAGCCAAAAGACGTCCACTGCTGGACATAGGCCTCCCCCAAAAGGAGGGTTTCGCCATAATCGCCACGCTTGGCAGGCGGGTTGGCGATCGCAGTATGGTGGTAAAATGCATAGAGAACGCTGCTGCCCATTCTCTAGTAAGCATCCCATTTCTTCCCGTGGGTGTCGTAGAAGGCGACTAAGGGACTTATTTTATGTATAAAAACATGGAATAATATTTTTGGTAGGAGCCCAGAGTCAGAATTTGTGCCCGGTTGATGCAATCGCGTTTACCAAGTGTACAAACACGCTGTGAATGTGTGTGAAAGCTCTGAGACAATGGCAAAATCACAAATGTGTGCGTGTGTATATGTGTGAACGAGTGTGTGCATATGTGAAGTGGGTGTGAATGTGAAACGTGTTTGTAAGCGTGTGTGCGCGTGTGTGTGTGCATGTGTGGGCGTGAGTGTGTGTGGGCGTGTCTGTGTGCGTATTCTGATGCTACTCTTCTTCACGCAAATATTCATAGCGTGTTTGTACACTACACCGATATTTATAAACGTTGCTTAAAGTTTTAAACGTTAAAAATGTATGGTTAAACAGACGCTAATCACTAGTTTTAAATAAAGGGGTTAAATAGCACAAAAAAAGCGCGTGTCGCTTCGTGAGATAAAAATAGTGTGGTAATATAGACACCCACCTGCAGCGGTATAACAATCATGAAGAGCTTCTTGTCTCTGTCGGACAGGATATGCTTGATGAAGTTCCACCCGGTGCCCACCAGCACTATCGTCACGAACAACACCGCGCCTTTCAATCTGGAAACGAAGTCACAGTATTAGAACGGTGTTTGTTTTGTCATGGACCATTTTTATATACAAGGTGTCACAGAACATACGATAGTCCTATAAGTAGTTTGTGTATAACATAATTGACTACTGAATCGATTTCAGTAAATTTTACTATAGGTTTTTGTTCAAAAATTACGTATTGCCATATCGACCGACGATTGAGCCAAAGAAGATCTTATTCTCAGACAATAAGACTCAATTTTAAATTCAAATAGTAATGTTGGACCAAACGCTATTTTTTAAACAATTATAGTCTGTTTACAAAAAAAAGTTTTTGTCTTTGTATTATGTTTTTTAACTAATACCTCCAATTGGTATTCCAGTTGGGGTGTATTATTAACTACCTTAACCATTGTACAAACATGAATCGACATTCGTATAATTAGTTTCATGAACTATTTGGAGCCGTATTCGCTTTCTGGATTTTTGATCGTGGAAACAGCTATGAAATAGCAGAAATAGCACGGTTTCTATAAGTTTACCCTAACTACCTAATTGTGGTTAACTTGTTTCTAAGTGTAAGATTTAGCTTCATGTCGTCACTGGATCTTCTCAACTCATTGGTCAACTCAGGTTGTACCTAGGATTGGTGCTCGACAGCCGGTGCGATTTCGGCCCCCACTTCCAGCGGCTGGCGCCTGCGCGCTTCTCAATCTGGGGGGCCGAGCGCCGCCCGTGGGCGGCTCTACGTGGGGAGCGTGCGGTCGGTGGCCCTGTATGGGGCACCGCTCTGGGCGGCTGACCTGACGGCCGGCAGCATCGCTGTCCTGCAAAAGCCACAGCGAGCGATGGCCGTCAGGGTCATCAGGGGATATCGCACGATCTCCTACGAGGCGGCTTGTGTACTGGCCGGATCCCCGCCCTGGGACCTCGAGGCGAAGGTACTCGCGTCACTGCATCAGTGGCGCGACGACTCGAAGGCGCAGGGCGAGTGGCTGACGCAACGACATTTGGAGCTGCGTCGGTCACAGCTTCGCGCAGCCCTAGTAGCGGACTGGCGAGACAGGCTTTCACACCCTACCGCCGGCCCACCACCATCTAGGCGGTCCGGCCGGTACTCGAGCGCTGGCTCGGGAGGAGGCACGACTCCCTGTCGTTATGGGTGACACAGGTGCTCTCGGGGCATGATTGCTTCGGGAAGTACCTGTGTCGCATAAACAAGGAGCCGGACACTCGGTGTCACCACTACGTCGACTGTGGGGAGGACACTGCTCGGCACCCGCTGGCACAGTGTGCCGCTTAGAAGGAACCGCGCCGTGCCCTGTAGCGACCTGTCACTGCAGGCCGTTGGCGACTCCATGATCGACAACGAGGAATCCTGGAACGCAGTGGTATCCTTCTGCGAAACAGTCATTTCACAAAGGGAGGCTGTGGAGATCCCTCTCCACAGCCTCCCTTTGTGAAATGACTGCGGGAAGTTGCTTCCGCTAACCCAATCTGCAGCAGACGCACCGGGCGTCAACGGAAGGCGGATAACGCCCTCTTCCAGCTTCCAATAAATGAGTCCAGAAGCAACGAATCTGGGAAAATCCGTCACCCCCTACTTCTTAAGACCCGAGATGGCGACGCATCGTGTTCCACACGCACCTCTCTATGATGTAAGGGGGGAATTTAACACCTCACTCCTAGCCGAGGCTCGCGGAAGTCACGCTAGTTCCCGTGATTCCCGGTGCAAGTGTGAAACGGAACACCGGGGTGGTTTTAATCAGTAAGAGTCTGACAGACCCCTCCGCCCTCCCCAGGGCGGAGGACATCCATGAGGATTTCACCCCGTAATAATAACTAAGTAGACTTTCTCTTTCGAGGAAGCTCGTATAATTCGTAAAGTCAGGGAAATTATCAACTTTTCAACAATTTCGTTCCAAAAACAAAAACATAATACTCACAAATGCGTAATGTAGAAAAGAATCGCCCAAGCTGTCACGTGTTCCCCCTTCGTTTGTATGAAATGATAGTTGATCCCGTGGAAGGCGAGTGACAAGGCTTTCAAGTAGACCAGCACGCACATGATGATGTGTATCCTGTACACTGGCTGGCGACTGGTCCGCAGTATAAACGTCCATATCGCAGCGCTCATCAGGAATATTAAAGACATCATGCTGTACAGCACAGGGAGGGGCATCTCGCCGGCTGATAGAAAGTTGCCGTCGTTGCTTTCGTAGATTTGTATCTGGAATTGAGAATAAACTCTTACAACCTAGTTTATCAAGAACCCCTCTATAAACAAAACTACTTTCTTTTTCAACTCCTTTATGAATAAGGTAGAACGTCAAGTGGATCTTCAGACAATGAAAGATTATGTAGTGTTTGTTGGTTCGTTTTTATAGTACCGAAAAGCGCATTTTTCTTCGTGTCTTTAACATCTTGCATTGGCATTATGTAGTGACAAAAGATTTGAGTATGAATGTGTATGGGTATAAGGTTAAAGGAAGAAAGAAACGATGGATGTACTGGGTACGAAAGATGTTAATTATGGCTAGAAAGGGGTTGATTGAGATGACGACTTTTAGAGAACTATGGAACGAAAAGGCAAATTGCACAGACCCACAATAATTTGGAGCAAGAGAATGATGCCTTAGCCTTAGTTTTTGACGTGAATACGTCTTTAAATTTGCTACCATACGGGGGCAGCAATCCAAAAACCGAATGATAACAAAATCGGGGGACACAGTTTGGCCTTGTAGTTTCGAATCTGTCCTCTACATCCAATATTAAATTATATCACTGGATAGCTAAAGGATCAAAGAATTAATTACGATAAACGAGAACAGTGACGCATCGCGCGCGGTGAAGGGGGGGGGAGCGCTGCCATTTTGAGGCTATTTTGCTGCGTATCGAGATTTACAATTAATATAACTTTTGACTCGGAGAAGCTACGATGTTCGTTTAAGTTTTATATTGTAACACAATAATTTATTGTTTCCTTGCTTTTTTTAAATACATAAACAAAAATATTTTATTTAAAAATATAAACCGTTACATAAACGTATTCACGTACAACAGACGGCCGTGTCCATGATACATCCACACGCCATTTTTTTGACTTAATCACGGTTGCTTCGCGTTTTTGCCAGTCTCTACGTACTGTCGTCATCATTATTTTCGTCAGCCTCGTCTTTTCACAACTATGTTGGATTAAGTCTCCAGCCAAGGTTGCAGCAGTATTTAACATAAAGCGACTGCGCTAAAATTGCGCGGTTCAGTATTGGATGCTGAATCACTGCGTTGCGTTTAAGCGCTGAATTACAAACTCCAGCTTTGTGGCTATATAAGCTTCCGAAAAGCGCCTAAATCGGTAATTACCGATGCTAATAGTGCCATGCCTGCTAAGGCTCTTAATGAATTGTAGTCTTGACATTCAAACTAGCGCGTTTTAACTACTGATAAGACTTGAAATTAAAATAGAAAATAACGCTTACTATCGTGTTGACTGCGGTCGCCCCTGACTCGGCGCTTGGACAATTATTCAGGTACAGATTGTAGAGGCCCTCCTCTTCTCGCGACGCCACGTACAGAGCAAACTGAAACGTTAAAACCACTGTATTAAACCTCATTTTAGCTTACACATCATCAGTCAGCTTCGAGTCTAACTGGATGCAGCGGAATACTAGTATCATACATAGAGCGACTGCCTGTCTAAACGCCACAGTCCACTCACTGGGGGACACGGTACCCGTTGGCAAGACTGTCAGGCTTTCTGATTTCTGACGACCCGTAACTACTGTTAAAGATCTGCAAATGAGAGCCGGGACCAACGAATTAACAAGCCTTTCTAGTCACGGAGGCGTCTTGGTATGTGATGGATGACCTCCAATCACAGACCGACCTCAGCAAGCGTTGCTTAACCTTGAAGATCGAGCCGTGCGGCTGTTAGCCACGAGCCCAAAAGACACTTTTATTCAGTGACAGTGGTTACCGTTACATGTATTCTTTGATAATGTTAACTGCATGGCTAATACGTTCTAAATACAGCCTTATGACAGACTGCAAAGGCTTAGTTTTAGAGCCTCGCTGGTACTCTTAGGATAAAAATATTTGTCTAATTATTATTGGGATAGTCCATGACTGACGGGACATGAGTACATAGCTTTGGTATAATAATGTAACTATGAAACTCACGCTAGTATTGTAGTAGTCGAACCCATTTCTCGTCTCCTTCGTGATAGGTAGAACGGAATAGTAGCACTTCTCCTCAGCGGGTACTTCTGTGAAAATATAATGAGCTCTCGTCAAAAAAATATTAATACAATATTCGCCACTTTACTGGGTCAAATGCAGAGAACTGTTACGCAACAGAGAATTTACAAAACTGGTCAAGTTCATTACATTATTTTTATCTTACAAAGCGACGAGCGTTATATTTATGGTTAGCAACAGAATTGGAATGTGTGTGTAAGCGCGCAGGAGCTCTCGGTCCGTGCGAGACAATAACGAAGTGGGAAGCGTGTATGCGGGCTTATGCGTGCGTGTATCTGTGTGTGTGTGTGTGTGTTTACGTGTCTGTGTGTGTGTGTGTGTTTGCGTGTGTGTTTGCGTGTGTGTTTGCGTGTGCGTGTTTGCGTGTGCGTGTTTGCTTGTGCGTGTTTGCGTGTGCGTGTTTGTTTGCATGTGTGTGTGCGTGTGTGTGTGTGTGCGTGTGTGTGCGTGTGTGTGTGTGCGTGTGTGTGTGTGCGTGTGTGTGTGTGCGTGTGTCTGTGCGTGTGTCTGTGCGTGTCTGTGCGTGTGTCTGTGCGTGTGTCTGTGCGTGTGTCTGTGCGTGTCTGTGCGTGTGTGTGTGCGTGTGTGTGTGCGTGCGTGTGTGTATGTTAGTCAGCGCGCTATAAATGTGAAATGAGAAATACATATTATAGTTTAATAAATGTGAAAGGTTGTCTTGTTTTAGATGTTTGTTACTGACTCACGCAAATACGGCCGAATCGATTTAAATGAAATGTTGCACCAAGATAGTTTAGAACCTGGATTAAGATGCAGATTTCGCTGATTTACGCGGTTTTACAGTTAAAATACTGTATTACTATAAGTTTTTATGCGCCATATGAAAGATCATTTCAATTATGATCTGAATGAGCTTCTTTTTTAGAGGACTAGCAGCGCCCAATATAATATTAGTAGGAACTAATATTATAAATGTGAAAGTTTGTATGATTAGATGTTTAGATCTTTGGATATTTAGATGTTTGGATGTTTGTTACTCAATCACACAAAAACGGCTGTACGGATTTGGATGAAATTTGGTACACAGATAGTTTGTAACCTACATTAAAACATAGGATACGTTTTATCCCGATAGCGCGTACCCGTGGGATACATTTCGACTTACACGAGGGCGAAGCCGCTGGCACAAGCAAGTATCAAATAAATGACAATTAACATACCATTTGGTATCGCAGACTTATTCGGAAACAGATGCATGACCTTAGCTTTGCAAGTCACGTTCAATCTGCAACAATTTACAAAAAAAAATAAGTTACGTTTTAAGGGTGCCGTACCCAAGAGCCAACGGAACCTTATTACTAAAAGGCTCGGCTGTTCTCATGTATCTCATGAACACATGGGTAGACAGTTGAAATTTTCAGAGAGTGTGTATTTCTATTGCTGCTATAACATTTTTTTTTTACTTAGCCTACACCTACACTATCCCACTGCTGAGCAAAAGCCCAAGTCCTTCCAGGCATCCTTTTCCAGGGCTACCTCGATCCAGTCCTTGCAATACGCGTCCTGGTCGTCACGCCACCGTATTCTGTCAGTTCGTTTTACGACTAAAATACTACGCTCCATTGCTCTTTGGCAAACCCCAAGGTGGAACTTTGCGACCAGGTCTGAGCACCGTAGGTTAGGTTAGGGCAGGACACACATATCGATGAGTTTTCGCTTCAGGGAAATCGGTACATCGCCCTTCATTAGCGTCTTCATGGACCAGTAGCTTTTCCAGGCATTTTTTACAATAAATAATAGTAAAATGAAGTGAAAATCTGGTAGCAAATGGATGAGAGTTGCCGAGAATCGAGCTGAATGGCGTGCAGTTGGAGAGCCCTATGTCTACAGTGGACTGCTGTAGACTGATGATGATGAAAGTGAAAAATTACTTTACAAGAAACATGTATTTTTTAGTATTGTTCAGTGATATAGAACTCTTCATGTGCAAGTCCGACTCAGCCTTCGCCGGTTTTTGGAACGAAGTTCCTTATCGCGCGTTGTGTCTAGACGGAAAAAAATCATACGAAAAGTTGTAATGACACTTTTTGCTATAGTAAGCTATTGTAAGCCGTGCGGCGTGCGCATGTTTCTCTGTCTGTCTCTTTCTCTCTCTTATAGAAAGCAAGCCAGATATTTTCATTTCGTCTTTTATATTATTTATTATTTTATTATTTTGATTTAACTTCGTTCCATCCGGGTGTCCCTTGACACCTCTCAAGTTTTTTTTTTAAATAATTTGCTATCGATAATTACGTACACAGATTAGAAGACAAACCTCCGTTGTTTAATCACTAGTTGGGGGATTATTGGCTTTTTTTATTAGAAATTACTTTAATCCTGTGAATAATTTTACTTGAGACTTAAAGATTACTGGCGAAAAGTGGGCAAACTATGAAGGTTGCCTATTAAAAAGTCTTGCAGGCTGGCAATATTATGAAAATATTCGTCATTCATACACTCACAAATTGCTCGAGTCGTCGCCACCGAGTCACTCATTCTTGTAAACCTCTGACTGGCCCTTCGGATAACCATCTCGATCAAACGTATGGAGCGCGTTCGGCGCTCCGATTGTCCCTGAATTGATGAAGGATCGATCGGAGCGCCGAGCGCGCTCGATGCGTTAGATCGAGATAGTAAAAAAAGAACTCACAGGGCCACAGATGTGACCAACTTTTTTGAGTAATTGCTAACTGCATTAACTGATTTTGGAAAAGTGGTACAGACAGCTAGAAAGAATTCAATTCTCCCGTTTAATTTTTTGTTTTTGTATAATGTATCGGTTGGTAGATGTCACACGTCTTCGAATTTTTGGTTCTAGGACATGCCGGTTTCCTCACGATGTTTTCCTTCAACGTTTTGAGCACAGAATTTTTGTATACAGAATGATTTCTATTTCATCGTACCCTAGGCGTGACAGTGTGACCCCGTTGCAACAATTACGTACCCCAAATCCATGGGATTCGATATAGCAGTAAAAGTCATTTTTGTAATCTTAGTTTAGAGGAACTGACCTGAGATTCTTGAAGTCCATCTTCAAGAACACGATAGCTGGGTGCTGCGGTGATAGTATGCTGTTGTCGCTATCCTTAAGAAAACATGTTGCGGAGTTGGACTGCGCCAGGTACGGACTTATCGCTGCGTTTATTGTCCGGTCTAAAGTGAAGCCATACTGCAAAGGAAATTAATTTACTTTTGTGATAAATCAGCAAAAAATTTCCAAAAAAGACCCAATGATCTCTAGGTACCTATACCCAGACACGAGGTGAATCATATGGGAGTCATAATTATGGTGTCGTCTTGGCAACATTTTACATGAAAATGTTTTTGGAGGGATCATTTAGTTAATAAGGCATTACCAAGGAAATGGTTAAGGCCAATTTAATTGTAACATTTTTTGTTCCAAAATACGGTACTTCGACACTTTGAGAAAACTTGTTTTAGTTGTCTCTAAATAGGTGACTTAATATCAGTAAAAATTGAGAATATAACAGAACAAAAATCTTATGACAAAACTAGGAATTCTGATTCGAATTATATCTGTAAAAGTGTGAATTACGTAAAAAGTGCAGTTGACTTTTTCTACTTTGCTGCCGTCGGACTGTCTAAATGGAAAGTAATTTTTCCGTCGACAAAACGATGCCTATACTAAGCCTGCTGGTAGGGATAAAACAAGTTTGGAAACAGGGAGAGGAAGCCTACTGAGCAGCGAATCGATTCATCCTGAAGATGAGAAAAATTACCCATGTAAAAAAACTATGCTTCAAATTCAAAAAAAAATAGTTAAAAAACCCTCCTTAGTCGGCATTCTACATAATGCAGTTATATGCGTGACAGTAAATGCAAGAGACTGAAAAACTACTTCAAGCAGAATTAGACCGTTAAATATTCTCCTTTACTAAGCTGTAGTAACTATAAACCAATACATGAATACATCTCTGGCAATTTCCGTTTGGAACACGTACTAAAGGAAACATATCCGTTTGAAACTCATTCTGTAACACTGTTTACATCCCTTTGAAACACATATATTTCAGAAGTCTAACTCTGATATTTCAATAAAGGAATCAGAAGCTCTATTTGTCTAAGGTCTGGCCCTAGGTACTGTAATACACTGGGCGAAGTTGAAAGATACAACGAGTAAATAAGACCCTCGCCACAACGTGTACCTAAAGCAAAGGACTGATTCTAGTGTATACGAGCATCCTAAATATTTACAATAAAGCATTTGTGATCTTACCTCCCCATAAACAGGTCCTGAAGGCATCATGAAGTTTACCATCTTGACGTCAAGTACTCCGCCATTGAAGAACCCGAAGGTCGTGAGGTCCACGTAGCGACGTTCATCGTCCTGTAACAATACATCAACCCGATCAGTATTATAGCAAAATATTATTGTGATTGGGACATGTTTTACGACTAAGGTTAAGTAGAGAAATCGGAGTTTTCTACTTATAAAATATCACTGACAGATAACGCACTGCCTAAACCGCAGGAAACCATGTAATTTTGCATTAAAGTTCCTGATAATATAACGCTCTAAGAAAAGATTATTAAAATATGGAATGAAAGTGTCTTAGTCGAAGTTCTTCATAATTTCGGATGGGAAATCCCATAAAGGTGCGCTTACACGAGCAACTAAAATTGCTCCATCCTGGGCGACCTCACCGCCGCGTCCGCCTTTGCACTATGGCCCCATACAAAGCCGTCTCAAAACCGCTTCACGTGAAATTTGTTGTTACGGAATAAAAATAATAAATTAATATAGTCCAATAAATAAGCTTTCTGTTAGCATTTTTTTTTTTGTTATTCATAAGTATATGAATAGGCATCAAACCTAACTCATGTTCAATAACGTGGTTTTGACGCAATACGTTACTTCAACGCCACATTACTCGAAAGTTTTTGATGTAAATGTACAAGTATTATACATTTTTGGAATGCTTATAATCTCCCCATAACGTTTCGTAATTATTATTATATATATTGGTTTAATAAAATAAACCAATATAGTTTTGCGATGGCATGTTTTTAGGGTTATTTTTTTTAACGAGATCCTTACCCTTTACCGCTGCTTGCCACTTTCGAGTGGTTGTTGTATTAAGATCTTTATACATTAGTTTACGCAATTAGAAAAAAAATTGCGCATACTTGCGCTTTTTCTGACACTGTGCCAAAACATATCGCGAGATATTTTTTTATTTTTTGAACTCCTTTTTTTAACCATGATTAATGGTAAAGTGACACAAGTTTTAACTGAAAGCCGTTCAAGCGCTTCTTGTACAGTTTGTGGTGCTACGCCTGGGCAAACAAATAACTTCGAGACTGCTATGACACGAGATGTGAACGAAAATTAATTTCAATACGGACTGTCAACACTACATGCTTAGATTAGGAGTATGGAGATGATCTTACACATTTCCTATAACTTGTCTTTTGAAAGGTAGTCTCCTACTACTGCCTGAAAAAAAAAACAAAGCCGAAAAGAAAAAACTGGTACAAAAGCGGTTTACGGCGGAAATGGGACTGCATGTCGATAAACCCCGACAAGGCACTGGAAATAGTAATGACGGAAACAGCAAGGAGTTTTTTTTTGTTCAGAAATACTCTTGCTCTGCAGACATAAAATTTACCTACCTTAGATATAGAACATACAAGTGTAAACGAAGTCAAAATCAAAAGTCTTATTCAAACTAGGCTGAGAGTCAGCACTTATTGAACGTCAAAATTACATAAGACAGTCCCCAAAAATACGCCCACCCTTCGCAGAACTTATAAAACAAAATGTACTTAATACTACAAACTATGTCATTTGGAATGGCTATTGATTTAAAATAGTTCGGGGAATACGCATATAGTACAGCCCAACGGTACGTAAATTGATATTATATGCCTTACCCCGTGCATAAAAACTTATCTTACTTATAAGTATATACGGAGAAAAATCTATTTAACCTATTGGACAGTTGTCCGAAGACGCGCAAGAATCCCGAAAAGTTTAGACTTCATCATTCTAGAAAGTGTTCGAGACCGGCTACAAATGAAGAGATCCATACCTTACTGTATGATACACTTCTGATCCATATTATATCAAGTTTGAGAAATACCTCAGAAACAATATCGAAAGAACTTTTAAACGAAACCAAGGCCCTTCTTGCAGGCAACGAGAATCTGTAGGAGCATGCTAAATTTTATAAAAACAAAAAATATCGTACTATTTATAAGTATTCCATTTTATTTAAATTACAAAAAAAAGACGAATTTAGTTTTTTTTCTTATAGAAAGCTTGTATTTTTTTGGTTTAATTTTTTAAATTAATTTATAAACATAATTTACAAAATCAAAATTATTTCCATTAAACCCTATGCATGTATGTAAAATTACAGTTCATTTAGTTTTGAAATAACTGAAATACGGTGTTTTGAGACGAAACATACGCGATTTTTCCCATAGTGCGCCGGCCGGTTCCTCTCGCAAAAACGAGACGTAGTTATACGTACAAACGAGATAGAAAGAAAATTGACTAAAACTTTCCAAACTGATTGGATATTCGGCAACTCATGAAATATATGAACCAATCAGAAGCAATATTCCCGAAACATATCCACAATTCATTGTTGTTGCTGCAGATTACTCCACTTAATTGATCCATTAGCGTTGCCAAGCAATAATTGCTTAAAAAATTGCCCGTGTAAGAGCCCTTTAGGTTATAATATTCTATACTAGCTTTGACCCGCGACTTTGTCCGCATGATATTTCTGGTTCCCTCGACCCACTACGTCCCACCGCATCGCCTGTCCGCACTATTGTTTCGTTTTCGGTTAGCGTGCTTTTAGTCTATTGTTTCTTTTTCGCTTAGCGTGCTTTTAGTCTATTGTTTCTTTTTCGCTTAGCGTGCTTTCAGTCTATTGTTTCTTTTTCGCTTAGCGTGCTTTCAGTCTATTGTTTCTTTTTCGCTTAGCGTGCTTTCAGTCTATTGTTTCTTTTTCGCCTAGCGTGCTTTCAGTCTATTGTTTCTTTTTCGCTTAGCGTGCTTTCAGTCTATTGTATCTTTTTCGCTTAGCGTGCTTTTAGTCTATTGTTTCTTTTTCGCTTAGCGTGCTTTTAGTCTATCGTTTTTTTTCGCTTAGCGTGCTTTCAGTCTATTGTTTCTTTTTCGCTTAGCGTACTTTTAGTCTATTGTTTCTTTTCGCTTAGCGTGCTTTCAGTCTATTGTTTCTTTTTCGCTTAGCGTGCTTTTAGTCTATCGTTTCTTTTTCGCTTAGCGTGCTTTCAGTCTATTGATTCTTTTTCGCTTAGCGTGCTTTCAGTCTATTGATTCTTTTTCGCTTAGCGTGCTTTCAGTCTATTGTTTCTTTTTCACTTAGCGTGCTTTTAGTCTATTGTTTCTTTTTCGCTTAGCTTGCTTTCAGTCTATTGTTTCTTTTTCGCTTAGCGTGCTTTCAGTCTATTGTTTCTTTTTCGCTTAGCGTACTTTTAGTCTATTGTTTCTTTTTCGCTTAGCGTGCTTTTATTTAGTCTATTGTTTCTTTTTCGCTTAGCGTGCTTTCAGTCTATTGTTTCTTTTTCGCTTAGCGTGCTTTCAGTCTATTGTTTCTTTTTCGCTTAGCGTGGTTTCAGTCTATTGTTTCTTTTTCGCTTAGCGTGCTTTTAATCTATTGTTTCTTTTTCGCTTAACGTGCCTTCAGTCTCTTGTTTCTTTTTCGCTTAGCGTGCTTTCAGTCTATTGTTTCTTTTTGCTCGGTTCCTAAGGGCCCTAGCGTGATTTTAAGACTATAGCCTTCCTCAAGAATTTGGCTCTCAAACGCAAAAACATTTTTTTATCTCCGACTGGTAGTTCCACAGAGTAGCGCGTTCAAACAAAAACCAACTCATCAGCTCTATTTTTAGCAAGTTCAGTTATATAATGTGTAGCTGTATGTAGTTAAAAGTTACAGTTAGTTATATGGATCTATTTTATCTGACAATGATTGATGAATGACGGGATCTACTAATTGATTTTCCTCCTTCAGTCGTCTGCTCATTGCTGAGCGTCGTGATATGCCGGACTAAACTTTTTGACAAATGGAGGGACGTCGTCAAAAAGTTTATCTATGGGTTGATAAAGACGTATCGTATTTTGGTGTCTTGGGTGTTGATTCACTTGGACAGACCAAAGAATAGAGCTAATTCGGATAGGGTGAACTAATTGATACGCCCAAAGGAAATGTTATACTACACGTGGGCATTTGCTTAACTTAATTGTGGTTAAGTTTAAAGTTGAGCTAAGAAGTTGAAAGTACTTTCTCTTCCGTAACGGTACGAAATATATGAGCATCATCATTACCTGCCTAGCTTTTCACAACTATGTTGAGGTCAGCTTGCAGTCTAACCGGATGCAGCTGAATAGGTACCAGTATTTAACATGGATCGACTACCTATCTAACCTCCACAACCCAGTTACTGCGTAATAAGATACCCTTTGGTAAGACTGGTTGTCAGACTTTCGGGCTTCTGACAACCCGTAAGGACTGTAGAGCATATGAAAGATACGAACTATTATCATAATATATGCTGTGTTAAATAATTGAGCTAGTCAGCAAATCGGTGGCAAAGCTGACCAGCAGGCTTAGCACGAGAACCGTAGATAAGCGTTTTGTCGTCGGAAGAGTAGACAAAAATGACGTTTCCGTAAAGACAGTTGATAGTTTTGTACCGAGAAATGTAGACAAGCGATTTCTATTCTACTGAAGAGTAGAAACATAAAGCGCCCTGCTAAGCCTGCTGGATGCGTGCATTTACGCACACTCGAATATCACCACTCCTGTAGGATATTTTAATGCACATTCCCAAACTCTGCATTTGATATAATTACTAGTCTAGATATATCCATACTATCCGTATCCATACCTACTAGATTATAAACGCGAAAGTAATAGTGACAGCCTGTTACATTTTCACGCTGGACCACTAGACCGTTTGTCATGAAATGTTACAAATAGTTAGCCTAAGACCTCCAGAAGGCTATAGGCTACTTTTCATCCAAAGTCATCTTCATCTGCCTGGCTAATTCCCAACTAAATTGGGCATACAGTCTAACCGGATGCAGCTGAATACCAATATTTTAAATATTTGAATTTATAAAATACAAAATACATGCAGGCGAAGACGCTGGCAGCAGCTAGTAATAAATAAAGAATCGAAAGAAATTAATTTCCAAGGTTAACCAATCCACATTGTTCAAATGGTATGAACATTATAAGGCATCAGTTAGGAGATTGGCGTAACCCGGAACCCAATCGATTTAATTATTGCATGTTGCATTTAATTGCTACATTTGCTGTGTATTTGCATCCGCAGTGGTGCGCCAAGTTATTTTAGATTAGATGTTCGGTACACTAATCTCTTCGCTTGATCGAAACTTTGGCATAATAATAAAAGATTTTCACAGAAAAGAAAACATAACAAGTCTATGATTTTTCTACAGAATAATACAGAAAAAAATCTACATTCCAGCATCCTTAGCGTAATCAAAATAAGATCCAAGAAAGGCTTAACTGTCTGAAGGTGGGCCTATGATCAAAAATATATTGTTTTTCCAATCATGGACCGTAAATATTTTTCTCTTCCTATTAATTCCTAATTGGCATTTTTTACTTGAAAACATGTCTAGCAACAAATTGCTGTAAGTTAATTACAATAATTTCATAACAACATTGTTACCTTTCGCAACACTCGATTATGATGCGAATGAAGAATGTTTTAATCAACATCAACCATTTTCGTTAAATTAAAACTGAATACATAGTCTTGAAGAGGCAGAAATTAAGGACTGGGTCTTACTTTAATTTAGCCATAGGTACAATATTTACATAAATAGAGGTGTTCATAAAACATGCAAGTGCAAAGATACGACACAAAAATAATAATAATTAATTAATAGGCAAGTTCGCAGGGCAAGAGACCAAAAATTATACGTGTTCATAAAATAAATGCAAGTGCAAAGGTGCAAATAGCAAGGGCAATACGGACGAATATGGCTCAGGATGGATAATTAAATTAGGTGCAGAGCAGGGCCAAGTAAGCACAACGACAGAAAGCAAGCAAGAGCGAAAACATGACAAAAAAATGGATTTTTTATTGTAATATTTTCTAGACTAGTGCAAAAATACGACACAAAGACAATAATAAATGAATAGGAAAGTTCGCAGGTCAAAGTGGACACACAGTGTTGCGTGCGCGCCTCTATGGCGGGACGTGCGGTCATGGGACCGGCTGCACGTGGTGATGGGGCACGCTAGGCATGAAGGCTGATACCAGTCGGGAGTGCGACGAATGTACATGTATCTCCCGGGCCTCCGATTCATGGTAGCAAAAGGTACAATGGAGTTTAGTAGGTTGGATTCGGACATAACCCTCCGTTCCACCCAGACAAAGGGTATCCATAAGGATTTCCCCGCGGAAAAAAGGGAGGCAAAGTGGACGAATATAGCTCGGGACTGAAAATTAAACCAGGTGCAGAGCAGAGCCAGGCAAGCACAAAGATACTCAGCATCCAAGTGAAAAAAAATTACAAAATTAAAGGAAAGCTACAAAAAATACATGAAATCTTAAATTCATTCATTCACTGACAGGCAACACACAACCTAAGCCACTGGGACATAAAATTATGCCCAAGATATTCCAATCTAACGAAAGTGAGCAAGCAATAAGGAAGGATTATCAGAAATTCATCCCCTAAAGGAGTTCAGTAGGGTATGAATGTTTGTATAGAAGTTCATAATTTTTGCTGAAGGGAAATACCATCGGGCTTGCAACTAAATAAACGACAAAAACATAGCATTAGCATGCTTAATCAGCCTTACGCTATATACAATGCGTAACAAAATAACCGCAAGACCTGAAAGTAGTTTGTTCCTAATTGACTACTGAATCGATTTAATCAACTTTTAATACGGGTATTTCATCAAATTTTTTGTATTTTGCTATACCTGCTGGCGAGTGACTTTTTTTGGGTCATTTCGACTCAATAAGACTTAATTTTAAATGCGAAAGTAATGCTAGGGTCAACACGTTTTCTTGATAGTAGCAGTCAGTTAAAAAAAAATATGTTTTGGTTATTGCATTATGCTTTTAACTCAGTACTCTAATTGAGGTGTATGAGGTCTTGCGTTAATTATGTTACATGTTGTTTAAAGTTGGTACACAGGCCACCTTCCTATGTGAGCGAGTGGACCATAATCCACCACGCGGGCCAGTTCGGGTTGGTGAGTGTCATATGTCTTCGATTTTTTGATCCTTGAACATGCCAATTAAAATGAAGTACGTGCTTCAATAAAAAAAATACTTCTACTAAATCATAGTAATCAGTAGTAGCACTAGATGGTGAATAACGGTATTGCAAAGTGATTGTCGCTAGGTCCTCTCATTTGCCAAGAAATGTTATACATATAATTCTAGTTAGCTATTCCTTTCGTGAAGATATTGGTTCCAAATACATAATGTTTACATAGCGTGTTACAATTTCGATACGTAGCAACATGATAACAGAAACTAGAACTACCAATATAGTTTTCCTTGAATGTTTAGTCTGCATAGGTTCTCAACCTTATTTTGGCTACCGCCCCCAATTATATTTTTTTTTTTGATAAAAAACTGCGGGTGGGCAGTTTTTTTTACTTTTTATGGCAATAGGCTCGCCCCCTATTACAAGGCGGCTTAAAAATAACTGGGGAAATGTGGGTGTAGTACCTACATACGTACACCTCTGCCCAACCCTTCGGGGAAACTAAGTTTGATTTTATGTATGTATGTAGAACGGACAACTGTCTCATAACTTCTTCATATGCCTGTCCACATAAATGGTTAGGTTGTAATGCTATGCAATGCCAAATTAGCCCTTGTTTTCTCTTTAAAAGGCAATTCAATTACAATACATTGTGTATTTTCTTATCAGGCAAACCATTTGGTGTTCTTACTTGCGCATAATAACAGGAAAATAACCAGTTACATTTTAAACGTTAGAACAGAAATGTTCGAAAAAATTGTCTGCTTAGCAACGTAAACAACGCCATGAATGATGTGGAACTGACAAAATGAAAGCGATTCCTGCTGATACTGTATTACGCAATTACCCCGTAGTATACATCCATGCAATCGATCAACGCTTGCATATACAAACAAACTAAACTATGTACTTTTACATACTGGAACTAGTTCAATAGTTTCTCAGAATCGATGCTGATATGCAATCATGTTATAACTTAATAACTTTATGCAAGTATGTTATCAGAAGACGTACTTACCTATTCTATTCGTGGGCGCGGTATGCAGGCTTCTGTGGCCCTAGTGTGAGTTTCATTTAACCATCTCGATCAAACGCATCTAGCGCGTTTGACGCTCCGATTGGTCCGTTACCAATCCAGGGCCAATCGGAGCGCCAAACGCGCCTGCAGCGTTTGATCGAGATGGTTAAATGAAACTCACACTAAGGCCTCTGAGATCAGATTTACCGAGTTATCGATCGGTTTAAGAATTGTAATTCCTATTGCGTAAGTACTTCAAAATTGTGTCTGAAGATAATTGAATGATTCAAGTAACAATGTGCAATGGTCAGAAAATCTATAAAAAAATGCAAATATTATTTACTTGCAAGAGAAACCTTTGACAACGTGACCTTGGACCACACTACTTTCAAAGACATTGGTCTTGAACCAAACAAGATATTCCGTCTAGGCAAGTGACCTAATTCCTGATGATGCCTACTCTATAAGTCCGTCAATTATAATTAACTTTTTCGGTCGGGTATAAATTCATCGGGAGTAAGAACAACTGTCAAATGGTGTTGTCATTCATACTTAGTTCGGGCCCCGAACTAATCTTTTGTCTGAAAATGATACCGAGTCGGTAATCACTTTACAATGAGGGTGTTCATGAATATTCAAGCCACCAGTTGGCGCCACTTTGATAAGAGGTCTTCCAGTTCGACAATGAACATAAAATATTTGATGTCATTCGTTTCATTCTTTCGTTCACCATTCATTCCGTAGGCGCTTTGACACTTTTGACAGGTGCCCCCCGGACCTGACGTCTCAGTGCTGCCACCGAGTGAACGTCATTTCAGAACACCCTCATTATGTTAGCAGGTTATGAGCAACACCTGAGCATACCTAATTACGCACTAGCGGCATGTTTTAGTCGTACTTGCAATAAAAGAGGTGGAGCATGTATCCTAGTTAATACGGTACATAAGTTCAAAGAACTTTCTCAAATTAATAAATTGTCCACAAAAATAATAATTTAATGTGGTGCAGTCTAGATACGTGATTTTAAAATTATAATAGTTTGTGTATACCGTGTACCGGGACAAAGCAATCTCAATTTGTTTTTCGATAGGGTTGACAATGTTCTAAATTATATTTCTAAAATTAATTATCATACTACTGTTATAGCTGGTGACTTTAACATAGATATCATGAAGTGCAATAATGCCACATTAGATTTCGAATGTTTATTGTTAAATTATAATCTCGCATTAGCACGAAAGCAGCCACAAGAGCATCGAGTAAGACTTGTATTGACAACTTTGTACATGACTTTAAAAAACATTGTATGACTGATGATTTAGAATTTGGCTTATCTGACCACACTGCCCAATTAATTAAACTTCCATTTAAAAAAAAAAAAATTAAAGTATTGACATAAAATGAAACGTGACTACAGTTCAGAAAATATTCATAAAAAGAAATGTATAAAAAATCTTTCTTTCTGTGAAATATATCTTATAGGTAACTCATGAACGGCTGAACCAATTTTTATAATACTCGTTTTTTTTGGATTCGTCTCCGCCCCGAATAGCAGAATAACTATTACAACATGGGACAAATACACGAAAAAAAAAAAGAGGACATTTCATTTTCTCAAACAATTTTCGTGTCACCTAGTAAACGCTCGAAGTACTAAGTTGTCATAACTCGATAAAAGTACACCTAACAGGTATGTCAGCTAGGTAACGCTTTATGCCTTCGAAGTACCAGGTTGTCATAACTCACATGCCATAGCGGACATTAAAATGTAGTACAAAATGAACTGTCCTCTTTTTTGTGTATATTTCCCCTGTTATATATACATCACACTTCTTACTTCATCCCCCAAAGTTAGTCGGCCGCGCTTGAATTCGTTATACCAACGATACACGGTTGCCTTAGAAGGGTATTCATCCATGAATGCCATTTGCAGTCTATCGTACGATTCGTCCGGTTTCAGGCGACACTTGAAATCGTAAAAAATCAAAGCGTGGAAATGTTCTCGGCGCAGATCCATTTTTTAATGAGACACGATAATTTAAATTAGCTCACAAACAATGTGGAGGGAAATTTTGAAATTAGAACGTACCTATTTTTACTTACAAATAATCATATTTTCAAAATAGATTATAACTGGCTAGTCTATCATACATAAAAACTTTTTTCCCTATACTTTCTGAGTGGCCTTGTAAAAGGCACTAGGCCATAGGTTAAAAATGCACTATATGTACTTTAATTCAGAAGCTATTTTTAATCAAAAATATGTATAAATGACACAGAAGAGCTAGTTAACTTCATTCGTCGAGAAATATTTTAAAAAGTAGGCCAATTTTAATTATCTACCGGTACGGCTGCTCGGCATAATAAACCAAGGACATAAAAATTTATGTAATCCACACGATAAATACAAGTACCGCGTAAGAGAAACACTAAAAGTGCAGCTATATTCGTCGCTTATTAAAGACTGCCAAAGAAGCCAGCAGAACTTTACCCGCTTACATAATCACCCTATACAGCATAAGTTTTAAACCAGTGCGCAAACTGTTACCATGAATTCAGCAGCATATCATTCTAGACCCCCTAGCGCAGAAATTTTTGCTCTGGAAGGTCTAGAATGATATGCTGAATTTATCGTTACATTTTGCGCACTGGTTAAAAACTTATCCTGTATAAAATACCCAGTGGTGGGACACAGGCCTCCTCTCGGTGAGAGGGACTGGGCCGTAATCCACCACGCGGGCCCAGAGCGGGTTGGTAGATGTCACATAATGGCTTCGAATTTTTGGCTCTAGGACGTGCCGGTTTCCTCACTATTTTTTCCGTTACCGTTTTGAGAGCAGTGCTGATGAATAATTTACAAAAAGTAAAGCGTCTGTCTGGGGTCGAACCACTATTCTTTACCACTGGGCTACCACTTTACCTGTTTACGACATAATAATTGCTTTACAACAAGTGCCTGCGATTGCACTCGTGTGAATTATATTTATGGAAAACCAGGTCAAAAACTCAATCCATGCATTAATTAATAATTGCGCGTGCATACGTGCTAGAAGTGAAACTTAAAAATAAAATAAGAGTACGAGAAGTTTATTAGAAGAGACAGATAGAGGGAGAGATAGAGTTATATATTTTTTCTCTCTTATGTAACGAAATATGTATGCCTAAACAAAAACTCGTCCGTGATGTTTCACACGAACTTAAAACATGTAAATTGCATAAGCGGTTGTCGGCTTCACACGGAGTTAGAAGTCATTTACAGACCTTGCGTTTGATAATATCATACATAAGGAATTAAGGATCTACATTCGCGGCAAACGACCTTAAAAAGGTGGCCGGGATTAACATGCGGAACGCAGGAGCAAGAGGACAGGGTGTTGTGGCACAGCCTGGGAGAGGCTTATATCCTACAGTGGACTGCGAGACCTTGACAATTCAAAAGTGCCTGTAATTGGTTTATTTGAAACTAACTTTTCCCAGCGGCTTCGCCCGGATTAACCAATTTACTTGTGTAAATTGGTACCCTTAACAAATTATACACCTTTACCTTTCTCATGACACACTCTGCCTTTTGGTGAAAACCGCATGAAAATTCGTTCAGTAGTTTTTCAGTTTATCGCGAACAAACAGACAGACGCGGCGGGGGACTTTGTTTTATATTATGTAGTGATGATAAAAGCTTTGAGTTTATGTTTGAATAGGCAAAGTTGATTGATTCGTGGAAACTGGTTTGTCCTTTGAAGCAGCCCAATCATGTTATATTTTGCATGGCAGCGAGAAAACGCACGACCTGTCAGTCATAGATACTTTTTGAAATTAAAGAACCTTAAAAAACGTTTAGTCCCAGCAGTGGGAAAATTTCAGGCTGATTGTAATCTCATCCGAAACGGGCGAATCGACTATACTATGAAATACAATTTATGCCAATTGCCTAATACGCAACATGCCTGGACATGTCGATTCGCACACTAATAAAATAACTAAGTGCGAATCGAAACCAGATTATTTTTTTATTACAAATGTCGAGTCGCCCGTTTCGTGCGATATAATTAGTATGAATCAACCAATCAGCCGCTTATCGCTGCCATTTCTTGTATTTCGTGACTTGGAAAACACTTTAAGCCATTGATCCTGGCTGTCATTGGTAGATCATTGACAGTCGGGTAGCCAGAAAAAAGCTCATGTCACACAACCAGTCTTACCAAAGGGGCACCGTGTTACCCAGAAACTGGGTTGTGGAGGTCAGATAGCAGTGGCAGTGGTGGTGGTGTGGCCGTCGCTTCATGTAAAATACTGGTACTCAGCTGCTTCGGGACAGACAAGAAGACGACCCCAACATAATTATGATTTGGGAAAAGGCTACGTCATTGGGGTTTTATGTTTATCAATAAATACAGGTACATTGCTTGAAAAATCAAATCATTTTGTTAACAAGGTAAAAGTAATTTTAATTATTTCTAGTTGAATGTTAATGGCCTTTATTAGTTTATTGGGCAATTAAGCTATAATCACATAATATAATAACAATTGAGCCACAAATTAATCTAATTATAATATTGTGAAGTAAGGTGATTATGAAATACTTATGTACCAAACATTGACTGGACCCACCTAGATGAAAAACTGAGACTCTCTGCTTTACATGTTTTAAGACATGAGAGGTATTGATATGAAATGGATGGTTATATATAGAAAGAAAGAATACCTTTTATTTGGACACAGTTCGTGAAACAAAAAATAAATAACAAAAATTTCAATAATAGTTGTTAAATCATTTGTGTTTATCACAAGTCGTATAAGTCTGTTACAGATTTGTCCAAGGTCAACTGTTAAACCCATATTAAATGTATTAAAAGACAGATGTTTGGCAATATAAATTCCTTCTGGATTCACAGGACTTCATTAATGAAATATTATGTAAAATAGGTAAGTATCAGCAACCATCTATTAGCTGATCTGAATCTAAATGTACAATCAAATAGTTGGTTGTTCTTTTTGCAGATTTTGTAAACTATTCTCAAGAAAAACATTTTCAATATCATTTTTCCTTATTCATAAAAGTTTTTGCATCTTCATTTGACTGACAAATTTATAGTCTATTTAGACACCCAAGTTCTTTATACTTACTGGTGCTTCTTTAGTCCATAGGAAATAAATAACACAATGGAATTTTACACATGAATAGTATTTTTATCTCACAAAGCAATGTGCGCTTTACTTGTGGTTACCAAGTGTACAATCACATTGTAAATGTGTGAAATTCAGGAATTATAAAAGATAAATGATTTTATGTCTGGAAGTAGGTTTGTACAAACACCTTTACACAACATTCATATTTTAAAAACTGGATGAGGTCAGCGCTTCTCATCTGACTACTCTGAACTCAGAGGTTACAGACTCCTTTAAAGTCCAGACATAATCTTTGTCAGATCATATAGATTAAGTGTCTGAAATTGTCTTTCGAGGAAAGAACCACATAGATTGAGTGAACCACAGAACCACACAAAATGGCAAATCTACTTATTGGGGTAATAGGTTAGTATGCTATGCTTATTTTCACAGTATTTTGTCTTATGGCGTTCTGCTGTGGGGATCGGCAGCTGACGTGGATTCAATTTTCATTTTACAAAAGAGGGCAATCCGTGCAATCTATTAAATGGGGCCTCGCGAGTCTCTTAGCATCAAATTCAAAGAAATTGATATACTAACTCTGCCTTCTCTGTATATCCTAGAAAATATCTTGTATGTTCGCTAAAACTTAGGTCTTTTAAAAAAAAGATGTGATTTCCATAATCTAAATACACATTGAAATTGTGATTCCAAAATTTTGATTAACTAAAACTAGCAAGTCATTTCTAATAAACAGTATCCGCTTCTATAACAAGTTGCCAAAATCGGTTACAGAACTTAGCAATGGAAAGTTTAAAACTCACATCAAACGTGTCCTTATCAAAAGATAAAAGATTACGTTGAAGACGGAAGTTTGGTATTAATTCCTTCTGCACTGTGTTTGGTACCAGTACCACATTAACAGTATAACTATGTGAAAGTCTATTAACTGCCTGCCTGCTATTAAATTACAATGTTAATTTTTATTCTTTTTATTTTTTACAATGTCTGAAATATTCTCGTCAATAATTGACATTATACTCAATTCTAATTCCGACTTTTTATTAGTGATTCTTTAAATAGGTTCATTTTATTTATGTAGGTAGATACTTTTACATATTGTGAATGAGAGAATGTTGTAAGCCTTACAGACTGTAGACTTGTAGACGATATTCTATTCTTTATTTTCATTCCTCTAAATAGGTACCTGGTACTTATTGACAGGCCTGCACTGTCCTCCCATATCTATTATCACTGTAAATTGAAAACAATGTAAAAGCCAATTATTTTTAAAAGAGTAATCGTGGAGTTTCTTGCCGGCTCTTCTCCATAAGAAGCGACAAATTCGAACCGTGCACCTAGCGTCTGAGGTTTCATAAGTGCCTATGCAGGTTTACTGTTTACTGTGAAATAAAATAATTTGATTTGTTCGCCAATTGTTTGCTATAGAGTTTCTTCTTTTTTGTTAGAAGTATTAATTAATTTTATTTTCGGTATTTAATTTCTGGAATTAAGTCAAATTAATTAATGGACCAAACGAAGGGTTCCTATTCCTTATTATCCTAATTTCCTGATTGCACTGAAAGTAAACTGTAAAACTGATTCTATAATAAATTCAATTTCATTTCAATCACTGTCTTTTAATTTTTTAAGCATATTAATATGAGTAAAAATGAGCCGACTAGTCGGCGGTTTTAGCCGACTAGTCGCCAAGTACAAATATGGCCGACTAGTCGGCTTTACCTACAAGTCGGCGACTAGTCAGCACATCACTAATAATAATCATCAAAAGTCAATGTGCATAAGTTTGCAAAAATACAACATTCAGTATGTAAAATTGGAGCAGGTCAATGCCAAACTTTAGTTCTCAACTAGTCTTTAATGGTATTAAAGGCTTCCTGGCACAACTTATTTTTAATGAATGATAATTTATTAAGATTTTACAACTTGAACTTGACTTGAAAGTTTACTATAAAAGCATTTACATTGACAATCTGAATGAGCCACCTATTTTCTTAAGCCTTATTGAAGGTACAACAAGTATTGGTTCCTAGTATTTATACTGTGTATATCACTGTATTTTTTAATTTTTTCGAGTGTCTCAGACTTTTATAAATTGATTGAACAGCTTTTTTCCGCAAGACAAAGATAGTCTGAATGTCTTCACACATATTCACAACATACACTTGTAACATGTTGTTGTTACCACAAGTAAAGTGTGCTTCTTTCGTGAGATAAAATTCTGTGACAGTGTAAGTTTAAGTGAAATTAAAAATTTTGAATCCAATATTACAGGAAGTTTGCAACAAAAATTTTGTTGATTATAAATCATTAGCATTTAATACTTCAAATAAATAAATACCCTTCAAGATATTAGTTATGATAAGACAAAGAATTTCAATGGCCAAATTTACTATTTGAGATAACCGTGATCCCTGAGTAATAAACATACATGCTTATCAATAAAAATGAGCCAAATAAATAGAACAGTAATTTAATTTCAGATTTGAAGATATTAATTTTTATATTTTCCTGTTTTTAGCTTTTAGAATACCACTGAATTCTAGGCTCCAGCTGGATTATGTGTGAGAAGACTAATTATGAGGAACTAAAAGACGAGTACACAAAACGGGTCCAATTCAAACAATGTTTTACGATCGACAATGCAAGGCTGCACATTTTTTACATAAACTATTTGCCTTTAGACGAATGAATCGACGACAGCAACTTTATTTATTTACCATAAGGTTTTCCTGAATTGATTGGTCTGTAAATATCATCATTTTCCTACAGTTACAAGTCATAAGTTTCTTACCGAAAGTTGCAGTTTGTGTATTCTACAGGACACGGTTGCAGCTACCACGAAGACGCACAATAAAGCCTTTTTCACCACACAAATCATGTTTCATGACGGCATTAATTTTGAATGATTAAATTTTTATTCTTTACCGTCTGAAATAACAATTCCTCACAAAAACATTTCCTCAGTCAGTGACGGAGATAAACACAGCAAGTAATTTCACACAAGATAAATTGTCTATGAATCACTTTTTGACCATGACTATGGACCACTTAGGCAAAGTAAAGGAGCCACCACACATACGCTTAAATAGACAAAGTAAAAACCATTACAAGCGCAAGTGAATAGGGCATTTAGTTTGTCTGATGTCCAAAATTCAAATTTCTATCTTTAGCGGTTTAGGACTTTAGGCTATGCAAGTCAAACTATGTCGCCGGAAAGTCAGTTTTGGCCAAAACAGATAAACACCCACCAGCAACGATGTGACAACTAGCTAGATAAATTGGTAGTGTCCCTCCCCTTAGTAAACAAACGAATCACCTGATTAGTGACCTCGGAGAGTAATTAAAAGTATGGGAAGCCTGTGCTGATGTAAATGGCCATTTATACAATGTACAGAAGCGTAAAAACAATATGGTCTATAAGACCACTGGTGGATGTCCTGCACCCTAATTGCGTAACACACGATCAATCATAATCTGTTTTATTTTGACAGTTCAACAATATTGATTGCGTTATTTACGTTGCTGAGCAGACACATTTTTCGAACATATGGAGCAATGGATTAGCAATCTGTTTCAAAATGATTCAAGTTATGATTGATTGTGCGTTACGCAATTAGGGTGCTGATCCTTCTCACAATATTATCGTAAATGGTTTGAACCGTAGACAGAGATTCTCTGTCTACGGTTTGAACGTAGCTCGTATATGGAACGTGCACGACGAAGGGTCTGCCATCTGGTGGCGCAAATCCGAAGTTTCCTTCCAATCATAACTTGAAATTGACACTTCACGTTATAAAATATTCTCAAAAAATCATAATTACTAAGTGAAAATGTATTGTTGTGTTTCTGGATGCTCGAACTGCGTATTGCGTTTATAATAGAGATAAAAAATCTATTTCCATCACAGAATCAGAGGATTGCAATGTTTTTTTATCAAAGAAACGCTTTTTTTTTGGGTGGGAATTCATCAAATAACTTCTCCCGCTCTAGCTGGAGCAGGAGGGTGTGTCAGACTTTTACTTACTAAAACCCAATCATGTTCCCTCAGGTGCCTGTGTGAGGGGCCACGGTATCTCATTCGAACAACCCGCACCCCTGGAAGACATTGGACCTTGCAGACCCCACCAGTTGGTGCTGACATCTCTGTGAGGTTCGACCCGGGCTTGGTCCTTACCGGACAGCGAGCTACCCATTACTCACCGTCCGCAAGCCCGCACCTACGGTGGCCTGGAATCAGCCTGGGATTACCGACGTCCAGAGCGTCTCCTGTGGCGACTAAGGCCGTGAGGGCGCATATACTGCCTGTCCCTCACGTGCGCCGTCTCCTTCTTCGCGAGCATTACTGCTTCGCAGAAGGACGGGTGACGGCTACCCATGCACTCTCGCTCCGTACCATGGCCTGGACCAGGGCCGGACGCGAGAGATCGCCGCCGACGATCGCCGCCGCCGATCACCTCCACGAGGACACGGCGGTGATCCACCGTATGCTCCACCGTGTCCTCAGGGCAATCTTCGCAGTGGAAACACCCGGGCGTTTCCCCCCGCTTTATCCGAAACAGGAACCTACCGAAACAACCATGTCCGGTGAGGACCTGCGTCAGGCGGAAGGTGCCGCCTCTCAAGCCACTCCTCTAAGAGGCCGCCGAATTCTACTAATCCTATGTTTGGGGACATAACTAGTGGCCTTCACAATCAGAGGATTGCGATGTTTCTCGGCTTTATCGAAGAAACGCTTTGAGTTGCGTTTCATAAACTTGAAGTCCTAGTGGGGATTTTTAGATCAAGATGGAGGATCCCGTTCCGAACGAACCAGGGGGAACCTGTGGCCTGACGGAGGAATCGGTTTTGGAAGGTCTGAATCCTATGAATGTATCGGGGTTTCGTGTGTGCAAATACTGCACATGCATAGTTGCATACGTCATGATCGGCCTAATGCACGCCGTCTAAATCCGCAACTTGCACTTCAGTGACAATTTGCTACGTGCATTTAGGACAGAGTGTAATCTACTGAGAGCGAAAGCAGCGCGCGAAGGCGCCTGTTTAAGTGCTCAGCGAAGGAGAGGTTTTGATCCATGATCATTCCTACATATTTGGTTCGCTTTTCCCAAGGGATCGGCTTGCCGAACATGAAGATGGGCTGGGGGGGAGCGTCCTTGTCGCGGTTTCGAAAAAAGAACCGCTTGACTTTTGACCGGATTTACTTCAATTCTCCACTTACTGAACCACGCGCCACGCTGTGCCTTTCTGGCTTTCTACTTTTGGGAATATCGCTAGTGAATAGCGTGAATATGAGGGGAGCTAGCATGGCGCCCTGAGGGACGCCTGAACGCATGGGATAGGGAGACAAGAGCGCCCCCTCGATGCGGTAGCGAAAGGAACGTTGTGCCAGAGTTTGTAAAGCTTTCGCTATGTCGAAGAATACTACACTGGTCATCAAACCACGTTGGAAACTAACGTTTATATGTTCGACGATGCGGTGTACCTGTTGCACGCAAGAGTGTTGGGTTCTAAAACCAAACTGCTCGTTGGGTATGAGGCCTTTAGTCTCGGCGTAGTCTCTAAGACGCTTAAAATAAATAATTGCCTCTCATAGATTTCAACGAGAGTGTTCAGTAAATTGATGGCGGTAGCTCGTAGGTTCGGACTTGGGTTTTCCGGGCTTGGGGCCAATAACCGTGGCTTGTTTCTATGCTTGTGAAAAAATTAGTTGCTCAAGGCTGCATTGAAGATGGTGGTCAAGAGCATGATCAGGTGGGTGGGCAACATTTTGGACACTTTATTGGAGATACCATCAGAGCCGGGGGCCTAGTCGGGTTTCAGACCTTTGATGATCTCGTGCACTTCACCTGGGGTGACGGGAGGTCATGGATCATCGGGGTCTTCAACGGACGGAAAGGTCATAGGCAAATTATATCATGCTTAATATGACCTCTTCATCTTGTGAACCATTACTGTAGTACTAAAACTGTCGTAGTTATTAGCAGTTGGAATCTTACATGTTTTTGTCGGTCAGAAATATTGAACTTACTACCAGTACTCCGAGCGAAAAGATGTTTTCACGTCAAAAACAATGAAACCAATAAGACCGGGTCGCGACTGTGGCGTACGAACTCGCGATTCTTCGTCTACACCACTCAGTTTTTATTATGTCTATGACACCACTGTCAGGTTAGCAAGCGCGGGAGCGTGGGCCGTGTGCCCGTGTCATTTCCCGTTGTCGCGCTTATGGCACCTACACACACATTCGCTAAAGGCCGTGTTTCGTAATCTGTGGTTACAGTATGAAGATTTGAATTTCGCGGGCTATCCTGGAGCTTGCACCATAATCTTGCATATTACACCCATTTTTGAAAAGTCTAAAATGCTAACCAACCGCTTAAATTACTCCACATTCTTATTAAATCGATTAGTGCCATAAAAATGCTTTTCAATTTTCCATTTTCATATGTCGCGCGTAATTTGACGAAAACGTTGGACGTAGTAGACGCCATATTGCTGTGTGGGTATAACGTCAGTTTGCTGTGTAAACAAATTCGCTGATATTTTGTATGATAATTATTTATAATTTAAAAACATAGTTATTTTTCTACATAACGTTGGTTTGCTGTTCTTGAATGTAAGATATTATTTCAATAAAAAGTACTTACGAAAATAATAAAATTACAAATACAAAGTTGTTCATTTGTTTAGCGTATATGTGTTCTGTGGTTTAGCGGTATGACGTAATAATACGGCTGCTATAGTCGGCTACTATTTCATGGTGTTCAAAAACATTAAAAAACTGAAATCTTTGAATTTTATTTTAACATTTATTTTGATATTTCATGAACTACTGACATTTAGTACAATAATCTATTTTTAGATTAAAAGACCCCCTCGACAAAATTAATGAGAGCAAAATGGCTCGTGTCCGTGTAGATAAAAGTGGTGATTTGTTCATGACTAAAGGAGATTATTGATTTTCGACACTCTTCGATTTAGTCTTTGGTTGCGTTGTTCGGGTTGTGTGCACGGGTGCGTTGAATTGCACCGAATTAATACTTTCCCATTTTTCTCATGTAATTCGTATAAAACAAGTTACCTCATACCGGTTAGCGGTCTTTTCACTTGTGTGCGATTATTCATCAAGTTGTTGAACGCCCGGTAAAAAATAGTCGTGTGATTGAGTGTGATTATTACGGTTTTTCTGATAATAAATTTGATTTCATAAATTTGCCGTAATCATTTCCCCGTTACCATGAAATTATTTTGGCAATGTATGTTTTCTCCTCGTCTGTATAAGGTGTACAAGGATGGGCCGAAGGACGTAAGTTTTAATCGATATTTTATGCTAAGTAGGTACTTGAGTCTTAATAATTTGTTATAATTTAAAATAAAAATTTTAAGGTTTGCAAATGAATATAATTTATATTAATTTCAGATTAAAATGTACTAAATATGTATGTATACTTCGTGTAACATTGACCTTTCATCATTCACAGACCAACTTCATCCACTGCCGGGCTTAAGCCTCTCTTTCCTCAGAGTTATCTTAAAAATGTGTGTCAGTGGGTCGTCATAGGGGGTGATACTCATACGTGTATCATTTTGTAATGGCAACAAAGGTCTCCGCCCATCTTGCTTCCACACAACTATTCATAATGCCAGTTTTTGGCAACTCAGTCAATGCCTTATTTCACCTGTCATCATCTTATCTTGCCGGGTGACCCACCCTATTGTATTTCAGTTTTCAGAATTTTTCCCACCTTTTTGTGACGTTAGATCTCAAATCCTCCTCGAAGCTTAGCTATGTTACAGCTTTATGCCAAGCATGGAACACTCCATAGCTGTCTGTGTAACTCTTAACCAGTACAGATCTTATGGGCCTCCAGCTCTCAGCATTGTTAGTTGTGGTGCGCAGAACAGTCTGGGTAAAGACGCTTGATCCCAGACATTATCACTTCAATATCTCCATGAAGCATCTTAAAACTCAAACTCAAGCATTTATTTCAATAAAAGCATTTACAGGCACTTTTGAACTGTTAAAAGGTTGATCAGTTGGAAAGTTGAAGCGAGTTACCCATTCCAAAACATAGACCTCTATGGAGAAGAACGGGAAAGAAAGTCCAAGGACACTCTTTTAAATCAAGTTAGTTTTTCCAAAAACTTAGGAACATTGTTCTTGTTGCTTTTGCTTGCATTTGAGAACAATGTAAAAAATTAATAAACAATTCTAAAATAAGTCCTGGAAGTTAGGAGATGACCAGTCTCAACCGACGGTGCCCGTTCACAAACTTTATGCGTGGATCAGCACCATACAGCTCAACCATTTTGTAGGGAACCAAATGATCCAACACCCTCGCTACCAACAGTAAGACATTTAAGTGAGCACAACAAAGTACATACAAGGTGACAAAGATTATGGCAAACCAGCAAATTTTCTGTTAAAGATTGGAATTCTAAGACTGAGATGATAATGTTTGTCATATTCTTTCCTTTGGCTAAATCATTCACAGACAGATATTGAGAAGACTTAGACCCAGTGGAGAATGAAGTAAGTCACCAAAGATACCAAGCAATCTGGATCAACTCAGTTTGACTGAGCCTTTTCACTAAACCGCAGTATTGCATTAAGGTGCACCTAGTTCACATTTTTTGCATACAAACTTTAGGAGTGTTTTACTCCACTGTTTGACATGGCACATCCAAAGTAAAATATGATATTGTTTTGTCGCATTATTAATATTGTCTGTACAGAAACGTTTTTCTTGCTAACCTCTTTGGGAGTGTTTAAGTAATAAAAGAAGTATAAAATCTCCAAAATCAAGTCAGTACCAACAAAGTTCAATTATGGAAAAGTTCAATAAACTTTATTGGTCATTGATTTATGCATTGGCTTTTTCATAAAACCCGATCTTCCAAAGGACTTTTCTTAATTTTTTCGCGAATTTTTTTACTATAAATGATCCTGCATCTAACTCAATAACGTTGTGCGTGTAAACTAGCGTCTAACTGCTCATCACTGATACTATCTCTGTCGAATACGAAAGCGTATACAAAGAACTTTGAGTCCAGCTGAGTTCGACCTTCTCATCCACCAGTTTTAAAGATCATGATAAACATTATAAAATTTCTTTACTAGTTGTACTCATTTTTAGAATATATCTTAGAAATCGAATGATTTTTTCCTAGCTTCTAAATGCTTGGTCTCATAGTCTCATACAATTGAGATTTAGCAACCAAATACCTGTTTTTCTACAAAGGATGCAATGTTTTATGTCTTATTTCTTTTTAATTTAGAAGAGAATATATAGAACATTTGTCAGAGTCTCACTGTCTAAAATTAAACCCCAGTGTTCTGCTGTAATTTTTTTGGTCAGAACTAAGTAACATCTGTATGCTAATTTACTTAAAGCACAATATGTGCAATAGGGTATTTTCCAATTTAAATAAAAAAAAAACTATTTTAAGTTAAAGGTTGGGACAAAATATCTAACAGAAAAATAAAAATAAATTTATTTATATCTATTTTCTGAATTTAAAAACGATTAAAATCAAAATATTTTTTGTTGTTTTGTATTTACCGCCAAAACGCTCCTTACGATGACTTTATTATCACGTGACCACACGTGACGTCAGCTTTGTGTAAATCCCCTCAGTGGGTTCCCGCATTGTCGTTGCGGGGGGCTCAGTAGCCGTGGTCCGCTCCCACGGTGAAGCGAAGAGGAACCCCAAGGTGGGGCCGTTCGTCAGGGCTTTTGCTTCCAAGCCGACGACGTAGCGGCCAAAAAGTAGGTTGCAGTGAGGTGCATCGTAACTGAGGCGGGCCGCGATGTCGAATGGGAGGCATCGCGGCTGAGGGTTACAGGCTGCGGCGGAGGAGGAGTGCCGGTACCTCTGAGTAGCGCTCTTCCCTACCGTGGCCTGGACGGGGCCGCCACCGTTTGATGGCGGACGCGGTGGGGCCGCAGGGGAAGAGGAGTGTCGGTATAGCGTTGGCCACTCTCCCTATCCCCTGGGGCCGAAAAGTGGTAGGCGGCGGGGCCACTGCGGTGACCCGTCGCAGGGGGACCAAGGGTGCCAGACACGGGGTCGTCTGGGGCCCTTATGCTACTTGGTTCCTGGGGTGGTCGCGGCGTGCCATGTGTCCTGGTGCGCCGAACTGGTGGGGCCCGCAAGGGCCGATGCCTGCCGGGGGTGCGGGTTGTTCGAAAGAGATACTCTCGCCCCTGGCACACAGGCAACTGAGGGAACACGGGTGGGTTTTAGTCAGTAAGAGTCTAACACGCCCTCCTGCTCCACCCAGAGCGGGAGAAGTTATTTGATTATTTCCCACCCTCAAAAAAAAAAGCTTCGTGTAAATGGCATCGGAAAAATACTTTTTGTGGCGCAGTTTTAAAAGTATTTGTGCACAGAGGCACTGCACACCAGTAATACCACTTTCTATCCATTAAAAATCTTGTTAATTATTAAACTCGACATTAATTTGTTTACAACTTTATTTTATTTTAAGAAGGTTTTGGTGGAAAAGAAAAGAAAAGAATTGAAAAGAACTAAAAATAAATTTGATTTAAGCCGTTTTTAATTGAGACAATTGATATCAATTAATTAATTTTGATTTTTCTGTTTAATTAGTCCTAATCTTTAAATTAAAATATTTTTTAATAAATTGGAAAGTACCCTATTATACTCAATTTACGACAAGATGTTTTCCATTATAAACGTAAATAAAGGACTAGGCGACTGTTACAAAACAGACTCATCCGAATTCGAACACATCCACGTGTTTCACGCAAGGGTGGGTCCAGCTCCAGCGTGCAGTTGCGTATCGATTACGGAGGGGCGTGAATTCGGAAAACCCCTAAGTACTGTGCAGTGCCGGGTGGGGGCCGATCGGCGCACGTCGGACGCGGTCGGACAGGTCACTGGAAGTTCATGAAGGATGCGCGCGGCTGCAGCGCACGATCGATGGAGATATTAATGTTTCAATTACAGAATTTTGAACACGTTTTCTAAAGTACTTGAGTCTAGATTCTGCTTGCAGGAAAATGTTATTATTTGTCTTTTATTTAGGTTGTTATCACTATGGCCTGCTACATTTCTAGTTCCATGATTAAGTTTTACGAATTGAAACGTTTTTTCCATTTTTTTTTTTATATTATTGTTACGCAGGTGCAGGCATGGTGCGACTTATTGTTGTAGGTCGTAGGTTCAAATACCGACAGGCGCTTCACTTTGTGTAAATTACTTCATACACACCACACACAAATGAATTACAAGTCATTCTAGAAACAAGCTCAAAACGGTGAAGGAAAACATCGTGAGGAAACCGGCATGTCCTAGAACCAAAAATTCGAAGACATGACTGCGACACCTACCAACCCGCTCTGGGCCCGCGTGGTTGAATACAGCTCGATTATTTTTGCTCTATTCCGATCAGTAATCCGTCAAACTACGAGCGGATGTGGAGTGAGTAGGTAAAGCAACTAGTTTAGTGATGACTTATTTAAGACATACACGTAAGCCAGTTATGTTAGCAAAAAACTCAAGTCGCAGATCCCCCAGCAATCTTTAGTGTGGTGTTGTTAGCTCGCCAGTTGATCTTCATAGCCTAATCAGCCTATAACGTCCCCAGCGCTGGGAAACAGGCCTCCTCCCTGTGAGAGGGAGGATAAGCTGGTTGGAGTTTATTCACACGATGAGCGGATGAACCTCGCTCACGGTTTATCAACAATGTTTGATATTTTAACGGCTGATCGACGTCCAATCTCTAGGTTTTCTTCCGTGTAGGGCTAGGGTATGGACTGATTTTGATAAATAACGTTCATTGTTTGTGAGTAAGGGAAAAAGATTTTAAACAAAATTATTTGTCGTGTTCTTTGTTTTGTATATCTCGAAGGGATTTTTCAATTAAATTATGTGTTCACGGAAAATAATATTCGCAACAAGTTTTCCGAACAATGACGCCAGACTGAAGTTAGAACAACTTTTTACGCGAAATTATTTTTGATTTTGAACATTTATTATTATCATCATCAACACCATTATTATGGTCTACTTGCACGTGGCTGGACTACTTTTTTAAATTCAACGCAAACTGTAGCAGAAAAATTATGTTTAAAAAACCATTTCAAAACAATGCTGTCAGTTATGTATTTTTTCCTATTACTTATTTCAAGAAATTTAAAAATCTTTAAAATAAAACAAAATTTTATTTTATGAAGAAAACTCATTATGAATATGAAACGCGAAATCTATACATACAGATAAAAAAAATGGAGTGTCTGTTTGTAATATTAAAATAACCGCTTTTGTATACACGGTACATATACCAAAATATTTTTTTTTAAATTTTTGTCTGTTTCTTCCGGCTAATCTCTGAAACGGCTGGACCGATTTTGACGGGGCTTTCACTGGCTGATAGCTGATGTAATAAGGAGTAACTTAAAAAAAAAATAGAAATTGTATTCATTTTTATGAATATATACTTTTTTGTTAAATTCCACGTGGACAAACTTGCGAGCACAGCTAATAAACTATATTTTCGAGAGCGCAAAAGTGATGAAACTATTAATTGGCGCTGTTAAGTTAGTGGCTGTGATTGACACAAATGGTTCGCGCCACGAAAACTGTACTTTTAAAGTCCCACAGACTTAATGTTTCAATTATTTCAAGCTTTCACACAATTTGAAAAAAAAATGACAAAAGATGGTTTAAGTCGTGCAAGGACCCTTAACCACGGTATTAGGCTCGCGGCTCGTCTTATAGTACGCGCTGCGCTAAATATCAAACATGGCTTAAGTGTATAATATATAGGGTGACTGGTAATTAGTGACCGATATTTAAACACATGATTGTACTCATCATAAAAAAACAACTTTTCCAAAGAAACGATTTTTTTTTTATCTATCTTATTGACCCCAATTTTATTACCCCAATAGAATATTGAGTACTTAACAAGAATAATACACCACCAGCTGTAATTTAATTTAGTTACCTACAAAGTTTGTAGATAACTAAATTAAATTAGCAATTACATAGAACATTACAGTCAAACAGTAATTTTCTATGTAAAGTCTTCATTTATTTTCGTTCCTTATATATTTAGTATGTATCTACGTATTTAATTTATGTATCTATTATACCTATAGGATAATATGTCTGTCTCTATTTTAGTATGTTGTATATTTATTTTTGCGCCAACAACAACCCCATTTTATGTCCAGACTAATCACTGTCCATGCCAATGTTGCCTGGAAGAGATCGCAGAAAGTGATTATGCCGCCCATTGTATATTTTGTAGTGTACCTTGTTTTTTGTTTTGTATTTTTGTGATGTACAGACGCCAGCACATAGAGCTACCCCAATCTGTCAAATTTCTTTGATACATTTTCATCTTTATAACATAAGCATAAGGTTCATGTACAATTCACACGGAATAAAGTCACGGCGGGGTTTTTTCGCGCATATGATTTTCAACTCTCGGTTTTGAACGGAACATTGAGAATCCAACAGAGTGCAGCACGGGTGAGTCCCAGCGCGTCGAAAAAACACTGTGTTCGATTTTCAACTTTCGGCGCTAAGCAGTGCTGTTGAAGATCCAGTGCGGGATATTTAAACAAAAAAAACCCGCCGCGATCTTATTACGCCCATGTGAATGTCGACTAAAAGCCGTGAGTCCATCATACTACAGTCTGTTCCAAAAGTAACTGATGAAACTGTAAACAAAGCTTGCCTGCCAGGGGTGCGGGTTGTTCGAAAGAGATACCGCGGCCCCTGACACACAGGCAACTGAGGGAACACGGGTGGGTTTTAGTTAGTAAAAGTCTGACACGCCCTCCTCGTCCACCCAGAGCGGGAGAAGTTATTTGATGATTTCCCACCTAAAAAAAACCATGTTCAGGTTAAATTCATTCACACTCGCTAAAGGGAATTATTAACACATTCATCTGTATTTAGAAGGTTTCTACTTTATATCTAACAACAGTTATTGTGTATATCATTATTAAATTGTAATTAAAAACCATCGATGACAATTGAGGTTAAAAACGTCATTAACTGTCAAATTAAAAACATTTTTCAGATGATTTAAAATTTTATTTTCGGATTTTTATATTCAAAGCAGTCGATTGTAAGTGGTAGTACTAGGCACTACAAATTGGTATCCACAAAAACGCTTTCTGATCCTATTTTTTTACATTTTTATTAGACACTTTAGGAATAGACCATAGTAGCGTGGGCCTGGCTCGTCATCTCTTGATCCCGCAGTTTTGCTACCTTGACTTAAAGTGGAATCACTGGTGATAGCAAGTTCATTCAACCATTCAAGATCACCAAGTCTATTTAATCCCATTGATTGACTATTGAGGCAGTGGTGGCCCAGTGGTAACAGCCGCAACTTACAAGTTGCAGGTCGTAAGTTTGAACCTAGTCAGGCGTCTTACTTAGTGTAAATTATTTCATCACCACAGCTCCATGATATTATTTACAAAACGTAATTATTTCGAAAACATCGTGAGGAAACGGCGGCCCTGACCTACAACCAAAAATTCGAAGAAGTGTGACATCTAGCAACCCGCACTGGGCCCGCGTAGTGGATTACGGCCCTCTCACTGAGAGGAGGCCTGTGTCCCAGCCGTGGGAACATTATAGGTTGATTGTGATGATGATGAATGACTATTTCATGAAAAAGTTATTCAATGAGATTAATTGAACTTAAATATGACCCGAACAATTAAAATAAATTCTATAAAGCCATATTTGTTACGGCTGAGAAATCATATTTTAAGCAACATACAGCCTGACGCTTATCTACAAATTGAAAATAAAATAAAAAAAGAAGAATGTTGCGCGTTACCCTAGCGTTTCCCTTTAAAAGAACAACTGTTGGCTCGCTGGTGTAGCTGAACAAAACAAGCCGCGACCCTATGTCCGGGGTGATGGATCACCAACTTGAGATGGTGTATGCACCATCATTTGGAGTCGGTTATTGCAAATCTAACCCATTCCTTTTGTTCTAGTCCCTGTACCACCCTCAAGGACTGGAGAGATATGGTGACATAGTTATTTCAGCGGTAAGATTTAAATTATATTAGTATTTTTCTAATAATTCTATAGTATGCACAGCTGGTTCCCACTAGCATTATTTATGGACACTGATGAAAGACAACAAAATAAAATAAATTTATTTATTTTAGGCTCATACACTGTTGAACATAGGCGTATACACGTCGCCGTTTATCGCATTGTATCTCTTGAGGCGTGGCTTCTTCAGTTTCGAAGAGCTGAAGTCAGGAGGACGTTTCTTTGGTGGGCTCACCTGTCTCTTGGCTCTATCGTTCCTTATACGAGCATATGGAAGAACAATCAGTCCTAAATACGTGAAGTTCATAACGGCACTGAAAAATCAAGCAATAGATCGCCAAGCTTATATGAATGAAATAAGGAAATATGACTTTGACATCAAGTCTTGGCCTATTACTTTCAGCGTTCCCGTCCGAGAAAGGTAAGTGGTGACGCAGTATACTTGGGTGTAGGAGGATTTGCTTCACTGCTGTATACCAAACAAGGCTTTTCACTGCTGTTACATGAATCAAAAGAGAAGTCAATGATGTTAAAAATATATTGAAGCCATTTTGTCAGCTGTGTATCCTGTAAGGTATAAAACAGTCGTAGCCCCAACTAGTATGCCAAGCATGTAACATTTAACTGAACAAACTCCAAGTTTAACCTCTGACCGTCATTTTTAATCATTTATTATTAACAAAATTACAATAACTATAGCATAGAAAAATTACAGCTGCCGTAGCTAACATTCAGCACATCTAACTGGCGTTTGGGTAGGTAGCTTTGAAACTGACATAGCTACAATGGCTTATCATAGTTCTAGTGAATGGTAACAGGTTAGTGCCACTGGTTAAGGCTCCCGCCAACTGGCGCGATGCGCAACGCGTCTTTAGTGGGACAATGTCTATGAAAAGTGAAAAGTTCGTGGAAATTGTTCTTTCAAAATTACCTAGCACCTCCCGTAGCCTTTATTATGTATAAACGACTAAAATGGAGTATGAATATGTTACGATCCAATTGTTTACTGCATGCACTTAATTGAATTGTCGTTTATTTTTCCTTATTGGCTTTGAGTCTCACAGGATATTGTTATTTTTCTTGTGCTAGCAGTACTAGCCGTTGCACAAGCATCAACTTTAGTTTGCATGCAGTTTCTCCAAAACAAACTGTTTTTTTTTTGCAAAGCATGTCAGTTATTACTTTATTTTGTATAAAAAACAATCGATAAATTATGGTATTTAATTTTGGATGTCTTATTTCAGTAGTTCTCAGGGTCCTATAATAAAGATGGATCCAATTCATGTAGAGTAAGTACCCTAAGAGGAAATTATAGTTGCATGCCCCTCTCGAAACTAAAAAGTCACTTTCGAACATAACCTATAGACAATAATTTATTGAAACGTAAGAATATTTTCTATTCAACTACTTTTTTTGAGCATACCGAACTCAGAATTGACTTGGTCGTTTCAAGCTGTACTTTATCAAGTGCAGCTTCAGTGTATGCAGATCCATTGGCTTTCGATGACTTTGGATGTTTGGCTATGAAAGGAAGGAATGGGATAACACCGACATCAACCTTAGTAATACTTTTGACAATACTGTCCTGACTTGATCGGTAATAAAATAAAACATAATAATGATTGATTTTAATACATTCAGACCTGTCCAATAGACACACGCGTTTAGATTTCCAAAATCCATCAAGTCTGCATTTCTTTCCATAACACCAATTAAATCCTTTATTTGTTGAGGTATAAATCGTTAAATCAAATCAAATCAAAAGTTATTTATTCAAACTAGGCTGAGAGTCAGCTCTTTTTGAACGTCAAAATAAAATAACATAAAGACAGTCCCCCCAAAACGCCCGCCCTTCACCACTTCCTAGTGCTTTAGCTGTGAAGAAGAAGTAGCGCAACAAACTCTTCAGCAGCACAGCTGTCTGTTAAGATAGAAGAACTTGATTCAATACAATAATAGGTAATTAAAATTACGAAACACAAAAAAAAAACATTAAATTTGCCATGTCAGCTAGCACACGCCAATATACCATCAAAAATTGAAAACTAAAAATAATAGAAAATTAAAATAAAACGTAAACAGAACTTCCAATCTAAATAATAGCCTCCAGGCATAAAGGGCATGCCCGCTTACATATGCAATTCTGCATTATGCAAATATAGCTATAACTTAAAGTAACAAAAGTTATTATTCAATAATTTACAAAACCAAAAAAGCTCTTCTTAAATTGCATCTTCTTATTTTTAATAATAAAGACCTTTATTGCCTCCGACTGCATGAGATTGCTTATAGTATTAGTAGTCTAACAGTCATCCTTTTAAAACAAATTTCTTGTTTCCATCTTTTTTAATTAATGTTCACTTTTTAGGCAGTCGAGTTTTTGATTTTGTAAATTTTTTTTTTATTTCACAGTCTTTAGTTAATATAATTATTTTTGACGATAATGAGACCTATTTATGAAACCCTTTATTGAAAAAAAATCAGTTCCCTACATTTATGTTCGCTTATCTCGTCAAAAGTAGGGAACAGCTGATTTTATTTTTCGCGATTTCTGGTTTGGCGCCACAGTAAAAGTTGTTCATAATGATGAGTACAATGACCCCTTCAGATATTTCGTGTATGAATAGATAGAGCTTATATATGATATTGCTTAAGAAGCATGACCTTAATTAGCAAAGGAATTAAATGCCCAGACAGATTAGTACAGCCTTGAAAAATACAATGCCTAGAAGTAGGTACTTGCTGCACGTTTATAAAGTGGCAAAATAAAATACGCTCGACTTACTTTCTGCATGATTAGCACGCATCCAACACAGATTTCACACAAATGCATGCACCTACAAGTAAATAAAACATTAGAATACATAACAAAGTTATTTTTCAAAGGTTTTTCAAAAGGAAGCCTAGAGTTTCTTAGTTTACATAGAGAATATTTTATGAGGCCCGGCCGTGATGAAAAATGATATTTCCATGCGAGGAACCTTGCAGTTGGATGATAGTCAGCTTAACAGTTTACAGACACGTTAGTTTAATGATTGATGTGAATCATATTGTGTCACAGGACAGGGAAAAAGGTTAATACATTATTACTAACCTCATTGCGAATATCCCACGAAAGTATAGTAGCAATTAATGAACTACTTGCTTCGACTGTATTATATCTCACACGTTTTCGTGTTTCTAAAACATATCGTCGACATCCAAGACAAACATGTGTTGGACCTAGATCTCTTTCAGCATTCACATTTCCACAATGCTGGTCTAGCCGCAAGAAGCACTCTTGACACATTACAGCTTCTGGTGAAAGCTGTAAGGTAAGACACAGATATTAGTATAAAATATGGCTGGTCAAGTTTATAGTTATATTATTCTCCACACATAACCACATAAACTTGGCTATTTTGTCTATAACAGATTTTTCAAGATACTTTTAGGTAGGAAGGTATACTATTTATTCTGACTATTTATTCATAGTTTGTTGCATTAGGGTCAATTCTCACCGAGACGCGGCGCGACGCGCACTTTTTAAGATCACGATACAAAATAGATCTTATTTACTTCACAATAAGGTATACGGGCTGCACAACGCGGTGCACCTTAGCGTTCTTCGACACGCTTTCGCGCTCGTAGTGAAATTATACCTTTTCGTGTTGTAAATAAGTTAGATATTCTGTTGCTATCTTAAAAAGTGCGCGTCGCGCCGCGTCTCGGTGAGAATTGACCCTTAAGGTTACAAGCCAAGCAAAACCGCAGTTAGTACCTACAATTATCATTATTTAGGATTTTTCGCTACGGTCAAAAATACGATCAATAACTTACGTAGTATCTATATACCTGTTGCAACGATTTCCATTTTGCGAGAACAGATTGCAATGAAGACACAGCATGTCCTAGCATCCTGTCGACGCACAAGCGACAATTTATGCACTTCAACATCGTTAACCAAGTCAAGCAATGTTCACAATGGAAGCAATTGATCAGAAGCCGTGGCAAGTAGCAAAAACTCGGCGAGTAGGCGAGTTCGAGTCCGTATACAAAAGCAAAAATCGTCGTGATAATAACAGTAATAATTGAGATTACGGAGCGATTAGGGAGCGTAAAATACATACAACAAGCAAAGGCAAAGAGAACAGAGTGAATGTCAATGAATGATTTTTGACATTGCTATTAGCTCGTCAATGACGTTTCGTTACACCTAATGATAGGTCATTAGGTGTAACGAAGGCGTCAGTAGGTAGGCCTACTAATGCTCAAACGTGAAAGATTTACTAGAACATACATTCATAATAACATTATATAAGTATTAATAAACATTATTTTCATTAACTTATCATCATCATCATTTCAGCCGAAAGACGTCCACTGCTGGACATAGGCCTCCCCCAGGCTCCTCTGCTTCGACCGGTCTTGTGCTTCCCACATCCAGCGAATATGTGCATTTAAACCAAAAACATATCACGTTCCATACATAATAAATTAATAGATGGCATTTTTTATTAAAATAGCTCGTTTCGTTCCGCGTGTATGCGCGTTACGAAGTAACGCAAATGGTCGCGACAAACAGGAAATAGGCGTTGGGTTTTTAAAATCCTTTTTATCACTAACTTTTTATTCGCAAAAGTAACAAAATAACATGAAGTAACAAAGGGTCATAATTTCATGCGATAATTTTGATTATGTTACATTTCCTGTAAATTGATGAAAGGTGGGGAAGAATGTGGCATTGTCGTTTATTTTTACAACGTTACTTATTTTAAAGTAATTGAATCGCAACCCGTGAAATACCCATTATTGAGTAGTTCCGATGGCCATGTGTGGTTTTCATCATTTCCACTTCACTAAATGGTGCCTTCCGAGACCAAATGCAAGAGTGACTATAAAAATACCCAAATCTCTATAGGTGTGCCTATAACATTTGATGAGTTCGCTCGATTTATGATGATTTTCTTTAAACAAAAGGCTTGCCCCCTATTACAAGGGACTTGCTATAGATACACCCTACCCTTCGGAGAAACAAAGCATGATGTTATTTGCCCTCGATTTCTTTAGAATCCCGTCATCAGATCCTGGCCTGATGGCAATGAGACCACTTGGGAAGTATACCCTTTCAAACAAGACAATAGTTTTCCAAACGGTCCTGTAATCCGGGAACACACATAACAAAACCTCTTCCTATTTTTTATGGCGGTTAAAAGATGAAATCATCATGATACCAACCATTTCTATAACAACTTTACTAACTTAATATGCGAGGCTGATTTGTGGTGTACATAGAAGACCAAATCTGTAGCCATTTAATTACTTTAGGTTCGAGGTAAATTTGTATTTTGTTCAGGATTTTCTGATATGTAAATGAAAATACATATTATTTAATCGTTACATTTAAAGTAAAGCGCTACTAGAAGTATTGATTGAAAAGCTTGGCTACATTTACAGTCACTTTCATTGATTGGGTATCCCTGACATTCAACAACATTAGCAAAGGGATGTAACCAATTAATGTAGGCACCTGTGTAGTACGTGATTGTGAATAGGGTATCCATACTATCCATCATCATCAGCGTAGCCTATCCCAGCTAAGTTGGGGTCGGCTTCCAGTCCTTACTGGATGCAGGTGTATACCAGTATTTTACATGGAACGACTATCTATCTGACCTCTACAATCCGTTCAGTCACAGAATGTACCATTCGCAAAATGTACACCATACTCAAAACGTACCATTCTTAAAATGCACCTTTCTCTAAATGTACCTATCTCATAATGCACCTTTCTCGTATAACACCTTTCGCAAAACGTACCTTTTTTCTACATCAACTCTTTTACAGTGCTACATGTAATGAAAAGGCAAATTATGGATTGATAAATTGTATTTATATTCAAATTATAATTTAAGATAAAAGGTGCATTTTGAGAAATATGTATAATGAGAAAGGTGCAATAGGAGAAATATGTATAATAAGAAAGGTGCATTTTGAGAAAGGTACATTTTGAGAAATATGTATAATATGAAAGGTGCCTATTGAGAAATATGTATAATAAGAAAGGTGCATTTTGAGAAAGGTACGTTTTGCGTATAGGGTGCATTTTGCGAATGGTACATTCTGCGACTGAACCCTACTGGTTAATACGATATATGTATATGTTGAAGATCCACGATAACAGCCGAGACCAATGGTTTAATGTGCTTTTTGAGGCACGGAGGGATCTCGGTATGCAAAGATGGACACCCATCTACGGACCGACTGCGGCAAGCGGCTGTTATTAGCCACGAGCCCCGTTATAGGAAAGTTTGGCTTTGTAGATGGAAGTCTCTGTCAGTCAACTTGCGTGACAAGGACTTTATATATCTCGTCAACCAATTATCAATTACGCCCGCGTCCGCGTACCAATTTTCTCCCGGGATCTGTACTTAGGCACAACATGTTCTACGATGTGTTGTTGTTCACTATTTAGTTTAAAGTAGCCTTATACACTAGCCATACCTACTCATTTGTTATGGTTACAATTCAGAACGATCAGAATCTGAATGCGTGCACACACGCCGAACCGAACAAACTCAGTTTAAACAGTTCGCTGCAAGGTATCAGCTTAGAACTTGAAGCTGTAACAGCCACACGGTACATATTTTCATAGAGCTCATACAGATCTGAAGGTAGAATAGACTATGTATGGTAGCCGTCATGGACTGTGTCTTATCTGATGAAAATGTAAACAAATTGGTTAGAAAACGAACCTAAAAATGCCAATTTATAGTGCTACTTACAAATGGAGCGCTTGGTTGAACTATTTGTAGAATTACTAAAAACCTGAAATTCTAATTTTATATCAATTGAGATTTTTTTTTAAATAATATCATTATAATTATGTAGTGAAGAAGTTGAAACCTTCTAAATAGAGATAAATGCGTTAACTACCAATTGCCTTTAGTGAGTGACTGCAGGGTTTGTTTACACTTCCATCAGATAGTTTAGGACGATAACGTTTATAGCCAGGCAAAACTCTTAAGACTCATTTTTTTTTAGCCTGCCGTGGTTCCATCACCACCCATTCAAGTACTGCGCCAACCCCGAGCTGCCGATCTACTTCCGAATGCCGATTCAGTTCCTGGCCTACTGCGCAACCCATAGCTTCGGTCTTCGCCTCATCTACCCTGGATCTCTCGGTGTGGTTCATACTCTACTTTGTAAGTACCAAACTTGGAGATGGTCGGAGAAGGATCGAACCTTCTTCACATAAAGTAACACAAATTGTGTTTTAGAGAGGTACTCTTCTCTACTTCTTCTCCCGTATTCATTAAAGCCTTTCTCTTTCCGAGACAGCAAAATAAAAAGTTGACAAGCTCAGATAAAATGATATATACACCATAATACTGAATACTATGAAAAGGTGTAAAAACTGAATAATTACTATCGAAGCCTTATTAAGGCAATAAGATTTCGATAGTAATTGTACATGGCATCGTTGTTAAACTATGTTTTTTCCAGGGGGTGCATTATTCCAAGGTAGAACTATGCTCGTGGAAAATCATGACGGAAAACGTGCTAAGATAGGCACTGCGGATGGGAACAAAATTGACACTATCTTCGTTGACAACCGCTCGCGCTCCAGGAAGGGCCGAACCTTGGTCATCTGCTGCGAAGGGAACTCTGGGTTCTACGAGATCGGCATCATGAACACTCCGATTAAGTCCGGCTACTCCGCATTGGGTTGGAACCATCCTGGGTTTGGTGGAAGCACTGTAAGTATAAAGTTTTTCTCGTATTTTTGATATAGGTGTTCTCCACCAATCACCAGTCAGGTATTCAACCTATTTAAAAGTGCTTGCTCGATGTTTTGATTTGACGAGTGAAGCGTTATCGAACCAAGTCGAGTAAATGTGTTAGCAGCGGAGATCGGCATCTTAGTTTTTAGTCGATTGCCACTGTGTATTGCTTTTGTGGATCGAGCGATGAACAATTAACTCTAGATTTTAACCTATTGTTATTTATCAAAAGCTAACAGTTATTACACAGGATAAGTTTTTAACCAGTGCGCAAATTGTAACCATGAATTCAGGATATCATTCTAGAGCCCCAGCGCAGACATTTTTCGTCGGTTATACACAAAACAAATCAGCTGTTCCATACATTTTGACCGCGTAGGCATTGCACTTTTCTATGAAATAGCTGATATTTTTTGTATAACCGACGAAACATTTCTTCGCTGGGGGTCTAGAATGATATGCTGAATTCATGGTTAAAGTATGCGCACTGGTTAAAAACTTATCATGTAGATCATCAAAACACAAGATATAAAGCGACAATAACATTGTCAAAATCGATCAAATCTGTAGCATCTTTACTATAATGCTTCATTGCAAAAATTATCCTTATGGCAACAAAGAAAAATAAAAATATCTTCTAAGATTAAAATAATGTAGAAAGTTTTTTCTATATGATCTTTGACCTAAATACTTAAATAGAGTAAAACAAATTACCAGCATAGATGTCTTATCTGATACATGTAGCTGCATACATAATGCCTTTTGTATTTGTATGGTAATTGTTAATCGAACTCTTTGTGTACTAGTGACCTACTTTCATCACATTAATACAGACAGGGCTAGACGTTTCTTTTTTAATTCTAAAATATTTACGTCATTCTGTTGAGATTGTCAGTTCACCAATTCGTGATATTCTTAATTTAGATTTCATGCAACTCCTTCATATACAACGGACGTCATGAAAATCAGGGGGGCTACTCTCTAACTCCGTCAACAAAAATACGGGCCCGTCCGAAAATGGTTCGAAACTTCAAAGTGACTCCTACTGCTGACTTTTTTGGACGGGTAAAACCATATCGGGAGTAGGAACAACTGTCAAAACGTGTAGTTATTCATTCTTAGTTTGGGCGCCAAACTAATCATAGGTCCGTAAGTGTTACGGAGTAGGAAACGTCCGTAACTTCGACCGAGATTACGGATTTCGTGCTTAGAGAGTAGGTTAATAAGTTCCCCCAGTTAATAAGTTTCATCAGTAGTGACGTTAAGGTGTTAAAAAACGCTCTGTATTTGGTGTTCGGACAGACGGCCGTTATCTTGGGTTATTATTACTTATTATAAAGCAAACATAATTGTATCAGAAAAGAAATTGGGGTGCAAATTTATTTTAGAATGTTATATGTTCTCATAAATAAATTTCAGGATTATCTACTGAAGTTGGCACCCATTTAGATCTTAATTTTTTTGTCGGCGCAGTCGGTAAGCACACATATACTTAATACTGAACTTGGCTCCTATTTTCACATTCATGTTTTTGATGGTTTCTCCTTCTTTGGTTAAGTGGTGACTAGCTAGAAGCACAGATTCGAAAATGCACAACTGTCATTTTGACAGTGCTCACGGTTAATATAAATTTAGGGCATGGTCGGCGTTAACCCGAGATGACGCAAGTCATGACGTACGGGTGTTAGCACGCTCAAATCGATTACAGTTCAATATTTTAGAGTAATTAATGATATTCGTTATGTCGAGTCGTCAAAACCGTGCGCAGCAGAGGCGGGATGCTAGTTCTAATGTAGGCAATAACACATTCGGCCGAATGTCTACAGTACCTCCTACTCTTAAAATATGTCTAATACATGCATGTCAATCTCAAAGTCACTGGTGGGCAAAACGCGTATGGATCGTAGAATCAGTGGGCCGCTAAACCCAACTATAAAGAAAAAAAACTTGAGAGGTGTCAAGGGACACCCGGATGGAACGAACGTTAAAAAAAAAGACGAAATGAAAATATCTGGCTTTCTTTCTATAAGAGAGAGAGAGAGAGGGACAGACAGAGAAACATGCGCACGCCGCACGGCTTACAAAGCTTACTATAGCAAAAAGTGTCGTTACAACTTTTCGTGAGAATTTTTTCCGTCTAGCCCCCTTTCACAACGCGTGATAAGGAACTTCGTTCTAATATCTTTAGCATAGAGTTATTTAATAATAAATAGAAAAATGTGTGACAATCTTTTCCCGGAAATTCGACACATTTTGTCGAGTGCACCAAGAATGACAATTTTTTGTTTCAAATGGGTATTTCTATAAAATCCACCAGTCCAACTTCCAGCGCGCGATTTTTGATATATTTTAGCGACACACGCGGGCCGCATCAAGAGGCAGTTCTTAAAATTGCATCGGGCCGCAAGCTAATGCGTGAAGGGCCGTATGTTTGACATGGCTGGTCTAATACTAATCGACATTGGAATTTGGAATATCTATGGTCTATAATATAAAAACACGCGCAACAGCTGGTAAATTATTACATTCTCCGTTCCAGGGCAAGCCGTTCCCGTCGCAAGAGCACAACGCCATCGACGCGGTTATGCAGTATGCCATCAACGAACTGGGCTTCGCACCAGATAGGATCGTCATGTTCGGGTGGAGCATCGGCGGGTACACCGCCACGTGGGCCGCCGTCAACTACCCCGTCGCCGCTTTGGTAAGCCACTCTACTATTGTTTAAAATTCTTCTTAAAACTCATACTCCAAAGCATTTATTTCAAATAAACCATTTATATTTTGAATTTTAACCGCGGTTGGTCCGTGGATGGATGAGCATCTTTGCATACCAAGACCTCCGTGCCTCGGAAGGACGTGCAGCCGTTGGTCGTCATGTGATTCATGGGTCTTTGATAAAGTGCATTCGGTACTGGAAGGCGACCTCAACATTTTTGGGCAAACGAGGCAATTTACAAATCCCAATGTCACACCTGTACTTCCCGATGGATTAGGTAAAGGTGACCCATATTTTGCCAGCCATGTTTTAAGTCCCATCTAATAGGGGCAAGCCTATTGTCATCAACCGAACACATCATCATCATCATTCTCTTGCCGTTATCTTAATTTATTTGGGGTCAACACAACATGTCTGTTTCTTCCATACCGTCATCTCGGTAGTTAGCTTACCCCTTATCTAGCCATATCAACTTTTATACAGTCCATTCATCGTTTCGTTGGTCTTCCCGTACTTTTTATTAACACGCTTTTATTAGCTTCACCTGTATGTTTGTTTGTAACAGACTCCTTTTTTGGACTTAATTTTGGCCCACTTCAAATGGTCAGATTCCATTTAAACTTTGTATACATACTTATAGAGGACCGATGACAACGGATTAATATAAAAAAAGCACGCTTTGGAGTTAGCAGAACAAAAAAAAATATAAAATAAATAATAGTTTTAAAAACTAAAAAACACGTTTTAAAAACCAAACTAAAAAAAGTAGAAAATAATTTAATTCTATTAAAAAGCGTTGGGGTGCTTTTTGAGGTATTTTTATAATCAATTAATATCAAGCACCCCACGCTTTTTTAACCATAATGTACAGGGTGGCAGGGACACATACATGATTCTGAAACATGCGTTTCAAAATGCTTTTAAATATTTCGTCAGTTACTTTAAAAAACATTTGCTGTTCCATTCATTTTGACCGCGTAGGTATTGCACTTTTCTTTAAAACAATTTTTTTTCCCTAAAAACCAAAAAAACTAAAATAGCCAAGGGGGACTAGAATCTTGAGCGTTCTCTGGAATTCCTCTTGAGTTCCTCTGGAATTTCTCTGGAGTTCTTCTGGGATACCTCTGGAAATGCAAATGCTCATAAGCAGCGAAACTACTCACTATCAGATAAGCCTTTGGCTTGTTTGTCACCTAATAACAAAAAAAAAATACGTTACTGAGACCAAAATTAACCACACAGAGTTATAATATTAATTATATATCCTAACGTTTCCTCAAACATCATATTTGTACCAGGTCCTGGACGCCACCTTCGATGACCTGCTCCACCTCGCGCAGAACCAGATGCCACAATCCTGGTCGCTGTTGGTGAAGGAAGTGATTCGCTCCTATTGCGACCTGAACATCGCGGAGCTGATTTCCGATTACCACGGCCCCGTACAGCTGATCAGGCGCACCGAGGACGAAATTATTAGCTTGCGGTCAGTAATAAGAATATTAATGTCTTGGCTTCTTTCACGGCTTGGGGACACATACGCCTTGTTTCTGAAAGTCTACCCACTCAAGTCTACTTCACGGTATCACGATAACTCTATCTTACAATACCTGTACATGAACGTATTCACCACGTACCTTTTCCCATGGGGAAGACAGAGACAGAACGCTATATGCTTCAATCGTTACGTACTATTCCTAGTTAGTCCACATTCATACATCTTTTCCAACACGCGCTCACCTAACAAGTATTCTCGAAGCCCTGATCTTTTTGCAATACTTGAGGGATAATTCCATCTTTGAGTCATAGAGATCTGTGTAACAATTGCTGGTGTAGCCACAAAAGTATGTTGTATCTATCTATAATATTGGAATATATAGACTGACAACTATCAATGCCACATGACGATGGCAGATCATTGAACTGATCTCATTCATGTTGTTATTTTGTCCAAGTAAGCAATGAGATTTGTCAGCAGATGTAGTATCTGTGACATCATTAAACTTTCAGAAACTGGGGGTTATTTTTTATTATATACGTAACTGCGTGTAAAGTAGTGTTTTAATGGCCTTGTCGATTGGCATGTAAAGTTAGTTTTAAATATGTAACTATTGTATAAACTTTGCGAAAAAACGAACTAATAGTAAATATTGCTTTATATTAAGGGAAAGTGTGATATTGGGATATCAATCTGCAGCTCAGACCAATCAGCTGATCAGAATTGTTATCATTTGATTGTGATGGAACAATAAAACGTTTGAAATTAGATTTTTTTATATAAGATACAGTATTGTATTGTTTGTAGTGAATATCTAAGGCAATAAGTGCAATTATATAATTAAAGAATATTTATGTTCCTAGAGAAGCATCTCCTATTCACCTATTCTCATATATATTGATGAAAAATACCATGTTTTGTAGCCTTGATAGTGCTCTTGACATGTTTTTGTGAAGATACCAAAAACCATAGTAATGTAAATAAGTAAAACTTTGTCAGTGTTATTCATACAATATATTTAATTATTGATTTATTATATTAATATAATACACTATTTAATAAACTGATAAAAATGTTACTTAATATTAAGACTAAGCTTTGCTGATTATAATTGTAGTAAAAGTATAAATAAAGCCGTGACTGAAGAAGGAATAAAACAGGTTTACTAAAATATAGAACAACTCGTTACTTTCTTGAAACTTCTTATGCTAATCTCGATTGATTAATCCGAATAAATGTTATTTACAAGTTCAGTACTTTTTTTGGTACAATAGTTCCACCTCGCTTGATTACTTAGGTACCTTATTATCAATTTATCTGCTTTAAATACACAATCCATCTGTTTACACATGCTTTCTTATCACGAGGACTACGCATCCAACCCTTTGTTCAGGTTGAACAGCGAAAGGTAAGCGCTTCAGCTTCACAGACCGCAACTTTGATTTTACTTTTCTTAGTAAAATAAGCATTTGACTATGAACCTTATGTTAATGTGAATAAGGTTCACTCGCGTGGTACACTTACTTATCTAAGTAAAGTCAAAGTTTGGTCTGTTAATCTTGCCCCTAGTGTCATCTTTACTCATATAAAAATCTATAGACGCATGGCCAAATCAAAACCAACGCCAGCCGACTTGTTTTTTCAAAACAATTTCACAAATGTTACCAACAGCGCCCCCTTGTCAGCGTCATTCTAGAAAAAATCCTTATGCCAGTGCACAAAAGGTTCAATTTAGATAATTCAATAGACGCAAAAAAATCTAAAGATGTTTTAAATGATCGAAAGTTATAATAGAGATTTAATTTGTTCACCCATATCGGTTAGACTAGGTGAAACACGTCCAGTCCAAATAAGATATCACTTGAATTGAATTTTGCCTTTCGAAAACTGTTTGGCTTACTCACCTTCGTTTGCCCACGACCGGGGGTCACATTATGAAGTATTAATGACATCATCTTTTCAGTTTGGGAAAGAGACGGAGCTATAGAAGACCTATTAAGGAAGTAAACGACAACGACGCGCAAACTGTTACCTTAAATTCAGAACATGATTTGTAAATTTGCCTACACGGTCAAAATGTATGGATCGACGAAATTTTTTAACGCTGGTAACGTTAGAATCATGTGCTGAATTTAGAGTAACATTTAATTCATATGATTATTTATTATTCACATAATTCAAATGCGAATTTATGGAAACAGTTAGCGCGTCGATCTCGCTTACATACAGCTGCCATTCTTCCATACACCTGAACTTGTGAGAATCTAAAAACCACTTTTGCCGCGATTGGTGCGACCACTTACTGGCTCCAACTCATTCAACCAGCCCCCACCAGCCAGCGCCCACTGGCGGCACGCATGGCAAGGGATATTTAAGCCACGAATAGAAATATAACTTATTAGTATGACAGTAAAATTTAAATTTGAACGGCAACGATGCCGCGGTATCCTTAGGCATGGGGCGACGTCTGAATGGGCTCAACTGGGCTTAGTAATAAAAGAAGAAGTGGACTGTATTAAAATAGGTGTGATACTATAAATAACATGTACATATAACGTTTAGAAGATGGAACAAAGGAATGCCCGTAGTGGAGCGCGTCTGTGAGCTGAGTGATGTAGAGCGCGCGCAGCGGCTGTCACGTCCGGGTTCGGTACCCCGACACCCCGCGCCTTTCCGCCGTCGATCACGCGCATATGTGGTGCGCCGACAACGTCCTTAGAGGCATCATCATTGAAATTTGAATTTTATTATCTTGCATATAAGTTATATTCCTATTCGTCGCATAAAAATGCCTTGCCGTGCTGTGCTGTTCCGCAAAAGTCAAATTTTCTTACGTTACTTGCAATTTGCGGGTCAGTGCCATGTTGTATATTGATTAAAATATGATTCGCGACTGTAAAGCGTACGACTTTTTCATAAAAAAGTCGAATGAGGTGTTCTAAAATGAGCTTCACTAGGTGGCAGCACTGAGACGTCAGGTCCGGGCACCTGTTAAAATTGTCAAAGCGCCTACGGATTGAATGGTGAATGAAACGAATGAAATCAAATATTTCAAGTTCATTGTCGAACTGGAAGACCTCTTGTCAAAGTGGTGCCAACTGGTGGCTTGAATATTCATGAACACCCTCATTCAATGGAATTAAATGAACTTAGTGAGTTGTATTGATGATTTTAATTATTATAATTACGTAAGGCTATATTTGTTGCTTTAAGGGAATCATATTTATACATACAGCTTGACACTGACCATACAAACTGCAATAAACACAAAAAGAAAATTGACTACCCGGGCTACCCTGAAGATTAAAAAAAGAAAGAAAATACATTTATTTAGCACATACAAAAAAACGCACACAATATACAGCAAAATAATAAACAAACAAAAAGTGTAAAGTGGGTCAAAGTGAATTGCCGGCACGGCTGCGCTAGAAAGGCCCAGTTCAGTATAAATGCCAGATTACACCTTGATACAAGTAATATGTTTACATTTGCCGTCGACTCGGAAAAGAAGACCTCATGATGGCATTAATACTTCATAATACCTCTGTTCAGCTTGTCAAACGCTAGTGTGTATCCGATCGCCTATCCAACTTGACTCATGTATTTCAGACAAGGCATCCTCTCCACAAACCGTGGCAACTACCTCCTGATGGACCTGATTGAGCAAAGACACCCTACCATGGTGCAGGATCCATACATGAAGGTGGCACTTATGAAACTGCTTGCTATGGCAGAAAATGAGCGCACTGCTCTGAACGCACCTGATATCGAAGAATCTGAGAGACCACTGCTGCCTTTGGTAAATCATTCATGTTTAACCTACATTCTCGGACGAATTCGTATTTCGGCTCGCATTTAGCCCCGTTATTAATAGACCCGGAGTAAAGTTATCAAACTACTCACCCCATCGCAGTTCGATTCTGCATTACGGCCTGTCCCAAACTACGCCACAACACCCGGTCCTCCGCCTTGCTCAAAACCCAAGTAAAGTTATGCTAATTTCAAAACTCTAATAATGCATGGTTAAGAGAAAGCTCCAGGGTAACCGGCGAAATTATTATTTTCTTACGTTTTTGCTATAGGACATTACACCCATTTTTGAAAACTATCTTAATTCGATTCTAAAATACTAACAAACCACAAAAAAAAACACATTTTTATTTCATCGATTAGTGCCATAAAAATTCATAAAAATTTTACATTTTCGTATTTCGCGCGTAATTTGATGAAAACGCTGGACGCAGTGGACGCCATGTTGCTCTGTGGGTATGACGTCAGTTTGCTGTATAGACAAATGCGCTGATATTTTGTATGATAATTGTTTATAATTTAAAAAAAATGGTTATTCTTCTACTTTTCGTTGGTTTGCTGTTCTTGAATGTAAGATATTTTAATAAAAAATAATTATAACTTTGGTTACGAAAATAAAAAAGTACAAAGTGGTTCAGTTGATTAGTTTAAACAGCGGCATGACGTAATAACATGGCGGCAACTATTTCATGGTGTTCAAAAACAGATTAAAAAAAACCTGAAATCTTTGAATTGAATTTTAAAATTGATTATGTTATTTCATGAACTAAAACTAAAATTTTCCGACTGCTTTTTGCCTAAGCTATCTCAATAATGTATTTTTATATTTTTTCTTATATAGAGTAAAATACCCTATTTCAAGGTCAGTGCCCGTGCACTGGTTGTATGTTAATTAAAATATGTTTCGCGACCGTAACATATTATATGGCTTTACATAATAATAATAATTTAAATCATCAATACAACCCTCTAAGATCATTAAATTCTTTTGAATTGCTTGACAATGACCTGGAAATTGCAATAAACGTAAGGGTGTGTCATCATTTCACGTTCGTACTCAGCCCCTGAGCCGTCCGCGCACCGCTCGCGCGCAGCCGTACTCGAGCGGCGCAGGAGGTGCGCGCGTGCCGCCCGCGGTGCACCTACCTCGCCCCCAGATTTAGTTGAAACGCGAAAGAAGCTATTTGCGCACGAGCAGCGCGCGCGCTCCACACGCGTCCCTCTTAAGCCTTGCCGGAGTTGCACTAGAACGGCGCACCAAACGTAGCGTAGGCTGTAATCGCACGCGAGCAGCACGCGCGCAGTTCGCAAGCGGTTCGCGAGCGGCGCATTCGCCAGGTCTGGACACACCCTAAGAATATTTGAATTTCGCGGGCTATCCTGGAGATTTTACCGTAATAAGATGAGTGGATCGTAACGTGATTAAAATTAGACCCAGTTTGAAAGGTCGCAAGCTATCAAACCAGCACCCTATTTGCGGATCATACGATTAATCATAATCTGTTTCATTTTGACAGTTCAACAATATTCATTGCGTTATTAAAGTTGGTGAGCAGACACATTTTTCGAACATATGAAGCAATTTGTTTCAAAACGAAACAGATTATGATTAATCGTGCGTTACGCAATTAGGGTGCTGAACCTACATTTACTAACAGCATCTTCGTCAATCGAACAAGAGAGGAGCCCGCAGACTCTTTGATAGACACTCCGCCATTATTACAGAAGGAGAGCTAACTTTACCCCTTCGATCCAGATTTTGTATTTCGAACTTTATCCCGAATTTGGTAAAGGTCTCCATAAAAAAAATTACAATTTAACACCGGACTGTGTTGTCAGTTTTGTATATAGAACTGTATCTCTATTATACTTAGCTTCATAATACAAAAACTAGCTCTATGGTTGAAATCATATAAAAAAAACCATGTCAAATAAGGATCTAGTTTATGGTTTTGGACCTCAAAACTGCCGAACTACCCTGTAAGATCGAGGAGTATGAATATTTTGAACTGCCTGTGTTATGTATTCGTGTTTGGGCACCTAAGCCCACGTTCCGACGAACGTAATATAATCGTGGCAGGATTTTTTCGCGCGCTGGATCATCAACGCACTGCTTAAGGCCGAGATTTAAAAATCGAACAGTAAAACACACTGTTCGATATTCGACTCGCTGATATGCACTCTATTGGATTCTCAATGCTCGATTCAATACCTAAAGTTGAAAAAATCCCGTCATGATATTATTACGTCGGTGTGAACGTCCACTGGTACTGGCAATTCAGAGGAAAATAAGTTTAAATAAATCTAAAACCCCATACAAATTTATTTCAATGGCACGTTCCTACTTTAATGTATGTAATACTTCACTTTACAGATTAACCGGTACATGCACGACTACAAATCATCGCACTGCACCCCCTTGCCTGAGAATAACTTCGCCATGATAATGGACCGCCTTAAGGCCGAAAAACGAGAATAATGCTACCCTTTACGATTATGTATCGTACCCATTCATGGCTTACATGCAAATCGTATAAACGCACCCAAGAAACAAAACGAAGCCGTTTTGGTTGAAATAGACTAAATATAGAACATATAAAAAGAGATCCAGTGCTTTTTTTTTGCAATGACTTAAGTAACTACTAGGCTAACATTAAGTGCACCTGATCGACTCCATTCATCCAGCTTCTCAGTCGATCGTCCATGCAGAATCAAGAGCTTAAGTGGTGAATTTCAAAATTTAATATCGTAGTTTTTTATTTATTTATTAATCGTATTTCGGTTGTCATAACGTAGTTTAGTACATAGAACTCCACGATGCTTACATGTTGTTCCGTAGAAGCAATTAATCCCAAGTATCTATTATATTACGTAATAATGGTGAAGGTTATTTTGAGGACACCGTCTTATGTAAATTGACGGAGTGACATATCCGGAAACTTCCCTGCATTTAACAGGAGAAAGGACACTTTTAGTGGGTTCTGTGAGATAACAGAGACATTTTCCACATGTAAACCATTTTTATGACGGACATACATGCAGTGCCGGATTAACCACGAAGCAAGAGTAGCAATGGCTACGGGCCCCGCGCAAAAGGCGGCCCCGCGTATTTAACCTCCGGCTGAATGTAATTTAAGTAATGGGAAATTTCGAATCGTGACTTCTAAATATTTCAATATTAAGTGTTTTTTTGCCACTTTATAATTGAGAACCCATAACAGATCAAGGGATCAACAGAATTTACTACGGGCCCTGCGCTTGCTTAATTCGGCACTGCATACACTTCATTTCAATATCGTGAAGCATTTAACTGTAGTTTTCCCGACAAGTACGCGGCTATGTGTTTAGAACTCGATGATATTGTATTCTCTCATTTATGAGGTTTCGCTACCCTTAGGGACAGTAGATTTTAGTAGTTTGACATTTAATCATTATGATTTTGAAGGCAGATAGTGCCTGGATATTATTTATTAATGTATTACTTAGACTAAGCAGTAATTCATTACTGTCTGATAAACTGATAATATAACATTGATATCTGGCCTATAATTATCTCCCCGTGGGGTATGGCTATAATCTTCGTTTTAATAATAACTGTATTAGAACTTTTATGACTATTTGTAGAATTGACAGAAATCTGATGGTGTACTGAGTTTTCTGATAGTGCAGTTTTTGCACTTTAATTGGTTAGGGAATTAACACATTGCTCAGACTGGCTAGACTATTAAGGAGTATACCGCGAGGCGACGTATACAAAGTTTTGTAATTTGCTATCATATAAGAATGTAATATGATCAGTCGGAGCCGTCCCCTGCAACGGAGCTTAATCCCTTAATACAATGCAATTCACAATTTATAGTAAAATTGATGTTTTATGATAATATTGATAATGATGTATGAACATTTTTACTCTCCAATTTTGATTATTGATGGATTTTAATAATATGATCATTATTATTGATGTTTTTAACAGTAATGTAGGAAGTATTATCCGATTGTAACCTTTTTAAATACATACTTTTCTTGCGACGTAATTCAGCTTTTTCTATGGTCTTTAGATGTTATGTTAGTGGTATTGTGGTCAGAACTAGCCTGCCTCAATGACCGCTCGTACTCCGAGAAGTAATTGGTTTTGGGGATGGTATTCAGATTGGAAAATGGTGATTGTAAGCATTTAAATGCCACCAAAGGCAAGGTAAAAGTAAGGAGAAGCATATTTATTTATGTGATCTTTGTATTACGTAACGTAGTAAATAATTTTTGAATATACTCTACATGGTATGGGATAAGTTTTGTGGTAAACGTGGGCGTGCGAGTCTTGATACTGATACATTTAAATTTTAAATGTTTTTTTATTGAAACCAGGTGTGCTTTATATTTATTTTATTGATGTGATATTTCTTCAAAATATTACAATACGCTAGCGTAACATAAGAATTATGTAATGCTCGATTCCTATAAACAAAAAATGATCGCTTGGCTTACCTGTGGTAGCAGTTTTTATTGACACCTACCAATCTATATAAATACCGAGCATTTAAATAGATTGGTAAGCTAATTTTACCTGTGACAGCTACTTCCATATGGGAGGGTCTACTATGCAAAGCTATGAGACTTGCTTCATTATTTGTAAAGATACTAGTCTTCATTTTAACCAATAACGGTCCTTAAGTTATAGGAATCGGCCATTGTTCATTTTATATAGTATCGAAACAGCATACTGCCATGGTATTGTACTTTCACAAGCTATATATAGTATAGGTCACAAGTTTAGTGAAGAATAATCGAAAACAATGAATTCAATTATTATTTTATTTTTAATGGCAACTGACATAAAAACTCCATAGTTTCTACTGACATTTTATTTTATATTACATGAATTAAAATTAATACCTATTGCATTGATTATAATGATTACAATGGAATTTATTTTAACCTATGAATAAATGATTGCAAATAAATTATTAAAATGTTATTTTTCTTGGAGTTGTAGTCAAAAGTGACACCGATAAAGCGTTTACGAGGGGGAATGTATTAAAAACGTGCCAAATAACTAATTGCTATGGTTTTATCATCTTTTTAAAGCGAAAACTTCTTTAGGCGCATTGGGCATTTTTTGAGATGGGAAAAAACAATTCGCGACACTGTTACCGACACCACTAACAACAAGAACCTACAAACGAGCAACGTTGAATGTACGTTGAACGTTGTTTAATCTGACGATTCCAAAAATATTTCCTGACCATTCAGAAAATAGGTACACCGTAATTATTCAAGTTTTCACTTCTGTCGGCGTTCCCGGAGTGCCACTGCTTTTTTTTTTTTTTCTAAAAGTGTATCTATCAATCAAACCGTACAGCGGGGTAATTGCTTAACTCTAACAGTAGGAATGGCTTTCATTTTGACAGATTAACAACATTTATTGCGTTATTTACGTTGTGGAGCAGCCAAATGGCGCACTTAATATCTTCCAGCATATTCTGTTGTCGGCACGCTACAGGATCTGAGGCCTTAGTGTTGAGTTTCATTTTACCATCTCGATCAAACGTATCGAGCGCGTTTGGCTCTCCGATTGGCCCTGAACTGGTGACGGAGCAATCGGAGCGCCCGCGCTGAACGCTCTCGAAGCGTTTGATCGAGATTGTTAAATAAAAATCACACTAGGGCCACTGATGGACACTGCTGAAAGAGCCAAGCTCGTAGCCAAATTCTGGGCTGACTGTATTTAGATTGCTATCAACACCTAAGAAGAAGTAGACAAACTTATCGAACCTATCAAGCAATGGATTAGCAATATCCTTCAAAAGATTTAGATTGTGATTGATCGCGTGTTACGTAATTAGGTTGCTGGCTGGCATACAAACGACATGAAAAAACAAATGTGCGAACATTAAATGCAATCCACCGTTTTATTGGCTACAAGCGCAATCAGAAGGCCAATCGTCGTTGTTCTCGTAATCAAAAACGCGTTCAAAATCTAGTCGCAGTCTCATCTCGGCGACAATCAAATGTCAGAAATATACGGAAACTCGACAGAGAATACTCGTTGAAACGAGGTATTTTTGACAGATTGAGACAGATCAGACTAAACGTTGATAAAATTTTTACTCGCATAAGCATCGCCCACGTGAAAGCCAATTTAGATGTAGTTACAGTATACTAATTATTATATTTAATATACCGATACAGTAGTAAACAAGTGTGTTTTTAAAGTGTGAACATTAATTTATTTCCGTGTATGTTTTATTAGATTTTTCTTTATTCTAAAAGACGGATTTTGTTTAAATAGAATAAAAGGGTTTCGTTTTATCTTTAATTATTTTTTTTCTTTGTTGTCTAACCTATTTTCTAATTCGATACTTATTTATTTGTGAAATAGGTAGTATTAAGAATAAAAAAATGATTTTGTTCAACCTTGTCTGGTTTTATTTTCCCGTGGGATACGAAATTTAAAACGATAAAGTTTGTGCGATAAATCGTACAAAGACATTTTGTACGATTTTCCCACTATCAAAATAGACCAATGTAAAATTAAATGAGCGACAAAAGGCTAGTGCTCATTAAAATTAGACTCAAGCGAGGCACAAGTTTGACAGTACATAATTTTGTCAGTGCCTGCAGGGTTCTCAACTTAGGAGTTTTTTCCCCAAATTTAGGGGGTTATTAAGTGCGACAGGATTTTTAAGTTTTAATATATTTTGGGACTTGCATTTGCTGTCGGTTTTTCTGTCAGTATGTCTGTTCACGATAAACTCAAAAACTACTGAACGGATTTTCATGCAGTTTTTACCAGTAGACAGTGAGTCATGATGAAGGTTTTGGGTGTATAATTTGTTAAGTTTTTTTTTTTGTAAATTGTTTGACGCCGGTGAAGCTGCTGGCAAAAGCTAGTATTAAATAAAATAATAAATAATTTATAATTAAAGAACCGCAACCGGCATCATCAGCTGATGCATGAACGTCCACACAGCAAAAGGAGTAAGCATTGTGAGTAGGTGGCGTTCTGTAGTTTTCTGTTCACGCATACGGGAAGAAGGCGTGACTTAATGTAAGCTTTATAAAATAAAAAATCTTACAAATCATTTAATGTGCTTAAGTTTTTGGTGTAAAAAACTAAACGCTCTTCGTCGTTGTATGTGTATATATTATTATAGTAGTCTATGGTGTATGCCATAAAGTCCAACCATTAATCATCATTGTTTTGTTTGTTTACTTTTGTGTCTATCTCATATTTTAAATTAAATCTAAAGACTTTTTACCAGTTATTAACGTTTTCTATTACCTTAGCTATCTTATAATAGTGCTACACCAGGTTTCGTTTAAATTGTGATTGCCACTAAGCTAAATAAAAAAATGGCGAATTTTTAGACATTGAACTGTTATGCCACCAACGACGAGGTTTCAGTTTTTAACCCTATTCTAGAACTTTTCTAATAAATAACATGAACACAACATAAACATAATTGACATGACATTATACCAGCAGGTGTAGGTAAGGAAAACAGACAGTTTTATTGGGAATGTCTTCTTTAAACGAATTTCTCACATAAAAGTCTTCAGGTGTAACAAAAATAGCACATGGTCTCGACGAAATATCGAGTTTAAATTTATTTTCTTAGGAGAGCTTTCTACGTCAGTTTTCACCTTAGGATATGTATAGATAACATTTATGAGTCCCCGTATTTTGTCAGTTAACAGCTGCGCAACGGTAACATATTAACAGATTATACGTAAAATCAGTCCCATTGTTGTCAAAACATAGATAGTGACAGCTAGCTGTCAAACCCAAAGTGAGCAAGTGCCAGTTTTTTATACCTCAAATTATGACTTTAGGGGTTTTACCCAACTGCTCCGGAAAGTTTACAGGATAAAGGTTTTATTTTAGAGTGTATACCTATATATGTCTGCATGTATGCATGTATATTTCTTTGGCACGCCAGATAACCTAAATGGCTTGATGGATTTTAGCTTGAGAGGCGTCATTACATTCATCTCAATTGAAAGAGTGATACTGGGTATATAAAAATTATGAAAAACACAATTTCCGATTTTTGGCACCATTAATGTCTTCAAAGAAAAAAATCTCTTCAAAGTCTATCGTGTGTGGTATAAAAAAAATTGTTTCATAAATAGGTCTTCCCATTTCATAATTAAAGTCAGTAATAATAATATTAACGAAAAAGTGTACCTAATATAAAAGTATAAATGAAAAAAATATCTGACTGCTTATAATAAAAGTGTACTTTTAAAAAGATGGAAACAAGACAGTAAACTTTTGTTTTAAAAGGTTCCACTATTACGCAGTCGGGTTTTTTGTTTAAAAAAAGTATTTCTTTGAATTTATCTTTAGGGGAAAATGTATCAAGAGATGGCCACACTGTAAAACAGTGAGACCACGGCTCATTGACATTACTGACATTTAGTTTGTAGTAAAAGTTGAATGTTTGTAAAAATTTGTAGCGTATAATAAATTTATATCCACACGACCATTTATTCAAAGAATGAATGGTCAGTAATACTAAATTTCAATAACGATAACTGTTTTTCTATTGTGGTTGCAGTCAAATTACAGTAAGTAATTCAAGTTTCAATATTACGGGCGTGTATGCGTGCATATTTAGGCAGTGACATTTTTCAATAAAAAAATATAATTTCCAGGATAATTTACGTTAATTCTGTAAATTAGTAACAACTATCACGTAATTTCCCATGCTATAATAGTTATGCAATATTTACCATAACCTTCAAAATATGATTACTGGCGCCTACGCGCAAAAATGCTAAGAAGGGAAAATTAATCACAATTTCTTGTAAATCAAATTTAACCTCTGCTACTCCGCTTATGTCCATAAAAAACTTAAAATTTTAACCAAACCTTAAAAGTTATGCATTTTTTGTGCAGTACCTATAAAACATAGTATCTTATGCTATTTAACCGAATATTTTATATATAATTATTAGCTTTTATAGTTCCTAATACATTTAACGTCGTTTATAAACTGCATTCAGAACAGTCCTGTCAAAATTAACCTTTGTTACAATATTTTCCCCTAATATGGGGTGACCATTGCCTACAGTGCAAGCCCTACCAAGTGTGCATCTGTGGGAGATAACATCTGCATGGCATGGCAATTAAATTATAGGGAAATGTCATTTACCTGCTCTCTCACTCTAACAGTATTGATTTTTCTAATAGTTTCAGAATACCTACTTGCTTTGATAAAAATAGTGGTCTTGCATAATTCAACTCTGAAAATCACCAAATCTTATCTTATTGGTGTCTTACTTGTTAAATTGTGTTGGTATTGAGCAAGTTTAAGTGTAAATCAAGTTTTGTGACATTGAAAAAATAGAAAATTCATTTTCAATTTAATTCAGCCTACAAATAAAAAATCAATACATTTTCAATCATGGCCCCACCTGAGGAACAACCAGTTAAAATTATTGAGATTTCTGTAGTAATAGTTCCAATTCCTGTTTTTGTACCTCCACCACCGGTGGTGAATATTGGCAATGTAGTGCACATTGATGAGGGACAGCTGGAGAATACTTTGTCTGAGGGTGAGTGTGCCAAAGTGTTCATCTCTCTATGATCATTCTGATATCAAACTAAACGGATTCAAAATAAATATTAAGTGTTAAGATAAGAACATTATTCTGCAAGTACAATGAAAAACTTGAAAGTTCATTGTCTGTTGAAGGAGAATTAATTGATTGTGCGGGTTACATAACTATAGGTTTAAAGTTTCACCGAATGATCAGTTTCATATGTTAGTTCGGAGTCTTAAACCAGATAATGTAGCTAAACCAAATGCTTAGACATTTTGTACTTTTAACCATGGGACCAGCAGAATGTAGATTTGACGTTATTTATGCTTAAACATAAGCCCTACAATAAAATCCTAATTAGGGTGCGTAGACACATTAAGTTCATACATCAATTCATAATAATATAAGTAGTTATCGATGCTACTGCAAAAATAGGTTTCGATCATTAAAAAGCTTCGTTCTACCAGCTGCGACTAAAAGATGAGACTCTAGAATTGGTTTTACAGGCCGCATGACTGAACAGGGGAAAATAATTATAATTGGCTACTAACTAGATAACAATGTTAGCAGCCTTTAATACTAGATTCAGAGTCTTAGAGAACTGGTTCAGGATTAATGTTGATTGATATGTGAAATGGTCCATTTTGCTTTATCATGCTACTTCAGTCAGAAAGTTCAGGTCAGAGCTGAATCTAGGGCCGGCGTTATTACGCATGCGCCAGTCGCGGTTTAACCCGACTGCGTAAATGACTGGAGCGCGCATGCGTGTTTATCGACCGGCACGCTCAGATTCTCGGAACTAAGGAAGGCCACACGTTATATACTTTCGCGTGGGCGATTTCGCTGTTACCTATCCTGCCTACTTGCGTTTCCTGCGTCGCATATCGATTTAAACCCCCTTATTTATAAACGTTGCTTATAGTTATGAAACGTTTAAACGTCAAAAATGTATGGTTTAAACGAACACTAATAATTACTTAACTTTATGTAACGTTTATAAATATGGGGTCTGTTAGTCGCCGTCAACTAGAAATAAAACTGACGTGAGGTTGGTGAGGTTGATAAATAATAAATAAAGCAAATGTACCCCTAGCAAAGAATTTGCTACGTGTACATTGTAATGTAACGCGATACGCTTCGCGCGCTGTCTCTCGCACACCGCTCGATGGTGACGTCGGTGTTCAACAGAGAACAGACGAAGTGTAGACCGCGACAATGTAGGCATGGATTTAGAGTTAAATAACTTTTGCGTCTTAGGTCCTTAGGTATTATTTAGAGCTGGGAAGTTTGTTGCGCCGCTTCGTCCCAGCTAAAGCTTTTGAGGAACTGTCTTATGTAATTTTGACGTTCGTAAAGTGCTGATCTCAGCCTAATTGGAATAAATGATTTGCTTATAGGAGTTGAAGCTTCTTTTTAACTTAATACGGGATCTTGTACTTTAATAATATTTTTATTGGAATAATTAGGTTTAATGAAATAAATTTAGGAATCGAAAAAATCTAAACTGTTTACAGTATTCATAAGAGGCCATCTGCCTACCGTAGCGCGCGATTAACGAGAAGCGAGTACTTAGACCTAGCAATTAAAAACGAGCAGCGAGTGCACGAGGGCGACGACCGATTAGTCCATGGTATTCGCACCAAGCTTGAGTCTCTCAGCTAACGGTCTGCCCGCCTAGCAAGGGTCGTTGAGCGAGTACTCCCTTTGCTACCTCTTGGCGCTGCGACAAACGAGTCCTCGTTGGCGATTAAAAATAAAACCTAGTCAAGTCTAATTTCGATATTAGCTGACCTCATGTAGGTCGCGAGTTCTAACCCAGACAGGCGGCTTGCCTTTGTGTCAGGGCTGGAAAAAAAACAGGTTTTTGTAATAAAAATAAGAGGTATTTGTAATAACACGATATACCCTTCAGCACACGGCGAAACATAGTTTGAATTTATTTTTTGCCAGGGACTTCATTCCGTGTACGATATTAATAGGCGTTCTATTTGTAGTGTCTTTTCAACGGGTTATGGTTGACTGTGAAGAGTTTTTTTTTAGTTCATTTTCATGCATTTTGGTTTTAAAGAAGTGTTCTGTATACATAAACATTACAATATGAGTCGAATATGCTCAAATTCCTCGAGTCTCTTCTGTTTTATGTGTGGAATCGAGAACGGCCTACGCAGCGCCATTACTTATAATTTGGATTTTGGTTTCAAAATTCCCGAGACGATTAATAAACCTTGGGCACCAAGTCATTTTTGTTTAAGATTTGTACCCACCCAGACATGCCATTTGTAATTTGGAGGGAGCAAAAAGATCATATTACGGACTGTTATTTCTGTCTTACAAAACTGAAGGGATATTTCATACAAATCAAGTGATAAAACTGTGTATCCTGATGTGGAATCAGAAACTAAACCGCTTCCTCATACTGACGACTGCCCACCACCGCAATCTCTAATGAAGAAAAAAGATGCAGAGGACGAAGTGGAGGAAACAGTCGTCAAGAATGCTTGCAGATTTTTGTTGGACTTTAAAACGAGATCATCCATTGTATTGTTATAAGAGACAAGCAAAACGAACTAAAAAATCTTCAGAATATTATTTAAAAAAAAACTATATACTAGCTCTAACTGGTTATCACTAATATTACCTCTGTTGGACAAGATGCCTGGTGAGACAGCGTGCTTTTTTGCCAGGCCCACCAGTGAGTTCGACGCCGCGACTAGATTTTCCTCAAGCTACGCTTGCTGGGGATGATCTACTTTACATAACAAGACCGCTTCGTGCCTCAGAAAGTCTCGGCTGTCTTTCGTGGATTTTCGAAAGTCGTTACGTGTCGTCAGAAGGCCGAACGTCTGACAATGTCTTACTAAGGGGTATCGTATTACCCAGTAACTGGGTTGTGAAGGTCAGATACGCAGTCACTCCATGTAAAATACTGGTATTTACCTGCATCCAGTTAGACTGGGAGCCGGTCCCATGCAAAAAGGTTAGGTAGGTAGATAATGATGAGGATGAGTAGTGTTCATTTGAAAATTACAGACAAAAATAAAAACACAGTTGTTTATCAATACAGTTTTGAAATCCCTATTCTTTTTGTAGATAATTTCACAGAATTTGTGGCTTGGCGTGAATGGTACGCCTATGCGTTTGTGATCTGGTGTATTAACCTTTTGTTAATATACGTATCTCTTTTGCATAAACGGAACCTAAATTATTTTGCTCTTTTTAAACAGTTTTATTTAGCTAGCCGTTTGTTTTTTCGGTCAAATTTAGTACTTGAGATTTTACCCCCTTCTTGTTGGCAGATTGATCTGATATTTGGTACACACCTTTAGTTTTGATAACAATACAATTTAATTTAATCAGTATTATTGTAAATTCAAGATGGCCGCCGGTACAAAATGGCGGATACATATTTTTTCACAACCCTTCAATATGGGTATCAAATGAAAGGGCTTGACTATTAAAATACTGCACACCATGAAAAAAAAACTAAGAATAAAAAAATAAAAAAAAAATAAGTAAAAATGATTTGGCATTGATCAGACTAAAAACTAGAATCGTGGGGCTTAGCGTAACCTGAGTAAATATGTACAATTAGCATATTGACGGTTGACTGTTGATAGAAGTTTCACGCCCCCATGTTTTTTTTTTTGTGTGATCAATGCCCTAGATTGATGAGGAAAGTGGTGTGATGACTGGTACCTAGGACCTACCGAATTATTTTTCAGCTACATTATCTACATCATTATTTTCATTAAAACATGAAAACGTTTTATTACTTTTTTTTTAGTCAGAAAATCGTTCATAGCTACTTACTCGGTTCACCGTCGACGCTGGGACAGGTGCTTAGTGACTGCGATATCTGTTCTTACTACCATATTAAACTCTGCATTCATTTACAAAACTATTATTAACTTATTAAGTATATTTATGTAAAAGTATCTATGTTTTTAACCAAACTAACATTTGCTTTCAGGTTATGTCTCACATTAATGATTTAATAAGCGTCTTAAGAGGTCTTCGGTTAGTAGTGGAAGCGGGTGTCAAAACACAACAAGAAGTGTCAACTATTATATGGAATAACTCAAGCGTGAAGCCTTTGCTTTTGAACTGCCCAACTAACCTATTTATCTATAATCCCAACCCTGGGTCTGCTAAAGAGTTAGTGGACAGAGCCCTTATAGTTGCACACGGGTTTAAACAGTTCGCGACTATGCACGTCCCTAATATGAGTAACAACACCGCATCCAAACCCGAGATGGACCAGCAAATGAAAGACGAGATCGACGAGCTCAACAAGGAGTTCAACAGAACTTTTAAAACCTTGAAGAAGGTTCAGTTTATGGATGATCCACAATCTCCAGCCAAGCCATCAATCAGAGAGCCACCAGCCCCGGTGTCGCCAACTATACAAATCTTGGCGCCGATTGAAGATTTGCAAAAGCGCATGCAAAATGCAGAACTTCAGAGAGTGGAGGACGTACTCGTGGCCGTGTCGTCCTCTGAACCCGTCGAACCATCAGCCTGGATCAGGGATGTGGGGACTTTGGGCCCGAAGCCTATGGCTAAGAAGAAGATCAGAGTTTCTGTAAGCATCACTTAATTTCAATGAACATGCAGTTTTTATTCTGCTTATAGCATTTACCTTGTATTGTTTGATTCAAGGGGATTTCATATAATCTATGTTTTCAGCTAAGCGAGAACTCGAAAGAACGTGTGGTGCCGTCTTCGCGCCTCGGCCGTATGTTTTCGTTCGGTTCCTTGGCCGCTGGTTTGGGTGTGGGGACCGTGGCCCAATATGCCCGGAACACATTTCAGTCTGTGACTGGTCAGGTCGATGAGTCAGTCAATGCGTTCATGTCACCGGCAAACGCAGAGAGGATCGTTGATACGCTGTGCAAAGTTCGAGGTACTTACATAATTACTATAGTTCTAGGCCATCGCCATATTCATTTCCGAATGAAAATAAGACTGAGAATAAAACTTGTTCCTTTCAAAACTAAACGGTCTTAAATATTTTAAAGATAAGTACATCATTAAAATGAAAAAAATGTTCATGTGCATATTATGTATTTATCAAAATCTTATTTTTTAGGTGCGGCTCTGAAACTGGGTCAATTGCTTAGCCTCCAGGATGACTCGTTGATCTCTCCAGAACTGCAGCGCATATTTGAACGTGTGCGCCAATCCGCTGACTTCATGCCGGTCTGGCAAGTGGAGGAGGTGATGACAATACAACTGGGTCCTGATTGGAGGTCTAAAGTTGACTATTTTGAAGACAAGCCGTTTGCCGCGGCTTCCATTGGTACGTGTTTATTCTGAGTATATGTATCCTGTATAGCTACAATAGGTACTAACTAGAGATGAGAATATTGGTTGGAATTGTTTATTGGTTAATGGTTAAATAAAAATATCGATATTTTTATTGGTTGAAAATATTAGTTCATATTTTTATTCAAGTATCTGCAACATGTTGAAAAGTTGAATATTCTATTAACTAATGCATGTTGAAATTGTTAAGTTAAACTTCCCTTCATACTTTAACAGGCTTAGGACTGACTAGCATTTATCTCGATTAGATAATCGAATATTATTTCGTCTCGGCATTTTGTAAAACAAAAAAAACAACAACAACGCAACGACGCGACTTTGTTATTTGAGTAAAATATCAAAACTAACTAATAAAATAAACTTATATCAAAATACAACCATTAACCGACCGAAATATTGGTTAAAAAAAATCAACAACTTTCTTTAGAATAAAATATCCCCAACAGTAAATGTGTTTTAACGTAACAAAGATAGAACATACAATTGAATGCACGTAACGGAATAAATATTTCTACGACACTGACGACACTGCGTTGCCGCTCCGAAGGTCAACCCGAGCGAGCGAGAGACAGCGCGTTGTTCGAGCGAGACAGAGAAATATTCGTCCTTGCCAATTTTGCGCCGAAGAAGTTGATATGATATTTTTATTCGTTAATGTTAATTTTATTTATTGAATATCATGGTTAATTTTAAATATTAGTTAAATTTAATGGTTGATGGTTATATTCATCATCTCTAGTACTAACATAAGATTCCCGAACCGCTTCTCTGGCTATAAAGAAAAATTTCTCGTTTAATAAACAAAGATTACATTTCTGCAAATTCATATAAACAATATCAATACAGCTCTAATCCCTGAGGGTCTGTACACCCATATTTCGCCAGTTATGGAACAAATCCCATGGAATTTTAGGCAAGCTTATTGACCTATCCCAACTACTACTGAAAATACCTATTAACTCTTAAGCATTGCCCTATTCGGACCACACACTCTTAAGTCTCACTTGTGTCCACAAAAACAGCAGTGCAGTCTTTATATTAGCATGTGGTTTTTTGCAGGTCAAGTTCATCTGGCCGTGATGCATGACGGCAGGGAGGTGGCGATCAAAGTGCAGTACCCGGGCGTCGCTAAGGGCATCAACAGCGACATTGACAATCTGGTCGGGGTTATGAAGGTACGACTTAATTACTCCCTACTACAGTATGTTACCGTTATAATACATCGAGCTTGAGAAGTTGCATGACAGTAACGAGTGACAAGAGATGAAGGTCTAAAAAGCATTTTTTTTCTAGAACTTGTTGTATAATTAACTATTATTGTTATTTTGAAGATGCAGCGGTGGCCCAGTGGCTGCGACTAACGAGATGTAGGCCGTAGGTTCGAACCCAGACGGGTGCATAACTTTGTGTAACTTATTTCATCACCACTGCTCTCAAAACGGTGAAGGAAAACATCGTGAGGAACCCCACCCTAGAACCAAAAATTCGAAGACATGTGATATCGACCAATCCGCACTGGGCCGCGTGGTGGATTATGGCCCACTCACAGAGGGCAGGCCTATGTCCCAGCAGTGGGAACATTATAGGCTGATTATAAATTATTTTGGAAGTAATTTCAACATGACCCGACAAATTGGATGATGTGAGTCATTCAATATCGACCACACCGTTGATTTTCGTAATTTTAAACTCGTATCTTTAATTTTTTAATAGATTTTCAGAATCCTGTAGTCAGTCCCAAGAATTTCTTATGTTTCCAGGTGTGGAAAATCTTCCCCAAGGGCATGTTTATCGACAACATCGTGGAGGTTGCTAAGAAGGAGTTGTCTTGGGAGGTGGACTACCTGCGCGAGGCCGAATGCACCAGGAGGTTCAAAAGGCTGCTCGCTCCATATCCCGAGTACTTTGTTCCTGAGGTCATTGGTAAGGATATAACTTACTTACAGTCAGTCTGAATAGGCCTTTCAGTTATTCTTGTTCCAATTTTGCATCACTGACAACATTACAGTGATGTTTATTGTCATTAAAATAAGGTTGCTATTAGGTCACTGCCAAACAAGTCTGTCAGTAAGAATGATTTTTATTTTTGTCAGTGAACATTACTGTAAAAGGTTGTACAGTAGGTACATAACACACAACGACCACTAAAACACCATGGAAATATGACAACAATTTTCATGTATTTAAGGCTCTAAATCACATACACATGTTATTTCTGCTTTAAACTAGGGGTGATCAATACAAAGTGATAGTGAGTATGAAGCAGTTGTATATTATTTATTGTTTTTTTTTTTTACTTTTCGACATAATCGCCTTTGAGGTTTATACACTTGATATATATAGTTTTTCTAATCCTAAGATTCCCTTCTTGAAAAAATCTTCATCTTGATCGCCTAAAAAATTATGTACGGCGGCAATCACTTCCTCATCATTGCCATATTTGTGACTCTCAGTTGTTCTTTTAACCGCGGGAACAGGTAGAAATTACTAGGCGCAAGGCCAGGTGAGTATGGAGGATGTTCCATCAATTCCAATCCAGCATCTTGGATAGCAGTCATTGCAACTCGGGACTTGTATGCGGGGGCGTTATCTTGGTGAAACATCATAACTTTAACAAGTTTGCCGCGGCGATTTTCGCGTATTTCTTGACGGAGCTTTTTTATTTGTTCTGCGTATAAGGGCCCCGTAATAGTGGCTCCATGATTGAGGTATTCAATCATTATCACCCCCTGGCTGTCCCAGAAAAGAGAGCCCATAATCTTACCGGCGGAAGGAATTGCCTTATACTTCTTAGGCGTTGGAGATGACGGCCTCTTTCAAGTCATGGACTGTTGTTTCGTTTCAGGATCATAATGGTGGAGCCATGTTTCATCCATAGTTACGAAGCGAGCCAAAAATCGGTCAGGATCTTGTTGTAACAATTCCAAAATTGATTTGAGAAATCCGCAGTCTTGTTTGTTTATGCTCGGCTGTAAGCATTCTAGGCACCCAGCGGGCTGATACTTTTTCATGCCCAAATGTTTATGTATAATACTATGGATACTTCCTATCGAAATCTTTAGTTCTTCAGCTACAAAACGAACAGTAACACGACGATCTGCCAAAACAATTTTATCAATATTTTTATAATTTGTTCGGTAACTGCTGTCGTAGGGCGTCCCAAGCGCGGGCCGTCTTTAGTTCTTCTTTTCTTAAACTCGGCACACCACCGCGCAACCGTAGAATACGGAGGAGCATTAACCCCTAATGTTCCTTTCAAGTCTAGATTTACTTGCTCAGTAGTCAATTTTTTCAGGCGCAGATATTTTATTACGGCGCGAATTACAATTTTATCGATTTTGCGTACCACGCTCCGACAAGACGAAAACAAATGACTTTTATTTTTTAAATAAGAAAAGAAAATCAATATTTTAGATTTTTTTATTTTATCAAATGTCTGGGCTTTACCTGCCAGTATTTACTTTTTTGTTATTCAAGGAGTTTATATTCCATTACTACTTTTTATTTGTATACACAAACAGCCAGACCCGGAACAACTACTTATAGGTCATACAAATATTAGCTCCGTGCGGGAATCAAACCCGCGACACGCAGCGCAGCAGTCAATCGATTAACCACTGCGCCAACCTAAGCAAGATAAGCAGATGATGATGGTCTCAAAATGAGAGAGAATATCATGGTAAAGGGTATTAATGTTCCCATTTCCCTACTTCAGATGAGCTGTGCGGTCAGGAGGTGATTACCACGGAGCTCATCGATGGCGTGCCATTGGACAAGTTGTTCGACGCAGAATACGAGGTTCGCGTAGACATCGCACACAAGATCATGCAGCTGTGCCTGCGTGAGATGTTCATACTGCGCTGTATGCAGACCGACCCCAACTGGGCCAACTTCTTCTACAATCCATCTAACAAGCAGGTAATTTTATTTGAAAAAAAAAAAACATTTTATATTACATACTAGCTGTTGCCCGCGGCTTCACCCGCGTGGAGTTCGATTATCGCGTAAAAAAGTAGCATATGTCTCTAGTAGTATTCTCCATATCCCAGGCTATATCTCTGCCAAATTTCATGATGATCGGTTCAGCGGTTTAGGCGTGAAAGCGTAACATACAGACAGACAGTTACTTTCGCATTTATAAAATAAGTTGGGAATGAATGAACACTTATCAGTAAGGTAAATAAAATATAATCAATGTAATAACCACAACATTTTCTACATTTTAACAAAGATGTATGCTATGATGAGGCCTCATCGGTAAGCCAGATCTTATTCACATTCAAGGAAACATTTTATATCGTTACAAACTAACAAACTACTCAGTTACCACAAGATATATCTAAGTTTTCCGTCTACTTATGATAAAAATCTTATATTCATTTATTCCGATGAAGCCCGTCCCCTGTTGCCCTGTGCCAGCGATGCTCTAAGCCGATGTCCGTACCCCACAGAGGTTGCCCTTAGCGTGTAGTCACTTATTTTTAAGTTTTTAACTATTGGCTTGAGGCCTCAATTTATTTAGCTAGCCACAGGCAGGGCCGGTTAAGTAGCTGACAACCTCCTATATTGACCTGCGAGACGTCAAAAAAAAAAAAGAAACCATTAATTCTCTGAATAAACAAAGCACCGCTTATACCACTCGGTCTAGGTGCATGAAATGTTGCACAAGAGTGCTTTTTATATTGACGGTAGGAACTTGAATTGAAGATTTTTTGTAATTTCCTCCTATAGGGGAGGAAAGTTTGCACTCGGCTACTATGGTTAGGAAGTTGTAAACACAAGCGGTCGGAGACTAAGATCTGTTTTGCCCGAACAGGTGATCCTGCTTGACTTTGGCGCCACACGCGAATACACCAAGGAATTCATGGATCAATACATCGAGATCATACACGCGGCCTCGCGGGGCGATCGCGAAGCTATCTTGAATATGTCAAGGGAAATGAAGTTCTTGACTGGATATGAATCCAAGGTTGGTATAGCTGTACTGTAAAGGCGCTTGGTCATAATCGGAACTTACGCCGCCATCTTGTTATTTCAATACAAAGCATCTTTCATTTAAATTGTGAACTTGTCACTTACAGGTAATGGAGGAGACCCACATCGATACGGTCATGATAATGGGTGAGGTGTTCACCAGCGATGGCTCCGGTGAGTTTGACTTCAGCACCCAACAGACTACACGCCGCATCCAGGCGTTGATACCAACCATACTGACACACCGGCTCTGCCCACCTCCCGAGGAGATATACTCACTACACCGCAAGCTGTCCGGCGTGTTTCTGCTCTGCTCCAAGCTGAAGGTCAAGATGAACTGCCGTAACATGTTCCAAGAGCTTTACGACCAGTATAAAAGCAACAGCCTCAGCTAGACGTTAGCAACCGTGGCTCAGGCATGGTCAAGTTTTCAGTAAACCATCTTTAACAACGACTTTATGTCCAATTTCGATATATTTCAGTAATTCAACGCATATTCATAATCAATGTTTTGCAATTGTTCATTGTTGTGTGTGAAACCTACTATACAGGGCGACGCCAAACTGAATAACGCATTAGCGTTAGTTTGGCCTGATTGTATGCGTGCACAAGCACGAATGGACCGGCCTCATCAGCTAGCCTTGGCCAACGCATGCGCGAAGGCCTTCTTGCATCACATACAGGGCACAGATTTTGAATACATGAGGCAAAATTGTAGTTTGTAATGATCATGTATAGTAGCGTTAATAGTCTAAATTATAAAGTGACTTATGTCACATTTTTAGTGTTTTCGAGTAATTCAACATACATTTATAGTCAATGTTTTGCAATTGTTCATTGTTTTATGTAAAACTGATTGAAAATAGTGATTGGATGCGTGCACCATGCGCGTACGAAACTGTCTCATAGAACGAGTGGTAGCCTCGGCTAACGCATGCGCGTAGGTTCTCAGGCTTCACCACAGGGCACAGATTTTGAAGACTTGAGGCAGATTTGAAGTTTGTAATGACTATGACTGGTAGCGTTAATAGTCATAATTAAGGTTAATCTAGTCGACATTTTTTCCATACAAACTTCAAGAGTGTATTACTCCACTGTGCGACAGTGTAATGTATTTAATATAACATGGTATGGTTTTGTCTCATTATTAATATTGTCTGTGCGGAAACAATACCTACTAAAATAAAAAGCCATTAAAAAGTTATGAGTCAACAAAGATTAGTTTTTCTTGCTAATTTAACATAACTTTAGGCGCGTTTAAATAATAAAAGAAGTGTAAAATCCCTAAAACGAAGTCGGTACCGACAAAGCTCAAATATAGAAAAATTCATTAAACTTAATTGGTCATTGATTTACGAAGTGGTTTTTTCATAAAATCAGATCTTCCGAAGGCCTTTTCTTATTTTTTTACGTACCTATCTTACTATAAATGATCCTGCAACCCACTCAATGTCGTTGTGCGTGTGCACTAGCGTCTAACTGCTCATAACTGATACTACATCTGTCGGACACGATGCCTGGTGAGACAGCGTGCTTTTTAGCCAGGACCACCAGTGAGTTCGAGCCCGCGGCTAGTTTCCCCTTAAGAATCGTATTTATGCCTAATTTTGACGTTTAGTAATTCAACGTATATTCATAGTCAATGTTTTCCAATTGTTAATTTTTGTGTGTAAAATCTATTATACAGGGGACGCCAGACTGAATAGCCAAAATGTATGCGTGCACAAGCACAAATGAACCGGCCTCAGTAGTTAGGAAGAGTGTTAGCCTCGGCCAACGCATGCGCGGAGGCCTTGCGGCATAACCACAGGGCACAGATTTTGAAGACATTAGGCAAACTTGAAGTTTGTAATGTTCATGTATAGTAGCGTTAATAGTCATAATTAAGAATCGTATTTATGTTAAAATTTGATGTTTTCTAGTAATTCAAGGTACAATCATAATAAATGTTTTGCAATTATTAAATGTTGAGTGTAAAACCTACCATACAGGGGACGCCAAACGAAATAGCGCATTAGCGTCAGTTTTGGCCTGATTGTATGCGTGCACAAGCACGAATGGACCGGCCTCATCAGTTAGAATGAATGGTAGCCTCGGCTAACGCATACGCGTATGCCTTGAGGCATGACAACCACATGGCTTAGAAGAGATGAGGCAAAATTAAAAGTGGCAATGATCATGTATGTTAGCGTTATTAGTCTTAATCATAAATACTGATTCAATTTTTGTCACAAAAATAAGTGTTTAAATTAGGTAATGTTTTGGATCATAGAAACAGGGTCAATCTTCTAAAGTGCGCTACTTTAAAACATTTTGCGTGACAGTGAAAATCGAGATCATGTGCCCATCCATGGACTTACGTCAGGGCTTATACACATCGGAAAAACTGTGAATGACATCAAGTGTTCAGCATACATAAGTGACAAGTGACTTGATTCAAATCAGCAGAGGCAGCTTTCCGCGTTCCTATGACCAATACACAATGCATTTTTATCGAGTAATTGACATTATATGATTGTTGTCAGTAGTATTATTATGTAATAGTATTATGACAAATTATTTTTTTTGTTGCTACTTTACATTTATGCAGGTGATATGATATGTAATATGATTTCATTTGAGGGCATTTTCTTTTTTTCTATTTTACTACTTCTTGATTTAGTTGTACTTTAATTTTCAATTAACTGAAGGGAGAAACGTAGGCTAGTCTGCAAAATTTAAATTCCCTTACGTATTTTTTTTGCAATTTTGCAAGTCATTGTCAGGTTATAGGTTGAACAAAATATGATTCTTGACCGTTTCTTGACAAATTTTTATCATTATATTATTCAATATAACCTGAGTTCATTTAATTGGAGAGGATTTAATTATTGATTTAATTATTGAATATATTTATGTAAAGTCATATTTGTTTTGGTCGCGAATCATTTTATACCACATACAACTTGACTCTGACACGCAAATTGCCGAAAACGGAAGAAGATTTGTATTACGCGGGCTAACCTAGCGCATTCACCTTAATGAAACAACGTTTTGTAGCCTAATGTTAACAAACCAGGAATTTAACATATCACGTTTTCAAAGACTCGCGGGTTGTGATCGACATATTTCGAATTAAACGCGTGATAATGTTAACGTGATTTTTTTTTCCAAATTATCTACTAAGTAGATTTTCTATGAAACTAATTGTATCGGGTCACTAAAGATTAGGGTCTATGAGATTTATAAATTCTTGACCAATTGAAACGAATATCGTCCATTTTGTATGTCGAATTTATTTTGAGCCCTTTGAGGGTAGGACTGACGACGGTATTTCGTTCCAATTTTATACGAGACGATATTAACTTAGAACTTTGTATTGTTTTTTTATTCGAAGTAGTTCTACAAACGGGCTATAGCTTAGGATTTTTCTAAAGAAAAAACAATGTATATTGCCCCCACTCTGGCCCAGTAAGGCCTCACGCGATTTAGCGCTGTATCGTTGGACCACCGAGGCAGCTAACATTGATTCTTTGATCTTTCTTTCACTCTTACGATTTCATAGTTGTTAAACTACACACGGGTTTAAACTTGCACAAATTATTCCGATAGTTTACGGGGTTTATTTTGTTAAGTTTGCTTTTTATACTTGCATAGTAATATAGATAAAATAGGTGTTATTATAGGGCTTTTGACTTTATTGATTTTCCTGTTAGTTAACGTAATAATAAAAAAAATCTTGACCTAGTTAATACTCACCTAAGCTGCGCTTGTTTTTGTTTTCTGTTGCGAACTACCTCTTCTCTTAAATTAAGATTACGCAATTATTTTGATTGTTTTTGAAATTTAGTATTAGCAATTTGATGTTACGTAGTACACTATTTGTAAAATGAATGTTACCTCTATGAATATACTTATAAATGTTATTAAATGAATATAAAAAATAGCGGCACATGTTGTTTTGAGTTTTATTGACATTGCTCATCATCACCTGCCTACCTTTTCATGTTCTGGTTGGCGTCAAGTCAACCCGGTTGCACTTAAGTATCAGTATTTCACATGAAGCGACTGCCTTTCTGACCTCCACAACTCAGTTACTGGGTACCACCCCTTGGTAAGACTGGTTGTCAGACTTTCGGCGTTCTGGCGACCTGTAACGACTGTAAAAGACCCACATATGACAGCCGGGACTTACGTACTTTCCGAGGCATGGAGAGGTCTTGGTATGTAAAGATGGCCTCCCATCCACTGTCTAAACGCGGCAAGCGTAGCTTAACCTGAACGATCGACCTTGCGGCTGTTATTACTTAGCCACAAACCCCTCCTTTTATTAAAATTGCTATTATTTAAATATTGAATATACCATGGTTGTGAAACCACAAGTAGAAACATTGGATGTATGGGTCCACTAGCTTCCGCCCGTGGCTTCGCCCGCGTGGAAGTCTACGGGAACGTACTACCGGGATAAAAAGTATCCTGTATGTTAATCTACGTTATAATCTATCTGTGTGCCAAATTTCATCCGTATCCATTCAGTAGTTAGTAGGGTTTTTGCGTGAAAGAGTAACAAACATCTATACATAGGTACAAACTTAAGCGTTTATAATATTAGTAAGGATTAACAAAAAGCCTGACATCCTTTGATAAGTACCTTAATACACATCTCTGGTGGATAAGCAGCCTTAAACTCGACTGTCACCCGGTTCCGTTAACCTAGGAGAATGTTGCTGTAACTCTGTAAGTAGTTAGTTTTTGTTAAAAAAAAAATCCTTTTGCCGCGTGTAGAGCAGTATCTGGGACCTGGCTAAGCCCCTGGTTTTCTCTTAAAGTGTATGATTGTCTTCAATATTATTTTTTGTGTAACATTGGAGGGTGTTATAGACGGACAAGTGGATTAAGTTCTTCGACTAGCCGATTCGGAGTCCATTGCAATTTTCTAGCACATTGTCGTCGAGGATCAAACTCAAAAACTCAAACTCAAAGCATTTATCTACACTAATATTATAAAGAGGAAAACTTTGTTTGTTTGTTTGATTGTAATGAATAGGCTCAAAAACTGCTGGACCGATTTTAAAAATTCTTTCACCATTCGAAAGCTACATTATCCACGAGTAACATAGGCTAAATTTTATTTTGGGAAAAAATAAGGTTCCGTGAGATATTTGGGGTTTTCGGACACAAGGTGTAAAAAATCAACCAGAAAAGTTACTTATTTTGCGTACGCTGCCTAAACTATAAAAGATAGAACCATAAAATGTTCTAATTAATTGTAGATCTTATAAATATCTACAAAAAAGTCCGCGACACACTATACCTATCTATGTCGAGTGAGGCACAACAACCATTTTTTTATTTATTTATCGTGATTTTTTTTTGGACTATATTTAAACGCATTTATTTTACTCATGCTATAATCCTTATCAAAATAAATTATTTCATCACTAAGTACAGTTTATGTAGATAATATTTGGTCTTTGAATGATTAAAATTGGACGTTTGGTTTTAAAGTTATGGCGAAATTAAAATAATACGATTCTGCTGCACGGCCCGTTGCGAAGTGGGCGTCACCAAGACGGGGTGCGCGTGCGGGAGGGGAGTCTATGCAGCCTGCGGATAATGACTGCGTCGTCGATGTCTGTGAATTGACCTGGGAATCATTTTGCTGACCGTGTCTTTCCTGGGTAGGCTTTTTGCAGCGGTAACCGACATCCACGCGGGCGGAGCCGCGGGCGACCGCTAGTTTCAAATAAACCAATTACAGGCACTTTTGAATTGTCAAGGTCGGTGAGATAGGAAGATGAAGCTAGTTGCCCATTCCAAAACGTAGATCTCTATGGAGAAGAACGGGCAAGAAACTCCATGGACACTCTTTTAAAATCATGATTTTGTTACAAACAGTTGGTTACATCATTATGTTGAAATTATCAATGTGAGAACGATGTAAAAAGACGTGCACATTATAAGCGTCCGTAATTAAAACAAAACAAAAATAAAATAACAATTTAGAAATTAAAATAAGCCGTGGGAGCTAAGAGATGACCAGTCCCTACTGGCGGCGCCCGTTCACGAACATGACGTATGGATCTGCACCATTCAGCTCAACCATTTTGAAGGGAACTTAATGATCCAACACACACGCCACCACCAGCGAGACATTTGAGTGAGCATGACATACTCTCAGCTGCCAGGGCACATTCAAGTCAATGAGAGACGTACCCTGGAAATGTTAGCTATATAGTAAGGACATAGTGCTCACACATATGCTATGCAATTATACAATACTAAAAGGTTGAATTTATACAATGCAAATGTATCTAGCTTTTACAGTCTTCAGCAGCTCCAACAATGTTTACAATTGCTATTCAATTTAGTTTAAGGTACCTTGTGGAGCAGGACAAGCAACGTTTAGCCAAGCATTTTTGTCAGCGATGTAATCCCCCAACTTATAATAAGCATGGCTGCATAGTGTGCGTTTTATACAAGATTTATAGCGCGACCCTAACAGAGACAACTCCCCGCACTTCCAGAGTTCGTCGTGTGCCAGCCAAGTTACGTGACTAGTAACGGTTCGGCACAACACTATCCATGTCGCCCGCGCGCCTGAGTGAGTGAGTAACAAGCATCCGAAAATGCACACGCGCTCGGCGTAAACAGACTCGTGCGCCTCGCGAGCCGTCCATTTATTATATTATGCCATAAGTCTTTATATATATAAGTGTCACACTGTTCCCTGCAATGTTAATAGTTTTTACCAATATACAGTTTATATCATGCACAAATAGTTGGAGTTTCCTTTGTTTATAGTAGCAAAGTACCCCGACTACAACTGGCGTCCCAACGTGCGGCCGTGTTTTGTGAAAACGGTCAAGCTAACATTATTTTCGTGTTAAACTGTTATTGTGTACAACAACGTTCGTTTAAAGACTCGAAAAACAGTGTGTGAGTGTCGAAAACAGTGACTTTCTCGGGGTTTCTCCGTGCGGCGTTATATACCTACTCGTTAAGTGCTTCGCCCACGCCGCCCGCAGATTCGTTACGTTTTGTGCACACAACAACAATTATAAAGAACTTTTAGCATATTTTGGTGTAATAAAGTGACTATACAGTGGATTTAGTGTTACGAACTAGTTATTTCACGTTTTTATTCGTTCTAGTGCCTATTTACTTCCTAGAACAGTCGTGTACCTAGTTCGAAATCCAACGGCCATTTTGTGGAACATTCACGAACACTTGTTTTGTTTACAGTGCCAAGATTTTACGAACTTAATTTTAGTGTTACGTTTAGTCATCCTAGGTTATATTTTAGGTTACCTAGGATAGTCGTTTTGCTATAAGCCGTAACCTGTAAACATTCGGTGTAGGTACAGAGTATTGTTTAGAGTGACGCTTCGTGCGAGTTAAGACTATAGTGTGGGTACCTACGTAGATTAGTTAGGATACCTAGAACACCGACTCGCGTCAAACATTATTGTGAATAATAACTTTGATATTTGAAATAGTGTCTTGTGTGTTAGAGATCTAGTTTAGTTGTATTGTTTTGTAGGTATATTATAGTTAGAACATTCGCGTAAGTGTATGAACGTTGTTTACGTACGTACGCGTTGTGTACGAACAGTTGTCGAACTCGAGTGACGAACTAGGTTACCTAGGTACACTATTACCTATTTGTGGTACCAGAACGTTGTTTATAGTGCATTAAAAGACATGGTGCTAACACGGTCGCGTAATAATAGTGCTTCACGTGCTACGCAGCAGCCTGTATACACGTACCCTACGGCTGGTGAGCAGTTAGACGGTACAATGCCGCTGCCGTCTACTTCGGAGGGCGACGCATTGTTCGTCGACGTACGATCGTCGACGCCGCCGCTGGCTGGACCTCCGTCCGCCGGCGCCTCGGCCCCATCACCACCACCGCTGTACGGGCGTGAGCTGCCTGGCTACTCGCAGATGTCACAGCACGGGCATACTCCGCCCGTCGCCACACCGCAGCCACCGATGTCCGCACCTATCGTTATGACGGACCAACAACTGGTATTCCTCTTGCAAGCTTTACGGTCGCAGCCGCCTACGCAGGGCGCGCAGCCACCGCCGACGACGACTGTAAGTACAAACCTGGCTAAGTGTACGGCGAGATTTAATGGTACCGGCGTCGTAATGGCATTCGTGGATGCTGTGCAGATTTATAAAGACTGTGTTGGTGTTCACGACGATATGGCTTTAAGAGGCATGCCAATGCTGCTCACTGACTTTGCGGCTACCTGGTGGCAAGGTGTTAAACATTCGGTCACAAGTTGGCAGGAGGCCATCCATTTACTTCGCCAAACATTCGGTCCACGCCTCCCACCTCATAGATTATATAGAGAGATGTTCAGTCGAGAGCAAGGTGAAGAACGGACAGATGTCTTTGTGTGTAGGGTAAGAGCCCTCATCGCCCAGCTACCGCTACACACGCTACCTGAAAATCCAGTGCAGCTGGATATGGTGTACGGCCTACTCCATAGGAGAATCCGGGAGAGGGTAACAAGGAGTGCTTTCGCTTCGTTCGCCGAGCTGCTACAACAGGCTCGAGTAGTAGAAGATGTGCTGGAAGAAGTCTGCCCCGCTGCGCCGATTAAAAGGCACTCTCCTGCATCTGCCGCCCCGCCGCTGCCGCCATCGCAGTTCACTGGACATGCTGCGACGTCTTCACCAGCTGGTGCTGTGGTGAATAAACAAGAAAAAGCACCGCCAAACAAGGCTAGACCAAGGTGTACATTTTGCAAGATGTTTGGACATGTCAAAGATGACTGTCGTAAACTAGAAAATCGGAATAAGGCGACTGTTGAACCGGTCAAGAGCGAACCAGTTACGACCCAATCGGAGCTGCGCCCGTCCGTAGCGTGCTTCGGATGTGGTGCGCCCGGGGTGATACGGTCGAACTGCACGGTGTGTAAGGAAAAACGCACTGCATTGCCGACCACGAAGACCGCATTTCAATCAGTGTCCGTAGATGGAAAAGTGTTAAACCCGCGTGTGCGTCCTATTTTTAACGTGCAGGTGTTCGGTGCAGTAGGCACCGCGTTACTAGACACGGGCGCGAAGCAATGCGTTGCTAGTGATAGTTTAACGAGACATTTGCGGGCTAATGGCCAAATGTTTAATAGTTGCGAAACAGAGTTAAGATTTGCAGACGGAACCAAACGTCTCGAAACTGTAGAAACAGCTGTGGTAAATGTAAAAGTGCAGGGAGTTGCAATAAGCACTCTTTTTATGGTCTTGCCCGGCGCAACCGATTCCTTACTAGGTATGAATTTTATAGAGGACGCTGGCATGATACTCGATTTCGAAAGGAATCGTTTCTCTTTACGTGCTACAGGCTTTCATGAGCTACAGTATGAACGTGAGGACCGAGTTGCGGTCAGTTCGACGATTGGTCTCCACGAGTGCGAGGGCATTCTCCTATCACCATCTGATAGGGACAAGTTGGCTGGACTATTGGAAATTAACGCTGACGTCTTTAGTGCAGGGGGAGGGCCGACGCCCTTCGCCTTGCATAGGATAGACACAGGTAACGCTACGCCTATCGCAATGCCCCCTTATCGACTGACTCCTGCTAAAAAGGAGTTGGTAAGAGCTGAAATTGATAAAATGCTGGAACTGAAGGTAATAGAAAAAGCTAATGTGGTGGCAGATACGCTTAGTCGTCCCGTATGCCGGCCGTCAATAGATGAAAATCCCGAGTCTACCTGCGATCTGTGTCCAGTCTCAGTAGACCTACCTCACCGTAGCTCCGAGGAATTGCGAACAGCACAGCTCGAAGATCCTGAACTTAGGAAAATACTTAAGGACTTTGAAGACGGTGATGCCACGACTCGGTGGACAGATCGAGGCTATTATCTGTCAAACGGAGTCCTTTTCCGATTTCATCCAGATTCCGAATCTGAGGAGCCTCAGTTAGTAGTACCAGACTCTATGCGCACCGAGATACTAAAAGAGCTCCATGATGCACCCACAGCCGGTCATTTAGGCCTGGAGCGCACTCTGACAAGGATCAAAGAAAGATTCTATTTCCCAAATATGCGTCAATACGTGGCAAAGTATCTAAAGGCTTGCGATCTGTGCCAGAAGTTTAAGCCTACTAATCTTAAACCTGCTGGGCTGTTGCAAACCCCTGTCGCCCAACAACGCTTTGAAGTTCTCGCCATGGACTTGTTTGGTCCTCTGCCTGAGGGTAGTAAGGGTGAGAAGTGGATCTTCCTAGTTGAAGATACTGCGAGCAGATGGGTAGAGTTGTTCCCGTTGACCGAGGCCAACGCAGATAGTTGCGCTAGAGTATTGATAGAAGAAGTATTTATGAGATATGGGTTTCCCCGTAGAGTTATCTCAGATAATGGAACACAGTTCGTATCAGCGGTGATGCAAAAAGCAATGCACGTCCTCGGTGTTCATCAAAATTTAACTCCAGTCTATCACCCCGAGGCAAACCCCGCTGAGCGGAAAAATCGGGAGATGAAGCAGATGTTGGCGATCCTGATAGATCCAGAGCATCGTCGTTGGCCGGAAGTGTTGCCCGCTGTGCGATTCGCTTTAAATACGGCTCCTAACCAAGGCCCGGGACACTCTGCCGCTTTTTTAACGTTTGCGCGCGAGTTCCGGTCCCCGGTGAACGTAGCTCACGACTTGCGAGCGGTCGTAGATCAAGAAAACTACGTTCCCCAAATCACGCCATATTTACGGGACTTTGTACACCGCCTACAAGAGGTGAAGTGGCGAGTCGAGCACCAGCAGGACATTCGCAAGGATGCAGCGGACAAAAACCGCCGTCCTGGAACTAAGTATAAGGAGGGCGAGCCTCGAGGAAAGTATCATGCCAGTCTTTTAACACCGTACGTAGGTGATTCCGATGTTGTCATCCATAGTAGGAAGAAGGGCAGGCCCTGTAAGTTATCGGTTGCCAAGCCAGCTCCAGAGCCTTCAGCTGACTTGGAGGGGGAGGATATAGCGCGACCCTAACAGAGACAACTCCCCGCACTTCCAGAGTTCGTCGTGTGCCAGCCAAGTTACGTGACTAGTAACGGTTCGGCACAACACTATCCATGTCGCCCGCGCGCCTGAGTGAGTGAGTAACAAGCATCCGAAAATGCACACGCGCTCGGCGTAAACAGACTCGTGCGCCTCGCGAGCCGTCCATTTATTATATTATGCCATAAGCCTTTATATATAAGTGTCACACTGTTCCCTGCAATGTTAATAGTTTTTACCAATATACAGTTTATATCATGCACAAATAGTTGGAGTTTCTTTTGTTTATAGTAGCAAAGTACCCCGACTACAGATTTAAATTTCGTTTCATTCAATTGGAGTATGAGGGGAGGTATTTTATTGTAACATTTTAAACAGTACCCCATGAAGGATGAATCTACTTTAGCCAGTCTGAAGCCTGGTTGAACTAATTGGTCCCTATTTCTAGTCCTAATGGTGTGTCTTTCACCTCTTTTACTGAAAAGATTTAGGTTTTTCCTGACGTAGGTACATGATGTTCTCATAGATATATTGACAAGGTACCGTCATGATATTAATAACTTTGAACAGTTCTCTTAGAGAATCCCGCCTACGGAGGCCATATATTGCTCTAATGGCTCTTTTCTGCAGAATAAAAATAGACTCGATATCTGCAGCCCGTCCCCATAGTAAAATACCGTAAGACATGATACTATGAAAGTAACTGAAATAGACTAGCCTCGCGGTTTCTACATTTGTGAATTGACGGATTTTTCTCACAGCATAAGCTGCTGAACTTAGCCGTCCTGCAAGAGCTGTTAAATGAGGACTCCACTGTAGCCTTGAGTCGAGCGTGATCCCTAGGAAAACAGTTTGATCGACGAATTCTAGTTTCTCTTTATTCAATACTATGTCACAGTCAGTACTTTTGACATTTGGTAAAGCAAATCTTATGCATTTCGTTTTTTTGCCATTTAATACTAAATTATTAGCAGTGAACCAATTCTGTATCAGCAGTAGGGCGTTATTTACGTCGTCAAGATTTGATGCACGTCTATTTATTTTAAAAATTAAAGATGTATCGTCAGCAAATAACACCATTTGTGGTTGTTTTTTTTATAAATGGGGGAGATCATTAATATATACTAAAAAGAGGAAAGGACCTAAAATTGAGCCTTGTGGAACACCCATTTTTATTTTTAAACCAATTGAATTGACACCATTTATATGAACTTTTTGCTGTCTATCACATAAATAAGATTTTACTAGACTGAGCGCAAGTTTACCTAGTCCGTAATGCTCAAGTTTTAAGAGCAAGGTTTCGTGATTAACGCAATCAAATGCTTTGGAGAGGTCACAAAATATTCCAATGGCATCCTGGGCCTCCTCCCAAGCTGTAAATATGTGTTTTAACAAGGTAACACCGGCGTCAGTTGTAGGTACAACGTCCTTTGGTGAAACCATATTGCTGACCGTGTAAGATTTTGTTGGTGTTAAAATGATTAAGCATTTGATTAAGCATTATCTTTTCGAGCACCTTGCTGAATACCGGCAGCACGGACACTGGTCTATAATTATTGGCGTCTTTGCTGTCCCCAGTTTTGAATAGTGGTATAACCTTACTATATTTCATTAAATCCGGGAAGACTCCTTGATCCACACACAAATTAAATATTAAAGCTAAGTATGGTGCTATGGTCTCGATTATGGATGTACAAACTTTTATAGACATTCCCCATAGATCTTCGGTCAATTTGATTTTGATTTGCCGAAAAGATTTTAAGACTATCATAGGGTTTATGTGCTTAAATTGAAATTCAACCGGGCAGCCTGGAACGTTCGCTCTTAATAAATCAATTGAGACATCGGGAGACGAATTTAAAGCTTCCGTCGTTTTAAATTTTACAAATTCTTGAGCTACTTCTATGTTAGAGTTTATGGCACCACGCGAAGTCTCCAATGTATAATGCGTATTACGTATTTTTTTCGAACTAGTTTCTTTATTTATAACTTTCCAAACTGTTTTTATTTTATTCTCTGCTGATTTGATCTTGTTGCTAATGTACAAGGCTTTAGCTAACTTGCAGGTATTTCTAAAAAATTTGGAATATGTAGCAACATACTTGTTGAAAGTTTCGGTGTTAATGTAAGGCTTAAGGCCATACAGCTCGAACAGTCTATCCCTACTTATCCTAATACCTCTAGTAGCCCAGTCACTAAATACAAAATGTGTAGTCGGGGTACTTTGCTACTATAAACAAAGGAAACTCCAACTATTTGTGCATGATATAAACTGTATATTGGTAAAAACTATTAACATTGCAGGGAACAGTGTGACACTTTTATATATAAAGACTTATGGCATAATATAATAAATGGACGGCTCGCGAGGAACATATTTCGTATAAGCCTGTACAACCTTCCTTTCCATTGGTGACGTCACTCGTGGCGGGCGCGGGCTCGGGCGGGGGCTGCGCCTTCATCTTCGGCTCCAGGCATTGGAAGTCCGACACCGGGAATCTATGCAGCTCGTCGCTGGTGAAGTCCTGGTGCGGCGAGGGCGCGGGCAGCACGCGGCCGGCGCGCGCCAGTAGCGCGGCCAGGCAGGCGCGTGCCGCCGCAGCGCGCGCGTCGCGCTTGCTGTGGCCGCAGCCCTCGAAGCGCAAGTCTGCCACGGTAACGGCCACGTGGAAGCTGGGGCAGTGCGCCGGGCCGCCCTGGCGAAGCACGCTGTACGCGACGGGCACGCCGAGCTCGTTGAGCGCGGACCCCGGCGACTTGCCGCCAGACTCCACCGCGTCGGCGGCTGCTGCCAGCGTCTGCAGGTTCCACTTGAAGCCGGTGCCGACGCTGATGGAGGGCGCGGCGCGCTTGGCCGGCGGCCCGCCGCCTTCCTTTCCATTGGTGACGTCACTCGTGGCGGGCGCGGGCTCGGGCGGGGGCTGCGCCTTCATCTTCGGCTCCAGGCATTGGAAGTCCGACACCGGGAATCTATGCAGCTCGTCGCTGGTGAAGTCCTGGTGCGGCGAGGGCGCGGGCAGCACGCGGCCGGCGCGCGCCAGTAGCGCGGCCAGGCAGGCGCGTGCCGCCGCAGCGCGCGCGTCGCGCTTGCTGTGGCCGCAGCCCTCGAAGCGCAAGTCTGCCACGGTAACGGCCACGTGGAAGCTGGGGCAGTGCGCCGGGCCGCCCTGGCGAAGCACGCTGTACGCGACGGGCACGCCGAGCTCGTTGAGCGCGGACCCCGGCGACTTGCCGCCAGACTCCACCGCGTCGGCGGCTGCTGCCAGCGTCTGCAGGTTCCACTTGAAGCCGGTGCCGACGCTGATGGAGGGCGCGGCGCGCTTGGCCGGCGGCCCGCCGCCCGGGAATCTATGCAGCTCGTCGCTGGTGAAGTCCTGGTGCGGCGAGGGCGCGGGCAGCACGCGGCCGGCGCGCGCCAGTAGCGCGGCCAGGCAGGCGCGTGCCGCCGCAGCGCGCGCGTCGCGCTTGCTGTGGCCGCAGCCCTCGAAGCGCAAGTCTGCCACGGTAACGGCCACGTGGAAGCTGGGGCAGTGCGCCGGGCCGCCCTGGCGAAGCACGCTGTACGCGACGGGCACGCCGAGCTCGTTGAGCGCGGACCCCGGCGACTTGCCGCCAGACTCCACCGCGTCGGCGGCTGCTGCCAGCGTCTGCAGGTTCCACTTGAAGCCGGTGCCGACGCTGATGGAGGGCGCGGCGCGCTTGGCCGGCGGCCCGCCGCCTTCCTTTCCATTGGTGACGTCACTCGTGGCGGGCGCGGGCTCGGGCGGGGGCTGCGCCTTCATCTTCGGCTCCAGGCATTGGAAGTCCGACACCGGGAATCTATGCAGCTCGTCGCTGGTGAAGTCCTGGTGCGGCGAGGGCGCGGGCAGCACGCGGCCGGCGCGCGCCAGTAGCGCGGCCAGGCAGGCGCGTGCCGCCGCAGCGCGCGCGTCGCGCTTGCTGTGGCCGCAGCCCTCGAAGCGCAAGTCTGCCACGGTAACGGCCACGTGGAAGCTGGGGCAGTGCGCCGGGCCGCCCTGGCGAAGCACGCTGTACGCGACGGGCACGCCGAGCTCGTTGAGCGCGGACCCCGGCGACTTGCCGCCAGACTCCACCGCGTCGGCGGCTGCTGCCAGCGTCTGCTGGTTCCACTTGAAGCCGGTGCCGACGCTGATGGAGGGCGCGGCGCGCTTGGCCGGCGGCCCGCCGCCTTCCTTTCCATTGGTGACGTCACTCGTGGCGGGCGCGGGCTCGGGCGGGGGCTGCGCCTTCATCTTCGGCTCCAGGCATTGGAAGTCCGACACTGCGTTCATTTGACACACTATCTTGATAGGCTCACACATCAACTAACACAGGCACTACCTAACCCCGGTAATTGTTGCACTTATTGCTAAGCACTCACAAACTGCCCTACGTGAAGCGCTATTATTACGCGACCGTGTTAGCACCATGTCTTTTAATGCACTATAAACAACGTTCTGGTACCACAAATAGGTAATAGTGTACCTAGGTTACCTAGTTCGACAACTGTTCGTACACAACGCGTACGTACGTAAACAACGTTCATACACTTAGGTACGCGAATGTTCTAACCATAATATACCTACAAAACAATACAACTAAACTAGGTCTCTACACACAAGACACTATTTCAAATATCAAAGTTATTATTCACAATAATGTTCGACGCGAGTCGGTGTTCTAGGTATCCTAACTAATCTACGTAGGTACCCACACTATAGTCTTAACTCGCACGAAGCGTCACTCTAAACAATACTCTGTACCTACACCGAATGTTTACAGGTTACGACTTATAGCAAAACGACTATCCTAGGTAACCTAAAATATAACACTATAACCTAGGATGACTAAACGTAACACTAAAATTAAGTTCGTAAAATCTTGGCACTGTAAACAAAACAAGTGTTCGTGAATGTTCCACAAAATGGCCGTTGGATTTCGAACTAGGTACACGACTGTTCTAGGAAGTAAATAGGCACTAGAACGAATAAAAACGTGAAATAACTAGTTCGTAACACTAAATCCACTGTATAGTCACTTTATTACACCAAAATATGCTAAAAGTTCTTTATAAGTAATTGTTGTTGTGTGCACAAAACGTAACGAATCTGCGGGCGGCGTGGGCGAAGCACTTAACGAGTAGGTATATAACGCCGCACGAAGAAACCCCGAGAAAGTCACTGTTTTCGACACTCACACACTGTTTTTCGAGTCTTTAAACGAACGTTGTTGTACACAATAACAGTTTAACACGAAAATAATGTTAGCTTAACCGTTTTTCACAAAACACGGCCGCACGTTGGGACGCCAGTTTGTGAGTGCTTAGCAATAAGTGCAACAATTACCGGGGTTAGGTAGTGCCTGTGTTAGTTGATGTGTGAGCCTATCAAGATAGTGTGTCAAATGAACGCAGTGTCGGACTTCCAATGCCTGGAGCCGAAGATGAAGGCGCAGCCCCCGCCCGAGCCCGCGCCCGCCACGAGTGACGTCACCAATGGAAAGGAAGGCGGCGGGCCGCCGGCCAAGCGCGCCGCGCCCTCCATCAGCGTCGGCACCGGCTTCAAGTGGAACCTGCAGACGCTGGCAGCAGCCGCCGACGCGGTGGAGTCTGGCGGCAAGTCGCCGGGGTCCGCGCTCAACGAGCTCGGCGTGCCCGTCGCGTACAGCGTGCTTCGCCAGGGCGGCCCGGCGCACTGCCCCAGCTTCCACGTGGCCGTTACCGTGGCAGACTTGCGCTTCGAGGGCTGCGGCCACAGCAAGCGCGACGCGCGCGCTGCGGCGGCACGCGCCTGCCTGGCCGCGCTACTGGCGCGCGCCGGCCGCGTGCTGCCCGCGCCCTCGCCGTACCAGGATTTCACCAGCGACGAGCTGCATAGATTCCCGGGCGGCGGGCCGCCGGCCAAGCGCGCCGCGCCCTCCATCAGCGTCGGCACCGGCTTCAAGTGGAACCTGCAGACGCTGGCAGCAGCCGCCGACGCGGTGGAGTCTGGCGGCAAGTCGCCGGGGTCCGCGCTCAACGAGCTCGGCGTGCCCGTCGCGTACAGCGTGCTTCGCCAGGGCGGCCCGGCGCACTGCCCCAGCTTCCACGTGGCCGTTACCGTGGCAGACTTGCGCTTCGAGGGCTGCGGCCACAGCAAGCGCGACGCGCGCGCTGCGGCGGCACGCGCCTGCCTGGCCGCGCTACTGGCGCGCGCCGGCCGCGTGCTGCCCGCGCCCTCGCCGCACCAGGACTTCACCAGCGACGAGCTGCATAGATTCCCGGTGTCGGACTTCCAATGCCTGGAGCCGAAGATGAAGGCGCAGCCCCCGCCCGAGCCCGCGCCCGCCACGAGTGACGTCACCAATGGAAAGGAAGGCGGCGGGCCGCCGGCCAAGCGCGCCGCGCCCTCCATCAGCGTCGGCACCGGCTTCAAGTGGAACCTGCAGACGCTGGCAGCAGCCGCCGACGCGGTGGAGTCTGGCGGCAAGTCGCCGGGGTCCGCGCTCAACGAGCTCGGCGTGCCCGTCGCGTACAGCGTGCTTCGCCAGGGCGGCCCGGCGCACTGCCCCAGCTTCCACGTGGCCGTTACCGTGGCAGACTTGCGCTTCGAGGGCTGCGGCCACAGCAAGCGCGACGCGCGCGCTGCGGCGGCACGCGCCTGCCTGGCCGCGCTACTGGCGCGCGCCGGCCGCGTGCTGCCCGCGCCCTCGCCGCACCAGGACTTCACCAGCGACGAGCTGCATAGATTCCCGGTGTCGGACTTCCAATGCCTGGAGCCGAAGATGAAGGCGCAGCCCCCGCCCGAGCCCGCGCCCGCCACGAGTGACGTCACCAATGGAAAGGAAGGTTGTACAGGCTTATACGAAATATGTTCCTCGCGAGCCGTACATTTATTATATTATGCCATAAGTCTTTATATATATAAGTGTCACACTGTTCCCTGCAATGTTAATAGTTTTTACCAATATACAGTTTATATCATGCACAAATAGTTGGAGTTTCCTTTGTTTATAGTAGCAAAGTACCCCGACTACAAATGTGGGCAAATATTTTTTGTTTTCTTTTCTAAAGTTTTACTAAATTCGGTGTGCACTACTGAGAAGAAATCCTCATACAATTTATTTGCATCGCCCATATTATTAACGCTCAGAACATTTAACTTATTGTATAGGGTACTTTTGAATTTATTTAATTTGCCCGTCGTTATTGGTCTAAATTGTATTTGCACTTTTTGCAAAGGTGTTCTAAACCTAAATTTTACCGTTTGTCCACTATGATCAGACGGCAGATAATTTACGATAGCTTTCTCTACATATTCACAATCGCAGAAAATATTATCGATACAAGTAGCAGAAGTTGGAGTTACTCTAGTCGGTTCTGTAAAAACATTCGATAAATTGAAAGATTTAAAAAGGCTTAGTAATCTACTGCTATTTGAATTATGTTCTAAAATATTGATATTAAAATCACCACAGATAATTGCGGCTTTATTACTGGAAGCAAGTTTCGCTAGGGCATCTTCCATTATTGACTCAAATAAAGAAAAGTTCTGATAATTAGGGGGTCTGTACACGCACACTACAACGTGCTTATCTAGCTCAACACAAGATAGTTCGATACAATGTTCCACTGATAAACCAACTATGTCATTACGTTGCTTAAACTTTAAACAATTTTTTATCAATATAATAGAACCTCCACGTTGCATAGATTTACGGTTAAAACAACTGCCCACACTATAGTTTTCATAATTAATTAGCATTTGGTAGTCCTTTAACCAATGTTCAGTAAAACAAACAATGTCAAACTTTGTTTTTTCTAAAAACAATTCTATTTCTAATAATTTGGAAGACATACCTTGAATATTTTGATGAAATAATTTCAAGGCTTTCTGCTGATCTCCTTTTTGATAATTAATTATTTTAGAGCAAGAAGATACCTTGTGGTTGTTAGGTATAAGAATATTCTTACTGGTACCTTCTGTTGTCTTACAAACTAGTTTAAAACATTATCCGGAGTTAACCCCAAGTTTTCAATGACATCACCAGGCATTGAGCACATTGTGAGTGAGGGACATGGAACCTCCTTCGTACAATTTGTATACAAACTTATAGCATTTGCGCTACACTCAGTCTGGTTCACCACCAATGTGGTGTCAATAATACAAGACTTCGACATACTATTTATGTCTGTGTTTATATAAAAAGCTAATAGCCTTGCTATTATGTGTCTATTACTAACAGGCAGATACACAGTACCCCTAGTCGAGTTTAAAGTTTCCACAAAACTGTTGGTGACAAAAAATACAAGCTTGTCACTATAATGACTAACTAAGAAGTGCATATGCTTATTAAGCATATGAATATAATTGTTTTGTGTATTTGTCAATTTTTTAAAATATGGGAAAGCACACAATGTTATTTTACTACAATTTAACTTTAACAACTCAGTTACATAGTCTGTAATTTCTTCTTTTTTGACCTTAGAACTATTACCTACAAACACAGTAATGTTGGCTTTGGGATTATATTCATTTGCTGTTACTGATGCCATTATGCGTTTGTAAGTTGACCCTGGCATACAATAATTTTGAGTGGAGTAAGTCAGGTTATTACTAATTAATTTACCTAAACCCCTTCCTATACTATCTGAGAACATAACTGAATGATTACAATCATTACTACTAAACAATGGACAACTACCAATCTCGAGCTGTACAACTTGAGATAGATCTTGAACTATAACTGATGCATCATGATTGAGAATACTGTCTTGGCATAAACTCTCAGTCTGGAACGGGTCCTCCGTTACCTCAGGCTGGACAGCATCAGAGTTTGACACGTTTTGACAAGTACACTGACACATTACTAACTCATTTGCAGCAAGAATATGTTCTTTAATTTGGTTCTGAGAACCCACATATTTAATGTAAAGGGAACTAAGTCTGCCCTCAAGTACCTGTATATCAGATTGTAAGCGCTGTGTATCAATTTCATATATATTTTTGCTGTCTTCTAATTTGATTTGGTAATTGTATAATTTACTGATTAGATCAACACGTTCTTTCCTCAGTAGAATATATTTCGAAAAGTGTTTTTGTTGTTTCTTAAATTGGTTACATTTTTTAATTATTCTATTAAGTTTTGCATATTTTTTAATTTTCTTATAACTAACTTTATAACTATAATTCTGTTTCAGCAGAGAATCTTCGGTAAGGTCAACAGTTAACATAGAATGAGGGTTACCATTTGTATTTAGTAACTCATTATATAGGTGGTTTGTTTTTTCAACCTGGGTACATTCTTTTTCTTTCTCTAATTGGATAATACGACTATTAGCATGAATTAATTCATCTTCTAGGTCCCTAACTTTACTTAAAGCCTCCTCATACAAATTACTACAGTTCTCGAAACCATCCGTGACTACCTTCAGTTGATCGCGTTCATCAACAACATTCAGGTATTGCTGATGCAGGTCTACTAGCTCCCTTTTAAGGCTTGAGTTTCTGTCAACTATCTTCTTGACTTCCTCCTCACTTTCATCATTCTCCTTTAATAATTGTTGATATTGGAGTTGCAATGCTTCAAGTTTTTGGAGGGCCGTTCTCAATTTAAGTTCCATATCAAGTCAAACAGTCAAGTTCAGATCAAACCTTTTACACCGGTGTGTGTTCAAAACTGTTATCCAATATCGATGAATACGTGATGAATACCGAATTAAAACAAACCTTAGGCTAAAACACACAGAATAGTTTCAATTGATTAGCTTATTTGTTTTAAGTTTAGTTTCAGATACCGGTCGTTAATATGCCTTAGTCACCAGCGCTCCTGTCGTTTGATATTGAAACGAATTACAAGAAATGATAGTATTATTCCGGCCCATTTCCAGCCATGCATTTCATCTGGGATATCTCAGATTTATCTACTCAATCTTGACAAGAACATTATTGAATAATGTACCTATGTGCAAGCCCCATACTAGGACATTGGATACGCCTACATGTCACAGTGGCGTAATAATAAATATAGTTTGTGTTATTTCTCTGGTAAGTAGTTGTAAGTATTTAACACTAGTTTCTAAGTCGTTTGTATAGTAACCAATTGGTTGTTAAAGGTTTGAAATAAAAGGGTTTTATTTGATTGCAATGCAACAACTACACGATATATTATTGTTTATTAAACCCCAAAGTTTAAGTCGACTGCTTAGCGCCGAGAGTTCAAAATCGAACAGTGTGTTTTTTCGTCGCGCTGAGATGCACTCTGTTGGATTCTCAATACTCGGTTCAGCACCGAGAGTTGAGAATCCAGTGAGCGAAAAAATCCCGCTATGATTTAGGAGTGGAAAGTTTGACCGCTATGTCGTTGTGTGAGTCATCAGTCGCACATCAAAAACATAGCTTTAATTGAACCCGTTTCCACCAGTCTCTCGTGCCATTCCAAAAGACTGTAACTCAACTTTTAGTGTTTTAGCTTAACAACGCCTAATCAGTTTCTCTAAGTCTGTTTAGTACCCTTGAGCAACAATTTTTTCATTCAATGTATATTATGCAAGATATGGCAAGCTAGAAAACACTGTTTAATGTTCAAATTAAGGTTTAAACATGCTGAAAACTGTAACAAAGCTTACAGTATCTCACATTTGTGGTTTTCAAATGTTACAGTGTATTGGATTGTGAGGGCCGCAGTGTTATGCTATGTGTAATCAGCATAATTGTTCCCACTGCTGGCACAGTCCTCCTCTCGGCTTCCTCACGGGAACCGTGACGCGTGAGTTGAATTTACCGCGTAGTGTTTTAGCACCGGTAAGGACGAAGCCCGGGTCGACGGCGTGTTGAGTTCCACGCGCGCCTCAAAGAGATGTCAGCATCAACTAATGGGGCCCGCAAGGGTCAATGCCTGCCAGGGGTGCGGGTTGTTCGAAAGAGGTACCGTGGCTCCTTGCACACAGACAACTGATGAAAACGGGTGGGTTTTAGTCAGTAAAAGCCTGACACGCCCTCCTGCTCCACCCAGAGAGGGAGAAGTTATTTGACGATTTCCCACGCAGGTTAAATGAAAATCACAAAAAGAACTGTAATAATTCATTACACAATAACTCACCCGGGTGCGCGTTGAATTCTCCCAACACAAACACATTTTCCACATTATAACATTCCACAATTTCATTTATTTCAAGCAAACAGTCGGTGAACTCACTTAAATTATTAATGTTACACGGGCACCGAAAACAATAAGAATTTCTCGATTCTCAATAACTTGCTTAATCGCGACCAATCTTATGTTATTACACTGTATGAGCGAAACACTATCAAACGAACTGGTTCTCCATAGCAAGGCCACTCCCCCATATGGTCGACCATGCAGCAACTCACGACGATATTGTGGCCGAGACGCCTATAGAACCGAAACCGGGGCAGATGGTGTTTAGATATGCCAGATCATGTGATAGCAACCAAGTCTCTTGTAGTGAAATTACATCCGACGTTAAACATAATACTCTTACGAAATCAACCGATCTCTTAGCTAATTGATTTACAATTGAAGCTCTTAAGCATACATTTTATATTGTGAGCAAAACCGACATCGCTCATCAGCGATTGGTCAAGCGAATATAAATGTAGTCAGCGGTCCCACTATCAAATACGAGTTTAAGTTATCCAAACCGAATATTGTTTTCATTGTCTCCTGTCAACTGCACCCTAATTGCGTAACAAACTATTAATAACAATCTGAATAAATTTGAAGGATATTGCTAATACATTGCTTCGTATATTCTAAAAAAATATTTGCTCAGAAACGTAAATAACGCTTTCAATGTTGTCGAACTGTCAAAATGGAAGTCATTCCTACTGTTGCATGTTGATGTGTGATTGATTGACCACTTGACCTACGCAATTACAACTTTGGTCAAGCTCACATCTAATCATTCACGGAAAATTAATCGCACGCGAATACCCGGTGAGTGACACCTGACCTTGAAAAGCGCAACATTTGTTATGAACTGTACACTACCCTCAAGAATGTTGTAACTCTTTAAATCAATCTGGTCTGCCACCACACGTACTAAAGATAACAATTGGAATTCCCGTAAACATATTAAGAAATTTAAACCCTGCTTGTGTAACGGCACACGAGTTTTAAGCAAAGAACTTCAAGACAATGTCATTGTAGCCACCATCATCATCGGTCCCGCAGCCGGACAGCTCGCACACATTCCGCGTATTCCAATAATACCGACGGATTTGCCTATATCATTTAAGAGGGATCAGTTCCTGGTTTTTTTTTTTAAAGTGGGAAATCATCAAATAACTTCTCCCGCTCTGGGTGGAGCAGGAGGGCGTGTCAGACTTTTACTGACTAAAACCCACCCGTATTTTAAAGTATAATTTGCAATAAATCCCGGGGATAAAGCATTTTCACTGATCTCCATCAACTTATGAAAATAATGGTTCTCCCATAAGTTGCCTCCCAAACTTGATAGCTAGGCAGTTACTTTTCATCCCGATATTCTCACGGAATCGAAATCTACGTTTGTGAAACCGCGGGGCGCAGTTAGTTTCCATGTTATTTTTAATCCCTCATGACGCCTGTTCGCGGCATCACCAACAGTATTCTCAGTGTATTCGCAGATCGGTGGGATTCCCCGATGATGGGTGGATGTTAATCTGTTTCTCTAACCTTAGAAGTTACCGTAAAACGGGGCTACTTTAACAGTAGGGGTAATTTTGACAGTTTATGGGGCTACTTAAACAGTGCGCTAAAATACTGTTTAAAAGTGTGTCTATGATGATTAAGTGCCTATAATTTTGTAACCTACTTAAGTGATAATAAAAATGACTTATTGATTTCTAAAACTTGTTGTTTTTATTTAAATTTCTTGTATAATGCTTACAGTATTGAATTATTTAATCAAAATGATGTTCAAGTAACCCCTACATTTTAAATCTCTGACTTATGTTGCATTTTAATGCCTTGTCAAAGAAACCCCACTTCCGCGCGTAACTTTGACATTATAAAAAAAAAAACTTTGGGGGACCTGTGGGGCTTTATATTAGTATGAGTTTGATAGCCAAAGGCCAAATAGCCAATTGTTCTGTTGGAATAAAAAAAAACGTTAATTTTGGTTGTTAAAAAAAGTAATTACCAATACTATGCCAAAACCTGTGGAAAGTAGCCCCGTTTCACCGGTAAGTAAAATTGTTACATATCCTATGGAGTTCTGACTAAAATAAAAGCTTACTATTCTATTCTATTTTATACTGTAGAAAATTGTGGTGTTTGAGAATTCAACGCGAACGAAGTCGCGGGCAGAAGCTAGTCCGAAATAAATATAGACGTAGACGTAGTAACGATGGTGGAGTCCTCTATAGTTCAAATGCTGTAGGAAACGTGTCATTCTGAAGGGGTATGCATCTTACTCCGGTTCCAGCACCATTCGAAAAAGTTCTTAAGTTACTCGAAAGAGGGCGCTGTTCCAAATTCTAAAGTCAGGTCAGTGAGTTCTACTTTGGCCCGCTTGGGTGCGCTGATAAATTTCTTGAATCCTTGCAAGTTGCAATATATTATTTAGTTCATTAGGCCAATAGGTAGGTCATTTTATCGTGTTATAAACGAAATAATAATTTAACATACGCGGCATTGTTTCAACAGCACACTTCTGCGGTCGAGTAGTTCCTTAACTAATCGTCAGCGACTGATCAAGAGTTCTGACCGCCCTAGGCTAATTATGAGGACGGGCCTCCACCAGGTGTGTTACGGACGGCCTAAAAAGTAGTAAGTGAGTAGCCTTATCGTCCACAAGCGCCCAATACCTCCTATCTGACTCCGGGTGGATTTTACATAGTAGAGGATCCCAAGTAAGAACGACCTTTACCAATTTGATAACCAGATGAAAATTATATTTAAATATTAAAATTACCAATTTGATAACCAGGTGAAAATTATATTTAAATATTAAAATTACCAATTTGATAACCAGGTGAAAATTATATTTTAATATGGCCCTAGGATACCATCTATCTCCTTGCTAAATTATATCGAAATCCGTTCAGTGGTTTTAGCACAGAATAGATAAAAGAGGTTTTTTAACATACCTACAGACTGAGTTACTTTCGAATAGGTATATAATCCTTACTAATATTATAAACGCGAAATTTTGTATGTTTGTAATGTTGGATGTTTGTAATTTTGTATGTTTATAACTCTTTCACGCAAAAACGGCTGAACGGATTTAGATGAAATTTGGCACACAGATAGATTATAACCTAGATTAACACATAGGATACTTTTAATCTCGGTAGTACGTTCCCGCGGGATAATTTCCGAATTCCACGCGGGCGAAGCCACGGGCGGAAGCTAGTATTAAATAAGGATATTATTTTAAAGTCGTTGTTGGTCTGGTGGTCACAAGCGCTACTCCTGAACATGAGTGCCTGGGTTCGATTCCCAAGTTGGGCAAAGTGGGTTCCTCTATCTGGAATTTCTCAGTAGCAGTCCGGAGTCCGGTTTAGTGTCCCGTTGATGGCAATACCCTCGCCCCCTATCACATAGGACTTAAACATAACTGGCGAAATGTGGACCTTATGCCGAACCCTTAGGGGGGATAAGGCGTGATGTTATGTTATATTAAAGTATGGAAATATGGATATTTCTCAATAACGAAGAAACTCTAAAGTAACTTGTGTAAACATCAGCATTTACGAAAAAACCCTGCCTATGTAATTAACCTAAAATGCAACTACTAATACATGTACATGTAATTTTCACCAGGTTATCAAATTGGTAATTTTTAACATTAGGTGAAAATTATATTTAAATATTAAAATTACCAATTTGATAACCAGGTGAAAATTATATTTTAATATTAAAATATAATTTTCACCAGGTTATCAAATTGGTAAAGGTCGTTCTTACTTGGGATCCTCTACTATGTAAAATCCACCCGGAGTCAGATAGGAGGTATTGGGCGCTTGTGGACGATAAGGCTTTGCTTGCATCTGCTCGCGCACTCCATCGAGTTTTCGATAGATTTTCTAGTACCGTCGATTTTTCATCCAATTTGGATAACAAAATTTGCCATCTGCTTGTAGATCCAGAAAAAAAATTGTATAGTTGTGGTTCCAGTTTAAAAAAAGCAGCTGATTCGTCACTACTTTCCGCGGCAGCCGATCCCACGAGTTGTAGAGAATGAGCTGCACAAGGAACAAAAGTACCCAATGGATTTACAGCTCTAATTCTTGACCTTTGTCTTGACCAGACATATTGCTAGCATTATCATAACTTTGGCCACGACAGTCTTTAATATCAAGTTCAAAAGTTTTATCAACTAGCGCAAGAACAGCCTTCTCCATGTCTTCACCTTTATGACCGCAATTGGGTAAAAATGTGACAAAACGTTCGACAGGTTCGCCGCCAGGCAAAATATAACGAATTATAAATGTCAACTGATCGGTGTGTGACATAGGTATCTGGAGTAGAATCAATGCTAATCGAATAATATTTTGCTTTTTTTATTTCTCCTATGATCTAAAGTCGAATTTCGTCAGCGAGAAGTAAAATAAATTCGTCGATTCTAGAGGATGACAAGTACGATGGAGTACCTTTGCCTTTTTGTGCAAATCTCACCAAATGTTCAGCCATGAAAGGATCAAATTTAGATATAAGCTCAATACAGCCAAGAAAGCTCGACCACCGACCGATTCGAGTAACAAGTCAGTGTTTGTTTAAGGCGCACTTTTTAAAATTTCAAAATTTATTGTTAAAATCAGGGACTCTCAAGCGCATTTAGTTTTAGTGTTCGCTGTCCCGGTCTAGTTGAAATATGTCGGGTAGATGCAATGAATGATGCTAGATTAGTGCATGCGAAGACACGATTTCAGCGCGCCCCCCCGATCCTCGCGCCCTAGGCTGCAGCCTAATTAGCCTAAGGGTTAATCAGGCCCTGCTAATCGTTATACCGATACCTATCTATTCTCTTGTGTACCTATAAGAATGAATGGCATTCATGTCGATTTAGCTTAGTTTTACAATTTTTTTCAATATATCTTGTAGGCATAGTTTTTTTAAAGACCCATATCATCATCTACCTAGCCCAATCATTTTTGGGTCAGCTTCCAGTCAAACCGGATACAGCTGAATACTAGTATTTTACATGGAGTGACTGCCTATCCGACCTCGCAGATAGGCAGCCGGTCAGTATCTACTGGGTAATACGATACATATCTTTTGATAATACTCGTTGTCAGACTTTCGGGCTTCTGACGATCATTAACTACTATCAAAGATCCACAAATCCAGACAGCCTGGAATAACGTGCTTTCCAAGGCACGGCAAGGTTATGCAAAACTGGTCACCCATCCACGGATCAACCGTGGCAAGCGTAGCTTAATCTGATCGATCCGTGCGTCTGATATTACTTAGCCATAAGCTATCTAATAACACACATTACCTGTTCTGATCGCTAGACATTATTTTTCTCCGGATTACTCGCAACTTTCCCTTACCTTTGCTATATTATACCGTCATTCAATATGCAGGATTTTCCTAGTTTGAAAGCTAAATTAAGCTAAACCTACAGATGAGTAATACCCCTGGGTCCTCCTCGTGGGTCTTACTCACCTGTAATAGTTATAGCTAGCCATCTTTTATTTAAACAATACTGAAGTTCCCTTGGCCGAGTTTCTAAATGATTATTTATTTATATTGCGGCGAAAGAATCAGCATTGCCATACAATGCTGCTCACCTAATACATAATATTTTTTGAGTATTAATTGAACAGTACTGTTCCCGCTATCTATTAGGTACTTAGTGTAAATCTCTAAAGTTCGAGAAACTTCTAGGAGGTCAGTAGTGTAAACTACTATCTTAACTTTACTAGCCTGAATATTGATTATGGACCTTCACAGAGATGTAGTGTTTCAGGAAATTGATAACGTTTGTTTTTTTTTTTAACTTTATTTTTTTTTTGGTAACTGTTAAGTTATTACCTACTTTGATTAAAGTTACTTAAAATCATTGTCAATTCGAGGTGGCTCGGGAAAAGGTATCTTGGAAGTATTGGCCTGAGGGAACAGGGGTGGGTGATTTGGGGGTGACCTTTGCTTGAAAGTGGTGTAATGTGGTATATACCAACAAGAAAAATACTTGAATATATATTTTACTTCTACGGGTTCAAATTAAATTAGCAAGCAAAACTCCCGAGACATGATGGGTATAGGATATCTAATCCTCGTGGGTCAAGTTGTCCGATGCAGCTCGGACTCTGGATATGTGACTGGTTGACACCAGTCCCGCTGGGACATGGGACTTAAAGAGAACTGGTGCAAATGTGTGTATTCTAAAGGTACACCTTTGCTCAACCCTTCGAGGAAACAAGGAGTGATGTCATGTTGAGCTGTTATTTTTTTTTTTAAGTTCTATCTATTTTTTTTATTTTTAAGTTAGTTGTACACGGTTTAAATAAAAAAAATAAAAATTGCTTTGTTTAGAGTACATATATTTGACGAGCCAGCAGGCTGTATAAAATTGCCGAATACATAATAACCAGTGCGTAGCTTATGAAAATCGATAAAATGCAGATGTGTCTGAGTGTCAACAGTGTGTGATACTAACATACTCCCCTTATTTATCATGTGTAACATTGTGTAAATAATGCAGGCATTAAATAAAGGCTGGTCATTGGTAGGCTTTTTAACAGTCTTTTAATTGGTAGAAGGAAGATTATACAAGCTATTCGAAGCAAAAATAAAGAATTAAATTAATGAATTTATTAATCGCATGTTTTTTCGATTACTCTCTTTGTCAATATACAGGGTAAATTATTAACCAGTGCGCAAACTGTAACTATGAATTCAGCATACTATTCTAGACCTTTTTAGAAATTTTTCGTCGGTTATACAAGAAAAAAAACAGCTGTTTCATACATTTTGACCGCGTAGATATTGCACTTTTCTATGAACTAGCAGATTTAAAAAAAAAAAAAACCGATGAAACATTTTCGCGGTGAACAGAATCATGTACTGAATACTTTGTGGTTTATATACCTATATTAAGTATATTTTAAGCTTGTAGACTGTATGTAGCTCCATAAATAGTTTTCATGTAAATAGTTGGGTACAGTAATACTGAGTTGATTGACAGTACTTTAATAAGGTATATTGTAGTATGATAAATCATTAGAAAGTAGTCTAAAATATGTAAGGTGTACTTTGTGTTGTTTCTCTAAGCATCGTAGCAAGTTGCGAGCGCGAAGTGTAGCGCGTAGCTCAGTGCACGTAGCTCGATGCGTAGTAGATGAACGCGTAGCACGATGCACGGCGTAGCACGATGTGAGGCATGTCGCGTAACCAGGCGCGTAGCAAGACGCGTAGCAGTAAGAATCTGGTAATTACACAAATGCCACGCACCCAGCGTGGCATTTGTGTAATTACCAGATTCTTACGGTTTGTTATTTCTGTGTTTTGTTTTGTTTATGTCATCACCTGCCTAGCCTTTATTCAACTATTTTCGGGACGTGTTCTTGTCTAACCGGATGCAACTGAATACCAATATTTTACATACGAGTGACTGACTCCCTCCTAAGCCGAGGAAATGCCCCTTGATATGAAATGGTCTCTCTTACAAACTCAAACTCAAAACTCAAAGCATTTATTTCAATTAAACCATTTTCAGGCACTTTTGAATTGTCAAAAAGTCGACCAGTTGGAAAGTTGAAGCTAGTTTGAGTAGATTTAAACCAATTACCATTGTATTCTGTCCTTTAAAACATAATATAGTACCTACACTTTATGAAGGTGTATTGTAGCAAGAGAAAATATTAGAAGCTATTTTCGTAACTAGGCGGGTAGCTAGTCTAGTTGCTAGGCGCATAGCTTGTCTAGTAGCTAGGCGCATAGCTAGTCTCGTAGCTAGGTTCGTGGCTAGGCGCGTAGCAAGGTGCGTAGCTAGGCGCGTAGCTAGGTGCGTAGCTAGGCGCGTAGCTAGGTGCGTAGCTAGTCGCGTAGCTAGGTGCGTCGCTATTCTCGTAGCTAGTCGCGTAGCTAGTCGCGTAGCTAGGCGCGTAGCTAGGCGTGTAGCTAGGCGCGTAGCTATTCTTGTAGCTGGTCGCGTAGCTAGTCGTGTAGATAGATGCGTAGCTAGTCGCGTAGCTAGACGCGTAGCTGGACGTGTAGCTAGACGCGTAGCTAGTCGCGTAGCTAGTCGCTTATCTAGGCGCGTAGCTAGGCGTGTAGTTAGGCGCGTAGCTATTCTTGTAGCTGGTCGCGTAGCTAGTCGTGTAGATAGACGCGTAGCTAGTCGCGTAGCTAGTCTTTTAGCTAGTCGCATAGCTAGTAGCGTAGTAAAGAAAGTCACAAGTCGCGTCGCGAGGCACCTCTCACGGCGCTTTGTAAAATGCATTATGGTCACTTTATCTCACTTCGCAACTGGGACTATATAGGTTCTGATATAAAGTAAATGTATTTAGATGGGCTGAAAGATATAACAACAACTTAATTTAAACAACCGGTAATTCTTGCGCCCATAAACATGAGTCAACATTGTTGGTTCCTATTTATTTGCAAGTTTATTCTGGAACATGTCCAATGTATAGGATAATGTTGAACTTACCTATTTGCCAAATTTTTATGTTGCATTTTATTATGTATCTGGATTTGAACCAATTGTACTGGAGAATTTATACTGTGCTTAAACAAGTGTTTAAAAATGTTGTGTTTATTAATGTATTCTTATGATGAGAACTTGGATAACTTTGACCTCATTCTGGTTCAAATAAACAGAATGCACGTTACAGGTACTGATGGACGCTGCTGAAGGTGTCAAATTCGTGACCAAATTCTGGGCGTTGAATGCCAACGATATGACGCTAAGAAGAAGAAAAAAGGTATAATGATAGTGGGAAAAGAAATAAACAACACCAAATCAATTTAGAAAGTTTTTATTTGCAGGTCAAAAAGGCGTTGGGGGAACATTAAAGCAACCATACATCGAATTTGCGACCTTATGGCGGCCGCTAATTACTATAAACCTTTACATTTCTTACTTACACACCGTACCGTATGCAATTCATTATGCTGTATTACGTTTTATTAAATTTTAAGAAAATAAAATGTTTATGATTAATGAAAACCGAATCTACGCCTAAAAGTACCACGAAGAGTGAAATTAAGAAGTTTAAAGGTTTGGGAAGCCTAATTCTACGTGCCATTGTTGATTGAATAGATGTTGCAAACTAAAAGACCGTGTTACCCGCCGGTACTGCGACGTATCCAAAAAATGTGCGCCGTGCCTCATCCGCTTACAGGATTATATATCCCAACTGACAGAACCAATCAATATGCACGACCCACATTTGCACATCACTTACACAGTCGGCAAACAGTCAAAATATAAGGAGAATTTCAACTTAAAAGAGTCGCACAACTTTTTGGCAAGTTGTTGCAAATCGTACTAGCAAATTATATTAAACTTAAACACTACAGTTTTAACAGGAAGATATATTCGCCTTTGACTATCAATTTACCTAATTAACTACTAAAACTATGTCAAAGGCATTTGTAAAGTGTCTCCGCACTGGGGGCCAACGTATGCGTAGACGGTACGTAGTCGCTGTGGTAACACCTAATAGACCCGGTGTAAAACGTGGTCGACTGCGACGTCTATATAAAAGCGCGCGCTAGAATGAACTTACCTAATGCGAAGGCACCTTAAGACACTATTACTAAATAACAATTACTTTTCGGCAGTGTGGCGCTGGTTGTAACATGCTACATCAACAAGGCACTTCAGCATAGGTTACAGGGAAAGTTCCTTTGAAATCTCGCGAAATTGCGGTACAATTGAGTATGACGTTCTCAAACGGTGGATACAGGATACCTCCCTTCCAAAGAAGATCAATATGTAGGTAAATAAATAACAGCAGTAAATAGACAGGAATAGAATTAGAGTTGTGGTACTTTTAGTAAAAACTATAATTTTTGGATGACAAGCAAGTCGACGGGCCAACAGATGGTATGTGGTTTCCGCCACCTGTGGAGATCTGCAAGACCAGAGCACCGCAGATGCGTTGCCATCCTAGAGACAGCTGAGATGTCTAATATACCTGTAACTACACCGGCAGCCATACCCTTCACACTGCAGTACAGCAGAAATAGGTATATGGGGGTAGTACTTCCCCGGGCGAGCTTTTCCACTACGAGCTCTACCACCTCTATAAACATTATTAAACCATAAGGTATTAAAAACGATTAAAAATAAAAAGTAACATTTTCAAAAAGTAGCATGTTTCACAGTAAAAATTAAAAAATGTATTCAATATTTAGTTTCTTTTCTACATTTTTTTTTTTCTAAAGTACGGAATGTACTTTTTTTTACATAATTGCATACGGTACCAACTTCATCTGCCATCTCGTATAATAATAGTTACATTATAGTCTTTAAACAGTATAAATATTTGAATACTAATTGTTTCTATTATTCTAGTTAGTATTTATGTCCGATATGCTGAGATTATGTGAATATTAACATCATAATATATATAAGTATACAAGTCATTCTTAGGGATACTGTAGTAAGATAATAGTGTGGTTGCGTTGAAGATCGCTATTGAGTTTTTGATCAGTCAAAACAACGTATTGTTGTGAATGATCATCTTTATGTTAAAAGAACCTTGTCGCGCAGCTGCGCAGACAGACACCTTTGTTTGTTCCGTGATAATGTTGTTTGTTGTGTTTAGATATTTAATTACACACCTACTTTAGTGCACACCGTGGCATGGATCACCGTGTGAAATCAGCCGATGATAATCTTCAAAAACATTGTATTAACGTCTCTGCATTATAGTAATTTTAGTATGCATAGGTAGGCTATCTTACAATCCAATCCAAAAATTCTGGTATGAATTTTTACCTATCACTGGTACCATTCTGGTGTTAATTAACATACCGTATCATTTATGTCAATTTAGTTAGGCCTACTGTAAGTTTCTTAATTTCATGCTGTCCATATAAAGACTTCGAGTTTTTTTATGTTTTGGTGCTAAAATTGAAAATATACTTACTTCTATAGCAATTAGCAAGAGCTTCTTATAGCATTTTTTTTATATTATTTTATTTGTATCATTGGTTTGTTTGTCTGTAAGCCTTCATTAAAATAAATTAAATTAAATTCTGCGTAAGCATTGAGCATGTACGTTTAAATCATACGTAACAATTTATTTTTTATTAAGACCTTTTCCCAAGTTCGGTCGGCTCGGTTAGCCGTCGAGGGTACCCGGCTTCAAAAGCATGGGGTAATCCGGGTGAAACCTAGGTACGTCTAAAAGCCGTCATAAATGGTCATAGCTGCAGTACTAAATCCCCTGCGCCTCAGTAAGCGAAAAGGGCGTAATTCTTAAAATCCCGATTCTTATTCTTTCCTTAAATAGTATTTATATATTACATCTATATCTTATTTTCCACAAAATTAACAATATGGGTTACCCAGGTCCTCAAATTCAGTTTTAAATATGTAATGTGTGATTATGAATTGGATAGGACAAGTACACAGGGCATAGGCCAACAACACACGATCAACAACAGAGATAAAAGAAACATTAATATGTGAGTACAGTGGTTCATATAATCCCAGCAGATGAACGATTCTATCAATTCAGTTCACTAAAGAAAAAGCAACACTTAATATTGAATTCGATATAGTGTAGGTAGTAATAATAGGTATCACAAACTACTAGGAGTTTGTAGTAAAGTTACAGTCAACATTATATTCTGTGCATCATTTGATACAGTGACTATTAATTAATCTACACAGAGTGCTACATACCTCTCATTTTTTTGTAATTTTTAAACATTTTATATCATGAAACGTGGATCAACCCGTAAAAACATAATTCTTATTTCGCAAAGTACAAACTCTGAAACTTATAAATCCTTCTCAAATGAGACAGAAGAGGCGCAATCCAAAATGACATGATTTTGATAAACCTTCATTGTTTTTACGGGTTTTCAATAGAATGCATATCTAACAATAATATAGAATAGAGTTATATTTATGAAAGTAATAACACAACACATGGATCACATCGTCGCACAGCTAACAACTACGGGGTAACATTTATCTACGTACGTCGATTAATCTTTTAAATTCAATATGTGAAACTATTGTTAACATAATTATGTTAAACATCTACGTGGTACATTCAAATGTAATAAACGTCTATATATTTGTAATGTTCATTAAAATTTTCTAGAGCCAAAATCTTTCCTGGTGTCCGCCGCCTTGGCGTCTGCTTGAACAAGTAATTACATACTTAGAACCTTTTCCATTTAATATCATCAACCCTAGAAAGGAACATGTAGTCGTTCAGTTGTAGTATGAAGCAGAAATTATTTGGCTTAAGGAACATTCAATGACCATAAGTGCGGTTATAAATTTTAATATAATAATAATATCAAAGGTGAAGGATCGACACGATGAGACAATTGCTATATTATTATAAACTATTAGAAATACAATTAGTCAATAAAAGCGAATATTAAACTACTTAAAATTATATAAAGTAATGTGATATATCTATGAGTTTATTTTTTAACTAAATGCGAGTTCGCCTCGACTCCTTAACTTTAGATGTTTAAACGATGAAATACAAGTTCCTTAGCTTTTTTACGTATCCATACCAAGTAAAGTAGTGAGTGCCCCAAAATGAAGGAGAAGGAGTATATTGTCTCATCACGACTGCATTGTGTGAGGATGGGTTGCGCTCCACACCCGCCGCTGCCGGTGGTCGCAGCGGCCGACCGATGTTGTGGCCCCGCGCCGGAGCCCAGGGTGTCGCAGGGGAGGTTAACGAAAGAGAAGCTAGTAACACCCTGTATCTTCCTAATCCTACCGTCTGCCGCTGAACACTCGTGCGCACGTATTATGCGCGCCAGTATCTAGCGACGGACCTCAGCTAAAACGCTACATTGGCGTGTTGACCGCGCCGCGGGAGCCCGCGCTGCCCTAGCTCTGAGACACACAGTAAGTACAACGCAGTTGATACTCTCATAAAAATATGCGCTCCGCTGTTATGGCTCCCTTCAGGCTGGTAACTCTCAGGTCGTGGCAGACGTTCAACAAGTCAACACGGCGCGTCACTCTGACATACGCCTCTAACATACCCTCTATTCGCAGGTACTAGAACTTGCTCCTGTACTTATTAGTAATAAGTATTATTAGCTATATACAGTACAATCTACATGTTCCGACCGTTCCTCTACGCATAACAGATCACCTACAATTTATCTTAAATTTTGAATTCCCAATTTAACAATACAAAATTTTACATCCAGATAATTATACTAACATCAATAAACACTGGCTAATAAACATCTAGTCAAATCGATAATTTACTAGGTAAATAATTTTAAACATGTAGACCGAATTTAATATTTTAATAGATCTGATTATTTGGGATCGCATAGAGGTAACATTTAGCGAAATCATTGTGAAAACGGATACAGTGTGAATACACGCATAGAAACATTAATAATTTTTAGATACGATGTTTTAAGTATAATACTGCATTAATATATCCTCGCTACTGCGAGTACAGATCGCTAAAAACTGACAGCAGAGAAACGGTCTAATGTAGACGATCGAGATCGATCGCTGGTCGGCCGGCATCGTAAAGTGGATGTCGGCCGGAGACGAGTTAGGCCTTAAGCGTTGGATTCCTTTAGGTCGGTGAGGCGCGCGAGCTGCGCGGGCTCGAGCTCGTCGGGGATGCTGGCTCGGCCGCCGCGTGGGGCCGCCGGCGGGGACTGCGGCGCAGTAGGGGGGCCCGACGCCACGGACGCACCGCCTGACTCACCCTCCGACGCCGTCGAGCTCGACTGCGGGTGCGGCGCTGAGTCCGCCGGCCCATCGTCTGAGTCCCGCAGGCACACGGCCGTCTGCTCTGACAGCGAGGACTCATCGTCGTCATTCTCTTCGCGTTCGGGCTCGGGCAGCGTGTCCGAGTCGGGCTCAACGTCGGTGTTGGGCTCAGCGTCAACCTCAGATTCTGGTGGAGGGAACGGCTGGTCGGGCTCCTCCACCATAGGCGTAGCTGCGGTGATGACGATCTGAGCCACCCCCAGCCCGCAGTCTTCTTCGGTCTGCTCAATCTGCACTGCCTGGACCGGTTCCGGGATCACCTAGTGGGTGGAAAGACTCTTCTTAGACATTTGACTAGGGAACCATATATTCAGAAGGGGAAGGTTGAAAGTTTCGGATTAAAAATTACTTTACTTGAGAACAGGCATTCAGAAAGGGGACCCAAATCATGCATCGAAGCGGCATGCTATGATGACGTGAGGTACCGAAAGTAGTTCAAAAGGAAATAAAAGAACGAATAAAAATAGTTTCACTCATAATTCCTGGAAGAGAGAGTTATAAGTGAAGTGTAAAACAAACAATAGCAACAAGCTACAAGTAGTGTGTACAATCTCCAACAAGCAACATGTAGGGACACATAACAAAGAGAGGGATAGATGTGTATGATGGTCAAACCTCTTCCCAGCATTCACCAACCACTTCGTCGACTGAAGCATGAAAAAGAATTCACACTCAGTTAACACTAACACATAAACACATAAATGTGTCAATTAAAAACATTGAGATCCCTATAAAATATCACATTACAACGAAAGCTATAAGACTATTAACATCCTGGAACTGTTTTCTGTGACGAATCTGTTCATTTTTGGTTGTACTTACGAAATACAGACAAAGCTATCTATGGTATTTCGCATTTTATAACGTTCAACCTAGTAGGTACCTACCTACCCCCTTCTTGGCTCATTAGTAAGTCTCATATGACGCGATATGTAATTTCAACAGGGCTCCAATTCTGTATGATTTCCCGCTTATCTTACCACGAGAAAACCAGGTCAATATCGTGTCTTGTAAAGCCTAACCTATCACAGAGTACTTTTATACGTAGGCTTTCATTGTGTCATAGCGAATACGTTATTAGCAGATGTCGTGATTAGCTCAAGGAATTGACGTGGTATCAAATTAAGGAATTGTTAAGTGGTCAACCACTTGCCAAAGGGCATATTTTATTACCTTTCCTATTCTTAGAAACAAGACGTGCCAAGGCAAGGCCACTTTAAAATTTAGAATAAAAAGTTAAGTCGTTTCGAAGTTTACCTTCGTGGAAACCCATCACTCAATTGGTCGGTTCTGAGTCCGGTCAAGTTAGCCCAAAAAATAAGGGTACGTTAACAAAAGTTCGCCATAGAGCTAAAAATTGGTACGAATGTTCGGAACACCATTATAAATGAAATGTAAAAAGTCCCCATCGATCCCACTCTTGCAAAAAAAATTGTTCAATGTCAGAGTTCGCAAATAAGGGTTTATTGCGTTTTATAGCCAAACGGTAAGTTTCATGATAAAATAGATGAAAGAAAATGTAGATTATGCAATTATCTATAAAAATTGTCTCCCATTTATCTCCTAAACGCCACAGTTTCTGAGATATAATGGTTGAAAAAGTTGTATTCTTCATAATATACACACGTTTCCACGCCACCTGGGAGGTAGTGTACTTGGCGCGTTTGTATAATTTTTGTCTCACCTATTTTTATCATAAAACTTACCGTTGGCTAAAAAACGCAAAAACCCCATATTTGCGAACTTTGACTTGAATATATTTTTTTTGATCGATAAGGACTTTTTACATATAATTTAACATGGTGTTCCGAACATTCGTAGGTACCAATTTTCAGGTCTATGGAAATTCTTGCACTTTGAAAAGTCTAGTTTGACCAGACTATTAAACATTTAAAATAGAAGTCGCGTGCACGATAATGATATTGTTTTGCCTTACACATGCATGCTGTCACTGCATGTTACAAATACTTTTCATTACTAAGGATTTTTATATAGGCGCTAGACTTTATAGCTGGTATTATTTACCAGACGTTTGGGAAAGGATTTTTTTTCGTTATAAAGGAATTTACTACCGCATTTAAATACTATGATTTGATTTGACATCTCGTGGCATAATATTAATTCTAATCCTGCAAGAGACTGAACCTGCACATTCTTTGTTCGTGTCATATTCTTTGTCCGTGTCATATTCTTTGTTCGTGTCATATTCAAATTTTGTCCTACGAATACCGAATAGGTTTCAATTTCTGAGCCGTGCAAGCCTCGAAGGATTGATATAATCGGTTGTATTGAGTTCGAGTACCCCGGCCTCCACGGCAAATTCTACCCCAGATATATGAATTATAGAGAGCAGGGAATGTTTATGTAGCTGCTAAAATACACATCAATTTCCCCGTTCAGGGTCGTCGTATTTGTCGGCTATGAATTAAGTATTATTATTTGTTTAAATTCTATTGTACATACATGTTGAATATCATGATATGAGAATGCATCAGTGAAGGAGGTAGGATAATCTTTTGTTTTTGAATTACAAAACTTTGAATAAAACTATTTAACAAAATATTTACAGAAAAATAATTCCATAAAAGATGTTGGGCTTTCAGTCAGCTATAGCTAAAGACATAATTTGATTGATTAAGTCATCATACATCGACATACTTGACGAAATTGTAATTAGGGACTGCAAAAAGGCACATGAGTTTAATTGGAGAATTATTAGGTTACTAAGGTGAGACAATAATTACTGGCTTTAATAGTTTTGAGTGAGTGCCAGAACTGCTCATTTACTTATTGTAAGATAAGGTAAGGCACATATCGATAAAAATGATCCAAAATATAATTCATTTTCTGAATTGGAATTCATTTGAACTTTAAAGTTAACAAACAACTTGAAAGAATGAGATATCCTTATTGTCAAGAACCAAATTACAATCGCAGTCCCTAATTGCAAGCCAAGGGCCTAAATCTATTTATTTACGAACGTTGCAATACTGTCGCCATTGTGTAGAATTTGTTTGGCAAATCTGTCCACAAGTCACAATGCAGAGACCATTGCAATGTTTGTAAGTAGACTTGGTTCTCTGAATTAAGCATGAAAGTCCTGGCCGTCAATATCGAACTTACCAACAATAGTAACAGAGGGAGCGGCGAACTGAGTACCGTAATGCTCCTGCTGATTCCTGCTAAGCTCAATATTAAAGCTGAAGTCAGGCTGGCTATCCATGGAGTCGCTGAGGGCCGGGGGTGGCGGCGGCGGGGGTGCGTCGGGGGGCGCAGCACCTTTAGTATTGTTGTTGTCATTCAGGATCTCTGGCAGCGTCCGTAGAAATACACAGTTCAGCCACACAACAGGATCAGTGCAAATTTCGACATGCATCGCCACGAGTGGTGATCTCATCCAATTAGGGGTTGCTAAGGTCGGTCGGTTAGAAAGTTGTCTACCAATTTGTGATTGAAATTCGTCATTAAACCGAAAGATATATTTCAACTTGCCAAATTTCTATTTGCTTTATCATATATTAAAGTTTCATCATGCCTTCCTTGTATAAATTGAAGTAACGGAACTGAATGTCTCATTGAAACATAGTAGATAGAGTAAATATCAATCGGTATGAATATTTGTAGACACTGATACACCACTTTCTCGACCCTCCGTACGTGTTGACATCGATTCCTTAATTACGCACGTGTGATTGCAATTACTAGCTTCCAATGCCGCATTTATCGATTGAAATTATTTTAAACAAACAATAAAAAAGAATAAAACTCAAATAAAAAGGATGGGGAAAAACCACAGCTCTATGGAAAATTTCCTAACCAAACAAAACGTCAGTCCAACCGGTCCAACAAAAAAACCTGTAGAAGGGGAAATTCTCTATTCTTCAAACGATTCAGATGAATAGCAATTAAGACCGTCACTCCAGAAAACCGGAAATACTGCACCCTCTAAAATAAAAAAAACAAACCGAATATTTTAGAGAAAAACACGAAACCTACATATCCTTCCCCAGAACGACTCGTCACCGCGGGGATTGTTGACGGCCACCCTCCAAACCTAAAAAAATTACTATATATCTACATTCAATCTCAGATCATTAGCAAATGAAGCAAGAGTAGTCGAGTTGGAATACGCGATATCGCAAATTAATTATGACATTATCGGTATAGCTGAAGTGAGAAGACAAGGTTATAAAATTGAAGACAGGGGGAGATATCTTCTATACTACTACGGGGAAACAAAAGGAAAAAATGGTGTTGGATTCCTAGTAAAAAAACAATACAATACAGAAGTACATGATTTCACCGCAGTATCCGAGAGAGCTGCTATATTACAAGTAGGTTATGGAAATAAATTCTCTATATTAAAAAAAAAACAAGAAAAACAAAACAAGGCAAGAAATGAAAAGACTGAGTAAACTATACAGAACAATACACAAAAAAATAAAACAGAGCATAAAAAAGAGAAGACTCAAAACAATGAGAAAATTCATAGAAGAAACAGGCGGAATAAAAAAGGCTTCTAAAAAGTTAGAAACTACCAAACATGTCATGACACAATTCTAAAATGCCTCAGGAAACACCGTCACACACAGGAAAGACCCAATGGCGATAGCTACACAGTTTTACAAGAATCTCTAATATGTGCAAATATAAGTCAAGAGAAACCACTGTCTAAAAATTGCGAACCAGCCCAGAAAACAGTACCACCTTTTTTAGAAAGCGAGATAAAGATGTCTATAATAAAACTAAAAGCAAGAAAGAGCCCAGGACCTGACGGAGTATCAAACGAAATGATAAAAGCTGCGAAAGAAAAGTTAATAAAACCACTCACTAATCTCTTTAATCGTATCCTATGAATAAAAGAACTACCAGAAACATGGACATGCTCGGAAATAGCTCTACTGTATAAAAAGGAGACCCCAAACTGATAACCAATTACAGACCCATCAGTCTTATATTCTGTCTGTATAAATGATTTGCATCGACTCTACTAAGACGTGAACAGCGAAAATTTACGAGGTCCAGCTTATAGAACAAGCGGGATTCATGAAAATTTTCACAACTAATGACCATATATGCACACTGAAAGTTATAATCGATCGGTACATGGAATATGACCTCCCCTTATACGTAGCTTATATAGATTACTCGAAAGCTTTCGATTCAATTTAACATGACTCCATATGGTGTATGTATGTATTTTAAACCAGCCAGGGGGAGACTACGACTACATAGAACTCATCAAAGCGATTTACTTGAGAAGTACAACAATAGTACGTCTAGACACAAGAGGACCAACATTTCAAGTCGAGAAGGGTAAAGCAAGGCGATCCACTCTCCCCAAAGCTTTTCATCGCAGTCCATAATGCGAAATCTCGATTGGAGTGATATGGGAATAAACATCAATGGAAAATACCTCTCCCACCTCAGGTTTGCGGATGACATAGTACTGCTGGCGGAAAACCCGCATACACTCAACCATATGATAGACTCCCTTAGTCGTCACAGTGAGACCGTAGGGCAACAAATTAAATGGGAAAAACGAAAATTATGACGAATCGTGAAGAAATACCTATATCCATACAGTCTTAGCCCATATTATACGTCGCAGAATATATTTACCTTGGACATCTAATCGCAATAAAATCCTGTAAAGAAAAAGAAATCGATCGTAGAGTGAAGAATACGTGGAACAAATACTGGGCTATGAAATAAACTTTCAAAGGTCCCGTACCCACAAGACTGAAAACGAAAGCGATGAACATCGGCCTGACACCGGTTCTTACCTACGCATATCAGACGTGGCCACTTAAAAAATCACTCTTGCATAAAATCAGAAGCTGTCAAAGAGGAATAGAATGGAGCTACATGCACATCAAACTGAAAGACAGAGTCAAAAGTTCTCTTATAAGAAAAAGAACAAAGGCGAGAGATGCGGTCAAACAGGTTCTGACACTGAAATGGAAATGGTCAGATCATATTCAGAGAGCTATGAATGAAAGATGGTCACAAATAATTTCATCAATATTGAGACATCTGGAAAGGTTTGAAGGAGGCTTTCACCGCAATAGGCGGCCCTTACAACAATACTAAACTTATTTAAGTACAAAACTAACATTACTAACAAATAATTAACTAAGTACGCATCACAAAACTACATGTAAGGGATAAAAATAAAGGTAATAAATTAATTAAAAATATATATATTTTAAACGTGGGGACGGTAGTTAAATGCTGTCAAGAAATTACTCATCTAGCAAATAACTAAAACCAGCGGTTTGAAGCGGTTTTTATAAAACATTAACGTTTCTTGAAAAACGAATCGATGGTCAAACGTAGACATGCTGTACAAGTTTTGGAGTACAAACAAGCTTTATTTACACGTTAAAAATAGTTAATAATATTTATATCAATGTTCTTATTCATAATGGGTATTGGAACTGTCCAGTTGTTCACCGTTCATAGATTACAGGTTATTATACTCGTAATTAGAGCGGCAATTAGCCATCAGTTTATTCGAGTGTACAAGTACCTAAATTATTTAATTAACATTTTGATGTCTGTTGTTCATAGTTCAGGCTTGGAAGTAATCAGGGTGTATATTGTATCATATAATTAACTACTACTCACCGGCAATCAGGGCCACCTTACACGACAAATGATTGAATACATATATCGGTGTACGGATATAAAATAATGTTTTATTTCTGTCAATCGTTTGAAGATTACAAAAACAGAATGATGCTTTAAATTTATTTAATCATTTGTAGTGCATGTGTACCCAAGTGCATGCGTGTGCGCATACAAATTTGTGTCTTTGAATAAGTTATGCCGTAATACAGAATCTGTAATACTATATAGACCGTGTATTTTATTGAAATACAATCAAATATGTCTAAATTATTTTGTCTTGAAAGCCGACACAGTAAAGATTTTGTAAGGACACATAACTATTCAAATATACGAAAGAACAAAGTTTTTCCTTTGTCCTGTAATTTATTTCAAGTATCTTTAATACCCACTTTTATTATATTCTTTCATTATATGCGTAAAAGCTACTTACTTGAAGATTTATTAGGGATTTATTTTTATATGCTGTTTTAAGTTAAGTAGGTGTATTTAACTTGAAGCAACGTTTATAAATAAACCTCTTACTGTGTTAGATGGTCGCGATTGCTTTACTTGTTGGTTTATAGATTTTCTTACAAAATCGTGACTTGCGATTTTGGTCATTAATTGTTCACAAGTTCTTTTAACTAACTCAGTTGCCAACTCAAAATCTGGACTAAAGAGCGGAGTCTGAGTGTTTAAAAAAAAAACACATCAAATCTCGAGGCGTTTTCAGTTTTGGATCTTGGATGATTTATTTTAAATTTTAAAAACTAAAGATTTCATTTGATTGAGTTCCGAAGAGTACTTTACTGTTATAATTGTAAAAAATATATCTTCAACTGACCAACTTTTGAATATGGGAGGTAGTGATCGCGACCATCAAACTTACATATTATTATAATACACTATTTACTTCGTGCAACACATGCAGTATTGTGACGATGTGGTGTCTCTCCGAGCGGCTATCCGTGCATTAAAAACATGCCAATTGGGAACCAAACCACTGTATTTTAACCCAATCAGCCAAAGCTACCATTTATCTATGGTACGTAAATCAATTAAAAATGCCGTTTGAAAGGGGACAACTTACATTAAAAAATTAGACACGATAAGTAAAACTGTGACAAAAAGTTAAAAGTCGGGGTTTTTATCCAATTCTGAAGTTACCTACTACTTATATTATGGTCACGAAAAATGGCGTTGCAATGGAACCGGTGAAACGGGGCTACTTTCCACAGGTTTTGGCATAGTATTGGTAATTACTTTTTTTAACAACCAAAATTAACGTTTTTTTTTATTCCAACAGAACAATTGGCTATTTGGCCTTTGGCTATCAAACTCATACTAATATAAAGCCCCACAGGTCCCCCAATGTTTTTTTTTATAATGTCAAAGTTACGCGCGGAAGTGGGGTTTCTTTGACAAGGCATTAAAATGCAACTTATGTCAGAGATTTAAAATGTACTACTACTAATGTTACTTGAACATCATTTTGATTAAATAATTCAATACTGTATGCATTATACAAGAAATTTAAATAAAAACAGCAAGTTTTAGAAATCAATAAGTCATTTTTATTATCATTTAAGTAGGTTACAAAATTATAGGCACTTAATCATCATAGACACACTTTTAGACAGTATTTTAGCGCACTGTTTAAGTAGCCCCATAAACTGTCAAAATTACCCCTACTGTTAAAGTAGCCCCGTTTTACGGTATATAATTTAATAGTATGTCGAACGTGAAAAACGGAATTGCAAAAGTATATAATTTAATATGACACATTTGATATGTCAGTGTATTCCAAATGATAGGTTAGTGTGAATAATAGGTCTTTACAGTATGAAATTGCCGTTTTGTATGAAAAAATTTAAACGAATTTTTTTCATGTATTTTTTATTTGTATTAATCGAAGTAATCACCCATGCAATCAATGCATCTTTGCCATCGCAGTGGCAGTTTATTGATGCCCTTCTTAAAGAAATCAGCTGGACGGGAGGCAACAAATTCTTCAAAGGCATTTTGTACTGCCTCTCGGGTATTGAATTTTTTTCCCGCCAAGAAGTTATCCAAATTCTGGAAAAAGTAGTAGGCTGTAGGCGCAAGGTCTGGTGAGTAGGGCGGATGACGGAGAGCTTCCAACCCCAGTTCTTGCAAGTTGGAGACCGTCTGCTGTGCAGTATGAGGTCGCGCGTTGTCGTGCAGGAGCAGCGGAGACGAGCGATTGACCAATGCTGGTTGGAGATGTGCCAGCTTCTCCATCATTGTGTTCAGTTCTTCACAGTACACATCTGCAGTAATGCTCACCCCGTTTGGTAAGAAGCTGTGATGAATCACACCGGCGCTAGACCACCAAACAGTGACCATCACTTTTCTAGGGGTAAGTTTTCGTTTAGGGCATTGTTTAGGTGCTGAACCAGGATCCAACCAACTTGCTGAGCGCTTGCGGTTATCAAACAGAATCCATTTTTCATCGCAGGTAACAATGCGGTTCAAAATTCCTTCATTTGTGTGTCTGTTGAGCAGTGCAAGGCACGTCTCGACGCGTACTTCGCGCTGACGATCATTGAGTTCGTGGGGCACCCATTTGTCAAGCTTTTTTACCTTGCCAATTTGACGCAAATGGACCAATATTGTTTTGACGCTAACGTCGAAAGCTGCTGCTAATTCAGCCGTAGATTGTGTATCATCAGCTTCCACAATCGCCTTTAATTCGTCATTGTCGACCAAAGTCTTCGGACGACCGCGAGGTTCATTTTTCAGGTCGAAATTTCCAGAACGGAAGCGAGCAAACCAATAACAGGTGGTGCGTTGGTTTGTAGTGTTAGCTCCGTAAACGTCGTTGATGTTGCATGCCGCTTGTGCCGCGTTGCTGCCACGACGGTACTCATATTCCATAATTACTCGAATTTTTAACGTATCCATGATGACGAAAAAGATTGAAATGCGATGAAAATGTAACACTAATCAATAAACAAATGACTACTTTTGGAAAAAAAAATCCATGTTTTTAAAATAAAATTAATTTGAAATTAGAATTCTTACCCAAACAAAAATTATTTTGATTTGAAATGGCCAGTACTGCAAAACGGCAATTTCATAGGTAAAGACCTAATATTTGCCTAGCGTACCATCGATCACTAATAAAGAACTTATCAGTGATCGATGTAGCGTACCTAATACTTCAATGTTTAAAAAGAATTTGCAAGCCGTGTGCTCGATGGGGGCTGTATTATGTAATTTTGACGTTCAAAAAGTGCTGACTCTCAGCCTATTTTTAGTAAATGACTTCTAATTTTGATTCGATTTCCCGTCGGCAAATATTACAAACTTCCGTGTTCTAAGACATAAGATATCGTCACATTCTAAATTCAAGTGCGGGCCCATTTATTTATAATCAGCCTATAATGTTCCCACTGCTGGGACACAGGCCTTTTCTCGGTGAGAGGGAGTGGGCCGTAATCCATCACGAGGGCCCAGTGCCGGTTAGTAGATGTCACTAACACACACACACACACACACACACACACATGTCTTCGAATTGGTTCTAGGACATGCCTGTTCCCATACGATGTTTTCCTTCGCCGTTTTAAGAGCAGTGGCGATGAAATAATTTACACAAAGTAAAATGCCTGTCTAGGTCGCCTCACAAAAAAGAAAAGAAGAAAGTTGTTCCCATTCAAGTGGCCATCAATCTACGTATACAAGGGTGTCTTACGGTCCTCAGCAGCAGCGGCTTCAGGCGGGGTGTGTGGTGGCGACGCGAAAACCGGTGGTGCGGCGTTCAGTGGTGGCCATTCTTCAGCACCACTCAATGGTTCTCCGTTCTATATTCAAAATCATGTTTAAAACCAAAGAGTCCTGATAGCCGATAGGTTATTAAAAAAAATGTTAGTACCAAGAAGCTTATAGATAAAAGTGGAGGTAACACTCTCAATTCCTAAGTGAAGACGACTGTGGGCTAACGCTCTCTTTCTAAATACATACATAAGAAAGAGAAAACACATATCACTGTCTCATTCTTATATATGTATTTAGAAAGAGAGCGTTAGCCCACAGGTCGTCTTCACTTTTTAATTTGGAGTGTGGCCTCCACTTTTATTATAGATAAAAGTGCTATAAAGCTTCTTGGTTAGTACCTAGAGCTAGAGTTACGCTGAAGGTTTATGTCATGTCTTTCTAGGAAACTTGTAAAAGAAAGTGGTACGGATCTAGAAGAACATAAATGGGAAAATAAACTGTTTTTAGCACGGATGAATTCATTTGTCGCTATGTGTTCTTCCATATAAATAAAGTTCTCACATACTATTTCGTAATGTGTACTTACGTACACATTATGAAACTCAGGATTGTTGCTGCAACATACCTTTCGACGAAACCGTTTGAAAAGGTTGAGGAATTACTTACATCAACCAAACTTTTACTTCACTGGCTCTACGTCCGTTGCTACTTAGCTGCCACTAAATAAACATGAGGAAAGCCAAACAAAAATAATTTTAAACAAGGAAAAACAAAATAAAACTTAAACAAAATCTTTTTTTAAACAATTGAAGTTCGTATCTAAAATTTGTTAAGGTGTCGGGGAGTGTTAAAATAAACTTAAGAAATATACCTACATATACAGGGTTATTGGAAAAACACCGACAACCTCTTAAGAGGTCATTGTACTCATCATTATGAACAACTTTTACTATGGGACCAAACCTGAAATCGCAAAAAAAAAGTCTGCTGTTCCCTACATTTATGTTCGTATAACTCATGAAAATGTAGGGAACAGCAGATTTTTTTTTTGCGATTTCAGGTTTGGTCCCATAGTAAAAGTTGTTAATAATGATGAGTACAATGACCGCTTAAGAGGTTGTCGGTGTTTTACAAATAACCCTGTATAAGGGGAACCAAACATTTTGTTTTTATAAATAAGGAAAATACAAAGTGAACTGAAAACACTTGATAAACTTTTTTTTACAATAGTGTGTTTGTAACAAAAAAATATTTCTTACGATAAAAGGAGTGTGAAAATAAATTAAGGAAAGTTTCAAGGAAAAATTAGAAGAAAAATCGTGCAAAATATTTTATTATGTGTTATCGTCTGGGGCGGCCCACCTCATCGCACTCCTCCACGATCAGCGAGGGGAAGTTGCCGACCACTCCGTTAGCTTCTCCGCGCCACCAGCCGTCATCCACGTCATGAGCGTTGCGGGACACAATGCGGATTATCTGCACAAACATTTAAGGCATAAAGGAATTAATTAATTCATCGGTAAATGTCAAAAAGCTCCAGCCATGATTCTGAAGTGATCTCACCTGTCCCTCCTCCAGGTTTAGTTCATCAGGGCATTCAGCATCATAGTCATATAGAGCGAAGCAATGGCCCAGAGTCGGCAGATCAGTTTTGGGCGGCACCACTTTCGGCTCAGTTACGGCAGCCGCGACACCGGTGGTTGGCCACTCGGCCACGAAAGATTCGGCCTGAGGCGGCTCCTCGCCTTTCGGCTCTTCGGGTTTGGCAGCTGGAGCCGAGATCACTGAGATCTGATCGGGAGACTGGACCACGTCGGCATCTTCTCCTTCCACGGTGTAGTCAACCGAGGAGAAAGAGATTTGGGAGACCAGGCCCGGAGCCCCAGTGCTTGAGCAGGGCTACGCAGAAAAACAAAAGTTAGTGTTACAATCATTCTAAGAAAACAACGTTGATCCTTGTGAAAATTCATTGGAAAACGAAGTCGAGTAACAGCTGCTAAATAATAATTAATCTCCCTAAAATAATATTTCTCGGAAAAATGTAGCGAAGCTTTTGCTTCCCGAAGAAAATAAGATTTGCCGAAACCTAGAACCATAAAATGAATGACGGCTAGTCCGATCGGGTTCAAATTTTGCGAAATACGCACAGGATGCAAGTAAGAAAAGTCTAACGTGGTATGCTAATCAACTGAGGACACTATTGTAGTACTATGTACTACATTGATTTCTATTTCCTAAAATACTTCAGAGTAGTCAGGACGATATACACAAATGGGTCAAGAGGTGGCGAAGCAATTACAATGTCAGCCCAGGTAACCTTTAGTCTGAGACAGGGCAAAATGAATCGCCTATCTATGAAACTAGGTCGTCACAAACTTCCACATAAATAATGTGAAGTGCAGCATGCGCCAATACAGGGCTATCCGTAAATAAAAAAATAAAAAACTGCTATTAAGATGTACTATTGCTCACTTTATTTCACTAAGTGTGATCGTCCTGTACAGTCACGAGCACTAATATGTATCCGTTTATCAACTTTTAAAAGTGTTTTTCTCCTATTGTATTGATTGTAATTTTATGTTATTATGAAAATAACATTTTGGAACCCACACTATAAAGAAATACCAAACCACTCAAAAAGTATTGCGAAAAAAGTTTTTATGTATGAAAGATCGGCCAGTTAAAAAAAGTAAAAGTAGGTACGTTTCAATTTCAAAATTTCCCTCTACATTGTTTGCGAGCTAATTTAAATTATCGTATCTCATAAAAAAAATGGATCTGCGCCAGGAACATTTTCGCACTATGATTTTTTACGATTTCAAGTGTCGCCTGAAACCGGAAAAATCATACGATAGACTTCAAATGGCATTCATGGATGAAGGCTCTTCTAAGGCAACCGTGTATCGTTGGTATAACGAATTTAAGCGCGGTCGACTAACTTTTGGGGAGGAAGAAAGAAGTGGTCGTCCTTTGACGGCTGTTACGCAAGAAAACGTGCTAGCAGTGAAAATTTAATCCACGACAATAGGCGAGTTACATATCAAAACATTCAGCACATACTGCAAGTTGGATCGGGAAGCCTTCACGAAATTCTACACGTGCATCTTCGCGTGAGGAGGATAGTTTCACGCTGTGTGCCGCACAACCTCACCGATGCTCAGAAGCCGACCCAGGTGAAAACCCAACCGGATCCTCCTGTCGGCCTCTTTCTCAAAGTTGTATCTACTGACCTGGATGACTTGTCCAAGGTAGACATACTCCTTCACAACTTCGAAAAGCGACCCTTCGATGTGGATTGGACTCGGCAAGACGTGAGAATTGCTCATGACTTTCGTCTTGTCCAAATTCATGCCGACGCCAACCCGCCGAGAGGCTCCGTTTAGGCTGTACAGTATCTGGTCTAACTGTTCCAGTGTCTCTGCCATTATGGCGATGTCATCGGCAAACCGAAGGTGTGAGATATATTCGCCGTTAATATTAATACCCTGTCCAGTTCAGTCCAACGTCTTAAAGATGTCCTCCAACGCGTTGGTGAACAGTTTCGGGGATATAATATCCCCTTGTCGCACCCCTCAGAGCAGTTGAATGGGGCATGTTTCCTTATCCTGGATCTGGACAGTCATCGTAGCAGCGTCATACAAACATGTCAACACCTCGATATAGCGCCAGTCAATTCGACATCGTTGCAGAGAGGCCAGAATTGCCCATATTTTGATGGAGTCTAAGGCTTTCTCTTAGTCCACAAATGCCAAACACAGCGGTTGGTTGTACTCTTCAGTCTTCTGTACAATTTGTCAAACAGTATGGATGTGGTCAATGATACTGAAGCCTTTTCGAAAACCTGCCCGTAAAAATCATCGACTTCCTCGAGTATCTCGGACTTTGAAGTGACGATTCTGCCATCCGCTGTTCTTAGTTTTGTCAGATGGGACCTCCCTATTACCTGAGCGAACACTTTCGACCCTCGGTTTCGCTCAATCGCGACCTTAATGTCGCGGTGATTGGAGCACCGAAGATCGCGTCGCGTCAGCTTTCTTATTTTTAAGTTTAAGGCAGAGGGCCTTAAACCTAAAAATAAGAAAGCTCTCTGACGAAGACGGCTACGTAGAAGGCAATTCTCGTCTTTCCCTCAAAGTCCGAGAGTCTCCGAGGAAAGTTTGGACACCGTACTTTTTCGCAGCGACGGGAAAAGTCTGCGAGACACGTCACGTAGTGCTTTGACGACCTCGTCGGCCTTTTCGTCAACAGTGCATGTGGTTTCCAGCAGGGCGAATCGATTTTGAAGTTCCATTTGGAACTTTTCGGATCCTAGAGCAGTTCGGAGCTGCGTAGGTCAGAGGGTAGGCTTCATCATGCGGATTCTGTCAGCTCAAAAATCTATATTATAGTTTTTCGGACAAGCCTGTGATCGCTTCCGGTATTTAATCTGCTGATCATGGAGACATTTCTAAATATGTGCTTCTTATCCGTCATGATGAAGTTGATCTCATTCCTTGTCACGTTATCGAGGTCTGCCAGGTCCACTTCCTTTGGGGCTTCTTTTCGAAGAACGAATTCATCAAAAAAGAGCCAGTGTGACTCCAGGAAGTTGACCAGCATTTGCCTCCTGTGATTTCTGCGCCCCAAACCGAACGGTCCGGCTTTCGATTTGCCGCGTTCTTATACTCCCACTTGGCGCATATACCTGTATCATTTTCAGGTAGTACCTGTCAGTGAGCTTTAGTACAAGGTACGCTACCCGTGTCGACACACTACGAAGCTGACACCACCTTGGGAGAGCTGATCACCCTCGCGGAAGTAGAATAGGTCGCCTGACTCCAGGGTTATCGTATTCTCCCCCTGTCTTCGGACTTCAGATAACCCCAGTATATGCCAGTTAATGCGACCTAATTCTACCTCACGTTCAGCGAGGTGATTGTCTACTTCATCGAACGTCCATTATACATAGCCAGATGTAGTCATCGTTGGTAGCCTGTCGTAACCTGGGGATTCTTCGCACCCCCGTCGCGCTGTTACCGTGACCGCTACCTGGGCCTGGAATAGCGGGACCACCGGGAACTGGGGGCCGTAGTTTTGGCACTTTATCCATGGGAGGTTTGATGCCCATAGTCACCACGCTGGGCATGCGGCTTGTTTACCGCAGAGCCAGTCCTTTCGCAGCAATGACGCTGCTACCCGTCATCGCTCTGAAGAATTTACATTAGCTTGTTGGATGGTCATACCGCCATCGGTTTGGTCGCCAGCGCTTCGTCTGTCAGTGGCAGGGTGTACCGCGCGCAGGTGAGGTTACATTTGGGGAGTCCGGTTGTTGTGTGCTCCCCCTTACACCCGGTGCCGTGATATGAAAATCAAATCTGAAGCAGGCTCATCTCGGCGTGTTTACGACATCATTACAGATGATGAGATAGATGAGTCTTGGATTTATCAAAACGATCCAGAAACGAAGCGCCATTCGACAGTTTGGATGTTTCAAAACGAATCAACGCCTATCAAAGTGAAGCTATTTAGAAGCAGGGGGAAGATTTTGATCGCGAGCTTTTTCAATTTGACTGCCTACTTGGTGTTAATTCCTTTACGAAACCAAAGAAGCATCAATGGAATTGAATGGTATACTATCAAATGCTTGGTAGAAGTTTTCTCTGTTGTGAGCAACAAGCGACCAAACGCAGGGCTCCGCGGGCTACTACTCCACCACGACAGCGAACCTTCACACACCGCGCTCAAAACGAGGCACTTTCTGGGGAGCACGCTGGCCAAACTCATGGGTCTCCCTCCTTACAGCCTTGACCTAGCACCGTGTGACTTCTTTTTATTCCCGAAAATAAAAATTCAGCTCAAAGGGATACATTTTTCGTCGCCGGAAGCTGCGCTGTCAGTGTTCGAGCAGGCTGTTAACGAGGTGTCTGCGGCGGACTGGAAAAAGTGGTTCGAAAACTGGTTCAGACGCATGAAACTTTGTATAGATGCTAGTGGAAAGTACTTTGAAAAGATTTAATAAAAAAATATTCACATAAAGAACATTTATTTTTATTTTCGCAAAACTTTCTGAGTGTCCCACGTACCTAGATTATCGCTAGGTTGCAATCGTTATTTAAGAGAAAATCGCTTTTGAATTTGGCTATTTGTATACATATTAGTGCTCCTGACTGTACATAAGTTACTTTATTACAAAAAAAAACAACCGACTTCCAAAAAAACACTACAAAGTGATAAATAACTTTAATTTCGGAAGTCGGTGTCTTTGGAGCTGTATTTGAATTTTTTGTCACCGCCTTCCGAAATTAAAGTTATTTATCACTTTGTAGTGTTTTTTTGGAAGTCGGTTGTTTTTTTTTTGGAAAAAGTTTTTATTTTTCACTTTTTAGTGGTGCACATGTGCTTACCCCTTCACAGCATACCGGCGTGATGTTATGAACTGGTGTAAGCAATAGACAGAGATGAGATTTCAGCAATCCCAGTCCATTTGCTATCATTTATTGAGGAGTTCCGTTGCCTATCTCCAAAGTTCTTCATCAAATCTTCACCAAATTGAAATGAGACCACTACGAGAAAGTATTCTTCCAAAAAATACCTAAATCGCTTTGTGTGCCTATAAAATTTGAAGAGTTCTCTCTATTCCTCCAGGATGCCATCATCAGATCCTGACTTGATGATCATGGGACCACCTGGGAAGTATACCCTTTCAAACAAAAAAAACAAAATCCAAATCGGTCCAGCCATCTTCGAGTAATCGGGGAACATACATAAAAAATAAATAAAAAAAAAAACAAAAAAAAAAAGGTTCCGACGAATTGATAACCTCCTCCTTTTTGAAGTCGGTTAAAAATCACTAGCTTTTGCCCGCGATTTCATACGCGTGGACTTTAGAATCAAGTAGATAATCATTTTTTTTGATAATATTTAGCCTATTTTTTAAGTTAGACCTCTCGGAATACATCATTGAAAACTGCATTCAATTCCATGTAGTGGTTTTTGCGTGATGCGGTAACAAACATACAGACAGACAAAATTCTAAAAACCTTTGTTTTGGGTTCTGTTGCTCTAATAAAGACCCCCCATACTATTTTTTCTTTAATATCTTTAATGTACAGACATCGGCCTGTTACAATTTTATTATATGTATAGATTTCTAAGTGCATGTCGTCAGTCTAGTTTAATCGATTTTCTTTAGCGATCGATATACCTCGGAAAGGCAGGTACTTAAGTGGTATGAACTTTGAATACAAGCTACCGGTGCACGTTCATTCAATAAGCTAACTGACCTAGATTCGCAGAAAAGCCACAATTTGATGAAAAGCCAATATTCCAGGAAACTAGTTAATTGTTTCAAGAAATATTCTCGCAGGCAGCCTCTGTTCCACGTATTAATTAAACAGAGCCCACAGCCTCTTTGTGCCTCAGTACAATACCTACACCTTGCGCAAAATCAGTAAAACTGTGACCTATGAGTTACCTAAACCTCTTTGTTATTTTCTACATAGTCTTTCTGTAAGCCTATGCTTTTGTATTTGTTAGTCTGTCACTTCCAATGACTACAGCTTTATTTAGTTCTTATTGTTATTTACGATGACCATAATTACCTGTTCCCTATCCACATCCAGATAGTTATGGGGCACATAGCCTTCTTCCCCGCGGTAGTTTCTGGCACGGAGCCAGCCGTCGCCATCTCCTTCTCCAACGACCTCCAACTGTTCGCTCTCAATGATCGAGAGTTCATCAGGATTTTGAGCCTATTTGAAAATAGTTGTGTAAGAGCTAGTCGATTTCATGAGTATTTAGTCATTTGGCCTTTTGTATGTAAGATCAAGTATGAATTGTGTTTAGCAGCTAAGCTAAGTCTCTACGCATTATCAATGATGACGATCCTGTAGTCATACCCAGTTACGTTGTCCCACAACTATGTAAAGCCTCCCTTGGTAAAGTATTAATCTACGTTTGTTCCCCAGCAAGCCTACGCTCCTGTGCTGTCCATTGTGCACTACTGGACAGCACAGAAAAAAGACAATACGTAGAGGACTTAACCAGCTAAATATGTATGATGCAAAATGACTATATCTACGATGTAAAATGGACCTAAGTAGATTGAAATAAGCTTTTTTTACGATGTAACCTTCTAATAGAGTTCTCTTTGTTTCTCTTTCCAACTAGCCTGTATCGTCACACTTCAGGACAAAGGTCTATGCAATAATAATTATAGTGTCGAAAAGATTAGTGTAAAATTGGTAACTTACGAATACCAATTCAGCAAAATTAATTAGTACCTAGTCAGTAGCTAATAGATTTAGAAATTCAGTGAAGATGCAAAGTAAGAATTGTAGGGGAGCGGAGAGTATTGTCCCAAAAACCAGTTCGTAGCATTTTCTACGTTGGAGCTATGATGTTCATTCAGCCTATTTAGACAGCTTTTTCCTGTTCATGATTTTAGTCGTAATAATATATATAGGTGTGTGAAACCAATAAGCTAACACAAGTAGGTCTGCCTGCTACGCAGCTATCTTGCGCCGTTTTCTCATGAAAAGTTCGTTGTGACTTCCATTTTTTACGTTGAAGTTAATTAACCTATTTACTTCTTCTCTTTCCAAGGCTTCAGCACTCGCTAAGTATCTGGAGGTCTGCAGTATATACGGCGCTACGTGTACTTAAATAGACATAACCCAGGGGTACGTTTATTTAGATAAATGTTCCTTAAATGTTGACAGTATGATGCATAAAATGCCTGCTCGCTTAATTTCAAGTCTGCATAAGTTAGCAGGTATAGGATAAGTTACCAATCATGATGTCGCATTCCTCATAGGATCTGCGAAAGGTACTGTCGTGATCGAATTTATTGGCGGGTGGACTATAATCCTGCGTGCAGTGACGCGAGGTTCAATGAACCATACACGGGCAGTACTTCCTCATTTACTCGTCTGATGGATCTATTGTGTGCGTCGCATGCGATGCACGTCACTTTATGAATTAACGTCGGTCGAATGCACTCGTCAACCCTTTTGAACATTTGCACCCCTTGCACGAAATCGGGGAAGACGGAAGGTGGAATATTCTCCAAGTATGCTCAATTCGATGGATACGATTTGCCATATATGTTACTGGTTAATATATATTTTAATTACTTACCAATTTTTTTTGGATAGGTAAATGTAAAAAAAGTAATAGATGATACATTCCTAGCATTTTAATAGTACAATATCAACTTCATGTTTTTTTTTTTTTACAATATTGTTGGTCTGACAATGAATGAACTAGTCTAACATGAGGCCTGTAAGGACACAATCAATTACCAATATTAGTACTAAGATTACGTCTAAGTTAAATTAACAATCAAATTTAATAATAACGTATAACATGATGAAGTAGCCTGATTGAGTCACAATTTGAAATAAAGCTTGTTAGAGGTTAAAGGAACAAAATATAACTTAAAGACGAGATATACTTGCTTTTTTTCTGGGTGAAAACATTTATTTCCTATCTTTTAGTTTACATAAATAAGTGTCGAGTTAAAGATACTAAAACTATATGAGAGACAACAGATTTAGCATCTAAGGCCTAGAGACAAATCTGATTGAAAAAATGTGCTATTCGCGTGTGTTGTTCCGTTCACTCACAACCTAAAATCATAGTTTTGCAATTAAGTAAAATTTTCTGATATGCGCGCGACATCCAGGATTATTTTCCGCGCAGATTTGTCCCTAGTCTAAAGCGGTGTACAATATCAGAGAGACAATTCTCATATTATTAAGAACGACTGCATTCTAATCACAGTTGGAATCCTATTTTTTTTTACAATGTTTGTCCCTGAGATGAGAGTGCGACTAGAAGTTTACGTTTTTTAAATACAAGAATTGACCTTCTGTAGCACGTTCTAAGTGAACTAAATTAACCACTTGAGCGGTCCGGAGAGCAATAATTAGAAACATATATAATCATGTTTTCCTTTTGCTCTTTTCCCGGCATACTTACCGAGTAAGAGTAAAGCGCTGTGCATTTATAAAGCGGGGCCGGGGGCACGATCACGGCTTCGGCTCCTGCAGCCTCCTCATCCCAATTCACTTGAGTGGGGTCATCCCAACCCACAGTGAGCTGTTCGATGCGCATGCGATCTTCCTCCAGCAAAGCTAAGGACACATCCATGAAAACGTTGAAATTTATTTGCAGCTGCGCTAAAAACCTAAGAGTTTTCTGAAAGTCCCTGTGACTAAGCATCATAGCTTCATATAGTAAGTATGTGTCTAAATACATCCACGGTTTCACCCCGTTCATTTTGGGTATTTTCTAAATATCGTCATTATTACATGCCGTATTAACAAGTCCTATTATTTTCGACCCTGTCAGCTCTTTACGCGAGCAACGAGTAAAAGTAGTTTATGCAACGAAAAATATGCATAGTCAGCAACAACTAAACTGTAAGTAAATATTTTTATATTGTCTGCAGCATCCGACTGCGTCAAGTTCAAACGGAATAAATGTTACGCACACAGTAACAATTCATGAAATGTTTACAAACAGATGTTAATTTAACTTTTTTTTTTGTTGGTTATAGATCTTAATCATTTATCGACTGAACCTGCTGTAATCGCCTTACCAAAATGTTAACGCTTTTGGACTTTGTCACAAGTAGACGCTATCTACTTAAATTTCGTTTCACGTCTTAGAGCGCAACTTGTGGTTCAACAAGGTTCTATGGTAAGGTTTTCCTAGGCCTATGTAACTGGTACTTACCGTCAACATCTTCGTCATGCTCGTCTTCGTTCTGTGAGCCGGATGTGGTGCGCTGGTGGCTGCTAGAAGCGACTGCAGCTGAAGCGGAAGCGGAAGCAGAAGCAGAGGTGCCTTCACCCTCGGTGTTGTCGCTGTCGTAGAATGAGTCTGAGCTAGGCTGGTCCTGGTGGGCAAAAATGGTCTGTTATTTTATTGTTCAGACGCCTATGCATTACTATATTGTTATTATGTTTTTTCTCTTTCAATAAGTACCTACCGTATGTGTAACTAAAACTAATTGACATAATTAGTGCCAATTTTTTTAAATTGTCAATTCATTCAATAACTAAGAAATATTAATTTAGCCAAAAAAAGAAAACTATGGAGTGAGAAAAAATACTATACTAATGCCCCACTTGTGCGTTTAATTGGATTGAATTAAAAAATGTAGACTTTGTAAAATCAGAGTTTAGTAATTAATATTTTAACTCACGTTGCGTTACTAAAAAGTAACACCAGCTTAGGTTAACCAGGAATTCGTGTTTTTTTTTTGAGTTGGCAACATTTCACTTTAGTCGTCGAAACATATTAACGAACCAAATTTTAATGGAAATTGTATATTCATCTCATTCGCACTAAATTACGAAACTTATTACTTTCTTGTCTGATGACTTAATACCGAATTTTCACTTATTACAACGTCGAACAATATAAATTACAAAATAAGTTATCAGCGAAATTCATAACGTCAATTTATTTTGACATTACTAAGACTAACCCAGAGTTTAGAGTCTGAAATCTCCCACATTAGTAGGTTTATTATTTATAAATTTAACTTTAGGTTTCTGTATAACTCTTGTTGGAGTAAGATGGACCCTGAGCTAGCTTTTAACTCCAGGATAATCCATGAATGCGCAACTGGGCATTAAGAAATTAAAAATGTTTGACCAGTAAACACCCATCTAAACAATCTTAAAAGGAGAACAAAAATGAATGCAAGAAAAACATACTAGGTAACAGCTTAGAAGCACAAATTATAAAATTGCAAGTTAGTCGGATACATAATAAAAAATTACAAAAAGAAAGAGAAGAGAAAATTAAAAATAAAATATGAAAAAAATCAGCCAGCATTATAAGACAAATAATAAAATTTCTCTTTTTGAGTTGTTGTATTTTTTGCAATATTATTATTTATTTATTTATTATTACTTAATATAAGAAACAAAAATAAGCCTCGCATATAAAATAAAAACATTTTGTATTGCCGTTTCTACACGTCGTCGCCGACGGTAAACTCGCTGATCAATCGTATTAATACTCTAGAATAAAAATTAATCCTGTGCCTCTTTATAATCACAGAATCGATTGCTATATCTTTTTAAGTTCCTATTCATTATAGTCCTCTTCGAGGTAGCCTCACAACAGACGGGTCTTTAAATTAATATCTCATATTATTATTTTAACCCGCTATTTTATTCCCTCCGTCGGCACTTTTTATGCACTTTTTTTAAATTACCTGGCAAAAGAGAGTCACGCAGAGGGTTAACAAATGAAATATATACATATATATATATTCTCAGGCCCAACTGATTTTGAAATGCTTTATTAAGCAATAGAAAATGAAAACGCGCTGCTGAATTTGCGCTGTTTCAAGGCTCGGCGTTTAAATTAAAATGATCACTATCACTTCGCCGTCGGCTAACATCTTGTGACGGTCAGCTACATCCCGACGGCAAATGCAGAAACGTTACAAATAATAACAGCACAGCGTAAAAATAAAAATAAACAATAGCGACAAAATACATCCTTTTCAGACATGCAGCGCAACAAATCAAAATAAAAAAATTAACTCAAAAGAACAAATAAATAAAATGAGATCTTATTACAAGACTCGTTTCAATACTCACGGCTGCTCCAGAAGCGTCGGTGCGGACGCTGAGCAAGCTGCTGCTCCTGGCCATGGGTTCTGCCACTGCCAACAGGTCTATTTCCTTCAGCCACTCATCTACAGGAGCGCCGCTCACACGGAGACACTCCAACCGGGACTCATACTTCGCCTTCGAGATCTCCGAGCGACGGATATTAGAACGCAGTTCATCCAAACGGACCTCAAGCTCGGGACCATTAGGGTCGTTCGGGTCCACCTAACAAGAAATACATAGATTCAAAATCAAAATAATTAAAAAATTTAATATTTCATTTCACATAAACCTGCATTGGCACATATGAAATGTCAGAAGGTAGGTGTACAGTTCCAATTTGTCTCTTCCTATGGAGAAGAGCCGGCAAGACACTCCGCGGTTACTCTTTCCAAAATAGTTAACTTTTACAATGATTTCAAATTACAGTGATTATAGGTATGTGGGGGTATTACAGGCCTGTCAATAAGTACCAGGTGCTTAGAGGAATGAAAATAAAGAATAGAAAATCGTCTACAAATCTACAGTCGGTAAGGCCTACAACATTCTCTCATTCACAATATGTAAAAGAATCTACCTATATAAAATGAACCTATTTGAACCAAGTGAGATGATTTCCATGACAATCACTAATAAATAGTCGAAATTAAAATTGATATATAATTTCAAATAATGACGAGAATATGTCAGACATTGTAAAAAATAAAAAGAATAAAAATTAACATTGTAATTTGGGAGCAGTAAATAGACTTTCACATAGTTATGCTGTTAAGGAATTAATGACAAAATTCCCTGCTTTCAACGTAGTTTATTATCTTATAATATGCTTTTTTGATAAGGACACGTTTGTTATGAGTTTTAAACTTTCCATTGCTAAGTTCTGTAATCAAATTTGGCAACTTGTTATAGAAGCGGATACTGTTTAATGGAAATTACTTGCTAGTTAATCTAGATTTTGGAATCACAATTTCTTCTGTACTCGTATTTAGATTATGGAAATTGCATCTTTTTTTAAATGACTTAAGTTTTTGCGAACTTACAAGATATTTTCTACTATATCAAGAGAAGGCAGAGTTAGTATATCAATTTCGTTGAATTTGTTTCTAAGAGACTCGCGAAGGCCCATTTTATAGATTGCGTGGATTGCCCTCTTTTCTAAAATGAAAATTGAATCCACGTCAGCTGTCGATCCCCACAGCAAAACGCTATAAGACATAATACTGTGAAAATGAGTTAAGTTTACTAACCTAGCTGTGGCTACATCAGTCAACTGCCTTATTTTTCTTACTGCGTAAGCAGCTGAGCTTAATCTACTTGAAATAGCTCTAATGTGGGCACCCCATTGCAATTTTGAATCTAAAGTAATTCCTATAAATACAGTTCCGAAATAGCATCTAGTTTCTTACCGTCAAGTTTTAAATTTAGACCTACTTGGAGTACATTTGGTAACGAGAACTTATGACACTTAGTTTTGTTCGCATTGAGTAAAATACTATTAGCCCCAAACCATTTCGAAAGAGCATCTAGACTATCGTTGACATGTAAGACATCCGTATCTTTTCTATTTATTCTAAAAATAAGAGAAGTGTCATCTTTGAATAAAACTATATCCGAGAAGTTAACTATCAGGTAACGAAGGTCATTAATATAAACTAGAAATAAAAAAGTATTTAAATAATAAACTTATTATAACACCTGTACACGATTAAATCGTCACAGTTACGTTTTTGTTTGAATGGTCGAAATGAATGCAATTACACTGTGATTAAATATTTAGATGCGAACACTTAAATAAGTATAAAATAAATTCTAACATCACTAGAACATGAAACTACAAATTAATTTTCGATTTATGTATGGTCGAAAATACCATACATGCAGTATATCACAACGATTTACAATGAAGTGACATCGTAGAACGTAACCAAAAATGATGTAAGTAGTGGAAGTTGAGGTAAAACACAATAATGAGACTCGAAATTAACGTATACCGCATATCTCACCACTAAATTCCTAGAATAACCAAAGAGGGACGTAATTTTTTCCATTATTAGAAAAATAAAACACTTTTTGTTGAAATTTAAGATTGTGTACTCTTAAAGACTGTCAGAAGAAATGCACTCCGTGTATGACAAGAGTCAGCCGCGTTTTACTTCATTGATTCCGTATTGGTTGGTTCTGCATTATATTTTCCATCGCTTTGATTTTTTTTGTTTATAAGGAAGTGAAATGTTTTGAGTGAAAGCGAAGATGTTTTGTTCATGATGTTGAAAGTTACTTTTTGGACAAGCTGATGAACATACTATACTTAGCTGTTAGGTTTTAAGGCTATTCATAGCAACATTTTATACTTAAGTGTAGATTTTGAGAAAATAATTGTCCATTTCTGCCGTAAAAATCAAATAAACAACAGAGAAAGCTCACCTTTTGCCCAGCATCTCGCATAGCTTGATAGACGTGCATCTTGCGTGTGGCGTCTCGCACCAGCGACGTCTCACGCAACACGCGCGTTGCCCAGCGGCGGGCTTCTTGCCCCAGCGTCTGCGCTACTGACTCGTGCTCAATGGTCACCGTGTCAATTGGGTCGTTGTCGCACGGCTCAAACTCGTACTGCTTGAAAATATCCCGTCTCATTAGGTTCTTTAAAGCTTTTATTGAACTTAGCCTAAATGGGTAAGTTTAATCCTAGGTTTAAGCTGCAAAAAAGAGGTAGTTAGACAAAAGGGTAGAATCTGGCTCATTTCTGGATCAGTTTATACAGGGTGAAATTGAAAACATGCGACAAACCGAAATGGGAGATTGTACTCATCATTATGAACAACTTTTACTAAGGGACCAATGATGCAATCGCGAAAAAAAAAACATCTGTTCCCTACATTTATGTTCGCATAACTCGTCAAAATGTAGGGAACAGCTGTTTTTTTTTTGCGATTGCATCATTGGTCCCTTAGTAAAAGTTGTTCATAATGATGAGTACAATCTTCCATTTCGGTTTGTCGCATGTTTTCAATTTCAACCTGTATATTTGTCTGTGGCCGGCAATAACTTGAACATGCATGAAAAAGAATAATACGGTGACATTTCATTGGGTGGCGCACCAAAAACTAATTTTAAAAGTAGCAAATTTCCATCCCTTTTTCATCCTGCAACGTGCTGACTTTTCGCCAACTTTTAATTATGCACTTAGTATTAAAACAGCACACCATGCTTACCTCCACTGCTGACAATACTTACAAAAGACGGAATGATATAGTATGCACATCTAATGCAACCTCAAAACATGTCTTACTAGAAATATATTTTACATTCTTAGGCCCATTTCTGTACAATAGGTTAAATAGAAAACTAAGTATCTAAAAATTAAATTACTTTAGCTGTAAGAAAATTATACTTAAATATTTACTAACCATCTCTTATGCACAGACGGAAGATCTACTTGTTGTCTGCAAATAGAACGACTAACATGCTATTATTACTTTTATTCCCTAGTTTTAATTTACTTTTACTATACAGATTATTAATTTATTATATTAAGTATTTATGCACTTCATAGCCTGAAACACAGGTTTTCAATCTAGTTCAGGCAATAAGCAACTGTGTTCTCATTTTAATTGTTAAGATACTTTGTAAATGTGTTCTTTTTTTATAAATAAACGATTATTTTTACTATTATTATTTGAGGATAGAACCTAGTAGTTAGTTTCCTCAAATGTCACCGTATTTTCTTTTTCCTTGCGCTGTTCAAATTAAAATATTTGCCGATTTTGCACTTGTCGTGCTAGTTTGATGGGCTAGTTGTAAAAATAATTTTATGAATAACCTATCAGGTGCTCCTGCGAAGTATCTAGGTTTTTTGTATCTGTATTTGTAATTGGTTGGGTCATGCCATTAATAGTTACCACTAATTTTCATGGGTGTTTTCGCAAATCTTTGTAGAATAGAGTCTATTCTTTCTTTCCTTAATAAATAAATTAAATTCATCATTTGTAGACAAAGATCACTTTTCTCGTCCTTTTATTATCTTTTGCTACAAAGTAACATTAAACGACTGAAATTTAATACTAGTACAACAACCACAATATACAGAAATAACAGCACCACCAGTAACCACATTTTTATAAAACTTCCCTGTACATATTTATTTTAGCTTAGGTTAAGCGTAATGTAAAATATACAACACAGAGAAGTTTTATATAAATGAAGAACAATTCAGTGTACAGATCTGACTTCGTAACGATTTTTACGTATGTATAGATTTCCTCTGTCACAAAACAAATTGCATGGAGACGTTTACAAAGGGAACATTTAAATATGAATTATTTCATTTGTGCAGTTACTTTCCATGTATGAGACAGGAACACTTGGAATCAGTAAGCAGACAATTACACATTGTCTGTCTAAGTATTATCTAGTAAAGTGATTTAGCTGATAATTATACGGTAAAACCGATAGCGGAGTTATACTATTGTTACATTAATTTTTCATCGTACATTTTCAACTAGTTAAGGCTCTTTGGATAATATTTTTCAAAGAGCCTAGTTGTTTAGAACTGCAACCATTAGGTCCATTATCTTCGAACATACCTGAATATGTTGCTTCAGCACTGGGTAGTACAGGTAGAGACACTGCAAGTTGTACTCGCGAGTGAGCTGCTGCGCCTGGTCCCTTATCTTGCCGAACGAGTGCTGTGTGGCTGAGCAAGTCAGCAGCTCGGTGCGGCCCATGAAGGTCAAGAACTCTGAGACCTTCTCGTAGACTGCCGCCTCCATGCTCAGCATGCAGTTCTGCAGCTCCACCAGGAAGTAACGGTTCTAAGGGAGAAAGACGGAGTTACGATTTCTTTCACAGAGTTTGGAATCACCGGGCCGTGTCTTTACGAATAGAATTCGTGTCACCAAAAGTGCATCAAGACAAATCGTGATTTGAATTTGGATGGGGTCAACTTTTTGTATCCGTCATTTTTCGATTCGTGAGTGTGTGAATACTACGGACGTAGTCGTTACAGGTGTAGTAAAACGAGATTTCATCCATGTATGATTGTGCTGTTTTAGTAACTTTAGGGGAAACCGACTTTATATAGCAATATCCAGAACCCAGTACTGACCTGGTGGGCATTAGCCGCGGCGATGCTGAGAAGATAATCGTTCCTGGCCCCTGTAGACTTCTCCTCGAGTTGGTCCCGGCGGGAGGACACCTTCGCACTGTTCTTCTGCAGCGACGTGATGGATTGGAAGAAGGAACCCTTCTTCTTCTTCAACCTTTGGGGATAAAAAACATTATTATAACGAGATGAGGGTTTTGATCGTTTCGGTTTGTTATATCACAGTTTTGACAGTTCATAGATCTCATTTATTCAATAGACAATCACTTTGCATACACGAACGCGACCGCTTTGGTTACCTTAGGGTCTTATTAGACAAATATCAGGGTCAGGGCCCTTTTAGTTTTAACCACATTCTGAAAAACATCGAGATACGACGATAGACAAAGTTGAAAATTAAAATATCTCTATTCGATGAATGAAAATTGAAATTTTTACACTCTGCACTTGTCTTGTAATTTGTATTCATAAATTAGGTACTCGATATTTCAAGCTTAAATTTTCGGTTCAGGTATATACCTAGATTTATAACAGTCCAGTATCCATGTTGTGGTAGGTAAACATGTGTGTAAGTGTTACTAAAAATTCTTACAATCGCTACGTATTTGAAGTTAGGGGACAGTTATGTGCGTATTTTGGCAACTTCCCAATTGCACCGCCGCAGAAAGGTATCAATATAATTCCTAGATCATAATGGCTGGTATTCAGTTCAAACTTATTTATTATGATGTATTTAAGTAGTAAAACTTGCCAGCAAATATTTTGAGAAAACCTTTCTCAATTTGCAATTTTTTCTAATTCAAATGTTTTTTTGAACATAATGGACGGGATATGTTGCATGTTGACGGCAGCGCCCATGGTAAGTACTTAATGCATGTTAAAGTAGAAAAGGTATGTATCAATTGGATACCAGTTAGAGGCAGTAGGTGTGATTGCAGTTTCAATGTTAAACTAGAGTTAAATATCGGTTTGTATAAATGTATATTTTGTTGGTAGAATATAATAAAAACACCGAATTTAATATAGTTTCTGTGTGTCTTTTACATGCCGTGGCGCCGACGGCATGAAAAAGAAAAAAAATCGGGCGAATTTTTGTTAAAACTTGAAGTGCCATATCAAGGGGGACCTAGTCGCGGGCTCGAACTCACTGGTGGGCCTGGCTAAAAATCACGCTGTCTCACCAGGCTTCGTGTCCGACAGAGATAGTATCAGTGATGAGCAGTTCAGTTAGACGCTAGTCTATCCGCACAACGTTATTGAGTGAGATGCAGGATCATTTATAGTAAAAAAAATCACGAAAAATTAAGGAAAGTCTTTTGGAAGATCGGGTTTTATGAAAAAGCCAATACATAAATCAATAACCAATAACGTTTATTGAACTTTTCGATAATTGAACTTTGTCGGTACCAACTTGGTTTTGGAGATTTTAAACTTCTTATATTACTTAAACACGTCCAAATTTAAGTAAAATTAGCAAGAATAACGAATCTTTGTTGGCTCCTAACTTTTTAATGGGTTTTTATTTTAGTATTCTGTGTCCGTACAGTAAATATTAATATTGAGACAAAACGATATCATATTTTACTTTGGATGTGCCATGTCAACAGTGGAGTAAAACACTCCCGAAGTTTGTATGCAAAAAATGTTGACTAGGTTCATCTTAAGGCCGGGTTCTGTACCTAGGTACAAAGACGATAAGTTTTAAAGACTTACTTCTCTTCAATATCCTTGGCTTTGTCTCGGACGTCATGCGCGGTGTGCTCCTCATCAAAGTACAGCTTCTTGGTTTTATCTACATCGGAAACCGTGGTTTGTAGCTCCTTGTGTGCTTGAGCCAGGGTATCTGTGCACTGGACAAAGAAAAAAGATGTGTTAGTGTTTAGTAGTTAAGGTGACTTATAGGTATGGCAAAAGGTAACCATTATTGAGTGTTTAATGTTTAATTCGGCCATATTTAGTTGAGTCTCTCTTCTGTGCTAGAATCATATGACGTCATAATATTGATACCTGTTGTGATGACCCCTAAAATAAAGGGAGTACGGACGTGGAGCTATTATTTGCAAAAACTTAAAATAAAATAGACTTGGGTCCCATTTTGGTAGAAAATACTACCTCATATCAATTACGAGGACTATTCATACCACTACAATAATGTTATATAAATAATGAACATTCTACCTACAATCTATATTACATATTATATTATGCTAGCTGACCCGGCGAACTTCGTACCTACCGCCTAACAGTTAATGAATGTCATGTTAACTTTTAGCTGAACTTAATTAACGTAATCAATAAAATAACAGGAATCAAGTATTTCAATAACGTATCAGCAAAACATTTGCTTTATTAAAGTAGTGTATTAAAGTGTATTTTGCTGCATTAATTTTTTTTTAGTTGCTGTATTAAAGCGTATTTTGCTGCATGGGTTGCACTTGAATTGATTCTCTTCAGTGAAGCACCTCGTGAATTATACCTACTACATTTTTAATTTTTTACAAATAAAGCAGATAGATGGTTTGCCGACACGTAAACATGCCACATACAATTGACCATGAGAAAAAGACGCATTTTCTAGATTTGTTAATCATCATGGCGAATGCAAGACGAATCGGAAATTTAATTAGTTTAAATTCAAAGGGCATGACGGTTGGGATCATCGGAAGCCTCGGAATGAGAACTTCCTCACCTTTGAATTTTCCTTTGAGTATCGTCACGTCAATCACATTGATCATCAGTTTTCTTATATAGTTTTGAGTGGTTTAGATTTCGAAGCATGATTACTGTGGTTGTAAATTGTGCAGTGGTAAGTCAGGCACATCCAAGGAGTTTATGCAATAGATTTGAATGAATGTAGAGTACCAACGATTTGATTCTGAATTACGAAGTTTAAGCCATCTACTTATTTGTTCTTAGCAGTCAAAATTGCTCGCTAACTCAACCATTTGTTATTTTTGTGGTTAGCGATGATATTCGGGAATAGAGCTCATCTTTCTATAGGACGAAATTCGGGGGAAATTACATCAATCCACTCGACTCGTCGACGGGAACACGGCGATTACTGATAGTCAGCAATTGCTTGGAGACAGTAGTAAAAATTTGAGATATTATATTTATTGATAAACGGATAATTGAAAACCACTGATCGTTTTCATGTGAAAGTAATTTCCAGGATTTAAATAATTTAATTTACTAGTCGGACCGATAATTAATTAATTCAGTAAGGCAGGATCAATGCCAGTGATGTGTATTTAATTAAACCCGTGAGTATTCGTTAATTATATTGAATGTATACTGCGGATAGCGAACAGTATTTTACAATATTCAAGCAGTATTCCGTTGGGTTTTTATATGAACTTTGTTGTTGTGAAATAATTCAATATACAAGACTTTTTTTAAAGCATTTGGTTAAATTCGAAAGAGATCCGCTTAGTTTAAGTAAATAAAATCATTTCACAGTGAAAAGTATATTTATGCTACGGCGTTGCATTTTCGCGTAGCACTATCGCGTAGCACTATCGCGTAGCACCCGTAGACTACACGATTTATTTAATTTGAAGTCTTGAATTTATTTTCTGTGAAGCTCATACACCCTTGTTGTTCTCATTAGTCCGGGTAGATAAGATGCACCTACGTATAGGAGTGTCATAATTACATTTACTAACAATATCTTTGTTCTAAATACAATACAAATGTGTATTGTATTTAGAACAAAGATATTGTTAGTAAATGTAACTTTAAACTTTTACTTTTTTTACTTTTTGTTACTTTTAATGTAACTTTTGTGGTGTTATTACAATGGTAATAACACCACAAAAGTTTCAGTTCATTGCATAACCATGCCCATTGACATTTGAAAGAGTCTGCACAATTCTTTGCCAGTATGAACATTTGTATAAAAAATTGTATCTGGATTAAAACTTCGAATACCTACTGCGGGTTGGTAGATGTCACATACATCTACCAACCCGCACTGGGCCCGCGTGGTGGATTATGGCCCACTCCCTCTCACAGAGAGGAGGCCTGTATCCCAGCAGTGGGGACAATATAGGCTGATTATGTACCTATGTTATGTACATGTTTTAAACGTGTCTAAATGTCATATTGTATCTTCTTCAATTATTGACGAGATTGAGTTCAAATCAGATATTTCACTTATAACTTAACAGCCACATAAGAGTACTTAAATCTAGTTTCGCGGTCTATTTGTCGATTACCTACCCATCTTTTTGTTCCCATCCATAATGTAAGAAAATGTTGATGGTTGTAAGTTATAAATAATGTTTTGTGGGAACAGTATTTCACACAAGTACAATTGAAATAATTGGAGATTGTTCAGCAATTAGGAAATATTATATGTTAAGGCTATGGTTTATAAGAAGAGCTTGTGGCTAAGTAATAACAACCGCACGGGTTCAGGTATGCATGCCGCGGCTGATCCGTGGATGGGTGACAATCTTTACATAAAAACACCCTTCCGTCCCTTGGAACCAACGGCATAACGCGCTTTAAGCCGTTGGTTCCGGCTGTTATTCTTGGATCTTTGACAGTTGTAACGGGTTGTCAGAAGCCCGAAATTCTGATAACCAGTCTTACCATGGGGTATCGTGTTACCCAGTAACTGGATTGTGGAGATTAGATAGGCAGTCACTCCATGTCATCGTCATCATTTCAGCCGAAAGACGTCCACTGCTGGACATTGGCCTCCCCCAAAAGGAAGTAGTTGGCCATAGTCTTCGACGTCTTTGGCACCGCATGACCTCATTGATGCTGTAGTCATATAGTTTGATACAACTGCTTAGGGCATCAAGGAGGCCACACGATCCCGACTTGTGATGTATTTCTCTTTATCCTCGGCAAATATTTTCATAATTCATTTTAAAGGGAAACCGATTTAAACACTTTTTGAAATTGCGAAATAAATATGGGGAACTGGTGATTGAAACGGTCGCTTTAATGTTCACTCTTCGGGTCTTCGGTATTCTTCAGATCTTTAGTATCTTCATGAATTTAACAGATAAAATCTGGTAGCCTCATTTATCAGGTCGCACTGTCCCGGGTAGTTTGATGTAACTGCTTATGGCATCAAGGAGGCCACACGATCCCAATTTGTAATGTGCATCTCTTTATCCTCGGCAAATATTTTCGTAATTCATTTTAAAGGGAAACCAAATTAAAAACTTTTTGAAATTCCGAAAAAACAATGTGGACTTAACTTTGGGTTGGAGTATCCTATCAATTGGAGTATAGCAAACGCGACTATTCTGAATAGATAAAAACTTACTTCGTATGATTAAAATTATGGTAGGTTAAATCTCTTTCTATTATTCCGAGCTAAAATCTGAAAAGTTACACACACAGTCAAGATCGGAATAAATAGAAAGTGACAGAATAAGCGGAAATCTTCGAACACTTGCTTTTCCGATTCGCTGTGTTATAGATGTTACCGGCCAAACCCAATTTCAGGCCAAACTAGTTTGTCCTAGGCCAAACAGACTTATCCTACGCGTGATATGTCGCAGCCAACTAGATTAATTAGCCATTTCGTTAACAGCCTTTGGAAGTAACGCTCGCCAGCCGCTGCCACGGCGCCGCTCGCTTCGCTCGCTCGGCTCGCGCGCTTTTGGTCACAGTTCTAACCTAACCTAACCCATTTAATCGGCGTGCCCCGGCTTAATAAACCAGTTTGGCCTAGGACAAACTAGTTTGGCCTGAAATCGGGTTTGGCTGGTAATATAGACACATCAACTAATTGATAAACAGTGGATCTAATTTCAATTATTTTTCAATAAAAAAGTTACTAATTATACGAAAAAAGTCTGGGTTTCTCGTTCCGGGACTTTCGTTTATTCGGTCACAAGTAACATGAAACAAAGCTCTACCTTCTTAGCCACGTTCAGTTTGTGTTGGCGCAGGAACTTGGCTTCGTCTGCGATCTGCTGCTGGAACACCTCTACCGCAGCCAGCCTGGCTCGAGCCAGCTTCTCATTCTCCTCCAGAACAGTACGCCAGACGTTCCACATATTCCTGATGACAAAATATTGGGTTAGAGTCGACAGAATAAAACCATAAACTAGTCTAGTCTAGTCCTAGTCGTAAATATGTTACAACAACTTTGAGAAATATTTAACAGCCAGTTGCAGAAACGAACTTTAACTTTTCAAGCCGTCATTAAATACTAATATGCCATTAACTTGTTGCAGGAAGCAACATTAGACTCAATTTTAATGATCCTTTAATTTTAAATACTGAAGTGTGAAACGAAGCAATCTGTCACAGTTTTTGTTGCACAAAGCAAGCACCATTAGCGCCTTAAAGTTGTTTTGTGCAACATAATTAAATTAATGAAATCATAAGCGTTAATGATCCATTATGTAATGTGGCATTAATGTTTGTCTATATGCAACTGGGTGTATGTCACTCCAACCACGGGACACCAATCACGTCCAATCAAAATCCAAAGTCAGTCATTCAAATCAGATCTTTTAGAATGGTAACATCACGTAAGACAGTCCCCGTTAATGCCCGCTCATCACCACTTTTTTCTATTTATTTTATATAGAACGGCCGAAGCCAATTACACTATTTAAACGTAAAATTTATCTTACACAGACATGCATTCTTCTCACAACAATTCAAACATTCTGACAGTATCATCAGCTTCCATTCATTCGCAAACATATCGAGTTAGGTATGTGTTTGAGTTCAGGAGAGCGTTAATAGCGGCTAATGTCTAAGGAATAGGTGACTTGGAGTGTGCAACAGTATGGCTAGTTGGAACAGCCAGTAAACGGCGTTTTCTGCCACAACAGTAATTTTCTGGGACAAATAGATTGCAGATATAATTATGCAGGTCAGCACCCTAATTGACAGTTCCTTAAAACAAAGCCGAGGCGTCTGTATGACTCCTTCGCAGTGGATGTGATGAGGTCGTGAAAAGTGACGAATTTGACTCCCAGGTTCTTCATGGAATCAGTTCTTGTAATTGTATCTCCATTAAGTTTGTATAGAAAGTTGACTGGGAGCCGAATTCAACCGAAAGAGATCACGTAGCATTTTGACTTTTTAAATTCCATTTTATTTTCTAAACTCCACTTATTTATTGAATCTATATCTGATTGCAGGGCTTGGCAATCGAGCTCAGATTTTATTTCATAAAATAGTTTTAAGTCATCAGCATTAAAGAGGAATCTGGCATTCGCAACCACATCACATTAAGGAGGTAATTAAGAGACGGCCGACTACCAAACCTTGACTCACACTCGAGCGAGTGTGGTATGGGAGTGATTCATACGAACGTAATCAGACAAATTGTTGAGGGTCCCGCTAATAATCTGCAAGAAGCCGTAGAAGCCCTGGAACAACACCTATCGTACTGAGTTTTGACAGCAAGACGTCATGGTTGACTCTGTCGAACGCTTTTTGAAAACCAAAGTAAAGAACGTCTACCTAACGTCTGCGGTCAAGAGTAGTGGAGATATAATAAAATTAACTAGTGTAAGTAAGTTAGTATTGACGGATCTTTTTTCGCGAAAGCCATGCTGCTCATTGCACAGGTTCGGTTTCACTTGCTTGTAAATTCCTAGATGTAGGTCATACTCGAAAACTGTAGAACTTAACTGTAGATTTCGGTATGGGAGTCACACGTGATATCTTCCATGGTGGTGGATAGTCCAGATTTTAGTGGTAAATGTAAAATGTGGTTTACGGGCCGAATGAGAAATTCCTTTCCTTCGAATAGAACTGTTGAGTTTTATATTATTTATTCCGGTGTCTACATCACTTACAGCGAAGTTTAGTATATTAATGTAATTACTAATATTTCACTTACAGCGAAGTTTAGTATATTAATGTAATTACTAATATTTCACTTACAGCGAAGTTTAGTATATTAATGTAATTACTAATATTTCACTTACAGCGAAGTTTAGTATATTAATGTAATTACTAATATTTCACTTACAGCGAAGTTTAGTATATTAATGTAATTACTAATATTTCACTTACAGCGAAGTTTAGTATATTAATGTAATTACTAATATTTCACTTACAGCGAAGTTTAGTATATTAATGTAATTACTAATATTTCACTTACAGCGAAGTTTAGTATATTAATGTAATTACTAATATTTCACTTACAGCGAAGTTTAGTATATTAATGTAATTACTAATATTTCACTTACAGCGAAGTTTAGTATATTAATGTAATTACTAATATATCAGCTTGGATTGGCTGTACTCTATCCAGAGTAGCTAGCTAGTAGCTAGTAGCAGTCTAGCTTTGGTACTTCAGTTTGGAGGACGCTCGCGAAATATTCTGCAAACGCTTCAGCAGTTGCTACACCACTGTGAATTTTATCTTTGTGGGTTATGTTAGGTTCAAACCCGCCTTTTGATCTTAGGTTAGAAATATGCTGCCAGAATTCTTTGGGGTTTTTCTTAATGTTCCCTTCGATGCGCCTAATGTAAGTATCATAAACGGCGGATATACGAAACTTTGGGCTAGATCTATAGTCAGAGAAGTTCATATTTTTTATATGTTGTAATTGAAAAACCATTTCGGGGAATAGTGTAAATGATCATTATGGACTAATTTATCATGAAAAATATTCATATTTTATTGATATTTTTGATAAAATACGAATTACTTTCTTTGCCCTTCGAGTTACGTAAGCTTTCGCCGTACAGTTTTGTATCGATGCCTCAAAAAATAAAAAGTAAGTGGCAAGTATTTTCTACTATCTGCCAAGTGTCAAATTATAATATAAATGTCAAATGTATAAACATATAAAAGTTTTTACAATTATTATTCCTGCGACTTGCGTCATAATCTCGTATAAATCTCATTACTCTATCATTATTGTATGCTGTATGCATTACTTACATTGGAATTTTTGCTCCCTTTATTTCGGGTTGTTCCCAGGGGTCCACGATTCTATTGTTCTTTTTTTCCCATCGGGTCCATGAAAAAATTATAATAATGTTTTAAATGCTTCTAAATGAATTCCCAATGTTTTTATTATATTTCTTAAGCTCGATGTCTCATAATAACTTAACCACAAATCTGAGTCAAGCCTAGCTTGGCTACCGTCGCCAATATTAAGCAGCTTAACATTGCATTTGTAAATGAAGGGAGCTGGGCGCTAGCAAAACTGGCTCAGCTCTAAGAATCGTTATAGAATAAATAAAAATAAAAGGTTTTCAACTATAATAATTATAGAGCCTATTTAAGGTTTATTTAAGTAGAAAAACTATTTGCTAAATACAGAATTAAAACCAGGATAGTTGCCGCAGGGGTATAGTTGTCCCGATTGTAATTACTCATTTCGCGGATGGATCGCATGATATTTTATTTATTTATCGAAAGACTCTCCAATACCACTTAGTTGACCGTGTCGTATGTCTCTGTGCGATTGCGTTTCTCGGCGAGGCATCTATCGTAAACGTAATTTATTTAATTAGTGAACTATCCCTATGTGGGATACGTGTCCCTAAATATAGCGGTCCTCAAAAATCGCGAATTATCTGGAAATATAAAAGATAATATTTTTTTACTTTTCTTAAATTAGTAGATAAAAACCAAACTATAGGCCAGTTTTACAAATAAAGTATTTTGCTTTTTGTACTGAGAGCTAAAGAGTAATTTAAAAATGTGTGACAACTATCCGGATTTTACCCAATACCTTTGCCAAACCCTTCGGGGGGAATGTTATGTTATAACGTGAGATTGGTCTGAAAATAATCATGTTTATTTTTATCTTTAATTTACCTGGAAGCAGTATGCATTAATTTGTGATTTTTTTTAGTCTACGTTAAAGCTTTTTACCGCTGCCGGTGAAAAATTCTATGTACCTAAACTCTAAAGTCTAAATCCGCTTTGAAATCAAATGAAACCCTTAAAAAGGTGGCAAAAAGGTGCAAAAGGATTACGCCAGCTCTGACGTTGCTCTTAACTACGCGCTATTTATTTGTCACAAAAAAGTTGACAGTGAAATAATATTTCGACGGACAATATTTACTATGCAAGGGATTTAAGTGGTTTTATTCCCACTTGCATTTTGGGTTGCATTTTTGACTAATAACAGGTAAGTTATACATCAATGACTAATCATTATACCATTCTTTTTTACCGAGGTAAATATGACCACAGCCATCTTCCACACATTATGCCGTATCCGGCAAATTATCACGCAGGCAAGCTTATCCTGGTTACCAAACCCGGAATCTAGACTGGTTCTGAGAATTTCCATTTAGACATTCTCAGTAACAATTTACCCGATTCAAGGATTGAATATTGCGCTAGCTACCAGTAGGCATATTTGTTAGGTAGTTAGTTTTCTACAACGCCTACATGTACGAGTACGAGTATTATGCTGAAATCACTGAATTAATCTTATTTTATTTAGCTTAGCTCATATTTATTGATCTCACTACGATCGCATACATTTCACTTTTCTATTGAACAGCAATTTTTTTTCATAACCTTTGAAAATTTTCTACGCCAGCCGTCTAGAATCATGTGCTGAATTCATTTAGTTACACTTTGTGCGTCGATTTTCCAACCACCGCACCGTGTTCATCGACGGTAATTCTGTTACAACAGGTCTCGTGGCGTAAGTCAATTTTAGCCAGGTAAAATTGAATTAAAAGATTTCTGTTATAATTTATATACTGTAAATAAAGTAATAAGCATCTAATAAGATAGGTTTAAAAAAAATCTTATATTTTCACTATTTTATAAAGTGTGGAAAGATTTGATGGATTTCATTTAATTTCAGTCATTATACCTTTATGAGGGTTCTTTAATACCAGCCTACGTAGTTGTTACATAATCTGACTAATATTTCTGGAGTTTAAAAGAACCTGTGACCTCTAATTTTTTTTGGTCTTTATTCTCAGAGTAGTCAGATAGAAAACGCCGACCTCATCTTGTTTTTTAAATTTGATTCAAGTAATCAACTATTTTGACCTGGCTCAAGAGGTTGTCAACATGTGGGATGTGGATACAGCAGTCATTGTGCCGATAGTCGTGACGGCCAATGGCATTATAGCCAAGAGCCTCAAGCAACACCTCAGGAGGCTCTCGTTAGGCAGCTGGATCAAGGGCTTGATTCAGAAAGCAGTACTACTGCACACGGCGCGTATTGTAAGGAGGCTCCTTTCCTAGCAGCCGGTATCTTGGATCCTGTTCCCGATACCGGTGGGCTACTATTTTAAAAACTATACAGAAATAAAATCATTTATCATTTATTTATTTAGTCCAAATTAACACCGTGTAAGTATAAACCGAACTACTGTGCACTACAACAACAGAAATAATGACGAAACTTTCCTCTGACTATTACTTTTTGAAACTTATTGACCGATCTCCCATCAAACCTCCTGTCTGTTTGAGTAACACAGCTTTTAACTCAATAGACGGAGTAGGATTTAGAACTCATTACCACTAACTTCCCAGCATTTAACCATCGTAAGTGTGGCGCTACTTTGTGGGCGAATGGGTAAACAGAAACTTTAGTGGCAACGGGGCGCCTGCCTCCTATACGAATGTTAGATAGCGTATTTTTATACAAAATACGGTAGTTCGACACTTTGAGAAAATTTGTTGTAGCTGTCTTTATATACGTGATTTAATATCAGTAAAAATTCTGAATCAAACTTGCGAGTCTTGAGTCGTACTTGTGAAAGTGAATTTAGTAAAAAGTCAGTTGACTTACTACTTAACTGCCGTCGCCACACGTTGGGAAAATGTGCGTAAAAAGGTGTAGCGTCAGCTAATAGCTTACGCACACACACAACCGACTTCAACATTGTCCCAGATAGTACTGAGAGCTTCTGTGTTTACACAAACATTCACAGCATGTTTGTACACTTGGTATCCACAAGTAAAGCGTGCGTCGCTTCGTGACATAAAACTGTATGTACGATCGTGGACATCCATATCTATACACGTTAAGGACTATTTTTACTTGCAGCGCTCGGCCACTAGGCGGTAGGGGGCGGTTAACAGATGTGGTCATCGTGTTCACGGGATTTTGTTTTCAAACTGTATGGATTTCTTCCATAGTAAATCAAGGTTACAGAGTACGGTAAAACTACGTGATCTAAAACAAGCCAGAGATAATTATTACTGGCACGATTTTGTGCTTAAGTACGAACTCCAAGAGTTGACAAAGACAAGAAAATATTGTATTTCTTATCTAAGTTGGTACCTTCGTTTTCTATTGAGAAGAATGGGTAAAGAACAACATATTTTAGATTTTCATTTAAAAAAAAACTTCTACGTTATTTGTTTTAGTAGAATACCTATGTGTAATGTGATAAGTGAATATGATGAGTCTAGGTCGATATGATCCCCCCCTATTTTAATACAGTCGTCATTTGTAGATCATCATCATCTGCCTAGCCTTTTCCCAATTATGCTGGGGTCAGCTTCCAGTCTGACCAGATGCAACTGAATACCAGTAGGTATTTTACATGGAGCGACTGCCTATCTGACCTCCATAACCCAGTTACCGGGTAACACGATAGGTACCCCTTGGTAAGACTGGTTGTCAGACTTGTCGTCATTGGCAGATGTTGACGCTAAAAGCACGAGGGGTCAACCGCCAGTTGCATAATTTGTTATTAATTTTGCTGCTGTCGGCTTAACTAAATTATGAAGGATCTAAGGGAGCGCCAGTGTACGGCTTTGATCACAACAATGCCATCGGATACAGATGCCCTTTGCAACTGTGTGGTACCAGACGAATGATTGCAATGGGGAACAACCCTACCAGCGTTGATATATGTAAAGGATTGTAAGGGCCATTTTCGCATAACTTATATTTTAAAAATCCGTTAACGTATGACGTACAGATTTTGACGTGAAGTTTAACCAGAAAAGGTATAATATTCGTGTCTGTGTATTAGCACTATGATCAATCCCTGTTGGGGATTACTCTGTGGACAGTAGTCCCCAACAGAGGATAAACTACAGCCGTGCTTTGTGGTAGTCCCCACAGATCAGAGGTATCATAGCGCGTTTGTTTGAAGTTTTCTTATTGACATTAGTATTAGCTGGTCTCGTATTTCATTGAATCTCCACGTTACCACTGACATGCGGGCAACTGTGCTTATTTGCAAGTCTATATACTGGCATAATGCGAACAATTATTATTTACAATTCAAAATATGCATTAACTAGGAAGCTTAATTGGATATAAATTTCATTAATTTTGCTTTGTTCAATTAAATCGTTTAAGTATTTCAGCCAACACAGTTCTTTGAAGCATTCAAATACACATTAATTACTGTTTACTGGAACTGATTTTCGAAAGGAAATTACTAAAAATATTTAGTTAAAAAAAAATACTAAATGGGCCGCTCTTGACCTCGATCACGCCTGATGGAAAGCGATTGATGACGTCTATGATGGATCGAGTGTGCCCAGAAAATGCCTGTTAAATCTTGTTCAAGGCACTGGTACTCCCACGCATCGACGAAACACAGCAAGCTGCTTGACGCCGGACTCCGGTGGGTCGCGAACCAGGCGAGCGTTAGCTCTATCACCGCAAGTGAAGAATTGGCCAGTCATCAAGGTATTGGGTGTGACTGTCCAGGATGCGCCGAGCGCTCGGGTCATTCGAGTTACGGGTGGAACAAATTGCGCTACACGAGGAGGCTTCTTCATGCATCCCCATCATTTTCATCAGCCCATCACATCACTATAATGTTTCACATTGAAATCATTTCAATTTGTTTTGTTTACATACACGTAATATTTAATTATCTGCATAAAAGCTGATTTCATCTACATCAATAATCAAGATTTAACACTTTATACAGGGTCGAAAAAATGAATGGGTACAAAATCAAAAAATCAAAAGTCATTTATTCAAACTAGGCTGAGAGTCAGCTCTTTTTGAACATCAAAATAAAATTACATAAGACAGTCCCCCCAAAACGCCCGCCCTTCACCACTTCCTAGTGCTTGCTGGGAAGAAGAAGTAGCGGAACAAACTCCCCAGCAGCACAGCTGTCTGTTAAGTTAGAAGAACTTGATTCTATACAATAATAGGTAATAAAAATTACGAAACACAAAACAAAAAAAAAACATAAAATTTGCCATATGTCAGCTAGCACACGCCAATATACCATCAAAAATTGAAAACTAAAAATAATAGAAAATTAAAGTAAAGTAACAAAAGTTGAACTAGGACCTCTGGACTAAAATTACTAAAAACTTAATACAATTAACAATAACAAAACCATGGTCAGCAGTTCTGAAGGGAAACCACGTTAAATCCTTCAGATAGAATAAACTAGCGAGTGATCATTTTTTTGCTGGTGCGATTCCCAGTTTAGGTAAGCATGTCGAGAATCTGTGAAAACAGTTGTGTTTCTTTTTAAAAACAATTTTTTTTTTCTATAATTAAAATAATCTATCATATGGATATAAAGTAGGAGCCCATTGATTTTTTTCATTTCCATTCCTGTATATCTACGAATGTATATCTAAGTAAACCGAAGCTCGTTTGAGTCGTTACTTTATGTTTTGGTGATTAAAAATTACCGTGTTATGTCAAATAATATCAGTTTCACGGGTTTTGAAACTGCTATAAATAACCAATACGCACAAATAACAATATATAAGACTCCGCATTCATTTAAACCCATTTTTGCTACATAAATCCTAACAAAAATATGAAATATAACAAAGCGCAATTCCCTGTGAAAAACGCATCCTTCAGCTATACTCCGGATTAAATTGCCGACTTTAAAGCAGTGAGACTGAAATTCTAAACCGAAACATATTAGATACTGCATCCTAATAAAAAGAAGTCTGGCAGCAAGTATTATACTGAACGGTACTATACGTGAATACTTTGGTTAGAATGTATTTATAGGATCGCAGTTTCAGGAGGCTTGCATCAGATATAACTCACAAAAAATACGAATTTTGAGGGATCTATTGATTATTATTTTAATCACATTCGAAAGCGAATCACATTTTAATCAACATACAACCTGCCAATTGCAATCAAACGTAAGAAAATTAATTTCGGAGGTACCTCAGCGCATCCCCCTTAAAATCAATGCATCTGTTATAACCAATATATCTATCTATCTATATACGTGTAACAAATTCTTTGTACCCCATTTTACGAAAATTCCGCGGACGAAAGAGTATGGAATTTGGCACAGTTGTAGTTTATATGGAGAAAACGTGCAGTAAGCTAATGTTTTTATATAACAATGCATTAGAAGTACATACATTAGTTAATTAATTTACGATGTTGACAATTGGTGGAAGCGCCCGCCGCCGTGCAAAGCCGGCAGTGAGCCAATTTACATTGGACTTGGCCCTTTGCTTGCAGATCATAGAAGCATATCTAAGCAGATTCAACTGATGCTTTGTCGTAAATTATATTGCTCCCAAATTACAATGTTTATTATATTCTTTTTATTTTTTACAATATTTGACATATTATTGTCATAATTTGACATTATACACCAATGAGAGTGTTCATGAATATTCAAGCCACCAGTTGGCGCCACGTTGACAAGAGGTCTCCCAGTTCGACAATGAACTTAAAATATTTGATGTCATTCGTTTCATTCTTTCGTTCACCATTCAGTCCGTAGGCGCTTTGACACTTTTGACAGGTGCCCGGACCTGATGTCTCAGTGCTGCCACCTAGTGAACGTTATTTCAGAACACCCTCATTCTAATAACAACTCTTTGTTAGTGGTTGTCATGGAAATCAGGTCACTTGTTTACAGAGTATGCTAGTAATTGTAGACAGAGAATGCTATAGACGCCTGCAAAGCATGTCGCAGAAAGAGACAAAAAGAAATACGACACATTTTTAAGGTTCCCTACCGTGCGTGGAAAAATTACCACACAATTTGTGAAAGTAGAAAACAAGAGAAAGTATGAAAGTAACACTGATAAATCGATTATCATCGGTATAGGCATGGAATGTATGGAAGAAGATATGCTCCTGAACTGAAATACGTTGAGAGCAGGAGAGAGTGACGATGGATGACGATGATGTGATTCTAACACCGCACCATGTTTTTTTTTTTTAATGGTTGAAATATTAAGTCATCTAGACTTAATATTTCAACCATTGTCAACAACATAAAATAACACAAATTACTAAACATAAAGCACATAAATACTGAATTTTACAAGAAGACGATAACTATCTGCACGTTAACTGTCAAACTTTGTTTAGCAAAGTACTATGCTAACCTTCAAAAACGTGGCACACGCCGTGAAACAAAATATCTCATCGTTCTGTCTCATTTCTTTACGCGACATCGGCGTAACTTGCTCTTGTTATTGTGTGAATGCGACAAAAGACATCAATTTGTCTATAGCATTCTCTGTCTACGGTTTAAATAGATTCTTTTTTTCAATGTAGATTCTTTTAAATATTGTGAATGTGAGAACGTTGTAGGCCTTGCAGACTGTAGATTGCTGGCCCATTTTATATTCTTCATTTTCATTTCTCTTAATAAGTATCTGGTTCTTAGCCTGCACTGTCCTCCCATACCTATTATCACTGTAATCTGAAAACATTGTAAAACGACAAATTGGAACCATGCACCTAGTTTCTGACGCTTCACAAGTGCCCATGTAGGTTTATGTGAAATAAATATTATTATAATTTAATATTTTGATTTGATTTCAAATGTACCTAACTATAGGTAGAATCTAATATTCACAGTATTAATATTATAATTAATATCGCCAAGCATCACACAGGCTTCTGAGCAGAATAACGTTCAATTGCCAAGCAAGATGCAGGTAAACACTATGTGTTTGCACCCGAATGTATTAATGTAAACAGTTTGGAGCGACTAATTTGCATTATACCCTAAGCTTATTGCATATTTGATGATCTATAACTGGAATTCTGACAAGGTAAATAGCCTTGTACAGCCTCCAGCTTTCCAGAGAATATGGTTTGTTTTGTATTGTCACGGAATGTATTGAAGAACTGGAAATAATGATAGGATGAACGCACACTAAATTTTATTGTTTGGTGTCGAATAAACCGAATGAATCATAATTGTCATTATGTCAAAATGAAATTCAAAGATTATATAGTTACTATAAAAAAAATGTTTTTTAAAAAGAGATTATCCAAAGCTTGAAAAAGTAAAACTATACTTGGACTCATAATCGTATTCAGTAACTTGACAGTTGAAGGATTACCAGATTATGACAAAAAAAGAAAGTGAGGTGGTGTAAGAATGAATGAAATTGAATGAACTTACATGCAAAAAAACATATTTTAAATTTAATAACATAGCTTAAAAACATGATATGCACTATTAAAAATAGTAGAATTTGTTATATACTTAAATTCCACATGTTAAAAACGATTTTTTAAAGTTTTATAACGAAATTAAAATTAAACCATTTTTATCATTCGTTCTTTACGCAAAATCGTTCACTAATCGTACACTGTTTGTTTTAGTATGGTAACATTATTTTTTTCAACTGTCAAGTTACTGAATACGATTATGAGTTGAAGTATAGTTGCATAGGCAGCGCGCACTGGCGTGATGATAGGTGGAAGACAATGTGAGCATAATCAGCATATCGACGGTCCGTACGTACAATCCCCTAAGTGCTAGATCCGTGATTTGCTTGTTTTGTTTTCGTGACCTTCATGAAGGCCAACCTATACTACTATCGCTTTGTTTAATAAAAATAAGTCTAAGACGGCAAAATGCACTTTGAATCCACACACGAAACTTCTCAATTGACAAAAAATTGCGATGTAGAACAACAGTAGTGGTAATTCAGTGATTTAACGTTGTACTCGTATAATCTATCATGCCCCTGCCAACCTCCCCCGCAACTGCCACTTGCAGTAGAGCTGCGTTCGCACCAGACTGGCTGGTTAATCCGCGTGAATATCAATATTTAAAGTAAAAAAATATACCTCAAAGAACAATTATCAATAAATATGGTAATGTGCAAGCGTGTAAAATGAAAAAAAAAACAGTTACGAATATAAAAAAGAAAAATGATTCCATCAAAACTCGTACAGGTAAGCAAAAACTTTGAAACAATTTTTAGTCAAATACGTATATATTTAATTCAGTTCGTAGCTACTAGTAAGTGTATTTGAACTATTTAACTACTTGGATGTTCAGTTTTTGCACGAATCAAACTAATGTTTTGTCATCCCAACATCATTTTCCGTATTTGGTAGTTTTACATTGTTTTACATCGAAAAAAAAGTAAAGTTCAATAAATGTTACATACGTGATTCTATGCCGGAAAATAAAAAAAAAAACGATTTTATTCATAATAACCACTTACGAAATTTTACTCCGAGAATATCATTTTGATCTCGTAAGTAACTACCATTTCTGTTATTTTACGTTTTGTTTTTTTTTAGCGCCTGGTCTTGTGGATTCTTCTGACAATGAACAAAAAGATCGAAACAAAGGAAGTACGATTGAAGTCAAAGCTCAATTGCATACAAAAAAAAGCTTCTAACCCAGATTTAGCACATGTAGATAGTTATTTTTCCTACACTCTCTCCGGTTCAAGCATTATAGACGTATTAGAATAATCCAGCCTAGATTACAATCTACCCACGTACAATCAAACACTTATCGTGATCAGCCCTCAGCAGTCCAATGCTGGACATTGGCCTCTCCAATCGCACGCCATTCAGCTCGATTCTCGGCAACTCTCATCCAGCTGCTACCGAATACCCTGTGAAGATCGTTACTCCACTTTGTCTGAGGACGTCCTATCTTACGTTTGCCGATTCGTGGTCTCCACTCAAGAACACGTTTACCCCAACGGTCATCAGTTCTACGACTAATGTGGCCGGGGCATTGCAACTTCAGCTTCCTAATTCTGTGAGCTATGTCGACAATGTTGTGTCCTCCCGGATCACCTCATTCTGGATTCTATCCCTCAGAGATACTCCGAGCATAGCTCATTCCAGAGCTAGCTGAGTGCCTTAAATTTATGGACCAGCCGTACCGTGAGTGTTCACGTTTCGGCTCCGTAAGTCATAACAGGCCGGACGCAGTGATTGAAGACCTGACTGATTAGTCTTTAGGCTCTGCGGAGTACGGGACGAGAAGACTTGACGAAGCTTTCCAAACGCTGCCCAGCCTAGCTGAATTCTACTGTTAGCTTCCTTTTCAAAGTTGTTTTTACCAAACTGCAGAGTTTGCCGGAGGTAAACGTATTCTCGAACAACTTTGTGAGCACCGCCATTGACAGCAATCGGTCCCGGAGTGACGTGATCGTTGATCATTACCTGGGGTTTGTCCAAGTTCATCCGGAGATCAATACATACAGAAGAATCAACTAGGCCGTCCAGCATCTGCTGCAAGTTATGCAGCGATTCAGCCATTATGACGATGTCTTCTACAAATCTCAAGTGTGAGATATACTCGCCTTTGATGTTAATTCCGCGTCCTTCCCAGTTTAGCGTCATAAACACATCCTCTATTGCATTTGAGAATCATTTCGGGGAAATTACGTCCCCTTGTCTCACCCCTCGACGCAAGAGGATGTGTTCAGTTTGCTGATCCTGAGTTTGGACGGTCATTTTCGCGTTTTCATACAGACATCTCAGCACTTCGCCTGTCGACTTAGCGTCGCTGCAGAGACTCCAAAACAGGAAACATTATATTATAATGTTCCTATTTCCAAGACACAGGTCTCCTCTTTTCAAGAAGGAGTGGGCTGTAGTCGGCTCAAAAACTATAGTATAGAGCTATCTTGATTAAGTAATCATCATTTATCATTTAATAATATGTTACCAGATGCGGCTAAATAACCTTCTCATGTATTTTGCCTTGAAGCTGAGGATATGTATACCGACACAACTTATTTCTTTCATGTTGCCTAGACAGCAACAGAAGCCAGCCACAACGAGACAGCACCCGCGCCTGACAGGCCATTTAAAATACAAGTATACCTAATATACTTGCCTAATAATAGACTAGGTATAACATATATATGTATACTTTTTAGTATTATAACTTTAAAGACTTGAGAAATTTCTCTTAGATCTATCATCATCTGCTTAGCCTTTTCTAAACTATGTTGAGGTTGGCTTTCAGCCTTACCGAATGCAGTTGATACCAGTATTTTACATGGAGTGCCTATCGGACCTCCGCAACCCAATTACTGGGTTATACGATACCCCTTGGCTTACCAAGGGGTATAGTATCAACAACCATTCTTAATTGGTTGTCAGACTTTCGGGTTTCTGACGACCCGTAACGAAAGTCAAAGATCCACGAATGACAGTAGGGATCAACGGCACGGAGAGGTTTTGGTATGAAAAGATGGTCAATCCAGTGACCAACCGCGGCAATGGTAGCTTAACCTGAACTAATATTGTAAAGAGGTAAAATGATTCTATAATACGATTCTTTAACTATTTTCTCTGATAGTTAGCTACAATATAGCTGAGTCTCATAAGATATGTTACAATTGTGTTTTGGGAACGAACCATGGTATACCATCCTAAATAAAACGTATTAACGTGTACAGTTGCATACCAAAGTGGAATCAATGAATATTTTAATGAAAAGGCGTACAAAACAGCCAAGCAGCTGATTAAAAATATAACTCATCGGAAAACCCCTTTAAAATGGACGCCCCATTGAATTTGAAAATTCAACCTGTCTTCAATTTAATCGGTACTGTCGTGTAATTGTAATATGAAACCAGTTTAGTGGTAGAATAACTGGAAAGGCTATTCAAAAATAGACAACTGAAGGATTCAAAACAGACGGCGTCGGCGTTTTATTAAATTTCAAGATGTTTATAGTTTAATCAGAATAGGAATGAAATAGATATAAAAGAAAGTATTCAAATAAACTGGAAATTAGAAATGGTTAAAAATCTTATTACAATTAAAATATGCTGTATTTGAAACAAAAAAACTGTTATGGCAAGTTATTGACCGTTGAAATGGTTATTTTAAAGGGTTCCAAAAGGATAAAACAGTACTCTTTTGTACCTACAAGGGGATTGTGTAAAGCTTTTTGTGAATTGTACAATCTTTAAATGAAAAACCAGCTTATATAAATGTTGTCTCGAATTCATTTTTGTGGAAATCTTGGTAAAAGATAGTATATTATCTTAGTTAATTATGTTCAACTCATTGTTTGACATTCATAGGTACTTCATGTTAAAATCTAGTTATTATCAATAGCAGATAACTAATAGTGAGATGACTGACAAATCAATGTCAAATCAATTTGAAAGTGATCTATTCTTCTTGTTAGCGTATCGATAACAAAAAATGTCCTTGGCCCAAAATTCAACTGCGCGAACTCCGCTCACTGACGAAGTCATAAGATCGTCAAATGCACAAGTAACAGGACATGCGGCGCAGGATGGAAGATGAGCCATTGTCTGTGGGGAGGAGCCGCGTGCTCACTTAAGATCTGAGCCGTCCGTGAACCCCCATCTGTGGAGATTGTCTTTGCTCCGGCCGACTTGGGTCCGAAGTCTATTTAGAGTTTTTTAAGTCGGCCACGGAAACGCGTGCCCAGGCGGAAGGTTTTCAGATGGTTCAATAAAATTGTCAGGGGGTTTATACAGCTCCCGCCATAGGTTACATCTCGCTGTGGAGGCATTGCTATTGGCTAAACTAGCTAGACCCAAGCACCCTATAAAACTTTTTCGGCTCTTTAGCCTCTGGGGCTCAGATACGTAGTTGTGCATTGGGTGACGTGAGTCAGCCTGTTGTTTCGCCCTTTCATTACGGCTGGCTATAGTCCTGCAAATGTTTGGAAGTACAATGTCAGTCAGTGGATACAGCATTCGTATCTATCTAAAGGTGATCTTATTAAAAAGGGTAGTCAGAAGCCCAACAAATTAGACAACCAGTCTTACCAAGGGGTGTCGTGTTACCCGGTTAGACTGGAGGGTGACCTCAACATAGTTAGGAAAAGGCTAGACAGGTTTATTGAAGGTGAACATTCAATTGGGTTTTTTTTTATATATTGACGTGTAAGTGTCCAAGATGTACTTACATAAATAAACATTGCTTATAATTTATTTAAAAAATTGACCGTTTTTCTTAATTTTATAACAACTAGTGATCGCCTTACTTACTTTTGACGTTTCTTAAGTGCCCATGTAGGTTTAGGTGAAATAAAATATTTTGATTTGATTTGGTGGAAATTTGACCATAATTCATTTAAAACTTAATGTATTTTTATTGCATTATTATTGAAAAATATTCGCTTTCGTCACTCTTACCATATAAACTTTACTAAACTTTGTGCCAAATGTCATAATGCTCCGTCCGACTGATTTTCGTAAAAAGGGTACAAAGTATTTACTTCACGTACTAATATATAGATTATAAACCCATAGCTAATCACTTAGTAAGAGTTCATCAAGATTAATTTATAAGCCACAGCTCTCCTCATAATTCCTAACTTATTTGTTAGTCTTATTACTTAAAACTTAGTTTATTGCTATATTCAGTAAAGGTAACTTAATAATAATAGTTTATTGTCACAAAGAAACATACATTAGTATACATATACTGTTTAACAAGATGCTAACTACGCTGCAGAAGTCTGTATACAGATATTGTGAGCACTGCCTCTCAAACTAGGATAACCTGTACCTTAAGAGACATCGTCAGCTGTGAGGTTACTTACAAAAAGGGATTATACAACTGCGGACTGTGCCAACCTATTGTTCGAGTTAACCGTCTGATCGAGTTTTAAACATATTAGGTCTTTACCTATGAAATTGCCGTTTTGCAGTACTGGCCATTTCAAATCAAAATAATTTTTGTTTGGGTAAGAATTCTAATTTCAAATTAATTTTATTTTAAAAACATGGATTTTTTTTTCCAAAAGTAGTCATTTGTTTATTGATTAGTGTTACATTTTCATCGCATTTCAATCTTTTTCGTCATCATGGATACGTTAAAAATTCGAGTAATTATGGAATATGAGTACCGTCGTGGTAGCAACGCGGCACAAGCGGCACGCAACATCAACGACGTTTACGGAGCTAACACTACAAACCAACGCACCACCTGTTATTGGTTTGCTCGCTTCCGTTCTGGAAATTTCGACCTGAAAAATGAACCTCGCGGTCGTCCGAAGACTTTGGTCGACAATGACGAATTAAAGGCGATTGTGGAAGCTGATGATACACAATGTACGGCTGAATTAGCAGCAGCTTTCGACGTTAGCGTCAAAACAATATTGGTCCATTTGCGTCAAATTGGCAAGGTAAAAAAGCTTGACAAATGGGTGCCCCACGAACTCAATGATCGTCAGCGCGAAGTACGCGTCGAGACGTGCCTTGCACTGCTCAACAGACACACAAATGAAGGAATTTTGAACCGCATTGTTACCTGCGATGAAAAATGGATTCTGTTTGATAACCGCAAGCGCTCAGCAAGTTGGTTGGATCCTGGTTCAGCACCTAAACAATGCCCTAAACGAAAACTTACCCCTAGAAAAGTGATGGTCACTGTTTGGTGGTCTAGCGCCGGTGTGATTCATCACAGCTTCTTACCAAACGGGGTGAGCATTACTGCAGATGTGTACTGTGAAGAACTGAACACAATGATGGAGAAGCTGGCACATCTCCAACCAGCATTGGTCAATCGCTCGTCTCCGCTGCTCCTGCACGACAACGCGCGACCTCATACTGCACAGCAGACGGTCTCCAAGTTGCAAGAACTGGGGTTGGAAGCTCTCCGTCATCCGCCCTACTCACCAGACCTTGCGCCTACAGACTACTACTTTTTCCAGAATTTGGATAACTTCTTGGCGGGAAAAAAATTCAATACCTGAGAGGCAGTACAAAATGCCTTTGAAGAATTTGTTGCCTCCCGTCCAGCTGATTTCTTTAAGAAGGGCATCAATAAACTGCCACTGCGATGGCAAAGATGCATTGATTGCATGGGTGATTACTTCGATTAATACAAATAAAAAATACATGAAAAAAATTCGTTTAAATTTTTTCATACAAAACGGCAATTTCATAGGTAAAGACCTATTATTATTTTCTAAGACAAAGGAAAGATAGGGAAAAAGAATATAAAATATCAATTAAACTATGTAATATAAATGGGTGAATGTGTGTGGGGATGTGTTTATTATGTATGTGTGGTGAATTTTTGTATGAGAGTAGTGAGTGATATATGTGAAGAAATATAAGTGCAAAATAATGCAATATTAGGAAATGTGTTAGAAAACTTACAATGAAACTTCACGTGATACTCTTTGAACAAAACTAAAAGTTTCGATATTGATCAGGGAGGACGAAGATTTTATGGAAGTTTGTTTTAAAACAAAATGCAGGAAGTAAAGTTAGATACGTGAATAATGCTGATGCGTTGTTTCTGAAAATGATATTGGTTCGTAGCTGGAACTTAAACCAGAAAATAATATCTTACTTGTCATCACTATTCCTGTAAGGCGTATCTCACAGTAATAAAATTATTTGAAACTAGCCTTTGCTAGTGGCTTCGCCCGCGTGGATTTCGAAAATGATGTGCCCTGCCCACTGCCACTTAAGTTTGGCATTTGGCATTAGTAGGATAGTAGAATGCGATACTGCTGAGCATGGGTTTGATTCCCAGGTCGGGCAAAGTGTTATTGGGTTTGGATTTGTGTCCGGATGATGGCAATATGGTCGCTCTCTGTTCCATGGAACTTATACATAACTAGCGTAATGTGGATGTACAGGTGGGTGAGTGTGTGGGTATATAGATACACCTCTGTCCACCTCTACAATATACGAGTCTACTAAAATGGGGTTTATGTAATTACCAATCGTTTTATAAAAACAATTTAATTCACTTTTATAAAACCATGATTGATTATGATAATGAATTGCCGATCGCATGTCACCCGTGACGTAATCTACAGAATATTGTTTAAAAACATACATATCCCTTTGATGCCTTTACCTGACTAGTCATTCGCCCAGGGAATTCATTGTGAAATAATGCACGAACGGAAATATTTTCTTAACGATCGATGTATTTGCTCATACATTCATAAATAAATAAGTTTCAGGGCTAGACCTAAGTGAACGTTTACCTACGACCTATTCTATTATCAAAGTTTTAGGCGCACAGAGTTTGGATGTAAACGAAATCTAATTGAATACTTATCAAGTTGAAACAAAAAAGAAAGAAGCATTTACTGGCACAAATCTAATAAACCACTTTAAAACTAAGTAGGTAGTTCTGTGGCGCCATCTAAATTACCACATGTGAACTACGTATCACACTGACGTCACACAAGCAACATACTGACATCTATCGTCAGGTAGCAGCATAATAGACAGAACTCCCGTCCGGTCGGAGGCCCTTTTCTATGGAGGATGAGTGAACTTAACACCCTGTTCCTCTGACCTCGATCCTTTTGGCAAAAAATGAATAATGAACAACATTCTAAATAATACGTGGATACGTATACGTCTCATTTTAAATATATTTGATGTCACTGCAGACAAAAAAAGCATTCGCGCAAAACTCAAAGCATTTATTTCAATTAAAACATTTACAGATACTATTGTACTGTCAAAAAGTCGGTCAGGTACTAAGAAAGATGAAGTTAGTTGCCCATTCTAAAACGAAGATATCTATGGAGTAAAACGGGAAAAACTGCAAGGACACTCTTTTAAATCAAGATATTACACAATCTTGTGTAAATTATTCTTGTTGCTTCTATAATTGCGCTGTAAACTTCATAGTCGCTTTTGTAACATATAAGAGTGCCAACTAACGTAATTAAGTGCAGTATCGAATGGCTTTAATTATACAGCGAAATAAGACAAACAGTTAATATCGGTTAAGTATGTGTTATGTGAGAATGTAAAAAAGAGAATGAAGAAACAATTTACAAATACAATAATAAAAACAAGAGAACTCGCACAAAGACGTTTTCAATTTTCTAAATATGATTTCATAGTTTTTATTTAGTTGAAAGGACCATTTACCATACGTTACCTTGAGAGAGAAGCGGATATTAAAGATAGTCTCGAACATCTTTTGCTGTGCTTTTTCGTGCATCATTTTTCAACTGGATCCAATGTGATGCCTATTTCCTATTTCCGACTGGATTTCGTATGAAATATCAAATGAAACTCATTTGATTTGTGTCTGGCGCTGATTTCATTTTTCTTTAAAGGATGTCAGTTTGGTTATTGGTTTGAGTGTGTATTGATTTAATAAAAAATAGTTTCGGTCGGACATTGTACCTAATCTATGTTTGAAGGCACGGTAATAGCTGAATTTTCTTGTTGTACAAGCCTTGGGCCAGAGAGTCCGAACGAAGTGATTTTCTTTCGGCTATAATGATGACATTTCATAACCTTCATCTCCTATTTGACCTCAATAAGTGATGAATTTTCAAAAAATCTTGCGCAAAAATTGTGTTTCTAGACTAAAGCGGTTTAGACTGCGTGTTGTCGGTCAGTGAGTTACTAAATGATTAAAATTAAGACTTTTGAATGTAGATATACTTATGTAAATTTAACTACTGTTACCTATATAGCAGATTATAATAGTGTAACTAAACAGAGAAGAACATCTGTTAAATCAATGTACAGCTAGTCTAATTTAAAAGCGAAGTGAGGAATGTCATAATTTCGTCTGATGAAGGGCCCTGAACCGTGTACAGTTCGGACGGTCACGGCCGGCCGGTGACCCCGAAATCGTCAGATAGAAGCGTAAAAGTGATCTCGTCTCCACATCGCTTTAAGTATAGAAAATTTCGAAATTTTTCCCTAAGTTCCCTGTTTTAGATAAATATTGCAGTTTATGGTATTGTTCATGTAGTTTTAATTTAAGTTATAGTTATAGTAAAAATTTCGTGTACTTCGGAATCAGTTATAAATATGTTGTAGAAGTTAGTACCTGCGTGGTTTAGCACTAACTTCTGAGTTGGTTGATATTTGGTTAATTTGGTATTATATTAGAATGGTTATGGTTTGGGTGTTGGTTTACGATCACTGACTTAATGATACGAAACTATATGGTTTATAAGGGTATATTGAATGGGAGTCTACGTGCGGAAAAGGGAGTCCCATCATCATCATCATCAAGGGTATATTGAATAGTACAATTTATCCTAATATTAAATGGTAAACTTAACCTAAATTAGCACTAAGATGGCTTGATTTGGTTTGGTTTGAGTTACGCGATTGGTAGTCGGACACGAACTAACTGCTAATAACTATTAGCAGTTAGTTCGTGTCCGACTGCGATACATGCATTTATGGAAATGCATGCAGGAAAAAGTGCTTAGCTGTTCGGTCGCAAATATTGTACCGAACGTATGTCTTAATCTTTATCTAGTAAGTAGTTTCTATTCATAACTATTTATTGCGTAATAAGGTTTTAGTTAACAAATTCACGTATTTGTAGTTTAGTTTGATCGTCTTTGTAATGATTTGCTTTCAGGTATGCTCAATATAAATTATTCTACATACCAACATAATAATAAACAAGAAAAAAGCTAAAAGTGTGCTACGGGATCTCGTAGCGCTTGCTATGCAGTGCTACGAATAGTAAAAAGCGTCATATGATTGCAAGTAGCGGAACTAACTTCAGTGGCGCATCTATTATTTTTTATAGCGCATTCACCAAAGGCACTTTCACACTGGGTAGTTGTTACGAGCGTACAAAATGGGCGTTTTTACCCATTTGTGTTACGTTAAACTAAAACATTTAAACTGGACGATTGAGGTAGTTTTGGTAAGAAGGCATTTTAATCAAAATATTTAAGTTTGGTCTCTACTGATTTTGAAAGAAAAACTGACAATAAAGCTTCAGTAAGTACTTGTATTGCGCATTTTTTATTTTCATTTTAATTTTCACCCGACTACGCAAATTGGCAAACGACCACGGGGTTCAGATGAGAATATTCTCTTGTATCATACTTTGTAGACCGCGATTTTTAAGTATTTGGGTTATAGTTTATGTTCCTAATTTGTATAGTTAAATGATAATATTCTTAACGAGTTTACCAAAAAGATGTACCAGGCTTGACATTAACTTGAGTCAGAAAACTCCGTTTGCGTTTTATTGCCTACTTAAACGCGCGGCAAACTTGCCTTATGTGTAAGCGGCTTTATAATGACGTGGTTGAAACAACCTATATAGCTTCAAGTGCAATTGATTAAGGCTGCGTTTGATAGATGGCACTAGTATGCATTGTAGAGGAAACTCACTTTATAGTTTAAAAATATTTTTGTGAAGAGTTTTTTTTTGTACTTTTATTAAAAGCAGAATGTTCTGAAGGCGAATTAAAGTTAAACTAGAACAATTTAACTAAGAGGTGGCTCTAACCGAGAAATTTTCAAACTCAAGTAGGTAACGCATCTCAGCGACAGCCAATGTCAAAATTTTGTCAAAGATAAATATTTTTTGACAGATTATGTCTAAAATTTGAATGCGAACTTTCTTAAGAATAGGAAAACTTTCCCTTGGTTGCTTTTTTACTAAACCAGCGATTGTGAAATATGTAGAAAATTTTGAGCGCAGTTGGGCCTAGCCTACAACCATCGTTGTAGTAATTTAGCCTTTATAGTTAAGCGTTTAAAGTCGACATTACAATACATAATTTTTATTTGCAGTAAGAAAAACAAAATATAAATCACAGGGTTATTCTAATGTAATTTTGAATTAAGTTATTGATATTAGACATACAAGTTATGAGTTTTGGGGTTCTTTTTGTTTATTAAGTTCGCGTGCCGTACTTGGTCGGAGCAGTAGCAGCCCAGCGGTATTGGCCCCGACTTCCGAGTTGTCGTGAGTTCGAATCCAGGCTTCCACTTTAATTTGTGTATTTAATTTCATGACCACTGCTCTCGAAACGGTGAAAGAAAACATTGCGTGCTGGATTACGGCCCACTCCCTGGGCCGTAATCCAGCACGCGGGCATAGTGCGGGTTGGTAGATGTCACATGTCTTCGAATTTTTGGTTCTAGGACATGTCACATGTCTTCGAATTTTTGGTTCTAGGACATGCCGGTTTCCTCTCGATATTTCCCTTCACCGTTTTGAGATCAGTGGTGATGAAATAATTTACACTAAGTAAAGCGCCTGTCTGGGTTCGAACTCACGATCTACAACTCGTAAGTCGCGGCCGTTACCACTGAGCCATCACTATTCACACTCGACTCCTCACTCGCTCAACTCAACACTTATGATTAAGTAATAGCTGCCGAGCCTATTATAATAACTCGGGCGCAAATGATGCTGATGAAAAATCCCTAAAACACTGCTCAACCCGTGCATCGAACCGAGAATTTCATGCTCAGTAGTACCACTTACGACCACTAGACCCACGAGGCAGTTTGACTTTAAATTAAATTGGCTATTTTAAGATCGTTTGATTGATTTGAAGAGCAGTTTAATTTTTTTCAATATGACATACCGTCTAGCATCTGCTAGAGCAATTTTATGTGTTGCAATAACGTGATGTGCTCAGCTATTTATAAATCTATCAAATCAATCAAGTTATCTAGAAATAGGTAGTCGTACAGGCATAAGCAGGCACGTGGTCGAAATTTCACGATGCTGTCTTGTTTTTTTTAAATACATTTTTAATGACACTTCACAAAACTGTTGCACAAGTCTTTACCAATAAAAGGGGTTTGCCCATGTCTATCAGGCACGAACATGTCCTTGAAGTCCTCTAGTTATGTGTGTCGTGTATAGCCGTCATTTGTGACACAGATATTCGCATTTATGAGCAATGCACGGTACGCACAGCACAGACTGAGAAATTGGCTTCCGGGCCGTAGACCGGAAGCCAAAAAAAACAAAAAATAACATTACAAAAACACAAATAACATTGAAAATGTATTAAATTAATGTATTGATTGTATTATATGCGCCATCAACCTGCAAAGTTTGGCGAGTAAAACTGTAAAAGCCAAAAAAAAAATTGTTTAGTAAAATAATAAAGGGTCTGTGTGGTTGACCTAGCATAACATAACTTTATGCTCGTTTTCCCCAAAAGGGGCGTGTACCTAAAGCACACCCACATTTTTCCAGTAAATAGGGGGTGAGCCTGTTACCATCCACTGGGCAGAATTAAAATCCAGACGCCTAGCTGTTACTGATAAAATACTAATGGAAAAACTCAATACATTTTTTTTTTAATTACCAGCCTGGGAATCGAACCCAGGATACGTAGGATACACTCAGCAAAAGCGCTAACAATCAATAGAACAAGTAAACAGTGGTTCAGGAAATGTTTTAACACGACCATAGTTATTAAAGTATTTTTAACGTGGGGAATAGCTTTGAAAGCTCTACCCAACTATCTTGTTCTTTGAAAGCTCTACCCAACTATCTTGTTCTATGAAAGCTCTACCCAACTATCTTGTTCTTTGAAAGCTCTACCCAACTATCTTGTTCTTTTCAGTCGATGGTAGGTAATTTATCCAAGACAAAACTGACAGAATGCTTCTAGGTAGGTAGTTTTTATAATATTATGGAACATAAAAATAGAAAGTTAGTATAATTGTCCGAATATTTTTTTTTAAAATAGTGAATAATTGCCCAATAATAACAAATAATAATAATAGAAATGTATCGTTAGCGTGTAGGTAGAATACAATGTTAGTTAGACTATAATATTTTAGAAGACCTTAACAGAAACCATGTATTTCTTGCAAATAAACGTTTGATTTGAGAAAAATATCGTATTCTGTCAGATGAGTAGGTCCCAGTAGCTGGCCATGTTAATTTTGACAAAAATTACTATTAAAACAAACAACGAAATAAAAAAATTAACGAATCTACAATAACTTAATATTATTTAGGTACCTAGCAAATACTCAAGCCTCAATTCCTTTAAATATTTACACAAATCGTATTTATGTACGAACGAATTAAGCGAAGTCGTCAATTGCTAAGTATACTCGTAATATTGTTACAATACAAATATCAACTTTAATCAATTCAGCATAACACAGAGAAAAAACTGGAACTATTCGGATATTCTAATTACCGTGTTTATGGTACTTAATTTTACTATCTGAAATATTAAATCGTTTAAAAACCTAATGTAGAAATTATTAAAGGCGTATACAAATAAAACGTGTGTTCAATTGTTTATAGTGGTTATCCGGACACTGTGAAACGAGGACCTTATATTCTAAGCACTCACCATTTTTCCTCGGCTCCATCCACCTTTATGTCAGGAATATTCGGGATCTTCTTGTTGAGATACGCCGAAGATATCTTCAGCAGGGCCTGGTGACAATTATACATAGTTGCCGTTAATAAAGTTGAAGGAAATGTTGACCAAAACTGCAGACTTGTTGCGATAAGCAAATGCGTCCACACCCTACCGCGGCCGAGAGCAAACTGGATCTAGCCCGGATGCGCTACCTCTACGCTTCCCAGTATTTTATAATAACCTTGCACAATTAAAATTTCCCTTGTAAAATTTCAATGAGAAACTGGTAAACTAAGTTAATATTTTCCACAAAGAAATCGCCCCTAGCCTTATTACCGAGGTAATCTGCCTGTTGCATAGTGGGGTCATGCTACTTATTTTATTCCATAACATTTTACTTTGATATTTTGTATAGTAAAAGTTGCATGCCTAATGGTAGAGTGCACCTAGAATTTACATAATACCTGTAAAAAATCACCGTGAAAAACATAGGTGAAGGGAAGTTGGAGTGTCATTCACCCCGACGATATATTACAGGAACACTATTGACAGCTTTACCCTTACTTAACCTAAGATTTTACAGATGCACATAGGTCAGTTGTTATAGAAAATGTTTATTTGCCTTTTATATTCTATTCATGAGCGTTAGTAAAGGACAAACATTTTTTTTTAGAAATAACTGTTCACTATAAACACGCGACGATCAGTTTAAACATAAACATTTTAAACAACGTTTTTAGATACACGGAAACCCTAACGGGCAGTATATTCTGATTAGCTTTGGGATATCATAATGATGTTTTTCACCAGAAAATACACATACATCTTTTTCTATTGGATCAAAACTGGCACGTTTTGTATTTTATGTAATAAATGTAGTGTACTTTTGCATTAACTTTTCATTGTTCCCATAACGTTCCATTCAAAATGTTCCAGTTGCAATGTATTTCTGGAATTGTCGATTCGCCCACAAATACGTTAACTTCGTGCGAGTTATTTATGAGTGGCAACTCACCTGTTTCGGGCGAGTAAATTTGTGTGATTCGACTAATAAGCGATTTGCGCGAGTGATACTAAGGTACAAACAAGGCTTACGTAAAATATGCATTTCGTCAAAAATTTACTTGTTTTTAGTTACTCGGCTAAACTTAGACGTGGGACAAAATTACATTACAAAAAAAAAAATACGAAACGTTTTGACAGTGATCACCACGTAGCTAGGACTTCTGGACGTAAATCAGCCTAAAATCACCATCTTAGAAGGAGTAAGCAATATTGCTAAGGTTTCATTTTGGGACTTTGCGGATATTTCTGCTACCTGCTATCAAGAATAATGGAAGACATTTATATAATTAGCATTAAAGGCAATTATAATAATACAGCACACATATTCTGTTAATTAGTCCTTTCAGTGAGTTCGTGCGATTCTGACTGAGATCTAAAGTGGGATTACACAGTGCGTATAAAGGCAGAGTCTCAGAGGCATGCTCTTATCAGAACGTGTGTTTCTCAAACGTTGTACCTATTGCTTCAAAGGCATCAGGATGACGGTCAAAATGAGCGTAACTCCAACAGAATTGAAATAAGTATATCTCAAATTATAGCTTATAGTCAGTACTCTATTTCATAATATGGCGAACAGCACCAAAGATAGAACCAATTACAAAAAATAGTACATAATTAAAATAAATATCGAAGATTTGACTACACCTATCACGTCGCGTCCCGTTTCGGTCGTGTTATAAACATGGCGCACACACAGGTAACAATGTTTGGTCGAGTTCACCCCCACTAGCCGTTTAGTTCAGTCGTTGTTTACTTGTCGTTGCCTGCGTTTTGTTTTTCGATGTCATCAATGGATTTCAAAATCAAAATATTTAATCACATTAACCGACATGGGGACATAAGAAACGGAATAAGACGGTCAGGAAGCAAGACCATTGGTACCTGTGCACATAAAGTTTTTACAATATAAACTAAAATCATAAATATAAAGGGTGAAATTGAAAACATGCGACAAACCGAAATGGGAGATTGTACTCATCATTATGAACAACTTTTACTGAGGGACCAAAGATGCAATCGCAAAAAAAAAATAGCTGTTCCCTACATTTTGACGAGTTATGCGAACATAAATGTAGGGAACATATGTTTTTTTTTTCGGGATTGCATCATTGGTCCCTTAGTAAAAGTTGTTCATAATGATGAGTACAATCTCCCATTTCGGTTTGTCGCATGTTTTCAATTTCACCCTGTATATACATAGTAGGAATAGTAGAATTATAACACGATACAATACCAATTACATAAAGAAAAAAAAAATAACAATACAGACAATTGTGTCATAAACAATTATTACGTACAGTTATACAGATGATGACATTTAGCAGACTCCAATTTTCAGTTGAGATTTTATTGCTAATGTAGCTTTAGCACTTCTATAGCCCGTCCAGAAAAACAGTTTTTAAGGTGAATGCGCAGTGGTAGACCGCGAAATTCAAATTTTCTTACGTTTTTGCAATTTTCAGGTCAGTATCAGGTTGTATCCTGATCAAAATGTGATTTGCGAATATAACAGGTACGTGTTTACAGAATTATAGTCATTAGAATATCTAATATATCTCTTATAAGTTAGATTTGTTCCACAAACACTTTTCCATAAGAAATTTGTTCTTATGGAACAAATCTAACTTAGAAAGATGTATTATTGATTCTAATGATTATAAATGAAGTCACTCAAGTGAATAAGTTCCACATTATCTAAACAATCGTGCAACACAACACATCCTACCAACCTACGGCGAAAATCCTTCTCAAAATAAGCTTATACAAAAATGTCAGTTTTCTAGATATCATTCAAGTGCATCTTTAACGACGGATGTCGGGTATCCAATGGCACGGCAACGCTCCGCCTCACCTGCGCGACGATTTACGATAGAATTTCTCGGAAATAAGTTATGTAGAAATACGTATCAAGGGTTGAACGTTCCATATTATTGAGGACTTTACACTCTATTTCACTTAGGCTTGACTTTCTGCTGACATTTAAAGAGTTTTTGTACTTAAAATCTAAACGGAATGTTTGTAGTGCAAGTCTGTAAGAGTTCATTTCGAACTTCACGTATGTAAGTGACCACTTACTAATGCGGCACGGTTGGCGCAGTCTGCTGCGCTGCGTGTCGCGGGTTCGATTCCCGCACGGAACAAATATTTGTATGACTTATAAGTAGTTGTTTCGGGTCTAGCTGTTTGTGTATATGAGTTTATATGTTTGTAAACGCACCCACAATACAGCAGAAATTCCTAATATGGGGCAAAATTTATAATAAAAAAAATTATAACTTGTTATAGAAAAAATCCTCGCGGTTTCCCATCTCGACAGATCTTTGGAATTTTTTTATGATTAAGGGCTAACCACGATATAATATTCAGCTTTAAATGCGCTTAGTAATTCGTAGCTACCTTATAAGTGAGTATAATGTATAGCATACATAATCAGCCTATAATGTTCCCACAGCTGGGACACAGGCCTCCTCTCTGTTAGGAGGCGTGGGCCGTAATCCACCACGTGGGCCCAGTGCGGGTTGATAGAACTCACATGTCTTCTAATTTTTGAATTCGGACATGGTGTTTTAACCGCTAAACTTGATACAAACGCAAGTTTTGAAGCGATTCGGTTTGGTATTTCGAAACACCGTGCCACTTGTGGAACTTATTTGTTGCAGTTTGTATTAGTTCTACAAGACTGAAAATAAATAACTGGAATTTTTAAATAATGTTGGTGTACTTGTTATTTTTGCATGAGAAAAATGCAGCAGATAAACTGGCTTGAAAAATAAGATAATCTTTAGTTGACATTAATTACCATTTTATAAAAAGAAAGCTTACTCCGTGCCTCGGAAAGCACGGTAAGCCGTTGGCGTTGGTTCCAGCAGTCATTCGTGAATCTTTGATAAATGAATTTATTTCCGTACGTAGATTTGGACAAACACTTTTACACGTCATACATACTTTTTAAACTGGGTGAGGTCAGCGGTTTCTATCTGACTACTCTGAGAAGAACGGCCGAAACAAACTCTGAGGTCACAGTCTCTTTTAAAGTCCAGACATAATTTTGGTCACGTCCTGTGAGGACCATGTGGATTGGTGTCTGAAATGGTATTTTGAGGAAAGAACCACAAAGATTGAGTGGATCTGTCCAATCAGTGCACGCTTTATCATTATCATGCAGCTCAACTCAGAACTTAAGGAGCTCAACGATTTGACGAACAATACCAAAGAAAGGAAATTGCGATGAGCGGGCTGTCGTCGGCCACAGCGCCCGGCACCACCGCCCTGCCTCCCGGGAGGGGTTTTCACTCCCGTGCAACAACGCCGCTTGCGCTGGCTGCTGCGCGCCCATTGATATTATTACGAGTAGTTTGTGTCCATATTTTACTGATATAAAGTCGGATAAATAAAAAAAAGAATTGAAAAAATCATGGAAATGTGTTCTATTACTGATACTGAAAAACCAAAAAAAAATTGCGCACTTGATAAAAACTTTTCCTGTATAGGGAAGAACCAGAAGGAATAATAAACACATTTGTTATGACGTCTCTAATTTTTGGTGCAAATTGCTCGTCCTTTATCTACAAATTTGTAAAAATTAAAACGCAAAGCAGCATGCGTCATCAATGCCCGCTGCAGCTTCTGCTATACTTACATAAAAGTCACTATATGGATGATTATATAGACAGCCTACCTAACGAAGAGACCGCGATGCATCTGATACATGGCGTCATGTCCATTCACCAGAAAGGCGGGTTAGAAATGCGCAATTGGATGAGTAATAGTAAACAAGTCCTTGTGAGCCTACCTAAAGCTTTGCTAGGCGATGTAGCGGTCAAATTAAAAATAGGACAACAGTATGAAGGCGAACGTACGTTTGCATTGATTTGGCATCCAAGTGATGATATTTTGAGATTCGACGTATCTTTCAAGCGGATACCCAAAATTATCATAAATGGGACACAAAAGCCTACCAAGAGGGAAATGTCATATCATTTTTGACGTATATGGCATTCTAGCACCGTACACCATAAATGGAAAAAATATATTAACCAAGAAACTTGGAAATTAAAGATCAGTTGGGATGATTATATACCCGAAACAATGTTCGAGAAATGGTCCAAATGGATTGGTTTATTGAAATCATAACAAGTTGTTAGCTTGCCAAGGCACTAGCCGGCTGATACCACAGGAGTGAGCGAGAAAGAAAGTAAAAATCCTCCGGCATCCAACTCAAGAGCTACGGCTACGAGTGCTACGAATATTGTTACGAATGTAGCTGACGCGACATCGGCTACGTGTGCTATGACGCAGTTACTCAAAATTGCTATAGACACCTACAGATGCATGCATTTTGTGATGCGCCTAGCAAGGCATATTGCGCCGTCGCGTACTGGACATGGAATGATGACCAGAATAATACACGCGTAGTACGCATTTCGAGTAAATGTCAAGTTGTAGAAAACAAACCGATAACTATTCCACGCTTGGAACTTCAAGCCGCTGTTCTAGCGTCTAGACTAGTAGACACAATATCTAGAGAACATACTATAAAGCCTGAACCTGTTTTGGAGCGATTCGATAACAGTGCTACACTGGATAAGAAATGATGCTCGTGACTATAAACTATACGTAGCAAACCGTTTAGGGGAAATTGATGAGCTAACGCAGATGAATGAATGGTGATTGCCTACAAAACTAAAAATACGTCTGCCCCGTTCTGCTAGCTGAATGGATGTACGGACAAGCGTTTTTACGCTGCAAAGAAGACAAGTAGCCGCATGACGTGATATCTGTTGAAAGAATAGCGTTTGCTATTGGAGTGTATTCATTTAATAAGAATTAATGCACAAGAAATTAACTTACCTGTACCTGATGTTACTCGATTTCGTTCCTAGCTTCGGTTACATCGATCAACTTCTATAGTGCTCAAGTTTATAAATAAATGCAAGAAGTTTACTTGTGAGTTCGACGACCAGTGTTACCACCTCTCAAAAAAAATCGCCCTAGTTTTAAAGTAAAAATTCCTAAAATTGCCAACTTTATTTGAAAAACCCCAAAAATAAAGTTATGAAACTACTTACTTTTTTTAATTCTGGGTCTGTTTACCAAGTCTTCGTGTAAATTTGAGTATATTTCTTTTTGTTCTCTTTAGGCATATTAACAAAAAATTGCTTCTCATCGCAGCAGTTAAATTACAATAGCAAACTGCAAAATTGAATTAAACTAAACAAGTAAACAATAACCAACGTATTCGTAATTTCAAGTAAGCATAGATAAAGTAACCACAGACTATAATCACCACACATTAGATGTAATATAAATAAAAAATCCGTTGACAGGAGAAATCAAAATCCATTTGTTTTGGTTAATACTAGTGATGGTTGTCTTTTTCTAAAATATATGAAATTGATGATTGAATTGAATTTAGATTTTCAAAACTTATCGAAAAATATGGATCCTGATTCGGCATTGGATAAGATTAAATCAGGTGCGCGCAATTTAATTTTCTAGTTAAAATGGCTTAGCCTTGCCTTTATGCCTTAATCTATTTGTTATTGTCTTACGGTCGTGTTTATGTCTGATTTTTGTTTCTTCTTAGAACTGTTCTATAATTTTCCAAGGATTTATCCTCCAAAGAAAAATAATCATAAACTTCCATCTTGTTTTTATACTGTCTGATCTCGTTGGCTTGTTTTTAATAGCCCGTAATCTTTGGTGCAAAACGGTTTAAGATAGCTGGCCTTTTATTAATTAGCAAAAAATAATATTCCTTTCCCGCTTGTAGATTTTACGTTGTATCCATACCTACTATATATTTATATACTTATAATATTGTTGCAGAAGTAACTTGATATGTCTGTTATCTGTCAAGCTGTAACGGCTGCGCAGATTTGGCTGGAATTTGTCAAAGAGATTGACCACACAAACACACACAAAGGAAAAAGTTTTATCTCGATTACCTATAAATAGGTATATTTATTTTATTGATTAGGCTTATGCCCTGATACAGGAACATGGAATTTAGAGAGTCAAACCTAGAACTACAAACTCGGTATTAGCAACAACGAGTCAGTCTACCAGTAAGTGTTAGTAATTTGTGTTAATGATAAAACTGCGTTAAAATTTTACGTACATTTTGCAATTAAGGAAAAAATAACAATGTACGAATCAGCAAAATGCACACAGTGTGCTAGGATTGTTATTGAAATGTACAATATTGTTTTAATTTTAAAACGAATACTATTTATTTCTGAACCAATAATCAATATCGCCTCCCACAAGGTGGACCGATGACCTTGTGAAGGCAGCGGGAATCCGCTGGATGTGGGAAGCACAAGACCGGTCGAAAGGAGGAGCCTGGGGGAGGCCTATGTCCAGCAGTGGACGTCTTCCAGCTGAAATGATGATGATGATGAATCAATATCGGGATTTTTTGAGTTTGATGTGAACTGATTTCTATAAAAGTATTTTTTAATTACCTAGTAAAGGTCATAGACAATATTTGGTGGATATTTGTCCAAATTTTCCTTTGACAGCAATGTGGATACGTTTATTCATGCTCAATACGCTTTATTTGTGTACTTACCTACCTGTATCGTGTAGACAATGTTTCTGCGTAAGTAACACTTCTACAACGCCATTTATATTTGTGCTTAATAAGTAGCAACTGAGGGGAACACGGGTGGGTTTTAGTCAGTAAAAGTCTGGAATGCCCTCCTGCTGCAAGTTATTTGATGATTTCCGACCAAAAAAAAAAGTAGGTAGAATGGAGCAGTGGTGCCCATTCGTAACTTATTATTGGTAAATGATTAATTAACCAACACTCTCAAAACGGTGATGGAAAACATCGTGAGCAAACCAGCATGTTTTAGAACCAAAAATTCCTAGACATGTGACATCCACCAACCCGCACTGGGCCTGCGTGGTAGATTATGGCCCACTCCCTCTCACAGAGAGGAGGCCTGTGTCCCAGCAGTGGGAACATTATAGGCTGATTATACAGGTAGGTAGAATATGGCAGAATATAATATTGTTAATTGTTGATGGAGGTGGTCAGCAAACAAATTTGATCGATCGATCAATCTCGATTTTTTTTTAAACAAAACATAGTATAATACGCTCATTTTAATCTCAATGTTAATTTTTATTCTTTTTAATTTTTACAATGTCTGACATATTCTCGTCATTATTTGACATTATACATCAATTTTACTTTCGACTATTTATTTTTAGTGATTGGCATCGAAATCATGTCACGTGGTCCAAATAGATGCATTTTATAGAGGTAGATTCTTTAACATATTGTGAATGAGAGAACGTTGTAGGCCTTAGAGACTAGATTTGTAGACGTTTTTCTATTCTGTATTTTCATTCCTCTAAGTACCTGGTACTTATTGACTGGCCTGCACTGTCCTCCCATACCTATTATCACTGTAATTTGAAAACATTGTAAAAGCCAATTATTTTTAAAAGAGTAACCGTGGAGTTTCTTGCCGGCTCTTCTCCATAGGAAACGACAAATTGGAACCATGCACCTAGCTTCTGACGTTTCATAAGTGCCCATGCAGGCTTATGTGAAATAAAATATTTTGATTTTGATTTTTAATGCAAAAGCTCTAATACCTTAAAAACTCCTCCTGAATGGGCACAGTCTCGTGTCAACAGACATTTAACCGGTCGCGTCTCAGCCGACGGATCTCCGGCGAGGAAGGTTCAAATAATGATAAACTTCTTTTATAACGAGCGGTCAACAGGTTGTGTTGTGTCGGTTTAGTGGAGCAGCTTTAGTTTAGTATGACAACGAACAGCATTTCATTTTTATTTATAAAAAAAAGCTTGAATGAAGATGAAAAAAAAAATGGAATGGTTTTTATTCTAATCTTAATATATTATGCTGTTTATTGTCTTGTTATAATCCTAAAGTGTTATAGAATAGAAGAATAGAATAGAATAACATTTATTGTCTCCAGTATTTATTATGTGAAATAGAAATATTTTGATGTAGATAGAATCCAACATAACCTCGACCAAAAAAATACTAAAAAATACACAGGTAATGAACAATGAGCAGTTGCTATAAGCCCGCGGAAAGAAGCGACTCATTGATGCTTTATCTCACTCGTAATTTACAAAAGTAATACCAGAAGTAAAAGATTTAAACGGGAACATTATTCTTATGCCTGTTAAAAAAGAGGCATATTTAGCAAAAACTGATCAATAATTAGATAAATATGTGAGTATGATGGGTGTTGTACGGAATAAAAGTCATTCTGCTACTTATAGTTATAATATCCGTACACAACACAATTATTAAACAATATACATACAAAAGGTGGGTCCTACAGACAGAAGACACAAATTAGCCACCACTTTTTATTGGTTACGTGAAAATTGATACAGAACGAATATTCAAAGTCTTGACTCACGATCGGACGGTGTAAGTCTGTATCCAACACTACCCGTCTCCAGAGACCGTCAAGGGCGATAAAAGTCTGGGAACTTGGCTTGACGACCAGAGTGAGTGGTATACTCTTTGCTACTGCTGAGTGGAGTGCCTTCTCGTGGGTCAGCTTTGTGTGCTAAAACGTAAGCTGGTTTAAAGCGGTCAATTGAAACCGTGACCTCTCTGCCCTTAAATAGTATTCTGAAGACTTTGTCTCCCCTTTTCAGAACTTTGTGAGGACCTGTGTGCGCTGGTTGACTGGTGACTGTATCCCACAAATATTAGAGATAAGACTCATGGCTTTTTTACCATACTCGTTACGGGTCGTCAGTAGCCCGTAATACTGACAACCTATCTTGTCAAGCGGTATTGTATTACCCAGTAACTGAGTTGTGGAGGTCAGATGACTAGAAGCTAAAGCCAGCGAAGACTAGAAGCCGTCCCCAGCATAGTTGAGAAAAGACTTGGCAGATGATAATGATGATTCTGTAACAGTCGACATGTCAGTATTCACTTGTTTAATTTCTAAATTGTCATTTGATTTTTGTTTTTAATTACGGATGCTTTTAATATGCACGTCTTTTTATATCGTTCTCACATTGATAATTTGGACAAATATGATGTAACCTACTTTCTATAACAAATTGTTAATAACAATATCATGATTTAAAAAGAGTGTCCATGGAGTTTCTTGCACGTTCTTCTCCATAGGTACCTACGCTTTGGAATGGGCAACGACTCTTTGACAATTCAAAAGTGCCTGTAATTGGTTTATTTGAAATAAATGCTTTGAGTTTAGTTTTTATTATCAAAAATGCTGGAGTTGTAAATTAAAACTTATCACGTTAAAACATCAGTCAATTTTAACGTAACTTCTAAGTTGGTAACCGGTGGTTAGCAATTAACTGGTTAGTGGCGGGCTAACATAATGTAACTAAAGGCTTCCGGGTTCCGGACGACAGCGGGCGGTTCGATGGAGGAAATTTATTTATCGCTGTAAACTGGTTACGTTGTTATAAAAATAATAGTTTAAAAAACACGCTTTAAAAACCAAACGAAAAAAGGAGAAAATAATTTAATTCAATTAAAAATCGTGGGGTGCTTTTTGAGGTATTTTTATAATCAATTAATGTCAAGCACCCCACGCTTTTAAATTGAATTAAATTATTTTCTCCTTTTTTCGTTTGGTTTTAAAAGCGTGTTTTTTAGTTTTTTAAACTATTATTTATTTTCAATTTTTTAGTTCTGCTAACTACAAAAACGTATTTTTTTTGTTTTTTTTTTCTCATTTTTTTTTTAAATTATTCAATTGTCATCGGTCCTCGACAAGTTTACAAAGTTTCAATGAAATCTGACCGTTTAAAGTGGGTCAAAATAGCGCTCAAAGGAGTCGGTTACATACAAACAAACAAACATACAAGTGAAGCTAATATAAAGCGAGTAAAAAGCAGGTCCATCGGGAATTAATAAAGGTTAAAATTGTGACGGAGGTTGCTTTACTTTGTGGTTTATTTTTTAGCTCATGGTTCATGAGAAATATTTACGAGAAAACATAATAGAAAGAAAGAAAGAAAACTCTTACTTATAAACACAATAAAATTATTTCAAGTTTAAACCCATGAAAATGTATGGTTATTCCTTTGTTATTTTTGGTAAAACTTTATTCAATGTTTATTAGTAAGATGGTAAATCTATAATAAAACAGAAAACAAAGCTTTTAATGCCAAAAAGGCAGCTCAGTATAATGTCAGATCATATTTAGCTGCAACACACAAGTGCCATACGCTAGACAGAGTTACAGTAATAACACAGTAACTTGCAGAGTAAGCTAGCAGAAATGGCAGCAGGCTATACCATGTTTGTCCAAGGACTGGTGGAGCAGAAGACTCCTGGATTGGAAACCGCACATCGGCAAGCGAGGTGCGGGATGCCTATGTCCCTGCTCAATGGCTGCATATGCAATTACAGAGGCCAACAGTGTCTGATCATGATGAAAACGGGTTAGAATCCCGCGATCCGGCACCATTTTGAAGTGTCATTGCAATTTTCGATTCGATATAGCAAACTTCAGAAATAAAATAATTTCGACAGCAAAACGAAAGAAGTACGATAACTTTTAAACTTTCATTATAAATCACCTCACTGTTTTCTCATCTCTTCTTTCAAACTTTTGTCATGAAGTAAGAACTTTTTGTAGTTTTAACCGACTCCAAAAAAAGGAGGAGGTTGTCATTTCGACTGTATTTTGTTTTTTTTTGTTCTATGTTTGTTGGCTCAGAACTTTCGACTGGGTGAACCGATTTTGATGATTATTTTTTTATTTCAAAGGTGGTGCTTTCAGTGTGGTCCCATTTAAATTTCATATAGATCTGACAATTCGTTTCGGAGACAGACAACGGAATTCTTAAAAAAATGATAGCAAATCAACAGCGATTGCTGCTATTGCATAAATATGCATTCTTTTTACCCCAAGAATGATGGCATTTCGAATTGGTGTGGGGTAGGAACTATAACTAAAAAGTGAAAAATAAAAACATTTTCCAAAAAAAAAAACAACCTACTTCCAAAAAATAACTTTTTGGAAAAAGTTTTTATTTGACTTTTTTTGCCTAAGTATGTGTGATTTTATAATATCTATATATATTATATACAATACCATTCAGAGTATTAATATACTGGGAAATATAATATTGATACTAATAAACTGACATACATTTGGACCCAACTTCGAATAACCTAAGCCAATAGTTTGCCAACTCACCCACATGAAGTTGCGACGCGGTAACGCATGTCACCGAGATATTTACCGCGAAATGTTGTTCGATGCTACGAGTTACGCCACAAACTCGCTACGCCGTAGGCGGCCGATACAGATGCTACGTAAATGGCGTAGGCGTGCTTCGGATGCAATGCGATGACATGTGAATTGAAAGGGAAGTAGTGCATACAGTTTTGATAGACTGTATCAGATAGCTATGCGGCTGGGGAGTTTGTTCAGCCATTTTTTATTTATGGCTAAAACACTAGGACATGGAAACAGGTTTTAAGGGACTATTTTATGTAGTTTTGACGTTTGAAAGGTGCTGATTCTCAGCCTAGTTTGAATAAATGTCTTTTGATTTGCAGCGGTGAACTAACAATCCGTGCGGAGAACATAAGTGGTATACTAACACAAGCATATCTCTGCCAATTAATTAAATGTGACCAATCACGCGTGATTTGTGTTGCTATCGATCTTCATGCCTGCATTATTCGATGTGGTAGGATGACGCACACATCAAACCCAAATTGTGCAACAAAGCACACAATGTCAGTATGTTATGTTTACCTCCAATGTTATGAAATCCCCGTTGACAGGCCTGCACTGTAAAAAGCCAATTATTTTTAAAAGAGAAACCGTGGAGTTTTGTGTCGGCTCTTCTCCATAGGAAGCGGTTAATTGGAACCGTGCACATAGCTTCTGACGTTTCATAAATGCCCATGTAGGATTAGGTGAAATAGAAATATTTTGATGTAGATGGAATCCAACATAAGGTCGACCAAAAATAGCTTCTAAATATAGGTACTTTAGTTTTACCATTTCGATATTACAGTTTTTAAAGCGCAATCCACCTCTGGTTTACGAACTGGTTGGCTAGTCGTAAACAATGGGAAGTGGAGAGGGCGCCGCGTTTACATACAGAATGGAACAATGAGCAACTGCTATGAGCCCGCGGAAAGAAATAGCCAACGAAGCGACGCATTCATGCTTCATCTCACTCGTAATTTACAAAAGAAGTACGACATTTGTGGTTTTTACTAGAACCCTGTACAGTTACGGTTTTCAAGAAAGTGGGTTGGTGTTTTCTTGGAAAGCGGTTTTTGACACTGCATAGCAAACCTGTCAAGTCAGGCCTGTCTCTCAATGGCACTGGACAGATACTTGTGACAAATGGAGATATTTGCACAGCAGTATTCGTGTGTCGGTCTCGTATGTCTCTCATTTATCATAGTTGTTTGTTGTATTTAGTCAAAAATATCGTTTAATTTTACATTTATTTAGTTTAAAAAATGTGTAAAAAATGTTCTTCGGGACAAAGGGACTTACTATAAAATGGGGAGCAGCGTTCTCTATGCATTTTACCACTATACTCCGATCACTAACCCGCTTGCCAAGCGTGTCGACTATGGCAAGCCACCCCAAAATAAAAAAATGGGAAAATTAACTTTTTACTACTACTAAAATTATAGTATCTTGCCTAAAATATATCACTAAACAGTACCACTACGACGTGACGATAGCTAATTATAAACAGCACTCTGAAACTTACTACTTAGACATGCGCCACAGTAATTACAGACGTTTGTAAACTAAACAAAACACAAATGCATTTCGGGAAACTCTCACTGCTAAATATAGTCGTTGCAATTGAGACTTGTACGTAATTGCTATAGTATAGAGTATTGATTGCATTGATTGAAGTGCGCTAGTGAAATGTAAGAAGTACACCCGACGTGTACAATTACGAGTGACAAAAACTTTTCTAGATTCCCTTATGACTGTATAAACGAATGTTTGAATTTAAACTGATTTCCTCGTTAGGGTCAGGCAAAGGTGTACCTTCAGTACACCCACATTTCGGTTAAGTTTTTGCCATCAATTAGGCACAAATAATAATATTTATTAATTAAATTATTATTATATATATTTTAGTGATATTTATTTTAGAAGTATGTATGTATGTTAGTATGTATGTATATTCTCATATTATGTGTGTATATTTAAATTAGAGTTTAATTTGTAATTTTATGATTTCCCTTCCACGGTTATTACACGCGTTGTCTACATCTCTGTTATCTTCTCTCCTATCGCAGGTGTGCTGGAAGAGATTTCTGTAGAAATAAGCATTACCTATGTACGTATTTTTCTTTTCCTTTCTTCTTGTCTGTTTATATGTGTGTGCATAAGTGGTTAAATAAATAAATAAACACTTTGCCCGACCTGGGAATCGAACCATGAACAACTTGCAACCACTAGACCGACAAGGCAGTGGTGGTGGCAAAATGTGGGTGTACTACTACTGTGTGTGCGTAGACGTCTGCACACCCCTTCGGAAATACCAGGCGTGATGTTATGTCATGTGTTTTGTTAGACTTAGGAATATTTCTAAGTTAGAGTTAAGCTGAATCTCGGCTCTCTAATTCGATCAAGCTCAATTTCGGAATTATAAAATGTATTTCTTAGCTAAAAATATTCCTTGGAATTCAATGTATTTTTTTAAAAGAATTTCTTTGTAGTAGCAAAAAATATTACTACATAAAATACTTTAAAACGATAGCTTTAATTTATTATTGAAGGTAAGTATGAGCTTGTTAGAAGATAAAAATGGAATCGCGTTAATCGTTATTCACGGTTTTTTTTTTTGGTGGGAAATCATCAAATAACTTCTCCCGCTCTGGGTGGTGCAGGAGGGCGTGTCAGACTTTTACTGACTAAAACCCACCCGTGTTCCCTCAGTTGCCTAGTTTTAAGTTTGATAGCGCGATATAAGTATAAATCATGTCAGCAAAATGATTAGGTTATTAAAGTTAAAGCATAGGAATACCGTAATAATTAATTGTTTTTTACGTTTCAACTGCATTGCTACTTTGAATATTGATAAGTCCGGTATTGTAAATAATTAATGTCGACGTTTTAACTGAATTGCTACTTTGAATACTGGAAAGTCCGGTATTATAAATTATTAATATTGGCGTTTCCATTGCATTGGTACTTTGAATAATTATGGGTCTGGTATTGCCGTTTGCCTGCCTATGTTACTCCTATACCTAACTATTGCGACCTACATTGTCTTTGAGCTACAAATTGATTGGATGCTCCATGAACAGCGACAATACGATTTATCGGGACCAATCGAGGTAAGTCGGACGCTGTTCTTTGTTATAGGTAAACCTGCAGCCAGCTATCCGCTTTCTCCATCTAATTTCAACTGGCTGTAAACGGCAAGTAATCAAATTGAGAGATTATCTATCAAATGACTAGTTAGCTGTTATGTTGTCCTGGTAGTTGCGAGTGGAACTGCTCAGCGTGGAGTTTGATATAAATAAAGGTACGGCAAAGTTTTGGTGAGGTTTTTTAAATCTTCAATGTCATACTATTTATAACCAGTGGTCGCGCAGTGGTCGAAATTTGACCATTATTAAAATCTTTCTGCATTCTTTCGCCAGAAACCATACTCCTCCGTCCGCGTAATTTATGTAGAAAAGGGTACGAAGTTTTTGCTTCACGTATATTACACTAGCTGACCCGTGCCTATTTCGCGGTAAACATTTTTATATCACTTTGTAGATTACGACACAATCGCGGTTCCATACCTATGTCGTATTATCTCTTTAACCATTCTTCCAAATTATATGCAGAAAAAGGGAAAAGTCTTTTCTTTTAAACACTTGAGACGATAAATTGACTTATTTTGGTAAGAATTCATAATTGTTGATAATATGATCAATAAACATGACCTAACGATTTATTTATTTGTTGAATAAATAACTATGACTAAGACTTGTGACATCTACCATCCCGCACTAGGCCCGCGTGATGGTTCATGGCCCACTACCTCTAACAGAGAGGAAGCCTATGTCCTAGGAGTGGAACCATTATAGGCTGATGTTTATAATAACAAGGATAACATTAACACACATTTTGAAAATAGTCGAAAAACGTTCGGTGCATGGCAAAATTGCAATCACGGTCATGTATTTCGGAATTGCTACCTCACTATTTTATGGTAGCCAAACAGGGCACGCCAGGACAAGGTAAACGCAGCAACAAAGACATAATGGGTGCTGTCACAGATATGTTTAGTGGCGACTTCCGACAAACACTACCTGTGTTGAGGCGGGGAGGCAACTAGGACGGACGAGGTGAATACTACGATGACTACGCTACGAGGACTGCGCTTGACCATCAACCACACCAGAGGAGAGCGGTTATAGGTGAACCTACCAGAGGCACTTGGTAGAGTAGTTTTAAGATTAGATTTGTCAGGAGTACGGGGACATCAGTTCAAAACAGTACTAAGAGAATTCTTAGGTGTGGGAACGGGCCATTTTAATGCCCAAAAATGATCAAGCTGCAGCGAACAACCGCGGTATTCTCTAGAAATTTGAAGGCCATAAGCCCTTTGGGCGGGAATCGACCTCAGGACCAGCTACTTCTCACAAGGACAACTGTACTGTAACTGAAACTACAAATGTAGTATACAGGAATTTTTTATAAATTTTGGCTGTCATTTTAGTAAAATGTGGTGACTTACGACTTCCACGCTAACGAAGTCACGGGCAGGAGCTAGGATTAACTAAAAACTGTGAAATTTTAAAAAATATTTACAAAATCAAAAAACCCTACTGCCAAAAAGTGAACTTTAACTAAAAAAGATGAAAACAAGAAACTTGTTATAAAAGGATGACTATTAGACTGAATACTATAAGCAATCTCATGCACTCGGAGGCATCTAAAGACCTCCGACTGTTTCTTGTTTTCAACTTTTTTATTTAAAGTTCACTTTTTAGGCTGTCTGGTTTTTTGATTTTGTTTTCTTTTTTTTAGCTATAATCCTAAATTTCTATTTAAATGAATGATGGTCGACTATCGACCACTGAGCGATCAATAGTTTATTTATTTATTTCTTGAATTAGTTATTATTAATACACTAATCATATAAACATCAGCATCCGCACTGGGCCCGCGTGGTGGATTACGGTCCACTCCCTCTCTCAGAGAGGGGTCTGGTATGTATGTATGTATGTATGTATGTATGTATAAACCTCAGAATCAAAATCAATCTGCATAGCCATTCCTCATATCCCGTTCACCTTTCTGCTTCATTGTTTTATCTTTTTTATGATGATACAACAGTAGGTATTTTAAATTGTTAATGATACCTACTGTTAATTAACTTTGACGGAAACTATAACGTAGCTCTTGCTGCAACCCACCCTTTAATACTGGTTAACAACACAGATTTGCATGACAGCCGTCATCTCTAATATTATGGAACCGTTTTCATAGGAACCACAACTCCTGGGTTAATCCTAGTTCCTATCTGTAACCTAGATTCCAACCGATAGCTCACTACTCCATCGGCAATCACCGTTTTCCCACAGATTGCTCTGAATTTGCAATAACACTACCTACATGCAATGCAGCCAATCCCGACTAGGTAAATAAATCCGCTTTTATAACGAGCACGGTTGTTATTTTTATTTTGTGCCTACTTTTCCACTCGCCATTCCGGTAAACATCATAGGAACAGAACTAATTTCACTCGTCTAAAAAGTTCAATTCAACGGTGGAATTTCCAGGTAAAAAGTGTCGTGTGTTGTCAAAAGTTTGGTATCAGCTAGAAAACCTAATGAACATCGTTTAATTATAAACAGACTGTACTGAATGAGTTGTGGAGAGAATTGAGAAACAAGTGAATTTTGTTGCATCCAGAAGTTAGAAATAGTAATTAATCTAGGTGCACGTGCACGTTTCAGTTTTTGAAGCTTTTAGGTCAGATTTTTCAATAGTGAGAAAACTTTAATCTGAGGAATAAATATGTCGGTTTGACAGCTTTTGTATAGAAAATATGCTAACCAAACTGTCAGATTTATTCTTCAGATAAAAGTTATGTGACAATGGAAAAATTTGCTCTTAAACAAGCAAATTAAGGACCTACCTATTTTATTACCTGTTCCTGATTTATGTTCACGGTATAAAGAGATAATGATGATGATTATGTTGTGGTCTAACTTAATCTTAATTTACATAGGTTATTATTGCCATTTTAATTTTAATGAAACAAGGAAGAGACGGAAATAAATATTTTTGTATCTGAATTTGGACCTTATTCTAGTTTACGTAGTGAACGTAAGAATCGAATCTTTTATACATTTAAGTTATTTCTTGCTAAAGGTTCTCCAGCCGGTTCCGTGTGGTCCCGGATGTAAAAAAAATTGCATCATCCCATTACTGACTAAAACCCATGTGTTCCTTCAGTTGCCTGTGTGCCAGGGGCCACGGTATCTCTTTCGAACAACCCGCACCCCTGGCAGGCATCGCTCCTGGCGGACCCCAGCAGTTGGTGCTGACATCTCTTTGAGGCAGACGTCGACTCACAAGATGTTTTCGTGTCATTACGGTGCGCGTGGAAGAGTATTTTCAAGTTACGACGCAGGCAGTATGTACGTTTATTAATCTATACTTCTATGCAATATCGAAATCCACGTTATTTGTGAGTGTCATCGGTTATATTTTAACACGAAAAATGAAAAGACTTTTTCGTGGTAGCCGGATTTGCAAAGTAATTCGGAGAAAAAACGGTCGAACGAAAACATTTCTTACGAACGCTGCCTTAACGATGAGAGATATATTGAGTTCTAGAAAAAAGTTGTAGATCTTGATAATTCCTACAAAAAAGTTAGCGACAGCATATATTATGTCTAACTTTTATATTTAAGTCACAAAAAGTAGGTTTTCATATTAAAAAAAAAAAAAAATTCGTCGTTAGGTCATGTTTATTGGTCATAATAACAACAATTATGAATTCTTATCAAAACAAGCAAATTTATCGTCTCAAGTGTTTACAAGAAAAGACTTTTCCTGGCATATGATTTGGAAGAATGTTTAAAGAGATAAAATGACATAGGAATGGAAACGCGACCGTGTCATAATCTAGTGAGTGACATTTCTATTAGACGGTTTTTTTCATACGTCAATCTGTTTAGAAATAAATCTATCGTCTTTCTCTAATCTTATACGAACCGACATTCATACACAAAACTTTCCTAATTCCTCCGCATCACATGCCCATACCACGACAAAAGATTTCCACGTAATGTTTCAGTCAGCGGACTCTCAGACTTCTTATGTACTCATTTCTAATTCTATCCATTTGCGTAAATCACACATTTTTTTTTATAATTTCGAACAATTCAAGTATTATGCTTACTGTGTTTCTGATGACCTTTAAGTACCCCTTTGATATTTTTTATACGGCTACTGTAACCCTATACAATCAGTAATAGTATTGCACAACTGAATAGCAAAATACATCGCAAAAAAATATGATTAAGTTAATACCCTCTCTGCAAAATCAAAATCACGATAAAAAGTTGCTTTATTAAAAATATCCCTCATCTTTTTCTTTTGAAGTGGACACACAATGGCTGACCAGGCGCAGCTGCTGCATCAGATATCATGTTATTTGACATAAAGGGTCTTAAATCTAGAGTTGAAAACGTAATTGTACACTAATCCAGTACAATAACGTCGTTGAGTGGCACGTGACGTGTGACGTCAATAGAAGAGTTGCAACGATGCAGTACACGATGCTCTGCAGACGACCTGAATTCGGAGGGTGTTTTGTGCTTCGGATTAACAATTAAGCTCCAAACTCAATGGTTCCGTCAAAGCGTGTAATTTCAAACTTTGTACTTTATTGCACATGCAAATTAATTGAGTGAGTTTTTGTTGCTAGCATAGGGTGGTCCAACTCGGTAATATTTTACTTTAAATTTAGTTTGCTTTTAGTACAAAGGAAAATGTCTTTATTATGGAAGAATATCTGGAAATGTTTGTCTGTAACTAGACTTAGCAATTTTATTAATTTAACATCTGCCAAGTTACGCATATTGCCCTTTCAATAGTTGTACATGCAATCGCTTTTCATCGCGTTTTCCTGCAAATTTTCGCACACTGTAGTATTAGATAGCCGACTAACAAAATGAAAAATTTCAGTTTTTTGTCAGAAAAATTGGTCACAACACACCCCTTTACATAAGCCCTTTACACAACCCCACAGAAAAAAAAGTAAGGACCTGTCGCAAAATCCGTGGTGAAAAGAATATTTGTTACTTGTAAAATTTGTTAGAAAAATTAGATTGTTTTTCAGCCTGTTTTAGAACTTCAGGTTAAAATGAAGAGGTCATGGTCTGCAAGGTGGCAGGGACCACAACCCAGTTACTGGATAACACAATGATACCCCCTCGTAAAACTGGTTGTCAGACTTTCGCGCTTCTGAAGACCCGTAACGACAATCAAAGATCCAGAATTAATAATACTAACCAACATTAAATATTTCTCAACTAGGCGGAACGCAAAATCCTTCAAATTGAAACTGTTGTTTGAATCTGCGCTAGGCTTACTCCATATTACCATTCACAAAAGAAAAGTATTTCATAGAAACAAAAAAAAAACCCTCAATGGTAGAAGCTACTGAATTACTGAATTCTCAATCCTAATTAGGCACTTAGGCAATTCCTGTCTCTTTTAAACATTTACCTCAAACCAACTAGGTACGTATGTTTCGACTTCCGGTATAAAATGTGCAAGAAAAGAAAAATCTTGTTACCTATCCTCTAGTTCACAAAGGAACCTATCTCCTTGCCTTTATAGATAAATAATGCAAATTATTAACTGTGAACATTATTAAAACCTACTCTGCAAGTATCCTCGAGGTTACTTATTTCTTCTAGGAAAATAATTTAATAGCATTTCCCGTCTTATGTTGTGAAGCTAACTAATAGAAAATTACATATTTCTACGGGCCCCTTTCTATGAAGTTAATTTAAATTTTAATCTGCTAAAATAGAAATAGAAGCAGGATTTAGTCAACTAAACAAAAATTAAAAACATTTGAACTCAAAAACTAGTATGCTACTGCTGGACATGAGGTCGGGGGTTCGATTACTAAGTCTGCCAAAGTGTTGTTGGGTTTTCAATTAACGGGTTGGTGGCATTAAGCTCGCTCCCTATTACATGGGACTCCAAATAACTGGCGAAATGTGAGTGTATTGTAAAGATTGTCTTCTACGACCTTACTAGTGATGTTCCGGATATCCGTATCCGTATCCGTATCCGCGGATATCCGCTGGATAAAAAAGATCCGTGTCCGTATCCCTATCCGTTACATTTTTGACGGATCTTTTACGAAAAGTCGTTATGAAAATCTGTCACTTTCACCAGTATTTGACATTATGACAAAAAGTCTGTATTTTGACAGCAGACTTGTGTGTTATTGTAAAGCGATGTTTCTACTTTCTTGGAAACCAAACGTTTCTAGAAAATCTATCGAATTTTGTCGACGTCAAACATGAACCAAACGTATGATATTTAATAAATGATTCCTAATACCTGCAATTTTCCACTCGTCAGCTAGGCTCAGCAAAAGGCCAGTCTATGAATTTTACAACAAATTTTAAGTATTCGAAGGAATCTGATATATTATTAGCGGTATAATAGCCTCATATCAAGTCTAAGTTAACCGACGTTGACTTGATAAGTGGTTATTTAGGGGATATGTGACGGGTGGAATTTATTTCCTTGGAGTCGATCAAATGTCAATAATTACTATTGGAACGCGGTGTTCTATATCGTGGAACGACGACGATATGTGTCAATTTTAAATGTTTGTTTGCTAGAAGTGTGTGTGATAAGTTGAGTGAGGTTTGAAGTGAGCTGTAGGTAGGAACAGAATATCACCTTTCATACCTATATTTTAGCATCTTGGCATTTGGCATTGGACGTCGCCATGAAACTACAACCGACAAGATATCGGAAAAATGAAGATGTACAACGGCACCCTTCCATTTTAGGAAAATATGCACGATAATGCATTTATACTCAAAATTTAGCGTGAGCGCTAACGTTGTAAACTATCGGTCGGGAAAACATCAACGAAGTGACATTTTTAAAAAGCTTTTAACGCGTCGACGAAAATCAGGATCCACGAAGACTCAATAATACTTAAGCAGTTCCAATATTAAATTCTGAAAACGAAAATAAAATGTATCTGCGTAACGTTCGTTTATTTCCGAATCGGTATGAAAAGGTCCATTTGTAATCGTAAATCGATATAAACGTCAACTCTTCTTATATTCTATTCGCGTCACGTCGTTGGCACAAAATGCGGATGGGCTTCCGCTGCTTGAACTCTTGGCAGCAACGTCTCGATCGAAGACTTGCGATCTTTGAAATGCAAATAGGCTTACAGCCTACACATTTTTTCAGGCAATGTGTGCGTTTTGGGGGTCTGTCTTATACAGGGTGTAACAAGACGGTTCACGAAGGTGAAACGATTTTTTTTTTGGTTGTGCTCGACTAAACGCACGAACAACCTTGTGCTTATGGGTGCATGCAACGTTACAGGGAACGTGGGAATATTTAAAGTAAAATTATGACATTTAAAACTGGTTTTCTATTAAAACATAAAAAAGTTGGAAATTTGACCTTCAATATCTGCATAGCCAGAAAGTTCCCAGGTATGGTCTGGTACGCAAAAATGATCATAGTAACGGGAATAATAAGTGACTTTCGACTTTTTAAGGGTATTTTACACCCGTTATAGTTTTGTCGTTCAAAAAGTGCTGATTGTCAACAAGATTTTTCGTTTCCTTTCTATCAGGAACTTCTTGAGACGCATCGTATGCATGATGACACTCGTATTTAAATTTACGATTATTTTTACACATAAACTCACACCTTCTTCCCATGGGGTAGGCAGAAACAACAGAACGCCACCTGATATAATCCCAATTTGTTTTTGTTTAGCCTATACTGTCCCACTGCTGGGCAAAGGCCTCCCCATGTCCTTCCAGAAACTCTTTCCTATACACCGTGAAATAAAAATGGTTGTTTTCCCGCGACAGAACAACTTGCCATAAGGAGTACTTTCGAAGCATAGACTAAAAGTAAAAAAAAATACATGTTTTTTTTAATTAAAAAAATATTCATAAACTCGGTAACTTGTACGTATTACTCGAATCACACGCGCCGCCGATAAAGTAAACAGCGATCCATAAATGTTCAAAGCAAAATAAACTTTCGCACGTGGTGATTTTTTACAATTGTTTATCTGTCATTTTTTGTTTTTTTATATTTTATTTGTTTATAAAACGATTGTATTACCAAGACAAAACCATTTCGCCGCGGGAAAACAACATTCTATTAATTTTAGTTCTGTTCCGGTTTTAATTAAATATTTAATCAATATATTAGGTGCTTGTGACTTGTCGATCAGGTCAAGCTACGCTTGCCGCGGTCGGTCTTTAGATAGGTGACCATCAATTACATCCTGAGACCATTCCGTGCCTCAGAAAGCACATCGAGCCGATGGTCCCGGTTGTTTTCGTGGATCTTTGTCAATAGTTACGAGTCATCAGAAGCCTGAAAGTCTGACAACCAGTCTTGCCTGCACGTGAGTCAGTTAGGCAGTCGCTGCATGTAAAATACTGGTACTCAGGTGCAGCTGGTTATACTGGATCCCGACCCCAACATAGTTACATAAGAAAAGACTATGCAGATGATTTAGCTCATTAATTAAGACTTAAAAAATTGAAGTGTTATTTGACTTTTGTCGCTAACGTATTGATTTAAAAACGAAAACGAAAGGCTGAAATAAAAACCTATTCAATCGATTAATCGTCCTCACAAAACGTTATTTCAATTTCGAAAATGTGAACGACTTTGTTTCAGGAACAATACTATTACTATTTTTAGACGACTGTGCCGTAACACGTGTGAGTTTAAATTGAATAACATTGCAGAAATTTGAATGAATAAATTCAATTACCGGTTGAAACTCCAATGGGGATTGTCTAAAATTTTTAACCATTCCATTTTATTTTAGTTTTTCAAAATTTAGAGCTTGTTGAGAAACTAATTTGAATATTTTGGTGATGGGCTCAATAGTTATTTCATAATTTAATATTTAATCATTGTAATTTTTTTAGATAGATGACGTCATCAGTGGCACAAGAGATCGTTGCCGTTGCCTCACCAGTACATATTTAAAAGTTTAAATCTGTCAACACAACGTCATCCATCTCATCTGTTAGAGTGTCAGTAGACGTCATATATAATCGGGTTCTTCCCATTGCTTCACGAGTCTATTGTTCTCGTAAAAATTTAAATTAATACTTGACTTCTACGGGTCCAAAATAATTAATAAACATGGAAAAAAAATACACGAGTGTGTCAGCTTTTTAAAGGTTTTATGCCTCCGAAGTACCAGGTTGTCATAACTCGGTAGGAGCATACCTAACATAGTGGTATCAGCTAGAAAACGCTTTACGCCGTCGAAGTACCAGGGTATCATACCACGGAAGGAGCACACCTAACATAGATGTGTCAGTTAGAAAGCGCTTTATGCCTTCGAAGTACCAGGTTGTTATAAAGTGCTAGGAGCACACTTAACATAGTGGTGTCAGTTAGTATTTATTTATTTAAACTTCTTGCATACAAAACAAAGGTACAAAGGCGGACTTAATGCTTTAGGCATTCTCTACCAGTCAACCAAGGGTGGTGAAGAGATTAGATGGCAGGTGCTTTGATTGAGAGGAACAATGACAAAAAAAACTTTAAAAAAAAACTGGTTGATTGATTGTCTTTTTACAAGAAATTGTTTTTACTGACTGTACTTTGGATACATCTGGTGGACCCGTTGGGAATTCATTGAGAAGCATTTGAAACATTATAATTTTTTCATGGACCCGGTGGGAAAACAAGAACAATAGAATGGTGAACCAGTGGGAACAACCCGAAATAAGAGGACCAAAAATTTTTATGTAAGTAATGCATACAGCATAAAATAATGATAGAGTAATGAGATTTATACGAGATCATGAGGTAAGTCGCAGGAATAATAATTGTAAAACTTTATAAATATGTAAATTCATATGTTTATATTTTTGACATTTATATTAATTTGACACTTGGCAGAACATAGAAAATACTTGTCACTTACTTTTTATTTTCTGCGGCAAAGATACAAAACTGTACGGCCAAAGCTGACGTAATTTGAAGGGCATACAAGGTCAATAGTATTTTATCAAATATATCAATAAAATATGAATATTTTTCAAGATTTATTAGTCCGTAATGATCAGTAACACTATTCCTCGAAATGGTTTTTCAATTACGACATATTAAAAAATATGAACAATGCCCATTCAGTGACGTAATCATACATTTAAATATTGGATTTTACAAAATAGCGTGTAGGATACGGCGAACAAAGTACAGCTTTTTAATTTAACTTTTGTATTTGTCGGAATTCTGAAGTGAGTCAAACACTGCTGGACTGGATCTGTGCTTTCTGCTTCCAACTACCGACGCTGCACTTTCATTATGTTGTGATTTAGAGTAGTTCCATGCAACGCTTCCTGAAGTGTAACTGCGCCTGTATTCCTATTTATTGAGTTAGGCAGAGTCTTATCTATAATACACTATATAGTAGTCATTTTTATATCCCATGCAATAGATGACAAGCGTTTGCCATCAACAGGGTACAAATCCTCCGGGTGCAACTGAGAAATTCCAGATAAATCCAATGACACTTTGCCTATGCGTACATACCTATACATATGTGGTGTAATATCATACGGCTGGATGTAGTGTCTTTTGAATCAGGCCATTATCGTCACAAGCCCGAGGCCACATCGTCGCGTGACGGGGTCGAGTTTGCTGACCACTGTATTTTAAATCAAAGACAATTTGTGTTGCTTGATCAAGGAATCGTTTGTCGTGAACACTGTTTATTTAGACATTATTGAGATTACCTACGGAGTTTTAAATTGGTCTTGTTTGTAGGTTTTGACTGAGTGAATCACCACTTTGTATTGCTCAAGTCGACTCGAGTACAGTAATAGATCATTGTCACTTACTTGCCCTTATTTCAAATTATTTGGGGTCGATGCAACATGTGATTGTGGTCTATTTATTACCCGTCATCTCGGTAGACACTGCCTTTCTAACCATATCATCTTTCACACAGTCCATTCATCGGTTCTTTGGGTTTCCTTTCCTTGTAAACCCATCTGATTGCAGTTTTAGTTCGTCCCGTGGAAAATATAATTATTAGTCATTGATTTATTAGCGAGGTGGCTTTACTAAGTTATGCTGGGCATACACTGACTTTAACTTAGTGAAGTATCGTAACACTTGAAACTCTTTTAATGCATTCAAAATGTTGGTGAATCTACATGGCCTTCACATAATGTAACCAAGATTATGTCTGGACTTTTAAAGAGACTGTGGCCTCTGAGTTTATTTCGGCCTTTCTTCTCAGGGTTGTCAGATAGGTAACACCGACCTCATGTAGTTTAAAAAAATATGTTTGACGTGTAAAAGTGTTTGTACAAACCCACTTACAGAAATAAAATCATTTCATTCAAATCAAACTCTTTATTTAGGTATTCAACATAATAAAAACTAAGACTTCTGAAGACATCCTTTTAATTTCAAAGCTCGCAGAGAACTAACGTAGATAATTCAATCAACATCATATTTACATTCCATTCCGTTAAAAAACCAGTACATTTTCGATAACTGTCAAATGAGATACTTTTTAAACGAAACTACACTGATACAAAATTATTTAAACTAAACCTGCCTTCAATTTGATAATTAGTATTTAAAATCACTACAAATCTTATTAATATTTGGAAATCATGACAATATAATAAAATTCAGTAATTTTACTATCCGTGTAAATAGCTGGATTCCTCGCCACTTCCAACTTTTACAGAAAACCAATTTAAAATACAAAAATTTAATCAAATTCTACCGTCACTACAAAGATTTAGTGAATTTTAGAGCGAAAAGGATTTTTTACTGAACATTTATTAATAATACCGGACGCTCTTTCAGTGATCTAGCAGTGAAATTAAAAAGATAAAGTATGTGTTAGATAGTTAGTCAGATCATGTGAAGACCATGCAGATTGTTGTCTGAAATGTATTTTTAGGAAAGAACCACACAGATTGAGTGGATTGATTGGTTCCTATAGCTGGTCGGCGCCTCAATGACTACCCTGGTACCTCATTAACAGCATAACTATGTGAAAGTCTATTAACTGCTCCCAAATTACAATGTTATTTTTTATTATTTACAACGTCTGACATATTCTCGTCATTATTTGACATTATCACTGTAATTTGAAAACATTGTAAAAGCCAATTATTCTTAAAAGAGTAACTGTGAAGTTTCTTGCCGGCTCTTCTCCATAGGAAGCGACTAATTGGAACTGCGCACTTAGGTTGTGACGTTTCATAAGTGCCCAGGCAAATTTAAGTGAAATAAAACATTTTGATTTGATTTGGTTTGATTATATATGGCTCCTTATCTTTTTCGATTACGTTGACTTTTTGTAATTATTATTTCCTAGTGTGTACCCTAATATGATTCGCCAGACCGAATTTTTTACTCGTTCACAACTAATGCAATTGAGTTGGCCGGCAGAGTTAAAGGAATAGGTATAGAAATAGGTAGGGCCTGGTTCTCTCTTTACGTATTTGACGTTTTTCGGTTAGTGTATCGAGGCGCTTTTTTTTAAAGTGTTTACATCATGAATGTTTTCATTGTCTATACAAGGTGTAACTTAAATAACGCACAACCTCTTAAGGGGTCATTGTACTCATCATTATCAACAACTTTTACTATGGGACCAAACCTGAAATCGTAAAAAAAAATCAGCTGTTCCCTACATTTTGACGATTTATGCGAATACAAGTGTATGGAACAGCTGATTTTGTTTCGCGATTTCAGGTTTGGTCCCATAGTAAAAGTTGTTGATAATGATGAGCACAATAACCCCTTAACAGGTTGTGCGCTATTTAAGTTACATCTTGTATAATGAGAAGTATATGAAGATGATACATGGTCTCTACCTTTGCTTGTTCCACTTACCTGATATAAGTCTTCGTTTCGATTACTGTTAATTTGACGTTTTTTACTGAACCGTTAGTTTTAAAGTTACAAAAATGTCATTATTTTCGAATCTATGTATCTTCGTATGACGGGCCGTAATCTACCACGCGGGTTGGTAGATGTAAGCGCACCTGTCTGGGTTCAAACCTACGACCTATAATTCGTCGTGGCATTTACCACTGGATCATCACGCACGTGCTGCTTGCAGCATCAAACGGTTTTTTTTACGGTTTTTTTTTTTTTTTTTTTTTTTTTTTTTTTTTTTTTTTTTTTTTTTTTTTTTTTTTTTTTTTTGGGTGGGAAATCATCAAATAACTTCTCCCGCTCTGAGTGGAGCGGGAGGGCGTGTCAGACTTTTACTGACTAAAACCCACCCGTGTTCCCTCAGTTGCCTGTGTGCCAGGGGCCGCGGTAAGCATCAAACGGTAGGATGGATTTTATTAAATGTCGTGCTTTGGTTAGGCTTGTTTTCGTTTAAATAAAATTAAAATGGCGGACTTTACAAAGTCCTAAGTTATTTCGTGGTGTTGACCCTGCCTGCCCCTACCTGTTTACTTACCAGCCTCGTTCACCCTCGAACTAACTACTTCAATACGTACCTCGGAGTAAGACTTCTCGATTGCTGACCGCTTGATGGTGTAAGTGCGCAAGTCTTCGAGCAAGTCACACTCATGCTGGTTCTTCGCATGGAGCTTCGCGATTTGCTCTGTGTGCAGGTTTTTGAGAAATTTCGTGTAGTTGCTCTGTAACAAGGAGATGGATTCTGTTAGAAGGTTTTTATATATTAATACGTGAAGCAAACACTTTGTAAGAACCTCATTTTACGAAAATTACACGGACGGAAGAGTGCAGAAAGCTATCTAATATTTTTATATAATAATGTATTTCTATTTAAATGAACTATGGTAGAATTTCAACCACTAGGCGACCACTACTTATTTTCTCTCGTCACAAAGGTAAAGGTTCACATAGTTATAAACATTAAGACAAGAATTATAGCGTTTTGATAAAAATTTACAAAATATGATCCGTGACAGACTGGCGTCCTTATTAGGGTATTTGTGTGACGAATCACCAGGCTCTCACCCCGAATTCAATATAATTAACATTACAAATTAAACAGTTTATTGAAAACTAGCTTTTGCCCGCGACTTCATACGCGTGGACTTTAGAATCAAGTAGATAATCATTTTTTTTGATAATATATAGCCTATTTTTTAAGTTAGACCTCTCGGAATACATCATTGAAAACTGCATTCAATTCCATGCAGTGGTTTTTGCGTGATGCGGTAACAAACATACAGACAGACAAAAATTCTAAAAACCATTTTTTTGGCTTCTGTTGCTCTAATAAAGACCCCCCCCCCCATACTATTTTTTCTTCAATATCTTTAATGTACAGACATCGGCCTGTTACAATTTTATTATATGTATAGATAATGAGATGGTATGTTAGTCATAACTCAGGGACTTGTAGGCTAGGTAATAATAGAACAACATTAACGTAAATATGAAAATTCTAATTAATAAATAATTCTTCGGCGAAATGTGTGTGTACTATTGATACGCGTCTGCTGAACCCTGCGCGGAATACAGGCGTGTTGTTAAGTTGTGTACCTTAATTATCCGCATTCAAGTTTTTTTTCAATAAGTTGATAGTCGCGTGCTTTTTTTTTGGATGGGAAATCATCAAATGGCTTCTCCCACTCTGGGTGGAGCGGGAGGGCGTGTCAGACTTTTACTGACTAAAACCCATCCGTGTTCCCTCAGTTGCCTATGCCAGGGCCACGGTTATTCTTTATTCAATCGGACATGCATCTTGCAAAGTCCTTTTCGATCCTCACTTCATTTTATAAAATAAAATAATTATATGCTTATTATGTTTATATATTTTAGCATTATGTATTTATTTAAGTATATTTTAGTTTCTTGGATTATATTTGTAGGTATATTTTAGTTTAAGACTTCACATATTCACATTTTTCTCTTGGCTTCTCACACACTATTGTCTACATTTCTTTTTCATCTCTCCTTTCGCCGGTCTGCTGGAAAAATTAGGCAGTACCTTTGTACTTCAATTACAGTTATATCTTATCCCTCCCTATGTATTTGTGTACATAAATAATTAAATCCCACTAATAGTTTATATGTAAAAGTTTGTGTTTAGGATGTTTGGATGTTTGACTCAATCCTGTAAAAACGGCTAAACGGATTTGTATGAAATTTGGCATACAGGTAGTTCACAACCTGGATTAACACATAGAATACTTTATATCCCAGTAATACGTTCCAGAGGGACAAATTCCGACATAAACGCGGGCGAAGCCAAAAAAACCTAGTAAATAAATAAATATTATAGTGTTCGTAAAAAAATCAACACTCACAACAACACTTCTGTATAGATTCATATTCATACAATGAATAAACTTAAGTAGTGACTCACATGAAATCTCTGGCTCAGTAAACGTTACTTACCACGTGGTTTAACTTAGCACGATCCCGTCTCTAAGTTACACTAGTACTTGAAAAGTGCGCTAGTAACAGTAACAACACTGAGCCAAAATAAGAGCTCAGTTAATATTATAGATCAGACCTTCAGACAACTTTGACCTTCGGAAATTAGTCCAGTTACGTTCAAAATGAAAGTAATCCAAGCGTCCGCAAAGAACGTAGACAATTTGTGCTTTATTTATTTAGGATCTCTAACAAAAGATATATACTTACAACATGACATATAAATAAAGGGAAACATCAGGTTTAAGTAGTGTAGTCTCTCATTAATAGGAGACCACGAAGCTAAGAAAGTTAAAATCATGAATGTTCAAAGCGAGATTGAAACAAGTTTCGGAAAAATTTGGTAAAAGTGAATATCTTTTTAAAGAAAAGAAATTATACCATACAGATATAATTTACTTAACTTAAATATTTTAAAAACGAATATTATTTATTAATGCGAAAATAACTCGATCTGTCTGTTACGATTTCACGCCTAAACCGCTGAATCGATCGTCATGAAATTTGGCAGAGATATAGCCTGGAATATGGAGTAGGACATAGGCTACTTTTTGACGCGATAACCAACATCCACGTGGGCGGAACCACGGGCAAAAGCTAGTTTATTTTTATTTATAAAGAGATTTCCACAATTGAAGCGAGCATCGGAGCTAATTTAATTGCAGCTTGATCGACCGCTAGGAACAACGCAGCGTAGCGCTAAATGATTCGATTTATTACTAACAGCTTAGTGCACAAATTGGTTTCAAGAGAAAATGCAATTAATCTTTCTGAAAAGATCGGAAGCGTGATTTAGTTTGAGAAGCAATTCTTTCAACGGAAGAATATTCGCCCGATCCCTAACTACTATTTTAAATAAATGCGATAGTATTTCGTCTGTTAAGTTTCATGCCTTAAGGCCTGAACGGATTTGCATTAAATTGGCACACGGATAGACCATGACCTAGGTCTAAGACAAAGGATTCTTTTCAATCCCGGTATACATTTCTGTGGTATAATTTCCGACAGGTGAAGTGCGGAGACAGCTACTGTTTAAACTAGTGAAATGGTGCGGATCCATACAACATGTTCGTGAACGGGCGCCGCCAGTGGAGATTGGTCATCTCTTAGCTGCCACGGCCTATTTAAATTTCTAAATTGTCATTTGATTTTTGTTTTTAATTACAGACGCTTTTAATGTGCATGTCTTTTTACATCGTTCTCACATTGATAATAATTCTAACATAAATGATGTAACCAAGTTTTTGAAACAAATTGTTAATAACAATATCATGATTTAAAAAGATTGTCCATGGAGTTTCTTGGCCATTCTTCTCCATATGTACCTACAACGCTTTGGAATGGGCAACTAGCTTCATCTTTCCGACTCTTTGATAGTTCAAAAGTGCCTGTAATTGGTTTATCTTATTATATATATAAATAAAAAGAAAAGTCCTGACTGACTATCTGACTCATCAACGCCCAGCCAAAACCCTTGGATCTATAAAGCTGAAATTTTGCACAGAGATTCCCTTTATAATGTAGACAAGGAATAAGGAAGGATTTTTTGAAATTCAGCCCCTAAAGGAGTTAAATAGGGGATGAAAGTTCCACGCGGGCGAAGCCGCTGGCGAAAGCTAGTATGAAATAAATGCTTTTAGTTTGAATTTGAGCTTGAGTGAGGCAAGTAAATACATGAGCTAAAGCTTCCTAATTGTAAGTCGATGATAAATAATAAAGAAAATAGGTAGTCATAGGGACTGCCAATATGAGCGAAGTCTTAAAACTTTGGAAACACGTCACATTAGCTCGTTGGTGACGCGGTCACATTACCTTGTCGCAGCTAGTTTTGCCCCAACTAAAACACTCAACGCGGCTAAAGAATTTATCACTTCAAAAATAAAAATAATAAGCCTTAAGCCTGCTTTTAGGAACACGTCAGCGTAAATAACTATCTTCCCATACTGACACCTACTTTAAAATCTCTTCAGAATATTTCCACGTTCGCTCGCTAAGATGACACTTAGCTCCATTTAGTTCTAGTTATTGACTCGAGTACTTTTGACGTTGTAGCTCGTAGGAAATGTAGAGTTTATTCGAAAGACTTTAAAATTAAAAACTATTTCCAACAAAAAAAACCGACTCCCAGAAAAACACTAAAAAGTCAATAATTACTTTAAATTCGGAAGGCGGTGACAAAAAATTAAAATACAAATCCAAAGTCGCCGACTTCCGAAATTAAAGTTACAAAAAAACTTTGTAGGGTTTTTCCGGTAGTCTGTTTTTTTTAAAGAGTTTTTATTTTTCAGTTTTTAGTACCTAGTAGTTTTTAGTTAATTTTTTTAATTCAATGAATTTGTTCCATTGACAACAATTTCATTTCATTCGATTGAATGTCTTTATCATGAAATAGTCATTCGATCGAATCAAATGAACCTAGACTAGTATTGATGATTGATTTAAATTTGAATTTCGTGGCCTACCATGGCACTTCCACCTTAATTTAATCTATACCACCATAATCAGCCTATTACGTTTGCACTGCTGAGACTCAGGCCTCCTCTCTGTAAGAGGGAGAGGGCCCTAATCCACCACGCGGGCCCAGTGCGGGTTACTAGATGTCACGTGTCCTCGAATTCTTGGTTCTAGGACAATACATGCCGGTTTCCTCACCATGTTTTCCTTCACCGTTTTTGAGAGCAGTGGTGATGAAATAATTTACGCAAAGTAAAGTGTCTGATGCCTGGGTTCGAACTCACGACCTACAAGTTGTAAGTCGAGGTTGATACCACTGGGCGGTGGCCCACTGCTCTCTACTATTTATATCCAAAGGTGTTACAAATAGTGCATGTTGCAAAAAAAATACACAAAAATGCTACAGCATAGTTGTATTTTCGATTCAAAAATATACGAGACATTTACCTACGCCGCGCGTTCGTCCTAGCCCGCTAGGTGATCTGGCGCCCCCTGCCCCAACTAGTGGCGAAAGTTCGGTCGGTAATCTCACCGAGACGTGAACCGGCTGAGAGTTGGTTGAGGTTGAAAACTTCTTAAACTTTCAACTTATTATATAAAAGGCGCCTGACGGAGAAATTCAACAGCTCGATTTCACGTAGTGCCTGAATAAACTTGAAATGCAAGGCTTAAGTTATCTACCACGCGTCTGTTATGGCGCATGAATGCAGAATGTTTGGAAATATGCTGGTCCTGCTCCATATAACAATCTAGAGACTAGACAAAATCAAAGTGATTGCTAATTTAATATATTCTGTGAAGACTTGTTAAAATGTTAGAAAAATCATCTACTTTTACGATATTTTTAAATATGTGAGCACCATGCATCACATACTTAATTAATTTACATGTCATTGTTTTATTTTAAATACTTTTACCGATTGCAGTAGAGTAATTTTATTCTAGGTGCATCGTCTTCAGTAAAAAGGATATAATTAATATGTATTGCCCATTCTTTTCCAAAAGAAACTACCCTTTGGGAAAGGCAACTACAAATTTTTTATTTTTTATTTTTGACTTTTTAAAGTGTCTGTTACGAGTATGTACCTATTTAAATTAAAGTATTCGGCTTTGTCTTTAACTCAGAGGCCGGTAAAAGACTTTATGAGTAGGTAAGGGAAGAGCAACGATGGATGGATTGTATGAATGAAGATGTGACTATAAATATGGTTCTAACTTAAGTCAGTGATTTTTTGAAAACGCTCAAAAAGGTGGTTTTTTAAACCAGTGTATCTCTTTAACCGTAAATAATTTTGAAAACAAAGAAATATATGATATTATCAAGTTATTTTTTTGCATAGAGTGGTGGAACTCAAAACATAATTAAAAATACTTCAATGCATCAAAAAAATCATCAAAGTCACCTCTTAATTATCTTTAAAACCAGTTTATCCCTTGAATAACAATTAAAATTATTATTAAAAATATACCATAAAATTTCAAATGCCAAACTGATTATTTATTATTAAATAGTTAATATTTAATTTTATACGATTTTATTTGCATTTTTACGACAATGCTTGCTCATTTATTATTCGAATTTATTACAACAGATTTTAACCCGGATCGGATTGCAATAAAAACTATTATCGCTCATAACGACAATATGTAAAGTTACCAGGGCCTTAAAAAAATTGAGATAACGAAAGGAAGATTATATAATATGCCAATACTGTTCTCACTGCTGGACACAAGCCTCCTCGCGGGGCCTGTGCGGGTTGGTGGGGGTCACATGTCTTCAATTCGTGGTCATGCCGGTTTTCGCACGATGTTTTTCTTCACCGTTTTGAGAGCAGTGGTGAAGAAATAATTAAGACAAAGGAACGCGTCTGTCTGGGTTCGTGCCTACGACCTTCAATTCATAAGTCACGGCTGTTACCACTGGGTTACCATTGCTTGGAAAAGGAAGATCACTAGATAAAAAATCAGCTCACAAAGCTGTAGTGAATGTAAGTGTTATTGAGTTTTTCTTCTCTCTCGGTACTGCAACGTCAGCGAATGTTCGTTGCAAAGTCGGGTTTTCCTCTACATTGCCTCAGCCCGCCGCTCTATTATATTCCCTTGGAATGCAGACAGTCCTGAGCCCTAAAGGAGACAAATATGAATCAAGTTATTGCAGAATGCACTCGTTAGATAATCAATATCTATTAAGCCTGATTGACACGATGCAAATCAATTGCCAGTGGCGTGCAATAAATTGAACCAATAAATCTCGCATTGGCTAAGTAACACTCTCTAGACTATGTAATCGGGTGTTGTTTCAAGTTTATTATATGCAGCTTACAGAAATGGAGTATCCTGAAGAATATCTAGATTAGGTTTTAGTAATGAATAGTAGATAGTGCGTTTTATCTTAGGTGGTAAGCAGTTTCCCATTTTGCGAAGAGCTCCAGAAAGTGACACAAGTTTGGCTTTTACGTGCTCGATATAGGGTTTCCAGAACAGTTTGCCATCTAATAGTAGACCATATACTTGATACTGATACTTTTCTGTACTGGACTGCTTGATAGTAAGATTATTAACTTTCTGATTAACAATCAAAGAGGCATGGGGTGGAATCTTTTTATTATCATTGATATAATATTACTTAGATCTTAAAACGTATAAATAAAATGATTTCATGTCTCAAACTATTAGATAGGTAGGTGTCAAGTTTTTCTATAACGCTGTTGTGTTCAAAGATTCCAATGTAATAGTTCTTCTGTATTAGCCTGTACCTAGATACAACTATTAATTACGGTGCGAAGATCGCAATTGGGATTTAAAAACGCATCAGGCTGATCTAATCGTCAAATTTTGAGTTATATAAGTATCTATCTGTAATAAGTAACTTGCTGTAAGTAAAAAAACAAACATTCTTTTACCAGGTTAGAAAAAGTAAATATATACATACTATATAATATTGTTTTTACGTTATGCGAAATTAAAATTCTCTTCCAATCTAATTGAATGACTATTTCATTAAATCCAAAAAATTACATACCTAAAATTAAAAAAAAAAAACTTTTTCCAAAAAAATAAAAACTGACTTCCGGAAAAACACTACACAGAGTGAAAATAACTTTAATTTCGGAAGTCGGTTGTTTTTAATCTTGTGGTTAAATAATAACAGCCACGCTGGGCGATCGATAGGGCAAAGCTACGTTTGCTGCGATTGGTCAATGGATGGGTGACCATCTTCACATACCAAAAGATCCTTCGTGTCACGGAAAGCACGTTATGCCGTTCGAGGCTGTCATTCTTGAATCTTTGACGGTTGTTGCGGGTCGTCAGAAGTCAAACAACCAGTCTTACTGATATTACAAATACTGGTATTCAGCTGCATCCAGTTAGACTGGGATCCGAACCCAAAATAGTTGGGAAAAGAATAGGCAGATTTATTAGATCAAACATCAGTGCCTACAATTCTTATAGAAAATTATCGAAGCACGTAATTGAAAATGACGTCATACCAAAAAGAGTTTAGCAGAGACTAATCGACAAAGATATATTCGAAGAATTTAACATATCAAATAAAAAGTAAAATGAAGGATACATGCATTTTCATTTCACAATTTCCATTATGAAATTGTTCAGTGCCTAGTACGAGTTCATTTTCAGTAACTGGTCAAAAGATGCGAGTATTTGGAGTACGTCCAAATATAGACAGATAAAGAGTACGCCCACTGACAGTATACTTGCACCAGGCAGGTACTACATTTTAATCACAGAAATACGTTGCGGTTGCGAATATACCGCTGTAGTGCTTTTATGTAAAGGTCAACTGTGAATCCCACGCAACGACAATTTTATTTGAAAGCGAATCTGTATTCAAAGGTGAAATACTGTGCACGTGTTTAATTACGAAATATTCAAAAACTATTTTCTGCTTAAGTAAATATTGAAAAAAAAAAATAGAACCTCATAAATTCGAATAATAAACTTCAATACGGGTTTATAATTACCTACTTTATAAACACTATAGAATAGAATCAGATTACATAACAAAATAATGTTATAATGTTATAAAACATGTTTTTTATATGTATATACAGGTTGCCCTGTATCGTATTGGTAAAAAAAATGTTTTTTTTTTTAAATTAATGGAATATCCTTGGTGATTTATCCAAGAAGTATACGAGTATACCACCAAGAATATTCCATCAATTAATCATCTGATTAATGAGATTTTTATAGCATTACTAAACTATTCTTTATTTTGACTTTGATCTTTTATTTAGTACCTAGGTCCAATCCCAATGTAACAGATAAAGACAGCTAAAGTAGTGTATGAAACTGCACATAACTAGGTATTAAAAACCGATCCGTATTTAAATATCCCTCACTATGCAACCGATTCATAAACTACTATTATGGTCTTAGAATCATAGTCTACTAACTACTGATTATTTAAGTTTTCTTTATTATGTCTCACTTTCGGAGATAGAATCCCGCACTTTTAACTCAAAAGGTTTAAAAATCTAGCTTTGTCCGAAAAAAAATCTGGCAATGCTGACCGTAACTATCCATTGAAATTTGCATATTTGTAAGGCTCGTCATTGTACCTAGGTACTTCTATAAGACGATCAACCAAAACAAAAAGAACGTTCTCATGATACCTAGGTAGGTATCATGAGAACGTTGAATTAAAATTGGCGATGACGTCTGTAGGCAATAACTGTCGAACACAGTGATTGAACCTGACGGCCTAACTACTGAAAGCCAATAAAAACCTATTAAGACTTAAGCGATATCACTGTAACGCTCGGTAGCTCAGTCGAATCTGTCTATCCCTTGCTGCCCTCTTCTAGTGATGCCCTAAGCCGAGGTCCGTACCCCACAGGGGATGCTCTTAGCGAGTAGTCGCTCTAGTTTTAAGTTCTTAAACCCTGACTGGATGCTTTCATTTATTAAGGTTACCACAGGCAAGTCCGTTTAAGCATCCGACAACCACAGAGGTCGACCTGCGAGATGTATCCGAAAAGGCCTTTTATCTCGTTCTTGAAAAACGCTTAAATTCCAGTCGCAAATCGTATCCCCAGCGACTATTAACTGGCCCCCGATTGGACCCGAACACACAAACCTCCGACGGTTCGGTAGTGGGTCTTATTGAACCCAAGAATGATGACATACAACACCCTAAATTGATTATCCCAATAAATATCTTTACAATTTTTTTAAGAAATTCAGAATCCCAGGCTACGTTTTAAAAATCACCTTAAGTACTTAAGGTCCAGTTCTTCAAATTCTAAAATCAGAATCCGACTGTATCTAAATATTAATAAAATGTAGGTACTTGGAGATTTGTAGATTCCCCCACAAATGAGAACGGATATTGTGATTGTCGCAGATAATTCCGACGATGAAGACCTACCTATGTATGTAAACATAGTAAGATCTCGAATGTTTGCAACTGCATTTAAATCAGATGAAACCAATACGAGTCACGATCGCCGGCGAGGTGACAAAGGGTTTTAATTGGAATGTTTGAGGCGCGCTAATCAAATGCAACAACTGTAGCCTGATTGCATGGGCGGACGACACATCGCCAATGTATTTCCAGAACAATAATAGGTATGCCAATTAATTGCGCAGTTAGCGTTTTAAACAGAACATGCAATTTATATACTGCTGTTTGATTTTTAACGTGTGGTGCCGGATGTACAGAATAACACTATCACATTTCTTCCCGTCATTATCATAGAAGGCGCCTAAGGGACTTACTAAAGAATGAGCAGCTGCGTTCTCTGTGAATTTTACCACCATACTGCGATCGCCAACCCGCATGTCAAGCGTGGCCTATGTCCAGCAGTGGACATCTTTTGGCTGGAATGATGATAATGATGATGTTTTATTTGTTGAATACTAATAACATGGACGTCCACAATTCCGCATCCCAGTTACTGGGTAAGTAACACAGTACGTTTACCTACCCGTTTAGTAGCCTGGTAAGACTGGTTCGTCTGACTTTCGGGACTCTCGGTGTTGGAACGAGCACTGAGAACCCAACAGAGTGAATCTCAACGGGTCAAAAAACACACCGTTCGATTTTCAACTCTCGGCCCTAACCAGTGCGTTGAAGATCCAGTGCGCGAGATAATCCCGCCACGATATTATCACGTCCGTATATACTAGTGATGTTCTGGTTATCCGTATCCGTATCCGCGGATGTCCGCGGGACAAAAAATCCGTATCCCTATCCGTTACTATTTTGACGGATCTTTTACCTTATTAATAATTCTAAATTGCACTACTAAATTTCTTTGTAGATTTTTTTTTTACTCGTACAACAAACACAAACGTTATCTATGCTGCCCAGTGTAACACTAAACTATAGACAAAACAAAAGAAAGACCCGCGCAACGCCAGTCGCTACATGTTATGTCACGCAAAGCGTCAGGTGGCGTCAACTATCGTTTCAAGGCGCACCGACACCGACTGAGTAAGAAAGTTAAGATCCGTAACCGTATCCGCGGATCTTTTCGCCAATTATCCGTATCTGGATATGTATCTGCGGATCTACATTTTTAATGATCCGGAAAATCACTAGTATGTACGTAGACTTCATCCGAAACAGACACAAACAAAAATAAATAATAATTTCATTTAAGTGACTTTTCATGCTCCGATCGGAAATATTTGCTCTGTCTAAGTATTTCTAAGGGAACGGCTATGGGTCGCCAATCTGCGACATCAATCTAGCCAAGTGTTTGCCCAAGAGCCTAAGCTATGTTATTAGTCAGACTGGACCAAGTCCTGCCAACATAAGAGATAGGTATATTTGCAGTCGATATTACTTAGATGTTCATCTGTCTGGGCTTTTCCCAACTCTGTTGGGATCTAACCGCATGCTCCTGAATCCTCCTGTTCCTTCCCATGGAACGACTGCTTATCTGACCTCCACAATCTAGTTACTATGTAATACGATACCCCTTGGTTGTAAGACTGTCGGGCTCCTGACGACCCGTAACGTCTATCAAAGATCCACTAATGACATTCAACGGCTTAACGTGCTTTCCGAGGCACGGTGTTGTTTTGGTATGTAAATACTGTAGCTGTACTTTGTAACCCGCCCTGACTGCGGTCCTTAGCTTCTTGCCAAGAACGGGCCTAGATGATGAGGAGGGTTTCACGAAGGTAGAAAAGAAGAAGCCCTGCTCTCGTAACTTGAGCGGTACCGCACCGAGTGGACCCAGCATGTTGCTGCGCCCTGCTGTGCCTACGACGCAGCTATACATTTCGCGTCTGCAACATTCCACGATGATTGAGGAAGTCGTGCAGTACTTGAAAGTGAAGACCAGACTCTGAGGGTTGAAAGGTTGGAATCACGCCATGACATCAACTTTAAGTCATTCGTGGTAAGAGTTCCAACAAGAAGACTTTTGGCCGAATGGTATCGTATATCGACGTTTCCGAGGACGGTTACGCGACACCTCGCAGCGAAAGACGACGCCAACAACTTTACGTGTTTAATTATAGTTTTAATAAGGTTCTTAATATGTATTTTGTTATCATTTTTTAAGATTATTTTGTGTATTTTATCTATTATGGGCCTTATTTGCCTGACAATAAAATGATTATTATTATTTATGTTATTGTTATTACTGCACGGGTACGGGATCCGTGCAGCTGTTTTACTTAGCCATAAGCCCCTCGATAACTTAAATGCCTTAAACTTCAAACTAGCGCGTTAATAAGACTAGATATAGATATCTAGATTCTTATCACACAATAGAAATACTTTTATGAATGGGAATATATTTTTAATTGAATTTCTCATTGGCGTCTGCTAGACGAACAAAGCAGTTATGGTATGTTCATGACAAAAAGGCATGAATGTTCTGTGTTTTATTGAATATACGGTAGGTACAACTGAACAAAGAGTTTGGTATGGAGGCAAAAGCATTCCTCTTTTCACTGCACTGCCAATATTAGTATGTGTGACTATAGATATCGTAAAGCGACGGCTGGTTAGAGGTGGTGCGGGAAAAGAGTTCCTGGAAGGGCTTGGGGGAAAGCCTTTGTCCAGCATTCGAACAATACAGACTAAATAAATAAATAAATCATATCCGTAGAATAGTGATGTAAAAGACTTGACTACTCAGCACAATCCGATAATTGTTTCAAAAATTAACTGCCTGTATACCAATTGCTTTGTTTGAGTGTACAGTATCACGCACATTAAGTGGCTTCGGAATCTCTCTGGGATATTAAAAGATAGCTATTCAAATAAAGATACCTCGAACAAATAATAGTTTACTCAAATGGGAATGTAGACTTTCAAATAAGGGATGATTTTCATTAGACCGGGCCGTGCCGTGTCCGTGGCTCGGACGACGCTCGTCTACACCACTGTTGTTGCACGGACACGCCCCGTCCACTCGAAGTCTTATAACCCGGCCCGGACACTGCCCGGCCCGATCACGGCACGGTGTAATGAGAATCATCCCTTAAACAAAAACAAATTGTGTGTAACCACGTGTGAGTGTGTCTGTAAAATACAATTTCATAGTTAAGTCAAACTTTTTTATGTGATCATCAGCATCTGCTTAGCCTTTTTATGTGATCATCAGCATCTGCTTAGCCTTTTCCCAAATAAATTGGGGTCGGCTTTCAGTCTAACTGAATGCAGCTGAGCCGAACTTATTCAGAATCAATACTAATTATTAAAAATTGGTAGAAATTGTTATTTTATTCTGAATATCTTTTCATCTCGATAACTTTAAAAATCGCTTCAAGTGCTTCTGACATTTAATCAAAAGTACTCGAAGCTATGCACAGATTATTCTTAGATTGACCTTTGAACGTTATCTTTACAAAAGTTACAAACCATCTGACATGGAGGGAATTTTTCCCTGACCTTTCGAAATTCAGTTAGTTGTGGAAAGAATTTCACCTCCATCCCACTTAACTAAATATTCATATTCGGATTTTAAAAGCAGCAGTTATATTATTTATAAAGTACGCTTTTTAGCGTCAGAAGTTCCTACTTCTGGCGCTCGTTTCGGCAACCGCCATACCTATGGCGGTTGCCGAAACTGCCGGTCCTACTGCGGGTTGGTAGATGTCTTATATATTCGAATTTCTGGTTCTAGGACATGCCGGCTTCCCCACGATGTTGTCTTTCACCGTTTTGAGAGCAGTGGTGATTAAATAGATTTACAAAAAGTAAAGCGCCTGACTGGTAAGACCCTACGACCACCAACTTATAAGTCGCCACCAGGACCACTGGTCCACCACCATTACTGTACACAACTGTGTTACAATATTTAATTTAATTTAACCCAATTCTATTATTTTAATTAAATAGAACTCAAGCATTCGTATTTCCACAAAACAAATTAATTAGTTGACGTCAAAGTTATCGATGGAATCGTTTAGCACCTTACAATACATTCTATTCGCCCGTAGTACTGATTTAATTGCAGCAGTGGCGTTCTGATTCCTCAGTTGCTTGCAATCCGTACTAGAATGTTCTACAGAGCTAGTTCATTGCATTCCTTAGCTGGACTGGCAGTTATACCTACCTGTATACATTAAACTGGATGGTAATTTGAATAGTATTAAGCAGGAAAGGGAGGTAGAATTTTTGCGAACTAAGTATCAGAAATTTTGAAAACAATTCTTGATAATGATTAAAAGAGTATCTTCAGATAGGTTAAAAAACCTCTAGAAGTGTCGTATGATGCACTCATCTAGGTACTGATAGACGAGTTTAATTTATGTAGAATAACATAATATAGGTACGCGTTGACTACTGAGAACCTCCTCCTTGTTTCGTCGGTTAAAAACACAAGATGTGACAAATCAATCAATCTGCCTAGCGCAACGGGATTGGGGTCGGCTTCCAGTCTAAATGGATGCAGCTGAATTAGCGATTGCCTATCTGACCTCCAGAACCCTGTTACGGCTTGGTAGGACTGGTTATCAGACTTTTTGGGCATCTGACTACCTGTAACGACTGTGAAGGATATACGAATGACATCGGGGCCATAGTGATGATGATGGGACTCCCTTTTCCGCACATAAACTCTCATTCGGTCCGTTGTGCGTGGTGATTCTGGCTAACAAAGCCAGCCTAGCTCCGCCGACATCGGGACCAATGACTTGACGTGTTTTCCGAGGCACGGACTGGCCTCGATTTATAATGGATGGTCACCCATCCACGAACTGACCGCAGAACCGTAGCTTAACCTTCTATCAATCAACCCGTGCGGTAATTTTTTTAAGCCACATGCCCCGCGTAACAAATGTTGAACATTAATGGCAAAATCAATCACATGTTCTAAATATAGGTATTTTGTAGAAAGTCGTGTGATAACTTATTTCGGCTCCCGGCATTCTCTTGGGTTTTATTGCCTATATTTATGACTGGGCCCTTTATTCGGTGCTAAATATTCTTCAGAGTTATGCTTTTCACTTAAATTGTTTCGTAACTTTATTGCTTGAAAATGGGAGACGTAAAAAACTATTTTATTGAAAGTAACGAACTCAGATGCATTATGTATACTGCATTTTACATTTTACCCACAAAAGGGCTGGTGTTTATTTTGCGAGAGTAATTTTGTTTGTTTTTTTTTCTTCGCATTTTCGTGCAATATATAAAAACATTTGTAATTAAATTACCCAATTCCCGATTCCGACAATACTCACGAACGTATCAAAATGAAAACAGACATCGGGCGTTTTTTATCCCAGTTGATTAATAAAAACATTTTCCAAAAAACACTCCGGGAGTGCCGACAGAAGTGAAAACTTGAACAATTACGTGTGTATTTTTAAAAGCTTTTTTTTATCGTCAATACAGGATTTCACATTTCCTTGGGTCCTGATTGCTCTCGGTAAAAAATTATAAACGAGTGATCGACTTCAGCCATTAAAGGTAACAGCACAGATTTTAACGATAAAAATACAAAGGGAAAGAAGGGGATAAAAGAATTAAAATTTCCTAATGAAAGAAAGGGACTTTTCCAAGAGACACCAACGCGCGACTCATCCATGTGCTCGTTCATCCAACTACCATTTTAAATAGACATCTGCGGTGGCTTATAATCTGATTAAATAAAAACAAAACTAAGTAACTTGTGAATTGTATCGTCGAGCTATTAGATTATTATTTTTGACGCTTTGACACTCCTATATCTATGTACATTATACACAGTATACATACAGCTCATGGAAAGCGTTCGGTGACGATGACGCGAGTTCCATGATTTTAGTTCACCCAAAAACTGCTCAAAGCGTCTAAAGAAGTTTTCACTTCAAAAAAAAAAACCGACTTCCGGAAAAACACTACAGAGAAAATAACTTTAATATCGGAAGTCGATGACTCTGGATATGTATTTGAATTTTTTGTCACCGCCTTCCGAAATTAAAGTGTTTTTCCGGAAGTTAGTAATTTTTTTTTTGGAAAAAGTTTTTATTTTTTCACTTCTTAGTTATAGTACCTACCCCACACCAATTCGAAATTTCATCATCCTTGAGGTTAAAACACTGCATTAACAAGCGATGCGGTTGATTTGTTGTCATTTTTTGCAAAGTTCCTTTATTTGTCTCCTAAACTCATCATCAGATCTAAATGAAATTAAAATGGGACCATTTCGGAATAAACTGCTTTTATCAATTCAACATGTTTAAATATATAAATAAACATGTCGAATTGATAACCTCCTCCTTTTTGAAGTCGGTTAAAAACGATGAACCACCGCAAAATTATCGTTTTAAAACATAAAGAATACGACTACCTATCGTCGGGGTTCCAAAAATCAATTTTCCTAACTATGTTGAGGTTGCCTTTCAGTCAGCTGAGTACCAACATTTTACATGGCGCGAGAAAATATCTGACCCACACAACCCGTTTACTGAGTATTATGATACCCCTTGGTGAGACTGGTTGTTCACTTTAATAAGAAATCCACTTCTAACTACCCGTAACGACTGTCAAAGTTCTACGATTGATAGCCCGAACGTCCGAGGTATGGACGAGTCTCGATATGTAATGTAATGTAATGGAGAAACACTCATCCTCGAGCCGACCGCGACAAGGTAGCTTAACCTTCGGTTGACCCGTGCAGCTGTTGTTATTTAGTTTTAGTTTAGTTTAGTCTGCATCAAACTTTGTTAACTTTGCACATATGCATCTATGTACCAAGTAAATACACAGACTACCAAACGATCTCTTAGAACGAATATAACCCTTTATGTGGCGAGATAACATTGAAGATACTTTTAATGACAGGTTGCCTCTATCGCTGTACCTACTTGTACGTTAGTAACCCTCGCCAAACGCCAGCTTTTATGTATTCCGGGAATGATAAGAAGCTGGTACATAAGCATGTATATGGTATACACGTTGACTATTTTAGGTGTCCAGTTAGTGCTATTGGGTATTCTTTAAAAGCTTGCAAGGATCGAAACGGTCATCTCGTAAATAAATGACATACATTTAAAAAAGAGTGTTATTTTTACACGCTTTATATTAGCTGCACTTGTATGTTTGTTTGTTTGTATGTTTGTATGTAGCCGACTCCTTTGAGCGCGATTTTGACCCACTTGAAACGGTCAGATTTCATTGAAACTTTGTAAACTTGTCGAGGACCGATGACAATTCAATAATTTAAAAAAAAATGAGAAAAAAAATCACGTTTTTGTAGTTAGCAGAACTAAAAAATAGAAAATAAATAATAGTTTAAAAAACACGCTTTAAAAACCAAACTAAAAAAGGAGAAAATAATTTAATTCAATTAAAAAGCGTGGGGTGCTTGACATTAAGTGATTATAAAAATACCTCAAAAAGCACCCACGCTTTTTAATTGAATTAAATTATTTTCTCCTTTTTTAGTTTGGTTTTTAAAGCGTGTTTTTTAGTTTTTTAAACTATTATTTATTTTCTTCATTCTACTTGAACGGTTGATATAGATATTATGGTGTTTCTAATCAATGAACAAAATAAAACGTTTCCGGCTCAAAATAGCGGTTAACGTCGCTTAATAATTTCTACTTTGCACACCCGCACACCTCTTTAATACATCTTCCCGTCAGTTGCAAGTAACCAGCGCCAAAATGCAGCCATATTTTTTTACCCCAGGCTGAATGAAACTTAATCAAAACATCCTACCAGCTACATTTTAAGCCAACCAATGACGCGAAGCTCCCTCCCACCCCGTATTGCTTGGAATAAACCAGGTTAAATCCAGTGATAATAACGCTCGCGAAAAGATTCCGCTCCGAGCGAGTGTTTCCGAAAAACCTGGTTAAAAACCGTAAGTTAACGGTGTATCGGTATTCGGTATATTTTGTGAACCCTTCCCTAGCCCTACCAGCTAGACACATTGCTTGGAGAGCATCAACAGCTGAATGTATTTATACTCCATTTACATTAGACAGAAGTTAAAAAAGGTTCTTGACAAAATGACATTAAACGTGTTGCAGTTACGATTAATGGCAAAAAAAATTAAGTGTCAATGCTAAAAAACCTAAAAGAAGCAGGAGTGAACAACACCGAGTAACTGAATTTGCTGATGACGACGAAGTTTTACCAACGTATTGTGGGTCGGAAGTTGTTATTTAAAATAAAGTATTGTAACAAAAAAAAATCCTTATAATCTTAATTAGATTTAAATCATCATGTGATTGTTTGTTTCATTCATTCGTTTTGTTGTAGGTTTGTAATGTGTGATGAAGGTGTTATTATAAATAGAACATTACTTAAAATAAAAATCAGTTTTACTTCGTTTATCTCAATATTTAGTACTGTCTTAAATCTACCTAAAAAAGTTATAACTTAACTTTGAAATAAAATGTTTTGCACTTCTGCTTTTACGTGCCTCTTTTTTCTAAAGCTATAATAAATGGGGTTTAAATGACATTTAGCACTACAGATAGACTCTATGGTGTGCTGACAAACACCAAAAATACTTTTTATCTCAGTATCAGAGGGTCGATTTCCGTAATTATAAGAACGTTCACAGTCTGATCTCAGTCTCAATCTGTCAAAGACCTGGAAAGTTTGACATTGTCGCTGAGATAAGATTGTGACTACACTTTGAACGGTTTTAATTACAGGAGTTAGTCCTTTGATAAGTAAGAATAAAGTCCTACAGATAAAAGTAGTGCCCCACTGTCATCGGGAACTGTACACAAGGATAAAATTAATCTATAAACAAAAATTTGCAGTACTTTCGGAATTCACACGTAATTGGTGATTAACCTCAATTAGCGTGCACGTTACATGAAGCGTATTAATTGCAAAGTCTCCATATAATTTTACACAATCCCGATTTTCCGGTTCAAAATTAAAATATTTTATTTCATATAAACCTGCATTGGCACATATGAAACTTCAGAAGCTAGGTGCACTGTTCCAATTTGTCGCTTCCTATGGAGAAGAACCGGCAAGAAACACCACGGTTACTCTTTTAAAAATAATTGGCTTTTACATTATTTTCAAATAACAGTGATAATAGGTGTGGGAAGACAGTGCAGGCCTGGACGGTTTTCTATTCTGAAAATACAGAATAGAAAATCGTCTACAAATCTAGTCTGTAAGGCCTACAACGTTCTCTTATTCACAATATGTAAAATAAACTACCTTTAAAAAATGAACCTATTTGGACCAAGTGACATGATTACCATGACAATCACTAAAAAAAGGCAATATTAAAACTGATGTAATAATGTCAAATAATGACGAGAATATGTCAGACATTGTAAAATTAAAAATTAAACAAGTAACATTTTAATTTGGGAGCAGTTAATAGACTTTCAAATAGACTACATCCGCTTCATGCCAGTTTACACATTTAACAATTACATTTGACTTTGTAAAAATGAACCCGCGAAATCCCAATGTAGATGGGATAAGGCTAGGCACAATGGTTGATTTATTGATATATGTAGGTAAATTCGGATTGCAGAAGTACGTTTTATTAATTGTTGTCAACCTTGTTGGGTAGGAAGCTACAGATTTTTTGTGTTTAAAACAATCGGAGATCTGTTTTTGTATTCAAGACGCTGATGAGAAAACTCTGTTGTGCTTTTTTGCTTACTCAATGTCTAAGAAACTTGAAATTTGTAGAAGTAGTTGAATGTTGATTTTTATTCGTCCTAACATGTGTGATATGATGGTATGGGATGGCACTAGGTTCATGAGGATCCTTTTCAGCAGCTACCCATACAACGCGATCAATAGATTTTTGTGTTTACGATGTTGTCCAACGAATGAGAAGATACCTTTGGGTTTAGACCCCCGCAGACCGTCGCGACGAGACTGTACTACACTCGAGAGCAATGAATCCGGGTCACTTAAAGAATCCTAAAAATCTCGGAAACTAAAAATGCTAGGTTAATGCAATAAATTGTATTTAATAGACAATGTAATACTCCTTAAATGAAGGTATTAAAACTTCATAGTTATTGTAAAGTTATATCATAAAAAAATCTAATTTGAAAAAGGGCCACTTTCGAAGATGGAACTACGAAATTACAGCATTTGGTTTTGCTTTTGTTTGTAATCTGTCATTTATGTGGGTACATAAACCATGTTGATAGTGCTCTATATTAATTATTCAAGCTGAAATTATGTCGCTTACGCCTGAAGAATGCACCAGAATACTTACAATGCTGGAAACCGGCCGGAGTCAGCGCGATACAGCCAGGACTGTCGGTGTGTCGCTGTCAACAGTACAAAGAGTTCTCCGACGTTACGAAGAAACTGGTTCTAACCTACGCAGACCAGGAACGGGCAGAACCAGGTGTACCACAGCACGAGAAGACCGATACTTGGTGAACACCATGCTTCGAAATCGCTTTCTCACAGGAACTGAACTCACAAATCAGTTTCGACGCCTCGGAGGAAGTAACCCAAGTGCATGGACAGTAAGACGTCGGCTTGCTGAATCTAACTTAAAACCCCTTAGACCTGCAAACGGCCCTAAACTGGAGCGTGGGCATCGTATTTCAAGACTAAGATATGCCCAGAGCCACGTAAATTGGAGTATTGAAGATTGGTCAAAAGTTATGTTCTCCGACGAATCAAAATTTATGCTCTACAAGCACGATGGAAGACACAGAGTGTATCGAAGACCAGGGGAAAGATTCAAGCAAGCATGCATCGAAGAAAAAGTAGCCTACGGTGGTGGGTCTGTACTAGTGTGGGCCGGAATTTCTTCTGAAAGTCGCACAGAGCTGGTGATCATAGAAAACGGCTCTTTAACTAGCGTAAGATATGTGGAAGAAATCCTCAATGATCACGTTGGTCCATTTATGGTCAATTTAGGTGAGGATGCTATATTTATGCATGACAATGCCCGACCTCATACAGGTAGGATTGTGAATGACTACCTTCAAGAGATGAACATTACTCGTATGGAGTGGCCAGCGCGCAGCCCGGATATCAACCCGATCGAGCATGCTTGGGACGAGCTAGGCAGATGCGTAAAACAACGAAACCCTCCCCCAATCACGCTTCGTGAGCTCAAAATTGCTCTCACAGAGGAATGGGAGAATATTCCCCAAAATCGTATAAGGAACTTGGTGTACAGCATGCCAAACCGCGTAAACGCAGTAATGGAAGCACGAGGAGGCAATACGAAGTATTAAAATTCAAGAAAATCGTAATAAAGTTCAAAAATTTCATGTTTCCTATTTTTGTTTTAAGGAGAGATCAGCAGTTTTTTTCTTTATGTAATTTTGTGTTAATAAAATGTATGGTGACTCATATTTTTTTTACTTTCATTTAAGGAGTATTACATTGTCTATTAAATACAATTTATTGCATTAACCTATCATTTTTAGTTTCCGAGATTTGTAACATTCTTTAAGTGACCCGGATTCATTGCTCTCGAGTGTAGATCAATTTCCATGAAGTTTTGACAGATATTGCTCCGGCAGAGTCGCATCGTGCATGTCTGCAGGAGCCCTTAAGTTATATGCTCGTGATTACAAACGTTACCGAACAAACTAGGAAAGTAAACTTGCTCCAGTTCTTATAAGACCTAACCTAGCTAACCAACCACGAAATGATTTGATGAGGAAAACGTACAAATAAAAATCTAGTAAGGTAGTCCAATTACTTACAACCACAAAAACCGAGATAGAATTAAGAATTGATTGAGAGTGAGGTGAAATAATTATTTATTGTTTATTTTCCAAAAAATTCACTGCTCTTTGAAATTTTATCTTAAAACTAGCTTCTGCCCGCGACTTCGTTCGCGTGGAAGTCGTAAATCACCACAATTTACTAAAATTACAGCCATTTATTAAATTTTCCTGTATACTACATTTGTAGTGTCAATTACAGTACAGTTGTCTGTGTGAGAAGCAGCTTGTCCTGAGGTAGATTCCCGCCCAATGGGATTTGAAGCTGGGCGAATGTTTTATCATGATATTATTTTATTTTTAAGTATTTTTTCTTAATAAGTAGTTTTTTTTTACATTTGACAATACAAAGAACAAAGAATTTTCGAGATCGACCCATAATTGAAAAAAAAAAGAAAAATCGAAATCGCTGAACAAACATACAAAAAAAAACAGACGAATTGAGAACCTCCTTCTTTTTTAAGTCGATTTAAAAAAACTTCATGTTATTATGTTCTGTTATTCTTCTTTATCTTCAATGAAAAATATAATAGGAGAACCTTTTAAAAAGCATTTAGGTACCCAAGTAAAAAGAGCAACAAGACCTAGATGCAGCATCCGCTCATTATTGCTGTCAAGTTGTTGGAGGAAATTACGAAAACCATTTATTTTTAGTTAAGCCGTCGCTTGCCTTCGCTTGCAATATGCCAGCAATCTGTCTTCTTATGCAGATATCACTTGGGTGAATCTAATCGAAATATTTTCCATACAAGCTTCGAGAGTGTATTACGACAGTAGACAGTTAGTGTTGTTCGACAATGCACATCAAAAATAAGACGTGGTATGGTTTTGTCTCATTATTAATATTGTCTGTACGGAAACAGAATACAGAAAATTAAAAGCCATTAAAAAGTTATGAGCCAACAAAGATTCTGTAAAATCTCCAAAACCAAGTCGGTATCGACAAATTATAAATTAAAGTAAAAAATTTACCCACATAATCAACGTTGAGGTAAAATAAGAAGCTTAAAGAAAATCAATTAGCGAGCGAACCGAGAATATAGGGAATTTAATTATTGAAGATTTTTTATAAAAGCTTTTTATTAGTTATCTTGTGTAGGGGTGCGCTCGCGAGCAAAGAGCTTCAATTAGTAATTAAAATAAGAACGAAGCCTTGCAAAAGTTTCAATTAGGTAGTTGATTTTGGTAGTTGGTTTTTTTGTTGATCAGGACTATTCATATATTTGCACGCCATTTTATGTGGCAAACATGTCTGAACCCGTAAAATTTTCTTTATGTTATCTTGCATGCACGTTTATATTCTTGTATGTGTACACATGTTTTAGCAAATAAATATTATCTTATCTTATCTTATCTTATTTGTATGCAGTTGTAGGTCCTCGTCCAGGTCTTCAAAATGGTGCGTCTTGTCTTATTTTTTAGTTATAAAAAAAACCTTTGTATTATTAAGTCGATCATGGTGACGGTTCCTAACTTCTAAGCAAGTACTAATTAATGGTTTATTTATATATACAATGACATAAATGTATTTTTTTTGGTTTCTTCTATATCAGTTAGTTGTAATCATGATCTGGCAGTTTGAGTAATTTATGCGGCTTACCCAAATGTTCTTTCTTGGGTATTGATCGTCGAACCGTTGAGCTCCTAAAGTTCTGAGTTGAGCTGCATATTAAGCTGAGATCGTTTATTCGGATGCATATTCACCTAAAGTTGAGATGTTGGCTAACATGGAATGCGCTTTTGTATCGAAAAAATCTTAATTTAGGTAGGTAATTTGTTTATATTTTGTTTTAACTAATACAAACCACCCCTCCTCCAGTACATACACATATTTGTATCGGGTTAAACATTAATTTTAAATTAATACACATCTGAATAGTTATGCAATCCAAGAATCCCGGGGTTTGTAATAAATATTTCAAAAAAATTTTAAAGCCGCTTCCATACTTTCATAGCTAAAAATTATCTTTAGGTAAATATGCATCCGAATATCCGATCTCTGCTGATAAGTGACAAATGCATGCACTGACTGGACGGGTCCACTCAATCCGTGTGGTTCTTTCCTCAAAAGACCATTTCAGACACCGATCTACATGGTCTTCACATGATCTGACCAAGATTATGTCAGGAATCTAAAAGAGACTGTGACCTGAATTTGTTACGGCCTTTCTTTTCAGGATAGTCAGACAGGAAACACCGACCACATAGAGTTTTTAAAATATGATTGACATGTTAAAGTGTTTGTACTAACCTACTTACAGAAATAAGGACACATCGCTAATTGCAGAATTGGATAAAAGACTTGAGACTAAGATTTCAAAGAGCAGTGGATTTTGTAAAAAGTAAATAATCATTTCATCTCGCTTTCAATCAATTCTCAATTCAATTCAATCTCGGTCTCAGTGGTAAAGGTAAGTAAAAGGACTCTCCCTAACTGGAATTTTATTTGTACGTTTTCCTCATGAAATCAACTCGTGGCTGTAGGTTATTTAAAAAATAACTTCTTTTCAAACATAGTTAAACTCTTTAGTTAAAAAAGCAAAGGCTCACTAACCATCTCAACCGATATTTATTGAAATTCAGTTATCGATGTATCGTAGTTTATTAAATACTGAAGAGATCGCAAACTATCGAGATTTATAAAGTTCAGACATGCAGACGTGAATCTATACATTGTTGTTGTTCTTTCTTAAATCTTACCTGGCCGGTATTAAGTATCAGCTTAGTAGTTAGCAAAGATCAACTTGTAGGGCATCTATCAGATTAAATATCTCGGAGACTGGGTAAAGTTAATTTTTAATACCAAAATCCGTGTTTTAAAATTCGTTTTTTATTTTGTTTAAAACCACGACCACGTGTTCCGCACATATTACTTTAAAACTTAAGAATGGCTATTTGTACCTTATAATTCACCACCTCTTGACTAGTGGTCGGCCTAGTCTTTGAAATTTGATTAATTTAATGTATTTATAATGCATTATTATATATCAATATTAACTTTCTACACTCCTTTCCCCCTTTTCTACACTAGAGAATGGGCAGCAGCGTTCTCTATGCATTTTACCACCATACTGTGATCACCAACCCTCCTGCCAAGCGTGGCGATTATGGCAAGCCCCCCAAATTGGGGGAGGCCTATGTCCAACAATGGACGTCTTTCGGCTGAAATGATGATGATGACGAATTCTCCATATAAAGTTTAACTGTGACAAATTTAATACTCCTTCGTCCACGTAATTTTCATAAATAGGGCCTATAATACCTACAAAGTTTTTGGTACATATTATTATATATATAAAAAAATATGCTGTAACTAAGTATCAATAAAAAAATAGTCCCATTAGATGTTTTGAAATCCATTTTGCATCTGTACCTATGGCTAAACAGCCGCTCGGGTCGATATAACTGCTTTTGCAATCGCTATTGTTTTTTTATGTCCTTAGCATCATAGCTCTCAGTAATGTATTCGAGAGTAGGAGACCAGGAGACCCGTAGCACAGCTTTTACTTAGTATGGGCCCCTGATCCCATCTCATTTTTTTTTTAAATATAAACTGTGTACATTTGAATACTTGTGGGAGAAAATAAATAAATGTATTATTATATTAATAGTATCGAAGGTCGAGCTATTGCCGTGGTCGGTAGATGGATGGGTGGTGGATCCATTACATAACGAGACCCCTCGGAGAGCACGTTAAGCAGTTGGTCCCGTTTGTTATTCGTAAATCTTTGCCAATTTTACCAAAGGGTACCGTTTTACCTAGTAACCGGTTTGTGAGAGGTCAGATAAACAGTCACTCTACTTAAAACACAAGTATCTAGCTGCATCTAGTTAGACTGGAAGCTAACCCCAACATAGTTGGGAAAACGCTAGGCATATTGATATTGATACACAAATCGTAAAAATAGAGGTCAGGTAAAAATTCGTTGCCTTTTATAATATTAATTAAGTATAACACCATAATAGGAACATGCTTACAAGTGAGTACATATAGTAAAAAAAGTCTTCAACGGATTCCCTTAAACATTTACCCCAAGGTAGGACAATTGGCCAAGGCTTATTATGTCAATAATTAGCCTCGAAAACTGAATGGTTAATATTACCCTCGTTAGTCTATTATTATGGTAAAATATAGAAAACTTGATATAAGTTTATGTAGGCACTTACTTGATAACCCAGTATTTTTTTCCTTAAAGCAGCTTCAAGTACTACTCTTCTCAGATCCCCACTTATGATTACTTCATCCATTGTACTTTATCACTAAGTTTTTAATGGAAAACACTGAGTCTTAGAACAGTGTCGAACGAACGTCTGCGAGGTCCGTCACGGAGTTCGCGAGCTACGTTTATTTGTTACAGAACTGACCTACACGCCAGAGCAGTGTGTGTATTGAGTAAGGTCGCTCTTACATGGAGCTACTAAAAAACTACATATCTTTTCTCTGAATAGTTTATTTATTCACAAGGAAAATACAACAGGTACACAATACACTAAATGATTAACAAGAACAATAAAATTAATTTCATTGCAATACAGACCAATTTACCTTCTTTGAATTATAACTAGAATATCACCCTGGTTCACAGGTACCTGAGAAGATTAAATTGAAAAACCAAATTGATAATGAAAACTACAGTAAAATCGCGAAGTTAAAGCTTTAGCTTTACCTATATACTAACTCGTATACATATTTTAATACGTGAAGCAAAACCTTTTTTTACCAAACTTACGCGGACGAAGGAGTATGAAGTTTGGCACATCTAAAGTTTATATGGAAAAAGAGTGCAGAAAGCAAATGTTTATACCTATATTATAATGCATTAGAAATACTTTTAATTTATTAAAAACATGGTCGAATTTTCATTTCGACCCTACTGGGTGACAGTGGGGTAAATTATTATACGAAAGTCGGTTCATGTAAACACGGTGGCCAAGCATCGACAACGCATCGCATCAACTGTAACCATCAATTCAGCGCATGATTGTAGACCGCCAGGAGAGGAAAACTTACCTCCGTTAAAAACAAAAAATTGCGGTTACATAGGAAGGTGAATACGAACGCGGTGCAAAAAGTATGAAACAGCAATTCGTTCAGAATCATTCGAAAACATCAATAGCAAAACTCTGTAGACGTGTGTCAAAAAAGAAAAAAAAAAACATTATTTCGCGTTGGATTTTCAACTCTCGTTGCTGAGCCTAGCGTTAATGAAAATGGGTATTCCGAATTCAAATTTAAAATATTTTACATTCTATAAACCTGACATGAAACTTCAAAAGCTTGATGCATGGTTCCAATTACTCGTTTTAAACAAAGAAGAGACGGTAAGAAACTCCATGGATACTGTTTGAAAAAAAAATATGCCAATGTTTTGCGTGAGTAGCTCCATGTGCGGAGGACTGACAGCTCGTTGTGCTGGTCCTATTGTAACACTTGAACTGATAACATAATGGTCTGATCGAGTCGAGGTTGATGGCTCGTCGCGAATCTTACGATTAATTTGAATATATTGGACCTTCCATTCCTCACTATTGTTACATTTATTAACGTTGAGATGGTCAGGGACAAGTTCAAAGTCCAGATTGATTCTTTCAAGTTGCCCATTAAAACGCACTTTTAAACGGTGCAATTTAAAAGAAAAAAACAATGATTCTGAGTGCCTGTACATTGAAGAAAAAAACATGACCTAAAAACCACCTATCTGTAACATCTCGCAAACTATTGTAATTTGACCTATGTTTACAAATAAAGCTTTCTGATTTCTGATTTCTGATTTCTGAAACCAAAAATTCGAAGACATGTTGCATTATGGCCCACTTTGGAAGCCTGTGTCCCAGCAGTGGGGAAGTTAGGTTGACTTTGGTATGCCCCGTCCAAAAGGTAGTCTACTTTGGGGAATTGTCGGCAAGAAACTCCGTAGTTACTCTAACAAGTCATTGAATAAAGGTCAAAGTTTTGTTTTTATTCAACCGCCGAACAATCATATTCTAATATCATGTTGTTAACAACAATAAAGTCATCCAATTGTTTATACTTGCAGTTACGGAAAACTTTGTCCAAAACCATGTTGGAATATTATATGTGCCTGTCCATTTATTAACAAAAAACTTCTATTGAGCAGGAGGTCCTGGTTTCGTTTCTCGGGTCGGGCAAAGTGGTATTGGGGTTTTCCACCTGGAACTTCTCAATAGCGACTTGGAGTCAGGATACATGCCTGGTTGATGGAAATAGGCTCAATTCTTTATTGCGTGCCATAATATACAAAGTTGGTTGGGAATTAATATTAGTCACAATTATGGACCCTGTCGGGCACAGCATAGATCAAGTAGGAGAGAAGAAAAAGAAGCGTGTTTAATGTGATAAATATTACTAATTACGAGTAAGTTGATAACTAGCAAGTTAGTTACTAGTTATACTGTTTTATTACCACAGAATTAAATTTAAGAATTGTAATTATTATATATTTTATAAATTATACACATTTATTTGTAATTATATTTACTTATTATTATTTTTATTTATTACGTAATTAATATTTATTATCTCTAAGGTAAGTTCTTTATTGGATGCTTCATATTTATTTAAAAGGTATTTTTCATATTATGAGTATGTAGGGTATCTTTAATAGTGAGTATTAGTAGATACAAATAGATAGGAAGTTACTTATAATTACTCGGCCCATGGTACATGGGACTCAAACATAGCTGGCGTAATGTGAAGATCATCAATGTTGTAGTGCCTGTCTGTAATGTCAGAATAACAGCTTTTTAATAGCTGCCTGTCTGTTCCGGCTATTCTCCGAAACGGCTGGACCGATTTTCACTTTCACTTCTTTCATAAGCTTTTTGTCACGGTAGCACGTACTCGATAATTTTCGACATCCACGCGGGCGAAGCCACGGTCACACCTAGGTTAATATAAAATTGCATGCCCCTCTGCACACAAATTTCAAATGTTGGTTTTATGGAAGGTTTAGTGGAGGGGCGTTCAGTATTAAAATAGACGATCTATATACCCCTGCCTACCCTTCAGGGAATACTGGCGTGATGTAATGTGACCTTCTTGACCTTTCTTTAACGTTTAAACCTCACACCACTTGGTTGAAAGCCAAGTGTATCTACTTGAACAACCCCCGGACTATTACACATCAATAGGTATATCTATTCCTGGCTCACTTAACAATTAATATTCGAGTTAGGTACATTAGCTCTCCGATCAGGCGCTATTAAGCCAGTATATTAGATTCTGGCTACTTAACCGAAGGGACCTGAGTCACACCGCGAACGAGGAAGCGACGAGCTATCAATGATTTTAAGTAAAAACGTTACATATATTAATATTTGCGAGTATTTGTAACAAGAGCTATCAAAGAGAGTACTAAGTGACGCTCGCTTGGCAGACAAAATACTAACTGAAAAAAAAATAGGTTTGGTAGATACGCATATCAATGTGTAATCGCTTGTCACCGTCGTGCTCGCTCATTGCTCGCCAACTAGTATCTAGTTCTACCCATCATCATCATCATTTCAGCCAAAAGACGTCCAATGCTGGACATAGGCCTCCCCCAAGCACCGCCACTTCGAATTGTTCTTTTCGCCTCCAGCGGATGCATGCCTTCACCAGGTCATCGGCCCGCCTTTTGGGAGGCCTTTCAACGCTACGTCTTCCAGTACGTGATCGCCACTCCAGAATCTTTTGGCCTCGTCGGCCATTTGTTCTGAGAGTGATGTGCACTCACTGCCACTTAAATTTGGCAATTCTTCGGGCTATGTCTGTTACCTTGCTTCTCCTACGGATCTCGTCATTTCTGATTAGACCGCGTAGGGAAACCCCAAGCATAACCCTCTCCATAAAATCAAAATCAAAATATTTTATTTCACATAAGCCTGCATGGGCACTTATGAAACGTCAGAAGCTAGGTGCACGGTTCCAATTTGTCGTTTCCTATGGAGAAGAGCCGGCAAGAAACTCCACGGTTACTCTTTTAAAAATAATTGGCTTTTACAATGTTTTCAAATTACAGTGATAATAGGTATGGGAGGACAGTGCAGGCCAGTCAATAAGTACCAGGTACTTAGAGGAATGAAAATACAGAATAGAAAAACGTCTACAAATCTAGTCTCTAAGGCCTACAACGTTCTCTCATTCACAATATGTAAAAGAATCTACCTATATAAAATGAATCTATTTGAACCAAGTGACATGATTTCGATGACAATCACTGATAATAAATAGTAGTAAAATTGATGTATAGTGTCAAATAATGACGAGAATATGTCAGACATTGTAAAAAAATAATAATAAAAAGAATAAAAATTAACATTGCAATTTGGGAGCAGTTAATAGACTTTCACACGGTTTTGCTGTTAAATGAGGTACCAGGGAAGCCACATGTGCAGAAGGAATCAATGCCAAACTTCCCTGTCTTCAACGTAGTCTTTTATCTTATAATATGCTTTTTTGATAAGGACACGTTTGATGTGAGTTTTAAACTTTCCATCGCTAAGTTCTGTAACCGACTTTGGCAACTTGTTATAGAAGCGGATACTGTTTATTAGAAATGACTTGCTAGTTTTAGTTAATCTAAATTTTGGAATCACAATTTCATCCATTGCCTGTCGGGTGACTTTCAGCCTTCTTACGAGGCCCATTGTGAGCAACCACGTTTCAATGCCAATAACACGCAATGGTCAAAGACTTATGTCTTGAGACACTGATTTTGGTCGAGTAGATATTGCGTAACTTCCCGAACACTGCCCAGTCGAGTCGCATTCGACGTTTCTCTTAGCTCTACTCGCTTCTCGTCCATCGCGTGCGGTGGAACAAGAGCCTTAGGCCATTGATATTATATTAGTGCGTGTGATACTAAATACAACCGCCGACGTTCGTGTTGACTATATCAAAGATACTTAGATCAGTAGCGTCTTGGCTGGACAATTCAATCATGATTGAGATGATGTGTCGAGCTTTCAATTGAGATGAATTGCTAAACATTACTTTGAAAATCAGTGTCAATGAGATAAAAATAACTTTGGAGGTCTGTGCGGCTATTTGAGTGGTTTTAAGTGAAATATAAAGAATATCGCGACAAGATGGAAAACATAGGTAAGGCTCGTTTCATAATTAATATTACAACGCTCTACTAGAAACATAAGGGCTGGCAGCATAGCTTTTTTTTAAAGCAATGTAGCTAAAAATCATAAAAAAATTTGCGAACGTGTTTTTAGTTACAATAAAATTATTTGATTTAATTTGAAACTGAAAACAAAATGTTTCTTGCTTGCATACTTTTAGGGAATTATGCGATATGTGAAAGTTCATTATTTTAGTTTAAGCGAGTGGGAAATAAGTAAATAATAATTAAAGGTAATTGCGTAATACACTCTGTAGGAATCGCTTTAATTGCGTAATACACTTAGTAGGAATCGCTTTAATTACGTAATACACTCAGTAGGAATCGCTTTAATTTTGATAGTTCCACAACATTCATGGCGTGGTTTACGTTTCTAAGAAGACAATTTTTTCGATGTAAATGTAAAAGAATGGATTAACCCTTCAAAATGATTTAGATTCTGATGAATAGTGTGTTACACAATTAGTGTGCAAATAGACAGCTGCTCCACGTAAAATACCGGACGGTGTCGCTTTATGTCCAGTACGAGTAACGTCCATTTGTGGGCCCTATTGTATTCTTGAAGGTGTTATTGAAGTGAAAACTTCTTTGTTACGAATTTTTTGAGATGGGAAAAAACAATTGAACTCGCGACACTGTTACCGACTGACGACACGAACGTACGAACGAACATCGTTGAACGTAAGTTGAACGTTGTTTAATCTGACGATTCAAAAAATATTTCCTGACGATTCAAAAAATACACACGTAATTGTTTAAGTTTTTACTTCTGTGGGCACTCCCGGAGTGCCACTGTTTTTTTTTTCTCGGATCATTCACGTTACAGCTGTTCTTCCTAAACCCACTCAGCGCAAGAACTGAAGTTATAAGAAAAAATCACACACTCCAAATTAACATTTTGTGATGCAGGGTAAGTATGTACCCTGCCCACTGCCCTTCGTGCCACTGCCACTTAAGTTTTGCAATTCTTCGGCCTATGTTGGTTACCAGAAATTTTGTGAAGCAGCGTAGGTACTAGGCGAGCAGACTTATCAGGATTATTTTTGGCAATAATATTGCGAGTATAGTGGCAGCTTTAGTCACAAATATTGAGTCTAATTGCTTTAAAATACGGTTGTTTTTTTTTGCTTCGATTGGCGGCATGACATTATAAATTACTTTAAAAAAAATACTTTACTTAAAAGTTACTGAAATAGATTCAGTAGTCAACAATGAACCAACTACTTTCAGGACTAGCGTTTATTCTGTTACACCTTATTGTTATAATACCTTAGTAATAATATGTTTTTGGACATATAGCGTTTTGACTTCTAGACTGACTGACGTAGAGAGACTAATCGTAAAACGTGAAGGTCAAAGGCAAGACCCATCCATTAATGCCATCGACCTTAAAATAAAAATACCTACATGTTCCAATTCCAAATATAATAGCGCCAAAAACGGACTTTTCTCGTACCGGGCACAACACGACTCCCTCAATGATGAGTGGGCAATAGTTTGTGTTCCCATCTGCCAGCGTTAGTATAATAATGTTAATGAAAATGCATGTAAAACTACAACATAATTTTACTAATTAAATGCTCCGAACACCTCTCCAGGTTTTGCAGCGAATTATTAACAACTATGCAGCTTTGTATCCCAGTTTCTAGTTCATTCGAAAGCATTTCAAGTTAGTGCGCAATTTAACGCTCGTTCATGCGATTGTGAACTAGATCTATAATAGCGGTGTGGTATATAGCATTAATTTGTTTATTTGAAAAAGGGGCACCCACAGTTATACCTAAATACATTTTAAATTCATTAATAAAAGTTATAAAGAATCTGATGTACAGACCAATTGAAGGTATATTTATACGTAATCACATAATTAACTAATAACAACATCTTCTAAAATTAAATAACATAATTAAAATAAATCAACAAAAAAACAAAACAAAACAGCATTGACGTCATTGCCTGCGCCAAAGTTTTTTGGTTATGTCTTTTGTTTTTCATACTAAAAAAAAAACAAAAGACTGAAACAAATATAAATAATACGTTTTTCGAATACGGATAAAGTTCGGGCTATGAACTAAAATAGTAACATTGAGCCCTTATGCGACTTCGTCTGTCTATTACGACCTGCTATTGTTTTTTTATTTACGCCGTATTGTTATTGACTTTTATTAAAAGCGATATTATTGAGCAATTTTCGTTTTTTGGCGAGACGGCAATTATCGTTTGTTGGCACGTCAAGTGTTTAAAAAAAAATAGATAAATAGATAGATGTCTGCGATCTTTACCCGCTCAAACCTTAACTAACAGACTTGTGCGGAAACAGAACCCTCAGTGCGCGACTCCGACTCACTCTTTGCCAGTCTTTTTATTTTGTGCTTTAATGTGATTAAGTACTATTGATTAGAAGTCCACCCAGCCCAAGCGCTTTACTCTGTGTAAATAATTACATCATTACCTACTGCTCTCAAACCGGTGAAGGAAAACATCGTGAGGAAACCGGCATAGGTACCCTAGAACCAAATACTCGAAGACATATTGTGACATCTACTACCTACTGGGGCCGCGTGGTGGATTAGAGCGAAAGATTTGTGCAAGATGGACACAAATACCTACTCTATGACCCTGTTCTTCAGGTTTCTTTTACTAAAACAGTGATTCAGAAGGTATATCGGCTTTTTCGATATACAGCAAATAACAGAAACAGGTATTCAAAAAGTTATCATTTGATGAATAAGGGGTCAGCTTGCAGGGGTTTGGTAATGTTAACAGGGTTGTCCCCTCTCGCTAGGGACCAGATATCGATCGGCCGAATTAGTTCATCAGAACACTTTGTACCTTCACTACCTACACCAAATAATGCAGCATTGGTGGGTGTTAGTCCCGAAACATCATTTCGAAATTCGTAGGAGAGTCTGCCATGTTTTTATTTTTTAAACAATTCAGTTTATTCTCGAATAGTCAATACAGTTAGTTGACAGTTAGATAAATACCTTAAAAATACATTGTAGAATGAAGGTGAGCTAAAAATAAACTTGATTTCAGATTATTATTTATTTTCGTGTAATTGCACCAACGACATCCCCATTTTATGTCCAGGCTTACCTAATTACTGTCCATTCCATGGTTGTCTGGAAGAGATCGCGGAAAGCGATAAGGCCGCCCATTGCATATTTTATATGGTACCTGCGGTAAATAAGGGCCAGCGGCTTTCAAGGACCATCAGAGAAAAAACACACATTCAATAAGTTCATAGGTTGCATCTCACGCATACATAAAAAGAACCAATAGTATTGCTATCTCTCGCGCGCGTGATGCCGTTCGCGCCGCTATTTTGTCAATAGCCATGAGAAACTCACAGGGGATGTTCGATGTCGCATGTTTAAAAAAATGCCAAGGCAAAAAATTCACTAAAAAGAATATACTGTATTTTACAATAATCGAACACCTATTTACTGCAAAGTGGATATTAGAGCTGTCGAATCAAGGTTAATTATTTTATTTTGTTGATATTTGCCAACTTTTAAATCACGTTTTGTAAACAGTGACGCCATTTTTAATAAGCGCCATCTTATCGGCAAACTAAGCAAGCCATAGCCGAAGTTAAAATTAAGCCCCTAATCTCGTTTGATTATAGTTGATTACTTAAGTATGATATTAATTAATGATGCGAATCCACCGTTGATATTTGTTAATCTCATTATTCTATTTAGATTTTTCGTGCTTGTTGTAATAAAGGCAATCTCATTATTGTAATAAAAGCCACTGCATTTAATGGGCAAAAAATAAGCATTATATTCCGGTTTCCTTATTCAAATTCAATTTTTCTTTTTATTTATTTAGGATTTAATTATGCCAGCCCTTATTTACCGGAAGTGCGTTAGTGTAATTGTTTTTTTTGTAATGTCTTTTTGTGGTGCCTATAATAAAAAAATATATAAATAAAATAATGACAATTTTTGAAAAATAATTGCGTAAAATAGAGCCATTGCTCACGTAAAATTGAACGCGAATCAGAGCGCGATATGTCGCAACTCCTCCAATCCTTTCAACAGAAAGGTTGTTCTTTTCTGATTGATCGTGCGTCCCTCTCGCACAATGTAGGTACATAAAAATTAGGAAATGACATCAGAATTTACTACAGACGAACTTAAAAGTTCAGACAGGTTTTAATAAGATCAAAAATTAAAAAGAAGCGGATTCATTAATAATCGCAAAAATTATTAAAATTCAAAAAACGGGAACGTACTACCGGAATGAAAAGTACCCTATATGTTTCACCCAAATCCGTTCAGCCGTTTTTGCGTGCTTGAGTAACAAACATCCAAACATCTAGACATACAAACTTTCAGATTTATAATATTAGTAGGAGAAGATTAAGATTTTTAAAAAAATTGCTACTGGTATGCTGCGAGAACGCAAAAAGTGGTTCTAAAATGCTTTTAAATAAGCCTACTAGGTACCCAACTGTAACTTTGTACCAACTTTGTGTGTTCTCACAGGCAGTTCGTAGTGCTTCAGACCGTCCTGCGCCCATACTACAATCCGATATAAACCGAACCACAAGCGCAGTAAAGACATACGAACTGTGTGAAATTCAGTCGTATTAAACTGCTCTCGCCAGTAGAATTTTTTATATGTATAAATAGTTCTCGTCTCTACAACCTTATTAACAAAATAGCATACATTACAAAAAACAAATGCAGAAAATAAGCACAAAAATCCTCTTACTTATGTTAAATTACCGGGAAACAAGATTTACGCATAGGTACACTCACCCACACAGAATCACCCGTAAACTATCATGCTAAGTAGCTTAATTTTATTGTATAGTATTTGTTTTTATTATTTTTAATTTGTTTTAGTGATTATTTTATTATTACTTACATAATGGTTCGTTTATTCGTTTTTACGAGTTCACTATGCAGCAAGTTCGTTTTTATTTTTTTGTAAATTGGTTTGGAAGGCGCTGGTGTCTGCATAAAATTATTTGTTCATTAGTACCTACTAAAACTCTAACGATACACTTTTTTCTGTAATGTTAATTTTTAACTTATTTTTTTTGGTGAACTGATGAGTTAGTCATAAAGATAAAGTTAGTGTGCTAACAACACTGCTTAAAAATACTCGCAGATTTGACAGAATGAAAGTGTTAAAGTCACTCGAGCCGCCATGACAGAATGCCCCGTTTTGAAAATCAAAATTAAATTACAATAAAAACTTTTCGATTAATGTTAATATTTCCCTGAAATATTCGTATTTAAGGTAAACAAACCACAAAGAACATATCTCCGTAATTGGTTTCTCATAAACTATCATCGTTGGAAGGCCTCCCACAAGGTGGACCGATGACCTTATGAGGGCCGCAGGAGTCCGCTGGATGCGGGAAGCACAGAACCGGTCGAAGTGGCAGAGCTTGGGGGAGGCCTATGTTCAGCAGTGGACGTCTTTCGGCTGAAATGATGATGATGAAACTATCAACTACTGACTAGCCTAGTATCTGCGATCTATTTTATTATGTGGTTCTAAGTGGTGTTTCCAAAATAACAGTTTGCACTTTTACACTATCTTTGCACTCTATCGACTACTTGAGTCGACAGACTGCAAAGATTCACACGATTGCATGTACTCGTTCAGATTAAATAGGCGACAACACCGCCATTGGTTATTTTCAGTTTAGACACTATACGAGTACATTTGTATTATATTTTATTATCAGGGTCGATTGTCATCATTTGTCAATGGATTAATTACCTAATTTATACGTTAGTAGCCACCGAAATAATTAGTGTAGTTACCTTTTAATAGATCTGTTTTCAACAACACTGTACAAATAATTAGCACTTTCAGTTCTGACTAATTAGCTTCAACTATTTGAACATTACGTGATTTTCGTTTGCAAATAATATTAATTGAATTCGTGTTCCTGATTCATTGAAATGCAATGTAGGAAATTGTAATGAAATCAAAATTGAATAGATCTCTAATACCTAAAAATATAAGTATGTAATGTCAACATGAAATTCTTATCACTGTCTAAAATCAAAAGGGAAAAAGAAATGGCCAGAGAAGTTTAATGTTTGAATATCGAATTCTATTTGCTCTTGACATTGCCAATGTCAATTATGTTTCGGGCGACACTCGTGAAAGTTCGCCTTTTTTCGAATCAAAATCAGCCCTTTCACTAGCTGCATAATCGGGCTTGCGCACCACGAGTAATGGGTAGGTCGCTGTCCGGTAAGAACCAAGCCCGGGTCGACGGCGCGTCGTGTTCCACGCGCGCCTCAAAGAGATGTCACCACCAACTTGTGGGGTCCACAAGGGCCGATGCCTGCCAGGGGTGCGGGTTATTCGAAAGAGATACCGCGGCCCCTGGCACACAGGCAACTGACGGAAAACGGGTGGGTTTTTGTCAGTAAAAGTCTGACACTAAGCGTCTCCTGCTCCACCCAGAGCGGGAGAAGTTATTTGATGATTTCCCACCCAAAAAAAAACAACTAGCAGCATAATAAACGATAGAATAGGTCGAAAATTTTAAGTCATACGAAAATGGAAGTCTAAATTGTTAATATTGGATGAAAAACTGCACCCTTAAAAGTGACAAATTAAAGAAAACAGGTAAGTTTTGCATTTATTAACAACAGTCAATATAATTATAGTTTGAGTAAAACAATTTGTGAAATAACATGTAAGGCTGTCATTCAAGAGTAAGTTGTAAGTATTATTATCACAATGGATCATTGTGTGTATCAACATGAATAAATAATAATAGCCTTCAACCAAACTTCTATCTATTATAACTCAGAAGCTTCATTAAGTCAGGTATAAGTACGTATATCAGCATAATTTCATATCGATTTGTTATGGAGAAAGGTTATTATACTTTCCCTTTAATAGGCTATAATATAATAGCCCTGGATAATCATAGACCATGATAATACCTAGACCATAGTAATATATTGCATGTGTTATTAACTTATTACTCAACAAATGAGTTTTTAAATGAAACATTTGATTCAAAATTTAAATTAGACGACGCCTTTATACCCCTAATGATTGAATAGAATTTAACATGACATTGTATTGAATATATTTTTTTTACATTGTAGGTATATAATAATTCTTGACATTATAATTAATAATCCTTGACATTGTGTATTATGATAGTAGTTAACGTTTTCCTTATCCTTGACATTGTATGGTTTCAACAACTAATTTTGATATATTATATTGTACATTTAATTTTAATTCCCTAAAATATTTGTACGCTGGAAACAGCAGAATTTTATGGACGTCATATTATGTGTTACACCTTTGCTACAACAATATACTAAGAAATAAATTTTAAATAAATAAATATATACACCCATAGTAGGTAAGGATTGCAGTAGTAGTTAATAACTTAATTAAGCGGGAATCGCGAATAAGCGGGAAATTTCAGATTAACGCTAGTGCGTCACATATGTGTGACTGCGTGCGTAGATTTGTAATGTGGCGAGAATTTTCTCCCACAATCAGTACAACTAATTTCATAAATAATCAATGTTTTATACATAATAGTAGAAATGATGTGTATGTATTATAATAATAGCATAATATTCTAACTGGGTTCCGTGTCGTGCCGGACGTAAAAGAATAGATAGCACCATCCCAATTCATCCCGTGGGTGTCGTAGAAGGTGACTAAGGGACATACTAGAGAATGGACAGCAGCGTTCTCTATGCATTTGACCACCATACTGCGATCGCCAACCCGCCTGCCAAGAGTGGCGATTATTATGGCAAAACCCCTTTTGGGGGAGGCCTATGTCTAGCAGTGGACATCTTTCGGCTGAAATGATGATGATGACGATGATTCTAACTGGGGTGTTTGGTGGTGCGGGTTAATTCTGTGACATTTTGTATACTGATTTCTTACTTTATCGATTTTCGTCACTTCATTATGTACCGAAAGACACAACATTAAGTAGTATGAAGAAGCTGTCTATGATTTTGACTTCTAGGAGTATAAATATATTGATACCTCTCACCACCGGAAAAAATCTATAAAAAAACCCAGATGGTTAAGACGTTGCAAGATTTTCACAAAAATCTTACGTTCTACTAGCAAACACTAATTATATTACAATTCCTACAGTCATGGTTCATTTTGCTAGATAATTATGAGCTTTATTTAACTTGCTAAAACTTTTAAAGGTCAGTTAGCGCAACAACAACTTTATGTTCAAGCTCGTTGAGTGTGTTTCCGTAGCAAATTTCCAGATCCTGCATGAGTTCCTATTACAGAGATTGCATATTACACCCTCATATCCTGTAGGTGCTAACTTCCTCTACTAACTTCCTCCTCTTTGTGTACAGGATGGCACAGATATTGACGCGTAACCTCACCATAAATTCATTACATGACTATGCACCAAGCGTTGAAATTTCATGACGGTTATTTAAAAAAAACTGTATGTTTTTACTTTTCACTTTTTAGTTATAGTACCTACCCCACACTAATTCGGAATTTCATCATCCTTGTGGTCAAAACAATGCATATTTATGCGATAACAGCAATCGCGGTTGATTTGCTAGTTATTATTAATAAATTAAATTAGTTTTTCCTAATTGACTACTGAATCGATTTCAGTAACTTTTAATGTAAGTATATTTTTTTTTTAATAATGTATTTTGCCATACCAACCACTGATTGAGCTAAAGAAAATTCAATCTTATTCTAGGAGGAGTAAGACTCAATTTTAAATGCATCAAGTAATGCTTGGGTCGATACGTTTTTCTTAATTATATCAGTTAGCTTTAAAAAAATAGTTTTGGTCATCCTATTATGCTTTTAACTCAATACTCTAATTGGAGCGTATGAGGTCTTGCGTTAATTATGTTACTCGTTGTATATCACGAAGTTTTGCCCGAACATACAAAAAACAAAAAAGATATAAACATCAAATTGATAACCTCCTTCTTTTTGAAATAAAGGCTGGTCCATACATTTTGACCGCGTAGGTATGATAACTTTTGTAACTAACGAAATATTTCCATGCTATGGTAATACATGGTTATACTTTGCACGTCGTTGTTCGTACCACTCTGCATTAATAAGTTACACTTATATTTCCATGGTGAGTCTTCCCAGAATAGAACGGCTCTTATCCTCCAAGTTCGTCTTTCATTTGGGGTATACAGCCAAGATCTACGACAACGGATGAGATTGTTTCGTGTAAATGAACATATACAGCAAACCGAACAAGTTCCCATTCTCGACTATTCAGATTCATTTGTAGGCTTCCTTTAGGCACTTACTGTTCAAATAGTACCTATATTAACACTAGCTATCTACTATGTTTCTAGCTAGTCAGATGCCTGTGTTGTATCAACGTCATTAAAGTTTTGTTGATTAAACCTTCCGAATTCTTCCGGCGGTTCGTCAGATTCGGCGCGGATAAGTGTGCGAGATTTCATAGGATTTCATACAAATAATTCTAAAACTCGATCTTTGGGCTCCTTTGCTTCCTTCAGCTCTGATAAATGTGCGTTTACCTTAATGAAACTAAACACTCGCTTCCTCGTTGTTTATGTCTAATATTTGTTTATAATAAACAGATTTCATTTGGAAACAGATAATTTAAATGTTTGTGTTATTTTTTTTTTCTTGACGTATGAAATAATATTTCTTTTAATACGGTTTCATTTGAAGGCGGATATTTCATAAATCTATATTTTTATTTCAAACGTCAACTAAGCTTTGTTGATATTGAAACTAAATACTCGCTTCGATATTGTTTATGTTGAATATTTATTTTAATCTGCTTCCATATGAAAATAGATATTTGTCTGTTTTCTTTTAATATCAACAAAGTTATCTTGATATATCATTTAATAACAAACTAGTAACACGCTATGTTATTATTTAACCAACACGCAATGGGCCCGCGCTCTGGATTACGGCCCACTCCTTCTTAGAACTGTTTTAGGAGGCCTGTGTCCTAACAGTGGGAACATTATAGGCAGATTATTATTAAAAAAAAAAACATTTATTTATTTCAGACAAAATTAGTCCATAGTTTCAAAACTTAAGTAGGTACACACATTCAATCACAAACTAAAAAAATAAATAAAAATGATAATAAAAATTGTAAAAAACTTATAAAAATGTCAGAATTATATAAAAATAAAATGTAGGTAAGTATAATATAAAATTGTCAAATTAATTAAAAACAAATAAAGATTATTTAAATAAATTGCAATTAAAACAAAATGGTAATTACTTAAAAAATTACCTGCCCCACGTCTGATATACGGGTGCATGTAAGGCCTGCCAGTGCCGCATGAAAAGCCCATCCAACCTGTTGGCTACAACGGTAAGAAGACTGTTGCCGCTGCCCCGCACTCTACTCGCTATTGAGGTCGCCCTCTTGCGCATGCTGGCATAAAAACAGTCAATGCGGACGCTCGCGAACATTCCCGATGCGCTGCAGAAGCGAGGCAGCCGCAGCAGCGCATTACATGTGACTTACACATAACTGACGAAATTTGGGTGTACCTACTATAGATAAATGTACATTTCGGCATGTCATTCAAATGGCACTTGTTGTTCAAATTGGTATACACATAAATACTGTAATTATTTCTAAAGTTTCAGCAAATACATCTCTGCCCCATTCAGGGTATACACCCAAAAGAATTCGATGAATTGGAACGTGTTGTGATCGATGTGATTTCTTTTTGTTTGTAAGCACTAACGTTACATAAAAACATCTTCCTGACTTCAACTAAAAATGAATATATCTCTAATTTCTATCAAACTTTCCTTTTCAGAACACTGCTGGTGCGGTTATACGAGCAACTAAAATTGCTCAATCCTCGTTCACTATGACGTCACGACTACATCCAGCATTTTAGGGCGATGGCAACATGTAGCAACCTGTGGCTAGAGGTACGGCCATACAATACCATGCAATATGGAGCAACTTACAACTTACAAGACTAGGTAATAAAGGTCAATTATGTTCATACGACGGTTCCTCTTGCAAAAACGAGACGTAGTTATACGTACAAACGAGATAGAAAGAAAATTGACAAAAGAAAATCCAAACTGTTTTGGATATTCGGTAACTAACATTGAGAAATGTGAAATATATGGAGCAATTAGAAGCAATATTCCCGAAACAATTGCGGCATTTTATTGTTGTTGCTCCAGATTGCTCCACTTAATTGATCCAGATTGATCCATTAGTGTTGCCGAGTTATGTCGGTGTTTAGATATAGAGTTACCTATCTACCTTTCTATATACTCGAGAATGCCCATTTATAATATCTGTCATATTTGCACAACCTTTCAGGGAAAAAAACAAAAGAAAAAAAAAAATTTAAGAAAATTTAATAAGGCTCACACGTCAAACGTGATGACCATGCCAAACAATGTATGTCATCGTGGTGAAACTATAGTGGGTGGAGCAAAATACGCTTCGGGCTCACAGCGAGCCCGCAACACCGTCAACATTGTCAACATACTAGTCGGTCGGTGCGTAGCCGGCACACGTACAACCTCTGATTACTTTAACAGTTAGCTCAGTGTACCCGAAACGTTATACCTACAATGTAGTTTTTTTGAAATGGGACAATAAAGCTACGGGAACATGTTCTGAGACTTAGAAAATTTCGTTTGATCTTTCAATGCACTGCTGCAAGTATGGGAATTTGGCTATTTCTGGATTTTCTAGTATTTTAAATTCTGCTGTTCCGAAAATGCATCATAAAAGAAAACGCCAAAATTAACGTTGTTCTAGCTGCATAACCAGCCTGTAATGTTCCCTCAACTGTGACACAGGCCTCCTCTTCGAGAGGGTCCGGACTGTAATCTAGCACAAGGGCTCAATGCGGGTTGGTAGATGTCATACCTATGTCATTTTATTTTTGGTTCTAGGACATGCCGGGTTTGTTCACGGCATTTGTTATGTATATTGGCATGGCTAGCTGACTTATGACTAATTATTTAGTTAATGTTCTGTGTCTCGTAATGTTTATTGCTTCGCCTTTGTATGTATAGAATCAAGTCAATCCGAATTCCGACTAAACAGACCGCTGTGCTGCTGGGGAATTTGTTCCGCTTCTTCTTCTTCCCAGCTAAAGCACTAGGAAGTGGTGAAGGGTGTGCGTTTTGGGGGATTTTGACGTTCGAAAAGTGCTGATTCTCAGCCTAATTTGAATAAATTACTTTTGATTTTGATGTTTTCCTTTGCCGTTGTGAGAGCAGTGGTGATTATTTAAGCATTGTAAAGCGCCTGCCTGGATCCGATCCCACGACTTACAACTCTAAGCTGGCTACATTTTCTAACCGACTGAGCCATTATTCCAAAACCCGTGAATGTAGTTAGCAATTACTCAAAAAGTTAAGGATAGTCTCCTTAGAATTTTCTCCTAACCACAACAGCACTTACTACCCCGTCTCTAAAATCTACCTTGAAAATAGATTCTTTTCTATGTGGTGACCAATAAAAGCAATGGCAAACGGTTATTTTTTTAAATATGAATGTTGACAGAACGAGACGGTTGTATCGAAAACTACGCAATATATTACAAGCCGGCTTTTCCTCTTATTTATTTGATTGGATACTCGCGGTGGAAGTAAAATTAAATTAGAAGCGCTCCTGAAGGCGTCTGTCAAAGCGAAGGTGGACACATTGTGGGGTGAAGATGTCTGTAAACATTTGTCAAACTTTCAAGTTCTTTGATTACAATGTAAACTATTAGATTTGAACTTTCAGGTAACAGTAAGTATCTACTGCAACTTTGAGAAAATCGAGTTATAATGAACTATAATGTAAATATAATATACCTAATCATCGATTGCTCAAGGTATATAAACCTTCACATAGTAGGAAATATACCTTCACGAAGTACACCATCTTGTGTAGGTACCTAATTATTAAAAACGTTATGTCGCTATGTCACGTTATCATGTGATAAGTTTTAATGCAAAAAAGTATGTACAACGTATAAAGTACGTTGTACATACTAATTCCATGCAAAATACTTTTATATTCTTTTTAATACAACAGGTATGGTTAGAACACCAATGACTAGATCGCGCAATCTAAAAATGGAAAAGCCAGTAATTACTTAGATATCTCTAGAGAAGCGTTTCATTTGTAGAAAGCGTACTCTTTAGAAATAAAAATAAAAAGCGTAGTCAAACAACGTAGCCCATAGAGAGATAATGCAAAATGTCAGGCATATTTAAAATAGGAATATTGGAACTAAGAGACAAGCTGAAGAACTTCATCACGCTTACCCTAGCACAATGCACATAATGCATATTGCATGCATTATGTATGTGCATAAAGTATTATGAAATTCAATATTTGCTCACCACATGTAATGGTAGAATGTAAATGGCCCACATTTATAATAACATCATACTACTTTGTACACCTACATTTTGGCAAACAAATTACTTATTACTTACATAATGTGGTTTTAAAGCTAATGCGACTATCTGGATATCCAGCTATTTAACTTTTCTAATAAGCTTGCAATATTCTAGTGGCCAGTGATGGCTTAGAAACAAAATAAAAAGTCAATCTCGTTTGAAAATGGAAGAATAATGGATGGATTTAATTAAAAGCAAGTCGTGAAAATTATGAGTGCCGCTGCCGATTGCACTTTTTTTTTTTGGGGTTTTGGCTTCGCACGGTTTGTGCATTTAGCCAGTGTCAAGTACTTTTTCTTTTCGATCAAGTAGATGGCCCAATGTCGGGCACGAAGTTACAAAACAGTCATAGTCGTCTTTAGTTAGTCAAATCCAAGTTATTGTAAAGCGGTAGTAACTTTACAACAACCTAGTAGGAGTTTTTGGGGGGAACGCGAAAAGTCCACGTTAGTCACTTATTTTCACCTTCACTACACTTGTGCACTCACACGTAACTAAATTGAATAATCACTACCAAAATTATGCAATTTAATTCGCTATTTCACTAAATTTAATGAAAATGAAAATTCGTGCGACATGTTCCAACGTGATCCCGCCAAAAACTCCGTTCTGTAATTTTCAAATAAAAAGATTATTTAAATTTTTACATGTTTGGATATTTTAGCGTAGTCAAATATAATTTTAGAAATTAAATAAAGCTCGGCAATTTTAATATAAATATTAACGGCGCGCGGCGTAGAGAAATATTCGAAAGACAATTAAGTACCTACACTATCTTAAAACTTGGGTCTACTGGTAACAAAGTTACGAACAAGAAAGAAAAAGTAAACACAATTTGGATGGTAGGCAAAAATGAAAAGCTACAAGTATTTTTTACCCGGAAGATGTTCCCACGATTCAGAAGGTCGAGATACTGTTAACTTTTTAAAGTAAGTATCTTAATATTCCAAAGTTTTTAACCAACTCACGATATTATTTTTCTGATAAAAAGTTGAAATATACTCGTAAAAGAGGCCACCGTGATAAAAAAGAAAAAGAAATAGTCCCAAACGAAGCTGACGACGGCTCTCCTGTAACTAAGCAACATAACAACGGGAAGTAATGGGTTCCGTCCAATAGAACAAATCCCCGGACATGCAAATGCTTGCAAAAATTCATTATTGCTTTTTGCTAAAAGTGCAATATCGCATTTCCTCTTTGCTGAGATAATCCGCATAGGAGGAATTGTAAATGTGTGGATGACGTTGCCGACCAACCTCCACGAACGTATTTACGAGATAAACGTAATTAAAAAAAGAAAGCGGTTCTCATTTTTTTTAATATGTTAGTTGCATCAAAACTTAGTCATTTATATACCGGTTTGAAAAATTCTTGTTCATTTTGAAAGGGTACTTGCCCTGTACCGTTTTGTAACATTATTTTGTAAAAAAAGTGCTATGATATTATTCTATTTCAATATTATTATATGCCTATACTTATGTATATTTTGTTTATTATTATTTTAACAGTATTGGGTTTTTTATAGTATGTCAATATAAACTCGTTTTGAAGTTTATAATTCAAAATCAAAGTATTTATTTCAAATAGGCACATAAAAGGCACTTTTGAACGTCAACATTTACATTAAAATCGAATTCGAATTTTACGTTATGATATTTGATAAAATATAAATATAATTATTCGTTCTAAGCAATCAATTTTGTTGTGCAACAGATATTAAAGTCATTGCAATAGAAAGTGTGTAACGGAATTCCCCAGCTAGTTTCACGATCGGGAAGCGCAAAATCCGGAAACGAGTTCCACTCCTTGGCTGTATGCACACTCATCGTGATTCTGAAACTTAACGTACCTACGTAAAGTTAACCCTAGCGGTGGCGCATTGCCGTCAACCGATGGTGTGTGTGTGTGTGTATCGGTTTGGAAAATAAAAGTAAGAAAAAACATTCTTATTAAAAAATAAATATCATCTATCACTCGGTATTTGAATTGAGAATTTAAAGTTACGTACTTGTCAAACTCTGTTTGATGATTTCTTCAATTTAGACATCGAAATTCAAAATTTCTTACTTTTTTGTCGAAGACATTTCGAATAAAGAATGGCAAAGGAGAGTTTGTTAAGTTCTGAAATTCATATTCTCAATTCAAAAACAGGCTGTTTGTATATTAAGCTTGACGTATGAACTACCTACTGAGTTTTTGAAAGCAGTCATACCTCGACGGAACCTCTATTGTGCTGGCAAAACAGGGACGTAATAAGAAAAATTCTTAGTAAAACTGCTAGTACTTGTACCTCTATTTCTAGTCTTAAGAATCCTTGGCTTTCTGTTGAGGACCCTAAGATTATAAGAAAAATATTTTGTTTACGTTAGTAATACTGCGTTAGAATACCCTGAAGAGGGACGTTGTGATGTAGAAGACCCACCCCCTTTTCCCGTTTATGTTTTACTATAAGGCGTGGCAGCTTTTTTATATTTGACAATAGCACATCGCGGCAACAAATAAGGTTCAAAACAGCGATGCGTCTGATGTTAGTTGAATCGAATGATCACCAAAATAAATAGTAACTAATGCACTCCGCAGTGAAATCATTTAGTTTTTCTTTAGTTGATTTAATTACCGATGGTAAATATATTTACATAAAATGGGATAGTTTGTTTGGTTGTGTTTTGAGTATTGAGTAGTTCCGCTCAACATTTCAAAAGTTATGCGACGCAAAATATTTTTTGCCTCTGTTTTACTATTGCTTTAACTTGATACTATTTATTTAATTTTAAGAAATATTTTTCTTTGAACATTTGAAATACACCAAATTTTCTTAGCTTGTAATATGTATCAATACACCTAACCATGCGTCAATAAACTGTGCGTTCCACGGTGTCCTACGTTTAGGCAACGCAACGCCTTCAAATGAAACTTACTTTGCCTAACTGTGGTTTAAAATAGAACCTCAAGCTCTGCAGTTGAGATGTTTTCCCTTTTACTTTTAAATTAAGTTTTTAACTGCATCTCTATGAGCCAACTTTTCAATCATGATGTTTGAGCACTTCTGCTATAATCTCCCGGATGCATGATGCACGCAAAACTGAAAACCGGTAAAATTACTATGTCTGTGAAAACATTAAACCTTATAAAGACGTATTTGCCATTTGTATTAAAAAAAAGAAATCAGCTGTTCCATAGATTTTGACCGCGTAGTTATTGCATTTTTCTATGAAACAGCTGATATAACCGACGAAAAAAATCCGCGCTGGTCTAGAATGGCATGCTGAATTCATGGTTACAGTTTGTGCACTCAATAAAAACTTTTCCTGTAGTTGAAAGAATTAAATGGATTGAATAAAACCGGATAAAGCTGAATACCAGCATATAATTCAGAGAAACTCTATATAGGTTGTTACATAATCGAATTATCACAAAAACATAAAATCAAAAATGTTAGCAAAAAATTTAACCTAACTTATGTTAGGGCTCAAATGTGTTCGCAATCGAACGGTTACTTGAGTGAAGTTCAAATCCAGTTTTACAGGATACCTACCTCGTTAAAATTTATTTGAAATGTCATAATACTCATACTTGCTTTCAGATATGTTCGCAAAAAAACAAAAAAAAATCTCATTTCTATTTGCGTCATCAGTCATTTCTTCGCCCACACATCCCACACGTTGTCAAAAGCTTTTCGCAACAACCACTGAATAAAAAATGTGACCTCCGTAATTTCAACGACTCGACTTTACAATCTTTTTCTTATGCTTCAAACTGGTAAAATCTCATGCTCGTGCATAGTCGGGTAAATAGCAAAATATTTTAAAAAAATATTTTGTGGAACTCGAAACTACTCACAATGTACCTACTCTGGAACTACATAATTCATATACGCGGGCCAACCAGTCGGATCGTTGTCGGTAGCCATGCAACGATACATAAAGCGCTCTATAGATCGAAGCCTGGCCACAAAGAAAAATAATGCCTGCTCCGGATGATAAAAACATTCTAAATCCACAGCTTGATAGTGCATTTTTATGCACTACGTATACAACATGTCACAGAATTCATGCGCACTACCCAACACTCCACTTAGTATATTCTGTTATTATCATAATACATCTTTACATACCAAGACCCCTCCGTGCTTCGGAAAGCACGTTAAGCCGTTGGTCCCGGCTATCATTTGTGGATCTTTGATAGTCGTTACGGGTCGTCAGAAGCCCGAAAGTAAAACAACCAGTCTTACCAAGGGGTATCGTGTTACCCAATAACTGGGTTGTGGAGGTCAGATAGGCTCCATTTAAAATACTGGTATTCAGCTACATCCGGTTAGACTGGAAGCCAACCCCAACATATAGTTGGGAAATGGCTAGGCTGATGTATAAAACCTTGTTTATTTAGTTAATTAGTTTAGTTAATTAGCACGTACACAGACGCCATGCGTGGGTCTAGCATAGTAGGTACTTCGTTCATTTTTTTTTTCAGTGTATAGCTGAAAAGTGACTGTAATTTACGTAGTTTTAAATATTTTTGGTATAAAATGTAATCACCATTTGTGCCTAGTTTGGGATTCGCTACTTAATCTGTCTAAGTATTCTATTAGTGAGAATCTCATAAGCTGAATAAATGAATTTTAAAAATCTAAAATTTGAAAGACCATCTAACTAAAAATTTATTGACATGATTTAGTTAACGATTCTGCACAAAAACTTTCATAATGTGTTATTAATTAAGTAACACATTGTATAGATATTGATTATCTTCATTTGTAGAACAAAGGAATATAGTTTATATAGTTTCCAAAATGATGCATCACTTTGGAAAATGACAACTATAAACTACACAAGTCTTGACTTTTCATACAGGTTTTAGCAATATATTTATCTCTTAAGAAGTACATAAACAATGGCTATACTCGAAGGCACGATATTTTGCGCAGCTACATATCCTCGCAACGAAGATATATGATTCCAAACTTGTTTATTTATATAAAAATAAACATAAAACAGCAAGTTACGTGGACTTTACTACGAATAAAAAAGAATTATAAAAAAACAACTGTTAAAAAACTTTACAAAAAACGAAAATACAAAACCAAAGACACCGACTTCCGAAATAAAAGTATTAATTATATTAACTGAAAAATATACGTTTTATTTAAACGAACTCAAAAACTATTAATCAGAAATTGACTAAAATTATATGCAACCACTCTGTAAGTATACCTACCGTTGTATATCCAAATCAGTATACCTACCGTTGTATATCCATATCAAATCGTCTTAAAAATTGACGTAACTTAGGTAAGTAACATAAAAAAAATATTAAAAAATACAACCGAATGAGAACTCGCTCTTTTTTTTTAATCCGGTTAATAATATATATAGTAACTAACTGACCCTACAGATGTTGTCCTGTCTTAACTGTGAATATTGAATTCGTATTTTATTTACGCTCCATTTTAGTTACGCTCAACTTTCTTAATTTTTTCTTTCATAAGAACCTTCTCCTAACAATAACAAACACAACAAAAGGAATTAGCAAAATTGGATCAGCCGTTCACGTGTGATGCCGTGACCAAGGGAAAGAGGGATTCATTTTTATTTAAATAAATATAATTAGAGTTTCTAATTGTAAATGCCAGCACGACATGTGCTTTACCCACCAACGAACCGACACAAGAGAACAAAACCAAAATAATTCAAAACTCAAACCACAATAAAGAACTTGCAGCAAGATTTAAAACGTTAAAAACCACAACACTACTTAGCTGTTGATTCTTGCTTGAGCAAGTTTTTCTTTGAGGGATACTATTCACAGCGCTATACTATGCGGTTGCATCATTACTTTTTATTTAAACTACTACTGAACGGTCATATCATATTATGATGAAAACTTCAATCTAAAATAGCCGGTCTAGTCTGTAAAAATCTCACACCATGAAATGAGCGGAAAATAGTAGCAATCTCTAGCATGGGTTCAAATAAATTTCAGAACATCAAGATTCTGCGGATCTGCCTGGCAGAATCTTGATGTTCCGAAATTTATTTGGCTTAATCTTCTTAGAACGAATATTTTTAAGGCATAAAAATCATTTATTATAATTATTGTTTATGAGTCCAAATTTACAATGGCATACTTTTAAGATGGCAGAATTTTATTTGGCATAATTACCTTTGGCAAAGTTAACATTCCGCATAATTTAGTTTAGCATAACTTTTATTTAGAGCGTCGATTATTTGGTACAGTTTCACTTGGCATACTATGAAGATGGCAGAATGACATTTGGAATAATTTTATTAGGCATAATACAATTTCTATAAAATATGCTGCAGGCATTTTAACTTTAATTAAAGCTAAAATATTGACTTAAAAAGTCAATATGTTGTGCTTTAGTAGCACAACAGTTAGTGACAGAAACGAATCGTTGCAAAACCGACTCCACGTAGTATTATTTTCCCTACCCCTAGAGTGTAATTTAAACGCGCGTAGGCGCGGAGGGGCGAGGCGGCCCGCGAGTTGAGGAGCAGGTGGTTTCAACGCTCGCCGCCGCGGCTGAGGCTGGCTGGCTAAACCGGCCAGCAAGCCGAAGGTGCGTTGGTGAGCCTTATAACCATCTGCGACGATAAGCTCGCGTGGGACCGCCGGAGTGCCGCAGCGTCGGAGCCGTGACAGAAACCATGCCTGCAGCATGTTGTATGCTTCTTACAGGGAATATATATTTTATTAGGCTACCCGGAAACGAACTATTTAGATTAGGTTATATTATTGATATGAAATGTATGCCAAAAGATAATTCTAACTGTAAACATTCTGAGATATGATAGTTCGTCCTTTTAATAAATAAAAAAAAAAAAAAAAAAAAATCTTTTATTTCAGACCGATAAGGTCCATTTGGTTAGTATACAAACGACTTAGAAACTAGTGTTAGTACTTACATTTACTGGAGAAAAAACAAACTAAAAACTATATTTATTATTACGCCACAGTAGAATGTAGGCGTATCCAATGTCCCAGTATGGGGCTGTCCCACCTGTCCGCTATAGCATTCAGGATGCTGTTGGGGCTGGCGCGTACCCTGCGCATGATGGAAGCGCATCGCTTGCGCATGATGGCGTGAAAGCCATCTATTCCCGCCTCAGCGAACATGCCGGAAGCACTGCAGTATCGCGGCAACCCCATCAACACCCTGAATGCATTATTGTATTGAACGCGCAGAGCGCTGTATGTCCTCTGCGTGTAGTTGACCCACAGACTGCATGTATAGAACGACTGACAGTACGCTGCAAACAGTGTAGCCTTTACTTCAGTCGTGCATTTTGCAAATCTGCGAGCCAACATGTTGCAGCGGACAGCCAACGCCCTGCGCTCACGCTCAATATCCAGACTGTCTTTCAAGTCTTCGGAAACCCAGTGGCCCAGATACTTGAAGGAAGTGACTTGCTCTAAGGAGCTTCCGCAAAGTTTCAACTGAGGTACAGGGTAAGTTTTAGTGCCCGCCTTAAAGGTTAGTACCTGACTTTTCTTAATGACTATCGATATGAAATGTATGCCGAAAAGTCGGTTCTTACTGTGAACTTTCTGCGATATGATGGTTCTACTTTTTAAATATTATGGATATGAAATGTATGCCTAAAGATGATTCTGACTTACAAAATTATGAGTTTTGAATGCATGCTGTATAAGTGTGTGTCAAACGATTTTCTGCGAAATGAGGTTTATGCTATTCGCTGTTATGCAAAATACTAATATGACATAAAAAGTTCTGTTATAAAAGCGTAGACCCCTCTAGCATACATAATTATATGCCAAAGTCAAGTCAGCACTGCTGGACTGGTTCTATGCACTGCTAGAATGTCTGACGATTTCCGAGAAGACTGAGTGACAGGATCAATCATCATCTTCCGAGCCTGTTCCCGAAAATATTGGGGTCGGCTTCCAGTCTAGTGCCTAGAACGACTGCTTATCTGATCTTCACAACCCATGCAGTTACTAGGTATTACATTCGGGCTTTTGACGACCCGTAACGACTGTCAAAGATCTACAAATAACAGCCGGGATCAACGACTTTAACGTACTTTCCGAGGTACGGGGAGATCAATAATGTATAATATTGCTCTTATTCTTTTATAATACAAAAAATATATATATATATTGTTTTATTGCTATAAATTTGATAGTTCCATATTCTTTATGTTTTAAGTATTCCATTATACACAGTTTTTACTAATGTAACTGTTAATGAACACTATTTATATATGTGAACTAATTTGTTGTTCCAATAAATTATTTGATTTGATTGAATTTGTAATGCGTACTATATAGTATGTTTAATTATGCAGGTAATATTCACCTATTTCAACAATGTAATTGGATGTTTGTCGATCTGGTAGAATAAATAAATAAACAATATACTTTTTGTGTAAAGGGTGATTTCAAAACAAATGGGGTGGGACGGAAAGTGAGTGTAGATCTAGACGAGACTTTTAGATAAACGGGCGGCCAAAATTTCTCGGTTGCATCCAAAAGCCGGATAATTATGAAGAGTAACGATGAAGGGAACGATAATGAAACGAAAGGTCATCCGCAGTAGTATTATATTATACAGTACTTATTTATATGTCAGTAAAAATAATCCCGCTACTGCAGTAGGTACAATATAGCTGGAATAAAATTGATCGTACTTAATTCATGTGCATGAATGATAATATATATCTACTCGTGTTCTACACCTACACTTTTAACGAGCTTTTCTAGTTATTCATTTTCCCAATGAAATCCTTTCAGAGAATCAATAACCTACAAAAAATGGGAGATTATACCCATCGGTAACTGTCAGGCACCGATGCATAGACTTCAGTAATGCATTGTTACCCCACCGTTGACTGAACTCAAACGCTACGTCTCGTGTCGGCGGTCTCCGTTCCGCTGGCGCAAGCGACCGCCGCCGCCACATAATCAAGTCAGCACATATTGTCCGAAAGCTCACAGAGCTCCCACCCACTGATCTGCATTTCAATCCTATGGTTTTGTACTCATTAACCGTTTAAAGGCAGCTGGGTTTCTGCATTGATAATTTGAAGTTGAGGTTTTAGTCTTTTTATTTCGAGAAGTAGGTTCGACACGTTTACACGTCAGTCATATTTTAGAAGCTAGATGGGTCGGCGTTTCCTATTCTATTATTACTCTGAGAGGAAAGGCTGAAACAAACTCGGAAGTCACAGTCTCTTTTCAAGTTTTCAAGTCCCGATATAATCTTATTCTCATCTTGGACCATGTAGATTGGTGTCTGAAATTGCCTTTTGAGAAAAGTACCACACAGATTTGAGTAGGCCTACCCAATCAGTGCAAGCATATGTAAGGAATGAGAACTCTGCTTTATCATTCCTGAAGGAGTAAACCACGAAATTTCCGTTAAAGCCAAGGTTTTGTAAGAAAGCAATGCAATCATAAACGGCCATAAAATGACGGTCGTCCAAGTGGATTCTGTTGTTTGATACCGTAAAGACCAACGCAGACCGACTGGATGTCCATGATATCCGTCGGTCTTTATAACCTGCACATGACGGCAGGGACATAACTGTATTATCTCACGATGACAGATAACGCGTCGCTTAACTCTCTCGTAACGTATGATTCGGCACGTTTGAGTTCCAGTCAGATTACTGCCTGAATTCGTTATCGGTTACGGAATTTGATTTTAACCTACCGGAATTCTGGCTTTTAGAGTAGCCTGAATATTTGAGAGGTAGAGATAGAGGGTAGGGGTAGAGTATATGATATACGATACTAATGAAACACAACCGTCTTACTCCAAAGCTAGTTTATTACTGCTTTTGCCCTCATTAACCACATGTTGATTATTAAGTAAGTACTTATATCTATATACATACAGTTCAAAACTGCTTTTATTTGCATTAAAACGTGGTGCATACGTCAATAAATAAAAAGCCTTCTTTTCCTATTGTTGTGTTGCAATGTTTCTAAAAAAGCATTTAAAATAATTAACGTTTAACTCTTTGCACGTTAATTGCACACCATTTGTTCCGATAACAATAGAATTTCTATTGTCTGCTAATTAGACGCGCGACGGGTTAAATACTGAGGATATTTGAAACAGGAACCTCATGATCTTTCCCACAGAGAGAGATCTTTTTCCAAACTGAGTTTCATCCGTCAGACGTCTTCGTAACGTAAGGTCCAGAAAGAAAACCAATGTCAGGCACCAGTTGTCGGGCATTTATGCTGAACTGGGCCTATTTGGCTCAGCCGTGAGATACACAATACTATTTTGAATTGTTGTTTTTGTGTAAATAGTGTGTGCCTTAACCTGGTTCATATACATTTGTTTTCATTCTTTCAGTAACAGGCAGTCAGTAAACTGTCCAATAAAATACAAAATGTCTATGAACTGAATCTTTTTCTAAAATAGAAGCCAATCTATCTGCAGTTAGTATTTATAGGCTATTTTAGCAAAAGCGATTATAGTTCAGCCGGTTATTGAGAAAGGATTACACTCTGCTCTATGCAGTTTCCTGAAATTCGAGCTGCGCGCTCGCACGCTCGCCCGGAAATTATTCGTTTTCGCTTCGCAGAGAGGTGTTGTAAATCTAATAACAGCTGGGCTGCCTGGCTGATACTGATAGAGCGTCGGCTCAATGCAGGCTGTATAAACTGATATTACCGATATCGAGAGGTGCAATAGACGTACGTATGTGGAGGCTTCAACACGTTCGATCTCAATTATGTTGGACGCTTCAAAATGATTGCAGTTTTACGTAAAGCTTGATGGGTTTTTAAGTGTTTATTTAGGAAGTTATGTTCTAAATTTTGTAAACTAGTAGTCATTGTAACTTGTACTGCTTTCAAACTGATAGTAATGTATCAGTCAATATAATTATCAATTTTCCCCAATTTCATGACTATCAAAGTAAAAAAGTAAACTAAAAGGCCGGCGAAAAACTCTTTCGTGATTTATTCTATTTGCATCGATGCTGGTATCTTGTATTTATTGTAAACTGCCTGATGCGTTGCTACGTTTATTCTAGGGTTTAAGGCGCGTTCGTGTGAGCAGCACGTGTGGCCATATTAAGTGACAATTGATCTGTGGGACCGACGCGAGAATCGGATGCGTGGCTTTTACTTATTTCAGCTTAATACATTTTGTACTGAGCTGAAATGATGACACTTTGTCTTAAATTTATATATTGTATATTTCATGTTCCTCATGGGATCTCTTTTAGATTTTTAAGTTGGATTTTTTGGTTTTTCGAAGAAAACATATATTTTGCTAATATTTTGTTAACGCTTCCGAAAATCTTACTATTTCTGAAACTGAAATAAAAGAGACTGTTACTCGGTAAGTGAGGGGGTTATGATCAAAAAATTGGGTTTCTCTTACTCACGATATTCCCTTTTTTCCGAAAATAATAATTTTAACTTCTTTTTTAATTGTCTGTTTCTGTTCTGAACTTTCGGTCTGTGAGACCGTGCGCGAACATAGGTGTCACTGAAATGAAGTAAATTGCAATTTGACCCTTTTGTTATATTTTATCTCGACAATAACCGTCTTGCGAATTAACGCGTCCCATCTAAGAGCCGGGTAATCTCAGTCACCTTTCTCTATTTAAGATTATGCTTTCTATTAACGAGTGCGTGATTGAGATAAACAAAGATTTTTTTAATATGATTAGTTGGTTGACTATAGCGGCGAAGCAGTTTGTTTTTTTAGTTTTCGATGATCCGTTTCCATCGTTTCTGTTAATGTAGGATGATCACCCATAACCAGGAGTAAAAACTTTTAATTTAGATTGAATAAATTTAAAATATATACATATAAGTAAATCTCATTTTTAAAAGTTGGAATATCCTATCCTAGTGTGGAGTTCATAAGCAAAATGCTTCTTTTGCGTCTTATTTTTGTTATTGTATGTAAATCTAGATAATAATGTAGATTATAAGGAAATGTAACGCACTGTTTTTGGCAAATAAACATTATCTTATGACATTTGTGTCATTACTTTTGAAAAACGCATATTTTGTGAACAATTCTAACGGTCTCCTTTGTTTAAAATTTTTTAAATATTTGGTTTGACGACAAAACTGCAACAGTTCCAACCATATTTCGTACCATTTTTGAACCGACGGAATAAATATTACTTTATTTTACTGTTCTGCTATCGCCAGAGTTCATCATGATTATGTGCAAGATAATTTTCTTTTAAAGCGATAACCAATAGCGTGTTAATTTTATTCGTTTCTAAAAAGACAGTCAGTTAATGTTGCCACTACGAGTACTACGCAACTATGTGCTACTGTAACAATTCATTTTAAACCATACCGTAATTAGCTTTTATCAATCTATAGGTACTAATATGGTCTTATACAGAGGTAAAATTTGTCTGTTTGTATGTAGGTAGTAATCTCTGGAACTACAAGTCAGATTTGAAAAAATATTTTTGTATATGATAGTCCAAATCTTGAGGTGGGTTATTTAACATCACGCTACGAGCCTTAGTAGCCGAGTAAAAAGAAAAAAGTCGTATTTTAACATTAAATTTATTAATTTTAATTTAATTTAATTAATTGTTAAAAAAACAACGTTTCAGAAGCTAGTGATTTCTAAATTGAATGTATTTATGATCGATCGTCAAGGATGGATCGGATGGTTATTAATACTCAAAGTGTAGTCGGAAAATACCATGAAAATTGCTTTTCTTTTCGCCGATTAGATTGAAAATGCTCCTGTTTGCTAAAACTACACAAATACAAAATACATTTATCAGAAGAAAGTTCCAGGCCACACGACCTTTACAATATTTGGTAGAAAGTAAAAGAACCGACAATGTTTTAATTGAATTTTTCATCTCTTTATCATTATCTTTCTATACTTGCCGCTATTTTTATAACATCTTAAAAAAAGCTTGGATTGAAACGAGTACGACGGCCAAAGGAAATTATCTTCCTTAAAACGAACGATGATAGAAAAATACCGTCTTCATTGAGTGGTTTATTTATTTATAGTCTTGCTCTTTCAGGGGCTTGTGGCTAAGTATGTTATAACACTCGCACGTTCGATCGATCAGTTTAAGCTACACTTACCGTAGTTGGGCCGTGGATAAGTGACCATTATTTACATACCTAAGATCTCCCTGCCTCGCAAAGCACGTTAAGGCATTGGTCCCGGCTTTTATTTGTTGATCTTTGACAGTCGTTTTTGTTAGTAGCCCAAAAGTCTGACAACCAGTCTTACCAAGGGGTATCATATTACCCAGTAACTGGGTTGTGGAGGTCAGATAAGCAGTCACTCTATGTAAAATACTGGTATTCAGTTGCATCCGGCTTTTTGATAATTATTTTAATTAATTAAATGAATAATTTTAACAAATTAAAAGTTGTTTGCAATTTTTATTGTAAAATTTGATTTTATGTAGGTAGTTCAGTTATTTAATTTATTTATAATAGTTTTATCAGGTTATGCATTTTAATCTTTGGTTACTGTTACGTACCGTTCTCTTTCAGATTGGTATTACCTATCTGATTTAATCTTAGGAATTTTGGATAGTTTTTCACCCCCGCAACGGGTACGCAAGCAATTGTGTGTGGTAGAAAAGGTACTTGCTTCTCGCCAATTCGCTGAAGCAATCCCAGTGATCAACGATGGGCTACAGGCGCCGCAGGTCCTTGCGTTTCTTAAATTTGAACTGATCGTACACGAGCTACAATGTGCTCCTCGTGATAAACTCTTTTTTTTTCTCATACGAGATGGTATTTCTGTGTTTTTGTGCTACACCCCCTACAAGATACGAACACGAACATAATCAGCACCTGCGGAAATATACCTATGTGCAGTGAAGTTATAGCTGGATTTAGGACGCCTGACCAAGACGCGGATCCCATCGGTGTGTGAAGCAATGGCAGAAGTTCGCAGGTAAGCTTAATACAAATCTACAACCTCACTTTCCTACCCATAAGTGTTCGGTCCATACGAGATGGGTTCAGTTCTACGTGCTTGTTGTGGGGTTATTTTCCTAGTGTTCTTCGTTCTTAACTTTATAGTTCATTTTGCGTCGTTACGCGTCCAAAATGGCGGAGATAATTCAATAAATTTTCGAACGCGAGATCATTCTTGATGAACTCCAACGTACATTACAGTTCATAGATTCGGACGAACAACAGTTTAGGTCAGGTTCAAAAGTGTTATGTTTGCAACAAAGAAAGTTCTTCAAAATTTAGGCAAAAATAGAAAAAGTCTTGATAACGTCCAATACTTTCGACAAGGACAAAAAAATACAGATTCGTAACAATTTTATGACTGCTATTACGCAATTAGTGATCACTTAGACAAACTTAAGGAAGAGGACAATGAGCGAAAACGAAGAATGTCGAACAGTACGTCGATATATAACTCGGTAGTACCTACTTGTTCCAGTAAATTATAATCATTGTGAAAGTAGATTACCCATTCTTCCAATGCCTACCTTCTCTGGGGAAGCCACGGATTGGCCCCCATTTCACGATTTGTTTCGTTCAACGTACACGGCGAAATTACTTACAAGGATACGGAAAAGTTTCTTTATACAATTACTGTCATTAAAGAATGAACCATAATTATAACCTTATCAAATGGATACCAATTACAGAAGAAAACTATAGTGTTGCGTGGGATATTTTGGTTTCTCGGTATAACAACAAACGGGCTATCGCCACGAAACATCTCGAATAAATATTAGATATTGAAACTAGTACCGAGACAATGACTATGTAATATCTAAGAAATTTTCTTAATGCTGATCAGGAAAACATCAAGGCACTGCAGGCGATACAGTTTCCGATAGATCAATGGAGTTTCATATTAATGACAATTTTATTACGTAAATTCCCTCTAGTATTCAAAAATGTTTCGAATTATAACTATCCAAACCATCGGATCTTCCCGACATAAACACATCTTGGAACGCAACTTAGCCGCAAGCTTATTCTCCTCCCCGCAGTGGGTTCCCGCATTGTCGTTGCGGGGGGCTCAGTAGCCGTGGTCCGCTCCCACGGTGAAGCGAAGAGGAACCACAAGGTGGGGCCGGTCGTCGGGGCTTTTGCTTCCAAGCCGACGACGTAGCGGCCAAAAGGTTGTGGTGAGGTGCACCGCAACTGAGGCGGGCCGCGATGTCGAATGGGAGGCATCGCGGCTGAGGGTTACAGGCTGCGGCGGAGGAGGAGTGCCGGTACTTCCGAGTAGCGCTCTTCCCTTCCGGGGTCAGGACGGGGCTGCAACCGTTAGATGGCGGACACGGTGGGGCCGCAGGGGAAGAGGAGTGTCGGTATAGCGTTGGCCGCTCTCCCTATCCCCTGCGGCCGAGAAGTGGTAGGCGGCGGGGCCACTGCGCTGACCTGTCGCAGGGGAACCAAGGGTGCCAAGGGTGCCAGAGTATTCTGGGGCTCTTGTGTTACTTGGTTCCTGGGGTGGTCACGGCGTGCCATTTGTCCTGGTGCGCCGGACTGGTGGGGTCCGCAAAGGCCGATGCCTGCCAGGGGTGCGGGTTGTTCGAAAGAGATACCGTCGCCCCTGGCACACAAGCAACTGAGGGAACACGGGTGGGTTTTAGTCAGTAAAAGTCTGACACGCCCTCCTGCTCCATCCAGAGCGGGAGAAGTTAGTTGATGATTTCCCACCCTCAAAAAAAAAAGAAGCTTATTCTCCTCTTACCCACATAAAATTAATAATCTTGAAAAGGTAGGTATGTACCGGATTGAGGCGATGATTCCATCGCGCGATTGCGACGGAGCGCGCCGCTCGCTCGCAGCCAACGTCACGTCATCGAATTCGAATACGAGTCAAGCAGCTTGCTGTGTTTCGTCGATGCGTGGGAGTACCAGTGCCTTGAACAAAAGTGTACAGGCATTTTTTGGGCACGCTCGATCCATCATAGACCTCATCAATCGCTTTCCATCAGGCGTGATCGAGGTCAAGAGCGGCCGCATTTAATAATAATAAAAAAGTGTTTACGTTGTGATGCTCAACATCCGTTGACAAAATTTTCCAAATTTCTACATTTATCTCCCCGTGATAGGTATTCCTTTATTCAAAACAAAAACGTTTGTTACAGTATACGTATAGCGTTATGCACTATACGCGGTACACGCATACGGCGCTGCGTTCGTTGTTTTCGGGCTCGCCCCGGGAATCTGCACCCATGCATGGGTCCGCTACCGGCAGCAGAGTGCGCCCCGAGCGGCCAGTTCTAAAAACATCTGTTGATTTCGCGGGTCCGCTCTACGTTCGGGCAAATAAAGTTCGAAATGCGAAAATTATTAAATGTTATGTAGGCTCGCAACTCCGTGAAGGTATTATCGTCGTTGTACGTGATGGTAATTTGCCACCCTTACAGTGGAGACTGACTCGTGTCCATGCTCTTCATCCGGGTCTGACAATGTTACTCGTGTCTTAACTTTACGAATGGGCAAAACTTTTGTGAAACGCTCAGTAGTTAAAATATGTCCTTTGTCCTTAGAATAATTCTTTTGTAAGTTTAAGTAAATATTGTTGCCAATCTTAGTTAGGGAATCTATAGTAAGAGGAACTTTTTTTTTGTTTCATGCTGTCGTAGCATTTTTTCATTCCTCTTTCGAGTGAAACATTCTTACAATGTCTGTAACCTAAGGTTAAAATAAATTTATTATTTTAAGGCGAGCGGCATGTTACGTAACTTTCTCTTTCAGGTAGGTGATACCTAGACCTACCTGATTTAATCTTAGGAATTTTGGATAGTTTTTCACCTCCACAACGGGTACGCAAGCAATTGTGTGTGGTAGAAAGGGTATGATTTGATTAAGTTGTCAATTTGCTTCTTGCCCATTCGCTGAAACAATCCCAGTGGTTAACGATGGGCGACAGGCGCCGCACGTCCGCGTATTTCTTAAAACTTGAACTGATCGTACACGAACTACAATGTGCTCCTCGTGACAAACCCTTTTTCTGATACGAGATGGTACTTCTGTGTTTTTGTGCTACACCCCCTACAAGATACGAACACGAACATAATCAGCACCTGCGGAAATATACCTATGTGCAGTGAAGTTATAGCTGGATTTAGGACGCCTGACCAAGACGCGGATCCCATCGGTGCGTGAAGCAATGGCAGAAGTTCGCAGGTAAGCTTAATACAAATCCACAACCTCACTTTTCTACCCAGTTACTAACATCATTTTTAAGTAGCAGAAATACTACTGCGTCTCATTGAAATAATTTCATTTAATTACATAATGTATTTATCCCGTTTTTATAGAGTGCATCCGGGTTACCGTTGCATCCTGATATCTGGAGCGTGATCCCTACCTACATTAAAACGCAGGATACCTGTATTATGTGCGTCGTATTTTCGCCAAGTCGATTAACTGTGCGGCGCCCATTCAAAGCGCATCGCACTGCTATTTATTTATTACTGATCGGCCACATTTATCGCAGTTCGTCGTTCCCCCGTTCAATGGGACTACTAATTCAATACTCTAATAGTATGACGCAAACTGTTGGTTACCGATGAATTACGCGGCGGCTTGTTAGTAAATAAAATCATGTTGGAACTTAAGGAACTGCGCTTTTTAGATATTTAGGTACTATCAACGATGGATACTTGTAGCAAGTAGGTTCTTTTTTAAGGCATTCCTTATTGTTTCGTCTCCCGTTTTTAGGCTAAATAATTTATACATTTTGCAATTGAAATTTCTCGTTTCTTCCTACTTATTGCTAAGCTTACTGCTTATCGTAATTAATTACGGCATACATAATTTGAAGCTATAAGTACTTTACTAGAGTTGTAGGTACAATTTGTATATTATTGCTTTAGCCTTTTAGAACAATCACCCACCCCTCCGAGCCTTTATTTCTTCAATATATTTGAAAAACTTTGTACCCGTTTTTATTACCGCCCCATCAGTTTATCAGTAATATCGTGTTCAGACACGCGGCAAAATCTATGACAGGCTTATTTATAAGTGTTTCAGAGACTACGCCGAGACGAAAGGCCTCATACCCAAAGAGCAGTTCGGGTTCAGAACCCAATACTCTTGCGTGCAACAGATCCACCGCATCGTAGAACAGATAAACGTTGGTTTCCAACGCGGTACGATGACCGGAGCAGTATTCTTCGACATAGCGAAAGCATTCGACAAGGTTTGGTACAACGGCTTAATATATAAGCTGTTCAAACTCGGCGTGCCTGATCGTCTCGTACTCATCTAACGAGACTTTCTGTCGTACTGCACCTTTCGCTATCGCATCGAAGGGGAGCTCTCGTCTCCCCATCCCATTCGTGCAGGCGTCCCTCAGGGCATTGTGCTGTCCTTCCTCTTATTTACGCTATTCACTAGCGATATTCCCAAAAGTATAAAGGCACAGTTGGCACTGTTCGCAGACGACACAGCCATCTTCTACTCTGGGATCAGTCAGGACGCGATAGCCTCCGCTCTCCAAACCGCAGTCAATGTGCTTGGCACGTGGTTTAGAAAGTGGAGGATCGAATTAAATCTGGATAAAAGTCAAGCGGTTCTCTTCTCGAAACCGCAGCGCTTTGCCCCCCCCCCCCCCGTCCCATCTCCTTGTTCGGCAAGCCGATCCCTTGGGAAAAGCGAGCCAAATACCTTGGTGTGACCATGGATTAGAAACTCTCCTTCGCTGAGCACATAAAGAAGGCGCGCTCATGCGCCGCCTTCGCTCTCGGTAGGTTGCACTTTGTAAGCAAGTTGTCACATAAGTGCAACTTGCCCATCATGACGTATTCATGTGCAGTCTTTGCATACGCGAAACCCCGATTCATCCATAGGATGCAGACCCTCCAGAGCCGATTCCTCCGGCAAGCCAGAGGCGCCCCCTGGTTCGTTCGGAACGAGATCCTCCATCTCAATCTGAAAATCCCCACTGTCATTCTGTTCATGAAACGCAACTCGAAGCGTTTCTTCGATAAAGCCGACAAACATCGCAATCCTCTGATTGTGAAGGCCGCTAGTTATGTCCCCAGTAGGATTAGTAGAATTCGCCGGCCGAGACATATTCTCTCCGACCCAGACGACCCCATTACTCTCCTCCAAGAAAGCAATCCACCAGTACAGCTCGCACACACAAACAACCGTCATTCCGACCTCTCCGCCGAGGTCCTCGCGCCCCGCAAAGACCTCGAGTTAACGATCAGACCCCCGACCGTCCCTTGCTCGTTGAAGCGCCAGCTCGCGCCACAGCTGAGCCAGTAGAGTTAACTTCCGATTGTTAATAATAATGAAAATGTTTTGATCCAGCCTGTCCCCACTTGCTGTCCCCCTACCAGTGACGCCCTGAGCCGAGGCCGTACCCCACAGGAGTTGCCCTCAGCGTGCAGTCGCTTAGTAATTTAAGTAGTTTTACGCCCCTGGCGAAAAAATTGAAGTAAAAAAAAAGAAACACTTAAAAAACTTTAAGTTTTCTTAAGGCAACCACAGGACAGTCCGGTTGAGCAGTCACGGCCTCCCAAGGTCAACTACGAGGGGCCAAACAAAAAAAAAATACCCGTTTTTACGAAAATTACGCGGACGGAGGAGTATGATATTTTTCACAGTTAAGGGGAGTGCAGAAACCTTATTGCACGCTTTATATTAGCTTCACTTGTATGTTTGTTTGTGTGTTTGTAACCTACTCCTTAGGGCGCGATTTTGACCCACTTTAAACGGTCAGATTTTATTTAAACTTTGTTTACTTATCGAGGACCGATGATAATTAAATATATTTTTTTAATAGAGAAAAATTTTTAAAAAAATAAGGAAAACAAAACACGCTTTTGTAGTTAGCATAACTAAAAAATAGAAAATAAATAACTAAAAAACACGCTTTAAAAACCAAAACTAAAAAAGGAGAAAATAATTCAATTCAATTAAAAAGCGTGGGGTGCTTGACATTAATTGATTATAAAAATACCTCAAAAAGCACCCCACGCTTTTTAATTATTATTATATATTAAACTGTTATTTTAATATAATAATGCATTAGAAATAAATACATTTAGATTTAAATGAATTATGGTCAAATTTCCACCATTGATAAATTCAATAAAATCCTGTTTCTCTCTATTAAAACTAAAGTTTATCAAGAACCTATTTAAAATATTAACGTAATTCTCAACACCTGTAATGTTTCATCATAGTTGTTAGAGAGAACAGTTAATACTTATTAATCGAAAGTTTTCCCAAATTAACCAGCGTCGTACATAGTTAATAGTCATAGAGGCCGTATGTGAATCTTCTAATTACGAGCCTCGAGTCGGAACAGAAATACCTACCTATCCTACTTAATATCACATTTATAAATAAGGCTCGTGGGCTCGTATAAAAGAAAATTAATAGAAAATAAACCTTTTTGTAATAAGTCAGGTTATGTATGAGAATTGTCAAATATAGTGACTATTTTTGTCACTAAACGCATTCAATTGTTCCCAAAATTAAGTAAACACACATTCCAATTCCTGTTTTAATCAGAATTAATTGGAAAATAGATACGAATTTTACCCAATGACAGCAATAAATAAAAACAGATTTTTGACAATCGTATCAACGACATTAGCATCGGTTGTTAATAAAAGAATAAATGTTTCGGAGAACAAGACGTATCGGTGTAATTCCTCGTATATTCCGAAATATTAAATCCACGATTTTTACACAATTTTTACTTAAAATCTCACGCGTTTTTCGTAGAAACGTCAGAGCGTTGCGGTCAGATCGCTCTTTAATATTCCGAATAAAGTACAGATTTTTTTTTCAGAAAACACTGCTATTTCTTATTTATTTTATTATTTATAAATATTTTCCGTAAGCGTGTTTACTCTCGCTACTGCCTGTTTATATGAGATTAGGGGTTTATTGATTAAATCCTCAGGCCTACGCTGGGTATTTAATCAGAACAACGTTGCATTAGAGCTTTACCACACACGTTCCACGATATCGTTAATTTAAAATTTGTAAGAGTTAAATCTGGTCCCAAAAACTGTAGCAAATGATACCCCAGTGATTAAAATATAAACATAACAGTAAAGTTATATAATTTCTATAGAAACACGCTCAAGAAATTTGACGCGATGAGGAAAGTACTTCGGTCACAGTTCTGCGGCACTTTTAATAAAGTTTGTGTAAGGTTTTTGAGGAGTTGTATGAGGTCATGTGGCCGTGGGGGACGGTGGACTCACCTTCCGCGGTGGCGGCTGCATGTTGAGGCTCGTCACCCGACCGTCGGTGACTGAGTTTATAAGCACGAGGAAGTGAGGATCGATGTAACGCGTCGGACGCGTTTCCACCCTCTGCCGACTCTGCCGAGCGGTCGCGTCTGGCCACCCTACGGGACTAAGCCGCGCATGCTCGTACCACGCGCATTCTGTCAAAACCTACGTTTGTTTTTTTTTGTTTGAAATAGTTCTCTAATAACAAAATAATGGCGATTATTATGAAAAAGCTAACATATTTTTTTCAAATAATTCTTTTGACAAAGTTTTGAAGTAACAAACGTAATTTACGTGATTATGATGAAATCATGCGGGAGTGCGACGGTACATTTTGCTAGAAGTGCTACGATTCCGCGTCTCTTTCTACGAGTTCGTGGCGTGCACGTAGTTGGCGAGAATAATAACATGCTACCCCAAAAGGCCATGGGTTAACAAAGCCGCCTCTAGCGCATTCCCGGTCTCCCAATTCCGAAACACGTTTCAAAATTTTATCCGATATTTTTGAGAACTTTTCACAAACTTTTTCATATACCTGTGAAAAGAAAATGTAGTAGTACAAACATTGACAAATGACTAATATCTTTTCTAAATTTAGACTTAAAAGTACAGCGAGTTGAAATGTACTTTTAAGTCAAAAATCTGTGAAAAGAAAATGTAGTAGTACTACTTAGTACAAACATTTTCATACTACTTATAAATATATTTTCTAATTTGTGACTTAAAAGTACAGTTCAAATCATAAGTACTAAATCGTACCCGACACCAACACTAAGTACACAGCCTGTCACTCGACGCGCGTCTCCTACAAAACCTAATTTATGATTCAAAAGGGCTCGCCACTCTAAAGCAATTTCCATTCCCTATTTCCTTTTCCAAGAAGAAAATTCACTGCACTGACGAATTCCAAAAGGATCACTCTATAAAATTTCATGGAAAGTAAAGTGTCACTTGTTTTGACTACTGACAGAATTCTATCGATTTTTGAGTAATGACCCACTGGCCGACATTTAACTGTCAAACGAAAGGTTACCTCATTGTCGCGGAGCAATGAGTTTCGACATCAGACATTTTCTAGGTTGTAAAAGTGAATTTTAAGGTTAACTAGCATTTTTAGGCAAAATTGTTTGAAAGAATTTATTATTTTGTGCGTGTTTTTCGTTTTTTGTTGTATTATGTAAAATGTTTACAGCGCTACCGGCAGATTGCCTACAGCCTAGATCATAATAAATCATGGAAAGGGTAAAGAAAATCTAATATTAAAATATCTCATAAAAACTATACGCAGAAAAGTCAATCAGACTAAAGAAAATTCCCCTATTACAAGATTGTCAACAATATAATATGCTAAAAGTAAACATACAGATCGCAGAAAACCCGCTCTTTAATGATATTGTAAAAAGCTTGATTTGAGTGATGATTTAACTTTTACATCAGTCTTAAATACTGGTTTCATGGATAAAAATTTGATAATGCTTAAATTAAAAAAACGCTCGCTTATTTAAAAACCGCAAAACAAATAAGAATCCGAACACTGCTAAAACATATTAATTACTAGTCAGATGTTATCAAATGGTGCGTAAGTTCATAGTTTTCAAAACGCACGTAAATGTGTTTTGAAAACTAGTGTCTTTTATTTCCAGGTAAACTGAAAATAGATTTTCATTTTCAATCGACTCGTGAATGGGAAAACCACGATTGCAAGCCAATTGATGACCACAACATAGTTTCAATAATACATTATGCAATGACACGGTAAAGGGCTAAAGGGTGAACGTTTTCATAGGGGGAGCCGGTTTAAACAGAGTGTTGCCAGTCGTAAACAGTGGTTTTAGACATAGGGGAAGTAATGGTCCCGACTTACGTGTATCCTGGGTTTACACCCAGGCGAGCTCTTCACTTTCGGTAAATAATTTCATCACCACTGCTCTCAGAACAGTAAAGGAAAACAACACGAGGAAACCAGCATAACCAGAAATTCGAAGACATATCACAACTACCACCAGATCGCACTGGGTCCGCGGCAAATGACCCACTCCCTCTCACAAAGCCCCTTGCAGGTTGGTAGATGTCACATGTCTTAAAATTCTTGGTTTCCTCATGTTCTCCTTCACCGTTTTGAGAGCAGTGGTGATGAAATAAATTATACAAAGTGAAGTGCCTGTCTAGGTTTGAACTCACGACCGTCGTAATTCGGCGTCAATACAACTGGGCCACCACTGATCATTTAGGTACATTTTTAATGGACTTCTCAGAACGACAAATTCTTCACCGTTAAATAACATGCTTGGATTACAGCCTACTACCTCTAACAAAGAGCAGGCCTGTGTCCCAGCAGTGGGAACTTATAGCTTATTATACAGGAAAAGTTTTTACTCAGTGCGCAAACTTGAACCATGAAATCAGCATACTAGCTAGAACCACTCTTTTAAAAATAATTGGTTTTTACTTTGTTTTCAGAATGCAGTGATAATAGGTATGGGAGGACAGTGCAGGTCTGTCATTAATTATTAGGTACTTATTAATTAAGAGAAATGAAAATGAGGAATAGAAAATGATCCACAAATCTAGTCTGCAAGGCCTACAACGTTCTCACATTCACACTATTTAAAAGAATCTACATAAATTTATATCTAACTATACTAATATTATAAAGAGGTAAAGTTTGTGAGTTTGTGAGGTGTGAGGTTGTAGGGGGAAATCTCTGGATCTACTGAACCGATTTAAAAAAAAACCAATAGAAAGCTATGTTATTTGTGAGTGTCATGTCATTGACCTGTCATGTCATTAACCCGAAAAATGTATAATATAATACTTTTTCGTGGTAGTCGGATTTGCAAAGTAAGTCGGAGAAAAAACGACCGAACGAAAACGTTTCTTACGAACGCTGCCTTAACGATGAGAGATATATGATTGAGTTCTAAGCTTGATAATGCCTACAAAAAAGTCAGCGACAGCATATGTCTAACCTTTATATTTAAGTCACAAAACATAGTTTTTTATTCAAAATATAAATAAATCGTTAGGTCTTGTTTATTGATCATATTATCAACAATTAGGAATTCTTATCAAAATATGTAAATTTACCGTCTCAAGTGTTTAAAAGAAAAGACTTTTCCCTTTTACTGCATATAATTTGGAAGAATGGTTAATGAGATAATACGACATAGGTATGGAACCGCGACCGTGTCGTAATCTAACATTTGAAACACATACATATGCAGTAAAAATATAACCCTCCTTTTGAAAGTCAGGAAATAAATCATACCCGAACCATACTCATAATTTCATCACAATCAAATATGTTTACCGCCCAACGCAGTGGGCGCGGGTCAGCTAGTAAAACATAAGATTCTATTTAAACCACGTAAAATGTCAACCAGCAAACCACTAAAACAGTGAAAACTCAAAATAGTTCCGCTATTTTGAATCTCCATCCACATGTGCCTACCCCTTGCCAACTACGTCAGGTTCGGCATCCAGTCTAACCGGATACAGATGAATACTATTATTTTACATCGCTCCATATAGAATGCTGCCTAGCTGACCTCCACTACCCAGTTACTGGGTAATACGAAACCCCTTGGTACGACTGGTTGTCAGATTTTTGGGCTTCTAACACCCATAACAACTTTCAAAGATCTGCAAATAATAGGCAGATCAACGAGGCATGCAGGGGTTTCGATAAATAATGGATTATCACCCATCCACGAACTGACCGCGGAAAACGTAGCTTAACCTTGACCGACCCGAGCGACTGTTATTACTTAGCTTCGTGCCACTAATACAGAATTACAGACACGATAATATTTTATGTACATGAAGAAAAGACCACAAGATTGTTTTTTAAACTACTTCAAAAAGAAGGAGCTGGGGTTGGTTTTTTTTTTTATGTATGTTCGGGCATAACTTCGTCATATAGAGACGGATTTGCAAAACTCTTTTTTTGTTCGAAAGGGGTTTATTTCGAAATGGTCCCATTAAAATTTCATATACCTAGATCTGATGATGCGTTACGGAGACAGACAACGGAATTCTTCAAAAATTATAGCAAATCAACCACGATTGCTGATTTCGCATAAATATGCATTTTTGACCGCAAGGACGATGTCATTTCGAATTGATGGGGGTAGGTACTATGGCTAAAAAGTAAGAAATAAAAACTTTTTCCAAAAAAAACACTACAAAGTTAAATATAACTTTAATTTCTGAAAGTGGTGACAAAAACTTAAAATACATATCCAAAGTCACCGATTTCCGAAATTAAAGTTATTTCAACTTTGTAGCGTTTTTCCGGATGTCGGTTGTCTTTTTTTGGAAAAAGTTTTCATAGTAGATAGCCGCCATGAACAACATATACATTTTATAATATCCATTGTGTTTTGATTTACTTGTTACAATATCTTTATATAATTATGAAAAGTTTAAGCAAAAAATACTGTACAGTGGCGGACTTAATGCCTGAGTTACTTTCTACCTAATCTTAGGATGATACAGAGAGGAAACGGCAGGGGCTACTTTTGGGATCATCATCTGCCTAGGATTTTTCCCAACTACATACGTACATATGTTGGGGTCAGCTTCCAGCCTAACCGTATGAAGCTGAATACCAGTATTTTACAAGGAGCGACTGCCCATCTGACCTCGACAACCCAGTTACTGGGTAACACGATACTTCTTGGAAAGGCTGGTTGTCAGAATTTGGGGCTTCTGACGACCCGTAACGACTGTCAAACATCTACGAATGACGTGCTTTCCAAAACACGGAGGGGTCTTGGTATGTGAAGATGGTCACCCATCTACGCCCCAACAGCGGCAAGCGTAGCTTAACTTGATCGATCGACCCGTGTGGCTGTTATTACTTACACAAGCCCCTTATGGGCAACTTATGAGATATCCTACTATAATCTTATACATGTTTGTTGCAAAAGTTTGTATGTTTGTTTGTTACTCAATCACGCAAAAACGGAAAAACGGATTTAGATGAAATTTGGCACACAGATAGTTTTTATCCCGGTAGTACATTCCTGTGGGATAATTTTCAAACTCCACGTGGGCGAAGCCGCGAGCTACAGCTAGTTTTATATATGATTGTAAAGCTATATTTTTTACGGTTCCGAAACAAATTTTTATCAACATACCAGCTGACTCTGACCTGCAATTTCTTTTTGACTTTTGTATACAGTATATTATACTGTGGTGATTTCTACACATGGCGTGGTAGCTCGATTTAACTGTCTGTGAATGTATGAATTTGAAAAACTGATATGAGAGACTTGTGAACAGCTAACACCTCTTTAAGATTTCAAATAGAGACATATATTTGGAGTAAATAATTTACAGCCAAATGTACCTACGCATCAAACCGTACGTTTGGAGTGAATAACTTGTAGAAAAATCGTGGTGTTAAAGTCGTCCATAATTTATAAAGATATATATACAAACCGCCCACTTTCGTCGTTATCTGCTCAACCAATAAGAACGCAGCTTCTAAAAGGTTCTAGAATGCGTGTGAGAAACAAACGACGCAACCCTTGCTTTTGACGGGGGTCGTCAGACGTCCGTCAGCTGAGCTGCGCATTCCAAACCTATAGTTACTTTTACGACGGTAAATTTGTTACAGTTACTGATAAAATAAATTCAAAATATGTTATAAGAAGTTTGGTTATAGTTATCCAAGTGACAAGTCGCTTAGTTAATAATACAACTAGGTTTGTTATGTTTACAGAGTGAATAACTTAAAATAAACCACCCTCGGTTATCAATATTATGTTTTTTTTTTAACACGTAGGTAGGTAAGTTGTAAATATCAACTAACAAGCTTTTATCCGCGGCTGCTCCCGCGTACAGGTCGGAAACCATCCCACGGGTAAGCACTACTGGGATATAACAAAAAAAAAAGTATCATATAAATAAATCTATTTTTCTTTCTTTCTTTCTAATATGTACTATGGGGAACCTAGTCGTGGGCTCGAAATCACTGGTGGGCCTCGCTAAAAATCACGCTGTCTCACCAGGCTTCGTGTCGGAAAGAGATAGTATCAGTGGTGAGCAGTTAGACGCTAGTTTACACGCACAACGTTATTGAGTGAGATGCAGGATCATTTATAGTAAAAAAATCGCGAAAAAATTAAGAAGTCTCTTGGAAGATCGGGTTTTATGAAAAAACTACTGCATAAATCAATGACCAATAAAGTTCATCGAACTTTTCAATATTTCAACTTTATCGGTACCGACTTGGTTTTGGAGATTTCACACTTCTTGTATTACTTAAACACGCCCAAAGTTAAGTAAAATTAGCAAGAAAAACGTATCTTTGTTGGCTCCTAACTTTTTAATGGGTATTTATTTTAGTATTCTGTGTCCGTACAGACAATATTAATAATGAGATAAAACGATATCATATTTTACTTTGGATGTGCTATGTCAGACAATGGAGTAAAACACTCCCGAAGTTTGAATGATAAAAATGTGGGCTAGGTTCACCTTAAAGATAATAAATGTATGGCAAACTTCATCCAAATTCGTTCAGCCGCCCCTGCGCGAGTATAAACAATGAACATACAAACATTCATCTGGACATGGATAAGGACATAGGCTAATTTTTATCCTGAATCGCAGACGAAGTCGTGGGCTTAGTACTTAATATTGTAAATTCGAATGTACCTCTGTCTGTGACCTTTTCCCTGTATTTTTTATGAATTTACTGACTAAAGTAACCAATTTACTTTTCCACGTTCAATTGCTCAATTCTAGCTAATAACTTGGCTTCCTTCGATCAAAGTCTCTCTGTTGGAATAGCAACAACTTTTTTATTTCTAGTCTTTTCTTTTTTTTTCGTGTAAATAATTATTTTATTACCTTGAAAGAAATCGGCTTTCAGCTGTAAGACGATATTAATTAGTTTTTAATTCCTTCCTAGAACGTCTGCCACAGTTCTTTTGAAACACAACGATGTTGCCAGCCGAGTAAGCCGATCGATCATGGTACCTTTAAGGTACTCTAAGTCGGCCCGTTAGACAGAATAACAGTTGATTAGACGAGAGGTAAAATGATTTGTCTACTGCTGAGATGCATCTCACGTTTAAGACATAACATATTGTTTACGACCTTCGGGTTCGTGACAATTAAATACTGCCAATATAAATGACCAAAAATGACATTTTAATGAAACACACAAATTACAAAACACAATTTCAGTACTGATCACTCTACTTGAAGATCGCTCAGATGTTCTCGCCAGTATCGCTTGTTCAATACTGCTCGGTCTTTTTTTTTTGTCGGGCTTCTCGCAGTTGGCATTGAGAGGCCGTGACTGCTTAACCGGGCTTTACTGCTCGGTCTTGATCCATTCCTGCCTTTTATAGGGCCCTAGGTACATTCGTGAAACTTCTACTGTAGTAACATGTAGAATGTTCGAGTACATACCGGCCCCGACTGAACAGATGTTGACAATTCTAGAAGAGTCTGATATCGAAATTTCTAGAGAGATCTTGACTCAATTAATTCTGCTACTCGATACTAGATGGCGCTAGTGGTAACTAATTACTTTAACTTTAGCGCGTAACAATATGCTAAACGTAGGTATATCGTAAGTCGAAGTTCGTAATCAAATCGTAGCAAGATTTTTTCGGACACTGGATCTTCCAAAGCACTGCTTAACGCCGAAACTTGAAAATCGAACAGTGTGTCTTATGGACGCGCTTCGCTGTTTTCACTCTGTTCGATTTTCCGAGTACTGCGTCCATGTGCATGTCGACTAATGCATATTATAAAGAGGTTCGGTATATATGCAGGAGTTAATCTCTGGAGGTACTGATACGATTTCGATAGTTCTTTCACTGGCAGTAAAAAAGTATCATCGAGTATGTTGTATAGTATCGTTGACTAAAACTACATTTAGGGGTGCAGATCAAGAAGAAACTTGGAAATAACTTTTATTATCAGCGTACAGCATTTTACTACAGGACTTAAGTCTTTCCAATTGTGCGCCACTCAGCTTGATTGAACTCATATCCAGCTGCCACACTGTGAAGATCGTCGTTCCACCTAGCCTGAGGGCGTCCTACCATACTAAATAACTTAACCCCGACGGATTGGGCAGAGATGTACCAACAGTACACCCACATTTCACCAGTTATGTTTAAATCCCACGTAACAAGGTGCGAGCCTAATGCCATCAACCGAGCACAAATCATCCCACGTAACAAGGTGCGAGCCTAATGCCATCAACCGAGCACAAATCATCCCACGTAACAAGGTGCGAGCCTAATGCCATCAACCGAGCACAAATCATCCCACGTACAAGGTGCGAGCCTAATGCCATCAACCGAGCACAAATCATCCCACGTAACAAGGTGCGAGCCTAATGCCATCAACCGAGCACAAATCATCCCACGTACAAGGTGCGAGCCTAATGCCATCAACCGAGCACAAATCATCCCACGTACAAGGTGCGAGCCTAATGCCATCAACCGAGCACAAATCATCCCACGTACAAGGTGCGAGCCTAATGCCATCAACCGAGCACAAATCATCCCACGTAACAAGGTGCGAGCCTAATGCCATCAACCGAGCACAAATCCTTACTCCGGGCTGCTACTGAGAAATCCCAGAAACAAAAACCCAATAACTCTTTCCCCGACTTGGGAATCGAACCTAGGTCATAGCTCATCTGTAGCGCTTCCGACCGCTAAACCAACGAGGCAGTCAAATAACTTTATAATATAATCAATCTAATATTAAATAACTTTAACTTGGGCAATTTTTTTTTTGGGTTATTTATTTAAAATATGAAAAAAAATAACACTTCTCAGATCTCTTGCTCATCTTTTTCCCGGTCAAATGCTTTCAAACTTCGAGATCCCTGCTCTTTGTTTTTTATCTACATATATACTAACTGACCCGGCAAACTTCGTACCGCCGATAAAAGATTTATGAACTTTTTGTGAGACTAAAAAACATATTTTTTTCTTTATATTTTCTCACCGTTTAAACCTTCCCTGCACTGCCACAAATATTTCAAAACCAAAATTAACCAAATCGGTCCAGCCGTTCTCGAGTTTTATTGAGACTAACGAACAGTAATTCATTTTTATATATAACATCCTCATCATTTCAGCCGAAAGACGCCCACTGCTGGTCATAGGCCTCCCCTAATCGCCATAATCGCCACGCTCGCTTGGCAGGCGGGTTGGCGATCGCAGTATGGTGGTAAAATGCATAGAGAACGCTGCTGCCCATTCTCTAGTAAGCCCCTTAGTCGCATTCTACGACACCCACGGGAAGAAATGGGATGGTGCTATTCTTTTACGTCCGGCACCACACGGAACAAAAGACCACACGGAATATAAGTACATGATATAGATCTCTCCTGTCTTTTCCCAAGTTTGTTAGGGTTGACTTCTATGTAGCTGGATGCAGCTGATTACCAATAGTTTATATACGCGTCTGCCTATCTATCCTCCACAACCCAGTTACACGATACGTCTTGGTAACGACTGGTTGTCAGACTTTCGGGCTTCTGATTACCCTTTACGACTGACAAATATCTACAAATCGCAGTCGGGAACAACAGCTTTCGCAGCCGGGACCAAAAGCTTAAAGTGCTTTCAGAGGCACGGAGCAGTCTCGATATGTTATAGATGGTCACCCATCCACGAACCGGCCGCTTGGCTTCGGCCGACCCGTGCGGCTGTTATTATTTAAGCACGAGATCCTCCAGTTTTGTTAGAGACAGATAATAACCACAAATAAAGCTGCATTCAAACAACACGCTACTTTATTAACAGTAGTGGTCGCCTAATGGTCAAAATACGACCATAATTAAATAATCAAATGTAATAATGAGATGTCTGCACCAACTGGTAGGATCCGCAAGGGCCAATGCCTGCCAGGGGTGTGGGTTGTTCGAAAGAGATACCGTCGGCCCTGGCACACAGGCAACTGAGGGAACACGGGTGGGTTTTAGTCAGTAAAAGTTTGACACACCCTCCTACTCCACCCAGAGCGGGAGAAGTTATTTGATGATTTCCCACCCTCATAAAAAAGTATTAGCTTTCTGCAGATACTCCTTCTCCATATCATTACTGTGCCAAATTCCATACTCAGTGGTCATACAGTGGAGGTAGTCATACAGTGGAGGTAAGAGAGTACTCTTAAATAGCGCAGATGCATCCAGACGCGGTGCGCGCAGGTTAAAATCAATAAGTAAGTTCAAAAACAAAACAATCTCGTATTATCTATCAATTATATACTAATATCGTCTAGACATATAGTTCATCTGTAGACGAAGCGTTTCTCTACATAGAAAATATTTCCTAAAAAAAATGAGTGCGGCAGGTGCACAGATGAGCCTCGACCCTTTATTATTTATTCTTAAAAATAAAAATGACAGTTCATTGCATTAACATTATAAACCCTGAAGACGCAGTGACTGTATTCGGAAAAGCCGTGGTAGAGGACCCCAGGTAGGGAAGCGCTACCAGGCAAGATCACCGAACGAAATCGCGGGCACAGCTAGTATGTCATAAGTAGCAAGGTTACCTTGGAAACCGTATGTAGGTGTACGTACTAATGATTCACAGGAAACCTTATGGAACTGTCTGGTTCTTTTCACAAAGAAATAAAACGTAATTTCATAAAGAAATAAATCTACGTTCTTATAATTAACTAACAAGGAATTCTTGGTAGTGATTTCTTCTTATATTTTCTCATAGCTAGCTTGCCCGCTGCGCCCACCTACACAGGTAACGTCGCCGTAAAAGCGTTAGAACACGTACAGCTTTCATTCGCGAAGCTAGTGCTTGCCGTAGCGCCCGGCTTTCGACTTACGATTTTAACAAGTGTCGAGATCGCGACGTAAGTTGGCGGCTAACGAGATGTTACTTATTTAAATATTATTTGTGGGGTAGCGTGAAAATTGTGTTTGTTTAACGAATTTTATTTTCGTTTTTTAGTTACCACTCGCTCGGAAGCAGCCTTCGTTCCACTTAGAAGTTTGTGAGTAATAAACTTTTTTTACTGAGTATTACTATCCTTTCGTTCTATAATCGGGCCGGATTAAACCTGGTCATCGATTAGATGTATTTTTGGTCTGTTTTTGTTAAGGAAAAGTATCGAGATGTTATTACTTTTAATCAGTCGTGTTTGCGACGACCGTGTTTTTCTTTCTTTGGTGATTTATTAATACTTAAATGTGGAAATTACTGTCGTTTATCAATGTCCTCTCAGTTTTTTAAGCCAAATTATATAAAGAGATTTCTATGGTCGCGAATCATATTTTGAAGATCGTATTACCGGACACTGACCTGCAAATTGCAAAAAAGCGTAAATAAATTTATGTTTCGCTGGCTACTTTAGCGCATTCCCTTTGAAATAGCGAGTACGTATAGAGCCTACGGCGTAACTGGCGGCGCGACGTAGCCGGCGGCGCGGCGTAGCCGACGGCGTAGGCATTGGCGTAGGAAGAGGTGCTACAGACCAGGGACTTGAAACGTTACTCAAAATAACGTTACGCGTAGTTCCAGTACCGATAATATTGTACCGTTCCACCAGGATCGTAACAAAATTAATTCCGTGGATATAATGATAATGACAAACGAAACGAAATCTTAAACTGTTCAATAACAATACTATCAATATATCGTTATTAGTATAACAATATAATAACGTCGTTCATTTCGATACGCGACATTGTCACCTTCACTTAACTAATATCTGATTTCAATTCGTATGATTAGAGTTTTGACAGTTTCTCTTTAAGCCGCGTGCCCTACCAAAACTTCGCGCCAGCCGTTTAAGGCAGTTTGTTGGAGCTATCTACTCGTTATTTAAATAAAATATCAACTTTAAAAAAATAGATTAAAATCCTACATTATCTTGATTCCACAATGGCTGTTTTCGTTTTTTTTTTTTGTAGTATTTGTTTAACAAATCTCCGTACAACGATACTACAGAAATGAGTAACAATGATTGATAACATGCATCTCCTCGTGAAGTATGCATTATTTTAGTTATGTTACCAAAACTGAAGATTTTTTTTTTCTAAAGACCAAATTTTGATTTTATAACGTGTTTATTCCAACATCTGGGTGTATTTACTACTGTATTGATGCGTGGGGTATCGAGATTCAGTGTGCCGTAAGGCCTCGAGGGTGGAGCCCGTGTCGTTTATTCCCGCGTCGGCTGGCCGCAAGCACACTTGCTCGCCCACGTCACATTATCAGTAGAAAATAATACAAGTATAATACGTTTGTTATTGACATTTCATAAAAAGGTGTGGAATAAAATCAGTTGTCAAGAACTAAAATTCACACCACACCTCGATCTTAGCAGGCTTTCTTTTTTGGGTGGAAAATCATCAAATGACTTCTCCCGCTCTGGCTGGAGCAGGACAGTGTGTCAGACTTTCACTGACTAAAACCCACCCGTGTTCCCTCAGTTGCCTGTGTGCCAGGGGCCGCGGTATCTCTTTCGAACAACCCCCACGTCGGCTACCACTAGGTCCGCCAGATTCACCGCCGTCATTGTCTTGGCGATCACGTCGCGGTAGGATACGCCCTTCTTGTCTGCTTCCGGCTGTAGCTTAATAAATGCAGCTGCGGACTTCGGGGCGCGTAGCCTAGCCGCGGGTTCCACTTCTTGGCCCGCTGCCACCTTTCCCTCCGTTTGGCCACCCTTGCAGCCTTACCCGCCTTCTTCTCCGCGGCCACTTGCCATTCGGCGTCGGCCGGAGGAGATTTAAGAAGTGGGGCCGGCCGTTTTGGCACTACGGCTGGGGCCGTCGCCGCCTGTGCAGCCACCTCACCTTTTTTGGGCTTGGGCGGCACTAGTTTCGCCGGGGTCCGTCCCGACTGCATTTTAATATTATAAAAAGGTTTTACCTTTTTATAATATTAATAACTTTAATTTTGGAAGTCGGTGTCTTTGGTTTTCTGGATGGATAGACTGTGTGAATGGTGATATGATAGCAAGAGGTGACTACTGACATGACGATTAATAGAGAAGTATTTTTAGTTAAAAACAGACATGTTGCGTGGACCCCAGCTTAAAAAATGTTATTATAGTATCCAGAATTTATGGAAGATAAAATGTTAAAATAGAGTTTAAATATTATATCTGTGTGTTAATTATAACATATATTCTTAAGGAGGTTATCAATTCGACATGTTTTTTTTTTATGTATGTTCGGGCATAACTCCGTCATATAGAGACGGATTTGCAAAATTCTTTTCTTGCTCGAAAGGGGTTTATTTCGAAATGGTCCCATTTAAAGTAAATTTCCTATAGATCTGATGATGCGTTTCGGAGACGGATAACGGAACTCTTCAAAAAGGACAGAAAATCAACCGCGATTGCTGCTATCGCATAAATATGCATTGTTTTGACCCTAAGTTTGTTTTTACAAACTTATACTCTTTGACTTTTTGATGATTATTATATACAATTTGACATGAATATTTACTTGGAGAAGTATAATATTATTATTATTTCAATTTTCGTGCATGTGAGGACTGTGTAGATCATGTTTTATTTTTGGTTTTTCATCTCTTTTCAGTTAATTTTTAATGTTAATCTGTCAGTTTGAGTACTTTATGCGGCCTACCGAGATGTCCTTGCTTTGGTATTGTTCGTCGAATCGTTGTGCTCCGTATGTTCAAGTTGAGCTGCATGATTACTGACAAATGCGTGCACTGACAGGACAGGTCCACTCAACCTGTGTGGTTCTTTCCTCAAAAGACCATATTAGACACGAATCTACATGATCCTCAAATGATCTGACTACGATTATTTGTTTTTTTTTTTGTCTATATACACATCGACATTGATGAATTTTATTTAAATTATGACATGAATATTTACTTTGTAAAGTATTATATTGTTTTAATTATTGTGAATGTGATGACTGTGTGGGTGTTTTTATTTTAGTTTTGTATCTTTTTCTTTCTCGTTTAGTTTTAATCATGGTCTGGCAGTTTGAGTAATTTATGCGGCCTACCCAAATGTCCTTTCTTTTGTATTGTTCGTCGGATCATTGAGCTCATCAAGTTCTGATTTGAGCTGCATGATTACTGATAAATGCGTGCACTGATTGGACAGGTCCACTCAATCTGTGTGGTTTTTTCCTCAAAAGACCATTTCAGACACCAATCCACATGGTCTTCACATGATCTGACCAAGATTATGTCTGGACTTTAAAAGAGACTGTGACCTCTGAGTTTGTTTCGGCCTTTCTTCTCAGAGTAGTCAGATAGGAAACGCCGGCCTCATCTAGTTTAAAAAAATATGTTTGACGTGTAAAAGTGTTTGTACAAACCTACTTACAGAAATAAAATCATTTATCATTTATCATAAGGATGATGAATTTTCGGATTGGTGTGGGGCAGGTACTCTAACTAAAAAGTGAAAAATAACAAAATTTCCAAAAAAAAACAACCGACTTCCGGAAAAACACTACAAAGTGAAAAATAACGTTAATTTCGGAAGGCGGTGACAAAAAATTTAAATACATATCCAAAGTCACCGACTTACGAAATTAAAGTTATTTTTCACTTAGTAGTGTTTTTCCGGAAGTCGGTTGTTTTTTTTTTTGGAAAAAGTTTTTACATGTCTAAAGCTAGATATAGGTTTAATTAATATAATATTTTAAGTGTGGAAGTCCCTAATCTACGTCATATTGGATCTCACAGTAATATTATTAGTTTTAAGTTATCTTGCTGCGCCCTAACAAGGTCATGTACTCACTAGTTTTAAGCCTAGCTCATAAATATGGTTATGTACATTGTGCATTAGATAAATAAATAAATTGGGATAAGAAGGGCTGGAGGAAGGTAGGGGCAGGGATCTATTGGTCGCGCCACTGACGAGCATGAGGTCCCGGTTCGATTCCCAGGTCGGGCAAATTGTTATAGGGTTTTTACCTGGAATTTTTCAGTAGCTGCCTGGAGTCTCGATTTGTGCCCGGTTGATGGGAATAGGCTCGCCCTCAGTTACATGGGCCTTAAACATAACTGACAAAAAATGATTGTGTACTACTCGTATATGCACACCTCTGAACAACCCTCCGGCAAAACAAAGCGTGATGTTATTACTTAAGCAATTAATATATAATAACCGCAAATACCGCAGTGTCTCAAGACGAAAGTCAATGTGTGTTCCCGGTTATGACCTATGGCACAGAAACGTGCTCGCTCTGAATGGACCTTATGAGAAGGCTTAAAGTCACCCGAAGGTCAATGGAGAGGGCTATGCTCGAAGTTTCCCTACGTGATCGAATCAGGAATGAAGAAATCCGCAGGAGAACCAGGGTAACCGACATAGCCCAAAGAATTGCCAAACTTAAGTGGCAGTGGGCGGGGCACATTGCTCGCAAAACAGATGGCAGATGGGGCCGAAAGGTTCTGGAGTGAAAAAGGCCGCAGGAATCCAGTGGATGTAGGAAGCACAAGACCGGTCGAAGTGGAGGAGCTTGGGGAGGCCTATGTCCAACAGTGGACGTCGTTCGGCTGAAACGATGATGATGATGTTGAATTAATATTAACAGCAGTTATTTGTAAGACGGTAGGGGCTATCTAGAACGATGTTCAAGTATGAGTCTTGATAGATATAGGCAATAGATTAGATTTTACATTAGTATCTAACTGTTACTGTTGTGTACACGGGCTTAAAATATTTGACATCACTGATTAGAATTTAGATTTAGCTAAAATTCCTCTCCGACCGGACTGCAAATCAATCTAAGATGTAACAATTAGTCAGTATTAACTGAAATTCCGAAAAAAAGTTTATAATAGATAAAGTACCTATATCCTTACCAGAACTTTAGGCTTCCTGCGAGCTGTTCCGTATTTACTTTCGTAATAACTCATCGTACACACTATCACAAAAACCTCAACAACTGAACAAATATCTGTTTACACATAATAACACTAAAACTCACAACAATTGTTTACACTTGGTAACATTATAAACATGTTATGTCAAAAAGAACATACTGCATCATCACAAAAGAAAATCCTTTTCTTCAGTTATTGAGTAGGTCGTTATTGGAATAGTTAGTTACTGTGTGCTATCGACAGCCGCACCGCGTTAGTCATGTTACGATAATGATAAACGTAATCATTGAACTGATTACCTGATATTTATACGTTCTGTTGAGACGACTGATAACGCGCAAGGACTTTTTACTGTTGTTGTTATTTTTGATAAACAAGCGCTGTCTGTTTGACAGATTAGCGATTGTAAATAATAGCCGGCTCGTTTTTGCTGATTAAAGAAAAACAGCATTTATCAACATTCTCCGGCCCCTATCCCAATTTAATTGGGTTCGGCGCAACTCTCTTCTCTATTAGTCGTCATCCCGGTGGACACCGCCTTTCTAACCCTATCATCGTATTTCGTATAAGGCGGGAGGAAACGCCCAGGTGTTTCCACTGAGTAGATCGCCCTGAGGCCACGGTGGAGGTCTGCCCAGCTTCGACGGAGCACCGCTGTGTGAGGACACAGCGGTGCTCCGTCGAAGCTGGGCAGACCTCCAAAGATGGCCGCCGCCGATCGCCTCCACGAGGGTGGAGGCGATCGGCGGCGGCCATCTTTCGCGTCCGGCCCTGGTCCAGGCCATGGTACGGAGAGAGAATGCATGGGTAGCCGTCGCCTCCTTCTGCGAAGCAGTAATGCATGCGAAGAGGGAGGCAGCGCACGTGAGGGAGAGGCAGTACATGCGCCCTCACGGCCCTAGCCTCCGCAGGAGACGTCCTAGGCGTCGTGAATCCCAGGCTGATTCCTGGCCACCGTAGGCGCGGGCTTGCGGACGGCGAGTAATGGGTAGCTCGCTGTCCGGTAAGGACCTAGCCCGGGTCGACGGCGCGTCGTGTTCCAGGTGCGCCTTAAAGAGATGTCAGCACAACTGGTGGGGCCCGCAAGAGCTGATGCCTTCCAGGGGTGCGGGTTATTCGAAAGAGATACCGCGGCCCCTGGCACACAGGCAACTGAAAGAACACGGGTGGGTTTTAGTCAGTAAAAGTCTGACACGCCCTCCTGCTCCACCCAGAGCAGGAGAATTTAGTTAATGATTTCCCACCCTCAAAAAAAAACCCTATTATCGATCACACAGTTCATCCATATTTTTTTTGGTCTTGACAACCGATGTCCACACAACTTTTCAGCAACCGGTGCCACTTTCAGACTTCTAGAGAAAGAAAAAAAAAATAACCGACTCCCGGAAAAACACTAAAAAGTGAAAAATAACTTTAATTTCGGAAGGCGGTGACAAAAAACTCAAATACCTAACCAAAGTCACCGACTTCCGAAATTAAAGTTGTTTTCCGGAAATCGGATGTTTTTTTGTTTCCGGAAAAAGTTTTTATTTTTCACTTTTTAGTTATAGTACCTACCCCACACCAATTCGAAATTTCATCATCCTTGGTCAAAACATAATAATATTTATGCGATTGCAGCAATCGCGGTTGATTTGCTGTAATTTTTTGAAGAGTTCCGTTGTCTGACTCCGAAACGTATCATGAGATCTATATGAAATTTAAATGGGACCACACGGGAAGCACCAGCTTTCAAATAAAAAATAATCATAAATAACGGTTCATCCAGTCGAAAGTTCTGAGCGAACAAAAAAAAATGCAGTCGAATTGAGAACCTCCTTTTTTTTAAGTGGGTAAACAATCGCATAGTGTTCATTTTACATTATAGAAAGAAACATATTCCACCAAATTGACCGGTTAAGATTGGTTTGTAACTATCAATCGTTATAATTAGTTCTCGATCTATCTGAAATGAGTCCGGGTTTGAACCTACGACCTAAAATTCGTAAGACGCGACAGTCACGACTGGGCTACCACAGGTTTCCAAAAAAAAAACAAATTAGGTAGGTATACCTATGCAACATAATTTTTAGTATATGCAAAACCTGAATATACCTAGTTTGTTTAGAATAAGTAACTGAATCGATTCAAGTGTAATGGAAAATGTTATCACCAGTTAATTACAATACAATCGCCGTATGATTAGGTACCTACTACCTTGTTATTATCAATGAGCACAATACGACGTAGGCCGGCCGCGTCGTGACCATGTTCATGTAGACAACCAGGTAACATAACAAGCTTATATTATAACTTTGTCATTTTTCATGATACAGTTTTGAAATTTTGTACATAGATTCTTCATTCTTCAAAAATACTAGACACGTGTTTCGGGTTTCGCATAAACTAAAACTAGGGTTATATAATAAAATTGATCGAACATAGTCATTCTTCAGAAAATCGAGCAATGTGTTGCGATAAGTTTGACCAGAAGGGCAATTCTCGTAATTTTAAGAACGTTCACAGTCTGATCTCAGTCTCAGTCTGTCAAAAATACCTTGAGTTTCCCTACATTTTTGACAACTTCTTGACGTTTGATTGTCGCTGAGATGAGACTGCGACTAGATTGTGAACGTTTTTAATTACGAGAATTGGCCTTCTGGTGTGCGACGCCCCTACTAGATAACGAATTAGCCTCAAGAATTCATGTTTATCAACGGAATTGCCAATCTTGATAGGTACTTATGAAGGTCAATTAATCTGCTACCTATTGAGTTTACTTTATCTTCATTGGTTATACATCTATTGCATTGATTTCAATTAATTTGTTATTCAGTCTTTGAAAAGTAAGGATGTGATTTCCTCCATTTCATGATATTATGTAAGAAACCTGGACTTAGGTATCTATATAATCATTCTACTTAATATTATAAATGTGAAAATTTGTGAAGATATTTGGATGTTTGTTACTCAATCACGCAAAAACGGCTGAACGAATTTGGATGAAATTTGGCAAACATATAGTTTATAACCAGGATTAACACATAGAATAGCTTTCATCTCGTTAGTACGTTCCTGGGGGATAATTTTCAACCTCCACGCGGGAAAAGCCGCGGGCAACAGCTAGTATAACATGACATCACGCCTTGTTTCCCCTTAGGGTTGGGCAGAGGTGTATCTATAGTATACAACACACTTCGCCAGTTATGTTTAAGTCCCATGTAATACGGGCGAGCCTATTGCCATCAACCGGGTACAAACCCAGACTCCGGGGTGCTACTGAGAAATTCCAGATGGAAAAACACAATAACACTTTGCCCAACCTGGGAATTGAACCCAGGACGACATGGTTAGCCGTAGCGCTTGCGACCACTTGAACAACGAAGCAGTCAAATCTTTATAAATAAATATTAAATGGTGCTCGATGGTGACCGCACTACTTTAGAACAGATATATCAGCAGTGGGGTCCACAAGGCCCGATGCCTGCCAGGGGTGCGGGTTGTTCGAAAGAGATACCGTAGCCCCTGGCACACAGGCAACTGAGGGAACACGAGTGGGTATTAGTCAATAAAAGTCTGACTAGCCCGGCGCTTCGCCCAGAGCTAAAAAAAACACTTTAGAACGGCTGAACCGATATAATTAGATGTTTCTTTTTTCTCCGAATAAGTTTTTAAGGGCAATAAAACACGGACAAGTTACCAGGAAAATTGACAAATTCCGGAAAGAAAGAAAATACTTTCTCTATTGATTTTCTATATGATTTATTGTTCGCGTCGTTGGGTCACCTAGTAGTTGCACATGAACAAGTCTGAAATCGCTAACCCGTCTTGAGCAAGCGGTGTGATCGATCGAAGCTCGCGCCTTCTTGTATGACATTTGGCATATGCCCTGCCACGGACTACCGATACGATACGAGATGCCGTACTTACATAATAGGTTAGTACCTATTATTTAAGTATCTACCAACCCGCAGTGTGCCCGCGTGGTGGATTCAGCCCACTCCCTCTCACCGACAGGAAGCCAGTGTCGCAGCAGTGGGTACGTTATAGGTTGGTTATGCATTACGGAAAGCTCCATCAATTATTCAGCCATAGTGTCATGGAAGTCAGAAAAATCTTGCCCTCTGAGAACTGTCTTGGCTTTCGCTGCCTTGGGGCACTGCGACGTTTCTGCGTAACTTGTTATTTTTAGAACAACTAACGATTACGAAGAAGTCGATGAATGAGGAAGGTACTTATAGGTACCCCGACAGGATGTGCGTAGAAACGTCCTTTTCACCAGCTTCATAAGGTTCATAATTAATTAGTTAATCTTCGTATAATCTTTTATATAAGCTTCCTTGTTCTTTGGTAGATTTGCCTTTTAATGCATTTAGAGCAGTGGTGGCCTAGTGGTATCCTATTAGCCCTGACTTATGAGTTCTAGGTCGTGAGTTCGAACTCAAGTAGGCACTTTACTTTTTGTATATAATTTCATCACTACGGCTCTTAAAACGGTAACGGAAAACATCGTGAGGAAACCGGCATGTCCAAAAATTCGAAAACACCCAACATGGTTGTTGGGTGTCTTCAAATTTGAGTCCACGTAGCGTATTATGGCCTTTCACGAGGAGGCCTGTTTTCCAGCAGTTGAAACGTTATTGGCTACTTGTGTGTGTGTGTGCATTTAAAGCTAAATATCTAATATTTTTTTAATGTTATCTAATATTTCAATGATATATGCAAGGAACTTAATTTTGATCCATTCACAATTAGTGTGAATTCGGCCAGAAGGTTTCTTAAGCCTTAAATTTTTCAAGTAGCGGTAGTTTATATTAATTGTTTTTTATTATTTTGTCTATTGTTTTAGTCATATAATTGCATACTTAGTATTTATATTATTCTTCTCTATTTATTAAGGCGATGTGTTTTTTCTTTTCATTGTTTTTGTGCTCACACCATAAATTATTATTATGAGACATATCAGTCTCTATCGTAACCCCTTGTGCAGCGGCTTGCTTTCATCCAATATTAAGTGGTACCACGTGACCTAAAGTGACATCATTATGGGATCACTGTTGTATGAATTTTTAGTTCCTATTATTATTATTTAATATTTAGTTATTATGACGTTTTGGCGCCGGATTCATTTGGGACATTTTTTTTTTGTAGTAATACAAAAGCTAAAAATAAGCGTTTTTGTTGTTTGAATGTTATGGCGAATTCCAACAATGTAGACACTATTGACGTGCCATTTTTCAAAAGCGGTAGAGATGCGAACCACCGAAGGGAAGCCGGTAAGAATCGTGTTATATGGTGCTTTCGCCACTGCTACAACTCAAAGATTTATCAGCAAAAACTTTGTACCCCTTTATACAAAAATTATGCGGACGGAGGAGTATGACATTTGGCAAAGCTAAAGTTCATACGGAGAAGAAGTGCAGAAAGCTATATTTTTTTTGGTCGAATTTCGACCACTGTACGACAACTAGTAATCATAGTTATGTGATAGTGTAATATCGTATCTTGAGGCGAAACCTATTGTGCCTGGGCACAGTGAGCACCGACGTGTAACATAATTAACGCAAGACGTCATACACCCCAATTAGAGCTAACTGTTATTATTAAGACAATCGTGTTGACCTTAGCATTACTTTATGCATTTAAAATTGAGTCTTAAAATAAGATTGAATTTTCTTCGGCTCAATCGGCGGTAGGTATAGCAAAATACATAATTTTTGAATAAAATACCTAAGTATATTAAAAATGACTGAAATCGATTCAGTAGCCAAATCTGAACAAACTACTTTCTGGACTTGCGTCTATTCTGTTACATCTTGTATATGTAGACTGACGACAACAATGCTGGACTGCTGGTCTATACAAGTTGATGTTATGTTTGTTTATTACGAGAACCTCATCAACAGCATTCCATTGCTGGACATAGACCTGTCCAATTACACACTGATTCGATTATCGGCAAATCTCATCTAGCTGCTAGCAGCCACTTTGTGAAGATCGTCTCTCCACCTAGCCTCAGGCCATTCTACTGATGGCATTACGTACCTATATTATAATCCATCCATATTTATATGTTCTATGTTAGAGGGTATGGTTTCCGCACTCAATTCTTCAGGTGGACTATTGTGCGTCAAAATCCGTATTTAATTTAAATGATTGTCCATAGGTATTTCTCCATAAAAATCCTGATTTCTTTTCATTATTTTATTTTGGTTGTGTTTGTTGAGTAGGTAGTTGCAAAAATATCAGTTTTTCAACGCTTTCCCAAGTCCAGTTAATTTTAGTAGTGCCTATTGTTATTTATTGCTTAAAGCCACTAAAGTGAGTTTGGCTATTTTTACATATTAAAAAAGGGGCTTTCCAAAACTTCGCCTTCGTCATTATTCAATGGTTGTTATTGTTTTTACGTTTCTATTTTATTTTATATTGTCTGATTTCGAAGTTTGTTTTTTTCTTCGACTTGGAGGAATATTTTGCAACGGTTTTTTATTGTCGTCACTTTTATGTCGAGGTTTCACCGGCTATTTTTATATTACATCCCCGATATTGAGTTTTATACATACTTATTCGGAATCGCCAGGTTTTTTTGCGCCGTTTGAATACGGTTCTCCGGTTAATGGCGACCTAAACACTCTTTTGTCTTTTGAAACATCAGTAAATTAGGTCTAGTTTGAATCTGATTTGAAAGAAAAAAAGAAGAATGCGTTTATTAGCTTATCTTAAGCTTTGATTGTTGCGACACAAATGGCATCCCGCCTGCCAAGAGTGGTGATTAAGAACCCCGACCCCAAACGACAACTACTAGAAAAAAAATTGAGGTAGGCCGTTGTCCAGCAGTGGACATTTTTCGATTATAAATAATAAATGATATTCATCATCAAAAATTCACGGGAAATACGTTGGGATACGACATAATAATAAATCTTGCCGTGATTTTAAGAGAACTATTACAAATTGAAGTAGGTATTTCGTTTTAGGTAAATTTAACGGCGCGTGGTAGCTAATCGTGCGTGCTTGTATACTGAAGTATGCTAATCAGATATGCTAAACATTGTGATTCGGACGCCCAGGAACAAACCGGCGCGGACTTGTAGCTAAAGTCCGCGCTACCCGAGATATATTACTGATTCGTAGCGTTGCATTCAAAAATTGTTTGAAAATATTATTTTACTTTTAAATAGACTGTTTCTTTTTTTCAAGCAAGTTGACTTAGTAACCTTAGTTATTAAATACTTTTTGTTTGAATTTCGTTTAAACATACATAGATAAAAAATATGATTTCAGACGAAAAATTATCATTAATTCCCCGTCCAGGCCACGGAAGGGAAGAACGCTACTCAGAAGTACCGGCACTCCTCCGCCGCAGCCTGTAACCCTCAGCCGCGATGCCTCCCATTCGACATCTCGGCCCACCTCAGTTGCGGTGCACCTCACCGCAACCTACTTTTTGGCCGCTACGTCGTCGGCTTGGAGATAAAAGCCCTGACGAGCGGCCCCACCTTGGGGTTCCTCTTCGCTTCACTGTGGGAGCGGACCACGGCTACTGACCCCCCCCCCCCCGCAACGACAATGCGGGAACCCACTGGGACTGGATGAGATTGATGTCTTTTATATTGTTTGAGTGAATTCGCAAGGGTATTACTATTTATATAATGCTACGAGCAAAATAATAGGTGCTTAATTTTTTCATAATGTAAGTAAAGTATGTTTGTGTTTATTTTTGTACTATGTTTTGTAAGTAATTATTTTATACTATTTTTTGTGTTTTAATGGTTTAATAATTTAATACTGTTGTTAGTATTTTTTTTCTAATTTGTTAGTTTAGGTTATTAGTTTAAGTTCTTATCTGTCGCATTAGCTATTATAAAATAATAAATAATAATATATACCTATTTATTAAAAAGACCAACCAGCCAACTGATTATATTAAGCCTAAAAGTTTGCAATATCATATTCATCCTATGAGTTACCCACTACTGGGACACAGACCAGAAAGAAAGTGGGCATTAATTCGCCAGGCCCAGGCCCCCAGTTGGGTTGGTAGTTTGCAGTAAATATCACTGTTTCCTTTCAGAATAAGAATGGCGGGTCCATCGTTGGAGCAAATGGAGAAGTTGGTGGAATATATGGAGCAAAATCCGATGCTCGCTAGAGGCCAGCTGCGAGGCATTATAGGGCGCCACCGGACCAAGGCTAAGTGGGAAGAAATGGCCATGATGTTGAATTCTATTGATGGGATACAGAAAGACTCAAAGCAATGGTCAAGAGTAAGTCGGAAAGATTCTACTACTTTATGAATGACAAAGAACAATCACTGAGCCGATATCTACGTACTCTCAGTAGCTAACTAACATATAAACACACATACACGCATGCTACAAGCATACACACAATCATCAGGCTTTTTTAAACCATTTTTTTTTATTGTGTTGTTTAATTTTAGTCATTTATTATTTCATATAATTTTTGTCTTTTTATTATTGCATAAGTTTTCCAATAGATTTCCCTCTGGGTGAGGGCACTGGTTCTCGTAACACAGGTTTTACCTCCTAGAACAAGTGTCAGGACTTCACACAACTGTAACCACTGTCTCTTATGTAAAAGAAAAAGATTAATATTAACATTCAGGAAAATTACTTGCTGGCAAATGAATCCTATTTTTGGCATGAAATAACGCTAAGCGTTTCTTAAAGTTAAGTAGTCATTAGCAACTTTTTAACCATACAATTTTTATGTTTAAACGTCTCTTAACTTTAAGCAACGTTTATAAATAAGGGGGTTAAAATATAGAAATACAGAAAATTCAGCACATGATTCTACAGCACAGAAACTTTTTTAAACCATTTTTTTTTTATTGTGTTGTTTAATTTTAGTCATTTATTATTTCATATAATTTGTCTTTTTATTATTGCATAAGTTTTCCAATAGATTTCCCTCTGGGTGAGGGCACTGGTTCTCGTAACACAGGTTTTACCTCCTAGAACAAGTGTCAGGACTTCACACAACTGTAACCACTGTCTCTTATGTAAAAGAAAAAGATTAATATTAACATTCAGGAAAATTACTTGCTGGCAAATGAATCCTATTTTTGGCATGAAATTTATAAGCGTTTCTTAAAGTTAAGTAGTCATTAGCAACTTTTTAACCATACAATTTTTATGTTTAAACGTCTCTTAACTTTAAGCAACGTTTATAAATAAGGGGGTTAAAATATAGAAATACAGAAAATTCAGCACATGATTCTACAGCACAGAAACTTTTCGTCGGTTATTTTTTTTTAACTGCTTACGTACGTACGCATCGCATCACTCTTCTATGAAATAACTGTGTTTTTAAATAATTGAAGAAAAATTTTCACGCTTGGTCGTTCAGAATAATGAACTAATCCTTGGTAACAGAATGTGCGTGGATGTCATTGTCATCCTCTATAGTAATAATTTACAAACATTTTTAAGAGAAAATGTTATCAATTGTATGTTATTATAAACAAACACAAGAGGCTTATGTTCATAACCAATCGAAAACAAAGGAATGGCCACGCACGGAAAAAAACAATAATACGAACTTAACTTGACCTTATTAATGCCTTTACGAATGTTTATAAAGATGAATGCAAAGTCCCGTTAATTTAGAAATTTCCGTAATTTTATGAACGTTCACAGTCTGATCTCTGTCTCAATCTATCAAAAATACCAAGAGTTTCCATAAATTTTTGACATTTGATTGTGACCGATTGTGACTAGATTTTGAACGTTTTTAATTACGAGATTAGCCTTCAGATTAGCCTAGAGAATTGGCCTTCAGTTATCTTACCAAATCTATGCATTAAAACATTTGTTATAAGTACCTATTTCCTTATTGTTTTCAGTTCTGGGCCGATAAGAAGTACAACTTGAAAAGGAGGCTGCGAGCCCAGCGCAATGCAGCTGAATACCGCCTACAGCACGGTCTCATTTACACGCCACCACTGCTGTCCGATCTAGAAGCTAGGATCCTGTTTCTGATTAGCGGGGTCAGGGAACCCGATTGGTTTCAGGTGAAGAACCACTCGAATGCAGTGAGTTATTTAAGAATGTTTCCCACACCTTATCTTCTATATACCTAATGCAAACGACAACCTGTGCGTTGGTACGCGCATCTCTTGAGAGAGAGATAAGTAAAAAGGTGTGGGAAACATGTGGGCGACCCCTTGGTCGTGAGGCTTCTTGTACATGACGCCGGAGCCATACCGTTGCCGGACCGCATGTTTATGTATGGTGATTCCCAAACTTTTCCTTCTCGTAGACCTCTTTCAAAATTTGACGAGTTTCGGTGATGCCCCCCTGATGCTACATTTACTATATTACTATATTCCCAAAACTCGTCAAAACATGTTAGCCAAAATATCTGAAAATTAGAATCTTAAAACTTCAAAATGGTTTTTTTAAGTCTCAATACGATAATTTTTCACCGAAATCAAAAATCACCGACAAGTTTTGTTTATTTTTGTTTTGCTCACTGAATTTTTTTGGCAGTAGTATTTTTTTCACGCCAAGTTTGACCCTCGTCGAGTCTTCCGTGTACCCATGGGGGGTCTACCTGGACAACTTTGGGAATCACTGGTGTATACGAATGAGTATCGCACATACTTACCTACGCCGCACCGGCGGGTGCCGGCACTGCGCCGGAACCACGCGTAATACACATTGACGCCGAAGTAAATAATAAAGCAACAATCACAGTACAGTAAAGCATTGCCAAAGAAAACGGTCCAAGACGTCAGGTTTTCATTTTAATATTAATATACTTTATGAGGTAATATAAACAAACAAACAAAAAGTTACCTATGTAAGGACATCCTGTCTTAGCCTGCAGAGAAGACAAAAGTGAATTTCACGTGATTTTTTAAAGAAAATAAATATTATTAGCACGATTTGATGATGATGAGCGTAAAAAAGTTTAGCAAAGTCTTTATAGTAGTTTCGTTGACAAAGCTTTACTGAACTGCAGTCGTTGCTTTACTATTCAAAACTCGGCATCAATGCTGTGGACACGCGGTTTCGGCGCAACACCCGGTGCGTTGGCAGTGCGGCACTTGCGCGCTATATATTCGTATACACAATCATGCGGGCCAGCGTCGGTGCGGCTCCGGCGTCATGTACATGAAGCCTAGGTGGTCACCGCCACCGACGGATATCTGCTTACTTTACCAGAGAGGTAACAAAGTTGCCTTGTCATCTAAGTGACAAGGCTCAAAGTTGCCTGTTTCTATAATTAGGTGCTTCGGATTCCATACCGTAACAATGCTACTTGACGGCAAAGAGTTAGAAATTACTATTATGATAAATAAAGATCGGCTGTCCAGCTTAATTTTGCGATGGATGGTAAACTACTGACGTCTTTTATTATAGTCGATGCGGAGCACCTCGTTTGCTATGCCGGCCATGGCTAATCCAACGATGGTTTCTTCTGGTGAGTATTCAAACCAATTAATCAAATTAATTACATTTAATTACCGGGCATCCTGATGCTAACGGGTATCGTAGCATGATCAGCCTATTATATTCCCACTTCTGGGACACAGGTCTCCTCTCTGTGAGAGGGATCTGGTCATAATCCAGCACGCGGGCCCAGTGCGGTTTGGTGGATGTCACATATCTTAGAATGTTTGGTTCTAGGATATGCCAGTTTCCGTACGATGTCTTCCTTCACCGCTTTGAGAGCTGTGGTGAAGAAATAATTTACAACATTTACAACTCGCGGACGTTACCACTGCTCTATTGGGGTATTACCCTGTGACTGGGTTGTGGAAGTCAGATAGGCAGTCGCTCCATGGAAATTAATGGTATTCAGCTGCATCCAGGTAGACTGGAAGCCGACCCCAACATAGTTACGAAAACGCTCGGCAGATGATGATGTTCCTGGTATCTACATTACCTGCTGAGTGTTATTTTTTTATTCCTGCTCTTGACCTCGATCACGCCTGATGGAAAGCGATTGATGAAGTCTACAATGCTCCCTTATCTACACAGACAGACACACTAAAATTAACACTATTCACAGCCCATTTAATATAAAAATGAAAATAAAATATCCCTAAGTATAATCGTAGACATTATTGTTTGCAAATTGACACCCTACGCTACGCAAACACACGTATTGTAAGGGTTTTTTTAGGGTTGGAAATCACCAAACAACTTCTCCCGCTCTGGGTGGAGCAGGAGGGCTTGTCAGACTTTCACTGACTAAAACCCACCCGTGTTCCCTCAGTTACCTGTGTGCCAGGAGCCGCGGTATCTCTTTCGAACAACCCGCACCCCTGGCAGGCATCGGCCCTTGCGGGCCCCATTAGTTGATGCTGACATCTCTTTAAGACGCGTGTGGAACACAACGCACCGTAGACCCGGGCTTGGTCCTTACCGGACAGCGAGCAAACCATTACTCGCCGTTCGCAAGCACGCGCCTGCGGTGGCCGGGAATCAGCCTGGTATTTCCGACGCCCAGGGCGTCTCCCGCGGCGACTAAGGCCATGAGGACGCATATACTGCCTCAACATCACGTGCGCCGCCTCCCTCTTCGCGAGCATTACTGCTTCGCAGAAGAAGGTGACGGCTACCCATGCACTCTCGCTCCGTACCATGGCCTGGACCAGGGATGGACGCGAGAGATCGCCGCCGCCGATCGCTTCCACGAGGACACGGCGGTGCTCCACCCAAGCCGGGCAGACCTCCGCCGTATGCTCCACCGTGTCCTCAGGGCGATGGAAACACCCGGGCGTTCCCTCACACCTTATTCGAAACAGCCATGTCCGGTGAAGACCTACGTCAGGCGGAAGGTGAGGACGCCATGCCGCCTCTCAAGCCACTCCTCAAAGAGGGGATTTACCGCCGCTATCGTGGCCTGCCCAACGTATTGTAAGGGTTGGTTCGAGGTAGCCCTGGAAAAGGATGCCTGGAAGGAATTGGGGGAGGCCTTTGCTCAGCAGTGAGGCAGTGTGGGCTAACAAAAAAAAAACTAATTTTATAGATCCAATCAAATACCCTATTGTCACAGAAATTGTACTAACGAAGGCGGCATTAGTTTCCATTTACGCACTAAAAAGACCTTGTACTGTTGTATATCTTTTTAACTATTACAGCAGTGCGTCGACGTTGGTCTTACAACAGGGGCGGTCGCCAGCACAGCCAAGGTACGACCGGGCGCCAACGTCACATCAGAACCGAACAGCAGAGGATCAATGCCAGAATCACTCAGGCAGTTAGCATCCGCAAAGCTGCGACAGCTCTCGATAAACTGACCAGAGCAGTCGTACTGTGGGGGAAAGCATCGTTGAAGCTTTGAACAAAATTCGTTAAATTTTGTGGGAAGGTAAATATCGATAATACTTTCGAAACGGGCCAGTAGTGTACTTATAGGTACAGGCAGCCTCAAAAAGACGTATAAGTTACGGGCACCTTGAGTATTAATATGGATCTTTGTCATGCTCACTCAAATGTCTCGCTGAGGTGACGTGTGTATTCTAATTTGTGTACCTTTCAATAAGAGCTATGTAACTTTAATTTGATTTAGTCAATAAAAACACTACAGTTCATCTGTTTTATTATTTTGGCCAAGATGAGGGGTATTCATTATTCATACTGACCGGGAAAAGTGATTAGTTATGCAGGTTTATTTACATTATCCACTTGATACGGGCGTTGTGTATACAGACCGGTCATTAAGTTGCCCTTAACCCGTACATCGCCAAGCGTACATTTAATTGTAGATCTACAATTTGAGTTCCAAAATAACGTATCAATTTGTAGCAATTACTTATTATTATATGTGCGCATCTCTACATTTCTGATTCGATGACGTATGGAATTCCTAACATGACACCAAACTGTACGTTGACATGTCAGTCAGTTTCTCCTTTTATATGTATAAATTATGGAACAAAGATTGTAGACAATTAAATGAATTCTTAGCGGTTTATCTTTTTCAGGCTGTTGTGGTTTTCAAAAGTCTCTGTAACGTGGAAGCGAGACTTCAAGAAAGGAGTCTCGTGTCGTCTCGCTTCCACATTTTAAAACCACGCCTACCACACAAAAAGGCGTATTGTACCTATAGCTGTGCGAAATTATAATTAAGACGCACAGGCGCGCCACTATTGGCTGCGAAATTGAGCTCTCCAATTGTGCAAATACTATTAGCAGCTGAAAACAATGAGTATGTTTTTGTGCTAAGTATATATTTTGTACCTTTCTCAGATAAGGCGGCCGGCGACGGTGCTCAGCGTCAAACGCGTATGCTGCCCCTGCGATATACTTACTACTTTACTTATTACACTTCTTAATTGTCTCATTGTTTCACATCGCGTAATGTCTCACGTAATATTTGCAAATTATATGTAACTTCAACAAAAAACCTTATTTTTATTTATACATAGGTACAGTCGATCGTCTGCGGCGAAGTAATTAACAGCCGCACGTTTGGCGCGGTTGATCCGTTGATGGGAGAACATTTTTACATACCAAGACCCCTCCGTGCCTCGGAAATCACGTTAAGCCGTTGGTCCCGACTGTCATTCGTGGATCTTTGATAGTCGTTACGTCAGAAGCCCGAAAGTCCGACAATCAGTACTACCAAGGTCTTATCGTATTGCCAAGTAACTAAGTTGTGGAGGTCAGTTATGCAGTCACTCCATGTAAAATACTGGTATTCAGCTGCATCCGATTGAACTGAAAACCGACCCCAACATAGTTGGGATAAGACTAAACAGATGCTGATGAGTCGATCGTTTGCCAGTTATAGGTAACACTTTAACTTTGTGCTGACCTAACGCAGTACGGAGTTTTAATACAATACGAGACCAGCTTATACTGGTTTGTGACCGCGGCCGATATACAAGGTAACGAATCCGAGATCGCCAAACTAAAGTGGCAGTGGGCGGCGGCACATTGCTTGCAGAATGGATGGCCGACCGGCCCTGAACTAGAATGGTGACCATACGAGATAGACTTATGCCCTGATACACGTGGGAGGCCGCTGAACGCGAGAAGCACTGGACCGGTCATTGGAGCGTTGCTTGAGAGAGGCCTATGTCCAGCAATTTACTAATAACTGCTGAATATTTTACATCATGGTAACTAACAAACTATAACAACTAATAATATAATTACCTGACCTAACTATATTTATTATATTCCGCGCGGAACTAGTTGGCCGCGCCTTAGGTGGGGACGGGGGTGAAGCGGCGGGTCGCCTAGTGTTCACAACGCACATGAGATTATAGACAGTGATGACTAATCTCGAGATATCGCACTTAATAAAATAGAAAACAGATGTACCATGACTAGTAAGTGAACAATAGAAGTGAATAATTTAAAAACTTTTAGAAGTTTTTATTGTAAATATTTAGTAATTTAAAATAAACCAAAAATAAATTATATGAAATTATTCAGACTTAAAATGGATCTCTTCGATTAACATTTTTTAAATGAATATTCCAAATTCTCTTTAAGAAGTTAGTCCGCAATGTAAAATGTTATCTTCTTTTAATACAGCATTTAGTTTTCGAGAACTTGGAATTTTCTTCTCAACCGTATAAAAAGGTTTATATATTTTTCTCCTTATCAGTCCCAAATCGAAATCATAACTTGGATTTATTTATTTTTTGCCTGCGCGGAGACCTAAATTTTGCTTCCCCCGTATTTTGCAAGGAACTTTTACTTTTAGCAATCACTCTCCTTACATTATTACGTTCGGATATCCCTGTTGCTTCTGCTACCAATTTATGTATAAACGCATCAGTTTTATATTTCATACTATCAATATGGGCTTTCCGTTTTTGAAAAAACGTATGCACTTTGAATATGAAATTTTTAACTTGTCTATTTATCGGCGGACTCATCTTGCTATTGCAATCTCATGTGCGTTTTATCTAAATTAGCTGGAACTTTTGACACGTGTTACCGTCGCGAAGTACGCGCCGTACTGAGTAATGACAGCAAGCACCCCCGCCCCTCGTCCCACCGCTCACATACATAAGGCGCAGCCAACTAGTTCCGCGCGGACTATAGTAATTAACTGTTGAATAATAATCATCATCATTATTAATAGTCAACGAACTTCGTTAAATTTGAAGTAAATACTACGGTACTAACAATGCTGAACAATAATGTCTTTCAACAACATTCTGGAACAGCCGTCCCTCTATCTTTGATAAGCCTTGTACCATAGCACCTATTGATTTCATATTGCGTAATAACAGCAAAACAAAGCCTTTGTTTCTACATCATCTATACATATAATAAAATTGTAACAGGCCGATGTCTGTACATTAAAGATATTGAAGAAAAAATAGTATGGGGGGTCTTTATTAGAGCAACAGAAGCCAAAACAACGGTTTTTAGAATTTTTGTCTGTCTGTATGTTTGTTACCGCATCACGCAAAAACCACTGCATGGAATTGAATGCAGTTTTCAATGATGTATTCCGAGAGGTCTAACTTAAAAAATAGGCTATATATTATCAAAAAAAAATATTCTTGATTCTAAAGTCCACGCGTATGAAGTCGCGGGCAAAAGCTAGTACATAATAAAACAATAGAAAGCAATGCACATTGTGTTCATTTTCTTCCTTCCCACGCTAGATAGAAGGTAAACAGAGTAATATTTACTTGTTATTTTTAGAACATGATGTCAGTAGCCTACCGTAGGTCAATTCCAATAATAAAAAACGATTAAAAAAAAATTAGTCGCAATCTTATCTCAAGCAACGTAGGGAAATTAGAGGCATCTTTGACAAAATGCGAACGTTCTTAAAAATACGGCTATCGAACCCTGTAGTCTCGTAGCCATAGTCGCGTAGAGGCGTTACGGGGCGTAGCGCCAAAACGTATGCCGTAGCAATGATGTAGCTACAGTGTGCTACAGGTGCTACATCATTGCTTCGCAATACAAAAGGTTTTTGTTCTGTCTCTGTAAAGTGTAAGACGATCGTTAAAATATAGAATTGATAGAATGTGTGAATTTTGCAAACTTGGTAAAATTACCTACTTACGAGAAATCAGGCGAATGGGACCGCTGCAAAATGACTGCTGTTACTGGATCTAACAAGTCTTTGTCTTATTATTATTAGTATTTAAGTAGTAACTTGTCTTTTGCATAACCTGTCTACGTAAAGATTATTATTAGAACAAAAATTACGAATTTCCATGAAAACTTCCATCCCCTGTTTATTAATTATTTTAGGGAATACCTGCGAAAAATAAACAAACCGTCGTGTACTTAAACAATAAACAATAACCTGATTGTTTATTGTAACAATCAAACCAAATGGGTTTTTCTTTCTATTTCAAATACCTTGTGTTTTAAGTTTTGCGAAAATAAAAATAAATGTTCGTTATGTAAATATTTTTTTTATTAATTATTTTCAAAGTACTCTCCAGTCTCCACTAGTAGCCTATAAACAAAGTTTCATGCGTCTGAACCAGTTTTCGAAACACTTTTTCCAGTCCGCCGCAGACATCTCGTTTACAGCCTGCTCGAACGCTGACAGCGCATCTTCCGGCGACGAAAATTGTATCCCTTTGAGTAGATTTTAATTTTCGGAAATAAAAAGTCACACGGTGCTAGGTCAGGGCTGTAAGGAGGGTGACCCAGAAGTTTGACCGGCGTGCTGTCCAGGAAGTCCCTCGTTTTGAACGCGGTGTCCGAAGGCGCGTTGTCGCGGTGGAGCAGTAGCCTGCGGAGCCGTGTGTTTGGTCGCTTGTTGCTCACAACAGATAAAACTTCTGCCAAGCATTTGGTAATATACCATTCAGCGTTGATGCTTCTTTGGTTCCGTAAAGGAATTGACACCAAGTAGTAGGCCAGTCAAATTGAAAAAGCTCGCGATCAAAATCTTCCCCCGCTTCACTTTGGTAGGCATTGAATCGTTTTGAAACACCCAAACCGTCGACTGGCGCTTCGATTCTGCATCGTATGGATAAATCCAAGACTCATCACCTGTAATGATGTCGTAAACACGTCGAGACGAGCCTGCTTGAAATTTGTTTATTATATCACGGCACTATTCCACCTGGGCCTGCTTCTGAGCACATCAGTGAGGTTGTACGGCACCCAGCGTGAAACTATCCTCCTCACGCGAAAATACACGTGTAAAATTTCGTGAAGGTTTCCCGATCCAACCTGCAGTATGTGCTGAATCTCTCTATAGGTACGTAACTCGCTTATTGCCATGGATAAAAACTTTCAAGGGTGACCACTTCTTTCTTTATTCCCCAAAGTTAGTCGACCGCGCTTGATTTCGTTATAGGTACCAACGATACACGGTTGCCTTCGAAGGGCTTTCATCCATGAATGCCATTTGAAGTCTATCGTACGATTCGTCCGGTTTCAGGCGACACTTGAAATCGTAAAAAGTCATAGCGCGAAAATGTTCCCGGCGCAGATCCATGTTTTTATGAGACACGATCATTTACAAAAATAATCATATATTTACAAAATAGATTTTACCTGGCCAGTCTCTCATACAAAAAAACTATTATTCGCAATATTTTCTGAGTAATTTGAATGATAATGTAGGTATGGACCTAATAGGTGGTACCTACCTACTTTTAAAATTGTAATCTTACTAAAAAAACACTGTCTGCTTTCTTTGAGAAAGAAAAGTAATACTTATCAGCTGGACGAACCCGCAACCGGAATCTCGCACTCCAGAAATACATTTCCACTAGCTACTGCCCGCGGCAACGGCCGCTTCGATGTCGAAAATCATCCCACAGCAACGTGATCGTAGTAAGCACTATCTTAGTGGCCCAGTGGTAAAGTCCACGACTTACGAGTCGTAGGTCGTAGGTTCGAACCCAGAAAGGCGCTTTAATTTGTGTAAATTATTTCATCACCACTGCTTTTAAAACGGTGAAAGAAAACATCGTGAAGAAACCGGCATGTCTTAGAACTAAGTATAGTATGATCTAGAATCCATAGCGAATGTTATATATTTATATTACGTACTAGCGAACCTAACAGACGTTGTCCTTCGCGAACAGCGCAACCCACCAGGTCCAAATGTTAATCTAAACCATCCAGGAACCCAGTCAAACACACACCAAGTCTGGATTCTATGCCTAGGTCTGGAAATAGTTTCATCAGGTTGTTATAGAATAAGTTTGAACGACGAGATCGGTCTATTTACCGCCATATGACTTTCATATGGCTGAGACATGCATTGCGCTTAGCACGCCCTGCATGCTTGTAGTAGTTATGTACAGAGATGTACAATATAGTTTTAAAAAAGTATTTAAATACAAAATGCAAATAGTTTTATAATTTACCATTTCAAATGCAAAATACAAAATACTTTTGCTTTTTGTATTTGAAATACTAAATGCAAAATACGTATTTTCAAAATACTTTATTCAAATAAAATAGTTTTAGATGAAATTAGTGTTATTTATTTATTAAAGATTTTAACATTACTCGTTTTAAAAGAGCATCAGACATGTTGCGTCTGTGTGAACGCATGATCATACCACCATGTAAAAATACTCTTTCCACTGGTGCAGAACTTGGTAAACAGGTGTTATATTTTAGGAATACCCTTTTAATTTTATTGTTGGGTATGTGTTTAATATATGGTTCAAGAAGTTTGTAGTCGCAGTCACGCTTCCTTTTAATGTTTTTGAACATTTTTACAAACAGCAGAAATATTAACTTCGTGTCCAGCATCCTACCTAACGGCTTTGAAACACTGCCTCAATATAAATGGATAATTGAGGTTATGGCCATCCCTGAAATAGAGAATAAAATAAAAATTGGACACCATAACAGGTCTCGGGGCTAGCTAACATTAATTAAATTATAAAAAAAAACAAAAGAAATAAACTGTAGACGCGTACGCAAATAGGCGCGGCGTAGTACCTAGATATTAAAACAACCAACACTGTTACTCAATTTTAGTTACTGTTGGCACACCAATAGGTAGGTATATTTTACTGATTGAGTAATATTCAAAAATGGTAGAAACTCTTACTTAGGTTCAGAGGCCTTAGTGTGAGCTTCATTTAATCATCTCGATCAAAGGCATCGAGCGCTTTTGGCGCTCCGATTTGCCCTGGATTGGGGACGGACCTATCGGAGCGCCAAACGCGCTCGATGCGTTTGATCGAGATGGTTAAATGAAACTCACACTGGGGCCACCTATTTCATACGAACTTTTGAGTTTATGTTTATGTACCTACTTACATTTTGATTCACATCACCATTGATCAAGTAATCTCTGTTTACTATTATTTCAACAGTAGAAAACCAAATCCAATACTTATTTTTCTATAATAAACACTATTAACGGCGACGAAACAGAAAGACCGGTAATCGAAGTAAAACCAATCAACAAGGCGTAGCGCGTATTGTCATGTTCCACAGATAACGAACGATATTTATTTTTTGTCACTTCACTTTGCACATAAACCCGCAATCGCAAGGTTGCAGCACTTGCAGCGCCGCTAGTGGCTATTTGTCGAATCGCTTAGGTACCCATTTACATGATTTGAGTGGTAAAGTGGCGAAAATTAGCAGTAAAGTATTTTGCATTTTACAAATACAAAATACATCTCAAAAAGTATTTCAAATAAAATGCAAAATGCTTTTTTGTTAAAGGTATTTAAATACAAAATATAAAATACGTATTTTGCATTTTGTATTTGCATTTTAAATACAAGTATTTCAAATAAGTCGCAACTCTGGTTATGTACACTATTTAGGCAAAAGCGTACTCTTTCCAGCAGCCTTAGCATGACGGTTTCTATTTCTACTCCACCGTTAAATAGAAATCGCTAGTCTACATTGCTCGGTACAAAACTGTCAACTGTCTACACTGAAATTTTGAAACGTCATTTTTGTCTACTCTTCCGTCGACAAAACGGGTACTCACACTTTGGTGAAACCTGCAGCGAAATGTGGAACTAAGTTTGACAACTATTTGAAGGTATTGCCATAATATAAAATAACCTCTAAATACACTTAATTGGGTTATGTGAGGTGTTGTTATTGTTAAGTTCAAGACTGTAAACTGTTTATGAATGTAAATTAATATAAAAATAATAAAATGGTGATAAACTTTAGTTCCGTTTCTGAACACTGGCATCAGCACTTTCCTATTATTTAGTCAACGTATACTGGGTCTAGTTCCACGGATATACCATAGATGGCGTTGTTTCACTCTGTTGCTGTGTCAGCAGTGCGGCGAATCCTCTTCCTACGTACTATTGAAATCCACTTTTATGAAATTAATGCACCCTACGAAGAGAGTGTACATATGGTGGACTATTCTTCGTGAGCAATGAACTTTACATTGAACTTTGCACACATTCCTTAGGTAGTTATGACAACAGAATAGTTCCTGTGCGTTACCCGGCCTCCAGACGAGTCTTATGTCGATCATATCAGTGTCTCATCTATATTCAAGTTTTAGCACTACTTACTTATCACGCGAATTTAGCCTACAAGTACAACTTTTGTACGTACCTTTCAATGCCAACTGTTTCCGTCAACACAGGTTACAACAGGTGCCAAAACCAATCAAGGAACACGTATATTGAGAGAAACAAAGTGGCTATTTTTTTATAAAAATTACATTTATTGATATACATGGAAATAAGTTGTAAGTATAATACAATGGGCTGAGGCAGACCGCGTCTACCAGAACGTTAATTTAGAATAAATAGATTGTCGTGTGGTTTTCGAAAGATAAGCCACGCAGCCTTCTTTTACAGCATCATCGTCACGGACCAACATCACACTGCCATCTGGCACCATTTGCTTTATTGGGTTGATCGAAGGTAGGTATACAAGATTATCGTAATAGCGATTCCCCAGTACCATTTCTTAAAATTATTATTATAGGACGTAGATATCTCCGTGTCCTGCTTCTCATTAAGTGTTTTATTTAATGTATGAGACGTGACACTCAGATTCTAACCTAAATAGAACATAGTAAAGGTACCTCTGACATATATTTTTTGCTTACAAAAGAAACCAATATAAGTATTACAAAATCTTTCCGAACCTGAAGAAAAAACAATTATCAGAGGTTAGGTAAAGATGAGGCCACAATTAGTAGTTACAAATACTTACTCGAAACTTTCAATACTAACCCGCGAAAACATATTTAGTCTCCTTCACGAATCAGCAATCCATTTTTCCATTATTACCCCGATCACGCTGCATGGCAAAATTGTAGGAACATATTTAGGCCTATTTAGATACTTTGCTGCAATCTCTGCACTATACCTACGCTTTACCTACGCCGGATCCCTCAGCACCAAGGCAAAATGTTATAGGGAAGGAATTAAGAGATCTTTGAAATCATCGCTAGCATTCATTTTCTGTGATGCAATAGTGACATTCGTATGGGGTTTGCAATTGTATTATGTCTGGGCATGATAATGTAAATGACCCATGTCGCTACCAAGAAAACAGGTTTTTGGGGTGCTTTAAAATACTTCCCTATCAGTGTGCAGGTCGTAAAATTCGTGATAGCAATGCATGTCGACACAACGAATGATGGTGCCATATCGTAAGAAAACCGCATGATTAACACAATTTTCCAATATCTAACTATTATACAATGCCGAGTATAGACATCCAGATTTAAACATAATTTTTTTGGAAATATACCATACTAACTTATTTAACAATTTCAAGAATTGATGCATCGTGCCCCCAACAGCCCTGCTTAGCCCCTTTTTATTTTGGGGAAAAATCCTTAATGACCTTAAGACATAACTATCAAGTTGCAAGTAAATAAAAGTCAAATAATTTGATGCTCACTTAGTATAAATCCCCATTTCATGTCAATCACTTAGTCTAGTCATAAGTTCTTCGAGCAGTCTGTTTTAACGTTTACTTACTTGAAACAAGCTCATTAAACCGCTAGAAGTCCAAAGGGGGACATGGGTCCCACCAAACCGGACTTGGGCAGATCTTGGTGGGAATAATAATTGTCTTGTCCCGTTTTCTAACGGATTGGAAAGCACAGCAGATGTGACATCCACCTTAGTCGCAGTGTTATCCCAGGCTAAGGAAAGGTAACCGCTTGTTTGGTGAGTTTAACTCTGTTATTAATGTAGTGGTAATCACGAATATCGTCCGCTTCTGTTTTACCGACCATAGATCTAATTTAAATATACATCATTTACCTCAATAATAAAATGCTCTATAAAATGATGACATGATCTTTGAGACCATCCGGATAGAACAACAGAGATTAACTGAGCTTAAATGTCTGATTTAACAATTATGCATTCTAATTTAAATATTGAAATAGGCAGCAAGGTTTAAAGCATGATCCCTGAAATTATTTGTGGTACCTTTACCTAACCATGGAATATTTGATGATGGTAAAGTAAACGGCATAATAAATAAAAAATCTATGAAATGAATAAAAAACCGACTTCAACAAGTATATTCATTTTTATAACTTTCGTATAATTACTTTGTTGCTGCTACTCAAATATACATTATGTTCCTTCTCGGAATCGGTTTGAACTTGGTTGGAGAATATGCAGATAGATCGTAAACAGAAAAAAGGAACATGATAGACGAACATTATGTGATAGTCATGATGCTCGCGCGCAGGTTCCATGTTGCAAACACTTCAACAAACATTGATCAATAGGATCACAAACTATGTGCAACATGGACGTCGACATAGGAGCTCAAAGAAATATATAAAATGGGTTTAACAGTTGTAGTTATAGAAAAGATTCGGGAATTATAACTCAGTGTGATACTAGCGACTTGTTAAATTTCTATGAATTAGGTGCCAATTGAAATGTAATGTAGACCTCTCTTGGTGATGCAGTGTCAAGGTTATAGACTGCTACGAAAGATATGCAAAATTGTGATACGATACAAATGGAGTCTGCGATGATATTGTTTATATGTGGTAAAGTTATAATGAATACAATTACAAGTACGAATATTTCTTAAGTTCATTCCGCATTGAGTGCGAAGGGAATGCTGAAGACGTTTTTACATTCGTTCTCACACATCTAGACAACACAGCAAGTTGTATTTCCCGTACAGTTTTTTTTTTAGTAGAAAATCAAAACGGACAGACAGAAGGCAAAAAATCAAAAGGAAAGATAAATTGATCTAAAAAATTTATTAATGAATGAGGCGACTATGTGCACATTGAAAACACTTGTTATATTACAATATACTTGTACACTATTTACAAAACCCACGATACATCTGTCCTCTCTCGGCTAGGCGCAGGCGCCGTTTTTGCATCATCATCTTAATTTACACACTGTACATACGTAGTTTGTACAAGTTTATTCTTAAACGTTACAGTTCATTAAAACTAAAAACATTAATATTAAAACAATGGAAATATTGTTGATCATAATACTTATACAGATAATGGTATAAGAATTTTACTTTAATCTCTTATGAGCTAAACTTAAAACTGATTATAGAATCTACAACATAAATAATATAATTAATATATGTATTGAATTTTCTCTATAAGCTAATGACTGGTGCGACGCTCACCATGGCTAACACTGAATACACTCTGCGAGCGGCGCCATCACGACCGCACACGTGCGTGCGTGCGCGCGTGCGTGCGTGCGAGCGTGCGGGCGTGCCCGCGCGGCGTGCCTACGACAGACACCGGAACCAACATGCTCGTCTACTACTTACTGCTACTGACGATATCGTCACATAGTTAATAGAAAGTAACATGACTCTATCAGGGCGTTAGTGTCCCCGCACTATGTAAGATCACTAGATCGCGCGCCACGTACATATAACATACAAGTAATTAATACATAAACATGTCAATAACACACATACTTAGCATATTACATTACATCGAAAATTACAATTCCATACAACACTTGATTATTAAATCGGTAAATTAAAAATACTCATTACAAAATGCGCTTACAGCGTAGCAATAATGTTTCTAAATTATAAAAAAAAATACAAACATTATTATTAATAATTCTATATCGACAAAATATTTTAAAACATTACTTGCACTTAATATGCCAAAAAAAAATCAACAGAGGAAATTTTAAACATATGTACATTTTCAAATGTTTTTTTTTTTTAATTCCCTGCGGTTGGAATCTCAAAATACAAAAATTATATATCTAAAGTTTATTTGATTTATTATATAAATTAAAACAAATCACAGTTACAAGGTAATGATCGACACAAAAGTATTGAAATGTGATGCTGATACTAGTCATTCAATTCGTAGATTTGTGCGAACGAGTTTGTACGAGCAACAGTACAAAGACCAACAAAAGTGCAAATGTTGTAACCACGTGACCCAATATAATTAATGCCCAGCACCGTAGCCTGATTTATTTGCAATTTTGTTTCGCCGTTTTACTTTTGCAATTGCACTTATTCGTTACAATTGAACAACGACACAAGAAAAGCGCTCAGCGCTCTTAAGTAAAAAAAAAACACTAATCAAAAGGTGATTTTACAGATATAGAATGGTTCTGATGTTGTTTTATATAGGGTCCTAGGCATTATAGAGAAAATTATTGTTGTTTGATTCACACTAACACCAGCGCAGCTGTTGAACGAAGGTATAAAGAGAAGCCCTAGCGTTGTGAGTGTTCTTAAAATTATAATTTCACTATTAGGAAAGAGAAGTTTTGAGTACATCATCATACATGTTCCGATAATATTTGTGTTTTGTTTCGAAAACCATCGTTGTTCGCGAGCTCATACGTCTGGATAAATTAGATTATAAATTTAAACTTTATCATTATTTCAAAATATTATTGGTGCCAAAGTGAGTCCGTGATTTTATCATTATTATTTGATCTGTTTATTTGAAATTTATTTTTTCAGACACCGCACACATTGTCTATAGTTTAAAACACTTTAAAAAATCCGTCGAAAATACTAAAATGGGTTTATTAAGCTCTACACGGGGTTTTAAACCGATTGTTTTAAATATAGACAGCGTGGCTGTAATACCACAATGCGCTTCTGTTTCAAGGAAATGGGCAAAATCCGTTAGTTATAGTAATATTAATATTGCCTGGTCAGCAATACTTAATATTAGGCAATGTTGTGCCTGGCCAGGCAATGTTGACACTACAGATACTTATATCAGAATGTTTATGAATTGTAGGCGTGGGCAAACTGTCATACTAACATTATTTCTAATCTACCAATAAATACGATTCCAAAGTTTATTCTTAATTTACAACGTACCTTAACTACATTTATATTTATGAATATTTAGACTTAAAAACGGTTAAGCGCCTTAACGTAACGAGAGCTCCACCCTGATTAATCCGGAGTTTGCCCGTACAGTTAACTGAAGCTATGAAACGAGGCACACCATACACTCCGCGATACTATTACTGAATTTAAAGTAACACAATTCGATTAGGTCCGATTGATTCAAAGCTAAGCCGTCTTATTTTGGGGTCTAATTTATCTCAGAACGTGACATGTTTATGACTTATTTTAACACACTCATCAACAGAAACGACTTAATACATTAGGTAAATAAACCTTTAATGAGATAATTGTTTGGTGTCGTAGTTGTCAAGCTAAGCTAAAAGCTTATGGCTCTTGAAGACTAATAAATATGAAAAAGTTTGTTACCGTCATGGTGAAAACTGATTTACACAAGTAAAATGTTTTCGGGCCAAAGGTAATAAAGCCGAGAGACGGAAAAGACAACTAGGAAGTCAATGGCAGCGGGACCAGTCGCCTCTAATGGCAACCGTATTCTGGTTGCTAAGAAGGAAAAAAATTACCGTTAGACTTAAGGCTAATAATTAAATTCATCTTAAATTATTATATTACTGTGACAGTCTACGATCAAGGAGACAGAGCTATGATAAGTATATACACAATTTAATCATGGAGGATAATTGAATACCGCCTTTTCATAGGACCCACACCCATAAGATTGTAAGAAAAAATCTCAGTATATCAAAATAAATTTTATATCCGTTATTTAGATGTAAGAAATAATAATTGCCGACCATGAAGATAGTTGCAACTAGATTATTTACAAATATAAATAATTTAAAAGTACGGTAACTTTGTTTTATAATTATGGATAAAGTTATTGATTACATAGACACGAATAACTAAGCATTTTTTTTGTATATTTGCTTATTTATTACTGACATTTCAATTTTCCGTTTTGGAACGTATGTAAGCTACAATAAAGGTAATTAATTATATTTACATTTTTTGTTAACCTTTCCACATGATTAAATTAAATCTCGTGTCCACTGTGGAGCATGGAGAATTGTCCATTAAAATTGAAGACGATTATGTGTAATATTTGTTATTTGATTACATATACAGACTGCATAATATTTACACCCATGTAAGCTAAAACATTGTGATTATTTAAATCCTGAGTGTAAATGTATATCACTCGTACAGTATTATAGTGATAAGACACTGAAACCGGAAATAATTAATTATATAACTCAGTTACAATACAATGTAATCTCATTAATGTGGTTAGTTTTTTTCATCATTCGTTTAACGGGCACCATTCATTTTATATTTGTATTTAAATGCAATCACTGATACTGTTAGTAGAATTCTTTTAAATATGGGTTATGTCTGATATAGTAATAAATAAACATTTTAGTTCATATTAAAAAATATAAAAGTATAAAAAAATCAGTAAGCTTCTCGCTTAGAACTCGTGCACACAATTTTGATAGGATGTTAAATTTTTTTGGAGATATTCCCACGGATGTTTTATAAATAATAATAAAGCGAAACTAAGCACAGCCTACAACCTAATTCGGTTTTGTGATAGCACAACATGATTTACTTCTATTTCCCAAACAAGAAAATTCGTTTTCCATTGCACTAGACATCAGTATGTCGAGCACGAAACGTTATTTACATACAGTTTCCATTAATATTTTTACAATTACCATGTATATTGAATTCGAAATTACTAATTTCAGATTGGTACTAAGCTTACATAATTTAATATTACGAAAATGTGATTTTTAAACATTAAGTTTTATACTAAGCTCATTGATAGGCCGCTAACTATATCGCTATACAGACGCGCCGTGGCGCTGCTGTCTCTGTGCGGCCCTTTCTAACACCATAGTTATCTCCTGCTAAGGCACTGTCCAGATGTAATACTATACGTAAGATAATGAATTTAGAGAAAAACCGCAGTTTTTAAATTAATTCATCCAAATCAATCGTATCACACACTTAATAGTAAAATAAACTGAGAATCAAACCAAATAAACAATCCATAACATAAAAACAAACTGAACCATAAAATCTTTTCTATTCATATTCAACACATCCTCGCGAAAACTGTGACCCTAGTGTGAGTTTTGTTTAACCATCTCGATCGAACCCTGCGAGCGCGTTCGGCGCTCCGATGGGTCCGTCACTAATTCAGGGCCAATCGGAGAGCCAAACGCGCTCGATGCGTTTGATCGAGATCGTAAAATGAAACTCACACTAAGGCCTCTGAACAAAGCGAACTTTATACATAATTTGTATCGGTCGATTTTCAATCGCAAATCTGGACAAGGCCTTAGATCACTATTAAATATTTTATTTACAAAGGGAACGAAAATGAGAGATACTTATGAATAACGGACATGCACTTAAAACTAACACACATGCCTACGGTCAATCAATCTGACTATGCGTTGAGTATTGCCGAATATTGCACAAACAAAATCATATTGTGGTGACATCACTAATAAATTAGTAACATATTTACCATATGCTACGTAACGAGGCTACGGCAGCATCATAGGATTTTGTTTACTATGCGTGATTTTGTGTAGAGGAAAGAGGCAGAGGTTCAAAGTGCCGCGGGTCAGTTGTTCCGGCACGCATAACTTCGTTGAGAAAAGAGCTAGCAGCAAACGTGAGATGCATTACTGAAAGTTGTATCATCGCGCTGCTTCTGCAGCCATTTCAGTAAAGCTGTGAAGACTTGTTAGTTCGGTTTACGCTTGACAATACATTTTTGGTAAAAAAACTTAAAACGGTAGCTCGGGATCAAGAAATATTTTTTAAGACTGAAACAGTAACACTATGTTCTTTTTTTATAATAAACTAGCTGACCCGACTAACGTTGTCCTGTCTTAACTATGAGTATTGAATTCGCAACTTTCTTTATTTTTCTTTCATAAGAACCTTCTCCTGACAATAACAAACACAACAAAAAAAGAATTCGCAAAATTGGTCAAACCGTTCATGTGTGATGCCAGACCAAGTGAAATAGGGAAACATTTTTATATACATAGATGAGACATGAGTATTTGATATTTAAATCAACACTTTAAACCCCGGCTTCCCTAAGTATTGTTTCTGACCAGTATAAACTTAACAATTTCAGTTTGGTGTCTTGAAAGAGATAATAATTTCTAAAATAGAACTGGAGCGACCATTAGATATATAGCCAGCATCATGCAGTATTTATGGTAAATATGTTGTTTTTAATCAAATAAATATTCCAATCAGTTCGTTGAAGTCTAATTTAAATCAACTTTAATTATAATTATTGATATTTGACAAAATGATATGAAGAATAGGCATTAAACAATTCGTTATGTTAAAAGGTTATTCGCAATAGACGACCACGCAATCATGAAACCACAAAAATATTTACAAAATTATATGATCTATTAGGAAAACAGAACACAAATACTTAAATAATAATATTTTCCAATGCGCTATCTCCGTAGCATCGCAGACGTGCAACAACTACGGTTGCTTTGTAAAAGCGCAGTGGAAAGCAGAACTGATACCATTTGTCCACGTGCTACGTGCTCATGGACTTCTAATTATTTCCTTACTTGGATTATCTAAGTTACTTGGATTATACTGTAGTACATCTATTTACCGTACGCACTAACACAAAATTCTATTCTGTAACGTATAGTACCTTATGTCTAGATGCGTGGTCATCGATCACGTACAGCCTCCGCTAAATAATTACATTACATTCGACTGTATTAGCTTATCTCGATTTAGGTATTCATTTGCACACATTAATTTGACATACATCTGTTCAGACAACATCTAACGACAGATGGTAATAACGCAGTATTATACTAATCATTATGTAATGGCACACAGCTCTTATTTATCTCAACTTCTGCTTATTTTACTGTCAGGTTATTGTTATTTCACATTATAACTTGTACTTGAATATGATCTAAAGTTAGTGACAAGCTCTACGTAAAATGAGCAGAACTGAGATATCAATGTACGCTCTATGTATTAGAAGTGTGACTGTCAGTGTGCTCTGTGAGGTGTTATAGGACACAAGTGAAATGTCAATTATCAGTATTAATGCCCGTTTGCAGTAACTTTGTTTTGTAATCAATCTTTGGTTAAATGCGAACCATGATCTGATTATGTAAAGTTTTGTATGTAATGATTTGTCACCATTGTTGCCTTGGCACTCTCTTTCATATTATGCTTTCCTATCGGTTACAACATTAAGTCATTAGGGTCGGAGTCTCTCTGCTAGTAGTGGTGAGGCCACTAAATGGATTATATGTTTGAAAATTATTTGAATGTCTTTGATATTCTGTTATATATTGCGTATATAGGTGGTGTTCGGTAACTGGCTCTGTAATAGCACAGAAAACGATTGATATACAATACACGCTCACGACTATTAATGTGCGCCGAGAGCGACCCTCGTTGAGACGAGTGTTTGCCTGCGGACTGCGCGGCGCAGTGAGTTGCACCGCGCACACAAGGACAAGTGTGGACCTGAATCATCTGCAGTGTTGTTTTGTACAAATTAAAAGTTAACGAAAATATGTGATGACTTTCATGATTGTGAAGCGTAAAGAAATAAAGATACGTAACTTATTATCAAAAATTACATAATTCATTAGTGAAAAATTAATGAGATTCCATATGAGGCACAAAGTAAAACAGTAACTTTAACAAAAATATATATGCTATACTATGATAAGATTTACTTGTGCACAGCATAATGCACAATTTTATATACCTTAGAATAACTTTAAGTTAGTCGTTGAGCTTTCCATTTATACAAATAAATAATATATGTAATAATAAACTACATCATAATAAAGATAAAATATTGTTTTAAAAATATACAGACACATATATCAGTATTTAGTTAAACTACACAGGAGATTTTATACTTGTTCTATTGTAATAAAGTTCATTTTAGTAATTGTCCTTACTTGTTTTTAGCTTGTTTACCTTTCTTAGCATTTTTAGCCTTATTTGCAGCTTTCTTATTAATATGCTTAGTAACTAGTTTTTTCTTACGCGGTAAGTTCTTTTTGTTGTCCTTGGTACACTTGACGCTGCCGGCACCGCGCGGCTTATATCACCTCACTTCACAGTGTTTATTGTTATTGACGGGCACGTCGGCCGCGTCCTTCATGACGTAGCTGGAGCCCTCGGAGCTACGCGCTAGTTTTAACCGGATGGGCGTTACCTTGTCGGTGCGCACGCGGCGCATGGCAGCCGACGCTTCGGAGTAGGAGGGCGGGTCGATGGCGAGCGGGTCGGGCGCGGCCGGGTCGTACTCGAACGGGTCGATGGCCGGCTCCACCGCCGACGGCCCGGCCGATGGCCCGGCCGCCACGCTCGCGCCCTGCTCCTCCTCCTTCGTTCGCTTTATTTTGATTATCAACTTTGTAGCACTATCACTTTCACTATTCACCACTTGTAGTTTTTCCGCTTTTTTGTCCTTTTTCTTCTTACGTTTCTCACTCTTTTCACTTTTAGGCTTTTTAACAGTCGTTTTCTCATCTTCTTCGAAGTCGGCCATAACCATCTTACGGTACTTCATGCTTTCGCGACGCAAGTCTTCCAGGCTTGGTTTGTTCGCAATGATCCTCTTTTTAGGAGGACGGAAGATGACAGGGTCGGCAATCTCCTCGGCGGTGGCCGGAGTAGGCGCCGGCACCTGCTGCACTGTGTTTGTTCCGAGCTTAATCTTTAGTTTCGGAGCGACCGGTGACGTAGCGTTTGCCCTGTTTGGCTTAGTCGTGGTACGGCCGCGTCGCTTGTGTGCCTGTTGACCCGACGTGCCAGCTATCGCCGACAACTTCACGTCGTCCGCCGGATCAACGTCATCGTTCATGCGAACCTCTAAATGCCTCAGCTCCCTCGACAGCCCACTAGTGGTCTTACGCTTGGTCTTCTTTTCCACTGGGGTGTCAGTGATCTTGTAATCCTCTCGCGTGGGTATGCTCGTCATGGAGGCGACGGCTTTAGGGATGGTGATGACAGCGCGGGTGAGGGGCGAGGGCTGGGCCGGCGGCGGCACCGCGCCTATATTGGCATTGTGGTTGGGGTCATCCATGTTCATGTCCTGCGTCCAGTACTGGCGCAGCAGCTCCTTCTTGCGCATGCGCCGCAGATTGGTGGAGCCGGACATGCCGGAGGCGCCGGCGGCGCTGGCCGGGTTCATAGCGCTAGTGCTGGCCTCGCTGACGGGCGCGGGAGGTGGCGGCACTACCTCACTCGCCGCGCGGGATGAGCTCGCTGAGTAGTTAGCGTCTAAGAAAGGTCCCTTGATTTTAACCTTTAGTTGATTTCTGGAATCTGACAACGACACTTTTGGTAGTTGAGGTATAAATATCTCTTTAGGGGGTGGTGCTGGTTCGGTGGGTTGCTGGGTCGGCGAACCCGTCTGTGGATTACTAGCCATTAATGCCGAGTGCAATTGTTTCTCGACTTCTTCGTCGATTTCGGGCAAGTGCTGGTCAGCTGCACCACTAGCAAATTCGATCAAGTGGTAAGCGTTTTCAGTCGCGGGCGCAGGGTTCTCAAAAGGTTGATAAGTGCGCATATCAACTGGGCCAGGTAGGACTGGCGCGACTTGGGAGAAGCCTGCGCCGCGCTCCGAACACGCGGGAGACGAGTTTCCGTCGGTAGGCTCAGGAGATGGAGGAGGTTTACTCTCTTTAGCGTCTGACGCCGGAGGTCTTTTTGTCGGAGGAGGAGTGACGACGCGAGGTGATTGTGACGCATCCTTGGATGAATGCTCAGATTTCCTATCATCACGGACGTCAATGGATTTTCGTTTGTCACGAAGGGCTTTTAAATCGACACCATCATTTGCGATTTCTTCATCGAAGTCGTATACTGTGCCCACCAGCTTGCTCTGGATGGAGTTACCGGTGTAGTCGACGGGGAACCCTTGTCCACGGCTCTTGGAGCGACCGCGCCCTCTTTGGCTTCTGTTGCTGCGGTTGCTGGACCGCTTGGTACCCTTCGGGGCATCACTCTGCTTAGGTGATATCCCGGGGCTCTTGCCAAACGGCTTGTCAGGTAACCTAGTAGTGGCATCGTGTAGTGTTGGAGGAGGAGATTTCGATTCCTGTGGATGAAGGCTCGTCATAGTAGTTTCGTTGCTGTCATTCGACATCTTAGTCAGAGTTTTGTTGCTGTTCGTGTCGTAGGAGTCTACGCTTATACTGGGACTAGACACAACGTGTATGGTCTTGTCGCTTCCTGACGCGTCGTAATCGCCTGAATCACGCGGCGAATCTAAGGGCTTCGGTGTGGGCGGAGCAATCATAGCTGTAGTGAGCGCAATATTCTGTGAGGAAGATGTGAAGGCTGCACTATAGAAGGCGGGTTTGAGCGGCAGAGGCAGCGGCGTCCCGCTAGAGTAGGGCACGCCGTAGAGCGGGCCCGGCGACGGCAGCGCGCCCGCGAACAGTGGCAGCGAGCTCAGGAAGGGCGACGCCTCTGCCGGGTACGTGGCGTACTGGTTCAGCGGCATGGACGGCTCTACGGGCCGCGAGTACGCGGGTATGGGCGGGTACGTGTCGATGTCCGGCATCACGTTACTCTGCCGTAGGTGCTCACTTGCCGTCATACGAGACTTCATCGCGTGCTTGTGAGAACGCACGGACACGTCCGAGTTTGAGCTAGAGGCGGACGACCGTCTCGTTGTTATCTTGCTCTCGCGCCACTTCTCTTGGGTTACATACTGTGGTGAAGATATTGTGGCACAATCTGAGTGTATCATGTCATTATTTTCATAGGTTTGGCTATCATGGACCATCTCCACGTCGTTGCTGTGCACGGAATGGTCGACTACAGACAAAGTTTGCGAATCATCGCTTTGTTTCGATGTTGAGATAGTCGTCGCTTCTGATACAGACTGGACTGATTGCACATTGATAGGCTCTTTCGCGTCTTCCGTGTACGAGTTGGAGTGATCATATTTCTTATCGTTGGCAGCCTGACTCTGAATGTCTAATTGTGACACCGTAACGTTATCCCATTTGTCGTTGCCTGTCAAAGCAGTAGGCTGGAATTCTTTAGCATCCATTGCTGTATCTCCAGATGGCAAGTCTCTTTCAATAGAAGAAGCCATTCTTGGGACATGGTTGAAAGACTGTCGCGACTCTTTCGGGGGCGAGCGGTGGCCTAGTCTATCGGCAGGAGAGTGTTTCTTGGTGAGCAGACTGTTTTCATCAGCCTTCACCAAGTTACAAGGCGCGCTGTCTTCGTTCTCTGTGGTATCATTGTCATCGATCACCACAATCGGTTCCTCTTGGTCGGGGTTCTCGGGCAGCACCTTCTTTGTGCTAAGTCTAAATCTGAGTCGGTCGACCAAGTTCAGAGTCTCTTGCACACCCTGTTTCGTATCCTCTTTGAAAAAGAATTCAGGATATGTCGCAAACGGTTTGATGATATCGTCGTGGTTGAACCCATCGTCGACGGCCATCATTTCAAAGTCTAGGAACTCATTGTCCTTGGACTGCGGCGAGAACATGGATCTGTTTGGATACGGGTTTACGGCCGAAGGTATCTTAGCACTCTTGGATATTTCGACACCTTGTAAATGGCTGGCGTCTTGCGTTATAAACTTCTTTTCCGCTGATCGCTTCTTCATGTTCCTCGCCAGGTTTTCAGCCTCCATGTGTTCAATAGTGATTGTTCTGGCATCCATTGGCGTCTTCGGTGACTTAATCATAGTATTTTCATTGAGATTAGCTTGTATTTTAGCTATCATTTTGACGCTGCTCTTATCGGCGTAATCAGAGTCCATCGATTTGTCATCAATGTATTTCTCGTTACCGCCTGGCTTTTCTACTGGCGGCGGAATGGCATTCGGGCTCGGAGCCTTGGGTAGCCAATGTTTGTCATTATCATGATAGTCCGTATTGATGCGGAGGGGACTCTTCTTCTCAACCACCTCTAGTGGCGGTACCTCTATTTCAATCTTTGCCTGAGACGTCTTCTTTTTAGGCGACGTCGTGGTCCGATCGGAGCCAGCGACGCTGTGGGCCAAGCTGAGCCGTCGAACTTTCTTGGATGGTTCCTGAGCCTCATTGGTGGTGGAACGTTCTTTGGATGTCTTCTCCTTTACGCTCATCCGCCTGGTCGTCAATGATTTATGTTTGGGCTCACTACTCTTCCTAGGACTCACTTTGGGTGGTGGAGGAACTTCAATTTCAATGGTCTTATTGACCTTCTCTTTGTCCACGTTAGACTCGCTTCGCCTTTTCAACTTGTAAGGTTTTGGTTTAGCATTAATCTTGGGTATCTCGATCTCGATCTTACCGTCTTGCTTAGCTTCTTCCTTCTCCTTCGCCACCTCCTTCTCCTTCGCCACTTCCTTCTCTTTCGCCACTTCCTTCTCCTTCGCCACTACCTTCACCTCCTCGTCCTCTTTCCGTTCCGCAGTTGGAAGTTCACAGGACTGGCCGCCCTCCTTGGGAGTCTTATTGGGTCCAGCGGTATGGGCTTCGTCTTTAGATAAATTTCTGGTTCGGGCATCAGACTTATTAGGCATATTTCCGCCTGAAGTAGTGCTTCTGGTCCGAGCACGTGTGGCAGCGCGCGCATCACTGGGTCGGCTAGGTTCCTCTCCTTCAGGAGTCGGTGTTGGTACCCTACACTCGGACCGCCGTTCGGAAGTTTTAAGCTTCTTATCTGGCGGCGCCTTGCTTGGGGACGCATCCGCACTCTTGCCCTTACGCCTTCGCTTTGGTCGTTTGGGATATGGGCTTCCTGATCTGGACCCGTCGGATGCTTTAGAGCTGTCAGAATCACTCGAGGCACTAGTTGAAGACAGTGGCCTTGACACCCTGTCGAGAAAGGGCAAGTCCACGGTAGGTCTAGAGCCGGGAGGTGAGAACATTGACGGCTGGCGTGTGCTCGCGACCGGCTTGATCTCGCGCGCCTTAGCAGTGGGCTTGATGCTGGGTTTCTCGGGCTCTTCCTCCGAGCTGGACGACGACGAGTAGCTGCTGCTACTTGAATTGGAAGAAGAGCTTGAGCTTTCTTTCTGAGCAGACTTAGAGCTTCTCGCCTCGTCTTTGCCTTTCTTCGGAGACGTTTTAGCTTGGCTGGTCTCGGGCTTCTCGTCTTTCTTTTTGTCGGTTTCGTTCTCGACAGCTGGTGCCTTGCTGCCTAATCCGCTCTTTATGTGAGCAGCTGCTTTCTTAGCAGCCTGTCTTTGCGGTACATATGAAATTTGCTCCTTCTCCGCCTCCTTAGACTTCTTCCTGCCGGCTTTTGAAGAATGTGCCTCTTTCATTTCTTTGCCCTTTGTCTTCTGCGGTTTCACAATAGCTGGTTTGGATTTGGTATCATCACCACTTGTTTGTTTTTGTTCCCGTTGTTCAGGGACCGGTTCCTCTTTCTTGGCCACAGTGGTGGAACGCATGTTTTCAGATGCCTTCTTAGCCGCTTGCCGTTGGGGCACAATGAGCTCTGACGGGTGGTCTTTTTGTTTGGAGACTTTGATATTTTCTTTATTTTTAGCTTCATCGTCAGATTCCGGCTTAACGAGTGGCACCTTTTTATCTTTGTTAGAGGGTTTTCTGCCCCGCTTCTTTGGAGCAGATTTGGCTTCTTCTGACGTGGATGGTTTCTTATCAGCTTGGGTTGGAATAAATTCTTTCATAGCTGCCTTTGTCCTCGGCAGTGATTGTTGCGAGTCGTTACCGCTGGGAGACTTTTCCACTTTGAGTTTATCTTTTTCGTGCTTTTCTAGTTTAACTTTTTCAGACTTTACCTCGAGCTTGCTGTCCTCGCTGCTATCCGAGTAGATGTCTACCGGGAACTTGCTATTCCTCATGGTCGGTCTCATGGGCATTCGCAGGTCATCGCTATCTGTACCAGATTGACCCATCCTTCCCGCCGTCATTTCTTTTTCCAGTTGCTGCAGCGTCTTGCTGCGAGATCGATCTTTGTTAATATTAGAATTTAAAGACTCATCATCACTGCTGCTTTCGATGAGTGCCTTAGACTGTGGCACCTTTTTCTTCTTCCTCTCAGTCTTCTTAGGAGATCTCTTCCCCGTCCCTTTACCTTTCGGAGATACCTTTTTCTTTGGTGAGGTTCCAGCTCTTCTGCCCTCATCATCGGTGCTGGAGCCGATGGCTTTGCGGAACCTACTGGTACGCGGCATTTCCGGCGCGCTCTCCTCGCTGGACAGTCCGCTGTATATGCTGCCACTGCGTCGCGATCCGTTTACGTAGTGTTTCTTGTACGGGTTCGCCGACTTCGAAGAACCCTTCACTAGGCCGTTGCGATCCTTTTTCTTGTCGTCGCCAGATTCCGGAGGCGCGATGCGAGCTAGCAAGTCTTCGAAATCGTTTTTGTGATCCGGGGCGTTATCGTGAGAATAAAGTCTGTCATATATTGAAGGACCGTGATTAGCCTCTATGATGGCAGCCAACTCCTGCGGGGGAATATCGCTGCCGGCCGCTGATAGCACAGTCACTTGTTTGTGAAACGTTTGCTCTCGCATACGAAAGAATGAGCGGGACAGCTTCTCCCTCCTGCTCACCATGTAGCACAGATTGCGAACTCTTTCCAGGTCTTGGCGGAGCTGCACGAACATCTTCAGCTTATCGATGTCGGCCTGCTCCTGCCGGTGCGTCAACACTTCGGTGTCGTCCGACTTGGGCGGCAGCAGGGGTTGGTTCTTCCCTGACCGCCTTTTCAGTTTCCAGTAGTTGAAGATGTAATTAATGGAGTCTTGATCGACGTCAAGGAGATGCGTACTAATATCCTTGACGCTTACGTGTTTGTCAAACTCTCTCTCAATCTCATGCAAGCGAGCGGCTCGAGCTTGCGTCTTCTCCTCCGATGTCATATCCTTCCTACGTTTTCGTTTTACCTCTTCCTCCTCCTCTCCCTCCCCTGAGCCGGGTACCTTTTCTTTTTTAGAATTAACACTATGCTTTTGGCAATAAGAACGTAATTTAACACCATCGTCAGCGTTTTCGTCCTCAATAATAGCGCGCATTTCTAAACCATGTTTGAATGCGCACGTTACATGGTATGCAGTTTTACAAGTCTTTACTGAACACTGGATGCACGCGCCTTTACGATTACGGCACAGCACACAAGTTAAAGCCCAACGGGAGCCAGGAATAGAAGATATCTTAGTTATAGGTTCCATTATCTCCGCGCAGCCGATGGACACCTCGGGTATCCAGAGCACGCAGCTGACATGCGCCCACTTGTGCCCGGACGGCGTGCACTTCATGGCACCGCCACTGTTGGGACACAGCACACATTCTGGCGTGGCACCGTCTCCGCACGGCCGACATAGCCATTGTCCTGAAATCGAAAGAGTCAATATTAGCTCATTAAGTGTACACCAGCCAGAGTTATAATAATTATCATTATTAAAAGCAAAATATATTACGAACGTGAAACTGCGTTGCAACACTTACCTTCGGGAATCACAGTGATACCATAGCAGGCCTGGTGCACGCAAATGTTGCACATGTCGCAAAACACCATCTCATTGCCATCTTCGGAATCAGGAGATCGACAAACGTCACAGATGACATTTTCATCGTATTCGATGCCAAGGCCTTCCTCTGATTTCACGATAGCCTGGATTTTATCCCAGCTACGTATCTATAAAGACATTGAACGTTTTTATATGAATTCTATATTATGTTGGTGCCGCGCAAGTTAAAATCATATTAGTGAAATATTTATTTAAAAGAAAACTTGATATTCGCGAGTTTAAGGACGTGGGTTACGCTATTCTTATTTAATGATGTCGATTAACTTTCTCGCGCCGGTATAGCCGCCGGCTCATATGGCTGTATTTGTGGCCTAACCTTTAGAAACAAGGGGGCGGTTTAATTCTTATGTGGCGCCGTATGAGGTTTAAAACTGTTATAGGTATTCTATGGCTTTTTCAAGAAAATACGTAATTATTTCCAAATTATTTTCTCACTTTTCACACATTTGTCACGATAGCAATCTGACAATTGCTTGAAAAGAAATTGTAAGAACTTGTGGAATTATGTTATTTCACCACCATTCCTATTTTATTTCCATGCACCACCAATGATAATAAGTTATCACTTATTAGCTTTACGAATAAATAGCACAGTCGCTTTGCTAAACATTAGGTTATTAGATACAATGTTGTTTGTTCTAGAGAAGTATGGAAAAATAAAAAGTTTTTTACAGAAAAAATGCAATGCAAGTTTAGTAAAAAATTATATGGGGCCAAGCCACGCAAGCTTCGTCTACCAAATGAAAAAGAATTTAAAAATCTGTGCACTAGTGACGAAAATATTGATGAACTTAAATCATAATAAATATACAACATGTCTCGGAAGTAACGCACACCACCAGACACCTCTATAAGAATATTATGTTATAATCATAATCAGAGATCGGATATTCGGATGCATATTCACCTAAAGTTGAAATGTTGGCTAACATGGAATGCGCTTTTGTATCGAAAAAGTCTTAATTTAGGTAAGTAGTTCGTTTATTTTTGTTTTAACTAATACAAACCACCCCTCCTACAGTACATACACATATTTGTATCGAGAAACATTAATTTTAAATTAATACACATCTGAACAGTTATGCAATCCTAGAATCCCGGGGTTTTTAATAAATATTACAAATAATTTATAAAGCCGCTTCCATACTTTCATAGCAAAATTATCTTTAGGTAAATATGCATCCGAATATCCGATCTCTGATAATAATACTGATCATTTACTATTATGTATACAACATTGTTTATTTATTAAATTAGTTATACTGATTGTGGGAGGAAATAGTGGTCACATTAAAACTCTACGCGCCACACAGTCGCACGCGTGTAAGCGTCTATCATAGTAGGTACGTCGACCATTTTGATTTGTTTTGACAGTACAGCGTAAGTGTGACTGTAATTTACGTAGTTTTAATTCCAATATAAAAATATCAGAAATCGATTTGCTAAAGCATGTGCATCAATTCAGTTACACATTGTATATACAGACGAATTGAGAACTTCCTCGTTTTTCAAGAAGTCGGTTTAAAAGATGTAAAACTTGGAAGGGTATTAGGAGAATGATGATAATATATTATGTTAGCCTCTTCTCAGTGAGAGGAAGTGGGCCGTAATCCACCACGCGGGCCCAGTGCGGGTTGGTAATGTGTCATGTCTTCGAATTTTTGCTTCTAGGACATGCCGGTTTACTCGCAATGTTTTCCTTCACCGTTTGAGAGCCGTGGTGGTAAAATAATGTATACAAAGTAAAGCGCCCGTTTGGGTTCGAACCTACGGCCTACAATACATAAGTCGCAGCCGTTACCACTGGGACATCACGGCTCTAGTTAGGCTACACAGTACACATAAAATAATTCCATGACTAATTTGCACCACGCACAGTCTGAAACCAATGAAACTAGAACATTCGTTTTCGACAGATCGATCATGACCTATCAGAAAAGTACAAGTTTAACATCCTCATCGGAATAGATTCCTCATAGCAGTTTATGGCCGACATGTAAATCCTCAAAACTTTAAATGGAATAAACTTTAGTCGAGAACGACCCAATTTGCACCCCAAGTTACAATTGATACAAAATTTAGCTCAAGTATAACCCATAGCTGGAAATGCATCCAATTCCAATCACCGGGTTTGTTATGTTCCTATGAAGTAGAAGCACTGCGATTTTATGTGTACCTACATCTACATATCTTTGAGTGACTAAGCCTAAAACCGTTTGAGTATTACATCCGGATACGAATATCCCTCCGAAGTAGCCGTAGTATCCGTATGACCCAAATTATGTTAGTCCGAATTGCAAGCAGCTCCAATTCGTATAAAATTCGAGTTTCGAATTTGGATCCGATGCAGTGCGCAACGATTTAAGGGTATTTAAGTTCTAATGCGAAAAATCTCGCAAGCATTCGCTAGTTTAATATTGTTAGATATATGTAGCTATAATTAAATTACATTATGCAAGTGTAGGACAACAGTCAAACCCACTAGCCAATGACACACTAACTTTAATATACTGGAAGTCACGACACCGACGCGCAAACTGAAACCATGTATTTACCACATTATTCTAGACCCCCTAAATGAAGATAGTCATTTCATAGAAAAATACCTACGCAGTCAAAATGTATTGATGAACTATTTTATTTGTATTAACCGACGAAAAATTTTAACGCACCCGGTCCAGAATCCATTTTAAATAAGATTAGACATTTAATAAGCCTTTTTACAGTCCGAACAACCGATTTTGACTTCTATTGCGTTGGGGCATGACAAAACTACTTTTTTGCTTTTAATGCCATCCTTATGCCTACGGTATAGAAGTCAGAATCGGTTGAAACGACTGTAAAAAAGGTTTGTTTAAATGTCTAATCTTATTTCAAATGCAGTATAGGTACTGAATCCATGGCAACAAGTTGCGCGTCGTTGTCTGGCTCCCCGTATACATGCTAAAGAATTTCCTGTCCTATTCAGTCTGTGTGGAATGCCTTTTTACTCGACTACGGAAAAAAGAAGTGTTGTTTTTAGCAATCTCTGTATGTACATACAGAGAACGCCGTAGCGCCTAAACTACACATTTCATTTTAATCAATGAGGTGTCTAGTGATTCGTTATTTACTACTGTCCGGGTGACATACCTAATTATGCTATTTTAAACGAACGCAATGAATCAGGAGGTTATTACATCACAATAAGGTGTACCCGACTATTTTATTTTATTAATAGTTTTATGTATATAATGGGTAACCTAGTACATTCTGAAAATATATCGACACCCTTTAATTTTACATACCCCACATAAGAATAAAACAATTATTTTTCACTCTAGACTGTTTTAAATAACACTAAAAATCCATCCAAAATGTTAAGTATGCTTAACAAACCAATTCCATTTGCTACCCTCAATGATTCTGAGCACTAAAATATATAAAATAAAAAAGAAAGTTGATAACTTAAACCTAACTACGACAAAATCGTTTACGAAAAAGGTGAGCAAGTGAGCTGTACGATTTTACATGGCATATTAAGGGCGACTAGACTTTCAACAATTAAACTGAAAGCGTTCAGCAAATCTTAGCCACGTTCAAGAGCTGTCGGTCTCAAAAATTATATTTGTATCTATTATTATTGGTGAAATGTGGACTTAGATATGACGTGTGACACCGGTTTAAATAGTCAACTTAAATATCACTGTTTGTGGCGTTTAAGGAATTGTGGCGACAGATCAAAACGCAAATGGATCACTAACACATACAGATGCACTATTCACTTGTTTGGTTAAAGTTCACAGAAACGTTTAAAAAAATGTGAACGATCAACGCACAACTTCGCCACCGCTCGGCGAATCGCTTTCGAACAAAAGGTTCAGCTGGAACTCCGAACAGCTTTAGCACTAACAGCCGTGAGCTCGTCCGTCACTAACCACAAAGGACTGCCGAGAATTCGGTACTGCAGCTATGGGAAGAGTCCAAAAATACGTTATTTGCTATCCAAGAGTGGGGAGATCCTGTTTAAAGATGAATAGTAGAATAATAATACCCACCCTTCTGAACCATTTCGAAAAAAGTAATCTCTCTGAATGAATTTAACTCTTATTTCATAGGTAAATAAGTCTCAAAATTTTGGAGAAACTTCAAATACATAAACATTTTCGAAATTCAACAAAGAACTTAGTATAACATAATTATCCCTTTGTTTGCATTACATAGGAACGTATGCAATTGGAGATTGTGGAGCACAAAGTTGCCCCATGAAAATGTTCTGCTCTAGGGGCGTGCTTTAGATTTGAAATGGTTTGGTAATAGGTCAATTAAAACAATTGTAAGGTTTTAGATATGAATGAAATGATCAAAATCACAGTAAACCGATTTGGATGTCTTAGAAAAGTACAACATAACATCACGCCTTGTTTCGTCGAAGGGTTGAGCAGAGGTTACATTTCGCCAGTTTATTTAAGTTTCATATAATAGGGAGCGTGCTTATTGCCTATAATCGAAAAACTAATATACAGGGTGATTGGAAGATGGGTGCAAAGCTTTAAGGCGAAGATAGTACAGACAATTTAGAACCATTTAAGCCATGGTTGTCTTAGACGAAGTCTTACCAAATATTTTTAACCAAATTTTTAAGTTTTTTTTCGGAAATTCTCAAAATTTAATGTAAACTGCATAATTATGGCCAAATTGAATGATAAATGAATTCATTTTTTATTTATTTAATTAAAGTAATGTGTAAGCAATCAAGCAAAACATGTTTTAGGCTTCTGTGTCATTAGACATTTTTTTTACAGACATTTAAAGCTCAGAAAAAATAAAAAAATTGTACAATACGTCTTTTAAAGCTTATTAAAAAAAAAAATTGGTAAGACTTCGTCTAAGACAACCATGGCTTAAATGGTTCTAAATTGTCTATACTATCTTCACCTTAAAGCTTTGCACCCATCTTCCAATCACCCTGTATATATATTTTTGAGTTTCGAGTGTAAACCTTAAAACTCCCTTTTATATTTGGTTTTTCAAAGCTAGATAAATATATTTTCTGCTTTTGTTAAAATACAAAAACTAGTTCATTATTTCAGGTTTATAGAAGGGTGAACAAAAACCGTTGGTGATTTATTCTGGAATCAAAACATTTCCCATAAGAATCCAACAGGAGATCTGTTCGTTTTTTTTTTTCATCCTTGGCACCCGGTTTCATAAACAATAACATAATACCCATGGTCACAGGGGCTGAGGCTACCGCTGCAGGACATGCAAGCTGCATCAAGCGTTGCGCAAACGCACATAAACGGGATCGAATTTAAAAAAGATTAAAATAATCTGTAGCTCTAGTGTGCCAACACAAAGCGTCACAGAAGATAATACGAGTTGTGAGATCAAATCATTGAACCAAAATTCTATAAAAACCGGTACATACGCGAAAATAGCCGGCATAACGGACTAAACACAATAATTACATATTATACTTTTGTACTACACAGTACACTCGGCTTTTCACAATCCACCATGTCTTTCATTTCATTCATTTAAGCGGATGACAAATGAAACGAATCGTTTTGACGGTAAGTATACCAATTTAAAACTTGTTGTACCAGCCGTTAAATTGTTAATACTAAAGACTGGTCACAAACGAGATATCCGTTGCATTGAACCATCAAACAGATTTTACATTGAATGTACTTGTTGTTAAGGTAAACGTTTCAAAGTATAACAAAATAATGATATAATTGCCAACGCAAACAACACAAAGACAATTTTGCAACTATTCCAAAACAGATGGCACATTTACCTATAACCGATCAGGGAGGTTTCACCACAAACGATAGTTTAGGTATATGTCATCGTTGTATTTAATTATTTATTAAAGAACAGCACGCGATGATCATAATTTCTTTTACACTATATTGATTTCTTTTACATTATCAGCCGATAATGTTGAGGGAGTGGGCCGTAGAGGTCACATGTCCTTGAATGTTTAGGTCTAATGATGATGAAATTATTTAAACAAAGTAAAGCGCTTGGCTGGGGTTAAACCTACGACCACCTACAACTTGTAACCACCACTGCTCTCCATAATAATAATATCTTGTAGGTCACTCAAAATAATAGACGTATTCTCAGCCCTGACAACAGCCACCTGGCGCTATAGGTACTCTTTCAAATCAATCTGCATAACGAAGACCTTGAAGTTTCAATGGTCATTTGAATACCGCGCTACCCCTCATAGCAGCGCTGCGTTGTACGTTACACCTCTCTCAATGGTTTTTATAAAGGGACCCCTTTAGCAAGGCTGCAGTATCAATCAGCATCCGACAGCTGTGTCAAAAGCCAGACAGTGTATAAAACAAGTAGGTAACAGTTTCAATGGAGATTTTTTTTTTTAAACAAAAATCGCGAATTTCTTTTACTATAAAATTATGGCATTTAACAAACATCGGTACAAAAAGACTTCTTTGTTAAGTTGTTCTTTGTGATCAACATGTAGCCGGTTTGGCGTCCGGTGGTCGGTAAAACCGCGGCTGGCAACACGCGGTTCACACACATTACAATCGTGATAGTACCTCGGTACATTGGTTAGTACCTATCACCGGCCTTCGCAATTATCCCTATTTCACGGTTTCGCTTAATTAGGGCGGAAACTTAGGCCACATTCACATAGTCGGCGGACTATACGTTTAGTGTGAACGCGGTTCTAAACACAGCACGAGTAAATTAATCCAGATTATAAAAATAAATTAATAGTGACTACAAAATCCACATTTAGGTGAACCAAACCAAACTTTTGACGATACACCCTTTAATAGATGACTCAACTTCAATAACTAGATATTCTAGAAATCCATTAGAACGCTGTCACTCGAAGTAACAGTAGCTCTCAATGAAAAGTTATTTTCTTTCTAATAATACTCGTAGTAGGTGTGGGCAGATACTCGGAAAAGCTTCTAAAGCAAACCAGGGAATGTGAGTGACATAAAATGACGGGCTACCTATAGTCCATTTATCAAGCGCTGGATTCAGGAAATTTGTTAGTGTTTGTTGCATGTTGCCTATCAAATGCCTAGAAGTTTTAATATCAAATAATCATCTCATAATCAGCCTATAATATTCCCACTGCTGGGTCACGGCCCTCCTGGCGACAGGGAGTGGGCCGTAATCTACCACGCGGGCCCAATGCGGGTTGGTAGAACACACACACACATATGTGACATCTGTCACATGTCTTCGAATGTTTGGTTCTAAGAATTGCCGATTTCTTCACGATGTTTCCTTTCACCGTTTTGAGAGCAGTGATGATGAAATAATTTACACTAAGTAAAACGCCAGTCTGGATTTGAACCTACGACCTACAGCTCGTTATTCGCGGCCGTTTTTATTAAATTGGAAAATACCATATTGATACCAAATTTTCGGTTTCATATGTTTCTTAAATTCAAATCATAACAAACGTGTCACCGCACTACGTAGGTCAATAACTTTCCACGTTACTTGCCAATATCACGATAAATCTCTTCCGAGTGATTATTTCAATTTGAAAAGTTCGGTTTATGGTATCAATTTATTGATAATGATAAATTATAAGTGATCTTATTTCTGTAAGTCTAAGTGAGTTTGCAAAAACACTTTTACACGTCAATCATAATTTTTAAGACTAGATGAGGTCGGCGTTTCCTATCTGACTAAGAAGAAGACTGAGAAGAAAGGGCGAAACAAACTCAGAGGTCACAGTCTCTTTTAAAGTCCAGACATAATCTTGGTTAGATCATGTGAAGACAATGTGGATTGGTGTCTGAAATGGTCTTTTGAGGAAAGAACCACACAGATTGAGTGGACCTGTCCATTCAGTGCAGATTTATCAGTAATCATGCACCTCAACTCAGAACTTCAGGAGCTCAACCATTCGTCGAACAATACCAAAGAAATGACATTTGGGTAGGCCGCATAAATTACTCAAACTGCCGCAGATTAACATTACAAATTAACTGAGAAAGAGATGAAACACAAAAAACAAAACATGACCCACACAGTCCTCACATTCACAATAATTAAAACAATAATAATATTATACTTCTCAAAGTAAACATTCATGTCAAAGTGTATATAATAATAGTCAAATGTCAAAGAGTATAGGTGTGCAAAAAACACAAAAAAAAACCACATTTAGTATGCAAAAATTGGAGCAGGTCAATCCCAAGCTTTTTTGTCCTCAATATAATCCTTAACGGTATAAAAGGCTTTCCGACACAACCTACATTTATTGAATGATTTAAATTTATTGAGACTTGGATCTTGAACATGGCTTGGAAGTTTGTTATTAAAGCGTATACATTAACAACTGAATGACCCACCTATTTTCTTGAGCCTTGTTGATGGTACAACAAATTTGAGTTTGTTCCTAGTATTTATACTATGGATATAACTGTATTTTTTAAACAATTTAATATTTTTATGAGCACATTTTTTTTTTTCAAAAATATACTGTGAAGGCAGTCATTACATTAATCTCCTTAAATTTCTCTCTGAGCGTGTCTCGGACTTAATTTATAAATTAATCGAACAGCTCTTTTCTGTAAGACAAAGATAGTTTGAATGTCGGCGGCATTTCCCTACAACAGAATACCATACGACATTTCACTATAAAAATAGCTGAAGTACACTAAACGGGCTGTCTCTATATCAGTTAAATTACGAATTTTTCTAACAGCGTATGCTGCAGAGGTTAGCTTTTTCGACAATTTATCTATTTATGGGCCCCACTGAAGCTTGGCATGCTAAGTTTAGCCCAAGAATACAGTGCTATCTTCAGGATTAAATACTTCGCCCTTTATCAACACATTAGTTTTCACCTGCCTACCGTGAGGTAGCGTAAACTTAATGCATTTGTTTTTTTATTTATTTTTTCATTAAGAAGTAAATTATTAACATTGAACCAGTGAACTACTTTTGAGATTGCGCTATTTACATCGTCATTAACCAACTGCTGACGTTTAAGTTTAAACAAAAGTGAAGTGTCTTCCGCAAACAACACTATTTCATGATTATCCTTTATGAGGTAAGGCAAGTCATTAATATAAATAAGAAACAAGAAAGGACCAAGAATTGAGCCCTGTGGGACACCCATTGATACTATTGATCCGGGAGATCTTTTTCCATTTGCATCAACACACTGAATCCTAATAACACAAGTATGAAATAAGAAGATCCAGAGCGGTGTTCCGGATCCCGTAGTGGCGGAGTTTCCTGATTAAAGTTTCATGAAGCACGCAATCGAATGCTTTAGATAAATCACAAGATTCCCAAGGCATCGTATTTATATTCTCATGGATTGTAAATATGCCCAAGTAGTTGAACCGCCTCGGTATTAATAATTCTCATAACTTCCGAACATGTAGAGATAGGTTTAAAAAACCCTTCCAATATCGGTTGATATCATCCAAAGAAGCCGTGCCCTTGGTATGTATATACCCTTTCCGTTACAAGTTATACAAATAAATAAAAAAATAACTTTAATATTTTAATTGAATTCAATACAAGTAGTGTTATTTGATGCTAAGTTCGTAGAAACATCAATTTGATTTCGTGTCATTTAATCATGCAAGTATTGTCTTTGAAGCAAACGAAGGCTTAGTTAATTACAGCTTTTTATAGCGATCGGTATAATGAATTAAAACGTTTATTCATATAAGTAGATGTTGTAAGACACTTTTTTAAGTCAATATTTTAAAACGCGGATGGCGCGGGCATTTCCTAGCTGACTGATCCCTGAGAAGAAGCACCGAAACAAACTCAGAAGTCAGGGTCTCTTTAAAAGTCCGAACATTTTATTATTAGGATTTTTTTTTGAGTCTAACAATGCAGAGCCATGTCTGTCCTTTTGAAGAAAGAGTAATTGCAGCTTTGAGCTGACCTATCCCAACCCAACAGCGGCCTGCATGCATCAGTAATCGTGTGGGGCAACTCTATTTTCCTGTTGTATACATAATAATTATTATAATTATGCGTCTAGATTATGATAGATTATAATCTATCATAATCTAGACGCACGGAGACGAGAAAACTATAAAGCAGCAGATAAATGAGTCGAAAAATCGGCACACTAATGCCAGTCTTCTCAATAGACGACCTAAGTTTAGTTGGTGTCGGAAAAAATAACCATCTTCTAACATTTCAAATTTCAACAAGGCTCCTTTTCCTTTTTACATGCTTTATATTAGCTTAACTTGTATGTTTGTAGGTAACCGATTCTTTAGAGCGCGATTTTGACCCACTTTAAACGGTCAGATTTCAGTGAAAGTTTGTAAACTTATCGAGGACCGATGACTATTCAATAAATAAAAAAAAATTGAGAAAAATGAAAAAAATAATAATAAAAAAAACTGTTTTTGTAGTCAGCAGAACTAAAAAATAGAAAATAGTTTAAAAAAACTAAAAAACACGCTTTAAAAACCAAACTAAAAAAGGAGAAAATAATTTAATTCAATTAAAAAGCGTGGGGTGCTTGACATTAATTGATTATAAAAATACCTCAAAAAGCACCCCACGCTTTTTAATTGAATTAAATTATTTTCTCCTTTTTTAGTTTGGTTTTTAAAGCGTTTTTTAGTTTTTTAAACAATTTTTTTTTTATTTAAACTTACACACACACACACATACATACATACATAAACTCACGCCTTCTTCAGGGCAAAGACTTAACGACGCAGAAACTTAATAACTAAAGAGAACCTGAGACCGAATTGCACCAACAAAAGAAACGCGATTAGGACATCTAAACCGAGTTCAAGAGCTGTCAATGTCATTAATGTTATGAAATGTTGACACTGACCAGCCCTAAGTACATACGTACAATTATTAAAAGTAAAAGTACACCTACAAATCAACAGGTTATCAATCCATTATGCCACTAGATTTTACCATTATTAGTCCGCCAGCCAGCACCAGAACACATTATTCTGCATACTGTTTGACGCTGTATCTCAATTAACTACGATTTCACCTACAAACAACGAGTAGGTACCAAACATTTTGAAAGCCCACTCACATAAATGGAAGATAAAATTCCTCTGACACACTCAACAAAATCCTGGATACCAAATTGAGTGACGGGTTTGGTGTTCTTCATTAAAGGCTGCTGTATGGACACAAAGGGACGTGCTCATGACGAAATGTTTCAGTTCTGCGTACTCGCAAACAGGATGAAAGCAAAAATGTTACAAACGTGTCGCATGTTGCCAGAGATTTTCCCGACGCATTCCTGCTGACAAATTTTCCAGTGATTGAATTAAATATCAAAGGATATCCAGGTTACACGTGCCCTAGTTCAGACGATGCTTCTATAGTGCGATCAGTAACGGTAGTTAATGAAATCGGTAGGCAAATACAATTACTTATGTATCTAATACCTTTAAACAAGCAATTCTTGTATATATGTATATATATATATAAAATCTGAATCTCGGAAACGGCTCCAACGATTTTCATGAAATTTAGTAGGTATTTAAAGGGTTTCGGGAGCGATAAATCGATCTAGCTAGGTTTCATTTTTAGAAAACGTCAAACATAAAAAAAAACCAGCAAAGCTCGGTCATCCAGATATTACATAACAATATGTAAAGTGAACGAGAAAATATTCGATGCTTTTAGCAATCGACTTTCAAAAGAGAACATATCTGTAGTTTCACAAAAGCTTCACTCAGATTGTTAAAATTACTATGAAATAGTGGAGGAATGTTCAGGAAATTCCTGTGAATAAACGTTATATTTGAACTTTAAATTGAATTATAATTAAGTATTTCGGAATCAAAATATGAAAGGCTGTTGAAATGTCTTGTCATTCTGGCAAGTTATTTATTAGTATTATTACTAAAGCTTTATTTGTTAAATTGCTATTATTTATTAAAGTGGAACCTTCAGGTTAACCCGCTAAATTCAATAGGGTATATATAACACCCATTTTTGAAAAGTGTCTTAATTAGATTCTAGAGTGCTTTTAAATGCACTAAAAAAACTCATTTTTATTTAATCGATTAGTGCCATAAAAATGCATTTGAATTTCATTTTCAAATTTCATGCGTAATTTGTCAAAAACGCTGGATGCAGTGGACTCCATTTTGTTCTGTGGGTGACTTCAATTTGCTATTTAAACAAATGCGCTGATATTTTATAGTATAGTTGTTTAAAATAGTAAAAAAATAGTTGTTTTTCTACTTATCGTTGGTTTGCTGTTCCTGAATGCAAAATATTATTTGAATAAAAACTACTTTGGTTACGAAAATAATAAAAGTAAAAAATTGTTCAGTTGACATGCCGTACGACGTAATAACATGGCGGCTACTATTCTGTTGATGATGTTCAAAAACATATAAAAAAAATGAAATCTTTAAATTGTATTTTAAAATTTATTTTGTTATTTCATGAACTAAAACTAAAATTTTCCGACTGCATTTTGCCTAAGCTATCTCTATCATATATTTTTAGATTTTTTCTCATATACCTAGAGTAAAATACTCAACTCAATTATGTTTGTTTTGCAATTGGTAAATCAGTACCATGTTGTATTTGGATTAAATATGATTCGCGACCGTTCCATTGAATTACTATTTCGTGAAAAAGTCATTCAATGAAATGAAATGAATTAAGTGAGTTGTATTGATGTTTAAAAAAAATTGTACCCCTGTTTACGAAAATTACGCGGACGGAGGTGTATGAAATTTGGCACAGTTAAATATTTCATATTATAATAATGCATTAGAAATGTTACATCAAGTTTTAAATGAACTATGGTCGAATTTCGACCACTAGGCGACCTCTAGTGATTATAATTATGTAAAGGCAAATTTGTTACAGTCGCGTATCAAATTTTTTTCAACACACAGCTTGTCACGGACATGCAAATCGCAATAAACGTAAGAAAATTTGAATTTTCCTGGCTACCCTGAAACTTTCACCTTGAGTACACAACTCAACGTCGGTAGTAGGGCGCGTCGCTAACATTCCTTTAGCGTCGCGCCCTACTACTAATGTCTTTTATATCAGGGGAACAAACGGTTCATTCTTACCCTTCTGAATAGCTGTAGGCCCCGCCCTTTTATGGACCTCCCTATTTCTACGGCTCCACTTTACAAATTCAGTTGGACCCTTCTCCTGCCCGCGCCTCGGGTCCCCGTAACACACAAACGTCCACCGAATTTAGTAGTAACTGTTAACCTCACAGATTTACTAAGTCTCAGACTAATTCATTTAACCTAGTTCCGTCTAACGCATGTTGCATATCCTTAACGTCTCGACCGTTGCGCAAACACTAATACAGGAGACCGATCTAAACATTTTTACATTTACTTATGACGATATTAAGGCTAAGTAGTAACAGCCGCACGGGTCGACCGATCAGGTTAAGCTACGCTTGCCGCGGTTGGTACGTGGATGAGTTACCCAGTAACTGGATTGTGGACGTCAAGTAGAAAGTCGCTCTAAGTAAAATAGCGGTATTCAGCTGCATTCGGTAAGACTGGAAGCCAACCCCAACATAGTAGGGAAAAGGTTCTAATAACAGAAAGAGACTTTTCCAAAAGACATCAACGCGCGACTCATCCGTGTGCTCGTTCACCCAACCACCATTTTAAAAATCCCGACCGACCCTTGCTCGTTGAAGCGCCAGCCCGCGCCGCAGCTGAGCCAGTAGCTTTAAATTCCCCTAATAATAATAATGCCAATATTTCGATCCAGCCTGTCCCCAATAGTGATAGCTGTCCCCCTATCAGTGACGCCCTGAGCCGAGGTCCGTACCCCACAGGGGGTGCCCTCAGCGTGCAGTCGCTTAGTTTTTAAATTTTAGTTTGTAAGCCCTGGCTGGAGGCGTTAAGAGTAAAATCTTAATGGCAGCCCCAGGAAAGCCCGGTTGAGCAGTCACGGCCTCTCAAGGCCAACTGCGAGATGCCCAACAAAAAAAAAAACCACCATTTTAAGTAGACGCCTGCGGTGGCTCATAATCTGATTAAATAAAAAAAAAAACTAAGCAACTTGTGAATTGTATCATCGTTCTATTAGATTATTATCTTTGACGCTTTGACACTCCTATATCTATGTACATATATACACAGTACCTATACTTACCTATAGCTCATGGGAAGCGTGCGGTGACGATGACGCGAGTTTCACGTTTTTGTTCGCCCAAAAAGTACTCATATATACACAGTACTAGATTCCGCCCGCGGCTACGCCCGCGTGGGGTTCGGAAATTATCCCGCGGGAACGTACTACCGGAATAAAAAGTATCCTATGTGTTAATCTAGGTTATAATCTATCTGTGTGCCAAATTTCATCCAAATCCGTTCAGCCGTTTTTGCGTGAAAGAGTAATAAACATCCATCCATACTTACAAACTTTCGAATATTAGTAAGGATAGATACCTAGAGCTCATGGAAAGCGTTCGGTGACAATGACGCGAGTTCCATGATTTTTGTTCACCCAAAAAGTGCTCATCGCGCCTAAAGAAGTTTTCACTTCAAAAATTGATTGACAGGCGCGGATTTGTACGGTGCCATCCTTGGAATAAACGTAAAGTTTATATTCAAACGCACGTTTATTATTTAATCTTCGACCCCGGATTCCAAGGACTCTCGGAGTCTTACAAGTGGTGGAGGCAGCTATTGTGAGCAGATATTCTCAAACTGTGCGTGTGCAGAACCTGAATACTGCACAAGCTTAAAAACTGAGCAAGCCCAGCTCAAGAAATATATGTTAAGGCGAGGCCTATCACACGAAAGTGTGGACAAATAAAGCTAAGTGTTTTTTAATATTTTGGTGTTAAAGAAAATAAGTAAAATTCAATTCAAAATTCAATTTTTCGTCATAATTAACGCAAGACCTCATTAACCCCATCAAAGAGACTGTAACCTCTGAGTTTGTTTCGGCCTTTCTTCTCAAAGCAGTCAGTTCAAAAAAGATGTCTAAAAGTGTTTGTACAAACCTACTAACAGAAATAAAATCATTTATCTATCATTTACCCCAATTAGAGTACCTATTGAATTAAAAGCGTAATACCTACAATAAATTACAAAAACTTTTTTTTAAAGCTAACTGATATATATAGTAGGTACCTAGGTACATATAAAAATGAATCCCTATTTCTCTTGGTCACGGCATCACACGTGAACGGCTGGAGCAATTTTGCTCATTCTTATTTTGTTGTGATTGTTATTGTTGGGAGAAAGAAGGTTCTTATGAAAGAAAAAATTTCGAAAGTTGCGAGTAACATGTATAAAATGCGAATTCAATATTCATAGTTAAGACAGGACAACGTCTGTCGGGTCGGCTTGTTATTGATACAATCGTGTTGACCCTAGCATTACTTTACGCATTCAAAATTAAGTCTTAATACAACGACATTATGATTGAATATACTTTGGTTCGTAAAATCAATTCAATAGTCAATTACCTATGAACAAAATACCTTTTGGACTTGCATGAATTCTGTTACACCTTGTACAAAATGTGAAACTGACTGACATTATCATCACAGCCAAAACTACTGGAACTAGGAACGTGAAATGTTGCATACAACTTCCTTTTTTAATGTAGGTATCTAAGGGAGTTTTTGAAAATTGGACCTTTAACCCTATAACCGCCCGACTTCATATCAGTTGTCGTGCTCCCCGCGCCCGGCACAATGAATCGAAAAATAAATACCTACAACAAAGAGGGATGTGCAATACTTACTAGACTTCTAATTACGAGACTAAAGTGTATGAAATTGTAAATGATTACTTATTTACCTAATATAAACATCTTTTTGACAGAATACAGCGTAATTAAATAAAAAAGCAGATTAAACGAGCTGTGGTATTTTGGTCGTAAATACACGACCCTGGCGAAATGGACCCGAAAATATATGTCGGATTAATCCGACGCAAGCGGTTAAAAGGTTAAGGAGATGAAAAGGGGCATTATTTAGTTTGTATAAAAATCATATTCCTTGAATTAATAAACTTGACACTAAAACCAATTTAACTAAATCATAATGTTACAATTATTATTTTTTATTTACCCCGTAAAGTAGGATTAGGGTGTGTTACAGTTTTTAAGGGACAATATGAAATCTACACGGAGGAAGTCACGGGCGTACTGCTAGTAGGTACCTATCTACCTAAGCGATAAAGCAACACATGGTAGACTATAGCTATTCTAGCAAAGCTATGCTACTGGCTAGTAGCGGCAGTCCAAGATAAAAATCTAAGAGTTATATTCTATACAACATGTAAGATAACTAAGCAACGCAAGGCCTCATAGGTACCTATCTATAGACCGGTATTCTCAACTGATCATGAAGAGTTAGTTTCATATATTAAAAACATGGAAACTAGATTGTTTAGTTTGTCTCCAAAAGAAGTTCGTTGGTAGGTACTGTAAAGGTTTGTTGCTTACGAATGCAACCTTTATGTTAATACAGGCCGGTAATGGAAGGACTGTCACATTTGAACTATCAAGATGATGAGGATTCTATCCGTCAATGAGTATAGGATTAGTTTTATCCTAAGAAAATATATTTAATGATTATAGTAGGCGCGGCCTTGTAAAAGTCTAACTCATCTAAATATACAATATTGAACGTTACTCAATATTTTATTGGTACCTAGACCCCCTAGGTATCACAGTACCTACTCGGAAGCTAATGAGAGTTTCACTTGCCGTGCATGCCACAGATGGGCCCACTGTTCTTGGGCCGACGAAGAGGATAATGATGACGAGTACAAACCTTCACATTTGTACATTTTGTGCTCGGTTTTAAGTTTAGGTACATAAGTAAATATGCCTGACCATTATACAGGGTGAAATTGAAAGCATGCGACAAACCGAAATGGGAGATTGTACTCATCATTATGAACAACTTTTACTAAGGGACCAATGATGCAATCCCGAAAAAAAAAACATCTGTTCCCTACATTTATGTTCGCATAACTCGTCAAAATGTAGGGAACAGCTGTTTTTTTTTTTTTGCGATTGCATCTTTGGTCCCTCAGTAAAAGTTGTTCATAATGATGAGTACAATCTCCCATTTCGGTTTGTCGCATGTTTTCAATTTCACCCTGTATGACCATTTTACCCCGGACATGGGGCAAAACAGGCAGTTTCTATATATTTTTTATGTTTAATTCGCACGGTCGGTCTCGATGACGAAATAAGGAATAAGTATAGGGTATAAGGAACTGCTATAATAATTAAAAAGCATAATAATATTCATTTTCATATTTATGTCACAAATTAAGTACCTACTATATTTATAATTGCCTACTAACCCCAACAGGGAACAAGCGTTAGGTTAAGTTAAATAAAAGCTTGTCTAATTATTTAAAAATATACTTTGGTTTTCGTCTGTCTAAAAACAGTGCTTATGAAGGAGGGAAATTAAAAAAAAAATTGCTTAAAGTGTAAAGGTAATAGCGTACGATTATTAAAGATTAACAACCAATACAATTTTTAATGCGAAATTTTGAGCTTGAAAATTAATTCTTCAAACGAATTCTAAACATACAAAGCTCTTAATAAGTTAGCTATTTTAAAATCTAATATAAAATATGGCAAATAGTTAAACTAAAATAATAGATCTAAGGGCACCTTTATACAGAGTGTCTTTTATAAAAACCAAAGAAGAAATACTTCACTGGATTGCTAAATGATTAAAAAGCTAAGCCTTTTTTCCCTGGTGGAGTAAGAAGTTTAAAAATACCTACTACAAAAAATATGTGATTATTCTTATACCTAAGTAGGTATTCCTAAATACCTACTTAGGTATAAGAATAATCATACATCAATTCTTAAAATGTTACAATAAGTATTTTCCCATTCCTGACTCCCGTGCCAAATACGAACGCCGACTACAGACTACTCATAGCTCAATATACCGCCAGCCGACCACAGCATCCCAAAGCACCGAACCAGCACGATAAAAACAATCAAGGAGTAGAAAAATTTATAATTGTACTCACTAGGGTGGGGTAATTGTACTCACTAGGGTGGGGTAATTGTACTCACTAGAATGGGGTAATTGTACACAAAAGATGAATCTCCTATCGTCCCGTACGGTCCATGAGCCCAAAGTTTCCACCAAGCACATGCACGTAAGATTGCGACGAGAAATTTAAAAGGACAGCAAAAAATAAATTATGACAAATTAAAGAAAACGATTATAAACCAATGCAAAATAATTTAGCAAGAAAATTACCATTATTATATTTAAAAACACAAAAAAGGAATCCAATAAAGGCCAAATAAGAGGGTCATCAGGAACAGGATCCATTGGAACAAACATGGTGAAAATTAATTAATTAATTTAAATAAAATTTTCGAAACAACTAACGAAACTTTTAAACAAAAAGTTTTAACGAAACTTTTTGTTCTCTCGATGACAGATGCTGAAAGAGAGAGCAAAAATATGTCGGAGCGGCACGGGACCGCCAACTCGACTGAGATCAGGTGCGCTACTAAGGATTTGGGATACGCGCGCCCGCCGCACCCCACAGATCACGGACTGCATACTGCGCGTTATCTCATAAATGCGAAGTGATGTTTGCACGGCAATAACCAAATATTTTGGCAATCAACTTGACTAAGAGCGTGTATGCGTAGCTTAACTTTTGATTCACTTTTAAAGCACAACACTTTTATTTTAATCGATTAGTGCCGTAAAAATGAATTTAAATTGTACATTTTCAAATTTAGCGCGTAATTTGACGAAAACGCTGGACGCCATATTGGTCTGTGGGTATGACGTCAGTTTGCTAAATAAACCAATGTGCTGATATTTTGTATGATAATTGTTTGTAATTGAAATAAAAAATGTTATTATTCTACTTATCGTTGGTTTTCTGTTCCTGAATGCAAAATATAATTTAAATAAAAATTAATTTGGTTACGAAAATAATAAAAGTACAAAGTTGTTCAATTGACATACCGTATGACGTAATAACATGGCGGCTACTATTTCATGGTTTTTAAAGTCAGATTAAAAAAACTGAAATCTTTGAATTGAATTTTAAAATTTATTTTGATATTTTATGAACTAAAACTAACATTTTCCGACTGCATTTTGCCTAAGCCATCTCAATTAAATATTTTATGTTTTTTTCTCAAGTAAAATACCCTATTGCGACCAAACGCGCGTAAGCCGACCGACTAATCGGGAAAGCCGACTAGTCGGCCATATTAGTAGTCGCCGACTAGTCGGCCCATTTTTGACTTGTAGGTAAGTAGGTACCTACTAATATGCTTAAAAATTTAAAAGACGGTGATTGAAATTAAATTAAAATCTTTACTGTTATTATTTTTTACTATAGAAACTGGGGGCACGGCAGTGCCCCTGCCAAGATGAGCCAAGCGGAGCGCAAGGGCACTACCTACTTTTTCTCGAAGCTCTTCGTCGGATTTTTGAACCCTTACCTATAACTTGGGTTTGGATTTTACCAGCTAAACAAAATTCTAAGGAAATGTTGTCAATAGCGGACTTATTAAACATATAAAGTTTTAATTGCATACATAGCTCTTATACTTTAGATTTTATTGATACTTAACTAAAAAACCCTGATTTCGTCATTGACTAACTTACCTATGATTATCAAAATTCTTAGGGTAGGTACTTCCTAATGTCCTAGAAAGCTGAAATTTGATTTGTAAGCTAGCTAGCCTACCAATAAGATATAAAACACGAAAAATGCAAATTTAAACAATTTACCTATTTAAAAAACGATACTAAAACAAACAACAAAAAAATCTAAAACTTGAAACTTTTATACCTACCCCTTAAACTAAAATAGACCGCAGGTTACAAGACCGCTTGACGTGCATAAGATTGGAGGTTCGAATCCTGGGCAAGCTCCTGCTTTTCCTGCCAGGGGTGCGGGTTGTTCGAAAGAGATACCGCGGCCCCTGGCACACAGGCAACTGAGGGAACACGGGTGGGTTCTAGTCAGTAAAAGTCTGACACGCCCTCCTGCTCCACCCAGAGCGGGAGAAGTTATTTGATGATTTCAAACCCAAAAAAAAACCCTTAAACTAGGGGATGGAAGTTTGTATGAGACTTCCGCAATTTTGACGTTAGAGGTCTGAAAATCGATAGGTATATGGACTTCCTTGTTATTTATTATAAATAATAAAATAAAAAATAATGTATCAAAATTATAATGTAACCATTTAAAAAAAACAAAAAACATGTTTTTGGTGGTAAAAAGCAACTTATAAAAAGAAGTGAAATCCCACCAAAAACATTTTCATGTAAAATTTTGACAAGACCATATAACTCGCACTGTCAAAAAGTTATCAGATCTCATGTAGAGCCAAGCTTCTAACTCTACACGTCCTAACTCTACAAGGCCTAACTTCACAAACTCTACACCTTGGTCAAAATATGTGGCTTGGCCGTTTGGCACGGTAAATGGCACGGCTTCTTTGGATGATAACAAACGACATTGGAAGGCTCTACATGTGAGCTAAGATTCTCTCTCTTTCTAAGTTATGCGAATTTTTAATACATTGATACCAGAAACCGAACTTTTCAAATTGAAAAACACATCACTTTGAATAGAATTATCGTGATATTGGCAAGTATCGTGGAAAATTATTGACCTACGTAGTGCGGTGTCGTGTTTGCTATGATCTGAATTTAAGAAACCGAAAATTTTGTTATCAATTCTTAGAGTATTTTATTTTGAGCTGAAACTATGTATAGTGATTATCACAGACAACTACGTGTAGGTGTGGGTGTCTACGTGTGTGTACGTGTGTGTCAACTATGTGTAGTGATTAGTGATGACAGCTGTTATCTTTAGTGCTTAAGGATAGTAACAGGGATTCTGTTTCACCCTGTATAATGTTATGAGTTTACATAAACAACACGCAAAAAAATTTACAATGCAGAAAATACTTTGGCACATTATAAAAAGGAACCTTTTATAATGTGCCAAAGTATTTTCTACTTTAAAGCAATGGCCATAAAGATAGATTTACGGTGATTTATGTCGTATGATAGTCTACAATGACGTATTGTACTGGAGAACTATTGTTGGAAGAACGAAAGATGCGATCCGAAGTATTCCGAAGCGAACCGAATAAGCCGTTCGGCCGGTGCCTTCGGTCGGTCATAGGTGTCTCGCTGAGTACTCTGAGTGAGCAAACTGAGCTAGTGAGCTACTTAGCGAACGAGTGAGTGAGTGAACGAGAGCGGCTCAAAAAGAGCTAGCTCTTTTCTATCACTCGCTCACGAGCTACCCATGTCTAGTCGAAGCACAGATTACGTGGTAGAAGTAATTACGTACCTACCAATAAGATATAAAACACGAAAAATGCAATTTTAACAATTTACCTATTTAAAATACGATACTAATACAAATTAGATACTCATATTTCTGTATCAACCGGTAAACTGAAAAAAGATAAGTTTTTATCTCTTCTCTTGCTGGATCTACATCCATCAACTGCACATAATACACCAAAAACAGCCATACCTATCATAAGAATTTAAAACTAAGTAGGTACGTCACGTCGACCGAATTAATTATGCGTGCGTACGCGCCTCGCGGCTGTCGGCAACCCACTGAGAAACAAAACTAACGACTTATTGAACTGATTTAATACAATATAATTAATAGTCAGATAACTTTTATCTGAAGAATAAATCTGACAGTTTGGCATTTTTTCTATACAAAAGCTGTCAAACCGACATATCCCCAAATAAAAGTTATCTGACTATTGTAAATTTCGCCCTTAGTCTGGTGCTAAGTTGTAATTTTTGTATGAAGAACTCCACCTAAATCGCAAAAAAGTTGGAAATTCATAAACCTGTTCAGAGCGGAGCGGAGAGGGTTAGAACTAAAGTTAGATCGCGTTTTGTAATAAGGCGTTGTGTTTATTTTAGACACAATTCGATCTGTTAAGTCTCTGAAAAATTTGGTTATGTGTATAATATTTTATCTTCGCTTGTATGTCACTTGCACTTTATATTATCTCAAGACTGCACGAAAATACTTATAATCAGAGATCGGATATTCGGATGCATATTTACCTAAAGATCATTTTTAGCTATGAAAGTATGGAAGCGGCTTTATAAATTATTTGTATTATTTATTAAAAACCCCAGGATTCTTGGATTGCATAACTATTCAGATGAGTATTAATTTTAAATTAATGTTTAACCCGATACAAATATGTGTATGTACCTACTGGAGGAGGGGTGGTTTGTGTTAGTTAAAACAAAAAATAAACAAGTTACTTACCTAAATTAAGACTTTTTCGATGCAAAAGCGCATTCCATGTTAGCCAACATCTCAACTTTAGGTGAATATACATCCGAATATCCGATCTCTGCTTATAATGTATCTAATTTAAAAGTTATTGAAATAGCAATATCTTGACTAACAGGTCATCAGGCCAACCTGAACAATTACTTCATGACAATGAAATTATTTTTAAATAATCTCAAACGCGATCTGTGCCTTTGTAGAACAGTTATAAGTAAGTTATAACTTATTCCCGTGACAACTGCAACCACAATGCAAAACAACTTTAATTTATGTTTTTTTTTGCCAAAGGGAAAATGCAAACATCACATATGTTTTTTGCCTAAGGGAACCGCTTTATTCATTACTTACCAAATGTAGTGTTTACGTGGCATTTTATTAATTAGGCTCTGCTTGATATAATATTAGTCCATCATTCCCTTTATGAAATGAATCAGTGTAATTTTATTAAATTAATTGACTGTTGCGAGTTAAAATGCAGCGGGTGTCAAGCGATTCGTGATTGATTTGTCGGCTTTTGACTTTTTCATGATGGAGCTAAGGGGCGCGTTATCTATCTAGGAATACAGAATAAAAGGATAATTTTTTACATCGGTTATACAAAATAAAATCAGATGTTCCATACATTTTGGCCGCGTAAGTATTGCACTTTTCTATGAAACAGCAGTTTTTTTTTTTTTTTGTATACCTAGCTGACGAAAAATTTCTACGCTAGGGGTCTAGAATGATATGCTGAATTCATTGGTTTGCGCACTGGTTTAAAATTTACCCTGTAATTAAAAAATAGGCAAACATTTTCTACAACTTTTTACAAAAATTACGCACACGAAGGAGAGTGAAATTTGATACGGTTTAAGTTTATATAGGTAAAGAAGGAGTGTGGAAAGCTAATATTTTATAAAATAATGCATTGTTCTAACTTAAAATTTAAATGAATTTTGGTCGAATTTCGACGAATAGGCTACCACTTGTGTATATAAATGCAGCTAGAGCCCTTATTGAAAACCATAGGAAGAACTTACGCCAGTTAATTATTCAACTATTTATTACTTTAGTCGAGTCATTTTCAGCTAACTACATATACCTACAAACGCCATCCATCGGATATTGACGTAGACTATGAACGGATTTAAAAATTAAAACGACAAAGTAACCCCAATAATAACCGCGCTTCAATCCATCTGCCTCATTTCCTAAACACGTTTTACGTTTGCCCACTAATCCAAGCATAATTGACTTTTATTTAGCTTTCAAAGCCGGTAATTACAGCGGTCGTGTATCTTGAAATATTGCTATTCCTTCATTAGTTCCGTCTACTAGAATGTAAAGGAACCAACTCACTTTAACGAGTTGAGTTAAGCCGTACTTTTATTGCGTTTATATTTAATATACTATAAGTGAACCAGCGAAGGTGTTTATTCCGTCCATTTTTATTTAAGATTTCCACTTTGACGAGGGCTGACTGCACTTTGATGAAATTTTCAAGTGATTTTCCAAGAAATTTCTCACTAAGTCTGGAATACTAAAAACGTGGGACGCAATCCTCTTTTACATAAAATTAATATGGCAAATTATGTTTTCATTGCTTCATTTTATGTACACACTCTTGGTGTTACGAGGCAAGCGCTGTATTAATAAAGACAAATATAAGACATATTATTATTTTTTAACTTTCTGTCGGCAAAAAATGATTTAAAACCATATTTATGAATTACTACGTGAAAACTAGAGGGGTAGGGGGAGTCTTGGCATATACTACGGGTGGTCATCAAGGGGCGGGAGGGGGATAAAAAATAGAAAATATGGGTCACGTAGTATGAGTACGTTCCCTTACGTGAATATTTTAAAATGGTACAGGAAGAAGCACATAATTATAGTTTAATTATTTTTAAATAAGACAGTAGTAACGATGCTACAACTCAAGGCTTTATTGAAAAAAAAAAATCGGTTAATTTAATTAACCATTACCTTTTTTATAAACGATACGAAGTTTAGTTTATAAAGTTTCTTAATGAGGATTATAATAGTTTTTCACTTTCACTAAGACTCGCAAAAAAATGAGCACTGTGTAGCTAAGTGTGTGTCGGCTAGCACTGAACATAAGAAAGTAAGCCTACAGCGGAGTCTAATTCGATGTCGATCGAACCTGCAGTTAAGGCCACGTAGATATGTAAGAAGTATTGTAGTAAGTATTGGTTAGGTGGTGTGGCTCTAACATTTCAATCATTCATTTTCATTGATTATATAATTTTGCTCGCGATATCAGATACAGAACAACACTGAGGGGTCCGCTCACGACGAAAGAAAGTTAAAACCTGAAGATTTTTTAAATATGAGTGTAGCAATCATGGGTAAACACGCAGCCTTTCAGGTTGTGTATAAATAATGGAATTTCTAGTAAAGAACGGCCATGTAGTAATTGACTGAACTTTACATGCATTGTTAGGTGGACAGCATTGAGTGACAGTCCGTGCGTGATTCAGCGCACCGAGAGCGGAAAGCCACGGGGCACGGGAGCGGTAACAGGTAACAATAATTTAATTTTTTTATACGTCGCTGCTCGCAGTCAGAATGCGACATGGGGATCGTGTTTGTGATATTACACAGCCCGTTTTAATTTGATGACTTCCACGCATGATTTTGGCGTCCCCAACGACTAGTAGGGTATTTTCCAATTTAATCAAAACTATTTTAATTTGAAGATTGGGACGATATATTTAACAGAAAAATAAAAATAAATTTAATTCTACCCATTTTCTCAATTAAAATCAAATTTATTTTTCCTTGTTTTGAATTTACCGCCAAAACGCTCCTTACGATTACTTTTTATCACGTGACATCGTGACGTCAGCTTTGTGTAAACGGCACCGGTACAAATACTTGTTTGGCTCAGTTTTCGAAGTATTTGTGCACAGAGGCACTGCACGCCAGAAGTATAACTTTCTCTCCATTAAAAATCTTGTTAATTATAAACTCGACATTCACTTGTTTACTCATTAACTACTTTAATTTACACAAAGTTGACGTCACGTGTGGTCACGTGACAAAAAGTCATCGTAAGGAGCGTTTTGGCGGTAAATTCAAAACAACGAATAATAAATTTGATTTAAATCGTTTTTAATGAGAAAATAGATATAAATCAATTTACTTTTATTTTTCTGTAACATATTTCGTCCCAGTCTTCAACTTAGAATAGTTTTTAATAAATTGGAAAATACCCTACTGACTAGCAGTTCCTGGTCAACTAGAGTCATTGTGTGCACTTTGGATAGGTAGATACTGTTTGTCTGTCACATTTCGCAATTTCCGCGGCGTGAGGACTGAGTGGATGTGTACGCCAAAATAAATTGACTTTGGCGTCAATGTTCTTCTTACACTTTTAAGATAGGCCTCAGAAAATATTCGAGTTCTACGTTTACGTAAGTTTTATTTAGTATTTTTTTGTTAAGAGATTTTTGAGACTAGTATTTCGATTATTAATATTACGACGGTCACGCTCTTTTCGTACACCTCTGGGTACTGACATCAAAGGATGGAAAGCGGAGAATTCCTTAAAACATAAAAAATATGCTCCTTTTGTTCCACCCTTATATATTCTGCAAGAAAATCTAATAAAATGCAAAAACAAGAAAAGCGAAACAAATTAATTCGCGTAGCTCGTAAACAAAGCTCGCGGGCTTTAAAAGTTTACTTGGAATTGTCAGACGTTCTAATTAGCAGATAGGTCTGAGCGCTTTATCAGACAATAGCTGGACCATCGGTGTTCCTTGTAAGCTCTTGCGCACCGAAGCACTCAATTCCGTACTTTTGAGCTGTGATTTACTCCGGCTTATCTAATAGCTTATTCTGAAGAAATTCTTCTCTAAATGAAATGAAATGAATAATACCTTTTTGAATTAAATGCCAGACTGTCTATTGGATTGTTGTATACATAATTTGTTGCCTTAGAGAAGATTGTTTTGTATTTGTGGTTTTTATTAAGTCAAGAATTCTTTTGTTTAACTTTATGAAACGGAGTATCCAAGACTGGTTGGTGTGGCTACTAACATTTCGGACAGTATTCAAATTCAGTCTGAATTCTTTTTCCAATCCTTTTACCACTAACGCTACACCAAAACTTTGAAACCACTAAAATATTTTATTATAACAAAAATAAAACAAATACGAAACGCTGTTTGCAAATTCGCGAGTATTTCATATTTACTTTTCGATCAAATCAGTACCTACATTGAAAAAAAAAAACAAAAAAGAAAGTGGTTTTTCCGTGCACGCCGATTATTAAATTGTATTGAATGTAAACTTACTTACATTAATTGGAAGCGGTCCATCAGAGAGTAAATATTACATGTAGGTCACAGATAACTTTTAGCTTAAATGAATATCGAAATGAAACAATAGGTAGTGGCCAATTTGTACTTTTTGGTATCATTGTTAAAATGGAATCACGTTAAGAGCGTTCATCCCGCGCGGGCTGACAACGTCGCATTAAAATTTTTAGTGGCAGTGGTATTTCGTGATTATTATTTCATTAAATACAAACAAAAACACCATTCTCATTCGACCAAGCACTAGATCGTTGGTAATTATAATGTTTTTTAACATTTACTCTTAAATAAAAACATTTAACAGTAATAAGTAGTGCGAATAGAACATAATTGAAGGTATGTCGATTTTTATAACTAAATACTAAAACAACTGTTAAAAAAAAAATACTTACAAACTTATAAAAACCAACGATCTAGTTCTTGACTGATTTTTTTTTAAATCAAATCCTGTCAGGACTTAGGTACTGTCGTATTTACATGATAATTTATTTAATTTCCGTAAGTAGGTTTGACCAAACACTTTTACACGTCAAGCATATTTTTTAAACTAGATGTGATCCTACTCTGAGAAAAAAAATTCCGAAACAAACAAAATAATATTACTATGGATTTTTCGTTGACTATAAACGACTATCGTTCACCGCTTCTTAGAATTTGTTAGCTGCGAAATATTACTTGCGTAAGTTACGAGTAAGATATTTATAAACTTTCGACGGCAAGGAATATTTTGCAATTTGTATGTTTTCTTATATTAAACCCATAAAATACCGTCCAAAAAGCTAAATTTTAGATAACAATTATATTCCTGTTAACCAACGTCATAATGTTTTTATAACACCAATTTCTTTGCGAATGTTGACGGTAATATTTTAACTCAACGTTATAAGCAACCCGTGGCAAAGGAGAAAAGATTCAAAATGGCCTTATTTCTAAGTCTTGGTTAATTTGGACCTGGTCACGAACAAGACATTTTCTCAGATACTATGCCAATGCCATAATACCATAGACGAGTTATGTAGCTATATGAGAATTTAGGCTCATCACGTGGCCCGTTAGTTCCCCGGGCAGTAGGCAATCTAATCTTGAGCGCCGTCAAAGACAACAACTAATTTAGTCTTAGAGCTCACAGCCCAGCTCTCTCGGTCTATAAGATCTCCGATATAGCATATTGAAAGCCGTCAATACCAGCCAAGATAACACGTACTGGAGGCAGAACAATGGCCCAAGGATATTAAAGCATTATAGCTCCCAATTACACGAAGTAGGCGATTGACGTTGCAAACATATAGTATCGCATTTTGTGAGGTATAGTGTAGGCGGAAGAATTAATATCAAGTAGGAACTGCACCAGCTGGGTACAGCGATCTAACCAGCATGATGTTTCAAAAACGTAAAATTCTATTTTGATTTTGTGTTGCCATGCCCACGCCCGTGTCTTCATTACTCCTGCGATTTAATTAAGTCTTCCGCATAAATGACACCCCTCCGAAATGATATAGGTACATACATACAGGACGATGTAGGGTCATCTCGTCATTGCCCTAATGCAACGGTGGGGTCAACCATATAATCACCAAAGCGACGCCGACATCATTTAAAAAACTAATCAATAGACCCTTACACACGTTATTATTTTTAGAATTGCACTCAGGACCAATCACATCGGATTAACAGGGTGTGGGGTGGCAGATGGCGGGTGATGGGTGGTGGGTGGTGCGTCGCGGGTGTTCCAGCCACCCCGCGTCCTGTACCACAAGATAACAAACACCCTTGTTATGACGATTGCAAAATTAATTAGCTATTGTTAAGCACGTCATATCTACCGACATACCTACACGCATTACATATTCGCTCAAAGGCGATCCTTTGTGCAGAGGTTCGCTTTGTTTTCGATTTTATTAACTTACTAAAATCGAAAAAATCTCCGATGAAAAGTTCCTACCTGAGGAATTTGTTTGTGTAAAAAATATTGCACAAAAAGAAATTTTTTATGTGGTTTTTTTTGCTTTATCCTGGAAATCGGGCTTCGAATCAAGAATAAAAATTTAATGAAATATTTCGTTTCTTTATCTTCCACCGTTTTCTTTTTGTCGTGGGTGAATACTAACGTTTTTAATTCCATGTAATTTAAATAGCTCACTAGAAATAAAAATAACAAAGAATTATGGGGTGTCCGGCTACTAAAACAGGTATACTATTAATCTGTGTTCGTTAAACCCAACACCTGCAGTGCTTAGAATCCCTAATCAATCGATCAGACCTATACCCGTCACTCGAGATAATATAAACTGTTGTGACAAAAATATTACAAGATACATAGGTAACTAGCTCCCGCAGACTTTTCTAGATTCTTTTCATTGAGATTGATTGAGATGAGTTTCCGCAAGATGAAGGACTAACCTTCAAGTAAACTATTGTACGTGGTTGTACGATCATTGGCTAATAATAGTCCTTTGAATAATAAAAAGATTCATCATACTCTGCTACCTACAATAGCCTTCAAACTTATTGTTTTAAGTAGTATCTGAAAACACCGCGACCGCGTAGTCAAAAATCGTCTCGGATCATAAAATTTGTCCTTTTCAAGTTGGACGCAGTAAAAAAAAGAATACGAAAAATTTCGAAAACCATTCTTGATCACTTTTAATAAACTTTTTTGCTTTAAATTTCATTCTTCTCTAAAAGGACATTTTAAAAAAGGAAACAAAAAATTTCAAACAAATCGTGATCAGAATTAATAAACTGTTTTGCATTCAATATTGCAGCGCGGGGATCACAAAATCACTGAGGGTTGAAAATGCTTTTGTGTGCGTGAGTGATAGGTAGCAAAGGACTTCACAAAGAGACTAATTAATTGTGCCCGGCTGGGTACCTAATATCAGTGTCCGTCGCGTAGCACCCGCGGTCCGCCCCCGAGCACGCTTAGGGCTCAGACGCGCGGCCGGGCGGCAATTAGATAAATCCAGGAATGTACTATAACGACGGACGAGACCCTTCGACGGACGAGTCACTTGCAAAGTACAGGGTGTTAAAAAAAGCATAACACGGCCGGTGTCTTCTAGGCATTTTGTGCATTTTGTACATTTTTTGCAGAAAAACTACTTTTATTTTTGGTATGATGATATGGTTAGGGCAAATCATTGTGCTAAGTAAGGGTGCAAGTTAAATTACGCCATTTAAAACCAGTTCACGTCAAAAATAGTTGGAACTTTTACCTTCAATCTCTCTCCGTGACCATAGTCCAGTACAAACATTACCACAAAGACTAGTAGAGGGAGTACAAGTAATTATCGGCGCGTCTTTTACACTCAAAAACAATAATAGGTGCACATGGTTCAAATTATTCTTAAGGAGAATCTAGTCGCAGGCTCGAACTCACTTGTATGCCTGGCTAAAAAGCACATTGTCTCAAATCAAACTAGGCTGAGAGTCAGCACTTTTTGAACGTCAAAAGACAGTCAAAAAACTTCTCACCAGGCATCGCGTCCGACAGGAGGTAGTATCAGTGATGAGCAGCTAGAATCTAGTCTACACGAACAACGTTATTGAGTGAGATGCAGGATCATTTATAGTTAAACAGGCGCGTAAAAAAATAAGAAAAGTCCTTCGGAAGATCGGGTTTTATGAAAAGACCACTTCGTAAATCAATGACCACTAAAGTTTATTGAACTTTTCAATATTCGAGCTTTGTCGGTACCGACTTGGTTTTGGAGATTTTACACTTTTTTTATTACTTAAACACGCCCAAAGTTAGGTTAAATTAGCAAGAAAAACTAATCTTTGTTGGCTCCTAACTTTTTAATGGCTTTTTATTTTAATATTCTGTTTCTATATCTATATTACTCTAATCTTAGAGTGAGAAATTTTGAGAATCTTCTTCAAGTCTACAATGGATTTTTATTAATACGTTTTAATGTCCTATTCGGAGAATAATAATAATATAGCAAGAAAGGTGACTACTGATAACACGGCTAATAGAGAATTCATGGAAGGAGAAGACTTGTTGCACTGAACCTAAATAAATTGGGATTAGAGGAGCAGGATTTTATAACAGTCCCGAGTCCCGCAATGTCTAACATGTTAGTTTCCACCCCGCTCTTTCTTACAGGCTATACAAATCCAGTTTCATCTTTGATCGCATGATATCTTTTTTTGTTCTGGTAACACTGATGCACCAAATTGATGACTGCCATTATTTTGTTCCTTGAACTCTTCAGTAGACAAATATAAAGGGTTTTATTAAACAAGTTGTTGTTAGCCACGACTACATATAGATAAAGGGGTCAACTACTTATCAACTGGTTGTTTCGACATGACAAAGTCTCGAGATAACGGCAAGGTATAGGCGACCTCGTAAATGATTTATCATTCTTAGGTTTTGAATGTCACAATAGGGTATTTGACTATTTACCCGACTGAGCCAGAAGAAGGGTTATGTTTTTCGAGAGTATGTATGTATGTACCAGGGATGTTGCGAATATTCGCATCCGCATCCGTAAATGCGGAGCTTCCGCATAGATTTGGACATCTGCATCCGCATCCGCATCCGCAATAATTGATGCGGATTTTCATGCGGATGCGAATGTAATACAAGTTGCGACAAGAAAGAAATTGGGCGGGACCGGGGAATGGCGCGTGCCGTTCGCACGAGGCAATGACCAATGCATGGGAGCGAAAAAATTGGTGAGACAAGTTCCGACGCGTTTGTTGTGGTGCATCATAGGTTTTAGGTTTCTTGTAAATAAATCATTACGTGTTTGTTTGTTTGTCGTGTGGATTACTTATCGTATAGATAGATATTTTTAGTGTTATTGTGATACAGTGATCATTGTGTGTAAATAATCGTTTATTGGGAAATCTTTATATTAGGCTTAACTCAGCTTAATAAATTAAAATCGCCAGGTATATGCCATTATGTTACATCGGTAATACGTTTTATTGTAGGTGAAGTTTATCGTTTTATAATTTCCCGTTATTTATAGATTATATCTAACAAGTTAATTAACAATGTCACCACCAAAACAAAGTAATTTAAGGAATTATTTTGAACCAAATATAGAGGACCATCATAAGGCTGATTTAAAATATGCAATAAAAGCTACTCTCGCAAGGGCCGAACCACCTCGTCCTTAAAAAATAATTTAAAGTCGATGCACCCAGAATAATTTTCCATATTTGAGAGCATGAGTAAAGAAAAACAATTACAGAAGATAATATCTGACGCTGGCAAGTTTCATCATATACAATTTTAATTAGTTAGTTTTTCCTTGAGGTATTGTTTAGTTTAATAGTTTAGTTAGGGTGTGGTTAAGGCGATGTTTGCACTCAATATTATTGTTTCTTGCTGCCATATAACTCCGTCACTTGTAAAAAGAATGCCTAGTGCTAATGCCTAAAAGAGTGCCACGACGAACGATCTTGAGCCCTAAGCATCTACCGACTTCCCGCGACCTTTATTATATCGTCAGTCCATCGGGTAGGGGGCCTGCCCATACTGCGTCGTCCAGTGCGCGGTCGCCATTCGAGAACCTTTACTCCCCAACGGCTATCGGTTCTACGTGCTATATTTAAAAGTCTTATGGAAATGTTATTAAGATTGGTTCAATTTGTTTTTATATGACAGTAAACGAATTTGCATATTTCGCTTTTTTAGCAAATAATTAGTCTAGCAAATCATAATATAAAAATACAAATCTTTCCTCCTTATATTTTTATAAGTATAGACTAATTTTGATTAGTAAAAATGTTAATACTTTTTCATTGTTTTAATTCTTCATTCATACACTATATTTATATGAGATCTTAAACATCCGCATCCGCATCCGCATCCGCGGATGTGAGCCCTCAAAAATCCGCATCCGCATTCACATCCGCGGATGTGAAAAAATCGGCATCCGCAACATCCCTGGTATGTACGTATATTGCTTTGGCACGTTCCGTAGCCTAAACGGCTTGATGGATTTCAGTTTCAAAAGTGCGGTTAGATTTGTCTTAATTGTGAGAGTGACACTGGGTATATCCTATACCTATTGACTGGGGTATCAAAATAAAGGGTTTCATAAATAGTTCTCATTACCATCAAAAATAAATATAATAAGTAGCTAAAAAAAATAAAATAACTTACCCAATAAAAAAACCGACTGCTTAAAATGTGAACTTTAATCAAAGTTTACTTTTTAGGCATTCGGGTTTTTTTGATTTTGTAATAAATTTTTTTCGAAGCCCAGAAAAAGAAAACGAGTTAAAAAATATTGGTGACGTTGTATGCGATAGTAACTTTGCGCCATCAAGTACAATGATCAATAGATATTATTCATACAACGATTCATTATCATGATTTTGTGAGACAAGGATAGAAGAATATTTTCAAACTTGTAACTTCTCTATTTTTCCACCGATTTAATATTTTTTTCGTAAACGGTCGTTCGTATTTTTGATACTAATCAAATACCCTATTACAATTTACTGAGATTTTTGATAAAAGTGGTAAGCGAGTTCGATTATACCTACTTAGCTAAATTAATTTGCAATCGACGATGAGTTAATACTGCAATGAAAAAAAATATCAGGCGTTATCTATAACTATATTTCAATTTGAATAGGGCTGCAGTAGCGACGCAGTCCGACAATTTAATTAAAGGGTAGATGTGCGGCGCATCGCTCGTTGTATGTACGTATAAAAATTCTGTACATGTGTCCACCTGTAGTTTGTATCCTATGAGGGGAGCTTTTCCAAGCAATAACCGACTTTAAAGATATTCAAATAAATGAGTTATCGAATAATCATATTAGTCGTGCCAGGCTCGGACCGCCATATTATTATTATTATTTTGAAAACCCTTTTGAAGTTATCATAATTAGTCAAAATGTCGAACACATTTTGTTTGCACCTTAATTACTATTGGATAAAATTGCTTTCTTATTTAATTCTTGTATTGACCACAGTTACTTTACCTCAAGACTTTATGAAAACCACCGTTGTACCCATAATAAAAAACTGAACCGGTGATGTGTCCAGTCTGTCTAATTACCGCCCAATATCACTACCAACACCATTATTATCAAAAAAATAATCGTAAACCTGATTATGAAACACTTAAATGAAACGAACATTCAGCTTAATAACGCACAGTTTGGATTTCGTCGAGGCCTGTCCACTTACTTACCTAGCTATCTTTGCTCTGAAAAATACTATCTATAAATACATTAGTAGAAATACAACAGTATACGCATGTTTTTTAGACCTCAGCCGAGCTTTTGATACAATTAATTATAATATACTCTGGAACAAGTTGAGAAAAACCCATGTGCCGAATAAAATAGTAGACCTGTTTGAATATTGGTATAACAATCAAAGTAACCAAGTCAGATGGGATAACGCCTTTTCGGAGACGTATAGGCTGACCAGTGGCGTGAGACAGGGTGGCCTGACTTCCCCGGTGCTGTTTAACCTTTATGTCAACGACCTGATCGACGAGCTGAGCAGCACCAGAGTCGGATGCCATTTTGGCGGTGCATGTTTAAATAACCTGTTATGCAGATGACATGGTTTTGTTCAGTCCCTCGTACAACGGCCTCAGAAAACTCATTTCCTTTGTGAGAATTATTCAGCTCGACACCAATTAACCTATAATGTTAAAAAGACAGCAGTAATGGTTTTCAAACACGGCAATGGCCCTAATAAGGTCCTGCCAGTAGGGTATTTTACTACGAGAAAAAATCTAAAAATATATTATTGCTATAGCATAGGCAAAATGCAGTCGGAAAATGTTAGTTTTAGTTCATGAAACAACAAAATAAATTTTAAAATACAATTTAAAGATTTCAGTTTTTTTAATCTGTGTTTGAACACCATGAAATAGTAGTCGCCATGTTATTTCGTCATACGGCATGTCAACTGAGCAACTTTGTACTTTTATTATTTTCGTAACCAAAGTAATTTTTATTTAAACAATATTTTTCATTCAGGAACAGCAAACCAACGATAAGTAGTAAAATAACAAAATTTTTTTCATTGTAAACAATTGTCATACAAAATATCAGCGCATTTGTTTTTAGCAAACTGACGTCATACCCACAGAGCAATATGGCGTCTACTGCGTCCAGCGTTTTTGTCAAATTGCGCGCGAAATTTGAAAATGTAAAATTTAAATGCATTTTTATGGCACTAATCGATTAAATAAAAATGTTGTGTTTTTTTTAGTTGTTTATTAGCACTCTAGAATCTAATTAAGACACTTTTCAAAAATGAGTGTAATACCCTATTACTTTGTGTGGTTCAAAATTAAAAATAGTTAGTCAGTTTAAGTATCTCGGACACATCCATAACGCAAAATTTAAAAGATGACGATGACCTGGAGAGGCAAAGACGTAGCTTTGCATGTAGAAGTAACATGCTAAATAGACGTTTCTTCCATTGCTCGAAGCAAGTAAAAATAACTCTGTTCCAGGCTTACTGTCAGTCGTTCTACACCAGTCAACTTTGGTACAAGTACACGAAGAGTGCACACATCACTCTTCGTGTACAATATAATAACGCGTTTCGGGTCATGCTCAACCTGCCCTGGCGGTATAGTGCGACTGAGATGTTTGCTGAGAGCAGAGTAACTGACTTCTTTGCGGTCATGGGGAAGCTCTGGGCGTTGTTCTTTTCGCGTGTGGTGGCAAATCAAAATAGTATTGTCGAAGCTGTTTTTCATACTGTGTATTTACTGAGGGAGACAAAATAAATGTACTCACCATTGTTACGGTGTACATTTGTTTTGGCTTCCTTGGTTTGGCATAGTGGGTTGTTTTATTGTTATTTTTCTTTACTGTTTGTTTTTATGTTCGTTTGTTTAGTTTATCTTTGGTTTTAGGATAATTTTTCAATTTTTATTTTATGGGTGCTAATGCCTGAAATAAACGATTAAAAATAAAAATAGAGGCCGGTAATTAAGATTTGTAGCTATAAACAGTATCACTACCACAAAATTCACGTTGAGGAATGTTAGATGGCCAATTCATTTAATCATGTGAATTGAAAAGAGTATGCTTAGATGGTTTAGTGACGTTGAGAGGATTCTTGAAATGCGACTTATAAAACGTATTCAAGACAGATCTAAGTGCGGACGTCCTAAGCCGACATATTCACTATATGTCTGCTATGCTATTCTGTAACCATCTCACCGGGTGAAGCGAGCGTGGAGTGAGCTGTCAGTGTCATTTCACCTGATGCTAGAGATGACCAAGCATTACATTTACAATCTTAATCGAGACTAAATCTCGATTATGATTATTTATTCTATTGATCATTTTATTACGATTACAAAGCTAGTGTTTAAGAGTGCATCATGCATTACATTTTGGAGGTTTTTCAGATAAAGTAGCAAAACAAAAACTCAGTCAGAAACTCAAAGTTGTTTCGGTCTATTCTTTCCTAGACTAGTCCTTATATTGCATGAGGCTCGACTGCGCGTATAATGTAATGTAATGCATGATGCACACTTAACACTAGCATTGAAATCGTAATAAAATTATCAATAGAATTGGTGATGTTCTTAAGAAAAGTCAGGTCCGTAGTAGTGGCAACCGGCGTGCGTGTATCACCAGATTTATAAACGTAAATGAGGCAAAAGGAGGATCGAAACACGTGGCGTTCTGTACTTTCTGCCTATCCCCATGGGAAGAAGACCTCCTTAGTTTATGTATGTATGTAAATTAGAAAGCTTCTGAACACTTTGGATTTGCTTAATGCTTTTAGATAAATGATATTTATTCCTTCGAAATGGTTTTTAGCTAATACTTCGCCACGTCAATAAAAAAACTAGATGAGGTCGGTGATTTCGTATCCGACTACTCTGAGGAGAAAAACCGAAACTACCTCAGAGGTCAGTCTCTTTTAAAGTGGAAGCGTAATCTTGGTCAGATCATATGAGGGCCATGCAGATTAATGTTTTTGATGATCTTTAGGTGAAATAATCACACAAAGCTCACCCTTTTCTTTTGTCATGTAATGTTTTGCAAAAAAAAAATATTAGTCGTTCCGTCAATAGCACAAATCGGGTCAAAGGTGCAAATAGCCAACTCTACATCTAAATTCTTATAAAGTTTTAAATCTAATTTGTATACGGCGAAAACGATCTAAAATTGCATTATTCTCCATCTGGCAAACAAATAATTATTGAAATAATATTGGGTTTAGAATTCCGAAGAGGTATAATAGACCGCACCGAGTTAGACACTTCGTCCTAGCGACTAGGGGCATCAGGGCTAGGGCTGGCATCCATACTTTATAGTAACGTTTCCTACATTATTTTCTTTATATAGGTATACTTTTGCAAAAACAATAAAGTAGGCGACCCTAAGCTTTATGCGTAAATCGAAACACTCATATGGGTAATTAACTAATTACTGAACGATTTGTACCGATGAGTCAAAAAGAAAATCTATTACCTAATGCTAACAAAGAATTTTTAGAGAATCATACTGTTGACAAGCGGCAGTAAGAAACAGATTGTCCATAAAAATTATAAAAAAAACGAATTTTTCATTTATTTGAATCATAATTTAGGTTAAAACACAAAATAAATATATTACCATTTGCTCATACCATCCATAAAATTGACAAATCTTTGTTTTTCTTACAAATTTTTATCCTATTTAAAGAATTTGATACGTTGTTTTGCTCAAACAAAGTGGCAACCCTAATCAGCACCCTAATTGCGTAACACGCGATTAATCATAATCGGTTTCGTTTTGACAGTTCAACAATATTCATTGCGTTATTGAACGTTGTTGAACAGACACGTTTTTCGAACATATAAAGCAATGGTTTAGCCATCTGTTTCAAAACGAAACAAATTCAGATGAATCGTGAGTTACGCAATTAGGGTGCAGGGCATGTAATATTCGCTCAATTTTACTATTAGAGTGGTTCGAAAAGTGTTACTCAATTATTCGAATATACAGTTGTAACATTATGTGACCTTGTTCTTAATTGTGGTCACATAATTAAGAACGATTTGAAGTTCTGGATTTTTTTATCTTGATCATGTCATGTGTTCCTTCTTAGAAGTAACTAGTGATGTTATGAAATAGCCACATGAATAGAGCAAACGGGATTAGGAATTTAGAACAAAATTCTCTATAGTAACAAATTCAAATAGTAATGAAGCTGGACAAATAATTAAGAACCATTAATGAAACTGCTCGAGAGTTGTTTTATATGATGAAACTTTAGACGAAATTAATCACATTAATGTTAAGTGCATAAAGAAAAAAATCATTTTAAACTAAAATTAATAGTTAGTAGCATGTCCACGGTCTTTAATTACTGCTTTACACCGGCGAGGGGTTGATTCTATCAATTTTTGACATTTCGCGAGATATAGAGTTCCATTCTTCATAGAAAACGCCGACCCGCTCTCTTAAATTGCCACACTGTCGATTTGAAACCTTTTTCTTGACTTTGGACCAAAGATGCTCTATTGGGTTTAGGTTTGGGCTGTTAGCCGGCCAATCTAAGACAGAAACTGATGGCGATGTGAGAAATTCCTTAACGGTATGCTTTGGCACTTCAATAGTGGTTACTATTGTCAAAAAATATAATTACACTACGGGTATTTAAGTCACCATAACATTCAAACAACAAAAACGGTTATTTTTTAGCTTTGTATTACAACAAAAAAAATGTTCTAAATGAACTCGACGCCAAAACGTCATAATCGGGAACTAAAAAAATCATACAACAGCGATCCCATTATGATGTCACTTTAGGTCATGTGGCACCGCTTGATATTGACGAGAGCAAGCCGCTATACAACGGATTATGACAGAGACAGATATAGAAAAAATGCGTGAGCGAGAGTGAGATGGAGGAATATTGCACATTTTATTTGGTTATCCGCTGTTCAATTTTATTGTATTTAATTCTTTACATTCCTATATTAATTTTAGAATAATAATAAGTATTCTTTATTGATAAGTCAGTAAGTTAAAGCCGACTTCGCTTCGGCTTCCTTCTTAGAAACATTTACACCTCGCTGCTGCGTGCTGGAATGTCCAAATACCTGGAAGCACGTCTTCAGCATAAGGTAACATTTATTTCTTCCAGTATATTCTTGTATTGGAATTGATCCATGTTTCCTTCTATCAGCTTAACAGGTCCAACACCATGTCCAGAAAAACACCCTCAAAGTTGCTTTTATGTCTTTTTTGTGTACCTAAGGTCGAAAGCTTTATTCGGAGGGCGTCGTACATATTATTATATCTATCGTTTTCCATCAGCACATACCCTGTTTATTTTTGTCTCGTCAGAAAAAGGAACATTTTTCCACTGACTAACTGCCCAGTTTTCATACCTTTTTGCAAATGCAAGCCGGACTTGCCTATGGCACCGTTTCGATATGGGCACCTTGCTATCCTTCCGTGCAACTTTTCTTCTACTAAACGCCTTCGTAAAGTGCGTGCCGAGATTGCTGAAGGGTTGTTTTCACCAAAATATTCTTTTCTCAGCTCATTAGACCCTTTAAAAAGATTTTATTTTGGCAAATAAACGGTATTTCGATCATCTCGACGAGATGACTTTCTCTGTTTAGGTACTTGCGGAACATTTGAAGTTTGATACGTGGCAAAATGCTTCACAGCGTGGAAAACCATCGTTTTTGAGCATTGCAGATTGTCGGCTATCTTTTTATACTCTCAAGTTTTCTCGCGAAGTTTTATTATTACTTCCCTTATAGATTTATCACAATTTTTATTTTTCCCCATTGTTTTCATAGAAAGCAATCATCTTAAAACTTTTACAGCACTATACTCCATTTGAAATAAGATTAGGCATTTAAACAAAACTTTTTTACAGTCCGTTCAACCGATTCTGATTTCTATACCGTAGGCATAAGGATGGCATTAAAAGCAAAAAAGTATTTACAATACCAACTGTTTACTGCAGCTGCCATTTGTCATGCCTCCAACGCAATAGAAGTCAAAATCGGTTCATCGGACTATACAAGTTTTATTTAAATGTCTAATCTTATTTCAAATGGAGATAAATGGCGCCAAAATTATACGAATAGTGACCTACAACCAAAGAACCACAGAGTGTTCTCTGTTTAAATTTTATTAATAAAATAAATTAAGCGATCTTAATTATGTGACCAGACAGTAAGTAGTAACACTAGGTTCAGATCTAATGTATAAAGTTTATCTATTTATTTTTTAGCCAATCATGTGTATCAATTAATGTACCGCTAGTATGGAAAAGTTTTGCGATACTGAGAGAAATACAAAAAAATACATGCTATTAGTTATACTTGTTAGTTTGAAAAAATCTTCCCTTTAAATAAGCGTTCTTAATCATATGACACCACTGTATTAGAGGTATTTGAGTTTTCTTTTTTTTTTTGTTTTAAGCTAAGCAATGAATTTATTAGCGTTTGCTACACCGAAACCACGCGCTTCTTTCGCTTCAATTTAGAATTCGTCAATCAATTCGGGTTGTACTCTGCTTGTAATAATATAATTCAATCTTGATTCGAAAGACACGTGGCTCCATCTATTATCATAAGAACTTTAGTGTCAATTCTCACCTTGAGAAATTAAAATCGACTAGGGATACTGCGTATCTGCCTATTAGTTTTAGACGTCAAATAGCATGGCTATTAGCTTTTAATATAAACTCAGACATAAGTAGTATGTCGAAGTCTACTGTAATTAGCACCACAAAAATTAGTAATAATACTAATATTAAGGTGGTTAGTGATACCAATTTAAACTAGTCAGTAAGACAACAGAAGGTACCAGTAACAATGTTTTTAATCTCACCACCAACAAGGTATCTTCTGGCATTCAATTACTTAATTGTAAAAAAGGGGCTAAGCAGAAATCCTTGAAATTGTTTCATCAAAATATTCAAGGGTTTTCTTCCAAACAATTGGAAATTGAATTGTTTTTAGAAAAAACAATGTTTGATATTATTTGTATAACTGAACACTGGTTGAAAGATTATGAAATGTTAATTAATTATGAGAACTATAGTGTTGGCAGTTGTTTTAACCGAAAATCTATGCTTCGTGGAGGTTCACTGATCTTAATTAAAAATTGTATAAAATCTAAAACTCGTACAGACATAGTTAAACTATCAGTGGAACATAGCATTGAACTGTCCTGTGTTGAGCTAGATAAGCATTGTATAGTGTGCGTTTACAGACCTCCTAATTATCAAAACTACTCTATATTTGAGTCAGTAATGGAAGATGTTTTGGCGAAACTTGCAACTGGTAATAAATCAGTAATTATTTGTGGGGACTTTAATAATAATATTTTGGAAAATAATTCAAATAGTAGCAGATTGTTAAGCCTCTTTAAATCATTCAATCTTTCAAATGTGTTTTTGGAACCAACGCGAGTAACTACGGCTACTGCTACATGTATTGATAATGTTTTTTGTGACTGCGACTATTTAGATAAAGCCATTGTAAATTATCTCCCTTCTGATCACAGCGGTCAAACCGTTACTTTTGAGTCCAACACACCAATTCAAAAAGTACAGATACAAACTAGACCAATAACATCGGGTAATTTAAATAAGTTTAATAGCACTTTAATTAGCAAGTTAAGTGTTCAGGGCCTAAATGTGAATAATGGTAATATTTTGTATAAAGAATTCTTTTCATTAGTACAAACAGAGTTCAATCACTTTTTTAAGCAGAAATCTAAAACTATTTGCCCTAAATTTTTATTTAGTGACTGGGCCACTAAAGGCATCAGGAAAAGTAGAGAAAGATTATTTGAATTGTATGGCCTTAAGCCGTATATTAACACAGAAACTTTTACTAAGTATGTTGCTACTTACTCTAAAACTTTTAAAAATATCTGCAAAGTAGCTAAAGCTTCATTCATTAGCCACAAGGTTAAATCAGCAGATAATAAAATTAAGGCAGTTTGGAAAATTATAAACAATGAAACGAACCGAAGTAAAAGCCTTAATAATGATTACGCACTGAACACTTCCCGCGGTCTCATTAGCGATAACATAGATGTTGCTCAGGAATTTGCAACTTTCTTTACCAACATTCCTATTAAAACTACAGAAACTTTAAATTCTTCGCCCGCACTTGCTATAGATTTATTAAGAGAGAATGTTTCAGCCTGTCCTGTGGAATTCAAATTTAAACATATTAACCCTGTGGTCGTTGTAAAGACATTTAAGCAACTTAAGATCAAAATTACCGAAGATCTGTGGGGCATGTCTACTAAAGTATGTCAATCCATTATTGAGACAATTGCACCCTATTTGGCTTTAATATTTAATTTGTGTGTAGATCAAGGGGTGTTCCCGGATTTAATGAAGTACAGTAAAGTTATTCCACTCTTCAAATCTGGCGACAGTAAAGATACTAATAATTATAGACCCGTGTCGATTTTTCCAGTTTTCAGCAAAGTGTTTGAAAAAGTTATGTTAAATCAAATGCTCAATCATTTTAATCGTAATAACATCCTACACGATCAACAGTATGGTTTCACCAGAGGACGTTGCACAACCGACGCCGGTGTCACGTTATTAAAACACATCTTTACCGCATGGGAAGAGGCGCAAGATGCAATTGGTATCTTTTGCGACCTATCCAAGGCGTTTGATTGCGTGAATCACGAAACACTTCTCTTGAAACTCGGGCATTACGGACTGGGTGAACTTGCGCTTAGCTTGGTAAAATCGTACTTGAATGATAGACTGCAGCAAGTTCAAATAAACGGTGTGAATTCCTTGGGCTTAAAAGTCAAAATGGGTGTACCGCAGGGCTCAATATTGGGTCCGTTCCTCTTTTTAGTATATATAAATGATCTACCTCATTTACTTAAAAACCGACTACAAATGGTGTTATTTGCTGATGACACATCACTGATTTTTAAAGTTAAGAGACATGCACAGGAGCTTGACGACGTAAATAACGCTATAGTTAAGGTCCATAATTGGTTTACTGTAAATAATTTGGTATTAAATGGAAAGAAAACTAAATGCATAAGATTCACGTTACCGAATGTTAGAAGTAGTGAATGTCACGTTGTATTGAATAAGGAGATACTAGAATTCGTCGATCAGACGGTTTTCCTGGGGATCACGCTTGACTCAAGGCTACAGTGGGGTCCTCACTTAACATCACTTGCAGGGCGGCTAAGTTCTGCCGCTTACGCTGTTTGGAAGATCCGTCAATTAACAGACGTGGATACCGCAAGACTGGTCTATTTTAGTTACTTTCATAGCATCATGTCTTACGGTATTTTGCTATGGGGACGTGCTGCGGATATTGAGTCGATCTTCATTCTGCAAAAGAGGGCTGTCAGAGCCATCTACAACCTACGCAGACGCGAATCTCTCAGGGAACTGTTCAAAACAATTAACATCATGACGGCACCTTGTCAATATATCTTTGAAAACATTATGTACGTTCGTAGAAATCTACATCTTTTTAGTAAGATAAGTGACAGGCACAATTTTAACACTAGAAATAGGAACAAATTAGATCAACCACGTTTCAGGTTGTCTAAAGTACACACTTCTTTTATGGGGTACTGTGTAAAATGTTATAATAAAATACCAGCCGATATTCTTGAACTAAATGAAAAGAAATTTAAATTATGCATTAAACGCACACTATGTAGACAAGCATATTATAAGTTAGATGATTATATTGTTGATAAAAATGCTTGGCTTAATGCTGGTCCAACTCCACAAGCACCTGGGCTTGCTATTTAAAATTTTCATATTTGGAAGAGATGCTTCCCTTTTTTATGTTTTCTGACATTATGAACATTTCTGTTACTATTATTTTTATTTTCTGACATTACGAATAAGTTTTTATTTTTACTGAATCAAGTATTATTTATTAAAATTTCAAAAGATATTAAATATTTTTCTTTCTTTAGGAAATCTAATTTTATTAATTTTTCAAATACATTGCAAACTATAATTTTGTATAATTTAGAAGCATTTTGTTTAAAATTTGTAAATGTGAGTACAATGCATCCGTATAATAATTATGTTGTTATGATGTACGTTGACTTGAAAAAGCGTGGCAGTTGAGAGTATGTCATGCTCACTTAAATGTCTTGCTGATGGTGGCGTGTGTGTTGGATCATTCGGTTCCCTACAAAATGGTTGAGCTGGATGGTGCTGATCCACGCGTCAAGTTCGTGAACGGGCGCCGTCGGTTGAGACTGGTCATCTCCTAACTTCCATGGCTAATTTTAAATCTTATATTTAGAATTGTTTTTTTTTTTTTTAAGTACATTGTTCTCACATATAGAAGCAACAAGAATAATGTTCCCAAGTTTTTGTAAAACTTAACATGATTAAAAAGAGTGTCCATGGAGTTTCTTGCCCGTTCTTCTCCATAGAGATCTACGTTTTGGAATGGGCAACTAGCTTCAACTTTCTGACAATTCAAAAGTGCCTGAAAATGGTTTAATTGAAATAAATGCTTTGAGTTTGAGTTTGAGTTTTTGAGTTTCACCGAGTCGCGACGCGACGCGCACTTTTTAAGATAGCAACAGAATATCTAACTTATTTACAACACGAAAAGGTATAATTTCAGTACGAGCGCGAAAGCGTGTCGAAGAACGCTGAGATGCACCGTGTTGTGCAGCCCGTATACCTTATTGTGTACTAAATAAGATCTATTTTGTATCGTGATCTTAAAAGTGCGCGCAGCGTCGCGTCGCGTCGTCTCGGTGTGAACTGACCCTTATTGTTGTTTTCCTCGGGAACAGTACTGTTTTTTTTCGGGATGTTTCCGGCAGATCAAACTATAGGCCGATTTCCTTGGCTACCGTCGTGGCTAAAATACTTGACAGTGTGCTCAATTCACACCTGAATACCCACATCAAACTGCAAGACGCCCAGTTTGGGTTTCGGCCAGGGCTGTCAACAGAAACCGCTATTCTTAGTTTAGAGCATGCAGTCAGGATTACACAGACAGGAAAACTCCTGTCTATGCATGTTTCCTGTCCAAGGCTTTTGATCTTGTCTCTTTTGATGTTCTCTGGCAGAAATTGTCTGAGACCGCGGTGCAGCCGGAGCTCGTCTCAGTTCTGCGGTACTGGTACATGAAACAGGAGTCAGGTGCGCTGGGCAGGAGAGCTCTCAGAGCCAAGTAGGCCAGAGTTTGGCGTGAGACAGGGTGACCTGACCTCACCTTTGTTGGTTGGTCTGTACGTGAATGTACTGATCGAGCGGCCCAGCAGCACACGTGTCAGTTGCTTTATTGATGGAGTTTGTTTCAATAACTTAAGCTATGCTGACAACATGGTGCTGCTGGCCCCCTTGGTCAGTGCGCTCCGTAAGCTTCTCGATATTTGCGTGTCGTATGCTGCTTCCCATGGCCTTGTATACAACGAAGGAAAGTCAAAATACATGGTCTTCAAGTCCGATACCAAGTGTCCTTCCACCGTCCCTCCTGTTACTGAACGGTGTGGGGTTGCACAGAGTGTACTCTTTTAAATACCTGGGTCACTTAGTGACGGACGATTTGAAAGATGACGCAGATATGGAGAGGGAGCGCAGAGCATTGTCGGTTCGGGCTAATATGCTGGCCCGCCGTTTCTTCTAATATAAAGCTGCGGTCAAAATAACGTTGTTCAAAGCATATTGCATGTCACTGTGCTCGGGGAGAACTATTTTACTGACGGTGCCCAGCTATGCGTTTAACCTATATCGTGATTAGATTCAATATAACAAAACAACCTAGTGAATCGTTTAAAAAAATCGACCTATATTTGTTTCTGTTTGCCAATCCATCAATACAAAAGGCTCTTATAGAACACAAATTGACAGCCGTCAGGAACCAGGGCTTTTACCTAATGCACTAAAACCTCATTCGTCAATACCTACAGATAGCCTAGTCGCTTCTCCCAACGCAACGAAGCGAGTAATTGAATATACTGCCAGGATGTGTTATAGTGTGACCTGTCTGCAACAATTAAGCACCCCATAAAGCCTAGGCGAACAGGGCGATTCATGGAATTCGAGAGAACTTAATGCTCATATATATTTTAGAAAATTTCCCTGAATTCGTCACTAAATATCAATTTGTCTCAACTATATAATCAAATGGTGTTCAGTGCTATTCTATTGGGTCTTAATACTTTAATACACCTTTCGATGTAGCCAAATTTTCTAAAACATCAAACAGTTATAGGGAAACGATTACATATATTGCAGTGATACTTAGTGACAAATCCTGGGTAATGTTCAAAAATACATGTTAATTGGATTTTCTTGAATTCCATTAACTTTTGCCTTGGGTTAATGGGGTGCTAAATTGTTTCACATTTGAAATAATTGGTCACACTATCAAATTACAAGTTACCCTGTGTGGCCAATCAGCTGCCATCGAAAAAAAATTTTTCCTCCTGTGTTCGATGTGGAACAAATATTCTTTTTGCAAGTGAACTATGGCCCATGTTTAATTGTGGTGTAAACATGTAAGTCACATCATTACAAGTCAAAAAACAAACAAGAGGACAAAACGAGCGTAATGCAAATAGGATTGGTGTGTACTCTCAATTAAAAGTCGGCTGTTTGCCTCGTAATGCAATTGTCATAATATAACACGTTTCAAAAGCTAGATACGATTTCTCCAAGGAAAGTTTTCTACCTTAATTATTACAACCTGAATATCTGCTTAAAGGTTGTTCAGAATTCATATTTTTATTCTAGAATAGACGATGCTGGTGGACTATCGTTTCCGGCTATTCGAACGTTTTGGTTGCGATTTCGCTTATAGTAGTTTAGCCTAGTTTTGTTCGGGCATATTTTTTTTATAAATCCTTAATCCTTAAGCCTGTGCCTGTATAATCTGTTACTATTTTTCATTTTAAAGCCAGTTACATACCTTCCCCTGAAGAACTAGAGGCTAATAATAATGTGATACGGAAACATAAGCAAGCGTTGAGCATATCTAGTCATCGATATGGTTTATCATCAGCCTTCATTTACGATAAATTTTGTTTTAATTCAATGCATAGCAGGTAAAATCATTTTTTGAACATCACATGTCATGTTACAAATGACACCCTCAATACGCCCACATTCACCATTCCTAGACTGCGTTTCAGAGGGTTATCAATTTTAAACCTAACTTAGCTTCACATACGTCACAAATTAAGGTAATCGAGTCGCGTATAAGGTAACCCACGTCCTTAACGTTAGAAATCCGGTGTGCAATCAAAAATAGTATTAAACTTTAAAAACAGATAGTTGAGAATGTTGTTAAACGAATTGTCGAGCACTTACCTCGAGCTCTTCGATGACTTTTTCCAGTTGGTCTTCAGTAACGGGTGGTGCGCCAGCCCTTGCGCGCTCTGCATTTAACAATTTCAACCACGCAGTATCCGTAGCGTCCAGGTCATAGCTACAAGCGGCTTCAGCTCGCGCCGGCGTTTCACTCAGTATGTGCTTGTCCGCCTGATAGTGAACATCGCGACTGAGGTGCAGATATTTGTCCTTAGGCCTGTCAAATAAAAAAAATATAAATATTATTGCTGAGTGTTGTTTGGATTGCGTGTTGCCTTGCGGGTGCGTCATGTGAGTTGAGTGGATATCTAATATAAGCTCGAAATTCGACCATAATTCTTTATTATTATAAAATAAATTCTTTCTGCACTCCTTCTGCATTTAAACTTTAACTGTAGTTGTAAGAAGTAGTGTACAAAGTTTTTGCTTCGCGCGTATTAATATAAACAGGAAATTTTAAAAAAATCGAGATAAACTGGTAGTGCTGTTTATGTTTTCTAGGGAATTGAAATTAAAGGATGGTTAAAAGTAGACTTACAATTTGAATTCCTGAAAGTTGGGTGGAGGTGGATTGTCAATGATCTTGACCTTAGGCGCGGGGAGAGAGTCAGGGTTAACTGGCACCTGTACTCCTCTCTCCCAGTCCTGTTTCCACGTGTCGGTGATTATCCAGTATGAAGACTGTGTGAGTGGCTCACTGTCCGGCAGTTTCATGGCGCTGATAAGGTCCTTTCTGAAATTCATAGATGTAAGCCCCGTTAGTGACATGTAATGAGTTCGATTCTGTTAGTAGAAGCCATTACCCATGCCAATTTTTGCAGACAACACGAGGAACAGATACCTGATTTAGATTATAAATATCAAACATCAGGATACATTACCAATTTTATTTTATTGTCGACATGTTTTTTTTTTACAGTTTTGGTGGAAGTTGCGACGTCTGTAAAATAATTTAACCTCTGATACATATTAATCTTTTCAGTGTTCCACCCAGTTATAACGTGGGTGTCCGGCTAAGCCTCGCCACTTTGCGCCCCCAATATAGCTAGAGTGCAGTGATAGAGGTTTCTCTTTGACGATCGACCACGGTTCAGCAATACCTGTGTCAATCTACCTCTATTCACCGAATACGGGTTGATACATTTCTGTCTTTTGTTACTGATGTCGTGCTTTGCATATTTGTTTGCATATTGCAGTTTTTATGTGTAATATTTGGTGTACAATTAATACAGCAGCTGAACACAATAGGAACCCATTAATTAAATCATGCTTATTTACTTGTTAAGATTAAATATAATAGTACAAGTTTGCATGTTTATAAAGTTAGATTTGAATGTTTTAAATTCCATCAATGGGAATTTTAATGAAGATATGACCAGTTTTCTTTTAAATATAATTAACCAGAAAAGATTACTATCTAGGTATTTATGATTAGAACTTGTGATGTTAATGAATATACAAAGATACATGCGTATGGGTTATTATGTGCATCGTAAGTAAAATGAATTTAGTAAGTTAACAGTGATTCTTAGTAAGATCCCAAAAATCGGTTAATTTATATGATGACACTAACTTTTCGGTTATATGGAGTTTTGAAAGAAGATTATTTAATTAATTTTTCAATATAGTAAAGGTATTTAGTTGAACAGCCTAGCAAATTTAAGATAATCGCTAATCGCGCTATTACAAGAATAGTCAAACGTCACATATTTAAGTTAGGATGCATCAGTTACCCATAGATTTATGACAACTTTGAACACAAAGTTTAACAAGTGGTTCGCTTTTTTCGCTTAAAATATAGCTACATCTATTTGTACAAGTCAATCGCTTTACATACAACAACAATTATACGATAAAAAAATGTGCCGATTCATAATTGAAATGGACAAGAATGCAACTTTTAATCGTACTCGTGGTTTTACAGGACTCTCTTTAAATCCCTCGCAATAATATAGTGAAAAATTCATTAAGAGAGATTAGCGCGAATTTGAACCCTATGTTAAGGTTCAAATTCGCCTAATAATATATTTTTACAATGATCAGTGGCTGCGCTAGCACAAGATTGCTCTGAACAATCGTTTTTGAATGGGAAGATGTCATGTCCTGCCTATTGATTGAACAAGAATGCAACTTTTAATCATACTCATTGTTCTGCAGAATCCTTAAATCCCAAATATTTTCCTTGCTGGACAAATATAGTAAACAGTTGGCTGGAATAAAAATAGTACTTTGATTTACATTTAATAAAATAATCACGAAAAACCACGATAAATGCGACGTTGCCAGCCCGCGCGGGATGATAGCTCTTAAGAACAAAACTACTTCTGTTACACCTTGAATAAAAATATTGTCTTATATGTATTCTATATCAACCAGTGGACTGCCATAGATTGACTTGATTGAATCAAAACCGATTTTTCCCTAGTGTGCAGTCCACAATATTATTAAATTACAATTTTAAAGTTTTGTTTAATATTTCAGCATCAACAAAGGAAGTAACGGGCAGTTTTCAGTATTTTTTTGAAAATTTGTTGACTGCAAAAATAATCCAGGTAAAAAAAATAAAAAAAAAATATACTGCTTCCAAAATGTGATCATTAATTATTATTGAGATTATGCAAAAAAAACCTACCTACTAATACATTTTTACTAATCAATAGAAAAAAACAAAAAAAAGCTACAAGTAAAATCCGTTCTGCGTAGAACAGCAGTATAGCTCAATTTTTTTAATTATTTTATGTGTTTTGCCTATACTATCCTACTGCCCCGTTCTGAGAAAAGGCCTCTCTAAGCCTTTCCACGTGCCACCTCGAACCATAACAAATAATCTTTAATATTTTATTTCCAATTTGGTGGTTGCTGATTACTACATCCAACCCAGCAGAACATTGGCCATGGACATCCACGAGTATGACGAATCCATGCTGTACACAAATGATTATACGTATTTGTGTTGTACTGCGCCTATATCTGTGGCAATACTTTCTTTAGGGCCTTATGTATGTTCTTTTCTGTCTTAGCAGTCCTTGTTTGCTATTACCGCATCCATCACGCATTGTAATGGACTAATTGCATAGGCACAATTCCAAGGAGTTTTTAGTTCTTATAAATACAGTCATGAACAAACATATTTATGTATAATTGTATCCGCTACTGTCCAACCAGGTTCATTTAAAAGTGAATGAATGTAATGATCAAAAATATAACAAGAACGGAATTCGTTTTTTTACCTGACTACGGTAAAAACCCAAAAGAGGGTTGTGATTTTGATTAGAAATAGAAAATACGATGATGTGTGTTTGTGTTCCTTTAACAAAAATATAATTTAATTAATTGTTAGTATCCAAAGTGAAAGGTGTGAGTATGTGTATTTTTTCTGGTATCACAATAAAGCAACAAATGACCTTTCATTCCTAAATAATGCAGGATGCAACAGGATGTCATAAAATAAGTTTCTTCACTTTTTTCATCATAGAATGAAAACAATTTTAATGCTGCTCAGCTATTTACTTTGAGTAATTTTGTTTAATGGTTTTTAATGTTTGTATAAATAAATACAAGAGTTAATATTAAAAACGCATAAATCATTTTCTTCTAAATTATTAGATTTACCTGTAAGAAACTGTGTGACAGTTATTGGTAGCAACTCCATTCAAAATTCTCTTTGAATTTCACTTCACTTTATGCTAATACATATATATATTTGTTCATGACTGTACATCAAATAATTTCATTGGAATTTTATTAATTTTACTATTTATTAATAATTCCTGAAATTGACGGATTATATGTTAATATTTTTTATGTAATTTTCAAAGGCTAAAAAGTTTAATACACCCCCATTTCGCCAGTTATGTTTTTATTTATAATATCCTATCATACAGGCTAGATGCTGTTCTATGGACATTTTTGAGTTATTCATGCCTATCCACAATCACTGAACTTAGTCTGGCATAGAGATATGCAATAATATAGTATGAACTATTGACAAAATTGCTAGCAATTTGAAACATCCTTCTATATATATGAGCAACTTTACCAACTTTTACAGCTAAAACGAAGATAGTTCCTATTAGGGAAGGTACGTATTTACGCAACCAGGTTTTTACACCAGGTATTTGCTTCCAAGTACACACACCAAGTACCGACCCGAAATACTTGCAAGACTTCAAGGTATTTTATACGTCTACTAGCTCAACTACGTAGGTACTCAACCGCATTAGTTTTTGCTGCGATTATGTCTCTTATCAGTAAGAGTCTACGGAACAATTTCGTATTCAAGTATTTTTACTTGAATGGTTTTTGTAAGTATTTATTTGTAAACGCGATTTTGCTCCTTATTTATAGTCAGTTACGGATCACTTTCCTATGCAAGTATTTTTTACTTTCAACAGGACTTTTGAGAATGATGACGCCGGACGTAAATCCTTTAGAATGGTGGCGATGTAATCAAAATACATATTCATATTTAGCTAAACTAGCCCGGGCAAAACTTAATGCAATGGCTACTAGCGTACCTTGCGAGCGATTGTTCTCCGCTGCAGGGAATATACTAACTGAAAGAAGAAACCGACTGGGGAGCCGCAAAGTTCAACAATTGTTGTTTCTTCACCAAAACCAAAGAACATAATTAATTAATTTAAACGCGATGTACATATTGTAAATATATAAAGAATACCCTATTGTAAATATGGAAGTGAGAAATTGAAAAAAACCTACAAGAAAATAACAAAAAAATAGGGAGCTGTAAATATGTAAGATAAATTATGTACCTACTGTAAATACTTTATATTAATCATAAAATGAATTGAAACCTTTTAACTACGCCAGCTAATAAAATAAATGAACTAACTTAATAATAATATATTTCCCAGCTGACAGTCCTAAGCCTGTTTTTAAGTAGGAAGGAAGGGTTTCATTATTCATTTAATACCGTGCTAACCTATCCATTGACAAATGAATGTATTCATAAGTAAATAAACGATCTATTAAACTATGGATTTTTATTCTACCTACCAGTTACCACGTGGTCTGACTGAATAGCGGTATTTAACTATTTACAACTTCATAACCACGTAGGTAGGTCCTCAATCAGATCTTCAACAGTTCAATAACCGCGTTAGTTTTCGCAAATGCGATCATGCCCCTTATCAGTAAGAATCGACGGAACAATTTCGCATGCAAGTATTTTTTACTTTAATGATTTGGAAGTATTTATTTGTAAACGCGATTTTGCTCCTTATTTATATGACATCACGGGTCAATTTCCTATGCAAGTATTTTTTGTTCCAACAGGGCTTTTGAATATTCGATTGTGCGTCTTATTTGTATGAAGTCATGGATCAATTCTCGATGCAGATAGAAAATACTTCAAAGTATCTCGAGCCCTGGTTTTAGGCCCTGGTTTCTTAAGGTGGACGTACTTGGAAGCCCTGGTACTCGATTTTGCAAGTACGACCCATGTCTAGTTCCTATAACCTATGAAGATTGCAAAAGTATTTGATTCAATTCGTAACGCCTATTTAGTGTGTTTTACAGATACATTTCCTTAAATATGTCTTCCTTTTATACCTCTCCTTATAATTCTAGTAATGTAATCCTTGTCTATATTTATTATAATAAATAAAATACACTTTTATTAATATAAGGCACAGGCACATCTTCCCATTTCAAGGCTTAAAATTTAATAGTGTTAGTACATTCAAATATTCAATAATTTAGCCAATTATGGAGTTAGTAATAATTCAATCTACAGTCGTAAGCACTTCTATTCTTTTATTTTTAAATTGTATCTATTACCTATTTATAAATTCCTCTTATGTATTTAAAACTGTAAATTTCCAGTTTTGCATTAAGAACAATCTTTAATGCCCTTTCATTGAAAAATAGTTATACTAAACTTTAAACATTTGTAAAGGCACTGTTTATAATTGTGCTATGTATTGCCAAATAATACTATTTTAATGAATACCACAAAAATATGTTACAAACTCGTTTACAGAGCATAACACATAATGCAGCGCACAGCGTCATTGTAAAATATTAGATACTTTTATCAAAATCTGTACGAAAGGAAATTTGGCTAGATTTTTTCTTTGAGTCATATTTTTATGTTTACTCTGAATAACGCAAATAACTGTTGTATTCTGATGCATTGAAAACTAACCTCAATCATAGCGCCAAGCGCTGCTTGCCAATGATTTAATTTGAATCGCAATGCAGCTAGCTGTGGTTATAAGTTCTATTAAGAAAACTTTAAAAGTTTTTATTACATATACCAGTCATCAGGACCTTGTAGTTTTAGCTAATATTATTTTATTACATATTTGTGCTAAATTTGTATGAAGTTATTTTAAACATATAACATCACGCGGTCTTTCCCGGAAGGATAGGTCAGAGGTCGATCTATAGTACACCCACATTTCGCCAGTTATTTGAAGTCCCTTATAATACCCCTATTAGCAAGCCTATTGCCACCAGCCGGGCACAAAGTAGCATTGGCATTTTAATCTGGTATTTTTTTGGCACAGCTTGTGTTTCCCTATTTCTTCCATATAATTGTTGTTGCTCATTATAATCGCGAAAGCTTGGAAACATAAGAAATGGCAAATGGCAGCAAATAATCATAGAAATAACTAGTACCAGTGGCGGATCCAGGATTGTCGTTTGGGGGGCTTAACCTCGGGTAGGTTTTAGCTAAGTATACACTACATAAAAAACATAACACACTTATTAAGTTAAGGATAATTGATGACAATTTTTCCTTAGGTTTGTAATGCTGCCTAAAAGTTAAATTAGAATAATATCAAGTTCATTTTAATTTGTCATGCTAGAACTCAGATGCTTTTGGGGAGCTTGAGTCCCCCCCCCCCCCCTCCTGGATCAGCCACTGACTAGTTTGGTACTCTAGCCCTCTTACTAATAACACAGAATAAAGTTATACCAGGAATAAGTATACATTTTCATAGATTTAAACTTTCCAACTTTATTCTGTGTTTATTAGTGAGAGAACTAGTATTCAAGGTACAATGTTAATACTGATAACAACAATAGAATACAATATAAGCTATTCTAATGATCTTAACTAACCCCTGGGTATTGGAAGCCTGATCTGAAGTTTTAGATCATTCACATGTGATGTCAATTCATGTTAGTTATTGTAAGAAGTTCAGTTATAACAATTTATAAATCTGAAATCAAGTTACAGAACCCAGAGGTTTGTGTGATGCTTAAAACTTAATACAGTCATGTGTATTATACTCTAAACAACCTATTGAACTTAACATAATATTATAAACCATATTTCAATAATTGCACCCAATCCAAACATGTCACACAAACCTGAATAGTTCAGCGGGTGCCTCTGAGGCACTCCTGTTATATATTGATGACATCTTGAGGTCACTAACAGGGCGGAGCTGCCAGAGAGCATCCTCGGGCTCCGTCCTGCGGCGCTTGGATGTGCCGGCTTCATCACCGCGCATCCCAGACGCCCGCTTTGTGCCTCTCAACGACATCTCGCTTAGTTGTCCACAACCTACATGTTCACGATTCTTCTACTGCTTTACACTTAGAACGCGGTAACAACATTGTGTAGAATGTCACATCATTCACTACATGGCACTTCAGTTTGCGTTCTGTAAACCTGGAAACAGTAAAATGTTTCTGTAATAATAAGTACTTTTATATTTAATGAGCAAAATGTTAAGAACTGTTGATGCTCTTTAATAAGTTAAACTATAAGCCTATTCTATCATACAAATTGCACACTCAATACAATTTATCAGGAAATTTTGACAGATCAAAATGAATGAGCACACTGAACCAAACAACAAAACAATGTGCTATACACAATATTAACACTAACTGAAAGTAATTTAGCATTGGTATCAGTATTAAAGCCTTGTATTTGGGATTGTTCAGTACAAAAGCTTTTGACATACAGAACAAAAATGTGAATTTCAAGATTCAACAATGTAAAATGAACAGGTGTTGAAACAGTGTGATCGTGTTTTACCTCGACATATGATATCGAAAGATCAATATACACCGAATTGGACTGTATTTTAGTGCATAAGTATGAAATTGAATAACAATACCGTTTGACGTTTCACTTTATTGCACGAGTAAAATGTATGGCGGGCCAGCGGTCGGACCGAGACTGTAAATAGCGGACAGCCAATTACAACAGCAGCCTGTTGACAATCTCACTTGTAGCCTTCACTGCTATACAAAATGCACTCACTAAACACCACCAATGAATCCAATAATTTCATTCTTTATCAATTAACCGTAAATATTTATCTCACGAATAGTCTCCATTGTAGGCTACATAACAAAGTTGACAACATAGATAGCAGCACTGTTTTGTTGCCAGATTGACGTGAGTCCTACGCATCATTTTCTCCATCGTTTCGCTATGAATGTATAACAAGTATACAACAGGTCGATTGTATATCAATTTGCAATAATGTACTATGTTAAAATACCTCATAGTTCACATACATTTTCTGTAACAGACATTTGGCGCCATTGATCCAAAAACTACTTTGATCACGTGACTATGTACGAATCACCAACGCAAGCCAAGTAAAATGGCCAAAACGCACATCGAGTTCATCTAATGTCATTGGTTTTGAAAGTAACTTGCCGCATAACATATACATGGAGATAAGATTTTTAATTCCTCAAAGCCGAGAATCAACCAAACACGAGCACATAGTTAATAAACATTGGATTTGTCAGCAAGTAGCACAAATTACTAGAATAAATTACTACATGAACATAGAGCCAGAGATATCAATAGGCAGTTACAGAAATTAGTCACCAGTTGGCGCTGGCGTGAAATAAAGTCAGTAAGTTGCTATACCTAAAAAATGTTTTTAAATAAGTAAAAATAAATTGTAGAACCATTGAAACAACAAAAATAGTTACCAACCAAGTCAATTGAAGTCATGGAATTATTTTTTTAATACTTTTGATAAAATGTTGGTGAACATTCATAATTATTTACATGTATTTATAATTATAAACATACGAAAAAAAAGGCTGCCAAAAGCCCAATTTAAAAATTACTTAGTTAAAAAAACCTTTGAGTAGATTTTATTCTAAGCAAAATAGCTGTTTGATATCGATAACCTTATATTTTATTTCTTAAGAATGTAACTACTGAATCAGTATACCTACTAAAAATACACAGTTTACGATTAAAATAAAACGTAGAGAAAATATTGAAATATTATTTATTGTTCTTGCAGCTGGTTATCAAATAAAATAAGTCAAAATTTAAATGAGACACCATTTAAAATTTTGACTACAACGTACAGACGCCAGCACATCACCCAATCTGTCAAATTTCTTTGATAGATTTTCATCTTTATTACATTATTCTAAGGTTCAATTCGGAAAATTTGACAGTTTGAGGTAGCTTCTGTACATACCGTAGAGAATACAATATTTAGTAAGAAAAGAAACAAAAAGATCACAGTGCCCACATTCCGAATAACGATAATATCGATTTGCGAGTGTTCTCACCCGTTTCGAATCGGCGTGAGCTCGATAACGATGTTCCTTGAATCGTCATAGAGGACGTAAAATGACATGCGCCATCTTTCAATAACGCCAACCATGCCTTAAGATAATATCACCGTGACCGCTGTCAAGAGTCGCATCATGTCTAACTTAGATTTAGTAGAAATAGTGCTTGTGGCTAGAGTAGCCACCTAACCAAATGAAAAAAAAAATGTGTGGTGTATTCAAGTTGTACATCCTACTAATAATACAAATGTGAAAGTTTGGATGTTTGTTATTCAATCACGCAAAAACGGCTGAACTAATTTGGATGAATTTTGTCACACAGAGTTTACAACTTGGAATAACACAGGATAATTTTTATCCCAGTGGGACGTTCTCGTGGGATGATTATCGATCCCACGCGGGCGAAGCCGCTGGCAAAAGCTAGTGGTGTATATAAGTTTTAACGTCGAGTGAGCACTGTTAGCGCTTTCACGAACGTTCCGTATTGTTGACAAAAATGACTGTCATAATCGTAATTTATGCCAAATCGGAACGCAAATTATTGATGTGAGCGCTGTGAGCAATATTTTTTAATTCGGTACGCAGCCAGTGTAATAATATTTTGCTAGGTACTGGGTACTGAATTATTTTTACAAAATGTGGTGGTCTATTCCAGCTACCAGACACCGAAGACTTCGGCTGATTTTAATTTAGGTACAATGCATCGCGGGTAATTACTTTAAAACAACTGATTTATAAAACACGAGCTAACATCTAAAAGTAATGACACAATCTGTGCCTATAATATATCTGTGCCTATAAGCTTGTCTTAATATGTAATTTCATTCTCAAAATCAAATTGACAACGGCCCAAATAGTTTATAGCGGATAATTACGAGTTTTTATCACGGGTATCATTTTCATGCTTGGTCTGGTCAATGAAAACTAGGTCAATACTGTAATACAAAATGGCCGCATTAAAATTCACCGTAGACAGAGTTAGAATACTCTGTCTACGAAAATCACGGTTCTTTGAGGGCAAAACAAATACATCTTTCATAAAAAATAAATACTTTGTAATTTTTTATTTAAAAAAATCAACTGATAAATCTAAGGGGACTACGTTATGGTAGCCCGCGAAATTCAAATTTTGTTACGGTTTAACTTGCCTTGTAGACATCAAAATGCGATTTGCGACCGGAACCACAAAGTAATAAATACTATTATCAATTGTTCTATTTAATAACTATTTTATGAAATTATGACATTTGATGCCAATTCTAACAACAGACTTGCATTCATAATTTTTGTAATGGTAGTTAGTGAATCATATTTTTGTTTACATACAACCAGACACCGCCGTCGCCGCCGCCGCCACCTGCAAATTACAAGAACACGTAATTTTAAATAGTATTGATGTTATACTGTGTGAAGGAACATATATACCACAAGCGGTACTGTGTTAAATGTAAAGTGCTAGATAGACTTCGTCCAACAAAAGAAGTTCCGCAGACGCGACGCCACAAGCATACGACAGAGACATAAAGCTTTATTATATTTAACTCAACATCATGTTACTGGCAGAGGCAGTAAAATGTAAAATATTTTATAAAGGTGTGTGAGGTAGGAGGGTTGTTGTTAGCTATATAATAATAATAATAAGTTGCAATGATAATCGATGTTACCATTCCACATGACGGGAACCTCGTGAAAGCTGAGAAAGAGAAACAGATTAAATATCTCGACTTAGCACACGAGATTGTTGACCTACGGAATGTGAACTCGGCTGTCATTGTGCCGATTGTCGTATCAGCCAATGTACTGATGGCCGAAAGCATCGATCAACATCTCTCGAGGCTCTCGTTAGGCGGTTGGGTCAAAGGCCTGATTCAGAAGGCAGTACTCCTCGATACGGCTCGCATCGTGAGGAGGTTCCTGTCTCTGGAGCCCTAACCACCGGTAGCTTGGACCCTGCTCCCGATACCGGCGGACGACTATTTTTTATATTTTTAAATGTTTTTTGTAAGGTTGTTTTATAAAAATATTTAAAAATATATTATAATATGTAAATAATTGAGTAAACGAAATAATAAGTTGCATTTATTGCCGTGGAACTTCTTTCGTGGGATGGACTTTCATTCATTGGCCATTGCCTAAATGACATTGAGATGGGGGTTGTTGTTAAACTTATTTTGTGAAATTGTCCTAAACATTGTATTGACCGAACAAGGTGGTAGCTTTGTTCCGATTTTGTCGGGCCAAAATGACCTTGTAGCGTTTTAATAGTAAGCCATTACTAAAATTATATATTTAGATTTTTTTTATCAGTGTTTATTAAAAATACATGACTTTATACTAAACAATAATATTAGACCTAATCAGACACAGTATACTATATTGTAGTCTGTGGACACAGGTCATCATTTTACTATATTCCTCATTCAAAATTGTACGTCGTGTAGTAAAAAAAAAGTTGCCCTCTCATATCTTTTTTTCATAAAACTAGTCTGCTTTTTTTGTTAGATGTAATTTTTATATTAATTAATTACTGCAAAGTGAAGGACAATCTTCACGAAGGATAGGCTCATCGTAATCTCGCGTGATACAATATAATACGACGTGTAGAATGTTGACATGACAACAATCTTATTGGGAACGTCCCTTATGCGTAACTAGAATCTTCAACGGACGGCAACAGACAATTTCGGCAAGATGTTGGTAACACTGTACACAGTACCTTCACTCACCTATTTAAAATCCTACCTACAACATAATTGGTTAAGTTCACAGAGTAGTTCTAATGATCGTGTTCGGCATCTTGATTATGATTACCCATGTAATTTTTACGATTGCAAAATTGCATAATAAAATATTTTAGTATTTTTAATTTCCATATAAATGTATAATTCACACAAACGCAACACGAATCTGTCTAAATTACGATCTATTACTATTCTCTATGTACGCGCACATTCCGCGTTACTAGACAAGGGCTAATATGCAACCAACTGAAAAAGAAAATGTAGTTCGCTCAAATCAAGATACATACCACACCCGTTTCTGGAAGGTCATCATATGAGGTCTTCAACTTACTTAACTAGATTTTTCAGAAAATATAATTATACCTAATGCTTAAATATTTCCAAAATCACGCCAGAAAAAGTAGTGGAGCGCTGCCTGTGTGAGGTATACCTACCTAAAACTACGGGATACTCCGCATGTCACGTATCGGGCTGTTATTTAAAATCAACGCAGCAATCAATTCATCTCCTAACTCATTTGCAGTTCATAGTGCACTTTTATCGAATAGATGAATAGCGGATATTTTTTCCACGAACCGTTAGGCAAAAACTCGTGTTTTGCTTTTACCAAAATAATAGAAATGGATAGGTTCTAATAAAAAAACAGGAATTGATACGTTCTAATAAATTTTTATTCAAGTTATTACAGAGTTTTATTTTATTAACAGTTTATATATTATGATTCAAACAATTAACTCTAAAAATACTAAACTACCTGAAAATCAAATAAATCATAGATTCTCATGATTATCTTTCTGGCTGACTAATAAAAAATGTACAAGTATCAAGATGTTAAAAATTATGTTGTAATACTAAGCATCATATATTTATTTAATTTATTGAGTATGTATATAAACTTTGAATATTAGAAACGTGCAAATATCTTTAAATGTTTTGTCATTTCATGTGCATTTCATACAGATTTTATTAGCAAGTCTAGCTTTTATAAAGCCGCAAATCCAACGAAATATAATTACTGTTGTTACAAACATTTTCCAGTACATCTCTATTATCTAAATCTTATAAATTACCCTTTCCGGTTATAGAATATTAATTTACAAAGTGATTATTTGAAGTACTCAACTTCGTTGTATAATAAGAAAGATAATTTCCTCATGGAATGATGACTAATTATAATTAAAATAAATACATTGAAACGTAGTGATTTTAAGAATTAATACTTTAACCCCAATTATGTTATTGTTCATCTGATAATGTATGGCGCTATCGCGATAGTAACAACCGTAGGCTGGCTCCGATGTTATTATGACGTACAGTTACTTTCATTTTTTTAATTGTGCACGACAAACCGGTTCGCAGCGAGTCTGACTCAGAACACGCCGACACACTTAGCTTGTCATTTGTAAATTAAGCATAACGCCATCTATCGGCACTTCAAGCAAACTTGTCATATTACATGAAACTTGTAAAATCCCTAGAAGTCATTCTTCACTCTAATAACATGAATAAATTGATATCATATTATAATGCACACTTAACAAGGGTTTATATACACATATTTAAAGTCGTTTTTAATTTATTATGCTAGTACAAAAACAGATATTTGTTTGTGACGTTGATAGTTTGGTACTTCGTAGCAAATGGCACGGTTCGTTAGAATTTGGTTGGCTTGCCTAAAGTAAACATCAAACACTAATAGTATCGTGTAGGTATTTATGAGTCTTGTAAGTATCAGGCAAAAATATCACAGATAATTTGCAACAACACCAAGTCGAAGAAATAAATCAAGAGTTTTAAATAACTGATACAATGTAGTCAGTTGCAGACAATTTAGTCATGCATGTTTTGCAAGTAGAGTGATAAATTGCCGCGTTAACTGGCTTGATAGAAAGATTATACCCCAGCCGGAGCTCGGGGTGTTATTACATAATAATCCTTGCAGTACCAAACACATTCAAATCAACACAATGCACAACCTATATGCAAACGAAAGATGTTTTATTGTACGCAAGAAAACTAAGAAGTTATTTCATTCAACGGGAAACTATGACACTGCTATTGCTTGGGAGTGGGGTTATCATGAAAACTGGTAAATACGCTTTACTAAATATATCTTACTATCAAAGTTCATGTTTTATGTCGAATGTTACATACAACATAAGACCAGTTTGACTGATCGGGGCATAAACTCCGGTATTTAAACAAAACTAAGGGGTGATATTTCAATAGTCAGATAATTTCTAGCTGAAAAATAATTACGTCAATTTTCTATCAAACCGCAATATTTATTCCTCAGATAAAAGTTATCTGACTATTCAAAAATCAGCCCTAAGATAAATTAGAAAAGATATGATTATTGAATGACAAAAAAAAAATAGGTTGCGCATATAATCTTCTAGGAAACTATACATAAAACTATTTGTATTTAACAGATCAAAAAGTAAGGGAAGGCTTCCCACATAGCACACATGTACTGGCCTCAAATAAAACGAAATATTTCCCGGTTACATATTATAAGAATAAGGCCCTAAAACCTAATACAGTAAATTGTTAGTTATTTATAAACTAATAAAGATGTGTTCTTAAAACTACATAACCGCTACTCTTTGTTATTTTTGGTATACAATCTTAATAATACAACTATTTTTTTTTTATATTAATACGTTAATTCGTATGATTATATTGTAAGATTCAGTAAAACAGTAGTGATTTTATTATGTGTGTGTGTCTATTTGGTCCAGAAACTACAAAATTCCTTTTGGATTTTTCTTTATCCTTTTCATGCCAAGTATTGAGCGAACGCTTTGGGCGAGTAAACATAATCTTTCGCGTTATTTAGGAGCTTTTAAAGTAACTACTCGAGGGAAGCTTGCACCAAGGCGTTCCCATAGCATTCGCCAACTGCCCGCGTGCGTGTATCTACAGTATGTTAACCGGGCCGAAACTGTGGCGGGTTTATCATCTTTGTCTATCAAATTGGTTTGGAATATTAAAACAGTTAGAAAAGAGACATCCAATAACTTCATCGATTGGTCGGCTTCATGGCGGCCTCACAAAATCGTCCAGATCGCACTAAATTGAATTTACAGGAAGCCTCTGAGTTGTTACACAAATATAACTGAAATTGATGTCCAAGTTAAACTTAGAAAGTACATATAAATTGAAAGATCAGATTGGTACTTTCTCGGATGCATATTACGAATAACTCACAATAAATCTACCTGTAATAAACTTAGTCTACGTCTGTCCAAGGGACCTAACATTAATTTACCTCCCTAACCCCGATACATAAGATATTGTGTTAATATTCATATTAGATTACATACTACAAGATTATTAACATTGTACTACAAGATGAAAGTACGAAGGAGAAACTTTATAAAAACTTGTAAAAACCTTTCCAATAGTTGTAAAATTTTCAATATTGATCTCTCACAGACTACATTATTAATATAACCATATTTCTGTCTAATAGATTGTAGAACCATTTGTATTGTCATCCGATATAGCTCAGTTTAATAAAATGTAGTCCGTATTAGATCTGCTTTACGTCTACTGGTCTACATACAGATAAACACACAATCCCGTATCATCAGATCCATTAATTTCTATCAGTCCATCACAATTTGCGTACAGTGTAGTAACAAACCTTATTTAATTTCCATAGCAAATTCAATTACAGAATCTACAAATAAACTAAGAGAAATTCAGGTAATGTTACTAAAAACAGGTACATTTACATCACTCTTTATGAATTTAATTAAAACATTGGAATAGTGGTTTAAAAAACAAACAGTTGTACATAAATGCCTCAAATTAAGTGCCGGAAAAATACTTGCTAACAATAGGTCATAAAAAAGGAATGATATTTGAATACAATGTTTCATAACGTATGTAATGTTTGAGTGTGATACCTAAATAGAATTTATAATTTTGACGAAGAACTACTTGACATGTGGGTACTCAAAAGACATAAGATACAATTTCCTGTAAAATACAACAGTTATCCCAAATGACTTAAACATTATTCACTACAGAAAGTGGCGCCAAGGAATATTTTGAGTAGTCCTATCAGTTACAGCATTCAAATATAATAGTTTTTAAACATATTCCACATCTTACTTGCGATTTTATCCAATAATAATATTTTTAATTTTAATAAAACATAATTTGTACATCTCAATCCCTACAAAGAAGCAGCATTATATACTTGTGCGAAATCTATTAAAATGTAGTTCATATGGTTTCAAGAATAATTTCGATGCTACTGATGTATTTTTGTTCGATAATTTATTGTCTGCTTCCTCCCGGTTTTTAAAAGCGGTGTCTACATAGAAAGTAGCTTAATAAGCAGAACTCGAGTTAACTTTTGTGATTAGCTGTAGTAATTAACAACAGCCAATGATATAATTTAAATCTGTTAGCTAGTTTTTATATGATAAGCTTTTTATACTGAATAGGCATATTTTTGATACCGTACCTCGTTTTCACGTTAAACTAAAAATTCACGACAGTATTATCACAATAAGAAATGAGTTGGGGAAACATGTTTCCCATTGAAAATCAACTTAGAGACATACGAATTAAATAATGTCGGGCAATCTAGTTTACCAAGAATTCTGGGCCTAACCACTTAGTTAAAAGAGGCACGCAGGGTTTGGGCATTGACGAACTACCCCCCTAAATTAAGGTTATAGGTCGCGCACGTTAATAGGTGCAATTGCTTACTGGTGTTCGAAGGGGGATGTCGATTTCGAATTCCAACCCTAATAGGCCACAACGATTATTTGGTTAACAACTGTACGCCCCTCTTCATGCAGTTGGATTCAAGGTAGAAACACTAAGATTCTACGTAGAACACTCGAAGTACTCATTTATTTAAATTATTTGTGTGTTGCCAACAAAGGGATGTAGCATTCTTAGGTTTTTTTTTTTCAATAACTTAGATATGGGCATTACTTTTAATTGTAGGGAATGTTTTGTTGTTGGTTGCATGAATCGTGCGCAAAATGACAGCGCTTTTTACCCGACTGCACCATAAAAAAGGGTATTGTTTTTTAGACTAACGTATTACTGTACAAACATGCACTGTTTTTAAATGGAGTATGTTATCTGTATCATGCAAAATTATTTAATAATTCGTAATTCTGCCTGCCAAAATACTTTTTTTTTATATTTGCAAGTTATTTTGGAGACTGAAGACTCCTTTCCACTATTACGCAGTAATTTTTATTAAGTTTTAAAGGGATGTTCAAGCACGATGAACGAAACTTCTGTTACGGATGGATTAGAAAATTGATTTGAACTAATTCGGGCTATTGTCTGTTTATATAATATATAGTAACATGTGTAAGCTGTATATGTATAGTTTTATAAGCATAAGTTCCATTTTTGAATTTGCAAAGGAATAGGCAACTTGTTCTGTAATGATGTGTTAAGTATTTATAATCCGTTTGAAATAAGATTACACATTTAAATAAACCTTTTTTACAGTCCGTTCAACTGATTTTGACTTCTATTTCGTCGGAAGGATGATAAATGGCATCTGCAGTAAGCAGTTGGTATTGTAACCACATTTTTGCTTATAATGCCATCCTTATACCTACGGATTAGAAGTCATAATCGGTTGAACGGACTGTAAAAAGTTTTCTTTAAATGTCTAATCTTATTTCAAATGGAATATAGGTGTGCTCTATGCTTTCAAACCAACTTTTTCACCCACTGACACTAACCTTTCCCTATGTGAATATTATCATGATGAGGGATTAAAAGCAGTCAGCACATGCATCATTAATAAGCATTATTTATAGATCTCATACTATAATATTATTGAATTGCAACAATAAATACATCTATTAATATACTAACATGAAACACATTATGTACTGCTAGTGCAATCTTCATAAAATTAATCCATAAAGCAAATATAAAAAGTTGACAATATAAATAGAGATTCTGGTGAAAAAACAAAACTCACATTCATTAAAAACCTGTCCCCCTATTTTCAAACGAAGTGTTAATACTAACATTCATTTTTAATCTGTGTTCCTCCTATTTTCACACGCAAGTGATAACATTATCGCAAGTTAAGACATTTTTAAATAGGAATGAAAACATTCAGAAAATATAGCTCCTACCAAACGCCGTCTAACAAAAATTTGGCATTTACTAAGTCAACATTAATTAACTACTTACTACATATTATATATTTTGCCTCAGGACTACGATTTGATCAGTTTTGACTACATTTTTAGATGATAAAGATGGATTCCTGGTGTGCGAGGAGGAAGTCAGTGAAGTTGTTGATTGGTGCGATCGAAGACAGCGACATCTGTCCGGTGGGCGGCCAAGCGAGGTTGGGCCCGAACACCACCGCCAGGTTGTTGGTAGTCATCTTGTTGAGACAACTCCTGTCTTGGACCTGTGGAAGAACCGTTATTCAGTACGGAAGAATAAACCTTATCTACCGCGTTTTAGAACTGATAATCTCATAAGACATTATGTATGAGACAGTGTGGTTTGGTGGATCGAAAGAAATTAGATTTCGGAGTTTGATTTAATTATGTTAATCGATCAATCTTGGACACAAATAGTTTATTTTTTAAATACAATTATATTTCGGTACAGCCGGTTTATTAGGGGTCCTTTCGAACCAATCGTGGGTTAGTACAAACCTTCCACAGAAATTGGAATATATATTTCAGCAACTTGTAGTTGTCCAGTGGCAAGCGCTCCAGAATCAGGATCTTAACCTTGCGCGGTTTGTCGCGAGCCGACCAGTCTATAAAAGAAAAAACAGAAAAGTTAGAAGCAAGTTACACTATCTCCATATTGTAAATATTTAAGGCCAGTAAGGTCATCGCCTCTGGCTAAGTTCAGATTAATTTTAATCATCTACACAACCTAAAAACAATAACAAACTTTGCTTCTATGTATGGAGCCTATTATTTATGACTTAACCATAACTGGCGAAACGTGGGTGTTAAAATAGGCCAGTGGCGTAACTAGGGTGGTAAAGGCAGGGGAAGAGCCCTGGGCGCATAACGAAGGGGGCCGCAAAAACTCGCCAATTAATAATAATAATAAAAACATCAATAAACCATCATTTCATACTGTCACTAAGAAATCTGAAGAGCTACTTGAATATATTGTGGAGTACGAGGATCAAAGCGTAGTTCCGAATCTGCTTATTTCTATTCAAACTTTTTTAAATTGTAGCATTGCATGCGATTTTTTTGCAAGTGCATACTTTCGTTATTGAAGGCTATACTTGGTCAAGAAAGGTTATGCGCCCTAGCTTTGCTCAGTGTAGACCGAGAAGATAATTTACGAAGGGGCGTAAATGTGATGTCCTAGGCGCCATTTTCTATTGGTACGCCCCTGCCTATCCCTTCGGGAAATAAAGGCATGATGTTATTTTATTTCTTTGTATGAACTTCAAACAAATATCTTGAAAACATGCTACTGCTATGCCACGTAGAAAAAACTTACTCTGGAAATCCATAATTTCGTCGTACAAATCGAAAGTAAGAAGCGGCTCCTCTAAATCTCTGAAGAACGTCTTCAGTAGCACGGCTGCGTTATGGGGATCGTGCTTGAAGCGAAGTGGCTCGCCGCGGTTGCAAGCCCGCTGGAGCTCCTTGATCACTAGCATGTTGGCCGAGCGACGGAAAATACCCTCGGTCTCTAAAGCTGAAAACACGGCTAATATTACAAGATACTCCCTCGACAAGAGCGAATAAAAGATTTATTTAAATAAATAGTCGAATATATTTTGCTTCTGCGTCATCAAGTTCTGATCCAAGCGAGCCTCAAATTGCTGTTACAATTTGAAAGAAGATCGCAGTAATTAATATATTTGGTGAGCCACTGGTTGGAATGCCCACCATACAGATGTAAGCATTTCATTGGCAGCACGGCTGTGACACGGTGTCCCAGTGTAGTATAGCTTTAACAAAAACCCGTGAGTAATTTATCCACTAACCGTCAGGCTGTGACAGAAACTCAACGCACTGCCTCACGACTGGCGGGATAGCGCCAACCATATTGGCATTATTCTCCTTTATGAACGCCAGAGAAACGCCAAATTGTTGAGTTGGCGGCGGGGACAGGCTGCTCTTTGGTGCCTTCTGGTACTTAGCGATCGGTGACGTCTCGCTTGGGGCCGAGTTCTGACGAGCAGACTCGGCAGCTCTCGGGTTCTTCGACAGCAACACCCTGTCATACCTAGAAATTTAAAAAAAGTTATTAAAATTGACTCCAGTATCTATGTAAAGTTGGAGATAGAATGGGAAATCAGATATCATGCTTGATTGTTACAGACTACACACCATCGTTTTTCAACACTACGAGTAAATGCTGGTGTTAATGCATTCTTGTTGGCTTTATGACCCACGGATACCCAAACTGATTCATATGTGTCTATATCCTCAACGCAGATCTCCTCAAAGATAGTTGGTAGAGGACGCGCTTCACGAAGCTCAATTCTACCCTTAGTTCTGCGTATCTGCTGAGCAGTGGGCAACGAAGCCGCTTGATCTTGTTGGTGAGGCTTCAGCTGTACAGGTCCAGCTGGCTCAGATAAATCGAGAACGTTAAAGTTCGAAGCCGTTGCTGGTATTTTTTTAATTTCGAACATCTCCTCAATGTTGTCATTTTCCTTTGACCTTTCCAGTTTGCCATCTGCCGGATCCGCCCTCCGCGTCGGTGCCTCTTTTACTTTAATTGACGAAACAGCTGGCTGATTCTGGTTTCGACGTGTACTCGGCATAACAGTTGCCCTACGCCGCTGGTTAATATTCCCCATTCTCCAGAATTATTAACGTTATTGTGAACCATTGAACTATGGGCGAGGTAGGGTACGGCCGGTGGTCCGAAGAAAGTACTTGTTACTGATGGTACTTGTAACAGGGGATAATTCAACAGCTCTTCGTTTAGTCGTCAACTGTAACAAAAGCTGTTACCGACTTCGAGGTCGGTAATCTAAAAGACGAAGCAACTGGAAGGAAGACTCGATAATGCGCCAAATTTCATGCAAAGTTGGGCTACCAAGTAATAAAAACAATGAATATAGCTAGGTTTCGAATGATGTAGCTGGGTAAAATAAACCTATGCAAATAATGAAACAGGCCAGGCAAGTCAATATTTTGCCATTCCTTGTAAATTTTGAATCATGATGCGCCGTTTAGACCTGTCGGTAGTTCTACAAATTCACATTTAATTGAAATGTATCGATCCCAATGATGTCCTAAGTTTTCAACATAAAGATGCCCAACTAGCACTTAAGTAGGTGTCAGTAAACATTTATTTAAGTTTAAAAAAAAACCTTAGGCCGCTTTAATTATGAAAACGCGAAAGCTGCAGATTTCATTTTGTATAATATTTTAAGATTCTTAGTTGTCTCATTCCACATCCCACAAATGCTTGTATTCAAGTGTCGTTCGGAGTCAGGTTGCTCGCCAGTACCTCAGTTAAACCATTGGGATTGTTGCCTCTGACCGATACCTCATTGGAACATAAATAAATGTTCTGCATTATCAATAATGCTGTGTCAGGGGCTCATTTCCGTCAATAACAACTGAATTATTTAGATAGCCGTACATGTTACTTAAAATTACGTTTATTTGAACATTCAGACCGGTTTACCGTATCGATTTACTTTAAATATATTTATATAAGGTGTTAAAAAATTAATGTTCCGAATTTCGTGTACTTGATCAGTATAAAAAAGTAATATAGATACTTAATGCAAAAAAATCATAATTGAGCGATTTTAATTTTTCACATACAAAAACAATTTAGTAAACTATTTTTACATACACTATACAGGGCAGCGCACACGGCTCTGCGCGATATTGCGCCACCGCAGCGCGAATCCCGCTACGCCTTTGCGTTCGCTTCAGTCACCCGTTAACTGTCGCGGGGTAAGGGTGTGTCGCCCTGTGTCATTTCGCAACTTAAATGGCCTCGCGCTGTTTCGTAAATTATGTACCTCTACCCACCATAATGCCGTTTACGTATACAAATCGCAGTATTTAGATATGATTGTTTTTTATTTTGGGTGGGAAATCATCAAATAACTTCTCCCGATCTGGGTGGATCAGGAGGGCGTGTCAGACTTTTACTGACTAAAACCCACCCGTGCTCCCTCAGTTGCCTGTGTGCCAGGGGCGGTGGTATCTCTTTTGAACAACCCGCACTAGATATGATTGTGTGCTACATCATATCCGGTGAAAGTTTAGGTGCAGCATGTAACCTGTACCGTGAACTGTATAGTGACCAACGACGAGTGCTTGTTATTCACATCATCCTGGGGGTCTACCAGCGTTTATTGGACCATGGCCAGTTTCGCCCTCGTCAAGCAGACGCTGGCAGGCCACGGCTCTCTGGTAACGTTGAAGAACGAGTGTTGGACTACTTCAATGACAATCCACACGCGAGCACACGTGACGCAGGTCGGGACTTATGAATAAGTCACGTCACCGCGTGGAGAGTGCTACACAAAGAAGGCCAGTAACCATATATTAGGTCTTTACCTATGAAATTGCCGTTTTGCAGTACTGGCCATTTCAAATCAAAATAATTTTTGTTTGGGTAAGAATTCTAATTTCAAATTAATTTTATTTTAAAAACATGGATTTTTTTTTCCAAAAGTAGTCATTTGTTTATTGATTAGTGTTACATTTTCATCGCATTTCAATCTTTTTCGTCATCATGGATACGTTAAAAATTCGAGTAATTATGGAATATGAGTACCGTCGTGGCAGCAACGCGGCACAAGCGGCACGCAACATCAACGACGTTTACGGAGCTAACACTACAAACCAACGCACCACCTGTTATTGGTTTGCTCGCTTCCGTTCTGGAAATTTCGACCTGAAAAATGAACCTCGCGGTCGTCCGAAGACTTTGGTCGACAATGACGAATTAAAGGCGATTGTGGAAGCTGATGATACACAATCTACGGCTGAATTAGCAGCAGCTTTCGACGTTAGCGTCTAAACAATATTGGTCCATTTGCGTCAAATTGGCAAGGTAAAAAAGCTTGACAAATGGGTGCCCCACGAACTCAATGATCGTCAGCGCGAAGTACGCGTCGAGACGTGCCTTGCACTGCTCAACAGACACACAAATGAAGGAATTTTGAACCGCATTGTTACCTGCGATGAAAAATGGATTCTGTTTGATAACCGCAAGCGCTCAGCAAGTTGGTTGGATCCTGGTTCAGCACCTAAACAATGCCCTAAACGAAAACTTACCCCTAGAAAAGTGATGGTCACTGTTTGGTGGTCTAGCGCCGGTGTGATTCATCACAGCTTCTTACCAAACGGGGTGAGCATTACTGCAGATGTGTACTGTGAAGAACTGAACACAATGATGGAGAAGCTGGCACATCTCCAACCAGCATTGGTCAATCGCTCGTCTCCGCTGCTCCTGCACGACAACGCGCGACCTCATACTGCACAGCAGACGGTCTCCAAGTTGCAAGAACTGGGGTTGGAAGCTCTCCGTCATCCGCCCTACTCACCAGACCTTGCGCCTACAGACTACTACTTTTTCCAGAATTTGGATAACTTCTTGGCGGGAAAAAAATTCAATACCCGAGAGGCAGTACAAAATGCCTTTGAAGAATTTGTTGCCTCCCGTCCAGCTGATTTCTTTAAGAAGGGCATCAATAAACTGCCACTGCGATGGCAAAGATGCATTGATTGCATGGGTGATTACTTCGATTAATACAAATAAAAAATACATGAAAAAAATTCGTTTAAATTTTTTCATACAAAACGGCAATTTCATAGGTAAAGACCTATTATTTTTTTTAGAGTACAGGAACTAATCCCAACTCATTACAAACCGTGGTTTAGATTCTGTAGGTGATTGGTGGAAGACCCTGGTCGTAAAATTATCTGGACAGACGAGTCCACTTTTAGTAGAGTGGGGTTATTAATATCCACAACGCACACTGGTGGGCGTACGAAAACCCACGAGCCGTGGTCCCTGACCATTTTCAGAACCGGTTCTCAGTGAATGTGTGGGCGGGAGTCAGGACAGACGGTACTCGGGACAGTCTTCTTGGAACGCCTTAACGGCGAAGCATACGTACAGTTGCTCGAGTCTGGAGATGCTGGACGATGTTGTTCTTGACGAAATAAGGGACCACTACTTCCAGCAGGATGGAGCGCCCGCACACTACCACCGAGAAGCCCGTACGTACCAAGATATTACCTATCCTAATCACTGGATAGGCCGTGGTGGGCCTAATGCAAGGCCGCTTCGATCGCCCGACCGTCGAGTAAAAGATTTGGTGTATGGGCATAGTGGCAATAATATTCGAAACGTGGACGAATAAAAAATCCGTATAGTTAGTGCATTCGATATAATTAAAAGTGACAAGGACATATTAATTCGAGTGAAAAAAAAATGTGCTACGTCGGGCTAACTTATGCATAGAACGAGGTGGTGGACATTTTCAACATCTTTTGTAAATAAAGACTTTTTGTAAATAGCTAAATTATTGTAAATAGGTTGATTTTTTTTTTTTAAGCATACCAACATAATGAGCTTACTTTATTTAAAAACAGTAATTGAATAAGCTATTTGTAGGTAAGTTCGATAAATTGCCAGTCCAAAGTCTGAGAAATGTGATGGGAAAATTAGTACAAGATTTTTACGAAGGAATTGACCTCGCGTGGCTGTTGCCCTTACGGTATAGGTACGGTGCGCATGTGCATATTTAATAATTAGTGCATGGGGAAAATATTGCATATCTTTGAAACGGATTGTCGTGTATAAATAATTTATTCGTGATTATTTTTTGAATGTCATAAAAAAAAAAAAAAACTCCTTAAATTTCTAAACGTAATTCTTTTAACACCTCATAGAAAAACACACATACAGTGGTAGCTTTGTTAGCTACTTAAAGCAGTTCGAACTTTTATTTCAGTGACTTAAAACCTTGGGGCTCCATCATCAGACCAGCTCCTTTGTCCCAGATTATTAAAGAAGCCAGTCAATAAAGCTCTTACAAAATTATAAGCAATTTCTCAATAAATCGATAAAGCTTTCTTGGAAACCTTAGTCAAAACAATACAATTTCAATACACAGTTGCATGCCCAATTAAAAGCCTTGAAACGTCTAAGGTGAAGTGCATCAGATAGCATGTTCTATTCCTGAATAATATATTCGAATTATATCGTCACCTATGAAACGCAGGTGCGCATATATCGATCACGTTTAAATCCGAGTGAAATGGCAACATTATTTAAAGATCCTGGTCACCCTGGTTGGATCCTAGGCGTTAAGATTGATTCAACGTTCGCGTTATTACTTGACACTGCCCTCCTGAAGCCCAGAAAAGATCAAACAATTAATTTTGTAACTTTATTGATTAAAGACATTATTTTAAAGTTTCACCGTAACAGAATAAAATATGATCGTATAAGTATGTTAAGCATGACCATAATCAGCCTATAATGTTCCCACTGCTGGGACACACGCTTCCTCTGTGAGAAGGGGCCGTAATCCACCACGCGGGCCCAGTGCAGGTTGGTAGTCGTCACATGTCTGAGAAATGTTGGTTCTAGATCCTAGATTTCTCATGATGTTTCCCTAACCGCTTTGAGAACAGGTGTGATAAAATAATTTACACAATTAAACTGACTGTCTGGGTTCGAAAATACGACCTACAACCCGTAACTCACGGCCGTGGAAGGGGGCGGGGATATGTCCTTGTCCAATAGTGGAAATCTTCCGGTGATTAATGGTGATTTAAAAATCTAGCTAAAACAATATTAATTGTCACCATTGATAGAGAAAATGGCCACTGAAGATCAAAACTATATCAATAACTTTAAGTGCCTAGTCTTAATATAGCGGAAGGCCAGCTCAAAGAAACCAGGTGATTATGCATCTAAAATTAGAAGTCTGGACTGACCCGATTTGGTAGTCTCTTAAATTTTTTACTTTCCCTATCCAAGGTTCTATAAAATATAAGAAAAGCATTTTTGATTATATTAAGTCTGAAGTGGGAACGCCCACAGCTGGGACACGGGCAGTCAGTTCAGTTTCAGGGGCTTGAACTAAACTGAACTAAAACAAACCGACCGCCAAATAAATTGGGATAGTCTCTGTGATATGAATGACGATGATGATGTCAATGTGTATCAAAGTAAAAGATTCTAAAAACATAACACATTATTTAAACACACAAAGTTTTTTTTAAACCTAAAAGGTTTAAACAAAAACATATTTGTTAAAAAATGTCTTATTTTCGATTGCATTTTTTTTTAACTATTCTAAACAGTTAACCTATTGTTTCAGGGTAAGATTCACGATGATCCTATGAAAACTGGTTCTTAAGGATAACTAGAGTCAGATTTCTTAAAAAGTTTGAAGAAGACGAAGACCCAAAAGACACCCCTGATCAAAAGTTATTATATTTAAACCACAAACCCCTCTATAATTTAATTTTGTTCGGTAACTCGAACTTTTTGTCTGTGTGTAATTTTAAATGAACCTTAATACTCCGTGATAAAGCTCAGTTTATGTTAGATTAACAGTTTATTTTGCTCTGAGCTCGCTTACTATAGCTATTTTAAACTTGTTTATTTATTGGACTCGCCGAGACGACCTGGATGCGTACCGCGAGGGCTGGTTCGAGGTGGCGCAGAAAAAGCGTTCCTGGAAGGACTTGGGGGAGGCCTTTGCCCAGCAGTGGGACAGTATAGGCTAAACAAAAAATAAAAAGCTAACACTTAAAATAAAACTCGAATAAATTTTAGTTATAAATTCCGCACAAACTACATTCAGGCCTTCCACTGATTTGACTCTACCATAAAATTGCACTTTTGAAAAACAAGAATGAATAGTGCCTATTTCTTAAATATAGTTTAAAAAAAAGTCTTAGCAAGATCTGTTTAAAACTGGCACAACTTGAAAAATATTTCCCGCGCACTTCATATCTAATAAGTTATCACAATTTATTATTAGACAAATTAATGATTTCCTTTGAAATTCCACAAACAATTCACACAATTTTTCCAAATGTCTTGCTTAATTAAATAAGCTATATGTTGTAAACACGTAACGTACTTTATCAGACCACAACAAGTGAGAAAGCAGGTAATTTTAGAAAAAAGACAAATTAGATATGAGTTCCCGGGACGGACACGCGAGGAGTGTGACCACTGCAACGTCGGGGTGTGCTTTGTAAGTGGAGGCTAGTCCGAATGTAAAGGGCTGGTCTCACTATACCGCGGGTTGCAGTTTCTTTAAAGGCGGCGGCGGCGTGTCGCCGCTAAGTTTACGGAACGATAAAGGTGCGTACAGTAAATTTAGATGCGGCAAGGGGCTCGTACTTAAATCTGGTGTATGAAAGCAATATTGATAATTTCAAAAAATGTTGTTATGAATGAAAATTAATAGAAAATGCAGTTAAATGAAAAAAAATTAAGAGTCCCGTTCTTTCCCGTTCTAGAACGGTTCTCGGTGCTAACTCACCGATCTCAAGTCTGTAAAAAAAACTAAATAGTTGCAGTGATCGCACAGATGACATCCACCATGACAGCATAGAAAATTTTATAAAATTATGATTAAACACTTTACCAATGATCGCGCTACTGAATATTTATTTTAATTTCAATTTTATGATTAGATCTCTTATTAATTTTTATTTATTAATGTTATCAATCTGTTTTTTTTTCAATGATTTTATATATTTTATTATTGTTACGCATGGATTTCCAAAAATTATTGAATAACTTTAATTGTAAATATCCTTTTTCGCTTTTTATTATTATGTAAAATCATAAATTGAACATCTTGTGTTAGCCTTTAAGTAATTGTTGCACTTATGAACGTATTGTGTAAACAATTGTTGGCTAACCTAAATAAATAAATTTATTAGAATCGTGAACATGACTTTTTCGTTAGGAGGTCCCATGCGAGATTTGACATTTGCAAATTGAGCATAATTATTCGTTTATGTTTTAAAAAAAACTTTTTACATAACAAGTTGCAGGAGTCTTGATTTTTTTTTAGACTCAAAAGTGCGCCTAGTTGATACTTTACACGGTTTTTTACTTTTTACACGGTAAAGCGTCAATGCACATACCCATATTACCCAGAGCAATAATTACTTTACCATTCATTTAGCAGAGCGAGCAAATGGTAAACGAAGTGATTTCAATAACAGTTCGTGAAGAAAAATAGATACGACACACCGTTTCGGTCCGATTTTTTTTTAATGCATTCAGAAAATTTTCAAAAACTGTCATAGCATTTACCACTCAAATAAATAGGTCACGCGGACTCCAAATATTACAAAAGTTCCGAATACATGCGGACCAAATGAAACATGATAAGTTAAGAACACTAGGTGGTCTAATAAAATGTAGGGTAGTTAAAGATACTCACTCAAGGACAGCGTCGGGTATGCAGAGCTTATCCAGATTCAAATACTGCTGCAGCTCATGTAGGTAGTTAACGTACATCATTTTCCTGCCAAACTTGACACTTATGGCGGGCTTTAGCATCTGCCATACTATACGTATGAAGTTCGTTGGGTGTACGAGATACAAGGCTTTTAAGTTTTTCTTGTACTTTCTATCGAATGCCTTGTACGCCCTCCAGAGCCAGGAGAGAGGGGGTTTGTTCTTGCTGGTCAGACCACAGTGGAAGTACACGACGCTGTAGTCCTGCTCCACGTACTTGTCTAGTGTAAACATCAGGTACCTGAAACGTTTACAATTATCAAGATTAAAATTACTGCTGGACTAAAACATGGCATGAAAATGTCTGATTAACGTCGTAAATAAATCTCATAAGAAAAAAAATTATTGCTCCCGCAAAGTATGAACAGTTGCAGAATTGAAAACATATCAGAAACGCATGCAAGCTATGAAAACGAAAATGTCTATTAATAGTTCAGATCATGGACGGTTACCGTTACCAATAAAATACCGGTAAAGCTACCAAAATATTTCGTTCCGTTACGTTAAATATTTAACGTTCAAATTACCGCTAAATCATAGGATTTACCGGTATTTAAATGGCGTTACCAATATCGTTATTTCGCTAAAATCTAACAAGAAGCAACATTTGTGCGACGTTGCCAAACCAAAAAAAGCGCCTCACGCACCTTGCGTTCGGCTCTTCTAAGCTGAGCGGCAACAAAGCATGTTACGACGATCGGAAAGATACCAATACGATATGACTCGCGCTCGCGCATTTTTCATTTCATAATCATACGGCACACAAACATAGCGTCGCGTACGCCGAACGTACCTACGTCTACTGCCTTTGATTTATCAACTTGTCGTTTGTGTAAAAAAAACTTTTATAGGCCGAAAGCAGTTTCAACCTTTCAAATTAAACCGTATTATTATAACTATATTGTTACTTTTTAGTTAGTCTTATGTCTTTATGCAGGTACAGTCGACCATACATATCTAGATACAATATTAAAACCTTTCTCATATCTTACGTACCTTATAAAGGCGCTGTCAAGGTAAATTTTATTGTATCCAGAAACATGTGGGTAACTATACCTTTTTGGAGTCAGGAATATCTCGTTTTATAGAAATATTCGATCGCAGCTAATTTGAGAATTTTTTTTTTCAATTTGTGCCACCCTATTATTATAATTTTCTGCACCACGTCCTCGCGATTGTCAAATACGATTATAGTTGTGTCAATATTTTTTATTTCAATTTTGAGATTTTTTTGGCAGAATAACTCATAGCCAACATTAAACAAACGAACTAAACTATTACTTAGTAAGTTTAGTTTGGTGTAAAAGAGAATCGGCACCATTATTGTATACGCGCCGAAGGTAGTCATTCATGGTTTCAGTTTTCGCGTTTATGGGCCTGCCACCCTGTTTATTATAATTTTCTACAGCGCAGAAACAATATTATATGCACGCCGAAGGTCAACGCAGCGCAGGAACAATATTATATGCACGCCATTCATGGTTTCAGTTTTCGCGTGGATGGTCTTGCTACCCTGGTTATTATAATTTCCTGTTAAAATATTATATACTTAATAACTCGAGCAGAAAGAATAAAAAAGTAAAAAATTGTAAATAAAGCATAATACCAAAATAAAAGCCTCCTGAGGGGCAATTCTCGTAATTTTAAGAACGTTCACAGTCTGATCTGTCTCAATCTGTCAAAAATACCTGTAGTATCCATAAATTTTTGACTAGTTTTTGACATTTGACTGTCGCTGAGATGGGACTGCGACTGGATTGTGAACGTTTTTAATTACGAGAATTGGCCTTCTGGTATAAAGGTCGCGATAGCTTACATATGCAATACTGGATTGTTTCTGATGGTCTTGCCATCCCGTTTATTATAATTTTCTGCAGCACAGAAACAATATTGTATACATGCCGAAGGTAGTCGCACGTTCGGCATGTATATAATATTGTTTCTGTGCATACACCGAAAGATGCTAGTCTCCCCACAGTCATTGTTAGAAAGAGATAGACGTATAAATTACCGGTATAACAATTGTTACTTTTACCGATAGTAATACTGGTAATTAGATAACGTTAACTGACTTTGGGTATCGGTATTATTATCGTTAACATAACGGTAATTGGTAACGTTATAGAAAAAATACCGGTAATTCGGTCCCTGGCCAAGATTGAATAAAGCTCTGTCCATCGAACGCCTTGCATAAGTAAGTGGCCACGTAGACTTTCACTGATCCGGCACTATTCTAGTTTGTTGCTAAAGACAATGAAACATGGAAGTTCGACTGTGAAGATATGCTGCATGCAACTGGTTGATTTATTAGCTTAAACAATCATTTAAATCTTCGCACAGCGCACCGCACTACGAAGGTTGAAATGGTTTCACATAGAAGTTTAAAATTTAAAAGTAGTCGTGAGTCGCAAAGTTGTCGTACCTGAGTAGTTTGTCAGGATGCAAGTCCTTGCTGGGAGGTAATCTGCAGGCTGACACCACGATGATGCGGCGGCCGACCTCGTCGTCCCCCACCACTTCCACCAGGCCAGTCCCGTTGAGTTCCGCGAACGAATCGTCTAGTGACGATGAAATCTAAATGCAAGTGTAACAACGTGTTAAGAACTTTGTTCCTCGCAATTGCGACCTATTTTACCTACTGTTATTATGTTTACATAATCAGCCGCTAACGTTCCCACTGCTAGGAAACAGGCCTCCTCTATGTGGAGGGAGTGGTCCAGTGTGGGTAAGTTGGTGTCACATGTCTCTCATGTTCTAGGACATGTCTCCTCACGATGTTTTCCTTCATCGTTTTGGAGAACCGTGGCCCTAGTGTGGGCTTATTTAACCAACTCGATCTAGCTTTTGGCGCTCCGATTGGTCCTTCATCAATCCAGGGTCAATCGGAGCGCCGAACGCGCTCGATGCGTTTGATCGAGATAGTTAAAAGAAACTCACACTAGGGCCTCAGATATGATAAAATAATTTACACAAAGTAAATGAAAAAAAAATAGAGCGCCCCCTAGACGAATAATGACATTTTCCCGGGCATATTATATTTTTTATTTTTTGGCTTTTGCTAAACCATAATTACTCATCAAATCTCGAGTCAAACGCTCAAATTCCAGAAAAAATGTGAAAGCACCCTTAAATAATATTGGTACGTAACTTGTTCGTAACGATGTCTGGGTTTCTGGCCCATGTATAATGCCATCTCTTTCGCAGGCAACAAGTGGAATTACAACTGGTATTGCTTTTTCCACGATCGATCAAAAACAATTGCTTTTGTGCTGTTTGTTTGCAACAATTCAATGTCAATGTTACATTTCTTCTGGAGTAAGAGAAAATATTATGGTTTGTTGAATTAATTAACTATCGATCGCTAGCATTTTCACAGTGTAAAGAGAAAGTTGAAAAATGTTACGTTTTTTTCAACGTAGCTGTAGTTATTGCTACGTCCGAACGGAGATGTGGCTACGCACTTTCGTAGCAATTTCGTAGCGCGTCGCGTTGAGCTCGCATGCTCGCCGTAGCTGTGTTTATTTCATTCTAGTGTACATTTTTGATGCATAAGTTTGTGCACACTAGTCTACAATTTTGTTTGCGCAATAATGGTTGTTGTGTTGTAATGTAAATATTTTTGGTGTCAATAAAGAAATATTATTATGATTAATTAATTATTACACTCCTAAAACAATTGGGTGGGATGCATGCCCGCGCACGCGCTCGACTGACGGTCCTCGTACGCAGTGCGTAGTAACGCATGCTTACGGTCGGTCCAGCACTGTACGATTTATGAATTTTCATATAACTGACAAGCGCGACCGACGTACGCACCGACGTCGACGGTCGGTGGACCAATGTAACCGGCCTTAAGGTGAATGCGCAGTGGTAGAGCGCGAAATTCATATTTTGTTACGTTTTTTGCAATTTTCAGGTGAGTGTCAGCTTGTTTCATGATCAAAATATGATTTGCGACTATAACATGTACGTATTTACAGATTTATAATCATTAGAATCAATAATACATCTTTCTAAGTTATATTTCTTCCATAAGAACAAATTTCTTATGGAAAAGTGCTTGTGGAACAAATCTAACTTAGAAATTCATAAATCGTACAGTGCTGGACCGACCGTAAGCATGCGTTACATTACTACGCACTGCGTACGAGGACCGTCAGTCGAGCGCGTGCGCAGGCATGCCGTCGGTCGGCCGACTCGCTATGACAACAAATGAATGTGTTCAATTCTGCAGGCCCGATCGGTGGACCGACCGTAAGGATGTCTGTATCATCATCCTTAAACAGTGTACGACTGTACACTGGACACTGAATGATACAAAATTACGGTCGGTTAATGCGTAGGTATCGTCACGACGGACCGTACGCACTGACGGTCGGTGGGGCACTGTAACCGGCCTTATGTGCGAATACAAGGCTCAGTGCCGACTGAAACGGGCACAGATCCAATGAATCTCTTATAACATTGGATTATAGATCTTATTTTCTGTGACTTAAAGTGCAAATCGTGCTCAAATAACACTTTGATGTCTGCGTTGATCATTGTAAAATTTTAAAACAGAGATTTTTACATTATTTTTCAATGTCGACTGAAAGTAATCTGATATGCGTGCCTCTGTGGCGGAGTGGAGCCTTAGTGCAATGCTGGGAAAATAACAGATCTGTATGCACAGCGCATTTGTCGAAGGGACGATGGGAACACAACTATAATTATATTTCATTGCCTGGTTTAGTGTAGCTGCCGTTGCCAGGCGTTATTTTTAATGTTTCTGGTTAACTTTTGCCTAAATATTGGGCTGTATACTTTAATAAAAATGGTGGAAAATGTTGTGGGTAGTGTATTTGTTAAGTTTAATTTTAAGATTTTTCTGTTTATGCATAATATACTACTGTTTGTTTTCCCAAATGCAATAAATAAATAAACAATCAAGGTTTGCGGACACGTCGTCTAAAATGAGGTCGATCTAGAAAGATAAGTTTTTATTTTTATTGTAAGTACCTGAACAGTGATGGCCCAGTGGTAACGGTCGCGACTTACAAATTGTAGGTCGTAGGTTCGAACCCCGGCCAGCGCGCATTACTTTGAGTAATCCACCACGCGGGCCCAGTGCAGGTTGGTAGATGTCACATGTCTTCGAATTTTTGGTCCTAGGCCATGCCGGTTTCCTCACGATGTTTTCACAGTTTTGAGAACAGTGGTTATGGAATGACATATACAAAGTAAGTGTCTGTCTGAGTTCGAACCTACGGCCTACAACACGTGAGTCACAGCCGTAACTATTCGGTCACCACTGTGCCACCAATGCTCCTTTCGAGATTTATATATTGTAAACTTAGATGGTGAAGACCACATCTAGTTTAGAAGAACAACCCGGTCACAAAAACAGACACGAAAAGTGACTTTTAATACGTGCGCAATATATTCTCTATATCGTTGCGTTAGAGTGAAAACCTCAGGAAAGCATTATTTTACAAATTATTTTGTTGCGTTTCTAGGAAGGAAACCGCGCAACGCACATCCTGATCTCACTAATATGTTCATTCCATACTCATAGCGCCATCTATGAAAGTAAACGAGAACCTCGTAAACACTCGCATCCGTCAGCATATTCGGCATATTTTTGTTCCTCCTGAAAAGTTACTTCTTTTACACTTACGAGGTTTTCAGTCTAAGGCGTCGATATATAGAATAATGTATTCAATACATTGTTCTATATATCGTGAACTACTGAATGGCTGGACTGATCTTGATGATCTTTTTGTGTATCTGAGTGGGTCCCTATATAGTTTAGATTCAAACAGGATAACGTCTGCCCGGTCAGCAATGAAAATTCGGGGTCTTTGACCTACATTTCGTGGACCGCGGCGAGCGCGATTGGCAATCTTTCCGCGAGTTCTAAGACCTTAGTCTGCGTGTCTCATTTGCTGGCTGTACATACCTCTGCATAGACTTCAGGTGCGGTTGCAAGCTCCTCCTCGAAGTTCTCCTCTATCGTACCGTCGCTCGCTGGACGTTCCAGAAGATCATCGGGTATGTCCAAAAGTTCAGGTGGGAGCGGCGCTGTGAACAAAATTGAAGTTGACATTACAAGTTGACTCCACATTATACATTTTAATGATATCTACCTACAGTATATTTTCTTGTCAAACTGTGAAGCGAGTGCTCACACGGTTTGTTTTTTTTTTTGGGTGGGAAATCCACCTGGGATTCCCGACGCCCAGGGCGTCTCCTGCGGAGGTTAGGGCCGTGAGGGCGCATATACTGCCTCTCCCTCACGTGCGCCACCTCCCACATTGCGAGCATTACTGCTAGACATGGGTAGCTCGTGAGCGAGTGATAGAAAAGAGCTAGCTCTTTTTGATGGACGTCGCTCTCGCTCACTCACTCGTTCGCTAAGTAGCTCACTAGCTCAGTTAGCTCTCATACTAACAGTACTTCAGCGAGACACCGATGACCGACCGAACTCAGCGGCCGAACGGCTCATTCGGTTCGCTTCGGAATATTTCGTTGTAGACTATCATACGACATAAATCACTGTAAATCTATCTTTATGGCCATAGCTTTAAAGTAGAAAATACTTTAGCACATTAAAAAATTTCTGCATTGTTTATTTTTTCCGTGTTATTTACGTTAAGTCATAACATTATATAAACAAACAGAAAAACTTATTTAACTTAACTCCAAACTTCCAAAGAACTATTGACAATGACTATTGAGCGGGCCGAGCCGTTTCCTTCGAAACGCGTGCAGCGTGAGTCAAATGAACTAACAGACGACGTCTGAATCACTGAGCTATAGAAGAGCTAGTGACTAATAAAGAGTCCAAACTTCCAAAGAGCTACTCACTATTGAGCGAGCTGACCCGTCTCCTTCGACGCGCGTGCGGCGTGAGTCAATTGAGCTAACAGTCGGCGTCTCGGCGTCTGTGTCACTGGGCTATAGAAGAGCTAGTGAGCTAGAAGAGTGATATAGCTCTTTAGAGTGAAAGAACTAATCGCTCTTTTTCTTTTCAGTGAGCTACTTCGTCCATGTCTAATTACTGCTTTGCAGAAGGAGGTGATGGCTACCCATGCTCTCTCGCTACGTACCATGGCTTGGACCAGATTAGCAACCAGCCATTGGGCTGGCTGAGAAAATCCTACATAAGAACATAATTCATTATTTGTCTTATATCGATCTAACAGTTCAGTTAGTAACCCACAAAATGAAGTATGAACAAACCATTTTTGAAGGCCTTGCGAGATTTCGCACGCAAACTGTGTAACACCTAACGCCATCTATCGGCGACCACGAAAACCAAGCAAGATTCTCAAGTGCAGTAAGTAAATTGTCAAATGAAAGCCAACGAGATAATAGTGCATCGGTCAACAAGTGCAAGGGCAGCTGTCCCAATCAGTGCGCTAGCCACCTCTAACATCACACGAATTCGTGCTATGAACGCATAATTTGAGTGAGTGCAATTTTTCAATCATTGGACAATGACGCCTTTGTGATACTGTATGCATAAATTGCACCGCTACTGTGACGCTTCCTGTATATTTGTCTAGTGGTGACCTTTGGACACCTTTAGATAATTACGATTCGCAATGTTTGCGCAATGCACTCTATTTGGCTTACAAATAGAGCTGGTTACAGTAAAAAGAAACAAGTAACATTATTGGCGCGTGAGAAGTTATCTTTCTTCGTCATTGATTCAGGAATCTATATAAGGTCAAATTAAATTAGCCGGCAATACTTTACCCACGTTTTGGGTGTCGATAGCTAAAACTCTTTGAACAAAAAAAAACATAATTTGTTTGGCGAAGGTCGATCGATCAGCTAGTTTTGTAGTTTTACGTGGAACTAATTTTTTTTTATGAATTTCCAAAATCAATAACACGATAGTCGTTTGGTTTCCTTTATGAACTTGTCACAATGTCAATAAAAGTTTCTGACAAAGTAGAAAAAAACACTTTCAGTACGTTTACTCTGTTGCATAAACCTTTGCGAACATTTCCACTATCGTCCAATGTACTATGAATTATTTTACCTTGTTACAATAAATTCATTTTTCTCAAACATGCTTGGAAATTAGAGCATTATTTTGACAACCTTATTCGAGGTCGGAAAGCGCTGGTACTGACTACTGACCTAATAAACAGGTGCAGGCGGCCGGCTTCAATTATGAATCTGATGCCATCATCAGATCCATAATTGAAGCCTACTAATCTATCTTCATTTCTCTTTACTTGTCCATACAAGTAAAGAGAAATGAAGATAGATTAGTAGGTAGCTTCACTGTGGGAAACATAATTATGCTCAGCTGCGCAGATTTAAGCGAGGCACGTGTTGATCGTAGCTCGTTTACCTATTATTAGTGTACAAAGTTTTAAAAGCAGCAAGTAAAAATTTAAGGGCCAATAGCGCCAAAAGCGCCAATTTTTTTTAGGTATTGGCCCTTAAATTCTAATTTAAGTTGTATGTAACATAAGGATCAAAAGCGTCATCGCGTAGGGAGTACTTACTGTCAACGTCAAAGCTTTTATTTCAAATGGGCACTTAAAAGGCACTTTTGAACGTCAACATTTATATTAAAATAGAATTGATTCTAGTCGCCCCTTCCAAAATGTAGTTTCGTATGGAGAACAATGGGCAAGAAACTCCACCTATACCAAAATATGAAAAAAGAATGAAATTGGAGCAATACAGATAAATTAATTTTATGATAGATACATGATGCTCACATATTTACAAACATTGTAAAAGTAAATATACGATTATCCTAGAATATTACAAATAATAAGTCAAAGTGTGAGTAAAAGTAGTCTCTTTTTTTTTTTTGTCGGGAAATCATCAAATAACTTCTCCCGCTCTGAGTGGAGCAGGAGGGCGTGTCAGACTTTTACTGACTAAAACCCACCCGTGTTCCCTCAATTACCTGTGTGCCAGGGGCCGCGGTATCTCTTTCGAACAACCCGCAGCCCTGGCAGGAATCGGCCCTTGCGAACCCCACCAGTTCGTGCTGATATCTCTTTGAGGCTCTATTTTTCCGTCGACAAATCGGTGCTCGTGCTAAGGCGCTGCTCCACCGGCCATCAGTCCTTCGACAAACATGGGCAGACCACTGCTACTTCGGCTTGCTTACTCTGCGAGCTATGTTGGTAAGTCCTGTTCTTTTCCGATAATTGCATTCCGGATATTATCCTTCAAAAAACTCCGAGCATAGCCCGCTACCCGTACCTCAGACTTCGAAGTCACGATTCTGCCATCCAGTTCTTAGTTTCGTCAGATGGGACCTCCTTAATGCTGAGCGAACACTTTCGACACTCGATTCTGCTCAATCGCGACCTTAATGTCATGGGTGTCGGAGTACCGAAGGTCGCGTCGCGTCAGCTTTCTAATATTTAGGTTTAAGGCCCTCTATCTGACGAAGACGGCTGCGGGCTGGCAACTTTCGTCTTTCCGTCATAAGTCCGAGAGTCTACAAGGAAAGTTTGGACAACTTAATTGTTAGATGTGACGGGAAAACTTTGCGGGATACGTCACGAAGCGCCTTGACCACCTCATCGACATTGCCTGTGTTTTCCAGCCGGGTGAATAGATTTTGAAGTTACATTTAGAATTTTTTGTATCCTATTGCGGTTTGGAACTGCGTAGGTCGGAGAGTAGGCCTCATCATGCGGATTCTCTCAACTCGAAAATTAATATTTAGCGTGTTTCGGACAAGCCCGTGGTCGCTTCCGGTATTAAACTTACTGATCACGGAGACATCTCTAAATATGTGATAATTATGCGTCATGATGAAATTTATTTTATTCCTTGTCACGTTTATGCCCATAGTCAGTACGCTAGGCAAGCGGGTTGGTGACCGCAGAGCCAATCCTTGCACAACGTTAACGCTGCTACCCGTCATCGCTCTGGAGAATTTAGGTTGGCTTTTTGGATAGTTATACTGCTATCTGTCGGTCGCCAACACCTCGTCCGTCAGTGGCTGGGTGCACCGCGCGCAGGTGATGTTCACATTTAAGGAGTCCGGTTGTCTGATCTTCGGACGTCTTCGGATCATTGCCAGCCTAATCTGCGTCATAATATCCATGATTTTTCGTCAATATTCTGTTTATAAGCTTAAGTCTCATTTGAACTATGCTTCCGGTATACTCGCTTCAGAGCCATCGAATGCTGTATTTCCAGTCTTGAATTAAATTTACTCAAAAGTATTTACAATTTTACAGCATAGAATTTATATCTGAGCGCGTTGCTTGCGATAAATACAACAAGGACCCAACCCTTTTTTAGTTATTAATTTGTATTAATAGTTTAATTGTCCTCCTTAGTTATATAAAACTATGTTTTTGGATAAATAGGTGTTTTCGCACTCGTACAATTTGACTTTCCAAATTTGTCCAGTATGTCCTGAATATCCTGCTTTTGATTTGTACATTACGTCGCATTTTTCCTGTCTGTGTAAATGCTAGCCTAAACAATATTTTTATTCACCTAAATCCTTCATTTCGTAGTTATAAAATTACTATTCCTTTTAAATATTATTTTGGTTTTCACAGCGCTTGTCAATTAAATTAACTCATCAACATTCACAGCTAAGATAGTTATGTCATCCTTTTCTATGTTATAATAAATACAGGGATCCAGTGATGACTGTGGCGTACCAATTTCTTTCAGTATATTATCCAATTTTTATAAGTGATTTCTTCAATAATCACACCTGTGTATTATTTTCTTCAAAGCTTGGAGGTTGTGATATATAAATACTTCTTCTACATCACGCTGCAGTTCGGTAGACACAGCATCCATTTGGTCAATATCCAAAATATATTTCACAGCCAATGTGAACCAAGATAATATTTAATTACTATAGAATATCATCATCATCCTACACTGCAGTTCCACGGCTGGCTGGACATACGCCTCTCCAATTGCATGCAATTCAGCTTGATTCTCGTTCTCATCCAGTCATTACTGGTGAATATTCGTCATTGTAATCCACTCCTTTCATTTGAGCGCATCCTTTAATTACTAAATTCGCTTTATATTTTCGTCTTAATAACAGATTTACAGGATATGGCTTTCTTGCCAGTGGGTGCGTCACATAACAGCCAAGTATTAAGTTTATTAATGAACTCATTCCTCCACCTCAGTCCGCCTCCATAGCTACTTCCAATGGCTGGATTCTCAGCAAGATGTGATTATGGGATCCTGACATGCATGATTTAATTCTTCTTTATTATTGAGGTGTCTTCTGCAAGCCCTCAAATTTATGGGTGGGTTTGGAGTGTCAAATGAGCAATCAGTGTGAGTTCATAAGTTGTTTATCAGTTACCTCCACTGCAAAGTAGAAACTTTGTATGTAGAGCCAATCTCAACAATCAGGTCATTGTAAGCAGGGGTGGAGTTTTCTTCACTAATTGGAGTCTGTATGGTTTCCGTTAAAGTTACAAGTATCTGTAATGTATTAATATTGTTTATAGTTGAGCTTAAACTTTCATTCTTATCACAGGGCAATCTACAATAAATATGACATTTCTGCTTTTAGTCATCTTCTTTGTAATTGGGTTCAATTATATATATCCTTTGGTATCTTCACAGTATCCAGAAAATGGGTTTGAGTGGGCTTTGAATCCCACTTTAATCGTTTTTATGTCGGCACGTGAACCGTACTTTGCAGACAATATTCTTAAAATGAGAAATGCTTGGTTTAATACCTCTCAATTTCTCCAGTGGTGTCATGGCACGTAGTCAAGAACTATTAATAATATGAGCAGCTGTCTCCACTGCCTCTATGTTTTTGAACATTCTTCATAGCCATTTCACGTCAGAGTAAATACAAATATTGCTTCGTAACGGTAGCTACCTAAAAATCAGAGAAATCACTTCGCGGAACTAGATAACTTTTTAGCAATAGTTTCACTATTTATGACTTCTAATGGGTCATATGCCCATAACCTAATGTAATGAAACGAAAAGATTATAAGTACGTAATATATTTAGAGAACTAGTTTGATGTAGAAACGGTTCCTACATTGGGATTTTTTAATAGTAGCAGAAACATGGTTAACCACTGTCCAGAGCAGTGTTTTTTGCATAAGCATTATCATCCTGAAATGTTCCCACTGCTGGGACACAGGATAGACCTTGAAAGACAGTTGGCCATAAACCACCACACGGACCTGGTGAAACTTAAAGAGTTTTTCAAGCGTACTAACTTATTTGAGCTCTCTAGCATTATCCAGGCTAAAGCTATGACAGTTTGAAAATACGACGAACCGTTTTGAGAATAGGTAGGAAGTGTCTTTTGTTTTTGGCTCGTCTTAGCGGGGGGGCAGTACGACCACATTCGCGTGGAGTTCCTGAAGATATGATGAAGGCCTATGGAGACAGACGATGGAACTATTATCTCAATAAACGACATCGAATCTCCCGCGATTGCTGCAATCGTAAGTCTATGTATTAAAATCAAAAGTCATTTATTCAAATTAGGTTGAGAATCAGCACTTTTCGAACGTCAAAATACATAAGGCAGTCCCCCAAAACGCCACCTCCTAGTGCTTTAGCTGGGAAGAGTGACGCAAAAAAATTGTTAGCACAATTCCATAACATTGTTGAAATCACATAAAAAATGTTCCCACTCTCGGACATAGAAAGATTTCATGGTCTGTGTTTTTGAGTTAGCTATAATATGTATTTAATACACTTTGTGGATGTTGATGATATCGTAAAACTTCCTGTCACTGTTTTTAGATAGCATATGAATTTGTGTGCGTAAGTTACGACAGCTAAACAGTAAAAAATATCTGTGATAAATGTGCTTCCAAAAAAAATAACAATACTAGGTGATTCTAGAAGTTGGTGCCAAAAATAGAAAAGACAAGACCAATGACACCAACTTAGTGGTTAAATGCTTTTTCAAAGGATGTTTTTGTTCATGACCTATCAGAAAAGTATCAGTTTAATGTCCAAAACAGACAAGTTTTCTATGGACTTTCCGAAAAAACTTATTATGTTTGATATTGCAAAATGATTATTAATAAAACCAGACGGATAGACCAAATGGATCAATACCAATAATTCTGTATAATATGTATAGAAATGTGTAGTTAACATCTAATTATTATGTAACAGGCATTGTAATGAGATGTTTAGTTTTTGAAGAGAAGCTTATGATGTTTTATACAGTGAATTGTTTTTACAATATTTTATGCACTCTAGATAACAAATGGCTACTATGTAAATACAATAACAACAAATGGATGACTAAAAGGCACAAATTTTAATATTAGTCATACTCTGTTATAAAGATAATAAGGAAACATTGATATGACATTGATTTCAGAGTCCAGACGAAGTTCCTTATTACAGAACCTAACTCAAAACTCAAGCGTTACTTAAAACTAGTTTCAACCCATCAAATGACTCGAAACTAGTTTTAAGTAATGCTTGAGTCTTGAGTGAGGTTCTATAATACGGGCTTTAGAGTTTTAATTATACACTTGAGTATCAGAGGGTTTCAAAATTTAGAAGCGACTTATTCTAAGCTTTAGAAGCTGAAGTATAGAGCCTGGTATTGCATGCACTCTATACAATCTCTCAGATTGAGCGTGGTGCCATAATATATAGTTCTGCCACACATCAGAGATGTGCAACGGTTTAATTACCAGACAAATAAGGTAAGTATTACACCATAGACAGCCAATCAATTTGAATGCACTATTGTCTGCCCTCTGTTAAGTATTAGCGTAAGGAAAACGTCCTACAGAAATGCAAGCATTGTTCTAAGTTAGTCATGGTATATGAAGCATGTTCAAACTGACATACTACTAAGTAGACACTACAGCAAGTATAATTGTATCTACTTATTATTGTACAATGGAGAAAGGTACACTATGCTATAAAGAACTGTTCTACCCAGTCCTTTAATTAATTTAAAATCGTTGAATGAGCGGAGGTAATTAGAACAAGTACCAAGTAAAACAAAGAACTTCGACATGCAACAATCAATTGCGTAAACAAGTTGCCTAAATTAAGTATTATAATAATCTCTTTTGATCAAGTTTAACCATAACACCTGTTTTTAAACTTACCTAAGCCAGAAGTCTGAATAAGTTCCGAATCATCGAACTCTAAGCTCGGCTCGTAGTCGTGGTACTCCGAGAGGCTGGTGTACGTCTCTTCAGGGTCAGGGTTGCAGCCGTGAAGCACTGTGAAGTTAAACAATAACATCATTCACGCTAATATTTACATACTTATGTCACCTGATTGCGGATATGTTTTTCCGTACCTTGAAAAGCCCTCACAGGACTCAACTTTGGCTGATGCTCGGATTCCATCGTAAAAACACCCACACCTCTTTGCTTTCGTTATCACCAACTGTATGTACGTGAAACAAACTGTGCGAAATGTCACTTCCTTTGAACGAATTTAAGTTACAACAGCCTAAGAAAATCCTATTGTCACATTCACAACGTTTTTCTTACGTCACGGCATACTAAACGAAATAAAATACAACGCCAAAGTAAACAAATAATGCTAATCTTCGAATAGAAAAAGAGAATCGTTTTCGTAAAACTGTTATTTTTTAGGGTGGGTGACAGACAGTCCACAGACTAAGTATGTGTATAGAGCTAGAGACAGTCACATAAAACCAAAGAGAAGAATTTCGAATTTCTCTCACCACAGACATATAAAACAGTAGCAGACCAAACATTAATCCATAGTCGATGGACTTGATTCTCTATCCTTTTTTTGCTAAGCGACAAGTCGTAAGCAGTATCTCGTTCTGTCACCTGTTGTCACACTGACCCACACATAGACAAAATTTGACGCGTAGCCCGTCTGTACCGCGCCGCCATTTGGATATGCAACATTTATCCTGAATCGCGTTCTATGTTTCAACCGCGAAATATTACTTGAAAAATTAATTGTTTGGGACGATTACACAAAAATAAAATGGTAAAGTGCTGTGCGTACCAGTGTGACAGTGATAGCTACCACAAAACACCTGAATTGACCTTTCATCGGTAAGTTTTTGTATTATGCTGTGAAGTCAGGGACGGATTTGGCAACAAAGACGATATTTTTTATTGTATGGAAAATATTTACCTATTATGGAATTATCAAATAGAGACTCGGTTTACTCTACGATATTTCAAATTTTTTTGGTGACATAGTTTGAAAATACTGCAGAGTGCAGATTGCCAGTGTAAACATACATTCTATGATAATAAAATTTATAGAATCGCTCCGGCCCGGCGCGTACACATGTGATACGTTACAATAGAAAATCAATTGTGTCTCATTAGCCGGTTATGTTACCCTGTCTGTGTGATGGATAATATGAACGATGGTGGACATAAATCGGTATAGGCTACTCACATAATTTTAACATTTCATTCAGCAGGTAATAATTGAGCTTACTAATATTTTTCCAGGTTTCCAAAGGATGTAAGTTTACGGAATGCATGGATTTAAAAACATGAAACTCCAGGATTGAAACTGAACCTCAAATGGCGCAAATATTTCAATCTTATTGGAGCCTATTATGTTCGAGCCGTTAGCCTTTGTTGGCCACTTTTCCCATTGACAACGATGCGGACGTATTATTTGATGCCCTATGATTATTTTATTTTTTGTATACCTGTACATATTATTATTTTAGGACCAGTAGTTTTTAAATTATGAAAATAAAGAACATTACTTGTCGTTGTGATCTTGTTTTCGTACCAAACTGTAATAATCTCTGTATAGGCTTTTATTTTCGTTCGTTTTAAATTTTGTATATGTTTATGTATTTATGTATCTATTATTTAGGATATGTATATATCTGTGTATCTATTTTAGTATATTGTAAACACATTATTTGCACCAACAACGTCCCCATTTTATGCCCCTGTCCATTCCATGGTTGCCTGGATGAGATCGCGGAAAGCGATAAGGCCGCCTATTGTATATATTATTGTGTATTTTTTTGTTTATTGTATTTTTGTAGTGTACAATAAAGAATATATAAATAAATAAAGTTAAAAAAAGTACAAAATAAGTATGTATACATATATTCAATAAATTCATTGTTTTATTTCAAAATTCCTGATATATTTATAAGCTAGCTTTCAGGCATACCAACACGTTAACTCTAGGTCCCACCAAGCTGGGCATACGGGTTAATGACTGCAGGGAGAGTTATTTTATCCGATACTGATGCCCGTCAACGGTCTGTGTGTAAATATACCGTTAAAAGGAGGTGAAAGGACTGCCGCCCACCGTCTTCTTAAAATATTACCTTAGTCGCCTTTTACAGTAACCACGAGAAGAGATGGGTGGTTATATTCGTTAAGACTTTATTGATAAGTAATCTACACTTCATTTACCCAGAGAATATCGATTTTCGCGGATTTTCAGTAAGATTATCGGTCGTTTCAATATCGTTATATAATACCGGCAACCGGCCCTAGTCCGGCCCTGTATCGACAACACTCTCTATGTGTGCGTAATGGGTACGCATTTTTTAGCGAATGTTTGGTCTGCTACTGTTTTATATGTCTGTGTCTCTCACAGTATTTCTTACGTGTCTTGCAATAATAATTACAAGGCAAGGTTGTAAATGTTGATGAAATATTTATTATGATTCGCAACCGTCACAAATATGGCTTTACATAATGACAATCATTTGAGTCATCACAGCCCAGCCCTCTAACTTCACCAATTTCAATTCAATCGAATTGTATGAATTATAACAAATAGTTAATGTTGTGCTAAAATAATGGTAGGTAACTTTTAAAAGAGAGTAAAGAGAACATAATACATTGTGCATATAATAAAAATTAATTATTTGTAAGAGCACCTCTGATGTTTATAATGAATCTGGGACGATTATTCATACTGAAAATTGTGAGATAAGGTCTCAGGTTTTATAGCTACGCCAACAGTTCATACGTATTTTTAATAAACGTTTCAATGAAGATGCGTGAAAAGTTCGCTGTCTGTCACTAAGTTTCAACTCGAGCCGAGCCATATCAGCCGTATGTGGTAGAGGCAGACTAGGCAGAGCAGAGGCACTGGCAGATTAATGGGAGGGCGACAGGTGTCGTCCACCCCGGACCCGTGGTCCTCTGGGGCCCCTAGTCTCAAGAAGTACTTTTTAATAAAATACTAAAATAAAATAGTTTAAAATGTGTTTCGCAAGTAACAGGCGTTGGACGCCCACTGCGTATGCTAAATACATCGTCGAAATCTATATCCAACAGAGATATTTTCTCCGTTAGTCTGTGATTTTATTGAGATCGGGCAACACTGCGTGACGTAAGCAGACGCTTGTCATCTGAACTGAAACGGTAAAGTTTACATTTTTCAATGTTTGAAAATATTAAATATCTCTGAAATAAATTGAAAATTACCACCAAGTTATCTTTTAGAGTACGCTTGATTACTTGCATTTATAGTGACTTCCAATTCATTTGAACCGTGTAAAATTGTGATAGTATTTAGTACACACCACGCCCCATATTTTATAGGACCGTTGAACATTATGCTTGGTCGAATATAGAAATTATACAGTGCTTTAAATTAGTTCATCACAGGGATTTTTTCTTCAACAGGTTGGCACCAGTTTGTAAAGAATGTCGGCATCTGAAATAAACACTTACTTTACAGGGAATGGGACTTACAAGGCTATAAACCCCATTATATCTAAAGTTGGTGATTTCACGCCGTTTTACATAGCCATTGCAATCTGCTCGGTGATTCTGGGCTTACTACTCATACTCAACATCGTGTGCTGCTGCTCAAGATACTCTGACTACTGGCTAGACAGACATACAGGTGAGCATTCAGAAAACTATAAATTATTAACTGACCAGACAGACGTCCTGTTTCCTGGAACTCGATCGCAGCGCCACCTATCAGGTCCAATTGTGGATCTAAACCTTCCAGGGACCCACTTTAAAACCAAATAAATTCATCAAACTCCAGCCATTTAGGAGGAGTTCAGTGACCTACACAAATACAGCACAATTATATTATTTTAAGATATAAATTGTTTTTATGATCACTAGGAATAAATCATTGTATCAACTAAATAAATAAAGCAACAATTCTGGGCAATAAATTTGCTGGCCTCCTGACTTAAGCTATTACTTAGTAAAACATGTTTTCTCACAGGTAACCGCTGGATTGTTTCAATCTGGTCAGCCACTCCACACAAGCAGCCACCTCTGGACTTCACTGAGCTAGAGAGCAACTTACAACACATTCATTACGTGCATCCCTACGGTGACGACAGTGAAGAGTATCGTGACATCCGCAAGCACATGGTCCCTCCATCGGTCTCACAGCAACCGTTAACTTCATCACAAGAGTACTTGGAACTGCATAAACGAGAGAGTGATATATAAATAAACATGGCCTTCTTAATGTTGTATCCTGCCGTAGCAGTTCTCTCTTTGTTTGTACTCATGGTTATTATATTGATCTTAAGATTTGGAGCTCGCTGGTGTAAACTTCGCCATACTACAATACCGGATCAGGAATATTGGAATGAAGATAACGCATATGAACAAAAAGTATCTTATGCATAGTAAAGATCTGATAGGTTGTGTTTATATCATTTGAAATGCATTCTTAGATTATTACAAACGTTGCATTCCCATTGATTATGTTTGTCACTAACATTAAAATAAGGCATCTTTATTTGCTGTATGTTTAGAGTAAAGTGAGGGATATTGTATTCGTTTTTGTGTACTTGTTATTGTAATTTGTGTCTTTTATTTCAACATTATGTTAATTTGTACTGATTCCATCCATGTAAATCTGACTATTATTATTTTTTACTAACAGTAGGTTTTTTGTCTTTTCTCTTTATGAAAATTATATCCAAGGCATCTATTAACTTAAACATTTATATTTTATAAATCATGCTTTGTTAATTAACATGACTGTTTCATACTATAATATTACTTATGTACTGACACTACTATGTAGAATGTATTGCATAATCAGCCAATAATGTTTCCTCTGCTGGAACACAGGCCTCCTCTCGATGAGAGGCACTATGTATTAACTTTAAGTATTTATGTATACTTCAGTAGTTATACATTCACAATAAATATGTAATAGTTATTAAGCTTTAATCTTTATATAAAATAAACTGGTGTCTCTAGTAATGTAGAGCCTAACACATCTTGTATGTGGCATTTAAAAGTAACATGTAATCCGTCCAATAAATTAGGCATTTTTTAAAGCTTGCACTTGTTTTATTTGTTAATATAAATTTAGCCCCTTATCACACGTTTATTTACTATTATTTCCAAATACAAATAATGCTATAGTATAGCTAATTTTATGTTGAAGTTAGAAAGATGATTTTTAACTATAACATAAAATTGGACTTTGATCTATCACAAATTCACAAGTTTCAATTCATATTTGTGGTTTTAAAACATGTTTCCATGTCTGTATCTATCTTCTGTATCATACCTGAAGGGGTAAGCAGACATTTTTTACTCACATTTCGCCTAGTACACAGACAAGTCGACCGACCGAGTTTGTGATCTTGTATTGAAAGTAATTTTCAGTGGGGTATATATTTCTTCTAATGTTACCATTTATTTACTGTTATGTATGTGTGCAAGGCGCGCGCGCTCCCTCTCGCGCCTTCTGTTGTAACGAGTGTCAACTCCCGAATAAATCAGTGCGTTGCTAGCTAGCGAGTGTTTCACTTAAAATATCGTCACTTTAATATTTTTATTAAAATATCGTCTAGCTGGCACAACACCCCGTCTATACCGGATAACAAATGATGTTCATGGATACTGTCATGCGTTGCGCAAACGCATCCCCACTACCTGCCGGATTGGGGCGGATATGACGCTGCGGGGCTTAAACGCTTCACCGTACCGGAACCGGATACGCCTATCTCAATTTATGGCTTAGAGAAAGGTACAGTCAAGTTTAATAATTGAATCGATCTTTCATGTTGTGCAGTAACACTTGCAAAATGCAGTATTTCTACTATAAAAGTACCTACTTCTGCGAGATCAACTAAATCAGCGAAATCCACAAAATTCGTAAAAGAATAAATGAGTATGTTTATATACTTAGCTAAGGTATTTATGATAACATCTATTTATGGGCTTTAAATTAAACAGCTCTATTTTCAAATATAGATAATTTGCTTTTATTTCATTTAATTCATTAATAAATTGAATGTTATGCGGGGCAATTCCACGCTTTTTTATCATAAATATATGGTAAGTACCTAGAGTACCTACCTCTATCGAATAAACAACATTTTCTTAAAGTTACTTAAAATTACAATCTTAACAAGTCTTCAAGCATTTTTCTTCGAGGTGCTCATTTCTTAATTACACGTCAACAATGCTAATAGCTTCTTTATGTTACAATACATCTAATATCACTTACAAGCACTGCCCAATTCCCAAAGAGAAATGCGTGATGATAAGTAAAACTCTTACGTTAAGGGGAATCTAGTCGCGGGTTCGAACTCACGGGAGTGTCTGGCTAAAAAGGACGCTGTCTCAGCAGGCATCGTGTACGACAGAGGTAGTACCCGTGATGAGCAGATAAGCGCTAGTTTACACGTACAAAATTATTGAGTGAGATGCAGGTAAAAAATTAAGAAAAGTCCTTCAAAAGATCGGGTTTTATGTAAAAACCACTGAATAAATCAATTATGTACCAGTAAAGTTTATTGACCTTTTCAATATTTGAGCATTATCGGTATCGACTTAATTTTGGAGATTTTACACTTCTTTTATTACTTAAACACGCCCAAAGTTAGGTTAAATTAGCAAGAAAAACTAATCTTTGTTAGCTCCTAAGTTTTTAATGGCTTTTTATTTTAGTATTCTGTTTTCGTACATACAATATTAATAATGAGAAAAAGCTGTACCATGTTTAATTTTTGATGTACATTGTAGAACAGTGGAGTAATACACTCCCGAAGTTTGTATGGAAAAGATGTCGACTAGATTCACCTTAATACTGACTAGTGGTAATATGAATGTACCTATATAGATAAACATAGAAGAAGGTATAGGAGAGATCAGGTTACTCCTTAGAGAACAGATTAATATAATCGATCTCGGAATCATATTATTTAACTGTTGCTTACGAAATTCGTTCGTAAGTAATTGTATTCTTCAACTAAAATACTCCTTGAAAATAAATGAGGTTTGACATAGCTATACAGATTTAATTACCTACTAAGATACATTATGGCGTCTCATCCCTAATAGAACATGGGTTAACTACCGTTTCATAGAACTACCGGTGGTAGTAGGTATAAACTCAAATTGACTCTATCTTGTCTTCAGTTTGAATGACTGATTTCAGGTCGGCAAACATGTGATGACGGGCCAACATTATGTGTGAAAACGCCTGTTGTGTGGATGTCCCAATAACTAGGAAGTGAAATCGTAGAATGCACAATAGTAACTTGTTTTTCGTCCCTACGCTTTGTAGTTACACTAACGTCATACGACAGTCGGTCAACTAAATAGAAAGACAAGAAAATCATCTATTAGCATTTTGGGTGTATCTATTAAGATTTTGGTGAGAAGCGGTTTTCTTGAGTTTATACGGTTTGCAGTAATTGCTAGTGCAGGACAGGTACAACATCTAGACGTAGTAGGTGTGCTGGCTAGTAGGGCAGCGTTCCTGCCGAGGCGTGGGTGGGGGGCCCAACAACAGCCGGCAACTCGAAAGCGGAGTCGAAGAGTAGACCTGGAAACAACCACAGTCACAAATCACTGTGTTGACAGAATCTTACAAAGACTACCTTTGCGTTTGTCAAAAGTCTAAGTCAAATTATTGACTACTCATTGATATTTATAAAACCAAGATACACAACCAGCGTCTTAAAAAAATCGTCCGCATAAATAGGGCGCAATATGCGCAGGTGTCAAATAGAATCGTCAGTCATCTTTCAGTCAGTCTTTTTGGACATTGCTTTGTAAGTCATGCGTGGAAGGTTGAATTTGCAAAAAATATGTCTTTTAACATAACTATAACCACTGACGTATCATTCTTTTTTTTAATAACCATGCATACAACTGCAAAAAACGTAAGTCAATTTGAATTTCCCGGGCAGCCTTTGCGCATGGTCCGTGAAGTGATGTTAACAGAGTAACACTATATACCTACTCACTTAGTTTCACTTAGGTAAATCTATTGTTGTTCTGAGGCCGAGCGTATATTTATTTACTTTACAATTTGTTACATAATGAACGCAAGACCCCAATTAGAGTATTGAGTTAAAAGCATAATACAATGACCAACACTTTTCTTTAAGCTATCTATTCTTAGTTTGTGCATTTAAAATGTGAGTCTAAATTTAAAAAAAAAAATTGAAAATTAAAACTTATTAAGATTTAATTTTCTTTGGATCAACCGGCAAATTCACACTATAAAACAAAAACCTAACTAAAAAGTTACTGAAATCAATTCAGTACTTAGTCAATTCTTAACAAACTACTTTCAGAGCTTGCGTTTATTCTGTAAACACCTTGTATATGTATGTAGGTATTCTGTACTTACATTCTGACATGCTGGTAACTGATTTAAGGCGACAGTTGGTCGTCCCAGTCCAAGTCGCTCATCTCGGACGAAATCGGGCTCTCGTAGGTAGGTACCTTGAAAACCAAAGTACCTATAAGCTATAGAATGAACACGAGAGGGCCGGGAGTGTGGAGCAAGTGCACAACCACATGGCACATTAACATTCAAGACGAAGAAGGAAAGAAAGTGATAGCTTCAGTACCTCCACGTTTTTTTGTATCCGCGACCATTATTCTTATAGGTAACTGAACACCTATTTGGTTGGATAAGTACGTAGTTAATCTATTTCAATTCCCGCGCAGGATTCTATGCGGAACAAACTAGGTATCTTCATAGAAGTTGTATAACGCGGAGACGCTCCCGTGTAGAATTAGACTCAGTGTGAGTCCAACTTAAATATATGCTCTGTTTACTATTGATCTACCAACGAAGCCAACCGACTTAGCCTTAGATAAAGTGGAAGTGGCAACTAGCTGGCCTCATAATGAGATTGGGTAAGAATTTCCTGAAGTAAAGAAGCGTAGACAGGCCGCGGGTCTGGTGGACCAGTTCAATACACCAGGACAAGACAGAGACGCAGGGGGCCCAAGTCCGGAAAACTGCGTGCAATCCGGCAAACCCGGGGCAAGTACGGTTTGAAGAGATATGATCAACAGAGAGAATGATCTGTCTTATCTAATAAATAAAACAAGTCCGCTAAATTATCTACTCTTAAAAAAACAGGGGCCCACTGAAATAACCGCTTGAAATTAAATGATAAATCGTGATGCAAACTCATGGTAATGTTATGTGGGTGACGTGAGTCTACCTTCACTCGCTCCAGCCGGACACCCGCAGAACGTGTGGAAAGGGACTTACGTTATTTCTCAGCCAATAAGCGATGCAGACTGAATATATGGAAATTATAAGAAAAAGAAGATAGAAGCAACACTGATTTTTTCATCACTTCGATAGCGATCTAGCGTTATGGCGCCAGAACTGGAGAGACCGTCGAAATCGCAGAACATATATTTGGTTTGGGTTCCGCTGATTTTCAAACTAACATTTTCCAGCTTCTGTTGGCATTTCATTAATCTGCTCTGGATTCGTAGGTTCATCATTACCAACAAAACGATGTTGTCATCAGACAACATCACTAGAGTGCCCCTTGCTTTGTTGTGTGACGTCATAACGTCCATAATCCACAGGTAGAGGTAAGACTCGTCGGTGTTGCCAGCAGCCGACCAGGCGTAGAGATTGACTGTCAGTATATCATACCATGAATTTACAATAAGATGAGAAGCTACGCAATATCTTCTTGTCTCACATTCTGCAGTGTCTCAAGACGAAAAGCTTTAACCATTGCGTGTGTCTTTAATCTGTGCGTGTCACCCAATGGGCAATGGGGAAAGCTTTGCTTAAAAGTTCCCTACGTGATCGAATCAAAAATCAAGAGATCCGCAGGAGAACCAAGGTATCCGGCATAGCCCGAAGAATTGCCAAACTTTAGTGGAAGTGGGCAGGGCACATTCATCGATGAACAGATGAACGTTGGACTAAAAGGCTGTGGAGTGGCGACCGCAAACTGGAAAACCCACCAAGGAAGGAAGGTGGACCGGCGGCCTAGTGAAGGGCTGAAGGCCACTAGAAACTGCATGCGACAAGCACAGACCAGTTCATGAACTACGCTTGGGGTACGCCCAGGTCCAGCAGAGGGCGTCCTTCGGCAGAAATGATGACATTACGATATTGCTGAAGTACCTACGCATGTTGGCTGTTTAACGTTAATTTAAAAATATGAAAAGCGAGTCCTAAAATGTTTGCATCACCTCGGATATGTTAGTTTTCTTTTGACTATTCTTAATAAAGGGAGATATAAATAAGAGCCAACCTGCTATAGTCACGATAGTTTTGAGCAACACGCACAAAAAAAAAAGTCAGAACGTATATAGTCACAATTACGACAATGGCAGACACGACAGTCACAACGGTCATGGTAGAATGATAACAGCTAGTACTTATAATTAGAATAATAAAAGTAAACAATATGGCGAGCAAGTGCGACATCAAATCATGCGCAGCCAAGCGTTTCGCGGCTTTTCGTGAATTTTGACCACAACTTTCTAATACATGCTGTCCACGTTACCACGGACGGAATAAAACCGCTGCACGATTTTTACGCGCACCGAGATTCGAAAATCGAACAGTGTTTTTTCGACGCGCTGAGATTCACTCGCGCCGCAAGTATTGTGCTATCATCATCAGCCGTCCAGTGGACCCTTCCACTGGGATTCTGATGATGGGACAATTTTAATTGAAAATAAGACAATCTAGACGATTTTGTTTGTAAATTATTAATGTGCAGACGCCAGCACATCAAGCTACCCCAATTTGTCAAATTTCCTTGATAGATTTTGAACTTTATTACAGAAGCTTAAGGATCATGTTCAATTGGAAAAAATTGACAGTTCGGGGTAGCTTGATGTGCTAGCGTCTGTACAGTTTAAGGGCTAGTTGTTTCGAAAGTTCGTAAAAACGTTAATCTTTAGTTGGGTAAGTATGTCGGATTACTTATGAACCCCTTTATTTATAAACGGTGCCTAAAGTTAACTAATGATTAGCGACCGTTTAACCATACATTTTGACGTTTAAACTTCTCTTAACTTTAATCAACGTTTATAAATAAATAAACCCCGAAGTGATTGAAAATATTGTACTGATCATACTCTATTTAAGTGATTATTTTGGGATCTTAGGACAGTTTTATGCAGCATTTGTTTTTAACTGTATGAACAGTGGAATGTTGAGATGTGATCCCGACTTATGACCCGATTGCGCCAAAAGGAGGAATTTGACATTCTAACAAATCGCCCGAATTAATGAATGAATTGCTTTATTACAGGTAGGTACTAAGGCCAGCAACGCAATACATTATCAGTCTATAATGTTCCCACTGCTGGGACTCAGGCAGCTTCTCTTAGAGAGGGAGTGGGCTGTCATCTACCACGCGGGCACAGTGCGGTAAGATAGATTCCCATCGTGTCGACAGAGGTAGTACTCGTGATGAGCAGTTAGGCGCCAGTTTACACACACAACATTATTGAGTGAGATGCAGGATCATTTATAGCAAAACAGGCGCGTAAAAAATTAAGAAAAGTCCTTTGGTAGATCGGGTTTTATGAAAAAACCACTGCATAAATCAATGACGATTAAAGTTTATTGAACTTTACAATAATTGAACTTTGTCGATACCGACTTGGTTTTTGAGATTTTACACTGTTTTTATTACTTAAACACGCCCAAAGTTAGGTTAAATTAGCAAGAAAAACGAATCTTTGTTGGCTCCTAACTTTTAAATGGCTTTTTAATTTAGTATTCTGTTTCAGACAATATTAATAATGACACAAAACCATACTATGTTTAATTTTTGATGTACATTGTCGAACAGTGGAGTTAATTTAATACACTTCCGAAGTTAATTCACTTGGAGAAAATGTGGACTTATTCCACCTTAATAGCAAACAGGTGGTCGATTTCTGTAGACAAATAGAATTTAAATTGTAGCTCGGCAGGTACTTAGGTACCAATTCTACAGCTTGATTGGTCAACTAGGCACATATCCTACCGGTGTTAATTGTTTCATTCGATATTAGAACATACGGCCTTACACGGCGCACTGATGGTTCGTGATGAAATTGTGACGAATAAGAATGGAGAAAAGCGTCATAATGATTTTGTACTATCCAGGAGTAGGAGTAGATACACACACTTGGCCGAATTAAACCCCGCACAATGACTATGGAACCCTACACTACGACGTACGACACGTAAAGTTCCGGATTTCGATAATCTGTACCTAATCGTAATCAAGCTTTTTTGACATTTATTTCGACTCAACTGGCCCTTAAACTGTCAAATATAAGGGTGCGCTTTCACTGTAGCGGAAAACAGCGGAGTCGAGTGGAGACGTGCAGAATTCGACCAATCGCAGACAAGATGAGAGACGCGCTGTGGATTGCAACCAATTTGATTGGTCAAATGGCTGATGCTTGTCTACGCGTCGCTCTTCTCCACTTCGAAAACGCAACCTAATACTGAAACTGATACTTAGTCGACTTTTTCGCGCACTGGATTTCCAGCGCACTGTTTAGCGCCGAGAGTTGAAAATCGAACAATAAATGTCTTCGATTTTCGGCGCGCTGAGATGCACTCTGTTGAATTCTCAATGCTCAGTCCAACACCGAGAGTTGAAAATTGCGTGCGTGTAGATGCAAATAGTCTAAGGTAGCATAAACCACAAAGAAACGTACCATCGGGTATAGCCATATGATGGACCTGTGGGGGCTTAGGCTGATCCGATCGCATAATCTTGTAGGCAAGGGCGATGAAAGTCGCCAAAATTGCGAAGATCACTAGGCAAGTGAAACCTAGGATGTATGGCGTCCAATCCTTTTCTATTCGTCGGTCCTTGCCGGCTGAAAAGAAGAAATTCAAATGATTACACGATTTAATGGCTACCGTGGAAGGATTTTAGTCTTTTATTTTGCTCACATGCTTTTGAAATGAAACACTCTGCCTGTTCATTGAGGAAGACCAACGAAGTTCTATAGACTGCTATGGTGGATGCGCCGTAGTAGGAGAAAACGTAAGCAAATTTGAATTTCCCGGGCTACGTTAGCGCATCCACCTAGGGTAATTTTAATAACACTAGGTACCAAATCAGTCAGTTAATATATGCAGACCTCAAAGATGACTAGTGTGATGAAAATGGGCATATTTCTTTTCGAACATGAGTTCACGACACGTACAGTATGAAATATAAGCGCGCTGTTAGGCTTCACGCCGCCGCGCCGGACCGCATGTTTGTGTATAGGTACGAATGAAAATCGCGCATACACCGCACCGGAACCGTGTGTATGCCGCAGTGACGTGCAACGATTACAGTTCATTGCCAACGAAACTGTTGACAAGACAGTCAGCTTTTAATTTTAATATTGATATACAGGAAAAGTTTTTATCCTGTGCGCAAACTAACCATGAATTAAGCATATCATTCTAGGCGGGGGGCCTAGAATGATATGCTAGAAAGAAATTTTTCGTCGGTTATGCAAAGAAAAACAACTGTTCCATACATTATGACCGTTTTCTTTGAAACAGCTGATTTTTTTTGGAAAACCGACGAAAAATTTCTTCGCCGGGGGTCTAGAATGGTATGCTGAATTCATGGTTAAATTTTGCGCACTGAATAAAAACTTTTCCTGTATAGCATGATGAGCTTTATTTTAGAAAAAAAAGTGCATTCTTACTACTTAAGTAACGCAATTTTTTTATACAAACGCAGACAAACAAATTCATGGACGTACCTACGAGAAAATTTTGTGTACATACTGTTTTAGTCTGCAGAGGACAAAGGTGAATTTCACGTGCGATCTAGAATATCTCAGAATGAGTGTCAGAGTCTTTACAGTTTCGGTCTTAATGCTGTACTGAGCTGTGATCGTTGCGGTGTACACGCGGATACGGCGCGGCACCGATACGGCGCTTACGCGATATTCACTCGTACACACAATCATGGAGTCCGGCGCCGGTGCGGCACCGGCGCGGCAGCGGCGTCACGTTCACGAAGCCTTAGCGGCCGTATCACTCTTGGCAGGCTAAAAATGTTACCACGAGTTAACCGTTAGTGTCGGAAAGAAGAAAAGGAGACCAAGACCATTCACGGTAGGTACATACAAAGTTCAGCCCAAAAGTCAAAGTGCCGACGGCAACGTAAACAAAGGTGTCACTGCTATTGGGGAAGTCAGTCGGAGTATTTTTTACTACGGCACTAAGTTTATACAACCATTCCTTCACGCGCTCTCGCTCCGTACCATGGCCTGGACCAGGGCCGGTCGCGAGAAATCGCCGCCAGTGATCGCCTCTGCGAGGACACGGCGGTGCTCCACCCAGGCAGGGCAGACCGCTATCAAATGCTCCACCGTGTCCTCTAGGTGTTTCACACAATCGTGACATCCGGGAGTTTCCTCCCGCCTTATCCGGAACAGGAACCTCCCGAAACAGCCGTGTCCGGTGAGGACCTGTGTAAGGCGGAAGAGAGGAGAGTAAGGTCGCCGTGGCGCCTCTCCAGCTACTCCTCAACGAAGGGACTTATCGCCGCAATTGTGGCGTGCCCAGCGAAGAAAGTCCCCGTCCGCGCTCCTTCCCTTCCATTCCTAGACGTTTTACATGCAAATGCCATCGCTGGTGTCACTCGGTGAATAGATTTTTATTTTATCACTTGATATTCTGACTCACTATACCTATGTATTAACACTACACACACAACACAAGCCTTGTTCTTTTTATTGAACTTAATAGTTAGTTAATGGTTAAATAATATTCAGTGCGATTGGTGTTTTAATAATACTTCTTCAAGGCCATCATCCCAACAAGCTCATATCACGTTTTCGCCAGTAGATAAAAATATTTTTTCAAATATAATGTACGGAAATCCAATTTTTCAACCAAAAAAATCAGCTTAAAGAATGGTTGTAGAGCGTAGTAAAAAATACTCCGACTGACTTCCCCAATACCGGTGACACCTTTTTTTTCGTTGGTCAGCACTTTGACCTTTGGGCCTAAAGTGAATGATCTCCTTTGCTGGTTAGTCAGCTTTCAATACATGTGATGATCACGTTACCTCCGGAGATCGCAGGTAAATTGCGCAGGTTGATAGTTTTGTGCTGACTGTTCCCGCGGGTGTTGGATGCGTACACCACTACCGTCATGTTGGCGTGGTCTCCCATATTTGGAAGATAGAACTGGCCGCTATTGTTTGAAACCTTCTTGACACAAGTGCCGGCATTGTCCAGTATTTCCAAATGAATCATCTGAGGGCGGCCGCCGTCCCAGCCTGTGGACATTCGTCATGGTTAGCACAGGATTTCATTCATTTCGTAACCAAAAATGAGAGCCCCGGCCAGAAAAAATAAAAAAAAATTCTTATGGGAAAAACATCTTGAACTTTTTTGTAAAACGACTAAAGATTGCAATTAACCATCTGGCTGCTATTTGAGGTTGAAAGTATAAAAAATATATATTTTTGGCAATAATTCGCTGCATTTCAGTTATAAGCTTGTTACCATTTATGATAGAAATGGGCATGAGCATGAGGTAGTAGGTATCCAGTAAATGAATAACTGTTTGCGTCTTTAAATAAATGACCATAATATTGTTGGCAAAAATATGATTTTGGTACTTTCAAACTCGAATATCAGCGAGGGGGTCAAATGTAGATCTATGTTAAATCTATATATATAGTTAAAAAATGATCAGAGTACATTATTTTCATAGTAAGGTATTTTTTCAATGATTTTGTATTTTCAAACTTAGCTAGCAGCGGGTGGGTTAATTGTGTACCCTTGCTGTAGTAGTAAAAGAGGTTTACAGTGTTATTTCCCCTAAAAAAACGTAAGTATTTATTTGAATTTTTGGGTATAAAATGTTTGACACCTGAATAATTATGTCCTTTAACCAACAGCCTGTTGATGTTGGCCTGAAAAGGTAGCTAATAATAAATAAGTAATTTTCATTTCAATTGTAGTTCTGCTTAAACAATGTTGCGCAACAGGGTTGCTTTCAAGCACGTTTTTGGGTTGTTGAAACATGACTCCAACAACATTTATTACTATATTTGAGCACTCTAAGAATGTTTAAAAATAAAAGAAAAAAATGTTGCAAAACTTGATATCATGATAGAGGCCACGTACCTACTTCATCAATTTTAATATACCTATGCATGTAAATTAAATTCTTGGTAAGCAATATTATTTCACCTTTAATGCAGGTAACCTTCAAATAGGTTGATACGCCCCCACGGGTTCTACAATTTGGCAGTTCAGGTGGTCCTCCCGTGGTTATGTTAAAGGCACATCCATTTTCTTGTTCGCCAAGAGAGTTGAGTGCTTTGCATTTCATTATGCCGATGTCTGCATCTTGGGGCTGCCATTCCAGGATTGCAGAGTACCAGTTATGATGACCACTGTCTTTCTGCAATGGTAATAGCTCAGTATCAGAATTGTCTTTGCTGGAATTTTAAGGTGAATTAGTATCTCACAAAAAATATTATTCAAGCCGATAGCCCAGTAGTGGCCTTGATTTATGGTTAAGGGAAACAAAAATTGTGATAACCAACAAATCGGAATCATTCCGAATCAGAATCGATTCAGAATTTGGATTCAGCTGTGAAATCACACACCTACATCCGAGCTATAAAAAAACACCAAACTAATGAGCATACATCACATTCAATTCCTGCGTTCTCATTAGATATATTCTTAACAAAACCATATACTTATAATATCATATAATATAATTATTATCCTTAAACACGAAAACATCGAAATACAGCCAAAGAAACCCTAACCAATTAATTGGTTAGGGTTTCTTTGGCTGTATTTCGATGTTTAAAGACGTCGTTTTCGTCTTTAAAGACGTGCCCCCCGCGGACGCAATATGGCAGAAAAATATAAAATAGGTACGAAGGCGTTCAACTTTATAATAATCTACCGGCAGAAATCAGGAGCACATCTTCTTTCAACATATTTTAAGCTAAACTCAAGCAGTACGTCACAAACAACACAAAATTATTAAGTAAACGACTTAAGTTAGTTTACACACGATAAGATGTCGACATATTCGTACCTACCAACATTAACAAATCAAAACTGTTTGCTACTAGGCTACACCTACTTCAATAATGTATTTATTCGCTAAGTGAAGAATGTATGTTTTTTTAGAATAAATAAATAATCTTTAACCCTAAATACTTTATTTCATTTTATTTTATTTCGGGATAAAAACAGGAGTACAATATGCTGATCATGCTTATACTTACAGTAACGGCGGTGTACATGATTTGTCCATCAGGGAAAGTCCAGCTGAACTCAACTGGTGCTGGTTCCGCCTCAACAATGCACTTCACCGACTCAAGCTCACGGACAACAACACCTACCCTCTCAATTTGAGTATCATGGCACGTTGGACGGTCTGTGGAAATATAGTCATAGTGGTACATGTAATTAGAGCGTATTTTTCTTTACTTACAAGACAGTATCGTTGTATTCGGTACTAATTATTATAGAGTAATGTCTGTCCATTGCATGGAAGACCTGGAGCCAGCAATGGGTGGAACAGGGCTGCCCTTGATGAAGATGATGACTAATGTCTGCCAACCCAATGGCCGCATTTCGATAAAAGTTTATGCAATGAAAAGAGTACTACGTATTTATTTTATTAATTTATTCGATAATAAACTCCATGCATGAGATACAACTTGCGTATTTTATTTATCAGCTTATAGATTTTTTATTTAAGTTTCGATTGTTTTACGCTCACTTTATAGCTAGTCACAGTTGGTATTGTTCCTTGGGGCAGCACGAGCATAGCAACTTGTGTACTGCCGTCACCAAACAAAACCACAACGTAACCTAGGATTCTTATTAGATTAAATTGGGACTATTAGGTGCAGCGCAGACACACTTTTTGTGCGATCGAGTCTGTGGAGCACAAACTCGATCGCACAAAATGTCATGCAAAAGGTCCGTCGCGGATTTTACGCAGACTCAATGCACACGACGCACATCTTCAATAATTCTGTCGGCAGAACTGGGGCCTAAGTCTGCTATTTTTATAAATTCGTCATTCCAACTCGATCCCGTTGTCATTTTGCTAAAAGTTCGTAATCTGCTAAATTCATAATGGTCGGTCAATGGTGTCGTAATAGAATTGTGGCATAATGGCATTTCCGTATTGCCATTATTATAAAACTCGTTAGTAGAAATGATTTTCGAAAAATTTATTCATGCCAGATTTCATATATCTTTTTACATATTATTTATTAGTGATAGAAGCAATCTAAAGTAGTAGGAAGTTCGTAAAAAAAATCAGACATTCATTTGTCATTATGTACAAGATTACCAATAAATGCCATTTCTTTCAATGGAGTGTCAGTGGCTGACCATTGGAAAGTCATAATGACGCCATTTTATTAGTAGATTACCAAACTTGTCAAAATCAACAATTATGAAATAAATGATAGACCATTCTGACACTATTGTATTGAGACCCAGTAGGGACGTAGCAGCACGCACCGTTAAGGAATGTCTCACAACGCAATAATTTTCTGTCTTTGGCTAGATAGCAGCCCAGATTTAAATCCAATAGAGCATCTTCAGTGCGAAATCAAAAGGTTTCGAATCCACAGTGAGGCAATTTTAGAGAGCTGTACGACGTTTTCTTAGAAGAATGGAACTCTATCTCTCTTGCGAAATGTCAAAAATTGACAGAGTATTGACTCTGTCAATTTTTGACATTTCGCAAGAGAGATAGAGTTATTGATAGAGATAGAGGCATTGGCCTCGCCGGTGTAAAGCAGTAATTAGAAGCCGTAGACATGCTAATAGCTAATAATCTATACATAATTATAATAAAACCGTAGCAAAGTCAAAACAGTACGTAGTTTTTTTTTGTAATTTTTGTGAGATCTGGGAACGATTCTAATGCCGAAAATATTTTTTAAAATAATTTTTGTCTGTTTGTCTGAATGTATGTTCCAGCATCACGAGAAAACTACTGAATAGATTTTGTTCAAATTTTGCATGGATATTCCATTAATGCTTGCGCAGGCCGTAGGGTATAAATTATCACACTTTTTGCCATGGGGGATGAGCAGTTTTGCAATTTCTATAGTTTTAGTTCTTCTATAGTTTATCGCTAATTGTAAAAAGCACATACAGTTGGATGGGGCAATAAGGGTAGGTAACTCAACAGTTGTCACTGCAAGCAAACGGTTTTAAGAGATTGTTCTTATTCACTTTCACAAATTAAAACAAAAAGTACAGCAAAAATGGTAAATTTTCACAAATAAAAAAAAATGCCAATCGATCCTGTTTCTTATGCTCTGTTTCTTTTTTCTTGTCTATGGGACCACAGAGGTTTGAGTATTACAAAAGTCGGAAATCGCAAATGGGAAGATTCCATACCTTTACGTAGGAAAGGAGACTAGATGAGAGCGAACACAAATACCAGTGTATGACAACAGTCAAATTATTCCATTACTTCACTGGGCTTATAGGGAATAAAAGCAGATAGTAATAGGTATGATTAACATCCCGTTATACCCTTCAAGAACTAAGCAGTCAATCATGACATAGTAAAAGAACGGCTATTTAGCTAACTTTCGACAAAGTAAAATAAATAAGCGGTTGGACGATTCCTTTGCGAACCTGCAGTTGTCAGTTCGGTTCCCAACGATTGGTACTTTTTAGAAGAAGCGGGAGGTTCGCTATGAATATCGAGTCATGAGAAGAAGTAAGTTTAAAAGGTATTTTTATAATATACCTAAGGATAGTTGTATATTTACGCAACTTGAAAATGTGACTTTTTGTTTATGTACACTTTTCTTTTTGATAATTTCAGGTTCAAATAGTAGAGTTAGTATAAAACGGATATTCCAGTTGGAATCATGTAAATCGGACTACTGGTTTCGCAGTAATTAAAAGATTTGTTTAAGGGTAAGTGTACAAACTACAGTTTCGTTTCTGCGATTTTTATTACAGTAGAAAATAAATAAAATTTGTAAAAAAGTAGTGAGCGATTATATTCTATATTCCTAATCCCGTCCGTAATCCGTGTTTCCCGAACACCTAACTACACATGACAAGATTTAATAAAAAAAATCAAAAAGTTCAATTCGTTCTTAATTATATGACCACAACTGTGTGCATATTAACTATTTAAGTTATAAATGTTGTTGCTACTTTATTACACATCACAGTGTCTAGGAATCAAGGTAGGGGAGGGATAGGCAGTCGGGAGACATGGGCACCCCCTGGTAATTCCTATTATAGAGTATGTCAGAAATTATTTAAAAAGATCTTTGCTTTTGTTAAATCTAAATTTTTAAGCGATACTATAAAAAAATCTAGTAATAGGTAATGTAAAAACCACGTGGAAAATTATTAACAATGAAACGGGTAGATAAATCGTTTCTTTTTTTTTTTTGGTTGGGAAATCATCAAATAACTTACCCGCTCTGGGTGGAGCAGGAGGGCGTTTCAGATTTTTCCTGACTAAAACCCTCCCGTGTTCCCTCAGTTGCCTGTGTGCCAGGGGCCACGGTATCTCTTACGAACAACCCGCACCCCTGGCAGGCATCGGCCCTTGCGGACCCCACCAGTTGGTGCTGACATCTCTTTGAGGCGCGCGTGGAACACAACGCGCCGTCGACCCGGGCTTGGTCCTTACCGGACAGCGAGCTACCCATTACTCGCGGTCCGCAAGCCCGCGCCTACGGTGGGCGGGAATCAGCCTGGGATTCCCGACGCCCAGGGTGTCTCCTGCGGCGACTAAGGCCGTGAGGGCGCATATACTGCCTCGCCCTCACGTGCGCTGCCTCCCTTTTCGCAAGCATTACTGCTTCGCAGAAGGAGGTGACGGCTACCCATGCACTCTCGCTCCGTAACATGGCCTGTATCAGGGCCGGACGCGAGAGATCCCCGCCGCCGCCGCCGATCGCCTCCACACGGCGGTGCTCCGCCCAAGCCAGGCAGACCTCCACCGTATGCTCCACCTTGTCCTCACGGCGATGTACGCAGTGGAAACACCCGGGCGTTTCCTCCCGCCTTATCCGAAACAGGAACCTCCCAAAACAACCGTGTCCGGTGACGACCTGCGCCAGGCGGAAGGTGAGGACGCCGTGCCGCCTCTCTAGCCACTCCTCAAACAGGAAACTTACTGCCGCAATCCTGGCGTGCCCAAGAGGCCCTAGTGTGAGTTTCATTTAACTATTTCGATCTTACGCATCGAACGCGACGCGTAGGACCAATCGGAGCGCCGAACGTGATCGATACGTTAGAAAAAGACGGTTAAAGAAACTCACACTAGGGCCCTAGTCTTTACTCTATTCAGCACTTATGTCTTACTGACATAAGTGCTGAATAGAGTAAAATGGCCGCCAACAGTTCAGAGAAACATACTCTTATCTAAATGCGGAATATAATATTTAATAAGAAATTTTATAAAAATCGAATTCCAAAAAGGCTTATAGTAGTTCTAGCTTTTGCCCGCGGCTCCGACCGCGTTGATGTCGGTTATCGCATAAAAATGGCTTATGTCCTTCTCCATATCCCAGGCTAAATATCTGCCAAATTTCTTAACGATCGGTTCAGCGGTTTAGGCGAGAAAGCGTAACATACAGACAGCTACAGCTACAGTTACTTTCGCATTTATAATATTATTAGTAGGGATATCCCGACGAAATTAAATGAAACAATAAATATATATAAGGTATATTACCTTATATATATTTATTGTTTCATTTAATTTGGTTTCTTTACTTAATCACCAGAAACAAAAGTATTTTTTTGTACACTGTTATCGGACTTTTTCTTATCGGAATAGTTTTCGTTATCAATTCAGCATATCGCAGTCCATTGCTGGACATAAGCCTCCCATAGTCGGCGCCACAACACGTTGTCCTCCGAGACAACAAGACTTGACGCTGCTCAACTAAACTGGATCCTTCTATCGGCTCCTTTCTCAAAGTTGAGTCTGCCGAGCTGGATGAAATTCCCCACGGTAGACATACTCTTCACTTCGAGAACCAACCCTGCGGTATTTAGTGGACTCGGCAAAACGTATGAAATGTTCATGACTTTCATCTTGTCCAAATTCATGCCGAGGCCACAGAGGCATGAGTTAATTTTTCTAATATCTATGGTTCATTTAGACGTCCGGAGCCGCACTCACAACTGTCCATATAATAAAATGATTAATTACTTGCGTAGAGCCTTCTCCATTTCTACGTACACAAGATAAAATTAGGTAGGTAATCAGCATGTCGATTGTGTAACCATCTCACCGCGTGAAGTGAGCGTGGAGTGACCTGTCAGTGTCATCCCACTGATGCTAAGGATTGACCAAGCATTAGATGAAATGACATTGACAGCTCACTCCACGCTCACTTCACGCGGTGAGATGGTTATAGAATAGCAATGCTGTTTGTTGTTTGGCGCCCCGTCTCAAAATTAGTTTGTATAAAATTTGATAGTTTATGTCTCAGTTACTATATACTCAAGATTTTTAAAACGAGACTCAAAATCTTTAAGGTCAGAATTTTGGGCCACAAAAGGGATGAATAAAAGGCAATTGCATGCAGCTGATATAAGAATGTTAAGAGGGATGTGTGGTGTTACACGAATGGATAAAATAAGAAATGAGTACATTAGAGGAAGCCAGAGAGTGGCACCGATAACTGAAAAGTTGTGTAGCAATCGGTTGTCATGTGATATGAGGAAAACGTCGTGAGGAAAGTTTTGAGTTTGAATCTCGATGGCTATAAGAGTAGAGGGAGACCAAAGAAACGATGGATGAACTGTGTGGATGATGATATGGTTAGAAAGGGGGTGACTACGGAGAAGACGACTAATGGTGGAAGTAAAAGACATGTTGCGACGATCCCAAGTAAATTGGGATAGTGGCAGGAGAATGACGATTTGGGAATTTACCAGTACTAATTTCATGTTTTTCCTCGACACAGTTTATAGGAGACGCCGAGTAGTCGACACTCCGCGGAGACCGCGCATGCGCCAGCGCTCGCACCAGGGTTTGCGCCGCCGCCCTCTCTGCGTCTGGCGGGTCATTCAGAGAATATAGTACTTAAAGGGTTTATGTAAAATGTCTCAAGTAGTAAACTACATTTTTTTTAATAAAAACGTGAAATAAAAAATCACTTAGATTCAAAAAAAAAATCACTTATGTAGCTTCTTGACCAGCTTTAAGTTTATCTCATAAAATATTTCGTGTGTGAATAGGTACACCATATTTATAACCTATTTTCAGCAGTGAAATTATACAGAGGTACGGTATAATTGACTTGTATTAATTTTATTTCACATAATAAACTATAGGGTTTTAAACGGATGCTGCATGCAAAGATAAACCTATCTATGATAGAGATTAAGTAACTCTACAAAATGGATGCGTTTAACTTTGAAAGGTGGTTCAAGTTAATTATGACCAACATTTATAGTGGCGCTGTACCTAATTGTATTGTATTGTACAGATAATGCGCCATACCACTCAAGGAAACTGGAGAAGCAGCCAAGTAAACGAGAGGCTTATATATAACAGGAATGCTTTTTTATGTTCGCCTACATTGTCCCACTGCTGAGCAAAGGCCTCCCCAAATCTTGCAAGAATGCTTAAGAAGTAAAAATATATTTTTTGGGCAAAGAGACCAATTATGGGCAACACTATTAGAAAAAACTAAAACAAACGAAAACATTCATACCATAAGTTGGTTGTAGATGAGATGGCGAGTTATAAGGGTATTTCAGTATTTCGCCCCCCACCCTATCTTACCACTGCGAGCGCAACCCACTAGAATTAATAAAATATAAAAATAGAGTAGGTGAAACAATTGCTCTCTCAGATGCAATATTTCCAAAATTACATCTGAGAATAGGCGATCTTGTATTGCTCATACAATTAAAGAAGAGAAAAGGTTTTGCCAGCTTAATGGCGTATTAGATGATGTTGAAGAAAAATGTATCATTATCGTCGGTGAAACTTCATCTTCATCATCTGATGATAGTGACTCAATTATTAATTTCAAAATTCAATTTAGACTGTGACAATTCAATAGTGCCTGTAAATGGTTTAATTGAAACAAACGTAACTTCTCAAAAGTTTGTGTTTGAGTTTGAGATGTTGAAGAAGTTTCACCAACGTATTGTATGTTGTAAGTTGTTATTTCTGAGCTGACTTTTCAATAGTCGGATAGCTTTTATCTGGGGCATAAATATGTCGGTTTGACAGCTTTTGTATAGAAAGTGTGCCAAACAGACAAATCTATTCTTCAATTAAAAGTTATCTGACTATTGCAAAATCAGTGCTAAATAGAATATTGTTAGAAAAAATAACTTTTATATCATAAATAAGAGGGCTATCACAATTTTTATTGAATTTGAGCTTTTGAATCGAGATTTGATGTGTGTTTACGGTTTAGATATAGCCACAAATAATTAAAAATTAAATGTCCGAGAAAATTTCATTATTCGTCTTGAGATTGTTCTAAAAAAAATTCAATTTGTTTACATAAGTATTAAAAACATTGTCTTGGCAAAGGATGTTTCATAAAATTTTACTTACATCTTTTGATGCTTTGTTACATGGAACCAGTGGCGTGCAGTCCATAAAGACAGAAAGACACTGCCTACCTTACCTAAATCAGATAAATATGCAAAACGAATATTATTTTATTAATAAACAGAAAATCTTTATTCATAAATCACCTCCACCTGTCGACCGTCGGTCGTATCATTATTATCATCGATACAATAGCCGATCGTTCGTACAATTTGACGCAACTTCGCATTGCGACGCACTAGAGCCTCGAGACTGAGTGCCTCGGGGAGACACGAACTATTCGCGTCTTAATGTTTATATGTGTGCTCTCGTCGTCATGCAGATTTATTGGGTGTGCGTCCTATACATACGTGGCACACAATGTAACAATTAACGCACACAACCGTACAGGGTAGCCACTGGCTTTTTACTATTTTTTACAACACGACAAATTACGAAACTTACCGAAGTTGTTCAGGTGGTGTGTGTATAGAGAAAAGAAATAATATGCATTTTCATAACTATCTTTGGGTGAAAAAAAAAACCAAGTGATGTGAAAAGTAGGTAGGTAGTTAATGTACACCGGATTTGTAATTAATACAAAGTAAAGGTAAAATCAATCGTAAATTCAATATGAAACTATATGATTCATTTAATTGCTTCACAGGTTGCATGCTATGTAAGTAGGTACAGCAATCGGTTATTCTGTGTTTTATAAATTTATTTTTAACTTCTGCCTACCTTGTCCAAAATCTCTGTGCACGCCACTGCTTGAAACATATAATGGTTTAGTAATTGATAAAAATGTCCATGGTAGGACTGTACCTTGTACTTTGGGATGCTTAATTCAATTTATTATGTTTCATACAGAAATACACCAAAAATAATTCCGTAAAACAGAGAAGTAATGATAATTTTTCGTTTGAAATTATATTTTTTATCTAACTATGTATGTTTAATTCAAATTCAAGCAAAAAATATTTAATAACTAAGGTTACTAAGTCAGCTTGCTTGCAAAAAAAAGAAGTCTATTTAAAATTAAAAATGATATTTTTAAACAATTAAGCAATGATTTTATTTCTGTAAGTAGGGTTGTACAAACACTGCTATGCAAATGCTATAAATCATTAATTTTCGAGACGCGCAGGCTTTAGCTTCAGTCCGCGCCCGGTTTGTTTCTGGCGTCTGATGCATAGCGGTTTGCATATTTATTTATTTATTTATATGTGCGTAGTGTACTTACCTACTTCACTAGACACACACGTGCGATCGGCTGCCACGCTCTGTAAAATGTCCCTAAAACTGAGCACTTCGATTTTGTAATAGCCCTCTTAAACAGATATAAATCGTGTTGTTATAAATAAAGTATAAATTCAAAAGATATACTTTTATTTCGTTTAAATTTTAGTAGTTTGTAAGTGCTGTTTAATTTTGTTACAAAATGTTTTGCACCCCTCTGCTTCTTAGAGCCTCTTTTTTTCTAATGCCATAATAAATGGAGTTAAAAAAATTAAAAGGTTATTCTTAAAACCATAAATATGAGTCTCTGTTAGCAGGATGGCAATTTTTTTTAAATGAGTTTGGTTTTAAATAACAGGGGGTTTATTTATAAACGTTGATTATAGTTAAGAAATGTTTAAACGTCAAAAATCTATGGTTAAACAGTCGCTAATCATCAACCCTCTTGTATAAAAACGTTGCTTTTTAATTAGTGAATAGAGAACATTTTTGACTTTTAAATTTTTTTAACGTTTAAACATTTCTTAACTTTAATCATTGTTTATGAATATACCTCTAGAACTTTAAGTTGCGTTTGTAAATAAAGGGGTAGATCTGAATTTGCGATTTAATGTTCTGCTACAAATTGGTATAAATAAAAATAATAAAAAAAAAAACTGATAAAAACCGTCGAAACTTTAAAAAAAAATGTGTCGTGATTTCATTGATTTCGTTTGGAAAAGTGTATTATTTTAATACCGAATTACAATATCCACTGTGGCAGCACTGATAAGTTGTAATTATGAATTGTAACGGTCTTTTTAGGATATGTTTTCATTATGACAACTCAGGCAATTTAATGTGTAATTGTACGATGGCAGCACTTAGAAATGACGTCACCTAGCCGTTATTTCTGAGTGGGGACGAAAATGTAATTTTATAAGGTAAAATGGAGTGCGGATCATTAGTTGTTCGATAGTCGAAGAGAACAGTCGTGAAATTAAAAGTATAAGCAATTTATAAGTATCGTTTTGCATTTTAAATGGTACTCTAAGTCCGGATGTTATGTTACTCTTCAATGTCCATCAGTTATTGTTTCATCACCATATCCTACCGTGCTTACGTAAAAAATGGTAGGTAGGTACTTACATCCAACATTTAACATAACTTTGTCCTCGAACACCTTGTTAGTCATGTAGAAATTGTGTACCCTGCAGATCAGCTCTTTGCCATTGTCGGATAACGAAGGGACCAGCGTCAGCGATGACACCGTGTAGTTTCCGTCATGAAGTTCCTGGAATTGAAACGGATGCTTGAGCTTTTGGAACATTCCAAATTGTATATTAAAAATTGCACAAACCTACCTACTCACGAAGGAGGTTTGATGCAAATCTGTCTTTCTCAACGATCAATAATTGTCGAATTTTTAACACGTTTTTAATTTCTACCTTTTAAACATTGTAGGATATAAGATTTGGCCCGAAGACACGAATAGGCATCTACACGTACATTAAAAAGCAGCATGAATTCAATACACTAAATAGCCAAGTAGGTAACTGCAACCAACTTGATGTAGCGCTCGGAAGTCGCAGCAACGCTCGCTTCGCTTGCTCGGCTCGCGCGGCTTTGCTCACAGTTTTAGCCTAACTCATTGGATCGTGGTACCTTAACTTAGTAACTACGTGCAAATGTAAGAAAGGGCCAGAACGTTAGCTAAAAAGAGGCTCATTTATCTACAAAAAAAGTGTGCATAATTCGAAGCCCACAAATTATTTATTTATTTATTTAACCATTTATGCACACACCTAAAAACAGACAAGAAGAAAGGAACAGAAAAATAAGAAAAAAAATAAAAATTAGTAAAGCGTGGGTACCTACATCATTAGAGTCAATAAGTTTTTAGAGGATAAGTTAAATATTCCCAAATTAATCTAATATCTTTAACCTGCTGACGGTAGCCACATGCCACATGGCCACTAGTCATGGACGAATCACAAAGACACACGGTGGTGCAGAAAAAAAAACAACCGACTGCCAAAAAAACACTACAAAGTGAAAAATAACTTTAATTTTGGAAGTCGGTGACCAATGACAGAAATATACTTTTGTTTTACAACTACCAAGAACCAGCGCCTATTATTTCGGTAGTTAATATTTGGTCCTTCGAGCCGGATGTAGTCTGGACACGGTTCCGTCCTGTTGCCCCACGGGAAGATTATAAATTCGTAGTAACTATGAAAGGATAGGAACGCCTTGAAAGGCGTTATCGATCCTAGAATTGTATCCCTTACTGCGACTGTTTGGTCACCGACTTCCAAAATTAAAGTTATTTTTCACTTTGTAGTGTTTTTTTGGAAGTCGGTTGTTATTTTTTGGAAAAAGTTTTTATTTTTCACTTTTTAGTTACATATAGTACCTACCCCACACCAATTCGAAATGTCATCATCCTTGGGGTAAAAACAATGCATATTTATGCGATAGCAGCAATCGCGGTTGATTTGCTGTAATTTTTTGAAGAGTTCCGTTCTCTGTCTCCGAAACGCATCATCAGATCTATATGAAATTTAAATGGGACCACACGGGAGGCACCAGCTTTCAAATAAAAAAGAATAATTAAAATCGGTTCATCCAGTCGAAAGTTCTGAGCCAACAAACATAAAAAAATAAAAATACAGTCGAATTGAGAACCTCCTTCTTTTTTTGAAGTCGGTTAAAAAGACTGCCTGTAGCATACAATGAAACATAAGCATCTCCCTACGTATACCGTCGTCAACTTAATGTGATGCGAGGGCGTGGCGTCGTTGAGCTTGCATAAGATGCGGGCTGTGACTGGGTGGCGGGCTGTCGAGCCTACCGCATAAGATTGTTTAAAAAGCTGCTTGTTGGGAGGGGCAGCTTTATTGCCAAGATGGCCGATGTGCGGTTAACAGAAGTGTCGTAGAATTTTCCACGGAACTTTCGCTAAGTATTTTACGCTTTCTATTTTCTGCTTAATAATATTTCATGAAATGTCAATAAATATTATATTGACATTTCATGATCCCCCATATTACGAAATATTAATATTTATTGCCATTTCATTAAATAACATTGTAACCTTCACTTTAAGTTTTGAAATTTATATAGGTACCTAGTAGTTAATTGGACTTAGAAATTATATCAGTAGATATTTAACTACCTACCTATAAGTTTTTGGCTTATTTTGTCCAACCCACCTTATGCACAGACGGTTTGAGTTTCTTCGTTCCGAGGTACCAGCTGACGGCCGGCGGTGGGACACAGCCCACCACGACGCAATCAACCACACGGGGGTGACCAATCTCGAAATTGTTGTTTTCATTGATCCTTATCTGCACGCTCATAGGGGCGACTGGAAAGAAAACAAATTCGTAAAATGATAAGCAGAAGGCACATTTCTATGACAAGAGTAGAATATCCTTACGTAAGTTACGTAAGTTATGGAACACAATCGCTATATTCGGAATTTTTTGCGTAGGTAAGCATTCGATTTGAAGATCATAATCCGGTTCAAGAACTATGCGACAGGCGAAGCAGTCAAAGAAATTCGAACAAAAATTACTATTTGATCACGCGAAGTTAAAAAGGAGGCCATACCTACAAACGGTTTGAATAGGGATGCAGGGGTTAATCGGGACAAAACTTTAAAATGGATTAGTCTGTTGCCAAAAAAGACTTATGTGTTAAGTGTAATCAACGAGTAAATGCCCTTGTTAGCCACAGACTATATTATTTCAATGTTAAAAGCCCTTTTATAGTTTTGTCCCGATTCACTCCTGCATCTCTATTCACCCCGTTTGATGGTAAATTGTGTTGAAATTCTGAAGGCAACCAGGGTGCAACAGTGCCAAAAATCTCCAATGTCCCTAGGTACTTACAGTACATTTTGATGGTTACCCTGGCCACCTGTGGCGCGGTGACATCCGCATTTTGTGCAACGCATTCGTAATTTGATCCGAGATCGTCCCGAGACAGGTTACGAAGCTGGATGTCAACCCGCCGCATGCGACCTTGACGCGTACACGGTGGCGTCATTAACCCGCTGTCGCCTTCGTGACTCCAATACACCGCTGTTTTCGGTTCATCTGAAACTTAAAGATGATTGTCTTTCAGAGCGGGATTTCGGAACATAAGTCATGTTTTTAACAGTTTAGTGCAGGAGTTCCCAACCAGGGGAAGTATGGAGATGTTAGGGGGCGAAACATGTTTGAATGTTTGACCAAAAACTAAAAAATAACTCTTGAATTAAAAATCATATTTATTGATTCTGTGTCAAAATGCGACGTCGTTGGTTAAACTTTATTTTGTAATTGAATTAGAATAAATAAAAGTTGTTAAAATAATATGTTGTTTTATAATTGATTAAAAGCTTTTATTTAACTTCACTTGTATGTTCTGGAATTTTGGGATCAATATTTTACCCACTTCCACTGGAGCTATCGGGCTGAAATTTACACACGCGTTTGGTTCTTGTGACAATGCACGATAATAGTTTTTTTTAAATTATTTCTCATGAAAAAAATAAAGGAGAACGGGGCATGAACATATTAAGTACTAATAATCCGGAGAGGTTCTACAAAAGATAGGTTGGGAAACTCTGGTCTAGTACATAGCTCTTGCATCTAGGCATCACAGTGAGTTTCAGCAAAGCATTGGTGTGAAAACAGGACAGACCTGGCTGGCCACTTTATATTATATAGGTTGGTAACTATAAAGGCTTCTCCAAGGCGTTCGACTCAGTGAAATGGCCAATGTTGTGGAATAATTTACTGGAAATGGGCACACCGAAGCACCTAGTGCATCTGTTAAGAATGTTATACGAGACAGGTACAGCTTCACTTCGAGGTGACGGCTAACCATTCACTCTCGCTCCGTACCATGGCCTGCACCAGGGCCGGACGCGAGAGATCGCCGCCGCCGATCGCATCCACGAGGACACGGCGGTGCTCCGCCCAAGCCGGGCAGACCGCCACCGTATGCTCCACCGTGTCCTCAGGGCGATCTTCACAATGGAAACACCCGGGCGTTTCCTCCTGCCTTATTCGAAACAGGAACCTCCCGAAACAACCGTGTCCGGTGAGGACCTGCGTCAGGCGGAAGGTGAGGACGCCATGCCGCCTCTCAAGCCACTCCTCAAAGAGGGGACTTACCGCCGCTATCGTAGCGTGCCCAGCACTGGGTTGCGACAATCGCACTCTCCATGTCGCCATGAGATCCCGCCGGAGCTCTGTCCGCTGCGCCGCGATTTCTCGCGGCAGCGGAGTAACGCCCCGGCGTTTGGCCTCCTCGCGCCATTCCCAGATGTGCGCGAGGACCTTTGCCTCCAGATCCCATAGCGGTAATCCGGCAAGGAGGCCCGCCGCCTCTCCTGAGATCGTGCGGTATCCCCGGATCATCCTGATCGCCATGACCCTATGGGACGCCTTCAGCTTTCGCGTTGGTTGGCGCCTCAATGTAGGCGCCCACACCGGCGCCCCGTATAGGGCCATGGACCGCACGACCCCCGCGTAGAGCCTCCGGCAGGAGGAGTTTGGCCCCCCTAGATTGGGCAAGAGCCGCTTCAAGGCAGCGCCGGCCCGCTCCAGTCTGGGAGCCAAACGTCGAAAGTGTTCCGCGAAGTTCCACCGGCTGTCGAGGACGAGTCCCAGGTACTTCATCGTCGACGCCGATGTGAACCCCTCCTGCCGTTATCTGGGAACCCGCCGGTGGCGCATTCCGAGGACCATGAAAACACATGGCCTCGGACTTGTGCAAGGCCACCTCGAGTCCCAGTTGCCGGATCCTATCGACGATTGTCGCAACCCCGTCTGCCGCTAAGTCGGCCGCCGCCCGGTACGACCTCCCTTGCGCCAGGACCAGCGTGTCGTCAGCGTAGCAGACTACGCTGACGCCGCTAGGGAGGTCGGCGCGCAACACCCAGTCGTATCCGATGTCCCACAGATGCGGCCCCAGAACCGATCCCTGTGGGACACCGCACGACATCTACTTATTATTAAGGTCAATTCGTTTTAAAAATGCTACCGTGGAGTTTTCTTGCTGGCTGTTCTCCATAGGACCCACATGCACCTAGCTTCTGACGTTTCATAAGTGCCCAATTGCCCATGCAGGCTTACATGTTTTTTTTACCTCAGGCTTTAGTAGGTATTTTAAATAACTTTTCCACTAGGGAATTTACCCTATTTATCCTTTATCCGTAAATGTTTATTGAATACTTACCATCCTCCACTTCACACACTATAGTGACGTCGGAGCCAAGGGGCAGCGGTCCCACAGTGCCTTGTGTTATCAGCTTATTTTCTGAGTATAGCTTGGGAGATCCGGTTGGTTCTGGAAAAATAAGCATATTTCTATAGAAAAATCGCTTCATCTTACGCCGTAGATGAGTATACTAGTTAGAATCTCAGTATAAAACTCTTCATCAGTCTTCATTTTAGTCTGTGATAAATAAATGTATTTTCTTTCAAAATCAAAAGTCATTTATTCAGACTAGGCTGAGAGTCAGCTCTTTTTGAACGTCAAAATTACATAAGACAGACCGCCCAAAACGCCCGCCCTTCACCACTTCCTAGTGCTTTAGCTGGGAATAAGAAGTAGCGCAACAAACTCCCCAGCAGCATAGCTGTCTGTTAAGTTAGAAGAACTTGATTCTATACAATAGTAGGTAATTAAAATTACGAAACACAAAAAAAAAAAAACATTAAATTTGCCATATGTCAGTTAGCACACGCCAATATACCATCAAAACATTGAAAACTAAAAATAATCAAAAATTAAAATAAAACGTAAACAGAACTTACAATCTAAATAAAAGCCTCCAGGCATAAAGGGCATGCCCGCGTACATATGCAATTCCGCATTTTGTAAATATAGCTATAACTTGAAGTAACAAAAGTTATACTAGGACCTCTGGACTAAAATTAATAAACACTTAATACAATTAACAATAACAAAACCATGGTCAGCAAGACGACCAGTCACCACAAGCAGCACCAGTTCACGAGCATAACGCAAAGATCAGCCATTACGCCTCTCGCCTTATTTGAGGGAAGGAGGCAACCCGACCCCCAACGCTACCGCAAGCAGTGACATCTAAGAGAGCATGACGAGCTTGCTGCCAGTTGCACTGGCAAGAATAATATGAATTGTCGAGGTCGCTAGCTAACTACATATTGCAATACTACTCATAAATAAAAAAAAAAACATTGTAATGAGTAGATTAAGTCAACAATAAAGGAAAATAAACTGAATTATACAGTCAAATAAAATAAGCAATTTCTTTTTTTCTTTCATCATCTGTCTAGCCTTTCCCAACTATATTGGGGTCGGCTTCCAGTCTAACCGGATATAGCAGACTACCAGTATTTTAAGGCCATATTAACTTTAAATTGTGTCGTTATGAGCGATAATAGTTCTTATTGCAATTAGATACGGGTTAAAATCTGTTGTAATAAATTGGAATAATAAATGAGCAAGCGTATGTATGTAGTAAAAATGCAAATAAAATCGTATTTATAGTTAATATGAACTATTTAATAATAAATATTCCATCACTGAATCCAGTTTGGTATTAAAAATTTTATGGTATATTTTTAATTATAATTATAATTGTTATTGAAGGGATAAGCTGCTTTTAAAGATAATTAAGAGGTGATGATTTTTTTGATGCATTAAAGTATGTTTAATTATGTTTTAAGTGCCATCACTGTATGCAAAAAAGACTTGAAAATATCATATTTTTTTGCTTCCAATACATATTATTAACGGTTAAGGAGATACACTGCTTTATAAACCACCTTTTAGACCGTTTTCAAGAAATCTCCGCCTTAAATAATTTCTCAAAATATTCAAAAATTATATAAGTACTAGTAGATACCTCGATTTGAGTCGAGGTTAACTAATTTATAAAATCTGACTGTTTTTAAGCACAGGTCAACTCAAACTCAAACTCAAAGCATTTATTTCAAATAAACCAATTATAGGCACTTTTGAATTGTCAAGGTCGGTGAGATAGAAAGATGAAGCTAGTTGTTTTAAGTGACTAAGTAATAATAGCCGTACGGGTCGATCGATCAGGTTGAACTTGCCGCGGTTGGTCCGTGGATGGGTGACCATCATTAAAAATACCAAGACCTCTCCGTGCCTCAAAAGGCACGTTAAGCCCCGGCTGTCATTCTTGGATCTTTGACAGTCTCTACGGGTCGTCAGAAACGCGAAAGTCTGACAACCAGTCTTACCAAGTGGTATCGTACGTATTAATCAGTGACTGGTTTGTGAAGGTCAGGTAGACAGTTGCTCCATGTAAAACACTCTGCTGCATCCGGTTAAACTGGAAGCAGACCCCAAAATAGCTGGGAAAAGACCAGGCTGATGATGACGTGTTGGCCATTCACGCACGCTGGTTGCGAGTACTTCGTACAATTAACCTTTCTGAAGAACATCAAGTGCCTAAAAGTATGTGGAACTTACCAACCATAATGATATTATAGGTGTAGTCCACCGACGGCGAAGCTTGAAAATGAATACGACATCTGTATAGGCCTTCATCGTAGGGGGTCATGTTCTTAATTACCAGCCAGGTGTCGTCACGACACAATCCGGTCTCGCACAGAGTATCCGGGATGAAGTCTTCGGACCCGCGCCTGCAAGGGACAGGTGAGAGTGTAAGTACACATTCACACGGACGCAATAAAATCGCGGCAAAATTTTTTCGCGCACTGGATTTGAAAATCGCACAGTGTGCTTTTCGACGCGCTGGGCTGGGATGCCCTATGTTGAATTCTCAATGCTTAAGGGGTATCTAGTCGCGGGCTCGAACTCACTGGTGGGTCTGGCTAAAACGGACGCTGCCTCACCAGGCACCGTGTCCGACAGAGGTAGTACCTACCCGTGATGAGCAGTTAGGCGCTCGTTTACACGCATAACATTATTGAGTGAGATGCAGGATCATTTATAGCAAAACAGGGGCGTAAAAAATTAAGAAAAGTTGTGCGGAAGATAGGGTTTTACGTAAAACCCACTGAATAAATCAGTGACTGGTAACATTTATTGATCTTTTCGATATTTGAGCTTTGTCAGTACCGACTTGGTTTTGGAGATTTTACACTTGTTTTATTACTTAAACACGCCCAAAGTTAGGTTAAATTAGCAAGAAAAACGAATCTTTGTTGGCTCCTAACGTTTTAATGACTATTTAATTTAGTATTCTGTTTCCGAACATACAATATTAAAAATGATACAAAAGTATACCATCTTTAATTTTTGATGTACATTGTCGAACAGTGGAGTAATACACTCCCGAAGTTTGTATGGAAAAAATGTCGACTAGATTCACCTTAACACCGAGGTTTGAAAATCCAGAGCGGGATAAAATCCCACCGCAATATTTTACGTTCTTGCGGAAGTTATCTTTCTCATTACATGAACATGTTACGTCATGTTGTACGTGACATTTCGCCAGTTGTGTTCGAGTCCTGTATCCTGTAATAGGGGGCGAGACTATTACCATTAATCGGGCGCAAATCCAGACTACGGGCTGCTATTGAAAAATTCTAGATAGAAACACTGCCCGACTTGGGAATCATAAAGGCCTTAAGATTCAAATACAAGTACCTACAACATACTAATAAACGTTGGTGCATGTTATCAGTACCGACAACTACAAAATCACATTTAAAAGTGGGTCAGTATTGAGTAAAATTAAGCATAAGTACAGTGGCTATTTATGGTAACACCTTTGAAGCTACCGACGTCAGTTGCGTGTTTGTGCTTGAGCTTATCACAAATTGGCAAAAGGGCTGCACTATTAGGTAAGTTTATGGTCTCACCCATCAATGTCAAGTTGAAATGTGTGGTGTGGTATATTAGCCATAAAACCTTTACGCACAGATTACCTTTAAGTTCTAAGCTGTAAGGCACAATTTTAAAGTCACTGACAGCTGACACGATACACTCGACTATTCGGTATTTCGATTTCGTGCCCTCCAATCTATAAATTCGGCGAAATAAAACATCACACTCGGCTACCAATATTTCGTAACCATTTTTAATTAAACGTTCTGAAAGGCAACGCAATATTCCGGGACTATGTGGCTGAATTGTGTAAACATGTTAAATAACTACCTACTTTGATTCGCACGAAGTTAATTTATTTGTGGGCGAATCCGCAACTCTAGAAAATGTATTAGGGAATTGGTACGTTTTGTATTTTTACGCACAACGGAACGGAGACGGTAAATATGTTACCGGCCAAACCCGATTTCAGGCCAAACTAGTTTGTCCTAGGCCAAACTGGTTTATTAAGCCGGGGCACGCCGATTAAATGGGTTAGGTTAGGTTAGGTTAGAACTGTGACCAAAAGCGCGCGAGCCGAGCAAGCGTAGCGAGCGGCGCCGCGGCAGCGGCCGGCGAGCGTTACTTCCAAAGGTTGTTAACGAAATGGCTAATTAAGCTAGTTGGCTGCGACATATCACGCGTAGGATAAGTCTGTTTGGCCTAGGACAAACTAGTTTGGCCTGAAATTGGGTTTGGCCAGTAACATATATATTACGGTGTTTGAGGTGAGAGGATGTTTGTTTGTGCAAATCCATGTTGCCATTTTTCTCCAAAACTGCTAGTCCGATTTTGATACAGTTTTCAGTTATGGGTTCCGATTTGATTGGTGCATGTTCTTAGATAGGTGTTACGGTGACAAGTCACCAGAGGGCGCTGCAGCAAACATTGTTTGTGCAAATCCATGTTGCCATTTTTTGGGCCAAGTTAGTGTAAGTACTTTTTCCTTAACGTATTATTCAAAGCGTACTAATTGCCTAATACGTATGTATGTCTGGAACTGTCGATTCGCCCACAAATTCATTAACTTCGCGTCGAGATAATATTATATTATTAAAACGTGACGATTCGCCCGAATCGGGCGAGTTAAGTCGTGCGAGTCGAGTGTCGACTAATAAGCCGGACAATCATGTCAGGCGCGTTCCTGTAAACCCGAAAGAGTGGAATAACCGAAGTACATATTTAAAACGCACTACAAAGGTGTTATATTGTTCGATCCTTGTACAGGGAGCTCCTGAGATCCACCTGAGGATCTCTCAGTACTGTTACAATTGTTGTGCTACAGGTTTACGAAAGGAAACAATGAACTTGTTTCCACTATAACTTGCATGGGTACTTACCTATTCCTATTATACAATCTAATTAATGAATAACATTTTGCTCAGTTGACTCCAAACAAGTACCTATTTGTCAACAAAACTATTCATAAAGGTTGCATGACACCATGCAACACCATTATTGTGTAACACACTATCACTCAAAATCTGAATCATTTCAAAGGATATTGTTAATCCATTGCTTCATATTATGTTCGAAAAACATGTCTGCTCAACAACGTAAATAACGCAATGAATGTTGTTAGACTGTCAAAATGAAAGCCATTCCTACTGTTAGTGTTACGCAATTACCCTGGTGGTTAACGGGTCTCACAGTACCGACCTATAGCTAAAAAGGTGGGATGTAACGTATGTGGGTTTAACGGAACCTTAATCGGAATCGGATGTTTTAAATTTGACTTTCGGTGTTGGAACCGGAATCAGAATTGGAATGGAACTCGGAGGCGGAGCCGAAGGCCGAAAAGAGATGTGTTTTAAGGACAGTTTAATAAAATAATACTTTTCTCAAAATCCAATGTACCTATGTGAAATGTATTGGTATTGTATACAAAGGTATTTTGCAAAGACTATAAAACCACCTACTCTATGGTATTTTGTGTCAATAAACTCATTTTATTTTATTATTATTAATGATATAAAATAGTAATCGGGATTCCCCGAGCATGAACATGTTCGTACGCGCACGGCCGCGTGAACTAGGACCTTGGGTTTTAACCTCCAATTTAAAAGTGCGGCGAACCGAAGTCGAAATCGAAAGTGTAGTTTCAACCGCAAGCTCCGACTTATCAGAATCGGAATAGAATTTCCGTAACATCCCTATATGAAAGGAGTGATTATTACCTACCTACTGAGAAAGATGACCCCTGAAAGAGAGCATGGAAGAAGAACATAGTTATGCTGCACCGATTCCAGGCAAATTAAGACAGAATGAAAATGATGATTGTGCAATTCCGGAGCTGAACGGGTTAGCAACAGCATATCGATCGTACAGGCTGCACGACAGTGGTAACAAAACCAGCCCGGTTTCCATTGAAAGTTGAAACGTTACTACGCCAAGCCAACTCAAGGTCAAAGAGTTACCAGTACCACTGACTTGCGACTGTACCAACGAATGTAAAATAAAACCGCTGTGCAAATAATCATGGCATCGAAAAAACGGTAAAGCGCAAGCATTAGAAACATAATTGTCACTTACAATATCTTATCTGCAGGGTCGGGGTAGCGGTAGTAAGGCTTATCATTTTTAAGCCAAAGTACGTATGACAAGGGTCCATCTAGAGTGAAACTGTCGGGGCCGCATGCAACCTGCGCTTCGCGGCCTCTAACTGCGCGCAGTGTCAGCACTTCTATAACCACAGAAAAACTTCGTCAAACATTGCATGTAAAAAAGATGATGGGTTTGGTTATCACAAATCACCTCGTTCGGGATTTTTCAACATCATAATCATGGTCCATGCCCTGAGAACAGTGATGATGACTGACGTCACAAGGGGCCACCTTGACTAAATTGGTCAAATACATTCTTTAAATCTCTTTGGTATGTGTGCAGCTTCCGTCGGCGAACGTTATGAAATATTGGCTGATCACATTATAATTACAAAATTTATTTTCGATGAAATTTATATGCTTAATAACATTTTTATAATGATTTTTCGAGACGTTGGATGTTGGTCGACTCTTCACGTGACCAGCATCTTAGCAATCACCATTGCCATACAACGTGGCAATGATGCCAGTCTATTGAGCACTTTTCCTGTTGACAGCGATGCGGATGATTTTTTGATGACCTTTTATTCTTTTCCCTCTTTTTTATAAACATGTAAGGGAATGAGGGGGGAAACCGGACAGGGGGTGAAACCAGATAGTTGCTATTTCATTACTTCACGTACAGCTGTATCGCTCTAGCTAGCGGCGAAATACGCGCGAACGCTTACTCTGTGCAGTTGCAAATGGCGGTGACGGTAACATCTCAGCGCGTGCGTCTATAAACGAAAATTGTAAGTTATCTAATATTTTGACTTTTTTAAAGTGCTATCATATACAGTTGTATTTTTTATGAAGTATGTAATACATATTTAACCTTTTGAAACGGTATTGGTTGTTGTTATGAGTGTAAACATAATCTCTGTTAGTATTACAATTTCAAACATGGCACCTGTGGGTTACAAGCGTATGAGGTGATTTCGACTATCCGGTTTCACCCCGATTAATTTTATATGTAGGTAGGTATTGCGGGTGTTTGTATTATTCCTCCGTTTATTTTTTATTTTTTTTAACTTTTGACAGAGTGCGAGCGTCAACATGCCACGAACGTATGAGAGAAAGTCAAATAGGCTGCAGTGGTCGGAATCAGACATGCTTGTAGCCATAAATTCAGTGCTGGAAGGCAGAATGGGATAAGTTTTAGCGTCACACACATAGTGTATCCAAAAGTTCCGTAGAAGTCCGTGTAAAGAAGATCAAACCTGGAAAATCCAAAGACGAAGTGTTTCGAAAGTGCCCTGCTACTTCAAAATGCGTCTTCACTGATGTGCTGGAAGGTATGCTAGTTGAACATATCAAAACTATGGAATCTCGACTATTTGGATTGACTAAAACAGATCTGCGACTTTTGGCATTCTAATGGGCAGAAAGAAATAATTTGAACCATCCTTTTAGGCATAGTGATGATAACAAATCAGTTGGTAGGTAGGTACGTACCTTGTGCGTAGCAAACATTAAAAGCAAGGAGAACTAATAGGACATGGCACGGCATGTGAGTCTGAAACAAAAAGGAAAATTAATTATTAGTATCTTAATAAAAGTCTAGGCTCCGCTGTGCACTGATGAATAACATAAGCGGTAATGAAATGTCCCTTTAACAGGAGAACCAAAAAGCTAGTGATCTAATTAATACTTAGGCACAGATTACTGAATAGTTACTACGTAACGTGACTTAGGTCTAATATACATAAGGCGAAACGAGCTATCGTTTTGTAATTCCAGTTACTAATGTGACATTTATGCAATTGCTGTTTTAGTACAAGTTTGACATGAGTTTGATATTTATCGCTCCTATAATGTTCCCACTGCTGAGATACAAGCGGGACCAGTGCAGGCTGGTAGATGTCACATGTCTTCGATTTGTTGGTTCACTTCGTTTAGAGAGCAGTGGCGATGAAATAATCCTGTCAGGGCAAACCCTAGGTTCAAAAACCTACGACCTACACAACTCGTAAGTTGCAGCCGTTACCGAGTTTGACATTAGGACTCCTGTCAAATTAGTATCTAGGACTAAAAACGAACTTTATTTCAACAAACAAAATATGGACATTTCACTGTCATCATAGTCGGAATTTAACGAATTTTATTTAGTTCTCTCAATTCTCGTTTGCAAAGTTTTACCTACTTAGTCAAAGGTAGACAAGCATGGTAGACATTGAGATATTTATTTTCAAAATTTGAAAACGAACGAAACGAAACCAACCTACTTAATTTAAAATTGGTTGGTACAGTCTCAACAATCTATCTCATCATCATTATCTGCCTAGTGTTTTCCCAACTATCTTGGGGTCGGCTTCCAATCTGACGGTCGGATCTAGCTGAGTACCAGTATTTCACATGGACCGTCTGCCTATCTGACCTTCACAACCCAGTTACTGGGTAACACGATAACCCTCGGTAAGACTGGTTGTCAGAATTTCGAGCTTCTGACGACCCGTAACGACTGTCAAAGATCCACAAATGACAACCGGGACCAACGGCTTAACGTGCTTTCCGAGGCACTGAGGGCTTGGTACCTATGTAAAGATGGTCACCCATCCATGGACCAACCGCGGCAAGTGTAGCTTAACCTGATCGATCGAAACGTGTGGCTAATATTACAAGCCCCTCTATATGTGTAGTCGAAACAAAACCTACCAATTTTAAATTACGTTTGTTTACTGATGTGAAAACTAGTGATATTCGGGATACACTGTTAAAATGACATTTGAGGATTACCTTGAAAAATTTAAATTGATGTGCGTACCAGGCATTTCAGGGAAGCGCTAACTTCGCTGTATTCATAGATAGGTACCTATGTTGCTAGTTGGATTTTACGGTAACCGGCTGATAGCTTTTAGGCTTACACGTGTACATGCGTGAGCCTGAATGGATGCTAAACCAACTAAAAAACATTTCACTATCCGTGTAGCAATATGTACAACGTATCTCTTTGTAAGGCCATCTGTCAAACGTTTTACACGAGCGGCCTGTGGGTGACACGCAAGCGTCGAGCCTACAGCGTCCTGCGTATGCAATTTATTAATGCTTTTAGGATGCTGTTGGGACCGCCATGGCGTTGTAGCGCCTCAGGAATGTTAGCGGAGGCCCGCATAGATGGATTCCATGCCATCATGTGAAGGAAAGCGGCCTCCATGTTACGGCGCTTGTATGGTAGTGACACCAGCATTCTAAAAATGATAACTGACAGAGCGGCACCCTAATTCCGTAACACGCGATTAATCATAATCCGTTTCATTTTGACAGTTCAACAATATTCATTGCGTTATTTACGTTGTTGAGCAGACAAATTTTTCGAACATATGAAGCAATGGTTTAGCCATCTGTTTCAAAACGGAACAGATTTTGATTAATCGTGAGTTACGCAATTAGGGTGCCGATCCCTTTCAGGGTCACTCGGTAGCGACTCTCAAGTGCGTATTACACTATCCAATTTGTGGATATCTAATTACGAAATCGTAAGATGTAATCGCAGTTAGAACAGTTGAATCCGATTTAGTGCGATTGGAAGGTCCTGACCGCACTACTTTATCTAAATAGGGTATTTTACTCTATACGAGAAAAAATCTAAAAACATATTATTGAGATAGCTTAAGCAAAATGCGGTGGGAGAATGTTAGTTTTAGTTCATGAAACAACAATAGTATATTTTATAACGAGGGACTAAACGAAGCCATAATATACCAGAGGTGGTTTGACTCCCGAGCGTGCGAGGGAGTCAATGAAACCGAGGGTTGGCGTTTAGTCTCGAGGTGCAAACTGTACTTTTCACTTTGAGTGCGAGAAAAATAGTCAACTTAGTACAAAAACATGTACTTACTACCTAATAAATATTACTTAATAAAATAAAAATCACAATATCTATTAGGTAAGTATGTCTTTTGCTCTTTGCTCGACGTCAAACTCTTCACCAAGGAACATAATATACCACAACTGTCACTGGACATTCTTAATAAATTTATTTAAAGCCAAACAAATTTACACTCGACAAAAATTCTAATATTTTCGCGGTCAGTTTTTTCTTCTAAACCAGTCACAGATTTACAGTTTAAAACACAGGGCGCCACCTTGGCAAAAACCATGGAACTAAAACTCTCAACATTTTCGCAATGAAGATGGTCCACACTCCACAGATAATAGTATATTTACTGGCTGTTTGAGTTTGTCTATGTCACATGAAGGAAATTAAAAAACGAATTACTTTTTACTCCCTAGGGACTAAAGCGCCCGCTTCGTAGGGTGTCTTTTTAGAGCATGAGAAGTGAAAAATAAATTTTAAAATACAATTTAAAGATTTCAGTTTTTTAATCTGTTTTTGAACACCATGAAATGGTAGCCGCCATGTTATATCGTCATACGGCATGTCAACTGAGCAACTTTGTACTTTTATTATTTTCGTAACCAAACTAATTTTTATTTAAATAATATTTTGCATTCAGGAACAGCAAACCAACGATAACTAGAAAAAAACACATTTTTTAAATTATAAACAATTGTCATACAATATATCAGCGTATTTGTTTTTAGCAAACTGACGTCATACCCACAGAGCAATATGGCGTCTACTGCGTCCAGCGTTATCGTCAAATTACGCGCGAAATTTGAAAATGCAAAATTTAAATGCATTTTTATGGCACTAATCGTATAATAAAAATGTTGTTTTTTTCAGTGGTTTATTAGCACTCTAGAACCTAATTAAGACATAGCCAGCCATATAGGGTGTGCGCGCTTGCATATGTAAAGCTGCATTATATTCATAAAGATTTAACTTGAAGTAACAAATGTTAAACTATGACCTTCGGAGTAAAATAAATAAACAGTTAATTACTACTTAATAACAATAACACAACCATAGTCAGCAAGTCTACCATGACTGGTAGACTTGGTGTGGTGACCCACAGCACCCGTTCACGAGCATAACGCAAAGATTAGCCATTATCCCCCTCGCCGTATTTGAGGGAAGGAGGCAACCCGACCCCGACGCTACCGCAAGCAGTGAAATCTAAGGGAGCATGTGGAACTTGCTGCCGGTTGCTCTGGCAAGAATAATATAAGGGAATTCGCGAAGCTAGCGAGAGCCAGGTAGTTTTAACAAAATAATCCATAAAAACATACAGCATTTTATCATTCCAATCCAGCCCGTCCCTTGTCCCGCCAAGCGACTGCCTATGCCGAGGTCCGTACCCCTCTCGAAGTGCCCTTAGCCTGTTAGTCGCGTAATTTTAAGCTGTTAAGCCCTGGCTGGAGGCCTTAATTTTTTAAGGCAGGAAGGCTGGTTAAGTACCCAACAAGCTCCAAGTTTGACCTGCGAGACGACAATTAAAAAAAAACAACAAATAGCATAATAAACGCACAACATATGCGTAATTCATTCACCGAACTCACCACACCATGAATTTCTCAATCATGACTCATACAATAAACAAAAAATTAGCGCAACATGCAGCCCTATTTGCATATTGCATCCATTGTAAGTTGAGCTGCCGTCATCAAAAACTCCTCAACTTATTAGAGCAACAGTTTAGCGGATGGAGGGTTCCAAAGGTCAAGCTACAGTGGGCTGTCGCAGCAGTCATACACGCAACTTCCCTGGGGGTGACTCACGTCGCTTTGTGTCGTACAGCGATCGTAATAAATTAGAAAGCTCCGATTTATAAGTACTAGCAGGGCGAAGGTTTTGTTTTTAGGGTGCCAATTTTTTTATTGACTTACGAACACTAAAGAAGGTAAGTAACCAGGGTCGTCGGAGATACTCGTAGTTGAAGTGTAGTAAGAAACTATAATTTCTCAAATCTATTTAATTATGTTAACACGACTTATGGAAGCACAAGACCGGTCTAAGTGGAGGAGCCTGGGGGAGGCCTATTTCCAGCAGTGGACGGCTTTCGGCTGAAATGATGATGATGATGTTAACACGTGAAGCAATAACGTTTTACCGTTTTACGAGGAGTATGAAATTTGGCACAGATACAGTTTATATGGAGTAGGAGATACTGCACAACTGTACTGTACAACTGGCGATAATTTATATTCTCACGGCCTTATTCATAAAAGTTATCGAACATCTAAACAGTTGCTAAAGTGTGGTTTCTCTATGAAAAACCAGACTTTAGCAAGTGTTTAGATGTTCGATAACGTTTTATGATTAAGGCCGTCAGAGTTTACTATCTTATATCTCTGAGGTAGAGGCTTATAGTCTGCATTAAAAAATAATTTCAGCTTCGCGCCTCTTTTAATAGTGACGTAGTCACTTTAGTCACTTGGCAGGTGTATTTCCATGTTCTTCAGTTTTTGCTCCATGGCATTGTGAACTGAATGTATGTCCAGGCTCTAAAGTTTTTTGAGTGATCATGACATTTGCCATAACAACTATATGAGAAAATTACTATAGGCATTTCTTTCGGAATGATTTTTTTCTCGAATCGATCAGGAATGACGCAAACGTACTTGAGGTTAAGTCAACAGAAGTCTCATCAAGCCAGTAGCAAGATTTATCAAATTCTACACTGTAAAATTATAGCACGTCAGTTTAGTCTTAAAATACAACGCACTAGCAGTCAGATACGGACATATCTTTACAGATTCCAGGTCCATTGTCAGTGGTAAAATTTTGCATGCAGCAGACCCTTTTTGATTACATGAACTTAGTAATCACCTGAAGCTGAACAAATGACACACACATATCTTTTTTTAGAGTGTACAGTGACAATTTTTTCTCGCTTAAAAAATAAAAGCTAGTCTTGTCAGCGAGGGACAGAGTCACAGTCAACCCGTTTATAAGCATTGGGTATTGCAAGCAAAAATCAAGCACGATGACATAATAGGTATTTCTTATAATAAATATCTCATAAATAAGAACAATTCAAGACCTTATGTCTTTGCAAATACGAGATCTTTCACATTTTCCATACGAATCACTACATAGTATAAAACAAAGTCGCTTCCCGCTGTCTGTCCCTATGTATGCTTAGATCTTGAAAAATGCGCAACGGATTTTGATGCGGGTTTTTTAATATATAGAGTGATTCAATAGGAATGTTTTAGTAGATATATAATTGGTCTAGTTTTTGTCAGCGGCCGCTAATAACTCATTTTTGAAATTATAAACATGTATCATTTAAAATATAATCGCATTTGTCTATATAGCAAAGCGACGTCATACCCACGGAGCAATATGGCGTCCACTACATCCAGCGTTTTCGTCAAATTACGCGCGAAATTTGAAAATGTACAATTTAAATGCATTTTTACGGCACTTAACGGTTAAAAAAAATGTATTTCTTTTAGTGGTTTATTAGTACTTTAGAATCTAATTAGGATACTTTTCAAAAATTGGTGTAATACCCTATTGTATCATATGCGCGTTACTATTCACTGGAGCCCCGCATAACCACTCCATGAGCCATCCATACCTACAGTACATTTGCTTATAAGAGCCGATAAGCCGATTGCAGATACATAATCAGAGATCGGATATTCGGATGCATGTTCACCTAAAGTTGAGATGTTGGCTTACATGGAATGCGCTTTTGTATCGAAAAAGTCTTAATTTAGGTAAGTAATTTGTTTATTTTTTGTTTTAACTAATACAACCCCCCCCCCCTCCTCCAGTACATATACATAATTTGTATCGGGTTAAACATTAATTTTAAATTAATACACATCTGAATAGTTATGCAATCAAGAATCCCGGGGTTTTGAATAAATATTACAAATAATTTATAAAGCCGCTTCCATACTTTCATAGCTAAAAATTATCTTTAGGCAAATATGCAGGCGAATATCCGATCTCTGTACATAATATATTAACAATATACATAATGTAGGTACACACCGAGAAATTTTAATGGTTGTTTTCCCGCAACGAATTGGTTTTGTATTGGCAATACAATCGTTTTATAAACAAATAAAATATTTAAAACGAAAAATGGCAGATTAACAATTGTGAAAAATCACCACGTGCGAGAGATTATTTTGCTTTGAACATTTATGGATCGCTGTTTCCTTTGTCACCGGCGCGGCGCGTGTGATTCGAGTAGTACCTACAAGTTACCTCTAGTGTTACTGTTGATTCTCAAGTTATCGAGTTTATGAATACATATTTTTTAATTAAAAAAGAACCTATTTTTTTTTTTACTTTTACTCTATGCTTCGAAAGTCCTCGTTATGGCAAGTTGTTCTGCCGCGGGAAAACAACCATTTAAATTTCACGGTGTATATACATATAGGTTAGTATAAGAGCTGTAACAGAATAAATGCAAGTCGTGAAACTAGTTCATAATTGACTATTGAATCGAATTCAGTAACTTAAAATCTGGGTTGCTTTAAAAAAAAAAAGTAATTTTTGAAAGCCAAAGAAAGCTTTCATGGGAATAAGACTCAATTTGAAATAAATTAAAGTAAAGCTAATGTCAGCACGATTTTCGTAACAATAACAGTTACTTTTGAAAAATAAGTTATGGTCATTGTATTGTGCTTATAACTCAATACTCTAATTGGGGTGTATTTCTAACCGGTTAATAATAACAGTTACTTTTGAAAAATAAGTTATGGTCATTGTATTGTGCTTATAACTCAATACTCTAATTGGGGTGTATTTCTAACCGGTTAATAAACCACCATATAAATTTTACTATAATTTTATTTTAGATCCGCAGTAGACACCAAGTTGAAAATGATAGGAGAATCTATAGTTCCCAAGTTTTTGTAATACTTCACATGATTAAAAAGAGTGTCCATGGAGTTTCTTGCCCGTTCTTCTTCATAGAGATCTACGTTTTGGAATGGGCAACTAGCTTCAACTTTCCAACTGGTCGACTTTTTGACAATTCAAAAGTGCCTGTAAATGGTTTAATTGAAATAAATGCTTTGAGTTTTTTTTTATTATTATTAGGTACTTAAAGGCTTACAAAAAGTTGCCTTCATTTGAAGCTAAAAGGACCAGGACCAGTATTCAGGAACCAAAAGCTAGTACTTTCTTAGGCTTATTAGTTGATTCGCACGAATTCACTTGCCCGAAACGATACGGTTAAGATTTTTTTTTTACTACACAGTAGTACAAAAACGAACTAATGTTAAAAACTTTACTGCATAAAATTCAGAACGTGCCAATTTTCAAATACATATTTTTGGAATTGTCTATTCGCCCACAACGAAATTAACCGGCGAATCGCCTACAGAAAATAATCTATTAGGTATTTAAAAGATTGATTGAAGATTGGGACGATATATATTTAACAGAAAAATATAAATAAATTTATTTATATCCATTTTCTTAATTAAAAACGATTAAAATCAAATAAATTTTTCGTTGTTTTGAATTTACCGCCAAAACGCTCCTTACGATGACTTTTTTATCACGTGACATCCTGGCATCAGCTTTATGTAAACGGCAGCGGTACAAATACTTAGTTTGGCGCAGTTTTAGAAGTACCAGTAATATCACTTCCTATCCATTATAAATCTTGTTAATTATAAACTCGCCATTCACTTGTTTACTACTAACTACTTTAGTTTACACAAAGTTGACATCACGTGTGGTTACGTGATAAAAAGTCATAGTAAGGAGCGTTTGGGCGGTAAATTCAAAACAACGAAAAATAAATTTGATTTAAATAGTTTTTAATTGAGAAAATGGATATAAATCAATCTACTTTTACTTTTCTGTTACATATTTCGTTCCAATCTTCAAATTAGAATAGTTTTTAATCAATTGGAAAATACCCTATTCCGGCGGTAAGTCCCCTCTTTGAGGAGTGGATTGAGAGGCGGCATGGCGTCCTCACCTTCCGCCTGACACAGGTCCTCACCGGACACGGTTGTTTCGAGAGGTTCCTATTTCGGATAAGGCGGGAGGATCGGCGGCGGTGAACTCTCGCACCCGGCCTTGGTCCAGGCCATGGTACGAAGCGAGACTGCATGAGTAGCCGTCACCTCCTCCTGCGAAGCAGTAATGCTCGCAAAGAGGGAAGCGGTGCACGTGAGGGACAGGCAGTATATGCGCCCTTGGCCCTAGTCGCCGCAAGAGACGCCCTGGGAATCGGGAATCTCAGGCTGATTCCCGGCCACCGCCGTAGGCGCGGACTTGCGGATGGCGAGTAACGGGTAGCTCGCTGTTCGGTAAGGATAAAGCCCGGGTAGACGGCGCGTTGTGTTCCACGCGCGCCTCAAAGTGATGTCAGCACCAACTGGTGGGGTCCGCAAGGGCCGATGCTTGCCAGGGGTGCGGGTTGTTCGAAAGGGATACTGTGGCCCCTGGCACACAGGCAACTGAGGGAACGGGTGGATTTTAGTCAGTAAAAGTCTGACACAACCTCCCGCTCCAATCAGAGCGGGAGAAGTTATTTAATAATTTCCCACTCAAAAAAAAAACTGGTTGGTCGCCTAGTCTCAAACTTTGGAAGCCAGAGATAACAATCTGTTGTCATCTTCAGTTAAGCTCAAAGCTTGGAAACTAGCTATATTGTGAATAACTAGCTTTTCCCGGCGGCTTCGCCCGCGTGGCGGTCGAAAATGATACCACAGGAACGTACTACCGGGATATTAAGTATCCTATGTGTAATCCAGGTTATAAACCGACTATCTCTGTGCCAAATTCCATCAAAATCCAAAAACTTTCACATTTCGCACCTTTAAAGACAAACCGTTACTAAACGAAAAAACAAAATACATCACAATTAGTTTAAACACGTTATTGCATTTAGCAACAAAATCTTATTTAGTTTTGTAATTGTCAAAATTAGAGCCTATCTACCTCATACAGTGGTTTTTTTATGAATGTGTTATATTTACCGTATAGTTTACGTAATTTTAAGAAAGATGGCATTTGTAACACAATTTTTGAAAAATTTCGTTTAGTAACGGTTTGTCTTTAAAGGTGCGATTTATCATTTTAGTAGGATGTCGAATGGAAGAAAAAGTTTTCAGAAGGCTAAAAGCCAATCAAAGGTTTTTTATTTCAATTAAACTATATAACTACAGCGAATAAACTAAAACAAAGCGTCAAAAAACTCATCCGCATCGCTGTCGACTGGTAATGTACCCAAGAGACTGGCGGCATTACCACGTTGTATAGCAATGCTCAGTCTCTGGCCAAAGTAAATACCAGCCCTTGGGTCACGGGAAGTGTCAACCAGCCGTTTGGAGATTTCCATAGCCAATCATAGATATAAGAAAGAGGTCCGTCCTATGGACGGAGGATATCGGGTTTTGACCTAATGATGTACAAAAGAACGGAAATCTTTCTGGTGCACGGTAAGTCTGGACCAGCTGTAAACCCCGAGTCTTATACTATGGAGACAAGATAAATAGCTATATACAGGAAGAAATTGAAAACATGCGACAAACCGTAATGGGAGATTGTACTCATCAATATGAACAACTTTTACTAAGGGACCAATGATGCAATCGCAAAAAACAAAACACCTGGGGGCCGATTCTACTAATTTGCAACGTTACACGTTAAACTGTGTTTCCACAACAGTTCGATTTCGATCGCCGTTCGATAGTTACATAAAAAGTCATTCTACTATTTTATAAGCAAAATGGAAACTAAACTTAAAACGAATTGCAACTGAACTGTAGCGGGAACACAGCGGGTAACCCGCGTTACCAACATGCCAAAATAATATGTTTTATTAATACCAAAAAGAAAAAAGTTGAATCTAAAAATGTTACTAAACACGAATATGTGGCACTAAAAGTATTTTCTATAATTAAAAGACATAATAATCATAATTTTATCATTAACTTTGTCCTATAGTAAACGTCACGCTCATGTTCGATTTTGTTAGTAGAATAGGTTTTGACATTGTTTCAATCGATCGTTGGCGTAACTAAAACGTAACCGCAGCTGTGTCGCAGCTGGACCGTTGTTCATTTTAGTAGAATGCGAAAACGCTTAAAAGTGGTGATTCGGTTGCGGTTCTATTGCGTTTTTTTAACAAATTTGTTAGTAGAATCGGCCCCCTGTTCCCTACATTTTGACGAGTTATGCGAACATAAATGTAGGGAACAGATGTTTTTTTTTTCGCGATTGCATCATTGGTCCCTTAGTAAAAGTTGTTCATAATGATGAGTACAATCTCCCATTTCGGTTTGTCGCATGTTTTCAATTTCAACCTGTATGTACATGCGTATTATTGATCCTGTGTAAACGAGACTTAAGAGGACGTAATTACATATATAATTACCGCTGACTATCTGTCACATTAATAGTTCCGCTGTATTATCAATTATTTTGCTAGCTATAATAGCACAATTTAACAAAATCGAAACGCACTCGCAAAATCGTAATTGTCGAGAACGCTGTGAAATGCGTCTGGTTAAACGACTAAATGTAATACCTGCCACTTCAGTTGCCATACTACATCACCGTTGAACTTTTCAATTTAGCAACGTTATCTAATTCGTTGTATTCTCAGTCAGTTAGCGTCTACCAAAACCACAAAATGATCGACCTTGAAATATAAGCCCGTAAATCTAACTAGATATTGTCGTTATGAGCGATAATAGTTCTTATTGCAATACGAATAATAAATGAGCAAGCATTGTCGTAAAAATGCAAATAAAATCGTATAAAATTAGATATAACTATTTATTTAATAATAAATAATCGATCACTGGATGCAGTTTGGCATTTGGAATTTTATGGTATATTTTTAATTATAATTGTTAGTGAAGGGATAAACTGGTTTTAAAGATAGTTAAGAGGTGACTTTGATGATTTTTTTTGATGCATTAAATTATGTTTAATTATGTTTTGAGTTCCATCACTTTATGCAAAAAAGACTTGAAAATATCTATATTAAAGAGATACACTTGTTTAAAAAACCACCTTTTTGAGTGTTTTCAAGAAATCACCGCCTTAACAGAAGGACGCAAAAGGAAACACTGCCGATTACTGCTCCGCTTACAAAGAAAAACGCACTCATTTTATATGTATTATGCTAAATATTTAAAGTTCCCATCCGGTCTGCTAGAATGGAAGAAAAATTGTACTTAATTTTCCTACAAAAGTATCTGACTACCAATACCAATTAATTGCATTAAATACCTAATTAAGTTGTTATAACAAACGGGAAATGAATCGTGATTAAATTTGGTATAGACTATGTATACCTATAATTTCATTAAAAATATTTCCTAATCAAACACACTTCACTAGTCGCGTGGAATCATTAGAATTTTAAAACACGAATAAATGATTGAGCAAGTAGGTGCGCTTAGTTTTGGTTAAAAATGCTAATTTACTGATGAATATTTTCAGGATATGTATGAAATAAATTGATCTAGTTTTCGCATTCCGCAAAGAAAAAGTTTTGTATTAAGTAGTAATTTTCCGTTGCGTTCAAAAACCGCGGAATACCTCAACTTTGAAACAACACAACTTTGAAAAAAAGTTAAAATAATAAAAAAACTTATGGCCAAATATAATTTAAAAAAATAAGTTAATGATAAAATTAATTTAATATTTAAATAAACTTACCATCTTTACCACTGTTATCACTGATTTGAATTAAAGTTGGGCAGAATCTGATCGAAAAATTGCACACGTCCGATCGCAGACGATGCAAGTGCGCGTCTGCTAGAGCCGGGGGGTAGTTCCGCCAGGAAATATGCAGGCAGGGCTGTGTGCGCGGGAATATTATCTAATATTAGCTCTGATATTATTTTACTTCCATAATTTCCGTAACTATATGTATAATGATATATTGTTTATAAATTTAGATTCAATGATTTTATTGTCTTCTATCAATATACCTACTTATAATAAAGCAGCAGGCTTAGCATGGCGATTTCTATTTCTACGAAGAATAGACAGTGCTTTTTCAACACAAAGTGACGTTAAGCCTTCTGGCGAGAAAGAAGACGCTAAGGAGCCGAGCAAAAAAATGTCAAAAAGAACGCTAGTTGGAAATTAAGTAGGTTATTAGCGTGGCCGGGCGATCGTTGGAGCGGGGTGCGTCTGAAGCACAACAAGTTAGTGTATTGTAACTATATTGCAATTGTCAAAAAAAATATGCTGGCCTGTGAGAGACATACCTATTGGAAGATCTTGTTGTGGGAATTGGGAGAGAATTTAAGCCCTTCTCACAGTTATCTTAAGGCCCTGGTAATTTTAAATATTATCGTTATGAGCGATAATAGTTCTTATCACAATCCGATACGAGTTAAAATCTGTTGTAATAAATTCGAATAATAAATGAGCAAGCATTGTCGTAAAAATGCAAATAAAATCGTATAAAATTAGATATTAACTATTTAATAATAAATAATCCATCACTGGATGCAGTTTGGCATTTGGAATTTTATGGTATATTTTTAATTATAATTATAATTTTTAGTGAAGGGATAAACTGGTTTTAAAGATAATTAAAAGGTGACTTTCATAATTTTTTTGATGCATTAAAGTATGTTTAATTATGTTTTTAGTTCAATCACTGTATGCAAAAAAGACTTGAAAATATCAAATACTTTTTTGCTTTCAAAATTATTTACGGTTAAAGAGATACTTTCACTGGTTTAAAAAACCACCTTTTTGACCGTTTTCAAGAAATTTCCGCCTTTTCCATGAAACGTTTAAGTAATAATATTGAAAGAATTACGAAAAGCTGCTCGGAGCTTAGAACTGCAACCAACTTGTTCTAATGTAGGTACATCCTTACTTTCCAGTTCCGAGAAACGTATAAATAGAGCACAGGCTTACAAGCTCTCTTGCCGGTAAAGTACTTAGAAATTGATCCAAGTAAATTAACAATATTTCAAGAAATACTTAACATTTACATGTTAATGTACGGCGCGCGGCGCGTGGACTTGAAGAGCGTTCAAGTTAATAAAATGCTTACTGATTCGAACGTTTGTTAGATAGAAAGAGGGTGCATTGCAAAGAGCAACCAATTAAGTGGTATTGCAAAGATTTTATACAAGATTGATCAGACAGTTATTTCGATATTTTTTGTCAGATCAAAACGGGCGTTAAGAATTGCAACTAGGTATTAGATGAATTACTACTTATTTAAATTCAAACTACCCCGTTTTAAGTCAAGGGTAAGTTATTATTTACTTAAATATTAGCACTTTCAACATCATAGTAGGCACTCGAATACCGCATTTAATAATGGATCCTAGAATTATGTTTTCTTTAAAGTTTTTAAGAAATGACATCCGCTTTTGGCGTGCATACGTGTGTTATGATTATGAGTTTATGAGCCACCAGTATTTATAGGTCTGTCATCGTGCATAAAATTTGCATAAACGGGGATCATGTGATACTGGGGTTGCACCATCGGGTGGTCCCCTCCCGACATATCGCAAGTTCATTAAAACTCTTTTGGTTGATTAAAACTGCATTCGTGCATATACAATTAGGAAGACTTGTAAGAGTTGAGTAGAACTAAGTATATGGGATCTGAGGGAGAAATGCACGGAGACTTAGATAAAAATATTGTCGAGCCAAACCGCATTGTCGTAAAGTATTGTTTTATTGTTATAAGGAGGTTTATTTTATCGAGCGTATTTGTAAACCACATACATTGTAGGTGGCATTTTGTTTTGCAGCCCCTGGCCCCAATTATGTATAGCTAATGGAACTATATAAAAATAGACACATCCCTACGTTGACGTAGTGATAGTGCTTGCGCGCTTCGAACTTTAAATATAATATCTGGATGACCGAGGTTTGCTGAGTTTTTTTTTGGTATGATGTTTTCTAAAAATGAAACCTAGCTAGATCGATTTATCCGCCCCCGAAACCGCCTGCTTGCTCAATTTCATGAAAATCGTTGGAGCCGTTTCCGAGATTCAGATACATAAATATACATAGGAAAACTTTTTATCCAGTGCGCAAACTGTAACCATGAATTCAGCATATCATTCTAGACTTCTGCGCTGGGGGTGCAGAAGTTTTTCGTCGGTTATAAAAAAAAACAAACAGCTGTTCCATACATTTTGACCACTTTTCTATGAAACAGCTGATTTTTTTTTTTGTAAAACCGAAGAAAAATTTTATAGAAATTCTAGAATGGTATGCTGAATTCATGGTTAAAGTTTGCGCACTGAATAAAAACTTTTCCTGTATACGAGAATTGCTCGTTTACAGGTATTAGATACCGGGAGAGTTTAGAGTTTACTTTGCTGGAACAGACCCAGACTGAGGACCCTGACCTTGGTGTCGCTTGAGATATACATGGACCTGCAGGGCAGCATGTGGCGAGCTGTTAGGCAGTAGCGACCCCACGGAACCTATCTCCCGGAAGTAGTCTTGCTCCTCACCTCTTTCTTGCCTTTATTGACCGGTTTGAGTGGCGATTCGAAAGAGAAAACGTGCTCGGAAGAAGGAAGTATACCTGTAAGTGCTTGTAGGGATCTTGATCATCTTCCAAGGTCCGGAATTGTTCCGATAGCCGTGGCCTCTCCACTCCTCAAGCACCTCAGGACTTGTTGCCATCTTGTCGCTACGTCACCATGTGCTAGTAACAGTTTCCGGGGGGCAATTATTGAGTCTGCAAGTCACCCCCTGCCATTTTATCTGTGTATTACTTAACAATGGGGACATAGTCCTTCCATAGTTGTAGCCCAATATGTTTGGTTTCCATGTTCAGCAAAAGTCGTGTGCCAACCGGGAGTTAATTTATTTAGTCTTAGTATACTACACTATTTTATTAACCGACTTCAAAAATGGAGGAGGTTCTTAATTCGACTGTATTTTTTTTTGTTTCTTAGCTTAGAACTTTCGACTGGGTGAACCGATTTTCTTTTTTAATTTCATATAGATCTGATGATGCGTTTCGAAGACAAACAACTGAACTCTTCAAAAAATGACAGCAAATCAACCGCGATTGCTGCTATCGCATAAATATGCATTGTTTTTACCCCAAGGATGATGACATTTCGAATTGGTGTGGGGTAGATACTATAACTAATAAAAAGTAGAAATAAAAACTTTTTCCAAAACAAAAACCACTGACTTCCAAAAAAACACTAAAAAGTGAAAAATAAATTTATTTCAGAAATCGGTGACTTTGGATAAGTATTTTAATTTACATATCACCAGTCAACGACTAAGTTTTTATTTAGTAAAACAAGGCTTTTTGTCATCAAACTAATATTAAAATGAGAAAGTTTATGTATGTTTAGATGTTTGAATTTTTGTTACTCCATCACGCTAAAACGGCTGAACGAAATTGGATGAAATTTGGTACACAGAAAGTTTAAAAAGTGGATTAACACATGGGATCTTTTCTCATCTAGGATGTTTTATTTACGTTCCCGTGAGAGAATCTTTGACCCAGGCGAAGCCGCTGGCAAAGGCTATATGCCACAAAATCTAAACAATTCTAATGAAATACAATAGCCGGATAGTCCGGACACTGTCTAATTTCCAATTTTGCCGCATGCACGGATCCAGAAAGCCTGACTGCGTCCGTCCTTATCCGGTTGCCTGGCAACGCTACCCTTGGCCTATCGAGAGATTTTGTAGGTAGGTACTATGTAGAAGTACTCGTTACGTTCCCTTGACAAAACAGATGCGTACGGATGACCCAATTCCTGTAGCTAGAATCGTATCGGCACTAGGGTACCTACTCTGAAACGGTAAGTACTACCTTCGTCTGGTAAATCGGTATGCATCTTGAGATTGAACATCTATCATTAGTAGTTAATTCACATGCACGAGGTCGGATTAGTCTTGTTGACGTTTGCATAGACGTAATAAAATCGCATCTCAGCGCGTCAAAATCGAACAGTGTGTTTTGTGGTTCGATTGTCAACTCTCGGCGCTAAGCTGTGCGTTGAAGATCCAGTCCGTAAAAAACCCGCCGCGATTTTATTACGTGGTTTTAGTAGCTAGTCAGGAAATACGGTTAGCGACACGCAGTGTTGGCTTTTGACTATTATTTATTAACATTCTTGATAGATTAAACAGCTAATCGTAGGCAGGTAATTATAATGACAGCATTTCAAAAACGTAGATTATGTTAATATATTCTAATAAGCAATTTTAAGCAACATCGTAATAAGCTTTTCGTTCAAATGAAAATGTATTATTTAATAGGAATAATCGACAAATATCGGTCATCGCACACACATCATGGGTATTAGGTACAAATTCGAAGGGGGAATTTTAATATGAGTGTATCAATGGGGTTGCGTTTTTATCACAGGGGTTAAAGTGTGAGTCACCACACTTACCTGGGTGAATCACGCTCTAACGACATTATGTTTCTAGAAACTTTGTATAAAATATTTTGAAAATCGGCTTGTTAGAAGTGTTACCTCAATGTATATTTTACCTACAGGCACTTTTTTTTAGAGTAGCTTTCGGCACACTGCCGCACGGGTCAACCGATTACTGCGATTGATGGTCTCTGGATGGGTTCTTTAGTAGCTTTCGCGCTCTCTCACGTCCGTATCACACATAATAACGCCTGTAATTCTCTAAAGGATGGGCAAAGATGTTTATGACAATCAGACTTCGTCCGTATTAACATAACATTTGATTACGTCTATAGCGTATGGGCAGAGATGTGTAAGACAAACAGAGTTTTCGCAAGTTTGCTAATTATTGCATAGACGCGAAGCACATAACATCATACCATATTACCCGGAGGGGTAGGCAAACAAAGGTAACACTTTTAAGCTATGGTTATTTTAGCATAAGCATTATCAGCCTATAATGGTCGCACTGTTCAAATGCACTGCTGTAATCTCACAGAAAGGAGGGCGTGCCCCAGCACAGGCCTCCTCTTTGTGAGAGAGAGTGGGCTGTAATCCACCACGCGGGTCAAGTGCGTGGTGGGAGATGTCACATGTCTTCGAATTATTGGTTTTAAGACATGGCGCTTTCCTCACGTTGTTTTCCTTCACCGTTTTAAGAGCAGTGGTGAAGAAATAAATTACAAAAAGTAAAGCGCCTGTCAGGGTTTGAACCCACGACCCACAAATCGTAAAACGTGGCCGTTACCAATGGGCCACTACTGCTCTTCGTTATGTATTTAATTTGCTTTGTATTTTCCTCCACATTGGAAGAGATCAAAGATATCCGAATACTCTCAACTTATTAAGGCCCTGGTAACTTTAGATATTGTCGATAGTAGTTCTTATTGCAATCCGATACGGGTTAAAATCTGTTGTAATAAATTCGAATAATAAACGAGCAAGCATTGTCGTAAAAATGCAAATAAAATCGTATAAAGTTAATTAACTATTTAATAATAAATAATCCATCACTGGATGCAGTTTGGCATTTGAAATTTTATGGTATATTTTGAATTATAATTGTTATTGAAGGGATAAACTGGTTTTAAAGATAGTTAAGAGGTGACTTCGATTATTTTTTTTTGATGCAATAAAGTATGTTTAATTATGTTTTGAATTCGATCACTCCATGCCAAACGGACTTCAAAATATCATATATTTTTTTGCTTTCAAAATTATTTACGGTTAAAGAGATAGACTGGTTTAGGCACTGTCTGGGGACGTGGCTGACGGTTCCAAACAGCTCGGTTAAGAGCACCCACGCGTGCTCTATTGGGTTTAAGTCAGACGAGCCGGCAGGCCAGTCTAACCTTGTGATGTCGTATTCTCGGAGAGCAGCATTGACTCGTTGAGCTCGATAGGCGGGTGCATTATCATCGACCAGTACAAATTGGTGCCCATGGTTTACTCGGAATGGTCTGACAATTACATCAATAGCAACTGCTCTATACATGTCTGCTGTCATGAAGCCTCGATACGAGATCAAAGGCGTTCTAGCTCCAATCATAGCACCACCCCAAAAGGACACCGATTTCCTGCCTTGCTGAACTGTTCAAGTGGCAGTTCTTTGCCTTTCACCGTCTCCAGCACCCTAATTGCGTAACTCACGATTCATCATAATTTGTTTCGTTTTGAAACAGATGGCTAAACCATTGCTTCCTATGTTCGAAAAATGTGTCTGCTCAGCAACGTAAATAACGCAGTGAATATTGATGAACTGTCAAAATGAAACCGATTATGATTAACCGCGTGTTACGCAATTAGGGTGCAGGTCTTCTCCAGACACGGACACGTTGGTTATCTGGATGAATAAGTACTGATTCGCGATTCGTCAACGAAGAGACAGTTTTGCCAAATGTTTTCTTCTTTATTTTGCCGAAGCCTAGCCCACTGCAATCTCCGTCGTTGTTGTTGCCGGGAATTCAGAGGAGCTCGCCAAGACCTCCGTGCTCGTAATCAAGCCTGGTGCAAGCAATTCCAAATGGTCTGAGTGCTAACTTCAAGCCCAAAGGCGGCCCGAACTTCTGCTTTTATTTTAGTAGGCTTGATTGTTGGGTCACAGGCTGCCAGCAATCTAATATAGCACTTTTGGGCAGCAGTCAAAACAGTTGGGCGACCACTGCGGAGTCGGTCAGCAAAATTACCCATCCCGTGGTACCTCTGCAACGTGGTCACGACACAGGATTGGGATATAGCAACTCTGCGTGCTTTTTCTCTCGTGGTGTATCCTTCTTCCCTCAAAGTTACTATTCTTGCTCGAAAAACTTCTGATAATCCTCTTGGCATTTTGTCAATTACAACTTTCCGCGAAAAAGTATATTTACATATTTTACTAACACAATAGGCATAGGCATAGGGGTAGGCATTTTACGCACAATAGGTACAGATCTATTGTGCGTATTTCCATCTTTTTCCGCTTTTCTCTCATAATTTTCATGATTCAGCCTGGATATCAACCTCCCCAAACTCCAACGACCGGTCCTGAGCCAAGAACCCTAAACTTTTACCTTTCAATACTGGAACAGAAGTCACACCATCGATCCTCCCTGTCTTTCCGAAGATCTGGTAGTCAGTACCTTACGTAGCGCGCTCGCGATGTAGATCAGTCAGAGTCAGACTTGCTGCGTCGGTACCCGGCTGAAGAGTGGGATTTAATATTAATAGCAAAGAAGATAACTCGTGAGGAGTGCGGCTGAGTGGGGGAGGCGCCAAGGTAACCCGTGGAATTTCAAAATATTCTTAAGTTTTTTGCAATTTGCAGGTCAATGTCAGATTACATGTTGAACAAAAATGATTCGCGACCGTAACTAGTATGTATTTTAATAATTAACCTCGTTATTCATAAACGTTGCTTAAAGTTAAGTAATGATTAGCGTCTGTTTAACCATGCATTGTTGACGTTTAAACAATTTAATTTTAATCATCGTTTATGAATATACCCCTAAATTCATCCCCCTTAAAGTCGGTGAGTAAACAGCAACGACTCCCATGAGGTGAGCTTTACTGAGTTTTGTAAGGAAGTTTATAGGAACCTCGGCTAGGCTTCGTATCAAGTAACTAGCTGTGCCCCCGACTTCGTTCGCGTGCATGTCGGAAAACAATAATGTGTCTCTTAGATGGTGTAGGTACCACTCCTCCATTAAAAAGAAAGAATCTTCCGATCTGACCTGGTAGGAACCGCACGCCAATATATTAATGAACTCGACTGTACCTAAGGTTATCTTTAAAACCTTATTGAAAGATTTTGTGGCTTATTCACAAATTACCTAGGCGTGTAACGATTTAAAAATTGAAAACTTACTCCTTTTGGTGTCCGTTTAAATGGCGCGGCCTCGGCAATAATAAAAAAAATACCTACCAAGATTTTGTAAAAATGTGCAAAAGTTCATTCTCAAAATCATAAATTTGTCAAAGTTATGGTTTAAAAGTTATTGGGTTTGAACGTGGCCGCGCCATTGTAACGCAGATAACCGCGCGGCCACGGAGATCTTTAAAACTAATCGCTGCAGAGACCTAAAAATTAGGTAAATCAGATTTTTTTTGTAAAATTTTTGCAATAATATAGAAGAAAATCCTAGGTTTATATTTTAGGAATTGTAAGACTATAACCCCATAGCCGCGCCATTGAAACGGTGAAAAACACGTTATAGCCGATATCTCGATGAAAAAGCATCGCAGACGTTTTTTGTATCAAGTGATTTCAAGGACAGTTCTGATTTATTTGGATAAGGATTAATATTGATTGGATAAAACTACTTCGCAAATAATGCATTAATTTCGAACAAATATGATTACCATAAAAAAGGTTATAGTGAGTCAATCTTAAAAGATAGACATACGCTGTCGCGGATTTTTTTTAGAACTTTTAAAGAGGAACAATTCCATCATACGTGATTTTTGCGTAACTTAAACCGTTTACGCAGCGCACGCAACGGAAGCTATCAAAAAGGAATATTTTTTCCGGTTTTTGCAACATTTTCCATTGATGCTTCGCTCCTATTGGTCGCAGCGTGATGTTATAAAGCCTTTCTCGATAAATGAACTATCCAACAGAACAATAATTTTTCAATTCAAACCAGGAGTTACTGAGATTAGCGCGTTCAACCAAACAAACAAACAAACTCTTCAGCTTTATATGATCAAAAAAATAAGTATAGATAGATTTAAATAATAAAGCTGGCATTGGCAAAACAACATAATAATTATGACTATTATGTGGACACCTTTAGAGGTATTTCTCATTTATAATTTTAGACTATGAAAGAAAACTATACACTTGCGTCCATAAAAATCGACCCATCCCGTGCTCTTCGATTTGAATATATAATAGCTTGATGTGCTGGCGTCTGTACTTAAACCTTCCTGAAATTATGTAGATTACTTTAGTGAAAAAATTACCTATCAATATAGTTCGAGAAAATCGCGAACTTACAAACATGGGGGTCGAATAAAGCACCTCTTTTTGAATTCCTATAAACAATCATGTTACGAACAGAGATATACAAAATTAAACGTTTGTCGATTTCATTGAACTGAACTATGTCACTCTCTTTTTAAGAGCATAATTGAGTGATGAGGACATCTGAAGAATCCCGCCGGACCCACCCCTGGCTATATATATATGTATATATAGCCAGTGGTACGTGGCGGTTGAAGAATCGAGTCGGTCTTGCCCGTCGTCTACCTACTTGTGTTCCCTAACAGAGCCATCCCCTAATTCTCCGCTGGCCCTTGCGAAGCACGCTCGCTCCACTTCCTCGCTTCTAGGCTTTTTGAAGTTTTTTTCTTAACTCCGCGATGTGATGTGAGGCTGTAACCAGTATCAATCCAGATAATATTTATGTCATTTGATCTGCCCGTCGCGAGCACATTAGGTACGTATACGTTAATCTGTGCGCTATGGCCAGTGAGTCTACTTCGACGGCCTCGCAACTTGGAAGGCGTCCTTCAGGTCCCACTAGGTGGACTAATGACCTTATGAAGGCCGCAGAAATCTGCTGGACTATGGCGACGCTTGGAAGAGACCTAAGTATGTGCAGCAGTGGACGCCTTTCGGCTGAAATCATGATGATGACTTCAACGGCCACTGCTTTAATATGGTCGCTTGGATCTTGTCTGATGGATTGACAAGCATCATTTTTTACTAACCTGATTTACCCTTCATCGTGCCTACTGTTGGAAAGATCTAGCACTTCACAGGCCACTCGCTATGCTACGCTCGTGCGTCACCTGAATTCGGGGATTTCCTAGGCTAGTAGTTATTTCCCAATGTCTCACCGCCCGCCGGTGACTCGACAACATTCGTATCTAGGTAGGTGGGTACAGTGAGGTCCGGGGTTTTAAGTTAACGTCGGGCCGGTTAGCTAAAAGAAACGCTAGACGTGGAATATAGGTACGTAATTATTTCTACTAGTGGTCGCAAAGTGGTCGAAATTATAACTTAATTAATAAAATATAGGTAATAATTGCTTTCTGCATTTCTTCTCCTTATAAACTTTAACTGTGCCGCTGTGTCCGCGTAATGTTCGTAAAAAGGCGTACCTATATATAGTTATACAATATGTAACAAAAACCCTGTTGTTCCTTCTACCCACGATTTCAGAATCGATATACATACGTAATAAAGCAAGTCATTTATAAAAATTCTTCAACAAAAATAATTAAAATAAATATTTAATTATGAATACATATTTGTAATGTTTGACTGATTTCATACCTCTGCAATTCTGCATGAAGCGATGACGCGAAACCGAAATAGGTAGAACGTTCCCGCCACGCGCTGCTCTCTTTGATCTTGCCGCCGCGGCCGGTGCACCGAGCCGCCGCTTATCTACCTACTTTTCTACACAAGTTCGTGACCTTGTCAGCTGTTGTTTATCACTTTAACGAATGGATCTTTGAAAATGTTGGTTTACACGGACGTTTATGAACAATTGATAATTGTTAAAACTACATTTAACACTTCACTACATTAAAAAAAAACATAGTCGCCGCATCTGTCACATAAACCTTACGTACCTAATGAATGTATCAATTTATTATGATGTCTACTTGACGGCCGCGGAGATGCTGTTCGATATGACCACCTTGTACCTCTACACATTTGTTGCAACGCCTAATAATATTATCACGTACGCTTCGCAGAACGGAGGTATCAGACTTGATGTGGTCAAATGCTGCTACTATGCGTGAACGCATTTGGACCTCCGTATCGCACGGTTTTTTGAAAACGTGTTGCTTAATTGTGCCCCAGAGGAAAAAATCTAAAGGCGTCAGATCAGGTGATCTTGCGGGCCAATTGATGGGTCCACCACGCCCAATCCATCTCTCCCCGTATTCAGCATCTAAATAACTTCTCGCAAGGCGGGAGAAGTGTGGCGGCGCGCCGTCATGTTGAAACCACATGCGTTGCACGATATGGAGGCCTAATTCGTCAAGTTCATCACTCAGCTGTTCTTGCAGGAAACGAAGATAGTTGGCGCCGCTCATTGTTTGGTCTAAAAAACAAGGTCCAATAATTTTGTCACCAATAATTCCAGCCCAAACATTAATCCTCCACCGATGCTGAAAGTGACTTGGTTTAATAGCATGTGGGTTTGTGATCGACCACACGTGCTCATTGTGCGAGTTAAAAACACCAGCACCCTAATTGCGTAACTCCGATTCATCATAATTTGTTTCGTTTTGAAACAGATGGCTAAACCATTGCTTCATATGTTCGAAAAATGTGTCTGCTCAACAACGTAAATAACGCAATGAATATTGTTGAACTGTCAAAATGAAACCGATTATGATTAATCCCGTGTTACGCAATTAGGGTGCTGTTCTAACAAATGAGCACTCGTCGGTGAACAGTATCCAATTCATGAAATCACTATCTTGTTCGATCTTGTCGAGTACCCATCTACTGTATTCTAGTCTTGGCTCATAGTCGGAGGGAAGTAGTGATTGGACGCGACGATAGTGAAATGGGTGCTGGCCATCTTCTTTGAGAACTCTCCAAACGCGCATATGGTTTACTCCCAGTTCGTGTCCCACTGCGCGCGTACTTCGCGTTGGATCGTGCTCAAACAAGTCCAAGACTTGCTCCTCGATGTCACTGTTTTGAGTCCTCGGTCTGCCTGCATCAGCTCGATGTTGGTCTCGTCCGTGCACACTGCCGGTATTGAACGTACGTATGTGCAAACGTTGGAATGCCATCGCCGACGGTAATGGTAGACTCGCAAAACGTTCTTGGTAGAGTCTGCGTGCTTCTGCATAATTACAGTCACATTTCCCTAGACACATCAACATATTAAAATATTCTACGTTAGAATAAGGCATGGTCAACGCTTACGTAAACAAAACACAAGTCACTCACTACGTAGGTCAACAATTACATCCGTTCGGAAGTAAGCTGCGCGGGAGACTAAGGAAGTGATTCGCAGGGCAGCGGGTGGCGGGGTAAAGGGGTAGCTAGGCACGTGGTACCGGACCGGCGGCGCGGCGCGGGCGCCCGTAGGTTTTTAGCGGCATCTTGTACCAGATCAAAGAAAGCCGCCGAGCTCGTAGGCTATTATGCGAAATAAAGATACTTGTAAAATCAGATACTGTAAACATTTTTTGAATTTTTCGTTTTTAATAGTTATTTGATATTGAACTCTCGACTGGTCAATGCTATTTTTTTTTAAATTATAACTTCATCAATGTTGTGCGTGTAGGCAAGTGTATACGTCCCTAAAGGGAACAACAGGGTTTTTGTTACATATTGTATATAAAGTACGTATATACAGTTTTTGATTCACGTATTATTATTTAGATTATTATCGATGCCACTTATTTTACATTTCGACGGCACCGCATCGGCTTGTGAGTTCTCCGAGCTGGTCCTCGAAATACTGTTTTTCTTATTTTATACATGCCATAAACTTATCAATAACTTAATATTCGTGGAGGTACCATGAGCAAACCATGCAGGCTAAAACCTCTATAGGCAAAAAAAAAACCTTTCTTTTTCGTGGAGAAATGCTCATGCATAGGTACTACGCTACCACAAGGAGATAGCGCAGTTATGTGGGACTCTAACCCACTAAAACCCCACGCCCGACTGACCCTTGCTCGTTGAACCGCCCAGCCCGCGCCGCAGCTGAGCCAGTAGCTTTAAATTCCCCGATCAATAATAATGCCAATATTTTGATCCAGCCTGTCCCCAATGATAGCTGTCCCCCTATCAGTGACGCCCTGAGCCGAGGCCCGTACCCCACAGGGGGTGCCCTCAGCGTGCAGTCGCTTAGTTTGTAATTTATTTTAGTTTGTAAGCCCTGGCTGGAGGCGTTAAGTTAATTCTTAATGGCAGCCCCAGGAAAGCCCGGTTGAGCAGTCACGGCCTCTCAAGGCCAACTGCGAGATGCCCAACAAAAAAAAAAAAAAAAACTAAAACCCCACGGTGTCCACCAGTGCCGCTTGTGGCGGGAACACGGGAACGCGCAAGCCATCCGCGAACCCGCCAAAATGAAAATATCTCTCAATGACTAAAAATCTTAAACAAATAGTTCAGTTTTCTACTTTTGTATCGCTTTGATGTTAAATGGCGACAACAGATGTTGGCTTAGCGAAAAAGAGCTAAAGAGCTTTCAATCGTTAATTGTAGGTACCTAATCACTTTAGAATCCTTTTTGGCAACAAAATATATTATTTCATTATTATCCTTCCCGATTCACCCCTGCATTCCTATTCACCCCGTTTGACAGTAGATTTTTTTATACTGGAAAAGTTTTTATCCAGTGCGCAAACTGTAACCATGAATTCAGTATAATTATCATTCTAGACCCCCAGCGAAGAAATTTTTCTACGAAACAGCTGATAATTTGTTTTGTAAAACCGACTAAAAATTTCTTCGCTGGGAAGTCTAGAATGGTATGCTGAATTCATGGTTAAAGTTTGCGCACTGAATAAAAACTTTTCCTGTATAATAGTACATGTGAGAACATTGTAGGCAGTTTTGCAGACCATTTTCTACTATAAATATATGTACCCGCTCGCTGGTACCTACTTGTTGACAGGTTGCATTATCCTCCCATATCACTGTAGGTAATTTGAAAACATTGTAAAAGAACCGTGAAGTATCTTGCCTGCTCTTTGCCACGGGACACGATCAATTGAAAACGTGCACCTAGCCTCTTCAATAGGGCGATTTGTCAGACCGCGCTTCGCAGCTGGTGTCAGTCAGCTATAGTAGGTACCTACATTTAATTCGCGTTCGACTATCCCTGGAGATTTGGCTCAACCTTCTCAATCTCACGTGAGAATTATCAAAATGCATATTTATTGTGTAAGTACGTTAATCTGTGCTTATTTAAGTTGTGTTTGGATGGCTTGGCTGTCCGATGGCTTCTTAACAATTGAGGGACTACTGTGCCACTTTGTGGCTTTCGCTTATCCGCGATAAATAATATTTTGTAGGATTTAGCCATATTCTAGTGGGGGGAACTTGTTTTACTTAATTTAATTAACCTCAGATTATAAAAGAAAGGCAGATAGACCGCGCGGAACAGCAAGAGTGAGGCCAAAAAACCAAATACTAAAGACGACGCTTCGTGGCGTACTACGAACTCGAGTTTTGAATCAGTATTCGGTTTTTTGGCTTCACTCTTGGTGTTCCGCGCGGCCTTTGTTTTATAATCTGAGAATTTAACCCGATTTTCTCGCATTTTTTTATTTTTTGCATTAATTACCTACGTGATAATTGCCGAGACCCCATCTCCATCACGTGAGATTGGGTTAGACTCGGCTCGACCCTCTAAACGCCTCACGTAATGAATGGACGCCCCCTTACCTGTTATCGTTGCGAGAGTAATACGTGCCAAACCATTACTGACATTTCACTTACCCCGCAAGACCTATAGCGGTAACTCGTGGCACGCTCTACACGACTTCTTTCATTTGCTTTCCCAGCTCTCGATGTTATAAGACACAAGTCGCTCGAGAGTGTAATTCGTGGCAAAGACGTTAGCTATTCGAAGTCGGTTTTATTCTATGACTTGGTCGTTGGGTCGGCACAGTCGTTCGGTCGATAGCTGATCAAGTACAGAAAGTCACTCCTGAGCAGGTTTTCCACCAATTCCTTCGTTCAGCTTCTCTCGAGGTCAATCATTATTTAGGAAACCATCGAAGGCCTCGTCTTATACCTATATTTTTTTAAGATAGGTAGGTACGTGTCCAAGGTCAAATAGATTAGGTTCATCAGTGGCCCTAGTGAGAGTTTCTTTAAACCATCTCGACTTCGCCGAACGCGGTCGATACCTAAAGTCGAGATGGTTAAAACAAACTCGCACTAGGGCCTCAGTTACAGAAGCGACTAATCCCTTAGTATTTTATTTTAACTAGATGCGCGTAGTATGTCATCGTGTATTCAACGGCATAGACATTGACCTCTAGGTCCATGTGTCATTGACCTGGAACTCAAGGTTATTGACCTTGAACTTGAGGTCATTGGCCTTGGAACTGAGTTTGTAGATCATAGGGTAGCCACTACGCATAACGATAGGTATCGACTGCAGATTCGAACTGGCGCAAAAGTTTATTGCGTAGCTTTTATGGTCATGCTATTTTACATTACTATGTTTTATAGTAGTCGAAATACTGATTAAAAAAGCAATAAAAGGTAGGGAAGGGTACCTATCTATTAAATAAAATACAAACGTTACCACAAAACTGTTTATTTCACAAATTATATGATATAAATAATTCTGACATACGTGTCTTCCACGCTGAGTTCCGTGATTACGGTTCTTATCTGCGGAACCCTACTAAGCTTTTACAAGGCGACCAAATTGCAATGCCTAGGATATAAAATGACAGGTAATTTATTGCCTTTAACTACATACAAATAAACTAGGAAACTAATAGATGTCAGCTGTTTTCGACGGAAGATTTCATTAAACTTTCCAACGCGAGTCAAATGAATGAATATGAACGAACATGAAGTTATAAATCATAAGACATCATTATGCACAACGACCAATGAACGTAAAGCCCCTGTAAAAACCCCCCATTTTAAACCAACGGCGGATCACAGCCAGACAACGCTATCTGAATGTTAGAGACTTCGCTGTAGTTATGCAAAATAAACAAACATTTAAAAAATCTTGCAATATTAAACAGTGTTACACGGATCTTTTGACGCTTGAATGACATTGACAGGTGACGCTGCTGGAAACATTTACGAAATGTATTGAACAATCATAATGGCGGAGTTTTTGGCGGGATACGGTTGGAACATGTCGCACGAATTTTCATTTTCATGAAATTTTGTGAAATAGCGAATTAAATTGTATAATTTTGGTAGTGAATTATTCAATTTAGTTACATGTGAGTGCACAAGTGTAGTGAAGGTGAAAATAAGTGACTAACGTGGACTTTTCGTGTTCGCCCCAAAAACTCATATTAGGTTGTTGTAAAGTTACTACCGCTTTACAATAACTTTGACTTGACTGACTAAAGACGACTATGACTGTTTTGTAAATTCGTGCCCGGTATCGGGCCATTTACTTGATCGAAAAGAAAAATTACTTGACACTGGCTAAATGCACAAACCGTGCGAAGCCACAACCGAAAAAAAAAAAAAAATCATAATGGCGGGGTAGTTCTGGTTACGCCCACGCGTCAATAGATCCATGTACCGCTTTAGTTATTTGTAACATCAAGAATGCTGTCGCATGTGTTTTAAGAAGGTACCTACCACAATCTCACTAGTTAAGCGATGACGTAGCTATACTCATTTGATTCGTTGGAAAGGTCAATAAAAATAAAATGTAGTCTCCTAGAAACACCAATAGTTGTCGATTTTCTAAATACCCACATATTTACAACGATTTCATATTTCTCTGTATGTATGCATGCCACATGTTCTACACGTGAAATTAAGTACAATATTTGTATAAATTCTTAGATAGCTATTATATCATTGGGTCTAGGACCATGTTTAGAATTGTTCGGGATTTTAGGCATTTTTGGAAGCTATTCTTTATTTCTATCGTGGTAATTTGTAAAAATAATTCAATATACCTAAGCTATGTTAAAGAAATTATATTGTGTTTAACACACCAATGGACTGCATAAAGCAGGATTGCCTGACTGCTGTCTAATCTGCCATATTTATATCCAATATTAATAATACCTATTACCTATTGCAGCTACATTTTGGCAACATCTGAGTTATGTTGGGGAAGCACTTTGAGTATTGCAATAAGAAAGTTGGATAATCGGAATACCTATTACCAAATACTACTTCGTTGAATCAGGACACTTTCATTACTATATTTAATAACTATCTATGAGTGTATTGGTTTGGTTTCCCGTGCCGTGACCAATGTGACGACAACGGGTACAGTTGTAAGTAGGTGTACAGAGCCCAGCACATCAAACTACCCCACAATCTGTCAAATTTCTTTGATACAATTTCAACTTTATTACTTACAAAAAACAAGGTTCATGTTCAATTGAACATTTCGGATAGCTTGATGTGCTGGCGTCTGTAACCGACCTACAGTATAATGTATAAAAAGAGGAAGTTATATTTCTATTATTCTTTGCACTAATCTAAATGTACGGAGTAATAAAACCTTATAATAAATACATTTGAAAAAACGCGTAGGCACCTCAAAATATGTACTATTGTTACCATGTATAAAAATGTGACATACAAACACACAGTCGAAATACAATGTACAAAACATCCCAACGATTAAGACAAAGGATTACATAATTTTTGAAAAAATTCAATTACTTTACTGATTTCATTAAAATCTCGTCACAAATTTTCTAAACACTAATTATTACACCACCAAGCTGTAGTCGATTAGTTGACTAAACTCTTTGTTCGCACTAAAAAGGAGAATCGATTACCGAATCTAATTCGATTAGTGCAGAGATAAGTGAAGAAATAGTTGTTTATCACAGATTTTATACATGCAAATATACACCAATGATGTAACGACACAACTGAGTGAACCAGTGGTAGCGATACTAAATTATCGTATTTTGTACATTTCTTCTATTCAGGGAACTATTAAGTTTAGTCAACTCCACGAGCTGTCTCCACGATGCACGATGTCGACACGACTAGATACTGGAAACAAACACTTCATAAGCGCTGATTCCCGCGGATGGCAGCAGAACTGTATTGCAAAGACGCCCACACATTGAACCGACTTTAAATTATGATCTATAAAAATACTATACTATATATAGTTAGGAATCTTATTGCTTCTGTATATGACTTGTAAATATTCGTGCAAAATGAAGACATTACATACCTATTTATTTTAGGCTTTATATCTAAATTTAAAGATAAGTTACAAACTATCGTTTGTCAACGAGTTAATAAGATATTTATTTGGAAATAAATATATATGCATTCTTAAACAAATGCAGCCATGCATTTATTATCGAGGCATAGGGCCTCGATAATACAGAGAGGGAATTTTAGTTTTAACCGCCATCCTTTTTTAACGTAATAAATATAAGTATTTTAATCCTACAATATAACTTGGTTTATTGTACACACTGTCAGCTCTGCCATGCCAATCCAAAACACTAAGTTTTGAAAGCCACATGTGAGATAAGTGAGTGGTGTTACAGTTTTTCAGCATGTTTAAACCTTAATTTGAACATGATACAGTGTTTTTTAGCTTGCCATATCTTGCAAAATATACATTGAATGAAAATATTGTTGCTCTAAACAGACTTAAAAAAAACTGATTGGGCGTTAAGCTAAAACATTGTAAGTCGAGTTAGTCTTTTGGATTGGCACGGCAGAGCTACGCTTTTAACCTATAACCTATAAATTAATAAACTAATCCACACACTATTATCACTAACAAAAAGATACTATACATTTGTACATTATGTGAATTTTTATGGGTGTTGAACATAAAATTCCCTCTCTATCCTTTAAAATTACGACTGAAAGACTCAACCCCGCGCTGATCCAGGATGTAGACGCGACCACTGTGGTCGCAGCGACCAACATTCCTACTCAAATCTAATATTTTGGTCGCGGCGACCAGACATATCAATGTTGAGATACGATGGTCGCGGCTAGTGTCATATCTTTAAAAACAAAACAATAACTTGTAAGTATGTGTATTGTACTGGTCTGTCAGTCAGAATTCAGAATGTTGGTTCGGTAGTGTGATAAAGAATATCAATATAAATAAGTAGGCACGTAGGTATGCATTCTCTGATTGCGGCAACATAGAAATAACCGATCTCATCATAAATATGTGAATGAATTATTAATAAATATTGGTACTTATTGCATTTGCGTACACCTACAATTGCGGCGTTGCTGAATGATTTAATCACTAAATCGTTGTGGCAACAAAACCTGAACTTTATAGACGCTATATCTGATTCTATTGCAAATTGACTGTAATAAGATTGCTTATAAAAAATACTATATTCGGTCTACAGTGCAGTGCTGAGAAGTTCAATTCAAACTAGCGTACGATAAAGCTCTGCAATGCGTGATATGTATTTACGACTATTCAGATTCTTCTTCATTGTATTAGCGGACGGATTGTTGCGTTCCTACACGCTGCTACTGCACAAGCGGGAGACAGCATAGAAAGGGTTTATGTACCGTCAACTGTGGCATCTTCACTTTCCACGAGCAACTTTACCAATGAGAAATATCTCGCGATTACTAAAAACTTACAAATAGAGTAGATTATTCTACTTCTGTATCACTTCGAAATTAAATGACGGCAACAGATTTTTAGTTGTATAGAGAAATTTAAGTACAGTACTAATGGGTAAAGTTAATATGGGAAAGATAAAGATGTCCGTACTAAAAACATATAAGGTGGATGCGTAATTCAATTTACTTACGTTTTTTTGCAATTTGCATATCAGTGCCAGGTTCTACGTTGATTCGCGACCTTAACAAATAAGGCTTTGCAGAATTATTATTATTAGAATTAGCAATAAAACTTCTAAGTCTTAAGTCAGAATAAATTGACCAAAAATGTCATGAATTTATGAAATACTCATTAATGTTTTTTATAAACTTAAGAGTGATGTATTGATGATGTTTAGGGTTCCGTACCCAAAGGGTAAAACGGGACCCTATTACTAAGACTCCGCTATCCGTCTGTCAACAGGCTATGTCTCATGAACCGTGATAGTTAGACAGTTGAAATTTTTACAGATGATGTATTTCTGTTGCCGCTATAACAACAAATAATAAAAAAACAGAATAAAGTTTTGTAGATAATGTTACGGAACCCTTCCTGCGCGAGTCCGACTCGCACTGGCCGGTTTTAAGATTATAATTCTACAAATAAATATTTGTTACGGCCGCGAATGATATTAAGATCAACATACAACCTGATGGACACGTGCAAATTGCAAAAAAACAACTAAAACCGCGGCATACGCGTGTAAAAATCGGATATATCGAGTCACGTCGCCGATTTCTGTCGCCGATTTATTCACACCTTTTGCCTTATGTACCTAGGTATGTCAGACCCTAGTAAAAGTTGGGTTAGGTCGAACAGTGTCCAGTGTACAGATCAGCAGTGTAGAAGCGCACTTACATATTGTCGGTTGTGACAGGAACAGAAGAGTTGTGGGATGTCTGTAGTGTAGTGTGATTGGCACATGAGGGGTGTCGTGTAAAAAATGAAAAAATAAAAAAAAACTCAACAAAAAGGTTAGTATTTATTTATTTAACTAGGCAAAAAGGTGATCTTTTTTATACAAAAAAATATATTCGCTAATCGCACTGTGTGCGCAAGTCCTATTACAAGTCTTTAAACAGACCATTTTATTTATAAATAATGACTTTTCCTAGGAAAAAAAATACACCAAAATATGGTATTCACCTTTATACAAACATTAGTTACAAGCGAACCGTACTTTTTAATGTTCATAAATCATATAAAGTAAATGCAAAGAGATCGTGTGATTGTTATCGATAGATCTTCTTTGCCGCGTTTGTGTTGCGGATCGACTAGGTTCCTAAAGCACATTATCGCGTAACGTGGGTTGGTAGCCATCCAGGATGGTGATGTGAGATACGGCAGCAGGGGCATTTTTAACATGACGTTGCATTATTATTAACTAAATAACAAATTGACAATAAACTAATTATTTTAAACATTAACTACAAATTATACTAATGTATCAATAATATTTTTAATTGCGGATAGATGTTACATTTCGTCTTCCTGAGACTGAAAATAAATACTTTAATAATGATTTTAAAACTGTATTAAAATAAATAAATAAATATATTAGGAATTGTCTCCTAAAAAAAATATTATCTGGCAGTCTCAATAACAAACCCTTACGTATATCAAATTACCAACCTGTATGTTATTTTTAATATAATTTTATATCATTTAAACTATTGTATTGGCGATATTCATAAATGTACTGAAACCATCGAGAGAGACTAGTCGATCCGCATCACAAACAGTTATTGCACGCAATTTCATAATTGCACTAAGTTTAATTGTAACTAATTAGCGAACCACAAAGGAATCACTAGGACATAATAGTCTTAATATTCAGAAACAGTTGTATACAGGAAAGCTATGAATAATCTCAGGCGAGTCCATAGTTTTCCATCTACAACTATACCTGTCAATGTTTTATAAATTACAAAAGAAAAAAAAACAAAAAAAAAACACTATAATAGGGCGTTGAGTTGTTTCTCTCAGCTATATCTATATTACAGCCTTACATATTTTGTTTTAACTTTTTTCTTCTAAAGTATAAATAGATGTATCACCAGCCTTAGATATCAAAAGGTATTGTTTATTTAAAACTAGAATAATTAGTTATATGAAGCAAGCTTTGCTAGTTGGTTACAATTTCAGACAAGCACAGCACCCTAATTGTGTATCACCCTCGTTTTTATAGAAGTCTGCCTTGTCAATAGATGTGAGCGTACAATATCCATCGCTTGGATGCATCGCAAGTGTAGTGACCTTGAGGAGGAATGTGAAATTATATTAGCTGGAAATATTTTACCCACGTTGTTGGGTTATCGATAGAAAAACAAAATTGTTTCATGATTCGAACTTAGTTTAAAACTTTAAATGCAACTCATGTTTATTAAGGAAACCAAACGACTCCTACCGCTATCGCGGTTCGCTGACCAATTACAGGCATTTACATTATTTTTTTGTTACTTTCGTTTTTGCTATCGATACCAAACACGTCGGTAATTTTTTGCCAACTAATTTAATTTGACCCTATATTGTTGTGTGCTCCTAATGCTCCTTGCGGCGATCAGCAGTTGCATAAGGAAGGCGCTGCGCTTGCCAGCATACGAGTCGTGTTCGGACATGACGTGTGCCGTGTGGCGGCAGGGCTAGGCTAGTGCGACGACGCCGTGGACTGTCTACAACTAAAGGAGTATATACTATATTACACCTAGCTGACCTTCCGAGCGGAAAGACGATCGATCTCATTCAGCGACTCAGGAGTCGGTCAGACTATCTGAGAAGGATATAGGGACCTAGCAACAATATAATGTATATCCTAATTTGTTTTATTTATAGCTAATACATATCACGTTTTCTGATTATAATTATGGGCTTTATTTAATAATTGCTATTAAAATTTCAAGTTGTCACATGACATAAAGGTGTGGTGTTCTTCTGGACTATTTTTATGATTATTATCTATGTTTACATTAATTGGTGTTTTCTGTATCACTTAACTATCAACTGCATTAGCTTATTACGATATAATTTCTCATAATAGAAAAATTAAATTTTAATAATCAATATTATTTTAATTTAAAATTTCTCTCTTTTCTTTTAACAAATCGACAAAGTTTGCGGATCGTAACATACTAGCAAAGCGGATAAAAATTATCATAGAAAAAAAATAACATTTTTAACGCTAACTCATCTAAACTAAAAACCACGCTATATATTTATTTAAGAAAATATTGAGGTTTGGGACGTGGACACGCAATTAACTATAGCATACTCGAGAGAGAAGTAGGGAAGACGGTCGGGAAGAGAGTCCTATTAATATTATAATAGCTACTAATCGGCACTTTAGCGATCTATGCATATCTACTTTGTAGTTGAATAATATTATAATCGAAACAATTTGTACGAGTTTCATTTTCAGACTGTCTATGTAACCTAACAGCCAGATAGCTGGCGGCATATTGCTGTAGTGGACGATAGGAAGTTAAATGTAAATTCAAATTCGTTTCCTAGTCATGTTTTACGCGGTTGGCAACAACAGCTACAGTTGCGTCAGGTATGGCTCTAGGGAATAAAAAAAAATCTTGGTGATATTTTCGAGGACTATCAACTATAAATTTTCGATTACGGTCATAATTTAATGAATAAGGAGGAAGTAGGTACCTATTTTCATTAAACTGGGTATCGCTTTCAAATTTACCGCCAGCTTTCGAGGTATGTGTCCACGTCTTATTCATGGTTTCCATCCAATATCCAATTGACTCCTGGATTTCTCAACGAATTGCGCCAGAATGACAGCACAGCATCAACGTGTGACTGCGTCATTTTGACGTCACCACCTCAATAAAGGCTCAACGCGCGTCCTGTCGGTGATCGTCGAAATTCAAAAAAAGAATCCGAGCTTACAAAAACAGATTCGAGATTTTCATGCGATAATCAAAACCTATCAACTTTAGGCCGCGTATCTACGACGCGCTATATTACCATATACATATAATAACGAATGATATTTACTATATAGGGCCGTATTCTCTGTGGATATAAACTTTCAGATTTACTCGCGCGTTACCTGAATTTTGAACAAGGGCCGAAATGTCGTTCTGTGTTGCTCAGCAGTTTCACACGAGTCCTAACGAATCAACATGCAAGATATATCAACATCCGATTATCTTAAATATTATACTTCTAATTTTCCGCTCAACTAATCCTTATATTAATATATATACATATATAATATATAACACGCTATTTCTTCATAAGGTTATATTCTCAGTGTTTTTTCCCTAAAAAAGAATCGACCTTTTTCTATTGCATATTGCGATTGCACCTTGCGATGCTGCTAATGGAAACATATTCATATTGGATTTTCTTATTTTTGTCAAATACTTTAAAATATATCTTAAAAACCACTTGATATAAAATTGACACCACAGAATTTGAGGTAAATAGTTCATAACGAAAGGAGAGCGTCATGCAAATATGCAATTAAAAAGGGAACACTTTTTTAAGGTTTAAAATACACTGTGTTTTGGTACAATCGGCCTATGAAAACCTTGACCAAACATAGAATTTTGACATAAAAATCGTATAAAAAATAATGTAGGTACATTCTTTGCCACTTGCAATATAAAACGTTTTGTAGTTGGCCAGCTTCCGAACAATTGCAAAGAGCTTCGCTAGCAGTTTCATTACGTGTGACGTCACAAAGACGCAAACAAATAGAGGTATCCAAAAGAGATTCAAACAGATTAAGGGGGAATCGCCAGGGTAGCCCATACATAACCCTATTGATTGATATTTCATGAAAACGTCATTCAATAGGGTTATATATGTGAACTTATAGGATACTAGTACCTATTGACGATTAAAATCATTATAATTCTGTAAATACATACCTAGGTACTCGTTAATGTCGCGAATCATATTTTGTTAAATATATAACCTGACACCGACTTGCAAATTGTAACGAACGCAAGTAATTTTCATAGAAATTCGCGGGCTTCCTTGGGACTTCCCCCTTAAGTGACTAGCACCACGTTACTGGTTGTAGTTAGGCAAGTTTCATTTCACGCTAATAGTATTGATTGGTTAACCAAAATACATTATTTTTCTATGATAATGTGTGGATGAATATTTCATCTTTTACGTTAAAAAAGGTGCAATTTTTTTCTCAAAAATAGTCAAATAATGTAGTTACAAGTAACATGTCAGAGAGAGTTCAGAAGTGATCAACGTTTGCAAAAGCCGAATGTACCCGTAGAATTGTTATTTAGTAAAATATGCAAAAATACTATCTGGAGTTTCTAGCGGTTTTAATGAAATCTACGAAAATGGTTTCCATATAAAATCATTTAACTTTATATATTGTCAGTCAGTCAGTTGTTGGTTATTAAATTTTATAAAGGAACAGGTAAGAGTCGGATGAATATCAGGACACATCGTTAGAAGAGAGGAAGCTAGATGAGACAAGGGCCTACTCTCTTAGCACAAAATCCGTAGTTTCGGCCGAAGTTACGAGCGTTCGGGGCCTGTACTAAGAATGAATGACAACACGATTTAACAGTTGTTTACTCCCGATGTGTTTTTGCCCGACCGAAAAGTTAAAGGAGTAGGGTTCATTCCCAAGTATAGAACCACGTTCGGACGGGCCCGTATCTTCGTTGACGGACTTAGAGAGTAGACTTCCAGATTTTGTCGGAATGGTGATCGAAAACAGGTAGAAGAAATGAAAACCGTCCTGCAGCACTATGGCTGACGGCAACAAACGTGTTGTTACAAACACTTGCCATGAGTACCACAGATGCAGGGTGGATCGGACGCTAACAAAAGGCCTAAGCGCATGCTATGCACCTATGGAGATTATCAAACATAAATTTAAACCATAAACAACATTTCAATCACTAAAAAAACGGACGCAACAGAGATTTAAATCTCTTCAGGAAAACACCGAATTGTAAAGAAGAAATAGAAACGATGATGTAAAAAGTAGAAAAACAAAAAATCTGTACTTGACTGATGCACAGAAAAAAAAATTTACCGTATGAAAATACAAAACCCTCCACCGTTATATAAATAGGTAATTTCAATGGCTCAACAATCAAACAACAGACGGCCAAGCCTGTCTCACCACTATCCTGATAACAGTATCAATCTAGAGTCACGAAAGAATTCCCTTAGCCGTAATGTTGGTACCACGGAAATTTTGTTTTTTAACAGGTAGGTATCTTTACTCAACCGACAGGAGAGCCAACATTACGGAGGGGGAATTGTAACGTGGAACGCACTATATTTCATTACTTAATCATTTACAATATAAAACATCTCATGATTGCTTAATTGGCAGTAAACGTAAAATAATTTAACTATAGGCACATTAATTAACATAACAAATTTTAACTCGTTCTTAGTGGTGAAACTGGCTTTATAGTAGGTGGCGATATTCTATGACCCCAGACATAAAAAAATAACGGCTGCTCGAAGTAAAACGTCTTCGCAAAAGTATGTTGCTACGCGCATGAGTAGGTACATTAAACAACTCTCAACGGATCATAGAATACGTGGTTTCCTTCAATATTGTACCATCAGCGCCACCTATTAAATCGCAACGGAGTTTCAATCTTGAACTGCGATTATTGTCGCTTAACTGAATTAGGGCGAATATCATCGATAAAACTGAACACGATCGGCACATCTAAACCGTGTTTAAGAGCTGTGCTATTATTGTGATAATGAGACTGAGAGCTCTTAAACGCGGCTCAGATGTGTTTTTCAAATTCACTTTTATTCGTAAAATTCGCCCTTACATACGGTCCAGCCGCCTGACCCTGACAAGTAAAGTGGCCTTATATAGTCCAGTGCTAAAAAGCCTCGGAATACAATTAGGGCGGATTTCAGCAATGAAACTGAACGCGATCATCTCATCTAAACCGCGTTCCACATCTGTCAGTGTCACCACTCACCATTATGATGGAATATTGACACTGACAGCTCTTGAACGCAGTTTAGATTTTCTAATCGCGATCAGTTACTTTGGTGAAATTAACAATACTATATCGATTGAATTCGAGTACCTATATCATGTGTTTTAAACAAAGATCTAGAAGACATGATCTAATATTTTTTACTCAAATACGTTCAGACTCATTTGATTCCTAGCTTTGTATGACTGGACTACTAATAATGCTAGAAAAATATATATACAACACTATATAAATTTTATATTAATTTGAGGTGTCAATGTAAACCCGGACGGCCTCAAAGATGTGACGTCAATAGCCGTCATGACCAAATATACATGGTGAGTTTTAATAGGGACTGCTTCTGTAGCTACTCAAACCCTTAGTTGATGGGTTAATCTTTAGTGATGTGAATCCACGGTATTTCAAACGAACTAAAACTAGTTTTAGTAAATAATTTAGAGAACGTATCAGTTAGGTATTTACAGAGACAATCATTTCCGGAAAAAAATGTTTTTATCTCAAATCCTAAACTTAGTTTTATTTCGTTTGAACAACTGATGATGATAGATGAAATGGATTTCTAACAACCATTATTAAATCTCTTGCTGGCAATCTACTTGGAGATATAAATAATCAAACCATTTGCATTATTTAGCTAAAACAAAAATACACAATTTTTCTCTTAAAAAAAAGTTAATTTTGTATGAGCGAAACAATGCAAATATTTGCATAAATGCCAAAAGTAGTGGCAAATTTCAAGCGTCTATACAAAAGCTCACCTTGTAGGAACAATGACAGACAGGCATCCATTTAAATTAACATTCACGGCAAAAGTAACATGCGTGATGACGCGTTCAAACTCTTTCAAATATTTCGTTACAGACTGAAACATGTTCCATTATCCGAAGAAGAATACTTCTGACAGATGTTCATTGAGTCGCGAGGTATCGGCACGGTAAATAAAATAAGTATAATATAATGAATACTTAATCAGCGTTCTTAAATTCAGTGTCGATACGACGTTCAAGCGCCTGCAGACCCTCCTCAAGTTCTTGCTGTAACAAAAAAGATGTACTTAGATGGAAAAAAAAACAGTAAATACATACACATATAGACTTGACGTTTATAATATGTGAACATCAAGCTAGAATTGAGTTTGGAAATAGAAGAGATGAAAAAAATCCTATTTCCGAAAAACCGTATTGAACTAGCTACAAACGAAATAAGGGTTTACGTTCAGTACGGGGATGTACAGAACTTAAGCCCCCCTTTTTCTTGATAACATGTAGTTAGTTTCTTGAATTGTGAGGTTTTTTTTACTATTTTCGATGTCGTGTTTTTTTATAATTTTTTTTCTTCCCGGACCATTGTTTTATTGAACCATTACATATACATTCTTGTAGATTACCATTATTTGTTTTAGGATTATTGTTTTTTTTTTTGTGTTTATTTACTTGAATAGTGATATTTGTAACTTTTTATCTGGGCAAGCTCAAGCATTACAACTCACATAGGACCATTTTCTTGACTTATACCAGATTCAGCCTGGTCTACAAATTGCATGACGCACAATTTTCCACGACTGTGAATTTGTTAGCTGCCAGTTAATTAAATATTTTGTGGAAAATAAATTTAAAGACTCGCGATTACCCCCTTTCTTCTACGATATGTTCGACATTCGTACTCGCTTGCTTCGAAGAACCTATTCATATGGATTTGGAACAATATGGAATTCAGGGCGGCCGGTCGCCGACGACCACAGCTTTCGTAGCACCTCATCGTTTGAAGCAAGAAGTGTACTCACATCATCGAAACCAGCTGCTTCGTACGCATTCGCGGCGGCTGCGAGTCGCTCTGAGACCGATGGCCTCTCTCTGGCCAGCCGGTCTGCGCCCACGGCCAGTCTGCTTGGAAACGCCACAGCTAGCGGGCCGTTAGCGCTCACCGTGGGGATCTCATCGGCCCCGGGGCCCGATACGGGGCCGCCCACCGCGAGGGCCCCCACACTCTCCATAGGAGAGGAACGGTCGCAGCGGATTAAGGGAATCATCACCGTGCGGCCTGCAGGTGGGAATACCTGTCGAAAAGTGGAGCGTCAGAATAAAATGCTAGCTTATGACCCGTTTTAGATAAGCCTGGCAGAGAGAGGCCACGATGAGACCGAAATATTATGAAGAAGGATAGAAGTTTGAAGGTCATGTCATCGGGAGTTCAATTTTGAGAAAAAAGCCTTGCCAAATGAGCATGTATCTCGCAATAATTTGGAAGATAAGAAATTTTGATACCGGTAAAGATATGGGTCAAGCTCAGACTCGCCTACACGAACAACTTAAAACTAACTGCTAGCTCGGATGTTGGAGTAAAACTTCCGTTGCTAGATGATTTTCGGCAGCCGCGCGTTTGTACCAACAAATGAAATGGGCTGAATCATTGATGAGGAGCACAATATTTTTAAATGATTAATAAATATTTTTATGTACAAACCAGAACTTTCCACACTCTTTTGTTATTGACAGATAAAGGATCTTCTGTTGTTTCTAAACCTGGGTTATAGACAACTTCTTAACAATTGGTTCGAGACGGATTTTAAGATTAATGAGAGGTGGTACACAAAAGTTTTCATTATACTTATAACAAAAAAAAAAAGAATTTTGAACACGTTTCGGTTACGGTCACTGAAAAAAGAAGAAAAACAGAAAAAACAGTCGAAAAATTGATAATTAATGATTGTTTAATTATCCATTTGTTAGATTTATATGGCGTGGTCCATGAAGTGACGGTCTCACTTGACTTCAGATTTTTATATATATTATTAAGATTTTAATCTGAAAACAGGTAGGAATTTCCGAAAAAATAATAAGAAACGTCTAGAAGTTTCTTTTTATTTTGTGAAATCCGGGAATTCTGGGAAATCTAGGAGCTAGCTCATAAACTGTAAATAATCTCAAACCAAATTCCAAACCCAATAATCGAAGCACCTCGGATAGATAATTACAAAAATTGCTTATGTAGGTACGTCATTTTTAAGGCCGGCCAGCTGCCCTGAACAAATGTAGTTTAAAGAAGTGATGACAGTGTGACTGGAGATCTGTAACACAGGTCTTCACAGGCTCGTTGTTTTTATAATATAAAGTTATATTTACCTCGGCAGCCAATGGCGGAGGCGGTGGCGGAGGCAGTGAGTTGAGCATGTCTCCGAAAGTAAAGATCTGAGGACAATACAAATGACCGTTTAACCTTAGAATGGCTGCAGGCCTGCACAGCCCTGGAGCTGTGATACGAGTGTTTCCAATTTCAAAATCGTTCGAATTGACGTCACGTTGACTCCTCGCGTCCGTGCTAGACCAGTTCGATCAATTCCGCACTAGCACTAGAATTAGGAACAAAAACACATCACTTAAGTGGCCACGATTGCATATACATAGATTGATTCTAACCCTTAACACTCAAACGTAAAGTTTATTTACATAAAGAACAAGAATATTTATGGAAAAATCAACCATAATTTTCGCTGTTACGCAACACCAACTACATATTATGTGTAGCGTGGAGTATGATGAAAGTGGCACCGATAACTGAAAATTTGTATGGGAAACGGTTGTGAAAATGTCGAGAGGAAAGTGTATGAATCTCGATGGCTATAAGATTAGGGGGAGACTAAAGAAACGATGGATTAACTGTATGAATGATGATATAGAAATACATTAATAGAGAAGTATGAAGAAAAAGACAGGTCACGGCGACCCCAATTAAATTGGGATATTAACAACTAATTGGGATTCGGAATGATGATGAAGATGAGATTTTAAATTTCCAATTTTTATAGAAAATGAGGACAGAATTATTACTGTCCTAAGTGACTCATATTACTTACAGCATGAGCACCAAGAGAATATAAAAATAATCTAATTAATTTATCTCATTAGTAACTTTATCTGTCTTTATTATAATGGTTTATAAATAGATTTACTGTTGAGGGCCTCGTGGCTAAGTAATAGCATCCGCACGGACCGATAAATCAGGTTTAGCTTAGCTTGCCGCGGTTGGTCCGTGGATGGGACCATCTTTTCAGAACGAGACCCTGCTGTGCCTCAGAAATCACGTTAAACTGTCGGCTCGGCTATACGGCTAGACGGTATCGGCTGTCATTCGTGGATCTTTGAACAGTCATTACGCGTCGTCAAACTCAAACTCAAAGCATTTATTTCAATTAAACCATTTTCAGGCACTTTTGAATTGTCAGAAAGTTGAAGCTAGTTGAAGTCAGCTAGTCAGAATTCAATTCTTAGCTAGGTCCAGAATTATGTGATAAATTCATAGTTTCAGATTACCTACCACCTTGTCTGTGTGTACAGTCACAAGCACTAATAAATGTATATGCTTACCAACTTTTACAAAATAAAAAATTAACTGATTTTCTCCTGTTGTAGGTACTGATTGTAATTTTATCTTATCATGAAAATAATATTTTGGAACCCACACTTTAATGAAATACTTTATTTTAGAGAAAATCGCTTTTGAATTTGGCTATGTGTATACATAATAATGGTCGTGACTGTACATGGGTAAATCAATAAGATCTGTAATCTGTATTAGGACTTACCTCGCTAGGGTTTGGCGCCCAAACGGCATCGGGGCGCGGACCGTAACTGTTGGCATTGACCCGGTAGTCCGGGTGAATCTCCGATGGCAGAGCTACAATATCACACATAGTTTAGTTCTTACTGCTTTATTGTTATGGTTGATTTTTACCTAACGAGCACCGTCTATCTCCACTCAAATTATTTTTGTGTAAACAGCGATAAAGCATCTTTCTGGAAATCCATACTAAAGTGTCAAGAATATCATGAAAATTATGCTTTGTTTTGTTCAGCATGTTCAGCGTTTAACGTTCCCACTGCTGAGACACAGGCCTCCTCTCTGTGTTAGTGAGTGGGCCATAATCCACCACACGGGCTCAGTGCGGGTTTGTGAATGTTACATGTTTTCGAATTTTTGGTTCAAGGACATGCCGGTTTTTTCACGATGTTTTCCTTCACCATTTTGGGAGCAGTGGTGATGAAACTATTTACACAAAGTAAGGCGCCTGCCAGGGTTCGGACCCACGACCTAACCACTCGTTAGTCGGGGCCGTTACCACTGGGTTGCCACTGCTCCCGGTTTTGTTCGTGTGGTCTAAACCCAACATTGGACACAATGGGGTATATTCATAAACGATGATGAGGTAAAGTTGAATGATGTTTAAACGTCAAAAATGTATGGTTAAACAGACGCTAATCATTACTTAACTTTAAACAACGTTTATGAATAAGAGGGCTCATCTACAGAGTACGAAGGACGATGACAGAAGAAAAGGGTTCTGATATGGTAGCAACAATGATAAAGCAAAAACGTCCAAAGCTGGACATAGGCCTCTGCAATGCACGCGTTTTCAAGATAATCTTTTATGCGCCAAAGTCTATCCACAAACAAGATTTTTTTTTAGACGACGTTGTATTGCCGTATTTCAATATTTTAGTAATGAGTCATACTAAAAGAAGACACGTATTTTATTATTTTCACCAAAGATTTAGACTTATTCATTAAACTTGTATGGTGATTCGAAATTCTTTGTGTATACACACCAGCATGGTATTCAATAAAAATCTCGACGTTGAAACTTAGGTGAAATGAGCGTGGAGTAAGGTATCAGAGTCCGCCCTGCTATGCTAGGGAACTACTGAGCATTACATAATTTGAATGGAATGATGTAATAGTGTCACTATATTTCAAGCACCTAAGTATGTTTTTCTTTTTGTAGATGTAATGGGCACCTTGTTTTTTATTTATTTTTTTATTATTTTAATTCGTGTTATTTGTTATCATTTAATTGTTTTTTTTGTGTGTAGTGTATGTCTTTTGTGTGTACTAAATAAAGGTTTTATCTATCTATCTATCTATCTATCTACATTTACAAATAATAATTGAGATTTTAATAATATTTTTATGCTAATTCTGTGGATTTCTGTTTTACTATTTTATTTAAAAAACCCTATACTAGTTTTGAAAGAATATAAAACCATCATTATCTGTTTAGCCTTTTCTCAACTATGTTGGGGTCGGCTTCCAGTCTAACCGGATGCAGCTGAATATCAGTATTTTACATGGAGCGACTGCCTATCTGACCTCTATAACCCATTTACTTGGTAACACGTTAAAATAATATAATATAGAATGATGATATAAAAAATATGTTTAAAATCTTGATTATGATTGTAAATTTCATGCTTGGTATTAACCAAGAAAAAACGTATACGACGCGCAAAAAGCCCGGCACACAAAAAATCCGTGTCATTCTGGCAGATCGCGCCGCACTATAAGTGCGCGAAAAGAAATATAATGTTTGCTTCAACGCGCGCTAGCGCAGACGGCGCACACTTTTAGTATGCAATCTGCACTCGTTAGTGGGGGGCGTGGACGTAACGTACGCGGTATAATACCATGGCGCTAGAAATCCATGTATCGATGAAATACAAGAAATACAAAACAGACCAGCAATTTTGTCTTAGGAACTGTCCTTTCAGTAATCTTTCCGAAAGTATAAAATAATACATCGCAATGTCTGCATTGCGATAGCGTGTACGTCCCTACAGTTCTGCCGATAGAATGATCGAAGAAGTGCGTCATGTGCGTTGAGTCTGCGTAAAATCCGCGACGAACTTTTTGCATGCCTTGCAGACATTTTGTGCGCCACAGACACGATCGTACAAAAAGTGTGTCGTCTGAGCTACACCTTATCGAATCCACCGATGTGAACAGGCATGATGTTTGTGTGTGTTTAATCTGTGTTGGCTAGCTAATACTTACGAGTAAAGAGATCTTCCCTCGGTGGGGGCGCCTCCTGGCTGTAGATCGGCACATTGCCCGGCGGTACGAAGGAGCGGTACTGCACCGGCCCGTGGTTCTCCTCCGGCAAGCGCGCGTTGTAACGCGTGTAATACCGGTTGCCAGTACTCGAGATGAAAATCTCCTGGTTTATGATGATAGGATGGGGAGGGTAGCTCCTGTAACGAACATATTGTATGTGTTAAAAGGAATGAAACAACTAAAAAACAAATTACCGAGGTCTAACGACGTAAATAGCAGAAGATCAAATACTTGCGATGTCGAGTAAACCACACTAAGCCCGCGTTATGGTGTTCGGCCCGCTACCTCTTAGAGATAGGATGCGTGAGTGTCAGCGTCAATAACATCGGGACGAACAGACTGTTCAAAATGATCTAAACAACTATAAAAATTAAATATTAACTCAATGACACAAGGAATGTTTCAGAATGAAGACAGTAAACGACAACTGTCATTCTGACGAGAACTTTTTTCAATTGAGATTGATCAAGTTTAATTTTCTTAGTTGTTGAGATAATTTTGAACAGTCTGTTCGTCCCGATCTTTTTGACGCTGACTGTACATTATAAGCTAATCATGTATGACGTATGTGTCATAATTAGCCTATAATGTACCCTCTGGTGGGACATAGGCCTCCTGACAGAGTGAGTGGGTCATAATGCACCACGTGGGACCAGTGCGGGTTGGTGGTTGTCACATGTCTTTGAATTTTTGGTTTTTAAGACATACCGGATTCCTTACGAAGTTTTCCTTCACCGTTTTGAGAGCAGTGGTGATGAAATCAAATACATAAAGTAAAGTGCCTTCCTGGGTTTGAACTCACGACCTACTCGTAATGCGGGGCCGATACCACTGAACCACCACTGCTCTCATGTAAGGGTGATGCTGTGAAATTAAGCTTAGGGATCCTTAGAGAAGGATCTATATGGGAAATAATATTAGCAAAAAAAACTAACACATCCGTCCATCATCTCATAGAATCTCAAACATTCACGACACACGGCTAACCACATTTATGGAAATTCCATCCCCACTGTAACAACAATTTTTTACGTAAACAGAGCATTCTTTTGTCGGTCTATCCATACTAAAATGACAAGAATATCAAGAAAATATTACCCTTGCACTCTTCGCTACAGTAATTTAGTTAGATATCGATGAACTTACATCGAATGGTGCCCGTTGTTCACGTGCTCTCTCTCGGGGACATTCATCGGAGCCATGGCTGCAAAACAATAATAATTAAACTGATATATCGTAAATTTTAATTGAGATATATATTTGAGGCGGTGTAACCCACAGTACAACCGGCTTCCTAAATGTCAATCTCACATGTGCGCGGTGCACTCTGCCAATGACAGATAAGGCGCTAGAGACCGACCGACGGCGTTATAACCATACGCCAACCTAAATGACGAGCAGCAGCAACGCTGTAAAAAGATTGGCTCTGCGTTCACCAGCCTGCCCAGCGTGGTGACTCTGTGCATAAACCTCTTATGGATAAAGTGCCAAAACAACGGCTCCCAGTAACCCCCACGGTAACGACGGGATTGCGAAGAATACCAACGACAACTACATTTGACTACATATAGTACACATTCGATGAGGCATTTCATCATGGCGAATAAAAGCACATGTTTAGAAACATCTGCGTGACCAGTAGGTTTAATACCGGATGCGATCACAGGCACAAGCCTGTGCCCTACATAATAATTATCGAGCTGACAGAATCCATGCAGCATGATGAGGCCTATTCTTCTAACTACGCAGCTTCAAACCTCTCTAAGGTCCGATAAGTTTAAAACTGGAACTTCAAAATCGACTAGCCTTGTTAGAACCCATAGGCACTGTCAACGAGAAAACCGACCAGCAACCAACCGGTCAGAATGCCTCGTTTGACAATCAAAATTATATTGCGCTAATGAATTAATGTTAATATTTGGATAAAATATTTATATTTTGTGGTGAACAAACCACAAGGAACATTACTTAATTGTTTCTTAAAAACTTATCTAGCCGATTATAGTGAATACGATTGATTGATCACAAAACTCAAACTTAAAACACTTCTAGCAATAAACCATTCACTGTGCTGACCCGTCGCAGGGGGATCACGGGTGCCAGACACTGGGTCGTCTGGGGCCATTATGCTATTTGGTTCCAGGGGTGGTCACGGCGTGCCATGTGTCCTGGTGCACCGGGGACCTATTACCCTCCGAGGAGGGTCCGGTGACGGACAGCGGCGGTGGGCTCGCGGATGACTTGCGCGTTTCCGTGTTCCCGCCTCAAGCGGCACTGGAGGACACCGTGGAGTTTTAGTGGGTTACAGTCCCACATGACTGCGCTATCTCCCCGTGGTAGCTCAGTAGGCATTTCTCCACGTTAAACAAAAAAAAAAAATGCATGGCTCGAGCGCGCGTTGTGTTCCACGCGCGCCGTCAGAGATGTCAGCAACAACTGGTGAGGTCCGCAAGGGCCGATACCTGCCAGGGGTTCGGGTTGTTCACACAGGCAACAGAGGGAACACGGGTGGGTTTTAGTCAGTTAAAAGTCTGACACGACCTCCTGCTCCACCCAGAGCGGGAGAAGTTATTTTATGATTTCCCACCCTCAAAAAAAAAAACCCTGACAGCCTTTTGCAAACGAGGTATTATCTGACAATTGAAGGCCAGTGTCAACAGACGGTCAACTAGAATATAATAGCGGTAGCAGCCCAGACCTTAACCGATGCACTATTGTGCAGTTATTATTTAATTCATGTGGAAATCTAGTGCTATTACATAACATACTTATTGTGACGTATATGTTGCTTACAATGAGTCAACGTCCGGAAGGACGTAAAATGTCGTGGCGGGATTTTCAACGCACTCCTTAGCGCCGAGAGGTGAAAATCGAACAGCGTGTTTTTTTGTCGCGCTGAGATGTACTCGGTTGGATTCTTAATGCTCGGTCCAACGTGGACAGTTGAAAATCTTATAAAAATAGAGGTATATACATTTCGTAATAAGTAAGTACCATATTGTACCGCGTAACCGACACCTAAATGAATGCGCGGTTGGTTTTTAGGGTTCCATATCCATAGGGTGCCAACGGAACCTTATTACTAAGCCGTCCGTCCGTCTGTCTGTCTGCGAGCTGTGTTTCATGACCTGTAATAGGTAGACGGCTGAAATTCTCACAGAGTGTGTATTTCTGCCGCTATAATGACAAATTTTATAATATAATAAAGTTAATACATTATTAAAGGGGTTCTCCATACAAGAATCGCGTCTGTTTCAGAGTGTTTTGCCTTTCACTTGTCTAATTTCGTCAGCAAGCCGAGCGTTGAAAATGCAACAGATTATTTGTATTTAGGCATTAATATAGGTGTCGCATAATGTTAGTAAAAACGGGCATTAGTTTATGAAAAGTTAAAGGAATATAAAGGAATATCTTACGCGGTACGTTGTAATTGAGACCGTCGATGTTATGTTGCTGTGGTGGCATAGGTGGATATGCTGGATATGAAACTCCAGGCACGCCAGGAACTCCAGTAACTCCAGGAATGCCTGGAACACCAGGCACGCCAGGAGCTGGGAACGGCGCGCCCGGAGCAGGCTGCGGGATCGGCTGGTTCGGATTCACGTGTCCGTAATGGTATGACCCGTTCATTCTAAACCTGAAACAATGGGGTTTGCGTTAGTGACGTGTGCGAAACATTCGTGTAAAGGTTACTCTCGATTTGCCTATGGGTATTGCAATTTAGGACGCATAATGGTCTCTGGCCAACCATAAGTAGAGGCTGCGTAGGTGCTGTGTCGTCCCTCGAACAGTCAGGCCCAAAGAAGTGACAAGCAGTGTCGTATGCGCGCCTTTATGTGAGATCGTACAGTCGTAAGCCCGGCCGCACTTGGTGACAGGACCCACTAGGCATGGCGGATGGTACCAACAAATACACGCCCACACACACCCCATACTTCACACACACTCCACTCTTCACACACACTCTACACTTCACACACGCTCACAACCAAAAGCACCTACTCCTCATGTCACCACATAATGATTTTAGTTAGTTAACAGAAGTGAAGAAAAAAAAATATGACCAGAAACGAAAAAAATAATTAATAAGAATATTATTTTTTTTAGTTTCAGATCATATTTTTTTTTCATATTAATAAAAGTAAATGTTTGCCTTACCTGGGAAGAGGCTGGACATCACGATACAGGGAGTCCTAGTGTAGGGTCCAGGGCATTTGTAAAAATCTAACACCTAAGGCACAAACAAAATATCCAAAAACAGATAACAGATTAAAAATAATCTGTTATCTGTTTTTTCTGAACTTAATAAAGTTTTTTTTAAATGTAACCAGTCGGGGGAGCGGCGAAGGTACAAGTATCTCGCGGGCCCCCGACTTAAGGTAGTAGAAGGAACAGTGGGGTTTAACTCGGTAAGAGTCCGATAAAACCCTCCGTTCTCCCCAGACGGAGGGTATCCATCAGCAGGATTAGGAAGCCCGATTTTTTTTAATTGAATCTATCTTCTGGATCGTAACCTCGTGAAAGGATTCACGATCTTAATCGTATTGTATTGAATCCATTTTACCCTATCTCGGAAGATCGTATCGTGATTTTATAAAAATAATTAAAAGCACAGTACTGTATGCATTCAATAATATCTATTTTAATGTGATGACATCTGAGATGATTTTAAATTGGTAGTTTTCCTGTCGTTTTAACAATCTGTTTACACAATTTACATTATCGACCCATAAAAATTTTAAAAACGTTTGATTTTGTTGGCGGGGACATACTAAAAAGTATTTTCAAATAATAGGTCTCGCTCACAGAACCGATAGATCTCTTTCTATTGCAGTAAGTACAAAGACAACATACCCGACAATAAAATAAACAAAACGTATTATCACGGTATCACCTACCTTCATATCTCATACAATACCGCTTTTGATTAATGTAACTCGAAACAGTCGAAATTAATTTCATTCAATGTTTACGTAGGTATCTTACTTTGTTGTAGTTCGTACGGTACGTTTCGGTTGACGGTTTTAATTGATACGATTTTTTGATACGATCTTATAGGCGCATACGATTAGGGGAAGATCGCAACCTGTTGAATCGATTTAAAAATCGGAAGATCAATTCAGATCGGGCATCCCTAAATTCAGGATGTCCCCGCGGAAAAAATATGTATCAGGGTAATTCAATAGGATGGTTCGTTGTGTCTCCCTGTCTAATACCGTCAAGTGGTCTACCACGCGTGGTGGTTATGGCATTTACATAACACACGCTAAAGATGATTGATGATATTTTTACTTTGACCGCGGTTGGCGCATACGCTACAACCAAGTATTGGCGAAGACAAATGCATGCACCCCTCGCCATAACATAATATTTAAAGACTTTGGTAGTAATTTGATCCAACTAACATCGAACGCATCGCCGTTTTGAACCCTATTTGTTGGCGCGAAGCCCTATTATTGCTAAATTTATAAAAATTTGCTTCTTACCGCGGCGCAAGAAACGCGAACATGTAAGTAAGTTTCCTTGATAACGAGAAACGTGATCAGTAAAAGTATATTTATAAATTATAAATATATATCAACTATGTGAAAATGTCGTAGAAAAATAAATATTTTATAGAAAGAAAGAAAGATAAAACGTTTATTTGCGGTAAACATGACGCAAAAAGAAAAGGAACACGAAAAAATAAATAAGAAACGGTTGAGGGAAACATGCGTCACATCCACGAAAAACGGCTATCACTCAGCATTATGCTGCGACCCTATGCAAGACAGAGCCCTAGCGCTGGTTTTCAGCGACAGCCGGCTTTGACGTAATGACGTCACCCGGTGCATTAAACAATTATTAGGAAACTACTGGTACAGCGAACTAATAGAAAAATAATATAATTTTATGTTAATGTGATAGAATAATAAATTCTAAAAAGCAATATAAAAAAGAAAATGGAAATAAACATACATGCTACGAGAATATCATCCTCAATAAACATTTTACTCTTTAAGTAGTGGCAACATTTCGAAGCGTCATCCATAAATAAAATGTGCGTGAGCGTCATATAATCATATTCAATCAATCAATCAATTCAATCATATTTAAAATCATTCATTTCACTCTACGAACGTACCCACACTCCTTGAAATATTAAAAGAAATGCAAATCAAAATCATTACAAAATAACATCTACAAAATTAGAAATGACGATAGATTGACTTTTTAACAATTCAAAAGTGCCTGTAAATAATTTAATTGAAATAAATGCGTTGAGTTTGAATTACCTACACAACATGGAACAGTAGATAAAGCAACTAACGTAAAGGATCTATGAAAATAAAAAGAAAATCGCTAGCAAATATAATAACAAAAAAAAACTGCATTGCTTTCAGGTTTTCAGCGAATTGCCACAGATATACCACTAATGTACAGACGCCAGCACATCAAGCTACCCCAATCTGTCAAATTTCTTTGATAGATGTTCAACTTTATAAAGTAAGTATAAGGTTCATGTTCAATTGGGAAAATTTGACACTTTTGGGTAGCTTGATGTGCTGGCGTCTGTACCACCTTAATTATCATTAGAAACAATAAAAAAATACTTGTTTTATTAATGTTGCAAAATAGTAAACCTACATAGTTAGAATATTAAAAATTACCTTATCACAATAATAATTATGTTGTAGGAATACTTACAGGAATACAGAGTTTCTTGCAAACTTGCGTGACGACCGTTCAGTAGCTCGCTGCGAAACAAACTGGAGTGTGCCGCTAATATTTTTTAAGTGTTAAATTGGTCGCATATTTCATTGGAATACACAATAAAGTTGATCGCACACTGCATCTGTTTTATTTATTCAGAGACACATTATATCGTACCCCTTTTTATTGACTGATGGGTATTGGTATTAAATTTGAAAAACTTGTTTTCGTTTTGGAAAACATATTTTTGGAAAAAGTATAAATTCGTCATGTTTGTATATTTTTTTAAATGTATGTTCTAACTCCGTCATATATAGACGGATTTGCAAAATATTTTTTTTGTTCGAAAGGTGTCTATTCCGAAATGGTCCCATTTGAATTTCATATAGATCTGATGATGCGTTTCGGCGACACAACGGAACACTTCAAAAAATTACAGCAAATCAACCGCGATTGCTGCTATCGCATAAATATGCATTGGTGTGACCCCAAGATTGATGAAATTTTGAATTGATGTGGGGTAGGTACCATAACTAAAAGGTAAATATTAATTAGCAAAATATATTAAAAGTAAAAAAAACTTTTTTTAAAACAAGCTTTTATTAAAATGCGCTAAAAATAAAATAAACTTTTCCTATCAACTTATAACGTCATTACACAATTGAAATGATATAAAAGCTTGTCGCAAGATTTACCTCTATAGATAAACAAGTAAATTAAATAACTTGATCTTATTGATTTAATTTTTTTAAATTATCAAACTACGTCCAAACGAGTACTTAAATCTTGCGACAAGCTTTTTTAACATATAAATTGTGTAATAACGTTATAAGTTGATACTAAAAAGTTTAAACGAAAAGTCTATTTAATTCTTTTTAGCGCATTTAAATAAAATCTCGTTTTTAAAAAGGGTTTTTACTTTAATTTTCACAATGTAAACGTGTTTTCATAAAAAGTGTTTTTGTATAAGACGGATATAACTGATTCTGATAGCCTATTTACCGAATAAGCAATTTCATTTCATGTCGCCTTTTCGATACAAAGAGTCCATGTCCATAAAGAGCTTTATTTTTGGGTGGGAAATCATCAAATAACTTCTCCCGCTCTGGGTGGAGCAGGAGGGCGTGTCAGACTTTTACTGACTAACCCACCCGTGTTCCCTCAGTTGCCTGTGTGCCAGGGGCCGCGGTATCTCTTTCGAACAACCCGCACTCCTAGCAGGCATCGGCCCTTGCGGACCCCACCAGTTGGTGCTGACATCTCTTTGAGGCGCGCGTGGAACACAACGTGCCGTCGACCCGGGCTTGGTCCTTACCGGACAGCGAGCTACCCATTACTCGCCGTCCGCAAGCCCGCGTGTACGATGGCCGGGAATCAGCCTGGGATTCCCGACGCCCAGGGCGTCTCCCGCGGCGACTTCGGCCGTGAGGGCGCATATACTGCCTCTCCCTCACGCGCGCTGCCGCCCTTTTTCGCGAGCATTACTGCTTCGCAGAAGAAGGTGACTGCTAACCATGCACTCTCGCTCCGTACCATGGCCTGGACCAGGGACAGACGTGAGAAATCGCCAACGACGATCGCCTCCACGAGGACACGGCGGTGCTCCGCCCAAGCCGGGCAGACTTCCACCGTATGCTCCACCGTGTCCTCTGGGCGATCTTCGCAGTGGAAACATCCGGGCGTTTCCTCCCGCCTTATTCGAAACAGGAACCTCCCGAAGCAACCGTATCCGGTGAGGACCTGCGTCAGGCGGAAGGTGAGGACGCCGTGCCGCCTGTCAAGTCACTCCTCAAAGAGGGGACTTACCGCCGCTATCGTGGCGTGCCCTGTCCATAAAGAGCTTACGTTCGTAAATGATTGCAAGAATAATAGGCATCGAAGCCAATGACGATGTTGCTAACGATGTATCAATAATATCACCTGTCTTCCGGTAAGTGTTTATTATTAGGGGAGGCCTCCCCTTGCAGTAATTCAGTATTAAGCTATTGCCGGTTTTTCCGTAGTACTAAGTAGTTTACAAAGGGAATGTTGTTAATCTTAGTAATTTCTACAGTGGATATTCCCGCAATAATCAACAAACTATATGTTAATAGGCGAAGCCAAAACTTTGTACGTCTTTTTACGAAAATTACAAGGACGGAGGAGTATCTGAAATGGGTTTGACGCAGGATGTGTACTGCGCAAAATACGCACTTCGCAAAATGTTATTTATCAAAAATAGAATATAAAGTTTTAAACAACTGATTATGTTTTTTTATTTTGACCCATTGCATGTGCTCATTTTGAGAAGTGCTCCATTTGAGAAATGCTAATTTTGAGAAGTGCTCAATTTGAGAAATGCTCATTTTGCGAAGTGCACATTCTGCGTCAAACCCTATTAAATTTGCCAAAGTTGAAGTTTATATGGAGAAGGAGGGCGAAAAGCTATTTTTATATAATAATCCCATTAGAAAAACATTTAATGAATAAAAAAAAAACGGTCAATTTTCGTCCACTGGGTGACCACTAGTATATTAAAAGTTTTTATGGAGAAAAAAATGTTTTCTGCAGTTTGTTAAGTGCAGGTTTTTTTTTTACATAATAATGCCATTAAAATACATTAAATTAATTTAAAAAATCATGGTCAAATATCGACCACTGGCCGAAAGCAGTCAAACAAAAAATATAAAAAGTGAAAAAACAAACTTTTTCCAAAAAAAAAACAACCGACTTCCAGAGAAACCAAAGTGAAAAATCTTTAATTTCGGAAGGCGGTGATTTTGGATATGTACCTATTTAATTTTTTTGTCACCGCCTTCCGAAATTGAAGTTATTTTTCACTTTGTAGTGTTTTTCCGGAAGTCGGTTGTTTTTTTTTTTTAGTTTTTTTTTTCACTTTTTAGGTACCTACCCCACGCCAATTCGAAATTTCATCATCCATCCCAACAAATAGCAGCAATCACGGTTGATTTGTTGTCATTTATTGAAGAGTTCCGTTGTTTTGTGTCCGAAACGCATCATCAGATCTATATGAAATTTAAATGGTACAACCATTTCGGAATACAACCCTTTCGAGCAAAAAAATAATTATGCAAATATGACGGAGTTATGCTCAAACAGACATAAAAAAAAAACAAATAAACGTCGAATTGATAACCTCCTTCTTTTTGAAGTCTGTTAAAAATACAACACGAAATAAAAAGTATTTTTAATCTTTACGCGTCATGCAGTGTGCATTTACCTTTAAAAATTACTGCGAATGCAAGTACATACAATAGATCGATACATACGAAGTAAGTACGAACTTCATACGAGTGTAGGAATAAAGTAATGTAAATTGAGGGTAAGTACAAAGAAGTTTGCAGATGAATACATTGTTCGATACAACATTCCATAAATTGCAGTTGTTAGTTTTGATACTTGGTACTTGAGGGGCTTGTGGCTAAATAATAGCTGCCATACGGGTAGTTCGTTCAGGTTAAGCTACTCTTGCCGCGGTTGCTCCGTGGATGGATGAACATCTTTACATAACAAGACCCCTCCGTGCTTCGGAAAGCACGTAAGTCGTTGGTAACGGCAATCATGCGTGGATATTTGACAGGCGTTACGGGTCGTCAGAAGCCCGAAAGTCTGAGAAGCAGAAAACACAAATGCAAATTACCAAGGGGTATCGGATTACCCAGTAGTTGGGTTGTGGAGGTCAGGTAGGCAGTCACTTCTTTTAATATACTGGTATTCAGTTGCATCTGGTTTGACTGGAAGCAGACCCCAACATACTTAATAGAGGAAAGCTTCGGTTTTCCTTTAATCAGAGGATGAGTGCTAGTACTTGGTACACAGTGTTTCTACATTAAAGAAATAGTTTAATTTCAAGCTTACTTACGTTGTTATTATTTAGTTTTGTTTATTTTGAGTAAGTTGTCGTCGGTGTCCCCTTGTTTCGCAGACAGATATTTCATAGAATTTCGTTTCCCAGAAAATGTTTCATAATATATAATATTTGGTCCTTGTATTTTTATTTTGAATATTATTGTTTCAAAGACTATTTACTTGAATGAATCATATTTCACAGGAATACAATTCAATCAATTTTTATCAATTTTTTTTTGTTTAATAAACTTATCAAACAGTAGAATTATTTTTTAACGAATATTGTTTGTTCGGTGTATTTTTCCAATGTATTTTATAAGGCAATATGTTGTGCTACAAAAGTTAGTGACAGAAAGGAATCGCTTCCAAACCGACTAAAACCTTTAGAGTGTAATTTAAATCCGCGTAGGCGCGGAGGGGAGAGGCGGCCCGAGACGATAAGCTTGCGTGGGGCCGCCGGAGCCCCGCAGCGCCGGTGCCGTGACAGAAACCATGCATGATGCATGATTGCTTGCACGCTGCATGCTGCATGCTCGCTTGAATTGAAACGTATAGAAACTGTCACTTAATAAAATGTTATTCTTGGTAATAAGTTTTATAACGTTCCCACTGCCGACAGGCCTGTGTAGGCCTGCTCTCGGTAAGAGGGAGTGGGCCGTAATCCACCACGCGGGCCCAGTGCCGGTTGGTAGATGTCACATGTCTTCGGATTTTTGTTTTTAAGACATGCCGGTTTCCTCAAGGTGTTTTCTTTCACGATTTTGAAAGCAGTGGTGAATAATTTACCGTCCGTCCGTCTACAGTAAAACAGAAAACCTATTGAAATCGCAATATACATGTCCAACCAGTCTATACACACACACACACACTCACTTATACACACACACTCACCGTCACGCACTTGCCACATCTTTTTCTCACTAGAATTAAATACATAATTGTGCCCCTAAAAAATAAGTACTACTTACTTACCTGTTATGGACGGATGGATGACCCCCGTAGCACAGGTTCGACCTACCACAGCGGTCATTGATCAAATTTCTATGCACTTGTAAGTCCTTACCTGTCAATGCTGCACATAGCTACTTTTCGGAAATAAATTATTTAATATTATCATTATCTATTTTGTGTAAATAGACATTGAATTGCGTAAATAGGTTTAATTTACTAGATTAGTAACTTGTCTCTCAGTGCTAGTATTATCTTAGTGATAGTATAGCTAATTTTAAGTATTTGTGAGACTTTCTTTCTGTGACTAATGTGTGTGTAAATAATAATTCTACGTGTTCGTACTTCGTAGTAAATGACTTTCTAAGGTATACCTAGGTACTAACATACTTACCCTAAGACATTTATTTTCTTATTCTATTATTAAAATGCCTCTTATAAGCACTAGAAATCCATTGTGGAAATGAAATTTCATTTGGCTCATTTGGAGCATCAGCTCAAAGGATATAAAATACAGAATGTTACGTATTACATTACGTGGCAGCCGCGGGCGCGAGTTCACTAAAATGGTTCCACAATGGACTTCTAGTGCTTATAAGGGGCATTTTAATAATAGAATAAGAAAATAAATGTCTTAGGGTAAGTATGTTAGTACCTAGGTATACCGTAGAAAGTCAGTTACTACTAAGTACGAACACGTAGAATTATTATTTATACACACATTAGTCACAGAAAGAAAGTCTCACAAATACTTAAAATTAGCAATACTATCACTAAGATAATACTAGCACTGAGAGACAAGTTACTAATCTAGTAAATTAAACCTATTTACGCAATTCAATGTCTATTTACACAAAATTCTCACGTTAAGACTCTTAACTCTAACTTTATGAATAAAAAAGGAAGAAAGTAAGTCACGATAATCACTACGCAAAGAAATCGAAAACAGAACTATAATATTTTCGAAAATTGGTGCGAACGAACATAAACAAACAATCTGCCGCGTTTAGTGCAAACATTATATGCAAAAAACGACCGTATAGTATTTGATATGTAAGCGCCTTAGTGGTAATTTTTACGTGCATTAATAACGACAGCAAAAATCTGTGAGAGTATGAGTGAGACACATCTCATTTGGTATCTCTTTCTGACTTGTATAGATTGTAATTGTGTCGTCCGCTCACTCGCGACTCAATAGTAAGTAACTTAGTGTGTCTCAGTCTCCCTCTCTCGCTCGCTCACTGCTCCGTCGCCTCGCGAGCGACGGAGCACGATTTTCCTTAAGAGCATAGCTACAGTTTAGTTTCAACAATCGCTTTAGTAATATCTAAAACTCGAACCATTTATTTACATTAAATCATTGACAGGCCCTTTTGTCAAAAATTCTATCAGTTAGTCGGAAAGTTGAAGCTAGATGTCCGTTCTAAAACGTAGATATCTATGTAGAAGACCAGGAAAGAAACTCCAAGGATATTATTTTCAGGTAAGTTATAATCTATATTCCTCTATCTATCTAATACCTTTAAACGAGCAATTATTGTACATACAGTGTAAACTCCATGTAACGTCACTCGATTTGACGACAAACTCCCTAAAGCTACGAAATCACTCGGCTTTGGTTGGTTTAGCTTGTCTTCCATACAATGATACACATATAGCATTACACCCACTGTCAATAACGACAACAATTAAATAGCTGTGTACGTTCTTTTGTCGCTTTATTATCCTAGCCCGTAATAGGCTCGACTGTCGGCATCATACATACCGAACTTTCTAAGGAATCCGTTCTTTTGTTTACGAATTGGGATTGCTTGCACGTGTAGACTGTTGTTACTAGGAGTCTTGGATTATCTATACGTTATCATATTCTTAGTTGCTCATTAACTTTTTATGTAATTACTAACACTAGTCTGAAATAAACTTTTTCTATTACAGATTTTTCATCTCTTCATTTAACGTCAACTCTCAATAACGCCATTAAATGCGCAATCCCTTCAGTGTCGTTATATAGAGTTTATACTGTATGTATATATATAATCTGCATCTCGGAAACGGCCCCAACGATTTTCAAGAAATTTAGTATGCACGGGGTTTCGGAGGCGATAAATCGATCTAGCTCGGTTTCATTTTTAGAAAACGTCAAACAAACCGAGCAAAGCTTGGTCATCCGGGTACCGAAGTTATAATTGACTGAATATTCACATCAAAAGTGGTAAAGAATTAAATGATTCGAGTTTTGAATAGATATAAAAACACGTTTAAGGCATTCGCTGCAAAAGAATGAACCACAAAAGTCATACCTTTCGAGTTCCTCTTCTGAATGCGCGAAGGTACAGGAGTTGCCCCTCGGACAGAAGGAGCGCGTGGCGGCGTCCCTGCACATCGACACTTTGTACTTGGTGTGTGTGGGCGTCGATGCTGCCGTCTGCGGTGACCCCTGGCCTGTGGGCAAATGGCATGGTTAAGATGAGTCACGAAAGGCTGGAATATAATACATCGTCTTCACATTGACGCGCAACCTAACAGGCTTCAGTAAATGATTCTGCTTCTGCGTTGAAATTTATCGAAGCTTATTAAAAAAAAAAATGCTGTCCCATACATTTTGACCGCAATGACCGCGTAGGTATTGATTTTTACAAGCTTTTATTTAACATGCAATGTATGTATGTAACTATGTTTGTTCGGGTGGAAACTCTTCTTGACGGGTGTTCTTTATACGAATCAACCAATTGGAACCGTGCACCTAGCTTCTGACGTTTCATAAGTGCCCATGTAGTAGACTTGTGTAAGTAATGCGATGTTGCATTGCGCGTCATATAACTCGACCGCGTACTGTAGCATTACACATGACTTGACCAAATTAATCATGACACATGACTCTCAAACATGACGCGCTGTTCGACGTTCGTAAACTTCTATCTCGGTCATTTTCGCTCTGTGTGACTGTGTGCAAGTGAGAAAGAGCATGCGCCGCGCGCCGGTCGTTTGGGAGCGAAATAAGTGAACTATTATTTAAAACCGTATTCTTGAAGAAATAAGGTTTACGTTTTACTGACAACGCAATCATGACTCTGTATCAGATCCTATGACATTACCTACGCTTTGCCGCGCGCTACCTATGATACAAAACAAAACAGTAACACGAAACAAATATAAAACTGAGTGTTGTGTTTATGATTGTGAGGTAAATGATTGTGGAATTCATGAGGTATTGAGTGATATTTAAAGAAATAACTTAAAACTGTAAATACATAGATTTTTATTACGTAAGTGTTAAGTTTTAAGTGAAAATATCTTATGGCGACGAAAAGAATGATTGCGAATTAAATCAAGATTCATCACGAAACAATCATTGTACATAAAATAGATTTTTAAATACGCCAATATTCACAGTGATGGTCAATAATATACTAGCTATTATTATCTTCTACAACGCGAGCATTTCATTACAATAGCCATCGCGCGTGATGCTTCATTTCGCGTCATGTTTGGAGTCATAAGTCATGGTGTAATGTAAATGCAACATCCCTCGGTACGAAATGCGCGAGCATTTCATTACAATAGCCATCACGCGTGACGCGTCATTTCGCGTCATGTTTGGAGTCATGGTGTAATGAAACATTACTCGGTACGAAATGTAATGTCATATGACATCACTTTAAAAAGCACTGTTTTGCGCATGTCTACCATGTAGTTTTATGTGAAATAAAATATTTTGATTTCGATACATCAAGTGATGAACACTCACTGGTATTGTTATCCATACACCGGTCGGGAACGGTGTGCATCTGGTTGTGGTTGGAGTCCCGGCCCGTCGCCTGCTGCTGTAGGTAGTGTATCAGCCCCGCCACCACCTCTTTGAGTGACGTCATCACCTCCGCTAACTGCTGCCATGATGGATTCTTGGCGTCTGAAATTGTTACATAATTTAACATTATAGATACATGAGTAGAGTGTCCAGAATGGATAAAGTAAGAACGTTAGCTACGAACTTCGCTCTGCTTCCGACTGTGAGCGGAGTCTTACACCACCCTACCCTATAACAGGTGATGCAAAAGTCATCACCCTATAGGAAGAACAATTTCTGGAAATGGCAGCAAATATCAATTCTACTCTGGCATTTGTGAAGTAAACAGATACAAATAAACGTCAAAAAACCTTCAATATACTTCTAATGAACGCGGAATAAACGTTTTCGTGTCGCCTAATCTCTCGTTTTGGCGATTAGCACTGACCGGCAAGATCGCCGGAGGGTCAGTTCAGATAGAACGAAAACGTCCTCGCGCAATCTCGAAACTAAAGTATTTTCAATAAAGATTTGAATTGAATTGAACAATTTGTCGGACCTGAGGAGCAGTGGTGGTCCGGTGGTAACGACCGCGACCTTCGAGTTGTAGGTGGTAAGTTCGAACTAAGACAGGCTCTTTAGTTTGTGTAAATTATTTTATCAAAAATGGTGAGGAAACCGGCATGTCCTAGAACCAAAACTTCGAAGACATGTGCTAACCATCAACCCGTACTAGGCCCGCGTAGTTGATTATGCCCTGCTCCCTGTCTCAGAGAGGAGGCCTGTGTCTCAGCCGTGGGATGTGTACGAAGTCCGTTTGCTTCCATGAGGTAAAAATTGCTGGCATGGATAGCAAAAAGCAACATCTTTCTCGACAGAATACTGCTACCATTTATAACGCTTGAACCAATCGGAAACAAAGGCTTTGTTATGTTGTTTAGGCTGGTTATGCTATTCCACCTGAGGATGGAATTCAGGACCCAACAAAGCTCAGAAGTTGCGCTTTCGATCACCACACTAACGAGACAGTGAAATTGTAAAATATCTGGATGACCGAGCTTTGAACGGTTTTTTTTTTGTTTGAATTTTTCTAAAAATGAAGCATAGCTAGATCGATTTATCGCCCCCAAAACCCCCTGCATACTAAATTTCATGAAAATCGTTGAAGCCCTTTCCGAGATTCAGATTATATATATATATATACAGGAAAAGTTTGTATTCAGTGCGCAAACTATAAGCATGAATTCATCATATCATTCTAGACCCCCAGCGCAGAAAATTTTCCTCAGTTACACAAAAAAAATAAGCTGTTTCATAGAAAAGTGCAATACCTACGCGGTCAAAATGTATGGAACAGCACTCGCTTCCACGGACTCCACCACTACGGACGATTCTCCTCTCTAATTAACTTATTTACTGTTTGTCGGGGAAAGTTTACATTTGTAAGATCGCCGACATGAAACCATTGCCTATTTAAATGCAGTCTACTTTTATTTGCTCCCCGCGCTAACAGTCACCCATCCCCGAACCCAACGCGGTAAGCGGCTTCTATTTTGCAATGTTTTGAGTGTGCTGGTACTCTTATCTTTTACATCCCTCTCTCTACTCTTGCACGTGTCTTAAGGTGAATGCCTAGAAGGACTTCGCCATACATTTTTCAGATGTAGAAATCTCCGTAAATAAACAGTTTCTGCAGAATAAAAGCAACTATAATGAAACTTTATAGTGTATTATGTCCGCATATGGCCCAAATTTTATAAAAAAAACAGTATTTCTAGGAGAATTAGACCGAATAAAAAACGAAAAATCTTTACATGTGTGAGTGACTTGAATCGCGCCATCTGACAGAAATTTATAGAACCACCGAGAAAGTTGGTTGCTGTTGTGTTACGAGTTTACGATTGGTAAACATTTATATTAGATGGCGCTGTTCGATAATTCGAAAAAGCGCCAAGGTTACCATCGAGTGACGCGCGGATGCGACGTTGCCATTCATGAAGCAGCGCGCGCATCCCGCGTCTGTGCCCGCGCTGTTGCCATTCCGTCCATGCGTGATTGTCTTGAGTCTTGACAACTGGCGAATCGTTTCCAGAATATTGTGTTTCTAGCAAGTTAGCGCCGGGCGCGCGGGTTTGCCCGCGGAGTTAACATTTTATGATTGATAAAATGTTTTTTATTATGCAATGAGAAAGAATGCTTTACATAAAGTGAAAAAAAAATCTCTGCGATCTGCCCTTGGTTCACACAGATACAATACTAATGTAATTATTGTATTATCTAGTTTAAATATGTAGTAAGTAGTTACTAGTACACACTTAAACATTCCTAGACTTTCCAGATTTAAAAATCTTTTTAATGTATGTAAGTAGGTACTGATAACACATTTTCTGATACGCTTAGGTACTAATCCATTGGTTTGCGTTGAATAAAATCAGAGAATAGAATTTGATGTATATGTAAGTTAAAACTAAATCAGGCGATCAGCGAAGCTACCTACACAATGGTGAAACGTAGGTACTACGTACATCTATTGATTGAATCATATTTAATTCATGTGAAATCAGCAAGATTAGTGAATACACAAACAAACCACTTTGATTTTTCATAATTGCTTATTTTACTAGTATTATTAGCACACACAAAGTGCGTCAAGCAGGGTTGCCAACTTTATTTTTTAGAAGATCGTACCATACATATTAAAAGATCGTACTTTGCTAAGAATTCAAAAATAAAAATAGTACGCATTGAAATTTCAATAAAATAAATGGTAAACAAATGTGGTATTACTATAACTTCAACGCAAAATTTAACATTTTGGTATAATATTTAAGAATCTGGACACCAATTTAGCAACTAAACTTTACTACGAGGTTTTTTTTATTAAAGAAAAGGGGCTCGGAAGAGACTTTGTCATGAAATCCACACGAAACAATAAACACCAGTATCATTAGAACTTAAAACGGGATATTTACCCTTTCCCCGTCTCGCCCCGCACGATTGCCCTGTCTACTAGACATGGGTAGCTCGTGAGCGAGTGATAGAAAAGAGCTAGCTCTTTTTGATGGACGTCGCTCTCGCTCACTCACTCGTTCGCTAATTAGCTCACTAGCTCAGTTAGCTCTTAGACTCTCAGTACTTCAGCGAGACACCGATGACCGACCGAAGTCAGCAGCCGAACGGCTCATTCGGTTCGCTTCGGAATATTTCGGATCGCATAGTTCGTTCTTCCAACAATACCTCTTCGATACAATACGTCATTGTAGACTATCTTACGACATAAATCACTGTAAATCTATCTTTATGACCATAGCTTTAAAGTAGAAAATACTTTGGCATTGCATTGTTTATTTTTTTGCGTATTATTTACGTAAAGTCATAAAATTATATAAACAAACTGAAAAGCTTATTTAACTTAACTCCAAACTTCCAAAGAGCTATTGACAATGGCTACTGAGCGGGCCGAGACGTTTTCAACGACACGCGTGCACCGTGAGTCAAATGAACTAACAGTCGGCGTCTGAATCACTGAGCTATAGAATAGCTAGTGAGCTAGAAGAGTGATATAGCTCTTTAGAGTGAAAGAGCTAATCGCTCTTTTTCTTTTTAGTGAGCTACTTCGCCCATGTCTACTGTCTAGACGTCTTGGTTGGACGACTGTATGTATGATTTATAGACTGTGCTACCTATTACATAGGTACTAATGAGAACCATTCAAATGAGTGCCATCCGTGAAACAGTTTTTATTGAAAAGTGGAGTGTTTTTGTGTTTTATTGACGGTAAGTGTTATTTTTATGTACAATGAATTATTTTCAAGGTGATATAGAGTATTATTATAATGGTAATTAATTACCCTTAAAACTTTACAAAAGTGTAAAATTTAGAAGATGAAATAAAACAAACGTTAGTAACATTCGTTGATTGTCGTCAGTGTCGTCACATACTACAAATTTCAAATATTCTCTCTGAAAAGAGGAAGACGAACGTTAGCATAGTATTTTAGCATAGTTTTATAGCATTTAGTATAATTTTGACATAATTTTAATAGCAGTTTAGCAGATTTTGTTTTAGTCGTGTTGGCAACACTGAGCTTCACAGCACTCGACAGCTTGATGGTGGTGTTATTTCTGAATAATACAAATTTCTTGAAACATTTCATAAATAAGATACATTTGCTGTTGTTTTTAATTATTCTTTTTGATTACAGATTGAATTGCAACTGAACTGCCTAAGATGAACCCGACTAATAAACTTGCGTATATACGACATATGTATTCAGGCCCGCGAAAATCACGGAAAAAAGTGCAAGCTGCATTCAAAAGACATCATGGAAGTTCTTTTAGTGATATATAGTGAGTAAATCAGATTCCCATAAGATTTCGAATCAGATTTACGTGAGTGGAGTTTATTTGATACTCGTTGGTTCGTGTTGTAGTCTTCGTTTACCGCCATTTTTCCTTTATTATGAAAAAAAAAGAAAAGGTGGCTCGTTATGGTTAGTTTCAAATAGTATTATGTATTGAGCAAGTTTTAACAAATTGCAGCCGGGTGGAAGCATGGCGTAACAAGAAACAGAAGGTAGTGGAAGAAACCGCGGACTGCCCTGTTGTGTTTAGGTACCTACAGACCTATCAATATTTTTGTCTCTCAACATTGTTTTTATTAACTGTACCTATTTCATTTATTTATCTTTTATTTCAGTCCACATACAACTCGAGATCATCATCAGCTGTCCAACCTTTCGACAGCTGAAGATACGCCCAAAACCTATTCGCGTGGTATACCAAAAATTCGATACGAAGCCATAGCCTGCAGCTCTAGCTCCAATACAGTTGAATCTGTTACAGAGCAAGTAGAGACTGTTGATTTTGATTGGCCACAACCCGATTCAGAGACTGAAGCTTATCAACTAACTGTGGAAAGAACATCAAGTGACAACTTATCAGGTTTGGTAGGGTACCGTATTGTTGACTTGAAACATGTGATCCAATGGGCATTTCAAATGGAAAACCATCGACAGTCTTGTGAGTCATCTCAAATAGAGTATATTAGTGAACACCGGAAAGGATTTCACAGTTTGTTAACATTTAAATGTAGCATGTGTAATAAAATATGGCAGCAAAGCACAGAGAAGAAACAGAAAATTAACACCGCATTTGTATGGGCAACTGTGACTGCTGGAAGTTATTACACGCAAGCAGCACACATCACAAGTCTAATGGATATACCAACAATGACCGGACAAACGTTCCGTTTCATTGAAAAACAATTGGGCAATGTATGGCATGAACATTTGACCGAAGAAATAAAGAAAGCTGGTGAGCAAGAAAGGTCTATTGCTATTGATAAAGGAAATGTTTCTTTAGATGGTATTCCATACATTACTGTATATGTAGATGGCGGATGGTTGAAAAGGTCATATGGTCACAACTTTGATTCCTCATCTGGAATGGTAAGTCCTAACTTGATACCATATTTTTGTGTTCATTACATTAGTACGCTTTTGCTTGTTTGCAGCGATGAAGTTTATGTTTGACAATACCAAAGTACAACATATTTTACACAATGTTCAGTGTTTTGATTTATGATTTCTTACAATATTTAAACTAAGAACTTTAATTTTAGGCCTGCATTATTGGAAAGGAAACCAAGAAATGTCTTTATCTTGGTGTCAGGAACAAATATTGTTACACATGCCAATATTATGAGCGAACAGGTTCAGACACTAAGAGTCATGGTTGCTGCAAAAACTTTACTGGGCCATCTACTGCAATGGAATCTGATATAATTGTTGAAGGATTTCAACAGAGTGAGAATATGCATAATCTTCGGTACCTAAGTTTTATAGGAGATGGGGATTCTTCAGTGTTTGCTAATTTGAAAGAAAAGGTGTCTTATGGAAACCAAATAAAGAAAATTGAATGCAAGAATCATGTTATAAAAAACTACACGAGTGCACTTTACAAGGTAAACAACCACTTTTTAGAGTTATAAATAATGATTTTACACTAGCTTTTACTTGCGGCTCTGCACGTGTCAAAATGTTTACCTGGATAAAAAGTATAGTAAGTCCTATGTTGTGGTTATAAAATATCTGTGTGCCTAATTTCATCCATATCCGTTCAGTCATTTTTCAGTGCTTGTTTAAATATTTTATAAAAAAAAACAAATATTTCACTTACAGTAGGATTTAGCAACTATAAAATAAATGTTTCTCTCTTTTTCAACCGACTTCCAAAAAGGAGGAGGTTATCAATTCGACTGTATTTTTTTAATGTTTGTCCACCGAACTACGCGAATTGTCGACCGATTTTCAAAATTCTTTTTTTATTTAAAAGAGTATACACCTGAAGTGGTCCCATTCACCAAATGAGATCTGATGATGGGATCCCAGGGAAATTGAGGGTAAACCTCAAATTTTATTGGCATTTTCAATGTTTTTTGTTGTATTTGTTTTAGAAGTCAGATATTATTTTCAAAAAGTTTTTTTATCTTCCTATGTTTTAATATTTTTTTTTAAAGATTTTAGGTAATACGAAACTCCCTCTGTATGGACGAAATATTTTGAGGCCTAAATTGATGAAATTGACACTAGTAGCGCGAAAGATTATTGTTCACAATAGCAGTCAGCCAGGTTCAATGGCTGATGATTTAAGGAATAGTCCACTTCATGTATTTGGACAGCATGAAAAATGTAAGGAATATTACTGTTCAGTGAAGCAATTACCACCTGACGAGAATAAACAGCAAGACAACCAAGTAGAAATCCTAAGAAATACAGCACCAGAGGTCTGGGCTCTTATTTATGCTGCAAATGAAAGAATCGCTTTGAAAGCTGGACGGTTGTCTAACGAAACAACAAATGTTGCAGAAAATTTTATGAGTGTCATTAATAAATTTAACTGTGGAAAACGACTCAGTCTTGGAAAAGGAGGCTCTTATCAGCGGCGTGTTCATGTAGCAGGTAAATAAGTTTTTTCATAGATATTTTAAAACAATAATTATATGATATCTCTAGCAACCCACATGATCTATGACTTCTTCTCTCCATAATATAAAGAGTTTATTCTCAACTTTTGATTACTTATGGAACTTTCAATGGTCATTAATAAAAACTTAGGTTGCAAACAGACATGTATGTGACTATGATTTGGCTTTTCAGGATTGTCTCATTCTGTAGGACATAAATGGCATCAAACTGCATGGAAAAAAAAGACAACAGAGAGCCCTGGACAATATTTTAAAAAATATGTCCATCAAAAAGAGAGAAATAGATTGCGCCAACAGAAAATGACTCGAAAACGGCTTTTTACTGAAAAAAATAAAACTCAACCTGATAAGGACTATGGCCCAGCAGCAAGTGACCCTGTCGATATTAATGAGGTAGAATTAAAACGGCTCTGTGAATTGAGATTGCTTAAATTCCAAGAAGATACACAAAAAATAGTACTAATTGAAAAGCAGACTGTGGGTCAACATGATAATGAAAAGTATCTCTCATACAGATCTGACCGTCTCACAGCAAGCCAGTTTGGAATGGTAAGATATATTATCAGCCTCTATTGTTCCTCTATTGTTTCTTACTTTCTAAGAAGCCACAGCACAAGCCAGTACAAGAATTATGATTGTCACTTTGTTAATTTTAGGTTTGCAAACGTCGTAATGCCACACCATGTCACAATCATGTGAAATGCATTCTCTACAAAAATAATATTTGTACTAAAGATATGATGTATGGACAACAAAATGAACATGTTGCAAAGAGCATGTTTATGCAACAATATGGCAAAACTGTCAGGCCATCAGGACTTTTCATTGATGAAGAATTTGGATTCTTAGCAGCTAGCCCTGATGGTAAGATTATTGAATAATGAAAATATACAAATAACTAGCTTTTGCCTGTGGTTCTGCCCCTATGGATCTTGTGTCGCGTGAATTTTTTAAATTTGGTTCAGTAGCGTAGGCCTAAAAACTTTTCTTTTTTACAGGTATTATAGAAGCAGAAAATACTATTGTAGAAATAAAATGTTTTCCCTCCTTGGAAAGGAAATCTCAAAATATTAGAGGAGCATCAGAAAATAGAAATTTTCCTATTCATTTGGAAAATGATGTTTTAGTTATGAACAAAAAGCATAATTATTATTATCAAGTAAGTAACAAATATCATTATTTCTTGGTATGTATTTATAAAAATAATGTATTTCTTGGATTGTTTCTTTTTAACAGCTATTATTATTTTGATTCTAGGTCCAGGGTCAATTGCGAATTACCAAAATGAATAAATGTTACTTCATTTGCTTTATATCTGTCACCCAACCATTGACTGTCATAGAAGTTAACCGGGATGAGGAATTTATCAACGCTATGATGCCGAAGTTGGTAACATTTTTTAAAACATGTGTAGTGCCGGAAATTATATTGAGAAGAGTTGAGAAAAATGCTAAATGTCTAGACATCAAGGAATTAAAAGGTATAAAAATATAAGTCTTACTCATTTCCTAACTTATTCCGCAGGTCTCTGAGGTGTGGGTTCAGTAAGAATAGTCTAACAAAACTGTAAATTCATTTGTTGCAGCGAAAACTGCGTCTTCCAGCATTTGATTCAGATCGCACGGAAATTATATAAATGGAAGTAAAAAGTGACAAGCAGAAGACTGATACGGCGGGCGGCGGCGGCGGCGACTGCAAAAAGTAGCGCGTAGAAAAGAAGATATTTTATTATAATATTTATAAGTATCTTTGTATGGTGGTACGAGTCGATGGTTCGAATCCAAGCCGGCACTACTTTGCTTTGTGTAAATTATTTCATCACCACAGTTCAGAGGAGGCCTGAGTCTCAGCAGTGGGAACATTATAGAATAATTAATAAGCTATTTTTGCACGTAGCGTTGTATAGTTTGTGTTATTTTGTTAGTTCATAAGATTTTTCTGTGTAGATAAGTTTCACTCATGTATTTAGGTACCAGCCTAACAATTCAATTGTAAAAGAATATTTATTGAAGTTCTAAATTGTATAATAAGTAGGTATTCTTGAAACATAAATAAATGTTATGGTTAGCTAGCAACCACTTGTGTGTTGTTGTGTAAGATACTTACATGTGCTGTTATAAATACTTACGTATGATGTTATTTATATTGTAATCTACATACATAATTCTTTCTAATACTAAATTCAAAATCATAATTGTAAATATCAAAATATTTAAAAAAGTATGTTATCTTTGTATGGTGGTATGACTCGATGGTTTGAATCCAAACGGAAACTATCTAAGTAAATGTAGTGAGAGTAAATAAAACGATTATTTTTATGAAAATATTAACCCCTTTTTACTAAATAAATATTATTAATTTATAGTAAGGTACAATAAAAAGCTTTACAATGGAATAAATAGTCTTTTATTTATACTTATACTTATTACTTATAGGTACAGTATACCTATATTACCTAAAATAATTTATATGAATAATTTGCTAAGTTGAAAGGTATCGAGTCTAGAAACAAAAGTATGCTTAGACCAATAATTATACTAATAAGAAATAGATTGGAACATAATATCAAGTGTTATAAATTATTTTTTAGTCTTTCGGACATTTTAATTTTCAACTGTTTGAATAAAACGACATCTAGTGGTGTCGAAAGTTACTACTATTTACGTTGCAAGTGTGTGTAAAGAGTAAAGTCAAGCGGCTAAATCTTTATTATGTTGTAATCTTTGTATGAGACCAGTTAACAAGCACAGTGACTATCTAAAAAAATCAAGTTAATGCCCTAGGTTCAGCGTACAATAAAGTTATCTACTAAAGATTTCTAAGTTAGGCGTAAAAATTGAAAATGTTCCAAATTGTGGATGTTGCGCCATCTAGCGACAAAATGGCATTGAGAGCAATCATCCATCCACCTTAAGGAGGACGCACTAAGATAGCCCCCTAAACTCATAATTTTCTTACGTTTTTTTTGGAATTTGCAGGTCAATATCAGGTTTTATATTAAATAAAGTTTATTATTAATTGATTTATGCAATTGTTTTTTCATAAAACTCCATCTTTGGAAGGACTTTTTTTTACGCGTGATGTTTTACTATGAATTATCTTGCATCTCACTTCATAATGTGTCCCGCGAGCGCGATGCGGGTGACACAGCGTGCTTTTTAGCCACGCTCACCAGTGAGTTCGAACCCGCGACTAGATTCCTCTTAAGGCCTCCAGCCAGGGCTTAAAAACTTAAAACTAAGCGACTACACGCTAAGGGCACCCTCTGTGAGGTACGGCCTTCGGCTTAGAGCATCGCTGGCACAGGGCAACAGGGGACGGGCTTCATCGGAATGATTAGCAACATTCCGTTTCGTCTGCGAGTCTTCTCTGAGAGACGGACGCTACTGAGAGATTTAGTTAAAAGTGGTAAGCCAGTTACAAAGGCTACTATACATCACAGCACATAACACAGACGTACCAGGACTGGCATCGATGTTAGCCAGTCTGTCCAGATGCAGGCTCATGACGATCAGCTGTGCCGGGTCCCCGGTCCTTTGTAGCGCGATGAACAACTCCTGGACTGACTGCGCGAACGATTGAGGTGTCTGCAGTTTATCTGGAAAGAATTGAACTAGTTAACCTCGTCATTATTTCAGCAAATTAAAGCCCACTGCTGGACAAAGGCCTCTCCTAAGCATCGTCTCACGGGACATACGCTTTCCGTATCCAGTAGATTCCCGAAGTCTTCACCAGAGGCCTCCTCCTGCGGTCTAAGTATTATTATATTACAAAATATGGTCTGTATTATGATGGTTAACAGATTTGGCATGCAAAACCTGAAATAAACTTGAATTAGCCCTCTGCGCCCGTACTATGACTACTGTAAAACAAGAAACGAAAGACTAAGGGCTGATTTCACCAATAAAACTGAACGCGATCAGAAGGTAAATCTAAACTGCGTTCAACAGCTGTCAGTGTTAATATTGCCCAACAATAGGCTATTTGACAGTATGAAAATAATGAATTATTTATTGGCATCCGCATAGATTATGGATTTTACAATAAATGCATAAAAAATCATAAAAGTATTAAATATTCTCACCAAAAATCCCTAAATTTAGTTATTTATTTTGAGGTTGGAACGATTTGGAAACGGTTTTGAATGGTTTAATTTACTGTGACGTTGCTTACCGTGTCTCATGATATACAATCATGTGACGACACTCGACTGAGTCGACGCCATATTGCTGTAGCAAGCATTTTGACGGCTTAAATAATAATCAGTGTATTTTATAATGGATTTTTAACGAATTACTTAAAATAAATATTATTTGTACGTTCCTTAGTCAAATAGCCTATTATGACACTGGCAAGGTCTTGAACGCGGTTTAGATGTGCTGATCGCGTTTAGTTCCATTGGTGAAATTCACCCTTAATAAGGGATTAAAAAAAAGAAATATAGAGATAAATAAAAATAAATGTTACTTTGTGCAAAAGAAAGAGATATACAATGTGTAACATAATTAACGCAAGACCTCATACAACCCAATTAGAGCATTGAGTTAAAAGCTTAATACAATGACCAAAACTATTTTTTTAAAGCTAACTGTTATTATTAAGAAAATCGTGATAATATTAGCATTACTTTATGCATTTAAAATTGAGCCTTATAATCTTGAAATAAGATTGAATTTATCTGGCTCAATCGACAGTAGGTATGGCAAAATACATAGTTTTGAAAAATAGAACCATTTTAAAAGTTACTGAAATCGATTTAGTAGTCAATTATGAACAACCTACTTTCGGGACTTGCGTTTATTCTATTACAACTTGTATATGACTATTCATCGTAGAGTGCAGGTCGTCGGACTCATCCACGTTGCATCGGTCGATACTTTCGCCGTCGCCATCCCATTGTTATGAAATATGGATGCCACTCTGAGATCAGAGAAAAGATCTCGATTGTTTACGAGATATTTGGTACAAACGGCATCAGAAATAATTCTGGCTCACCGCCAATTGAAGACTAGCTTCGCCCATTCTCGTGCATTTCAAAATTAGCTCATTCTGCTCACCTATAATGCTTTGCATGTGACTCTTGTGGGCGGTGTCTCCGTACAGCAAGGCGCTCCATTGGTCGGGTGCTATCCTAAGCCCCGCCTCCGTGGCTATCTGCACTATCTGCGCGTCGTGCTCTCGCCGCAGTGACTCGTACGTTCGAAACTCTTCCTTGAGTTGCATTAGAGATGAGTCGCATTCGCGTTTTGATACCTAGAAAGATAAAAAAAAGAGATTTATTTGGTAAAACTTAATGTATTAATGAACGAATGAGTTATTTTAACGATTTAGAAGTGAGTTATGGCGTAAACCTCGTTTAGTGAAAAGCTTATGAAATCTGTAGGCCAATACTCCTAATTAAAAACGTTCAACATGTAGTCGCAGTCTCATCTCGGCAACAATCAAATCTAATGTCAAAAACTTGTCAAAAATGTATGGACACTCGAGGTACTAATTTTGACAGATTGAGACTGAGATCGGACTGTGAACGTTTTTAAAATTACGGGAATCGCCCTCCTGATCAGTAATGAAGTAGAAAAATCCATTGTTAATTGCAACAATTGTGTGTCGAGTGTCTGGTCTACGTCATTTGTGGTTTCCACGGCAGCGAATCGGTTCTCCAGGTCTGACTGAAACGCTTCAGATCCTAGCATAGTTTGGAGCATATTTGGACGGAGCCTTCATTAAACGAGTTCGCTCGAGCTTGAAATCGATAATCAGAGCGCCTCGAACAAGTCTGTGATCACTACCGGTATTGAACCTGTTGATCACCGAGACATATCTGAATATATGTTGTATATTAGGTATGATAAGGTCTATCTTATTTTTCGTCATAGTGTCAGGGCTTCGCCACGTCCACTTCCTTTGAGGCTGTTTCTTAAAGAAGGAATTCATCAAGAAAAGCCTCTCTTTCTCAAGGAAGTTGATGAGCATTTGCCCCCTATGATTTCTGCTTCCAAACCCGTAGGATCCTACTACCGATTCGTTGCAATTCTGTACTTACTTTAGCGTTAAAATCCCCCATGAACCAAACATCCCCCAAACAAAAACCTCTAAATTTAAGTTGTAGGTAATATTTTTATCAAAGCATTGTCAAGTCGGAGGACGGTCATTTGGTTAGGGGTCGGGGGTTTTTTCGTCTTTGGGTATCGCGATACCTATATCGTTCGCTAAGTTTCGGCATCTAGTTTAACATGACCCTAATTGCGTAACTCACGATTAATCATAATCTGTTTCGTTTTGAAACAGATGGCTAAACCATTGCTTCATATATTCGAAAAATGTGTCTGCTCGACAACGTAAATAACGCAATGAATATTGTTGAACTGTCAAAATGAAACCGATTATGATTAATCGCGTGTTACGCAATTAGGGTGCTGTATATGATTCTCGTCTTACCTTAAAACAAGAAGCTCTGTATAGGAGCTGGACGACATGGCCTATGCTAGTTTTGGATGCCTGTGGAAAATGAGGCTCCAGTCTTTGGACTACAAACATCACTAACACCTGCAACAGAAACCAATACAAACATCGTTAGTAAGTTGATGAACTTCACTCAGCTCGAGTATTACGAACGTATCTCAGCATGCACTAAGAAAGAAAGAAAGAAAGAACATAAGCATAATCAGCCTATAATGTTCCCACTGCTGGGACACAGGTCTCCTCTCTGTGAGAGGCAGTGGGCTGTCCATCAATCCACAACGCGCGCCCAGTGCGGATTGGTAGATGTCACATGTGTTCGAAGTTTTAGTTCTAGGATATGCCGGTTTCCTCACGATGATTTCTTCATCGTTTTGATGACGAAATTTAAAACATAAAAGCCCCTGCCGGGGTTCGAACCCAGGACCTACAATTTTTAAGTCGCGGCCACTGGGACACCACGACGCCTCCACTGCTTTACTGGACCACCACTGCTCGACCAACACGTACATAAAAAAAACATAGTTTTAAAAGAAGACGTGAAGAAAAAACAGTAGATGTACATAAAATCACATCTGAAACACTCTGCAGCTGCTCGTCATGACTGTGACAAGGTGGGTTCCACTCAACATGATGCTATGCTATGGGGGACCCACAGCACAGCGCTATAATTTTTTTTTAAGATGGGAAGTCATCAAATAACTTCTCCCTCTCTGGGCAGAGCGGGAGGGCGTGTCAGACTTTAACTGACTAAAACCCACCCGTGTTCCTTCAGTTGCATGAGTGCCAGGGGCCACGGAATCTCTTTCGAGCAACCCGCACCCCTGGCAGTCCAGTAGTGGCAGCACAGCGCTGATTTTCACTTTTTACTTTCATAATAGTCAAATAAAGAGTACCGTCGACACGAAAAGACCAAGTATTGCGATATTTATGTTGTTGAGCAAGTCGTCTCAGTAGTCACCCTCTTTTTAGCTATAGCGTTTCTTTGGTCTTCCCTAACTTTTATAGTAATTGACATTCACACTCAAAACTTTCCTCACGACATTTTCCTCATCGTTTATTACAAGCCGTGCGCCCGATAGGTTCCTATCAGCAACAATGACGAACTTTCATAGAAACAAACCACCTTATTTAATACCCTTTATGAGATGACTTTTAAAAAATCTTCCCTTTTTGCTCATTTTCGTTACATGTGGAACTCTTGTGCAAAAATTCATCTGTCACGCGTTCATACGTCCACACAGCGTAAATCGCACTTTGCAATGTCCGTCAGTGAACGAAGTAAAGATTTTTATAAAGTAAATTATTGCTATTATTATGAAATGTGTGGGTATCACCTTTCTAGAGAGTGCGGAGCCGTCTTCTAGCGCGAGCAGCACCAGTTTGAGGACCTCCTCCTGCATCGCCGGGCCCAGGAACTGGCAGCCGCGCGCGCGCACTGCTGCCCACAGGTTCGCGCTGAGCTGCTGCGGGTTCTGAAAACAAGAAACAAACAGCTATTTACCACAAACATTTAATAGGACGAAAAGAAATATGGCTGTGCGCCCAGCGGCTGCATGGTCGACTAACAAAAACCTTAAGCAATATAAATCTAAAATCGCTGAGCATTGATAAACAGTGGTGATCAGTGCTCATGCGTTACCGGGTGGGACAGTAATAGGCTAGTAGTACACTTAGCTTTTCATATTATTCGATGCAAACAGCTACAACAAAAATGGACGTATTTCATCAAATGACAACTTAAGTGGAACCTAGTCACGGGCTCGAACTCACTGGTGGGCCTGGCTAAAAGCACGTTGTCTCACCAGGCGTCGTGTCCGACAGAGGTAGTATCAGTGATTAGCAGTTTGACACTAGTCTACACGCACAACTTTATTGAGTGACATACAGGCGTCCGCGTCCGGCCGGGATTTATGAGGTTTTTTTTACAAAGACATAAGCAGTGCGCATAGGTAGGTACATATGCCACTCCGCTCGGTGGAATGCGAGAAAATCGTTTGCACAGCGCGTAATTGTTGCCAGGGGCTTGCGGGGACAGCGCGAAGCATTTTCATTGGTAACGCCCAATCGAGCATGGTCAACGGCATAGATCCAGCTCTTATCTTGCACCGAGATTAAGTTGATATTCGTTTGAATGGAAATAACATTGGAATCAATATCGAATGAACTAGACTAGACGAATAGACTTTTAGTATGGTATGAAGCAATGGTTTACCTGATGCTGCAGTATAAGCTCGGTGACAGTCCGCTCGCCGAGGGAGCGCGCCGCGCGCGCCGCCCTCCCTCGGCCCTCCTCGTCGGTGATCGCACACTGTAGTAGCATCACCAGCTTCCTCTGCATGGGCCGAGACAGCCGGCTACCGGCGATACTGTTGTTGACTGGAATACATAAACAAAAGGTCAAATATTTCAAGCTTTGACCTCGCATACTTACCTATTAACATTGTATTCTGATAACATTGTTAAAGACAATTATTTTGGAAAGAGTATCTGTTTCTGCCTACCCTCATGGAAAAAAGGCGTGAGTTTATGTATTTATGCGAGTGACCGTGGAGTTTCTTGCCGGCTCTTCTCTATGGAAACAATCAATTGAAACCGTGCACCTAGCTTCTGATGTTTCATAAATGCCCATGCAGCTTTATGTGAAACAAAATATGATGTGGGAAATAAAGTAAATGTTGCTATACGCATGTATTTATTATATTATATGTATTAGTTTCATTTACTTTATTTCCCAAAGCTAGTCCAAAAAGACCAAAAAGGAATAAAGAAAAAAGGCTCGACTGGCTGTTTACAATGGTGTGATGGTGCCTACGCTTATGTATGTATGGAAGTGAATGTTGGGCGTGGCAGAAGAAGCATTAAAGTTTAATAAATGCTGTGGAAATGCGTTCTAGCGAAGCATGTGGGGTGTGACTATGAATGATAGGCTGAGGAACTATGTGATAAGCAGAGATCGGATATTCGGATGCATATTCACCTAAAGTTGAGATGTTGGCTAACATGGAATGCACTTTTGTATCGAAAAAGTCTTAATTTAGGTAAGTAATTTGTTTATTTTTTGTTTTAACTAATACAAACCACCCCTCCTCCAGTACATACACATATTTGTATCGGGTTAGACAATAATTTTAAATTAATACACATCTGAGTTTTTCGTGTATGATCAGTATATTATTATTATACTGTGACATTTTAGTCATCTTACAAAGGTGGTCCAAGCAATGTATCCGACATAAAATACCTCTAGACACGATTAAAAAATTGTTACAATTAAATAAGATAACAGGTGCAAAGAAATATAAATAATGCTTTAGAATTATGATTATGAAACACCCTGTTTTTCCTACGTATTAAACAGTGGAAGATACCTACCCAGCGCACGAGTCGAGCAGATCATTCCATCTCCATTACATTCCATCATTCATTCCATCTCCATAATAGCTACGTCATGCGTCTTAGTGAATGATATAATTTTTTTTTTAATTATTCATTGGTCATATTTTTTTATTTTTATAAATGATTAGTAGTCATTGAATACATGAAGTAGGCTGCCGTTGTAAGACGATTAAAATGCCACGGTGTATACGACGTCTTAAACGAGGCAAATTAAACAGTATGTAAGAATCGTAGCAGGTGGCGTTCTGTAGTTTCTGCCTACCCCAATGGGAAGGAGGCGTGAGTTTATATATGTATAATTGTATATGTATGTAACATATTTTGATAATTATGTAACTTCACAGTTATAGGAAACCATATCTTATGAAGGGTTTTTAATCAGATCATTTCAAGTAACTAACTGTATACAGCTGATGACATGGACAACAGGTGGCGGTATCGACTAGCGACCTTTGCCTGAAATTATTAGTTATGGAAATATATATTTATTGTTATGACCCTGTGTAGGTGCTAAGGGGCGTCCATTAATTACGTGAGGCGTTTAGGGGGGAAGGGGTCGAGTCAAATCTAATCTCACGTTGGGGAGAGGGGGGGCGGGTCTCGGCAAATATCACGTTATTTATATTTTTTTCCGCAAAGAAACAATGTGACGTTACGAGAAAACCGGGTTTAATTATGTAAAACATGTTCTTCTGCTAATATGTCTAAATCCTACATAATATTTTTTATCGCGGTTATTCGAAAGCCATAAAGTAGTACAGTAGCTCCTTGATGGTTAAACCGCCACTGGCCAGCCAAGCTAGCCAAATGCAACGCATAAATCCAACGCAAATAAGCACAGATTAACGTTTTTACACTAAAGCCACGTATTTGAAATATCTCACGTGAGATAATGGGTAGAGCCTATCTCACGAAATCTCACCAGAGCGGGGTCGGAGGTCGAAAAATCGCCAAAATTGCCTCACGTAATTAATGGACGCCCCCTAATGACGCATTCAGAGTTTACCCTAACTTGAACAAAGCAAAAAACATCTGGTTCTCTCATACTAAATGGCGCAACAGCGTTTGTAATTAGTATGGAAGGTCACAGCATTATAATAAGTTGCATAGTAATGAATAATTTTGTTAATTAAATAATAGACATAACTGCATAAACGATGTTTGCTAGTCTACTCAATCTGTGTTTTAGCTGGATTTTACCTCTCGTCTCAGGCAAGCTCATTGAGTCTGATAAGATACTTAGTTTTTGTTCACCAACCACTCTTTTTAGGTGGAACTTGAGAAAAAGAAAGAAAAAAAGAAAAAGTATTTATTGGACTCGCACAGGAATATCACAAACTACAACACAATACAATTATTAAACGAATAAAAAATAAACTAAAACACTGCTACGCTACTTAATAAAATTAAAATTATTAAACAACAAAAATAAATAAAAAGTTAAACTAAAAAACAAAGTCCTGTACGAAGCCAAAAGGCCACTATCTCAGCATGATGCTACGACATTTAAAAAGTGTCGCAGCGCTAGTATTCTGATAGGGCCCGCTGTGATGTCACGGGCAGATCCAGAAACAAAAAAGTAAATAAATTTAAATAAGATAATATGTGTAAAAATAACAAAATAAAAAAAATCTCATAAAAATATTGTAATCCGCTTGTCTGCACCCCACGTAACATAATACACGTAATATATGTAATATATGATATATGTATATGTAATATATGTTATTGTAGATAGTATCGAATGTAAAGATAAAGATAATAGATGCATTTATTTGCATAAACATGTGTAAAATGAAACATAAATGTGCACATATGGATGGAAATTCGTTTAAAATGTCTGGTAACGCGATGAGTAAATATAGTGAAATACATAGTGTAATTAATAGAGTTTTGCATTATAACGCGATGAGTACATATAGTGAAATACATAGTGTAAATAATTCGTAATTCAAGTGTAGAATATATTGCCGGAAAAACCCTAGTCAGCCAAATTGTAATAGTATAGAAAGTCCGTAAAAATAAAGATATCATAATAAAAATTGAAGACGTGACAGTATTGAGCGAAAGTGTGATACGTATAAAGTGTACATAAATAGTTATTTGATGGGCAGCTGAGCCACTAAAAGAAACCAAAGTATACTGAGACAGGAAAACAGGTGGCCTCGCAAAAGATAAACTTAAAAATCTAAGTATAAAGAAAACAGATAAAGATAAAACAGGTAAAGATACTAAGTACTGGTTTACAGTAACATTATACAAAGTACCGAGATTGTCAGGGGTCAGGAAATCAAATATCCTTTGCAGTAGCCACCTCACAACCAAAAACCCGCGCAAGGTCCTCCTCTGAGCGGATACAGTACGTGGGCTTGCCGTCATCCTGCTTAGCCAGAATGCGGCCGAATTTAGTCCACGTATACCTCCACCCGAGACGGCTGCCAGCTTCACGCACCAAGTAAAACAAACGCTTGTTAGTTTTAGTGAGCCTCTCGTTCAGAAAGAAGCGACGCGGGGGTGTGGATAGTCCTAAATCCGCGGTGGTGGCTCCGCGCCGCACGCGCGTGCTCTGCAGCAGGTCGTCGCGCAGTGCGCGCCGCGCCAGGCGCACCATGATGCGCCGCCCGCGCGCCGTTGCCGCAGCTGCTCCCCCTGGGCTCACTCCTCCGACGGGACTCGTGCCGCCCGCAGAGCCCGTGTGTGCCTCCCGCTCGACTCGCAGGCCCACCCGTTGCGCGAACACTATGTCCCGTTCGTCGAGAGTCACCCCCAGTTTTGCCGCCACCAGCCCGACGGTGTGCAACACTTTCTTACCCGGAGTCTCCGGAATGTTGACGATTTCAAGGTCGGAGCCAAGTAAATCCTGCTCTCGGTCGTTGAGGTCAAGCTGCAATTGTAGTACTACACGTTCGAGCTGGCTTACATTGCCGTCTGGCACTGCCGCACTCTGCCGACTTTCTAGAGCCTCGATCCTGGCTTCCAAGCTGTCAACCCGCTCAGTACAGACCCCTAACGACGAATGCAGGCCGGCCATCTCTCGACGAAATTCGCGCATTTCATCGCGAACCTCCCGCAGCTCGGAACGGAAAAGCCTAATCTCTTCAAGGAGGGTCAGCTGCGCATCTGGCGAGGGCTCCAATCAGCACCCTGCTCGCTACCAGCCCGAGACAGTACCTTAGTCTTGGCAACGGGGGGCTTGGTCAGATTGTCCCGAACCTGAGTCGCCACGACTGGCGATCTGATCAACCGTAGCTGCTGTCGCTGCCGTAACAGGTTCCGCTGCGGAACCAGACGCTAACTCAACAGGGACCGCCGCCGCCGTTGACGCTGTTGCTTCTGATCTGCGTAGGATCGGGCAGCAGCAAGCAAGCGAGATGATACCTGTTGTGGCACGCCGAGTTGCCACACGCAGCGCCACCTTTTGCCGAAATAAACCTACCGCAGGCTGCACACTTCACCATAGTACGGCTAGGAGCAACTAGATGTTTCACGCCTTTCTCGCCGCTCTTCTGCGACGATAGATGGCGCCTGCTACTCAACAAATTATAGATTTGTATACACAATCTGTGGTAAAGTTGTCAAATGATGTTAAAAAGTTACACTTTTAGGTGGCACAAAGTAACTAACAAGTAACTCCAACGTCAAAATAGTTAATAAAATTGTGAATTGTTTCCGTAGTTTTACACTACCGAACCGATGTTAAATTGCCTCAGAAACAACCACACGCGTGAGGAACACTACAGTGCCAATGCAAAACGAATTCCGCGGTGAGTTGATAGGCGTCTTATTTTTTATCAGTGCTGACACGAACAGCCGATGCGCACCGTAATCCGTCCGTGACGTCACGTCCAACTTGAGACTGCGGACGGCTTTTTCCCACAGCCCGCCTGCGCTCGGCCAAGATGGAGCGTTGTAATGCCATTGTATGTTCATTTCAGCTATTTCTGCCAGGCAGCTATCCCCGGAAACTTGTAGTAATTAGTAATACTCCTCTTGTAGCATCCTATTAGCCTCGATAAAATTGTTTTTTTTTTTGGGTGGGAAATCATCATTTAACTTTACCCGCTCTGGGTGGAGCAGGAGGGCGTGTCAGACTTTTAATGACTAATACCCACCCGTGTTCCCTCAGTTGCCTGTTGTCCAGGGGCCACGGTATCTCTTTCGAACAACCCACACTCCTGGCAGGCATCGGCCCTTGCGGACCCCACCAGTTGGCGCTGACATTTCTTTGAGGCGCGCGTGGAACACAACGCGCCGTCGACCCGGGCTTGGTCCTTACCGGGCAGCGAGCTACCCATTACTCGCCGTCCGCAAGCCCGCGCCTACGGTGGCCGGGAATCAGCCTGGGATTCCCGACGCCCAGGGCGTCTCCCGCGGGGGCTACTGCCGTAAGGGGGCATATATTGCCTCTCCCTCACGTGCGCCGCCTCCCTCTTCGCGAGCATTACTGCTTCGCAGAAGGAGGTGACAGCTACCCATGCACTCTCGCTCCGTACCATGGCCTGGACCAAGGCCGGACGGGAGAGATCGCCGCCGCCGATCGCCTCCACAAGGACACGGCGTTGCTCCGCCCAAGCCGGGCAGACCTCCACCGTATGCTTCACCGTGTTCTCAGGGCGATCTTCACAGTGGAAACACCCGGGCGTTTCCTCCCGCCTTATTCGAAACAGGAACCTCCCGAAACAACCGTGTCCGGTGAGGATCTGCGTCAAGCGGAAGGTGAGGACGCCGTACCGCCTCTCAAGCCACTCCTCAAAGAGGGGACCGCCGCTATCGTGGCGTGCCCAGCACTGGGTTGCGACAATCGCACTCTCCATGTCACCATGAGATCCCGCCGGAGCTCTGTCCGCTGTGCCGCGATTTCTCGCGGCAGCGGAGTAACGCCCCGGCGTTTGGCCTCCTCGCGCCACTCCCAAATGTGCGCGAGGACCTTTGCCTCCAGATCCCATGGCTGTAATCCAATGGCGGAGACCCGCCTCTTCACCGGAGATCGTACGGTATCTCCGGATCATCCGAATGGCCATGACCCTATGGAACGCGTTCAGCTTGCGGGCTGGTTGGCGCCTCAATGTAGGCGCCCACACCGTCGCCCCGTATAGGGCCATGGACCGCACGACCCCTGCTTAGAGCCTCCGGCAGGAGGCGTTTGGCCCCCCTAGATTGGGCAGGAGCCGCTTCAAGGCAGCCCCGGCCCGCTCCAGTCTGGGAGCCAAACGTCGGAAGTGCTCCGCAAAGTTCCACCGGCGGTCGAGGACGAGTACCAGGTACTTCATCGTCGACTCGACGCCGATGTGAACCCTTCCTGCCGTTATCTGGGAACCTATCGGTGGCGAATTCCGAGGACTATGAAAACACATGGCCTCGGACTTGTGCAAGGCCACCTCTAGTCCCAGCTGCCGCATCCTATCGACGATTGTCGCAACCCCGTGTGTTGCTTAAGACTCGATAAAATTGGTTCCTTGGTTACTATACAAGTTATGTGGTGTGCCTCTCTGGGCCGCCATTCTCTTAAGTGCAGGTAAGAATGCTAAACTGGTAACGTCAGACACCAATTCCGAATAAACTTCTTTTGTGACCATTCAAATGAATACTGCCACGTAGCCTTTCAGTGTTTTCACCCCTCTCCCCTTGTTTGCCTTGATGTTCACAAAACCTGTGTAGTCCACCCCAGTATGGTAGAATGGAGGAGCGGGGTTGGTCCTAGCTGCGGGAAGGTCACCCATCAATTGATATTGCTTCTTTCCTTCATGCTTCCGGCAAGTTACACAATTTCTGAATTGTTTTTTGGTCGTACTGTATCCGCTGGGTATCCAGTATTGTCGTCCGAGAGCAGCTAAGGTCATTTATGGACCCCCATGGAATGTTAACTGATGAGCTTCTAGTATGAGTAACTCCGCCAATCGACTTTTGTTAGGGATTATCTTAGGTTATTTAATTTCGTCGCTCATATTCGCGTACCTTAATCGTCTTCCCACTCGGAGAAAGCCGCTTTTATCGACGAAAGGTAGTAAATTCAACAATTTGCTATTTGTTGTCACATTTCCCTTTTTGTTTAATATTTCAATTTCTGACGGAAATGCTGTACTTTACACTAGTTTTATAAACGCTGATTTAGCTTTTCGCAGTTCTAGTAATGTTAGGTACTTTGGTAAATGTAAAAATGGTTTACACCATTTATATTGAAATTATAAATGTGAGAGAAAAATAAAATAACAATTCAGGAATTAAAACATGTCGTGGCAGCTATGAGACGACTAGTACCTACTGACGGCGCCCGTTCACGAACATGACGTACGGATAAAAGAGACGTAAAGGACGAACCATAGATGATAATAATTAAATAGAAGCCGTAAAAGGTTTTAAACTATTACCAAAAAAAAGCTCGCATTGTATCTGTCCATCCGTTTAGGAGCTCCGATGTTGTAGGCAGGCACACAGACAAAGGCTACAAGCTTACCTACAGAATCTCCCTTTGCATTGAGGTTCATCAATGTGAGAGATTTCGAGGATGGTGGCTTATAACGGAAGCCATTTACATGCAGGGGTAGAATTGATACCGGATTATAGAGGGTGCAAGCTTCATGCAAAAACCACAATGTTTTTTTCTTTTCTAAAGTATTGATTGAAATTAATTGACTGCTTGGTTGAGTCTAGTGGTCGCAAGCGGTACTGCTGAACATGAGGTCTTGGACTTGATTCCCAGGTCGAGCAAAGTGCTATTGGGGTTTTTAATCTGGATTTTCAGTAGCAGCCTCAGTCTGGATCTGTGCCCGGTTGATGGCGATAGGCTAACATAAGACTTATACATAGCTGGCGAAATGTGGGTGTTCTAAGGGTACATCCCTGCCCAACCGTTCAGGGAAACCAGGCGTCTTGTTATGACTTATGTGTTGATTGAAATAGTGTGGTTTCGTGAATACAGTATAACAGCATGCATTATTATATCGACTGGATTTAACGGAGGGTTATCCGAATTTGCCCATTTCAGAATCAATATTAAATGGTCAAATTAGTGTTTATAGGCCCTGAAAAAAATATGTCTTAGATACAGCCTTGATTGAGGGAAATTAACGGTACAAAACACGATAAATTGTAATTTTCTCGATGAAAAAAAAAACAGATAGGGTCGATTTCAAAACTATTTTCTGTCTCATTTCCTATTATCAGCACAAAATAATGTGGAAATAAATCATTTACGAATGAGCTAATCGGATTTAGGAGGAAATGACATGTCCAGTTTGAGCCCTCTGGAATCGATAAGTGTTCATGATTTAAGGCTTTACAATAAGATTTAAAAATTAAGATCTAAATTACTATGGATTTATTAATTGAATATTACCTACTTGCCTAGCATAATTATCAAAAAAACAATACTTAACTACAGCTTCCGCCTTACCATTTTGAATGGGAAGTACAGCACAGTACAGTTTACATCATTGTACTATGCGCAACCGTACTTATCATTTTGGTAACAAGCTGCAAATACAAATAGACAAAGAGGAGCATCAAACTCCTAAGATCCATACGTATGAAGATGTAACCAGAAAACGAGATAAACTCCCAGCAACATTTTCTCTCAATATGAGCAAAGAGTTGCTGTTCTGCGGATGGAGGTGATAAGTACGGATCCCTAATGGATATCGCCGATCTCGCACAATCCTACATGTTTACGCTAACTGCATAGAAACTGCAACGATGACATCCGCCGAGCCACGTGTCGTTGACGCAGCAAAATTCAACAGTAGCAATTAATAATTTTTAAGTATTTTTGTCTCATTACATATTCTAACATCGAATAGGTTTCACCAAGTAAATTGTAATAATTCCATTAAATTAAATTCGTTTTAAAATCACTTTGGTTTTTTTTCGATCCACCTTCTGCAGTTTACGTAATTGGCGTCATAATTATATTTTGTAAACATCTCCTTTGTAGGAAAGTACTACGAGTATATCGATCATGGGCGAGTTCATACTCCGATTCGCACTTAGCCGTTTTTCGAGTGGCTGTGCCCACAACCTTTTTTGAGGGCTAGATCCGCACCTGAAGGGCACTCCCTGTCGGGTACGGACCTTGGCTTAGGGCATCGTTGATATAGGGCAGCAAGGGACAAACTGACTCGGATTGAACTATCCGAGGCACGGAGGGGTGTTGGTATTTATAGACCATCCTCGGACCAACCACGGCAAGCGTAGGTTATCCTGATAGACCCGTGCTGCTGTTATTACTTAGAGACAAGCCCCATTGACACATATGTAAAACAGAAAACACACACGCACCAAATGCACACATGCTGAATTGCTGACCATTGCAGTAAATTAAGTGCACGGGCAAATAGATAACATTTGCAGAAAGTACCGAGAGTGAAAGAAATTGATGAGTGTGATGGATGACATGATCCGAGAAACTACAGATTTTAATTTATTAAAACTCCGTGCTTCATATAGTGTACATTAGATTACATTACATTAGCTTCTTAGTGTACATTAAAAATAACTTTTTTTTAACTTCTGTCTTAACAGATGTAAACCAAATTCGAGTAGATTTGTACTGCATGCATTGAAATGATTAATTATTGTCAATTATTTTATTATCGTCTGTCTTGTCTAATAAATTATTGTTTATTTTGTAATCGTAGGAATTTCCGAACTATGCGGTATGTGTTTAATATAGCTGTATTAATATAGGTAAATATTGTGCGAACATGAAAGAAGTGTACGTTAAGAGGATCCAGAGCAAGAAGTAAACCAACAAACAACAATTAAAGAAAAGGTACTTACCTAATAGAAATAAGCCGTAACAGCTGATGACCAGTCCCACCTGACGGCGCCCGTTCACGAACATGCCACATGGATCAGCACCAATCAGCTTAATCATTTGAATTTAGAAAAGGGTTTCTGTACTCACTATTGCCACAATACTTGAGGTAGGCCGCGAGATGTTCCATGCACTTGACGATGCAGTCGTACGCCTGTTTGTCATGATCGGGGAGCGCCTGGATGGAAGGTGGGTGGTAGGGCTGCGTCGGTGGTGTGTACCCCGCGAGCTGGAGGAGCGCAGTGTTTACCACCAGCTCCTCGGGGTCCATTTGGATGACTGCCTGCAGAAGCGAGAGAATACATTTAGAACTGATATGTTGACAAGATGAAGAAGGGTTCGTAACTAAATGATAACATCCGCACGGGACACGGGTCAATCTTCAAAGTCAAGCAATGCTAGCCGAGGTAGGTCTGCTGATGAATTACCATCCATTACATATCGAGACATACGTAGATATAGATCTTCAGAAGCCGGAAAAGTCTGACAGCCTTACCAAGTGGTATCGTGTTAGCCAGTAACTGGGTTCTGGACGTCAAATCGGCATTCGCTCCATGTACAATACTTACTCAGCTGCACCCGTTCAGACCGGAAGCCAACCCCAGTATAGTTTGGAAAAGACCAGGCAGATTGATTTTGATGTTGACAAGATGACAGGGTTTAGGTATCATACTAAGCAACTGTGGTCTATGTTAATAGGGTATTTTCCAATTTGATAAAAACTATTTTAATTTGAAGATTGGGACGATATATTTAACAGAAAAATAAAAATAAATTTATTTATGCCCGTATTCCCAATCAAAAACGACTAAAATCAAATGTATTTATCGTTGTTTTGAATTTACCGCCAAAACGTTCCTTACTATGACTTTTTTATCACATGACCACACTTGACGTCAACTTTGTGTAAACTAAAATAGTAAGTAAACAAGTGAATGTCGAGTTTATAATTAACATTAACTAATATTATAAATCATTGCGAAAGTAACTTTGTGTGTTACCTTTTCACGCCTAAGCCAGTGAACCGATCACCCTGAAATTTTGCGTAACGTTGTCAGGTGTACAGAAACGCACATAGGGTGTACATTTTAACCCGAAAAAAGTACTGTTCCCGAGGAAAACAATAATAACGTTCTTATGATGATGGCGCCACGTGTATTTCGAATCATGATTGAATTACTTATATTATTACAAGCAGAGTACAACCCAAATTGATTGTCAAATTGTAAATGAACGCGAGCGAAACCGGGGGGAAAAGCGAGTATTTAATAAACCTTTAGAAATATTCTAATTAAAATTAACAACTTTTTCTGGAAGAATCAAATCATTCTCAAAATATGCGGAAAAGTGCGATTTTGTAAGTCCGTTTGAAGAAAATAGTCTCTTGGAAGCGACAGAACTCATTTGGAAACTAAAGTAGGTACCTATGCGCCAATCTTTCTAAGTTGATATACAACATCTCATTGCGCCAGAAACCAAGAGGATCTGCATCTCGTTGCATATATTTGGAGATCAGACATATAAATGATTAAATTTAATTAGCAATACTACCCACGTTATTAGACCCACCCAGGTCATGGTTCAGAGCGAGAGGGCATGGGTAGCCGTCACCTCCTCCTGCAAAGCAGTAATGCTCGCGAAGAGGGAGGCGGCGCACGTGAGGTAAAGGCAGTATATGCGCCCTCACGGCCGTAGTCGCCGCAGGAGACGCCCTGAGCGTCAAGAATCCCACGCTGATTCCCGGCCACCGTAGGCGCGGGCTTGCGGATGGCGAGTAATGGGTAGCTCGCTGTCCGGTAAGGACCAAGCCCAGGTCGACGGCGTGTTATGTTCAACGCGCGCCTCAAAGAGATGTCAGCATCAACTGGTGGGGTCCGCAAGGGCCGATGCCTGCCAGGGGTGCGGGTTGTTCGAAAGAGATACCGTGGCCCCTGACACAAAGACAACTGTAGGAACACGGGTGGGTTTTAGTCAATAAATGTCTGACACGCCCTCTCCACCCAGAGCGGGAGAAGTTATTTGATGATTTCCAAACCAAAAAAAAAATCAACATTGGAAAAGGCTAGGCAGGTGATAAATCGGTCACTGTATACGGTTGAAGGGCTAATTAGTCGATTCGCACGAATTTTCGGGCTAGTAAATTCATGCGACTAATAATCTAATTGAAGCTGTGCGAGCCTGCCTCAAAGAGATGTCAGCACCAAAGGGTGGGGTCCGCAAGGGCCGATGCCTGCCAGGGGTGCGGGTTGTTCGAAAGAGATACCGCGGCCCCTGGCATACAGGCAACTGAGGGAACACGGGTGGGTTTTAGTCAGTAAATGTCTGACACGCCCTCTCCACCCAGAGCGGGAGAAGTTATTTGATGATTTCCAAACCAAAAAAAAAATCAACATAGGAAAAGGCTAGGCAGGTGATAAATCGGTCACTGTATACGGTTGAAGGGCTAATTAGTCGATTCGCACGAATTTTCGGGCTAGTAAATTCATGCGACTAATAATCTAATTGAAGCTGTGCGAGCCTGCCTCAAAGAGATGTCAGCACCAAAGGGTGGGGTCCGCAAGGGCCGATGCCTGCCAGGGGTGCGGGTTGTTCGAAAGAGATACCGCGGCCCCTGGCATACAGGCAACTGAGGGAACACGGGTGGGTTTTAGTCAGTAAATGTCTGACACGCCCTCTCCACCCAGAGCGGGAGAAGTTATTTGATGATTTCCAAACCAAAAAAAAAATCAACATAGGAAAAGGCTAGGCAGGTGATAAATCGGTCACTGTATACGGTTGAAGGGCTAATTAGTCGATTCGCACGAATTTTCGGGCTAGTAAATTCATGCGACTAATAATCTAATTGAAGCTGTGCGAGCCTGCCTCGAAGAGATGTCAGCACCAAAGGGTGGGGTCCGCAAGGGCCGATGCCTGCCAGGGGTGCGGGTTGTTCGAAAGAGATACCGCGGCCCCTGGCATACAGGCAACTGAGGGAACACGGGTGGGTTTTAGTCAGTAAATGTCTGACACGCCCTCTCCACCCAGAGCGGGAGAAGTTATTTGATGATTTCCAAACCAAAAAAAAAATCAACATAGGAAAAGGCTAGGCAGGTGATAAATCGGTCACTGTATACGGTTGAAGGGCTAATTAGTCGATTCGCACGAATTTTCGGGCTAGTAAATTCATGCGACTAATAATCTAATTGAAGCTGTGCGAGCCTTGACGAAACAATTGTTACGAAACCCACCAAGTTACAAGACCGTTAGGTGGGCATTAGTCTTTACAAACTTTAAAGAACGCAAACAATCTTTTCTAAACCCTTTCAGCCTTTAATAAACACAAGTTAAACATTGTAATCAAATTAGAATTCACGGGCTTGACCTTGAAAAAAATCTACTAAATAAATCTTTTGTTTGTGTGTGTTTGTCCGAACCCTTCAAAATTCTCCCCTTAGTGACCAATACATCACTACATAATATTATAAAAGCAAGCCCTCGTCGAGTCCATTTACACGACTGGACGGAGTGATTTATGAGGAAGATTTAGATGTACCAATATAATTAATTAATGGTTTGTGTAAATTGGCTGGAATATGACGATAATTGTTGAAGATGTCGCTAAAAATCATATCGGCCGGGAGCTTTAACTCTTCTTGTAAAATCTAGATTTTCATCCGTTTTTCTGTAAGTACAAACTTAACTTTGTTTCGGCATTTCGTACAAATAGGCAATACCTATATACTTCATAAATAATAACACGTACTAAAGTTAAGGGTAATTTTAACGTTAAATATTTAACGTTAACGGTACGAAATGATTTGGTAGTTTTACCGGTATTTTATTTGTAACGGTAACCGTCCCTGACTGTTTTAATTAAAGTTTGAATACACCGCGTGGGGTATTACAATCTTTTATAAATACGTGAAGCAAAAACTTTGTGTCCCTTTTTACGAAAATTAAGAAGTCGTAGGATTATGAAATTTGGCACAGTGTAAGTTGCCAAATTTCATCATTTGCCTAGCCTTTTCCCAATTATGTTGGGGTCGGCTTCCAGTCTAACCGGATGCAGCTGAGTACTAATATTTTACATGGAGCGACTGCCTATCTGACCTCCACAACTAGGGTTGCCATCTTTAAAATTTGGCAACCAGGACAAGACGCGTGAAAACCCCGGATTTTAGAGCCCAGAACCCGGACTGTCAACTGGTTTTTTTAAACAGTCAGTGTAATAAAAAACAGTTGAAAATGTCATAAATCATCTTTTTAATTATTTTAAGACCTTAATTAATTAAGTAATCTTTTATCATCAATTTAAATGTAGTTACCTAACAAAACAGAATAAATTGTTTTAATAATCAGTTAGAATTTTTTTATTCTTAAAATAAACCCGGACTACAGATGAAGCCCCGCCCGGACGCTCCCCGGATGCCTTCTAAACTAGGACAAATCCGGGGAAACCCGGACGGATGGCAACCCTATCCACAACCCAGTTACCAGAAATCTAATATTTTTATACCTACTTATAATAATGCATTCATTCTAATTATGGTCGAATATCGACCATTGGGCGACCATTCGTTTAATAACCGAATAGGTCTCTTTTGTCATACCTTATTCGTTGCACGTGTTTAATAGGGGTGGCATATACTTTTGACTTAGGGTGTATGTTAATATGAAAACAATGTACCATGGAATTATTCCTCTTGGGTAATTATAATCTCGGTAGTACGTTCCCGCGGGACATTTCTCAATAATCACGCGGGCGACCCCGCCTTCAGTAGCTAGTACTTACACAAATTAACTGGTTGGATACACCTCAATTATACCCCTCGAAATAATAAACCCCGATTAAATTGCAAGCTGGTAGGTACATTAAAGGACGAGTGTATTTATCTCCCTCAGATCAACCCTTGTTTTGTAGAGGACCGCAGTCTTAACAGAGATTTTTCTTTTATAGTTTCGGTGAAGTGCAATCGGGAATCCAGATGTATGCATTACAAATAATTGAACTCCCTTATCTATTAGTAACAGTGAGGGCGAAATGGATACGCTTTGAAGTTAGATTAGTAAGGTTTGCTAAACTTTTGCGCATTTTTAGGGTTGCATAGTGAACTAGGAACCCTTTTAGTTTCGCCATGTCCATTAGTCTCTCCGCAGCTTATCTCAGATACTCTTAGTACTAGAAAGCTGTAATTTGTTGTGGATGTGCATACTAGTCATCACAAGGTGGTAAAATAATCTGGGTAAAAAAAGAATGGGTAGGTACCTCCTAAAGTGGGGATGCTTTTTTTTCTCGTCTATTCCATGGTGTGGGGTGTTGTTGGATAGGTGTTTCAAAAATATCGCGGGTTATAATACAAGGTTTCGATAAAGCAATCCTTTTTTGAAATTTACAGCTTTAATAAAAGTGCTATTTTTTTGGTTAGGTTACGCTAAATGGTTGATTATGGATTTGTGAAAAGAAAATATTCACGGTAAAAAGAAACTATCGTAGCTAAGTAGGCTTTACAAGTTAACGAGTAATAATCAACCAACTTACATTATGCACTTGTATGGGATGGAATGTATGGGCGCAAACATTTATTCAACTATAATGTTTGTTAAGTTTTTCTTGTGATAAATTCATCCTAATTACAGAGCCCTTCATTGGGCGTGGTTCGAGACGCGCTTGAACAGTTTTATTGTCAAATCTATATATCTAATACATATCTTAAAAATATCGCCCCATTGGCCAGGGCAACAGAGCCAACAGATGTTAGATAAACATTCACGGTCTTATTACAAAAAGCGGTTTAACTAAAAACCCAGATTGAAACCTCTATAAACTACGGTATATACAAAAGTAATATTACAAAAAGAGGTTTTGCGATAAACCATAGACTAAACACTTGTCTAACGTTGAACCTGGGCGGCCTCTAGTTTTTAGTGATTTTTTGATACGTAGTTAACTCTAAGTAATAACTAATGGTTAAATTTAAGCAAAATTTATTTTTTGAACATCTGTTAGTTGAACCAATGGTCAAATAACTACTAACTAACTATTACTTAAAATAATTAACAACCCAATGTTGGAGAGTTAAACTATATGGCAGATGGTTAACTTGAGTTAACCATCTGCCATATAGTTTAACTTAGTTTATTTATTTATTTAACCATTAATGCACACACAATATAAACAGACAAGAAGAAAGGAACAGAAAAATACGTACATAGGTAATGCATATTGTTATTGTAGTTTGCTTAGTGTTTATAGTTTTGTTGTACTTGAGCACAACATCTGTTTTGTACATTTTATTGTGTTACTGCTGCAATTGCTTTGTGCAAAGGTAGTTTGTTACCTGTTTGATTGTTGCCTGTTTCGTGATATTTTTAAGAAGACGCTTGGCGTTCGAGGTGAAAATTTCAGGACAATATACTTGGAGTGAAAATAGCTTTATTTTAATCTCGTGATATTTTATTTGATTTTAATGCAGTCTATAAGGTTTAACATATAAACAATCAAAAAAGACGTTTTGGTACAAAATCATAGCTATTTTTAGGAAACGATTTCTCATAAGATTGGCAATATGATGCCATTAATGGTAAAGTATAACCAATAGTTATGTTTTACTTTAGTTAAAATAGATATTGAAAGTAATAGCCCTTTAACCATTAGTGCTGCATTAATGGCTAGCTCGCTGTCCGGTAAGGACCAAGGCCGGGTCAACGGCGCGTTGTGTTCCACGCGCGCCTCAAAGAGATGTCAGCACCAACTGGTGGGGTCCGCAAGGGCCGATGCCTGCCAGGAGTGCAAGTTGTTCGAAAGACATACCGCGGCCCCTGGAACACAGGCAACTGAGGGAACACGGGTGGGTTTTAGTCAGTAAAAGTCTGACACGCCCTTTTGCTCCACTCAGAGCGGGAGAAGTTATTTGATGATTTCCCAACCAACAAAAAAAAAATTAGTTGACTATGGTTAATCTAACAAATGGTTATACGGTTTGTCTACGGATCAAAAAACCGGCCCTAGTCGTATCTGTTAAGTTTCCTCTTTTAGGTTAGCGTCTATTTCGTTGTGTTTTTGTTTTTATCCGAAAATAGACATTAACATGATCGATTTAATTGATAAAGAGGATATTGAAGCCGTTGAGTTATTAGAAAGGCCACGCCGACTTAACATTCGAGTCAATCCCTTCATTGAATTATAGAAGATTTCAGACAAAAATATAGGTTTACGAAACGTTTTGCAATGAAAATAGTGAATTTACTAAAAGAACAATTAACTAGAGATGCCCGAGGATGCCCAGTGCCTCCTGAAGTAAGAGTGGTTTGCGCATTACGAAGCTGGGCTCGACATGAAATAAGTAGATGCAAAGCATTTCATCAGATTTTTGATGCAAAGCATTGCATTATTAGAGAGAGACTTTGGTAACTTAAATATTCCAAAGCTAACTTGTATTAAATAATAAAAGTAATAAACAAAACTATCGCAAGTTGAACCTTGTTCAACATGAGATAGTTTCGTTTATTGTAATGGTTTCATAAAACGCGCAAGAATGTTACGTTTCGTTACACGTACTTAGATGTATTACTAGCTAATACATTGGTAATGTGCTCAAACCTAAACATAACTGCAATAGACGAAATAAGTAACGTTAATATCCATGTAAAATAACAAAGTCTCAATATTTTAACACTCCTTTTATCATAATTAAATCATTATCATTAGCGTATAATCAAAACGTTTTCTTTTCTTGCCATACCGAACTTTGCAATAGAATGATATGATGACGAATGAGTGGTATTTGTAATAATCTGACGGTATTAAGAAAACCACGGTTTCATAAATACGAACAAGTTTAGGCCATGGTTTTATAGATAAGCTTGGACTTGATAGTACAGGTTTAAACCAAGGCATATTCAGGTTTTTGTAATAAGACCTTCAGAATCTAAACACCTTCAATGATCGAATTACTAATACAGCTAGAAGTATAATTCATAGCTAATTAGATTACTTCCAGGCAAGCTCCCATCGTCGAACCAATTATCGCTTCGCTTATCATCATCATCATCAGGCAAGATGCAGGACAAACACGTACGAAATCAATAGAAATAATTACATCAGCTTAACTTATCAATGGTTATTGACAATAGCACAATCACCACAAACAACCCCTTTCTGTTTTGGTTCTTAATTTAGCCAGTAACGGAAAAGATTTGTACTGCACAATGGAATTATTGTAGAATTTTTGAAGTTAAAACTTCTAGGCACGCGTTGAGCACTTTTTGGGTGAACAAAAATCATGTACCTATGCACGTCATCGTCACCGAACGCTTTCCAAGAGCTATATGTATACTGTGTTTATATGTGTACTTTTTGGGTAAACAAAAAGCGTGAAACTCGCGTCATAACAGATTATGAGCCACCGCAGGGGTCTATTTAAAATGGTGGTTGGGGATAAAATTAAGAAAAGTCCTTTGGAAGATCGGGTTTAATGAAAAAGTCAATGCATAAATCAATGACCAATAAAGTTTATTGAACTTTTCGATAATTGAACTTTGTCGTTGAACTTGGTTTTGGAGATTTTACACTTCTTTTATTACGTAAACACGCCCAAAGTTAAGTAAAATTAGCAAGAAAGACTAATCTTTGCTCAAAACGATATCATATTTTACTTTGGATGTGCCATGTCAGACAGTGGAGTAAAACACTCCCGAAGTTTGTATGTAAAAAATGTGGACTAGGTTCACCTTAACTGTGCCAAATACTCCTCCATCCGCGTAATTTTCGTAAAAAGTTGTACAACGTTTTTCAACTTCACGTATTTATAATAGGTCTTTACCTATGAAATTGCCGTTTTGTATGAAAAAATTTAAACGAATTTTTTTCATGTATTTTTTATTTGTATTAATCGAAGTAATCACCCATGCAATCAATGCATCTTTGCCATCGCAGTGGCAGTTTATTGATGCCCTTCTTAAAGAAATCAGCTGGACGGGAGGCAACAAATTCTTCAAAGGCATTTTGTACTGCCTCTAGGGTATTGAATTTTTATCCCGCCAAGAAGTTATCCAAATTCTGGAAAAAGTAGTAGTCTGTAGGCGCAAGGTCTGGTGAGTAGGGCGGATGACGGAGAGCTTCCAACCCCAGTTCTTGCACCTTGGAGACCGTCTGCTGTGCAGTATGAGGTCGCGCGTTGTCGTGCAGGAGCAGCGGAGACGAGCGATTGACCAATGCTGGTTGGAGATGTGCCAGCTTCTCCATCATTGTGTTCAGTTCTTCACAGTACACATCTGCAGTAATGCTCACCCCGTTTGGTAAGAAGCTGTGATGAATCACACCGGCGCTAGACCACCAAACAGTGACCATCACTTTTCTAGGGGTAAGTTTTCGTTTAGGGCATTGTTTAGGTGCTGAACCAGGATCCAACCAACTTGCTGAGCGCTTGCGGTTATCAAACAGAATCCATTTTTCATCGCAGGTAACAATGCGGTTCAAAATTCCTTCATTTGTGTGTCTGTTGAGCAGTGCAAGGCACGTCTCGACGCGTACTTCGCGCTGACGATCATTGAGTTCGTGGGGCGCCCATTTGTCAAGCTTTTTTACCTTGCCAATTTGACGCAAATGGACCAATATTGTTTTGACGCTAACGTCGAAAGCTGCTGCTAATTCAGCCGTAGATTATGTATCATCAGCTTCCACAATCGCCTTTAATTCGTCATTGTCGACCAAAGTCTTCGGACGACCGCGAGGTTCATTTTTCAGGTCGAAATTTCCAGAACGGAAGCGAGCAAACCAATAACAGGTGGTGCGTTGGTTTGTAGTGTTAGCTCCGTAAACGTCGTTGATGTTGCGTGCCGCTTGTGCCGCGTTGCTGCCACGACGGTACTCATATTCCATAATTACTCGAATTTTTAACGTATCCATGATGACGAAAAAGATTGAAATGCGATGAAAATGTAACACTAATCAATAAACAAATGACTACTTTTGGAAAAAAAAATCCATGTTTTTAAAATAAAATTAATTTGAAATTAGAATTCTTACCCAAACAAAAATTATTTTGATTTGAAATGGCCAGTACTGCAAAACGGCAATTTCATAGGTAAAGACCTAATATATAAATGTAGATAATTCTGTAAATACATACGTGTTACGGTCGCGAATCGAATTTTAATCAACATACAACCGGACACTGAAATTCAAATTGCAAAAAACGGAATAAAATTTGAATTTGAACTTTTAGAATGTCGGATGCCCGAATGTCATTACGCACTCGAATACGTGAATGAACGTTATGCATATTATGTCAGTCAAATCATCGACAAATTTGAATGAACGATAAGGCGGATTACTAAAACGGAAAAAGGTGACGACGTAACAAAGTATGACTCAATTGTGATGGTTGGACGGAACCCAAGACATTACCGTACATGAACTCATGCCATACAATCACAAACTGTCGACTCATATTGATACCGCTGGTTCTAAGTATTTTTTTTTTCGATTCGATGATACAACATTGGTCTAGTTATACAAGCTGGCAGGAATATCGACGCACAAACTGAAACCATGAATTTAGTACATGATTCACGACGTACGAAGTGAAGATATATTTTTCGCCGGTTATCAAAACAAAAATCTGCTGTTTCATAGGAAAGTGCAATACCTACGCGGTCAAAATGTATGGAAATGCTATTGTTACTTTTAAATAACCGACGAAACTATTTCAACGCAGGGCTCAGAATCATATCGTAACAGTTTGTGCGTCGATCTCCCTGCGACCCTGTATAGATAACTTTCGCCCGGTAGGTGGCCACGTTGATTGCGGCTTCAGTAACGTTGTTTCAATCCTTAAGAGTCGTACTGACATTTTGGACAACTGGCTAAGTTCAAAAGAATGAGGAATATGGCGTGAAAAAAGTTTTAAGTATAAAGAAAGGGTAAGGAAGAAAATGTATTAATAATTGGTATTCGCACAGAAAAATCGCAATCATATACTTAATCATAAAAATAAAAAAGTGTGTAAACAAAAAGATGAAATTAAAACAAAGTCCTGTGTAAAGGCCAAAAGCCTACTACCGCACCATTACGTTGCGTTATTTAAAAATACACAGGGACACTCCCTAAGTTGGATGGCTCTTAGTAGAAGCCTTGTACAGACGCCAGCACATCAAGCTACCCAAACTCTCAAATTTTCCTAATGGAACCCCGTGTCCCCTGGTACACAGGCAACTGAAGGAACACGGGTGGGTTTTAGTCAGTAAAAATCTGACACGCCCTCCTGCTCCACCCAGAGCCGGAGAAGTTATTTGATGATTACGAACCCAAAAAAGAAAAAGTAAGTGCTAAGTGATGGGTGGCGTACCTGGGAAGAGGTAAATATTGATTTTGCGGCTGGTACGGATGTATGGATGGATATGGGTATAAAATGATATACTGCAGGTATTTCAGAAACTATAGAAAGTCAGGGCGATGAAAAAATACGTGCATACGGATAAAGCGCCAGTCTACTAGAGCGCGGATTATCTTTTGGATAATCAGTAAGGTCAATTTCACAGTATCATCCACAAAAGATCTGTACTTCGAGTACAATACTAACCTATAACAATTATTCTCGATTTGTATACTTACGGCTTTATTCATAAAAAAATATTGAACATCTAAACACTTGCTAAAGTCTGGTTTTTCAAAGAGAAACCACACTTTGCACATAACTTTTAAGAATAAGGCCGTTAATGTATGAGTAAACTACCACGGAATATAATTGAATGCATAATTTTCGTTTTTTTTTAAAACAACACCCCACCCCGCCTTGCGAAATTGGCGACCCTAATTTACCAATCTTACCAAAAAAAAACCACTGCATGGAATCATATGCAAAATATAGGTAAGGTTTAATGGTAATCATCTGTGGGTGGGGGCGCAAGTCACAACTGTCGCAGAGGGGACTCCAGTTCAACGCAATACACTTGATGCGGGAGGGAGCATCAAAATAAGTTATATTAAAGATGAAAGTCTATTTTAAAACACAGACGGTTTTTATACTTATTCATCAAATAATATACGGACCGTGCAGGTAAATAGGGTATTTTCCAATTTATTAAAAACTATTCAAATTTGAAGATTGGGACGAAATATGGAACAGAAAAATAACAATAAATGGATTTGTATCCATGTTCCCAATTAAAAACGCTTTAAATCAAACTTATTTTTCGTTGTTTTGAATTTACCGCCAAAACGCTCCATACGATAACTTTTTATCACGTAACCACACGTGACGTAAACTTTGTGTAAACTACAGTAGTTAGTAAGTGAACAAGTGAATGTCGAGTTTATAATTAACAAGATTTATAATGGATAGAAAGTGATATTACTGGTGTGCGGTGCCTTTGTGCACAAATACTTCTAAAACTTTTTTTTTGTCGGGCTTTTCTTAGTTGACATTGAGAGGCCGTGACTACTTAACCGAGCTTTCCTGGGGCTGCCATTAAGAATTAAGTTAACGCCTCCAGCCCGGGCTTAAAAACTACTTAAATATACTAGGCGACTGCACGCTGAGGGCACCCCCTGTGGGGTACGGGCCTCAGCTCAGGGCGTCACTGATAGAGGGACAGCAAGTGGGGACAGGCTGGATCAAAATATTGGCATTATTATTATTATTAGAAGGGGAATTTAACTCTACTGGCTCAGCTGCGGCGCGGGCTGGCGCTTCAACGAGCAAGGGTCGGTCGGGACTTCTAGCGCCAAACTAAGTATTTGTACCGGTGCCGTTTACACAACACTGACGTCACAATGTCACGTGATAAAAAGTCATCCTAAGGGAGCGTTTTGGCGGTAAATTCAAAACAACGAAAAATAATTTTGATTTAAATCATTTTTAATTGAGAAAATGGATTTAAATAAATTTATTTTTATTTTTCTGTTAATTATGTCGTCACAATCTTCAAATTAAAATAGATTTATAAAATTGGAAAATATCCTATTGTACGGCCCTCAGTACACCCACGTTTATAAATGATATGACGTTTATAATTAACAAATTATTTATAAATGAAATGAAAATCTATGGTTTAGTCACCGTGCGTCGGCACGGTCGTATGTACAGAGTTGTATGGATGACTAAGGAAGCTTGTTGACATACCTACACGTTTTTTCTACGACGCGGTTTTTAACCGTGTGCAGGCACGGTTCGTTAGTGCCGTATAGATCACTATGGATGCCGACACGTTCTTCTACGGCGCGGTTTATACGCCGTACCTTAAAGAAACCGTCAAGTGTACAAAACTCCTTAGCGTGATTTGAGCGACCAACAGCTTAGCGTGATATCCGAGCCACGGAGGAGTCTCGGTATGGAAAGATGGTCACCCATCCACGGACCAATCGTTAACCTCATAAATCGTCCCGTACGGCTGTTATTACGCACGAGCCCCTCAACCTATAGCAGCCAGCCGCAGCCATGAGGCACACTTTGACGCACTTAACACTTTTTGTTGGTTTGTTTAATTTAATTATTTTGCTGTATATTGTGTGCCCTTTTTAGTCTGTGCTAAATAAATGTATTTTCTTTCTTTCTTTCTTTCTATACTTTAAAAAATCAAATGCAAAAAATCCAACATGCGTTTCCTTTATGAAAATAGGAAATTCAGTTGCCGGTAACTGAATTTTCAATTTTCACCCGTCGAAATAAGTTCAATCTGTCAGCCATTTTATCGAAATTTGTTAGACAAGCAAACAACCAATTATATCTTCAATTTGTTATTGCTTTTTTAATTGCCAATTTCCTGAAATATTACGACTGTAAATTACCAGGAACAAAGTGCCGGAAATTTACAGGAAGTTGGGAACGCATTGGAAAATTAACGAAGCAAGATTTGAAATGTCAAAGACACACTGTCGGTTTGTTTTTAACCGACTTCAAAAAGTAGGAGATTCTCAATTCGTCGAAACCTCTTTTCTTTTTTTTATGTATGTTCCCCGATTACTCGAAGATGGCTGGACCGATTTGGATTTTTTTTGTTTTGTTTGAAAGGGTATACTTCCCAGGTGGTCCCATGATCATCAAGTCAGGATCTGATGATGGGATCCTGGAGAAATAGAGAGAACTCTTCAAATTTTATAGGCACACTTGAAGCGATTTGGTATTTTTTGGAAGAGTACCTTCTCAGAGTGGTCCCATTTCAATTTGGTGAAGATCTGATGAAGAACTTCGGAGATAGGCAACGGAACTCCTCAATAAATCATAGCAAATGGACTGGGATTGCTGAAATCTCAAGTTTGTCTATTGTTAACACCAATTCATAACATAACACCACGCCGGACGCTGTGAACGGGTAAGCACATGTGAACCGCTAAAAAGTAAAAATTAGATTAGCATTTCCCAGCGGCTTCGCTCGCGTGGAGGTCGAAAATTATCCCACGAGAAACGGGGGTAAAAAAAACTTGAGAGGTGTCAAGGGACACCCGGATGGAACGAAGTTCCAGTACTTGCCGCCAGCACTTGCCGCCAGCACTTGCCGCCAGTACTTGCCTCAAGCACTGGCCGTCAGTAGTTGCTGCCAGTACTCGCCTCTAGCACTGGCCGCCAGTACCTGCCGCCAGTAGTTGCTGCCAGTACTCGCCTCTAGCACTGGCCGCCAGTACCTGCCGCCAGTACTTGCCGCCAGTAGTCGCTGCTAGTACTTGCCGCCAGTACTTGCCGCCAGTACTTGCTGCCAGTACTTGCCGCCAGTACTTGCGGCCAGTACTTGCCGCCAGTACTTGCTGCCAGTACTTGCCGCCAGTAGTCGCTGCTAGTACTTGCCGCCAGCACTTGCCGCCAGCACTTGCCGCCAGTACTTGCCTCAAGCACTGGCCGTCAGTAGTTGCTGCCAGTACTCGCCTCTAGCACTGGCCGCCAGTACCTGCCGCCAGTAGTTGCTGCCAGTACTCGCCTCTAGCACTGGCCGCCAGTACCTGCCGCCAGTACTCGCCTCAAGCACTGGCCGCCAGTACTTGCCGCCAGTATTTGCCGCCAGTACTTGCCGCCAGTACTTGCCGCCAGTACTTGCCGCCAGTACTTGCCGCCAGCACTTGCCGCCAGCACTTGCCGCCAGCACTTGCCGCCAGTACTTGCCTCAAGCACTGGCCGTCAGTAGCTGCTGCCAGTACTCGCCTCTAGCACTGGCCGCCAGTACTTGCCGCCAGTACTTGCTGCCAGTACTTGCTGCCAGTACTTGCCGCCAGTAGTCGCTGCTAGTACTTGCCGCCAGTACTTGCCTCAAGCACTGGCCGTCAGTAGTTGCTGCCAGTACTCGCCTCTAGCACTGGCCGCCAGTACTTGCTGCCAGTACTTGCCGCCAGTACTTGCCGCCAGTAGTCGCTGCTAGTACTTGCCGCCAGTACTTGCCGCCAGTACTTGCTGCCAGTACTTGCCGCCAGTAGTCGCTGCTAGTACTTGCCGCCAGTACTTGCCTCAAGCACTGGCCACCAGTACTTGCCTCAAACACTGGCCGCCAGCACTTGCCGCCAGCACTTGCCGCCAGTACTTGCCTCAAGCACTGGCCGTTAGTAGTTGCTGCCAGTACTCGCCTCTAGCACTGGCCGCCAGTACTTGCCGCCAGTAGTTGCTGCCAGTACTTGCCGCCAGTAGTCGCTGCTAGTACTTGCCGCCAGTACTTGCCTCAAGCACTGGCCGTCAGTAGTTGCTGCCAGTACTCGCCTCTAGCACTGGCCGCCAGTACTTGCCGCCAATACTTGCTGCCAGTAGTTGCTGCCAGTAGTTGCTGCCAGTACTTGCCGCCAGCACTTGCCGCCAGCACTTGCCGCCAGCACTTGCCGCCAGTACTTGCCTCTAGCACTGGCCGCCAGTACTTGCCGCCAGTACTTGCCGCCAGTAGTCGCTGCTAGTACTTGCCGCCAGTACTTGCCGCCAGTACTTGCTGCCAGTACTTGCCGCCAGTAGTCGCTGCTAGTACTTGCCGCCAGTACTTGCCTCAAGCACTGGCCACCAGTACTTGCCTCAAACACTGGCCGCCAGTACTCGCCTCTAGCACTGGCCGCCAGTACTTGCCGCCAGTAGTTGCTGCCAGTACTTGCCGCCAGTAGTCGCTGCTAGTACTTGCCGCCAGTACTTGCTGCCAGTACTTGCCGCCAGTAGTCGCTGCTAGTACTTGCCGCCAGTACTTGCCGCCAATACTTGCCGCCAGTACTTGCCGCCAGTACTTGCTGCCAGTACTTGCCGGCAGTACTTGCCTCAAGCACTGGCCGCCAGTAGTTGCTGCCAGTAGTTGCTGCCAGTAGTTGCTGCCAGTACTCGCCTCTAGCACTGGCCGCCAGTACTTGCCGCCAATACTTGCTGCCAGTAGTTGCTGCCAGTAGTTGCTGCCAGTACTTGCCGCCAGCACTTGCCGCCAGCACTTGCCGCCAGCACTTGCCGCCAGTACTTGCCTCAAGCACTGGCCGTCAGTAGTTGCTGCCAGTACTCGCCTCTAGCACTGGCCGCCAGTACTTGCCGCCAGTACTTGCCGCCAGTACTTGCCGCCAGTACTTGCCGCCAGTACTTGCCGCCAGTACTTGCTGCCAGTACTTGCCGCCAGTAGTCACTGCTAGTACTTGCCGCCAGTACTTGCCGCCAGTACTTGCCGCCAGTACTTGCCGCCAGTACTTGCTGCCAGTACTTGCCGCCAGTAGTCGCTGCTAGTACTTGCCGCCAGTACTTGCCTCAAGCACTGGCCGCCAATACTTGCCGCCAATACTTGCCGCCAGTACTTGCCGCCAGTACTTGCTGCCAGTACTTGCCGCCAGTAGTCGCTGCTAGTACTTGCCGCCAGTACTTGCCGCCAGTACTTGCTGCCAGTACTTGCCGCCAGTAGTCGCTGCTAGTACTTGCCGCCAGTACTTGCCTCAAGCACTGGCCACCAGTACTTGCCTCAAGCACTGGCAGTAGTCGCTGCTAGTACTTGCCGCCAGTACTTGCCTCAAGCACTGGCCGCCAATACTTGCCGCCAATACTTGCCGCCAGTACTTGCCTCAAGCACTGGCCGCCAATACTTGCCGCCAATACTTGCCGCCAGTACTTGCCGCCAGTACTTGCTGCCAGTACTTGCCGCCAGTAGTCGCTGCTAGTACTTGCCGCCAGTACTTGCCGCCAGTACTTGCTGCCAGTACTTGCCGCCAGTAGTCGCTGCTAGTACTTGCCGCCAGTACTTGCCTCAAGCACTGGCCACCAGTACTTGCCTCAAGCACTGGCCTCCAGTACTTGCCGCCAGTAGTTGCCGCCAGTACTTGCCGCCAGTACTTGCTGCCAGTACTTGCCGCCAGTAGTCGCTGCTAGTACTTGCCGCCAGTACTTGCCTCAAGCACTGGCCGTCAGTAGTTGCTGCCAGTACTCGCCTCTAGCACTGGCCGCCAGTACTTGCTGCCAGTACTTGCCGGCAGTACTTGCCTCAAGCACTGGCCGCCAGTAGTTGCTGCCAGTACTTGCTGCCAGTACTTGCCGCCAGTAGTCGCTGCTAGTACTTGCCGCCAGTACTTGCTGCCAGTACTTGCCGCCAGTAGTCGCTGCTAGTACTTGCCGCCAGTAGTTGCCGCCAGTACTTGCCGCCAGTACTTGCTGCCAGTACTTGCCTCAAGCACTGGCCGTCAGTAGTTGCTGCCAGTACTCGCCTCTAGCACTGGCCGCCAGTACTTGCTGCCAGTACTTGCCGCCAGTAGTCGCTGCTAGTACTTGCCGCCAGTACTTGCTGCCAGTACTTGCCGCCAGTAGTCGCTGCTAGTACTTGCCGCCAGTACTTGCTGCCAGTACTTGCCGCCAGTAGTCGCTGCTAGTACTTGCCGCCAGTACTTGCCTCAAGCACTGGCCGCCAGTAGTTGCTGCCAGTACTCGCCTCTAGCACTGGCCGCCAGTAGTTGCCGCCAGTACTTGCCGCCAGTACTTGCTGCCAGTACTTGCCGCCAGTAGTCGCTGCTAGTACTTGCCGCCAGTACTTGCCTCAAGCACTGGCCGTCAGTAGTTGCTGCCAGTACTCGCCTCTAGCACTGGCCACCAGTACTTGCTGCCAGTACTTGCCGGCAGTACTTGCCTCAAGCACTGGCCGCCAGTAGTTGCTGCCAGTAGTTGCTGCCAGTAGTTGCTGCCAGTACTCGCCTCTAGCACTGGCCGCCAGTACTTGCCGCCAATACTTGCTGCCAGTAGTTGCTGCCAGTAGTTGCTGCCAGTACTTGCCGCCAGCACTTGCCGCCAGCACTTGCCGCCAGCACTTGCCGCCAGTACTTGCCTCAAGCACTGGCCGTCAGTAGTTGCTGCCAGTACTCGCCTCTAGCACTGGCCGCCAGTACTTGCCGCCAGTACTTGCCGCCAGTACTTGCCGCCAGTACTTGCCGCCAGTACTTGCCGCCAGTACTTGCTGCCAGTACTTGCCGCCAGTAGTCACTGCTAGTACTTGCCGCCAGTACTTGCCGCCAGTACTTGCCGCCAGTACTTGCCGCCAGTACTTGCTGCCAGTACTTGCCGCCAGTAGTCGCTGCTAGTACTTGCCGCCAGTACTTGCCTCAAGCACTGGCCGCCAATACTTGCCGCCAATACTTGCCGCCAGTACTTGCCGCCAGTACTTGCTGCCAGTACTTGCCGCCAGTAGTCGCTGCTAGTACTTGCCGCCAGTACTTGCCGCCAGTACTTGCTGCCAGTACTTGCCGCCAGTAGTCGCTGCTAGTACTTGCCGCCAGTACTTGCCTCAAGCACTGGCCACCAGTACTTGCCTCAAGCACTGGCAGTAGTCGCTGCTAGTACTTGCCGCCAGTACTTGCCTCAAGCACTGGCCGCCAATACTTGCCGCCAGTACTTGCCGCCAGTACTTGCTGCCAGTACTTGCCGCCAGTAGTCGCTGCTAGTACTTGCCGCCAGTACTTGCCGCCAGTACTTGCTGCCAGTACTTGCCGCCAGTAGTCGCTGCTAGTACTTGCCGCCAGTACTTGCCTCAAGCACTGGCCACCAGTACTTGCCTCAAGCACTGGCCTCCAGTACTTGCCGCCAGTATTTGCCGCCAGTACTTGCCGCCAGTACTTGCCGCCAGTACTTGCCGCCAGCACTTGCCGCCAGTACTTGCCTCAAGCACTGGCCGTCAGTAGTTGCTGCCAGTACTCGCCTCTAGCACTGGCCGCCAGTACTTGCCGCCAGTACTTGCCGCCAGTAGTTGCCGCCAGTAGTTGCCGCCAGTAGTTGCCGCCAGTAGTTGCCGCCAGTAGTTGCCGCCAGTACTTGCCGCCAGTACTTGCCGCCAGTACTTGCTGCCAGTACTTGCCGCCAGTAGTCGCTGCTAGTACTTGCCGCCAGTACTTGCTGCCAGTACTTGCCGCCAGTAGTCGCTGCTAGTACTTGCCGCCAGTACTTGCTGCCAGTACTTGCCGCCAGTAGTCGCTGCTAGTACTTGCCGCCAGTAGTTGCCGCCAGTACTTGCCGCCAGTACTTGCTGCCAGTACTTGCCTCAAGCACTGGCCGTCAGTAGTTGCTGCCAGTACTCGCCTCTAGCACTGGCCGCCAGTACTTGCTGCCAGTACTTGCCGCCAGTAGTCGCTGCTAGTACTTGCCGCCAGTACTTGCTGCCAGTACTTGCCGCCAGTAGTCGCTGCTAGTACTTGCCGCCAGTACTTGCTGCCAGTACTTGCCGCCAGTAGTCGCTGCTAGTACTTGCCGCCAGTACTTGCCTCAAGCACTGGCCGCCAGTAGTTGCTGCCAGTACTCGCCTCTAGCACTGGCCGCCAGTAGTTGCCGCCAGTACTTGCCGCCAGTACTTGCTGCCAGTACTTGCCGCCAGTAGTTGCCGCCAGTAGTTGCCGCCAGTAGTTGCCGCCAGTAGTTGCCGCCAGTAGTTGCCGCCAGTACTTGCCGCCAGTACTTGCCGCCAGTACTTGCTGCCAGTACTTGCCGCCAGTAGTCGCTGCTAGTACTTGCCGCCAGTACTTGCTGCCAGTACTTGCCGCCAGTAGTCGCTGCTAGTACTTGCCGCCAGTACTTGCTGCCAGTACTTGCCGCCAGTAGTCGCTGCTAGTACTTGCCGCCAGTAGTTGCCGCCAGTACTTGCCGCCAGTACTTGCTGCCAGTACTTGCCTCAAGCACTGGCCGTCAGTAGTTGCTGCCAGTACTCGCCTCTAGCACTGGCCGCCAGTACTTGCTGCCAGTACTTGCCGCCAGTAGTCGCTGCTAGTACTTGCCGCCAGTACTTGCTGCCAGTACTTGCCGCCAGTAGTCGCTGCTAGTACTTGCCGCCAGTACTTGCTGCCAGTACTTGCCGCCAGTAGTCGCTGCTAGTACTTGCCGCCAGTACTTGCCTCAAGCACTGGCCGCCAGTAGTTGCTGCCAGTACTCGCCTCTAGCACTGGCCGCCAGTAGTTGCCGCCAGTACTTGCCGCCAGTACTTGCTGCCAGTACTTGCCGCCAGTAGTCGCTGCTAGTACTTGCCGCCAGTACTTGCCTCAAGCACTGGCCGTCAGTAGTTGCTGCCAGTACTCGCCTCTAGCACTGGCCGCCAGTACTTGCCGCCAGTAGTTGCCGCCAGTAGTTGCCGCCAGTAGTTGCCGCCAGTACTTGCCGCCAGTACTTGCCGCCAGTACTTGCTGCCAGTACTTGCCGCCAGTAGTCGCTGCTAGTACTTGCCGCCAGTACTTGCTGCCAGTACTTGCCGCCAGTAGTCGCTGCTAGTACTTGCCGCCAGTACTTGCCTCAAGCACTGGCCGCCAGTAGTTGCTGCCAGTACTCGCCTCTAGCACTGGCCGCCAGTACTTGCCGCCAGTACTTGCCGCCAGTACTTGCCGCCAGTACTTGCCGCCAGTACCTGCCGCCAGTACTGGCCACCAGTACTTGCCGCCAGTACTTGCCGCCAGTACTTGCTACCAGTACTTGCCGCCAGTAGTCGCTGCTAGTACTTGCCGCCAGTACTTGCCTCAAGCACTGGCCGTCAGTAGTTGCTGCCAGTACTCGCCTCTAGCACTGGCCGCCAGTACTTGCCGCCAGTACTTGCCGCCAGTAGTTGCCGCCAGTAGATGCCGCCAGTACTTGCCGCCAGTACTTGCTGCCAGTACTTGCCGCCAGTAGTCGCTGCTAGTACTTGCCGCCAGTACTTGCCGCCAGTACTTGCCGCCAATACTTGCCGCCAGTACTTGCCGCCAGTACTTGCCTCAAGCACTGGCCGCCAGTAGTTGCTGCCAGTAGTTGCTGCCAGTAGTTGCTGCCAGTAGTTGCTGCCAGTAGTTGCTGCCAGTAGTTGCTGCCAGTACTCGCCTCTAGCACTGGCCGCCAGTACTTGCCGCCAGTACTTGCCGCCAGTACTTGCCGCCAGTACTTGCCGCCAGTACTTGCCGCCAGTACTTGCCGCCAGTACTTGCCGCCAGTAGTTGCCGCCAGTACTTGCCGCCAGTAGTTGCCGCCAGTACTTGCCGCCAGTACTTGCCGCCAGTACTTGCCGCCAGTACTTGCCGCCAGTACTTGCCGCCAGTACTTGCCGCCAGTACTTGCCGCCAGTACCTGCCGCCAGTACTGGCCACCAGTACTTGCCGCCAGTACTTGCCGCCAGTACTTGCTGCCAGTACTTGCCGCCAGTAGTCGCTGCTAGTACTTGCCGCCAGTACTTGCCTCAAGCACTGGCCGTCAGTAGTTGCTGCCAGTACTCGCCTCTAGCACTGGCCGCCAGTACTTGCCGCCAGTACTTGCCGCCAGTACTTGCTGCCAGTACTTGCCGGCAGTACTTGCCTCAAGCACTGGCCGCCAGTAGTTGCTGCCAGTAGTTGCTGCCAGTAGTTGCTGCCAGTAGTTGCTGCCAGTACTCGCCTCTAGCACTGGCCGCCAGTACTTGCCGCCAGTACTTGCCGCCAGTACTTGCCGCCAGTACTTGCCGCCAGTACTTGCCGCCAGTACTTGCCGCCAGTACTTGCCGCCAGTACTTGCCGCCAGTACTTGCCGCCAGTAGTTGCCGCCAGTACTTGCCGCCAGTACTTGCTGCCAGTACTTGCCGGCAGTACTTGCCTCAAGCACTGGCCGCCAGTAGTTGCTGCCAGTAGTTGCTGCCAGTAGTTGCTGCCAGTAGTTGCTGCCAGTACTCGCCTCTAGCACTGGCCGCCAGTACTTGCCGCCAGTACTTGCCGCCAGTAGTCGCTGCTAGTACTTGCCGCCAGTACTTGCCTCAAGCACTGGCCGTCAGTAGTTGCTGCCAGTACTCGCCTCTAGCACTGGCCGCCAGTACTTTTTTTTTTTATTATACCGTATATGGCACCAACTTAACGACACGTTTTCACTAATTTCACATATAACGAGGTTACCCTAATATTGGACAACTATGACATGGCTCAGACAAAAACCACTTGACATGACGCACGTATGTAGGTACTGTTCGGATAGTTTGTAGGCTTTCGCTCCGCATAGCAACACGTGTTTGGCGGAAAACAATCGCTAATTCAGCTATTAATTGATACAAAATTTGCGGTGTAAAGATTTACACAATGACTACATTCAGGCTGTAGGTGGTAAGCAGAGACCGGCATCGTCCGTTAATGTTTAGAGAGTGGTGGTGATAAAAAAAGATACAGAAAGCCACCCCCACTAAGTATACCGGGTCGATCCGAAAACACAAACAAGAATATAATACTAATAAGTACGTACTTCAGGACAGAGAACCACATCCAACAAGTCATCACGCCATATATTATCACGGCGCGCTCTCCTTACACTTAGCACCATAGACAAGCCACCACCAATAAGCCAGCAGAACACAAGCGAGCACGCTCGCCGACACGTATGCTTGTTGAGAGATCAAAGGCTTCGCACAAAGGGTCTCGGGAGTCAACAACAGAGAGCAACAAAGGATAAACTTATCACAGTTTGTCGCCAGCAAGGAACGTGTTGCACTACTAAACTGCACAAAACACTGACGGACGCGTTACTCAGTGTAGAGCCACTGCGCTGACCCAATTCCTCGCTGGTCTCAATAGATCCTCCGCCCCGATGCCAATTATGGAATGTTCTTATATAAAAAACAGCTAAGCATTTATTTTCGCGAAAAGGATTTTTCTCAATATAATAAGGTTCTTGCTGCCACTCTTCATAGAAAATTTTCAAGGAAATTTTATGTTCATGTTAAACGTCGGCAGCCATCACAGCTAATAGAAATAGAATTCGATTTAACTCTGCTGGAAGATTTCAACGTTTGATGAATACTTTACGCCCTAAATATTTGATGTTGTTCTTTTAAAATAAAAATTTTGAAAGCCTATCATTGGATTAATCCTACCCTACCCTACTAATAGTTATTGGATTTAGTGTGTTGAGCGAGGTCACACAGTACAATTCGGGCGAAATGTTAGGTTTTAGCCTAGACAACAGACGCTTGGGAAGCCTTTGGTGACTCCTTAGTTACGCGAAATAATCTATACGTAGATACTACGTAATGTGGCTCGCACTGAAGATGATTTTAAGCAAAGTACGTTATAGCCTGGGCCTAAAATTAGAGCCACCTCAAAATTATACCGTAATTTTTAGGGTGGTGATGAAAATAAACCGCGTGTAGAGGTAAAAGTTAACAAGTTATTAAATGGTTTAGTAGAAAGAAGTTGTATCAGCGTTTTTATAGTTTCCGGGAATTCTCGATCTGGTATTTAGGAGGAATAAAAACGAGCGGCTTCAAATTGTAAATGTGAATAAATGAAAAGGAATAAAGTCTGCTTTGTACTCGAATCAAAGGTTTTCTCGAGTAATCCCAGACGCCTGATCTGGGATTACTCGCAGATAGAAAATAGCTGCTATTGTAGTTTTTCTTTTTCCAATAAATTTTAGTAAGAGTTTGGAAGGCTCAGAGGGTTTTTGAGCAAGCACGTGCAGGGCAAAAGTTGATAGCTGAGTGGGTGCGGCATGATGAGAGAACTCCGAAAATATATTTAAAAAGTTTTAGATAGGAGTCCGTGGTCGGGAGTATATATTTGTAAATAAACCATTTTAAACCAAAATCCTGGTGGTTTTAAATCTATATTATTAATACGTGAAGCAACAACTTTGTACCCCTTTTTACAAAAAAATACGCAAACGGAGGAGCATGAAATTAAGATTTGTGAAGACATTAAAATTTATCATACTTACATATTCTTTTTGGAATTAGACAGACAGTTTGTAGCTAAGTATCAATACAAAAACTGTTTGCTAGGTCAGAGCGACTGCCTATCTGACCTTCACAATATCACACACGAAATCCCTTAGTGAGACTGGTTGTCAGATTTATGGGCTTCTGACTACCGGTAACGACTGACAATGATCTACAAAAGGCAGCCGGGACGAATAACGTTCTTTACAAAGCACAGAGGGTATCGATATGTAGTGAATGGTCACCAATCCACGGGCCGACCTCGGAAAGCACGCATTTTTTGGATGGTATAAATTTTACAAATTTCCTGTTAATTTCTGGAAATTACTAATTTGAACACTGCAATGCCTCGTATTCATGGTAACAAAAAGTTGCGTAAGCTTGCAGCAACATATTTTAGTCGACATTTACAAGGACGCAATAAAATCGCGGCGGGAAATACGCGCACTAGATTTTCAACGCACTGCTTAGTCGAAAATCGAACACTGTTTTTGCGACACGCTGAGACTCACTCGTGCTGCGCTTTGTTGTATGCTCAATGCTCGGTTTAACACCGGCAGTTGGAAATCAGTGCTCGATAAAATCCCGGCGCGATTTTATTACGGCTGACTGAATGTGGACTTAGTGTTGCCGGTAACACGGTGAGTTGAAGTGCTGCTGGTAGTTGAAAAGGTTCATTGTTTTTAGCACAGAGCAAGGGTACGCCTCGGAGCGGCGGCACTGTTAACATTTTTCATACCAACCAAGGGAGAGTCTTTTTATTTGCGTCACGACGCGACGCAAATGACGTTTAGAATGGCGAAGATGGCAGAAGTTATGGGCTCAAAACACTTTCGGTACTAGAAATTTAATTCCTACCTACTTACTGCCGTCACTAGACGCTATCGCCGTGGAATCCGTGCTCTATAATATCCAGCAACGTTTGATGTGCTGAGAATTATCCTTCACAGCTGTTGCTTAGCTTTTCGTTACCATGAATACGAGGCTTTCATATATAAGTAGAACTAACCTGGTCGAACGGACATTGTTTTCTGTGTAAATGTTTGAGGCAGTGTCTACATAATGTATGGCCGCATCCGAGGCTAATGGGGCTGCGCGGCGGCGCGCCGAATTCGCGGCAGCACACTGGACAGTTCAAATAATCCGTCCATTGAGGCGCCTGTATTGGCATTCTGAAACAAATAGTTTAACAATTAATATGGGTAATAGAACGGCGAAAAGACATACCTTCACTCTAAATACACACGGCAAGTCAACCTATACAGGTCAATGCTAACGCTGTCTATGTGCCCTAACAATGGTCGAAGTTTATACAAAATATAGAACTGGAATCGTTGATACAAAGAAGAAGAAGCTATACCTGTAACAATTACTATTAATCAAAATAGAATTTGTATAAGTTTTAAAAATATGATTGACGTGTAATAAAAAGTGTTAGTACAAACTTAATTAAAGAAATAAATAATTTATCATTTACATGAATCCGAATAATTTTGAAGGATATTGCAAATCCATTCCTTCGCATGTCCGAATTTTTCGAACATGTCTGCTCAACAACGTAAATGTCGCAATGAATTTTGTTGAACTGTCAAAAAGAAAGCCAATCCTGTTAGTGTGTTACGCAAACACCCTACAGGGAAGCATGGCACAAAACAGAGGAGGCTAGACTCAGCCGTGAGTGGAACAATGGCTGCCTATGATGATGATGATACATAGCAAAAACGTTGCGTTTCCTAATTAAACATTGACGTACAGCAAAGAAATTTAAATCTGTCGCTACAAGTAGTTGTATTGTTGACATTCTGTTACAGGGCATTCGCTTTGCGTAACACCTTCATAATGTCGCCTTTAAATTGTGATGAAATATTATTATCACGCCTATTTACACAGGCGTGATAATAATATGGGGTACAATAATAACAAGGTAGGGGGCAATACAGACTGTCCTCGGACACAATCCCATTTTTGAGCTGCTGTTGAGAAAAGCCTAATAAGTTCGTCTTGACCTACTATTCCACTAGATTCCAGTAGTTTATCTACTATCCACATCTACCCGCCGGCTGCCGCTCAGCATAGAAAAATGAAGGAAACAATTTTGCACTGACTAATCAAAAAATATATTAATAAAGGCTGACTCGTTGGTCCAGTGGTCGCAAGCGGTCCTGCTGAGAATGAACATGATCAAGAATATGAAAATGTTCGCAGCATCGATTTTCAATTTGACCTCAATATCAGTTTCAGCACCCTCGAAAAGCATGTAAACGACACCCATGATGCACAATTTGAAAATTTTCGCAGCGGCCATCCTCGATTTCTATTTTGACCTCAATATTGGCTTCAGTACCCTCGAAAACTATGATAACGACACATATGATGAACAATTAAAAAAAAATTGCAGCCGTCATCTTGGATTTTCATTTTGACCTCACTATTGGCTTCAGCACCCTCGAAAACCATAAAACTAACTCAATCAATCTCTGTCTCTTTCTATTAAACAATAAAAAGTCGTATGGAGGGGGAACGCTTTTTCATTACGTGACGATTTCTACAATTTTCATCCTACCGCAAGCTGCGTTAAAGAACTTCGTTCTAATAAATATACAGTCGCGCTCCAGCCACCCGGCCGGAACAAGTAATATGCAATAGAAGTGAAATTGTGCTCAAACTGCTAAGGGCACCACCACCAGGATATTACGATCGAAATCGAAGCGAAACCGATTTCTTTTCCATCCTTTTGGAAGGACAGTAAGCAATATTAGTATAGGCAACCGACTCCCTACATTACAATTTCAGCGACTAAATAAATAATGATTATTCTGATTATTACAAGGCAATTAGGTAAGTCATCCTCTGCTTAGACTTTTCCCAACTATATTGGGGTTGGCTTCCAGTCTAACCGGATGCAGCTGAATACCAATATTTTACATGGTGCGACTGACTATCGGACCTCCACAATCCAGTTACTGGGTAAACACAATAACCTTTGGTAAGACTGATTGTCAGACTTTCAGCGGCCCCGTAACGACTGTCAAAGACCTACGAATGACAGCTGGGACAACTGGCATAACGTGCTTTCTGAAGCGTGAAAGGGTCAGATGGTCGCCCATCCACGGACCCACCGCGGCAAGCGTAGATTAACCTGATCTATCTACCCGTTCGGTTGTTATTACTTAGCCACAAGCGCCTTCTAGGCTGGTAATTAGAATATAGTACAAAGTATCTGATGTTCAATCAGATACTTTGTACTATATTCTAATTCTAATAATAATCTATTCTATTCACAGTGGCTATTTGCTCATTTCCATTATCATCAGCTAATAGCAGGTCACTGCTACACATGGGCCACTCCAATCAGTTCAGTTCGTAACAAGTATTGCTATGTCATATTGTTTAGAATATCTTTATCTTAATAACAGGGGATAGAGTTTAATAGAAAGGCGTACATGTGGTTTCTTTGATTGAAATCAGCACAATCAGTAAAATTTCTACTGATTACGCTGATTTGACTTGACTGAGGTGTAATTTACACTAGAATTAAATGTAATAGATGTTAATGTCTCTTAAATACCTACTTTTAATATTAAGCTTTATGGACTATAAGGCTGACAAAAAAGAAAAAATAGCTGTATAAAATCAATCTTAAAGTATGTCAATAATGCTTGCAGTCGTTGACATGGTTTATATTGGTCTGATTACAGTGATTAAAGGTATGTCTTACTAGCGGGATTGAACACACAAAATAAAATGACAGATTTTCTTAACAACACTTTGTTGGGAAAAATGATACGCAGATGACCTTGTGATAAATAATGTGTTGTTCAGACAGATAGTGTTGAACAGTTTGACAGTAATACTATCTGTCATTAGGTCAGGTCCCAGGGGTGCGGGTTGCTCGAAAGAGATACCGTGGCCCCTGGCACACATGCAACTGGAGGAACACGGGTGGATTTTAGTCAGTAAAAGTCTGACATGCCCGCCTGCTCAACCCAGAGCAGGAGAAGTTATTGGATGATTTCCCATTGTAAGTCAGGTTTTTCACAATAACTGGGTACAGTGACAACTGCAAAGCAACTGTAATATCTGACAATCATCATTCTTTTGCCCTTATAATAATTTATTTGGGTTTGGTGCAACAGGTCTTTTTGTTCCATACATCGCTATTCGCTGTCACCTCGGTAGTATCCCCATGCACAACGGACCGAATGGGAGTCTTGGTGCGGAAAAGGGAGTCCCATCATCATCAATACTGTCACCTCTGTAGTTCCTTCCTAGCCAAATCATCTACCACTCAGGCAATCCATTCACCACTCTGCCATCCACATTACTCAAAAGTTTCTTAACAACATTTTCCTCATTCCTCCGCATCACATGCCCATACCATGACAACAGATTTAATACAAAGAAAGAAAATTAGCATTAAGGCAGTAGATTAGTCATAAATATGATGTGCATCATAATATTAATTTGTATGAATAAAAATATTCGCAAAAGCAAAATCATATATGGATACTTTTAATCAGATCATGATTAATCATAATGAATGTTATGACGACATCTAGCTACTTTCAGGGCTCTATCTAAATCACTCTAGATTGAGTTTTGTGCCTTTTAAATGTTTCATAATTGTTAAGGAGTCTCTAGGTAAAAAATATGCTACCAAACAAGATATTCTCTGCTGGCTCTCGCCTCCCCCAAGCATCACCACACACCTGCACCCTAATTTGCACCACACACAATCACAATTGGAATCATTTTGAAAGATATTGCTAATCCAAATATTGTTGAATTGTCAAAATGTAAAGCATTTCCATTGTCCTGCTGTTTTTGATGTTAGTTTATTTTTAGGGTCTCAAATGTTTTAAATTCTGATTCCATTTCCATATTTGGTTTCTGTAAGCTATATTATCAGCCAATTTAATCAGTTATCAGGTGATTTGATGGGCTATTATTATTTCAATCAACTAATCACAGCAATTACATGAGATTTAATAGTGTGTTTTATTAGTGGTATTTTTAGCCTTTTGCTGCACTCAAGATTCACTAAAGATCTTCAAAAAAGAATCTCCAATAAAGATCATCTTTAATAGGCCCAATGTATGACTGGTGCTAAGACAGTTATTTTATAATACATACTTTATACATAATGAAATTTTGGTTGCAATATAAGCACTTATTAGCTGGTTATCATACTGTTACTCAATTTAACCTGTAACTTGATATGAAGTATTTACAAATCTTATTTTGATAATACATAAGGAAGCTTGTTGATAATCAAAGAAATGGTCTTCAATATTTTCAGTACCAAAGTTATAAAACAATGAGATGATGTTTTGTTTAACCTCATTATTCCTTAAAAATTCTTCCAGTGATCCAGTAATATTATACCCAATTTAAGAATGACTGACCTTGTCACTGATAAGAAAATCTGCTCTGAAATCTCATACTAGTTGAAGTGATAATATTTGTTGACCAAAATAACAACTCAAATTATAAGTTGACAAATGTATAATAAATAGATTTGCAGCAACCAGGAATAAATGTACCAAAATGACTAGTATTTTTATACCTATAAAAACAATGAGTAATAGGCAATTACCTTGGTGAGAATATTTAGTTTTGACACAATACAAAATATTAACCGAAACATTAGAGACATTAAAAAGAATGACATATATATGTAATATTACACACATTGCATTTTTATGATAACTATTCTGGTCTTAGCCAGCTGTACTTGGTTATAAAAACTGTTTATATGAATTAATGTTATAACGATATCACAAGCAAGATGAGATGTCTAAAATTACATTTCCAAAGTCAATAACACCATGAATGAGGTAAAATATTCACCATGATATTGAAAAATTTTAACATTTGAGGATCATGACGATTCCCTATAAATTCATATTTGAAGCTAAGCTGCTTATAATATACTCAATACATTCTACAGCATTACTGTTACTTATTTTTTTTAAATAAACCCCAACAGTAAACTTAATACGTAAAAAGAAGATACTATATAAAAATTATGACTGACATCTGAAAATTGCCACCTAGGCAGTCGTCTGGTGGTCTGAACACGCCATGATTCTCAGTTTATTATTTGTGTATATTAAATGAGGGTACAATGATGTTGTGAAAACAATCTTTTTTGGTAATTACCTTACAAATAACTCGTACAGTCATCACAAAAGTAACACATTTATCTTCTACCCACTTCAAAACATGATCGGTCAGCAGCCGTGATACATAGACTAGATAGAATTTTGCAATTTATTTATGAAGTGGAAAAATTGTCTGACAGCTCCATAAAGGTAGTCGCTCACGCTCACAATTTTAAGTTTTTTGCAGACATGGGTTTTGTAACATACGTTAGTTTGCTTCGTCAAAAATACAAAAATTAAGAATAAACTGTACTATTTTCCATTTTATCTAAGAGCCTAGAGAATTTAACAAGTTCTCTCTCCAAACAAAAGGACACAACGATTAAATTGTCTATGACATTTATGATGAAAAATTGAAAAATAAATATGTCAATGTGACGGGAGCCATATCTATAAGCTGTCAAAGTCAAATATGTAGGCTGTTCGTGTGATGATGTGCCTCACAAGCTAGTATTTAATTTTATAGGTAAAGAATACAATGATAATCACGTTTAGCATGATCCAATGAATAGGCCTTGACAGTCTTCCTGAACATATGGTTAAACATGACCTGGATAGGCACTCAAAAGGAATAGTTTAATGTGTAGACGTGGGTGTGGGATAACAGCAAACAGATGTTAGTTGATCAAGGGTTGTTTTTTTATCCTTTTTCCTAAAAATCGTCCTAGTTAAAGTTCTATAGCTAACTGTAAAGCCGTATTAGCAGACTAAACAGTCTAAGGATAGGATAGAATTACCCTATTGTAAGAATAGCAATCAAAGACAGGATAAGTTTATATAACTTAATCAAAATTAGAATTAAATCCATCGGTATGTCAAATGTGTAGGCAAAAGTGTATTACTCTAAGAGCACTTACATTCTGTTGAAGACTGCATTCAGATCTACTCATTAGGGTGAGCCAATTGTTCTTCTATCACACATAACATTGCCAGATTGTGGAAGTTATTCTTAACACTGATTGCTTGACCTGTCTGTTTACTCGTAATTAATAACAACAACATAATACTAATAATGTATTTTGGAATGATTTGCAAGCATGACACTTGATTTCAGATTTCTATTCTGTCTCCCACAAATTAAAATACGAAATGAAAAAAAAAATTACAATAATGAATGAATGAGCTACATGGAGCCAATAATTTTATCACCATTCGTAGTCTAAACCCAGTTCAAAATCCAGTTTCATGCTTCAGCCTTATTCCGGAATACATATTTATTATTATTAATTTATTGAATACTTTATGCACACAAATGTACAGAGGCGGACTTAAAGCTATAGATAAACTGTATGCTACCAGACCAGAACACAACATCACGCCTTTTGTCCCTGAAGGGTTATGCATAAGTGTAGACCCACATTTCGTCATTTATGTTTTTTAAGTCCCATGTAATAGGGGGCGAGCTTATTGCCATCAACTGGGCAGAAATCCAGACTCCAGCTCTTACTGAGAAATCCTAGATAGACAAACCCAATAACACTTTGCCCGACCTGTTTACCCTTTGTATTGTTTCTCGAATTACCGGCATTCTACTGGTTAGTCCATCCCAGTCGTTCATGCTCAGCAGTTGCACTTGCTAGCGCTAGACCAACATGACCAGAATAAGTTTCTACTTTGGAGCTTTAATAACAAACAAGCTTACTTACCTACCGTATGCAAAAGTGCATTGACCTAGAGTTGCGGACACCAGCCCGTCTTACCTAAGCTCACCTATTGCTACCACTTAAAGTATCATAATATCTCATCACAGCCTCAGTAAGGCACAAAATTGAACATTGACTGCAAACCACTTGTACGGTAGGCTGCTTGTCTATGGTATCAGAAGCAGTATAAGCTAGCCTTATCTAATATTTTATTGATACTCCACATAACAGTTGGCCTTCTAAAGGTCAAAGTTTTACCAGCAACTGCGCTTTGATTAAAGACAAAATATCGTAAAACGGTGAATATAGATGCAGGGGTTGATGCGAGAGGAAACTGCAAGAGATTTCAACTTTGCGTCTCATAATCATTTGTACAGGGTGGCAGGAACATCGTCGCGCAAACTTAGTACATACATAATTTTGAAACCTCTGGGTCCATACTGTTTGACCATGCAGGTATTGCACTTTTCCATGAAAACACCCAAGTTTATTTTTAATATCCGATGTAAAATTTCTATCCTAAGGGGTCTTGATTCATCAGCTGAATTTATGGTTACAGTTACTAGCTTACTAGTTTGACTTTTAGTTGTATTCAGTAAATTGACAGTTCAAAGAAAAATTATGTTATAAGCCGCGCAGGTAGAGAATAGATCTGAAAATGGCGTCCGCTCGCATGCGTTCTCGCTCACTCTCTATCGCTGTCTATACTCACACAGTGAAGTACGCGCTACAAAAAAATAGTCAGTCAGGATTCGCTTTCCACGCTACTTGACGCACTCCGAGTTATCGTTAAATTCGTTCCGTTATTCGACGTGTGCGTCGGTCTAATATAGTTCTGCCTTTACTTTACTGGCCTAAGGGATAAGAACGTGACTTTATGTATGTATGTGAGGTGGTATTTTTGTAATATGATTCTGATATGTCACAATTAATAAAGACAAATTTTAAAATCCAGTGATATTACCCTTGCTCCTTATTTATTTAATTAATATTTTTGTCATTATTTCTACTATTATTAATTAATAATATTAAAAAAGAATAATATATAACAAAAAAAGTCAATAAAAATCGATGTTTGAGAACTTGTTTTGCCAACCGTACCATGCGTACCCGCCGCCATTTTCAGATCTATTCTCTATCTGCGCGGCTTATACCATACTAAGTGTGAACGATTTTGCGCTAAGAGCGAATGATAAAAATGGTTTCATTTAAATTAAACCATTTTTATCATTCGTTATAAAACTTAAAAAAAAAACATTTTTAAAATGTAGAATAAAAGCATAATTAATAATTTCTTAATAAAAGTAATTTCCTTTTTCTAATTTATTCTAATAAAAATAAACTAAATAAATTACCTTACTACTGTAAAACAAAATATATAACAAATTTTACAATTTTTAATAGTGCATATCATGTTTTTAAAATTCTTACACACTATCTTTTTTTTTTTTGTCAAAATCTGCCTTTAACTGTCAAGTTACTGAATACAATTAGAAGTCGAGAACTATAGGGGGAAGCGCCAGGGTAACGCGCGGTGTGCGTTTCAATGGCGCGGCCACGGCGATATAAAAAAGAAAATCGAACAGTGTGTTTTTTCGCTGAGATGCACTCTGTTGGGTTCTCAATGCTTCAACATCCAGAGTTGTAACTCCAGTGCGCGATAAACTCCCGTCACGATATTTTGACGTCCTCGAACGTCGACTAAATCTCACATCAACACCAACAATAGGTACTTACAGTCAGCCTCAGAAAGAATTATTAGCCCACGTTCCTACGGACGTAATAGAATCGCAGCGGAATTTTTTCGCGCACTGGAACTTCAACGCCCTGCTTAGCGTCGAGTGTTGAAAATCCAACAGTGTGTTGTTTCGACGCGCTGAGACTCACTCGCGCTGCGATCTTTGGTATTTCAATGCTGGGTTCAACACCAACAGTTAAAAATCCAGCGCGTGATAAAATCCCACTGCGATGGGAATGTCGACTAACTTTTTTTTTAAAACTTTGCCCCACACTAGGATTTTCTGCTGTATTGTGGGTGCTTTTAGAAACATTTGAACTCACATACACAAACAGCCAGACCCGGAATAACTACTTGTGAGTCATACAAATATTTGTTCCGTGCGGGAATCGGACCCACGACACGCAGCGCAGGATTCAATCGCTTAACCCCTGCACCGACCGTGCCGTCCTATAAGTAACTTATTGTATCCAACGTATAGCTACAAAACGTAGTAAAAAAAATGTTGTACGTAAGTACGACAGTACCTACCTGCTCATTCACTAACGAAGCAAATATAAAAGTTAATTCGATTCAGGAGTTCAACTTCGTATGTACGAGTAAGAAATATGTACCTACCTATTTATTTGAAAATGACAATCGTACTAACTAGGGCCATTTAGATGGAGATAGTTTCTCGAACGTTTCTTGGCGAGAAATCGTACGCTACTATCGCAAGCAATAAACGCCATAAGACTATCGTATCATAATGTTTACATACAGGCAAGAACCAAATTCTCGCCTACGATTATGTCATATGAGATTCGCAAGTAATTTATCGCCAGGCGATAAATTACTGCGACTGTTTACACAGTGAAATATACAGTTAGAAGATTTTTGCTTTCGAGTTCTCGACTTGTCTATACACGATCTCGTATGATATTTTATCAAGTTCATACGAGTATCGTTTATATCGGTTTGAACAGTTTTTGCGTGCGAGATTTGCCATTCGAGTTCAGTGATTACTACGGTATTGTTCTCAAAATTACACAAAAATCATTCAAATTTGGTGCTGCCGACAATGTTAAGTTCATTCAAATTTATAAAAATTACGAGTGTTTATGAAATACAGAAAATGTGCATTATAAAAATCGTGATGCAAGAAGAGATCGAGAGAGATTAGAGAAGATGTCTTAGAAGAGCAGATTTAATTAAAACACCCACGCACACTGCACTCATGATAGCGAATGGCACAAAAACTCGAAACACAATTCTCGCTTTGTAGTTCTGTTTACACAGAGACAGTTATATTGCCAGACCTGGGGGCCGATTCTACTAACAAATTTGTTAAAAAAACGCAATAGAACCGCAACCGAATCACCACTTTTAAGCGTTTTCGCATTCTACTAAATTGAACAACGGTCCAGCTGCGACACAGCTGCGGTTACGTTTTAGTTACGCCAACGATCGATTGAAACAATGTCAAAACCTATTCTACTAACAAAATCGAACATGAGCGTGACGTTTACTATAGGACAAAGTTAATGATAAAATTATGATCATTATGTCTTTTAATTATAGAAAATACTTTTAGTGCCACATATTCGTGTTTAGTAACATTTTTAGATTCAACTTTTTTCTTTTTGGTATTAATAAAACATATTATTTTGGCATGTTGGTAACGCGGGTTACCCGCTGTGTTCCCGCTACAGTTCAGTTGCAATTCGTTTTAAGTTTAGTTTCCATTTTGCTTATAAAATAGTAGAATGACTTTTTATGTAACTATCGAACGGCGATCGAAATCGAACTGTTGTGGAAACACAGTTTAACGTGTAACGTTGCAAATTAGTAGAATCGGCCCCCTGGCAAATGCGCCGCTCTCGAGCCGTTTACGAGCTGCGCGCGTGCTGCTCGCGTGCGGTTATAGCCTACGGTTGGTGCGCCGCTCTAGTGCAACTCTGGCAAGGCCTATGTGGGGCGCATGAGCAGCGCGCGCGCCGCTCGTGCGCACATAGCTTCACGCGTTTGAACTAACTATGGGGACGAGGTAGGTGCACTGCGGGCGGCACGCGCGCACCTCCTGCGCCGCTCGAGTACGGCGCGTAGCTTGCGCGCGAGCGGCGCGCGGCCGGCGCAGGGCCTGCGTACGAACATGAAATGCACGCGCGTAGTTCGCAAGTGGCTCGCGAGCGGCGCGTTCGCCAGGTTTGGATGCACCCTAATGATGGCGAATTCCTTTTTACTCTAACGCACATTACGTAACCGTTTAGTTTCGAGGTTTTCATCAATGATTGCGTCCAGACGATAATTAGCTACTCTACCTACATACATAGTATACGAGTAAATAATTAGCTACTCTACCTACATACATAGTATACGAGTAAATAATTAGCTACTCTACCTACATACATAGTATACGAGTAAATAATTAGCTACTCTACCTACATACATAGTATACGAGTAAATAATTAGCTACTCTACCTACATACATAGTATACGAGTAAATAATTAGCTACTCTACCTACATACATAGTATACGAGTAAATAATTAGCTACTCTACCTACATACATAGTATACGAGTAAATAATTAGCTACTCTACCTACATACATAGTATACGAGTAAATAATTAGCTACTCTACCTACATACATAGTATACGAGTAAATAATTAGCTACTCTACCTACATACATAGTATACGAGTAAATAATTAGCTACTCTACCTACATACATAGTATACGAGTAAATAATTAGCTACTCTACCTACATACATAGTATACGAGTAAATAATTAGCTACTCTACCTACATACATAGTATACGAGTAAATAGATACCAGCAGGCTTAGCATGACGCTTTTTATTCCTACTCTACAGTAGAATAAAAATTACTTTTCTACATTTATCGGTGAAAAGCTGTCAACTGTCTATACGGAAACGACATTTTTGTCTGCATTTCCGACGACAAAACACTTGCCTATGGTTCTCGTGCTAAGTCTGCAGATAGCTAGATATTTAGATTAATCTCACGTAACTGAACCCAATACAATTGTTAAAACGTTAATTTGCATTTTGCAGGTTAGCGTCAGGCTGCATGTTGAACAAAATATAATTCGCAACCGCAACACGTAGGTAAGTATTTACAGTATTAGGTATAATCATCAAAATCATCAATACAACCCTCTAAGCTCATATAATCCTACTAAATAACTATGTCATGAAAAAGTCATTCAATTAAATTTTCAAATTCAGTCAGTTCCATTTAATGATTATAATTATGTACAGACGCCAGCACATCAAGCTACCCCAATCTGTCAAATTTCTTCGATAGATTTTCAACTTTATTACAATATGATAGGGTTCATGTTCAATAGCTTGACCTGCTGTCGTCTGTTTGTTACTGTCGCGAATCATATTTTTATCAACATGCTTAGAGATCTCCGTGGCCGCGCGGTTGCCCGCGTTTCAATGGCGCGGCCACGTTCAAACCCTTGTAACTTTTTAACCATGACTTTGAAAAATGTATGGTTTTGGGAATCAATTTTTTTTTTTTACAGAATCTCGGTAGTTTTTTTTTTAATATCGCCTTGGCCGCGCTTTTCCACCGCACACTACCGCGCGAAATTTAAAGTTTCTTTTGCAGTTTTTTGCTCTGCCCTGCAAATTACAATAACGTAAGAAAATTAGAATTTAGCGGGCTGTCTTAGAACATCAAATGCAATTGTTACTATTTACGTGATTGATACACATTGATGCGCAAATTAATCGTCTACCAAATGAAATTGAAGCGGATAACAATATTACTACAATAGCAATCGATTGCAAATAATAGTTTCGGTAACCCTTATGAATGAAACAAAATCACAAATTAAACATTTAAGTATGCCGACTAGCCGTCACTCCAGCTTACACATATTTATCGGCACCTACTCCGACGTGCTTTTTGAGTTGACTTGAAACGTCTAAAGGGCACCTACCAATTTAACAATTTCACGTGTACCTACCTATTTACGGCGCTAACTTGTTGACGTCCTTATGTGTGCAGTCCAATCCCAAAATTCAGAGAATTCCAACTTAAATCCCTTGAGTAGCTCGATTCCGAACAGACAAATAGCATCCATGAAAGCAAGTTCCTACCCCTACCTCAGGCAATTTCCCATCGGTCGAGCGGCTAGGATAGTCAATCAAAAAGGGACACACCACGCAAATTTAAATGTGGCGACTGACCCCTCTAGCCTGTAATCAAATTCGCTAGAAGAGTTATCAGGATCTTGCCCTCCTTCAAAGCTCAAAAAAGTTACAATGGATAGACTATTGTAACCTTTGTTTAGTAGACTTGGCACCTGGACTCAGAGCTCTCCAATCCTACGCCATTTTACTCGATGTTTCGCTAATCTCTATTAAATTAAACTGCAAGCCCCACTTCCCTACAACTACAATTACCGATTCGCAGTCGATACACTAAAAATAATCCGCTATCTATTCCAACCGTACTTAACTAGTTTTAGGTACAGGCTAATATTGCTTGTCTATTTTATTTGTCACCTAATTATCGACTTATATCTTGGTACAATAGATTTTTATCACTAACAGTTTTTTGTTGTTTTATGATGTTCTCGACAGCATTAAAGATAATCCAAAAGGAAATGAACGGTACCTACGATGGATAAGGAAAATACCAGATTTTTTTTTACCAACACATATCATAGTCACGTTCAGATACAGGTAGAATATACGGAGCGAACTACATAAAAAAAAAAAACTTATTAACAAAAAAATTTAACCTCCGGAAAAACGAAAAAGCAAAAAATCATAAACCGTTTTTGTTCCTTCGCCTTCCGAACTTAGTTATTAAGGTTAAGGCCCATAGTATCCTCATCTCCCGTTTGTATGCAAAAGCACGACTGCCGCCCGCGCCCGCGCAGGGCACCTCTGAGCCTTTATCTCAAAATGGGGATATTCCTTTGATTAATTTACAATTGTGCTTCGGTGATTCTGTGGTACCTCTAACTATCTATTTTTCAGTGTATTTTTTTTTCCAAATAACGAAGCCGTTTAGTAGGAGTATGGAATAGAAGCCAAAATATTGCGTGTTGGAAAATATTTTTTACGGCAAAAGTATTAACCATACAAAAAAAGTACTTCGGGCAAAATGATCTATATGAATCTATAGCAAAATCATATATTTTTCAAATCTTCAAGACAAGCCGTTAATGAGCAGTACGGTTCATAAAGTGACCGTGTTACGCTACCAAACGGGACGTAGGCCCTTAAACAAAAAAGGTTTATTATTTTTTGATTTTTAGTTTTGTCGGCGGTTTAATTTTTTGTTAAAAAGTTTAACTTTATATTTTTTGTGGCTATAATCTACTAATTACTATGCTTAATTTTTTATTAATTTTTGTAATACACAACTCAGCATTAAAATCTGTGAGTGAACAATCAATAATCCCTGTTTTCCTACCCTTAGGGTTGGATTTTTCTCCAAATTTATATGGGACCAATTTCGGGGTTATACCCTTTCCAATAAAGAAAGAATGATCAAAATCGGACTACACTGTAAAAAGTTATGGGTGGTCATACCTACATAAAAAAAATATACGCGTCAAAATAAAAATCAAAAGTCATTTATTCAAACTAGGCTGAGAGTCAGCTCTTTTTGAACGTCAAAATAAAATTACATAAGACGGTCCCCCCAAAACGCCCGCCCTTCACCACTTCCTAGTGCTTTAGCTGGGAAGAAGAAGTAGCGGAACAAACTCCCCAGCAGGACAGCTGTCTGTTAAGTTAGGAGAACTTGATTCTATACAATAATAGGTACTTAATAAAAATTACGAAACACAAAAAAAAAAACATAAAATTTGCCATATGTCAGCTAGCACACGCCAATATACCATCAAAAATTGAAAACTAAAAATAATAGAAAATTTAAATAAAACATAAACAGAACTTTCAATCTAAATAATAGCCTCCAGGCATAAAGGGCATGCCCGCTTACATATGCAATTCTGCATTATGCAAATATAGCTATAACTTAAAGTAACAAAAGTTAATCTAGGACCTCTGGACTAAAATTAATAAAAACTTAATACAATTAACAATAACAAAACCATGGTCAGCAAGACGACCAGTCACCACGAGCAGCACCCGTTCACGAGCATAACGCAAAGATCAGCCATTACCCCCCTCGCCATAATTGAGGGAAGGAGGCAACCCGACCCCCGACGCTACCGCAAGCAGTGACATCTAAGGGAGCATGACGAACTTGCTGCCGGTTGCACTGGCAAGAATAATCATGAATTGTCGAGGTCGCTAGCTAACTACATATTGCAATACTACTCATTAAAAAAAAAACATTGTAATGAGTAGATTAAGTCAACAACAAATGAAAAAAGAAAAACCGAATTATACAGTCAGATAAAATAAGCAATTATATGAAATAACATAATGATATAACCTGTCAGTGGGTAGGCTAATAATTCTGGTGAAAGAACACAAACATTGTCTTGAGTTAATCATCGTCAACTTGAGAACCTCCTCCGTTTTTACGTCGGTTAAAAATAGGTGCTACTTTCCTTTGCTCTGTTGCAAGTTTTTGAGCCTGATTGCAATTACTTGCTTTCTCACTCACTCAGTTTCATGAATTGTTAAATATGAACTCTAGTTCGTATTTAATTTATCGAAAGGTCATAGACTCAATCAACCTACGAAATCACATGGCAACAAACAAAATCTCACCCAAAAGACGGCAAACTACAGAAAAAATATTATGAAGAACAGCACCCTAATTGCGTAACTCACGATTAATCATAATCTGTTTCGTTTTGAAACAGATGGCTAAACCATTGCTTCATATGTTCGAAAAATGTGTCTGCTCAACAACGTAAATAACGCAATGAATAATGCTGAACTGTCAAAATGAAACCGATTATGATTAATCGCGTGTTACGCAATTAGGGTGCAGGACAGAGTAAAAAACCTAATAAAGACGCAGAAGAAAAACGACTATCACAACTTATTCCATAACAGCTACAAACAACCTAAAAAAATGTGGGAAGTCATTAATAACTTAGCAGCGAATAAAATTAAAGACAGCTGTGCTCCACCCAAACTAATGTCAAACTCGGGATTTATCACGGATGGTAACGCAATTTGTAACGCATTTAACTTATTTTTTGCATCAATAGGTGCGGACTAAGCTAACGAAATACCTAACCCGTACTACACAAACACAGGTAACATTCTCATGTACGACAGTAATTACTCACATGATTTATCTTTGACTGAACTTTCCCCCAGCAACACTGAAGAAATATCTAAAATTATTGATCATCTTGACAGCAATGATTAGTACAGGCCAGTACCCTAATTGCGTAACTCACGATTAATCATAATTTGTTTCGTTTTGAAACAGAAGGCTAAACCATTGCTTCATATGTTTGAAAAATGTGTCCGCTCAACAACGTAAATACCGCAATGAAAATTGTTGAACTGTCAAAACGAAACCGATTATGATTAATCGCGTGTTACGCAATTAGGGTGCTGGAGGGTATCAGCACAAAAGCCATTAAATGCCTCAAAAATATAATTGTCGAAAGATTAGCTAACTGTATAAATATTATGTTTAATGCGGGGTATTTTCCCCGACTCACTTAAAATTGCGAGAGTCATCCGATTTATAAATCTGAAAGTAGAACCGACCCAAGCAACTATCGACCAGTTTCGATCTTACCCGTTGTTTCAAAAATATTTGAACGAGTGTTATACAACTGTCTAAATGCCTATCTAACTGAGAAACATTTTCTAATTGATCAACAATATGGTTTCCGTCACAAATCAAGTACTCTCACAGCCTCAGTAGATTTAATAACTAAAATAAAACTAATATTGATCAAAAAACATTGTGGTGGGTATCTTCATTGATCTAAAAAAAAACTTACGATACGGTAAGCCATCAAAAGCTGCTACAGAAATTAAGTAGGTAATATAGGTATTACAGGCAGCGCCGCCCCGCAGCGCCCACCTCAGTTCATATTTACAAAATAGACAACGTTGTTACTAGGGGTGTTCAATAAAAAGTGATAATAAGTAAGAAGCAGTTTTATATTATTTATTGTTATTTTATTTTTCGACATAATCACCTTTGAGGTTATCCTTTTTCTAATCCTAAGATTCCCTTCTTGTAAAAATATTCATCTTGATCGCTTAAAAAATCATGTACGGCGGCAATCACTTCCTCATCATTGCCATATTTGTGACCTCTCAGTGGTTCTTTTAACCGCGGGAACAACTTCTTAGGTGTTGGAGATGACGGCCTTTTCCAAGTCATGGACTGTTGTTTCGTTTCAGGATCATAATGGTGGAGCCCTGTTTCATCCATAGTTACGAAGCGAGCCAAACATTGGTCAGGATCTTGTTGTAGGTAACAATTCCAAATTGATTTGAGAAATCCGCAGTCTTGTTTGTTTATGCTCGTCTGTAAGCATTCTAGGCACCCAGCGCGCTGATACTTTTCTCATGCCCAAATGTTTATGCCCAAATGTTCATGTATAATACTATGGATACTTCCTATCGAAATCTTTAGTTCTTCAGCTACAAAACGAACAGTAACACGACGATCTGCCAACACAATTTTTTCAACGTTTTTTATCATTAATTTGTTCGGTTACCTATTACCTATGCACACCACCGCGTAACCGTAGAATAAGGAGCATTAACCCCTAATGTTCCTTTCAAGTCTAGATTTATTTGCTCAGTAGTAATTTTATTCAGGCAGAGATATTTTATTACGGCGCGAATTTCAATTTTATCCATTTTGCGTACCACGCTCCGACACGACGAAAACAAATGACTTCTATTTTTAAAATAAGAAAAGAATATCTTTTAATTTTTTTATTTTATCAAATGTTTGGGCAAAAGTAAATACTGGCAGGTGAACTGCCAGTATTTACTTTTTTGTTGTTCAAGGAGTTTAAATGCCATTATTACTTTTTATTGAACACCCCTCTTAAGATGGGTAACTTCACTACCTCGACACAAAACGTAACACACGGATGTCCACAATGATCAATTATTATTCGCTCATTACTATTCCTAATTTACATTAACAACATTGATAAATAAAATAGGACTGACAGGATACCTAACGTTATACGCAAACGACACGTGCCTTTTTACCCGACTGCGCCAGAAGGAGGGTTATGTTATTCGAAGGTATGTATGTATATTTCTTTGGCACGCTCTGTAGCCTAAACAGCTTGATCGATTTCAGCTTGAGAGGTGCCGTTAGATTCGTCTTAATTGTGAGAGTGACACTGGGTATTTCAAAATTGAAAAAAAATAAGGCCGATTTTTGGCGCCGTCTTTTAAAAAAAATCCCCAAAACCTATTGAGTGAGGTATCAAAATAAAGGGTTTCATTGACGTTAAAAATAATATATAACTAAAAACTGTAAAATAACTTACAAAATCAAAAAACCCGACTGCCTAAAAAGTGAACTTTAATTAAAAAAGATGGAAACAAGAAAATTGTTTTAAAACGATGACTATTAGACTGACAAGTTTCTTGTTTCCATCTTTTTACACGCTTTATATTAGCTTCACTTGTATGTTTGTTTGTATGTTTGTATGTAACCGACTCCTTTGAGCGCGATTTTGACCCACTTTAAACGGTCAGATTTCATTGAAACTTTGTAAACTTGTCGAGGACCGATGACAATTCAATAATTTAAAAAAAAATGAGAAAAAAAACTTTTTTGTAGTTAGCAGAACTAAAAAATAGAAAATAAATACTATAATAACTACCTACACCTACCTATACTACTATATAACTACTAATATAATAATATTGTGTGTTTAAAAAACTAAAAAACACGCTTTAAAAACCAAACTAAAAAATAATAGTTTAAAAACCTAAAAAACACGCGTGGGTGCTTGACATTAATTGATTATAAAAATACCTCAAAAAGCACCCCACGCTTTTTAGTTGAATTAAATTATTTTCTCCTTTTTTAGTTTGGTTTTTAAAGCGTGTTTTTTAGTTTTTTAAACTTTATTTTTTTTTCTATTAAAGTTCACTTTTTAGGCAGTCTAGTTTTTGATTTTGTATATTATTTTCTTTGGCAAATCTTTGCAAAACATTATAAATGATGCTCAAAAAGACTTTGACCTACTTAATGAATGGTTAAAATGTAACTTGTTGACTATTAAAACTTCAAAAAACATCATTTATGATTTTCTCTGCGAAAAATAAACCGTTACCAGCGTTCTCACCACTTACGATCAACGGAGAAATAGTTAAAAGGTAATAGTCTAGAAAAATATCTCGGACTGTGAGTGGGTAGATGACAAACTTACTTGGAAGCTGCACATCCATCATGTCAAAACAAAATTAATGTCACTATTAGGACCGTTGCGAAAAGTTACAAACTGTATTCCGAAAAAAGTACGACTAATTATAAAAATCTCCCTAGTCAAATCAAACCTTGAATATCTAATTGACATATGGGGATCAGCCGCTAAATCTAATCTAAATTCACTACAAAGAGTACAAAACAAAATCATTAAAGTATTATTTCATTAAAACTATCTATATCCAACAAACACACTTATACACAAAAACTAACCTACTAAATATCACACAACTTTATACATACTACACCTGCATTCTCACTAAAAAATTACTACGAATTCCGTACAATCAAACATACACCAACTACTCACATAAAAAAAAACCAATAACACACAACACAAGAAGTAAAAACAAGTTTCAACTAATGCGCGGGCGCGAACTAATTACGGCAAAAAAAAAAACAATATTGGTTGAGGGAGCAAAGCTGTTCAATAACTTACCTACCGGAGGAGTTAAAGAAGTGTGATAGTATAAATATATTTAAAAATAATCTTAAGAAACATGAAACTTGTACATATGTACCCTGTAATGTCACCAGAGGCAAATATAATAACTACAATTAATTAGATGTAAGCACTTTTGTATCTCATTCTAAGTAAACTGATAAAGTTCTTATGAGAAATAAATTCTTTAAACCTAAAACCTAAGCCCGCAGTCCCGCACCCTAATTGTGTAACACGCGATTAATAATAATCAGTTTCATTTTGACAGTTCAACAATATTCATTGCGATAATAACGTTGTTGAGCAGACACATTTTTCGAACATTTTTCATATAAAGCAATGGTTTAGCCATCTGTTTGAAAACGAAACAGATTATGATTAATCGTGAGTAACGCAATTAGGGTGCTAGTTGGGAAGCAATAAAGTTGGTTATGCCTTTTGCCCAAATCTCTTATCTCACCTCCGTCCGTTCCTTTCAGATCGTCTATGAAAATATTTTGACAGAAACACCCTGCAGTTGCGATTTTATTCATTTCCGGTATCCGGTGGAACAACAATGAATCTAATATTCGTCGTAATGCTGTTGCCTTTAGGATGTGTAAAGGTGAGTTATTTACTTATTGTTAGGATTTATTTAAGAGCAGGTAAATATTCAAATCGAACGTTCTGTAAAAAAAGTTTCGTGAATGTCGTCCAATGTTATTGATCGACGAGTCTCCTAGTGCCGCATGCTACAGCCTCTATAGCCCGCCCTACCCCGCCCATTGCGTTTGTTGGCGTCTCCGAGAACGGTAAGTTTTTAATAATTTATTCATTTAGCAGTCTTTTTCCCTTATTTCAGTGTTAATTGTCCAAATAATTCATTTAGTAAGTGTTTTAAAGCCTAATATCTTAAAAAATCCGAGAAATTACGTTCATTTTTCAAAAAGCTATTTATAGATTTTATAATTTCTTAAAGTGTTGCGATATAATCTCAATTCTATAAAAATACTTTTCCTAGACTAAAAAGATTGCGATAGGTACTCATAATATTATTGCCGCTAATTAAGTAGGTAGGTATACCACCTACTTATTGAAATTTTGGTAGAGTAGGTAAGCCCCCGTGCAAACGACTCAGACGCTCGCGGGTTTCTTTAATTAATTAAATCATACTTATTTGTCTCGCAAGTATAACTAAATTAATTTTCCCTTTGTGTTGGGAGGGTATGCATAATTAGGTCATTCTAAATCCAATAACAGTGTAATTTTTACTATTTTAATCATTTCTAATTGTTATTAGAAAAGTCCTTAGGTAGGTTCTGTAGCAACATTTCATTTTCCTTTGTTCGAGGCTGCAACGTTTATGCGCGACCACGCCGCCGCCGCCCGCCGCCCCAATGCGCCGCCATCTTGGCTCTACTTTTTCAGTTACAACCTGAAATAATAAGATAATTTAAAATAAAGTGTCTTCTCAAACAGATCAGTATCTGAGAAGACACTTTATTTTTAATTCTCTTGCTTAATTCGCCTGTAAAAACGTGAAAATAGAAAATTGATAATACCTACTTACGATATTTATATTTTTTCAAAAATAAATAGTCGTGCAATTTTCAGTGAGGTGATTGATTCGTTAAACGTTTATAGGTATTCACAATTTTGACATTATAAAACTATTTGACGGTGAACAAAGGCGATCTCTCAAGTCAGTCTCAACTTTTGTTGAGTGCCCTTATGTCACAGCACACAAAGTTGTTCAGTGATTTTTTTTTATTTTATTATGGTGGTTTCCCTGAAATAACCTCACTCGTACATTTCTTTATTATGCATAAATCATCAGCGTATATGATGTTCCCACTGCTGGGACACAGGCTTCGTCTCTTTTGAGAGAGAGAGCGGGCCGTAATCCACCACGCGGTATGTTATATCGCACCCTAATTGCGTAACACACGATCAACTATAATGTTTCATTATGACAGTTCAACAATATTCATTGCGTTATTAACGTTATTGAGCAGACACATTTTTCGAATATAATAAGCAATGGATCAGCGATCTGTTACAAAATGATTATAAATTATCGTGCGTTACGCAATTAGTGTACTGGTCGGTCTCTAGTGTCAGTTATTTAGCATATAATATATTGCTAGATAGTCAGAAAAATTTGGCAAAAATCCAATCATTTGACAACATCAATTCACTCATTCTTTGTAATTTAGCGTAAGAGACTGGCCCCCCACTGTTCTACTTACTTACAACATTTTTTTTGTATTACCACTGATTGATGCCTGTATCATTCCAAAAGTTTAATAAGATCGTTATAAGTGGTCAGCCGCCTTGCCTTGTACAGACGCCAGCAGATCAAGCTACCCCAAACTGTCATATTTTCCCAATTGAACATGACCCTTACACTTACGTAATAAAGTTGAATATATATAAAAAAAAAATTGACAGATTGGGGTTGCTTGATGTGCTGGTGTCTGTACTTCTTGTTCACACGGTCAAGGGGTCCATACAATACGATACTGGACCGAGGGGAAGTTACTATTCAATCTATATCTGCCGGGTATTGAATAACATCGGTCACTCTGGCTATATTAGCACTTTGATAAAATATGCAAAATATCTCAATACTTTCCTTGTCTTGGTAGACAATGATGGTATCAGACACAAAGGCTTAACGATCGCGGTGAACCCTATGTTTTTCACTGAAGGGCAGGGAAGGGCTAAGAGTTGTTTTCTCAAGTTACACGAAACGTGAAAGAACGTCGAAATTACAAGACAGTCAAACAAAGCGCAAATATTAAAAAATAATCCGAAAAAGTGTGACAATTATGAAATCTAAGCCCATGTAAAAAAAAAAACAACTAAAACAAATCGTAGGAAATAAAGTTATAACAACTTGAACTAAAAGTTATTTTAAATTAAAGAAAAACCTTTGGAAAAGACCATAAATCACGCGCGGGGGCGGCTTACGCTAGCGGCGATGGGGCTAGGGTGCTATATATAATACATAGGGAAAGCACAGCGTCCCCTTTCAGCTTCGGCATATACTTATATGGGGGCGGTTGCTAAGGAAGGGGGGTACGTCGGCGGCAGCGGTTGCGCCCCGCAGCTCGGCTGGGCAGCAGGAGAAGAGCGCGGGGATGGCGCGACGCCAACAGACGCCAAAGATAGGGACGGGGACGCGGCAGGGGTAGTGCGGGGAACGAGGGAAATAGCTTCAAGCTTTCCCGTACAGCGTCCCTTCAGTAGAGATCACGCCGTGTATCTGAATGGCCGGGTGCAGACCCGGCTGATACATATTTCCTGCTAAAAACTAAACTCTTGTTTCACTTTCATCCGTTGTTTCCGGGCAATAGTTATCGTGAAATTCGGTAAATAAATTTGTGCCATTTTGGATTAAATTTTTACCTCTTGCACGGGCGCGGCAGACGCGGCGATCAATAACGCATACTTATCGGAGGTCCGTGCGTGCAGCGCAGTAAAGATGCGCGTTTGCAACCCTTTGTTCGCGAAACTACCGCGATCTAATTAAATTTAGTTTAGGTTTTGATATTGCCTATCCATTTAATTCTAATGATTGCTAGAATTATAAATCATAATTAGTCAAAAAAATCACGCGATGATTTAAGGACGCACGTCGTCTTACCTGTCTATTTAAACGAAAATCAATAGTGCGGATGACTGGCGTTAAATAACTAGTGTTGTGTTCGTAGGGTCAGTTCTTCGAGGATCGGCGCTGCAGGTGCGTCTGTCCCAGCCCTGCTTTATTGCTGAACTCCACCAACACAAGGCAAATCTACACCGGGAACGTTCCACCGAACAAGTGGTATGTACCCACATGATTAAATATGTTCTTTAAAATCTTTTACAGCTGCGGTGACAGTTCGGGACCCACGAGAACGCGTGCTTTCTTGTTTCAGAACTTTTTCAACAATGTAATTTTTGCTCTCTTTATTATCTTTGTTTTTTATTCTTTAATAATTTTTTTTATTTAGATTTAGATGAAGCTGCGTGTAGGAGAGGATGATTACGATAGCTAACTTTCCAGCAGATCCAGGACCTGAACATACAACCACGTTTAAACAAACTCTGTCTCTAGTCAAGTAGTCAGCAACGTGTCGGCTATTCCTTTGTGTGACGTATCTACCTAGTCCCCAGGATACCGACGATGCCAACCTTTGGCTTTTTGGCCATCCAACTACGGAAACGCATAATAGCCATTTTAGTTCAATAAACAATATTTTACAGATAACTGGCTGTTTAAGAATCAGTTTTCAAATACATATTACGTGGGTCACATTGAAAGTTGTTTAGAAAATAAAAAATTGAGGAAGCCTATTAAAATTTTATTGCTTTTCAAAGTAGTCTCCGTTCCTTTCTAAGCACCGTCGCATGCCATGGAACCATTGACTGAAGCAGTGAGCCCACTCTTCTTTTGGGATCTCTTCCACGCCTTTTTCAATTGCAGCCACGGCATCTTTAGGGTTCATAAAACGAATTCCTCTAAGTTAATCTTTTATTTTTGGAAATAAATAAAAGTCACAAGATGCTAGGTCTCTTATGAGTTAATGACTCACTACCTCACACCTTCTATAGACAAATATTCAATAGTGCGTCTGGCGGAGTGAGCTGAACCGTTGTCGTGGTGGAGGAGGATCCCGCTTCTTGAGCGTTTCTGTCTAACATTTTTCAAGACAATTGGTAAACAATGACTGAGATACCAATGTGATTGCAGATTGGTTTGTCAGTCATTGTTTACCAGTTTTATCCGTTGTATCTTTTTTATCAGTGCTTTTAACTTCTAGGCTAGGACAACTGTTGCGAAATCACCCGCCCGTCCAAAGAATGAGGCAATCATCTTTTTTTCCCTTGACTTCTGCCCTTCTTTACTTTTGTCACCAAATCTTCGAATGGAAACATCCATCGTGCAGATTGTTTTTTGATTTCGGGTTCGTAACAATATATCCAGCTTTCATCGCCTGTGACGATGTCATATTTATACGAGACACCCCCTCATACTTTTCTAGCATTGACGGCGATTTTTATCTTTCGTGAAATTAGGAGTTGTCCATCTACTCTTGAGTCATAACAATGCCTAAAGCTGCCCAAATCTGTTGATATGTCAACCTTCTATCAGCTTCTATCATTAGCCGCACAGCAATCACGTTATCTTCAGTAGTCGCCGTAGAACGACGTCCTTCTCGCGAATCATCAGTGAGTATGCTTCAAACCAGTTGTTAACAGTGGCACGGGTTGGAGCTTCTTCATGAAATGCTAATCAAAGTCAATCGTAATATTGTTGTTGAGTAAGACCGCAACTAAAGTCGTAATAAATTATTGCGAACATTTTTTCCAGTCAAATCTATATCGACGCACGATAGACACTTTTTAAATTGCCGCCTATTTGTAAAAACAAATTAAATGACAATGAATTCATTCATAATATTCATTAGGCATCTAAAGATTAGTAAAGATATCCGAATTCGAAATTTAAAAAAAAAAATCTTCGGCTGCTTTTCTTACTGGCCTATTCTAAGAACTTTCAGTGTGACCCCGTAGAAGGGGCTATACTCTGTTCATTTTATGATGGTATGAGATGTCCACAAATAACTTATCATATGTAAAACATTTATTTAGGTGCGGAAATCTATTTCGCAGATGGTTAGGTGACAATATTTAAAAAAATAACCAAAATTAAAATCTTGTGTCCTCTAAAATTAAATTTGGCATGTGTGATCTTTCAACCAATCCATTCCTGAACAGAGTATTGCTCTCAATCAAATCTCATCATTCTTCTACAATAAGGGCGTGAGTGCGAATGATCTAAGTCTTGTATTTTACTACCACTTCTTTTTCTTACTGGTTTTTATTAAAGACAGGATCGAGAGGGGACGTAAGCAACAGACATGGTATGTGAAGTGAAGCGTCTCATTCTAGATTGAAGCCCAGCTTTGGAGCGTTTCATTCTAGATTATAGCCTAGTTGACAATGCACGTCTATATTATTACATCATATACACAGACCACCTTTAGGTCATCAGACATTAATTAGTGAACACATTAACAGTTTAACGCACTGGGAAGTAGAATAATACCGAATTCTGTTACCAGTTTTCGGCAAAATATTCGTCTTCGGCGGCGAAAAATATGTCGGCAGTGTGTGAAATATGTGCCGGTAAATCAATACTTTAAGTTTTATTTAGAGAAAACACATAGACACAATAAGCACAATGACTGAGAAATGGGTGAACAAATTGTATTTTTCGTTTATAAATTATAAAAAGCTATTAAAAACTTTTATATCGTTGCGGTTTCCGGCCGCAAATCAAATCAGGCAGAATTTTCCAGGAGCAGTGGCCCAGTGGAAACGGCCCCCGACTTACAAGTTCTAGTGTAGGTCGTTGGTTCAAAAGCAAGCAGGCGCGTTACTTTATGTAAAATGACCAAAAATGACACTTTAATTAAACAACCTAATTACAAAACACAATTGCACTACTGCTCACTGAAAGTCGCACTTGAAGATAGCTTTCGATGTTCTAGCATGTATCGCTTGTTCAATACTGCTCGGGTCGCTTTATTTTTTATCGGGCATCTCGTAGTTGACCTTGAGTGGCCGTGACTACTAAACCGGGCTTTCCTGGGGCTGCCATTAAGAATTAACTTAACGTCTCCAGCCAGGGTTTAAAAACTACTTAAATATGCGACTACACGCTGAGGGCACCCCCTGTGGGTAACGGGCCTCGGCTCAGGGCGTCACTGATAGGGGGACAAGCTGGATCAAAATATTGGCATTATTATTATTAGAAGGGGAATTTAACTCTACTGGCTCAGCTGCGGCGCGGGCTGGCGCTTCAACAAGCAAGGGTCGGTCGGGGGTCTCGACGTTATGCGCCGTTACTCGGGGTCTTCGCGGGGCGCAAGGACCTCGGCGGCGAGGTCGGAATGATGCTCGGGTCGCGATCCGTTCCGGCCTTTTATAGGGCCCTCGGATAGTTTCAGAACCTTCTACTGTAGAAGCATCTAGAATGTTCGAGTACATACCGGCCCCGACTGAACAGATGTCAATAGTTCTAGAAAGTTCTAGTATCGAAAGATCTTGAATCTATTAATTCTGCTACTCGATACTACATGGCGCTAGTGGTAACTAATGTTACCATGTACCAGATATTAATTGTGGCGCGCAACAATAATTTCATCACTACTGCTGTCAAAACGGTGAAGGAAAACATCGTGAGGATACGGGTATGCCCTAGAACCAAAAATTCGATGACGTGTGACATCTAATAATCTGCACTGGGCCGCGTGGCAGGTTATAGCCCTTTCGAAGGGAGGAGGCCTATCTCCCAAAGCATTTAGGCAATCCGCAAAAAAAACACTTTTGGTTAAACTATACTGGGTAGGTCTGCTGTAGCTTTTACGGAATTCTACATCTTAGCTTAGTGACGATTTTTGTACCCTTAATAACCTCTAACCAAGTGCGTTTACTGCTTATATTAAGTATTAAAATTTAGATTTATTTAATTATTACCATGTAAGTACCATATTCTGGCAAATAAATAAATTTCAACTGTGCATCTTGTGCATTTTACAGTAGGTAATGCTGATGAATATTTCCACGTAGGGATTGCAACCCGCCTAGTTTGCTTTATTTTTATTCTAATGATAATAATATGGCTTCCATTTTATTGAATAGAATTGTCTATTTCTATATTTCAGCCATAGCACAGAGTCCCCGGAGTACAACTTCATCGTAGATTAAATTAAGAGCTTTGATACCAAGCTAACTTTGCTAACTCAAATATAATGTTTTTCTATTTTTATTTTCTCTAAAATAAGATTTGACTTATCTAACCCATAACAATTTTTTTTAATACAGCATAGATTTATAACTCTATTAAAATATTTTACTAAATACTTACACCATTTTTATTAAGATTGAAAAAAAAATCATTATACTACCTACATAAATCATTAACGAGGAAACATAAGAAAAAAAATACCTTGCAGTAATAACCATAACTGCTAAACCAATCAAGGCTCGGATACCGGTAAAATTTTCAAACCGTTATTATGTATTGTACTTGACGCAAAAACCTTACATTAGGATTTTTCGCATATAAACCGTTTCTTTAAACCGGTTTTTGGATGAAATTTGTATAAAGGATTTTTCGGATTAAACGGTTTAAAGCAATAAAAACCGGTTAATATGGACGCACGATAAACAAACGTCCCGCGCTGTTCAGTTTTTATTCAGTAGTAAGATTATTATTTTTTAACTAACTGAGAACTATGCTTCATTATTTCATATGGTTATCACGTTTTTGAAAAAAATAAAATGCGACTTTCTTTACGGTGTTGAGACATGAACTTTAAGGGAAAGCGAGAAAAAGAAGATAGACGCCCTAGAAATGTGGTGCTGGAGAAGAATGCTTGGCATAACCTGGACACAACGGCGGCGGTACGTGCTCTTCTGTAGCAGAGAAAAGGGTCGCTACCACTTCCTCTAAAAACTGAGGCTGTAGACTCTCAGTGAGTGGGAGCGCCCATGCACGAAGTTTTCCTCGGACCGCATGGATAAGGGCGCCCCCACGGGTCCCCATCTAGGGTCGCCACCATCTCTTCCCTGGCTCGAGTCTTTGACTCACCGATGGCCAGTCACAGAGCTCGCCTCGCCGCGCAGCACACCTCATACAGCGCGGCTTCCTTGAGAAGCTCCCTGAAAATTTGATTATACGACCAGCAAGGACCATCCATTTGCAGGGCCGACGTGCTACCGCCGCCTGTGGACTCGGTAGAGACGTTGAAACGAATGTAGCGATGATCCGACAACGTTTCCACCTCCACGGCAACTAGCCAGTCGCGGACACGGCCCGCAGCAACGGAGATAGCAAACGAAACGTCCACTATAGACCCACCCCGCTGCCGCACGCATGTGTAGACTGAGCCCCGATTCAGGATCGTCAGGCCAGTCGTGTCCGCCCACTCGTCCAACAACTCGCCTTTAGGATCGGTGACCGTGGATCCCCACGCCGCAGACTTGGCGTAGAGGTCACCGAGCAATAGCACCGGGCGAGGGTGTAACTGGTCAACGACGGCACCCAACTCGACAAGGAACTCCTCGAAGTCAGCGAGACTCTTGTTGCGTGAGAAGTATGCCTCGTAGTATCGTGACAATTCCCTCCGTGAGGGCGGCCACCCAGCCGTGTCCTCGGGAGGGATTGACAACAGTCCCGCCAATGATGGCCACTAAACCGTCTTGGTCCCCTGCCCATCGCTCGCGGAGGGGGGGGGGGGTGCATACAAAATACAGCTCAGTGACAACAAGCACGTAAATCGACCACTCTGGATCGGGAGTCAGCTGCTGAGATGCCAGTCTGTGGGACGGGCGCAAATCCACCAATGGACCTGGTCCTCCTGCCAACTATTGTGAGTGTCTTGCAGGCTTTTTAACCAAGTCTGTGCTCCGCAGACTTTCCTGTACTTTCCCAAAGACTGCGATTTGGAGCCGCGGAGCACAGGGCCGCCTTGTGGACGGATTGACCGTAGGATAATAAATACCATCGCGATCAATTTGTGCAGTGCATTGTGCCCGGACATGTCCCTGTTCTAAGCACCTGTAGCACTGCACAGCCCTTGTTGGCGGGAATTTTACCCTAGCAGACACCCACCCACCCCACCAGCAACCGTCTGCCGTCTGCGACTTTGCTCGCAGCCGCTACCGGGCAACGCACCCAAACCGTGCCCAGCCCGGCCGCGTTGCTGCGGATTTCGCCCACCTGGACGTTCTCGGGCGGATACTTGCCGTCGGGCAATGGCCGCCACTACTTCCTCCGGGGTCACGGAGTCATCATATGCGCAATTCAGCCGTTTCAGGATCGGCTCACCGTACATAGTGATCGGACTAGGTCACGAAGTCACGAATCGAATGAAAAGAAATAGCGTAAGTACGTCTACGTACCACGCCGCTATGCACGGCATCCTTACAATTAGGGGTAGGTATATTCATAAACGATGATTAAAGTTAAATGATGTTTAAACGTCAAAAATGTATGGTTAAATAGACGCTAATCATTACTTAACTTTAATCAACGTTTATGAATAAGGGGGTTTGTTACAAGTTCAACACGTTTACCGACATGCCGCTCATCGAATAAACCGGTTAATTTAGGTTAAAATAAAGTTTTGAAAACGTTTAAGTTCTTAAGAAAAGTTCGGATTAAAACCGAAATAAACCAGTATTTACCGGTATTTTTAAACCGATTCTGAGCCTTGAAACCAATACAATAAAAACTAGAATTAAAGCAATATCATGTAGCGTGTAGGTTGCCAACTTGCCACTTTTATCGTAGCTTTTCATTAATGTAAATGCATCTTGCAGTGCCAGAGAAAGTATGTTTAAAAATTAACTTTATTTAACAAAATGAAAATATAAAACATGATTAATATACATTTAATTAAAAGCAATACTTTTTAGACAGTAAATCGACAGTAAATATTAACAACATTTCATATCTTCGACGTGGTTATAATAATGTTTTAAAAGCTTAAATGAAATTACATGTTGAATTAATTTTTTTAAATGTTGAAATGTTGTCAATTAAAAATTTGCTCTTTTGATTCGTCTAAAAATGAATGAAAACTAACGTTAATTTTTGAACTTACTATAGGTAGGTTACTTACTATTTATCTAAATAGTACCCATGCATTAATATGAAACGTCGAGCTTTAAGAGAACGGCACCCTAATTGCGTAACACGCGATTAATCATAATCGGTTTCATTTTGACAGTTCAACAATATTCTTTGCGTTATTTACGTTGCTGAGCAGACACATTTTTTTTCGATCATATGAAGAAATGGTTTAGCCATATGTTTCAAAACGAAACAAATTATGATTAATCGTGAGTTCCGCAATTAGGGTGCTGGACCATAACTGTTATTTAACTTAAGAGAATTACGATAAGTTGAAAAAAAATTACAGGCACTAATATTTTTATTTGGCAGTTAATAAATTAGTGTGAAAGTAAAACATGAACAGATATATAAAACGAAATTTAGGCGGGTAATTTCATCTTATGTCAGTAGTAAAAATATACTGAAGTAGGTAGTGAAATAAATGAAAAGGGCTTGAAACCTGTTGGCCTCGCTGTGGTCCGCCACTTTGTTTTATGTTCAAAATGGCGTCGTTCGATAATACCTATATAAAGATAGAGGACATAAAGAGGAACAAAAAATGGCATTTAACGTACCTTATATCTTAAAGTGTCACGAGTCCAAATATCGCACCTTTAGAATTATAGAGACCTAATGCGAAATTAGCCGCAAGCAAAATTATTTAGAATTATTAGAATTATAGAGACCAATTTTGGTTGCGGCTAATTTCGCATTAGGTCTCTATAATTCTAAAGGTGCGATATGTTCATCACATTATATTAAAAACATTAATTAACGCTGAACGCCGCTTCGTCAGATGATGAATGATATGTACCAATTATGATTATTACTACATTTATGTAATCTTTCACATTGAAATATTAGGTACTTACCTATTACTAAGTACTAGCTTCCGCCCGCGGCTTCGCCCGCGTGGAAGTCAGAAATTATCCCCCGGGAACGTACAACCGGGATAAAAAATATCCTATGTGTTAATCTAGGTTAAAATCTGTGTGCCAAATTTCATCCAAGTCCGTTCAGCTGTTCTTGCGTGAAAGAGTAACAAACATCCATACATATCTACATACTTTCGCGTTTACATTAGTAAGGATTTAAGATGGTAGGAATTAGAAACGGAGAATCTATGGAAAAATATATATTTTATCTTTGCCTTTGCAACACAGAAAGCGAGCTGATCAAGAGAGTGTATTACATCCTCCTGTTGCCTCTTTAGAGGAAACATTCAGGTCATCTGATTTGAGCGAAGAGAGCGAATAAACAATGTATGTAGTGTTTAGTATAGTCATCTAATATTGCTACTAAATGTTAATAAATAATAGAATAGTATGCACGTTTCATTTCAAGAAAATATTCTGTTCATAATTTACCTATTGGATCTGTGGCTTGAAGAACGAAAAAGTTCTTACCACCCTAAGTGTACTTATGGTATTCAAAATTGTTATAAATATAACCATCTGAGACAACTTGACGACAAAGGATATGCATTCTAACCAAGCACTTGGAATCAGTTGAGCTTTCTACACAGAGGTAAAAATCTAATACACTTAACCTCAGATTATAAAAAAAAGGCAGATAGACCGCGCGGAACACCAAGAGTGAGGCCAAAAACTAAATTTTAATTAGTTTTCATTAAGATATTCACCTTAATCACATCACATAACATTTTCAATAAAAAAAGCGCTTTGTAGCTTAAATTTCCCGCTTTTCAAACGAAAATTTTTGTGCTCATCATAGCCTTTTTTAACCGACTTCAAAAAGGAGGAGGTTATCAATTCGTCGGAACCGTATGTTCCCCGATTACTCGAAGATGGCTGGACCGATTTGGATTTTGTTTTTTTTGTTTGAAAGGGTATACTTCCCAGGTGGTCCCATGATCATCAAGTCAGGATCTGATGATTGGATCCTGGAGAAATAGAGAGAACTCTTCAAATTTTATAGGCACACAAAGCGATTTAGGTATTTTTTGGAAGAGTACTTTCTCGTAGTGGTCTCATTTCAATTTGGTGAAGATCTGATGAAGAACTTCGGAGATAGGCAACGGAACTCCTCAATAAATGATAGCAAATGGACTGGGATTGCCGAAATCGCATGTCTGTCTATTGTTTACACCAGTTCATAACATAACATCACGCCGGTACGCTGTGAAGAGGTAAGCACATGTGAACCACTAAAAAGTGAAAAATAAAAACTTTTTACAAAAAAAAAACAACCGACTTCCAAAAAAACACTACAAAGTGAAAAATAACTTTAATTTCGGAAGGCGGTGACAAAAAATTCAAATACAGCTCCAAAGACACCGACTTCCGAAATTAAAGTTATTTTTCACTTTGTAGTGTTTTTTTGGAAGTCGGTTGTTTTTTTTTTGGAAAAAGTTTTTTTACCTTTAATTATGTAGGTAATGTGACTGTTTAGGACATAATATCACATGATAGTTTTGTTTGTATATATGCCCCTTATTCATAAATATAGGTAATATCGTGCGACGCCATTTTGAAAAATAATCAAAATTGCGAACCAGGACGAGTCCAGTCTCTATACAAAAAAAAATGATCTCCTTTGATTTCCATCGACTAATTCCAATTTGTTATCTGCCCATCTGCACGCAGGCATCAGTAATTTGACTGCATAACAATGAATTTTATTTATTTACCTATTTTCAAATCTATAATAAATTATATAATTAAAATAACATTGAAAAAAATTAAGTATAATATTTTTTTTGACTTCATATAATTTACTGCTCAGTTTGTAATGCCGAAAATGTCAATAAAAAGCATTTTGTATGTTTCAATTTACCAAAAATACATAAAACAATCAGTGCCTTTAGAAAGAGACTTCCGAAGCATAAATGAGAAACACAATGCTCGATGACTCGACGTTCTGTATTAATATGGTGTACTGTTATAATTATTATGGTAAATAGTTACATTGTAAGCGTTGTTGTTGTCCCCAGCGACTGCGAAGGCGTCGTTTTTCCTGTAATAAAAGGGGAGCTTGAGGGAAAGCTACATATATTTTGCCCCAGGTGCGAGTGCGTCTACCAAACTCGAAACACCTCCCTTATTATGGTAAGTGACAATTTTGTAGTAAATAAGCAATTTTTTTTACTTTTACGCGCCTGCGCGACGCAAGGGAGAGTGTGAATGCGTTTATCAGCCTGTGAGTGTTTATATATGTACGTATGTTTCTTTCTTTGTGGCGCTCTAGACACAGTATAAATATGGACAGTATGGAAACGAGGCCTGTTTGTGGAAATGATTACCTACCTACGCTCCATTAGAGCGAGCGCCAGTGTTGCCACTCGAAAGTGTTTTATTGGAACGAAGTTCTTTAACGCGGCTTGGGGTAGGAGTTGCTTGGTAGTAATCGTCACTCGAAAAAAATTTCATATATATTATGTTACCCCCTCCATGCGACTTTCTTCTTTCGTCAAGATTGTGGCTGCGAAATTTTGCTTTTCGTTTTAAATCATACGTAAGAAAGAACTTTGTCCCAGGCGGAGGTCCCAGACCGCACACGATGAAAAAAAAGAAAGTAATCTAACTTTATAATTCCATAATAAGAATTACAGTAATAATATATTAATACATAATAAAAAACAAGCTTAAAATATCCGGTCGTTTTTTACGCCGCGCGTCATCCGGTTATTACAATAAAGAGTCGCCGCTTAAGAGTCGTTATATCCGAATGCTACTGTATAAATTGTATGTATATATGACTCCATTTTATTACAAAATACCCATATGCTCGTGGCATTTTGAAAAGATCGCGGGTGGTGCGTGGCGCAAGAGATTAACGTATAACGCGACCACTCATCTCGACTCTCGACACGGTACCCGCCACTGTGAACACCGCGACTATCGCTTTGGAAATCGCGTAGATGCGCGCATCTGTGTGTCGGTTTTGAACGATTGTTCGTAGTTTCTGTACTGTCCATATTTATATTGTGCTGTAGAGAAGGTCCCGTGGGCTGATTTTTGACGATTTTTATGTCAATCGATTTGTCTTATACCCCATTTACTATAGCTTTAGAAAAAAGAGGCTCGTAGAAGCAGGAGTGCAAAACATTTTATTTCAAAGTTAAGTTCTACCTTTTTTAGGTACATTTAAGACAGTACTAAAACGAAGTAAAAGTAATTTTTATTTTAAATAATGTTCTATTTACAATAAAATCTTCATCACACATTACAAACTTACAACAAAACGAATGAATCAAAAATCAAAATCAAAATATTTTATTTCACATAAACCTGCATGGGCACTTATGAAACAGAAACAGAAGCTAGGTGCACGGTTCCAATTTGTCACTTCCTATGGAGAAGAGCCAGTAAGAAACTCCACGGTTACTTTTTTTAAAATAATTGGCTTTTACAATGTTTTCAAATTACAATGATAATAGGTATGGGAGGACAGTGCAGGCCTGTCAATAAGTACCAGGTACTTAGAGGAATGAAAATACAGAATATAAAATCGTATACAAATCTAGTCTGTAAGGCCTACATCGTTCTCTCATTCACAGTATGTAAAAGAATCTACCAATATGAAATGAACCTATTTGAACCAAGTGACATAATTTCTATGACAATCACTATAATAAATAGTCGCAATTAAAATTGATGTATATTGTCAAATAATGACGAGAATATGTCAGACATTGTAAAAAATAAAAAGTTGTAATTTGGGAGCAGTTAATAGACTTTCACATAGTTTGGCTGTTAATGAGGTACCAGGGAAGCCACATGTACAGAAGGAATTAATGCCAAGCTTCTCTGTCTTCAACATAGTCTTTTATCTTAAAATATCTTTTTTAATAAGGACACGTTTGATGTGAGTTTTAAAGTTTCCAACTTTCGTTTGGATGAAACAAACAATCACATGATGATTTAAATCTGATTAAGATTTTAAGGATTTTTTTTTACCATACTTTATTTTAAATAACAACTTACGACCCACAATACTTTGGTAAAACTTCGTGGTCATCAGCTAATTTAGTTAGGTACTCGGTGTTGTTCACTCCTGCTTCTTTTAGGTTTTTAACATAGACACTTGAACTTTTTTGGCATTAATCGTAACTGCAAAACGTTTAATGTATTTTGTTACGAAGTGTACATTAAAAATAACCTTTTTTTACTTCTGTCTAATGCTATTGTAAATGGAGTATAGGTCCGTATTACACTAGGAAAACTCAAGCATTGATATCAGTTTCAAACTAGTTTAGTTTAATTTAAGAACGTTCCTCAAGCACACATTCTTTGATTATAATTCAGCTGACTTTGGCTTTATTTCAGATCGTTACTTAGTCCGTGAATCAAACCCAAACAGCGATTAGATCTGTGATCACACTGATCACCCAAGTGTGGTCAAAACATCGTTTGAGCATATTATTAACTGCATTTTCGATTGCATTATAGTTGTGGAATTTAAGAATTACTATCAAAAAGGATATATTTGGAGATGTAGATGATTACAATACCTACCTGCCTGCCTAATGTCTTCAGTAATGATTTAAAGAATTTCGAATTTACATTAGCAGGTTTTTTTTCGGCGGACTGATATAGGTACTTTTTTCGTACTGCCTTTTTATAGTGATAATAAGATTGAAATTTAATTATATAATTAAATTAAATTATTAGATCAATTTTCAAAACGGAATTATTATACTGATATTTCGACACTTGTAATGGCATTTTTTCTATTATAGGGCTTTTAGCATAATACCACTATTGGTACCTTGTACCGTTTTATCTTACCACGTACTCTGGCCGCTCTTAATGATCTGTTGGACACTAACCCAACACCCGATCTGTTTGCGGACGAGTGGACGCAGATTTTACCGGCATGTCAGAAGGACTGTGAGAGGGATTTATGAAGGTTTTGTTAAGTTTTTACTTAAACATGATATTTGATATTATTTAGCTCTTATGCCCATATGTTTATACCTGCAAGTTAACTAAAGAAAAGAAAAGAGAAATAGTAGCTTTATCAATATAATAAATAATAGTAGGAGCATGAGAAGACAGTGCTATAGGTACTTACTGTGGAGTTAATATATGTAGGTAGTTTCGTTGGCAATGCTTTAAACTGTGAGCGTTGCTTTGCTATTTAAAACTCGGCATCAATGCGATGTGTCGGTTGCGGCGCGGCAACAGTGCGGCAGCGGCAGCAAAAATCAGCTGTTTCATAGAAAAGTGCAATACCTACGCGGTCGTACTAATCGTAAACGTCAAAATGTATGGAACAGCTGTTTTTTTTTTGTATAGTCGACGAAAAATTTCTGCGCTGGGGGTTCTAGAATGATATGCTGCATTCATGGTTACAGTTTGCGCACTGCCTAAAAACTTTTCCTGTATAAAACGATTGATCATTAACACTGATGTTTTTTACAGGCAACTGTATTCCTGATCCTGGTGACCATCAGCATGTTGTTTCTCTACCTGGTCTCTTTTGTATGGCTGCAAGCGATAGTCGGGGTATTCCGACGCAGCGACGACGAGCCTCAGTTTGCAATTCCAGCAGAACCAGATTTCGTTCGGCAACATCGCGGCGAATTTGCACGCGAACGGGAGCGGGAGCGAGAACGTGAAAAACGTAGGCGGTCACTGGAGCGCAAACGTAGGATTGATGCTGCAGACCTTGACAGCGACGAGGTAAGCAATATTGTAGCAATCTGAAAGTAATGTTTACGGTAGTACTCTCGTGTTTATTTAGGTATCTCACTTGGCACAAGTCAACTTCGATCTCTTAAGTATAAAGAGATGAGCACGTGAAAGAGGTCCGTTCGTGTTGTAAACTTTTCAGGCATTCCCAAGACTAACACCGATAGTAAAACCGTTAATATTAATGATGTCACAATTATAATTGTAAATAAAGGTGTTAAACCAAAATTCGTGGTCTAAACCCGTTTTAAAGTTTGTTCAAAACTTTTGAAAACAACGACCACATGCAGGCCGTACAATGATAACGTATTACTTCAAAACTAACGCTAAAAAGTCTGATTGAAAATACATATACTACTTTTTTCCTAGATACTTTAACTGAAAACAATGCGTGTTTATTTAAATATACATTTTAATATGTTGTATTTAACTATCAATAAGAAATAGTCTGATTAGGTTTTACTCAGCCACTGCATATTTTCAGAATATATATTTTTTAATTGCCCTTGATTTGATGATATGATTTGAGTCTGTTACGCAATTAGGGTGTTAAGGGCCCTATTTTACTAGGACATAATGTTGGCGGTGCCAGCAAAATAGACCTACACAGCTTTATGGTGGGTATCTCACCAAGCGTTCGATCAGTTGCGCAACCAACCATACATTTTTGACAGCGCGACTATGGTTGCGCCGCCACTGGTGTCCTAGTGAAATAGAGCCTTAAGGTGGAAGCTCCAGGGTAGTCCGTGAAATTCAAATTTTCTTACGTTTTTTTTTGCAATTTGTAGGTCAGTGCAATGTTGTATGTTGATTAAAATATAATTTTCGACCGTAACAAATATGGCTTCATGAAAAAGTCATTATTAAAACGTAAGAATACTTGAATTTCGAGGGCTACCCTGGAGCTACCACCTTAATAAAGTAACTGTTCAGGGTTGGTACTTAACGCATGTTCTTTTTGGGAAGAAAGGTATGTTTTAGATTTCCATATACTACTATTCGCTTTGCTATGCACATGGCCAGTTCTGTAGAACTGGCAACTTGTGCCTCAGATTCAATAGCCGATAACCTGGTTACTAGACGGCATGCAGGAAATCCCGGTAGGTGGCAGGTAATGACTGATGAAAATCATAAGTCAATAACGCTTTTAGTACGTCTGCAGGGAATCACCGTAGTAGGTAGTCGTAGCGACCGAATTTTCAGTCGGTAAGACGCGTGCCGAGAGTCGCACCCAATGAAAATGAGCCTTTAAAGTAATTGCCAAATGTGCAGTTTGTCTGTATACCGCAATCGTTCCCTATCGACTAATGAAAACGGGCCCTATGGTATGTTTTATAGAAATTTCACGTACCCCGCATACGAGCCCTATCAACCCATAAAGAAAAGCATTCTTACCTAAATGTGGATTGATAATTTTTCGAAATATCCATTCTTTTCATTCCGCTCTGCCTCTGCGACTCTTCAAAAAGTCCTTTGGAACACAAGAATGGGACTTTAGAGCGCAAAGCTGCGGGACCGCAGTCTTGACCATGCCTCATATATCTTCACTTATTGTTGGGGGAAGTCATGAACGCATACATGCAGTAGGTACCTACCTAACGACCCTATAGTTTACGTTCGCAATCTGTTGGATTCTCTATGTTCGGTTTAACACCGATAATTGAAAATTTAGTACGCGATGAAATCCCGCCGCGCTATTTTTACGTCTGTGCGACGTGGTCTAACTTACAACATACCTTAATAGGTACTATTGTCATTCTGTTAGAATACCGAAATGAGTTAATACTCATTTCGGTATTCTAACAGAATGACAATAGTACATATATTTCTTAAATAATGTTTCCGATGTTTCCTAATAATGGATGAACTTGCAGGAAGCACTATTGCAGTGGGATTCTGACAAGTAAAATAAAATACGACGACCGATGCGACGCAAGACACACCGAGACGAGACGCGATCACAAGGATTTATGTTGCATAAAATTGGCGTACTTACCTTTATCCAAATAAAAATAACGCTTAAGATATTAATAAATGTTTCAACTTATATAATAAGACTACACTTCAGACTTTCAATAACATAAATTGTACGTAAATGTGTAACTTCTGGTGGTTATTTTGCCATTTGTTATAAACTTCCTCGGCCTTATCATTCACAGTCACACCACAAATGCTTCGCAAGGAACGCATAAGTCAACGAAAGCACAGTAGACTTTTTCGTGCTCTGTCAGTTTGTTTTCGGCTATGCACCTTAGGGAGAAAATCTGATCCATACAGCCCATTCCATCCCTAAATATTCCAAAAATATTTTTACTATTTCTAATATAATTGCGTATTATTAGGTTATATTAAAAATAATTTTATTCAGTCTTGAGTTAGGGTAGGTACAGTTTGTGGCTTTAAGTGTGAGTATCGTGAAACGTTCACACGATATAAAATATTGGTCGATTAGAAACACAAGATTCGTTAGAATCTCAGTGAAGACTGAAACACTCGCTCACTGACTGAATTATTATGTAGGATAGGTAAGTGACATCTTGCATTTTTTAAATTTTGTTGTGTATTCGCAATTTTTTTATATTTTCTATTAAGATTATATTACATGCCTATATTTTTTATATTCTATTGTATGTGCTATACACCTTAATAAAAAGGCTATGTAAATGATTTAGGGCCGACGCTAAATCAATTTAGTATAGTAAGATAACTTTAGTACTTACCTACTGTATTTTTATTAGGTATACAGCGTGATTTTTGTAAAAACCTTTAGGCTTAGGGTTGTTTTTGCAAAAGTAATAAGAATAACATACATGTAATAACTTCTTTCTTAAAAAAAAATATGTATACCTCTGCCTTACCCTGCAGGCAATAGGATTCATGTTATACAGGGTGATTGGAAGATGGGTGCAAAGCTTTAAGGTGAAGATAGTATAGACAATTTAGAACCATTTAAGCCATGGTTGTCTTAGACGAAGTCTTACCAATTTTTTTTTTTTAATAAGGTTTAAAAGACGTACTGTACAATTTTTTTTTCTGAGCTTTAAATGTCTGTAAAAAAAATGTCTAATGACACAGAAGCCTAAAACATGTTTTGCTCGATTGCTTACACATTACTTTAATTAAATAAATAAAAAATGAATTCATTTATCATTCAATTTGGCCATAATTATGCAGTTTACATTAAATTTTGAGAATTTCCGAAAAAAAACTTAAAAATTTGGTTAAAAATATTTGGTAAGACTTCGTCTAAGACAACCATGTCTTAAATGGTTCTAAATTGTCTGTACTATCTTCGCCTTAAAGCTTTGCACCCATCTTCCAATCACCCTGTATATTTTGAATTAAAGTATTACCTAACTCACTTTAATTTTTAATTGTAAAAGAATATTTTTTAGACCTTTCTAAATGTACCAAAAATAGTTTTATTTTAAACATTACTCTGTAGACCTGATGCATAATATAATCTTTTTACTACAGCTTTTAGTACATGTGTATCTAACTAGTTGCCTTTTATAATGTATTCAATATTGGTAGAAATTACAATTATAGCCGTGAAATTAAAAATTTCATCACTACTTTAGACTGTATCAGTCATGAGACTGACAAAATTTTGATGTTTAGAATTTACTATTGTAGGAGTTTTCTCAGGGTGTGTTGGGTGTATTTAATAAATTCGTACACACGTTTACGGTAAAAAGTAAAGTAAAGGGCTCCTAATCTTCAAACGCCTGAACAGGTTTTCTTGAATCATAGACTTGCGTATAAGTATTTATTTAAAAAAAAACAATACCCTTTCAACTGTTTGGGAGCTACGATGCCACATGCACACAAATACACAGATACACACGTGTAACTTATAACACGCCTCTTTTTCCGTCGGGAGAAAAAACATCCTAAAGTAAGATTTTAAAATCAAACTAAAAACGACACTCAATCTCCATAAAATATTTACACTACGAAACAAACCTACTTTTGACGGAATAAGTAGTATTATTGATACTTGTTTTATTCGCTGACTAGCTTTTAGGAAAATATTCCTCGGGAACACACTACCGGGATTAAAAGTACCCTTAGCCAACTGTGGCAGAAGTTTCGACTAAAGTCAGCTTGAAATAATTTACGAAAAAATAATTTACGTAATTTGACTTACTAAATAAGAGTATTTGTAATCATCGATTTGTTAAATTGTTTAAGTCTGCTTTTTCAACATAATTTGACCATACAATACAACCCTGTCTTCATTAATATCTGATTAAATAAATAATAGTTGTACTGTCTACATTTTGTTTCATTTCGTGGTGACACTATTCCATCTGTTTTCATAGGATTAGTAAAATAGTATTATCTCGGGTAAAAGGTAAGCAATACAGATTTTTAGTTTTCTATTATTTAGTAGAAAGTTTTACTAACTTTACTAAAAGTTAAGTAGACTAGACTTCCTGAAATTCCTTTCGTCAAGCAGGCTAGCACACGCACATTGTATACGTCAGTGGAGGAGAGGACCGAGTGGTTTTTTCATAAAACCCGATCTTGCGAAAGACCTTTATTAATTTTTTACGCGCCTGTTTTACTATAAGTGATCCTGCATCTCACTCAATGTTTTGCGTTTAGACTAGCGTCTAACTGCTCATCACTGATACTACCTCTGTCGGACACGATGCCTGGTGCGACAGCCTCCTTTTCAGCCAAACCCATCAGTGAGTTCGAGCCCGCCCAAAGATTCCCCTTAAAGCCAGGTATTACTTGGTAAATAATGCAACCTCTGAAAGAATTCGGGAATTGTAAAACAGTGCCCGGATCGCGTGAGTAAATCACAATCGCAAAGCCCTACAGTTTAATTAAAGAGGAATCATAATCGATTACTTCGTGTCATAACGTTTGAAAAATTCGTCAGCTCATCAATGTAAATAACGCAATGAATATCGTTTAATGATTACAATTAAAGGGATTGCGATTGTAAGTGTGTAACGCATTTTTTTTTTATAGTCTGGGAGACTTGGTAAAGTTCAGCCGATTACGGATTATGTGTACGCTAGATGTAGGTAAGGAACCGCGCGCAGTACGCAGTTACGACTGCGACTAGTCGCGCTCCTGCAGCAAATATTGCGGCCGGGGTCGTGCAACCAATCGTGATGCGAGCGTAGTGCGGGGCCCTTAATAAGATGATACATGAGTTATCTCAGATTTATCTAAAACCCTCTAGTGTAAGCCAAAACTATTCATAAGGAAACAAAGTTTTAGACAGGAAACTACAGCATAGCCGGAGCTGAAGTTGCTGAGCGAGCTGCTTCTGCTTTCGGTTTAGCGGAGTTGTGTAAGTACCTAACATAGTATGGTAAGTAGGAACACAGTGAAATTCTATTAAAACCAGAAAAGGATGAGATGATCTCTTGACTTCGAATTATGACAAAACCATCTGGCGAAATGAAGGTAGTTGGTTTTGGTCATAATTTGCTGCTTAGCGATCCCACGGGCTGTTATTTGACGGGCCCAGCCGCGCCAGGCAAGGCCGTGGAAACTGTCGCATCCGATGAGGCCTGTGGCGGCCCGTCTGATCCGTCGGGAATCGGCAAGTTCAGTACAGCCGGTACAGGCGTTTCTTTTTGCTTTGTTAATTAATATTGTATTGCTCGCCTAGTGGTCGCAGTAGAGACATCCCCAGGTTAGGCAGACATATTGAGTTTTTCCATCATATTCTCATTAGCAGCCAGAGCCTAGATAATAGCCCAGTTAATAGCAATAAGCAAGTGACGTATTTATGGGGTGGGGAGACCCTGGGAGAAATATGGTCTAACAAGCACCACTGCTCAACTAAGTCATACAGGCCTGACTAGGAAACTTGGTACACACAAAGCATTCAGACACTCAGGGCTACTTTGACCACAAATGACTAAACACATTTTGCTATTTAACCCTTTTTATTATAGCTCGCTGTCCGGTAAGGACCAAGCCCGGGTCGACGGCGCGATGTGTTCCACGCGCGCCTCAAAGAGATGTCAGCACCAACTGGTGGGGTCCGCAAGGGCCGGTGCCTGCCAGGGGTGCGGGTTGTTCGAAAGAGATACCGCGGCCCCTGGCACACAGGCAACTGAGGGAACACGGGTGGGTTTTAGTCAGTAAAACTCTGACACGCCCTTCTGCTCCACCCAGAGCGGGAGAAGCTATTTGATGATTTCTCATTTTAAAAAAAACGCTTTTTATTAAAGCTATTTAATAAAAAGGGTTAAATAGCGAAATGTGTTTATGGATCTACGCGAGACACGATGGCTTTTTAATTGTATCTATAATTACGGCATTAAATCGGTTAAAAAAGAACATTGTCTCAGTATAATATAAATTAATTTAGCGCTAAATATATTTAGTGATACTAGTGGTCGCCCAGAAGTCGAATGTCAACCGTAATTCATTTAAATGTGAATGTATTTCTGATATTTCTTGCTCCCCCGAACCAACCCGTCGTATAACATCGCCTGCCCTCAGTTTTGGTGGGCTCCTTAGCGTCGTAGCGTGATGTTAAATCCCCAGCAGGCTTCTTAAAGAATTAGGCTATCAAATAAAACAAGACTTATTAATCTGTCTGTGAGTTCCAAATATTAGCGCGTTCAAACAAACATACAAACTCCTCAGCTTTATTATTTGTATAGATATATTATGTATGATATCGATGGACCTGCAATTATTTTGACTTCAAAGCAAAATAATTCGATAGCGATTCGATCGTTTTTCGTTATAAGTATCAAATGTATTTTGTACTGGGACATTCAAAAGACTAAACACATTATTTTGGGATAATATTTATTTAAATAACTGTGAGATGAATACACATTAAATATTGAATAATTTACATGATACTTCTAAAATTATCTACATAATTACATATAGCTGTAGGGCCAATACATTTACAACTATTGAATGCTGCACAGTTCCTTTGATATATGTTATAGCTATGTTTATCATAATATCTGTTATATACGCAACTTTCACGCGAATTTAGACCATTTTGACGGAACCTCGACCGCTTACATTTTATACACTCAAACGAAAATTACTCGCAAATGATTATCGTTGAATAGATTTTTGTAAAATTAGAAATTCGACCATAATTCATTTAAAACTTAAATGTTATATTAATGCATTATTATATATTTTTTAATAGCTTTCTGTACTCATTATCCAAATAAACTTTAATCGTTCCAAATTTCATACTTCTCCGCACGCGTAATTTTCGTAAAAAAGGGTATAACATTTTTCCTTCACGTATGAATGTTAACACCACCAATACTTCTCATAACTAACATAATGCTGCTTATGTGAAAGATATCTGTATGGTCATAAATCTGATACAATAAATACTATTATATGTTTTACTCGCTGGTCAATGCCAGGACTATAGTATTCAGCTGTGTACAAACAACGAGAACCGTGGTCCGTCAAATTGGTTCAGATCCAGTATAGAAATTATTATTTAAGGCTTGAATACAAGTTCTACATCTAAGGCCTGTCGGTGATGCTGATCAACTTAAGCTAAACGCTAAAAAAACTATACACTTATAAATCAATATACAATTGGCGGTACAACATCGTGAAAGACTTCATACCTTGATTATATTATTAACTATTTATTGTTGATTTACCCATGTTCCATTACGAACCTCACCTATTCTGTAGAATAGTGTACATGATGAACTCAACTGTGTTATATGGAAGGGTTCTCAGATAAATAGCTTCTTGATATATTGGATAAGAAATAAATTTTTGATACATGATAATGTTTATTCTTATGAGAGAAGGTTATGTTTTTTTTGCATTTTCTAGGTCAGTGTAAAGTTGTATTTTGATTAAAATATTTATGATTTGCGACCGTAGCAAATATGGCTTTATAGAATTAGAATCATTAGAATCAGCAATACAACTCCTTTAGTTACAATTGGATTCAAACGGTTCCCGTTCCCAAATCCAAATAAAAAAATAAAAAAATTAAATAAAAATGTGTCATGACTTCATGAAATAATAATTCAATAGCGATAATTGAGAGTTGTATTGATAATTTTAATGATTCAGGGTACCCTGCGAAATTCAAATTATCTTAGGGTGTGTCCAGACCTGGCAAATGCGCCGCTTGCGAACTGCGCGCGTGCATTTCATGTTCGTACACAGCCCCTGCGCGCCGGCCGCGCTACGCGCCGTACTCGAGCGGCGCAGGAGGTGCGCGCATGCCGCCCGCGGTTTGCAAAGTGGCCGCTTAATTCATGGCCTTTCCACTATATTCTATCTTATTTAAAAAACGGAACCTGCTACCAACGTCTTCTGTTTTTCCTTTTAGTTTTTGTCAGTAATAAAATAGCCGATGCTGCAGCAATTATGCTACCGGCAGTCGTATGATCCGACATCTTCGGAAGCAAATTACGACTGAGGATCATTACTCGTTCAAACGCAAAAGAAGCTATGTGCGCACGAGCTGCACGCGCGCCCCACTCGAGCCTTACCGGAGTTGCACTAGAGCGGCATGCGGCGCACCAAATGTAGGCTGTAATAGCACGCGAGCAACACGCGCGCAGTTCGCAAGCGGCTCGCGAGCGGTGCATTCGCGACGCATTCGCCAGGTCTGGACACACCCTTACGTTTTTTAACAATTTGCAGCTTAGTGTCAGGATGTATCTGAATACAATTGAAAATTGAAATTCAATTGCATTCAGTTACGCCTATGCCTATAAGACCCGCAATATAATAACCAAACGAAGACAGTTATTATGAATAATCACACGTAATTATGTACATAGCGGTTGGAAATAAATACGATGCAACATACATTTTTAAATGGAATTGATGCCCAATATTTTTAAGAATAAATTCTATACAAATTAACAATATGTTTTTAATAATAATACTATACAGTATAGTGGACAAGATTGTAGAGGAGGATCAGGTAGCTACGCCAACTGTTACAGATGGAAAAGTGGATGCTTTTAAACTTCTCTACATGTATTTATAATGTTAGGTATATTTTCTCTTGTATTACAACACTTGCGTAATTGCCAGTCATCCCCGTTATAAACTAAAACTGTAAACTGTCAGAGACTTATCAATATTTTAAAAATAGAATAATTACATTGAAACACATGACTTAGCCTATATACACACAGTAAATAGCATAAATCTATGAATATGGTGCAATACAGTGATTTGTATAATATTAATATATAGAGTACATGTTATAATAATAATCTTAATTAATCTATTTATGACTATCTTACCATCTGCCTATCTACAGTTAGTATACAATGTGTAACGGAAAGGGTATATACATACCAAGGACACGGCTTCTTTGGATGATATCAAACGATATTGGAAGGGTTTTTTAGTCCTATCTCTACATATTCGGAAGTTATTTTTAATACATTGATACCAGAAATCGAACTTTTCAAATTGAAATAAACACAATGCGGTGACACGTTCGTTAAGATTTGAATTTAAGAAACATTTGAAACCGAAAATTTGGTATCAATTCTTAGACTATTTTATTTTGAGCTGAAACTATGTATAGGTAGTAATTCTATACAATCTTTAGTGCTTCAGGATAGCAATAGGGTTTCTGTTACACTCTGTATAAACAATACATTTTGTTATAATTTATAAAATAATATTATTATATAGTATATGCTTAAAATATGTCTTAGAAACTATATCATTTAAATTTCACCTATAACATCTTCCGTCGTGTATTATACGAATATAATCTTACATGTTGATTTTTATACTTACACCATTTATATTGAAAAATATTTTGAATATTTAGATAATAAAAATTAATATCGATTGTAATGAATTTTATATTTATTTGAATACAATTGGACAGCCAAGCTGTGAAAGCCGGAAACAACACCCAAATACCTACACCTTTTTAGCCAACTCAGTAGACGCAAGAAGACAAAAACACAAACGATACTTTTTTCGGACAACGCGGCAACGTCGTTAAGCCAGATCTGTACATTTTATTACCGAGTGATACTAAAACACACACACACGCATTTTGAAGTTTTCGCCGAAGATGCTTATCATTTAAATTATGATGGTGAAGAAAAATTCTTCCAGTATATAAGCATTTCGCCCGCGGCTTTGCCTGCGTGGAACTCCAATTCGCAGGCAGAAGCTATTAACATAAAAGTTGATAATGAAAGCCCACGAGTGCACTAACGGTACTGATACGAACAGGTTTTCTATTAAAAGTAGGTGATATGAAGCGATTTGGAGACTTACTTTATGCTAACACGACATCGATTCAAGATATTATGAATGTAACAACAAGAGGACACCAACTAAACATCTAACCTTTAGCAAAATAAAGAAATTTTGGTAGAAGAAGTAATGCTAAAAAACCAAAAATATTTTGTTGGAAACAAAAAAAATTAAGCCTAAGACTGCGCCGATATACAACCGCAAACAATAGCGGTAGATCACTTTTCACCCTTATTCATTAAACGATAGGGTTGAAAACTGGTCGTGGAGCTAGTCAAGTATATAATGGTTAAGCAACTTTCGTTGTTATCTAACATCGTAAATGCATGCCTATTTTCCTTTTCTAACAGGTATTTTCACTGACAATAGCAATACGAACACGATGAAAAAGTAGTGGTAAGTAGGTAACATTGACCCAAAGCTGCTTAACGCTTCCATTCTGCGACTACAGTCCTATCACAGACAGTGAACTTTATTATCTTTAGGATAAGGCAGCTGTCAGACATACTGTGGTATGCGCAAGGGCCTATGGTATGCCGTAGGCCCTTGCGATGAAGAGCGCGAAAAGGGTAGCGATCGTGACACTGCGCATAACTACCAAAAAAACCGAAAATGTTCTGTTTGAAGAGGGAAACGGGTGATAAAGATATAAGTTCACACATTAACTTACTGCCTAACTTTGATATAAATCTCTAAAATTTTTAATATACTATTTTCGGTGAATATTTTATATTTAAAATCGCTACACTAAGGCGTGCATACATAGAATACATAATCTCGTCTTTTGCTATACCCTTATACTTTTGCTATGTAAGCCTAATCAATAACATCTTTCTTCTTCTCTATCTTTAAAAGGTCTTACTATTTTCCTTGTCTTTAATGCTTATAAATCCAATAATTGTAGAAAATACCTATATATCATTAATCTTTATTTTTTAAACTTTAAGTCGGATAATAATTTTTAATTCTAGGTGCAAGAGCAGTGTGAATATTAAAATAACCCCTTTGTCCCCCCCGATCAATATAATATCCTTATTCTATTACGCAATATGGCGTCAACTGTGAAAAATTCTATATAAAGCATGATAAGGGTATTAGAATTGTTTTATTTTGAGTATGTGTTACCTGCAAAAAGCTGCCTTATAAGTAATTTTGTAAAACCTACCAATATTATTTACTGTCTATAGTTCTGAAAATCGATGTAATATAACTCCATAATACGACTATATTGAGGTGTTAAAATTTTTCCTTAAACAGAGCATTACTTTTATCTAACTGTTTATAAAGATTGTAAACTTATTTATTAAAGCGAGTTAAAGGCTCTACTGTATCGGAGTGATAGTGATTCTAAATTGGCTTTATAAATCCGTCGACATCCCCAGAAGTCATTAGTTATTTATTTCATAAAAATACAGGAAAAGATTTTATCCAGTGCGCAAACTGTAACCATGAATTCAGCATATTATTCTAGATCCTCCAGCGCAGAAATTTTTCGTCGGTTTTACAAAAAAAAAAAATCAGCTGTTTCATAGAAAAGTGCAACACCTACGCGGTCAAAACGTATGGAACAGCTGATTTTTTTTGTATTACCGACGAAAAATTTCTGTGCTGGGGGGTCTAAATGATATTCTGAATTCATGGTTACAGTTTGCGCACTGGATAAAAACTTTTCCAGTATAGGTACATTGTGTTGTAAAATTAAAAAAAAATAAACATTACATAATTGCAATTAAAATAAAATTCATTAAATACATTTAGAAAAGTCAATAACGGTCAATTAGGAATTCAATTCAAATAGATCATAAATAATAAATGTCAAAGTACCAACTAACCACCAACCAGTTAGGTAGGTTTTCGTGAATTCCTACAAAAATCTCAAAAAAAATCTTTTACGTGGGTGCCCAGACTTTCCAGGGCACCATCCATCGACCGCGTGTCTGTCAGACATAAGACAAATATTGTTCTTGTCATGAACAACTAGATTTTTTTTTGTTTTATGATGATTATAAATATTGAAATGTGTATTTATTCTAAATATACAGCTACTTAATCTAGCTTCGAGGACAGATCGGCTATTCGTATTTGATAATAACAATAAGCTGCATAACCTACTGTTGTAGTAGGAGAAGAGAGGTATTATTTAAGAATCTAAACGTGCCCGAAGATATTAAGTATAATTTTATTTTGATGTCGTTTACCGAATGTCTGCATAATTCTAATCAATCCTTTCAACGCGTAAGATAGTCTCCACACATACGACCTTCCAAACTGCCTTTCATTCACATCACAGGCACCATCCTTTCCGCTGCACACTTATAAGACACAATACGGGTTACTATTTCGGTGCATAATAAACCGATGTAACTATCAATAATGTCTATTCAGATTGAATTTTATAGCATCGTAAAATATACTGGTGGTAGGGATATCGACGCTTCTGAACCCCGCTGCGCTGAAATTATGCATCGGTTATTTTAAAAAAAAGTGCGATACCTACCTACACGATCAAATGAAAAGGATAATGACCGGGTAGGTAATAGCATTTTTCTATGAAATAGTAGATTTTTTTAAACCGGTTCTAGAACCATGAGCTGAATACTTGGTTACAATCAGCGCGTCGATGTTCCTGCTACCCTGTATACCGATAATATGCGAGGTTTAATTATTGCTACATATCGTTTTAAAAATTGCAAATTAGTACATAACATTTGAATATAATAAGTCGTAGTTTTGCCAGATTAATAGCCAGTCTTTATGATACCTATATATATGTACTCAGTATATTCTTCTTTACTTGTATTATTTTGCCACTCAGTTACTATAGTAATGAGATAGTCTAAAGCCATAGCTCTTAGGCCGATATTTATAAACGTTACTTAGCATGTACTCAGGCTAAGCGTTATTCATGTCACTGTAGCACAACCGTATAACTACAAGTGCAAGATATAGACGGGGACATTTTTATGGGCAAATTCCACCAATGAAACTAAACGTGATCAGCACATCTAAACCGCGTTCAAGAGCTGACACTATTATTAACAGTATGAAAGCTTATGAACGCCGTTTGGATGTGCAGATCGCCTTCAATTTTATTGATGAAATTGGTCTTTTATAGATCCTTTAAAGATCTCGGCATAAGAATAAGCAGACATAAAGGTGCTGGAATGGTGTCCACGAATTGGAAAGAGGCTCCGGTGAACTACCTACCAGGTGGAATGACGACTTGCTGAATTTACATATAGTCATCAATGGAAGTGAGTCAAAACAGATCATATGACACAATGACTTTTGTACAGCAGTGGGCGAACACCAGCCAATAATAATTTGATGACAGCTTTCAAAGAGCTCGTACATTTGACAACTTCTCAACACTATAAATTGTCTTTGGTATCAGAATGCCACATTTGTTCATCAAACAAAACAGACAAGTAAAGAAAGATACACTAAGGCTACAATCTTTAAACGCTACTCAGGTCGTGCCTGACGTGTTCCTGTCTCTATGTTGTACTGCTCGACACTGACAGGTATAACGCTTAGCCAAATTACGAGCTAAGTAACGCTTATAGATCTCGGCCTAAGATTTCCCACTATTTGTGAAGTTGAATTCTGCGGAAGACTTTTTCGTGAAATTTCTTCTCCATAACTTTAGTGTACAGTATTATCAGGTTGTGTCAAACTATCAGAGGTCGTCCTAAGATCTTAGATTCATACGTCATAACACTTTTAATATAATTAATTAGTACGATATAACTTTCACTAGGTAAAGTACTTGTCTTTCATTTGTTAGTATAATATTACCGCACGTAACCTAACCAAAGCTGGTTTAATTAAGCTAAATGCTGGCAAACCTTATGTCTATATCTTACCTACTGTTAATAAAAACGAAGAATGGTGTTTTAGATCGAAGAGTTATAAATAAGTCATGAAAGTATGGGACAGAGATAATTTTAGCATACTTTAAATGAGCTCACCTAGGTGATGCCGATTCTTATGTTTCACCACCTACACTTCAATTTATTAGACTTGCTATCTTTTACTAACAGACAGTGCGAGAAAAGGACAGCGACGCCGTCTCGACGTTTTAGAACTGTAAAACTTGTTAACGTCTCGAACTTCAGCGTGTTTTGGGTCAACACGTGCTGACGAAACATAGAGTAGGGTCGTTTAGGTCCAAATGTAACAAAGATATAAATTTGCTTTCACGTGTCGTCCAATGCATGAAACTAGATATCAAACTCAAATTCACTTCTGTATCTTCCTCTTAGTATCGGAGAGACAAAGATAGCAACTCCCTGAAGAAAGTTTAGTTGGTGTATAACCGATTCTGCAACACTGGCCGAATGAGTGAACGAGTCATGAAAATTACACCAAATGCGAATTGGTGAGAATGTAGAGGCATGAGGAACAAAGTTCACTCATGCTTCATCAAAAAGGGGAATTCTCCGAACAGACAAGTTTTGTGTCTGGTGGTAAAATGCCCGACGATTACTGTTGGGACGTTGTACACAGGAAAAGTTTTTATCCAGTGCGCAGACTGTAACCATGAATTCAGCATATCATTCTAGACCCCCAGCACAGAAATTGTTCGCCGGTTATACAAAAAAAAAAACAGCTGTTCCATACATTTTAACCGCGTAGGTATTGCACTTTACTATGAAACAGCCGAAAATTTCTTCGCTGGGGGATCTAGAATGGTATGGTGAATTCATGGTTAAAGTTTGCGCACTGAATAAAAACTTTTCCTGTATACACATGTGACGATATAGATGCCGCCACAAGAAACACTAATTTATGATTAAATGAAGAAGTTTTAGTAGGCTTTTCTAACAAGCCAGTCGTGACTACGGAATAATATCAACAATATTATAAAAGATTAAATAGTTCTATAAAACGGATGCAATATTTTATATCATCATAAACACTACATCTATCTACATATCTATCGTGTGAAATGACTTTTATTTAAATATATTAAACTCTATTGAACGCCGAATAATTAGCAACAAGTTTAAAAGTCTTGGTTGTATATGATTTTATAAAAGTTTTCTTTTAAAAATATGGTATAAGATTTCAAAATGTATACAAGATAATAAGTTTAATATTAGGTACATGCAATTTTTTGTTTGTTTTTATTTTTATTTTGGTATAATTTATAGTGACTTTCCTAAGTTTAATTCTGTTCCTTGCTTTTTATATATTGTTTAATTAATTTACATCTATTTTCTGTCCTCGAAGCACCGAATAAACATTTTTTTTTCTCTACCTACATCGAAACGTGACATAGCAGTAAAGGGCCCAGGTTTATATAATTTAAATTAAAGCAAGTCGCGTACAAAAAGCAAGTCGCGTACGACATCCAAAAATATTTACTATATTGTATTTATACATTGCTCTTAAATTTGACTATATCAGTTTGTACGGCCGTCATTGGTTTATTACATTTTAATAATATTTTATACATAATATTGCTTTATGTTTGGTTTGAATTAGGAAAAGAGCTTTAAAAGCACAGTCTTCTAACTTTGAAGTTATTAAGTATGACGCAAAGTGATTTTCACAATGTTTTTTTACGGCCATCCTTATTTATAATAGGTCTTTACCTATGAAATTGCCGTTTTGTATGAAAAAATTTAAACGATTTTTTTTCATGTATTTTTTATTTGTAATAATCGAAGTAATCACCCATGCAATCAATGCATCTTTGCCATCGCAGTGGCAGTTTATTGATGCCCTTCTTAAAGAAATCAGCTGGACGGGAGGCAACAAATTCTTCAAAGGCATTTTGTACTGCCTCTCGGGTATTGAATTTTTTTCCCGCCAAGAAGTTATCCAAATTCTGGAAAAAGTAGTAGTCTGTAGGCGCAAGGTCTGGTGAGTAGGGCGGATGACGGAGAGCTTCCAACCCCAGTTCTTGCAACTTGGAGACCGTCTGCTGTGCAGTATGAGGTCGCGCGTTGTCGTGCAGGAGCAGCGGAGACGAGCGATTGACCAATGCTGGTTGGAGATGTGCCAGCTTCTCCATCATTGTGTTCAGTTCTTCACAGTACACATCTGCAGTAATGCTCACCCCGTTTGGTAAGAAACTGTGATGAATCACACCGGCGCTAGACCACCAAACAGTGACCATCACTTTTCTAGGGGTAAGTTTTCGTTTAGGGCATTGTTTAGGTGCTGAACCAGGATCCAACCAACATGCTGAGCGCTTGCGGTTATCAAACAGAATCCATTTTTCATCGCAGGTAACAATGCGGTTCAAAATTCCTTCATTTGTGTGTCTGTTGAGCAGTGCAAGGCACGTCTCGACGCGTACTTCGCGCTGACGATCATTGAGTTCGTGGGGCACCCATTTGTCAAGCTTTTATACCTTGCCAATTTGACGCAAATGGACCAATATTGTTTTGACGCTAACGTCGAAAGCTGCTGCTAATTCAGCCGTAGATTGTGTATCATCAGCTTCCACAATCGCCTTTAATTCGTCATTGTCGACCAAAGTCTTCGGACGACCGCGAGGTTCATTTTTCAGGTCGAAATTTACAGAACGGAAGCGAGCAAACCAATAACAGGTGGTGCGTTGGTTTGTAGTGTTAGCTCCGTAAACGTCGTTGATGTTGCGTGCCGCTTGTGCCGCGTTGCTGCCACGACGGTACTCATATTCCATAATTACTCGAATTTTTAACATATCCATGATGACGAAAAAGATTGAAATGCGATGAAAATGTAACACTAATCAATAAACAAATGACTACTTTTGGAAAAAAAAATCCATGTTTTTAAAATAAAATTAATTTGAAATTAGAATTCTTACCCAAACAAAAATTATTTTGATTTGAAATGGCCAGTACTGCAAAACGGCAATTTCATAGGTAAAGACCTAATATTAATGGCGGCGATTGTAATTGTTGTATTTACGCAAACACTTGTGTCAAAAAATACTTCATCGATCATTTAATTTAACATAAAAGCGAAATTGGAAATACATGGGCGTAAAGTTGATTATCTTTATTCAATGCTTGGTGGATTCCCCCTCCCTCCCGCTTCCTCTCACAGAGAGGTGGCCTGTGTTCCAGCCGTGGTAACATTATAGGCTGAATATTAACTCAATACTTTCCGTCTATAAAATACTTCATCGAGAATTTCATTTGACACATACGCGAACCTACTGACACTACTGTCCAGAGAAGAATCTGATAGTTAAATTGTGACTACATTACCTATATCTATCTACATAAAAACCGGGGCCCCGGTAAACGTTTACCTTACTCTAGCTATGCCACGGATGAGGTATGAAGCGGGTCCTAGTTCAGCATCGTATGCCTATCGTATATGTTGCGGCGCTGCTCCCGGACCTGGCGCTTCCACTTGTCCTGTTGGTGTGTCACTCTGTTCAGCACGTTGCCACGCGCTCCCATTTGCTGTGATGGTCCACCGAGGGTGCCCTCGTCCTAGAAATGAAACAAGTTCATGTTTAATATCTATTTCAAAATTATTTGATGAACACGTAAACCAAATCTGTACTGAGGGGTAATTGCCATAATACTCTATCAGTTGGAATCGCTTTCATTCTGACAGTTCAGCAACGTTCGTAGCGTTATTTAGGTACGTTGCTAAGCAGACAATTTTTTCGAACATATGAAACAATAGATTAGCAATAACTTTAAAAATTATTCCGATTCTGATTAATAGTGTGTCATGCAATTAGGGTGCAGATTTAATTCTTACGCAATCACTGACTAATGACCAGTGATCGGATAATCGGGCATTAATATACCTAAACTTCACTTTTATTCCCACGAAAGAATAATACGGACAGTATGCCTTTCAGAATCCCGGATCCCGGAATAGTTTGAAATTCTGAGATCGCTAAAAATATTACCTGCATACAAAATATAGTTAGAACTCGTGAAAATTAGACATTTTCAGTGAATAATGCTTACATACTTACTCGTACTTTCAAGACGGCTGTTCCTTGTAAAACTGTCATTGTATTTTTAGATTTAATAAGCCGATTCTAATGGAACTTTTAATTTACAATGAAAGTTTTTATGAGAACTGGTTTAGTAACAGGCCAGCAGCCTTAACTACTTATGGAATTGAAACAATTATAATTTTATGTGTAGCACCATTTATTTTCGTACAAAAGCAAATTGTTCAATCCCGGGAACCCGGGATTACTTATTCATTCAGAAAGGAATGTCTATATTATTCTTTCGTGGGATGAAGTTTAGGCATATAAGCGCCCGATTATCTGATCATTGCTAATGACAGCTACACATTTATTATCTTTAGAAGGTCCCAATGTTCCAACTACAGGATCAAATTAAATGAGCTAGCAAAATTCCGTAATAAATTGATGATTTTTTGGGATCAACGACCACTGGTGACGACCTCTTGGAGTATGATTTGAAAAGAAAAAAACGTATTTTTTTGTGGTGTTTGACTGTGAAGTTTACGCAAAAAAAACTGATTTCGTAAACTTATATTTCAAGTGACTACACTACCTGCAGTTGATACACCCAAAATAAAATACATATTTTTTTTTAGTTTTTAATTTGATCATGTTCGTTCGTCGATACCTATCAGGCTTGCGGAGTTTCGCTAGCTAATTTAATTCGACCCTGTATATAACCACGTTTTCCAACAATTATTGTTTAACAGCGTTCAGCCTGCGCCTGCGCATATGAAATGGTTTTTCTTGATTATCTTCTTGAGTTTAAATCAAAGTAACATTTATTTTCAGCCAAGCACCAGATCGTTGTTATTTATAACTTTGTATGCATTTTTTTTAGTTATTCTGGTACATATCTATTTATGTAAAAATGAATCCCTATTTCCCTTGGTCACGGCATCGCACGTGAACGGCTGGACCAATTTTGCTAATTCTTCTTTTGTTGTGTTTGTCATTTTCAGGAGAAGGTTCTTAGGAAAGAACAAAATGAAGAAGGTTGCGCGTAACTACATATATAAAATGCGAATTCAATATTCATAGTTAAGACAGGACAACGTCTGCCGGGTCAGCTAGTTTACTTACAAAAAACGATAATTGGACAATTATTTTCAGTGCTTATTATGACTAAGACTTGCAGTGCTTATTACGATTTAAACGTTTTTATTTTAAAGAGTAAATGTTAAAAATATTTATAAATAACAACTATCTATTACTACTACTTTGCTAAAAAATGGAACTTTGATTTATATTTAATAAAATAATCACGACAAACCAATAGAAATGCGACGTTGCCAGCCCGCGTGGGATGGACGCTGTTAAATAACATTATTAAAATGTAATTGAAAAATCACTCTACGTAACCTCAATTTTCAAATGAAAACCATCTGTAGGGTGATTTAAAATTAGAATTTCGGGTTTTGAGTATTCAAATAAACATATCGAAGCTCTCAATTTGTAATTACCACTACAAATTTGCATTCACATTACATATTGATAATGTTCTAATAATAATAACAATTCTCCTGTAACTGTTATTGACTTAGCTAGTGAAGGTAATCGAACACAACGAACACAACCAAAAAGAGAAAAATAAAAAATGCAAGAAAAGGAAACCCGCCGGCTAAAAACGACACGACAATGTGACAAAAAACGAAACCAAAGATAGCTACTTCCGAAAACACAGCTATTTTTAACTTGTAGTGTTTTTTAGGAAGTCGATTGTAGAGTGTTTTTTTTTGTGTTTCGTAATTTTAATTACCTATTATTGTATTGAATCAAGTTCTTCTAACTTAACAGGCAGCTGTGCTGCTGGGGAGTTTGTTGCGCTACTTCTTCTTCCCAGCTAAAGCACTAGGAAGTGGTGAAGGGCGGGCGTTTTGGGGGGACTGTCTTATGTAATTTTATTTTGACGTTCAAAAAGAGCTGACTCTCAGCCTAGTTTGAATAAATGACTTTTGATTGATTTGATTTGATTTAGAGCGTCGGTTTACGTGTCACTCACGTATGTATGACAGACAGTCTTGAACATCGATCTTGCAATCTTGCAATTGCAACTTAGAATTGATTAGTTAGATGTACTTTTTTATTGAAATTAAAGAGACTGAATAAGGTTTGTGTTTATATTATTAGATTTTCCTTAAAAAAACATTCTCATCTGTCTCCGGCCCCGCCTCCGACGTCGACTCCGGTTCCGATTCCGATAAAACAACTCCGATTTCGGGTCCGGTAAACCCACCTCCGTTACATCCCTAGATAACAGTACCCGTACATATGTTCCGTTGTATTGATTAGTTCTCACTCTTTTTTGGAGCCATGGTGAATACCGGGAACATCTGGATACTGGCATGACGTACTTGAGCGTTGATCGAAGAAACGTTTTATTTGACTTGATTATTTTGCATAAATGATAAATGATTTTATTTCTGTAAGTAGGTTTGTACAAACACTTTTACACGTCAATCATATTTTTTAAACTAGATGAGGTCGGCGTTTCCTGACTACTCTGAGAAGAAAGGCCGAAACAAACTCAGAGGTCACAGTCTCTTTTAAGGTCCAAACATTATCTTGGTCAGATCATGTGAAAACCATGTGGATTGGTGTCTGAAATGGTCTTTTGAGGAAAGAACCACACAGATTGAGTGGACCTGTCCAATCAGTGCACACATTTATGAGTAATCATACAGCTCAACTCAGAACTTGAGGAGCTCAAAGATTTTATCGTGTTTTGTATGTTATGTGTGAAAACGGGTAAAACTAAGAATGCAGAAAAAATAATCGTTATGTTCTCATTTGCATTTTTTCAGCAAGAGAATAGGTTGTTTATGTATTTATTTTTCAGCGACTTGCAGTTGCTTACCTTTTAGATAGATGTACCTAATGCTAACTTTTTATACAACTTTCGCTGTAAACTGACGCGGTTTGATCGACCTCAACATAATTTATAAAGGCCCGTTAACATAATTTTCTTAATAAATCCGAATGCTGAAGTTAATAATGTTAAGTCCTAGTTTTAGTCAGCTGATATGTCATATGTCAAAATCTAGGCGAGCAGAGTGGTTTATAAAACGACGCCCACATAATTATTACCCGGCAGACTCAGCTGTGGTTCCGGCTGCGCGCTCCGTAGCGGAGCACGCAAGAGACCACGCCCGCTCCGCGACGGACGCGGCACAGACGGAGCGTCCGCGCCACGAGCCGCTCAACGCTCCGCTTCAAGCGCCGCGCTAAGCTCCGGGGTTCCATAAACGAAGCCTAAGATAGGAAACGGCCTCATATACATTTAAAAACATTTCGACACGACCAACGTATTTTATTTAATACTAGCTGTGCCCGCGACTTCGTCCGCGTGGAATTTAACAAAAAAGTATATATTAATAAAAATAAATGACATTTATAAAATAAAAGTACCCTAAGTTACTCCTTATTACATCAGCTGTCTACTAGTGAAAGCCCCGTCAAAATCGTTTCAGCCGTTTCAGAGATTAGCCGGAACAAAGAGACAGACAAAAATTGAAAAATATGTTATTTTGCAGCTGTCTGCTAGTGAAAGCCCCGTCAAAATCGTTTCAGCCGTTTCAGAGATTAGCCGGAACAAAGAGACAGACAAAAATTGAAAAATATGTTATTTTGATATATGTACCTACCGTGTATACATCCATATGTATTTAGTAAAAAGCGGTTATTTTAATAATACAAACAGACACTCCAGTTTTATTTATCTGTAATAGATTGTGTTGAGTGTAAAAGCGGTTTTTTACAGAAGACATGAGAAGCATTCGTATTTATTTATGAAGCATTCGTAAATTCGAGCTTAAGATGATGTATACGAAATATTTCCGATTTCGCTGACTTACGTGATTTTACAGACGTGGTTTGTTTTACAGTTTTTTTTTCCTATAATTTTTTATGCAAAACATGAAACATTATTTTATAATGAATGTGGTATTTTTTTATTAAAATAAAATAATTAAAATAATATTAATTAATATTTATAATTATAATATAATTATTTGCCTAGCTTTTGCCAGCGGTTTCGCCCTCGTGAAGTTCAGAAATTGTCCCACGGGATCGTACTACCGAGATGAAAAATCTTATATGTTAATAAACTCTATCTGTGTGCCAATTTTCATCCAAATCCGTTCGGCCGTTTTTACGTGATTGAGTAAGAAACATCCAAACGTCTAAACATACAAACTTTCACATTTATAATATAAGTAGCCGTTTGTTTGCGTTTTGCGTGGATGTGACGCATGTTTCCCTCGACCTTTTCTTATTTATTTTTTTGTGTTCCTTTTATTTTTGCGTCATGTTTACCGCAAATAAACGTTTTTCTTTCTTTCTTTTCTAAGATTTTGATTAATCGACCTCAAACTGGCGACTGTTTTGGGTTTTTTGCTAATCACAAATTTAAGAATTGTTTTAAAAGTAAGTCTTATAACCAAGCAAATCAGCAAAAACGGCAAAATTTCTCTCAATCATAAAATTGTGTTTGTTTAAATTGGATTCACCCACGTATTTAAAAAATTGTGAATATTTAATAAAAATATTGATATTTTTGTTAGCATTTCTCTGTAATCATCGGCTGATGAGTTATACGTAGGCAGTGTCAATTTAGCGTAGCGAAATATATTACATAACAAGTACACAACTTTTTAAATAATAATATAACGTGTCTTTGCCACATTCTAATGTAATAACTACTAAAAACAGCTTTAACATCTACACCAGATTTTTTGAGCTGCAGTTGTTTGACAGTTTTTATCAATGCAATCTCGACATGTAAGTATACCGAATGTCAAGATGATACTAGGATCTTTGTGCGAAGATCCTGGCTGCAGAATCTGCTCATTCATACCAAGAAATATAGTGGTAAGAACGGAAACAATATGCAGTTTCGGCTTGAATGTCAAAGAAAACCGGCCAAGTGCGAATCGGACTCGCACACGAAGGGTTCCGTACTACAAGGCAAACAACGCCGAAAAAAAAAAGGTTTCTCGTATGGTGAACCTTTAATTTTTCACTTTATTTTTATTATTTGTTGTTCTAGCAAAAGAAATACACATTCTGTGAAAATTTCAACTGTCTACTTATTACGGATCATGAGATACAACCCGCTGACATACACAGACAGCGGAGGCTTTGTAATAGGGTCCCGTTGGTTACCCTTCGGGTACGGAACCCTAAAATATCAGCTTACAAAAATCCACCTTACAAACAAGTGAAACTAAATAAAAGCTGCTTTTTCGGCTGATTTTACCTGCTTGAAGCCCCTTGTTTATTAATCAAATATATGGCTATTATAGCTACGTTTTAGTATGACAATAGAAGCATTGGCCAATCTACATTTATTGACAATTTCATTTTTAAAATGGAAAAAAACCGCTATTTTCCTTAATCGACATCTATCGTGAAAAACGATAATTTTTCGGGTTCCTAGACTTCACAAAACACGGAATCGCTGCGCTAACAGCGTGTAAGCGAGGCGCCAAATGTGCGCTGACCACAAAACTTTTGTCATCTACGTCATTCAAGGCAGTCAGATTCTGTACGATTAGTGTCGTAGTGCATGTAAACGGTGATTCGCTTGGTTTGTATGGAACGTGTAGACAGTGACTACCTGTAGGAATCGCCGCAGAGACTTCTCTGTCCAATAAAGAGATATTATGGAAAGGGCAATGACCGCTATAGCCATGCTCAAACTCAAATAGATCCAAGTAAACTTACGTCTTCATTGGTGTGCTCCTGGTACGAGGCCTTAGCGCGTTTGTTGATGAGCGGGTCCAGACAGATGAGGAAGCCCATGTACACCACCAGCAACATGATGACCCAGATCACGATAATAACCACCACCTGGAAATTGTGGATCACAGCATTTTTTATATTGTATCTCAGTATGTATGTCTCGCGGCATACGCATACGGGTCGATCCATCAGGTTAAGCTACGTTTGTCGCGGTTGCTCCGTCGAGGGGTGACCATCTTTACATACCAAGACCCGTTCGAGCCGGAAAGCACGTTAAGCCGTTGGTCCCGTTAGTCATTCGTGAATCTTTGACAGTCGTTACGGGTCGACAGGAGCCGGAAAGTCTGACAAACAGGCTTACCAATTAATGTCGTCAAGTGACTAACAACGAGTAGACTAGATAAAAGATCCGTTGTTGTCCGATAACAAAAAAACTATCAGATGCATCACCAGTTACATCCAATTGAATGCATGATGCCAACGTACCTTGATAATGGTTGTGTTCCTGTTCTCGTATTTGCACTCGCATCGGGGACAAAACTCTTGCTCCCGGCCATTGATCTGATCAGCCACAAGCGGCAGGATCACCGATTCACAGTTGCTAACCGAAAAAAGAAATAAAATACGAATCAATTCGTGTTTTAACAGGCGCAAGCAATATGAACGCAGAACATATACACATAATGTTACATTGCAAAGTAAAATTTATAGAAGTATAAACTCGCAAGCTGAAATCCCTGGTGACATCATGGGCGTTTTGTGAAAAATCTCAGAAGCCGACCGGGCTTCTGAGATTTTACACAAATTGTTTTGTCACAGATTGTTTTTTAATAACGGACGCAGTTGATAAGAATCATGATACAAAAGCCTTTGTATAATGTAATTTCTAGGTTTTCGCCGATGACAAATAGGTTTGTAAACACAGTAAATATTATGCTTAATTTGTATCATAGTGTTATTTATGTCTCAATACTATGTCTGCAAAGTAGCCGGGGGTTATGTGACATTTGCATTTCAGAGATGCATATCATGAATAGAAATCAAAGCGCATTGAGTCGATTTTTTTTAGATTTTCAATTGTGACTCTTAGCTATCGACTTGTAGTCTCGTTTTACACGTAATTTCTCGCTTGTAGCGATTATTTGCATAGGCGATAATGTCAGGCGACTACTTATAGCAGTTGTATCATGCATTTAAAAATAACTAGCTGTTGCCCGCGACTTCGTCTGCGATTCAGGATGAAAATTAGCCTTTGTCCTTACCTAAATAGAAAATCATCATCTGCCTAAAGCGGTTCACTTGGCAAGGTCCCCCTCAAATCGCATGCCAAAGTGGCACGCGAATGGAGATTTGATCTTGAACTATTTTAATTCAGCGGCTACAAGGCCTCACAAACAGCACCCTAATAGCGTTACACTATTCTTCACAATCTAACTTTTTTTTAAAGATATAGCTTCCCCTTGTTTCAATATTCAAAAAAATAGTGTGCTCAACAACGTAAAAAACGGAATAAATGTTGTAGAACTGACAAAATAAAAGCCATTCTTTCTATGAGTGTGTTACGCAATTATGCGACCTCTGATCAAATAGCCAAGACAGTAACTTGTGTCGTCCAGCTCAGAAGTATCAATCAGAGTATCAATTGTTGAACATAATCTTTGACAAGTCATTCATGATCTTGGTTGGTTCTTGGTTTGTTTTCTTAGTGGTCAGATTAGATGGCAGTTTTAAGGACTATAATAATTATGGTTGTTGCAAAATGTGTTTTTAAGCAAGAAGGGTGTAAGGGTGTAACAATGGGTTGCTACTCTTTTTAAGGTGGAAGCGCCAAGGTAGCCCGCGAAATTCAAATTTTGTTACGTTTTTTTGAATTTCCAGGTCACTGTCAGGTTGTATGGTGATCTAAATATGATTCGCGACCGTATCAAATATGGCTTTACAGAATCATAATCATTAGAATCAGCAATACATCTCTATAAGTTCATATTACTCTAAAGAATGACTATTTCATGAAATTATGACATTTGAGGGCAATTCTAACTTATGGAGTTGTATTGCTGATTCTAATGATTATGATTCTGAAAAGCCTTATTTGATACGGTCGCGAATCATATTTAGGTCACCATACAACCTGATACTGACCTGCAAATTGCAAAAAACGTAACAAAATTTGAATTTTGCGGGCTACCCTGGCGCTTCCACCTTAAGGGCTTTTTACAACACTCACAGTGATCAGGATGCTAATTTATTTTCAAATAATAAGTCACTAAGGGCTGATTTTACAATAGTCAGATAGCTTTTATCTAAGGAATAAATATGTTGGGTTGACAGCTTTTGTATAGGAAATATGCCAAAATGTCAGACTTATTCTTCAGATAAAAGTTATCCGACTATTGAAAAATCAGCTCTTAATCAATTGCCTTTAGTAAATTGCTAGCCAAATGCAGCAAGTCTAAGGCTGAGGTCTAAAAACATTATTTAGCTAGCACTTTGTCTACTATTATTCCTGTCTTAAGACAGGAACATGATAAATTCATAACACAAGATTAGTAACGTCTATAGACCTCAGCCTAAGTATGACAGTTACGGTTTTCAATAAAAGTTCTTTATAACATTAGCAGGAAGCAGTGCGAAAAATCTAGTAGCACATCAAACACACAACAAAGCAGCAGAATGCAACAAAAGAGAATACAATGGCAAAATGCATCTACAATCGGGCAAATTGAACAAATAGTGTAACTACAAAGGCTTAGGCATGAATTGCTGATTGAGAGGTCATCTCAGCCATTTAACTATTGAGATGAATCTAATCTCATCGCAGCAGAGAGCATTGACATAGGGATTATGCAATTTTATCATTTTATCTTAGACTAGGTTCTGACCGCCACTTGATTCGCTTGAAAGGACGATGACCGATAGCGTCCTACAAAATTAAAACTTAGTCAACCGACTTGAGATGTATCTCATTTAAAGGTCTTGCTACTGATCATTCTTTACAATGGCGACGACCGTCAGAAGTGGGGTTTTCAGACAAAAGTACGAAATGTAATGGTACAACTGTGGTACTAAATATGTTTAATTATTAAAAAATTGACTGTTGAATTTTTTGATCCCTTTGTTTCTTAATTGGTAGAGCCACACACCCCTAATCATTTTTATCGTAATTTTGCTACATGAATTTTTAGCGGTGTACAGAAAGAATACACCTTCTTTCGACATAGTGCCGAGGTCTGCAAGTAAAATGGGATGTGTGACCTCGGGGCAGGCAGACATTATGAAATTAAAGGCGATACGTTTTTGCCACTTGGCTACGTAACTCTAAAATAGGCCTCTTAAGGTAGAATAATAAATGCTAAGTTACAAAAATATATTATAAACTTTAGTTGTTACCTGAGGGCAGATTTTTCCGTCTTAAGATACCACCAATTAATAAAATTGATGTTACAACAGATTTGTCTCAATCATATTCTCAAACAAAGTTTTTAGTATTGAAAAATCTGCTCTTGATAATATCTAATTATCAAGGGCAGAGTTTTGAGGTTTCCTTACCATTTGTTTGGTGGTACATTGGCAGATTTCATGAAAGGGCTTCGGTCAGCACCCATGGTGTTGTTCAGCACAGCAGCCGGGCTTGGGCAGACACATTTGCAACGGTTATCTTCATAAGAATGTCCCTGTAATGCCATAATTTCGATAATGTTAGGTTTAGTTTGATAAATTATTTTTGCCTAATTAAAGGCAATATTTCTATAATATTAGGTTTAGTTTGATACATTATTTTTGCCTAATTAAAGGCAATAGGCCTTGTTTTCTAACACACAGTGTGGCAGGGACATTTACGCGAAACCTGTTACCATGATTCAGTACATGATATTGGAATGCCAAGAAATTTTTTGTTGGTTATTTTTTTTTTAAAGTAGCTGATCCACTCAAAAGTGTTTTACTATTAAATTTTTAGGTTTTTTGCCACATATTGCCACTTAAAAAATTTGGAATGGTCTTTTTGCACAATGTTTTCGCGTTCTACCATTTTGAATTTTGAATTTCTATTTTACTGTTTATTTTCTAATTTGAATGTTTGTTTTTAATTATAGTAAATTTTTAAATTTTATTCTTATTTCGATTATGATTTTGTTTTTTTATTGTTTAATTTTTAACACGCTTTTATTAGCTTCATACGTATGTTAGTATGTGCCTATGTAACGGAAACTTTGAATATGATTTTTACCTCCTTCATAACGTCGTCTCCTTCAAAGTATTCAAAATTACACATCAGAAAAACAAAATCTTAATCGAAATCAAAACAAAAAACCGGCCAAGTGCAAGTCGGACTCGTGCATGAAGGGTTCTGTACCATTAACTATAAAAACGGCATAAAAAAATCAACGTTTGTTGTATGGGAGCCCCCCTTAAATATTTGTTTTTTTTTAATTTAATTATTTATTTTAAAAGTGATTATAACTAAATATTCTGTGAATATTTCAAGCGTCTACCTGTTGCCGTTATCAATATCGAGCAAAACAAGCAAAAAAATCACGTTTGTTGTATGGGAGCCCACTAAATATTTCTTTTATTTTTTTTTTAGTATTTGCTGTTGTAGCGGCAACAGAAATACATCATCTGTGAAATGTCAGCTGTCTAACTATCACGGTTCATGAGATACATCCTGGTGACAGATGGACGGACAGTGGAGTCTTAGTAATAAGGTCCCGTTTTACCCTTTGGGTATGGAACCCTAAAAATTATTTGCTATTTCTTCTGAACAGTGCCATATTAGCACAACAAAGCAAACCAGTATTTTGACTTTTGTTATCAGAAATGTTTACAATTATAGTACATTCTTAGGAACACATGGCTACACATCAAGCTATACGTTTCCAGTTTATGCTGATCTCGCACTGTACGGAAATCCTACACAATGAAAAAGCATTTAAGTTTGAAACGGGGAAGTTTAAAATGTGACAATAACAGTCTAGGGTGGTACTTCTATTGTTTCGGCTCACACAATTGAAATAAATGAAATGACAATGGCCATCAGTACCTATATTTTTCAGACTTCAGAATGCAGTATGATTGAGATTTCTTGTTGAAAAACAGTTTCAAGAATTAGATAGAGACCAATAAAAGGAACTAGAAAAGAACAGTTTTAGACTTCAACTCTTCATTACTGGATTTTGTGCAAGAGACCACAATTTAGCCAATATCACATAAGTTATGATACCATCAAAATGTGGAGATTGATCAGTAAGATTTTATTTTTAACAGTGAAAAGACTTTTTTTTCCTCAAGTTGATATTATAAATCTGTGATTTTCTATCATTCTTTGCTATGCATACCTTCTCTTTTTCCGAAATGTTTAACCAGATCATATACAGGATAATTTTTTAACCAGTGCACAAACCGTAACCATGAATTCAGCATATCGTCGGCCTAATTCGTTAACCTGCTAAGTCCATTTTTCGACAAACTGCTAAATAATTGTTTTTCTAAATTTTATAAAATGTGTATAAGTTATGCTGCTACATATATTGTTAAAATATCAAGAAAAATTATGGAAACCAACGGGATTTTCAGAATTTTGATTGCTAAATTAATAGAGATATTATTCAGATTTTTCTTGTAAACTATGTCAAAATGAACTTAGCAGGTTAACGAATTAGGCCGACGATATCATTCTCTACCTAAGAATACCTACATGTGGAATGCAATACAGTATTGAGTATTGAGTATTGACCCCCGAGTGCAGAAATTTTTCATTGGTTATACAAAAAAAATTCGCTGTTCCATACATTTTGACCACGTAGGTATTGCACTTTTCTATGAAACAGCTGATTTCTTTTTGTCGAATTCATGGTTACAGTTTGCGCACTGGTTAAAAATGTATCCTGTATATATAAGGAGTCAAAGAGTGGAAAAGGGAGTCCCATCATCATCAGATCATTAAATGGTGGTTCAGGTGAAATCTACAAGATAACTAGCTGTCGCCTTCTTTCGTAGCAGAATTTAAAATAGTTTATTTTTCAGAATAATGTCTAATGCAAACTAAGAAAGCAAATTTAATTGTGTAAGTGCAATTATAATGGTAAGATTTAACCACTTCAGATACATGAAGGAAGTACTTATCAACGATCGTTATCAAAATGCATATAAATAAAGATTAAGAGATTCGTTGAAGTAAGATGAAGGAAGACGAGTCATTGAAAGTTGCGCAGAGAAACTACACTAGAACATATGGAAACTATCAACACCTAATGCAGCATAGAATACTGTAATAACATAAGCCCGTCAATAAAACAAATGGTTAAAATATTGACAATATTTAGATCAAATAGCTCAAAAGAACAGAAACTATACTACTGATTTACTGAAAAAATATATTATCTACTCACAGACACGAAATCGGCACAAGCCGCAGCGAAAACAAGCACGATCAATTTGAAATACATCTTGAATCACTAGGAAAACAAAATTTGTGCGCAAATCTTTGTGCAACGACGATTTTGTAACAAACAAAACTTGAAAATAATTTAATTTATCACCACAACAGGACTAGCATCGGCCATTGACATATACGCATTTTGTTGAAAACTAGTGATGTGATGTGCCAGTGCCAGACAGTACCAGGTGCGCCGCTGTGCGAGTCAAATAATTGAATTACATTAACCGAGTAACTCGTACCAAATAGTAAACGAGTAAAAACAGGATACAGTTTTTAACCACTCGAATCAGCTCTATAGAGTGAGTGAGTGAACGCCGAAGTTTTATTTTCGATGTTCTATTCGTTGGTGATATGTTCCACATTGGTAGTCTTAGTTTTTACTATAGGTATTACATTTTTCCTTATCAACACTATGATTGAAGTTAGTCTTTTAGCTATGATGTAAATTAATGTAATTTTGATTAGTGAATGGTGATGCCATAACTTCTAAATGCCAATATCAAAAATAAATACCTACCTGTTAATTTTCTTTTATAAAATGATGTGTAGACGTCGGCCCATCAAGCTATCCCAAACTGACAAATTTTCCCAATTGAATATGAACTTTATATATTTTAGTATTAAAGTTGAAAAACTGTCAAATAAAATTGACAGATTGGGGTAACTTGATGTGTTGGCCTCTGTACAACTTCACGTACAGCTATTGACAACCATTTGATACGCTACTGTACCGAAGCGAATATCAATCAATGTTATCGTAAGAGTCCTATGTTCTGGCGTAAAACCAAAACACGAAAATTTTGTCAGTTTAAATTATGGGCCGCCAAAAATACCACATATAACACAGATGCCACGGATACGGGTTGTTCGAAAGAGATACTGTGGCCCCTGGCACACAGCCAACTGAAGGAACATGGGTGAGTTTTAGTCAGAACAATTCTGACACGCCCTTCTGCTCCACCCAGAGCGGGAGAAGTTACTAGATGATTTCCCACCCTTAACAAAATCAAAGACTCAGGAACTTTTATGTTACGATAACACAAAAGTAGCCCAACTTTTTTGTTATGCTTGTTTCATATTATGGTATCTAATAAGGAAATAAAATAAATGAGATCCGGGATATCGTTCATTCGGGATGCAGTGATCTGGGATAGTGTAAATTCATTCGGGACAAAGTGATTCGGGCTGCAATGTAGGCACCCCAATGCACTTTTGAATTTAAAGTTATTTCTGCAAATACTTACTTTTTCTGAAATAGCATCTAGTCAAAATCAAAAGTCATTTATTCAAACTAGGCTGAGAGTCGGATCTTTTTGAACGTCAAAATTTTATAAGTCAGTCTGCCCCAAAACGCCCATCCTTCACAACTTCCTAGTACTCTAACTGGGAAGAAGAAGTGGCGCAACAAACTCCCCAGCAGCACAGCTGTCTGTTAAGTTAGAAGAACTTGATTCTATACAATAGTAGCTACTTAATTAACATTACGAAACGCAAAAATCATTAAATTTGCCATAATTATGTCAGCTAGCACACGCCAATATACCATCAAAACATTGAAAACTATAGGTACTCAATAGCTCAAGTAGAAAAAAATAAAAAAACGTGAACAGAACTTAGAATCTAAATGAAAGCCTCCAGCCATAAAGGCTGTGCCCGCTTACATATGCAATTCTGTATTATATAAATATTGCTATGACTTGAAAAGTTAAACTAGGACCTTTGGAATAAAGTTAATGAAAAGTTAATACAAATAACAATAACAAAACCATGGTCAGCAAAACGACCAGTCACCACAAGCAGCACCCGTTCACGAGCATAACGCAAGGATCAGCTATTACCCACCTGGCCATATTTGAGGGAAGGAGGCAACCAGGTAGTTTCATGCCATCAAGGTTTTTTAGACCTACTTTTTGCCACCATTTGGGAATGAGAACCTAACAGTAGTAGTCCGATCTAATCAGCACATTATCGACTAAAATTGGAAATCAACTAAAAAGTGTTGTAGCTGTTAGTAAGCAATAAAAATATGTAACTGCTAGCGCCATCTAATGTACAAATGTAGGCATTAAATTAAGCATGTAGTGTTGTTCAAAGTTGCTTTCTGGCAATCACTTGCTTAATGCTTTATAAACTTTTTTATATGCTTTATTAGAGCATGATATGCATAGGTACTTGTTACGGCCAAACGGGCGGGCGCGAATAAAATAAGCGCGGTGTTGTCAGAGCGGAATAATATCGCGTTTATGAATTTATTACGATAAAACGGAACAGTAAAAAAAACAATGAACTTTCCTTCATACTATCCAGGCTTAGTACTGTCTATAACTGATTAAGTGTTATTAATTCCTACACACAAAACAACAACACAATATCTCACTCACTCAATCGTCCTTACACAATTATAGGTTTATACATACTTAATCAATATCCTATCACTGTTTATTTACACTAAAAAAGCACGAAGCACAATAGCATTTATATATACATATTACGTTACGTGAGCCGCCCGATATCGCGATATTGGACGCGGTGCGTAAAACGATTACGCACGCGACCGACCGAAAGCAAACGATAGCATGCGACGTGCAACGGACAGAGACAGAGAGTGCGATGTAAAGCAAAAAGCAAATAGCAACAAGTGAGAGCCACGATAGCATTTGCTTAATGTTATGCATGATTAAGACAAGCGCGGTGCTTTATTTTGCTATATGCTTTAAGCATGACAATAAAAATAAAAGTGAGTCTAAAAACTTTACAAACGAATTTAAATTTTTTTTCAGGGCCCACTCAAGAGTTATGTTTTGAAGATAGCTGCCGCGCAGCCGTTTGAAAATGACAACTGTTAGTGTTGAACAGTAGTGATTAGCAGCAGGTCAGTAGTCTTCGTTATGAGTAAGTGTTTTGAGCAAGGAACATTTAAACCACAAGCGGGTTTTGAGCAAGGAACATAAATACCACAAGCGGAGCAGGGCAGTGCTGTAAATAAATACAATTATACATTGGCACCGAAGAAGTTTGCCGACGGTAAAGATTATTGTAATTAATAACAATAAAGTCCTACTATGTTCTAATTAATGTATAGTATATGTAATATATAATAATATTTGTCTGTAATATACTTTTACAATATTTCAGGTGCAAAAGTGCTTTGTATTTATGGCTCTTGCATTCACGATGCAAAATGCCTCCAAACATCTGTAGAGAAGAATAAATATCGAATATATTACGTCGGTTTTAAAAGGTAAGTTATTTTAGCCTGTTGAACATTGCTGGTGATAATAAAATCTATCTCTGTATTTTTTTTTACCTTTGTAATAAGATGCTATGATGTCATTTCAGATTTGAGGAGTGGGTTCCTGAAAACCGTGTTGAAATACTATAAGGGGAATGTACGGCGGCAGCAGGGGCTTCAGATGGTAGAGAATCAGCGGTCCCTCAAGCCTTAAAGAGGTAGATACTGTCTCTGTGTTTTCAGAGACCATGACTAATCATTGTTTATTAAGCTTGGGTAAATAATACATCAATGCTACAATACCACATTAACTGACACTTGCATACATTATACTTGCCTCAATTACTTGGGCAAAAAAGTTATAGACCGTTGAACTGAATCATTGAATTACTTATCATCAATTTCAATATTATAATAACCACTCTAAAACCAGTATCATCAGCAATGTTCTTATTACTTTTAACTCAAATATGTTACAAAATGTTAATTGCAGGTTAAAGAATCATATCATTGGAATACTAAAAATTGGTGGATTTAATCTATTCTATGTTTAAAATTCCCTCATGAAATATTGTTATTTTTGTACACACCCAACTAGCACTCAAATAGATATAGAATAAACCCTCTGTCTGCATTAACTACCCAAGCCACAATTTTTTTTTTACTACGTCTATGTTTGCGCTACAAGCAATAGCAAATTAATAATACATTATTATCTTGTTAGATCCTCATGGAACTTCCCATATCAAGGTAAACATTGTAATGCACTTTGTATTTAATGTGTACCTATTATAATAACCATTATTGCTTAACTTTCCAGTCCGTGGTAAAGATCAGAAGTGTGAAATGCCAGCTACTGCCAATCCAGTCATGGAAGAGTCCAGGGCTACTAGATGTGTTGGTAATCATTTTTATTTATATCACCTTTTATTATGGGTAATATTGAGTCAGCTGTGATGCAAAATTTGTAGGAGGCCTATATCTAGCAGTGGCAGATGTTAGGGGTAACATGATGATGATATTAAGTACCTGTTTTTACCTGTCTTTACCAGACTGCGCCAGAAGGAGGGTTATTAGTCCAAGATCCCAGAGCTTTAAGACATAACTTATTTTCACAAAGATGAAGCCTGAGGTTCTGAGTAAGGTCTCATGTACTTTTAATACCTGCGTGTTTGTGGAGTTCGCTCAGTGTCACCTGGGCAAGTACCAGGTGAGAAAGGCAAATAAAAATAAGAGTTAGTTAACTTAAATTTACATGGCTGAGTTTTATGTATATTTGGTTATTTCGTTGGTGTGTGGGTGTAAACCGCTCCGCCCGAATAACCGAGTATTGTGTGATAGGGACAGCTGCAGCTCAGACCGAAATTATCCCAAAAAAATTGATGAGATCGACGTTTCGTATTCCCCTTTTTTCTCCTCGAAAACTGAGCTGATACAATAATTTTTTACAGTAACATTTTAAGAAACAGTATGTTTAGGTTCATATAATTTATTTTTAACTTTTAAAATTTTTCTGGTAGCTAGTCCCCTAATCTCGGCGGTAGAAATAGGGCATTTTTTGTAATTCTTAGAGGGTCATATTTTCTTTACTAATTATTTGCTAAAAAAAAGAAAATGACAGGGACGTGTTTACAGTAGACCTAGATTTTATGAAAAAAAAAAATTCTCTAGAGGCATTATTCAGGAAAAAAGTGGAATACTTTTGTATGGAGAATCGCACGCCCTGTTCCCTCTTAATGTTCCACACAATACACAACACGATTGATTGTAAAATTAGGAAGGCACAGTAAATAGCTAGTTTTTTTCACAAGCGTAAGCACGAGAAAATTCGAAAAATAAAAAGTTGCACAGCGATTTAGCGCGGGTACATCGAGATCTCAATAGCGCGAGCGAGCGTGCGTCCAACATCACAGGTAGATCTTGACTGGTGAGTAGCTCGTGAGCGAGTGATAGAAAAGAGCTAGCTCTTTTTGATGGACGTCGCTCTCGCTCACTCACTCGTTCGATAAGCAGCTCACTAGCTCAGTTAGCTCTCAGACTTCAGCGAGACACCGATAACTGACCGAACTCAGCGGCCGATCGCTCTTCCAACAATAGCTCTTCGATACAATACGTCATTGTAGACTATCATACGACAGAAATCACTGTAAATCTATCTTTATGACCATAGCTTTAAAGCAGAAAATACTTTGGCACATTATAAAAGGTACCTTTTTATAATGTGCCAAAGTATTTTCTACATTGTTTATTTTTTTGCGTGTTATTTACGTAAAGTCATAACATTATATAAAAAAACAAAAACTTATTTAACTGAACTCCAAACTTCCAAAGAGCTATTGACAATGACTATTGAGCGGGCCGAGCCGTTTCCTTCGACAAATCGACACGCGTGCAGCGTGAGTCAAATGAACTAACAGTCGGCGTCTGAATCACTGAGCTATAGAAGAGCTAGTGAGTAATAAAGAGTCGCAAACTTCCAAAGAGCTACTCACTATTGAGCGAGCCGACCGACCCGTCGCCTTCGACGCGCGTGCGGCGTGAGTCAATAAAATTGAGCTAACAGTCGGCGTCTGAATCACTGAGCTATAGAAGAGCTAGTGAGTAATAAAGAGTCCAAACTTCCAAAGAGCTACTCACTATTGAGCGAGCCGACCCGTCGCCTTCGACGCGCGTGCGGCGTGAGTCAATTGAGCTAACAGTCGGCGTCTCGGCGTCTGTGTCACTGAGCTATAGAAGAGCTAGTGAGCTAGAAGAGTGATATAGCTCTTTAGAGTGAAAGAGCTAATCGCTCTTTTTCTTTTCAGTGAGCTACTTCGCCCATGTCTACTGGCGAGCAGGCGAGTGGCGATCCGCGACCCGCAAATTCCGAATGCGCGGTGAAGGAAAGGAATGCGTGCGCGCATGTAACTTCACGCGCCTTGGGACGCAGCAGGTGACGCGTGTGTCCAGTGTATTATTGTATTGACGGACGGACCGTACGGTAAACGTGAGAGTACATGTAATAAATACTACTAAGTAATTATTGTTTAGTGTTGTATGTTTATTTATATAATGTATATTATGTGTTTGTTGGTGTAGAACGTATAAATATATTATCAACATAATATATTGTAAATATAATGTGAGTCACTGTCGAGAATATAACGCCGCGCCGGGCGACCGCGGAGAAGATCCGGCCGCGGAGGGGGCCCTCGAGCAGCGGGCGCGCACCGGACGGCTCGGCACTGCAATTCACTGCATCATTGTCCGAGCGACAGCACACACACATAATATAAACTCCTTTCTCTCGCCGGTTCAAATCTAGTTGACCGTTTTTGTTACCCCTTTTTATAAATTCTTGTAATACAGTCCACTATGAAGTTACGCGTTTTAGTCCTCATACCACCTGTAGGATACTACCATTTCTCTTCAGTCACCGACACCACTCCCCCCTCCAGAGACCGTGCTACGGGCGATAGTAGTCCGGAAAGTGGGCTCTTCTGCCGGAACAAGTGGTTTTAACTGTTGAAATGGATGGTGGTGGCTCGGGAACAGTTTTATTTGGGATAAGATAAGATAAGATTTATTTATTTGTCTAAACATTGTATACATACAAGAGCATGCAAGATATTAGATACATCGTTTGAGTCCATTCATGTTTAGCCGTAAGTATCGGCGTACAAATATTTCCATAACATTGAGAAGGGGATAGGGATGTCATTGGTGTCGGACAGTACGTACGCTGGTTTTAATCGGTCTAAAGATACTGTGACGGATTTACCCTTAACTTTAATTTTATAAACTTTGGGACTTCTTTCGATCACCTCGCTATAATATATACCTCGCTTATGCTGGCTAAAGTGCACCCCTCAACGCATTGTCCCGAAAAAAGACATGGGAACAAGATGACAGATCTTTGTTGATAAAGACTTCTTCTTTTTTCGAGTGGTGCGACGGGGGGACAGGCTGTAAAATTGTTGGCAAATGATGTGATACGGGCCCTAAAGACTAAAGTATTACTTCAATGATATTAGACGAACAAAGTAACCTTGAACTGATGCTGGAGCATCACCTGACGTCACATCACCGGACGGAGCATCGCCTGGCAAATGTTAAACATCGAAACAAATTTGTTTAGAAAATATGGCATAACGAAAAATTCATAAAATAAAAAAAAAACTTTGTTTTTCGCTTGGATGTTGGCTTTTGGCTGCGTCGCCACGCCAACAGCCTGTCTGAACCGCCGCATTTGATGTTTCACATCAAAAATGGAATCAATCTAGTGGAAAAAGATTTTGCATATTATTTATAACTAGCGTCCACGTAGATTTCGATCACCAGGGATTGACGGTATCACATGTATTGGTACTCTACATAATAATCATAAAAAAAATCATAGCACTCAGAATTTTAAACTACAGCTTTCTGTCACTAAAAGAATTGGCAAAACCATTTCGATAGCTCCAGAGATTACCCTCTACTAACTAACAACTTTACTTCAATTACCCATATTAGTATATATTTTAATTGGTGTATTTTTCAATTTTCCAGGTTTAAGAAACAAATTGTCATCAATGCGAGGGAGTTATATCAAAATAGGTACTCGAAAACAGCTACGAACGAAACCTCAGAAGCGAAATATGTCGTCTACGGACTGGCAGAAAACATTTTAAGGAAAGACTGCAAAAAGATGAAAAATTGTCCAGTAAACTAATGCTGCAAACATTAACAAAGAAAATGTCTTTACCAGCAAAAATGTTCACTGTTTTGAAGAGACTGCAGACAGCCAGACAAGAGAATGCAGTAAAAAAACGAAAGGACGTCGATTTCTCAAGCAAGAAAAAGTATTGGCAGTTCTTTATATAAAAGAAGCCCGAAATTCTATTCTCTATTGTCTAATTATTTTACATTGCCATCAGCAAAATCTTTAAAATCTTCCTGCCAAAATAGCGATTAAAGCCTACTTCAATCGTTATTTTGGCAGGAAGATTAAAAAATATATATACGCAATTTTTTTTTAAATATGATAGTATTAACCCCTTGGATAAACCTATCATATTTAAAAAAATTGCGTTAAATGTTAAAGATCTTGGAAATGACGAAAGGTTGTGCATTCGAATGTTTGACGAAATGTATATTAATCCATAGCTTCATTAAAGTGAAAGGGAGGATAAAATAAAAGGAATTGATTCGTTCAACAAGTGTAAAATTGCTGATCATGCACTAACTTTAATGGTGATAACTATAAAAACATAATAATAAGCAATCTGTAGCCTATTATTGCATTAATTGCCTAAATGCAATACAGCTAAAATCGGCCAGCAAATTCTATCTACTGATTCTACCTACTGCCATTCGGTTAGTAGGTAGAAATTGCCACGATCTTGTGAAGGCGCTGGAGCAGCGGATACCGCTGTGGCCACGGCGCTCGATGTGGCTTGCTTTGTGATTTATGTCACCAAACTCATCACTCGTTCCATCAAGAAAGTTGGGTCTGGCTGGGCAGTCGGCACTTGTTTACGGACCCGGAATCCAGATGACCTCAATAGGGGCCATAGATAAAAGGGGCAAGGTGGACCCCACCGCTGCTGTCGGCGCGTCATCGCCGTCGTTGTTGGAGTCAGATATATTCCTGAGCGTAGCTAGGGATTTTGTCCCGGAGGGGCAGCCGTCCAGCTGAATGAACCACGGTCATTTAATGAGAGATCATAAATAACGCCTAGTTTAAATAATCCCACCAAAAATATTTAATGTAAGTAACAGCCAGTCAATACTTAAATAAGACTTTCAGCCTTACATCTTGGACAAAATGTATGAAGTTGCACCTACGTAACTGGACAGTTTGTCCTAGATAAACATACTCGTCTACAACTTCGAGTGTAGCGTCTTCGATTTTCATGGGAGTAGGTGATGACATGACCTTTGTCTTGTAGACCCACTCGGAAATTCTACTTAGGTCATCAATAATTGTACGGAGGTCCTCCATAGTTTCCGACATGACAACTATATCATCGGCAGACGTAGGTGACTGATATACTCGTCATTAATATTGATGTCAACCCCTTTTCAGTCCAAAACTTTGATAACATCCTCCAGTGCAGCGGTGAACAGTTTTGAAGAATAATTACGTCCTATGACATTGCGTTACTTCTGTAGACAGTTGTCTACGCTATACAGTCCGTTCACACGAAACTTTTTACCTCCTATTTTACGCCGGTGTCTTAATCAAAATGACTTTTGTTCTCGTTACTGTAAGATTGAATTTGGGTAAACCTGCCACTAACAAATCTGTCAATATCACAGTGATCTTTATTTTCGTTTTAATAAGATTGCTGTTGGGTTGCCACTGTCATTGCTGTCAGAAGTAATTTATAACCGAATGGATTGCACGTACAAAGATAAACAGATGGCGCCTCAAGTTTCATGTCGGTTTGTAACTTACGTTTGCTATTTTGTTCATAGATGGCGCGAACCCTGCCATCCCTGAATGTTGTGTGTTCATACCATGAGATGACGCTACTGACTCTAGTTTCAGGTTGTTGTAGAACTTTTGAATAAAAATGTCATATAATCATAGCATATAATAATCATTTACCAAGGAGTCAAAGTGAAGCGTATAGGTTCCTATGGATAAGAACCGGCAAGAAACTCCAGTAGGCCAGCCATTTAAAAATTTGGAGCTTTCGACACCTGCGGGACGCAATTGCAAATTATAAACCGAAAGAAAATTGATAGGTTCTGCTTGCTATGCGGTTAGGTACCAATTTAACTTAGGCTTTCAGCTCAAGTTTACTTTATTTATAGTTTATTTTAATTTTCTTTTCTATTCTCAATCTTGTTTTGGCCATTTTAGTGCATTAATGTTAAATTGTCTTTTTTGAAGTCGGATTTTAGATTTTTTATTAGGTATATCTATGGTTGTTGCACTTTAAAAAACAACAAAGGAGACAATATTTTTTGGGACCATTAGTAAACGGTAACGTATATCTAGTAATTATATTACATATACAAAATTGATCATCTTATTATCAAGATCAGTCCAAAAATTATATAAATATCTAACCGGAATAATGAAACGTCTTTTAAATGCGTTTAAAGAGATAATTGGTACTGACGCCAGCACATCCACCTTCCCGAAATTGTCGAATTTTCTCAATCAACTTTGAACCTTATAATTTAGCATTTTAGAAAACGACATTTTCATTCTTGATAGAGGCTTTAGGGATGCAATTCCATTCTTGCAACAACACTGTTACAAGGCTATACCTATGCTTGAATTTAAACAGGCTGGTGATAACCAATTATCGACCATTGCAGCCAATAAGTCTCGTAGTCTGACTTTCTGTAGGTGGATGGTTGAAGTCGTGAATGGCAGATTTAACCTTTTAACCGCTTGCGTTGGATTAATCCGACAAATATTTTCGGGTCCATTTCGCCAGGGTCGTATAAGAGTATATTTACGACCAAAATACCACAGCTCGCTTAATCTGCTTTTTTATTTAATTACGCTGTATTCGATTAAAAATATGTTTATATTAGGAAAATAGTTAAATAAGTAACCATTTACAATTTCATACACTTTAGTCTCTTAATTAGAATTCTAGTAAGTATTGCACATCCCTTTGTTGTAGGTATTTATTTTTCGGTTCACTGTGCCGGGCGCTGGGGGCACGACAACTGATGAAGTCGGGCGGTTAAAGGGTTAATCCGTGATATTTTTTATGCTAAACAGATTTGACTGCTGGAGCAAAACTAAACACTCCAAACCATTTAGCCTCCTATGTAGAAATGCACATCACCATTAAATGTATCGATGGTAATTTTTCAGAGCTGGATAAGTTTTCTCAATTGACATTCCAGGACCTAATCCTATTTTTTCTAGGAATTTATCAAATTAAACAATCTCGTGCGTACTATGGAGCCTTCTGGACAGTCCAAAATCGAGGTATACCGACAACATATCCATGATTTTGGTCCTAATAATTATCTTCTACGAGGTACAAGGAAACAATCAAGGCACAAGTATAAAATTTATGATATTTATATGCTAGTTGTCACCACCCCATCAATTAGTTACACTAGGACTGCTCTTGCTGGATACTGTTGTAATTGTTTAATGGTCAGTCGCACTGTCTGCTGCTGTGCACATGTGATGTCTGTCGTGTTGGTTTTTTATCTAGGGCACGACATTAAGGTGATTCCCGACGACGCTACAACCCTTATGCAGGAGCGTAGCAAGTCCACCAGTTTGCTCAAAATACATAAACACAGAACGCCATCGTTCCATATTCCCCGCCGAGGCCCGCTGCTACGTACAGGATGCCCTTAGCGTGTAGACGCTTTTAAGTTTTGAAGCCCTGGCCGGAGGCCATAATATATGAAGACAGCCACAGGCAAGTCCGGTTATGCATCCAACAACTTCCTAGGTTGACCAGCAATCCCCAAAAAACATGCTCCCGAAGAGGCAACAACAAAGAAGAAGCTAAAATCTGCGGACAAGACTCAAAAAAGAAATCTGCATTTTATTCCAACATAGCCTCCTCAACGCTACCCGTGTCTCCCCGAGGTCCTTATGGATTGTACTACAACACAGGTACACATTCAACTACCGCATTCAGGGCTGCGTGGTGACGCCAAACAGGGCACGCCAGGACAAGCGGAGGATAAACGTGCCAGGATAAACGCATGTAGAAACAAAGACATGACCCATCATGTCTTTGTTTCTGCTTTTATCCTGCCGCCACTAAATAGAACTGTGACAGCACCCATGCTGTCACAGTTCGACTGTGCGACTTCTGACAAACACTACATGTACTGAGGCGGGGGGGGGGGGGATTAGGACTGACGCGGTGAATGCTTCGTTGAATGAATAGACTGCGCTTTTACCATCAACATTTGAGTTCGATTTAAACTTAGTGACACTCTACCAGAGGAGAGTGGTTATAGGTGAACCTACCAGAGGCTCTTGGTAGAGTAGTTCCCACTTTACAAGATCATATAATGTCTGGAGTACGGGGCAATAAGTTCAATACCGTACTAAGAGAATTCTTGGGAGGTGTGTGAGCGGGCCATTTTAAAGTCCAAAAATGATCAAGCTGCAGCGAACAACCGCAGTACCTATTCTCTAGCAAATTGAAGCCCCTTGGGCGGGAATCAACCTCAGGACAAGCTACTTCTCACACGGACAACTATACTGTACCTAATTCAAATTATAAACGTAGTATACAGGATTATTTTATAAATTTTGGCTGTATCTTTAGTAAATTGTGGTGACTTACGACTCCCACGCGAACGAGGTCACGGGCAGAAACTAGTATTTAATATGACGCCACATTACCTATAACCAGCGGACAATCAATACGCTTGCAACGACACCTCATTTGTTAAATTAGAAGTTTAGAAGTTATGAGGGAACTGAAGAACATACATAGGTACATACAAACACACATATCAGTCAAAATTATTAAACTCTCGCCGTAGTCCTTTTTTATTTGATTCGAAACGGAGAAGTTCGCCGTACTGCACAATAATCCATAAAAATATTCGCCAATTCAAAATCTAAAGCAAACTAATCATGGCACGGAGCCGGGTAAACCCCATAATCCTGGGCACGGACTCCCGAGGAGATTTGCGACCTAAAAATAACAGCATTTGTACAAGCCAATAGAGCAAGCTATAAAAAATTAATTACATTTTTAATCTGCAAAAACGTGAGCACAAGATGGATTAGAGGGGTATAAAATTACTGGAAGCGTCAAGAGTATCCCTTAGTAAGGTGCGATCCGAATTGTTAGAGATCAGAAGTCAGTGTGGGTATTAGGTTGAATAAAGGCGTTTTCTTATATTTAGTTAGGTAGTAAAAATAAAAACTTTTTAACAAAAAAATTAAACCGCCGAAAAACTGAAAACCAAAATTTACAGTTTTTCGGCGGTTTTTTTTGTCATGCTATGTGTATGTTTTATGTTATGGGCACGCTCGATCCATCATAGACCTCATTGATCGCTTTCCATCAGGCGAGATCGAGGCCAAAAACAGGCCCATTTAGCAATAAAAATTAAATGTTATGTAAGTATCTAACTATGTGTAATTGAAAATCCTTTTTTAACTTAATTAGCGAACTGCTTCGCTTCAGTTTTTACTACTCTACGAAATTTATGTATCATCGGTAAGATTATGCATAAATATTTCGGATTAAATTCACTACATTTTGGTGACATCCGCATCAAAATTGATTGCATAGTTTAGAACAACAACGCGGTCACACAGACCGACGCAAGAAAAGCTACATTAATGTATCATATCTAAGTACTGTAAGTAGGTATAGGTATAAAAACCGATAAAAAAGTATTTCCCTGTTGGGCACCTCAATTCACCATTTTCAAATAGAACTATTTGAAACCCACAGCAAACCGCCAGAACTACGAACAAAACTCATCGATCTAATGTCTCATCCAGCACAATTTATAGCCGCGGCGGCCCTCAGTAGCCCCGAGGCGCACACATCGGCCCTAATGTGATTTTATAGAGACCATAGGATGCCGATTAGATGGTACTTGCTGGGGTCGCACACTCGTACTCACTAATTTAATTTTATAATTCAATGTAATGTATCTTCTCTTACAAATCGGTTTCTAGCTTGTATTCGACAGTGGTCAATTTGGTTGGAGTTTGGTTAAATTAACTTTCAATAATTGGATGGGAATTTTATGTGGTAGGTACTTAATTTGAAATCGTTCACAATTACTGCTTGTGTTTGTAACTTGTCTTTTGTCTATGTTTTTGGTACCTACTGTGTTTGGAAAGTAAAGTCAGACAGAATGACTCAAAGTAGAAAGTAACCTATACTCCATAGGTTTAGGTAGTTAAATAAAGGTAAACAAAAAAAAACACGTGACTCATAGATACGAAATCTTTTATTTTAAATGTTAAAATCATATTATTTACCTATAGTCATATAATAATAAGCTCTATTCTGAATTTGAAGTCGACAGCGCTGTCCGTGTGTTAAGGGGAACCTAGTCGCGGGCCCGAACTCACTGGTGAGCCTGGCTAAAAATCACGCTGTCTCACCAGGCTTAGTGTCCGACTGAGATAGTATCAATGATGAGCAGTTAGACGCTAGTGTAAACGCACAACGTTATTGAGTGAGATGCAGGATCATTTGTAGTAAAAAATACGCGAAAAAATTAAGAAAAGTCCTATGGAAGATCGGGTTTTATGCAAAAGGCAATGCATAAATCATTATCCAATAAAATTTATTTAACTTTTCGATCATTTAACTTTGTCGGTACCGCCTTGGTTTTGGAGATTTTACACTTCTTTTATTACTTAACACGCCTAAAGTTAAGTAAAATTAGCAAGAAAAACTAATCTTTGTTGGCTCCTAACTTTTTAATGGGTTTTTATTTCAGTATTCTGTTTCCGTACAGACAATATTAATAATGAGACAAAACGATATTATATTTTACTTTGGATGTGTCATGTCAGACAGTGGAGTAAAACACTCCCGAAGTTTGTATGCAAAAAATGTGGACTGGGTTCACCTTAACCGACTAAACGTACATACCTGCCACTTCAGCTGCCATACCTACTACATCACAGTTGTACTTTTCAATTTAGCAACGTTATCTAATTCGTTGTAGTTTCTAAAAGTTTAGGGAACCTGTCTTTTTGGACTCTTTACAAAGGCAGATTACAAAATATTATATTATTATAATAAAAACTAAACTGTGCTCAAGTAGTTACATCTAGGAAGAGTACTTTAATAATAAACTATATAGTTTAAAAAGGAAATTATCGTACAAATCGAAAATAAATTTAATTTTGTTTCACCGTATTTTTAAACAAGAAAGTGTCAACTATAAAAAAAAAACCCTTTTTACGATTTGTTTACCTATATTTAACTACCTAAACCGATGGAGTATAGTTAGAGATCTTCTAATTTAAAAGAGCCTGCTTGCTCGAGCCAGCTCGTGGCAATGAGCCTGTAGCCTTAAATTCGTTCCAATTTAATAGTTCCGATCCAGCCCGTCCCTTGCTGCCCATTTATTGATTCAGCCACAGGCAAGTCCACAGAGGTAACCTACGAGATGCCAATTCCAAAAAAAGGCACTTGGTCAGTCGCATTACAGCTACCGAAGAGGCAACAACTAGCAAAAACTGAAATTAGAGAGGAAAACTCAAGCAACAAATCTGCATTTTATTTTAACATTGCCTCCTCTTCGCAGTCACTCGACCCAGATAATAATGAGCGCACGTCGACAATAGTGGGAGATAGTCGTCCTTAAACCCCAGTTTGTCAGTTACCGCGTGAAAGTTATTTCATCAGTATTGTTCTCAAAACGATGAAGAAATACATCGTGAGGAAACTTGCCTGTCCAACAACCAAAAATTTGAAGACATGTCACATCTACTAACCCGCACTGATAGGCCCACTTGGTGGATAACGGTCCACTCTCTCTCATAGAGAGGAGCATTGTAGGCTGGTCATACATGCATTTTTATATTAACAAGGATGAAATTAAACCTTAAAATATTTTAAAAAGTCGAAAAACGCAGAGGTTTGGAGCAAGGTAATCACACGAGCGTCTTCCGGAATCGCTATCATACTGCTTCTTGGTGGCATAACAGCGCACACCATATTTGAGATTCCCATCGATTTAAAGAGGAACGAGACCTGCTTTTTGGGTGTCACGGAACAGTGGCCAGATGCGCGTGCTTAGGGTGCTTTCAATGCAATGAATCTACTATGGCAGATAGGAAAGCAATAGAAGCTGTAAACAAAACACAGCAGGACATCTGCAGAAACCAAGACATGATGGGTGGTATCACAGTTCTGTTTAGTGGCGATTTCCGCTATTGCCGCAAGGGTATAGACTCCGCTTGACCATCAACATGCAAGTTTTGCTTGGCGAGAATGCCAGGTGGACCTACCAGAGACTCTTAGTAGAGTAGGTCCCACTTTAGAAGATCTGATTCGTCTGGTGTACGAGGACATCAGTCCAATACCGTACCAAGAGATTTCTTGGGTGTGTGAACGGGCCATTTAAACGCCCAAAAATTAACAAGCTGCAGCGATCAATCACAGCATTTTCTCGCAAATTGAAGGCTCAAACTCGTGCTTTTGTAGAGAAATCTCATCGAGGCGTAAAATATCTAACAGGTTGTGGAGTTGGCGAGACAGTGCTTATATACCATTGCTTGAATACCACTAATTTCCCAGAATTACTCCTTCCAGCTTAAGAGCATGCAGTTCCCTGTGAGCGTATGTTTCGCGAAGACGCTGAAGGCTGCGGGTATCGACCTCAGGACAAGCGGCTTTTCAAACGGGCAACTGTAGTTACTGTAACCAACATTTCAAACGTAGTATATAGGAAAGTTTTGTAAAATGTCGCTGTCATTTTAGTAAATTGTGGTGCGCTACGACTTTAACGCGAACGAAGTCGCGGGCAGAAGCTAGTTACTATATAATTTGCCAACTTCAAAAAAGAGGAGGTTTCAAACCGTTCGATTTTTTGTATGTATGTATGTTCCGAAATAGCTCCGTCAATTTATGCATCGATTTCGAAAATTCTTTTTTTTAGGTATAGGGATTTGCTTCTGGGGTAGTCTCATATAAATTGCATTAACTTTGCTGGGATGATTTTTGTCTTTGTGTATCTTGGAAAAGTTCTAATGCATCCTGTCACTGTTGTTTATATAATGAAATCAAAATCAAAAGTCATTTATTCAAATTAGGCTGAGAATCAGCACTTTCCAAAGTCAAAATTACATAAGACAGTCCCTCAAACCGCCCCCACCCTTCCTAGTGCTTTAGCTGGGAAGAAGAAGTGGCGCAACAAGCTGTCCAGCAGCACAGCTGTCTGTTTAGTTTAATAGACTTGATTCTAAACATTATGTAGGCAAAGTAATTAACATTACGAGACATAGAACAGTAGGTAGTTTGTCATATGTCACCTACCTAGGCCAATATACCAAAGCACAAAAAAAGAAACAATGTAGGTAAATAAAGCTTAATACCAAAATAAAAGCATCCTGGTATAAAGGGCGTGATAGCTTACATATGCAAGCAATAGTGAGTGGTGGTATACGAATTGGTAATAAGATTAAAAAGTCAGAGGAAAGCTAAGAGAAAAGCTAAAGGATATCATTATCTGCGTAGCCTTATTCTAAAAATTTTGGGGTCACCTTCCAGTCTAACTGGATGCAACTATTTATCAGTATTTTACGTGGAGCGACTGCCTATCTGACCTCCCCAGATACTGGGTAAAGGCTCCTACACACTATGCCGGCGGCCCGGCCGGCGGGCATGCCGCCAACAAGCCCGGCAGCATACTCGGTTTCTGCGGAAAGTGCAGGCGGCCTAACATCACCTGCAGGCTTAGAATGACGCTTTCTATTTCTACTCTACCGTAGAATAGAAATCGCTTGTCTACATTTCTCCGTACATAACTGTCAACTGTCTACACGGAAACGTCATTTTTGTCTACTCTTCCGTCCAAACAACGCTTCTCTACGGCTCTCATGCTAAGGCTGCTGCAGCATACCCGCAAGGCTAAAACCCGCCGGCTGTGCTGCCGGCATAGTGTGTAGGAGCCTTTAAGGTTCTAACACTATCTATACCCCTTGGTAAGACTAATAGTCAGACTTTCGGGCTTCTGACCACTCATAATGACTGTCAAAGATTCACGAATGACAGCCGCGATCAACGCCTTAGCGGGATTTGCGAGGCACAGAGAGGTATCGGTATGTGAAGATGGTCCCATCCACGGATTGACTGCGGCAGGCGTAGCTTAAGCTGATCGATTGCGATCGATTGATTATTATAACTTAGCCTCGAGACCCCTGGGACAATAATGCATTATCAGCTTATAATCTTCCCATTGCTGGGACACAGCCGGCCTGCTCTCTAAGAGATGAGAGGGAGTGGGCCGGAATCCACCGGTATGACTTGGTTTTCATCAAAGTGGTGGAGATGTCTCAAACACAGCGAATACATACAATACACTGCAGGGATACAGGCAAGGCGCAGGTGGGCGATTATGTCTTCGAATTTTAGGCTCTAGGACATGTCGGTTCCCTCACGATGTTTTCCTTCACCGTTTTTAGAGCAGTGGTGATGAAATAATTGACATGACTTAAAGCGCCTGAACCTACAAGTCCTACAACACGTAAATCGCGGCCGTTCGCAATTACAGCCACCACTGCTGCTCTCAGGGACAATAATCTCATTCTCTCTGGTACAATAACAGACTTGTATTAATAAGTTTTTTGGCCCCACGATCAGCACTGGCCACATTGAGACAGGGACAGTACTTAACTCTACCATCTCACCTGTACCGTCCAAGAAAGTTAGATAACGGCTCCCCAGGCAGCCTTCCCACCGTAACTCCGACCAAGTTACCACCTTCACGGTACGTGGTTGTGATTGTAATATTAATGCACGTTTGAGGGTAACTGTCACAAAGCGACTGCTGTACGTACTTGTGCCCTTAATCACAATAACAATAACACGCGGGTACAGGATGGTGCAAAATTTTGTGTAAGTATTACATTAATGCACGTAGATCCATGATTTCCTCGTTGTAATTTAATGGTTCGTTGGTTGTATTAAAAACAATTACTTGGTAAAAAATAGTTAGTTTTCTCTACTACAATAATAATAAAGCATTTTAACAGAATCTTGACCAGAGGGCAAACATAACACACCACGCTGTTTGCCCTCTGGTCGGGATTTGGTTGAAATCCTGAAATGTCATGCAGTAATGAATAACCTGAGGGGTAATCACTATCAGTAGTAATCGATTTCATTTTGACAGTTCCACGACATTCATCGCGTTGTTTATTTTGCTAAGCAGACAATTATTTGGAAAAAATGAAAGAATGGATTAGTAAATAATCTACCAAATGATTCAGACTTTGATTAATAGTGTATTACGCAATAAGGGTGCTGGTCAATTTTATTGTTTTCAAGATTTAGCCGCGACTCGTAGAACTTTTTTACTGAGAAACAGTTATCTCTTTAATTTTCAGTAATTTGCTGTCACGTATCGAATAGATTACTTTTGTTCTTCGCTTCGGAGGATATTTACTGAATATATATCAATCATCATCAACATCATCATTTCAGCCAAAATACGTCCACTGCTGGACATAGGCCTCCCCCAAGCTCCTCCAGTTCAACCGGTTCTGTGCTTCCCGCATCCAGTGGATTCCTGCGGCCTTCACAAGGCCATCGGTTCACATTGTGGGAGGCCTTCCAACCTCTACGTCATCCGGTACACGGTCGCCGATCCAGAACCTTTCAGCCCCATCGGCCATCTGTTCTACGAGCTATGTGCCCTGCCCACTGCCAATTAAGTTTGGCAATCCTTCGGGCTATGTCGGTTGCCTTGGTTCACGATCACGTAGGGAAACTCCCAATATTTATCAATATAAGATTTAATATTTATCAATTAGAAATTAGAAATGATCTAAAATGTCTTTGACATTGTTTAACTCAACTAAGTATTTACACTAAATTAAATAACTAAGGGGTGATCTTTGAATAGTCAGATAACTTTTATTTGTAGAATAAATCTGACAATTTGGCATATCTTCTATACAAAAACTACATACCTATTTATTCGTCCTATAATAGTTATCTGACTATTGAAAAATTAACCCTAACTCGTGAACTATACAAATAAATACAAAAACAAAAGGACACTTTGGCGTCGAAGTACTCGTCCGCATCGCTGTCATCCGGAAACGTGCCAAAAATATTGGTAGCATTGCCACGTTGAATGGCAATGCAATGTTCTTTGACCAAAGAATGACCCAGCCAGCTGGTCACGTAAAGTATCGGCCAGTCGGCGAGAAATTTCCTTAAATTAAAAAACTAAAAAAACACGCTTTAAAAACCAAACTAAAAAATGAGAAAATGATTTAATTCAATTAAAAAGCGTGGGGTGCTTTTTGAGGTATTTTTATAATCAATTAATGTCAAGCACCCCACGCTTTTTAATTGAATTAAATTATTTTCTCCTTTTTTAGTTTGGTTTTTAAAGCGTGTTTTTTAGTTTTTTAAACTATTATTTATTTTATATTTTTTAGTTCTGCTAAATACAAAAACGTGTTTTTTTTCTCATTTTTTTTTTAAATTATTGTATTGTCATCGGTCCTCGACAAGTTTACAAAGTTTCAATGAAATCTGACCGTTTAAAGTGGGTCAAAATCGCGCTCAAAAGAGTCGGTTACATACAAACAAACAAACAAACCAACAAACAAACAAACATACAAGTAAAGCTAATATAAAGCGTGTAAAAAGGGACACGCACTCAAAAATGTAATTACAGTATTTGCGCCGCTATCAAACAAGTAGCCAAAAACCCAATAACACTTTGCCCGACCTGGGAATCGAAACCAGGATCTCATGCTCAGCTGTAGCGCTTTCGACCACTTGACCAACGAGGCAGTTCACTCATATGGTCTTATTACAATAACTGGCTTGATGGTTCAAACCACGTCAAAAGAAATCCCTTGTTTTGTAATACGGCCGCTACAGTTTCCCAGTCCACAGAATTAGAACATCCTATAGACATGACTCCGCAACCCTATCCCAAAGGCAATTATGAAAGCGAGTGAACTGCAATCAAAAACGTAACAAAACCAAGTTTAGCCGAGAAACACTCGTTAATATTTCATAAGCTATCGAATTAGGTGGCATGTTAATCACCAGATATTCAACCCCTTATAATTACGGCAAAAACAACGGCTCCTAAACGAAAAAGCTTAATCTAATTTTAATTTTAATAATATCAAACCGCCAGGGATGCTGTTTCCTCTCGCTTTGTTGTGATTATGAAGATTTCCAGTAGTTTTTTTTTTTTTTTTTTTTTTGGGCCTTGGCTTCGCACGGTTTGTGCATTTAGCCAGTGTCAAGTAATTTTTCTTTTCGATCTAGTAAATGGCCCGATATCGGGCACGAAGTTACAAAAAAGTCATAGTCGTCTTTAGTCAGTCAAGTCCAGTCAAGTCAAAGTTATTGTAAAGCGGTAGCAACTTTACAACAACCTAACATGAGTTTTTGGGGGAACACGAAAAGTCCACGTTAGTCACTTATTTTCACCTTCACTACACTTGTGCACACACATGTAACTAAATTGAATAATTCACTACCAAAATTATACAATTTAATTCGCTATTTCACTAAATTTCATGAAAATGAAAATTCGTGCGACATGTTCCAACCCGATCCCGCCAAAAAAACTCTTCCAGTAGTTAGATACTTAACTTGATCGTAATATAAGCACTTACTAACTTCTACATATACTTTTTCCATGCAGTCTAATATAAAGGCTTCACAAAGTAACCCAAAAAGAAGAGGAAACTACAGCAAAAAAACTCTTTAGTAGGTACTCTTCAAACAAAAGAAAACACCTCTCCCACTCAATTTGTGTGACGTCATTCAATTACCTCTCACTTAGAGCCGTCCACCATCCATCTCAACTCCAACTTTAAATGAACATAATATTTTAAGAGGAAACGGATCAGTATAACAATCTATCTCTTTTCTCCGCTGCCTAACACACTCTATTGCTGTGGCAATTTGTAAAAGTTAACTCACTGAGTGCCAAACTTAGGGAAGACCGACCACTTTGCTTTGACACCTCATAGACTAAGCTCTTACTTCTGAAATTAGGAATAATTGGTGCGGAGAGGGAAGGGTGGCGGTTCAACAAAGACTGGTCAGAAAGAAATGATGATTAGAACCATTTATCATTTTAATACGAATCCCGCCCTTGTTAATAGGGTGTTTGGGGGATTAATAGATGTAACATTATTTTCATTGTTAATTTTGCGGGTTTGTTATATGTAATTTCGCTGTGTCGGTCATTTGCAATGAATTTATTATGAACCTATCTTGTGGAGAAAGGGTTAATTTTAATGTGGCTGTGTTTCTGTTTTAAGAGGACTGTTTGTTAACGACATCATGTAGGTATATTGTTGGTACGGAAAATGTAACTATATGTGTCTTTGTCAATTTTAAATAGGTATCGTGCATCATTCATGTATAAAAAGTTATACAAAATTACAATCACGCGTTGTATAAATACGTGGGACACTCAGAAAGTTTTGCGAAAATAATAAAAAATGTTCTATAGGTGAATATTTTTTTATTAAATCTTTCTCCACTAGCCTCTATACAAAGTTTCATGCGTCTGAACCAGTTTTCGAAACACTTTTTCCAGTCCACCGCAGACACCTCGTTTACAGCCTGCTCGAACGCTGACAGCGCATCTTTTGGCAAAGAAAGTTGTATCCCTTTAAGCTGATTTTTTATTTTTGGAGAATAAAAAGAAGTCACACGGTGCTAGGTCAGGGCTGTAAGGAGGGTGACCTAGGAGTTTGACCGGCGTGCTGTCCAGGAAGTCCCTCGTTTTGAGCGCGGTGTGCAAAGACGTGTTGTCGTGGTGGAGCAGTCGCCTGCGAAGCCCTGTGTTTGGTCGTTTGTTGCTCACAACAGAGAAAACTTCTGCCAGGCATTTGGTAGTATAGCATTCAGCGTTGATGCTTCTTTGGTTCCGTAAAGGAATTGACACCAAGTAGCCAGTCAAATTGAAAAGCTTGTGATCAAAATCTTCCCCCAGCTTCTAGATCGCTTCACTTTGGTAGGCGTTGATTCGTTTTGAAAGACCCAAACCGTCGACTGGCGCTTCGATTCTGGATCGTATTAATAAATCTAAGACTCATCACCTGTAATGATGTCGTAAACACGCCGAGACGAGCGTGCTTCAAATTTGTTTATCATCACGGCACCATTCCACCTGGGCCTGCTTCTGTGCATCGGTGAGGTTGTGTGGCACCAACCGTGAAACTATCCTCCTCACGCGAAGGTGCACGTGTAGAATTTCGTGAAGGCTTCCTGACCCAAACTGCAGTATGTGCTGAATCTCTTGATACGTAACTAGCCTAGTTGTCATGGATTAAATTTTTCACTGCTACCACGTTTTATTCTGTAACAGCCGTCAAAGGGCGACCACTTCTTTCTTCATCCCCCAATGTTAGTCGACCGCGCTTGAATTCGTTGTGCCAACGATACACGGTTGCCTTAGAAGGGCCTACATTCATGAATGCCATTTGAAGTCTATCGTACGATTCGTCCGGTTTCAGGCGACAAAAATGTTCCCGGCGCAGATCAATTTTTAAATGAGACACGATAATACTTAGCTCGCAAACAATGTGGAGGGAAATTTTGAGGGTGGAACGTACCTATTTTTATTTACAAATAATCATATTGTCAAAATAGATTATAACTGGCCAGTCTCTCATGCATAAAAACTTTTTTCGCAATACTTTCTGAGTGGCCTGGTCTAATAATAATAGCTCATCATCTGGTTAGCCTTTTCTCAACTATGTTGGGATCGTCTTCCAGTCCAAATCAGATGCAGTTGAATACCGGAATGTTATATGGAGCGACTGTCTATCTGAACTTCACAACCCAGTTACCGGGTAACACGATGCCCCTTGGTAAGACTGGTTGTTGTCAGTCTTTCAGGCTTTTAATGAACAGTAACGACTGTCAAAGATCCGCGAATGACAGCCGAGACCAACGGGTTAACGTGCTTTCTGAGGCACGGAGGGGTATGTATAGATGGTCAGCCAGCCACAGACCAGCCGCGGTAAGCGTAGCTTAATCAGATCGATCGACCCGTGCCGCTATTATTACTTAGCAAATATGCAAAGGTTTTAAATAATGACTGCCAAGCTACAATAAACTGTAAATACGGAATACAGGACACTCAAGATCTATCCATCCAACTAATTAAACGTGGGTTTTCTATTACAATAAATACAAATGGTAATAGACAATCCAAATATATTAGCCACAGCTACGTTCTGCTAATTATTTGCTACTCTGGTCCTCGGTAAAAAAGAACTTAAAACTCCATAACATAATTCGAACTCCCAATACCTTCCCAAGACCCATAAAATACAGTTTTCAATCCTCTCACAGATACATTCCGAAAATAGGTACTCTTTACTCGTAGTGCCAAAAAACCGACAGTACGAAATTCTAAAGGCGAAACCGTAGACACACTAAACACATATTTCTGATGGTTTATGAAACATGCAAACGTATCCGTGCCTTGTATTTTATACGACATTTTGTCATCTGCCCACCCTTGCAAGACGTGGTTTGGGTGCGTAAAACGTAGAACATCTTGTAACTTATGCATTTGTGTTAAACTTTTGTTTTTTGTACATTGCGTCTGTTTTTTACGTGGAGCTGAAAGGGAAAATGAGGAATAAAAAGAATGTTTTAGAGAGAATTTGACCCCAGCCTTAAAATGGCCCAGGCTGTATGCTTACTCATTACTTAGAAGTACAACCAGGTGGTTTAGGTACTTACTAATACCAATACGAAAAGGCGATAAAATGCGTAACATAATTAACGCAAGACCTCATGCACCCCAATTAGAGTATTGTCTTAAAAGCATAATGCAATTACCTATTTTTTTTAAAGCACGCTATTATTATTTTGAAAATAGCGTTGACCCCAGATTTTCTTAATGCATTTAAATTTGAGTCTTATGGCCTAAAAGTAAGATTTGATTCTCTTTGGCTCAACTAGCGGTCAGTATGGCAAAATACGTAGTTTTTGTAAAAAATATCTATATATGAATTCACTGAAATCAATTCAATAGTCAATTATGAATAAATAATTTTTAGGACTTGCGTTTATTCTGTTACATCTTGTATACTTAATATTTATTAGTTCCAGCCTAATTATGTACACATTTACGGATAGCACGATGAGCCGTTGGACCCGGCTGACATTCGTGGATATTAGACCATAGAACATACATATATACCTCAAGTCTTAGGCAGTTGCGGGTCGTTAGAAGCCCGAAACTCTGACAACCCGCCTACCAAGGGGTATGGTATTATCCAGCGACTGGGTTGTGCAGGTCAGGTAGGCAGTAGCTCCATATAAAATACTGGTATTCAGCTGCATCCGGTAAGACTGGAGGCCAACCCCAACATAATAGGGAAAAGACTAGGCAGTTTATGATGATCATGTTTTTTTGTGAAAAAGGTGTGAAAACCAGTGCTCTGTTGTACCAAAATACGGTTCTGCAGAGCCTCTTAAACTAACAATGTTCCTAAATCGCCTCTGGGTATTACAGCAAGGTTCTGCACCGGCTTAGAGACCCAAGAGTACGCAAAACTGTTTGGACGCCTCATCAACGATCGACGCTTCAGGCACGAAGATTGAGCCGTTTTCAAGTCCGGACCTTAATCTCTTGGATTATAAAATATGGCAGTTTTAATAGGCAAATGCCAGCGCAAAACTCCATACAAATATGGAGTCGCTGAAGCTATCGCTCATCAAAACAGTGCCTGAAATGGACCTCAATATCGACCGTGATTCTATCGATGACTGGCCTCGCAGATTACGGGGTTCTATCGAAAATAAAGGAGGTAAACGAATGTACGTGTGAAAATGTGTATTTTTACCTATCTTTCTATGCATAAATTATTATAATTTGACTATGTATCATTTATTTCATTCTTTAATCTGAGTTTATTTCATTCACACTTGATATGTGACATAACTTACCATTCAATATACATTACAGTATCCATGTTGAACTGCTACTTTCATATGCATATTTAGTTAAAGCTGCTATTTACGAGTAGATATTACAAACAGTCACTACAATTGTATTTAAAATGGCATTTTCATTGGGAAAATTGGCACAAATGACTGATTTCACCAATAACACGTTCAACAACTGCCAGTGTCAATATTCCCCAATAGTGATGGCACTGACAGCTCTTGAACGCTGTTTAGATGTGCTGACCGGGTTTAGTTTCATTGGCGATTTTCGCCATTAGTGTTCCAGTGTTTTCACTAACATCCTACCTCCGAGAGCACAAACCTTATTGTAACGATAATAAAGATCAATGTGGTTTTGAGAGACATGTAAAATCAGAGGTAAAATGATAGACTGTGACAGGCCTGTACAAGATTAACTACATTCTATAAATTGTTACTATGTTTATCAATCCAATCAGAATCAATGAAAATCATTGAATCATTGATTGACTTTATATTGAAATAAAGCTACATGGACACTTATGAAACGTCAGAAGCTAGGGGCAAGGTACCTATGGAAAAGAGCCCGAAAGAAACTCCACAGTTACTCTTTTAAAAATAATTTACAATGTTTTCAATTAACAGTGTTAATAGGTTTGGGAGGATAGTGTAGGCCTGTCAACAAGTACCAGGTACATTATAAAATAGAAAATGGTCTACAAATCTACAGCCCACAATTTGTATAGATATAACAAAGCAGCGATGTACGACATAACTCAAAGGTTTAACAAAACTGGAGTAGCCAATAAGATATTCCAAAATCGTTCTGTTTATCATGCGAGATGTATTGGAAATCGTGTGGTGACTGAGATGTCAACGCTACTTATTTATAACATTAAATATGTAATATCTGGATGTAATAAACAGGATAACATCGTATTACATAGTGGAGAATTTGAGAATGGTGGTTTAAGGCGGTGACTGACTTGCAACATTCGTTTGTAATGTTTCGAGCTTTTGTAATGCGTTGCAGTACTCAGTGCAGTGAGAGGGGCAACTCGATTCGAGCGCCGGATCCTCCACTCGACTGTCGGGTTTGTCATGAATTATTTTGAAACGCGTTTCAGTGGTCAGTGAAACGAGCCGAGTCGCTCGATGCGAGCATTGCGAGTGCATGTTTACAAACAAGTCAGTGCAGGTTGACGGGTCTCTTTTCCAAAACAAAATAATTATACTTTCCCAAAGTAAATGCACGCACAACCACTACGTCCGCCATCCTGAATAAAAATTAAACACGCTTGAGTCAAGTGCTCGAAGCGAGCGTTCGCCACGTTTAGACTAGAGCCGTTTTAAAATAAGAAATGAAACGCGCTTGAGCCATTTGCTCGAATCTAACTTTCGCCGCATCTTGTGTATCACCGTTTTGTAATCAAACTCGCCTCGAATGATACATTACAAACACACGTTGCAAGTCAGTCTCCTTAATACTTCAAGCTGAATTTGTATGATGACAGTAAACACGTAGGCGTTTCCGTTACTTTCTATCAACCTCCATGGAAAATGGCGTCAGTTTTTGAGAGTATTGACAGTAACGTGAAAATTTCGAAAAAATCTTGATAATCATATCTTGCTCAAAGGTAAATGATTGATGTTTTAATGTGCCCAAGCTGCCTATTGACATCACCAATTCCCCAGCCAAATCTGGCGATTGGCAAAGCATTATAATTTTGTTCAAAGGCCCTTAAAATCCTATGACATGCACAGCACATAGGTACTCACGAATCGGAAAGGCTGAGGAAATCGTCAAAAAACATGAATTTATAATCACGAATCGACATGGCGGATTTTTGCGTGAACGGAGGCATTGGGAAATTCATCAAAAAATCTATTTAGGAGACCTGTGTAGAGTATTCGTAGACCAGACCCCTTTTAATTCGTACGTTCGTTATGCAAAGGAAATATTAGCGGTGATGAAACAAATTCTCATGAAACTCAAAATCTTCGGGGGTAGAGAGGTACAATACAAGCATATTTGTGACTTTAAAGAGCTAGTTTTGTCTTCATCTCGTTTTATTAAGATTTCATTACTTTACAAATAAATATAATTAAATCTATAAAAATCCGATACCAACCTGGTCCGTTCTTTAGCGACTAAAATATCGTCCACACTTTGTCCGTAAGTGTAATAAAACTTTCCTATAAGCTTGTTTACAAGCACACGTATTTACTATTTATGTACTGTAAACGGGAGTACAAAGGAAGTAGCCACATAGGAGTGAACCGCTGCTATTCAAACTTGGGCTCGTGCTCCGAACTATGACAATGCTTCAGTGTACGCCAATGTGAATACACCTTTAGGTACGGATGTTGGGGTGTTAAAATGGTGCTCACGTTTTTGTTTTGTTTTTGGCTGCTGCATAGATTAGTTTTGTTTTGAGTGCTTAAGTAGCTAAGTTCTCGAGTTAATTAGAGTGAGTGAGGAAAGTTAGAATTTACGGTAAAGTAGAAAGGTTTCACGATTAGAACATTTGGTCTGAAAGCCAGTTTTAGCATCGAACAAGTTTGTGGGAAATCGCACAATACTTTGATCGAACTTGACTTTGAATCAACGACAACAAAAACAACAGTGATAATAGTTCGTCAGCTTACGATGGTTGGCTCTCGCAGTGAATATGCTACAGTGGTCAGGAGGAGGTACTGCTTGCCAGACATGATCTCATTGAGATGACCGCACATCATGGTTATTTAACCAATTACAATGCGTGGTAATCTGTGTGTAATCTAGAAAATATCATCTAAAGTATAAAGTAAACAGAATAAGGCCGAAGTACAAGACGCGGGCCCGATCAGAACCTTACCTCTGTTTCTGTCATAGTTACCGACGCTGTTCAAGCCTGTCAGCAGCGGCTTGAACAGCGTCGGTGGCTAAAGACTAGTGGCAATCGTTTTCAAAGCGTTTCAGTTTCGTATATCTAGAACAACTTTCAACAGGATTGACATAAGCGTTTTGGTAGTCTATGTCAATCTAATGTTCTTATACTTTTCCATCATTGTCGAGGGCCTAGGCACTAGGCCTTCTGAAAGGCAAAGGTGGAGGTAAACCAACTGTGGAAAAGGTATCACCTCTCTTACATTGAGAAAGATGACCTCAAGAGTTGCATCAGTATTTCCAAAGTACACAGAAACAATGATACCTATTATAATTAAACAGAGGAATCTAAGTTATACACATTCGGCAAGTGGCATGTTAAATTATGACCAGAGATCGGATATTCGGATGCATATTCACCTAAAGTTGAGATGTTGGCTAACATGGAATGCGCTTTTGTATCGAAAAAGCCTTAATTTAGGTAAGTAATTTGTTTATTTTTTGTTTTAACTAATACAAACCCCCCTCCTCCAGTACATACACATATTTGTATCGGGTTAAACATTAATTTTAAATTAATACACATCTGAATACTTATGCAACCCAAGAATCCCGGGGTTTTTAATAAATATTACAAATAATTTATACAGCCGCTTCCATACTTTCATAGCTAAAAATGATCTTTCGGTACCTATATATGCATCCGAATATCCGATCTCTGATTATGACAAATGATTTAATTTCTGTAAATAGGTATGGACAAACAATAAATGTCAATCATATTTTTAAAACTAGATGAGGTTTACGTTTCCTATCTGCCTAGGTACTCTGTGAAGAAAGGCGGCAACAAACTCAGAGGTAACAGTCTCTTTTAAAGGCCGGTCAGAACATTTGATGATAGGTAGACCCGTCCAGTCAGTGTACGCATTTGTCACACGCAATTGTGCAGCTCAACTCAGAACTTTGGGAGCTCAACGATTCAACGAACAATAAGCAACCCCACATAGTCTTCACATTCACAATCATACAAACAATATAATACTTTACAAAGTAAGTATTAATGCAATTGCAAAAATAAAATTAATCATTGTCAATGTGTATATAAAAATCCGGAAATAACCTTTAGTCAATCATTTGATGACCATGTAGATCGGCGTCTGAAATGGTCTTTTGAGGAAAGAACCACACAGATTTGAGTGGACCTGTCCAGCCAGTGCACGTATTTGTCAATTTTCGTGCGGATCAAATGGGATCTTAAAAAGCTCAACCATTCCCCCAACAATACAAAAGAAAGGACATTTGGGTAGGCCAAACTATTAATACTTAACGAACCAGCAGCAGCATCAACGGAAAGCGTACTGTGTACCTCGTGTTCGATTAGTATTAATATTCGGATTTAAAGGTCGAATGTGGTGTAGGAATAGGATCCTATCTTCATTGTAACAAGGATCTTTTGGGGGGCGTTGTCTATTAGTGCAATTCTTTTGTAGGTCTACATGTAGGTATCGAAAATACGAGCAGCGTTTCGATTTTGGCAACGATCCAAATCGCCCTATTACGGCTATACCTCATTTTACTTTGTAATATAATTGAACAGAAGAAAGATTATAAGCACGCAAGTACATTTAGTTAGGTCCGAGCCGCAGCGCGATCTTATCGCCACCGCCAACCGTTATTGTTCCCAGTGGGGCGGCGCGCGAAATTCAGCGCACTACGCCGACACACCTACACTTCGCAAACTTTATTGCTCACAAATTGTATGCATTATTTATTTAATTTGAAAGCGAAGAAACCCAAGCGCGATCATACGCCTCTGCGCGGAATGAGGGCGAGAGAATGCAAAAATATAAATAAGCTCACCGTAGCTAGGTAACGCCATATTGCTTTGTTTGTAGTGATTTTTAAGTGTAATGTGCATTCGTGTCTTTAAAAACTTAAGTGTTACTTGTTTCTTATAAACGTTTTTTTGGAGTCAACCATTTGCTTACAACAGTTTTTGACTTTATAGCGTATTTGTCTTTGTCTTTGTTTTTTATTAATCTTTGTCTTTGTTTTTTATTAATCATGTGTCAAATGTTGCATATATTTTTGCGTAGATATTGTGTAGTTTATCATACTTATAACCGTTGCACTTTACTAAGGTATTTCATGTATGTGTCGTATTCTTTGTTTTATTACTTTACTGGTTGAAAGGAATTTCTGGTTCCGTTCAGTGAAAGTTTTAGTCAAGATAGACACACCTTGTACACACACTGCTTACACAGCAGTGCGGATGAAACTCAGGGAAATTCATTAATCGTTTTGCAAATTGACTACCAACTTTCTTTGTCCGAATACTCGAAGGACAACTGGTCATTGTCTGGTACTACTGCCACTGTATGTAATAGCTACAACACGGAAAATTAGCGTAATGAGGCATGTAGGTAATAGTACCACTTTGGATGCAAGCTAATAAAAGCTAGCTGTTGCCCATTGATATACCAAAAGCCCTTGGGCGTATCTTGATACGATCAGCGTCTCAAAAACTTAAACTGGAAATGTATAGCTTGATGTGTAGCCGTGTGTACCCCTTTTTACGAAAATTACGCAGACGGGGGAGCGTTTGCACCATGTTCGCACAGTTCAAGTTTATACGGAGGTGTGTAGAAAACGAATATTTTTGATTTAAATGAATTATGGTCGAATTCCGACCACTGGGCGACGACTAGTATTAGTACATGCACCACATTATCATCATTTTCTTATTCACCTTACACACCTAGAGTTCCGTAACTCTTTCGTTCTTTTAAAGTACTTAAGACTTAGTAAATAAACTGTTTCCTTTTGTTCGTTACCTCTTACTTGCATATAGCCCGAGGGCTTGAGAAGTTGCGTGCTGAAATACAGGTTATAAATAAAGTTGCGTGCTGAAATACAGGTTATAAATAAAGTTGCGTGCTGAAATACAGGTTATAAATAAAGTTGCGTGCTGAAATACAGGTTATAAATAAAGTTGCGTGCTGAAATACAGGTTATAAATAAAGTTGCGTGCTGAAATACAGGTTATAAATCTAGTCCGGCAGCAGATGCTAATAATATTAGACACAATTTAAACTGATTTACTTTAAATCATAAGTATATTTCAGCATCTAAGACAATTGTATATTCCTTTTTTTTCTAATAAATATTATAGGTAATATAAAAATAAGTCACAGTCCATAAAACCATTTCATCACGAAATGGTTGAACTGAAAATTCCTTCCCATTACCAAATGTTGGCTGTATTTCCTTCTTTAGTTGTATACCCCGACGCAGTCTATATTAAGTGAAATTGGGTCGTTACCAACAATAATGAGTTAGTTAGCCGCACGATTGTGTTAATACAAGCTGGAGTCGCTGTAATGAACGCTATTTGTCTCGGTCGCACTGCCGCGGTAGCCATCTTGGAGGGAAAACCGTGATGGATGCCAAACGTGTTCGCGCGCGCTTTTTTGGCGCGATGCGCTTTTTTAAGGTTATGTTAGTAAAATATGATTAAGGAAGTTGAAAAGTGCCCTGATTAGTCATATTTAATAGGATTAGTTATTAATTTAATAAACATTTATCTTTTAAGTACCTACTTCATTATCATCTGCCTAGCGTATTTTCCAATTGTGTTGGGGAATGTAGTCATACCGCATACAACTGAATACCAGTATTATTTTACTCCACAACTAACTAAAGACGGAGTACTACCTCTTGGCAAGCCTGGTTGTCCGACTTCTGGGTTTTAGACGATCTGTAACGACTGTGAAAAATCCACGAATGAGAACGGCTTAGCGTGCTTTCCGAGGCACGAAGGGGTCTTAGTATGTTAAGATGGTCACCAATTCACAGACTAACCACGGCAAGCGTAGCTTAACCTGAACGATCGACCCGTGTGACTATTATGACTTTGCTTTTTAGTACTTAAGCTTCATTAAATAACGGTTGAACAAGGACTGATTACTAACTAGCTACTTTTTGCAAGCGGCTTCGCCCGCATGGAAGTCGAAAATTAACCCACAGGAACGCACTACCGAGATAAAAATGTATCCTATCTGTTAATCTAGGTTTTGAACTGTCTTCGTGCCGAATTTCATCCAAATCCACTCGGCTGTTTTTGCGTGATTGAGTTACAAACATAGAAACATTCCCATTTACAATATTATTATGGTAAGTAACATACAAGGACTTTATATTAGGAATTTCTCAGTAGCAGATTGGTGTTTGGAATTGTGCTCAGTTGTTGGAAATAGGCTCGCCCCTATAACATGGAATTTATACATATCTGCCGAAATGTAGGTATACTATAAGCATACAAGAAGCTCGATATTATGTATCATGTTATAATATAAGTATATGTAACCTGCATTAAAAAAAAATAGGCGAAAAAACATTTGCAATCAGTTTCTTACACCACGTTCTAAACGGGGAGCAGAAGAAATAGGGTGATTCTTAGGAAGAAAAAACACCAATCTGCGCATACAAACATAATATTTGATTGTTATGACATCGGTAAAGTAAATCTTCGTCTCCCTCCTATTCGCATTAAATTAAATGGCGCTAGTATATTCTTGAAACAATAAAAGAAAATTACTTGAAATTGTTGCATCGAGCCAAGGAAAGGCGAGTCCTCGTTTCTTGAATGTTTGCTCTCAAAGCAGTTACCTCCTTATAGACATACAAACATAACCAATTTTGTAACCGACTTCAAAAAAGGAGGATGTTCTCAATTACCGCCTGTATTTTTTTTGTTTGTGATGTATGTTCCACGATATCTCGGCAATTACTTATGAGTCGATTTCGAAAATTCTTTTTACACGCTTTATATTAGCTTCACTTGTATGTTTGTTTGTATGTTTGTATGTAACCGACTCATTTAAGCGCGATTTTGACCCACTTTAAACGGTCAGATTTCATTGAAACTTTGTAAACTTGTCGAGGACCGATGACAATTCAATAATTAAAAAAAAAAATGAGAAAAAACATCACGTTTTTGTAGTTAGCAGAACTAAAAAATAGAAAATAAATAATAGTTTAAAAAACTAAAAAACACGCTTTAAAAACCAAACTAAAAAAGGAGAAAATAATTTAAATCAATTAAAAAGCGTGGGGTGCTTGACATTAATTGATTATAAAAATACCTCAAAAAGCACCCCACGCTTTTTAATTGATTTAAATTATTTTCTCCTTTTTTAGTTTGGTTTTTATTTAATGGATAGGTTAGGCTTCAGGGGTGGTCTCTTATAAATTTGATTGACTTTGCTTATAGGTAGATACTAGACATGGCCAAAATAGCTCACTCAAAAGAAAAAGAGCGATTAGCTCTTCCACTCTAAAGAGCTATGCTCCAATACACTCACGATACACAAAAACACTTTGTGAATTGTGATGATGGTTTAATACTTTCTGCAACTGCTGTTCACCTGGCCAGTAATGGTAAACGAATTAGTGTAAAATATGAAACAAACTTTTTTTGGTAGTCGGTGTCTTAGGATCAGTATTTTAGCTTTTACAAACTGAAAAACCACTTTAATTTATTTAACTTATTTTTCAGTTTGTAGTGTTGTTTTTGGAAGTAGTTTTTTTCTTTAGCAAAATGTTTTTAAATGAACCAGTATTTATTAAATGCTTTTATTCATAACTAGCTTCTGCTCGCGACTTCGACCACGTTTGGACGGACGTAAAAATCGCGCAGGGATTTTATCGCGCATTGAATTTACAACGCTTGTTATTGAACCGAGCATTGAGAATATAACAGACAGCATGGCAACACACGTAAAAACACAGCGTTCAATTTTCAACTCTGGGTGTTAAGCAGTTGGTTGAAGATCTAGTAAGCGACAATATCCTGGCGCGATACTTTTAAGTATGTGCGAACGTGGACTTGTTAGCGTGTAATGTGTACCCACCCGTTAGCATCACATCACCTGCCCGAGCTATACAGCGTGTAAGGGAAATGCTTCCGAAAACGAAGACAGCTGAGGCAAACGAAGATTTGATTTGGTGGGCTAGTGATTCTCGATATAGTACCATCAAAAAATCTTCTTTTTTACAATTTTTGTACAGTATGCTGTGTGAGAACAGTTAAATGAACCATTATCTGAGATTAAACACAATTATGTTTTTAGGTTGTATATAACTTACGTCCTGGCTTCGGAAGCGTTCCCCTTACGGCCCTGTATATACCTCGTTTTGTTTTTGCTCAGTTCCTAATCAGAGTCCAGATCAGATCAGACATCAAGATGTGAAATAACCTATTGAGAATTGAGCTATCAAATGCAAAAGAATTTTAAAACCTGACTGGAAGTTTCAGAGATTAGCGTATTCAAACAAAAAAAAGACAAACCAACTCTTCAGCTTTATTATTAGTATAATACGTATAGATTTAAGGACAGTTATGAATTGAATGCATGACGTGAATTGTACCTAACAGTTTCACTTTGATAGGGCCTCTAATACAGCTATAACTGTTTATTAATGGCTTTGAGGAAAATACATCGCGACTATGTTCGTAGTTCATGACATGTGGTTGACTAACCAACCTAAAATCTGACAACAAGTCTTACCAAGGGTATCGTGTTACCCAGTTACTGGTTTGTGGAGGTTAAATAGGTAGTCGCTCCATCTAAAATATTGGTATTCAGCTGCATCCGATTAAACTGGAAGCAGCCCCATCAAAGTGGGGAAAATCTAACATTTTTCCCACTTTGATGGGGCCAGGTAGACGATGATGACATGTGGTTGACCAAACCAATGTTTCAAACGTACCAAAAGAACTTTACAGTTAGCAAGAGTTTAAAACAAAGTGTCAAGTCCAAAAAACACAAATAGCAGAGAATGCCCAAATTACCACATTAAAAGAAACAACTTTTTACACGCTTTATATTAGCTTCACTTGTATGTTTGTATGTAACCGACTCTTTTGAGCGCGATTTTGACCCACTTTAAACGGTCAGATTTCATTGAAACTTTGTAAACTTGTCGAAGACCGATGTCAATTCAATAATTTAAAAAAGAATTGAGAAAAAAAAAAGTTTTTGTAGTTACCAGAACTAAAAAATTGAAAATAAATAATAGTTTTAAAAACTAAAAAACACGCTTTAAAAACCAAACTAAAAAAGGAGAAAATAATTTAATTCAATTAGAAAGCGTGGGGTGCTTTTTGAGGTATTTTTATAATCAATTAATGTCAAGCACCCCACGCTTTTTAATTGAATTAAATTATTTTCTCCTTTTTTAGTTTGGTTTTTAAAGCGTGTTTTTTAGTTTTTAAAACTATTATTTATTTTTAACATAACAATCGAGTAACAGAAACATTCGATGTCACAAAATCAAAGCAAATGACGCCACAAATCCATGAAAATCAACGATGCATCATAAATATCACGCTGAACATTATACAATAAGTCCCGTACTTGAGTGAATAACCCTCGCGTATCAAAAACTCCGAACAAAAAATAATACTCATAATAATACATCGAAATATGATGGGGAATGCGAACAAACATAAAATGATACCAGAAAAACAATAGCCAAGCAATTTCAAACTTTAACACAACGTAAAAAGATGTCAGTCCAGTTTCTGAAGTGTAGAAAGAAGTTGGTAAAGCTTGGTGTACATTTCTGAACATATGGATCCATTAAACAGGTTTCGGATCGTTCGCAAATTAATGTAAACAATACTATAGTTAGCCAGATTTAACTGAAAAAGAGATTTGATATTGTATTTTTGATGTTTCGAAAATATTTAGTAATTCGCGTGTATTGTCTGGGGAGAGGGTAGTTACAGTTTTAGATAGTTGATGCATAAGCACAACCATATAATATAATGTTCCCACTGCTGGGACACACAGCTCCTCTCTGTGAGAGGGATTGGACTAATCTTCCACGCGGGCTCCGTGCGTATTGGTGATGTCGTGTGACTTCGAAGTTTTGGTTCTAAGACATGCCAGTTTCCTCATGATGTTTTCCTTCACCGTTTTGAGAGCGGTGGTGATGAAATAATTTACACAAAGTAATCGCCTGTCTGGGTTCCAACCTACGGCCTACGTCCTGTAAGTTGCGGCCATAACCACTGGGCCATCACTGCGCTTACAACACAAGGGATGGAAAGATTGCAAAAGATGTGGAAAGGAGAGTAAAAACCGAAATAAAGGAAATGGTGCTTGCTATACATGCGGTTCCGTGTGTTGCTGAACGTAAAGATTATCACCATCCCATTTCTTCCCGTGGGTGTCGTAGGTACTTACTGAAGAATGGGCAGCACCGTTCTCTATGCATTTCACCACCATACTGCGATCGCCAACCCGCCTGCCAAGCGTGGCGATTATGGCAAACCACCTCCTTTTGGGAGAGGCCTATGTCCATGACGTCTTTCGGCTGAAATGCTGATACATGCGGTTGTGACCAACGGAACGGAACCCTAAAAATTGAATAGAGTATACTTGGATGGTCTACAAAAGGTATTTACAAGGCAGATGTGAATTGAAACGCTGGAAGGGCTCACCCTAGGAGCACATATAGTGACCTTATTGGTGGTGTTCTTCAGAAAGGTCAGGCACGTAGTACTCCCAACCGGCGTGCGTGTATGACCCGATGTATGAACATTAACGAGGCAAAAGGAGTATGTAAGAACCGTTACAGGTGGAGTTCTATAATTTCTGCCTACCCCTATGCCAAAACAGGCGTGAGTTTATGTATGTATGTATGTATTACATTCTACTCTATATTTCTACACTGACCCATCCCAACAAACATTAAACATTTTAAATGTGTTCATTCATTATCACACACAGTTCATCCAATTACCCCGTTTTAAATTGTACTGTGGCAAAAAATAATCCAAGAATACTTTGCGTTCATTCATAAATTATAAATGGCGTTTCTTCACTTAATGCTTTTCCCCTGTTTTCTGCTGCGCCTCGCAGTGTTGGGCTCCACTTAAGGCAACATGCCTATCTTGATGCGAAATCATTTTTAACTGAGCTGATACTTTTTTTTTTAAATAAAAAACGTTGCCCCACACTAGGAATTTCTCCTGTATTGTGGGTGCGTTTACAAACATTTAAACTCACATACACAAACAGCCAGACCCGGAACAACTACTTGTACGTCATACAAATATTTGTTCTGTGCGGGAATCGAACCCGCGAAATGATACTGTTATAATTGAGGAAAGGATACGGGATTGCCATGTTTAATTTTTTTTAGTAAATGTAGGAATTTATACGTTGAAGGAACGTTTTATGCTACAAGTTTTTTCGTTTTATGTCCAGTCAGAATTTCCATCATCCGTGTTAATAGATCTTGCTTTTTTTTTGTGATGACATTGTCACGTAGATATCTATTTTATAACACGTGAAGTAAACATTTTGTACCCCTTTTTACGAAAAATATTCGGACGGAGAAGTATGAAATTTGGCACAGTTAAAGTTTATGTGAAGAAGGGGTTGCAGTAAGCTAATATATTTAAATAATAATGTATTTCTATTTAAATGAATTATGATTGAATTTCGATCACTGGGCGACCACTAGTATTTTTAAATACATAAATTAGAAATGCAATGATGTGGTCAATACCACATTCGCGAAGCACAGCGAGCGTAGTAACGGCTACGCCGTAGACTCGTAGAAGACTTGTTGCGTAGACTCGTCGGCAGTTCAGACCGCCTTGCTACGCCGTAGCACTTAAAGGATGTCGTAGTACTTGAACAATTAGGGTTCCACTTTCACTTCCACATTCTTCAATCGGTTTAAACAAATCCGCCGCTCATCCGCCTAAAGGCAAATGCGAAACGTCACACGTCCGCACCCAGTGTAATCAGATCAGGGGCACAAGTGAAATTGAATCGGCACCGACTTGACCCATTGCGACCGAACGGTTGGGCCAAAAGTTGCCCTTAATTCTTTTTCTATAGAGTGTAAAATCCAGAAGAATTATTTCATTATCAGCCAGGAGAAATTTAACCTTACTACTAAAAGTTAAGGGTGATATTTCTATGGCAATAAGGAGATGAGTGCTTAAATAGGGGCGACCGGTAGATCAATGCTTATTTGTGTCTAATAGGAAAAAAACAACAGATGTAGGCATTTCACGGGTATAATAATATACTTAGTTGGATTTTTATGGTGCCTTTGATCTGGTGCGGTCTCAGTTGGGTTCTGCGCGAGTAGCCCCCGTCCCTAGTCCCCAGTGGTCATATTGTTTGGACAAGGACTGTATAGGCTTTGAGTTTGTCATGTGTTTTTTGGATGATCTCGTATTTTTTGGACATTTGATGTCTACATACCTACTAACTTAGACGTATTGTATACCCATTATGTGTGTTTTTTGATGATCAAATGACAAGATCTTAATTATAATGAAAATTGGATTGGACAAATTTAGGACGGTTCTGGATTTATAACTAAGTTATCTCAATCCTCTTTTTGGTATACACCAAATGGCAAAAAGATCAAACATCTTTGACCCAAAATTCAGCTGCGTGAAGTTCGCTCACTGATGCAGTCATAAGATCATCAAATGCACAGGTATAAATATAAGTATTTATTTTTCTTACCACAATAAACATTGCAGACATTATTACACTTTACGTAAATACAAAAGAGATTCTTGAAATTATATCTGAATGGTTTTTTTTTTGGGTGGGAAATCATCAAATAACTTCTCCCGCTCTGGGTGGAGCGGGAGGGCGTGTCAGATTTTTACTGACTAAAACCCACCCGTGTTCCCTCAGTTGCCTGTGTGCCAGGGGCCGCGGTATCTCTTTCGAACAACCCGCACCCCTGGCAGGCATCGGCCCTTGCGGACCCCCCCATTTGGTGCTGACATCTCTTTGAGGCGCGCGTGGAACACAACGCGCCGTCGATTGGGGCTTGGTCCTTACCGGACAGCGAGCTACCCATTACTCGCCGTCCGCAAGCCCGCGCCTACGGTGGCCGGGAATCAGCCTGGGATTCCCGACGCCCAGGGCTTCTCCCGCGGCGACTACGGCCGTGAGGGCGCATATACTGCCTCTCCCTCACGTGCGCCGCCTCCCTCTTCGCGAGCATTACTGCTTCGCAGAAGGAGGTGACGGCTAACCATTCACTCTCGCTCCGTACCATGGCCTGCACCAGGGCCGGACGCGAGAGATCGCCGCCGCCGATCGCCTCCACGAGGACACGGCGGTGCTCCGCCCAAGCTGGGCAGACCGCCACCGTATGCTCCACCGTGTCCTCAGGGCGATCTTCGCAATGGAAGCACCCGGGCGTTTCCTCCCGCCTTATACGAAACAGGAACCTCCCGAAACAACCGTGTCCGGTGAGGACCTGCGTCAGGCGGAAGGTGAGGACGCCATGCCGCCTCTCAAGCCACTCCTCAAAGAGGGGACTTACCGCCGCTACCGTGGCGTGCCCAATACTCGATATGGTTGGATAGGTGACAGGACATGCGGCGCAAGATTGAAGGTGAGCCATTGTCTGTGGGAAGATGCCGCATACGCACATGAGGATCTTAGACATCCGTGAACCCCCATCCGTGAAAATGTATTATCTTATCTTAATCAATAGCTTTTGTTTTTTAATAACCTTCTTTCAAAACAGTTTTAATTCACATTAGAAACATTAAGGGAACCATGAACCTTCCCAAACATGATTACTCAATAAAAATACATCAAAACAAATTCCAATTGAATTCTAGCCGATCATATCGTTCCCTCTGACATCCACGAATCCTTTTTAAATCTGGCAACTTTATTAAAGATGGTGGCTTCAGATCATTTTGACATAACGTTGTGTGACGTAAGAGTGTTTATAAGGATCAATGAGGGGTCCTATGATCCTATTTTTCACTCGGAACGAAAACTTTGTTATAAAAACTTTTTGGTTTGATTAAATTGATATTTGAAAGTGATTTTAAGATTGTTTTTAATAAAACTGTGTTTTGTGCTTTAAAAAGAAGTTAAGATGTAGCTTAGAATATCGGCAATTATCCAGTAGTGGGCTTTGGTTAATTTAAGATAAGTAATTGAATGTTGATAAGTTTTTATTGAACAGATTTGAAAGTTTTGGCTTATAGAATGTTGGTTTTTGTCGGTACTTGAATATTTTTTTATAGGACACTAGCTTTTGCCAGCAGCTTCGCTCGTGTGGGTCCAGAAAATTATCCCATAGGAAAGTAATATCAGTAATACAGGTTATAAGCGATCTTTGAGCAAAATTTCATCCAAATTCGTTTAGTAGTTTTTGCGTGATTGAGTAACAAACATCCAAACTTTCACATCTATACATAGAATATTTTTTATTAGTAGTCCGATTTGAGTAATTTGTTTTGTCCTTAATTGAATATAGTTTTTCAATTAATTGGTGTAGTTGAGAAGTGTATTTTTTGTTAAAAATTTACATCTCTATCTAAAAAAGCACCCTTCACAACAATTATGATAATTTTAATCACACAAAGCTCCAAGAACCAAACTGCTAATAGTTTAAAACAACTCGATCAGATATATTTAAGAGCATAGAATTAACACGATCAAAAACAAATAATCGCGACCTTTCTGCTCACCCCTCATCTCATAACGAGATATAATAAAACATAATCTATTATACACCCTAAAACTTATTTCTATGCTAACCCTACCAAATGTTAGCTAATGTTAGTTCATAATTACATAGACTCTAAAACTAACCCAATAGAGTTCATTTTACATTGTGCATTTATTTTTGTCACATTTGATGTGTGACATGCGAATAGTTGTACGGACTGCATGGCCAGTTGTTGGTGTCTTAGATTATATAGTGATGGATATGAATGTTATAATTATGAATTTGTTGGTATATTGGCGTGTGGTAAATGACATATGGCAAATAATTTAATTTAATGTTTTGTTTCTCGTAATGTTAATTACTTACTATTGTATAGAATTAAGTACTTCAAACCAAACAGACAGCTGCTGGGAAGCTAGCTGCGCCACTGCTTCTTCCCAGCAGGAAATGGTAAAGGGCGGGCGTTTCTGGGGGACTGTCTCATGTAATTTTGACGTTTAAAAAGTGGTGACTCTCAGCCTACTTTGAATAATGACTTTTGATTTGTTGTTAACGAAGTTCAGATTAAAACGCTACAAAATTATAGCTATGTCTATAAAATAATAAATACAGACATAAAACTCAAGTGAACCTTTAATTGAAAATATTTTGAGAAAAATATAGAAAAAGGTGAAGTCATCATTATACGTTCAAATACGATTAAAATATTCTATTCCTGCTCTTCGCATCCAAGTGGACTGCACAAAACGACAGGGCGGTGCGCGTCTAATTTCATTTTTATTAGTATTACACATACATTTGCGAGGGGTGAATTTTTTGCTAATCATCATTCGTTGACACACATTGTGCGCGGACGCTGCCGGTGGGTTTGAACTGGCACCGACTGACAGTTTTGAAGGACCACAGCGAAATATTTTCAATGTTTGTTTCTGTTGCATGTTTTACTTTGTTCTGACAACCAATTGATGGAACATTTACTGGGATTAGATACTGCAGCTTCCACAAATCAATTTAAATTGTTTATTCAAGTTTTTCACTTTTTAATGCTTGACCGATTTTCTCTTTGTATATTAACAGCTCTTTGGAATCTAGCTATGTTTACTAGGAGAATATAAGACAAGAACCAAACGGCTTGATACGTGACGATGGGAAGAGACCAGACGGTATGACGTTATTGCCTTGGAAGGCGGGTAGACCTCTGGTGTGGGATGCAACCTGTGTCGACACCCTTGCGCCATCTCATGTTCCTAGCACGGCGGGCTGTGCTGGTGCCGCTGCTGCGGCTGCTGAGACCCTCAAGCGGCGTAAATACCGTAACCTTATGGGTACAGTAGGGCGTACAGTTTTGAGCCTTTTGGGGTCGAAAAGCTCGGATCATGGGGTCCGAGTGCACGTCTCCTCTTTAAGGAAATTTCTCGCCGACTGGTGGACACTTCACGTGACCAGAGGGCTGGGACATTCTTTGGCCAAAGAATTAGCATTGCCATTCAGCGTGGTAATGCTGCCAGTCTTCTGGGCACGTTTCCTGATGACAACGATGCGGACGAATACTTCGACGCCTAAGTGTCCTTTTGTTTTTGTTTGTTTAGTTAGTTAGTTTAATTTTTTTATTCTTATTCAAATAAATCCAAGTATATACGTTTAGTAGACAAGAATGGTTCCTGTTGTGGGATAAATCACCAATAATTACCTCTTCACACACTTTGCATGCTCATAAACCCCCAATTCTCAACACCTGTCGCATTACCCGAAACTTCCTGACTTCTTCTACATTATCATCCACCTTTTCAATCTTAATCGTGTCGCCAAATGTAAGGTCGTAAGCTCTCTCAAGAGAACTCAATATAATAATAACAATTAACCTTTATTTCAGATCGCAGTACAATCCATTCAGTAATGTTAGAATGCATTATTTCTATAACACAACACAACGCCAAGATTCACTAAAAATACACACATATACAGACAAAATTTCCGTAACAAAAGCTACGCGTGAATACACAGATGTTGTAATTCGGGCCTAATTCGCGTTTTATAAACGTTTATATTGACACTTATACGACCAATCTTAAAGGGCTGACTGAAAATGTAAAACGTTAACTTGACCATTAGAAAATATTACGAGTAATTGGTTAGTTAAGTGGGACTGTCCTGCTAAGTAGTAGTAATCTCTTTGTAATATTGAAAATCAAAGCGAATTTTGTTCACGTAAGAGGGATTTACTTAGTTGTATGTCTTTCTATGAGCCGAAGTAAGTGCATTGGATGTACGGAACAAGATAAAAGAGCTACCGATTTTTTATTATTCTTTTTATTAGAGATGGGCCGACTAGCAGACTAATCCGCTGTAAAAATGGCCAAGCTGATCATTGATTTCGGCTGAGTTCGGGTGACATCGGCTATGTTCAAAATGTCAAACCAAATTATTGCCAATTGTTTGCCATAGAGTTTCTTCTTTTTTGTTAGAAGTATTAATTAATTTTACTTTCGGTATTTAATTTCTGGATCTAAGTCCAATTAATTAATGGACCAAACTAAGGGTTCCTATTCCTAACTATCCTAATTTCCTGTTTGCACTGAAAGTAAACTGTAAAACTGTTTCTATAATAAAAAAATATAACAGTAAAGATATCAATTTCATTACAATCACCGTCTTTTAAATTTTTAAGCATATTAATACGAGTAAAAAATGGACCGACTAGTCGGTGGTTTTAGCCGCCTAGTCGCCGATTAGTCGCAGACTACAAATATGGCCTACTAGTCGGCTTTCCCGACTAGTCGGCGACTACTCGGTACATCACTACTTTTTATTAACGTTTCATTGTCCACTGCATCGTTGGTTTAGCAACAGAGCTACGACTAAGCTAGTAATGACCTTGTGGTGGCATCTACAATGCCACATGCGAACTACGCATCAAAGACTTGACGTCACACAAATCCTGCATCGCGCAAACAGAGTTTACCGCGCAACTCGTATATGTACAACATCCCGACATCAACCGTCGGGCATTTGCCCACCAGACACAATACCCGTCTGGTCGGAGGATCCTCCCTTTTCCATAGAGTATGAGTGAATTTTACACCCTGTTCCTCATTCCTCTATAAGCTCAATCTTTTTTGAGGAATTAATTATACTTTTCTGCAGGAGCAGCAGTGATGGCCTAGTGACTACAGCATTGGGTTCAAACTTAGTCAGGTCATGCCTTTCGGTGAAGGAAGCTGGCGTGGAATATAGCTTGACTTCGAGGACTTGTGACATATCCACAACCCCGCACTGAGCCCGCGCGTACGATTACAGGCCAGTTTTACTAGAGAGTACCCGTCGAACCAACAAGTACAGTCTAGCCAAGTATTTTGTCATGGATGTACCTTCCTGAGCAGTGGTGACGCCTTGAGCAGTGGTGACCCAGTGTTATTGACTCCGACTTACGCATTGTAGATTGGGTTCAAACCCAAGCAAAACGGTGAAGGAATCATCGTGAAGAAACCAGCATGTCCTAGAACAAAAATTCGAAGACATGTGACATCTACCAACCCGCACTGGGCTCGCGTGGTGGATTGCGGCTCACTCCTCACGGAGAGGAGGCCTGTGTCCCAGCAGTGGGAACATTATAGGCTGATTATTGTTATCTGATGCATCAACTATCCAAAACTCTGCATGAAGTTGAGACAGTTTGTAACTAGGTACCCTCTCCCCAGACAATAAACACGAACCACTAAAAATGTTCGAAACATCAAAAATACAATAACAAATCTCCTCAGATAAATGTGGCTAACTATAGTATAGTTACCTGTGTGGTGCCGGACGTAAAAGAATAGCACCATGCCATTTCTTCCCGTGGGTGTCGTAGAAGGCGACTAAGGGACTTAGGTACTAGAGAATGGGCAGCAGCGTTCTCTATGCATTTTACAATCATACTGCGATCGTCAACCCGCCTGCCAAGCGTGGCGATTATGGCAAAACCCCGCTTTTGGGGGAGGCCTATGTCCAGCAGTGTACGTCTTTCGGCTGAGATGATAGTATTGTTCATATAAATTGCCGAACGCTCTGAAGTCTGTTTAATGGATTCATATTGAATACTACTAGCTACAAGCTACTAGCTTTTGCCCTCGGCTACGCCCGCGTGCATGTCGGTATCGTGTAGAACAGAAGCCTATGTCCTTTTCCATATCCCAGGCGATATCTCTGCCAAATTTCATAACGATCGGTTCAGCGGTTTAGGCGTGAAAGCGTAACAGACAAACAGACTTACTTTCGCATTTATAATATTATTATATAGGGATTAGTATGGATGGTATGCACCGTTCTACCGCTTATTACTTGCCCCACATATTTTTATAACGCGGCAAGACTGGCCACGTGCAGCGGTTATTTGTCACTGGCTACCAGACGGTGCAATTTCTCACATAAAACATAGCGGCAGGTTAAAATTTAAATAACAGCACTTGTATGTAGCCATAAGTGCATTAGGTTAAAGTGCAATAGGAGTGAGACGGTCATACATGTATGTAGGGAGGCGAGTACTTGTACCGGTACATTCTTATACAACTGGACTCTTAATAAATTTATTCTTACAAGGAAATAAGGACGACTGTATTATGTGGTTGTTTTTGGTGAAATTAACTTTATTGGTTCAAAGTCAAAGTCAAATAATTTATTCCACATAGGCACTTTTCAACTTCGAAATTTACAAAAAAAATTGAATTGATTCTAGTTGCCCCTTCCTATAAAGGTAGCTTTGTATAGAAAAGAATGGGCGAAAAACGCCATTACTTTTATTAAACGTTTCGCAAACTATTGCGTTGTTTTTTTTTATATCGTTAAATATGACATTATATGTGACATGGTGGTTGGTGGTGGTGGCTAGAGCACATTCTTAAAATAAGTTCGTACTTCCTTTCCTTCATTTCAGGCAGAAGACGTATGCTTTACACTAAAACCACGACAGTGACATCTGGGGAATTTCAAAAGACATCAATGACATACCTGAATTTCTAATTTAACGCATCTAATTGGTCAATGGTCAGTTCTTATTAGATAACAACCATGACAACGAGTCAGTCTTATTTTCAGCGATTACAAATCTATCAAAAGTCAAGCAAAATCGCAAGAAAATTTAAATAACGAACCCTAAAATAATCCTGCGCCGAAATATAATTTTACACTAATGTTTGATTTAGCTACTACTCCAAAAAAAGTAGCTTAAACAACTAAACTCCCAAATTACCTACTTTTTAAGGCCATACACACAAGTTAACCAAATTCCCTCCCCAGCGTACCTACCGAACACTCGCATATCATTGGAATTTACAGGGAAAACTTTGCCTTCTAATTTGTTAGAAAAAAGAAGCAAAGAATGCGTCAACGGTCTGTTCCTGCCAGTTCGGAATGGGATCATAAACTGGCATAATGGAGGGAACCGTCTAACGACCTACAGAGAGAGTCTTAATCTCCTAAATAAAATATCAAGCAGAAATCACAGGGCACGGCTGCGAGGAAGTGTAACTTTATAGCGGACAGATTGGACACATATTACAACCAACTTTCCAGTTCCTTTTGTTTCGTGTTTGCAAGTTTTTCGGATGTAAAATTTTTCGGACGCTCGCCCGTACTTTATTACAGCGTTCGTAAAAATTGGGACTCCTATGTGCTTTTATTTTGTATTCCATTTTGTTAGATAAGCTATAGTGTTTTGTGAAATTGTGAATAAAGAACTACCTACACGTTGTGCGGTCGTTGCGAGTTTTGTGAGGATTAAAACAACATGCCTACATTTTTCTAATTAGAATAAAAAAAAAGTCAAACGTAAAATATGATGATTTATTATCTAAGGGCTTATTTTTCAATAGTCAGATAAAAATCTGGCAGTTTGACAAAGTTGTCAAACCGTAATATATATTTTTTTTTAGCTTATAGCGTCCCACTGCTGGGCAAAGGCCTCCCTACTCTCTTTCCACCTCTCTCTATCCAAAGCTGACAAGGACCAATCTTTATTAAAAGAGTCCAGCTCATCCCAATATATATTACTCACATAAAAGTTATCTGACTATTGAAAAATAAGCCATAAGACTAAGTACTTAATGGTTTACTTATGATATGAATAATGTAGGGCATAAATGCAACACGCTACTGCGCAAGGAAAGTAGAAGAAAAGTGTTCCGTAGACTAGGTATTTATTTCTTTATCTGTATTCGACGCAAATGATGTTCTAATCAATCTAAGATTATAACATAGAAAAACATGTAACGGTATTTATCTATAGTTGACAGACGGACTTCAATAGCATCATATCTTTTGTGTCATGCGCAGGACTTCGACGCCAAACCTGTCGACACGGATTCAGTATATACTCGTAATTCTGAATCATGCATTTTGACTGCGTAGGTATTACAATTTTCTATGAAACAGCACATTTTTATGAATACCAATGAAAAAAAATCTACGCCCCGGCTTAGAATCATGTGTTGGATTAATGGTTACAGTTTTTGCGTCTCTGCCTCGCTGTGTACAGACCTGTATTTCCCTCTTTTCGCCGGACTTCGCGACGTAAAGGATTAAGGTTATCATTTTTTTGGGAATTACACTCCCAAAAAATGCTAACTCCCAATGACTCTAACATAACATCTTATCCAAGTTATGTTTTTCTTTTGTTCAGCTAACAAAAACACATATCAATCGCTTTTAATATTGAAGGGCGCAAAGAACTCGACCCTTCGCCGTAACCGCAAGTTTACCTTCTTCTGTACTTGTTCAGTTAGCCAGCTTTCTAGTCATAACCTCGCCTTTCAGGACCTCCCCGAGGACTATGAAATATTCCTTTTTTTCAACCACAAAGACATAATTAATCCCCAAGGATACGAAGTCGTTGCCTCGTACCGTATTCTCTTTTGTGCGCGGATTTTGAATTTTAATGCGCGCGAGTTTCGATCCCACGCTCGGCTGTCGTTCAGGAAAAATAACGACTTATTCAGTGTTCAATTAGAATGGATAATTTTTGTGTAATAATTTATTGATTTCTAATGAGTCCCTGAATTTTCCAATGGGTTTTCTACGCGATTTCACCACGTTCTTCCAGCAAAAGCCCGAGGATATAAAATTATCGTCGAACTAATGACTTAACAAGGCAGGAGACATCGACTGGCTCCTTGTTAAAAATCAGGGTTCCGATTGTATTTTTTCGTCGCCATTTCTCCTGCAAATTGTTCTTTGAGTACGGATAATGGGAATATGTTTAATAAATAAACACGTAATAACCTAATACAGGCATGCACTTTGGATAATATTAAACTGTATGCAAAAATATCTAAATTTTTCATAGAAAAAGACCTCAAAATTGAGAGGAAACGCTCCGTTTTTAATAAAATATCGAGAAAAACGTTACCTTTAATTTTTTTAATGCCATGAACATCGAAATAATACATCAGAGCTGACAAAAATGGCAATTCATCAAATATAGACGCCAAATCTATAATTTTAACACCCCTTTAATTTTGAGTGCAACATTGTAGAGCCAATAAAAACGTTATACCAAACGTAGTATACCACACTTTATCATTGTTTCACGTCAAATATACCGCAACTTAATGTACTATTAATAGAAAAATAAAGTAAAGTTAAATTCACCCATTTCCTGAAACAATTTGTTGAGGCAATATGTTTTAACGCGCCCATCAAGTTGGCTATCAACGAAAATTTGTTCAACGCCAAAATGTATGCAGTCTCAAGCACTCAACTGCCCCCGAAAATTACAACAATAAAGAAATAACAGATAAGTGTTCTTACATTAAAGTTCGAGTACAAACTACCAGTATAACTTGATCAACCGGGGTCCAGCAAACTTCCATTTTCAAACCCAGATTGTATTGTAGGAGGGAAGCGCGGGAGCTCCGGAAAATTTGGTTGAGTTGAGTAGGGTAAAAGCCCCAAAATTTGGGCGCGTGGCTTACGCGTGCCTCAGAGTTTCCCCCTCCACTGCCGAAGTTTACATCACAATTAATGTCACCTCACTAATTGGTGATAGCGGTTTGACAGTTAGGCACAACACTAGACCCGTGGTAAACTTTGTTTGCTTCACTTAACTGAAATTGTATAATTTTGGACATTAACGTAATCTTGTCAAATTAAGGTATGAATGATTGTTATTGTAAGATTGAGATATATGTCGCAGATAAAAATATTTATATTGGTTTCTGCTTCTGAATCCAGAGCTGGCAACGGTGACGGAGCACTTTTACTGCCAGGAAAACAGACTTATTGTACCGATATTAATGACACGCGAAGGAAATAAAATAAAGGGCACATTATCGATGTCCTTAATTTTAAGAGCTATAATAAAGGTTATTTGTGTGTTTCAATGCTTTTTCATGGGATAGGCACAATAGTAGGTCCAATTCCTTTATAATTAGCAAATTTTCTGTATTTTGTGCTGAATCTATTATTATAATATCATTGATGATCCCAACGCATTCACTGCTAACGAAATTATTTTTTTTGGCACTCAATAAGGTACAGTATTTTTATTTCACGAAGCGACGCGCGATTTTGCTTGTGTTAACAAAGTGTACAAACACGGTGTGACCATGTGCGTGAAGACGAGTAGCGACTTCCGACTTTGCCATTGTCTTGGACGATATCGAGAGCTCTTGCGCTTAAAAACTCATTCACAGCGTATTTGTACACTTGGTAACCACAAGAAAAGCACGCGTCGGTTTCTAAAACGAAAAAAAACTACAAAATTCTATTTTAGTAATTGCGAATTTCTGCCAGAAAATTATCTTTTCTTTCGGTTCACCAATCACTACCCTATTAATAATACCTACCTAGGATTCTATACCTTAATAACTAACGAGAGACACTAAAAAAGATAGATGAAAACCGGTCACCGTCTTTCAAAACAACAAATTTTCAAACGCAATCATTCACGTCCCATCGAAGGGTGAAAAATACTAAAACTTGAATGTAGGGTTAAATAAAAAGGCCTTATATAGAACACCGATATCATCTGTCCTTTCAAAATGCATAATCTAATCTATTTGCTATCGGATCGACGCGTGACTCATGACACTCGATCTCGAGGGACACCGCTGACACTTTCGCGTTTTATTTCATGAGCTGTACGAGGACCGACATTTGGCGTTTTCACCTTGATGCCCTTGGAATTCAGAATACTATTTACATAGTTTGCATAGTAGGTATATCCTATCAAAAACGTAACAGTGGGCTTGTGGCTAAGTAACAACAGCCGCACGGGTCGATCGATCAGGATAAGCTAGGCTTGCCGCGGTTAGCCCGTGGATAGGTGACCATCTATACATACCAAGACCCCTCAGTGCCTCGAAAAGCACGTTAAGCCATTGGCCCCGGCTATCATTCGTAGATCTTTGGCAGTCGTTACGAGTCGTCAGAAGCCCGTATTACTGACAACCAGTCTTACCAAGGGGTATCGTGTTACCCAGTTACTGGGTTGTGGAGGTCAGATAGGCAGTCACTCCATGTAAAATACTGGTATTCAGCTGCATCCGGTTAGACTGGAAGCTGATCCCAACATGGTTGGGAAAAGGCTAGACAGGTAATGGTCCCATCAAAAACATAACATGTAAACGCAACGCATTTCTTCTTAACTAACAACATTTTATAGAGACCGTATCAATATTAGACATTTATATTTCTTTATTAAATAGAATGACTTGGCAATCGCCCATGATAATAGAATCTATAGACCAGGCCACTCAGAAAGTATTGCGAAAAAAAGTTTTTATGTATGAGAGACTAGCCAATTATAAGACAATATTTTGAAAATATGAATAATTTATGTAAAATTAGGTACGTTCCAATTTCAAAATTTCCCTCCACATTGTTTGCGAGCTAATTTAAATGATCGTGTCTCTTAAAAAAATGGATCTGCGCCGGTAACATTTTCGCGCTGTGATTTTTTACGATTACAAATCGCATCTTTAGAATTATAGAGACTTAATGCGAAATTAGCCGCAACCAAAATTGGTCTCTATAATTCTAATAATTCTAAATTAATTCTAAATAATTTAGCTTGCGGCTAATTTTGCATTAGGTCTCTATAATTCTAAAGATGCGAAATGTCGCCTGAAACCGGACGAATCATAGGATAGATTTCAAATGGCATTCATAGATGAAGGCCCTTCTAAAGCAACTATGTATCGTTGGTATAACGAATTCAAGCATGGTCGACTAACTTTGGGGGATGAAGAAAGAAGTGGTAGCCCGTTAACGGCTGTCACGGAAGAAAACGTGCTAGCAGTGAAAAATTTAATCCATAACAATAGGCGAGTTACGTATCAAGAGATTCAGCACATACTGCAGGTTGAATCGGCCTTCACGAAATTCTACACGTGCATCTTCGTGTGAATAGAATAGAATAGAATATTTTTTATTATCTATAACGTGAAAAGGATAGTTTCACGCTGGGTGCCGCACAACCTCACCGATGCTCAGAAGCAAGCCCGGGTGGAAAGGTGCCGTGATATGATAAACAAATTTGAAGCAGGCTCGTCTTGGCGTGTTTACGACATCATTACAGGTGATGAGTCTTGGATTTATCAATACGATCCAGAATCGAAGCGCCAGTCGACGGTTTGGGTGTTTCAAAACGAATCAACGCCTACCAAAGTGAAGCGATCTGGAAGCGGGGGGAAGATTTGGATCGCGAGCTTTTTCAATTTGACTGGCTACTTGGTGTCAATTCCTTTACGGAACCAAAGAAGCATCAACGTTGAATGGTATACTACCAAATGCTTGTCAGCAGTTTTCTCTGTTGTGAGCAAAAAGCGACCAAACACAGGGCTCCACGGGCTACTGCTCCACCACGACAACGCGCCATCGCACACCGCGCTCAAAACGAGGGACTTCCTGGATAGCACGCCAGTCAAACTCCTGGATCACCCTCCTTACAGCCCTAACCTAGCACCATGTGACTTCTTTTTACTCCCGGAAATAAAAATCAGCTCAAAGGGATACAATTTTCATCGCCGGAAGATGGCGCTGTCAACGTTCGAGCAGACTGTAAATGAGGTGTCTGCGGCGGACTGGAAAAGTGTTTCGAAAACTGGCTCAGACTCATGAAACTTTGTATAGAGGCTAGTGGAGGCTAGTGGAGTGTACTTTGAAAAGATTTAATAAAAAAAATAACCTATAGACCATTTATTTTTTTCCGAAAACTTTCTGAGTGTCCTACGTACAACAAAATCTACCTAATATTAGCGCTTATTTCAATAGTCATTTTACAATTTTATTAATCTTCAAAGATACTGTTTGTACCTTTATATTCCATGTTTCATTAGGTAGGTACATTAGATACCTAGTCATGAAGAACAAAACCATTATTTGCTTTATTGGTGAAATAATAAAGGAATAATTACCTTACTAATAAATCAACCCTTACAAATAAATGATTTAAATACTCACATAGGTAGGTCTTAATTTGTAATAATAACAATAAGACATAGTGATAAGTGGTGATAGATCGACGAGAACGTCGTGCAATGATTGTTGATATCGCTGTCCCTCATGACGAGAATCTCGTGAAAGCTGAGCAAGATAAGAAAATCAAGTATCTTGACTTAGCTCACGAGGTTGTCGACATGTGGGACGTGGACTCAGCAATCATTGTACCGATAATCGTTACAGTAAATGGCCTAATAGCGAAGAGCCTCGACCAACACCTCAGGAGGCTCTCATTACGCAGCTGGATCAAGGGCTTGATTCAGAAAGCAGTACTCCTAGACACGGCACGCATAGTTAAGAGGTTCCTTTCTCTAGAGCCCTGACCACCGACATCTTGGACCCTGCTCCTGATGCCGATGGGCCACTATTTTTTATATTTTTAAATGTTTTTATATAATTTTATATTCTAATATTTAAAAATGTAATTTATATGTATATTTAGTGGAATAAAAGATACAATAAGACATGAATAAAAGAGTCCAACCAATGTCGAAATAAATATACCTAGTTATGATAACATAACTAGGTAGGTATATTCCCTGCCCTATTGGTCATTGTTACAAAATTCAGGCTTCTAGCTTGCTGATGATGACGATGATGGGGTCTCCCTTTTCCGCACTTAGTCTCTCATTCGGTCCGTTGTGCGTGGTTTCTAGCTAACAAAGCTAGCTTAGCTCCGCCCAAAAATATTGGAGCTCATAACTTCCTGGTAGCTTCACAGGCTTCGCGGAGTGACTTCATTGTTCCGAGGATATATTTACGTTGAGAAGCCACGGCGTCGCATTCCATGGTGACGTGGGCGGCTGATTCCTCGAATTTACAGCAGCCCCAGCCTAGCTTTAACCACAAATGTACAAGGGGTCGACAATGCCTTTGATTGTTTATTTTTGGTTGACAGGGGCCTTTATATAATTTTACAGTACCTATTTAAAATAGATCTTGTTCATTTTAAGGATAATGTGTTTTCCAATCATACATTGCTCTAAGTAGCATAAGCTAAGCTACAATATCTATGCAGTGACAGAACTAGCTATCTAGAGAAATTATACTTGCACGTTAGGTTTGCTCCTACCGAGTTATGTAAACCTGGTACTTCTAAGGCATACAGCGTGTTATGCCTATGTGAGATGAGCTCTTACTAAGTCATGATAACTGGGTTCATCGAAGGCTACTTACTATGTTTAAGAATCTGAAGAATCTTAGATTTTTACATATGGGTATACTTATTTTTATCATAAGCTTCAAAAATCCAGCATAATTTAAACGCAGCAAGCCGAGTTTCACTCACCCTGCTTCGCATCCCAACACATAAATTACTCGTCAAATTGGCGTATAATCCTATGAACGTAAGTCTGTATGTCCCGCCCGTGCAGTAAAGATCCCCTAAACTTACTTACTTGGCCACGTGACCGGCAATCAGACAAATAGAGACATGCCCGTTTGAACTTAAAAAATAATAATCAAATGTGAATTTGGACACCCCTGCTGAGGGTGCCTCGAATTATAATTATTTGGTAAGTGTTAGTCTTTTGAAGTGAGGGTGAGAATTTTAAGCGTTATTGATGCTACCGTCATTTCACTGAGCGATGAAATTTTGAAATTGGAAATCTGCATTATTCCTCCGAAGCACGGAAGGTTTTTGGTATGTAAAGATGGTCGCTCACTCATCCACAGACCAACCGCAGCAAGCGTAGCTTAACCTAGCTTTCGCCAGCGGCTTCGCCCGCGTAGAGGTCGAAAATAATGCCATGGGAACTTATAACCGGTATAAAAAGTATTTTATGTGTTAATCCAGGTTCTAATCTATCTGTGTGCCAAAATTCATCTAAATCCGTGCAGCCGTTGTTGCGTGATGGAGTAACAAACATCTTAACATCCAAACTTTCACATTTATAATATTAGTGGGAATAGTAGGAATATTAAAAAACAACAAATAAAAATAAAAACCCACCTTTAAATAATCATAGCAAGTAAAAACAATTCCTAAAGAACTAGGATTTCTAAGAAACGGAAACTGTAACCAAAATATCGCCCCTTAAAACTTAATACAATCATTTAAAACAATTTTGTACCACAACTGCGGTGTCGGCATGTCGTTACGGCCACGTGCCGGATCCGAATCGTATCCGGGATCGTTCCGGTTTGTGACTCTAACGGCTGACATTAGATAGAAGTGTTCCATTTATTGTTACCCCTCGATGTATTTAGAATAGAAGAACGTAACAAAAAACATATGAATGTAAATAGCAAAGGGGAATGTGTTCAGTATTTTCCTCGGGAAAAGTATCTGTTGCGATCAAATAGAATTTATTATTGGTAGGTAGTGTAAGCTGACTACAGCTATAACTATACAACTAGTAACATAAATTAACGTTAGACCTCAGACACCCCAATTAGAGTATTGAGTTAAAAGCATAATACGAAGACCAAAACTATTTTTTTTTAAGCTAACTGATATTATTAAGAAAAACGTGTCGACCCAAGCATTACTTTATGTATTTAAAATTAAGTCTTATTTCTTTTGGGCTAAGATTGAATTTTCTTTGGCTCAATCTGTGGTAGGTATGGCAAAATACATAATAAAAATAAAACAAAAATATATTACTGAAATTGATTCAGTAGTCAATTAGGAACAAATTACACGTTACACCTTGTATAGTGACATTGTTGAAACGCACTAAAATGTTTCTTGTTTCGACTTGTGATTGTAGACGAGCGTCAACTTGTGCACTGATGAACGTCAGTACATCATGGAATCAATTACTATACAAGTAACAATCACTTTCAAAGTGTTTCCTATTTCTACAACGACTTTCAACAGCACCCTGATCGCGTAACACGCTCATTATCTGCCTAGGCTTCTCCTAATTGTGTTAGGGTGGGCACCCAGCCAAATCGGATGCAGCTGAATACCAGTATTTTGGAGCGACTGTGTATCTGGCCTCCACAAACCAGTTACTAGGCAATATAGCACTCCTTGGTAAGACTGGTTGTCAGACTGTCGGGGTTCTGATGACTCGTATCGGCCGTCAAAGATCTACGAATCACAGCCGGGACTAACGGCTAAACGTGGTTTCCGAGGCACAAAAAGGCTTGGTAAGTATGTAAAAACTGCTTAACACACTACCAATCAAAATCTGAATAATTTTGAAGGATTTTGCTAATCATTTGCCGCATTTGTTCGAAAACTTTATCTGGTCAACAACGTCTTGTTGTACTGTCAAAATGAAAGAGAGTCGGCTTACAGTCTAACTAGATGCAGCTGAATACCAGTATTTTACATGGAGCGACTTCCTATCTGACCTCCACAACCCAGTTACTGGGTAATACGATACCCCTTGGTAAGACTGGCTATCAGACTTTCGGATTCTGATGACCCATAAAGACTGTCAAAGATCCACAAATGACAGCCGGGACCAACGGCTTAACGTGCTTTCCGAGGCACGGAGGGGTCTTGGTATGTAAAGATAGTCACCCATCCACGATCCACACCGTCACCCATCCACGCGGTCAAAGTGTATGGAACAGCTTTTTTTTTTGTATGTCCGACGAGGGATTTCTGTGCTGGGATATCTAGAATGATATACTGAATTCATGGTTACGGTTTGCGCACTGGTTGGAAACTTATCTTGTATTTGATGTAGGTACTATTCATTACTATTTTATTTATTTTCTCTGACACAAATTTATTTTATTTCAGCAAACATACACATTAGACATGGGTAGCTCGTGAGCGAGTGATAGAAAAGAGCTAGCTCTTTTTGATGGACGTCGCTCTCGCTCACTCACTCGTTCGCTAAGCAGCTCACTAGCTCAGTTAGCTCTCAGATTCGCAGTACTTCAGCGAGACACCGATGACCGACCGAAGTCAGCGGCCGATCGTTCTTCCAACAGTAGCTCTTCGATACAATACGTCATTGTAGACTATCATACGACATAAATCACTGTAAATCTATCTTTATGACCATAGCCTTAAAGTAGAAAATACTTTGGCACATTATAAAAGGTTCCTTTTTATAATGTGCCAAAGTTTTTCTGCATTGTTTATTTTTTTGCGTGTTATTTACGTAAAGTCATAACATTATATACAACGTGTAACGGAAAGGGTATATACATACCAAGGGCACGGCTTCTTTGGATGATATCAAACGATATTGGAAGGGCTTTTTATTACTTTCTCTACATGTTCGGAAGTTATGGGAATTTTTAATACATTGATTACAGAAACCGAACTTTTCAAATTGAAATAAACACTTCACTCGGAAGAGATTTATCGTGATATTGGCAAATAACGTGGAAAGTTATTGACTTACGTAGTGCGGTGATACGTTTTTTATGATTTGAATTGAAGAAAATATAAAACTGAAAATTTGGTATAAATTCTTAGAGTATTTCATTTTGAGCTGAAACTATGTATAGTGATTCTATACCAGCTGTTATCTTTAGTGCTTAAGGATAGCAATAGGGTTTCTGTTACACCCTGTATAAAAAAAAAAAAACAGAAAAACTTATTTAAATTAACTCCAATCTTCCAAAGAGCTATTGACAATGACTATTGAGCGGGCCGAGCCGTTTCCTTCGACACATGTGCAGCGTGAGTCAAATGAACTAACAGTCGGCGTCTGAATCACTGAGCTATAGAAGAGCTAGTGAGTAATAAAGAGTCCAATCTTCCAAAGAGCTACTCACTATTGAGCGAACCGACCCGTCGCTTACGATGCGCGTGCGGCGTGAGTCAATTGAGCTAACAGTCGGCGTCTGAATCACTGAGCTATAGAAGAGCTAGTGAGTAATAAAGAGTCCAAACTTCCAAAGAGCTACTCACTATTGAGCGAGCCGAACCGTGTCGCCTTCAACGCGCGTGCGGCGTGAGTCAATTGAGCTAACAGTCGGCGTCTCGGGGTCTGTGTCACTGAGCTATAGAAGAGCTAGTGAGTAATAAAGAGTCCAATCTTCCAAAGAGCTACTCACTATTGAGCGAGCCGACCCGTCGCTTTCGATGCGCGTGCGGCGTGAGTCAATTGAGCTTACAGTCGGCGTCTGAATCACTGAGCTATAGAAGAGCTAGTGAGTAATAAAGAGTCCAAACTTCCAAAGAGCTACTCACTATTGAGCGAGCCGAACCGTGTCGCCTTCAACGCGCGTGCGGCGTGAGTCAATTGAGCTAACAGTCGGCGTCTCGGGGTCTGTGTCACTGAGCTATAGAAGAGCTAGTGAGCTAGAAGAGTGATATAGCTCTTTAGAGTGAAAGAGCTAATCGCTCTTTTTCTTTTCAGTGAGCTACTTCGCCCATGTCTAATACACATGTCACGTGCAGTATTAGTATAAAGCTGATTTACATTCGTCACCTCATACGTTAGGTCCAGTTGAAAACCAGCGTCAGAAACTAATCGTCTGGCATTTTTGCTGAACTGGGCCTTTTCAGCGCAGCCGTCAGGCACATTTTGACGCTAGTTTCTGACAGCGCACTTTACACTTTTTGTTGGTTTTATTTTTATATTATTCTTTTGCTGTATATTATGTGACTTTTTACTCTATGCTATATAAATATATTTTCTTTCTTATCTTTCTTTCACGAACCAATCGTGGTAACCGTTGCTTAACCTGATCGTTCGACCTGTGCAGCTGTTGTTGCTTAGCCACGAGCCTACTTACTACTGTTACTGCATCACGCAACTACCCCGTTGGTCGTACACATTTCGCCAGATATGATAAGTCTCATGTAGTAAGGAGCCAGCTTTTTATCTACCAAGGCACAAGGATATACATAAGTCTTCAATACATTGTTCACATTTTCATCATTGCTATCGATGATAAAGTGACACTTTGTCCAACGTCTCTTGTTTAGTTTAGATTAACTTAAAAAGTTTTCTGTGAATTTAGAAACTGGACAGACCTTTTGATTTTATTTTATTAGATAATTTATATCTAATTGTAGGTATTTACCTACAATTCGAATGTCAGCTCTTTGTTAAGTAGTGGTTGTAATAGCATGTGATTTGGTTTAGCTACGTTTTTATATATTATTTATCTTTTAAATATGGAGATTCTTTCATATTTTGTGAATGTGAGAACGTTGTTGGGGTCGCGCCCGTTTGGTAACGTGTCCGTTAGGCAACGCTACATATACATAAGTTAAGTTTATAGATATTACATACCTGAACACAACTTAAAGTAGGTACAGTCTGAGAAAAAGTTCTGACGTGCGGAATTTATTTAATATACATTTTATTTTCTACATTTAAAAACTACCATATAATTGACTAAGTACCTACTGTATAGAATACAATTTAATTAACCTATCTAAATGAAAATATTTTGTAGTAACACAGGTAAAAAATTATAAAAAAAGAAGTGCAGGTACAAAAAGGTTACGAACACGAAGTAGAGGTGTAAACGAAATCCGGTATCAAGACAATACTTTGCGAAACTGTTAGACAGAGACAGACATAATTAATGTTCTTTCACATTAATTCTACCTCTGTCTTACAGATTGAAAGAAAGATTAAGTTTAGTATGTAACTACCTATAAGTTCAAAATGCATAATTTACTACAATATACTAATTTCATTACTCGCTTAGCTACCATGGCAGAAGCAGGAGGTAGTTATGGCCCGCCCGTATAAAAAAACCAAGGTGAAGAATTGTTGTTTTATGCGCATTTTATTGACTAGATTTTTATTTTTGTATACCTAGTCACAATCAGACACATTCGGAATTAATAAACGAAGTTTACCTATTGTATATTGTTCTTACGTATGTAAATGATTTTTCTTTACTTAGCTAAAATAATTCAATATATTTTTACATAATACATAATAAATACCTATACACTGCAAAAATCTTAAATTACTTATTTCATTTCAAACAAATATTTACATTCCTTAAAAATTTGACTTAACAAACTGGCTGTACTTACCTGGTGAATACGATACACCGTTATAAGTAAGTTTATGTAGCGTTGCCAAACAGGAGCGGTACCAAACGGGCGTGACCCTGTTATGTAGGCCTTGTAGACCATTTTCTATTTTGTTAAGTATCAGCATCGTAATTTCGTAACACACTATTCATCAGAATCTGAATCTTTTTAAAGATAATTGCTAATCCATTCTTACATAAGTTCGAAAAAAATGTCTGCTTAGCAACGTAAACAACTCAATGAATGTTGTGAAACTGTCAAAATTAAAGCGATTCCTACTGGTAGTGTATTATGCAATTACCCCTTTGGTACTTGTTGACAGGTCTACACAATACTCCAATACCTATTAACGCTTACATTTGAAAACATTGTAAAATGCTTTTCGGCTCTTCTATATAGTATAAGACCGAACCGTGCAAGTCACGGTTCTAACATATGAACTAACTCTAACGAACTTATACTCTAATGTCAGAAGCTAGCTTCAGATGTTTCATAATTACCCCTGTGGGTTTATGTAAAGTAAAATATTATGATTTTGATGTATTATGATTGAATATCAATTCAATCATAATAAATCAAAATTATAATAAATTAAAACATAATGACAATTTATAGAATATGGTTGATCTTGTACAGTCCTTTCACAGACTGTTATTCTACCTCTGATTTAAAATATCTCTCAAAATCATAGTGATCTTTATAATAGTTACCATAAGGTTGCTTCTCTCCTAGGTAAAATAACGGCAAAAGCAGCTAGAAACATAAAATTATAATTAATTTACTTCTTCGAAATTATATAAATTGTGAATAGTTAATACTGGCCTATTTCATGTCTTTGAAAGTACATTACTTTAATTGCGGAATGCGGAAGAGTGGAGTGTCCTAATAAAGGCATTTATTTGCTTAAAAGGACACTTATATCACTAGCTATTTAGTACACAAGTTTGTTAAAGAAAATAAACTATTTGTATTTCATGAGTTGGTCAATAGTGCTGATTGTGTTCTGCACCAACGGAATTTAATTTAGGATATTACTATCTTTTTCCTTCTGTTGAAACAAGAAAGAGCCGGCAACAAATAAGAGCTGTCAAATTGAGTTGAACTAATATTTTCTTCGACAAAACTACGATGAATTATTGTAGCATGCGCACCAAAGCCGAAATAGCAGGGGTGGCTTTTTGCTACTAGGGAACACAACGATGACGATTAAAGCACGATGTTCAAAAACTCCACAGAATGTCAATAGCAAATACAGTGCATACACGTACCTTGGACTGCTACGACACACGCTGAGCCTTCCACCTCCGATGGTTCCAAGGGCAGGAACACAGGAATTCCGGGATGCGAGTCTGAGATTCACGCGCGTAGAAGAGAGAAAACGATGGTTTGCCCAGTATTGGGACAAGAGAACATTGAGCGCGAAAGGAGATGTTCTCACACACACGGGTTTTTCGAAAGTGTTTTCGCTCCAACTTTTCAACGAGTCACGGTATGCACCACAGACTATATTAGGTCTGCGTTTTGTTATCGCAAACTGATGGAGCGTTGAACATCGTTTGATAAAATTTGTAGAACTAGAATAAATTACGTTTAGTTTTGTATGGTGACGGAACAATAATATTCATCATACTTAAAATCACGTCAAATTCAAAACGAAATTTGGTTAGACAGTTCTAAAACGTCACTCGTTTTCTTCTTTCGCGGTATGTCAGTAAGATATAGCAATACTCTTATTTGAGTTAAGGTGTTGAGCAAAAGAATCGGCACTAATATGTCAGCAAATTATTTAGATTCGTTTTTCAGAAACTGGGTGGCACTCTATAGTACGTTAACTATATAGTTAGCCAAATGTTGCATCGCACAGCATAACATTGTTACGCATGTGAAACCCGCCAGCTCTGTAATTGGGATTAGCGCTTGCTTTAATACGGAGTTAATTATGATTTTAATTGGGCTACGCGAATAACATATTTTCCCCAGTCCGTGCGAGCGAGCGCGGGCTCGGTACCGTTGGCAGACAAGTTTTGTGTGTAGGACTGTTGGATTTTTAAATGTTTTTTTTTTGCATTTTTTCGTTAAACTGATGACATTGTACTGTAAAGGTTGTATGCTCAGCATGAAACCTTATGTTTACTGGCAGCCAATGATTGGGCTATGAGCTATCTATGATCGACCAGCCAGAAAGTTTAAGTTTGAATTTAAGAATAGTTGTTTAGTTGTAGTTTTGTTCCGCAGATGATTTCATTATTATATTAGGCGCAGTGTTATAATAAACTGATTACTTTAAAATATACGTGGAATCATGAGTTTAAACTACCACTAATATTTCATTTATAGTTAGATCCCCTCAACACTACAGTACCTACCGGTACCAAAGAAATGCCTTATACTCTTTGGTGCTTCTTATGCGATTAATGATTTGAGAAGAGGACGTAATTCGTAATTAAAAGACCTGATTTGATTTTCAAAGTACAATTTTTATTTTCATCTTAGTAGGTAGGTACTATTCTTCCTGGGTCTATTTAACTTTTTGTGTTAAATAATGAATTTTAGTGATAAGGAATTATGGTGGTTATATTTATTAGCAAGAAAACTCAGCTCATCTTATTTGAAGTGTTCATTTCTTCAATACGGTCGTTATAAAGTCTCAAAAAAACTTATTTTTTAACACGACTAAATGAAAATAAAAATGGACTACATACCTTGGAGATTTTGTTGGCATTTTTGAAATTATATCTAAAGAAGAGACATGAGAAGGTTTTTAGCCAGTAGTGGGACAATGGCAGACGTTGGCGATTGAAATGATATGAGACTTATTATGTAGCCTCTAAGACGTTTGCAGTCTTATTAAAAAGAAGGTATTTCTTTATGCACGGTTTTAACCATCTAGCCGGTTTTGAAAAAAGAACCTAACACAAATCGAAGTTAAGTTCCTTTTACATAACTAACAACTTATACTCCATTTGAAATAAGATTAGACATTTAATTAAACCTTTTTTACAGTCCGATCAACCGATTTTGAGTTCTATTGCGTTGGTGGCATGACAAATGGCAGCTGCAGTGGACAGTTGGTATTGTAACTACTTTTTTGCTTTTAATGCCATCCTTATGCCTACGGTAAAGAAGTCAGAATCAGTTGAACTGACTGTAAAAAAGGTTTGTTTAAATGTCTAATCTTATTTCAAATGGAGTATAGTCCGGTATTATGATGTCATTTTTGAACTAAGAATTTTAATGTTAAAATACCATAGTCGCAAATGTTCTAAATACCCATAAACAAAAACAAAACGTATTTCTGCGGACCCTACCACCTTTTGCGTTTGTCGGAAGGGCTCGGTCGCTTCCGGCGGGAGTGGGGGCGCCCCACCACATCCTGCGGAAGCTGCAATCCTCCCCCCCTCCCACAGCCTCACTGTCTTGCTCGTCTCGTTCTAACCTTTCCTGCTTTAACTTTTTTCCGTTATGTAATACCTAATGATACCTATTGTTGATGCCGTCTCTTTTGTCCGAAAATAGTTAAATGGCGGTCGGTTGAGTGTAACTTTCTGAGAATCTGTGAATGCGGATAGATTTCGAAAAATCTTTTTTTTAATGGATACCTAAGGCATACCTTAGGTATCCAATAAAAAAGAATTTTTGGCCATACTGGGGCCATACAACTGGGGTGGTGCCATATAGATTTTTATTAACTTTGCTTGGGTTGTTTTTGCCTTAGCTTCGTTATTACGTACCATATTTGTTATTTTGTTTACATAGTAACTAATGGTAGGTATACGAATTGATGTAGGTTAGGTTCCACAACTAAAAAGTAAAGTTTTTTTTTATTTCCCACTATTTCGTTTCTTTTTTTTAACATATCTTCAAAACACACAACAAAATCGTCGAAAATGCCGCCGTACGAGTATAAAATTAGGGTATGTTGTGTCTCCCAAGGGAAGTTCTTCGACTCACCCTTTTTACTGACCTGGACATGCGGTGTTTTTCCAACATAGTACGTTATGTACATAAAAACATACGTTGGCTAGTTATATATAACTAAGGCTATAGCCTAGGAGTAGGTAGGTAGGTAGAATTAAAATTAGAGCTTAAAATAGCTATATAAATTCACATATTTTTATGAATCTCGTATAATATGCGTATTTCTGCAAGAGAGTCTATCAATCGATGCCTATAAAGTGGGAACTCCATAATTAACCGCGAAATTAAAATTTTCTTAAATTGTTTGTAATTTGCACTACAGTTTCATGAAAAAGTAATTCAATCACCACCAAACACCCATTCAATCAAAAACATATGAAACACAGAGCAATGTGTTTCATATGTCTAGACGGGCGTTGATAGATTCAACACAGTTTTTAACTTTTGTAGCTATCATCGTTTCTATTGTGATTTATTTGTTTTTGGTCCTAAATAAAAACCTATTACTTTTTTTATCAAATTATATAAGTAAGGACTTAAATGATTAATATGTGGATGACCAAGCTTTGCTCGGTTTTGTATTTTTGGTTTGACATTTTCTAAAAGTGAAACCTATTAGCTAGATCGATTTATCGCCCCCGAAACCCCCTGCATACTAAATTTCATGAAAATCGTTGAAGCCGTTTCCGAGATTCAGATTATATATATATACATATATACAAGAATTGCTCGTTTAAAGGTATTAGATAATTATATAAAACCATATTGTATTGTATACGGTCGCGAATCATATTGTAGTCAGTATACAACTTTGCACTGACCTGAAAATGCCTAAAAACGTAAGAACATTTGAATTTCTTGGGCTACCCTGAAGAGTTGCTACCTTAAGGTGAATCTAGTAGACATTTTTGCCATACAAATTTCGGGAGTGTATTACTCCACTGTTCGATAATGTACATAAAAAAATAACCGGTATATAGTTTTGTCTCATTATTAATATTGTCTGTACGGTAACAGAATACTAAAATAAAAAGCCATTAAAAAGTTATAGAGCCAACAAAGATTCGTCTTTCTTGCTAATTTAACCTATCTTTGGGCGTGTTTAAGTAATAAAAGACGCGTAAAATCTATAAAACCAAGTCGGTACCGACAAAGTTAAATTACCCAAAAGTTCAATAAACCTTATTGGTCATTGATTTATGCAGTGGTTTTTTCATAAAACCCGACCTTTCGAAGGACTTTTCTTAATTATTTACGCGCCTGTTTTACTATAAATGATCCTGCATTTCACTCAATAACGTTTTGCGTGTAGACTAGCCTCTAACTGCTCATTACTGACCCTACCTTTGTCGGACACGAAGCCTGGTGAGACAGCGTGCTTTTAAGCCAGGCCCACCAGTGAGTTCGAGCCAGCGACTAGATTCCCCTTAAGTGGTTTATTTCCTTTAAATGTTTGAATTATTACTATTTTGGTATCTTTGTTAACTAAGTTGGTAAGTTTTATGAGCATGCTGTGGCATGCTGCTGTAAGTAAAGGAGGACTCCAGCAGTGCCCTCCAAAACTTAATTGACAATTTTCCACTTCAGATGAATGTAACGTAATGATTTAAAATTCTTGCTTGCAATGTTTAAACATCTTTAACGTTATCATTGACTAATCACACAGAAATGTAAAGGTTGTTTTGCAAAAGACAACCTTACGTGATACTGGCTGGCTATAAAATAAGTTTAATCACATTTGAACTGTCAAGCTAATTTAGAATAAGCCTTCAAATAGATTAGCATACCTAGATTTTTTGGTTTCTCGTTATCAAAATCAAAATGTTTTATTTCACATAATCTTACATGGGCACATAAGAAACGTCAGAAGTTAGGTGCACGGTGCTAATTAGTTGTTTCCTATAGAGCAGCGCTGACAAGAAACTCCACATGTTTGTTTTGTTTCGGAAAGGAGATTGGGCTGACAAGCCGAGGAAAGAATATTTAAATAAGACTTGTAGAATGCTTTTATAGAAATACTCAATTGACTGAACAAACTTTTCATTGTTCGACTCGGTATAGCCCCTGAATGTAACAGCCTATAATGTTCCCATTGTGAGAGGCACTGAGATCCACCTAATTATCTATAAGTACCAGTTTTAACATAACAGACAGCTGTGCTGCTGGGGAGTTTGTTGCAGCACTTCTACTTCCCAGTTAAAGCACTAGGAAGTGGTGAAGGGCGGGCGTTTTGGGGGACTATTTTAACATTCAAAAAGTGCTGAATCTCGTGGATTGAGTTTTGACCTACCATGGTAGATAAGTTATATCACATTTTATTTTCAACTTCAGGATCAGTGTAAGAGCGTTCAGTATTCAATAAACGTCCAATAAAAAGTCATTTTCGCTCTATAATCCACTAAGTCTTCGTGTCACTATGAGGGAGAGAATTTGATTAAGGATTTATGTTTTTAAATTGGCCCTGATAAGTGGGGAGGAATCCAGATTTGTAACCAAATAATGAAATTACAGAAATATCACATCACACCTCTATTCCCCGAAAGGGAAGGGGTGTAGGGGGGGGGTAAGGCAGAAGTGCACGTATAGTACACCTACATTTGGCCAGTTATGTTTAAATTCTATGTAATAGGGGCTAAGCCTATCACCATCAAACGGGCACAAATTCAGACTCATGTAATAACCAGACTTACTTAAACGTAATCTTTGTTTACTTAATACTATACGGGAAAAGTTTGTATTCAGTGCGCCATGAATTCAGCATATCATTCTAGACCCCAGTAGAAATTTTTCATTGGTTATCCAAAAAATAAAATCAGCTATTCCATACAATTTGACCGCGTAGGTATTGCACTTTTCTGAACAGAATGAAACAGCTAATTTTTTTTTATAACCGACGAAAAATTTCTACGCTGGGGGGTCTAGAAGGAATTGCTGAATTCATGGTTACAATTTGCCGACTGAATAAAAACTTTTCCTGTATGTGTAATTTAATGCAAACAGCACTCAAAAACTTGGTCCAAAACTCTGTACCAAAACTTACAAAACAGATAAGTATTCAGCAATTCTAAACTATTCATCAAAAACATACAAAAATCCAACAACTATTTCCACTATTCCTGAGTCTAGAACAGTTACAGTGAGCGTTAAACGCAATTAAAACGAAAATAGCGTCTCTAAACGGAAAATCGGAATATTTGAACCAGAATAGCTTGATTACTGGATTAAAAATGAAACTAGCTGCTCTATACGGAAAATCGGAACGTTTCAACTAGCCGGTGATAAAGAAAGCGCTTAATTACTGGTCTAATTCGTGATAGAATTGTTAATGGACAACTAAGTATGGCACATAACAGGCGGGCCGTACTTCCGTGCCTATCTGTGGTACCCTAAAAAGGGTACGTGGTGGATGTGTGGCCCAATTCGTAAGAGTTCAATAAACACATCGATGTGTTTTTCTAAAATTATACATTGGTTACAAGTGATTTGCCCGAATAATTACTAATTTCCATACAACCTGTATCACTTATTTTTATCCCTTTAGGAGATGAAAATAATGATTAAATTCACAAGTTTTGTTCACTTTCCTATAAAAAAATCTTTCGGCGAACATGCTTCTAGACCCAGCAGTATGGGCTGTGCGTTGTTTGTCCTTGAACGAATTTAAGATATTCAATAATTAGTTTTAATAGTAATTGTTAATTAGTGACATATTTACTTAGATCTAGTAAAATCAATCACAGAATTTAGCTAATTTAGTTCTCTACATGAAAGTGTTTTTGGAAAACTTATTTTTAGATTGGAGTTTTTTTTTGCAGGTAAATGCTGATTGAGCGTATCTACAAAATACCAGAAACTGATAGCAGCGGGAACTCAGAATACGACTATGAAAACAACAACACAGAACATAGCGAAGCAACGGCATAGATAAGAGCTAAGAAAACAGTTGAACCTACCCAAGACGCTCAACCTGAATCATAAAGCCGGCGACATCGTGAAAAGATGCTCTCCTATAAATAAATACCACCCGTCTCCCCACTAGTCCAACGCTTACTCAAGGATGCATATCCAGTAGGCTCGCAATCCTTTCCTATCTTAAGGGTACGTCTACCTGACCATTACCGCGCCCCCGGTCTAATTCTTGCTATGCAATGGCCCCTGTAACACCATGAACCATGAGGTTCGAGGGGCTAGTGCAAATCTTGGGGTTCATTCGATTCATCGAGTCTGGTCAAACCACGCTGGTATCGGTGCATTTCATTCATACATTCACATTTAATTTTTCCCAAAATTCGAAAAATAAAATCAATATTTTCATACTACCTACATAAATGTGATAGTAACTCTGTCTATCTAAATCCAAATGGATCTGGATTAAATTTGCAACACTGATAGATCATCAGCAGAGATCGGATATTCGGATGAATATTTACCTAAAGATCATTTTTAGCTATGAAAGTATGGAAGCGGCTTTATAATTTTTTGTAATATTTATTAAAAACCCCGGGATTCTTGGATTCCATAACTATTCAGATGTGAATTAATTTAAAATTAATGTTAAACTCGATACAAATATGTGTATGTACTGGAGAAGGGGTGGTTTGTATTAGTTAAAGCAAAAAATAAACAAATTACTTACCTGAATTAAGATTTTTCCGATACAAAAGCGCATTCCATGTTAGCCCACATCTCAACTTTAGGTGAATATGCATCTGAATATCCGATCTCTGATCCTAGTAATACGTTCCCGTAGCATAATTTCCAAATTCCAGGTTGACGAAGCAGCGGGCTAAAGCTAATGTTGTTATAATTTACATCGTTCATGTAAAAGTCGCGATCCGCTGTCGCTCATCCCTCGGCCCGAGCCCATGAATCCCCGAAGGAGCCGCGGTGGCGATAAAAGCCTCATGCATTATACAGACTGGTCCGAAATCGAAAAATTAAAACTCCCGCCATCTGCCGGGTGAGAGCGTAATTACTGGGGCGTTTGATGCACCGGCACTAATTATAAGCATTGTGATAAAATGGGATGAGTAGCAAGAGTACATGGAGGTATGCAGAAGTATGTTATGAATAAAAGGGTGCATTGTTGATGTTTACAGTTTTTAGGCAGTGGGAAGGGTTCAAGTGTAGTGAAATGTTTCGAGAGCGCGATTTGCGAATGACAGTATGGAGTTGCTATTGTTTTGAAACGATAACGAATATTTAAAAGTTTTCCAAAAATCCGGTTCCGGTTGTTTTATTTTTTTGAATTTTTCACTTTTTAGTTATAGTTCCTACCCCGCACCAATTCGAACTTTCATCATCCTCGGCGTCAAAACAATGCATATTTATGCGATAGCAGCAATCGCCGATGATTTGCTGTAATTTTTTGAAGAGTTCCGTTGTCCGTCTCCGAAACTTCTCATCAGATCTATATGAAATTTAAATGAGACCATTTCGGAACACATAATTTTGCGAATGATGGAGTTATGCCCGAACATACATATTTTTTTTTAAACAATTAATAACCTCCACCTTTTTGAAGTCGTTTAAAAATGGTGTGCTTCGAAAGGGTTCAGTATAGACTAAATTCCAATTTAGATCTTGTATTTATAAGTACTCACCTATGTCATTAACGTTGGTAGTAGATAGTGATTTTGATATAGTATTATAATCAGAATCTTGGTGTTTTCTTCCTTCCTCAAGAATGTATTATATCCTACTGGTAGTTCCAGAGGTAACATACAAGTTAACAAACAAAAAAAACCTATATATGTTAATAGTATAGAAGGAGCGACTGCCCATCTGTCCTCCTCAACTCAGGTCCTAACACGGTACCCATTGGTATGACTGGTTGTCAGACTTTCGGACTTCTGTAGTAGAATTTCGGAATTTGTAGATCTTTGAGTCATCGTTAGGGGCACCTAACGATGTAATGCCTCAAAGATCTACAAATTATAACCGGGACTTACCCACTATCAGCGCCTTTTTTACCTTCTTTTTACCTTTGACATCTAATTCGCTTCATTAACAGTTCACAAGAACTGAATTGATTACTAACTGACAATATGCTCAGTAACCCACCCATGCACATGTCTCTAGAATTAACTTCAAGAAGTTAACTTTTACTGCCGTATTTAGCATCTGTTTCCACTTTCTAGTCACTGTGTGTTCTTAATAAAGTAGTCTTTAGTAATCCAATAATAAAAACCTATTCAAAAGCATTATCCATTAGGTTGTAGAACAACTGCATAAGTTCTTATATAGCCATGCTTAGAAAAGTATTTATCTACGCTAACCGCTTTTATAGTGAACTCTTTCACGTGTGCCGCTATATTAATATGAAGGTGAATTTCCGTCTTCAATAACGTTCAATATCAAGTAGGTACGTAGGGCATCATCATCAGATGATGATGAGATGGGCAGATACCTAGCCTTTTCCCAATTTTATTGGGATCGGCTTCCAGTCTAACCGGATGCAGCTGAATACCTGTATTTTACATGGAGCGAATGCCTATCTGAACCCCACAATCTAGTTCCTGGGTAATACGATACCCATTGGTAAGACTGGTTGTCAGACTTACGGGGCTATGCTATGTATACATACACATTACCAAATTAAGTTTTTCAGGGGAAATAACGATCAGTAGAGAACAAAAAGATTCCAGCAAATCAGCGCTGGTATGTTTTGGCCAACTTTCGACGTTCACGTGCATTGAATTTGAAAGATAAGCGACTGGTTACTATCCTAATGTTCAGAGGGAGTACATTCTAAAGAAAGACCGTCTAGAACTCTAGACAAAGAAGGAAGAATGAATGAGACCAGAATAGTGAGAAGGACATCGTAGAAGACGATTGTAGATGAAACAAAGATTTTTAATGTGTTCGAGAATTTGGGGATGTTAATGTGTAAATGATAATGGCTAGGGCAAGCCTAATCTTGGATGTAAATATTTTAATTTGACTTAACTTGAAATAAAACCATTAACTGATGCCATTGGAATGATCTTGATAACCTTTTTTCTTTCACTTTTCAATATGCAGAAAAAAATCCTTCGAAGATTACAAAATACAGACAGCAAACAATATGCGTCACACCACTGCTGTGCTCGTGTACATATAGACTTTGATACATGAACCAACGAGCTGCTAGCCTAACTAGTTTGTGACGCAATTATTGCAGTCTAGTCACGGACGGATTTTCCATAAGGTTGACTGGGCCCAGCTTATGTCAGCCAAATATAAAGGGCCAAACTGCGTCTACAATAAATAATGGAGCTATGGTGGCTAGTAAATAGTACTTAATCCTAATTAATATTGTAAATGGGAAAGAGTTAAACTTTCACGCTAAAATGGCTGAATGGATTTAGATGAAATTTGGCACACAGGTAGGCCATGATCTGAGTAAGAACATAGTGTACTTTGAATCTTGGATTACAAACGATGTTGCGGGCAATAGCTAGTAGAAAACCAAACTTCTATAAGAAATAATACATATTTTCCGAGGGTACAGCCAGAAATGTTGTTTTTGACTGTAGACCGTGTACACAGCCTCGAGCGATGCGACTTGCAAGTTGCGTTGCAACTTGCTTCATGCGACAAGCGTGTGTGTTTCTTTCTGTTTCCGTACGACATTCCACAAGTCGCGTCGCGGTGACTCCTGGTATGCTGTATCTTCTTTCATTCGTTTTCTCCGCAGATGCGGTCGTGTAGCTTGATCGTGTATCTTGTGGCCACGGGGTTACATGTTTACGCTGCAAAATTGATTAAACGGCCTAAGGCGACCGAGCAAGGCTGCCAGTCTGCCTCCGATATTATAGCCTTCTGCTAAGAAAGACGCATTCTGTGTCAAGTCAACAAGCTTGATGTCGGGGAAACCGACGTTAGCTGGTTCTAGCGAAAGCAATCTAGCTAAGGCATTTGTATCCAAAACTATGAACATCTAGCCGGTGAAGTACATCGATTTTGTAAATTTACTAACCCACTATACATAATTTAGAAGTGTTAAGATTCTTGAAGATTTTTTCATGTAAATTAGAAAAAGAATAGATTTCTTTATCAACGCAATGGAATGCTATGTCGTTACTGACAAAATGAAGAAAACACAAACATTAATTTATTTGTTTGTGGACTTAAAGAAACTCCTAAGACATAACAACCGACCTAAACTTCGGTTATCTCTAACCAAAGAACCTTATTGATGTCGATACACAAAAATATCGAGTATCAATGGCAATCCGGGTCAACAAGGTAGTGATAACAAAATTTTAGTAAGTATTTAATACTGCTAACACCACCGGTGTTCTAACAATACAATTACAGTACCGGGATGAAATGGAACGCTTGTATAAAGAATAACTGGGATTATTATTTGTATACTTTAGCCGACAAACCTCATGGTCATCATTATTTCAGCCGAAAGACGTCCACTGCTGAACATAGGCCTCCCCCAAAAGGGGCTTTTGACATAATCGCCACGCCTGGCAGGTGGGTTGGCGATCGCAGTATGGTGGTAAAATGCATAGAGAACGCTGCTGCCCATTCTCTAGTAAGTCCCTTAGTCGCCTTCTACGACACTCACGGGAAGAAATGGGGGCCTACAAACCTACTTCCCTCTAATATTATAAATGTGAAAGTTTGTATGTTTAGATATTTAGATGCTTGGATGTTTGTTACTCAATCACTAAAAAACGGCTGAACGGATTTGGATTAAATTTGGCACACAGATAGTGTAATTGTCAGCTTTTCAAGTTGAGGCCTAATAGTTTCCTCATATTCTCTAAATTGTTCACAAAAGCTTCATGGTAAAAGAGTGGTTATAAAAGCTCTTGAAATAATAAACTACTTTTGTGATGTTCATACCACAAAGTCCGTGAGAATTTAAGCCGATTAAATCTGGTGCACATTTTAAGCTGTAAACAATATAGCATCGATATACTGCCTGTTGCGTTGGCATTCAATTCATAAAATTATTTTTGTGGCGGTACTGAGTAATCAGCCATTAAACTTCCCACTCCTGAAACAAAGGTGTCTTCTCTGTGAGGGAGTGATGCATAATTTTCTACGCGGGCTAAGTGCGGGTTGCTGGATGTCACATGCCTTAAAATTTTTGGTTCTTACCTTAACTGATAGAAGGCTGCAGTTATGATTATGTGATAGGTTGGTAAACAGCCCCTTTCATTTTTGATTTGCTTTTTGAATTGAAGACTTCTTTAGCCGTTCTGAGCTATTTTTGGTACGGGCAAAACTTATGGGTTAGCGTCACCGACTTGCTAATGTGACGTGTTGTTTTTATCCGTAGTTTTAAGTTTTCACTTCTGTCTCCAGACCCCATGGCTGCCTATTTTTTATTGTTTCTTCTGCAACACGTATTATGATACCAATATATCTGTTGCGTATTAATACGATACGAGCAATATGGTGTTAACAAACTATAGAAAAAAATGCATTTTTCCTACATTTTTCAATAGTCACGTAACTTTTAACTGAAGATTGAATAGTGCGGTTTGACAGCTTTTCTATAGAAAATATGTATATTTAATATTATATAGTATATTTATTCTTCCAATAAAAGTTATCTGACTATTGAAAAATCAGCCCTTAACCGGTAATTGTAGAAACAATTAAAAAGGCATTGTGTCTCGGTGGATCTACGTCCCGGAATAGAAAGAGTATTTTTTTTTTGGGTTGTGAAATCATCAAATAACTTCTCCCGCTCTGGGTGGAGCGGGAGGGCGTGTCAGACTTTTACTGACTAAAACCCACCCGTGTTCCCGCAGTTGCCTGTGTGCCAGGGGCCGCGGTATCTCTTTCGAACAACCCGCACCCCTGGCAGGCATGGGCCCTTGCGGACCCCACCAGTTGGTGCTGACATCTCTTTGAGGCGCGCGTCGAACACAACGCGCCGTCGACCAGGACTTGGTCCTTACCGGACAGCGAGCTACCCATTACTCGCCGTCCGCAAGCCGAATAGAAAGGGTTAATGGAATAAAGAAATACTGCTATGTTCCAAATGTTTGTGGTGATGATATAATTGGAACACTGATCGTGTTTTGTTTCATTGGTAAAATTCACCCTCAGCTGAGTATTATAATACATACCACCGATTGATCATTGGAAGGTCATTCGTCGATCGAACCCCTTACTTAATTATTTCTTTGATTTGCTCTGTGGGTGTGTGTAACACTTGAGAATTCAGCTTACGGCCGCAATCGCCAACGCTGTGTTGTGCCTTGCTTCAGTTCGATACCCAATCGTATTTAATTTCCTTTAGGAAATTCTGCCTTGTTGACCTAGTTGTTGCAAGCGATAGGGCTGGGCATGAGGTGCTGGGTGCAATTCCCAGGTCGGGCAAAGCTTTACTGGGTTTTATCATCGGGAAATTTTCAGTGAGAAGTCTGGATTTATGCTAAATTGATGGCAATTTACTTGACCCATATTACAGAGGACTTTAACGTAACTGGCGTATTGTGGGTATAGGTACTATAAGTACAACTCTGCCTTGGCAAGGCAAAGTATCTTTCAAATTGATTTAGATTTTGAACACTACACTGACTACAACACTACACGGAGTAGTGGAAACCGTGATTGACGAATTGTAGGTCGTACGATTTAACCAAGAGAGGCGATTTTTCTTTGAGTAAATTATCATCAATACTGCTCACAAAACGGTGAACGAAAACATCGTGAGGAACCCAGTATGTCCTACCAAAAGTTTGAAGACATGTGACATCTACCAACCTGCACTAGACCCACGTAGCGGCCTCTCACCGAGAGCAGGCCCAGCAGTGGGGACATTATAGGCTCATCAGCCTCATGGGCATCATCATGCCCACGCATCACTACACTGACAACCTATCTCTACTACAGCCGTGACGTCATAATAAGTGGTGATAAAAATTATGATTATGATTACATATAAAAAAAAAAACAATAATTTGGCTCTTGTGATAAAGGAACTCAATTCTTAATTCTTTATTGCGTACCATAATGTATATACGAGTATTTGGTAGGGAAATAATTATATTACTCAGAATAATTATGGACCCTGTCAGGCATAGCATAGATCAAGTAGAAGAGAACTCTTACAAGAGCAAGGGCTACACTGGTGTTTGTAACTTGAAGAGAAAATCCTATTTCCTACTAGGTATATATCCTTACTTATATGTAGGTATATATATACAGTATATTATATATTAATATTATAAACGCAAAAGTTTGTATGTATGGATGTTTGTTACTCTTTCACGCAAAAACTAATCAATGGATTTGGATGAAATTTGGCATACAAATAGATTATAACCTAAATTAACACATATAATACTTTTTATCCCGGTAGTATGTTCCCGCGGGATAATTTCCGACTACCACGCGGGCGAAGCCGTTGGCGGAAGCTAGTCCTACTAACAATATAAATGTGAAAGTTTGTATGTTTGTTATACAATCAGGCAAAAACGGCTGAACAGGATTTGGATGAAATTTGGCACACAGATAGTTTGTAACCTGGTAACAGGATACTTTTTATCCAGTACGTTCCGATGGGATAATTTTTAATCTCCACGCGAGCGAAGGTACTGGCAAAACCTAATAAGTTAATAAAAAATCTCGTAAAACACCATTGTATCGTAGAATACTGCGTCCAATCTTCCGTCGACCTGTCCTTCACCAAGTACCTAAGTACGGTCGTTGCTCTGATACTGGGCGCATTGACGACATGGCTCGACCTGCCGCTGTTACTCTTACTTACTGATGCCCGTGACTTCTGTAGTCCCACAGCACGGTAAAGGCTACTCTTTCAAATTCTCTATTTATTTTTTCAGTTTTCGTTTATATTCACGTTTAAGCCATGTTTGCCGTGTTTGCTCCGTGGATGGGTGACCATATTTCTTTACATACCATTTACCAAGACCCGTCCGTGCTGTCATTCGTGGGTCTTTGACAGTCGTTACATAAGCCCAAAAGTCTGACTACCAGTTTTACAAAGGTGACCCGATGCTCTTCTGAAGTTATTTATTGCTAGTTTTTTAAATAGCCTACCTGGGTTAAGTTGTTGTAAGGTCAAGAATTACGTAGTCATTGTAAAGGAATTTTGTTGAAAATAGGTTAAAATTGTTTTTATAACAACATTTCTTAATTAATTAATTAACTTAACTATCTTTAACTTCCTTATATAGATATAAATAATCAGACTGTATTGTCCCACTCTAGGGCGAAGATAACCCATTCTTTAAAAAACTCATGGAAAAATCCCATTAGGTGTCTAAAAATATAATTAAAGAATTGCCTTTGAAACGAGATTATCAGCTAAATAATAAAAAAAACGAAAACAAAATGCCGTAAAAAAAAACCTGATTTAGGAATACACCCAACCGTTCCGGTAATCCGCTAACCTCGCTACCCACTAGACCTTGGGGCGGCTACGGAGCACCTGTACAACTCAACAATGATAGTCTGTCAGCTGCCACGAGTCGGCTCCCTCGCGTATCGATGGTCGCGCAATTAGCCCGCGTCGATCGTCGCAGGCCATCCGTCAACCTTTTTAGAGAAGCGTGAAAAGGTAACAAGCAAGAGAAGTGAATGGACCAATTAAATAATTCAGTAATTCGTGAACCCGCCGCCGGCGACGTAAACATGCGTGAGACGGTGAGGGGGGCGGTAGGCGGGGGCGAGTGGAGGAGCGAGGGCGTGGCCCGTGACGTCACTGCGTTCCTGCTTCAGTCGGTCACTATCCGGCGAAGCGGACGATCGCGGAACCGCCGCCATTTATATACCCCGAAAGTACGATAAAAATCGCCAAAATTTTCGACCGGCAGTACCACTCACCTTCCAAGGTGTTGAAATTGGAGGACGACCCGTGGGGGTCATGTGCGATGTACTCGCCGGATAAGATGAAATCCGGCGGGGGGCTCATGGCGCCTCCAGGGTGCTTCCCGGGCCGGTACAGCCCGACGTACCGGAGCGCCGACCCGCGCCGGTGCGTCCCCAACCCGTCCGTGAGTACTCCGCTTTATACTACGGCTTATACTACTAGAACTGTAGGTGTTACGGATACCAACAGAAGGTCTCGATTGTTGACGTCGCATACATGACCGCGCGGCAAGGATAACAAAACTTTTATTTTAAAACAATCTCATTCGTATAAAAACATTAAAACATCCTGTAGGCTCTCAATGTTAAATACGCATAAAATATTTTTTTCAGGACGTTTAAAAATTTTTTCAGCGTATTATGTATATGTATCTGTTGTTGCCAAGCGATGTATGTGTTCCCGCTCGCGCGTGCCGTGGCGATTTCATGGAGCTCCATGGGGGGATTGTTTTTCAGCGAAGTTTCCGTGTGTTCACTCTTGTGCAGTTCTCAGTGTTTTTTTTTTCTGTAAAATAAATGACATGACAATACAGTTTTATACGAAGTGAATACGACTTATTAGAAGCTTACTAGGACCTCAATGTGGTGATTTATAAGTAAGAAAAAAATTGTTACAGCCACGTAGGAATAAAAGTAAAATGTTAACCGCAGCTCACAATAATTTGGTAGGGGGTTCATCTAATAAAATTACAATTAAGTACTAAATCTAAGTCAACATTAAACTAGATAACAACTTAAAATAATCTATCAGTAGGTATATGAACAAGAAAGCTTTCTTTTAATAAAAATAATACTGCAAAATATATTTTATCACTCAGTTAAAACAAAGAGATAGTACCATAAAAGTCTATTAAGTATCAGGTGACGTTTTGTAGTTTCTGCTTACCCCATGAAAAGAAAGCGGGTTTTTGAGTGTATGTATTAAGTTAAGTATCCAAATATTCATGAAAAAAATCCCGAGTAGATATTTTAACGTTGCTGAAAAATCAATGAAGAACAATAAAAGTACGGAAACAAATGACTAGGAATTTTCGGTTCGACGGCTTCCGCGACTCGGTTTTAACCAGAGGGACCTTCAAAGTACCTCGGTTGGCAGCGCCACGTTATTATCTACACTTTTCTACACAATTCTTTTACAGTTTATTTTCAATCGGCTTGTTATTTTCAAAGAATTGTTACTCGTTGGGAAAATCAAAGCAGCTTTTCCGACGGCGGCGGACCGTTTATAAACCTGTAACCGTGTATATGTGTAATGTATGAGTGTTGATACCATACGACGTTGCTGATAATAAAAATAGAACTGAAGTAGTTAGTGATTAGTATTTAGGAAAATACTATTTAAATAGAAAATCTGATTTTTATTTCCATTTGTGGTACACTGAGCCTTAACTATTTAATATGATATAAAATAAATCTGATTTTTATTTCCATTTGTGGTACACTGAGCCTTAACTATTTAATATGATATAAAATAAATCTGATTTTTATTTCCATTTGTGGTACACTGAGCCTTAACTATTTAATATGATATAAAATAAATCTGATTTTTATTTCCATTTGTGGTACACTGAGCCTTAACTATTTAATATGATATAAAATAAATCTTCTATACATTTGAAATATTTTAGGAACATGTTACAATTTAAATTATTTTGAAGTATTACATAACAAAAAGAAAACACACAAATTCAAATGTTTTTCCATTGCACCCGGGGAATTTACAGCGTGACTTTTCTAATCTGACTTCACCAGGGGGTAGGCCATATTCGGCTCCATTTTCTTTGTTTCAATTTCATCAGGCAAATGTGACAATTTGTCTGTTTTCTTGTCGATAGGCCATCAGGCGTACACATATAGAGACTTTTTCCTACATCAAATTTGATATTCTTTAGCTTTATAATTTTGGCGTTTGCTTTTGCTCCCAAATTATTCTGTACGGTAACCGGCTATTTATAAGAAGTTATTCTTAATATAAAACAATCTCACATACCATTTTCTCGTCCTTATTTTGTATTTTCCCAGGAATGGATCCAGTAGGATGATATAGTTTTACAATATGGGGATAACCTACCTGTATATATTTCTTATCTTTCTTCCAGTATCTTATACTGATTGTATTGGCTCTTGGCCCACAAAAGACGATGATAAGACAATTGGTTTCACATCACTTTCAATATCTGTCTTATCAACAGTAGCCCCACACTGTTGCCGCCTTATCTTCTTCAAGATCCTTTAGAGAAAGCATTTGAAGATGCTTCTTTCAACGACCTTTGTTCATAGTCCATAGCGATTGGATTCCTTCTTTTGCCAAATATAACAATTAATCCTGGTGATAATTATCGAACAATAACTTTTATTGTTAATTGTAAATGAACATCCTAGTTAACGGGAGACAAACAATGGTGCTCCAGCTGTGATTTTTTTTTCCATAGCGCTAATTGATTCGGAGAAAATTCTGACAATACACGAATTTTTTTTGTCTTCATAACTTTTAGCTTCAAAGAAGTCTTCACTTCCAGCAGGTGTAGCCAAAAATCTACAATATTGCTATCACGCAATCGTTGCTTGTCATAATCTGTAATAAATAAAAATATTCTTAAGTACTTCCAGGACATGACGCTACTAACGTTTCAAAGAGTTTTAGGAAAAATACAAAATGTTGTCCAGCTTATGGTACTGAATGCCTTGTAGGGTTAAAGTTACTTCAGATCGGCAATTTATACACCAACAAGACGTTTTACTTTCAAAAAATACCTTTTTTTTAAAGCGTGTTATTGGTCTAATGATAGCTTCAGTTACCTACATCGGCTACCTACAATTTCAATAATTAGCTACAATTTCCTTCACAAATTACTGTAATGCGTGCGAGTTAAGTAAGCGGCCGTCGGCTACGCCGTAGCCCGTAGCGACGGCTGTAGCACCGTAGCGCCGTAGACTACCTACGGTCGACGGACGCCATTATGACGGCGGCGGCGCCGCATAACATTTTTCATCAAATAAAATATTTGATTCTATAACAGTCTGTATATTAAAGTTATTTTATTTCAAAAGAAAAATACATATTTACACCAATAAACTTAAACATCGTTAAATAATTAAAAACTAAAATAATTTCGAATTAAATGGTAAAAATATGTATGGCTTAAATTGGGATTTGCTGTGTATGTATTGTCACGTCATTTAAACAAGTTATTAGCTGAAAACTATGCAAGTGAACACTAATAATTATTATTGGCGTGAATTGTAATAAAATATTTCAGATTCCAGACGGAGGGCGGCAGCTTTTTTAAAATTGACACGACGCTAATTAGCTACGGAAAAAGCTGTCGGATGTACTTTAATTTTCATCGTAGATTATATGATTTTTAAATAGTGCTTTTCATTCGTTATTTTTTTATTAAATCTATTTCGAAAATGGTTTTTGCAGATGGATGTCGAAACGGATAAATGGAAAAACAGGAAAACTCATACAAAAATATAAAATTTTTAACTGCCTCTTAATTACTACTTAATAACGGAATATAAAATCAAAAAGAACATTTAAACAATATTCAGATTTAAATTTAAATGAAATTGAAGTAGAACGCGAATTAATCAAATATTCGGAACCGATATAGGTAATCCCTTCCAATATGCGTACAACAACTTTGATATTTAAATAAAAATGTATTAAAACATTACTTGCTTTATTTTCAGCGGCTTATGGACATTTTTTCTTTTATGACAGAAGATAGTTAACTTTTTAAGTATAGATAAAATGTGAAATGGGGATGTTTTAGAACTGTATCTTATGAAATAAAGACCGACAGTTTATCTTAACCCTCGTATTTTATAAGTTTAGGATTATATTGGATTTATTTTATTACTTATTTTTTTAGCTTTTTCTGTCGTTGTTGTGCATATTATTTGTTAGATATAGAGCTGGTTTTGTCTTTTGGTTAAGTAATCACAACCACACGGGCCGATCGATCAGGTTAAGCTACGGTGGCCGCGGTTGGTCCGTGGATGGGTGAACATCTTTACATATCAAGACACGTTATGCTGTTTGTCCCGTCTGTCATTCGTGAATGTTTGACAGTCGTCACGGGTCATCATTAGCCCGAATTTCTGACAGTCAGTCTTACCAAGCGGTATCGTATTACCCAGTAACTGGGTTGTGGACGTCAGATAGGCAGTCGCTCCATATATTTATGGTATTCAGCTGCATCTGATTGAAATGGCTAGGTAGATAGAACAGGTTTTGTATCTACTCGAGTAAAAAGTTAGGCTTTTAAATTCGCAGATAGATTCTAAGTAAATAAGCTTTTTAATTGCTATATAATAAATTGAACCAACAATATTAAAAAGTACCTATACCTACTTTTGATTAAATAGTAACGAAGTGAAAATTGTACATTGATAATTATTTTTTGGGTAAAAGTAAAAAGCGTGGGGTGCTTGACAATAAGTGATTATAAAAATACCTCAAAAAGCACCCCACGCTTTTTAATTGAATTAAATTATTTCTCCTTTTTTAATTTGGTTTTTAAAGCGTGTTTTTTAGTTTTTTTAAACTATTATTTATTTTCTATTTTTAGTTCTGCTAACTCCAAAAACGTGTTTGTTATATATATTTTTTTCCTTTTTTTTAATTTTTCTCATTTTTTTTTAAATTATTAAATTGTCATCGGTCTTCGATAAGTTTACAAAGTTTCAATGAAATCTGACCGTTTAAAGTGGGTCAAAATCGCGCTCTAAGGAGTCGGTTATATACAAACAAACAAACATACAAGTGAAGCTAATATAAAGCCTGTTAAAATAGGTACCATCGTTTTCTAAAAAAAGACACGTCTTTACGGAATTATAGCAGTTAAATAGTTTGTGTCACGGTTATTAAACTTGTAGGGTTGACTTGCTATATTAATATTTTCTTGCTTATTGTTTTGACTTAAATCTTGAAGATTCTAACCTGACCAATGTCTTCTTTGAAGTGCAAATTGACGAACTACTAGAGCGCTAGTTAATTATTAATATTTTACTTACATTTAAGTCACCTTTCGTGTTTGTCTGTGACCGCGTTGTTCTTCTAAACTGTGCAACGACGTTTGATGCAGATTTCACTATAATAGAAATAATTCATTCCGAATAATTCATTTGTAAAACATTAATTGTTTACTTACATCACTTTCACAGTATTTAACAAAATTAACTATTTACACTAGGTACTAAATTAAATTACTAACTAACAATACAAATAAAAACAAAAAAAGCACATTTAGACGTCGAAGTATTCGTCCGCATCGCTGTCATCCGGAAACGTTCTCAGAAGACTGGCAGCATTACCAGATTTAATGACTTTGCTGATTCTTTGGCAAAACATACAAATGAAAAACCTCGATATTTTTTCAAGGTGTAATAACGCGCGGGTTGCGGGTATTAAATAAATCAGGATTCGTAAATTTCTCCATGATATTCCAGGCCACTCAGAAAGTATTGCGAAAACAAGTTTTTATGTATGAGAGACTGGCCAGTTAGAATCTATTTTGAAAATATGATTATTTATAAGCAAAAATAGGTACGTTCTAATTTCAAAATTTCCCTCCACATTGTTTGCGAGCTAATTGAAATTATCGTGTCTTATAAAAAAAATGGATCTGCGCTGGGAACATTTTCACGCTATGATTTTTTACCATTTCAAGTGTCGCCTGAAACCGGACGAATCGTACGATAGACTTCAAATGGAATTCATGGATGAAGGCCCTACTAAGGCAACCATATATCGTTGGTATAACGAATTCAAGCGTGGTCGACTAACTTTGGGAGAAAAAGAAAGAAGTGGTCGCCTTTTGACAGCTGTTACGGAAGAAAACGTGCTAGCAGTGAAAAATGTAGTCCATGACAATAGGCGAATTACGTGTCAAGAGAGTACATACTGCAGGTTGGATCGGGAAGCCTTCACGAAATTCTACACATGCATCTTCGCGTGAGGAGGTTAGTTTCACGCTGGGTGCCGCACAACCTCACCGATGCTCAGAAGCAGGCCCGGGTGGAATGGTGCCGTGATATGATAAACAAATTTGTAGCAGGCTCGTCTCGGCGTGTTTACGGAACCAAAGAAGCATCAATGCTGAATGGTATACTACCAAATGCTCGGCAAAAGTATTTTCTGTTGTGAGCAACAAGCGACCAAACACAGAGCCCTGCGGGCTACTGCTCCACCACGACACCTTCCTCCACCTTCGCACACCGCGCTCAAAACGAGGGTCTTCCTGGACAGCATGTCGGTCAAACTCCTGGCTTATCCTCCTGATAATCCTGACCTATGTGACTCCATTTTATTCCCGAAAAAAAAATCAGCTCAAAGGGATACAATTTTCGTCGCTAGGGAGATGCGCTGTCAGCGTTCGAATAAGCTGTAAACGAGGTGTCTGCGATGAACTGGAAAAAGTTCGTATAGAGGCCAGTGGAGAGTACTTTGAAAAGATTTAATAAAAAAAAAATTACCTTATAAAACATTTTTTTTATTTTCGCAAAGTCAAAGCATTTATTTCAAATAGGCACTTAAAAGGCACTTTTGAACGTCAACATTTACATTAAAATAGAATTGATTCTAGTCGCCCCTTCCAAAATGTAGTTTCGTATGGAGAAGAATGGGCAAGAAACTCCACCGTTACTCTTTTAAAATGTTCCAAGTACAATATTTACATTCATTATATGATTATGTGTGAAAACGATGCACCCAGAATAAAATTACCATACCAAAATAGGTAAACAGAATCAAATTGAAGCAATACAGATAAATTAATTCTGTGATAGATACATGGTGTTCACACATTTACAAACATTGTTAAAGTAAGTATAGGTACGATTTTCCTACAATATCAACAAGTAATGAGTCAGTGTGTGAGTTAAAGTAATCACTGAGTGTAAATCAATGTCATAGTATAATTAATTATACAATTCAATTAGCAACCAGTTTGATTTTGTCTAGACTCTAGATTGTCCTATGGAGCAGGACCAGCATGTTTCCAAGCATTCTTATCTTGGATATAATCCTCTAATTTGTAATACGCTAGTTTAAAAACTTTGAGTGTCTCACGTAATTACAAGGCAGAATAATAGCGTAATGGTGCAATTTATAAAAATGGGTGCCTTAAGATATAGGTTAGGCCTTCGTAGGTATATCATTACCAAATGTGGGCCAGTTCTTAGGCAGTGTGGCAAGGCAGCATTTTCCAGAAACAAATAGTTATATTTTACTAGTATAACGTGCGTTGTATTTTTGCCGTCTGTCTGTTATCGGGCTGTCTGTCATGAGCCGTAATAGATAGACAGTTGAAATTTTCACAGAATGTGTATTTCTATTGTCACTATAACAACACAACTTATAAATCAATTTAAGTTCAAAATTAAAAGGGGTCTCAATACAAGAAACGTGTTTTTTGTTGCACTGCGGTATAGATGACCGAGAGAGAGAACATTAATCATCTTGTGTGTAAATCGTTATCTACTAAATATAATACCTACTCTGTCAGTTTAAGAGGGCACTCAGTAAAAAATAGTTACGGGTAACTGAATATTTATGTTAAGAGCTTGTGGCTACGTAATAACAGCCGCACAGATATACTGATCAGGTTAAGGCCATGTTAACTTTAAATAGTGTCGTTATGAGCGATAATAGTTCTTATTATAATCCGATAAGGGTTAAAATCTATTGTAATATATTCGAATAATAAATGAGCAAGCGTAGGTATATCGTCAAAATACAAATAAAATCGTTTAAAATTAGTTATTAACTGTTTAGTAATAAAAAATCTATCACTGAATGCAGTTTGGCATTTTAAATTATATGGTATATTTTAAATTATAATTATAATTGGTATTGAAGGGATTTAAACATAATTAACAGGTCATTTGATGATTTTTTTGATGCATTAAACTATGTTTAATTATATTTTGAGTTCTATCACTGAAAATATCATATTTGTTTTTGCTTTCAAAATTATTTACATTTAAAGAGATACACTGCTTTAAAAAAACACCTTTTAGACCGTTTTCAAGAAATCTCCGCCTTAAGGTACGCTTGCCGCGGTTCGTTCATGAATGGGTGACCATGGTAATCCTTTGATCCCGGCTGTCATTCGTGGATCTTAGACAGTAGTAACGATTCGTCAGAACCTTAAATTCTTACCCTAAGTGTATCGTATTAATATTGTGGACGTCAGAGCAGTCGCTCCATCTAAAATAATGGTATTCAACTGCATGCGGTTGGATTGGAAGCCGACCTCAACATAGTTTGGAAAAGCTAGGAAAATTTAATTAATTAATAAATAAAAAAAATAAAACACATTGTCATTTCATAGTTCTAAGTATCCACTTCGGATATTGACACTTACGTAAGTAGCGTAAGTTTCAAGGAACCCGTGAGTAGATAATAGCTACAGTCTTCAGAAATTCAGGTTTAGTTTATTCACGATACATGCACAGGACCTACTTCATTACCGCTTTAAAATTACAACAGTCCATCGTGAGTGACGGAAGTAAAACTGGATATGTCCAACAACTCGCTTTGTGAAATCCATAATGCGATCCAGGACGGCGTGTGGAACGATCAAATAAATTACAGTGAGGCGAAGCGAGTACCTACCATAATTATTTAAGGGGGATACGGTGAGGCAGCCCGCCAAATTCAAATTTACTTACATTTTCCATGGACTCTATGAGACAGGCTCGACCTAGTGTGGAGTTCACAAGCAAAATGTTTCCTTTGCGTCTTGTTCTGTTTTTTTTTTTTTTTTGTAAATTGCATTGTAAAGCAATTGCAAATTAGGTCAGCATCAGGTTCTAAAACAACATACCGACGTTTGTTGTTTAAAATATGATTGGCCCTGCCGTAACAAATATGGCTTTACTGAATTATAATCGTTGGAATCAGAAATACAACCCTCGTTAATTTAATCCCATTACATGAGTTTGTCATTAAGTTTCTCTTTTAATTGGCGTCAAATGTCAAGATTTGATGAAATAGACATTCATTCATCTTCTATACATACAGATAAATAAAATTGGAGTGTCTGTTTGTGATATTAAAATAACCGCTTTTTACTAAATGCATATAGATGTATACTGGGATCATATACCAAAACAACACTTTTTTAAAAAAAATTCTGTCTGTTTGTTTCGGCTAATCTCTGAAACGGCTGGACCAATTTTGATGGGACTTACACTGGCAGATAGCTATTGTAATAAGGAGTAACTAAGGCTACTTTTATTTTAGAAATTGTATTTAATTTTATTCAATAATAAAAAGTCGCGGGCACAGCCAGTTAGCTAATATGAATTAAAAGAGATGTAATTGATGATTTATAAAATTCCATAAGTAAATATTTGTTTCAACCTCAATATTTGAATCACGTTTATAGCAACATATAACCTGATACGACACTAGTTGCAAATTACAGAACACGTAAGACAATTTGAATTCCGCGATCTACCCTGATGCTATCGCCTTAAACGGAATTATTAAAAAGCCTTCGATACTACTACGGTAGTTCGATAACTTTCGCAATTTCTTTGTCTCATTTTGTATTCTGATTGGCCGGATATCTTACATTTCTTTCTTTTCTTTGTTCTATTATAGTTTGTAAGTGTTACTTTAATGACAGGTTGCAATGTCGTATTGTGAGGACTGAAGCAAGCAATTATAGTTCATGTATCATTGTAGGAGGTCATTCACGTTCAACCTAGGGTTAAGGTTTATTTATAAATGCTGCTTGTATTAACCTTCTTTGTGGAATGCTTTGTTCAGAGTTATAAGATAATTTTGTTCTCGACTTTGATTGTTTGTTTGTTTTGGTGTATGTTTAGGTTCATTGTACTTTCTCAGCTAGCTTACTGTGGAGGTTTTAACCTGAATGACTTGCTCAACCTCTACGTATCTTTGATATAGTAATGGCATATACTTTACTATTTTTTTACAATAATGGAAAAGATTCGAGGGTCAGCCCTGTTGGATATCAGACGGTTTATTTTAAAATAAAAGTGATTTATTCTGAATAATTATTATACGTGTTTCTTTTTACATGGTTAGAAACCCGGACTTAACAGTAGGTACCTACATTACCGGCTGGGCTTGAAATACCTAGGCAGTATTACATATCTGTCTTAAAGAAAAGCGGCTAGCCTGTTCCGTTTAGGCTTTATACTTTAGGTACTTTCATTCGTTATTGTTAATTCAAGAAACGTTCAATAAAAGTGTTGGTTTAATACACACTGATATAACACCACGCCTGTATTTTCCAACGGGACGAGCAGAGGCGAAGTATGCCTTGATAGAGCATGTGTTTAATAGGAAAGCAGTATAAAACTTGATTCCTGTAGGTAGGTAAAGTTTTTTCCAAAATGATAAGGTTTAAAATTTGGTGAATATCACTGATTTAACTTTTTAAGAACAATTAATCTGCCGTGCCGTTTTTAAAGTATGTTGGGGTCGGCTATTAGTATGAACGGATGTAGCTGAAAATAACAGCCTAAACTAAATATTATGAAAAAATCAAATTGTTCGTTCATATGTCTGTAAAAGACGAAATCTGAAAGATACCTACTGATCCGATTACAAAATGTGTTTCACTGTTGTCCTATGATATTCTTTGTTAGAACAAGAAATTCTAACATCCAAAATACAAGCTTGACTTAGTTTGGGAGTTGGTAGATCACCCTTTTGAACTGCTGTACAACAATCAAACATCTTTAAAAATTGTAATTCATCTACATATATAAATGAAAAGAAAAGTCCTGACTGACTGACTCATCAACGCCCAGCCCAAACCCTTGGACCTAGAAAGCTGAAATTTTACACAGAGGTTCCCTTTATAATTTAGACAAAGAATAAGGTAGGATTTTTCGCAATTCAACCTCTAAGGGAGTTAAATATAGGGGATGAAATTTCTGCGCGGGCGAAGCCGCAGTCAAAACCTAGTAAATTATGTTTCTGTTGTACTTTGGTAGTGAAATAAAAAATATTATTATTATTAATTTCAAGCGGATTAAGTTGCGGGCAGACGCTTTATAGATTGCAATATTATTAGCATTGCAGGAAACGGATACTTACAGTAGTTTTTATGTGCCTTTCGTGGGTTTGTAAATCCGTGAATATCGTGATTGAAATAGCGTAAAAGAAAAAAAAATCGGCAAAGATTCTGTTTTAAATGCTGGTTGAGTAGATAGAAGTTACCTGTCTGTTATAAACTTACTTACATATATACTTATTGGCCAAACCCCGTCTCAGACACGGACAAAATCTCGAAGAAAATCCATATGAATCATTTTCCACGTACAGTGAAATCAAAATTGGTAAACAGTTAAGTTAAAATCGATTCGAGCATTAATATGACGGCGTTCAGTAGCGTGACTGCCAGTGACTGCCAGTGACGCAAAATTGATTCACCATTACCTACGTACGGGCGGCGCGACGCGACCGGTTATTGTACGATCATTGAATGTCTGCTACCTGCCATGATTGTATTCAAAAATGTACCTGTACTGTAGACAGGGAGATAATTTTTGAAGATTCATCATTTGGCATTTATTCGGCAATTCGAACTTTGAATTTTTGAAAAGTAGATCTATCGATGGTTTTTTGTTTTAGTCATGTTACGGAATTTAAAAAATCACCAGCTTAAACTCGGTCATCGTTTTTTATTACATTTTGTTTTGAACAAGTTAAATTCAAGACAATTATGGAACGGTAAAAAGGGACCCAAATTTTTTTTCAGGATAGTTCTGTGACCTCTATACAGCGAAGTCCAGTTGTGAGTTTAATTTTGAACAACTGAAACTTTCATGAAAAGCGGCATAGGCTATTTGCTTTGAGTGACGTATTGCCATAGAGTGTGCTTTCGTAGACGGTTTATAGAGTCTAGATTAATACCTACTGCCTAGATTTTTCGATGAGGCAAAAAGTTTAGGTAATATTTCGTAGATTTTTTTTACTTCTTTTTATTAGATATGCAGAATCAGAAATCAGAATCAGCAAAAAATATATTTTGTAGAGTTAAAGTAAGATTAGCCAAATATATCAAGTTATTTTTGTACTTATACGCACCTTAGAATGCACTTAAATTAAAGTTAAAATCCTGTGCACAAAACATAAATCACAAAAGGTAAAATGTCTAAGTGACCTCGCAAATCATTGGTCAAAAAATTATACCTAGATACCGTGAGACCTGAACCATGCAGGCAAAAAGAAAATATGAAAAACCATTGCGTATAATTTTCTTTTAGTTGAGCAATTTCACAAGATAAGTGAAAACTGTTTGCTTGACGACGCTGCGTTATGTTTCATTTTACCGTCATAGCGAAAGAGTAAGCAAAAAAACTTTAATGCAGCCGTTAAATGTGAGTATCATACGAAAATTACCCGCCATTCGATACTAAAAATTATAAATAAATCATTTAAAATCCGCAAACATAATTCATGCATTCCAGCAACATCCAAATAAACAACATAATTGTATCAAATTAGATGGAAGTTAACACTTCCAAACGGTTTCTCTTTAAGCAAATAAAACATCCACGCATGAGAGAACTATACCGCTGTATAGGCACAAATCTCCCATGTAGGCATCTCTGTTTTATTGCATTTCTACCCTCAGTTACTGTCCCTTTCGCACTTGTTCGAAAGCCTCACAAAAGAGCGAGACAGGTAGCGGCCGTCAGTGTTATTTAATTCATGTTTGCGCCGATGTAACGTGAGATAGGCAGAGCCGTTTTACAATAGGAAAGAGAGGGACGGGTGACGTATCTGAAGGCCGTCTCCGAACAAACGCGGGCGAGGGAACGCTACCGATTGTTATTCTTATGTACGTCCACGGTCGTAAAGGAGGCATGGTTATAATAAAAAAAAATGCACTTATTCAATCGTAACCTTTGAAGATATGTAAACAAGTTATTGTATTTAGATGTTCGGATGCTGTAAGGCAATATTATGTGGAATGTTATAGGTATGTTTTTATTGTTATGTAGGTATGCTGTGTTCATCTAATGAGGATAAGGAAGGGTTCCTTGACCCCGATACATGTTCGATATAGAGCAATAAAACTTACACAATTTTTTTCACGTACAGTTTCAAACCACTCTGTTTGGTACCGGTCATGCCAAAATATACGGTCAAAATTAATCGTTTAGCAGCAACCACTTTGCTATTTGTCAAAAAATGGCAGTTCTTAAATATACGGACAATTTATGATAACAGTCCATTAACTTAGCATTCATTTTCCCTGACTTAACGAACTTATAGCTTCTCTATCTGAGGAGTTTGTAGCTATGTAATATCAGCCAGACGGGTCGAATAATTAGGTTAAGCTACGCGTGCCGCGATCTGTCCGTGGATGGCTAACCATGTTTATACACTAAGACCGCGTGACTCAGAAAACACGTTAAGCCGTTGATCCTGGCTGTCATTCATGGATCTTTAACAGTCGTTACGCGTCAGAAGCCCGAAAGTCAGACAACCAAGGGATATCGTACTACCCAGAACTTAACTGGGCTGTGGAGGTTAAATAGGCAGACGCTACATGTTAAATAGGCAGACGCTACATGTAAAATACTGGTTTTCAGCTGCATCCGGTTTGACTGGAAGCCGACCCCAAACTAGTTGGAAAAAAGGCGAGGCAGATGATGATAATAATTATGATGAGATTCACTGTCTGAAGGAAGCCCAGAATAGAGACCCTCGAGTCATCTACATATTTTGCAAGTGTTTTGAACAGAGTAGGTATAGGAGACCGAATCTGCTTCTGGACCCGGTCAGCTGGTTGGAATGACTGACACTTAAATGACTAATTGCGGAAACAAATACCAATTAAACTTGCTTTTATTTCTGGAACTAGATTTTTACAAACACTTTTGCACGTCAATCTTATTTTTTAAACTAGATGGGGTCGGCGTTTCCTATCTGACTACTCTGATAAGAAAAGCCGAAACAAACTCAGAGGTCACAGTCTCTTTTAAAGTCTTGACATAATCTTGGTCAGATCATGTGAAGATCATGAAGACTGGGAGCGCTGTGGTATTTTTTTTAGAAATTTTATGTACACTGAATTAGGTATACCACACCGTTCTAGACGTAAGTACCACCAGAGATCATTATCTAAGTAAGTAATTGTACAATAGCCAAATCGATTAATAGCCGATTAATTCACTCGAGTATAATTCTCATAATCGATTCTGACATCGTGTTGAGGTTTGAAAGTAAACTTTAGTCGATATTGACCGATGAAATTGGCTTAACTTGTTAATTTCAGGTTGGTTCGGCGTTTTAAAAATGCTATGCAAATAACTTTATGAAGGGATGGAGCAAGGCAGGGGTTTGTGTAAAAGTAGGGTGGATAGAACTGTGGGTGCCTATGCTAGTTGCTACTGTAGTCATTGGCTTTTCAGAAAACCGTTTATAGTCAGATCAGGTTGATTAATTGCTTACATGTTTGTATTTCTTTAACTTTTGCTATCGCTTTCGCCCGCGTGTAGGTCGGAAATTATCCAGCGGGAACGTACTACCGGGATAAAGGTACCCGAAGTGTTAATCCAGGTTATATCCTATCCGTTTAGTTGTTTTTGCGTGAAATAGTAACGAACATACATCCGTCCACCCATCCTGACAAACTTTCACATTTATAATATTTAGTGGGATTCATGAAAGAAATAAAATAAAAGTGTTTAGTGGCACAGAGGTAGAACCATAACGGTTTTCCTGATAGAATATTGAATTTGAAAAAAACTTTGTACCCTACTTTCATACATTTAGATAAATATGTACAAACTTAATTTTATTTTGTAAAATATACAAATAAATACAACAACAAAAGGACACTTAGGCGTCGAAGTATTCGTCCGCATCGCTGTCATCAGGAAACGTGCCCAGAAGACTGGCAGCATTGCCACGTTGAATGGCAATGCTAATTCTTTGGCCAAAGAATGACCCAGCCCTCTGGTCACGTGAAGTGTCGACCAGCCGGTGAGAAGTTTCCTTAAAGAGGAGACGTGCACGCGGGCCCCATGACCCGAGCGTTTCGACCCCAAACGGCTCAAAACTGTAGTTACCCATAAGGCCGCAGTATTTACGCTGCTTGAGGGTGTCAGCAGCCGCAGCAGCGGCGCCGGCACAGCCCACCGTGCTAGGAACATGGGATGGCGCAAGGTTGTCGACAATACTTAATTCAGTTTTAGAGGATCGAAATTGTTTCGTGGCTAAATAATAACAGGAGCACGGGACGGTCGAATGTTAAGCTGTGCTTCGTGATCAGTTCGTGGATGAGTGACCATCCAATACATATCTAACCCCACTTTGCCTCGGAAAGCACGTTAAACCAATGGTGCTGGCTGCCGTTCGTAGATATTTGAAAGTTTTTACGGCTAGTAAGAAGACCGAAAGTCTGACAAACCAGGCGTGTGGTGTCAGTTAGTAACTGGTTTGCGGAGGTCAGATAGGCAGTCGCTCCATATAAAATACTGCTAGTCAGCTGCATCCGGTAAGACTGGAGAATGACCCGAACGCAGTTGAGAATATCCTAGGTTAGGCTAACGTAGCGTATTTTGCCGGCTCTTCGCCATACGAAACAACCAATTGGGACCGTGCACCTTGCTACTGAAATGACGTTTCATATGTGCCCATGTAGGTTTACGTGAAATACAATATTAAAAATATCGTTTATTTGTAAAAGGGGCATATTTAAAAAGTATCTTATCAATTAAAATAGAGCACAGTTGCTCATTGCCTGAACTAGATTGAACCTGTGCTTCAGGCTATGAAGTGCATAAATACTTAATGTAATGAATTAACAATGTGTATAAAGTAAAAACTAAGTCAAAATTACGAAAGTAAAAGTAAAATAGCATGTTAGTCGTTCTATTTGCAGACAACAAGTAGATCTTCTGTCTGTGCATAAGCGATGGTTAGTAAATATTTAAGTATAATTTTCTTGTGTTTGCTTTTGATTTAAAAAAATATATCTATAGGTACCTATAGATACTTAATCGTTTAGTCCATGTTAACGACCAATGTTAAAAATTGTGTACCTACCAATACTAGCTTTAACATTTCCATAAAATTAATAATACCTTCACACGTACAGTATTTAATTACAAGGACTTCAAAGGTGTATTTTTTATGCGTGTGTTTATTATTACTTATATAATTTTTATACAAATATCCAAGATCAAAAGTAGCCTATGTCCTTGTTCAGGTCCAGTGGGGTGATTGCGTAATACACTTACAGTATCAATGGCTTCTATGTTGACAGTCCAACAACATTTATTAAGTTATTTACGTTGTTGAGCTTACAATTTTTTCGAAAAAATGAAGCAATGGATTAGCAATGTCCTGCAGAATTATTTAGAGTGTGATTGGCAGTGTGCTACGATATTAGGGTGCTGGCAGACAGGCGTATGTCTTTCATAACGATATTTTCGGTGGTTTAGACGTGAAAAGGTAGCAAACATACAGGGAGACAAAGTTATTTTCTCATTTATTATAGGTTTACTTAGTATGGATGGAGTTAAACCTATGTAGTGTGTAGTATGGATGTCCAATAATTACCCACAAAAGTTTCAAGAAGCGTTTATTTTATTTCTTGTTGTGCTAGAACTATTTCATTAGAAATCTATACTATTCCCTTGAAAACAGTCGATTTATTTATTTTACAAAAAGGTTTAAAAGTCAAATATGTTTCATAGCAAACAAAAACCAACTTTATCTGGTTGTTTTAGAGTCTAATATTGTCGTATAATCTGACAAAACAAACCCTTCATATCGTGTATAGGCTATTGTTTTGGTATATAAGGTCGACATTCCTTTCTACTATTAGAAATACTTCCCTTTCTTTTTGGCGTGTTTGAAGGAAACACGCTCTATGAAATTGAACTTTGTAGGTTTTATTAAACGAGGAAGTATTTTTGAGAACGGCGTTTATAAATTATAGATGAGTGTTTATTTGATGGGTTAAAAAAGCCTTTTGTAAGTCCATTAGAAGTTTTACTTGGTTGTCGGTTAGGCGTTCTTTTAGGGTTGGACGACAGTGCTGCAGTGCGGATGACCGGTTCCTTTTGCGTCATAGGTTTAAGTTAGATGATTCAAAGAAGTAGTGAAAATACCTACGTACTATCGCGATCAATAGTCGTGGGTATCACCAGCTTCAGCCATATACCTTAAGCAATAAGGCTGAAAACTGGTTGACCGCCAGCGTCCGCGATGGTGCGTATACGTTCACCGAGCCCTGATAGTCAGTTCTATAAGACACCTACTTATTTCGCTGACTGGTTGATTATTGACTGAGAACCATAACTCTAAAAGATAATATGAAAAAAAAAACAAAGATGGGTTAGGCATTATTCCTATCTGTATAACTGTATCACATCATTATAATGTACAGTCATCTAAAAAGCACGGTTGAGTCAAACTTCAGCTCAATCGGTTTACTGAAAGTGGTTGAAAAAACAATTACAATATTTTGATTAAAGTGTGAAACTTAACTATGAAACAAAGCTTGCTTCTTAAAAATACAATTCTTCAAAACTGTGCTTCATAAAAATCAAGGTATGACGGCTGCTTTGATTCTTTTTATTTAATCGCTATCCAATCTTAGACTTACTACCCTCCCCCCCTAAGGGATTACCCCAGTATACATGCACCTGATACACCTTGTTTTCTCTAATCCCCAGGTCAACATGGAAGCGAACATTCACACTTATGTAAGTACATATATGCACTCTTAATTTTATAGATTCCAAGATTGTAAATAAACAAGCCCGCTTGGGAGATTTTTTCTGAAATATACTGTGTAGTTGCATTGTTTACATGATTGGAGAATGTAAAAAGAAGATTTAGCACAGAATCCATCGCGTTAATTGTAATTAAAAAAAAATATAATTAGTAAACTAAATAATACAAGATAAACGACATAAAGTATAAATGTAAATAAACAAATATGATAAAGTAATCTACGATCTGTGTTCCCTTTTAGGCAAGCAGCTGTGAATGGCAAACGCAATTAATTAGAACGTTTACACTTTCAAAAACGTACAACACGTCCAATAATAGTAATTATGTAAAAAAAACACAAAACATAATCACATACCAAAATAACCATAACAAACACAAATGTAAACGGAATTTGTCGTGACAGCTAATTTGTCAAACCCAATGAAATCGTCAAACTGCAGTACAAATTACTACATAGATGCTACTCATATGCACGTATCAATATGGCACGGACATAATCCCTAAAGTCTACACTATCTACCTTAACGTAGACAGCTTTGGGTCTAAATCTAAATGTGATTGTGGGAATCATAGCTTCATGAATTAATCACGACTGGTAATCTTACCTTCATTTTTGACTGTGTTTCTGTGGTCCAAAGCATCAGTTAGTAAATTGGAAACAAAAGGGAATCGCCGAACGTCATTTGTTTTATGGCGTCTAGAATATTCCAACCACTTTTGTATTATTTATGTTTAGAGCGAAGTTATTTCGGAACTTGCCTGTCGTATGTGGTAGAAACCCACATCGAGATACATTAAATTGAATGCTTGACAGATCGAATAATCAATGATGAAATTAGCAAACGAATTAGTACTTATTTACTGAGCGGTGTGGCGAGCTTACTAAAATAAAACTCCGCTAAAAGCCGGTAGATTGACTGTTTCATTCATGTCACCGAATCTCATCCAGAATAGCTAAGTTACACCTACTTCACCACTGGTCACGGTGCAACTGCGAAATATATCCAGTGTTTCACCGCTACCCAACCGCGTTGGTGAACAGGATGATGACAGGGCTATATCCGTGAGTTCCCAATGCAATGCAAGATTGAGGAGCGCTTTGGAGGTTGCTTTCCGGGAGTATCGCTCCACTCCGCCTGAACTTAGTCCACGTTTACCTCGTTTGCCGATGCACAAGAAAAATAAGGCTCAAGAGACTCAGGTATTCTATGTTTTCTTCGATAGTTTTAGTTTTCATACAAACAGAAAAATAATCTGAAACGCAGAAAAATCTCTAAAACTCCATTTACACTATTTTCAGAAGATTTCTGGTCAAAAAGCCACGTTTGTAGGCGGATAGTACGTTCAATTATGTGCTAACACTAACAGTGACTGTAGCCAATCACAGGTTAACTGGCACAGTCGCTAACTGCACTTTTAATATTTAACGAGCGTTGTGTTGCGTGAGATCACCACACGTGGCCACTATTTTCAGAACAAGGTAGCTCACGATTACAAGGAGTACTTTATCCATTTATTTGGAATGGTGAACTATTTATAAAGTCTTGGGAGATGTGTTTTGGTTTGGTAAAATTATCTGCAGTCAGTGCCAATTGTAACTGTGAAATTGAATGTGATCAGCACATTTAATATGCGTTCAATAGCTGTCAGTGCCAATATTCCACAGCAATTACATTGTCTTGAATGCGGTTTAGATGAAACAGCGCGTTCAGTTTCATTTGTGAAATCCACCGTAAAAATCAAAGTAGGTCTATTCCACCTAATTTCAACTCTAAATCGTGTGAATATTTTAAGTACAGCATTATTAATTTTCCCCCAATTAATGACTAGATATGACGAATTCATCTAACTTCGAACCTCGCTGACCGAAAACACATGTATTAACAGCTTATCATTAGTAACAAACAAGTACATTAGCTGACTATATAATTCAACAATCAACCGCGTATTCGCGTCACGGTTTGTGACCGGCCTTACTCTCGTTAAATAAACCAACATATGTGACGAGATATTTAATCGTTTCTATATTAGGCTGTCTAGACGCGATGAGCCACGGCCATCAGTCAGGGCGGTTTGATAGCAAAGCCAGGTGTCAGGCCGACTTACATGCATTGATAATTTGGGTCGTGATTGTTAGCGGGTTTAATGATAAGAGCGAGCGTGTTAGGATACGCTATCGATATTTTTATATTGTTGTGTAAAAGATGTTCAGAGAGGTAATCAGTTTGCATATAAAAAAATATTGATTGGAGCCTTGACTATAGGTACTTAGTCCGATATTGGAATGAAAAATCTTCGTATTTTAATCGTAGCTTTTTACTTAGCTTGGAGGTATGTTGTTTATGTCGTCAGCACATCTGATCTTTAGTCTTTAAACACATATTAATTACCTGACGTTCTACAATTGCTACCACAGCTCTGTACTCACATACGCTTTAACTTGATCGAGCAAACACGTCGAGAGAAAATTACGATACGGGCTTTCCTCCACACATTCTGCATTTATCTATCGAGCGACGCAAGACGTTCATTATTCAGCAAATTGTTCGAGAGATGATGTCTATTAAACAAAGGAGACAGTGGCTATGCCATTCTCAATTATAAAAGAATTTATTTATTGATGGATCTCCAACAAACGATGTACACAATACATGACACCTAAATACAGGGCAACATCAGGTATTAAGTAGGTGTATTCCTTCACTTATAGGAGACCTCAGCATGCCTAATAGAGTTAACAACTAAGGGAACAATGTTAAAATATTAATTATGGGTAAAATTTGGAAAGTTATTACATTTTTAAAGGACGTACCTACAAAAAGGAAAACTATTAAACATTTCTTATATTTAAACAGAGACTAGCAGATCTGTGTCTAAATTGTTAGTTTTGCTAACATGTTATTTTGCGTACAAAGTCTCGGCACAGCGGCGTAATGAATTAAAACGAATAATAAACATAAAATGGATAAAACATTGGTAGGTCGTAGGATCACCTTTTTGATTACATCGACGTTAACTTGTTTACACAACTGTGTGCCGTAGATTATAACAATTATTTAAGGATACCCAAAGGGCTGTATGAAGAATTATTTTCTATGATTACCCCATTAATAAAAAAGACCCTCGATTCGAAGGATGCGTACCTACGCTCGGGCCAAGCGATAGCTCCCTTCGAGTAGGTGCGAAGCAAATTCCGTCGAGTCTTCGAGTCGTGAGTTGTTGCATGTGTTGATTTTCCTTGTGTTTCGAGTTAAACTATCGAGTACTATCACATGTGAGTACGGAGGTTTACAGACCTGAGGTGTACCCAGCGTTTTCAGTATTTTCTTCGGATCGAAAATCTTTCTTCCAATATTGATTTGCCAAACCCCCGAGGTTTACACGACCTGGACTGTTACAAAACAATGTTTTTCGTAACATTTGTAACATATTATTCTCACTATGTTTCCGCAGAGACGAATTCTGCACAAACATTAAAATTAAACCTTAACAAAATACCCTGTATACACAGTAAAGATAACGTAATTACACTGAAGTACCCACATAAGTTTATTTCAAGGTTAATTCAAAGGTCTTTGACATCTCGTCCCTCCGCTTTCATCCCTGAAGACTTGTGGTGTTTCCAAATTTTAATAAAACATTTTGTACAAGGTTACTCGTGTAAGGACATTAGCATTTTATTCTCAGTTTTCCCCGTCTATTTGTTCGTGTTAAATTCAGTGTGTATAATTTTCTTTTACTTTATACGCTTTGCTGAATCAACATGTATTTAAAGTCGTCTTAGCTAATTCTATGAAAGTAATCTATATAAGATAAGATATTATTAACAATTACGAGTATTGCACAGAAAAACATCATCATGATTGATTTTACGTGAATAGATAAGGTAGTAACAATAATATGTAATTTTTTAAATTTAAAAAATGCTGTAGGTACTAAACGAAAAAAAAAATCGTGAAGACACAAACAATGTGCACAAGATACAGGGCTGTGCCTAGTTTGGTGCCAACGCTACCTCAATGTTGTAACTTTAATGTTAAAGTAAACGATTTTTACTTTACATTTTTTTTACAAAAGCTTTTCATATGAAGATGCCTTTAAAATTACAAGACTATTTTATTAAAAACTTATCTTATACTCACTAAACTCTATCTAAAACGAAATCAAATCTATTTTCAAAATCGGCTTTGGCAAGCAGTCCCGCTGTCAATGGGATCGCGCCCTCATTAGTAATTCCCAGTGATGTGATGTCAGCGTAGCGATGTACCGTCTACAGCTGGTTTAGCCTTTGAATTAGCCTAGCGAGCTTTATTATTGCGTATAAATGGCTAGGCTATGCGTGGTAGTGCTACTAATTATTAAGTACGAATATAACACGTAGATTCGTGATTGTGATATAAAAGTTTCTCGATTTCACTGAAAAGATATAAAAATCTCTGATGAGGCACGGTGATTTTTCATAACTATAATGTCAGTACTGATTTCAAGTACTGAGTCTTAGACCTACTATTTTGGTTTATGAAGACAGAAAGACAATAATCTCTTCAGTTTGTACTATGTCATATACTGATTGTACATGATTACAATCATCGCTAGTATTCTACCGTAGCGTAGTCTTTAAATAGACTTCGGATTCAGGTAGGCCAAAGCAGAGAATATACCTGTTTTTTTTTGGGTGGGCATTCATCAAATTACTTCTCCCGCTCTGGGTGGAGCAAGAGGGCGTGTCAGACTTTTACTGACTAAAACCCACCCGTGTTCCCTCAGTTGCCTGTGTGCCAGGGGCCGCGGTATCTCTTTCGAACAACCCGCACCCCTGGCAGGCATCGGCCATTGTGGACCCCACCAGTTGGTGCTGACATTTCTTTGAGGCGCGCGTGGAACACAATACGCCGTCGACCCGAGCTTGGTCCTTCCCGGACAGCGATCTACCCATTACTCCCCGTCCGCAAGCCCGCGCTTACGGTGGCCGGGAATCAGCCTGGGATTCCCGATGTCCAGGGCATCTCCTGCGGCGACTAAGGCCGTGAGGGCGCATTTACTGCCTCTCCCTTACGTGCGCCACCTCCCTATCTGCGAGCATTACTGCTTCGTAGAAGGAAGTGACTGCTACCCATGCACTCTCGCTACGTACCATGGCCTGAACCAGGGCCGCTGTCTGCTGTGTCCTGCTGTCTGCACGCTACAGGAGTTGAAGATCATTACTGAAAGTGCTAAGCTCGTACCCAAATTTTGGGCTGACTATGCTATACTACGAGTATATAGACTGATTGCTATCGACACGCTCAGAAAAAGATCGTAGCGTAGTGTCGCGTAGCGCTACGCCGCTACGCCGTAGACGTCGTAGAGGGTGGATAATATAACTATTTCTATGATTTAGTACACTTATATTTTAATTCAGGATCATAAAATTTGGTGGTATTCGTTAAATAATTTGTTTGTCAGTGTGGAGTTTCAGGAATGGGTAAATAAAGTACGTTTATACCTAATAACAGTTATTTGGATTAGCGGTTGTTTTACCTATACTTACAATATACAACTAAAATACAATTGATTGTTCTAATATTGAAAGCAATTAAAAAAAAATAACCTAGGAACAGATACCGCGAAATAAATATTTTTCTAGTTCCTAGAATGCAGCAGTATACGTAATCCTATCTATAGTATCGTTTATTTTTAACAGAATATCATAATTTCACTCGGTGTTCATACCACGGCGACGTATATATTTTAAAAACGTAGTTAATGTTAATAAAATATGAACGAAGCGGAGTGTTAACGTATTTTTTTAATTTGTTTATTAATTTCTATAGATTTAACTTCCTATAACATACATTTTTATGCTTCGTTCAAACGGTAAGCTGAGCTTTGTCGGAAGAATGTTAACGTTTTATTTTGATTGAAACTAGCTTTTTCTGAGCAACTTTTTCCTCGAAAGCGTTATGCTTCTCTTGAACTCACGATGACCCATGATCAATTAACGTTATAATAATTGTAAAGTGCGTACACGGATAATTCCAACCACTAAACCAATAAACAAACATCTTTACTCAGCTTAAATTTACTGTAAAGCAAATGCAATAACAACTTTAATTGTGACACACAGGTGTCATTCTTTGCATGACGATATGGCTATTATCCGCTGGATGCGGGAAGCACAGAACCGGCGAAGTGGCGCAGCTTGGGGGAGGCCTATGACCAGCAGTGGACGTCTTTCGGCTGTAATGATTATGATGATGACTATAACATGGCAAATTTATGTGGGGTATGCTTAGTTATTATTTTCCCAGGTTTTTATTACCGTGGGTTTTCCTTCCTTATTCACTTGGTGCACCAAACATTTTAAGACGACGCCAAATCAGTGATTGGGCACTATTTAGCTTGTTCTTAAAGAGTGTTATAATTATACTCTTAAGTACGCTAATACTTTACTAATACTGTTCTTTCCCAATTATATTACCTCACCTGCTAGCAGCAACGCAACAGCAACCTTATTAGTAACATTATTAAAGATCATTATGATTTTGATAAACTTGTCAGTGGTAGCAACCTGACAACAACCTTATAGTAACAAAAATAATGTTTACTGTGGTTTTGACGGACTTTCCAGTTGCAACAACTGGACACCAAACATATTTGCCAGGGGTGCGGGTTGTTCGAAAGAGATACCGTGGCCCCTGGCACACAAGCAACTGAGGGAACACGGGTGGGTTTTAGTCAGTAAAAGTCTGACACGCCCTCCTGCTGAACCCAGAGCGGGAGAAGTTATTCGATGAATTACCACCCAAAAAAATTTAACACCAACTATATAGAAACAAAAGTAAAGTGGACAGTGATCCAAAGTGTAATAACTATGAAAAGCCTGGATACAAACTAAAAAGGTTCTAATATCCCAAACTTCAATAGAAATTACACGTATTCAGGCGGACATCGCCCACCATCAAAAGCCAACAGCGCTTGGCCGCGACCCACAAGGCCACAATGGCACCTCTAAAACCCAAGTTCCGTTGCAATTTCCAGAACTACCGTCTATTGCCTCCAACAATGGCTCCACAGTATGCCGTACCGTATTCATAGCTTTCATACAAGTCCCAGGGGCGCAAAGTTAATTTCAAGTTTGGAGAATGGCTGTGACGTTCTCTCATTTATTAAAATACTAACGTCTTGAACTTAATAGGTTTTGGTAACTGTGAAAGTTGATGGAGCGCCAGACTATTGTTCGGCGAGGTATTTTGTTGGGGTTTATATCGGTCTTATTAAGTCTTGAATTTATATGAGAAAGTATACTGCAATTCCTAAGATTTGGGTCTTCCACATTAGACTTAAGCCAATTGAATTGATGTCAACTAACTCGATATATATAGATAAAATCTAAACGACAGTGTGTCGTACGATATTTGATTATAACTGAAAATAGCTTGTAGGCGGATCAAACTTTAATAACTTAATAAAAACTGTTTTCCCAACAAAAACAAAAGCTATTATTTACGAAAAGAAAGACATCTACAAATATATTAGTGTAATAATCGAATAATCACCCATTGATTTAATCGTGACGGAGACAGCAGCAGAAAAAATCAAAACAAAATCAGTAATTTAGTAAACTAAGTAGGTATAGCAGATATTCACCACTTTCCGCGAAATAAATGTTATAAAGCCACGAAATAGGATAAAAATCTCGTTAAAACGAAACTAAAATGAACAAAATATTTAGAATTATTCATATCGAAATCACGCTTCGACCGAACCGCATATTAGCGTAGCTCCATATTTTTTATGACTGTTTTTACGACTTATCATTTTTACGAGTTTCGGTCCTCGCTTTGAAGGGCGTGGAAGGGTTTTGACCGATTTCTTTATGTAATTCTATGGAGTTTTATGTTTTGAATATGATTTTGCTTCCTACTTTATTTATTATGTGTGTTTTTTAACCTAACTAATGTTGTTACCGGTCACCCTGTCTGTCGAGGTGGCTCCGTTTTAACGTCCTGTTTTCCGTTTAAATGATAAATTACCTTATTTCTGTAAGTTCGTTTGTAAACCACTTTTACACGTCAATCATATTTTTAAAACTGGATAAAATCGGTGTTTCCTATATATACTCTGAGAAGAAAGGCCGGACGCCTCTTTGAAAGTCCGATAATCTTGGTCAGATCATGTGCAGAATAATGTGGATTGGTGTCTGAAATGGTCTTTTGAGGAAAAAGCAACACAGATTGAGTGGACCTGTCTAGTCAGTGCACGCATTTATCAATTTATTAAAGCTCACGACAGTTATTAATAAAAGGTATAGTTCATCTAAAACTTTAAAAAAATTGCCTGCGTCAATCATCATCAAGTTAAAGAAACACAAATCACCAATAAAATCCCATGTCAAACATACAATTTAAAAAAATCCTTTTTAAAGCAAGCTTTTAATGAACCAAAACGTACCAAATAAAAAATTACGTAAACTTTAATATTTTCTCAAAAGCTTAAGGCTTATCTTAAAGTGTAAGAAGGACGTTTACGCCTCAAGCTTTTAAGGAAATATAAAGTTCTGTTTTTACATAAGTTTTATTTAGTACTTTTTAGCATTAAAACTTGTTTAAGTATCTGTCCCGCCTTTACTTGAAAGGTACTTGTAAACACAAATCCAAAGAGAGCCAAACACGCCTTTACACAATTCATAGTGTAAAGCCAACCAAGTTACATTATCCATGTTATGCCGTACTTTACAACGGACTATCATAATTAAATGCATTTACAGAATTTTCTGTGCTGCTGACCGCTGAGGAGATCTCTCGTATGGAGCCAAACCTGGGTCAGTAAGCGGGTCATGGTGTATGAATGCGTTTATAACATTTTGTGTCTGTGCTGTTGACCATTTAGGAGTTTCGTCGCCTGGAGCCATGCCTGGTTGCAGCATCTAGATCATGGATAAGACCGGGCTATCATAATTGAATGTGTTTATAAAATTTTGATGTTTGCTGTTGACCGCTGAGGACTTTCCTCGTCTGGAGCCAATCCTGGGTGCAGCATCCAGGTCATGGGGAACTTTAGAACGGACTACCATAATTAACTGCGTGTATGCATTTCGTGCATGTACCGTTGGCTGTTGAGGAGTTCCTTTGTCTGGAGCCTGGGTGTAGAATCAAATCATGCCTCATAAAAATGTATTGCCTTTCAAACTCAACCAACATGCAAAATTTCAACTCTGTTAGTTAAATTTGTTTGTCCCAAATTTCAGCAACGCGAATACCATTCGCTGATGCAGCCATTATGTCCTGACGTGTACTTTAAATAACTATCCATGATTATTTTTTTTGACATCGACACGCTAGGCAGAAGTACTCAGTAGAATAAGAGGTAGTGGGTTTAATTCAGTTCCAAGATTTGACTAAACAAACATACAAACATAGCAAGTTAAATAAAAGCCTGTAAAAAGGTGAACCAATCCTCTAACTTGTTGCATGAATACTGAACCATTTTAAACCAAAATGCATTATCAAATGTCCGTAGCACGGTCATGACTAGCAGCGCCAAAATTGAACAGAAATAACTTTACTTTCTATTTTAGCTTTTGTCCGCGGTTTCGTCCGCCAATCTCAATCAGTGTTCCTTTCAATCAGTGAAAATCACCTTTATATTGTATTCAAATCAATACTTCCAGAGATTACCTTTAACAAAACCATTACCAACAAACCATTCGACCACTTTATAAGTAAACAACCTCGTAATTCCAACATGCAATGTCAACGTTTGAAAGCCTTTAGCATTCATAATGGAAAGAAAATAAGAGCGAAGGCTTTTTTGCAGGCTTTTATGAACGTACATTCTTCGGCTTTTAAAGTTGAAATAGCAAACATGTAGATTGGTTGTTTATCTAACAGGTTTAACTGTGTGTTGATCTTTGATGGGTGACCAAGCGGGGGCAAAGAGACCGCTCTAGTCTCTGGGTCTTCAGATAATTTTGGTAGACGTAACAGCAAGTCAGAAGTCTTAAAACTTTGTTAATCGTACTTTTCCTGCTGAAGTGTAGTGGAAGATTGTTTTAGTTTTGGATATATGAGCTTTAAGAAAGAAATGGAGACTTTAATATACCCCCTAGTCATCCTTTTAAATTATCTCCTTTTTACTAATATAGCTCTACTTATTTGTCTGTTGTTGGTGCAGTTGGGAGTCAACGACAAAACATGCCAATAGTGTTTTCCGGAAACGTTCCACTCTCCGGAGAATGTAATGTAAACGTTTTTAAACATACGCGAGACTTGGTTATCATAAATGACCATCATAGTTGGGTGTTTTTCTCATTTCATGCAAATAACATGTTCACCTGAAAATACGCAAATATGCACGTTCTTAAGCGACTAATTTTTAACTTTTTGTTGAGGTTAGTTAAAAAAGTATATCTGCCATCACATTTTGTTTTTGCAACTGGCTATTTAAGTAGTAAAAAAAAATAGGCCCAAATATTATTACAAACACTGTCCACAACATGATTTTTTTTGATTAACCGGTCAATAAAAAATATATACCTAACAAAACAATCACTATGTATTATTGTAATGAAATGTTTAAAGTACACATAAAGCTATAAAACGATTGAAATATAAAGTTATTTACGATTGTTACTTACGTTCACGGAGACAAAACAATTTTGTTAAATAAAAAAAAATCTCATTACCATTCATGCAGATTGAAATAGGGAAAACCGCCGGTAGAAATACGAACGATACGAGCTAAGTTCTTGTACTTCATCCCGGTCTTGGTGCTCAAGGTGCTCCCCCGACTTCGACCAACGAACGTTGAACAAGATGAACCCGCGCAACTATTTTTTGGAAATTTTATCAACACGACATTTTAAGTTTTGTATGTTTTTTTTTTCATTACCATTCGCGATTTTAAGAGAAAATTACTTATTGTGTTGGAGTATTTTTGCTGCTCAACATAATCATAATCGAGTTCAAATAGTTTTAAAATATTAAATACCTTGGCATTGTAATAGTTATTAAGGGAGTAAATCTACAGAAAGTGCAAAAATATAATTACCGTTCCTGTCATTACCATAATTTACCAGCCACTATTATAGAAATGGTAATTATCGTACAATTATGGTAATGATGTTACACTTATGGAAATGATCTTAAAAATATGGCAATGATTATAAAAATATGATAATAAAATGTAAGTAAGTAAGAGGTAAGTTTGTAAGTTTTCATTGTGTATCGGTATAATCTCTTTATTTTAGCTACATTTATAATACTCTAATCTGATCATGAAAGTATCAGAACGTTGTTTTTTTGTTATATGATTATGTGTAGCTATTAGGTTTAGTCGAAGAATAATTATGATTTAAATAATTAGCAATGTTACCTAAAATAACTTAATTTCATTAATGTATCGTTATTTGAGTCGGAAAATTACTTTTTTTTATATAAAACCTTAATTTGAAACATTTTTTTATTTAAATCTTGATTATCAGCTTTAATGTTTCATTACCATTATAACAAATACTTACCAGATTTAGTTCATCATTACCATACCAAGGAAAACTTTTAGGTCTGCATCTCTGGTAGTTTTGCGTATAATGTAGTATATCTTAAATCAGGATGTTTATTTTTCATTTAAAATAAGAATTTTTTTTTCTCGCAAATTCTTTGAAAATACACGAAATGCGAGAAATACCCAGTTACAGACCGTCTGGAGAACCCAAAGGAAGAGTAAGACTGCTTGCACGATTTTGTGTGTTTAATTTCAAAATATCGTGCGTCTATCGTGGTTCAACTCGACTAGCTCTGAAATTGGTGATGAACGACTGGCTGCTTGCACTGTTTCGGCAAGACTGACTCCTCACCTCGCTATGGGTCGGTGGGGGCAAATAACGTTAGCTCACCCAAGCCATGACCTCGTCACTGTCCCTTAACCTGCGTCATCGATCGGCATGTGTCGTTGCCTCTGGCCACGATGCATTAACATTTTCTCATTGCCATATCAGGTCACTAATGATGAAAATTGGCACTATGTCCTAAAAAGGTAGTTGAGGGGGGGGGGGGGGCTAAATGACCTCCAGAAAGATCTTGGTGAGTTACTGCTATAATGTTATCAGATGGTGAATGGATCAAGGATGATGCTGTTGTTTTCCCAAAAGCAAAAACCCTGCCATCTTTTAAGGGGAACAGGAAGAAGAGTGGTATTCATTTTTATCCTCATCAAAACAGCTTGACAAAAATTGGGCGTAGCATGTCATATCGATTGCACATACCATGTCTAGTGGCAAATTATCGGGCACAGTTGTGATTATAATAGTCGGCTTAGTGGTGGCATATGTTGGATCTCACGGTTTGGTCACGCACACCTAGCAATTAGAACTGTTTGAGTTCTGGAGAAGGGTTCAGTTTTTGTGGATTACTATAATTTTATAATTAATTTACGGTTGTTTTTGTGGTGAATGTGCTGTACAATCCTTAAGCGGTCTCGTTGTGTAGTCAATATTGTAAGGAGTCAGTAGATACATCGGTATCTGACCACATGCACAGATTTAATTGGCCAAGAAAGAGCGTCTTTTTACCTGCGATATACTCATGTTGCCATGTCTACATTTCATTAATAGAAGGAGAGGAAGCCAGCATAGCTAGGCTTCCTCTCCCTCTTGAAAAGTTTTATTCTACTTTGATAATTTTATGACTGCTCCTATGTCGCGCCTTTCGAATGGAACCTGTTAAATGTAGTATTGCAATATAATATTTCACCGCAAATAATACAAAAATTATAATTTGGCGTACATACAAACATACATAAAATCACGCCTGTACCCATGGGGGTAGGCAAAAACTACAGCACGCCACCGGCTACGATCCTTACATACTTCTATTGCCTTGTTTACGTTCATACATCTAGTCATACACGCACGCCGGTTGCAATAACTGCGCACCTGACCATTCTGAAGAAAATCACCAATAAGATAATTTCCATTCAAAAGTCACAAGTGCCCAAAAAGTCACAAGTGTCCAACCGTCTTTAATCGCCCAGTAGAAGTTTCGTCCACCCTGAGGTCTGCTACACGTAACGGGTGGTGACTCCAAAGTTGTTTGCTGTTAGCTGTCCACTTGATTGGACAAACTTTTATTGGTCTGTTACTGTTTTTAAAGTTCCCTTGGCGTGCCTGCTAGCCACTATTGTTTACTCAGAAATATAGACCCAGTTATTATTTGAAATAGCGTCCATTTTACAACGTTTGTAATTTTTGTTTTTATTGCCTGGTTGAGTGTGTGAGTTAATACACTTAGGTTTTGTACTATAGAGATCATTGTGGAGTGGACTGGCGAGTTTGATTGTTGTGATTGCTGCTTTTGTGCCGTGTGCTCAAGTTGGAATAAGTATTTTATTTCTTGGAAAGACTCTGACATCTTCGTTCGCAATTCCATTGCTACTGTTCATGTCAAATTAATTAGTGAGACTGAAGAACAAAATTGTACTTACATCAGAATAGATATATTTTACTAGGTATAATATGGTATTTATTGTCTTCAACTCGCCCAGATTTACCATTACCATAAGACCATAATAACATTCATATTCAGTTTTATTATTTTCATATTTACTATTCAACTACACAATTGACTTACTATCATATAAACGCAAAAATGCAAAATGTTGTAGTCAAAATATAGTAAAATAGGTTAATAAGCGTTTTTGTTTATAGGAACCGAGCATTAGTGTTCACAAGCACGACTACTGAGCACGGGGTGCTGCGTCAAATCCCAGGTCGGACAAAATGTGATGGGGTTTCCCTCAGGAGCAGTCCGGAGTGCGGACCTTTGGGTGGAAATACTTGATGTTATGATTATGATATGTCTAACTCACATAGCTCGTAACACAGGAGTGAAGAAGAAGAAAAAGTACAAACTTATCCAGGATTGTTTCATTTGCGATGTTGGGAATGTATGCTGTCCAAATAAGAAGGCTAACTAGACAGCAAACATTCCCAATAGCGCACAAATAGCTTGCGGTTGTGTGCTAAAAGGAAAATAGCGGTCAGTAACAGAAAGGGCAATATCTAAACCAGGTCAATGTTCTCCTATTCTTATCCATTGCAGCCCGTTGGTTGCTCGTGCTGTCCACTCACGTAGATATGACATGTTCCTATATTGGAGTCCTGTGTTAAAAAACAGAAACAAATAACACTTTGTTTTTTCGTTGCGGGTCTTCAGAAGCCCGAACGTCTGACAACCAGTCTCACCAAGGAGTATCGTATTATCGAGAAACTGGGGTGTGGAGGTCAGATAGGAAATTGCTCCATACTGGTATTCAGCTGCATCTGGTTAGACTGGAAGCCGACCCCAACATAGTAGGGAAAAGGCTAGGCAGATAATGATAATGATGATTTGTTCAGGCAGGAATCATACGATTAAACACATCAAATAATTATGCTAATTCCTGGCTACCTCGTTGGTCTAGTGGATGCAAGCGCTACTACAGAACATGAGGTCCTGGATTCGGTTCCCAGGTCGGGCAAAGTGCTATTGGGTTTATCAATCTGGAACTTCTCAGTAGCAGTCTGGAAACTGGATTTCTGGCCGGTTGATAGCTCGCCCCATATTATATGGGACTGAAACATAACACAGTAAAAAAAAAAAATTTGTTAGTTAATTAAGTATAGAAAGTTTTGCTCATCACATCATCTTTCAAACAATCCATCCATCGTTTTATTTGTATCCACAGACGTAGCATTTATTACAGGACCTTAGGAACTTAGCTAGTTTTATTTGACATTTAAAATTCTATATACATAAAACAAAGTCGTGTTAGTTACACCATTCATAACTCAAGAACGGCTGGACTGATTTTTATTATCTATGATTTGTTGGATTTGTCGCAACCCCAAATAGCAGAATAACTATAAAACGGAATGAAATCACAAAAAAATATTGGATACTTCATTTTCTTATACATTTTGTGTGACAGCTAGACAACGCATTATTATTTCAAAGTACTAGGTTATCACAACTCGATAGGAGCACACTTAGCATGGGTGTGTCAGCTAAAAAACGCTAAATGCCTTCGAAGTACGCTCACCTAAAGTGTGTCAACTAGAAAACGGTTTATGCCTTCAAAGTACCAGGATGTCTTAACTCGGTAGGAGCACATAGGTGTTATATATTCGAGCCGTTTACACTTGGCCATGGGGTCCGAGTGCTCGCTTGGTGTTCCGAGACATTGCCAAGCGGTTAGTCGACTCTTCACCTGACCAGAGGGCTGGCCTAATCTTTGATCAAAGACCTAGCATCGCCATACAACGTGGCAATGCTGCCAGACTTTTTGGCACTTTTCCCATTGATAGCGATGCGGACGAATTTTTTGATTCTTTTCTCCTTTTTTATTACATACACGTACACACGGCTGCACATCAAGCTATCGATTTCCAGTTTACGCTGATCTCGCATTGTATGGAAATCCTACACAATGCGAGATCAGCTTATACTGGAAATTATAGCTTGATGTGTAGCCGTGTGTACATACTGTTGATATCATTTTTCTAACGTAGAATATAAAAATATCTGTTATGACATATTTAAACAAAACCTTAACAAATTTTACACATAGGTGACAGCTAGAACAAGCTTTATGCCTACGTCAAAGTATCAGGTTGTCATAAATCGGTAAGAGTAAGTATCTCAGATATGTATCTGAGGGGCAATTCTCGTAATTTTAAGAACGTTCCCAGCCTGATCTCAATGTCAATCTGTCAAAAACACCTCTCGTTTCCATACATTTTAAAAAAAATACCTTTGTTTGTCGCCGAGGTGAGACTGCGATAAAATTTTTAACGTTTTTAATTACGAAAATTAATTAGCTTTCAGGTATGTCAGCTAGAAAACGCTGTATACCTTCGAAGTGCAAGGTTGTCAAAACTCAGTTAGAGCACATGTAATTAGGTAGGTTAGTAATTTAGACAACACTTTTTAACTTGGTAGAATATCGTGATGTGCATGACTTAAGATTTTTGGAGCCGCAATGATTCTACTGTCTGGCGATTTCTACCAATCACAACCTTATCAGTCATTTCAATTCGAATTCGAATGCTGCCTAAGAAATAAACGCTTGCCTAAAATCATCATATCTGTGGCAATATGTGAAGAAACTTCAGCTGACGACAAACATGCGGGTTGCATTGCTAAGCAATTCATCTCCCAAAGATTCTCCAAGCTTTCCAAAACATACAAGACTCATTGCAACGTTGAGTATTGCAATTCGGTGAAGACCATCAAAAGATCTGCAAATATGTCATGTTAGACAACGATATGGTGATTTTTGGCATCTAAACCTCTAATACCAACGATGAAATTACGCGCGATCAAGTTGGTCGATGTGTGAACTGCAATAAGGCGATCTGGCGCATTTTCTCATTCCCTATTCACGAACGTCATCCCGCTGTTGTACATTTGGCGGTACGTCTGGAGAATGGTCAACGAATACATTTCACCGCGTCGAATGTTGCTCAACGTGAACGTAAAACACCTCCAGCGACAACATTGACCAGTTTATTTGCGATCCGTTTGCACGATAACTCGGAGATGCCACGTTATTACCAACTTCGGAAGAAACTCGACGCGGTTCCTGGTCTTACAGATGTACGTTCTACTGATGCTCCTGGTCGTATTTACAGAGTTGATGCGAAGAATGATGAATGCTTCTATTTGTGGTTGCTGCTGGTGAATGTTCGTGGGACAACATCATTTGAATCACTACGAACTGTTAATGTTATAGTGTGCGCAACATTTCTTGCTTCATGTCAAGAGCTCAGTTTGCTTGAAAATTATATTCATTGGGCACGCAATCCGACACTACCGGAGAGCGATCAGGCGCAGGACCAATGGCTTTGGCGAGCTTTCCGAGACACGGGGTATCACACCACCAACTTCGAAATTCTGGTCTGTTACTGATATATTCATAATGGAAAAACTCAATAACACTTTGTCCAACCTGAGCATTGAACCCAAAACCCCACGCTCAGCAATCGCGCTCGCAACCACGAGACCAATGGGACAGTTAGAAGCAATTTACCTAATATTAAAAGATCTGCGCAATGACTCGGATATTTTGGAGGTGCAACTACTAAACCGTCCATTTCCGCCAAATACAACCAGTCATTCCAAGATCGACTGCTGCCGATGAAATAAACGCTTGTATCAAATCATCAAATCTATGACGCTATCTAAAACTTCAGCAAGCAGTAAACATGCGAGTTGAATTGCTGAACGATCCATCTGCTGAACATTCCTCCAAGCAATTGCTGACTATCGGTAATCGCCGTGTTCCCGTCGCCGCGTCGACTGAATTGAAAGATGAGCTCTATTCCAGAATATCATCGCTAACCTCTAAAATAACAAATGGTTGAGTTAGCGCACAATCTTGGCGGGTAAGAACAAAAATGTAGATGACTTAAACTTCGTAATTCAGAATCATATCGTTGATACTCTACATTTATTCAAATCTTTTGAAACTCCTTCGATGTGTCTGGCTTACAACTGCACAATTTACAACTGAAGGTTGGTTCGGTAGTCATCATGCTTCGAGATCTTAACCAATCAAAACTATATAAGAAAACTGAGGATCAATATGATTTACGCGCCAATACTCAAAGGAAAATTCAAAGATGAGGAAGTTCTCATTCCGAGGCTTCTGATGATCCCACCCGACGTGCCTTTTGAATTTAAACGATTTCAATTCAATTCGATTCATCTTGCATTCGCCATGACGATTAACAAATCTAGAAAATGCATGTTTTTCTCATGGTCAATTGTATGTGGCATGTTTACGTGTCGGCTTTATTTGTAACCATCCGCTTTATTTGTAAAAATGTAGTATAATTCACAGGGTGCATCACTGAAGAGAATCAACCCGACTGCAATCCATGCAGCAAAATACATATAGCTTTAATAAACCAAATTTCTTACTGACATGGCATTGAAATACTAGATTTCTTCACTTTTATTTACCTGTTGATTGCGCCGTTAATTTATTTATTTAAAAGGTACACCAACGACTTATTCACTAGACACAATAACATATGGAAAATCAAATTTGTATAGAGTTATGGTGAATTTGTCACTTACAGATGTACACAGCACTTACTTAAAAAAAAATAACGTCAAAAACAAAATCATAATCGCAATGAGAATAAAAATTTAACAATCAAAAATTTTTATCGTAAACGAAATAAGAATAAAAAAATAAAATTAAAATTATTACTAGAATCTAAATTAAACGTTAAAATTAAAAAAAAATTAAGACAAATAGAAATTCCAGATTCAAAACGGTAGAACACGATAAGGAGTGCAAAGAGAACTTTTTAAGTGGCATTATGTGGTAAAAATAAAATCCTTATTTACGTTATACTAAAAGACAGACATGACATTCATTGACTCTTAGGCGGTACGAAGTTCGCCGGGTAGTAAGTTAGTAGTAAATTAACAGGGAGAGGTTAATTTTCAGCAATGTTTACGTGAACATCTTGAATAGTTAAGTGCTTTCCCCGTTTCCACGTGTTCGGGAGATATAGATAAAAACGACGGAGATAACAATAAGTCCCTTGGTACAGACGCCAGCACATCAAGCTACCCCAAACTGTCTAATTTTTCCAATTGAACGTGAACCTTATGCTTATGTTATGTATGTGAATATGTTTCAAAGAAATTTGACAGATTGGGGTATCTTGATGTGCTGGCGACTGTACCTCTAATTATTTTAATGCCGTAGTGAAGGATAACGAAGATAAAAAATATTGGATTCACGTAAGCTACTGAAAACCTTATGTTAAAAGTTGTTGTAGAAATATGAAACGTTCTGAAATCGATTAACTCTTGTTTAATCCTTCTTTTCTTTTGAATAAAAAACAACAAATTTTAATTGAGTTAATGTGGAACCGTGTCAACACTTTAAATAGTTTCACTATAGCTAGGAACGTATAATGATTGTGCCTTTTCTTGGTAAACAGCCTTTGTTCTATCGGAATCGTTGCTCAATATCACCGCAGTATGTGCCGAGCTTATACGCAGGTAACAATCGTCTCCAAGGCGCTATTGATTTTAAGTCGATCAACTTTACTCAAAGTTAAAAACGTGTAACGGCTTCAGTAAACAAACAAACAATTTCAGTGAACTCTTTAGTCGAGGAGCAAACACATTACGAAACATTTTAACTGAATAAAGTTAAAGAAATGTTGATTGATGGATAAAATCCAGGAATACCGAAGTATGCGATTCGGGAATTATCGTCTATCTTCGGAAATAAGAACGCACGATGATGTTATTTAATGTAGAGCTGTTATAACCATGGAAGTACGTGACTGATTTTTATTACCATGCTTATAAAAATGTAGATTAACAACTCTATGTACCTCATAATCAGCATAATGTTTCCACCGCTGGGCCTTCTGTTTTAGAAAGTGAATGGGTCTCTTCTTCTTTGGTTTCACCAGATTTGGGTCATTTTGACAGCGTTATCGCGTTGGCCTCCAATAATTCTTCCATAGCGCAGGTGTAAGGGCACAAAGAGCATGACAAGAGGTGGGGCATAGTTGGCGATGTGGCTCCACAGTTGCAATGCGGCTCAGTGAGTACCTCCACCTGACCAAGTTTTTACCTGCAGTGGCCTGACTGGCTTCTTAGTCAGTTAAGAAATTTTCCTTGGCATTGGTGGCCCGCTTGAGTCTTTCTGTAGGCTCAACATAGTCAGCTGGGATGTTTGAGCTAGTTCTTATCGTGCCACACTAGAGCTACCATCATCTGGAGGACGGGTCAGTTTTGATTGGAGGATGTCAAATGTCATGTCTTTGAGTTGTTGATTTTAGACCATACTTGTTACTACATAAAGCCTCTCAGAGCATAAATTAAGATTTACGTTGTACGAACCGGCGTACAAACATGAGAGCTACTACTTTGTTTAGTTATTTCCTGACAGCTACCAAACAGCAACCACTTAGCAACGCGAATAAAGATAATTGTGCTGCAAAATAAGTAGTGAAATAATTGTAAAAGGGTGAACTCATATTTATTCTAAATCAAAAGTCATTTACCCAAATTAGGCTGAGAATCAGCACTTTTCGTACGTCAAAATTACATAAGACACTTAAGACAGTCCCCCAAAAACGCCCGCCCTTCAACACTTCCTAGTGCTTTAGCTGGGAAGAAGAAATGGCGCAACAAACTTCCCAGCAGCTCAGCTGTCTGTTTAGTTAGATAGACTTAATTCTATACATAGGTAGGCAAAGTAATTAACATTACGAGACACAGAACATTAATTAAATCATTTGCATTTTTCTCAATTTGTAATTTTTAATTATGTCAATTAGAAACAAGAAAAGCAGAGCTGACAGTACTAATTTAGAAAATGTATAGCTATCTCTTCCTCTCACAAATAATAAGACAGAGACAGAAGTAAGGTTTTACTAAGGTTGTAGGAGAGGTGTATGGGAGGTTTCCCATACACCTCTCCTACAACTTACAAGTCTAGACGTACCTAATTTTAGATCATACCGTGCAATACTCCGAAATTAACATAAACTGTTAGTTTTGACAACACCATATTTTAATACTTTCAACTGTAACTGTGCTTTTCTAGCACTGTCTGTTAGTAAGAGATAGCGATATTCTAATTTAAGTTTTGCTGTTGTGCTAAACGTCATTAAAGAACTGTGGATCTGTGAATAAATAACTAACACTCACGTGAACTTCTATGGGAATCTAACCAACTGTTGCTGTCCATTTTTAATGGTATCGATATTCTGATTTAGAGTGTAACTAGTGGCTACTTACTGTTTTATCTTCGATGGCACACGTTTGATTACTATCACCGATGGTTAAGCTGACATCAGACGCTTCACGAAAATAAATCTTCGTTTGCTCATTTCATTCGATCATTCGTAGCGCGACTGAATGATGTCGAAATCCAACATCGTTGGATCGGTTCCATAATTAATTCAATTGTCAATTTTGATTCAGTTTAGTTCAATCGTTTCCCTTCGAAAGAAAGAATAAATGAAAGATTTAAATGAATAATTGAAGCTTGTGCGGTTGATGTGTTGGTATTCGCTTATTTAGAAATAACGCAAGACTCGAAGTCTCCTAAGTCTCAGCTGTCGGGAACCACATACTCAAGCAAGAAGTTCTACATTAAGGCCCTGGTAACTTTAAAAATTGTCGTTATGAGCGATAATAGTTCTTATAGCAATCCGATACAGGTTAAAATCTGTTGTAATAAATTCGAATAATAAATAAGCAAACATGGTCGTAAAAATGCAAATAAAATCGTATAAAATTAGATATTAACTATTTATTATTAAATAATCCATCACTGGATGCAGTTTGGCATTTGAAATTTTATGGTATATTTTTAATTATAATTATTATTGTTATTGAAGGGATAAACTGGTATTAAAAATAATTAAGAGGTGACTTTGACGAGTTTTTTGATGCATTTGAGTATGTTAATTAAGTTTTGATCAATCACTCTATGCAAAAATGACTTGAAAATATCATATATTTTTTTGCTTTCTAAATTATTTACGGTTACAGAGATACACTGCTTTAAAAACCACCTATTTGAGCGTTTTCATGAAATCACTGCCTTAAATCATCGAAAACAAAATAACTATTATATTACTACAATATTGTGGCCCTGACACCCGCGTCGTTTAAAGTGCCCTTCAGTCGATAGGATCGTTCGCCGACGTGACAATTAGTCGCAAGTGTGTGCTTGATTTGTGGATGTACCTTCCGGTGGAACGCACGCGATCGCACGCATCACACAGGGATATCTAACTGTTTTTGTTTTTATATCAAAAAGTAGGGTAAGGTTTGTAAAAGTACTTTTTAATGAAGTATTGTTCTGACAGGTGTAATTGCAAAGGTATTGTACTATCTGCAATTAATAAAGTAGGTCACAATGCTTTTTAATGGCATCGTCTTCTGCCGCATTTCAAGTTTAGAATGTTACAAAAGTCTGGTGAATATACAAATTTCGATTGAATACTATCAAGTACGAGTCATCGCCCAGTCGTTAGGGGTGGTCAGAATCCCGAAAGACCTAGTAACTGGGTTTTAAAGGTCAGATAGGCAGTCGCTCCATGTTAAGATGGAAGCGCCAGGGTAGCCCGCGAAATTCAAATTTTGTTACGTTTTTTGCAATTTGCAGGTCAGTATCAGGTTGTATGGTGATCTAAATATGATTTGCGACCGTATCAAATAAGGCTTTTCAGAATCATAATCATTAGAATCAGCAATACAACTCCATAAGTTAGAATTGCCCTCAAATGTCATAATTTCATGAAATAGTCATTCTTTAGAGTAATATGAACTTATAGAGATGTATTGCTGATTCTAATGATTATGATTCTGTAAAGCCATATTTGATACGGTCGCGAATCATATTTAGATCACCATACAACCTGACAGTGATCTGGAAATTGCGAAAAACGTAACCAAATTTGAATTTCGCGGGCTACCTTGGCGCTTCCACCTTAAATACTAATATTCAGCTGCATCCGGTTTGACTGGAAGCCGACCCCAAAATAGTTGGAAACCGGCTAGGCAGAGGATGACTACTCAAGTACGAGTAGGTCGTTGCGAACACAATCTGACGACCTGGAGGATGAGTGACCCATTCATCCTGTAGTGCGGAGCTTCTGATTATACCATGTCGCACTCCAGCCCTTATGAATGCCACTGAGGCCTCAATCAACGCGGCCACCAACTGGCCTCAAACAAGACAGAGTGTCTAAATTAAAGTATTAACGTCATCACGCCTTGTTTCCTCGAAGTTGGGCAGAATAACAAATGTACACATGGCTACACATCAAGCTATAAATCTCCAGTATAAGCTGATCTCGCATTGTATATGATTTCCGTACAGTGCGAGATCAACGTAAACTGGAAGAGTATAGCTTGATGTGTGCCCGTGCGTACATAAAGTACATTCACTCGCCAGTTAAGTTTATGTCCGCTGTAGAGGGCAAGACTATTGCCATGAAGCGGGCACACATCCAGAATTTGGGCTGCTATTGAAAAATCCTGATAGAAAAACCTAATAACGCTTTGCCCGGACTGGGAATCGAACCTAGGACCTCAGGCTCAGCTGTAGCCCTTGTGACTACTAGACCAACGAGGCAGTCTTAAAGTATTGTCGGCACGAAAGGAGATGACGACTCTAGCTGTAGAAAGTCTATTCACCAAATACGGGTTAAGTGATAAAACGTTTCTATCTACCCAAAATAAACACTTTCTAAAAGTTTCTGCTGGCGGAAAGGAATTATGTTTTGTTTTCGTCGTGTTTGATCAGAGGGGTGGGCTAGGGTAAGCGGGAGGAAACAGATTTTTTTGCTAGTTTACTACGCCCCCTTAAATTGTGGCAGCCCAAAGCTGGCCTACTCTCTAACTCCGTCAAGGAAGATACGGGCCCGTCCGAAAGTAGTTCGAAACTTCTTAGTGAATCCTACAGCCAGTTAACTTACTTTTTTGGACGGGCAAAAACACATCGTGAGTAGGGACAGCTGTCAAATCGTGTTGTCATTCATTCTTAGTTCGGGCACCAAACTAATCTTCTGTCCGTAAGTGATACGGAGTTGGAAACGCCCGTTACTTCGACCGAAACGACGGACTTCGTGCTTAGGGAGTAGGCCCCTTTATACGAGTTCTAAATTATCAGTAGTATCCTTATGTTTCTCTTATTACAATAAGAATAAGAATAACGTTTATCGTCTCTAGTGTTACAGCTAGTAGTAGTAGTAGGTACACTTATACACACAGCTATAATACCGTCAGCATGATGCTTAGGTCCCCCTAGCAGGTTGCTAAGCGCTGGTTTTCAGGTTAAACCCTTGACTCCTGTTTACACAAAAAAAAAGTTAGAGTAGGCAACAACGCATTAAAAAAATATAATATTAATTAAAAAAAAAAACAATTTTAATATTGGAACTTGAGATGATCATACATTTATAAACTGAATTATAAAAAGAAGAAAGTGAGTGGTGTATAACAGTTTGCGGACACTGCTGGCTATTTTAAAAATACTGAATAAAAAATAAACGAAAAAGAAAAATATAGATGGAATACTACTGAAATGTTTCATAGTAATTTGGTGTTTTTTTTTTGAAATTCAAACTACGTTTAACCTCAGCGTCTAAAGCTCAAAATCAGCCCATAAAGTTCCCACTGCTGGGATACACCACAGGCCTCCACTCTGTGAGAGGGAGTGGCCGGAAATCCACCACACGGTCAAAGGGCCGGTTGTTGGCTGTCACATGTCTTTGAACTTTTTGATTAGGGGATATCGTTGCCCCACAATGTGTTCGTTTTGAAAGCAGCTTAATGTCTCACGTAAAGAACAGCGTTTTACGAATACAACCCGTTCTTTGTTAATATTTGCAACATCTGCGTTATTGAGTTATTGATGGTAGTGGTCTCCTAGTGGTTGACAAGTGGACACAATTCATTTGAATTTTAATACAAAAAAAAAAAAATAAGCTTTCTGCACTACATCGCCATATAAACTTGAACTGCCAAATTTCAAATTTACGCCTTCTTCCGCGTAATTTTCTTAAAAAGGGATACAAAGCTATTGCTTCACGTATTAATATATATAATATATACAAACTCAAACTCAAAGCATTTATTTCAAATAAACCAATTACAGGCACTTTTGAATTGTAGAGGTCGGTGAGGTAGAAAGATGAAGCTAGTTGCCCATTCCAAAGCGTAGGTACCTATGGAGAAGAACGGGCAAGAAACTCCATGGACGCTCTTTTAAAATCATGATATTGTTACAAACAGTTGGTTACATCATTATGTTGAAATTATCAATGTGAGAACGATGTAAAAAGTCCTCCTTTTTTTGAAGTCGGTTACAAAGGCTGGAAGGGCAGAGAATAGAAGTTGATACAATTATTGATAGACGGCTCGTATTGCACAGAGGTCTCGACGCTCCGACCGTTAAAAGTCTTGTACGGAATAAATGACTACCCATAATTATAAAACAAAACACTGTTATGCAATGACAATCGACGGTGTACAGATCAACGTCATATTTAATTTTCGTATAGCAGCGACAGAGAGTGGTGGCTCAGTGGTAACGGCCGTGACTTACGAGTTGTAGATCGTAGGTTCGAATCCAGTCAGGCGCTTTAGTCTGTGTAGATAATTTGATTACTACTGCTCTCAAACCGGCGAAGGAAAACATATTCGAATTTTTGGTTCTAACCAAAAATTCGAAGCATGCGACATCTACCAACCCGCACTGGCACACACGCTCTCACTGAGTGGGGTCTGTGTACCAGCAGTGGGAAGGTGAAGCAGCGACTAGGGACGCCTGAACAAAATAATCATATTTGTGTCTGAAATTGGGTATTGTTAGAATTTTCACGGCCCGGCAGTGTCTATGAGTGAACGGTGACGTCTAATAAGACGTCACCGTTCACTCATAGACACTGCCGGGCCGTACATTAATACCGAGTAAATTAGTGCGACCCAACTAATAAGTTGGGTCGCACTAATTTACTCGCCTGCATCGGGTGAATCGACCCATTAAGAAGATAATACACTCGAGAGCAATGAATCCGGGTCACTTAAAGAATGTTAAAAATCTCGGAAACTAAAAATGATAGGTTAATGCAATAAATTGTATTTAATAGACAATGTAATACTCCTTAAATGAAAGTAAAAAAAATATGAGTCACCATACATTTTATTAACACAAAATTACATAAAGAAAAAAACTGCTGATCTCTCCTTAAAACAAAAATAGGAAACATGAAATTTTTGAACTTTATTACGATTTTCTTGAATTTTAATACTTCGTATTGCCTCCTCGTGCTTCCATTACTGCGTTTACGCGGTTTGGCATGCTGTACACCAAGTTCCTTATACGATTTTGGGGAATATTCTCCCATTCCTCTGTGAGAGCAATTTTGAGCTCACGAAGCGTGATTGGGGGAGGGTTTCGTTGTTTTACGCATCTGCCTAGCTCGTCCCAAGCATGCTCGATCGGGTTGATATCCGGGCTGCGCGCTGGCCACTCCATACGAGTAATGTTCATCTCTTGAAGGTAGTCATTCACAATCCTACCTGTATGAGGTCGGGCATTGTCATGCATAAATATAGCATCCTCACCTAAATTGACCATAAATGGACCAACGTGATCATTGAGGATTTCTTCCACATATCTTACGCTAGTTAAAGAGCCGTTTTCTATGATCACCAGCTCTGTGCGACTTTCAGAAGAAATTCCGGCCCACACAAGTACAGACCCACCACCGTAGGCTACTTTTTCTTCGATGCATGCTTGCTTGAATCTTTCCCCTGGTCTTCGATACACTCTGTGTCTTCCATCGTGCTTGTAGAGCATAAATTTTGATTCGTCGGAGAACATAACTTTTGACCAATCTTCAATACTCCAATTTACGTGGCTCTGGGCATATCTTAGTCTTGAAATACGATGCCCACGCTCCAGTTTAGGGCCGTTTGCAGGTCTAAGGGGTTTTAAGTTAGATTCAGCAAGCCGACGTCTTACTGTCCATGCACTTGGGTTACTTCCTCCGAGGCGTCGAAACTGATTTGTGAGTTCAGTTCCTGTGAGAAAGCGATTTCGAAGCATGGTGTTCACCAAGTATCGGTCTTCTCGTGCTGTGGTACACCTGGTTCTGCCCGTTCCTGGTCTGCGTAGGTTAGAACCAGTTTCTTCGTAACGTCGGAGAACTCTTTGTACTGTTGACAGCGACACACCGACAGTCCTGGCTGTATCGCGCTGACTCCGGCCGGTTTCCAGCATTGTAAGTATTCTGGTGCATTCTTCAGGCGTAAGCGACATAATTTCAGCTTGAATAATGAATATAGAGCACTATCAACATGGTTTATGTACCCACATAAATGACAGATTACAAACAAAAGCAAAACCAAATGCTGTAATTTCGTAGTTCCATCTTCGAAAGTGGCCCTTTTTCAAATTAGATTTTTTTATGATATAACTTTACAATAACTATGAAGTTTTAATACCTTCATTTAAGGAGTATTACATTGTCTATTAAATACAATTTATTGCATTAACCTAGCATTTTTAGTTTCCGAGATTTTTAGGATTCTTTAAGTGACCCGGATTCATTGCTCTCGAGTGTATTATTTTCTTTATGCGACTCGCAGAAAGTTATTCTTTTGTGGGCGAATCGACAACTCCTCACTAAGTTAAGTTATGAAAAAAGATCACTTTAACAACACGTAATAAAGTGCATAAAATTCAAAATGGGCCATTTGTTTAATCGCAGATCGGTGGGATTCCCCGATGTTGCGGATGTGGATGCAGGTCCACGCTGAATTTTAATTGTATATCTATGTGTAATAAAAATGTGTATACCTATGCCTGTAACCTACAAATACTGGAGGTGTCAATTCGCCACGGCGAACAAATTCGAGCGAATCGACTAATAATTAAGTCACGGTGACGTCACAGACTCGCTTAGTTTGTATAAAAATGTTGACAATGTGGTCTTAAGCAATGGTCGCCGAAGCGTGCCTATCCATGCTCTGTGCTCTTCGGGATGTTTTCCCCAAGATTTTAATGGAAGTATTTTTTCTTCTGGGCTTTATAGAATCGATAGTTCATAGTTTGAAGTAAATTTAGTCGGTGCACAGAAAAACTGAGGTTTTGTTTATACCTCAACAAAGCAGTAGCCACTCGTTTAATATGTGATGTCCGCCTCCCATGACGTATGTATGATGTCCTGACCACGGATATGGTTCCTACTAGATTATTAGCAGCGAGCGGTTACCGACGCTACCGTTGGCCACGTCCGGTTGTGCGCACGCGATACCGGACACATTATTAATAAGTCTAGTCGATAGTGGTCGAAGTGGTTGCATTCATTTCTGCAAGCACTATTTGTTATCTGTGTATGTTGTTTTGCTGTTTTTTTCTTTATTTTGCGGAGCGGTTTTGACGTAATATTCAAAGTTAATTTATGTTTTTTTTTGGGTGGGAAATCATCAAATAACTTCTCCTTCTCCCGCTCTGGGTGGAGCAGGAGGGCGTGTTAGACTTTTACTGACTAAAACCCATCCGTGCCTGTGCATCATTTGCCTGTGTGCCAGGGGCCGCGGTATCTCTTTCGAACAACCCGCACCCCTGGCAGGCATCGGCCCTTGCGGACCCCACCAGTAGGTGCTGACATCTCTTTGAGGCGCGCGTGGAACACAACGCGCCGTCGACCCGGGCTTGGTCCTTACCGGACAGCGAGCTACCCATTATTCGCCGTCCGCAAGCCCGCGCTTACGGTGGCCGGTGGGATTCCCAAGTTAATTATCGGTAAATTGTGAATCAACTTTCAGTTTGTGGATTCTGATTTGTTTTGATAACATTTTTAATGTGGATTATATAGTAGTTTGATGCAGTTGAGCAGTGGTGGGTCAGTGAGATTGGCGCCTACTTACGAGTTTTAGTTGTTGCAGGCATTTTACTATGCGTCTTTATATTCATCACCACTGGGCCCTAATTCACTATGACCACTTAACGATTCCTTACTTTGAAACCACGTCAATTTCTTAGATCATACACGACATCTGCTAATAAATATCGACAAATTGTCTTGGAACATACAGAATATGATATTTCGATTCTTTACCGTTACATTGGTTTCTACAAAACACGATAGGTACTGACGCAGTTTGAACGTAGTAAGTTTCCGCGGGGAATCATTATAAAGATACAGAATTGGGGCTCTCAAAACTGTGAAAGAAAACGTCACGAGAAAACTGGCATGTCATAGAACCAAAAAATTCGAAGACATGTGTCATGTACCAACCCGCACTGAGCCAGCGTGGTCGGTTATGTTCCACTTCCTCTCAAAAAGTGGAGGCCTGTGTCCCAGCAGTGGGAACGTTATAGGCTGATTATCATGAGACAGTTGTCGCCACTAATATCAGTAGCTTTCAGCAGTCCCCTGCTGCTCATGGCATTAAAATTAAGATTATGAACTAGGATTGAAGACTCAGTTGTCACACTCTTTGGGGGTTTATGCGAATGAAGTTTAAGCCGTGGTATGTTCAACTCTTTCTTTTTAGTATTCAACAAGATTATTTCTCTAACTTATGATTTCCCAAAAAGGCAATAATACATAAGTATCAACAAAATTGAAAGCTTTATATAGAACCTATATATATACAATATTGATACAGAAAAGTAAAAGAATCTTCAAGATGCTCTAACGGACTTACTTCGCGTGGACAGGGTGTCAATATAACCAATATACTTGTCCAAACTTTTATAAGTAGCTACTGAACGAAATATATCGATTTAAGGCATTTGCCACCCCATACATCACTTAGGGCTGATATTGATAGTCGGTGACAAGCCCGGTTTGACATCCCCTACTACACGATCACACGCAAACGTCAACCTCTGAAGACCCCTACGCAAAGGACTTTCTATCTTATCTAAACCACAGAAGGTTAAGTTCATTTTAGTTGAGTACGGACATAGGGATGTCACAAAACTTGTGCGGTATCTAAGAAAATATTTATCTTTGAAAACCTACCGAGGTTTTCCGGCAGGAGGCTTAGGGGCTTTTATTTTTTCTTCTCTCAAATGCCGCCTTTTCATAACTGTCGGGTCGGGGATCGATTCGGTCAGGACTTCAGAAGATTTGGTTACCTAATCCGGTCTCATCCGTTACTGCAGTCGTCCATCTCCGTTCTGGTTTAAACCGGTTTAGGTCTTTGCAAACTTTCGGTTTTACTTAAGTTTATTTTCTTGTTGCTTTATGGTTTTATACGGTGACGGGATTTTAGAGTGGTAGATGGGGTTTGAAGTTATGGGGGGATGCTGAGTGTGTTAAGACTTATTTTTGAGTAGTTTGTGTCTCTTTGATGTTAGTATATTGGTCTATTTTGTTTGGGTTTCGTCTTTACTGGAATAATTCAATTTCAAATTAGAAGATGATATTGATTTCTGGCCGTGCCTTGAAAATCACGTTAAGCCGGCACGGTAAGTACGTTAAGTCCCGGCTGTGATTTGTAGATATTTGACAGTCGTTACGCGTAGTCAGAAGCCCAAATGACTGATGACCAAGCCTTACCGAGGGCTATCGTATTACCCAGAACAGTTACTGGGTACCACGATATGCGTTGGTATATACCCAAGTATTTCACATGGAGCAACTGATTTTCCATGGCAGTCGCTCCTTGTATATATAATACGGATATTTAGCTTTATCCAGTTAGACTGGAAGCTGACCCAACATTGTAGTTGGGAAAAGGCTAGGCAGACGAGTTGAAAGGAGACATTGAGGATGGATTTCAGGTGATATTGATGGTCTAGAAGACAGCTGATAGTTTTGCAGTCTTAGTAATCACCCGACTGCGCCAGAAGGAAGGTTATGTTTTTCGAGTGTATGTATGTATGTATGTATATTACTTTGGCATGCTCTGTAGCCTAAACGGCTTGATCGATTTCAGCTTGAGAGGTGCCGTTACATTCGTCATAATTGTAAGAGTGACAATGGGTATATCAAAATTTAAAGAAGAAATGGCCGAGTTTTGGCGCCATATTGGGCCTTCAAAATTTATTTTTTTCTTGAAATCTATGGAGTGGGGTATCAAAATAATATATGGTTTCAAAAAAATAGGTCTCATTAACGACAAAAAATATTATACTAACTAATAACTGTGAAATAAAAAAATATTTTACAAAATCAAAAAAACCGACTCACTTCGCACCAAGTTCACTTTTTAGGCAGTCGAGTGTTTTTTTAGGATATAAGTTCAAAGAAAGTTATAATATAAACTACACAAATATGTGCAGTGATAGTCTGTTCATTATAAAAAGAATTTGTATTATCGTGAGTACAAAATATGTTACTAAATAAGCATTCTAAAGAATAATATTCAAAAACATGAAAAAATACTGTCACTTACTAGTTTTGTGCATATTATTTTGGCATTCAAGTATTCACTTAATGTTATTGTGTATTGCAAATAAGTTTGATTACAGCGTTAATTATTGGAAATTTAGGACAGATAATGATTAGGTTTGACAGGATATTGTGTGACACCAATTTGAATAGTATGACTAGGATAAATGGTACACTTTTGTTTAGGGAAATGTTACGGATTGTCTATGCACATGGAGTAGGTTACGATCTAGACCTGAGACCACTAGCATCGTGCTTAGAAGATTGAAGGCTAAGCATGCTCAGATCAGCGAGCAGTGGTGTCCCGTAAGTTCGACCCCAGACAGGCGCTTAAATTACTTCGTCACCACTGCTCTCAAAACGGTGAAGGAAAACATCGTGAGGAAACCGGCATCTCTCAGAATCAAAATTTCGAAGACATGATAACTACCAACCCGCACTGATCCCGCGTGGTGGATTACGGCCCACTCCCTCTCGCCGACAGGAGGTCTGTGTCCCAACAGTGGCTAAGATAAAGGCTGGATATGCGTGCTCAGACTATTGTTGAACATAACATCCTTCCTCTACCTCATTAAAGGTATTGTAACATATCATTCTTCTTTTATTTTTCTACTGAATGTCTTAATGTAGCCACACATGCACAATGTGCGGGGTGCAAATACCTAGTCGTTCTTGACTGGCAGAAAATAAATTTTGAAAATTGAGTATCCTCTGCACGCTAATTGCCGTTTCCAGCCCGTCCGACACTGCACTTTCCAAAGCATTGTCTTCTCGACCATCAACATTCGTTTTCCTGAATTAGTAGGTACAGGGACTATTATACCTGTCTGTTAACTCTTACAAATACCGCCTACGAAACTTCAAAACTATGTCTTGCCGCGAGAAAACTAAAAACGATAAACACTGGCCACTATAAAGAAAACAAGAAAGCAGAGAATCAATAGAGCGGCTATACAAATGTTTGCAAGCAGTGTGCCCGCACCGGAAGTGCGTAGTTATACAAGATGGCCGCCTGCCGGTCACGTGACCACTAGCCGGATTCACCCCGACTTCCGGTGCTTGAAACATTATGTCAAGTGTATTGCAGGTAGTTATGGTTTGATAATTATCTATGCCATTATAAGCACCCCCTAACTTGGATGGCACGCATATGTTATGATTTTTTGGTGGCCGTGTGGTCAGCGATCAATGTTATCGTATGGCCGAGTAATTAATTTGTTTTATAGAATGCTGTTTATTTTTATTAAACCGAGACTTTAATGAGAATATAAAAAGGGGTATTTTGCGTTTTTCGTTTTGAGCTTGTAAATGTTGACTTCTATGGCAAGGTGTGGAACCCGTTTCTTGGTACTTTTACCTCGTTCCAAATAATCTTGAATTGATAGTGTGCCTATTTATTAGTAGTCTGTACACAATAAGAATGAGCATAAAATCACTGCATAAGTATATAAATATCTTATTTTTCTTATAGGTTCTACACACAGCGACATATCAAGCTATCCAATTCCAGTTTTAGCTGACCTCGCATTGTATAGGCTTGTCGTACGGTGAGAAGTCAGCTTATACTGGGAATGTATAGCTTATAATAGTTCAATAAAAGTTTTTAGAGTGAGCAATAGATTACCTTAAGAAAAATATTATCCAAGGGTGCAAAAAGAGTTTGACCAGTGAATGAGAACATTTTCTTTAAAAAAGTCTTAAACTCATTCAGTGTCAGTTAACACACAACTTAAACCATTTGGTTTTGTTTTTACAAGAGGTTTAACGAAAGTGAGCACTAACGAAGGATTTTGAAAATGTACTCTTAAGCCTCAAAGTATCAAAGTTTCTATGGAGTAGTAACGACTGTCAAAGATATACAAATAACAGCCGGGACCAACGGCTTAAGAGGAGTCTCGATATGTTATGGATGGGCACCTATCCACAAACCAACCGTGGCAAGCGTAGCTTAACCGTAGAACACCCGTGAGGCCAAAAAATTAAACGTAAACAAAACATAATACCAAAATAAAAGCTTCCTCAGTGATCCCAGGGATACTTAAAACTGTCGCTTAAGGTGAATGCGCAGTGGTAGACCGCGAATTTCAAATTTTCTTACGTTTTTGCAATTTTCAGGTCAGAGTCAGGTTGTATCCTGATCAAAATGTGATTTGCAAATATAACAGGTACGTGTTTACAGAATTATAGTCATTAGAATGTCTAATATATCTCTTATAAGTTAGATTTGTTCCACAAGCAGTTTTCCATAAGAAATTTGTTCTTATGGAACAAATCTAACTTAGAAAGATGTATTATTGATTCTAATGATTATAAATCTGTAAATACGTACATGTTATAGTCGCAAATCATATTTTGATCAAGAAACAAGCTGACACTCACCTGAAAATTGCAAAAAACGTAACAAAATTTGAATTTCGCGCTCTACCACTGCGCATTCACCTTAACTCTGCTTTGTACCTAATCAAAAAAAATACACACGTGCTTCCATATTAATTTATTATGTACTAGGTTTGACCAGCGGCTTTGCCCGCGTGGTGGTCGGTGGTGGGGGACGTACCGGGATAAAAAGTATCCAATGTGTTAATCGTCAGGTTATAGTCTACCTGTTTGCCAAATTTCATCCAAATCCGTTCAAGCATTAATGCGTGATTGAGCAACAAATATCCCAACATCTAAATTCAAACATACAAACTTGCACATTTACAATATTAATAGCAAGTAGGAAGACTGACATTACCCCCTATACTTACTGACACGAAAGCGATCACATATTCCTTGTCTATTTCAGTTTAAAAACAAGAAAGCTTTTGTAAAATAACTTAATTTCCACGCAATTGCAGCTTATAGTATATCATATTAAATGACGGGCATGCGGTTCCTACGACTTGCATTCGTAATGTGCGATGTCCTTCTAATACCCCTAATCAAACGCCAATCACACTACGACAATTTGCTCTGTAATAGCACAGCTATTTGTTTTACAACTGTCAAAAGTGACAATTTTTATTTGCATTTACGGGGATTTATGTTGGCGGCAATGGTGTTATCCAATGAATTTGCTTTATTTGATTGATTTTAAAGAATTTGAATTAAGAATATTCAAATCTTTTGTTGGTGATTTTTTTGGAAGTTTTGTATAATTGATGTAGGTAAACTTTATCGGTCTAATAACAATTTTTTTTTCATTAGGCATGCTTTAAACAGTCCAGCTTGTTTTTTAAATAAGAACCTAACTGAAATCGAAAAACAGTACCTTTTACAAAACTAGCTAATTACTCCGGTGCTAAATTGTCATTTTTGTAATAAAAACTTTACTTAAATCGAAATAAAGTACAGAATGCAAAAATGGGCTCAGAGCTTTAGACTAAAATTTAAGCTAGCTCGCGTTTTTTTAATAAGACTGTCAGTCTTGAGTATAAGTTACTTGACTCTGATAAAGTAATAAACTGATAAGGTTCTAGATATATAGGTACACGGCAAAAGTTTTATAAGGTCAACTATACAATGAAATATTGTATCAAAAACTTATGCTCATGAGCATGTTGACAAGAAAAAAATAACTTTAATGCCCTGTGGGAACGTCACTTGCTATTTAATACGATAAGATAAAGGAGTTAATGAGTGACAGTCATTCAAATTACAAAAAAAAAAATCAGCCTATAACGTTCCCACAGCTGGGACGCAAGCCTTCTCTCTGTGAGTCGGAATGATGGGCAAGAATCCACCACGCGGGCCAAAGACCGGCTTGATAGATGTTACATGTCTTCGAATTTTTGTTTCTGGTTTACTCACAATGTTTATCTTCACCGTTTTGAGAGCAGTAGTGATGTAATTATTTACACTAAGTAAAGCGCCCGTCTGGGTTCAAACTTACGACCTTACAAGTCGTAAGTCGCGGCTGTTACCACTGGGTCACCACTGCTTTTTCTAGTTCTAGTTCTTCTGTAGTTTATCCTATGTTAAATATTTGTCGGTTTCGACACCAAATTAAGTAGGTTCTTAAGCAAATATTCAAATCGCAATTGTAATTCTTTGACAGCTTTATAAAATGGCCGTTACACCTCAAATTGACGTCGGGTGACAATGCCGTTAACAATTTATTTCCCTGTCTGTACGTATTACGTTGGATTACCAAGAACGAGGTCAATGCGCTCATTATCTACCTTGATGATGGTGGTTCATACCACCTTTAGTATTCCTATATTTACCTATTAATGCTATTACGATTCGTCTATGTAGCTACTAAGTTTACTGATAGTTTAGGAAACAAGATAGGTTAGGGTTTTACTTATATTATTTGAGGTTAATTAGACATTTTCCGTAGCAGGTGACGTTTTGTAGTTCCTGCCTTCAACCACAGAAAGAAGGCTCGAGTTTATGTTATGTTAAACATTGCTCCTTTTTACACGCTTTATATTAACTTCACTTGTATGTTTGTTTGTTGGTTTGTTTGTTTGTTTGTTTGTATGTAACCGACTCCTTTGAGCGCGATTTTGGCCCACTTTAAACGGTCAAATTTCATTGAAACTTTGTAAACTTGTCGAGGACCGATGACAATTCAATAATTAAAAAAAAAAATTAAGAAAAAAAATTGAGAAAAAAAAGACACGTTTTTGTAGTTAGCAGAAAACCAAACTAAAAAAGGAGAAAATAATTTAATTCAATTAAAAAGCGTGGGGTGCTTGACATTAATTGATTATAAAAATACCCCAAAAAGCACCCCACGCTTTTTAATTGAATTAAATTATTTTCTCCTTTTTTAGTTTGATTTTTAAAACGTGTTTTTTAGTTTTTTAAACTATTAATTATATTTATTTACAACTACGGTTTTGCCAGCGGATTCGCCTGCGTGGAGGTTGAAAATTATCCCACGGGAACAGAGTACCGGGATGAAAAGTATCATATGTATTAATCAAGGTTATTTTCTATCTGTGTGCCAAGTTTCATCCAAATTCATTCAGCCGTTGATGCGTGATTGAGTTACAAACATCCAAACATTTAATTATCCAAACATACAAACTTTCATATTTATTATTTTAGTAGGATATTTACAATATAAAGAAAATAATTATATAATCTATTTTTATATAAACATGCCTTAACAACTGAACAATTTAATATTATATTCTAAAATAATAGATTCTCACTTACTACCTTCCACACACATTTCTCACTTACACACTATCTTCTGCCTGCGGCTTCGCCCGCGTTCATGTCGGAAAATATCCCACGCGAACCCCAGGATGCCATCTATCCTCTTACCAATTTGTATCGATATCCGTTCTGTGGTTTAGCCGTGAAAAGAAAACTTACCGACAGAGTTAATTTAGAATTTATACAATTAAGTATGGATTATAGTGCGCGCGGAATTAGTTGGCCGCGCCTTAGGTATATGAGCAGTGGGACGGAGGGGCCCGCGCTTGTTGTCATTACTCAGTACGGCGCCAAACTTCGCGACGGCAACACGCGTCAAATTTTCCGGCTAGTTTAGATAAAAAGTACATGAGATTGCAATAGCAAGATGAGTCCGCCGATAAATAAACAAGTTAAAAATTGAATATCCAAAGTGCATGCGATTTTTGAAAAACGGAAAGCCGATTTTGATAGTTTGGAATATAAAACTGATGCGAATATACATAAATTGGTAGCAGAAGCAACAGGGATATCAGAACGTAGTGTAAGGAGAGTGATTACTGAAAGTAAAACTTCCTTGAGGGATAAGGAGAAAAATAAACCAGTTTTATACGACTGAGGAGAAAATTCCAAGTCTTCGAAAACTAAATGCTGTATTAAAAGAAAATAACATTTTATATTGCAGACTAATTTTTTTTAGAGAACTTTTGCACAAACTGGGATATTCATTTTCAACTCTTGAGGTTGATTAATACGACTCAATCAGAAAAAAATATACACGATTGATGAACTTCGTAAAGCTGCAGGTCATACTGTTCTAATGCTACCTCCATACCATCCAGACCTCAACCCGATCGAGCTTGTGTGGGCAAATATAAAAAAATTCCTGGCCAGAGATCACATTAATGCAACATTGGATGAAAAAAATACAATACTAACAAGGTTATTTTCTGAATTCTCTGCCGAAAAATGGCAGAATTGTGATGACCGTGTACAAAAAAATTAACAAGAATACTGGAATCATTTGATGCTGTGATGGACGAAATTATTATAAACTTACAAGATGTTTCAGACTCCAATCCAGAAAGTCCAGAATCAAATGATTTAGAGGATATGTCAGAATAATTTCATATATTTTTTTTACTAAATAATTACAATAAAAACTTCTAAAACTTAAGTGTTTTTTTAATTATTCGCTTCTCTTGGTCACTTATATGGTACATTTGTTTTTTATTTTACTAAGCGCAATATCTCGAGATTAGTCATCACTGTCTATAACTCATGTGCGTTGCGAACACTAGGCAACCTCACCCCTATCCACACCTAAGGCACGACCAACTAGTTCCGCGCGGACTATAACAAAACATCAATCCATGTGACATAAAACGAAACACAAAAATTTAACGAAAAAACAAAACAAAACACCTGTCTAGGTATTAACCCTAAAAAGTCTGCGTGGAAATTAAATCCAATTGTTCTGCAATAAAAAGCCGAACGCAGCGTCTGCCCGTCAGTTCGTTTGTGTCAATCAATTATAGCTGGGAGCGCAGATGAGGCACGCAGCGTCCTAGGCCACGCCTTCTATCGATCGAGCCCGCCCAAACGCGCTGAATTGCTCCGTGCGCCGAAGTTACTCCTGTTTCTGTTGGTTATGCTTTGAGGACGTGATTTTTTCGTGGTTATGTTTTAGTGGAATACTTCGGAAGTCAACTATCAAAAACACTGTTTCTCAATTTCAAGACTTTCTTCTCGTTAAGAAAACTATCAGATCGCTTAACTTACGAGAATATACACTTAGATCATGAACTTATAATAACACAACTTATGGTAACTCCACGAGTTGATAAAATGGAAACAGACATTTTCAATATTCTGCTTTTGAAAATATTAAATTCAACCTAAAGGTTAGTTATCACTCATCATGCATAGGCTATTTTTTTTGTCTCGGTACTACAATGTTTTTGAACGTAAACTTTTAAATCAAAATAATTGTTGCATTTATTGCACGAACAATATTTATCTGCCTTTTCCCAACTAGGTCGGCTTGCAGTCCTGTATTTTACTTGAAGTGAAATTCATTTGGTCTATCTGTGTAAAAAAATACAGATAAAAAAAAATATTGTACTTAATAACAGTAAAAAATATTTTTGAAACAACTGTTATATAAAGTGGCTTGTTCTTTCAGTAAGCAGAGCTTTAATACCGCTCGAAGCCTCGAGCTACGCACACCGACGAATTACGTTTCACGATCCGAGTAGGTAGTGTTTAAATAGTGTGTGTATTATGTTAACCCTTCTGCCGCGATCGTGCAATCAAGCCACACTTTTAAAGTTAGGTACAACTTAGTTATTAATCTTAAATGTTTAAACAGCGTGGTAATTGCTTAACACACTTTTACTAGAAATAGCTTTTGTTTCGACAAATCAACAGCACTCGTTCCGTTATTTACATTGTTGAGCAGGAAAATATATCGCACATAATATTTGAAGCAAAAGATTAGCAAAATTATTTAGATTCTGATTGATAGTGTGTTAAGCAATTGCCGGTTACAAAAGCCGGATGTTGTAAATTTTTTTTTTTTGTTTTAAGTTTTTATGCCGTGGCTGGACGCTTTAAGGTGAATCTTGTCGTCATTTTTTCCATACAAATTTCGGGAGCGTATTACTCAACTGTTCGACAATGCACATCAAAAATTAAACATGGTATGGTTTTGTTTCATTCTTAATCTTGTGTGTACGGAAACAGAATACTAAAATAAAAATCCATTAAAAAGTAATGAGCCAACAAATATTCGTTATCCTTGCTAATTTAACCTAACTTTGGGCGTATTTAAGTAATAAAAGAAGTGTAAAATCTTCAAAACCAAGTTGGTTCCAACAAAGCTCAAGTATCGAAAAGTTCATTAAAATTTATTGGTCATTGACTTATGCTGTGGTTTTTCATAAAACTCGATCTTCCGTAGCACTTTTCTAAATTTTTTACATGCCTGTTTTACTATAAATGATTCTGCATTTCAATCAATAACGTTGTGCGTGTAAAATAGCGTCTAACTGCTCATCACTGATACTGCCTCAGTTGGACACGATGCCCGGCGAGACAGCGTGCTTTATAGCTGTAGCCAGTGAGTTCGAGCCCGCGACTAGATTCCCCTTTATATGTTGAGGGTAGCCACAGGCAAGTTAAGCAGCCGACGGCCTGGTCTCGTAGACCAGCGAGACCTCATTCACAAAAAAAAAAAATGTTTTCTAAATTAACAGCTCTGTTTCAAATTATACCATCTTACTAGACACTGCTATTGATTGATTGGCGCGGTCGGTTTCATAACATGTGTATCAGGATACACGTGAACCAAACACTAGGGGCGTCAAAACAATAATCATACGTTGTAAGTGCTACCTGCACTGTCTGTAGCAATCATATCGTTCTGTCTCTACTTTCGCTGCGTAAATTGTATGCCTGTGATACTAATTGATAAACAAGTACTGCAATTGAGTCGTGATTGTAAACTGGTTGTTTCTGATATGCCTCGTGGTACGTAACGAGAGTAGATAGTTGCGGACAAAGGGTATATTTAAAAAAGGGTATTCATTTCTAATTGGAATCGGTACTTGCTATTAAGGCATTCTTACGCAGTCATACCGCGAGTGTATAAGAGAGGTGGTAGTTGCGGATAAAGAGAATATTTAATAGTATACATTGGTTACTAATTGGTGTAGTTTCTTGCTAATAAGTAGTTTCAAACGCGTGTCTTGAGACTTAGAGTTTAAGTAATGAGACTTACGGACAAGAAGGTTTTTTTAATAACATGTCTTTGTTATTTATTTGAGGCCTTGTTGAAAATAGTGCAATGAAATTCTTTGCCTTTTGTATTATGATTTTACTACTATTGTAATTTATCTACAATTAAAAGTAGTTAATAATTTAGACTGCCACCATGGATGAGGCAGAAAACTGTTTTAATTGGAGCTTGCAGCATCCACGGCACGTTATTTAATTTGAATGTTAAATTGTGTCATAGCCTAAATTGTCATCACTATAATTATATCTTCGTTTATTATTATTTTTCTTAGTATATTGGTCCCTTGTTCTTTCGTGTAATTAGTTTTTATCTCACCATACTTAGTATGTTGTGTAATGTCTTTTGTGCACTAAATGAAATAAATGTATCTATCAACCGTAGCTGCTTTTCCATTTGACATTAAAACATATACCTCTCTAGATGACTATGAATTTTCAACAATTTCTTTTCTGTTTGTTTTTTAATGGGGCATAACTTAATTAGATGAAGTTAAATGACCTAATGATTACTTTACCTGTTACTAATTATAAAGACACAACACGTAATTAAAAGCAAACATGTGGCATTGATGCAAGCTGTGACACTAAAGCACAAAAGATAATTGACGTAATTTTTATATTGCTGCAATTATACTCGTAGTAATTGAAGGGTTGACAAAAAACAGAACGAACGTAACTCAATAGGCTATTGTGTCAATGAAGAATGTTAAATAAAACAGGTAGGGTATACGAGTATTATTTTGTATTTTTTATGGTTCATTTTTTTTTTAAATGAAGTTAGTAGGTATCGGGGTTTATTTGTATTCTTTAGTATTGATATTAAAAGGCTAAATAATTACAGTCGTGCGGATTGCCCGAAGAATTAAGCTACGCTTGCCGCGGTTGGTTTCATAGACGGGTGACGTCAAGCCGTTAGCCCGGCTGCCATTCCTGGATTTTTTTACAGTTCTAATCGGGTAGTCAGAAAGAAGCCCGAAAGTCTGACAACCAGTCTTACCAAGGGGTATCGTATTACCCAGTAACTGGGTTGTGGAGGTCAGATAGGTAGTTGCTCCATGTAAAATACTAGTATGCAGCTGCATCCGGTAAGACTGGAGGCCGACCCCAACGTAGTTAGGAAAAGGATAGGCATATGATGAGTGTTGATATTTATTATGAAAAATGGTTAATTAGTATTAGGAAAATCCGTACGAATTATTAGAATTTCATTGACTACTACTGAGGTTAAGTTTAGATGAAAGAGTAACATTATGACGCGTCGCATTAATTCACATTGTATGGAAAATCTTACTGCCGTCCACAAGCTGTAATGCCGTTAACCAACAAAATCATATTTCGAGTTACGGACAAAAAAGCGCAGAAAAATATGAAAGGCATGATATTTAGATAAGCAACGGTTGGTAAAAAAAATAGTAAAAATGTAAATTATAAGTCCTTAGTCACTCTTTAGTTTAGTAATGTTGCTTACCTGCGTTTTAGCGTAGTAAATATATCAAACAAGGTAAGTTAACGGCGTTTTTTTTTATCTCGGCATCCATAAATAGTAGAAAAATAATGCTTAGACAGAAATATAGAGATTTTTTTTCTGATTATGGTGGCATTTAAAAACGAAAATCGACCGTATGCAAGTTAACGGCAATATAGCTTTTGGACGGCAGCTTAGAGATAATGTAAAATTCTGATCATTACTCTGAAGCTTCTGGCCTAATAATCAGTAAAATAAAAAATAAGTATAATAGTGTGAAAAATACTTTTATTGACTAAAACTGAAAAATCACGCTGTAAAAAGTATGAAACAAGAACATACTCTCGTCTGAAAGCCATGAATTCTGACCACGGTCAGAGAGCCATATTCAATTTAATGTGACTTCATATAGCTTATAACCAGCAGACAATCAAGACGCTTCTTTTGCCAGAGGTGCGGGTTGTTCGAAAGAGATACCGTGGCCCCTGAAACACAGGTAACTGAGAGAACACGGGTGGGTTTTAGTCAGTAAAATCTGGCACGCCCTCCTGCTCCACCCAGAGTGAGAGAAGTTATTTGATGATTTCCCACCCACAAAAAAAGGCCGCTTCTTACGATATCTCGTCTGTCAATACACATACATACATACCGGTTAGCTTCACTGTGGTCGGGAAAAATATCTACTTATCTATTAAGATTTTAAATTCATTCATGCATTCTCTCACTGACTGACAACACACAGCCTAAACTGCTGGACCTAGAAGCATGAAAGCTCAAGGGATCCGGATCCTAATAAAAAGAAATCTAAGCAGGCTCACCAACAAGGAAGGATTTTTGAAAATTCATCCCCTAACGATTACAAATTTTAATCCTGTATTTAACCTAAATAGGGGTTGAAAATTTGCAAGGAGTTTTGTCATTTTAGCAGATGGAGAACCCATCGGTGAGCTACACTTGTTGGTTTAGTAACATTTTGGATATAATTTATTTTATTCAAAAAGAACAACAAACAGCTACAAAAAAACGTAGAAATAAGAAATACACACAACTACATCATATTGCAGCCCACAACCCTGTTCACAGATTAACTAGAATACTTACCATCATTATCACCATCTCAGCCCGGAATCCCCCACTGCGGGTTATATTCCTCAGGCCTCGCCCTTTTTGCGCCATACTTCTCTGTTCTGTGCGTCTCTCATCCACGTGTTTCCCGTCACTTTGATGATAACATCAACCCAACGCGCTTTTGGGCGGCCCTGGTTTCTTTTCGCCTGACCTTGGCCACCATTCGGCCACAGCTTTACTCCATCGGCCATCTCCTCGTCTAACTAGATATCCTGCTCAACTTTGCTTGAGGTGCATCGCCCTCTCCCCAACGTCGAAGACTTTCGACCGACGACGGATTTCGGTGTTACGCACTCAGTCTAGAAGAGTTATTATGCCAAGCATGGTTTATGAATACTTTAACATCATCATTTCAGCCGAAAGACGTCCGTTGCTGGACATAGGTCTCCCCCAATTGTCATTTCTGGGGGGTTTTTGTCATAATCGCCACGCTTGACAGGCGGGTCAGCGATCGCAGTATGGTGGTAAAATGCATAGAGACCGCTGCTCCCCATTCTCTAGTAAGCCCCTTAGTCGCCTTCTACGACACCCACGGGAAGAAATGGGATGGTGCTATTCTTTTTACGGTATGGAAAACTGAAGATTGAAATAATAATCGCAGGGGATACTATTTTTTTCTATCTAATAAATGAACTACCGTGTAAGATATATATGGATATAATACTCAAGAAAACACATAAGTCCAAGACTGTTTAACCCATAGGGAAGCACATGCGAAACTGTTTATATATTCAAGTCTTATTGTAGGTTTAACCATGCTGCGAACAGCGGGGTATTTGTAACACATGACTTTCATTTTGACAGTTCAAGAACGTTCATTACATTATTTGCGTTGTTGAGTAGACAATTTTTTCGAACTTATCAAACAATGGATTGGCAATAACCTTCAAATTGATGTAAAATCTTATTAATAGTATTTTACGCAAATAAAGTTGCAAGTGCCCCTTGAAAATATACAGAATTATTTTTTAGTCACCATCCAAATTTTTCAGGGTGATAGTACCCGTGAAATTGAACAACTTTCTCCAAGGAACATGGGTCGAAATATGAAAAAAAAAATCGGACCTCCCATACAAAATCGACCAGCTAACTATTGATTTTGCATGGGAGGTTGATTTTTTTTTTCATATTTCGACCCATGTTCCTTGGAGAAAGTTGTTCAATTTCACGGGTACTATCACCCTGAAAAATTTGGACGGTGACTAAAAAATCAGCCTGTATAGTATATTCTTGATGTCGGTAGGTACTAGCCAGACCATTTCCTAATTACTCTATAAAGTCCATACAGTAGGTAGTTACACTATACGAACCATAATTATATACTTACAAAATACATAGAAGAAACGTCTAAAAGTATAAGTATAAGAGAACAGTATAAGTGTCTTAGTGCCAAACACGGCACCAGTTACGGCCACGGCAATAACAATTACTGGCGCATTAACCGTTACAGTTAACCGCTAATGTAACGTTATCGCGTATCGTAAAGCGGGACATTCACAGCGCGATTGACGATTATGCGACTAAAAGTCGGTAGGAAGAAAGCGGTAATTATTTTTGATTTTAGGGGACTGCTTTAGTAGGTATTTTAAATCGATGTAACGTTAAGGGTGTGGGATATGTTTTGGAGAAAAGTAACTAGATAGAGTTTGACAAGTCCACAGACAATCTATAGTTAATATATTAATACAGATAATGTTATTGAGAGGTATTTGTTTGTTTGTATTTAAGGTGTAATCGTTAGAACCAACTGTAAGAATAATAAAAAAAATGGCATTTGATTGGCCATTTCTCAAGGAATATCGCTGGCTATTTAACATCACTACAATCCTTAAAAGTCGACAAAAAAGAAAAAGTCGGAAAAGGACGGTCAAATAAAACGAAGCACGCAGGCGATGCAACGCTGTGGGATATATTTTAAGTTATTTATTTACCTCCTACAACGTTGGCAGATCTTAAAACTTATAGATAGTGTTGCTATCAACTCTTCAGATATTTATATTCATTATGAAATAACTGTATAATAAGAACCTACTACTAAAACAGCAATAGGTAACTCATAATCAGGATATAATGTTGACACTGCTCGGACACAGGCTTCCTCTTCGTGAGAGGGAGAAGGCCGTGAGTAATCCACCTAACGGATCCAGTGCGGGTTGGAAGATGTCACTTTTTCTTAGAATTTTTGGTTCTAGGACATGCCGGTTTCCTCACGATATTATCCTCCACCGTTTAGAGAGCAATGGTGGTGAAATAGTTTACACAAAGTTAAGCGCCTTTTTGGGTTCAAACCTAAAACCTACAACTCACCACTGCTCATACGTCATAAGGTCTTCAATACTCTACTAAAATTAAATAAAAGATGTATCTACTTACACATAGGTACATTGTATCTACTAACACATAGGTACATTATCACTTTAACAAACATAATAACTTAACAACTGAACATAACAATAAAATTAGTCCTAATGAGACACGTGGCTGAAGTCGCGGGAAGTAGCTTGAACTTAATACTAGTGCAGTTTATTTACATTGAGCGAGCGATTTGCGTTGAATAATTTATCGAAGGCTTCTTCGGTTTAAGTTCAAGGTATTGGTGACGGTTTCATAAGGTGGTATCGATGAAATTTTCACTGTCGTTTGCGGCTTTGAAGAGATAATTGTGGTTGTGTCCTTTCTTCTTCTTCCTAGCGTTATATTCCAATTTATTTGCGGTCGATACATGTGTTTTTCTTCCCCAAACCTCTATTAATTTTAATCTCGGTACTCATACACTGTCTAACCAAATTCAGCGTATCGATGGCAAAAAGTCCAAACATCTTGTTTTTTTTTTTGGGTTTAGGCTTCGCACGGTTTGTGCATTTAGCCAGTGTCGAGTGATTTTTCTTTTCGATCAAGTAAATGGCCCGATATCGGGCACGAAGTTACAAAACAGTCATAGTCGTCTTTAGTCAGTCAAGTCAAAGTTATTGTAAAGCGGTAGTAACTTTAACAACCTAATATGAGTTTTTGGGGGGAATACGAAAAGTCCACGTTAGTCACTTATTTTCACCTTCACTACACTTGTACACTCACATGTAACTAAATTGAATAATTCACTACCAAAATTATACAATTTAATTCGCTATTTCACAAAATTTAATGAAAATGAAAATTCGTGCGACATGTTCCAACCCGATCCCGCCAAAAACTCACTCCAAACATCTTTTGGCCCGAATTCAGCTGCGCAAACTCCGCTCACTGACGCAGTCGCGTCATCATCAAATGTCATGCACTGTCACCTGTGTATTTGTGTCCTTTAAACAGTACAGAAACGAAGCATTTGGTACCGTCTCCGCATTGATTTTGAGGTCTACAGTGGCTTGTTTGGAATAAGATGGAACATCTTTCTGTTCTAATCCTGATCTTCTATGAAGATTCTAGTCTGTTTTCTTTGTCAACAGTCTAACTGGATACAGCTGAATACCAGTACTTTATACGGAGCGACTGCCTATTTGACCTCCACAACCCAGTTACTGGGTAAAACGATAACCCATTTAGACTGGTTGTCATGCTTTCAGGCTTTTGACGATCCGTAACGACTGTAAAAGATCGACGAATGATAGCCGGGACCAGCGTTTTAGCGTGCTTTCCGAGGCACGTACGGTCTTGTTATGTAAAGATCGTCACCATACACGAGCCAACCGCGGCAAGCGTTGCTTAACCTGATCGTTCAATCCAGGCGGTTGTTATTACCTTAGCCACAAGCCCTAATATGGTCTAACAATAATAGTGTAAAGTATTTTAAAGGGAAACAACTATTACTATGGCGCCAAACATGATATAAAATAAAACGGCAACAAAATCATGTCTGTTGTATGGGAGCACCACTTAAATATTTATTTTATTCTGTTTTTTAGTATTTTTTTGTTATAGTGGCAGCAGAAATACATCGTCTATGAAAATTTCAACTGTCTAACTATCACGGTTCATGAGATACAGCCTGGTGACAGACGGACAGACAGACAGACGGACGGACAGCGGAGTCTTAGTAATAGGGTCCCGTCTAAAAAAAGTTGTTTTTTTTGTTTTGGGCGGCAACCGCGGCAAGCGTAAGTTTATTTTTGAAGTTCAAAAAGTGCTGACTTTCAGGCTAATTTTAATTAATGACTTTTTATTTTGATTTTTAACCTGATCGATAGATCCGTGCGGCGTTATTACTTAACCTTACAAATCCATAAAATTATATATTAAATTACTAAAGCAAGATAGATATATGATTAAAACAAGCATTAAGAGTTGCAAATACGGCTGTAATAGAACTAAAAGTTGCTATCAGACATTACAACGTCAAATGCGTCTCGAAACTCATAGCCGAGAGCGAATGCATTAAATATTCAAAGAGCACATCGGATCCCTCTGTAAGCTAGGATTTCTATTGTTATTGATATTCTCCGCCATAATAATATGAAATCCTTCCAAGCTTTGATAGTTTTTGATGTAAACATTTCCAGGAACTGATTCAATTAGTGAAGTGACATTTCTGGCTATTGAAGTGGGTTTGTTATTGATGGTAGATTTCGGCGTAGACTGGATGTTGACTAGCTTCCGAAGGTTGAATTTTTTTAAACTAAAATGTAAATATGGACATACAAAGAAAAACACCCTTACTGCAACGACATAAAGGCGCTGTCAATTGGAGTTATTAACCACTGTGTGAGATCGACGGTAGCTTCACGTAGGTATATCATGCGTGTTAATTTATTAACAAAGAGCTCTCACAGTGTTTTGTGGCTAATGTGAAGTAATTATATCAAAAGTCATATAATCACCAAAATAAAAACAAAACACTTTCAATCGTACGACTGAAGGTTAAAAAATAATAGTTTAAAAAACTAAAAAACACGCTTTAAAAACCAAACTAAAAAAGGAGAAAATAATTTAATTCAATTAAAAAGCGTTTTGAGGTATTTTTATAATCAATTAATGTCAAGCACCCCACGCTTTTTCATTGAATTAAATTATTTTCTCCTTTTTTAATTTGGTTTTTAAAGCGTGTTTTTTAGTTTTTTAAACTATTATTTATTTTCTATTTTTTAGTTCTGCTAACTACAAAACGTGTTTTTTTTCTCAATTTTTTTTTAAATTATTAAATTGTCATCGGTCCTCGACAAGTTTACAAAGTTTCAATGAAATCTGACCGTTTAAAGTGGGTCTAAATCGCGCTCAAAGATTCCGTTACATACATACATACATACAACCCGAGCTAATATAAAGCGTGTAAAAACCCGGTTCCGTATTCAAAATAAATACGTTAACCCGCGCCGCGTGTGGCGGGCTTTATCCGCAAAAACCACGACTGTATCGCGGAGTGAATGGCGCGTCTCTAATGAAAGTCATTAACCGTTATTGTTATAGCTTGCCTGCTGATTACCTGTTCGCATTAACCGGGGAGGATATAATAGATATGTACACTGTACATAGCTGTATGCGTTTGATTTCGGTAAATGCTTGCTCTAGTAAACAGGGTAACGGAGTGGACTGTGTATAAGTAGGGTAGATATGCTGTTGTCACGGAAAATGTTTGTGGAATATCTTCGTATGAACGATCAGTTCTTATTTACACTACATAATCAACATCTTAATGAACCAAGACATTTAGTGAAAAGTATAGGTTATCCAACCCGAGTATACAGCTTAAGAAAGAAAATGATAGAAACCATGTATCATCTGGAATTGACACAGAAGCTGTACTCAAATGAACTACAGTGAGTATTTTAGAGGTAGTCAAAGCACTACGAGTTATAAAACCAAATAAACAGCCCCCTATGTACAACATAAGCAAACACTATACTAAGCACGACGAACCCCGTACACACGGAATTCGAAAAATAACCCTTCGGTCCGACTAAAAGCCTAACTAAGTTCTCACTCGACACGCGAATAGGAAAATCCCTAAAAACCGAAGCGATAGAGTGCACCCCAATTATCAATTCAAATCCCTCTTATATCCCTCCCGAAAACTCCGCTCCTAACATTAAATACATATCTTTAAATTGGTCGTAAGTACCACCACCCTCATCGGGCATTTTTATCATTATCATAATCTTATATTCGTCTCCTTCGCTCGCATTGGATTTCAACAGCTTAAGTATTCCTTCTCCCTCTGTGTTACAAGTCCGTGGAATTTAAGGCTCATTCCGTCGCGTCAGATTGAATTCTCCGAGTCTATTATGTTGCTGTAATTGTAGAATGAGTTTCGAGAGCTACTTTTTTATTGTTTCGTGTGAAAAATCGCAGATGTCGCGCAGGTAATACTTTCTGGCTGCTTAAACGACGTCCTTATTATATTTTACTTATGTATACACTTTTATATTTTAATGTATTTGTCATTTTGTGTTATGGGATTATATCAATCTGACTGGCCTTTTTCCAAGTATACTGCGGTTGGATTTCAGTAGTTTAATGAAATATGTAAGTGTAAACTATTTATTTGCTTATATCGTTCGATAGTGCGCACATAGTTACATTAAATTGACACTCTTAATTTTGTGTAAAGTGACTATGAAGTTTAGTTTTAATATGAAAATTACCTACTTATTCGCATAATTCGCTGTATAATTGATGCCATTTGATAGCGCGCAGTCGCGTCGGATAAATAATCGGATGCAGCATTTTCTTTCGTTAAGGGATGAAACGAAATAAAATGCTGCATCGGATTATTTTGATAAGGATCATGAAAACCTTGGTTTTTGCATTGATCAGCTTTTAAAGCATATATAAGAAGCATCGATAATCTATTAGTAAAAAAAAAATCGTTAGCTTAGAATAATAAATTACTAAAAGTGAAACTATTTATTTCAAGTCTTCTGGTCAATAGGTAGTTAAAAAATAAAACATTGAGTCCATTTTTATTAATTCTATCAGTTGACAAATGCATGCACTGACTGACAGGTCCACTCAATCTGACTGACAGGTTCGCTCAATCTGTGCGGTTCCTTCCTCAAAAGACCATTTCAGACACGGTATTCACATGCTCTGACCACGAGTATATCTGGACTTTAAAAGTGACTGACCTTTGAGTAAGTTTCGGCCTTTCTTCTCAGAGTAGTCAGATAGGAAAAGTCGACATCATCTAGCAAAAGAAAATATGATTGACGTGTAAAAGTATTTGTACAAACCTACTTACATAAATAAGAAATGAAATCGTTTGTCATTTAGTCCTACTAATATTATAAATGTGAATGTTTGTATGTTTAGATGTTTGGATATTGGTTTTGGATTGGTTTGTTACTCAATCACGCAAAAACGGCTGAATGGATTTGGATTAAATTTTGCACAAAGATAGTTTATAATCTGGATTAACTTAAGGAATACCTTTCATCCTGGTAGTACGTTCTCGTGGGATAATTTTCGACCTCCACACGGTTCAACTCACTGGCAAAACCTAGTTATTTATATTTTCCCTATTCACGTTGCCCACTAATCACCAAAGGTGCCAGTTTCATAATATATTTTTTTATCTCAACAATTTCAGTCTCAAAAAAAAAACGTTTCAAGCCAAAAATAATAGCCCAAAACAAAACCCATTCATCGATGTTCTTTGACCTGCACTCAAAATTGCCCTAAAACAAACGATCAGTATTAAAAGTTTTCAGTGAGAGGAGAGAGGAAAGGGTCGGGCCTCCCTTATTTAGTCACGCCATTAGACAGCCGAGGCAAAGGGCTGGGCATTAATTATTCAAGGACCTTGTACAGCCGGAAGATGTCACTCAAAGTGTTAGATGGTCATATTTCGCGATACAGCCTCCGTTGATACTTTCGCTTGATTGAGACGGAAGCCTTTGTTATTGGTTGTAGTAAATGTAGGCATTGAAGACAATTCTAATTATCTTTAAGATGTTTTGTCATTTTTATCCATGGCTCGGTAAAGCTTCTAACTTCCTTTAACACAAAATAATAACAATAACCAGCCCGTATAGTCCCACAGCATAGGCCTCAATTTCCTATTTATTAAGAGCTTTTATTTAACTTCACTTGGAACTAACTAACTTCATGGAATTTTGCAATCAATATAATTCACTGACTTCCACTGAAGCTATCGGGCTAAAATTTTGCACGCACGTTTGGTTCTCGTGACTGAAAATTGTTTTATTTTTTAAATTATATCACTAACCTTGTTCTTGAGCCAATTATGTACCAATCGCTCAAGTTCATCCTGCCAACTACTCCAGGGTCTTCCGCGATGACGTTGGACGTTTTTAGGAACCCACGCTGTGGTGGTCTTACACCACAATCCATCCGATATGCGGCAAATATATCCGGCCCAGTCCCATTTGAGTTTGGCTGATTTTTGGGTGACGCCTACGATTTGTTTTTAGAGGGCAGAGGGGTTACTCTCTAACTCCGTCACCGAAAATAGTTCGAACTTCAAAGTGACTCCTACAGCTGATTAATTAACTTTTTTGAACGGGTAAAACTATATAGGGAGTAGGGACAACTGTCAAATTGTGTAGTAATTCATTCTTAGTTTGGGCCCCAAACTAATCATAGTTCCGTAAGTGATACGGAGTAGGAAACGCCCGTAACTTCGCCCGAGATTACGGATTTCGTGCTTAGAGACTATGCCCCCAGTATCGTGTTCCGTATCCGGTCGTTAAGTCAAACTCCGAGGATACTACGCTCCATCGCTCGCTGGCAAACCTCGAGCTTGGTCCTCTGCTGAACTGTCAAAGACCAGGTTTGTGCGCCGTATGTAAAGATAGGGAAAAAACACACATAATGTAGACACAATGATAAATGGTGTGCAATAATGTTATCTAGCATGCCCAAGTGTCCATTCGTGAAAATATAATCAGCCTATAATGTTCCCTCTGCTGGGACGGCTGTAATCTACGACGCGGGCCCGGATTGGTGGATGTCACATGTCTTCGATTTTTTGGTTGTAGGACCTGACGGTTTCCTCACGATATTTTCCTTCACCATTCTTAGAGCAGTGGTGATGAAATAATTGATACATAGTAAGGCGCGGCCGTAACTAATGTACTACTGCTCCCAAGTATCCGTATTGTATTAAAGGAAACTTTAAAATAAAAAGAAAAAATTACAAAATCAAAAAACCCGACTGCCAAAAAGTGAACTTTCATTAATAAAGATGGAAACTAGAAACTCAACAAGCAAGAAGCAATCTCATGCAGTCGGAGGCATCTTCTTATATTTCACAATAAAGATTTTTATTGCCTCCGACTGCATTAGATTGCTTCTTGCTTCTTGGGTTTTTTGTTTCCATCTTTTTTAATTAAAGTTCACTTTTGAGAAAAAAATAAAATTTTAAATACAATATGGCGCCAAAAATCGGCAATTTTTTTTTTACAATTTTGGTATACCCAGTGTCACTCTCACAATTAAGACAAATCTAACGGCATCGCTCAAGCTGAAATCGATCAAACCGTTTAAGCGACAGAGCGTGCCAAAGAAATATACAAACATACATTCAACATAACCTTCCTTCTTGCGCAGTCGGGTAAAAATTAATAATACCTATTAAATCCTGTAATGAACAAAACTTTAGAAAATGTCATCATTTTCTCCTGCCTTCATCCCAATTTATTTGGGGTCGGCGCAAGCGCAACATGTGTTTTTCATCCACACTTTTCAATTAGTTCGTTTCAATTAGTCATATCCGTAATCACACCCTTTCTAACCATATCATCATCCACACAGGTCATCCATCGTTTCTTTGGTCTCCCCCTACTCTTATAGCCGACGACATTCATACGCAAAACTTTAGGAAATGTATTGATGATTTGAATGATATAATTCTGTAATAATGATTCTACCCCCAAGTGTCAAAAGACGAGAAACATTGGTCGTGACGCTTCACATCATAAACTGTTGTCGACTGAAGAATAGAAACATTTCTTCTCTTCAGTTTTAACATCGCCGTGCTTAGACGTTAGAAATCTTTCTACAATCTGTCATTTTGTATATTCTTCCGTAGACAAAACCCGTTTCTATGGTGGTCATGCTACGCGTGTGTTAAATACGGGTTCGTCGAGAAAATACCCTACTTTAATTTTCATGCCCTAATTACCGTAAAAATAACTCACAAATAAAAACCTAAAATATCCATTTTGAATTTTCCTCAGGACATAAATGTTCGTGTCACCTCAGTCATCAATTCATAAGTTTAAGCCCCTAAGTACATACTATCCATGGAAATTTGTCGTTGGCTAGTTAAACTAACAAACACAATTTTTCATGCGTGTTAAGGATCATTTTCCCATATTTTTAAATTGGCCCTTACAATGTCTAGTCAATGAATCAGTTAGATATTCAAGGCAGCCATTTGTTTCCAAAGGACATAAGGCTAACTGCAGATGGGTTTAGCCAACGAGGGATCATCATTTATTTAAGAACGATTTCCTAAAGGGCACTTGTCTAGCAACAATTAGGTTTAACCGACGTATTATCAAATGGTCATTACAATCGTCGTTTCTTCGTGCCTGGATCCGATGTCAACTGTATTGACACAACTGAAACACACCCTGCACCAATCATGCATGGTATAACGAGCTAAACAAGTGGGTAATAGATTACCATTCTTAGTCAGTTTACCACGTTTAAGCATGTACCCTCTTTTGCATTTTATGTGTGATTGATTGTATTTTTTTGTAGTCGACACGAAGAACATTAGTATCGTTAGTTCAAAGTCAAACAAACTAGTCGTTTGCTAACAATGTTCAAAAGTACACAGTAAACTCGTTGACTATTTAAGAGAATAAACGAATCATATATATTGTTCAAACAAATAGAATGTCGTGGTATAAGGTAAGCGACGGTTTCCATTACTCATTTATAGAATACAACCAACTGCGCCTGTAAATCAAATGAATTTGTTTTCATGTCGAAAATACCTTTTGTCACTGCACAATCAAATAGGAAATTATCAAATAACTTCTCCCGCTCTGGGTGGAGCACGAGGGCGTGTCAGACTTTTACTGACTAAAACCCACCCGTGTTCCCTCAGTTGCCTGTGTGCCCTCAGTTGCCTGTGTGCCCTCAGTTGCCTGTGTGCCAGGGGCGACGGTATCTCTTTCGAACAACCCGCACCCCTGGCAGGCATCGGCCCTTGCGGACCCCACCCTTTGGTGCTGACATCTCTTTGAGGCGCGCGTGGAACACAACGCGCCGTCGACCCGGGCTTGGTCCTTACCGGACAGCGAGCTACCCATTACTCGCCGTCCGCAAGCCCGCGCCTACGGTGGCCGGGAATCAGCCTGGGATTCCCGACGCCCAGGGCTTCTCCCGCGGCGACTACGGCCGTGAGGGCGCATATACTGCCTCTCCCTCACGTGCGCCGCCTCCCTCTTCGCGAGCATTACTGCTTCGCAGAAGGAGGTGACGGCTAACCATTCACTCTCGCTCCGTACCATGGCCTGCACCAGGGCCGGACGCGAGAGATCGCCGCCGCCGATCGCCTCCACGAGGACACGGCGGTGCTCCGCCCAAGCTGGGCAGACCGCCACCGTATGCTCCACCGTGTCCTCAGGGCGATCTTCGCAATGGAAACACCCGGGCGTTTCCTCCCGCCTTATACGAAACAGGAACCTCCCGAAACAACCGTGTCCGGTGAGGACCTGCGTCAGGCGGAAGGTGAGGACGCCAAGCCGCCTCTCAAGCCACTCCTCAAAGAGGGGACTTACCGCCGCTATCGTGGCGTGCCCAGCACTGGGTTGCAACAATCGCACTCTCCATGTCGCCATGAGATCCCGCCGGAGCTCTGTCCGCTGCACCTCGATTTCTCGCGGCAGCGGAGTAACGCCCCGGCGTTTGGCCTCCTCGCGCCACTCCCAGATATGCGCGAGGACCTTTGCCTCCAGATCCCATGGCGGTAATCCGGCAAGGAGGCCCGCCGCCTCACCTGAGATCGTGCGGTATCCCCGGATCATTCTGATCGCCATGACCCTATGGGACGCCTGCAGCTTACGGGCTGGTTGGCGCCTCAATGTAGGCGCCCACACCGGCGCCCCGTATAGGGCCATGGACCGCACGACCCCCGCGTAGAGCCTCCGGCAGGAGGCGTTTGGCCCCCCTAGATTGGGCAGGAGCCGCTTCAAGGCAGCCCCGGCCCGCTCCAGTCTGGGAGCCAAACATCGGAAATGCTCCGCGAAGTTCCACCGGCTGTCGAGGACGAGTCCCAGGTACTTCATCGTCGACTCGACGCCGATGTGAACCCCTCCCGCCGTTATCTGGGAACCCGTGGGTGGCGCATTCCGAGGACCATGAAAACACATGGCCTCGGACTTGTGCAAGGCCACCTCGAGTCCCAGTTGCCGGATCCTATCGACGATTGTCGCAACCCCGTGTGCCGCTAAGTCGGCCGCCGCCTGGTACGACCTCCCTTGCGCCAGGACCAGCGTGTCGTCAGCGTAGCAGACTACGCTGACGCCGCTAGGGAGGTCGGCGCGCAGCACCCAGTCGTATCCGATGTCCCACAGATGCGGCCCCAGAACCGATCCCTGTGGGACACCGCACGACATCTCTCGCCGGTTCCACTCTCCTTGGTGACCGGGGTAGATGACGGCCCTGTCCGTCAGATAGGCCTCGACCACACGACAGAGGTAGGTCGGCATCCGGTGATACCGGAGTGCCTCCCTTATGCAACTCCAGGGCAGGGTGTTGAAGGCATTGGCGATGTCTAGCGACACCGCCAAGACGACCCCACCCCGGGCCACAGCATCCCCCGTCGTGAGGGCTCGCACGCGCATAATGGCGTCCACCGTGGAGCGCCCCCTGCGGAAACCGAACTGGCTCTCCGCCAAATCCGGCCCCACTTGCACCAGCCGCCCGACGAGGCGGTCTGCAATTACTCTTTCAAAGAGCTTGCCCACCTCGTCGAGCAGCACGATGGGCCGGTAAGCGGACGGAGAGTCCGCGGGGCGCCCCGGCTTCTTAATGAGGACCAGTTTCCCCGTCTTCCAACGAAGTGGAAACCGGCCCTCCTCCAAACATGCGCTTAGGAGCCCTATTAGTCGAGGCCCGAGAGCCTCCAAGGCCAGGACCCAGGCTTTTCCAGGCAAGCCGTCGGGTCCTGGGGCGGTATTCTTGGCATTCAGCCTACGTACCGCCACTCTCAACTCTACCTCAGTCACCTCTGGAGCATCGTCGTCGTCGGTGTGGTCCGCATGGGGCACCGCAGCAGGCGGAGCCATGGGACCTCGAACTAACTTCAAAGTAAGAATCCGTTCTGTTCCCCATTACTCTTTGCACTTCTCGCACAGGTGTGTTAGGCAAATTTATCTCCTAGCAAATCAGCGGCTTCAATTATTCCCCTACCAGCACTTACTCTCAATTATTTTATTCATAATGGATAAAACTGATTTGCTAACCGAAATCATTGTAATGACTAGATTAAGTCAACAATAAATGAAAATAAACTTAAATAAACAGTTAAATAAAATAAGCAATTTTCTGAACTAACTTATTTATATAACCTGTCAGTAGGTAAGCTAATTCTGGTGAAAGAACATAAACATTGTCTTGAGTTAATCACAGCGACCAACAATTCTTATCGTTTAAGTAGCCGTTGATAGAATAGTATGCCTTTGAACAAAGGGTGGATTTTACTTTAGCTTGGTGAATTTTGGTTTACCTTACCCAAATTAGGTACATATATTTTAATATTAAGTACTTTTATCAGAATCTGAATCATTGTGAAGGTTATTGCTAATCAATTCTTTCATTTGTTCGAAAAAAATGTCTGCTTGGCAACATAGACAACACCATGAAAGTTGTGGAACTGTCAAAATGAAAGCGATTCCTACTGATAGTGTATTATGGAATAGGGTGTTTTACTCTGTATGAGAAAAAATCTAAAAATATATTATAGAAATAGCTTCGGCAAAATGCAGTCGGAAAATGTTAGTTTTCGTTCATGAAATAACAAAAATATTTTTTTAAATTCAATTCAAAGATTTTAGTTTCTTTAATCTGTTTTTGAACACCATGAAATAGTAGTCGCCATGTCATTACGTCATAAAGCGTGCCAATTGAACAACTTTGTACTTTTATTATTTTCGTAACCAACGGCATTTTTATTTAAATAATATTTTGCATTCAGGAACAGCAAACCAACGATAAGTAGAATCATTTTTTAAATGATACACAATTTTATTATCATATAAAATATCAGCGCGTTCGTCTTCCAGCAAACTGACGTCATACCCACAGAGACATGGCGTCCACTGCATCCAGCGTTTTCGTCAAATTACGCTCGAAATTTTAAAATGTAAAATTTAAATGCATTTTTACAGCACTAATTGATTAAATAAAAATGTTATGTTTTTTAGTGGTTTATTAGCACTTTAGAATCTAATTATGAAACTTTTCAAAAATGGGTGTAATACCCTATTACGCCTCCGTTCTGTGTCTATATTTTTGCCAACCCTGCTTAGGTTAGAGCAGCGAAAAAATACTGTTTAAATTAAAGATATTTCTGAAATAAACAAACATATTTAATTAAACAATAAATAAACACATTTCTAAATATTAAGGCAGAATGTACATGCATCCTATTATATAATTTAAAAACTTATTTTTATGTACCTACATTCTAAGCAAATAAAGACTTATTCTATTCTATTCTGACAACCGGGTTGATTAAAAAAATAAATTGTGAGACAATTTCGATACAAATGCTCGGTGACCAACCTTTTACCTTAAGACCAATAAAAAAAAAAATTGCCTTACCGATCAATTTATGTACGTTGCTAACATTAATTTTAATGCAGAACTTAGTTGTTTTATATTTTCGATGAATCATCTCATTTTCTAGTAAATAGACAATCACTTGATATTTTGCAATAAATTACAAGTGTTGTGTCATCGCGCATGACTGTTTATGCAGCTCGACAGTGACCGCGCTTTAAGTCTTCTCAGTTTCTTATAACACTAAGAGTGTTATATGCCAAGAATACTACGACTTACCTACCTACATTACCCATCTTATCTACAATTTTTCAACTATTTTATATTAGGTTTTAATTTGTGGTCAAACGCGGTCCTAGTTTGATTGAAAAAGTGGAATGGACACCACTTAAGGGTTGGAGGCACTTTACTTTGTATAAACTTTAAAAATATCGTGATGAAACCGGCTTGTTCTAGAACCAAAACTTCGAAGATAAGTGACATCCACCGATCCTTCGTGGTGGATTGTAGCTGTGTCCCAGCAGTGTGAACATTGTAGGTTGTTTAATTATAGTCTTTGTTTACGGTACTGTGCCAAATTATACGTAATTTTTGTTCTTTTAGAAGCGGTTCTTTTGTTGTTTTTGTCTATAAACACTTGGACGTTGTAGTTGTTCAAACAGATTACCAGAAGGTGTTGTTTGTTTATTAGGTCCTGCGTTTAATCTCGTGTGGAGTGAGTCTAATTCCGAGCGAAGGCAATAAATTTTCTTTTACTAGTCGTGTTTCGTGCGCGCTTTTATATTTTCTGTGTTGGACACGGGACACTACGGTAATCGGGTTTACACGGATACATCTAAGTATAGGTATATATTATAGTTTGTAGCTGATATGTAATACGTCTGTGCCTGTGTTCTGAAAAAAATATATTGGAATATTTTATAAAGTACAGGATTTGTCGTAAATCTTTGTCGTCAAAACGAAAATCTGATTATTCAAAGGGCATCCCATTTGCCATAAAAAAATCTCTATCCATTAATTGTAAGCTTATTCAATTACCATTAAAACTGTAAACATAAACCAAACCTTATAAAGTTATTGAAAAAAAATAATTATAAAATCGACATGGACATTGCAAATAAATAAAGAGACTAAAGACTTGAAAATCGCTTGACTTGGTAAAGGTTACTTGATGAAAAATATGTTTAAAAATAAAATAAAATGCATGAATACCTACCGACATTTTATAAAAAGTATTTGTACAAATGAAAGGTGCATGCAAAAAACAAGTGTTTGTAAAAGAACGAAGATTTTTCTTTCCAGAGTCGAATATTGGAAGATGCATCGTTGATGTGCAACTCATGGTCACCAAGACATAACGTAAGTTGCAATTCCCGACAAAAACATGAAATATTTTTATTTTCCGTTTCTAGGTTTTATCGTGCCGTGCCTAGCGAATGCGCTTGCGTTCATCTTTGGCCAAAGATGTTTGATCTTCTTCTATTTTTTTTTTTGCCAAGCGATTATATTATTTTGCAAAAATTGTAATTTTGAATCCACTTCGATATTTTCTTTCCTTTGTAGATTTGAACCTGCAATTTTAAACCTTTGTTTTCGTAGAATTAGTCGAATTTAACCTATATTTTGTTTTATAGATAGTTGATTAGACTTTGGCGTGAAATTGTCACGTGTATGACGTCATTACCGACGTATTACTACGTCTCTTGTACTAAAAGTTGGTAAGTTCGTTTAAAACCGGTTCTATGAATCAGTAATGTTGTGTTCAGGTCAGTTAGTGTGAATGATATGACTAACTCTTTAAAGTGTTTTGTTTGGTTTTTAAAAGGAACGTTTCTAAATACTACTTTCTTTATAAAAATATCGAAAACAAAAATTGTAAAGTACTATAAACTTGTAAAGTATTATAAAGTACGCATTGATACGTTAATGATAAAATACAGACGTTCAGAAAAATACGTATTTTGCAGTTAAGGTGAACCTAGTCCACATTTTTTGCATACAAACTTCGGGAGTGTTTTACTCCACTGTCTGACATGGCACATCCAAAGTAAAATATGATATCGTTTTGTCTCATTATTAAAATTGTCTGTACGGAAACAAATACTAAAATAAAAACGCATTAAAAAGTTAGGAGCGAACAAAGATTAGTTTTTCTTGCTAATTTTACTTAACTTTGGGCGTGTTTAAGTAATAAAAGAAGTGTAAAATCTCCAAAACCAAGTCGGTACCGACAAAGTTCAATAAACTTTATTGGTCATTGATTTATGCATTGGCTTTTTCATAAAACCCGATCTTCCAAAGGACTTTTCTTAATTTTTTCGCGATTTTTTACTATAAATGATCCTGCATCTCACTCAATAACGTTGTGCGTGTAGACTAGCGTCTAACTGCTCATCACTGATACTATCTCTGTCGGACACGAAGCCTGGTGAGACAGCCAGGTTTAGCCAGGCCCACCAGTGAGTTCGAGCCCGCAACTAGTTTCCCCTTAATTTGTCAAATGTAGGCAGGTCTACCTAAAATATTTTTTGGTTTTTAATCTAACCGAATAATACTCGTACTATTCTACCCACGGTGGAGCTAAATAATGACTTTTTGTCTGTGTCCACGTTTTTAATTCTGAAACCTACCTACTTTGGCATCCCTAACGATAAGTTTGAATAAACCATGCGAAATATTTAAAAATCATTAAGTATGAAAAGCCGAAAGCTATAATATACTGCAATTATTTTAGTCACGACATATTTATAACAGTCAGACAGAATATCGTAATGAAAACTGGCACTGTTAAATGAAATATCTCGGATTTACGAAACGAATGAACGGCTATTCCGCAATTCCAACCAGTAAAAGATAATATTGTTTTTAGCTTCGTTAGTAAGTTATGTTGGATCATTCGGTTTCCTACAAAATGGTTGAACTGGATGGTGGTGATCCACGAATCGAGTTCGTGAACGGGCGCCGTCGGTTTACACTGGTCATCTCCTAACTTCCAGGGCTTATTTTTAATCATATATTTAGAATAGTTTTATTTTTTAACATTAATCTCACATACAAAAGCAAGAAGAATAATGTTCCCAAGATTTTTTAAGTTCTTGTTGAATGAGTCGAGCTAATCCCGCCATGTTATTTCGTTTATTAATTTTATTACTTATTATATACATTTTTAAATATTTTTTACAAAACAAACATTAAAAATTTATAAAATAGTGATCCGCCGGTATCGGGGGCAGGGTCCAAGCAACCGGTGGTTAGGGCTCCAGAAACAGGAACCTCCTCACGATGCGAGCCGTATCAAGGAGTACTGCCTTCTGAATCAGGCCTTTGATCGAACCGCCTAACGAGAGCCTCGAGAGATGTTGTTCGAGACTTTCGGCCATCAGTCATTGGCTGATATGACAATCGGCACTATGACTGCCGAGTTCACATTCCACATGTCAACAACCTTGTGTGCTAAGTCGAGATATTTAATTAGCTTCTCTTTCTCAGCTTTCACGAGGTTCCCGTCATGCGGAATGGTTACATCGACTATCATTGTGCGGGGCGCTAACCGATCTATCACTGCTATATCAGGCTTATTGGCTGCAATAGACCCGTCAGTAATGATAGACCGATCCCAGTACAACGTGACATGGTCATTTTCAAGAACTGGGTCGGGCACATACTTGTAATACGGTACCTCAGAATCCACAAATTTATATTGCAAAGCAAGTTGCTGGTGAATAATCCTGGATACTTAGTTATGCCTGTGCAAGTACTCGCCATTAGCCAGGCGAGAACAACCAGAGATAATATGTCTGATGGACTCACCCGGACGGTGACATGCTCGAGTCACGCCAACCGTCCCGTCCTTCTTAATATGTCTCCGGTAGTTATTCGTCAAGATAACTTCATCCGTAATTGCACAGACGAAACTTTCAGTTTCCCCGAAAAGGTCACAAAAACTTAGCCAGTATACAGACGCTAAGAAAACAAACACCGGGCTCATGAAGAGCCCGATAGAAGCGCCCGTGAAGCTCCTAGTTTCGCCATACTTCCTTGCGGTCATCGATAGTTAGTATTACAAGTTTGCGCCAGTTCTCTTTAGCCGTGGACAGTGAGGTGAGCCCCTTGTCCAATGCGACTACATCACGGTGCATACCCACTTCGGATTTAAAAAAATCCCTGAGAATGCACACCTCGCGGTTGTCTCCGCATTTAAACTGCCTCGAACCCCACACTTCCGCGGGATGTACAGTTTCATCACCGATGATCGTGGGTGATGCATCCGATCTGCAGGCAGCAGGGTACGCACCCGTCGATGCAGGGCGTCGAGTTCAATCTGAGTCCATTTGAGTATGCCGAAAGAGTACATCAAAACTGGCATGACCCGATCGTTGAAGGCGCGCACCTTGTTTGCGCCTGAAAGAATAAATACCTTCTTCAGGCGACCAAAAAAGTGCTCCATCAACGATTGCTTCATGTCACCAGCGTTGATGCCTAACGCTTTCGACATACCCAAATACTTATAGCTTTCGGATGAAGAGAGGGGATCTGAGATATATGGAATCTGAGAGTTGAATTCCCTCGGATTCCATAAACTCACCTCGCTTTACATGCATGACTGCATATTTAAACTTGACATTAGCTAAACGACATGCCGTTTTTTTCGAGGTCCTGCGTGCTCGGCACTAGCGCTTGTGACCTCTACAACAACCAGGCAGTCGTTCTTTATAATAGTTTTAAAACACGAAAAGTTGATGGGACTTTAATATTAATATTTTGGAAAATAATACAAATATTAGCAGATTGTTAAGCCTCTTTAAATCTTTCAAATGTGTTTTTGGAACCAACGCGAATAACTACGGCTACTGCTACATGTATTGATAATCTTTTTTGTGACTGCCGTTTTCCAAAATGAAGGACACAAAGAATGTTTACAGATCTAAATAAACCGATGAGCATCTTAAATCTGTTTTAATAATTGGTACAAGTAAAATTGATCCCCAACTACTAACTATTGTCGTCGGTGGAAAATCACAATTACATAAATCTCCTTGTTGATTTTTTTCTGACAAAATTCCTCTTCTAAACTGTACATAACTACGTACTTACATAATACTCTATAATTATTGCGTATACATAGTTGCATAGCATATCAAATTTATCCAGTTAATACTCTTTTCAAACGAAGCCAGGTGTGACCCAAAAACGAATTTAATGAAGTAAATCATGAGCTTTCATGGAAGTTGTCGAAAATAAATTGACCCAAGTACATATCGTGATATGCCAGGTGGGAGGACACACCCGAATTACGGGTAGTAATAAGACGTTTCGTTATTATTCCACCTATTCTCTGTAAAAACTAACATTTTATTGGGGAAATTATTTATTTATAACTCGACATTTTATTTGGTGCAAATATTGTTAGGTATTTTGGTCCTAGTTGTCATTAGTTGATCATTGATAGCCGTTACGGGTAGTCAGAAGCACATCAGTCTACCCAGTAACTGGGTTATGGAGGTCACATAGGCAGTCGCTTCATGTAAAATACTGGTATCCAGCTGCATTCTTTTAGACTGGAAGTCAACCCAACCCAGCTGGGAAAAGGCTACGCAGATGATTTACTACAAAATTACATTACCTATCGTATCGGCTACCTAAGATAAATAGATAGCTGAGATCACGATAAGATAGTGAGCAGTGGTGGGGGTGTCGGTCGTAAGCAGTGGTGGGGGTGTGGGTCGTAAGTTTGAACCCAGAGAGACGCTTTAATAATAATAATAATAATAATAATCGTTTAATTCGGAAATCAGGTTCCATTTTGTTAGTATTACAGTCTTAAAAAACTAATGTTAGTACGCAAAATATTAAAACTAAACGGGCATGAATGGAGAACCACTCATCTCCTGTTGCGAAGAGAGTGCCACCCCATCCACACCTGCAGCATTGGTGAATCCCACCGTTCAGATAGGGTCTTCAGGAGAACGTTAGAGGTGATCCGCATCCGACTCAATAAAGAAGCGCAGCGCGTGCGCATCACAGCGAAGAAATCCTGTGTGCGCGCTTCTGCGAACATTGATTTGATTGATTGATTTTTTGCTTCTGCTTTACTTTGATGAAAAAAATCACCGTGACGAAACCGGAACCGAAAGCATATGTGTTAGAACAAAAAATGAGATGATATGTCACATCTGCCAACCCGCACTGAACCCGCGTGGTGGACGGCCCACTCCCTCATACAGAGAGAGATAGCTGATTATTGCTGCAATTTGAGCTTCACAACCCCTTTTTTGGGTGAGAAATCATCAAATAACTTCTCCCGCTCTGGGTGGAGCAGGAGGGCGTGTTAGACTTTGACTGACTAAAACCCACCCGTGTTCCCTCAGTTGCCTGTGTGCCAGGGGCCGCGGTATCTCTTTCGAACAACCCGCACCCCTGGCAGGCATGGCCCCTTGCAGACCCTACCAGTTGGTGCTGACATCTCTTTGAGGCGCGCGTGAACCACATCGCGCCGTTGACCTGGACTTGGTCCTTATCGGACAGCGAGCTACACATTACTCGCCGTTCGCAAGCCCGTACCTACCTACGGTGGCCAGGAATCAGCCTGGGAGCTCTTGGGAGTTAAACTTTCAGTTTTCCGATTTCCCGTATATATGGTCGAAGTTCTACGAATTTACAACCAGTTCCTATATTGAAATCAAATTCCATCACAAACAAACTGAGGTTAGATCTTCATAATTATCTCGATGGTCATAATGTCTATAAAAGACATGGTAACATTAACCAACCCGCACCAGTGCGGCCACACTCGGGCCCAGGCCCAGTGTTGGATTACAGCCCATTCCCTCTCACCGAGAGTGGGCTTATGTCCCAGCAGTGGGGCCAATATAGGCTGATTATGTTCTTAAGTGCATTTCATATCGTGGTAAAAAATATAAGTCGCAAGGTTGCAGCGGAGTCTTTGACCTGGGTTCACGAGACGAATATTTATGTTTCGCCAGATACAGTCTGAACCCAATTTAAATGATAGGTACTTACCTACATGTACATGTTTTAACTGTACAATGACTTTCTTTTTTTATAAAAAAAGGCTCGGGTACTATAGCTGTACTTCGACAAATTTCAAAATGCAGATCGCACAAAATAAAAACATAAATAATCTATACTTTACATAATAAAGCTTAAGGCTTAAGTTTGTTTGAACGCTTTAATCTCTGGAAGTAATAGTCGGATTTGGAAAAAAAAATTGCCTTTGGTAGCCCAATCTTTGAGGAAGGTTATAGGCTATTTAAAATCACGCTAGACCCTTTGGAGCCGAGCAAAAAGAAAAAGTGTCAGAAATTACGCGAAGCTTAAATGAAGTAATAGAACAAGTCCCACCTGTTCTATTTCAAAATCATTATTAACACAAATTATATTATTATTTCAAAATGCAGATCGCATACAATAAATACATCATCATCATCATCATTTCAGCTGAAAGACGTCCACTGCTGGACATAGGCCTCCCCTACGCTCCTCTACTTCACCCGGTCTTGTGCTTCCCACATCCAGCGGATTCCCGCGGCCTTCACAAGGTCACCGGTCCACCTTGTGAGAGGCCTTCCCACTCTACATCTTCCGGTACGCGGTCGCCTCTCCAGAACCTTTCGACCCCAGCGGCCATCTGTTCTGCGAGCAATGTGCCCTGCCCAATGCCACTTAAGTTTGGCAATTCTTCGGGCTATGTCGATTGCCTTGGTTCTCCTGCGGATCTCTTCATTCCTGATTCGATCACGTAAGGAAACTCCGAGCATTACCCTCTCCCCCCCCTTTGGGTGACTTTAAGCCTTCTCATAAGGCCCATTGTGAGTGACCACGTTTCTGTGCCATAGGTCATCACTGGCAACAAACATTGGTCAAAGACTTTCGTCTTGAGACACTGCGGTATTTGGGACGAGAAGATATTGCGAAGCCGAAACGCAAATACATACAACGTAAATACATGAATAATTCGTAATAATTATCAAAATAATTCTGTATATTTTACGTGGGGACCCGAGTTAGTCTACCCTCCGTGTTCCCCCAGTGATTGAAGTACTAAGTGCACAACGCGTAATCCCAGACGCAACGACTCATGTACACTCACAGAGTAAAGTGCTTCGGAAGAAAACAGACGGAATTTGGCGATATACAGCAAAAAATTGTGTTCGTGAACTGTTTTAGCAAAGATAGGTAATTGTTAAATTGGTGGAGTCGTCCTAAGTCTACTACTTAAATGTTCATAGAACTCTTTGTTTTTTTTTAGTAAAGCACAACTTAGACGAAGGCTTCATTTGTGAAAAAATAAAACAGTACTAAAAAAAACTACATTCTTACATCATCATCCTCTTCTCATTGGTAGGCTAGGCAGAAATATAATGCAAAAATAGTGTCGCTTTTTTATCTACATAATATACAGCAAGCTTACAGCAGGTTAGCGTCGAGTAAATCTACCTGAAAAAGATGCATTGTTCTTTTGACAAAACCATTGTTTCTGTAACTACAAATCTACTCCCGCAATAGAAAACGTACAAAATCTAGCCGCAATCTCATTTCAGCGACAAAGTAATTTAAAAAAAAATAGGGATACATGACACATTGGTTTTAAAATGATGTCTGAAATACATACTTTATATCTAGTCAGATACAGATGTTTCAAAATGTGTTCATAGAAATAAGTGTCATACAATGCATCTACTAAATTGTATATTTTAGAACAAATAAATTAAATTTAAATTACGGGATTTGCCGCTCTGTTGTGACAGATGCGTTATCCCCAACCGTTGTGTCGGCGACAGTACTCGGGCGGTGTAATCGACCGGTCGCGATATCTCTGTGACATTTGATATAGTCAGCCGGGATCACGCCGCCTCTTAACCCTAAAACGCGATGCTGATGAGTAATAATAGCGAGGATTAGACCGGGACTAATGCGTTCAGCTTTTAGTGATCAGTTGGTGGGTCGCAACTGAGGGTTGAAAAAGGGATCAATTATTTTGTAATTTCGATGATAATAATCGATTGTAGGATTTAATCCAACTGTAAGTTTTTGACTGTCTACTGGTCGCAAACGCTACTGCTGAGGTCGTAGGTTCGATGCCCAAGTTGGGTAAAGTAATTTTGGGTTTTTCTATTCGAAATTTCTCAGTAGCAACCCGGACTCTGGATTTGTGGCCGGTAGATGGCAATAGGCTCCCCCTTATTACATGGGAGAATTGGTACCTACACCTCTGCCCTAACCTTCGGGGAAACAAGGCGTGATGTTATTTTATGGATATTTTTCCTGAATTCATGGTAACAGATGTCCCTTACTCCCTGTATAGACTTTAACAAGTTATATCCTTACTTTCTTCCTAGCCCTTACTAATATTATAAACGCGAAAGTTTGTAAGTATTGATGGATGGATGGATGGATGTTTGTTACTCTTTCACGAAAAAACGGCTGAACGGATTTGGATGAAATTTGGCACACAGATAGATTATAACCTAGGTTAACACATAGGATACTTTTTATCCCAGTAGTACGTTCCCGCGGGATAATTTTCGACCTACACGCGGGCGCAGCCGCGGGCGGAAGCTAGTTCTATATATAAAGAAAGAAAAATGCGTTTATTGGCATTACAGTTTAAAACTACATGGTCATTTTTTTACCGGTGTTTAAAAAAAATCAGCTGTTTCATAGAAAAGTGCAATACATACGCGGTCAATATGTATGGAACAGATATTTTTTTTTTTGTATAACTGACGAAAACCTTCTACGCTATAGGGTCTAAAATGATATGCTGAATTCATGAATACAGTTTGCGCACTGGATAAAATTTTATCCTGTTTATATGAAACATAAAACAATGATAATAAATAATGCCAAAAAGGCCTCAGCTCAGCATAATGTCTGATGACAACACAAATTGTGACCTGACGATGATTTTCAGCTGCAACTAACGAGAACCATACGCTTGAATAATAAATACATAGTGAAGTGTGTGTCCGTAATAATAAATTAATAGAGTTCAAAATAAATAAAATGTTGTGGCATACATGTGTTTGACAGTAGGTGTTGTGTTTAATGAAAAACTAAAATAACTACCCAATATTTGCGTATTATCTACAATGAAATAATAAATAGAAAGGAAAATAACCTTTAAGGCAAAATCATGTGATTGCGTTATTCTTTTTAATTACGAAACAGATAAGAAGTAATTATTTTAACTCAAGCATTTTGCACCGTTTGAATTTTTTACGAAATATTCATACGTCCCACTGCTATTCACTCGATGAACTTGCCTGGACTGAAAAGTACAATTAAATATCGTAATAAAGCTATAATAAATCATGCGGTTGGCGGAAATCGAAGGACAGTGAAGTGATTATTAAATAATGACAGTTAAATGGCTTCATCCATCAGTGTTCAGTAGCAAGTCAGGGGTGAATCAATCCATATTAATTTTCTATTTCTAAAATAATTTGTTAGGTGGATCGATCAGATTAAGCAACGCTTGCCGTCGGTCCGTGGATGGGTGACCATCTTTAAATACCAAGACCCCTCCGTGCTTCGGAAAACACGTTAAGCCGTTGGTCCCGGCTGTCGTTACGGGTCGTCAGAAGCCCGAAAGTCTGACAACCAGTCTTACCAAAGGGTATCGTATTACCCAGTTACTTGGTTATGGAGGTCAGATAGGTAGTCGCTCCATATAAAAACTGGTATTCAGCTGGGTCCGGTTAGACTGGAAGCTGACTCCAACATAGTTGGGAAAACGCTAGGCAGATGATGTAGGGAAAGGTAATCTCTGGAAGTACCAGTCATATATGAAAAAATATTTTGTGGAATTTATAGCCCAATTCTTAAGGATAGTTATAGGCTATTTAACATTACGCTACAACCCTTAGGAGCCGATCAGAAAGACAAAAAGTCGGAAAGAATGCTAATTGAAAACGAAATAACAGCGCGGGCGGTCGATGGAATACTACGCGCGATGGGTCGAAGGCCAAAATATCACGCGAGCGAAGTGCCCTAGTAGCCCTATTATAATATATATTATAAATGTGAGTGTTTCTATGTTTGGATGTTTGTAACTCAATAACGCAAAAACAGCTGAACGGATTTGTATGAAATTCGGCACACAGTTTATGACCTGGATATGTTTTTCCCGGTAGTACGTTCCCGTTGGATAATTTCCGACTTCCACGAAGGCGAAGCCGCGGAAATAAACTAGTACTTATATAAATGCGAAAGTACCTGTCTGCTTGTTAACGTTACAAGCCTAAATCATTGAAAAAAATGTTATAAATGATAGATAGGTACCCTGGTATCTTATAAATGATAGATAGGTACCCTGGTATCTTATAAATGATAGATAGGTAACCTGGTATCTTATAAATGATAGATAGGTAACCTGGTATACCCTGGTATCTTATAAATGATAGATAGGTACCCTGGTATCTTATAAACGATAGATAGGTACCCTGGTATCTTATAAATGATAGATAGGTAGCCTGGTATTTTATGAATGATAGATACGTAGCCTGGTATCTAGGGAAGGACATAGGCTACTGAATGTTTCGCACACGAAATTTCCGTACCACAGGGCAAAAACGTTAGAAAACCTCGTTTCTTTAAATGTCATCGTTTTATTATTTCATTTGTTGTTATAACGTCAACAGAAATGCACACTGTGTCCCTATTACAGTTCTTGAGTTACAGGCAGACAGTGAGTGACCTTTGGGTAAGGCACCCTAGAAACGATGATAAATAAAATATAATATGATGACGACGAAGTCGCGGGAAACCGGTAGTATTAGATATTCTATTTCTTTGTTCAATGTCGTTCAATAACCTGTATACTTCAGTTCAGCCTTGTGAATCAATTTAACTCATATTTGTGAAAATAAAATACGGGTCGTCAGAAGCCCGAAAGTCTGACAAACAGTCTTACCAAGGGGTATCGTATCAGCCAGTAACTGGGTTGTGGAGGTCAGATAGGCAGTCGCTCCATGTAAAATACTGGTAGTCAGCTGCATCCGGTTAGACTGGAAGCCTAAACAAGGTCTCACATTCCTGGAGTGACACAGGCAACGTTACTATTCAGTTGACAACGATAACTATTGCAGCAAAACACGAAATTATGGAGCAAAAATTAGTTATCATTCTGTAAAAAAATAAACCATTAAAATACCATTTATAATGTTGTTTCGTTTTTCTAGTCGAACGAAACAATTAAATTTAAACATAACGTAATTGTTAATAAAACTTTTTTTTTTTGTTATGAGATTGGCACAGGTTATAAATGCGGTTGGGGAGTTATTTTATACACTACTGGTAACACAGAGATGATGTCGTAGGCTTGTGACGTGTCTCAAACGTGACCATTATGTCTCGGAATTCTATACCTGGCGAAGTATATTATTATACCATGCGTAAGCATTACATCTTAAAACAAATATTAACAAAATTGTATAAGTGGGTAGTTCATAATTTAAGTTGACGTTGACATAAAAAAAATACAACACTCCCATAGTCTCCTACATCAGAGCAATAAAAATATCAAATTCCTATTTGACATAAGCTCTCAAATTCTCCCTCTCATTAAATCTACTATGACAATTACAACGGGAACTGCTACAGTAATAATTGTTGTTTGACAAGGGATCCTACTGCACAATTGAATTAGGCCTGGGCCCCTGCTTGCTCCCCTTTGAAAGTTATGTCTAATAGATTAACTTATGCTAGTTCATCAGTTTATTTTTATGGTACGAATGAGTATTGAATGAGTGAACTTGATTCGATTGAATGATGATAATCTTTTTTATTGTTAATTGGTTCTAAAAGAGAAGTTTTCTAATGGGAATACAAAACAAAACAAAACTAAAAAACAAAACTAAAAAAACAAAACTATAAAAATAAGTCAAGGTCAAAGCAAATCTGCTAAAACACTTTTTTAACGTCAACATTTATATTAAAATAAAATTGATTCTACTCACCCCTTCCAAAAGGTATTTTCGTATTGAGAAGAATGGGCAAGTAAATGTTAAAGTGCTACATTTTCTATGTACTCAACATATTGTAAAACATTTTAAAGAGTAACGGGACTCTTTAAAATGTTTTACAATATTACTTAGAATGAATTGTTATAATATGTATCAATTTTTACTTGGTAAATAATTCATTAGGATATTTAATTTGTCTTCTATGTATGTAATCTTATCAATTATACCTAATTGTTAAATGGGGTAGCTAGTCAATATCTCTTAGACCACATTTGGAAATTCGTATCTTTACATAAATATTTCTTTACGTTACTAGATTACACAAAAACTAAATTTTTAAAGGTTAAGAAGCTTAATTCACTCATTAGCTATACAGGCTGGTAGAGACTTCAACGCGCAGCCTGTCGCCACATGATTCTAAACAGCGAGAGTGCATGGGTAGCCGTCACCTCCTTCTGCGAAGCAGTGATGCTCGCGAAAAAGAAGGCGGCGCGCGTGAGGGAGAGGCAGTATATGCGCCCTCACGGCCTTTGCCACCGCTGGAGACGCCCTGGGTATCGGGAATACCAGGCTGATTCCCGGCCACCGTAGGCGCAGCTTGCAGACGGCGAGTAACGGGTAACTCGCTGTCTGGTAAGGACCAAGCCCGGGTCGAAGGCGCGTTGTGTTTTACGCGCGCCTCAAAGAGATGTCAGCACCAACTGGTGGGGTCCGCAAGGGCCGATGCCTGCAAGGGATGCGGATTGTTCGAAAGAGATACCGTAACCCAGGGGCCAGGTACACAGGCAACTGAAGGAAAATGGGTGAGTTTTAGTCAGTAAAAGTCTGACACGCCCTCCAGCTCTCGCTCCACCCAGAGAGAAGTTAGTTGAAGATTTCCCAACCAAAAAAAAATTATAAAAATACCTTTCGACCATAGACCGTAGACATAAATATGTACTTATTGCAGTTTTCCATGAAACATTTTTTTTTTATAACCGATGAAAAAACATCTGCGCTAGGGGATTCTAGAATCATGTGATGAATTCAGGGTTTCAGGTTGCGCGTCGATGTCTTTGCCTCAAAGATTAGAAAAGAAGACTCTTAAGAGACCAATACAGACGTAATTTGTGATTAGTTTAGTAACTATTACTGTTCCGATATTCAGAAAACCGATAGTATCGATAACTTTAAAATAGCGATCGGAGTCTGCAGGGTAAATCTTTATTTTTAGCATCCCGAATGAAACTACCAAATACTCGTGTAGCTTTTAGTGTTTTCTGGTTTGACGTCAGGTATCTAGGGCGCTTTTAATATCGCTTCTGCTTTGTATAAAACTCTTTGTTTCATCATATAGGTTGATTTTGATAGTCGAACAGTATTTTGGGCCTGAGTGGAATGGATTTTTGTTTCTTTAATAGTTTTTTTCAGTTATAAGTGGTTTGTAGTTAACAATTGACTTGGTAAATAAAAAGGCAATTATCACGATTCTACATTCTAATGACGTAATCAACTGTCTGCTATGCACTGATGATACCAGAAAGTTCTTGGAATGTGTCGCTAAAAAATCTTAATAAAAAATGAATAAAAAAAGTTAATAGCGTCGTCATACAAAAACTAACAAAGTAATCACACATAGCATATGTTTTCAAATTGTAAAAAAATCCGCAAAATTTAACTCACGAAATAATAGACTCCCAAAAACAAACGTACATTTTAATAAAATAAAAATAGTCCTTGTCACCTAACCCTTCTCCGGTCGGTACCGGGGTACCGGGCGACAAATTACGCGACGCTTCGTATATCAAATGGGCACTTGTTAGCAATTACAATGAGGGGTTATGCGAAGTAACGGCTTCAGTGAGGGCATGCGAACAACCTTCTATTCCCACGCTCAATTGCTCCGGATTATATTATTGATGTCGAAATTCGGACACTTCGTAGTAGAGGGTTGATCACTTATGTTTTTTTGTCAGTAAAAAAGCAAAGCCAATACGATACAGAGCATAAGCAGATACAGCTGCTTGGTTAACTTCTTAATTAAGTTAAATGGAAGCGCGTGTGATCTTCTGATAAGATGGGAGATCTTATCAGAAAATCACACGCGTCATGTTTTTAGTGAACTAAGCAAATCTTAAATAGTATTCTGAAGTAAATTTAGAGAGTCAAATGTCATGTCATGTGTAGCCTTTTCCCAACTAGGCTGGGGTCACCTTCCAGTCTCACCGGATACAGCTGGTTACCAGTATTTTACGTAGAGTGACTATTGTCAGAGTTTAGGGCTTCTGACTACCCGTAACGACTGTCAAAGATCACGAGTAACAGCCGGGACCAACGGCTTAACGTGCTTTCCGAGGCACGGAGGTGACTCGATATTATAATGGATGGTTACCTAGCCGTAATAACCACCGCGACAAGCCTAGCTTCACCTTCGATCTTCCGATACTTTCCGTGGTATTCATTTCTTTAATAGGTTTCAGATTTAAGCAATACAACCTAATGGTTATCTAAAGTTTCATGTAGAAAATGACCCAACTATTTTAATTTAAACTGTCCACGAAAACCCGACATACCTACAACTTCCATCAACATTTTATTTTTATTTTCCAAAAAGGCTCCACCCTACGAACCTACCGCTTCCATTATCGCATCAAAACACGGAGAGCCAACAGAAAACCGAATCGATTTAAGCCCACAAAATTCCAATGCAAACAAAATCACCGGGGGCCTGCCAAATAAAACTAGCAGACGTGCTTGCGACTGCCAAACGTGCTGGCATTGGCAAAGCGGAGAACTAGCGGCGGTTTAAGAGGTCTGGCGCCATAAAACTGCCTGTTTGGAAGTCGGGCCGCGCAGTGCGCATCTATCGGGGCTCCGGCCTCAAACCACACTTATACGTGACGTATGGAATGGAGTCGGACTTTTTAACGTTAAATGGTTTTAAGGAAAATTGTCTGGGTTCGAGTTAATTTTGAGGATGAGTTTTTTGGTTGGTTTATTTTATTTTGTTACTACCTATAAATACTTTCGTTAATTGGTTACATGAAGGTAGTATCAAAATATTCGTCCCTGACCTCAACTTACATAGGTACTGAAACTTTTAGTTCTTGTTTCGAAGTATAATTAATTGAAAGGTAAAAATAAGTTATTATTAGTAGCGTTTCAACTGCGTGTCGGTCAAAGTATTGTAACACTCATTTATTCGTAGGTATAATGAAAGCACAGTTGGTTCAAAATCACGCTCCACAAAATACAGCGCAGAAGCGTGCTTAAAAACGAAACCTCTTTATTTTAAATACGCACATTTGCAATCAGCAAACCATTTAATCCTACAAAACAGTATCCGAATTCAACAAATATCAATTACGCTGACCAATTGAATTTCAAGTCCGTACTCCGGGATCCGGGGCCGGGGTCCGGGGTCTGGGCGAGTGTAAACGCGGCGCAAAATAACAAGTCTCGGAGTAACTCATGGGTCAGAATTTCTCATAAATTATTTAAAATAATCCGGGAAAAACCCCTGTCCGCGGCCGCCTTACGTAGTTGTATTTTATTTATTTATGTACATACCCACATATTGCGTTCCAAATTAGTGCTGGTGAAGGTCTCTCTACGTTTTGAGTGTTAATTTTTATCTTGTCGTGACGAAATTAATTTTCCGCGTTATGTAATCATGGAGGGTCTGCTTCTCTTTTAGTGTGTACTAGAAAAGAATTTGGTAAATTAATTTATATTATGCATGAGGAATTTACTTAATTTGGCGCCTTTGGCGGAACGTTGGGTTGGAATTGTAAATGTTAATAATCTATTCGAACGATTCAGTTGCAGTAAAGGGTTAGATTATTGAAAGGCCAAGAGAAAATTCACAGTTTTGATAATTGAATTTTCTATCTGGTAATATCCAAGGTACCTAATACAGATTCGAAAGTGTAAAAAGCAGTTAAATTCTTTTTTTTTTTAAACGTTGCCCCACACTAGGAATTTCTCCTGTATTGTGTGTTAAACTCACATACACAAACAGCCAGACCCGAAACAACTACTTGTAGGTCATAAAAATATTTGTTCCGTGCGGAAATCGAACCCGCGACACGCAGCGCAGCAGTCAATCGCTTAACCACTGCGCCAACCGTGCGTGTTACTGGCACTAGAGGTTTTAGATTCATGTGTGCTCGGTTCCTATACTAATAGTTAAAAAAAACAATCTGGGCAAATACTTAAATAATATTATAAGCAAATTTTATCTATGATAGGTACTCCCATGTAGACGGGGGTCTACTATGTGAAGGTCTCTACTTCATCAAGGGTCTTATTTCATTATTGGTAAAGACCAAGAGTCTTAATTTTAGCCTGAAACTGGCCATAAATTACAAGAAATCGGTCATTGAAGAAAATTCGTTTGTGACTTACTATTATTATAAACTAGCTTTTGCCCGCGACTTCATACGCGTGGACTTTAGAATCAAGTAGATAATCATTTTTTTTGATAATATATAGCCTATTTTTTAAGTTAGACCTCTCGAAATACATAATTGAAAACTGCATTCAATTCCATGCAGTGGTTTTTGCGTGATGCGGTAACAAACATACAGACAGACAAAAATTCTAAAAACCGTTGTTTTGGCTTCTGTTGCTCTAATAAAGACCCCCAATACTATTTTTTCTTCAATATCTTTAATGTACAGACATCGGCCTGTTACAATTTTATTATACTTATGTATAGATATTGTGCCGTGTGGTGCCGGACGTAAAAGAATAGCACGATCCCATTTCTTCCCGTGGGTATCGTAGAAGGCGACAACAGAGGATATAAAGGCATTTTTTTTTATAAGTGCAATATTTCGGCCTCAAATGGCCAAAATATTTTATTTCACAAAAACATTTGAATCAATGAAAGTAAAATAATTCTCGCAGGATGTGCGGCACTTTACCAACGAGTCTACATTATGAACCTTGTACAGGATAACGCATGAATTATAAGCTACTTTGCATACAATATTTACGTAGTATGCATGTCAGACACGTATTAGCTAAACTAAACGGGTAAACTAGATAAACGCTGCCTTATTTCTACTTACATTGGAATAAAATACTCGTACATTAATAGAACATGTTGTAGTTTTTAATTTTTAATTTTATTTATTTATCTTTGGGCACTTTTTCTTCTTAGTGTTTTTAATTTAAATGTGTAAAATGTTTTACAATTTGTTTGATTAATTATATTTAAATATACAAGGTGAATTTTTAGTCACCGTTTATTTTTTTTGTAGGGTGAAAGTACCCGTGAAATTGAACAACTTGCTCCAAGGAACATGGGTCGAAATATATAAAAAAATATCGGACCTTCCATACAAAATCAATAGTCAGCTGATCGATTTTGTATGGGAGGTCCGATTTTTTTACTATGGGTACTATCACCCTGAAAAACTTAAACGGTGACTAAAAATTCACCTTGTATTTGCCAATTACATGCCTGCAGTAGATTAAACAGGGCCTCAAGTCTGCTATTACAATAGTGTCAGAATGGTCTATCATTGATACCATAATTGTTGATTTTGACAAGTTTGGTAATCTACTAATAAAATGGCATCATTATGACTTTCCAATGGTCAGCCACTGACACTCCATTGAAAGAAATAGCATTTATTGGTAATCTCGTACATAATGACAAATGAATGACTAGGCGGTGATCTGTTAAAATTTTGACAGTTCCTTTGATTAGTGACCTACCCTTAGAACGTCATTGTGCAGTCATTGCTTTTAATTCGTTACGAATATACGATACTCAAACGATAATGCCATTATAACACAATTCTATTACGAGACCATTGACCGACCAATGATCGACCATTATGAATTTAGCAGATTACGAACTTTTAGCAAAATGACAAATGAATGACAATGGGATCGTGTTGGAATGACGAATTTATAAAAATAGCAGACTAAGGCCCCAGGTGAATTGCTCAAATGGGTTTGAATCAGAAAAAGAGAAAAATCTTCAATGGAATCAAAGATCCCAATTGCGTAACACACTATGCATCAGAATCAGAACCATTTTGTAGGATATTGCTAATACATGAGAATCAAGTCTGCTTAATAATGTAAAGAACGCAATCAGGGGCGTACATATAAAAAATGGCGCATAAGGCACGCATCACATTTGCACCCCTTTGTAAATGATCTTGTCAGTCTACACTGAGCAAAGCTAGGTCGCATAACCTTTCTTGACCCATTATAACCTTCAATAACAATGTATTAATTTCAATTTCCTAGGAAATCGCTTGCAATGCTGCAATTTTATGAGAATTTGAATAGAATAGATAGACAGATTTGAGTTAGGTTAGGTAACAGTATAAAATGGTTTATTGATGTTTCTTTTTTAAATTAATAAAACCCATTCTCATTACCATGTGGATTTTGAAAAATTCACCGATTTTATCTGATCATATTAATATAAAGTTACATTTGCTTTATCCTTCTTCAATTTTCTATACATGATTTAAGAATGAATTACCTTTTCCATGTCAGCAATGTAACCCAAGTGAAACTTTGTTATTTTCGAACTAGAAGTGAGACTTTACCGCCCATATGTTATTCTAGAGCGATGCCAAGCATGAATCTTGATCTCAGTGGAAGTTAAAATATAAAATCTGTAGTTTAGTGCTTAGATAAGCAGTACTTACTCACCCTGTAGAAACTGCCGGCGAGAAGCCAAGTTGAAAACAAAAGACTATTTTAACTAACGCCGCGCCGCCATTTTGGTTTTTCAATACATTTTAGGTGGATGCGCTAAGATAGGCCGCGGCATTCAAATCATACATTTTTTTCCAATTTGGCCTGACCAAGGTCAGATTGTATGTTGAATGACACATTATTTGTGATCGTAACAAATATGGCTTTATAGAATTACTAGCTGACGAGACAGACGTTGTCCTGTCTTAATTATGGATATTGAGTTCGCATTATAAAAAAAAAATTGGGGTGGACCACCCTTAACATATAGGGGTATGAAAAATTGATTTTGGCCGATTCTCAGACCTATCCGATAAACACACGAAATTTTATCAAAATCAGTTCAGCCGATTCGGAGGAGTAAGGTAACTAACATGGTGACACGAGAATTTTATACATAAGAAGATAATCACTGAGATCATCAACACCTTCTTAGTTCGTTTAAACCTATTGGATGACCATTTTATTAAAAAAGAAACATTCAAAGGGATTAAATGAACCTAGAGGCTTGTATTGATAATTTTAATAGTGAATATAATCCTGTAAATACATACGAGTTACAGTCGCAAATCATATTTTGTTCAACATTATGTACAACCTGAGTCCTGACATTGATCTGCAAATTGGAAAAAATAAGTAAGAACATTTGAATTTTGCGCGCTAACTCAGCGCTTCTACCTTAACAAAACAATAGCACAACATTTTGACACACAGTACTGCCAAAAGAACCTTGTAACAGTATACATGCCAAAGAATCGTTCTAGGATACTACACCTAAAGGCTTACATACCAGCCAGTCTCAATGTCCAACCTTCTTGTCCAGGGTGACCTATTTGGGGGCCTCAACGATGGTCTCCTGAGCAGGGCCGAAGCGCTGGCTGCGGTGGACATCAGCAAGCACCAATCAGGCCCTCAGACTGGGCCCCCACTGCCACAGCTCAAGCACGACATGGTGTACCATCACGGGGTCGGGGGCCCTTCACCACACAATGCCAGACCACATCAGGTGAGTTATTTCTACATGCATACATTACTGGAAGACATGTGTCATCCGCCATCCAGCATTGGGCGACATGGCGGGTATTTTTGGAACATCCATGTTTGAAACTTCAACATTCATGTTAGATCTGAGGGGCAATTCCCGTTCAAAATGTGTCAGTCTCAATCTGTCAATACACCTCTAGTTTCCATAAATTTTTGACAAGTTTTTGACATTAATTTGATTGTCACCGAAATGAGACTGGGACTAAATTTTGAACGTTTTTAAATACGATAAAAATTGGCCTTCTGAGATGTTATAATTATTATTTTGTACGTTCTTCATATTTAATGTCTTTGATGTTAAAGTAAATTTTAGGGGCAGTTGTTAAAAAAACAAAACACCGTATTGATTTTTTTTTAAGGCTCTAGGAGATAAAGAAACTTTTGAATAGCTGAAAGGAATCATTTGGAAAAACCTGAATGTCATAGGTACCAGTTCCTCTTTTCTGAATATTTTTAGGAGCGTTCATCATCATCATCATCATCATTTTAGCCGAAAGATGTCCACTGCTGGACATAGGCCTCCCCGAAGTGATTTTTTTAACCCAAGTTTTGAACGAATGAGCGTTCAAAACTTTAAAACTTATCCCCAACCAACGGAGTCACATAAGTTATCCCTTGACGTCTCACCTAACGCCCTCTCGATAAAATCCATACATATCATACAAAATCGAGTTTAACATCAATAAAACTAAGGTGGTATCATAAAGTCGATCAAATTCTTCGCAAATTCGACCGCTCCTCGCCTGCATACCCTTCATAAAACACCCTAGCTTCCTAGCTTCCTGGTGATTTCGGCAATATGCATCATACTTTAGGATTCATTTTATCAATAGCAGGATCCAAAGAGGCAAAGATACCTATTCTTTTAATGTTTTTTTTCTGGAAATTTTGCTGAATTACTTCAGCTTTCCGGATTTGATGCTCATTAGCCAATGTTCATTTGGACTTTCCACATATGACAATTTTGAACCTTACTCAATTGACTGCACCGATTTCAGAACCTAACTCATTTGTTTTAAAAGTTATAACCTACCAACTCGGACTCACACCTTGATTCCAATTAAAAATCAACTACCAGGTGCTATGTCGTAGCGGAAATAATGGAAGCCTGGTAGTTTGGCTTTCAAAGGATACAAAATATTATCTACAGCATTCATGAAATGATCCTCTTTGCAGGACAAGTCGAATATTCGAGTCATTAAGGTGACACTAACACACACTATTATGTGGGGATTTGAACTAATACAATACTTCCTCAAAAGATCTATCAAAATCAAGAGTCATATCATCAAACTAGGATAAGAATCAGCACTTTTTGAACATCAAAGTTACGTTGAACAGTCCTCAAAACATCCACTCTTCACAACTTCCTAGTACTTTGGTTGGCATGCAAAGTAATTAAAAAACATTTAACTTATTTGCCATAATATGTCAGCTAGCACTTGACATCCTGCATGATAGCCTACAACAAGAGATGAGCGCTGATGTCTGTAATGTAAAATAGAGATGTTCAAAATTCTGTTCATAGAAACAATATCATAAAGTGTATCACCATACTAATAAATTGTTGTATATTTTTGAACAAATAAAATTATACTTATACTTATCCACCAATAAAGCAACCAACATCTCATCTCAAACAAAAATGTTTGGTTTCTATTAACAAGAACTAGTCGCTTTACTTATCAATGGTAGCATTTTAGTGCCAAATTGGTCATATAAATAGATTAGTAAGCAAATTTTACCTGTGACAGCTACTTCCATATGGGAGGGTCTACTATGCAAAGCTATGAGGTGTTTGCTTCATTATTGGTGAAGATGCAAGAGTTTTAATTTTAACCAATTTTATATGTATAGGAATCGGCAATTAGACAAAAACTTTGTTTTAGAAAAACCATAACATATCCTTCGAACAATCCCAAGATATCACTAAAAAATAAAATAAGACAACAACATAAATAATAATAACAAATGCATTTCTGTATGCGTGTAGGAAATCTTGGAACCAATGGGGCACTCTCCTTGGGGACCAAGGGGGCTGAGGACGCAAGAAATATGTGGCTGGTGCTATAAAAATGAACTAATATTATGCACTATTTGCTGTAATGACATACGGAATTGCTTGTTTTGAGGGTAGGCACATCAATAGGAGTAGGATTATTGTGACTAAGAAACTTTAGGAGAAGGGTAGACCCTAGAGTTTTAGGTCTACACTTACGACATAAACGTTAGACATGTTCCCGTCTCTATCGTGCACTTATAGTTAGACGGTTGTGTGGCAGCGAAAGAAATAAAGCTTAGCCAAAGTACGTGCTAAGTAAAGTTTATAGATCTTGGTCGTAGAGACGTTTCACGTTGTGGATAGCGTCACGATAGAATATCGTCTTATCCAAACTAGTGTTGCGTGGTATGAATACGAGGTCAAATTAAATTAGCTGGCAATACCCACGTATTCGGTATCGATATCGAAAGCTATAAGCTATAAGAAAAAACCAAAAAAGTTCATCATTCCAACTTTGTACAAAACTTTAAATGACACTGACATGTACTATCGAGGAAACTAACATCTGTATACCGTAAGCACTATTATTGCTTGCAGCGCTCAGCCGCTATAGTAACGCTTGCTAACAGATGTGGTCATTGTGTGCACGGGATTTTGTTTTCAAATTGGTGAGATGCAAGTTTCCTCGATAGTACATTAAGGCAAACCAACGACTATTATGTTATGGTTTTTGGAAATTCGTAAAAAATACAAACGTTTTTTTTCGTTCAATATATTTTTGATATCGATGTCCAACACATGGTCAAAGTATTTCCAGCTAATTTAATTTCACCCTGTATAAAGAAAATTACGAAAACAATTTTTCAGATAGCTTAAATATCCGTAGACCGCGATTAATTAGATATAATTGTTTGTTTTTTAAACAGTCTACAGGCAAGACCAATAACCTCATAATCAGCCTATAAAGTTCCCACTGCTGGGACACAGACCTCCTCTCTGTGAGAGGGAGCGGGCCGTAATCACCTCGCGGGTCGGTAGTGCGGGTTGGTAGTATGTCACTTGTCTTCGAATTTTTGGTTCTAGGACATGTCGGTTTCCTCACGATGTTTTCCTTCACCGTTTTGAGAGCAGTGGTGATGAAATAATTTACACAAAGGAAATCGCCTGTCTGGGTTTGAACCTACGACGGTACTCGTAAGTCGCGGCCGTTTCCACTGAGCCACCACTGCCCCCAAAACAAATAATAGCTTGCATTTTCAATACCTCGTCGAGTCTGATTAATATTATTTGATGTTACTGGTTACTGTACCACTTTCATCCCATTACTCGGCAAAAGCTTCTCCCCAAAATAATTTGTCGTTAAAAGGTTAAAATTTCCGGGTTTTATCGGAACTCGAAAGCTTGGGGCTCCTATTTTTCTTAAACCTTGCAGTTACTTACACATTTAATTCCCCTCTCGGCACCAACTTAATATTTTGTGCAATGAAAACAAGGTTTTTAAATATTTCAAGCAAAGCAAATTTTTATACATGGTAACATTTTTGGGTAGAGAAGATGTCGATCTCATAAATTATTTGTTGATATTTTCTGCTCAATGGAAAATAGTTGCGCTGTGGCAGATAAGAATCCGTCTCTTTTTAGAAATACAGTGTTGGTAATATTTGTTTTAAAAATTGTTTTCTTAGAACGAACAAATTGTTAACAAATTGTTCTCATCATCTCCTAGTCTTTTCCAACTATGTTGAGTCGGCTTCGAGACTAACCGGCTGTAGCTGAATACTAGTATTTTACATGGAGCGACTGCCTATCTGACCTCCACAACCCAGTTACTGGGTAACACGATACCTGATGGTAAGACTAGTTGTCAGACTTTAGAACTTTTTACGAACCGTAACAACTGTCAAAGATCCACGAATGATAGCCTGGACCAACGGCAAAACGTGCTTTCCGAAGCACGGAGGGGTTTTGGTATGTAAAGATGTTCACCCATCCACGGAGCAACCGCAGCAAGCCGTAGCTTGACGTTATTACTGATCGATCAGGTATAAAAAAAACTACCGATAAAACTAACCCCACTGAGTTGTGGACCAAAATAACCAACCACTATGTGAAGAACTGACATAGCCAGAAGGCGTAACGGCAGACCCCGTAGAAGATAGCGAGAAGAGCTGGCCAGCGGTCCCCTTTAGTCCTGGGTCTAAAGAGCTAGAAGTAATGGTACTTCTAGCTAACATATTTAAATTATTAATTGAACACTTTGCACGTGAAAAACTCGTGAAGGTTACATATGATTCTAAAGTTCTGTAAACAAACTATTATCAGTAAATCCACCAAAAGCCTAAGTCTGGCCTGGGTATCTTCAATTGAAAGTGCATTTAACACAATTAAACATTTCCATCACACATCAAAACACACTACTATACAATACGAAAATTTATAAATAATAGAGATAACATGATAAACAGACACACTACGAATGTATTTGCAATTTTTCTCGTCCCCCTTCCAAGGAGGGTTGTATGGCCACGTAATGCGTTCTTTATTGCCCACGGAACCCAAACGGTAGCTGTTTGGGGTTCCCTTCATGTCTGTAATCTGTAAATGTAGTTGTTTGGGGTAGTTGGGACCTTGTAAAGTGGTACCCAGTAGTTCTGATGATGTATTTTATGGATATTCGTTTAAAATCGGGGTTGGATTATGTTACATAATTTGAAACTTCTTACAGGTTGTAATTATTAAAGGTTTGAGGATCATTTATTAGAATTTTCACATTAGTACGAGTAATTACATACGTAATCTTTTTCACTCTTATTGGCATGATCAATTTAGTTCATCCTGTGATAACTTTCTTTAATTCTTCTTAGCATGTCGATACCAATACCAATTTGACTACGAGCTGGGCATTTTCAGCAGCGTCCATCAGCTCGTGTTGCGTGCAGATAACAGGACACGCTGACCAATATATTAAGTGCCCCATTGTTTGTGAAGCAGCACCACATTTACACTCCAGGGCGGAGTCATGAACAGGTTTTCTTTACTTTGGTCTACCTAAGTCCGGAGTCTATTTAAAAACTTCCAGGAATCCAAGTTTACTCCTGTCCAGGAAAGAAGGGTGTCCATATTCACTAAAAGCATAAAGCAGTGTCGTGTTTTTGAGATTCCATATTCAACTCATAGTATGCACACACATAATACAACGTATGGCAATATAATTGCCCGGCTAAAGCTTCAATAATATATTAAGATGTCAATAATTACCATCGGTGAACGCAAACAAATCAAGGCTGTACCACCGCTACCACGCCTTTACAGGCGACATCAAAAGTCTCATTCCTATTATGAACTCCTGAAGTCATAGCTAGAAACTGAACCTAATGCTTGGTGCATTTAAGAGTGATTTTCTATTGAAATGAGAGTCATTACTTGCCTAGAATTATAATACAATGATGTAGGGCTCTACAGACAGTAGGAGTGGCAGAATGGCTCGATGATGGGTGGGGCTGGCAGTTTTCTTCAGTTAGTCGGCAGCACATCATGTCTTGGCTTTCAGTTTGTCCGACGTATAATTATTGCCCATGGTGCCGCATTTTGTTAGCTTTACATTTGAACCGGCTAAATTTAATGTACACCGCAGTAAGTTGCATTTTGATTAATTATTTATCGACTGTTGTTTAATCCTATATTATAGGAAGTTTGTCTTACGTTATGCGCCTCTAGATGAGAGAATGCGTTTCTGATATATATGTCAGTTGTATACTATCCTTTTACAGTTATATAAAATCTGGCAGCAGCCATATAACGAATGACGAATGGCGGGAGAAATTTTAGTAAAATTGTGGTGATTTTACAAGGTAGCTTCACAGGTTACCAGTAAGTGTAATTATTATTCTAAACTAAAGGCAAATTACGAACTAAACAGAAAAATAAAATAATTAAAGTGTGTGCAAGTTCGCAGATTTTAACCTAAATAGATGATTAATGGGCAGCCAGGTTTAGAGTAGTTTTTGGCGCCCAATAGCCATAATATATACATCAATAGAAAGTGCTTTTCAGGGAGAATTTTTGATACTCAAAAGAGTTTTGACCATTGTTAGTCAATTTCGAGTTAAGTCAATTTCCATGAAGTTTTCATAGAAATTGATCTACGAGCTGTCGCGTCGCGCTGTCAGGTCGCTCTGTCGCGTCGCTCTGTCGCGTCGCTCTGTCGCGTCGCTCTGTCGCGTCGCGCTGTAGCGCCGCGCTGTCGCGTCGCTCTGTCGCGTCGCGCTGTTGCGTCGCGCCTGTTTGAAGAAGCTTTCAATGACCTAATTACGTGACTACTGGGCAGCGAAGTTTAGGAATGTTCTTTGCACCCAATAGACATGAGTGTTATATGGTGTAATAAATAGTGCTTTTTAAGAGAAACATTAATTACTAAAACGAATTTGGATGGGACGGCAATCTGACAAGACGAAAAATAAAATATTAACAATTACGACATTTACACAATTACAACAACGATCGAAATTATACAATTATACACTGCGGTCGAGCATTTATCTTATTCATGAGTGGAAAAATTTGCATAAATATCGATTGAAAATTATGTTGCTCACATCTAATTGGTTGTTAAGGATAAGTGGACGTCTAGGATCAAGATAGTACATTACAAATCAATCGATATTTTTTTTCAAACGCTGTTATCTATTTTTCTATTATAATGCGTAAGAACATTTCGTCTAGAGAGGTACTTTTACGTTTGTAGTCGAAATATTGTTGTACAATTCATATCTATAATTATACCCTTTAGGGAATTCTTGAATTGAGGAAACTGGCATGTCCTAGAAGCAACAAAATTTGAAGACATTTGACATCTACCAACCCACACTGGGCCCATCACTGGCACTGGACCCGGGCGTGGTAGATTACGGCCCACTCGCTTAGAGGCGGCGTGTGTCCCAGCAGTGGGAACGTTATAGGCTTACGCTTATGCTTAGGCAATTATTTCTTTCTGTTTTTGCGGAAATACAAAAAAATATAATGATTACAAATTAGGGAGGTACCTACTTTTACTAATTATTGACTATCTCGTTGTAGTGGTCGCAAGCGATACTGGTGAGCATGAGAGCATGGCCCTGGGTATTTTTTTTTCGTTTGGGAATCGTGAAAATAACTTCTCCCCCTCTGGGTGAAGCAGGAGGGCTTGTCAGACTTTCACTGACTAAAACCCACCCAGGTTCCCTCAGTTGCCTGTGTGCCCGGGGCGATGGTATCTCTTTCGAACAACCCACATCCCTGGCAGGCATTGGACCTTACGGACCCCACCAATTGACCGGACACAATGCACGGTCGACCGGGGCTTGGTCCTCACCGGACAGCGAGCTACCCATTTACGCCTTCCGCATCCAGTCTGTCCCAGCCACTTTCTAAGGTCGTCGGTCACTCTAGCTATACAAAGTAATACGGAAAGGGTGACACGGCTTCGTTGGATGATATCAAACGATATTGGAAGGGTTTTTTAATCCTATCTCTACATGTTCGGAAGTTATGAGAATTTTTAATACATTGATACCAGAAACCGAACTTTTCAAATTGAAATAAAAACATCACTCGGAAGAGATTTATCGTGATATTGCCAAGTAACGTGGAAAGTTACCTACGTAGTGCGATGACACGTTTGTTAAGAAATTTATGAAACCGAAAATTTGGTATCAATTCTTAGGGTATTTTATTTTTATCTATACCAGCTGTTATCTTTAGTGCTTAAGGATAGCTATAGGGTTTCTGTTACACCCTGTATAACTAAAGAAAGTCAATTAATTGGCGAAATACCAGAATTTAAATAGATAATACTTAATTAATCATAGAGCAGTGGTGACCCAGTGGTAACAGCCGCGACTTACGACGTGTAGGCTGTAAGTTCGAACCTAGGCAGGCGCATTACTTTGTTTGAATTATTTCATCACCACTAAACGGTTAAGGAAACCGGCATGTCCTAGAGCCAAAAATTCGATGACATTTCACATCTACTAATCTGCACAGGGCCCGCGTGGTGGATTATGGCCCACTCCCTCTAACAGAGAATGAGGCCTGTGTCCCAGCAGTGGGAACTTTATAGGCTTATAATGTTATGATTATGACTCACAGACTTTAGAGCTCTGAAGCTCATTTACTTCAAGAGAAGTCATCAGAATATAAAATGCTCTCCGTGATGAGATCTTTACATAAACAGGGTCAAATTAAATTAGCTGGCAATACTTTACCCACGTGTTGTGCGTGTATCGATATCGAAAAGGAATGGAACAAAACAAAACAATTTTCATCATTCGATGGGCAAAGGTCAATACCCGTAATCGATAAGCATTTTTTGTAATTTTTCGTAAAACATTTGTTACGAATTTGAAATCATGTCAGTCATTTGTTTGCCTTAAGGCAGCTTTGCTATAGTGTGACCATTAGTGCTGTGCACTCCCTGAGGTATGCGCGCGGCGAGACGGGGGGAGAATCGGCTGCTGCGCTCTGTCAGTGCGCCGTCAACGCTCGTGGCGGCAGGTAGTGTTATCTGTATCGGACTGTCTATGTCAGACGCACATGGGATAAATATTCAAAGATGGGTCGTGCATTATCTCGTGATATGAAGACTGTAATTTTTAAGGTGGCTGAATATTTTACGAAAAGAAAAGCAGACAAAGAAAGCTTTGAATTTAAAAATGATGTGAATATTGCCAAAATCGTTGCGGAGGCTACGGGGTACAGCAAAAGAACCGTGCATAATGTGATTTCTGCGGGTTATTTATCAATTGAAAATTCAAGCCAATTAAAATTTCAATCGCCAAAAAAACCAAAAGTTCTAAAGCAAAAACACGTTGTGGATGATTTTGACCTTGGAGTAATCAGAAGAAAAATTCATCAGTTTTACGAAGTTGAAAAAAAATTACCAAGTGTCCGTAAGTTACTATCAAGTTTGAGAAAGGATGGCATATTGAATTGTGGACGGGAATATTTAAGACAGCTTTTACACAAAATGGGCTACCGTTTCAAAAAATGCAAATCAAAGAGACATCTCCTTATAGAGCAGCCTAATATTACAGTGTGGCGGAAAAAATATCTTACACAAATCAGAAATTACAGAACGCAAAACCGCAACATATATTTTCTTGATGAAACATACATCAACGCCAGTCACCATGCCAGCAAATGTTGGCAATCATCGTCAGAACCCGGAATTCATGCTGATATTGGGAAAGGACGGCGATTGGTAATTCTCCACGCTGGGTGTCGAAATGGCTTAGTGGATGATGCATTGACCATATTCAAATCAGATGCTAGAACCGGTGACTATCATGGAGATATGAGCGGACCTACTTTTTATAAGTGGGTAGATGAAAAGTTAAAAGATAAATTGCTGCCGAATTCTGTGGTTGTAATGGACAACGCGTCTTACCACAGCGTTCAGATTGAGAAGAAACCAACCATATCAAGCCTCAAAAGTGAAATGCAGAACTGGTTGCTACGCCATAATGTAGAATTTTCAGGAACCATGACAAAGGCTCAACTGCTACTTCTTATCAAAAATACACAAAAAGAACCCGTGTATAGAATTGACGAACTCCTGAAAGCCAGTGGACACACTGTTCTGCGTTTACGTCCGTATCATCCAGATTTAAATCCAATAGAGTTGGTCTGGGCTGATATTAAAAACAACATAGCCCACAACTATATTAATTCTTCTCTAGACGAAAAGATAATCGTATTGGATAAATTGTTTTCGGAATTCACGGCGGAAAAATGGCAGAGATGCGACGATCATGTCCAGAAAAATGAAAATGATTACTGGAGTCGCGATGGTAGGTTCGATAATGTTATCGATTCATTCATAATAAATTTGCAAGACTCTGATTCAAGTTCCGGTGGCGAAGTGGAAAATGAAGATGATGACGAAATCGAAGATGAAGTTGAATCAGAATCTATGTCAGAATAACTTTCGTTAGAATATATAATTGTTTGTAAATATAAAAAAAATTCAATATCACTTGCATATTTTTAATAAAATATGAGTATATTTAGGTTACATTTTAATCAACTAAGTAAGTATAATATATTACAGATAGATAGCCTCCGACTATCGTCCCACCACAAGTCTTGCCTTAGAAATGCAAACTGATATCGTAAGATCTGTCCGAGATGTATCGATCTCATGTGAACTCATGCACTTTTTTCTTCGCCTCCCACCTCGCCGCGCATACCTCAGGGAGTGCACAGCACTAATGGCCACACTATAGTCGCGAGCTCGAACTCACTGGTGGACCTGGCTAAAAATCACGCTGTCTCACCAAGCTTCGTGTCCGACAAAGATAGTATCAGTGATGAGCAGTTAGACGCTAGTCTACACGCACAACGTTATTGAGTGAAATGCAGGATCATTTATAGTAAAAAAATCGCGAAAATTTTTAGAAAAGTCCTTTGGAAGATCGGGTTTTATGAAAAAGCCAATGCAAAAATCAATGACCAATAAAGTTTATTGAATTTTTCGATAATTGAACTTTGTCGGTACCGATTTGGTTTTGGAGATTTTACACTTCTTTTATTACTTAAACACGCCCAAAGTTAAGTAAAATTAGCAAGAAAAACTAATCTTTGTTGGTTCCTAACTTTTTAATGGGTTTTTATTTTAGTATTCTGTTTCCGTACAGACAATATTAATAATGAGACAAAACGATATCATATTTTAATTTGGATTTGCCATGTCAGACAGTGGAATAAAACACTCCCGAAGTTTGTATGGGAAAAATGTGGACTATGTTCACCTTAATGTGTGTCAGTGTCATTTAAAATTTGTACAAAGTAAAAAAAAACTTTAAAAAAAAGTTAAAGGAAAAACAATGTTCTTTTTTAGTTTATTAGGTTTCTGTAACGATACCTGACACGTGGATAAAGTATTGCCAGCTAATTTAATTTGACCCTGTACTTCAACGATATTGGGCTTCAGAGCAGAATCGCCGAATCACCTTTATCATTAAGACTATAATTTAATACATAATATATTATAATACAACCAGTCTTACCAAGACGTATCGTATTACCCAGTAACTGGGTTGTGGAGGTCAGATAGGCAGTCGCTCCATGTAATACTCAGCTGGTATTCAGCTGTATCCGGTTAGACTGGAAACTGACCCCAAAATCGCTGGGAAAAGTAAAAGTAGATGATGATGATATTAATTTAATACTATTTATCTGAATCCCGTCCATTTTAACTATTATTCCTACTAATTGACCAAACGAACTTCCTACGGTGTAGAAAGTTTTAAAATCTACGCTATTCCACATTTCAGGATTGACTTTCGTTCCAAGCCCGCTATGGCACGGCTCTAACACAGCCCACCCTCTAAGATACGAGAGTGAAGATAACCCTATTCGTGCTACAAACGTTGGAACTTAAACAACTTGTACAAAGGGTAAACAACGCAAGGGTAACTTCAACATTTTAGTGCGCAATTGTCGCTGTGGCCACAGGGGACCTCCATGACAGTTTTTTTTTGTACTTTTGTTTAAAAATCGACCGTGTAATGTGAAGGGTTTATTGCTTGGGGTTCAGCAGGAGTGCGCTTTGGTGTTATTTTTTTTGTGTGAAATATCTATTGAGTTTGATGAACGCTTTTGGTGCTTTTTACCCGACTGCGCGAGGCCAAAAACGGGGTTCTGGACATGGCTTTGTAGGTGGGACTTTTTTTCTAAATACCCTCGAAACCTCGTAACGGGTGGATGGATTACACTAATTATAAACTACCTCGTAGGTCCTGCACCCTAATTGCGTAACACACGATCAATCATAATCTGTTTCATTTTGACAGTTCAACAATATTCATTGCGTTATTTACGTTGTTGAGCAGACACATTTTTCGAACATATGAAGCAATGGATGAGCAATATGTTTCAAAATGATTCAGATTATGATTAATCGTGCATTACGCAATTATGGTACTGGCTTGTGTAATTGGGTTTTTCTGTCTGAAATAACAATAAATAAATTATGTTAAAGATTAAAGGGTCTATAGAGAACTCTGACTGCGCGATGTAGGATTTCTGTGACGGGAGTCTTGCGAAGTTCGCCTGTGGCATTGTAGATGGCGCCACATCACTTTTTGTATTTCAAGATATTTGTTGCGAAGTATTTTTCTGTAGTGCCGCTACAGGTCCATTCAAAAAACTTTAGAGTTTTTTGGGTTAAAGCAAATATGTATACACCTTTTTTTAACTGAAACTTTGTATACCTGGTACTTAGGTAATCTTGATAATAGAGTGTAAATACGATGGTCAAATGTTGGTCAGGCGATAAAGTAACAGGGCCGCCGCTCAAGGTGCTGTCGTTGAACCTAGTATCGCCACTCATAAAGATTATTTTGCAAAAGCCTCGAGGCTAAATATCCGCGGTCGGTTCGTGGATGGGTGAACATCCGTTATCTGCCTAGCCTTTTCCCAACTACGTTGGAGTTGGATTCCAGTATAACCGGATGCAGCTGATGCTGGTGACCATACATTATTTATAATCGATACCCTCCATGCCTCGAAAAGCACGTTGAGCCATATGTCTCGGCTGTAATTCTTAGATCTTTGACAGTCGTTACGGGTAGTCCAAAACCAGACGGTAGGGCGGGGATGGCGAACCTCTGTACATTGACGTGCCAATTTTTCAAAATAATTATATGATGTGCCAAAATTTAAAATTTAAGTCTAGAGACTTAGCAACGACAGGACAAAAACGTTTTGCAATATTACCTACTCTTTATATATTTTAATCGAGGTAGGTACTTATTTAGTCAAAAAAAAAACAAATAAGTATAATCCCTACTGAAGCAGATGCTAAATATTTTAAATTAGGTTAATATTTTGTTACTTATAACCATTGGTTTCTAAGCAAAGTCTTTAATGGTATTACTGAAAATTATAACTTGCAGGCACAAGTAGATTTATGTATATACCTATAGCGTTCAGATTTCTATCATTTGTTTTTTGTTTAAGTTTGTTCAAAACTACATATTGGTTAAAGCCGTTTTTTTTGCCGACATACCAAATTGACTTCCAATTTTAAACGATTTCCAGTTTTATACTTACCTAATGCACATTTCATAAGTTAATCTAAGACATCAGATTGGCAAGGAAGAAAAAGGACTCCACTCGCCAGCCCGCACCGAGAAATTGTACTTTGTACGTATGTACATTTTTTGATATTTTGGCTTTGTCCGCTCGCTGTAGCTCAGTTAACCGCACGACGTCAATAGAACCTGTATGTTGCAGCTGTTAGTATAGGGAGGATTTTGTACTGCAGCGGGGTAACTGCATAATACACTAGCTAGAAGGAATGGCTCTCATTTTGACAGTTCAACGATATTCATTGCGTTATTTACGTTGATGAGCAGGCAATTATTTCGAACTTATGAAGCAATGGATTAGCAATATCATTAAAAATGATTTAGATTGTGATGGTTGGTGTGTTACACAAATAGGGTGCAGATGATACCACTGATGGTTGACCTCCAGTACATTTGGGTATTTCCCAATACATAGGTATAATTCGTTATATCATCATACCAGTAGGTACAGCTATAAATTCATTGGTACCGCTGTCAATAGGAAAAATGGTCAAACGGTGCCAGACTTTTACATTGCCACGTTCATCATTTATATCCGCCGATGCATTTCAAATAAGCCGCTTAGACCTCTGCCCATCCATTTCCGGAAAGGAAACCCAAATATATGTATAGGTACCATGACAACGCGTAAACCCAACTAGTGTGGACCAGTCAAAACAACACCATTCAATAGTAATAGGACAGTAGTCGAGCGAAGTTGAATCTTATTGTCATAATAATAAAGGTGGCTGAGTGAGGTACTGCTTGTGCAAAGGGATACTCAACCTTATTTCTTTGTATTGGAGAATGCTATGTGATTTATTGATTAAATCACTGACAGAGAAGTAGACAATGCACAGCTAAACTGCGGGTCTAGAAATGCATGAAATTTTGCACCAGATTTTCTTTTATAACATAGGTAGAAGAAGACTTTTACAAAAAAAAAACGACTTTCAAAGTCGGTGGCAAAACAATACAAAAACGAAGACGTCCGAATTTATAGTATTTTTTCACTTTGTAGCTTTTTGTTTGGAGGTCGGTTCTTTAATGTTGAAAAGTTTATCACTTTATAGCTGCCGTATCTACCCCACACAAAGTCAAATACTACTATTTGCTATGTAAAAGACAGTGATTGGAAGTCCGTAACAAAAAACGGGACACTTTCCCGGGTCTCTTACATTTTCCTTGAAAGGTACCTATTCCTATAGGTATAACTGAAGGTCAATTCTCGTAATTTAAAACGTTCAAAATCTAGTCGCAGTTTCATCTCAGCGATAAGCAAATGTCAAAAATGTATGAAAAATCGAGGCATTTTTGACAGATTGAGACTGAGATCAGATTGTGAACGTTCTTAAAATTACGAAAATTGCCCCTCTGGTATAGGTACATAATGTAGGTACCCCCGTAATTAAAAAGGGTTTCTACTACATAGGTACGGTCTGGGTCGCGAGAAATTGTAAACTTGAGCTCTAAGTTATGTTCTTCTAGCCACCTGGCTTTATTTTTATTTAAAATATAATCTTAATAACGTTATTTCAAATAAAGAATAGAAAAGTTAGATATGATAAAATTGTTTTTATAAAAGCTTTAAGTCGCTATCACTTGCGTCTCCTCTTCCCGCATATTTCGTGGCCATCCCCTTGGACAAATTTGGCCACTTGTCCCAATCATAATGTAGCGACACAAATCACTATTAAAGGAATATAATTTATTTAATATCCACTTGCAATCGGATTGCATGGGGAGGAGAAACTATCGATAAATTTAAATACTATAATTATTATTTGCCGTTAAACTTACAAGCACCTTTTGCAAAGGAAATTATCTTTGTTGATGATTTTCGAAACTGTATATAATTAATCAGAGAAAAGTAGAATAAGCATCGATAAGTTATATTGCTGCGTTACATGAAACGAGAAACAAAAACTGAAAACCAAAATACATTATTCTATAGAGAAATAAAGCTGAATTGTTTTATGAAAACAATATTTATCGTAATTACTCTGAACAGTAGGTATTCAATTCAACAACTAACTAACCAAATGTACAAATAAATACAAGTTTCTATATTCAGTAGAGTTTTTTTTAATAAGATTTCATATTGTAACTTGTATTCGTTTCTACAAATCACATTATTATTGACGGAAAATATTGGTCATGTTTAACTTCTTTTGATCATATACTATAGAACTCTAATGAGATAACTCAGCACCGTGTAATTTAGGGAAAAAAACAATTAAATTGTAAGATAGCATTATTTCTTTAAAAAATCCTATTCTTTTATTTTGAGCCGAAAATAATGCTGTATTTTATAAATCGAGAAAAGGAAGCCTACAGAATCTGGGAAATTATTTCTAATAACTATTTTTCAATCAATATAGGAATAGCGAAGATACAAGGAAGCCTATTCAATTTGCCAGCTATTCCTGGAACGACTTGGTTCCCGAGTGGAACAGGTTGTTTTAAAGCAATTTCTCTAATATTGTGAAATGCAAGTGTCAGTTATGTAAGCGGATACCACAGTCGCAAACATGTAGTATAAATGCCACTTTAATTGCTGTTACACCCATGAATACCCGCATGGATTCCTATAGGAATCCAAATGAGTATTCGTACTTTTTAGTCATTATTTTACCTGGTTCATAAAAAAATAGTGTAAAGTTATAAATAGTACAACCATTTGGAGCCACAAAAATCCAGTACAGGCTAAAATATTAATGATTATAAGAAATCCGATTGAATTAGAAACAATAGCACGATATGGAACAAATAGGTCCTATGCCGCATGTTTTATATACCCTGTTTCTTTCACATTCATGGATTTTTTGATACATTCTCGCCCGGTCACGAATATTGCGCTGACATTTCGGAGTAGTCATCACCTGACCTACTTGAAAGACTATTCGTTTTTCATGGGATTCGTCAAAATAGTACCAATCTTTATTGCTTCAATAGGTCAGTCCAAGAATATCACGGTTTCCGTCTAGATTATGAGCAGGTTATTGTTATGGTAGGTCAGAAGACTTATCACTACAGCAAAATAGCAGCAAAGTAGAATAAAAGACTCAGACTATAAAGTCAGTTATTTTTTTGCAATAGGGAACAGAAAAATATGTGGCATGACATGGGAAAAATCTGAATAAGATCCGATACTTATTCAAAACATAATTAATAATGCTATCGATATTTATAAAAACGTGCGTGTCCCATCACTATACAATGACATACGTGTGTCCCCTGTTACACGCGTGTACAAAATATTTAGGGGAGAAACTACGTTCGAATTATAGTCGTATGTTGCTCCTTTGAATCGAATGTGGTCAGGAGGTAATTAAAATTTTGGAATTATGAATTTAAATTAACGAAAAGAGGAAGCGTGAAAATAATTTATTATAGTAGGTAACTAAAAATGAATGAATTTAATGTGCACGTCTTTTTACATCGTACTCACATTGATAATTTCAACATAATGATGTTACCAAGTTTTTGTAACAATATCATGATTTTAAAAGAGTGTCCATGGAGTTTCTTGCCCGTTCTTCTCCATAGGACCTACGCTTTGGAATGGGCAACTAGCTTCATCTTTCTACCTCACCGACCTTGACAATTCAAAAGTGCCTGTAATTGGCTTATTTGAAATAAATACTTGAGTTTTTTGAGTTTGAATTTCTCGGTCTTCGAAATTGGAATCACTTCGAAATTAGAATCGTGTCAAGACTTGAGGCTCGAACAGTAAACTACTTCAAGAATCGAATAGACAGATTAAATATCTCCAAGTTTTTTTTACATACGCATCAGCTAATTAGCTGCTGTGTGTCTAATCTAATAATAATCATCTGACTAGCCTTTTTTCAACCATGTTGGGTTCAGCTTCCAGGAGAAAGGAATAATCTCAACTGCAAGGAAAAGGAAGTTGAAACGGCGGGATATGAAAGTTGAAAGGACATTTCTCCTTTATGAAGTAATTAGAATATTACTAATTAATTTCAAAACTCATTGCAACGAGCAAAACACTCATTGTCAATCGCCTTTTCTGTGTTCCGACTTGAATCATAATTTTATTAAAGGTGATACTGGACCTATGAAGATGAAATTTGGCGCTGAGGTAGATTATGAGTAGGAGACGTCAGCTAATAAAGAGTTTTAGGAATCTCTGCCCTGAAAGGGTTGAAGTAGGGGTGGCAAGATGCATGAAAAATTTCATTCCTGGAGATGGTTCCCTTTGGATAATTTTCAACATTAACGCGGGTGGAGCCGTGGGTAGCAGCTAGTCTCTAAATAATAATGAAATATACAAAACTCTAATGATGTACCCTTCTTTTTGTTATTATTAATTTAATTTCCTGCCTAAAACTTCCATAGCCAACACCATTTTTTTAAATAAGTGAATTATTTACGTGGTTTACGAGGCACATCTATACATACCAAGACCGCTCGTCTTGGTATGCATAGATTGTCAATTGGTCACCCATCCACGGAAGGGTCGGTGATTTCAACGTAGATGCCTCTGTAACTGCAGAAGTCCATGAGCCATGATAAACAAAATCAGGTAAAAGAACTGGTTGCCAAACAAGCAAATAAAAATAAGAAATAAAAAGAATGAAGTGAACCTACTTATCTGTATATTAAAGCCCACTGTTGGACACAAACCCTCTAATTTATAAACGTTGCTTAAAGTTAAGAGATGTTTAGACGTCACAACATTTATGGTTAAACAGTCGCTAATCACTACTTAACTTTAAGCAAATTATAAATAAGGGGGAAAATGTCAGTGCACCTAAAAATCAAGATACTAAATAAAGTATACCTACTGAACCCAAAGCCAAACACCGTAAAAAACATATATTTCGTGCAGCAACATTGCAATAACGTGAGGATTCGTAATTGTGAGTTAGTGCGCCCTCGGGGCTCAGACAGACATGAACCCCGGACCGTGTGTAATAGATAGTGCACTTTTATTTTCTTCCCGTCGGTCTGTGCGACCTTCGAGAAGCTGGTTATTGATTGTGGAGAAGATATTAATTTCTTTTCGAGTCCGAGTTAAAAGTTTGGTTACATATTTTGAGTAGCTAATATATAGAATGTCTTAGCTATGGCATGTTTTATTTATATACTGTTCAAACGTAATTTTCAATATTTGGTTTTAATAGTTTTAATATTTAGTTTTGGTTTGTTAAGACAAAAAGGTGAAACCAATGATTTTTTTGTCGCTTATCAAATCAAATCAAATCAAAAGTCAAAAGTCATTTATTCAAACTAGGCTGAGAGTCAGCTCTTTTTGAACGTCAAAATTACATAAGACAGTCCTCCCAAAACACCCGCCCTTCACCTATCAAACACAAAGGTCGGTTATGATATTATATTTCGCTTTAAAATGTCTAGGATCCAACACATAGAAAAATTACTTCACTAAGGCAACTCAGGAGACCACTCTTAAGTTATCAATATCACTTAAATTTAAACACCTAGTTCACCATGATGAATAAATCTTTAGCATTCATTTTTCATGGAATACAATAACATTTGATTAGCTGACTAACAAAAGAAGTTTCATCATATAAAATCAAAGCGTCCGACCCAACAGGGGATGCATCGCAATATTTATAGCGAGCGCATATGCGACGACTACACGACAAACATTCATTTCGGCAACAATGCCGGTCAACAACTTAAGCATATTGGCTGAACACTCACTCCCAATCAACGTCACAACACTCGCCCCATCTATAAAAAAACAAGTGTTTGCTCTCATAAAGAATGAGTGCAAATCTGCACAATGATTGTTTATGTTTCGATATCGTCCCGAGCGCCATTGTTGCGTCGAGCACCCTTCTTTTATTTACAATAAAACGTATGATTTAACATGAATGCAGAAGTTAATACGGCGGACGAGTATAATGGCGACGGCGCCCCTCATAATCCTCTTAATCATTAAAATATTGACAGGGAACTAACGAGTGTTTCTGTCCGCAGATGGGCCACCACGGTATGGAAGGCCTGGACATGCTCGATCCGCTGACTTCGTCATCGATGACCACCCTAGCGCCGATGGGAGAGGCAGCTCCACCTCACCACCAGCTGCACGGCTACGGAGCCATGAACCACGTCATGAACCACCACCACCACGCTGGCGGGCTCTCCCATGCGCCGCCCGCACACCTCGGGCACCCCTCCGCAGCGCTCCACCCCGACACCGACACAGATCCCCGTGAGCTCGAGGCTTTTGCTGAAAGATTCAAACAGCGAAGAATCAAACTAGGCGTCACACAAGCAGACGTTGGCAAAGCACTTGCAAACTTAAAACTACCTGGCGTAGGAGCCCTCTCCCAGAGCACCATCTGCCGCTTCGAGAGCCTCACACTAAGTCACAATAATATGATAGCGCTGAAGCCAATCCTGCAGGCATGGCTCGAGGAGGCAGAGGCACAGGCGAAGAACAAAAGACGGGACCCAGACGCGCCAAGCGTGCTTCCAGCTGGAGAAAAGAAACGCAAGAGAACTTCCATTGCAGCGCCGGAGAAGAGAAGTCTGGAGGCATATTTTGCAGTGCAACCGCGGCCATCCGGGGAGAAGATAACAGCCATTGCGGAGAAACTGGACCTAAAGAAAAACGTGGTGAGAGTGTGGTTTTGTAACCAGCGACAGAAGCAGAAACGGATGAAATTTGCGGCGCAGCACTGACCGGCGGGCGGCGGCGCGGCTCTGCTGTACCCGGGTCCCGGGTACGGCTACTGAGCACCGCCGCTCCGGCGTGCCACGCCCCGGCACGCCCTCCCAACCCCTCACACAGCAATAAGGATCTCATTCTGATCTCATTCTTAAACTCCCTTCGAGTCAAGCAACTAGTCTTTAGTGTAGATATTATACCGTTCTTAAGTTTGTCTATACACGTTACACGACTTCTAATATATTTTTCGAGACACAGGGTATATAATAATCGATTATATACATATCATTACAGTGAGTAGATGTCGCTTCAATCGTTCAGTTCGTGCGCGCCGTCTTTTCAATGTTTTCGGAGTATCGAATGTGTACATGATGAATAAAAAATTGAAATTCAGGATTTTTAAAAGAATGTGCCTTGCAAATAATCAATATTCTGTGTTTTAATGTTAGTAACTTCATTGCTGCGAGTCGCAGGAGTCACATCAGACAACCGGATGTCCGGTGTCGGGTTGTACACGCAGTAGGATGTGATGTGCGCCGGCCGGACGGGTAGCATGCGAGACTGATATCTTTTAAATGTAGAATTACGTATTGATTTTCCTGACTTTGCTCATTATTAAGACTTCTTAACTCGCATGTGTCACTTGCCGGTGGTCTGTGCGCAGTCTAATGTTTAAATATTTAATGATAAATTTGATAGGCGTTTTGTTTTCATTATTTTGATACTGTACAAAATAATTGTAAGAAATTATTGTTTCAAGCTTAAGTTGTAGATAATATTCGGTAGGATTTTGTACTATATTACAATCATTTGTTTAACTTTCTGATCATGTTCATTTTGTATGATGCAGTATTACATTTTCACGAAATGGCACAATTTCTAGTTTAAGAGGTTATTAGTGACATTTAGCCAAAATAGTTTTAACGATTCATTTGTAAATAACTCACCTTTCAATTAACAAGTAGGAGTTAGTTTAAATACACATAGTTACTAAAACGAATGGAATTAGTACAACGCGGTTGGATTCATGCACAACTTATAGAACTTTTCGTTTGTCTGTCACTTTTGTAATAATCTAGATAATTAGGAAAGGCGATGTTACAAAATCACTCGATGCCAAAATCTTCATTTCAAACGTCAATAAATTCTAAATTGAAATGCGGCCAAAATATTGACGATAATGAAAAATTAAAACTAATTTGTGACTACTTTTGGTTGTTCTCTGCATGAATCCAAAATGGCGATATGTACCACAGCTTAAGTAACAGAAAATCCGAAAAAAAAAACATAAAAATTTTGCGAATTATAAATTATAAATAATATTTTTAAAAGATATTTTGTAAATATAGATTTAATAAACAGACTTAAGTAATGAAACGTGCAATTTAGACTTCAGTAATTATAAAAATAACTGCTAGGAATTTATGGAATTATACCACTAACAACACACACGTTATTATTTATACACGATCTAGTCATAGTTTTATTTATATTTAAAAAAAATATTATGTTATTTTTTCACAGACTTGATGATTTTTATAATTTATTGTTGTTAAATAATTTTTTAATCCAATGTACAATATTTTACCAATTTTTTTTGTATTTATTAAGAAATTATAATGGAGGATGTCTTTTTAGTTAAAGTTTAGTACTTATTGGTATTCTGAAGAAATGTACGATACCTTACGTCACCACTCAACCTAATATGAAGTAAGATTCGTGATATTACAGCGTTAAAATTAGAAATAATTACGCATTTCTCTTGTTAAATTATTTTTTACGGTAGAATAGGAAAAGTGGTTTAGTGAACTCTGAAATTGGTAAAGGAGACAAAAACACTCTTATTATCGAATTGAGTAAAATCTTACTTGTAAATAAATTATTGAATGAAAATTCTTAAAAAAAAACAAAACTTACTAAATTGTGACGTAAGCTATGTACATAAACAATTGATTAATTATTTTAATTTGTATATAAAATGAGAATAATTAATAATAGACCAAACGTAACTGTTATTACTATTAGTTCTGGTAACTAAGTCAGTAATAATTTTAAGTAGACATTAGAAAAAGTTTCTCTTGCAATTATTAATTCTTAATTAATTACCTATTATTATTAATAATAAAAGAAGACAATCTTATTTCGAAAACCAATAAACAATAAATTGAAAATAGCAATATTAGTAACATCTGTTGTTTCATTACACCATCTAAATGTCCCTCTGTGAATACTACTACCATATTTATAACTAAAACAGAAAAAATGGCTTGACCATCACCTAACCATCACCCATTTCTATATCTTGTAATAGCTGCCACAACCTGGGTTCAATTCCCTGGTAAAAGTTAAAAACAATGGACAAATAAATATTATTAGCTTATTCAAGAACCATTTTGACGCAACTCGAAGATTAATAATCATTTGGAACATAGGTAGATACGTGTGCAAGAAAACGACACTGTTTTGCATCGACCCCAAGTAAATTGGGATAAAGCCCGGGTCGACGGCGCGTTGTGTTCTACGCGCGCCTCAAAAACCTGTCACCACCAACTGGTGGGGTCCGCGACGGCCGATGCCTGCCAGGGGTGCGGGTTGTTCGAAAGAGATACCGTGGCCACACAGGCAACTGAAGGAACACGGGTGGGTTTTAGTCAGTAAAAGTCTGACACGCCTTCCGGCGTCACCCAGAGCGGGAGAAGTTGTTTGATGCTTTCCCACCCAAAAAAAGGGCAGCAGAATGATGTTAAAATTAAAATCATGATGATTATGATGACATAGGTAATAATAAACTAACACTTCGCCTATTTATCCTTTTCCTCGGCTCCTAAGAGTCGTAGCGAGATAATAAATAGTCTATAACCTATATCAAGAAATGAGCTATCAAATGTAAAGATAATTTTTCAAATCCAACTGGTAGTTCCAGAGATTACCGCTACATACAAACAAACAACTCCTTTACAATATTAGTATTTAGTATAGATTAGAGATACCCTTTAGGAGCCGTCCATAAATTACGTCACACGTTAGGGGTGAGGGGGTCAATGAAATGTGACATTGGGTGACAGTGGACAGGGGGGGGAGGGTCAAAAGCTTTGTGACGTCACATTTAAAAACTAATATTAAAACTCGAAATTTATATGTAAACCAAAAACTTTAAAACATTACTAACCCGATCTATATTTATAAGGCTTCTTCTATCTGAACGGCTATATAAATTTTATTGCTTCTAAATATAAAATTGAAAAATATGTAACGTCACACAAGGAGGGGGTTTCACCAGTGTGACCACCTGTGACAAGGAAGGGGGGGGGGAGTCAAACCACCATTAAAATTTGTGTAACATCATTTATGGATGGCCCTTTCCTATATGCCTATCGCTGTCTAAAAACAAAAAGGAACGGTTGAACGACCTGACAGGATAATAATTAACACTGTTTATTAGCTTCCCTTATTGTAACGACATTTTTTTTTTAAGTTTACACATTTTGAATACAGATGCTGTTTATTATAGCGGAAAACTATAAAATAAACTTGTAGAATTATCGGATGGCCACATGCAAACTTATTCAAAGGATTTATCATCGAATATCAAAGATAGGCTTAGGCATCACAATATTACCAAGTCAACTTCAAAAAGTAATCTGAACGCATACTTAACTCTTCAAAACAGAACAAGACGTCATACAAGTTCAACATAAAATACTGTGGTCGTTGTAAAGACATTTAAGCAACTTAAGATCAAAATTACCGAAGATCTGTGGGGCATGTCTACTAAAGTATGTCAATCCATTATTGAGACAATTGCACCCTATTTGGCTTTAATATTTAATTTGTGTGTAGATCAAGGGGTGTTCCCGGATTTAATGAAGTATAGTAAAGTTATTCCACTCTTCAAATCTGGCGACAGTAAAGATACTAATAATTATAGACCCGTGTCGATTTTGCCAGTTTTCAGCAAGGTTTTTGAAAAAGTTATGTTAAATCAAATGCTCAATCATTTTAATCGTAATAACATCCTACACGATCAACAGTATGGTTTCACCAGAGGACGTTGCACAACCGACGCCGGTGTCACGTTATTAAAACACATCTTTACCGCATGGGAAGAGGCGCAAGATGCAATTGGTATCTTTTGCGACCTATCCAAGGCGTTTGATTGCGTGAATCACGAAACACTTCTCTTGAAACTTGGGCATTACGGACTGGGTGAACTTGCGCTTAGCTTGGTAAAATCTTACTTGAATGATAGACTGCAGCAAGTTCAAATAAACGGTGTGAATTCCTTGGGCTTAAAAGTCAAAATGGGTGTACCGCAGGGCTCAATATTGGGTCCGTTCCTCTTTTTAGTATATATAAATGATTTACTTCATTTACTTAAAAACCGACTACAAATGGTGTTATTTGCTGATGACACATCACTGATTTTTAAAGTTAAGAGACATGCACAGGAGCTTGACGATGTAAATAACGCTATAGTTAAGGTCCATAATTGGTTTACTGTAAATAATTTGGTATTAAATGGAAAGAAAACTAAATGCATAAAATTCACGTTACCGAATGTTAGAAGTAGTGAATGTCACGTTGTATTGAATAAGGAGATACTAGAATTCGTCGAACAGACGGTTTTCCTGGGAATCACGCTTGACTCAAGGCTACAGTGGGGTCCTCACTTAACATCACTTGCAGGGCGGCTAAGTTCTGCCGCTTACGCTGTTTGGAAGATCCGTCAATTAACAGACGTGGATACCGCGAGACTGGTCTATTTTAGTTACTTTCATAGCATCATGTCTTACGGTATTTTGCTATGGGGACGTGCTGCGGATATTGAGTCGATCTTCATTCTGCAAAAGAGGGCTGTCAGGGCCATCTACAACCTACGCAGACGCGAATCTCTTAGGGAACTGTTCAAAACAATTAACATCATGACGGTACCTTGTCAATATATCTTTGAAAACATTATGTACGTTCGTAAAAATCTACATCTGTTTAGTAAGATAAGTGACAGGCACAATTTTAATACTAGAAATAGGAACAAATTAGATCAACCACATTTCAGATTGTCTAAAGTACACACTTCTTTTATGGGGTACTGTGTAAAATGTTATAATAAAATACCAGCCGATATTCTTGAACTAAATGAAAAGAAATTTAAATTATGCATTAAACGCACACTATGTAGACAAGCATATTATAAGTTAGATGATTACATTGTTGATAAAAATGCTTGGCTTAATGCTGGTCCGACTCCACAGGCACCTGGGCTTGCTATTTAAAATTTTCATATTTGGAAGAGATGCTTCCCTTTTTTGTTTTCTGACATTATGAACATTTCTGTTCCTATTATTTTTATTTTCTGACATTACGAATAAGTTTTTATTTTGACTGAATTAAGTATTATTTATAAAAAATTCAAAAGATATTAAATATTTTTCTTTCTTTTTGGAAATCAAATTTGATTAATTTCTCAAATACATTGCAAACTATATTTTTGTATAATTTAGAAGCATTTTGTTTAAACTTTGTAAATGTGAGTACCATGCATCCGTATAATAATTATATTGTTTTGATGTACGTTGACTTGAAAAAGCGTGGCAGTTGAGAGTATGTCATGCTCACTTAAATGTCTCGCTGATGGTGGCGCGTGTGTTGGATCATTCGGTTCCCTACAAAATGGTTGAGCTGGATGGTGCTGATCCACGCGTCAAGTTCGTGAACGGGCGCCGTCGGTTGAGACTGGTCATCTCCTAACTTCCATGGCTAATTTTAAATTTTATATTTAGAATTGTTTTTTTTTTTACATTGTCTCACATATAGAAGCAACAAGAATAATGTTTCCAAGTTTTTGTAATACATAACATGATTAAAAAGAGTGTCCATGGAGTTTCTTGCCCGTTCTTCTCCATAGAGATCTACGTTTTGGAATGGGCAACTAGCTTCAACTTTCCAACTGGTCGACTTTTTGACAATTCAAAAGTGCCTGTAAATGGTTTAATTGAAATAAATGCTTTGAGTTTGAGTTTGAGACAATAAAAAATCAGCCCCTACTGTCCCACATCATGAGGAAACCGGCATGTGCAAACCTGCACTGAGCCCGCGTGGTGGATTTCGGCCCACTCGCTCTCACAGTGGCAACAATACACGCTGATTGTCTTGTCCCACTGCTAGATAAAGGACTCGATTCTGCGCTACTTCCTTCCAATTCTCAAGAAAGCCATCCAAATCGTCCCACCATCTCCATGGTCATTGTCATGCATGGTCTACCACGGCCCCGTGTCTCGCATTCAGGGCCACAGTCTTATGTTTTACGGGCACACAGCTCGTTGTACATGCGGCAGACATGTCCTGCCACATTCGCCTTTTGAGTCATGTAAGTAATCAATTTTCGATTTGGAGCAAAAATAATATTCCCACTGCTGGGACAAAGGCTGAGGCTGAGTGGGCTGTAATCCACCGCACGGGTCCAGTGCGGGTTGTAGATGTCAAATATCTTCGAATTTTTGGTTCTCACGATGTTTCTTTCACCACTGCTCACCTGATTGGAGCGTAATTCAATCAAACCTAGTGGTGTTACGATCGTGATCTGTTAAATTAACCCCTAATATACTGCGCTCTATAGCACGTTGGCAAATATTTAGACTCTTGGATATTAGTCAAGACCAAGCTAAGATTAAGAAAAAAATATATATGCAGCTAATTAATAATTGTCAGACTTAAATTCACGCCTTTTCCCTATAAGGTTAGGCATCAACTGCAGAAAGCCAAATCTTTACTTACTCCAAGGACAAAATATCGATTTACTAAAAAATATGTAGCGGCTAGATGTAACAAGTCAACTAAAACTATTTTCTCTTAGAACTTACGAGACAGCTCTCAAAATAGACATTATGTTACAGCTGTGAAACTCACGGCCATTGCCGAGTCATTTTAGGTCGATTTATTTTTAACCAGGAGAAAGCTGGCAATTTGATCCCGTAACCAGTAGGTTATTGAACCAGTTAGAATTACTGATATCAGAGATGAAAAACATATCGTGAGGAAGGAAACCTGTATACTTAGTGTTCAATAATTCTGAAATCACCAACCCATCATAAGTAAGATTATTATTTTCGTGACATTTCTTGGGATCTTGGAGTCCCAGACTTTTAGATGGGGTACGTGGGACCGAAGCCAACTTGCAGAGGCCCGTTTAAATGAGGTACCAATCGACGATTATCCCTTGGTGTAGGAATATTGCAGAATATGGAAACAAAGATATTGGATTATGGGTTTGCCTGGCTAACGTGGACTGGTTATCTAGAGCCATGGAAATTCTGGCCTCTGCCAGGTCAATGTTTTAGACACAGTATACAGATAAAATGGCAGTGGGTGACTTCATCGTCATCATCAACATACGCCATTCAGCTTGATTCTTGGCAACTTTCATCCAGCTGCTACCTGGTGAACCACCTAGCCTGAAAACGTCTACCCCAACGGTCATGGGTTCTATGGCTAATGTGGTCGGCCCATTGCCACTTGGGTGACTTACAAACTCAATAATAACCCTCCAAAAACGGTCGCTAAGTATAGCACATAGTGTCGGCGAACAGGGGGCTATATGTCCTGATGTGCTAATGGAGGAGTGAAGAGGAATTCGACGGCTATCAGGACAATCCAGGTAAGACGGTTACCAGTATCTTATGGGAATATTTCCTTCCTCCCAGCCAATAAAAACACTAAAGAGCAGCTCAAATCTTCATCAGTTTTCACTATTATCAAAATAGAATCGTTACCAGTTACAATAACATCGTAATATATACTAAAGGGTTATAGAACTCATGAATATACATAACTCTTAGTATTGGCTAATTCAGAAATATCAATTCAAACTAGAAGGTACCCAATACATCGAAATCTCATCTCAGTGCCAACCACTTATCAAAAGCAATGTCAAAAACTTTTATACAACTATACCATTCATCCAGCTGCTATATCGTATCTTATTAACTTATTTTATTTAGTGATAAGGCTGATTATTCGACGTAGTCACTAAGTCATGCACGAAAAAATGATCACATATAGTTCTATTTGAGTTTTTAGATGTAAATGTACAGAAGGAGAAAACATAACTGAGAAAACAACTCCTTAAGACCAGGAAAAACAGCCTCTATGCAATTATAAGGAATGATAAATTATACATATACGGAAAACATGCCAATATTAAAGAAAACCAAATTAAAAGTCGACAAAGGGAAATTCTACTATAATATTATAAATGTGAAAGTTTGGATGTTTGAATTTTTGTTACTCAATCACGCAGAAACAGCTGAACGGACTTGGCTGAAATTTGACACACAGATAGTTTGTAACCTGGAATAACACATATAATACTTTTTATACAGATATTACGATACCGTGGGATTATTTTCGACCTCCACGCGGGTGAAGCTGTTGGGAAAAGGTAGTAATATAATAATGATGAAGAGCACTGAACAACTTAGCTGCATACCCATAACGGATGAAACTGGAAATTATAAATTTCGTAATCAAAATCGACGACGGCACACCATTAAAAATACTGTTCTCCAGAATATTCAGTCTTTACAATAAACAGGATATTCTTGAAGTTTCCATTACTCAAAATTCTTAATAAAAAGCAATACGGATCTCGGAAACTCTGAATCTCGGAGACTCAATTTAGTGGATATAAATTCGCAGCATCTCACTGCCGCAGCACTCGAACTGGTGGAGGAGTATGTATTCTACTTCAAGATCATATAGACCGCATCCAGAGAAAAGACATAACGGACATGTCTGTAGAATATGTTATAGAGATATGAGGGGCTGAATTACCTAAAGAAAACCTATTAATTATAACCATGTATTGGAATGTGGTGCCGGACGTAAAGAATAGCACCATCCCATCTCTTCCCGTGGGTGTCGTAGGAGGCGACTAAGGGACTTACTAGAGAATGGGCAGCAGCGTTCTCTATGCATTTTACCACCATACCGCGATCGCCAACCCGCCCGCCAAGCGTGGCGATTATGGCAAGCCCCCCAAATTGGGGGAGGCCTATGTCCAGCAGTGGACGTCTTCCGGCTGAAATAATGATGATGATGATTGGAATAGACGACAAGAAAAACCATTCTATCAAGAAATCCAAAAAAACATTAGATACTCTACACACTAATCTACACTTAATGTAATTATAGGAAGTGAATAAATTAGATTTCTTTTATCTATTATTACTACTTTTATTAGTTATTATTTCGTCATGATAATAATAAGACATATTCTTACTCGTATTTGTAAAAGTATGTTTGGGTAAATAGTATTTATCTTTTTGCTCAAAAAGTTAGTTCTTTTTATTTTAGAAGGTACCGAAATTCTTACGTTATTATTAAAATAATTATTTAGGTGTCGGACATCCAGGTGTTATAAAAAATAATTACAGTTGGCTTTTACAAACAAAGGAAATATTATGTTGTAATGCAAAACATTTTGAACGTCGGAGAGCTACGAAGCTACGCCGTAGAGGGTGCTACGGAATACGTAGCTCGTTCCACAGTGTTATATTCGTAGTCTTTTTCTTCGATTTTTTATCACCCATCATTTATTCATTTGTAAGGAAGTCACTAACACGGCTGTGGGAAATTAGAGACCGATAAAAAATGTAAAAATCAGCCGAGAATGAAGCCGATTCTCAAGTGATTTAGATTCGAAGCAGTTACTTGCATCATGAATACTACTCACAAATGTTTTAAAAACAAAACACACATTACATTAAAGCGCATTTCCTGTGAAAACTATTAAATATTACTAATTTTCCTCTCTCCGTTTTCTTTCATACCTCCACGTCGCATCTAATTTGGCCGGCCAGGTCGTAAAGACACGGGTAATCGCTCGCAGACAGTTGATTAGCTCAAAGCGCTCAGAGAGCTCCGCGTGTTCCGAGCGCTCAACCCGTGGGTATGTGCCCACTTCGTAGGTATCAAGGCCGCTGATGCTGAATGTTGCTGGGTTTGGTTAATCATTTCAAATTTAGAACGCAATCGAGGTGTGGATTCGGGATAAGTGACCGAACTACAAATAGTATGCAGTCACTTGAGTGACATTCGAACTGAATTTGCCTTTTATCTATAAGAGTGGTGATTGGTTGCGCCGTGTATGGACCGCCATCACCAGTGAAATCCTAGTGTTGTAGCGATCGGCCTTATAGATTAGCGTTACTAAAATGTTACCTAAATATCTTATCAAACTCTTGCATTTGAAGTTAAATCTAAGGATTGTAACAAAAATACTATTGGATTTTAGAAAACCAACCTTTTTTTGTAGAAAGTAATAAATATAATGTTAAAACTGATTCCAACCAAACTCCAAAATGCTGGACTGCGTGCGTCCTTTGTTTTATGCTCTGTTGTCAGAAAAAAAAACTAGTCGTTTTTCTTACCAATGAATGGTGGGCATCTATATATACGATACTCATCTATATATACTTTATATTAATACGAGAAGCAAAAACTGTGTACCCCTTTTTACGATAATTACGCGGACGGAGGAGTGTGACATTTGGCCCAGTTACAGTTTATATGGAGAAGGAGTGAAGTTTTATAAAAAGCATGTAATTAATAAACAAACATGGTCAAATTTTGGCCACTGGGCGACCACTGGTATAAATAGATTCGTAAGCTAAGTTTGCCTGTGATAGCTTCCTATGCTCCCATTGTGTACGCCACGATTGCGGTGGTAAGGCCCCTCTTTGAGGAGTGGATTGAGAGGCGCCACGGCGTCCTCACCTTCCGCCTGACGCAGGTCCTCACCGGACACGAGTGTTTCGGGAGGTTCCTGTTTCGCATAAGGCGGGAGGAAACGCCCGGGTGTTTCCACTGTGTAGATCGCCCTGAGGACACGGTGGAGCATACGGTGGTGGTCTGCCCAGCTTGGGCACAGCATCGCCGCGTCCTTGTGGAAGCGATCGGAGGCGGCGATCTGTCGCGTCTGGCCCCCGTCCAGACGATAGTTTGGAGCGAGAGTGCATGGGTAGCCATCACCTCCTTCTGTGAAGCAGTAATGATCGCGAAGAGGGAGGCGGCGCACGTGAGGGAGAAGCAGTATATGTGCCCTCACGGTCCTAGCTGCCCCAGGAGACGCCCTGGGCGTCAGGAATCCCAGGCTGATTACGGCCACCGTGGGCGCGGGCTTGCGGATGGCGAGTAATGTGTAGCTCGCTGTCCGGTAAGGACCAAGCCCGGGTCAACGGCGCGTTGTGTTCTATGCGCGCCTCAAAGAAAAGTCAGCACCAACTGTTGGGGTCGGCAAGGGCCGATGCCTGCCAGGGGTGCAGTTTGTTGGAAAGAGATACCGTCGCCCCTGGCACATAGGTAGTGACACTCCCTCCTGCTCCACCCAGAGCGGGAAGTTACCTATGTTCCTATAGGTAAGAAGCTATCTATATAGTTACTATGTAAAGCTATGAGGTCTTTGCTTCATTCTTGATATAGATACAAGAGTCTCTTTGCTTCATTATTGAAGGTGATGATTGATTAAAGATACAAGTCTTAATTTTTACCAATAACGGCCCATAAATTATAGGAATCGGCCATTAATAAATAAATGATAAGAAAATTGTTTTATTTCTGTAAGTACATTTGAACAAATGGTCGATGTTTCCTATCTGACTTCTCTGGAAAGAAAGGCCAAACCAAGCTAAGAGGTCAGTATCTTTTAAAGTCCAGACATAATCTTGGTCAGATCATGTGAAGACGATGTAGATTGGTGTCTGAAATGGGCTTTTGTAAGTAAGAACCGCACAGATTGAGTGGATCTGTCCAGTCAGTGCACGCACTAATCGTGCAGCTCTAATCAGAACTTAAGGAGCTCAACGATTCGACGAACAATACCAAAGAAAGGGCATTTGGGAAGGCCGCATAAATTACTCTAACTGCCAGACCATGATTACAACTAACTGAGAATTTACATTAATGACTAGGAAGATACGCCAGTCTTCTCACCAGTTTGATCACTGTACGGGTACAGGTAAGTTGACACAAGCGGACGAGATACGAGTGAATATCTTCCCGAATTCCACTGGCTCGATTCAGTTTGACGTAAACCAATATTATTCGACAAATGAAGATAGCTCGATGCTCGTTCGGACTTATAAGTGTTTGTTTTTTTTTATTTGGCATCTCTCAGTTGACCTTGAGAGGCCGTGACTGCTTAACCGGACTTTCCTGAGGCTGCCGTTAAGAGAACTCAACGCCTCCAGCTAGGGGCTTAAAACTACTTAATTTACTAAGCGACACCCCCTGCGGGGTACGGGCCTCGGCTCAGGGCATCACTGGTAGGGGGACAGCAAGTGGGGACAGGCTGGATCAAAATATTGGGATTATTATTATTAATCGGGGAATTTAACTCTACTGGCTCAGCTGCGGCGCGGGCTGGCGTTTCAACAAGCAAGGGACGGTCGGCGGTCTGGACGTTATCCGTCGTTACTCAGGGTCTTCGCGGGGCGCGAGGACCTCGGCGGCGAAGTCGGAATGAAGTGTTTGTTTTAAAATCTGAAATTTATTTATAGACAGACAGATAAATGTTGTGTTTTAAAAATCCGTGAAAGGCTATATACTATCCATACTATAAATTAATGTGAAGGTAAATCTGTGTGTCTATCTGTCGTTTAACTTTTGACGCCCGAACTGATTTCAATTGAATCTGGCAGACAGGTGTACCATTATGATTAAGACATAGGATAGCTTTTTTCCAATGATGCTTTCCAATCTCCACGCGAGCGATACCGCGGGTATTCAGGTTAGATAAAAATTATTATCCTACTAGCTATAGCCAGCGACTTCGCTCGCGTGGAGGTCGGAAGTTATCCCATGGGTACGTATTACCGGGATAAAAGTATCCTATATGTTAATCCAGGTAATAAACTATCCGTGTGCCGAATTTCAAGCAAATCCGTTGGGCCGTTTTTGCATGATTGAGTAACAAACATCCAAACATCTTAACATACAAACTTTCACATTTATAATATTAGTATGATAATTTCTTCGGAGCAAAATCTCTGCCATTCGTTTTCTAGACGTATGACAGACAGACGGACATTTCTGACAGTGAACGACAACAGTTATTCTACATCAAGTATTGTTTTATGTCAGGACCCGTATATTCGCCTTTATAGCCGTAAGTGAGCCGTCACGTGCGAGTAAACAATGATGGTTATTATATACACCGAGAAATTTTAATGGTGGTTTTCCCGCGGCAGAACAACTTGCCATAGGTAAGGAGTAATTTCGAAGCATAGAGTAAAAGTCAAAAAATAAACATGTTTTTGTTTTAAAATAATTTAAAAAAAACGGTCAAGTGCGAGTCGAACTCGTGCGCCGAGGGTTCCATACCTACCCATTATACCGCCATAATAAAAAAGATATGGGCAAATTTAGATATTCGCGAAAACTTGTAAGTACCAAAATTTACCATAATTTTCAACTTTTTTATTTTTTGGAATTTTCCCTTTATTTGTGCTGTAAGACCTTGCTTTTTGCCAAATTTCGTGATTCTAGATCAACGGGAACTCCCTTATAGGTTTTTGATCCAAAACGTATGGGGTACTTCCGGTTCACCTAGAATTGTCAATTTTGAGTGGAAACAAGGTCTTATAGCACATATAAAGGGAAAAATTCGGTTTTTTTTTTTAATTAAGGAAAATTTTGGTACTTAGAAATTCTCGCGAAAATTTAAATTTGCCTATATCTTTTTATCGTGTTGACTCAGGACCTTGATTTTTATACACCTAATAGGGACTATATACCTCAGTATCTGGTATAAATTTCAACTTCCTAGGTCCACCCGTTCCTGTGAAAATTGGTGGTGACACATGGATAGACAAACGGACAGACGGACAAGAGAGTGATCTTATAAGGGTTCTTTTTACCTTTTGAGGTACGGAACCCTAAAAATAATTATTAACTCTAAAACGTGAGAATTAATACCAACACTAGAGGTAACTTGAACAGCGATGCATAAATGTTCAAAGCAAAATAAACTTTTTCACAATGATTAATCTGACAATTTTTGTTTCTAATATTTTTATTTGTTTATAAAACGATTGTATTACCAAGACAAAACCATTTTGCTGCGGGAAAACAACCATTAAAATTTCTCGGTGTATAGTCGACTTCGTAATTGCTTTACTGCTGCTACTGTTGCTGCTGCTGCAGGCTGTGTACCTCGGTGTTAGGCGTGTAGCAGTGATTCACATGGATTGATGGTTTTAGGTTAAGTAATTAGAATAGGAATACTAACATAGGGTTAAGGAATATTGTTACTAACACAATTGAGTCATGTTACTTGATGAATAAAGATATTATTAATTTTACTACTTATGACTACAATTCCCAGTGAATTGAAACTTCAGTTATGTTGAAACTATGTAATTGACAAGGTGAACTGCTTGATCTTGTGAAGACAATGGATGCGAGAATCACAGAACCCGTCGAAATGGCGATACTGAGGGAGGCCTTCGTCAAGCCTTTGACGTCACAGAAAAATGGACCATATCGCTTTAGTTTGTCAATCAACCTGCTATTGCTTGACCACTTTTGACAACCTGTAAATTCCTGTAAATTGAAACTTAACTTGGGTTGAAGTTATCTAACTGTCACGTAGAAAAATATACCTTGTCGTTTTATGACGCGCAAGGGACATTCAGCCTTAGGGTGATAAATTCAACACCAAGTCTAGTCGAGACTTGGTGTATGTAACCATGGGCACAATACTTGGCCGTAATTATAAAGTTTTAGAAAGCAGTGCCATGTAGATCGTTGCGTCTGTCACTAATACCTGAGTGGATAAATGATAAAATGATTTTATTTCTGTAAGTGGGTTTATACAAACACTTACACGTCAATTATATTTTAAAAACTAATAATACGAGGTCGGCGTTTCCTATCTGACTACACTAAAAAGAAAAGCCGAAACAAACTCAGAGGTCACAAACTTTTAAACTCCAGACATAGTCTTGGTCAGATCATGTGAAGACGATGTAGATTGATGTCTGAAATGGCTTTTTGAGGAAAGAACCACACAGATTGAGTGGACCTGTACAGTCAGTGCACGCATTTATCTATAATCGTGCTGGTCAACTCAAAACTTGGGAAGATCGACAATTCGACGAACAATTCCAAAGAAAAGTCGTTTGGATAGGCCACATAAATGACGCAAGCTCCCAAACCATGATTGAGATTAAAACTAATGTGAACAAAAATAATATCAAAAACCTAAACCACTTAGTCTTCTCATTCACAGTAAGTTATCAAAATAATAAAATACTTTACAAAGTAAATATTCATGTCATTGTATATTTAAAATTAATTAATGTCAATGTGTATTAGTATAAAAAGTGCCCCCGTGCCTCGGAAAGCGCGTTAAGCCGTTGGTCTCGGCTGTCATTCGTGGATCTTTGATGGTCGTTACGGGTCGTCAGATGCTGGAAAGTCTGACAACCAGTCCTACTAAGAGGTACCGTATTACCCAGTAAATGGCTTGTGTAACATACATAGGTAGTCGCTCTAAGTAAAATACTGATATTCAGCTGCATCCTGTTAGATTGGAAAGCGACCCCAACATACACTCGAGAGTACACACACACACACACACACACACACACACATACACACACACACACACACATACACACACACATTACATTACATTACACACACACACACACACACATTACATTTAGAACAACATTAGGGTCACATAAAGATATCCGAAAGTCTCGGAAACTAAGAATGCTAGCTTAACGAAATAAATTATGTTTAATAGACCATCAAACGTTCCTTAAATGAAAGTAATAAAATATATGTGTCACTTTGTATGATATTCATAAAAAATTACATAAACAAAACACTAACTAATCTCATCTTATATCAAAAATAGAACAGCAATTTATTTTTCTACCACTATAAAAATTTCTTGAGTTTTAGTGCTTTGGACCTACCCCCACGTGCTGTCATGACTGCGGTTATGCGGTTTGGCATGCTGTACACAAAGTTTCTTAATATACGATGTTGGGAAATATTCTCTCATTCTTCTACGAGCTTTTGAAGCGTGATCGGGAAAGTTTCGGTGTCTCACACATCGTCCGAGCTCGTCAGGAGCATGGTCGATTGGACTGAGGTCCAAGCTGCGTGCAGGGACAATCCATACAGTTAATGTTCACCTCTTAAAGGTAAGTCATTCGCAATTTCACCAGTATAAGGCCGGGCTTTGTCATGCATAAAGGTAGCAGTCTCTTACAAATTGACCATAAATGAGCCAACATATTGGTTGATGGTCCGACACTTTGACCGACTTGGGAATTGATCCCGGAACCGCATGCTCAGCATTAGCGCTTGCAACCACTAGAACAACGTGACAGTATATAAGAAAGTTATACAAATTAATATTTTCCCTCCTCATTAAAGTTTTTTAAACTTGATTTGGTCGGTTTTCTATCCGATAACTCTAAGAATCACCAAAACAAGCCACAGATCACAGTCTCTTTTAAATTTCAGGCTTTATCTTGATTAGATCATGTAGAAAATAATGACGAACTAACCTTATCAAACCTTAAATCAGTATCGGAGAGCTGAGGACGCATACAAATAGTAACATACAGCCTCATCTGGTTAGGTCTAGCTATTCCCTAATATTATTTGGAAAAAGGCTGAAAAAACGTGTGAATCGAATTTAACATGAGATCCTGATTGGAAGTTATAGTTGCAAGTTATGAACCCTCGTTGTTGTTGTTGTGTGTGCTCGTAAGCGTTACTGCAAAGATTGATTCACAGGTCGGAAAAACTTTAATTGGTTTTTTCTATCACAAAGAACAAGGATAACGATCTCATACAAGCTTGGCGCAGAAATGGACAAAAATAAAACAAAATGTATTATGAAGCAATAATAGTGCTTACTTCGTACCTAAATAGGTCGTAGCAAGGACAACCTCCACAAATAGGGGTTTATGGTTGGCTCAGACCTCCGCGGAAGTCTGAGCCGTCCGTCGTGTGTATGCGGCGTCTCTCCACAGACTGGCTTACCTCTCATCTTGCACCACATGCCCTGTCACCAATACACGTGAGGACCTAGTGGCTGCGTCAGCGAACGGTATTCGCGTTGCTGAATTTTGAGCCAAACAATTTAGAAAACTATGCGTTACATACATTTTTTCGTTTTATTTCGCCATTAACACGCTAAAATGAAGTTTTGGAAACCCCATGTATATTTTCGTTCGTCGTAAAACTTCATAGAGGGCCATAGGCCCCTTCGCAAATCTGATGGCTTCCCGGAGTCCACGGACTTCCTACAGATTTAATATCACTCCAATGTAACGACTGTATCTCAAATGATTAAGTTGCTATGCCCCAGTGTTAAGAATGTTAGATCTATGTTAGAAACCAGGCAAAATCAGAGTTGTCCGATATGCAAGTTATATGTAGCCGAGGTAAATTGCAATGCAAAGATCCTTAGTTCAAGAAAGCCGAATCATTGTAAAATGCACAACTGTTTACAAGAAATACATCCAATTATATTTCTAATAAACGAATCCCTAGAAATGATAACAATATATTTGTAGACAGGTGCCCGTCATAAAAGAAAAAAAAAAAAGATTTTTTCATGTCTTTTTTGCATAGAGTGATGGAACTCAAAACATAATGAAACATACTTTAATGCATCAAAAACATCATCAAAGTCACCTCTTTATTAATTATCTTTAAAACCAGTTTATCCCTTCAATAACAATTTTTTTTTCTAATTGAAAATATACCATAAAATTTCTAATGCCAAACTGCATTCAGTGATGGATTATTATTAAATAGTTAATATCTAATTTTATACGATTTTAATTGCATTTTTACGACAATGCTTCCTCATTTATTATTCGAATTTATTACAACAGATTTTAACCCGTATCGGATTGCAATAAGAACTATTATCGCTCATGACGACAATATTTAAAGTTACCAGGGCCTTAAATAATTAACATATATTATTCCTATGCTCAGTTATGGCGAGCAACGAAAGCTGTGGTGTGATTTCAAAAATTACCAGTTATATTTTAAATATTATTAACTTTTTGTCCTGTGCTAGGCCATACTTTATCCATGTCTTTTCTGATTGGTAGCCCGTAACCTTACTTTGGGCCTTTTTGGCGAACTATGCACCTCTGTCCATCCTTTTAAGAATTACAGGTGTGGGTGGTTTTCTATCAAAATATTGAACTTGTTACGGCAATTTTCTTTCAAGTACATTTTCAAAAGTTCCTTGGTGCTATGTAGTAGGCTGTGCGAATAACGTGCAGTTAATTCCCGCTAAACTGGGCACACTGGGCAACACTGGGCAATAGTGGGCATACTGCTGTAAGCACGTGACTGAGTTAGGGCCGCCCCGCGCCATACGTCACCCGCCTCCTGGGAATAGCGCATAGCACGTAACCCGACGTGCTTCATTCGGCTGTAGAAGACGTGAGCTTGAGCATTCTAGAATGGGTAGGATTTCTTTGTTTTAAAACAAGACGTTATAGTTTCAAGACTTTAGGATTATTTTTTTTGGTGAGTCGTGTAAGCTTAAACAGCGCTTTATTTGCTGATGCATAGCATAATCGACTAATAATGTTCCTACGGTTGGGTCAGGCTTCCTGTGTGTGAGAGAGAGCAGCCAGTCAGCCACCACGCGGGCCCAGTGCGGATTGTTAGATGCACATGCCCTTGAATGTTTAGTTCTAGGATTCTTTCATTGTCTTTAGAGCAGTGGTGATTAAATAAATTACACAAAGTGAAACACCTCTCTGGGTTCGAACCCTAGACCTACAACTCGTTACTGGGCAACGATTGCTTTCATTTATACTAAATGATTGTAAGTGCGTGTCCAATAATATTTCCATAAAAAACGTTGGCAAATGATTTCATATGACATTGTATAAAACACTTGATATTATGCAGGTATGTGTAATAACATGTGCTTTACTGAACTCAAATATTAACTGGTTCCGCCCTGAAAAATGCGGGGCAGGATTCTTGGAACATACGAGTAAACATCTAACATAATAATTTATACTAAAACATGTGCAAAAAGCCACACAAGCCGCGTGGCCGAAGGAATTTCCCATCGGAAAAAAGGTCGAATTTCCATCGAATATGGGAGTTCTTAATGGTTGATGCCTATCATTTACGGAAGGTTGTTACTTAAAATTAAGACGCCTGTTTCTTTACCAATTATGACGCAAATACCTATACTCCATAGGTTTAGGTAGTTAAATAAAGGTAAACAAATCGTAAACAGGGTTTTTTATAGTTGACACTTCCTTGATTAAAATACGGCGTAACAAAATCAAATTTATTTTTCGATTTATACGATAGTTTCATCTTTTATTAATAAATATTAAACTTAATTTATTTATTCTTAAACTACTCTTTCTAGATGTAATTACTTGAGCACATTTTTTTTGTTAGATCAGTTATAATAATAAAATATTTTGTAATCTGCCTATTGTAAAGAGCCCAAAATTACAGGTTCCCTAAACCTTTTAGAAAATACAACGATTAGCTAAAATGAAAAGTAGGTACAACTGTGATGCAGTAGGGCAACTGAAGTGGCAAGTATTACGTTTAGCCGGTAAAACAGACTTTGACAATGCTCTCAACAATCGACATTTACGATTTTGCGAGTGCGTTTCGATTTTGTTAAATTGTGTTATTATAGCTAGCAAAAGAATTGATGATACAACGGAACGATGTATTATTAATGTGACAGATAGTTCATCAGATTCGGATTCAGATTCAGAATAGAGCCTATTGATTATAAATAATATGATCTTAACATTTGAAATAAAAGGTTTCGCATCTATGAGTCACGTGGTTTTTTGTTTACCTTTATTTAACTACCTAAACCTATGGAGTATAATAGCTTTGCATAGTAGATTATCTCTTATGAAAATAGCTATCACAGGTAAAATTAGGTTAGGAAACTATTTATATGACCAATTTGGCAATAAAAATGCTATCAATGGTAAGTAAAACGACTCGTTTTTCTTTATAGGAACCGAGCATAAGTTATGTTTGAAAGCCTTTCATGATTCTAGACCCAGTAGTTTCAGCTCTGCGTTTGTAATATCTTGCTTTTAAAAGAGTGTCCTTGGTGTTTCTTACCCGCTCTTCGCCATAGATATCTACGTTTTGGAATGTGCAACTAGCTTCAACTTTCTGAGTGACCGTCTCTTTGACAGTTCCATAGTGCCTGTAAATTTAAGACTTAATTAGGCAAACCATGTAAGTGTTGTGCACACATTTACCTAAGTGATAAGTTCATTGTAGTACCATATAAATTACTTATGACTAATATTTATGTTATCGTTTATGTGAACTAGTCGTTGGAGTGCCATAATAAATAAATAAATAATCTACGACTATTGTAGCCAATAACCCTGATATTGTGGTGATAGATCGACGAGAGCGTCGTGCAATGATTGTTGATATGGCTGTCCCTCATTACGAGAATCTCATGAAAGCTGAGCAAGATAAGAAAATCAAGTATCTTGACTTAGCTCACGAGGTTGTCGATATGTGGGACGTGGACTCAGCAATCATTGTGCAGATACAGTAAATGGCCTAATAGCGAAGAGCCTCGACCAACACCTCAACAGGCTCTCATTGCGCGGCTGGATCAAGGGCTTGACTCAGAAAGCAGTACTCCTAGACACGGCACGCATAGTCAGCAGGTTCCTTTCTCTAGAGCCCTGACCACCGACATCTTGGACCATGCTCCTGATGCCGACAGGCCACTATTTTTAATATTTTTAAATATTTTTGTATGATTTTTGTAAAAATATTTATTTATTATATTAAGTTTATTATGTATGAAAATAAATAAACGAGAAAAAATTCATAAATAAATCAATCAATTAATAAATGGTTTAATTGACCAGTAGTCGCCCAGTCGTCGAAATTCGACCATAGTTCATTTAAAACTTAATGTATTTTTAATGCATTATTATATTAAAATATTATCATTCTGCACTCCTTTTCCATATACTTTAACTGCGCCAAACGGCATACTCCTCCGTCCGCGAAATTTTCGTAAAAAGCGGTACAAAGTTTTTGTTTCACTTGTTAATCCTACTATCCCACTAATATTATAAATGTGATACTTAGTTTGTATGTTTGGATGTTCAGATATTTGGATGTTTGTTACTCAATCACGCTAAAACGGCTAAATGATGAGGCACACAGATAGTTTATAAACTGGATTAACACATGGGATACTTTTTTATTCCAGTAGTACGTTCCCGTGGGATAACTTTAGACCTGCACGCGGGCAAAGCCGCTGGTAAATGCTAGTATATAGATAATTTTTTTAAGTTCAAGTTTGAATGAGTGAATGAATTTAAAGTTTAAAGTGGATGTTCAGATGTGTCATGTGAATAGAGCAACCCAAAAATCTTTTCTCTCCACTTCACCTTCCTGCGTATTTTTACACGCTTTACATTAGCTTCACTTGTATTTTGTTGGTTTGTTTGTTTGTATGTAACCGACTCCTTTGAGCGCGATTTTGACCCACTTTAAACGGTCAGATTTCATTGAAACTTCGTAAACTTGTCGAGGACCGATGACAATTCAATAATTTAAAAAAAAAATGAGAAAAAAAAACACGTTTTTGTAGTTAACAGAACTAAAAAATAGAAAATAAATAATAGTTTTAACTATTATTTTTTTGCCCCATCTCCACCGCAGTAGTTTACGTCCTATAAGCTTCGTCCGGGTATCTTGGGCGATACATTTTATCGTCGGACGGCACCGAATTATATTATACAACTATGTGTAGTTATAGCTACAGCGGTCGCGCTGAACATGGCTTGTTTGTAACCTGAAGTAACCATACTTGGTATAGAATACTTGTCTGTTATGTTACTATTTATTATAAGCCTGTAATGTTACGTCTTTTCTATACATGTTGAATTTAAATTGATAAATTAAATAAGTACTCAATTTTATATTAAATGAATATTCAATTTTAATTTATAAGTGCAACTCAAAATGTTATCCAACGTGGCAACGCTGCCAACCAATTTGGATGCCCAAATTTACCACTGACAGCGAAGCAGACGATGTTTTTTATGCCCAATGAGCCTTTCCTTTTTTTTCGTTAATATACTTGTACATAATATACATGTTATGTATGATGAGATCGTCATAGTTGCGGGAAACACGTGGATGAGAGACGCACGTAACCGAGAAGTATGGCGCAAAGAGGCTGAGGCCTGAGGCTTATACCCAGCATTGGGTGATTCCTGGCTGAGATGATGATGATGAATCATATACTTGTATGTATTCAGACTTAGATTGTATATTCTATTTAAGATTTCTTATAAATTAAACATTAAAGGAAATAGAATACAAGTGTGGGGGGAAAATCGCTCTTATACTGTTCATTAAGCAGATTTTTAAATGCTAATAGGATTATGAAAGTCGTTGTGCTTTTGTTTGGGGTGTCATCAACGATGCGACTGAGTTGTGTGGTGTTGTGAGTTACTGCACCGTGTACGGTCCGCCATTTATACAGGGTGGCATCGACGCCCAAATAGAAATGTACCATGATTTTAGACCCCCTAGAGTACTTCTGATCAGACCATGTCCCACTTGCTAGAATGCCGTAAATGCCCTGTCATCTGCACCTTGGATGATCTCAATAAAGCTGATGCCGCAATAAATGTGGCTACCTACTGGGTTAAAACTATATACAAAAAAGTGTACGAGTAACATCGACACGAAAAGAAGAAGAAGCGTAGAATTAATGGTTCAACGGTAATCAAAATCAAAATCTTCTGTTTCATCGAAACAAGAAATTCAAAAAAAAATTGTTAGTAATAAATTGGACAAAACATTCACTAAACATTACAATAACACTAAATTATAACAACAAAATTAATAAAACAAATGTCAATAGTTGGTCGTTTAGGTACTCATTAATTGTGTAATATGCTTTTATGTTTGATAAATTAAGGACTGCCTTTTTGAAATTGTGTATGTCAAGATCTTTTATTGAATTGGGAACTTCATGAAAATGAAAATCATGAACTGAATTCATGGTAACTAGTATACGAGTAACTGTATACTAGTGCTGTGATATTCTGGCTACCCATTGGTGGCTTGAATTTGTAACATGTTAATTTTGAGTAGCGTCGCGGACAGTAGGCCTTAGCTTAATAAGGTATCGAGTGCAAAGAAAAAAGCTTAACATTATTAATATTGATTGATATCGCATGAATGGCTGCTCGGTTTGTAATTAAGATCAAAATGGTCACTTCTCAAATTAATATTTCGTAGCTACCATTCAAAAGACAATCTAACATCGCCTATTTTTATGTTCTGCGTGGAATAATAAACGCGGAGGTTATAGTCATATGTCATAAGTGCACTATCCATGGACATATAAATTGCCAGTTAGAATCTGGCAGCATTATAAAGTAGTATGTACTTAGGTAAGTTCATGTGGAGGCGATCGTCGTCGGTGCTACAGCTACGAGTATGTACAGGTAAGTAATTGTAGCAGGCTTTGTTTTAGGGCAACTTTGTGTGTTGTGAGCACCAACACGCTGCCATCACACATTTGGCTTCTTCAGGCAAAGAAAGTCTTTTTGCTTGCATGCAGTCTAATACAACGTTAAATCACGTCAACAAAAAGTCGGTATTTTTTTTCACTACATGTATAAGCGGTTATACCTTGGGGAAAACACAGGAAAGTTGCCATACTTGAAATCACTCCAAATCGCTCACTACAAAAAGCAAAATACTTTTTGTGTAAAACAGGCCGATACTTCGGTTTTTTATCTACAAAATTATGAAAAGAAAAAAAAAAGTATTTTTAATATTCCCAGAGTATTAGCGATTTTTACGGACCTCTATATTTTGTAACATCTATCTCACACGGGGGATAGTCGCACAGAGACATGCGATACGACCAACTTGGTGGTAGTTGGAATGTCTTATGATAGATTAATAAAATAGCATGTGATTCATTCGCGAAACTAGAGCAATAACAATCGGGGCAACTGTCCTGGCTTTACACTATGCTAATTTCTTCAAGCTACGTCACCGCGCCGTATCACTATAAGCTCACAAAATCGTCACACACACACATCCACACAGAGCCACCCACCCCCACATGCATTCTAGTTACGCATATATTCATATCGTTGTACAGTCAGCGTCAATAATACCGCGACAAACAGACTGTTCAAAATGATCTAAACGACTATGAAAATTAAATATTAACTCAATGACACAATGAATGTTTCAGAATGAAGGCAGTACACGACAACTGTCATTCTGACAAAACTTCATCCAATTGAGATAAATTTTAATTTCATAAGTTGTTGAGATCATTTTGAACAGTCTATTCGTCCCGATATTTTTGACGCTGACTGTATGTACACATGCTACACATCAATTTATACGTTTCCATTATAAGCTAATTTGATCTCCGTACAGTGCGAGATCAGCGTAAACTGGAAATATATAGCTTGATGTGTAGCCGTGTGTACATGACGTGTAGTTGCGTCACATTTCATGTTAGGTACTTATGGTCGGATTTCGACAATAATTCATTTAAAACTTAATGTATTTCTAATGCATTATTATATAAAAATATTAGCTTTCTGCACTCCTTCTCCATATGAACTTTAAGAGCGTTCTACCCACGCGGGCTGGTAACGGCGCATTTATGGCGGTTTTTCGTGATTATACCATAAAATCCAAAAAAAAGTTAAAAAAAAAATTCAGCCATGCACTTAGATCGTTGGTATTTTCAAGTTTGTCCATCAACTTAGTACGATTAAATGTTTTTATTAAAGAGTAAATATTAAAAATAATTATAAATACCTACGATCTAGAATAAAAATACAACTTTTTTTTGTATATAATGAAATAATCACGAAAAACTACTACAATTGCGTTATTACCAGCCCGCGTGGAGCGAACGCTCTTAACAGTAGCAATTTTCATACTCCACCATCAAAGTTTTATAAATAGATGTTTGCTAGTAAGTATGAAAAGCAGAATGTCACTTATAATTGTCATTTATTTTGACATTACAAACACGCACTTCTGTTTTATTTATTTGTGTAGACTGGAAAATAGTGCGCCAGTCAACGAATATTTGAATAACCGGATGCCGCTCAAAGAGTTAATTGATTCTTGAATAGGTACCTATATTAAAAGGAATATCGGTGTACAATATGTAGAACATTGTTAAAGGTTCTTGCAAGGTATTTCAGAAATCACACTTTTTTATACAAATCTACTTTTGTGTCATACCTACTAGGATTCTACTTACAATTTCAGTATAAAAGTACCTACGAAATAGTACAAGTTTGCACCTATACCCACTTGCGTAGGTATAGGGTAGGCACTAGGCAGTCGGTTATATGTCTACCTATCTGGGGGGAGCACTCAGATAGGATTATCAAAAATGAATTCTTAAACGGTACGCAACGGCGATCGTATACGAGCGAAGTCACTGGCAACAGTTAGTAGGTATACAGGATAAGTTTTAACCAGTACGCAAACTGTAACCATAAATTCAGCATATAATTCTAGACCCCCAGAGCAAAATTTTTTTCATAGGTTATGCAAAAAACAATCAGCTGTTGCATACATTTTGACTGTGTAAGTATTTCACTTTTCTTTGAAACTACAGATTTTTTTTTGTATAACAGACGAAAAATTTCTGCGCTGGGGGCCCTAGAATGATATGCTGAATTCATGGTTACAGTTTACACACTGGTTAAAAACTTATCCTGTATAAATACCCATGTAATGAAATAGGGAATTAAAAAACAATAATTTCAACAGAACGCAAATGCAACAAAAAACAAACATGAAATCAATTGGCACGTAAGCTAATAAAATTGTTTGCTTATAATACAAAACTGTTCAGTGCCCCGTTTGCATTAAAATTGTATGGTAAAAGTGCCTCGAGCATTTAGCTAGTGAAACATGTTTGCTCCTCTTAATTCCGTACTCAACTAGTTTAAATAACGTTGAGCATTTGTCTGTATTGATTTATTGGCTGCGTTGAGTTAACTTCATGCGGTTTTTGTAATTTCGTTTCCGTTTCGATACCTAGTTTTAAACGTAATTACTAGGAAATTAACTAAATAGGTTTTAACATTTCATGTTACTTTTAATTGATTGAATTATTATTGATTGAATTATTGACAGGTGTGGAATGTTTTAAAATGATTATTGATAATTCGTATTCGGCTCGAAGGACCATGTTCACTGTTCAGAGATGTGGAGGAATTTTTCAACTCCAGATTTTAGTTTTTTGTTAGGTTTAGTTTATTAAAGGATATTTAATGTGTATAAGTAGTTAGGTAATTCAGTAGAATAAAAACTTTGTACTGGAATTCTAAGTAATATTCCGTGAGGTGTGAACCTTAGAAGTTGGTCAAGACTAGCTGATGTCAAATCACAGGAACTTGAAGAAACAAACTTCCAACACCCGTTACAGTATACCTATCAATGTTTCTGAATTCTGAGAAAGCGGCGTATAGGTGGCGGAATATGGCCCACTCCATATACAGAGAGGAGGCGTATATTCCAGCAGTGGGAACATTATAAGCTGAGTATGCTTTCAAAATTAACCTCTACTAGACCAGTCACCGTAGACGAAAACATCACCATAGGTCGAAAAAATTCACTGTAAGTACTGATTTTTTGGGATGTTGTTAGCATAGATTCCAATAGTGTAAAACAAAATTATTCAGCATCGAAAATCTGTGTTAAATTCGTGATGCTCGAAAAATCACGAACATTTCGAAGTTTTTCAGTTTTTCACTCATAACTTCTAAAAAGGCGCATCCTACGCTTATACGTAGGTACCAAATGTATACTTTTAAAATGTGTAGTGGTAACTTATTCACCCCACACATTTTTAAAGTATACATTTACCTACCTATACCTACATGATGAAAGTGAAAAGCATCGGCTTTTACTTATTCTTCTTAGCGTCTCGATAGCAATGTAAATTCATTCAGCTCAGAATTTGGCTACGAGATTGTCACTTTCATCAGCGTCCATCAACTTTTACATCAATCACCAAAACTCCGCAAAATCTTAAACCCAACTTTTGCATCCCCACATTCAATTACAATATTAACTACACATTTCTTCAATCAACAGTATTACCCCTAATGATTAGCCTTAGGCATTCAATCCCCCACAACAGAGCTTGCCAAACAGAGGTTCATCCAATTAGACGCCAAAGTAAACATCTGCAGATTAACCAAATAATGTTTGTGTAACAATGGATCACGAATACATTCGATATTAGGGGCTGATCACGGGCAAACACGCTGCATCTATTGTTGCTTCACGTTCTGTGAAGACCAGGCCTTTGTGGGTTGTACCTGCGTACATAGGGAGGCTGTATACATAGGCTTTTGTTGCTACCTAGCGATACAGACATTCATCTACTGTGTGCTCGACTAATCAATGAGGTTTGTGTTGAAGATGGTCATTGACAGTCTTTGATTATTCTGTGTTATGTGTGATATTGTTACTTAGCAGTGTGTAGATATTGTTTGAAGACTGTGCTCTTTGTTTTATATGTTTAAATGTTAGGAAGAGTGGAGACTCAAACTCAAAGCATTTATTTCAAATAAACCAATTACAGGCACTTTTGAATTGTCAAGGTCGGTGAGATAGGAAGATGAAGCTAGTTGTCCATTCCAAAGCGTAGGTACCTATGGAGAAGAACGGGCAAGAAACTCCATGGACACTCTTTTAAAATCATGATTTTGTTACAAACAGTTGGTTACATCATTATGTTGAAATTATCAATGTGAGAACGATGTAAAAAGACGTGCACATTATAAGCGTCCGTAATTAAAACAAAACAAAAAAACTTGAGAGGCGTCAAGGGACACCCGGATGGAACGAAGTTCCAGTACTTGCAGCCAGTACTTGCCGCGCTTACTGGCGGCCGCGCTTACTGCGGCAAGTACTGGCGGCAAGTACTGGCGGCAAGTACTGGCGGCAAGTACTGGCGGCAAGTACTGGCGGCAAGTACTGGCGGCAAGTACTGGCGGCAAGTACTGGCGGCAAGTACTGGCGGCAAGTACTGGCGGCAAGTACTGGCGGCAAGTACTGGCGGCAAGTACTGGCGGCAAGTACTGGCGGCAAGTACTGGCGGCAAGTACTGGCGGCAAGTACTGGCGGCAAGTACTGGCGGCAAGTACTGGCGGCAAGTACTGGCGGCAAGTACTGGCGGCAAGTACTGGCGGCAAGTACTGGCGGCAAGTACTGGCGGCAAGTACTGGCGGCAAGTACTGGCGGCAAGTACTGGCGGCAAGTACTGGCGGCAAGTACTGGCGGCAAGTACTGGCGGCAAGTACTGGCGGCAAGTACTGGCGGCAAGTACTGGCGGCAAGTACTGGCGGCAAGTACTGGCGGCAAGTACTGGCGGCAAGTACTGGCGGCAAGTACTGGCGGCAAGTACTGGCGGCAAGTACTGGCGGCAAGTACTGGCGGCAAGTACTGGCGGCAAGTACTGGCGGCAAGTACTGGCGGCAAGTACTGGCGGTAAGTACTGGCAGTAACTACTGGCGGCAAGTACTGGCGGCAAGTACTGGCGGCAAGTACTGGCGGCAAGTACTGGCGGCTTGCTTTCTATAAGAGAGAGAGAGAGAGAGAGAGAGATATGCGCACGCCGCACAGCTTACAATAGCTTACTATAGCAAAAAGTGTCGTGCCAACTTTTCGTAATATTTTTTTCCGTCTAGCCCCCTTTCACAACGCGCGATAAGGAACTTCGTTCCAATAAAATAACAATTTAGAAATTAAAATAAGCCGTGGGAGCTAAGAGATGACCAGTCCCTACTGGCGGCGCCCGTTCACGAACATGACGTATGGATCAGCACCATTCAGCTCAACCATTTTGAAGGGAACTTAATGATCCAACACACACACCACCACCAGCGAGACATTTGAGTGAGCATGACATACTCTCAGCTGCCAGGGCACATTCAAGTCAATGAAAGACGTACCCTGTAAATGTTAGCTATATAGTTAGGACATAGTGCTCACACATATACTATGCAATTATACAATACTAAAAGTTTGAATTTATACAATGCAAATGTATCTAGTTTTACAGTCTTCAGCAGCTCCAACAATGTTTACAAATGCTATTCAATTTAGTTTAAGGTACCTTGTGGAGCAGGACAAGCAACGTTTAGCCAAGCATTTTTGTCAGCGATATAATCCCCCAACTTATAATAAGCATGGCTGCATAGTTTGCGTTTTATACAAGATTTAAATTTCGTTTCATTCAGTTGGAGTATGTGGGGAGGTATTTTATTGTAACATTTTAAACAGTACCCCATGAAGGATGAATCTACTTTAGCCAGTCTGAAGCCTGGTTGAACTAATTGGTCCCTATTTCTAGTCCTAATGGTGTGTCTTTCACCTCTTTTACTGAAAAGATTTAGATTTTTCCTGACGTACATGATGTTCTCATAGATATATTGACAAGGTACCGTCATGATATTAATAACTTTGAACAGTCCTCTCAGAGAATCCCGCCTACGGAGGCCATATATTGCTCTACTGGCTCTTTTCTGCAGAATAACAATAGACTCGATATCTGCAGCCCGTCCCCATGAGAATGTTGGTGACAATTGGATTGGATACTATATATGCACCATATGAATAGGTATTCATGTTTTTAAGTTATATGCCAGATATAATGGTGACTTGCATTAAGCTTAAAAACATAAACTGTTCTGGCCTAAAAATGCGATGCTCTCTAAACTTGTTTAGCATTTTTTTCTGGTAATTTTCATATCATGTCACATAGCTCTTTGTATCCGCTACCAAACTCCTAACCAATCGGACGGCATAGACATAGTCAAATGTATTGGATTGGCAAAGACTACCAAAAAGCTGATATCAATCTTTTTGAAAGGCGATTGCCTAGGGCCACTTTGAGTTACCTTTAAGTAAGGCATAGATCAAACCAGCCACAAATTTCTCCGTTCTATAAGCAGTCCTACCTAGCACCACCTTGCTCAAACCACCCAACCATGTGTCATCTATCCTTGATCATAATTCACGCACTGGTTTCCACTGTTTGCTTCCACGCAAATAGGGTAATTCGCCGTTGTATCTACCACTATATTGCGCTATGAATAATTGAGGGGTGGCCAGAAGTCGACGTGGTTTGATTTAGTGCAAAGTCGAAGTCGAAATAGGCACATAAAAGTCACTTTGTCACCATAAAATTGCGTTCATGTGATAGTATTTGAAGTTAAATTGGGATTCTGCAGTGAGGTTATGTTAATTTCACTCTTTATTGGACGGGTCGAAAGAGACATACTTAAATGATAAATGATTTTATTTCTGCAAGTAGGTTTGTACAAACACTTTTACACGTCAAACATATTTTTTTTTAAACTAGATGAGGCCGGCGTTACCTATCTGACTACTCTGAGAAGAAAGGCCGAAACAAACTCAGAGGTCACAGTCTTTTTTAAAGTCCAGACATAATCTTGGTCAGATCATGTGAAGACCATGTGGATTGGTGTCTGAAATGGTCTTTTGAGGAAAGAACCACACAGATTGAGTGGACCTCTCCAATCAGTGCACTTGATTGTAATCGATTGAAATAATGGCTATACAAACTTCAAAACTAGGTAGAAATTATCAGTACCTACTATGATGCTTCCCTACTATAGAAAATTATGATGATCCGTATGGATAACTAGCCTTCTGCCTTCTGCCCACGCCTGCGCACGCGTGGATGTTGTAAATTACCCCACAGGAACGTACTACCAGAGTGAAAAGTATAGCTTAATATGTTCTTCCTAAGGCTACCATGAATCAGGTTGACAAATTTGATCGAAATCCGTTTTGTGGTTTAGGCGTGAAAAGGCTGCGTACAGACAGTTATTTTTTTTATTTAAAATAATAAAAGTATGGATGATGCTTTCCTACCATCATTTGCCTAGCATTTTCCCAGCTATTTTGTGGTCGGCTCCCAGTCTAACCGGAATAACCAGAATACCAGTAGTTTCATAAAGCGACTACCTATCTGACACCGCAATCCAGTTACTGCGTAATACGATTCCCCTTGGTAAGACTGGTTGTCAGACTTTTGGGCTTCTGACTACTTGTTACAACACTCTGAATGACGAATGACAACAGGGACCAAAGCTTAACGTGCTTACCGAGGCACGTTGGTGTTCTTGGTATGTATAGATGGTCACCCATCCACGGTCCAACCACGGCAGACGTAGCTTAGCCTGTTATATCGACCTGTGTGGCAGAACAGATCGTGGTTTTAAAAGAGACTGCCTGTTTTCAGTTAAATAGGTGACATCTTAATATAATGCGTAAATAGTATTGCACTATTGGATTTCCAGCTGAAAATCCATTAAAAACCCATTAGTGCTAAATGAGCTTTAGTATAAATGAAATAGCATTTATAAATGGTGTAATACTTATCACCAACACTCGATACTTATGATAGATATTTTGCGACTGAGTCTGCTTTGAGACTCTACTTTTATTTATTTCATGTCTTTGATTTTCAAAGCCACCAACCAGATACAATATTGCTTTCCAAAGCCACATATATCACATTCTCGGAAGCGAGCAATATCTGTAAAATGTATCAAAGATTTTGCTCGCTTCCGAGAAATGTAAAGTTTGTGACCGTTTACTTTGCAAAGCACACATATTGCAAAATAAACGGACTCTTACGGATAGATTAACCAATACTGGCTTCTGTATCTGGTGTCAAAGACGAGTAAAGGCAAGACTCACGGACCGCACTTCGACGTAACTTTGCTACGTAAAGTAACCGTCCCATACGAATGTGAAGTTTATTTGTATAGAATTAACGTTCAAATAAAATTAAAAAAAAAAACAAATGAAATCATTTACGTGCATGAATATGCCAGGTACATGAGGTGATACATAATTACAACAAAAGTTCTTAAAACCATATCCTACTTTTATAGGTGAGGAAATACCCATTATAGTAAAAATACTTATAAAAAAAACGACGTCTTCTTCCCATGGGCGTAACCACAAAGTACAGAACGCCACCCACTACGATTCTTAGCTCTTGCGGATCCTACCAGTTGGTGCTGACATCTCTTTGAGGCGCCCGTGAAACACGACGCGCATGAAACACGACACGATCCGTACCGGACAGCGAGCTACCCATTACTCGCCGTCCGCAAGCCCGTGCTTATGGTGGTCAGGAATCAGCCTGGGATTCCCGACGCCCAGAGCGTCTCCTGCGGTGACTAGGGCCGTGAGCGCGCGTATTAAGCCTCTCCCTCACGTGCGCCGCCTCCCTTTTCGCGAGCATTACTGCTTCGCAGAAGGAGGTGACGGCTACCCATGAACTCTCGCTGCATACCATGGCCTGGACCAGGGCCAGACGCGACAGATCGCCGCCGCCGATCGCCTCCACGAGAACACGGTGCGGCTTCGCCCAAGCCTGACAGACCTCCACCGTGTCCTCAGGGTGATCTATACAGTGGCAACACCCGGGCGTTTCCTCCCGCCTTATTCGAAACAGGAACCTTCTGAAACAACGGTGTCCGGTGAGGACCTGCGTCAGGTGGAAGGTGAGGACGCCGTGGTGCCTCTCAATTCACTCCTCAAAGAGGGGACTTACCGCCGCAATCGTGCCGTGCACTGGGTTGCGACAACCGCACTTTCCATGTCGCCATGAGAACCCGCCGGAGCTCCGTCCGCAGCCGCGATTTTTCGCGGCAGCGGAGTTACGCCCCGTTTTGTCTCCTCGCGCTACTCCCATGTATGCGCGAGGACCTTTGACCCCAGATCCCATGGCGGAACCAACGTACGGTAAGGACACGAAACATAAAGTTTTTTTCTACGTACGTACTCGTATTATTATGTAAATAATAAACAGTAAAGTTGTGGTTTTATCATGCATCAGGCCATACTTATATGTTGGACTATAGTATGTGTTGGTGAGATTTGTGTTTGTAAACGTACCTACTTGAAACAATACAAGCGAAATTGCTATTTTTTTTATGAAATGTGGGGATTCCTTTATGAAATAAAGTCTCCTAAGCCAATATCTTCCCCAAACACATTATCGCCATCTTGAAAATTGGCTAAAACAACGGCACCCTATCAATTCAATTTAGAAAGCTAAGTAGTGTACCAGGTACGGAACCCGTACTCACTACGCCATAAATAAATCAATTCAAAACCGCTTGGGGTGTCCACCTCGCCTGGGGAACTCTAAATTCTTAGAGGGTGTCACTAAATCAGCCGTTATTGTTAAATGTACGTACAGTTTCGAATGGTCAGAGGAGGAGGAGAGAGAGACTTCGCTGTAATATTATCTACTTTAGAACTGGGAGAGGATTTGTAGTTAGTTTCTTATGTTTCTACAAAAAAAATGTAAAAAAATTCCAACTGAATCACAGCTTTTGAGTGTTTTCTCATTCTACTAATCAACAACAGCTCAGCTGCGATTACGTTTTAGTTACGCCAAAACGATCTATTGATAATAAGTAAAAATCTAACACGAATCTAATCTATTCTGCTATCAAAATCGAACACGAGCGTAACATGACGCGTAGCGTGACATTTAGTCGTATTCTACTATTAATTTGACACTCTTTAGAATCGAAACAAAGCTGATAACATATAACAGACAGTGCGAAATATTTGTCAAAAATGGCAAATTGTCATCTTTGCATGACCTGATGTGTTGCCGAAAATGTCGGAAAGAAACTTGTAAAATGGTCCATTCATTCTCAAGCACCGGTTTTATTCCATTCCATGAGAGCAGTGGTGGCCCGGTGGTGTCGGTCCCGACTAGCGAGGCGTCCATCGTCGGTTCGAACCCAGACAGGAGCTTTGTGTAATTTATTACATCACCACTGCTTTCAAAAACGCTAAAAGGAAAACATCGTGAGGAAACCATGCGCAAGTCTCCACATAACATTACTAACACTCAATCTATCATCGTCATCATCATAATTTCAGCCGAAAGACGTCCACTGCTGGACATAGGCCTCCCCCAAACTCCGCCACTTCGACCGTTTCTGTGCTTCCCGCATCCAGCGAACTCCTGCGGCCCTCACAAGGTCATCGGTCCACTCAATCTATATGCCCGTCAATCTGGAAACATTCAGTCAGTAAGTGTAACTGTACTTTTATCTTCAGAGGAACATAAAATACCACGGCGTAATATTGGACGACATTCTGTCTTTCAGAAAACATATTAAATGTCTAGTTAAAATAGTGCGCAAATAAAGATATGTTTTTATAAATTGCGAACATTATCCAATTCAAAATTAGTCACACAAGTTTATTTTTCCCTATGTCAATCAATAATTTAATACATGGGATGGCGCACCAAAAACTAATCTGCTTTCTCTTGAAAGAGCTCAGAAAGCAATTTTAAAGGTAGCAAACTATTGTCTCTTTTTCTGTCCCACAGATTTGATATAATAAATCTTTCAACGTGCTGACTGTTCATCAACATTCCATGATGCACTTAATATCAAAACAGCCCGCCATGCCTACCTATACTACTGACAATACTAACAAAAGACGGAATGATAATATAATAGTAATAATCATAAAATGTTTATTTGTACACATAGAAAAACATACATAAGTACACAAAGATTAGGGAAATATTGTACAATAGAGTCACATTAAAGGGCGAACTGATGCCTCCTAAACTAGGCCAAAAGCGTGTGTTTTAGGAGCCAAGGTTCTGCCTTACTAATGATAAAGTATGTACATCAAATGCGACTTCAAAACAAGTCTTTGTAGAAAGATTTCATACTTGTATGTCCTGGGCCCGCGTGGTGGATTACGGCCCATTCCCTCTCACAGAGAGGAGGCCTGTGTCCCGTCAGTAGAATAAAGTAGCGAGTGATTATCTTTTTGATTTTTTGCTGGTTCGATTCCCGGTTTAGGTAAACTTGTTGAGAAATCTGTGAATGCAGTTTTTTTTCTTTTTCAAAATAAAGTAATGTTTCCTTGAAGAAAAATAATCCATCTTATGGATTTAAAGTAGTTTCCCTTCAGAGTCCATTGATTTTTTCCACCCTAAATAAGCTGTCACAGGCGCCATGACTCAGTGCCGCTGGTTTAACATTGCTGATCTATGAGACATAGCCCTTTTATATCGTGCCAATATTAATTCCCAAGAGATTATACTACCTACAGGTAAAAAAAAAATACCCAGTGCGCAAACTGTGACCATGAATTTAGCACATGACTAGTCAGTCTCAGTCGTGTCTAGACACTATACCCCATTTATTATAGCTTTAGAAAAAAGAGGCTCGTAGAAGCAGGAGTGCAAAACATTTTATTTCAAAGTTAAGTTCTAAATTTTTTAGGTAGATTTAAGACAGTACTAAATACTGAGATAAACGAAGTGAAATTAATTTTTATTTTAAATAATGTTCTATTTATAATAACATCTTCATCACACATTACAAACTTACAACAAAACGAATGAATGAAACAAACAATCACATGATGATTTAAATCTTATGAAGATTAAAAGGAAATAAAATAACTTTTTTTTTACAATACTTTATTTCAAATAACAACCTACGACCCACAATACGTTGGTAAAACTTCGTCGTCATCAGCTAATTTAGTTACTCGGTGTTGTTCACTCCTGCTTCTTTTAGGTTTTTAGCATTGACACTTTAATTTTTTGGCATAAATCGTAACTGCAACACGTTTAATGTAATTTTGTTACGAAGTGTACATTAAAAAGAACCTTTTTTAACTTCTGTCTAATGCTATTGTAAATGGAGTATAGATCCCTAGTGTAGAAATTTTTCGTCAGTTATAACAAAAATAGTTGCTGTTCCATATATTTTGACCGCGTTAAGCTGTTGTCGTGACTGTGATTCGTGGATCTTTGACGGTCATTACGGCTCGTCTAAACCCCGAAAGTCCGATAACCAGTCTACCAAGTAGCTTGGTTTGTGGAGGTCAGTTATGCAGTCGCTCTGTATAAATTACCGGTATTCAGCTGCGGTTTGACTGGAAGCCGACCCCAACAAAGTTGGATATAGGTTAGGCAGATTATGATACTTTGACGGTATAGGTATTGCAGTTTTCTATGAAACGGCTGGGAAAAAATCTACTCTGGGGGTCTAGAATCATGTGCTAGCTAAAGGAAAATCTTACGAATATTATAAATGTGAAAGTTTGTAAGGATGGATGGATATGGATGATGGATGAACTCTTTCACGCAAAAACTACAGAACGGATTTGGATGTAATTTGACATACCAATAGTTTATAACCTGGATTACACTCATACTGCTCGATATGCTCCCACAACCCAGGCGATCAATCTGCTGAACGCCCTGATTGCTCAGAGGCCAGATGTTGATATATTTGTGTATAGCAGTAGATCTATGTTCAATGTTTGTGTGAAGTTTTTTAGTTAAATTTATTATATTGTTGGCTTGTTGCGCGCTTTGGTGCTTACTGTAAGTGCAGCAAGCAATTGTTATAAATAAATAAATAATAGGATATCTTTTATCCCGGTAGTAAGTTCCCGCGGCATAATTTCCGATCTCCACGCGGGTGAAGCCCTGGTAAAAACCAGTCCTGTATAATTCTAAGCTGTAGCCAGGTAGATATGAAAACAAATAAAAGCGACTAATACATAGCAGCAGTTTAAACAAGGCAGCCGAGTCACAAGACAATGTGCCGACGGAACAGTCCTCGTACAATGACAGCGCAGGTGCATGAAGCGGTTACTGCAAAATATCAACGTGACATCGACTAAATCTAAAAATCAGTATGGCAAACTAACAAGAGGTCCTATAGAAGTGGAAATCACTTTCGTGACGTTCCGTGTTTCTAAAACGAGTTTAACTCCTAGTAGCTGCAACGAACTCTTATTTGAAGACTGTGGCTGATAACTAGGATTTCAGCCCAGCCCCGCTTGTGAGGTCCCTTATTATATCTGAACGAACTCCTGAAGTCTGTGGCTGATAGGATCTCAGCACTGCTTGTGAGGTCCCTTGCTAAATCAGTCATCTTATCATAATTTTAATTTCCATTTTAATCTCGATTTTTGTAAATGATTTTGTAATCTTGATAGTGTACTGGATTTCTGATTTAAAATATTTTTATTTTATACAGGATTGACATTAGGCTTTTTGCTAGCATAAGTAAATTTGTTACATTTTTGACAGAATATCAGATATATATTGATAGAATATCAGTTGTTCTTAGGCCTCTTAAGTAACAGTACTTTTAAGATAATTAAATTACAGAGTTGTGTGTGACTTGTTATACTTACTCGTATTATGCGTACTCTTTCTGAGATGTCAATCTAAATGCTTTGTACTCACGCTACAAATGCACTGCATTGGGTGTAACATCTCACAGGCAATTTTATACAATATATGACGTACTTACTTAATGCAGTAGCTATTAACACAGATGCACCAATGTGTATATTATGAATGTGTTATCTTCAAAACTTATGATTTAAGAAATAAAGCTCAAGCTGCTATGGAGTGATTTTTTGTATAGCGCTGAGGAAGTATTTACTCAGTAACAGCCCAGTCTGAATGTATGCTCGGTTGATTACAAAAGGCTCACCCCCGATTGTGGGACACACCTGACGCAATATGGGTGTACTATAAGTAAACCTGTAACGCTTCGGGGATTACTGGTGTGATGTTATGTTCTGTGAACTTTTGACTACAAACTTCTTTTTAAATAGAAATAAAATTGTGTAAAATATTTGCGTTGCTAAAACAATCTTTGATATTGTAAGCATTGCAGCAGTGCAGTTGAGCCTCTATTCACAAGCTCTCAAACCGACTTGCACGGAGGTGCACTCCGTTTCAAGCTTCGTCGACGCGGCTAGGGCGGGTAAATGTCGATATATTGCACCTGTCTATCGATGATAAATAATGAATGGTGTTCAAAATGATCGCACCTACCGATAGAATTTTTGTTTTTCGTATTCCATAGGTAAAGCCCACTTTGACCAAAACTTTTCGAAAGATTTGGTTTGACATACCTACTTAAAAGTATTTTTTTATACTTAAAAGTCAATATTATTCTTTGAGTCTTCGAATATTTCTTACTACCAAAGACATATAATTATAAATATTTTGTAGTGAGGTTGAATCCGCTGGTTTTATCTCAAGTTTAAAATGCACAAAATATTTTTAATTCTATTTTTTTTGGTACTCAAAAATATTCTAAGACCAGTAAATATAATATTTATATTTCAAATTCATAGGTAAAGCTCACTTGATCAAAAGTTTTCGAAAGATTTGCTTAGATTATTCTTTGAGTCTGGGAGTATTTCTTATTACAAAAAACCATTGAATTTGAAATATTTTGTACATTTTAAGCTTGACATGTAAACCAGTTGATTCAGCCTCGAGGTTAAGCACATCTACGAAAGCGAAATTATGTTTTCTTGTACCTATTGCATTTTATAGAAATCGCTACATTTTATCGATATAATTAAGTAACAATTAAGCACATCCTTATGTGCATAAAAGTTTGATCAGTCGGGGTCATTACGTTTTTTTCATGTGAATACTTCACTAGGCTAGCCCGTGATTTTACCAAAGCTTGAGGCGGACGGCAGGATACAAACCTAAGTTATACCGTTTACTTGACCTTTATTTCAACACAATTAAGGTTTATTTTAAGTAGTTCCGAGATCCAGGCAAGCTAAAGTAAACATGCTAGATAGTTCAAACAATATTATGTTTCCAAACATTTATCGTTTGTTTTGAAAACAGTAGTTTTTCTGTGAAAATAGGATGGATTTGTGAAATAATTTTACACTTTTCCATAATTAGGTACCTAGACTTGATTCGACTGAAAACCGTTATCAGTGAAGCTTCCTTTTGAGAACAGCAACTCAATTGTGTTACACACTTTCAAGGATTTTGAAGATAATTCTTAGTTGTAAATATACCGCTTTAAACCAAAATCCGTCTTATTTTTGTTTAAATCCGTTTAAAACGACGGCTATGTCGACCGTACATTCATTACGTAATACTTTTAAAAATAAGTTGAAATCATTCGTCATTTTTATTCGTATAAATGTGAAGTCATTAAAATATACATGTAAAAAATATGTTATAGTTAGTCAGCCACAGCATATTTTTAGAATGTATATTTTTTAATTCAAATTGCTCTTGATATCTTACATCACGAAGTAGGTGTGGTCCAGATCATTTCAGTGCATTCTAGTAAAAATAACATTTTGAACCATTATTAAACCGCTAAGTGTGGTTTTAAATCGTTTTAAACCAAAAAAGACGGTTTCAAACCAAATGGTTTAAAACATTTAAAATCCGTTTGCATCTATGTTCTAATCCATTGCTTCTTAAGTTTGAAAAAATCGTTTGCTGGACAACTAATTAAATTAAAGACATTGCAATCATTGTCATTGTGCTACGTAATCACCCTGCAGCATCAATTTGATTACTAAGATTTGGTACCCAGCACCTTGTTAGCCCAGCATGTCTTAACTCTCATTTCGCCAGGAGTTAGACCAGATGCTGCATAGCCTAAATGGAGCCTCTCACCGGTTTGACCTCGGCATGGATTTGGACAAAAAGAAATTCATGTACAATTCACACGTCTCGCCGAACCTAATCCACATCCAAGAGTGGCTTCTCGAACTTGTAAAGAAGTATCTTCTTAACACATATGCAGCCATTACTCTTTATATAACATGACTAAGTCAAAATCATTAAAGTTTGGTTTATTCAATGCGGGCTCTCTGGCAACTAACCAGGACGAGTTTTTGAATGCCATGTCACAACACTCGGTGGATATAATGGCAATCAACGAAACGTGGTTGAGACCTGGGGAAGAGGGGCGCGCGCCTAAGGTTCCGGGATATAGGTTGAAGCACGTGCCACGCCCTGCGACTATACGTGGGGGCCGAGGCGGGGGAGTCGCGTTTTACATTAAAACGGGAGTTAGGGCGCGCGTACTGCTCCACTCAGTGCAGTCTGATGTGGAACAAATGTGGTTGAACCTTTCTTTAAATGGCAGAAAATTGCTGATTGGCACTGCATACAGGCCACCCTGGTTTGAACTGCCAAAATTTCTGGATGGAATAACTGACAGTATTAGTGCTTTGGCACCTTACGATCATTTGGTATTACTGGGGGATTTTAATGTTAACCTATTGGATACAAGCAGTGCAAAATATAAGGATATGATGGAATTCCTGAATTATACCAATCTAAATCAGGTTGTACAGTCACCAACTCATTTTGTAGGGGATAGCAGTACTCTCATTGACGTGATATGTACCGATGTAGGGGTTCGCAACGTGCTAGTCAATCATATCAGTGAACTTGGTCACCACTCGTTCATTGTTTGTGATACTGTCATAAAAAAGTTAAAAAGCAAACCTAGGCTAGTTGTATATCGGCCTCTAAGGGACATATTGGTGGATTACTTTGAGGTGGATCTGAAATCAATGCCATGGTTTGAAATTGACTCACTACCGGATGTTAACAGTATGGTAGAACTGTTTAATGTCTTCATCACCCAATTGTATGACTTACATGCCCCCATAAAGAGTAAAATATTTAGAGACCGTCCCACGCCGTGGATAACGGATAATATTAAATTAATGTTTAAACTGCGAGATGAAGCAAAAAATAATTATCACATGGACAGACTAGATACTACAAAAAAATATTACTTGGATTTGAAAAAACAAGCGGTTATAGCGCTAATGCAGGAAAGGAAGGTATACTTTGACAGTCACATTAATAGTCAAATAAGAAACCCCAAAAAGCTTTGGAAAAATCTTAAGACGGATGTGTTCTCTGAACATAGTGAAGGTATGCTTCCCGGACAATTTAATGACCCAGACGAGATTAATAAGGCATTCCTGGACGTACCAGGACAGTGCATACTGCCCACATCGCAGCTTTCATATTTTGATACAAATAGGTTTGGAGAAACTGAATTTAAGCTCAGAAATATTAATGAGGGAGAAATTTCCAAAATTATTAAGAGTCTGGGGTCAAATGCTAAAGGGATTGATGGGGTGAGTCTGGATATGATAACACTAACATTACCCACCACCCTTCAGGCTATAACCACAATAGTAAATAAGTCGATAGATACCAATACTTTCCCTGACTTATGGAAGTGTGCTATTGTGCGTCCATTACCTAAAGTCAGTAACCCAAGTTCTTTTAAAGATCTACGTCCGGTTAGCATTTTGCCTTGTTTATCTAAGGTCTTAGAGAGGGTTGTATATAACCAAATGTTAGAATATTTGGAAGCAAACAATATGCTCCCTGACCTGCAGTCTGGTTTTAGAAAGGGTCGTGGGACGGCCACAGCCCTTTCTGATGTAGTGGGGAATATCCTAGAGGCACGGGACAAGGGGGAAGGAACAATCCTTGCACTTCTTGATTTTTCAAGGGCTTTCGATGCAATAAACACCACTCTACTACTCTCCAAGTTGGCCTATTATGGTTTTGCAGCGGAAACTATACAATGGTTTGCTAGCTACTTGCAAAATAGGTCACAGCTCGTGGAAATTCAGAAGGAGGATGGATCAGGGATGTCATCCCCCCCTCGTCAAGTGCTACGCGGTGTGCCTCAGGGATCCATCTTAGGGCCCCTTCTGTATATTCTTTACAGTGCTGACATTATTAAGTCTTTCCAGTATTGTAGGTATCATATGTACGCCGATGATATCCAATTATATATAACTTTTAAACCAGCTACTACATTAGAGGCAGTAGAAAAAATCAATGACGATCTGGAAAGGGTAGTGCTATGGTCAGATAATAACTCATTGGTATTAAACCCATTGAAGTCTAAATTTATGATTTTAGGAAGTAGGAAAATGATCAGCACAATACTGTCAGCCAAGCCAGAAGTTGTTATCAGGGGGGAAAAAATTGAAAGGGTGGAGATAGCATGCAACCTTGGGTTAACCATGGATCCAGAACTGCGATTTGAGAAGCACATCAGTAACTCCATGAGGAATTGTTTTTATAGATTGAAACTCCTATATTCAATTAGAGACTACTTGAGTGTTGAATTGCGGAAACAATTAGTGGATAGCCTAGTTTTATCAAGACTTAATTATTGTGACACCGTGTATGGCCCGTGTCTTTTATCAAGAACGGAGAAGCTAATACAACGCATACAAAATGCATGTACACGGTTCTGTGTAAAGATACCTCGTAGAAGTCATGTCACTCCTTTTATAAATGAAAATAATATTTTGAAAATGGCTGCTAGGAGAAAGTTACACATGGCTAGTTTACTCTTTGGAGTAGTAACTACACAAAAACCACACTATTTGTTTGAGAAGTTAAATTGGAGACAAAGTAAATACGAACCACGTTTTTCTACTCAACCTCTTTGCTCCTCAAAACATAGAACCATGGCATTCAGGGGGAGCTTCAGATATGCGGCCACACACTGTTGGAATAACCTTCCTCCGCCAGTAAGAGTCCTGAGAACAAAGAAGCACTTTTTGAGTATTTTAAAGAAATATTTCATGCAAATACAGCAATGCACATGATTTACAATAACCAATCAATAAAAACAGCTGCTCTTTTTGTACTTACCTCAAGGGTCACGGCCTACGGGCAATGGATATGGCTTTCCAACAGAGTGACTGGCCTGTCTGATTCCACCTTGGCTGAGTCTGGTCTGTGTTAATGTCACTTGAGTCCTTGGTTTGGTTTCGCACTCAGTGATTAGGCCCACTAAAATAAAAATAATAAAAATTATCCTTAATAATACTATTATGATGTACCAATTGGCTATAAAACTGCGCCTTGACAGAAAAGCATGATAGGCAAACTCCGCAAATGGCCGCCATACCATTGCAACTCCCATGGTACACGACATTCTTATTACTTTTAGTACAAGACATTAATATGTAGCATTTATATCTATTAACACTGAATCATTGTCTTAGTTTATGTATTTTATTAATTACTTATAATTATTTCCGTTAACTACAGTTATGTTTATATATTTATACGTAATAGGTTCAGCTATTACTGTGGAAAAATATTGTACTTACCCGATTTATTAGATCACACGACGAGCGTCTTTACGTCACTCTGAAAGGTAGGGCTGAAAACCAGCGCTGTTGACAATAAGTTCGTCCGAAGTCACAGCATTTTGCTGAGCATCTACCTATTCTTGCACAGATGCGACGCACGGGTAAATTGTTATTATATTTGTAGTCTATTTGTAACAAAAGTAGTCATTATTGCACTCTGTTATCGGCACTTTATTTTTGTTGTGATTGTTATTATATAATTGCCGGTGTCGTAACGCAGATAGATCCTTAATGTCTATGGTCCCCCCAGCTTTGACATTAACAGTCAATGGACAATATAATAAAAACTTTTTCTACCTGAATACGGGGCTTTTAGCTACTTTGTATGTGTATCTGTTTTATTATATTTTTTGTGATGTGCGTTTTGTTTGTGCAGAATAAACATGTTTTCTTTTCTTTCTTTTCTTTCTTTAAGGTAAGTCTTCAAGTGGGTCTTCAACCAGTACGTGTCCTGCCCTTTATGACATAGGGTGCCGAAGCGTGGACACTGACAGTTGGGATGGTCTATAAATTCAAAATCGTTCAGCGCGCTATGGAGTGGGCTATGCTCGACGTTTCTTTGAAGGATGATTTAGGAATGAAGTTATCCGGAAATAAACTGGAGTTACCGACATAGCTTGTACTTAATAAGCAAGTTGAAGTGGCAATGGGCTAGACATGTTTGTCGAAGGACCGATTGGCGATGGATGTTCCTAGAGTCGAGACCGTGTATCGGCTGGGACTGACTCGATGCGAAAGGCGGAGGATAAAGTGTTGTGGCGCAGCCTGGAAGGGGCCTAGGCTCAGCAGTGGACTGCGATAGGCTGAGTTGAGGAGCTAGTTTTAGCACTGGAGAAGAAATTATTAGACACTAAATAATACTGCTATCTTTTACTCATCATATAACCTGCCAAGCCTTTACTGGAGTCGGATTCAAGTTGGACCAGGTACAGCCGAATACCAATATTTTACATGAAGAACTTCGTACCAGACGTCCACAATCCAGTTAAGGTAACACAATACCCGTAGATTTTTAATCGCTTTTTGTCGTTTTTTTTTTGTTTCTACGACAGAAACCGTCTGTCAGATCTCAGTTAATAATTGTTGTTTAAAAAGGTAACCTATAAAAACAGTGGCACTCCGGGAGTGCCGACAGGAGTGAAAACTTGAACAATTACGTGTGTATTTTTGCTATCGTCAATACAGGATTTCACATTGGGTCCTTGGGTCCTGATTGCTCTCGGTAAAAAATGATAAACGAGCGATCGATTACAGCCATTAAAGGTAACATCACAGATTTTTACAATAAAAATACAAAGGGAAAGAAAGGGATAAAAGAATTAGGATTTCCTAATGAAAGAAAGGGACTTTTCTGAAAGACATCAACGCGCGACTCATCCATGTGCTTAAGCGTTCGGTGATGATGACGCGAGTTCCATGATTTTTGTTCACCCAAAAGTGCTCTAAGTGCCTAAATAAATTTTCACTTCAAAAAATTGAATTCATTCATTCACTGATAGACGGAGAGGCTTATGGCTAAGCAATAACAGCCACTTGGGTAGATCGATCAGGTTAACCTACGCTTGCCGTGGAAGGGTGACCATCTTTACATACCAAGATGCATGACAGTCGTTACGGGTCATCAGAAGCCCGAAAGTCTGATAACCAGTCTTACCAGTAAGTGGGTTGTGGAGGCCAGATAGGCAGTCGCTCCATGTTAAATACTCGTGTTGAGGTGTATCCGGTTAGACTGGTAGCCGAACCGATTATAGTCGGGAAAAAGCAAGGCGACAAGCAACGTCCACTGTAAATCTCAGGCCTAGAGCAGAGAGGTGTAATTTAGCACAATACTTCCACATAATAACGTAAGTTTTATTTCAAACTCATCCTCTACAAAAGTAAATAGGGAAAAATGTTAGTATGGAGGTTCAAGTCATTATTTCCGAAGGGAAATATGTCTTTGGCCAAGCCCACAGCTTGTGAGAAACATAAGTTTGAACTTTAGAAGCTATTAAATAGGAATTCAATTTGTGGGCAGTCCTTTCCGTGATAGTTTTCTTTATAACTACAGTATTTGTGGTTCCCTAAAAATATTATATCACTTCGGAAAGGAAAATGGCCAGGCTGCATTACCTGAAGGAATATTTAATATTTATTAATATGACGTACCTACTTTCAAATGACAACGTGTAATTTGTGTAAAAGAAAATGCAATAGAAAGATTGTACATCGTTTCTTTTCGATATATTGTCGTTATGATAATGTCAATTGATTTTTAGGTGTTTTCCCCGCGTTTCCATCAACGTATAAAACAAAGATTCTATGTTGTGTACTCATTCGTTTATCATTTATACCTAATACAAGTTCTAAATACAATTGTAATTAAACAAAACGGTGAAAAAAAATTTGAAAACAATACTTGTCTGGATCAAAGTCAATGAGGGTGATCATGAATATTCAAGCCACCAGTTGGCGCCACATTGACAAGAGGTCTTCCAGTTCGACAATGAACTTAAAATTTGATGTCATTCGCTTCATTCTTTCGTTCACCATTCAGTCCGTAGGCGCTTTGACACTTTTGACAGGTGCTCGGACCTGATGTCTCAGTGCTGCCACCTAGTGAACGTCATTTCAGAACACCCTCATTCATGGATGATACCTACAAGTTTTTGTATGTAGAAATGTTTGTAGAGATATGTCATATACATTTTGATGCCCACGTTCGCACTGGATTTTCAGCGCACTGTTTAGTGCCGAGAGTTGAAAATCAAACAAAGTTTTTTTTCGACGGGCTCGGATGCACTCTGTTGGATTCTCAATGCTCGGTTCAATAGCGAGAATTGAATATCTAGTGTGCCATAAAACACACCGCGATATTTTTAAGTCCATACAAACGCGGTCTTACGAGTTTTGTGGAAAACAAGGAGGTATCACAACTCGAAGGTACTTATATCTAAACGCCTTTTTTCGTACCAGAGAAATTATACAAACCCTCGGTGCTCGATTCAACGTCCCACTTGACGATTTTTTTAATTTATCTTTGACATTACGCACAAAATAAACAAAATAGTTTTTAATAGGGGATGGGGCGCAAACACTCCCTGAAGCCATCGCGTGCCCCACCAATAAAAAAATTGTTACCTCTGTTTATTAAAAAAAGTTACAACCACAGATTAAAAAGTTCCCCGCGTCTGTAAACTCCAATTAAACGCAAGTGAAAATAAGTCCACATGGGGACAACGAATTTTTATTTCTTAAGTCGCCAAGGAAAAAATTCTAATTTCTTTTTACGACATTAAGTTACTTAGAAGTCGGAGGGACTGGGCGCGAAGGACTAATTAATTTTTTTTGGAAACCTCCCGAATAACAACCGCCGAAGTTGGCTCCCGCCATAATTGGAATATTTACGTGCCGTTTCATTACTCCGGGCTGTTTTTTAATCACCATCTTTTTTGCAATTAATTTTTGCCAATTTTTTCGAATCGAGTTTTGAACGAGTTTTTATTTTATTCGGTGGCCGGTTTTTTAAAAGCTAAGTCTATTAAATTTTAAATGACTGAATTGTTTGACATTTATAGAATGGTATGAATATACGTTTGCCATGATGGTTTCAGTAGTGTTTTATGGGCTTTGTGAATGGATGTGGACATTTCCCAAGCTATTATAAGCTCATGGTTCATACAAGATTAGAGGGGGTCGTGGCTAAGTAATAACAGCCACACAGGACGATCCATCAGGTTAAGCTACGCTTGCCGGGGTTGGTCTGTGGACGGGTGACCATTTTTACATACCGAGATTCCTCCGTGCCTCGGAAAGCACATTAAGCCGTTGGTCCCGGTTGCCACTCGTGGATCTTTGATAGACGTTACGTGTCGTCAGAAGCCCGAAAACCTGACAACCAGTCTTACCGCTAAGGGGTATCGTGTTACCCAGTAACTGGCTTGTGGAGGTCAGATAGGCAGTCGCTCCATGTAAAATACTAGTATTCAGCTGCATCCGGTTACACTTGAAGCTGACCCCAACATAGTTGGGAAAAGGCTAGGTAGATTGATCTTGCTTGATAATGTTTTATGCCTATACAATTATATAGATCTAGACACGCGGTAGCGCGTCAAGCCAAGTTCAAGCCAAAAGAACTGGCGAGCAGCACCGTGTGTAACATTACACGAACCATTTGGAGCCACTTTTAACCCCCTTATAACTCAAAAACTATTTTAAATAAACATGTCAAATTTGGCTCAAATTGGCGGCGGCCGTGGAGCAGCGAGATGGGGAGCGGTGCACACACCTCAAATCATACGGTTATTTAGATATGAAAGTCCAAATATCGTCATTTTTATCAATAACTGATCTATAGGCCAAAACTCTAACCCAGTTCCAGATGACCTAGAAGTTAAAATTTGGCATCCAGATAGGTAGTTGGGTGAATACAAAGGAATAAATCAGAAACTAGTAAATTTTTATCATTTTATTATAATTTTTAAATATGCCTGTAATAGTACCTGTATGTAATGTAATGTAAGAATCAGCAAACAAAATTGATGATCTTTATGTGGATTTTAAGATCTACACGTGAATAGATAACGAGTGGAACACCATCATTATTTTTTTTAGTTTTACTACTTATAACTAATTTTATTATAACTAAGAGTATAGTCGACTTTCGTATTTATTACGTTATTAACTGGAATTTTGTATTAATTATAATTTAAATATTTTGCGCACATCAATAGTGTAAGATCATTAGGTACTTATAAATAATTAAATGATAAAGGTATTTCGGACCACGGCGCACGGTGCGGAGGTCATGGAGCAGCGGAGTGGGGCGCGGTGAGATAAAAACTGTCTACTACAGCTGTAAACTAACTGTCTGTCTGTTATAGCCTTCGCAAGTTCTAAAGCTGTAAGTTCTTATTTCATTATTCCGAAAATTTGGCTTGCTGGTAGAAATTAGCCATCTAATATAGGGTTATTCCATGACTGTTTTCGTTGGTACTTAATAATAAGTCGTATACGAGAACTAGCCGAGTCAGACCTTAGGCTTCAATTCCTATGTTATAAGAATAAATTATATTTTAAGTTGTTATAAAATATTTTATGTTGTTATAAATAAATTTCAGGACTGACCATTGAACTTGGCACCCATTTAGATCTCACTTCTTTTGTCGTTGAAGTCAACAACTAAGGCATATCTTTAAATATCATAATACTGAACTTGGCTCTCATTTCACATTTATGTTTTTGATGGGATGTTATAATTCTATAGTCCTCTTCAGCGTTGCCGGTGACAGCGACTCAGACTAATTATGTTTCCTTTCGTGAGCTCTAATAATTATAATGTTGTACCTGTGTTATTTTCTCACAGTTTTCATTCCCCAATGTTTTATCTTCATGTAGTTTTTAGCAAACGTTCCCCTTTGTGCAGATTTAAAACAAAAAGTTCGGGCGCGTTTCTCGCCGCCCGGGACCTACATTCATAATCTGATCCAGGATTTCACCCAAATTCAGCTCGCACTTAATTCGTTCAGGGAATTAGTTTCGTACGAACGTAATTAGGGAAAGTTTTCGGATTAACCACCTTGTTTTTCCACTTGTAACCACCAGCGTAACTTGGTCTCCTGACCCCCTTTAGTTTATACAAAGAGCGAGGTTTTGAGGGCCTTTGTTTGCGGGATGGGAGGTCCGTGCAAAACGGTGGTTGTCACAACATTTTTCGGCCACTTATTTAGTTTTAGTTTAGTTACGGTGTTTCCGAAACTCGGCGCCCCCTAGACAGTGAGATATTCGCTAATTTCGTTGTTGCAAATTTGTTTTGTTGTCGGCTTGTTTTCGCGGCGACAACGGCTGTTAGCAGCGTGTATTTTTTAGCACTAAAATTGCGGTCGTAATTTACTTGCAACAGCGCTTAGTTTTTTTTACAGTTGAAATAAGGTGTAATTTGCATGATTATTGCACGACTGGGGCGCACTGTGTGACTAAAACACTGACAGGGAAAATTATCTTTTTTCAGGGTTCAATATCTCTTTGCCGTAAATGTAGGAAATGGTAAAGAGCTGACCAAAGTGGTAGGTACACCTATTTCATATGTTGGTGAGCAAATAAGAGCAAGGTTATGTGCAAAACTCTTCAGCGAATAAGATGAAGAAAGTCCATCCCACTAATATTATGAATGGGATAGTTTGTATGTTTAGATGTTTGGATGTTTGTTACTCAATCATGCAAAAACGGCCAATCGGATTTGGATGAAAGGCACACATGTACTTTTCGTCCCGGTACTACTTTCCCGTAGGATAAATTCCGTCCTCTACACGGGAGAAGCCACTGGCAAAAGCCAGTAGCTTTAAAAACTTTCTGTCATGCCTTCATAAAAAAACGTTCTCTTAAAAATCTAAAGTATGTAGGTACACTACAGCCAGCAGTTCCGTCTGTACCCAAACGTGAATATTATTTCAATCATTTCTACATAACTGGCACCCTAGAGGCTACAACCAAGGAGTAGCGTTACTTTTGAAAAAAAAACAAAAGAAAATTCAAGGGAATGCCCGACATAAATTGTACTGCTCGTGGGAGCCAGCGTTTGCATACCCGCCGAGTAGGTAGCGCATCATTTTACGTAAATTGGGGACTTGTTTGTTTTCTGCATATTTACTTTCGTTTCTTCTGCATTTTTGTTTATCGATTACTCCTAAAACAAGTTGTAAAGACTAGTTGTATACAAAACTTGTCAAAAAGCTGTTTATTTCATTATAAAATGTCTTCGAGCAGACCTGCGACATGAGAGTTGGGTGAGATAATGTAGAGAAAACTTGGATACAAGTTTTCTGTGTTGCCGTTTTACACAATGACATGATGTCACTACAGTGATGAAATAACATAACATCACGCCTTTATTGTTTCCCAGAAGGGTTAGGCAGTGGTAAACTCATAGTAAGTACACACAGCTTCACTAATTGGTTACCCCTCCAAAAGACATGTGCGCTCAAATCCGTGGTAGGCCCAAGTAACTTTTTGTGTTTCGCAAAAACATTTTATTACATAAAATGTTTATTGCATTGTTTTAGTGAATATGGTTGACATTTACAAGGACTTATTCTACTTCTAATTAGACTGGAGATTACAAGACCGCTTGCCGTGCATAAGTTTGAAGGTTTGAATCCTGGGCACGAAAAGTGCTTTTGTCATGCATTTTTCTATTTTGTTTTTGTTAAATTTATACAGAATTCAAATAATATCAAGAAAAAAATATACTTTTATAATTATTTCATAATATTTATTATTGTTATTATTTAACAAAACTGTGATCTTAGTTTACTACAAAGATTTTACAATTTTATTTGATAATTTATAAATTACATATTATACATATTGACACAAACGGGTCCCTAGACGAGTGAGCGATAAAATAGAAAGCGCTGCAATCTGCCTAAAGACGTTTAAAGTTTTAAGTGAACTTATATATGAAACGTTGTAGTTATAAATTGAGGGTTTTATATAGAAAACGTAAGTAAGTTAAATTAATGGATACCTTCAAATAACATAGTGACACGGGCTATGGTGGATAACAATTTCATTGCATTTCATATGGCTCGCTGGCTAGTTCGTCAAACTGCCGGTATAAGTATAACGACGTTCGGTGATGCGATGGTTCGAATCCAAGTCGAAACAATAAACTCTTTTTGAAGTACAAATTAGTAATTGAAAATGTGTTATTTACGTTTTGACAACCAGTCGAATAGTTGTAAATATAGGTCTACACTATAGGTAATACAGATCTACTCCTGGGTTTTTGCTAACAGAAAATAAACAATCCAGGACGTAGATGAACTTAAATATCGATTATACCTTTCTGTCCCAGTAACACCTTCTTTTTCCCACCAAAAAATCCTACAATAAATCTTAAACACTAAAACCGGTCTGCCCGAATCATAGCCACCCTAACCGCACGCACACACTGACACCTCCCTCATACGTCACACATACGTGTTCCGTTTAGGGCCGCGCGCACTATGTGATCCCAGCCGGTGGAACATGATTTCCCGCGTGGTGCAACCCTGGATGAGGCCGATGCTTAAGCTTTTATCTTGTGTAGGTACGTATTTTTGGTACTGTTTAGAAAGTTCGGTTGTGTTTTGTTTTTGAGATGAGTGTTTAATATTACAAGCAGTCGCCCAGTGGTCGAAATTCGACCATAATTCATTTATTGTTGTATAAACATAGTAGCTTCCTGAGTGACACAAATTGTCTTTTTGTGTTTTTTACTGACTTTTTGTGTTTTGGTTAACTATCTGTCAGTGCAATATTGTACAATGACGCGTATAGTCCGCACAGCACCGAGTGCAGATGCAGTAAAAATTGTGCATGTTCAATCTGAACCGGGCATACAAAGTGCACTTCAAGGCACACCAGATAATTTGTATTTTTTTGGGTGGGAAATCATCAAATACCTTCTCCCGCTCTTCGTGTCAGACTTTTACTGACTAAAACCTACCTGTGTTCCTTCAGGCGCCTGTGTTAGGGGCCACGTTGTCTCTTTCGAAAAACTCACACCCCTGGCAGGCATCGGCCCTTGCGGACCCCACCAGTTGATGCTTTTTTTTTTTTTTTTCAGGGTGGGAAATCATCAAATGACTTCTCCCGCTCTGGGTGGAGCAGGAGGGCGTGTCAGACTTCTACTGACTAAAACCCACCCGTGATCCCTCAGTTGCCTGTGTGCCAGGGGCGACGGTATCTCTTTCGAACAACCCGCACCCCTGGCAGGCATCGGCCCTTGCGGACCCCACCAGTCCGGCGCACCAGGACACATGGCACGCCGTGACCACCCCAGGAACCAAGTAGCACAAGGGCCCCAGACTACCCTGGCACCCTTGGCTCCCTTGGCCCCCTGCGACGGGTCAGCGCAGTGGCTCAGCCGCCTACCACTTCTCGGCCGCAGGGGATAGGGAGAGCGGCCAACGCTATACCGACACTCCTCTTCCCCTGCGGCCCCACCGCGTCCGCCATCAAACGGTGGCGGCCCCGTCCAGGCCACGGAAGGGAAGAGCGCTACTCAAAAGTACCGGCACTCCTCCTCCGCCGCAGCCTGTAACCCTCAGCCGCGATGCCTCCCATTCGACATCGCGGCCCGCCTCAGTTGCGGTGCACCTCACCGCAACCTACTTTTTGGCCGCTACGTCGTCGGCTTGGAGACCTAAGCCCTGACGAGCGGCCCCACCTTTGGGTTCCTCTTCGCTTCACCGTGGGAGCGGACCACGGCTACTGAGCCCCCCCGCAACGACAATGCGGGAACCCACTGGGGGGGCACCAGTTGATGCTGACATCTCTTTGGGGCGGGCGTGGAACACAACGCGCCGTCGACCTGGGCTTGGTCCTTACCAGATAGCTAACCCCCCATTACTCGCCATCCGCATCCGCCACGCCTACGGTGGCCGGGAATCAGCCTGGGATTCCCGACGCGCAGGACGTCTCCTGCGGCGAAAAGGGCCGTGAAGGCGCATATACTGCCTCTCCCTCACGTGCGCTGCCTCCTTCTTTGAATAACAAAAAGTACTTGGGAGTGTTTTTAGTTCTAGCCAAAACCTTTGACACCTTTGCAATACTCATACTTCTGAAGAAACTGGAGGTCTTTGGAATCAGAGGACTGACATCAGACTGGTTTAAAATCTACCTAACTAACAGACGCCAGTGCGTAAAAGTGGGTGAGGACACTAGCTGTCAAAAGATATGATCTTTGGAGTTCCACGGGTAGTATTCTTGGCCCGGCCTTATTCATCATCTACATAAACGAAATACATTCCACATTAAAGGAAAATGCAGATTTTTTTTTCTTTATTTGTTTTTAGGGGCTTTTACGCATAGCATATGTCAGTCCCATCCTATCCTAAACAATTATACTTTCACCAGACGTGGGCCATAAATTAGAACAAACCCTTCGCATCGTCGCAATTTGGTTGGGATAGAATTGTATGGAACATGCCTACATCAGTTCTGTTCAAATTCAGGGATCTTACTAAAAGATTTCTACTGGACTCATATTGAGCACATTCCATCAATCCTCGACAACTCCACATTCCTCACAATTGGGCGAAGCAATTTTCCTCATCATGAAGGCAAATTTTTTGCATGGAATATGTCCAGATCTGAGTCTAAGAGCAGTAACAATCAGTCTTCTACTAACATCGCTATTCATGAACTAGGGCACGCGAAGAGGTTCACACTGTATGGTTTTATACCATATACCCTTCTATAATGACCGTTTATTAAAATATTCTCTCCAATAATCATAGCATACATCTTTAAATCTTGGTAAAAAATCTGAATGATCTAATAAAATATTTATTTCTTTTTCATTCCTAGCTGCTAATTTCGCCAACGTGTCAGCCTCTTCGTTGCCCCGCAATCCAATATGCGATGGAACCCACTGCAACCTCAGTTGGATGCCTTTTAAAATAATTTCATCAATTTTAGCTAAAATAACATAAGCTATCGATGCACCTCTGTGGCCAGAGGCGCATCGAGCTATATGTTGTAGTGAACTTTTGCTATGTGTACAAATGACAACATTTGAAGAGTGTAGAGGGGCATGGGTCTGCATAGTATATACCTAATATAGATATAAGCACTCAGGATAATTGTTTTAAAATAAGTGAACATACATCCATTATGACGTTGGAGCTCATTGCAATCTCAGAAGCTTTGACTTACATAATTAATCATTGTGGATGAAAATGCACATATCATAAGCTACTCTGACGACATGGTCATTCTCTTTCATAGAAAATCCTGGGAATTAGTGCATATGGAGGCTCATAATAGTTTAACTTGTATCAAACGCTGGCTCGACTACAATCTTGTTTAGTTCAATTGTAAACTTTAACTTTACTTCATAAACTTTAACTTGTGCCAAACATGGAGTATGTTTGGCACAAGTTAAAGTTTATCCATCCACGTAATTATCGTAAAAAAGGGGTACACAGTTTTTGATTCACGTATAAATAATATTGCTGCACCATTAAGCACCGAGATGCTTTTCCAGCCGCTGTAGAGACAACAGTACATAAAACCAAGCGTGTGAGTGGGCATCACTGTTGGCTCCTAGACAATTTTGTCAATGCCTGTGACAGCCTGCGCTCAGCGATAATTGCGCCGACACGAATATAATCAGTAATAGCGTCTTTTGTCGTTACAGTAAAAGTAATATCAGAACTTTCAGTTTTGTAAAACAATCGACTGATTTATTATATATTTTTATTGGTCGAGTACACAGAGCAACGAGCCGCTGCATCGGCAGTATCTTGAGACGGCATGCAATACAGGTCAAATTAGTGGGCCTGAAAATGTGTTGAGAGCACTACTTCTGTGGTGTCACTGACTGTCGTCTGTGTCTATATATCACTAGCTTCATTATCTGTTTATCGCGACTTCATTCGCTAGAAATTTGGTCCCCGACCCGTCGTGGTATTACTTGGTTTACACTCAGCGTTCTTTCCGGCCTTTTTTCATTTTTCTCGGCCCCTAAACATTGTAGCGTGTTGTTAAATAGCTTGTAGCCTTCGTGATGAATGTGCAGCATTTTTTTTTTCAAATTCAAGTGATAGTTCCAGAGATTAGCGCATTCAAACAAACAAACTCTTCAGCTTTATTATACAGGATTGAATTTTCGAGGTGTACCTGGAGGGACGTACTCTAAATAGGTACCAAAGATAGCAAATTTTACTCAAAGGAAACATTTCTTTGTATTAGTATCTAATAAGTGTTGTAGGGCGAGCAAACGGTAACACGCTTAGGTTTGTATGGAAAGTGGGGACTGCGCCGCCTTTAGCAGCGGCGGCTGAGGCATCTCCATGTTCTGTGGTATAGTAACCCAGGGGGTCTACTCTTTAAGTCTGCCAACGAAGAAACGGGTCCGTCCGAAGGCAGTTGATTCGCTAGAACAAGTGACGAAAATCAAATCAATTTTTCGAATAACATATCGGGATTAGGGACAACTGTCAAATTGTCTTGTCATTCATCCTAACTTCGATCCCTGAAGTAATCTTATGTCCGTAAGAGATTCGGAGTAGGAAACGCTTGTAATTTTGCCCGAAACTACGGGATTCGTGCTTATGGAGAAGACCCCCAGTAACCAATCATGTTGAAGACATTCACAGGAAGCGCCAAATACACAACAATCACCCAAACATTTGTGTGATCAGCTGATCAGCTCTTCTGTACATGGTGTGACTGGGTTTTCATTAATTGCTTTTGCTAGTCTTCAGAGGTCACAAAAGGAATGAAAGTTTGTCTAGGTCGCTGTCGACGTATAGGTGCGGTAAAAAAACTAAATACATAACTATTAAGTGTCAGACTATTGTTACGCTTTGTGATCATGCTTTACCAAGATGTGTATGAATATATGTGTAATGTAGGTACCGTTGATTATTGAGAGAGAATTTAATCAGTACCGAAACTACCTAAGCGAGGTAGTTACGATATTCATTTCATTACCGATTTTAGTCTATCACAAACCACTGCCAAACAGTAGCCTCAGTCCTAAGTCGGCTCTTCCAATGTTACAGGCCGACATTTTGTCGATTTACTTGATTATAAAGACGTACTTTTACAGTTAAAATACTGAATTTCCAGTCGTTTTCAAGTTTTATTACACGACATGAAAGATCGTTTTATTATCTAGTGAATGAGCTCCTTTTTTATTTATTTTCGACAATTATAATGCGAGATTTGGGTTGTTGGGTTGACTATTTACGCCCAATCCTTTTATTATTTTTCTTTGTTTTTTCAGGTAATGAATTGATCTTGAACTCAGGTTTATTACTGTAGTTTTAATTTCTTTGAACGACAGTTCTGAGTTACCAGCAAAAAAAAAACGATTCATTGCCCATCATTATCTTTAAAATTTGTCAATTTTTACAATACTTTTTTAATGGAAGTTAAAGTTACTGATTCATATGTTGTATAGATCACTTTCACAACAGAGCATTGTAATTCTTTAAAACCGTATAGACGTTAAAACGATTCGCAAATATGTGATATTCTTAACCTCTTACAGCAAAATTCTCAAAACAGTCGCCGGTTTGAGATCGATAAATCAAAATAAAAAGTAACTTATACATTTGATCATAATCGAAATTATATTTCTTTTGGTGCATTAAAACTTATAGAAATACAGTATTTTAACTGTAAAATCGCGTCTAAAAAATCATGTAAATCAGCGAAATATCGTATCAAAGAAAAGTTTCTTTCGGTTCTCCATGCAACCAACTACTACTTTGGGGCCGTGCATCTCTCACTTTTAATATTTCCGCATTACATTGCCACCAAAGATAAAAATCTTAACATCGTAGGAATTTATTTAATATTCTAAGAAATACTGCAGTAGGGTTCGAGCTAAATGAAGGCCATGTCTCAGGAATAAAATAAAATGAATTGGCGGCATTTTGTCCATGTTTTATTACAAATAAATACTATAAATGCTACAATACAAATTATATTACTCACAAAATTATTCTTCAGTAAAGAAACATACAAGTTATAGTAAAAAAATCTAAATAACACACACATATCGTCAATTCTTTGGCGAACATTAAAAGGAATATTTTTATAAAACCCAATTCAAAAAGACTTAAGGCACTTACGAAAACAGTACTTATGTTTATGTTATATTTACAAAGGTACCATAAAAATTATGGCACAATAATTTTTAAACATAGAAAAGCCTCATATTCTATTTTAATTAATTTCAAGTTATTTAAATAATTCTAAGTACGAAAATGCAGACAGTAAATGCAATCTGTAAGTACAAACGGTATACAAAATAATGTTGTAATTACTTAGGAATACGAAATTGGGACATAATGGGTGAATTGTCTCATTGAATACGTCCTTTTCTACAGTGGAAAATAATAAAATATTAGACTTTTTTAATACACATATTCGTTGGGCATCTTAGTATTTTGCAGGCAGAGAATATTTAAAGATATAACTATAGTAACTTAAGGCACTTTCAGGTTTAAAAGAAATATTTAAGGCAAGGTTGTGTTTTCTTAGAATTTTTGCTTGTTTCCAAATATATTTCGAAACAGTCTTTCCGTTTGCTCCATTATAAAAATTGATAATTCGCAACATTATGCATTTTTTTGTTGTGAATATTTGGCAAAGGTTTAGGTCAGGTATAGTTTATCAAAATATTAAATATACGTCATTATAACATTTTTAAATTTTCAATACATTAACATGTACTTAAACAGTTATGTTTAAAAAATGGTGTTGCACAGCCCCCCTTTTTTCTATAAACCTTTCTTTACGACGCCAAACCACATCTACAGCTTTTAACACCAAATCTACTTTCTTATCTCTTCTTGTGTGTGGTACTCTGGCCATGGATCCGACATCTACCTGAAGCTGGCTGACCTACTGGGGCCCTCCGTGGGCTCAAGGACAATCCTCTTGAAGCAACCCTCGGGGAGCTCAACGAGGATTTTTCTAACATTTTCCACCTCCAGACGAAGGTGGTCGTGCTCATCCTCGTACTGTTTCATCCACCTGTTTGAGAAAAATATTTTTTTTTATAACAGAGAAGGTAGATACCCTTGGTAGTTGTCCTGTCTTAACTATGAATATTGAGTTCGCATTATAAAAAAAAAATTGGCGTGGATCACCCTTACCATTTAGGGGTATGAAAAATAGATGTTGGCCGATTCTCAGACCTACCCGATAAGCACACGAAATTTTATCAAAATCGGTTCAGCCGTTTCGGAGGAGTAAGGTAACTAACATTGTGACACGAGAATTTTATAGATAAGATAAATCTGAAATTATATAACGTACAAAAAGAACGAACCGAGACAAAAAGTAGCCTATGCCATCTAACTCCTTGGTTAGACGGCATCCTGGGACAGAACATTGGCTACGTTTTGAACAAAGGCGAGAAGAAACGTCCCCACCATCCAACAGATTTGAAATAAGTGTCATTTGAAGCGTCTAGTAGGATAGATAATTTTTTACTATAGTGACATCCTTCAAATACGTGGGGTTTAAGTTTTATAATATATTGTACTAAATATATTTTTTTCTCTTCTACTAACACATTTACTTAGTGTGCAATAAAAAGGATTAGAATATGGCGGTCTTAATAATGTTTTCGTATAAGGTAACGGTATCTAAAGCAACCGATTGTATTTTTCCCTTTTTTTTACTAAGCATTTGCAAGCATTTGCAAGCTGAAGAACGAAATACAAGTATAATCTAATAATATTAAAAAACGTAAATCTAACACATTGGGATTTCTGGTTTAGTGATCTGTGTCCTGTATGGGCCTTTTCCAGCTGTTTCCACTCATTCTTGTGTCTAGCTTTTCTGGACCAGGTAGCGCCTCTAACTTTCCTTATGTCGTCTATCTATCTATTTAAATATGCTTTTTTTTGTGGTAAAAATGATTTTGGTTTAAAAATTAATACATTTTTGCGGAAAAGTATTTTTTTAATTATAAATAAACCCAATAGTTTTTGCAACTAATACAGGTAATTTAGGCTTTTTTGGGTCCCAATGAACAAATTGACACGTATCCCATGACTGTTGTAGGGTGGGGACGGGGTTCGTACAAAATCCCCCATGGTCCTTTTATCGAAATGCGTTCAGTGGCTTAGGCGTGAACATACTCAGTTTAGGTTAGTTCTGGAGAATGTTTTGGCGCACACTAACACAGCTATCCGGGGTAATACCGTAACACACATAATATGACAATGCCTTTGATTTTGAGAGTTCAGTTTAACTCTCAAACACATCTGTCTCACATTTACGTTGTTGAGGAGACTCATTATTCAAACCTATGAAGAACTGGAATAGGAATTTCTTTAAAAAAACTTTCGGATTGTGATTGAAAGTGTGGTACGCAATTTAGTCGTTTCGTATGTCTATCATGACTTTCCACAGGACCGAATCGACATAAGCTAATATCAATTGTTTACATGACATTTTTTACTTTTCATTATCGATATCGCTGACAGATTGTAAGTTTGGCTAGGCCCTCTGACGTGGCTCTCGGTGGCTGTTTGTCCGGATCTGTTTTATTTTTACGTACCTCTGATGATTGTTCTTGGCTTCAGTCAAGCTTTTGATCTTGCCGTCCAAGTCCACTGCTATGAGGTCGCTCTCAGCCTTGTCTAAGCTCTCCTCTGAAATGATATAATTTGAAATCATGAGTGCCGGTAGTTCATAAGACTCACGCATTGATGTCTATCTAATTCTGATTATGCTGAACTTATACAACGTGTAACATCATTAACGCAAGACCTCATACACCCCACTTAGAGTATTGAGTTAAAAGAATAACCAAAACGATTTTTACTTACTGTGTATTTATGAAAAAAATGATACCATAACATTACTTTATACTTTTTAAAATAGAGTCTTATTGCCTTGAAATAAGACTGAATTCTCTTTGGCTCAATTGGTGGTAGGAATGGCAATAAAAAAAATAGGACATTAAAAGTTACTGAAATCGATTCAGTAGTCAATAAGAACCAAACTCCTTTCAGGTCTTGTGTTTATTCTGTTACAACTCGTATGTACAGCATAATCAGACTATAGGTAATGTTCGCACTAATGGGACGATGTGGAAGGGAGTGATCCACTTCGTAGAATTGTGCGGGTTTGTTGACGTCACATGTCTTTGTTTTTTTTTTGTTCTAGGTCATAACGGGTTCCTCACGTTGTTTTCCTTCATCGTTTTGAGACCAGTGGTAATGAAATTAATAATACTTTATCCAGACAGGCACTTAATGTGTACGGGTTCGAACCTACGATCTACAACACTAAAGTCGCGGCTTTTTCTACTGGGCCACCACTGCTCTGTAGAGCAACCACAGAATATATACCCGAGCAGAAATAAAGGTTCATACTAACGCCGTGCGTAGGTACACTAATACACGCACAGCTATGTGTGCGTGACGTGTCACCGACAAGGCGCGGGGTGCGAGCACTGGCGCCCGCTTGTGTACAAACTGGTTTGAACTGGCTCAGTAAGTGGACGAAGGGCTGCTAGCGGCAGCGATACGACGCGGACGTTTATAATAGTTCTTTTTTTTTTTGTTGTTCAATATGCCAAGCTGTTGTAATGTGTGCACAAAAAATGGGAGGAAAACCAAGGAGATTTATTATTTTGTGTATCCAAAGGATCTTGTCAGGTAAATACCCCCCTTGTTCCTATACCTACAAATTTTAATGTTTTATATGGTAGTATTTAGTAACGAGATAGGTAGTATCCAAAATAATTAAGATGGCGATAAGGTTTTCGCATAAGAATTATTATTTATTATTCTTATGGTTTTAGTAGGTTTGTAGGTAAGTACTTAAAGTCTGTGTGTAGGCCGTCTTAGAAAGATTCCGTTTAAAATTTTTGTATTATATACTTCTTACGTTCGTGAATTAGTAAAACAAGGAAGGTAGGGAAGGTTTCCTACCGAGGTTTAAACCATTTCATCTTTCAAAGCTACACTGTTTTATAGTGTTCGTCGCTCGTTTATGACAAAACAGGAAAACCGAATACTTATGGGATCACCTCAGTCACAGTGTCTGTCCGTCCGTCCGTCTATTCGTTATCACTGTCGAATCTCGACTCGCACTGGCCCGGTTTTTTATTTGCACTAACCGAGTGACAGCCCTATAAAAGTAGGTAAGAATTTTGAGCACTGGTAGGAAGCTTTCATTCTGTTCGAGTATATATTCTGTGGCACAACACAGGATTTGACAGAATACAGCACGATGCTGAAAGATCTATTATCGTACTCATGCTCATTCTATAATCTGCACAAAGCGCAAAATAAATTAATTAACCGGCAACCTAATTGCGTAATACTCTATCAGTGAGTTTTTGAGGATATTGCTAGTTCATTGCTTCATATGTTCGAAAAATGTGTTTGCTCAACAACGTAAAAAACGCAATGTATGTTGTTGAACTGTCAAAATGCAAGCCATTCCTACTGATAGTGTTTTACGCAATTACTGCACTGAACGGATGGTTACTATAGAAGTATGAGGACCAGGGTGGAAAGTTCCGCATCCTTCAAAGAAAAGGGAAAATCATCCAACCAGACGGGTGTTGTGTCTGGTGGGCTACTGCGCGATGATTGATGTCGGGACTTATTATATGCAAGTCACGGAAAACTTCGTGTGACGTCGGGTTTTCGATGCGTTGTTTGCATGTGGCGTTATAGATTTCACCACAATACTTTAGAACTACTCACGTAATCGATCGAGGGCGTGATCATCAAGTGTAGGCAGGTTCTGCAGCTCGTCCATGATGACCTTCAAGTCTTCCAGACCTTTGAACACCTGCTTCTCCGCCTCCCGAGCGTCGGTGTTCGCTTGACCAACCTAGAAGATAGATAGAAGTCTAAAAAGTTTAGCGTTTATAAACTTACACGCACACGCTGCGTGGGATACAAGCACATGAACAAGATTTAATATTTCGGCTATGGTATGGGTGTAAGTAAGTAGAACGGGGCAACAAAGAGGGTAATGGAGGCTCCATACATAATTCACACGGTGAATGAACTCGATTGCGGTCGGTGTTCGCTTGACCAACCTGGAAGATAGATAGAAGTCTAAATAGGTATCCAAACATGGATTTTTACAAGTCTCCTTATAGTTATAAATCTATATTTTATTTTGATCGTATTTTCATCTAATATAGTATACAGGGTGACAGAGACGTCTAAGCGCAAACTGTAACCATTAATTCAGCACATGATTCTACGACTAGACCTTATACAGTTTTCGTCAGCCAATACCTAATCGGTCAAAATGGCTGTTTTTTTTTTTTAAAACAACCGTTGCAAATTTACAAGGATTCAGAATCATGTACTAATTCATGGTTACAGGTTACGCGTCGAAGTCCCTCCCAACCTGTATAACAAAATAATTTTCTACCAGACATACAGTTTAGGTTTTTAGGTAATTCAGTCAGAATAAATTTTGTTAAATTACACAGGCCAACAAATTATGTACCCAGATACCAGACTATATATTTCCGAAGTATTTTGATGCGCTAAATCAGAATCTGACTGCAGAATTGCTCTATGACGTCAGGATCTTGGAATATCCTAACCTGGAAGAGCAAAAAACACCGTATTTGCTCATTTTTGAGGTTACGTAACCCGGTAGATCCTCTTTCCTCCAAAAATTCATCAATTGTATCTGAAAGTACTTGTCGTTTTCTTTAAAATGACGTTGATTTTATTCGAATATCTTTTTTTTTCGCTGAGATATCTCATTCGCATTTTGAATTTTTCATATATGTGGATTTTCCTATGTCTGAAAATCCATTAACATTACATTATCCATACAGAATCTAATTTCAAATTTTGACGACCTGTGTTATTTTTATTTCTCCTGCGTTATCAAAGAATCTTATGTGGAAAGTTTCATGATTTTAGAACCAGTGGTTTGGCTGTGCGTTGTTTGTCAGTAAATGATCAAATTAAAGTTTTTTTTATTTGGTAGAATATATTGCATAGCTACGCAATATCTTCTCGTCCTGCGTGCCGCAGTATCTCAAGACGAAAGTCTTTGATCAGTGCGTGTTGTCAGTAATGAAGTATGGAACTGAAACTTGGCGCTCACCATGGGCCTTATTAGAAGGCTACCCAAAGGGCAATGAAGGGGCTATGCTTGGAGTTTCCCAACGTGAGCGAACCAAGAATGAAGAGATCCGCAGGAGAACCAAGGTAACCGACATAGCCCGAAGAATTGTCAAACACAAGTGGCAGTGGGGATATTGCTCGCAGAACAGATAGCCGATAGAGCCGACAGGCTCTGGAGTGGCGACCGCGTAATGAAAGACGTAGAGTTGGAACCCCTCCAACAAGCTGGAGCGATGACCTTGTGAAGGCCACAGGCATTCGCTTTTTTTTTTTTAAACACTTTGAGTATCACAATCGTGATTTAAGCCACACAACGAAAACCTCTCAGGGTTTATCTGTTGATGGCGAGCCACTCATTTCAATAAAAACACAAAAAAAAAAATTATTAACTATTGTACACGATAGTTTGACAAAAAACAGTATAACACTAGACATAAGACAATATTGGAAAAAAAAAGAAGAAAAACAACAACAAGCAATAATAACTACATTGAGAAATGTTGTGTAAGGAAACATTTGGATTTATACTTATAACTTTTCGAATTAGTTTTGTAAAGCGTTTGCAAGTCTTCTGGAAGTTTATTTAGAAAAAATGGTACTAAATATTCTGCAACGCTCATACCGTACACATTATTATATTTTGGTAGGATGTATTTATTTTTAAGTGGTATCGTTCTCAGAAAGTCAGGTCTTGTTTGTTCTGTTAGCAGCTCAGGTCTATTGACTTCCGCGAGAATCGCGACTTCCGCGCTAGATGCGGGAAACACAGAACTGGTCGAAGTGGCGGAGCTTGAGGTAGGTCTATGTCCAGCAGTGGACGTCATTCGGCTGAAAAGATGATGATCAGTAGAATTTGGTCTTGTACCTTCATTTTAGCATCTCTGGTAAGCTGCATGTTCTCAGCTGCCTCCTTCTCCAGGCTTCTGATCTGCGTGGCTGTTTCTTGGACGCGAGCTGTTGAGATAGGTAAGTTGACTTTGTATCATAAACGTAATTTTTTATCGACTACGGTTGAAATGTTTGTAAATATGTGCGCACACATACATCTATCAACATAATAAAATCTGTCATTGCTAAATTTTGAATGCTTTGTTACGTATTGTAGTGTAGTCATTTTATTCTTGGTGCATCGTCTTCATTTAATTTCACTGTAAACAAAATATTTAAAAGATTAACTATGGAGTATCTTGTCCATTCTTCTTCATACGAAATTCCATTAGAATCAATTCTATGCAGTTCAAAAGTGCCTTTTAATGGCCTACTTATAATAAATCATTTAACTCTTAAAATTAAATACATTCATATATGTATTTAATATTTGCAAAGCTGACGTAGTACATCACCAAACAAGCTACTTCTATAAACATTGGTCAGCGCTTTTACTTTTAAGGGTTTTTCGACGCGATACTTGTAGAACAACTGTTGCGCCTGTTGGCGAAGCCTTTAAACGCAATCGTCTGGAAGTTATTATTATATAATTATTAAAAGCATGTAAAACAAAGCCCTCCCTACTCCCTTTCCGCTTCTCTCAATTTAAAGCTTCTAAGGACCAGCATAGGTATTCACAACCGTTCAATACAAATAAGTTCTCTAAAGGCTGTTTACAAATCGAAACTCCGAAAAAGCTGACATTTAAAATCAACACCTCGACGATTCGTTGACTGACTGCCGGGAGTCTGGTTTCAATACTCAATCATTTATTGCATTCCACGGTGCACGTTTAGGTGGTAAGTAAACATTTGTTGTAACAATCGCGGACCCTGTCGGGCACAGCAAAAGAAAAATTTGAAGGAAGAGGTCTTATTTAGGTATACATGCAACTAACTTATTCTAAGTATAGTCTAAGGTAACATTTTATTAATGTGTGCCCGGTTGATGGGCATAGGGTCACCCCCTATTACATGCGACTTAAACATAACTGGCGAAATATGGGTGTACTACAGACACCACTGCCAAACCCTTCGGGGAAACATGGTGTCATGTTATGTTAAAATCAAATAGACTATAGAGGTATGAGGAACAGGGTGTAAAGTTCACTCTTACTCTATGGAAAAGGGAGGACCCTCCGACCAGACGGGTGTTGTTTCTGGTGGGCAACTGCCCGACGGTTGATGTCGGGATGTTGTATATATAATAGTCGCGCGGTAAACTCTGCTTGCGCGATGCAGGATTTGTGTGACGTCAAGTCTTTGATGCGTAGTTCGCATGTGGCGTTGTAGATGCCGCCACAGACAACTGCCATTCTTCAAAGCAAATTAGTTATTGAAAATGTGTCATTTTCGATTCAAAACCTCTTTAAAGGTGCTCAATAGCTATGCAGGTCTTACTGAAGCACATGCCGCCATCTCCGTCTGGACCGGCCGTGATGTCACTTGCCAGAGGAACGGGTAGTGTTTGGATATAATTGATCAATGTACGGAGGTTATTTAATTAATACTAACTGGACAGTTTTTCAGCTTCAAACCGCAACTTGGAAGCATCAGCTCTAGATGTTGACGACTTCTTCCTTACTTCAAACGCTGCCTGAAAAATATTTACAAATTACTTATTCATAGATTATTTTTCCGTAATTTATGTTGAAACAAGATAAGCCCGTGCATCTACTCTCATAGAAGATACAACACCCCTGGCAAACTAGTCCACAAACGATCTCTTTATATTTCAGTTCGGGTGCTTCAAACGGTATGAAACCGTTTGAAGAGTGAACTCGTTTTGAACTTTGTAATTGCAGTCACGTTTTTTACTTTTATATTTTTTATCTAAATTTATTGACGCTTTTACTAAAACAAACTTCTAATACGTGCGAATGAACACATCATGTAATAAAAACCGTCCATACGTTAACATATTTCGAGGGTATAAAGAATCCCACAAAGAAAATTAAAACACAACCCTATCTTAGCGGTCCCGCAGTTGGAAACAATACGTAAGATTATTTACCTCCGATGCCTTATCAGCGTACTCCTTCTGCGCTTGCTGTGCCAAGTCTCTGGCCTCCTTTGCCTTATCACTGGCGGTATATAGCTGCTCCGTGATGCTGTTGATGCTGTCATCAGCTGCGGTGATCTTCTGCTGCACTGACGGCACATCTAGCGCCGCCTGGTCTGCTAACTGACGGGATTCTGTCACTTGGTCGCTGAACTCTGTGGAATAAAGAAATTGTAGCTGTATGAGGATCTTTTGCATAATCAGCCTATAATGTTCCCACTGCTGGGACACAGGTCTCCAGTCTGTGAGAGGGAGTGGGAAGTAGTCCACCACGCAAGCCCAGTGCCGGTTGGTGGATGGAACATGTCTTCGAATTTTTGGTTCTTGCGGTTTCCTTACGATGTTGTCATCGCCGTTTGAGAGCAGTGGTAATGAAATTAAACACACGAAGTTAACGGCCTGCCTGGGTTTGAACTCACAAGCTGCAATTCTTAAATCGCGACCGTTATCACTGACCACCACTGTCGGATATAAAGGTGCGTGGCTAAAATCAGTACTAACGCCGCCATCTTTGCTCTTACTCCGCCGACATTAATTTGTCAAATGATTTAAAAAAAACATTTGAAAAACAATTTGGCAAATGTTTGCCTACTGCGCACCTCTGTCAAAGTCATCCAATCGCCAAAAGGTCATAGTAGCACTATACAATCCCTATAAAGAACAATATAATACTTTTGTATAAATACGAATGCAAATCTTGTGCAGTGAAAGAGTCTGCAACCGGGTTGGCATGCTAATTTCAATTAAATTGTCTAGTAAAAAGTAGGTATTAAAATTATCAATAATTTTTCCTAACAACTATTATTTGTTTAACGATCTATTGTTTAATTGATGGAATAAGTTACACCAATGCTTTGGGTGGCCAAAAAATCGCTGTGCGCAGGTAATAGAAAGTGCCCTTTATTTTTTTTCACGGGTCGATCGAAAGTTTAGCTACACTTGACGCGGTCAGTTTGTGGATGGGTTACCATCCATAAAATATCTAGAATCGTCCGTGTCTCGGAAAGCACTAAACCGTTTGTTCCGGGTAGTTACAGATATTAAAAAACACGAGAGTCTGACAACCCGTCTTACCAAGGTGTATCGTATTATCCGCCAACTGGGTTGTCAAGTTCAGATAGGCAGTCACTCCATGTAAAATACTGGCATTCAGCTGCTGCCAGTTAGACTGGAAGCTCACCCCAACATAGTTGGGTTAAGGCTAGATAGACTTTTTTTCCAGCATTGCATTTTATTTCAATTAAAATATACAGGGTGATTGGAAGATGGGTGCAAAGCTTTAAGGTGAAGATAGTATACACAATTTAGAACCATTTAAGCCATGGTTGTCTTAGACGAAGTCTTACCAATTTTTTTTTTTTTTTTAGTAAGTTTTAAAAGACGTTTTGTACAAATTTTTTATTTTTTCTGAGCTTTAAATGTCTGTAAAAAAAATGTCTAATGACACAGAAGCCTAAAACATGTTTTGCTTGATTGCTTACACATTACTTTAATTAAATAAATAAAAAATGAATTCATTTATCATTCAATTTGGCCATAATTATGCAGTTTACATTAAATTTTGAGAATTTCCGAAAAAAAACTTAAAAATTTGGTTAAAAATATTTGGTAAGACTTCGTCTAAGACAACCATGGCTTAAATGGTTCTAAATTGTCTGTACTATCTTCGCCTTAAAGCTTTGCACCCATCTTCCAATCACCCTGTATAACTACAGCGAATAAACTAAAACAAAGCGTCAAAAAACTCATCCGCATCGCTGTCAACTGGTAATGTACCCAAGAGACTGGCGGCATTACCACGTTGTATAGTAATACTCAGCCTCTGGCCAAAGTAAAAACCAGCCCTTGGGTCACAGGAAGTGTCAACCAGCCGTTTGGAGATTTCCTTGTAGAAAGCCTAGATAGATTGATTGATAATATCTTTTTACAATTACTTGTTGGTATAAGCTAACCGACACTGTCGACATGCGAATGTCTTTTGTTTTCTGTAAAACATGATGTACAAGTAAGTAATTCCATGTCAAAAGTCACAACAAATCCATCCCAACCTTACCTTTTAGAGTTTTATATATCTCGTTAGCATCCTTCAGTGTCTGATTGGTGAGGTCTACATCATTCTTGGCTTGTTCCTCAAGTTCGTCCAGCCTTAGAAGGAGGTCATTCAACTCGTCCTGTCTGTTGTGGCCCTGTTTCAGGAGACCACGGCCTTGCTTGATGGCGTTTTCTAGCTGGTCTAAAGTATTCTCGTTGTCATTCATTAGCTGTTCCAACTCAGAGGATTTTTCGTCAATCTGAAATGTAAGATAATATATAATACAATAAATGCCTCCGGTAAAGAAATTATTTTAATCCTACAAGAAATAAATACAAGGTCAAAATAAATTAGCTAGCGAAACTTTGCAGACGTCTCTCGTATCTAAGCACAACAGAATAAAAAATATATATTGAAAATTGATTTTTTTTTCGGGGTCAATAACCGTTGGTGGGTTTGTTACTTAAAGTATGTTTTTGTTTTTTCGTGTTTGGATATCGGAACCGATCAAGTCTTTGAAGTAGGTATACATAAAAGAATCTGATTTATTGTACTGATATTTCAAGTGACTCATCAAATTAATATATTTCTTGTATGATTATGTTTTGATTCAGTGGCTATCGAAGGGGGGCGCAAAAAGTCGCCAATTATTAAATAAAAAAACATCATTAGACCTTGCCGTGCCCATTTAACCTTCTAAAAATTCTGAAGAGCTACTTGAATGTATTGTGCAGTGCGATGATGAAAGTGTATTTTTATTCAAATCCTGTTAAAATTGGAGCAATGCAAGCGATTTTTTAGCAAGTTGAAATTAATACCTTCATTATCGGAGGCTATAATTGGTCAAGAAAGGATATGCGACCTACTTTTGCCAAGTGTAGACCGACAAGATAATTTACGAAGGGGCGCGAATACAATGTGTGCCCTAGGCGCCATTTTCTATTGGTACGCCCCTGGTTTTGATATCGATACTTGTTGATTGACTTGATAATTTCTTTTGACCCTGTACAATAGCAGGTGCGAACACAGAGCACGGAAACACCACGCAGGCAGCGTCTAGAGACGGCAGTACTAATAACAACTTCTGTCACGGGCTGTCTTCAAAGCCGTCACGAATACATAGCGACTGTGGATTCGAAATCAGGATAATGTTAAGAAAAATAAATTCCTCATAATAAACTCATGACGTCACCACCTTACCGTCTTATTCATTTCCCTCGCAGTTTCCTTGAGTTTGTTCAGCTTGATATCCGGCAGCAGCGTGGTGTTGACTTCAGCGTAAAGTCCAAGAGCTTCTTCATACACCTCCTTGGCTCTCTTGAGTGCCTGGTCAGCCAGTTCTGTCATGCTGTTCAGTTTTCCTGACGCTGCGTTCAGCTCGTTGGTTAGGATTTGGACCTCTTTGCTAGAAAAGATGGGTGTTCATCATAGGAACTTTTACCAAATTGAATCAATATTTACCTGTTCAGGCAAATCACGAAAATCGAACCGTAGAAATATTGGAATTTCTAAGCATTTTAGCATTTCTCAATGTTAAAATAGGTCAGACAACGTGAAAAACTAAAACAACAAGCAAAAGTGTTTTACCTAATGTTAGCCTGTTTAGTGATTCCATCCTTAGCAATATTGTTGGCTGTAATTGAAGTATTGAACGCCTTGTCGGCTATTTCTCGAATGTTCTTAGCTTCATTCTCCAGTTTTTCTGCCAGCAGTCTAGATTCCTTTGCTAACGCTGACATGTCGACGGATTGCTTGCCAAATTGGTCTGATCTGTTGCGAGCCTTGGACAAAGCTGCTGCACCTTCACCGTCCATATATTCCAAGGCACTCTAGAGATGTAAAGATATAAATTAATATAATTAGCGTGATAGGAAAGATAATGGTGATGTGTCCAATGTTATTGGAAATTTATGGACGCGGGAGACTGGATTGTCTTCAGTGACGTTGAATTGGAAAAGATTCCTCAGATAAAAGTTAACTGACTATTGAAAAATCAGCCTATATTGAATTATTAGTAAGACGTTATATTTCATTGTTACCTTAGCAATTCAAATTAATTAAGTATCAGCCAATGGGCTAGATCGAAACATGATCACAGTGTCACCGACTATGAGACCGTATAACCGTGAGACCAATAACAAAAAAAACAGTGGCACTCCGGGCGTGCCCACAGAAGTGAAAACTTGAACAATTACGTATGTATTTCTTGAATAGTCAGGAAATCTGTTTTTAATCGCCAGATGAAACAACTTTCAACGTACGTTCAACGTTGTTCGTTCGTAGGTTTGTGTTGTCAGTGGCGTCGGTAACAGTGTCGCTAGTTCAATTGTGTTTTTCCATCTCAAAAAAGTGCCAATGTTTTCACTTAAAAAAACATCATTTGAAATGAGGAACTGAAATGTTCAGGGTGTGAATTTTAACTACGATTAATATGAATTTAAGACGGTCTTACATTGATTTCCTTCTGTGCGGCTTCAACGGTATCCTCTGCTTTAGACACGTTGCCCTTACTCTTCTCAACTGCCTCGTTTCCATCGTAACTTTCGTCTTCAATCTTGAACAGCATGTTTCTGTAGACATACAGCCATTTCTATCATTTGTCTGTCTATGTAGGTTATTGTTTAAATAATAAAAAAAACTTGTGTGGTTTTATGAAACCACCGTAAAAGTGAAACTTTTTTTCACATTATAGACATTTAACTAAAAACTACACGGTCAGCTGATGCGAACTATAGGCGCCGCCATATTGGCCTCGGCTGCTCTGACGAGCGCCTTTCACTTTATCCCTACTCCGCGGCCGACCGTCACGCGACACGTCACGCGACATGCAACACACAGACGAAAAAGTTTGAGACGATGTAATAAAAGTTTCACTTTAATAAATAAATAATGTGATTTTGAAAAGAATCTTCACAAGTAACGATAATTTTAGCTCATGTTGATCTGTAAAAGGCAAGTGCAACCCTAACGTTTACTTCTTTTTTTATCATCTGCTCTCATCTCAGCAGTCTCGGTAAGGCTTCTATCACCAAGTCTTATCGTATTGTCGTACATTTTGCTTCTTTAGACAAAATTATCAACTGTGGAATCTTACCTATGGCTTCTTAAGTTCCAAGTTGCGCTACACGATTACTGACAAATGCATGTACTGACTGGACAGTTCCACTCTAAACTGGGTGGTTCTTTTCTCTAAAGAACATTTCAGACTCTAATCGACATGGTCATCACATGATCTGACGAAAATTATATATACTATCTGGACTTTAAAAGACATTGTGACCTCTGAGTTGTTTTGGTGTTTCTTTTTAGACTAGTTGGAAATAACATTGTGCTCATGTAGCTTTAAACATATTATTACCGTGTAAAAGTGTTTTTATAAACCTACTTACAGGAATTACAACATTTTTTTTCCATCTGATCATACCTGACGTCGGCGAGTCTATCAGCCAGTTCAGCCAGGTTGTCCGTCAGGCTGGCACCAGGTCCATTGCCCAACTCGGCCTGAGCGTCCTGCGCCAGGCGCTCGATCTCACCCCTCACTTGTTGCAGCTCATTGTCAAAGTCTGCATTCTCGACGACCGTTGGAGACTTCGAGATCTTTGCTAAAATCTGCACATAGAAAATTAAAGATTTTGTGAGAATAACAGTACGTTAATTTAAATTCAAAAGTATGGTCAGGGCGCTTAATAATTTAGCAAGACCAGACATTCTAATCAAATTTCAGGTCAATGTCACTATGCCAGGGTATCCAAGACCTTCCTTAGCGACCTACATTACCACGCCAGTGTTTTTAACATAACATTTTTTTTTCTATCCTTGCAAAGAGTTGTTAAATAGGCTGTTTGGCGGCCTTTGCAGTGCCTTTATTTACACCTGCGCTCACATCGCTAGTAAGTGTTGTATTATTAATTATTATCAAAAACGTCGACTTTACGTAGGGAAGGAAAGCAATTAACAATACAAATCTGTATTCTTCGTCGCAAGTTTGTAAGAAATGATATTTATTTAACAGAAATGAATCACAGGGCATCAAAAAGTTCGTCCGCATTGCTGTTAATGGGAAAAGTGTCCAAAAGGCTGGCAGCATTGCCACATTGTATGATGATGCTGATTCTTTGGCCAAAGAATAGGCCAGCCCTTTGGTCACGTGAAGAGTCGACTAACCACTGTGCGATGTCTCGGAAAACCAAGTGGGCACTCGGACCCTATGGCCCAAGTGTTTCAACCCAAACGGCTCGAATATATAATTCCCAATAAGATTGGATTCTTTTCGCCGTTTGTGGTCGTAGTAGGAAGATGAGATGGCGCAAGGGTGTCGGCACATGTTGCGTCCCACACCGCAAGTATGTGTAAAAATGTCGTATGAAACGCGTGTGCATTGATCATTTAAAATAGCACACTTGTATCATAATGTACTATTTCTGCCTCTCTATACAGTTCGTGCCAATACAAGAGAAGGACTGGTTGTACTCACGTCATCAAGTTCCCTCAGCTCCCTCCTGTGCTGATTGACGGCATCCAGCACAAGGTTGTAGCAAGGAGGACAGTCCTCACAACCCTGGCCATCTGCACGACGCTTCTTGTTTTCCATACACCTAGAATGTCATGGGAATAATGAGTATGTTGTGAGCTCAGATTTAAAACAAAGGCAGATAGACCGCGCGGAACACAAGAGTGAAGCCAAAAAACCAAATACTAAAGCGTCGCATTGTATGTAACATACAATGCGACGCTTTAGTATTTGTTTTTTTTTTGGTTTGGATTATAAAACAAAGGCAAATAGACCGCGCGGAACACAAGAGTGTTGTTCCGCGCGGTCTATCTGCCTTTGTTTTATAATGTGAGTATGTCATTGAGAATGTGTTCGAGGGTCCCAGGTAGGATCACAGGGACCATAGTAATTGTTTAGTGCAGTGTGGCATCGAATGTTATATTTAGGGATATAATATCCGAATACGCAATCGCGCATGACGGGAACCTCGTGAAAGCCAAGAAAGATAAACAAATCAAGTATCTTGACGTGGCTCGCGAGGTTGTCGACATGTGGGATGAGGACTCAGCTTTATGTAAAATAAAAAATGTGCCGATAGTCGTAACAGCCAATGGTGCGATAGCCAAGAGCCTCGACCAACACCTACGGAGGCTCTCGTTGGGCAGCTGGATCATGAGCTTGATTCAGAAAGCGATATTTCTGGACACGGCACGCATTGTTAGGAGGTTCCTCTCTCTCTGGATAGCTTCGACCCAGTCCCCGATACCGGTGGACTATTTTTTATAAATATTTAAATGTTTTTATATTCTGTTTTTTTTAATGTATTTATTGGAATAAAGGAAATAATAATTATTCATTTATTTTCACTTCAAGTCACAATCATCGGTGTAGCCCTGGGTCTTATACTAGTAGAGTTCCTGTATCACAAGCGCCAACGGGTCTGTGACTGGGTATTTGTACTGGGCATTTAATCTTTCATGTATGTTGTGCCTCGCTACATATTCTTTTAAACCTATGAACATCCGTTTAAAAAGAAAGTTTAGAAGATTGGGCTGCTAGATGCCCTTTTAGGAACAACAAGAATAGTGTTTAAGAGTCGGTCGGCCGGACAGAACGTTAAATATCGGTTAATATATCGGTTACCTATAAATATGCGAATGAAAAAATCTCTCCAAAGGGAATATTTCATGTTATGAAGTCGAGGTGTCATCATTTGTTTCAATTGATTGACCATTTGAAGAAACGGAACCCCGAATGTGAGTAATTAAGCCAATCAATGTTGGCGACTGTCTGTCTGACCTCCACAACCCTGTTACTAAGTTATACTATACGCCTTTGTAACACGGGTTGTCAGACTTTCGTGCTTCTGACGACCCGTAACGACTGTCAAACATCCAGGAATGACAGCTGGGACAAAACGGTATAGCGTGCTTTCCGAGACACGGAGAGGTCTTGGTATGTAAAGAGGGTTATCCATAGACCAAACGCGGCAATCGTAGCTTAAGTGTCTACTTTAAACTTCTATGAACCTGACCTGTCACAGCGCCTTCCCTCGACGTTCTCCTGGCAGGAACACTGTCCGGACATGTCGCACTGGTAGTTGGTGGAGCCCCATTCGTCGCAGTCGCAGTCCCTGCAGCCGTCCGCGGAGAACCCGTAGTGGTAGGCGCGGCAGCGATCGCAGTGTTTACTGGGAGACAAATAAATATACTGTTACTCTGATTACCATTTTAAAGTTTAAGAAGAAAGAAAATTAGCAACTAATGTTGAAATCCAAGAGTGCGCTTTTACTTAGGCATTTGGCTCAGGATAAGAACTGACTAGTCAATGTAGTGATGGCAAAATATTCACACCAAACAGAAAAACACACGGAATTGCAATGTTTCTCTCGAGGATGGATCCAGAGCGAAGTGGTCTGGCTAAGCTGCAATGTCAATGGGCTGTCCGTTATCGTAGATGTGTTCTAAAGTAGAGACTACGAATTTGTAATGTTGTAAATCGACCTCAGTATAGTTTGAGTTTAGTTTTCAAAATTTTGTTGGTATATTGTTGGCTTGTGCTTGGTGAGATGTGGCAAATAAATTAATTTAATGTTTCTTGTTTCTTTGTTTTGTAATTTTCACCGACTATTGTACAGAATCGCATTCATGTAACTTCACAGACAGATGTGTTGCTGGGGAGATTTTATTTTCTAAATATTATACTTTCTAAATTGCAACAAGTGAGTCCAATTGGCTGGTTTGAATGAACTTTACATAGCTATGATGAACACGAGGATCAGTCAATAGTGCTATGCTGTAAAAATCTCACCGATAAAACAGGTTAAGTAAACTGTCAATAGTGTCATATTAGCATGAGAAAGCCAATTCTCGTAATTAAAAACGTTCACAATCTAGTCGCAGTCTCATCTCAGCGACAATCAAACGTCAAGAAGTTGTCAAAAATGTATGGAAACTCGAGGTATTTTTGACAGATTGACACTGAGATCAGACTGTGAACGTTCTTAAAATTACGAGAATTGCCCCTCAGGTTGAATGAAAGTTCAATCAACCTTACGTCGCCTAGGTTGTGACAGCGTATTTTTACAGAATAGATGATTGGCAGGATCATAGCTTACCCGTCGATACCAGGCTTGCAGTAACACTGCCCGCTGAATGGATCGCAGGTATTGTTGTAGGACCCCTCCAGGTTGCAATCACAGGTCTCGCAACCTGCGCCGGAGTTGATGTTGAAGTAACCGTCCTGGTACACACAAATTGTTTTAAGATAATTGTATTTTGATACCAAACTGACGAAAAATTCACAATCGTGTTCTGAATTCGTAGTTACAATTTGCGCGTCGAAGGGGTGCTTAGGTATCTGTATGTAGCTTACTCTAAAACCAACAAAAATTGGTGAGTAGTACCTAATTATTCATTGCTTTAAAGAGCACGTCAAGTTAAGCGACCTTATGTCTCCATTTTGCGTTGTTTTGTCATAGGGGTTTTACCACACAAGTTCGATTTGGCAGTATCTGTTGAACAAAAAAGCCGACCCGAAGCAATTATCTACTACACTTATTCGGCTCGTGCAGATCTTCAGATTTAGTTTAATCGCGTTTGGTTCAGCTCAAAAACAATAACAATCAATATTTTATATAGTTTCGAAGCTCGGATGTGCCCCATCATGCAAACTTTAGCGGGGCCAAAGTTCTGTGACTTTAAAGGACTATAGTAGGTACTCTTTTACTGTCTTGCATACGGCTTCTTGCCCAACTCACCTCACACTTATCACAGTTCCTGCCGATGACATGCGAATGACAGCGACAGAACCCAGTAAGACCATCGCACTGAGGGGGTCCTTCGACACTCTCCATTGTACCCGCTTCGTGGCACTGGCAGGGCTTGCAGTCACCCTTCTTCTTGGGGTCGAGCGCGTCGCCGAAGTAACCTGGATGTGGATAGTTTTGATAACAATTCTGATAAGAATGATTTTGCAGCTATATTTTAACAGAAGCAACACTGCGCATGTATTTTCCTATGTTTTTAATGTATAAACGTTACTACACACCTAAGCCACTAGGCTTCGGACTCATTTGAAACAAAAGTTGTCCGACTTGCAAGTCGATCCCGCCGAGCCGAGCCCGACTAAGCCGTCGTGTCGGGCTGGTGTGTCGCTTTGGTGTGTAGACATCAAGTAGACATCTACACTTACTTTGGCTAACCGTTATTCCTATCTTTGTCGCACAACAGTCAAACTACAAATGCAAGATAAAGACGAGAACATGTTAAACCTAAGAAAGTGCTAAGTAACATTAATAAATCAGGGCCTCACTACATTTAATCGACTCTGGCTTTATTAGGGCTAACCTGCGCTCACACATTAACATGCTAAAGTGATTGCCGTATATCATTACATTTTCTCAGCCCAACTTACCGCTCAAACACTTGTCACAATGCTCTCCAGCAGTATTGTAGATGCACTTGAGACATTCCCCGGTGGTCCTGTTGCAGTTGCCGACAGCATTCGGGTCCACGTTCCCATTGCACTGGCAGAGCTCGCACTGTTTCGGGGCCCCGAACTGACCCGTCGGGTCTCCGAAATAACCGTCAGCACAGACCTCGCATTTTGGTCCTGTAAATAAAGGATGGTGTAAGAAATTAAGAGTGGATTGGTCCTTTTGGATTAGTGAGGCTTCCGTAAGAGCTTGTGCACGAGTTTCATGCCTCCATATTAACTCTACGATGAGTAGGTATTATGATTTATGAATGATGCTCTGTGCTATGCTGGTTTCAACCAGTTTTTGACATGACAAATCTATTTTACAAAAGCAAAGTAAAGCTCTATGTTTGACAACATTTAAGAGCAGTTGAGACTACGCCATACAATTTTGCTATATAGTTAAACACATTGCGTTTTTTTTATTGAGGACGTGACATCATCAAATAAGTTCTCCCGCTCTGCGCGGAGCGGGGAGGGCGTGTCACACTTTTACTGACTAAAACCCGCCCGTGTTCCTTCAGTTGCCTGTGTGCCAGGTGCCACGGTATCTCTTTCCAACAACCCGCACCTCCGGCAGGCATCGGCCCTTGCGGGCCCCATCCGTTGATGCTGACATCTCTTTAAGGCGCGCGTGGAACACAACGCCTTGGCAACCCGGGCTTGGTCCTTACCGGACAGCGAGCTACCCATTACTCGCCGTCCGCAAGCCCGCGCCTACAGTGGCCGGGAATCGGCCTGGGTTTCCGACATTTCTATTTACAATTTGAAACTGTCTTCTGAAAGCCTTGACATGTCGCGCTCCGATTCGCATTCAATATTAAATGACTAATAGCTGTTTTATTACGCAATTATTTCTCAAAAAATTAAATTAATCCTACGATGTATTTGTTTGTTTTTTACTCAATTACGCAAACCAGGCAGAACGGAATTTGTTGAAATTGGAACTGGACTAACACATGAGATACTTTTAATCCTGGCACTACGATCCCGTGGGATAATTCCCGACAACCACGCAGATAGAAGCTATTTACAAAATTCTTTTCTTTTTGATTTTTATAGTTTTAGCTCACATCAACTCTACAATGCAAAATTCTTAAGGTATTTTTCTTAGTATCAACTAGCTTATCACTAATATGAACTTACCAGCATAGCCTTCGGGACAGTCGGTACAAACGATGCTGCCATCCATGAGCTGGATGCAGCCACTGTCCTTCGGACACGGGCAGGGCTTGCAGTCGTCTGGGGTGCCCGCTATCGCGTTGCCATAGAATCCCTTAGCACAGAGCTCGCAGTTGCTGCCGGTAGTGTTGTGTTTGCAGATACAGAAACCTGGAAAATGGAATGTAACCATGAATTGGGGCGTCCAAACATTACACACACTCTTAGGCCTAAAATATCCATTGGCCCAGTGGATTTGGGCGCGACTCACGAATTGTAGGTCGTAGGATCGGACCCTGACTGACGCTTTATTTTGTGTAAATTATTTCATCACCACTGCTCTTGGAACTGTGAAGGAAAACATCAAGAACCACAAAATCGAAGATATGTGACATCTACCAACCCGCACAGGGCCCGCGTGGTGGATTATGGTCCACTCCCAGAGCGACGAGGCCTGTGTTCTAGCAGTGGAAACGTTTTAGGATGCTTATGTAGGTGTAAAATGAAATGGTGAGTAATTTGCCACTATGCACACACTGCTGACGCCTGATTGTGAGAAAAATTTAAAAATTGATCAGCCATTTGGTTTCCCATGTGCGATCAACTCATGTAGATCGACTTAGTGCTTGATCGATCTAAAAATCAGTAATTCTAGTGACTATGGAACCCACCGGTAGCAGTATCACAGATATGTGCGTGTCCATTGCAGTCACAAGGTATGCAGGTCGAGTAAGGTCCTCCGTTCGCGGGTTCATGTTTGAACCCTGGCGCGCACTCCTCACAGTAGTCTCCAACATAGGCCTTTGGACATGAGCACTTCTCCACCCAGTTTGCTGGAGCAGAACCTTTCTCTCGCCCAATCTTCGCGGTCTCCAGTTTGAAATTCATCATGTAGCCTTCACCAGGCTTGTTGTAGGTGCCCCTGATTTTGATGGCAGTCAGGTTTTGGAGAAGGGACATAAATTCGAAGTTTGATAAGGTTGGAGACCAGCCGTAGCGTGAGTCCTCGTGAAGTCTGAAGGTGAATTCTTGAGCCTGCAACAAATTTTTTAATGAGAGGTGGAAGAGGCTGATAGCATTCGCGAGGTTTATATGCATTTAGGGACGGTTTTGAAACCTTAACCTTCTGTTACACCATAATCAGTGATCACAAAATATATTACACTAGCTTTTCCCAGCGGCTTCGGCCACATGTAGGTCAAAAATTATCCCAAGGGAACGTACTACCGGGATAAAATCATCCTATATGTTAATTTATTTATTTAAATAACATGGGAGACTTACAGCTAAAGCAAACAGATCAAGGACAGTACATTAGACAGAACGCCAATTACAGGTCTCCACTTATAAAATATAGATTAAGAAAAAGTTAATTCTAAGGACATTCACATTAGGTTACTACGTACTACAGCATAATTATTATATTGCTCGCACTGCATAACAACCATCTTAACATAACAAAATGAACTACATGAAAAAGTTACGGCTTAAGCACTTCCTGGCTCCTTAACACACTGGTTAGGAACAGATCTATATCGTACTGTTTACAATGCTTGTTTAAATTCTGTTTCATCCAGCTTATAAATTATATGTGTGCCAAGTTTCATTCAAATCCGTTTAGCTGTTTTTGCGTGATTGAGTAACAAACATCCAAACATACAAACTTTCACATTTATCATATTAGTAGGATTCCTATGCTAGCTTTTGTTCTCGAATAGCAATTGCTAATCACATGTTGAATTGGATAACAATTTGCCTTTTGATTTCATAAAACTTCTATAAATATTTATCATCTCTGCAACAATATATTGACCGACAAATTAACTATCAATAGGAAAAATCCACTGCTCTCAAAACGGTGAAGGAAAACATTGTGAGGAAACCAGCATGTCCTAGAACCAAAGATTGTGAAGACAAGTTACGTCTACCGACCCGCACTGGGCCCGCGTGGTGGATTACAGTCCATTCCTTCTCACAGAGAGTAGGCCTGTATTCCAGCAGTGGGAACGTAATGGACTGATTATGCCAACGGAACGAAAAATTAACAAATGCACATCATCTTAACAATCGCTCCCTGCTTGCAATAGCGTCTTTAAAAACAGCTAGTGAACAAAATCGCTGGCATCTTCCGGCAGTCAGGCTCTTGGGCAAAATTTATTTATTATCACATAATAAGAACATCGCATAGCAAAATTAAAACTTAGAAATCTTGGAGCAAACATACCTGATTAGTAGGCTCCGGATTATTCTGAGCGTAGATATTGATAGATACAGACGCCCTAGGTCCTTCGAGGATAATGTCTTGCGCCGAAGGGTAGCCCCGAACTTCCCCGAGTCGCAGCGAGAATTTCAAGTCGTGGTTGTATGAAGGTCGTTGATCGCCGAGGAACTGGCTTGAAGCGATGAAGTATAACGTTTCGGCGCCTTGAGATGAGACGGCTGGAGAAAAAATTTGTGGTTAGTTACAGAAGGGACCGAAGAAATATTTGTATTCATGTTGTTGGATAGTAAACAAACTGAGGTTGTTCTACCTCTTGGTTAGTAATAACAAAACACCGCAAGTACCATCCCTGAGGGAAATCAGAAATTAAGTACTGTCACTACACCAAGTAAATTCTTCAGGCAAATAGTTTCCTTGCGTGCTTGTAGGTTCTGATCACCTCACGCGTATGAAGTATTTTTTTTGCCTCCTCGGTTGCTACGCACCATCATATATTATGATATATGCAGGCAGATATGACCCCATACCTACCATTGGGTAAGTTTACCACCCAGTTTAATAGAAATTAGTACCTATCCCACATTATGTCACACAGGATAGACTTGTAGCGTCGACGCCGGCCCAATAAGTCGCGGTGCCGCGCGTTCGAACTAAATTGTAAGACAACGTCCCCCTGACGCGAACAATGCTGATACTAAATTTGGTTGACGACTGAATTGATCTTTTCTCATGTTCACTGAGCGATTTCGCAACGGTAACGTTACACGTGGTTTGTATATAATTTGTAAATCGTAAACAGCATGGATATGTCACCGTAATATTATGAACATCGTCAGTTTATAATCGATCTCGCCAGAATATAAACTGTCGATAAATTTTGAACTGCAAAAACCATTTACAATTTAACGCACTATTTTTCGATAGCTTCTAATCTGTCCGTCAAATTGTGAACTGGTATCATATCAAAACGGGTAGTACCTTGCGCAATTACTAAATAGTCAAGTAACTGCCACTAACTTGGAAGTAGCGCTACCGCGCCACCGCTAGCTTCGCTCATTTTTATGTAATTTAATTTAGAATTATGATCGAATTTCGTCCATTGAGCGACCGCTAGTATTAAATAAATACTCACCTATATTCTGCGTATTAGCATTAAACTGCAGTTTCGCCGTTCTTTCCTGATCGTCTTCTGCAGCCCATTTCTCAGCATCCCTGATGAAGTGCGCGCTGGTCTCGTGAGCTTGGTACTTGGGAGCTGAGCTGCACTGTGAGGAGTGGCCGAAGCAGAAGCAAGGCGTGCAGCCGAACTCGTTGCTGATGTCAAGGTTGAAGAAACCTGGCTTGCATCTGGAAGAAGATGGAAGGTTAGAATTAGGTTTTAAAGAGGAAGGTGGAGAGTTAATCATTATAGTTTTGTCTTCATCCTAGGCACTCTTTTGACTACTTTCATCTCTATAAGCTATAATCTCAGTTGTTGTTTTGCCCCTTGATTGGGATTTTTTGTCTTAGTATAGTATAGTATAGTTTTTATAAGTAGCAGTCATTACAAGTAATCTGACCCTGAAATCCATAAACCATAAACAAGGTGTGACAGAATAAACACAAGTCCTGAATGTAGTATGTTGTGAATCGATTTCAGTACCTTTCAACATAGGTTTTTTTTTTTAAATTATGTATTTTGCCAAACCTACCACCGGTCAAGCCAAAGAAAACTCAATAATATTTCAAAGCACAATGACCTAATTTTAATTGCTTAAATTAATGCTAGGATTAATACGATTTAATTAATAATACTACTTATTTAAAAAATAATAGTTTTGGTTATTGTATTAGACTTTTAACTCAATACAGCTACTCTAATTGGGGTGTATGAGGTGTTGCGTTATGTTACACATTGTAGTTATATGGAAAATTCAGCAATAGTGCTGTCTGACCGTAATTTTCTAATGAACCTTCAGGGTCATTAGACGGTTGTGTAAAAAACAGTTTCAAACATATACTCACTCTCTACAGCGTCTTCCTTCCACGTTTTGCTTGCACAAACACACGCCAGTCTGCGGGTCGCACTGTGGCGTGTTGACGTAGGAACCTGACTCGTTACAGCCACAAGGCTTGCAGCCCTGCGTTGTGAACTCGTAGTGGTTCGGTGCGCAGACGTCGCACTTATCGCCTGTCACTCCAGGCTTGCACTGACACTTGCCTTCAGAGTTGCATTGGAGGCTGCGGGATCCTGGGCAAAGAAGTAATCGTTAACACGAAATAATACTCGTATTTCTTGGTGTCTCTCCATATTACAGATTACTCAGAGATATAGTTAGGAGAGCTCCTAACTATGCTTGTGTACCTACTCCTAATCAATCAATGCATATTATGTTAGTTTGCCTAAATAAATTATATTAGGTATATTTGTTCTGTATGGTGGCGGACGTAAAAGAATAGCACCATCCCATTTCTTCCCGTGGGTGCCGTAGAAGGCGACTAAGGGACTTACTAGAGAATGGGCAGCAGCATTCTCTATGCATTTCACCACCATACTGCGGTCGCCAACCCGCCTGCCAAGCTGGCGATTATGGCAAACCCCCCCCCCCCTTTTTGGGGAGGCCTATGTCCAGCAGTGGACGTCTTTCGGCTGAAATGATGATGTTGATATTTGTTAATTAATGTCAGTTAAATTTTTTTAATGAACGACAGAATCAGCTCTAATATCATTGAAGTTGGGCATTTCATCACCGTAGCTGAACACTTCGAGCATGTATATTGGTAAATTAGATACGGCCATTTACTATTGTATCCCGACCTGTCTAATTAGGCGCATGAACTAAATTAAACTATGTAAATTCAAACGTTACATTTGAAGAATTTGATCTTTTCAGGACAGAGAGCCAGTCCAAGATTCGAACCCAAGCAGGCACTTAGTGCGTCGTCTAAAAAAACAAGTAGTCGTAGAAACAAAAATTCAAAGACATGTGATATCTAAAAAACGAGCATTGGGCCTGCGTGGTGAATTATGGCTCACTAAGCCTCACAGAGAGAAGGCCGGTATCCCAGCAATGGGAACGTTATTGACTGATTATCAACTTTCTGGTCCACTTCTTCTTTGTGCCGTGTCGATAGCAATCTAAATACAGCAGCGGCGAGGTGTAATTTTTTTATAAGAGAGAAGCCGAAGCGAAGTCGGTTTTAACTTTCTGCGTATCCCCGAAGGGAAGCCGGTAGGAATCTTGTTATATGGTGCTTTCGCCACTGAAATACAGTCAGCCCAGAATTTGGCTACGAGCTTGGCACTTTCAGCAGCGTCCATCAACTTACCAGTAGGATTACAGTTGCAAGGTGAGCAGATGTCTCCAGAGCCCTGGAAGAAGTTCTCCTTGCACCGCTCACAGTTGGCTCCGTCCCTGTTCTCAGCACAATCTGTGCAGCGACCTCCGTGGCCGGTCCGCTCGTACAGGTCTTTGTCAAACTCGCATTTGTTCGAGAATCCGTTGCAGTTGCAAGCTGTAAGCGGAGATTAATCAGAACCCTAATTGCGTAACACACTATCAGTTAAGCTACGCTTGCCGCGTTTGGTCCGTGGATGGGTGACCATCTTTACATACCAAGTCCCTCCGTGCCTTGGAAAGCACGTTAAGCCGTTGGTCCCGGCTGTCATTTGTGGATCTTTGACAGTAATTACGGGTCGTCAGCAGCCCGAAAGTCTGACAACCAGTCTTACCAAGCGGTATCGTATTACCCAGTAACTGAGTTATGGAGGTCAGATAGGCAGTCGCTCCGTGTAAAATGCTGTTATTCAGCTGCAACCGTTTAGACTGGAAGCTGACCATCTAGGCAGATGATGATGTTATGTACTTAATAGTGGTAGATTTCCAAACTTGAGTTCTATTGGATAACTGTTGAATTTGTTTAACATGTTCACAATAGAACAATAAAATATAGAGATATTAAATACTCCGGAAATATATGAAATATAAACAACCCTTTATTTCGCTCATGAACTGTCTTCAAAGCGAAGGTTCCAAAACAGTTACTCGTAAACTTAAAGTAATTTTCAAAAACGTATTTTCGTCCCCTACCAAGATCGCAAAGCCTTACTGGCACTTCAGTACCTACCTACTAGAGGTCAAACTAATCATCAAACCTAAAATGAGGTAGAGGATCTCGACGAGTGAGACTTAATTTTTTATACATAATATGAATACTGTGATTATACATTATAGTAGGCATTTTGTCTACAATTTAATCCAAAACAATAACGTAATATTTCAGTGACAATTATATCTTTCACGAGAAATAATCTATTCACCACCCCCTGTCTATAAACCTTCGCATTGGAAAATAAATTCGCACGGCACATAGCAAGCAATGTATGTGAAACTAACCCTTGCACTCGTGCACATTGGTTGGCGAAGCTCTGCCCCACGGCGCGTCGTTGTAGAAGTCGAGACACCTCTCGCAATCACGACCAGCTGTATTGTGCTCGCATCTGAAAAGATTTGGGCATTTCAGTTTGTTTAATTCGTTTATTTATGCTGATCAAGTCAGGTGCGTAGTACTCCCTCCCGCACCCTAATTGCAACACGCGATTAATCATAATCGGTTTCATTTTGACAGTTCAACAATATTCATTGCGTTATTTACATTGTTGAGCAGGCACATTTTTCGAACATATGAAGCAATGGTTTAGCCATCTGTTTCAAAACGAAACAGATTAAGATTAATCGTGAGTTACGCAATTAGGGTGCTGATTACAATTTTGTTATAGGTAGGAATGAAAATATGGAAAACTGAAAAAGGCAATGTTTTCTTTCCCATCAAGGAATCAATTCACAGTCCACTGCTGGACATAGGCCTCTCCCAGGCTGCGCTACAACACCTTGTCCTCTGCCTTCCGCATCCACTGTATACCAACCACAGTTGCCAACACGCAGGATCCACTCCAAGACTCGTCTGCTCCACCGGCCATACTTATCCTATTCGGCTTTCTTTCCACGTGACCAGATTAATGAACGCCCACGAAGCAAAAGGAGCATAGTTATGAGGATCGTAGCAGGTGGCGTTCGGTATTTTCTCCCTACTCTCATGTAAAGAAGGCAGGCGTTTATGTATGTGATGATATCAACGACGGGACACTTAATAGTAATTTCATGTGCAATATCAGAGGCATAGCTAGTGTGCACCAGCTATGCCCCTGGGATTCGACTATCTGATGTTCGGTTCCCACGTCGGGCAAAGTGTTATTGGGTTTTTTTCATTAGGTATTAGGACCATCATACGAATACGAATGTATTGTAGTGTGTGTGTGAATCTGCCACTATTAATATTATTTCTTTATCTCCCTTATTTCCGGTTTCGGCATCGTGATTTCAACAACGCGAGAGGAGTGTCCTAAGTAATCTTTATTCGATGTTAGCTCTATTCTAGTCACTGTCACGCCAGGTACGACATAAAAATTTTTTTTTAGAGGTACTGTCTTGATGAAACAGTCGCTAATGCTGGCAAGCGTCTAATTTGCAAATTGATAAAATATTTAAAAAATATGTGATAATCGAAATATTTAACTAATCTATCCTACCAAACCAACCCAACATTCGTTAACCAGGTCGTCATGACCAGATTATAAGTCGTAGAGTGGCTGATAAGTTGTTAACATGACTCACGGTCTACTCGATAGTCACTTCACTGAGATTCACTGAGTCACTTTGTTATTACCATATTATTGTAGATCATCAGTTGCAATTGTGGGTCCGGTCCTGTTTTTTTTGGGAAAAGCCACATTGGTTCACTCAATTATACTTCACCACTATTATCTATTGTCTGTACCTGCAAGCTCTGGTCCTGGTGCCATCAGGCAGTTCTTGCGTTTCGCAGACTGAAGCATGGCCGTTACACTTGCACCTAGCTCCCACAGCCACATCGGCAATGGCATACCAGTAGGACTGCAGCACCTGGACGTCGCCGAAGATCTCGTCTCCGAAAGTGTTCAGACGGTCCAGGGAGATCCGGAGGTCAGTGGCGGTTACCCATTCCTGGTCAGAAAGGTAAGCTAGCGTTAAGAAGGATTTGATAAAGGTTTGTACCCACCCTGTAATAGTTTTAAACAATCTTCGTATTTGTAAAAAAAAAAATCGTGCAACGTGATTTCGTCAGCCCTAAGGCACACAATACTGCTTTTTGTTTTACGGAAATTTTTCTTTTAAAAGTCAAGACTTCTATAACCGCATTGAGCGGTTTTTAGTAGGGGCAAAACTTATGGGTACGCGTCACCGACGTGCTATTTTTCTAAAGTTGGCAATCTCCATGACTGCCTATTTGTTTATTGTTTTCATTTTGCAGAATTTATTGTGTGACTTCTATGCAATCATTACAAATGCTGAAAGCAGTTTAGTTACTTAGAACTCAACCGTTGGATCGTCATCCTCAAAAATTGGCACAAGAAAAAATCAAGTCACTTTACTAAAACGGTTATGTGTCGTTTGCTTGTCGACAGAAGCAAACGTGACTTGAAGCATACTCAACAATAATCTACCTGCAACTCTGGGCTGTTGTCAAAAGTGAAAGCCGAAGGTCGTCCTTCCAGTGTAGAGAACAGGACGTTTCCTCCAGACAGTGGTGAAATGTCTGAGTACTCGCTGGTACAGAGGGCCCGGGTTTCGGCACCAAGCTCAGCTGCCCTCTGTTCTTGAACGCCATAGGTGTCGCGACAGGAGGCACTGGGGGTATACAAATACAGATATTAGTCCCGCATTTAAGCAGTATGATATGGTTGTCATCTAAGTGGAGAGTCTCGAAAACAGCTAATATACATATCCCGTAACCAGCCTACTGCTGGGATACTGGAATCCGCTCTGTGAGGAGGTGTTCTACAGCCCATTGTAGAACTCCTCGCGGGCCTAGTTAGGTTGGTGAACATGTTTTCAATTTATTTTGTTCTAGAACATGCCGGTTTCCTCACGATGTTTTCCTTCACCGTTTTGAGAACAGTGGTAATGAAACAATTTACACAAAGTACTACCTGTCTGTTTGGTTTTTGTTTGTTTGTCTGTTTGGTTTTACTTTCATCGTAAGTCACGGACGTTTTCTGGGCTGTTGATTGGGCCCACGACTCCTTACACAAATGCCCTTAAAAACGGGCATAGTAACTTTGACTCCTGAGTTTAGGGATGGTTCACAAAGGGTGATCGCGTACTCAGGCGACTGGGATCGGTCCCTGTTGGTCCCTGTTCTATTAAGAATAATCTGCGTCGGTAAATACTTTAAAGGTATTTTTTTTTTCAAATATTTTGCCCATAATGCGTTTCCCCTTTTCTTGTTAGATAGATATATGTTTGAGATAAAATTAATTACCTGAAATATTGGAACGGCTCCCAAACTCTTTCTTCATCAGTCTTCTTATAGACGGCGAAACTCTGAGGTCTGGGCGAGTAGAACACGATCCTCACGTACGTTATGTCGTATGCCTTGCCTGTAGCAATCATTTGGATATTAAAATGGTATACCATTTTGCATTGTGCGTAAAATCCCGACCAGCAAAAGAAATCCCAGGGTGGGGGCTGCCTACTATCATCGCCGTCGAATATATCTTCACTAACAGAGATTGTGCTATTGCAGCATTGATTTTTTAACAGCATAGCACTGTTCTGGTCAAATTATTATATTTACGAACTACGTCATACAGTTTGCCTCACTCCAGCGTGCTAATGTCAGCTATCCAATAAAAAAAGAGAACGAAATATGACTTGCCAGCCAATAATATATGGATTTGCTTAGCTTCAAACCATTGACGGTTATCTACGAAACTTTTCCCCTTCTGTTCAATCAACAATCAAACTCAGCCTATCGCCGTCCGCTGCTGGACATCAGCCTCTCACAAGCTGCGCCTCATAACCCTGTTCCTTCTCTTCATTTGGATGTAATTCATCAAAATAAACTTACCCAAGTGCAGCGTCAGGTTGACCTGGTTAGGATACTGGATGCCCTCCTTCATGGTCTCTGACTGCCACCAGGTCTGGTTGTCCTGCTCGTAGTGGAGATCTGTTAGGTAGTAGCTAGAAAACTGGCCCGATTGGCAACTGTCGCATGACCTGTAAAAAGGAAAGAAATAATGAAGACGACAAGTCTTGGTTTGTTTTTTATTCACTAATTACTCAGATTAGATAGCAAATTCTTCGTCAGGGCTTGCATAAAGAAGTCGGTTTTCGGGCCTGCAAGTTGATGTACAGAAAGAAACTGTTACATGTTTTACCTGTTTATATTTGCGTGAGTGAATGATACTACTTCCACCTCACCTCATGCCAAGAACCCTAACTCATGACTGGTATTCGGATGTAATTTTTTTAAAGGGGCTAAGCGAGGGCGGAATCATCCATCGGTGTCTGTGTGTTTCGTCTCTTTGGTAACAGCACGAACTGTATGATAACAGCCCATGCGTGGTAAAACCAATATCCAGGGAGAATTGTAGCTAGAGGGTGCGGTGGCCATTATTTTAAGTATGTTTTGCTGAAAGTTTTGGGATTAATCCAAAATCACCAGAACCAGAATGGGTCCAGTGTGACCTAGTAACTAGGCTGAGAAGATCAGATAGGCAATCGTTCCATATAAAATACTCGAAGCCGACCCGACAATTAGCTGTCAAAAGGCAAGGCCATGGCTGGTGGGAGTCTATCATCATATACTTAAAAAAGGTTTAGTTAAATGTCTAATCTTATTTCAAATGGAGTATAGGTAGATGATGATAGACTTCTACAAAAACTTTCACTGCGTGAAGAAGTTGCTGTCGCTACAATATTTTAAACGTACCTAGTAGAAGTACCAGCTGAAGTCTGGATGCAGTAGACTTTGACGCCGTTGTCTCCGCAGGTGTTGGTAGCTTCCATCTGCACCATAAACGCAGCGTTCTCGAACTCTGGTATACATCTCTGTAGATAGGGAAAGAAAGAGAATCAGTAACATTGCTTAGAGAATTGATAATGTATATTTGAAGATAGATATGACAGCAGTGGGGACCCAGAGAGACCCAGTAGTGTTGGCCCAGAGGTACTTAAAGAACCCAACTAACGACTTATGAGTTGTTGACTCGAAACATAGATAACCAGCTCTAATGGCGAAGGAATTGACATGTGGGTGATCTATTCGACATGTTTATATAGCCAAAAAGCGTTGAGTGCTAAATAATCTAGAAAGCTGCTTTTATACAGTTTTTTGAAATAATAGGATCTTTCATACGAGTGTTTTTCGATCCATAGTCGTTCCGTCACCCATTACAGGGCCCGCGTGGTTGAATGAGGTCTGTTGTCTGTCACAGAGATTACACCTACCATAGTCTCAGCAGTGGGAACAATTAGGTTAAAAATGTTGTGTTTGCGGATCATTTAACTGAATATTATTTCGGTGGCATTATAAGCCACAATTTTTTTATCTAAACTAAAATAATCGTAACTAGTACCAACATAGTTTTGATAAAATTTGCCCTTTACAGCATGTCATTTGAGCGATTAAGTATGTATGTCGTTTAGGAGGCAATATAAGCCGTGATAGAATAGTATCGCACAGCAGGCTATTAGGGCCAAATTCGAGATAATGAAAACAATTGCCTACTGACACGGCTGAAAATTTAGACTTAATAACTATTGTCGAAGCACGGAAAGCAAGTTTTCCGCCGATATATCAACATATGGCAAAATAGAAGCTCAATAAAAACTGTACTACTTTACAGAATATAGATATCAAGCAACATGGTCATTGTTACTTAAATGTCTCATTGATGCGCGTATGTTGGATATTTCGGTTCTCTACAAAATGTTTGAGCGTAATGGTGCTGATTTACTCTCATGTTCGTGAACGATTGCCATCAGTTGAGACTGGTCATCTCTAAACTGGCTTATTTTTAACCTTCTATTTTGAATTATTTCGTCATTTTATTTTTTACATTGTGCTTACATATAGACAACAAAATTAATGTACCCAGGATTTTGTAATATCTTGATTTAATAGAGTATCCTTGTAGTTTTATGCCCGTTCTTCTCCATAGAGATCTACGTTTTGAAATGAGCAACTAGCTTCAACTTTCTAACTCACTAACTGACTTTTTGACAGTTTATAAATGCCTGTAAATAGTTTGATTGTAATTATTGCTTTGAATTTTAGCATAATGTGTAGAACTAAATTATATATGCCACGCTGCATGTCAATGTTTTAAAACTAGATGAGATTGGAGTACTCTGCGAAGAAAGACCAAAACAATCTCCGACCGAGATCAGTCTCATTTAAAATTTCGTCATAATCTTGTTCAGTTTATGTCAGGTCCTGTCAGGACCTTATAGAATAACAATATATTTGAATGTAAGAATGCAGTTTTACATAATAGTAGGTATAGTGCTACCATTTTTTAAAGTTCTGTACATTCTACCAGAACATATAGTATACATACCTATATGTCCAATATGAATTAATATTTTATTATAGTTAAGTAATCGTTAGTTTAAAACCAATGTCAAAATTCAATCATCATGGATTTTTACAATATTGCATATATTTGCCATATAGGTACGTGTATATGTCTTCGTAAGATTGTGAACACCTTTAGTTTATAATCTATCTAGCGAGATTATAAACTGTCGATAAATTGTGAACTGCACCATACTGCTTACTGACCGAATAGGGTAGGTTAGAACTGGGACCAACCACGCGCGAGCCGAGCAAGCGAAGCGAGCGGTACCGCGGCAGCGGCCGGCGAGCGCTACTTCCAAGTTAGTGGCACTTACTTGACAATTTAGTAATATAGCAAGGTACTATCCGTCTTGATACCAGCTCACAATTTGATGGACAGATTATAAACTATCGAAAAATAGTGCGTTAAATTGTAAATGGTTTTGCAGTTCACAATTTATCGACAGTATATAATCTCGCGAGATAGATTATAAACTAATGGTGTTACCTGAATAGCATTAACTTATTACATTCCTCCAAAATTTTGTGGCCCACTTCTGATTGCATTCGAAAATAGAGCGGATATTGTTTTAGAAGAAAGAAAATTAGTGAGATGTTCTTTATATAAACAGATGCCACACATATTTATACAAGAAAAGTTTTTATTCAGTGCGCAAACATTAACCATGAATTCAGCATACCATTCTAGACCCTCAGCGAAGAAACTTTTCGTCAACTTTACAAAAAAAAAATCAGCTGTTTCAAAGAACAACGCGGTCAAAATGTATGGAACAGCTGTATTTATTTTTTTGTGTAACCGACGAAAAATTTCTGCGCTGGGGGTTTAGAATGATACGCTTTTCCTGTAGGTATTTAATGCTAGTAGCGATACATCTTTCTGATCAAATATTGCACGAACGCATATAAGTTATTTAGCATAAGCATAGCAGAATCAGCCTATGATTTTCCCTCTGCTGGGACACAGGCCTCTTCTCTTAGAGAGGGAGTGGTCATCCACAACGCGGGCCCAGTGCGGGTTGGTAGATGTCACATGTATTCGAAGTTTTGGTTCTAGAACATGCCGGTTTCCTCTCGATGTTTTCCTTCACCGTTTTGAGGGCAGTGGTGATTAAATTAATTACACAAAGTACAGCGCCTACCTACGATCTAAATCACGTAAGTCGGGGCAAATAACCACTGTGCCACTACTGCTCCTCCAGTTATTTAATCATTAAGTCGGTGATTTCTTGAAAACGCTCAAAAAGGTGGTTTTTTAAACCAGTGTATCTCATTAACCGTAAATAATTTTGGAAGCAAAAAAAATATATGATATGTTCAAGCCTTTTAAGCATACAGTGATTGAACTGAAAATATAATTAAATATACTTTAATGCATCAAAAAAATCATCAAAACTACCTCTTAATTTTCTTTAAAATTAGTTTATCCCTTCAATAACAATTATAATTGTAATTAAAAAATTTCCATAAAATTCCAAATGCCAAACTGCATCCAGTGATGGATTATTTATTATTAAATAGTTAATATCTAATTTTATACGATTTTATTTGCATTTTTACGACAATACTTGCTCATTTATTATTCGAATTTATTACAAAACAGATTTTAACCCGTATCGGATTGCAATAAGAACTATTATCGCGCATAACGGCAATATTTAAAGTTACCGGGGCCTTAATATTCTCACACATTTATCATACCGCCACGAGAGATAAAGTTCAAAATAGTAATTCATTCAACAACAAAGGTCTTCTTTATCTTTATTTCAACCATCCTCAATACTAGCGGTCCGAGACTCCGACAGCCATTAAAACTACAGCGTGAATAATACAAATGCTTCCTTCATCTGACGTGTTCTTAGAATGTCCTATTTACCAGTCTTGTTGCAGCGGGAATAGTGTGTAGTCATGAGTAATGTGATCTGGAATTATCTGTTGCTGCGTTATTTATAATTTGTAAATAAAGTAGGCACCGACGTACCTAACTGCAATATTTGCATAATTTAAAAACTAACAGTGAATATGAACAAGTAAATTTTAAAAAAACTGGCCAAGTGCGAGTCGGACTCGCGCACGAAGGGTTCCGTACCATTATTCCATAAAAATCATGTCTTTTGTATGGGAGCCCGAGCCCCCCTTAAATATATTTTTAAAGTAAATATATAACTAAATATTCTGTGAAAATTTCAAGCGTCCACCTGTTGCCGTTATCAATATCGAGCAAAAAAACACGTTTGTTGTATGGGAGCCCCCTTAAATATTTATTTTATTCTATATTTTACAAATTTTTTGTTATATCGGCAACAGAAATACATCATCTGTGAAAATTTCAACTCTCTAACCATCACGGTTCATGAGATACAGCCTGGTGACAGACGGACAGCGGAGTCTTAGTAATAGGGTCCCGTATTGGGTAATACGGGACCCTAAAATCAAAAGAATCATAGGGCATCAAACATTCGTCCGCATCGTTGTCTACAGTAAAAATGCCCAAAAGACTGGCAGCATTGCCACGTTTTTTTACGATTCTCCGTACATAGATATTAATAGTTTAATGCTGTTACTTTTTAAATTATGTAAATAATTTAATTAATACAATTCTTCAGATATACTTACTCATAGCATAGTCCAAAATTGTTACTTATGGTTTAATATCTAACATATTATTTTAATGTTGATACTGTTATTTAATTATAATAATTTAATGGCTGGTTCGCATGGCTGAATTCTCATTGTACAGCAATGTGAGGTCAGCTATACCTAACTGGACATGGTCGCCGTGAGAACAGAATGAAACATTTTAGATTTATTTTGTTTTATATGCCTATCTACTTAGTTCTAGTTAGTTAAGGCCCATAGTACCCTCATCTCCCGTTTGTATGCTAAAGCACGACTCCCGCCCGCCCGTGCCCGCGCAGGGCACCTCTGAGCCTTTATCTCAAAATGGGGATATTCCTTTGATTAATTTACAATTGTGCTTCGGCGATTCTGTGGTACCTCTAACTATCTATTTTTCAGTGTATTTTTTTTTCCAAATAACGAAGCCGTTTAGGAGTATGGAATAGAAGCCAAAATATTGCGTGTTGGAAAATATTTTTTTTACAGCAAAAGTATTATCCATACAAAAAAAGTACTTCCGGCAAAATGATCTTTAAGGATCTATAGCAAAATCATATATTTTTCAAATCTTCAAGACAAGCCGTTAATGAGCAGTACGGTTCATAAAGTGACCGTGTTACGCTACCAAACGGGACGTAGGCCCTTAAACGCTAAGTTTTAATTTTACTTGTTTGAGGAGGATTGACATAGATATTTAAACATTTTTAATGTGCCTTCACGTAGGTAGTTATATCCCTAGATATTTACAATGTGTTTGCACTATTTTCACGACCTAAGGCCTTAATGTGAGTTTGATTTAACCATCTCGATCAAACGCCTCGAGCGCGTTCGGCGCTCCGATTGGTCCGTCACCAATCCAGGGCCAATCATAGCGCCAAACGCGCTCGATGCGTTTGATCGAGATGGTAAAATGAAACTCAAACTAGGGCCCCTGCTTAAGTCAAAACGTCAACTAGCACGTTAACGTAAAAATGTTTACTCGCAAGTTTACGTTAAGTTTGCCCTGATGTAATAGTGAGCGCGAAATCCTTACGTACCCAGTGCAAGAAAGGTGTATGGGTGAATGTCCTATGAGTCGTTGCTATATATAGCTGCACTATTTTGGCTGCTACCATGTGTCGCGATATGAAGCGAGTTTCCTTGTCTTTCTCATTCTTTTCTTTTCTTTTTGATTGGTAGCTACGTTTCTGCTTTATTTGTATAAGATCAAAAGTTTGTTTAAAAAAAATTACAAACGACATCCAAAAAAAAGCGCTACAAAATGAAGAATATCTTTAATGTCGGAAGTAGGTGTTTTTATTTTTTTAATATTGTATTTATGCCATTGACTTCCGAAAAAAAAGTTATTTAACACTTTGTAGTGTTTTTTTTTTGTGTTAATTGTTTGAATAGATATTTACATCATTTAAAAAACTACCAGTGTTAAGTGTGTGTTCGTGTTTATTTCGGAAAGCGGTTGTTTTTTTTTAATAAACTATTTAGTTGCAATACCTAGCTACCCCACACAAATTCGTATATCTTCACAAGCTTAGTAAATTATAACAGTGACAGCAAGTTATTATAACATCATCAATACCGGTTTTACAAAAAAAAAATCTGCTGTTTCATAGAGAAGTGCAATACCTACGCGGTCAAAATGTATGGAACAGCTGATATTTTTTTGTATAACCGACGAAAAATTTCTGCGCTGGGGGGCTAAAATGATACGCTGAATTCATGGTTACAGCTTGCGCACTGAATATAAACTTTTCCTGTATACACTAAGTGTTTCCTCACGAAGTTTTCCTTTACTGTTTTGAGAGCAGTTGTGATGAAATTATTTACACAAAGTAAAGCGCCTGGGCTGAGTTCGAACGCACGACCTACAACTCGTAGGTAAGTCGCGGCTGTTACCACTGGGCCATCATTGCTCTTAAACTCATAATTACCTACAAAAATGTCCGCAAGGCTGTATGTCTAAATATTAAAGAAGTCAAAAAGAACGCAAAGTGAAAACGAAGTAAAGCGCGGGCGAGCGATGGGGATGCAACGCGGCGGGTGGGGGCCAACATTTCACGCGAACGAAGTTGCGGGCGAAGCGCTAGTAATTGATATGAGACCACTCTATGAGTATACCCTTTTAAATGAAAGAAGAATGTTCGAAATCAACTAATAAATGATAGGCTGAGGAAGGGTGTGATAAGACAACGGTGCGGTTTAAAAGAAGATGTAGTTGAGAGGATGCATCGCCCTTCGCAGCTAATAAAAGGTATATACAGGGCAGATATGAGTGGAAACTCTGAAGGGGACGATCTAGGAGAACATAGAGTAACCTTATCGGTGAAGTTCTTCAGAAAAGTCAGGTTATTCGCAAAGTCGAAAGTGTCGTGCGTGTATGACCAGCACCCTAATTGCGTAACTCACGATTAATCATAATCTGTTTAGTTTTGAAACAGATGGCTAAGCCATTGCTTCATATGTTAGAAAAAAATTGTCTGCTCAACAATGTAAATATCGCAATGAATATTGTTGAACTGTCATAATGAAACCGATTATGATTAATCGCGTGTTACGCAATTAAGGTGCTGATGTATGAAAATGGTGTTCTGGAGATGGTGTTCTGTAGTGTCTGCGTACCCCCATGGGAAAAAAGCGTGAGTTTATCTATGTATGTATATAATAAATGAAGGAGTTCTGAGGTAACAAATAAAAAACCTACTTGGTGTGGGTTGTTCGAAAGAGATACCGTGGTCCCTGGCACACAGGCAACTGAGGGAACACGGGTGGGTTTTAGACAGTTAAAGTCTGTCACGCCCTCCTGCTCCACCCAGAGCAGGAGAAATTATTTGATGATATCAAACCCTCAAAAAAAATCCTCTTTTTTGATGACGGTTAAAAAGAGATGTTTAGAGTTAGAGTACCCTTAGTTAAGAGTGCTATGGTTGCTGTTACAGTGCTGTTATGGTTACTTAGAACTTCACACAATGCCGCACATAATTTGAAGAGGAACTAACTTGTTTATACGAAAATAGTCGCGGATTCAAACCTCGACATCGTCATCCATCGATTTAGTGATGTCTATTTGCAGGCTGATTGTATGATTTCGTCATTATACATAATTATACAAACAGCGCCGACGGGTTGCCTAGGTACTGTCGTCATTATGTATAAAGCCTAAAGCAAAATGTATAACGCCTAGGCATTATGTAAACTTTTAAAGGACTTCCTTGAAATGCAATTGATGATTCGATCACCGTATACATAAGGCGAACTGATACTAAGTAGTTCTATTTTCTACCACCTGAGGCGCTGCTAAACAATATAAAAATATATGATGTAAAAAAGTGCGTGCCGCAAGAAACAAGTGATTTTTAATGAACAATCTGACTTCGACATTTACATAGGATAGCAGTCTTATCCAATATCTAAACTCATGCAAAACTTTGTCTGAACCCTTCAAAAATCTCATTCGAAATAAGTATGGTGACGAGACAGTAGCGAGTAGTCGACTCTTAAAATAAATAAACAGACACATCGAAAAGCTTCTATACATACCTAGTGATAATGAAATATTTGACATCCTTATTTCAAGCACTTATAAGCGAAGGAGGGCAATTTTAAAAGTAGGTAGAAATTCTTAGATCGATATAATATGAAGCCTTTGAACAGTAATTTGAAGAACGACCCTTGATCTTCTAAAAATAGCGGCTGTACGATGTACTGCTTTCTAGCTGTATGTAAGTATTATTCAAGCATCACTATCCCAAGTTATTTGGCTCATTCGTCGATTAGCACGAATTTACTCGCCGGAACGAGCCAATCGACACATTTAATTAACATATTATTAATTTTCTGCAGGCGATTCGCACAAAGTGATTTTTTTTTAAAGTAAGCGATGCGGATGAGTTTTTTGACGCTTTGTTTTAGTTTATTCGATGTAGTCATATAGTTTAATTGAAATAAATACAAGTTTCTCAAGCAAACATACACACGTTGAATTTTCTCCTAATAACTAGTAACAACAATGCATTTTTTTTTCATAACTACATATATAGCACAAAATTACAAATTTGTCAATTGCCCTTCGATCAATAATAGTACAATTGCCTAAGCCATTTACTTGGAGTGAGCGCAGTCTGTCTTCCTCGTCCATACTTGTCTATTAGTCGTCATCTCGCTAGTTGCCCAGCACCCTAATTGCGTAACACGCGATTAATCATAATCGGTTTCATTTTGACAGTTCAACAATATTCATTGCGTTATTTACGTTGCTGAGCAGACACATTTTTCGAACATATGAAGCAATGGTTTAGCCATCTGTTTCAAAACGAAACAAATTATGATGAATCGTGAGTTACGCAATTAGGGTGCAGTTTCTAGTCATAATCACACAGTCACACAGTCTATTAATCATTTCTTTGGTATTTGTCCATGCACACACTCCACACCACATCTTTGAATAAGTACCTAATACGTATTCAAAGATGGCCGACTGATGAATGGTGTTTGATCGGCCCTTATGGTGACATGTAACCTACTATCGAGTATCTAGTGGAGAGTGTCATAGTCTACATTAGCCCGACTCAGCCCGTATGATAATCCAGCAACGATGGTTTAAGTTATACAACACGTGGTATTTTTGCAATGATCGAACGCCAAAAGCTCAGATCATAACACGATCATCCATTGAACCTTGAGAGGAACTTACGCTCCAAGTTAAATAGCATCGTGGTATTTTTCACCATAAAAAGACTGCTCTTTACACCTAGTGATTCCGTAGTTTCAACTACATTTGTACATACTCGTATCTTCACAAAAGTGTCGTCATATAAATATAATATCCACATGATTTATTGGTTTCAGGTACTCTTTTTTGTTAGGGTTCCGTACCCGCAGGGTAAAATGGGACCCTATTACTAAGACTCCGCTGTCCGTCCGTCTATCTGTCTGTCTGTCCGTCTGTCACCAGGCTGTATCTCATGAACCGCGATAGTTAGACAGTTGAAATTTTCACAGATGATGTATTTCTGTTGCCGCTATAAAAACAAATACGCAAAAACGAAATAAAATAAATGTTTTAGTGGGGCTCCCATACAACAGACTGAATTTTTTTCCGTTTTTATAGATACGGAACCCTTCGTGCGCGAGTCCGACTCGCACTTGGCCTGTTTTTTTTATCTGGAAATAGCATCCATTGAGATTTCTAGCTATCGATCGCCAGAAACAAATCTCATGTTTGCCGTTTTTGATACGACAATAAAATGTCAGATATACTCGTATAAGCTTCTCAGGTCACAGTGGAACCTTAATTTGTAAATATCAAAGGCGGGAGTTGAGCCGAGGGTCCTACCTATACCTCAGTATAAAAAATAAGATAACAATGACATATTAGTAGACACTTGATTGCTGATGCATCTGTAAGTTCGCGTTACTGGCGCTTCCATTTCCAAGGCAAAGAGTAATGAGGCGTGTAATCGCTTCATTGCTCGTTACATTACAATTCATTTCTATAACGAGAGTACTTACATGTCACGCTTGTGATCCTGATCACGAAAGGGCTCATTATAGTCGCTAGGTGCATTGCGAAGATTCATCGTTCAATTAGCAATCATTTTTATCATCAAGTCAGTTATGGATTCCGTAACCAAGTTAGAGACAGGCATATCCAAATACCACAAGTATAGTTTTTTATTCAAACATAATGCACAAGTAAAAAATACTGTAGGTACAAAGGCGGACTTAATGCCTGAGGCTTTTTCTACCAGTCAACCTTAGGGCTAAGTAACTCGAAAAATAATACATACTAATACATAGATACATACATACATATATATATAACGAAAATAAACTTTGTCTTGAGAAATAACGATAGGGAGAGGAGAAAACGAATCCAGAATCAGCGCAACTCATTGTAATTTCACTATACGGGATAAATTTTTAACCAGTGCGCAAACTGTAACCATGAATTAAGCATATCATTCTAGATCACCCAGCGCAGATATTAATCGTCGGTTATACAGAAAAAAAATCTGCGGTTTCATAGAAAAGTGCATACCTACGCGGTCATAATTAGTGGAACAGCTGATTTTTTTTTTGTATAACCGACGAATAATTTCTGCGTTGATGGGTCTAGAATGATATGCTGAATTCATGGTTACAGTTTGAGCACTCGTAAATTAACCCTGTGTAATAAAAGCTTTTCAATTCAGTCAGCCAAGAATCACCGTATAGAACAAAGGCAAGCTTAGAAACACGAGCACAATAAATGCGCCTGAGGTATTCCTAGACATGTAAGACTCTATAGAATGCAAAACATATTCCTTTGTTTTTGTACCAACAATAAATGGATGGACAGAAAGCGCAATTTTGTTCAAGAATAATCATTTGTTAGTGGTTATCTTGGCGTTTTGCAAAGATAGCGGAATTTGCCAGCGATCTCCTTGGTCCATATTGTAGCCGGTGGAGAGCCACGAGATAAGCTGAGTTAGTTCGCATACTGAGGTAATCCTATATATCCTACTAATATTACAAATTTGAAAATTCAGATGTAGGTTACTTACGGATTTGGTGGATATTTGGCACAAAGACAGTTTATAACCTGGATACACACACAAATACTTTTTATCTCGGTAGCATATTCCCTTAATACATCCATGCAGGCAAAACTGTTGGTAAAAGCTAGTTTTTATATTTATTTATTTACTAAAACATAATGCACAAGTAAAAAATACTGTACAAAGGCGGACTTAATGGCTGAGGCATTTTCTACCAGTCAACCTTAGGGTGATGCAGAGAGAAAACATGACAGGTGCAACATAAGGGATAGGTTACTCGAAAAATAATATATTATATACTAATACATAGATACATCCATACATATATATAACGAAAATAAACTTTTTCTTGAGAAATAACGATAGGTAGAGGAGAAAACGAATCCAGCAATTCAGCGCTGAGATGATTCTGCCAACTTCTTACGAATATGCTCACGTGCCTTTACTTTAAACGAAAACCGACTGGTTGCCATCCGGATATTCAGAGGGAGCGCATTCCAAAGAAACACCGACTGGACAAAGAACGAAGATTGGATGAAACCAGAGCGGTGAGAAGGACATCGTAGAAGACGATTATTGGTGGAACGAAGGTTTCAACTATGCGCAGAGCACAAGTATTAAACCTGGGAAGTCAGGTAAGAAGAAGTGGGATTGTCGAGTATAGAAAACAACATTGACAGAGCCCTCAACTCTCTGCACTGACGGATGGGTAGCCATTTTAAAAGCAACTGGTGCGCAGACACATGATCATACTTATGACGATTGAAAACGAATCGAATGCAGTTATTTAGAAGGCGGTCAAGTTTATTGAGGAGATCTGCATTCAGGTCATAGTAACACACATCGCCATAGTCAATTATGACTGGGAATTGATTAGGGATTGTACAAGCATTGCCTTTATGTGTGATGGGAGAAGGTTTTTCAACCGATAGAGCGACCGCAACGTTCCGGTGACTTTTTGACTAACAGTCGTGACCTGCTTTCCCCAGTCAAGACAAGTGTCGACATGTAGGCCAAGATCCTATGCTCCTCCTGATCCTATCCTATTTATGTTTGCAGTCTGCCCACAAGTATGAATAAATACCTCAGCTATACGAGGTAAGTTAAACTAACTTAACTAAGCTCTTGAGGTACAACCGGCATATAGGTTTGTTTTTTTGTGGGAAATCTTTAAACTGCTTCTCTCGCTCTGGGTGGAGCAGGAGGGCGTGTCAGACTTTTACTGTCTAAAACCCACCCGTGTTCCCTCAGTTGCCTGTGTGTCACTGTGTGCCGCGGTATCTCTTTCGATTTGATCGCCTAAAATAAATTTATTTTGAATTTTGAAACCTAACATAATTATGTTCATCATCATTAGCAGGCCATCGAACATAGCTGATTGCATGATGATGTTGCAAGAGACGTATGTTCAATGTTCGATGATGAAGCTTTTGGGTAACGACAGTTCTTTTGTTCTTATGTTTTGTTCTGCTTCAGGTTATTATTCGGCTTCTGCCAGGTTCCGTATCTTCTGACCCTAATTAACTCTACATGTTCTTACTTAACACCAAATTGAACATTGTGTATAACTCTAGAAATTTTCTTTTGGGATTTCATGATTTTCTGTCTGTATTAATCTAGGTCAGTACTTAGCAATGATCCTCTCATACTTTATCCTCATTAGCAAAGATACGTTTCTGAACAGCGTGTTGATTATTCAATTGGTATTGAAACATTAATATTGTATTTATCAAAGTAAATCCATAGTAAAGTTCACTATCAGTTTCACAATTCTACTTATCCAAACCTCCAACTGAATTTTTACTATAGCTCCCAACTTATACCCCAAAAAGGGCAGCGTTAAGCTACAATAATAATGACACAATTTACATGTAGACAATAAAATAAGCATGACGGATGCGATAAGTATGTCCGTTTGCTCTGATAACGGTACATTAGGCGGAGAGCTAACGAACTCATTATAGAGCCCCGACTCTGCTTGATAACCTTCGATCCCCTAAAAGTAACTAGCAACTGACAGGGTTATATTTTTTATCTGTTTCTGTGATAGTTCATTCATGTTGGTTTCAATGGGATTCTCACGCTTGTGTTCGAAGATATGGGCTGTAATGTAGGGGCTAGTGTTTCTGCTGCTCACTATGGCAGCACTAGAACATGTAAACTCAAATGTTCTAATTACAAAACAAGATATTTAGGTATAGTTTAAAGCATCGAGCCCGTTTTTGAAATATGAATCTAACAAAAATCTGAATACAGTTCCTTTTACAAACGAACAACTTCCTCCAGTCTTAGGTTGATACTTTTGTAAATACAAAAACTGTCTCGTAGGTTTTAGATAGTGTAACAGTTCGATCGTGTTTTATAAAAAGCGGGCAAATATTTTAGATAGGTAGGTACTTAAAAAGCAAGTCCAAAGTACCTTGGAGACTCAATGCTATGGAACCTCGAGATTTATCATGCATTACGTCAGTACTTCAGAAGTAGATCTTAGATGAAACCTACTAGTATTGGTTTCTTAAAATATTCCTAGAAGTCATGACTGGAAACTAAGGGTTTATACAGACACAGCTGTCTGTATAAACAGCTGTCTTTGTGTTTAGAGTTGGCCTAAAATCTTCAGAATTGAGACTGTACGCTGGTACAGTCTCAATTCTGATAACATTACGCCAGCTGTATGGAACGAAAAACCGACCTCTTCATCTTTAAGTTTATCAATATTCTTAAGAGTAATAGCTTCGTTATCTCCTCTGGTGTCGTAATAAGGCTAAGGGCTTATTATCAGCAAATAGACCACAGCATCCAACAGTAGATTGAGTTATCAATCTACTGCACACAGCACTCTGTTAAGACTGCTATGTTGTTGTTGGGGGATCCTTATCAACTTGGACAGGTACAAAACGCGTATTTTATTATAGCTGTTTAATAAATGGAGAACTCATGCGCCACAATAATACCGCAAGGGTCTTTAGGCGACAAGATTCGTAATACTTAGTTAAGTAGATTTTGTTATATTCAAAATCAAAATCAAAATATTTTATTTCACATAAGCCTGCATGGGCACTTATGAAACGTCAGAAGCTAGGTGCACGGTTCCAATTTGTCGTTTCCTATGGAGAAGAGCCGGCAAGAAACTCCACGGTTACTCTTTTAAAAATAATTGGCTTTTACAATGTTTTCAAATTACAGTGATAATAGGTATGGGAGGACAGTGCAGGCCAGTCAATAAGTACCAGGTACTTAGAGGAATGAAAATACAGAATAGAAAAACGTCTACAAATCTAGTCTCTAAGGCCTACAACGTTTTCTCATTCACAATATGTAAAAGAATCTACCTATATAAAATGAATCTATTATATATTGGTATAACATCTAGTTGCAATTAAGGGTAAATTAATGTTCGCCTTTCAAAATGGTTGTGTGAATATAACATTAACAAACAAACAGTGTCCAAATTGACACATTTATAACTATCATAACCAAATGGTAGAAGTAGCTAGAGCACTGCCTATACAGCAAAGGACAAAGCGTCATAGTAAGCAATGTCTGGCGCTACACATCGGGTTACTTGGCAAATAATTGGTCCTAATGTGGCTGTAGGACCAAACATTCCGTTGTAAAAGGAAAGTTGACTTTTGACGAGCTTTTGAACTTAAAATAGACTTTTTTATCATTAATTTATAAGTTTTATTGATGAAAACTTTAAGATGAACTACTTGAACTACGTCAACCATTAAAGTTTCTATAATGTGTCTCTCTTGAGCGCTCATAACTAAGTTTAGACTGACGCAATTAAAAGCTCTCATAAACAAAAGCTTGTCTACGTGACTGTACTCAAAACACTTCACAATCTATCTAGCTTAAAGTTTATCAACATGTCTTAACATAAACTTTACAGAATCAGAACTTTTGAACAACAAACAAACTCTAAAAGCTACAACGAAACATACAGTTACGGTCGAAAGCCGACCAAATAAGATAAAAAATAAGTGCAGTCTAAAAGCTCAACTTACTTGAGGAATACCTTCACTATTGTAACACGAAGCTAGTTGTTTCGAGCCAATCCGGGGCGTGTGGTAGTAATCCTGTGCGGTTACAGACAGTAATATAGCTATAAATGTGATAAATAGTGTGGGGACGTCCGCCATTTTGCGCGACGCGACGTGAGCCCGCGCGCTTCGAGCCAGCACTGAGTGACGCGCGCCGGTTTCACAACACTCAACCAAAGATCAAGTGGCTGTGGGACGTGAGTTGGGCTTACCTCTGAGAGGAAAGGGGCTGGGCTTGTACTTATAATATTTTGTTAATGTTTGTGTGTTTGAGACTTTGGATGTTGCGAATTATGGATGATTGTAAATTTGGATGATTGTGATTTTGTGACTTTGGGTGTTAGTGACTTTGGAGTTTGGTTGTTTGTGAGTTTGTGTGTGAGGATGTTTGTAACATTGAATGTTTGTGGTTTTATATGTTTGAATATTTGTGACTATGGATGTTTGAGACTTTGTTACTTTGGAAGGTGAATACAATAGAATTGAATACAAATTAAGGTCTTACTAATAGAATAATGAATTTACATGTTTTGTCATGGCCTGACATTATTATAAATATATAAACATGTTAAATATTTAAAAAAAACTGCACATGACTAACTAAAAATTATTATTCTAGCATGTCCTAAAACGCTGGTGAGTAGTGGTGAGACCTTAACTATATAAGCTAGGTACATAAAGTAAAATAATGAAAACTCAGTTATCAGATTTATCTGTTACTTACTTTTATATCAATAAATTCTTTCACACCATAAAAACAATCACCATTGAGCCGTTTATGTAGTGTGAATTTGGATGTTTGTAGCTTTATGAGTCTGTATTTGTTTTTTTTTTAAGTTTGGGTGTTTATTATTAAACATTTTAGAGTCTTATAAATATTATATTTATGTAGTCTAAAATATAGACTATGGCCTGACAATGGCATATTTTCTTGCATAGGTGCATGGTATGTTTTAGCACCATCACCCGATGGTGCTAAAATATACCATGCACCTATGCAAGAAACGTGCCCTTCGTACTTAATGATGTTATTTGAACCCTCAAATAACATGATTAAGTACAAAGGGCACGTTACTGCACATAATTAAAACAAACCAACTACCACGTCTCCGCGCTCCCTAATCTTTGCGACCCCAGCAGTGGCAGGAATCGTGGCCCCATACCGACGGTTTTTTGTGAACAAACCTGAAAGGTTCGCCTTTTGTTTTCTGTTAGAATGCCAACATGTGCGGTCAGCGGGAAGGAATCGGCGAGCCGTGCAAAGGTCTCGATGATGTTCCCAATTTGAGATACACAGTTTTTGGGAAGTTTGGGGACTAACATCTATCTATAGTGTAGTTTATTTGAATGATTGATAATGTCGTCCATGTGTTCATCAATTTAAATGCACCTAGTGGTAGCTTATATTGAGTTTTTCGTTATTTTATTATTTTGTGTAAATCTACTGCAGATGAAGTATGGTTAAAACAAATGGTATTGATGTAGGTTTTTCTATCAAAGATTAGATTATTTAAATTGGGATGAATTAAAAAACGGTTGTATTCCTTACATCCCAATATTTCACTAAATAAGCCGTTAGAAAATAGAGCGGTTTCTTCAATAATTCGAGTTCACACACCCATTAGAAACAAAAGTGCCTTATCTAATAAAACAAAATAACGAGGTGAACCAATAATGCCCTAATTCTGAGTGTAGCGACTGCACTCCATAAAACAACATGAAGTGCATTAAACGGAGACAGGCGTCCCACAGCAGTCCTGTAGATTATGTGCCGTCGTCGGTTGGCTTTGAAGTCTGCTAAAGGGATGCATAGGTATAAGCCATACTACCTATGCATCCCTTTAGCAGACTTCAAAGCCAACCGACGACGGCACATAATCTACAGGACTGCTGTGGGACGCCTGTCTCCGTTTAATGCACTTCATGTTGTTTTTGGTGTTAATGTGTTACGCAATTACCCCACTGCTCAAGGTCAAAGTGTTACCCTCGACGTTCGGTCAGCCATACTGTATGGCTGACCGAACGTCGAGGGTAACACTTTGACCTTGAGCAGTGGGGTAATTGCGTAACACACTAACACCAGGAATGGCTTTCATTTCGAACATATGAGCAATGGATTAGCAATATTTTGAAAGCAAAATGATTCTGTTTCTGATTGATAGTGTGATACGCTATTAGGGTGCTGGCCACGCGTTGAACGATGTTTCAATAGAACTAAAGGTCAGGTGTTGTTTTTTTTTTTAATTCCGACGTTCGGATCGCTATACATGCCTAGTTTATTACATAAAAATAGGTTATTATTATAAATATAACATTATATCTACAAATAAACCCGTTTACAGCATTCATCTTTAAAGAGGTAAAGGTTATTTTGCCCTTTCTTTTGGAGAAACCATTCATTACTTTTTTTAAAGTGCTCAGCTCGGCCTGATTTGTATTGATAAATGATTTTACCTATATAACTAATTTATGTACCACTAATGGAAACAAAATTTACTTATAATTAATAATCATAAGAACGTTTATTTAACAAAAAGTAAGAATATTATAACTGACATGTTCGGTGAGCCACATACTAAGCGTCGCATGTAACATGCTGCTCAAAAAATATGTTAATTAATTTTATGTTTATCTGAATTATCTGTATGATCCAGAATCTTCGTGTAGCTTTAGTCTGTAGAATTAATTACATGAGAAGCTCCTTCTCTGATCGATGTGTTTATGTAATAATGTTATAAAACTATAAATAACTGCAGATGACGCGCACTGGGATTAGGCACTGCTGCTAATGTTCTGGTTTTTATTTTAAAGTCAAACAGTATAAAGTCCCTTAAATAACCTTTATTACTTTGTTATTTTCAGCTAAAATAATCTGCTGTTCAGTGGTCCTAATAATGACATTTTAAATTATGTAAACCTATGGAGGCATGGGCCTAAGAAGCTTAATTAGGTATGCCTCTACTATTACTTGTAAAAGTTTGTTAAGCTACTTCTCAGACTTATTCCTGATCATTATCTAACTAGCCTTTTCCTAACTGTACTGGGGTCGGCTTCCAGCCTAACTGGATGCTGAATACCAGCATTTTTCATGGAGCGACTGCTTATCTGACCACCATAACCCAGTTATTGGTTATTGGCTATTGGTGACTGGTTATCAGATTTACAGGCTTCTGACGACCTGAAATGACTGTCAAAAATCCAAGAATGATAGCCGGAACCAACGTGCTTTCCGTGGGCTGTTGGATAACCCGAAACAAATGGTATCTCGTGGCTCGCTTGTTGGTCATCTCAAAACTGAATCAAAGTCAAGAACATTTTTTTTCAATTAAGATTCTTTGAAATCGGGGAATCAGAGGTCGGGTACCGACTTGGTTTTGGAGATTTTACAATTCTTTTATTACTTAAACACGCCCAAAGTTAGGTTAAATTAGCAAGAAAAACGAATCTTTGTTGGCTCCTAACTTTTTAATGGCTTTTTAATTTAGTATTTTGTTTCCGTACAGACAATAATAATAATGAGATAAAAGTATACCTACCATGTTTAATTTTTGATGGAAATTGGCGAACAGTGGAGTAATACACTTCCGAAGTTTCTTTGGGAAAATGTGGACTTGTTCCACCTTAAGAATCTATTTTCATAAAAGGCCCTAGGTATGAAAATTCTGTGAGGAGTAAAATTAATGTATATTTTTCTACGCAAGCAACGTTCCTTTCGTGCTTATGGTAACTCTAATCCAATCAATCAATTACCAAAAAATCTTACAAAGCGTCTCATCCACCACAAATAATTTAGTCTATGCCGTTTCCCTAGTCTGTCTATTTAATTTCAAACACATGAATAGTCTTCGCCGGTTTAGCGTACCAGTGCATTAGGTCATTCATATCACTGTCTCTTTCTATAAGATGGCGTCGTCTCGCTCGCACAAAGGCTTAATGTTTAGTTGGAGCCAAATGTTGAGCGTACGCAAAAAATGTGTTCAGTTTTTATTAATTAAGATATAGGATGTTTTAATAGATATAATTAGGTACTTATAAAAGTACTAAATAGGTACACTTTTTTTGTAAGTCTTGTTATTGTGTTACAACTTGTAAAAAGGGTGGCAGGGACATCGACGCGCATACTATAGGCATGAATTCGGCACATGATTCTAGATCCCCTAGCGTAGAAAATTTTCATTGCAGAATCATGTAGGTACTGAGTCGATCCTAACAAAGTCAAAATCAAAAGTCATTACCTCAAATTAGGCTGTGAATCAGCACTTTTCGAACGTCAAAATACATAAGACAGTCCTACAAAAATGCCCACCCGTCACTACTTCCTGGGAAGAAGAAGTGTCGCAACAAACTCCCCAGCAGCAAAGCTGTCTGTTTAGTCGGATAGACTTGATTCTATACATACATAGACAAAGTAATATAAACATTACGAGACACAGAACATTAATTAAATAATTAGTCATACATAATATGCCAGCCAGCCATGCCAATATACCAACAAATAAAATGAAAACTTAACTTGAGCACAAAGAACAAAAATTTTAAAAAACAATTAAATAAAGCATAATACCAAAATAAGAGCCTCCTGGTACTAACAGGTTGTGCGTCGATGTCCCTGCCAGCCTCTTTACAAGTTGCAACACAATAAACATCTATATCAGTAGACTTACTAAAACAAAGGTAGTCCTGAAAGTAGTTTGTTCATAATTTACTACTGAATCGATCTTAGTCATTTTTAATAAGTAGGTATAGGGTTTTTTTTTATTCAATCTTATGTCATGGTTAGAAGACTACATTTTAAATGCATAAAGTAGTGCTAGTGCTAGGGTCAACACTAATTTCTAAAGAATACTTACCTACCAGTTAGCTTAAAAAAAAATTTTTGGTGGTTGTTGATACTTTTAACTCAATACTCTAATTGGGGTGTATGAGGTCTTGCATTAAGGGGAATCTAGTCGTGGGCTCCATGAAGGATTATGCCATGTTAAAGGTAAAATTATAATTAATACGTGAAGCATAAACTTTATACACCTATTTACGAAAATTAACTAAGTTAATGTTTATATGGTGTGCGGAGCGCAGAAAGCTAATAATTTTAGATAAAATAATGCATTATTTAAAGTATAAACGAAATGTTGTCTTATTTCGACCACTGGCAACAACTAGTATTAAAAATGGATTATTATGTAAAAACTAAAAAAAACGAAATCACAAAAAGTTTCGCAGCCGGTAGGATTCGAACCTACGCTCCCAGAGGGAATCTGATTTCTAGTCAGACGCCTTAACCGCTCGAACTCACTGGTGGGCAGGCCCACCAGCGTGCTTTTTAGCCAGGGCTAAAAAGCACGCTGTCTCACCAGGCATCGTGTCCGTCACAGGTAGTATCAATGATGAGCAATTAGATGCTAGTCTAATACAAGGTTGTTGATTGAGATGCAGGATCATTTATAGTAAGACAGGCGCATAAAAAATTAAGAAAAGTCCTACGGAAGATCGAGTTTTATGAAAAAACCACTGGATAAAGTTAGGTTAGTTAAGTTAGCTAGAAAAACGAATCTTTGTTGGCTCCTAACTTTTTAATGGCTTTTTATTTTAGTATTCGGTTTCCGTACAGACAATATTAATAATGAGACCAAACCAGACCATGTTTAATTATTTATGTACCAAGTTTGTATGGAAAAAATGTCGACAAGATTCACCTTAATTATATTCCACACTTCATAGTGCCTATTTCACTCTGATAGATACACACGGCTACACATCAGGCTATAAATTTCCAGTTTACGCTGATCTCGCATTGTACGGACATCCGAGATCAATAATGCGAGATCAGCTTATACTAGAAATATTTAGCTTGTAGCCATGTGTGTACAAGCCTACGAAAGATAATAAATAAAAAGGAAATACACCTAAACTTTTTAAAGGTTTCCTAGCGACAAATCGCACCTTATAATTGCCCCCAACGTAATAACATGAAGGGAGCAGATTCTGCTCGCGACTTACTTGTGCCCCGACACACCGCATCGCATCGCCTGCCCGCGCTATAAATTTGTTTTCATTTAGCGTTCTTTCTTTTCCATTTTTTTTTGCTCAGCTCCTAAGGGCGGCGATCTCTCGCGTCCGGTTCTGAGGGCTCTCTAACTCCGTCAACGAAGATACGGGCCCGTCCGAAAGTAGTTCGAAACTTCTTAGTGAATCCTACAGCCAGTTAACTAACTTTTTTAGATGGGCAAGAACATATCGGGTGTAGGAACAGCTGTCAAATCGTGTTTGTCATTCATTATTAGTTCGGGCTCCAAACTAATCTTTTGTCCGTAAATGATAAGGAGTTGGAAACGCCCGTTACTTCGACCGAAACGACGTACTTCGTGCTTAGGGAGTAGGCCCCCTGGTCCAGGCCATGGTACGGAGCGTGATTGCATGGGTAGCCGTCACCTCCTTCTGCGAAGAAGTAATGCTCGCGAAGAGGGACGCGGCACACGTGAGGGAGAGCCAATGTGCCCTTACGGCCCTAGTCGCCGCAGGAGACGCCCTGGGTGTCGGGAATCCCAGGCCGATTCCCAGCCACCGTAGGCGCGGGCTTGCGGACGGCAAGTAATGTCCGGTAAGGACCAAGCTCGGGTCGACGGCGCGTTGTGTTCCACTTGTGCTTCAAAGAAATGTCAGCACCAACTGGTGGGGTCCGCAAATAGTATATATTAATAAACATAATATAATAATAAACATGTCGAATTGATAACCTCCTTCCTATTGAAGTCGGTTAAAAAGTCTGACAATCAGTCTCACCAAAGGTATTCCCTTGGTGACTTGGTTACTTTTTACCACCACCATTTACATGGGGCTACTACCGGGTAACATAGGCAAAAATGTTACCCGGTAGTAGCTCCATATAAATGGTATTCAGCGGCATCCAATTAAAGAGTTAGGAATAAGCTGGGCAGATTGATACAATTACTAAAAAAACATCATCCATTTCTATTCAACTAGCTGGAAGAAAAATGGTGTGGAGGACTGGAGGTATATGTTGAGCACAACTCATACGAACCCAGATTCATTCAACACAAAATTACCGAGAAATACGATTGAGAACAGTAGGTAGAGTACTTAATTCATTGTTATCATATCATACAACAGCTTTAAACAAATTTGTTAACACATTTTTGTGCATTTTATCTTTTTCTAAGCAGATAGCTGACCCACAGTGACCTGTAAGCTCACAAACTATAGAAGTACATGATAATAATGATGACGTAAAATAGACCACATACTTATTATTATACTTACAGAGTACAGATTAGACTGTTAGACACATTTTTGCACTTTAGATAGCTAAAGTTCTAACAACTTTTTCTAAATGAGATGGTGTGGGTACCCACATCATGTTGGCCCACCCCTCTGGTAAGGTGGAGCGACGGTCTTCACAGGCTGGCTAGTAAGGGTTCCCGCAAACAGGCATGAAGCGAGGTGCGACGCACTTCAGATGGAACAAATTTCACGAAGTTTTCATAGAAATTGTTCTGGTAGGGTCGCGTCGCCCGCCGTGCGTCGCGTCCGCGCGTCGCGCTATTGCATCGCGCCAGTTTGCGGGACACTTAACAATTGGTACCATTGGACTATAATATTGATGATAATGATGAACTTAATAAAAAAAAAAATGTAAGTTGGTAAGTATCTAAAGTTCTAACAACGTTTACTAAATGAAATGGTTGGTTGACCTCTCTGCTAAGGTGGAGCTACGGTCTTCAAACGCTGGCTGGATGAAGATTCATCATCATCATCATTTCAGCCGAGAGACGTCCACTGCTGGACATAGGCCTCCCCCAAAAGAAGGGGTTTTGCTATAATCGCCACGCTTGGCAGGCGGGTTGGCGATCGCAGTATGGTGGTAAAATGTAGATAGAGAACGCTGCTGCCCATTCTCTAGTAAGTCCCTTAGTCGCCTACTACGACACCCACGGGAAGAAATGGGATGGTGCTATTCTTTTACGTCCGGCACCACACGGAACATGATGAAGATTACAAAGTAAATATAAATTATAAAGGGGTCTTGAAAACTAGCTCATGCTTATTCTCTCCAAATAAGTATAAAGTCGAGATGATGACCTTCAGACGCATAGGTACGTGTAGATATAAGACATATGACTACACGAAATATTAAGTAGTTGCGTCTAGCAGATGTCAGCCATCTGACTATGTTGTTACATTAGATAGATTGCTTACATATTATGACCAAGCACATATGGACGATTTATTTATAGGTACCTACTTTAAAAACTAAAATTACAATAAATGTAATATTTTTAATCACCATATCTGCTCTAGACATTATTTTTAACGACAATGTTGTCTTTGAGCGATCATTAAAGGGAATCTAGTCGCGGGCTCGAACTCACTGGTGGGCCTGGCATAAAAGCACGCTGTCTCACCAGGCATCATGTCCGAAAGAGTTAGTATCAGTGATAAGCAGTTAGACGATAGTTACACGCACAACGTTATTGAGTGAGAAGCAGGATCATTTATAGTAAAACAGGCGAGTAAAAAATAAGACATGAACTTCGCGAGTTCGGGTTTTATGAAGAAAACACTGCATAAATCAATGACCAATAAAGTTTATTGAAATTTTCGATATTTGAGCTTTGTCAGTACCTACCGACTTGGTTTTAGAGATTTTACACTTCTTTTATTATTTAAACACGCCCAAAGTTAGGTTAAATTAACAAGAAAAACTAATCTTTGCGGGCTCCTAACTTTTGAATGGCTTTTTATTTTAGAATTCTGTTTCCGTACAGACAATATTAATAATGAGACAAAACCATACTATGTTTAATTTTTGATGTACATTGTCGAACAGTGCAATACAGTTGCAGAACAGAACAATACACTCCCGAAGTTTGAATGGAAACAATGTCGACTAGATTCACCTTAAGATCACCCTCTACCGAATGGCGGGGCATTTATGTTTTATTTCCGTATCATTTTAGAGGTTACTTTGGCAATTTATTCTACAGTAGCTTCGGCCTGCGACTTCTTTCGTTCTTGTTTATGTCTTGTCTATAATTTTCGAAGTACTTCACACGCTTTGCTTTTACTAAATGTTTATTTTACTAACTTGGCCCATTTTTATATAACAGAATAAACAAAACTATCCCTTTACATCAATCCTCTTACAAAATGTGTAAAAAACAGATAACGGACTTTTTAAACTACGACGACTCGGAATATCTGCTCACTTCACAATAGTAATGACAGCACTTATACTCCGGAAGTATCTAAACTCAACCTTTTTCACTTCGATTTACACTCACACCACACCTACATCATAGAACACAGACATACACAGCTACATAACAAAACACACACACACCACACCTACATCACAAAACACACACACGTAACCTAACACTTAGTTTAAGTTAAATAAAAGTTAGTTAGTTAGTATTAGTATAAGTTAAATAATTTTTGTACCCCTGCCCTGTGGGAACCTGGGCTGGCGAACCTTAATACAGGTTACCATGTAACCTAGCTAATAAAGACGCCAGATTCAATTATGTTACTTTCTTTCTATTCGATTTAACCCCAAATTGTAGAAACTGACTGGGCTAACAATTTTAAAAATATTTGTTCAAATCAGAGGGGCAATTCTCGTAATTTTAAGAACGTTCACAGTCTGATCTCAGTCAAAAATACCTTGAAATTCCATACATTTTTGAGAAGTTTTCCACATTTGATTGTCGCTGAGATGAGACTGCGACTAGATTGTAAACGTTTTTAATTACGAGAATTGGTCTTCAGATTGATAGTTCCAGAGAGCACCCCCTACATACAAACTTCATCATCATCTGCCTAGCCTTTTCCCAACTATGTTGGGGTCGGCTTCCAGTCTAACCGGTTGCAGCTGAACAGGTACCAGCATTTTACATGAATCGATTGCCTATCTGACCTCCACAGCTCAGTTACTACCCAGTAACTGAGCTAGCTAGCTAGCGAGCTAGCTGAGCTGAGTATGATACGACACCCCTTGGTATGACTGGTTGTCAGACTTTCTGACTTCTGACGACCCGTAACGACTGACGACTCCCTACATACAAACTTACAAACAAACAAAAACCGGTTTATATTATTAATATCAATAGATTTATTTAAAAAAAAAAAACATTCTTACGCTTCATACAAAGTCAACAGAGATGTACACGTCACAAAAGAATGTCATTGAGCTGTAGCACGAATCTGACTTATCATTCGAGATAAATCCTGAACGCCTAATTTTAGACTAACGGAAGCTTTTAAACCGTCACTGATAAGAGGTCAAAGAACTCTCACTGACATTATTACAGTTTAATCTCTATTTTTTATGAGGCTGTGGGGTAAGCAGGACTACAGGCAACCACATAATTAAGTCTTAAAACTGGAACACAACTACACGATTAGAGCTTAATTGGAACAGATGTACTTCACTACTTAATACAAGTACAATTACTGGACAATAAATAAGTATAATTTATTTGTTAAAAAATATACAACAATTTAGTAGTATGTCAATACCTATACTTTATGACACTTGTATTAAGAACAAACTAGCTTTTTCCCGCGGCTTCGCCCGCGTGGATATCAGTTATTGCGTAAAAAGTAGTCTATGTCCTTTTCCATATCCCAGGCTATATCTCTGCTAAATTTCATGACGATTCGTTCAGCGGTGTAGGCGACGGACAGACAGAGTTACTTTCGCAATTCTAATATTAAAAGTAGGGATTTTGAACTTCTTTGTCTGACTAGATATAAAATATCTTTATTTCAGATATTAGCACTCTTCACCTGTTTTAGGAGACAGCAAATAATTGTAGGAGAATAATCCTAAATAAGTTGTGTAGTGACTGACATTGGCATAGCAAGTTAATGTTACATCATCCCACTCCGGAGCAAAGGCCTGTCCCCAGAAATTCAAGCTATTTAGATCTTGGGCTAGTGTGAACCTAGATCAAAACTGGTAAAATCATGAGGACATGGAGTATTGTTTATTTATTGGACATTGCAGTTATCTTGTTTTTATTAAAAAATCGTTTGGCTCCATTTTCAAAAGTATTTGAAATTACCCGCTATTCCGAATAAAAAACATACTAAATCTTGACAGAATTTAAGCTTGGAAAGAAAAATAGGAAGCGCCATCTCGGATTTTATTTGAAAACTATCAACACCCCTTGAACCACCCCTAATGGGTTCCTCACTAGGACTCACCCCTCATCAGAACGTAACCCACAGTTTTAAGCAGTAGATTGTATACAGATGGCGCTATTCCAAATTAGATTTTTGTTTTTACAAGGTGTATAATATTATGTATTTAGCCATATCTACCACCGATTGAGCCAAAGAAAATTTTATCTTATTTCAATACTCAATTTTAAATGCTAAGGTAAAGACGGTTTTCTTAGTAATAACAGCAGGTAAGTTTTAAAAAAAAGTTTTGGTCATTGTAGGTATTATGTATTTAACTTATTACTTTAATTGGAATGTATGAGGTCTTGCGTCATGTATGTTACACGTTGTATATTAATACGTGAAACAAAAACTTTCTACCCCTTTTTACGTACATCACGCGAACGGCGGAGTATGAAATACATTTTGTTTTAATCAACATGGCGATTTTTGACTATCAAACTAATTTCTGCCCGCGGCTCCAGCCGCGTGCATGTCGGTTATCGCATAAAAAGTTTCCTATATCCTTTTTCATATCCCAGGCTATGTCTCTGCCGAATTTCAAGACGATTGGTTTTACAATTATATGGTATTTGCTTATAAAAGTCGACATAATATCGTCAATTATTTTCCATTTGCATTAAGTACTTATTACGATTAAATGGTTATATTTAAGAGTAAATGTTAAAAATAATTATAAAACCAACGATCTTGTGATTGGGTGAGAAAAAAATATAGTACTTTGATTTATGTTTAATTAAATAATCACGAAAAACCGCTATAAATGCGAGGATGCCAGCCCGCGCGGGATGAACGCTCTTAACAGTTGTGTGCTTATCGGTTGTCATGCAGGTTGCATGACAAGCATGCAGGATGCAGAGGGATGAAAAAAATGGTCTGAGGAAAGTTTTGAGTATGAATGTGGATGGATAAGAGTAGGGAAATACCAAAGAAACGATGAATGGACTGTGTGAAAGATGAAATAGCTAGAAAGCCGGTTTAATAAATTCGAAACGATGGAAATATTCGTGATTGATTTCTTCGTTTACAACCTAGTTCATAACACACGTACTGATCGCGTCACGCAAGTTAAACCAAAAGGTCGGATTTTGTTTCAACTTGCATGCCGCGATCTGTAATTTATTTCTAAACTTCAGTACACGTTACATTAAAGCCCTGTTTTGAGCGATAATAGTTCTTATTGCCGTCTGATACGGTTTAAAATCTGTTGTAATAAATTCGAATAATAAATGAGCAAGCATTGTCGTAAAAATTTAAATAAAATCGTATAAAATTAGATATTAACTATCTAATAATAAATAATCGATCACTGGATGCAGTTTGGTATTTGGAATTTTATGGTATATTTTTTATTATAATTATATTTTTTATTGAAGGGATAAACTGGTTTAGATAATTTCTTAATTAAATAAAAAAAAAAAGTCACCAAGAGGTGACTTTGATGATTTTTTTGATGCATTAAAGTATGTTTAATTATGTTTTGAATTCCATCACTCTATGCAAAAAAGAGTTGAAAATATCATATATTTTTTTGCTTCCAAAATTATTTACGGTTAAAGAGATACACTGGTTTAAAAAACCACCTTTTTGAGCGTTTTCAAGAAATCACCGCCTTAATAACTACATTTGCGAGAAGGTGACCTCATTCATTTCCGTGCGAGGCAATGAGTGCACGCGCTCCTACCTTCGGCTGTTTGATCTGATTTTGGTTCAACTTCGTGCCTTATTTTATAATACGTTGATGCCCGTTGGTTGTACGCGTGATGTCCTGTTGCATAATATCTACTGCTGTTTAGCACCAAAGGCACATCTTGGATCAGGGTGTTACTTTTCGTGGGTCCCTGAACTGTCTTCGATAGCAAGCTGTGGATGTGGAGCTGTATCGCAAACTATGCTCCACTTACTATCCTGCCCTCTGTGTCATACCTACCAGTGAACCACAAAACAAAAAGCAGCATACGAATTCTTTATGATCCTTTTTTTAAAGATATTTTTGATTAAATGCCCCACAATTATAGCATTTGGGCCATATAGCCTAATCAGCCCATAATGTTTCCACTGCTGGGACAGGGCAGAGAGGTAGAGGACTTTAATCAACCACGCGGGCCTAGGGGTTGGTAGATGGCACATGTCTTCGAATTTTTGGTTCTAGGACATGCCGATTTCCTCAGGATGTTTTCCTTCACCGTTTTGAGAACAATGGCGATGAAATTATTTACACAAAGTAAAAGTGTCTGTCTGGGATCGAATCAACGACCTGCAATTTGTAAGTTGCGGCCGATACCGCTGGGCCTACACTGCTCTCTAGGCTAGAACGAAAATAATACATGTATCTTGTAATACCAACCACGTTCATACAACAGAGTGTGTCAACGGAGGTGTGTCCAGCAATCAACTTGTTTCGTTTATTTGAAAGAATGCCTTTGTTATTTTGGGAACAAACCAACTTGTCACCACACGTCACTCCACCACCCTCAGTGACGTACATCCTTTGCTAACTTTTCAATTAATCAAAAGAGTTTTTATAACGTTTGACGTTGATTTCAAAATTATTGGAAATAATCTTCTAATTTAGAAACCAACGTCAAACGTTAATAACAAAAGAGTTTACATAATTCTTCTAATTATGACATCGACGTCAAACCACGCGAATATCGAAACACTTTAGAAAAATCTTTTGAAATTTACTTTTAGAGGTTTCCCGTTGCGAAACACCTATTCTAGTACCATTTTTATTGGCCTTGCTCAATGTACCTACCTGTAGGAGACAATGGGGAAATTAACGTGTTTTCTTCAGAGTAAAAGGTGTCTAATTAGTGCAGATGTTATCTTCTATCTATATATATATAAATGAATTGCTGTTCGTTAGTCTCGCTAAAACTCGAGAACGGCTGGACTGATTTGGCTAATTTTGGTTTTTAAATATTTGTGGCAGTCCAGGGAAGGTTTAAACGGTGAGAAAATATAAAGAAAATCTATATAGGTATTTAAAAAAATATTGACGCTTGTTAGTCTCACAAAAAGTTCAGAAATCTTTTATTGGCGGTACGAAGTTTGCCGGGTCAGCTAGTCTATATATATAATACTATACGTATGTAACAACGTGAAGCAAAAACTTTGTACCACTTTCAGAATATATTTTTTTAACCTATGTACTTCAAAAAGAAGGAGGTTATCAATTCGACATGCTTATTTTTTTTTATGTATGTTCGGGAATAACTCTGTCATATACAGGGTGTCCAGTAAATAGTACGACATAGTGCAGGGGGTGATAGCTTGGGTCAATACCTACCAAAAAAACATAATTTATGTTCCGCAAAATGTTACGGATTAAAATGTTAGTATAGACGGATTTGTAAAATTATTTTTTGTTCGAAAGGGGTTTATTCCGAAATGGTCCCATATAAATTTCATTTAGATCTGATGATGACTTTCGGAGACAGACGGAGTAACTCTTAAAAAAATTACAAAAAATCAACCGCGATTGCTGCTATCGCATAAATAATAATTGTTTTGACCCAAAGGATGATTAAATTTCGAATTGGTGTGTACTATAACTAAAAAGTGAAAAATAAAAAATAAAATAAAAAAAAACAACCAATTTCCGGAAAAACACTACAAAGTGAAAAATAACTTTAATTTTGGAAGGTGGTGACAAAAAATTAAAATAAATATTCAAAGTCACCGACTTCCGAAAATAAAGTTATTTTATTTATTAGTAAAAAATACTGTACAAAGGCGGACTTAATACCTGAGGCATTTTCTACCAGTCAACCTTGGGATGATGCAGAGAGAAAACATGGCAGGTGCAACATAAGGGATAGGTTACTCGAAAAATAATATATTATATACTAATACATAGATACATACATACATATATATAAACGAAAATAAACTTTGTCTTGAGAAATAACGATAGGTAGAGGAGAAAACGAATTCAGCAAATCAGCGCTGGGATGATTCTGCCAACTTCTTGCGAATATGCTCACGAGCCTTCACCTTAAACGATAACCGACTGGTAGCCATCCTGATATTCAGAGAGAGCGCGTTCCAAAGAAAGACCGCCTGGACAAAGAAAGAAGATTGGATGAAACCAGAGCGGTGAGAAGGACATAGTAGAAGGCGATTATTGGCGGAACGAAGGTTTTTCACTTTGTAGTGTTTTTCCAGAAGTCGGTTGTTTTTTTTTAGAGGTGCTCTATTGCATCGGGAGTTTTTTAAATTTAACTTTTTCTATCTGATTCTTTATCACTATCCTAATCAAAAACCATAGGTAAAACACTAGCCCGCTTACTAATAAACACCGAATAAAGTTATACCAGGAATAACCATACATTGTCATAGGTTTATACTTGGAATCACTTTCTTTTTTGTTTATTAGTGCTAATAGGGTTATAATCAGAAGTTACAAAGCTCTTGTTCTGCCTTAAATATGAAGTAAGAAAACGTGCCAATTACGAATTAACACACTGACCCTTTCTGTTACCGTTTTAAAGAGAAGGGGGTGAATTGGGGGTGACCGACTCAAAGAATAACATGTCAAAAGCCATGTCTTTACGAGTACCGTGACAGCGACGACAAGCGATATGACAAGGCATAGTCCTCCATCTATAAGGACATTATACTTCGTTGTTTTATTTTGTAGATTATACATACAGGAAAAGGTTTTATTCAGTGCGCAAACTTTAACCATGAGTTCAGCATACCATTCTAGACCGAACAGCGAAGAAATTTTTCGTCGGTTATACAAAAAAAAAACAGCTGTTCCATAAATTTTGACCGTGTAGTTATTGCACTTTTCTAAGAAACAGCTGTTTTTTTTTTGCTTACTTACGTGTATAATTTGTTAAGGTTTTGTGTATATTAGAAAAAGCGAACAAAGCTGCTGTAAAAGCTATTTTCAATATAAATTTCCATGGTGGAAAATTAGTTTATGTCCTTATCTAAGTACCAGGCTACCTATCTAGCACATTTCATATAGTCCGGCTCAGTGGCATGAAAAGAGAGACAGACAAACAAAGTTACTTTTGCATAAATAAATATTAAGTATGGATGGATATGGTTAGAAAGGGGGTGAAGACAGACTTACAGCTGATATAGATAGATGTAAGGAATAAGATCCATGCTGCCACGATCACAAATAAATTGTGATAAAAGCTGAAAAGGACAAATTGTGTTTATTTACCTATATTTAAAACTATCGTTGCCTAGCCTCTTCCCAACTATTTTAGGGTAGGCATACAGGAAAACAGATGCAGCTGTATATCAATATTTTACATGGAGCGACTGCCTATCTATGTAAACTCCACCCTCCACAACCTAGTTATACCCTGGGTAATACGATACCCCTTGGTAATACTGCTTGTCAGACTTTTGGGCTTCAGACGACCCGTAACGACTGTTAAAGATCTACGTATGACAGACGGGATCAACGGCTTAACATGATTTCTGAGGCACGGAGAGTTCTTGGTGTGTAAAGATGGTCACCCATCCATGGACCAACCGTGAGAAGCGTAGCAACCCGTGCGACTGTTAATACTCAGTCACAGGCCCCTCCATAGTTAATTTTTTAATGGTTTCTCGTATTCTAAATTATAGGTAATGTTTCCTGTTAAATTCATGATGTGCAAAATTCCGACATAGAAACACGTACTATAAATAGATTCTTAAATTTGAATTCAATGGTTGTAAATAATTAGGATCCTAAACCATTGACATCGTCAATGAAAATGTTGAATGTTTTTTTTTTTACGAAATATACTATTTGCTGTCAGCTAGTAACTGACACTAATTAATGAACGCTTTCAAACGGACGTTTTATTTAATATCAGTGGATGTGCGATGTTTAGCAACCCGCTCGTCTCACCCCTTTTAACAACCCACCTTTGCGCAGTTTTCCACTAATTACTGAGCTAGCCCCTCAGTAAAAGGCCATAACCCAATTTAGTGGGTTTTTTAAAAGTTCTATAATATTTGGGTACATGATAACTGCTTCATATTGGTATTTATTTGGAGTAGTTATTGTTCGTAAATAATGATTAGTCAAAAAACAAATTAACTTCCCTATCTACTTTTTTTACCAAAAAAATTGTTTTGTTTTTATTGTTTTATTCTTCGGATATTAGCCATAACTACATAGTTCTACATATAAAAATATAAAAAGCAGTGGTGGTAGGTCCGAGCCCTGACAGGCGCTCTACTTTTTGTAAACTGCTCTCAAAACGGTGAAGGAAATGAAATCATCGTGGGGAAACCGGCATGTTCTAGAAACAAAAATTTGAAAAAATGTGACTTCTACTAATACGCAGTGTGCCCGCGTAGTGGATTACGGCCCACTCCCTCTCACAGAAAAGAGGCCTGTGTCTCAACAATAGCAACATTTTAGCCTGATTATGCCTAAGCTTATGTTAGTTTTAAATACTGACTATTGCCTTTGTAAGTAGAATATTCCTATACATATAGTAAGGCTAGTATTTAACCTACCCGTTCATAAATCGTTGAGATACTCAAGTTCTGAGTTGAGCTGCATGATTACTGATAAATGCGTGCACTGATTGGACAGGACCACTCAATCTGTGTGGTTCTTTCGTCAAAAGACCATTTCAGACACCAATCCATATGTTGTTCACATGATCTGACTAAGATTATTTCTGGAATTTAAACGAGACCTCTGAGTTTGAATCGGTCTTTCTTCTCAGAATAGTAGGGTTGACGTGTAAAAGTGTTAGTATAAACCTACTAACAGAAATAAAATCATTTATCATTTACCCAGTAAACATAAAACACTCGTCGATGTTTTTTCCGTTCCATTCCACATCATGACGTATAGACAACATAACATAATTAACACACATACATACACTCGACATTTATCACTTTACTGACATGCTATCACAATATTGTTTACATTAAGACTTTCAACACGTGTGCTTTGCAGTGGCTGAAACGGTGTTGCTTAGTAGATGAAAACATAGTTGCAGTTCAGTTACGCACAATACATTGGCTATGCATAACATAAACCAAGTTTTTGTGACCGATTTACGGATTTGATTGACAGAGATTCAATTGAAAGTACTGCGAACAACGGTGCAATGAGCCCTCAGCGGGCCATACAGGGGGGTGAAGTTAAATGCGACCAAAATTTCGGGCAAAACGTAGTTAGAAATAATTAGAAAACTAATGGGATTTTCCTTGTACAGAAATGACGAACTCCATATCAGCTTTCTTCCCCTTTAGAGAATGAATTTTCAATAATACTTTCTTGTGTCAAATGTTATGCTTCTAAATCCAGTTTTGGTTGTGCGTTGGTTGTCAGTGAGTAAATGTTCCAGGACCGGTCAAGAACAATACGCTGTTACTCGGAAAACATTATGAAGTGAATGAGTGTTATATGATATTGTTTTAACTCTGATACGGAACCATATGAAAGTGGGAATCGAGTGTTTTGTGGTGGTTATGGTAAATATTGTGTTATTTTCGATTTTTTGTTAGATATTCATCAGTTACTTATGAAGGGTTATTTGGTGGGGGCTTGTGGCTATCTAAGAACTGCCGCATAGGTCAATTGATCTGGTTAAGCTACGCTTGCCGCGGATGGTCCGTGGATGGATGAACATCTTTAAATACTAAGACGAGGGGTCTTACATCCTTATTCATAAAAAGTTCGATAACTCGTTCGGTAGTTTAGATGTTCGATAACTTTTTATGAATAAGGCCGTTAGTATTTAAAGATGCCTCAAAAAGTACGTTAATCCGATGGTCCCGGCTGTCATTTCGTTACGGGCCGTCAGAAGTCCGAAAATCTGACAACCAGTAATAACAATGTGTACCCAGTAACTGGGTTGTGGTGGTCAGATAGGTAGTCACTCCACGTAGAATACTGGTATTCAGCTGCATGCGGTTAGAAAGGGGCAGACTAAAAAAAGGCTAGGCAGATTATTCATTAGTCATTTATGGGGGCTCAAGCATGTTGGTCAACCAAGGTAAAGACAGATCACGACCAAGGTAATCTTTAGGTAAACAGGTTTTATAAAAGCTGTAAACTTTCATCTGTATAACTCAGCAACTTTATCATATGCGAATATTTGTCGCTGAATATAATTCTATGATTTATCTACAAAATGACATGTATTTTGAACGTATTCCCTCCAGGATATGATAGTGTGGGCCATTTGCCACAATTAAGCACCCCATGAAGCCTAGGCGAAAATTAATGGGATTGGACAAAACACAAACTTAACGTTTTTTTTAAATTTCACAGAAATCGTCACTTATTATTTATTTTCTCCAAACTCTCAAATTGAATAACTTTGATTTAATTTTATTTTGCTCCTAATACCTTAACCAGCTATTCAATGTATCCAAAATCCAAATGCTTTAAAACATCAAACAGTTAAAGGAAAAAGTTCACTAACTATTTTCAAAAATCGTCTTTTTACATATACGAATCTTGACACCAGTTATGCCTAAATTTTAATGTTACATTAAGCGTACGAATTACGGGGAAGACTTATTCATTTAATTAGCCATACTAGTGGTCGCCTTGTGGCCGAAATTCAACCATAACCAAAAAAAGCGACCGTAATTAAAACATATCTTTCTGCACTCCTTATTCATATAAACTTTCACTGTGTCAAATTTCATACACCCGCGTATTTATTTTAAAAAGGGTACAATGTTTTTGCATCATGAATTAATATACAGATAACGAATTACATAAATTATAAAATATTTAGAGGTGACAATGAAACAGTCGATAATGCTGGCAAAGGTCGAATTTGCAAATGATTGAACACTTAAGACTCACAAGAAATTTCTCGCAGACGAAGACGCGGGCTGAAGCTAGTTCTCGCCACGCAGGGGTAAACGTCGAGTTTTCAAACTTTGAAAACTCGACGTATACCCCTTTTCGCAGGCATACTCTTTAACTCGCGCCAGAAGCCGCCACAGCAGTAGCCGCCACCGCTGTCTACACCGCGGCACACGATGGACGCGAAGGTACTAACAACACTTTTAATTTAATAGATTTCACGACGAGGAAACTTTTTTAGTAATTCTCTGTTGTGGTCGAAGATTTAACTATTATGCTGTGTGTACACTACTTTTGTACTTGCGACGTTTTTGTGCAGTTGTTTTAAACACCTTCTTATGGATGAGGTTTTTAATTCGTTTGGATTTATATTTATGTTCCGCGATATCTCTGGCAATTGTTGGTCGATTTCAAATATTCCTTTTTTAATGGACAGGAAAGGTATGCCAATAATTGTCTTCTATCTATACAGGGTACCAACCTGGTACCATAGTTTCAGTACATGATTCTAAACGCCCCTGCGTTGCAAATTTTCTTCGGTTATTGAATAACAATGCTGTTCTACTATTTAAGGTTAATTTTCAAAAAAAAAACCGTTTCTTAAAAATGTGCAATACGCAGTCAATATATACGCATTTTCTTCTTTTAAACGGTTATTTTTTGTTTGAAAATCAACTTTAAATGTCTACGTTAAGGGCTTAGAATCATCAGTCATCATCAATCAATCATCATGAGCATGATTTCACGGTTACATTTTGCGCGTCGATGACCATAACACCCAGTTTAATTAAAAATTTAATGCTCTTCGTTGGTTCTTAAGTGTTCTACTTACCACTTGAGAACGGCTGGACCAATTTGACTATTAGGTTTTTATGGAAAGAACAACTGGAAAAGTTTTTCTGATCGTCATTTTTTTCGTCAATTATTGAAAATTTTACAGGACGACGTCTGACCGGTCAGCTATATACAGGAAGAGGTTTAATTCAGTGCGCAAACTTTAACCATGAATTCAGCATACCATTCTAAACCCATCGAAGAAATTTTACGTCGTTTTTCCAAAAAAAAAAAAAACCGTAGGCTTTGCACTTTTCTACCAAGTCGCTTTTTAGTTCTTTAAGTGTGTTCCTTTTAATCTTCTAAACTACATTTAAATGGATTTAAGTGTAGTTTTCACCATAATTTAGGGTATTTACTCTGGAATGTTTATGTCTATTTAACATTAATGTTTAACTTAGATGTAGTACAGAAATCTCGATAATTTCACAAATTGTTGCACCCAGATTGACCCTTTACGACTCCAGTCTTCTAAATAACAAATTCATCTTGAACACTCATGCATGGTTCATGTTTTAAACAAATAACTAACTGTTTGGTACTCACCATAACTTATCAGCTCTAATAATTCCTTCTCTTTGTGCAGGGTAGAGAACGTGGCATCTTAAAATTGGAGCCGCGGCCGAGAGTGGTTATCGACACCACGAAATCGGAGCTAACTCCACAGGTATGTACTATCAGGGAAATCCATATCCATACACCTTAAGGAATATTTTTGCTTACAGCGCTCGGCCGCTATAGAAATCTCATCAATGAAATTTGGTCCTCGTGTTCACGGGATTTTGTTATGAAACTGTATAGATAAATTCTTCCCTAGTACTTCTTTTTGACGTTAACCCGTAGTACCCGAAGGGTAACCCGAAGAGAGAGACCCCTCCGTGCCTTAAAAATCACGCTAAGCTGGCCCCCGGCTGCCATTCGTAGATCTTTAAAAGTCGTTACGGCTACTCAAAAGCCAACCAGACAACTAAGCAGGTTATAGAGTTTAGGTTGGCAGTCGGTCCATATAAAATACTGGTATTCTAATTAGCTGCATCCACTTGGACTGGAAGCCGAACCCAACATAGTTGGGCTAGGTTGGGCGGGCGTAAAAGAATAGCACCATCCCATTTCTTCCCATGGGTGTCGTAGAAGGCGACTAAGGGACTTACTAGAGAATGGGCAGCAGCGTTCTCTATGCATTTGACCACCATACTGCGATCGCCAACCCGCCTGCCAAGCGTAGCGATTATGGCAAATCCCCCCCTTTTGGGGGAGGCTTATGTCCAGCAGTGGACGTCTTTCGGCTGATATGCTGATGATGATGAGGCAGATTGATTGAAATGTTTGCCTGCCTGGTGGTAAACTACAACGCTTCTCGCAGTACCTTGACATCATCTACGTGGCTGCTGAAGCCTATAAAGACCTTTAAAAGGAGGTGTTCGGAGCTAATTTGACAGTTTGCGAAGAGTGATCCTATTCCATTTTTTCGGCGAATGCACTGTGATTTAATTTGCATTAGACGAACTCCTTTCTCTAACTCTGAGGTACCTCACGTACTTTGCGGCCAAGACCAGGACCGCCTGACACGTTAAAGAAAATTTGGCCGTAATTAGCCGGACGGCCCGTCGTGTGGGTGGCCGAACATGACTCTTTTTTTGGAGCTTCTGCGACCAAGTTTGCTGCCAGACGCGTAGTACGTGAGGTCCTCATCCTACCTTATATTCCTTAATGTACGAAAATATTATTCTACTATTGGTTTTATAAAACTCCTTTTCATTATCCGTCAGAACCAACGTCATTTTTAACCGAGTTTAAAAAGGAGGAGGTTCTTAATTCGTCTGTATGTTTTTTTTTGTATGTATGTTTCTCGATGTCGCTGTCGCCGGCAATGAGGGTGTTCATGAATATTTAAGCCACCAGTTGGCGCCACTTTGACAAGAGGTCTTCCAATTCGACAATGAACTTATAATATTTCATGTCATTCGTTTCATTCTTTCACCATTCAGTCCATAGGCGCTTTGACACTTTTGACAGGTGCCCGGACCTGACGTCTCAGTGCTGCCACCTAGTGAACGTCATTTCAGAACACCCTCATTGTAGAACGATTTCGAAAATTATTTTTTAAGTGGCTAGGGTACTTATGCCTCAGGGGTGGTCTCATATAAATTGTATTAACGTTTGTTGGGTAGTTTTTGCGTTAGCCTCGATAATTAGTTTTTTTAATCCACTTTGTATATCTTGATGATGTTCTAATATGTACTTCCCGTTACTGTTGTTTAGCAAGTAGTGCTATACGAATCGTTGTGGGGTAGATACCATAACTAAAAGTAAAAAAAATGTTTTTACCAAAACCATCGTCTCTGTATACCTAAAAACACGCTGTTATGAGAAAGCACATGCCTTTTTTTTTGATGTTGGGAAATCATCAAATAACTTCTCCCGCTCTGTGTGGAGCAGGAGGGCGTGTCAGACTTTTACTGACTAAAATCCACCCGTGTTCCTTCAGATGCCTATGTGCCAGGGGCCACGGTATCTCTTTCGAACAACCCGCACCCCTGGCAGACAGTACATCTTCAGCTCATATTTTCATATGGTTATTAGTTTTAAAAACAAGGTGAACATGTGATGCGGACATTCCCATTCCACATACAAGGCACCTTCAAATACCCAAAATTGTGAATACATTTAGCACCGGCGCCATTAATGGGAAAGGTACACAAAGTGTAATTACAGACAATCAGGGCGCACCCCGGCCTCTAAACGGAGCCAATTAACGAAATGTAATACCCTGCGCAGTCGGTAAAGGTGGTGTTCGTCGTTTATACAGAGTTGTGATTTGATATTTGTGTTTTAATTATACGTCACTGGGTAGATACTGTGTACTGGTAGGAATTGGTTGTTAGTAGGGTAAATAAGTATAAGAAAACACTTTAATATTTATCGTAACCGTAGTGGAGCTTTTTGTGTTGGATCATTAAGTTCTAAATGGTTGAGCTGAATGGTTGCGGATCAACAGTAGGGAATGGTCATCTCTTGGCTTATTGTAATTTCTGAAATGTTATTTTCCATTCTGTTTTCTAAGGACGTTCTTAATGTGCACGTGTTTTTATATCGCTCTCGCATATATAATTTCAACATGAATGATGGTAACCAATTTTTTGTAACAATATTTCGATTTTAAAGAGTGACCGTAGAGTTTCTTTCCCGTTCTTCTCCTTAGGTACCTACTACGTTTTGGAATAGGCAACTAGCTTCATCTTTCTGACTGACTGAACCCTTGACAATTCAAAAGTGCAATTTTTGTTTATTTTTACCGTACCAATTTTTGATTTTGGCTGCCATATAAGCTATATTGTCTCAGAACTCTCATCATATCCGACCGAGCGCCTGTTTAGTGCTAGTTCTTGTCAAACAATCAAATCCTAGAGAGTCTCTTTTCGTTTAAAATTTATGCCATCGTGTCTCGATACAGTGTCTTGACACAAAAGGGAGACAAACCCAATAGCACGTCCAACCCGGGCATCAAACTCAGTTCCTAGGTAGTTAGCAGTCCCAGAACAGTGGTGGCCCAGATGTGTAGGCTCCGACTTACGAGTTTTAGGTCGTGAATTCGAAACCCTAGCAGGCGTTTTACGTACCCTTGCAGTTAACTTGATAATCCTAAGTAGCCAGAATTATCAGAATCATAGTTTATTACCAAGCAGTGAGTTGTTTCCGTCAATTTCGTCATAAAATTTTGATTCATCGTCACCATCATCTACAGCCCGACTTCACCAACTGTTACGGCATAAGCCTTTCTTTTCATGTGCCAATCTTCACGCTCTTATTCCAGTCTGATCCAGAATTTACCCGCGATGGTTACAATGTCGTCCGCCCATCTCGCCGCCAGACGAACTACATTTCGTCTCCTAGTCCTTGGATGCCAGTCAGCCACTGCCTTATTCCAAATTGTAATTACAATTTACTAGTGTGTTCCGTTTTGATAAACCGACAGCTTGCATTCGTCTGGGTATTTTTATGGTATCTTGCGGAATACGTAAGTACCCACTGCACCGTAATTACATTCTTTAGCTCACTGTTGTTTAGAGGAGCGGGCTGCACTCTTATCTTACTTGTCGGTCGGGACATCCCAGATGTGCTCCATTGGATTAAGGTTTGGCCTTCGAGCTGGCAAATCTAAACGACGAATTCTGACCTCTTGCGATAAGCAAGAGGTCAGAATTGTCATATGAATAATCAAAATGTCAGTTGTAGGCACATGAGGAATAAGACCTTCGATATGCACTGGTGTGCATTCATTGAACCATTTTCTATTCGGCACGGTCCGTTTATTTAATTTGTTGCTGCCCAAAACAGAGTCCCCGAAAAGGGGAAATTGATTCAAAACACACGTCTACAAAGCATTCCCCAGGTCTTCTTAGTACTCGTCGTAATTCGATCGTCACCACATAGTGATATCCAAACTTAATTGGAGACCAACCCAATACATATTCGGGCAATACCTTACTCTACAGATTCTGATTGATAATGTGTTACGCAATTAGGGTGTAGGTAGTTCGTTCCCGTGGGATACGTACCTACTTACCAACCTACACACGGGCGAAGCCTTAAGCAAAGGCTAGTATTTTAGACTATAAAGGCGATGAGTGACACCAGTCACTGTAAAGATGGACGACAGAGGAAGTATTAAATCAAAATAGTATATTCCACTGCCAACGGTAGTGATTAGTGAAGCTATACTAAAGCCTACTCAGCTTACTATCTAGTACACACGGCTACACATCAAGCTATACATTTCCAGTAAAATCTGATCTCGCATTGTATCGGATTTCCGTACAGTGCGAGATCAGCGTAAATTAAGCTTGATGTGTAGCCGTGTGAACCAGCGGGATAATTGCGTACCACACTATCAGTAAAAATGGCTTCCATTTTGACAGTTCAACAAAATTCATTGGATTAGCTATATCCTTCCAAATTATTCTGATTCTGATTGATTTTGCGTTACGGAATTGGAGTGGTTATCTAAATCGGAACTGTTTCGTATGGATGTTACCACCACATGGTTTATTTTTTATTTTTGGTGGGATCAGCATCAGGCTGGGATTCCCAACGTCCAGAGCGTCTCCTGCGACAGCTAAGGGCCGTGAGGGCGCAAATACTGCCTCTCCTTCACGTGCGCCACCTCCCTCTTCGTGAGCATCACTGCTTCGCAGAAAGAGGTGACGGCTACCCTTGTACTCTCGCTCTGTACCATGGCCTGGACCAGGGCCGGACGCGAAAGATCGCTGCCGCTGCCGATCATGCGCGTCACGAGGACACGGCGCGGTGGTGCTACGCCCAAGCCGGGCAGACCTCTACCGCGTGCTCCACCGTGCCCTCCGAGCGACACCTTATGCGAAACAGGAAACTCCCGAAACAACCGTGTCCGGTGAGGACCTGCGTCAGGCGGAAGGTGAGGACGCCGTGACGCCTCTCAATCCACTCCTCAAAGAGAGGACTTACCGCCGCAACCGTGGCGTGCCCAACCACCACATGGTTAGAAAATGTTTCAAAACTAATGGCTGCAAATAATCTAGAGCTGTAACGTATTAAAATATGACAGTAGTGCGTGTGCGTATCACATGAATTGATACGACTACATAAATTATCATAATAGCTCCAAACCTATCAAAAAAGATTCCACGAATTAGTAGAATATCGATCGCTCGCTATCTTTGGTGAAAAATCACTTCTTAATTATTATTCGGAGTGATATAAACGATAGGGAGGGCGCAAGATAATGGAATGAACCTCCAGGGGTGCCACGCGTACCGGTTGCTTTTTAGAGAATAATTAGCGAATTTTGGATTCACAACTACAGCCCATTCACAGTTAACTTACCGCTGATTTTGTATCACTATCAAAATAAAAAGTGGTCTTTGACTTCCTTAATATAAGGTTGCTTTAGGGTTGCTGCGATTATAGCTTCTTGACTAGGAAATGTAAGGTTTCAAGTGCTAATATAACATTATCCCTATACGTACTTACCTTCGAATAGGTATACTGAGGTACTTATATTGCACCAGTTAATTTCAGCTCCATGTAATAGAGTTCCTATGACTATCATTCAGGTTAAAGGCTGCTACAGAAATAGCTGAAAAAGCCCCATAGAACTTTGCCAGACCACCACCCTAATTACGTAACACACAAGCAATCACATTCTGAATCGATTTGAATGAAGAATTAGACTGCTGTCATCACTGTCAAAATCAGAATGCAAGGTGGCTGCGTGTCATTCTGACAGTGACTTTATGGCGCAATATTTAATACTGAGTCGGTAAAGAAGTAAATAATAGCAGTGGTGGCCCATTGGTAACGGCTGCGACTTACAAGCTGTTGGTCATAGGTTCGAACCCCGTCAGACGCTTTACTTTGTGTAAATTATTTCATCACCACTGCTCTCAAAACGGTGAAGGAAAACATCGTGAGGAAACCGGCATGTCCTAGAACCAAACATGAGACATCTACCAACCCGCACTGGGCCCGCGTGGTGGATTACGGCCCACTCCTTCTCATCGAGAGGATGCTTGTGTGCCAGCAGTGGGAACGTTATAGGCTGGTTATGATGACGATGGTGAAAGAAGTAAAGCAGTGTCTATAGTACACCGTTTTTTTGTACACTCACGGTTTTGCCGAAATATTTATAGTATTTTCAAGTTACAACTGAGTTTTTCTACAAAAACAATTGTCCTCTTGAAACAGCCCTGAGTAGTTAATCAGTGCGGGACCGGCACTCATTGGCACTACAAGATAGACTGCTGCGTGTCACGTCACTGGCCATTCGTGGCCACCATTCTGTGGCCAGCGGGCGTGGCCCATGCTTTGCATTTCGTTTTGGACAAGCAAAACTTTTGGAAAAAGAACACTTTAGAATGCCTTGATAATGACATATAATTATTATCTTCTTTTAAATCATCGTACTGTTCTACTAGAAGATTCATGTTCAAAGCTTCTTTTTTACGTTTTCTGTAAGCCTGTTCCAAATTTTTTCTTTTTATTTCGTTTATTGCTCAATTTTTACTGCCAGACTTGTTTACAAACATGTATTTTGTGATTTATGATTGTGTTTGATTTATTTATTTCTCTCAAAAAGGTACAAGTTTGGTACATGGTATCTAGGTTACAGGCAGATTCAAACCTTTGTGAGAGTGAGATTAACCAAAACAATTTTTGTAATAAGAGAAGCCATTCTCGCTGGTCAACCTCGGACGTTGTCCTGCTGCTGAACCGGGCTTGCCTATGAATATCTTAATAAAAATAAGGCCCTCAACCAGGGCTTAAAACTTTAAAACTAAGCGACTGCACGCTAAGGGCAACCCCTATGGGGTCCGGACCGGACCGCACGTTGGGTGTAACCAAAACTACAGCACACAACTGATGATTTAAAGCGGAAATCAGTGCCAATAAAATTAAATAATAGGTACCATCGGCACGGAGAAAATAGTCCTTCATATTCAGGTTATAAAACGATTAACATAATATGGCTTTAATGGCTCATTACTGTGAGTAATGGCTAGCGTGTTGGATACCAATCCCGCCGTTTAGGCCTCGTATCCCATTCCTACAAACAGAGTGGTATTCGTCATCCACCTCCATATTCATTAACGAGCTGTACCCTAGACTTCGTTCGCGTACATGTCAGAAAAAATTTGCATTTCATGGGTTTTAATTTTTTTGCGTGGAACTTTAATCATTTTTCTAAATTAAAAGTAGCCTTCGTCATTTCTTATAACGTCAACTATCTGCCAGTGAAAGTCCCGTCAAAATCAATCGATGTGTTACGGACCCTAGTCGGAACAAACAGACAGAAAAAGAGACAAAAAAAAAACAGTGGCACTCCGGGAGTGCCGACAGAAGTGAAAACTTATACGAACTAATTGTAAAATTAAATAAATTTAATTTAAAATTAAATTGTAAAACTTATTAAACTTACAATTTTCATTTAATGCGCTTTTGTACATGCATGTGTATCTATTACGTACATACACATATACAGAGGTGTCGGTAACGGTAACAGTGTCACGAGTTCAATTGTTTTTTCCACATTTCAAAAAATGCCCAACGCACCTAATCAAGTACGCACTTTAAAAAAATGATACAAATACCGTATATACTTTCATGTGTAGTAAATAGTGGAAATAAATAGTGAGCCCTTTGCCCAGCTGTGGGACAGGTTAGGGTGATTTAAAATAAATACATCACTTATATCCCCATAGACACATCAGCCCCAGGTTACAAAAAATCACCATAAAAATCTATAATGATAGTGTTTTTAAATTCGCAATTCTGGTTCACTTTGCGACGGAATGTGGCTTGTGCGTGATGGCCACAACTTTATCATCGAGGACAGTCGCCGACAGCGCTGTTACAAATATGATATTTTAATTAAATTACTCACGTACCACGGCTCAATGTCGCGGGCGTTTTGTTTGTTTAGTAATCAAGGTAACTTGCATATGTTATTAATGTTAATCCCTACTGAATATAAGCTAAATAAACCTTACTAGGTACGCATAAAAATTTAAATATTTTAATCGCCTCGAGGTAGAAACTGAAAGCTCTTTTCGGTGACATTGAACTAATTCTATCTTTATTTCGATTTCGGTAAAGTTCATAATCCAAAAATTACAACTTAGTACTGTACAAAGTTATCAGTTTTGTAAAAAGAGCTACATTTCATTCTATACAAATTGGGTTCTTAATTCAAAAACTGGCTTGGAAGTTTAAACCTGATCCAATTAAGGACCTTTTTTCTCAGAGTTTATCTATTACAGTACAAATTTTTACATTTTTCAAAGTAATACTATTCGTTTTAGTATATTTCATACTTAGATATCAATTTTTTCCGCGACTGTACAATTAAGTAGCTTTACCACACCTTACAATAACAGGGCACAGTCTATATTAATTTGGTATCGAGCGGCTCTTCGCACACTGGGATGAAATTCTATTTGTATTCTTATCTAAGCATTTATTTGGTTTTGAGTTCTAGAAAGTAGAGGCTTGTGAAAACAGATGCACGGGTGGATCGATCAGGTTAAGCTACACTTGTCGAGGTTGGTCCATAGATTGGTGACCTTCTTTACATACCAAGATACCTCCGGCCCTCGGAAAGTACGGTAACCCGTTAGTACCAGCTGTCTTTCGTAGATCTTTGACTGTCGTTACGGGTCTTCAGAAGCCCGAAAGTCTGACAACCAGTATTACCAGTATTACCCCAGTAACTGGGTTGTGGAGGTCAGATAGGCAATCATTCCATGTAAAATACTGGTACTCAGCTGCATTCGGTAAGACTGGAGGCCGATCCCAACATAGTTAGGGTTTACCTGTGTTACCTGAAAGAGTAGTCACCAAGCAAACTATTTATTTAAAAAACCACAGCCACATCACATACATCAAACTTATGCTGAAATAATCTTAATAACTAAAATACTTATGTAATTGACAATTACGGCGTTCTTATAATTGATAACAAAATCTTGCTGCCTTGAAATTGAAATGTGAAAGTTTGTACGAGTATCTTTAGATATTTAGATGTATCTATAGCTGTTTGGACGTTTGTTACTCAATCACGTAGAAACGGCTGAACGGATTTGTATGAAACCTGACACACAGATCTTTTATATCCTGGATTAACACATATTATACTTTTCATCTCGGTAGTAAGATCCTATGGGATAATTTATGACCTATATTCGGGCGATGCCGCTGGCAAAAGATATGTAATTATAAAATAAAACTAAAACACAAAAAACTTAAGAATAAAAAATATTGAAATTACAACTATGGCAATTCACCAAAAAGCTAATGGAAAATTCTATACTAGGTATCGAATCCAGAATCTCAAGCTCAGAACTCGCGGTTTTTCGAACTCACTAGAACAACTTAAATCTACAATAATTTTAAGTAATTTGACTTTGAAAAAACAGTTCAATTACCTACGTGTCTGGCCAACTTCTAGACAACGTGTAGGTGTATGTTAGATAGTTGATAATGCGTGTACAATCGCCATTCAGATGGAGTGCCACTCTACCTACCCACACACACAAGAAAAACTTCTGAAGTAGTTAACATCAACAGCAGGATTTTTGCCGTTTGTGTGCGGCTTGCCTTGCGTCAGTCGTTTCCCGATAATCCGCCGCAGTACCATTCTCCGATTGGTCTAAATAATACATCTCGTCTGTTCGAACTTTGAATATTATTATTCGATTTTTTTGTGAACGGTAATTTAGCATTTTTCTCCATGAGTGTACACATTATGGTATAGAGTTGTAAAGTTTTGATAATGATGCGTGGTTTCGTTGTTTCTGATTTGTTCCAAATTAAGTTGTCAAACAGACTGCAAAAGTTTTATTTTGAATATTCTTTTTTTAAGTAACAGTTATCTTTTAATACTCTAGTGGTCGCCCAGTGGTCGAAATTCAACCATAATTCATTTAAATTTTAATCAACAATAAACAAAATAATTAGCTTTCTGCCCTCACTCTCTATAATTATAAACTTTATTTTTGTCAAATTTCATACTCGTCCGGCTGCGTAATTTTCGTAAAAAGGGGTGACATTGTATAGTTTTTGCTTCACGTATTAAAAGATACCAAAAATATAATTTCGTTGTTGTGTTTTTAATTATTGTTTCCAAGAAACGATTAGATACAAAAGCTACAAAATTGAAAAAATGTGTAGAATTAAAAACTAGGTATAATTAAAATCTGACACAAACTTAAGTGATAATAATTGTCGCCGTTTTACTAAGTAATGAAAAGTAAATTAAATTAACAACATCACATGAATTACTTTTGTTTTTTAATTTACTAATAGCTAACAAAGTGGTCAGCTCTACCAAGGTTTTTCAACTTTCCTTCTATTAATAAAATAATTTTCTAACTCCGTGTAGGCATCGTTCTCATTAGGTCCTAGGTTAAGTGTACCTATAGTAGGTAACTAGGTAGGTATATGATCAGTTAAATCAATTTGTTTGGGTTTTAGTAAGTATTATTTGTTAAGGCATATGTGAATATTCAAATTTTGTTTCTCTTTTGCAATGCACCTGAGGGTCGATCCCCGTATTTTTCAGAGATAGAAAAGAATAGGAAAAAAAAGAGAGAAAAATAATAATTTACAAAAATCAAAAAACCCGACTGCCCTAAAAGTGAACTTTAATTTTTAATTAAACATAGAAATATACATACACACATACATACACTCGATAAACATAACCCTCCTTCTGGCGCAGTCGGGTAAAAATTCATCTAATTACCCGACTGCGCCAGAAGGAGGGTTATGTTTTTTTCCTACTTTTTGTTATTTCATTACTGCAACTTTCACTAATAATAATAGTTAGGTACCTATATCTTTATTTTTCTCCCTTCACAAAGGTTAAATTAACATAGTACTAGTGGTCGCCTAGTAGTCAAATTTCAACCGTAATTCTAGCTTTCAGCACTCCTCAGCTCTCCTTCTCTTTACAGTTAAAATACTGTATGTCCATAAGTTATAATACACATTATGAAACAATAATTTACTGTAGTATTTTTTTTAACAAGGGTTCTGAATAGCCGAAGTCAAAACCAAAAATTTACTAAGTTTAGTATTTTTTTTTAAATATGAAAGTGGTAAAAAGTGATTCATACATTCTATGGATGACTTTCACAACAATACATTGTAATTTTTTAATACCGTGTACTTAGGTAGATTTTATAACGATTCGCAAATATGTGTTATTTTTAACCGCTTACAGCAAAAATTTCATAACAGTTACGTTTAACTAACACTGTTAAGATTTTTGGAAATTAGTAAAATCAGCTAATCGATTTCGCGCAATTGACTTTCGCCCATCGAATGATGAGAAAAGCTTTTTTTTGTTCTATTAGTTTTCAATATCGATACCTACCCAGAGACTGACGACATTAGGATACTCCGTGTAACGGATCACCAGACTCTCTCCCAAAAGGCGACTAAATTTTGAATGTTTTAATCTAATTTCGGGAAATAGGCCAGCTGCTTTGCTTCAGTATTGCAGATGCCCATAGGCAGCCGTAAGTCGACTTTCACATTGACGTAATAAAATGGCGGCGGCATTTTTCCGGGCACTGTATTTTCAACTTTCGGTGTTGAAGCGAGAATTGACAATCCAACGAGTGCAAGAGTGCATCTGAGCGCATCGTAAATTTAACAGTGTGTTTTCCTGTTAAATTTTCACCTCTCAGCGCTAAAAAGTGCAAGCACGTGGGATAGCCCTGTAGGGTGCTGATGCACCTGCTAGGGGGTGCGGGTTGTTCGAAAGAGATAGCGTGGCCCCTGGTACAGAGGCAACTGAGGGAACACGGGTGGGTTTTAGTTAGTAAAAGTCTGACACGCCCTCCTGCTCCACCCAGAGCGGGAGATGATTTACTACCCTCAAAAAAAAAAAATACTCATCAGCATCCAAATTTCCTAACACACTATTAATCAGAATTTGAATACTTTTGAAAATTATTGCTAACCCATATGTTCGAAAAAATTGCCACTGAACTGCCACCCAGTATTTAACGATATATTTCCCTGACTGTTCATCAAAATACCACTAAAAACCCTTTACTTTTCTTCTATGCAGGGCTCCTGTGACCCACCCCCGTCTTCTCCGCACCCGTCGGTAGACCGGCTGTCGGTGACCTGGGCAGACCCTGGCAGCATGTCCTCGTCAGGGGTCAACCTGTTCCACCTGCCTTCGGAGACTCCTGTCAGCAACGAAGTCAAATTCTCGCCTTCTGCAGGAGGTAAGTTATCTAATATCATTTTACATTTTATCATAATTGTCATTTGTTTGCGTAAGAAAATACCTACAAATTAAAATCAGCGAAATTGTATCTTCAAATGCTTTGCGAATTCTAAAAAAGTGTATGAGTGCAGTCAGCTAAATAAAGTTTCAGAAGTGTTTTATAATTCCGAAATAATCAGTGACTTTTGTCGTGTACTGTACCTATCTGACAACCAACATAATTTTCTATTTTTTTTTTTAATCTGACCTAACCTAACTCCGAGGTACCTATAGTGAAATTATTTAATGTCTGAAAAACTGTTATTAAGTGTAAAATAAGTACAGACGGCACCACAACAAGCTACCCCAAACTTTCAAATTTTCCCAATTAAACAATAACCTTATGCTTATGTAATAAAGATGAAATCTATCAAATGACAAATTGGGGTGCTTGATGTGTTGGCGTCTGTACATCGTTTTAAAAAAGGATAATGATTCTGCTATGTAATTTTGCACGGTGAAATCATCGACGCACAAATTGTAACCATGTATGTATTCAGCACATGATTCTATACCCTTTAGGGTAGAAATATTTCGCCAGTTATCAAAAAAATCAAAACACGTACACACGGCTACACATAAAGCTATACATATTCAGTATAAGCTGATCCCACATAGTATACGATTTCCGTACAGCGCGAGTTCAGCGTAAACTGGAAATGTATAGCTTGATGTGTAGCCGTGTGTACCAAAAAAAAGGTTCGTTTATAACATTTGAACCTTGTTGTCGGTGTTCTAGAGCGTATTTTTTCAGTAGTCGGGTTTATTTTTCAACTTACTTTTGCCGTTGTGGACTACTAGCCTGTCTCTTTTAAACCTCTGGCACAAAACTACAGATAGAGATTATTGAGGCTAAATGTTTACCACCTCAAGGGTCGGTCAAAGATTATGCTACGTTTGCCGCGGTCCATGCGTGCATGATTGTTTATTTATTTATTCACAAATCAGCTCTTTAACAATTTCACTTAGGATAAATAAACTAATCTTACAGCCAATTACGGATTTTCAATTTAATAACTACACTTAATATATGCATCAGAAACAAACAGGATGTCATGCTAGCACCCTTTAAGTGTGCAGTGTGGGTGGGTGTGTAGAAGTGTGTGTGAGGAGTTGTAATGGTGTATGGTCACGGATTACTTTATTCAGTTCTATTTAGAACTAGCTGACCAGCCAGACGTTGTCCTGTCTTAACTATGAATATTGAAAACGCAGCTTTCTTTTTTTTATTTCATAAGAACCTTCTCCTGACAAATAACAAACACAACAAAAAAAGAATTAGCAAAATTAGTCCAGTCGTTCACGTGTGATGCCGTGACCAAGGGAAATAGGGATAAATTTTTATGTATAAAAAGATAATTATATAGATTACTAGCTGACCCGACAGACGTTGTCCTATCCATACAAAATTCCCATAGAAAATGTAATTTAAGTTTTCCCGATTTTTTGGCAGTTTCCTAATGCACAAAAAAAAAAATAGATGTTGGCCGATTCTCAGACCTACCCAATAAGCACACGAAATTTTATCAAAATCGGTCAAGCCGTTTCGGAGGAGTATGGCAACGAAAACTGTGACACGAGAATTTTATATATTAGATTAGTCAAATCGTCGCATACAGAAGTCACTAAAATTTTCGTGAATACACCTTTTTTGGTGGTGTGTGTCCATCCATTTATCCATTCCATATCGATACCCCTCAATCCTTAAGCCGTTGCCGTTGCCGTCGTAAAACGAAACAGATTATGATTAATCGTGAATTACGCAATTAGGGTGCAGGTTAGGCTATCGGTGAGACAAATTTTATCAAAATCCGTTCAGCCGTTTTTGCATCAATCTGGAACATACGTCCAGACAAATAGACAAACGGACAAAAAATCTACCTTACTATTTTATTATTATAGTATATTACTAGCTGTTGCAGGCCTTCGTCTGTGATCATGGACGAAAAGTCCTCTATGTGCCTTCTAAGTCATAGTCTACCCATATGCCAAATTTCATCCAAATCCGCTCAACCGTTTTAACTTCAAAGCGTAACAAACAAACTAACTTTCGCATTTGTAATATTATTAAGGATTAGAATAATGATGTATTAAGGTGGAAGCGCTAGGGTAGCCCGCGAAATTCAAATTTTGTTACGTTTTTTGCAATTTGCAGGTCAGTATCAGGTTGTATGGTGATTTAAATATGATTCGCGACCGTATCAAATAAGGTTTTTCAGAATCATAATCATTAGAATCAGCAATACAACTCCATAAGTTAGAATTGCCCTCAAATGTCATAATTTCATGAAATAGTCATTCTTTAGAGTAATATGAACTTATAGAGATGTATTGCTGATTCTAATGATTATGATTCTATAAAGCCATATTTGATACGGTCGCGAATCATATTTAGATCACCATACAACCTGACAGTGACCTGGAAATTGCAAAAAACGTAACAAAATTTGAATTTCGCGGGCTACCTTGGCGCTTCCACCTTAAGTAACTAGATTTTACCAGCGGCTTCGCCCGCGTGGCGTTCGAAAATTATCCCGAGGGAACGGAATACCAGAATAAAAAGTATCCTATGTATTAATTCCGGTTATAAACTATCTGTTTGCATAACTTCATCCAAATCCGTTTTTTTCGTGATTGAATAACAAACATCCAAACATCTAAACATCCAAACATACAAGTTCATGCCTCAAGTTTAGCCTGAAGGTCACGAAAAATAAACATGCAATCACGTATAAGGGTCCATTCGAGTATTACGTAAGCGCTACAGGGGGGCGGGGGGGTCTTTGCTGTGCTTATTTTTGTAACATAGCACCGCGGGTGCACCGGTTTTTTGTAATGTCCCTTTTTAGTTTTACTGATATCGAGATTTAAAAAAGGCATTTTTTGGTCAAAATTATAATTGCTAAAGTTTGGTGGAGAGAATTGGTTTGAATTCAACCGGTTTACGGGACCGCTATTCTTGTTACTTTTTTGTCGATCGCGGTTTGTGCATACTCCGACGGATTTTTGCATTATAATTATGTTTCTACATTGAACAGACGATACATTTTGCCCAGTAACTGGGTTGTGGAGTTCAGATAGATAGTCACTCCATATAAAATCTAGTATTCAGCTGCATGCGGTTAGACTGGAAGCTAACCCCAACATAATTGGGTAGGCGGGGCAATTGGACAGAGGATTTTCCAATAAAACCAAGTGCTTCTCGGTAAATGTAAGTTTGTAAACACAAAAAAATAAAATTAAGTATGTGATAAAACTACAAAATGTTCGGACATTTTCCTATACTTGTGCGTGTAAAGGTTTTGATTTATTGGCCAGTATCAAAATATGTCGCATAAATGGCCCTATTTTTTAATTGCGTTGTCTTAGAAGTTTGTAGAGATCTAAGGGACTGTAAGCCTGTGTTTAATATTAATTTCAACTTAATAACTCCACGCGTTCCTGAGAAGAGGGTCTTGACAGACTGACAGACCAACGGAAGGACGGACGGGCCACGAAGTGATCCTATAAGGGTTCCGGTTTTTTTCCTTTTGAGTTACGGAACCCTAAAAATCACTACTATTAATCACTGATTCTTTTGTGAGTCTACTACTTTAGCGACACATCTTTCGATAATGACATCCATTCCTAGACTATCGTTTGAACACTGGCGCGTACCTACCTATGTACTTGGTATTTTATGATTAGGAGAAACTAATGCGGAAGGCAACTGTCAAATGGCGCTGTCGTAGCTAAAAAAAAAAGTAAAAAATCGTTTATTTAAGCATTAAAAAGCTAGTTCCCAAAATCCCAACATAAGCTGTAATACCTACAAGGCGTCCTGCCAGGGGTGCGGGTTGTTCGAAAGAGATACCGCGGCCCCTGGCACACAGGCAACTGAGGGAACGCGGGTGGATTTTAGTCAGTAAAAGTCTGACACGCCCTCCTGCTCCATCCAGAGCGGGAAAAGTTATTCGATGATTTCCCACCCAAAAAAAAAAATACCTACAAGGCGTCAGGTTTATTTTGTTTTTGCGAAAATAACGTGTTGTTGTGTTCCTAAATACTTCGAAATTGAAGTCCACTATTTCAAGAAAAACACAAAAATTATAAGGTCGTAGTTTAAAGCCAAGAGATTTTTTTGAATTAAACGTAGTTCAAGGTTATGTCGGGAATATTTTGAAGAAATCGATTACGAAGAAATACACTTTACTTGCCAAACACTGATTTAAAATATTGAAATCATCAAAATTAACGAAATATTGAAATAAAACCTAACTCATGAATGGACACGAAATAGAATGAATGAATGACGACATGTAAAATTTATTGTAAGCCGTAGGGACCTATGATCACGATATCTACCATATGCTTTGCCCGACTTTCGACCACTGAACTGGCTGGCCACTTGGTGACCAGAGAGAGTGGTCAAACCGGGAGTAGGAATGGGCTAGTGGCTGGCTATGGTCTGTTTTGAAAGCTGTCATTTCTATTGATATGACAAGATATGACATAGCCAGAACTTGTAAATAAATACCTTATAATTAATTTGGATTGCTTCGAAGTCTTCAAACGCTTGTAAACGTTATATATAGTTCGATGGAGACTTTGATGCGATAGATATACAATATCTACTCTAGTCTGTGAGTATTGACTATGACATATTGCGCTGACCTCAGACAAACTGGGATCAACTTATAGTACTATAATAATAAACCCTATTTATTCTGGTCATCTTTGCGTTGTGGTATTTTCAGTAGTTTACAGAATTTCTCTTACTTCAGTTTGCATTTTCGCAAAAGGGCTCCTGAAACAACTTCCACTGAGTCCTATCTCTCGCATCTCTTCTCCAATTTCGTCCCACTCCACTTTTCTATTTTGGTAAGAACATCAATATCTTTTGTCTGTTCTGCAATCCTGGTTTTTCGTATCCTGTCTTATTTTTTTATACCATTCATACTCCGTTCCAGTGATCTATCTGTGTCAATGTGCCAGCACGTCTCTGCGGTGTTTTATAACAGACCATGTTTCGCTGCCATATTTTATGCCATTCAATGCAAGGCAGTATATACCTACATGCGATAAAGGCCTTCTGTTTTAATACAATTAAAATCCGATACTTAGCTGCCAACGTAGGCTGCAGATTACAAAAAATGCAAGAGTTTCGTAGGCTAATGCGCTAGGCATTCATTTTAAGTTCACCCTTCTTTATTCAGTTTGTTCGGCTTTCTTTGGGCCCCATTCTGACTTAGAGAGTTTTATTGATGATTTTCATGATTTATAAACTTAGATAAATATGTACATATTTGTAACGGGCGTGTCTGACTTTTTTAATACAATACGTCCATCCTGAGCTGCAAATTGCAAAAAATGTTAGAAGATTTGAATTTCACGAAAACCTTAGCACATCCGCTTTATAAGAATGAATTGTTTTTCGCAGATGGCTCTGAAGACGAAGATTACTCGGCAAGCTTGAGCGCGGTGTTGCGTCAGCGCAGGGCCAGCGTCAGACGATCTCGTAAAGGTAGAGCCAGGCGCCCATCATCACCTTTCCTCGCTGACGAGAACAGACCGAGACGACGGTCATCTGTCTTTACTACAAGCTCTGGAGAGTAAGTACTTTTCGAGTCTCAGAATATTATACTGTTGACTTGACACAGAATACGTCTTTTTTGAGAAAAGGCTTCAGTATCGGAGCCCGAGCCTAGACCGTTTAGTACCTAGTAGCCGCTCGACCTCTTCTAAAAAGAGAAATCTTCTCGGGAAAACCTTGAACTTGACTCGTCTGCCGGACCGAGTAGTATACGCCAATTTTATGGTGGTTGTTAGACTGGCATCTGCGTTTGGACATGGATCTGGCTATTTTGGTTTTATGTGGATTTGTCAGTGGGTTCTGGTCTTTATGTCGGAGGATCGAAGGCTGACTGACGTGGCTGACGAACTTCAGGCACGTTTGGCAGCGCTTGAAGCTTAAACCGTAGCTCTACGCACCCTAAAAGAATAGTCGAAGCCTCATTGCGCCAATGTTCGGCAGTTATTGTCCAGCTGCATATTCATAAAACTCCTTCGGGCGCCCGTAACTTTATTCTTCCGCGTCCTTTCTGACATGTTTATTTCGAGGCTCCTGAGATCGTGCCGTAATGTAAAATAGCCATTCATAAAAATTTGGCTACCAAATTCAAAAAGGATTTATCAAACCAAACTGGCAGTTCCGCAGATTCGCGCGTTCAAACAAACAAAGTCGTCAAACAAGCTTTAATAATAGTAGGTATAGATAACAAGGCAAAACTACTGATTGTCTCGTGCCAGTCACAATATACCTTAACCTTGTTAAACAGCACTGCAATATCAATGGAGGACGCTCAGCTGGCGGCGGTGGTGACGCAGGAGCAGATCTTTGAGAACATTCATCTGCATAAGGAGGTCCTAGGATCCGTGAAACAGCAGCCCCTTGGGATGAGAAGGAAACTCAAGATCGTGCATCAGGTAATATTTAAAATTGGGCCGTGTAAGATCGTTTTAGAATGGTTAGCTTTCACAACTGGTAATGTGGAAAACAATAGTATGCTGATGGTTATAGGAGTAGAGAAAAAACAAAGAAACGATGTAAACCACGATGCTAGAAAGTGGATGACAATTATACTGAGATGGCTCCGTATAGAGTTGTATGAAAGATGTAGACATGATATCGATGCATGCTTCCATAGGGGCAATTCTCGTAATTTTAAGAACGTTTACAGTCTGATCTCAGTGTCAATCTGTCAAAAATACCTCGATTTTTCATACATTTTTGACATTTGCTTGTCGCTGAGATGAGACTGCGACTAGATTTTGAACGTTTTTAATTACGAGAGTTGGCCTCCTGGAAAATTAAAGCCCTTGATGAACTGTCAAATACCCAGCAAATGGCCATGACTAATTGCAGATTCCTATACTTTACGGACCGTTATTGGTTAAAATTAAGACCAATAATGAAGAAAAGACCTCATAGCTTTGCATATCAGACCCTCCCATATAGAAGTATCTATCACAGGTAAAATTAGTATGTAAGAAAAACGATTCGTTTTTGTAAATAGGAACCGAGCATTAGACTATAAAATATTGACATGGTATGTTCTTCAGCTTCCCAACTTTTACACGAGCATTATTGACAGGCTAAAGCGTATATCAAGCGGCACGAGGGCCAGCTTCAGGAGAGACTGGCGCAGTCCAAAAGCACCAGAGATATCTACGCTAGATTCAACATCTTGTTAAATACTGTAAGTAGTCATAATCTTTTCGTTTTTGCGCCCGGAAAACACGGTGGAGCATACGGTGGAGGTCTGCCCGGCTTCGGCGGAGCACCGCCGTGTCCTCGTGGAGGCAACAGGCGGCGGCGATCTCTCGCATCCGGCCCTGGTCCAGGCCATGGTACGGAGCGAGAGTGCACGGGTAGCCGTCACCTCCTTCTGCGAAGCAGTAATGCTCGCGAAGAGGGAGGCGGCGCACGTGAGAGAGAGGCAGTATATGCGCCCTCACGGCCGTAGTCGCCGCGGGAGATGCCCTGGGCGTCGGGAATCCCAGGCTGATTCCCGGCCACCGTAGGCACGGGCTTGCGGACGGCGACTAATGGGTAGCTCGCTGTCCGGTAAGGACCAAGCCCGGGTCGATGGCGCGTCCTGTTCCAAGCGCGCCTCAAAAAGATGTCAGCACCAACTGGTGGGGTCCGTCAGGGCTGATGCCTGCCAGGGGTGCGGGTTGTTCGAAAAAGATACCGCGGCCCCTGGCACACAGGCAACTGAAGGAACACGGATGGGTTTTAGTCAGTAAAAGTCTGACACGCCCTTCTGCTCGACCCAGAGCGGGAGAAGTTATTTGATGATTAACCCAGAAAAAAAACCCAAGTGTGCTTTTATCGACTGAAAAATATAAATATTTCTTCTCTTCAGTTTTAATATTGCCGTGCTTAAGATGGTACAATTCTTTCTACAGTCTGCCTTTTGGGCTATTCTTCCGTCGACAAAACACATTTCTATGGTGGTCACACTAAGCGTGCTGAACTGGGATGATGTTATCTACTTTAGCCTCTTCTGATTACTTTTCCCTTTCTTCAGTACTGGCAGCAAATGAAGCGCGAGGCAGCCAATACCTCCAACCTGCTGATCCCGTGGGAGCTTCGTATCAAGGAGATTGAGTCTCACTTCGGCTCAGTGGTCGCTTCCTACTTCACGTTCCTCCGCTGGCTGTTCTGGGTGAATCTCGTCATTGGCTTCATACTGCTCGTTTTTGTTATTGTACCCGAGGTTTGTAACTACTAATTGGCATGATGTCATAACATAAAAACTCTATTCCTTTATTATATAATTATCTATTCCTTTACTTAGTAATTATTTAATCACAGCGTTTTTCAATGCTTAGTATCAATTTGATTACACGTTGGGTAAAAATACTATATCAAATAAAATTAGCTCGTAATACTTTACCCACGTGTTGGGTGTCGATACCGAAAACTAAATCATTCCAACTTTGTTTAAAAAAATAAATGATACTGGCATTAACGCACAAAACGACTGTTGTTTTGGATTTTGATAATTCCCAATCTGTCAAATTTTCCCAATTGAACATGAACCTTATGCTTATGTTATAAAAATGAAAATCTATCAAAGAAATTTGACAGATTGGGGTAGCTTGATGTGCTGGCGTCTGTACCTTCATTCTATTCATTGAGCTTATATGTACAGCCGAGTTCATTAATATATTGGCCCTTTCCAGCTTCAAAAATATATGAACGTCAAAAAAGTTCTAGAGTGTCAACTACCTTTAAGTTTAATTGTTACAGTACCTCAAAAATGTATTAGTGAATAAGTCGTTGGAGTGCCATAATTAAATAAATATATAAATAAATAAATAATTAAATCGTGGTCAAGATTTAGATTAATTAATATATAACTGCTTTATCTCACAATTTTTCATCTTATTGCCTAATGCACAGCATATATTTATTATTGAACCTTTCACGTGATGATATATTTTTTATCTATAGGTTCTATAGAATTTATTGAGCTATCCAACGCTCGCAATATTTTGAATCCTTGATAGTGCCAATATATTAATGAACTCAACTGTACATATTCAATTTAACCATTTCAGTATCTAACAGCGCACCCACAGCAAGACGGCGAAAGAAAGATAATAATGGATGAAGAAAAGCGTAATGCCTCTAATCTTCTGACTCTATGGGAATTCGAGGGAGTCCTGAAATGCTCCCCCATCTTCTACGGGTACTACAGCAATGTAGAAAGAGCACAGTACCGGATGCCTCTGGCATACTTCCTCACAGGACTTGCTGTGTATATTTATAGCTTCGTCGCCATACTGAGAAAGTAAGTTATTTTGGATGTAATACATAGTATAGTGAATAGTGTGGGGCTAAGTAATAACTTCCGCACGGGTCGATCGATCAGGTTAAGCTAACCTTGCCACTGTTGTCCCGTGGAGGGATGGATCATCTTTAAATACCAAAACCCCGCCGTGTCTCGGAAAGCACGTTTTTTTAAGTAATTCCTATTCCACAGAATGGCAGAAAACTCCAGAATGTCTAAGTTATCTGAAAAAGAAGATGAATGTATATTTTCATGGAAACTGTTCACCGGCTGGGACTTTATGATTGGTAATACGGAAACGGCACACAATCGGATTGCCTCAGTTATTTTAGGATTCAAAGAGGCTCTGCTTGAGGAGGCTGAGAAGAAAAAGGACTTAAGGAAGTGAGTACTTCTAATAGCGGGCCACAGCTAGTTTCGAATATATGAGTATATTTTCAAAACTAGCTGCTGCTCGCGACTTCGTCTGCGTGAAGGTACTCACGGGCAGCTGTATCGAGCCACCCCGCATTTGCAATATTTGTTTAAATGGCTCTATATTTTTAAATAACGGTAGAACAAAGAAAAACAAGTGTGGTTCACCGTTCGTCATTGTTCCAAAAAACAATCCATTTTAATTGCCGTTGTAAAAGTCGTCTTTTCGCGTTTGTTAGGATCAAAATTTGCGTAGTTTTTTAGAAAACATTGTTTTACATAGACAAACGTTTATTTACTAAATTGTGTTAAAAGCATTTAAGAGGGTTTTCATGCGATTCGGCATGAAATCAAGCATGTTTGTATGTGTGGATGTTTGTTACTCTTTCACGCAAAAACTACTGAATGGATTTGGATGGAATTTGGCACATAGATAGATTAATAGGATACTTTTTATCCCAGTAGTACGTTCCCGCGGGATAACTTCCGACTTCGACGCGGGCGAAGCCGCGGGCGGAAGCTAGTTTATTATAATGTTTTAACCACGTTTTGGGAAAGTTGTCCCATGCTTCCAAGATGGCAATTTTCAGCTCCTGAAAAGCGTGGAGCTGGTTAGTTGGCTCCTCTTCAGCTCATCTCATAACTGCTCTATTGAATTAATATCAAGGCTTCTCGCTGGTCATTCCATTACTGCGTTACTTACGTTAACCTACGTAACGCAAATTCTTTAAACGCTAAAATGACTTTCATGTAGTTTTGCATACGTTTCGCTGACTAAGTTCCACAGATTGCGCGGCTATTTCACGAGACGTATCCCTAATTTCAACGCCGGAATGGATTAAAAAATAATAAGGTTAAAATAATTTCGATACTCTTTTATGCAAAACAAAAGAAATAACGAAATAACTATTGACTTATAGATGCTCTCATCAAAGCTTGTTGCCTCTTTAATAGCGCAGCGGCCAAATTCGGATTTGCTTCTCTTTCTCAAATTCCTGAATTCAAATTTGGAATAATAGTGATACCGAAATGATCGTTAGTAAGTCAGCTTCGAAAATGTATAAAATCTTTTTCTTTGACTTATATCATTATTTTGATTGGTGGCTCGATGTAGGAGTGCGGAGCGTATTTCTAAAATTGAGCATAATGCCATGTGGACTCATTCTTCTTGTTTTCAGTTGGCGAATTATATCCCTGCGTGCGCTTGTCAACATTTGTGTGATCATACTGCTGGCTGTGTCAGCATACGCCGTTGTAACGGTGGTGTCTCGCTCTGACGATTACTTGAAAGTGAGGAGTTGGTGGCGCGAGAACGAGACCACTATAGTGGTCACGGTTATCTCCATCACATTTCCTGTATTTTTTGAGTTGCTTGGATTTCTTGAACATTATCACCCGAGAAAGCAGCTAAGGTTACAATTAGCAAGGTATTTTATACTTCCTCTACAATCTGTATATTTCTTTTGACATTTTAGAAGTAGGTAAACCGATTATTTTTTTTATTGTTATAGGATCATGTTATTGAATCTGCTCAATCTATATTCTCTTATCTTCGCTTTATTCAGCAAAATTGAGGGAATGAGCAAAGAACTGGATTCATTAAAACCAACCCTGAGTTTGAATGCGACAATAATACCGAATGAGACTCTAAATCTAAGTGAATCTTTTACTACAAGTTTACCTGACTTTTGCTTCGAGCAGAAAATCTCCTGTGGACCTTGTGACACACAAGTAACTCTACCACCGAGTTTAGCCGTCGGTATAGTTTTGAACAAAAGGTCAGCGCCATTTCCGAAAAAAATCATCCCTAAAATACTATTGAGACGTCCACGTCAAGACACGTTTGTACCATCAAACAACGTTGATAAGGGCAATTTGGAAAAAAAAGAAACCACCACTTTGAACAGTATTTTGTTGGGAATACAAGAACTGCAAAGGTTAAGAAATATACGATTTCAACAACCAGTAAATACAACAAATGAAAATGATACCACATTAGATTCAGACGATTACGAATACACATTTTATGACAATGTTGAATCTACTACTGGAGTAAAGACGGACACCACATTCGATTATACAAATGTGGACTACTCAAGCACAATGGCTGATTACAGCTCATCAGATTTCATGACTACTGAAAATAGTGTTGGCCCTAAGACATCAACAGTCACAGATAGTTCAGAAAATCCTTTTACTATTGACGATTTCAGTAGTAATACAGATACAACTACAGACAGTGAAACGACACTTACTGATATTGGAACATTCAGTGAATTTCGATCAACGTATTTTAACATATTTGAAACAACAACTGACATTTTTGACCTAGCATCTGTAGAAATAACAGATACATCACCAAATGAAATGACAGACACTACTACTTATACTATAGATACGAGTACGAGTTTAGATGTATCTGATAAAACTTTAAAATATGGTGCTGATTACGATGTAAAAGAGACTTCCAGTCCGTATAAAACACCACAACATGAAACTACAGCTAATAATAACGCTAAGAAGTATGACATAGCTACCGAAATATCAACAGAATCAACTGTGACAACTACTTTGAATTCTAAAACGAATGCAAATATCAATATTTGTCCTGACTTCACGTTCAATTGTACAGTAAATTGTAACGGAAAGAATGTAAAACAAGTATTCTTTATGTCAAACTGTACCATAGTGAAAAGAGTCTGCTATGAGAAGATTTGTCGTGCTAATATAAGTGAAGTTGTTGATTCCAAGAATGGTACTAATGTCACTACAATAGACTTGGTGTATGTAGATGACAATGAGAGGAAGATGTATAATTTGTCTGTGCCTACCAAGAAGAAATTACTGAAATTGTGCTGGGAAACCATGTTTGGACAGGAACTTGTCAAATTGACAATGATGGATTTGGTAAGATATTTGTACTTAAACTATTTGAAGTACCCCCCCAGTGGGTTCCCGCATTGTCGTTGCGGGGGGGCTCAGTAGCCGTGGTCCGCTCCCACGGTGAAGCGAAGAGGAACCCCCAGGTGGGGCCGCTCGTCAGGGCTTTTGTCTCCAAACCGACGACGTAGCGGCCAATGGGTAGGTTGCGGTGGGGTGCACCGCAACTGAGGCGGGCCGCGAAGTCGAATGGGAGGCATCGTGGCTGAGGGTTTCAGGCTGCGGCGGAGGAGGAGTGCCAGTACTTCTGAGTAGCGCTCTTCCCTACCGTGGCCTGGACGGGGCCGCCACCGTTTAATGGCGGATGCGGTGGGGCCGCAGGGGAAGAGAAGTGTCGGTATAGCGTTAGCCGCTCTCCCTATCCCCTGCGGCCGAAAAGTGGTAGGCGGCGGGGCCACTGCGCTGACTCGTCGCAGGGGGACCAAGGGTTCCAGACAGGGGTTCGTCTGGAGCCCTTATATTACTTGGTTCCTGGAGTAGTCACGGCGTGCCATGTGTCCTGGTGCGCCAAACTGGTGGGGTCCGCAAGGGCCGATGCCTGCCAGGGGTGCGGGTTGTTCGAAAGAGATACCGTCGCCCCTGGCACACAGGCAGCTGAGGGAACACGGGTGGGTTTTAGTCAGTAAAAGTCTGACACGCCCTCCTGCTCCGCCCAGAGCGGGAGAAGTTATACCCATCCTCAAAAAAAAAAAAAAACAATTTGAAGTAGCTATCGGTTAAGTACCGCCGGCCCAGTTAAGGGGCCATTACAATAGAAAATTAATTGTGTCTCATTAGCCGGTATGTGACAGGTAGTTCGTCTAAAGTCTTACAAATTCTGATTTGCATTTTATTTTAAGTTTACCTGTTGTTTTATTCTTAGGTTACATCATTTTAATTTTAACACGGAAGTTGAAGTGCCCACGACTTTGTCCGCATGAAATTTCTTGTTTTAACATAAAAATTATCCTAATATCGCCCTTCTGCAATATTAGGTACTCTTAGCTTTCTTTCTGACGTTTCTTTCTTTTTACTCGGCTGCTTAGGGTCGTAGAGTAAAGTTAAATAGCCCAGGACCGTCCTTGAGAATTGGGTTATGAAATGCAAAAATATTTCTTCAAATTCTGGTACTTCCAGAGATTACCTCTACATACAAAACAAACTAACAAATTTAATCTCTCTATAATAATAATAGAGAATCAGATAGCGAAAACTTTTGGTATAACTGTAGTCTGAATCTATTTAGATAGAGATTTCATCTTTGAAATTATGTCATAAAATGTAGGATGGTTTTAGTGCTGTTATCACTTCCATTCTCGGTCCAGGCATCTTTACAAAAATGGTTAAATACAGTTTTACTTACTTGGAGTCAAAATTGGTAGCATGAATATTTAGGCGTTTTATCATCTATTAGCCTGCTTTGACTTTCCACCCTGTATAATCCAAAATCTGTAAGAGTCAGTCGTTATCACAACAATAAAAATAGTTTATACTTTACATAACATGAACCTGTGTTCCACGAAGGTCTTGGAAAAGGGTATATAGTACACCCATATTTCGCCAAAATTATTTTATTACGTAGGCTAGTTTACTAACTTGGTAGATACGTATTTAATAACTGAATAAAATCACTAAACTGTAATAAGGGAGATAAAAAAATTCAGCCTCATGTCTGACTAGTGAAAGATAAAAAAATCAGCTTCATGCCTGACTTTGTGAAACTTCAAATATTCTTTATTTCAGGTATTCGTCCTCCTCGGAACACTGTTCATGGACTTCTTCCGCGCACTGTTTGTACGATACATGAATCGCTGCTGGTGTTGGGACCTGGAGAAAAAGTTCCCAGAGTACGGAGACTTTAAGATCGCAGAGAACATTCTTCACCTCATAAATAACCAGGGAATGGTCTGGATGGGAATGTTCTTTTCGCCAGGCCTCGTTGTGTTAAACGTTGTAAAGTTAATGATCATGATGTACTTACGCTCATGGGCTGTCATGACCTGCAACGTCCCTCATGAAGTCGTTTTCAGGGTCTCCAAAAGCAATAACTTCTATCTAGCCCTGTTGCTAACAATGCTCTTCCTCTGCGTACTACCAGTCGGATACACCATAGTTTGGGTTAAACCATCATGGCATTGTGGACCCTTCTCTGAATACGATAAGATCTACTATATATTGACGATCAATATCTACAAAATATTGCCGAATAGCTTGAGCTTCGCATTGGAATATATAGCGTCACCTGCTATCGTTATACCCTTGTTGGTTCTGCTGATTCTTATAATTTACTATTTGACATCACTAACCAACTCCTTACGGGAAGCGAATAATGATTTGAAGGTAAGGCTTTGATCTAAGTTGCCGGGGTGCTTTTTGAGGTATTTTTATAATCAATAAATGTCAAGCACCCCACGCTTTTTAATTGAATTAAATTATTTTCTCCTTTTTTAGTTTGGTTTTTAAAGCGCGTTTTTTAGTTTTTTAAACTATTATTTATTTTCTATTTTTTAGTTCTGCTATCTACAAAAACGTGTTTTTTTTCTCATTTTTTTTTTAAATTATTGAATTGTCATCGGTCCTCGACAAGTTTCAATGAAATCTGACCGTTTAAAGTGGGTCAAAATCGCGCTCAAAGGAGTCGGTTACATACAAACAAACAAACAAACATACAAGTGAAGCTAATATAAAGCGTGTAAAAAGAAATGTATTTGCATCGCGGTAATCTCTTGTACCTAATATGAATCCTGCCAAAACATATGTACAATTACATTATGTTGTTACATGATCAAAAGAAGACCAATTTTTCTCCAGACTTACCAAAACCTTTGTTCCTCTAAGAACATTGAAAACACACTTGACTATAATCTGCATACTAATTGTTACTATTAATTTACTATTTTAGATTCAATTGCGCCGTGAAAGAACTGAAGAACGGAGGAAGATGTTCCAACTAGCTGACACCAGGGGAAGAGCTGGGTCCGCAGCTATGGACAACACGCCTTTTGCAAGATGGAAGAAGGCACTGCCTTCATTGCCAATGAGCAAATCTATTGATTCCGATGACCGCAAAACTTTGACAGAGGAGATGAATGAACCGATAAAGATGGCGAAGAAAAAAGGTATGACTTTACACATGTTTCTTCTAAACAAGTTACAGGTGGTTACTCATCTAACGGAAGATGCGTCGCCTAACGCCACAACGGAGAAGGAGATAATAAAACATTCAATCTTACACACTCAACCGATGATGCATCGGTGCGTCGACCGAACTAACGAAGCTACGTCCGACGCAGATTCCGTCGAGATTTGCGGCCACCTTTACGGCTGGTTTTGTGGAACTCATGTCTTAAATCATACTATCCTACTAATATTATAAATGTGAAAGTTTGCATGTTTGGATATTTAGATGTTTGGATGTTTGTTACTCAATCACGCAACAATGGCTGAACGGATTTGATTGAAATTTGGCACACAGATATTATAACCTGGATTAATACATTGGATACTTTTTATCCCGGTAATACGTTCTCGTGGGATAACTTTTAACCTCCACGTGGGTGAAGTCGCTGGCAAAAGCAAGTGATTCCCTAAAAGGTTCATCATAATTCAAATAGTCTAATCGAATCGAGGCCTGGCCGTGAAGTGCGCATGTCTTTAGCAGATGACGTATTTTTAATTTCAATACACATATTCTAAGTATTCTGTGAGCATACCTAAATCTATGATAATTGTGTTGTTTCAGGTGGTATTTTTGCTAAAATAGTAGGTATGGCGCTCGATAAAAAAGGTGATGTAGAAGCCGTTTCTGAATTAGATGGACCATCGCCTTCACCAAATAACGTAGACGATGAAACTGACACAGACTTTCACGAAACTCTTCCAAGGGAAGTTCTCAAAATAAAAGATATTTTTATACTCAAACCTGATAAAAAAATTAAAAATAGTGTTGAATTCAAAACAGATGGAGGAAAAAAGCATAAAATTAATGAAATATTTAATAAAGGTCTAAAAGTTAAGCTCGAGAAAGTTGACGACCGTACTGAAAAGAAAGCTGTAATTGAAAAACAAATACAGGATGCCAGAGAATCAACAAAGCCCAAAATTGTAAAGGAACTGTCCAAAGAAAAGAATAATGGTAAAAAAATTCATGAAAAGCAAACTTCACAATCTAGTACTCAGTCAAAACAGTCCGACTCGATTGGTTCTGTTATACCTGTTATAACTATAAGTACCACAGAAAGTGACGAAGAAGTATTATCTCATAAGGATGATAACGATAAAAATGGAAAGAAAGTAAAGAATGAAGGAAAACCAAGGAAAACTCCAGATCTAAAATCTCTACGACGACAGAGCAGTGTGGAAAGCATAAGTGAAAATAAACCTTCCCAAGAGAAAAGCCAAGGGGAAGGTCACAAATATCAATACTCATTGTAAAGATTGTTACATCACGTAGTAATAGTTCAAATAAATGTTCAACTTTGTAGTTTTATTGGTGTTTCATTCAAGGTAACCTAGAAGGTAAACAAGAAGGATGACCGATGCGTTATAAAGTTCTGGAAAAGTACCACGTACGGGAAAAGACAGAGTGGCTAGATTCTCAAAAGGTGGAACAATAACACGTATTCGTTGGATCCAAGAAGCACAGGCCCTGTAGATTTTGCGACGCTTGGGGGAGGCGTATGTCCAGCCAGTGGACATTTTACGACCTAAACGATGATAATAACTTGAATAGTTGGGTACGCAGTCAATTGAGTCCTTGGAAAGGACTCAATTGACTGCGTATATGCGTATATGCCACTGCAGATCAATTGACTGCGTATATGCGTATATGCCACTGCAGATCACCTCTGAGTAGGAGATGTTCCTGGATTCAGAAAGAAAAAGTCTGGTGATGTTTTCGCACTTACCTGCGTCTTAGAATTCACCTTAACTCTTTCGCTAAACAAAAGCAGTCAGTTAGACAAGAGAAATAGTAGATAGTATACAAATTTGAGTCTGCCGTACACCCAGATGTAAAGCGTGACTATAAAGTTTCAATAAAATAAGCAACTTTATCCGCTTCGACAGTTGACTACGTTTTCGTGTAATCTTCGGTTCTGTTGAAATTCAAAGTAATTTAAAATTATTAATTTATGACACAGGTAAAATACTGTAGCCAAACTCCAAGACTGTCCAGCTGATCCAGCCGACAAGACTGTCGGGCACTGCAAACAGCGGTTCGGCAATCCAAAGCCAGCCAATGGCGCTGGTTACCTGGTAGATCCTAGTGCGAGCTTTTAATTTGTAAAATTACTGGCCAGATGCGAGTCGGACATGTGCTCTACAAGGGTTTTGCACCACCACAACATAACATGACACCTTGTTTCCCCGTAGGGTTGGGCACAGGTGAACTTATAGTACCACCACATTTCGCCAGTTATGTTTTAATGCCATATAATAGGGGGCGAGCCTATTGCAAACAACCGAGCACAAATCTAGACTCCGGGCTGCTTCTGAGGAATCCTAAATAGAAAAACCCAATGACAGTTTGTCCGGGCTGGGAATCGAATCCAGGGCCTCATGCTCAGCAGTAGCACTTGCGAACACTAGATAATTATATTATTATTATATTATGGCACAACCAGAACTATCAAATTATAACCTTGCTGGTAAGGGGTGTATCGAACGAACTATCCTGCAGCTGTTTATGAAAATAATTTATATTTTAAGGTTAAGTTAGTAAATATTTATTACTTAAAATAAATAGATACAAAAAAATATGAAATAAATAAGTCCCTGATTTCATCGATGAATTATTGCATAGTTTAGTGCTACAAACACAGACATGGAACCTACTGTACAGCGATACAGCCCTGCTGAAGGGCACAAGAGAAGCGGCTGGACTAGTGGTGCATCCATCTTTGATTTTATGAAGCACTAATTCGAGCCTTGCGAATCTTTTAGACGCAAAACTGAGTCCGACTATCGGCGGAATGTGCCTGCATCCTCTCTCGTTGTAAGTAGTACCAATTTCCAGGAATCTTTTATAACACCCACCAATATATGTTTTACCAACACATGGGGTCCTATATCGCTTCATCTTGCCTTTTCTTACCTGAGACGAGTCATCAAAAGCCTCATAACATTTGCTTGCACTTAATCCCCTCACATCACCTCCACGTATGCCACATTGATAGCATGTGTCTTTGCCTAAACGTTTTTTTTTCTTTTTATTGCGTTGCCTTATAAATAAATTTTGTTCGCTTTCTGTTGTGTTTAAATAATAGAGCTTTTCTTCAAAACCTTTTTTTGTCATATATTGCCCTTCATCGTTCCAGAAATTGTCTTTATCAAAATAATTGGGTTTCTCATAATGAGTATATTCCAGAGGAAAAGTTTCATGATATAAAATTTCTGTAGCGGATTCATTATATGCTTTTTCTATAGAATAAGGTCTTCTGAACTCATCCATTTCTATTGAATAAGGTTTCATATAAAGTATATTTTCTGTAGGAGTAGTTCTCCCATAATCGAACATTTCTGTCGCAGGTTCCAGGTTTGCTTTCTTGGTAGGATAAGTTCCCTCATAGTGTGACATTTCTGTCGCAGGTTCCAGGTTTGCTGTCTTTGTGAGATAAGTTCCCTCATAGTGTGACATTTCTATCGTAGGTTCCTGGTTCACATTTTTTGTAAAATGAATTCTACTAAACTCGTTAATTTCTATTGAATTAGGTTTCTCATAACTATATGATGGATCTTTTATGGGATAAGCTCCCGTATAACTTGTCATTTTTGTCACAGGTTCCTTGTTTGCTGTTTTTGTAGAATATAATCTTCTGTACTGGTCCATTTTTACCTGATATTTTTTTTTATGAGATGTTTTTCCCGCAGGATTAGTTCTTCCGAAGTTTAAAATTCTCTTAAGATAAAGCTTTTCCTTATCAAATAATTTAGTTAATACACCTGTTTCCATAAAATTTGGTTTTTCCGAAACATTTCCAATATCTTGCATTTCTAGAGAATGTTTCTTAGATAATGTCTTATATGTAGAATAAACTTTCCCATAATCTAACATTTCAGATGCAGGTTCATTTTTGAGGTATGTCTTTTCTGTAGGATGAAGTCTTCTGAACTCTTCCATTACTGGAGGGTCAGATTTCTTAGGGTATGTTCTCGGACTATCTAAAGTTTTTGTAGCGCGTTCTTTATGATATATGTTTTCCGTAGAATTAAATTTTCTAAACTCATCCATTTCAGCAAAATAAGTATTCTTAAAGCGAGTTTTTTCTGAAGTGTGTTTCTCAAACTCTTGCAAGTCAGAATAATAAGGACTTCCAAAGTCTGTAAAAGATATAACAAATGGTAACCGCGTGGTTTCCTGGTTTGCAGATTTTTTTACAGCTTCACTCACTTCATTTATTTTCGGTGTCTTAGTAAAAAAGTATAATAATCTGTACGTTATATGGTTGTGCGTATTTTTTGCGATTTTATCATATTCGTTTATTTTAGGTGTCCCAGTTGAAAAGTATATTATTTTATGTCCATATTCGATTCTTGGCTTTGTTGGAAAATAACTCTTCCATGTTCTTATGCTGGAACTGGAGGAATAATCTAGGTCAAGCGTCGTTAAGTATTCTATGTTGCTGCTTATTAGTTGACTCGGCACCCCTAACGGCCACTGTTCATTCACATAATCTTCTGTGGTTATTGTGACCTTACGGGAATTGTATTGCGCCTCTGTACTTGTGGTTAGAAATTTGTGCTGCCTTTCTCTTGGTATATGTGTTAATAACCCGTTTTCATTTTCTATTTCACTTTTAACCTTTTCGGAGTTAGTTTCACCAGGTAATGTTTCTGTTTCAGTATCATAATTATAGTCGTTTCCTGGCATACTGTCGGTAGTTGATATTGATTGCAAAAAATCTGTTTCATAATCCTCGGGAATTATAATTACATCAGTGGTTGTCAAGTAAATGTAAGGGTTCTTCGTACGAGAATTCATGGGGGTTACTGGTAAGGGTCTTACGAGACATATGAAAATGAGAAATTCAATTAAAGCATTTGCCATCATAAATAAATAATATATCAAAAATCAATACAAATAAAAACAGATAGCCACTGTTGGCGACGTTTGCTCCATATAATCTGTGGGCGTAGCTTGGTTGTCTGTGGTAGTCTCCGCTCGGAAGCGTAGGCATGGCGTCATAGACATATCATGGCGTACACAGAGAATAGAGCTCGGAAGTCATTTTCAGCATGCAGACCCGAGTCATACAGATTTAGATACTACATTATTGCACTCTGTGGTACTTATTACTATTCAGTTTAAGGGCTGTTAGCACACCGACGCAAACGCCTGTGAGATAAAAAGCGGTGGAAACGCAGTCGTAGACGCAAGCGTTTGCGACACGTTAACATCGCACTTAGGTAAAGCTGAATTATTTTTGATGCGAAATTGCGAACTTGCGAGCATTGTGGCGCCTCAGACATCCTCCTCGAACTGCTTATGTTGAGCTTGTGAAAAAGCTCTCAGCTGGAAATCTCTAAATCAATAAAAAGCCAGGTGGGCTGCTGTAGGTACAACTATATACATAAAACAAAATTGGGTTAGTTACACCACTTATAACTCAAGAACGGCTGGACCGATATTTATGATCTTTGATTCGTTGTATTTTTTGCGGCCCCGAATAGCAGAATAACTATAAAAAAACGAAAAATTCAAATTATAACAAATTTGTATCATTCATTTTCTTATAGATGTTGTGTGACAGCTAAAGAACGCTTTATTTCTTCGAAGTACCAGGTTGCCATAACTTAGTAGGAGCTCACCTGTATCAGCTAGAATACGCTTTATGCCTTCAAAGTACCAGGATGTCATAACTCGGTAGGAGCACATCTAACATACGTGTTATATATTCGAGCCGTTTGGGTTTGTAACACTTGGCCATGGGGTCCGAGTGCTCGCTTGGTTTTTCGAGTAATTGCCAATTGCCAAGCGGTTAGTCGACTCTTCACCTGACCAGAGAGCTGGCCTATTCTTTGACCAAAGAATCAGCATTGCCATACAACGTGGCAATGCTGCCAGCCTTTTGGGCACTTGACAGCGATGCGGACGAATTTGTTGATGGACTGTGATTCTTTTCTCTGTTTTTGTTATATACACGTACATACTTTTAATACTATTTTTCTAACGTAGAATATAAAAATATTTGTTACAAAACATTTAACCAAAACCGTAACAAATTATACACCTGCACATAGGTGTAACAGCTAGAAAACGCTTTATGCCTTCGTCGAAGTTGGCATAACTCGGTACTATACATTTAGTGTTTTATCTATGACTCGGTAAGAGTACACCAAACATAAGTATGTCAGCTAGAAAACGCTGTATGCCTTCGATGTGCCAGGTTGCCATAACTCGGTTAGAGCACATGTAATATAGGTGTGTCAGTTAGACAACGCTTTATGCCTTCGAAGTACCAGTATGTCATAACTTGTTAAGAGCTCACCTAACATAGGTGTGTCAGCTAGAAAACGCTTTATACCTTCGAAGTATTAGGTTGCATTAACTAGGTAGGAGATCATGCGAAATGAGTCAAGATGTTTTGCGAATAGGTTAACACAACATTAATTGATTCTGAGGCGGTACGAAGTTCGCCGAGGCAGCTATTAAAAAATAAAAATAAAACAGTGACACGAAGTAGTATCACCAGTAATGTTTATGTCCAATGTAATAGATAGCTGGCTTATTACCAAAGCGGGTTACTCCGGGATGCTGCAAATAAATTCTTATGATATAGAAAAACGTAATTGCATTATGTATCAATAGATTCAAAAAGTAGTAATGAGATAGATCTGAGTGATGACTATAGAATTACGGAGTGAAAAGCGCGTGATGCGTGAGCGCGAGCCTAGTAACACCCACTCTCATGACGATCGGATGCGCTACACTCGAAGTTGTGGACGAGTACGTTTACCTAGGACAAACTGTCCAGTTAGGTAGGTCCAACTTCGAGAAAGAGGTCAATCGTCGAATCCGACTCGGCTGGGCAGCGTTCGGGAAGCTTCGCAATATCTTCTCGTCCCAAATACCGCAGTGTCTCAAGACGAAAGTCTTTGATCAGTGTGTGTTGCCAGTTATGACCTATTAATGGTACAGAAACGTGGTCGCTCACAATGGGCCTTATCAGAAAGCTTAAAGTCACCCAAAGGGCAATGGAGAGGGCTATGCTAGGAGTTTCCCTACGCGATCGAATCAGAAATTAAGAGATCCGCAGGCGAACCATGGTAACCGACATAGCCCGAAGAATTACCAAACTTAAGTGGCAGTGGGTAGGGCACATTGCTCGCATAACAGATAGCCGATCGGGCCGAAAGGTTCTGTAGTAGCGACCGCGTACCGGAAGACATAGAGTGGGAAGGCCTCCCACAAGGTGGACCGATGACCTTGTGAAGGCCGCGGGAATCCGCTGGATGTAGGAAGCACAAGACCGGTTGAAGTGGAGGAGCCTGGGGGAGGCCTATGTCCAGCAGTGGACGTCTTTCGGCTGAAATAATAAACGCGTGATGCAGTTTTGGTGCGTTGCCACAATCGGAATTCACGCCGTTATCTTGGTTTTTTTAAATACATTTTAAGTCATATTATACAACAATCAATCAGCCTATCACAGTCCACTGCTGGATGCAGGCCTCTCAGGCTACGCCACAATACGCTATCCACTGCCTTCTGTATCCAGTCAGTTCCAAACTTCCAATCGCCTTTTTTAGGTTGTCGGTCCATCCAGCCGGGGGATGCTTACCGATATGCGCTCTCCACTCCAGGACTAGTCTGCTCCACCAACCACCGGTCCTTAGACAAACATGGCCTGTCGACTGCCACTTCAGTTTTCTTACTCTGCAAGCTATATCGGTAACTTAATCGGTTCTTTTGCGGATCTTGTCATTCCTGATTTTATCCTTCAAGAATTCCGAGCATTCTCGCTTCGTAGCGCGCTGAGCGATCTTTAGTTTGTGAACCAGCCTGACTGTCACGAGTCCACGTTTTGGTACTATTTGTTATAATGGGCAGGATCAGGCAGGACGCACTGATTGAGGACCACAGAACATAAATATACCTCAAGCGATTGAGACCCTTGCTCTTCAAGCATTATACAACACAATTGCATAAATGTTTACCTACAGCGGCCCCTGTTACCGTCTTGTAAAGCTAATGATAGTAAAGGTAGAATTATATCTATACTTCTATACTAATATTATAAAGAGGTAAAATTTGTTTGTAAGTTTGTATGTAAGGGAGTAATCTCTGAACCTACCAGTCGGATTTAGAAAAATGTTTTTGCATTTGATAGCCCAATATTTGAGGAAGGTTGTTTAACATCACGCTACGATCCTTTGCAGCCGAGCAAAAATAAAAAATAAACTTTTTCCAAACAAAAACAACCGACTTCCAAAAAAACACTACAAAGTGAAAAATTACTTTCATTTCGGAAGTCGCTGTCTTTCGAGCTGTATTTTAATTTTTTGTCTCCGCCTTCCGAAATGAAAGTTATTTTTCACTTTGTAGTGTTTTTTGGAAAAAGTTTTTATTTTTCACTTTTAGTGGTTCACATGTGCTTACCCCTTCACAGCGTACCGGCGTGATGTTATGTTATGAACTGGTGCAAACAATAGACAGACATGAGATTTCAGCAATCCCAGTCCATTTGCTATCATTTATTGAGGAGTTCCGTTGCCTATCTCCGAAATTGCAATAGGACCACTCCGAGAAAGTACTCTTTAAAAAAATACCCAAATCGCTTCAAGTGTGCCTATAAAATTTAAGGAGTTCTCTCTATTTCTCCAGGATCCCATCATTAGATCCTGACTTGATGATCATGGGACCACCTGGAAAGTATACCCTTTCAAACAAAAAAAAAATAATCCAAATCGGTCCGGCCATCTTCGAGTAATCGGGGAACATACAAAAAAAAAGTTTCCGACGAATTGAGAACCTTCTCGTTTTTGAAGTCGGTTAAAAAGTGAGTGCGTGCGGGCGATGGGATGTGACGTGGCAGGTCGGGGGCCAAAACAAGCGGGGGAAGTGGCGGGCGAGTTTATAATATAAATAGCATGCTACATAGTGATGGCGAATTGGCGACACACAGGCAACTGAAGGAACACGGATGGGTTTTAGTCAGTAAAAGTTTGACACGCCCTCCTGCTCCACCAAGAGTGGGAGAAGTTATTTGATGACTTCCCGCCAAAAAAAGCCCTGACTTTTTCCAAGCTGTTATGCGCAAGCGGTGTGCGTCCCTGGTGCGCGGGGGGTGGGCCGGCCCCAGTGCCATCCTGGCAATGATTGCCGAAAGGTTTAACTACCCTTATATCCGGCATGGATGTGGCAGGCACGTTGCTGTTTCAATACCGGTGAAACAAATATAATAATTGTGCTTTATTCATTCTTCATGGCTGTACCTATAGTTATTGAAATTGTTTGCCTAATGATGAGTCTATTGTTACTTGGTGATAAATAAATATTAAAAAATATAGCGTGCTTGTTGTGCTTGGGCTAAACTCGAAACGAGTTTGGTCGCCACCCGGCGAGTCGCTTGGGATTGCAGGTGATCCCAAATTCTCACCTCCGCATACGATTTTGACAAGCAATTTGTCGCTGGCGATGGCTAATCTGTATGGACGTGGAATTTAGGAATCGCCTGAAATCGCCTTTACCCGTAGACAGAGAACTGTCTGCGCCTTTACCTTACCAGCGTAGACTGAGAATGCTATTCTCTGTCTACGCAACCACGTTTTTCCCATCTCAATGGTCTACGTTTACCAGTATTATAAACGTAGACAGATTATAAATGGATGCTCTGTGACCTTACCTATGTAATCTGTGATTAATGTCCAATCCAATGAGCTATGGCATAGAGTCTGCTTGTTTTTGGTATATTTATGATCTGTAATAGATTGAGCTATGGTGAGCTCATAGTTTTGTAGTGTTTTTTTTTACATTTTTTTTATATGCTTTTTTTGTTAAGCAGTATTGTATTTCTTTTCTAGAATGTTTACAAATGTTTTATATCATTTTTATTTGATATTTTTTTATTTACATCATGAATTTAAATATATTAATTGCTCATTGTTGTCGCGTATCAAAAACCCAGTGGAACATATTCTGTCTTCCACAACAACAGCGTCGCAAGAGCTGCAAAAAAATATTTACAGATACGAACCGTATAGAGGTAATTCCTGATACTTTATGTTCCTTATCGCTGCATAATATTATAGCAGGGTAACCGCGTAACACACTACCTACCACTAGGAATAGCTTTAATTTTGACTGTTCAAAAACATTCATTGCGTTATTAACGTTGTTGAGCAGACAAATTTTTCGAATTTATGAAGCAATATCCTGCAAAATGATTCAGATTAAGATTCATAGTGTGTTACGTAACTATTTAGGGTGCAAGATGAACTACCTCATAATTATTCAATAACATCTATCTACTTACCACATTTTTTAGAATATCTTTTCCCTTTCATTTATCTGAGCATACACATGCCATCCACAACATATTACAGACCAGACAGATCTGTTTCCTGTAGGGACCCAGATTGTGATCTAGTCTATTCTTCTATCGTTATGAGGCAGGAATAATAATTAAAATGAATAAAACTGGAATGTTGTTCGTTGGCAAGCGCATCACTTGAGGACACCAGCACCCTAATTGCGTAACACACGATCAATCATAATCTGCTTAATTTTGACAGTTCAACAATATTCATTGCGTTATTAACGTTGCTGAGAAGACACATTTCTCGAACATATGAAGCGATGGTTTAGCAATCTGTTTAAAAAACGAAACAGATTATGGATAATCGTGCGTTACGCAATTTGACTTCGACTTTTTTAATTTATAATGTTTGTAATGGTCTGATTTAGATTTTATGGAAAACTAAGTGGGAAAAAATATTTTTTTATGAAAAACTGGACGTCGTTTTTGTTTAGGTTTATGGAAATTTGGACAGGAAAATGTCTGTTGGGTCAGCTAATTTATTAATAAAACAGATCAAATCCGTAAACAGTTAAATATTACAGGACACAGGACATTATGGAGACCAACACCAACAAAAATAAAAAGTGCTTCGTCAAATCAAGAAAGACCATTGAAACCCAAATCCAGGGTTATTGCACAGCAATACAGACCACAAATTGATGGCCAGCACAGGGCGGGTGCAACGAAAAAATCTTTTTGGCATCATTTCGATGATGACGAAGAGGCTTGGCCAAAAGTCGTACTAGTTTTGGCAAGCACCGAGAGAACAACTACACCGAGAAAAATTAAAAAAACTTTTGCTAGCTATTTTCCCCACTTAAGATACAGATTCTCGACTACAGATATTGGTAATCTCGATCGACAGGATAACAGGAAGTTCGAATATAATACCGCTTCGAATACTTCTAAAACTATCGTTTTTGGTAGGCAAGGTTTTCCGACCAATTTTGTCAGTTTTAGCACTTCTGCTGCTAACAGCTCAGAAATACAAAAATCAACACAGGAGTTGACAATACCAACAAAGGAGTTTACAATACCAACAAAGGAGTTTACAATATCAACAAAGGAGTTTACAATACCAACAAAGGAGTTTACAATACCAACAAAGGAGTTTACAGTGCCAGCAAAGAAGTTAGGAATACGAACACAGGAGTTGACAACAACAACCATTACGACAGAAGCGGGGGAAGCTACAACATCAGATGGATCAAAAACAACCGAGGAATCAGATGGATCAAAAACAACCGAGGAATCAGAAGGATCACAGGGGTCATCATCGGAAAAACCAGTAACGACCAAGTGCTACGAGTGTGGCTTGTTCGATGTCGCAGAGATCCCCCATGAACCGACGTGTTTCCAAATATTCGAAGCCCCTGAACGCATCTATGTGCGATTAAGAAGATATCACAAAAAAACATGTGAAGGGGAGAACCTATACAAAGGTAACAACCTACATTTATGGTTATCTATATGTACATCTCTGTCCAATGTGAACCTCCGTTCTGAACGCATTTAAATACAGCCCCACAATTTTGCAATTATATTATCATTTAGTGGAGAAAACCTATATATTTTTGACCAATCTTTTAATAATTTAAGACCTTGAATTCTCATAGTACTTATTACAATCTTTTCCAAATGATCTGTTTGAATAATTCCGTGTTTCTTCTAGGTGGATGCTTTAGACGGTTTCTTGACGTTGGCATGGCGTACGACGAGAGGGGTTGCCGCACGATGCCTCCAGTTGAGGGTGAAAGTTTCGCGTCCAAAAGACTGATGATGCTTGAATTATCTATGCATAATCTGAAAGAGGGCTGCGTATCCAGCCCATTTTCCTCCTTGACCCCCTTCAATAGAGCTATTTCTTTGTACGCTAGATACCATGTCTGTGTATGTGTCGGTAGGTACTGCAACCACGGGAAAGTCTTGCGTGTTAATCCTATATCCATAATTTTGTTAATTGTTTTTTCATGTACTTATTTTATATGCGAACCCTATTGGCTGTCGTAATGCGATGCTGGACTGGTATTTACTAGTCCAGCATCAGTCAGGTCAGTGGTTTCTTGATACAAGAATTTAATGATGCAGTCAGCGATGATATTTACAAATAATCAATGATTATGTTACTGAGTGGATACCTACCGCAATGATTCGTGCCAAAAAAAACAGAAGTTGAGTCGTATGTCCGTACATGTTAGGAACTTACGTCGGTTGAAAAGACGGGCCCATTGTTTTAAGGATTTAATGAGTTAGATTTATGAGAGTAAAGGGTACTACACACATGCACGGGCGGAAAAATCAAATATATGTAAATAGACTACCTTCTGCCCGCGACTATGTCCCCCGACACCCCGCGTCGCATCCCATCCCCGCTCGCGCTTTTAATTCGTTTTTCCTTTGCCTTCTTTCTGACTTGTTTGTCTTTTTGGCTCGGCTCCTAAAGATCGTAGCGTGATGTTAAATAGGCTATAATCTGTCTCAAGAATTTAACTATCAAATGCAAAAAGATCTGTTCAAATCCGACTGTTAGTTTCAGAGATTTCTCCCTACATACAAACGTAAAAACAAATTTGACCTCTTTATACAGGTTGAAATTGAAAACATGCGACAAACCGTAATGGGAGATTGTACTCATCATTATGAACAACTTTTACTAAGGGACCAAAGATGCAATCGCAAAAAAAAAAACAGCTGTTCCCTACATTTTGACGAGTCATGCGAACATAAATGTACGGAACAGATGTTTTTTTTTTCGCGATTGCATCTTTGGTCCCTTAGTAAAAGTTGTTCATAATGATGAGTACAATCTCCCATTTCGGTTTGTCGCATGTTTTCAATTTCACCCTGTAGTAGATAATTATGTTCGGGAAAAAAAAACTTAGCTAGAATTTAGTCGAGCCAACCCGAACATATATAATTCAGCGAGGGTCGATTCTTAACAGAGTTTACCGATCGGCACGAGCCGAATATAAGCCGAATATGTGTAGTAATTGGTTCGAAACAGCTTTGTTTTTCAAAAAAGATTACCGAATCGAATGTCCAAACAAGTGTGTTACATCCCTTACCAGCAAGGTAGTTACGTAACACACTATCAGTATCAATGCCTTTAATTTTGATAACGTTTGTTGAACAGACAAAGTTTTGATTACGTTTGTTGACCAGACAGAGTTTTGATTACGTTTGTTGAGCAGACAAAGTTTTGATTACGTTTGTTGAGCAGACAAAGTTTTGATTACGTTTGTTGAGCAGACAAAGTTTTCGAACATATGGACCAATTAGCAAAATCCTTTAAAACTATTTATATTGAGATTAACAGTAGGTAGATATGTTACGATATTAGGCTTCTGTACCCACCACAAATTGTATAAACATATGCATATGTCACTAGAATTGAGATTAAAGTGATCAATGGCAATAAATACTAATTGAATAGTTCTGTGTTATATTTACTTATTTCATAGTAAAAACGGAATTAACGCGGAATTACGGCTTTTTCATTTTAGTGTTCTGTTTCCGCACAGACAATATTAATAATGAGACAAAACCATAACATGTTTAATTTTTGATGTACATTGTCGAACAGTGGAGTGATACACTCCCGAAGTTTGTATGGAAAAAATGTCGACAAGAATGAATACTCAAGTCTATTTAATTCCATTGAATGACTTTATCTCATGAAATAGTCATTCACAGGAATTTGATGAACTTACGACATTTATATTGATTACTATTCCTTTATCCCAACATATACACATATAAATAACATTTTTAAATATTATAATAAAAACATTTAAAAATATAAAAAATAGTAACCCACCGGTATCGGGAACAGGGTCCAAGCTACCGGTGGTCAGGGCTCCAGAGAGAGGAACCTCCTAACAATGCGAGCCGTGTACAGGAGTACCGCGTTCTGGATCAAGCCCTTGACCCAGCTGCCCAACGAGAGCCTCCTCAGATGTTGGTCGAGGCTCTTGGCTATCAATTGATTATTATTATTGATTACTATTATTATTTTTATAATTATGTAAAGCCATATTTGTTACGGTCGCGAATCATAATTTGTTCAACTTAAGGGTTGACACTGACTTGCAAATTGCAAGAAACGTAAGACAATTTTGAATTACGCGGGCTTTCCAAGCAACACGGTCTACGCGGCACAGGTAACTGCACCCCGTTGTTGCACCCTTTCAGAACTTTAATGAGACAAACTTGCTGGCTGGACGAAATCTAAGCCCATAGACACAAGATGATGAAAAAATAAGTATTAATGCTTCTTTTTAAACTGTTATTATCTTATTGATTTGTTTTCCCTAACGGTTGGGCTGAGGTGGACCTAATAATACACCCACATTTCGCCAGTTGTTTTTTTTTTTTTTTTAGCTTGTAACGTCCCACTGCTGGGCAAAGGCCTCCCTACTCTCTTTCCACCTCTCTCTATCCAAAGTGGTTTTAGTCCCATTTAATGGGGGACGAGCCTATTTCCATCAACCGGGCACAAATCCTGAGTCCGAGCTGCTGCTGATAAATTCCAGGTAGAAAAATACCCCAATAACACTTTGCTTGACCTAATATAAAGAAAGATTAACCCAGAAGCTTCTGCTCAGCAGTACCGCTTGCAACCACTAGACCAACGAGGCGATTATTCGGTGTAGGACAGATTCTGGTTTGGGCAGATTCTTTTTTTGGCAGATTCGTTATACGGCAGAAGTAACATGATCAACATTATAAACCATACAATTTATGTAATGGTATATTTAGAGTCAATTTCAAACTAAAAACCTTATTAAAGATACTTAGCAAAAATATTTCCGATTTAAAGGTCCCCAGACTGTATAACTTCAATGGCCTAAGTATATCATCCTTAATATCAGATTTCGCGTCCAGGCCTGATCTTTTTAAATCAATTCCTCCTATTTCCGAACCTGATCTCCATTACAGAACCTGGTCTTCTAGTACTTTTGTAAATTTTATTTGGCAAATTACTGTATTTATTTCAGACTAAAATCAAGTCGTGTGGATTCAAGGGTATCTTCCTTGAATCCAAACGACTTGATTTTGATGTGGGCCCCAATTCTGTATGATTATAATGATTGCCTAAGGATTCTTACTACGTTCAAACTACGCCATTATCGTGCTTTGTAGAAACCAATGTAACGGTAAGGCATCGAAATGTCATATTCTGTATGTTCCAAGACAATTTGTCGATATTTATTGGCAGATCTCAACTCAGCCTATCGCAGTCCACTGCTGGACACAGGCCTCTCCCATGCTGCGCCACAGCACCCTGTCTTCCGCCTTCCGCATCCAGTCTGCCCCAGCCACCTTTTAAGGTTGTCGGTCCACCGTTGGTTATTGGCAGATGTCGTGTGTGATCTAAGGAATTGACGTGGTTTCAAAGTAAGGAATTTTCTCAATCTCAAATACAGAGAAGATTACTAGTTATTCCCAATAATTTAAAGCATATAAATTCCTGTGTGGCACCGAGGTATAAATTCTCGCGTGTTCATAGTGAATTAGGGCCCTGACCTGACAAGACTAACCGCGTCCGCGATATGACGAGGATTTATCAGATGATTTATCAGATCATTTAAGACCGTAGAGACCAATCCCTCCTGCACCCTAATTCCGTAACTCACGATTAATCATAATCTGTTTCGTTTTGAAACAGATGGCTAAACCATTGCTTTATATGTTCTAAAAATGTGTCTGCTCAACAACGTAAATAACGCAATGAATATTGTTGAACGGTCAAAATGAAAACGATTATGATTAATCGCGTGTTACGCAATTAGGGTGCATATCAACCATCAGATCACCGTGTGTTGGACCTATTATCTGCAACAAATAGTTTTCCATTCAATGCCCACTTTTGTATATAATCCTTAAATAATACTTTTGTAGATGACTGTAAAATATGTCTTATCAAGAATCTGCCAAAAAAAGAAATTACCGTAACAAGAATCTGCCCAAACCAGAATCTGTCCTAAACCAAATAATCCCAACGGGGCAGTCCATCTGTTAATGTTGTTGTTAATCCAAAATAATCCGTAGCTAATTTGATCGAGCACAACTACATTCACCCTCCAGGATTTCAAGGCAAATGTCCAGGCAAACGTCAACGACAGCTGCCCAGGTTGCTACGTAGGAACTGATTAGACAAAATTTAAGAACATTTTCATCCACACAAGAAGATTATACACAAGTAAACAGTTTTTACTCAATCAAAAAAACCTTACCAAATAAGGTAATCATTTAGAAATTCGAAACTGCCAAATCTTGGACTTTTTACTTAATAATCTGTCTTTTTTTAGTAAGTAAGTATTAATTTTTCTTTTTTATTTTACAAAACCTGTGCGTAAGGCAGGACAAAGATCGGACGGGAGGCCAAAAAGCCGAACATGTCCAAACGAATCCGGTCCCTAATCCCATATCAGCCAGCCACCAAACGGACGGACAAAACAAATCCCTAGCTAATTGATCCACAAAAAAAAAACCACGCTACCCTTGCGCGCGCAGCCGGCATTCGCCGACGGGCCGCCGTCCGCGCAACATGGCGCGCGCAGGCGTATTTATATCGTTCCTAATACTAGTATATACGGCCCTTGTTCAAACAGAAGTATTGACACCGAGATATTTTAACTTAGCGTCGAAAAAGAAGATTACCGCGACAGCTACCTGCGGCGACGAAGGACCAGAACTCTACTGCAAATTGGTCGGCGCAAACGCAGATCATGATGAGCATGTGATTCAAGGACAGGTGAGATTGTTTATATTTTTTTGTGTGTGAATGGATTTGGTGTGCTTTTCGTTTTTTAGTACTTCGGTACTTATTTCGTGTGGTTAGAAAGATTTGTGTTTATATTTCGCGGTTTTGTTTTGTTTCTTTTTTAACTACAATGGGCATGGTCTTGTGTACAAACTTCGTAGTATGAATGAAGGATTGGTTGAAGAGAGCTTTTAGTCCGACAAGTTTAAAGTTTTGTTAATAGCTTGGTATAATTATATCGGTTCTGTGGTTCCAATCTTCTTCGTCGTACCAATGATTCCAAATGTTGATTTTTAAATAAACTTCGACTAGAATTCAGCCACTTCGACAGCGTTATCGTGGTTCCGATTTCTATAGTAATTGATCAGTCAGTGACGATGATTAATATAGAGTGCTAATTTTGGCGCCCACTTTGATAGAAGAGACAATGTGTTAGTGATGATGAGTATAAAATTGAATACTTTAATTTGTCTGTTACAAAACAACCATTGTAATTTAATATGTATCCTTAGCGTCCCTTCCGCCGCCCACGCGCAGAGATAGATACCACGTTTGACTCTTCACTGACTGACCGTGATCAGTTGGTCAGCGATTCGATTTTTTCATAATTTGATCTATTTGACTATTCAGTGTATACATACACAATACATTACCTACGTTTTTGTTGGGCTTCCGTAGATTTTCATCTATTTCGTATTTGATGATTGTTCATTTTTTTTAGATAACGCGTTTTTAAGTTAGCTAAGATATTATCATAGATAGAAGGAGTTTGGGGGGTGTATCATAGGGGTGGCCATTTTAAACAACACAGTAGAGATCAACTAATTTAAAACTGCACGCCCCTCCACTGCTTGTTGCATACACATTTTAAATATTTGTATGGTATTTTTAGTGGAGGGCAGTCTTAAATTAGTAGCTCTCTACCAATCAGTTCCAATAAAATTATGCTATGATAATTTAAAAGTTTTTAATAATAACATGACAAGTTTAGATACCTCAAAGCTCTTGAGACAGTAGTACACGTAGGACCGTACCTACACTTTGCATTCCTACTGAAACTGTTCAGCTCAAAAATACATTCAAAAGCATTGAAACACAACAGATACTTTGAAAGGAATACTGAAACGGAGTATTAAAAAAATGCTTATAGTAATCTAATCCTACATTATTTAAAGCGAGACTGCCTAGTCAATAAAACTGTGAAGTATGTAAGTTTATAATAAACTGAATACAGTGTAGAACAATCAGCTACCGGCTGATAAGCGAGTGATAAGCTATCTCCGTTCCGTTGCCCCAGCGTCCGCCTGATAACGGGTTCGATGCTCCGTTGGCGCTGAAAGCTCTTAAACTTATGTAATCTAGGTTGAAGTTGTGAAATGGTTCACTATTGTTAGTACACATTACATAGCCAAGAAACTCACGGATAATGGTGTAAAAATTACAACAAGGAAAGTGATTCCATTGATTATTAAAATAGACATCACAGTGTCTACAATTTGCCGGCGAATGACGTCATCAATCAGCATAATCAACCCTATAATGTTCCTGATGCCGGGACACAGGCCTCTTCTGTAGACGGAGTAGACCATAATCCAACACGCGGGCCCAGGGCTAGTTGGTAGATGTCACAATATGTCTTCGAGCAGTGATGGCTCAGTGGTAAAGGCCTCGAGTTACGAGTTGTAGGTGGTGAGCTCGACCCCAAACCGGCACTGTTTATGTAAATTATTTCAATCACCACTACTCTCTCAAAACGGTGAAGGAAAACGTCGTGAGGAAACCGGCATGTCCTAGAACCAAAAATTCGAACACATATGACATCTACCAAACCGCACTGGGCCCACGTGGTGGACTACGGCCCAGTCCCTCTTACAGAGAGGCCTGTGTCCCAGCAGTGGGCACATTATAGGCTGATTGTGCTATACATGTCTTTGAACTGATATGTGACGTTTTCTCACGATGTTTTCATTCACCGTTTAGGGTGCAGTGGTGATGAAATCAAATACCGAAAGTAAAGTTCCTTTCTGGATTAGAAATTTAGAACTCACGACCTAAGTCGGGGCCTATACCATTGCGCCAAAATTGCTCTTCTGCGAATGACGTCAATGTGACGTTATTTTATATGTATTATAAGTTGAGAACGTTTTTTGACACCGTATAAACTCAAACCGCGGTACCATCACTTTCATAACAGGCGTCACTCCGGCCGTTATTTCCACCGGTATTCTAGGAAACCGTAGGTTTACAGCACATTTGCACGAAAGAATATCGCGGTGGACTTTTACCACACACTAGATTTTCAACTCTCGGTGATGATCCGAGCTTTGAATCCAACAGAGTGCTTTCCTGCGCGTCGATAAAACACGTAGTTCGATTTGCAACTTTCGGCGCTAAACAGTGCGGAAGATCCAATGCGCGGAAATCCCGTTGCGATATTATTATGTACGTCCTTGATAACGTGGACCTGCAGTGATATCGTGACGATTAGGATCAAAGCTTTGTGACTCTTTCAATATGATCCATCTTCTTAAGGGCCCCCGAAATGATCAATTGCAATCAATTGCTTTTGGACTCATATTGTCACTCGCATCAATTGCATCTGGTAAACGATGAATTTGTGCTTTAATCACGTGAATATTGGCAATTGCAATTGATCATTTCGAGGACCCTTTAGAGTGTGGTGACACCAAGATTGTGCAAAAAGTCGGTGGTAATACTTATCATCACAAGCACTTAGATTCTTAATACCTACGTCATTTGCATGTAGATTAATAAGCTTTAGGAAAATAAAACAACTTGTGAATGGAAAGTCTTAATCTTACATAAATTTCCTAGAAACAAGTCATCCAACAAATAGCCAAATAAAAATTATCACGAAGCACCAACGTTTTTAGAGTGAATAAGTACTTAAACGTTTGTAAGTAGTTAAAATATCTACGTTATCTGTAACCTTTGAACCGTGTATCTCTTAAATGGTTCTATGTTTATTTTAGACTGGGTTATTGTGCTGTTACATTTACTCATTTGAACTCTAAAGTTTATTAAGATTTTTTTTTTATTACAGTTTGAATTCACGAGGGCGTTGTCAATAATTTAAATTGATTTTGGAACTATAAACTTAAACTTAAGTACGTTTTTTAAACCCAGATACTAATTTGACAGGTATGATGTCAAACTCATTTAAATTAGAAAAGAAAACACAAAAGACTGGAAATGTCAGTTTAGTTTCTGGAATTAAAAAACGAAGTATCTATAGGTGTGTCTCGTGTGTAAGCAGGGTTGATATGAATGAGGATGGCTATAAGAGTAGGATAAGACTAAGACCAAAGAAAAGACGGATAGATTATTTAAAAGATGAAGAATGGCTAGAAAGGGAATGATTTGGCTAAGGACATGACGTCTTATTACGACGACGAGATTTAGGGAAAACTTTGGGGACTGCCGATAGAAGTGAAAACTAAGTAACTTGTATGCACTGAGGTACTATACGGTAGTAATATAGTTCAATGCTTGTATGTTGTGAATTTTTCACGCTCGTCGAAAGCGTTCGGTGACGATGACGCGAGTTCCATGGTTTTTGTTCACCCAAAAAGTGCTCAATGCGCCTAAAGAAGTTTTCACTTGAAAAAAAGAAATACTGCACCAGCAGTACCATTACCGAAACTCAAATAAATTTGGTCGAGTAGGACGATTATGTAAAAACTGATATTCAGCTTCTTCTATTTAGACTGGAAGTCGACCTCAACATAGTTGAGTAAAGGCTAAGCTATATTTGCTATCACAATAAAAACTTTTTCCAAAAAAAAACAACCGACTTCCAAAAAACCACTACAAAGTGAAAAATAACTTTAATTTCGGAAGTCGGTGTCTTTGGAGCTGTATTTGAATTTTTTGTCACCGCCTTCCGATATTAAAGTTATTTTTCACTTTGTAGTGGTTTTTTGGAAGTTGGTTGTTTTTTTTTGGAAAAAGTTTTTATTTTTCACTTTTTAGTGGTTCACATGTGCTTACCCCTTCACAGCATACCGGCGTGATGTTATGTTATGAACTGGTGTAAGCAATAGACAGACATGAGATTTCAGAAATCCCAGTCCATTTGCTATCATTTATTGAGGAGTTCCGTTGCCTATCTTCAAAGTTCTTCATCAGATCTTCACCAAATTGAAATGAGACCACTACGAGAAAGTATTCTTCCAAAAAATACCTAAATCGCTTCGTGTGCCTATAAAATTTGAAGAGTTCTCTCTATTTCTCCAGGATCCCATCATCAGATCCTGACTTGATGATCATGGGACCACCTGGGAAGTATACCCTTTCAAACAAAAAAAACAAAATCCAAATCGGTCCAGCCATCTTCGAGTAATCGGGGAACATACATAAAAAAAAAAAAAAAAAAAAAAAAAAAGGTTCCGACGAATTGATAACCTCCTCCTTTTTGAAGTCGGTTAAAAATGTAGGTCAGATTTTTTTCTGCTATGAGTTGATAGATTGTCTTTTCTGACCTCATGTGCATGAGATCTTTCCGTCTAATTTTGATATACTAAACTTGTGTACACTGCACAACTATTTGTTGATACGATCTCAACCTATTACAAACATTTGGGTTGCATTGTAACACAATATTTACAAGCTATCATTTCTTACAATGATCCCAGTCCTGAGCGAGTTCGGGGAATTTCGACAAACATCGGCGACCCTCGTGGCCTTTTTGCGGACATATGGCGGCCAAATGCTCTCGCGCATCATATTCAACTTAGCTCCTTTGTTTTTGCAAACACAATGCTTCCAATCGGTGCAAGTTTTTTTTTTAAGTTTAAGGAATTAGAGATTATGAGAATGGTGTTGAATACAAATGCTTAAATGCGAAACAAGAGGGAGTGTTGAGTCGATTCAATTGATTTGTTTTGATACTTATAATATGTCCTTTCCTTACACGATTAGATAAGATGTATTGTTTATGGTATCTATAGTTCAATTTGTAAAATATTAATTGTTAATATTAAACATAATGCAAGGTACTATGTAGCACATTGACTACCCGTACTGGGCGGGACATTATTATACTGCATAGTGAAAGTTGTTCATTTGCAGTGTTAATAACAAAACAAATAAAGAAGCCTAATTACTGCTCCTATTTTTGTAATAGGCTCGCTACTGTTCCCATAGTAATACTACTACTTTATCGTCTTTGCCTTCCGCTACTTGAACGCTGCAATATAGCTCGAACCAGCACCATCTACATCTGCTGTACCAGCCATCAGGCAGTCAGGCTGTACAGGGCTACTCATTCCTCGAAAATGCCTTCTTCCTTGGTAGACTGCCTCTTTCTATCATCCCTACATATTATTTATTTTCGTTCAGGCGCAATTTACCTATAGTTCAGCTAGCCATGCGCCCGATGGGATTTCCTAATGGCAAAAATGACAAACTTCCATTCAAACTTTCATCTTTATTAGGTATACCCCTTTAGGGGGTGAATTTTCAAAGGTCCTTCCCTTAGAGCTCACCTTCGTTGAATACGGTCTTGTACAAAATTTCTTGCTTCTAGACACAGTGGTTTGGTCTGCACATTGTCTGTCAGTGAGTGAATGAATGGTATTTTTTTATTAAGTAGATTTATTAATGTCTTGTACATATGTGATCCCTAGGTGTGTGATATATGCGATCCAACGAACGAAGCCAAGAAACATCCTCCGGAGTATGCGGTGGACAGCTCGGAGACCTGGTGGCAGAGTCCGCCGCTATCCAGAGGAATGAAGTACAACGAGGTCAACCTCACCATCGACCTTGGACAGGTAAGAAATAAAGAAATTGATATACACTCCCGGCTTCTTAAATCAAGTCTCCCTGCACTTTTTGTTTCTAATCCTTTAGATACATAAGTATATTTTTTTATGTGCGTGAATTCTAATTCAGAACAACGAACGATGACACCCAAATGACGGCCAGTATACTATGCCGGCTGCACAACTACATAAAATCGTGTAAATAAAACGTGTAACATAACGCAAGACCTCATACACCCTAATTTAGAGTTCGTTATAGGTACGTGAAGCAAAAACTTTGTACCACTTTTTACGAAAACTCCGCGCACGGAGAAGTATGGGCACAGTAAAAAGTTTACAGCAGTCTACACTGCGGTCACTACACTGCGGTAATGAAATAATAATATAAGCTTTCTACGAAAGCTTATATTATTATTATAGCTTTCTACGAAAGCTTATATTATTATTGATTTATAAGAAAAATTATTTTAAATCAATAAAATTATGGTCGAATTTCGACCATTGGGAGACCACTAGTTGAGTTAAAAACATAATACAATGACCAAAACGATTTTTTTTAAGGTAACTAACTAGTACTATTGTTAAGAAAACCATGTTGACCCTAGCGTCACTTTATGCATTTAAAATTGAGTCTTATTGACTTGAAATAAGATTGAATTTTCTTTAACTCAATCAGCGGTAGGTACAGCAATATTTTTTTTTAACTTGTTCTAAGTATAACCTACTGAAAATTTATTCAGTAGTCAATTATGGCTAAAATACTTTCAGGGCCTGCGTTTATTCCGTTGTTGAGTAGATACATTTTTTCGAACATATAAAGCAATGGATTAGCGATATCCTCCAAAATGTCCATAATTCTCCGATTAGGTTGCTGGGTAGCCCAACACCCTACGTTCGGCAATCGCGATTAATCAACCAACAAGGCAGTTTATATACCGATTGGTTACGTTGGTCAGATCCAAAGCAGGAACAAGGACCTCTCTTAGGTCACGACTACGCAAAGACAATAGCTAAACAGTTATTTTACAAGGCCACAATGTCATCGCTTTAATAGATTAGATAGAAAGATGCTTGCAGCATTGTTATTGAGCTTAGTATTAGGATCTTGGGAGGTCCTGAAAGGCACATAGGTACACACTGTGAACAACGATTTTTGAAGACTGTTATAATGCAGTGTAAAGATAAACTCAATGAGCATAATTATGATTTGGATCTTGTAGGTCTTGAAATACACACAGTGAACAACGACATTCGATGACTATTATAAGGAACTAAATGAGTTAAGGACTTATCCTTAACACATTTACAGTCTTCGAAAATCGTTGTTCACAGTGTTTATACACAGTAATTATGCCTTTCAGGACCTCTTTCAGGACCTGAAAATTACTTTGGTTAAGAAAATAATAAAAGTACAAAGTTGTTCAGTTGATTAGTTTAAACAGCGGTATGATGTAATCACATGGCGACTATTATTTCATGGTGTTCAAAAACAGATAAAAAAAACTGAAATCTTTAAACAGAATTTTAACATTTATTTTGTCATTTCATAAACTAAAACCAACATTTTCCGACTGCTTTTTGCCTAAGCTAGCTCAATAGTACCTACATTTGTAGATGTTTCTTTTATAGATTAAAAAACCCTATTGTAAAATAGAGTTTGTCAAATCCGACTGTCAGTTACAGAGATAAGCGCTTTCAAATTACCTCTTCGGCTTTTCTTTATTATTATCTAAAGCTAAGATAAGTTCTTCAACGTATTTAATCTGATTTAGATAAGTAAATACATAATTTGTTACCACTAACCCCTTTAAGGGGTTACAAATAACAAATTCTCTACAGCAATACCTATATTCAATGAAACGTAAATGATATAAGTTTATTTAATAGGATAAAAATATATACACTGGATAAACTTCTAATATCAACTAAATTAATTAACCAAACCGAGTTAGCAAGCTGAAGTGGCAATCGGCCGGCCATATTAGCCGTAGAACCGATGACCGGTGGGGTACACGTGTGTCTAGAGTGGAAGCCGCGAATCGGCAAACGTAAGGTAGGACGTCCTCAGGCTATTTGAAGCGATGATCTTCGCAGAATGGCTGGTAGCAGCTGGATGGGAGTTGCGGAAAATCGAACTGAATAGCGTGCAATTGGACAGGTATATGTCCAGCTTTAGGCTAATGATGATGGTGATCTTACAAACTATTAAACTTATAATATATTATCCTAACCTAGGTACCCAACTAAAATGATTAAAAAGCAAACGTTTTGTCATCGAAAAATTATTCCGTATCGCTATCGACGTCTTTAAGTATTTCATCACCTTTTCTGACTCGGTTACGTCATTTCCCGACAGCCGAAGAACTACTAAACACGTGTAACCGTTTTATTCATCATTAAAGCAGCATACGGACTAGAGTCTGCAATGTTTGTTCCCATAAATATATTCCAAACTAGTCCGATGATATCATCCAGTCTTCCTTGTGTCAAAGTTAATGTTCGTTATCTTATTATATGTATCAACCATTGAGTAATTCCTTGGAATTGTAATATATTAACATAACTTCAAGCATTTATTCCCTGAAGGGTTGGGCAGTAGTGTACGTACCTACATATTCGGATATAGGTACAACCACATTTCGCCAGTTATAAAAGTTCCATGTTTTTTAACCGACTTCAAAAAGGAGGAGGTTCTCAATTCGTCGGAACAGATTGCTAAACCATTGCTTCATATGTTCGAAAAATTTGTCAGCTCAGCAACGTAAATAACGCAATGAATATTGTTGAACTGTCAAAATGAAACAGAATATGATTGATCGTGAGTAAGCTACGCTGGCCATGGTCGGTCTGGGATAGATCTCTTTACATACCAAAACTCTTCCGTGCCTCGGACTGCACGCTTAGCCGTTGGTCCCGGTTGTAGTGGATATTCGTCACGGGTAGTTAAAAACCCGAAAGTCTGGCAACCAGTCTTACCAAGGGGTATTGCCTAGTAACAGGGTTTTGCAGGTCAGATAGGCAGTCCATGTGTAATACTTATTTTCAGTATGCATCCAGTTATTGTGGTAGCCGACCCCAATTACAGTTGCGCAAAAGTCTAGGCAGATTGGTGTCGTGTATATTGTTTTACCTGTGCAAGTACGTACTGAATGAACACTGAAATTACTTTTAGTTAGGTACTGTATGTTGGCAGTCGAGAACAATGGTAGCCTGGTGGTAACGGCCACGACTTACGCGTTGTAGGTCGTAGGTTCGAAGCCGGCAGTGGCGTAACTAAGGTGGGGCAGACAGGGCAAGAGCCCTGGGCGCCGCCTATCGAAGGGGGGCGCAAAAACTCGCCAATTAGTTAATAAAAAATCAATAAACCATTTCATACTGTTACCGTATCTAAGAAATCTGAAGAGCTACTAAAATTCTTCGGAAAGTGTATTTCCAAATCTGCCTATTTCTATTCAAATCCTCTTAAAATTGCAGCATTGCAAGCGACTTTTTAGCAAGTTGTAATTAATACCCTCGTTTGAAGGCTATAATATTGGTCAAGAAAGGTTATGCGACCTAGATTTGCTCAGTGTAACCGAGAAGATAATTTATAAAGGTGCGCAAATGTGATGCGTGCATGCCCTGGCCGCCATTTTCTATTGGTACGCCCCTGTAAGCCGGACAGGCCCATTTCTTTGTATATATTTTTTTATGACCACTGCTCTTAAAACGGTGTAGGAACACATTGTGAAGAAACTGGAATGTTCTAGAACCAAAAATTCGAAGACAAATGACATCCCAACCCACTGGGCTGGCGCGTGGCGGAATACGGCCCACACCCTCTCTCAGAGAGGAAGCCTATGTGTTAGCAGTGGGAACATTATAAGTAGGCTGATTATGACTGTTTATTACGGCACCGTATAGCATTTTAGGTTCATCTAAGCTTAAAAAACATTTCATAACTTTGTTGTTCTACCTGCATGTAATTCGATCCTTATTACTGCATGGATACCAAATTGTCATGTTTTGTTACTGCACCATTAAGTATTTCGAAGTAAATCTCTTTTGTTTCTAATTCCGTAGAATCTTTCGCGCCATATGTCCAATGGGGACTATTCAGGACACTCCAGGAATAACGTAACGTTTGTGAGGCCATCGACCCCGGTTCCATGCGATGGTGGGACATTAAAATAATTATAGAACAGATTTACGAGCCTAGCTGAATGTTTTCAGTGGAACGAATCCCTTTGAATTTCGAATAGACTAAGATTTATTTGGTGAGGTTTTTCTTCCGCATCACCGAGTATACTTACAACTTAGGATTTAAGCTCGATGCCCTCATCAAAAATATACTTAGAATAAGGTCTAAATCTATCTATAAAAGCAGACTTCGTACCCCTTTTCACGAAAATTTAAGTTTATAATATGAAGAACGATAGCAAAAGTTAATATTTTTATTTACTAATGCATTAGAAATACATTAAGTATTAAATTAATTATGGCCGATATTCGACCACGAGGCGACCACATAAATGATCCAAATGTTGGTTAAAACTGCATGAAAATGCGTGGTGTAGTTTAGAAGATTTATGATGTATGTGACACACACAGATTCGCTAAACGACATTGTTTTGGACTATGTCCTATAGAGAAATAGGAGACAGGTAGTTTGAAATTCTACAGGATAAATTTCTAACCAGTGCGCAAACTGTAACTATGAATTCAGCATATCATTCTAGACCCCAAAAACCCCAAAAAACATCAGCTGTTTCATAGAAAAGTTCAATACCTACGCGGTCAAAATTTATGGAACAGCTGTTTGTTTAACCGACGCAAAATTTCTGCGCTGGGGGTCTAGAATGATATGCTGAATTCATGGTAGAATGATATGCTGAATTCATGGTTACAGTTTGCGCACTGGTAAAAAACTTATCCTATATCGTCGACCGTAGATTCAATTGAGGTAAGGGACAAAATACGATTTTTCAGGAGGCCGACAAAGTTTTTTTTCGGACTAAATCGCCCATAACTTTTTTTGTTATTAACCTTTTTCGGGTCTGATTTCAGACATTATCTTGTATTTTAGTGCTCTATCTACATAATTATGTAACATTTATTTAAATAAGTTAGCTATTTAAGAACATAGATGTCCCTTACAACAACGTATTTTGTTAGTAATGTCCGTTACCGACCAAGTATCTTGTAGTAGAGGTCAATTTAATGTAAGGGACGGGCCCTTACATTAAATTGACCTCTACGTTGAATCCAATCTATCAATGAAAAAATTGTGTAAAGGACTTGTTGAAAAAATTTATGAAAAAATACAGTGTAAAGAGATTTTTGACAGAAAATGAAGTAACAACTTTTGACAATTCGTTGATTGGGAAGACCCTTACCTTATTTGAAGTGGATTGGCGGCGATAATTACACCATTCCAAGTTCCTATATTTCATAGTTTTTCAGATACATTGTTATTATGGGGCTGATTTAAAATTTGGATCCAAAAATCATTAGGGTAAGGGACATTTTTCTTAAGCTAGAATTTTTTCATATTCACCATTCGATAGAGCGAAAAATTCTGAACAAAACTGTGTACTCAACTCATTTTGGGTATTTTGTCCCTTACCTCAATTGAGCCTACAGTCGACGATATAGTGAGGCGTTCCGTTTAAAAAATCTTCAGTGACTTTCATCATCATCATCATTTCAGCCGAAAGACGTCCACTGCTGGACATAGGCCTCCCCCAGAAGGGGGGGGGGGGGGGTTTGCCATAATCGCCACGCTTGTCAGGCGGGTTGGCGATCGCAGTATGGTGTTAAAATGCATAGAGAACGCTGCTGCCCATTCTCTAGTAAGTCTCTTAGTCGCCTTCTACGACACCCACTGGAAGAAATGGGATGGTGCTATTCTTTTACGCCCGGCACCACACAGGACAGTGACTTTACTGTTGTAATATTAGTCGGTCCTACGATGCTAGCCAAAATAGTAGGTACTAAATCTTCTGCCTCGTTGGTCTAGTGATCGTAAGTGCAACTGTTGAGCGTGAGGTCCTGGGTTAAATTCCCAGGTCGGGCAAAGTTTTATTGGGTTCTTCTTTCTGGAATTTCTAAGTAGAAGCCTGGAGTCTGTATTTGTGCCCGGCTGGTGGCAAAAGGCTCGCCCCCTGTCACATGGGACTTAAACATAACTGGCGAAATGTGGGTCTTCTTTAGGTACACCCCTGCCCAACCCCTCTGGGAAACAAAGCGTGATGTTATGTTTATGTTCATTTTACATCTATGCGTTTCTTAATACGAATAAATCTCAACTATATCCGACGACTCTGGTTACTTTTAGTACATAAATGATGGAGCCACCAACAATTCTGTTTGGATATATACTTACATGTCAGCAGTTTTGCCATTCAAATAAATGTTTAAGAATACTTAATTATTAAATAAGGCGCCTATTCTATGCATAGTCTATCATAATGTTTGTTTTTGCACGCAATGCACTCTGCGAATGATGAGATGACACTGCGAAATTTGACTATCTTGCGATGCGACTCTCGTACCTATTGTATAGCGAATATTACCATACGAAGGACTGCTGATGCCCTATATTGGTATTGCATGAAATAAGTAGCTAATTATGTAATTTGAGTAGGTATGCATTGCGAGTTTCTATTAATTATTTGTTTAGGAAGTGTGTTGGTGGTTCATTAAAATTGCTCGGATGATTGTTGGGTTTATTCTAAGTTTCATCTTTACCAAAGATCCTGTAACATTCTCTATCTATGTAATTAATATGTGAAGCAAAAACTTTGTAGCCCATTTTACGAAAGTTACGGCTCAGTTAAAGTTTATACGGTAAAGTAGTGCAGATAGCTAATATTATCATGTAATAATGCAATATAAATGCAATAAATTAATTAAACACATACCTATGTATATTAATAATAACTTTGTGCCTGTAACTTTCGATTTTAATTCATGGTAATGTTGCCAACGAATTCGTATCCGCTTTCTACACTGGATTCGGCTATACGTTATCATTCGGACTATCATTAGTATGAAATTTGGCACACAGACAGATTATAACCTAGATTAACACATAGGATACTTTTTTATCCCGGTAGTACGTTCCCGCGGGATAATTTCCGACTTCCACGCGGGCGGAGCCTCCGGCGGAAACTAGTATTTTATAGTGGTTTCCAATATCCCGCTCCTTTATATCAACTATAATCTGATATTCCCGGGTAGGAAAAAAAGTTAGGCAGATGATGACTATTAACCACAATCTGAATCATTTTGAAGGATATTGCTGCTATATTAAATTATATTGCTGCTATATACAGACGGCACGGTTGGCGCAGTGGTTCAGCTATCGACTGCTGCGCTGCGTATCGCGGGTTCGATTCCCGCACGGAACAAATATTTGTATGATCTGCAAGTAGTTGTTCTGGGTCTGGCTGTTTGTGTATGTCAGTTTAAATGTTTGTAAACGCACCCACGATACAGGAGAAATTCCTAGTGTGGGACAACGTTTTAATTAAAAAAAAAAAAAAATTGCTAATCCATTGCTTCATATGTTCGAAAAATGTGTCTGCTCAGCAAAGTAAATAACGCAATTAATGTTGTTGAACTGTCAAAATGAAAGCCATTACTACTGTTAGTGTGTTACGCAATCACCCCGCTGCTGAGTGCTAATAAAACAATACTGTGTGATCCCCGATTGCTGTATCTAAACTAGTTTACTGTTTTTTGAAGTGGAAACTTCCTTACGCGCGTTGGGCATTTTGTGAGATGGGAAAAAACAATTGAACTTGCGACACTGTTACAAACACCACTGACAACACCAACGTACGAACGAACAACGTTGAACGTTGTTTAATCTGACGATTCATTAAATACACACGTACCTAATTATTCAAGTTTTCACTTCTATCGGCACTCCCGGATTGCCACAATTTGTAGGTTTGTTCAGCTTTCACGGTAAAATGGCTGAACGGATTTGTATGAAATTTGGCACATGGGTAGACCATGACCTGAATTAGGAAATATGGTACTATTTATCCCGATATTATCACGGAATCGTTGCTTATGGAGGTGAAACTGCGGGGCGAAGCTAGCGACAAATAAAGCGATTGTTACCTACCTTGGTTTTGTAGACATTGTTCAGGGGAGAATCTGTTTGAGTTTACTCACCTAATTCTGATACAAGGAAAGAATCTTATATCTTTGGTGTGGCTTGCTTGCGTCTGATCTATTTTATTACAAACTTATCTATTCTATTTCAATTTTATTTATTTTGATGTTCCTTTTTTATGGAGTGTCATGGTGGGTACCTACCATGACAGACACTCCATAAAAGGATCATTATCACTCCAGAAAACCAGGTTCTACCAGGTTCTTATGACCCATTCCACTCTTGACATTATCCTCAGTTTACCACTTATGCGAAACTGCCTTCTACCTTAATTGAAATAGGTGCAGGTAGCGTAAAAAATATCGGGAACTGTTCTCAACAACTAAGAAAATTAAACTTTATCTCAATTGGATAAAGTTCTTTTCAGAATGACAATTGTCGTATCATTCTGAAACATTCCTTGTGTCATTGAGTTAATGTTTAATTTTCATAGCTTTTTAGATCATTTTGAACAGTCTGTTCGTCCCGATAAATGACGCTGACTGTACTACGTACTGATTTAAAAAAAAGATAGCTTTTGCCCGCGGCCTTGCCCGCTTGGTGGTCTCCTAAGAGGAATAATTCCGTAATAGCTGCATTGTTTTCATATAACTCTGGTTTACGCTGTGGCCAGTAAAGCACCCAGTCGGCATGATTTTTTCCGACATCTTTAACAATCATCGTCAATCGTCATCATTATTTCAGCTAATTTACACAAAACGATAATGAATTATACACTTAAACCTTCTTCATGAAAACCCTAAGAGAAAACGTTACGCAGTTTTTAAGTTTATCGCATTCAGACAGATAGACGCGGAGGGGGGACATATGTAATATGTAGTTTTATAATAAGTATAGATATGTAGTAAACTAGTGATAATGCTATGCCCAGCTTTCGTGGAATAGTTCCCCGTCTGGGTATAAAGGTGGGTTATGTTCGATTACACATATAATGTTTCGTGTGGTGCCGGACGTAAAAGCACCATCCCATTTCTTTCCGTGGGTGTCGTAGAAAGCGACCAAGGGACTTACTAGAGAATGGCCAGCAGCGTTCTCTATGCATTTTACCACCATACTGCGATGCCAAGCGGTGCCAAGCGTGGAGATTATGGCAAAACCTCCCTTTTGGGGGAGGCCTATATCCAGCAGTGGATGTCTCTCGGCTGAAATGATGATGATGATGATGAACACACATAACATTACGCCTTGTTTCCCCGAACGGTTGGGTAGAGGTGTATACCTATTGTAGGTACACCCACGTTTCGCCAGTAATATGGGGCTCGCCCATTGTCATCAACCGGGCACAAATCGAGGGCTTCTACTGATAAATTCCGGTTAGAAAAAATCCATAACACTTTGACGAACCCAAGACCTCATGTTCAACAGTAGCGCTTTCGACCTCTAGACCAACGAGGCTTTCGGGAGATAGGATATTCGACTCCTACTGACCAAAACTGCAAGGTTTAGGCCTCTTAATACTTTGAATTGATAAAAAAAAATCCAAAAAAAAAACAACCGATTTCCGAAAAAACAGTACAAAGTGAAAAATTACTTTAATTTCGGAAGTCAGTGTCTTTGGATAATTATGTATTTTTCTTTTATGTACTTTGTTTTATATTTTTCCCTTTTTATTTAAAGTACCTACCCCACACCAATTCGTATATCACTACTTGCTATGTTTATCAAAGGTAACAGCAGGCTTAGCACGAGCACGGATTTGTCGACGGAAGAATAGACATGACTATTAACTAAATAATGTACAATATGAGAAGATAGCTATATTTTTCTATTAATTATCACAGCTATGCGTTCTAAAAGAATCATGGTTTTGTAGATAATCTTATACTTTGTGGCCATCGAGTATAAAGTTTGTGGTCAGTGTGATTTTGACAGTTTGGAAGAAATATTCTTCTGAAATAGTCTACATTTATAAGGACCTAGACAAAGATCGTTAGAAACGAAAGACAAAATGACAGATTGTAGAAGATATCTACGGTGCGATGTCAAAAATGGAGACACGAAATGTCACTTTGTATTGAAAAAGCACTGTCTATTGTTCGTAGAAATAGAAAGCGTCCTGAATAACATCAAGATACATAAAGTGGATTAAAGACGTATTATCGAGTTTAAAGCAAAAACTACCATAGCAAAGTTAATAAAATTTATACGGGACCACCCCTGAAGCATCCCAGCCTATCCAGCAGCCTATCTATTAAAAAAAGAATTTTCGAAATCCATTCTTAATTGACGGAGATATCCCGGAACAAACATACGAAAAAAAAACATATAGAAGAATTGAGAACCTTTTGCAGTCGGTTAAAAATGTCGTCTAAATATAGGTTCGTATCACTCGGTGTCAGCGTGACACGAAGAGGATGTGTGTCTGCGTGGGTACCGATAGAGACGAGATAAAAAACTATAGGGCGAGGTTATTAGTTCATAACACGATTATGTGTGGCTGTCACAAATAGATCAGGCAACTCGTAAAATGTTATAGATACATGATCATTTTTTATGATAAACTATACACGTAATTTTGTTTATTAGATACACGTGTTGAGCAATGAACATGTGCTGCTGTCAAGGGTTGTGGCATTGTTAGCATGTTACTTTACCGATTAAATCTATACAGGAAAAGTTTTTATTCAGTGCGCAAACTTTAACCATGAATTCAGAATACCATTCTAGACCCCCCAGCGAAGAAACTTTTCGTCGGTTTTACAAAAAAAATCCGCTGTTTCATATAAAAGTGCAATACCTACGCGGTCAAAATGTATGGGACAGCTGTTTTATTTTTGTAAAACCGACGTAAAATTTCTTCGCGGGGGTCTAGAATGATATGCTGAATTCATGGTTTAGTTTGCGCACTGGATAAAAACTTTTCCTATATATATCTTAATACGTGAAGCAAAAACTTTGTAAATATTTTTCCCTATTGTTCCCGTGGGATAATTTTCAACCTCCACGCGGGCGAAACCGCTGTCAAAAGCTAGTTTTCAATATTTGAAGAGCATTTGCGATTTTTGCGGAACTATATTTTGGGACATCATCATCATCACACCTAGGTACATAAACTACGTAGGTACAGAATATATAAAGATATATCCTAAAGCATAGCATCGCCCGACCGCTATATTACCCTTTATATCTTATTATCTCATAGCGTTGTTTCTGACTTCTTTTTCATTTCACTCGGCTCCTTAGGACCGTAGCGTGATGATAAATAATAAATAGCCTTTAACCTTACCCAGCCTTTAACCAAATGCAAAGAACAGTTATTTTTAATGCAAAGCTGCAAAGTTATTTTTTGGCGCGAGTACTTGTATTGAAAGCTGAGCAAGCGAAGGATTTTAGGATTGAACCATGAGCGAAGCGAGTAGTTCAAATATAGAATCCTGAGCGTAGCGAAGGTTTCAAAGGTATGAGATGCAGAATAACTTTGCTGCTGAGCGAAACACACAATTTTTCACCTCACTACAGCGAGGAAAATGCTAGGTGCAAGAAAAACAGCCTATATAGGTAATATATTAAATTAGTGTAATTCCATGAAGTATGATAGCATTGTATTTTAGTTTTCGAAAACTTTTTCACGCCTTTAGAATGTCTCCATGCATTGAATAAATTGTACGCTGCAAAGTACTTTTCGTGCGATTTTTCCGGAAAATAACTTAATTCGGCATTATGTACCGCTTGCACTAACTCTACAGATGTTAAATTTATATTTTCTTCGCTGCTGGACTCGCTCAAATTTTATGATTTCTTACGATTTTATCAAAATATTTACTAAAATGATTGAAAGCGAATTGAAAAGAGACAAAGTTGTTTTCTTTTTCATACTGCATGAGAGCGTCCTGCTGGCCAGAGCGATTATTAAAAAAATAATCGGTTGGCGCACTGCCATGAAATAAGTATTAACGCATTTTCAGTGGACTGGCTGTATAGAAAATGATTAAATAGAAAGGTTCGAATTTCAAAAACGCATTCCACGCTAGCGGGTAAAATGCACTTTTGCACGCAGATTTCGAATGATAAACAGAATCTTTCCGAGCCTGTGAGGTGAAAACTATTTTTACCTCTGTAGAATTATAGTAGATATAGATAAGTTGTAATCTGTATCGTGTGTGCAGAACAGTTACTTAATTAAATATGATTTAATTGTACAAAATATGGGACCACTGGTCGAAGGTTCGAACCCCGACAGGCACTTTACTTTTGTAAATTATTTCTTCACCACTGCTCTCAAAACGTTGAAGGAAAACATCGTGATGTCCTAGAACCAAAAACTCGAAGACATGTGACATCTACTAACCCGCACTGGGCCGGCGTGGTGCATTACGGCCCACTCTCTTTAATCGAGAGGAAGCCTGTGTTCCGGCAGTGGGAACATTATATGCTGATTATCTTATGCATGTATCTACAAAATAAGTTCCGGGAAATCCCCTCGTTATATTTTTCGTTGCCATCAAAACATACAAGCCAGTAGATATGTTATTTTTAGCCCAGAAACCCGAACAATCGACAAATATCCCTACATAACCGATACCTATATTGTTTGTTTCAGGAATTCCACGTGGCGTACGTGTTCGTGAAGATGGGTAACTCACCCAGGCCTGGTCTCTGGATGCTGGAGAAGTCTACGGATTACGGAAAGACCTTCAAGCCTTGGCAGTACTTCTCGGACTCACCTCAGTGAGTATTTAGTGGATTTGGAACCTGGAGGTCTATTCTCTAAGTCCGTCAACGAAGTTACGGGCCCGTCCGAAAGTAGTTGAACCGTCAAAGCAAGTGTAAGAATCAATTTTTCGAACGGGAAAATAGACATCGGGAGACAACCGTTTTGGTAGTCATTCTTAAAATCAAAATCAAAAGTCATTTATAAAAACTAGGCTGAGAGTTAGCACTTTTTGAACGTCAAAATTACATAAGACAGTCCCCCCAAAATGCCCGCCCTTCACCACTTTCTAGTGTTTTAGCTGGGAAGAAGAAGTGGCGCAACAAACTTAGTTCGTACTACGAACTAGTGCCATGTTCGTAAGTGATTCTGAGTTGGAAACGCCCGTGACTTCGGCCGAAACTACGGACTTCGTGCGTAGGGAGTACAGCCCCACGGTCTTTGAACAGAGTCATCTACGCTTTATCAGAAGTCATCATAGAGACTCTTAAAGCCAATTTTATCAAGGTTGTGCCAAACACATCGGTGCATTCCCAAAGGCTACGTAAGAGATTTTATGTGACTACAATAAAGCCTGCATTACCCGCAGGGGTGGTAGAAGGCACAGTATACCTATTTCTCCCGTTGAGTTATACCTAAATACTTAAGGTGGATGAGCTAAGGAGTTAAAATATTGGGGCTAAAATTTAAATTTTCTTCGGTTTTTTGCAATTTACAGCTCAGTATCAGAATGGACCCTCTAAATCCCATTGAATGACTGTTTCACAAAAAAATCATTCAATGAGATTAAACTAACTTAAAAGGGTTGGATTGATTTTAATCACTATAATTCTTTGAATACATACTTACGTGCTACGATCGCGAATCATATTTGGTGCAACATACAGCTTGACACCGATTTGCAAATTGCAAAACACTTAAAATAATATGAATTTGGCGAGGTACCCTGGCACTTTCACCCTAAGTTACTACGTAATAATAGCCTATTTCATAATAGAAGGCGAGCCTGACCGACAAACGGTATCTAAAGTCTGTTCGCTGAGAGTTGATAAATATTATGATACGTCTCCGAATAGCGACTGTCGCTTAATTATCGCAAACGGTATGGCGGCTGTCGCTTGTCTCCCGCTTTCGCCGAATTCGTGGTACGAGGCACGCATATCGCACCCTTAGTAATTTAAGGGCACAACTCGAAATATTGAGGTTTTGACTTATAGTGTCAGATGGGCTCAATATGTTCTACCAATTTGCTTTCACAGAAAGAGAAAAAATACAATATTAAAGCGCACTTTAAATTATGATGTTATAATATAATATGTAAAAACATCTGGTTCCCTGAATCTTTTAACTCGTTTTCCCAAAAGGTGATATTTTTAAATAAGCATTTACTTTAATAAGTGTGCAATACGTTGTTAACTGCGGCCCGAACGGCGAGCTGACGCGGCAGCCATATTATCATTCCATGCCATTTAAATAATTAGCGGGCCGCAATTTGTAATGAGTCAAGAAACCCTGACTTTATCAACTCTCGGCGAACAGACTTTATGCTTCTGAGAAATGTCTAATTTAAAGATCTAATATCTTCCTATTGCTTGTATCTTTCGCAATGTACTACCAAACATAGATTTGTCCAATATTAGGACTAGCAAATGGTTCTGGTTTATCGGTAACGTCTCTCACTTTGTGTTATAGATCGAAAACTCGAGCCAAAACAGGTGTGCAATTCATTTTGTGCCATATATTGGCCTCTGCGTATTAAAGACCACTAGGTACCTATCACAGGAAGACGTAGCATTGGAAGGCTTTCTACAAGATGGAACGATGAAGCTGGTGAAGCCCGCAAGAATTCGCTGAATGCGAGAAGCACAGAACCGGTCGAGGTGGCGGTGCTTGGGGGAGGCCTACGTCCAGCAGTGGACGGCTTTCGGCTGAAATGAGCTATCACAGAGTAAAAGCCTTGTATTCAAATAGAAAAACATAAGCATCAACTCTATGAGCCAACAATATTCCCAACTACTAGTTAGCAGTACTGTACCTAACTGACGTTTAAATTCTGATACTTACTCTTTGCATAGGGATTGCGAGCGTTATTTCGGCAAGGAGAGTCTGCAGCCCATCACTAAAGATGACTCAGTCATCTGCAGCACCGAATACTCTAAGATTGTGCCGCTAGAGGGCGGTGAGGTAAGTCTAATTGATTGATTTAGCATGTCGCAGATATCGGTAACGTCAAAAACTTGTAAAAATGCTTTGATGCATAGGCATCCTCATCTCAGTAAGCAGCCGATCCTTTCTGTTAAAATTTTACCGTCAAAACTTATGTGAAGTGAGCTTGGAGTAAGCTGACAATTATGTCAATCCCTCGCATCAGGTGAAATTACAGCTCACTTCAAGTTTACTTCACTCAAGTTTTCAAAGCTAGTTTTGCTACAGAATAGAAATGCTGAGGGCAGTAGGATCGGCTTTAATTTTAAAAAATTCAACAACTTTAATTGCGTTATTTCCGTTGTTGATCGGACAATTTTTTTCGAACATATGAAACAATCGATTAGCAATGGGTTCCTTGTAGTTCCGGACGTAAAAAATAGCAGATTTTTTTTTTGTATAACCGACGAAAAATTTCTGCGCTGGGGGGTCTAGAATGATAAGCTGAATTCATGTTTACAGTTTGCGCACTGAATAAAAACTTTTCCTGTTGACAATTGGCAGTTTTTCACCGAGAAATGTAGACAAGCGAAATCTATTCTACAATAGAGTAGAAATAAAAAGCGTCATGCTAAGCCTGTAGATGTATGAACATAAATTAGGCAGAAGGAGTATGCAAGAATCGCAGTAGGTGGCGTTCTGTAATTTCTGCCTACGCCCATGACAAAAAGGCGTGAGTTTATGTACGTCTGTACTATTCAAGTGTGTCCTTAAAAGGTGATAATTTCTTCTTTTCTTCCAGATCCCGATATCCCTGCTTAACTACCGTCCGTCTGCGAACACGTACTTCAACTCCTCAGTACTTCAGGAGTGGACCAGGGCGACTAACGTGCGGCTACGTCTGCTGAGGACCAAAAACTTACTGGGACATCTCATGTCCGTGGCCAGGCAGGATCCTACTGTTACCAGACGTGTGAGTTTTACTTGCATTTTGTATGAAACGGTCATCCTAAAGCAGTGCTGGCCAAGTGCTTACGGCCGAGTTTTTTTGTAGGTCGCAGGTTCGCACAAAGACAGGCGCATTACTTTGTGTACATTATTTCATCACCACTGCTCTCAAAACGGTGATTACGGCCCAGTCCTTCTAACAGAAAGAAGGCCTGTGTGTCAGCAAAGGGACATTTTAATTATGCTGATTATGTATGGTCATCGTAACAAGGTGTCTGCATCCCTGTGATGCGTCTTCGAGCAGCAAAAGTCTTCGTTATTTAGATGAAGTTTGATTAAATCAGAGGACTGCATGTTATTTATGGGGCACAAAGGGCAAGATAGGAGGTGGGGCATAGTTACCTATATGCTTATCCAAAGACGTTCATCCAGTTATTTGAAAACATGTCGATTAATTAAATTATGCTAGTAAAACGCGGGCTAAAGCAGCAGCTAGTACCTATCTACCTACTAATAAAATTGTTGAAACATCATCCAATTGGGTATGTGAGGTCGGGCCCTCTGAAATGGCTGTAGGACCAATAATCACCTGCTATAATGAAACGTTCAAATTAGCAAAAACTTTGTACCCCCTTTTTACGTAAATTACACGGACGGAGAAGGTATGACATTTGACACAGCTAAAGTTTAATGGAGATGGAGTTCATAAAGCTAATATTTTGAAAATTATAGTCGAATTTCGACTACTGGGCGACCACTACTAACAATAAATGCCAGGTACCCGATATTGTGTGTATTTCTACTGCTCAAGCTTAAAATCAGTGAGCGTGTAACCTACCTGTTATTTATAGCAAAACAAACAGGTCCTTAACTGACGAAACGTGCGTCTGGTTCAGGGTTATAAGGTTTCAGCGTCGATGTCAACCTTTTGTTGTACCTTTCTGTACCTATGCCTACTTGTGTGTATTTGTCCCAAATGCATACCACTGGAGAACTCAGTAGTTTGAGACTAAGTACTTACGAGCGACATGGTGAAAACCAATATAGGAACGGTTCTTAGGCACGAACGCCATGTTCAACGGACGGTGACAACCACTAAGAAAGGGTCTAACTGTCCAGTTGCGAATCTACCCAGTTGTTCCGGAGGGGTCTTGACTTCACTGCCAGCTCAATAGCTGTCAGCCCGCGTCCATTAGTAGCAGTAGTGGTGAATAGTAATAAGTAGAGTCCTGTGTGGATCGAATTAGGTATTTTTATATAATTAGCAACATTCTTACAACAACCGTCTTACCTCATACACCTTTCTGTATAAAAGATAGTAAATACATTTTATTGTGTATTTATAGTGCCTGTAGTATGTTGTTGAGATACATATCACATAAACAAAGATGTAGGTATGTCTCCGTCACATGCCTGTAGCGCCGCGCTTGCGAGACTTCTTTCGTGAGACGGACGCTAATAGGTATGATTTTCCTAAGAGGTAAGTAAATGTCGACGCAAGAACAGAGCAATTGACTGTCTGTTTAGCTATGTCTCTCCCCACAGCAGCATATATTCCTCAACGGATGGCCCAAATTCAATAGATTTATTAGGATACTTAAATTAATACACCTTTTTCTCCCACCAGTACTTCTACAGTATAAAAGACATCAGTATCGGCGGTCGCTGCATGTGCAACGGTCACGCAGACACGTGTGAGCCAGCGGACCCCGCCACCAACACCAACATACTGGAGTGTGTGTGCCAACACAACACATGCGGGCCTCAGTGCGCGGAATGCTGCCCAGGGTTTGAGCAGAAGAAGTGGAGGATCTCACAACATTGGGACAGGTTTATTTGTGAACGTGAGTTGACTTGAACTATCTTGAAAGGTACGGAGCAGTGGTGGCCCAGTGGTAAGGGCCGCGACTTACGAGTGGTACGTCGTAGGTTCCCAGGCGCTTTACTTTGTGCAAATTATTTCATCACCACTGCTCTCAAATCGGTGAAGGAAAATATCTAGAACCAAAAATCGAAGACATGTGACATCTATGTAGATTACGGCCCACTCCTTCTCACTGAATGGAGGCCTGTGTCCCAGGTCTGGGAACACTATAGGTTAATTATGATATAGGTACTTATGCTACGTATCTAACAAGAACCTTAGCCTCGTTGGAGGCATCCAAAATCCATTTGGATGTATCAAGGAACACCAATAAAAATCCAGTTGTCCATTGCCGAATCTCGTGAATCAGCTTAATTACGGAATAGCACATCCCTAAATAAACTATCGCACCTGACATAGTTTTAGAAATGTTAGTACCTACCTACCTAGGTATACTGAAACTACTTTCACTCGAAGAACAAAATTGACAAAGTACCTGTTTTAAGGGACACCGCTTTGAAATTCTTCGTCGGTAAAAACAAATTAGCTGTTTCATAAATTTTGATGCGCCTTATACAGCAGTTATTTTTTTTAATAACAGACGAAAAATTTCTACGTTAGGGTGCTTAGAATCGTGTGCTGAATTCGGCTACATACAGTTTGCGCGCCAATGTACGCCGCCCTGTATAAATAGCGCATCGACTATTCCACACTGTGAGTCCACGAGTCCACACATACATGCACATTGGTACGGAGCGAGAGTGCATGGGTAGCCGTCACCTTCTTCTGCGAAGCAGTAATGCTCGCGAAGAGGGAGGCGGCGCACGTGAGGGAGAGGCACTATAATATGCGGCCTCACGGCCCTAATCGCCGCAGGAGACGCCCTGGGCTCATGAATTAACGCTTTCTACCCTCTTGCAGCTTGCAACTGTCACAGCCACTCAACGGAATGCGAGTACGACCCCGAAATAGATAGGCAGAGGCTTTCTATTGACATCTACGGCAGGTACGAAGGTGGTGGCGTCTGCAAGAACTGCCAGGACAACACTGAGGGCATCAACTGTAACAAGTGCGTGCCGACCTTCTTTAGGCCCTATGGAAAGAGCTGGAATGAAACTGATGTGTGCCAGCGTGAGTATACTTATTTATAACCTAACTAGCTTATGCTTGAGGTTGCCTCCTAGGCTGCAGTACAACCTTTTTTATGAAATAGCAAGGTATTACCCGATCATTATCACATTTTAGGGTATCGTACCTCAAAAGATCATTTCGTTGTACTTCCGTCTACCTTTTATGACCCTTTTTCTTAGGAACTCGTGGAGGCATCAAGTTAAATAAAATATGAAATGGGTAGTTAGGTCTACGGTCCCTTGTAGCTCTAAAAATCGGGTTAAGGGACATCTCGCCCACGCAAAAACTAGCCTGCGGGCTAGATGTCAACTTTTAAAAATGTGCATGGGTAGATTCGCCCGGACGCCAGTTACGTAGATCGGGCCAGATGTCTCCTATTAAAAAGTAAAGGGATATTTTGGCAAAATCGTAATTTTTAATTAAATATCTGATAAATCTCTTAAACATAGGGACCAAATGACACTTATTTTAACAAAAAAAACAGCGTAAAGTAAGCATCATATCATGCTTTTAAGTACATAATTCGCTGTTTCAAACAATTTCTTGGTACAAATATTTGAATTATGTATAACCAGCCTTTTACTATTTCTCCATGTACCCTCGAAAAAAAAAAAAAAGTTTATATTTGATGGTAGATTGAAATATTCTTATTTATTTTTCTTTCATAGAAAGGACCTTCTCCTGACAATAACAAACACAACAAAAAAAGAATTAGCAAAATTGGTCCAGCCGTTCACATGTGATATGCCGTAACCAAGGAAAATAGGGATTCATTTTTCTAATAATTATACCAATGGGAATTCAATAATCATAGTTAAGACAGGACAACGTCTGTCGGGTCAGCTAGTATAATACTAAAATAAGAAGTGTACACTTTAACATACAATGAATATAACCATAATCTAGAAATGCTGGTCTGTCTGCTCCTGATAATTTAACCATACTTCGATGAGATTCATGTTCAAATTCATTTACATTTACTTCACAGTTCATGATGTTGCAAAAACAGTGCTATTTGTAAACTCACTATTTCATTTTCCAAAATCGTCTAGTCTGTGAATGGATCGATTTCATTTATTGTGCGATAAGCTAGCGCAGCATCCCTATTTTTGACAAATGTCAAAAGTTCGAAATGTCATGTCAATGTGTTGTTGGAAATGTAAACAAAGAAACAGCTATCGAAACGAATCCTTTTCAGATACCTATTAAAACTTATTATGTTACTGAAATTCTGTATTTAAAACCAAAACCGTTACGGAGTTATACCTTCTTCCTGGAACCCATAACATTACCTCATAAAATTAGGTATTTACATTGTACAATCATTTTTTATTAAGAAGCTAACATCAAAGTTTATCTAAATCTCATTAAACTAAGCCCTCTTCAGCCCTCTTAAGTCCTTTCTGATTAAGTGTGCAACAGTGACCCTAAATAAAGTCCATTCAAAATTGTTTTCTGATGTAGCGTGCAACTGCGACCTGCACTATTCGACCGGCAACTGCGAGGAAGAGTCAGGCCGCTGCGAGTGCCGGGTCGAGTTCAGCCCTCCCAACTGCGACTCCTGCGCATACGGGTACTTCGACTATCCCGACTGCAAGCCTTGTACCTGTAACCTGAATGGAACTGACGGACAACAGTGCACGCCTGTAGATGGCCTGGTAAGTACAAGTTTAGCTGCGACTGGTAAAGTGCATAAAAAACAGATGCAGGGTACTAATAAACTTTGAAGTTCTTTTAAAATAGGATTATGTACAAATTTTCCCAATTGAACATGAACCTTATGCTTAAGTTATAATGATGAAAATCTATCAAAGAAATTTGTCAAATTGGGGTAGCTTGATGTGCTTAGGGTTGCCATCTTTAAAATTTGGCAACCAGGACAAGACGCGTGAAAACCCCGGATTTTAGAGCCCAGAACCCGGACTGTCAACTGGTTTTTTTAAACAGTCAGTGTAATAAAAAACAGTTGAAAATGTCATAAATTACCTTTTTAATTATTTTAAGACCTTAATTAAATTTAGTAATCTTTTATCATCAATTTAAATGTAGGTACCTAACAAAACAGAATAAATTGTTTTAATAATCAGTTAGAATTTTTTTATTCCTAAAATAAACCCGGACTACAGATGAAGCCCCGCGCGGACGCTCCCCGGATGCCTTCTAAACTAGGACAAATCCGGGGAAACCCGGACGGATGGCAACCCTAGATGTGCTGGCGTCTGTACTCAAATCAAATCAAATCATTTATTTTTGCAAACATGGGTAATTGGTACATAGATGTTTTCTTAAAAAATTAGTCCTCCATATTCTACCGTGTCATGGGCATGCAAATAATATTCCTTTCCAAAATTATACAGAAATTCTATTGAATAATTATAAATGTCAAATCATTAGAATTCCAAAAAATAAATAAAAGAAGAAACAAAAAACAGATTAATATCATTAGTGACATTTCTACAGTAATAGGTATGTCAAAAAAAAAAAAATTGTATGTCAAAGTGTAAATCTGAATAAAAAGTGTCAGAATAGGAACATGTATGTCAATCATAATAATAGTTTAACAATCAGTGCAGAGATTTATCATTAAGGAAGTCGTCAATTGTGTAATAGCTTTTCTCAATTAATATTTGGTTTAGTGCCCTTTTAAATTGTATTACAGTCATATTTTTTATCAGATCAGGTACTTTATTATAAATACGTGGGGCAAGCTTGTAATAAATACCATTTTGATCATCTGCCTAGCCTTTTCTCAACTCTGTTGGGGTTGGCTTCCAGTCTAAGCGAATGCAGCTGCAATGATGCTGTGAATGCATTTTACATGGAGTGACTGCATATTTTACCTCCACAATCCAGGTATTGGGTAATTAATACAATATCCCTTGGCAAGACTAGTTGTCAGACTTTCGGGCTTCTGATGACACATAACGACTGTGAAAAATCTACAAATGACAATTGGCACCAACAGCATAACATGCTGTTGGTGCCAATTGTCATTTGTACAGATGGTTGTTGGTTGGTTTTTTATCCATGGACCAACAGTGGCAAGTGTAGCTGAATTTAATCAATAAAACCCTGTGGCTGTTCCTACTTAGTCACAAGCTCTCTTTAAAGTTTGTAACAAACATTGTCTTTAAATTCTTTGATTCTATGTACTTGCAAGCAATAAACAACAGTAAAGGAGGACCAAACAAAATGGTCCCCACATCCAAAAACAATGGTCTAGTAATATTAGTCAGATGTTAATTCCCCAGTATTAATTTCAATCTTAATACTGATCCAACCTATGCCACTGAAGAAAATGATATGTTGGCAAATCAGTAATATCAATATGTTATGTCGACAGTGTCCCTGCAAATTCAACTATGCTGGAAAATCCTGTGAGATTTGTGCAGATGGATTTTATTCACCAGAATGTAAAAGTAAGTACCAAATTCATTGTGGATGGGGTTGTGTTTTACCTGTAACTGACAGTGTCAGAAACAGCTGTCAAATCTTACAATTAATCAGTAAACTTATCAAGGGGGAAGCGCCCATGTAGCCCGTGAAACTAAGATTTTCCTAAGTTTTTTTCAATTTACAGCGTGAATATCGTAATATTTACAGAATTTTAATAATAAAATTAAAATCATCAATACAGCCCTCTATACAAGGTGAATTTTCAGTCACCGTAAAATTTTTTCAGGATGATAGTACCCGTGAAATTGAACAACTTTCTCTAAGAAAAATGGGTCGAAATATGAAAAAAAAACGGACCTCCCATACAAAATCGATCACCTGACTTGATTTTCTTGATTTTGCATGGGAGGTCCGATTTTTTTTAAAGTATTTCGCCCCATATTTCTAAGCAAACAACGTGAAATTTGAATTTCGCAGGCGCATTGGCCTTAAAAAAAAATAGTATTGATCTGAAAAATATTGTCGTATATATAATAAGTTGTGTAGCTGTGCACATTAGTGATATGCTATGATTGGCTGTTATGTGTGGTAGTGTTACAGTACAGGCTGATAATACTTAATGAATGCATGATATAATACAACTTTATCATCACCATTTAATGGAACCAAACTGGTCCTGTGCTTCCCGATCTAGTGGAAAATTCAACTAGAATATTCCTAATGACCGATGACCTTGTGAAGGCCGCGGGAATCCGCTGGATATGGGATAATGATGATTATGGGGACTCCCTTTTCCGCACTTAGACTCCCATTCGGTCCGTTGTGCGTGGCTGGATATGGGAAGCACAAGACCGGTCGAAATGGAGGAGGCTTATGTCCAGCAGTCGACTTCTTTCGGCTGAAATGATGATGATGCGATTCCTAATTAATGCTATCTCACTCCGACAGATTGCGAGTGCAACTCAGTGGGCTCCGTATCGCCAGTGTGCGACCAGGTGAGCGGCAACTGCACGTGTAAGAGCAAGTATAGCGGACGGACATGCAACCAGTGCGAAGCTGGGTACTTCAACTATCCAACATGCAAACGTGAGTATTACTTAAGGTGAATGCGCAGTGGTAGACCGCGAAATTCAAATTTTCTTACGTTTTTGCAATTTTCAAGTCAGTATCAGGTTGTATCCTGATCAAAATGTGATTTGCGAATATAACAGGTACGTGTTTACAGAATTATAGTCATTAGAATGTCTAATATATCTCTATAAGTTAGATTTCTTCCACAAGCACTTTTCCATAAGAAATTTGTTCTTATGGAACAAATCTAGCTTAGAAAGATGTATTATTGATTCTAATGATTATAAATCTGTAAATACGTACATGTTATAGTCGCAAATCATATTTTGATCAAGTAACAAGCTGACACTCACCTGAAAATTGCAAAAAACGTAACAAAATTTGAATTTCGCGGTCTACCACTGCGCATTCACCTTAATCTACCTTTTTTCACACAAATTAGCACCCGTGGTTGTTAATTATTTGAATTACAATTTTAAGATACATCATCTGCCTATCATTTTCCCAACTATGTTGGGGTCAGCTTCCAGTCTAACCAGATGCAGCTGAATACCAGTATTTTACAAAGACCGACTGCCTATCTGACCTCCACAACCCAGTTAGTGGGTAACACGATACCCCTTGGTAAGACTGGTTGTCAGACTTTCGGGCTTCTGAGGACCCGTAACGACTGTCACAGTTTCACGAATATCAGCCGGGACCAACGGCTTAAAGTGCTTTCCGGGACACGGAGGGGTCTTGATATGTAAAGATGGTCACCAATCCACGAACAAACCGCGGCAAGCTTAGCTTAACCTGATCGATCGACCCGTACAACTATTATGACAGCCACAAGCCTCATTTTTAAGAATACATGAAAAACAAAATATATTATGGTTAATACGAAACTATCTCTTCATTTTGTGTTTGGGCGTCCATCGATCGATGTCGACCACAGGTTGTGAGGTTAAACGAGGGACACACTTTAAGGGAGTGGTAGTACTCATGAAAATTAACAACTTTTTCTATGGGACTAACTCCGAAATATAAAAAAATATAAAAATAATTATCACCTATGAAATTATTGAAATGCCTTTCATTTTGACACTACGATGACATTCATTGCGTTTTAAGTTTTAACGTTGTCGGGGAGACATTTTTTTCAAATGAATGAAACAATGTTTTTTTTCTGAGAATCTGTAAATTTCCAGCAGAATTCTTCGGATTATGAAAGACGGTGTGTTAGGTATTTTACTCTATATGAGAAAAATCTAAAAGTATATATATATAAATATTATTGAGATTACTTAGGCAAAAAGCAGTCAAAAAATGTTAGTTTTAGTTCATGAAATAATAAAATAATTTTTAAAATACAATTCAAAGATTTCAGTTTTTTTTATCTGTTTTTGAACACCATGAAATAGTAGCCGCCATGTTATTAAGTCATACCGCTGTATAAACTAATCAACTGAACCACTTTGTACTTTTATTATTTTCGTAACCTAAGTTATTTTTTAATTAAATAATATCTTACATTCAGGAACAGTAAACCAACGATAAGTAGAATAATAACGATTTTTTTTTTAATTATAAACAATTATCATACAAGATATCAACGCATTTGTTTACACAGCAAACTGACGTCATACCCACAGAGCAATATGGCGACCACTGCGCAGAGCGTTTTCGCCGAATTACGCGCTATATATTGAAACGTATTTGAATGCATTTTTATGGCACTAAAAATGTTGTTTTTTTAGTGGTTTATTAGCATTTTAGAATCTAATTAGCACACTTTTCAATAATGGGTGTTTTACCCTATTGCAGTGCTGGTGATCTTTCGTATTATTAGATAGATTTCTCCATGTGCCCTGAATAGTTTCACAAACTACTTATTAATTCTGTGTTTCAGACTGCAACTGTGACGTGAGTGGGACAGAGCCCAGCATTTGCGATGACGTCACGGGCTCGTGTATCTGCAAGACTGGCTTCGGAGGAGCTCGTTGCGACCAATGCTTGAATGGGTAAAAGGATACAAAATCTATCTTCTTTATAAATTATCAAATATTTGTGGCGGTTTATGTACTCTTTATGTACTGTATTTGCATTATACACACGTTACAGTATTGGTCACGAAACAGTCGAAAATAGCCACAATATCTTTTTGAATCCTGTTGAATCTTCCGTCCTCTTGACATTCATATTCCAGAGTCTGAATTGAGACTCAAAATAACTTAGATCACGACAGACTATTCTTAAAACGTAATTCGCTACCCCAGAAGCCAGATTTGATGTTATATTCTGGCCCTTAATCCATTCACATTAATTCTCATTTTTCCTTTACTTCCTGTCCCATTTTTGGAGCTCAATATCCTTCTTTACCAATCAGTACAACAATAATGACTAGGCTACGGAATGGTAAAGAGCATGACTGCTTGCAAGCAATTTTACTTGCTCTAGAAAATCATGTCTTTGGACGTCAAAAAGACAGAAATACATTACTCATCTTCTCCAGGTTCTACATGGAAGTCCGTGGCCGGGAGCGTCTCTGCGTGCCCTGCAACTGCGACTCCACCGGGTCCACCTCGACCAGTTGTTCCGCCGACGGCAAGTGCAACTGCCTCGCGAACTTTGGCGGCAAACAATGCGACCAGTGTTCTCCAGGGTATTATAAGTACCCGGAATGTTTGTGTAAGTATTCCTTCATAATCACCATTATGACCTGTTGTTAGGCATAGGTTTCCGTCTACTTTTGCGAATCTCCTAGCTCCTATGTCAGTCTATTCCAGGTTCTACCCGCCATGTCAATAATATCCCAAGTGTATGTCAATTTAATACTTAATCGCATACAGGATTTTACGGTGTTCCCTAATCAAAAAGGAACCCTTATAGTTTATTTATTTATAACAATTGCTTGCTGCACTTACAGTAAGAACCAAAGCGTGCAACAAGCCAACAACATAATAAATTTAACTAAAAACTTCACACAAACATTTAACATAGATCTACTGCTATACACAAATATATCAACATCTGGCCTCTGAGCTATCACGGCGTTAAGCAGATTGATCGCCTGGGTTGTGGGAGCATATCGAGCAGTATGCGTGCCTCATGCCCTTATGTTGCTTCTGTATGCCTATCCACAGCTTTGCTCAGAGACACTCAGTACTACAAAACTGTAATTCGGCGTGGATATACATTATATTTTTCACGCCGAAAAAGCGATAAAATTTAAATTATGTCAACCAACTTTCATTTGCAGTTGGAATGTATCGGAGAACATGTTTTTCAACTATTATGTTAAGAGGCCGTATACGACATTTACGTGATTCTACAGACGTGTTTTTTCAGTTAAAATACTGTATTTCTGTAAGTTTTGTTGCACCGTATGAAAGATAATTTCAATTATGATCAAATGAATGAGGTGCTTTTTTTATTTTTACTTTCGAATTTTGATTAGTCGACCTCAAACCGGTGACTGTCAAAACATGTGATTACACATGTTTCCGAATCATTTTGATGTCTACGCGGTATGAAAAAATTACAATATTATGTTTTGAAAGTCGTCTATAGAACGTATGAATTAGTTTTTACCAAATTCATTAAAAAAAATTACTTAATAAAATTTTAGAGAAAATGGGCAAAGTATTGCTTTTGATTTCAGCTACTCAGAACTCTTGTTCATAAAATTAAAACGACAGAAATAAAGTTCAGTTCAAAATCAATCTACCTATATCCTGAAAAAAAAAATGCAAAACCTAGTTAGTGGGTAACATGATACCGTTGATAAGACTGGTTGTCAGACTGTTTTGGACTTCTACCCGTACCGACTGTAATATATCTACTAATTTGAGCCGGGACCAATGGCTTAGCGCGTTTTCCGAGGCACGGAGAGGCCTCGAAATGTTGTAGATGGTCAGACAGAACAGACCGCGGCTAGAGTAGCTTTACCTTCAATCGATCCGTACCGCTGTTACTATTTAGTTACGAGCCCCTCCTTATGTCACCATACTCATAAGGACTATTTTGCCATGTATCTCAACATTTCAAACACGTTTTTCCACCAACAGCTTGCAACTGCGACGTGTCCGGCTCCATCGGCTCGACGTGCGACGACAGCGGCCAGTGCCACTGCAAACCCAACTTCGATGGCACCAAGTGCGACAAGTGCAAAGAACAGTTCTACAACTATCCTGCCTGTGAGGAGTGCAACTGTGACCCGAGAGGTGTCATTGCTAGTTTTGCCGGTAAGTTAGGTTTTGAATAGTTATAAAACGGTGAACTACTAACCAAGCCTCGTTTCGTCGCCCACCGGATATTCGAAAAAAACCTTCACACATTCGATTTTAAGGGGAAATAATATTTCACAAATGGTGCTCAACTTTGTTCCACAATCATTACGAGACTGCGCTCATGTATAGTGATTTTTTTTCAATGCTTAACTGGAAAAAAAATATGTCGTACAGAGATTTTGAATGAATATGTTTCTCACGAAGATTAAAGATTAAAATGAGTCTACTGATTACTTGACTTAAAGTTCACATGGGAACTCGAGATTTAAATTCCGTGGTTTTTTACTAATTAAAGCAGGTCAAGAAACGTTAAAGAAACGACGCAGGTTATCTTACTGAGACTGTACACTGTAAGTGCAGTCAAGGCAAGAAAACGTTCGTCACCTTAAAATCTATTTTGGTTTTACTTTAGGTGGTAACGGGAGTGACTTACGAGTTGTATGTCGTCCGAACCCAGTCAGGCGCTTAAATTTGTGTTAATTATTTCATCACCTCTGCTCTCAATACGGTGAAGGAAAACATCGCGAGGAATCTGGCATATCCTAGAACGTAAAAATTAGAAGACACGTGACATCCGCCTATTCGCACTGGGCCCGCATGGTGGATTACGGGCTACGGCCCACTCCCTCTCACACTGTAAAGGGTTATGTCCCAGCAGTGGGAACATTAACGGCTGATCGACTCCATCATTATTATTTCGGAACTTGACTGTACTCATACGTTGTTTACTTAAATAAGTTGGACTCAAGATTAATCCTTCCTTTTTTCTACAGGTTGCGGTTCTGTTCCGGCTGGTGAGCTCTGTCAGTGCAAGGACCGAGTTCAAGGTCGCATCTGCAACGACTGTAAGCCTCTATTCTGGAACCTGCAGGAATACAACCCATTTGGATGTGAAGGTAAATATACAGACAAAAATTTCAACGCACCGGGGTGGACTGTGCTGTAGTGATATTCTGTAAAAATCTCACCGTGAAAACTAAGGTGAAGTGAGCTTGAAGTGAGCTGTTAGTCGCGTCAATTTCTAGCATCAGATACAATGACAGCTCACTTTAAGGGGAATCTAGTCGCGGGCTCGAACTCACTGGTGGGCCTTGCTAAAAAGCACGCTGTCTCACCAGGCATCGTGTCCGACAGAGGTACTATCAGTGATGAGCAGTTAAATGCTAGTCTACACGCACAACGTTATTGAGTGTTATATGTACTCATAATGGAATGCAATAAAGTATTGAGTATTGAGTGAGATGCAGGATCATTTATGGTAAAACAGGCGCGTAAAAACTAAGAAAAGTCCTTCGGAAGATCGGATTTTATGAAAAAACCCCTGCATAAATCAATGACCAATAAAGTTTATTGAACTTTTCGATATTTTAGCTTTATCGGTACCGACTTGGTTTTCGAGATTTTACACTTCTTTTGTTACTTAAACACGCCCAAAGTTAGGTTAAATTAACAAGAAAAACTAATCTTTGCTGGCTCCTAACTTTTTAATGACTTTTTTATTTTAGTATTCTGTTTCCGTACAGACAATTAATGATGAGACAAAACGATATCATATTTTACTTTGGATGTGCCATGTCAGACAATGGAGTAAAACACTCCCGAAGTTTAAATGGAAAAAATGTCGACAAGATTCACCTTAAGCTCACTTCACCTATTCTTTCATGGTGAGATTTTTACAGAATAGCCAAGCTGGTAACGGTAACGCTAACAGATTGAGCGTCGATGTCCCTGCCACACTGTATTGTTGGTTAAAACTTGTTTTGTATTAATGGTATGGCTCACTGAGTAAACACCGTAACATCTCGTCTGGTCCCATGACTTTCGTCGACAGACTTTATTTCTCAGCATAGTCTGTGATGAATAAATTTATTATCTTTCCTGGCTTTCTTTCTCACTGTGTTTCTTTGTAACAGACTGCAACTGCCACCTAGCCGGTACTCTTGGAGGGCTGGGAGCCTGCAACACGCGCTCCGGACAGTGTACCTGTAAGATGAACGTAGGAGACCGACAGTGTAACCTGTGTCAAGATGGATTCTACAAGTTGGATACTAACAATGTGTTTGGATGTACTGGTGAGTAATATTTCAAGCTTTTTTGTTTTTATATGGAAATAAAGAGCTGGTCTATATGATTTTAAGAGGTGTCCACTGACTGATATGTTAGCATTAGTAATATCAGAATTAACGCAGATGTATGATGATTTACGAGATAGATTTATGTTCATTTAAGAAAGTGGTCAAACTTAGCCTGTCAACTGCAAAAGCTGCTTTTGATGGTACTTATTGAACCTCTCAGTAAACAGTGAACATCAGGCAATCATCATGATTTTTAATGCGCTCACACTAGACCAGAGGCGTAATTGCGTAATGCACTACCAGTAGGTATCGCTTTCATTTCAACAGTTCAGCAACATTCATGGCGTTTTTTACGTTGCTAAGCAGACAAGCTTTTCGAACATTTATTTATGAATAGATTAGCAATAACCTTCAAAAGGTGCAGTTACCCAAATATTGGTTTATATTCCCTAATAAATAAATAATTAGAAATATGCGGATTTCTTTTACCGTGTTTTTGTAAAATACCAAATACTTAAGAGGTTTTGCAAGTCTGTATGTATGCAATCATGATAATTATTGTCATTGCAAGCGATTTCAATATCGTCATTTTAACAAGGAACCTTAATACGATGGCATTTGAGTGCCATTTACTCAACTTTATTTTAAAATTAAGCTCTGAATTAACCTACACGCCCTAAAAGTAAAACTTGCATTATTAATATTGGTCATAATTTTCGCAAAGCATGTAATGTGAAATCTTAGAACTGGGTTTATCGGACCACCCAGCTCAGTTTATCATCTTCCCAGTTCTAAAAAATAAACTTAAAATACGGGCAGGTAAAAAGTCGTGACAAGTGCCATGGATATATGACACAATTTATAAATTGCTTAGATAAATTATAATTATTAGTTGCTGAGACCCTCAAGCGGCGTAAATACTGTAACCTTATGGGTAACTACAGTTTAGAGCCGTTTGGGGTCGAAACGCTCGGGTCATGGGGCCCGAGTGCACGTCTCCTTTTTAAGGAAATTTCTCGCCGGCTGATCGACACTTCACGTGACCAGAGGGCTGGGTCGTTTTTTGGCGAAAGAATTAGCATTGCCATTCAACGTGGCAATGCTGCCAGTCTTCTGGGCACGTTTCCTGATGACAGCGATGCGGAGGAATACTTCGACGCCTAAGTGTCCTTTTGTTTTTTGTATTTATTTTGTACATCGTAGTTTTAATTATTAAGTACATTTGATAAATAAATAGATTTAACAATTATCATTTTCTGACATTTACAATAATAATCCTAATGTCCCGTAGAAATGTTTTCTTGACATATTTTCATAAGTTTATAAATTATGGTGCCCCGAAAGGAATAAAATTTATAAATTATCATAAAGGGGTTAAGAATTTGTGAGATTGTATGAAACTTCATCATTTTTAAAGTTTATTTATTTATTTATTTAGAAATGTGGAGGTACTTTAACTTCTGTGTATAAGTAAAAGCTACTCGTATCATTTTTATTTGGAAACTTAACAGCTAAGGCTTCTGAGAAGTTGCCGAAAATCTCATCAGGCACACGGCTATATAAATAATTTATTTGTAACTCAAGAACAGGAAGACAGCAATCATAACCAGAGATCGGATATTCGGATGCATATTTATCTAAACATAACTTTTAGCTATGAAAGTATGGAAGTAGCTTTATAAATTATTTGTAATATTTATTAAAAACCCCGGGATTCTTGATTCAGATGTGTATTAATTTAAAATTAATGTTTAACCCGAAACAAATATGTGTATGTACTGGAGGAGGCGTGGTTTGTATTAGTTAAAACAAAAAATAAACAAATTACTTACCTAAATTAAAACTTTTTCGATACAAAAGCGCATTCCATGTTAGCCAACATCTCAACTTTAGGTGAATATGCATCCGTATATCCGATCTCTGATCATAACTTACAAAACCACAATTCCTTTACGTTCCCTTCCAGAATGCGACTGCGACATCGGCGGCTCTATAGACAACAACTGCGACAAGTCGACAGGGCAGTGCCGCTGTCACTCGCGCGTCGAAGGCCGGCGCTGCGACCGTCCCATACGCGCACACTACTTCCCAACACTCCATCAGTTCCAATACGAGATTGAGGAAGGCTACACCCAGTCTGGGCCTGTGAGGTACAGGAACTCCGAAGAAGTGTTCCCTGGGTTCTCTTGGAAGGGATATGTCGTGTTCTCTATGCTACAGGTTTGTTTTTGTTTCGAAAGTATTTTTAGCCATCATAGTTTTAGGTTCTCCACCAGTTCCAATACGAGATTGAGGAAGGCTACATCCAGTCTGGACTCGTGATGTACAGGAACTCTGAAGAAGCATTCACTGGATTTTCTTGGAAGAAATATAACGTGTTCTCAATGATGCGGGTTGGTTTTTCGGTAAGAAAATTCAGCTATCATAGCCCGCCATCAGTTCCAATATGAGATTGAAGGTTATACCCAGTCTGGGCCTGTGAGGAACAGGACCTCCAAAAAAATATGCCCTGATTTTTTTTTATTAATAAAAAAATCGGGCCTGCTCTTGACCTCGATCACGCCTGATAAAAAGCGATTGATGAGGTCTATGATGGATCGAGCGTGCCCAGAAAGAATGATTGATATCGGACATGAACTCTATGCCCAAAAGCGTTAGGCGGCCGGTAACGGGTACAGATGCACCTCGGAAAGTTGGGGATAACCGAAAATGAATCCTTTTGTCAGTGAAAAGACACGCTTGTGTTTTCTGAGCATTGAATTTGACTAGATTGTCGTCACCCTACTGGGAAACAAGATTTAAGGTCAAATTCATTCGCTCCACCATGGCCTCTCTAGAAGTAGTTGTTTCATCTATGCTGGCTCTGGCACTGGACAGGTATCTCTCTGAAAATGTGCTTTCATTTACGTACCCGATAGCACCTAGCCTATTGCAGGTGTTTAGATCATTTGGAACAGTCTGTTCGTCCCGATATTATTGACGCTGACTGTACGGTGCGCATGTGCATATTTAATAATTGGCGCGTAGTGAAAATATTGCATATCTTTGGAACGGATTGTTATGTAGGTATAAATACATTTTTCGTGATTATTTTTTGAATGTATTTTAATAACAACTCCTTAGATGTATTGAATTATGGATTTTTTTCTCTTCTAGAACGAAGTCACAAACAGAGTGATGATACCGAAGTCGTCGCTTTACCGCATGGTGCTGAAGTACGCGAATCCTCTACAAGACCCCGTCATCGCGAGCATCGTCGTCACACCGGACAGTGTCGTCGATATACAGCAGAAGTAAGTATTCCGCATTCTGTAGTAACAGCATCATTCTCTTGCCTTATCCTAATTTATTTGGGGCCTGTGCTTCAAATCATTTTTTTTATTATTACAGAAAGCTTACAGACTAATAACAAAACTAAAAATCATTAATTGTAGGCAAGAAAATTTGCTAAATTACAAGCTTCCACATGTATACATCTAGTTACAAGTACTACGTTGACTATGTTAGTTATAGCGATTTACAAATCAAAAGAACAAAAAAATAAAATAATAAGACTTAATTAATTAATTAGTTATTGCAAGACTCAAAGACGAGCGCTGGACCTCAAGAGTAACGTCATGGCTAGGCCCATCAGGCCAAAGAAAGAGAGGAAGGCCCATAGCTCGCTGGGGCGATGACATAATTAAAGTCGCTGGCACTTGCTGGATGCGAACAGCAGAAGATAGAGACCGCTGGTCATCTCTGGAGGAGGCCTTCACCTTCGAATAAGAGGGGTTGTTGCTATTAAAAATTTGAGACAATCGTTATAATATGTATTTAGATTAAATGTACTTATATAAATAATCTTAATCTTTAATAATAGAAAATAATCAATTCTTTAATATATTTTATTGCGATAATTATGAGATCCTAGGCATTGTAAAGAAAAACGAATTAATATAAAATTATAAATTATTAAATTATGAATTGAAATGTTTTGAATATGATTGCATGCAGTATTTATATTTTTAGTTTAAATAGCATCAAATAAAAGGCTTTTTTATTTATTTATTTAATTAATTAGTCGAGTCGTGCAACATCAAATATGAACAACCACAAAACACTACAGTTTATACTCCTGATTTTTCGTGACTATCCCCAAAATATTCCTTTTTCTTTTCATTAAGTCTTCACCTCGTTAATCACACTCCTTTCTAGCCATTTCATCTTTTACAAAGTCCATCCGTCATTTATTTGGTCTTCCTTTACTCTTATTACCATTCTTATTCAAACTCCATCGAAAAATTACTGAATATGTGGAACGAGTAGGTGTATCAGGCAATATTGCATAAAATAACGCTTGAAAATTGTAACCGTTTACTCACGCCCAAGACTAACTGTAAATACCTTCACGATTACCGTTGATTATACAATTGCTATTTTGGCCTAAACTTTTTATAAAACTGGATGCGTCATATTATTTACAACGTACTTGTCTACACTAGTACTTGTAGTATCTTATTTGCTATAAGCAAAATTACAAAGGGTCCTCCACTAAAATTTCTACACAAGCATTTGAAATGTGTATGCAACAAGCAGTGGAGGGGCGTGCAGTTTTCAACTAGTTAATCTCTACTGATATATGCACTCCATCCCCAATTAAGATTATGCAGTACAATCCATGAACAATAGGGTATTTTACTCTATACGAGAAAACATCTAAAAACATATTATTGCGATAGCATAGGCAAAATGCAGTCGGAAAATGTTAGTTTTAGTTCATGAAACAACAAAATAAATTTTAAAATCCAATTTATAGATTTCAGTTTTTTTAATCTGTGTTTGAACACCATGAAATAGTAGTCGCCATGTTATTTCGTCATACGGCATGTCAACTGAGCAACTTTGTACTTTTATTATTTTCGTAACCAAAGTAATTTTTATTTAAATAATATTTTGCATTCAGGAACAACAAACCAACGATAAGTAGTAAAATAACTTATTTTTTTTTCATTGTAAATAATTGTCATACAAAATATCAGCGCATTTGTTTTTAACAAACTGACGTCATACCCACAGAGCAATATGGCGTCTACTGCGTCCAGCGTTTTTGTCAAATTACGCGCGTAATTTGAAAATGTAAAATTTAAATGCATTTTTATGGCACTAATCGATTAAATAAAAATGTTGTTTTCTTTTAGTTGTTTATTAGCACACTAGAATATAATTAAGACACTTTTCAAAAATGAGTGTAATACCCTATTGTGGTTGTTCTACCGATTTCGGTATATCCTTTCAAAGACAAACTGTCTGAATTCCCACCGTCTGGGGAAAATATTTGGCTATGATACCTATCTCTATCTCTAGAAAACCAGTTGACGGAAAGGCAAAGTGCCTAAAAGCTAACCTACTAATGTTCCAGGTTCAACGTGGCCCTCCGACCGACGAGCAAGCCTCAGCTGATAACAGTGTCTGGAGATAAGGGCGTGGCGCCATCTCCCTTCGTTATGAACCCTGGAAACTGGATGATCACCATCAAAACCAACAAGGAAGTCATGATTGTAAGTGGTTTTAATTGTACTGTGGACATACAATATTATAAAAACCTGTTCGAAAAAAAAAACTTGTTTACGGACCACCGCAGCCCGGAGGACAAATCGACGAAAAAATCCTAAACTCACTGAATTTCACTGAGATGGTTTTAGAATGACCAGAAAACAGCATGTTGGAAATAGAAATGCTATTGAAATGGTAAAATAACTATATTAGCAAGTGGAGCACGTTGTTCTGATTCAATAGGGAACAAATATATGTATCGTAAAAGTTTATTCAAAATACATATGTATTTGGCCAAGTTCAGAAAAAAATAGTTTTTTTTTTCAATGCGTACTTTCATCTGGCTATACTTGGTTTTTTACACTAGGTAAATTTGAATGAGCATACGTGCATAACTTGAATGTAGCAGGTATAGGAGCGCCCATTCACGGCTTGTTCTACCATCAGGCTGTTGACCCGATCAGATCGGTAGCTTACGACCCCGAACGATTACTAATAGATGAAGACCGTTGAAAGTGAACAACCTCACCGTTTCATGTATGAGCATAGTGCATATTAGCTGTTCACAACAATCCAAAGTTTACCATGTCGTAAAATGTCATCTGTTCAGTTTTCTCTTTCGTGAAAGTGATTACTATTAAAATAATAAACCTTTGTTTTGGACGACAGAGAATAATACAGCAGTGTTAGTAAAGTAACAATTAGTAGTATATTAGAAAAGTATAATAATAATCTTATACTGCGTCTGAAGCAGAACTTCGAACTTCTTAATATAAAAACGTCAAAACAAAATTATCTATATATATTTTGTGTGTATGTTCTAAAGAGCACCTACGACTCTACAGATACGCCCTTGTACAAGGGGTTGGTTATTCCCTAAATAAGCCTAACCCAAAATGGTTTTTTGTTCTATACTTATGTGACTGTTTCTCATCCAGGACTACTTCGTACTCATCCCCGAAGCGTACTACGAAGCGACTGTTCTAACAAAGCTGGTCGACAAGCCGTGTGTCATCGGCGACAGGAAGCTTTGCCGACACTTTGCTTACCCGAGCCTGTTCGGCAGGCCGACTGCTGACGTCAGCGGACTAAGCACTTCAGTCAGCGGGTACATTGATGACGTAGAGGTGAGTCACACATTCCACTATATTTCAGTCTGTTTCTCCGATAGCGATAGGACCGCACATATTGTCTCCGTATGACAACTTTTCTACATTTAACAGTATAGTTTAATTTAAATCGTGAACATACTTTAGGGACATAGGTGAAACGTGTTCTACCTGTCTCCTTTTACGCGTAACGCAAAACTCTAACTTGCAGTTAATATTAATACATCTCTGGATACTTGATTTTTTGTTTTAAGGTCTTTTTAAATCATGGAAGCACCATGAAAACAAAAATTATGGTTTTGAAACCTCACTATATTTAATATCTTTTAGTTATTGTTCCAAATTTGAAATCGGAATACTAATAAACAGTTTAAATTGTAATAAATCTTCTTTTTTACGTGTCTCATGGGCAAAGTTAGCATGGATTTTTGAAGAAAACAATGGTTTACATACAGAAAAACTTTATTTAGCCATGAGAACCTATTGTTAACAAATATTCACCACAATAACTTTAAAAAATTGTTAACGTTTAAGAAACGGCGCCCCGATTGGTCCGTCACCAATCCAGGGCCAATCGGAACGGCAAACGCGCGATGCGTTTGATCGAGATGGTTAAATGAAACTCACACTAAGGCCTCAGAACATGATTTTGGACCCCTCTGAGTAGAAACATTTTAAGAGGTACCAAAAAAAACTGTCTTTTCTTAGAAAAGTGCAATACCTACGCGGTCAAAATGTATGGAACAGCATTTCTTTTTTAAATAATTCTCTCTCTCTCTCGTCTGTTATTTGTCAAGTAAAACGTTTTCACACAAGACAACCTAATAAATTGCATAAATATTTTGCTCTAATAATAGATAAAGTATCTAACTGAAGCTGATAATAAATTTGAGGTAAGATCGCATTAAAAAACCGTCCCCGGTCTCAGACCGTACCGTATCGTACGGAAAAGTAATTACATGAATATCGAAACTATAGCACACGGGCGACCTGTACCCTTATTGCGTAACACAATCAATCAAAATCCGAATAATTTTGAAGGATATCGCTAATTCATTGCTTTATATGTTCGGAAAATTGGCCTGCTTAACAACGTAATTGACACAATGGATGTTGTTAAACGCAAATGCCCCTCCGCTTCTGCTTTGCACAGTTTAATCGACTTGACGCACCATCGAATTTTCCTTAATATATTAAAGTTCATTCATTCTTATGAATATACTAGCAGCGCTCCGCGGTTACACCCGCATGGTTCCCGTCCCCGTGGGAATACGGTGATAAAATATAGCCTATGTCACCCGGGGATAATGTAGCTTCCCAACAGTGAAAGAATTTTTGAAATCGGTTTAGTAGTTTTTGTGTGATAACATTACAAACATACACACAAATGTTTCCTCTTCATAATATTAGTTTAGATTATCTTTAGATAGTATAAAACAAAGTTGCTTTTCGTATCTGTACGCTTAGATCTTTTAAACTACGCAACGGATTTTAATGCGGTTTTCATCAATAGATAGAGTGATTCAATAGGAGGGTTTATATGCATATACAAGATGTAACAGAATAGACGCAAGACCTGAAAGTAGTTTGTTCCTAATTGACTACTGAATCGATTTCAGTAACTTTTAATATTTGTTTTTTTTTTTACTATTATGTATTTGGCCATACCTACCACTGATTGAGCCAAAGAAAATTCAATCTTATGCCACAAGAAATAAGACTCAATTTTAAATGTATAAAGTAATGCTTGGATCGACACGTTTTTCTTAGTAATATCAGTTAGTTTAAAAAAAATAGTTTTGGTCATCGTTTTTTTTTTTAACTCAATACTCTAATTGGGGTGTATGAGGTCTTGCGTTAATTATGTTACTCGTTGTGTGTGTTTATAATACACCGACCTCCACACGGGCGAACCTGCAGGCATAAGCTACTATGCACATAAACCTTTTAGAATAAATTCTCTATATTAGCGCACGTGAAAATATCGTCAGAATACGTTGCGCGGTTTACAAGAACAAAGTAGTCACACAGTTATTTTACACTATTTATAGATAAAACTTACTCTTTCACAGCAACTGAACGAGCTTCAAGCATCAGCTGATTCCATCCCGATCTTGACTCATGACGAGATTCAGTACAATATGAAGATAGACCCTCCCGGAGCTTACATCCTTATCATAGAATACGTCACACCAATCAACAGAACTGTCGACAGTTCCAACGAAATTGAAGCCTACAACTCCAGTTATTCGTTCGTCAAACGGACCCCGGTTACCGTCCGGTTTCAGTCCGGCGATCAGCCGGAAACGTATGCTCTAGTGAACCTGAATGACTGCCCGTATACGGCGGCGTGTCGGCAAGCGGTGGTCGATGTTATGTCAAAGATACAAATGTTCAATATATATGATGCGAATAATATAATTTACTTGATGGTAAGTTTCTGTTTTCTTTTTATTTATTTTAATTGCAACACATGGACAGTACCTCGATTTATGTGGCTGGTACGAGTCTAGGTGTAAAGAACAGAGGCATCTAGGGTGCTAAAAACTTGTCCAGTCGGCATGATGTGGCACAGCCGGGCAGCAAAATCAGATATTGACATAAATCTTCGGGTAAAAGTTACTCGTTAATGCCGAACGGAGTCTGCCGATCAGCGCGTGCCAAATTAAAGCCAAATATCGCGTAGTATATAGCGTATTGTGTAGTCATTACTTCGAATCGGCTTTATTGTTCAACAATTACTACCAAATCGCATGTGCCGACACGAACAAGTGTGTAACATATCAGACTTATAATGGTGATATTAAAAAAAAAAACAATGAAACAAAACTGAGTAAACGAAGCATAGGTGAAGTGAGCTGTCATTGTATATGATGCTAGAAGTCACGATTGACAGCTCACTGCAAGTTCACCTCACCTTACTTTCACAGTGAGATTTTTACAGAATACATCGGTAGTTGTTGTGTTAAATCTCAATATCTGGTATTACCGAGCTTTACGCGGTTTTTTTTTTGGTTTGAAGTTTTCTAAAAATGAAACCTAGGTAGATCGATTTATCGCCACACCTGCATACTAAATTTCATGAAAATCGTTGAAGTCGTTTCCGAGATTCAGTTTATATATTATATACAAGAATTGCTCGTTTAAAGGTATTAGATATAACATTGCATGCATTTGGACGGCATGTTCGTTTCAATGTATTTTACATGTCTAGTCACGTTTTACATAATTATGTGTACCGGCAATTTGTCCACTTAAGCACGGACGTGAAAATATCGTGGCTGGATTTTTATCACGCACTTGTTTTTCAACTCTCGGCACTAAGCAGGACGAAGAAAAAGCAATGTTGGAACAAAAGCTACACGCCCGTGCGAACCTGGGCTTAGAAATAAGATCATAATGTTTAATCTATTGCTAAAATGTAATCCATTCTTTCTGTGACAGGGTGACCGCGACACGTTAGTGGGTATCAAGTCAATTGTAGCGATCCCGGAGTCGGAATGGCACCTGGACTACATCACTCCTCGTCCGTACTGCTTGAGACGCAATGGCAAGTGCGCGCCGGCAGATTTCACAGCTGCTGTTGATTCTAAGAAGGTAACCTACATTCAATCGAACCGGATGGTTTTCCACCAATATTTGTTAAAAACTGTGCGAGTAGCTTGGCCCTATCGCTAAAAGTAATTTTGAACCACCCAATTGAAACAACACAAAACAGACAACATAAAAAATCAGCCATTATCTTCTTTGTTCGTCAAATTATACGCGAAATTTGAAATATTAAAATTTAAATGCATTTTAAGGCACTAATCGATTAAATAAAAATGTTGTGTTTTTTAGTGGTTTATCAGCACTTTAGAATCTAATTAAGACACTTTAAATGGGTGTAATACCCTATTCTAACACAGATAATTATTTTGATGATACTAGTAATTATTATTCTGTAAATACGTATTTGTTATGGTCGTGAATACACGTTTAAATTAACAAACAACCTGACACGTGACCTATAAATTGAAAAAAAAAGTAAGAAATTTTATTTCGCGGGTACAGTCAGCGTCTATAATATCGGAAGGAACAGACTGACAAAATGATCTAAACAACTATAAAAATTAAATATTAACTTCATGACACAAGGAATCTTTCAGAATGAAGACAATACACGACCAACTGTTATTCTGACAAGCACTAAATGACGTTCGCTAGGTGGCAGCACTGAGACGTCAGGTCCGGGCTCCTGTCAAAAGTGTCAAAGTGCCTACGGACTGAATGGTGAACGAAAGTATGAAACGAATAACATCAAATATTTTAAGTTCATTGTCGAACTGGAAGACCTCTTGTCAAAGTGGCTTGACCAACTGGTGGCTTGAATATTCATGAACACCCTCATTGAGATAAAGTTTAATTTTCTTAGTTGTTGAGATCATTTTGAACAGTCTGTTTATCCCCTTATTTTTGACTGTACCTTAGTGCATAACTTCTTTATTGTTCTCTATCAATAACTTTGTAATATTTCTTCTTCTGTTACACAGTTTCTATAGGAAGGTCAGAACTCATTCTCCTTGTGCTAAACGCATAAGTTCATTAACATCTTAAAACATTTTACTTGGCAGGTGGAAGCAGAATCAGGTACCGGCGGCGACCGTGATATTCGCCTTCGAACTCTTGAAAATTCTACTGCGGTGGTCTACTTGACGGCTGACGTGGAACCTCTGAAGATCGAGTCTAAGATGCCAGCTCCAGGAGACTATATGTTCATGGTGCATTATTACCAGCCCGTTCATCCAGGTAGGATAAAATAGTACTAAGCCTATATGAGATACTAACTTCATCATCGGCCTAGCCTTTTCTGTCAGCTTCCAATCTGACCGGATGCAGCTGAATACTAGTATTTTACATGAAGTGACTGCCTATCTGATCTCCAGAACCCAGTTACTGGGTACAACGTCTGGGTACAACGGTACTTGGTAAGAATGGTTGTCCGACTTTCGGGCTTCATTTCAAAGATCCGTGAATGACGGCCGGGACCAACGGCTTAACGTGCCCTCCGAGGCACGGAGGGGTCTTGGTATGTAAAAATGGTCACCCATCCAAGGACCAACCGCGGCACGCGTAGCTTAACCTGATCGATTGACCCATATGGTTGTTATTACTTAGCCAAAAGCCCCCCTAATATAAGATACTAATTTATGCCCACGAAATTATCCCACGGGAACTTACTATCGGAATAAAAGTAGGTATTCTATGTTGTTACCTAAGCCATGGTCTCATCATCATCATCATTTCAGCTGAAAGACGTCCACTGCTGGACAAAGGCTTCCCCCAAAAGGGGGGTTTTGCCATAATCGCCACGCTTGGCAGACGGGTGGGCAATCGTAGTATGGTGGTAAAATTCATAGAGAACGCTGCTGCCTGTTCTCTAGAACGTTCCTTGGTCGCCTTCTACTACACCCACGGGAAGTAACGGGATGGTGCTATTCTTTTACGCCCCGCACGATACGGAAGTCAAGCCATGGTCTATCTGTGCGCAACATTTTATCGAAATCCGGTCAAAGACCCTTCCTCAAATTAATTAAAACTAACAAATAACGTCCCTTGACCTCACAGAAAGCAGTCTCGACGCAGTAATAAAGACAGATGCACAACAGTTCAACGCTAGCATGCAAGTACAGCACTGTCCCTCCAGCACTGGCTGCCGGTCGCTGCTCAAGTTAGCTGATGGCACTAACCAGTTCCCTGTTGCTGACAACTTTACGATCACTTTCTTGGTAAGAATTACTCTCGCTGTCAATTTATTTCGAAGTAGTCATCCCTTAAGATATCATAAAATAGAGAGTTTTATTGATAATTCTAATGATTATAATGGGTATTACACACAGTTTTGAAAAGTGTCTTAATTAGATTATAAAATGTTAATAAACCACAAAAATAACAACATTTTTTGAGCCGTTTGAGGTCGAAACGCTCGGATCATGGGGCCGAGTGCATGTCTCCTCTTTAAGGAAATTTCTCGCCGGCTGGTCGACACTTCACGTGATCAGAGGGCTGGGTCATTCTTTTACCAAAGAATTAGCATTGCCATTCAACGTGGCAATGCTGCCAGTCTTCTGGGCACGTTTCCTGATGACAGCGATGCGGGCGAATACTTCGACGCCTAGGTGTCATTTTGTTTTTGTATATTTTATTTGTTTAGTTAGTTAGTTTAACTTTTTTATTCTTATTCGAATAACATTTTTCTTTAATCGATTAGTGCCATAAATGCATTTCAATTTTAAATTTTCATATTTCGCGCGTAATTTGACGAAAACGCTAGACGCAGTGGACGCCATATTGGTCTGTGGATATGACGTCAATTTGCTGTGTAAACAAATGCGCTGATATTTTGTATGATAATTGTTTATAGTTTAAAAAATGAGTTATTATTCTACTTATCGTTGGTTTGCTGTTCCTGAATGATATTATTTCAATAAAAATTACTTAGGTTACGAAAATTATAAAAGTACAAAGTTGTTCAGTTGATTAGTTTATTCAGCGGTATGACGTAATAACATGGCGGCTACTATTTCATGGTGTTCAAAAACAGATAAAAATACTTAAATCTTTGAATTTAATTTTAACATTTATTTTGTTATATTATGAACTAAAACTAACATTTTCCGACTGCTTTTTGCCTGAGCTATTAATATATTTTTAGATTACTTATGTCATATAGAGTAAAATACCCTATTCTGTAAATAAGTATTTGTTATAGTCGCAAATTATATTTTGATCAACATACAACCTGACACTTAAACGTAAGTGACTTTAAATTTCGCAGACTAACCTGGCGATTTTCTTAATTGAGTTTCTTTAAAAACTGTTGCCGTCATACAACGTCTGCAAAATAACGTAATTATTATCAGTTATGACACATCACAATACGTATTACTGTAATTTTCACTGCTGTTTTGTTATTACTGTGACAAAAATCGCTTTCAATATGGACGGCTGTTATTATCTGACGGCACCGGTGTCTTTGGAAACCTATCCTTTACGCTATATCTAAGCTGTCTTTCGCAAATCATAAAAAATCACAGGATGAGATCCAGCTCTATTTTTTTTTATTACAATAAAGGCACGACAACTTTTTTCAGTGATTTCAAACCTTTCTAAACGGACTGAAGCGCGAAAAACATAAGACGGGTTGTCTTCATGTAGGTAGGATTTTATTTAAACGTGTTCTTATTTACCCAGGGCAACAACAGCAAGGGTCTCTGGATAGACTACGTGCTGGTCATCGCAGCGCCTGACTTCGTAGACGCGGCGCTAACCGAGGCGAACGTAATCGACTACACTCGGGAGTTTATTGAGAAGTGTGCCAACAACCACTTCCATATACAATCAAATGAGACAGGTCAGTTTTAGGATTTATGCAACCCATTTTCAGCTAGTTTACGAATGTTTTATTATTTCTTCTTCTTTTTAACCTCAACTCTTTGCCTTTATCTCACCTGGTGGTAAGTGTTGATCAGATCACGCTTCCATTAGACGTTAGCCAGTTTTCTCAAATGAGACAAAATAATTTAGAAACGTGATTAACCTGGGTTCGATCCCCAAGTCCGGCAAAGTGCTGTTGCAATTACTTATATCCATTAATTAGATCACGCGTATTAATATCACGGCGAGATTTTATCGCGCACTGGATTTGTGACTCTCGGTATTGAACCGAGCATTGAGAATCCAATAGAGTGCATCCCAGTGCGTCGAAAAATCACAATGTTCGATTTTAAACTCTCGGCGGTGAGCAGTTCGTTGAAGATGCAATGCGCGGAGATATCCTGCTGCGATATTTTTACGTCCATGCGAACTTGGCCTTTTAGTGCGTTGGTACTGGCGAAACATTCACTTCAAAACATCTCTTTCTCATCGTCCATTAATTACGTGAGACGTTTGGGGGGGGGGGCGGGTCGAGTCGAATCTCAACTACTGTTTTCTGGTACGAACGCATACTTAGGATTTTTGTCGTAACAACCCAGAATCTACATATTTTGTACCTGATTGGATTATGAGGAATACCAAATGTATATCATGGACAATGCCCTTTTTTGGTTGGATAATGCCCTAACGAAACTTGTATCCAGTTACAAAGCCGAAATTATTGTGTTGATTTTAACACGAATTATTTGTGGTGATTTAATATTAATAATTCAAATAGCAGTAGATTTTACTGGTTAGCAGTAATTGGTTTATTTCAAGTAAATGCTTTGAGTTTGATTATGATATTGATTTTAGACTCGACTCTATTTTTTCGTGGAACTGGAACAAAATTGCCAAAATGTGGTTGTTCTATGTGCCGCTTATACAGGAGTAATTATAGTATCTCATAAATGTAAAGTCGGAACATAAATAAAAAACATTATTTTTAAAGGGTTCCCATGAAGTTACTCCAAAGAGATCTATATTTTGGAACAGGCAACTAGTTTCATCCTTCTGACTGACCGACTCCTTGACATTTCATAAGTAAATGGTATTAAACACACACGGTACACAAACAAAAAAATACAAAATTATTTACCTTACAGGTTTCTGCCGCGACGCCATGTTCTCGATCACCGCTGAATACAACAGCGGCGCTTTGGCCTGCGTGTGCGACTTTATGGGTTCAACGGAGCTAGAGTGCAACACCTTCGGAGGGCAGTGCCCTTGCAAGCCCAACGTGATAGGACGGTCTTGTAGCGCTTGTCGTACTGGGTACTACGGCTTCCCCAACTGCAGACCTTGTCACTGTCCGTCGACTGCTATTTGCGATGATAATGGTGAGTGGATATTTTGCTATACTTACATCTAGTTTCTGGGACTCTAAAGTTTCACGCAAGTCAAGGGATCCCTTTGGCTAATGATAATTTAGTCAACTAATGACAACAGCTTACGGGCGCTTGACTATTTGTTATACAGGAAATTTGATAATTTTCGTTCCAAAAACCGGGCGTTAGAACTATTTGAACTGAAGGGTGAAAAGTTGATAGCTGAGTGGCTATGATTGATGACAGGACACCGAAAATGTATACGAAAACTTTCAGATAGGAGCCCCTTGTTCAGGGGTCCACTTTCAGATGTCGAAAATGGACCATTATCCTTAACCGAGCCTTCAGAGCCGTGAATTTTTGTATGATCGTGTGCGGCCTGATGCATTAAGAGTTAACTATGCAAATCTGATTAAGAAATTGTGGGGTTATCCTAAATGTTAATGTCTTTCAGGCGCCAAATGATTCTTGTAGCACTCTAGCTGGCACTGACCAGGGGATTTGCCCTATATTTGACCCTAGGCACACTACTGGCCCTGACCATAACAACTGCAATGGTCGCTCTTTGATGGCGTCATTCCGTCCTTCAGGCGATGTGTAATGTAACAATATTTGTTTCTTCTAGGTATGTGCATCTGCCCGAAGAACGTAGAAGGAGAGAACTGTGATCGTTGTAAGCCTTACACTTTCAACTTCGACGTGCAACGCGGCTGTGACGACTGTAACTGCAACCCGCTCGGAGTCGTCGACAACCGGTTGCAGTGCGAGGCTGACAGCGGAAACTGCGCGTGAGTGTTTACAGAAACTCCTTTTACCATAAACCCAAAAAGGAGTCAATATTGTCATCATTATGAGAAACTTTTACTATGGAGCCAATCCGGAAATTCGCATTTATGTTCACAGAAATCCTATTTATTTATTTAGTATTGCTGTTGATTGATCGCCCATTAAGAAGCCGTATACGATATTTTGTCGAATTCGCTGATTTACTTACTTGATTTTACAGTTAAAATACTGCATTTCCAAATGTTTTAATGCACAACATGAAAGCTCGCTTTAATTATTATCAAATGAATGGGCTCAATTTTAATTCTTGTCGAGTATCAATGTAAGATTGAGGTTGTTTTGAAATATTATTCACTGTCAATTCTTTTGATTTTTAGCATTTTTGTTTTTCAGGAAACGGATTTATATTGTACTGAAGTTTACTTCTGTCGTGTTAATTTTATGAACAAGAGTTCTGAGCAGCCGCAATCAAAATCAATTCATTGCCCATTTTTTCTAAAAAATTACTATGTAAAATATTTTTTTACTATGTTTAAAGAAAAATGAAAGTGGTAAAAAGTGATTCAAACATTGTAGAGATATTTTGCAATAATACATTGAATTTTTATACCATGTAGACGATTCGTAAATATATGCTAAGCCTCTTAGTTGCACTGCACATGGTTCTAAATCGCTTGAAACTGCAGATGACAATTCAATTTGCACTAAAACATTAGAAAGTCCCGCCCATTTCTCACTGACTGAATCATTTCTTTCCTAGATGTCGTGAGAACGTTATAGGCCGTACTTGCGACCACTGCGTGCCCGGACACTACGCGTTCCCCGAGTGCGTGCCCTGCACGTGCGAGCGAGACGGCACTACTGACGACGTGTGCGACCAGGGCACTGCGCAATGCTACTGCAAGAGATATGTCACTGGGCAGGTTAGTACAGGCACAAAGTATGTAATTGTAGCACGTGCGAGCGAGACGGCACTACTGACGATGTGCGCGACCAGAGCACTGCGCTGTGCTACTGCAAGAGATTTGTCACTGGACGGGTTAGTACAAGCAAAGAGTATAACGGTAGCACGTGCGACTAAGCCTCGAAACTACACTACTTTCAAAAGAACCAACAACTCACCGAAGAAACAGTGTGTGGCCCGAAAAAGCTGAGAGTATACACCGACGGATCGAAGACCTTCCCCGGAGTTTTTTCATACGATCTTAACATCAATATATCGACTTCGCTGAAAACGTTCAGCATCGTCTACCAGGCGGAGAGTGTGAGCATTATCCAAGCGGTATACAGTCACAACCATTAATATGTATACACTTAGCCAAATTCAAATGCTACTTTCTCTTAAATAACGATTGCAACCTTGAGAATATTATTTTCATGATAATATAAAATTACAATCAGTACAAGAGGAGAAAATTCTTTTTAAAAGTTGATAAGCCTATACATATTAGTGCTCGTGACTGTACCCCATAGAAACCCAGAGAGTTATGGACACCCATATACGCAAACTGTCCGACAGCGCCTCAGTTCTCCAATCATTAGGGAAAAAATAATTACCTAGGCTATATACTCAATCTAGAAACTATTATTATAATTAATTCGTTCTAAAAATAATACAACTCTACTTGTTGAAATTCTCGTCACTCACCTCTCCGCCTCCTCACACAGCTCTGCCGGGAAGCCAGTCATGTCACCACGGGTTCATCATCATCATCATTTCAGCCGAAAGACGTCCACTGCTGGACATAGGCCTCCCCCAAGCTCCGCCACTTCGACCGGTTCTGTCCTTCCCGCATCCAGCGGACTCCTGCGGCCCTCACAAGGTCATCGGTCCACCTTGTGGGAGGCCGTCCAACTTTACGTCTTCCGGTGCGCGGTCACCACGGGTTGCAAAAACAAAAATACTTCGGGTTTATGTGGGTTTATATTTTTACAACGAAATAAACATTTTTGTATTTACTTTAGAATGTGTCGTGCCTTTTAGTCCGTGCATAATAAATGTATTTTCTTTTTTTCTTTAAAACTGTCAATAGTATTAGTCACAATAAACAGTCTCTATTTCTCTTCAGGCTTGCAACACCTGCGTGGAGGAGTATTTCAACCTGCAGTCTTCGAACCCTGAGGGTTGTACGAAGTGCTACTGCTTCGGGAAGACCACTAGATGTGCGAGCTCCTATTTATCTTGGGCAGGCGTAAGTACTGACCTATATATTTTTGGCTAGTCTTGGTAAACACGTAATTTTTTTTGTGGAAATTGCACTTCCCTACCCTAAATTGTGTTTGACGGCACTGGCAAAAATACTTTGTGTGGCGCAATTTTAGAAGGATTTGTGCACAGAGGCACCGCACACCAGTAATACCACTTTCTATCCATTAAAATTCTTGTTAATTATAAACTCGTCATTCATTTGTTTACAGCTACTTTAGTTTATACAAAGTTGACGTCACATGTGATCACATGATAAAAAAGTCATCGTAAGGAGCGTTTTGGCGGTAAATTCAAAACAACGAAAAATATGTTTGATTTAAATCGTTTGTAATTGAGAAAATGGATATAAATAAATTTATTTTATTTTTCTGTTACATATTTCGTCCCAATCTTCAAATTAAAACAGTTTTTAACAAATTTGAAAATACCCTATTTTCAAATGAAAAACATATTTCAAGATGATATAAAAACATACTTACATTTGGAATAGATTATAGGTATTCAGATTAAACACATTATTTCACGAATCACCACTTTCCACCAGATCGACGGCATGAGCGACTGGTACCTCGTGAACGTGGACGCGAACAGAACGCTGAACATCTTCCCGCGCACGCTCGCGCCGATTATGGTGAACGAGTCGGTGATCACCGCGGACTTAGTCGGTGATGACAGCGGGCAGAAGGTCGTGTACTTCGGAGCGCCTGATTATTATCTTGGTAAGTCTTTAAATATTACTTAACTTGGGTTTAAATCACTATACTCGGTTCATATCCTAATTTTGTGCCCAAGTACGAACGCGAGACGTAATGTAAATTCGATCGATTTTTCTATTGAAATTACAGCTACAGTTACGCCATTTTGGTTTATATTTTTGCGACAAGCACAACTTAGTTTCACGCATGAATAAACACTAAACACGATCTTAAAACTTAAGTTATTATTCTATGCGAAGCGAGCGTTATCAATTTTAAAATAATTTGTAATTAGGTTCCGTGAACTCTGTGCGTTGGTGCTCGGCACTCTACTATCTCCCAGTTCAAGCGGTTTATAATATTTGATACTAGCGTCCGGCCCCTGCATCACACGGTTTTTACACCATGACAAAACATCAATATTTGATGTAATCTTGATCCTCAACGCTGTATGTTGTCACGTTGCTGTACTAGTAACAAGAGCTACTGGTTAGCACAGGGGCCAGGTTTCGATATCCTGGTTGGACAAACTTGAAATTGGGCTTCCGCATTGCGAATTTCTCAGTAGCAGGGTGGAGTCTTGATTAGTGCCCGGTTGATGACAATAGACTCGACAACTATAGTATGGAACTTCCGAAACGGTGTTTCTATACTTGTGCCTTCAGAAAATACAAGTGTAATGATTTTCTTGAAACATATTTCTATTAATTATAGGCAAACGTTTAACGTCGTACGGCGGTTACCTGACGTACTCTATATACTACGAGACCGGCCCCGATGGAGGAGCCATCGCAGCTGCTGACGTCATCATTGGAGGCTCCGATGGGTATGTAGTACATCCTTTGTCATTAAGCCCCGTACTTATGAGAAACAAAGTTGAGAAACAGTTATGCAACATTGGTATATGCAACAACAAGTACGGTCCCCGCAACATAAAAAACGGGATACCGAAACAATGTAGTGTGAATTTGTTTCCCAATGAATAATAAACTGCTCCAAAATTACCTTTAAGATATGTTGCACAACCATCCAAAGTACCTATACTTCTACTACTGCTTGAAGAATCCAAGTAAAATCTCTCGTTACCCAGCAACATACCAAAAAAACCGGTGATCTCTCTTGGATTTGTCGTATTCAACTCGTTAATTTACGCAGTTGCGTCTGTTCTTGTGTATTCCGACACGTCACTTTAGACGCTGCCTTTATTGCAGGGTTTTCATGAATTTGACAAGGTTCCACAGTTATTTTACCTCTGATAGCTGCAACCCAACAACAACCTTATAGTAACAAAAATATAAATCATTGTGATATTGACAAACTTGTTAGTGGCAGTAACCCAAAAGCAACCTTATCGTAACAATACAAAGATCACTTTTATTTTGACAGTGACGCAAAATCAGTGTGAACGGACTCTAAAAATTGTATTAATGTTCACTGATAATTTTTCAGCTTTGCACACCCTAAGGCCGAATGTCCCTTGCACGTCATAAAACGACAAGGGGGTCTAACAAGGCCGCTTTGGTAGAATCATAATAGGATAATATGAAACATATTTAAAATCGTAAAATGGTTACGAACTGACAATTCATAATATTATCTGCGTAGACACTCAGCACGCAATTCACCTGTTTGACAGTTTTGTATGGAAATTAGTAAAATGGTCCACACATTATGAATTGCTTTATTGAAGTCATTGTTAAATATCAGAATCATAGGGCTAATTCTGGAAATGAATCGCTTTTAGAGGAATCGCTTATTGTGGCGTTTGTAGGCCCCAAGGTCTATCCGTCAACTTATGTTACATTTACTTAGTTTCAACCATAATGAAGTTTTAATTTAACGGTAAATGATAGTGTCAAAAGTGATAAAGCAACTACCACGTAGACTAAACCTACGTGTTATTGGTAAAGTGGTTGGTACTTCCACAAAAGCGACTAATTAAGAGTTGAAGTTATCAAACGATAATCATTGCTTTCTTTTGACTACTTTACGAAGGGACCAAGAAACGAATTGAACCTCTCACTTACACGTTAGAAGCCCGAAACTCTGACAACCAGTCTTAAATGGCATCGTGTTACCCAGTTACTGGGTTATGGAGGCCAGATAGGTTTGTGCTCCATATGAAATGCTGGTATTGAGCTGCATCCGGTTAGACTGGAAGCTGACCCCAACATAGTTGAGTAAGGGCTAGACGGTTTGATTTGAGGTTCTTTTTGCAATATGCAGATCTATAGGTACTAGTGGGCGCCTAGTGGTCGAAATTCGACCACAATGAGAGTGTTCTGAAATGACGTTCACTAGGTGGCAGCACTGAGACATCAGGTCCGGGCACCTGTCAAGAATGTCAAGCGCTTACGGACTGAATGGTGAACGAAAGAATGAAACGAATGACATCAAATATTTTAAGTTCATTGTCGAACTGGAAGACCTCTTGTCAAAGTGGCCCCAACTGGTGGGTTGAATATTCATGAACACCCTCATTCATTTAAAACTCAATATATTTCTAATGCATTTTCTAATACTTTTATCCTCTTCCCTCAGGTACTTGGTCCACAACAGCGTCGAACAGCCACCATCTCTGACGTCATGGATGCATGCCGTCAGACTGTCGGAAGACGAGTTCAGCAATGCGGACGGAACACCAGCGAGTAGAGAACAGTTTATGAACACCCTGGTCAATATCACCAGCATATACATTAGAGCGACGTATTGGGACCACTCGATTGAAACTAGGTAAGGGTTGATGGTTTGAACTTACAACAGACGAGTAGTCTAGGAAGGGAATCTACTGGATGCTGCTGCATTATTATTATCTCAAAACATTCTTATACCCACTTGCACTACGAATCACTAAATCGCATTGAATGTAAATACCATTTAAACACCATTCACATTCATATTTAAACATCATTCAGTCTCTGTCTTGTCTAAACGATGGACAGAAATGGAACGTTTTAAATTCGTTTAGAGTTAAACGTATTTTGTAGCGCTAGTGGGCCTTAATATCCTCTACGCCCCAATCTATACAGGAAAAGTTTTTATTCTCATACAAAAAAAAAACAGCTGTTCCATACATTTTGATCGCGTAGGTATTGCACTTTTCTATGAAACAGCTGATTTTTTTTGTAAAACCGACGAAAAATTACTTCGCTGGGGGTCTAGAATGATTATCTAAATTTATGGTTACGGTTTGCGCACTGAATAAAAACTTTTCCTGTAAATATAAAAATGAATCACTATTTCCCTTGGTCACGGCATCACACGTGAACGGCTGGACCAATTTTGCTAATTCTTTTTTTGTAGATAGTGTTTCTTATTGTCAGGAGAAGGTACTTATAAAAATAAGAAAGTTGATCATTTATTATACCAATGCGAATTCTCTATTTATATTAAGACAGGACAACGTCTGCCGGGTCAGCTAGTAACACATAAACATTCTTTAGCTCTTTTTTACACGCTTTATATTAGCTTCACTTGTATGTTTGTTTGTATGTTTGTATGTAACCGACTCCTTAGAGCGCGATTTGATCCACTTTGAACGGTCAGATTTCATTGAAACTTTGTAAATTTATCAAAGACCGATGACGGTTCAATTATTTTTAAAAACATTGAGAAAAATGTTTTTTTTTTTTAAATCACGTTTTTGTAGTTAGCAGAACTAAAAAATTGAAAATAAATAATAGTTTAAAAAACTAAAAAACACGCTTTAAAAACCAAACTAAAAAAGGAGAAAATAATTTAATTCAATTAAAAAGCGTGGGGTGCTTGACATTAATTGATTATAAAAATACCTCAAAAAGGAGTGCCTCATTGTTGTGCTTTGTATAAAACAATCTTAGATTCCATTTATTTTAACAAATTTTAACTTGAACTTGAACTCATCTAGATATTTCAAATTATTCCTGTGTAAATAACTTATTGATCGTCGGCTCTGATAATAACCGGGAGGGCACTGATATCTATAATTACAAGATATTAAGTTAGCTTAGGTACTTAGTATTATATTATCTGTGGCTTAGGTTTTGGCTGCCACACAAACATACAAGTTTAATAAGCGTACAGACTATAATGTTCCCCCTAATGTTCACACACCCAACGAACTTTTCGTTCTAGGGCACGGCCGACATGAAGGTTTTCCACGATGTTTTACTGCACGCTTTTGAAACCAGTGGTGATGAAACGATATACACAAGCTAAAGCGCCTGTGTGGGTTCGCATCTACGACCTACAACTTGTAAGTCGCGGGGCCATCACTGCTAAGGAGCAGTGATGGCCCCGCGACTTTTACCTTTAGGCTTTATTTAAGGTTGCAATTTTTTTTTCTCCCACAGCCTTGTAGCCGTAACCCTAGACGTTGGCGTAGAAGATTACGACGACTATTCTAAACGAGCATCATCTATCGAACAGTGTCAATGTCCGAAGGCGTACCGCGGGCTATCGTGCGAACAATGTGCAGAGGGGTACTACAGGTTGAGCTCTGGGTTCTGCGTGCCGTGCCAGTGCAACGGACATTCTAGGGAGTGCGATGTTAACACGGGAGTTTGTTTGGTAAGTTTATATGCATTAAATATACAACGTGTAACGGAAAGGGTATATACATACCAAGGGCACAGGTTCTTTGGATGATATCAAACGATATTGGAATGGCTTTTTAATCCTATCTCTACGTGTTCGGAAGTTATGAGAATTTTTAATACTTTGATACCAGAAACCGAACTTTTCAAATTGAAATAAACACATCACTCGGAAGAGATTTATCGTGATTTTGGCAAGTAACGTGGAAAGTTATGATTTGAATTTCAGAAACATGAAACCGAAAATTTGGTATCAATTCTTAGAGTATTTTATTTAGAGCTGAAACTATGTATAGTGATTCTATACCAGCTGTTATCTTTAGTGCTTAAGGATCGCAATAGGGTTTCTGTTACACCCTGTATATATATATCTAATGACTTGCCCTGGCTTCGGATGCAATTAGCATGTGAAGACAGTATTCTGTTAACGCCACGTTGTGCACAAGCTCGTAGCAGTAATCTAAAAAAAATACTAGGCCTGCATGAATTCAAGGTAGTGTTTTATTAAGTCCTTGCAGATAGCGTTCGATCGATCCATCGTATCATAAGTGATGTGTGCATGCAGGAGATTTTATGCATTCATTTATTAACATTTTCTTACTTTCTTTAGGAGTGTACAGACAACACGATGGGTGACCACTGTGAGCAGTGCATCCCCGGTTACCATGGCGACGCGTCAGTTGGCACAATGCGCGACTGCCTCATCTGCGCCTGTCCTATGCCTTACGTGTCCAACAAGTAAGTTCCATATAATGTAGTAATAGTAGTCCTATTGATATTATAAATGTGAAAGTTTGGATGTTTGTTGCTCAATCACGCAACAACGGCTAAAGGGATTTGGATGAAATTTGGCACACAGATAGATTATAACCTGGATTGAGACATAGGATACTTTTTATCCCGGTAGCACGTTTCCGCGGATAATTTTCGACCTCCACGCGGGCAGCCGCTGCCAAAACCTAGTAAGAAATAAATAAGTTTCTCATTCCACCTGCTCGAAAATGTTTATCTATATGTCATGCAAACCTAACCATAGCAGTAACTGTGGGGTTTTAATTCAGTACAAAATTATTGAGCCTGGCTCTAGTCGGACAATAATTTTGTACTGAGTTTGACTATGACCTGCTGTTGCATAATATCATTTGTATATTAGCGTTCATTCCACGCGGGCTGGCAACAACGCATGTATAATAGTTTTTCGTAATTATTTCATTAAATACAAACAAAAGTAATTTTTTTTTTTCAACAAAGCCAGAGAGTTTATATATTTTATAATTATTTTTAACATTTACTCTTTAATAAAAACAGGTAATCGCACTATGTAATGCAAATAGAACATAATTGACGGTATGTCGATTTTTATAAGTAAATACCAAAATAACTGTAAAAAAATAGCATAAAAGCTTGATTTTTTTTTTACTTTTGTTTGTATTTAATAAAATAATCACGAAAAACCGCCGTAAAAGCGCCGTTGCCAGCCCGCGTTGGGTCCTCCCAACGCGGGCTTCTCGCTCTTAAAACCATAACTAAAAAATAGCCTGGTAATCATTACCCTATCACGTAATAAAATAATAAAATGAAAAACAGCCTTAGAAGTCCCACGATAGGGCAAAAAGCTCTCTCTCCTTTTTCCACTCAACTCGATCCTGAGAAAATATGGAACAATCGATTCAAGTGAACGTATACGTAAATATAAACTCTTTTCAGTTTCGCTATTGGCTGTGACCTGAGTGAGAACGGTTCCCTGATCTCGTGTCAGTGCAAGCCCGGGTACGGCGGCGCGAGATGCGAGTTCTGTGCGGCTGGGTACTACGGCGTGCCGGAACAAATTGGTGAGTGAACACAAGAAGAACTGTTGCAACCCCTAAGGATTTTAAGGCGACATCTTAACATTCTTACTTGCACGCTTAGAAAAAAAAGTAATACGTCAACATCAGAATGACAGGGATGACCTATCATTATGCGGTTGATGTTTTACTTTTTTCAGGATAGGATTAGGCAAAGTAGGTTCCCAAAGCTACAAAAAAGTTCTTGGTGACAGTTAAGCGCGACATCTGCGCGATAAGTTAACACGGACTCATCGGAACACCTTAAAACAAGCCGTAAGTTAAGTAATGATTTTTGGTTACAGTGACATGTGTCATAATCACAGTTCATCATCTGCACTGACATGTGCCCGTATGTCACAACACCAATATTCGAAAACCTGATTTTAATCTTACATTAACACTAGGCCGAGATGTATAAACGCGCCTTTAAGCACGTGCGTTGGGTGAGATATGTTCCCGTCTCTATGTTATACTTGTAGTTAGACAGTTGTGCTACAGTGACATGAATAACGCTTAGCCTAATTGCGTCCTAAGTAACGTTAGCATTTCATATCAATACTAACCTTTTCATCAATAGAACAAGATTCACATTCCTACGAAACGCCATCTTTACCAATTCGCCAAGTGCGATCTGTCAATCTTGCTTTCAACCTCTTAACTATACAAAGCGTTTCCAAAACTGAAGTAGCCATTATTCCCAGGCGACTACTGCAAGCCCTGCAACTGCTCCGGCAACATCAATCCCAACGACCCCGGGTCCTGTGACAGCATCACCGGCGACTGTCTGAAGTGCGTCAACAACACCGCCGGCGCCGCGTGCAACCTATGCGCGCCCGGCTTCTTCGGAGACGCCATCTTGTCCAAGAACTGCACCGGTAAGAGCTCCTAACTAACATACAGATGAACATAATAATATCAGCCTGTTACTGTGCCATTGCAGGACAAATTATATAGGTATTACTAATTCTAAACCACTATCTCCCTCCAGCCTGCAGCTGCGACGAATTCGGAATGGAGCGTTGTGACCCAGCCACGGGTAATTGTGTGTGTCGTCAGGGCGTGATCGGCAACCGATGTGACCAGTGTGCGCCCAATCACTACGGCCTCAATAGCGGCCAGGGATGCACGCCTTGCGACTGTGGCATCGCTTCGGAGTCCGCTCAGTGTGATCATAACACGGGACAGTGCAAGTTAGTAATCGTTTATGATAGTAGATTGACGTACATGCGTGGGATGAAAAAGATACGCAACTTTAGGTAATTTTTTCATTTAAAGTTATCATTATATAGTAATTGTTAGTTCGAAAAGGTGACATGCACATAAGTGTAGAAAAGCAAAGAAAAAAATGCCCTTTGGGTGACCGTGGGCGTGGGCGGAACCCTATTACTTAGTCTCCGCTATTCGTCCGTCCGTGTGCCCATCAGCGGACTGTATCTCATGATCCGTAATAGATAGGCAGTCCAAATCATCACCGAGTGTTTATTTCTGTTGTAAATGTCACCGTATGATTGCGACCACCGTTAGTTTATAATCTATCTCGCGACATTTTAAACTGTCGATAAATTGTGAACTGCACTATACTGCTAACCGACTGAATAGGTTAGGTTAGAACTGCGACCATCCATGCGTGAGCCGAGCGACCGAAGCTAGCAGTGCCGCGGCAGCGGCCGGCGAGCGCTACTTCCAAGTTTGTGGCAGTTACTTGACTATTTAGTAATAGCGCAAGGTACTATCTGTCTTGATACCAGTTTACAATTAGACGGTTTCACTTCGATAGATTATAATCTACCGAAAAATAATGCGTTAAATTGTAAGCAGTATGTTACGGTTCACAATATTTCGACAGTTCACTATCTCGCGAGATAGATTATAATCTAATGGTATTTACAATTTTACGGTGGCATACATATTAGATAAAAACAAATTAATGCGTTTTTAGCCTTGTGATACGGAACCCTTCGTGTGCGAGTCCGACTCACACTTGGCCAATTTTTGACTGCATATCCTTACTTGCAAGAAACGCGATGGTCTTACGAATGGTAATACAGAGTTCCACAAACATTTTATTTTGGCGAATGAAAGTATTAGCATGATTGGCATATGAACTTTACACTGCTGAAATCGATATCTATCTTTCAACGGCTTAGCCAGCCTTGTAATTAACTAGTTTATGTCAGCGACTTTGGTAGCCTGAAATTGACCCACCCGGTCTAAATAAAAAAATCTGATAAAAAGCCTATAGCCTTGCAATAGAATAGAGCTATCAAAGCAAAAAGAATTGATCAAATCCGACTGGGAGTTTCATAGATGAGCGCATTCAAAGAAGCAAAGAAACCACCAAACAGCTTTATTAATAGTATGGTTAAGGGCCGGTTTTTTATCTGTAGTCAAACCTTAGTGAATCAATTACTGATTCTTTTTTTTAATATTTTTCATATTCTTCTAGTTGTTCCAAAGGCGTGACCGGTAAACATTGCGATCAATGCGCGGCTGGATACTGGAACTACACCAAGGAGGGATGCGATCGTAAGTAGTCTTCTACAGCTTGCTATTATTTCATATCATGATATTTTAATCATTTGTTTATGTTTTATACAAATGACTAAAATAATTGCAAACACAGTCTACAACCTAGATGATTATTCGACTGTGATTTTGCTATTTGGTAATAGTAAGTACCCACTCAAATGCTAATTCTACCTACTATTATCAAATGATAATAGTAGGTACTGAAATGCTATTTGGTAATAGTAGGTACTCAAATGCTTTTTGGTAATAGTAGGTACTCAAATGCTTTTTGGTAATAGTAGGTACTCAAATGCTTTTTGGTAATAGTAGGTACTCAAATGCTTTTTGGTAATAGTAGGTACTCAAATGCTATTTGGTAATAGTAGGTACTCAAATGCTATTTGGTAATAGTAGGTACTCAAATGCTATTTGGTAATAGTAGGTACTCAAATGCTTTTTTGGTAATAGTAGGTACTCAAATGCTATTTGGTAATAGTAGGTACTCAAATTACCAGAAAGAACATAGTGGATGGCGAAGATACCTTACTCGACATTCATACGGACGTAATAGAACCGCGGCGGGTTTTTTTCGTGCACTGGATTTTGAACGCACTGGTTACCGCCGTGAGTTGAAAATCGATCACATTGTTCGATTTTCGTTTAACCGTGTGAATGTCGATTTCTTAAAATTAATTTTAGGAAAAATAATGTTGTATGCTTCACCTTACTCTGTTACTTTATCAGATGATGAAAATTCTATTTACTGGCTGACATGTTGTCATAGTGACAAATTATTGTTTTTTGACACTAACAAGTTTATTAGTGGTTTTCAGTGAACTCAGAGAACTTTATCTCTGTCTTGGGAATGTAGACAAATAGATGCTATGTTGATAGTATATAATATTAATGAGGTTAGAACGAATATAACAAATGGTAGTATTCATGATGAGTCTGTGTTGTTTAGTTATATACTAACAACATACATAGTGATTCACTATGACGACATTCTAGACTCTTGATGTAATTGTGGAGGTCCCTCCGGATAAGTACCTATGTAGATCTATTATCGAAACCTTTACGCCCTATTTAAATAAACATGTTTTTTTTTCAGGCAGAACCCATATTATAAAAAAGTAAATAATGTTCACAATGCTACAACAAAAAAGAATAAAATGCTAGTAACAGAATAAAAATAAAAAAACAGGATTGAAATAAAAACCATCGCAATATGGGTCAATACATGACCTGATTTATGCACGAAATGTTGTCACAAGTCTTTGGTAAGACTTGCCGAGAATACGTAGCACAACATGTATATGGTTGTAAATTCGGGGTTATGAACCTTTAATATCCTGTGCTTTATCCCATTAATTTAAAACCTGTCTATTTCTAACATATACCTAATCCCAACAGACTGTAATTGCAACACGGGCTACTCACTCGGGTTCACGTGCAACGCGACCGGCCAGTGTGAGTGTCTGCCCGGCGTCGTCGGAGAGAAATGCGACAGATGCCCAGAAAGGTAACAGATATACTTATATGATACCAATATATTACTGACCCTACTACAAGGCAAAGGCCCCTTCATACAGAGAACGCACGAGCCTTGATTTTCTTCTTCATCTTCTTCAATCCTTGGCCACCCCATGCTGAGTGTAGGTCTCTTGGCGGTTTGAGCCTTGATCACCAGCATACAAATATGTTTTTGCAGAGGGGTAGGCAGAAGCTACATAATTTTTCACACTACGGTCCCGACTAGATCTAATACTAAACGTTAAAATCGTTGCTATCAAATTTCCTGTCTAATGACCTTTGAAATATGACCGGTAGTAACTATGTCTCAAAAATGCCTGAATATTAATTTAACATTATTTTGACATTTTGCTTCGAGACAAATTGAAACTGTTGTACTGCTAAATACACGCTAGCGGCCGGCAAAGTTATTGTATTATATGAAAATCAATATCTGTCATGTTTGACGGTCGAACAAATTACTGTGGAAACTCTTATGTAACATGTCATTTAAAAATGGAACGAACTTTTAATTTCGAAACATGGCAACCAAGGAGGTGACTTAACAAAGATTTTATTTTAATTCCGAACTGGCTTGCAAATATAGCTGTTTAAAGTAACTAACTAATAAAAGCGTGTTCTGCCAGGGGTGCGGGTTGTTCGAAAGAGATACCATCGCCCCTGGCACACAGGCAACTGAGGGAACACGGGTGGGTTTTAGTCAGTAAAAGTCTGACACGCCCTCCTGCTCCACCCAGAGCGGGAGAAGTTATTTGATAATTTCCCATCCTCAAAAAAAAAAAAAGCGTGTTAAAACAAGACAAATAAACGAACTGGTGCGTATTTTTCTTTTTGGTTTTTATCAATTTTCATTGATTATAAAATTTATAATTTTCATATAAAATATTCTTGAACTTCCGCGCATTGCGTGATAAAAGAATTATACGATCTTTGGTCAAAACCAGGCATTGGTATTTTCACGTACATCAATGCCTCTTGCAGTCATGTAGTATTACCTACTATTGCCGCCATAAATCATTTTGGACGCTTTTCTGGCTTCCGCTTACGTTAGGCACCCGTCTCCCACAATATTTTTCTACGTGCCCTCTTTTATAAAGGCTATTGTGGTGACAAATAAATACATTAAAAATACCGGGAAATATTTTTTGAATCGTCAGATTAAACAACGTTCACCGTTCAACGTTGTTCGTTCGTACGTTCGTGTTGTCAGTGGTATCGGTAATAGTGTCGCGAGTTCAATTGTGTTTTCCCATCTCAAAAAATGCACAACGCGCCTAAAGATGTTTTCACTTCAAAAACAGAAACCATAAATATAATTTTTCGACATGTTGAACTCCTTTATGCAGTTTTAATACTCTTGATAGATTGGACAGACACTTTTCTAACATCAAATCTTATTCCCTGTCTGTGAACATATTATTGGTATCTGCCGCAGGGATCCTTGTTTTAAATCCCACCCTATTCATGTTCTCAGATGGGTTCTGATTCCAAGCGAGGGTTGTCTGGAGTGCGACTCCTGCACAGATGCACTGCTTTTCACCATCGAAGATATGAGTGCACTGCTTGCCAACGAAACTAAAGACTTCAAGGTACGATTTCATTGATATATTTTGGCTAATAAACTCCAACATTTTGCAGTGTATAATAATCGGCCGCAGAAACTCGCTACTAGTTTTACCTACAAAAACTGCCATAACAATTTTACGACGTTAAGTTGCAACAAAACTTCGCTATAAATAATTAATAATGGTCTACAAGATAAAATTTTCCAAAATTTTAACTGTTATTGAACCGTTGACTGTAGGCCCAACATACTTTGAATTTCAACAAATCCAATAAAACATTTAATTGTATCTATTATACCTATGCATAAATCACTGTATAATTGACATACTATATCACTCTCTCCTTACAGGACAAAGCCGACTCATTCTTCACAACACAGCGCCTGAACTACATCGCTAATCAGACGCAGCTCCTTCAGCCGAAGGTCGCTGAACTCAAGAACGTGGATGTAGTAGACGTTACCGCCGCCGTCAAGACTTTAGAGAACAGTGCCAAGAATCTGCTTAGATCGGTAAGTTTATTTACATTTTCAGTGTGCGTGAAGACATTATCGTAATGTTTTCTGGCATTTTATTTCTCAAAAACTGAACTAGCACTTTATAATGAAAAAACAACACCAGCTAAACAATTACAAATAAACGTTAATTGGAACGAGTATAGGAATGGTATCGTAAAGCTGCTATGTTTGGTGCTGTTCCACAATGCAGGTGACTGTTGATATCGTGTCCTGCAAGCCCTCATAGCTGCTGTAGAACTGATGGACGCTATTAAAGACTCAACTGAGTCGGCCCAGAATTAAGCCAAGAGTTTGACTCAAAACTCGTAGCTAAATTCCAGGTGAATTAGTGTTAAGAGTGCCATTGACACGCTAACAAGATAGTTTATACAATCGATGGGATTTTTTTGTGTTCTTCTTCTTTTTCTACTAACTGGGAGAGGGTTAATTTCTTCTACAACGCTTTCCCAGTCCAGAGACGCAGTGACCTGACCCTAATTAGGGTACGACCTCTTAATTAAGAGGTCGTATACACTTGTAAGACTTGGTACCTCATTATCTAAGGTGGCCCGAGCCCTGCGTAGACGATCGGCAAACATGGACGTATCGTCAGCGCAATGTCAAAATGACGTGCTGTCGATACAATCACGTTTATGCGATGCTTGCGCAGCGTCTATGGGAAGTCTACGCCTTATTGTTGTGGCCCATATAGAGTCGGAACGGCACAATCTTTTGTTTGTCTTTTAGCCAATTACAATTTAGATACTGCTTTTAAAGTTGCACAATCACCTCGTCTTGTGAGATTTTGACAACTCTTTGGAATTTGCCTATAAAAGAAAAAGTTCTACTTTAATTGTCAAAACTATTAAAACTGGCCCGTTTTTGTACTGTGAGTGGCAGCTCGGTATGAGTCGGCACTGTTGGGCAACAAAATCGAATAATCGAATAAAAACATATATTTGAAAATGTCGTTCGGCTTATAACAAAGGCAGCCGTGACTAAGCGACAGTAGAATGCCGATAGAAGTTTGAAGATCGCCATGCTGAATGAAAGCCGGATATGTGCAGTAATTGCTTCGGGTCAGTTTTATTATTCAACAAATAGTGCCGAATTGAATTTGTCGACCCGAACATGCGTGCAGCACCCCTAATCTCCATCTAAACACCACCTTGTTCTCACAGGCGGAATTCGCAGCCACGGACTCTGACAAACAAATTACCAGGGCAGCAGACATAGCCGCCGACGCCGACAAGATCCTGGCTTCAGTTCGCGACAGCAGCGAGAAGGCCAAAGCTATAGTGACACATGTGGCTGAACTAGCCACGGGCTTGGAGCTGAGCCAGCAACCGAAGGTAGACAGCGCGCTGGCTGAGGCTAGGCAGATTAAGGGGGATATTGCCGGTAAGTTACATCACGTCTTAGTATCTGATTCAATTTGAAAGTAAGAAAAATATGTATTTGCGCAAAACGGGACGCCTAAAGATAAAATAATCGAGCACCCCAACAAAACAAAAAAAAAATGCTTTGAGAAATCGTTTAAAAGTTTACAATGCAAGCTGTTATATAGCCTTATGTAACTCGTACCTAGTGATTCTTAAGACCGCCGTGCCGCAAAATGGCCGCAACTTACTATCAAATGCAGTCATGACAACGTTGTTAATTAGTAATTACTAGATGTAGTTACCTAGAGCGCTTTTTTCGTCATCATTAAGTCAAAACACCGTTGCCGTCACTTTCATGACCCCTGTATAGGGGCTCCAATGTCTAAGGGACTCCAAGCTTAGTTCTGGTTCTAGGTAGACAAGACTTTCATCGACACGTCAATAAGCGTCCCTATACAAGTGTCGGAGAAAGAATTATTTCGTTGCAACACAGGACGTTCAGTCGCGCAAATATACCACCTTACTACCATAACTTTTTACCGCTACACATCATAAGCCAATTTAATGAAAAATAAAACAATTGTAAATGCTCTAATGACTTGGAGTGATGGGGCATAAATAGTGGCATCACTCTCCGGTCGTGTCGGATTGCCATCCCATCGGACTATGAGAGTGAGAGAAGAGAGAGTGCACTTCTGTATGGTCACACACTTGTGCACTATAATATCTCCCGCGCCGAAGGTTAGTCTCCGTTGAGATTGGCCGCCATGGCCGAAATACGGTCTGGAGGACAATAGTGACATCTATGACAACGAGACAGTGAGAGTGAAAAGCCAAGATACGCTCCTTAGTTTGACCGACATTTTCAATTCGTTTTTGTAATGGCATGTATTATATGAAAGAAGATCCTCTCCATCGCATAGTTCGTTACATAGAGAGGCGAAATTTATGGTTCTTGTGTTCCACAGCCAAGGACCTGGCACCAAAGAAACTGCAAGCAGACAGCACATTCACGAACGCGACCAAACAGATCGAGCGCATGAATGTTTTCGTGGAACCAGTCAATGAACAGGCTAAGGTAAATAATTGTTTTAATTCAACGGATCCAGCGTTAACAATTTAAGCGCACTTAACATTTGTCTGTTATATTCAAACGATTGACAAAACCAGATGAGCGACGTTATACATACGTTATGCTACAGCTTCAAACATTATGACTTTTTTTTAATAGCACCGGTTATTCTGTACTTAATTCTGATCTTTGTCCCTTTTTTATGTAGACTATTTCCGAAGAAAGTTTTCTGTCCCAAACTGTCAAAATCACACTGACAACTGACAGTTGTGACAGTGACAGAAAACTTTCTACTCGAGGCCAAATAGCACCGGTTATTCTGTACTTAATTCTGATCTTTGTCTAGGCCCTTTTTTATGTAGACAGTTTCCGAAGAAAGTTGTCTGTCCCAAACTGTCAAAATCACACTGACAACTGACAGTTGTAACAGTGACAGAAAACTTTCTACTCGAGGCCACAAAGTAAATACGGTTATCTACAAAACCATGATTTTACAGGAGAGCGTTTTGAACGCAAAACTATGATAATTAATAGAAGAACAAAGCTATCTTCTCGTATGTTACATCTTTAGTTAATATCTAATACCTTTAAACGAACAATTCTTGTATATACTTATTATAATCTGAATCTCGGAAACTGCTCCAACGATTTTCATGAAATTTAGTAAACAGGGTTTCGGGTGCGATAAATCGATCTAGCTACGTTTCATGTTTAGAAAACGAAAAAAAAAATACGTTTTAAGTGTTCAGATATTTATTGAGTTGTGTTTATAAATTATTGACAAGCATCTGCTCAGATATTAATGAAGTAATGAATGTTCAGATATTAATAGCAACTTGTAGTGTATGGATCTTATTGACATTTTAAATGTTTCAGAAGTATTTGGTCACCTTGTCTTCTACAATATATCTGACAGCAATAGTACTAATTCCGCTTAAGATACGGTCTTGTTCTTTTCCCTTATAAACACTATAGAATTATTCGTTTTCTTACAGAAATTCCACATCCTAGTGAACGACACGCGCGACCTGAAGACCAAGTTGGACGAGATGTTACAGTACACTGACTTGGCGCAACATACCGCTGACAGTGCCGAGCAACTTAACGCTAAAAATAGGTACGGAAAGAGGTAGAGATTATAAAGAGGCACTAACACAGACAGATGTTTAGTTGGGAAGTTTGTTGTGTGTACTTTTCTTCCCAGATAAAACGCTAGGACGAGCCAGTGCAGGGCGGGCTAGTTGTGGCACATTCTCATTTAATATTGACGTTAAAAAAGTGCTTATTCTAAGTCTAATTTGAATAAATGATGTTTGATTTTGATAAATAAAAGTACATTGAACCTTTTCGCTCCCGTGCCTCGGAAAGCACGCGAAGCCGTTGGTTCCCGGCTCTCATTCGTACATATTTGGCAGTCAAAAACTCGAAAACTTGACAAGCAGTCTTACCAAGGGGTACGTGTTACCCAATAAAAGGATTGTCGAGGTCAGATAGGCAGTCGCTCCATATAAAATACTGGTATTTAGCTGAATCCAATTTGACTGGTAGCTGATTCCAATATAGTTCGTAAAGGCTAGACAGATTATGGTTACTGCGAACCTTTAAGTTCTTCCATTCACAAAACAAATTAATATAGATCAGGCGACTTTGTATTTTTGTGCTATCATTGTTCCAAAAGAGAGAAATGAAAATCTACACGACGAATAGCACCATCTCATTTTTGCAACAGAAAAATAATCACTGTTTATTTGTGGAATTAGATTTCAAATTGCTTGTCCTTTTCTAAACGCCATTGGACGCCCAATAAAAATCCGCTCGTCAATTATAAAACTAATAAGCAATTTATTTCAGACAATCGAAATTCGGCAACAAAGTGACTTCAGTTACCAAACTAAACACGGCTGCAATGACAGACCTCATAGACGCCGGTTACGACATCGGTAACGGAACATTCTTCAGCCTAGTCGCGAAAACGGTGGTAGACAACTCTACCAAGGCGCTGGATAGCATACGGATAGCTAACCAAGACGTGGTGGATAGACTAACTGATCTAGAAGAGAAGATGCCTGAACTCAGGAACCTGACTGCTGTTGCCAATCATCATACCTCTATGTTGAGGACTAGGGTGAGTAACTTTTTTTTTTATTACGCGGGGAAATCCTCATGGATGTCCTCCGCCCTGGGGAGGGCGGAGGGGTCTGTCAGACTCTTATTGACTAAAACCACCCCGGTGTTCCGTTCTACACTTGCACCGGGGATCACGGGATGTAATGTGACTTATGCGATTCTCGGCTAGTGCCGGCCTGCCTCTGCGGGTCACGTCTAATTCGGGGGGAGTGAGGTGTTAAATTCTCCCCTTTACTTTTTAGAGAGGTGCACGTGAAATACTACGCGTCGCTATCTCGGGTCCTAAGGAATAAGGGGCGACGGATTTTCCTAGATTCGTCGCTTCTGGACCCATTTAGGGGGGCTGGAAGAGGGCGTTATGCGTCCTCCGCTGACGCCCGGTGTGTCTGCTGCGGATTGGGTTAGCGGAAGCAATTTCCCGCTCTCTTACCGCAGTTTCCTTCTGCGAAATGATTGTTACGCAGAAGGATATCATCGCGTCTCAGGACTTCTCGCTGCCGATCATCGAGGTGTCCTCCAGATAGTCGACGCAGTGGTGACATCGAGCGTCCGGCTCCCTCCCTGTTTATGCGACACAGGTAGTTCCTAAAGTAACCATGCTCCGAGAGTACCAGTGTCACTCGAAGCGACAGGGAGCCGTGCCTTTTCCCGAGCCAGCGCTCGAGTACCGGCGGGACCGTCCTGATGGTGGTGGGGCCGGCAGGGTGTGAAAACCTTTTCTGCTATTCCACCACTAGGGTTGCGCGAAATTGTGACTGACGCAGCTCCAAATGTTATTGCGTCAGCTACTCAACACGCGCCCTCGAGTCCTCGCGCCATCGATATAGTGACGCGAGTACTTTTGCCTCGAGGTCCCAGGGCGGGCATCCGGCCAGTACACAAGCCACCTCATAGGAGGTCGTGCGATATCCCGTGATGACCCTGTTGGCCATCGCTCGCTGCGGCTTCAGCAGGACAGCGATGCTGCCGGCCGTCAGGTCAGCCGCCCAGATCGGGGCCCTATACAGGGCCATCGATCGCACGCTCCCCACGTAGAGCCGCCTACAGGCGGCGCTCGGGCCCCCCAGATCGACAAGCACCGTCGCCTGCGCCCCAGCCGCGCCCAACAACTTGGGCGCCAGCCGCTGGAAGTGGGGGCCGAAATCCCACCGGCTGTCGAGCACCAATCCTAGGTATTTCATGGTGAACTCGACAGCTATTCGAAACCCCTGCCCAGGATGAATAACCTTTTTAGGGTTCCGTACCGAAAGGGTAAAACGAGACCCTATTACTAAGACTCCGCTGTCCGTCCGTCTTTTACCAGGCTGTATCTCATGAACCGTGATAGTTAGACAATTGAAATTTTCACAGATTATGTATTTCTGATGTCGCTATAACAAAAAATACTAAAAAACAGAATTAATTCTATTATCTCCAGGCGGACAACTTACGCGACTTGGCAGAGAGAGAGAACAACAACTCGCGCACTCAACACGCGTACACCGCAGCCTCTGCCTACTCTTCAATAGTACAAGAGATTGGCGACGCCAAGAAGGCGGCTGATGATGCAGAAGAAGGTGTCAGGAACATCACTCAACAAGTAAGTAACAACAATCATAATCAACGTTTTATTAGCAGGCGCTAAATGAGTCGAATCGAATTTTTAACCACTGACTTTTGTATTTTATATTTATTTCAATTCTCTCTGATACCTCTGCTAACCGTTCCTGAGAAAAAGGGTCCAAACGCATAACTAATTGATCCTATAAAGGTTCCGTTTTTACCTTTTTATAGAAAGTTATCATGGCCAATTTTAGGCTGTCGTTCTATTAGAGACTAGCTCTTGCCAGCGGCTTCGCTCGCGCGGATCTTTCATCCTCTATACAACTCCTTTAGGGGTTGAATTTCAAAAAATCCTTCCTTATTCCTTGTCTACATTACAAAGGGAACCTCTGTGCAAAATTTCAGCTTTGTAGGTCCAAGGGTTTGGGCTAGGCTTAGATGAGTCAATCAGTCAGGACGTTTTATTTATATAAATGTGCTAGGTAGCTAAGAGGTGAAGCTATGCTACGAAATGATGTTTGTATTAATATTCCCTCGAAAAGTCATTGGTGAAACGGAGTGAGTAAGATGTGCAACGAAGATTTAAATAAACCTTAGTTTTATTTAACCCTATTCCAAGCTACGCTATGACAATCAAACAATCCTATTGGTTGGTACAAATCTACAGTGTGTAACAGAAACCCTATTGCTATCCTTAAGCACTTAAGATAACAGCTGGTATAGAATCACTATACATCGTTTCAGCTCTAAATAAAATACTCTAAGAATTGATACCAAACGTTCAGTTTCATATTTTTCTTAAATTCAAATCATAACAAACGTGTCACCGCACTACGTAGGTCAATAACTTTCCACGTTACTTGCCAAAATCACGATAAATCTCTTCCGAGTGGTGTGTTTTTTTTGAAAAGTTCGGTTTGAGTGATGTGTTTATTTCAATTTGAAAAGTTCGGGTTCTACTATCAATGTACTAAAAATTCTCATAACTTCCGAACATGTAGGGATAGGAATAAAAAACCCTTCCAATATCGTTTGATATCATCCAAAAAAGCCGTGCCCTTGGTTTGTTTAAACCCTTTCCGTTACACTTTGTATAGCTACGCTGCGTAAACTGGTTTCAGATGCTTCACTCGTGAATGTTTATTTGTGGTCTCATTCCACGTTCTCAAGATATCGACAAAATTACATAGGAATGTGTACATTGGCTCATTTTGATTAATTAATTCTGATGAGATCACAAAATTAATCAAAAGTGATAACTATTGATACATTTTCTGTTCCGACGTTATACTTCGAGAAAGACGCCGAATGAAAGTAAAAAAATAGCACAAAGTGCAGCGGCTGATATCAGCTTTAGCACGTCTTTGTTGCAAATCATATTTACCTTCACATTGATTCATCTTGACACTAGGACCAGTTTAATCAAATATTTCTTCTGACAGACAAACCTACTCAACAACCGAGTGGTGCCAGCTCGCGACAGGTCCAGGAGTCTTCTGGAAAGCGCTACGAAGGCTCAGAACATCGTTGAAAAAGCTCTGAGTCCTAACTTGACGATCGCGGAACAGAAGCTACAGCATGCGGTCCAGACCATGGCCTCCGCTGATGATGACAATAATGCTATACAGTTGTAAGTTTTAGTTATTATATCAGACTTCGTGGTTAAACCTATATACTTGTTTTAACAAAATAATGAACGAGACAGGTCATTATTTTGTTCGGCATTTTTGATAAAATTTTACAAGTTTTGGATACAAGCGGTGTGTATGCGGCGTCTCTCAACAGATAATGGCTCACTTCCCATCTTACACCGCATGCCCTGCCAGGTGACAAATGTGGGGACCTAATGGCAGCATCAGCAAATGGTATTCGCGTTGCTGAATTTTGGGCCAAACAATCTACACATACACCTCACACATATACCTCTATATATATTTAGAAAACTACACATTTAATATACATTTTTTCGTGTAATTTTTTCCATCGACACGCTAAAAAAAAGAAGAGGTAATTATTATGAACGCAGTTAACCTAAGCATTTTTCATTTTAAATATAACGATCTTCCAATTTAGCGCTTGTAGCAAAGATGTGAAAAATGGCCAGTATCCCAATATTAACATACCATCTTCTTCCAGTTCCCTTCGAAAGCCGCCACCTTTCTCTTTAGCCCACGAGGTGGTTCAAGCCGACAAGGTGAACAGCACCGTCAAGGCTACCTTGGACATCATGTCACAGCTAGGAGCCGACCTGGCTGCCAGCAAGGAGTGGGCGCAGACGCTGCCCAAACTAGCTGATGATGCGCAGAAGATGACGTCTAACGTTGAAAACTTAGGTTTGTATACAACATTATAGACCCCTTTTCACGAGGTAAGTTGTCTAAGGCATACAATATAATTGAAGCAACAGATGAACGGCATCGCCCAAACACCGCTTAGCCGGTGCAATTTTTATTGTTGCTTCAACTTAAGGTATGCTGCGGGCAACTTATTTTCCCCGTGTAAATCAGGCTATAAAGACGGCTATAAGGTTGTGCGATGTGGCCAGAATTCTCACTTAAGGAGAATCTAGTCGCGGGCTCGAACTCACTGGTGGGCCTGGCTAAAAAGCACGCTGTCTGGTGAGACATGCCTGGTGAGGCATCGTGTCCGACAAAGGTAGTACCCGTGATGAGCAGTAAACGCTAGTCTACATGCACAACATTATTGAGTGAGATCCAGGATCAGTTATAATAAAAGGGTGTGAAAAAAAATATGAAAAGTCCTTCGGAAGATCGGGTTTTATGAAAAAAACTGCATTAATCAATGACCAATAAAGTTCATTGAACTTTTCAATATTTCAGCTTTGTCGGTACCGACTTGGTTTTGGAGATTTCACACTTATTTTATTACTTAAACATGCCCAAAGATAGGTTAAATTAGCAAGAAAAACTAATCTTTGTTGGCTCATAACTTTTTAATGGGTTTTTATTTTAGTATTCTGTTTCCGTACAGACAATATCAGCCAATATAGAGAGCAGTGGTGACCCAGAGGTAACGGCCGCGAATTACAAGTTGTAGGTCGTGCGTTCGAACCCAGACATACTTTGTGTAAATAATTTCATCACCACTGCTCTCAAACAGTGAAGGAAAACATCGTGAGGAAACCGGCATGTCCTAGAACCAAAATTTCGAAGACATGTGACATCTACCAACCCACACTGGGCCCGCGTGGTGGATTACGGCCCACTCCCTCTCGCCAAGAGAGGAGGCCTGTGTCCCAGCAGTGGGAACGATATGGGCTGATTATGATGATGATGATGACAGACAATATTAATAATGAGAAAAAACCATACCATGTTTAATTTTTTAAGTACATTGTCGAACAGTGGAGTAATACACTCCCAAAGTTGGTATAGAAAAAATGTCGACAAGATGAATCTTGTCGACATTTTTTCTTGGTGAGCTTAAGGTGAACCTTAAGACCCTTCCCGGTCCGTCTATCGTCAACGAAGAACTATTGTAAAGCTTGTTGATGAGCAAGGTTTATATGCAGTTGTTTTATTTACTTTTAGGGTTCCGTACCCGAAGGATAACCAACGGGACCCTATTATGCTATTATATAAATTACCCTATTTACGCACTGCATTCAATCTGCTTTCGAGATCCGAGTTACATCCGAATTGTAAATAAAACTGAATTTATAAGAGCGGTTGTTGCATCAAATATGCCACTATCTATTAGCACTGTTAAGTCTGTAGGTTTTGAAGAGAAACAACCAGTTCGAGACGCTAAAAGGTACTAGGTTTTATTTCGTAAAATACCAGTAAGAATAACAAAATACAATAGCGGGCACAAAATACAATAGCGGGCACAAAATCTTCCGAGTTTATTACCCAATCACTGCACAGCACGTATTAGCCTGTAGTTCACTGTACTCACACACAACAGGAGCGCCACCATCGCGGTCGCGGCACAGTGGCTGTAGCAGAGCGCTAGGGCTCCACGGTCGGTCACTCGCTCGGCCGGGGCGCGCGGCGCACTACGGGCATTGGCATAAATGATGATGCTGCTACAGCACCATAAGGGTGTTGCTTAATTGAGCCGACCCGAACGTGATGCAGCGAGAGTAGATGTTTTACGGATTTGCCGACGGGCACGAGCCAAATGAAAGCCAAATATGTGTACTATTTACTTCGGGTTGGTCGTTCTACAAATATTGCCAAATAGAATCTACCGTCGCGCGTCGATGGATTCTTCCAATCAACCACATTAATCTAGTTCTAATTTCTATGTTTAATGGTGTACATGAAAGAGTATTCTTCTTATCTTATCATTTTCTCCTTCAGTAAAGAAAATCGAGCAACTAAACCCGAACATCACACAGACGTATCACACCGTGAAGCTCAGACAGGAAGACCTCGAGCACAACCGCAAGGAAGCTGACGCTAAGCTGCTCAAACTGAAGGAGCTCATCGAACAGGTAGAACACTATGTTGTATTTTAAATCTTTATCCATTCAGATAGGGTTCAGATTTCACCAGTCAGAGCGACCGCGAACACAGTCGCAAGGATGAAAAGCTGCTCAAACTGAAAGAGATCATCGAATAAGTAGTGTGCATTCATTCATTATTATTAATTTATGAGGAAAGTTCCTGTGTAGCCCGCGAAACTAAATGATAAATGATTTTATTTCTGTAAGTAGGTTTGTTCCAACACTTTTACACATCAATCATATTTTTTAAACTTTATGAGGTCAGCGTTTCCTATCTGACTACTCTGAGAAGAAAGGCCGAAACAAACTCGAAGGTCACAGTCTCTTTTAAAATCCAGACATAATCTAGGTCAGATATGTGAATACCATGTGGATTGGTGTCTGAAATGGTCTTTTGAGGAAAGAACCACACAGATTGAGTGGATCTGTCCAATCAGTGCTTGCATTTATCAGTAATCATGCAGCTCCACTCAGAACTTAAGGAGCTCAACGATTTGACGAACAATACCAAAGAAAGGACATTTGGGTCGGCCGCATAAACTACTCAAACTGCCAGCCAGATCATGATTAAAACTAAATGAGAAAAAAAAGAAAACAAACAAAATAAAAATAAAACACCCACACAGTCATCACATTCATTACGCAAACCATGTAGATTAGTGTTTAATAGGGTATTTTGAGGAAAGAACCACACAAAATGAGTGGACCTGACCTGTCAGTGCACGCATTTGTCAGTAATCATGGAGCTCAACTTAGAACATAAGGAGCAAATTAAAATGTGCTTACATTTGCAATTTACATTTATACCTAGTAAATTTTACAGAGTAAGTTCGTATTTTATACGTAGGTTTGTAGTTAAATCCCTTTGGCTGTACGTCTTGTATCTGGCTGGTTTTGGTATCATTCAATAGATGACATTTTTCAAAAGAAAAGTTATAATTGATAACGATTTCCAAATCCAAATCGGGCTACCCACGCCAACGACGTGTCCTCTCAAGCAAACGTTTTCGCTCTAGTAAAGAATACTCCTGCGCAACAAAAAGGATAGATATGAAGGATAGGTTTTCCAGTTGTTAAACGGACATTTATAATATTAGGTCTTTACCTATGAAATTGCCGTTTTGCAGTACTGGCCATTTCAAATCAAAATAATTTTTGTTTGGGTAAGAATTCTAATTTCAAATTAATTTTATTTTAAAAACATGGATTTTTTTTTCCAAAAGTAGTCATTTGTTTATTGATTAGTGTTACATTTTCATCGCATTTCAATCTTTTTCGTCATCATGGATACGTTAAAAATTCGAGTAATTATGGAATATGAGTACCGTCGTGGCAGCAACGCGGCACAAGCGGCACGCAACATCAACGACGTTTACGGAGCTAACACTACAAACCAACGCACCACCTGTTATTGGTTTGCTCGCTTCCGTTCTGGAAATTTCGACCTGAAAAATGAACCTCGCGGTCGTCCGAAGACTTTGGTCGACAATGACGAATTAAAGGCGATTGTGGAAGCTGATGATACACAATCTACGGCTGAATTAGCAGCAGCTTTCGACGTTAGCGTCAAAACAATATTGGTCCATTTGCGTCAAATTGGCAAGGTAAAAAAGCTTGACAAATGGGTGCCCCACGAACTCAATGATCGTCAGCGCGAAGTACGCGTCGAGACGTGCCTTGCACTGCTCAACAGACACACAAATGAAGGAATTTTGAACCGCATTGTTACCTGCGATGAAAAATGGATTCTGTTTGATAACCGCAAGCGCTCAGCAAGTTGGTTGGATCCTGGTTCAGCACCTAAACAATGCCCTAAACGAAAACTTACCCCTAGAAAAGTGATGGTCACTGTTTGGTGGTCTAGCGCCGGTGTGATTCATCACAGCTTCTTACCAAACGGGGTGAGCATTACTGCAGATGTGTACTGTGAAGAACTGAACACAATGATGGAGAAGCTGGCACATCTCCAACCAGCATTGGTCAATCGCTCGTCTCCGCTGCTCCTGCACGACAACGCGCGACCTCATACTGCACAGCAGACGGTCTCCAAGTTGCAAGAACTGGGGTTGGAAGCTCTCCGTCATCCGCCCTACTCACCAGACCTTGCGCCTACAGACTACTACTTTTTCCAGAATTTGGATAACTTCTTAGCGGGAAAAAAATTCAATACCCGAGAGGCAGTACAAAATGCCTTTGAAGAATTTGTTGCCTCCCGTCCAGCTGATTTCTTTAAGAAGGGCATCAATAAACTGCCACTGCGATGGCAAAGATGCATTGATTGCATGGGTGATTACTTCGATTAATACAAATAAAAAATACATGAAAAAAAATCGTTTAAATTTTTTCATACAAAACGGCAATTTCATAGGTAAAGACCTATTATTAAACTCACCGAATGTAGATCAGGACTGTGTCCCTGTGTGTTAATAACTAAAAAAAAACTTTTTTTAAACAAAACTTTATTCTCTTTTTTATTATTTTCAGGCCCGCACAGTAGCCAACCGTATCCAAGTAGGAGTCACATACGACCGGCTCACGACGCTACAACCACGCTTGCCGGACACCGTGGACGAGATGTCCACGTCCACACACGTGTCCGTGTACTTCAAGACGAAGGAGAAGGATGGGCTCATACTATACCTCGGCAACCCGAAGGACACCATGCTTAGGAGGACTAAATCGGTAAGGAAGCTTTGTTAGTCGTGCTACACCCTGGTTCGGATCGGCGGTATTATGTTATGATGTTGACTTGAAAGAATTTCATGCTCACTGACGGTGGCGCATGAGTTGGATCATTCGGTTCCCTAAAAAATGGCCGCCGTTGGTTGAAACTGTCATCTCTTAACTGGCGGCTTATTTAAATCTTATATTTTGAATTGTTTCTTTATTATTATAATTTTTTACATTGTTCTTACATATATTTAGAAGTAAAAAGAACAACGTGCCCAGGAATTTGTAATATCTTGATTTAAAAGAGCGTCCTTGGAGTTTCTTGCCCGTTCTTCTCCTTTGAGCTCTACGTTTTGGAATGGGAAACTAGCTTCAACTTACTGGTTTAATTGAAACATGTGCTTTCAGTTTGCAAAATATTAACATTAACATTCAGTTTTGCCGCGCGGCCTGAGGCATTCCGGACCTAACATTCCTGTGGCACCCTTTACTTCAACAGGTTATTTTAGGGTATTCACACTGGAAACCTTTGTTGAAGGGACACTGTAGTGTTCACTTCTGCTGCCTAATACCTTATGGCATTCCTGCTGATATATTATATATCACTAGCTGACCCGACAGACGTTGTCCTGTCCATACAAAATTCCCATAGAAAATGTAATTTAAGTTTTCCCGATTTTTTGGCAGTTTCCTAATGCACAAAAAAAAAATAGATGTTGGCCGATTCTCAGACCTACCCGATAAGCACACGAAATTTTATCAAAATCGGTCAAGCCGTTTCGGAGGAGTATGGCAACGAAAACTGTGACACGAGAATTTTATATATTAGATAAGTCGCTTGGGCGGAATTCGATTGCGCCACGAATGAAGTAAAATATAGTATTAGATATACCAAAACAAAATAAGGATTTCGTTATTGTATCCTCCTATTTTAAGTGTATTGAGGGTGTTTTATACATTTTGCTCAGTTGGATGCAAAAGGTCTTAGTGTGGGGTTGATGCAACTTTTCTTTAACATTTTGTTGCTCTAGGTATTCTACTTTGTAATTTTGTAAGTCAAAATATTATGATTGTCAAAATATTATGATTGTCAAAATATTATGATTGTCAAAATATTATGATTGTCAAAATATTATGATTGTCAAAATATTATGATTGTCAAAATATTATGATTGTCAAATCCTTTCACGCATCCTTCCAACAGTTAAAAGTCTCAGTTTATTACCTACTAGCAGTTCCTGCTGACTGTTTGATTTACAGTGGTTATTTAATTCTATTTTCCAGGATGACTTCATGGTAGTCGGGGTAGAGAACGGCTATCCGTACCTGAAGATGGACATCGGGGACAGCGCGGAGTCAGGTCGGGAACCCGCCAGGATCGGCAGCGACAAGTTCGTAGCTGATAACCGCTGGTACCAGGTCATTGTGGACAGGTATGACAATCTTTGTCTGTATGGCAATGACCACCCACAGTTATCTACGCGGAATCAACTTGAGCCACTCAGAAAGAGCTTTATGCCTATAGCGAAAAATAAGTCATTCACCTCCCGTCGATTCGGACGACCGCGACGTGACGACACAAGGATTTGTATCATGGCGAAGTTACATCGTGGTGAATTTACATCGTGCCCAAATTGCGTCTTTGTGAATTTACGATTGCTGAAGTGACTAAAGTGTAGTGATATGTAATCGGCTCAAGCTGAATCCGCGTCGACAAATGTGGTCATCTTTTCGAACACTCTTTTCATTAAAAATTTTAGCAATACGTAGTCGAAAATATAAAATAAACGCTACAGGTAGAAGTCCTTAACATTTTCATTCCTTGACACTACATAGGCCTTTTAACATAAACTGACTACTGGCGTCAAACATAAACTGACTACTGGCGTCATATTAATTATATTTAACAAGTAGCGATCTGCCACCGCTTCACACGGGTGTGTAGTTAATGAGACGAAGGCCGTATATAACGACTCCCCGTGGCGTGGACGGCAACGGGGCATGCCTGCCGACCGCCCGTTTTGCTGCAAGCAATCTGAATTAAAATCTGTGATATCTTCTCAAATATTCATTTTAGAGATATACATACTGTAAAGAGCAATGTCGATCTCATTTAAATGCACACCGTATCTAACGTATTTCATTGTATAACGATTAAAACTGTATTGTTTAAAATAGCTTCGAATAATAACCCATTATTTTTACAGTAACAAGTAAAAGATAATAATGGTTGGTTATCCTTATATTCAAAGGAATTTCATATATTAAAAAAGGTGTCTCCCCTTTTTTAATATATGAAATTCCTTTGAATATTATTTTGATATGTCTTGTATGGTTTAGCCAAGGTTAGCAATGTAAGCGCCCAAATATATGTATTTTTACGACATGATTACAAATCTTTGAAATTGTCCGTTCTTCTTTACTATATTAGGCATGTATTATAAATATAAACCTAACGGAAAAAACCGTATCAAAATCCGTTGCGTAGTTTAGAAGAAATAAGCGGAGAAACAGATAGACAAAAAGTGACTCTACTTTATACTATTATGAGATTCTATTCTTCCAAACAAAAATAAAATAATAGGTCTTTACCTATGAAATTGCCGTTTTGTATGAAAAAATTTAAACGAATTTTTTTCATGTATTTTTTATTTGTATTAATCGAAGTAATCACCCATGCAATCAATGCATCTTTGCCATCGCAGTGGCAGTTTATTGATGCCCTTCTTAAAGAAATCAGCTGGACGGGAGGCAACAAATTCTTCAAAGGCATTTTGTACTGCCTCTCGGGTATTGAATTTTTTTCCCGCCAAGAAGTTATCCAAATTCTGGAAAAAGTAGTAGTCTGTAGGCGCAAGGTCTGGTGAGTAGGGCGGATGACGGAGAGCTTCCAACCCCAGTTCATGCAACTTGGAGACCGTCTGCTGTGCAGTATGAGGTCGCGCGTTGTCGTGCAGGAGCAGCGGAGACGAGCGATTGACCAATGCTGGTTGGAGATGTGCCAGCTTCTCCATCATTGTGTTCAGTTCTTCACAGTACACATCTGCAGTAATGCTCACCCCGTTTGGTAAGAAGCTGTGATGAATCACACCGGCGCTAGACCACCAAACAGTGACCATCACTTTTCTAGGGGTAAGTTTTCGTTTAGGGCATTGTTTAGGTGCTGAACCAGGATCCAACCAACTTGCTGAGCGCTTGCGGTTATCAAACAGAATCCATTTTTCATCGCAGGTAACAAATGCGGTTCAAAATTCCTTCATTTGTGTGTCTGTTGAGCAGTGCAAGGCACGTCTCGACGCGTACTTCGCGCTGACGATCATTGAGTTCGTGGGGCACCCATTTGTCAAGCTTTTTTACCTTGCCAATTTGACGCAAATGGACCAATATTGTTTTGACGCTAACGTCGAAAGCTGCTGCTAATTCAGCCGTAGATTGTGTATCATCAGCTTCCACAATCGCCTTTAATTCGTCATTGTCGACCAAAGTCTTCGGACGACCGCGAGGTTCATTTTTCAGGTCGAAATTTCCAGAACGGAAGCGAGCAAACCAATAACAGGTGGTGCGTTGGTTTGTAGTGTTAGCTCCGTAAACGTCGTTGATGTTGCGTGCCGCTTGTGCCGCGTTGCTGCCACGACGGTACTCATATTCCATAATTACTCGAACTTTTAACGTATCCATGATGACGAAAAAGATTGAAATGCGATGAAAATGTAACACTAATCAATAAACAAATGACTACTTTTGGAAAAAAAAATCCATGTTTTTAAAATAAAATTAATTTGAAATTAGAATTCTTACCCAAACAAAAATTATTTTGATTTGAAATGGCCAGTACTGCAAAACGGCAATTTCATAGGTAAAGACCTAATATTTCGTTTTTTTATCAACAGAGTCGGACGCAACGTCAAGCTATCAATCCGGGAACCTCTAGACAATGGATCAGCAGACTACGTGCACTCAAAAGAAGCTGTACTACCAGGACAGCATACGATCTTCAACTTGGACCGACAGAAGTCCAAGTTGTACGTGGGAGGGGCGCCGTCGGATGCCAAGCTGCAATCCGTCAGTTTCCCTGCCTTTGAGGGCCAGATTGAAGAACTGATGATCGGAGACACGCCTGTGGGCTTGTGGAATTTCGCCAGCGCTGCGAATTTGAAGGGGGCTAGGCAGAGGTTAGAGTTTTTTTATTTTATTTATTATGGGAATAAATATATACATTTGAGGTTACTAAAGATGTTTGCTTGCAAAATTATGATTTTATATTTGAACAATAGGTAGTTTAATGAGAGAGATTCAATCAATGAAAAAAGAGAAGATCAACGAAACAGTTTTTATTTGATAACTTAGGATGTAATTTGAAATTGCCAAAGCATAACAACATCTACCTTAGTGAAAATTTTACGTGTACTCCTGGGGTCGTCTAACGCGTAAGACGTAATAAAGGCATAATTATTCCAATGCTAGAACGAGATAAAGCTATGCAGGATCAATAACAGCACAATCCATGCAACAAAACAACGATAGACCCAAACTTAATACGTCCCCGACTGTAAATTCCTGTATTTTAAGAAAATTCGCATTCCAATCTGTCAAAATACCTATAATTTACCTAGATTTTTTCAAGTTTTTGACGTTGTTTGAGCGATTTCTGATGTAAGACAAGTAATTCCTTATCCTCCCGTCTACCCAACCAGAGACAAGCTCCTGGCTCCACACACGGGTCCCCAAGAGTACCGTTTCAACGGCCGCTCACACGTGACCATGCCGGGCCGCGGATATCTGACGCCGCAGAAGAACCAGGTGCTACTGTTCTTCAGGACGTATGCACCCGATGGCCTGATATACCTAGTGGGAGAAGGCGCTTATTTCTTCTCCGTCCAAATGCAGGATGGAAGGGTGTTCTTACAGGTAAGGAGTTTTTTTTTTTTTGTGTGTATTAAGATGCTATTTGAAATAACCTGGTGAAAAGACTACTCCATCGAGAAATATGTTTTGGAGGTATTAGCAGTATCTTAAAAATATGTATAATGATTTGCAATTATAACACTAAATTTGATGTTGTAACCGTTTTAGGTGTAAAAAAGGCATTTGGAAAGTTTCCAAGTTATTTTTTACATCTACAACTAAATATTCGGTGTTAAGATATTAAATATTGCATTTCATAATCAATATTTTAGGTCACTAGTTAGCAATATTACACATTTCCATACAGTAATATCGCCAAATTAATCAAAACAGTGAAATATTTGACAGCTATTTGCGACGTTGTCAACTTTCAGAATAAACGCTCTTAAGGTAGCAAATTCCGCGGATAGGTGGGATAGCCCCATACTGGGACATTGGATACGCCTACATTCAACTGTGGCGTAATAATAAATATAGTTTTTATTTTGTTTTTTCTCCAGTAGATGTAAGTACTAACACTAGTTTCTAAGTCGTTTGTATACTAACCAAATGGACGTTTATGGGTCTGAAATAAAAGATTTTTATTAATTTTTTTTTTATTATATACTGAAAAATAAATTAATTAATAAAAAAAGTGTTGCAAATCACAGAACAGATCTCGAAGGAAAAGCATGCGCTTCGGCAAGCATGTTCTATATTTAGAAATACGTGATGTTGAGATCGATTATATAGGGTTAAATAAAATTAGCTAAGCTAGCCAAACTCCGCATAGGTACGTGATGGGTATCGAAATCTAAACGATTGCGTTGGGATTTTTCGTTTAATCAAACAACTGGCTACTTTAGCGAATACTCCAAAATAAAGACCATTCCTTCTTAACCACTTACATTTGTTGGCAGGTTTCCCTCGGCGACCCATATGACCTGCTTATCATCGGCACCACAAACTCATACAACGACGGCAAGTGGCATAGACTTGATGCCGCTCGAATACTCAACAAATGCTCCCTGAAAGTGGACCGCGAGATATTGAAGATGGATTCCGTTGCCAGAGATGACTCGATAGGTAATTTTTATTTGTGACTAAATATATTATGACTAATAAAATAAATTTAGTGTGAGGAAGACAAATACATTCGATTGAGAGTGACTTTAAATAGAGTCCATAATAACATCTAGGTTTTAAGTGTATTTGAATTACTTTATAATTGAGTTCATTCATAGAAGATTTAGCAGTTTCCAAATACTTTACCCTAGCGCATAACGAACCTGATTTTAGAACTAGCGTGTTAATTCATAATGTTGGCAGCGAGTTAATATTACTCCAAATTTGCCAAACTTTTTCATTCCCCGACCGTATTGTGTGATCTGCATCATATTCACTTAACATACTTTCAGTCACAATCCAGGAGTTTTGAAGATAACTCGTGATCCATTGCTTCATTCGTTTTAAAAAATTGTTTGCTCAACAACATAAATAACCCAATGAACAGTCACATTTAAAGGCATTGCGGTGAATTGTCACAGTTATTTTTTTCAGGTTTTGGCTTCTGTTGCACGGTTTGTGCATTTAGCCAGTGTCAAGTAATTTTTTTTCGATCAAGTCAATGGCCCGATATCGGGCACGAAGTTACAAAACAGTCATAGTCGTCTTTAGTCAGTCAAGTCAAAGTTATTGTAAAGCGGTAGTAACTTTACAACAACCTAATATGAGTTTTTGGGGGGAACACAAAAAGTCCACGTTAGTCACTTACTTTCACCTTCACTACACTTGTGCACTCACATGTAACTAAATTGAATAATTCACTACCAAAGGTATACAATTTAATTCGCTATTTCACTAAATTTCATGAAAATGAAAATTCGTGCGACATGTTCCAACCCGATCCCGCCAAAAATTCCAATTGTTATAGTTCTCAATAAATGAGTATCGACTACAGGTGCCCTGGATAAAATGAATTTCGGTGGCAACAACAAGGGTATCGTGGAAGTGACTAGCGCCGGATTCGACGGGTGCATCCGACAGATCAGCATGGATGGCGTCAACATTGACCTCAGTGAGAACCTGGAGTCCATCGGCATTGCTTATGGCTGTCAGGTCAGTCTAGTTTTTCTAATTTGTGTAATGCTCGGTTCCTACAAACAAAAACAGATCGTTTTGCCTACCAAAAGTAACATGGTTTTATTTCCAAAATGGACAAATAAATAGTTTCGTGAGCTAATTTTACCTATGATAGCTACTTTTAAATTGGGGGTCTACTATGCGCAGGTTAGGCCTTTGCTTCATTATTGGTAATGATACAAGAGTCTTCGTTTTAACCTACAACTGTCCGTGAATTATAGGAATCGGCCATAAGTCAACCAGAAATGTTAATGGATTTATGGTATGCAATACAATAAAAGAGGAACCAGTATGCTTAAGAAATTAGCTAAGTCATAATAGGGAATAGGCGAGTAACTGAAAACTTCGGAGGTAAAACAAATACTTCCAAATTCCCATTATAGTCTGAAATACATAGTAACAGTTTCTAACTACTATACTTTGTTTTATGTAATCATATAAATACTTTTTTGTTGCATGATTTTACTTGTGGTAATTCTGCGAATTCTTCGTATTCTTCGAGAAGCAGATTCAATTCCCACACAGAAAGAATATGGTTTTCTTTGTTCTCTGTGTGCACATGCACACACATCGCTTTCCATCAAGCGTGATTGAGGTCAAGAGCAGGCCCATTTAGTAATAAAAAAAACAGTGGCACTCCGGGAGTGCCGACAGAAGTGAAAACTTGAACAATTACGTGTGTATTTTTTGAATCGTCAGGAAATATTTTGTTCATTGTTCAACGTACGTTCAACGTTGCTCGTTCGTACGTTCGTGTTGTCAGTGGTGTCAGTAACAGTGTCGCGAGTTCAATTGTTTTTTCCTATCTCAAAAAATGCCCAGCGCGCCTAAAGAAGTTTTCACTTCAAAAATAAGTAAGAAAAACTTGTGCGATTTGTTGTTCAAAATACACCGCCGTTTCAGTAAAACTTGATAAGTATTAATAATATTTTATTTTCTTCCACCAGTTCGCGTCTCTGGTATCTCTGTCGGGCAAGGACAGCTACCTACGCTTCGTGTATACCACGACAGAGAACCTGCAGCTGACGCTCAAGTTCAAGACATCGAGCCCTGACGGGCTGCTGTTCGTGTACGTCAGCCGCACGCAGACTACCGCCATGGCCGACAGCATATCACTGTCGCTCATCAGAGGTACGTGTGTACATACCACGGAGAAAAGAAAGAAGCGGAGATGCCACATGGCAAAATCTCTTTAGAAAATAGCGTCGCCTGAATGCGGGTGAGAGGGGGACGGGGTTCGACGTACCCGCCCATTTCTGTGCTATTGCAGCGCATTTGTTTACACAGCAAACTGACGTCATATCCACAGAGCAATATGGCGTCCACTGCGTCCAGCGTTTTCGTCAAATTACGCGCGAAATGTGAAAATGTAAAATTTTAATGCACTTTTATAGCACTAATCGATTATATAAAAATGTTGTGATTTTTTAGTGGTTAGCATTTTAGAATCTAACAAAGCCACTTCTAAAATAGGTGTAATACCCTATTGCATAACACACTATTAATCTTAATCTGAATCATTTTGCAGATTATTGCTAATCCATTGTTTCATATGTCTGAAAAAATGGTCTGCTTAGCAACGTATACAATGCCATGAATGTTGTGGAACTGTTAAAATTAAAGCGATTCCTACTGATAGTGTATTACGTAATCACCCCTCTGCAGCTGACTCCGTAAATTTGCAGTATTATAGGCCATTTCATACAACGGTCAAAGAATGACTGTTGTGACTTGAATATGCAGACTATCTAAGTCACTTTGATATACTATTAATTTCCCTTACTTTACAACTAACGAAAACAACAAAACTGTAATCGTTTCTTGGTGCTATTTGTTTCTAAACCACTTCCATTAAAACGTTGAAGAATACCAGCGTGCCCCCCTAAAACCAAAAGTTTCAAGCCATGATTATGGTGTCATCCTAACTGAGGACGCCTGAGTCCCAGCAAACATTATATGCTAACTATACATACAAAAACTCACGCTATTTCTACATGGTGTAGGAAACTACATAACGTCACCTACTATGATTGATACTCAATCTAATCTCAGTCTCAATCTGTAAAGTACCTACATTTTGACAAGTTTTTGACATTGAGTGTCGCTGAAATGAGATTACGTCTGGATTTTTAACGCTTTAAGTGATGATGTTTTTTTTTGTATTTCAGGTAAACTGGTGCTGATGAGTCAGCGAGAACAGCTGGACACGGGTCTGAACACGTACAACGACTCGCAGTGGCACGTGGTCACCGTCACACACAACAACAACGCGCTGCGGCTGGTGATCGATGACTTCGACTACTTCAGGTACAAACCAACATCACTTTCTCGAGACAGTTCATGTAGAAAGTAATACCTGGCTCTTTGGTCTCGGGGATGCAAACGCGACAGCTGAGCGTGGGGGTCCTGGTTTTGATAACCAGGTCGGGGCAAAGTGTTCTTGGGTAATTTCTTAGCCCGAAGTTTGGAAGTTGGCGGTGTGATGGCTCGTGCCTCCGTGCGCACGTAGCCGGTGCTCCTGATATCTCCGGTCGTGTTGAATAAACGTTACCAAACTTTAGAGGCAGTGCCAGGCACCTAGCTCGCATAACAGATGGCCACAAGATTTTAGAGTGACGACCGCGTACCGGAAGACGTAACTTTGTAAGGCCTCCTACAAGGTGGGCCGACGACCTGGTGAAGGCCGAAGGAACCCGCTAGATGAAAAAAGCATATAACTGGTTGAAGTGGCGGTGCTTGGGGGAGGCTTATGTCCAGTACTGGACATCTTTCGGCTAAAAAGATGATGAAACGTAGGTAACGTTTGCCACCCGACCAGAGTGATTGCTGTCATCTAACTCACAAATCCAGGGTGGCAGGAGAACAACACGCAACCTGTATTCTGTACATCATTCTGAACCAGAGCGGCAAGGTGGCTGTTATTAATAATCGAAAAATAGAATCATTTTAATATCATTATAAAGGGTAACTTCATTTAACATGTACAAACCTTACGTATCCAAACAGTGTTATGAATATGTTATCTATTAAAAAGTTAGCACTTAGCCACACTTATAATGATATATGTTGTGTGTTGAAATGAGAAGATTTAACTTATTTAACATTCTTGAAATAAATTCAGGATTTATGATCTTTTTGTTAATAAAAACAGAAAAATCACAGTTTGAAATAAAACAATAGTAAGCGATCATAAGTTTCAAAGTCAAAGTCAAAGCATTTATTTCAAATAGGCATATAAAAGGCACTTTTGAACGTGAACATTTACATTAAAACAGAATTGATTCTAGTCGGCCTTTTCAAAGGGTGTTTTCGTATGGAGAAAAATAGGCAAAAAACTCCACCGTTACTCTTTTAAATTGGGCAAAGTTGCGTACGACCACTGCTTTCAGATGTGAATATTTTCTTGTTTCTTTAGAGCGTGATTTTTCAGTAATCGGATTTTTATTTGTTATGGATAAGTTTTATCTGTATCAATCCATACCAGACGTAAGTATAACGGGTCCGTTGCTCTTAGACCTGTATTACTGTCTCCCGCCTGTACTTATGCCACTAACTGCCCACCCCAGCACGGACACCGCGCCTGCGCCGCTGCACATCCTAGACGGCGTGCTGTTTGTGGGCGGCGTGCAGCCAGGCTATGTGGTGGGCGGCAAGGTGGGCTCCAAGACGCCCTTCAGTGGCTGCATCGCCGATGCCACCATCAACGGCCGCGTGCTCAACCTGCTGGAGCCCTTCAGCAACAGTAGTACCACTTTCGGCAGGTGTGGCAGTACCACCACCACGGGGGGAATCAGTCCAGGTAAATTTCTATATCAATAAACGTAAGATAAAATAAAGTCGCTTTCCGTGTCTGTCTGTGTGACTGCGTTGTTATATTCAAATACTAGCGACCCTCGATGCCTCTTCTTCAAATGGTTTTAACGATTTGACAGAATATCGAGGTTTCTGTATTGTTCTTAGCGTATGGAAAAAAGTTCAACCATCTTTGGCCCAAAATTCAGCTGCACGAACTCCGCTCTGTATTGTAATGTTTAATATGAATGTATTTTACACATTAACCTTTCGGAATAAATTGATCAAATGATGGATAAAACTAATCCAATATTCTTTGTATAGTTTAGCAGAACTAAACTGTCACAAAAACATAGCGATATTTTTTTAACTTCTTCCCGTGACTTCCCCCGCGCGTGAAATTTCTTTTTCCCACGACCCATCCCGTCGCATCGCATCGCCTGCGCTATTACATTGTTTTCGATTAGCGTTATTTCTGCTTTTTTTGCTCGGGATCTTGCGAGTCCCAGCGTGATTTTAAGTAGCCTATATTTTAATCCGACTGGTAGTTTCAAACAATGGCGCGTTCAAACAAACAAAATAACAAAAAAACTCTTTCTAAAAGTTGTACCAGAAACAACCGTACATTTTCATAGGTTTCAACTTGGAATATCTTTATTCTGCGTTTATTAGTAAGAGGTTTTTTTTTTTTTTTTTTTTTTTTTTTTTTTTTTTTTTTTTTTTTCTTTTTTTTAGCTTTATTATTAGTATGCCTGCATATGAAAATCTATATATTAAGTATTTTAATGTTGCATGAACATAGTTAAAAACAAAATCCACACACTGGGACTGTAGGTGCAGACGCAGTACGGTAACTACTCAATAAAACATGTGTAACTTTAACCTGTTACTTCGTACAAAGAAGTGTAGTCGTTCTTATAAAAGGATTTTACGGAAAATTAATCATTGTTTAACATAACAAACAGAACACGAAATTGCAGAACGTTAGGTGATTTGTGTTTTTAGCTACCCACTTATGTGGTCAATAGTTCTGTGTTACTACCAAATCATTATTTTAATACACAGCTATGTAATTAAATAATAAATGGTTTTATTTCTGCAAGTAGGCCTGTACAAACACTTTTACACGTCAAACATATTTTTCACTTCTCATGCTCTAAAAAGACGCCAATATAGCCCTACGCAGCGGGACTAAAGTAACCACTTTAGTCCCTAGGGAGTAAAAAGTAATTCGTTTTTTAATTTCGTTCATGTGACATAGACAAACTCAAACAGCCAGTAAATATACTATTATCTGTGGAGGTTCATTGCGAAAATGTTGAGAGTTTTAGTTCCATGGTTTTTGCCAAGGTGGCGCCATGTGTTTTAAATTGTTAATCTGTTACTAGTTTAGAAGAAAAAAAAGACCGCGAAAATTTCAGAATTTTTGTCGGGTGTAAATTTGTTCGGCTTTAAATAAATGTATTAAGAATGTCCAGTGACAAATATTATGTTCCTATATATATAGTTCCTTGGTGAAGAGTTTGACGTTGAGCAAAGAGCAAAAGACATACCTAAATTTTGTGATTTTTATTTTATTAACCGACTTCAAAAAGGAGGAGGTTCTCAATTCGTCGGAACCTTTTATTTTTTTTTATGTATGTTCCCCGATTATTCGAAGATGGCTGGAACGATTTGGATTTTTTTTTGTTTGAAAGGGTATACTGCCCAGGTGGTCCCATAACCATCAAGTCAGGATCTGATGATGGGATCCTGGAGAAATGAGAGAACTCTTCAAATTTTATAGGCACGCGAAGCGATTTAGGTATTTTTTGGAAGAGTACTTTCGCGGAGTGGTCTCATTTCAATTTGGTGAAGATCTGATGAAGAACTTTGGAGATAGGCAACGGAACTCCTCAATAAATGATAGCAAATGGACTGGGATTGCTGAAATCTCATGTCTGTTTATTGCTTACACCAGTTCATAACATAACATCACGCCAGTATGCTGTGAAGGGGTAAGCACATGTGAACCACTAAAAAGACAAAAAAAAACTTAAAAAAAAAAACAACCGACTTCCAAAAAAACACTACAAAGTGAAAAATTACTTCAATTTCGGAAGGCGGTGACAAAAAAATTCAAATACAGCTCCAAAGACACCGACTTCCGAAATTAAAGTAATTTTTCACTTTGTAGTGTTTTTTTGTTAAGTAATAATTTATTAGGTAAGTACATGTTCTTGTACTAAATTGACTATTTTTCTCGCACTCAAAGTGAAAAGTACAGTTTGCACCTCGAGTCTAAACGCCAACTTAATATACCCTCGGTTTCATTGACTCCCTCGCACGCTCGGGAGTCAAACCACCTCTGGTATATTATGGCTTCGTTTAGTCCCTCGTTATAAAATATACTATTGTTTACTAGATGAGGTCGGCGTTTCCAATCTGAGTACTCAGAGATGAAAATCTGTAACAAACTCAGAAGTCACACTCTTTTAAAGTACAGACATACCTAATTTTGGTCGGATCATGTGAAGATCATGTAGAGTGTTGACTTAAATGGTATTTTGAGGAAAGAACCACACAGATTGAGTGGATTCGTCCAGTCAGTGCACGCATTTGTCACTAATTGTGCATCTTAACTCAGAACTTAGTTCACTCAGAATTAGTTTTAACTATTGGATAAATCTTCTACTTATATTTACATTTTCGAGTTTCGGTTAGCTATTGTTCGTCTGTCAGGAAAGGGATGTTCACTTCAAAATTAACGAAATAACATACATATAATACAGTATACCAAACTTTACAAAAATAAAGATTTTTTATGATTATTTTCGTCTAGATCAAGCACAATGGGCCGCGACGCCGCGCACAGACGTACTGCCGACGCCCGGACTGCCGGGTGTTAGCGAAGCGCCGCCTACTAGAGGTACGTATGATTCCAATGATCAAACATACGCAGTATAAGCTGGTGATCTAATGTGCGAACCAGAACGTTGTTATCTACGGTAGTAACTAGTTTTTTTTTAAACATTTGGTGCCATTTATGCAAGATTTTGGAAAGTTGTGCTACGATACCGACATGTTATAACGTGAACGTGTTATTTTGACAAGAAATTTAAAAGCGTGTTCAAATCTTTCCATATATTATCTTACTGTCATGTGTTGTCGTGGTACCGTGGACGTCACGTTAGAAATTATAGACAGACAGAACTTTATATTTTGCTTCATTCAACGTTGACACGTGGCCGACAAAACATTTACGTAAGAATGAACGTTCATCTGCCCATTTCATTTCATAGTGTGATCATTCGGAGCGCAAGTGAATGATGCCGAAATCCAGTATCGTTGGATTGGAATACTGAACAATTGAATGTTTTAGGTACAGGGGAGGCAGTATTCCGCAACGCGGTGCTACCCGTGCCGGGCGCTGAGGACACGACAATTGCGCCGCAGACGACCACGAGTACGTCGTCTCGTCCCGCCACCACGACCACGCGTCGCCCGCCGCCCAAGCCAGAACCCGGCTGTGCGCTGGCGCATGACCCCTTCTACTCTACTGGGGACCCCGATGTGGGATATAGATTCGGTAAGACACTACTATTTTATTTTCAGTAATATAAATCACTTCTTAACCAGTCGCTCGCACCAGGAGTTTCTCGAAGGTTATTTGTCGATTTTTGACAGTCGTTATCGATAGTATGCAGCCCAAAACTCAAACTCAAAGAATTTATTTCAATTAAACCATTTACAGGCACTTTTGAATTATCAAATATTTGTAATACTTTCGCTATGGTGCAGCTGTCCGCAAGGTCTAATTATGACTCCCATGCTGCAACACGACACTTGGGGTCGCTTGGTTTTTGCGGGGTTCTGAACCCCCAAGTCCCTCAGGCCCGGACGATCGTAGCGGAACCGAATGGTCCACTGCGGCTAGGTACTCGATCATGGACAGTTTGAAAAACCAGTGCATGCACGGGGCAGAGGGCGATCGGCCGTCCATTCACCACAGCTCGACGAGGAGATCACCGAGTACTACGAGCGGGATCCTTGTGGAAGTACGCTTATGGTTGCGGCTAGGTTTGACGTAAGCGTCTGGAAAATGCTCAATTTTGAAGGAGTTAATTTTTTTTGTAGTTGAAATATTGGTAAAGAAATTTGCAAATTCCTGAGCAATATCCGAGAGTATCGCAAATGTGGGATAGCGGGAAGTGTCCAATGTGTAATCAGTATTATGTATTTTGTTGTTGGTGGTTCCATTGCTAACAATTTTTCAAACTAGCTTAATTTTATGTTCTGCTGATTTAACCTTGTTTCTAAAGAATAAAGCTTTAGCTGCTCCGCAGCTATTTTTTAAAGTTTAGAGTAGTAAAAGTTCCGTGGAAAACATTACAAATAATCTTTCTCTACTTGTCCTGATGCCTTTAGTTGCCCAGTCACTGAATAAGAACTGACGGCAAATACGTGTCGTGTTACCGAGTACCTAAATGGGTTGTCGAGGTCAGACACTAGGCAGGTACCTCTTGTAAGACACTAGGCAGGTACCTCTTGTAAGACACTAGGCAGGTACCTCTTGTAAGACACTAGGCAGGTACCTCTTGTAAGACACTAGGCAGGTACCTCTTGTAAGACACTAGGCAGGTACCTCTTGTAAGACACTAGGCAGGTACCTCTTGTAAGACACTAGGCAGGTACCTCTTGTAAGACACTAGGCAGGTACCTCTTGTAAGACACTAGGCAGGTACCTCTTGTAAGACACTAGGCAGGTACCTCTTGTAAGACACTAGGCAGGTACCTCTTGTAAGACACTAGGCAGGTACCTCTTGTAAGACACTAGGCAGGTACCTCTTGTAAGACACTAGGCAGGTACCTCTTGTAAGACACTAGGCAGGTACCTCTTGTAAGACACTAGGCAGGTACCTCTTGTAAGACACTAGGCAGGTACCTCTTGTAAGACACTAGGCAGGTACCTCTTGTAAGACACTAGGCAGGTACCTCTTGTAAGACACTAGGCAGGTACCTCTTGTAAGACACCAGTAGTCGGCTGCATCTGGTTTGACTGGAAGCCGACCTCGACATATTTGGACGTAGTTGCCGTTGGGAAACAGATAGGCACTTGAAGATATTTATTAATCAATCGATAAGCTCAGCCAGTCGCGTAGGCGTCTTTAATTGAGTCATAACCTTTTCCGCTTCCAATTTTGTCCCAACCACCTTTTTAGGATCGTCAGAACATCTAACTACGCCCCTGTGCCCCTTGTAGTTTACCAAATAAGTATTTTATCCAACTGCGTTGAAACTCTCATAGAGCATAATGTTCTTAACCTGCGCATTTATCTTGTAGAGTTATTTTATTTGGTGTGCAGTAAATTTGCTCCTAGATAGTAATAATCTGCTCTCAAATCGGCGAAGGAAACCATCTGTAAGAAGCATGTAGAACCGAAAAAACTAATACATGAGACATTTACCAACCCGCACTGTCCCAGCAGTTACATTATAGGCTATTATTTATTTTGTAAATGGGTTGTAATAATCGCTCACTCCATATTTCATGCGAAAGAACTGGCGAATTTTAGATACACTGCAGCCTGTTTCCATTCTACGAACCTCTTCGACAGTATAGACGCGATGTTATATGTTACGCGTGAACTAATAAGCGTGTCGGTCTACAATGAACGTGTTGTTCAGGTACTCGGAATGACAGCCGCATCGAGTACTCGAAGCTGCCGGGGCGTCACCTGCAGGGCTTCGACCTCACCATCTCGTTCAGAACATTTGACCAGAACGGTGGGCTGGTGTTCTACGCAGCCGCCGACAAGGACCCCTTGCAGTTCCTTGCGTTCTACATGAAGGATGCTAAGGTATGACCTTTGATTTTACACCCAATATCCCTTTACCTCGTAGCCACGAGCTTCATGCTTAAGTGTCACGCGTCTTCTGACAGCGACTGCGGAGGAAACAGATGAAAGAATTGGCTTAAAGCATGCCACGTTACAGCACGACGAGACTTACGGAGTGATGGATGGAAACAGGTGACGCGCGCAATTGTCTTGACGCAAGTCACATCGCTCGATGGCGGGAACTGGGCTGTATAGGATTTGATCCTTACCACCAGCACCGTTGGGTAAAATAATACGATAGAATACCAAAAAGCACCTGTATTTGTTGAACCATAGGGGTCCCTGTCGACTATCAAATTATGCAAAGGAATGTTGAAAGATCCATGTAGCATACGAGTATGCTTGGGCGCTTCAATGACATGGACGACGTGAACGCGTTGTTGGTATATGGTTTATGTATGTGTGTGGCATGCGTATGTATGCCATTTTACTATTGTTTTTTTTTTATTAACTTGATTTCGGCAATAACGCCTTTTATTATTGACTATTATTATTCATTACTTGTCCACTTCTCCAGCTCCACTTCACCTTCAACTGCGGCGGTGAGACTGCTCTGATCTCATCAACACAGACGTACAACGATACAGAATGGCACACGGTTACGCTCACTCGCTCGGCTGGTCACGGCAAGCTGGCGGTGGACTCTGAACTGGTTGGTGAGACCAGCGCCATCTGTAACGCGCCCGCGGTACTAGCCGCGCCGTACTACTATGGCGGGCTCAGGGACCTCAATCACAATATTAGTGATAATCTCAAGGTAAGGTCGCGCATAATAATTGGTTCATTCATATCGTAGTTCTCTTGCCCTCATCCCAATTTATTTGTGCTCGGGGCAACATGAATAGCCGTAATTTGTTCATTCATAGTGTTGGTATTAATTACTTTTTCAAATTGTGATCAACATAATTAAATACACGCCGTTAAGGTTACCATAGAGATTATGTTGTTTACTAGTCAGTAGAGTAAAAGTTGATTAATGGCTTAAAGAGAAATTTGTGATTTTGTATGAATCTCTTTTTTTTCCAAAATTATGTTGAAAGGTACAAACGAGATTCATTTAACGTCAAACATAAACAAGGCGTAACCGAGATCGTTTCAATTACGAAACTGACTTCAATATCGCCAGCCTTATACTGTTACACTGCAGGGAAAAGCTTCTGCTCATCAAAGAAAGCATTGAACGCCACGCGCGCTCAAGGCGGCTTGGTGATTTTGGACTTAAATTAATACAAGGTGAATTTTTAGTCACCGTTAATTTTTTTCAGGGTGATAGTACCCATAAAACTGAACAACTTTCTCCAAGGAACATGTGTCGAAATATGAATAAAGAAATCGGACCTCCCATATAAAATCGATCAGCTGACTATTCATTTTGCATGGGAGATCTATTTTTACACGCTTTATATTAGCTTCACTTGTATGTTTGTTTGTTTGTTAGTTTGTTTGTATGTAACCGACTCCTTTGAGCGCGATTTTGACCCACTTTAAACGGTTAGATTTCATTGAAACTTTGTAAACTTGTCGAGGACCGATGACAATTCAATAATTTAAAAAAAAATTGAGAAAAAAAAACACGTTTTTGCAGTTAGCAGAACTAAAAAATAGAAAATAAATAATAGTTTAAAAAATTAAAAAACACGCTTTAAAAACCAAACTAAAAAAGGAGAAAATAATTTAATTCAATTAAAAAGCGTGGGGGTGCTTGACATTAATTGATTATAAACTTGAACTTTGTATTTATCTGTGGGGGCTTGTAATTAGCAATTTAGTTTTATATTATTGTTTTTTAGAATGTAATTAGTCTGTAAGCCTTCCAAAAATAAAAAAAATAAAAATACTTAAATAGTATTTACATTACAAACGTACGCAATAACGTTACAAAATACGCGCTTGGACGAGGAGTTGCGGACACCAGCCAGTTATACGAGACTTCTTACATCGAAATATTCTTGCGCAGGAATTCTACCAGCCGTTCAAGGGCTGCCTGAAGGGGCTGATGATGAACGGACAGCACGTGACCGACGTGTCGCTCCGCGTCAACTCGCTGCGCTGCACCGATAACGTCGAGGAAGGAGTCTACTTCGGGGCCTCCAGTAACTTGCATAGCAACTACTTGAAGGTAATACTTAATCAGTTTCCAATGTATTATGATGATTGCAGTAAGCATACTTTATTCCCTTCACGTAAAGCTTAGCTGCCTAGCCATTTCACAACTACGTTGGGGTCGGCTTCCAGTCCAACCAGGTGCAGGTGATACCAGTATTTTACTTGCCTATCTGACCTCCACAACCCAGTTACAAGGACACAATACCCCATGCCAAAATTTGTGGACGGTCTTTCGGCTGACTATCCGTAACGACTGTCAAAGATCTACGAGTGACAGACGATACGATTACAATGTTATACGCAATCTTCAATAGCACTATACTCCATTTGAAATAAGATTAGACATTAAAATAAACCTTTTTACACGCTTATATTAGCTTCACTTGTATGTTTGTTTGTAACCGACTCCTTTGAGCGCGATTTCGACCCACTTTAAACGGTCAGATTTCATTGAAACTTTGTAAACTTGTCGAGGACCGATGACAATTCAATAATTTAAAAAAAATTGAGAAAAATAAAATACGTTTTTGTAGTTAGCAGAACTAAAAAATAGAAAATAAATAATAGTTTAAAAAACTAAAAAACGCGCTTTAAAAACCAAACTAAAAAAGGGTAAAATTATTGAATTCAATTAAAAAGCGTGGGGTGCTTGACATTAATTGATTATAAAAATACCTCAAAAAGCACCCCACGCTTTTTAACTGAATTAAATTATTTTATCCTTTTTTAGTTTGGTTTTTAAAGCGTGTTTTTTAAACTATTATTTATTTACATTCCGTTCAACCGATTCTGACTTCTATACCGTAGGCATAAGGATGGCATTAAAAGCAAAAAAGTAGTTACAATACCAACTGTTTACTGCAGCTGCCATTTGTCATGCCACCAACGCAATAGAAGTCAAAATCGGTTGATAGGACTGTAAAAAAGTTTTACTTAAATGTCTAATCTTATTTGAAATGGTCTAGTCATTCTGAAATCAAGTCAACACTGGCGTAAAGTTTAAACGAGAATTTGAATAGATATTACATGTAATATTTTTAGGTTTACTGTAAAGCTAAGTAACTTGGTGAGTTATCTATTAAGATCTATCTGTAACACGCATGTTATTGGGGTTGTTTGCTGGAAGCTTTTCCTTGAAACAGCGCTGAGCGTTTGTCACTTTCAAAGTGATCTTGAATGCAAACCGACCAATCGACGACAATACAAAACACTTAGCGCTGTCTCGCAGCAAAGCTTTAAAGAAGAAACTCTATTGGCAGCTGAATGAAAATCGTCTAGCGGAACTCATTTGACAGTTTCCCTTTCCATTACAGCTCCTCGAAAACTTCAAAGTGGGCGACGAGGTATCAATTTCCATGGAGATTCGTCCTCGCAACAGCACGGGACTGCTGCTCAGCGTCCACGGCAAGAAGGACTATCTGGTCCTCGAACTACTGGAGAACGAGGTCGTTGCCAACGTAGAGAATGGCAACGGACCCTTCCGTGCAAGCTACTCGCTCGGCAACAAGTTCGCGCTCTGTGATGGCAACTGGCATAAGATACACGGTAAGCTAACTGAGAGGCAATTGTCATATTTTTAAAAGCGATCGACTTCTAGTCAGTGTCTATGTCAAAAAATTCTCTAATTTTGTGTGTCTAATCACATTGAGTGTCGCTGACTAGACTTTGATGCATACTTTACATTCTTATTTGTTTTTTACTATATATATACTTGTTAGTTTGAAAAAGTCTTCCCTTTAAATAAGCGATCTTAATTATATGACCACCACTGTATAAGAACTCATGACATCTCAAATAAAACTAAAAACAGTCGTATAGTGTCATATTTATTACAAGTCGCAATAATTAACAAAATTGACACAATATTAATTAAATAGGTATCTTTACATGAAACTATAAAACATTGACACGATTTTAATTATAACACCTTGACATGTAAATATGGGGTTAAAATTCTGAATGTAGACATTACAAAAGTGTGCACTGTTAATATTGATGTAAGGCTATGTGTTGAATGTTCCCAGTGGTGAAGTCCCTTTACGTGGTATCGGTGGGTGTGGACGGGCACTTCTCGAAGCCGGGGCTCGGTGCGTACTCCTCGACGGACACTCGCTCTGCGCTGTACATCGGCGGGCACGAGCGGGCCCTGCACAAGGTGCGCGGCGTTCGCTCCCGACGCGGCTTCACCGGCTGCATCAAGAACATCGTCATTGGAGAATCTCCCGTCAAAATACCACTAACAGCCGCCGGCAGAAACACACACGTTGGTGTTTGTCCCGTCGACTAGTGGAATATCTAACTACAACCATCGAAGTATCCAAACACGAATTAGCGAACTGCATGGAAGGGCCATCCATAATGTAGCGATTGCGCCAACCTGGTGTGAGGCCACATATTTTGCAATTTTAAATTAAACCATAAAGTAATACTGGTAGAGTTTACAATGATCCGATCGTGGTGAAGTTCAGAGTTTAAATACTTTAGATTTACACGTGTGACGTCTCGAAACTGATGACTAACCCCACACCTTAACACCCGTTGTCACCCTTAACTTGGTACATATATGTGTCGGCGCTTTTGCTACTCTGGATATGATCGGAGTCAAAACAAAAGTTAATATTATTATATCATATATTTATATCCAAGTGCATAGTTATTTGAAATAATGTCAAGTTATCAAGTAATATTTTTGTTGTGTGATCGTGTTTAAAGTAATGTGCCTTTGAATTAATTAAATTGTATTTATAATGGACCTCTGAACTTACAAAAGAAGAAAGTCTAAGAGATACGACTGACATATGAAGACTATAAAACTGTTATTATGATTAAATAATAGGTCTATGTATACCAACATTATAAAATATATATATTATTTACCATTTAAATGTATTTCTTATTTTCTTCTCATTCCTTTTGGTAATTCTCCACCAACGTCTGCACATAGATTACATCTTCACTTGTAAGTCCCTTGATGACCATGAATCAAATGTCGATTCGCTGGAACCCAACAGGCTTGACTGCTGCTGCGATGCTTAAATTGTTGCCATATCCTGAAAATATTATTGCAATACGTTTTATTAGGTACATGACATGACCTAACTGGCTATTTATGAGCTTTACTACCTATAGGTTGACCACGCCCAAATCCTTCGGGGATGGCTAGTATGAAGTAATGTTTTTCCATGATAAACACACCTTCCATCTTTCGTGATCGTCGTTTCATCGCTCGTCTTCCAGTTTTGACGGATCGGTCCAACTCATTTTACTATTTTCTTATGGAACAAATCTAACTTAGAAAGATGTATTATTGATTCTAATGATTATAAATCTGTAAATACGTACATGTTATAGTCGCAAATCATATTTTGATCAAGTAACAAGCTGACACTCACCTGAAAATTGCAAAAAACGTAACAAAGTTTGAATTTCGCGCTCTACCACTGCGCATTCACCTTAACTTGTAACACGCAGGTGACGTAGCGAGGCACAGAGGAACACACGGCGGGCGCGGTTGCACGCGTTCCCGACACGCGGATTATAGGCGCAACAGGCCCCGTGGCCTATAGATATAGGCACGAAGCGAAATACCGAGGGGCGGACCGATACTGCCGGCTGTAGGTCGACGACAGGGTCAACGAAACGCGTGCAGTCACCGGTTACAACGGTCGACGAGCGACGGGGGCTAAGACGCGGCGGACCGCGCGGTAGGCGTGGCGCTAGCGCAGCGCGGTTAGTTTGGAGGCGCGGCGGCATATGCAGGAGGCAAGGAGGGCGCGCTGAATACGCGGAGCAGTACGTGGGAGGCGCGTCGGGTAGCGCGTGATTCGTGGCGGAGCGCATGGTGGGCGCGGTGGCGTGCGATAATCACGAGCGATTGATAGACGCGGCAGGTCCTGGGGCCTGTATTGGTGAAAGGCTGGGTCGACATGGCCAGCTGTCGGCTCGGCGAAAGACCCGGGCAGAAAGTGTCGTGGCAGACAACGGAGAAAATGCAGCAACGTACTGGAATAAAGCGACCACATAATGACCAGGCTTAAAATACCTGTTAGTCACCGGGAGAAGCTTTTAGTCACTATCATAAAGGCAACCATATATGGTTAGTTACATTTGACCACAAATAACTGAAGCAAGTCTAAACCTACATGTCATCTACGATGCCAGCGAATATAGGTAATACTGTAATGAGCACCCAGTCCAGTAGGTACCTATTAGTTTACAGCGATAATACGCACCTAGTGGGCTGTATGGGATCCCAGCACCTTATTTTAATCAGTTAGGCTCATTTGCTATAGCCGTTCAGTCAAATGAAGTATTTTCACATAAAACAATTTGATTTATTAGTAACTGATAATAACGAGAAATTATGACGACGTCTATTCCCCTACCTATAAGTGTGAATAAACCGTAATGAATGGACTAGTTCTGTTCGGCGAGACTGTTCTTCAGTAGAAGTCTTTCAGTAGAGTTTCAATTTTCATCCTTACCTAAGGTACGACTTTTGGTAACACGCAAAGTTGCAAAGAACTGAACTTTTAAATCAACATTGTGTTATATGCAGTGTGTTCCCGTGGAGCACGCTGAACTATGAGACTGTTGATTTATGAGTTTACCCATTTTTACCAGAATAGTTGTAACGAAGATGTTGTAATAACTTTACCACTACTTTGTAAACATGTACGATAGGGCTAAAAAAGTTATCGACTTTTACTAAAAGGCACAAATTATAGCAATGGAATAGTGCACCGCAGTTCTGCATGTCCAGATTCTGGATGTCAAGTAGGTACACACGGCTCCACATTAGGCTATACATTTCCAGTATAAGCTGATCTCGCATTGTATAGGATTTACGTACAGTGCGAGATCAGCGTAAACTGGAAATGTATAGCTTGATGTGTAGCCGTGTGTACCAGTTTTGGTGTCCAGTCTTGTGGGTATGTCAAAATTAAATCGACGAAGACTAAAACAAAATTTTAAAACCCAATATTTTTCATTCGACTACTCACCAGAGCAATCAGTCGTAATGGCTAGTAAAAGAGCTGAAGATATCCCCACTGTGACACGTACCCAGCCACATCCCTCAGGTACTCTGTGCATTCTTCAGCAAAAAGCATTGGTTGGCTGTTGCACCTGTAAAGGAAGTAATATTGATTAGTATGAGTCGTATCGGGCTTAAAACAATAGAAATCTAGCAAAAAAGAGGGAAGCTTGTTATAAAAGGTTATACCAAGCCCAACAAATGAGTTATGAACCTTATGAAGCCGGTGAAAGGGAGAACGTAGTTTGTCCTTATTTCTAGTGTTTACGGTGTGAATATATATCACTGTTTTTAGTGTACCTGGTAGTGTTGCCCAAATTCAGTCTTGGTCTTGCAGTCTCGGTCTTGTTCTTGCGTTTTTGCAAGACCAAGACCAAGAACAAGACCGCGTATTTTTAGCAAGACCAAGACCAAGACTGACCGTGCAAGACTTGAGCAAGAACAAGACATAGCCTGCAAGACTCTTGCGTCTTGCAGCTAGGACTTAGCGCTATTTCACTGAGTAGTTAGGTGTAACAGTTCGGTGTATAGGTAGGTACGCTTAGGAATTCTATGAGACGCAAAAAACTGTATCAAAGAATATGAAAAACTGGACCTATGCGCATTACGACTAATACCATAAACATAGCGAATAAAAAAATATCAATTAAAATCAAACTGAGTGCATGCATAGTTATGTTTTAACCATCGGCACTTTGATAATGCGGCATCAAAGGTTTTGTACTTACTTCTCAAAGAAATTTGCCGCTTTTCGGAAGTACATGGTTATGATACACGCTTCTTTTGAAATCTAAAACAATCGTTGCCGCCACGCCGAAATCATAACATTTGTGACACTATTTGATTGCCGCCATAGGGCGTAGGTATACTCATGCAAGATAATTTCGAATTTCTTATCAAATCTTCAGTTATTTATTAATCTGCTTGATCTTTACTATGGCTATGTTAATTCAAGCTCACAATGTTCCAATTCTAATACGTTTTTCTAAGATTTAAAGTAAACTTTAATAAATAGTAATAGACTAATAGGTAATTGCAAGACTTGCAAGACTCTTGCTGCAAGACCAAGACCAAGACCAAGACTGGGAGCGCAAGACCAAGACCAAGACCAAGACCAGGTGTATTGGCGCAAGACCAAGACCAAGACTGGCTAAGTCTCGTCTTGTTCTTGCATTTGGGCAACACTAGTACCTGGCACCTAGCTGGTAAATTGCACGAACAGCACGTTTTTGAAGGGCAAAAATATTTTGAATATCAGCGGCTTTGCCCCACAGCAGAATACCGTAGGACATAACGCTGTGAAAATAACTAAAGTGGACTAACCGAGCTGTATCGACGTCAGTGTATTGTCTTACTTTTCTGACGGCGTAGGCAGCTGAACTGAGCCTTCCCGCTAGGCTTAATATGTGTGATCCCCACTGAAAATCTTTATCAAAATTAAATCGACGAAAACTAAAACAAAATTTTAAAACCCAATATTTTTCATTCGACTACTCACCAGAGCAATCAGTCGTAATGGCTAGTAAAAGAGCTGAAGATATCCCCACTGTGACACGTACCCAGCCACATCCCTCAGGTACTCTGTGCATTCTTCAGCAAAAAGCATTGGTTGGTTGTTGCACCTGTAAAGGAAGTAATATTGATTAGTATGAGTCGTATCGGGCTTAAAACAATAGAAATCATCCTTACCTGGGGTTCGTGTAAGTAGCAAAGGTAGACATGGATGTAAGAAGTAAAACGCAAGATAAAATAAAATATTTTTATTGTTTAATGTACGAAAACAAAGTCTTTGAGCATTTCGATTTCTATCGAATAGAACCCAATCCAATTTCCATTTATGGTTCCGATTTGCCATTATATCGCATTCTCGCATTTAGTTTTGCGCCAAACAAGCTCAAGGTCAAAAAGGAGTTTGAGGCGATGCCGATGTTAGTAAACGGCACGGCTCGGCCGTCCGAGAGCTCATGGTCGTCCCCTCTTCACCAGGCCAAATAATTCCCATTGACGGTTGATTTTCACGTTTTGTCTGCATCAGCTCTTGATGCGGTTGTCCTACTACGGCATCTTCATAAACTTGGCAAAGAGTGAGTCCAGCTGGACCTCCATTACCGTACTAGAACACTAGCTGACTGCAGAAGGTGTTCGTCTCTTGCGGGAGAAAGTGCAGGCGATCCAGGACCACCCTACTCCCAAGATCGTCAAGGAGATGCGGTGCTTCTTGGGTATGTTTAAGTTCTATCGCTGCTTTCTATCCTAGAACCAGCTCGCTTGCAGTCACGCTCAATGTCATCCACACAGGGCCTGAAACCAGAGAATATCAGCTGATTAGTTTAATGGAAGAATGCCAGACACTTTTAACGCTTGCAAACATGGTTTGTCCCAGGCTGCTTTGCTAGCACACCCAGACCCCAAAGCTGAGCATGCAATCTTTACAGACGCATCGGACACCTCAGTATGCGCAGTGCTTCAGCAGAAGGCAGGAAATTCATGAAAAAGACCCGTATGACTCCCGGAGGAGTTCATAAGCCTATCACTCACCAGCACCGTCGACTACACCGACTTCGAGGCGAAACACCGGCAACAAATGGTGAAGCTGTCTGCAGCGGCGAGTCGACACCGCGAGTAGCCATTTTACGTGCACAGCAGCGCTTGGCGTCATCAACACACGTCTTCCTGCGTCATAACTCCGTGCGCCGACCACTCGACCCAGCTTACCAGCGGCCATTTAAGGTGCTGCAAAAGGGCGAGAAAACATATAAAATTGAGGTTTAGGGCAGAGGGACAACAGCCATAATCGACAGGTTGAAGCCCACTTACCTCAACAACGAAGATGCAGCACTTCCAGCTCGACGACAACATCAAAGGGCGCCAAAGCAGCTCGGCCATCAAACGTCACCGTTGAGAGGAAGACCCGCGCCGGGCGAACTGCACGGTGTCAGAGGGGTGGTAGTGTACAGGTTACCACTGTTGGTTTCCAAATAAATCATAATATTGAAAGGCAATTGTAAACAGTACACAAGGACATTGCTTAACCTTTCTTAATTTCTCGTTTGACATGTCAGCATGCAACATGACAACAAACATCATTGTAAAAAATATGGAAACGCCGAAGTAGTCAGAAATACAAATAGTTTTGCTAAACATCAATTTTCATTTAAATCACTCCGTAAAATTAATACATAAGTGTTACGGAGAAATGAAAATTAAAATTGATTTTGCAGTAAAAGGCAACAAAAGCATTTTCATTCCCATCAAAGGTTTAATTGGGCACTCAGGGATTCCACTTTTTAACCGATTACAAAAAAGGTGGAGGTCATCAACTCGGTTGTTTCTTTTTTTAATTTCAGAACTGCTTCATTATTTATTATCTTTGAAAGTTCTGATTCGTGGTGTTTGAGTTAGCTTCCATATTAGGTACGTATTTTTTCCACTTAGTGATTAATGATGAATTTATAATAACTTCCTGTCACTTGTTATGTACTACCACAAATAAAGAATTAAAAATAAAAAGTTTATTCAAACATTACAATACCAAAGACACCGACTACCAAAATTAAAGTTATTTACACTTTGTAGTGTTTTTTTTTTGGAAGTAGGATATTTTTATTTTAGATAAACTTTTTTTATACAAACATAATATCTTATTATTAATTTTAACTTTAGTCTTACATTACTGACTAGCAACATTTGGGTTCAAATTTCAATAATCGAGTTTTTGTTTTTAAGGTTCTGATTCGCGGTTCTATCGAATTTTCTTACTCAAATATTTATTCAAAAGATGCTAAAACTTATAATAAAATTAGAATTATGAACAAGTATATAAAGTAAAAAGGGAAAAGCTCACTGGGCATCAAAGAATTCGTCCGCATCGCTGTCAGTGGGAAAAGTGCCCAAAAGGCTGGCAGCGTTGCCACGTTGGATGGCAACGCTGATTCTTTGAGCTAAGAATTGGCCAGCCACGGCAAGGCTCTGCACGTGAAGATTCGACCAACCGCTTGGCGATGTCTCGAAATACTCGATGAGCACTCGGACCCCACGGCCCTAGTGTTTCAACCCCAAACGGCTCAAACATATAGCTCCCAATAATGTTGTTATATTTGCGCCGTTTGAGGCTTTCTGCACCTGCAGCAGCCGCACCAGCACAGCCCGCCGTGCTCAGAAGATGGGATGGCGCGAGGGTGTCGACACAGGTAGCATCCCACACCAAAGGTCTACCCAACTTCCAAGGCATTATGGTCATTCCGTCTGGCCTCTTCCCATCGTCGCGTGCCAAGCCATTGGGTTCTAAGACAGCTGGCACCCCGGCGGTGACGAGAGCCCGACGGATGATGTCATTAATGCTGGCGTGCCGTGCCAGCCGACCAGCGCTCTTGCTGCAAGCAAGGTCATGGTGTCCGAGGCAATCAACTGCTTCACCGCACTGACAGCGATGCGGAGCCACGCATGGAGCACCCAGACGCAGACTTGTAGCGAGTCGGAAGGTAGAGTCACCCAGCATAGTACCTACATTAGGTGACGGTAGCGCCTGAAGCCATAGGCCCGACTCCCATTCTCCCACAGCCAGTAGGCGGGCGCGCTCAGCAGTATTGATGGACGTATTAATGAGATTATTCCGTACCAACCTGCAGAGCGGCTCATCCCACTGTCTCTGGGAAGATGGGTTCACGGGCTGAACCGTATTCGGACAAGCCATCTTCCAGGCGTTCATGGCATCGGTCAAACACGGCACTTCAGAGTCAACCTGAGAAGGGGCTAAGATTTTTCTGGTTAACTTTTCGGTGCTGTGGACCGAGGACAGGAAAGCCGGTAAGCTTACACTAGAAATTTTGCGGACGCCGAGCCCACCAAATCGGATGGGTAGTGTGGCTTGCAGCCACGAGCGGTCGTCCAATGCCACATTTAAAATGGATGTTAAAGTGTTTTGAATAATTTGATCGATTTTGTCTAAAAGGTGTGGCTGCTTCCATAAAGGGGAAGAGCGGAGAAAATACATTAAATTTGGACCGAAACAGCAGTATCTGATAAGGGTGAATGCGGAATGTGGAGTCTATCTGAAATATCGTTGAAATGTTTAATTTTGTCGTCAATGAAAGGTGAAAAACTGTCTTCTAGAATTGGGGAACCTAGGAGGTGCAATGAACTTTTTTCCAAAACTTTGATATCTGGGGCGATTGAATTAAATCTGTGTATAGTCGGTTCTCTGTCGGTATTGTCACTAAGGTAAATTTCGCGTTTTGAGTAATTGAGGTCAAGGCCGATGGATTGGAACTGCTGCTTTAAGAATTCAAAATCTTTTAGAACGGTATCTACGTCACCTCCTAGTGTTCCATCATCTAAATACCACACATTAAATTTGGAATTAAGTTGTTGTATTATAGGATGGATAGCCAAACTGAAAATGACTGGCCCGAGAGGATCACCTTGTTGGCATCCAACTGCTGATTCCAAAACGTTGTCTTTATATAACAATTTTGATGGATGCCTGTAGCACTGCCACATAAAACTATAAATTTCTGGTAACTCTTTTTTTACTTCAGCCAACAAAGTGTCCCTGTTAACGGAGTTGAAGGCATTCTTAACGTCAACCTTGAGGATTACCTCACCTTTACCGGCATTCAAAGAACTAGAAAGGGCATGTACGGCCTCGCAGCCCCCTTTGGATCCAAAACCAAGTTGTAGGGGTTGGAACTTATTTTTCAAAAATTCGCTGTACAATTTGCAGCATATTTTGGCTGCCGTACGCCTGTAGGTGCATCCAACGGCAATGGGTCGAATGCCGCCGTCCCTTTTGTGCAGGGCACATAAGTTGGCCCCATACAACACATCGACGACGGCATCATTCACACAGCCGTTGAGCATCAAGTTGATCAGAACCGCAAGGTCCTTCAAAAGCGACTCACCAGCTTCCCCGGCGCCTGAACTCAATAAGTCCTTTAAATGCTGAGGAGTCAAGCCATCAAGACCACCGGCGGAACCACTTCGGAAGGAGCTCACGGCTGCAAGCAACTGAGAAGCAGTAATATTAAAAGGGGTTGAATCTGGATCGGGAGGGAAGGGAGGGCCCGGAAAGGTGAGATCATCCGCAGGCGCTGGATGTTTACTCTCCAGGGCTGAAAGAGTTTCTGGAGAGTAGGGCGCCACCACATCGCTACTGAACAGTAGCCTGGCCGCTCCCCTGATGTCACCGTCACTTATTTTGGATTCTACATATGACCATATGCCTCTTCGTGAAGAGTTATTGAAAACCGGTAATTTTGGATCTAAAATAAGGGTCGAATTGTTGCAGTTATCTTTAATTTGGCTTGTTAATGTTTTTTTAGTTGCCAAACTTTTTTGGACATATAGAATCCTATAAGGGAAGGTGAGTAGTTGCTCCCAGGCGCTATAAGAATTCTCCTGGGCTGCAAGGCGGAGACATCGTGCCAAACTTAAAGCAACAGACCGCCTTGCACCCCGGGGAATTCTCTTTAAGACAGGGGTAGAATTTTTTAAGTTTTAAAGTGTTTTCCAAAGGGTTTGATCTGAATGAATTGAAGTTGTGGCTGGGGGGCACAAGGGTACACTATGAGGTTTGTGAACCTTGCCATAGTGTATCCGTAGCCCCCGTTCGCCTTTAAAGAAGCGTGGCTGGGAGCAATGGAGACATCTCACCTGAAAATCGAGCGATGTTGCAGGTTGACTGGCACTAATTCCGGCGTCGCGACAGGCGGCATTTAACATCAGTATAAATAAACTTACCTAAAACAAAACAAAATACCAATACCGTATAAAAAACACTAAAATTAAACTGTACACTATTTACACTGATTTATAATCAACAATAAAACACAAAAGTCAAAATAGTTGCAAATTTTCTGATTTTCTGTAAGCCACGTCACTACACTGACGGAAGACGGATGCGCCACAGACGCGCAGGCCCAGGGCGCCGCAGCGCCACGCGCGCCTGGAGCACCCTCTGCGCCTTGATGACCGGTCCCTGGGAGCCTCGCGTCGTGTAGTGTTGCGTCGTTAAACAGGCGTGGGCGTCGGGAATAGTTTTTCCAAAATATAATTTGCTTGGCGAAAACGGCATGGAATTAGGAAGTATATTTTATTATTAATTTAGTTTTACATTTACATTTAGTAAATTTTCTTGATTTCCATCGTTGCTCATCTATTCCTGTATTCATCGTTTTGAATTTCAGAATCTGTCTTTCTGCAAACAAAATAAAATATTAGTTGACCATTTTAAAAGATATCTAGTGACTTGTAGCATACTCTATGTATACAATGAAAAACGTAACACAAAAACATTTTATTTACTTAATTCACAAATTTTAGAACATTTACACCAATGGAGTACATAAATATACCCCAAAACAAAGACCGGCCTTACTTCCAAGGTGTTAGGGTAATTCCGTCTGGTCTCTTCACATCGTCGCGTGCCATAATTAGGTACATGATGGCACGCGGTGATGATATTACACAAAACATAGTATGGATATCATTTTAATTAAAACTTTTTTACCACAACAAACAACCGAGATCCAAGAAACTACGAAGTGAAAAGTTACTTTAATTATGAAGTCCGTGTCTTGGGAACTGTATTTCAGTTTTTTGCTAGGTTTTTGTTTTTCACTTTTTAACCCTACCCCTTCAAATACCACTACTTGCTACGTAAACAACAGTGACATACACTATTAGAACGTCATCAAGACACACTAAGTGGACTTGTAGTAGATAGTAGTATAAAAAAAAGGGAATAACCATACCCTATCCAATATAAAAAGAATTGTTGAAATCGGATCACAATTGCCGAAGTTAACGCGGAAAAAAACGACGACTTCAGAACCACCATCCTTTTTAAATCGGTTAAAAAGATAGAACCATCTTCAAAACATTGGTTATTTTATGTATAATATATAGATTTTATGTACGGTGATAGGGTCAGCCAACGTCGTGACGGAGCCGGAAGATGAGGGACCGAACTGAAAAAAAAACATACACATTAGCCCTGGCCCAGAATACCTGTTAGTCATCGGAAGAGGATTTTGGTCAGCAGTAGGATGCAGGGACACTATAGCAAATACGATAAAATAGTTATAACATGTGAAAGGAAATAAAAAGTGAGACACATTTGTGAGCACGTTTTTTTCTGGAATTGCCCCACAATATGTTTTAGGGATTCTAGTGTTACATTAACTGCAACATCTTTTCGATATTCTATCATAGGTACACGTACTACTTAAAGTTGTAGTTTCAGGTACAATGTATGTGATTTGTTTTCAACGTTATTTACATAATATTATACGTACGTTATTACCAGGTAACACAAGAACCTCTCATCTAAACTATCAGATGAAGGTTTATAAAATTCAATTTAGACAAATACGCTAGCTCACCATACCTTTGTACATCAGAAATTATACTGCTAACATTAACAATATTTAAGTAATTACACAGTTTTTATCAAATTTTATAGAAGTACCTGCCTACAATTTATAAATCTGTTAACATTAAATTTTAGGTTAAAGTAAGATGCGTTTTTAAGGTAAGGCGGTGCGGTAAACGCCGCGGGGCGCGCGGCATTGCACCCAGAGGCTCTGTGAAGCGCGCGGGAAAGCGGAGTACACGCTGTTTTCGAGGTGGGGTACGCGGGAGGCACGGCAAAATGCACGGGATTCATGGCTGGCGCGGTGCTCGAGGAGTGACCCGGGTAGAAGGTATCGTGGCAGACCCCGGAGAAGATGAGCGACGAACTGGAAAAAAATGACCACATTAGCCCTGACTTAAAAAAACCTGTTAGTCATGGCGAGAGATTTTTGCCCACTATCGTAAAAGCATCCATACATGGTTAGCTCTGTTTGACCACACTCTAATTTGTACTTTGTAGAATATCTCACCTTTTGAGAAGGTATCAACTGCCGTTATAGGTACTGCTCGTCATGCGGCACCCAGTGGCCTGGCACGCTTGAGGGGCAGCGCAAGGGTTGCGCCGCCCGAATCAACTGAAACAAATCAAAACCTACATGTCATCAGCGAATATAGGAATGCTGTCAAGAACACCCAGTGCAGTACAGCGATATAAGTATTCAACCTTTCAGTGGGAGCCAAGTACCTTTGTTGAATCAATTGGACTCATTTGATATAGTTTAAATCAACATTGTGTATAAATGCAGTGAGTTCCTGGTGAAGCAAGCTGTACTTCTCATTTTAAAAGTATAAGCTGCTGTTTGGGTACATACAAATTTATAGATACCGAAACAAGAAAAAGCTTGTGAATATTATGAATTTAAAGCATGTTGTACATTTCTTTTGGAATAGTTAGAACTCTCACCCTATTTGAAATGTAAAGAAACTGTTGTCTACTTGTGCAGTGTTCGACGCAGGCGCTCCAGCATTGTGTGAAGCGACGCGTCTCGCGGCATGCTCTAATCAAGTGTGCCACGTCGCTGAAATCTCGACTGGTGCTGGGGTGATGCGCAAACGCACCGCCTGACACCTTGAAAAAACCCAGTACCTGTCATCTCCGATGACTGTGAATGCCTGTACCATTTAAAATCTAGAGAAACCTTTACCTTTTAATTTATGAGTCCAATTTCACCATAAAAGTTTCAATTTCTCTTACTCTCTCACAATTTAATTTATGAGTGAGGTACTCATAAATTAAATTATTGTACCCCAAGAGAAATTGAAACTTTTAAAATACCTTTTTATGTGCAGCATACAGTAGATAGGTACCTAAACGATGACGAACCCGAAATATTAAAGACCTGTTATGTAAATAACAAGCCTTAAATTTATATTGAGCCCCAAAGGCCCTTATGCTATATTTATATTTTAAAATGTTGAACGCAAAGTTACTAACTTACTAAAACTATAAATCTGTTATTATGGCAACGTAGGCTTATGTGTACCATAATTATAAAATATACCTATAATAACCATTCAAATGAATTTGTCATTCATTTTGATGAGTATCCAATACAAAATCCAAAAACAGGTGACTTTGGAGCTGCACCATAACAGCTTAGCAAAGGTTTTTCTGGAATTACAAAAGACGAAAATGTAATCGATATCAAAGACTTAATAAGACTATAAAACTGTTATTACGATAAGTATGTGTTAAGCGTAAGTATCAAATTTATAAAAATTGTATTTACCCCTGAATGTGTTTCTCATTTTCTTGTCATTCCATTTCGTAAAATATCGAACAACCTTTCGAAGTTTCGCCAAAACATCTGTTCATAGATCCTTCTAGAAATGCGCCACTACAATTATCTCAAAAAGTTTCCTCTGGAATTAGGCCAACAACATAACTTCTCAACAAAGGTTCTTCCGTAATTATGCCACTATATCCAAACACACTTTGGATCTTTGCCGTTAAATCTCAAAATAGGTTTTGCTGAAATAACAAAAGATAAAATGTAATCGACACCACAGACGAATGTGTAAGTACTATAAAACAATTATTATGATAAGTTAGGCCTACGTATACTAAAATGTATATTTACCATGTAAGTAGCACCACTACATCTGTCCATCACCCTGAAGTTGCGCTTTATTATATCAACATAGGTTCTTCTGGTATTGCGCCACAAAATGTCCTTAGGGCGTTCTAGTGTTGCATTAACTACAACATCTTCTCGATATTCTATCATCTTCGAAGGCATATACGTATATACCAAGTTGTAGTCTCAGGTAAAATGTACAATGTGATTTGTTTTTAACGTTATTTACATATAATTATGCCTACATTATTTAAATGGAGTAAAATAATAAAAATATTTTTCTTGGTAAGATTTTCTCATCAAAACTATCAGATTTAGATTTATACAATTCAAGTTAAAAAAATATAAATTAATTATACAGTTTTTATCAAGGTTTGTCGATATCGATTGCAGTCATTCCAAATAATCAAATACTGGTCCCATTGAAACAAAAATTAGTGCGGTCCAATCGAATATTGTTTGTCTTCTGACCTTAGACTAGAGCCAACGTTTGTTAGGGCCTGTGTAGGTATGAAATAACAGTTCTTTTCAATCTGTCTAATTATTTGAATTTTCCAACATTTAAATTATGGAAATTTTAGATACATAGAGGCCAAAAAGGAGAAATCGTATCATGCTTCACATTTTCCTCAGTTAAATTTTCTCGTCATCATCAAAAGTCTTCACAAGGAAGTGTTACAATGCTGTTGAAGGTCTAACCTTGAAGGCTGGTTAGGAGCATTGAATAGAAAATTTTACTCGAGTCTTCCCTGGGTGAACCGTCTGCCTCTAACGCATTTTTACACTCTTCATTGCCTCCGTCCGTAACGGAGAGAGTACACGGCATGAACATACTGCCTCTCGATAACAAGCAACGAAAAACGGAAAGCTACAATTTTTTAACGGAAGTCATTATTGCAGTTTGGAACGAGGTTGGCAGATTTGTTCCGTTCCTGTTACCAACGAGAGTGGTAGAAGAGAGTGGCGCCAAGTGGCGATGTCTTTTGACTCTATTCGTAGACTAAACAGTAGTTTTTTTATCGCATTACCTACTAGAGTTACTAGTTACAGACATTTTCATCAAAAAGTGATTAGGTTCAATTTCACTAGGCTACAGTATAATAATACATACAAATAATACACGGTCACGCGGGCGTAAAAATATCGTGGCTGTGATTTTTTGCGCACTGGATTTTCAACGCACTGTTGTAATTCTAGCACTGTGTTTTTCGAAAAGCTGGGATGCACTCGGTTGGTATTTGTGCGCAATAAAAACATTTTTACGTCCGTGCGAACGTGATCTAACATGGAACGATTTTCTGGAGGTCATGATTAGTATGATAGGTATGAACTGTGAAAACTTCTTACGAGCCGAGCAACTTAAGCGCGCGCTGCGCTTTTGCGCGTTTACCCAATAGAAGAGCGAGCGAAGCGAGCGCTCACATGAGACAGCGAGTGACACGAACTAGGCGAGTGCGCTTACTGATGACTGAAGATGACCAAGCACTGAATAATAGCGAGCGTAACGAGCCCATCCTCTACGGAAATGAGCTGAGTGCGCTAACGCACGATGAGAGCGAACGGAGCGAACTCTTTCATAAATAAAAGCAAATGAAGCGAGCACAGTTTATTGCCGAGCGAGCGAAGCCAGCCCTATGACGCCAGGACTGAGCAGAGCGCGCTTATTTAAGCAATGCACGAGCGGGATGAGCCGAGCGCGCGTGCACATGACAAGAGTTAGCGAAGTGAACGTCTTCGCATGAACAGAACGTGAAGCAGACCAATTATCAAAACGAGCGAGAGGAATCAGCTGAAATACCCTACGAGTAGGTAATGCACGCTTTCAAACAGAGTTTAGCGAGCCTACTATCACACCTACTGCGCTTCGCTCACTCGTGGCGAAGGAAGGCTTACTCCACACGCTGGTCTCGAGAGAATTCTTTCTCCTCTCGCTCTTTTGAAGAAGGCTCGCTACGCTCGCTTGTATGGTTTGTAAAAGCTGACTCGTGGAGTAGGTGGGCTCGTTTCGCTCGGTCGATATTAGATGCTTGTGTGTTGCACTCGCTATTATTAATTATTATTATTATTTGTGCGGTTCCTTCGCTCGCATGTCACGTAACTGTGCTCGCTACACTGCGCTGAGTTAGAGAATCTCATCGTTAAGTCGGATTAGTTTGATGTCAATGTGACCTTTCATTTATAGTTAGCATAGAGCAAACGTGGCGTGATTGTGTATGGCAAAACTGACTATGGATTATTATGGGAACTGCTTTCACTAGGTTAGGTCAGGTTACCGTTGTGACCAAACGTTTTCAAGAAAACAACGGCGCGGACTCGAACTGCGCCGTTGTGATTTAATATTTTTTAAAGCTTGTAATATACTTGTAACTCGCAGGTGACGTACCGAGGTGCGTTGGAGGCGCAGCGAGCTATGCCGGGGCGCAGTGGGGATTGAGGCACTTTTATAACTTAGGATTACGATCTGAAACAAGTTCAAATTATTATGTCGACTGTGATCAATATAATAAAGGTGCCTACAACTATGCCCAAATTAATGTTAAATACCTTGCTCGTCGCGTGCAGGTTGTTTACGACTCCGATTCGCGTTTTGTTGCGAATTAGAGCGTCGACACGAGCGTCGCTGTTTGAATCAGAACTGCCAATTAGACATGGGTAGCTCGTGAGCGAGTGATAGAAAAGAGCTAGCTCTTTTTGATGGACGTCGCTCTCGCTCACTCACTCGTTCGCTAAGCAGCTCACTAGCTCAGTTAGCTCTCAGACTCTCAGTACTTCAGCGAGACACCGATAACTGACCGAAGTCAGCGGCCGATCGTTCTTCCAACAATACTCTTCGATACAATACGTCATTGTAGACTATCATACGACATAAATCACTGTAAATCTATCTTTATGACCATAGCTTTAAAGTAGAAAATACTTTTCTGCATTGTTTATTTTTTTGCGTGTTATTTACGTAAAGTCATAACTCTTATCATTATATAAAAAAAACAAAAACTTATTTAACTTAACTCCAAACTTCCAAAGAGCTACTCACTATTGAGCGAGCCGACCCGTCGTCGCCTTCGACGCGCGTGTGGCGTGAGTCAATTGAGCTTTACGTAAAGTCATAACTCTTATCATTATATAAAAAAAACAAAAACTTATTTAACTTAACTCCAAACTTCCAAAGAGCTACTCACTATTGAGCGAGCCGACCCGTCGTCGCCTTCGACGCGCGTGTGGCGTGAGTCAATTGAGCTAACAGTCGGCGTCTCGGCGTCTGTGTCACTGAGCTATAGAAGAGCTAGTGAGTAATAAAGAGTCCAAACTTCCAAAGAGCTACTCACTATTGAGCGAGCCGACCCGTCGCCTTCGACGCTCGTGTGGCGTGAGTCAATTGAGCTAACAGTCGGCGTCTCGGCGTCTGTGTCACTGAGCTATAGAAGAGCTAGTGAGCTAGAAGAGTGATATAGCTCTTTAGAGTGAAAGAGCTAATCGCTCTTTTTCTTTTCAGTGAGCTACTTCGCCCATGTCTACTGCCAATACGCTGCGGCGTGAGCGCCGCGAAACCCCACTGCGCCGACCAAGCGAAAGCTCTCCGCATCCAACGCAAATGCCTCCAACGCGACGACTGCGCCACCATGCTGCTGATGTCCCTGAAACAAAAAATGTACCCAAGCCCACCAGCTTTGTAGCTGGTGGGCTCCGGGACATTGTTAGAATAATTCATTATTATACCCAATTGACATTTGACATTTGTAATTGTTTACAATGGCATAGCGCAGTGGCTAGCAACAATCGCGCGCAGCCATTTTTCGCAAGCACGCCAGCGTTACCTATACCATACTTATAACGCCCAGCTGCCACCAGCCGCCAACCACCAGCTGCCAGTTGCTCGGCTGTGCTCATCTGTGCTCATCAGGTTTAGGATTATAGCAAACTGTAACAAGATAAACAATTTACGTCGACTGTGTTCAATATAATTAAGGTGCCTAAAACTATGCCCAAATTCATGTTAAATTTGCAACATTTAACATTATTTTGGGCAGTTTGTTTCAGTTGTTTTCGTGTCTACGCTCCAATTCGCTTGCTTGAATTAAAACTGCCACTCAGATCTAACCTAGTGAGAGAAGTTCTCATAATAATCCATAGTTAGTTTTGCCAAACACAATCACGCCACGGTTACTCTATGATTAGGTACCTACTTTAAATGAAAGGTCACTTTGACATCAAACTAATGCGACTTAAATATGGGATTCTCTAACTCAGCGCAGTATGGCGAGCACAGTTTCGTAACGTGCGAGTGAAGTGAGCCCAAAAATGACACGACTGAGCAGAGCACTTATTCAAGCAATGAGTGAGCGAATCGTGCGTGCCCCCACAAAAACAAAACAAGCGAGTGCAACACACAAGCACTTAATATCGAATGAGCGAAGCGAGCCTACTTACTCTAAGAGTCAAGTTTCAAACCAGACAAGCGAGTGGAGCAATCCTTCTCCACAAGAGCGAGAAGAAAAATAATAGTTTAAAAAAACTAAAAAACACGCTTTAAAAACCAAACTAAAAAAGGAGAAAATAATTTAATTCAATTAAAAAGCGTGGGGTGCTTTTTGAGGTATTTTTATAATCAATTAATGTCAAGCACCCCACGCTTTTTAATTGAATTAAATTATTTTCTCCTTTTTTAGTTTGGTCTTTAAAGCGTGATTTTTTATTTTTTAGACTATTATTTATTTTCTATTTTTTAGTTCTGCTAACTACAAAAACGTGTTTTTTTTTTTTGTTTTTTTTTCTCAATTTTTTTTATTATTTTTGAATTGTCATCGGTCCTCGACAAGTTTACAAAGTTTCAATGAAATCTGACTATTTAAAGTGGGTCAAAATCGCGCTCAAAGGAGTCGGTTACATACAAACATACAAGTGAAGCTAATATAAAGCGTGTAAAAAGACTTCTCTCGAGAAAAGCGTGCGGAGTAAGCCTAATTTCGCCACAAGTGAACGAAGAATAGTAGGTGTGATAGTAGGCTCACTAAACTCGATTTTCTTCTAGTAGAGATTTGCTTCGCTCTTGCTCCGTTCACACGTTTTGGTAATTGATCTGCTACACGTGCTGGTCTTGTGACGACGTTCGCTTGACTCGCTCTTGTCATGAGCAAGTGCGCTAGCTAGGCTCACCCCACTCACTCATTGCTTAAGTGAGCGCAATCTGCTCACTCCTGGTGTCATAGGGCTGGCTTTGCTCGCTCGGTAATAAACTGTGCTCGGTTCGTTCGCGATTTTTTGTGAGAGAGGTCGCTACGCTCAATCTCGTCGTGTGTAAGCGCGCTCAGCTCACTTCTGTAGAGGATGGGCTCGGGGTACTCTCGCTGGCATTAAAAGCTTGCTCACCTTGTCTGTAAGCGCGCTCTCCTCGTTCGTGTCACTCGCTATCTCACGTGAGCGGTCTCTTCGCTTGCCCTTCTATTGGGTAAGCGCGCTAAACTTGTTCGGCTCGTAAGAAATTATTAGTAAGTAATGTATTAATTTATTACATAATATATTATTAATTATTAATTTATTCTGGAAGAGTATTCGGCTACTCCGTTGTCGCTCTCCTTGTGATGCAATGTATTTCAAGCTGGCACTGCGCCAGATTCCTATAGAAACCTACAGCTTCAAAGATTTCACTTGTATAATAAAGATAAAGATTCACTTGTATAATAGGTACATTATACAAGTGAATTAATCTTTGAAACTGTTCAAGTAAGCAGAGAGATAACCACGTAGCTACCGACATTTTACCATTTACTATTTGAGCTCTTGTGCTAGCATATTGCCATACAGATTACAATCTTGGGAAAAGCGATAAAATTATAAAGAAATACACAATATTAAATTCATTACATATTCCTAACCTAGTACAATCCTAACTAATATTATAAATGCGGAAGTAAGTTTGCTACCTTTTCAGGCCTGAGCAACTGAACCGAGCATCCTGAAATATTGTGTTTGAGATACAATGAGACCAAAGAGGATTCGAGAGGTACGCCAGATACATCTATTGGCGCTGTGACCCGCCGTGGCTGCAATACTTCCAATAAATCTTGTTGGTCTTTTTACGGCACTAATCTACACTTGCCAATAACAAAACTGACAATATTATTAGTGCGCAAAGTACCGCGTAAGTAGATTATTGCTGCAAATAGTTAAGCGCCAATGACAGCCGCACGGGCCGCTACTTTCCGCATTTTTCATTTCAAATATTCAAATAACTATTTTTTGCGGCCTATGTATTAAACTACATTTCTTTTAAATCTGTCTAAAACATTTGAATATCAAAACATTACACTCGGGTATCTACTTATAGCTACAATAAAACCGAAGAGGACAAATCATGTTACGCTTTACATTTTACAGTTAAAATTTCTCGTCATCATCAAAAGTCTTCAAAAGGATTTCAAGATCCTATGCTTAGGATCGGCTAATTGGCTTCCCCTAAGAGGAAGGAGCCGTGCTCCGCCACCGCACGACCCTGTAGAGTGCGACCCTGCCTGAGCACTGTCACAGAAAAGATAAAATATCTTATCCGTGGCCACTCTCCCACCGAATTGATAGATAATATTATATAGATGGATAATGATGGCGAGTAATGGGTAGCTCGCTGTCCGGTATGCGCGCGCGCGCACGCGCGCCTCAATGAGATGTCAGCACCAACTGGTGGGGTCCGCAAGGGCCGATGCCTGCCAGGGGTGCGGGTTGTTCGAAAGGGATACCGCGGCCCCTGGCACACAGGCAACTGAGGGAACACGGGTGGGTTTTAGTCAGTAAAAGTCTGACACGCCCTCCTGCTCCACCTAGAGCGGGAGAAGTTATTTGATGATTTCCCAACCAAAAAAAAAAGGCATGGAAATAATTGTGGTTATAAATTCATCGATGGACCAGAAACAAATTTACCACAGACTTGTACTAAAGGCTAATTCTAAGTCAGCTAAGTATGCTAAAAGCTCACGCTAAAAGCTGCCTCGTATTTATAATAAAATGCCAAACGAACTAAAATTAATAAACAATACGAACTCATTCAAAAACAATTTATATAAATGGTGCGATAGATATAACTTTTATGATATTAAAGATTTCGATTTGTAACTATAAGTAAAATATGTTGCAAATGTTTGTGATGTATGACGAATCGATTGAAATGGAATCTGAATGACTATTATTGTGTTAGATAGCAATTGATCTGCACCATCATTTGACGACCTTTAAATTGTGAATAAATTATTTTGGATGCAATTGATACCATTTCTGTGTAGCTAAACATGTGGACATTATATAAAAAAAACCAGACTGTAATACCTTTATACCATGTTTAAAGTAAATTAAGACTTAACTAATATTTTTCCAATATTGTTTGAAATTCCAACGTCTTTAACTTTGCTAACATCAAACCAGCAATGTTTATTACAAATAATATTGATATAATTTTTATAAAGTTATGTTGGTAATTAACCTGGCCGTTTTAAGACAGATGGGGAAATAGCTCTTTGTTAACGCCATTTGTGGTACAAAACACAAAGTACAAATTGCTGTGTACTTAGATAAATAGACAGACATCCTGTATTGTAATGCAAGGAGTAACAACAGAGTGGTATTTTGCCGCAGTAAACATAATACTTGCTCTTCCTTTGTGTTATTAACAAGCTGGTACATCGCTCGGTGATCGCTCGGTGCTGTGTGGAGAAGCAGTACCAACGAATGACAGCATGGACTGGAAACACAAACGTGTGTCAAGTTGTAGTATCTACTCTTGTGGGTATGTAAATATTATGAACTCCGTGCTGGTGAAGCCCGCAACAAAATTCCAGTTATGCCAAGTTAATTCCTTAAAAGTTATAAAAATATTGTATTAAGCATCAGACTACTCACCAGAGCAATCAGTTGTAATGTCTCGTAAAAGAGTTGACACAATGTTCCCACCATATGTCACGCACCCAGCCACATCCTTCAGGTACTCTGTGCATTCTACAGCGAAGAGGATTGGTTGGCTGCTGCACCTGTAAACGAAGTAATTGATTAGTTGGAGTCATATCGGGTAAAATTAAGTCAATAGAAATTATCCTTACCTGGGGTTAGTGTAATTAGTAAAGGTAAACGTAAGGAATAAAAAGCAAGATAACATAAAATCTTTTTAATATTTTTAACAAAGACCTTTCTTAAATGACTAGATTAAAGGAAGCTTGAAATGAAAACTATTCCATTGAAGGTTCTGATTCAAAATCAAAAGTCATTTATTCAAATTAGGCGAGAATCAGCACTTTTCGAACGTCAAAATACATAAGACAGTCCGTCCCCCCAAAAACGCCCACCCGTCACCACTTCCTAGTGCTTTAGCTGGGAAGAAGAAGTAGCGGAACAAACTCCCCAGCAGCACAGCTGTCTGTTTAGTCGGATAAACTTGATTCTATACATACATAGACAAAGTAATATAAACATTACTAATTTAAAAAAAATACTTAGTCAATAAAAAATATATTTGTATGAACCCATATAATCTATCACTAGTTACGCTAATTCTGGAGAAAGAACACAAACATTGCCTTGAGTTAATCACATCGACCAACTATTCTTGTCATTTAAATAGTCATTGATGGAATAGTAAGCCTTTAAACAAAAGATGGATTTTACTTGAGCTTTAAACGCATCAAAAGGAAAATCTAGCAAAGAAGAGGGAAGCTTGTTATAAAAGGTTATACCAAGCCCAACAAATGAGTTATGAACCTTATGAAGCCGGTGAAAGGGAGAACGTAGTTTGTCCTTATTTCTAGTGTTTACGGTGTGAATATATATCACTGTTTTTAGTGTACCTGGCACCTAGCTGGTAAATTGCACGAACAGCACGTTTTTGAAGGGCAAAAATATTTTGAATATCAGCGGCTTTGCCCCACAGCAGAATACCGTAGGACATAACGCTGTGAAAATAACTAAAGTGGACTAACCGAGCTGTATCGACGTCAGTGTATTGTCTTACTTTTCTGACGGCGTAGGCAGCTGAACTGAGCCTTCCCGCTAGGCTTAATATGTGTGATCCCCACTGAAAATCTTTATCAAAATTAAATCGACGAAGACTAAAACAAAATTTTAAAACCCAATATTTTTCATTCGACTACTCACCAGAGCAATCAGTCGTAATGGCTAGTAAAAGAGCTGAAGATATCCCCACTGTGACACGTACCCAGCCACATCCCTCAGGTACTCTGTGCATTCTTCAGCAAAAAGCATTGGTTGGCTGTTGCACCTGTAAAGGAAGTAATATTGATTAGTATGAGTCGTATCGGGCTTAAAACAATAGAAATCATCCTTACCTGGGGTTCGTGTAAGTAGCAAAGGTAGACATGGATGTAAGAAGTAAAACGCAAGATAAAATAAAATATTTTTATTGTTTAATGTACGAAAACAAAGTCTTTGAGCATTTCGATTTCTATCGAATAGAACCCAATCCAATTTCCATTTATGGTTCCGATTTGCCATTATATCGCATTCTCGCATTTAGTTTTGCGCCAAACAAGCTCAAGGTCAAAAAGGAGTTTGAGGCGATGCCGATGTTAGTAAACGGCACGGCTCGGCCGTCCGAGAGCTCATGGTCGTCCCCTCTTCACCAGGCCAAATAATTCCCATTGACGGTTGATTTTCACGTTTTGTCTGCATCAGCTCTTATGCGGTTGTCCTACTACGGCATCTTCATAAACTTGGCAAAGAGTGAGTCCAGCTGGACCTCCATTACCGTACTAGAACACTAGCTGTCTGCAGAAGGTGTTCGTCTCTTGCGGGAGAAAGTGCAGGCGATCCAGGACTACCCAACTCCCAAGATCGTCAAGGAGATGCGGTGCTTCTTGGGTATGTTTAAGTTCTATCGCTGCTATCTATCCTAGAACCAGCTCGCTTGCAGTCACGCTCAATGTCATCCACACAGGGCCTGAAACCAGAGAATATCAGCTGATTAGTTTAATGGAAGAATGCCAGACACTTTTAACGCTTGCAAACATGGTTTGTCCCAGGCTGCTTTGCTAGCACACCCAGACCCCAAAGCTGAGCATGCAATCTTTACAGACGCATCGGACACCTCAGTATGCGCAGTGCTTCAGCAGAAGGCAGGAAATTCATGAAAAAGACCCGTATGACTCCCGGAGGAGTTCATAAGCCTATCACTCACCAGCACCGTCGACTACACCGACTTCGAGGCGAAACACCGGCAACAAATGGTGAAGCTGTCTGCAGCGGCGAGTCGACACCGCGAGTAGCCATTTTACGTGCACAGCAGCGCTTGGCGTCATCAACACACGTCTTCCTGCGTCATAACTCCGTGCGCCGACCACTCGACCCAGCTTACCAGCGGCCATTTAAGGTGCTGCAAAAGGGCGAGAAAACATATAAAATTGAGGTTTAGGGCAGAGGGACAACAGCCATAATCGACAGGTTGAAGCCCACTTACCTCAACAACGAAGATGCAGCACTTCCAGCTCGACGACAACATCAAAGGGCGCCAAAGCAGCTCGGCCATCAAACGTCACCGTTGAGAGGAAGACCCGCGCCGGGCGAACTGCACGGTGTCAGAGGGGTGGTAGTGTACAGGTTACCACTGTTGGTTTCCAAATAAATCATAATATTGAAAGGCAATTGTAAACACTACACAAGGACATTGCTTAACCTTTCTTAATTTCTCGTTTGACATGTCAGCATGCAACATGACAACAAACATCATTGTAAAAAATATGGAAACGCCGAAGTAGTCAGAAATACAAATAGTTTTGCTAAACATCAATTTTCATTTAAATCACTCCGTAAAATTAATACATAAGTGTTACGGAGAAATGAAAATTAAAATTGATTTTGCAGTAAAAGGCAACAAAAGCATTTTCATTCCCATCAAAGGTTTAATTGGGCACTCAGGGATTCCACTTTTTAACCGATTACAAAAAAGGTGGAGGTCATCAACTCGGTTGTTTCTTTTTTTAATTTCAGAACTGCTTCATTATTTATTATCTTTGAAAGTTCTGATACGTGGTGTTTGAGTTAGCTTCCATATTAGGTACGTATTTTTTCCACTTAGTGATTAATGATGAATTTATAATAACTTCCTGTCACTTGTTATGTACTACCACAAATAAAGAATTAAAAATAAAAAGTTTATTCAAACATTACAATACCAAAGACACCGACTACCAAAATTAAAGTTATTTACACTTTGTAGTGTTTTTTTTTTGGAAGTAGGATATTTTTATTATAGATAAACTTTTTTTATACAAACATAATATCTTATTATTAATTTTAACTTTAGTCTTACATTACTGACTAGCAACATTTGGGTTCAAATTTCAATAATCGAGTTTTTGTTTATAAGGTTCTGATTCGCGGTTCTATCGAATTTTCTTACTCAAATATTTATTCAAAAGATGCTAAAACTTATAATAAAATTAGAATTATGAACAAGTATATAAAGTAAAAAGGGAAAAGCTCACTGGGCATCAAAGAATTCGTCCGCATCGCTGTCAGTGGGAAAAGTGCCCAAAAGTCTGGCAGCGTTGCCACGTTGGATGGCAACGCTGATTCTTTGAGCTAAGAATTGGCCAGCCACGGCAAGGCACGGCACGTGAAGATTTGACCAACCGCTTGGCGATGTCTCGAAATACTCGATGAGCACTCGGACCCCACGGCCCTAGTGTTTCAACCCCAAACGGCTCAAACATATAGCTCCCAATAATGTTGTTATATTTGCGCCGTTTGAGGCTTTCTGCACCTGCAGCAGCCGCACCAGCACAGCCCGCCGTGCTCAGAAGATGGGATGGCGCGAGGGTGTCGACACAGGTAGCATCCCACACCAAAGGTCTACCCAACTTCCAAGGCATTATGGTCATTCCGTCTGGCCTCTTCCCATCGTCGCGTGCCAAGCCATTGGGTTCTAAGACAGCTGGCACCCCGGCGGTGACGAGAGCCCGACGGATGATGTCATTAATGCTGGCGTGCCGTGCCAGCCGACCAGCGCTCTTGCTGCAAGCAAGGCCATGGTGTCTGAGGCAATCAACTGCTTCACCGCACTGACAGCGATGCGGAGCCACGCATGGAGCACCCAGACGCAGACTTGTAGCGAGTCGGAAGGTAGAGTCACCCAGCATAGTACCTACATTAGGTAACGGTAGCGCCTGAAGCCATAGGCCCGACTCCCATTCTCCCACAGCCAGTAGGCGGGCGCGCTCAGCAGTATTGACGGACGTATTAATGAGATTATTCCGTACCAACCTGCAGAGCGGCTCATCCCACTGTCTCTGGGAAGATGGGTTCACGGGCTGAACCGTATTCGGACAAGCCATCTTCCAGGCGTTCATGGCATCGGTCAAACACGGCACTTCAGAGTCAACCTGAGAAGGGGCTAAGATTTTTCTGGTTAACTTTTCGGTGCTGTGGACCGAGGACAGGAAAGCCGGTAAGCTTACACTAGAAATTTTGCGGACGCCGAGCCCACCAAATCGGATGGGTAGTGTGGCTTGCAGCCACGAGCGGTCGTCCAATGCCACATTTAAAATGGATGTTAAAGTGTTTTGAATAATTTGATCGATTTTGTCTAAAAGGTGTGGCTGCTTCCATAAAGGGGAAGAGCGGAGAAAATACATTAAATTTGGACCGAAACAGCAGTATCTGATAAGGGTGAATGCGGAATGTGGAGTCTATCTGAAATATCGTTGAAATGTTTAATTTTGTCGTCAATGAAAGGTGAAAAACTGTCTTCTAGAATTGGGGAACCTAGGAGGTGCAATGAACTTTTTTCCAAAACTTTGATATCTGGGGCGATTGAATTAAATCTGTGTATAGTCGGTTCTCTGTCGGTATTGTCACTAAGGTAAATTTCGCGTTTTGAGTAATTGAGGTCAAGGCCGATGGATTGGAACTGCTGCTTTAAGAATTCAAAATCTTTTAGAACGGTATCTACGTCACCTCCTAGTGTTCCATCATCTAAATACCACACATTAAATTTGGAATTAAGTTGTTGTATTATAGGATGGATAGCCAAACTGAAAATGACTGGCCCGAGAGGATCACCTTGTTGGCATCCAACTGCTGATTCCAAAACGTTGTCTTTATATAACAATTTTGATGGATGCCTGTAGCACTGCCACATAAAACTATAAATTTCTGGTAACTCTTTTTTTACTTCAGCCAACAAAGTGTCCCTGTTAACGGAGTTGAAGGCATTCTTAACGTCAACCTTGAGGATTACCTCACCTTTACCGGCATTCAAAGAACTAGAAAGGGCATGTACGGCCTCGCAGCCCCCTTTGGATCCAAAACCAAGTTGTAGGGGTTGGAACTTATTTTTCAAAAATTCGCTGTACAATTTGCAGCATATTTTGGCTGCCGTACGCCTGTAGGTGCATCCAACGGCAATGGGTCGAATGCCGCCGTCCCTTTTGTGCAGGGCACATAAGTTGGCCCCATACAACACATCGACGACGGCATCATTCACACAGCCGTTGAGCATCAAGTTGATCAGAACCGCAAGGTCCTTCAAAAGCGACTCACCAGCTTCCCCGGCGCCTGAACTCAATAAGTCCTTTAAATGCTGAGGAGTCAAGCCATCAAGGCCACCGGCGGAACCACTTCGGAAGGAGCTCACGGCTGCAAGCAACTGAGAAGCAGTAATATTAAAAGGGGTTGAATCTGGATCGGGAGGGAAGGGAGGGTCCGGAAAGGTGAGATCATCCGCAGGCGCTGGATGTTTACTCTCCAGGGCTGAAAGAGTTTCTGGAGAGTAGGGCGCCACCACATCGCTACTGAACAGTAGCCTGGCCGCTCCCCTGATGTCACCGTCACTTATTTTGGATTCTACATATGACCATATGCCTCTTCGTGAAGAGTTATTGAAAACCGGTAATTTTGGATCTAAAATAAGGGTCGAATTGTTGCAGTTATCTTTAATTTGGCTTGTTAATGTTTTTTTAGTTGCCAAACTTTTTTGGACATATAGAATCCTATAAGGGAAGGTGAGTAGTTGCTCCCAGGCGCTATAAGAATTCTCCTGGGCTGCAAGGCGGAGACATCGTGCCAAACTTAAAGCAACAGACCGCCTTGCACCCCGGGGAATTCTCTTTAAGACAGGGGTAGAATTTTTTAAGTTTTAAAGTGTTTTCCAAAGGGTTTGATCTGAATGAATTGAAGTTGTGGCTGGGGGGCACAAGGGTACACTATGAGGTTTGTGAACCTTGCCATAGTGTATCCGTAGCCCCCGTTCGCCTTTAAAGAAGCGTGGCTGGGAGCAATGGAGACATCTCACCTGAAAATCGAGCGATGTTGCAGGTTGACTGGCACTAATTCCGGCGTCGCGACAGGCGGCATTTAACATCAGTATAAATAAACTTACCTAAAACAAAACAAAATACCAATACCGTATAAAAAACACTAAAATTAAACTGTACACTATTTACACTGATTTATAATCAACAATAAAACACAAAAGTCAAAATGGTTGGAAATTTTCTGATTTTCTGTAAGCCACGTCACTACACTGACGGAAGACGGATGCGCCACAGACGCGCAGGCCTAGGGCGCCGCAGCGCCACGCGCGCCTGGAGCACCCTCTGCGCCTTGATGACCGGTCCCTGGGAGCCTCGCGTCGTGTGGTGTTGCGTCGTTAAACAGGCGTGGGCGTCGGGAATAGTTTTTCCAAAATATAATTTGCTTGGCGAAAACGGCATGGAATTAGGAAGTATATTTTATTATTAATTTAGTTTTACATTTACATTTAGTAAATTTTCTTGATTTCCATCGTTGCTCATCCATTCCTGTATTCATCGTTTTGAATTTCAGAATCTGTCTTTCTGCAAACAAAATAAAATATTAGTTGACCATTTTAAAAGATATCTAGTGACTTGTAGCATACTCTATGTATACAATGAAAAACGTAACACAAAAACATTTTATTTACTTAATTCACAAATTTTAGAACATTTACACCAATGGAGTACATAAATATACCCCAAAACAAAGACCGGCCTTACTTCCAAGGTGTTAGGGTAATTCCGTCTGGTCTCTTCACATCGTCGCGTGCCATAATTAGGTACATGATGGCACGCGGTGATGATATTACACAAAACATAGTATGGATATCATTTTAATTAAAACTTTTTTACCACAACAAACAACCGAGATCCAAGAAACTACGAAGTGAAAAGTTACTTTAATTATGAAGTCCGTGTCTTGGGAACTGTATTTCAGTTTTTTGCTAGGTTTTTGTTTTTCACTTTTTAACCCTACCCATTCAAATACCACTACTTGCTACGTAAACAACAGTGACATACACTATTAGAACGTCATCAAGACACACTAAGTGGACTTGTAGTAGATAGTAGTATTAAAAAAAAGGGAATAACCATACCCTATCCAATATAAAAAGAATTGTTGAAATCGGATCACAATTGCCGAAGTTAACGCGGAAAAAAACGACGACTTCAGAACCACCATCCTTTTTAAATCGGTTAAAAAGATAGAACCATCTTCAAAACATTGGTTATTTTATGTATAATATATAGATTTTATGTACGGTGATAGGGTCAGCCAACGTCGTGACGGAGCCGGAAGATGAGGGACCGAACTGAAAAAAAAACATACACATTAGCCCTGGCCCAAAATACCTGTTAGTCATCGGAAGAGGATTTTGGTCAGCAGTAGGATGCAGGGACACTATAGCAAATACGATAAAATAGTTATAACATGTGAAAGGAAATAAAAAGTGAGACACATTTGTGAGCACGTTTTTTTCTGGAATTGCCCCACAATATGTTTTAGGGATTCTAGTGTTACATTAACTGCAACATCTTTTCGATATTCTATCATAGGTACACGTACTACTTAAAGTTGTAGTTTCAGGTACAATGTATGTGATTTGTTTTCAACGTTATTTACATAATATTATACGTACGTTATTACCAGGTAACACAAGAACCTCTCATCTAAACTATCAGATGAAGGTTTATAAAATTCAATTTAGACAAATACGCTAGCTCTAGGAATAATTTCACCATACCTTTGTACATCAGAAATTATACTGCTAACATTAACAATATTTAAGTAATTACACAGTTTTTATCAAATTTTATAGAAGTACCTGCCTACAATTTATAAATCTGTTAACATTAAATTTTAGGTTAAAGTAAGATGCGTTTTTAAGGTAAGGCGGTGCGGTAAACGCCGCGGGGCGCGCGGCATTGCACCCAGAGGCTCTGTGAAGCGCGCGGGAAAGCGGAGTACACGCTGTTTTCGAGGTGGGGTACGCGGGAGGCACGGCAAAATGCACGGGATTCATGGCTGGCGCGGTGCTCGAGGAGTGACCCGGGTAGAAGGTATCGTGGCAGACCCCGGAGAAGATGAGCGACGAACTGGAAAAAAATGACCACATTAGCCCTGACTTAAAAAAACCTGTTAGTCATGGCGAGAGATTTTTGCCCACTATCGTAAAAGCATCCATACATGGTTAGCTCTGTTTGACCACACTCTAATTTGTACTTTGTAGAATATCTCACCTTTTGAGAAGGTATCAACTGCCGTTATAGGTACTGCTCGTCATGCGGCACCCGGTGGCCTGGCACGCTTGTGGGGCAGCGCAAGGGTTGCGCCGCCCGAATCAACTGAAACAAATCAAAACCTACATGTCATCAGCGAATATAGGAATGCTGTCAAGAACACCCAGTGCAGTACAGCGATATAAGTATTCAACCTTTCAGTGGGAGCCAAGTACCTTTGTTGAATCAATTGGACTCATTTGATATAGTTTAAATCAACATTGTGTATAAATGCAGTGAGTTCCTGGTGAAGCAAGCTGTACTTCTCATTTTAAAAGTATAAGCTGCTGTTTGGGTACATACAAATTTATAGATACCGAAACAAGAAAAAGCTTGTGAATATTATGAATTTAAAGCATGTTGTACATTTCTTTTGGAATAGTTAGAACTCTCACCCTATTTGAAATGTAAAGAAACTGTTGTCTACTTGTGCAGTGTTCGACGCAGGCGCTCCAGCATTGTGTGAAGCGACGCGTCTCGCGGCATGCTCTAATCAAGTGTGCCACGTCGCTGAAATCTCGACTGGTGCTGGGGTGATGCGCAAACGCACCGCCTGACACCTTAAAAAAACCCAGTACCTGTCATCTCCGATGACTGTGAATGCCTGTACCATTTAAAATCTAGAGAAACCTTTACCTTTTAATTTATGAGTCCAATTTCACCATAAAACTTTCAATTTCTCTTACTCTCTCACAATTTAATTTATGAGTGAGGTACTCATAAATTAAATTATTGTACCCCAAGAGAAATTGAAACTTTTAAAATACCTTTTTATGTGCAGCATACAGTAGATAGGTACCTAAACGATGACGAACCCGAAATATTAAAGACCTGTTATGTAAATAACAAGCCTTAAATTTATATTGAGCCCCAAAGGCCCTTATGCTATATTTATATTTTAAAATGTTGAACGCAAAGTTACAAACTTACTAAAACTATAAATCTGTTATTATGGCAACGTAGGCTTATGTGTACCATAATTATAAAATATACCTATAATAACCATTCAAATGAATTTGTCATTCATTTTGATGAGTATCCAATACAAAATCCAAAAACAGGTGACTTTGGAGCTGCACCATAACAGCTTAGCAAAGGTTTTTCTGGAATTACAAAAGACGAAAATGTAATCGATATCAAAGACTTAATAAGACTATAAAACTGTTATTACGATAAGTATGTGTTAAGCGTAAGTATCAAATTTATAAAAATTGTATTTACCCCTGAATGTGTTTCTCATTTTCTTGTAAAATATCGAACAACCTTTCGAAGTTTCGCCAAAACATCTGTTCATAGATCCTTCTAGAAATGCGCCACTACAATTATCTCAAAAAGTTTCCTCTGGAATATGGCCAACAACATAACTTCTCAACAAAGGTTCTTCCGTAATTATGCCACTATATCCAAACACACTTTGGATCTTTGCCGTTAAATCTCAAAATAGGTTTTTCTGAAATAACAAAAGATAAAATGTAATCGACACCACAGACGAATGTGTAAGTACTATAAAACAATTATTATGATAAGTTAGGCCTACGTATACTAAAATGTATATTTACCATGTAAGTAGCACCACTACATCTGTCCATCACCCTGAAGTTGCGCTTTATTATATCAACATAGGTTCTTCTGGTATTGCGCCACAAAATGTCCTTAGGGCGTTCTAGTGTTGCATTAACTACAACATCTTCTCGATATTCTATCATCTTCGAAGGCATATACGTATATACCAAGTTGTAGTCTCAGGTAAAATGTACAATGTGATTTGTTTTTAACGTTATTTACATATAATTATGCCTACATTATTTAAATGGAGTAAAATAATAAAAATATTTTTCTTGGTAAGATTTTCTCATCAAAACTATCAGATTTAGATTTATACAATTCAAGTTAAAAAAATATAAATTAATTATACAGTTTTTATCAAGGTTTGTCGATATCGATTGCAGTCATTCCAAATAATCAAATACTGGTCTCATTGAAACAAAAATTAGTGCGGTCCAATCGAATATTGTTTGTCTTCTGACCTTAGACTAGAGCCAACGTTTGTTAGGGCCTGTGTAGGTATGAAATAACAGTTCTTTTCAATCTGTCTAATTATTTGAATTTTCCAACATTTAAATTATGGAAATTTTAGATACATAGAGGCCAAAAAGGAGAAATCGTATCATGCTTCACATTTTCCTCAGTTAAATTTTCTCGTCATCATCAAAAGTCTTCACAAGGAAGTGTTACAATGCTGTTGAAGGTCTAACCTTGAAGGCTGGTTAGGAGCATTGAATAGAAAATTTTACTCGAGTCTTCCCTGGGTGAACCGTCTGCCTCTAACGCATTTTTACACTCTTCATTGCCTCCGTCCGTAACGGAGAGAGTACACGGCATGAACATACTGCCTCTCGATAACAAGCAACGAAAAACGGAAAGCTACAATTTTTTAACGGAAGTCATTATTGCAGTTTGGAACGAGGTTGGCAGATTTGTTCCGTTCCTGTTACCAACGAGAGTGGTAGAAGAGAGTGGCGCCAAGTGGCGATGTCTTTTGACTCTATTCGTAGACTAAACAGTAGTTTTTTTATCGCATTACCTACTAGAGTTACTAGTTACAGACATTTTCATCAAAAAGTGATAAGGTTCAATTTCACTAGGCTACAGTATAATAATACATACAAATAATACACGGTCACGCGGGCGTAAAAATATCGTGGCTGTGATTTTTTGCGCACTGGATTTTCAACGCACTGTTGTAATTCTAGCACTGTGTTTTTCGAAAAGCTGGGATGCACTCGGTTGGTATTTGTGCGCAATAAAAACATTTTTACGTCCGTGCGAACGTGATCTAACATGGAACGATTTTCTGGAGGTCATGATTAGTATGATAGGTATGAACTGTGAAAACTTCTTACGAGCCGAGCAACTTAAGCGCGCGCTGCGCTTTTGCGCGTTTACCCAATAGAAGAGCGAGCGAAGCGAGCGCTCACATGAGACAGCGAGTGACACGAACTAGGCGAGTGCGCTTACTGACAAGATGACCAAGCACTGAATAATAGCGAGCGTAACGAGCCCATCCTCTACGGAAATGAGCTGAGTGCGCTAACGCACGATGAGAGCGAACGGAGCGAACTCTTTCATAAATAAAAGCAAATGAAGCGAGCACAGTTTATTGCCGAGCGAGCGAAGCCAGCCCTATGACGCCAGGACTGAGCAGAGCGCGCTTATTTAAGCAATGCACGAGCGGGATGAGCCGAGCGCGCGTGCACATGACAAGAGTTAGCGAAGTGAACGTCTTCGCATGAACAGAACGTGAAGCAGACCAATTATCAAAACGAGCGAGAGGAATCAGCTGAAATACCCTACGAGTAGGTAATGCACGCTTTCAAACAGAGTTTAGCGAGCCTACTATCACACCTACTGCGCTTCGCTCACTCGTGGCGAAGGAAGGCTTACTCCACACGCTGGTCTCGAGAGAATTCTTTCTCCTCTCGCTCTTTTGAAGAAGGCTCGCTACGCTCGCTTGTATGGTTTGTAAAAGCTGACTCGTGGAGTAGGTGGGCTCGTTTCGCTCGGTCGATATTAGATGCTTGTGTGTTGCACTCGCTATTATTAATTATTATTTGTGCGGTTCCTTCGCTCGCATGTCACGTAACTGTGCTCGCTACACTGCGCTGAGTTAGAGAATCTCATCGTTAAGTCGGATTAGTTTGATGTCAATGTGACCTTTCATTTATAGTTAGCATAGAGCAAACGTGGCGTGATTGTGTATGGCAAAACTGACTATGGATTATTATGGGAACTGCTTTCACTAGGTTAGGTCAGGTTACCGTTGTGACCAAACGTTTTCAAGAAAACAACGGCGCGGACTCGAACTGCGCCGTTGTGATTTAATATTTTTTAAAGCTTGTAATATACTTGTAACTCGCAGGTGACGTACCGAGGTGCGTTGGAGGCGCAGCGAGCTATGCCGGGGCGCAGTGGGGATTGAGGCACTTTTATAACTTAGGATTACGATCTGAAACAAGTTCAAATTATTATGTCGACTGTGATCAATATAATAAAGGTGCCTACAACTATGCCCAAATTAATGTTAAATACCTTGCTCGTCGCGTGCAGGTTGTTTACGACTCCGATTCGCGTTTTGTTGCGAATTAGAGCGTCGACACGAGCGTCGCTGTTTGAATCAGAACTGCCAATTAGACATGGGTAGCTCGTGAGCGAGTGATAGAAAAGAGCTAGCTCTTTTTGATGGACGTCGCTCTCGCTCACTCACTCGTTCGCTAAGCAGCTCACTAGCTCAGTTAGCTCTCAGACTCTCAGTACTTCAGCGAGACACCGATAACTGACCGAAGTCAGCGGCCGATCGTTCTTCCAACAATACTCTTCGATACAATACGTCATTGTAGACTATCATACGACATAAATCACTGTAAATCTATCTTTATGACCATAGCTTTAAAGTAGAAAATACTTTTCTGCATTGTTTATTTTTTTGCGTGTTATTTACGTAAAGTCATAACTCTTATCATTATATAAAAAAACAAAAACTTATTTAACTTAACTCCAAACTTCCAAAGAGCTACTCACTATTGAGCGAGCCGACCCGTCGTCGCCTTCGACGCGCGTGTGGCGTGAGTCAATTGAGCTAACAGTCGGCGTCTCGGCGTCTGTGTCACTGAGCTATAGAAGAGCTAGTGAGTAATAAAGAGTCCAAACTTCCAAAGAGCTACTCACTATTGAGCGAGCCGACCCGTCGCCTTCGACGCTCGTGTGGCGTGAGTCAATTGAGCTAACAGTCGGCGTCTCGGCGTCTGTGTCACTGAGCTATAGAAGAGCTAGTGAGCTAGAAGAGTGATATAGCTCTTTAGAGTGAAAGAGCTAATCGCTCTTTTTCTTTTCAGTGAGCTACTTCGCCCATGTCTACTGCCAATACGCTGCGGCGTGAGCGCCGCGAAACCCCACTGCGCCGACCAAGCGAAAGCTCTCCGCATCCAACGCAAATGCCTCCAACGCGACGACTGCGCCACCATGCTGCTGATGTCCCTGAAACAAAAAATGTACCCAAGCCCACCAGCTTTGTAGCTGGTGGGCTCCGGGACATTGTTAGAATAATTCATTATTATACCCAATTGACATTTGACATTTGTAATTGTTTACAATGGCATAGCGCAGTGGCTAGCAACAATCGCGCGCAGCCATTTTTCGCAAGCACGCCAGCGTTACCTATACCATACTTATAACGCCCAGCTGCCACCAGCCGCCAACCACCAGCTGCCAGTTGCTCGGCTGTGCTCATCTGTGCTCATCAGGTTTAGGATTATAGCAAACTGAAACAAGATAAACAATTTACGTCGACTGTGTTCAATATAATTAAGGTGCCTAAAACTATGCCCAAATTCATGTTAAATTTGCAACATTTAACATTATTTTGGGCAGTTTGTTTCAGTTGTTTTCGTGTCTACGCTCCAATTCGCTTGCTTGAATTAAAACTGCCACTCAGATCTAACCTAGTGAGAGAAGTTCTCATAATAATCCATAGTTAGTTTTGCCAAACACAATCACGCCACGGTTACTCTATGATTAGGTACCTACTTTAAATGAAAGGTCACTTTGACATCAAACTAATGCGACTTAAATATGGGATTCTCTAACTCAGCGCAGTATGGCGAGCACAGTTTCGTAACGTGCGAGTGAAGTGAGCCCAAAAATGACACGACTGAGCAGAGCACTTATTCAAGCAATGAGTGAGCGAATCGTGCGTGCCCCCACAAAAACAAAACAAGCGAGTGCAACACACAAGCACTTAATATCGAATGAGCGAAGCGAGCCTACTTACTCTAAGAGTCAAGTTTCAAACCAGACAAGCGAGTGGAGCAATCCTTCTCCACAAGAGCGAGAAGAAAAATAATAGTTTAAAAAAACTAAAAAACACGCTTTAAAAACCAAACTAAAAAAGGAGAAAATAATTTAATTCAATTAAAAAGCGTGGGGTGCTTTTTGAGGTATTTTTATAATCAATTAATGTCAAGCACCCCACGCTTTTTAATTGAATTAAATTATTTTCTCCTTTTTTAGTTTGGTCTTTAAAGCGTGATTTTTTGTTTTTTAGACTATTATTTATTTTCTATTTTTTAGTTCTGCTAACTACAAAAACGTGTTTTTTTTTTGTTTTTTTTTCTCAATTTTTTTTATTATTTTTGAATTGTCATCGGTCCTCGACAAGTTTACAAAGTTTCAATGAAATCTGACCATTTAAAGTGGGTCAAAATCGCGCTCAAAGGAGTCGGTTACATACAAACATACAAGTGAAGCTAATATAAAGCGTGTAAAAAGACTTCTCTCGAGAAAAGCGTGCGTAGTAAGCCTAATTTCGCCACAAGTGAACGAAGAATAGTAGGTGTGATAGTAGGCTCACTAAACTCGATTTTCTTCTAGTAGAGATTTGCTTCGCTCTTGCTCCGTTCACACGTTTTGGTAATTGATCTGCTACACGTGCTGGTCTTGTGACGACGTTCGCTTGACTCGCTCTTGTCATGAGCAAGTGCGCTAGCTAGGCTCACCCCACTCACTCATTGCTTAAGTGAGCGCAATCTGCTCACTCCTGGTGTCATAGGGCTGGCTTTGCTCGCTCGGTAATAAACTGTGCTCGGTTCGTTCGCGATTTTTTGTGAGAGAGGTCGCTACGCTCAATCTCGTCGTGTGTAAGCGCGCTCAGCTCACTTCTGTAGAGGATGGGCTCGGGGTACTCTCGCTGGCATTAAAAGCTTGCTCACCTTGTCTGTAAGCGCGCTCTCCTCGTTCGTGTCACTCGCTATCTCACGTGAGCGGTCTCTTCGCTTGCCCTTCTATTGGGTAAGCGCGCTAAACTTGTTCGGCTCGTAAGAAATTATTAGTAAGTAATGTATTAATTTATTACATAATATATTATTAATTATTAATTTATTCTGGAAGAGTATTCGGCTACTCCGTTGTCGCTCTCCTTGTGATGCAATGTATTTCAAGCTGGCACTGCGCCAGATTCCTATAGAAACCTACAGCTTCAAAGATTTCACTTGTATAATAAAGATAAAGATTCACTTGTATAATAGGTACATTATACAAGTGAATTAATCTTTGAAACTGTTCAAGTAAGCAGAGAGATAACCACGTAGCTACCGACATTTTACCATTTACTATTTGAGCTCTTGTGCTAGCATATTGCCATACAGATTACAATCTTGGGATAAGCGATAAAATTATAAAGAAATACACAATATTAAATTCATTACATATTCCTAACCTAGTACAATCCTAACTAATATTATAAATGCGGAAGTAAGTTTGCTACCTTTTCAGGCCTGAGCAACTGAACCGAGCATCCTGAAATATTGTGTTTGAGATACAATGAGACTAAAGAGGATTCGAGAGGTACGCCAGATACATCTATTCGCGCTGTGACCCGCCGTGGCTGCAATACTTCCAATAAATCTTGTTGGTCTTTTTACGGCACTAATCTACACTTGCCAATAACAAAACTGACAATATTATTAGTGCGCAAAGTACCGCGTAAGTAGATTATTGCTGCAAATAGTTAAGCGCCAATGACAGCCGCACGGGCCGCTACTTTCCGCATTTTTCATTTCAAATATTCAAATAACTATTTTTTGCGGCCTATGTATTAAACTACATTTCTTTTAAATCTGTCTAAAACATTTGAATATCAAAACATTACACTCGGGTATCTACTTATAGCTACAATAAAACCGAAGAGGACAAATCATGTTACGCTTTACATTTTACAGTTAAAATTTCTCGTCATCATCAAAAGTCTTCAAAAGGATTTCAAGATCCTATGCTTAGGATCGGCTAATTGGCTTCCCCTAAGAGGAAGGAGCCGTGCTCCGCCACCGCACGACCCTGTAGAGTGCGACCCTGCCTGAGCACTGTCACAGAAAAGATAAAATATCTTATCCGTGGTCACTCTCCCACCGAATTGATAGATAATATTATATAGATGGATAATGATGGCGAGTAATGGGTAGCTCGCTGTCCGGTATGCGCGCGCGCGCACGCGCGCCTCAATGAGATGTCAGCACCAACTGGTGGGGTCCGCAAGGGCCGATGCCTGCCAGGGGTGCGGGTTGTTCGAAAGGGATACCGCGGCCCCTGGCACACAGGCAACTGAGGGAACACGGGTGGGTTTTAGTCAGTAAAAGTCTGACACGCCCTCCTGCTCCACCTAGAGCGGGAGAAGTTATTTGATGATTTCCCAACCAAAAAAAAAAGGCATGGAAATAATTGTGGTTATAAATTCATCGATGGACCAGAAACAAATTTACCACAGACTTGTACTAAAGGCTAATTCTAAGTCGGCTAAGTATGCTAAAAGCTCACGCTAAAAGCTGCCTCGTATTTATAATAAAATGCCAAACGAACTAAAATTAATAAACAATACGAACTCATTCAAAAACAATTTATATAAATGGTGCGATAGATATAACTTTTATGATATTAAAGATTTCGATTTGTAACTATAAGTAAAATATGTTGCAAATGTTTGTGATGTATGACGAATCGATTGAAATGGAATCTGAATGACTATTATTGTGTTAGATAGCAATTGATCTGCACCATCATTTGACGACCTTTAAATTGTGAATAAATTATTTTGGATGCAATTGATACCATTTCTGTGTAGCTAAACATGTGGACATTATATAAAAAAAACCAGACTGTAATACCTTTATACCATGTTTAAAGTAAATTAAGACTTAACTAATATTTTTCCAATATTGTTTGAAATTCCAACGTCTTTAACTTTGCTAACATCAAACCAGCAATGTTTATTACAAATAATATTGATATAATTTTTATAAAGTTATGTTGGTAATTAACCTGGCCGTTTTAAGACAGATGGGGAAATAGCTCTTTGTTAACGCCATTTGTGGTACAAAACACAAAGTACAAATTGCTGTGTACTTAGATAAATAGACAGACATCCTGTATTGTAATGCAAGGAGTAACAACAGAGTGGTATTTTGCCGCAGTAAACATAATACTTGCTCTTCCTTTGTGTTATTAACAAGCTGGTACATCGCTCGGTGATCGCTCGGCGCTGTGTGGAGAAGCAGTACCAACGAATGACAGCATGGACTGGAAACACAAACGTGTGTCAAGTTGTAGTATCTACTCTTGTGGGTATGTAAAAATTATGAACTCCATGCTGGTGAAGCCCGCAACAAAATTCCAGTTATGCCAAGTTAATTCCTTAAAAGTTATAAAAATATTGTATTAAGCATCAGACTACTCACCAGAGCAATCAGTTGTAATGTCTCGTAAAAGAGTTGACACAATGTTCCCACCATATGTCACGCACCCAGCCACATCCTTCAGGTACTCTGTGCATTCTACAGCGAAGAGGATTGGTTGGCTGCTGCACCTGTAAACGAAGTAATTGATTAGTTGGAGTCATATCGGGTAAAATTAAGTCAATAGAAATTATCCTTACCTGGGGTTAGTGTAATTAGTAAAGGTAAACGTAAGGAATAAAAAGCAAGATAACATAAAATCTTTTTAATATTTTTAACAAAGACCTTTCTTAAATGACTAGATTAAAGGAAGCTTGAAATGAAAACTATTCCATTGAAGGTTCTGATTCAAAATCAAAAGTCATTTATTCAAATTAGGCGAGAATCAGCACTTTTCGAACGTCAAAATACATAAGACAGTCCGTCCCCCCAAAAACGCCCACCCGTCACCACTTCCTAGTGCTTTAGCTGGGAAGAAGAAGTAGCGGAACAAACTCCCCAGCAGCACAGCTGTCTGTTTAGTCGGATAAACTTGATTCTATACATACATAGACAAAGTAATATAAACATTACTAATTTAAAAAAAATACTTAGTCAATAAAAAATATATTTGTATGAACCCATATAATCTATCACTAGTTACGCTAATTCTGGAGAAAGAACACAAACATTGCCTTGAGTTAATCACATCGACCAACTATTCTTGTCATTTAAATAGTCATTGATGGAATAGTAAGCCTTTAAACAAAAGATGGATTTTACTTGAGCTTTAAACGCATCAAAAGGAAAATCTAGCAAAGAAGAGGGAAGCTTGTTATAAAAGGTTATACCAAGCCCAACAAATGAGTTATGAACCTTATGAAGCCGGTGAAAGGGAGAACGTAGTTTGTCCTTATTTCTAGTGTTTACGGTGTGAATATATATCACTGTTTTTAGTGTACCTGGCACCTAGCTGGTAAATTGCACGAACAGCACGTTTTTGAAGGGCAAAAATATTTTGAATATCAGCGGCTTTGCCCCACAGCAGAATACCGTAGGACATAACGCTGTGAAAATAACTAAAGTGGACTAACCGAGCTGTATCGACGTCAGTGTATTGTCTTACTTTTCTGACGGCGTAGGCAGCTGAACTGAGCCTTCCCGCTAGGCTTAATATGTGTGATCCCCACTGAAGTTTGGCATCTACTGTTATGCCCAGAAAAACTGCTGAGTCTACGGTTTCAAGCACCTCTTTATCTAAGACGATGTTGGGACCTAGATTTCTAACATTCGGTAAGGCGAACTTTACACATTTGTTTTCTTGGTATTGAGAACTAGGTTTTTTGCCATAAACCAACCCATTGTTACGCCATTGAGAGTGCACTGTTTACGTCGTCAAAGTCTTGTCTATTCCTTTCTACTTTAAAAATAAGAGAAATATCATCTGCAAACAGTACAACATCACAAATACCCTTTTAATAGAATGGTTAGTCATTTATGTACACCAAAAACAAGAATGGCCCGAGTATTGTGCCTTGAGGCACACCCAACTGAACTGGTAGCCCGGAAGATTTCTCACTATTCATTTCTACAAATTGGAACCTATTTTGTAAATAAGAATTTAATACGTTTAAAGCTTCGTTGTGGGCACCATAATAACGTAGTTTACGCAAAAGCGTCTCATGGTGCACGCAATCAAAGGCTTTGGAGAGATCACAGAAAACTCCAATAGTATTTTGCGAGTTCTCCCATGCGTTAAATATGTGTTTCAACAGAGCAACACCCGCATCCGTAGTAGATTCGCGGTTCTATCGCATTTTCATGATTTCCATCGTTGCTCATCTATGCTATTTTGGTTTCAGTTATATCCATTTTCATTTCATGTTACAGATTAATTGCGTTTTATTTTCTCAAAGTCAAAGTCAAAGTTAAAGCATTTATTTCAAATAGGCACTTTTAACATTTACATTAAAATAGAATTGATCCTAGTCGCCCCTTACAAAATGTAGTTTCGTATGGAGAAGATGGGCAAGAAACTTCACCGTTACTCTTTTAAAATGTTTTAATTACAATATTTAACATACTACATTCATTATACGATTATGTGTCAAAACGATGCACCCAGAATAAAGTTACCATACCAAAATAGGTCAACAGAATCAAATTGAAGCAATACAGATAAATTAACTATGTGATAGATACATGGTGCTCACACATTTACAAACATTGTAAAAGTAAGTATACGATTTTCCTAGAATATTATCAAGTAATGAGTCAGTGTGTGAGCTAAAGTAATCACTGAGTGTAAATCAATGTCATAAATATAATTAATTATACAATTCCATTAGCAACCAGTTTGATTTTGTCTAGAATCTAGATTGTCGTATGGAGCAGGACCAGCATGTTTCCAAGCATTCTTATCTTGGATATAATCCTCTAATTTGTAATACGCTTGTTTACAAAGTTTACTTTTAATATGAGTTTTAAATTTCGTTTCATTTAATTGCAATATATCACAAGGTATTTTGTTATAACATTTAACACAGTACCCCATAGAAGATGTATGTACTTTAGCTAATCTGAAAAATGGTTGATCTATTTTGTCTTTGTATGTAGTATTAAAATTATGTCTATTACTTATTTTATTAAAAAGATATAGATTTTTTCTTACATACATGATATTTTCATAAATGAATTGGCAAGGTACCGTCATAATATGGCACTTTTGAACATCAACATTTACATTAAAATAGAATTGATTCTAGTCGCCCCTTACAAAATGTAGTTACGTATGGAGAAGATGGGCAAGAAACTCCACCGTTACTCTTTTAAAATGTTTTAATTACAATATTTAACATACTACATTCATTATACGATTATGTGTCAAAACGATGCACCCAGAATAAAGTTACCATACCAAAATAGGTCAACAGAATCAAATTGAAGCAATACAGATAAATTAATTATGTGATAGATACATGGTGCTCACACATTTACAAACATTGTAAAAGTAAGTATACGATTTTCCTAGAATATTAACAAGTAATGAGTCAGTGTGTGAGCTAAAGTAATAACTGAGTGTAAATCAATGTCATAAATATAATTAATTATACAATTCCATTAGCAACCAGTTTGATTTTGTCTAGAATCTAGATTGTCGTATGGAGCAGGACCAGCATGTTTCCAAGCATCTTATCTTGGATATAATCCTCTAATTTGTAATACGCTTGTTTACAAAGTTTACTTTTAATAAGAGTTTTAAATTTCCTTTCATTTAATTGCAATATATCACAAGGTATTTTGTTATAACATTTAACACAGTACCCCATAAAAGATGTATGTACTTTAGCTAATCTGAAAAATGGTTGATCTATTCTGTCTATGTATGTAGTATTAAAATTATGTCTATTACTTATTTTATTAAAAAGATATAGATTTTTTCTTACATACATGATATTTTCATAAATGAATTGGCAAGGTACCGTCATAATATTAATCCTTTTAAATAGTTCCCTGAGGGATTCGCGGCGACGCACAGTGGATCGTCCCCATACAAGAGGTCGGACATTGAATTAAAAATTGAAAAAGTATTTAATTGAAAAAAATGAAATATACAGTTGCATTACTCTATTATGGAACTACAAAAAATGTTACTACAATTTTTTTATTTGACCAGTACTTTATGAGCAATTCGATGAAAACTGTTATTTTTCTATGGAAATGGTCACAAAAATGTCTGTATCTCATGATTCCCTCCTTGTTTCGATTTGCGGTTTTCACTACTGTTATTTACCCATTTTATGCCACATTTTCTTCAAGGACACATGGTGCCCCCAGCGACCCCCTTCCGAGATATTTTGCTTTTAGTAACTATACTTTTTATTGTATAACTGATGAAATGGAGGTACATTAAGTATATTCATTACTGAGAATAAGTCATCCCTAAGTAGTTCCTTAAATAACAGGTGCATTTGCGATTACTTTAATGACTTATGAACGCTTCTGTTGCCATACAACAAAAGCGTTAATGAGTCCTTAAGTAAAGATTACCAGTACTTGCTTAATCTAATTAGTTATTGTAATTACTATGTTAACAGCCCTTAATCTCTGCATTGTGATTGGATAATGTCATCATTAGCTTAGTAATGACTGAGTCGAATTTACAATATCACATCGAAAAGAAATAGAGTTTTATGATCAATAAGAAAATATGTAGGTATAAAAATATTTTTTATTTAAATAATATAACACTGTAAAAATAATTTAAAAATAAAACAACTATGTACCCTAAAACAAACTAAAAAATTAAACAACTACTAAGAACTAAATTATAATAGGAAATTAATTAATTAACACGACCATTTAGTTACTAACAACAATAGAAAAGAAAGAAAAAAAAAACATTTATTGGCCGATGGGTGGCATAACACAAAACAAAAAAAGAACAGAATAAAAAAATAATAGACAAAAACAAGAAATTAACAAAGAAACTGCTTGTTAATAATAATATTAGGTACTATAAGGCTTAAACTATATTTTCTTCATCTTCATCAATAACGACATCATGATCATTATTATCGTCATCATCTTCTTCAACGTCACTACATGCAGCAAGTGTATCAGTTGAAACGTCAATGAACTCCAATTCACTCTGATCAACTATGAGTAAATCGTCTAGTTCACTAAATGAAGACTTTTTGGCTTTATTTGTCATCTTCAGTCGTAAGCTGGTGAGAAGAGTCACCTTTTGCTTGCCATGATTTTATGTCCATTCTGTAAGCAATGTGTAATAAACACTCCATAGACCGAATCCAAGCATGCAATGAACTAAATCCATCCTTGTATAAATCTGTATTCACGGGTTTAGCTCTCACTTCTTCCAAGTTATTCATTTCGCTTGGGCGAGCTTTGCACAAATCACACACTGCTGCCGATGTACCAGATATGATTGAATGTACCTTAGCATCAATCATGGTTAGCCATAGATTGTGAGTAACAGTAGCATTGCCGCAATCAGTTGGGTTCAGTTCACGAATCTCGGTCTCAAATATTTCCATTTCAGCCTTAACATTCGCTTCCGTTTCTTTCATAAATGTAAATGAAATCGGGCGACAATATGTGGTTGACGATGGCCGATCATTCTGCCACACTATACTTCCACTAGAAGTCACTAACTTAAGCGGTACAAGACTTGCCATAAATACACTGGATAAGTCTTGTTCACTTGTTGTTGTCGTTTGATGGTAAATGCTTTGACTTGAAGCTCCATCAAAACCCCATTTACTGTGAAGCACAAGTGGTTCACCAGCATCAAAATTTGATTCAAGTGAATCGATCAGCCTCCTAACTGTGAGATCAAGGAGGGCTTGGATCCGTATCTTTGCGGAAGTTTCAGTCACAGTTATGTCTTCTTTTGCCGGGTAGCATTTAAGCTTTTCTTTAACTAACAAGTAGTAGCTTGGGTATTTCGCATGACCTTCTTTTAAACTAAAGTCCCGAAGTGTGATGTATCGCCACTTGGATAACTGCAAGTAAACGTAAAGAGCAAGTGCTTTGTGAGTAGGAACTTCACGAAGCGAAGGATTCTGCTTAGTTTCCAGGACATTTAAAACTGTTGAGACGTGTTCAGGATTTTCCAGCAAATTTTTCATTATTCTGGCCATATCATTTTTTCCGGCAGACTTAAGTATACTTTCAACAGTATGCAAAAGCTCATCCGGACGACTGCAACTAGCAACATTTTCATTAACACGTCTTCTTTTGTGTCTAGTCGTTAAATCTTCAAAGCGTTTGCGAGGAGATGTATATGTTGAAGTTGATGCATCTGATTTTGATGGACTGACTACCTCTTCTGCCTCATTTTCATTTGCTTCTTCAGTGTCAACAACATTTTCTTTAAAGCAATCTGGCCAAACGATATCGGAATTTAACCACTCTCCGTTCTTGTTAATGAACCTGTCGACTGTCCTTCTTGATTGCACCCATTTGGTGTAAACCCTATAGCAAAATCGTCGACACCAGTTCTTGAGATCCGTCACATCACTTTCACTTAACTGGACGTTAGTACTCGACTTCAATGTGTTAAATAAATTGTCATAGTCACGAAGATCTTTATGATTACGAAGAGCAACGTAAAGATCTAGATAAGTAGAAAACCCACGGAAAGCCAGAATGACAACACTTGATAGAAGTTATAATTACAACTGAATTACATTTGCTAAACACACTCAAATATATAGGGCAGCAAGTAGGCAACTAGCAATGAATTTGATAAGCTAATGATGACATTAGACAATCACAATGCAGAGATTAAGGGCTGTTAACATAGTAATTACAATAACTAATTAGATTAAGCAAGTACTGGTAATCTTTACTTAAGGACTCATTAACGCTTTTGTTGTATGGCAACAGAAGCGTTCATAAGTCATTAAAGTAATCGCAAATGCACCTGTTATTTAAGGAACTACTTAGGGATGACTTATTCTCAGTAATGAATATACTTAATGTACCTCCATTTCATCAGTTATACAATAAAAAGTATAGTTACTAAAAGCAAAATATCTCGGAAGGGGGTCGCTGGGGGCACCATGTGTCCTTGAAGAAAATGTGGCATAAAATGGGTAAATAACAGTAGTGAAAACCGCAAATCGAAACAAGGAGGGAATCATGAGATACAGACATTTTTGTGACCATTTCCATAGAAAAATAACAGTTTTCATCGAATTGCTCATAAAGTACTGGTCAAATAAAAAAATTGTAGTAACATTTTTTGTATTTCCATAATAGAGTAATGCAACTGTATATTTCATTTTTTTCAATTAAATACTTTTTCAATTTTTAATTCAATGTCCGACCTCTTGTATGGGGACGATCCACTGTGCGACGTAGATTATACATGGCTCTGACAAATCTCTTTTGCAAAATATTAATGGATTCAATGTCAGCAGCCCGACCCCATAGTAAAATGCCATTCGACATAATGCTGTGGAAGTAGCTAAAATAGACCAAACGCGCGGTTTCTACATCTGTTAACACTACATGTGTCTGATCTTTCTAACAGCATAAGCGGCCGAGCTTAGCCGTCTCCAAATAAAAGTAAGTTTTTTCTGGAAATAAAATAAAACATTCGTAGTTATTATATTTAGTACCTACTATAAATCAAGGTAAGTTACTATTAGTAACATTGATAAATAAAAATATTTTTCAACGTGTTTTTATTACCCGACTGCGCCAGAAGGAGGGTTAGATTTTTCGACTGTGTGTAGTTTGTTTATTTTACGTGTTGTACAAAAGGTTTATAAATAAATTATTAGAATTAAAGCCAGAATATTCTGTAGATTTACCTTCCTGTCCTTGATTGATGTCTATCTGGATGATAGTTTATAATGGATGTCCATTCTGCCGAGAAATGAATTCCATCCGTTAGGCTTATGATGAAAGCAAACTGATGAATAATAATTTACAAAATCAAAAAACCCGACTGCCTAAAAAGTGAATTTCAATTAAAAAGATGGAAACAAAAAACTATTAGACTGAATACTATAAGCAATCTCATGCAGTCGGAGGCATCTTCTTAAATTTAACAATAAAGACCTTTATTGCCTCCAACGTTTTATGAAACCATTTATTTTGATACCCCACTAAATAGGTTCTGATTTTTTTTTTAAACGCCAATATGGCGCCAAAAAACAGACATTTATTTCTCAAATTTGATATTCCCAGTGTTACTCTCATAATTAAGACAAATCTAACGGCACCTCTGAAGCTGTAATCGATCAAACCGTTTAGGCTACAAAGTGTGCCAAAAAAATATAGATACATTTATACATACATACATACATATATACACTCGAAAAACATAACCTTCCTTCTGCCGCAGTGATAGGTAAGTGATAGGTAAAATTTAATTAAACTAGATATAGGTACCCATGATAGATACATGGTGCTCACATATTTACACATATTTATTTGTACACAAGTTGTAGGTACGTGATGGTATAAAGTAAAAAACATTGACTCTCTATGCGCTGATTTGCAAGGTGTATTGCTGACACAGTTGGCACCTACTAGGTGTACAGGTAGTTTAGCCTAAATAATTATAGAAATTATGCTAAGTAGCAGTCCTTAACGAACGAAACTAAATATTTGGCAATCACAGCTTGAATTTTGAAAAAATAAATATAGATTATCATAACAGAAACATAAAAGTATCAAAATATTACGACTCTATGACATACCATGATTATATTTGAACTCCTTGTAAGGTGTGACTGTTATCTACCAAACTAATTTCCTAACGAATGTACCTTTTTGGTAAACGAATCGTCATTTTATAAGCAGAGGAGCGGGAGTCGAACCCACTAAACATATCAACAATCAAAGAGTTTAATTTAATTTAATTACTTACAAACTTAAAATTACCTCAATGCCTGTGAAATCATGCGGAAATTGAATCCGGTACCAGATTTAGGTCGCAAGATTTAGGTCGGGTCCCCCACTCCACCCCGTACGGTCCTGTAGATCTCGTCTCCGGACTGGACACTCTCTCAGCGTATTAAATTAAATGAATTCCCAAATATGAAGAAATCCGATGCCTTGTCTATAAATCTATTCCTTTTGCTTTTCAGAATCTGAAGCAATCTGCCAACAAAACAAAATATTAATATGATACCCACTTACTGTAAATCAAGGCAAGTAGTAGGCCTAACTTTAATAAATATAATACATTTTCAACATGTTTGTCCATATTGTTTTATGTGGTATACAATGAAGCGTATTTTTAAATAAATAATAGAACTAAAAGCTAGAATTTTCTGTAGATTTACCTTCCAGTCCCTGAATGAGGTCAGTGTGGTAGTGATCAAGCTGTGAGCTAGCTGTAGTGGAAGTGGGCTGGCCATGTTTCCCGAACGTCCGATGGTCGGTGGAGCAGACGAGTCCTGGAGTGGATGCCGCGTATCGGTCAGCGTAGTGTGGGACGCCCCCCAGTTAGATGGACCGACAACCTTAAAAAGGTAGCTGGGGCAGACTGGATGGGGAAGGCGGAGATGTCCGCAGTGGACTGCGATAGGCTGAGTGGATTATTACCCAAGTAGCGTTGCAAGCTGTATACAAGCTGTATTTTAATTCGTTTTTATACTAGAAGCTGAATATTCAGACTGTATAAAGGTTGTATAAGCGCTTATATAGCCCTTATAAGTAAAAAAGGGCCACATTTTAAAAAGCTTTTTGCTTTAGTAGAGTTGTATAGTAGCTTTAGAAGCAATAAAGAAGCTGTATTAGAGCTGTTATTCGGTGTACAAAGAAATCATTAGGTACACTGAAGATATTATTTTATAAATATCTTTTAAAGAAAAGTTATATATAGGTTTTTGAAAAGAATTACAAAATAATAAAAAATTAGATGAACTAGATTTTCAATGAAATAGAAACGTGTATGGCGACATTGTTTTTTATAATATTATAAATAACAATGCTGCATTTTATTAGTGCTCATCTTGGACTTAGATATCTGAAGGTGTTAATTGGTGAATTGAAATTGCGGATTCAAATTTATTGTGAACCTGTCTATGTTTGCCGTCAAAATATTCAACCGTTAGCAAAATAATCGATCTGATATAAAAGAAAAATACTATTTATATGGTAAGTCAATGTTGGCTTTTAAGGTTAGAATAAAAAACAATTTTAAAATAACACAAGTGAGGGCAGTGTGATCATTATGCCTTCATATCAAGCTAAAAATCATAATACGGCTTTAATAGTTGTAAAATATTCCAAAAATTATGTTTCAAATTTTGTTTTAGACATTCGAAATTACGAAAATGGCGACTATTTGCTAAACAGCCTAAACGGTAATCGGAGTGTGTTATAGTCTGAGTAGCTGTACTAAGTAAGTTAAGGATTATATTGTACAGCTTTTGGCTTTTAATCAGCTTTATAAGAGAATATTTTGATTACTTTAGCTGTATATTAGTTATCTATACATAACTGATAATTCTCTTTAGTTACTTAAAATAAAAATAAAGACCCTGGCCCAAGATGATAAGTAGCTACGTATGGTTAAACATTAAACAATTATACGTTAAAAATTAAACAGCTAACTCTTTTGGTTTAACCATACGTTAAACCAAAAGAGTTAGCTGTTTAAGTTTTAAGGAGGTTCTCAACACGACCGTACATTTTTATACCTAAATAAATTTATTTTAAAGTATTATTAGTGTGTTGGAAATATCATATCTGTTTTACTTTATTTTCAGGAAAACATGCCGTTTAAAATTAAGGAAACCATAGAGCAAGGAAAAAACAGGCTTTGCATTGTACCAAGTTTGTGGGAATCAAAAGGCAAGTTAACATGGCCAAGAAGGCGATTAGATGTCAACAAATTAGTAAAGGACGAAACGTCTCGGCTTTTAGCTAATTGGTCTACCTCAAAATGCTGTGTGAAAATGCTATCACCACGTCATATGACGAAGCAGTAAGAAAACTAGATAGCAGGGTTAAACCCTGCGATATGGTTTTCAATCATCAATCATCATTTGAACTACATGCGCTGCTGTATGAAGAAACGTCATCATCAGGTTCCGAAAGTTGAACTAAATCTACACATTTGACATAACTGTTATGATTATTAATATCACTGTATAATGTTTTTGCAACGGAACCCTCTTCTTTGGACGTCGACGGAATTGACGGTTGACCATAAGGTCAATCGAGCGACTGTGTTAGTAATTTAAACTAAAGCTGTACTATAGCTGTCATTTATTATATTCGTTTCAAAACACCCTCATAGACAGAAGTCATACAACCACTGTATTTACAAGAGTGTACAATTATGCCATAAAAATAATTTTGAGAACGGAGTTTGCATATACCATTGTACAGAAACAAGTCTTAAGTGATCTATAATAACGCTTAGAGCTGTAATAAGTAAGTGTTCACATGCAAAATACAGCTTGTATACAGCTTCAACGATAAAACCAGATTAAAGTGTCACAAAATACTTAAGCTGTGTGAGTTTTAATATTCCGGCTAAGCACCCTAAGCTTTCGCGGATCCCGTAATAAAGATTTTATACAGTTTGAGCTGCATAATGAGATAATGACTCATAAATCACTCTTACAAAGACTAAAGAATTGTTTGACACTCTTGTAAGTCTCTAAAAGACCTCTAAGTTCTAAATGGGCTGTTATATTGATGTTGAAAACGCTTGCGTGCTGCTTGGGTAGTGATATTAGTGTCGATTCTGTGGAGAAACGAAGAGTTTATAATGAAAGCAAACTGAATAGGAAAAGTAAAAAAAATATTAAGTCAACTGTGATCAATATTATATATACCTAGGTTAATGTTACGTACCTGCTGTGTTCTTTGTCCTCAGATCAACTCTCCAATTCGCCGGAGCATCGCCATCGCCACCACGCTGCTGATGCTAGCAGCAATGCTGAAAACAAAAATGGCAAGGCGCCACGGATCCAAAAATAATCCGTGATTTCGTGAAAATTGCAAATGCAAAACTTGACTTGAAAAGCAATTCGCTAAATATATCAATCGCAATTGCCAACGCCATTGCTACATATAGGAAAGTTTTTACGCCTGCATAGTAGGCCATGTTTCGCATCCATAAGTAATACAAGGTGGTTCTTGTATTACTTCATCATCATCTGCCTCAGTTTTTGCCCAACTATGTTGGAGTCAGCTTTGTATTATTTATGGATGCCAAACATGGCCGCTTAAGAGGGGACGGGGCATGGGAGGAATTTGAAAAATAGGTATTTGAAGAAACTATTGCCGTCGCGCTGTCGGTAAGTCTGCCCCCGTAGTGTGTGATATGGACAGCTGCAGCTCAGACCGAAATTATCACAATTTTTTTAACGAGATCGATGATTCGTATTCCTCTTTTTTCTCCTCGAAAACTGAGCTGATTCAATTATTTTTTACATTAACATTATAAGAAAGTGTATGATTAGGTTTCTATAATTTTTTATATGTTAAAAACTTTTTTAATTTTTCTGGTAGTCCTCTAATCACGGCGGTAAAAATAGGGCATTTTTTGTAATTTTTAGAGGGTCATATTTTCTTTACTAATTTGTTGCTGAAAAAAAGAAAATGACAGAGACGTGTTGACCTTGATTTTAAGAAGAAAAAATATTGCTCTAGAGGCATTATTCAGGAAGAAAAAAGGGTAATACATTTTGTATGGAGAATCGCACGCCCTGTTCCCTCTTAAGTATTTGAATAATATTTTTGAGCAACAAACCAAATTCTTGGGTTTAAATGAAATTAAATAACTGAAGCTAAAAATACATAGATATTTGGCTCACTACTGGCTCCCCGTAAGGTGATTCGTTCAATGTAGCCTACAAGGATCATATTTTTTTTAATTGCGGCCTTGTATTACGTTGTATGTTATAAACAAAACTAAATTATAATCATTTTAGCTTCAATAAAGCTCTCGAAATTCATTTTGTTGGAAATCGTCTAATTTTCACAAAATAGTCATAAACATTACCTATACCTAACGTAAAACAGCGCCGTAATTTAGAAAAAATTACAGAAATATTGCATTTCGCATAACGGATCCCTTGAGAGGGAAGGGCCGTGCTCCAACCTCGCACGACCCTGTAGAGCGCAACCCTTCGCTTCTCCACGGAATAGACAAATATCTATTCTGGAAGAGTTATTTGGCTACTCCGTTGTCGCTCTCCCTGTGATACAATTTATATCAAGCTGGCACCGCGCCAGATTCCTATAGAAACCTACAGCTTCAAAGATTAATTCACTTCTTTAATAGGTACATTATACAAGTAAATTAATCTTTGAAACTGTTCAAGTTATCATTAAGCAATTAAGCAATTTAGTTATATATAATAATTATTAAAATATACATATAATAAATCTGTAGACGAACTGTTTCTGTACATTCAAAATATTTGAAAAAAAATTAGTTGGGGTGGTAAAGGATAATCAACATATGCCATTTTAATCCTTTTTGAAATTTTTGTCTGTATTTCCGGTGTCCATAGGTCGGTGTTCCTGATTTCTGTTTAGATGCGTGAATAGATCAAGTATCACGTCAAAAGAACGAAACTAATATGGTTAACTCTTATATTAAAACATTATTTATAACTCGGAGTATATTTTAGTCTTTGTTTCATCGCAATCGCTTCGCTCAATCAAAAGATATGATCAATTGAAAGTATTCAAGAAGAATTTAATTACGTAATGTTGAAACACGTAACGACATCTATTGGCGCGAAACGGTACTAACGAATGCAATATGCAAAAATCATGTTATTATTATGTCTGCGTTATTTCAAAAAGTAATGATACTGACTACTAAAATCGCTATCCGTTGGTGGCGATTGCCAAGAATCAAAAAAAGGTAAAAGAATTTAAAATAAAAAGTGGTGATAATAATAATTGATGTGGTGTTCTGAGTCATAAAGAATGCAATGTGAGTTAAACATTTATTAGTTTTAAAAATAACAACTTTACAAAATCAATACAAATAGAGGGGAAGAAATCTCATAAAAAAATAAAATTGTAATAAAACTCTCAGTGGCGCACCATCTAGCGTAATATAGCAAAATTATTGCGGCTATGAGGAACATCTTCATAGAAAATCTTAATCTTGAGCGTCAGTAACGCCATCTAGGTTTGAATAGCAAACATACGAAGACAACAACTTGACTAGGCCTGTTTTATAGATTTTCTTTCGAAAATACGGATATCCGAGAGGCGATCTGAGTCATAAAGAATGCAATGTGAGATAAATATTTAATAGTTTTAAAAATAACAACTTTACAAAATCAATACAAATAGAGGGGAAGAAATCTCATAAAAAAATAAAATTGTAATAAAAGTCTCAGTGGCGCACCATCAAGCGTATCTAATATGTATAGCAAAATTATTGCGCTATGAGGAACATCTTTATAGAAAATCTTAATCTTGAGCGTCAGTAACGTCATCTAGGTTTGAATAGCAAACATACGAAGACAACAACTTGATTATGCCTGTTTTACGTATATCCGAGAGGCGAGGTCCAAAATCCGTAGATCCATGGATAAACCCGTAAATCCGTAGGTCTGGCAACGCGGGGCGACGCTAGGTAGAAACTGGAAACCTGTGGTAGGCATCTTCTTTCTTCATCGTGTTAACGCCGCGGTCCCAAGGGCCGTCTGACAGGTCGCGCCAGGTGTTACTGCACTGCTACCTGTCGAGGCCTATCGCAGTCCGTATCCAGCATTCCCTCTGCTGTGGTTATAGTCAGTGGTCAACATTTGATAAACAAAGCTAAAAGACACGCGCCTGTACGGGCCGAGACAGGCACCCGCCCTCGCGCTGCGTCACCCCGCGCCGGCGACGACTGGTCACCGGAGACCTCATCGGCATCGTATGTTCCCACGGCCTATCGGCCCGGCTTAGCACGGTCTGGCCTGTGAGAAAGCGGGCCGTGGGAACGAGGAATAACGCTTCAGCAAACTCAACCAGACGCGCAGTCGATTTATTGAGTATCTACGGCAGGTGCACATATATTATAAAATGAGCCTCGACCAGGCGCTTTGATTTATATTTATCCTCAAAAATCTGAGTGAGACTTCGTCGCATTAACATTATAGAACCTGAAGACGCAGTGACTGCATTCGAAGCTGTGGTAGGTTCCTACCAGGCTAGGTCGGAAGATTCTTTCTTTTTAATGGAGGAGTGGTACCTACACCATCTGAGCTACAGAATATTGTTTTCCGACATGCACGCGAACGAAGTCGCGGGCACAGCTAGTATATAAATAAGGGGGTAAGTAAAAAGGACCTTTAACGCAGTCCCCACTCAAAATACTGTAGACTTAGCCGAAAATTACATAGGTAATATCACGGCGTAAGCAGAAAGATAACCACTTAGCTACCGACATTTTACCATTTACTATTTAAACTCTTCTGCTAGCATATTGCAATACAGATTACAGTCGTGGGAAAAGCGATAAAATTATAAAGAAATACACAATATTATATTCATTACCTATTCCTAACCTAGTACAATCTTAACTAATATTATAAATGCGAAAGTAAGTTTGTTTGTTTGTTAAACCACTGAACCGATCATCCTGAAATTTTGTAAACACACGTCACACAGCTTGAGCATAGGGTGCAGCCTATCAGCGTTGTGTCACCCTTTGCGGCGGACGAAAGTCTTAGAAGAAGACACTTTGCAAGCAGAGGTGGTGAAGTGAGTCGAGGACACCGTCTTTGCGGTCCGCGCTGTGACCCGCCGTGGCTGCAATACTTCCAATAAATCTTATCTTGTTCTTTTTAAGGCACTAATCTACACTTGCCAATAACAAAACTGACAATATTATTAGTGCGCAAAGTACCGCGTAAGTAGATTATTGCTGCAAATAGCTAAGCGCCCGTAACAGCCGCACGGGCTGCTACTTGCCGCATATTTCATTTCAAATATTCAAATACTGGCCCAACAATCTAAGTAGGTACACCAACAATGAAACAAACATATTGTTGTCTTCTGACTTAAGACGAGAGCCAACTGTTTGTTGGGGCCTGTGTATTAAATATTTCTTTTAAGTATGTCTAAAACATTTGCATTTCAAAATATTTACACTCGGGTACAAAGATACAATAAAACCGAAGAGGACAAATTATGTCATGCTTTACATTTTACAATTAAAATTTCTCGTCATCATCAAAAGTCTTCAGAAGGATTTCAAGATCCTAAGCTTACAGTCGGCTAATTGGCTTCCCCTAAGAGGAAGGAGCCGTGCTCCGCCACCGCACGACCCTGTAGAGTGCGACCCTGCCTGAGCACTGTCACAGAAAAGATAAAATATCTTTTCCGTGGCCACTCTCCCACCGAATTGATAGATACTATATAGATGGAGAAAATATTTTATTGTACACTGAAAGGACACAACATACACAGATACTACGTAAAGTCATGGAAATTAATTGTGGTCATAAATTCATCAATTGACCAGAAAAAGAAATCCACAAACTTTCACTAGCGTCTGCACGCGACTTCGTCCGCGTGGAAGTCGTAAGACGCCATAATGTACCATTTAACAGCATCATTTTATAAAAGTTTCCTATACTTATAATAGACAGGAAACTTTTATAAAATGATGCTGTTACGTTGGTAGTTTTGGTAACAGTACAGTTGTCCGAGTAAGAAGCAACTTGCCCTGAGGACGACACGCGCAGCCTTCAGTATCTGCCCCTGTGACTAGTTGATAGTCATCGCGATAGCATACGATCACAGGTAATTGTGGGGAATTAGTGGCATACGTAGTATAAATATTCCACAACCTGTTAGAATTTCCGCCTCGATGAGGTTTTACAAAGATACGACTTTATTACCCAATTATATGTATAGATTGCCTTCAGCTTCAGTACTGTGGTTTATCGCTGCAGCTTGATCATTTTTGAGCGTGAAAAAGGCCTATTCATTACCCAAGAATTATTTTGGTACGATACTATACTGATGTCCCCGTAAACCAGACGGATCAGATCATCTAAAGTAGGAACTACTCAACCAAGAGCCTCAGGGAGGTTCACCTGACCGCTCTACTCGTTCTCCTCTGGTGTCTATCAAAGTTGGTGAAGGTAGTCTTACCTTCAACAACTATTTTAAGAACATCGGAGAATTCTTGAGCACGTGTATTCCCGCTAAGCCGACGTCGTCGGATGTTGATGGTCAAGCGCAGCCTATAAACTTGCAGCGATAGAGTCGACTTTTTCAACGAATCATTCACCTCGTCAGCCCTAGTTCCTCGCGTCACCATAGGAAGTGATTGCCGGAAATCGGCACTAAAGAGAATTGTGACATCACCCATCATGTCTTGGTTCCTGTGGATGTACTGCTGGATTTTATTTAAAGCTTCCACTGCTTTCCTATTTGCCATAATGATATAATGCATTAATCCTATAAAACACAATCCCTAAGCACGCGCCTCTGGCCACTGTTACGTGACACCACAAAAACAGGTGTTTCGTTGCTCTTTACATCGATAGGAACCTTAAACATGGCGTGCGCTGTTTTGCCACCAAGTAGCAATGTGTCAGTGATTCTTGAAGACGCTTCCGTCATTTTAATTTTGTTGTGTAGCGGACGACAGGGGCGCGTCCAGCACCCGCATTCGTGTGTGACAATCCCCCCCCCCCCACTATTGTTGACTTGCGGCCCTTCAGCTCTCTACTATCTGAGTCGATTGACTCCGCTGGCAACACACATAACCGCGCATCCCTGAATGCGTATGTGTTGTGGTACAATCCACAAAGAAATCGGGGAGAGACGGGTAGCGAAGAGGATGAGATGGAGATGTTGAATTTAAATGCAGATTTTTTTCATGAGTCTTGTTAGCGGAATTAGTTTAATTCTAGTTATTGCATCTTCGGTGGGTACCTATGTGTGAGTGAGTAAGTAAGGTTTTTCTTTTGGAGATGGTATCTCGCAGTGCCCCTAGGAGGTTGGTTGCTTAACTGGACTTGCCTGTTTGTAGGTCTCCAGCCCGTGCTTAAAAACTTTAAACTAACACGCTTAGGGACCGTACTCACCACAGCTTAGGGCGTCGCTTGAGGGAGGGGGGGGAGCGCTGCGGACGGATTGGTGACAGGCTAAGCGGCGCGGGCTGGCTCGACCAAGGGCCGACCCTTGCTCGAGCCAGCCCGCGCGTACTAGGATTGGGATGTCGCAGCGGGCCTCGACGGGGCGAGGACGGAAGGACGGCGCGCGGCGGCGGCGGTCTGTGTTTATGTATGTATTTTAGAGGAGGGGTACAACCCTCCTCTAAAATACAGTTGTCAGAATGGATCCGGTATGCCTCGGTTTTCGAATCTTACTAATGCGGGAGGGACTGTAGCGGGCGGATGCCGCGCCGCAATCAGATTCAGATTCGATCGGATTATTTAGCTTATAGCAGAATTCGCCAAGTGCCGACAACGCCATTTATGCCGTATATTCCCAGTCGCCCCCGTGGGGATTGCCACCGGAGGCAAATGGGAATAAAAATTCCCAGTTGCCCCCACTTCAGTTTCGCTATACATTGCTTTGTTTCTTGTGTGTAAATAGTCAAGTAACTGCCACTAACTTAGAAGTAGCGCTCGCCGGCCGCTGCCTCGGCACCGCTCGCTACGCTCGCTCGGCTCGCGCGCGTTTGGTCACAGTTCTAACCTAACCTATTACCTACCTGATGATATAGGTAATAAGTTAGATTAGAATTGTGTCCAACCGCGCATGAGCCGAGCGAGCCAAGCGAGCGGTGCCGCGAGAGCGGCCGGCGAGCGCTACTTCCAAATTAGTGGCAGTTACTTGGCTATTTAGTAATAGCGCAAGGATGAGATTACTTTGACAGGACTCTTCGCTGACAGGGCTCATCAGGAAGGTAACAGGTTAGGTTAGGTTAGAATTGTGACCAAACGCGCGCGAGCCGAGCGAGCGTAGCGAGCGGTGCCGCGGCAGCGGCCGGCGAGCGCTACTTCTAAGTTAGTGGCAGTTACTTGACTATTTACACACAAGAAACAAAGCAATGTATAGCGAAACTGAAGTGGGGGCAACTGGGAATTTTTATTCCCATTTGCCTCCGGTGGCAATCCCCACGGGGGCGACTGGGAATATACGATTTATGCGGGCCTACTGTACTTTATTGAGGTTCGCATTTTTTGAGCCCATTTTACTTGTAATTTTCACAAACCCGAAATCTTTGGTGGCTATATTTTAACATAATTTTATTTTTGCTTCTTCATAATTTTAACCAAATAACCTTCCAGTACCCCTAAACCATATAAAACACCAAGATTTAACATATCTGGAAAAAATACAAATACGTAGAACATAAAGTCATTTAGCCGGGAGAATTTAGAGAGAAAAATCATTTAGCTGACTTGATTCAAACAAAAATTTGCACTTAATATCTTAATATTTGACTAACAGATCCCTTAATCGAACCCGGAAAATGTTAAAATACCTATCCAACGACACCCCACACTATGGGTTATACGAGACAAAAAAATATCCTCATTTTACGTGTAGAGGTGGTTGGTACCAAGATTATATTTAACCACTTTCTCGGCGTAACTATTAGTACGTACTTAGGTATGTATATTCATGCCAAATTACAGCTTTCCAGTGCTAAAGTCTCTAAGCTAAGCTGCGGACACACGGACGCACGGACATGGCGAAACTACAACGTGTTACATAATGAACGCAAGACCTCATACACCCTAATTAGAGTACCTACCTATTGAGAGAAAAGCATAATAAATGGTAAATGTAAATTAAAATGGTAAATGATAATAAATAAATTAAATAATAAAATAAAATTCATTTATTTCAGGCCAGTTTTTACACATACACGTAGGAATGACTTTCATTTTTAACCGACTTCAAAAAGGAGGAGGTTATCAATTCGTCGGGACCTTTTTTTTTTCTTTTTATTTTTATTTTTTTTTATGTATGTTCCCCGATTACTCGAAGATGGCTGGACCGATTTGGAATTTGTTTTTTTTGTTTGATAGGGTATACTTCCCAGATGGTCCCATGATCATCAAGTCAGGATCTGATGATGGGATCCTGGAGAAATAGAGAGAACTCTTCAAATTTTATAGGCACACGAAGCGATTTAGGTATTTTTTGGAAGTTACTTTCTCGTAGTGGTCTAATTTCAATTTGGTGAAGATCTGATGAAGAACTTTGGAGATAGGCAACGGAACTCCTCAATAAATGATAGCAAATGGACTGGGATTGCTGAAATCTCATGTCTGTCTATTGCTTACACCAGTTCATAACATAACATCACGCCGGTATGCTGTGAAGGGGTAAGCACATGTGAACCACTAAAAAGTGAAAAATAAAAACTTTTTCCAAAAAAAAACAACCGACTTCCAAAAAAACACTACAAAGTGAAAAATAACTTTAATTTCGGAAGGCGGTGACAAAAAATTCAAATACAGCTCCAAAGACACCGACTTCCGAAATTAAAGTTATTTTTCACTTTGTAGTGTTTTTTTGGAAGTCGGTTGTTTTTTTTTGGAAAAAGTTTTTTGACATTTCAACAACATTCATTGCGTAATTTACGTTTTTGACCAGACTAATTTTCAAACATACGAAGCAATGGATTAGCAATGTCCTACAAAATGTGATTGTGAAAATAGTGTTACGCAATGGGTGCAGGTCGAGTGCGTGTCGTCTAAATGAGGCTGCTGCCATACCTACACAAAGTAAACAGAAAATACCATTGCCTGGTATTAACTTATAAAATATCAGGTTGTAAGAACCAAAATTACGTGGTGGTTACGTGCGTGGCTACGTTGTGGCTATCACAACAACTACGTACTGAACGACTTCCTAGTCACAATGACATTAACTTTAGTTCCTGTACTAGGTACAAGAGTATAATATTGCAATGATTAGAAAATCATAGCACAGCATCCAAAAGTGCAAATCATTCATCGTGAAAACAGCGCCATCCGTACACACCGCTTGATAGTACCTCAATTAACCGACACAGGTTACAGCTGCTGTCGACCAGCAGAAAGACGCTTTGTACTAGTCTTGTGCCTGCTCGGTTTCGCTCCGTACTAGTTCATTTCGGTCAGGAACTAGTGTTCCTACTATTAGTTCTATTGGCTCTATTCGGTCTTCGCTCTTCATCAGTACTTCCAGGTACTTATAGATAGATAGATCACAGAGCAAAAAAGTCTCATTGAAATCGTATCAGCCAAATCAGTCGCTGTCATTCTCGTTCTCGTTCGGACATACGGTATGGCTCTTTGTAAATGTACGAGGAGCTATTAGAACGAATAGACCGATTACAAGTCGGCATTCGGAAACGTTTCTTTTAGTACAGTGCAAAGAAACGGTTCCTATTAGTTCATCGTTCACGAACTACACAAGACTACTTTGTACAGCGCATCAAGCTACCCCAATCTCTCAGATTTCTTTGATTTTCAACTTTATTACAATATGATATTAGGTTCATGATCAATTGGAAAAATTTGACAGTTTGGGATAGCTTGACCTGCTGGAGAAAAAAAAGATTTTAGGGAAAAAAGCGCCATCTGTACACAACGCTTGATAGCGCCTCAATTAACCGACACAGGTTACAGTAATTATTGTCGACCAGCAGAAAGACGCTTTACGTACTAAGAGATTTTAACCTTTTCACCGCCGACTAGTGATGTAACGAATGTCATATTTTGGACATTCGCGAATGCGAATGCGAATGCGAATATCTGCTGCCAACATTCGCGAATGCGAATGCGAATGCGAATATTCAGTTTTTGTTTAAATTTGGCGCCATTTGTCTATTGGCTTGGTGACTTTAGCGGCAGTCCCGTTCGAACGAAGTGCGTTCCGTCTGTTTTTCGTTCCGAGAATAGCCGAGATAATACGAACGCATCCGATTGAAGTGTCATTCCGCTCGCACCGGTTTTTTCGTAAACAAAACAAGTGAATTTTAAAAGTTTGATTGTTAAGCTTCATTGCCCAAAGTTAAATGATACCAAATGATAAAGAGAGCCTAAGAGGCGGCATGGTGTCCTCACCTTCCGCTTGACGCAGGTCCTGACCGGACACGGTTGTGTCGGGAGGTTCCTGTTTCACATAAGGCAGGAGTAAACGCCCGGGTGTTTCCATTGCGAAGATCGCGCTGAGGACACGGTGGAGCATACGGTGGAGTTCTGCCCGGCTTGGGCGGAGCACCGCCGTGTCCTCGTGGAGGCGATCGGCGGCGGTGATCTTTCGCGTCCGGCCCTGGTTCAAGCCATGTTACGGAGTGAGAGTGCATGGTTAGCCGTCACCTCCTTCTGCGAAGCACTAATGCTCGCAAAGAGGAAGGCTGCGCACGTGAGGAGAAGGCAGTATATGCGCCCTCACGACCGTAGTCGCCGCGGGAGACGCCCTGGGTGTCGGGAATCCCAGGCTGATTCCCGGCCACCGTAGGCGCGGGCTTGCGGACGGCGAGTAATGGGTAGCTCGCTGTCCAGTAAGGACCAAGCCCGGGTCGACGGCGCGTGGTGTTCCACGCGCGCCTCAAAGATATGTCAGCACCAACTGGTGGGGTCCGCAAGGGCCGATGCCTGCCAGGGGTGCGGGTTGTTCGAAAGAGATACCGCGGCCCCTGGCACCGAGGCAACTGAGGGAACACGGGTGGGTTTCAGTCAGTAAAAGTCTGACGCTCCACCCAGAGCGGAAGAAGTTATTTGATGATTTCCCACCCAAAAAAAAAAATGATAAAGAGAAGACTGATAATGTGATTACGAGGTTAAGTTACTTTTTATTGCATTAAAAAACATAAGAAATTATTGGAATTGGATTTTCTTATATTAACCAACTATTATTACCTACTTAAAAAAATTATACACACAAAAATATTCGCAAAAACATTCGCAATCATTTCGCGAATGCGAATGCGAATATGCAAAAATATGCGAATATTCGCGAATGCGAATGCGAATGCAAATATTCGTTGCATCACTACCGCCGACGTACAAAGAACGCGATGCCTCGCCCGCGCCAAGCTATAAATCTATAACGAAATATATGTATAGCAAACAGTAGTGATGAGGGTATCGTCATATCGATGAATGATATTTGTACGCGTCAAGTTTAGTTTTATTTATAATTTTACGAATATAAATAAAAACTGACTAAATATTTCCATCATTGTTTTATTTCACAGTATCCCTAGTAAGAAAAACCAGTATTAATTATAAGTATCAAAGAAACAAATACATAACTCAATTAGAGCTGTAGGAAATGAGGTACATCTCTATTTGTTTCATGACGTCAGTCTTTGACTTCATTTCAAGTCTTTGGCGCTCAGAATGCGTTAAATTCAATTCTGATTAGAGATGTGGTCTATGGTCTTTCTTTCTTCTATATTTGTCTAGTTCCGTGTTTTTTTTACTACCTACTTCAGTCAACGTTTTTCACCGTAGGTATCTAAGCGGCAGAATTTTTCATTGTATTTAAAGTGTTTTTCGTCTATGTTTTTTTCGAAATGGAAAGTAAGACCTCTAACGTCCGGGAGGGCAGGCATGCGTGCCCACACAATAGAAAATCAGTTGTGTCTCATTAGCCGGGATCTAAAGGATTATAACACCTAGGTAGCAGTGTACCTATCACCGCACTTTTTTTAAAGCTTTGTGTCTGTTCTTTTCTTTATTCATGTAACGGTAGCGTTTACTCTTCAGGCCGGGCATTCTTAAGAAGGATGCCTGCGCGCTCACCCGATTTGTGCTGCACTATGCCAAAGTGACCTTGACAGCCGTACGCCTATGACGTCACAGAACGACTTCTATACTAGTCCGTGGCGCCCGAGGCACTGACAACCATTTTTTTTTGTAGAGATGGGAATATAGTTATCGACAAGGATTGCTAACAACTTTAATTCCGGATCGGCACCCATCTAAAGGTCGAAATTCGTCTATTTTCCCTTTGTTATAAAGTAGTTAGATATCTAAGTTCATATTTTACTGACCTCAAATTGTTTTCGATACTTAATAGTATTTATAAATATTTCAACGGGCGAAATCAAACAGTTGTAACTTTCACGTCACATCACTGGCCGACCATATTTAAATTCCTTGGCGTTCTGAGGACATTAAAAATATTCAGAGTTTTTGTTTTTGCCGATTTTAAGACTATTATGGACTTCTTTTGTGTGGAAAAATATAAAACAGGGTATTAGACAGTGCTATATTAACTAATCAAATGAAACAAAGCTTTTAAATACAGTACATTTATTTTTATTAGTTAAAATGAAGAGCTTCGAATGAAGTCGTGGCGCTGGTGGCACGACAATCTGGAACTTCTATTGAAGTCCGTAGCGTTGAAAAAGTTAAGGAAAACAGCGATATCTGTACACTCAACACTACCGACATCTGTTGGAACCTAACAGAACAACTACATCTACATGACCAAGCTCTTCGCAATATTGACACTAGTTCATAGAAATAACACAAGGGTGCGCCACAATGTATTTACCCCTTGAGGGAATCAAGTAAATAGAATCTTGTTGTATACGACTATAGAACAATTGGTGACAGTGGCATCAATTTTACCTATTGCATTTACTACATATGTTTGAAATACAATATCAGAATATCATAGCACAACAACAAAAATGCAAATCAATGCTTGAGAAATTTTGCGTCATCTGTACACAACGCTTGATACTAGGCCTCAACCAATCGACAGCTATATGCCAGTGAAAGTCCCGTCAGAATGGGTCCAACGGTTTCAGAGATTAACCGGAACAAACAGACAGACAGACAAATTTTAAAAAATGATATTTTGGTATATTGAGGTACCGTGTAAACATCCATATGCATTTAGGAAAAAGCGGTTATTTTAATATTACAAACAGAGACTCCAATTGTATTTATCTGTATGTATGTATGTATAGAGTAGGTAGGTATAGACGTATAGAGATGTTAGAGATGGGCCGACTATGACTTTGGCCGACTTGCCGACTAGTCGGCTGCAAAATGGCCGAGTAGTCGGCCAAGCCGGTCATTGATTTCGGTTGAGTTCGGGTGACATCGGCTATGTTAAAAATGGCAAACCTACTTATTGGGGTACTAGTTTAGAATACTTTGCTTATTTTCACAGTATTACGTCTTATGGCGTTCTGCTGTGGGGATCGGCAGCTGACATAGATTCAATTTTCATTTTACAAATGAGGGCAATCCGTGCAATCTACTTATAAAATGGAGCCACGTGAGTCTCTTAGAAACAAATTCAACGAAATTGATAAACTAACTCTGCCTTCTCTGCATATCATAGAAAATATCATTTGAATAGGTTATAATAGCTCTCCCACTAACTTATGCTATAAAAGTTTATGCAGGTAATTTATTTAACTCACTACACAAGAGAATAAAACAAAGAAATGCATATTCAAGCCTTAGGCAGATAAAAGCTGGAGTACCACAAGGTAGTGTAGGTACTAGGTCCGGTCCTGTATCTAGTATACACCTGTGATTTTCCTGAGCTAGAAAATAATGTTATTGCAACCTTTGCTGACGACACAGCTATCATGGCTGTTGGAAATAGTTACGAGGAAGCCGTAGAACAGGTTCAAGAGTCTGTTAATCGTGTTTATGCAAAATAGCGTATCAAACTTAATGAAAGCAAGTCTATCCACATTGACTTCACGAATTCGTATTCATAAATAATAATCAACAAATACCATTCGCGAATACTGCTTAGTATCTCGGCATAACCCTGGATGCAAAACTGCGCTGGAAAGAGCATGTCAAAAAGAAAAGAGCGGAATTAGGTAAATTCAATACAAAAAAATAATAGTTTGAAAAACTAAAAAACACGCTTTAAAAACCAAACTAAAAAAGGAGAAAATAATTTAATTCAATTAAAAAGCGTGGGGTGCTTTTTGAGGTATTTTTATAATCAATTAATGTCAAGCACCCCACGCTTTTAAATTGAATTAAATTATTTTCTCCTTTTTTAGTTTGGTTTTTAAAGCGTGTTTTTTAGTTTTTCAAACTATTATTTATTTTCAATTTTTTAGTTCTACTAACTACAAAAACATGTTTTTTTTTGTTTTTATTTTCTCAATTTTTTTTAAATTATTGAATTGTCATCGGTACTCGACAAGTTTACAAAGTTTCAATGAAATCTGACCGTTTAAAGTGGGTAAAAATCGCGCTCAAAGGAGTCGGTTACATACAAACAAACAAACCAACAAACAAACATACAAGTGAAGCTAATATAAAGCGTGTAAAAAGGTATTGGCTACTTGGTAGACAATCACCATTGTTAATATCTAATAAATTGTACTTATAAAACAAGTTTATAAGGTATTCAGCTGTGGGGCTGCACTAGCCAAAGTAATCGTCAAATCATACAACGTTTTCAAAACAAAGTACTAAGTGATATACCTAGCAAGCGCGCCCTGGTACATTAGAAACAGCGACCTCCACCTACCTCAAGATGCATGGTATGTAAACATAGTTATTTATTCAAAAATATGCAGAAGCTCATGAACATAGACTTCAAATATCATGTGAATGTAGAGGCGATCCAACTCCTTGACAACACTGAATTAGTGCGAAGACTAAAAAGTGAACCGAGTCCTAAACTATAGTGCAAGTGCTAACTATAATAAAGAACACGTGAATCAAGTGTCTTCCTCCTTAAATTACAGTGAATACCTACGAAAGACGTTATTGGACGATTTCTTAGTTTTACAGTTACTTAGCGATTTAAGTTATATTTAAATTACCTATTAGCTAATAAGTTAGATTGTAATGTGAACAAACTATCATCTATTGTGATATTTTATAAAGGAAAAAAAAACTACACAAGAGTACCGGACGGCGAGTAATGGGTAGCTCGCTGTCCGGTAAGGACCAAGCCGGGGTCGACGGTGCGTTGTGTTCCACGCGTGCCTCAACGAGATGTCAGCACCAACTGGTGGGGCCGCAAGGGCCGATGCCTGCCAGGGGTGCGGATTGTTCGAAAGAGATACCGCGGCCCCTGGCACACATGCAACTGAGGGAACACGGGTGGGTTTTCGTCAGTAAAAGTCTGACACGCCCTCCCGCTCCACCCAGAGCGAGAGAAGTTATTTGATGATTTCCCACCCAAAAAAAAAACCATTCAGATATAATTTCAAGAATCTCTTTTGTATTTATAATATTAGTCGATTTAGCTATGAGGCTTTTAACTTTACCTAAGCATCCAGAAATACGCCACATCACCATGTTTTATTAAATTCCAATTATAGGCCCATATCACTTCAGAGCCATGTCTACAAGTTGTTGTCATCACGAACCGTGTCGCGCGCAATTTTTATAACCTCCAGCGTCCGAAAAAGCCGGTTTCCGTAAAGGCTTTAGCACCGTTTACCACATACACATTCTGCGCCAGGGTATACAGAAGGCTGAAAAATATAACCTGCCTCTTTTCTTAGCGTTTGTGGACGACTAACGGTACATATATCGAGATGCTGAAGTGTCCGTACGAAAACGCCACTTTGTCAGTTCGACTCCAGGACCGGACTTCGAAACCTATACATAGTGTACCTATGTAGTATGTGAGATAGGGAGACGTTTTCTCCCCGAAACTATTCACCGCTGCACTGGAGGATATCTTTAAGGTTCTGAACTGGAAAGGGGTGGTTTGCGGATGATGTAGTTGTCATGGTTGAGATTATGGAGGACCTTGGTACAATGCTCGGTAATCTCAGTGGAGCTTACGAAAGAGAGGGTCTTGACAAAGGTCATTTCAAATGCCCATGTAGCGTCTCCTGTCTTCATGAGAGTGGGTGTCCACTCTCATAAAAATCGGAGACACTACAGTCGAAGTTATAATAAACGAGTATGTTTACCTAGGACAAACTGTCCAGTTAGGTAGGTCCAACTTCGAGAAAGAGGTCAATTGTCAAATCAGACTCAGCTGGGCTGCGTTCGGGAAGCTACGCAATATCTTCTACCGCAGTGCCTACAGACGAAAGTCTTTAACCAGTGCATGTTGCCAGTGATGATATATTAGGTCTTTACCTATGAAATTGCCGTTTTGCAGTACTGGCCATTTCAAATCAAAATAATTTTTGTTTGGGTAAGAATTCTAATTTCAAATTAATTTTATTTTAAAAACATGGTTTTTTTTTTCCAAAAGTAGTCATTTGTTTATTGATTAGTGTTACATTTTCATCGCATTTCAATCTTTTTCGTCATCATGGATACGTTAAAAATTCGAGTAATTATGGAATATGAGTACCGTCGTGGCAGCAACGCGGCACAAGCGGCACGCAACATCAACGACGTTTACGGAGCTAACACTACAAACCAACGCACCACCTGTTATTGGTTTGCTCGCTTCCGTTCTGGAAATTTCGACCTGAAAAATGAACCTCGCGGTCGTCCGAAGACTTTGGTCGACAATGACGAATTAAAGGCGATTGTGGAAGCTGATGATACACAATCTACGGCTGAATTAGCAGCAGCTTTCGACGTTAGCGTCAAAACAATATTGGTCCATTTGCGTCAAATTGGCAAGGTAAAAAAGCTTGACAAATGGGTGCCCCACGAACTCAATGATCGTCAGCGCGAAGTACGCGTCGAGACGTGCCTTGCACTGCTCAACAGACACACAAATGAAGGAATTTTGAACCGCATTGTTACCTGCGATGAAAAATGGATTCTGTTTGATAACCGCAAGCGCTCAGCAAGTTGGTTGGATCCTGGTTCAGCACCTAAACAATGCCCTAAACGAAAACTTACCCCTAGAAAAGTGATGGTCACTGTTTGGTGGTCTAGCGCCGGTGTGATTCATCACAGCTTCTTACCAAACGGGGTGAGCATTACTGCAGATGTGTACTGTGAAGAACTGAACACAATGATGGAGAAGCTGGCACATCTCCAACCAGCATTGGTCAATCGCTCGTCTCCGCTGCTCCTGCACGACAACGCGCGACCTCATACTGCACAGCAGACGGTCTCCAAGTTGCAAGAACTGGGGTTGGAAGCTCTCCGTCATCCGCCCTACTCACCAGACCTTGCGCCTACAGACTACTACTTTTTCCAGAATTTGGATAACTTCTTGGCGGGAAAAAAATTCAATACCCGAGAGGCAGTACAAAATGCCTTTGAAGAATTTGTTGCCTCCCGTCCAGCTGATTTCTTTAAGAAGGGCATCAATAAACTGCCACTGCGATGGCAAAGATGCATTGATTGCATGGGTGATTACTTCGATTAATACAAATAAAAAATACATGAAAAAAATTCGTTTAAATTTTTTCATACAAAACGGCAATTTCATAGGTAAAGACCTATTATATGGCACTAAAACATGGTCGGTCACAATAGGTTTTATTACAAGTCCAAAAGTCACCCAAAGAGCAATGGAAAGGGTCATGCTGGGAGTCTCCCTACTGATTGAATCAGAAATGAAGAGATCCGCAGGAGAACCATGTTACCGACGTAGCCTAGCCCAAAGAATTGCCAAAATTAAGTGGCAGTGGGCAGGGCACATAACTCGCAGAACAGATGGCTGATGGGGCCAAAGGGTTCTGAAGTGGCGACCAGGTACCGGAAGACGTAGAGTTGTCATGACTCCCACAAGGTGAACCAATGACTTTGTGAAGGCCGCAGGAATCCACTGGATACGGGAACCACAGAACTGATCGAAGTGGTGGAGCTTGGGGGGAGAGGGGGAGGCCTATGACCAGCCGTGAAAGTCTCTTTCGGATGAAATCATGATGATGATGATGAAGCCCTTAGGAGTATCTGTGCCGCAGAAAGGCCAAACCGAACTTTTTGACCAAGATTTAAGGTTTGTAGAGTTGGGGGCTTTGATCTACATTAGATCAAAACAGTGCAAGCGTTACCTATCTGTTTTTTTTTTTTTGTGGGATTATTTGTCACTTGGCGTCATTTATGATCTCCATCTCCATCTAGACGGCTGCCCTCCCTAGACAAATTCCCTAGCTACGGCCATGCGTGTACTACCTAGCAGTTGCCTCCAGCTTAATTTGTAGTTTTTTTTATCTTCAATTTGACGTTGTATCAGCGCACGCAGTCGGACACGTTCGTATCCTGCGCAGTCTTACACGTTCGTTTATTTCCAACTGTTCATACTAGTATTGCTATCCATGCAGAATGGCCTGAACAAATGTCGCCGTCACTGTCTTCCGACTGTTTGCGCTTGCTAAATCTTTCACCATAACTTTCGATTTACTTCATTCTAGTGATTTTCAACACATTCAAATTGAAGAAAAATAAGATCAAACTGCGATAAATACTTCAAAGACACCTGGCGCATCGTATTTTCTCGGTATACCAAATATATTCCGGGAGCAGTAATAGGTGCCGTGCTGGTTCAAAACAACACTGACGTTAGCTACGTATTACTTTGTTCCTGAGTTATGACGTCTGCGCAGTCTTAGACCATCATACTGGAAAAGGTGTTTTTTTCGGGTTTTCAGTTATTCGAACGACTGCCTACTTATAGTACAATAGTGAGAGTATTAGCGTCTTATGGATCTCTAATCTTGAAAGAAAACTATTTCGTACTCAAGTAGCTTAGGTAGGTACTTACTTCACTTGATTTTGTGATCCTACTGTGTCGCCAGTATATTGGTTTCCCTATTTTTCTGTAGGATCCACTTTTAAGTGCTTAAATGTTTAAATTTTGATTGTGATTGTGTGTTTTTTGTTGTTTAGATTTATGTAAATCTGGAAAATTTTCACGTTTTTTAAGCATCACGCTGTTAGCCCAGCACCCTAATTTTGTAACACACTATCAATCATAATCTGAATAATATTAAAGGATTGCTAATTCATTGCTTCATATCTTCGAAAAATGTATACCTACGTATTAAATCACTAGCGCATACCTATTGACAAAATAACCTTAAATGTATGTTGATGTAGTCAAACCGTTTCTTTGTAACGAAATCATAAAGACCTAATTTGATTTTTCCACAAATAGACGTCTTTGTTGGCTATTCCAAAATTAATGTTAGGATCGGCTTTCCCTTAAGGACCTGTGCACACCACGTTTTTTAAACTCGCCATTGACGCGCGTTTGTAGCGATACAGACGCGATACGCACGCGAGTCAGACGCAGCCTGTAGGTAGACCCTCTGTAGGATAAAGCGCGCCCTCGACGCACGATTCTAAAATGCGCGTCAACGGCGCGTTTAAAAAACGTGGTGTTCACTGGCCCTAAGAGGAAAGGGGCCGAGCTCCGCCCTCCGCACGGCCCTGTTGTTCAGCTCGCTGGAATGAAATGAATTCCAAAATAGCAGGAAGTCCAATGCCTTCACAACTTTTAAAGCAATAGGACAAGGAAAGAGTCGCTGTTTTGATTGATATTAAGGAATAAGGAGAATTAATTTGGAAAAGGTTTATGACAATGCAAAATATTATTAAGTATTTTAACAATCGTTTTTGTGATTCACCATTACGCTAAGTCGAAATTCACACGGATGTAATAAAATCACGGCGGGATATTTTTGTGAATCCAACAGAGTGCAGCACGTCGAAAAAAACACAGCGTTCGAAAAGCCCGCCGCGTTTTTATTACGTCCGTGGGAACGTGGACTAACGTATAACAGATATTTGATAGCGGCACGTAAGTTGAACAAAAATCAGAACAAACAACCGAAGGCAGGAGCGCGTGCACTGGTTGCTTCGCACGGTAAAAGAATGAGGTCACCTTCTAGCATAGTCATTGATGTTACGTGTACTAAAGTTTCGAAATAATTCCCAGATCGCGACAGGTAAGTTGAAATAAAATCAGCCATTTTGGCCCAACTTACGTGCTGCGATCTGTACTCGCACGCACAATACTTACCTCACATCTGCATCAATGCAACTAAGACCAAGACTAAAAAGGTTAAGAAAAAAAAACAATAATGTTGTACCTATTTAAAAAATATTTTCCAGGTGTAAAATCCTACCAATAGATAGCAAAAATGAATATTTAATAAGCCTAGAACACTATTTTAGTGTCATCCTCAGATTATTAATCTGAGGTGTCATCACTGTGTTTAAAACAGGTAGCTACTTTGTACTCATGTACAAAGTAGGTACCTGTTTTAAACAAAGAGTACCTAGATCAGAGAGAAAAGACCAGTTCAACACAAATAACAAATTATTATGTGCCAAAAGTATTTAATAAAATAGGTATTTTAAGCCAACACCTTAAAATTAAGGAATTCAATTTTCTCGTTAACGAAGATCTCACGCCACAGCTTATGATAATAATAGATATAGTTAAATATTTACCTACTACCTACCTACTTAGTTTTACGGGTAAGTAGTTATTTACTAGTCAAAATAATAATTTTATTAATAAAATTAACCAACGCTTCTCGCCATCTAACTGGAAAGTTTGGCGAGTAAATTTTTAAGAACGAGTGTGTTGTTCATTAAAAAAAAAACAAAAGCATGCATCGCTTAGCAACAGGCCAGCTGGTGGCTCCATTTCGTCGATATTATATTCTTGTTGATCCATGACTCCTAGCAATTCTTTTGAATTGATAATCCTTGAGGCAGCTACTCCTTGTGGTCACACCTTACGACCGTCGTAGTCTAGCAACGCGCTACGAGGCGACAAGTTCAAACGGCGTCGATAAAGACAGACGTTTAAATTCGTCAGATATGGTAGGTAAAAAGTTGGATAAGTATAATTACTTTCAGGACACATCCGCCGCTAAAACTGACACGAATATTTACAATTATATACACACGGGTGTAAAACCTAACTTACCTACTACTTTTACTTTAATACACAATAAGTTTTTAATACTGGAGTAATGCGTATTTCCACAGTGGCGTATCAAGGATTGTTGTTTGGGAGGGACTTGACCTCATGGACGGCAGGTTCTGGCTAAAGTAAAAAAAAATGGTCATGCCTTTCTGCCGGTTTATTCCGGCTAATATCCAAAACGGGTGCACTGATTTGAACTGGACTGAAGCTTGTTAAAATGTTTAATTAGAATCATGTCAAAGTCAAAGCATTTATTTCAAATAGGCACTTAAAAGGCACTTTTGAACGTCAAGTTCACTTTAAGATTCGTCACGAGAAAACTCAGTTACTTTTCCCCCATCCGCGACAAATCTTGAGCCCCTCAGTCCCAGGATCGGCCACTTTATTATTGAAGTAGTTATTTGTTAGGTATATGGTGGATGGTCTCGTTCACTCGTTTTCTGAAACTGCATGCTTCCCACTACAAGCACAATTGCGAGATACACGTGTTCGTGTCAGTCTAAATTGCTGATGAGCTTAAGAATAATTCGTTTAGAAAGTAGACGAGAAGAGAAGAATCTACACTTTTTGAAGACCATAAAAGCCCAGCCTTCGTTTTTCCCCCGGGTATAGCGCTGGTGAGACGAAATGGCGCAACAAATCTGCCAAAAACACGTCTCACAATACAATCCTGGGAAAATAAAACTAGACTAGTTTACTATATATAACTTATCAAGTATAATATCTGAACATAACAGCTTTCTGGTGTATTAATTTAGGGGCGTAGCTACCGCCGTATTAATTATACAGAGCCCCCAAACTACAGGAAACGTGTCTGTAGCGCATCGGGGATGACCGCACAGAGCATACAGATGACTTCATTGGGATCATGCGAAAAAGTACCGCTTCGCTGGTGCACCTTAACTGTCATTAATCAACGATTTCTTGGTTAAGATCAAATAATTTGCATGTAAATATAAATAAAACAAAAATTGTACAATTTAGGACTTATGGTCGTAACCGGAAAAAGCTAAACATTAATTATAATGGACAACTTCTATTAGAGGCAGACGAAAGTACTTTTCTGGGAGTTGCATTGGACGGCTATTTCTCCTGGAAACCACACGTTGAAAAGGTATGTAACAATCTAAACAAATTCGTGTATGTTCTCTACACAATGCGAAAGACCTCGTCGCAGAGTACGACATTGACTGCATATCACGGCTGCGTTGCATCGACGCTACAATACGGCCTCATACTATGGGGTAACTCAACAGACGTAGATAAAGCCTTTAAGGTACAAAAAAAATGCGTTCGAGCCATTTGTGGCATCCCACCATGGGAATCGTGTAAACCATTGTTTTTAAAATTAAAACTCCTTACATTACCCAGTATGTATATTTTAGAATGTGCTAAATTTGTCCGTCAGCACTTTGACCTGTTTAAAAAGGCTCAAGACCGCTGCCCTCGAAAAGTAAGAGATCCAGATAGAATAGTTCTGCCTAGGGCACCAAAGACTTCTCTGTATAAAAAGAACTGTTATCACATGTGTGGACTTATCTATAACAAAATACCGAAGAATTTCAAAGAGTTACCTAATAATTTATTTTTAATTAAGTTAAAATTATGGCTGCTGCAAAACCGTTTTTATTCTGTGAATGAATTTATGACTAATGCTAAATAATCAATCTTAAATTAATGTGACGATAATTAATAAATTAATATTGAATGTATTGTAAAAATGAATGATAGAAAGCATGCCATTGAGCGTAATATACATATAATAAATGTAACATAATGTTTTGCATGTCAAATTGCCTGACTATGTATTAGGAACTCAATTACCTACTTTAAGACCTACACTGTACCAATATTTATTGCAAATAAATGATTATGATTATGAATTATGTGCCTGCTTGGCACATCATCTTTTAAGCCTATACACGTAGGTCCCTACATTCGCACGCCTTGGCCTCCTTTATGCCGTACTAGGAACATGTTTTAAAGAGTCAGTCGGCCGGACGGAACGTTAGGCCTGCCGCACCTCCCAATAATAATTTAATAATAATAAATTTAATCAAATAATATTAGTTAACAGCCAAGTTAACATTAAAATAATAACATCTTATAAAGGCACACTTGACTTATACTAGTTAATAAGACAGGTAGGTGTTCGAAGTTGCAACCAGCACACTTACTAAGTTATATAATACTTTTAAACCTTGGCAGTGGTAGACACATATTCTTTTGTGAAACTAAAATTTGTATGAGCTATAAATATTTTAGTTTCACAAAAGAATCGCAGGCAGAACAAGTTTTTTTTTTTTTAATGTTAAATAGCATTAAGATACCTATGTCAATGGAAAGATGTCATCAAGAGAATATTTCGGGATGTGACGAGTTCGTTGAGTCTTAAATGTGAGTTATTAAGTACTTAATCGCTGACGAGGTGAACGAATAACATCGCTGGCATCGTCGGATATTTCGTTCACATCGTTTGTATCGCTGACGTACCTAGTTTATCTCTGTAGTTCAGGGTGTAAACCGAAGTATTAAAAGAGGTGAAACGATGCTCGCCCGGCTCGCTCGCTTGCTGGCGGTGTAGCCTGTGCGTCAGTTTGAGTAGTAGTTTTTCTTCAGTAATGACGTGGTTCCTAGAGTTCCTAGGAATCAATTGCACCACCTCTAATATAGGGAGAATTTCATTGAATTTGTAGGTAGGTACCTATTAACAGACAAGAGTTAGATAGGTTTGCTGAATGCAACTTGCGGGTTGCTAAAAAAACACATCTTTATATTTTTACATTTTTATTATGCAGTGATTAAGTCGTGCTGATTATTAATTTAGGGAAATGGTAGGTATTGCAAACGTATAAGTATGTACATTTTAGCCCTTAGCTAGATTTTTTACATAAATATTTGATATTTTAATACTCGTAACGGTCCAAATAGCTCGTTCTGCAATGTTACTTCGTTCTGACATTTACTTTCTCGCTATTATGATGCTTCGTCACGAGTCAAAAGATGTTATAACTACACTCAGAGAAATACAAGTGACTTTTTCAAAAGTATCGATTCAAATAATGACATTGTTAAGCTGGAAGTACGAACACATTTATGTCAACATTTCAACCGATACGTAGAAGATATTTTTTTTATTTTTTTCACATTTAGTAATATCAATATGTATGGCAATAATTTCGTAGCCAAAATGACAGTCATTATGATCACCACTAGGAATATACAGCTAAGACTGAGCAGAGGGTACACAATGACAATAGGACAATGAAGTGCCCAAAGCAAGTGAAACATTCCTAGCACGTTTTTGAGATGTAATTGTCTCCATTTTGGAAGACGCAACCTTTGTTCTTGTTTTAGGAATGCAAGAAGATAAGTGGAAGGAATAGTAGTTAGTAAGACATAAGGAGAGGCATGACAATAGGCAAGGTGAAGAATGAAGGGGTAAAAGAGGGAAGGGGGCAAAAGAGGGAAAGACCGAAGTAAGTCAATTTTCGTGTGTAACTTACAGGGGGAACATTGACACCAAGATCGGTATAAACTTTAGACAGGTATAATGGTAATGAAGAAGATAGACGAAGAATAGTGGCACCTCAAGGCAGCTCCTACACAAGCTGCCTAGATGGTTAGAAGGAGACACATTATATTGGAGGTTTGCGGAGTGCCCCGAATATTAGGCAAAGGTGAGGAAGGTCCTAAGTTCTTGTTGGGCTTCAGATTACAAGAAGGGAAATTATAGGATAGACACAGGCAGCTGATTCTTGCTCAGGGTTAAGTGCCTTGGACTGAAGAGGTGGTGCACGAAGTGAAAAAATAAGAGAAGTTACCCGATTAGAGGTTGGCGTAAGTTGAATGTAAGTAGGTTCCGATATTGGAAATAATCTCAGACCGCAGAAATCACCTAATAGACTCAGACTTAGTTAGAAGTCTCTGGAAACAGGTGATAACTTGAGAAAGAAAACCAGAACTAGAAAGAATATATTTAGTTATTGTCTGAAATGGATTGCATTGTGAAGAATATTTCAAAAGGCGCTTAAATGTACATACTAATACTGTTAGATGTTATACCAGAACATAGATATGGTACAACAGCTCAGTGGACCGATAAGAGACATCGTCTTTATGCATATAATCGTCTAACGTGCTTTGTTGTTTCGGACTACACCACGTCAATACACGAGAAAGATTCTGCTCTTATCCGTCTCCCATGTTATAAACGTCCTTAAAATTAAGAAAAACATTGTAAATGATACATCACTTGTAAATTATACCACAATCAACAAAGTAACAACACAACATTTTATCAATTTACATAAAGAAATACATTTACAAATAATACATGCACAAGTAAACCTAAATGATACAATAATATTTGGTAACACGGAAAAACGCTTTTCACTTGTAACTGGTAACCATATAACTATAATACAATTAAATAACATTAAAACAACATTTCATCGAATTTGAACAAAACTATACCTTCAAATTAATCAAATACACAATTATAATTGTACGATAAATTATTTATAATTTAGCTATTAAAGGCAATAAGTTGGTATTATTGGAGTAAATTAATTAGAAATTCAAAATTTATAAAAACAACACTGAAATGTGACTCACCGACGTGCTTGGGAAAAATAACTTACATAGTAGCGACTTAGGCGAAAAATAAAACACAGAGCTTTTTTACTCGCAATGGGACATGCGTGAAAATAGTAAATAGAAGAAGATTAGATAAATAATTTTATAACAGACTAAGGTATAATGAAAATACAACAAAAAGAACATCAATGATAATCGCTTTCCTCCGAAAAAAAAACGCTCCATTATTTTCCAAGAAAGAAAGAGAAGAATTCTGTAGCCATCATAGCAGACACTGTCCGTCACGTTAGATACTAAAAATGGAATTGGTGATATGAACTGTATGTCCCGAAACCGTGTAAAACGTGCCAGTTAGCCTAACGAATTTGTAGCAGTATGATATCTGATGATATCTTGTTTGCTATGATGATTTACAAACTGTTTTTTGACTCATTACAATCTCAGTGTCACTGATCGTGGTGTGCTATCGTCAGAAATCACCTGCCTGAAGAAATAAGATAAGTACTTAACCCTAACACCCGGTTTGTAAATTCAGAATTCCAATTTCCAAATTGAGAACTTCCAATTCTCAATTCAGAAACCGGATGTAAATAGAGTCGAAGCGTCAACATTTAGTTTTTAACGCCAATTTGGCACAGTCCCTGCGTCTTATCGTGTGCTACATGAATACGTCCGCTACGTGCGCGTGCTTTGCAGTAGCCAGTCGTTCATAACCCACATCACAAGGTTAATTTCCGTAGTAAAAAGTTTAAAATCTAGGCACAATCTCATGTCAGTAACAATTCTAAAATGCGTTGTCGTAACATTTCTTCACATTGGCACTGAAATTAGATTGAGAGCTCTCTTAAAAATACGGAAAATGCTTCTGTTTTAGGAAATAATCTTTCGTTAGAGCGTAGAACTTCGTGATGACCAGCGCATATAGTGTGACAGTAATAAACCTCCGCTCCACAAGGCCGAGTTTCCTTAACGAAATGTGCCATATGAACGAATGCATACTTTACATTGGACCTAAGAACCATCGCCTAAGTTGACTTTGCGAGAGCGTAACTAGCGCACGAGAGGCAAGCACACAGATGCAAACACTTAAAAAAAAATATACACCAATTACTGCCTTTTTAGAAACATAAGGATTTATACTAAGGAATGAAAGAAAATTATAAATAACTACCGCGTAGACGTCCATATCTATTTAGGTTCTTAATTTGGTTAATTATCTATTATATTTTAAGTTATATAAAATTGATTATAGACTAGTCGATTAGTATAAATATGCGTTACGCAATAAATAGACGAAGATGACACGAAAATTTTACCAGCACAGAGCTCCAACTTTAAATTTCAATACCAATATGTGTAAAATTTTGCTAAATATCGTTTTTCCTCAAAAATACTTGCCCCAGCACTGTTCCTGGGCCGCTCTAGCCTCAGGCCGTGAATGAGGCAGAGCGACTACGAAAATAAAATTTGAAATAGTGACAGTACTTAAATGACATGAAAAGGAATACATCAAAATCGTAACGCTAGTCTTACAACTAAATAAGATTGCAACTGGTAAAAAAACATATGATTATGGAAACAACATAAATATAGTAATAGAATGTCATCCCCTATGACAGGCAACTGCACGAAGCTATGGGTCAATGAAGTGTCCCGTCATCATCAAACCTAATTCTTGTGCCGAATTACTAGTACCTATTAGCCCAATAACTGTTTTAGAATACCATTCCGTACTTTCACGTTGAGATAAAAATATTAGTAATTTGACACGATAAACTTGGACACTGTTTGAAAAAGGACGACTATATCTGCACGTTCATGGTCACACCTACGCCGGTGCATTTGCTGGCTAGGTGTACCAGCGTAATTTTCACTGCCCTAAATATCACACAAGAAATAAAGTTGAAAATAAATAAGTTGCCCCTAGTAGGTACTACGTTGGGAAGCGTAGGTTTAGGCACACACTGTTGATTCAGTGGGGCAGTAAAAACCCGCGCTGCGCTATGCCTGTTGTGCGCAGGTCCTAATAGGTTCAGAACATGAAGATATAATGTGGTTTATAGATATAACACTTTTATTCAACAACAATCAGTTTTTATCAAGTAAACAAGCGTTCAAAATCATTGACTAAGTAGATCTTTCCTGAAGAGGAAGTGAAATGAAAAACGTACTTCATTTCCCATGGCGACCAATATTGATGGTCATGGCTGGGCCCCATAAGAAAGTATAGCGCATCGCTCGAAGTTGCTGATGTTAATAATCTTTACATGACATTCACTCATGAGTCGGGGTTCCTGTCCCAATTCGTCCCTAGTCAAAGATCCTGAACGCAAAATAAAACAGTTGCAACGCCTATCGTAGTATATTATCGTCGTATATTATAGACATCTATAAATTACACAAAAGGTTCACAATGATTTAAGATATATGTACATGCGAGTAATATATCAAAGACCGTTGATGAACCACTACTATCTTATTGCTGATATTACAACCTAAAACAAAAAAAAAATCATATAGCTAAAACAAAAAGCGACAAGAACTGATTCTGGTTTGAGTACGACGACCAGTTTCTGATGGTGACCGATTTTCTGCCAAACTTCAGCCAAATTTATTATTATACACTGGATTTTCAGCTCTCGGCGTTAAAGTCCACGGTGACTTTGTCCATGAGAATCTACCACCAACTTAAAGCGGCCGTATCATGTCTGTCGTTCGTCCGTCACGTTAATGTGCAGTCCTTATCTATGGCATACCACCGATAACAACGTCATCGGATCATAAGGAGTCGGTCGTTTGTTAGCATGTGTTAATTTATTGTTCTATGCTCTATTCCCGCTGACTTCCGGACCTTTTAATATCGGTCATATACCTACAATACGTTGAAATTAGCTATATGTTACATCTAAAAGAGACAGACAGAGGCTGTAGCTGCCAATTCAGGGTAGACAATCCGAATTGATAACTATACCTAACACGAACACTGATGAATAGATCGTAAGTCACGAGCACAAGGACCTTGTCGATTGTGACTTAGGGTCTATACTCAAAATAATACACATATAAGAATTAGCTTAACACCGATTACAATAACATCAACTATATTTACAATACATTACACCTAAATAAATTATAAAAATTAAAATATTGCAACAAGAGGTATTGAGAGTGTCTTCCGCGTATAAACGACGGGCAAGGCTTGATGATAGAAGGTCACAGTTGTTATAATCCTGAAAAAAAAGAATAATACTTTAATATAAGCACTTACTTATCGTTACAAAATGGCTTAAGTAATTCATTGGCAAGTTTATATCCAATCGACATTGCGTGCTCGCTCGCTGTTTACGACTGGGTATAAAAAATAACCGACAAAAAATGACGGTTGTCTGCGGTTCGGTATAAAATTATACCACAATTTACGACCGGTGTTTCCTTGCTCTCTCGGTACATTGGTATATTTTGTTCTCTTTCTAACTAAATTTACTACACGCCGTTAATAAAGATTCAATCATTGTGGCTGGCCCCGCCCATCAAATAAATTTCAATATAGTTCGCTACGTTATTTTTATATACACTCGAGAGCAATGAATTAGGGTCACCTAAAAATACCTGATAGTCTCGGAAACTAAGAATGCTAGCTTATTGAAATAAATTGTGTTTAATAGACAATAAAATGTTCCTGAAATGAAAGTAATAAATGTATGTGTGACTTTGTATTATATTCATACAAAATTACATAAACAAAAAAATTACCAATCTCATCTTAGATCAAAAATAAAAAAGCTACTTTTTATCTACCACAACATTTTCTTGAGTTTTAGTAACTTATATTACCCGCAAGTGATGTCATCACTGCGGTTATGGGGTTTGGCATGCTGTACACCAAGTTTCTTAGCGATGTTGGGAATTATTCTCCCATTCCTCTACGAGCGCAACTTTGGGCTCTTGAATAGTCGTGATCGAGGAAGGGTTTCGGTGTCTCACACCTCGTCCGAGCTCGTCCCAAGCATGCTCGATTGGGTTGAGGTCCGGACTGCATGCTGGCCACTCCAGGCAGTTAATGTTCACCACTTGAAGGTCATCACAAATTCACCAGTATGAGGCAGGGCTTTGTCATGCATAAAGGTAGCATTGGGCTTTGTCATGCATAAAGGTAGCATTATCTCCCAAATCTTACTATCCTACTCTCCCACTTAATATTATAAATGTGAAAGTTTGTGTGTTTACATGTTTGTTACTCAATCACACAGAAACGGCTGAACGGATTTGTATCAAATTTGGCACACAGATAGTCTATAACCTGGATTAACACATAGCGCGGTATCGCGGTAGTATGTTCCCGTGGCATAATTTCCAACCTCCACGCGGGCGAAGCCGCTGGCGAAAGCTAGTTGACCATAAATGGACCAACATATTATTTTAGGATTTCTTCCACGTGTCTTTCGCTAGTTATAGTGCCGTTTGATATAACCACCAGCTCTGTGCGACCCTCAGCAAAAATTATTTCCGTTCGATTTATGCTTGCTTGAATCGCTACCCTGGTCTTCTATACCTACACTCTTTTTCTCCCATCGTTCTTTTTGAGCATAAATCTTGATTCATCTGAGAACATAACTCATGACCAATCTTCAATACTCCAATTTAAGTGGCTAGCGGGCATATATTAATCTCGAAATACGATGCCCGCACTCCAATTTAGGGCCGTTTAGACCATTAAGACCTGCCTTAATGGTTTTAAATTTGCTTCAGCAAGTTGTCGTCTTACAGTCCATGTACTTGGTTACTTCCTCCGAGGCATCGGAACTGATATGTAGAAAGCGGTTTCGAAGCATTGTGTTGACGAAGTATCGATCTTTTCGCGCTGTATGGGACACCTGGCCCTGCGTGTTCCTGGTTTGCGTAAGTTAGAGCCGGTTTCCTCGTAACGTCGGAGAACTCGTTGTAGAGTTGACAGCGACACACCAACTGTCTTTGCTGTATCACGCTGAATCCGGCCAATTTCCAGCATCGTGAGAATTCTGGTGCATTCTTCAGGTGTAAGCGACATTATAACAGCGTCAATAATGAATAATAAACATCAGAAAAGCTGTTTACATACGTTTTTAATTATGACAGAACAGAAACAAAAGCAAAAACATTCAGAAAATTCGTAATTCCATTTACAAAAGGCCCATTTTTTTTAATTTTGACATCTTTAGTAGCATAACTTTACAGTAACTAAGAAGTTTTATTACTTTCATTTAAGGAACAAGTAATTGTCTATTAAACACAATTTATTCCATTAAGCAAGCATTCTTAGTTTTCGAGACTTTCAGGTATCTTTATGTGACCCTAATTAATTTCTCGCGAGTAGTTTGACGTTAAAAAAAAACATATTATCTGGTTTGCGATTATTCATTCTCATTAGAATACATTCATTCACTTACCTACATGAGAATACCAATACTAGACATTATTTTGTGGGGCGTATTGCAAAAAGTAAACATAATTAAATATTTTGGAGTAGTTTTAAAATAAATGATGCAATGTCGGTTCAAAACCTAAAGCAAAAACATATTTTACTTACACCAACAAAAAATCGTTCATTATATGACTGACTCAACATTTTATAAATTGTTAACGTGGACAAGGGCGCACTCGGTCATTCGACTACGTAGACAACTAGACACCTCAACAAAAACACCTTCGGAGAGCGTCGCCGCTTCGCATTACGCATTTTTTGACCTGTTTACTTTTTATACCCATAATTTACACGAGAGGGTTTAAATTGCAATTGCTGTAGCAAGGCTTGGCGTAGTATCGCAAGTGGAAAAGTCAGCAAGCAAGTCAAATAAATATTTGAAGATGATACTGACCCAGCTACTGATGTTGGCTCTCGACGATCAGCATGATGGATTGATGTTGTTGAGGCTCAGCGTGGATGGTGGGCACTGAGCGTAAACACTCGATCTGATGAGCCGCCCAGTCCTTCTTCTGGCAGTACGTGGAGCAGTAAGGTGTGCGCCGGCAAAGAGAGCACTCTGCTGATGCCTCTCGGTTGCAATTTGCACACTACATGAACAAACTCTTTTATAATGAAGGGGTAATATTGAGAAAGCTTCTCATTTCCCACTTTTTGACCTCTATGATGAATATTGATCACATGTATTTAAATATGACGTCGTAGGTTTATGAGACAATTCAGTAGGCTACAAAATGTGCCCATAACTAGCTGGTTATGGACACAATTTGTATCTTTAAAATGTTCTGGATAATTAACAAAGAGCTCCCCAAACCTCCACCGGAGATATACCTAAAGATTGTTAGGATGGATTCTGATAAAAAAAAAGTTGAAAAGAATATAGTAGTTGAGTATAATCAACTACTATATTCTTTAACTTATTTAATGACAGCAGCAACAATTTTTCAATGACAACAGAAATTCGAATGAGTAACGGTCTTAAAATGAAGGTCGATAAAACAAAGGTCATGGCAAATGCCCTTGTTACACCCACTGTCATATAGATCTGAGATTACACGCCAACGTGATGACGATTATGTTTACCGAGGACAAGCTGGCCAGTTTCAACTTTGAGAAAGAGGGTAAGAGACCGTATATAAAATTTTGCCAATTTCGCTGATTTACATGATTTAACAGGTTAAATACCGTATTTCCATAAGTTTTAATACTTTTAATGCACAACATGAAATATAGATTCAATGGTTATCTAATAAATTAATTACTTTTTTATTATTATCGAGTATAGGTACGATATTTTTAGGTTGTTTTAAAAAATTATCACTATTTCTTATTTGCTTTTTTATTTTTTCAGGAAATGGATGGATTTTGAACTGAAGTTCATTTCTGTTGTTTTATTTGATGATCTGAGTAGCCGAAATAAAAAGCAAATTTTTGCCCATTAGCTTTTTTTTTATGAAAATGGTAAAAACTTATGCATTGTATAATCACGTCTGTTTAAAACACGTAAATCAATTAAATCGGATGGATGTGTTGCCAATGATGACTCATGACAGCGAAACGTGGCTCACGATGGGCCCCGATACAAGGCTGAAAGTCACCCAATGGGCACTGGAGAGAGCTATGCTCGGAATTTCCCTGCGTTTTCGAATTAAAGATTTAGAGATCAGCTAGGGAACCAAATTAACCGACATAGCCCGAATAATTGCCATACTTAAGTGGCAGTGGGCACGGAACATTGCTCGCAGAAAGATGGCCGATGGGGCCGAAAGGGGCCGCAGGTTTCCGCTGGATGCAAGAAGCACAGAACCGGTCCAAGTGGCAAGGCTTGGGGGAGGTCTATGTCCAGCAACGGTCGTCTTTCGGCTAAAAAGATGATGAACGACGATGCCATCATCACAGAACCAAAGTAACCGACATAGCCCGAAGAATTGCCAAACTTAAGTTGTAGTGAGCAGGACCCATTGCTCTAGAGGGGCGACCGCGTACCGGAAATGGACATTTTTTGGCTGAAATGATGATCATGACATTGCTACTATATCGCTAAATAATACACCATAAACATTCACCATTTATGTACTTACCGATATTGAAACGCAAGCAAGCAAATTAAAAACCCGTGTCCCATGTAATTACACACTATCGTTGGTACTTGCAAGTAACAAACAAGTAACATGGGAGAGAGCGGGTTGAACCACGACGCAAGCACAGTAGAAATATGGACAGTATGGAAACTAGGTCTATTTGTTGACCGTATCGTTAGGGTTGTCACTCTTAGTGTTTGTAAAATTGAAAAGTGTTTTATTGGAACGAAGTTCTTTGACGCGGTTTGCGGTAGGAGCTGACTAGTAGAAATCTTCACGCGAAAAAGCGATACATGTTATGCACAATCCATTCGAGCTTCGTATTTGATCTATTTGTAAATTTAAGAAGGTGCCTGCGAACATTTTCTTTTTGTTTTAAATCACACGTGAGGAGGAACTTTGTTCATGACGGGGCTCCCAACCGACCCGACACGTATTTTAAACATAAATTAATCTAACTTTATAATTATTTAATAGTAATTACTGCAATATTAATACGTAATAAAAAAACTAGCTTACACTATCCGAACATGTTGTGCGTCGTCCGGGTAGTATGATAAATTGTCGCCGCTTAAGAGTCTAATATCCGAATTAAACTGCATTTATTTTGTGTACCTATATGACAACATTTAATTACGAAATACTCAATACACTCGTGATTATTTTTTTTAAATTGCGTGTGAACGATGGTTCAAGAAATAAACGTATAACGTGTCCACTCGTCTCGACACGGCACCCGCCACTACCCTATATTATAGACATGGGTAGCTCGTGAGCGAGTGATAGAAAAGAGCTAGCTCTTTTTGATGGACGTCGCTCTCGCTCACTCACTCGTTCGCTAAGTAGCTCAGTAGCTCAGTACTTCAGCGAGACACAGATGACCGACCGAAGTCAGCGGCCGAACGGCTCATTCGGTTCGCTTCGGAATATTTCGGATCGCATAGTTCGTTCTTCCAACAATACCTCTTCGATACAATACGTCATTGTAGACTATCATACGACATAAATCACTGTAAATCTATCTTTATGACCATAGCTTTAAAGTAGAAAATACTTTGGCATTGCATTGTTTATTTTTTTGCGTATTATTCACGTAAAGTCATAACATTATATAAACAAACATAAAAGCTTATTTAACTTAACTCCAAACTTCCAAAGAGCTATTGACAATGACTACTGAGCGGGCCGAGCCGCTTTCAACGACACGCGTGCACCGTGAGTCAAATGAACTAACAGTCGGCATCTGAATCACTGAGCTATAGAAGAGCTAGTGAGTAATAAAGAGTCCAAACTTCCAAAGAGCTACTCACTATTGAGCGAGCCGATCCGTCTCCTTCGACGCGCGTGCGGCGTGAGTCAATTGAGCTAACAGTCGGCGTCTCGGCGTCTGTGTCACTGAGCTATAGAAGAGCTAGTGAGCTAGAAGAGTGATATAGCTCTTTAGAGTGAAAGAGCTAATCGCTCTTTTTCTTTTCAGTGAGCTACTTCGCCCATGTCTACTATATTATATCGTAGTCTGTGCCCGCCACTGAGAGCTAAGAGAACCGCGACCTTCGCTGAGATGTCACGTACATGCGCGTGTCTGCGTGAGTGTGCCGTTTCGACCATTTCTTCGTAGTTTCCCTACTGTCCATATTTACCATTATACCAGCAAGCGTGTTTTAATAAACTTAAGAAAAATATAGTTTTTTTGCTATCTGTAATTCCTTTTACGTATTTCTTATTTAATATAATCCAAAATAACTTCCTTTCACTCACTCAGCCTTAGAAATTAACCACTTGTTGCCGGATATTTGTCCCCTAGACAACACGAGGCGTGCTACTCGAAACGGTGTATTTTTAACGAGAGACGGAAAGCGATCATTATTCCATACCCAACTAGTCGTACAATGTGAACATAATTAACGCAAGACCTCATACACCCCAATTAGAGATTGCTTTAAAAGCATAGTACAATCAATCAATGTGCCTAGCCTTTTCCCGACTATGTCGGGGTAGACTTCCAGATTAACCGGATGCAGCTGAATACCAGTATTTTACATGGAGCGACTGCCTATCTCACCTACGCAACCCAGTTACTGGCTAACGTGATAGGTACCCCTTCGTGAAACTGGTTGTCAGGTTTTCGGGCTTCTAACGACCCGTAACGATTGTCAAAGAGCCAGGAATGAAAACCGGAACCCACGGCTTAACGTGCTTCCTGAGTCACGGAGGAGTCTCGGTATATAAAGATGGTCACCCATCCAAAGACCAACCCCGACAACCGTAGCTTGACCTGATGGATAGACTCGTGCGGCTGTTATTACTTAGCCACGAGCCCCTTCTTAAAAACATAGTACAATGACAAAACATTTTTTTAAAGCTAACTGCGAATTTTTAGAAAATAGCGTTGTACCCAGCATTACTTTATTCATTTCAAATTGGGTCTAATGGCCTTACCTACTTCATAAGACTGAATTTCATTGACTTAATCGGCGGTCAGTACCCATGGCAAAATACATAATTTATGAAAAATATACCTATATTCAAAATCACTGCAATCGTTTCAGTACCTAGTCGATTATGAACATACTACTTTCAGGACTTGCGATCATTCTGTTATACATTGTAAGTATATCTGTATGTTAGTATCACTTTAGACACCTTTCAAGTTACCGCTCAGCACAGGGTCGAAAAAATAAATAAATAGGAATTAGCAATTAGCACTTAAAACTATATTTTTTTCAAGTTCGTCGTCGCTACTTATTTTTGCTATCCAAGCTCAACTGTGATCAGAAGGTCAATTCTCGTAATAAGTAAAAAAAACGTTCAAAATCTAGTCGCAATCTCATGTCGGAGACAATCAAATGTCAAAAATGTATGGAAACTCGAGGTATTTTTGATAGATTGAGACTCAGATCAGATTTTGAACATTCCTAAAATTATGACAGTTGCCCCTCAAGTCGTATCATGGAGATTTTTGTGAAGGTGGAAAAATATGAAAATAATGGTTAAAACGTTAGTGCTTGTGGCCTAGACAAGTAGCAATCCATTTTTTTTTGTATCTACAAAGACTTTCAACGACATTGACATAAACTTTTTGGTATTTCTTATGTCAGTAAGGAATCTTACCGACAATGTCTGCCGCTAGAGGGCACCTCATTATACTAAATCAAGAAGGTTAAAATACCTTTTTTAATTTTTGTATACACTCTAAGAGACCACAGTCTGTGACTTACATTATCTGAACCCCCATGAATAAGAACAAATTTGAACCTTAGGTATAACGAAATCAGAATACTCCTTCGTGCATGTCGATAAATCATGTTGTTAAGCGATTTTACGATTATTTTGCTGTTAAGGTTGAAAGGCTAGCTATTAGTTAACATTACTAATTATTTGTTAAGTTTGCTATACCTATTAATTTACTTCAGTTTTTTGATCTGTAGTTAACTCAACCAATACTTGAACGTAGTAATTTTTCTGTTCTTAAAGTTGAAAGGTTAATGAGGCACCTTGGCTACTAAAATATACCAAGGAGACGTTATTTTTTACTATCAATCAGTTAACTGTAGTTGTAAAAGATTTTAAAGAATGTTGGATAATGCGGGTCTTAGGTTAGTTAGCAGGTTATATTTTATAAATATTATGGTTAATCTTGGTATCTAGAAATGTTTCAGGAGTTTTGTTAAGTGATTCATTGGCCCAGTCGAAACCCATGCATACTTATACCGCAGACATAATCACAGACGTACAGCCATTAAAATAGACACAGTGTTAGTAAAAAAAAAACATGGTAATAATAGTGTTAACCATTTATTAATATACAAAAAAACCAAGATACACACTCAGCGTCTCAATACCGTCCACGTAAAATAAGCTCACATCTTACAATTATGAGCATAATTATGTCAAATACGAGCACTCGAGTAGTAGGTACGCGTCCAAAATGCCAGTGTTCGTTCAGTATTGTTAATATACAATATCTGATTTTGATTTAATCTGTCTTAAAACTTTTCTCACGGTCCTAGTATCCTACCTTTTACGACAAATTATAATGGCCGCTTTTTCAATGCAATACAAACTCCTTTTATTTTAGTGAAATAATACAAATGACCCTGTTCTTTTCAATGGAGTCGTGTATTTTTATTTTCGTGTTAATTTATTTTCATTAATAAGTTTATTTAGTTTTTACTTTTTTAAACAGCAAACAAACTCTTAAAATACGACAAGACAATTTATAAAAAAAAAAACTACAGAAACATATATTATTCGTCTTCACGTCATGCCTCAAGTCCTAATAGCAAACTTCTATAATAAAATACTGCTTTTTGGACTTTGCTTTGTAAACACAACTTTAAGTCATGCGTATAAGTTTTAATTTGCAAAAAAAATATGTTTATGTCATAACTATAACTGCTGACATAATAATTGGTGACGGTTTTGAGTGTTAGGTAGTTTTTTTCGAGACTATGCATCGTGGGTTTTTTGTATATCAATTATTCTTCGCAACAACGGTTGCGCACAGCAATAAACTCAAATAGTTATCAGTCCAATAACTATTTGAGTTTATTATATACAATATGTATAAATAGTTATATACAAGATGACAAGTTTACATAGTTTCTTACATGCTATTTTTTTTATACCTATAACTTTTTAAACACCCTGGTATCTGAAATACACATAAGACACATAAATATTAGAATGCCGACAATGAACTACCAATACCTCCTATTTTCGATTTTATGTTTTTAATGCCAATCGACGTAAGATGCTTATTTAAGCCCATAATTATGAACATTATTAGTATTTAATTTAGAATTTTTTATATATTTTAATTTAGTACCAATTTTTTATATAGTTTAATTTAGTCATTTGTTTTATAATTAAATAATCGTCTTTTTATATTATTTTTACATCTCTAGTTTCATAAGTTGGCAACACTGCTTCCTGTATTTTTTACATAATAATGCCTGGGTCATGGCGCACGTTGTGCTTCATTAAATATTAGAAATAAAAATTTTTAACTATAAAATTAACGCATGTCATTTCGAACAATGCTATTTCGCGTTTAGGTAGGTACTGGCAAAACCTACTAACACGATATTTGACTATTTATCCCATTAAACACTAATAGAAATAACTTCTAAATTATGAGTCGCTAATTTTGCTTCAAATTCCTACCTACTTACCTCCTAACTTAATTAGAAATAACTAAGTAGGTACCTACTATGTTATTGTGAGGAAATTTAAAAAAAAATATATCTGCTATTACCTACTTGCCTCCTAGGTATCTATTCTAATTAGGTGTTGACTGTTACTGAGTACAATTTATTTTCTAAATATTTAATTTGTTATGAGGCCGTAGGTTAAAAGCCGGATAGTCGCCACTACAGATTATAGAATATAATCTGAGGTCGCAACACTTTTAACCGTCTACATGGAGCCTTACATGGAACGACTGCATATCTGACCTTCACAACCCAGTTGCTGGGTAACACGATACCCCTTGGTAAGACTGGTTGTCAGACTTTCGGGCTTCTGACGACCTGTAACGACTGTCAAATATCCACAAATGACAACCGGGACCAACGGCTTAGCGTGCTTTCCGAGGCACGATACATAAAGCAAAACTTAATTTGTAAAACTGGCCGATTCTTTGGTCTTTTATCTAAGTACAAATTTATTAAAAGTAAAAAACATTATCTTTGATATTTCCAGAGTAGGTACCTACCTACCTACTAGCGATTGTTTTGGACCTTTAGGTACCTATATTTTGGGATGTCTACCCCACATAATTAATTGATAATATAATTGCTTAATCCATATAAATTACGTTTAGGATCGATGTCCCGTCCAGAAACAAGGTAATCTATCCCGCAAAAACTATGATCGAATTTTGCTTTCCCATGCAATCGCAGAGACATGCGTCACGGTCAACTCAGTGGTAGTTGGAGTCTTTCGATAGATTAATAAAATAGCATGCGCTTCATCCGCGTAACTAGATTTATTACAATCGGGGCAACTATAGGTATCCCTGGGGCAACTATCCTGATTTACCTAAACCCAGGACTAGTCCTATTGCATTGAAATAAGATTTATCTTTTGGCTCAATCGGCGGTAAGTAAGGCAAAATACCTACAAAACCTGCCGCTAAATAAATGTATTTTCTTTCTTCTTTCTTTTCTTTACATATTAAAAAAAATACCCACATTAAAAGTTACTGAAATCGATTCAGTGGTCGATTAGAAACAAACTACTTTCAGATCTTACGTTTATTCTGTAACACTTTGTATAAGAGACAAGATTCAGGTAGGTACCTACTTATCTAACTGGTAATACCTAAATAAATCTAAAATTGAGATGTACTTTTTACTGACTGTTTGACTTGAAGAATTGCCATGTTTTAAGTAATTAAACTGAAACCAATTTTTCCTATACTTATTCTTCTAACTCAGTAAGTAGTAGATAGATTCTATTCTAATAATCAGAACATTTAAATAGACATAACCGGGACATTAAAAATAAAACTTGAGAGGTGTCAAGGGACACCCGGATGGAACGAAGTTCCAGTACTTGCCGCCAGTACTCGCCGCCAGTACTCGCCGCCAGTACTCGCCGCCAGTACTCGCCGCCAGTACTCGCCGCCAGTACTCGCCGCCAGTACTCGCCGCCAGTACTCGCCGCCAGTACTCGCCGCCAGTACTCGCCGCCAGTACTCGCCGCCAGTACTCGCCGCCAGTACTCGCCGCCAGTACTCGCCGCCAGTACTCGCCGCCAGTACTCGCCGCCAGTACTCGCCGCCAGTACTCGCCGCCAGTACTCGCCGCCAGTACTCGCCGCCAGTACTCGCCGCCAGTACTCGCCGCCAGTACTCGCCGCCAGTACTCGCCGGCAGTACTCGCCGCCAGTACTCGCCGCCAGTACTCGCCGCCAGTACCCGCCGCCAGTACTAGCCGCCAGTACTGGCCGCCAGTACTGGCCGCCAGTACTGGCCGCCAGTAGTTGCTGGCAGTACTAGTCGCTGACAGTACTTGCCGCCAGTACTCGCCGCCAGTACTCGCCGCCAGTACTCGCCGCCAGTACTCGCCGCCAGTACTCGCCGCCAGTACTCGCCGCCAGTACTCGCCGCCAGTACTCGCCGCCAGTACTCGCCGCCAGTACTCGCCGCCAGTACTCGCCGCCAGTTCTCGCCGCCAGTAGTTGCTGATTGATGAAGATTTTTTTCCGTCTGGCCCCCTTTCACAACGCGCGATAAGGAACTTCGTTCCAAAAATTGAGGTTTTTTTTTCAACTTCTGTAAAGTTGCAATATTTTAGATAGAAGTTATTGGTAGTTCGCCGTCGATGTGACAAATAGCCGCATCCAAATGCCATAAGTTTTACAAAATGGCGACGACCCTAAATTTCGACGATCCATAGAGCTTCAAGTATTTCGAAATGGCTTATTTCTAAACGTCTTATTTCTAATTGGCGTCACGATGTCGCGATTCGGCTGCGCGAGAAACCACAACACTGAAAAATTTCATTGACATCCGATCTCGCTTAGGGGCCTCTGAAAACTTACTATAACAATCTGTCACATCAACATTTTCCGTTTTTTTTTTCTATTTTAATATTTATACTTTCAAAGAGTCATTAAATCTCAATAAATCGCAAAGAATGTGCGCGATGTGGATGGAATGGAGTTATGGAACTATAGTGAAGTGTCTTGACGCTGCGGAAGCGTGCATGATCCATCGTTACCTGTTCGATGTCCACCGCGCACGAATGCAGCACATGAAGTAATTTTTTTACTCCGTTGTTGTAATTGCTGTATGGCGTTCCAGTGTGAGGATAAATCAAATGAAATAACTCTGACCTTTTTAGCTTCAGTGTCGTCCACGTTGTGAAGAGACACCTGCTCAGCGTCCACGTGCGCGTCAACACTCGCGGCAAGCAACGCGGACGCTCGCTCCTGCTCGAGGCGTTCGATGTGCCGAGCATTAACTACACGAACATCTTCGACGCACTGTTTTAATTCCGACGCTAATCTTACGAGGGTTTGACCTATGTCGTCCAGTCTTTTGAGAACTCCGCTCAAGTCGGGAAGCCCTAAAACAATTTTTTATTTTTGTAAAACCACGATCCGAATTTAAATTAATTTATACACTTAAGAAATAAATAATCACACTTCATCTATACGCGGAAGACTACACGGCCACCTACGGCCAGCTAGGGCCGCAGATGGCCTTAGCAAGACACGACTGAACGCGGCGACGTCTGATTCTGAAATGAGCACATCAGCGCAGCCCCGGACGGCCTAGGGGCGTAACCGGTGCAGCGGGCGGCGGGTGGGGGGTTTGCGGGCTGGGCGGTGGGTGGTGGGTGCTGGGCGGTGGGTGGTGGGCGATGGGTGGTGGGTGCTGGGTGGTGGGTGCTGGGTGGTGGGTGGTTGGCGGTGGGTGCTGGGTGGTGGGTGGTGGGCGGTGGGAGGCGAGGTGTGGGCGGCGGGTGGAGGTGGGTGGGTGGTGCAATAGGACGGTGGGTGGTGCAAGTGCAGGGTGTTAATTAGGAAGATGTGGGAAGGATAATGATTCCGGGTGTTTATACTTACTTAGACCGTTTAAACGAAACATTAAGTGCATCTTCAGGACTCAAAATATTTAAACGAACTAATTGAGTGCGTACGTAACAAAGAGTTCTATGATATGTTACGTGTTCAAGATACTGTTTGTATGAAACGTGACCCATCGAAAAGAATTAAAAATTCAAAAAATTTGGAAAAATGTAAAACGCGACACTCCCGACACAACTAAACACTGATTTGAAACACTGGATGAGGAGAAGTACGACCAAAATTATTAAAAAATACAGACACGACCTAACGCAACAACTGAACCAACCGAAGTGACGCTCCGGGAGGCTCGCAGCCAGGGCTCAAGAGTCACGCATGCGCATTGCCTGACTACGCATTAGATCTTGAATCAGGCGAAAAAGGACCCTAGAAATGCTAGATTCGGTTGTTTATGACCTGTATTTTCTCTTTAGGCCATGTCGGAAGGGAAATCAATACAGCTCAATTAATCATGCCCGGGTGGCGTTGCTACGCAGTTCCGAAACAAAGAACAAAGATCTCGAGGTTTTAAGACAGTGATCAACCAAAGAACCTCACATTCACAAACATGATCTTGTAGAGTAGATCAAGGTTACATTAAAATTAGGCTTAGACAAAATTTTGTATAGAATATTTTGGCTATTGTATATTTTTAAACGTAGGTAAGTAGTAGGGTATAGGTACGTTTATTTAGCACCTCGTTGATCTAATGGTCGTAACTGAGGCTGTTTCTCGTGTTTTGGACATTGTACGGTAAGGTATTATGCTCGCCCTAATTACATGTTACAATAGCTATCATAACGTCTGTGGCTGATAACTGTGCCGACCAAATACTTCGGGGTAAACAGCGTGATGCTGATTTACCTATATTCTCAAAAGCTGTTTTTTTACCATAATTATGTACTTATTTGCCAGTTCCTAGTGGTCGGCCAGTGGTCGAAATTCGACGATAGGTATAACAAAAACTACGGAATTCGACCTAAATTAAAAAATATTAGGTTTCTACACTCCATCTCCATATTAACTGTAATTGTGCCAAATTTCATACTACTACGTCCGCGTAATTTTCATGAAAAAGGGTACCTAAGTAAAAGTTTTTGCTTCACGTATTAATTTAATAGATAAGTAGATTCTGTCATTTTAACTGTCTACAAAACTCAACGTGGTTACTTATGTATTTTTTTTTTATTATTTATAGGTATATTACGGGGCCATCGGCCTTCGTTTTTGTTTTCCTAAATTCAGTCAACTTTCCAGCGCCCTTACCCTCTTGAGGAACTTAGGGTAGGTCCGGGTCGACCGTCGCGCCGACGTAAGACGTAGCCCTATTTCGTAACGAAATGTAATACCTAAGGACCTACATGGAGGCCCCGATTATTGTGTTTATTTTTTTAAAGTAATTTTCTAATTTTGTCGCTTAATATGAATAAGACGAACGAGACATAATTGAATTTGCTTAACACAAAAAAAAAAACTTTTAATAGGTATCTCTGCTCATCCTAGATATGAAATAAGTAGTAGCTTGCAGATATAGGTACGTGGGCGCGCTGCAGATGAAACAGGGGTCGGAGGGGTGCAGTTATCGACCAGTTCAGGTCAGGTAGGTTGCCTAGATACGGCCTGCGGAACAAAGAGCTACCGGGCTGAACCACCCTTACCCCACCCTTACCCTATCCCTATTATGCATTTTGGAATGGGGAGTGTGGTTTACATATTCTATAGATATCAGTGCATGTATCGATTGGGCCCGGCCATAAGGGCCTCAGCTCAGGTACCTACTTAGCTCAAGAACAAAGAAACACGAATTTTAGTTAATTATGAATAAATTCAACAATTAATTTAAGTAACCTGTATGTCCTATGTTTGTAAATTAATTAAAAGTTACCCTAAAATTGAAATTTTGAGACTTAGGAAACGCAATAGGTACATGTTCGGTTTTGAAATTAAATTCCCCGGTAAAAACCTTAATAATTACTTAATAAATTCAACAATTAATATAAGCTTTACACATATCGCTATGTTTAGTAAATTAATAAAAAGTTACCTGTAAGTTTATAGCTGTGTGGAAAGCATTTTTTTTTATTTTACCCAATGATTTTCTTTTTTAAATTTATTAAAGGAAAAATAACAATTTTGTAATCATGATTTGTTTTTAGAAAATATAATCGATTAGGCCATCCTATTCGTTTATATTTTCGGAATGGAATGGAAACTAGGAGCAAGACTAATGAAAATCAAGTCATTCATTCAAATTAGGCTGAGAATCAGCATTTTTCGAACATCAAAATTACTTTAAACTGTCTATATCAGTTTGACGTCCTCAGTAATAATAAACTATTAATCCAATATTAAAGACGAAAGACGTCACAATAATCGACATCCGTTTCAGTAAAATATAAACCACGAAACAATGCGAGATCAGCGTAAACTGGAAATGTATAGAATGATGTGTATCCGTGTGTAAAATGATTTATTAATCCTTTAACAAGGTGAGTGCCAAATCATGTTTTAAATAAAATAATTATTACGAATAAAAGAATAAAAAGTATTATTTTAATTTTATTAAAATAATTCGGATTAAGAACTAAACATTTTTGCGTTTAAATATTAATTTAATCAATATTCAAAGACAAAATTCTGCTGAATTTTCTGAAGCTAAAGTTACCTGTAGGTATCTTATTATTAAAGATTTCCTACTAATCAGTTTAGCTATATTTCTGCTCATCCCCTATACCTATCAGTGATTTGGGATTTAATATACATTAGGTAAGTAAAAATTTTCTATACATCTACGCTCGGGGCGGGGTGGGCGGAAATTCAGACAGGCCAACTACGCTATCTATCTAGATGCGCCTCACAAATCTGCAAGCGTACTTCTGTGCCCTAATATGAAAGTAAAGTTTTCACACTTTTTGACAATAATTATTCTATGCCACGTTATTCGTCTCGCTGTCTTTTCTATACTTTTGACAAGTCACATTATACTTTCACGAAACGTGCCTAATACTTTCACGAAATTTCAAACCCTAAGTGCCCATCAAAAAAAAAAAAACTTATAAAAAGAAACTCCTAACTGCTCATGCACAAAATGCACCTCTGCGTTTCACTGCACCTACTCAGGTAACGAAAATATTCACGCTTCTAAACATCACTAAACCAGGTAAGTTTATTAAGAACCACCCTCCCCTAACTTCAGCGAACATCTACCTTTGAACAGATGTTCGGGGTGGAGAGAGGAGAGTATGAACTTCCCACTCCCCTGGAAATTCAACAAGTATTCAAGACATCATTCACCGCACGTGCTAAAAGTCATGCAAAACGATTCCACCCACATTCCTGCGTTGCCACCACAGGCCGGGCAATAATGGTACTAGGACTTTACCTAGTACCCGGCAACAAGTGCGGAGTTGGCTGCGTCACCCATGACGTCGCACTACGTAGGTCGGGTCTCGATGTCTAGGGAAACCTACAGAGGATACGCTGGCGTCATCGTTTTTACAATCACAACAAAGTTGTGGCGCCACCGCCGTCCCTGCCGTTTCATTCACGGGTAGGCAATGAGGGTGTTGCGCAATGTAGCTACATTGCGCATCACTACATCATCGTCAATGAAACGGCACTGGCAGCGGCGGATGATGCGCAATGTATGCTCATTCAGGTTTAACAACGTTGCCGGTGATTTTCTCCTGGAGGGTCTGAACGTAGCGTTCTCTTAATATTCATATCTTGCTTGTGCGCCGCGCCAATCGTGCGCTGACTTTGTTGTCACAACAACTCTGCGTCGCGTAGCGTTTGCTTTGACAAAAAAGTCAGTGAAACTTCCAAACAACTTTTGTTTTGACTAATCTTGCTTTTGTTGTTCAGATCCTTTGCACTAACAACGATTGCGCAACGAATAAGTATAATTTTATGACTATTTGCTCATATTCATTTGAAAGTCATAAAAATATTTATACTCGTTGACGCAACGTATTACTTTATGTCCTTGTCAGGGTCTGCGCTCCATTCCGCAAGGCGCAGCCTGCAGGGTGGTCGATACCTAACTACTTGCTAGCTTGGACCCAGCTACGCCCTAGATAGCCTAGCAGTCTTTAACAACGGCAGACAGAACTTGGAAGAGTTGTGATCATATAATTAAAGACGATTTTCAGTTTTTTAAATTTTTTATCTAAATCATGTCATGTGTAGTTATGTGTTCCTTCTTAGAATTAACCAGTTATGTTATGAAATAGCCACATGAATAGAGCAAACGGGATTGGAAATAAAGAATAAAATCGCTAACATTTTTTTTTACAAATTTTATTTACTCTCGAAACTTCTAAAGTAACAGATTCAAATAGTAATGAAGCTGGACAAATAATTAAGAACGATTTATTAAACTGCTTTAGAGCTGTTTTATGTGAAACTTAAAAGCAATTTCATACATTTTTATACTAAAATTAATAGTTAGTAGCATGTCCACGGCTTCTAATTACTGCTTTACACCGGCGAGGCATTGACTCTATAAATTTTTGACATTTCGCAAGAGAGATAGATAGAGTTCTATTGTTCTAAGAAAACTTCGTCTAGTGTTTAATTTTCTGGTAATTAAGTCGGGGCCTATAAATAAAAAAACTAAATTTAATTCTGTTACATTTTTGCCTGAACCGCTGTTGCAAAAATACTTCAAGATATTAATATATTGCGCTAGTGCAACATGTTTAATTTTGTTGGATAGCGAATTAATATTTTTAATTAGGTAAATTAATGCAAAAAATACCGCCCGATTTTTTTGAGAAACATATAGATTTAAAAACTTCTAGTTTTTTGCCAGGAATTAAAACAGATCTTTTAAGCAAACGGTTCTCGGCCCGTTCCCGTTCTCGGTTTAGAACTACTCAAATCAAATCAAAATATTTTATTCACATAAACCTGCATGGGCACTTATGAAACGTCAGAAGCTAGGTGCACGGTTCCAATTTGTCGCTTCCTATGGAGAAGAGCCGGCAAGAAACTCCACGGCTTAACGTGCAGTAACTACTAACGGCATAACGTGCTTTCTGTGACACAGCGGAGTCTCGGTACACGGGCCGACCGCGGCAACCTGAATAGCTTAATCTGATCAATCTATACGGCTATTATTAAATAGCCACGAGTTAAATAGCAAATAGCACTTGTAGACCTATGATATACAAGTGTTTAACCTTTTTCGAAAAGGGAAAGCAAGTTCCATCCCCGTAGACGGTGGAACATTGGCGCGATGCCAAATGCTGCCAAGTTCTCGATCCTGCGGGATTGTGGGGGCGGTTAACGTAATATATAGCCTACGTCATGGACGACTGGCTACTCTGCCAGGGTAGAAAAGACCTTGAACCCTTGTCGCAACAGGTTCAAGCCAGGCAGCGGTGCGTGCTTACGATAATGTCGTGAAACTTAGGTCAGTAACTTTGGAAATGGTTTCTTTAGGTTGTCGCATCAATATAATTTATTCACAGCATGGATCGTACTGATATTATCATCTCTTTGTCTACACGAATAGGCAAATTTATTAAGTACTAGCTGTGCCCGCGACTTCGTCCGCGTGGAATAGTGACTTTTTGGGCAGCATATTTTGAATTACATAATAATATACCGTCGTTTGGGTAGCAAAAAATTTACTTTACAGTAATGCTTCTCTGTATACGATATTTGACGTATGGCCATCGGGGATGAATGATTAACAAATGTTCGCCGTGATTCTTTAAATTGACATAACTTTTTTATTTATGAACCGATTGACATGAAATAAACACTAAATGTTAAGTGAAGCTTACTACAATATATTAGTGAAAACCGCATCTAAATCGAATAAGCCGTTTCTAATATTAGCGTGCACAAACACACAGACAAACAGACAAACAGACAAAAAAAAATTTAATTACAATCTCGGGTTCAGCATCGATATAATAACAACCCCTGCTACTTTTTTTTTATATATTTCGATTGTACAGACACCACTTTTCTACAATTTTATTATATGTATAGATAGATTAATCGGTACCTATATCGATTTTTTTTTTGTGAAATGAATATTGAAGTAATTAGGTACGTATAAATTAGCGACGCACCCAGCCCGGGGCTGTTCGTGGAAGCAGAATCAGAACGCAATTTGATTTTGCCACCCTCCCCCTGCCCCAGAGACTGCAGACTACGAAGCGAAGGGAAGGAGAAGGGTGGGCAATGACGCAGTGCGCAACAGCATCGGTACATACAGTTGCATGTAGTTATGTTTTTTGGCTCGGTCGGCCCGGGGCTCAGGTCTTTAACAAGGAAATGAATTTTGTTTGCATATGTGTTAACTATTTTGAGGGTTTGAAATTTTAAATGAATACAGTTGAAGAGCACTATCCTAAATTTGTTGATTAAAGAGCCTTACCCGATGTTAGAAGCAGTCACGGACATTGAAGCTTTTCAGCTTCATATTATGATTATTTAATGGGTAGGTACGCGTTTCCAATGATTTTATTTGGCGCAGACTCCCAGTGCAAGCCCCCAAACTATCCGCCTAGGTAGGTTGTGTCTTAGAAAAAGAACTGATTCTGCTTTTTAAAATTCTACTTTTTAAATTATTATTAAAAGTTTTTATTTAACTTCACAAATTTTTCACCACCACTGAAGCTATCGGCCTGAAATTTTGCACACGTTTAGTTCTTGTGACAATGCGCGACAAAAGTTATTTTTTGTTTTTTTTTTATAGTAAATATATTGTATTTTATTTTGAATAATTAGTATTCCTCATTCTACCCAACATCACGTGCATTTGCTTTCAAAGTGAAACCAATTCCCACCCCGTTGTTGCGTAGAACATTGGCACGGTGCCAACTGACGCCAAGTTCTCGGGCACGCGAGGCTGTGAGTGCACTTTGCATATCACCTACTCATGAACGAACGGCTTCCCTACCTGGGGTCAAAGAGCATAGAACCTTGAACTTATGTCACAACCGGTTCGACCATTCTATAGGGTACCAACAGAGGGGTGAAACCCGTATTTTTCTAGTCCCAAACAGTCGTCAAAGACGGTTAAGCGGCAAACAGCGTCAGCGCTCATAAGATACAACTAGAGGGGTGAGTCCCGTATTTTAAATAAAAACGATCGCATTCTAATCCTAGTCTTAATTAAAGATTGTAAAGCGCTAAGGTTTATTTTTGACGTTTGATTGTGACTAGATTTGGAACCTTTTTGTTACGGGAATTAGCATTTAGATCGCGGTTGAACTTCGACTCAAAAGTGTCACCTCATATATGATTGTGTCACAAGGTGGTCGATCGGCCGTAGTCTGGTATGCACCCTTATGACAATGTCATGAAACGCATTTTTATTATTTCGAGGTAGGTACTACTTCTTTTACTGCCTCAATTTCTATTCCTCATTCTACCCAACATCACGTGCATTTGCTTTCAAAGTGAAACCAATTCCCACCCCGTTGTTGCGTAGAACATTGGCACGGTGCCAACTGACGCCAAGTTCTCGGGCACGCGAGGCTGTGAGTGCACTTTGCATATCACCTACTCATGAACGAACGGCTTCCCTACCTGGGTTCAAAGAGCATAGAACCTTGAACTTATGTCACAACCGGTTCGACCATTCTATAGGGTACCAACAGAGGGGTGAAACCCGTATTTTTCTAGTCCCAAACAGTCGTCAAAGACGGTTAAGCGGCAAACAGCGTGAGCGCTCATAAGATACAACTAGAGGGGTGAGTCCCGTATTTTAAATAAAAACGATCGCATTCTAATCCTAGTCTTAATAAAAAATTGTAAAGCGCTAAGGTTTATTTTTGACGTTTGATTGTGACTAGATTTGGAACGTTTTGTTACGGGAATTGGCATTTAGATCGAGGTCGAACTTCTAATCAAAAGTGTCACCTCATATATGATTGTGTCACAAGGTGGTCGATCGGCCGTGGTCTGGTATGCACCCTTATGACAATGTCATGAAAAGCATTTTTATTATTTCGAAGTACTACTTCTTTTACTGCCTAAATTCCTATTTCTCATTCTACCCGACACATCACGTACATTAATGTTTAAAAAGTGAATTAAATTCCCACCCCGTTGTTGCGTAGAACATTGGCGCGGTGCCAACTGATGCCAAGTTCTCGGGCAAACATGGCTGTGGATACGCGAAGCCTACTCATGAATTCAGGGCCTCCCTATCTACCATGATAATGTCATGAAACGTAGGTAAAGGAAAACATATTTTTTTTTTTTATTTTGCACCATTTTATTTAATTTTGCAGTTACAATAATTTTTTACTTCATGCTACTTTTATTATATTATGGAGAAAAAAAAAGGGTTTTGATAATCTGGGATTTTACAATGTTACTTAACAAAGAGCTTACTTATGTAATGAATATCGCAGTATCTAGGTAACAGCAAACAGGCGTAGGCGGTTCAAAAGGGGTGCAGTGCGGGGGGATCTATGATGGAATATTCTCGACCTGCTGCGCATGTCAGCCACCCTCAGGTGAGCGAAGGGAATGAGTAACAGGACGTGGGATGACGTGCCACCTCAATTCTGCCATCTATATTCATAAACTGCATAGTATGTATATGTTTCCTCGCCCGGGCAGCCGGAGCTCGCTAACAAAGAAAATAATGTCCGTCTCCATATTGTGATTGTAAATTAAGTACCGGCGTCAAATTATAACAGATGACTCATGTCATGTCGTGCAAACCTAGTTAAAAAATATAAATAGGTTTTACCAAAAATATGGCCGCTGTTAAGTCTTTTTTGGCCTTTTTCCCAGGAACTCCAAATCTTTTGTTCTCCAAACAATTTCTTTCCATACATTGATTCCCAAGTCAAGAAATTGTTCCCACCGGCTCCAAGCCAAATTGTGTAAGGTCAACAAAACACAAATTATTATTGCAAGTTGGGTTAGTTACACCACTTATAACTCAAGAACCAATTTTTATCATAATTGATTTTTTGGATTGGTCTCGGCCCCAATTAGCGGAATAATATGTACCCGTGGGATAATTTTCGAACTGTACGCGGGCGAAGCCGTTGGCAAAAGCTAAAGAACTAAAGTTTTTAATAATTCATATAATCTAGGAATATTAATCAATTTAACTACATAACTATAACTGATTGATATTCTAACTATAACTATAACTAACACAACATAACATAACGCCTTGTTTCCTCGAAGGGTTGTTTGAAATGGGGGAACACCCACATTTCGCCAGTTATGTTTAAGTCCCGTGAAGGGGGCGAGCCTATTGCTATCAACCGGGCATAAACCCAGACTTCGGGCTGCTACTGAGAAATCCCAGATCTCCAGGAAATCCAGAAAAACCCAATAACACTTTGCCCGACCTGGGAAACGAAATCAGGGCCTCAGCAAGCAATAGCAATTGTGACTACTAGACCAATGGCAACGAGGCAGTCAAGACACTGTCAGTCAGTCATTATGTAAGATACTCCAAGTAAAATAATTACGAATCCGCTTAAAATTTGAAGCCAACCTTAGCTTAGTTGGGAAAAAAAGGCTAGGCAGATGATGATTTATGGTTATGACTTAAGATATATTGTAAACAGAATCAGATGGTAAGCCTTTATATCTGAATCAATTCACGAAGGAACATTTTACATTTGCCCTCTATCAAACATAAAGGTTAAAGGAAGTCGGGCTACGCGATTGCGCAATGCATCCAGGTGCAGGCCCCAACTCCAACCACTTGGGGAGGTGTAATTATAAGACTCGAACATTCTAGAATGTTGCCCCCTAGTTGTCCTATACATTTACACATATAACACGCCTACAAACGAAGAGATTTATTACTCTTGATACTTGAAACTCAATTTTGAGGGGCAATTTTTTTTTTGATATTTGTTGGTGAGTAATTTTTTCTTTTGGTAAAGTTATGTATTGTGGTTATGTCTGCCTAATAATATGCATGAATTGTGTACATCTTTAAGTGACATAATTATTTAGACAAAAGGAAGATCCTATGTAAATTGAAATGTAAAATATATTGTAAATTTGTAGTTGGTATTCCTTTTAATAAATAAATGTTTTCAAAGAAAGCCGGAGAACCCATGTCAAAATGAAGTTCAAGACATACTAAACAATAAATTCACGAAATATATTATTAATTTAATTAATAAAGAAGCTGTGAGACTGCTTCCTACAATCGATTAGAAAAGGTCATGTTTAGGCAGACGACCTCATTATGAACACTGTCTTATTTTATTTCACAAACATAAACTTACGCATTTTTCCCATAAGAGTGGGCAGAAAGTACAGATTATGCTACGATTCACGAACGTTCACACATCTAGTCATACCTACACGCACGCCAGTTGCAAGTAATTACCACGAACTTATAATAGGCGGTACCTTCAAGGACATCACCAACATATTTTTCCGATGACTTACATTTTCATGATTATAAGTATTATGCACGCTATTCAAGTGGTATCCCATGGGGATTGAAAAAAACTCAGCGCTTCCATTCGTGTATTTGACAATGTAATTATTGTGCGCGCGCCCAGGGGGCAAAGAGGCTTATAATAATTATAATAAGCATAACATTGACCCGCTTGTTCCACAAATCAAACGGTCCCTATGTGTCAGACGACGATAGCTCATTTTACAAGGCCACGGATATTGCAGGAGAAGGGAGTTAAAATCGGCAATTAAGTATAGAATACAGTTTATTATCCACTGCATTGTACTGTTATATGGGACTCACAAATTGATTACAGGAATAGATCTCGACAATATTTTTGAGAGGTTTCTCTTAAAGGTCATAAAAGTTTAATGGGCTTCCACGCTCACATGGAAGTAAGAGAAAAACATACACTATATTAGTTGTTTTTCATTAGGAGCTAGTCGTTAAAATCGACTGATACTGGGAGCATGTTATTGTTGAACAAGTTTCGTGACGCTACGCTGGACAAGTCTTTATACAGGACAAACAGGACAATGGAGTAAGTTGTAGTAAGTCATATGATTTAGAAATATCTTAAAAAAATATTCAATAAAAAACCGACGTCCAAAAAACACTACATAGTGAAAAATAACTGTCTTTTTTGACTCCGACAAGTTTTTTTTTTCACTTTGCAATGTCTATTTCAGAGTAGGTTGTTTTATTTTTAAAATTATTATTGCATGATCAACATATTTAAACTAAGTGAAAAAAATACTTACTATTGAACCTAACTCAAAAATCACTATTCCGAACTTGACCAAATTTATATGGGACCACTCGGTTAGCTGACTTTCAAACCAAAAACGTATTCTTCAAATAGATTTATTAATGACATAAAAAACACTACTTATTTGAGAACCTCCTCCTTATTTTGAAGTCGGTTAATAAAGACAATAAATAAGCTCTTCAACTCCAGCATCTTAGCTAACGAAGATATAATCTAGGTAATCTCCCGTCAGTTAAATATTAATTAGGTAAAAAGCAAAACAAAAGATCATAATCGTTCGTCGCTGTTGACAAAGTAATTTGGTTGGTCTGCACTATTCAATATAGACAGGGGGAAACGCTGGTTTCTACTTCCGAAGGGGTTTGAGTGCGCCCCCGTCCCACACATACTTATAATGAAATAGTGTGCGTCGATGGACCAACCAAATTTCGATATTAGCATTGAGATTCCAACATATTGCATCTCAGCGCGTCGGAAATTGAACAGTGTAGGTATTTTAGAGGATTTTCAACTCTCGGCGCTAAGCTAAGCGTTGAAGATTCAGTGCGCGAAATAATCCCGCTACGATTTTATTACGTTCGTGGGTACGTGGGCTAACTCGGGTTAATACCAGGGTTGTATTTAAACCCACAATTTAATTAATTACTAAGTACTAGCGCTTTTGCCATCGGCTTCGCCCGCGTGGGGTCGAAAATTATCCCACGGGAACGTATAACCGGGATAAAAAGTATCCTATGTGTTAATCCAGGTTATAATCTATGTGTGTGCCAAATTTCACCCAAATCTGTTCAGCCGTTGTTACGTGATTGAGTAACAAACATCCAAATATCCAAACATACAAACTTTCACATTTATAATATTAGTAGGATGCGCGACGAATCATTCGGGTTAATATCAGGGTTGTATTTAAGTATATTAAGTCATTATTAAGTATGCGCGACGAATCATTAAAATACGATTGAATACTTGAAATGGGACAGGAATGAAGAAAGATCGGAAATGTAAGCCCTGTAGCACTAAAATCCGTTCATTGCGTTCATTTCCACGACATTGTCAAATCTATGTTTACTTTATACTAGCTTTTGCCAGCGGTTTCGCCCGCGTGGAGGTCGGTATATTATTATACATTTAAACCTTCCTCTTGAATCACTGTCTATTGCTGAAAAAGATCTCTAAGCGTACAGACTTGAAAAGCGACTTTGTTTTATACTATGTAAAGAAGATCTATGTGTATTGTTATTCTTACAGGACATTCAATACGTAATTGAAATCTATGCAATCACAAGACCGAATACATGTATTTAAAATGTTCAAAATCTAGTTCCAATATCATATCAGCAACAATCCATGTCAAAAACTTGTCAAAAATTAAGGATAATTCAAAGTTTTCTTAATAGATTAATGCTCGGTTCCTGTCATTGTACGAGTAAATGTATTCATAATACCTCAATGGTTTCTGTAAACAAAAAACGGATCGTTTTGCTTACCAATGGTAACATTTTTTAATTCCAAACTGGGCAAATAAATAGTTTCGTAAGCTAATTTTACTTGTGATAGCTACTTCCAAATTGGGGGGTCTACTACGCGAAGGTATTAGGTCTTTGCTTCATTATTGGTTAAGATACAAGAGTCTCAATTTTAACCTACAACCGTCCGTAAATTATAGGAATCGGCCATACGGCCGGGATTAGAACGCGAACGTTTCTAATTCTAAAATTACGGAGATTGCCCCTCGGTTAGCCATAATTTATAAAAAGAGTAAAAGATCAACTGATTCATTAAATTAATGCGACAAATTCATGCAAGGGTCCATCATTATGCAAAAAAAAACAAGCAAAGCGAAGCAAACAATTCGCAAAAGCAGATAACGAGTACCTAATAAAAGTCGCTAGGCAAAGTCGAGTTTCCTATATAATTGGTCATGGTATAATTAGACAACGATCAATAATAACTATGCACCGAGAAATTTTAATGGTTGTTTTCACGCAGCGAAATGGTTTGTCTTGGTAATACAATCGTTTTAACAAATGAAATATTAGAAACAAAAAATGGCAAAACAACCATTAAAAATTTTCGGTGTATAATAGGTACATGTACACTGTATTTGTTACGACTAGTTTAATTATCCGCCAAAAGTGGAGAGATTTGGAAGAGACCTACACTCAGCATTGGGTGGCCAAGGGTTGAAGAAGAGAAGAGAGAGAGAAGAGAGTTTAATTATGTCCAGATCATCATCATATGCCTAGCCTTTTCCCAATTATGTTGAGGTAGGCTACCAGTCTAACCAGATGCAGCTGCATGAATAACCATATTTTACATGGAATGGAGCGTCTGCCTGTCTGACCTCCACAACCCAGTGACTGGGTAATACGGTACCTCGGTTGTATCGGGAATCTGGTTGTTGTCAAACTTTTGTCCAGATGTCTTATTTTCTGTCGTGTTTAGTAGTATAGTCTATTAGTAGTTGCATTGCGAGTCGCGTAATGCAAATATATATTTCATCGCGAGTGCATTTGCGCGGACTATTTAGCCAATTTTTGGTATTTCAGACCAAGAAGGTTTACCAAAACCTAAGTCATAATTATTTAGCTTGAGACCTATGTCGTCAGTTAATTTTTAAGCCAAACGCGTCGGCTTTAAGGTGAAAGTTCAAGCCGCAGCTGCAGCACGATTACTGTTAATTAAGTTCGCTGATGGCTGAAGCTTGAAATAAGTGAAAAACAAAAACAATTAAATCAATTTAATTGGAATTGCATCACAGCAGCAGTACTCGTTGCTGAATAACGATTATTTTTTCGCGTCGGCTGTTATAATACGCAATCTTGGAGGGTTTTATTGATGATGTTAACAGGGGCGTAGATACCAAGAGAAAATGGCGCCTAGGGCACGCATCACATTTGCGCCCCTTCATAAATTATCTTATCGGGCTAGACTGAGCAAAGCTAGGCCTTTAATAACGAAGTTATTAATTTCAACTTGCAAAAAAATCGCTTGCAATGCTACAATTTTAAGAGATTTTGTATAGGAATAAGCAGGTTTGGAACTACGATTTCATCCTCGTACTGCACAATATATTCAAGTAGCTCTTCAGATTTCTTAGATATAGGGAACAGTATGAAATGGTTTGCTGAAGTTTTTTATTTTTATTGGCGACATTTTGCGCCCCCCTTTGATTGGCGCCCAGGCCCAGGGATCTTGCCCTGCCCGTCCCACCCTAGGTTATGCCACTGGATATTAATGATTATTCTGTAAAGCCCTGTTTTTTTACGGTCTCGAATCATATTTTACAAATTACAGGGCAAACATCTTCATTTAATCAGCTATCTAGCGAGGTACAAAAGTTAAAAATATTCGGAGGTGCCGATGAAATAACCGATGCTGGTAAATGTCGAATTTGCAAAATTTGCGTCGGAAGTTCGGAGCGAACGCTGATGAAATAGCCGGTAATGCTGGTAAAGGTCGAATTTGCAAAATTTGAGTCGAAAGCTCGGAAAGAACGCTGATGAATTAGCCGATAATCCTGGTAAAGGTGGAATTTGATAAATTTGCGTCGAAAGCTCGGCAAGAACGCTGATGAAATAGCCGATAATGCTGGTAAAGGTCGAATTTGCAAAATTTGCGTCGGAAGCTCGGAATGGATGCTGATGAAATAACCGATAATGCAGGTAAAGGTCGAATTTGCAAAATTTGCGTCGGAAGCTCGGAACGAAATTCTGATGAAATAGCCGATAATGCTGGTAAAGGTCGAATTTGCAAAATTTGCGTCGGAAGCTCGGAACGAACGCTGATGAAAAAGCCGATAATGCTGGTAAAGGTCGAATTTGCAAAATTTGCGTCAGAAGCTCGGAACGAACGTTGATGAAATAGCCGATATTGCTGGTAAAGATCGAATTTGCGAAATTTTCGTCGGAAGTTCGGAACGAACGCTGATGAAATAGCCGATAATGCTAGTAAAGGTCGAGTTTACAAAATTTGCGTCGGAACGCTAAGTGGTGTAAACGAAGTAATAGTGCGGGCAGGCGATGGGATACGACGCGACGGCTCGGAGGACCAAAATTTCAATTCTGATCACACTTTATATTTCTTCAAAAACAAGTATAAGTCACGAGAAATTTGCAAAAAGTTAAAAAATTTAAAAAACAAATTGCGTGGCGAAACTAACTCATAACATGAAATTAACAAAGGTGGGTTTAGAAATAAGGTCTTCGGTAGGTATATCTCGCGTGATTGTTAACTGTCGAAAGATTGTGAATCGTAACATACTGCTTACAATTTAACGCATTATTTTTCGGTACATTATAATCTATCGAAGTGAAACCGTCTAATTGTGAACTGGTATTAAGACGGATTAGTACCTTCGCTATTACTAAATAGTCAAGTAACTGCCACTAACTTGGAAGTAGCGCTCGCCGGCCGCTGCCTAACCTAACCTATTCGGTCGGTAAGCAGTATGGTGCAGTTTACCATCTATCAACAGTTTATAATCTCGCGAGATATATTATAAACTAACGGGGTTCACAATCATAAGGTATACTTAATAGAAATTTCATTTGTTTGTAGTTCTTCAATAAAAACCCTGAACGTTTCCCATAATATCTGACCATCGCAAACTCTTCAACAATTTTTTTTTTAGTTCCAAAAGTAAACAAAAACATTGCTGTCTGCCGATGTAATTACTCGCCCCTATAATACAAATACACTCCTGGAGTTAATACCGAATCCCGAATTGAATATACAAGGTGTAACAGAATAGACGCACGTACGCACGTACAACATCCCCTGTATAATTCTTCCGTAAGTACGTGTGTATGTCACTGAACTCCTCCCTTAACAGCTGGACCGATTTTGATTATTGTTTTTGTGTGTATTTGAAATTTTTAATGGGTCCCGGCATGGTTTACATTCATAATTGGACTTGGTAGGTGGCACTGCGATCGAGTTCTAGGTAAACAGGACAACGTCAGTTCGGTTAGCTAGTTGTTACTCAAAAGTCTCTAAATGTTTACTTTTTTAAGTGTCTAAATTTTAGTTAAAACAGTACTTAGACCTTGTTGTCAACAAACGATATTTAGATCCCTTTTAATGTTTTGTATTTTTAATAAATAACTTAATCATTACCTCTGGCTGATATGCTGTCTGGAAATGAAAGCAACGCTAAGCTTTGTGTATTAAGGTGTCTATTTTAAATATATTTTTTGTAATATGCGGCTTGTTTCTGCAGAATAAAGTTTTTGTATTTTTGTTTGGTGTCACATACCTTGCCTAGAGAAAGGCTGTTGCTGACTGTAGTTGAATTCATAATCTCAGATAATAATTAACATTCCATTGCCCATTGCAAATGACGTGAATATTTACTTTGTAAAGTATTATCATTGTGAAATAAAATGTATATTTATGTAGGTACCTAGATCTAATTACACACTTTTATACGTCAAAAACTAGATGGCGCCGGCATTTCCTAGCTGACTGGTCCCTGAGAAGTAATGCCGAAACAAACTCAGAGGTTATTCTGGTATATTATGGTGAGATGTTAGGTTTATTAGAGGTTTCAAGTCCAAACAGGCGCGGTCCGAGGGGGGGGGGTTCCTAGTGGTCATGACCACAAAGCCGTAAACGTAAAGCATAATATAGTAATTTTTCGAAACTATAATACATTTTATTATTAATATGTAGGTAGGGGGGCATCCATTAACTACGTGAGGCGTTTAGGGGGGGGAGGGGGTCGTGTCGAATCTCACCCAATCTCACGTGGGGGAGGGAGGTTCTCGGCAAATATTAGGTCTTTACCTATGAAATTGCCGTTTTGCAGTACTGGCCATTTCAAATCAAAATATTTTTTGTTTGGGTAAGAATTCTAATTTCAAATTAATTTTATTTTAAAAACATGGATTTTTTTTCCAAAAGTAGTCATTTGTTTATTGATTAGTGTTACATTTTCATCGCATTTCAATCTTTTTCGTCATCATGGATACGTTAAAAATTCGAGTAATTATGGAATATGAGTACCGTCGTGGCAGCAACGCGGCACAAGCGGCACGCAACATCAACGACGTTTACGGAGCTAACACTACAAACCAACGCACCACCTGTTATTGGTTTGCTCGCTTCTGTTCTGGAAATTTCGACCTGAAAAATGAACCTCGCGGTCGTCCGAAGACTTTGGTCGACAATGACGAATTAAAGGCGATTGTGGAAGCTGATGATACACAATCTACGGCTGAATTAGCAGCAGCTTTCGACGTTAGCGTCAAAACAATATTGGTCCATTTGCGTCAAATTGGCAAGGTAAAAAAGCTTGACAAATGGGTGCCCCACGAACTCAATGATCGTCAGCGCGAAGTACGCGTCGAGACGTGCCTTGCACTGCTCAACAGACACATAAATGAAGGAATTTTGAACCGCATTGTTACCTGCGATGAAAAATGGATTCTGTTTGATAACCGCAAGCGCTCAGCAAGTTGGTTGGATCCTGGTTCAGCACCTAAACAATGCCCTAAACGAAAACTTACCCCTAGAAAAGTGATGGTCACTGTTTGGTGGTCTAGCGCCGGTGTGATTCATCACAGCTTCTTACCAAACGGGGTGAGCATTACTGCAGATGTGTACTGTGAAGAACTGAACACAATGATGGAGAAGCTGGCACATCTCCAACCAGCATTGGTCAATCGCTCGTCTCCGCTGCTCCTGCACGACAACGCGCGACCTCATACTGCACAGCAGACGGTCTCCAAGTTGCAAGAACTGGGGTTGGAAGCTCTCCGTCATCCGCCCTACTCACCAGACCTTGCGCCTACAGACTACTACTTTTTCCAGAATTTGGATAACTTCTTGGCGGGAAAAAAATTCAATACCCGAGAGGCAGTACAAAATGCCTTTGAAGAATTTGTTGCCTCCCGTCCAGCTGATTTCTTTAAGAAGGGCATCAATAAACTGCCACTGCGATGGCAAAGATGCATTGATTGCATGGGTGATTACTTCGATTAATACAAATAAAAAATACATGAAAAAAAATCGTTTAAATTTTTTCATACAAAACGGCAATTTCATAGGTAAAGACCTATTATCACGTAATTTATATTTTTTTCCGCAAAGAAACAATGTAACATTACGAGAAAACCGGGCTAAATGATGTCGAACATGTTTTTCCGCCAATATGGCTAAATAATATTTATCGCGGTTACGCGAACGCCACAAAGTAGCACAGTAGCTCCTCGATGGTTAAACTGCCACCGGCCAGCCAAGCCAGCCAAATGCAACGCATAAATCCAACGCAAATAAGCACAGATTAACGTTTTTACACTAAAGCCACGTATTTGAAATATCTCACGTGAGATTATGGGGAGGGGGAGAGGGTCGAGCCAAATATCACGACATCTCACCAGAGCGGGGGTGGGAGTCAAAAAGTCGCCAAAATTCCCTCACGTAATTAATGGATGCCCCCTAGTCTTTGTCTGTGACCGCCTCCCCCCCCCCTCAAAGACTTTGGCTGTCACCGCGCCTGGTCTGGAAGGCCCTGGTGAATGTGAGGAATAAGAGTGAATCATTGTTTGTTGTTCAAAGGCTTCTTCAAACAGGCGCAACACGACACTTATAGAATAATTTCTATGAAAACTTCATAGAAATTATTCTATAAGTGTCACGACGCGACAGATGCGTCGCGCTAGTCTGCACGAGCCTTTAGTACTTTTTGGTATTTTTCGAATCGTTGCAGTATTTTATACTGTAAAAGAAAATAAAAAATCGTAACATTTAAAAAAATGGCCATGTTTAATCTGTAATCAATTTATTTATTTAAAGTTTTCGCACACAAAAAGGTACAAAGGCGGACTTGGACAGCCACACTCAGAAAGGTTAATTAAATTAGTCCTATTGAGTACTTAACTAATTAGCATTATATTAGGTGTTTAGCTATGAAATTGCCGTTTTGCAGTACTGGCCATTTCAAATCAAAATAATTTTTGTTTGGGTAAGAATTCTAATTTCAAATTAATTTTATTTTAAAAACATGGATTTTTTTTTCCAAAAGTAGTCATTTGTTTATTGATTAGTGTTACATTTTCATCGCATTTCAATCTTTTTCGTCATCATGGATACGTTAAAAATTCGAGTAATTATGGAATATGAGTACCGTCGTGGCAGCAACGCGGCACAAGCGGCACGCAACATCAACGACGTTTACGGAGCTAACACTACAAACCAACGCACCACCTGTTATTGGTTTGCTCGCTTCCGTTCTGGAAATTTCGACCTGAAAAATGAACCTCGCGGTCGTCCGAAGACTTTGGTCGACAATGACGAATTAAAGGCGATTGTGGAAGCTGATGATACACAATCTACGGCTGAATTAGCAGCAGCTTTCGACGTTAGCGTCAAAACAATATTGGTCCATTTGCGTCAAATTGGCAAGGTAAAAAAGCTTGACAAATGGGTGCCCCACGAACTCAATGATCGTCAGCGCGAAGTACGCGTCGAGACGTGCCTTGCACTGCTCAACAGACACACAAATGAAGGAATTTTGAACCGCATTGTTACCTGCGATGAAAAATGGATTCTGTTTGATAACCGCAAGCGCTCAGCAAGTTGGTTGGATCCTGGTTCAGCACCTAAACAATGCCCTAAACGAAAACTTACCCCTAGAAAATTGATGGTCACTGTTTGGTGGTCTAGCGCCGGTGTGATTCATCACAGCTTCTTACCAAACGGGGTGAGCATTACTGCAGATGTGTACTGTGAAGAACTGAACACAATGATGGAGAAGCTGGCACATCTCCAACCAGCATTGGTCAATCGCTCGTCTCCGCTGCTCCTGCACGACAGCGCGCGACCTCATACTGCACAGCAGACGGTCTCCAAGTTGCAAGAACTGGGGTTGGAAGCTCTCCGTCATCCGCCCTACTCACCAGACCTTGCGCCTACAGACTACTACTTTTTCCAGAATTTGGATAACTTCTTGGCGGGAAAAAAATTCAATACCCGAGAGGCAGTACAAAATGCCTTTGAAGAATTTGTTGCCTCCCGTCCAGCTGATTTCTTTAAGAAGGGCATCAATAAACTGCCACTGCGATGGCAAAGATGCATTGATTGCATGGGTGATTACTTCGATTAATACAAATAAAAAATACATGAAAAAAATTCGTTTAAATTTTTTCATACAAAACGGCAATTTCATAGGTAAAGACCTATTATCATTAAATCCGTTAATCAATATAATGCCTTGGCACTCTCTACCAGTCAACAAAGGGTGATGAAGAGATTAGAAGGCCAGTGCTTTGAGAGAAACAATGATTTTAAAAAACTATAAAAATATATCATAATGAATTATAAATAAGACTAGCTGTGCCCGCGACTTCGTCCGCGTGGAATTTATCAAAAAAGTTATTGTTGTTGTTGTTGTAATTTCTAAAATAAAAGTACTTATGTTACTCCCTATTACATCAGCTATCTGCCAGTGAAAGTCCCGTCAAAATCAGTCCAGCCGTTTCAGAGATTAGCCGGAACAAACAGACAGACAGACAAAAATTGTAAAAATGATATTTTGGTATATGTACCGAGTATACATCCATATGCATTTAGTAAAAAGCGGTTATTTTAATATTACAAACAGACACTCCAATTTAATTTATCTGTATAGATAAGATTCACTAGTATATAAAAAGGTTATAACAAATACCACTATTACCTACTACTTATTTAATGATTAATTTGATTGGATTTCTTTATTTAATCACCAAAACCAGAAGTACTTACGTTTTTTTTATACCTTGTCTATTTATAATATAATTGTCATTTGTTTTTAAAATTAGTTTTTATTAACTACCTATTGCGCATTTTGTTTAAAGTATGTTGCATAAAAGATTTTATAAGTAGTTTATTTTGAATACATGAATAACTGAAATATCTAGATTGTGTTGATGTTTTTACTATCACAGATTTTGATTAACAAAAACATTAGTAAATTGTAATTATTATTATGTTCATCTGGGTCGTCAGTCAAGATAGATCTACCAAGGGCATCAATTTTGTATAAGAAGGTATACAATCCTTCAGCCTCTATTCCAATCATTTCAAGTCAGTTTCCAATAAGTGAAGAAGTCTAAACAACAACGGCCTTTATGTTACAAGACATAAAGAGTAAAATCCTAAAAAAACCTTCCTGTCATGATGGACATGACAGGAAAATTTAAATAGGTTTTTAGGATTCTTGCTTATGCTTAAAGCTTACCTGAAATGGATTCAGTATTGGTGTCTGGATTATCTAATAAATGGTAGTCAGCGTTGGTGTCTAAGCCATCAGCGATCGTTTGCCAAGCCTCTTTGGAATTGTTGCTATGGTTACTGCTCTGGTGTATGTTATCAACATCTCCATCCATGCTCGCTTCTCTCTTCAGTTTTGGCTTCTTCTCTTCACCATCTTGGTTGTGGCGTCTCCTTCTCTTGTAGGGTGTGAACAACCGTACAGGACCCATGGCTGGAAAGTGAAAATTCAGATTGGTATTCAATTTGGCTTCATAGCTTGATACCAGCAGTATGTAACAGTAATTTGAATTAGGTGAACTGTTTTTGAGAGAAAGAATAAAAAACAATATATTATTAACTAAATTAATGTGAATTGAGACTGACAATTTAGCTGGTGGTATATTTGTCTGTTTAGCTGACATGTTGTACCTACTGAAAAAATCAAAGAACTCTTACCAAACTCATATGATTGCATTTGTTTTGTTAATACATCAACATTTTTATCAACATACTGCTCATCTACTTTTGACTATTAGTAATTACAAATTTTCCTAAAATATTGTGTAGTAAACAATTTTGATAAGATCTTAAATAACCAGAGAAGGTACCAATTTTCATATTCATAATTTGAAAAGCACAAAATTAAAGTAAAGCAATCATAATTAAACAAACCAAAAATCAAGCAACTCCTTTCAAACTTTTATGATTGCATTTGTTTTGTTATTACATCAACATTTTAATCCATATACTGCTCGCCTACTTTTGACTACTTGCAATAGGGTATTTTCCATTTTATTAAAAAGTATTTTAATTTGAAGATTGGGACGAAATATGTAACAGAAAAATAGAAGTAAATTGATTTATATCCAATTTCTCAATTAAAAACGATTTAAGTCAAATTTGTTTTTCGTTGTTTTGAATTTACCGCCAAAGCACTCCTTACGATTACTTTTTGTCACGTGACCACACGTGACGTCAACTTTGTGTAAACTAAAGTAAATAGTTAGTAAGTAAACAAGTGAATGTCGAGTTTATAATTAACAAGATTTTTTAATGGCTAGAAAGTGATATTACTGGTGTGCGGTGCCTCTGTGCACAAATACTTCTAAAACTGCGCCAAACTAAGAAATTGAAACGGTGCTGTTTACACAAAGCTGACGTCACGATGTCACGTGATAAAAAAGTAATCGTAAGAACCATTTTGGCGGTAAATTCAAAACAACCAAATTATACATTTGATTTTAATAGTTTTTTTATTGAGAAAATGGATTTAAATAACTTTATTTGAATTTTTCTGTTAAATATATCGTCCCAATCTTCAAATTAAAATAGTTTTTAATAAATTGGAAAATACCCTATTGAGGTTTTTTCTAAAATTTTGAGTAGTAAAGAATTTTGATAAGGCCTTAAAAAAACAGAGTTGGTACTTATTTTTTTTATATTCATAATTTTTAAGTAATGTTTTACTTGTATAGAACCTATTGATTGTACCTAAAATAATTCTTATAAATCTCTTCTTATTCTTCGAACCCTTAAAGCACCAATTCATGTTCCTTTCATGTTTGGCTCTGTGGAGTTTCATGGAAATTGTTGTTGTGAGAGCTATATAAATGCTTTGTCAATCCCAATGAAAGATGACTACAGATATTTTATCTAAAGGAACTTTCTTCAGAAATTATTGAATTTTAGAGATGGAATAATCATGCTTTTTGATGCCTTAATGTCAACAAGTCATCATGATACTTCTTGTTTTATAGTAACTAGGTATTTCTACGTTGTGTTGTTTGTAAGTTCTGCGTTGTTGTTGTTGTAATAAGATGCCCAGCAGTGGGAATATTCAGTCTGGCAGTAACAGTAAAGCTTTATGTTGTATGATGTTGTTGTACTTAAGCTTCACTTTTCATGAAATTCCATTTTATATTTAGTTGAAAAAAAATATTCTCACTAAATATTCAGCTATTACTGTGTACTCACTTGTAACAGTTTATTATGTAATAGAAATTCATAATTTTAATACTCATTCATGTTATAGTATGTATATTATGTTGTAATAATACAACAGAAATTTGTTAAAACTAACCGGATAACACAATAAAATACCAAAACAATATTTTCCTATTTAATGGTTCATCAGACTGTTGGTCCTATTTATAGTATAAAAGCATTCTAATAAAAACTCATAACTTTCAAACTCCAATTCCAGCAGCAAAACACGGTCCTTTTCCATTTGGCTCATTAGAGATTCATGGAAATTTATATTATGAGAGCTTTATAAATAGAAAAGCTTTCTCAGTTCCTGTGTAAGATGTCTACAGAAATTTCACCTAAAGAAACCTGTTCAGAGAATTTAGCTTTACAAATTGGCGAATTTTGTATTTATGTTGTGATAATACAACAAAAACTTATTTAAACTAATCCCCCGGCTACCACAATATCATGCCAAAACTAGGTTTTATAATTAAATGATTCATTTTTTAAGTAAGCTTTCATAAATCTAATATTCAATAATATAATGACTTTTTAACTTCTGCCCTTCTCTATGATGATGATGACTTTTAAAAGCTTGAGCTTCTTAGGTTTATAATTTTCTATTGTCTTTCACCAATATCTCTACTTTAACCTTTTAATAAAGCCTCTTTCATTCACTAACTAACATTTTATATAGATACATGTAATATTAGAGATATTACCCACACAATCTTTTCATTTATTAAGATTAATAGTTTAGTTATAAATAAATGGTCTGTTTTGACGTTATCATCAACACAAGAATGTGCTTATTTACCCTAGCAGTATGTTTATTGTAATTGTTTGCATGCCTATTCCCTACCATATAACTGAGGTAGTTTTTGGTATGTTTATGCCTGGCTAATTACTGACTTACTGTATCATAATAAAGTACTGTCACAGTCCCCACCTGACTGATCATCACAGCATGCCCCACAAGTGCAGCTTGTTGCATGAGGGGTCAGTATCCCCTCATCTATCAGGGCCTGGATACTTCGCCCACCAAACCTAATAGATCTTTTCCAGTCTTTACTAGACGCCCTCCCACATAAGGCCTCAAATTCACTTGGTGTGTACCATTCCATTCCGTATTTTATACATCTGCCCCTGCCCCCAGAGCCGAATCTTTGTTTATGTAGTTCAGCCGGCGTATTCTTGCACCGAATGGGCAGTATGGGCATGTTAGCAGTCTCTGCCCATGATCGAGCACTCGTGTGTCGCGCATTGGGAACACTCGAGCCACTTTCCTCGTGCCGACTCGCAGGCGACGATGGGTTCTGTATCACGATATGAGTCGGCTTTATGTCGTCTGTTACCGGCCCACCTGATATAAACCCATTGTCAACACAAATCATGGGCTTGAAATGCGGCAGCTGATCTGACGTTATTACGTTAAATGTCGTGCCAGTTATAAGTGTGCCGACCGGCAGAGACACTGGTACCGTGACCACGCCATTAGAATCACTAGACAATCTTGTATTTTTGATTGACAAAACAGCTCCGCCATCAGATCGGTCGGCATCGTGATCGGCTACCGCCGACAGGGGATCGGCTTCGGTAACTTCGGTAATGTCCGGCATAACGACGTTGTCCGAACCTCTGTTCTCCGCCATATCTTGTTTCCGCCCACCCAGGCATACACCCTTGCGGTGCGTATGAATTTTAACTATCACATGAACGTTAAACAACTTGTTTGCACTCACACTAAATAATCATGAACTTGTTTCACCCACCAACTGCAGTCCGCCATAATTATATCGAAAAATGAAAAAAACATTTCACGTACGCTACTTTAGGTTATGGCGGGAATTTTGAATCTGAAATCATAAAATGTCCAATATAAATATATACCGATTCAAAAGTTTACAATGCTGTTCAGGTATTAATAAGCTGATCTAAAGTTTTTAAATACTATTTAGCATTTTTAATTTGAGGTAAAAAACATCAGACCAAATTGTCATGAAATGTTTTTGACAAAAAAGAGGTTTTTAATTTTTACGCAAAATTGTTTTCTTACGAGTTTTGACAATATTCATTAGTGTTGCCAATCTTTGTATGTTATCACAGAACGCCGCATTTCTGTAAAGGACCATTTCCTGAGTACCGTGTAGTTCTGTTTAAGTAATATTCCTGAAAAATTTCATCGATTTCTATATTTAGGTTAATTACAGTTTATTTTCTCACCTTGCACGTCTTTATCATTATAGTCACCATTTAATTCCAATCTTACAATTTCTCAATATATTGTTTGAAAAAAATACGTCGTTTTAAAAATAAATCATCGACAGTAACAGTTTCACTTAATTCTAGTTACGAACAAAGGTAAAATGTGGTATTTGTTGATTTCAAAGAAGTATTTTATAACCGGCAACACTGCTTTGGTATTCCTCGAATTCAAGTATCATCGAATTTTAGGCGGGATTTTTAAAAGCAGAACGGCGCGCGGCTTTGCAGAGCTGCTGTTTCAACGAAAGTAGTCCTGCAAATACTCGTACTTATTGCCAAGATGCAGTATGAAATGAAAAAAAATATATATATAAAATGTCTTATTTTGTGAGTGCTTCAGGCCGCCTGTGGTATATAAATATGTTCCTTGGCTTCAGTGCTCTTTCTTCTTTTTACAATCCACCTGTGACCAATTATGTTTCATAGAAAATGCGGATTTCTCTTCTTCTTATTTGTTTCGATGGCACGACAGTTTAAAATTTTCTAGATTAAAACTTCGCCAATTCCATGGCGTCGTGCATAGCACGAGGGCTGACTGGTTGCATTTTTGGGGCACAGATAGAGGGAATGCATTTATAGAGGATAGTTGGAGGATAGAGGTGGAGAACAGTTTGCGATACAGTTCCACATCCAGAGTGAGCTGTTAATGTCTCTATTTCAAGTAATATGCTCATAAGTGAGGTAATGTTAGTCCTAAATAGAATAGCCATACGCCATAGATTCATAATTATTTTATTAACGTTACTCAGCACGCGAGTCACAGACTGATTATTTTAATAAAATAGAAATATATCATCGCAACACACAATAACACTTTTATTATGGTATTTAATGATGATAGTTTTAATCATTCCAATTATAAAAAAAACCTCTGATTTGATTTTCATGTGCTTTTATTTTAGGTAATCCATTTACACAAATTTATGAAACATCATAATAAACTAATATGCGTTGTGACATTTTCTTCCGTAACGGAGGTTGAAGGCCGCTCAGAAGGCGGGTCATCTTTACAGCTTGATCTACCTCTTTTAGATTCAGCCACCCAGTACGCAACCGTAGATTATGGTACAACATCATCCCCTAATATCTGCTGAATGTCTGAAAAAAAATCCTTCGTAGACATTTTTTTCAAACAGATATTTTATCACCGCACATAGCTCACTCCACAGAACACTATTACTCCTAGCGGAGGCTCACTCGTTGCACAAAACAATTTATTACGTGCGAACGAACTGACAAAAACAAGTGACAGTTCGCATAAATATTGTATGATTTACACTCTTTAATTTGAATATCGAACTTCTCCCAAAAAGGTTTTATATATTATGCACTTCTAAGATCTTTTTGATGCACCCTCGTATTGACAACTTTTATAATAAGTTTCTTGTTGGATGAATATGTACATATTCTTGGGGCATTTCATTCTATCTCGGAATATCAATTGGATCATGTTTTTTTTTAATTCTTTTGTTAGAGCTCCCGATTTTTTTTTGTTTACCCATGACGAGACTATAGGCATAAATATGTTTATTATGATACTAACATTTTTGAGAATTGTCTGAAAAACAAAATCAAAGGATAAACAATCTTCAAAAAAAAACCGGTCTCCTGCGAGTCAGACTCGAGCCCGTGGGTTCTGTAGGTACAAACTTATCTATCTACTTTACCTAATCTAGGAAATTCTTGTGCTTTCATGCTTCTAGACTTGGCGATTTGGGCTGTGCGTATCAAAATCAAAAATCAAAAGTCATTTATCATAGTGATAACTTATGCTATGCGTTCTGTGCATTGATATATGTTAGTTCTGTGTCAGTGAATTTAACATTTAGATAAGGTAGATTAAAGCCGTCAATCTGAACCTTTTAGACCTATTCAATGTCAAACAAACAAGATAAAATGTACCTATTTAGTATAACTTCGTTTTTAGCTGACACTACACAGATGTAAAGCGGAGGTTTATACAATTCCCGTATGAATGTTGAGCGGAGAAGAGCCATTTAAAATGACACACATACAAATGGTTACAGCATATTGGCTTTTTCAGACGAGCGCGACCGACGCGAGACTTGTAGAACAATTTTCATGAAGTTTTCATAGAAATTGTTCTACGAGAGTCGCGTCGCGTGTGGTGATAATAAATGATGGTAACCGACCTACATGTGAAGTTAAAAACTACCGTTTTCTAAAGTAGAAAATTGTTTGAATATTGACAGTCGGCTCGCGCATGCTCGCGAGTCGGTTGCTCTTGTGGTCTGCCTTTGAATTGTAGGAAGAGAAGGCTCGTGCTTGCGGGAGGATTTGTCCGTTCTGTCTGAATTGACCGTAAGTCTACGTACGCACGGACGTCAAAATGTCGTTGCGGGATTTTTTCGTACGTCTTCAATGCACTGCTTTGGGCCGAGGGTTCAAAATCCAACAGCGTTTTTTCCAACGCGGTGGATGCACTCTTTTGGATTATCAATGCTCAGCTGCCTCAGGGAACGGTTTGCCTCAGGGAAGTGTACTAGCATCTCTGTTGTTTAACATCTATACTAATGATCAACACGCAGATCTGTACGCAGACGACCTGGCATTAACTTGCCAAGCCACTGAGTTTGAGGAGATTGAACTCAACCTTTCCACCGCTCTCTCAGATCTGAGCCATTTATGCTGACTATTATGCTGACAACGTCCTGAAACCAAATCCCTCAAAAATGCAGTCATACGCTTTCGACTTACGTAGGTACTACCTAACAGACAAGCGGGTTGAAACCTCAATATCATCCACAGTACTCACCCAAAATATCTCGTCATCACTTAGTCAGTCAGTCATCAGTTAAGGGACCTATCCTAATAGGTCCCTTAACTTCAGGAGAAACTGTTAAAATATCAAACAGAAAGTGCATGCGAGAAACAAATGCCTGCCCAGTACCTATGGAGTCGATCTGCGCAGTATGTTCATGGATAGGTACAGCTCTAAATGAGACATGCCGGGATTATTACTGGTTGCTTAAAACCGACCCCGTTGCGAATGCTATATCCACTGACTGGCATCGCGCCTCCAGGTATTCGCAGGACTATAGCCAGCTGCATCGAAAGGGCGAAGCTATAGGATGAGTCACGCCACCCAATGCACAATCTTATTCCAGTGCCGCAAAGGCTTAAAAGTGGCAAACATTTTCTTGGGTTAATTTTCCAGCCGATAGCATCCCCTCCAAACTGCTCAAGCCTCCTGATTTCTTCATCAAACCATCAGAGAGCCTCCCACCCGGGCACAACTTACCGTGACCTACAGACTAAACAGACCTCGTACCCAAGTAGGTCGCAGCAAGGACAACCTCCACAAATGGGGGTTCATGGACGGCTCAGACCTCCGTTGTGTATGCGGCGCGTAGACAGAGAAAATGCGGCGTCTCTCCACAGACTATGGCTCACCTCGGATGTTGCACCGCATGCCCTGTCACCTGCACACGTGTGGACCTAATGGCTGAGTCAGCGAACGGTATTCGCGTTGCTGAATTTTGGGCCAAACTAATTTAGTAAATACATTTAAGTACCTAACTACATACATTTTTTCGTGTTATTTTTCCTATCAACACGCTAAGAAGAAGAAGAATGCTCGGTTCAATACTGAAAGTTGAAAATCCAGTGCGCGCTAAACCCCGCTGCGATATTTTTACATAGCCCGAAGAATTACCAAACTTAAGTGGCAGTGGGTAGAGCACCTTGCTCGCAGAACAGTTGGCCGATGGGGGCGAAAGGTGCTGAAGTGGCGACCGCGTACTGGAAGACGTAGCGTTGGAAGGCCTCCCACAAGATGGACCGATGACCTTGTGAAGGCCGCAGGAATCCGCTGGAAGCGAGAAGCGCAAAACCGATCGAAGTCGAGGAGCTTGGGGGAGGCCTATGTCCAGCAGTGGACGTCTTTCAGCAGAAATGATGATGATGATGTGGCCTAAACTTGTCAAGATTGGACCTATAAACTTTGTTCGGATAAAATAATACCAATTGTTTACAATAAATTATTATAAGTTGATGCATGCATGATAGCTAAAGAACTGCATAGTTACTGCCTTCAAAGGGAGGAGTGGAGAGGTCGGACAAAATCAAAACTTTCGGCAGGACCTGCCTGAAATAACTCCGTACTCGAGGGAGGAAGTTCAGAGTCTTTCGAACTCGAATCGAACTTATTATAATTGGAAATTTTGGTGCAGCATGAATCCAAGATACAAAATGAACGCTAGAACATTCACTAGTATTTTCAATTATTGAAGGAACGTGCTCAGGACTAGGAGTGGTGGGAATGTTTACTGGTGATGGAGTCTTCTACTGAGGTGGCGAACCTTGGCCGTTTGGCGGGTGTGCCTTCGTCGCTTATTTTGTCTTCACAGGATCACCAACCAAGGGAAAATGAATATGCAAGTTTGAAACATTTTATTAGTGCCTAGATATTCTAATTAAAAAATCGTAACTACCCTTTTTTATTTTTTCCTAGGGTAGGTACCTACCTAACTCTGTCTCAGCAGCAGAGTGTCGTCAAACCCATAAGTATTACATTAAAGCCCGTTTTGTCTATTAATATTCATTTTTTTTTTATGGAACGCCTCAGTTACATCCAGAATCACTACAAAAAAAAGTATTTAAAGGGTCACAGAGAAAACCTACCAACCTAATTGGGATCAAAGTATGGTATACACAAAAATAATTAAGAAGACTGCCTCGATGGTCTAGTGGTCTCAAGCGCGACCTACTGCTGAGAATGAGGTCCAGCACCCTAATTGCGTAACACGCGATTAATCGTAATCGGTTTCATTTTGACAGTTCAACAATATTCATTGCGTTATTTACGTTGCTGAGCAGACACGTTTTTCGAACATATGAAGCAATGGTTTAGCCATCTGTTTCAAAACGAAACAAATTATGATGAATCGTGAGTTACGCAATTAGGGTGCTGGGTACGATTCTCAAGTCAGGCAAAGTCTTAGTTCACACGGACGTATTAAAATTGGGCCGGATTTAATCGCGCACTGGATTTTCATTTTTTTTAATTATTATTAGTGGCGATGGTTTTGCTGGCTGTGGGGTTTATAACCAAAAAAATAAGAGTTTATTCTACCCAAAAAAATTGCTACTATAAAAACAAAAACGCCAGATCATAAAAAAACCACAGTGCTTCCACAAAGGTTTCACTTTTTATCTCAGTAAAACCGAACACAGATCAGAGGGGCAATTCTCATAATTCGTTCAGTCTGCACCCTAATTGCATGTAACACGCGATTAATCATAATCGGTTTCATTTTAACAGTTCAACAATATTCATTGCGTGTTGAGCAGACACATTTTTCGAACATAATGAAACACTGGTTTAGCTTTCTGTTTCAAAACGAAACAGATTATGATTAATCGTGAGTTACGCAATTAGGGTGCCGATTTGTGTCAATCTGTCAAAAATATCTCGATTTTTTATACATTTTTGAAATTTGCTTGTCGCTGAGGATGAGACTGCGACTAGATTTTGAACGTTTTAAATTACGAGATTATTGGCCTTCTGATATAAAAACTGTTATAATTTTTATGTAAGTATCTACCTATTCATTTACATACCTATTCATCTTGCGTCTTTAGCCTTAGTTTTAAAACGGTGATTCGGCGTATCGGTTCAATAAACAAATTTATAGCTGTGTGGAAGTCGGTATTTATCCCACGTGAGATAAGCCGGAACAGACGAACAAAATAAAAATAAAATTGGGATAGGTATGTTCGCTAGGTACTTCGTTAAGTGTTGTTATTACAATGGACTACAAATTGTAAGTCGACTCTGTGGATTAAAATGAAAGACGAGGAAATTAAAGTCAGTTTTTTATTTATTTGAAGTAAAGAGTAGGTAAACTCCAATATTACTAAATCATACAACACGGCAACGGCTATTCTAGCAAAAATGGCATACGCATCTATACCCGCAGCCTAAACATAATAAAAACTAGTATAGTTCAAATGATACACATGGCTACACATCAAGCTATACATTTCCAGTTTACGCTGATCTCGCACTGTACGGAAATCCTATATATTGCAAGATCTGCTTATACTGGAAATGTATAGCTTGATGTGTAGCCACCAACTATTTCAAACAAAGAATCATACAAAAAGCTATCTATCATCACTTTATGAAATCATTGCAATAAGATGATCCCAGAAAGTGCTTAAAGAATATGTACCTACCATTACAAACAGCATTACTTTCTTATCCAATATTTTACATTAAACAATTAAAACTTATAATATTACTTATGTTAATACAAAGTTTTTGAATAAGTAGGTACCATACCGCCCACTACAGCAATGTTTTATTTTTTAATCATTTAGTTAAAATGTGTAATAGGAAACTACGTTGCTCTATCTGTTCAGAGGAACACATAAGGAATGTCACAAGCAGAATGAAATCTGCTGTGTAAAATGCAATGCAATGCCTCGCGGAGGCCCGCTGCGACATCCCAATCCATGTCCGCCCCGACCCTTGCTCGAGCCAGCCCGCAACGCTGAGCCTGTCACCCATTCGTCCGCAGCGCTAAAGCGACGCCCAAAGCTGAGGTCAGTACGGGGGTCCCTAAGCGTGTTAGGTTTAAGTTTTTTAAGCACGGGTTGGAGACCTGCATTTATGGAGGCAGAAACAGGAAAGCCCAGTTAAGCAACCAACCTTCTAGGGGCACTGCAAGATACCATTTCCAAAAGAAAAACCTTACTTATTCACTCACACATAGCCACCGAAGATGCAATAACTAGAATTAAACTAAATCTGCTAACAAGACTCATGAAAGAAATCTGCATTTTAATTCAACATCTCCATCTCATCCTCTTCGCTACCCGTCTCTCCCCGATTTCTTTGTGGATTGTACCACAACACATACGCATTCAGGGATGCGCGGTTATGTGTGTTGCCAGCGGAGTCAATCGACTCAGATAGTAGAGAGCTGAAGGGCCGCAAGTCAACAATAGCAGGAGATTGCCACAGACGAATGCGGGTGCTGGACGCGCCCCTATCGTCCGCTACACAAGCGCTTTACTTTGTGTTATTCATTTCATCACCACTGTAAGATTTTACTTGTGTTTAGGGTGCCCTAAACACAAGTAAAATCTTACATTGGGTGCCAGAGTTCATCGAAAACAGTCATTCCCTTAAGTATAATGCGGGATAGTATTCAGATAAGTATTTTTATACAACTGAAGGTAATGAAACATCCAGATTTATTGCTCTCAAAACGATGAAGAAAAACATCCGGAAACCAGCATGTTCTAGAATCAAACATTCGAAACATGTGACATCTAACAACCTGCACTAGGCCTGCTGGGTGAATTTCGGCCCTCTCCATCTCATTGAGGCCTATGTCCCAGAAGTGGGAACATTATAGTTTGATCATACCATCAACAAAATTAAAATTACGGTAACGTCTTCAAGAATCACTGTCACGTTGGTAATTGGTGGCAAAACAGCGCACGCCATGTTTAAGATTCCTATCGATTTAAAGGGCAACGCAAAACCTGTTTTTGTGGTGTCACGTAACAGTGGCAAGAGGCGCGTGCTTAGGGATTGCGTTTTATTCTATAGGATTAATGCACTATGGTAAATAGGGAAGCAGTGGAAGCTGTAAACAAACCCCAGCAGTACAATGTACATCAGGAACCAAGACATGATGGGTGGTGTCACAATTGTCTTTAGTGGGGATTTCCGGCAAACACTTCCTATGGTGACTCGAGGAACTAGGGCTGACGAGGTGAATTGTTCGTTGAAAAAGTCGACTCTATGGTCGTAAATTTATAGGCTGCGCTTGACCATCAACATCCGACTTCGGTTTAGCGGGAATACACTTGCTCAAGAATTCTCCGATGTTCTTATAAAAGTTGTTGACGGTACTCTACCAGAGGAGAGCGGCCAGGTGGACCTCCCTGAGGCTTTTGGTACAGTATTTCCTAGTTTAGACGATCTGATTCGTCTGGTTTACGGGGACATCAGTATAATACCGTACCAAATGAATTCTTGGGTAAGTGAATGGGCATTTTTAACGCTCAAAAATTATTAAGCCGTAGCGATCAACCGCTGGAGGCAATTGGGTAATAAAGTTGTATCTTTGCAAAACCTCATCGAGGCGAAAATTTTAACAGGTTGTGGAATATTTATACTACGTATGCCACTAATTCCTCGCAATTATCTGTGAGCGTATGCTTCGCAATTACTATCAACCAGTAACAGGGGCAGATACAGAAGGCTGCGGGTGTCGACCTCAGGACAAGTTGCTTCTCACTCGGACAACTGTACATACTGTAACCAAAACTACAAAAGTATTACACAGGATACTTTTATTACATGATGCTGTTAAAATGGTACATTATGGTGTCTTACGACTTCCACGCGGACGAAGTCGCGGGCAGAACCTAGTAATTTAAATAAACTTGTACACAGGGTGGAAAAAATCAATAGGCCCGGAAGGGAAATGGCGAGATCCGCAACAGAACTAAGGTAACCGACATAGCCCGAAGAATTGCCAAACTTAGGTGGCAGTGGGCAGGGCACGTTGCTCGTAGAACAGATGGCCGATGGGGCCGAAAGGTTCTGGAGTGGCGACCGCGTACTGGAAGATAGACGGTTGGACTGCAATGGGAGCTATCGCGCTTGAAATCGAGCAGTAGTGGCCCAGTTGTAACGGCCGCGAATTATGAGATGTAGGTCGTAGGTCGACTTACCTGAGCGGTATGCGTGTTGGTAACCGTGTAGTGGTATGGTTTTGAGAGCCCCGTCTTTTAGCTCCCTATCAAATAGCCTTTCCAATGTTTTCAGTAGAAAAGAGGTCAGTCTGATTGGTCGGTGGGATTTGGCGTTAGTATAGTCACCTTTACCTGGCTTTGAGATGAATATAACTTTCCTTCCCTCCCTTAGGAACTTATCTAAAGGCCAGGCACACTCTCGTTAGAGGCACTAGTCTAATTGCGACAAAGGCTCCCCCCATTGCAATAAGGCGGGCAACACTCCATCAGGGCCAGCTGCCCTGAAAGCACGGAAGCTTCGAATGGCCCATTGGAGTTACTCCAGTGTGATCACCCTGTGTGCGTACCACCAGTCGTTTTCTGATGGTGTTTAAATTACGTCTTGCCAGTCGATTACCTGCTCGAAGACACATCCAGGGAAGTGAGTTTTAATTAGGACGCGTCTTGCTTCTTCAGGCGACGTTATCAAGTTTGCGGAGAGTAGCGGGCCCCGATGTGTAGTTGCGCCAGAACCGTTGGTTTGCTGGCAAGATTCGATGCCGCCACAGATTTTGTGCTAACCCACGGTATGTATCTGATGCATTATTTTTAGTTGGATTTGGCTGCATACTAGTTATCCCAGTTCTCATCCGCACATGTGTTCATGGCTCTATTTAAATCTTTCCTTACATTCCCGCGCTTGCGCTCCACGTCCGCGCCGATCCAGGTTTGTTTGCCCGGTGGTATCTGGGCAGGCAGTATGGTAGCTGTCTATCATTGAATTGGTTATCTGGCTTACTTGTGCCTCAATCTGTGTCGTGTCCGCAAATGGCGTCGGACCGCTTGGTATCGCAAGCTTTAGTTCTAGACTGCGTGTATAGGTGCCGTGATCCGTGTTACGCGGGTTGCGACGTGATGTTACAGGCTGAGCGCAGACCTGGATGTCGAAGCGGATCCACTTGTGATCAGAGTAGGAAGCCTCCTTGGAGACCTGCCTCCCCGTGGTGATATCCGCCGCGCCCTCTGTAGCCAGGGTGAGCTCTACGAGTATGATTGTGCGGCTTCGCCTTGTTACGAATGTTGGTTCGGCGCCGGTGTTTAGTAGGGATAAGTTAGTCGAGAATAAATAGTCAACCAAGGCCTTACCCCTTTCGTTTGAGCGTTTCAAGCATTGGCGTCGGCCCCGACGACGACCTCAAACCCAGAACTCTCACAATGGCTCACGAGCCGGGCGAGGTCATGCGGGGGCGGCGCTTCCGCCTCAGGCATTTAGGCCGAGGCGAAGACGATCACCATCTCCACGGCATCGGCACGTTGTATTATCAGCTTAGCTGCAGAAACATCTCTGCAACAGTATTCAGTTAAGAGCTGTGTTTTAAAGTTACCTGTCTGTAACACAGACGCACGACCTGGGTTGATCGTGATCAGTGGTGTCCAGGAGCTTACCTCCAAGATTGGAGAGTTCCTGTATGTGGCCGGCCCTAATCCACGGCTCCTGGATCAGGGTAATGGCCGTGTGTTGAACCTCCAGTCACTTGCGGAGCTGAGCCGTCGCGGTCTGACAGTGGTAGAGGTTCGCCTGGACTCTACAGCTTGACAAAAGGCACGACATCGCTGGTCGGTCCCTCGTCGTCTTCCCCAGTCTTAACCCGACAACCAGGTCGCCTTCGTCGAAGCCGTCCTTCCCTTGGCAGGAACCCGGGGACAGGGTCATGTCGTCCAGCTCCTCGCTCAAGGAAGGGGCGGCACCCACGGCGGCGGCAGCAGGGGCGGCCGAGTCTGCCACGGCAGGGACGGCGGGTGCTTCCGGGTTGTTTGGTGGGGGGGTGGACTCCCCCGCTGGTATCACAGGCCGCTACAACGTGCCTCGGAGATGGTTTCCGTGGATGGGTCCCATCCGTGAGGGGCATCGGTGTACCTGCCGTTCTGACCCTGGAACCTAATATACACCGACCCTATTCCTATTGAGAGCCGGCGCTCAGCCCTCATAAGGGCCGGAATTTGGTCCACAGGGACACTCACCACGAAAAACCATGTAGCGGCCTGTTTGTTTACGTGGACGAGTACCCACCTCTTGATGTCTACCCAGGGGTTCTGGTAGCTGAGAGCGCACTCAATATCGGTCGACTCTTCAAAGACTTCCTGCTCGTCCGGAATCACGATACCGCACCGTACTCGATTATCGATCTCCGACTGTCTCTTAACTACTAGCGGGGTGCTAGTGAGGAGAGACAGAGCGGGGACAGTTTCCTTTAGCCAGGCTAAAGTGTGGTCGTTGCCACACCACAGTTTAAGGGCACCCCCGGCAAACACCGGCTTGGCGTTAAAAGTCGGTCCTGGGGTATCTGGTTTAGGGGACCTGGCCTCGAGGATGATCTGCTTCTGAATCGCTGCGAGCACCCGGTTCGATACGTCCTTACTGAGGACCCCCGTGCAGTCGCAAGTGATCGCAACGTCGAGGGTAGCGCTAGCAGCTTGGGCGTAGCTACGTTTAGCGGCCCGCTTGGATTGATCAAGACGCGGCCGCTTATGATCCCCCTGAGGTGTTAGTGTCTCGTTGAGAGCTCGCTTGGCCGCGGCCTGATCCTTCCAATCGGGTCCCTGTGTTGACGCAGTCTGTATCTCTGGGCTACTGGGTGGCCGTTGACTTGGCGCAACTCGACTCAAGCCGGCCCCTGTCTGTGACCGCTTCCCAGTGGAGAAGTCGAACTGTCCGTTGGACGGTTTGACCGAACTAGCGGCAGGGTCCTGCGGGTTTTGAGACCCCTTACCTGACCTTCTGCGAGCCTGACGAGCCCGTCGGCGCTCCTTCCTTGTCGGCCGCCCGCTTTGTGCTGAGGCGGCAGATGGGCCTGAGGGGCCTGTGCAAGGGCAACCGGCTTGTTGATTTTGTTTACCCTTGCCCTTGCGTCGTTTTCCCACAACCTGCCAGACGCGTGAGAACGCGTCCTCGGTGCGGCTGGCCGTCTCCGTTTGGCCGGTTGCAGCCGCCTGGTGTGATGAGGTTGAAGGAGCCACAGGAGTGGGAGGGTGTCTCACAGTGCCAGTGTTACCTGGCACCGGGGTTCGTGTGGCAAGGGTCGGACTGGCAGTGGTATAAGTCGTCGCCGTCGTACCCACCTGGGTTTTAGAGGGGTCGGTACTGGTCCCAATCAGCGCCGACGTCCTCTGTTTGTTTTGGTACTTGTTCGGTTTGGTCTTGGCTGTGGTTCTCGCCACAGCCAGACCGGCGCCCGCACTGGTACCCGCGGCGTTAGCTGCAAGGTGACCAGGGGCAAGAGAAGTGCGAGCACTTCCCTTAGGAGTTTCATCGGCTCTAGCCTCCACTTCGTTGTCTGGGGTTTTAACTAGCCTTAAGACATCCATGTTAAATAGTACTATGAATTCATCTCTCTGATTATGACAGTTATTCAATACTGGAACCAATTCTTATCGACCAATGTCCTTGTCGATCTTAGCTCATCATTATTGGTATGTCAAATCTAATGGTATCATTCCAAATGTTCAGTATGACTATCTTCAAGGTAGAAGATTTGCTGATAGCTTCATATCCCTGATCTCTGATCTGAAAAATGCAAAGTACAAAAGTTACATATGGTCTATGTATTCTTATACATTCAGAGGGGCGTTTGATAATGTAGATCCTGGTACATTAGTCATAATTCTCCCTAGGGTAGACTAGTTAGGTCCGGGGATATTTATAACTTTTTAATAAATAGAACAATAAATGATATACATAAAAAAAACTCTTTGGCAAAATGGCTTCAAAGGATTGTTTACATGAGCAAGGTGCCCACGACCCAATGACCAGGTCCTGCATTGTCTCCTTTACGGTATCATAATATTTATACTAGTGATTGTGATAAAAATATCTTACGATTAGCTGATAACATTGTTTTATAATAGTAGTAAAGGGTATCGAACTGTTTTGTATGGAGGCTCGCCTCGTCCCGATTCCTTCCTCGATCGTCGATTTTTTTTTCAACACATCTGTAGTGTAGAAGACTCTTATTTACTTATCTTTTGTTCAACGTACCTGTTTTCTTGAACAATCTCTCGAAGTTTCAGGTGTAGGTTAAAGACAATTTTTTAAATAAAAATTATTTAACTTTTGTACTATTTTATTGCTCAGTGCCCACCGCAAAACATAATCCAAAGAGTATTATAATCAAGGAACTTAAATACCACAAGCGGATTATAATATTAATGGAGTGGCCAGTATACTATTGTAGTCTTTCTCTCTTTCTATTTCTTTATGGAGACATTCAATCATCGTCATGCTTTTGACGTAATTTTGACACTGACAGCCGGTATAAAAAATTAGGATGAGAGCCACTGCCACAGACATATAAAATTTATATGTCTGTGGCTACTGCTAAATAATGTCTGTGGCTGGTTTTTTTTTTGGGCATCTCGCAGTTGGCCTTGAGAGGCCGTGACTGCTCAACCGGGGTTTCCTGGGGCTGCCATTAAGAATTTACTCTTAACGCCTCCAGCCTGGGCTTACAAACTAAAATTTATAAACTAAGCCACTGCACGCTGAGGGCACCCCCTGTGGGGTACGGACCTCGGCTCAGGGCGTCACTGATAGGGGGACAGCTATTGTTGGGGACAGGCTGGATCAAAATATTGGCATTATTATTATTGATCGAGGAATTTAAAGCTACTGGCTCAGCTGCGGCGCGGGCTGGCGCTTCAGCGAGCAAGGGTCGGTCGGCTGTGGCTGAGAGCCGCTTGTGGTTTATATATTCTGTGGCTGAGAGTCAGCTCTTTTTGAACGTCAAAATTACTTAAGTATTAATTTTGCAACATTATGTTGACGCGCACTTCATTTTGTTGTAATTTCACATTAATATTCGTTGTTACAACAATTTCTCAGTGAATTTAGCTTTTCCTGGGTGAATAACTACATTTTTGACAAGCGAAACGTTATCTAGGGTGTATGCCGTGTAGGTCAAAATCTTGTTAGCTAAATCAAACTTGATTGAGCCTTGGGCCACCCCGGCTAGAACAGGTTACGTTCGAAAGGAATGGCGGGTTCTATTGAATGTGCGAAGCGAGCGAACAAAGACCATCAATTTGACTAGGACTTAACAACTTAGGGTAACAAGGCAATGTGAACTTGGATGCAAGAGAGAGCATAGTTAGTTCGACGGAAGGGGATGGCAGGGTCTAGTGATTGAGTGAATAAAGAACCCATCATCTTCTCAACTTTCTTAAGCTTCAGATGCCATTTCTCTACCTAATCTGCTCTGGATCTCAGATACATCTCCACCGGCAAAAACAATGTCATCGGCAAATAGCATGCCGGCGCAAGAGCGTACATCATCAAACAGGAAGGCCACCACGAGCGTGCCGCGTGACCCAAGGTCTTTCTTTCCTCAGTCGCTTCCTACGACACCCATGGATGGGATGGGGTGGCCGGGACCACACGAAACCACAACGAACAGGAATAGATAAATCGCATATAATAGGAATAGATAAATAGTTTCAAATCTAAGGGTTAGATCTACTGTTTTATATGTCTGTGGGTTAGATATAAAAAAAATGAAATAGAGTTAATACAAAAAAATCAAGATAGATATTAAATGAGCTCAACCCAAGCCGAACATAAAAATAAACTGAATTTCGCGGGACAATCGAAAGCCGTAGAGAAATGTGTGAGTAGACTGAAATCTGCGTAAAAGTATTGATTATCCGAACGCCATTTCTACGCAATATAAGGTGACCGAGTTAAAAAGCTCATTGTAGCAGTTAAAATTTTCATCTCTTCTCCTTGTGTACATGTTGGTTGAAGAACGCACTGTTAATTTTAGCAGTATTATCAATGGTGGCTTTCTGATTTTACGACGAAAACAAAGAGGAGGGAATTATTTAAAAAAATATAGCCATTAATATTGATAAAAAAATTAATGTTAATATTTTCAATAACTTTATCATTTTGAGGCAAAATGTGAAGTAGTTCAGTTGTTCCCTTGACGAATTACGAGTTAAGTGAGTTACTTGTGTGTTTATATTGTGTAATTTACGATCAAGTTGTATCAAATGGAGGAGTTGAGATCGAAACATAAGTCGCTGCAGAATGCAGCTCACCACATTGCCCTGGAATGTATTCACCATCAGGTACCTGTAGACAACCACCACCTTTTATATATGAACTAAATCTTTAATCTCGATAACCTAGGCATCATGTATGGCGAAATCTTAGTCTGTTCGCTACAGTTTTGTTCGTTTTAATTGAGTAGATCTTTCAAAACGTGGAGGTACTTTATTTCAAGAAATTGACTGATGATGAAATAGTAGGTAAGTACCTCAAAAGGAACATGGGAGTTCAAATATCTAACAATAAAAATAACAACAACTCCAAGTTCAACCAGAACTTCCAGTAGAAATAATAAAATGCTAGCTTGCAACTGTTACAGACTCTTGCGTGTGCGGCCAGATTAGACAGTGTCTGTCTGGGTATAGTTAGGCTTTTTAAATTGGACCATTTTTTTGACATTTGTCATGTGTTGGTTTCTGCTCCCCGAGTGGCGTAACTAGGGTAGGGCAGGCAGGGCAAGAGCCCTGGGCGCCTATCGAAAGGGGGCACAAAAGGTCGCCAATTATTAAAAAAAAAACATCATTAAACCATTTCATACTGTTACCTGTATCTATGAAATCTCAAGAACTACTTGAATATATTGTGCAGTACGGGGATGAAACCGTATTTCCAAATCTGCCTATTTCTATTTGAATTCTCTTAAATCAGCATTGCAAGCGATTTTTTAGCAAATTGAAATTAATGCCTTCGTTATTGAAGGCTATAATTGGTCAAGAAAGATTATGCGACCTAGCTTTGCTCAGTGTAGACCGAGTAGATCATTTACGAAGAGGCACAAATGTGATGTATACCCTAGGTGCCATTTTCTATCGGTACGCCCCTGCGCTCCCCCGCCTCACCCTATATTGCTAGCGCAAGCAAGCGGAGTAGCACTGTCCATGATAAAGAAGACTGATCATTAAATTTTGTAGTTGTTTCTTTAGATTTTATGGTAAATGATATTAAAAAGCCTTGCTTTACTGTGGTTTTTTAAATTGTAGTTATATACTAAGACTAAATAAATAATAGTAAAAAAAAAAACTGAAAAACATGCTTTAAAAACCAAACCAAAAAAGCAGAAAACAATTTTCAAAAAGTGCTGTGCGGTGCTTGATATTAATTGATTATAAAAATACCTCACAATGACCCCACACTTTATTTAAAATTATGTTCTCCTTTTTTAGTTTGGTTTTTAAAGCATGTTTTTTAGTTTTTTAAACTGTTATTTATTTTCAATTTTTTAGTTCTGCTAACTACAACAGCAAGTTTTTTTTAAAATTATTATATTTTATTGTCATCGGTCCTCGATAAGTCTACAAAATCTGACGTTTGAAGTGGGTCAAAATCAAGTCCAAAGGAGTCGGTTATAAACAAATAAACATACAGGTGCAGCTAATAAAAGCTTGTTAAAAATGAAGGGCTTCTGGCCCTATTACCCAAATGTCCGGCTAAAGAGACTGGTCTGTCCGGCTATTCGTTTTAAGACCTGGCAACCCTAATTGGAAATATCATCATGAAATTCCTACAGGTTATAATTATTTGCCCAGGTGTAAACTAATTCGTAGGCTTTAATAATAATGTACTTTTAATACATTTTCAGATGTGATATAGCATTGGTTTAAGTCAGTTTTAGCAACCATGAAGAGCCAGATTCGCTTCGGCCTCAGCTATGGTGGCTATCAGGCTGACTACTACAAAGTACTTCAATTCAATAAACTGCACTGTGTGCCCAATGTACACTATTAGAAAATAATACATTTGACACCGCTGATACAGAAGCAAATAATTCAGGGGAGCAAGAGGCAACCAATGCTTCTGTGTATTTGAGTACTCATTTATTTGTGTCCCATAAAGGAATGATGTCAATAATTGGGTATTACGCCGCTTGTTCCTGAGAATATTGTGCAAGGAACATAATATACCACAAGCGGATATTGTGTCTTGCTTCTCTGAGTGAGCTACACATATTTATTGATGACACAAAAGTCAAAATGAAAGAGTAACATTTAAGATATAATGTTTCTATCTATACTTCTTTTGTAATGTAATTACAGGGTACTGGAAGTCTTATGACCTCCTTGGAGCCATACTGTTAAGATTACATGATTAATGAATTAAACAATGTAAGAAAATTGTTGACAGTGTCCCAGATTCTTAAGAGTTGATAAGTTTGACTTTTGAACCATCGTAAATGTTAAAAAAATGTTTGTTTGACATTCACAGTGTGGAAGCACAAGTTGGCATAGCTAGTCTTATATATGTACAGCCTGATTCTAACTTCATGGTGGCTCTGAATTGCGCTACTCGTTACGCAGTACCTCATCCCTCGCCCCCATTGACATGTGAATTTGTTACTGCGAAGAGACATATCTCATTTTCCGTGCCGCCTTATAGATAGAATCAGGCTGTAAAGGGATTGTGAAGCATCCCAACATATCATTACATCACTCCTTTGTCCCTCCCAAAGGGTTAGGATGAGGTGTATAGATCACATCTGATCCAGCTAGAAATGTGATGCTACTGCAATATGATGGAGGTCCAAGACTTGCAATGGAACCCACCGGTACCTCTCCTGTTTGACTTCTAAATAGCTTGTCATGGAGAGAAGATTATAAAAACTAAGCTATGCCATCTCTGCATGGTTGTTCACAGTGGTATTTGTCCACCCATGTCTGTGCATTGGAACTAGCAGGCGACACACGGGTCACCGTATCACGTGCACCCGTACCCCTCCCCAGTTCGGCTCCAGCATGCATTCCAGAACGTACAGCACAGCCCCAAGATGTTTCATCCGAAGGGGCTCAAACCGCACCTCGTAAGTACACGCTTAGCTGACGTACATGTTGATTTGTTAGATGGAGGTGAGACCATCAATTTGGTGCCATTGAATTACCTATTTAAAGTATACTCGTAATGGACAATTAAGGTTTCCTTCTCAATTCGTAGCAAGCATGCGGATTAAAAATGGGAGATTTTTCATTTGATTGAACTTTGTCATAGTTATCTCACTTTCAGAAGAGTTCTTCACCACTAATAATCAATTTATCCATTTGATATTTTCAATTAATTTAACCTAAGTATCAGATCAAATTGACACCAGATTGTTAGTGTAACCTCCGTCTTACTCCCAATATGCTTTGATATTCTGAATTATAGGGAGAATTTTTTTCAGAATATTCTATTTCATCTTAATGTGGTTTGTCAATTTTGGAGGTATGTAAAACTATCATATTTATATGCAGAGAAGGGTAAACTTTTTAAGCACAAAGCAGTCATTGTATCAACACCGCTATTTTATTGCTGGTTAGAAAAAAAGCTTATGTGTTTGTATGGAGTAAATTCACAATGTTTCTGACACTTGCTTTCTTGTAAATATATGAAATTGAGCTCTTAAATAAGGCATACTGAAGTCACACATTAAGCCAATAATTGTATTCAAATTTTGGCAATGGGCATTATACTACATACAAAATCAAATTATGAGGCACTATTATAAAATACGTAAGTATTACTGAAAAGACAGTTTAAGTCAACAGTTTCTACCAGTCTTTCACCTATTACCGAATTCTTCAGGATCCCCGGGCTTATGGAACGCCGAACGACAGCCCTATTCTGGGTCGGGCACTATGCCTCACTCCACGTGGCAGCCCGGTCCCTGGCAGGGTTTCCCACCTCAACGAGAAGTTCCAAGACTCCTTGACATTGACATCGGACACTGATGCGCTGGTAGCTAAGATAGGCGCAATGTTCCCTACGGTCAGCGAGACGCATATCAAGATTTTGTTGAAAAAGTAAGTTGTCTGTTTGAACCTTATTATATCATCATCCCCTATTTATATCTGGGTAGCATTTCCTTTTGAGATGAATATTCAAATATTTGCTCACCTTCGTTTCATATGAAAATGTTTTGCAAAATATGTTCTCTTCTAGACCCAGCAGTTTCAGCTGTGCGTTGTCTATCGGTGGATTAATGTAAGATTCTTATTGATCGTGCAACTAGATTGCGGTTGATCAGTGTTTACCAGTCATTAACCGACGAAAAAACGGAGGAGGTTCTCAAGCCGACGCGTAATTTTTTTTATGTATGATTACGCGTAACTTTTTACAGAGTTGTCCGATTTTGATAATTCTATTTTATTGGATAGGGTTACCTCGAAGTTGGCCCCATATAAATTTGGAAAAAATTATCCTACCCTAAGGGTGGGAAAATAGGGGTGATATATTGCTGACTCACAGATTTTAATGCTGAGTTGTGTATTACAATAATTAGTAGATTATACACGGTACAGGCCTCCTCTCGATGAGGAGTGGGCCGTAATGCTCCACGCGGGCCTAGTGCTGGCTGGTAGATTTCACATGTCTTCTAATTTTTTGTTTTGAGGGCAGTGGTGATGAAATAATTTACACAAATTAAAACGCCTGTCTGGGTTCCAACCTACAACTCATAAGTCGCAGCCGTTACCAATGGGCCATCACTGCTCTCATCTCTGCTGTCACCTCATAGCATCTACAAAATCTATTAGCACCCTTAATTTTTAGTCATGATTACAAATGCGACATTAAACAACCTACCATAAATCTATATGGCGAGTTCGAGTAGCTAAATTATTGTTCTTGCCGTAGCGAAAGGCGCACTTCATTTAGTTTTACCCACAAACTGTTCCCAGGTACTACAACAGAGAGGCCGTGGTTATATCAGCGCTGCAGGTAGAGAAACACCCCATCACAACGCCAGGCCCCCTTACCATGTCTCCGTCAGCTGTCCGGCTGCAGAAAGGCGCCCCAGGGCTCCACTCGGCCTTGCAGCTCGCTAAAGGCATGTCAGGATCTATACCGGGGTCCAGTCACTATACACCAATGACTGGCACTCCACATGGTGAGAAACATCAATTTTTTTTTTAAATTGTGGCTAAGCAATAACAGCCTCACGGGTCGATCGATCAGGTTAAGCCACGCTTGTCGCGGTTGGTTCGTGGATGGATTTTTACATATCAAGACCCTTCCGTGCCTCGGAAAGCACGTTAAGCCATTTGTCCCTGCTGTCATTCGTATATCTTTGGCAGTGGTTACGGGTCGTCAGAAGCACGAAAGTCTGACAACCCGTGTTACAAAGGGTTATCGTATTAACTGGGTTGTGTAGGTCAGATAGGCAATCGCACCATGTAAAATACTGGTATTTAGCTGAATTCCGAAATAATATTTTTTATGCTGATTCTATTGATCATTTTATTACAATTTCAAAGCTAGTATTTAAGTGTGCATCATTTTGGGAGGTTTTTCAAATAAAGTAGCAAAACAAAAACTCAGTCAGAAACTCAATGTTGTTTCTGTCTATTTTTTCCTAGACTAGTCCTTATATTGCCTGAGGCGCGAGCGCATCATGCAATATAAGGACTAGTCATCATAATCGTGATTTAATGTAGATTATGATTGTAAATGTAAGGCTTGGTCAATCCTTAGCATCAATGGGATGACACTGACAGCTCACTCCACGCTCACTCGGCTCACTTCTCGCGGTCAGATGGTTACAGAATAGCACGGCAGTTCGCCAAAAAAAAAGTTTTGTCATTGTATTATGCTTTTGACTCAATACTCTAATTAGTATCAATGAGGTCTTGCGTTAATTCTGTTACACCTTGTTCATTGTAAAATAATGATGTACCCAAAGCCTACAGAAAAATATGGCAAAGGCGATGATCTTGGCCTTCTGGCTTTTAAAAGACATATATTTATCATTTTCATTGCACAACTTGTCAACAGGCTCTCCATCATTACTTCGACCAGCGTCAGGCGCTTCCAGCTACTATGGCGTGAGATCTATGGACGGCCAGCCGCCGAGACATCAGTCTCCTAAGATGAAGCTGAAGTAAGAATCCCTTTTCACGAAAATTACGTGGACGGAGAAGTATGAAAGGCATCGAACTTTTTTGTATGGAGGCTGGCCTTGACCCGGTTCGCCATTATGTTTTTTTTTTTTTCAAAATGGCGTTGCACGATTGTGATGCAAGTTTAAAAAAAATAGTTTATTATTTAAAAAATATAGTTATTTTCTACTTACTTATCGTTGGTTTGCTATTCCTGAATGTAATAATAATGATAAAAATGGTTTAATTTTAAACTAAACCATTTTTTTCATTCGTTATAAAACTTTAAAAAATCGTTATAAGATGTGGAATATAAGAATAATTAATCATTTAATAATAAAAGTAATGCTTTTTTTATTTTCTTCTAATAGAAACAAAACTATATATAAATTATCTACCTACTGAAAAACAAAATATGTAACAAATTCTACAATTTTTAATAGTGCCTAATATCATGTTTTTAAGACGAGTTATTAAATTTAAAATAAAAAGAATTGCATGTAAGTACATTATTTCAAGTTCATACAATTTCGTTCATTCTTACACCACCTCCCTATCTTTTTTTTTTTCAAAATTTGGTAACCCTTCAACTGTCAAGTTACCTACTGAATACAATTAAAAATCGAACTATAAATGTAGTATCCCGGTAGTACACCTTCATCATTTCAGTCGAAAGACCTCCACTGCTGAACATAGGCCTCCCTCAATCACCTCCATCTCGACCGGTTCTGTGCTTCTCGCATCCAGCTGGTACCTGCGGCCTTCACCAGGTCATCGGGCCATTATGTGGGCGGCTTTCCAACTCTACGTCTTTCAGTACGCGGTCGCCTCTCCAGAACCTTTCGGCCCCATCGGCCATCTGTTCTGCGAGCAATGTGCCCTGTCCACTGCCACCTAAGTTTGGCATTTCTTCGGGCTATGTCGGTTACCTTGGTTCTCTTGCGGATCTCTTCATTCCCGGTTGTACATTCCCGTAGGATAATTTGCGACCTCCAGGCGGAAAATAATGAGCACGAGGTAATTTCCCACGAGTGCCCTTTGTAATCATTGTCTTTGAGTCATCATGAGACGTTATCAATATAATCTCAAATCCTATTGACATTATCACCAAAATACATTGTTCGGATTCTTTGACTATCTCAAACACTATTGTTTAAATTTCGTGGTAGCGTAGCGTGTATTGATATTTAAATTGTGTTTATAATAAAACATTATATTAAATATGTTGGAATTGATAGGAAGAAAACTATCGTTTAGGCGATTTTTGAGTAGGCATAGTGGACCCGAAATGTTAAAAATAATGCCATCGTGTGTTAGTGGAACTGTGGAAAATGAGCCTTCTGATGAAGCATACACGAAAAGTGAACCTACTGATGAAGCATACATGAAAAATGTGCCTTCAGATGAAGCATACACGAAAAGTGAACCTACTGATGAAGCATACATAAAAATTTATATTACTGGTTTTATAAAAAGGTCAGCTTGAGCTGTAAGACCACGTTCGCGCAGACGTAAAAATATCGCGCACTTGATTTTCAAATCTCGGTGTTGAACCAAGGACTGAGAATCCAACAGAGTGCATCGCAGCGCGTCGCAAAACACACTGTACGATATTGGACTGTCGGTGCAGAGCCGTGCATTGAAAATCGAGTGCGCGAAGTTTTTACGTCCGTGCAAATGTGAACTAGTGGTTTAGTTTACCTCTTCGATACTTTTGACAACAATTCCCAGTAAATTGAAACGTCACTAAGGTTGGAACTATTTAACGGTCACATAGAAAAATAACCCTTGTCGTTTTATAATCAAGCAATTACAACCTTAATCATACATAGTTTTTCTCATGTGTTTTAAAACAGCCTTCACATTTAACTCTCCAGTACAAGCGCCCCTCTTTGGGACGCCAGTACTCACGCGTCCTACATTTATGTAGAACTATTTTGTGTGAAGATAACAGAGGTATTAAAAAGATTGAAAAATACTTTAATATCGTACATCAAAACAAGGTCGCCGTAAGTACACTAATAGTGATCCCCAGTTAGTAATAGAGGAATACTATGAGTGAGTTAGGTAGATACGATTCACGTTGAAATTCCACGAAATGCCTGCAAGTTATGCAATAGTAGAAAGCTTGACTGATGGGGTGTTAAATGCTTTCATCAATATTTTTGCCGTGGCGTGAACTATCCACATTTTTCCTGTAGTACGTCACATGCAACTGTTTTCTCCTACAAGCCAATAATTAGCCTCCAGTTTAGATATCCACAGCCATACCTAAAGAAATCTCTTTAATATTACAGATACCTCAAAAGCATATTCCCAAAAGCGGAAGAAACGTTGATCCTAGACGTGCTAGCGAACAAAGACAATAACGTACAGAAGGCCAGTGAGGAGCTCATAGTGATGGGGTTCACCAAGAAGGAGACTATCGTCGCACCGAAGAAGGAACCCACGCCATTACCGCCGAAGAAAGTCGTCACTATCATGAAGACCACAGCGGAGAAGAATGAACGTAAGTATTGATATCTTGAAAAAATTATGGGTATTGTTTTGTGATCACCAGTTGAAGCCAGTGGCGAGTAAAGTCCGGTCAGTAGTTTTATTTGATACTAGCTGTGCCCGCCCAAATGGTTGTCGGAAATTCTCCCACTTGAACTTGACCGGGACAGCCTATGTTATTCCTTATAACATCAGCTATCTGCCAGTGAAAGTCCCGTCAAAGTCGGTCCAGCCTTTTCGGAAATTAGCCGCAACAAACAAACCGACGAAACAGACAAAAACAAGTCATTTGTACCGTATATAATTGTTATTTTGACATAACAAACAGGAACTCAAATTTTATTTGTATGTATGTATAGATGTTAAAGTACCCATAACTTCATTATAATGTTAACAAATTAGATCCTAACTGGTTACTTTAACTCTTAAGCCATAATGAAACAGTTATGGCACATACTTTACAACAACCTTGATTAATTAGTAACAATCCGCGATTGAGAAATGTCACTGAACGTTCAGTGACATTTCTAAGAGTCCTTACTATACACCAGCGCCTCTAGCGGAGATTTCAAGCGCATAATCAGCCTATAATGTTCCCACTGCTGGGACACAGGCCTCCTTTCTGTGAGAGGGAGCGGGCCGTAATCCACCACACGGGCCCAGCGCGGGTTGGTAGATCACATGTCTTCGATTTTTTTGGTTCTGGGACTTGCGGCTATCCTCACGATGATTTCCGTGTTCGTATCTTCGCGTATCTTCCGGTATGCGGTCGCCACTCCAGAACCTTTCGGCCCCATCGGCCATCTGTTCTACGAGCAATGTGCCCTGCCCACTGCCACCTATGTTTGGAAATTCTTCGGGTTATGTCGGTTACCTTGGTTCTCTTGCGGATCTCTGCATTTCTGATTCGATCTTGTAGGGAAACTCCAAGCATAACCCTCTCCATTGGTGACTTTATGAGGCCTTCTTATGAGGCCCATTGTGAGCGACCACGTTTTCAGTGCCATATATCATCACTGGCCACACGCACCGGTCAAATACTTTCGTCTTGAGGCACTGCGGTATGTGGGACGAGTAGATATTGCGTAGATAAATTTGCGTACAGAGATAGATATTGCGACATAGTGCGTCTTTATCATCATGTGGTGGGTCCACATGATAATAAAGATTAAAGTTCTACTAGAGTGCTACAAGGATCTTTTGGCGCCAGAATGACATTGGTCGTCGTAGGTAAACATTTGAGAAATTGTCACAGAAATGGTTTTGATAAAATAAAATAATAAAAATATAAAATAAAAAAAAAGATAACTGCGTTACTTCCGATTAAAACTGTGCGCCAAACGATCCTTTAACTATGTATCTATTGTTTTAATCACCACTCCTAAAATGAACACCAAAATAATACAACAATTTCAGTAAAAGAGAAACTACAAAAGAAATACAGCAGCATAGCAGAGCGGGTCATCTCTCTCGCTCTAGAGAGCGTTGGCTTTAACGAAGAACGAGCGGAACAGATGCTGATTGCTGTGCTGCAGGAGGAGGCTGCGGCTCCGAAGATCGTGAAGGTCGAGGTTAAAGAGTTGCTGAGGCCCAATACTGAGGAACCGAAGAAGGGGTAAGATCATGCATGGCTGTTTGATGTTAGGTTGTGCCTGGGGTATGGAGAAGCGAGGTGGGATAGTAAGATTTTCGGTTCTAAGCGGACGTGGTAGCAAAAACAATAAGGATAAAGTGAACTATTTCTTTTAATTATAGTTTTACCAAATAATAATAGCAGAATATAAAATACATTTAAAAAATCTATAAACAAAATCTGTCGCTGTCTACCTTCGTATCTAAATGACCTATAACATGACGGTTATATTCCTCGGATTATACAGGAGGCAGGGACGCGCAACCCGTTACTATGGATACAGCACATGATTCTAACCCCCCCCCCCCCCCTATGTTGAAATCTACCGTCGTTTGTTATTAAAAAAAATGTATGGAACAGCAATAAAATAATAAAAGTTTTTACAGCGTCCTATTGAGTCCGTTGCAAGTATTTCGTGGACAAATCAAGACATCCAAGCAGAAAACTAGTACCTTGTTGGACTTATCTTACTATCCTAACTTGCCTTCAAAAATCACATACTCCAGATTTAAGCAGTGATTATTTGTATTGACACAGCTCAGAAATCTTCTATGGACTAAGTCCCATATAAAATAATCACTGCTTTGAAACGAGATTTGAGCAAAACCTACAACAATTCTACTTTTAAATTTGAATAAATTGTACAATAAGGGGACTTTAATAGGGCACATTTTATGGAACATGTTCGACTGAATACAGCGGTGTCTCTGTCTCTCATTCCAGTGTGTCTCTTTTTAATACTCGAAGTGTCATTTTAACGTCCAGATAGTGCCCACCTAGTTTTGCTCAAATTTCACTCACATACTTGTCTATTATACATAGGTACGTTTCTCTTCAACTACTGACAATTGACAAGATCGTTCCCAACGTTTGAGTAGTTATTCTGTGCCCACAGTCCTAACACTATTAACACAGGTTTCTTACATACTTGACTACCTATCTTGTAGACTGAACAAAAACCAAATGGTAAGGCGAAAGCGTCAAGGTAGCATAAGAAATTTAAATTTTCTTACGATTTTACGCAATTTGCAGGTCAGTATCCGGTTTTATGTTGATCTAAATATGATTCGCGACTGTAACAAATGTTTATTAACACGCTTTTATTAGCTTCATACGTATGTTAGTATGTGCCTATGTAACGGAAACTTTGAACATGATTTTGACCTATTTCAAAACGTCGAAATTTTATATACTTATCAAGGACCGATGACAATTCAATAAATTCAACAAAAAAAAAACTGAAAAATCACGCTTTTGTAGTAAGCAGAACTAAAAAATAGAAAATAAATAATAGTTTAAAATACTAAAAAACACTATTTAAAAACCAAATTAAAAGTAGAAAATAATTTTAAATCTATTAAAAAGTGAGGGGTGCTTGATATTAATTGATTATAAAAATACCTCAAAAAGCACCCCACGCTTTTTAATAGAATTAAATTATTTTCTATTTTTTAGTTTGGTTTTTAAATCATGTTTTTTATAGAATTATAAGCATAAAAATTACCGATACAACTTCATGAAATCATGACATTTAAGACCAATTCCATCTTAATGAGTCTTATTGCTGATTCTAATGATTGTAATTCTGTAAAGCCATATTTTTTACAGTCGCGAATCATATTTTAATCAACAGACAAACTAGCACTGGCCTGCGAATTGCAAAAAAAACGTAAGTAAATTTGAATTACGCGGGCTAGCTTAGCGCACTAATAAGAGTTGTCAACGAATGTAAGGAGTCGACTATCTGTCTGTCGTGCCAAGAAAAAAGGGATGCATAATATTTTATTTTATAAAAAAAATTGGGGAGTTTGTTGCGCCACTTCTTCCCAGCTGAAGCACTAGGAAGTGGTGAATGGCGGGCGTTTTGGGGGGAATGTCTAATGTAATTTTGACATTCAAAAACTGCTGACTCTCAGCCTAGTTTGAATAAATGAGTTTTGATTTTTTAAATTTTTCTTACATTACATACGTAAAAGAGTGCCCTTCTACATCTGTGCAATATCACTCGGAAGCTATTTAGGGGATCCTCTAACCCCGATTCATTAATAGTCCGCTACTGATTCGTAAGAGTTGTAATACATATTCGAAAAACAGCTTTACACACCGCATATATTTTGTTCTGGGGGCCGATTCTACTAATTTGCAACGTTACACGTTAAACTGTGTTTCCACAACAGTTCGATTTCGATCGCCGTTCGATAGTTACGTAAAAAGTCATTCTACTATTTTATAAGCAAAATGAAAACTAAACTTAAAACGAATTGCAACTGAACTGTAGCGGGAACACAGCGGGTAACCCGCGTTACCAACATGCCAAAATAATATGTTTTATTAATACCAAAAAGAAAAAAGTTGAATCTAAAAATGTTACTAAACACGAATATGTGGCACTAAAAGTATTTTCTATAATTAAAAGACATAATTATCATAATTTTATCATTAACTTTGTCCTATAGTAAACGTCACGCTCATGTTCGATTTTGTTAGTAGAATAGGTTTTGACATTGTTTCAATCGATCGTTGGCGTAACTAAAACGTAACCGCAGCTGTGTCGCAGCTGGACCGTTGTTCATTTTAGTAGAATGCGAAAACGCTTAAAAGTGGTGATTCGGTTGCGGTTCTATTGCGTTTTTTTAACAAATTTGTTAGTAGAATCGGCCCCCTGCAGTCATGTAACTACTGCGTTAACCATAACCAGAAATACTTACAAAGAAAAATATGAACAGCGGGATAATTGCGTAAAACACTAACAGAAGCGATGGCTTTCATTTTGATAGATCAACAACATTCATTGCGTTTGTGCTATTTTTCTTTTCATTTCAATTCGAAATCCATAACTTTTTTCTTTTCATGACAGAACCTGTGGCCACTTTCTGAATCCAACCTTAATCCTAATGCTTTTTAGCTTCTCACACTACGGTGTTGCTTAAATATCTAATTAACAAGGCCCTTAATTAAATATCTAAATAATATAATATTAATAAATGCCTATATTGCGCTAAAAATATAATTTAATTTAACTGCAGACCAAGTTTCATTAGGTAAGTGGGATCAAACTTATTAACACTAAAAGTATGAATATATAAAAAAAGTACTAATTCACATCACAGTAATTATTTTCTCATTATTACAAGCAAAAACATGACATCACATGAAGTCCAAACAGCACTATCCAATGTATTGATCAATTTTCATTAATAATTAATTACCTACATTACATTTTTCATTCGATGATATTTTTGCAACACTTTAACACACATGAAAAAGTTATTTTAATACGGCGGAGTTGATGAGTGTATTACATAGAATAATATTGTTTTACACATTTTACCAATAATATTAAGTTGGTCAATCCCTTAGAACCTCAATTTACCCATTCCTACTTTTGTAAAAACACCAACCGGTTTGCCTCTGAATACTCTTGATATGTGGCATGTTGTCTTGATTGACCTTTTAAGAACCTGAAACCCAATTCCCATAATTAAAAACGTTCAAAATTTTGTTGCAATTGATCCCAGTGATAATCATTGTCAAAAACTTGCCAAAAATATAGTGAAAATAGAGGTATTTTTGACAAATTGTGACTGAGATCAGCCTGAACGTTCTTAAAATTACGAGAATTGCCCTTCTGGTGTTATACATTATATTGCAATGCCAACTTTTACATATCTCAGCAGATTTAACAAATTGAGCACGATTCCATCCACTGTCCTTATTACATTCATAATGAATAACGGATGTAAATAGACCCATAATGAAGCCGAGATTAAGTTGTACTCCCCGCCATTCTGATATTTTATTTGTAATGGACCACTCTTGGGAACTATCTGGTTACGGAGAATTGAAGGTCAAAGTTCCATTTTTAATACTTTTCTTCACGAAAAACAAGTTTGAAATGTTACAACTTAACTTTAAATGCCCCCACAACTCCTGTAACGTTGCATGCACCGTCCCAAAGGCACAATGTTTATGCTGCCGTAAGCAGCAGTTTTTCATATCAAAAATAAAAATCGTTTCCTAGCAATAATGTTTGCTCAATGTTACTTATTTTTGTAGACTAGTGGTCGCCCAGAGGTCGAATTTCAACCATAATGAATATTTTAAAAAAAAAACAATATTCTGCACTCCTTCTCCATGTTAACTTTAACTGTGCCAAATTTCATACTCCTTCGTCCGCATTTTTTTTGTAAAAGGGGTACAAAGGTGTTTCACGTATTAATCAATAGATAGATAATTGCAATGGCTATGTGATGGGTCTTTTTACACCCCGTACACCCTATCCCTACCGCAATTCTATTTTCAAAATTGACAATAATAAAGCAATCATGCTCAATGCTCATCGCCTCCGCCCCTCACCACTCATTCTCCCGCGCGTACGCCAGTGTGAACGCGGAGGCGCGCACGCCGAGCCCGGCCCCCGCGCCCCCCGCCTCGCGCCGCATCAAGACGTGGACCGAGCACTTGAAGTATGTTACGAACGCTTGTACGAATGCTGGGTCCTGTTTGTTTGGCCCCTTTTCATATGTTCTGACTGCGAAGGTGCGGGTAGGCTGACTTTCCGTGAGAGTAACTACGAGGTGAAAAACTCCACCAACGAAAATAGTCCATTTTGAATGGCATGTATTTAATCTAACCCCAAATAATTCCACATTATCACTACCTCCTTTTTTGTGGCTCATATAGTTCCCATCTTGTTGTCTTAAAATACTAAATAGCTAATGAATGTTTTTAATATGTAACACACAATACTCAAAATAATACAGTATAGTGTCTTAAGATTAAGTTATACAACAATGACACAGTAAAAACGAACGTTTGGGGTTCTAAACTACACAAGAAGCCTTTGACTTAGAAGCCAATGATACCCGAAATTACAATGACATACAACTACCTAACAGTCGTCAAAAACAAATAATTAAAAAGCCAACAATATTATGTGCAAACAGTATATATTTTCTCAAATTGTTTGTTTTTTAAAGACTATAAGTTTATTGCCAGTAACTTGGACTTTTTAGAGGATCAAATATGAAGTAATTTCATTGGTGGTTTCTGCTCCGTCACCTCGCATGACTCTGGTGGAAAGCTAGCCTTAGACCGAATGAATCCTGCCGGTACAGTCACGAGTATAAATATATTACTACGGACAGCTCGACAATCACATCCGATTTCATGTTTCATCCATGAATAACTGTTGTCAAAATGACGGCAAATATATGTGATCATTTGTGGTTTTGAAGTCGATGCAGCATCCTTTATTTTGGTTCTTCAGATAGTTTCGGTGTTCTTTCGATGTCACATATTGTGTGCTGCCGCTTGTATATTTCCTCAAATGATCACATATATTTGCTAATATCTTGACGACAGAAATGAATGAATCAACCATGAAATTAAATATGAGTGGCCGACCCGTCCATAATAATATATTTATGCTGTCGTAACTCTACATCACACATGTGATAGCTTTTATAATTGTTATCAATTTTGTCACTTGCGGGTCTGGCGCCGGCAGCTTGAGCTTATGAAAAGGGACTTGCGCGATTTAAAAGTATTTTGTGGACAGGGTTTATGTATAGAATGAAGCAACAATCAATTGATTTATAAAATGAATTTGACATCAATGTATTGTGAGAATCTCCAATGATATTTATTACTTTCCAGTTTCACAAAGCTAGTAGCTATTATAAATAGTATGCCCAGTTAAACAAACAGATGACATCTATTTTTGTGTGTATTGATTTAGTTCAGTAAGTGACTCATAGAATTGTGTTGTAACACTTAATATTCATAAAGTGAAAAAAGAACCTAATCGGGTAATTCACTTGAAGATAACGCACACAAGTGATCATAAGATAAAACAGTGCATGACATGTGTCTTCTCATATTAATACTTGGAATCAAACGTTTAAATACTGCATTGTTTAGTAGCCTTTAAATAACTGTAATTTGTTACAAAATGTTTGTCACGATTGTGAAATTTATTACATTAAATGAATATTTTGTAAACTAATTAGTATCACTGAATGTAATATTATTGGAGATTTTAACGTTAATACCAAATAGTACCTAGCATCGACCCTTGCAGAGCACCAAATTGTGATGATACAAATTAAAATGTGTGTGTTGATTAATAAAAGTAAATGTATCGTGAATGTTTCGTGAATGTCTTTTGTGACTGTCAAGTTTAGTTAGATGTGTGAATTGTGTGTTTTTAAAAGAGTTTTTACTAAGCATGGTGTGTGATGTTAGTCGAAGGCTTATGTTGAGTTTTCTGGTGTGAGCTTATTTTGTATCAGTGAAGCAAACTTTTTACAGCCAAAATAACATGTGTTTTTATATTCCGTGAACAGTTGTTTACTAAGAAAAGGTACAGTTAGTTTTACTTTTAAAATAATAGGCATGCCGTCACTGAAATGGATTTAATGGTGTTTAAATATAATAACATGTTACAAAATAGTAGATTTTGGCTCGAAGTATGTCGCTTTTCAAGTACTATTTGCAAAGTAATTGCAATAAAATTAAATTATTTAGTCAAACAGCTTTACGGTTGAAAAGATTTTTCATGAATACTTTTCATAGGTCAAAGTGAAACTAGATTTTTTTCATTGTATACTCATAGAAATATGTGTAAATTGTTTAGTGATGTGTATTGTTTTTATTGTTTGTGTGTTTTAAATATTCCTTAGAATTCTCCTTCTCCTTCGCAGTTCAAAAGTATAGACTGATACCATCATTGTATATTTTTTGACATCAAGGACCTCATAGTTTGAGTTTATTGAATAGATTTCCCATGTAAATAATAATAAACTTTATTACCTTTACATTTTCGTTAAGAAATACAAAATGATCACAATATAGAAGATAGGAATGTGACTGATTTCTATTAATAAAAATGTTAGCGAATAGATTTAGATCATCATACCTAGATCTCGCTAGTAAGTAGCCATCACATTCATGATCATTTTATTATTATTTAGCTTCCTCAGAGTCACTCTTTATCACCGACTACTTCAGAAGCACAATAGTTTCAAGATTTCCTTAGAATAATAATAAAAAATAGTCTAGGAGTATTGCATGCTGTCTTCTGTCTCAGGTTGGTTTGTTTGTTACAAATATTGGTTCAAACGTTTGTGGACTGCGAATGTTGCAGGCCGATATTGAAGACCAGTAGCGGTGTGGAGTCCAAGTTCAAGTCACAGTATAGTTCGCCAACAAATGGTCCTAATTCTTCGCTGCGACAAGGAGCAAAGGACAGTTTGTTACTGTATGTATTTAGATGAGATTAAACGTTATAATTTAGAGTCTGCTGTGATCAATGATTATTTATCCATAAATTTCTTAGGTGTTTAAATGTAAAGGAAGTCAACAAGATTCGAAGAGTCTGGATGGTTTCAAAATTTTAATGTGACGACATTTATTTTGTTGCACTGCTGTCAACCAACGGCTAATGCTAGGCAGAAGACAAGTTTTATTTATATGGCGTGTTTACCAAATTACTTAGTCGAGATTCACACGGACGTCGTAAAATCGCGGCGGGATTTTTTCGGGCACTGGAGTATTGAGAATCCAACAGAGTACAGCGCGTCGAAAAACACAGTGTTTGATTTTCAACTCTCGGCTCTCAGCAGTGTGTTGAAGGTCCAGTGCGCGAAAAAATCCTTCCGCGATTTTATTACGTCCGCGGGAACGTGGGCTTAATCTACAACTCTTAATAAAGCTTTAAAAAACGCACTTGTTCAGTGTCTTCACCAGCAAGTTGCCTTGTATCTCAACGAAGCCTAAAAAATGTGTGCCCAAATACACAAGCTTTTGCATACACAGTGTGATATCTCGTTTAAAGAGATTGCAATTTAAAACTCCATTTCATGACACTGCGCCCTATTTCTTATTGTCCTGTGCATTGACGTCTCCACAGTATACACGCTTAGCAAATGCTTTTGACTTCACGTCAGGTTCCAAAAGACCAGTTGACGGTACTTAAACGACTAGCTTTTTATGTGTATATGAAAAGTACTTTACATTTCCAGGCTGGATTATATGCCTTGGACGGGGCCCGACCCAGTGCTTCGCAGTGGTCAAGCCGTCAAAACCGAAGGGCCAGAGCCTCGCGACAGGCCTGTTCCCCTAGCTCGAGGCCCATCTGGTATCGCAAAAGGCCCTTCCGGAATCGCCAAAGGCTCGCTATATCAGAAGTTGAGCAAGAAATCTGCTAAAATGTAAGTTTTATCCCGAATTTTATTGCTGACTTTATGCGGATTTCACTATAAAATTGAACGCAATCAGCGCTTAAAACCACGCTCAAGAGCTGTCGGTGTTCATATTTCACAACAATTTTGACATTGACAGTTCTTCAACGCGGTTAACCGTTCAAGTACCGCTAATTATTTATGACGTCAAAATTAAGATGTGCTGAATGCATTCAGGGTAAAATTCGCCCTGTAGGTGAAGTTCAGCGCGTTCAAGACGTGTCAGTGTCATCATTGTTGTTGAATATTGACAGCTCTTGAACGCGTTTTAGATGTACTGATCGCGTTTCGTTGGTGAGATTCGGCCTTATTTTATTAACCTTACATTTGAGTTCTTATTAAGTACAAACAATTTAATGACAGTGCGCAGTGGTGGCTCAGTGGTAACGGCCGCGACTAACGTTAACGTAACATTTCCCATGCAAAATCAATAGTCAGCTGATCGATTTTGTATGGGAGGACCGATTCTTTTTTTCATATTTCCACACTTGTTCCTTGGAGAAAGTTATTCAATTTCTCGGGTACTATCACCCTGAAAAATGTAAACCATGACTAAATTTCACCTTGTATAACCACGTATTTCGTTGGAGTAATGGTTCAGTAGTTACGACGGCTACAATTCCCCCTTTTAGGGATCATCATCTGCCTAGCTATTTCTCAGCTATATTGGGGCCGACTTCCAGTCTTATCGGATGCAACTGAATACCCGCGTAATACATGGAGCGACTGACTCATTTTGAAGGATATTGCAAGTCCATTGCTTCTTATTTTCGAAAAATCTGTCTGCTCACCAACGTACATAACGCAATGAATGTTATTGATCTGTCAAAATGAAAGCCATTACTACTGTTAGTGTGTTACGCAATTACCCCGCAAGCAATTAATTATGTTTGTGTGTGTTATTATTATTATAGTATATTCTTTGACAATGTGATATCTGGTTAAATGTTATTAACAGACATCTTTTTATGTTTCAGCATCGGCTAAATGGAGTCAGCTTACGACATGGACCAACTGCGCCGTATATTCTTCATCATTATAGTTACAGGGTGGCAGGGACAAAATAGGGGAAAAAAAACAGTGGCATCCCGGGACTGCCGACAAAAGCGAAAACTTGAACAATCACGTGTATATTTTTTGAATCGTCAGGAAATATTTTTTGAATCGTCAGATTAAACAACGTTCAACGTTGTCGTTCGTACGTTCGTGTTGTCAGTGGTGTCGGTAACAGTGTCACGAGTTCAATTGTTTTTTTCCCCATCTCAAAAAATGCCCAACGCGCCTAAAGAAGTTTTCACTTAAAAATAAACACACTTTTTTAGGAAACAGCAGATTTTTTTTTTTAATAAATGCGATTGATTTTGGCGGTGGGTCCATGTATTGAATCCATGGTAGCCGGTCGTGCGTCGATGTCCTTGCCACTCTGTACGTAAATGATAGTTACATTCTAGTAGCAGGATGAACATGGAGAAGCTTATATCAACAGCAATTCAGGTGTGGAATTTGAAGCTATAACAAAATGATAATCGCGTTGTGATCATTGCAATTTCAACCTTATGTCAATAACATTTTTTTTTTGCAATGAATGTACCAACTGGTCGACGTATCAACCTTCTTGGTTCAAGCCTGCTGCTAAATGAAACCCAAACTTATGCGTTCAAGTTATAAAAATGATCTCATTATTTTTAAAACATTCCTGATAAAAACTTTTGCTCAAGTCAACGATATATCGATTAATAAATAGGTGGCACTCTATATTAACTCAAATTAAATCTTGCCTTAAGAATTCTTAAATAAATATTTGTTTTTTGAGGGTACCGTCCCAACTACTGAACCTGCATGTCGATTCTATAACCATCTCACCGCGTGAAGTGAGCGTGGAGCAGCGTGGCCAGACGTCCCGATTTTTAGCCCGAAATTGAATGTCCCGCACAGGACAGGGTCAGTCCCGCTTTTCGAGATTGCTCGACGGTGCGGTTATGAGTAAGGAAAAGTAACGTATTTTCGTTAAAATACATTTTTACGACTTTCTATCATCATGGTAAACTTAATTAGAAACTCAAAAAGATAAGTAATAATAAAGTCGGTTAACAAAAACACGACTGATTATTTACGTTATTTTATTATGTCCAGCTTTCGAAGAAAGAATCCCGTTTTTTCACTCGAAAAGTTTAAAAATCCCGCTTTGCCTGAAAAAATATCTGGCAAAGCTGGCCTGGAGTGACCTGTCAGTATCATCCCACTTATGCTAGGGATTGACCAAGCATTAGGTGGAATGACACTGACAGCTCACTCCACGCTCACTTCACGCGGTGAGATGGCTACAGAATAGTGATGCTGTTTGATACATCGTTGTTATTTCATGTATTCGAATATCGTGAATTTAAATAACAGGTACTTCCGGTGAAAAATCCAGGGTAGCCCGGTAAATATTTTTTGTTATGTTTCTTGCAATTTATAAGTCAGTTACTATATTTTGAACCAAATGTGATGCGCGACGGTAACAATTAGAGGCCATTCAAGTATTACGTAAGCTGATTTTTAATCCCCCCCCCCCTCCCACTCGTCAGCAAAAGTAAGCAAATCTCTTACACCCCCCTCCCATGCTCACGTAAACATTCGAGCCATTCTTAGACAAGTAGGGTTGCCATATGGTTTCAAACCAAAATCGACTAAATTTTGTAGCAAAACCAAAAGTTAATAAATAAATTCTGCTGACGTAATCACCATCCAGACCCATGTCATCAAAAATAAGCATCGCAAAGACCTCCGTGCCCCTGTAGTGCTTACGTAATACTTGAATGGCCCCTTATGGCTTTAATCATTAAAGTTATCAGTACAACCCTTTAAGTTTATTTAATTCCATTGAATTAGTTTATCATGAAATAGTTATTCAATTCAACTGCAGGCTTTGCATGACGCTTTCTATGTCTACTCTACTGTAGAATAGAAATCGCTTGTCTACATTTCTCGGTCAAAAACTGTCAACAGTCTATACGGAAACGACAGTTTTGTCTACTCTTCCGACGACAAAACGCTTGTTTATGGTTCTCGTGTTAAGCCTGCTGGAAGGATTGGTAGGGTTTTTGACTTCTTCTTTAGTGTAATGGTCGCATCGCGATCGATTCGCGATCGTGATATGTATATAATTCTATCAATACATACATATTACGATCGCGAATCAACGGGGCTACCTTGGAGATTCCACCTTAAGGTTTTATCGAAGGCGTTGAAACAACAGAATTTTTATTTATTTATTTAAATGAAAAATGTTTCTTAGTGTCTGGATAAGCAATACCGACAACAATAACAGACACGGAACTCATCCGGAGTTAGTGAAATAATCATCAATATGTATTCTTTAAAAGGCATAATTTTCGAAATTGCATCCTGTATAAATTCTTAGAAAGAAGTTAAAATTCAGGAATGCAGCAAAACCTTCGATAAAACGTGTATACTTGTTTCTAAATCGGATATTTTGAAACTTAGGATAGTAATTTGATCATTGCCAAAAATGTTATCTTGTTGTGGTTTATTAATTTTAGTTTCAAGGTCCGTTTCGTTTTTATTAACAAGTTTGAAAATAGGCTCTTGATCTCGACTGCCGACCGAAAACCGAGGCTTTTTGGTGATAAATAATATTTAACTGATTTTGCATTTACGAATTTATTTACATACACTTTTTAAATGATGTTTTATTCATCTTTTATCAGTATTAAGACGTTAGTTATTAAGTATGTAATTCAAAACTATGTTTTTAATTTTCGAACCAAAACTGTAAGATCTATTCATTAATTATAAATAAATAATTAATAATTATAAATAAAATTAATAAACCAACTTCAATATTTGATAGACTTGCGTTGTGCCCAGTTCTTCCGACATCTTGAATAATTTAAGAATAATAATTAGTAATTATAATTACTATATCAGGGACTCTGTATCCGGCCAAAGATGTGTGTGGAAATAAATATTGTAAAAAGAGTGTGAGGATATCAAAATATTTTGTGGAATGTGGAACGAGAATTTGAAGCTTTGCTTGTGCTATGTTTTAAGAGAAATGCGAACCTAAGTAATCGTTCTTGGTTATACAATCGCCTTTTGAATGGGAGTAGGTTACAATGTATATTGTATATTTACAATTACATCGGTAAATGTTAAAAATGGATTAGTCGTGAAGCTACAGTCTTCCGTCGCATAGGGCACATAAAATTCGAGAAGGAGTTCTACCAGAGCCCTATTTTTAATATATGTAACGGACAATGCGACAAACTTGTCAATAATTGACAAGTTAATCCTAAATCGTTTGTTACGCTTTCCCGGATAAAATCTGGCACAAAAATACCATGACCTGGGTAAGGACATAGGCTACTTTTCATCCTGGATCGCAGACTAAGTCGCTAATTATAGGGACTTGTAAAATTGTCGGATTGTCACCTGTTGCCTATCGGTTTTATTTAAGGGGGATGCGCTAAAGTAGCCCGCGAAATTGAAATATTTTTTTGCAATTTGCAGGTCAGTCTCAGTTTGTATGTTGATTAAAATATGATTCGCGGCTGTAAAAATTAAGTGTGACTACAGCATTATCTAATACCTTTAAACGAGAAATTCTTGTATATACAGGAAAAGTTTTTATCCAGTCCGCAAACTGTAACCATGAATTCAGCATCATTCTAGACCCCCTAGCGCAGAAATTTTTCGTTGTTTATACATAAAACCGACGAAAAATTTATTCTGAATAAAGAAAAGAAAAATAATAATTCTGAATAAAGAAAAATGTATCCTGTATAGCTGAATTAATTACTATTTCATGACGTTAAGTCATTCAACGGGATTATATGAACTTTGCGGGTAGTATTGATGATTTAAAAAATTATAATTCAGTAAATTCATACTTGTTATTGTTGCTAAAAACTTCTCGAGCGCTTCCCCTTATTAGATCCGTGATAGGGCGTCGTCTCCTGTCACTCATACCCGTTTGACAGTCACTTGAGCGCTATCATATTTATAGACGCCTGTTAGGGCTACCTTCGTACACGAATACCATTGTTACCGATCAGGTTAATTAGGTAACTCAGTCGTACTGATGTGAATTTCAACCGCAGATATTTCTGGCAAATATACGAAACATAGTACGTATATGGCAAAATTTGTACAGCGATCATAAAACACGAGATTTTTTGATAAATCCCGTACGAAACACCGTCCTACTTGCACGTATCATGACCGTGACTGCCACGAGTCTTCTTAGACGTTTAGTGGGCGGCTAGCATAGCTATTCACAACCATTCGATATGTTTCCATACCGAATCGAACACCAATATAGCTATCGTAGGAGTCCTATAAACGCTGTTCACAAAATGAAAAACCCGAAAATTTTGTCAGTTTTAAATGAAATAGACGACCGCTATCTTAGCGAGGGCAATGCAAATCAGCATATCGAAATGCGCCATTTTCGATACGATAACCTGTCAAACGCTTGTGAATAGCTCTGCAGTTCGCATTCCTGCCAGTTGTCTTATTGTTTTGGTAGGATTATACGTCCGTACACTATGTTTTCTTCTTAAATAATAATAGTTGCTAGACGATGTATTGGTCTAGAATATCACTGCCTCCAGTTTACCATAGAATGTTTATGCACGTGAAATATGATAATCATAAATAGGTATTTATACATTTATCTTTATGCATCTGTTCTGAATGAGAGAAACAAAACCAACCTCAGTTTTATCTCTATAATAAACGGTACTTTAATCCATACTAATATTAAGAAATTGAAAGTAACTCTGTCTGTATACCTACCATATATACTATATGTACCATATATCTACCATGTCTGTATACCTACCTGCCTATCTGTATGTTACCTTTCACGCATAAATCAATGAAATTTGAAATATAGGCAGCCTGGAGCTGCACCCTAATTGCGTAACTCACTATCAATAAAAAATAAAGAAATTGCTAATTCATTGCTTTATAATCTTCGGAAAATTCGTTTACTCAACAACGTATTAACGTTGTTGAACTGACAAAATAAATGCCATTCCTTAGTTGTCCCTTGGTTCCTGTTAGTGTGTCACGTAATTAACTCTCTGGAGAAGGATATAGGCTAGTTTTCATCCTGATTTCAAACGAAGTCGCGGGCAACAACTAGTACCTTATAATAAGTAGGGAATTTACAGTACCCGGACGTATAAGGCATATTGAAGTTTTAAATTAGTTCGGCTTTGTAGAGCGCTGTGCCTGTTGCTCACACCGGTCTGTAGTGTTGTTGTCTCTTTCTAAAGCTCAATGAGTTTTTGCTACAGTATTGTTATCTCAAAAAGCGATCCGCGCTTTATTGTGGTTAAAAAGTGTACAAACACGGTTTCAATTTGTGTGTAAGTGCTGCAGCTCTCGGTACCGTCCGAGACATGGGTGAAATCAGGAAGTGTATGTGTGCGTCTGTGTGTTATTTGCAGACACGATGTTTTCTCACAATTTTTCATATTATTGCCTAATGCACAGCATATATTATTGAACCGTTCACATGAGGACATAAGTTTTGATCTATAGGTTCTATAGAATTTATTGAGCTATCCAACACTCGTAATATGTATTTTGAATCCTTGACAGTGCCAATATATTAATGAACTCGACTGTACACTTGGCTACGACAAGTAAAGCGCGCGACGCTTCTTGAGATAAAAATACTGTAACGTCTGGGTGTTATAACAAGAACGTTGATCACTTAAGGACTTTGTCATATAGTCACCTGAAATCGCTCTACGCGTCACTTTTTAAATATCGTCATTTGCATTGTACAGATCAAGCCAGCACATCAAGCTACCCCAATCTGTCAAATTTCTTTGATAGATTTTCATCTTTATTACATAGGCATAAGGTTCATATTCAATTGGGAAAATTTAACAGTTTAGGGTAGGTTGATGTGTTGGTGTCTGTACAATATGACTAACTCGTTGGTCTAGTAGTCGCAAGCTACTGCTCAGCATAAAGTCCATGGATCAATTCCCAGGTCGGGCAATGTTATTGGGTTCCTCCATCGGGCATTTGTCTGTGGCAGCCCCGAGTCTTGAGCCCAGTTGATGACTAAAGGCTCGTCCTCGTTACACGTGACTTAAAAATAATGAATAAGGCGAAATGTGGGTGCACTTACCTACATGCGTGATGTTATATGCAAATATGACAAAGTTCTAAGTACGGTTAAGGTTTTCGTAAGTCGACCGTGCTTTACTTCTAAAAATCGGCTCTCGCCATCGATTTGCTAAGATTCGTGGCGCTATTTAGTATAATAAATTATTTTTGTATATAAACGCGTTAATTAAGTGTGATTAAGTATTGGAATGTCTGTGCAATATCGTTGCCGTTCGGCTTATGAACATTAAGTAGAAATATTAGTTTGTAGATTCTTGCAATACGGTTGGACCTTAATTTTAACAAAATTAGACTTTATTTCTATTGTCTTAAGAAAGCCGACAGTATGTAGGATTGTGTATTTTGGGAAAAGTATTACGTAATATTTTGATAGATGTAGCCGATGTAGTTATGGCTGTATTATAGACCTAAGTTAAACGTCGTCTTAGTGCTGATTTCCCCAATTAAACCGCGATCAGCGCTTCTGAACCAAGTTCAAGAGCTGTCAGCTGTCAGTGTCAATCTTCCAAAACAATTTTGACAGTGACAGCTCTTGAACGCGACTATGTTTACCTAAATGGCTGCTACACGGTCGTTGATATGGCACGTCGAGTTGTAAAAAGGATTTGTGGAGCGTCGTCCTTGTCACTCATTTCTCTGTCTCTTTCTTAAACTCATCATCATCATCATCATTCTCCTGCCTTTATCCCAATTTATTTGGGGTCGGCGTAACTTGTCTTTTTATTCCATTTTAATCTTTTAGTCGTCATCTTGGTAGTGACCCCCTTCTAGACATATCGTCTTTCACACAGTTCATCCTTCGGTTTTGGGCTTCCCTTACTGTTATAGCCAACGACATTCATACTCAAAACCTTCTTGCTAAAAACTCAAAGGGCCAATTAACAGCCGGGTTATGTACGCACTTTGTGACGTCACAGCCAGTAGCGAATAGTGAGTTTGTTTACCCTCTTTATGTATAAACTAAAGTTCGTTTATTAATCAGAGATACTAATCCAACATTTCAAGTCTTTCGTTTTTTTTTTTTTTGATACAGTACTTTTTGACATTACATCTATCAAATTGGCATCTGGGTTTAAAAAAAAAATAACTTTGGTTAAAAAGACAGCTATGTTATGATGACATTAGAAAGATTTGAATTTACTTCTATTTTCAAGAATTAGTAGTTACGGCTGTATCCCGTTTTAAAGAACATTAATATTATATCCGATAGCCAATTTCTACGTATTATCTTATTGTAAGTCCTTATGATTCGTTTAAAGTATTAAGTACATAAATTATTTGTGCCAATTTTACCATTCGTACATCTAAATGTTGTGAATTCTAGTTTAATAATAATGTACCTGCAAATGAAATAGCCATCGAAATTTCTTCCATTTGTGTTTATACATATTGTAGACATAATATTCAAATAAGGTAGATTAAATTGCAGTATACTTGACTATGAATTTCTGAATTATTCTGAAGCTGTGAAGGCGTGGGTCTTTACTAGTGTGCAGTCTTGTTAAAAAACTTTATTACGGTACAAAAATTCTAGTCCTTTCGAGCCAGCTAACAAAAGCCTACTAAATTAAAGCACTACAAAGGCCAAATACCTAAAAGTAAAGAACACGTCTTTAGATAGTTTTATTCTTGCGACAAAAATGTATTATTAAGTGTTAAATCAAATTTAGACCTTGGCCATAATGACATATCTTTTGAGGCTCAGTCTCCCTAGTCTAGTTCAGAATCTAGTCAATTAGGATAAATATATTGTAGCGATCGCACTTTATTTTTGTGAACATTGTCTGAATAAAAATTGTTGGTTTTGTCCAAGAAAGTGTTTTATTGAACGAAATTCCCTATAATGTCATTAAGGATCGCAGTAGAGCTCTTTTGAGTTTTGAAAGAGCTCTGGAATGAACATTCCGCCCTCGGCCACAGACCTGCCATGTGTCCAACAATGGACTGCTGAAGGCAACATCACATTAACATCACGCCCGTATTCGGCGGTAACTCTGTTCATAAAATTTAGAAAACTTCCAGGATTTTTTTCCATAAAACAATCCTACTAATATTATAAATGTGAAAGTTCGGATGATAAGATGCTTGGATTTTTGTTATTCAATTACGCAAAAACGGCTGCAGGGATTTAGATAAAATTTTTGGCACAGGTATATTATAACCTGGATAACACAAGATCCCTTTTTATCCCGTTTACGTTCCAATGGGAGAATTTGCGAACCCCATGCGGGCGAAGACGCTAGCAATAAAAGTATTAGGTAAGTATATATATTTTGAAAACCGTCGAAAATTTCGACGCCAGGCGTTGTAGAATGATGTGCTGTGTTCTACTGGGCCAGTTAGGTACTGACCAGCGCAATATCCTTTTGCTGTGAAACATGTAAAGGTGCGCCTTGGGAGTAAATCCACTCGTATGGCGTGATGGCAAACCGTAGGTGTGACGCTCTCAGTGAAATGAAATGAAGTTATGAAGTGTTTATCAGAATCACTCTTCCACCGTATATTATTAAAAAAATAAGCTCCATGGAATCAACCACAATTCTTATTTGACTACCCCTTAGAATAAATGGTGAAGCAAACAAAAGGTCAAAGTCCAGACATAATCTTGGTCAGATCACGTGAAAAGAATGGTAGATAAGTGCCTGAAATGGTCTTTTGTGGAAAGAACCATAAAGATTTGAGCGGACCAGTCCAGTCAGTGCAAGTAAGCAAATCGTGTAGCTCAACTCAGAACTTATGAGATCAACGACTCTACAAACAATACCATGGAAAGGACATTTAGGTAAGCAGCATAAAGTACCTACCTACTAAAACTGCCAGATCAACATTAAAACTAACAGAAAGAGAAGAAAAATTTATTTGTAAGTTTGGAGGTTTGTTACTCAATCACGCAAAAACGGCTGAACGAATTTGGATTAAAGGTACACAAATAGATAATAAGTAGCCTGGATTAACACATAGGATACTTTTTATCCCGGTAATACGTTCTCGTGGGGTAATTTTCAAGCTCCACGCGGGTGACGCCGCTAGCAACAGATAGTTCACAATCATTAAAGTAAAATAATAGGTACCTACTGTAGTCATCCCATTCTTGCCTTATCTCACATCACTTGGGCGTCCCGTGATGGCCACATATTTTTGAAGTGAAACTTCTTATGCGACTTCCAACAAGGTTGCGTTAAACGTTTAACGCTAAAGGTTGTGCAACCGACGCAACAGAGTAAGTCGGTTTTACTTCTTCCGCGCGGAGGGACTCCACGCACTTTTGAAGTGAAACTTCTATGCGACTTCCAACAAGGTTGCGTTAAACGTTTAATGCAACCATTATGGCGTCCACTGCGTCCAGCGTTTTCGTAAAATTACGCGCGAAATATGAAAATGTAAATTGCATTTTTATGGCACTAATCGATTAAATAAAAAAAAATGTGTTTTTTTGTGGTTTATTAGTACTAAGTATAGAATCTAATTAAGACACTTTCAAAATTAAGTAATAAACCCTTATGGGTCAGGCCTCTTAATTGTATAGCCAACATGGTACAGGTAGCGTGGGTATTATACCTCTCGTTATAAGAGACACCAGCACCCTAATTTACCCTAACTATTTCGAATTGAGTAGACATACCTACTCAATTGATCATTATTTCTAAGTATAAAAGTACCTTAGGTAATCATTAAAGTAAAAAAATATAATCAAACGTTGCCTGGAGGATCGCAACAAGCGATAATGCCCCCCATGGTATATTTAATTTTGTTTGATGATTTTTTTGTGGTGGTCGAAAGAGATACCGTCGCCCCTGGCACACAGACAACTGAGGGGGAACACGGGTGGGTTTTAGTCAGTAAAAGTCTGACACGCCCTCCTGCTCCACCCAGAGCGAGAGAAGTTATATGATAATTTACCAACATCAAAAAAAAAAACACACGGCTACACATCAAGCTATACATTTCCAGTTTAACCTGATCTCGCATTGTATAGGATTTCCTTATAGTGCGAGATCAGGGCCATCGACGCGAAAACTGAAAACAAGAATTCAGCTCATGAGTCTAGACTCATGATGTGAATGGCTTAGCCATCTGTTTGGCAATGGTTTAGCCATCTGTTTCAAAACGAAATAGATTATGATTAATCGTGAGTTACGCAATTAGGGTGCTGTTCTGTGTTTCGAACTCGTTGGTCATTGGTCATAGCAGTTTTTTGTGCAATGCTCTATAGTTTTTTAGTGTTTTTTCTTATTTATTGTGCATTTTCGACGTTACGTGGATAAATATTCATTTAAAAATAATTATTTCATCGTTTCATATACGTAATATTTGCATCAAATAGCATCATAAAAACTTTTCGACAAACATGTTACGTAAACAAACCGTTGTAAAAAAAAGTCGTCGTTTAATGCAAATATTTTTGTTTCTTTTGTGAGAAATCTTTACTCTTCATTTGGGCCCCCCAACTAATTTTGATACAGGGCATGTCCATATCCAAGGCACGCTACGCCGCTGATTTCCACGTAGGGGTTTTCAGAATTATGTACTAATAATACCTATCAAGTTAGAGGATGTGCAAGCTAAATATTCACCAACACTGCTACAACTTCGAAAGAACTATTACAGTTTAAAAATTAGGTAGGTAGGTACCTACTTTCCATAAATTCATGTCAAAAGTAGGTATTGTTAAATTCCTTTCGGAGTAGCAGCAGCAGAGCCTTAAACTGTCATACAAGCCTTGAAAGACTTATTCGTAAATGTAAATATAAGGATTGCTTTCAACTAAAGCTATATCTTTTTCCAATTGTCTCAGTTCTGCCTCCATTTTAGTCTTGCGAAGTATCTTGGGTATTGTATCGGTAAGCATCGGTAGTTGAAGAAACGCCTTCTGCATCAGTGACCAGTTGTGCTTCAGATCCTGTGGAAGATATTTAATAGAAGATTTGAAGTCAATAGTAGCCCAACTTACTAATTATTGCTTTATTTATATTCATAATTATCTGTAACTTAAGTTAAGAGACGTTTAAACGTCAAAAATGTTTGGTTAAACAGTCGCTGATCATTAATTAACCTCATGTTTTATAATAGTCAAATAGTCGTTACATTTTCAGTATTTTAAGATTGGTCGTACCTATAAGCGTAAATATAGACGTTTATAAAACGCGAATTAGGCCCAAAATATAATACAATGTTGACACTGACCTAAAAATTGCAAAATACCTAATAAAACTTGAATTTTGCTGGCTATATACCTACCTACCTTAGCGCATCCTCCTTGGGTCTCATGACAACCAGTGTAGGTAATTATGATTTAACAAAATGGAATGGTTTAATTAGCTGTGGGCTTGACCTTTAAATTATTTTAAAGCCTACTTAAATGTTATGTATTGAAGTTCAGTTTGTCTAAAAAACGTTTCTTCAACTAATATAAAATTAATTAGATATTAGGTAAGTACAGTCACACGACTGAACCATTGTAGATGAACGTCTATCCCTACTTTCCCGACTAATAATACTATATCATTTTGCGAAAGTACCTCTATCTGTCTGTCTGTTACGCTTTCACGTCTAAACTGCTGAACCAATCGTCATGAAATTTGACAGAGATATAGCTGGCTTTAACCTTATGGTTACTGTTCACTAGTTTACAGCCAAAATGCAACTGATTGGCTATTGGTGTTTTTATGTTGATTAATGTGTACCTACTTAATGCCAATTCATAGTTAAAAATCTGTACCACATAAGGTTTTTAAGGTATTCAAACTTTTTTTAAATTGTTGTTCTATTTGCAGAAAGCGAAGTACGTTAAAACTCACACAGAAGAACGATAAAGGTGATGGCCTTTTGGACTCAGATGAGAAAGCGTTCAAACGCCTACCTATGGAACGTGTGACGTAAAAATAACTTACATCTAGGAGTTTCGTGCGAGCCTCAACGCTGATGAGCTTGCATAGGCTTTCTCTGTGGACCTCTTCGTATTGCATTTTTTCTACAGCCTTCTGGATCCTTCTGTTTCTCTTCACCAGGTACGCTGGCATCTGACCGAAGTCGGGCCTGAGGCAGTATTCTGGAACCTCGCCAGATCCTTTTATTTTCTTTATGTGGCCATCTCTCGTGTCCACCAGCCTAAAGAAAGAACATTTGAACATTGTGTGTGTTTACTCGGTGTTGCTTGGTACTGGTGGTAAGTTTAACGAAAGATTTCATTTGCCTAATCGTCGCATGGCGAGAGCAGGCGCATGCGTGCAACCCTCTACATTTTTGCTGTATCGAAATTCCAATTCGTATATCGCAACATCTTTTTCTTTTTTAACTAGAACTGTGGTTCTGGGATTTCTCATTACCAGCCTGGAGTCTGGATTTGTGCCCGTTTGATGGCAATAGGGTCGCCCCTATTACATGGGTTAGTTTCAATGTAACATAATCGGAGAAATATTGGTGTACTATATATCTAAGGTACACCTCTGACCAACCCAAATCACAGAACTGGGCTCGCTACACTAGGCTCAGTTCGGGAATCCTATCCTTAAATCAGCTTAGTTTGATGTGAATGTGACTACCTTTTAAGTTGAAATAGAGCAAGCTTGGCGTGATGTAGCTGCTGATGTGCTAACAATAAGGATTGTTTGGAGAACTCCTCTCAATAGGTTAGGTCAGGTTACAGCTCTGACCAGCCGTTTTTGAAAGCAAACGTACCTACTTATATTTTTAGGGTTTTAAGATTTAAGGGCTCCTGAAGACAGATGACCGAAATTTTTAACTAACTGCAATTATGATGGTTAGTTATGGTGCATGGAATACGCGGCGTTCCCTCAGAGTTAGGGCAACAAACGTGATGGTGGAAATTGACGGAGTCAACCCCCGTTAATACCGGCGAGCAGAACCATCGCATAATTTTACCTTGGCTCTACAGGCTTCCCTTTTATCTTTATAGCTTTCTTCATGTTAATAACTCGGAAGTTAACTGTTGGCTTCTCTGGTTTCTTGCCCGGCGGAGGGCGTTTTGGTACTGGAGGAAGAGTACCGGACACAAAGCATTTATGATCACTCTTCTTGATAGGTTGACCTATTCCTTCACCCTTTTTTAAGAAGCTGGTTGGAGGTTGGACTGGTGTTTCAGGGTAGCCAAATGTGCGTCGTAGTTGCGGTTTTTTAGATAATCTCAATTCCTTTTCTAGTTTGGATTCGTATCTGTAATTAATGGTTTCATATTATTAAGGTACACTTCTCTTGATGGACTGATATAATGAACTCCACTTCTGATCGGCGGATATTTAGAATTCCATCTCTTAGGTAGGTACCTACCCTAATTAAGTATCATTGGGTAAGATAAATAAGGTACATGTCCACCAGCAAGCAGCACACGAGACAAACCTTATTACAATTACATAAGCACTAGACCTGTGTGGTACCGGGCGTAAAAGAATAGCACCATCCAATTTCTTCCAGTGGGTGTCGTAGAAGGCGACTGAGGGACTTACTGGAGAATGAGCAGCAGCATTCTCTATGCATTCTACCACCATACTGCGATCGCCAACCCACCTGCCGAGCGTGGCGATTATGGCATAACCCCCCAAAATGACAAGCAGCCCTGCAAAACGGCCCCTAGTACCCGGCGGCCCGCCTACCCTTGGCTAAGGTAGCGGCCAAGGTTACGGTGAGGCAAGGGGTGCTAAGAATCTCCGGAAGAGATCTGGCTATCTAAAAACTAAAACTGCACCTAACAACTTACAACACGCGTACACTCCGGACCAACGAGAAGATTACCGAACTCGAGGAAGAATTGAACAGGTTGCGGTGGGGTATAGTAGGGTTACCTGAAGTCCGAAGAGAGGGGGAGGACTCGATAATCCTCAAATCCGGTAACCTGCTCTATTTCCGGGAGGGCGACCAGCAGTCCCAAGGTGGTTTCGGGTTTATTGTCCATAAGTCCCTTGTGAGCAACGCCGTGGTGAAGATCGAGAGTGTGTCGACCAGGGTGGCGTACCTTATACTCAGAATATCCGCAAGATATTCGCTGAAGGTCATACAGGTCTACACCCCGACCTCGTCACACCTCGACGATGAGGTGGAGACCATAAATGAGGATATATCCAAAGCCATGCCAGGCTCTAAAACTCATTTCACCGTTGTCATGGGGGACTTCAACGCGAAACTGGGCAACCGGGACGATGATGAGTTGAGAGTGGGGCAATCTGGAGTTGGACGTCGGAACCACCGGGGTCACTTATTGGCCAGTTTTATGGAGAAGGAATGCCTCTTTATGATGAACTCCTTCTTCAGAAAACATGAGCACAGAAGGTGGACCTGACGAAGCCCTGATGGTTCAACTAAAAATGAGATCGACTTCATTATGTCGACGAAGAAGCAAATATTCAATGATGTCGCAAGGGCCGATGCCTGCCAGGGGTGCGGGTTGTTAGAAAGAGATACCATGGCCCCTGGCAAACAGGCAACTGAAGGAACACGGATGGGTTTTATTCAGTAAAAGTCTGACATGCCCTTCTGCGCCACCCAGACCAGAAGTTATTTGATGATCTCCCAAACACAAAAAAAAGAAGAGTTATTATTTAGGTAGGTTTAATAGTAATAGAATACGATTATATTACCAACTCAAACTTAGCCAACATACATCATTTTAGATACTTCAGTAGGTATAAACTTAAATATAAATTCGCAAATGGCTTGAATACAAGCTCTTTATAATGTTTTACTGAGATGTTTTAGATACCATGAGCTTGTAAGCAACTTAAAACCTGTACCTTGGAGTTTTAGGTGGCTCTGGAGGTGGTTTATCCAAAATCGTATAGATGACTTCATCGTGTTGAATTATTTCAACCAACGACATATTTATAACTCCAGCAAAGATGGACAAAAATTATAACTTAAAAATCATAAAAAATGGAGCTGTCTAGTTAGGGTCCGTCGCTATAGAAACAACATTTGTTGATTTCAGTATACTATTGTTGTCTTTGGTTGATTTGTTTTGAAATCTAAGGAAATATTACTGTTTGGTCGATTAGAAACTTCATGGTTTTAATCGACACTAATATTTCCATAGATTTATGTATTTATTTATATATAAAATCTACTGTTTAAATGTATGTGGTTAAAAACGTTAAAATAATTAATTTTGTCGAGACCCAATTATAAAGAGGCGTGAGCGGTTAAAGAGAATAAAAGTTGGCTAGATTTAAGTAATGATTAGCCACTATTTAACCATATTTAACCCGGTTTAACCGTACATTTTTGAAGTTAAAAAGGTTTAAATAGATAATTATAGTTTTTGTTACATTTATTGTTAGCATTTACTTATGTATTTATTTATGGAAATCTCCCGTACAACTATCAATAAAGAGGGAGAGAGCAAAGGGAGAGAGATTACGTGCCATCAAGCGCTAAGTCTCCAGAACTGGAGAGACCACCGGTTTTTTTATTATGGCTTATGATAAAATACTTAAAAAAAATACTAACTATTTTTTAAATAAAATTGCCATAAAATATTTCTATTACAAATTAATTACACATCAGCACATCAAGCTCCCCCAATCTGTCAAATTTCTTTGATAGATTTTCAACTTTATGTCTTGTGTTTAAAGTTCATGTTTAATTGGGAAAAATTGACAGTTTGGGGTAGCTTGATGTGCTGGCGTCTGTACACACGGCTACACATTAAGCTATACGTTTCCAATTTTCGCTGATCTCGCACTGTACGGAAATCGTACTTGATGTGTAGCTGTGTGCATACATATTATTTATTTTTACCATTTTTATTATTTGAATAATTTGTGGTCCCTTTTCTTAGCGCGGTTGCATGAAGCAGGCCTCTGTTCCGATTCTTTACTCATGTGGTTGTGTCAGGCAGAAATAGCATATAATTATGATTTCATATGCCGGAAATTTTGCTAGGCAAAAGTAACATAATGATGTGGAAATGTGTAATTTGTATTTTTTGTTATCTCCACAGACATATAAGTTATCTCCACAGTTATCTCTATCTTAGTACTTATCGCCTATAGATGTCGTTATATTTGTAACGACCACACTGAAGACCACAGATAACTATATACTAGTCGGAGCTGAAGACCCTTAATGTCAGGCGTTGTGGAGTTCTCATGAATTTATGTGTTCTGTGTGCGAGTGTCAGACTTAGCTTATGTCAAAATATAGTTGTTTGTCCAATGTCCACAGATATTCGTTGACTATTTTTAGATTCTTGTTACAATTTTATTCTTTGTAGATGTAATGTAATATTTAAACAGTTTTTTTTTGGTTTAGTTTTACTTATGCGTAAATAATAGATAAGATGTTAATAAAAGGTTTCCGGGGGGTAAAAAAGTATAATGCACATAAATGTATAGGTATAGTATGTAGGCAGTTTTCGAGTCGATTAGATGCGTTAGACCATGAAGAAAGGTTGGAGGGGTGTTTGTCAGCATTGCCCCCGAAGGCTAAGGTGGTGATATGTGGCGGAGGAATGATGGGAGCAGCCGTGGCGTACCACCTTGCGCGCCGCGGCTGGGGCGACAAGACTATCGTACTAGAAAAAGAGAAGTAAGTTCGCTCATAGGTTACCTAAGCTTTGTTCCAGAGCGCCTCAGCAGAAGCAGCGAGGTGCGGCGGCCATGACTTGGGTGTTCGCCAGTTCCAAGCTCAGCAATGCCTGGTTATTGTTCAAATTTTATTAATTGTTTGGTTCATTCATTTTACAAATTTTCCACACTACCATTGATTCAGTTTGTTTTTGAATGATGAAAGCCCTTAACAAAAAAAATTGGGGTGGACAGGGATGATAATGTTTCAAACCATGTTATACCTGTGTAGATTGCTAATTTTTTAAAGAATGAAAGTAATAATAAAATTCTAAGCTACTTTTTAAACACAAAGAAACTAGAAAGGGTTGAGGGATACCTTTGCCTAAGTGTGGGTGAGGGTAAAAAAAAGGTGTTATGTTATTCTTAGAAAGATTTAGTTCTACTCACAATTTCACCATAATAGAAAACAAACCAATTTTAGCCTCTAAATGCATGACAAATATACCTTTTTCTAGTTTATATAATTTCAACAATAACTGCTTCTTGAGAAATTCTCTGCAATGGATTGATTTTTAAAGTTTGTGTAAGCAAGAGTGTGATTTAGCTGCAGAAAAAAGGGCCCAACAAAATACCCAACAATGCATCTCTCTTTGTTTATACCTTGACTTTCTACACAAATGACATTCAATAAATTATTGGATTTTGCTGCTATCTGCTACGGCACAGCAATATTCCAACAAAAATGTTACTGTCTTTAACTCAAGCATGAAATGTGGATGTCCATAATAGAAATCAAATAAAACTACATAGGTAATAATAGAAATCATAAAATTAATAGATGATAAGGATAAGGTTTGCAGTGCCAACATGGCCAGAGAACACACAAGATAGGCAGGTTTGGGAGGAAAAAAGGGAGGCTTGCCCAGCATTGGGACACGGTATTGGCTAACACTAAACACTAACGGCCTTATTCATAAAAAGTTATTGAACATCTAAACAGTTGCTAATGTCTGGTTTTCAAAGAGAAACCAGACATTAGCAACTGTTTAGATGTTTGATAACTTTTTATGAATAAGGCGTTTTTATGAGTAAGGATAATGCACAGCGCAAAAAGCATGAAACTTTATACAAGTGTTCCTTATATTACAAAGGTAAGCAATACAGATTTTTCTATATTTATTTATCCTCTAAAAGGGGTAATAGTGGATGAAAGGTTGTAATTTTTGCCACTGAGAAACTCCATTAGGTACGTGGCTTATATCTTACTAATTGAAGAAAAGTCTTAAGCAGGAGGTAGCCCGCAAAAATCTAATTTTCTTAAGTTTTTTCCAATTTCCAGGTCAAGTGTCAAGTCATAATGTTGAATACTCATAATGTCCGGCAGGGCACGCATGCATGCCCAAACAATAGAAAATTCATTGTGTCTCATTCCCCGGGACTACAGGTTGAAATATGATTTGTGACGGTAATAAATATGGCTTTACAAAATTATAATCATTAAAATCATCAATACAATTCTTCTAACTTGATTTAATCACATACATAGAATGACTTTTTCATGAAATAGTCATTCAAAGAGATGGTTTTAATGATTATCCTATTAATATTATAATTTTGAAAGTTTGTGAAGATGTTTGAATCTTTGTTACTCAATCATGCAAAAATGGCAGAATGGATTTGGATGTAATTTGGCACACGAAAGTTTATAACCTAGATTAACACAGGATAGTTTTCATCCCAGTAGTATGTTCCCGTGGGCGAAGACGGGGGCAACAGCCAGTAATTTATAAATACATACTTCTTCCGGTCACAAATCATATTTTGTTCAACGTACATCCTGGCACTGACTTGTAAATTACAAAAAACTGTAAGAAAATTTAATTTCGTGGTATACCCTGGTGCTTCCCTCTGAAGCCTCTATTGTATTGATAAAAGCAGCAGATTCCAACTTGTATAAAAAGTTTAACGTCTTGGCAGCTAGCTAGCTCTTTCACACCCATCTAAGAAGAAATGCCACAAACACATGTTCTAAACGTCAAACATCAGATACTTATAATAATTAAACTGTGATAATAAAACCGGCTGGAACAGACTGTAACAGAAGTTATAGATTGTTTGAGTAAACATATCAATTAAGTAAGACAACATTACCTTTATTAGATCACCAATCTATAAAGTTGTGATAGGTTTTTTAGATACATAGGGTGAACTTTGAAGATAATTCTTAGTGTTATGTTAATCATCACCATATATCTATTAACTAATGTCAGTCAGACGCTCTTTAATCTATAAATAGTTATCTAAGAAGTCTGGGGGTTTATTATTATGTTTTAATCGTTTGCTCTTACAAAATCCTTGTGTGAATGCAAAAAACTGAACTCAAATTAGAAATAATACTTTAGTACGTTTTCTTTCCCTCTGTTAAAAGAAACAATAAAATTTCGTATTGATGCTTGTTTGGCGGTTGGGATATCGAATGATCGTTAATCAAACGCGGGCCTGATGGTGAGTAAAAAAACCAAGATCCGATTTTGTATAATTTTGGGTCTTAGATTACAAAAAACGAAAGTGTGGTAATGACCTTCAAAGAGGTCAGACTCGGATGGAGTTCTGTTGTTTGTGCTCACCGCCACGTTAAACAGTCGTGCGTTTATGAATGTACGTAAAATTTCGATCCTACCTTCATTGATTCTCGAAGACAGGTGTCCATTACTTGCACAGGACCCCCACACGTTCATGACTAAATCTGTACACTAATTGCATAACAGGCGAATATGTGACACAATCGATGCGCACCAGTGCGCCGCTTTAGACCATGGGATATTCTTTGTGCAATTGATCGTACATAGTTTAATTCTAACAAGCGCAGAAGACTGGCAATTTACCCACGACGCAATAGACCTGGCGTGATTCCTCCGGGACGGATTAACCGCAGCCATTTTCATTTAATATGATCTTTTTATTGTTGTTTTTATAAATTATGTTTCCCTCCTTTTTGCGTGTCAATAGCTAATGCCTCTTGTATGGCGTTGTCAGTAGCGTCCCATGTGGCCGTAATTCCTACCATGCGATCGGTAAGATTAAGCGTTGATGACTTTGTCGCGGTGGTGTACCGATACTCTGTAGAATAGTATAAACCTCAATATAGATGAAAAGCAAATCATAAAAATAAAAAGGTATATCAAAAGAATGCACAATGGGCCTCATAAAAAGGCTCTTTCTCCTAAAGGAAATGGAGAAAGCTATGCCTTGAGTTTCCCAACGCGATCGAATTAGAATGAAGAGATCCGTAGGAGAACCAAGGTAACCGACATAGCCCGAAGAATTGCCAAACTAAGGTAGCAGTGGGCAGGGCACATTTATCGCAGAACAGATGGCCGTTGGGGCTGTAAGGTTCTGGAGACGCGACCGCGTACTGGAAGACGTAGCGTGGACCGATGACCTGGTGAAGGCTCCGCGAGTCCGGTGGATTCGCATCCACCGGACTCGCGGAGCCTTCACCAGGTCATCGGTCCACGCTGCTTCTCGCGAAGCACGGAACCGGTCGAAGTGGCGGTGCTTGGAGGAGGCCTATGTCCAGCAGTGGACGCCTTTCAGCTGAAATGATTATATGAAAAGCCCATAGAGATGATGGAAGGATTTTGTGTAAAATCACAAGCTAATATGATTGTGATCACTTAACTATATTTTCTTCTACAGAGTTGGTGTTGGCAGCCGCTGGCATTCGTCGGGACTCGTCGGCGCTTTCAAGCCTACCCTAGCACAAGTTCGCCTGACCCAGTCCTCCATTAGGCTCCTGCAAGACCTGGAAGCTAAAGGCAGAGCGACTGGCTGGAAACAATGTGGATCCTTACTGCTGGCAAGGAACCGGGATCGGATGACGGTATACAGGAGAATGAAAAGCCAATCTGTGTACGTATTTTTTTCTTTGTCTCGATAGTACCATTTTTCGCCAATTCTGCAGCGTTGTCTATCAGTTATAGCTCAAAGGTCGCTTTGTTTGCTGGTTGCGGAGCACAAAGGATGGGAGATGAGACATAATTTGTGGCTCAGTTCCACACCTACGCTATATTTATTAAAAAATAAACACTTTTATTGTCCATCACAGAAAACAAAAAGGACAAACATATTTTAAGGGTCAGGTGCGTATTATTCGAAAGCGGCGTGCGTGGCGTGGGACCAGGTGTATAAACGTAAAAGAAGCAAAAGGTGTATGCAAGGATCCCCATGGGAAAAACGGCTTCGTTAAAAATATCTGCCATATAGCAAAAGTGGTGGAGAGGACCTATCAGGGGCTTCGGAAGTCCCTTCATTATGCGGGATGCACCATTTTTATACATATCACACAACAATCGAATTAGGGAACTGTACATTTGTATACGCGTTTTATATACTGCGTGATCGAATCAGGAATGAAGAGATCCGCAGGAGAACCAAGGTAACCGACATAGCCCGAAGAATTGCCAAACTAGTGGCAGTGGGCAGGGCACATTGCTCGCAGAACAGTTGGCCGATGGGGCTGAAAAGTTCTGGAGTGGCTACCGCGTACCGGAAGACGTATAGTTGGTAGGAATCCCGCAAGGTGGACCGATGACCTTGTGATGGCCGCGGGAGTCCGTTGGATGCGGGAAGCACAGAACCGGTCGAAGTGGCGGAGCTTAGGGGAGGCCTATGTTCAGCAGTAGACGTCTTTCGGCTGAAATGATGATGATGATAACATATTATATAGATAGATAGAAAATTAATTAATGTACACTAAAATTTAACAAGGGTCATTTACTAAACCATTAATATTCAGGATACAATGACGGTCTTAAAATATGAATACACCTGTAAACAGAAACTCTAAAGTCATGAATGCATCCACTCAATGTATGCAGATTCCAATTATGTTAAACGTGCGGGCCACAATCCAGACAAACATTGTTTTGACTGTTACAACGCACGTGAGGGGGCGCTCTAATTTAATCGCAACTGTGCAGAATGTCTTATTGTTCATGGGGTGTATCGGACAGCGCACGCAACTCTCAGTACTCTGGATAGAAGAATATTGTAAAGGGTAAAAAATCAATAACAGGTCGGTGTAACGCAGGCTGTCTGCAATCACCGAAGGGTTGAACGGCCGACGCCATATAGGTCATTCACCGTGCGTTAGTAATATTTATTCGGATAAGAGAGAGAGCTTATCTATAAATTAATCCGTGAAGCTAAAACTTTGTACCTCTTTTTACGAAAATTACGCAAATGGCGCAGTATAGGAAAAAAAGTAACATCGCGAGTAAAACAGAAATAACATCAGACGGGACGCTTTTAGATTTTGCTTAGGGCATGCAACCGTCTCTAATTATGCAGGCAGATCACACGCCGCAAGGACTGCTGCCTCCGAACTGGACAACACAGGATAGAACTTGGTTTAAAAACTTTGTAATCATTTTGAGAGATCTAAATTGTCTGGTTTTCTATACGAACTTTACGTGTGTTGCATACTTAGAGCCTAATATATCTACATATAATCTAGACGTACCTGAAATGGTTGTATGCTTCTCATACTTAAATGTATTTATGCAATCGCCTGATAGTTTGCCGCCCAATATATAAAAATTGGGTCTAGTTAAACAACTTTTGTTATAGTTTTTGGTTGGAATTCTGTATAAATATTGACACGTCTGGGCAGACCTCGTATTAAATTACCTGCCGCAAACAAGTCTTGGTAACTAAGTCCAGACAGGTCTATATTATTACCTCTTTGAATAATCTTACAATGTACCAGTCACTATGACCATACCCCATAACATGAGAAGGTAGTTATATTTAGTAGTAACACGACTTTCATAGGAACAATATTATTATCCCTTTGACCCTTCGGATGTGGAACGTGGATCCACGCAGTACACAATTACTTTTTTATTGTTTCCGTAATAACGGCATGCAACCGGTTAAAAAATATTATCTATTCTATTCTTGGTCAGAACTCATCTAAAAAGTTTAGAATATTGTTGGATTCATGTAGTGAAATTAAATGAGGTACGTTTATTTAGGGGACAGTTTGAGTCATCCTGAAAGTCGCATATAGTATATGATGACAAAGCTTTTAAGAGACAATTATAGGCTCCACATCCACAACCAGGTTACTTCTGTAATTGGAGGTCAGATAAGCAGCCGCTCGATGTAATATACCGGTATCCGGCTAGACTGGAACCTGACCTCAATATGGTAGGGAAGAGGCTTAGGAGATGATGATTACAGAATTATAGGTAAAATGTTTTTGTAACTTTCTAAAAATTTACTGTAGCTAGGCCGCTAGAGATCCACTACAGACCGTTCAACTGTGTAGGATCGAGAGCCATATTTTATGACGCAGAAAAGTGACACTGCCCGTTTTATCCTGTGTCTAGAATCATTTTAGCATTTCTCCAACAGTTCTTGGGGCATACCTTGCGAGCTGGTCACCCCGAAGAAATGCCAAGAGCTGTGGCCGCTTTTGAACGTGGATGACGTGTTGGGAGGTCTATGGATCCCTGGCGATGGTGTTGGAGACCCTCACTTGCTGTGCATGTCTCTCATGAGAGAATGCCTGGAGAACGGTATGTGATTACTTTTGATTTTGATTCGATGCAGCATTGTTTGATTTCACAAAGGAAGTTACCGTGTAGCTGGCGAAATTAAGTGCACTATATATCTCAGTTCGCCGGGAAATTCAGGCGCGCTTTTATTTGTAAATAGCAGGTGGGAGTCTGGATTGATTTTCTGAGCGGCAATAGGTTTTTTTTTATTAATGTTTCTTTATTTGTAGAAGGTTTATAGCAGTCTTGCATATTTCGTTTCCTGATTAAAAGCCATTGTTCTTCCACGATCTTAATCCTCTGACCAAAAATATTGGCAGACGCAACAATTTGTAATCATTATACTTTTTTTAAACTCCAATTCCGGTCCTGTGCCATTTCCCTTGTGCAACTCTCTTCCCGAGTTACGTATGTACACAGCCGGCAATATGTACATGTATATAGCTAGGATATGTAAGTTGGTTTGATCTCCCCTCGCCTAGATGGCTAGCAGGACTGCCTCAGGACGCACGTCTGCCATCACAACAGTTTTGATCACTCTGTTTATGATTTATAGTAGTCGCACGCTTTTTTTAACTGTTGATTTCGTATCCGGAGAAATGTTTTCTGGTTATAAATTGATGCTAGAGTAAGTAGAAATTATTTTTACTGCTGAAGTATTAGCAGACTTGTTTTTTATTTTGCTTATGATATTAAATCGTTTGTATTTCCTCAGGCGTAGGCGTGATGGAAGATTGCTCTGTGACCGCTGTGCTTTCGAAGAACGATCGAGTGTGCGGAGTGGAGACGAACCGCGGAGCCATCGAGTGCGAATACTTCGTCAACTGCGCTGGCTTCTGGGCAAGGCAGGCAAGTGACACATTCAATATTGTTATTTATTTCAAATCGACTTAAAAAAGGAGGAGTTTCTTAATTCGATTGTATTTTTTTTTTGTTTATTTCTATTGTGTTACGTGATCTCACCGGGAAATTTTAGCTCGGGTAGTTTTTGAGTACCTTCAATGAAACGTATTTTTTCCTCTTAGTTTATATATATATATTTATATTGATGATGTTATAATGACTTCTGGTCACAGATATTTATATAGTAAGTAGTGGTATACAAATTTGTGTGGGGTAGAAGTATCTACCCCACACAAAATCGTAAAAAAAAAAAAATCGTTCGTGTTTCACTTTTAGTTGTGGTATCTAGTAAGATACCACAACTAAAAGTGAAAAATAAAATCTTTTTTACAAAAATAATCAACCGTCTTCCAAAAAATATGTACCGGAAGTCGGTGGCAAAGAACGAAAATACAGAACCAAAGACATCGATTAACCAACATTTATATTATAGGCTTTTATTTCGTGTTACAAATGAAATAGACTTTGCGGACCCCACCAGTTGGTGCTGACATCTCTTTGAGGCGCGCGTGGAACACAACTCGCCGTCGGTCCGGGCTTGGTCCTTACCCGACAGCGAGCTACCCATTACTCGCCGACCGAAAGCCCGCGCCTACGGTGGCCGGGAATCAGCCTGGGATTCCCGACGCCCAGGGCGTCTCCTGCGGTGACTAGGGCCGTGTGCGCGCATATACTGCCTCTCCCTCACGTGCGCCGCCTCCCTCTTCGCGAGTATTACTGCTTCGCAGAAGGAGGTGACGGCTACCCATGCACTCTCGCTCCGTAGCATGGCCTGGACCAGGGCCGGACGCGAGAGGTCACCGCCACCGATCGCCTCCACGAGGACACGGTGGTGCTCCGCCCAAGCCGGGCAGACCTCCACCGTATGCTCCACCGTGTCCTCAGGGCCATCTTCGTAGTAACCGGGTCAAGTGGGGTGTCATTGAATAGGTCTTTCCAAATCATTAAGTAGGAAGCATCTCCTTAAATTTAACCATAGATATCTATAGGTAACATAACATAACATTTATTTATTTTAAAATATAAATATTATATATTTTCTCACCACAATATTTAAAAGTTATCAGTCCATATTGATTAGTATTATTCTACAATGCGGTGGTTGGCTGATGCACTTTGATGCGATTCTTAGTCGTTTTCAAAATAAATAAAAGAAGACAGTTAAGCATTTTTTTTAATACAATTAAAATGACAATGACCATTTTAATGTAACATTATCTACCTACCTCTATCTAGTATCTATAGTCTCCGGTGTCTGGTGGGCGGCATAGTCAGCCATCTACATTGTAAAGAAAATACAGTAGCATATAGTAGCAATAACATTATAACACTGTGATAATTTTATTTCTTTACTTACTTCTGGGACACAGGCGTCCTCTCTGTGAGAGGCAGTGGGCCTAAACCACCACGCGGGCCCAGTGCGAGTTGGTGAACGTCACGTGTCTTTGAATATTCGGTTTTAGGACATTCTGGTTTCCTCACGATGTTTACCGCTTTGTGAACAGTGGTGATGAAATAATTGACACAAAGTATAGCGCCTGTCTGAATTAGAACCTCGACGAACGTACCACCACTGCTCGCGGCCCATTATAATGTTGTATTTATAAATTGTTCTTCGTTTTCATGACGGTTAATATTTGTACTAGCTAACTAATTTTTTATCCACCAATATAATGTATTAATATAAGATGACTTCGCCCTTCGAACAATGTCCAACGTTTTTATTTCCTCGGCACGTATTCGATCTTTTTGTGATTTTTTTTATCACTTTCAAAATTTTTGGCAGCTAATTTTTATATAGATATTAAGGACCGACCGAAGGTTCGGTTTCGGTTACGGTTTCGGCTAGTTTCGGCCAAAAAATCTAGTTTCGGCCACAGTTTCGGTTTCGGCCAATAATTGGCCGAACCTTCGGCCCCGCCGAAACTAGGTGTTCGTGAATTGTCGCGCATCTTTAGGGCTAACTTCGAGTGAGTGAGTGAACGTGATTGCCAGTTGAGTTCGCTAGCCGCGCGATCGTGATGATTTGAGGTTTTTCTCGCGCAAACATTATTAGGTTATAGTATATTTTATATCGAGGGACAGACGAAGCCATAATATACCAGAGGTGGTTTGACTCCCGAGCGTGTGAGGGAATGAAACCGAGGGTATATTAAGTTAACGTTTAGTCTCGAGGTGCAAACTATACTTTTCACTTTGAGTGCGACAAAAATAGTCAAATTAGTACAAAAACATTTAATAAATTTTACTTAATAAAAAAAAAACACAATATCTATTATTTCTTTTGCTCTTTGCTCGACGTCAAACTCTTCACTGTCACTGGACATTCTTAATAAATTTATTTAAAAACCGAACAAATTTACACTCGACAAAAATTCTGAAATTTTCGCGGTTTCGCGGGGAACTAAAACTCTCAACATTTTCGCAATGAAGATGGTTCACACTCCACAAATAATAGTATATTTACTGGCTGTTTGAGTTTGTCTATGTCACATCAAGGAAATTAAAAAACCTAATTACTTTTCACTCCCTAGAGACTAAAGTGGTCACTTTAGTCCCGCTTCGTAGGGCTATATTGGCGTACTTTTAGAGCATGAGAAGTGAAAAAGTACTTGATTGTCGTACAAAATATAGTCATCTTTTTTGAGACTGGTAAATATTAATTATCACTAATAATTAATTATAATGGTAAGATAATTCTTTAAATACTAAATTAAATACTAGATCTCAGTAGAAAATAACAACACAAGTTATCTATTAAGACTATTGTAAACATAAGTAATTAATGTTGATTTTTGAAAAAGTTTGACAAATATGTTTTATTTTCTTCTATAAATGCGTAAAAATACAATAGATTTAACATGCTTTAAAAATTCAAATAAGTTTCGGTTTCGGTTTCGGCCGAAACTGGGACCAAGACCGAAGGTTCGGTTTCGGTTTCGGTTTCGGCTGAAAATCCTGTTTCGGTCGGACACTAATAGATATATATTTAATATTGACTGACTCGGGCAGTCATATCGCTTATGATCTCAGATGTTTAACAAAACATGTCTTGAAGATACTTGTAAATGCGTCTTGCTTGCGTAAAAGTACTGGTCAATTTGAGGCGAAACCCGCGGGAGACGCGACTTCGCGAGTCCTTTGTTTTAATGATTAAGGAAGTAACGCAGCTATTCGATCTATTTTGAACACCTACATACTAGCCGGTTGATACAATCTGCGAGAGAGAATTTCGTCCCGCATCCTGCGCGGGTTTCGCCTCAGTTTGGCCAGAACTTATAACTGTCTGTACTCATTATGATGGGAGGTTTTGCAATTGTGAAAAGCAGAAGCACACTTGGCCGCGTGCTAGCGCGGTGAATACCTACTTTAGCGAAGCGAAATACTCATCAACAAGTTAAATTTGTCTCATTATACTCCGGTCAATTTAGACATGCTGTGTTCATGTAGTGCTAAATGCGGCTGCAAAAAAATTGGATTGTTTTGTTCTCTTGCATGTACTAGTTGTCAAGGCCAGTCGTGCTCCAATGAATCACCAACAGAAGAGGATTCGTATGTATGATACCAACGAGGAGACATGTGATGCACCACTATTGAGGCAATTTACTTTCACCCAGCAAGATGAACAAAAAGAAGAGAATTTAACCCCGTATTTAAACATTTATACTGCTTTGACCGTGGAATAGGCCGTGGAATATTATGAAGATTACAACTTTTTCAACTTTTAGATTCGTTATAACCCAGAAACGGTGGCTCTTAAGAAGAAAAGCATTCAGACATTTTTTATAGATAATTATATGATCTAAAATTTTGGTCTGAACTAATTTCATCATAAAACTTACCGTTTTGCTGAAAAACGCGAAAGACCCATTTTTGAGACCTTTGACTTAGAATAAAAAGTTTTTCCAGGCACGGGATCGATGGGGACTTTTCAGCATTAATTTATAATGGTGTTCCGAACATTCATACCAATTTTTAGCTCTATGCGATTTATTTTAGCTTCACTACTCTTAGGGCGATTTTTTTTATGTTGTTATGTTTCAGGCTATGTGTTCAACAAAACATGATTCGAGACCGTAACACGTATCTAGTTACAGAATCATCCAAGTTCATTTAATTTTATTGCCTTTATATGTATATTTTTTTCGGGCTACCATACCGCATCCTCCTCCTCAATTTGTAGGGCAGCGCCATGTTGATACGCGATCGTAACAAATTAACTTAACATAATAATTGTAATCCTTAAAATCCTCAATAATACATCCCTCGTGCGTTCATTAAATTCCCCTTAATATTGAACTTTGTCTTGTCGCCATTGCCCGTGCGGAGCAGAGGCTATTTACATAATAGTTCCTACTGAAGCTGACGACGTGAACAAGATAATATCCTATACCTGTTATAACTCCTTCGGGGGTCAGGTGGAATGCCGTGCACAATAGACGTGTTGTGTGTGTGTATTACATAACACAGAACTGCGCGGCAATGCCACTCGAGTTGCTGCAATTTTCCTATTCATATCCACTTGATGTGCATCACGGATGTTGTGACCAAATTGATGCCGTTTAAAATATCGCCTGAATAGTTTATTAAAGACCTTCACGCAGGGGGGAGCTCTTGCAATGACGCGGAGACTAATGCATATAGTTCGCCCCGTATTTACTCAGCTATTATAAAGAACTTGGGCTCTTCAGGTATAAATGTGACGCAATTTACATCTTAATTGCATGTTTGTAGAAGTTTCGAAAGGTATTAACAGATGCGGTCACGATCAGGGCCCGTCAGTTCTAAGTCAGCCTCGAATCTCGTAGCATCGGACCGGAAATCCACTGGAATATCGGACGCAGACACGGTTGAGCAAACGGTGGAGGTCTGCCCGGTTTGGGCGGAGCACCGCCGTGTCCTTGTGGAGGTGATCGTCGGCGGCGATCTCTCGCGTTCGGCCCTGGTCCAAGCCATAGTACGGAGCGAGAGTGCATGGGTAGCCGTCACCTCCTTCTGCGAAGCAGTAATGCTCGCGAAGAGAGAGGCGGCGCACGTGAGGGGGAGGCAGTTTATGAGCCCTCACGGCCCTAGTCGCCGCAGGAGATGCTCTGGGCGTCGGGAATCCCAGGCTGATTCCCCGCCACTGTAGGCGCTGGCTTGCGAATGGCGAGTAATGGGTAGCTCGCTGTCCGGTAAGGACCAAGCCCGGGTTGACGGCGCGATGTTTACCACGCGCGCCTCAAAGGGATGTCAGCACCAACTGGTGGGGTCCGCAAGGGCCGATGCCTGCCAGGGGTGCGGGTTGTTCGAAAGAGATACTGTGGCCCCTGGCACACAGGCAACTGAAGGAACACGGGTGGGTTTTAGTCATAGCCTTCTGATTTTTTTTCTGGAGTTTTGTTTGCGTTCTTGCATGTTTTAGTAAACTAATGTGCATAATGTGGGTGTAAAAAAAAAAAAGTTCGTAGTAAAAATCTTCAAATATTTAAAATTAACTTTATTCGTTTTCTATCCGCTTCCAAGAAGAGCACAAGTTATACCTCCGTAATATGATTCCGCGTATAATGGATGTCTGAAAAACAACAGACTATTTTCTGCTCCTATTTAGCAAATAGTCCATTTTTTTTATATCAACTAACTCAGGTCAGTTTGCCTCAGCGGTCGGGCTATTGTTTTTGAACAGTGAGGTACTTGCATATCATACTAACAGTAGGAATGGCTTTAATTTTGACACTTTAATAACATTCATTGCGTTATCTACGTCGTTCAGCAAACACATTTTTCGAACAAATGAAGTAATGGATTAGCAATAACCTTCAAAATGATAAAGATTGTGGTTGATAGTGTGTTACACAATTAGAGGGCAGTTTTATTGAAGTAAATTATTTGTTCCAGGTTGGCCAACTCGCTCGACCTCAAGTTAAAGTACCCCTTCTACCCTGCGAGCACTACTACCTACACACCAAACCCATCGAAAACTTAGACCCTATGACCCCTGGTATGTATTCTAATATTATACTTCCTTATTTATTACGGACTTTTTATAATACCAGCCTGGTGTCTGAATTTGCATCCGGTTTTTCTAAATAGGCCCTATTACATGGAACTTAACAAGTCCTGATAGTAGGTTGTTCATAATTGACAACTGAATCGATTTCAGTGATTTTTTAAATAGGTTTTTTTTTTTTTCGTACTGACCGTCGATTGAGCCAAAGAAAATTAAATCTTATTTTACGGGCAATAAGACTCAATTTTAAATGCATAAGTAATGCTAGGATCATCGCTATTTTCAGAATAGAAATATGTAGTTTGCTTTAAAGCAAATAGTTTTGCTCATTGTATTATGCTTTTGACGCAATACTCTAATTGGGGTTTATGAGGTCTTAAGCATGAATGGCGAGATATGAAAAAGAGGCCTATACTGGGCGGGACAATGGTACAAGAGTGAACCGAAGTTATTCCAATAAACCAGCGGAAGCCATTACTGAGTCAATCCCCTCTCTTCTTTTTCACAACGCCAAGTCATCCATTTTGTTTAGTTTGCTCTTTCGGTGCAACTTTATGGTCTGTTCCAAAACTATGTGATGAAAATGTAAACAAATGGATCACAAAACGTACCTGTGGATGCCAATATGTAGTGCCACTTACAAACTGAGTTCCTTGATTTGATTATTTGAATACTTAATCCAAATATTCTGATTTCAAATGTTTTTCAATTTAGACCTCAATTTTCGTTGATGATTTTAAAAATTCAATTTAATGATCTTATTAAGATAATAATTGTTAGGAAAAGTAGTGAGATATACACTTGAAACCTTAATACGGATAAGTGTGTTTGCGAGTGACTGCGTAAAAATTGAACTTGATCTGGTTTGCTTACACTTTCATTGGATAGTTTTGGTACAAACTATACATTAGTTTTTGTTTACCCTAAACCCGAAGAGAAAAATCAGCTGTTCCATACATTTTGTCGATTTAAGTGAACACAAATGTATGGAACAGCTGATTTTTTTTTCGTGATTTCACGATTAGTCCTATAGAAAAAATTGATCAAAATGATGAGTACAATGACCCCTTTTCGGGTTTAGGGTAAACAAAAACTAATGTTGTATATGGTTTGTAAGGTCATTCTGTACATTTTAGCAGTTATACTTGATCATGACTGTTCTAGTTATTCGAGATCCCGATGGCTACATTTACCTACGAGAGAGGGACGGCTGCATCCTAGCTGGAGGTTTCGAACCGATCGCGAAGCCGGTGTACGAAGAAGAAAGTAAGTTCTAAGAAGTTGGTTAGGAATGAACTAAAATTATTTAAGGTTGAGTAATGAAAAAAAAAAACCGAATTTTTGTCAGGAATTTTTATATTTCGTAACACCAGTCGATGGTGACCTACAATCTGTCTCTCTCGTACTCCATAGTCACATCCATGGCTCAACGCTGTGTTCCCGAAGACTGGGACCACTTCCATGTCCTCCTACAGCAACTCCTCAAGCGTGTGCCAAGTCTCAGTCAAGCAGTCCTGCACAAACTCTGTAACGGACTGGAAGCCTTCTCTCCTGACTGCAAGTGGATCGTCGGGGAGGCTCCTGAGGTAGGTTGACTTGAGGGAAACCTCACTATGAATAATATGGGATAATTATATAGATCTTTGTTTCCTCTACAGGTTTACGATCTTGGATCTAAAATTTGAACCGTAACATTATAATGTAATGTTTTAGGTCGGTTCTATACTCGAGGGTCTAGACAACTGGCAGATGCTTTCAAAGTGTTTCGTATTTATTCAACTGCTTGCCACAGGATTGACAAGTTTTTAGGTAGCTTCTGAGTACGTAAATACAATACATTTTTGACTTTTCCATTGTCGTTCATAGTGTCACTTTGCTTCGGCTCTCTGGTATCTGTAATGGAGTTACTGTCGCTATTAGAATGTTATCATTTCCTGTCTGCTAGTTAAGTAGAAGTAGATTTAGTGGTACGAGTAGCACCTTGATTAAAGGTACTGCAATTTAAAAAAATAATATGTTTGACTCACAAATATTGAGTATTTATTCGACAAAAATATATAGATTTTATTTTCCTTTTTGTCTTCTTGTATGTATTCTTTATCATCTAGTATAAATTATAATATTTGTGTATTTAAAGTATATTATTTAAAGAAAATGTATTGTTATTTGTAGATATTTTTTGTGATTGATTAAAATTATATGATACTAGCTTTTGGCCGCGGTTTTGCCCGCGTAAAGATCGGAAATTATACCACAGGAACGTACTACCCGGATTCAAAGTTTCTTTTGTCCTAATAACCCAGGTCATGGCCTGTCCGTATTTATTTATACAGAATGTAACAGAATAGACGCAAGTCCTGAAAGTAATTTGGTCATAATGTATTACTGAATCGATTTCAGTCATTTAAAATATAGGTATTTTTCTAAAAAAAATATGAATTTCGCCACACCTACCGCCGATTTAGCCAGAGAAAATTCAATCTAATTTCAAGGTAATAAGACTCAATTTTAAATGCATGAAGTACGCTAGGGTCAACACGGTTTTTTCCTGGTGTTTTTGATCGCTTGAACTCTACTTACCTAAAAACTTCAGCATTACTCACGTGTTTTTTTTAAATCATCCCCTATTTTACCCCTTTGGGGGATTATTTTACAAAGACGCTGAAACACGTAATTCTTTATTTCTTACCAAAAGCAAACATTTGGATTTTCATATCCCTAACTTAAGAAATTAAATGTACGGAGTGTATAGGGGATGCAAGTTTGTAAGGGAAACCCTGCATTTCTTCTTTATTTAGGATTATTTTAAGACAAAAAGTAGCCACTGTCCTGTCCCAGAATGCTATCCATCTCCTTGCCAAATTTTAACTTTCGTATCTGTATAAATGAATAAAATTGAACTGTCTGTTTGTATTGTCAAAATACTGCTTTTTACTAAATGTAAATGAAAGTAAACAGGGTGGCAGGGGCTCCACGCGCAAACTGTAACCCTGAAATCCGCAGATGATTATAGATGTCGACATTTGTCGTACGTTATATAAAACAAAATGCTGTTTTATAAAAACTGCAATACCTAGCGGTTAAAATGTACGACAGAGCGATTTTTTTTTTACTAATAGTCGAAATACAACGCAGGGGTGTTTAGAATCACATACTGAATCCATGGGTACAACTTGTACGTCTTATAGCTCTGCCTCTCAGTATACGGTACTTTATAAAGTAAAGACAATTTTACAAAATGTTGTCTGTCTGTCTGTCTGTTTGTTCCGGCTAATCTCCGAAATGGCTATACCGATTGTGATGGAACTTTCACTGGCAGATAGCTGATGTTATAAGGCGTAAGGTAGGCTTTTGGACCCGGTAGCACATTCCCGTGGGATAATTTTCGACCTCCACGCTTCCCCCCCTTTTCGAGCTAGTTTATAATATTAGTATGCATTGAAAACTAACAAAATAAATAAGAAATATCTATGCAGAGGCTGAAGAATAAGGCTCGTCACAGTCGTAAGCACGCGCGGGATGTTAGACTATTGGATTTTCAAAAACAATGGTTTTTGTCAGCTCGATCTCGTAATGCTAACCACAGAAGAGAAGCCAGAAGAAAGAAGAAACCCTTCTCTTCGGAGCATTTGATTTCATGGATAATAGCATGAATGAAACGGCTAAATTCGTGACATTGAATGTTTTGACGGGACTGGGCAAACGTGGTGGAAGACAGAAGAGTTATGAAGAAAGACGAACTGTTTGTTAAGAGATGAATATAATATTAGTCCATATGTCTTAGCACAGCTTTCGCCGTTAACGAACCTACTTTCTTATTTTTCTTCTTTTCGTGTCGATAGTACTCGTACACTTTCTTTTATTGCTATATAGTTTGAGCTCAGTAAGTAGCCACGTTAATTGCGGCATCAGTGGCATTATTTAGATCATCCAAAGTGCAGCTGAACGGGCACTCCAGCAAGTGTGTTATGTGTACACTGGGTGTTGGATGAGTCAGTAATCCCCCACTTTGACAAATTGTGTATGCAGCGGACTACTTTTTTATTTGTTTACACATTAATCATTTGTATTGTAATTGTAAGTTAAGTTTAGAATAGTTTAATTTACGATGAGGCTGACATGCCACTATGGATAAAGGCCTCTATAAACCTTAATAAATAAACTACACTGAGTAATAAAATTGCTTTGATCTGAAATGTAAATAGCATAACCACGGATAAATGAAAGAAGCGGAGATGCCGCAAAGCAAAATCTCTTTAGAAAGTAGCGTCGCCTGAATGCGGGTGAGAGAGGGACAGGGTACGACGTACCCGCCCATTTTTTGTAAGCCCATCTAGCGGTGAAGGTAATTATGATAATAAAACTGAACTATCTGTTTGTCATTTTAGTTCGTCCACTGGCCACTATGGCGTTACAAAGTATGACGCTTTGTTCCAGAACATTCTACGTACGTTAGTATTTCGGGAATACATTATTTATTACCCAACTGAAACTGAAATGTTTTCCGTTTGAAATTGCAGTTTCTTATAACCTTTTTTTTGTATTATAGAAATCATTTACTCCGAAATGAAGTGAACAGATTCTCGTATACTTTGTCGGTGACCAGCTGTTAGGTTTATTTATAATACGTATCTATACAAATCTAATAACTGTATTAACAAGGAATCTAAAATGATAAAAAAAAATAAGTAAGGATTAAAAAAAAAACAATAAATTACCTGAAGATAATAAGTTCGATAAAATAGGGTCTTGCTTGCTGGCATGATTTATACATTTTTATTCATCACTTACGACTGACCACTTACCGACAGATGGCGCATTATTCATAATTTAAATTCATCTCGCTTCATGTATCGGTATCCCCCATGTCATCAAAAAAAAGGAAAGCAAAGACCCCCCCACCCCTGTAGTGCTTACGTAATACTTGAATGGCCCCTTTCTCCCTCCATTCTTCGATCATCAAAATAATCACGAGATATCTTTTTATATCCAGATGTTCAACTACCACGTGGCTGCTGGCATGAAGACCGTGGGCATATCCGCCGCGGGTGGCGTCGCCCAAGCAACGGCAGACGAAATAGTCGAGGGGTACTCCAAGTACGACATGTATGAACTGGGCCTCAACCGGTTTCTGGGTCTTCATAACAACAAAAGGTTCCTTAGGGATCGGGTTAAGGAAGTCCCTGGTTAGTAGTCACTTTCTATTGCTATAAAATGCAAGCTGCTGAGAGCAGTTGTATTCCAGTGGTAATGGCAGCGACTTACAAGTTGTAGGTCGTAGGTTAGAAGACATACAGTCTTTTTACATCACCACTGCACATAAAACGGTGGAAGAAAACATCGTGAGGAATCCGGCATGTCCAAGAACTGACATTGGAATACATGTAACATCAATCAACTCGGATTGAGCCCACGTGGTAGATTATAGCACAGCCCCTTTCACAGTGAGTAGCCCCGTGACCAGTGGGAACATTATACACTGGTAATTATTGCTATGAAATAATTGCAATACTTGGTGTTAGGCTATTCGCACACTGCAGCGTAGCACGGGAGTGCGTGTTCTTACGTTGTTTGCAAGTATCTGTGTTTGTATAGAAAACACGTGTAGTGCAACTCACAGAAAACGCATTCACGCGCAGTGTTGTAGATCACGCGCCTACATGCGGAGAAACACGCACGCTCGCGCGTGGATGCGGGGAAAGACGCAAGGTATGGTACACAGAGTTCTGCAGTATCTTGCGTGATTTTGACAGAACTAGACGTACTATTTCGAGTACAAGATGCAATTGACATACGGGTGTAAATGAAAAATGTACCTTCATATTTTCTTAAATCTTAATTCTGAACAAATGGCCCATTTATCGATCTTGTTCGTTAAAAGGACATCCCTTTTAACGAACAAGATCCCAAAGACCCAATATCTTCTTAGGCACGATTTCTTCTAATTTGTTTATACAAAAACCAAACTGATAATATAACTGCAGCATCCTGAATGAGTTCTAAATGAATAACCATTTTTAGTATTTAAAAAAATGCTCTGCAATGTACTATCACTACCGCAAGCTGCTGTGAAATGAGGCCTGTAGGCCACCGCATGACTATACTGCAGCTCCGCGCGTTTGTGCGGAGAAATCTGCATGATGATGCAGATCCGCACTCCCGCACTCGCACGCTTGGCTCTGTCGCCACGCACCGCCGTGTGTGTTTCGCCTTAATATTGTAATTTATCAACAACTAGCTTTTGCTAGCGGCTTCGCCCGCGTGCAGGTCAATAATTATATGGGATAAAAAGCATTCTATGTGTTAATTCAGGTTATAAATAATCTGTGTGCTAAATTTCATCCAAATCCGTTCAGCCGTTTCTACGTGATTGGGTAACAAACATCCAAATATACCTATAAAATTTCACATTTATAATATTAATAGGACACTAAATGAAATGTTAAAATATTGCTCTACAATGCACTAAAATAAAAAACTTTTTCCAAAAAAAAACAACCGACTTCCAAAAAAACACTACAAAGTGAAAAATAACTTTAATTTCGGAAATCGGTGTCTAAAAAAAAAAAAAGGTTCCGACGAATTGATAACCTTTTTGAAGTCGGTTAAAAAGTGAACTGAATTCTTTAATACAGGATAAGTTTTTATCCAGTGCGCAAACTAACCATGAATTCAGCATAATATTCTAGACCCCCCAGCGCAGATATTTTTCGCCGGTTATACAAAAAAAAAATCAGCTGTTGCATACATTTTGACCGCGTAGGTATTGCACTTTTCGAAAAATTTCTGCGCTGGGGGTCTAGAATGATATGCTGAATTCATGGTAGAATGGTATGCTGAATTCATGGTTACAGTTTGCAAACTGGTTAAAAACTTATCCTGTATTTCGCAAAAATAAAAGAGACCAAGCCATTCCTTTTCCGTTTCCAGGTGTACACTACGGGCTTCCCTATCCATTCCATGAGTTTGAGACCGGTCGGAACCTGAGACTGTCTCCTATCTACCCGACCCTGCGCGACAACGGAGCTGTGTTCGGACAGGTCATGGGCTACGAAAGACCGACGTGGTTTGAAACTGTTGGTAAGCAAGACGAGAGAGAACTAAGACAAAACTCGGTAACGTGAGGCGTACTCCTAATCCGTATACATCTTTACATACCAAGACCCCTCCGTGTCTCGGGAAGCACGTTAAGCAATGGCTTAACGGGACCAACGGGTCCCGACTGTCATTCGTAGCTCGTTGACAGTCGTTACGGGTCGTCGGAAGCCCGAAACTCTGACTACCAGTTTTATCAAGGAGTATCGTATCACCCAGTTACTGGGTTGTGTACGTCAAATAAGTAGTCGCTCCACGTAAAGTAATTGTACTCAGCTGCGTCCAGTTAGACTGGAAACCGATGCCAATATAGTTGAGAAAAGGCTGAACATTCCTGTTCTCATGAAAAAGTTTCTAACCTAGAAAAAAATTTCAGATCCCAAAGAAGCTGGCGACAAGCCCCGTCCGTTCAAAGTCGCATACACGAAGACATTCAACAAGCCACATTGGTTCGAGACCGTACAGCGAGAGTATTGGGCGTGCCGTGAAAGAGTGGGCCTGGCAGACTATTCGTCATTCACTAAGATCGATATACAGGTGAATACGACCTTATTGTTATAGTAATAGAGTACATTATTTTTAGTATTTTTAGAAGCCTCGTGTAGCGCAATTTGTTCCACCAGTAACTCGAATGAACCGAGCGCTCGGCGCATCCTGGACAGTCACACCCAATACCTTGATGACTGGCCAATTCTTCCCTTGCGGTGGTGCTTGGTTCGCGACCACCCTCCCACCGGCGTCCGGCGTCAAGCGGCTTGCTGTGTTTCGTCGATGCGTGGGAGTACCAGTGCCTTGAACAAGGGTGAACTGGCATTTCTGGGCACGCTCGATACATCATAGACCTCATCAATCGCTTTCCATCAGGCGTGATCGAGGTCAAGAGCGCCCATTTAGTAATAAAAAATAAAAAGTCATTAAGACCATTTAGAGTCATTAGTTCGTAAACGTATGTTGAGAGCAGTGGTGGCCCCGTGGTAAGTGGCTGCGACTTACTAGTAGCAGGTCGTATATTCCTACCCTGAGAGGTGCTTTACTGAGTGTGAATTAATTCATCACCACAGCTATCAATAACGGTTTAGGAAAACATCGTGAGGATCGGCGTGTCCAAGAACCAAAAATTCGGAGACATGTTACTGGTTTGCGGAGGTCAGATAAGGAGTCGCTCCATGTAAAATACTGGTATTCAGCTGCATCCGGTTAGACTGGAAGCCGATCCCAACATAGTTGTGAAAAGGCGAGGCAGATGATGATGATATTAGCTGCAACAAACACGTCTGAAAGACAGAAAGGTCAAAGTTCAAGTCAACGGCATAAACTCATTACGGTCTGAAATGGCAATGGGCGTTCCTCGAGGTTCAATATTGGGTCCATTCCTCTTTTTAACCGACTTCAAAAAGGAGGAGGTTATCAATTCGTCGGAACCTTTTTTTTTTTTTTTTTTTTTTATTTTTTTTTATGTATGTTCCCCGATTACTCGAAGATGGCTGGACCGATTTGGATTTTGTTTTTTTTGTTTGAAAGGGTATACTTCCCAGGTGGTCCCATGATCATCAAGTCAGGATCTGATGATGGGATCCTGGAGAAATAGAGAGAATTCTTCAAATTTTATAGGCACACAAAGCGATTTAGGTACTTTTTGGAAGAGTACTTTCTCGTAGTGGTCCCATTTCAATTTGGTGAAGATCTGATGAAGAACTTCGGAGATAGGCAACGGAACTCCTCAATAAATGATAGCAAATGGACTGGGATTGCCGAAATCGCATGTCTGTCTATTGTTTACACCAGTTCATAACATAACATCACGCCGGTACGCTGTGAAGGGGTAAGCACATGTGAACCACTAAAAAGTGAAAAATAAAAACTTTTTCCAAAAAAAAAACAACCGACTTCCAAAAAAACACTACAAAGTGAAAAATAACTTTAATTTCGGAAGGCGGTGACAAAAAATTCAAATACAGCTCCAAAGACACCGACTTCCGAAATTAAAGTTATTTTTCACTTTGTAGTGTTTTTTTGGAAGTCGGTTGTTTTTTTTTTGGAAAAAGTTTTTAGTTTACATTAATGATTTACCCTATTTACTTCTATAGTTCGACTTTTAATTGTATTCAGTAACTAGACAGTTCAAAGAAAAATAATGTTACAAGTAGTGTTGGGGTAGTCAACGATTTTGCGTAAAGAACGAATGATAAAAATGGTTTCATTATAAATTAAACCATTTTTATCATTCGTTATAAAACTTTAAAAAATCGTTAGTAAGATGTGGAATATAAGAATAATGAATAATTTATTAATAAAAGTACTTAATGCTTTTTTTATTTTTATTTTTTAGTTGCCTTGTGATATATTGCAATTAAATGAAAGAAAATTTAAAACTCATATTAAAAGTAAACTTTGTAAACAAGCATATTACAAATTAGAGGATTTTATCCAAGATAAGAATGCTTGGAAACATGCTGGTCTTGCTCCATTGGACAATCTAGAGTCTGGACAAAATCGAACGGGTTGCTAATTGAATTGTATAATACATAATTTTTATGACATTGATTTACACTCGGATTACTTAAACTCACACACTGACTTATTACTTGTTAATATTCTTGGAAAATCGTATAATTACTTTTACAATGTTTGTAAATATGTGAGCACCATGAATCTATCAAATTTAATGTATCTGTTATTGCTTCATTTTAATTCTTTTACGTATTGTGGTATGGTATTTTTATTCTAGGTGCATCGTTTTCACATAAAATTATATAATTAATGTATGTAAAACATTTTAAAAGAGTAATTGTAGAGTTTCTTGCCCATTCTTCTCCATACGAAACTACATTTTGGAAGGGGCGACTAGAATCAAGTCTATTTTAATGTAAATGTTGACGTTCAAAAGTGACTTTTATCCTATTTGCAATAAATGCTTTGACTTTGACGTCACTAGGCACTGTTATACTAGCATACAAAAACAGGCAAACGACCAAAAATAAACCCAATTGAGTACACTACCCTTACAAAACAATTCTAACTGGTTGCCCTTTCAGTCCCAAGGTCGCGAGGTAGTGGATCTGCTGCAGTACCTGTGTTCCAACGACGTGGACGTGCCCGTTGGCAGCATCATACACACAGGCATGCAGAATGAGCGCGGGGGCTACGAGAACGACTGCAGCCTCGCCAGAATATCTGACAACCAGTAAGTGATAAATGATTTTATTTCTGTTAGTAATTTCGGTTCAAAATTGTGGACCGGGTTAAGATCACAACAATCCGTTCCATAACTGATGTGACTCAGAAAGCTGCCACGCTTAAATATAATTGGGCTGGACACATCTGCCGTATGTCAGACGATCAATGGGTCAAACTTACGACACGGGTCCCGCTTAATGGCAAACGACGGCAGGCCGAGACGAAGATGGTGGGCTGAGCTGGACTCCTTTAATCAAAATCAAAAGTCATTTATTCAAATTAGGCTGAGAATCAGCAATTTTCGAACGTCAAAATACATAAGATAGTCCCTCCCAAAAACGCCCACCCGTCACCACTTCCTAGTGCTTTAGCTGGGAAGAAGAAGTAGCGGAACAAACTCCCCAGCAGCACAGCTGTCTGTTTAGTCGAATAGACTTGATTTTATACAAACATAGACAAAGTAATATAAACGTTACGAGACAGAGAACATTAATTAAATAATTAGTCATAAATATGTCAGCCAGCCATGCCAATGTACCAACAAATAAAATGAAAACTTAACTCGAGCACAAAGATTATGAAAGCTTTAGACAGAGAGAGGTGGAAAGACGAGGCTTTCGTCCGGCAGTGGGACGTTAATGGTTAGTAATAATAAGTATGTTCGTACAAATAGTTTTACACGTCAATCATATTTACAATACTAGATGAGGTCGGAGTTTCCTGTCTGACGTTGTAGGATGGATTTTACCAATGAAACTGAAGGCGATAAACCACATTATATAGTTGTCAGTGTCATCTGTGGTGGAATATTCACACTGACAGCTCTTGAACGTAATTTAGATGTGCTGATCGCGTTCAGTTGTATCGTTAAAATTGGCACTAAGTGACGTTCATTACCTCAGAAGTTATCTACAACTTGTAACACAATTGACGCAAGACCTCATACATCCCAATTAGAGTATTAACTTAAAAGCCTAATACAATGACCAAACCTATCTGATATTATTAAGAAAATCGAATTGACCCTAGTATTACTTTATGCATTTAAAATTGAATCTTATTTCGTTGAAATAAGATTGAATTTTCTTTGGCTCAATGTTAAGTATAGGTAGGAATGGCAGATACAGATTTTTTTAGAAAAATCAGTAGCCAATTATGAACAAACTACTTTCAGGACTTGCGTCTATTCTGTGACTACTTGTATAGTCTGTTCCGAAAGTGTCCGACGATAATGTAAACAAACACTGTTCAGGTTAAATTCTTATGCAATCACTAATTCGTCTGCATTGAGAAGGTTTCAGCTTTATATCTTACCACTTTTTCTGAAAATTATTGTCTGAATAACATGATTAAAAAGAGAGCAGTGGTGGCCTAGTGGTCATGGGTACAACTTACGAGTCGTAGATCGTAGGATCGAACCCAAGCATACGCTCTACTTTGTGTAATGTATTTCATCACCACGGCTCTCAAAACGGTGAAGGAAAACATCGTGAGGAAACCGGCATGTCCTAGAACCAAAAATTCGAAGACATTTGACATCTACATACCTGTTACAGCACACTCCCTCTTACCGACAGGAGGCCTGTATTGTATCCCAGCAGTGGGAACGTTATAGGTTGGTTATGATGAACATAATTAAGAGCGTTCTCCCCACGCGGGCTGGCAACGGCGCATTTATGGCGGGTTTTCGTGATTATTTCATTAAATACAAACAAAAGTAAACATTTCTTTCAGCCATGCACTAGATCTCTGGTATTTTCAAGTTTGTATGCTATGTTTTTTACAGTTATTTTGGTATTTACTTATAAAAATCGACATACCGTCAATTATTTTCTATTTGCATTACTCTTTAATAAAAAAACATTTAATGTTTTTTATTAAAGAGTAAATGTTAAAAATAATTATAAATACCAACGATCTAGTGCTTGGCTGAAAAAAAAAGTAATTTTGTTTGTATTTAATTAAACAATCACGAAAAACTACTATAAATGCGTTGTTGCCAGCCCGCGTGGAATGAACGCTTTTAAATTAAAATTGAACAATCATCAATGAAAAACTTTTCGAACAGGACAAACCTGTGTGGCTTCTGCCTAATTAATTTACCTAAAATACATCAACTCCTTCTCTTCCAGCTACATGATGATAGCGCCAACAATCCAGCAGACCCGCTGCAAGTCTTGGCTGAAGCGTCACCTCCCCGCCAACGGCTCCGTCACCCTCTCAGACGTGACCTCCATGTACACGGCCATTTGCATCATGGGCCCGTTCACAAGAAACCTGCTCTCCGAACTAACGGACACTGACCTGGCTCCGTCGAACTTCCCGTTCTTCACTTTCAAAGAGATCGATGTTGGACTCGCCAACGGGATTAGAGCGATGAATTTGACGCATACTGGGGAGCTCGGTTATGTACTGTATATACCTAATGAGGTGAGTTTTATAAAAACGTTTTTTTTTTAATAAATATTTTTCATGAAAGTCATTAAATGACTATTTCATGATGACTTGCTTGTAGCTAAGTAATATTAGCCGTACGGGTCGATCGTTCAGGTTAAGCTGCGCTTGCCGCGGTTGATCCGTAGATGGGTAAACATCTTTATATACCAAGACTCCTCCGTGCCTCGGAAAGGACGTTAATCCGTTGATCCCGGCTGTCATTTGTGGATCTTTGACAGTCGATATGATTCATCAGAAGCCCGAAAGTCTGACAACCAGTATTATCAAGGAGAATCGTATTACCCAGTAATTGGGTTGTAGAGGTCAGATAGCTGCCACCGGTTAGATTGGAAGCCGACCCCAACATAGTAGGGGAGGTGATGATGCAGATGATGAGACATTCAATGGAATTAAATGAACTTAAGAGGGTTGTATTGATGATTTTAATGATTACAATTACGTACATGTTATGGTCTCGAATCATATTTTGTTCAACATACAACCTGGCCAGTCTCAGGTTAAAAATAAGGAAAATAAAATTTCGGTTTCACCTTAAATGGGTTTAAAAATAACAGAATTTCCGTATTTTAAAGCCCGTTCACATTTTAGTCTCAGTCGTGAATCTGTAAAAAACACGTCTAATATGCATACATTCTTTATCACTATTAAACTATCACAAGAAACCTGCATTGAGGAAACGTTGTGATCCAGATTTGCAACATAAAATGTACAAAAGCTGTCCGATTAATTGCCTATGATGAAAAACTTAATCAATGCTAAAACGTGTTTCAGGGATTGTAGCGACCAAGCGGCAGTCACAATATGGTTGTAATGTGGTCGCCGCAAGTCTTGGAATATTCGACTTTTTGCAATAGTTACATCACTAATCATTACAATATTAAGGGGGAAGCACCGAGGTCAAAATATGCTTCGCGACCGTAATACATTGTATATAATTTTGTTCAACATACAACCTGACAAGTTGACGTGCAAATTGCAACAAAACCGTAAAGTAAATAAAAATTCACGGGCTACTGGCGCTCTCTGGAACCTCTGCTTGTTTGAGTAGTATCCTTTGTTTATTTCCTTTTAAAACGTTCCAGTTCGCCCTGCACGTGTACAACCGTCTGATGACGATCGGTGAGAAGTACGGCATATCTCACGTCGGGTACTACGCGTCTCGTGCTCTGCGCGTGGAGAAGTTCTTCGCTTTCTGGGGCCAGGACCTGGACACCATGACCACGCCGCTGGAGTGCGGACGGACCTGGCGTGTCAAGTTCGATGTAAGTATAACATTATTTTTGGAAAGGTAATTAAACAATGAAGAATTGGTAAATGATAAATGATTTTATTTCTGTAAATAGGTTTGTTAAACACTTTTACACGTCAATCATATTTATAAAACTAGATGAGGCCGATGTTTCTTATCTGACTACACTGAAAAGAAAAGCTGAAACAAACTAAGAGTTCGGACGTACTTTATGACGCTGATGAAACTAGTTTAATAAAAAATAACACTCAGTCGAATTAAAAACATTTTCCATTTTGAAGTTGTTTAAAAGGGCTTTTCACTTAGCTGAAAAAACTAGTTTACTCAACAATCTACACATGGTGGAAAAATACATATTGTTAAATCTAATCCTATAACTACCGAAGCAAAGTTAATCAAATTTACGTAGGACCACCCCTGAAGCATACCCTATCCATTAAAAAAGAACATTCGAAATCGATCCACAATTCCCGGTGATATCGCGTAACATAAATACATCAACAAAAAATTGTCGCATTGAGAACCACCAACTTCTTGAAGTTGGTTAAAAACCAGATTTAGCCATCGACAAATATACACAATTCTTATCAACGCATCACCCAAAGGTCGATTAGCCGAATTCGCCTATTAGAATTGAGTCCCCACTCCGTACTATGCATAAAAATATTAATAAATAATAAAAATGCCTTCAAAATTACCGTTACAGAAAGACATCAAATTCATCGGCCGCGACGCTCTGCTCCGGCAACGCGACGAAGGTATCTGCCGTCAATACGTGCAGCTGCTGCTAACTGACCACGACCACGAGCTGGACATGTGGTCGTGGGGCGGCGAGCCTATATACAGGGACGGCAACTACTGCGGCCAGACGACTACTACCAGCTATGGGTTCACGTTCAAGAAACAGGTAAATGAGGAACCACACAGTACGGAAACGCCTCGGCAGCATTGTCAACACCTTACATACAAACCAAGCGTCTCTTACTTTATACAGTTGATGCATATGGAAAAAGTGATGGCGTTGAACAATAGTCAAATTAATTAGTCCAGTCCTCCAAACGCTGCCAGAAATGCGATCCTATAGATTGTGGAAAAGACACAAATTTAAAAAAAAAGCTAAATCTTTTAACGACTACCTTGTTGGTCTTGGGACCCAAAGAACGTCTGGTGCTGGGTTTAATTCCTATGTCGGCCCTAGGGCTAAGTGATAGAACTGCCTCGTTGGTCGAGAGGTTGACTTCTGATTAACTGCAAATATAGGTGTAGAGCAGTGGTGGCCCACTGGTAACGGCCGCGACTTACGAGTTTTAGATCGTGCGTTCGAACCCAGCCAGGCGCATTACTTTGTGTAAATAATTTCATCACCACTGCTCTCAAACGGTGAAGGAAAACATCGTGAGGAAACCGGCATGTCGTAGAACCAAAAATTCGAAGACATGTGACATCTACCAACCCGCACTGGGCACGCGTGGTGGAATACGGTCCACTCCCTCTCACAGAGAGGAGGCCTGTGTCCCAGCAGTGGGAACGTTATAGGCTGAGTATGTAGTATGTATAACTGGGTATTACCAGTCCAATTTTCTCAATATCAGCCTGGAGAATAAAGTTCTTCCCTGTTTGATGGTGAAAGTATTTAAGCATTTCATACTATACTGCCGTCCACAATATATAATGCCGTTAACTCGCATATGGTCAATTTTCATTTTTTGATGCCACCATAATCAGCAAAAAAATCTCTATCTTTCTACTATTTATGGATGCCGAGATAATAAATATAAAAACTTGCCTTGTTTGATATGTTTACTAAGCTAAAACGGTAAGCAAAATAACTAAACTAAAGAGTGACTAAGGGTACTAATTTTAATTTTTACTAGAAATTTTACCATCCGTTGCATAAAAGCGCAGAAATATGATTTTCTTGGTTAACGGCATTAAGGTGAACCTAGTCCACATTTTTTGCATAGAAACTTCGGGAGTGTTTTACTCCACTGTCTGACATGGCACATCCAAAGTAAAATATGATTTTGTTTTTTGTCATTATTAATATTGTCTGTACGGAAACAGAATACTAAAATAAAAACCCATTAAAAAGTTACGAGCCAACAAAGATTCGTTTTTCTTGCTAATTTTACTTAACTTTGAGCTTGTATAAGTAATAGAAGAAGTGTAAAATCTCCAAAACCAAGTCGGTACCGACAAAGTTCAATTATCGAAAAGTTCAATAAACTTTATTGGTTATTGATTTATGCATTGGCTTTTTCATAAAACCCGATCTTCCAAAGGACTTTTCTTAATTTTTTCGCGATTTTTTTTACTATAAATGATCCTGCATCTCACTCAATAACGATGTGCGTGTAGACTAGCGTCTAACTGCCCATCACTGATGCTATCTCAGTCGGACACGAAGCCTGGTGAGACAGCGTGATTTTTAGCCACGCCCACCAGCGAGTTCGAGCCCGCGACTAGGATCCCCTTAAAGCTTGCGGACGGCAGTATAGACCTCTGCCCATCGTTGTACTCACCTATATACAGGGTGGCAAGGACATCAACGCACAGTCTGTTACAATGAATTCAGTACTAAATTCTGTAAGTGTTGACATTTTTCATAGATCATAAAAAAAAATCTGCTGTTTCATAGAAAAGTGCAATTATTATTATTTAGCAGACAAATAGATCCAATATAATTATTATAATACAAAAATACTCACAATTCTAAATGTTAGTAAACAATTTAACTTATTTGCTATGTTAGTAATTAAACTCTAATACCGACGGTGTAGTTTTAATAAGATGCCTCATTATGGGGCTTTCATCAGGCCCATCAGCAATACCTTTCAGGGGGCTGTTGCTACTGTCCCCTAACACGCTGTAGACGTAGAAGCAATATCTTGCATCTTATTTATATTACAAAACGTTACTTTATTTTACAGGTTTGCCTCGGTTTTGTGGAGAAACTAGATGAGAGCGGAGTGCCTCAACCGATCTCCACGGAATATGTGCTCAGCGGACATTACGAGATTGATATTGGTGGTATAAGGTGAGATTCACTGTTGTTTTCTTACCTTTTATCCAACTTACAAGTCAGTTGTCAGGTTCTATGTTGAACACAACGAGATTCGCGACCGTAACAAGTATGTGTTAACAAAATTATAGACTTATGATCAATACAGATCTCCAAGTTCATATAACCCTTTGAATGACAGTTTCATGCTATGTCAATTTATAATTAATAATTCAGCAATTTAATATAATTCGTAATTAATCATCTATAATTCTGTAAAAACATACTTATTTCGGTCGCGAATTATAGTTAGTTCAACATTACGAAAATCCTTTTACAAACAAAGGAAAAATTTTGCCTCATAATAATATCAGTTAGGATTAGAAGTCTCTGCGAAACGCCCGGGCCGGGAGTTTCCTCTCGCCTTATGCGAAACAGGAACTTCCCGAAACACCCGTGTCCGGTGAGGACCTGCGTGAGGCGGAAGGACGCCGTGGCGCTTCTCAATCCACTCCTCGAAGAGGGGACTTACCTCCTCAATGGTGGCGTGCCCAGGGTTGTGGAGGTCAGATAGGCAGTCATTCCATATAAAATACTATGTTAGACTGGACGCCGACCCAATGATAGTTAGGAAAAGACTTGGCAGATGAATGTAATTTAAATTTTAATCGAAATTATAGTATTGGGGCCTCTAATATACTATATTATATAGTGGGGTTGGCAACCCTACTTTAAGACCGATAAGATAAAGTGTTGGATGTAAGCAAATGAAATAAACAAACACGTTTAGGCTTGATAGTGATATTAATTTATTTTCTACCTATACCGTGTAGTTACAAAGGGGAATTACATTTAATATAATCGTTAAATACATATACTTATCGAATTATAATACAACAGATTTTTGCAGTTTGGGATCATTAGAACACTCATTGTTACACAGGTGTCATAAAAAAAAAAACTTTCTAAATTACCAAACTATTTTTTTTCCATCTCACTTAATCTTAGACCAACTATAACTTAGGTACCTACTTGTACTTTTGGGAACTTTTCCCATTGACAGTGATGCGGACGAATTTTTTGATGCCTTGTTTTCTTTTTTTTAATTTACATATTATTTTAAGTCTGTTAGCCTTTACATTATTAAATAATAATAAGTATATACTTTCTTTCCATAACTAAACCACATTATTATTCCTCAGATATGCAGCCAAAATGAACTTGCACTCCCCGAACCTGCCAACTAAATATCCGGACAAGGAGCGCGACGTGTACCAGGCGACCAGGAAACCTAGCGAGAAAAATCAATTCCTAGGACGACACTACCAACCATAAATACATGTAAACCACTGTTGCGCACAATGTCTCAAGTTACAGTATATATACTTTTCACCGTATCTTGACAGCGACCCAGACTAATTTTCTTAACTCCTTTCGTGAGCTCGTTGATTACCTACTAGCTAAGGCAGCTAAGCCAAAACTGAATAATTTGAAACAAGTCTTCTTGAATACACCTACACAAGAAGCCCGCAAAGAAGCAAAAGTCACCCATAGCCTTTATACATAATAGAATGATGCTGATCAGTTCTTCTGTATACAGATGACTGGGTTATCAAGACCAAATTACAGTAACAAGATTTTTAACGTACATCATCTGCCTAGTCTGTTGTCAACTTTATTGTTGTTGGCTCCAGTGTTACCAGATGCAACCAAATACCAGTATTTTACATGAAGCGAGTTGCATGCAATAATTAATATTGCTTTACAAATGTTCAATAATTGAGCGTAAAATAACGTTGTTTATAAAACAAAACAAAATTGATTGATTTTATTCATTGTGATAATTCTATAAAAAACCTGTATAATGTGACAGAGTTACTGTGCAACAGTTATATAGTAGGGATTTTGATACGTTTTCCTTTCGCGAGACAGTAACCATAGATCGCAATATTATATTACATATACATTAATTTATAGGAATAAACACAAAAACCAGTAGTGATTTTAACAAATGTTTACAGAACATATCCGTTAGAATAAGTTTCTATTTAGATTTCAAAACTTTTATAGTTAACAGAATGACATAGCCAAGGTTTTAACTATCGCACATCTAATTATTACGATATAAATGATAATAATCAAATATGGACCTTCTCACACACACAAAAGTTGAAAAAGTTTTTGCAAAATTTGTTACATTTGCTGCACGTCCACTGTTTTTTATTATAGTTATGTAAGTATAATATTATTCTATTTATTGTAGTTCTTAGAAACAGCTCAAATATCGGAACCCTTTACATCGAGGTGAGGAAAAGTGAGAATTGGAGCGGTATTAACAATAATTACTTTTTAATGTTTAATTCATATCAGTTCATTTTAGGATACTTCCCACAGTGCCTAGTTTTAAATGTCGTAAGCATTACGGCTAATTTATTAGACAGTATTGTAATTTATTTACTTCACACTTTATGGAGTTAAGATATAGGTAATTTAAGTGATTGGCTCATTAGGAAGCAACATAAACACAAATCTACCTCGAAACAAGTAGAGGGCAGATGCTTAGTATTCAATTTAATTTGCGAGATTTTTTTGGATTTATTACTCCTATGTTGCACAGTATTAGTACTTTCGGATTAGAAGACTGAAACTGCGGAACCTCGATCCAGGATTATCCGCATCGTAGGCACATCCCTAGTGAGGCGGAAATTGTAATAATGTGGGTCAAAGATTGGCTTTAATTATATAAAAGTGTAATAAATAATGGCCAATAATTCAAGGCCGATTTTAGAACTAGTATCGAGGAGGAACCCAATGGTTTTTCCAAATTAAAATTCTGTTAAAGATATTATTATTTTTGATAAATGATCCACGTAAATTTTATCCAAGTTATTAAATACGTAAAAAATATATTTGTAATTTGCTACCCTTATAAACTTCGTTGTAATATAATAATTATTTATTTAGTGCAGAGAAGGAGGGTTATGTTTTATTAAATGTTTTACCGTTTTAAATTATTTATTGTTTTTTTTTTAATTATTTAATAACATTATTTAAGAGCATATTGTTTTAATTATTGTTAAATGATATTATGTAGATAATGTTTGCCAATGCTGTAAGTGTAGATACTAAAATCTCAATATTAGTTCTTGATATGGATATTGGAAACCCCCACTTTTGTATTAGATATGAAATAGGAGTATACATATATATTACTATTCCTAGGAGTTTTTTCGAAATTGGATGCAATATTAGAGTCCAAATAGCACACCGGGGACGACCATTTTGCCAACTAGTTCATACCTACAATCTGTGAAAACAAATATCTGTATAACTTTGGCTTATAAGCAGAATTGGTCGATTTCTTTCTTCTTCCTCATTCGTATAAAATCTTGTCAAATTAAGGCCCGTAGGTGCACTGCGCGCAGGAATCAATTGAGTTACGATTATACAATGACGCAGTTACATACGTAATATGTATAAGCCTGTTCCTTATATGAACTAGTCGGGCAAAATGGAAATATAGACTGTAAGTAAATAAGTATTTAGAATAACATATAAATTAGGTCTTAGAAATAAGTGAATTTTTAGTTCAAAACTATGTTTTTATAACAAAATTTAGCAAGTTTGTGTAACTCACAGATTACGTTTCGGTTGTTCATGAATGGGAAATATAACCTCGCCATAGCTTATACAAGCCGCGTGCTGCAATAGCCTAGTCTAATTATAAACACATACATAGATATAATTAAAGCCGGATTGTAGTCCCGGTTAAGCCTTTAGATACACAATTACCATGTCCCTTTTGTGCGCCTAATTAAATAGACAAAATATTCCCGATAGGTGAAATTAACAAAAGTATTCAGTAACATATCTGTTTTGAAGTGAATTGGTCTTTTTAGGTGTACAATTGGGAATCTATAGGCTTTCTAACAGATATTTAATGTTGTAGTAACACACTAATATTTATTAACTTATTAATTCATTGTATTTTCTCAGTGTCTAACATTATTATACCGACTAGCAAGTTTGAACTGTAATGGTAATACCGACTTCCTAGATATAAAATCTTCCTCTGTAAAGCAATGAAAGCTTCCATTTGCCTAAGCTGTGTATATATATTTATATTCGTAGGCCAAGTTTTGTGTGGAGCACACTTTGATCATATTTGGCATAATCCGTATTTATACACTCATTTAAATTAAATAATATATTTAGAATATCGACGGCGAAGTGCCAATAACTCCTGACATTTTTCGAGAAATTCACTCTTGTTTTGAATTTAAATTCGTTATTCGCATGTTTTACTGAAATCTTTGTTGCAACAGCATTAAATTGAAAACTTATCAAGAAATTAAACTTTTTTGTCAGTTTGTGTATATTTTTGACTTTGTTAGTTAGGTGTTATTGGCACGTAAATCGATATAATGTTTTTAGCTTTAGGGGGAATTTTTCTGTATTTAATGGTTTCCATAATCGAATGTTTAATTTTATTAGTAGTAGTTTAAAAAATTCTTGCCAAATTTTAAGCAATTTTTGTAGATAGTAAGCAATTTCTGAACAAATAAAAGTTTATGTTATGAATAAGTGTTTTATTTACAAATATCCCAATTAGTTACATAGTCTTTTTTGTGAAGTATCATTTCGGTGCAATTTGGCACAGGAATGCCCTGGGTACTGGGTAGTTAATGGACACAAATCACAACTACTAACATCCAAAAATGTATTGACACACACTACTGTGCATTAGTATTAAAAAACAATTTCTTAATAATGTAAGTGCAGAGTGAATGTATAGTTACAATATTATTATTATTTTTACTTAAAATCATCATTATTATTTCTTTTATTTCAATAAATACATATAAATTATTTTTTTAAATATTAGAACATAAAATATATAAAAACATTTACAAAAAAAATGTATGTCCACCGGTATCGGGAACAGGGTCCAAGCTACCGGAAATCGCCATTTATCATTAATTTATAAAAATTTGTTGTTATCATGTTTTGACATACTTAACACAATTTATTTCAATTATGATTGCTGTGCAATTATATTATAATGATTCAATACAAATGAAATTACATCATATTAACACGAATAATACTAATCAGTAAGATTATAGTCCCAGAACATTACTATGACTAATTCAGAATTAATATACTTCAATACAATGATTCTACCCAAATAATTTTAGATATTAAAGAATATACTGGAAAACGTATGTAAAACTAATCACAAATTTGGCCGTTGTCTACTTTACTACACTAGTGTAACTGTCACTATGCATACTGGCTAAGACTAACTGGCGAAAACTATTTTGTTACACACTCATATTTAGTCATAATAAATACCTACTTAGGTGTTTACAAGGCAGATATAGTGGTACGTAGGGTCAGGTACGTAGTACACGCAATCGGCGTGCGTGTATGACCAGTTGTATAGTCATAAACGAGGCAAGAGGAGTATGTTAGGCTCGTAACAGGTGGCGTTCTGTCGTTTCTGTCTACCTGGTATTTACATACTAACTTAGGAAAATACATCCTGAATCTATTAGCTTTATCTCTGGCTTACAAAATATTATTAACACTTTAACCGCCCCAGTCGGATTAATACTACAAACGTCATCGTGCCAGTGCCGCCTCAGTCGATACGACTGAGAACCTATGTTCGTTCTTAGTTTTATTTCAATGCAGGACCCTATTTGTTGTGGGTATATTAACTTTTTGATTTATGAGCTGGGCGCTAGGGGCATGCCAATCGATATAAAACTAAGCGGTCAATAAGTTAAGGATCCAAATTGGCAAAGCACTACATCTAACTTTAACTAGAGTCCAAACCTGCATGACAGTTTTTTAATTTCAAACTTTATGCTGACTTTAATGACGTTCTGAGTACAGAATTGACAACCTAGAAACGGACCTAAAAAGAAATGCATTTCTACACAATATATTGGGTTCTTCATTCAGAAACAGAAACTGGCTGGTGATTTCAACCAGACTAAATAAAAAACCTTGTGTTGTAATAAGTTGTATGTCTTGTTACAAGTTTATTCTTAAAAAAAATCGTTAAAGTACAAAACATAGAGCCTGTTATTGAAATAACACCCTAACAGAAATCGAAATACAGTTTCTTTTTACAAAACTAACAACTTAGTTAAGTCAGACAGTGCACCACATGCGACTGTTCCTAAATTGTCCTAGGCTTATAAACATTTAGTTTTTTCTTTATGTTAATATTAGTTTTAAGATTGGTGTTCCCAGAGTCTAAATAGTTGTGCCAAAGTGTTAGCATAATCACCCTATAAGGTTCCCACTGCTGAAACACAGGCCTCCTCTCTCTAAGAGGGAAAAAGTGTCAGTGTTAGATATACAATAAATTGATCTTACCCTATATATGATAGGACTATATCCCGTCGCCAGTCTAGAACAAAAAACTTTCATGGCGCGTCCTGTCAGCAATTCTGGGTGCGATCGCGATACAATATATAAATGGATATGAAGTTACTATTAAAGATATGTGATACCAGTAAAGTCATAAAGTAAATATAATAATATTGTTTTTTTTTTGTGTAATCCACTACTATACCACTCACCAATGCATGAAGGTTCCCACAGACAAGCGCAACAAGACTCTTGTAGAACAATATCCATGAAGTTTTCATAGAAATTGATCTACTAGAGTCATTTTGCACAGTCGGTCCTATTCACGGGAGCCTTAAGAGTCAACGAAACAAATTTACCATCATAATTTCAATACTGACATCCCATCATCAAAATACTACATAACAAAAGACAAAAAGATAACTTGCTATTGATTGAAGTAGTCCAATCAATAGTAAACATTTAATTTTGTTTGGTTTAACGTTACTATTGATCAGAATCACTGTCATCAATAGCAACACCCACCAATCAGAAAAAGTCATGGTACGTGTTACTTGAAGTGTGCACGGGCTTCCTCTTCAACCTCTCTTTAATCAAGTCACATGGAGATTTTGTGCTGAAGTCAAATCTGACTATATTTGTTGGAACCTTTTCACGCAAATACGGTGCAGCCACAGGTCTCAAACGAGAAGTTAACACTTTTCCAAAGGGTGAGCACTTTCCCATCTTGATTCTCTCTTTCAATATGTATGACAAGTCAGTTTTAATAGGTAGTAATGGCTCAGGTTTTGGTGGTGGTATTGATTCTTGCGATCTTGCACCATTCGGAGAAGGAGAATTGCAAATGTACTCTTTGTAGTCCAAAACCAGTGATTCAAAGGAACTGCTGGGGCTGATGACTTCCTGAGCCTGTTGTGGTTCAGGTTGCCCAGGTTTCTGCACAGCTTTCATCAGGTCAATCACACAGTTTTGCTCCTCTAGTACCATCTTCCTCATCTCTTCTTGTAGTTTCTCTTGTTCAATCTCTTGTTGCTTTTTGAGCTCTTTAGCTTTGAGCATGTTGGACAACTGCTCTGAGAGAACATTGGTGATGGGGCTCTCACTCAAACTGAATGACGGGATAGGTAATCTTTGTGGTGGAGATGAGAGCCTGGTGTCTGATAATCCCCGTGGGAGATTTAACATCGGCATTGGTAACGATCCGACGGGCCCATCTTCGCTGGGACTGTTGTTCAAATTACACTTCGATAAATGACTGTCCACCAAAGCAAGAAGAGACGTAAACGAACTTGAATCAGTCATCTTGAATAACAATCCCCTTTGTTCTCAAAGTCAAACAAAAAATTTGGACATGATTCAAACCAAAACACTGCACTACAACACTAGGCAATGAATTTACAGGATTTATCAAATTAATGCGTCATTTGAAGTAAGCACATCTGTGAAACAGCTAAAGATAAAGTTACGCAGTGAAACTGTGAAACAAACAAACAGGAATGTTGATGACATCTATTCACAGAATATAAATAAATACCCTGGCGCATCTAATATCATCTCTATGGTTGATAAAATCAATGAAACTCTAACCATAGACAAGATTAATTTTTTGTGCCTTAAATGACCTTGAAACTCTTGAAAGGTCGTTACTAATAAAGTTTACCACATAACCGGACTATCCTATCCTGTGGCCTCAAAGCCTTTGGGGTTGAATTTCTTATAATACAAAGCGACTGCAAGCTAAGGGCGACAGCCCTGTAGGGTACAAAACTCGGCTTAGGGTGTCGTTGGACAGGCTGGAGGATCAGATCTGGATAGTTATTACTAACTGGAGAATTTAAAAGTACAGGCTCCGCTACAGCACAGACTGACACTTCATCGAGCAAGAGTCAGAGGGGGGACAATTTAGTCAGGGTCGTTGTGAGTAACCTTGTTGGTGAGCTCGGAATGAAGGAAGGCTTTTCTTGTGTTTGTGTACTGTACTAGTGGCTCTAGGGAAGTCCAGACTCTGCACGGCAAACTTTGCTAATTTTGGAGACGGTATTTGCTAATATTGGGGTTAACTCCCGGTTTCGAAAAGAGGACTGCTTGACTCTTGTCGGGATTGACTTAGATTCTTCAATTTCTAAACCACGCCACCTTCTTGCGGTTTGAAGACTTTAGTTGTTTAGATTGAAGAGTGAGAGCGGGTCAAGGACCATAGACAAGAACTTTTCTTACAACACAAGTACCTGCTATTTCTGCACATACAAAAATATATATATTTCAGCAAAGGTTGGTTGTTTGGATGTTTCTAATTTTTATTAGTAACTTGAAATATTCATTCCAGTTTGAAAATGATTCTAGAGATAAAAAAAAACAACATAAAAGTTGACATTTAAATTTCATGAGCGACAACATTGTTATCAATGTAAATTCGTGAACGTCATAGTATAGATAGTTAGTCTGTGGTGCAACGTAAGACGGAGTGCTTCGCGACTGAATCGGGAATCGGGAAACTTTATAGCAAGTCGTGTTTTAAAGTTGTTAAAATTCTTCCGAACGAAAATCTTTGCTGATATGCGCCATAGTGAGTTTCTGAAACCGGTTTCCTCGTCCTGCGCTAATAATGCCAGGCGCAAAATATGAACAGCTGCCTTTAAAGTCAGATGGTGATGAGGACGTGTTTACAACCAGGCCGAAGCCGAAATGGTCTGATGTGTGCGTTCAGAAGAGCGTGCTGTCCTTGGGTCTGATTCTCCTCTACTTCTCGCTGTCTATTGGCCTCACATTCTACCAGAGATGGCTTCTGACGGTAAGGCTTCTGTTATTTATCAGTTACAAACTGTTTGCTTTACTTTTTAGTTGTATTCTTTTTTTTTTGCGACGTGTTTATAAAAGTTGCTCGCTGTGTTCGAACTTAAGTTTGCCGCTGTGCGTACTTTGGCGTAGTATTCAGAGAGGTGAATGTTAGTGCAGTGCTGTTTAGTGTTATAATATTATTTGCTAGTTGTTGTCTTGTTTATCTGGCATAGCAGTATCTCACGCTGGGTTTCCCCTTGTTTTAGTTACGTCACCAAATGTTTTGTTGATTAGAAATATGATAACCATACAAAGCCAAAAAATATTATTTAATGCACTTATTCATTGTGTTTGGTATGCTGAACATTTTTTTTGATATGTTATTCCTCTAAATGTTTGTTCTAGGACTAAGAATTACTTTCTGTTATGCTACAGTTCAGATTATAAAACAACAATAATCTGAGTGCTACAGTATCATTCCCATACAAACACTTCATAGACAACTGAAGTCCATGATTTGTTTGTTATAATAGACACATTAATCATGGACTTATAAAATAAATTACTTTTATGTGTTTACATAGAACCTTAGCTAAATAGTTAGTTGCAAACAGAAAAAAAAACAAACAAACTACATATTATTAAACAACAAACAATTCCACAATAAATTAATAATAGTTATTATTATTGAAATAATTATAGATCCTGTTATATTATATAGAGACATGTCTAGACTGCAGGTAAAAGATATAATTTACTTTCCAATGTTATAGTTATTGATAGTGTTGGTTTTATCTTAATGTAGTAGATACACCAACTTTTATTTATTCACAAAACACAATGTCTTGTAAGACAAATATAGTTTTTTTTGTTGTTGTAAATTGAGTTAATTTTATAAAAGTAGGCACTCTTATTAGAGGAATATAGAAATACTATGAAGTACTTTAATAATTATATTATTTTTCAATGTTTTGAAAATATATCAACATATTTAAATTACCTACTGTTATTTTAAAGATGTAAGAAAGTATTTTAAAGACCACTAAAAACTGAGTATAAGGCTTACTTTAATATCTGAGATACCTACTCAAATTAAAATAATGATTTATTTATTTGTCTGCATTTGCTGATTTTTTTTTTTTAAATAACAAATAATGTTACCAAACCAGTAATTGAACTCATCAAAACTCAGACAAAAATGTTTAAATACATATTATGTTGTTCTTATCAGACATACCTACTCACAGACAGTAAATAAGTAATTAATTATTTTTATTAAGTCAAAATAATTATTTTCTTGACATCTAAATCCGAAATCACCACAAAAATACGAAAAATATAGAAACCATTAACAAAAAAGAGTTTTTTTGCATAAAATGTGCAAAGTTTTCTTGAAAACCACCATCTGTTACTTATATTGTTTTCAACTAGAAATATTGTTGTCATAATGTTTGCTAAGATACATTGAACTAGTAGATACGCGAACATTTCTATGTGAACAATGTATTTGTACCATTACATCAGAGGGGTGCACAGATTTTTTAGACAGGGTAGGCAGAAAAATAAAAAAAATAACAGAATAACCGATTGCTGTACCTACACAGCCTGCAACCTGTGAGACAATTAAATGAATCATATTGTTTTGTATTTAATTTACGATTGACATTTAGTTTGTATTCATTGCAAATCTGGTGTACAGATGCCAGCACATCAAGCTACCCTAAAGTGTCAAATTTTCCCAATTGAACATGAACCTTATGCTTATGCAATAATGTTGAAAATCTATCGAAGAAATTTGACAGTTTCGGGTAGCTCGATGTGCTGGCGTCTGTACAACTAGTTTTCACGATCACTTGTTTGTTTTTTTTTTCACCGAAAGATAGTTTTGAAAACGCTACATTTTTTGTTTTCTCTATACACACATCACCTGAACAAGTTTTACACTGAAAATTGTCTATTTTTCGCACTATTATCAACGTTAAAAAATACCTGCTATCCTAACTCACAACCAAAACAAATAAATCAAAATAAACAATGGCGTCGAAATATAAAATAATACGACAAATAAGTAATGGTTGTTTAGATAGCGACAATTCAATGAAACAATGCTACTTTTAAATAGTCGCATAACCAACTTTGTTCGGAAAACTTCGGTAAGTTTCGTAATTCGTCGTGTTAAAAGCCACGGACTATCCTGTACGGTTGTGTGCGTTATTTGTTACATTGTGTGCCACGTATGTATAGGAACGCACACCTAATAAATCTGTATGAGCGCGAAAGCACACATATAAACATTATGACGCGAGTAGTTTGTCTCTCCCGAGGCCCGAGGCACTCAGCGACGCTAGTGCATCGCAATGCGAAGTTGCGTCAAATAGTACGAACGAACTCGTCGATGATAGTAATGATACGACCAACGCTCGACAGGTGGAGCTGATTTGTGAATAAAGATTTTTTGTTTATTTATAAAATAATATTAGTTTTAAATATTTATCTGATTTTATTGATTTTAATTTTCAACAGTTAGGTATACCCCGAGCGGTCCTAAAAAGATTCCAAATACCGTAGCACCCTATAACGTTAACAAAACCCATTTCGTAGACATAACAACAATACATGAAGGCACGATCATAAACTAGGTGTAAAGGACATCGATCATCATCTGCCCTAGCCTTTTCCCAACTATGTTGGGGTCGGCTTCTAGTCTAACCGGATGCAGCTGAATACCAGTATTTTGCATGGAGCGACTGCCTATCTGACCTCCACAATCCAGTTACCTACTGGGTAACACGATACCCCTTGGTAAGACTGGTTGTCAGACTTTCAGGCTTCTGACGACCCGTAACGACACCCGAAATGACAGCCGGGACCAACGGCTTAACGAGGTTTTCGAGTCACGGAGGGGTCTTGGCACGTAAAGATGGTCACCCATCCACGAACCAACCGCGGCAAGCGCAGCTTAACCTGATCGATCGCCCCGTGCGGCTGTTATTACTTAGCCACAAGCCCCTTGGAGGACAAACGACATCGATGTTAGCTAACATACTAACAGTAGGAACGGCTTTCATATTGACAGCTTAACTACATTCATTTCGTTATTTCTAGAAAACCCCTCAAAAAGGTGTTTTCTTAAACCAGTGTATACACTGACTGGCTTTAAAATTATTTACGGTTAAAGATATATCTTTAACCGTAAATAATTTTAAAGCAAAAAAATAAATGATATTTTCAAGTCTTTTTTGAATAGAGTGATGGAACTCAAAACAAAATTAAACATACTTTAATGCATCAAAAAAAACATCAAAGCTACCTCTTAATTTTCTTTAAAACCAGTTTATCCCTTCAATAACAATTATAATTAATAATATACCATACAATTCCAAATGCCAAACTGCATCCGGAACTAATTTTATTTGCATTTTTACGACAATGCTTGCTCATTTATTATTCGAATTTATTACAACAGAATTGAACCCGTATCGGATAGCAATAAGAACTAATATCGCTCATAACGACAATATTTAAAGTTACCTGGGCCTTAAAGTTGTTGAACACACAAATTTTTCGAACATATGATGCAATGGATTGCTTAGCAATAACCATTATATCCATCAAAATGATTCAGATCCTGCACCCTAATTGCATAACATGCGATTAATCGTAATCGGTTTCATTTTGACAGTTCAACAATATTCATTGCGTTATTTACGTTGCTGAGCAGACACATTTTTCGAACATATGAAGCAATGGTTTAGCCATCCGTTTCAAAACGAAACAAATTATGATGAATCGTGAGTTACGCAATTAGGGTGCTGATTAATGTGTTACGCATTAGGGTGCTGTTCCGAACGCGTACAAATGACCGCGGCGTTAGCTTACAAATTCGAGGCGAATGATAATGTTGAAACCGCACGTCAGTGTGCGGGCCTGTCCGGGGTAGTGTCCATAACTCCACGTGCAAGCACGTATTTTACGTCAGTTATTATAATATTTGAAAGAGAGAAAATAAACAACATTTATTTAGCATAAATACTAAAAGGAACCTGGAACACAACAAACATATCTGCAGAAGATAAATAAACCTGGACAAGTGCGGGTCGGGCTCGCATACGAAAGGTTCGTACGGAACCTTTTTCGGCGTTTTTTACCAGACAAGGTAAAAAACGCCTAAAAACATACGATTCTTGTATGGAAACCCCTTTAATTTTGTAACTTTGTTTATATTTTTATTATTTGTTGTTATATCGACAACAGAATAACACCTTGTGTTGTCTAGGTACCTATTAAGGATCATGAGATACAGCCCGCTCACAGACAGATGGACAGCCGGACAGCGGAGGCTTAGTAATAGGGTCTCGTTGGTTACCTTCGGGTACGGAACCCTAAAAATTAAAAATCAGATAAAAAGTGAAGATACAATTTTTAACAACGAAAGCCACTGCTATCGATAAAGACAATGTGAGTGCTTCAAGGCTTCCTCAACCAGGCGCGAAGCGACTGCGCGACGCAACACTCACAGAATAATGTCTATGAAATCTTCATGGAAATTGTTCTACAAGTGTCACGTCGCGCTGTCGCGTCGCGCCTGTTTGAAGGTGCCTTTAGGGTCAATTCTCACCGAGACGCGATGCTGCGCGCACTTTTTAAGATAGCAACAGATTATCTAACTTATTTTTTATTTTATTTTTTTATTACTAAATGGGCGCTCTTGACCTCGATCACGCCTGATGGATAGCTATTGTTGAGGTCTATGATGGATCGAGCGTGCCCAGAAATGCCTGTTCACTCTTGTTCAAGGCACTGGGTACTCCCACGCATCGACGAAACACAGCAAGCCGTTTGATGCCGACGCTTGACTCCGGTGGGAGCACCCTCCCACCGGAGTCAAGCGAACCAGGCACCGCCGCAAGGGAAGAATTGGCCAGTCATCAAGATATTGGGTGTGACTGTCCAGGATGCGCCGAGCGCTCAGTTCATTCGAATTACTGGTGGAACAAATTGCGCTACACGAGGAGGCTTCTTCATGCATCCCAAAAAAAAAATTACAACACGAAAAGGTATAGTTTCTCTACAAGCGCGAAAACGTGTCGAAGAACGCTGAGATGCACCGTGTTGTGCAGCCCGTATAATTTATTTTGAAGTAAATAAGATCTATTTTGTAACGTCGCGTCGTGTCGCGTCTCGGCGTGAACTGACCCTTGGCTCGTTGTCAACTACTTTTACATAATATGATAAACGGTTGCATATTCACCTAAAGTTGAGATGTAGACTAATAAGGAACGCGCTTTTGTATCCAAAAAGTCTTAATTTTTATGTAAAAAATAATATGTTTTAACTAAACACACCACCCCTACTCTTTCAGACTTACACTCTACATACAAATCGGGGTAATCTATACATACATACAGATAAATAAAATTGGAGCGTCTGTTTGTAATATTAAAATAACTGCTTTTTACTAAATGCTTAAGGATGTATACACGGTACATATACCAAAATATTTTTTTTACTATTTTTGTCTGTCTGTTTGTTCCGGCTAATCTCTGAAACGGCTGGACCGATTTTGATGGGACTTTCACTGGCAGATAAGCTGATGTTATGAGTTACTTAGCCTACTTTTATTTTAGAAAGTTTATTTATTTTTATTAATATACGTTTTTTTAATTTCCACGCGGACGAAGTCGCGGGCACAGCTAGTTTTAAATAAATATGCGTCTGAATAGTTGTGTAATCCTAATAATTAAGAAGTCGCTTTCATACTATAGACCTGACTACTTATGCACTCCCGGTGTTCCTGGCATTCCGGGTTTTTTTTACAAAACATATTTTTTAAGAAGCCGTTTCCATACTTTCATAACTAAAAACTAACTTTAGGTAAATAGGTATGCGCACGTGGTCGAATCAGGAATGAAGAGATCCATAGGAGAACCAAGGTAACCGACATAGCCCGAAGAATTGCCAAATTTAAGTGGCAGTGGGCAGGGCACATTGCTCGCAGAACAGATGGCCGATGGGGCCGAAAGGTTCTGGAATGGCGACCGCGTACCGGAAGACGTAAAGTTGGAAGGCCTCCCACAAGGTGGACCGATGACCTTGTGAGGGCCGCAGGAGTCCGCTGGATGCGGGAAGGACCGAAGCGGTCGAAGTGTCGGAGCTTGGGGGAGGCCTATGTCCAGCAGTGGACGTCTTTCGGCTGAAATGATGATGATGAAATAGGTATGCATCCGATTAACCGATCTCTACTGACTGATGAGTCTCATATCCAATGCGTACCGTTCTTCGTTTCAATACCTATTGTTAACAGACTGGTTGACTTCTATGGAAGAACACTATCAGTTAGCCTGTTAGTCAGACTTAGACAAAAGAAACCGTCGCCGTCGCTTAATTCAAACACCACCAACTGTGTGGCAATTGGTCACTGAAATGCAATTTATTAATAAAGGTCCCCCAGTGCTTTATAAATGTACCAACTTCTATACCAATAAATACTAAAACTGAAGAATTTGTTTGTTTGTTTTTTTACATTCTGGGACTACCAGTCGGATTTTTTTTTGCATTTGGCCCAATTCTTGAGCAAGGCTCTAGGCTCAAGGCTCAAGGCTTTTTAAAGTCTCCCTTGGCCAAGCAAAAAGAAAAAAAAAACAGAAGAATTTATAGCGCGGGCAGGGCCTTAATTCACTATGACCACTTAACGATTCCTTACTTCGAAACCACGTCAATTTCTTAGATCACACACATCTGCTAATAAATATCGACAAATTGTCTTGGTTGGAACGTAGTGAATAAGACATTTCAATTCCGTACCCGTTACATTGGTTTCTACAAAACACGACATTGACGTAGTTTGAACGTAGTAAGATTCTGCGGGGAATCATTATAACGATACAGAATTGGGGCCCAGGCGATGTGATGCGAACGACACCCCGTCGCTCGCATCAGGGGACCTACTCCCTAAGCACGAAGTCCGTCGTTTCGGTCGAAGTAACGGGCGTTTCCAACTCGAAGGTTAGTTTGGAGCCCGGACTAAGAATGAATGATAACACGGTTTGACAGCTGTCCTACTCCCAATATGTTTTTACCCGTCTAAAAAAGTTAGTTAATGGGGATTGTCTAAAATTTTTAGCCATTCCATTTTATTTTAGTTTTACAAAATTTAGAGCTTGTTGAGAAACTAATTTGAATATTTTGGTGATGGGCTCAATAGTTATTTCATAATTTAATATTTAATCATTGTAAATTTTTGAGATAGATGACGTCATCAGTGGCACAAAAGATCGTTGCCGTTGCCTCACCAGTACATAATTAAAAATTCAAATCTGTCAACACAACGTCATCCATCTCATCTGTTAAAGTGTCAGTAGACGTCATATATAATCGGGCTCTTCCCATTGCTTCACGAGTCTATTGTTCTCGTAAAAATTTTAATTAATACTTGACTTCCCTACGGGTCCAGAATAATTATTAAATATGGAAAAAAATCACACGAGTGTGTCAGCTTTTTAAACGTTTTATGCCTCCGAAGTACCAGGTTGTCATAACTCGGTAGGAGCATACCTAACATAGTGATATCAGCTAGAAAACGCTTTACGCCGTCGAAGTACCAGGGTATCATACCACGGAAGGAGCACATCTAACATAGATGTGTCAGTTAGAAAGCGCTTTATGCCTTCGATGTACTAGGTTGTTATAAATTGCTAGGAGCACACTTAACATAGTGGTATCAGCTAGTATTTATTTATTTAAACTTCTTGCATACAAAACAAAGGTACAAAGGCGGACTTAATGCCTTAGGCATTCTCTACCAGTCAACCAAGGGTGGTAAAGAGATTAGATGGCAGGTGCTTTGATTGAGAGGAACAATGACAAAAAAAACTTAAAAAAAACTGGTTGATTGATTGTCTTTTTAAAAGAAATTGTTTTTACTGATTGTACTTTGGATACATCTGGTGGACCCGTTGGGAATTCATTGAGAAGCATTTGAAACATTATAATTTTTTCATGGACCCGGTGGGAAAACAAGAACAATAGAATGGTGAACCAGCGGGAACAACCCGAAATAAGGGGACCAAATTTTTTTATGTAAGTAATGCATACAGCATAACATAATGATAGAGTAATGAGATTTATACGAGATCATGAGGCAAGTCGCAGGAATAATAATTGTAAAAAATTTATAAATATGTAAATTCACATGTTTAAATTTTTGACATTTATATTAATTTGACACTTGTCAGAACATAGAAAATACTTGTCACTTACTTTTTATTTTCTGCGGCAAAGATACAAAATTGTACGGCCAAAGCTGACGTAATTTGAAGGGCATACAAGGTCAATCGTATTTTATCAAATATATCAATAAAATATGAATATTTTTCAAGATTTATTAGTCCGTAATGATCAGTAACACTATTCCTCGAAATGGTTTTTCAATTACGACATATTAAAAAATATGAACAATGCCCATTGGCTTACAGGATTCACTAAGAAGTTTCGAACTACTTTCGGACGGGCCCGTATCTTCGTTGACGGAGTTAGAGAGTAGGCCCCTAAATAGCCTGCCCGCGCTGTTTCGAGTCGGGGGAATAAGAAATTTCACGTCGACGAAGTCGCGAGCATATCTACTACTGCATCAAGAGTTAACCAGTGTACTTAAAGTTTAACAACACGAAGATAATTCGTCTCTTTCGTGTAACTGCGGCTACTGCTACTCGCGGAAGTACTTTCTTTAGATTTCGTAGATTTCTGCATTCCGAAATATGGTCGCGTTACGAGTATATCTCGTGTAAAGAGCTCTGCTCCTAAGGCTAAGCTATACAAAGCTGCAGACCTTAGCATGTTCCAAACGGACTAACGAATGCACAGAATAGCCCAATATAACGACGTACCCTAAGCTACCAGGCTCACTTCGTCAGTAATAGGGGGTGCCTATTGCCAACAATCTTGCACAACCTGGGAATCTGGAACTCCATGGTCAGCGGGAGCGCTTTCGGCCACTAGAGCAAGGAGGCAATACCTCTCCCAAATCGAGCAAAACTATGGTAGATTTTTCCTCGGTTACCGCTCCGCTTGCTCGCACACTTGTGGAAAGTAAGCCAGATAAAGCAATCGAACCAGTGGATATTCTAATACGTCATCAGTCGTTTAGTCACTTCGAGAATGCAAAATATTTGACGTGTGCATGCTCAAGGCAGTCAGGTCTCAGATAATATTGAAACGACAGTAAAGATAGCAATGGTAATTAATGGCTGTGTTAATTAGTTTAGCTTTTACAAGCATTTTTATTATTTGGAGTGAAAAAAAAATTCTAACTTATTTTTTAGGATATTCTACCACCTATTTCACTGACTGATAACGCACAGCCTGGAATCGCAGGGTATCGTCATCGTTTTCCCAACTATGTTGCGGTTGGCTTCCAGTTTAAACGGATGCGCCTGAGCAACAGCATTTTAAATGGAGCGACTATTACCTACCTGACCTCCACAACCCAAGAAACCCCTAGGTAAGACTGGTTGTCAGAGTTTCGGGCTTCTTACGACTCGTAAAGACTGTCAAAGATCCACGAATGACAGCCGGGACCAATGGCTTAACGTGCTTTCCGGGGCACGGAGGGGTCTTGTTATGTAAAAATGTGGTTACCGATCCACGGACCAACCGCGGCAAGCGTAGCTTAAACTGATCGTTCGACCCATAGGCTGTTATTACATCGCAGGGTCCAGAAGTTTGAAAGTTTGCACAAGGACAAGAGTTCCTTAAATATACCCAATTAAAGGTGAAAATGCAAGATTTTCATTCACCACAGGACCGTTTGTAATTTTTGCCGATGACAAATTCCATCGGGCGGCTTATTAGGCAACTTGCACGAAGACAATATTTTTTTTGGGTTTTGAGACAACCGCAAAAATAGGTATGCGGCGATTGGCACGTTTTGAATTTTATTCAATAAAGTTACTAAAAAAAGTTTACTGGATGGAAGTACATGCAATAAAGTGCATAAAATTCAAAACGTGCCAATTATTGCCTACTACGGTTTTTAAGAGTAGTCGATTCCCTCACAAATAATTCTAACTCGAAACGAGTACGAGAGTAACTAGTGGCCTATAGAAAATAATAAATTATTTAAGTTGCGATTCGCCCGATTCGGGTAAATGTACATTCATGCAAATCGACTAATACGCCATCGGGCACACGGTTTGCCTTCCAATAATGCCATACCAAGAGTTTTAATTAAACCTGTCACTGCATAAATCATTATCATACCGCGATTTGATAAATCAGCAGGAACAGTACCGCCCACACACATTTTAGGAATCGTAGGTAGCTACTCATCTAGCCTTGGAATGAAATAATTGATGAGCAAGTGTAAGCTACACAATCCAGTCAACAGGTATGTCGGCACGTTCATACGATTATAATTAAAGTGCAGCTATTGTGGTATGAAAGACACACCATTAAGACTAGAATTAGGGACCAATTAGTTCAACCAGGCATCAGACTGGCTAAAGTAGACTCATCCTTCATGGGGTACCTACTGTTTAAAACGTTACAATAAAATACCTCCCCACATACTCCCAACTGAATGAAACGAAATTTAAATCTTGTATGAAACGCACACTATGCAGCCGTGCTTGTTATAAGTTGGAGGATTACATCGCTGACAAAAATGCTTGGCTAAACGCTGCTTGCCTGCTTGTCGTGCTCCACAAGATACATTAATATTTTTGGAGCTGCTGAAGACTGTAAAAGCTAGATATCTTTGCATTGTATAAATTCAACTTTTAATATTGTATAATTGCATAGCATACATATACTGCATGCACACATGTGAGCACTATGTTCCTACTATAAAGCTAACATTAACAGGGTGCGTCTTTCTTTGACTTGAATCTGCCCTGGCAGCTGAGAGTATGTCATACTCACTCAAAAGTCCCGCTGGTGGTGGCGTGTGTTGAATCATTAAGTTCCCTTCAAAATGGTTGAGCTGAATGGTGCTAATCCATACGTCATGTTCGTGAACGGGCGCCGCCAGTAGGGACTGGTACTCTTAGCTCCCACGGCTTATTTAAATTTCTGAATTGTTATTTAATTTTTGTTTTAATTACGGACGCTTTTAATGTGCACGTCTTTTTACATCGTTCATCATCATCATCAGCCTACAGCAGTCCACTGCTGGACATAGGCCTCTCCAATTTCACGCCATTTAACTCGATTCTCGGCAACTCTCATCCAGTTACTACCAGCAACCCTGCGAAGATCGTCACTCCACCTAGCCTGGGGGCGTCCTACCTTACGTTTTCCGATTCGCGGTCTCCACTCAAGAACACGTCTACCCCACCGGTCATCGGTTCTACGACTAATATGGCCGGCCCATTGCCACTTCAGCTTGCTAATTCTATGAGCTATGTCGACAACTTGGGTTCTCTGCCGGATCACCTCATTCCGGATTCTATCTTTCAAAGATACTCCGAGTATAGCTCGTTCCATAGCTCGCTGAGCAACTTTGAATTGATGGACCAGCCGTACCGTGAGTGTCCACGTTTCGGCTCCGTAGGTCATAACAGGTAGGACACACTGGTTGAAGACTTTAGTCTTCAGACTCTGCGGAATACGCGACGAAAAGACTCGACGAAGCTTCCTAAATGCTGCCCAACCCAGCTGAATTCTTCTGTTAGCCTCTTTCTCAAAGCTGTTCTTACCAAACTGCAGAGTTTGCCCGAGGTAAACGTATTCTCGAACAACCTTGAGAGCACCGCCATTGAGAGCAATCGGTCCCGGAGCAACGTGATCGTTGAACATAACCTGAGTTTTGTCCAAGTTCATCCGGAGACCAATGCATACAGAAGAGTCAACTAGGTCGTTCAGCATCTGCTGCAAGTCCTGCAGCGATTCAGCCAGTATAACGATGTCATCTGCAAATCTCAAGTGTGAGATGTACTCGCCGTCGATATTAATACCGCGTCCTTCCCAGTTCAGCGTCTTGAACACATCCTCCAATGCGTTGGAGAACAATTTTGGGGAGATGACGTCTCCTTGCCTCACTCCTCGACGCAGGGGGATATGTTCAGTTCGGCGGTCCTGAGTTTGGACGGTCATTGACGCGTTTTCATAAAGACATCTCAGCACTTGGATGTATCGCCAGTCGACTTGGCATCGCTGCAGAGACTCCAAAACAGACCAGGTCTCGATAGAGTCAAAAGCCTTCTCATAGTCCACAAACGCAAGACACAGCGGCCGATTATACTCTTCGGACTTCTGTATAATTTGCCGCACTGTGTGGATGTGGTCCATGGTGCTGACAACGTATATGCAAAATTTCGGTATGATCGGTTCAGTGGTTTAGGCGTGAAAAGGCATGCAAAAAAGCATTTATAAGCTAGGTGGATTAGGATAGCAGTTTGAGGCCGACATACAGGATTGATCTACTCTAGCTCATGACAGAGAGGAGTGGAATGGAGAGAGGGAGGCTTTTGCCCTGCAGTGGGACAAAATAGTCTAAAAATAAAATCCTACTATCCGACATGATCTTACTATTTTAAGTGTGAAAGTTTAGATGTTTGTTACTCAATCACACCAAAACGGCCTAACAGATTTGGATGAAATTTGGCACACAGAAATGAAATGAAATTAAATGAAATGTTTATTTATGTAAGTAGACCTTTCTAACAGCCCCACTCAGAGACCCCTAACGGTTACTTAGGGTGCTACTTAGTAAAAATTAAAAAAAGTTCACTCCCAGAGTCAGTTAACGGTTCATTAGTGGCCCTTAATGAAAATTAAAGTTAAGTACAGCAAGACCTTTACTTAACTTGTTAATGATTGATTTTTACAGTTACGATTGAGGTTATATTTTTATTTTTACCAGTGAATTCGCTTTTGCATTTATTTAAAAGCAATAATGACTGATTTAGCGACTTCATTGAGTTTGTGGACTATGCCAGAAGATATAGAGAAGTAGGACCAAGGCGGTATTTTCGAGATTATTCTGATCCCTTTACTAAATACTCTATTCAAGAATGGTTTTACAGTAATGGTTTTACAGTGCGACAAGCCTTGGTTGAAAGGTTTTTTACTTAAATATTGTTTCCTTTATCAATAAAAATGCATATATTAATCAAATAATAATACTTTTATTTTATGTTTCACCAAAAAGTGTCGAAAGTGTTAGGATGACGGTTTTTCAACAGATGTTTTGGGTCGGTTGTTGTTTATTTGAAATCTATAGAAACACATCTTGTGCCGATAACAATACCTGCAGAAACTGTTATTACAAACTATTAAAAGTATTAATAAAGAACTAAAAGGGAACACCAATATATTTATCAATAGGCGCCGACAAAGATCTTCGTGCACGTTAATAACAAAACATTACGGAAATAATTAAACAATTAATTCTATTACTAGGCTCAAGCAATAAACAAATACCAAAAAATCCCGAGTTGCTGTGAACATCTGGATACTTTCTAAAATGCTCAGGTACTAAATGGTAGGTGCCAATTTTTTCCCAAGATCTTAATTATCACGTATATATAATTTAAAATTCACAACACAAAACGTTCTCGCCTGGTGAATGAAACACAAACGAAAACAAAACAATAATAAAATATTCCCTGATTTGACATTGGCAGATGGCAATGATGCCATACCAAAAAGGTGGCAAACGCTTTAACTTATTTAAATAAAAATAATTGTTCCGCTTTGTATTTTAGTCAAAAATTACAGTTAAAGAACTGATTATCACTTATATTACTACGAATAATAGTTTTCAACGTGTTTATATAAACTTTTTTGTCGTTTAATATCAACTGTTTTTAAATATGGCTACACCAAGGCTTTATCGACATGATATCGATATGACGATTTGGAGATGCTTCGCCCTACGGATACTTAAATCTGTCATTTGCTAATGGACGCTTAAATTATGTCTCTGGGATGTACCATTGATTAACGGATTTAATGCTAATTAGTTAAGTACTCATTAGGACTAATTTAATGTGGCTTTCTGAGTGTGGCTGTAAGACACGTTTAAACGTCAAAATTTTGTTGGTCAATATTTTAAAAACTAGATGGCGCCGGCATTTCCTAGCTGACTGTTCCATGAGAAGAAAAGCCGAAACAAACTCAGAGGTGGTCTCTTTTAAAGTTTAAACATTATATTATTTGAATTTTATATGAGTCTAACAATGCAGGGCCATGTCTGGAAGGGCCTTTTGAAGAAAGAGCCATTGCAGCTTTGAGCTGACCTGTCCCAACAGACGGCATGTATGTATCAGTCACCGTGTAGCTAAACCCTTTTTTATAGAGCTCAACGACAAGTCACAAGACGCTACCAGATCTGCAGGACATTTGCGTAGGCCATTTACAAAATACTTAAAACCACCAGACGAGTAATAAAGTCATGTGTTCAATCTAGCCTGCATAGTACACACATTAACAGTCAGTTTTATCTTTAAATGTCATCAAAAATAATGTCACGTAAATCAATACTTAAATATAAAATATCAATAGTATTCTAATACACTAATGGCTTTATTCATAAAAAGTTATCGAACATCTAAACAGTTGCTAATGTCTGGTTTCTCTTTGAAAACCAGACATGTAGCTTGTATGTGTAGCTTATAATAGTTTGTTGCTTGAGGGGTACATTGGAGCAACTTAATTAATCCCAAGCCTTTTTGTCATCCAAGTAATCTTTAACTTTATAGAAACCTTTTTGACAGAGTTTCTGTTTAATAAATGATTTAAATTTATTGAAGCTTAGTTCTTTAACATGGCTTGGGAGTTTGTTGTAAAAACGATTACTTTGGCAGTTAAATGAATTACAAATTTTTTGGAGCCTAGTCATGGGCACAATAAGTAAATCTTTATTTCTAGTATTTATGCTATGAATGTCGCTGTGTTTAGAATATACATAGATTAATGTTCTTTTTAACATAAATTAGGTTCTCATATACATATTGAGATGCGACTGTCATTATGTTTATTTCCTTAAATTTATTCCTCAGTGAATGCCTGCAACTTAGGTTATAAATTGCTCGAATGGCTCGTTTTGGCAGCACAAATATAGCCTGAATGTCGGCTGCATTTCCTCACAACAAAATGCCGTACAACATTATACTATGGAAATAACTAAAATATACTAATCGAGCTGTTTCTACATCAGTCAAATTGACGGATTTAATAGACCGCGTAGGCTGCAGAGCTTAGCCGCTTCGCCAATTTAGTTATATGTGGGCCCCACTGTAACTTCGAGTCCAAAGTAATACCCTAGAACACAGTGGTGTCCACAAGATCCAATTCCGCCCCAGTTATAAAAACCTTGGTTTTCACCTGCTTAACGTTAGGTGTCAGAAATCGAATGCATTTAGTATTTGTCTCGTTTAATAGTAAATTATGAACACTAAACCAATACCACAGTAACTGTCTGTTGTCGTATAAAAGTGAGGGGAGCATACGGTGGAGGTCTGCCCGGCTTGGGCGGAACACCGCCGTGTCCTCGTGGAGGCGATCGGCGGCGGCGATCTCTCGCATCTGGCCCTAGTCCAGGCCATGGTACGGAGCGAGATTGCATGGGTAGCCGTCACCCTCCTGCGAAGCAGTAATGCTCGCGAAGAGCGAGGCGGCGCACGTGAGGGAGAGGCAGTATATGCGCCCACACGGCCCTAGCCTCCGCAGGAGACGCCCTGGGCATCGGGAATGCCAGCCTGATTCTCGGCCACCGTATGTGCGGGCTTGCGGACGGCGAGTAATGGGTAGATCGCTGCCCGGTAAGGACCAAGCCCGGGTCGACGGCGCGTTGTGTTCAACGCGCGCCTCAAAGAGATGTCAGCACCAACTAGTGGGGTCCGCAAGGGCGGCTGCCTGCCAGGGGTGTGGGTTGTTCGAAAGAGATACCGCGGCCCCTGGAACACAGGCAACTGAGGGAACACGGTGGGTTTTAGTCAGTCAAAAGTCTGACACGCCCTCCTGCTACACTCAGAGCGGGAGAAGTTATTTGATGATATCCCACCCACAAAAAGAAAAGTAACTATCATCATTTCAGCCATCCAGTGTTGTTGGACATGGCCTCCCCAAGGATCCCAACGATGGATATCATTTAACAAAGTAAAGTTTTCATATTCAACTGTCATATTCAATTTAAAATCGATAAGAGCTTTTGTGACGTCTTCATATCTGTCAATACTCCGAAGAGTTTTCACTTCTGGCATCAATTCGATTTCTTTGTCATGTTCAATATTGTAACGTAACTTTGAAATTAATCGTTTCTTGTCGGTGATTTTTAAAGTAATTTTTGGATTTTACAAACCCTTTCTATGACATGCTTATACAAGGTGTAACATAATAAACGCAAGTCCTGAAAGTAGTTTGTCCATAATTGACGACTGAATCGATTTCAGTAACTTTTAGTTCTTAAAGATATTTTTATTTAAAAAATATGTTGTATTTTGCTATACTGACCGTCAACAACCAAAGATAATTAAATCTTATTTTTACGCAATAAGACTCAATTTTTAATGCATAAAGTTGTGTTAGGGTAAAGTTAAACTTAAATAAAGTTAAACAAAGTTCTAAATAAAAACAGCTTAAAAAGTTTTGGTCATTGTATTATGCTTTTAACGCAACACTCTAATTGGGGTGTATGAGGTCTTGCGTTAATTATGTTAAATATTGTTTAAAAACTTCACGATGGTTTAACTAAATCCGTTTGATTCTACATCCTCTTCATAAGTTCATTTTGCTTCAAACGAATAGCCCATCAAATATAGTTTAAAGCGAAGCCTTGTCATGATTCTTTATAGGTATTTCCATTTCATTCTTTTTTACGCGACTGCGGAATGGTTTTAAAGTGCGAATCTTTGGTTAACTTCCAGTTTGATATGAAAAATTATTTTTGCATTTGATAGGAAGTTTATAAGCTATTTAACATCATGCTGCGAGCCTTAGGAGCCGAGCAAAAAGAAAAATAGTCAGAAAGAACGCTAGGCGAAAACGAAGTAAGAGTGCAGAGAGTGGGCGGGCGATATGATGCGACACGGTCGGTGGCCGAAATTTCACGCGATCGTATTCGCGGGCAGAAACTACATAGTAATCAGTATTGCCAACTGCTATGTAACTGACCCACCTTCTCATTTTCAGGACTTCAAATTCCCACTCACAGTGGTGATGTACCACCTCATAGTGAAGTGGATCCTGTCAGTCATCGTGAGGCTGGTCCTTCACATCATCACGGGCACTCCTCAGTTGCTGCTGCCCTTCATGACTTGTCTGAAGTCAGTCGGGCCGACGGGGTTGGCCAGCGGGATTGACGTCGGCTTCTCAAATTGGGGGCTGGAGCTGGTCACAATATCCTTGTATACCATGACCAAGTCTACCACCATCATCTTCATTCTCGGCTTCGCGATTCTGCTGGGACTTGAGAAAAAGGTATGTTTTACTATATTAATTTATTAAGTTTTTCGCTCAGACGTAAAAATATCGCGGCGTTATTTTTACGCGCAATGGATCTTCAACGCACTGCTTAGCGCTGAGAGTTGAAAATCGAAGTCCGTTAGTGGAAATGCTCAGGTGCCGTTCAAGCAAGTGCCGTTCAGATCAATGCCCTGAGTGGAATACCTCTATTTTTCGATGCGCTGGGATGCAAGCACTATTGGATTGTAAATGCACGGTCCAACACCGTGAGTGGAGAATCTAGTGCGCGATATTTTTACGTCATTGCGAACGTGTTCTAACACTGTTTGGTTGCTATACTTCGTTCGCGATTTACTTTCGAATCATATTACCAAATATGTTTTTTTCGAGAGTCCGCTGAGAGTCTGCGGGATGCGGGATGCCGATTGAAGTGGCGGAGCTTATGGGGGACCTATGTCCAGCAGTGGACGTCTTTCGGCTGAAATGATGATGATGAAGATGATGAGATTGCGATTAAGGTGTGTTACGCAACTAGGGAGCTGGTCGATTGGATTCATTCGTATCACTTGTAGAGTTGAAGGTTTTCTCTTTGTGGTTAGTTTTCCAGTGAACTCTTTTGTCTTTGAATTTGCCACTTGAAAATCTTGCGCGCAAAATATTACGTAACATTTTAACCATGGTTATACCGCTTTAGAATTGTACACCGTACCGGGACAAACTCAATAAAGTTGCGAGTGTTTAACGAAGCAGAAAATAACTATATTAACTAAGATGTCGCTCCGGGCGGGGTGCACTGTGGCAGGGAAATTGCTTTAGATACATTTTTAACCCCCGACGCAAAAACGACGGGGTGTTATAAGTTCTACGTGTCTGTGTGTGTGTGTTTGTGTGTCTGTCTGAGGCATCGTAGCTCCCGAACGGATGAACCGATTTTGATTTTGTATTTTGTGTTTGAAAGGTGAATTAGCCGGGAGTGTTATTAAACATGTTTCATCAAAATCGGTTCAGCCGTTTGAAAATTATCAGCTCTTTTCTGGCCGATGAAGGGATTTCAGCATCTTCCACGGGTCTGATCAAGTCGAAATTTGGTATTCTATTATTTCAATGATATTAGACGAACAAAGTAACCTTGAACTGATGCTGGAGTAACACCTGGAATGTCCAGGATACCCAAGTCACTCACCAATAAACAGCAGAAGTATCGTGTTTGGGCTCATTGAAAAGGTCTCAATTAATAGGTTATGGATAAATAGTGATCAGGACGAGGAATGAGGATAAATTAGTAACAAACTCCACTGTGGGACACATACGCAACGCTGCGCAGATTTAAGCGAACTCTTGAGGACATAAGTCACGAACTAAAAAAAAAACAATGATCTCCTGTTGGGTACATATAAAGGGATTAGGTAAAAATTTAAACATTTTAAAAATCATAAAACCATAACCTCAAAATTTTTCAGTAGTCACGTTTTAGGTCTTTATGTGTGAGGAACAGCATGGAAAGTTGCTCATCCTCCATAGAAACAGCCGATTTTCGGACCGGACGGGTATTTTGTCTGGTGGGCTACTGCCCGACGTTGATTCTGGGATGTTGTGTATACGGGGTAAATTTTTAACCAGTGCGCAAATTGCAACTAAATTTTTCGTCGATTATACAAAAAAGAATCAGCTGTTACATTTTGACCGTGTAGGTATTGGACTTTTCTATGAAACATCTGATTTTTTTTGTATAATCGACGCAAAATTTCTGCGCTGGGGTTCTAGAGTGATAGGTATGCTGAATTCATGTTTACAGTTTGCGCACTGGATAAAAATGTATCCTGTATGCTAATATTTGCGGATGCCTTTGCTTGCGCTATGCAGGCTTTGGCGTGACATCAGTGTGATACGTAGTTTGAATATGTAGTACTAGATTACGCCACACTTTTATTACTTTTCTTCATAACATTTTCCCATGTGTTTACTTTTTCCCTGTGCACTGCCACCCATAGCCATCATAGATCAGCATCATAGATTAGCTCCAAAAAACACCATAGAACCATAGTTACGCAAAAGTAATTAAAGGCTCCCATAGACAGGCGCGACGCGACGGTGTGACGCGATTCTGGTATAACAATTTTTATGATGTTTTAATAAAATTTCGTTATAATGGAGTCGTGTCGCGCATGTCAGTGGGACCCTTAACTCAAACTCATCCATTCACGCAAAACGTAACACCTCATTCAATGTAGAGTCGGGGAAGTTAATTGTTTATTAAATTGACTACCAGCTTGAATCTGCACCCGTACATTCGAATCTCAATGTTCATTATTTTACAGTTACTTAAATGAAATGGCAAAATGACGAAGTGTTAATTTGGTAAACAATTAATTTCCCTGAATGTATAAACGCCGTGAGGAAATTTTTTAGTATAAATGTGGACGGCTATAAGGTTAGGGGAAGACCAAAGAAACAATGGATGGACCGTGTCCCATTACCCGAAGGGGACCCTATTACTAAGCCTCCGCTGTCCGTTTGTCTATCTGTCTATCTGCGGGCTGTATGTATCGATGATAGGTAGACAGTTGAAAATTTCACAGCATAATTGATAAACCTTCCTCCTAAATCACTCTGTCTATTGATGAAAACCGCATTAAAATTCGTTGCGTAGTTTAAATTTAAACTATCTAAGCGTACAAACATGAAAAGCGACTTTATTTTGTACTGTGTAAGGATGACGCTGAAAAGTTTGTTTGTTTGAATGCACCATAATCTCTGGCTGCAGAATGAGTCGGGTTTGAAAAGACTATCTATCATCATTGTAAACTTAATCTAAAACTCAAATAAAAAGATTAGTAGTAATAAATTCGGTTAGTAAAAAAACGACTTATTTTTTTTTGTGTCCCGTTTTCGTAGAAAGAATCCCACTTTTTAACTCAAAAAGGTGATAATCCCTTTTTGTCCGAAAAAATCTCTGGCAACGCTGGTGTCAGCTTTAACGCTAATCCCGTATCAGTCAGTTTTGTAATTAAGTCTTCTCGTTGAAAAACTGAACTTACCCTGAAATTAGACACGTTCAGCACCGCATCCTAAATTAAATCAAGCTCAAATATCAACGCGCACCCCGAGGGAGCTATTAGTTTCTCCGAATAACCCTGTGCTCCATCCACTCAACGTTGAAGTGCACTCAGAAATCTCCTCGACGCGAACTGCTCTCTTACTGTCAATAAGAAAGAACTCAGGCATAAAAGATATATCATCTTAGGTGTATGAAGTTGCAGGAATAAACCATATTTGGGTCGAAAAGTTTCTACGAATCCGATGGAATGGAACCATTAAATTAATGATAAATTACTAAGGAGAATTTTATACATTTCATACCTGTGTTGTGTTCATTCAAATACGGATTGCACATAAAAGGCATTTTTGAACGTCAACATTTAAAATATTAAAGTAGAATTGATTCTAGTCGCCCCTTTCAAAATGTACTTTCGTATGGAGAAGAATGGGCGATTAACTACACCAGTGGTCTTTTAAAATGTTTTACATACATTAATTACATAGCTGTATGTGAAAACGATGCACCTAGAATAAAATTACCACACCGCAATAGGTAAAAAGAATCCTACTTAATAATATTATAAATGTGAAAGTTTGGATGTTTGTTACTCAATCACGCTAAAACGGCTGAACGGAATTGAATGAAATTTGGCACTAAGATAGTTTATAACCTGGATTGATACATAAGATACTTTTCATCCCTGTTGTTCCCGTGGGATATTTTTCGATCTCCACGCGGGCGAAGCCAGTAGCAAAAGCTAATTAAAAATAAAGCAATGACAGATAAACGGCAAATAAAACCTAGAGAAATAGTTGACGTTCTCCTTAATAACCTTTACACTGGAAATGTCAAAGGGTGTGTAATTCACAAGAGTGCCCCGAGTGCTGGTGACAAGTTAGTAAAGTGGCCCCAATTCTGGGCCCTAATTCACTATGACCACTTAACGATTCCTTACTTCTAAACCACGTCAATTCTTTAAATCACACACGACATTTGCTAATAAATTCAACAAATTCTCATGGAACATACAGAATAGGGTATTTTCCAATTTATTAAAAACTATTTTAATTTGAAGATTGGTACGAAATATGTACCTAACAGAAAAATAAAAATAAGTTGATTTATATCCATTTTCTCAAATAAAAACGATTTTAATCAAATATATTTTTCGTTGTTTTGAATTTACCGCCAAAACGCTCCCTACGATGACTTTTTATCATGTGACCACACGTGACATCAGCTTTGTGTAAACGGCACCGGTACAAATACTTTGTGTGGCGCAGTTTTAGAAGTATTTGTGCACAGAGGCACCGCACACCAGTTATTACCACTTTCTGTCCATAAAAAATCTTGTTAATTATAAACTCGATAATTCACTTGTTTACAACTGCTTTAGTTTACACAATGTTTACAGACCCACAGTGGCCGCAGTTAATATCTAAGAATATCTATATTATTACTTACTTATTAATTCATACTCATTGATTGTGTTAAGGTTCCTACAAACAGGCGTGATAACTGATAAGACTCACGTAGAACAATTTCTATGAAAACTTCATGGAAATTAAGTGTCGCGTCGCGCCTGTTTGAAGAAGCCTTTATTCTTTAGAGCAACAAAGTGGATTTAGTTATTTCTTTTTAAATTTTGTTTTCTAATATTTAAATGCTGTGCACATTTGTAAGTCACAAATTCACTCTAGATTAAGTCGTTGGAGTGCCATAATTAAACAAATAAACTAATGTTCAACGAAATTAATTGTTACGTTGCAGTGTATAATTCGTTTTTATATTATCTTGAGTAGAATATTTTGAAATCAGGTCCATCAAGCGTTCTAATGAGCTTTATTATTATCATCGTTAACAACCACATTGCAATCCCAAATGTTTAATGTTTAGTTGATTGTTCCATCTTAATAAATGAACAGTAAATCTAATCGCTATAAACATTTGTAACGTAGGCACCTGCTGATAATCTTTTAAAGGCTGTTTTAAATTTAAAAGGCTGGTACAAATATTTAATTTCGTTGTTATTAATTCCGAGTCGATTACCTACAAATGCATCAGCACGTTTGAACGTCAAAATCACATAAATAGTCCTGAATCTCAGCCTAGTTTGAATTAAAAAGAACTTTGATTTGATTTCCATTCCACCCTTCACCACTTCCTTGACTTCCTAGCGGGGAAGAAGGCTCAATAAACGCCCTACGCGACGCGCTGACATGCTCTCTGTTGGATACTCAATTCTCGGGTCAACAGCGACAGTTAAAAATCCAGTGGTCGATAAAATCCCGGTTAGATATTTTTCAAGCGTGCGAACATAACAGCTGTCTGATTATAATTAAAATTAGTAATGATTATAAATCTTGAGTAAAAATTTACCAAAAGGTGTTTTTCATTCCTCGTGTGCATAATGAAGAACATAGTAGGATGCGTTTGTGTATTAACCCATATCAATGGGACACTGAACTGCCAGGGGTGCGGGTTGTTCGAAAGAGATACCGCGGCCCCTGGCACACAGGCAACTGAGGGAACACGGGTGGGTTTTCGTCAGTAAAAGTCTGATACGCCCTCCCGCTCCACCCAGAGCGGGAGAAGTTATTTGATGATCTCCCAACCAAAAAAAAAAAATGGGACACTGAACGAGAAACAATAGAAGTTTTATTGCTATCATGTCTGAGACCTAGGGTTGCCAACCGTACTCTAAAATACAGTATTGTACTTTTTTACTTATGGGTGTACCGTGGGTGTACTCTATAATCTATAACACGAATAGAGTACGCCAAAATACATTTTTTTCATAAACTGACTTTTTGAGGCAAGTTATTTCGTTTTCTGCGGTTTTTCTATATTTTCCACTGTGAGACTATAATTTGTCGGTCATGAACGTGAAGTCGCGAGAAGAGAGGAACAGGGTTGTATAAAATATTGATTAAAATGAGCTCCTAATCTGATATTAACGTAGAATTAGGATTCTTGTAAAATCAATACAAAATGTTTTGTACCGCAAAGTGCTAGAAATACATAAAGAGAAATGATACTCTATTTTACTAATCTGTACTCTTTATTTACTCTCTCTAAAATCAGAATACTCTACTTCGTCTAGAAAAAGTTGACAACCCTACTGGGAGCGTTGAGTGTCCCGCAAAGTCCTGCAGACAGGCGCGACGCGACTCTAGTAAATAAATTTCCATAAAGTTTTCACAGAAATTGTTTTAGTCGAGTAGCGTCGCGCCTGCCTACGGGAGCCTTTAAAGTGCGGGCAACAGCTACAATCGTCACAGTTTTTATTACACCACCGATTACAGAATTAGGTTTATCTTAAACCTCATAAATAAATCGGCATTAGCTTCCGATCAAAAACAACAACTGTCCTAAAGCCAGGGAATATAACTTTTAATCGAATTGACTACCAACTCAAATGGTTCGTATATATTCTAATCACAACTGACATTCTTTGACAGTTGTATGAAATAGCTATCATCATTCATTATCCTACCCTCATCCCAATATATTTGGGGTCGGCGCAACATGTTTTTTTCATCCACACTTCTCTATTAGTCGTCATCTTCATAGTCACACCCTTTCTAACTATATCATCATTCACACAGTCCATCCATCGTTTCTTTGGTCTCCCCCTACTCTTAATAGCTATCGACATTCATACTCAAAACTTTCCTCAGGACATTTTCCTCATTCCTCCGCATCACGTGCCCATACCATGACAACCGATTTCCAAACAACTTTTCCGTTATCGGTGCCACTTTCAGGCTTCCTCTTATGTACTCATTTCTTATTCTATCCATTCGTGTAACACCACACATCCCTCTTAACATTTTCATCTCAGCTGCATGCAATGCCTTGCCTTTCATGCATCCCTTTTGGGGCCCAACATTCTGTATAAAAGGCCTTGACATGGCAAGTTGACGTACATAGGCTGTCAACTTTGCAAAACAATTATTTTCCCTGACTGCACAAATCTACCGATTATAATGTTGAATATTGAGTCGTTATCTAACGTGATTATTTTAATATAAGTAGGTACAATGTTGCGATAAAACTAAACTATACGCATGGGAATGATTCTATCGCCTGCTACTGAACTGCGGTGCAACATCCGTTCATATAGAAGCGCGCGATGCTTCATATAGGTAATTGCGTTCCGGACTATTGTACAGTCATAGGGGTGCCAAAAGCTTACAGGGACAAATTTAATTAGCTAGCGAAACCCCGTAGTCATGCTGGGAAGGCGATCATTAGTCGATTTGCACATTATTCGCACGAATTTACTCGCCCGAACCGGGCTGATCGACACTTGTAAATAATGTATTATTTTCTATAAGCGCATTGAATGAAGTTAATTTATTTGTGAACGAATCGACAGCTCCAAAAATACGTATTACTTTATTGCATGGACTTGCAGTGACCTTTTTCCATAACTTTATTACATAAATTTCAAAACATGCCATTGCCAATAAGTACGTATTTCTGGAGTTGACGATTCGCCCACAAATAAATTAACTTGGTGAGAGTCGCCTATTGAAAATAATATTAGTAGCTATTTAAAAAGTGTCAATTTGCCCGGTTCGGTTGAAAAAGTTCGTTCAAATCTAATAAGCCGATAGTAAATCTAAAAGTGGCACCGATGACTGAAAAGTTGCGCGGAAATTAGGTGGATGGCTTTAAGATTTTATTAAGATAAGAGAGAGATTGAGACCGGTGGTGCCTCAATAGTAACAGCCCCGACTTACGAGGTGTCACCTCAGAACTTTCGACTGGGTGAACCGCTTTTGAGGTTTCTTTTTTTATTTGATAGCTGATGCTTCCCGTGTAGTCCCATTTAAATTTCATATAGTTCTGATGATGCGTTTCGGAGACAGACAACGGAACTCTTAAAAAAATTACAGCAAATCAACCGCGATTGCTGCTATCGCATAAATATGCATTGTTTTGACCCCAAGGATGATAAAATTTCGAATTGGTGTGGGGTAGGCCAAAAAGTGAAAAATAAAAACTTTTCCAAAAAAGAAAATAACCGACTTCCGGAAAATCACTACAAAGTGAAAAATAACTTTAATTTCGGAAGGCGGTGACAAAAAATTTAAATATGTACATATCCAAAGTCACCGACTAAGTTACTTTTCACTTTGTAGTGTTTTTCCAGAAGTTGGTTGTTTTTTTTTTTATTTGTAATTCCAATGTTTATTTTTAAATTTTTAATAAAAACATCTATGTACTTGTACCCATTTTTGCAAAGAAATAAATGATTTGATGATTTGAGAATGATGATCATAGGGTTGCCAATACGTATCGTACGTAACAGGGGGCCTAATCTCTAAGCACGAAATCCGTAATCTCGGTCGGTGTTACAGGCGTTTCCTACTCCGTATCACTTACGGACCTATGATTAGTTCGGGGCCCAAACTAAAAATGAATTGCTACTCGATTTGACTAGAATGATATGCTGAATTCATGGTTACAGTTTGCGCACTGGATAAAAACTTTTCCTGTATAAAGAACAACAACCGACTTCTAAAAAAAACGGCATAAAATTGAAAAATAACTATAATTTCGGAAGTAAGTTTCAAAAAACGGTATAAAGTTGAAAAATAACAATAACTTCGGAAGTCGGTTTCAAAAAACGATCATACAAAACCAAAGACACCTTTCGAAATAAGTAGGTAGGTACTTACAGTAATTTTCACTTTGTAGTGTTATATATATATTACACGTATAGCTAGCACATATTAGCTTCTCTTGTATGTTTGTTTGTTTGTACGTAACCGACTCCTTTGAGCGCGATTTTGACCCACTTTAAACGGTCAGATTTCATTGAAACTTTGTAAACTTGTCGAGGACCGATGACAATTCAATAATTTAAAAAAAAATTGAGAAAAAAAAATCACGATTTTGTAGTTAGCAGAACTAAATATTAGAAAATAAATAATAGTTTAAAAAACTAAAAAACACGCTTTAAAAACCAAACTAAAAAAGGAGAAAATAATTTAAGTCAATTAAAAAGCGTGGGGTGCTTTTTGAGGTATTTTTATAATCAATTAATGTCAAGCACCCCACGCTTTTTAATTGAATTAAATTATTTTCTCCTTTTTTAGTTTGGTTTTTAAAGCGTGTTTTTTAGTTTTTTTAACTATTATTTTTTCCCCTTTTTAGTTAAGGTAGGTACCTACTCCACACAAATTCGTATACCTAACTAGCAAACAACAGTCAAACTGTGAGTGACTGAGTCAGTGAGTCAGTAAGAAAATAAAAGTGACAGGAAGTTATTATTATAACATCATCAATATGGCACTAAGTAGAAAAATATCGTAGTATTGAAGCTAACTCAAATTCCAGTAAAGAACTTCAGATTTATATGGGGCCATTCGATAAGTAACCCTTTCAAACAAAAGAAATTTTTTGAGGCGTTATTTATATAGGATGTATTTATATATATTATTAAGCGCGCGCGCGCGTTTTTTCCACGCGTTCTGCAGGCTTAGCAAGAGAACCGTAGCGAAGCGTTTTGCCGACGGAAGAGTAGACAGAAATGACGTTTCCGTGTAGACAATTGACAGTTTTGTACCGAGAAATGTAGACAAGCGATTTCTATTCTACGGTAGAGTAGAAATAGATAGCGTCATGCTAAGCCTGCTGAGGTAACAAACATAAAAAACACGTTTCTTGTATGGAGACCCGCTTTAATTTTTAAGTTTGTTTGAATTTTTATTGTTTGTTGTTATATCGGCAACAGAAAGACACATTCTGGTGAAAATGTTACCTGTCTATCTATGAAGGATCATGACATACAACAACCCGCTGACAGACAGACGAACGGAGAGCGGACGCTTCGTAATAGGCTCCCGTTGGTTTTCCTTCGGGTTCGGAACCAAAAAAAAAAGCAAAAATACATTCGCGTTGAGTACCTCCACCTGTTTTGGAAGCCGTTTAAAAAATCCGGCGAAACTTCATATGAATACTCCTTTGAAGACCCTTTAAATAAAGCCGTACATGTTTTCTGTGCAGCTGCAACCCTAACCCCATAACCCCACCGTTTCCGCGTCACGTGTCGTTCTAGCGTGCATATGTACATACATACATAAGTACGAACATTCAGCGATGTCGGCCTCGGGGCCTTTTGTATAATGTAGTCACTTCACCAGTAATTATTCCATACGGAAAAACTTTTTATATGGTTTTCAATGAGCGGAATGAACAGAATGCTTATGCCCTGGTGTACTGTATAAATGGAGTCTCAATTAACTGATACAGTGATAGATTCGTGGAAAATATCCAATCTTTCCGCGTAAGTCAAAACTCAAAAGCATTTATTTTAAACTAGCGAACCTGACAGACGTTGTCCTGCCCGAACAGCGCTACCTACCGAGACCAATTGTGAATCTAAACTATCCGGGGACCCACTCAAACACACATCAAAAATTTCAACAAAGTCGGTCCAGCCGTTTAGGAGGAGTTCAGTAACATTATAGAATTGATTCTAGTCGCCCTTTCCAAAAGTTAGTTTTGTATGGGGAAGAAACTCCACCGTTGTTAGTCTTTAAAAATGTTTTACAATATTTTGTATACATTAATCATATAATATCTACAATAGCGGACTTAGACAGAAAACTTAGGTGCTACTTATACGATTTTGGAAATGTTCAACCTGTCTCTTCTAGTAAAACCATACTCAGCATTGGATCAATTGGATGGACCCCCATCCAATGCTGAGTATAGGGCTCCTTTCTTGCACGCTATGCTTCCCGCGGGGTAGTTGCGTAACACAGAACAGTAACAGTAGGAATGGCGTTCATTTTGAGAGTTCATCAACATTAATTGGGGAGTGACGCCACGGACGGATTACGGTGCGCATCGGCTGTTCGTGTCAGCACTGATAAAAAATAAGACGCCTATCAACTCACCGCGGGATTTGTGTTTGCATTGGCACTGTAGTGTTCCTCACGCGTGTGGTTGTTTCTGAGGCAATTTAACATCGGTTCGGTAGTGTAAAACCACGGAAACAATTCACAATTTTATTAACTATTTTGACGTTGGAGTTACTTGTTAGTTACTTTGTGCCACCGATACCCCCTAAAAGTGTAACTTTTTAACATCATTTGACAACTTCACCACAGATTGTGGATACAAATCTATAATTTGTTGAGTAGCAGGCGCCATCTATCGTCGCAGAAGAGCGGCGAGAAAGGCGTGAAACATCTAGTTGCTCCTAGCCGTACTATGGTGAAGTGTGCAGCCTGCGGTAGGTTTCTTTCAGCAAAAGGTGGCGCTGCGTGTGGCAACTCGGCGTGCCACAACAGGTATCATCTCGCTTGCTTGCTGCTGCCCGATCCTACGCAGATCAGCAGTGACTGGCTGTGCCCTGAGTGCAGGAAAAAGTTGCCCAGGGGTGACAACAGTGGCACACCCGTCAAGGACCTGGGTAGTGGTCCCGTCTTTACTAAAGCAACAGCGTCAACGGCGGCGGCGGTCCCTGTTGAGTTAGCGTCTGGTTCCGCAGCGGAACCTGTTACGGCAGCGACAGCAGCTACGGTTGTGGCGCCATCCAAAGGCGCCATGATCAGATCGCCAGTCGCGGCGACTCAGGTTCGGGACAATCTGACCAAGCCCCCCGTTGCCAAGGCTAAGGTACTGTCTCGGGCTGGTAGCGAGCAGGGTGCTGATGGGGTGCCCTCGCCAGATGCGCAGCTGACCCTCCGTGAAGAGATTAGGCTTTTCCGTTCTGAGCTGCGGGAGGTTCGCGATGAAATGCGCGAATTTCGTCGAGAGATAGCCGGCCTGCATTCGTCGTTGGGGGTCTGTACTGAGCGAGTTGACAGCTCGGAAGCCAGGATCGAGGCTCTAGAAAGTCGGCAGAGTGCGGCAGTGCCAGACGGCAATGCAAGCCAGCTCGAACGTGTAGTACTACAATTGCAGCTTGACCTCAACGATCGAGAGCAGGATTTACTTGGCTCCGACCTTGAGATCGCCAACATTCCGGAGACTCCGGGTGAGAATGTGTTGCACACCGTCGGGCTGGTGGCGGCAAAACTGGGGGTGACTCTCGACGAACGGGACATAGTGTTCGCGCAACGGGTGGGCCTGCGAGTCGAGCGGGAGGCACACACGGGCTCTGCGGGCGGCACGAGTCCCGTCGGAGGAGTGAGCCCAGGGGGAGCAGCTGCGGCGGCGGCGCGCGGGCGGCGCATCGTGGTGCGCCTGGCGCGGCGCGCACTGCGCGACGACCTGCTGCAGAGCGCGCGCGTGCGGCGCGGAGCCACCACCGTGGATTTAGGACTATCCGCACCCCCACGTCGCTTCTTTCTGAACGAGAGGCTCACTAAAACTAACAAGCGTTTGTTTTACTTGGTGCGTGAAGCTGGCAGCCGTCTCGGGTGGAGGTATACGTGGACTAAATTCGGCCGCATTCTGGCTAAGCAGGGTGACGGCAAGCCCACGTACTGTATCCGCTCAGAGGAGGATCTTGCGCGGGTTTTTGGTTGTGAGGTGGCTACTGCAAAGGATATTTGATTTCCTGACCCCTGACAGTCTCTGTACTTTGTATAATGTTACTGTAAACCAGTACTTAGTATCTTTACCTGTTTTATCTTTATCTGTTTTCTTTATACTTAGATTTTTAAGTTTATCTTTTGCGAGGCCACCTGTTTTCTTGTCTCAGTATACTTTGGTTTCTTTTAGTGGCCCAACTGCGCTTCAACTAACTATTTATGTACACTTCATACGTATCACACTTCCGCTCAATATTGTCACGTCTTCAATTTTTATTATGATGTCTTTATTTTTACAGACTTTCTATACTATTACAATTTGGCTGACTAGGGTTTTTCCGGCAATATGTTCTACACTTGAATTACGAATTATTTACACTATGTATTTCACTATATTTACTCATCGCGTTATAATGCAAAACTCTATCATACATAATACTACATTCGATACTATCTACAATAAACATATTATTATTATACACCATTATTTACTAAAAATTAACAAGACAAGAAACCTAACAGTTGGATTATTTAATGCAGGGTCGCTAGGTTCGCGCCACGAGGAGTTCTTAGTTGCTATGGATAGCCTCTCGGTAGACATCATGGCGATAAATGAGACATGGCTCAGGCAGGGAGAGGAGGGTCGCGCGCCCACAGTGCCGGGATACCGGCTGCGGCACGTGCCGCGCGCGCGTGGCGAGCGCGGGGGCGGCGTGGGCTTCTACGTGCGCCGAGGCGTGCGTGTGCGCGCCGCGCCGCACCCGCCGGCGCCGCAGGTCGAGCAGATGTGGCTCAGGCTTAACATTAACTCGCACTCGGTTATTATCGGTACTGCATACAGGCCGCCGGGGCTGGATGTCAATGTCTTCTTGGATGCGATTACTGATTCTCTCTCCTCCTTTGCTAATGCGGACAAGGTTATCTTGCTTGGCGACTTCAACATTAACGCCTTATCCCACACTGACAGCAAATCTAAGCTGTTAAACAATTTTATACATTGCTGCAAGCTTAAACAAGTTGTTACTGAGCCAACCCATTTCACGGACCATAGTGAAACTCTCATTGATATAGTGTGCACTGACGCCCGTGTGTGTGGGGTCTCAGTATCACACATACCGGAGCTCGGGCACCATGCAATTATTTGTGTCGAATTTAATTTTAAAATAGAGAAGCCTGCTCCATACTGGACTACCTACAGGCCACTTAAAGACATCCTTCCTGATGTTTTTAATGAAGACTTAAATAAGATGGACTAAGAATATATTATAAGTCTGGAAGATGTGAACTCCATGGTTGCAACGTTTAATCAATACATTTTAACACTATTTGATCTGCATGCTCCTCTTAAAAAAAATCTTAATTAAAGAGAAATCCTACCCCTGGATAACCGACACTGTCAAGGAAATGATGCGGCTGCGTGACAAATGCCATTTGAAGTCAAAAACTACTAAATCCGAACTTCACATTAAATCCTATAAAGAATTTAAATACCTCGTTAGAGCAGCTTTTGACAGTGAGAAGTGTGCATATTTTAAAACATACATCAATAATAATATTAAGCAACCAAAGAAGTTATGGACACATATTAAATCAACTATAGCTACGTCAAAAAAACCAGAGCATAGTCTACCACATTTCTGTAACAACCCAGAATCCATCAACCAACACTTTCTGGATGTGCCTGGCAGTGGTAAGGTCACAACTGCTGATTTAACATATTTTGAGCACCATAGATACAGTAACTGTCATTTCCGGCTTGAGCCTGTCCAACAGGATGTAGTGCTGAAGATCTTGCGTGGTCTTAAGTCCAATGCACAGGGCTCAGATCATATTTCTCTGGAGATGCTGATGTTGACGCTTCCTCGAACACTTGCAGTTGTCACAGCTATCATCAACAAGTCGATAGTCACCTCTTCTTTCCCTGATCTGTGGAAAATGGCAATAGTTAGATCAATCCCAAAAGTGCCTAACCCCACTAGCGTAAAAGACCTCCGTCCTATAAGCCTTTTGCCATGTCTGTCCAAGATTTTAGAGAAAGTTGTCTCGGACCAGCTTAGGGCATATCTTGAGCTCCACAGTATTTTGCCTCTGGCTCAGTCCGGATTCCGCAGGGGACATAGCACAGCTACGGCGCTTCTGGATGTAGTTGGTAATATTCTCGAAGCTAGAGACCAGGGCATGGGATCCCTTCTTGTCTTACTAGACTTCTCCCGCGCCTTTGATTCTATTAATACTTCGCTTCTTCTCCAAGCTGGCGTTCTATGGATGTGATGTGGAAACGGTCAAATGGTTTGGGAGTTACCTCAGTGATCGAGCGCAATTCGTCCAGGTGACATGTGACAGTAAGGGAGATACCATATCCTCTGGTCCGAGGCGCGTTGACAGGGGCGTACCGCAGGGGTCAATCCTGGGCCCGCTTCTCTTCATTCTTTACAGTGTCGATATCATTAACTGTTTGATCAACACTAAGTTCCACCTGTACGCTGATGATCTGCAGTTGTACCTCTCCTTCCGCTCCCAGGATACTGCTGAAACTGTAAAAAAAGTCAATGAGGATTTGGAGAGGATCTCTGCTTGGTCCAGAAGAAACTCCTTGGTCCTGAACCCAAGTAAGTCCAAGTTCATTGTGATGGGATCTAGGGATTTTCTGAACAAAATGCTTTCTTGCAACCTGGGCCTCAGGATTGATGGTTGCAATGTGGAAAGGGTTCTGGAGGCTCGTAATCTTGGGCTAGTATTTGATGGGCAGCTGCACTTCGAAACCCACATCTTGGAAGCTGTGCGCAACTGCTTCTACCGACTTAAGCTCTTGTATCGTATCCGTCCCTACATAAGTGTGGATATGCGTGTCATGCTGTGTGAGTCACTTGTTCTATCCAAGCTGAACTATGCTGACACTGTGTATGGGGAGTGCATTCTCAGTAGAAGCGAAAAATTTATCCAGCGGGTGCAGAATGCTTGTGCAAGATTCTGCTACAATGTCCCACCCCGATCCCACATCACTCCATTTTTAAATAAGGGTAATTTGATGAGAATGTCAGCACGCAGAAAGCTTCATCTGGCTACCCTACTCTTTGGCACTATTCTCACAAAGAAACCAGACTATTTATACAAAAAATTGTCTTGGTCGCGCGATATTAACAAGATTAAAACTAGGGCATCTTCGTACCTCTTGTTGGCCTCATCGCACAGAACCGCTGCATTCCGTGGTTGTTTCAAATTCGCTGCCTCTCGTTGCTGGAACGACTTGCCACCTCCTTTTCGTGCTATAAAGACAGTTGGCACATTCAGAACAAAATTTAAACAACACTTACTACAACTCCAAAAAGATACCCTTGATTTGCACGCGGCTGGCAATGGTGGCGAGCATTTGGCAGCGTTTGTACTGGCACAGCAGCATCAGTTTTGCACTTTGTTTTTGTTGTTTTTTTTCTTTTCTCGTTGTTTGCCTTTCTTGAATTCGGTATTTTTATGCCTTTCAAAACCTTAATTTGTCTAATTGCCATTAAATTGTCTGAATTACAAGACAGCCGTAACACTTTTAAATATATGTTTTATTTTATTTTCTATTTGCCATGAAAGTCGGCGCCTGCGTCTCATTGCTTGTCTGTAGTAGCGGCTAGCAGTGCCATAGTGTCACACTTGTCAGTTGTCACAGTCACTAAAGGCACCATGAAAGGCACAGACAAGTAATAGATGTTACGTGGGGTGCAGACAAGCGGATTACAATATTTTTATTTGATTTTTTTATTTTGTTATTTTTACACGTATTATCTTATTTGAATTTATTTACTTTTTTGTTTCTGGATCTGTCCGTGACATCACAGCGGGCCCTATCAGAATACCAGCGCTGCGATACTTTTTAAATGTCGTAGCATCATGCTGAGATAGTGGCCTTTTGCAGAGATGTACAAAATAGTTTTAAAAAAGTATTTAAATACAAAATGCAAATAGTTTTCTAATTTACCATTTCAAATGTAAAATACAAAATACTTTTGCTTTTTGTATTTTAAATACTAAATGCAAAATACGTATTTTCAAAATACTTTATTCAAATAAAATAGTTTTAGATGAAATTAGTGTTAATTATTTTTTAAAGATTTTAACATTACTCGTTTTAAAAGAGCATCAGACATGTTGCGTCTGTGTGGACGCATGATCATACCACCATGTAAAAATACTCTTTCCACTGGTGCAGAACTTGGTAAACAGGTGTTGTATTTTAGGAATACCCTTTTAATTTTATTGTTGGGTATGTGTTTAGTATATGGTTCAAGAAGTTTGTAGTCGCAGTCACGCTTCCTTTTAATGTTTTTGAACATTTTTACAAACAGCAGAAATATTAACATCGTGTCCAGCATCCTACTTAACGTCTTTGAAACACTGCCTCAATATAAATGGATAATTGAGGTTATGGCCATCCCTGAAATAGAGAATAAAATAAAAATTGAACACCGTAACAGGTCTCGGGGCTAGCTAACATTAATTAACTTATAAAAAACAAAAGAAATAAACTGTAGACGCGTACGCAAATAGGCGCGAGCGTAGTACCTAGATATTAAAACAACCAACATTGTTACTCAATTTTAGTTACTGTTGGCACACCAATAGGTAGGTATATGTTACTGATTGAGTAATATTCAAAAACGGTAGAAACCCTTACTTAGCTTCAGAGGCCTTAGTGTGAGCTTCATTTAACCATCTCGATCAAACGCATCGAGCGCTTTTGGCACTCCTATTTGCCCTGTATTGGGGACGGACCAATCAAAGCGCCAAACGCGCTCGATGCGTTTGATCGACTCACACTGGGGCCACCTATTTCATACGAACTTTTGAGTTTATGTTTATGTACGTACTTACATTTTGATTCACATCACCATTGATCAAGTAATCTCTGTTTATTATATTTCAACAGTAGAAAACTAAATCCAATACTTAATTTTTTATAATAAACACTATTAACGGCGACGATACAGAAAGACTGGTAGCGGTAATCGAAGTAAAACCAATCAACAAGGCGTAGCGCGTATTGTCATGTTCCACAGATAACGAACGATATTTACCTATGTTTTGTCACTTCACTTTGCACACAAACCCGCAATCGCAAGGTTACAGCACTTGCAGCGCCGCTAGTGGCTATTTGTCGAATCGCTTAGGTACCCATTTACATGATTTGAGTGGTAAAGTGGCGAAAATTAGCAGTAAAGTATTTTGCATTTTACAAATACAAAATACATCTCGAAAAGTATTTCAAATAAAATACAAAATGCTTTTTTGTTAAAGGTATTTAAATACAAAATATAAAATACGTATTTTGCATTTTGTATTTGCATTTTAAATACAAGTATTTCAAATAAGTCGCATCTCTGGCCTTTTGGCTTCGTACAGGACTTTGTTTTTTAGTTTAACTTTTTATTAATTTTTGTTGTTTAATAATTTTAATTTTATTAAGTAGCATAGCAGTGTTTTAGTTTATTTTTTATTCGTTTAATAATTGTATTGTGTTGTAGTTAACTTTGTGATATTCCTGTGCGAGTCCAATAAACACTTTTTCTTTCTTTCTTTCTTTCTTTCTAATTGCGCTATTCTGCCATGGGTGCGGGTTGTTCGAAAGAGATACTGTGGCCCCTGGCACCCAGGCAACTGAAGGAATACGGGTGGGTTTTAGTCAGTAAAAGTCTGACACGTCCGCCTGCTCCACCCAGAGCGGGACAAGTTATTTAATGATGTCGCACCCTCAAAAAAAAAAAGACATGGACTTAAGCCAGTTTTTTTTTTCTGAGGGAATTCCTAGGTAAAGTAGATTTTGATTCTCCTGTTTATACAGGCTGTAACAGAAACCCTATTGCTATCCTTAAGCACTAAAGCTATATAACAGTTGGTATAGAATCACTATACATAGTTTCAGCTCAAAATAACCTAACCAGCTATAATACCAAATTTTCGGTTTCATATGTTTCATAAATTCAAATCATAACAAACATGTAACCGCACTACGCAGGTCAATAACTTTCCACGTTACTTGGCAATATCACGATAAATCTCTTCTGAGTGATGTGTTTATTTCAATTTGAAAAGTTCGGTTTCTGGTATCAATGTATTAATTTAGATTTAATTTTTTTATCTCTACAGATAGGACTAGAAAACCCTTCCAATTCCGTTTGATATTATCCAAAGAAGCCGTGCTCTTGGCTTGTATATACCCTTTCCGTTACACGTTGTATAGTGAAGCTTAGAACGAATGTGATTGAAGTCGCGATTTACCAACGGAAATCTGCCTTCTGAGTGCGTTTCATGTCAGTCTTGCAGATTTAGTCTGAGCGTTGCTTTTTTACAAGGTACTATTTGGTCGTAAAGCAAAAGGTGGTGTTTCTTAAGGACTGTTTCTAGAACGAACAGCTGTCTTACTGCAAGATAAGATATGAAGGAATGGATTAGCAAGAAACTTCAAATTTAATCAATGGTGTGCTACGCAATTAGTTTGCCGGTTGTAGGTCTCTGCATCCAATTCTTCCCTAAATTATTCACCCCTCCCTCGTCCGTTCCTTCAGACATTTCTAGGTCACCATTTTAAATCTTTTCTAAGCCATCTGCTGTATAGTCTGTTAGCATCTACGGCTTTAGAAGGTCATTTTAGAATAGGCGTAGTGTGGAATCGTTATTGTGGGTGGGTGAAAAAACACTGCAACGGTGTAACCCCTTTTGGAAACTCAGTCGTTTTGTTGTATTAAGCTAGTTTGTTACAACATCACGAATTCACGACTTGTGAACTTCGCCTATGAGGAAGGGAGGTCAGGAATTATCCGACAGGAATTGCTACCGGGATTCAAATAAACGTGTGGGGTCGGTGAACCCCCGTCAGGAACAAAGTTTCTTACGCTTTTTCCTTAATTCTGTAATTCGATATGGAGATTTAGATTGTCGAACACCATGAAAACGATACCCATAATGAATAATTTTAAAATGTCCGTAACCGCCAACTTTGATTTTCGATTTGTTATCACTATTGGCTTCAACACCCTCGATCGAAAACCATGAAAACTATCTCTCTCTCTATGTCTCTTTCTATTACCTATTTTTAATAAAAAGTAACGCTTTTTCGTTACGTGAAGATTTTTACAAATTTACTCCTTCCGCAAGACCTTCGTTCCAAAAAATATCCTGTGTCCTAACCCCGGTTTTGGTTTATCTGTGAAATCCGATCAGCCGTAAGGCATGAAAAGGTAACACACTGAGGGCAGTTACCTTCGTATTTCTAATATTAGTCATCATATTGTCATCTTGCTAGCCTTTTCACCCTATGCACTGTGACGTCACATTAAATTGAATAAATGGCGCCTCTAGAGGACATCAAGTGACGAACTAAAAAGAAATCTTTTCAATGATGCTGTGTTGTGTACCAATTAATGAAAGGGAATAATTAGGACATTTCAAATACTTAAATGTATATTGTGAGCTAATTCCAAAATAAATGAAATAAAAAGTGAGTTTAATAACCAAAATCAAAACCAGCACCCTAATTACGTAACTCACGATTAATCATAATTGGTTTCGTTTTGAAATAGATGGCTAAACCATTGCTTCATATGTTCGAAAAATGTGTCTGCTCAGCAACGTAAATAACGCAATGAATATTGTTGAACTGTCAAATGAAACCGACTATGATTAATCGCGTGTTACGCAATTAGGGTGCCGATTACTGAAAAGTCACTGTGTAAAAAGTATGAAACACGAAAATATTCTCATCTGAAAGCCACGGTTGTATGCCACCTAAACAATAAATACTAGGTAGTACCTAATAAGCGAGGGGGTTGGCGTCTAGTCAAACTGGATGCAGCTGAATATTATATTATACTATATATTCTACATAGAGCGACTGCCTATCTGACCAGGGCCCGATCTAAGGGGGGGCAAGCTGGGCAATTGACCAGAGCGGCAAAAATGAGGGGCGGCAAAATTGAGGGTGCCGGGCGGTTGCACGAAGTCCTCGGACAAAAATAATTCGGACTTTCCGTGTAAAATCAATAGTCAGCTGATCGATTTTGTATAGGAGGTCCGATAATTTTTTTTTCATATTTCGACCCATGTTCCTTGGAGAAAGTTGTTAAGTTTCACGGGTACTATCACCCTGAAAAAATTGGACGGTGACTAAAAAATCATCTTGTATGTATATACATAATAATATATATAAATATCATGTATGTAAGAAAAAATCTACATCTTTTTAATAAAATAAGTGATAGGCATAATTTTAATACTAGAAACAAAGACAAAATAGATCAACCATTTTTCAGATTAGCTAAAGCATATACATTTTTTATGGGGTACTGTGTTAAATGTTATAACAAAATACCTTGTGATATATTGCAATTAAATGAAAGGAAATTTAAAACTCATATTAAAAGAAAACTTTGTAAACAAGCGTATTACAATTTAGAGGATTATATCCAAGATAAGAATGCTTGGAAACATGCTGGTCCTGCTCCATAGGACAATCTAGAGTCTAGACAAAATCAAACTGGTTGCTAATTGAATTGTATAATTAATTATATTTATGACATTGATTTACACTCAGTGATTACTTTAACTCACACACTGACTCATTACTTGTTAATATTCTAGGAAAATCGTATACTTACTTTTACAATGTTTGTAAATGTGTGAGCACCATGTATCTATCATAGAATTAATTTATCTGTATTGCTTCAATTTGATTCTGTTGACCTATTTTGGTATGGTAATTTTATTCTGGGTGCATCGTTTTCACACATAATCATATAATGAATGTACTATGTTAAATATTGTACTTAAAACATTTTAAAAGAGTAACGGTGGAGCTTCTTGCCCATTCTTCTCCATACGAAACTACATTTTGGAAGGGGCGGCTAGAATCAATTCTATTTTAATGTAAATGTTAACGTTCAGAAGTGCCTTTTAAGTGCCTATTTCAAATAAATGCTTTGAGTTTGACTTTGACTCGTACTTACAAACAGACTCATGAATTTTTGTATTCTTGTTTCAGAAGCCGTAGTAGACTAACGTTTGTGAATATTATACAATTAAAACAATATCACATATATATATATCATTCCATCTTTGGAATAGCAAGCTCATGACTTTGGTGTTACTGTAATGGGCGGCGAAAATATCATTTTTGCCCGGAGCAGCTAAATAGGTAGATCGGGGCCTGTATCTGACATCCACCATCCTACAGTTACTGGTAATACTTTAGTATTAAAAAAAATACATATCCAAAGACACCGTCTTCCGAAATTAAAACGGTTTTTTTTTTTGGAAAAAGTTTTCTGTGTGCACAATGAACGTAGGCGTAGAATGATAGCACGTTGTTACTTATAGACTGAACCCAATACTGAAACCTTTACTGATTTATTTATAACAGACTAGCTTCTGTCAAAGTCAAAGCATTTACTTCAAATAGGCACATAAAATACACTTTTGAACGTCAACATTGATTCTAGTCGCCCCTTCCAAAAGGTAGTTTCGTATGGAGAAGAATGGGCAAGAAACTCCACCGTTAAGGGGAACCTAGTCGCGGGCTCGAAATCACTGGTGGGCCTGGCTAAAAATCACGCTGTCTCACCAGGCTTCGTGTCCGACAGAGATAGTATCAGTGATGAGCAGTTAGTCTGCACGCAACTCGTTATTGAGTGAGATGCAGGATCGTTTATAGTAAACAATTAAGAAAAGTCCTTTGGAAGATCGGGTTTTATGAAAAAGCCAATGCATAAATCAATGACCAATAAAGTTTATTGAACTTATCGATAATTGACTTAGTCTGTACCGACTTGGTTTTGGAGATTTTACACTTCTTTTATTACTTAAACACGCCCAAAGTTAAGTAAAATTAGCATGAAAAACGAATCTTTGTTGGCTCCTAACTTTTTAATGGGTTTTTATTTTAGTATTCTGTTTCCGTACAGACAATATTAATAATGAGACAAAACGATATCATATTTTACTTTGGATGTGCCATGTCAGACAGTGGAGTAAAATACTCCCGAAGTTTGTATGCAAAAATGTGGACTAGGTTCACCTTAATATTTTCTGAAAGCGGCTTCGCCCGCGTGGATGTCGAAAATGAACCCACGGGAACGTACTCCCGGGACAAAAAATGATCTACCCCAGAATATAATCTATCTTCTTGGCAAATTTTATCGAAATCCATTCTGTGGTTTAGCCGTGAAAAGGTAATACAGACAGAATTACTTTAGAATTTATAAAACACTAGCTTTTGCGCTGGCAAAAACTAGTGTTTTATAAATTCTCGGCCGAGACGCGGGCGAAGCCGCTGAGCTTCGCCCGCGTGGAGGTCGAAAATTATCCCCCGGGAAAAAGTATCCTATGTGTTTATCCAGGTTGTATTAATAATGTGTTAACATATCTGTGTGCCAAATTTTATCGTAGAAATCCGTAGAAATCCGTTCAGCTGTTGTTGCGTGATTGACCCTTATAATTTGGCCTTTTCTGTCCGCTTGTCTGTCTGCGGCTTAGTTATTTTTTTGTTCCATTCGTTTTCGATAACGATACCCAACACGTGGATAAAGTATTGGCAGCTAATTTAATGTGACCCTGTATAGATGATAACAGCAGGCTTAGCACGAGAACCGTAGACAAGCGTTTTGTCGTCGGAAGAGTAGACAAATTTTAATATGACGTTTCCGAATAGACAGTTGACAGTTTTTTACCGAGAAATGCAGACAAGCTATTTCGATTCTACAGCAGAGTAGAAATAGAAAGCGTCACGCTAAGCTTGCAGATCAACCACTGGCACATAACAGGAGATATTAATAAAGTGACAGTAAATAAAAATGATAACCTAAAACGGAATAAACATACATTATGCTATTGTATTAATAACCTTGATGAATCATCACCAACGTGAAATGGCTTATCGACTCGGTTTAAAACTAAGGATTGGATATCTCATTGTTAACTATGTTCTGATACGATCAACGATAGTGCGCTTTGAAGGCCGTTTTTTAATTAACGGAATCAAAAATCAAGTTAGTTTATTTTTACGAGTCATCAGAAGTCTTAAAATTTGACAACCAGTTAAGAGTGGTTGTCAGATTTTACCAAGGCCTAAAGGAAATTTATAAAACACTAGTTTTTGCCAGCGCAAAAGCTAGTGTTTTATAAATTCTAAAGTAATTCTGTCTGTATTACCTTTTCACGGCTAAACCACAGAATGGATTTCGATAAAATTTGCCAAGAAGATAGATTATATTCTGGGGTAGATCATTTTTTGTCCCGGGAGTACGTTCCCGTGGGTTCATTTTCGACATCCACGCGGGCGAAGCCGCTTTCAGAAAATATTAAGGTGAACCTAGTCCACATTTTTGCATACAAACTTCGGGAGTATTTTACTCCACTGTCTGACATGGCACATCCAAAGTAAAATATGATATCGTTTTGTCTCATTATTAATATTGTCTGTACGGAAACAGAATACTAAAATAAAAACCCATTAAAAAGTTAGGAGCCAACAAAGATTCGTTTTTCATGCTAATTTTACTTAACTTTGGGCGTGTTTAAGTAATAAAAGAAGTGTAAAATCTCCAAAACCAAGTCGGTACAGACTAAGTCAATTATCGATAAGTTCAATAAACTTTATTGGTCATTGATTTATGCATTGGCTTTTTCATAAAACCCGATCTTCCAAAGGACTTTTCTTAATTGTTTACTATAAACGATCCTGCATCTCACTCAATAACGAGTTGCGTGCAGACTAACTGCTCATCACTGATACTATCTCTGTCGGACACGAAGCCTGGTGAGACAGCGTGATTTTTAGCCAGGCCCACCAGTGATTTCGAGCCCGCGACTAGGTTCCCCTTAACGGTGGAGTTTCTTGCCCATTCTTCTCCATACGAAACTACCTTTTGGAAGGGGCGACTAGAATCAATGTTGACGTTCAAAAGTGTATTTTATGTGCCTATTTGAAGTAAATGCTTTGACTTTGACAGAAGCTAGTCTGTTATAAATAAATCAGTAAAGGTTTCAGTATTGGGTTCAGTCTATAAGTAACAACGTGCTATCATTCTACGCCTACGTTCATTGTGCACACAGAAAACTTTTTCCAAAAAAAAAAACCGTTTTAATTTCGGAAGACGGTGTCTTTGGATATGTATTTTTTTTTGTCACCGACTAACCAAAGTTAAAGTAATTTTTCTCTTTGTAGTGCTTTTTTTTCTGAAGTCTGTTGTTTTTATTCGGAAAAAGTTTTTATTTTTCACTTTTTAGTTATATACCTACCTACCACATACCAATTTGAAATTTCATCATTCCTGAGGTCAAAACTATGCATATTTATGCGATCGCAGCAATCGCGGTTGATTTGCTGTAATTTTTTAAAGAGTTCAGTTGTCTGTCTACGAAACGCATCATCAGATTTATATGAATTTAAATGGGACCACACGGGAAGCACCAGCTTTCAAATAAAAGAATTATCAAAATCGGTTCACCCAGTCAAAAGTTCTGAGCTAACAAACATTTAAAAAAATGCAGTCGAATTAAGAACCTCCTCCTTTTTTGAAGTCTGTTAAAAAAGCCTGCAGTCGGGTAATGGAAAATTTGTACGAAACTTAAATGTTACCTATAATCTAACTAGCCTGTACTGTCGCATTTCAGGGCAAAGGCCTACTTCTCCCTTTTCCACACAATTCTCTCTTTTGCTAGTGCTGGCCAGCACCAGTCCTTTCGGAGTTTCGGTAGGAGTCAAGCTCGCTCGGCCATCTTCGTCTCGGCCTGCCGCGAGAATAATTAATGTTGCAAGTATTGCGACCAGTTTTCCTCCTTTTCGCTGAAAGCGGAACCTTTGGGGAAATCATGATTCCTTGTAAGCTAAAATATCCATTGTTATTCGCCTTATTTTGTGTCCTGCATAATAATAGTCATATATTCATAACTATATTTTGCCAGTTGCTTTGCCAGCCTGGCGGTAGGAAATTCCAGGAGAAGGTATGTACTACGGGGGTAAAAAGTATGTTAATTACTAACCTAGATCATTAATTCATGATCTAGGTAGACCATGGTCTACCTGTGGGCCAATATCATCGAAATTCGATCAACTGCTAAGGCGTAAAAAGGTAGCAGTCAGACATGAGTTACTTTCACATTTATAATATTTATTGTTCTGAGTCCAACAGAGATATATCTATCTACACTAATTTTATAAAGAGGTAAAATTTGGTAATCTCTGGAACTACCAGTGGGATTTGATAGCCCAATGTTTGATGAAGGTCATAGGCCATTTACCAAAACCTTACAACCCTAAGGAGCTGAGTAAAAATAATAAATAGTCAGGAAGAACACTAAGAGAAAACGAATTAAAAGTGCTGACGGGCTATACGATGCCATAGGAATTCATAGAAAATGTTTTATGTGAAAACATGTAACTTCACACGGACGAAGTCGCGGGCACAGCTATTGCTTCATATACGGGCTGATTTTTTAGTCACCGTCCAAATTTTTCAGGGTGATAGTACTCGTTAAATTGAACAACTTTCTCCAAGGAACATGGGTCGAAATATGAAAAAAAAAAAATCGGACCTCCCATACAAAATCGACCAGCTAACTATTGATTTTGCATGGGAGGTCGATTTTTTTTTTCATATTTCGACCCATGTTCCTTGGAGAAAGTTGTTCAATTTCACGAGTACTATGACCCTGAAAAATTTGGACGGTGACTAAAAAATCAGCCCGTATAATATTTTTGAACTGTCAAAATGAAACAGATTATGATTAATCGTGAGTTACGCAATTAGGGTGCTGCTTCCCGGGAAGGCCATGTTTTCGCATTCCTGAATGGTGGATTAGCCGGGATCAGATAAGTACAATGCTACTTGCACTTTGAAAGAAAGGTGATATAAGGACTGAATATTCGGTGTTATAATTAGACTCTATCACAGTTTTGCCTTACTTAATTAAAGAGTCTATTACAACAAGTGAACAAGTATAAATGTAAAGTTGTGGCTCCGCCGCTCACTACTAGTCGCGATGTACATATCTAGATAGCCAGTCTTCCAGTATTAATTAGCTAGAATGTTATTGTGCAATCAGTTTGCTTATAACATGTGTACTGCTTGTTTCCGCCTGTATTTCATAAACTGTGCCGTGTGTGATCATTGCTGGATGCTTAGTCTGTGGAAAGGGATCCACTGGAGCACATCGTTGTGGCGTTTATATTTGTAACAACCCAGTTCATCAAATTTGCGGGAAGATATTATCAGAAGAAAATGAAAGGTATGGATCAAAGATTCTGTTTGATTTATGTCAAAAAGAACAAAACATACTTATCGAAAGGGAACATGCCATTGAAAATTTAAAAATGTCAGCAAAAAAAATTAAAGCCGCTTCTTCGGAAAAATTTGGAGAAATCTATATTGGTGCTACAATTTTAGTTGATGTGCCGAAAATAGATAGAGGGGCCACTGGATGCAAGTAACATTATAGGAAAGTTAATTGATAAGAAGAACGATTTATTCAAAATTGGTACTTCAGCTGGGGTTCTAAAAGACTGGCTGCCTCGAAACTCTATTCAAATATCAACTACTGCCTTTAACGAACCTGTATCGACAAATGAACTGAGTTTGCGTGAAATTGCTTCAAAGATGTCTTTATTTGGAGGCCAAGGTTTTAAGAAATGCTCGTGCGAAAAATCTAAAGTGCGCTGCAAGACTAATCGATGTGCATGCAAAAAAAGTAATGTTTTATGTAACTCTAGATGTCACAAGTCAACAAACTGTCATAATATATAAAGCATACTAGCAGATTTATAAAAAAGCAAGCACGTGGTAAACGTTTCTTTATTAAATTTTATTTTTTTTTAATTTTTGACTCAGTTTAGTCGTATTTAATAGTTACGAAATTTTATTTTCGCGGCTTATCAAAATCAGATTAATATAGGTACCTACGTGAAATTGAAACATTTCATTTCATAATTGGATTTAAGGAGGAGAATATTGATTGGATCATGGATGTAAAATTTTGATAAATAAATAATTGTTTTCTTTCTACTAAGTTGCAAATGATGATAGATTGTTTTATTAAACCAAAACAAACCTGTGATTTTGACAAGAACTTTGTCATAAACCTAAACTAGTTCAGGTTTTTGATCAAAAATCTGAACTAGTCTGGATTGTTACAGGTTTATGATGAAATTGAGTTTTAAATGTGTCAGCTTCCGGTTTTTGATCAAAAACCTAATTTTATGAAAAACCTGCGACATATTATTATGTACTAGTGATGCAACGAATATTCGCATTCGCGAATATTCGCATATTTTTGCATATTCGCATTCGCGAAATGATTGCGAATGTTTTTGCGAATATTTTTGTGTGTATAATTTTTTTAAGTAGGTAATAATAGTTGGTTAATATAAGAAAATCCAATTCCAATAATTTCTTATGTTTTTTAATGCAATAAAAAGTAACTTAACCTCGTAATCACATTATCAGTCTTCTCTTTATCATTTTTTTTTTTGGGTGGGAAATCATCAAATAGCTTCTTCCGCTCTGGGTGGAGCGTCAGACTTTTACTGACTGAAACCCACCCGTGTTCCCTCAGTTGCCTCGGTGCCAGGGGCCGCGGTATCTCTTTCGAACAACCCGCACCCCTGGCAGGCATCGGCCCTTGCGGGCCCCACCAGTTGGTGCTGACATTTCTTTGAGGCGCGCGTGGAACACCACGCGCCGTCAACCCGGGCTTGGTCCTTACTGGACAGCGAGCTACCCATTACTCGCCGTCCGCAAGCCCGCGCCTACGGTGGCCGGGAATCAGCCTGGGATTGCCGACACCCAGGGCGTCTCCCGCGGCGACTACGGTCGTGAGGGCGCATATACTGCCTTCTCCTCACGTGCGCAGCCTTCCTCTTTGCGAGCATTACTGCTTCGCAGAAGGAGGTGACGGCTAACCATGCACTCTCGCTCCGTAACATGGCTTGAACCAGGGCCGGACGCGAAAGATCACCGCCGCCGATCGCCTCCACGAGGACACGGCGGTGCTCCGCCCAAGCCGGGCAGAACTCCACCGTATGCTCCACCGTGTCCTCAGCGCGATCTTCGCAATGGAAACACCCGGGCGTTTACTCCTGCCTTATGCGAAACAGGAACCTCCCGACACAACAGTGTCCGGTTAGGACCTGCGTCAAGCGGAAGGTGAGGACACCATGCCGCCTCTTAGGCTCTCTTTATCATTTGGTATCATTTAACTTTGGGCAATGAAGCTTAACAATCAAACTTTTAAAATTCACTTGTTTTGTTTACGAAAAAACCGGTGCGAGCGGAATGACACTTCAATCGGATGCGTTCGTATTATCTCGGCTATTCTCGGAACGAAAAACAGACGGAACGCACTTCGTTCGAACGGGACTGCCGCTAAAGTCACCAAGCCAATAGACAAATGGCGCCAAATTTAAACAAAAACTGAATATTCGCATTCGCATTCGCGAATGTTGGCAGCAGATATTCGCATTCGCATTCGCGAATGTCCAAAATATGACATTCGTTACATCACTATTATGTACCGTGTATACATCCATATGCATTTAGTAAAAAGCCGTTAATTTAATATTAAAAACAGACACTCCAATTTTATTTATCTGTATGTATGTATCCTTAGCACTCTGTTTCAAAACGAAACAGATTATGATTAATCGTGCGTTACGCAATTAGGGTGCTGGTTTCGACTTGTCCAGATTTGGTCAAGACGTGTAAGAAATTTCAAGGTTTTTATTTCCTGTAATAATGTATGCTACTTGTACCATGGTGTCTGAACTACAAAACATAATTTTAAGTAAATTCAAACTACTTTACGGCTGAGTAGTACTGTAAACAGGTAGGGATGGTGTATTATTCTTGTTAAGTACTCAATATTCTATTGGGGTAATAAAATTGGGGCCAATAAGATAGATCATAAAAAATAACGTTTCTTCGGGAAAGTTGTTTGTTACGATGAGTACAATCATGTGTTTAAATATCGGTCACTAATTACCAGTCACCCTATATATTAAAAATATTAGCGTCGTGCTGGTTGTGTACTTCTTCTCAATATAGACTTTAACTGTGCTAATTTCATACTCTTCCGTCCGCGAAATGGTCGTAAAATGGGTACAAAGTTTTTGCTTCACGTATTTATATAACAGACTAGCTGTCCCGACAGACGTTGTCCTGTCTTAACTATGAATACATGTTAGTCGCTACTTTCTTATGTTTTTCATAAGAACCTTCTCCTGGCATTAACAAACACAACAAAAAAAAGAATAAGCATAATTGGTCCAGCCGTTTACGTGTGATGCCGTGACCAAGGGAAATAGGGATTCATTTTTATAAATATAGATAGATAGATACTCTTCGATCAGGATGCTCTAGTTCGTGGCTAACAATAGGGTATTTTACTCTATACGAGAAAAAATCTAAAAATATATTATTGAGATAGCTTAGGCAAAATGCAGTCGGAAAATGTTAGTTTTAGTTCATGAAACAACAAAATAAATTTTAAAATACAATTTAAAGATTTCAGTTTTTTTAATCTGTTTTTGAACACCATGAAATAGTAGCCGCCATCTTATTTCGTCCTACAACATGTCAACTGAGCAACTTTGTACTTTTATTATTTTCGTAACCAAAGTAATTTTCACTTAAATAATATTTTGCATTAAGGAACAGTAAACCAACGATAAGTAGAAAAATAACTCATTTTTTAAATTATAAACAATTGTCATACAAAATATCAGAGCATTTGTTTTTAGCAAACTGACGTCATACCCACAGAGCAATATGGCGTCTTCTGCGTCCAGCGTTTTTGTCAAATTACGCGTGAAATTTGAAAATGCAAAATTTAAATGCATTTTTATGGCACTAATCGATTAAATAAAAATGTTGTGTTTTTTTTGTGGTTTATTAGGACTCTAGAATCGAAAAAAGACACTTTTCAAAAATTAGTGTAATACCCTATTATTTTTAAGAGATTGTACAGAGGCGAGCACATAAAACTTCCCCAATCTGTAAGATTTCTTCGATAGTTATCAACTTAATAACAAAAGAATAAGGTTCATGTTTAATTGGGAATATTTGACAGTTTGGGATATCTTGAAGTGCTGGCGTCTGTACAACAGCTTATACGTATCGGCTTTGTGCAGGGATTGGATAAGCCAGACTAGGCTTAGCTGCTTACTGACACTCGTGATACACACTGCCTATCTGACCTGCACAGCTTTTACTGGGTGATACGATACCACATGGCATGATTACTGGTAAATAAATACGTGCACTGACTAGACAGGTCCAATCAATCTGTATGGTTCTTTCCTCATAAGACTATTTCAGACACCAATCTACATGGTCTTCACATGATCTGACAAAGATTATGTCTGGACTTTGTGGCCTCTTAGTTTGTTTTGGCCGTTCTTCTCAGATTAGTCAGATAGGACACGTCGACCTCATTGCCTCTCCTAAATACAGATTAGTGATCTAGCTAGGCGAGCAGTGATTCACCCAACAATTTGTTGTACCTACACCATGTATTTAATTATGCAAACTTTGTAAGTCCCACATGTACTACAAAACCTTTATGTATAGTCCCGGACTTTAATTGATGAGCCACTTTTAAACTTTCCAATTTTGCAGTTTTATACATTCACGAGATTACACGATTAAACACGAACTTAAACCGCATGTTCGTAGACAAGATGACAAATTACTTATAATCGGAAATAGTAGTCTTATCCATAGAGGTTGAAGGTTGACTAATAAATTGTCAATGATAAATCAATACACTGTTGTATGCAACAGTGTATTGATATTGATTGATATTGATTTTCAATATCTATTGATTGATAGATATTGATTGATGTAAAGGAGGTCAGTATCAAATAGATTGGATAAACTTATGAGTTTATCCAATCTATTTGATACTGACCTCCTTTGAATTAGAGCTCATTAAATACTCGTTATTTCTGAAAACCCATCCGAAGACAGTTGAAATGTCAGAGACGATCGTATCCGTAGCTACAATATTTATGTTTATGTGCAACAGTTATCATAATTGTCATGAACGGTATCTTGGACGCTACGCGTTCGGATAAAATCGTGGGAACGAGTTTTTCTAATGTTGAAATGACTAATCATAATTTCTCCAAACGATAACGTTACTATCGCTACGCTAAAACAATTGTCGCTAGGTTACGGTTGCTAGCCCTGCATTTGGTTCAGTTTGGGTCGGCATCGGCACTCTGGACTATGTACGAGTATAACCGACTAAACCCGATTTGCATTACACGGCTAAAATAGTGGTAACTGGCTCATCAATTAAAGTTCGTGACTGTACCTACCTAAATAAATATATTGATAAGTAGTTTTTAAAATAATTATGATTGACGAGTAAATGTGTTTGTACAAGCTTACTTGCAGAGATAAAATCATTTATCACTTATGACTAGATGACGATCAATACCAGTACAAAAAGAAGGTATCTTCTCCGTACAAATTCCAATGCTACATTGCGTTTTGATCGGTGAACCGGAAGAAATAGGGTTTTCAAAGAGCTGCATTCTCAAGAAGGCAGGCGCCGACTACCAGCATTCAGCATCTACATGAGTACACCTAAAGGATCGAATCGCATTGTTGGCATTAAATGTTAACATTTACGGCATTGAGATGTATGACAGATTCCTATAATTTACAGACAGTTGTAGGTTGAAATTGAGACTCTTGTATCTTTACCAATAATGAAGTAAATACCTAATACCTTCGTATAGTAGACCCCCTATTTGGAAGTAGCTATCACAGGTAAAATTAGCTTACGATACGTTTGAAAATATCAAAATACTACCATTGGTAAGCAAAACGATACGTTTTTGTTTATAAGAATCGAGCATTAGTCGTAACTAGCTTTGACATTTGTTTTTGGTGGATCGAGAGAATTGCCTCTCAGTGTAACTTTGTCCTTCATTTTCATTGAAATGCAAATGCTGCCAACTTTGATGGAAACCAGGTTAAAACCCCTAATTGACGGTTCAACAGCTCTTTAGCTTTACAAAGAGAAGGCGACCTAAATAGCAGGTTAATGTGGCTGTCATATGCGGTGAACGGCTTACTATTGCAATATTCTAATTTTAACTCTGCAACGTCGCGAGAAGGTGTAAAATAGGATGTTTGCATGCAAATCTTTGAAGATTTTTAAACCCAGTTGAGAGCCCTCTGAATATTATTATGTTGATTATTCTTACCTACCCCTTCTTCCCATGGGGGTAGGCAGAAACGACAGAAAGCCACTTGTTAAGATCCTAAAATTCTCTTATTTATTCGTTTACGTTAATACATTTGTCTGCACCTAATTGCATAACGCACTATCAATCCTAGTCTGTAGAAATGTTTTTTTAAGGCTATTGGTAATCCATTGATTCATAATTATGTACTCGTATGTTCGGAAAAAAAGTCTGCTCAACAATTTAACAAAAAACTAAAAAGGCTTATTACTGCGATATTTGTAAAAAAAAGCAGCGCCGCTGAAAAGGCCGAAGGCCCGCTGTGATACCACGGACACACTTACGGACAAACCAATTAATCCCACAAAATATTTTTTTAAATGAATAAACAATTAAACATGAATGAGTGACAATGAATGTTGTTGAACTGTCAAAATGAAAGCCATTCCTACTGTTAGTGTGATACGCAAATACCCCGCTGGTTGTACACCACGCACGTCGGATGCGGGTACTACGCACGTACGCACCTGACCTTTCTGAAGAACTTTTCCAATAAGGTCACTATATCACCTGGGGCGCCACCCGTTTTCACTTACATCGGCCCTGTTCATAAGTACTTGGTTCTTCACTCGTGTCAGACTGAACTATACAGGGTTTGTTCTTAAACTTGTATCACTGAAGGAAGATTTGAAAGAAGGAATCATCTAGCTAGATTTGTAAATCTTATTAAACTACATTTAAGATTGATAATCTCAAATTATAAGTCCAAATTTTATTTTATGTTAAATTTTTATTTTATTTTATTTTTATAATGTGCGTTTTGTTTGTGCAGAATAAACAATTTTTCTTTCTTTCTTTCTTTCAAATTGAGAATAAAAGCATGACTATTTGGCACCCTTAGAATGCATAATCGGCGTTTATTGTGCCCACTGCTAGGCCTCCTTTCTACGAGGGAGTGGGCTGTAAATTTTCCTCGCGGGCCAAGTGCGGGTTGGTAGATGTGACATGTCTTCTAATTTTGTTTATCGGTTCTAGGACATGCCGGTTTACTCACGATGTTTTCCTTCACCGTTTTGAGCGCAGTGGTGATGAAATAATTTACTTAGGAAAGCGCCTGCCTGGGTACGAACCCACGAACTACAACCCGTATGTCAGGGCCAGCACTGCTCTACAACACCCACACTGCTCTACCCTAGAATAACAGTATCTTAAATTTTATTTTGACATAAAACGTACTTTTATTTCTTATGTTTGATCAGTAAGTCGGCTTCTACATCATAACCTTGAGTCCAGCTCACCTTGCGAGTTCAAATAGCGTGAATATAATCATTGACGGCAACTATAGCCTTCAGTTTACGCTTCAGAAGTCTACGGTTCCTATAAAAAGAAAAAATCCATGTTGTAGTCTGAACATCAATCGAGCGACTATAAAAAGTGTAATTGCTTCCGACGCTGCGGAAGCAATTATGTTTCGAAGTCTTTCTAGGTAGATTAAAGTGAAATTGCTTGATAATTTTATTATCAAGCTTGATAGTTTAAAAAAAAGCCTTTGCCTGCAGTTCGCTTGGAGCCAACGCACGAGAGTGTATGACTAAACGCCGACACATATTACGCCGACAGACTGAACACCGACAAGACTTTACTTCGACAGGACTCTTCGCCGACAGGACACTTCGCCGACAGGGCTCATCCTTGCGCTATTACTAAATAGTCAAGTAACTGCCACTAACATGGAAGTAGCGTTCGCCGGCCGCTACCACGGCACCGCTCGGCTCGCGCGCCGTTGGTCGCAATTCTAACCTAACCTATTACCTACCTGATGAGCCCTGTCGGCCAAGAGTCCTGTCGGCGAAGAGTCCCGTCGAAGTAAAGTCTTGCCGGTGTTCAGTCTGTCGGCGTTTAGTCGTAAACTGAACGCACGGTAGCCAACGATATAATTTTATTCTTAAGATTTTTTTTCAAATTGCAGGTAAGTGGCAGATTGTATGTTGATTCAAATATGATAAGCTATGTTTTATTCATGAAATTCTACTTCAAGGGGATTAAATGAACTTGGTTGTCTTCATCATCATCAAGTTTTTAATTATTTTAATTATTATAATTCTGTAAATACACACCTATTTACTTGTTACGGTCGCGATTCATATTTTATTCAAAATACAGACTGACAATGACCTGCAACTACCTGATACAAACACAAATAAACCACTAACCCCCATATTTATAAACGTTCGCGTTGCTTAAAGTTAAGAAATCATTAGCGACTGTTAAACCATACATTTTTGACGTTTTAACATCTTAGGCAGCATGTGTAACAAACCCAGTATGTACTGACATTGCATCCTATTCAAACTCCGTACTACGCTGGGCAAGGCCAGCAGGCGTAGCATGACAAATTCTATCCCTATTATACTAAGAATAGACAAAGTTCTTTCTATCCAACTTGACACCTCATCTACCCGAGCACGGGGCCAGCCATAGACTCGCGTTTCTATGAAGACAAACACATAGTTATTCTTTCCATAGCAACGGCGAATTAGCTGCTATGTACTTATGGTGGATGCGCTAAGGTATAAGATATGGATGGGCCTTAGACATAACTGGCGAAATGTGGGTGTATCATATACACACCTCTGCCCACCCGTTCGTTCGGGGAAACAAGGCGTAGTGTTAGATGTTATTTCTTAAAAACCTTGAAGATTCGATTCTCGTAATGAATTGATCTTATCAATTTGTGCCATGAAATTGAAATTGCACTTAAACAAGCCAGTTTAGAAAAATCATTTAAAGCCGTGATGCTACTTATTTTAAAGAAAAAAAAAACCGGCCTATTGGGTGTCGGACCACGCACAACGATGGAGATGAATTTACTCCAAGAGCAAACTTAACATTGTAGTTGACAAAAAAACTCCAAACCTGGAATGGAATTACTGCAAATGTAAGTTAGTCGACTATTACTCGTTAACTTGAAAAGCCTACTTAGTTGTGATAGTTTTCTTTAAAACTTCGTTAATAAATATGAATAGGTACCTGCCAGGGGTGCGGGTTGTTCGAAAGAGATACCGCGGCCCCTGGCACACAGGCAACTGAGGGAACACGGGTGGGTTTTAGTCAGTAAAAGTCTGACACGCCCTCCCGCTCCACCCAGAGCGGGAGAAGTTATTTGATGATTTCCCACCAAAAAAAAAAAAATTAATAGGTACTACTGCCATGACTTTTTTTATATATACAAAATCAACCATTTAGCTAGCAGCGGGGCAGGAGACAATATTGACTATCAAAATTTGCACTTTAAAGCTTAATATTTTGCAAACGGATCCCTTACGAAAACACAGCTTTCTAGTACGTAGAGTCTCTGAGGTAAGCCGCGGACAGACAGACGGACATACATATCGAAGGGGCTTGGATCTACTTTAACTTTACTTAAACGCTTAGATTACTTTTTAACAGTTGGCAGTTTACTTTCCATGAATGTTGGCATCTACTTGATGGCTATTTTTAAGTGCACATAAATAAAATACAGGCTTTCGCCTAGTTAAGCTACAAAAAAGAAAATATAGCATATAAGATATGTGTATTACTCTATACAATTATTGAAATAAACTTATGTTATATTATTATGTCCTTATTAATCACATGTATAAACTGCATTTTCAAATATTAGAAAAAAAATATAGTAAGTAACCCATCGGTATAGGACAGGGTCCAAGCTAGGTCAGGGCTCCAGAGAGAGGAACCTCCTAACAATGTGGGCCGTGTCAAGAAGTACCGCTTTCTGAATCAGGTCCTTGATCCAGCCTCAGGTGTTGGTCGAGGCTGTTTTCGTTTATTTATTTTACGTCGATGGTCCTAGTTTATCATTTGTGGCCTCCAGTTGTGACTCGGGTAGTAACAGCTACGTGAATATTGCATTGCGTATGTAAGCTATCACGCCCTTAATACCAGGAGGCTCTTATTTTGGTATTATGCTTAATTTACATTTTTGTTCTTTGTGCTCGAGTTAAGTTTACATTTTATTCGTTGGTATATCGGCATAGCTGGCTGACATATGTATGACTAATTATTTAATTAATGTTCTGTGTCTCATAATGTTTATATTACTTTGTCTATAGATATATAGAAGCAAGTCTATCCGACTAAACAGACAGCTGTGCTGCTGGGGAGTTTGTTCCGCTACTTCTTCTTCCCAGCTAAAGCACTAGGAAGTGGTGACCGGTGGGCGTTTTTGGGGGACTGTCTGTCTGTGACTGTCTGTCGAACGTCAAAATACATATATTTTGACGTTCGAAAAGTGCTGATTCTCAGCCTAATTTGAATAAATGACTTTTGATTGGTTTGATTGTTGGCTATCAAGCCGTTGGTTGTTACGACTATCGGCACAATGATCGCTGAGTCCATATTATTATAAAATGTTTTTGGTGGGTAAGAGACTCATCGTACGGAAGTCTCCATTTGAGTTCAACTCGCACTAGTCCGCTTTCTCCCGATCGTCTTTGTCTCCCACCCTGTATGTAATACAATAGCTTCGTCGGCCATTGCTCCTGTAATTATGCTTTGTAAATTAATCAATACCTAGTTACTGTACGTTAACCCTACATACAACGAGAAATTTTAATGGTTGTACTCCCGTAGGGAAATGGTTTTGTCTTGGTAATACAATCGTTTTATAAACAAATAAAATATTAAAAACAAAAAATGGCAGATTAACAATTGTGAAAAATCACCACGATCCCTTCGTGCGATATCAGTGCGGTAACTTTGGCCCTATCTGCGTAACACTTCAATCACAATCTGAATCATTTTGTGGGATATTGCTAATCCATTGGTTTTTAATATTTTCGAAAAGTTTGTTTAGGTATTAGTCGATTCGCACGCATTTACTCGCCAGAATCGGGCGAATCTACTTACATTATAAATGTGAAGGTTTGTGAGAATGGATGGATGTTGTTACTCTTTCATGCAAAAAATACTGAATGGATTTGGATGAAATTTTGCACACATATAGTTTATATCCTGGATTAACAATTAGGATACTTTTCATCCCGGTAGTACGTTCTCCTGGGATAATATCGGACCTCCACGCGGGCGAAGCTACTATATGTATATCCTACTAATATTATAAATGTGAAAGTTTGTAAAGATGTTTGGATGTTTGTTACTCAATCACGCAAAAATGGCTGAACGGATTTGGATGAAATGATGACTGACTGTGCATCTTGGGTTTTTGCATATCAATGTACAGACGCCAGCACATCAAGCTACCCCAATCTGTCAAATTTCTTTGATAGATTTTCAACTTTATCACATAAGCATAAGGTTCATGTTCAATTGGGAAAATTTGACAGATTGGGGTAGCTTGATGTGCTGGCGTCTGTACTAAGCAGACATTTTTTTCCGACATATTTATGAAAGAATGGATTAGCAGGATACATAATTTATGAAAAACTAAAAAAAAAAAACGATATTAAAAGTTACTGAAATCGATTCGCTAGTCAATTATGTACAAACTACTTTCAGGACTTGCGTTCAATCTGCTACACCTTGTTCCACGATATCTCCATTAATTAATGTAGATCGATTTCTAAAATTATTTATTAATGGATAGCGTAGGTCTCAAGGGTCCTATTAAAATTTTATTAACTTTGCTCGGGTAGTTTTTGTGTTAGCTTCGATAATACACAATCCACTTTGTGTATCTTGATAATGTTCTATAACTTCCTGTAATTGTTGATTACATAGCAAGTAGTGATATACGAATTAGTGTAGGGTAGGTACCCAGTTACTGGATAACACGGTACCTCTTGGTTACACTGGTTGTCAGACTTACGGGCTTCTGACGACCCGTAACGACTGTCAAAGATCCACGAATGATAGCCGGCATCAACGGCTTAACGTGCTTTCCGAGGCACCGAGGGGTCTTGGTATGTAAAGATGGTCATCCATCCACGGACCAAACGCGGCAAGCGTAGCCTAACCAGGGCCCCAATTCTGTATGGTTATAATGATTCCCCGCGGAATCTTACTACGTTCAAACTACGTCAATATCGTGTTTTTTAGAAATCAATCTATCGGTAAGGAATCGAAATGTCATATTCTGTATGTTCCTTGTCAATATTATTAATAGGTACGATATTAGCAGATTTCGTGTGTGATTGCCGTGGTTACGAATAAGGAATCTTTATGTGGTCATAGTGAATTGATGGTAGCAGCTGCCGTTTTATAGTTTATAGGCCTACTCCATAAGGAGGCGGTATGAGTTTTATGTTATGTATGAATGTACTTAAAATAATAAAGTGTTTACATAAATCCCTCTTACGTCATGACCCTTTGTCACGATCACCTTCGTGGGTGGTTTTCTAATCACAGTGTCCATTCCTTTAGTTACCTACCCACGTTTTTTGTCTAGACGTATGATAGCAACGACACGTCTGTTGTTATTTGCTTTCAGTGCTAGGATTTTTGACCGCTTATAAGCTCGGTTCCTACAAACAAAAACGTATCGTTTTGCTTACCAATGGTAGCATTTTTAATTCCAAACTCGTTGGACACAGAAAGTTCAGCGGCTATATCTCTCAAACTTGAATGAGGATTTTCAGTCACTATTTCCTTCACTTTTGCGATGTTAACCAGTTGAAGACATTGATGGCCTACCAGAGCGAGGCAAATCTTCCATCACATGTTGACCGCTTTTGAACGCTTTTTACCACTCATAAGCACGTGTTTTTGATAAAGTCGATTCACCGTAAGCTTTCAGCTTTCTTTTAAGCATTAATTTCGTGTTCTGAAAATGTTACAACATTTTCAGAACACGAAATTCCATTGGCGGTGCAAAATTTAAAACAAACCCTTTATTCGATGTTTTTGTCCGTTATTAAATTCGCAATACAGACTAGATATGATCAAACTGAAAACAGCACTGTATTTAATTTAATTATCAGATGCAACTCAAACTCCGCGTCAAAATGGAAAACAGTGGTACCAAACAAACAAAAAAAAAATCTAACCATAAACTAATCATCCATTCCCGATACTTTTTTGACTGAATGAGATGTTAGAAAATGCTTGGGAATTTCCGCTTCAGCCAAAGCGACTAGTGGGGGGACTAATGTAATCTGTAGGTACAGGTTATTTTTGAAGTAAGTGTAGTCATTTCAATGCGAATGCATTTAATTAGTGAGTAACTCTTCCGTGTGGTGTCGGACTTAAAGAATAGCACCACCCACTTTCTTCCCGTGGGTGTCGCACGAGGCGACTAAGGGAACTACTAGAGAATGGGCAGCAGCGTTCTCTATACATTTTTAAAACGATATATATTGCGATCGCCAACCCACCTGCCAAGCGGGGCGATTATGGCAAACCTCTCTAAATGACAAGCACAAGAAGCACAGAGCCAGTCGAAGTGGTGGAGCTTGGGGGAGGCCTATGTCCAGCAGTGGACGTTTTTCGGCTGAAATGATGTTGATGAATGATGAACTCTTCAAAAGTCGAAAACTCCTTCGTAATGTCAAAGTTTAGCCTTTGCGAATGTCTGTCCGAATAAAACTACATTGCGACTTCTGAAGTTTTGACGCTGCCTCGCGAAATTTTTTGATCGAGGTAAAAGCTCCAGGGTAACACGCGAAATTCAGTTTTCTTACGTTTATTGCAATCCCGACCGTAATCCTCGTCAGGATGTGGTATTCCGCCGCTTTCGCGGACAAGTGCCACCGGAACGCACAAAGACTTAGTGCAAATAAGTGATACTAACATAATTTTAAGTTTTATTTACTAATACAAATTGTTATTATATTATGTATATTTAGGCTAAGGTATTTATCTATGCGTCATTGTAACCTGACATTATATGGTTTTTTTTTTAATGTTTCAAAACATTTAGTAACAGTAAAATAAAAATATACGAATTATATTTTAACACTGGCCATATTAAAATCGGTAAAAAAGGATTTGAGAAGAGATGGAAAGAGATTTTATAAATAATGACTTTTATAAAGCACTTAATGTTAATGATGTTTACAGTGCCTTATCATGTTTTTTTAAATAAGATTTTAATTAATGTCACTTGTTCGTAAAATTTGATCGGGTTTCACGGCCAAGGGTACCTACAGCGGTTAAAACTGATCTTCCACTGTACCATCAAGGAGACGCCAAGGGTACACAGGAAAAGAAGGGTAACAGACGTGGCTTAAAATAATGACTTTACTTTTCATAACATAATAATAACTTTTTCATGAAATAGTCATTCAATGTTATTAAATTAATTTAGAGGGTTGTATTGATGAATTTAATTATTATAATTCTGTAAATACATAGGTGTCACAATCGCGAATCATATTTTTGTCAACATACTAACTTACGAAGAGACTCAATATATTCTACTTACCTATTATCACGGTGATTGAATACTTACCACAAACACACACCCTCTCACATTCACGCACACATATAATCATATCACACAAAGAGAGGACATAATATGCACAATATCAAGATCTTATTTTAATTGGAAAACATTGTAAAAGCCAATAATTTTTAAAAGAGTAACCGTGGAGTTTCTTGCCGGCTCTTCTCCATAGGAAGCGACAAATTGGAACCGTGCACCTAGCTTCTGACGTTTCATAAGTGCAGGTTTAAGTGAAATAAAATATTTTGATTTTGATTTTAAGATTTTGAATTTTTGTTTTTATTTTAATTTAACTTACTTATATTGTTTTTAATTTTACTTACTTAATTTATTTTTATTTTTCCTTTAGAATGTATTATTTCATTGCATCGAATTTTTATGTTATTCATCATCACATTTTTTAAAAATATACAAATGCTAACATTTCTACTTGATGGCTATTTTTATGTGGCACATTTTTCAGGGTTTTTCCGCTGATAGCCGAAATACAGGCTTTCGCCTTGTTCGGCTACAGATGTCTAATTCATTTGTAAAAAGAAAAAAATTGCCTATAAGATATTTGTATAATTTTAAACAATTATTGAAATAAACTTATTATTATTGTTATATTACAAATCGCAAAAAACTTTAAAAAAATATATATTTTGCGAGCTAATCTGGTGGTTTCACCTTAATATGCATATAGTTAGGAACATAATTAGCGTTTGACAGCAACTGATTAGGTATTAGGGCCTATAAACGAATATAACTTAAATGTAAGACAATTAAATTCAAATTTAAATGATGATGGCTAAGGACGTCGCGGAATGCCTAAGGATACCGTGGCATCGTTGCCGTTGAAATTTCAATTTTACTATCATACTGTTAAGTTTTATTTCTTTTCGTGGCTTACATATCCCTTGCCGTGCAGTGGTGGCCCAGCAATAACGGCTACGACTTACACGTTGTAGGTCGTAAGTTCGATCCCAGACAGTCGCTTTACTTTGTATAATTTATTTCATCATCACTGCTCTCAAAACGGTGATGGTAAATATCGTGAGGAAACCGGCTTATCCTAGAACCAAATATTCGAAAACATGTGACATCTACCAACTCGCACTGGGCACGCGTGGTGGATTACGGCCCACACCCTCTTCACAGAGAGGAGGCCTTTGTCTCAACAGTGGAAACATTAAACATTACCAACAGGCTGATTATCGTTGGCCTAGTGGTCACTAGCGCTACTGTTGAGTCTGTAGTCCTGTTTTTGATTCCCAGGTCCGGCAAAGTGTTATTGGGTTTCTCTATCTATCATTTCTCAATAGCAGCCCGGAGTCTGGCAAAATGTGGGTAGACTAAATCACAAAAAAAAAAAACTAAACACTAACTACTCACTAATTACTTACTTACTTACTTATATGTATGTGCACATCTGCCTTACCTTTGGGAGAAAACAGACGTGATGTTATGTATTTAACCTCAAATAATTCCGATTTTGTTTTCCTAAAAATATTATTGAGGACTTAAATTTAATGATGGGAGCCTCCTTGTGAATCCCACAAATAAAAGAAATAATTCCTGTTTCGGTGTCCTAAAAATACCCATTTCGATGTTTTTTAGAGGTTCATTAACCAAGTGCAAGTCGGTCTCGCACACGAAGGTTCTGAACCAAAAGGCAAAAAACGCCGAGAAAAACACGTTTCTTGTATGGAGACCCTTTTAGTTTTGTTTTATCAGTAGTGTAATATAACGGCCTTCCTTAATAGTATTTTTCTTGAGATTTTTTTTTTTAATTTAACAAAACGCACAGATCTGACCTCTACAATTTTACAGTAATACGATTTTTGATACGATCCTCACTACCTTTATCAATTTGTAGTAATGGATCGTATATTGTTGAATCGATGTGAAATCAATCAAATCCCGTTATACCGACACTTGAGTATCGATACATATCGCACATCCCTAACGTCTAGTTAAGTTAGGAAGGATTTTATGAAGGGTAACCCTAATCCCCAAACATTTGTTCCACAGTCCTGGTCGCTGGTGTTCATAGTCCTCATGATAGCGGCCGGCCTCATCATGTTCACGTACAAAGCCACGCAGTTCAACCTCCTGGGCTTCAACTTCCTCCTCATCGCGTCCTTCGCAGCCGGGTTGCGGTGGACCTTCGCGCAGATGCTCATGCAGAAGTCCAAGCTAGGGCTCCACAATCCAGTGGACATGGTGTTCCACGTGCAGCCCTGGATGTTCATCTCGCTGCTGCCGTTCACCATCATGTTCGAAGGTAAGGTGTCTGTATTTACTAATAGGCTATGTGACAGTAAGAATATACCTAGGGTAGAACAGAATGGAAATAATGACGTTCTCACTCGAGACGCCATGACAGTATATCATGCCTCGTTTCGACATTAACAATTAATTTGCCTTCGCCGACGTTCACACGGACATAATAAAATCGCGGCGGGATTCGAACAAGTGCGAGAGAGAATCGAACAGAGTGCATCTCAGCGAGTCGAAAAAACACACTGTACGATTTTAAGCTCTCGGCGCTAAGCAGTGCGTTGAAGATCCAGTGCTCGAAAAAAATCCGCCGCGATTTTATTAAGTCGGTGGGAACGTGGGCTTATATTGTCGCGGAAACACGTTAAGCGCCTCTGCCCTGCGCCACGCCGCGCGTTTGTACTTACCGAATCCCGTGGATCGGACGGGGGCGCGGGCTTGCGGATGGCGAGTAATGGGTAGTTCGCTGTCCGGTAAGGACCAAGCCCGGGTCGACGGCGCGTTGTGTTTCACGCGCGCCTCAAAGAGATGTCAGCACCAACTGGTGGGGTCCGTAAGGGCCGATGCCTGCCAGGGGTGCGGGTTGTTCGAAAGAGATACCGTCGCCGTCGCCCCTGGCACACAGGCAACTGAGGAACACGTGAGGGTTTTAGTCAATAAAAGTCTGACACGCCGTCCTGCTCCATCCAGAGCGGGAGAAGTTATTTTAGGATTTCCAAAACTCAAAAAAAAAAACGGGTGGCGACGGGACTGGGGTCTACTTCCTAAGCACCAAGACAATAGCTTCGGCCGAAGTTACGGGTGTTTCCAACTCCGTATCACTTACGGTTAAAAATTTTTTTTTTTGTTGAGCGTGGGACATCATCAAATAACTTCTCCCGCTCTGGGTGGAGTCATAAGATTAGTTCGGGGCCGACCTAAGAATGAATGGCAACATGATCTGACAGTATTTTCCCGACAAAAAAATAATAATTCTGTGTTTGTTTTGAGTCAAATAAGGTATACATAGAGCTTTTTGACTGATTGACTACTTTCGGAAGTGCCCGTATCTTAGTTGACGGAATTACAGAGTAGACTACTAGGCCTCAACACATGCGACGGTTCCCACGGCCTGTCGACCTGCACCCTAATTGCGTAACTCACTATTAATCACAATCTGTTTCGTTTTGAAACAGATGGCTAAACCATTGCTTCATATGTTCAAAAAATGTGTCTGCTCAACAACGTAAATAACGCAATGAATATTGTTGAACTGTCAAAATGAAATCGATTATGATTAATCGCGTGTTACGCAATTAGGGTGCTGGTCCGGCGCAGCGCCGCCCTGAGTCTTGGGGCCTTGGGACCGCGGCATAAGAATGCTGTTGTTCTATGAATGTTAGTAAAATAGTAGTATTTATTTGCATAGATTGCAGGTACCGTAAATAAGATCACAGTTAAAATGTGGGTGATCCTTGTACAATCTACCTTTTATTCGGCATGCAACATTATTATAACATAAGAGAATATTAATATAAAATGAATAACAATGATGACATAGATATATTATTACAGTCGAACAATAGTCTGCATGGTCCATTCATATAATAAAACATTGATTTAAATATCTATTATACAATAGGAATAAAATAAATAAATCGAAACAATGTTGTAATTATATATGTCAAAAATAACATATAAAATGTTATGAATCAGTACATAAGTCAGTAAGTATCATTAAGCCATTGATTGTGAAGAGAAAATAAATTATTTGAATTTGATTCCTAAAAAATTTTTTATCTGTATGGATGTAGAGACCGACTGAAATGGACCGAAAACAGCCTTTTTTGTCCATGAGTACATGTCGTAAAAGTATAATTAAAAGAAACAGAAAGTGAAGGATATTTGTTTTTCGGCGGAAAACGAAAATTTTATATAAACGTAAGAATAAACGGTTCTTACGTTTATATAAAATTTTCGTTTTCCTTAAGTTACTTAAAAAACACGGAATATCCGCGTCCAACCTTAAAACAATTAGTAAATATGTGGTATTCTAAACCTCTTACAGCAAGATTCTCAAAACAGTTGCCGGTTTGAGATCGATTAATCAAAATCACATAATAAAAATGAAAAAGGAACTCATTCATTAAATAATAATTGAAACGATCTTTCATGTTGTGCATTTAAACTCATGGAAATGCAGTATTTTAACTGTAAAATCGCGTCTATAAAATCACGTAAATCGGAAAAATTTCGTATAGAACCGTTTAAACTTAAATTACACGGAATTATATACTCTGTATTTTCGGTTTACGCCTGAAAAAAAAAACTACGAATTTCATTTTCGTTTTCAGGCGGTCTCATTGTAGGTATACAGGTTGAAATTGAAAACATGCGACAAACCGAAATGGGAGATTGTACTCATCATTATGAACAACTTTCACTAAGGGACCAATCATGCAATCGCGAAAAAAAAACATCTGTTCCCTACATTTATGTTCGCATAACTCGTCAAAATGTAGGGAACAGCTGTTTTTTTTTTGCGATTGCATCTTTGGTCCCTCAGTAAAAGTTGTTCATAATGATGAGTACAATCTTCCATTTCGGTTTGTCGCATGTTTTCAATTTCAACCTGTATATGGAGTATGTAACTGGTAAGTACTCTTATTATTTAACTTGCGGTCAAATAATACAGGTCGATGACGAAAATCCCTGTAACTCGCAAATTATTAGTGGTACATGCATAAACTAACTTTATATATTACAGATAATTTTAATATCGTATGAAATAAAACCTTATATGATGTCCGAAGTAAAAAAAAAAAGATTTACTAAAAAAACTTCCATCAGTCAAATCAAAATGATAATAGGCGGTCATTGTCGTCTTTTACCTTTTCACCATCATTATTGGATTACTATCATGTCGCAAACACCAGAAAAATGTACATGTATCGTCACTATGTTAGAAGAAAGCAGAAGTCAGTGATGTACAGCAAGAACAATAGGCGTGTCACATTTTACAGGGCAGTGAGTCGTCCAACGGCAGAGCTAAGAAGACAACAGGAACCGGCAGACCGAGATGTACTACGGCTCCAGAGCATCGATTTATTTGTTATGACCATGTTCCGAAATCGGCACCTCACGGCAGTTTAAGTAACAAATCAACTTCGGTAGACTCGTAGAGACGACGTAAGCGAGCGGAATGTTAAGCAGCGGCTCCTGCGTCATTGTCCAAAGCTTGAAAGGAAACATCGGGTAGCAAGATTACGTTACGCCCGCGAACACGCACATTGGAGTAACTTTTTATGACGAATCCAGATTTATGCTGTATGCACACGATGGGCGGGAAGAGTCTACCGACGGCCAGGGGAACGTTTTATTCCAGCTTGTTTTGAGGAAAACGTGCCGTTTGGCGGTGGACCTTAAAAGCTCTTCAAAGAGTCGCACGGAATTAGTGCTGATAGAAAATGGGACGTTAACTAGTGCAAGATAAGTGAAAGAAATGATTAATGAGCATGTCGGCCCATATTTTATAAATATGAGTTAAAATTCAGTATTCATGCATGATAACATTGATAACGGCAAGCCAGCTCGAATTGTAAATTAGTATTTTCAGCACTTTGCATCAATCGTATGGACTGGCCTGCAACAAGCCCGGACCTGAATCCAATTGAACATACTTGGGATGACCTTGGGAGATGTGTAAGAATGCGAAACCACGCCCCATCTATTAAAAATATATAAGTATTAATTTAGTTAAAAGTTCGTTTTGGTGTTGTATGTGCGGAACGAACCATTATTTGTTCAACTTATAAAAAATAATAATTTTGACAATTAAACTAATAATGTTTCCAAAATTAGGTGTTGTTTTATTTACTGGTAAATTATCTACAACATACCGTTTCATTCATGCGGCTAGCTTTTAGTTTTCGTACTGATCCGTGTTCTTTGTCCGCGAGTCTACAAGCTAGAACAGGGATGGCGAACCTCTATATATCTACGTGCCATTTTTCCCAAATAAGTATTGAAAGTGAACAGACATCGCACCTGTCTACTTAAGTAAGTACTGGCTCCAGTAAGCTGGTAGCAACGCTCCAAAGTGGCATGAAGATTATCTCTGATAGCCAACATCTTCGCACTTTCTTAAAACAATTTTAGTACCGCTTTAACTTACATTTTTTGCAATTTGCAAGTTAGTGGCCTGACACTGACGTGACACTAAACTCCGGGTTGCTACTAAGAAATGCCGGATACAAATTCACACTGCCCGACCTGGGAATCAAACCCAGGACCTCAGGCTCAGCGGTAGCTCTTGACACCACTAGTCTAACGAGGCTCTTAAAAATACCCTAATCGTTTGCTGTCAAATATGTTTCTTACTTTATGCCTATTACCTAAAGTGAAAGCTCCTGGGTAAACCGGGAAACTGCAGATCTAATTAGACACGCGACGGGTTAAACTGCAGATCAGTGTCAGACTTTGGGTTGATTAAACTGCAGATCAGTGTCAGATTGTGGGGTGATTAAAACTGCAGATCAGTGTCAGATTGTGGGTTGATTAAACTATGATTCGCGAGGCTCGCGACCGTAATATGTATTTACAGATTTATAATCATTAAAATCACCAATACAATCCTTTAGTTCACTTGATCCCAATGAATGACTTTTTTAAAACAAACCATGTCCGCTTTCCGAATTAGAAAAATAGCGCTGTGAGCGCTCACATAAATAAATTTGCGCTCCGATTTGGATATCACGATTATGACAGGCTACGACCTGCCAGAAGCAATACTCTATTTCTAATAAATCTAAGTTAGCTAAAGATATGATACGACTGACTCAAAACAAAACCACACAACTGTCATTTTTGACGGCGCTCACGGAGATATTAGAATAACGCATGGTCGGCGTTATCGCAAGATGGCGCATGTCCTGACGTAGACGTATCATCTATGACGATTCACGGGACATCGTTATCGCGCTCACGCCAATTCGGAACGGGTGGAAGCACGCTCAAATCGATATTATCGCAACTCGGAACGTAGCAACAACTCTTACCAAGGGCTATCGTGTTACCGTATATTTATAACTGGGTTGTGGAGGTTAGATAGGCTATAGCTGCATCCGGTTAGACTGGAAGCTGACCCCAATGTAGTTGGAAAAAGGCTAGGCAGATTGAATTGTTACGTTCGCCAATCAAATTTTGTTCAACATGCCTGACATAAAAATTAAGAAACATTCTTAACTAACATAGATATGATTATGTAGATACAAGTTTGTAACAATTACGTATAACACCACCTTTACGTTAACCACCTCACCTTTTTAAAAACACTTGTGAAAATATTAGGTCTTTACCTATGAAATTGCCGTTTTGCAGTACTGGCCATTTCAAATCAAAATAATTTTTGTTTGGGTAAGAATTCTAATTTCAAATTAATTTTATTTTAAAAACATGGATTTTTTTTTCCAAAAGTAGTCATTTGTTTATTGATTAGTGTTACATTTTCATCGCATTTCAATCTTTTTCGTCATCATGGATACGTTAAAAATTCGAGTAATTATGGAATATGAGTACCGTCGTGGCAGCAACGCGCCACAAGCGGCACGCAACATCAACGACGTTTACGGACCTAACACTACAAACCAACGCACCACCTGTTATTGGTTTGCTCGCTTCCGTTCTGGAAATTTCGACCTGAAAAATGAACCTCGCGGTCGTCCGAAGACTTTGGTCGACAATGACGAATTAAAGGCGATTGTGGAAGCTGATGATACACAATCTACGGCTGAATTAGCAGCAGCTTTCGACGTTAGCGTCAAAACAATATTGGTCCATTTGCGTCAAATTGGCAAGGTAAAAAAGCTTGACAAATGGGTGCCCCACGAACTCAATGATCGTCAGCGCGAAGTACGCGTCGAGACGTGCCTTGCACTGCTCAACAGACACACAAATGAAGGAATTTTGAACCGCATTGTTACCTGCGATGAAAAATGGATTCTGTTTGATAACCGCAAGCGCTCAGCAAGTTGGTTGGATCCTGGTTCAGCACCTAAACAATGCCCTAAACGAAAACTTACCCCTAGAAAAGTGATGGTCACTGTTTGGTGGTCTAGCGCCGGTGTGATTCATCACAGCTTCTTACCAAACGGGGTGAGCATTACTGCAGATGTGTACTGTGAAGAACTGAACACAATGATGGAGAAGCTGGCACATCTCCAACCAGCATTGGTCAATCGCTCGTCTCCGCTGCTCCTGCACGACAACGCGCGACCTCATACTGCACAGCAGACGGTCTCCAAGTTGCAAGAACTGGGGTTGGAAGCTCTCCGTCATCCGCCCTACTCACCAGACCTTGCGCCTACAGACTACTACTTTTTCCAGAATTTGGATAACTTCTTGGCGGGAAAAAAATTCAATACCCGAGAGGCAGTACAAAATGCCTTTGAAGAATTTGTTGCCTCCCGTCCAGCTGATTTCTTTAAGACAGGCATCAATAAACTGCCACTGCGATGGCAAAGATGCATTGATTGCATGGGTGATTACTTCGATTAATACAAATAAAAAATACATGAAAAAAATTCGTTTAAATTTTTTCATACAAAACGGCAATTTCATAGGTAAAGACCTATTATAAACAACTTTAGGGCTGTTGCAGACGATTACTTTTTATCCGCCTATTTAGGGCAGTTGCAGACGATTACTTTTTATCCGCCTACGGGCGAAGCGAGACGTTGGATTATGATTTTTAACGGTACCTATGTATGTTCATCTGTTCACTTATGAAATGCCGCACATTGGGCTACTAGTGGCGGCCACAGCAACGCCACTAGTGGCAGTTTTGTCGCTCGCTCCTAGACACACGGCCACAGTCGCCGGCTTCAGCCAAATGTACCTACTGGCCGAGTGGCGATGACTGGTGGCCGCCACTTAACCACTAGTGGCTCTGATTGGTGGCCGCGTCTTGTGGCTTGACTGAACATCTAGTGGTCGCGTCTACTGGCTGCCACTAGTGGCTCTGTGTGCTGCCGGCCTATAATTTCTAAACTGCTTATCATAAGTTGACAAATGAGGTATCGCTGGAAGTATCTTGATCGTCCGCTGGTTAAAGGCTTTCACGGCTTTATAAGCGGCTATAAGACCACGGCTTTCAGATGATGATAATATTTTCTCGATTTTTCAGGTGTCGGTTTTTACCTTTTGTAAGTACTTACTTTTATAATTATATACGCATTGGTACAGTCAACTGCACGCCATGATAACAGGTAAATAACGAAAACCACCGCGGGAACGCCTCGCGTGATTAAACGAAGGGCGCCCTCAAATTTACCGCAGGCAATGCCACGACGCGGTTACGCGGCTGCAGCGCTGCTCATTGAAAACGACCGCAACTGCCAACCACAGCGGCAATCGCAGGCCAATTACTTTAACAGACCACAGCGACACGAGGTTCGACTGGTTCTGTATAAAATTATAAATCCATGAAAACGCCTGCGTAGATATGATGCGACATGGCCGCACGTAACCGATTGCATTTTTAACCCCCGACGCAAAAAGAGGGGTATTATAAGTTTGACCGCTATGTGTGTCAGTCTGTGGCACCACGGGTCAACTGATTTGGGTGCGATTTTATTTTAAAGTAGGTTTTTTACGGCGGTGGTTCTTAGACATGTTTCATCAAAATCGGTTCAGACGTTTGAAGATAATCAGCTCTTTTCTGGTTGTTAAAGGGATTTTTTCTTTTTTGGGATCGTCATGTATCAGGTCAGTGTAGGAGGTTGACAGCTGCTTAACCGGACTTGCCTGTGGCTGCGTCTTTTTAAGAACGTCGGTCATTTAGCTGGGGGGCGTCCCACACTATGCTTGCCAATACCTGCACGTTTTTTGTTATACGTAGGTATGTTTTTTATGCATTTAGTAAAAAGCTTTAATATTTTGACATCACAAACAGACGCTTCAATTTTATTTATGTGTATAGATAGGTTGCCATAGTCAAGCTACCTAATGCGCACCTGCCATAACATGCTGATATTATTTAAAACTATCCCTCCGATCCAATAGAATGCATCGAAAAACAGTGTTCGTTGATTTTCTACTCTCGGCGCTAAGCCGTTCGTTGAAAATCCAGCGCGAAAAATCCCGCCGCGATTTTATTACTTCCGTGGGAACGTGCGCTTAGTCATGGTCTGGTCACAAATTTCATAGAAATCTGTTCAGCCGTTAAGGTGAATCTTGTTGACATTTTTTCCACACAAACTTCGGGAGTTTATTACTCCACTGTTCGACAATGTACATCAAAAATTAAACATGGTATGGTTTTGTTCTCATTATATTGTCTGTACGGAAACAGAATACTATAGTAAAAGCCATTAAAAAGTTTTTGCTAATTTAACCTAACTTAGGGGCGTATTTAAGTAATAAAAGAAGTGTAAAATCTCCAAAAGAAGTCGGTACCAACAAAGCTCAAATATCTAAAACGTTCAATCAACTTCATTGGTCATTGATTTATGATGTGGCTTTTTCATCAAACCCGATCTTCCGAAGGACTTTTCTTTATTTTACGCGCCTGTTTTACTATAACTGATCCTGCATCTCACTCAATAATGTTTTGCGTGTAGACTAGCGTCTAAAGAACTGCTCATCACGGGTACTACCTTAGTCGGACATGATGCCTGGTTACAGCGTGCTTTTTAGCCAGGCCCACCAGTGAGTTCGAGCCCGCGACTTACCCTTAAGGCGTGAAAAAGTAACAGACAGATAGAGTTACCTACTTTGAATTTATAATAGGTATCAAGTATGGAAGTAGGTATGGATTGTGCTTAGAGTGGCTAATGTTGGTTACTGTGACTCTGAAAGGCTCTCATCCCTCATTATCCGTTGAGTGACGTCCTCGTGTTTTCAGTTTTTCACATCATTGCGCTCCTCGTGTCGACTTTCAGAATACACGGCGTACTAATGACACCAATTTACATAATCTTCATAATTTATACAGCCCAGCTTATCAGATGTGTAGTCAGTTGATTAATTTTCACACAAGTTTTTTTTATTATATGCCTTCATCATCATCTGCCTAGCCTTTTCCCAACTACCTTGGGGTCGGCTTCCAGTATAACCGGATGCAGCTGAATATCAGTATTTTACATATGGAGCGACTGCCTATCTGACCTTCACAACCCTGTTTCTGGGTAATACGATATCCCTTAGTAAGACTGGTTGTCAGACTTTCGGGTTTCTGATGACCCGTAATGACTGTCAAAGATCCACGAATGACAGCCGGGACCAACGGCTTAAGGTGTTTTCCGAGGCACGGAGGGGTCGTGGTATGTATAGATGGTCACCTATCCACGGACCAACCGCGGTAAGCATAGCTTAACCTTTATGCGAATCGAATCCATGCGCTAATGCAGTTCACGAAATTAAAATTTTAAACTTTTAGAACCCTAATTTCGTAACACTATCAATCACAATCTGAATAATTGTGAAGAATATTGCTCATCCATTACTTCATTAGTACGAAAATTGTCTGCCCAACAACGTAAATATAGCGCAATGAATGTTGTACACAAAACAATTGTTAAACAATTGTAGGTACACCTAGACTTAAGTTAGCAACTAATCGGTAATCTGGGGTCATCTGTTGTTTTTATCTATAATTGGCATTTATGCAAGGTGAATTTTTAGTCACCGTTTTAATTTTTCGGGGTGATCGTACCCGTAAAATTGAACAACTTTCTCCAAGGAACATGGGTCGAAATACATAAAAAGAAATCGGACCTCCCATGCAAAATCAATAGTCAGCTGACCGATTTTGTATGGGAGGTCCGATTTATTTTTTTGGTGACTAAAAATTCATCTTGTATATTAGAATATAACCGTATGATTTAGTATATAAATGTGCTGTGGGTGAACCTTTATGTAAATAAATAAATGTTGTTGAACTGTCAAAATTATAGCCTACTGTTAGGTGTTACACAATTACCCCGCGCTGGGCTGTGTCAGGTTGTTTATTTATGAAAATATCATTCGCAACCGCAACAAATATGTATTTAAAGAATTTATATTCGTGACAATCATCATACGCTAATAATAATTGACCGTCAGCACCAACTGGTGGGGTCCGCAAGGGCCGATGCCAGGGGTGCGGGTTGTTCGAAAAAGATACCGTGGCCGTGGCACACAGGCAACTGAGGGAACACGGGTGGGTTTTAGTCAGTAAAAGTCTGACACTCTTGCCCCACCCAGAGCGGGAGAACTTATTTGATGATTTCCCACCAGAAAAAAAACCAAATGCAAAGCTTATTATTTCATGAAATAAATATTCAATAACTAGGACCATTTGTGCTTAGATAGATGTCTTGGTGATTTTAAGTACTTAATCTGTACTACTAATATAATAAAGCTGAAGAAGTTTGTTTGAACGCACTAATACCTAACTGAAACTACCAGTCGGATTTGAACATTTCTTTTTGCATATGATAGCCACATTCATGAGGATAGGAAAGCTATTCACATCACGCTAAAACCATTAGGAAAAGATAATTTAAAAAAAACAGTCGCACTCCGGGAGTGCCCGACAGAAGTGAAAACTTGAACAACTACGTGTGTATTTTTTTAATCGTCAATACAGGATTTCACATTGGGACCTCGGGTCCTGATTGCTCTCGGTAAAAAATTATAAACTAGCGATCGACTTCAACCATTAAAGTTAACAGCACAGATTTTTACGATAAAAATACAAAGGGATAAAATAATTAGAATTTCCTAATGAAAGTAAGGGACTTTTTCAAAAGACATCAACGCGCGACTCATCCGTGTGCTCAAGCGTTCGGTGTCGATGACGCGAGTTGCATGATTTTTGTTCACCCAAAAAGTGCTCAACGCGCCCAAAAGAAGATTACACTTCAAAAACTTCTGAAAGAACGCTAAACGACAATGAAATAAAAGCGTGAACTGGCGTCGTGGCGACGGCGACGGGGCGGGCCAGGGAACAAGAAATTTTATACGGACGAAGTCGTGGGCAGAATCTAGTATAATTATATAAATACATAGATATTTGTTACGGTAGTGAATCACATTTTGATCAACATTGATAGGGATGCGGGTTGTTCGAAAGAGATACCGCGGCCCCTGGCACACAGGCAACTGAAAGAACACGAGCGGGGATAAAAGTCAGACACGCCCACCCGCTCCACCCAAAGCGGGAGAAGTTAGTTGATGATTACCTACCCTAAAAAAAACCCCTGTTAGTGATAAAAGTAAATTGCAAAATCTTATGAAAATTTGTATTTCGTGGGCTTCTTGGCGCTTTTACCAAAGCTGATTAAAGGTTCTACTATTTATTATTTGTTTGCTTATGTCTAACGGTCAGTCATGTTTAAGTCCCAAGTAATGGGAGAAGAATGGGGAAGCCCTATTGCGCATTAACGTGGCATAAATCCTGACTCCGGGCTGCTGCTGACATGATGTGAACACCCATTAAAACTTTTTCTGAACTGGAAATCGAACCTGGGACGACATGCTAAGCGTTTACGACTACTAGACCAAAGACGAGGCGGGCAAAATGTATGCGCAGGATAAGACGTAAGTCGAAGTCCACACGGACGTAATTCGCGGCGGGTTTTTTCGCATACGTAATTGTCAACTCTCGGTGTAGGACCGAGCATTGAGAATCCAACGAGAGTGCACCGCGAGTGAATATCAGCGCGTCGAAAAACATGTTGTTCAATTTTCAACTCTCGGCGCTAAAAGCAGTGCGTTGGAAGATCCAGTGCGTGAAACAATCCCGTCGCAATTTTATTACGTTGCATTTGAACACATCATTCTGATCCAGCTCGTCCCTTGCTGCCATTCCCCAGCGACGGACTTAGCATCAGTTCAGACAGAACGGAAAAATACTCGAGGAATTTACTGGCTCCATTGAAAATAGGACCGTATTACGATAGCCTAAAGGAGAAAACTGTATGAATATTGACTCGTCGACAGTCGGCTCTGTTGGCGGCTCGCGACTCTGTTGGACTTACAGACAGAGAAGGCTCAAGCCTGCGCGAGTATTTTTCTGGTCTGTTTGAATGGTAAAAAAACCACGAGAAAATTAGGTATGTATTTATTTATTCAATAAGTGCACAATGTACACACGGCTACACATCAAGCTATACATGTCCAGTATAAGCTGATCTCGCATTGTGTAGGATTTCCGTACAGTGCGAGATCAACGTAAACTGGAAATGTATAGCTTGATGTGTGGCCGTGTGTACACACAGAGGGCGCAGCAAGTAGATTCCTACTTATACTATTGTTCTTACTTTTTTAATTTGCAGGTCAGCTTCAGGTTGTATATGTCAATCTAAATCAGATCCGCGGCCGTATCATATATTTATTTATAGAACTATAATCATAAAAAATCATCAATACATTATTACAGTTCCTTAACTTCAGCTTACCGTATTGAATGACTATATCATGAAATCATGACAGGCCAACAGGCTTAGCATGACGCATAATATTTCTACTCTTAAATCGCTTGTCTACATTTCTCGGTACAATACTGTCAACTGTCTATACGAAACGTCATTTTTGACAAAACGCTTGTCTACGGTTCCCGTGCTAAGCCTGCACCTCCAACTTAGGAGTTGTATTGCTGATTCTAACGATTATAATTTTGTAATAACGTATATGTTACGGCTGTGAATCATATTTAAATCAACATACAGCCTGCCACTGACATATTGACAATTTTCAGAATTGCAAAAAACAAGTAAATTTGCATTTTGCTACTTTAGCGCATCCTCGTTAAAATAAAAATCAACGTACCATCGACACGAAAATACCACCTACCTACTAGATAATACCGGAAGATACATTTAATTACAATTCACTTATTAAAAATGTATACCTATTTCGTTTATAATAATTACTTACAACATAAAAAAAAAAATAGTAAAAGTGTACAAAAATCAGTTCAATAAATATAATAGGAACAATTAAATGAATCCTACTATTTAAATTAAAAAAATACCCCTAATTAATTAAAATACTGTAGTTATTCTTAAACATAAATACAAACTTATTCCTAATTAATTAAAATACTGTAATTATTCTTAAACATAAATACAAACTTACTCCTAATTTATTAAAATACTGTAATTTTTATACTTATCTAATGACCATAACTAAAATGATAAAACCATATTCTGGCAAATAAATGATTATGACTCCTAATTGATTAGAATACTGTAATTATTCTAAAACATAAATACATACTTCCTCAACTTACTCATCTATGACTATATAATGTACCATATTCTGACAAATAAATGATTATGATTATTCTTCTTAAAAATTGTTGTTGCCGTTCGTGCTGAATGCATGGTTTTAGTTCGATGTCCCTGCCACCCTGTAAACTATCAGCTCCTTCCCAACATTTGAATGTTAGCCTTTAGGTAGTAGAAAATTTATTTGATTCTTGTGTTCTGTGTTCTCATTTTACTGATATGAAATGTATTTCATACACATTAATAATGATTATGTATGCAATATAATATGAAACATATAATATTGATTCTCGTTTGCATTGTTTTTCCCTTTGAAAGGTTTTGAGTTGACTGGACTATCTTGAATTATTACAATGAGTATTAAACTTCCGAGATCAGTGTCAGTAACCAAACGTTAAGACAGTTCGCCCCTGTACCCGCGAGAAATTTTTATCGCGCACTAGATTTTTTCAACGCACTGTTTAGCCCCCAGAGATGAAAGTTCAACTGAGTATTTTTATGACGTGCTGGGATACCCTCATTTGGCTTCTCAATGCTCGGCTCAACACAGAGAGCTAAAAATTCCGGGAGGCGATAAGCTGTGCTTTGAAGAACCAGCGCGCGATAAAATACAGCCTCGATATTTTTACGTCCGCGCGCAATGGACTAATGACCTTTCGTCACCATCACCATAATATTATGTTTCAAGAAGCCGTATTCCACTACCTGAATGCCGCATACGCTTTATCAGGTGCAACATCCGACTCTGGAAGGCAGATATTTCTCTCACTCGCATGAATAGTCCCGCATGGATTCCCATTTGAGCCACACAGCACGTTCAGCCGAAACATCTTCCTCATCAGTCTCCTCTTTCGCTGCCTACCTTGGCCTTGAAGCAACCACTCGCATTACCATTTAGTTTGACTCATCGGGCACGTCATCGTCATTCACATCGATCAATGTATCTCCTGCTACCCATTTGTGAGCATCTGTCTCGCGCCTACGTATCCCCCTCTGCTTGTATCCTCGCGGGACCGCTGATTTAAGTCCTTTTGATTTTTTACGCAGCGGTGGTCGGTGTGTACCTTGTGTTCCTGTTATATCGGGCTGCAGAAACACTTCGTGTTCATCAGCCAAATGAAAACTGTCCTCTTCCACTGTGAAGTTGTTGTCACCACATGGTGTAATGAAGGGATCCGGCCTAAGACAAAAATGGGCCTTTATTAGAAACAGGTTCTTAATAAATAATAATTCTTAACAATCAAGCCTGTCGAAGTGGCAGAGCTTGGGGAAGCCTATGTCCAGCAGTGGACGTCTTTCGGCTGTAATGATGATGATGATGAGCAATCAAGCCTATAACACTAATAAGCAATTTTAATTAAACTTAAATTTTTACGTGATATAATTATTTTAAAACTTAGAATAGTGTTGATTTGTAGTGGTCAGGACCGTTCCGGTTTCTTAGTCTGATGTAATAATATAAACACTTTGTTCAAGTGCTATACAATATAATATAATATAAAAGACAAAATGGGAAATATAATTCTACCTAAGAGGCCGTACTTTTACGAAATTTTGTTGATTTACTTGATTTTACAAACGTGGTTTTAACTGCATTTCCATAAGTTTTAATGTACAACATGAAATATCGTTTCAGTTATTATCTAATGATATCAGATATAAGTATCATGAAATTTATGAATGAGCTCCTTTTTTATTTTTGTCCATAATTATAATGCGAGATTTAGGTTGTTTTGAAAGATTATTTACTACCATTCTCCTTATTTTTCTGAATATGGATTGACCTTGAACTGAAGTTTATTTCTGTTGTTTTAATTTTATGAACGAGATTTCTGAGTAGCTGAAATCAAAACCAATAAATTGCCCATTTTCTCTAAGTTATTAAGTTATATTTGTTTAATATGTTTGTTAATATAAAAGTGGTAAAAAGTGATTCATACATTGTCTAAATGACTTTCACAACAATACATTGTAATTTTTTCATACTATGTAGACGTTAAAACGATTCGTAAATTGTGATAGGTATTCTAAACCTTAGAACTGCAAAATTCACAAAACAGTCAGGTTTGAGGTCGATTAATCAAAACCAAATACTTAGTATAAATGAAAAATTCGCTCATAATTGAAATGATCTTTCATATGGTGCCATAAAACTTAAGTAAATACAGTATTTTAACTGTAAAATCACGTAAATCAGCGAAATCGGAAAAATTTCGTATAAGGCCTCGTTGAGAAAATCTCGAGGGAAGGTAAGTAATTTTTTTTTTATATCTGAGTTAGTCTGATAGCTAACATTGTCGCGCGCCACAAGACGATGGCCGTGTTGCCCACAATGAGTCCGCATTCGCACGGCCGTATAAATATGGCGGCGGGATATTAACACGCACTGGATTTTTTAAATACTAACTGTAACCATACCTATGTTTAACAAAATAAATGATTGATTGATTGATTGATTGAACGTACTTTTTAGTGCCCAGAGTTGAAAATCGAACACCGTGTTTTTTTCGACGCGCAGAGACCACTCGCGCTGCACCCTGTTGGATACTCAACGCTCGGTTCAACACAGAGAGTTGAGAATCCAGTGCGCGCTAAAATTCCGCCGCGATACACTTACGTCCTTACGAACGTGGGACTAATAACTAGGGATCGGATCATTTTAGCCGAAAGACGTCCACTGCTGGACATAGGCCTTTCTCAAAAATGAGGGGTTTGTCATAATCGCCACCCTTGACAGGCGGGTTGGCGATCGCATTATGGTGGTAAAAAGCATAGAGAGAGAAAGCATAGCTGCGCATTTTCTAGTAAGTCCCTTAGTCGCCTTTTACGACACCCACGGGAAGAAATGGGATGGTGCTATTCTTAACGTCAGGCATCACACGGATGGATATCACGGGATCGCATAATCGGATACATATTTACCTAAAGTTATTGTTTAGATATGACAGTATGGAAGCGGCTTCTTATAACATATTTTTTGTACAAAAAAAAGACCCGGGATGCCAGGAATACTGGGAATGCATAACCTAGTCAGGTGTATAGTATGGAAGCTTCTAAATTATTAGGATTGCATAGTTATGTTATAATTTTTAAATTTAGTTAAAATGAACCCCGATGCAAAAATATTGTGTAAGTCTGTAAAAGAAGGGGTGGTGTGTGTTAGTTAAAACAATTTTTTTTTTCGATACAAAAGCGCGTTCCATATTAACCAACATTTCAACATTAGGTGAATATGTATCCGAATATCCGATCTCTGCTAATAACTAACAAGATGATAGGACGTTTTATAACTTACAAATTCACCAAATAATACGGGAGCGGCAGCGGTGTGACGAAAACAGGCGGGCTGTAAATAAAGGAATTTTGTTATTAGCATTATTTTAAATCTATTTAAATTAAACCATTTACAGGCACTTTTGAACTGTGAAAAAGTCGATCAGTTAGTCGGTAAGTTGAAGCTAGTTGCCCATTCCAAAACATCGATCTCTTTGGAGAAGAACGGCCAAGAAACTCAAAGAACACTCTTTTAAATCAAGTTAGGCATTACAAAATCTTGGGAACATTATTCTTGTTGCTTCTATTTGTGAGATCAATGTAAAATAAAAATAAACAATTATAAATACATATACCTAAGATTAAAAATAAGCCCTGGTATATGTGAGAACAATGTACAATAATAAAACAATTCTAAATATACCTTAGATTAAAAATAAGCCCTGGAAGTAAGGAGCTAACTAGTCCCAATCGACAGCGCCCGTTCGCGAACATGACGCGTGGATCAGCTCCCTAATTGCGTAACGCACGATTAATCAGAATCATTTTGAAAGAGATTGCTCAGCCATTGCTTCAAATGTTCGAAAAATGTGTCTGGTCAACAACGTAAATAGCGCAATGAATATTGTTGAAATGTCAAAATGAAACGGATTATGATTGATCGTGTGTTACGCAATTAGAGTGCTGGTTATTTCGATTCCTCTTAGTTGTCAGACTTTGTTCCTGACTGTCAACGATCTACAATTCTACATAATGCCAGCCGAGACCAACGGTTTTACGTGCTTTCCGAAGCACGGAGTGGTCTCGAATTCTCGATATGTGATGGATGGTCGTCCATGGCACGACCTCGGCAAGCATACTCTTAACCTTCGATCAATTCGTGCGGTTGTTATTATTTAGCAACTGGCCCCTTGTCATCCATAAAATACGTCACACGGTAGGGGGGGGGGTCAACAAAGGGTGACATCGTGAGACGGGAGGGAACGCTTCAAAGGTTTTGTGACTATAGGTAAAGTATTAAAACTCTAAAGATAACTCTAACGAAAAACTTTAAATTGATAACCAATTCTATCAATAATATTATTATACGTTTCGTTTAAAATGGAAAAATATGTGACAAAACATCAGGGGGAGGAAGGGTTACGCGAATCATGAAATCCGTGTGACGTAATTTATGCATGGCCCCTTACGAAATTTGATGAATAAAAAAAATAGGGTACTTTCGGTGGTGAAAAATAAATGATAAAATTTGATAAAAATTATAATTTATGTAGAAATATATACTTAAATATTGTGATTTTGAATCATAAAAGCACATTATTGTTTTATTATGAAAAGTCGTAATTTTTAATCTGTATATCACGTGACCTAAAACACAAGCCGCCATGGTGTGACGTCGTATAGACAAAAACTGTCAGTTCAGTGTAAACAGCTAGGTACATATCTATCAACTTTAACTTCAAGGAGTAATAATTGTGTTCTTTCGTCAGTGCATTTTATTTGTACTTACCTTTATTTAATTCATTATTTTCCCAAAAAACACCAAATATTTATAGCTGTTAACGTTGAATGAGTGCCGGTCGTACATACACGACTTGTTTTTACCAATATTACGTCACCAAAATGGCTGGCAGCGTTTTTGCGGGAATAAAAAAGGTTTAAAATTTAATTTAATTTTATGGCAAGAAAGCGTGTTTATTTTGGCGAAAACATTTTTTTGTGGGTTTTTATCAGGAAAATCAACATTTTGAAGTACTTTTTCAAACAGTAGATACCCTATTCATTCAAAAATGGCGCTATGCAATAACTATTTCGTTACTCACATCATGCTCTTTGGGATCATCCATTCCTCCACCGCATACGAGTGCGCAGGGTACTCGGACCACACATAAGGTGAGGTAGGACTCTGAAAATATTTAAAGAGAATATTAAAATAAGTATGTAGTTATTTAGTTAGGGGCTAAGTAATAACAGCCGTAAAGTTCGATCGATCAGGTTAAGCTACGCTTGACGCGGTTGATCCGTGGATGGGTGACCATCTTTACATACCAAGACCCCTCCGTGCATCGGAAAGCACGTTAAGCCAGCTGTCATTTGTGGATCTTTGACAGTCGTTACGGGTCGTTAGGAGCCCGAAACTTTGACAACCAGTCTTACCAAGGGGTATCGTATTAACCAGAAACTGGGTTGTGGAGGTCAGAAAGGCAGTTGCTTCATGTAAAATACTGGTACTCAGCTGCATCCGGTTAGACCCCAACACAGTTGGTAAAAGGCTCCTCGTATAGATCATAATATGCTCTATAAATATCCACATCATCCTATGAAACTGTTACGCCCTTATGATTTGATTTCTGGGCCCTAATTGACTATGACCACTTAACGATTAATTACTTCGAAACCACGTCAATTCCTTAGATCATACACCACATCAGGGCCCCAATTCTGTATCGTTATAATGATTCCCCGCGGAATCGTCCTACGTTCAAACTACGTCAATATCGTTTTTTTTTTAAACCAATGCAACGGTAAGGATTAATCTAATTAATCTGAAGAGAGCAGTGGTAACTGACGCGACTTACGAGACGTAGGTCGTAGGTTCGAACCCAGACAGGCGCTTTACTTTGTGTAAAATATTTCATCACCACTGCTCTCAAAACGGTAAAGGAAAACATCGTGAGGAAACCGGCATGTCCTAGAACCAAAAATTCTAAGATATGTGACACACACATCTACCAACCCGCACTGGGCCCGCGTGGTGGTTTACGGCCCACTCCCTCACACAGAGAAAAGGCCTGTGTCCCAGCAGTGGGAAGTTTATAGGCTGATTATGATCTAATAGGGTATTTTACAATTTATTTAAAACTATTCTAATTTGGAGATGGGACGAAATGTGTAACAGATAAATAAAAGTAAATTGATTTATATAAATTTTCTCAATTAAAAACGATTAAAATCAAATTAATTTCTCGTCGTTTTGAATTTACCGCCAAAACGCTCCATAGGATGACTTTTTATCATGTGACCACACGTGACGTCAACTTTGTGTAAACTAAAGTATGTAGTTAGTAAGTAAACAAGTGAATGTCGAGTTTATAATTAACAAGATTTTTAAAGGATATAAAGATAAATAACCGGTGTGCGGTGCCTCTGTGGACAAATACTTCTAAAACTGCACCAAACTAAGTATTTGTGCTGTACGTAAGTAGCTGACGTCACGATGTCACGTGACAAAAAAGTCTTCGTAAGGAGCGTTTTGGCGGTATATTCAAAACAACGAAAAATCAATTTGATTTTAATCGTTTTTAATTGAGAAAATGGATTTAAATAAAAATGTTTTTATTTTTCTGTTAAATATATCGTCCTAATCTTCAAATTAAAATAGTTTTTATTAAATTGGAAAATAACCTATTTTCATTGTTATTTTTTTTCATTAATGTAATTTTCAGTTCAGTATCAGGTTTTATGTTGATGAAATTATGATTCGTAACCGTAATAAATATGGCTTTACATAATTATAAGCATTAAAATATCTATATGACCTTCTAAATTCATGTTATCAACATCATCATCATTTCAGTCGAAAGACGTCCACTGCTGGACATAGGCCTCCCCAAGCACCGCCATTTCATCCTTTTCTTCTTTATAATTCATATTATAATTTATAATCCTATTGAATTACTTTTTCATGAAATAGTTAATGTACTTCCAACTTAATATTGTGCCCTAGGATTGTTGTTATTGGTTGAACTGTGTAACATAGTTTAATAACATAGTGTATGCACCACCTGTGCATTATTATTTTCTCATAGTACCTTTATCTATATTTTCCTACAAATTAATTTCCAAAAAGAGTTGGTTGCAAAATTCAATTACAAGGTGATGATCAACTTTTACAATTAACAACATATAATGCTTAGCAAAAGGCTCTTACATAATTAGCCTATAATGTTCCCACTGGTGGGACACAAGCCAGGAGAGGGAGTGGGCTGTTATCCCACTCTGGCCCAGTGCGGGTTGGTAGATGTAACAAGTTTGAATTTTTTTGGTTCTAGGATATTCCGGTTTCCTTACTATGTTTTCCTTCACCATTTTAAGAGCAGTGATGATGAAGTAATTTACTACAACCTCAAATACGTAAGTTGTAGTCTAAGTACTATCGAGGAAACTTACATCTGACCCATTTGAAAACAAATCCCATGCACAAATTGACCACATCTGTTAGCAAGTGTTACTATAGCGTCTGAGCGCTGCAAGCAATAATAGTCCTTATGGTGTATAGATGTTAGTTTCCTCGATAGTACCTATGTGCTAACTAATGTTTGTTAATCTTGGTCTGAGGCCTGCTTACACCATAAGTTATGCATTAACCCCTCACGTGTCAAGTGTACACCATGTGTTCCGATAATAAGACGTGCAATGGGTTAAGCACTAAATATGTTAAAAATATCATTTGTGTCTGTCATCAACAAATAATTGACAGAAACAGAACAATATTTAAAAATGTTTATCAACTGTGTCAGCTAAACCTGCACTTAAATCATGGTTTTCTGACTGAAGAGTTCCATTTTTTCACTACTTAAGACACAGATAAGCATGCCTTTAGTGCAGGTTAACCTCACGTAAGCTATAAAATAAATACATGATAAGAGTGACTTGAATAGTCCATTATTGCACAAGTCACACATACTATAATGTAGTGTTATGATTGGTAGGCCTAAGATTCTGAATACAAGTTTAATAAATATTTACCCTCAGACACTTGATTTTCGTGGGAGTTTTCAGTTTGTCATTGTGATCCGACATCTCGGCATCCATGTAGACTTCCTCCACATCACATGCTTCATCTCCACCACTGTCTTCTTTGTGAATATATTTTAAATTCTTTGCGGTCCATTCCTTGCCAAAGAGTATATTGCCCAAGGCCTCTGTTTCAAAAGTCCACAGCGGCATTTAAACCTGTAACATTCACAATTTTACCTCTTTATAAAATTCGTATAATCTTAAACTGCAACATTTTTCATCAAAATTCTTTTTAAGCCCAACCCACCCTTCAGGGAAAAAAACATGCGAACGATAAAAATTCATTACAAACTTGAAAAAAGAACGTGAAAATAAAAACAATGAAGAATTATTGGTCATTGGGTCGGTTATTTGATAATATTTTTAATATCATTTTAGAAGGATACCTTTAGTTTAAGAAAGTACCTTCTAAGTTATTACAGCGAGTAATTCATTGCAAAATAGTCGAGCAAACAATAACAATAGCGAAGTCATTACTTCGACCATCGTCAAATAAGATCGCTCAAATAACAAGTAATGTAAATCTACTAACGAATAAATTATTATTCATTCCCTTACCGATTCAAATATGCACAATATACCACTAAATTATGAATAGTTACACGGACACCCGATGGGCGATGACCCGATTCCAATTCGCGACCATAAAATGACAGAAGAGAAGAAAATAATAATAAAAACATTCAGGGCTGCCAATGCGAATTTATCAAATTCCCCAAACTTGGGAAGAAAAACGTGCTGGTTCCCCACAAATGCCCCTCAAAATTATTTTAAGTTATGTAACAAGTTCCAATTATTTAAATAATATTTATTTTCATCTTTCATATCGGACACTTTTTTACTCATTTTTGGTGCAAGCATTTTGCTCGATGGGTTAACGGTGACAATATGTCAAATTACATGCATTTTCTACGCACAATACCAATACACGAAAAATCCCCGATATACTTAGGATCCCCGCAGTTTGGGGAATTCTTCACAAATTGGCAACGCTGACAACAACATCAATCAATAACGTGAGGCGTTGGCGGTAAAAATGTCAATAACAGTGTTACCCACTTTTCTCCCGAGCCCACTAGTGGTGGTTCTTCAAACCAGCAGATATCTACTAGACTAAGTTTATTTTTATTTATTTATAACGGACGTTGAGTAGCTGCTCTGAGGTCCATTTGAAGATCAGAGAATAAAAACTAAACATAAAATAATTGAAGATTAACGAGAGAGGAACTGTTTTTATACGATAATTTTAAAAGTGGACATAGATTGCCTTACCGACACGATCAGGGCATTCCGTACTGCTTGATCAGATAAATGTTTTTCATGAAAGCTGGTGGAATGCATCGGTTTCTCTATGGTTGTCGATGCAAAGTCGAAGATTCTTATCCTTTTCGCTTACTGCGAACAGTTTATCTTGGGGATCACTTCTGAGCTGCCAACAGTACTGACCAGAGGCTTCGAATATTAAATTAATTACATCAGCCAAATCAGAAATGACAACACAATGATTTATTTATTTATTTATTTAAACTTCTCGCACACAAAAAAGGTACAAAGGCGGACTTAATGCCTTAGGCATTCTCTACCAGTCAACCAAGGGTGGTGCAGAGATTTCGGCATATTTAGAAAATAAATTGTAAACTTGTTGGAGATTTTAGTCAAACAACGATTCATGCAATTATCATGATACCTATTTTACTATTTTTTCAAGTCAGTTTTAGGGCGATTGTGTGGTTTTCTATTAACTAAAGTAAGGCACTAAAATCTAAATATCTCTGACAGAATAGGGTGCGGAAGTGGCAAAACTGTCAGTATAACAAAACAAATACTTATGTTCGAAAACAGGACGCCACAGACGAGTAAGGCACGCCATCTATTAGACACTTCTTGTAAACTCTCGTCAGCGAGAATTTCGAATCATCTTTCTTTGTAATTTTGAGCTGGATATGGCTTGCTATGGTCATAACTTACCTCAAACTGAAATAACTGCGAATAATTAAGTAATCCATTATATTATAAGAACGTTTGAATGAAGTACACGTCGTTTTCAATCCAGAGTTACATCGGCCCATTAGCTCAGTTGGTTAGAGCGTCGTGCTAATAACGCGAAGGTCGCGGGTTCGATCCCCTCATGGGCCATATATCACTTTTTGTGTTTCATCGTGTTTTAAATATTGTTTGCAAGGGGATTGGCCATATTTTTCTTATATTTGTATAGGATTGCTCGATACCCTGCGAAATTGAACTTTTCTTACGATTTTTGCAATTTGCAGGTCAGTGTTTGAAATACGATTCGAGGCACGACTTAGATTACGAAGTATGTATTTACAGAATTATAATCATTGGATCATAAATACAACTCTTAGTTAGACTTGACCACAAATGTAATTATTTCATCAATTAGTCATTAAATAGGGCAAGTGAATTTAGACGACTTGTATGATATTTTAACTTACGTACCTATAGATAATATAAATAGACTATTATGTCGATATCACTGACGATATAAGAAATAAAAATCAGCTGTTCCATACATTTTGACCGCGTAGGTATTGCACTTTTCTATAAAACATCTGATATTTTTTGTATAAACGACGCAATATTTCTGCGCTGGGGTTCTAGAATGATAATTATGCTGAATTCATGGTTACAGTTTGCGCACTGGTTAAAAAATTACCCTGTATATAGGTACCTACTAGTAACGGTTATCGGCTTGGTGCGGATTTCTCCAATGAAACTGAACGCGATCAGTATGGAATGACTTTCATTTTGACAGTTCAACAACTATCATTGCATTTTTATTTTTTACGTTGTTGAGCCGACAAATGTTTCGAACTTATAAAGCAATATCAATAAAATGCTTCAGTTTTTGATTGATGGAGTTTTGAATTGTCAAAAAGTCGATCAGTTGAAGCTAGTTGCCCATTCCAAAACGTAGATCTCTATGGAGAAGAACGGGCAAGAAACTCCAAGAACACTCTTTTAAATCAAGTTAGGTATTACAAAATCTTGGGAACATTATTCTTGTTGCTTCTATATGTGAGAACAATGTAAAAATAATAATAAACAATCCTAATTATAAGAAAAAATAAGCCCTGGAAGTTAGGAGATGACAAGCCTCAACCGACAGCGCCCGTTCACAAATTTGACGCGTGGATCAGAATCATCCAGTTCAACCATTTTGTAGAGAACCCAAACAGAAGCTTAATATAATCTTGTTACCTCCAAGTATCCCTAAGATAAACGGTCTTTTAACAGACTGACATACCGACGAACGGACAACGAAGCGATCCTATACCTAAAGGGTTCCGTTTTTTCCTATTGAGGTATGATACAAGAATCATCTTTGCCAATTCCAGGTTTTGCGTGCTATGACCACCTGCAGAGGATGTCAGCAGAGAAGCTGGTGCCCACAATCCTGAAGGTGTCTGTCGGAGCCACCATAGCGTTCGCGATGGAAATCAGCGAGTTCCTGGTGGTCACCTACACTTCTAGTCTCACTCTGTCCATCTCTGGTATATTTAAGGTATGTGAACTGCTTTTCGATAACTTAACATCACGCTTGTTTTACCCCGAGGAGATAGGCCGTAGACTTCTGCCTACACACACACGCGGGGTAATTACGTAATAGTTGGAATGGCTTTCATTTTGACAGTTTAACAACATCCATTGAGTTATTTACGTTGTCGAGCAGACAAATTTTATGAACATATTTTTAACGACTTCAAACAGAAGGAGATTATCAATTCGACATGCTTACAGATATTTTTTTAAATGTTTGTTGAGGCATAACTCCCTCATATAAGATAGATGGATTTGCAAAATTCTTTTTTTGTTCGAAAGAGGTTTATTCCGAAATGGTCCCATTTAAATTTTATATAGATCTGATCGTAAGTTTTGGAGACAGACAACGGAACTCTTCAAAAACTACTGGCTTCAGGTCTGTCCGAGGATAGGTAACCATCATTACATATCAAGACCCCTCCGTGCTTCGGAAAGCACGTTAAGCCGTTGTTCCCGGCTGTATGATCTTTGACAGTCGTTACGGGTCGTCAGAAGCCTGAAAGTCTGACAAAGTGACAACCATGTCTTACCAAGGGGTATCGTATTGTTACGAGCTTGGGGTTCGTGACAATTAAAAAAAAGGTTCCGACGAATTGAAAACCTCCTCCTTTTTGAAGTCGGTTAAAAACTGCCAATATAAATTACCAAAGATGACACTTTAATTAAACACACTAAATACAAAATACAATCTCACTATTGATCACTCTTAATCGCATTTGAAGATCGCATAAGATGTTCTCGCCTGTATCGCTTGATCAATACTGCCGGGGCTTTTTTTTTTTTTGTAGGGTATCTCGCAGTTGGCCTTGAGAGGCCGTGACTGCTCAACCGGTCATTCCTGGGGCTGCCATTAAGATTTTACACTTAACGCCTCCAGCCAGGGCTTACAAACTAAAATTTACAAGCTAAGCGACTGCACGCTGAGGGCACCCCCTGTGGGGTACGGACCTCGGCTCAGGGCGTCACTGATAGGGGGACAGCTATCACTATTGGGGACAGGCTGGATCGAATTGGCATTATTATTATTATAGGGGGAATTTAAAGCTACTGGCTCAGCTGCGACGCGGGCTGGCGCTTCAACGAGCAAGGGTCGGTCGGGACTGCCGGGGCTTGCTCCGTTCCGGCCTTTTATAGGGCCCTAGGAACATTCGAGAAACGAAGCATCTAGAATGTTCGAGTACATACCGGCCCCGACTGAACAGATGTTGAGAATTCTAGAAGATTCTGGTATCGAAATTTCTAGATAAATCTTAACTCAATTAATTCTGCTACCCGATACTAGATGGCGCTAGTGGAAAACACTGACCTATTTACATGAAGTTTCACGTTAGACACGGATTTTACTTATTCATAGATAACTATTTACGCTTTTGCTATTGAAATTATCCCACGGAAACGTAATACCGCGATTAACCAAGGTTATAAACTTATTGTGTGCCAAATTTCATCCAAATGCTATATTAAGCATGGCTTAGCAATATCCGTCACAATTATTCAGATTCTGTTTGATATTGTATTACCCCAATTAGGCTGCAAGGCTAAATTTAAAACTATGGGTACCCTGGCTACTATAGGTGCTCAAAGGAACGATGATGGATATAAAACTGCATTATAGTTTTTTATTTGAAAAAGGTTCTTCCTGATCCAGAAATCGAACCCGATCCTTTTAGTCACTAAACCAAGGCAGTAACTAAAACACAAATTTAAACAATTTCAGGAAATGTGCATTCTAGTCCTGGCCGTAGAAGTAAGTGGCGACGTTCTGTCACCGATCAACGTGGTCGGCTTGGGCGTCTGTCTCCTCGGCATCATCGGCCACATCATCCACAAGGTCCTCTTCATCAAGTCTGTGGCCGGCACGGTCGACGTCATCGACCAAGACTTAGACGCCATGAAAGACTTCGAGTCCATCCGACGGACTTCGAAAGGGAAGGGGGAGCACGGTAAGCCGCTACTCGAAGATCAAGCGTGGCCGGCGAGCGAGGAGAGTGACTTCGACAGCAATGTGGTGCTATTCGAAGTGCTTCAGCGCAGAGATGGTAGGTAGATTCGAAGTCGCGAGAGTTCCGATTGGTTCTAGCTTGATTTGACAAGAATTTGTACGATTTTCATTACTCATGAGCTTATTTTTTTTTTCTTCCACAACGCATGAAATATTATACGCATTTAGGGCCTAAAATGGTTTCTTAGTTATGGCACTCAGATGTAAATAGAGAACAAAAGCGATAGTGCACTACCAACTGGTAGAAAAACTAAGGATTTTCAGTATTAATACGGGCAACTTTTTATTTTTTCTTTACTTACTTAATTATTGATTTGTTTCATGTTTTATTTTTTAAAATTTTGCTGGGTATACTGGCGCTTTCCCTTAAGGATTAGAATTCGTAATTGCATGCGTCCACTGAGGGAGAAAATTTTACTTATGTATTTACTAGCTCTTAAAATTTTTGCATGAAAACGATTTTAATAAGACAAATAGGGTAAGCACATAGACAAATAATGACTGATGTTTGCCTTTTAAAACCAAAACTTCCTCATGTATTATGATTCACCAACGTGTTGGAACGAGAATTGGGAATCCAACACAGTGCATCTGAACACGTCGAAAATGGAACTGTGTTTTACTGTTCGGTTTTTAACTCTCTGACCCAAGCAGTGAGTTAAAGATCGTCTGTGCGAAAAAATCCCGCCACGATTTGAGACGGCGCCTTGGGAACATCGGCTAATTTCCATTCGTTTAAGACAAATTATTAAAACGCGCCAAATTGACGAAGGGTGTCGACTTGCTTATCAATCAAGTTCCCTGACGGTGTATGCTTTCCTATAAAGAAATGAGAGAAGTTTTAGTCCAGTGGTAACGGCCGCGAATTACGATTTGTAGGTCGTAGGTTCGACCCAGACAGGTTTTTCACTTTGTGTGAATTAATTCATCACCACTGCTCTCAAAACGGTGAAGGAAAACATCGTACGGAAACCGGCATATCATAGAACCAACGCTTCGAAGAGATGTGACATCCACCAACCCGCACTGAGCCCGCGTGGTGGATTACGGCCCACTCCCTCTCACCGAGAGGAGGCCTGTGTCCCAACAGTGGGAACGATATAGGCTGATTATGCATAAAAAATGGTTGACTAGCATGTTAGATGCACGTACGCTTATAACGCACGAACTGTTGTTAACATTGAACATTACGAGTAAAGATGCAATGCATCGCAATATTTCACTGCTTCGAGTTTAGCTGTAACTTTGTCAATTAAAAGGTCTTCTGCTGCCAAAATAGGGCTAATTAGATAAGACATTTTAACTTGTCAGTTGTTGCGCTGCCCCTGAAGAGGCTTTTTTGACAGTTGTTACGAGCCGTCAGAAGCCCGAAAGACAACCAGTCTTAGCAAGGGGTATCGTATTACCCAGTAACTGAGTACTGGGTGTCAGTACTGGTATTCAGCTGCACCGGGTTTTACTTTGAAGTCGACCTCAAGATAGTTGAAAAAAGATTTGACAGATATATAGTAGTTGCACTGCCACATGCCACTAGAAACGCATGCACGCACTAAATAATACTCATACAAAAAATTGACAGCTTACGTCAATTTGCCGAGTCACATCCATTTCATACAATGTCAAAAAATGACAGTTGTGATTTGATTATCTGTGGCAGCTAATAAACAATACTTATGAGAATGTTTCTTGGTTTATTTGTAGTTCCTGCCAACTCTAATAGATGGCGCAACGGGAGTCGCTATGAAAGGACTCCAAAGAACAAAAAGCAAGACCGTATGTATTGAAACACTATTTTTATAGACTTTTAAACAAAGTGACGAGATCAAGTATGAAAATCTGAGTGTAAATATAAGTGCCTGACTTTTAATGAGAACTTTAGCAATAAAAATTAATGTAAATCATAGAATTTATACGACATATTTGCTAAGCATGTACCTAATAGACCTATCGGAGATCTGGACCTAGAAACCATTTTTTCATGATGGTGATGTGGGACCTGATTGGGACGAAGTTCCTTTCGCTGTATTCTGCTGTCACAGGCGCGATGAAAAAAATAACGTTTGAAAGTAACTAAATGAAAAAAAAGGGAACATAAGAGGTGTGTCAATAGTAACAAAAAAAAAAGGAAATCTTCATCATATTTTAATTAACAATCACAGCGCAATAATTTTTGGTCACAATATAGCTATGTTATCTAATTATAAATTCAAATACATAAAATAACAAAAACGTTGATAAAATTCTAAGAAATGGCACTTAACGAGATCAGCTAATAGTGTTACAATTGCTGCAGTAAGAGGGTAAGTTGTAACAGCAACGAGAGTCAATTGTAACAAACAGAAGTCGTCAATAATAAAAAATAAATCAAACCAATTAATCAATCAATCCTTGTCAGCAGTTCACGCTAAATATTAAAAAAAAAACTTAAAACACTTAAAAAATAATAAAATCAATAACAGTCATTCCGACAAACAGATAAGCACACAAAATATTGGTAATTTTTTTCACAGCTGGAGTGTGCCCATTTATGGCAGGCTCTGCATTGCAACCAATCTTCTCTACTGGTTTTATAATGTTCAAAATAGACTTTACAATATTATCATCTTCGTCTGCACCATCTGTGTCTTCATTTATATCTTCATCTGTCTCATTATTTTAAGTTCTTTCAGTATTTTGTTTAGTCAATTTCTTCTTCGTCAGCTTAGGTTCTCAATTTCTTAATTTTGGTATCTTATCAATATACACTGATACGCCAGAAAAGGAAGAGTTAGAGGCAAAGCAAAGAAAGATTAAAGGAATCTTTCTTTGCTTTGCCTCTAACTCTTCCTTTTCTGGCGTATCAGTGTATATTGCACTTTTCCCTTTAGATCTCTCAGTCTTAGATTTGACTCGAGGAGCTTTTGAAAGCGGTACCAAATCTACTAGTGAAGTCCTACGTGGCGATAAATATCAGTTCTGCAGGAAAAGACATATCTTGATGATCCGATTGATCAAGGGTGACTTTTTCATTCGGTTGGTCGGTAACGCTGGCTGGAGCAAAATCAATGTCAGGAAAAATGTCTTTGTTATATGGCCATATTCCCGCGCATGCTAACTTTTGAGTTATATTATTTGGTGTAGCAACAATGGATTTGCTAAATTACAATTTCACAAGCTTTAGTATATTTTTCTGGTGGCACAGTGCCACGCAATGTCTTCCGAGGTCGTTTATACACCATTTTATATGGATTCTGAAAATGAAATGGTACTATTAAATAATAAACTAGTGTGAAAAATACAGTGTCAATTGTACCATTTTACAATTGCGCCTCCTTGTTTTGTTACTTTTGCACCACTACCGCCATTTTGCATTGAAGATTGATTTAACAAAAATCTATCGGAAATTTGAACAACTTACATACCTGCACGTGTAGATTGGATGGTAAAGTATCCGAAAATCACCACTGAACTATTGTAAAACTGTTTCATTTCATTTTAACAACAAAAACTGTGCCGAACAATAATTTTACTCAACTTGCTGTATCAGAAACTATCTTCTACTGACAGCACACTCTCGAACTGTTTTTCCTATAAGTTCGGTCGGTAAAACAGCGTCAAATAAAGCTTCGATTGCCACCAAAAGCTACCGCTACACGACGATAGATGCCGTAAAATAACTTATGTTACAATTGCCTCCCTGTAACAATTGACACACCTTTCCCCTACCTACTTTAGAAAAACTGTTGTGACCTTGCTAGCTACCTATCCACGAGCATTCGACAGGCTATCGTATCGGAAATTACACATTTCGATAACCGGATTATCCTAGCCCCCAACAAACAGCTGTCGGAGGAATAACGGTCGTCTATTTGATTTAAACTGATAACATCGGGTTTCGGATAACCGCGAACAGGGTTTATAAGACTCCTACGAAAACATTGATTGATGTTCGATTCGGTAAGGAAGCGTATCGAATGGTTGTGAATAGCTGTGTAGGTCTCATTCCCCAAGCGTACAGAGTATAAAGTGCGATAAGGGACTTCGTTCGAAACAGTAGCGGTATATGCCCACAGCTACAAACAGTAGGGGTATATGCCCACAGCTACAAACAGTAGCGGTATATGCCCACAGCTACAAACAGTAGCGGTATATGCCCACAGCTACAAACAGTAGCGGTATATGCCCACAGCTACAAACAGTAGCGGTATATGCCCACAGCTACAAACAGTAGCGGTATATGCCCACAGCTACAAACAGTAGCGGTATATGCCCACAGCTACAAACAGTAGCGGTATATGCCCACAGCTACAAACAGTAGCGGTATATGCCCACATCTACAAACAATGTCGAACACAAACGCAAAATGTACCCTACAAGTCACCGAAAAGCAATGTTTTTAAAAACACCATCACAATAAAAACTCCAGCAGGTTATAATAGTAAACGAATTCTAGAGAAAAAAAAACGCACAGTAAATTATTGCCTAGTTATATCGTAAGACCATTAGACGCGATAACGCACAGATAATGTTGTGCCTGTAATAAATTAATTACGCGCCCAACCACTTAGCAGATATAGTCTGCTATGCGAATATGGGACTACCTCATAAATCTCTCCTACAATTAAATTATCAAAGGTTTATTATAGTCCTGTGACAAATAATGATATCTTTCTTGGTAAATAGCCATCAATATCCTGCTTTTATCTCAATGTATTTGGGGTCGCCGCAACATGTCGCACCTTTAGAATTATAGAGACCTAATGCGAAATTAGCCGCAACCAAAATTGGTCTCTATAATTCTAATAATTCTAAATAATTTTGCTTGCGGCTAATTTCGCATTAGGTCTCTATAATTCTAAAGGTGCGATGTCATGCCATCCATACTTCTCTATTAGTCGTTATTTCGGTAGTCAACCCCTTTCAAGTCATATAATATTTCACAAAGTATAAAAAAATAGAGCCAAGACTAAAACAGTATACAAAGGTATAAAGACAAAGATAGAATATACATTGCGTTGACCTTGTTGTCGAGCAGACGAAACAACGGGTTAATGGATTTTAGTATAAACTAGCTTCTTTGGCGTTTCCATCTTTTTGAATGGAATTCTCATTCCCGTTTTCAATAAAACCAAACGACATCTAGAGCAGTGGTGGCGCAGAGGTGACGGCCGCGACCCACGAGTTGTAGGTCGTAGGTACGATCCTAGCGCTTCACTTTATGTAAATTATTTAATCACCACTGCTCTCAAAACGGTGAAGGAAAACATCGTGAGGAAACCGGCATGTCCTAGAACCAAAAAAAACATCGAAGACATGTGTCATGTACCAACCGGCACTGGCTCTGCGTGGTAGATTACGGCCTACTCCCTCTCACCGAGAGGAAGCCTGTGTCCCAGCAGTGGGAACGTTATAAGCTGATTATGCATGACTATGCTATTAACAGAAAAAAATAACAGATACATTTTGTTAAATGTTTAAACAAAGTGGGATTTATGATAATGTTATTTGATTCTTTTCATCGATGCGAGAATACGATCGTTACAAACAGAATTTATAAAAAAAAAACTAATATAACGAATATCTAAAGCTTTTAGTAAAGCTTTAGTAATCATTCGACGATACCTACTCGTATACATACCTATACTCCATTTACAATAGCATTAGACAGAAGTTATAAAGGTTATTTTTAATGTACACTTCGTAACAAAATTACATTAAACGTGTTGCAGTTACGATTTATGCCAAAAAAAATAAAGTGTCAATGCTAAAAACCTAAAAGAAGCAGGAGTGAAAAACACCGAGTAACTAAATTAGCTGATAACGACGAAGTTTTACCAACGTATTGTGGGTCATAAGTTGTTATTTCAAATAAAAGATTGTAAAAAATATATATTTTATTTCCTTATAATCTTAATTAGATTTAAATCATCATGTGATTGTTTGGTTTCATTCATTCGTTTTGTTGTAGGTTTGTAATGTGTGATGAAGATGTTATTATAAATAGAACATTATTTAAAATAAACATTACTTTTACTTCGTTTATCTCAGTATTTAGTACTGTCTTAAATCTACCTATAAAAGTTATAACTTAACTTTGAAATAAAACGTTTTGCACTCCTGCTTCTACGAGCCTCTTTTTTCTAAAGCTATAATAAATGGGGTATAGGCGTTAGTTAAAATTAAAAAAATCTCCATACAACACTAAATTAATAATAATAAATAAATAAAAATATATGCAAAATAATCATTAAGGCGGAAACGCCAGGGTAGCACTAATATACAATCCCTGAAACACATGTTTTACCATTGATATCTTATCACCAGGTATAGCAACTAATCGGAACTCTGTATGATGATTTGATGAAACAAAGCGTTCAATGGATTTTGTATTTTAATATATTGATATTTTTATACTTACTAAGACAACACTATTATAGTAGTTATAAGTTTATAAAGACATGTATTTTTTATTGTTGCCTTGTTTTTTTTTTTGTTTTTGACACATGATGTGCGATAATGATGTTAAGAAATTATTTTTTTGAAACGGAACGAAAGATCCTTTAAAAATGCGGTTCTAATTTTATACTTCACAAATTCTCCTGAAATTATACAATACGAGTGTTTTTTTTATGAAAGTTTAATGTAATTAAATTTTATAAAATTTTATATGATAAAACATTTACAATTTATATTGCTTGTTAATGTTAACAGAGTATTATGTGAAATTGACTTTACTTACAAAAAGTTAATAATTTAATGTATGCAATTTATTGATTTAGTAAGGAAATATAATCAGTCGACTCTGTCGTTAGATATTGTAATCTACATTCCAATGCCCTTTAAAAATTGTCTCCTATTTGGTATAATTACTACAAAATGTAATATAATTATTGCAACACATTTGTAATTGCTTTGTCATGTTAATTGTAATCCTTATTATGTGTGTTAGACCATAATTATTATAATAATTGACATGAAAGTCCCGTTCCTTACAAAATTATATTGTTAAGGAGGATGTGCTAAGGTAAGCCACGAAATTAAAATTTCTTACGTTTTTATAATTAACATAACACTGTCAAAGTCATTAAATGGGATTATATGAACTTACGAGGGTTGTGTTGAAAATTTTAATTATTATAATGATGTAAAGCCATATTTGTTATGGTAGCGATACAACCTGACGCCGATCTGCAATTTTCTAAAAACATAAGATAATTTGAATTTTGCTGGCTACCCTGGCGGTTCCACCTTAAAGCGTAGCCATTTTACAATTCCTTCTGTCATTCATGAAGGGACGACAATAGTAGAGGCATTTTTTATTTGTATTCTAAAAAGTTCTTAACATACTTGTCAGTGGTTCAAATACACCTAAAGTTATGTCCAAGGTGTTTGTTCCCAAGTTCCACCATTAACAAAATTTCCTAATGATAACATTCCTAACTGTTGCTTTTTATAATCGTGTGAAATATATTTACTTACTTAGTACTGCAATTCCCGACTTATTTTTTTTAGTAAATATAATATGATTTTAAAAGTAAGCAAAAGTTTGTCCATCTCGTGCGGTATAGCTGAGTAACTCACTATCAGTAGCAATAGCATTCATTTAGACAGTTAAACAACACTAATAATAAATGCAATTCTACAAGATTTTGTCGTTACACTAACACTCGTTTCAGATTTGACAATTTGAAGTTGAGGACTTGGCAAACTTGAATTGAGAACTTAAGGTACCTATTTCCTTCAATCTAGCTCATTTTATTTTTATTTATTATTATTTATTTTTATAATTATTATTATTATTTTAAGAAAATCGAACTTTATTGGAATTTTGATGTTTAACTTGTTCACTGAACTTCGAATTCTCAACTCAGAGACCGAGTGTACAGTCAGCGTCAATAATATCGGGACAAACAGACTGTCCAAAATGATCTAAACAACTATAAGAATTAAATCATAACACAATGGCACAAGGAATGTTTCAGAATGAAGACAGTACACCACAACTGTCATTCTGAAAAGAACTTTATCCAATTGAGATAATGTTTAATTTTCTTAGTTGTTGAGATAATTTTGAACAGTCTGTTCGTTCCGATTTTTTTGACGCTGACTATACCTAGGTGTGGCCAATATTGCTATAAAATTAGTTTCGAGCTAGATGCACTAAAGTGAGCATAATAGCACAAGTTTTTAATCTGAGTTCGGCGTTCTATGTTGCCGAAGAATAATTTATGAAATCCTTTTAAAAACTTACTGCTATCAACCTAAAATATAAATAATGTTTAAAAGTTAAAATAACAAATCTCTTATAGTATTTGGAGGTGCCTTTTATTTATAATATACAGTCTAAAAATGTTCACGCACACTGCCAATAAGTCTAGATTACATATATGGTTCACTAATTTTTATAATATGATGGCCTAGTGCAGTGTATATCAGTGGTGGCGCAATGGTATCTGACCCAACTTGTAGGCAACGAGTTGTAGGTTGTGAGTTCGAACCTAGGTAGGATAGGTTTATAATTACATCGCCACTGCTCAAAATACATTGTGAGGAAATCGGCCGGTCCGAGATCCAAAAATTAGAAGACGTGACCTCCACCAGCCCGCACTGAGCCCACGTGGTGGACCACTCCTTCTTATAGTGTGAACATTATAAGCTGTTTATGAATAATCGGATGAAATGACTAACTTTCAAATGAAGTAGAATTATAATAAAGATCAAAATCGAGTCTTAATATTTCAGTAACTTAAAACAGTTTCGTTTCAATACTTAAGTATAAATTTATTGCATACAAACACATTGAATTGACAGCCTTTCTCTAAGGGTCGGTACACACCGAGACGCGACGCTGGCTGCGCGTACTTTTTAAGATCACGATACAAAATAGATCTTATTTAATTTACAATAGGGTATACGGGCTGTACACACACACGGGCTGAACACGGTGCGCACTCAGCGTTCTTCGAGACGCTTTCGCGCTCGTATTGAAATTATATCTTTTCGTATTGTAAATAAGTTAGATATTCTATTGCTATCTTAAAAAATGCGCGTCACGTCGCGTCTCGGTGAGAATTGACCTTAAGTCATTTTTAGAAAGATTCGTTTTGCATTTACTAAAATAAAAAATGTAAAACTACGACACGGAATAAGTATAAAAAAGTTGTAATATTTGTCATTAGAAACCATAGTTTACCATAAGTGAGGCTCAAGATCATACCAATGACTTTAACGAACTGCGCTCGGCATTTGTGTATATTTCAGAGGAATTGGTCTATGAATAAACAAATGTATTGAACAATTATGACGCATTAATTACACGGTTCAACAAATCGGCTAAAAGGCTGAATCTTAAAGGGGTTTACTAATAAACGTTGTGTAAGATAAGTAATGATTAACTTGCTTTATCATAATTTTTTAACGTTTTAACATCTTAGCAACGTCTTTTTATATAAACTCCATAATGTCAGAATCAAGATTCCAAAACCGGAATTTTACCTAAAAATAATGTAAAAAGTATATTTATTTGATAAAATATTGTATATGAAGATTCTTGTCTTGAAATTAAGAACCGAGTACATATTATCTGTATTGACCATTTTTGTATAGCAGAATGTAGGGACTTATGTGTTTTAGCATTTATTAAGTAAATGTTTTTATTTTATGTTGTAATCGCCGACACAGCTCAGTAAACCATTCCACGACACTTTTTGTTTTCGATGTTATTTGTTATACATTTGTAATGCATGTTTTACAAAAACATACTTCACGAAGCCCGTAAAATCAGAAATTAAATATATTCCGAAGGAAATGTGAATTGTGTTGGCGATTGTAAGACTTCACTTTGTAATAATAATTTATTATAATTGTTATTTAGAATAAGAAAATGCTATATGTACTGCTGTTTGCGTTGAAAACGTTGGGGATTTTAGTTATTTGAAATTCCCGCCGTGACTGTACACTGTTTAAGATTTCACCGATAGATAACGCAGAACCAAAATAAAAACTGTAATGTATTTATTGTTTCGGTTTCTGCTGCTCTAACACAAATTAGCTAACAGAATGTCAAACTTATGTCACAACCTTACGACAAATTGTCGAATCGAAAATGGCACGTTTCAAGTACTAATTTGAATTACTCCCGACAGCTAACACCTTTCGGAAAAATGGGGGTCGTCGATTTGATTAAAACTGACAAAGTTTTCGGGGTTTTGTTTTTGGAACTGCCTTTAGAAGATTCTTTTTTAACATTGATTGATGTTCATTTCGGCACGGAAGCGCTTCGAGTGGTTGTGAGTAGATATGCAGGTTTTGTATTGACAGCTGTTACTTCTACACGAGGGTATTTTACTCTATATGAGAAAAATTCTTAAATTATATTATTGAGATAGCTTACTCAAAATGCAGTTGGAAAATGTTAGTTTTAGTTCATAAAATAACAAAATAAGTTTTAAAATTCAATTCTAAGATTTCAGTTTTTTAAATCTGTTTTCGAACACCATGAAATAGTAGCCGCCATGTTATTACGAAATACGGCATATCAATTGAACAACTTTGTGCTTTTATTTTTTTCGTAACCAAAGTAATTTTTATTTAATTAATATTTTTCATTCAGGAACAGAAAACCAACGATAAGTAGAATAATAACAATTTTTTTTCAAATACAAACAATTATCATACAAAATATCAGTGCATCTGTTTATTTAGCAAACTGACGTCATACCCACAGACCGATATGGCATCATCCACTGCGTCCAGCGTTTTCGTCAAATTACGCGCGAAATAATAAAATGTAAAAAAAATATGCATTTTTATGGCACTAATCGATTTAATAAAAACGTTGTGTTTTTTATAGTGTAGCACTTTTTTTTTTTTTTTTTTGGGTGGGAAATCATCAAATAACTTCTCCCGCTCTGGGTGGAGCGGGAGGGCGTGTCAGACTTTTACTGACTAAAACCCACCCGTGTTCCCTCAGTTGCCTGTGTGCCAGGGGCCGCGGTATCTCTTTCGAACAACCCGCACCCCTGGCAGGCATCGGTCCTTGCGAACCCCACCTATTGGTGCTGACATCTCTTTGAGGCGCGCGTGGAACACAACGCGCCGTCGACCCGGGCTTGGTCCTTACCGGACAGCGAGCTACCCATTACTCGCCGTCCGCAAGCCCGCGCCTACGGTGGCCGGGAATCAGCCTGGGATTCCCGACGCCCAGGGCTTCTCCCGCGGCGACTACGGCCGTGAGGGCGCATATACTGCCTCTCCCTCACGTGCGCCGTCTCCCTCTTTGCGAGCATTACTGCTTCGCAGAAGGAGGTGACGGCTAACCATTCACTCTCGCTCCGTACCATGGCCTGCACCAGGGCCGGACGCGAGAGATCGCCGCCGCCGATCGCCTCCACGAGGACACGGCGGTGCTCCGCCCAAGCCGGGCAGACCGCCACCGTATGTTCCACCGTGTCCTCAGGGCAATCTTCGCAATGGAAGCACCCGGGCGTTTCCTCCCGCCTTATACGAAACAGGAACCTCCCGAAACAACCGTGTCCGGTGAGGACCTGCGTCAGGCGGAAGGTGAGCACGCCATGCCGCCTCTCAAGCCACTCCTCAAAGAGGGGACTTACCGCCGCTATCGTGGCGTGCCCAATAGTGTAGCACTTTAGAATCTAATTAGGACACTTTTCAAAAATGAGTGTATAGGGTATCCTATTGACATGAGTTGGACAGTCTTTTAGCTTTTTTAAATCTGGGTGTTAGGTGCATACTTGCATTCGTTTTAGATTATATTTTAGACCAAGGCGTGAGAGGTTTTGTACTGAACGCAGGTATAACCCGATTTTCATAACTGTGCACCTGTCAACATCAAAATATTGAAATGGCGGCTGCGTTGGTAGCGTCTGCAACAGTATTTTAAACGCAAATAACAGTGCAGACGAGACGGAAGTGCAGACCGTACCGTACGGTGAGGTAGGAAGGGAAGCGGGCGGGTGAATTCAATCTTGCCAATCTTTTTACTTTAACAGCCCCAAGCAATTTGTAGTTATTAGTAGAGCCACCGACTACTGTTACTGTAGTGTAGTAACTGCACGGGAATGATAGCTATAGTATTGTGCAGACCACAACGTTCTTGTTATCGCTGATCTCAATGAGCCTCCAAAAACGTTTTCAATGCCGATAGCAAAAGCTTTTTTGTGTGGAAAATATAGTCACTGTATATAAATTATGAGGGTAGTTTGCAATCGCCATTTTTGTCGTTCAAATTGAAATGAGACAGCATAGAGGCACGCAGGGATTTTTGTGACATTATGTCAGAAAAAACCACTTGAAATTGTAACCATTTTATTGTTTGAACAAACATATTTTTTTAAATCTAGTTCAGTTGTCTAAATATTGTAAAACTACCCTCGATGTGTGTTGACTCACTACAGCGGGTTCGAGCTACTACATTATAAGATTATGTAGTAGTTTGTACCAGTTAAATGAGTGGACTTGTTATGTCATGTACAGTCAGTCTATGAAAAGTCTATACATCGCCTGGTATATTACGATGCAATTCGTAAAGTATAAAATTACTAGTCAAAACACAATGGCAAAGTTAAAAAGTGATCCAACGTTTTCATAAGCTGATTGTACAACTATTGTACACCAGTGTAACTGTGAGACGATGTCGTTTGAGATTGTCATACGACCTGTACTGTAAAAAATATACCTATATAAGTACCCGGATTGTTTTTTATTTTATTTTTCTCCTGAGAAGTACGTGTTGCACTTCGCGTCGACGTTCACCAGGACGCAATAATATCGCGGCTTAGAAATGGAACAGTGTGTTTTTTCGACGCGCCGAGATGCACTCAGTTAAATTCTCAATGCTCGGCTCAACGCCGAAGGTCGAAAATCGAGTGCGTGATTAAATCCCGCCGTGATATTATACGCCCGGGTAAATGTTCCCTTGCTTCAGAACAGTTCATCTGAACTGTGGGAGGACACACCTCCACACTTCATCACTCCGACAGAAAATCTCCGCCTTGAATACGAATACTGCAGTCGTTAATCTGTAATACTCTAAACCGATTCACCGATTCGGTGGCTGTAGAATATATCCGGCCGAATGGCGAATCATCGACGTATCCCAAACAGTGGCAGTGTGGAGCTTTTATAGGACACATGGCCTCACCTTCTCACAGGATATGCCTCACCTGTTTTCCTGCCCATCTTGCATAACCATCTTTCAAGATATGAACGAGGCAGGTACTCAATCGACATAGAAGAATTTAGCAGATATGACTGGTGAAGGGTAGGCGTTTTGGGGGACTGTCTTCTGTAATTTTGCCGTTAGAAAAGTGCTGATTCTAAGCCAAATTTGAATAAATGACTTGATTTTGACCACTGATTAAGCTAAGACATGTTTGCTGAGTAAAAGAACCTAACGTTTTGTGACTACGAGAAAGACTTCGAATCTATAGAGAACTCGGGTCGTAACTTGTACGGTAGGCCCGTATCTTGGTTGGGGTTTCTGCTGACAAAATGCGAATGTTTCTTAATAATAATAATAAATAATGGTAAAAACATAAAAAAAATCAAGTATCTTCACACGAGGTTGTCGACATATGTGACGTGGACTCTGCAATCATTGTATCTACCTATAATCGTTACAGTGAATGGCCTAATAGCAAAGAGCCTAGGTCAAGGGCTTGATTCAGAAAGCTGTAGGTACCTACTCCTGGACGCGGCACGTATAGTGAGGCGGTTCCTCTCTCACGACCCCTGACCACTGGTATCTTGGATCGTGTCACCGCACTACGTAGGTCAAAAACTTTCCATGTTACTTGCTAATATCACGATAAATCTCTTCCGAGTGACGTGTTTATTTCAATTTAAAAAGTTCGGTTTCTGGTATCAATGTATTAAAAATTCTCATATCTTCCGAACATGTAGAGATAGGTTTTTTTAAAAACCCTTCCAATATCGTTTGATATTATTCAAAGAAGCCCTTGGTATGTATATACCCTTTCCGTTACACGTTGTAGGTATATTGGTCATGAGATAATCTCCGACCAAACGCTTCCGGCAATTCTGGTTATGTTCTTTGTGTGCCAAAGTACCTGCTTAACCAACATCCTATTGCATAATGTACCTACTGTCGAACACAATATGAATCATTTGAAGGATATTGCTAATCCATTGGTTCGTATGCTCGAAAAATGTATCTACCCAATAAATAAAATAACGGATTGAATGTAGGGAATGGTACTGAAAAAATTAAAGCCCCGTGCGGTTGGTGTGTTACGCAATATATCAATAAAACCAATAACGTACAAAATTTATTCATTTTATTATTCGATATACAATAATTTGAAGGTTCATTTTGTAAATTAGTTATTTCCTAAAAATAAATATATTATTCGTCTCCAATATTTTCAGTCATGTTTATAAGCGACCGACGAATGAATTAGATTTCAAATTTAGTTTTTGAGGATTGCTCCGAAACTGAGCTGCGAAGGGGTCCGAGCCACCAGATGCCCGCTTAACCGGAACAGCTTGCCATTGATCGAAGTCGCTGCTTCCATTTTCCTCAAAAACATATTTTTGCTGGACGTGTTCAGAGTTTTCTCCGTCAAGGTCTTGTTGGACTCTGAACCCAAAGAATTAATAATCGAGTCTGCATCCGTGTCCAGATTTAATATATTGGTATGAGACTCCTCGCGCCACAGCTTCTGCAAGTTAAGTGCCATCAACTCCAACTGGACCTGAGACAGCTCCCTGATCACGTCGATCTGCACCGACATCACGTTGTCGCATGTCTTTAGTAAGGAGTTTAGCGTCTCTAAAACGTTTGCACGTCTCTTCTGGATGCTGTACTGATTGTCTATATTTCGTTCGAAAAAGGCCAAGTGCTCATATAGTTCAGCCAGCTGCAGTGAGCAGGATATGTACTGGGCGGAATGATGCTCAAAGTCGTAATAGTGTTTCGCCCTCATCAGCCATTTATATGTGAATGCAAAGAGCTTTCTTGCTTCCTCAACGCTGCAAACGCTTTCTAAAGGCACCTTGTTTTCCATCTCTTTCAAATCCAAAGATGGAAAAGTGAACAATTTCTCTGGGGAGGCGCCGCAATCTCCTTTTCCAGACTTCTCAGCACCCAGATCTTTCATGTTTTCGTCTTCCAAGTTATCTGAGCTGTCCAGCCTTTCTTCCAACAAGTCCACGGTCTTCCATAAATCAGCTCCCGACGAAGTTTGGGTGAAGTATTTGTTCAGAATTTTCTTTTTGGACATTTTAAAAAGCGTCAATCCGTATTTAACCCAGTGATGGCTCAACTCTAAGAAGTGGATTTCGAAATCTGCCTTCTGTAATACGAATTCTTCAGGCATGAGTTTGCAGTTGTCGTGGCAGGTCCTCAACACGTGGTAGGCAGCGCACAGGTGCTGGCGTGCATTGCCAATCTGGTTAAGATACGTGAAATAGTTTCCCAGTCGCGCCGTCCTCAAGGCCCAGTCTTGTGGCGTGCCTTCCTTCATTTCTAATTGCCTCCGAAGAGCTGTATGGTTGTATAAAGTATACTTCTGAGGCAAGTTCATTTTGTTGTACAAGAATGCCTGCATCTGAACGTTGTTGGTGATGACTTTGTCTACTTTTTCGGGATTCACACGTTTGATACTGCTCACAGGCTCTGTTGTGAACAAGTCCTCGGCGTCTAGGAACTTGTCGGGCTCAGACTTGCTTATCTGGTCATACAAGTCTTCCATGTTCTCGAGGATTTCGCGCGCTTCAGTAATCTGGTCTAGCTGGATCATGTAATAGCATAGAAGATTTTGTATTCTTAATAATATGAAGAGACATTCTTCTCTCAAGGCAAATTGTTTTAATTTATCAAATGAAACCTGAAGCATGTTCCTTTTCTCGATTATGGTTAAAGGCATAGTTTTAGCGGAAAGAAGGGCCAGGTAGCCTTCCATCGCTAGGGACCTTATATATTGATCATGGTTCTCCTTACCTAGGACTATCAATTCATTGGAAAGGATTTGAATATCTTTCTTCAAGTTTTGGAGGCGTTCCGAAGAGTTTTTCTTTAAGTTGGTCCTCACATTTTCAAATGTGCTCGTGATCCGGTTTATTGTTTCCATCTTGTTTATCTACATTTGTTTTTACTTATAAATTTTCAGTTGCAAAGAATTATCAAAGGAGTAAAATTTTACATGGGTTCTTGATACTGTCAGATTTAATTCGATTCTGTTTTGTGACAGAATTTATGCGCATAGCTTAGCTTTTTCAGCCAGTATGAAAGACAGTTGAAGCAAGGAGACTATAATCTTAAAGTAACATTTATTGAGGTAAAACTTAAATATCCAAAGTTATTATTTTAGTGTAGGATGTTTTACAGCTAGTTTCGTAGACAAGAGTGGCCTCCACCGAGTATCCGCAAATTACGGACAAAAGGCCGTCACTGAATCGTTACTTATGAAAGAAAGTTGGTGTGTTTTCCTAAGGCGGCGTGCCACGATCTGTGACGATATTGCGGATAATCACGCAGTTTAAACGTATCCATACTGAGAAGAGTGAGGTCACACAGTAATTAGCGTTTCTATGTCAATCAAGTCAAGTCACTGCGTCATTGTATGCCAGAAGTGTCAAAACGAATAAGAAACGCGACCTTTTTGACGTGGTACAGCGCGATTTAATTATTTATCGCTGTCATCATTTTCATGACAGTCACTACGGCTATTAGGCAGGTCTCACATCGCCGCGGCGAAACCACAGTATTTCCGCCTTGACTGCACATGTACTTCAAACGAAATAGAAGCGAAACTGCCAATTAAGGTGAACCTAGTCCACATTTTTTGCATACAAACTTCAGGAGTGTTTTACTCCACTGTCTGACATGGCACAGCCAAAGTAAAACATGATATAGTTTTGTCTCATTATTAATATTGTCTGTACGAAAACAGAATACCAAAATAAAGACCCATTATAAAGTTAGGAGCCAACAAAGATTCGTTTTTCTTGCTAATTTTACTTAACTTTGGGCGTGTTTAGGTAATAAAATAAGTGTAAAATCTCCAAAACCAAGTCGGTACCGACAAAGTTCAATTATCGAAAAGTTCAATAAACTTTATTGGTCATTGATTTTTGCATTGGCTTTTTCATACAAATCTTCCAAAGGACTTTTTAAATTTTTACCATAAATGATCTTGCATCTCACTCTATAATGTTGCGCGTGTAGAGTAGCGTCTAACTGCTCATCACTGATACTATCTCTGTTGGACACGAAGCCTGGTGAGACAGCGTGGTTTTTAGCCAGGCCCACCAGTGAGTGCGAGCCCGCGACTAGGTTGCCCTTAAAACGCATAGATTGATTATGATTCTGTCTCTTTCCGGTGTGATTTCACCGATCTGCTCTGAGGCCAGCTAGCCCACGTTCCTACGGACGTAATAAAATCGTTACGGGATTTTTTCGCGCTCTGGATCTTCAATGCATTGCTTAGCGCCGAGAGTTGAAAATTGAACACTGTTTTCGACGCGCTGATAGCCGCTTGCGCAGCACTCTGTTGGATTCTCAATGCCCGATTCAGAACGATTTTCAACTCTCGGCACTAACAATTGCGTTGAAGATTCAGTGCGCGAAAAAGTTATTACGTCCGTGTGAGTGTGGACTAATTATAATCTCCGCGCTTACTCCGCTATTTTATTGTGTTGCCGCGTTTGTTTCGCGCATATCTGTGAAAGTCGACAAGTGAAGCGAAACTTATTTTTTATTAAGGCCCATAGTATCCTCATCTCCCGTTTGTATGCTAAAGCACGACTGCCGCCCGCGCCCGCGCAGGGCAGGTGCCCTTTTGAGATAAAGGCTCAGAATTTACAATTGTGCTTCGGCGATTCTGTGGTACCTCTAACTATCTATTTTTCAGTGTATTTTTTTTTCCAAATAACGAAGCCGTTTAGTAGGAGTATGGAATAGAAGCCAAAATATTGCGTGTTGGAAAATATTTTTTACAGCAAAAGTATTAACCATACAAAAAAAGTACTTCGGGCAAAATGATCTATATGAATCTGTAGCAAAATCATATATTTTTCAAATCTTCAAGACAAGCCGTTAATGAGCAGTACGGTTCATAAAGTGACCGTGTTACGCTACCAAACGGGACGTAGGCCCTTAATATGCCAGCTCATTTTACGGAGAAACTTATCTAATGCCCGGTTTCTGAAGTTCCCAGTTAAACTCCCAATAACTATTGATTCAATAAAGTTATGTATAAGATAAACGTTGGTTAACTGACACTGGGTTTCTGAATCCGCAACAAGCCATTAAATAACTATGCAACCCATAACTAGTTCCTCAGTTGCCGCCAGATGGTTGTTTTTAGGATTTCGCGTTTAAAATTCGTTTTTGTATGCAGATGTTGTCACAATGCCATGTCGACATCATTGTATTCTTTTTTTTTCAAAGAAGCGTTGCCTTTTTTTATTATTTTAAGTTAAAAGTGTTTGTCTTTCCAATCGTTTGTGCTTTATCCATTCATCTATACATTTATAATAAAATTGTAGAAAAGTGGTGTCTGTACAATCGAAATATATAAAAAAAAGTAGCAGGGGTTGTTATTATATCGATGCCGAACCCGAGATTGTAATTAATTTTTTTTTGTCTGTTTGTCGGTTTGTCTGTTTGTCTGTGTGTTTGTGCACGCTAATATCAGAAACGGCTTATTCGATTTAGATGCGGTTTTCACTAATATATTGTAGTAAGCTTCACTTAACATTTAGTGTTAATTTCATGTCAATCGGTTCATAAATAAAAAAGTTATGTCAATTTAAAAAACCACGGCGAACATTTGTTAAGGTATTCTATCAGAGTACGTACACGCCTCGCGCCTGCGCGTCCGTGGCTATATAAAACGCGCTGAGAGCCGCGCCGCGATGGCCATACGTCAAATATCGTATACAGAGAAGCATTACTGTAAAGTAAATTTTTTGCTACCCAAACGACGGTATATTATTATGTAATTCAAAATATGCTGCCAAAAAGTCACTATTCCACGCGGACGAAGTCGCGGGCACAGCTAGTTTGTAAAATATAATGACAATGGACATTTGCGATTCATAAGGGGAGCTAGAGCAAGCAGATCCGATCATAGTGTTCTTATCAAATCTATATTATATGAATTTAAATTCTTCATCCGTAAAAATTTCGAAAGGATTTCTCCTAAGTATCAAGTTTCTTGATGCCTACTGATGTATTAAAAATAAATATAATAATAGTCTGATTTGGAGCTCCTTTTATTCATTATACTAAAACTCATTGTTTTAGATTTTAATAATTAGCTTTTACTTGCCATTTAATACACGTTATAAGTATAACCCAAAAATTTGATATAGATTGACGATGAAATGAAACGTCAAATAGCTATGGAGCCGATAAACGGCCAAAATTGGTCAGTTAACTTAACCTGAGTTTAAACGGAGTTTATATTAAATTGCGGTGTTCGGAAACGCACTTTCCCAAGTTATCGAACCAATAGCGCTAATGAATAGATAAACTGCCGATACGAGTACCTCAGAAACCGGGCATAAGAGGTCCGAAGTAGACTTACTTATACGGTATTAATGCCCGGTTTCTGAAGTTCCCAGTTAAACTCCCAATAACTATTGATTCAATAAAGTTATGTAAAAGATAAACGTTGGTTAACTGACACTGGGTTTCTGAATCCGCAACAAGCCATTAAATAACTATGCAACCCATAACTAGTTCCTCAGATGCCGCTAGATGGGTCTGTTCAGGATATCGCGTTTAAAATTCGTTTTTGTATGCAGATGTTGTCACAATGCCATGCCGACATCATTGTATTATTTTTTTTTGTCAAAGAAGCGTTGCCTTTTTTTATTATTTTATGTTAAAGTCTTTCCAATCGTTTGTGCTTTATCGATTCTTTTGTAAAAAATAATGACAATGGACATTTGCGATTTATAAGGGTAGCTAGAGCAAGCAGATCCGATCATAGTGTTCTTATAAAATCTATATTATCTGAATTTAAATTCCTCATCCGTAAATATTTCGAAAGGATTTCTCTTAGGTATTAAGTTTCTTGATGCCTACTGATGTATTCAAAATAAATATAATAATGGTCAGATTTGGAGCTGCTTTTATTCATAATACTAAAACTTATTGTTTTAGATTTTAATAATTAGCTTTTACTTGCCATTTAATACACGTTATAAATATAACCCAAAAAAATTATATAGATTGACTATGAAATGAAACATCAAATAGCTATGGAACCGATAAACGGCCAAAATTGGTCAGTTAACTTAACCTGAGTTTAAACGGAGTTTATATTAAATTGCGGTGTTCGGAAACGCACTTTCCCAAGTTATCGAACCAATAGCGCTAATGAATAGATAAACTGCCGATACGAGTACCTCAGAAACCGGGCATTAGTCGAGCGACGCCATTTTGCTCCAATTGCTGCAATTCAATTGACTCTCATGATGTTTCGCTACTCGACTCGAGACATAATGTAGTAATCATCTTGGCACGGTTGGCGCAGTGGTTAAGCGATTGACTGCTGCGCTGCGTGTCTCGGGTTTGATCCCCACACGGAACAAATATTTGTATGAACTACAAGTAGTTGTCCGGGTCTAGCTGTTTGTGTGTGAGTTTAAATGTTTGTTAACACACCCACAATACAGGAGAAATTCCTAGTGTGGAGCAACGTCCTTTTAACAAAAAATAAAATAAAAAAATCGCTTGCCACCAGGCGTGATTGTGGTCAAGAGCAGGCCTATTTAGTAATAAAACAAAGAAAAATGTTTCTTAGCGGAATTTATTAAGTGGTTTCGCGACGGAGGTGTGCTAGGCCCTTAAGGGGTACATTGCTCAATGACCTCGATGATTTGATGCCTGCGCCTTCTATCGGGAAATGAACATACTGCAATAAAACGATCTAAAGATTAAGCAAGAACACATGTGTCGCAGTGTTGATTTGCCTATTTTGATTTGCTCTCTGAGAGCTTATAAGAGATAAATTTTCTATTATATAAATGCTTTTCTGGGGGATTTATTATACAAAAGTGTATTTTTACAGGAAAGAAGTAATAAGTACGCGACTATTTCGTTTTAATCGCGTTTTATCGTCAAAGGATCCAGACTGTGTCTAAGTCTGGATCCTTTGCATGATTAAAATAATAAACTAGATAAAATTATGCTTAGGAATTTATAAATACAGTGTAAATTAGTTCATGTTTTTAATAAAAAAAGAACATCCAAACATTCAAAAGGCGATTAGGGTAGATTAGATTATATTTCTCTAAACGCGATTAGGGTTTTATCAAAGTCTCCTGTCCGTGCTTTTTTAGGGTTCCATACCTTTGGTACCCTTTGGGGTAAAACGGGACCCTATTATTAAGACTCCGCTGTCCGTCCGTCTGTCTGTCTGTCCGTTTGTCACCAGGCTGTATCTCATGAACCGTGATAGTTAGACTGTTGAAATCACAGATGATGTATTTCTGTTGCCGCTATAACAACAAATACTAAAAAACAGAATAAAATAAATATTTAAGGGGGCTCCCATACAACAAACGTGATATTTTTGCTCGTTTTTGCTCGATATTTTTAAATGATAGTGACCATTGCAAAAATAACACAGCTTTAATAGATAATAGTTATAGGTTTTGTATTCCAAATAGGTAGGCATAGATTTTTTTTTGGGTGAGAAACCATCAAATAACTTCTCCCGCTCTGGGTGGACCGAAGCACGAAAATCGCGGTGCAAGGTGCATCATAGCGCGAAAATGTTCCCGGCGCAGATATATATTTGAAATTGGAATGTACATATTTTTACTTTCAAATAATCATATTTTCAAAATAGTCTCTCATACATAAAAACTTTTTTTCGCAATACTTTCTGAGTGGCCTGGTATAATATATAAATTATTAGCTCAATGGCTCCACAAAATTCTAATACAAAGCAATTAATTTTAAATAAACCAATTACGTGCACTTTTGAATTCCCAAGGGGTCGGTCTGCCAAAAAGATGAAGCTATTTGCCACAGGAACGGCCTCTCCTGTGACTATGTATGCGGGGCCTAATAGATTGATTACAGGATTTTCATCAGGACTTGTATGTAGGAAATAAAACAGTATTGAAACCAGCCAAAGCCACCAACAAAAATCGATTCCACCCTAAAGAATACATTTTCATTATTAATACCAATGAACGGAGCACAGCATAAATTCACGCTAGCCAATCCCAGCAGCGATATGTCGTGCTGGGGTGGCCTGTGAAGTAATTTATAGCCTCCACATTGACGCGGAGGCTATAAATTACTTCCCCGCCAGCTCATTGGCTCCACAGGAACAGCCTCTTCTGTAAATATTAATGGTTTTGAACACCTAAGTGGGCCTTACAGACTGATCATCGCAACCTTTTTTTTATCAAAACTTGTATGTTGGAAGCAATACAATATGGAAACCAACCAAAGCTACCAGCCGAACTTGATTCCACCCTAAAGAATACATTACCAGAATGAATATAAATGAGCAGAGCACAACATAACATTATATACGCGACCAATAGCATGATCGCATCCAACGAAACCGCTAACCAATCCCGGCAGCGAAAAGCACATTAATACGTCGTGCTGGGGTGGCTATGAAGTAATTTATAGTCTCCACACTGAAGTGGAGGCTATAAATTACTTTCCCGCCAGCTCATTGGCTCCACAGGAATAGCCTTTTCTTTAAATATTTATACGGTTTGTACACCTAACAGACTAGGAGCCCTTTTAACAGAACTTGCACGTGGGAAGTTAACTTGACTGCAGTGTCTGCAGTATCTAGTCATCATTTCATCAATGATAGTATGTCGTGTTACCAAACTAGAGTACCCTAGTAAGATGTCACCCAGGTACGGACCAACCGCAGAAACGTACCTTATTCTGATCGATTGACCCTTGCGGCTGTTATTATTTAGCCACAAGTTCTTAGAAATAACGATTAATTTTAACATAATTACCATTAATTTGAATAAGGTACCTACTCTAGCACTATTGACTACAACATACCACCTACAAGTTAGCTAAGTTATATTATCACTCACTTTAGGAATACTTCTGACACAAAAACTGGCATATGTTTTTCGCCAGGATGTCATCTATGTATCTCCTCGCTAAACTATCGAAATACGTTCTGTGGGTTAGGTGTGATAAGATAACAGATCGAGGCAGGCAGGGTTACTTTCGAATTTATAATGTCATATAAGTATGGGCTCCAACACTCAAAGCTGGATGAGAGTTGCCGAGAATCGAGCTGAATGGCGTGCAATCGGAGACGCATATGTCCAGCAGTGGACTGCTGTAGGCTGATGATGATGACTCTAGGCTGCAACACAATTGCAGCACGCAACATCACACGCTCTGGTACAGCGTGAACTATCATAAGTATTTACTGAGCCAATCAAGCCTAACCTTTTCTCAACTTAGGAATGATTCTCAATAGACCAGGCCGTGCCCGGGCCGTGCCGAGTCCGTGGCCCGGACGGGGCACAGATTTGAAACGTTACACACATTTTGTATGAAGCAGTTTATATTACACAGTGCATGATCCGTGTCCCGTCCGGGCCCGGACGACGCTCGTCTACACCACGGTTGCTGCACGGCCACGCCACGTCCCCTCCACGTCTTATAAGCCGGTGTAATATAAACGTGCAGCACGGACGGGCTCCACTCCGGCCACGACCCGGACACGGCACGGTGTAATGAGAATTATCCCTTAATCTGCTTCTAGTTTAACTGGATGTAGTTGATTATAAGCATCTTTCGAGGTCAAAAATTATCCCAAGGGAATGTAATAAAATGTAGCATTCATTTTATTGTATTTAAACCTCAAAATATAGGTTCCTAAACTATTATGTCAATCTAATTAATTTTGTCATAGTTCAATCTTTTCCGTCATAGTTGTCGCTCATAGAACTGTCACTTCGTGAGTCAGGTGGAGATATCCTGCGCGGAGGTCAGAATTTATCCCAAGGGAATGTACTACTGGGATTAAAATGTATCCTGTATGCCTTTCCTCTGAAATTCGTTCAGTCGCTTTTTTTTAATAAATCACATTTTGTTGTAAATATCTAACTAGAAATGATATGATTCAATCAATCTGCCTAGCCTTCCCCTATGTTGGGGTTGGCCTCCAGTCTAACCAGATGTAGCTAAGTACCAGTAACTTCCAGCAGCGACTGCCTTTCCGGCCTCCACAGCCTAGTTGCTGGGTATTACGATACTTGGTAAGGTAAGACTGGCTTGTCAGAGTTTTGAACTTCTGACTACTCGTTACGTACTTCTAGAATATAGGCATAACGTTGTCCCACAAATGGCAAAGGCCTGTTTTCGTTTCGAAACAAAACATCATCATCTGCCTTGCCTGTTGGGGTCGGCTTCCTGTCTAACCGGATGCAGCTGAGTACCAGTAACTTACATGCAGTGACTGCCTATCCGACCTCCATAACCCAGTTGTTGGTTCGTGACAATTAAAACTGCCAAAAAAATGACACTTTAATTAAACACACAAATTACAAAACACAATTTCACTACTGATCACTCTAAATCGCACTTGAAGATCGCTTACGATGTTCTCGCCTGTATCGCTTGTTCAATACTGCCGGGTCTTTTTTTTTTGTTTTTTGTTGGGCATCTCGCAGTTGGCCTTGAGAGGCCGTGACTGCTCAACCGGGCTTTCCTGGGGCTGCCATTAAGAATTTACTCTTAACGCCTCCAGCCAGGCCTTACAAACTAAAATTTACAAACTAAGGGACTGCACGCTGAGGGCACCCCCTGTGGGGTACGGACCTCGGCTCAGGGCGTCACTGATAGGGGGACAGCTATCATTGGGGACAGGCTGGATCAAAATATTGGCATTATTATTGATCGGGGAATTGCTGCCGGGTCTTGCTCCGTTCCGGCCTTTTATAGGGCCCTAAGAACATTTGAGAAACGAAGCATCTAGATGTTAATAATTCTAGAAGATTTTGGTATCGAAATTTCTAGATAGATCTTGACTCATTTAATTCTGCTACTCGATACTAGATCGCGCTAGTAGTAACTGGCTTTAGCTTTAGCGCGTAACATTACGATTATTCACGATACATGGTAAGACTGGTTGTCAGACTTTAGAGCTTCTGACTACCCGTTAAGTGCTTTTAGAACATAGACATAAGGTTATCCCACAAACGCCAAGGGCCTTTTTTCATATTGAGACAAAACATTACCTCATCATAGCCTAGCCTGTTGGTGTCGGCTTCCAGTCAAACCGTATGAAGCTGAATATGCGTATTTGACACGGAGCGACTACCTATCTGGCCTCTACAACCCAGTTACTGGGAATCACGATACCGTAACGATGACAACAGCAACCAATATCTCTGTTCATAATCCATAATCTCAATATGAAACGGATGGTCATCCATTCATGGATCTAAAATGATTAAATATGATTGTATAATTAATTATTTTTGCCTGGAGGCTTTTATTTTGGTTGCAAGTTCTATTTACGTTTTTTTTTTTTTTAATATTTCTGCTGGAGTACCTTTTGTTACCGGTGTTTTTAATGTTTTGTTGGTATAGTCTGCATGGTGCTTTATAATAGTGCTGATATGAACAGCGCGCTCGATGTGTACAACGACGCGCGTTCTGAGTAACTTACTGCGATGTACCCACTTACTAGATTTATTAAAATAACTAATTTACTATTACTAACTGCACGACGAGCGCTCTGGAACTATCTTAATTATTACCTACCTTGTTATTTTTAAAACTTTATTTCTCATTAAGTGATTATGTAAATCTTTGAGAAATAAATGATATTTTGAACGATATATCTATTGGCGTGTGCTAGCTGACATAATATGGGAAATTTAATGATTTTTTGTTTCGTAATGTTAATTACTTACCTACTATTTTATAGAATCAAGTTCTTATCTTAACAGACAGCTGTGCTGCTGGGGAGTTTTTAGCGCTACGTCTTCTTCACTAAGAAGTGGTGAAGGGGATTATAAATAATTTTGACGTTCAAAAGACTGTCAGTGTAGTTTGAACAAATGACTTTCGAACTTTTGAATTGAATTTGGCCTTACCTTATCCAATATAAACTCACAAGCACAATGTTTTACGTGCCTTATATTGCTTTGCGCACTACAACAAACAAAAACAAAAGGTCGTTTCCCACCAATTATTTTTGTGCAATGTTACTTAAGTTGATGTACAGCAAGCGCAGTTGACGGCTATGGGATGTGTCTTTTTACAGAGTCTATAGAGTAGATTTTGGACATCACTGACATTGGTGAAGGAAAAACATCGGGTGGAAAACTGGACGACCAACCCGAACTGGGTCCGCGTGGTAAATTACAGCCCACTCCCTCTCACCAAGAGGAAGCCTGAGTCCCAACAGTGAGAACATGGGCTGATTATGGGAAAACTGGACTGACCAAGCGTGGTGTTCAATAAGCCTTCTCTGAAATAAGAGGCCCTAGCTTGTCCTGCACTTCGCCAATGATGGGCTGGTAATTTTGATGAGTATGTTAGTAAAGGTGGGCAATTAGTAAAAATAATCACACAACTTGGTAACTCGTCATAAAATTTATTTGAAATCCCCAATACCCCGAGGTGTGGTACCTTTGGAAGTTTGGACTATCTAACTTAGGCAACGCTGAATAAATCTTTACAAATAATACTTTATAACGTATCTAAGAACTATGGTCGAATAGGTCGATTTACATGTCGATTGAATTTTCACTCGAGATTTGGTCACCCCATACTTCGCTTCGCTCTCTTTCTTACGCGTAGCTGTTATAATTGTGTCATCTCACTCTAACATCCTGAACCCATTGTTTTGTTCGAAAACCCTTATTCAAATATTTTGAGAATAATATAGTTTATTAAGGTGAAGATAATGTGTTATAATTTAAGTATTATAATATAAACCGACTTTTTAAGTACTTAGGTACCTACAGCCTTAATTTGTAAACAATTGTTTAGTTCAGAGCATCGTTCACAGTAATTTTAATAATAATAAATACGTGACATAGTAAATAAAAATAAAAAAAACTAGTGTCACAAGTACATGTTTATAATGATTTGTGCATATTTTGTTTTTAATAATATATACATTTTTTTTTTACTATTTTCCTATCAAAACTTTTTTAATAATTTATGCAATTAAAAACGCAAACCTTAGAAATAAAATCTATTACAATATAATAATCTAGTTTCCTAGAGATTAATTTTAGATGTCAAAAATGTAAACCGACCATATTTAATAAAAAACCTAACAGAAAAATAAACAAAAAACTTAACATTTCTTACTTCGCAGTTAAAAACAAAAGTTACGTCATACGAGTAAAAAAGTAATAAATAAAATGCACAGAAAATAAATTACAATAGAAAAAAAAAACAAATTAAATTAATTATTGTTATTATCTTCACGCGCGTCGTTTCCTTTCCTGAAATAAATATTATTTTTTGAGAAAATAATATTACGATAGCAATGAGACTCGCAATGCCGAAATTCGCAAGGCTTACATAGAAAAATGGGTACCCGCATTCGCGTTGCTTCAACTACTCGAAAAGTTGATTGAACTTCAACACTTGATCGAAAAATCAATCAACGTCTCAATAATAAAGCATTCCATGAGAAAACTTACGTCATCATACAGATCCTGATGTTCAGTCTTGTCTGGGAACCGAGGGGTACCTCCGGTAGGTCAGCGACTTCCTCGGAGAGGGGCTGTATGCCCTCACTCCTGCGTAGAACTTGCCCTTCTGAGTGATCACCTCCAACCGGGCAGATGCTTCAGCCCTCCCAAACTCATTCTCGACAGTTATCCTGTAGATACCGACGTCTTCGATTGTAACCTGGAAACATTAACAACAATTTTAATATCACATCTATTTTCTCCAAAGATTTAGATTTTCGCCAGATGTGTATATAGCACGCCTGCATTTCTTAGCTGCGTTTAAGTCTCATGTACCTAGAGTCTATTGCCATAACAATAATCAAACTATAATGTTCCCACAGCTGAGACACACGCCTCATCTCTTCAAGAGAAACTGGGCCGTAATCCAGCTCGTTAGCCCAGTGCGGGTAGATAGATGTCACATAATATGTCTTAAAATTTTTGCTTCTAGGAGATGCCGGTTTCCTTACGATGTTTTCCTTCAACGTTTTGAGAGAAATGCTAATGAAATAATTTACACAAAGTAAAGCGCCTGGCTGACCTACAACTTGTAAATCGCGGCCGCCCCTGCACTCAAAACGTTGCTTTTATTATTATTTATTTATTTATACTCAACTAATAGCACAGTGTACAGGTGACAAGTGACCTCACCAACGGGCTGTCATGTCTTGCCAGCTTGAGCGCAGAATACTGTTGGGGCTGCCACGGAGTATGTTTAGCAGCGAGGCCGCTCTCTTACGCCGTACACCATTGAAGCCATCGGTACGTGCCTCAGCGAACATAGATGACGCGCTACAGAACCGAGACAGTCGCAACAGCACTCCAAATGTGTTGTTATACTCGATCCGCAGAGCATTGTAGGCCTTTTGGGTGTAGTAGAACCACAAGCTTGCCGAGTACAGTGACATGCAATAAGCTTTGAATAACATTATTTTGACCGCAGCTGTACACCGGAAGAACCGGCGGGCCAGCATATTAGCCCGAACCGACAATCCTCTGCGCTCCCTCTCCATATCGGCGTCATCTTTCAAATCGTCCCTCACCAAGTGACCCAGGTAATATTAAATCAAATCAGAACCTACTATGGCACCTACCAAAAAACCAGCAATACTAAGTGTTTCAACCGTCTAGCTAGAAGCTTATAACGAAATGAATCCGAAAAGAACAGTAGAGGATCAAAACATTGTATTTGATGATCAAAAGTATCATAATAAGTTTTCCTGATGCTGAAAACACGTTGCAGGTAACTGTGCATTTAGAATGTGATGGTTTTGGTAACACACATCATGTTTCTGGTGCAATAAGGTGCTTAACTTCACCAACCTCATCAATTTCGAGTATCCTAAGAAGCTCATCCTTTTCTCTGATGGTGAATCTGGCCGACGGTGTGATGATGATCCCGTCCTTGTCCCACGTGGCCCAGGGGGCGGGCTGGCCTTTGACGGCACATTTGAATGTCACGTGGTCTCCTTCTTCCACTACTTTGTTGAAGGGATATGTGTAGAAGGAAGGTGCCATCTGTCGGGATGGACTACAGAGGCGGCTGGTGTCTGGGCCTGTAAAAAATGTAGGAAATTTTTTATTGTAGAAATGAGGGTTGCATTATTAGAGTTCTTGATAGTAAATGTTGTCTGCTTGTCTTGCCTACGTATGTGCCTGATGTGTGAAAATCTCTAGTTCAACCTGAACCGAACGTTATTAAAGTAAAAAGGTTTTATCCATCTGCAAACTTGACAAAGGTGGGACCAGCTGGTGTGTGAGGTGGCTTGAATTCCTGCAGCCTTTAATAATAATAAATACATATATCTTTATTTCCCAAAAATACAGATTATTATTGAACTTTAAGTGTACAATTTTTGAATTTATGGTAGTGTTTAATTACATAAAACATTTCGATGTTGCAGAAATCTGTACACAATAGATTAGACTCTGTCTCTTAAATTAGGGTATCCTGTATCTTAAAAGACAGTGTTTCGCAATGAAGGTCCAATAGCTTTATGTATTAATGGACTGTGTCGACATACCTTTAGAAAAAAAAAGCCAAAACCCAGTTCACGTTAGAGGATATTCTACTTGTTTCATATAACCACAAAGCAAATTAAATCTATTTATTTTCAAACATATCAATTATAGACAGCAGAATACATATATCGATAATAATTAAGTAAATTGTATCATTCGTGAGAATGTATTTCAATTAAACCATTTACAGGCACTTTTGAATAGGGTATTACACTAATTTTTGAAAAGTGTCTTAATTAGATCCTAGAGTGCTAATAAACCACTAAAAAAACACAACATTTTTTATTTAATCGATTAGTGCCTTAAAAATGCATATAAATTTTGCATTTTCAAATTTCGCGCGTAATTTGTCGAAAATGCTGGACGCAGTAGACGCCATATTGCTCTGTGGGTATGACGTCAATATGCTAAAAACTAATTGCGCTGATATTATAAATGACAATTGTTTATAATAAAAAAAATTAGTTATTTTTCTTCTTCTCGTTGGTTTGCTGTTCCTGAATGCAAAATATTATTTAAATAAAAATTACTTTGGTTACGAAAATAATAAAAGTACAAAGTTCCTCAGTTGACATGCTGTATGACGAAATAACATGGCGGCTACTATTTCATGGTGTTCAAAAACAGATTAAAAAAACTGAAATCTTTAAACTGTATTTTAAAATTTATTTTGTTGTTTCATGTACTAAAACTAACATTTTCCGACTGCATTTTGCCTAAGCTATCTCAATATTATATTTTTAGATTTTTTCTCATATAGAGTAAAATACCCTATTGACAAAGAGTCAGTCAGTTAGTCAGAAACTTAAAGTAATTTGTCAATTCCAAAACAGATCTCTCTGGAAAAGAACTAGTAAGAAACTCCAAGGACAATATTTTAAATCAAGATACTTATTACAAAAGTCTGGGTACATTATTCTTGTTGCTTCTTTATGTAAGCACAATGTACAAAAAAAAATCAACATAAAACAAATCAAAATACAAGATTAAAGATATAGAGATGACCAGTATAAACTCACAGCACCTTCACGTTCACGAACATAACGCATGGATCAGCACTATTCAGCTCAACCATTTTGTAGGGAACTAAATGATCCAACACACATTTGAGTCAGTATGACATACTCTCAACTGCCAGAGTTGATTTTTCAACAAGCGATGCGGAATTCGAATGCGCGCGTCGATTGTTTTAATGATAATGAAGTCAGTTTGAATCATACAAGTAAGTTGAGGCAATCACCGCTGGTGGGTTTCGTCCCACATCTCGCGGGTTTTACTTCAGATTGGCCGGAGCTTGGAGTATCGCTAGTCGTGAATGGCCTGCAAGTCTTACCAGGTGTTCTGGAGACGGATCTGGCGGGCGTGCTGCGAGGTGTGGAGCGTGGTGTGGACGCGGCCGACAGTAATGCGGGCGGACGACGTAGGCGCTGGCTCAGGGTATTGGGCTCGCCAGGTGCTGGAGATTAACATAATATTAATTAGTAATAATCTAAATCAAAAGTCATTTATTCAAACTAGGCTGAGAATCAGCACTTTTCGAACGTCAACATTACATAAGGCAGTCCCCCAAAATGCCCGCCGTTCACCACTTCCTAGTGCTTTAGTTGCGAACAAGAAGTGGCGCAACCAACTCCCCAGCAGCAGAGCTGTCTGTTTAGGTTGATAAACTTCATTCTATATAGTAAAAGCAATAATCATAATACAATACAATACAGCATAGCCTCAAACTTAAAAACTTGGAAGACTCATTTTACTTATAAAAAAGCGTGAATTTAAAATACCTATAGAATTAAGTAGTGAGAATGCTCATGCAAATTATATATTAAATGGTTGGTATTGGTGACCCCCTTCGTTTGTCATAGACAATAGTCTGTAGCATGGACAAGCGATATTGGAGCGTCGTCGGGTGTGTGGTAGTTTTTAATTACTTTTGTTTTTTTATTACTTTGTATTGTATTTGATTTATTATATTTGTCTATGTCTCTAGTGGGTCTTAATTTAAGTCCGTAGGTGCGTCCGTGGGATCACAGCGGGCCTTATCAGAACTTCAGTGCTGCTTTATTACACGCTTTATTCTAATATTGCAGCATTATGAGTTTTGCCCACGCAGAGGTCCTCTTTTTTGTTGTTTTCATTATTTGGTTAGCTTTTTTTTATTGTTATTTTTCTGTGCATGACCCAAATAACAATTTTTTTTTACTAAATAAAATGTATCTTAAACATTTATTCTTCACGATAAAAAAAATAACCACAAAGGCTACATGGACTTGACTTGGGCATGTTAATGTAGCTTAAATTAGCTGAAGAGCTAAGAAGATGTTTTCCATTGCATTTTCACTCTGCTGGGACACAGGCCTCCACTCTGTGGGAGAGAGTGGGCCATAAGTTTCGTCATAAAATATTCACATGACAGTAGGTACTTACGATACACCACAAGGCAAGCACTAGACTTAGCCTTGCCAAGGTTGTTGGAGGCCTCACACGAGTAGGTGCCCTCATCCTCAGCCGTCACTTGTTTGATTTTCAGCCGCGCGGCGCCGTCGTCGAACGAGGACTCGAAGTCCGGGCAGTCGTGGATTAACTGGAAAATTATAATAATAGATATTATAATGGGTGTTTAAAAGTACAAAGCGTTATCTACGCATTTTGCATCAAACTATGTAACATTGGAAAATAATTGGTGGGAAATGACTTTAGTCTAGTGCGCCACGAAATAAAATGTGCTTGTGGGTACTTGCAACGGTATAGGGGTTGAAGGGTAACCAGATGGTTCCCAGGTACGCTCCAGTCTTAGATGACAATGACGGAGAACAAGTGACGGTCTGCTTATTTGTCTCTTTACACTCGTTATCACGTATCGTAGCTTCCTGCCTCATCATTGCAGCCCACTGCTGGAGGCCTCTCCAAAAGCATAGTTTTTCTTCGCTTATCATACCTCATTGTAATGGAACCACCGGATATCAGGCTCGGGGTTGCCGGTAACGTGGCACTCAAACTCGATGGCGTCACCGTCATACGAAAGCAAGTCTGTCAGCTCCCGGTCGAAGCGAGGAATCACCTCCACGCGGCTGGAAGGAGAAAAATACCTTGTAAGTAATACTGTTAGAGTAGGAAATGTCCGACCAAAGAATTGATGGATGGATTGTCTCATAGAGCACGAAATCGCCGCACCGGCAGCGTCTAGAAACAGTAGTACCTGCCTACTTATAAATTTCGTAGCGCCGAAAGTGCATTGAGAGAACATCGTCTGTCTTCACGACGGCTTTACCATACACGTTTACTACGACACTAATAACGTATAGAAACTAGGGATGTGCCGACCATAATAGGAGTTTCGACCGAATATTCGAGGGAAAATCAAAAGATTTGCCGATGTTCGGTTGTTTTCCCGTGCTTTCTCGAGAGTGATATTTGGGATCTTGTGTAACTTTTAAATACCAGTAGCTGTAGAGAGCACTTTAAAGTTTCATAAATATAAATTATTTTTGGCAATAAATATTTCAATGTTTAGATGCCAAAATGCTGATAATGTTTAGTTGATAAATGAGTAGGTACTAGGTGACAACTAACTAACTATAAATAAATGCTTAAGATTTTATTTCATAAGTTTAGTTACTTACATTATTTTAGTTAAATCAGTTGCGATATCATATTTCATGCATCAAATGTTCGGCATTTGAAAGAAATTTCGGCCAAACGCTGACGTTCGGTTAAACCTAATATGAATCGAATTTCGGCCAATCCCTAATAGAAACTAACTAGTTTCTATATGTACCTATGTCATTAGTGTCGGTGACCCGTTTCGTTTGTCTAGAAAGTGTTGACAAACTAATGTTTTCTAATCTTCTATCTAAAAGATAGGTAATATGGCTACAATGGCGGCTACTGTAAGGATGTAGGTACTTAGGTTTCTTTCTTCATCATTACACAGTAACACAAAGTTTAGGACTTACCCATATCTTACGTTGTGTGAATCCTCCGTTGATGATGGATCTGAAAAAGCCAAGGTTAAAATATTATTATAATAGTTAAGAAGATCTGTAGTATTGCAATATCGGGTTTCTTACTAAAAGTGTGAGGCTCACGGACAGAGTAGTTCTGTCCAGATGCTCATAATACCAACCTCACAATATTTGTACCTGACGTGGTAGGTAGATATCTTACTTCGCGCAAACTTACACCTACTTATTACAAAACAAGGTTTTTATTTAGATCAGGTTTAAATCACCAAGCCAGTTTTTGAATTAAGAATCCAATTTGCATAGAAGTGCAGTTCTTTTTATAAAACTGACAACTTAGTCCGGTCCTAAGTTGTCATTTTTGTATTAAAAACTTTACACGATGGAAATAAAGTTGGAAATGCATAAACTGGCTCAGAGCTTGAGGCCAGAACTAAAGTTAGATAGCGTTTTGTAACAGACGGACAATATTTATTATAACATAGTACCTTATCACAGAACTACACTTAAATGACTAGGTACTTCATGACCTCGAAATGCTATAATTATCTTAGAATGAACGAAAAGTTCAAAAGAGCAAATAAAAAAATTGCCTTGTTTTCAATATCAACAGCCTAGCCTATCTACCCACAATTCGGATTGTCAACCGTTTCACCCACAAATGAAAATCAAATATTAGTCTAAGCCCGCCCCTTACGGTTTATCCAATACAATGCTGAATAACGAACGCACAACTACCGTTCTCGTGAAAACGTTAAGTATATGTCAAATTGGGGTAGCTGTGGAGTAAAGTGGGTCACGAGGCACGCCAGGCAATAAATTTTCAGAGGGGCGTGAAAATTGTCAAAATGATTGTGTGGGTAGGTCAAGTATTTCAGGGGCGGAGACTAACTGCCTCTGCGGTAGATGCGTGCGGCTCGATGATCGTGATCACCATGCGATCACTGCACAGTTTAGTGAAGTAGTTGCTCCCTAGAGGCAGTACTATCGTTTGCCATGGCGGGGCTATCGCTGATACACAATACAGACTTGCACGCAAATTCCGCTATCACTAGACTTCTGAAGATGCTTTACCCTACATTTACCCTTTAGACCTGCTGAACCCGTGCCGGGACCTGAGTTCCTATTAACCTTGTATTTCGCTTAGAAACAGCACAATGTCGAGCACTATCTAGTTTATTTTTTTTGTTTGTATAGGCGAAAAACTTACCTGACTTTACTTACGTACCGTAACACAACGAACAACTTACACTACGTTTATTAATAAATAAAAAAATAAGCCTGATGTGGTCCTAACTTCAAGCAAACTTACTATGTTTATTGAAGGATAGTTTCTCATTACACATGACTAGGTACTTCATGACTCCGAAATGCTACAATTATCTTTGAATTCAATGAACCAAAAATTCAAAAGCGCAAATAAAAAAATCTGCCACCGTTAACCAAGTCGAAAACAGTCTTCAATACCTAGAAAGCTAGCCAATCTACCCAAAATTCGAATTACTAACCGTTTCACCCACAAATAAACAAAATATTAGTCTAAGCCCGCCCCTAACGGTTATTCCAATACAAAGCCGAGTGACGCTCCCACAAATACCGTTCTAGTGAAAACGTAAAGTATATGTCAAATTAGGGTAGTTGTTCAGTAAAGTGGGTCACGGGGCGTGCCAGGCAATAAATTTTCAGGGGCGTGAGAGTTGTCAAAATTATTGTGTGGAGCGTTTTGAGGGGTTGAAACTAATCGACCACAGAACAAAGGCGTCGAACGAATTTGGACTTACAGTCCTCGCATCGGTATTATACCTCTGGTAGCAGCAACTCAATAACAACCTTATTGTAACGACGATAAAGATCACTGTTTTTTGACAGACTTGTCAGTGGCAGCAACTTAATATCAACCTTAATCTAATGAAAATAAGGATCACAGTTAGTTTGGCAGTGATGAAAAATGTAAAGTAAAATTACTGTTGACCGGTGTTTGAACCGGATGTATGTAGCTGAATACTAGTATTTTACATGAAGCGACTGCCTATATGATCTCTACTACAGTTCAAAAAACAAAAACAAAACAAAAGTCATTTATTCAAACTAGGCTGAGAGTCAGCTCTTTTTGAACGTCAAAATAAAATTACATAAGACAGTCCCCCCAAAAATGCCCGCCCTTCACCACTTCCTAGTGCTTTAGCTGGGAAGAAGAAGTAGCGGAACAAACTCCCCAGCAGCACAGCTGTCTGTTAAGTTAGAAGAACTTGTTTCTATACAATAATAGGTAATTCAAATTACGAAACACAAAAAAAAAACATAAAATTTGCCATATGTCAGCTAGCACACGCCAATATACCATCAAAAATTGAAAACTAAAAATAATAGAAAATTAAAATAAAAATAAGTAACTAGGTATCACGATACTCCTTGGTAAGACTGGTTGTCACAGTAACTAGGTATCACGATACTCCTTGGTAAGACTGGTTGTCACAGTAACTAGGTATCACGATACTCCTTGGTAAGACTGGTTGTCACAGTTTTGGGCTTCTGACTAACCCCGCAACGACTGTCAAAGATCTACATGGTAGTAGTCTGTGTGGTTCTTTCCTCAAAAGACCCTTTCAGACATCAATCTACATGGTCGTCACATGATCTGACCAAGATTACGACTGGACTTTAAAAGAGACTGTGACCTCTGAGTTTGTTTCGGCTTTTCTTCTAAGAGTAATCACAAAAGAAACACCGATCGCATCTAGGTTTTAAAATATGATTGACGTGTAAAAGTGTTTGTAACCTACTAGCAGAGTTAAAAACATTTATCATTTACGAATGACAGCCGAGCCCAACGACTTATAGTGTTTTCTGAGCCCCGGAGAGGTCTCGATGTGTAATGGGATGGTCACTTGGTCACCCTTCTATAAATCAAAGATGGTAAGGGTAGTTTAACCGTCAATTCGACCCATCGTTGGTTGTCTCTGAAAGAATTCTAAAAAAGACTTTGTCTTAAGCCTCAGGGCCAATAAGTAACGTCTAAATCTCACCTTTAGCCTTAATTTGCAGTGATATAATCGCCTTAGCTTCTCCGTGCACGTTCCTGGCGACGACGGAATAGGCGCCGGTGTAGTCTAGCTTGGCGTGCGGTATCTCGAACCGGTACTCCGGGCCGTCACCGACACGTTTGAAGTGGGATGCGTCCCGGTAATAGTCCGGCTGGGGGTGAATAATTGAGGATGTTAGTTCAATATTACTTTTAATTAGAAAAAAAGAATTTTTTTCCAAAAAAAATATACAACCATCTTTTTAGTTATAGTACTAATCCCAGAACGATTCGTATACCACTGCTTGCTACAAAAACAACAGTGACAAGTATAGACCGCCACATAGTGGATTAAAGCCCCTGAAGTTAAACCTATCCATTATAAAAGATTTTTTAAATGTATCCACAATTGCTGAAGATATTGCAGAGCATACCAATACACAAAAAACAGACATGTTGAGATCTATGCTAATTTTTTCAACTTTAGAGAGTAAAATTCATTAGACTCAAGGATCAACCGTGCGGTGTGATGCAGACTGAAGTACTAGGAGAGCTGACCCAAAATAAATTGGCATTATTATGTCAATTTTATTTTTACACAGTGCCCAAAGGTCACTCAAGAAGTATCAAAAGTCACATTAACATTATGCAAAACTTGACGTGTCTATAAACAGCAGAATTACACAAATATTGACAAAGTTGCGGGATATCAACAAGTAATTTATTTTTAAGAGATTTCTCACCTTAAGGAAGTCCCTGAGCCAGTACACATCAGGTTTGGGGTCTCCGATGACCTCGCAGGCGATTATGACGGTGTCTCCTTCCCTAGCCTCGCTCGAGCGGGGCTTTCGTACGAACATCGGCTCCTTTGAGTACCTGTAATGGTCAAGGATTGGCTTTAATATCTTCAAGAACCTCTTATAGTGCCTTGAACCCTAGTAGGTTGAAGTGGTTTTTTTTGCATGTGATAAATTACAGATTGGTAGGGCCCGGATCGACGTGCCAACTGTAACGATGAATTCAGCGCAGCACAGGTTTATAAAAAAAAAAACAATGGCACTCCGGGAGTGCCGACAGAAGTGAAAACTTGAACAATTACGTGTGTATTTTTTAATCGTCAATACAGGAATTCACATTGGATCCTTGGGTCCTGATTACTCTCGGTAAAAAATGATTAACCAGCGATCGACTTCAGCCATTAAAGGTAACAACAGCACACATTTATACGATAAAATACAAAGCGAAAAAAAGGGAAAAAAGAATTAGAATTTCTTAGTGAAAGAAAGGGACTTTTCCAAAAGACATCAACGTGCGACTCATCCGTGTGCTCGTTCACCCAACCACCATTTTAAATAGACCCCTGCGGTGGCTCATAATCTGATTAAATAAAAAAAAACTAAGTAACTTGTGAGTTGTATCGTCTAGTTATTAGATTATTATTTTTGACGCTTTGACACTCCTATATCTATGTACATATTACACAGTATACATATAGCACATGGAAAGCGTTCGGTGACGATGACGCGAGTTTCATGATTTTTGTTCACCCAAAAAGTGCTCAACGCGCCTAAAGAAGTTTTCACTTCAAAAATCTGCTGTTTCAGTTACACATTGTCGGGAATACAAACGTGTTTTATTCTATACCTCAAATTCGCAATCACTTTCCCTAGAGGCTCTCTTGACTTCATTGGAAGCCATGCGTGCAGGTGTAAATCGCAGCATCGCAATACGTCACGAATGGTATTGCCAGTTCTTTCTGACATTCTGTGGCAAAGGATTAAGTGCCACCTTTGCTTACCGATTCGAGGAATTCAAACGAGGTTTAATTTTGAACACAAAAACTCACGGTTCATCAGGAGTATTTATGACAACAGGTGGCGTCCTCTTCTCTCTCGGCTGAGTGCCTTCCACCACAATGACTTTCCCTGACGTGGAGGCTCTGCCGACTTCATTGGAAGCCGTGCAAGTATAGACTCCAGCATCTCGATACGTAACAAAGGCTAGTGCCAGTTCTATCTGACCATCTCTGTCTAGCGTCATGATGGCGCGCCGACTCGGGCGGAGACGGACCCCGTCGCGGTACCAGGTGACTCCTACTGATGGGTATGCTTCTACGACGGCTGATATTCGGAGTTCTTCACCTGGAAAATTGGTTAATATGAATAGATTGTAGGTGTTTTTATGGCAGGGCCCTGCTATTCGTGACAGGCTGACAGCAGTGGTATCAGACCCTGACTTACGAGTTGAAGGTCGTGAGTTCAAAGCCAGACAGGCACTTCACTTAGTGTATTTAATTTTATTACCGCTGCTCTCAAAACGGAGAAAGAAAACATGGTGAGGAATCGGCATGTCCTCGAAACGAAAATTCGAAGACAGCCCACTCCCTCTTACAGTGAGTAGGCCTGGGTCCCAGCAGTCAGAACATTAAAGTGCTGATTAGGGTTAAAAATCGGTTGTGAGTACAATAAACAGATGGCGGGAATATTGTTGCGAGCATTTCTTGATGTTAGGTTACACGGAAAGCAATATTCAACAACTGTTGCCAAAATGCTTGAAGTCGACATTATTTCAAAACCAACTGGGTACCTAATAGCGTAGCGCGCTAACAGTAGAATGGTTTACCGTTTGACAGATCAACAATATTCATTGCGTTAGTTACGTTCTTGAGCAGACTTTCAGGCTTCTGATGATCTGTAACGACTTCAAAGATCGACGGATGACAGCCGGAAGAGTCTCTCTCTATGTAAAGATGGTCACCCATCCACGGACCGACCGCGACAAGCGTAGCTTAACCTGATCGATTTATCCGTGCGGCTGTTATTACTTAGCTTGTTGTGTTTGTTGCAAAAATTTAACCCAAAATGTTATGGGGTAGTTATTTTCGATTAAAACATCAGTTGAATTCCCATCTGACGTTCGTTTTAGGACCACTGTCTGTGTTGCCTATAATATTATTAATAAGAATATGGCGCCAACAAAAAGTTTACGTGGTTCCTATAGACCTCTTCACAACAGGCGTCATCCCAAATCACCTTCATCATAGCCTTAAATTACTAAACCTAAAAGAAACCCTTTATATCACCTTTTTAAATACCCGAAGGGCACCCACATTTCGGCCGTATAATATGGAGGGCGAGCCTATTGCAAACAACCAAGCACAAATTCAGACTCCGTGCAGCTACTGAGAAATTTTAGATAAATAAAAAACAATAACACTATGCCCGATCTGGGAATTGAGCCCGCGACCTCATGCTCAGCGGTAGTGCTTGCGACCACTCGATCAACGAGGCAGTCAAGCCATGTCAATCACTCCCTTCTCTCTCATATCATTTCTCACACAATCCATCTATCTTTTCTTTGGCGTTCCTCTCCATCCATCAACATTTACATTCATCACTCTGCAAGACTTAGAGCATCGTCAAGGAATAAAATAATGTACCTTCAGAAAGTCTGTACAGCGGTTCCAATCCGCAGCAGAACTCAGGAGCCACGTACGCCCTGATTCCCTTGTCTACTACCAGGCTACAGCGACAGCTGACTGCCCCGGAGCTGTTCCGTGCCATCGCCTCATACACCCCTCCATCTTCCAGTGTCGTAGGAGCGATCTCTAGTGTGTGGAAGTGTTCGTCCTGGTAGGTATTGCGGCGACCTAGAACGGTAAAATACGGTGATCTTTTTAATTTAAACAATATACAAGGTGTAACAGACGATGAACGCAAGTCCTGAAAGCAGTTTGTTCATAATTGACCACCGAATTGATTTCAGTAACTTTAACATAGGTTTCTTTTTACAAAAAATATGTAGGTATTTTGCTATACCTACCTCCGATGGATGCAAAAAAAAATAATCTTATTTCAAGGCATTAATTTAAGACTTCATTTTAAATGCATAAAGTAATGCTAGGTTCATCACTCATCACAATTTTTTTGATAATAACAGTTAGGTTTAAAAAAAAAGTTTTGGTCATTGTATTGCTTTTAACACAATACTCTAATTGGGTTTATGTGGTGTTGCGTTAATTATCTTACACGTGTAAGCTAACAGACATAATATTGATAAAATGTATAAGTGCCTAAAAGGCTGGCAGCATTGCCACGTTGTATGGAGACATTGATTCTTTGGCCAAAAAATTGGACGGGCTGTCCTATTTTTTGGCCAAAGAATCAATTACCAGCTGGCATTCTAAGCAGGGTATTCCTGGGAAGCTCAGCAGTTGTTGGTATTAGCAACCCAAACGTCTTTTCTTTGGTATTGTTCGTCGAATCATTCCGCTCCTGAAGTTCTGAGTTGAGCTGCATGAACTGAAAAATGCGTTTACTAACTGGACAGGCCCACTAGGTTGAGTGGACGTGTCCAGTCGTGTGGTTCTTTTACATCCATGGCCTTCACATGATCTGAACAAGATTTTGTCTAGATCTTTAAAAGAGAATGGGACCTCTGAGTTGGAGAAGAAAGGACGAAATCTTTCTTCTCAGAGTAGTCAAGTAAGAAACGCCTATCTCATCTGGTTTAAAAAATATAGTCCACGTGTAAAAGTGCTTGAACAAACCTATTTACAGAAATAAAATCATTTATCATTAAAAAATCTGACCCGCGGTGACTATAAATATATTGTCATAGTACTTACTATCAAACACCAGCGTTTCGCCATCTTTGAACCACGTGAGCGATGGGGGCGGGTTGCCGACCACCTGGCAGGTCAAACGGACCGGGTAGGTGGCCTGCACCCTCCGGTCTCGTAGCCGCATCGTGAACTGGGGTGGGTAGTCGCCCTCCGCGTCTTGGGACCGCTCCCTGGAAATGAGGTTTGATGTGTTATTTAAGGCGTAAAATTCGAACACATGTGACATCTACCAACTCACACTGGGCCAGCGTATTGGATTACGGCCCACTCTCTCTAATAGAAAGGAGGCGTGTGTTCTAACAGTGGGAAAATCATAGAGCGATCATGTATTGAGCTCACAATGACAAAAATATCGATGGCGAGAACAATGACAAAACCATCAATGAGTTTTAGTTGAGTATAAGATCACATCACTTTAGTTATGAGTGCTGCAATGATCGCGGAACGGCTTGGTAAAATTATCATTCGTTAGTAGGCATAGGTTGTACACACGACAACATACCCAGTTTTATTTAGCTTACGTCGCATTGTACAGGCTTTTTGTACAATAACTGCATATTGTACAAAAAGCCTGTACAATGCGACGTAAGCTAAATAAAACTGGGAATGTATAGCTTGATATGTCGTCATGCGTACTTGTCCACCTTAAGGGTCACCGTCACCTTAGGTTAGGTACTTGTCCTCTAAGTTAGCGCGCGAAATTCAACTTATCAGCGTATTCGGATATTGATGATTTTATTGCTGTCATTGCATGATGAAATGATTTTATAATTATATCGATGTGTTTTAATTGTGACATGTTATTGGACTAATCTCTAGCTGAAGGAAAACCTCGTGAGGAAACCTTGACTCACAATAAAATTAACTAGCTCGTGCCTGCACGTGCTCCCGCGTGGAGCTGAAAATCGAACTGTGTGTATTTTTCACGTGCTAGGATGCTATGATTCAATGCTCTGTTGGATTCTCAACGCTCAGTTCAATACAGAGAGTTGAAAATCTAGTGAGCGAAAAAATCCGACCCGATTTAATAAAATTGGGTCGGATTTTTTCGCTCACTAGATTTAAAAAAAAAAAAACAAAAAAAAGCAAATCTAAATGTAAGATTTGCTTTTTTTTTAAGTGAAATCTTCTTTAGGCGCTTTGAGCACTTTTTGGGTAAACAAAAATTATGGAACTCTCGTCATCGTCACTGAACGCTTGAGCACACGAATGAGTCGCGCGTTGATGTCTTTTGGAAAAGTCCCTTTCTTTCATTAGGAAATTCTAATTCTTTTATCCCTTTCTTTCCTTTTGTATTTTTATCGTCAAAATCTGTGCTGTTACCTTTAATGGCTGAAGTCGATTGCTCGTTTATCATTTTTTACCGAAAGCAATCAGGACCCAAGAACCCAATGTGAAATCCAGTATTGACGATAAAAAAATACACACGTAATTGATCAAGTTTTCACTTCTGTTTTATTTTTTTACATTGTTCTCACATATACTTAGAAGCAACGAGAATAATGTGCCTAAGATTTTGTAATACCTAACTTGATTTAAAAGAGTATCCTTGGAGTTTCTTGCCCGCGTACTTCTCCATAGAGATCATGTTTCGGAATGGGCATATAGTTTCAACTTTCCAACTGATCGACTCTTTGACAATTCATAAGTGCCTGTGAATGGTTTAATTGAAATAAATGCTTTGAGTTTGAGTTTGAAAAAAAGTGTGTTAGAACTTCTAAGTCTTCATCTACCGGTAATAATTTCGGTCATCATCTGTCGGTGTTGTCGTCTCGTTGTCGGGAAAAAACACACTGTTCGATTATCAACTGACGGAGGGCGCAAAACACAGCGTTGAACATCCAATGTGCTAAATGACCGGCCCGCGCTGCTACATTTTTTTTTTTTTAATTCTTTAAAAAAAACGTTGCCCCACACTAGGAATTTCTCCTGTATTGTGGGTGCGTTTACAAACATTTAAACTCACATACACAAACAGCCAGACCCGGAACAAGTACTTGTAGGTCATACAAATGTTTGTTCCGTGCGGGAATCGAACCCGCGACACGCAGCGCAGCAGTCAATCGCTTAACCACTGCGCCAAACGTGCCGTCAACATTCTAACAAAAGTGACCCAATTTGCAGATAAATCTGATTTTCCTTCATTTATGATAGACTGTAGGTATGTTGAAGATAAGCTAGCACTCATAGTACTTACTAGGTCTCATGGTCTAGCTATGTTTCTACGAGTTCTCGCTCGAGAGTGGTGGGCAATCGCAGCGTTTCTATTGGACTATCGGATTCCTAGATACCTACGCAGCTTGAACGAGCTGTATGCGATTAATAATACTGTCATTTCAATAATTAGAAATATCCTTTACTATCTGCATTGTAGGCATGGTATCGTAAGCTTGTTGCATGAAGATTACCTACCTACAGCTAAAACCACACGCCACACGGCCTATTTTCCGTAAAGCTGCCGCAGTAGTAAGGTCAAAACCGCTGCATTGCAGCACATAGCATATGACGTACTATAAAATAGTGGGAGGATGCATTTGTAGTCTGCAACAAGTCGGAAAGGCTGACCAATCAGCTCGCTAGTACTACTATAGTATAAATTTTGCAGCTCATTCTGTCTTGCGCACTATGATGCACTATTTGTGAATGTAGATATAAACTGCAGCTTTTGATTCTTTATGTTCTAAATCAAATCGAATATGAATTGAATTAAATATACTTACTCGATCGAAGAAAAAAATAAGTGTCAGATTAACAATATTTCAGTGCCTTTATTATGACTGACTTCATGCTAGAATATCTATATCGAAACAAGCTGCAAACTAATTGCGTAACACTATCAATCAGAATCAGAATCATTTTAAGGGATATCGGTAATCCATTACATCATAAGCTCCAACGATTTGTCTGTTCAATAACGTAAATAACGCAATGAATGCTATAGAACTGTCAAAATGAAAGTAATTCCTACTGTTAGTGTGTTTTCGGTGTTTCTTTTACTCCTACATGAATCTTACTTTGAAACTGGGAAAAGGCTCGAGTTTATGTGTGTATGTATGGAAACTGACTTCTGGATAAGTTACTGTTATTCGATTTAGCGATATAAGTACCTACGACACTGACGACCCTTAAACGTGGTTTATATTCCAGCCGCGTTCAATTTAATTGCAATTGGTGTGAAATTGGTGAAATTAGCCAATTATAAACTTTAGAATTTAGAATAATCAAAATCCAAGATGGCCCCCATGTTTAGGACTAATATGGTAACTGAAACAACGTTAAGTTAAGAGTTGCACAGAGAGCCATGGAGCGTTTCACGCTTGGCATCAAGCTAATAGACCCACCCTAATTGCGTAACACGCGATTAATCATAATCGGTTTCATTCTGACAGTTCAACATTATTCATTGCGATATTTACATTGTTGAGCAGACACATTTTTCGAACATATGAAGCAATGGTTTAGCCATATGTTTCAAAACGAAACAGATTATGATTAATCGTGAGTTACGCAATTAGGGTGCGGGTTCCAAACATCGAGATACAAAAACGTACGAAGGTCTTCGATATCGGATGAGGAGCGTATTTTGGTTACTTAAATGGAGTTGTGCAGTAAATCTGGCAAGGCGTAGTGATGACAGGTGGAGTAAGAGTAAGACTGTGACAGAATGGTGTCCATGGGTAGGAAGACGATATGCTTGTCGTCTGGCGGCAATAGGGGCACAGGAGCGTGTGGATTGGCCCAAGAAAAGAGAGGTATAGGCCTAGCAGAGGGTGAATGTAGGCTGTGAGTGAAGATGAACTTAAACAGCGTGAAGTTAATATGCTCATGAAAAGAGAACCCAGTGCTCTAGGGCTATGGATGGTGATGAAGATAGACAAATGAGTGTTTATTAAAAAAAATCAAAAATCTGTCAGAATTTTTTTTACCTTGACTTGGCTATTCGTGCTTACCTACCCGACTTTATGCCTGAAACTACTTCTGGTTAAGATTATATCCACTGCAAGTGGTAAAGAATATTGAAAGATATTAGATTAACTCTGCACATTGTGTTGGATACTTTCCAACCAAGGCCATTGATCTCTTCTAAGAACGTGTTACTCAATCATTACATCTACGTGTTTGAACTATAATATCACCCAAAAAATAAATAAACATTTTAGCTACATTATTATTAGATACTAAGTTTAATTTTGTATACTTGACTGGCGAAATAATTTACGCATTCGAAATATATCCAGAATAGGTACTTAGCTATGGCTTACAGATGATAATTGCTTTGAATAAGTAGGTTGAAGGTACTCAATTAGGTACCCTTGTACATAAATTGTACCTGAACCCTGCATGGAGTAACGCTGGTTTTTCCTTCTGATCCTACTAGTCCTACCAATATTATAAATGCGAAAGTAACTGTCTGTCTGTTACGCTTTCAAGCCTAAACCACTGAACCGATCGTCATGAAATTTGGCAGGAAAAGGACATAGGCTACTTTTTAATGCGTTAACCAACATCCACGTGGGCGGAGCCACGGGCAAAGGCTAGTATTATAAATGTGAAAGTTTGTATGATTGGATGTTTAGTTACTCTTTGTTTATTACTCAAACACGCAAAAACGGTTGAATGGGTTTGGATGAAATTTGGCACATAGATAGTTTGAAACTTGGAATAACTCCTGGAATAATAATATATACATATATAGGTACTTTTTATACCGTAGTACGTTCCCTTGGGATAATTTTCGACCGCCACACAGGCGAAGCCGCTGGCTAAAGTTAGTTTAGTATAAATGTCATGTCACTAATAATAAATACACGTGAAGTAATAAATGTAAATCACTTAGCAGACGAAATTTTCAGCGCCATGGCAATGTAAATAAAACATAAAAGGTATTATATGAAATGAGCATAGTGATTTATTCTACTGAATTGTCTGCAATTTTGATCAATCTGTGTAGTACGGTCGTCATTTATTTATTGGAACTGTGACAGGACAGAAATAAAACATTCCTATTATTTACAAACAGCTTAACAAAACATTGGCCTAAGTTCCGTGCTTATGCAAATAACTAACATTGTACTATGGAATAATTATAATTTACCTAAGCATTAAAGCATTGAATGATGGATTTAAAAAACAATAATAACTATAGCTTGTTGTTATTATTAAACTGTAAATAACGGTACAAGCAGATAAACTGTTATTGACATATTCGCCAGCTCATTAAAAAAACGACACAAAATCACAATAAAAATTCCACTATGTCAGTATCAATCCCAATATTACAATAAAACTTTGAAGACTTACCTCTTTAGCTTAGCATCAGCTTCCCAGATCAGTCTATCCGTCACGACGGCCACCCGTGCGTATGTGGACGCCCTTCCGTGAACATTTGACGCCTCGCAGCTATATCTCGCCTCATCCTCGATGCTAATGTCCTTGATGGTCAACGAACAGTCTTGACCGTTGTACAGGGTCGTCATCCGTCTCTCTTCCTCAATCTCGTGACCATTCTTCATCCAAACTATTTCAGGCAACGGTTTGCCCTTCACACTGCAGCTGAGGTTAGCTGTCTCGCCAGCTAACACCTTCAGTTGTCCGGGTAGGATGTCCACAAACTCTGGCCTGTCGCCCGCAAGGCCGATCCCGACTGGTGTGGAAGTAGGCACTGACTCTCCCCACCCGTATCTGTTTCTAGGAGTCACTCGGAAGTGGTATTCTTCTCCTTGTTTCAAGTTGAATGCGTCGAATGAGTTTAGCGGGGTGATTCCAAGCTCCACCCAGCGCGCGCCACCTTCTTTGCCGAGAAGCCAGCTCTCTATCTTGTAGGCGAGGACCGGTGCCGTGTCCCGAGGATCAGCTTTCGACCAGGCGAGAGAGACCCAGTTGTTGCCTCCGTCCACGACGTTCGGCTCACCCGGGATGCGATCCGGTACGGCTAAAACGAGAACCGATGCGGCACTGACCTTAAAGAATACTTGACGTGATGCCAGCCAAGATTGCCAGATGACTTATAGTATTGATTTGAGATTGATCGAGCCAGAATTGGCAGGTTAGGCTAAATATAAATATTGGGTATGATCTAATGATTTGTTGCTGAGTGCCCAAGACTGCCGTCATTGTTACGATGACTTATTGACGGATGACAGGTGAATAGGTCAGCAAGAGTCTATTACATAATACTTAGTATGAGTTGCCCTCCTGGCAGATTTGGCGTCTGGCGCGTCAGAATTAGTTAAGGTAACGACACTATGGTTTAATGATAGCACATAGTACTTTATAGAAGCATGATTAAACTAATAGATTACTAAATTGAGATCGTACCAAATGATAAAAGTGGATGTTTTCATATAGGTACAAGGTGTGGCGTAAATAGGGTCCATCGTTAAGGATTCTATGTAACATATAATTTACTATAAACATATTACAGTTTTAACCATTTTTACCCAAGGATTCTGATTTTTTTTTATATTTACGAAATTTACCTTTTGTAACCAATTTGGTTGTAGATTCAACAAAAAACATTATTTTTCATTTCGATTTAGAGCCTTTAGAGTCAATTTGTGGCTTTTCTAGTACTCTAACATCTATTGGTGAGGCAGAGACTTTAAATCCTTTTATGAAACTGCATCGATTGGCATCGTAAGATAAAACATGAGAAATACCGTCTTTCTGGCTTTGTACCATTTTAACTAAATGTGTGAATACAGTTCATCATTTATGTGCCATTGTCCCAAGTATTGTTCCGTGTGGTGCCGGACGTAAAGAATAGCACCATTCCATCTCTTCCCGTGGGTGTCGTAGAAGGCGACTAAGGGACTTACTAGAGAATGGGCAGCAGCGTTCTCTATGCATTTTACCACCATACTGCGATCGCCAACCCGCCTGCCAAGCGTGGCGATTATGGCAAGCCCCCCCAAATTGGGGGAGGTCTATGTCCAGCAGTGGACGTCTTCCGGCTGAAATGATGATGATGTCCCAAGTATGTTGGGGTCGCTTTCCAGTCTAATCGGATGCAACTGAATACCAGTATTATACATGGAGCGACTGCTATCTAGCCTGCACAACCCAGTTACTGGGTAATACGATACCCTTTGCTAAAAATAATACTAACGACTGTAAAAGCACCCAAATGACATCTGGGATCAACGGCATAACGTGCTTTCCGAGGCACAGAGGGGTCTTCGTATGTAAAGATGGTCTCTTAACCTGATCGATTGACCCGTGCGGCTGTTATTAAGTAGCCACAAGCTCCTCTGTGAATGCAGTTAGCTACTGCAAAAAAGTTTAGGTTAGTCTTCTAATGCTCGGTTCCTATAAACAAAAGAGGCTCGTTTTGCCAATGGTAGTATTTTTACACGCTTTATATTAGCTTCACTTGTATGTTTGTTTGTTTGATAGTTTGTTTGTTTGTAACCGACTCCTTTGAGCGCGATTTTGACCCACTTTAAACGGTTAGATTTCATTGAAACTTTGTAAACTTGTCGAGGACCGATGACAATTCAATAATTTAAAAAAAAATTGAGAAAAAAAAAAAGTTTTTGTAGTTAGCAGAACTAAAAAATAGAAAATAAATAATAGTTTAAAAAACTAAAAAACACGCTTTAAAAACCAAACTAAAAAAGGAGAAAATAATTTAATTCAATTAAAAAGCGTGGGGTGCTTGACATTAATTGATTATAAAAATACCTCAAAAAGCACCCCACGCTTTTTAATTGAATTAAACTATTTTCTCCTTTTTTAGTTTGGTTTTTAAAGCGTGTTTTTTAGTTTTTTAAACTATTATTTTTTTATTTCCACACTGGGCAAATAAATAGTTTCGTATGCCAATTTACCTGTGATAGCTACTTCCAAATAGGGGGGTCTACTATACGAAGGTCTTGATTCATTATTCGTAAAGATACAAGAGTCTTAATAAAAATTAAGACTCGTATCTTTACCAACAACTGTCCGAATATGAAAATCCGAAAACTGTTTATCAGTGGAAACTTGTAAATGGCCTTCAGCTTCATATTGTTTAATAACATTGTTTCCCAAATAAAATAAAATAAAATAAAATTATAGGAATCGGCCATTATAATGTTTTGCAGTAGCTACAATGGTCAAGGTACCTCTACGTGCCCATACTGTCTCATCTCAAACTTCAACATAAAGTATTGTTAAACTTACATTTGTACTTTCTTTCACCAATCGACATGGAAGAGTCGTCCATTGGATAAGTCCAGTCCGATATGAGATTTTCGGAAGAAGCTCGCTGTCTTACCTGAGAATCGATACAAATACATAACATTAGTTAATCATTTAAAAAAGTAAACAGGAATCATTAATCAGCCTGCTTCGTCCCCATCCCTCAACAGCTGGGACACAGTCCTCTTCTCTGTGAAAAGAATTCGGCAATAATCCACCACGCGGGACTATCAGTGCGGGTTGCTGGATTTCACGTCATGTCTTCGAATTTCTTGGTTCTACAAGTCGCACCTTTAAAGAAAAACCGTTACTAAACGAAATTTTTCGAAAATTGTGTTACAAATGCCATCTTCCTTAAAATTACGTAAACTATACGATAAATATAACACATTCATAAAAAAACCACTGTATGAGGTAGATAGGCTCTAATTTTGACAATTACAAAACTAAATAAGATTTTGTTGCTAAATGCAATAACGTGTTTAAACTAATTGTGATGTATTTTGTTTTTTCGTTTAGTAACGGTTTGTCTTTAAAGGTGCGAAGTGTTACCTTGGCCATTTTGAGAGCAGCTGTGATGAAATAAATTACACAAAGTTAAGTGTCTGCCTGGGTTCGACCTCACGATATACGTCAAGTAAGTCCAGTTCTAGGCCACCACTGCTCGCAAATAGGGGTAGGTAAGTGTTTTCATAACATAACTTCTTCTAATGGGACGAAACCCTAAATCGCGAAAGTAAACAGCTTTAGGCACTTGTCTCACCGGCAACGATTAACGAGTAACGAGTAGAGCTAGAACTAGAAACGAGTTAGCGAGACGCGGGGAGCGAGTGCGTAGTTCCGATATTTGTGTAGCTCGGCTATAAGCGAGTGTGCGAGTGAGGCGGGCGATTACTCGCATCACTCGCTCGCGGCAGTCAAGCGTACAGTCAGTCTTGCAGCCTCATACGCGATTCACGTGAGTTCTAATCGCTTGGCGAGTATCGCCGCGCGAGTGTTATCTTTCATAGCTCTTGTCGCTCAGCGACAAACTAGTGGATCGAGTGCTCGCCGGCAGTGTGAACAGTCAGCGATTAACTGTTTGTATATGCGTCTCTTTTGTTCACACAGAAAGTATATCTATTGTACGTTTCTTGAGCGAGAAAATAGCCGATAGTTAGTCGTTTTCTCGTCGTTGGTGGGACAACTGCCTTACTGTCCCAAAATGGCATATTAGTCTATTGGCACGAATTTGCTCACCCGAATCGGGCGAAACGACCTCTTTATATAATATTTTATTTTCGTCGAATTGACAACTCCAGAAATACGTATTAGGCATTTGTTACGTTTTGAATTTCATGCACTTTATTCCATATACTTGCAGTGACCAGTTCTCATAACTTAATTGCATAAAATTCTAAACGTGGTAATCGAATAAAACAAAGTGTCCAATCGAAGTTCGGTTTCGGTTTTGGCCGGATTCGGCCTAAAAATCATGTTTCGGCCTAAGGTTCGCTTTCTGCCAAAAAACAGCCGAACATTTCATTCGGCTAACGTCAGGTGCGCTCGGCACGGCCGACAATATGGCGTCGCTTGCCGTCAACTCCCCCGGCCGGGTTAATATTTTGTTAATGAACTTGTTTTATTTTATACCATCTACAATTAAGGCGCATCTAGACGACATTTTTTTCATACAAACTTCGGGAGTTTATTAGTCCACTATTAGGCAATATAATATTGTCTGTGCGGAAACAGAATACTAAAACAAAAAGCCATGAAAAAGTTATGAGCCAACAAAGATTACTTTTCTTGCTAATTTACCTTACTTTGGGCGTGTTCAAGTAGAAAAAGAAGTGTAAAATCTTCAAAACTAAGTCGGTATTGACAAAGCTCAAATATCGAAAAGTTCAATAAACTTTATTGGTAATTGATTCATGCAGTGGTTTTTTCATAAAACTAGATCTTTCGAAGGACTTTTCTTAATTTTTTATGCGCCTGTTTTACTATAAATGATCCTGCTCACTCAATAACTGCTCATTACTGATATGTCGACAAGATTCACCTTAAATACGTGCGACTCAACTAATAACCACCCAAAATAAACAGCTGTACTGACCTTACATTTGTTCACAAAAAGAAGGTATGGAACTTCAATGTATGTAAATAGTACTTACCACAACAGTTACAAAAGCCCGGTCACATCCATACGCGTTCCTGGCGAGTATGCAGTAGGTGCCCGCGTCCGAAACAACGGACCTCTTGAGCGTAAACTTGACGTAGTCATCTGACGTCATCTTGCAGACTCGCTGGTTGGTTGTTATGTCGCGGATGCCTTTCATGAACACCACTGTTGGAGATAAGAATCAAATTAAAATACCAACAAAACAGTACTGAAAAAGCAGCAAACATGACATCACGTCTTGTTTCCCCAAAGGGTTGGGCAGAGATATACCGTGTACTGTGAGTGTGTGAGGTTATGTTTAAGTCCTATGCGGCGAGCCTATCGCCATCAATCGGGCACAAATACTAAAAAAAGACTGTTTCAAAATATTGAATCGAAACTCCCGGTGGATATATTTCAACATCATCTGCTTAACCTTTACCCATCTATGTTGACATCAGTGTCCAGTCGAACCAGATGCAGTTGCACCAGTATTTTACTTGGAGCGACGTATCTGACCTACACAACACATTCACTGCGTAATACCCTTTGGTAAGATTGGTTGTCGGTAAATGTAGCTAAACATTCGATTGTGCGGCTGTCATGACTACTGTCATGTCGTCATTAATTCTGTGTCGTCACATATTTTAGCTACATTTTAACACGTGAGAGAAAACAAATTAATGAAAGAGTCGGTTTAATGGTACTAATTATCTTAAAATAGCATAAAAATTGCAATAGCATAATGTAAAAGCTGAGTCTTAAAACAACAATATGAACTAGTTTATAAGAAAGAAAATAGTCATAGGGCATCAAAACATTCGTCCGCATCGTTATCGTCAGGAAAGTTGCCCAAAAGGCTGGTAGAATTGCCACGTTTGTATGGCAATGCTCATTCTTTGGCAAACCAGAGAGCTGCTTTTACCAGGGCAGCTCTCTGGTTACGTGAAGAGACGACCAACCGCTTGGCAATGTCTCCAATAACTAAGTGGACACACGGTCCCTTTGGCCCTGGAGTTTCAACCCCAAACGGCTCGAACATACAGTTATACAATTTCCAATAAGATATTTGCGCCGTTTGATTTTCTCCGCACCTGCAGCAGCCGCCCCGGAAAAGCTCGTCGTGCTAGTAAGATGGGATGGCGCAAGGGTGTCGAAACATGTTGCATCCCACCCACTCCAAAGGCCCACCTAACTACCAACGGATGGAGTTAAATGGATTCGGGGATTCAAAGGAGTTAAGGACAGGTCAAAGTGGCGGTCCTTGGAGGAGGCATATGTCCGGCAGTGGACGTGTTTCGGTTGAACTGACGATGATGAAGGAGAAAAGTGGAACTATCGGCAAAACTTAGGTTGCACGAACGCGCGGAATAAATGTAAATTCAAACAATCTCTTACCTTTTGGCTTCGGTTCTCCTTGAACTCTGAACGAAATATTAACATCTTCACCCACAGAAATGAGGATATCCTTCTCTGGTCTGCCAGCAATTATGGCAGGCTTTCCCTCCAGCTCATTGGTCACCACAGTGATCGCAGCATTCATGTCCACATTGCCGTGAGTGCTCCAAGCCCTGCAAGTATACATTCCCGACTCTTTTTCGGTGACATCCGAAAGTGCTAGAGTATATAAACCTTGCTCCACAAATGTTCTTGCGTTTCTGTACACTTCGGTTACGGACCGACCTTCTCGCAGCCATTCTACCCTGGTTGGACAGCCTCTGATCTCCACCTGGAGGCCTATTGTGCCCCCTTTGACGACTTTGTAGTCAGATAGGACGTTGGTGAAGTGTGGACGGCGGGACTCCAAAGCTTGGCGGTTGAAGTGTGAGCGTTCTCTTGTGGCTATGTTTGGGCTGAGACGGCTTTCTTTACCTGAAATTAATTAATTAAGTATTATATTCAGTACTAGCTTATGCTTGCGCTTTCGTTTGCATGTAGGTACTTTGTATTATATCAAGACAGAGTAGCTTAAGCCCTTCTATAGATCCCAGGCTTCCTTCGTCACGCAATTCATAACGATTGGTTCGATTGGTTCCTTTTCACGCCAAAACCACAGGGTTTTGGCGTGAAAAGGTAACAAATAGTCAGAGCTATTTTGCATGTTTTATTTTTAGTATGGATTTGGGTTATCAGTTGATTAGCATGAATATACCCGACAATTCCAGAAATACGTATTAGACATTAGGTATGTTAAAAAAAATCTGCATTATAGTAATACTTAACATTATTGGATTTACTCCTAATATCTACTTAGTAAGAAAATTTTCTGTTTTTTTCATAACTTTATACAGTTTCAATATCTCCAACATTTTTTATATAGACGAAATTACGCATTATCAGCTAATTAGCTATTAGAATGTCGAACCAAATTAAAATATTGATTACAACAAAATATTGATGACAATTAAAACTTCACAAAAATAAATTATAACTTCATGCGAATCGCCTACAGAAAATAATATATTAAAGTGCCGATTCTCAAGTTTCTGGCGAGTAAATTCGTACGAAATGAATATTAAGCCAATGACTAAAACTACAAAATACTTAACATGGGCACAAAAAAAATCAGCTGTTCCATACATTTTGACCGCGTAGTTTTTTAAGTTTTCAATGAAGCAGTTGATTTTTTTTTGTATGTGACCGATGAAGAATTTCTGCGCTGGGGGGTCTAGAATGATAAAGCTGAATTCATAGTTACAGTTTGCGCACTGGTTAAAAATGTATCCTGTCTACGCTCTTTCAGTGCATTAGGGCGAGGGGTGCTGCATGCAAACTCAGACAGGAGATAAATCAAATTCGATTCAACAATCAAAAAGTATTCTGTTAACTCGTAAATAGGGCCAGTAATTGTAAACAAAAACTTATGTACCTACCTAATAAGTTCGAAACGTATTGTTTTGAGTTTGGCACGGATGATTTTTTTACGAAATTTTTAAAAGCTTTCGCGATAGCCGAGCAGCGTGCTCTTACGTCTGTGGCTCCCGCGAGACTGGCCTAGTATATTTTAATCTATGGACTGGCCGCCCTGGCCGGCGCGGTGCCCGGGCGGGACACGTCTGCCGCCCGGTCCGCCGCGCCGCTGTCTCTCGTGAAAACTTGAAATATGACGTGATTTTTGATCGCAGTGATTGGCGTGTTTACAATGTCTATTTTGGAGTACCGTAGGGCGCGCACGTGGGTCCCCTTCTTTTTAAACATTGTTATCGACGGCCTTGCATCTCGAATTCGCTAAGACTTTTTTCTCTTTATGCTGATGATATCGAAATCTATAAAAGAGCAGAGTAACCGACAGTTGTGCGTCTACTCCGACAGGATCTTGATTAAATCAGTTTTCAGTAAATATTTTTTGCATTATGTATAATAGATATAGCCAAAATTACAGCCATTACATTCTCTTTGCAAAATAAACAAAATTACTTTGGCAGGAGGTTTTTGAAATCGGTGAATTAGGCGTAATTATAGATAAAAAACTAAATTCACGTCTAATAACCTCGATTTTTTATTGGCTCAAATAACTTGGTATTTTTTTTAAACCCTTTGCTGCGTTCTTATCGAGAATTTACCAATATATCATGGAATCTCACGTGTGTTATACGTTCGCAGCATCTCGACAATATCCAGCGTGTGTTTAAATGGCATAATTATTGCGTATAGCCCGTTGACAGTTATGTTACCTAGGACAGCAGCAACTCAACAGCAACCTTATTGTAACGAGAATAAAGGTCACTGATGTTATACTGACAGACTTGTCGGTGGCAGCAAACCAAAAAGAACCTTTTTTTAATCGACTTCAAAAAGAAGGAGCTTATCAATTCGACATTTTTTTTTTATTATCTTTGTTCGGGCATAACTCCGTCATATAGGTAGGTATAGACGGATTTGCAGAATTCTGTTTTTGTTCAAAAGCGGTTTATTCCGAATGGTTCCATTTAAATTTCATAAAGGTAGATCTGATGATGCGTTTCGGGGACAGACAACTGAACTCTTAAAAAAAATAACCGACTTCCGGAAAAATACTACAAAGTGAAAAATAACTTTAATTTCGGAAGTAGGTGACTTTGGATATGTATTTAATTTTTTTGTCACCGCCTTCCGAAATTAAAGTTATTTTTCACTTTGTAGTGGTTTTCCGGAACTAACTTTTTGTTGTTGGAAAAAGTTTTTATTTTTCACTTTTTAGTTATAGGTAGAACCTACTCCACACCAATTCTTACACCCAAACTTAAATCAAACTCGTTTGATTTATAGTTTTGTTTTTCATTTTGATTAATATTATAATGTGCCTTAAGGGTGGGATGCAATGTGTCTTGATAGTCTTGGCTAAATCCTATCTTCCTGGCACTGCGTGAAAACCTCAAGCGGTGAAAGAAAACTAACCTTATCTTATCAGTATTTAAATATATTTTCGTGCCATTTGGGGTTGAAATCTACAGGTGTGGGGTCCGAGTAATCATAATTTGGTCAATGAAAACGGATGGTTGACGCTTCACGTGATATGAGGGCTGGCTTGTACCCAGGGACCTTAGTCTGCTATTTTTATAAATTCGTCATTCCAACACGATCCCATTGTCATTCATTTGTCATTTTGCTAAAAGTTCGTAATCTGCTAAATTCATAATGGTCGATCATTGGTCGGTCAATGGTCTCGTAATAGAATTGTGTCATAATGGCATTTTCGTATTGCCATTATTATAAAACTCGTTAGTAGAAATGATTTTCGAAAAACTACTACTAAATTGAACATTTATTTATGCCAGATTTCATTTATAATATATTATTACATATTATTTATTAGTGTTATAAGCAATCTAAAGTAGTAGGAAGTTCGTAAATAAGTCAGTCATTCATTTGTCATTATGTACGAGATTACCAATAAATGCCATTTCTTTCAATGGAGTGTCAGTGGCTGACCATTGGAAAGTCATAATGACGCCATTGTATTAGTAGATTACCAAACTTGTCAAAATCAACAATTATGAAATCAATGATAGACCATTCTGACACTATTGTAATAGCAGACTTGAGGCCCAGGTCAGAGGTTGCCATACAGCGTGGCTATTGCGCCTGTCTGTTAGTCTAGTCTAGTCGACCGCGATGCGGATGATTTTTAAGATGAATTTTATTATTAATTAATAATATGGTATAAGTTGTTATTTACGTAAGTACCGTTTAATTCCTTTATGTATTCAGTAAAAATATTTTAATTATAATATCGTTTACGTTTCCTTTGTTTTAAGTGAATGTCGTGTACAAATCCAATTGGTAGATACTTACATAAGAACCTCAATTTTACTGTTGTATATGCTACTGGCGTACCTCATCATCGTTTGGCTTGCAGTCAAACTAGATTGTAGCTGAATACCAGTATATTACATGGAGCGACTGCCTATCTGATCGCCATAAATCCAGTTACGTACTACCATAAATACGATAACCCTTGGTAAGACTGGTTGTCAGACTTTCGGGCTTTTGATGACCCGTAGCGACTGTCAAAATCCACGAATGACAACCGCGACCAACCGCATAACGTGCTCTCACGGCACAGCAAGGAGGGGGCCTTGATCTGTAAACACTCATTCACGGTCCAACCGCGACAAGCGTAGCTAAACACACATGTTATTTTTACATAAATAAATAAAAACAGTATGAAACTTACCAGTAAAACTAACGACATGAGTGATTTGATCCGTCCATACGGAATTCTCAGCTTTGCAGGTGTATTTGCCGCTGTCTTCGGGAGTGGGTGAGCTGATTGCCAGCCTGCATACTCCATCTGCGAGGTAGTAGGCTTGGTACCTCTCGTACGTGGATATCGGCTTATCGTCCTTTAGCCAGGTAATCGTCGGAAGAGGCTGGCCGCGGATTCGGCATTCGAGTACCAACTCGTTTTCGGCGAGATGATATGTGTCTGTGTGGAAAATAAAAGGTTTAGTTAAGATATTATAAAAGGTAATTGGCGTTCTAATAAACCGGGAAAAGCATTTAGAATGCAATACTCTCCATAATTGGAGCAGTGGTGGCTCAGTGGTAACTACCGCGACCTACGAGATGTAGGTCGTAGGTTCGAATACCTTTAGCTAGGATACCTTTAACTCTGCCGGAAAACTGTATTGCATTAGTTATAAACTATTTAAATAAAATTCGGTCTGGGTCGCCGTTACATAAATCGATAAGATGACTATTGTTTTATCTAAGTATTTCACCTATGCATCATAAGTCATAAGCTTTTTTATGTATCTCCCCGAAAATTGACTTTCTTGGCGTTATCTCTTATCTCAGACTCTCAATTTGGGCTACATGTTACTTATTATTTTTTTGTATTAAGTACCTATAGTTTGTTTTGATTTTGTTTTAAGTTTATTTTAATTTAGTCTAATTCAGATCAAATTTATTAAAATATAGTCTTTTTTTTTTGTAATTTACAACAACGTTTTGTGTGCGTGCAGAGTTTATCTACCCATAAGTGATTGTTACACTTTATTCTGATGTGTTGCTTTTGTTTCATTTACTTATACCAGTGTATACAATTATTGGTGAACGAAATAAATAAGTTATTTATTTTATAACAATATAGGTAAACGACCCCGCCCGCCTGAAGCGTTCATTCAAAAATTTTCTGACAGGGGGCGACTCTATCCCGAGTAGTTACTGTTTTACAACGCAAAATAAGTAATAGATTCATGTCATTTTGGAGTTTTTGGCGGGATACGGTTGGAACATGTCGCACGAATTTTCATTTTCATGAAATTTAGTGAAATAGCGAATTAAATTGTATAATTTTGGTAGTGAATTATTCAATTTAGTTACATGTGAGTGCACAAGTGTAGTGAAGGTGAAAATAAGTGACTAACGTGGACTTTTCGTGTTCCCCCCAAAAACTCATATTAGGTTGTTGTAAAGTTACTACCGCTTTACAATAACTTTGACTTGACTGACTAAAGACGACTATGACTGTTTTGTAACTTCGTGCCCGGTATCGGGCCATTTACTTGATCGAAAAGAAAAATTACTTGACACTGGCTAAATGCACAAACCGTGCGAAGCCACAACCGAAAAAAAAAAAAAAAAAAGTAATAGATTTGACATTCCGTATCTTTAGAGTTGCCTGTTAAAAAAATATTAAAGTGTTTTCAGCATTTAAATGACATTGAAGAAAAACTTTGTATCTCTTTTGACGGAGGAATTTGAAAATTGGCACAGTATGAGTTTATATGAAGGAGTGCAGAAAGATAATATTTTTTTGATGATAATGTATTAGAAATACATTCTGTTTTAAATTAATTATGGTCGAATTTCGACCACTGGGCGAAAACTAGTTATTTTACTAACGAAAAGTCTGTTTTTGTTTAAATCCCAGACACTTATCTGACATTTCATATCATCTAAGAGTTTGACATGATTTTGACATTACGTCTGTCAAATTAGTAGCAGGGCTTAAAAATTGAACTTTACATTAAATTATACGTCAATGGAAATGTCGACTCGAATGATTTGAGTAGGCTATAGTTTAGTTAGTTCTCCTGACGCAAAGATGGCGCTTGTGGCTGCATAAGGTAAACCTTGTCGGTGAGTCATTAGGTAAGTGTGTGTCATTTTCAAACTACAACTTGCTAACAAATATTCACAAAAGTGTCAGCTTTCAATTCAAATAGCAATCAAAGCTACTTGATTCGTTGATTAAGAGATTAACGCAAAAGTACAACTACTTTTGGGTACTTTTCTATAAAGCACACAAAAGTAGGTATCTAGTTGTATCAATGAAATTTCGTAATGTTTGCCAAAAGGTTCCATCAATCCATTTGATACTTATGTACACTATGAAGACATGTAACAATAGCACAATATACCTACCTTTTATTCAACCTGTGGTTTGCCCGTTACGAAAATTATGAGAAAGAAGAAGACTGTTGGATCAAACAAAAATACGGGGTCCCTAGTAGTAGTAGTATGCTCATTGTCTCTTTATTTTTTTATGCCAATCGATCCTGTTTCTTAAAAGCATAAAAATCTCTCGCATAAAACTATTCCCTTACATTTCGTAAAAAACGAGACTCTTAATCGCTTTTTTAGTACCGATAAACTAGTCTCTAGTATGTTTAACCTGTTCACTGTCCACAAAATAGACACAATAGTTAAATAATCAGCCTGAACCATATGTGGTTCATGGGACAGGGAATGGGTTAAGAAATAAGTATTGAAACAATTTTTCTGCAAGGATAATATTCGAATAAAAGTAGTTACTTACCACGAATCGATCTCGTGAATGTCGGCGGAATAGGTGAGGCTTCAAAGCTCGGGTAGACTTTCAGGTTGGCAGACGTGTTGACGGCTCCGTTCTCATTCTCCGCTGTGCAACTGTACTCAGCCGAGTCACTCACAACTGCATTCAAAACCTCTAGAGTAATAAGTCCATCCATAAACTTAGTTTTATACTTCAATTTATTGTCTAACAGCACGCCGTTCTTATACCACGTGATTTTAGGATCCGAGGATGAAAGAACGCTGCATGTCAGTTTGACTCGAGAGCCTTCGACGGCAGTTCTGTCTGTGAGGTAAGTAGAAAATACTGGTTTCCTCTTCAGGTCCCTAGAGAGACCTGAACGTTTTTCAGACATCAGGCTTCTAGCTTCGCTTATAGCTTTCGGTCTGTGCCTCTCAACTCGTCTCTCAGAATCGCTTCTGTCATACCTCTCTGTTCTTCTTTCCGATTCGCTTCTATCAGGGTGAGGTGGGGCAGACGATCTCAGCTGTGAGTCCAATATGATCGTCTGAGCTTTGTATATTGTAGCACTTCTGCCTAATGATTCCCTATCAGAGAACTTTTCATGTTCAAATGTTTTCTCTCTGTAGCCAGAAGGCCTCATAAACTCCATGGTGTAATCCCTGTGGTTATGGTCAACGAATTTGGCTCGATCATCAGAGTTTTGTCTTGTTGGTTCATAATTATACTCTCTTATGTAGTGATCTGCTTCATCCGTTTCTCGGTTTCCAGAGACGTCACCGTTTTGTTTCCTATTTGGTTTAGAATGTCGGGACGTGCCTACCTCTGAGGGTAATTTGGGCTCCTGAGTTGTTTCATTTAGGTCTCTTTCTATTTCTCGTCGCCTCTCTTCTCTTAATCTTCTGTCTGTTTCCCTAATTTCTTGTTCACGTTTTTCATATTGCTCTTGTTCTTTTATCAGACGGCGCTTCTCTTCTTCTTTTCTTTTTTTGACAGCGTCTTTTCTAGCTTGTTCCGCTTCATCGGCTGCTGTTCTCAAGCGTGCTTCCTCTTCTTCTCTTTTCTTTTTAATTACCCGTTTCTTTTCTAATCTGGCATTTTCTTCATCTTCACGTAATTTTTCTTCTTCAAGTTTCTCAATTCTTTTCTGATCTTTTTCTCGTTTTTTGACTTCTTCCTGCCTTAAATGTTCTTCTTTCTCTTTAGCTTCTTGTTCTTTTTTCTCTTTTATCATAACATCATCCATGCGTTTTTTTTCGGCTTTTTCTTTCTCTTGTTTCTCATGCCTATCTTTTATTTCTTCTTCTTCCTTGCGCTTCTTAGATTTTGCCTTTTTGATCTTATCGGCTTCGTCTTTTTGCTGTTTAATAAGCTCTTCTTGTTTTACCTTTTCATCTCGTTCCAGTTTTTCCTGTTGACGCTTTTTTACAAGTACTTGTTCTTTCTCACGGTTTTCAGTTTCTTGGTTTGCTATTTGTGCTTTATTTTCTAGCTCAGCTTTAGCTGTTTCTGTACTGCCATCTTCTGATTGTTTGATTATAGCTTCTTTTCTAGCTTCTTTTGATTCACTTTGTTGTTCCAGTTTTAATCTTTCTTCTTGTCCTAATTCCTCAGCTTCAATTTGATTTTGTCTTTCGTTGTCTTCTTTCTCCTTTTGAATTTGAGATAGTTGTAACTTTTGTTCTTCTTCCATATTAAACTTTTTAATTCGATCTTTTTCATCTTTGTGAGGTTCTTTCTTGAGTTCTCTGTCGGCTTCAGGTGTCACTTTATCTTCCTCCACGATTTTCTTCTTTTTAGTAAGTTTCTTCTTGTCAGCCACTTTATTATGAGCGTCTAATTGTTTAGACTCCTGCTTTCCTTTGGTTTCTATTTTAGCTTCTTCATCTTCGTCTACATTTTTTCTTGAGAGACTATCTGCCTCTTGCTTTTTCTTTTTTCTATCTTGTTCTTCACCTTCAATACGTTCTTTTTCGAGTTTTTCGGATTTAATGCGCTCCGTCTCAGTCTTCTCAGCGTCATCCTTTTGTTTTCTTCTGGCTTCTGATGTTGCATTGTCTTCGCCATTTTTCTTAACTTTTTTCGTGAGTTTTTTCTTTTCGTCCTTTTCTTTCTCCTCCTTTGCTCGTTTGTCATCTTCTTGCTGTTTCTTTTCTGCTTCGAATCGCTCAGCCTCAAGTTTCTCAGCCTGAACAAGTTCCGTTTCAAAATTGTCCGCATCAACTTGAAGCTTATCACACACTTCTTGTTTTGAGTCTTCTTCCTTTTCTGTTTCATGTTGCTCATTATCGCGCATTTGATCAGATTGTTCTTTTGACTTTTTATCTTGTTGATTATCTTCTCTACTTCCAGTTTCGACTATAGATTTATCTTTTTCTTCATTTTTCTTTGTATAGTGTACTTGTTTTTCAGATGCTTCTTTTTCGAGGAATTTTGCTTGTTTTATTTTGGCATCGTTCTGATTGGTTTCTGCTTGTGATTGTAATTCATTTTCTTCTTGGTTGCCTTTCGCCATTTCAGCGTCTGTCTTAATTTTTTCGTTATTCTTAGTATCATTGGTTATGAGTTGCTCATCACGTATCTGCTCAGTCTCCAGTTTTGACTCTTTTGCCTCAGTTTTTTTCTTCGACTTCTTAGGTTTTGCCTCTTTAGTAGTTTTACCAACCCGATTAGTGTCTGTCTGTAACTGATTATCGGTTTCTTTGATTGCTTGAGTTTCTTCCGATTTTTCGTTTATATCTACTATTTTTTGTTCTTCTGCAAGTTTCTTTTCAATTTCGTTTTGTTTTGTGCCATCATTTGAAATTTCTCTCTCATTCTCTAAATCTTTAAATAGTTTGGCTTCTTGATTATTTTTTGTGTCGTTTCGTTGAGTCTTTTTCTGTTCTTCTTCTGTGATTCCTTTTTGTTCCAGCATTACTGTTAGTTTTTCGTCTTCAAGTAAGCTAGTTTCTTCTGTCGTGGTTTTACTTTCTTCAGCTTGCTTAGATTTCGCACTGTCTTTTTGAGATTTTCTTTCAGATTTATTGTCTTCTGTTTCAATTGTTGTTTTTTCTTCTAATTTGCAAGCTTCTTCTAAATTCATAGCATTGTCTTTTTGAAGAATTGCTACGTCTTCTTGTAAGAGATTTTCCGCTGAATGTTGCTTTTCAGCTGGTGTATCTTTTTGCATTTCGTGTTTTGCCTTTTCTTTCACCTCATAAACATCTTCCAGTTCGTTTTGGCGCTCAACTTTACTTTCTCGCTCATCTTTTCCTGAGTTTTTGGATTCATTTTCTTCTGTTTCAACTGTTGTTTTTTCTTCCAATTTGCAGGCTTCTTCTAAGTTTTTAGCATTGTCTTTTTGAAGAACTGCTGCGTCTTCTTTTAAGACATTTTCATCTGATTTCTGCTTTTCATCTAGTGTTTTTTTCTCCTTTTCTTGTTTTGTTTTGGCATCGTTCTGTTTAGTTTCTGCTTGTGATTGTAATTGATTTTCTTTTTCGTTGGCTTTTGCCATTTCAGCGTCTTTCTTAATTTTTTCGACATCCTGTGTTTCACTGGCTATGGGTTGCTCATCACGTTTCTGCTCAGTCTCCATTTTTAATTCTAGTTCATTCTTTTGTGGAAATTGTTCTTTCAGTTCAGCTTGTTTGATATCTTCTTGTGTCTGTTGATGTTCTGACTCTTTTGCCTTTGGTTTTTTCTTCGACTTCTTAGGTTCTGCCTTTTTAGTAGTTTTATCAACCCGATCAGCTTCTGCCTGTAACTGATCTTCGGTTTCCTTGAATGCTTGGGTTTCGTCAGATGTTTCATGTATATCTACTACTTTTTGTTCTTCGGCCAGTTTCTTTTCAATTTCATTTAGTTTTGTGCCGTTATCTGCAATTTCTCTCTCATTTTCTAAAGCTTTCAATAGTTTGGCTTCTTGATTATTTTTTGTTTCGTTTCGTTGAGTCTTTTTCTGTTCTTCTTCAGTGATTCCTTTTTGTTCCAGCATAACTGTTAGTTTATCGCCTTCAAGTAAGCTAATTTCCTCTGTCGTTGATTTAATTTCTTCAGCTAGCTTAGATTTCGCATCGTCTTTTTGAGAATTACTTTCAGATTCATTGTATTTTATTCCAATTGTTGTTTTTTCTTCTAATTTGCAGGTTTCTTCTAAGTTCATAGCGTTGTCTTTTTGAAGATCTGCTACGTGATCTTTTAAGAGATTTTCCTCTGAATGTTGCTTTTCAGCTGGTGTATTTTTTTGCATTTCGTGTTTTGACTTTTCTTTCGCCTCATGAACATCTTCCAATTCTTTTAGGCGCTCAACTTTACTTTCTCGCTCATCTTTTCCTGCGTTTTTGGATTCATTTTCTTCTGTTTCAACTGTTGTTTTTTCTTCGAATTTGCAGGCTTCTTCTAAGTTTTTAGCATTGTCTTTTTGAAGAATTGCTACGTCGTCTTTTACGATATTTTCTTCTGATTTCTGCTTTTCAACTGGTGTTTTTTTCTTCTGTTCTTGTTTTGTTTTGGCATCGTTCTGTTTAGTTTCTGCTTGTGATTGTAACTGATTTTCTTCTTGGTTGGCTATTGTCATTTCAGCTTCTTTCTTATTTTTGTCGACATCCTTAGTTTCACTGGTTTTGAGTTGCTCATCACGTTTAAGCTCAGTATCTAGTTTTAATTCTAGTTCATGCTTTTGTGCAAATTGTTCTTTCAGTTCAGCTTGTTTGATATCTTCTTGTGTCTGTTGATGTTCTGACTCTTTTGCTTTTGGTTTTTTCTTCGACTTCTTAGGTTCAGCCTCTTTAGTAATTTTATCAATTCGATCAGTTTCGGACTGCAACTGATCATCGGTTTCCTTGAATGCTTGAGTTTCTTCAGATTTTTCGTGTATATCTTCTACTTTTTGTTCTTCTGCAAATTTATTTTCAATTTCGTTTTGTTTTCTGCCGTCATCTGCAACTTCTCTCTTATTATCTAATTCTTTCAATAGTTTGGTTTCTTGATTCTGTATTGTATCTTTTCGTTGAGTCTTTGTCAGTTCTTCTTCTGTGATTCCTTCTTGTTCCAGCATAACTGTTAATTTTTCGTCTTCAAGTAAGCTAATTTCCTCTGTCATTGATTTAACTTCTTCAGGTTGCTTAGTTCTGGCACTGTCTTTTTGAGATTCATTTTCTTCTGTTTCGACTACTGTTTTTTCTTCCAATTTACTGGCTTCTTCTAAGTTTTTAGCATTGTCTTTTTGAAGAACTGCTACGTCTTCTTGTAAGATATTTTCTTCTAATTTCTCCTTTTCAACTGGTGTTTTTTTCTCCTCTTCTTGTTTTGTTTTGGCATCGTTCTGTATGGTTTCTGCTTGCGATTGTAACTGATTTTCTTCTTGGTTGGCTTTTGCCATTTCAGCGTCTTTCTTAATTTTTTCGACATCTTGAGTTTCACTGGCTATGGGTTGCTCATCACGTTTCTGCTCAGTCTCCAGTTTTAATTCTTGTTCATTCTTTTGTGCAAATTGTTCTTTCAGTTCAGCTTGTTTGATATCTTCTTGTGTCTGTTGATGTTCTGACTCTTTTGCCTTTGGTTTTTTCTTCGACTTCTTAGGTTCTGCCTCTTTAGTAGTTTTATCAACCCGATCAGTTTCTGTCTGTAACTGATCTTCGGTTTTCTTGAATGCTTGAGTTTCGTCAGATTTTACGTGTATATCTACAACTTTCTGATCTTCTACGAGTTTGTTTTCAATTTCGTTTTGTTTTGTACCGTCATCTGCAACTTCTCCCTCATTCTCTAATTCTTTTAAAAGTTTGGCTTCTTGATTATTTATTGTATCTTTTCGTTGGGTCTTTTTCTGTTCTTCATCTGTGATTCCTTTTTGTTCCAGCGTAACTGTTAATTTTTCGTCTTCAAGTAAGCTAATCTCTTCTGTCGTGGATTTATCTTCTTCAGCTTGCTTAGATTTCACACTGTCTTTTTGAGATTTTCTTTCAGATCTATTGTCTTCTGTTTCAATTGTTGTTTTTTCTTCTAATTTGCAGGCTTCTAAGTTTTCGGCATTGTCTTTTTGAAGAACTGCTACGTGTTCTTGTAAGAGATTTTCCTCTGAATGTTGCTTTTCATGTGGTGTATCTTTTTGCATTTCGTGTTTTGCCTTTTCTTTCGCCTCATGAACATCTTCCAATTCTTTTTGGCGCTCCACTTTACTTGACCGCTCATCTTTTCCTGTCGTTTTGCATAATTCTTCTTCTTTTGTTGAAAGCTGTTCCGACTTTTCTTTTACTTCCTGAGTTGGCTTAGTATGTTCATTTTCTGTTTCAGACTCTTTTTCAGCGTCTTCCTGTTTATTATCCGAAGCTTGGATTGCTGTTTCTTCTGAACCTTGTTTTTTACCAGTAGAAGTAGAACCTAAAACTCCTTTCGTTTGCTTTTCCTCAACTTGTTCCTGTTTTGAAGTCTGAAGTTTTTCTTCTTCCTCTTGTAGCTCATCTGTTTTCTTGTTGGATATTTTTTCTTTTTCATCTTGTTTTGATATGTCTTTAGCGACTTCTAAAGAAACTTCAGGTTTAGGAATTTTAGTTTCTACTTCAGTTACTGCCTCCCCGGTTCCAAGATCTTGAATTTCTGTAAATTCTGTACCTTGTTCTTTTTCTACGATTGCTTGTTCCTCTGTCATTGCTTGTTCGTCTTCAAACTTTATCTGTGTGTCTAATTTGTCTGCATCTACTTTGGGTTGCTCAGATTCCTGTTCTTCTGCCTTTACAGCTTTGTTGTTTTGTTCTTGTTTTGAATTGAAATCTATGGTTTCTTCAACTTTAAGAGAAACACCCGCTATCTGATTATCGTCAATAGGCAGACAGTCTTTGGATTCGTCTATCTGTGTTTTATCACCTGCCTTAACTTCAGCTAAAGTTAGTTCGTCAGGTAAGCTTATACTTTCCTCTACAGCTCCTTCAATTTCTTTAGAAATTTCAGCCTCATGTAGTTCTCCAACTTCAATGGACTGTGCCATTGCCTCAGGCAATATAGCTTCACTCGCAAAAGTACCCAACTCCTCCAAATTTTCCACCGTTGCAATAGCTTGGGCAGCTATTTCATTGACAAGTTCAGAAGCAATTTTTTCTATTTCAGATTTAATGTCCGTTTCCTGAATCATCACTTGTTTGCGTACTTTTCGCTTTTTCCCTTCATCTGCAGCTTGACTTGTACTAGGTGACTCTAATGTTGATTCTTCTGTTTTTATAAGTTCTGTAATTTGCTCAGTTTTATGGGCAACTTTACTGAAGTCATCCACTCTGTCAATTTTTTCGAGTTTTTCCTTTATGTCATCATCTTCAGATGGACCAGCGACAGTCCCAAGGGAAATTTCTTGTTCGAGAGCAGGTATTACTTGGTTTTCTAATATTTCATGCTCTTGTTCTTCTAGTTCTTGCAGTTTAGTTTCTTTGGATAATTCACATATTTTAGTTTTTATGTAATCGGTTACATCAAATATTTTTGAAGAAAGTTCTTTAAATACAGGAATTTTCTCCTTGACCTCTAATGTAGCCCTCGATTCGATGTTAGTAAGTGATATGTTAAGACATTCAAGGAGATTGTTTACCTTTTTAATTGCTTCTGGGCCTAAAACCGAAGCTTGTGGAATCAGTATTTCGCAGATATTAGATTTCAGTTCTTCAATTATAATCTTAGTAAATGCTGCATCACTTGGCAATCTAGCTGTTTTATCAAAATTTATATAAAATTTTATGTCTTCAAAATGATTCAAAACCTTGCGCAATGATTTTTTGAACGCTTTCCACTTTTGTTTATCGTCTTTGATAATTTGTAGGACACCGGAAACATTCTTGATAGAACGTAAAAGAGTTTCAGATGGTTTTCCATAGTTTTCAAACATGTAAATTTTTTGTATACTCGAAATAGTACCCCGCATGTTCGAAATACTCCCGTAAACAGAGTGGACAGCTGTAAGGATTTGATCCCGTATTTCTGTTCTAAGACTTACTTCAGCCAAATCTTTTTCAAGCGTAAACACTTTGTCTTCTAATTGATCAAGGATTTGTACAACATCAACGCCTTTCTCTATTAAAACGTCAGCGCTATCCGCAAAGCTTAGCTTTAGTGTTTTAATTGTATCCTTAAGATTGTTCAAACTTGACACAATGCCAGCTAAGTTACCTTCCCTGATATTAACTTTAGAGGCCTGTTCCAAAATGTTTATTGTTTCATCTGTCTCAGTGGAACATTTTTGTAGAATGGTTTCATTTTTGAGTTCTGTAATGGATGTTTCAGCAACTTGAACCTCTTGCGTTTCACTCATATTGTTGACTAGAAGTTGTAATGTGGCGCAAGCTTCCTGAAGTAACTCTGGTGGACTGTCCTCATTAATCTGGAGCTGGACACTCCTCACGCTGCATTCTAAATCTTCAAGAGTCTCATTAAGGGTGTCATTTGCAGCTCCGTCATAATCGCGCTTGAGTTTAATAATGACAGTCTGTACTTCATCAAGTGCATCTCTAAGAGCTTCGTTGTCTTCAACTTCTCTGACTGTTGGTAGATTTATTTTATCCGTCACTTCTTGAAGCAATACTTCTAGTTTTTTCATTGAGTTTTCTTCTATTTCAGGGATTACAGCTGAAAATTAAATTGAAAAAGTTAAGGTTATTTTTTATACACAGGCAAATGAAGCTCTAAAGATTTATAATGTACTCAATAAGGATAAAATGAGGTGACATAAACATCATTTACATGGCATGTTAACAATTGTTTTTCTGTCACAATAATTGCTTACTTTTTTCCGCTGCCTCAAGGACTAGAGGTATCCCAGAAACGACCGCTTTTTCCAAATCTTCCTGTAAATGCGTTATGATTTCCGAAACTCTTTGAAGAGCGTCAGGTTTTGCCACCGGTGCGATCTCCTCCGCACTCTCCAATGCCTTAGTATGAAGATTTGATAAAGCATCTTGCAACCTTTGTACTAATTTAATCTGTCCTACTTTGGCCTCCTCCAATGAACCAGGTTTTTCAGCCACTTCAACAAATTCTATACTTTCTTTCAACACTTTAGCCAATTCAATGGACTCGTTCAATTTTTGACACTTGGTCAGGCCCGAAATTACACCAACTAGTTGTGATATTTCATCCGATATAAACTCATCAATGTGCTGAATGAGACCTCCTTGTTCTGAAAATTAAAGGAAATATGTTATCCTTGATCCAAGAATGTTAAAAACACCGAAAGCGCGAGACTTACAGCCGCTATACAATTATTAAATGCGTGTAAAAGTGTGCGTGTCTTTGTGTTCGTGCGTGATAATGTGCATTATATTACCGATCCTAGAAGCCGGAAGATTAGAACAAATTGAAAATTATATTATAACGTATCTACCTATTATAGGTCACGCAAGAATGTAGAGGGAGAAAAACATGTTAGATCCTAAAATAAAATAAAAACTTAGGGCAAGATAGATTTTATAAAGTAACATGAATAAGGTAAGTGATGATGTAAAACTTCAAACAGATGACTAAATAAATTATCTTGTTTACCGGTTCTTGCTACCAAACTACGCATCATGGTATCATCTTTTTCACATTCACCTAATTTTGTAACTACTCCAACTTTTGTATCAGATATTTCTGATAAGTTACTTGAACTAGGAACTACAGATTCATTGCTAAATGTTTCGTTAGAAATGGGTTCTTGTTTCTCTGAAGACTTATTATCATTGTTTACGACTTCAACTGTTAGTTTAGAGTGTTCCAACACAGCTTTTTCTAAGATTGGAGGTTTTATTACTTCTATTACACATTCATTTATTTCTGTGTTGGCTGGAGGTTCTAATTTTATGGAATCATCAGTTGTCACTAAAATTGCTTGTTTTTCAAATATTTTGCTCATTTCTTGTGTTGGTGTTAGTACTTCAAATTGAGTATCAGTAGGATTCAGCTGTAACGCACTTTCAGTTTGCATTTTATTTATTGGAGTAGTCGTTTCTAATAATAAGGATTCAATAGTTTTATCTGTAGAATTTGCTTCGACAGTTGTCGTCAGAACATTTTGTGACACACCCTCACATTCCGAAGCAATTGGTAAATCTTGATTTGAAGTAGCATTATCAGTCGGACTTGGAACTGTAGATATCAGTAATATATCTGTAATAGGTTTCAATGGTTCTAAAATTAAAGGTTGACTGATTTCTGTACAAACTGATATTTCTGGGCAAGAAATGACTGTACTCGTCAATGATGTTGGTTCCTCATCTTGTAATGACTTTTCCCTGCAACCATCATCAAATTCTGGGTTCGTTGTGATAAGTTCTGATGCTATTTTATCAATCAGTGTGCCGGAATCGATTGCATCAGTTACAGTACTCGTATTTAAGGTTTCTGAATTTATTGATGCAATTTCTTGATTTACAGCAAATATTTCAGAAAGCGCTGATACTAAAGAAACAGCAGCATCAGGTTGAACTTCTTCACTTTTATTAACATATTCTAGACAATTTCCAGTGCTTTTGTTTTTTTCATATACTTTCTGGCTCATCTCAAAATTGTCAGATATTTGATCACCCTCAAATAAATGTTCAATTAGTTTTGGTTCAGTGAAATCTTTCTGAGCATATGGTTGGAGGTCATCAGAAGGTTCGAATTGCTCAAAAATAAGTGATAGGATTTCTTCATTTATAGCATTTTTTTCGTTTTCAACAGTTTTGACGGCATCTTTGATAGTATCTTCAATTTGTTCTAGGACCATCAATTCAGCTTCATGGCTCGGAACTACCTTTTCAGCTTCACAATTTTTGGTTTCCAGTTCCGTTGCTACAGCTAAATGTATTTCTTGTAATGGTGTAGGCATTTCTAAAACAATAGGTTTAAAGTCCTCAGTTGCAACCGTTTTTTCATCAAAAATGATTGTAGGTACTGTTGCAAACCTTTCAGCTTCATCAGAACAAACACTTTCTAAGAAAACTGGTTCTGTATACTTACATACAACAGATTTTTCAATGTTTTCTATTGATAAAGCTGCAAAAAATTCAAGCTCTTCTTCTTCTACTGGCGTTAAGGATTCCAATATAAGAGGTTGTAGGTTTTCACTTAAAATCAAATTTGTATCGGCTACCTCGGATATTTCGCCAGTAGACCTGACCTGATCCGTTGCTTGTCCAGACACACATGATTCTTCAATGGGTAACACTTGTTCTAAAATTGGTAGAATGTCTTCTTTAACAGCAATGGTTCCTAATATTTCTTCAACTACGCTGTTAACTGCTATTTTATCGGTTTCTTCTATTTGCTCAAGTACGACTGGTTCAACTTGAGTTGGAGCAATCTTTTGTGTTTTATCATCATCAGATTTCAGTGAAGATACAACAACCGAGTGAATATCTTCAATGGGTATTAAAGTTTCTAGAAGCAACGGCATAGAAGATTCGACTTGATTAACAGGAGCACATATTCTTATTAAATGTTTAGTAACATCGGTTTGATATGCCACTTCTGTGAATGTGTCAATAGGTGTAACTGGTTCTAAAACTATAGGTTGAGAGTTTTCTGTGAAAGCGTTTGCTGCCTTTTGGTCTTGTTCGATCACTGTGGCATCAATTGGACCTTCGTCAATATGTACAGATTCTAATACCATCACGTCATCTGTTTGACCTACAATTATTTCCTTTAAAGAATTTTCCTCAACAGTTGGATGAGCAAATACAATACTTTTTACCTCAACAGGTGTTACCGACTCTAACAACATTGGACACAAGTTGCTATTTATTGCAATCGGTACATCTGTAGGTTGTTCGTCCGATGTGATTGCCAGTATTAATTGCACTTTTTCAATCGGTGTGACAGAATCTAAAATTACGATTTCGGTCGTTTCCTGAATAGCTAATGCTTTTTTAGCCTCATCATTTTTATCAGCAGCATTCATAGAAATGCCACTCGCTTTCAGTAGCGGTGATGATACCACTTCTTGGTTTATCGCTTCATTTTCCAATATTTTCCCTGTAGTCATAAGTGAGGCTGCCATTTCTGGTTCTTTTTCTGGCATTACAGAATCAAAAACGATGGGTTGCAAAGTCTCATCTACAGCAAATTTAGCGTCAAGATAAACATCGTTTACTATAATTATATTTTGAAGACTTCTATCAGTAACACTTTCCAATAGAAAAGGTGCGAAATTTTCATCAAGTGCTGTTTTTTCAGTAATTACAGCTTGAACTATAGTTTCTATTACAGGGCTAGGTTCCTTCATAAAAGTCAAAGGTTCCACCACTATCAGTTCGGAACTTTCACTGAAGGCTTCTAGTCTAGATTCACCATCATCAATTAAAACGGTAGTTTCTGTTTCATTAGAAACAACTTGATCCAAAAGTATTGGTTTATTTTCAAGAACTGGTACCACTATTTCTGATCTGACTTCAGTTGATTGGCCAGCAATCATTGGCTTCTTTTCATCTAAAACAGTAACAGATTCTAGAACCACGGGTGAAATTTGATTTACCGCTATAACCGTGTCAAATGCATCTTTTTCTTCAGTCGCAGTATTAGGAAACTGGGTGATGGTTTCAACTACAGTAGATTTTTGTAAAGAAGTTTTTTCCGTATCACATTCAATAGATGTTACTGATTCCAAAACGAAAGGTTGAGACGATTCACTAATAACTTCATGAAATCCTTCTTCTTTCATCTCAGCAATATTTAGAATAGTTCCATCGATTACACTTTCAAATAACGCTGGTATGATTTCTTGACCGGGGAGTACCTTTTCAAGTATTTTCGGTTCCAATTGCACAGCCATTACAGGGCTTAGCTCTGTAATAGGAATCAAAGGTTCTACAACCATGGGTTGGAAAGTTCCACTTAAAGCTACCTCCTCCTTTTGGTTGTCATTCTCCAGTTTAGAATTCTCTGTTAATAATATAGGTTCAGTTAATTGTGGAAGTATTTCGGTATTTTTAGCATCAATGATTTCTTCAATTGAAGAAAATTCTAACAAAACAGGGTTCTCGTTAGACTTGAATTCTTCAATACTTTGTGTGTGTTCATGTGTAGTTTTAAAATTATCGTTTGTACTTGTTTTCTCATGAACTAAAAGAGATGGATCTTCTAGGCCCGTCACAACGCTTTCAGAGTGTGTGTCTGAAAATATGTAAGTAAGGGTATTTTAATATTTGTGTAATCTGCATGTGAAAGTGTAAGCGTTTATTATCTCAGAGATTTAAGTTGGATTTGAAGAATTACGAAATATATACACTCGAGAGCAATGAATCCGGGTCACTTAAAGAATCCTAAAAATCTCGGAAACTAAAAATGCTAGGTTAATGCAATAAATTGTATTTAATAGACAATGTAATACTCCTTAAATGAAGGTATTAAAACTTCATAGTTATTGTAAAGTTATATCATAAAAAAATCTAATTTGAAAAAGGGCCACTTTCGAAGATGGAACTACGAAATTACAGCATTTGGTTTTGCTTTTGTTTGTAATCTGTCATTTATGTGGGTACATAAACCATGTTGATAGTGCTCTATATTCATTATTCAAGCTGAAATTATGTCGCTTACGCCTGAAGAATGCACCAGAATACTTACAATGCTGGAAACCGGCCGGAGTCAGCGCGATACAGCCAGGACTGTCGGTGTGTCGCTGTCAACAGTACAAAGAGTTCTCCGACGTTACGAAGAAACTGGTTCTAACCTACGCAGACCAGGAACGGGCAGAACCAGGTGTACCACAGCACGAGAAGACCGATACTTGGTGAACACCATGCTTCGAAATCGCTTTCTCACAGGAACTGAACTCACAAATCAGTTTCGACGCCTCGGAGGAAGTAACCCAAGTGCATGGACAGTAAGACGTCGGCTTGCTGAATCTAACTTAAAACCCCTTAGACCTGCAAACGGCCCTAAACTGGAGCGTGGGCATCGTATTTCAAGACTAAGATATGCCCAGAGCCACGTAAATTGGAGTATTGAAGATTGGTCAAAAGTTATGTTCTCCGACGAATCAAAATTTATGCTCTACAAGCACGATGGAAGACACAGAGTGTATCGAAGACCAGGGGAAAGATTCAAGCAAGCATGCATCGAAGAAAAAGTAGCCTACGGTGGTGGGTCTGTACTTGTGTGGGCCGGAATTTCTTCTGAAAGTCGCACAGAGCTGGTGATCATAGAAAACGGCTCTTTAACTAGCGTAAGATATGTGGAAGAAATCCTCAATGATCACGTTGGTCCATTTATGGTCAATTTAGGTGAGGATGCTATATTTATGCATGACAATGCCCGACCTCATACAGGTAGGATTGTGAATGACTACCTTCAAGAGATGAACATTACTCGTATGGAGTGGCCAGCGCGCAGCCCGGATATCAACCCGATCGAGCATGCTTGGGACGAGCTAGGCAGATGCGTAAAACAACGAAACCCTCCCCCAATCACGCTTCGTGAGCTCAAAATTGCTCTCACAGAGGAATGGGAGAATATTCCCCAAAATCGTATAAGGAACTTGGTGTACAGCATGCCAAACCGCGTAAACGCAGTAATGGAAGCACGAGGAGGCAATACGAAGTATTAAAATTCAAGAAAATCGTAATAAAGTTCAAAAATTTCATGTTTCCTATTTTTGTTTTAAGGAGAGATCAGCAGTTTTTTTCTTTATGTAATTTTGTGTTAATAAAATGTATGGTGACTCATATTTTTTTTACTTTCATTTAAGGAGTATTACATTGTCTATTAAATACAATTTATTGCATTAACCTATCATTTTTAGTTTCCGAGATTTTTAACATTCTTTAAGTGACCCGGATTCATTGCTCTCGAGTGTATTTATAAAACGACTTTATATTTTTTTCCTATGATATGGATGATAATTACAACTTTTATGAGATTATTTAAACGTTATAAAACCATCTACGATGTAACTAATGCTTATACCGGATGATTTTTTTTACCGTCTGGAAAAAAATAGGGGTTAATAGGTGAACGGAGTAGAAGCCTATGGCACGGAAATTTAACTTTTTTTTTTAAATTCTAAAATGAAATTAACCTATCAATAAATACTATTACTTATTTGTAGTAAACTTTTCATATAAAAATTAAAAAACAATAAAAAATTATAAAAATACAAAAAATCGACAAATAATATCAAAATCCAACTTATGGGCACCCTAATCAACGCGCAGAAATTATGAATGAATTCGTAGCGAAATTCAATCCTTTGATTGAAGCCGGCCGGGGATAGGTAACTAACATTTTTTTGCAGGCGTACCGCTCAAGTGTCGCCGCATGCGCTCCCCCTCCCACCCGCGCGCCCTTCGACCCGAGTACCGCGTCTCTCTCCAAGTCTCCAGTCCTGTGCGATTAGTCATAGTGTGACGTCGATCGCTGTTTTTTTCCGCGTGTGCTTCAACGTCCAGTATCTTGCCATGATGAGGTATTATTTTTTGTCTGGTGAAAATGTAAATGGTGCAAGGCGAATGTACGCCGACGAAGAACACCTACAATCCCTTAGACGTAACGGTATCCTTGCCCCCCGAATTCCTAGCACAGACTTGATACTCCGCACTTATCAGCGCGGTTACTTGACCATGGCCAGTTTCACCTTCCTGGTCATGCCAGAGGCAGAGGCCGGCCACCCTTATCCATACTCGTCGAAGACGCCATCCTGGAATATTTCCATCGACACCCGAGGAGGAGCACCCGGCAAGCAGCTCGTCGATTTGGCGCTCATCAAGTTCAATTCAGTGTGAATGTTTGGGCCGCGATAATACACGATCGCATAATTGGTCCAGTTTGGATCGAAGGTCGATTGACAGGGATAACGTATCGAGAAATTATACAGTCCGTTATCGACACAATGTTGGAAGACGTTCCTCTGCACTGTCTGCGGGACATGTACTTCCAGCACGACGGATGTCCAGCTCACTACGAGCGATCTGTGCGCGCGTATTTAGACAGTGAATTCCGTGATAAGTGGATAGGTCGCTGGTGGACCTGTGAACTGGCCGGCGAGATCACCAGACGTAACGCCGTTAGACTTTTATTTGTGGGCTGAACTAAAACGCTTAGTGAGTGATTGTTATAAGAATTTAACATCAACAGGTTTGTTTACATTTCTATCAAAGCTTTACTGACCTTACAAGACGTAATTTATTTGGTTTACGGTTTCAAGACACGCGTCACTGTGTATCAAATTATTATAAACACGCGCAAATGTGTGCGTGACTGTGTAGGCATCAGCTGCAAAGATGTAGAGCGAAATTAATGCTAGTGTCTCGCTCACACTATCGTCATGCTCCATTCATGGGCCATCGCAGCTTACGCCCATTTACTATTACCTATTTTGCGTATTATTCGTTTTACGCGAGTGCCGTAGGATGTATTCTTTTTCAAGTATTTTAAGGATATTCGGAACTTTTTCTATATCAATGGTACCAGGCAAAGGTTAGCGTATATGAGTTCTATTCTACTTACACAACATGTCATATTGTTCTCCAGACGCTAAAAAAAATCAGCCGGTATTTAGCACTTAATGATTTTGTTATTTTATGCGACAGAATGCATAATATTCACTACGCTATCAAAATCATTTTGGATTATGGAGTTTGTATAAACGTATAACTCTACCGACATTATGAACAATATTTTGTTATTATTTTAATAAAGGTAATATTATGCTAACTACAACGCCGTTAAGTGTGTTATAGAAATTTTTGTTATTATTCATCTTTTACCGTATTTCATTTGCATGATTTCTAAATCATGGCATACTCGCTCACTTTGTTTGTCATTTGTTTCTAGAGTAACATCCAAAGTTTGAACAATAATGTCATCACCCTTCACATGAACATCTTCTTTATTATCCTGTTCTTCGGTAGCTGTTTTGATTATACTTGTGGTTTTTCTTGCAAATTCATCCCTTATTTCGGCAGTTTTATCTTTACCAAGGGGTAGTTCCTCAAGTTCGTCATGAATTTCATTGATGACACCTAAAATGAACTTCTAGAACTTCAACTTCATGAACTTTTAGTGTACCAGTTACGTAATGCGAAATAGACATTGTTCCTGGAAGCTGTTCTTTTTGTTCACTTATACCAACGTCTGTTTGATTTTCCAAATAAATTAGTACTGTTTTTTCTTCAAATTTTAATAAATCAACTGGGCTTTTATTTTCATCAAATAGCAAATTTAATTTTCCATAAATTTCCGATCTATCAAATTCTGTTTGACAAATGATTTGTATAAATACAGCGAGAAAAGATAAAGTTACATTTAAAATGTTAGAAATTAACTCTCTACTGGCAAATAAAAAAGATTTGTTGTAGATTAGTTAGTTTTGTATGAAAATAATACATAAAGCCTGTATTTATTTATTAGTGTTGTTTATTTATTTAGACATCATAACAACCATAATGATCTATCGGACTGCAATTGACGATTACCATTTAGAAAAGCTTTATTAAGTGTTTAAAAAGTCCCTATTTTTACTAAAATGGCACGTGTTAATCAATTACATATTATTTTGCATTAGCTGTTTGGATTTACCGTTATCGTTGTGCGAATCCAATGGCTGTACTAGAACTTGCAAGCATTTGTTTTCCTTTTCACTTTGAAACTTTTGATTCTCGATTTCTTTTAAAACGTTGTCGCTGAGAGCTGCTTCTAGGGAAACCACAAGACATATTTCTGGAGCAGTAGTAGTAGATTCGATATTGGGATTTTCCACGGACATTTCTGCATTTATTGGGTCGAAAGTAGCTGGTAACTCTATAAGAACATCACCTACTACTGGAATTATTATAGTTTTTGCAGTTTCCATTAGCAATGATTCTAGAACATCACTTCGAGTCGTCGTACCGCATTCTAAGTCAAGTGGATCATCAGTTCTTTTAATGATCACAACTTCTTGGTTATTTCCGATTGTGTCTGTAATTATTTCAGTATGGCTAGCTAGTTCATTTATCCCTCCAACTTCTGTAAGCACTAGTATTGAAGCGTCCTTATTTAAATTATCATCTGCTTTGGTACATTCGTCAGACATATCGCCAACTTTTATGTCTTCTAGTATGTGTTTTTTAGAAACCAAAATAGTAGTATCGCTACTTTCAGTGAGTTTTGAAATTTCATGAACAGCATCTTTTTCAAATTCTACTATCTCTTCATCTTCGTTTTTTATTTCGTTTTTCAACTTTAGAGCCTCAATTTTAGGTATAATTTCTTCTGTTTGGGTACCATTTAACTCCTCATTGCATTTATCATCCGAAAGTAACTCGGAACGTTGTGAAATTACGGTATCAAGTTTACTTGCCAAGGATTCAGCAATATCAAGAATATTAAGCAACGCTTCTTTATTTATTACTGGGTTTGTTTGTTCTACAGCTTCAAGAGCTACTAATTGCAATGCTAATAAAGCACTATTTAAATCTTGTAATAATGGGATTTGTTCTTCTTTTATTTGGGTACTTTCGTAAGGACTTTCTTGGGGAGCTATACTATTGCGTAACTGTCGGGCTACTACTATTGACTGAGAGAGTTCAGTGGTAGCCGAAGCTACGGCTAACATATTGACTATATCAGTTATGTCATCGGACAAGTACTGATCAATGTTGTGTAAAAATGTGTCTGTAAGAAATCATAAATATAATATTATAATGATATAAAGAGACTTTGACACAAGCAAATTTTTAATAAGTTGTTATTTTTTAAATAATTATAATAATTAGTTGAATATAATAAGATTTGATGTTTTGGTTTTAGTAGCCTGTTTTACTTGTTGACAGTATTTTCGTTTATTGATTTATTTACATATTAAGTACATTTTTACAAAAATCATACAAAAACATATCAAAATAAAAATAAAATGTAGCCCAATGGCACCAGGAGTCCAAGCTGCCGCTGGTCAAGACTCTAGAGAGAGGAACCTCCTGACTATTTGACTGAAGGTATTTCTTATTATGCTAGTATTTACGAATCATTCGTTGTTTTGCTGTAACACTCACAATTTTAAAATAACTTTATTCACGAGTTGTTTGAAAATATGAAATCACATTTGTTAAAGCGAACAAGACATTATTTGGAGGATATACGAGTTTAGGAGAAAAGAAAAGTAAGTATATCTACAATTATACTAGGTGATTGATTTCGTCTTGCACCAGTTCATCTATTAATGAGTGCTGTATCTATTTAAGTTTGCAGTTCAAAGAAAACAACTACATCGCCAAACTATAGGTACCTGTCGTTGTTACCCTGTGTACCTATTTTGTATTAAAAGGGAATGGTATTTTGTATTTATTTGTATTATGATAAAGTATTTTTATATACATTGATCAAATTAAAAATTGTGTATTGTTTATGTATCGTTAAGTTCTACCAAGGCACTAATTAAAAAGCCATGATAGATGTGTGTTAAGTGCGTGTGTAAAAGTATAATGTTGCAAAATGAAAGTGCTTAAATCACTATGTATTGTAATGAATGCCACTAACTACTGAAATTATAAATTATCGATATTAAAGTCAAAAACCTTTCTACGTAACTTTTGTAAATTACTCGTATAAGCTGTAGTAATTTATTAATTGCGCATCTACACCAAACAAATGAATCCATCTGCCATCTGTTAAAAGGCACGCACAGTTGAACGATCTAGCGTATCAAGTAAATATCATGGTACCATGGTATTACAAAAACCTAACTACACACCTTATAAAAGGCAAATTGCGTCGATCGTATTGTTAAGAATAACTGTTAGAGTGCAGGAAAATAAATGAACTGCGATATTTTTGTAAGTTTACTTAAAAATCTAAATATTTCATGAAAGCATATCTGGGTGCCTCCGGACACTGCTGCAGAGAAGAAAGTATTTGAATATATACACTGATGATGCAAAAATATTTATTTTGACTTCAGCCAGCCGTGCAATTGCTAATTATTATTTTGTGCATTATGCTGCTAGGTATAACTTCACAGTATGGAAAGTGTATTTTTCAGTTGAACAGTTTAATCTGATTGGAATTATACTCGATTGAAAATTGAGTAGGTGATCATAGGTGAACGGCCTTTTCATCTGCTGGACAGTATTAAAAAAGAAAACTGGATAAATATACCAGTAAGTATGAAAGCTTTCATACTTATCGGTATCCTTTCATAACCGCGAGAATCACTCATCAAAGTGCTCCTCAACCTGCGCTCTAATGGAAGTGACACGTTACAGTTTAGACAAATTGTGTTGGAGAATAGATGAATGCCAATAAAAAAAATGAAAATGCCCTTTTTTTCAAAGTCATACTGTGTAGCTATTATAGCATTTTGGAATATCAAAAGCTGTTCTACGAAATTAAAGAAACCATTAATAATAGCGTCACAACATTTATTATTACCGAGAGTAATCTTTGTTGCTTCCGTTGGTTGAGGAACGCTTTCTTCTGCAGCTTGTTTTGAAACAGTTTCACTAATCCCCAGCAGACGTAAAGCAGAAGAAGCTTCACACGTATCTTTTATCATTTCTGTTGTTCTAGTTTCAGTCACTGGTTCTAGTTTAGAAACTTTAGTCCCTCCCGTAATTTCTATGCTCATACTAATGTTTTCTTCAAGTGTTTCTTGTGCAATTTCACTGATGATTTTTTCTTGTTCTGACTGCTTTCTTTCTGCTTCTGCAATGGTATCTATACTTTTCATAGCTGATACCTCTGTATTTTCAGTGGCAATGGCTACCTTGTCATGTTCTTGTGGTTCCAATACTTTGGGTTCAACAGTAGTTTCAATGGTGTCTGTACTTGTTGTGGCTATATTTACTTTTTCTAGAGGGTGAAGCTCTACTACCTCAGTAACCACATCTATTTCCACCACCACATTTTCATTGACAGCTTCAGTTCCAGTACCCTTCAGTTCTTGCTCAATAGGTTTATCAACATTAACATGTTTACTTGCTGTCTCTTCTTGATGTGATGGTCTTAATTCCTCCGTTTCAATATTTGAAGTAGTTTCTTCATCAGCAGCTACAGGTTGCTCTGTTATGTTGGCGTCATTAATTGTTATATCTTGTCCTAAACATTGAGATTCCACTACATCAGTAGCCGCAGTTGTTTCAACACATTTTATATCAAATTGTGCTTCAGTTTCAATAATCTTCGTTTGTTGCTCAATAGATTTGTCTACATTGGCATGTTCGTTTGCTGTTTCTTTTTGATGTAACGGTCTTATTTCCTCCACTTCAATATTTGAAGTAGTTTCTTTATCAGAAGTTACAGGTTGCTCTGTTATGTTGGCATCACTAATTGTTATGACTTGTTCTAAAGATTGAGATTCCACTACATCAGTAGCCGCAGTTGTTATAATACGTTTTGTATCAAACGGTGCTTCAGTTTCAATAATCTTTGGTTCTTGCTCAATAGATTGATCTACATTGGCATGTTCGTTTGCTGTCTCTTTTTGGTGTAACGGTCTTATTTCCTCCACTTCAATAGTTTGAGTCATGTCTTTGCCAGCTACAGGTGGCTCTGTTATAATAGCATCGCTGAGAACAATGATTTGTTCTGAAAGTTGAGGTTCTGCTATGTCTGTAGCCGCAGTTCTTTCGACACATTTTGCATCAAACTGTGCTTCTGCTTCAATAGCCTTCGGTTCTTGCTCAAAGGATTTACCTAAATTGGCATGCTCACTTGCTATCTCTTCTTGTTTTAATAGTCTAGCTTCCAGCGCGTCAATGAACACAGTAGTTTCTTTACCAATAGCTACAACTTGTTCTGTTATGACCGTGTCACTAACGACTGTGTCTTGGTTTAAAAGGTTTTTTTCATCTATGGTAGTAGCAGCAAAAGGTTCAATGTTTTCTGAAACTGGTGGTTTACCCGGGATAGCTTTGGTTTCTAAAGGTTCTATCTGTGTCATTTCATCAGCAGTGATACTAGTTCCAGTCTCAATAATCTCTTCTGCAGTTTTTCCAGGAGCATTATCTTTAGATTTTTCTTGCTCAAATAGCTCAGTTTTCTCTACAGAAGCATCAATTTCTGGGCATCCTATGGAAGTCTGATCTACTGAAAGAGTATTCTGCGCCGTCAAATAAAGAGCACTTTCTTCAATTACTTTTACATCAACATGTTCGTTATCCGTAATCGATGGTTCCATATCCTTGTGCTGTCCTTCAGTAATCGTTGACGATGTTTCTGCGGATTCATGGACTGCTGTGAATACTTTTGTAACATAAGTTTCTTCCGAAGGTATATGTGAGTCATGCACCTCTTCTTTTTCTAAAACTAACGGTTGTATAGCTTCTTCCGGAATAACAATAGCAGCATTGCCAATGTCGTAGGCAAATTCATTTATATCAGTAACAGTAGGTAAAAGCACTAATTGCTGTACACTGTCTTCAACAACAGTGATTGTAGTAACAGCACTGTCAGTACCTGCAATTTCCTCCACGGTGGACACTTCTGGCACTATGTGTGGTTGTAGTATATTTTTTTCTTCGGTCATTACGTCAGTGCCTACAATTTCAATAGCAACCTGATCGATACTAACTTCTTCTGTGGTTGTTTCATGTTTTTGGGATTTAGTTACTTCATTTGCAGCAATTGTTGCAACTTCATTCACTGAAAGCTCATTAGTGACTAAGTTTGTACTCATTTTATCCTGATCTACAACTTGATTTTTATTTTCTGACGCACTTTGAACTTGTTGTTCAGTAACTATAACAGGAGTCTGCAGGAAATCTCCAGGTAGCTGCTCAGTAGGTGTATCTTGAGTGGTTGCAATAGTTTCACTGGTATGTTTCGTTATTATAGCTAATTCTGACAATGAATCTTCTACATTCAAATCCTTCACAGAAGCCACATCTGATAGAATCGATTCTCCTGTTTTTTTATCTTCTCTTATAAGCACACCTTGTTTCTTTGGTGCATCCGGTTGTTCTAACCTCTGTGGATTGTCTTCTCCAGTAATTGTTGCGGTAACCATTGTTTTCGCCATTATTTGAGCTCTACTTTCTTCGGAAGGTTGTATGCTTTCTTTATCTATGACTGCAATAGTATCAACAGTTTCTGTTAGGAGTTGTTCTATTATGACTTCTTCTTTGAAGATTTGATCTTTTAATGATTTGTCATCACCTGACTCAATAACTGCTTGTACAGTATCCACTGAGATATGTTCTGGAAGTACTTCGGTAGCTCCTTGGTCTAATATTTTGGTTACATCAGAAGTTATAATATCGCCGAGTATGCCTGTAGTAGGCAATTCTTTACTTTCTGCTATTGGCACATTATCTTCTACACTAATTTCGGCTTTAGTGAATATGTGTTCCATATTTTCAGACCTACCACCAGCCTGTTTAATAACTTCTTCAGACGGTTCAATAGTTAATTCCTTAACTTCTCTTTTTCCTTCTAATGTTTCTTGCGGCACATAACCTTGTGATATTACAGCAGCAAGTTCCGAAAATAAATGAGTACTGGTATTGGTAAGTTGCTGCAGCGCTTCTTTTCCAATTAGTTGTTTCAGTTCACAGGTAGAGTCCAATACAAGTGTTTGTACAGTGGATAAAGTGTTTAGTAGTAGCTGAAGTTGTTCACCGCTCGCCACACTAATTGTTGTTGTTGAATTGTCTGTAGCTGCCTCGATACTCTCACGTAAGTCACACGCAACAGCTACTGATTGTTTAAGTTCAGCAACATTCACAATTGTAGATATTTTATCGAGTGTTTGGACAATGTTGTCTGATAGGAATTCATTGATGGTTTGTAATAGTGTTTCTGAAAATATGTAACTTTCATGTAGTGTACGTTTAAATAACATGAAAGGTGAAGGTAATGACAGTAAAAATATGTCTAGATTTGAATACATACACATAGTTAATACGTTCCTAAAGTGAATACGATACCATTTTTAATCTCTTTTGCACTTTCGTTAAACTTTTTTATAGATCTATCTAGAGAGTAATCAAAAAATATTTTTTAAAGAAAATCAAAAGTTTTCAACTACGTTTTACAGAACGCACTCATTTAACTATCAGTTGCTGTTTGAGTAATTAAAGATACACCGGAATATCAAATAAATTGTTGCAATTTACTTCTAGATATACTAAATCAAAGAAAATATTACTCAATCTGTCCTAATAATAAGTAATAGCAAATTATAAAAAATACATAAATTACCTGTTGTTGCTTTTTGTAGTTGTTGCTCCGATTTCTGCGTCGCTTGTTCTGCAGCCACGGTCTTCGCGTCACTTACTGTCACTTCTTCTAAAATAATTGGTTCAGTTTCGGTAGTAACTGCTAATGCTTCACCCAATTTAGTATCTACTTCGAATAATTCTGTTTCTGCTAATTTAAGAGACGATTGAGTAGTAGCCAATAAATCTATCTTTTCAGCTTCATGTTTTATTTTTTGCAATTCAGCATCTTCCTCCACTCGTTGTGCTTCTGCAGCTACACTCTCTTTATCTTCAGACACAGTAGGCTTTACAGAAGCAACTTCAGTCATTGTAATTTCCAATTGCTCAGCTGATGCAGTTGCTTCAGCCACTTTGGACTCTGAAGCTTTCAATTGCGCAGCATCAGACGATTTTTTTTTGAGCTTTACATCTTTAAGCTCGTCAAACAATTTTGGTGTTGTTTTTACTACAACGAGGTCAGCGCGCAGAGTTTCAGTTATTGCAGCCACGCGCTGTAGTGTGTCTTTGTTGATTGAAGGAATATCTGCTAAAGTGTCTAATGGCAGAGTTTCCAGTGCCGCCAAAGATGTGTGCAGCTGTTCCGCTAGTTTCGCATACTGTTGAATAACTTCTTCCTTCAGAACATCACTAGTTTCTGCTTTTAATTCGACTTCAGAAGCAGCGATGTTCTCACGCATTTCTTTAGCAATACTTATCGATTGCTTCAGTTCTTCAGCATTTATGACGTGAGCTAGTTCGTTGATCACTTCTGTTATATCGTCAGATATAAACTGATCTATATGCAGAACTAACATTTCTGGAAAAAATATAGTTCGTTAGTTGGTATAGATAGCAAAAGTTTTAAAGGTAAAGATAATACTATTGTATCGATATAACAACATTAAAAAGTAGTTTATTACCAATAGTTGCCTTAGGAGCCATTTGTAGCTCGGCTTGTTGACTAATTCCAACATCAATCGGCTGCTCATCAACGGAAACTTCATGCAACACTGGTCCGAGGTCATCAATCATAACGGCACTTTCTGATTCTAATTTCAACGTGTCGACAGATGCTACTCCTTGGGCTTGGTCTTCTTCAACTACACTGAACTCAACATCTTCTTTGGGAACAGTTTTTGTATAAACTGCTTCAGTTTGTTCTAGAATCATAGCTTCAGTGCCCTCTATAGCAAGAACTTCTTCAGTATCAGGATAATCAGACTCCATTATTATTTCTGATGGTACATGCTTGGCGTCTTCTACTGTGACAATTTCTGTAGTTTCAGCTATGGATTTTGCCAACATTTCCGTTGTAGCAATTAACTGTTCAGAAGACGATACTTGCGCTACTAAGCTAATTTGTTCTAAAATAGTTGCTTCCGATTCTACAGATGCTGTTACCAACTCTGGAGTTGTGATGGCAGCTTTGCTCTCAACTACTTCAATTTTCTCTAGGATTTCAGTTGAAGGTTCAGCAGGAGCTTGTAGTGCCACTCGGATGCCAGTTACAGCAACTAAATCTGCTTGTAATTGTGCAGTAACTCGAGCAATTCGCTGAATCACGTCTGTACTGAGTGCTGGTGCTAACTCTTGTACGCTGTCAAAAACTTGAACTTGTAAAGCAGATAATGCTGTATGGAGTTTCAAAGCCAACCTATTTTGTTCCTTGCGGACTTCTTTCACGCGTTCAAGGCTTTCCTCTCCTTCTGTGATTATTTCTGAGGCAGCAATGCTTTCACGTAACTCTTTCGCAATATCCATGGTCTCTTTTATATCATCAATTTTTATGATAGCAGAGATTTCTTCCACTATTTCGATTAACTCTATGTATTGATCAATATGCTGAATAATTTGCTTAGCTTTTTCTGAAAATATAATGTTTATTTCAGTTAAATTGTATTGTTAGTTATAAAATAATTTAAACACGTGAAAAATGAAGCATTTAAAAACTGTAAAACGGTGAATCATTTGGTGGTGAATCACAAAATCATCGATGTATCTTGTATGTAAATATTAAAAACACTAATTTGATGAATGGTAGTAAACTGATTCTGTTGCTCGTGATGATTTTTAAAACATGTTTGCCGGCTTTAATTTTTAAGCTTGATAGAAATAGACAACCAAAATTTAAACTTGACGAGACATATTAAAACGTAACATTTCATTTTCGCGTCACGACGGCGTTTGTACAAAGCTCTGATTAATAACAACAAAGCCAGATTATTGACATCCACTCCTACTTTACCTTCTTTAACTTCTATATTCCCCAATATATCAAGTTTTTCCAACTCGATCAATAGCTGATAAGCCGCAAGGAATACGAGCTTCATGTTTTCAGTTTCTAATTGATTCTTCCCACTGTACGCATCTTCGTTTTGCCAATCGAATTTCGACATGATAGCTTTTAGAGACTTTACTTTTTTGTATTTTAAATCTGATATTTTGGAAGAGGCCAGCTCTTCGGAGTTAAGTGCCAATAGTCCTTGTAGTTCAGTTGCAATAGTCAAGCATTCGTTCAAATCAGCGTCACTAAATGTACCTGATTCGACTAATATATCCATTTCAATACCTATGAAACGGTCTATTGCGTTTTCCAAAGAATCGATATTGGAATTGATATCTATAAAAAATTTCGACAGAAATATTAAGTAATCATTTTGTTACAAATTTTGCCTCCACACGGTAGGTAAAACGAATTAATTTTATCTATTCTTTTGACAATTAAAGACCACGAATTTTGGTTGTAGTATTAAGTTTTATAGTATCGGCTAAATATGGATACATAACGTTTTACCTATGACTTCTGAATAAATATAGACATAGCTCCATTTTAATATTAGATTTGATTAGAAACCATCAATTTTGAAAACGTTAACTTATTAATTAGGTCCTGAGATCATAAAGATATTTTTTAATAGAATTATTTATAAAGATATTTTATTATATATACTCACCCTTAGGAAGTTTATCTTCACTGTAAATGTTAGCTTTCTCTGAAGACAAAATACTTTGCATGGATTTCTCAATGTCTTCCACGGGCTTCGCGATTTCTTTGACAACTTGAGCAACTTGGACGTTTTCTATAGATCGTAAGCTATCTTGTATCGAGTGTATCTCCTTATCAACTTCTATGATTAGCGAAATCTCCTCATTGGCAATCGCTTCTTCCGTTTCCATCCTCTCTATTATTTCTTTATGTTTTTCAGTCATCGTTTGTACAAGAGATTCCGTAGTTGTTATATCAACGGATATTGAATCTTCATCAACACCTTTAAGAACTTGTTCTTGAACATTTGTTAATTGATTGTGTAATGCTTGTAGAGGTTCTAACATCTCTGTTAAAACTGCTTTCAAAGGACCTTCTTCCAACTTTTGTTTTGGAATTTTAACTTCAAGAAGGCTTTCTTGTAATACATCCGTGCATTCAGCCAAACATTTCAGTAAAATCAAAGTCTTGCCTGTACCACTCGCATCTTTGAAGTCATGGTGTTTCTCAATTACAGTTGATACTTTTTCTAACATGTCTTTTGTTTCCACATCTATTTTCTGCATTTTAACTTCCTCAACAAATGTTGCGAATTTTTCAATCAAATTAACTACAGTACTGTCTTCAACCACGTTAGGTCTACCACTTTTGATTTCCTCGTAAATATCTGCCTGTACATGTTTCAGAGAAGGTTTAGCTATTTCTAATATTTCGACGAATTTGTCAACTATTTCAAAGACTTGTTCATCGTGTTTAATTTGTTTTGTCACTTTCAGTTCTTTGGCCGAGTTTTCAAACTTCGCCAAAGGCGCTTCAATCAAAAGTTCTGCTTGAGAATCAACAATCTTTATAAGAGACGGTTGAATATTTTGGAGGCAATCATCGGCATGAATTAGGAAAGTAGCTAAGCAGCCGTTAACGTCATCTGTCAACTTTAATTCATTTTTTTTAGTTTTGAAATCATTTATTGTACTTTGTAAAGAACTAAACTCTTGTAATAATCTTATAATCTTTTTATGAGTTGTAGCTTTAGAAATTAGACAACGCAGGATGGTAAATTCATTCTTGCAGGTCTTAAAGAAGTCTTCAACTATCATCAGGTCAGCTATTGGCATATCATTTGAGGAATCTTGCACCACGTTAACAGCACTATCTACGATATCTTCCATTAACATAAGAGAATCCGATTCAATTTCAACTGCAATTTGTGGTGACGTGCAAGTCAAGTCGGAAGTACGAGAAAGGTCAACGAAATCATATTGCTCTAGTACAGCAATATTGCTTTGCACCTCATCAATAGTTTGAATTAGTTTTGCTTCTTGAGCTAATTTTTCTGGAGCTTGTGGAGTAAATTTAATCATCTCCTCTTGCACAGTAGCTACTTTTTCATATAACTCTTCGGTAATCATTTTAACTTGCTCAATCCTGATTCCTTGGGAGACATCAGTAGCACTAAGTAAACTGTCAATAGTGAATTCCAAAGCTTTAACTTCTTCTGGCACAGGAATATTTTGTACGGCCTTTGTAGTTTCAATAATGTCTTTTAAATGCTCACACACTTCTCTAAGTGCGCCGACTTTGTTCGCTATTTCAACGGTATTGTCAGCGGTGTGCATAGCAGGGAACACAGCGAGCATACACTTATCTAAATGCTCTTTAAATTCAGATACGCTCTGAATCACGGAATGTATTTTTTCCGTCGGCATCTCTAATAAATTTTCATATATTGGAATGTTACTAGTGTCTAACACCGACAAACTTTGCTGTAGCTCCTGCATCGGCTCAGCAATAGCTGTGAGTTTTGATGGATTGATTAAGTTGGATATCTCATTGGATCCCTCCATCAGTAGAGGGTGTAGAACCTCTTCAATTCCAGAATGCAATTCACCTAAACCTATAACGAATAATTTTAAACTAGAGTAATCACTGACTTCAGACAAAGTATCTAACGCATCGATGATTTCAGGATTTTGTAATACAGTAATGTGCTCATGCAATGTTTGTAGTGCTTTCGCTGTAACAGTAGTTTGCAGCTCCTGATTAAATGGTGAGATCGCCTGTTCTACCGCAGTTTCTTCGGCAGCCGGTAATACTAAACGGTCTGATGGCATTGTGTCTGCTGTAGTCTTTATACCCGATATATCTTCAAGAGTCGACATATCGTCCACCGCTTCTACTCCTGCCTGTTCCCGTATAATTAAAATGCAGCTCTGCAGATTTTGAACTGCACTAGCCATATTGACACTGACGTCATAGGGCGTCAGGTTTTCACCATATTGAGAAATAACGTCTTGCTGTAATATTTCAAGTGTCGTGTGGAGCTCATGAATAGGTTCAGCTATCGTTGCCATTATTTCGCTGTTTTGTTTTAAGCTTTCAATATTTTCGACTATTTGTTGATTTAGAATAATTATATTCTGGTTTAATTCACAGAGTGGCGTTGCAAAAGTTTGAGCAAAAGATGAGATTTCTGATATATCAGAAATATGTTCTTCTTCAACACCACTAGCTTTTATCGACGCTATACTTCGTTTTAGTTCCTCTAGAACAGGACAAATATTCTCCAATGTTGGAGCAATGCTTGTCTTGAAATCCTGCGTCGACTCTATAGCCTTTACATTTTCAATTGCGGCTATCGCCTGGTCAATATGTTCCATTACAACCTTGGCCTTTGTTTCGTCATAGTCATGAGGAGCTATGGGTTGTATGTTTTCGGAATCAATATGAATGCTGACTTCCTCAGCTGTGTTGATCGCCTCTTGAATATCAACCAAAGTGTCAGCGATATTTGTAAGAAGCGAACAATTAAGCTCCGAATCAAAAACGTTTGTGATGAACTGGTCTTGAATAATTCTTAAGGTGTTATTAAGGCTAGCAAGAGACAGAACGTTATCAACATCTAGATTCTTGATCGAAGCATTGATTCTGTTAACTGCATCACAAGTTTCCATCAAAGCAAAATATTTCTTTGACTCGTTACTCTCTATTACATTTTCTAAGACTTTTGTTAAGTTTTTGTGGAACACGGTCATGTGATTCTTAACTTCTGGCATGGGTTCTAATCTCGGCAGATTATTTTCTAATGCTATGAGAATTTGGGCCATCTTTTGTAGCGCATCCAGCTTATTTTCGCTCTGTAAAACATCAAACGTACCCACGTTATTTTCAATGACTTCTATTTGTGTTGATATTTTATGTAGGTTTTCTTTAATTGAGGCTACGGCTTGTTTCAGCACGGCTTCATCTTCGCCATCAGACTCTGTGGATAATTGCTCAAAAGAACTCCTAAGTTTTACAACGGACTCCATTACAGTTTCAATAATTTCAGTGTTGTATTTTTGTAATGGTGTATTTGATTCCTTCACTGACAGTGTTTCAATTTGTTCCAAAGCTGTTTGCAGGTCTTGTATAGAAGCATACATATCATTTAGTATCACTTCACTATTGCGCACTTTAGCGACGTCTATTATTTTCCCACTTTCAGCACACTCAGCTATACAGAGTAAAGAAATCAGAGGACTTTTTAATTCAAACACCGCTTTTTGTGTATCTCTCAAATGTTTGACTTCAAGAGAGGGCTCGTCCACCTTGATTTCACTAGCTTCGGTAAGAAGATTTCTGGCTTTGATTGTATCAGCAGAGAATTTGATCACTGTGCTCATCTCGTTATTCAACGACTCGATTTCTGTGAGAACTCTATCTTCAGTAAGTAAATAGTCTTTAGACGTTACGGAATTAATTTCAGAGATCAATTTCTGCATTTCACTGCCGCATGTTTCGACGAACGCTACGCAAGTTTTCTTAACAAGTGTTTTACTGTCACTTTCCATGTCAATACATTTTTCAATAATAGTCAGCGACTGCTGAAGAGCTTTTAATGGTTGAGGTAAACTATTGAATAATGTACTGCAAACCTCTTTAGTTTCTGAAGCCGATTCTTTGGCAGCATCTGCAATACTGTGTATTTCCGAAAGAGGAGATATCAAACTACTGATAATTTCTAAACTTCTTGAAGCAGTTGCTGCCGATGACATAAGTTCTGACTTAAGAATAATATCTCTTTCAATAATTTGAACATCGTTTATAACTTTAGACAATGAAGTACTTAAGTTGACCATTTTGTTTTTGAATTCATCTTCTGTCATTTTGGGTTTTGGGGGCATTTCCATTTCAAATGACTCTTTTTTTCGAAGGGCTTCTTCTTTTGACTTGCTAACCGACTTCTCGCTCCCTGAACTGGATCGTCTAGAACTACGGCTTGTACGACGCTCTCTCTTAGGTTTCACAACAGGAGCCGGCTCCATATCTAAGTGCTTCAAAGCTTCATCTTTAAAAAGAATAGTTTTTGTCGGCTCTGAAGACTCCTGACCGTCTTCCCCTGATGGTTTCAAAGATTTCGATTTAGGTTTTCCAGAACTGTGTGCACTCGCAAAACTTTGCAGATCAGAAATGGCTTGAGTGTCATCGTCTCTCTTTTCTTCCGACAGTGACTGATCACGTGATAAACTGAAAAAGTCATCGGCACTTCTCTGGGAATCTGATTTCTTCCTACTTAATTTAATATCTGATCTTTCATCCGATAACAACGCCATAGTTTTTTCCAAATAATCCTCTCCCGCAATCTCAAAGTCTTGATCTAATGATAGCTGAGGCGGGCCGTTCTCGTCTGCAATGGATAAGTCTTCGAGGTCTGCTTCTGTTCGCATATCTTCATCTGGAGTTACGAAATATTCGGGTGAGACGTCAATTATAACTGCCTCCATCAACAAATTACCAGATGTAGATGTTTCTTTAACGAATCTTAAAGGGGGAAGTTCCACCACGTTGTGTTCTGTAATATTTTCTGATAATTGATCTGCGTACATTTCCACAATTTGTAAAGCTTCTTCTTCGGTCAAGTCTGGAGTTTCATAAAGAGACACAGAAACTTCTTTACCATCGAATGAGAAGGATATTTCTCCTTTATCGTCAAGAGTGGTAACATCACCGACTGGTGTGTCGTACATCTGTGAAGTTCTTTCTTCATGTATGGTGCTAAGAGACAAGTTCCTTTGTAAAGCTTGTTCTTCAGCTTTCTTCTTCTTTGCTTTCATTGAATCATCAAATCCGAGGAGTGAAGCAGAACTGGCGGCAATGCCCATACAGTTCTGCGCTTCACAAGTGTAAGTACCAAGGCAGCACGTGCCGTCTTGGCCGGATATAATTCTGTGAATATCACCAGGTTTTAATTCCTCGCCATCTTTGTACCATTTGAGGACGGGTTGTGGGACACCGATAACCTTACACTCAAGGTTCACGGCTCCTTCGTCAGATAGTATGGCTTGAAGGTTTTCTAAGAATCTGGGTTTCTTGTAGTGTCTTGGTATGATTAGTTTGAGGAAACATGAAGTGACGCTGTGTCCGAAGTCGTTCATGGCGACACACTTCCACTCGGCCTGGTCGAGGAACTCCAGGCTCTGTATGTCGAGGTAGCACACGCCGCGTTCCTCCCGGCTGAGGTGGCAGCGCGACGACTCGTCCACCGGCTGGTCGTCGCGGTACCACAGTACCGACGGCTCAGGGGGAATGGCGACTGAAACAAATCACATATTGATGTTAAAATTAAGTAAAAAAAGAGGACATTTCACAAAAGAGTATTTCTTTAAAATGTAAATTTCGATTCCAGTAGGTACTCAATTAACCGTGCTTTAGATATGATTAACATTGAAGGATACAACAGAATTCAAAAATACCTTAACTGACCTTTTACTGTAAAACGGAATGGCTCATCAATCTTGGCTTCAACGCTCTTCAATCCCTGAATGAACTTCGGCGCCTGATTCTTGGAGAATAGCTGCAGTTTCTCTTCCTCATTCAGCTGGTTCTGGATATCTTCAACTGTCAGTTCAGCAGAACTGCTGGCTTGACCCATGCAGTTCCTGGCTATGCAGCAGTAGGAACCTAAGGAGTTGGTTCCTGTGAGTTGGTATACGTCTCCGGGCTTGAGTTCTTGGCCGTCTTTGAACCAACTGAGGACTGGCGTGGGGAAGCCCACGACTTTGCACTCGAAGGAGACTAGCCCTTCTTCAGTTAGTACAGCTTGAAGGTTCTCCATGAATCTTGGCTTTCGGTAGTTTTTGGGCACTGTGGAAAATGAGAAAATAATTGTAATATAATTTAAACCAGTGAATAAATATCTATACACATTATATAAAATAAAACAATAAGCATGTGCCTAACTAGATTCGTTGAAGCCCTAGGTTGGTATGAACGAATATTAATTTGTAGTAAAAAGAAGCCAACAATAAACACGAATAAATAGGAAACAAAAAAAAAAAACATCAATTATTAGTCCTTACTCAGGTGATTGAATACTGCTACTATAGAAATACTCCCGAAAAATATTATGAAAGCCTTTGTAGTGCAAAATCATGCATAATCAGCCTTTAATGTTCCCACTGCTGGGAACTAAATCCTGCAGGGAAAGTGCCTGCCAATTTTGTGTAAATTATTTCATCACCTGAAAACGGTGAACTCAATATCGTGAGGAAACTGGCATAGGACATGCCGAACCGAAAATTTCGAAGACATGTACACCTATTGAGCCCGCGTGGTGGATTATGGCCTCCTCTCTGTGAGAGGGAGTGTCACCTGTCTTCGAAATAAGTAAGTTATTGCTAAGGGTAAAAGGAAATTCATCGCTTTAAGTGAGAGTTCGGGATATTCTTGCCTAGCAGCCCAAAAATCAAATATACATATCCTTTTTAAATCAGCTTGAAGAGTTTTAACAGTGGACATTTCCAAGTCTCTTGTAACTCATTTTACGACAGACTCATAAAGCTCAGTGTCCTATATTAACACCCGGCTACTATTGGTAAGTATCTCACCATCCATGGTGACATAGCAAGTGGAGATGCCGATGCGGCCCCCCGTGCTGGTCGCGACGCACTTCCACTCGCCCTCGTCTGGCCACTCGGCACAGCCCACCTCCAGCAGGTAGCCACCAGCACCGTCTTCGAGAACGTGATACCTGGAATAATATTAACAATTTCATCAGTCCCAGTCAAGTGAACGGTTCACTCGAAAGTAGAGAGACTAAACGGATTTTAAACGTTTTCAGCCATTTTAAAACGATTTAACACCGCAGTTTGCTGTATATTATTGGTATAAAATGTATTTTTATTTATAATGCACTTAAGCTTCTCACGGTGAGCTAGTAGCAAGTGAACTAGACCACAGCTGCTCCCTTTAGGATAATTATATGAATGCCACATAAATAAATAAAAAATATTACAGTCTAAAAATATGCAGTGGCTGGGTAAAAACCTATTCAAACGATTTTTTTATTGATATTTAACTACATTTTATTTTTTTAATGTATATCCAACTATATATGCATATCTATATAAATAAAAATGAATCCCTATTTCCCTTGGTCACGGCATCACACGTGAACGGCTGGACCAATTTTGCTAATTCTTTTTTTGTTGTGTTTGTTATTGTCAGGAGAAGGTTCTTATGAAAGAAAAAATTTAAAAAGTTGCTCGTAACATTAGAAAATTTAAGAAAACTTATCTAATATTATACCAATGCGAATTCAATATTCATAGTTAAGACAGGACGACGTCTGTCGGGTCAGCTAGTAATATTATAAATTTGAAAGTTTGTGAAGATGTCTGGCGGTTTTTTACTCAATCACGCAAAAACGGTTGAATGGATTTGAATGAAATTTGGCACACAGATAATTTATAACCTGAATTAACACATAGGATAGTTTTCATCCCGGTAGTACGTTCCCGTGGGATAATTTTGACATCCACGCGGGCGAAGCCGCGGGCAACAGCTAGTTAGCTATGTATGTATTATAAATGACTTCACATAAAATAATATTCATAAGAATGGTGAATGATTTGTATTCAAATTAATACACGGTAATCAATGTAAGGCCCACATGGTCAAGGTTTTAAACCGTTTTAAGATACGAATTTCGCTTTATTTACAACTACGAGACTGATTATTTTTGTTTCATTTAACGCTCACACGACACTGACAGAGTTACAAAGTACATGAACGTTCACCTGATCTTTTCATTTAATTGTTCGATCAATCCGTAAGCGAATGAAAGATGTCGAGTGCCGAAATCCAACAATCGGATGGGCACCCAAATTGCGTAACAGACTGTTAATAAGAAACTACATCATTTTGAAGGATAATGCTAATCCATTGCTTCATAAGTTCGCAAAATTTGTGTGCTCAACAACGTAAATAACTCAATGAATGTTGTTGATCTGTCAAAATAAAAGCCATTTCTACTGTGAGTGTGTTACGCAAGTACCCCGCAGTTCGGTTCACTACCTACTTATTTCTTTTTCTTTTTTGATTCAGACTTTTCCCTCGGATGAAAGATGCCGAATGAAAGGCAAATATGATCGAAAAATGAAGCATCTGAAATCGGTATTAGTTATGTCAACCTACCTAGCGCCTACCACCTACTGCAGAAGTCTTTCTATTTATAAACATGCTGGCCAGAAACTACGGTGTGAATTCGACAACGTGCAACCTTGACCCTCATCCAAATTCCTCCATCCTTATCCATTATACAACATTAGTTTTTGTTTACCCTAAACCCGAAAAGGGGTCATTGTACTCATCATTTTGAACAACTTTTTTTATGGGACCAACCTTGAAATCGCGAAAAAATCAGACGTTCCATACATATTGTCGATAATTGTGAAAAGAAATGTATGGAACAGCTGATTTTTTTTTCGAGATTTCAGGTTTGGTCAGATCCCTAAAATAAGGTTGATGCCGTCTGCTGGGATAGGACAGCTCAAAGGTGTAATGGCTTGTTCTTCAAAAGGCCCTTGCAGACATGGTCCTCAAATAAAATCCTTATAGGTACATAAACTAGGAAATGCCGGTGCCATGGTATTTGGCGGCCTATACTCGTACAGGATATATTTTTAACCAAAAATTTATTCGCTAGAATGATATGCTGAATAGGTTACAGTTTAAAAGGTTAGGATTTAGGTTTAGTTACTGGTTGAAAATTTACCATGTATGTGGGTTTACTATAGGTACATCGGTACACCTCTGCCTTACCATTGGGGAAACAAGGCGTGATGTTATGTTAAGAAATGCCGGCGCCATCTAGTTTTAAATTATATTGACCAACAAAATATTGACTTGTAAAAGTGTCAGTCATAAGATCTACTTACATAAATATACATTTCGTTTGATTTAACACAACACCTGTGCAGTGGATCATCTCCAAACAGACAAAGAAAAAGTAAAAGACTAATTACCTCTCGCTGGGCTCAATTTTTCCCTCCTTGTTGTACCAGACGACGCTGCGGGGCCAGGGAGGGACCACGATGTGGCAGCCGAGGGTCAGTGGCTCGCAGACCCTTACAAACTGGTCCTCGAGTTCTTTCGTGAAGATCGGAGGCGGCTCTGGAGTCACACTGCTAAAATCCAAGACAAAAAGTGTTTATTTTGTGACAAATATCGACACATACTCCCAACTTACGTATCGTCGGTTATGGGCTCGAATAGCGACAGGCACAATACTATGTGTAATTTATTTCATCATTACTTCTCTCAACCCGGCGAAAGAAACCATCATGAGGATACCCGCCGGGATGAACTAGAACCAAAAATTCGAAGACATCTTAATAACCACGGATCCAGCAACCTGCACTGTGCCCGCGTGGGCCAAGGAGGCCTGTGTATCTGCAGTGAGAACGTTATCGGCTGGTTAAGCTATGGAACAGCATAATCATATGCTTATATTAAGCCAAAGAGGATTCGAAAGAACGGGAGATGAAGAATCATTTATAAGTAGGAGACTCATCATCTTCAACTTTTTCTACCTGAATACGGGGCTTTTAGCTACTTTGTATGTGTATCGGTTTTATTATATTTTTTGTAAGGTGCGTTTTGTTTGTGCAGAATAAACATGTTTTCTTTCTTTTTTTCCGTTTAGCGTTTTCCCAACTTAGTTGGAGTTGGCTTCCAGTCAAATTGGATGGAGTTGAATACCAGTATTTTACATGGAGCGACTGCCTATCTAACCTTCACAACCCGGGTTATACGATACCCCTTGGAAAGACTGGGCTTCTGAGTCTAACGACCCGAAGCGACAGTCAAAGATCCGCTAACGACAGCCGGGACTAAAGGTTTGATGTGCTTTCCGTGGAACGGAGGTGTCTTGATATGTAGGTAAAGAAGATTATCTCTCCACGGAGCGTAAGCGTATCTACCTGATCGATGAACCCATGCGGCTGATAGTTAGCTAGCTACAAGCCTCAAAGAAAAAAAAAATGTCGAATATAGAGTGGTTCTGGTCTAACGACCGGATAAACAAACAAATGCGACGTCGTGTTTCATAACAGATTGTTAGATGATGATCGATCGTCTATGCCCGCGGAAAATACTTTCCACTAATAGAAGAACATAAAGCACTAAAGGGATTTGAAAATTAAATTTACTAGACAATCGATAGGTACGACTAGAACGAACCTGAAGAGTTTGTTTATTTGTTTGAACGCGCTAATCTCTGGAACCTCCATGGCAATTTAATTTGTTTTATTGCTCTTGCTGTCAACTCTTAAATTAGTAGCTCATATCGGAGTTGGCCTTGTTAACTTGTACTTTTTGACAGGCCGACACTGTCCTCCCTTACCTATTAACCGTGTTAATTGAAAACATTTTAAAAACCAGTTATTTTTAAAAGAGATCGTGGACTTTCTTGCAGGAAACAACCAATAATTGGAACCGCGCACCTAGCTTCTGGCGTTTCATAAGTGCCCATGTAGGTTTATGTGGAATAAAATATTTTGATCATGATTTTAATTTGTACTCACCTATTTTTGATGTTCCCAGGTTTTTATGCCCAGTTTCGCACGATTTTTATGCGAAGATTTTTTAAGGCGAACTAGATTTTCAAATGTAGGGGTTGAGCAAACCAACCACCCAAATCAGGTTGTCAGAGGACGCTGGTCCTCTAAGTCTAGTAGACATTTTAAATAACAGAAGTTTAAAGCACTCATACTCTTGCACACGCTGACATTGACTGCCATGGCCAAAATTCGATCTAGAGGACTATTTTCTTTCCATGTATACCTACAAAGTTTCATTAGTACATACGAAAGATCTTCGGTCGGCGACGAACTTGTTAGGTATTGTGTTGCAGGTTAGTAAAATTTTCTTAGTCTTTTTCTAATATAATAGTTTTACCTGGAGCTCGGCCTGGCGGATCCCTCCCTGCTGCCGCGGCCGACGACGTGGACCTTCGATGAGGAATAGGCCCTGCCCATACAGTTCACAGCCTCACAGGTGTAAGTTCCGAGTGACGTCGGATCCTCGGCGTTCGCTGTGAGCGCGAAAACATCGCCTGCCTTTATTTCGCGACTGTCCTGTAATTTAATGAGTAAAGTTGATAATGATAAATAAGCTGTAGAACTTATGGTGGAAATCTCAATTAATAAACTGCTTTATGGCTATACAATGCCGCCATTACTAGGATGAGATGACGTCTTGTATAGTATAGTCTTCTAGAGGATGACGTGACCAGATTATAATGTTCCCACTGCTGGGACACAGGCCTCGTCTCGCGAGCCCGGTGCGGGTTGGATGATGATGTCACATGTCTTCAAATTTCTTGTTCTACGACATGCTGGTTTCATCATGATGTTTTCCTTCACCGTTTTGAGTTCAATGATGACGAAATAATTGTTCGAACCTGCTACCTACAACTCGTAAGTCACGGCCGGTTCCACTGGGCCACCACGGCTCCCTGCAGATGATTGTACCAACTCAGAATTCTTCGCGACCGTGTACACAACCACTTACCAAACTTTCATCACAAATTAACTGAAAGAATGAGTGAAAGCTAAAGAAACACTCATTGTTATTTATATAGATTATCTATATAAATAATAAAAAAAACGACTAGATTCGCCTTAAGGGGAATGCGCTAAGGTAGGCCGCGAAATACAATTTTTCTTAAGATTTTCCCATCAATCCCATCAAACCACTGTTTCATTTAATAGTAATTCAATAAGATTATATGAACTTATAGGGTTACATTGTTGATTGTAATGATTTGAATTCTGTAAAATCATATTCGTTAGGTCGCGAATCACATTTTAATCAATAATGGATGAGCATTTGAATTTTACGGGCTAGCCAGGCGCTTCCACCTTAAATATAACATTACGCCCTGTTTCCCCGAAGGAACGGGCAGAGGTGTAGGTACGTATAGTACCTACCTACACCCACATTTCCCACGTTATGTTTAAGTCTCACGTAATAAGGGGCCATTATATTGCACAAATCCAGAATCCAGGCTGCTACTGAGAAGTTCCAATAAAAATAAAAAAAACACAATAACATTTTGTCCGACCTAGGGATCGAAGCCAGGACCGTTCAACAGTACCTAGTGCTTGTTACCACTAAACTAATTAATGAAAATACTAACTAAAACAGCAATCTAGGGTCTCAAGTCTTGGCACAAATTGGCTTATTATAGCGAAAGACGATTCTCTCGACAGCCTTCATAACAATATTCTTATCCTCGATTTAATAATTCTAATGCATTGACAAAAATACCTAGCTAAGAAATGAAATCCTTACTAATATTATAAATGCGAAAGTAAGTCTGTCTGTCTGTCGCGCTTTCACGCCAAAATTACTGAACCGATTTAAATGAAATTTAGTATTCAGATAGTCTGCAGCCTGAGAAAGGACATAGGCTACTTTTTAATGCGAAAAAAGGGCTGAAAGGGGGGATGAAAATTTGTATGGAAGTGTCGTCATTTTTAGAGCTAGAAACTTGAACCTTATTTTTTAGGCTGTTGATTCGATATAAATAAATATGACATTCAAAGTTTGTAAAAAAATTACCGTCAAGGGTGTAAAATAACAATAGGGAATAGGGGATGAAAGTTTGCATGGAAATATGTAAGGTTTATGTGAATGTTTTATAAGTTTGCGACAAGAGTCAAAGACCCAAAGGCACTATTCCACGCGGACGAAGTCGCGGGCACAGCTAGTCTTAAATAAATCACAACTCCAGGAACAGACATGTATTATCAAGAAATACTAGGATGCAAGTACTAATCAAAGGAAGTTATACATCTTCGAGACACTTATAAACGTCGATTTTTGTGGATCTGTAAAACTAGTAGGCTACGGATTTTCTTGCTATCGATCTCTGGGATGAAATAACGTAACAAGCTTCTGTACTACGACAGAGGCCATGGTTATAGCCGTGGCACAGGATCGTGGCCTCATTTACGGTACAGACATAATATGTCATATTGGTATAACGAAGCTTAAAAATGCAAGATCAGAAATGGGGAAGATAAACTCATAGCAATTTTGAGTTGACTCGTCCAACGGCCGGCCATCAGTCATCGCGTCGTGCAGCTCAACCTTATTGTAGAGAACTCTAGGAATATCCTTAGCTAACTATCTTGCTGTTAAAGAACACAAAGCCTAAACGCTTCCACAGACAAGCGCGACGCGACTTTAGTAGAACAATTTCTATGAATACTTGGGAGTTGTTCTCTCAGAATCACGTCGCACCGTCGTCGTCGCCGCGTCGCAGGTCTATAACCAAGAACGTTTGCGCAAGACATTTTTATCCAGCGAAAAACGGATTTTTCAAAGTTCATCCCCCTTAAATGGTTAAATGAGGGATGAAAGCTTGTATGGACGCTCCTCACTTTTGACGATGGGAGATAACATGGGCGCACGACTTGTAATTTAATAAGGAGCTTTACCTTGAACCATCGCAGAACGGGTGTAGGGACGCCGACCACCTTGCACTCGAGCGAGACGGTCCCTTGCTCAGTCAGGAGAGCGCGCAGTTCTTCCACAAATTCAGGGCGCTTGTACGCTTTTGGTACTGTGGAAAGAAATTGTTTTAAATTAGTATTATTTTCGTAAACACACATGTCATTATTTTAATTTATTTTCTTTTTAAATTATTGTATAAACTACGTGTACACTGTATTTTGTCTAAACTTTCTCATGCTGAGCCATGTAACTGGAGAAACCTCGACGGTTGTAAAACAGGATGTCCTAGTTCAGTGGTCGAGACCTCATTGATGTAACGTGTACTGAAGTTTGTAAATAAATTAATATTACTAAATATCATGTCTTTTCATTTGAGACGGAATATTGGAAAAGCTATAACTGTAATATGTTTGAGGAAACGATTCTGTTTTCTTCATCCATCACTACCCACCGATACCCACTAGTGATGGGCAGTGGATAAATACTCGAAGGATAAATACTCGAGTATTTATCAAAAATAGATAAATACCCGTTTTTACTCATTCTTATCCGATATTTACTCAAAATGATGGATAAATATATTTTTTGCTCATTGGCTGAATATAATATTACATTATTTAGTTCTGATGTCAATTGCCAGGGCTGTATCTGTGTCAGGAGCCCCACTATCACTAATAAAACATGCTCTTTGGATATATATATTTTTGAAACTTTCTTTGTTCAGAATGTACAGAATCGCCACACACTCGACTTCACATAAGTGAATATCTCCGTGAAGAAATTCTAAAACTCATGAAAAAATTTGGCGAAGAAAAGTTAGTCGTTGTTGTTATTGGTGACAACGCTAGAAACCAGTGAAAAGCTTTTCAGTTAGTTACAGATGTTGCGCCTTAAACTGCACAGCACGCACTATTAATTTTCTGGCTCATGATGCACTGAAATGAAACGGTTTCAAGTGAGGCTACAAGGCTCCGGACCTGAGTGAGCTAGCGAGTCTCTTTAACTCCGTCATCCAAAAGGGTACCACGCCCGATGCGTAGAGCAGAGGTGCGGTGGTTTTGTTCTTCACAAAAGGTGACAAAACCTTGCTCAGGAACTATAGACCCATCTCACTTTTGAGCCACGTATAAAGCTGTTCTCGAAAGTCGGCACGAACTGTCTCGCAAGAAGACCCGATTTTTGAAAAGGCTTAAGTACCGTAGACCACATCCATACTGTACGGCATATTAAACAGAAGACCGAGGAGTACAACCAGAAGCTGTGTTTGGCATTTATGGACTACGAGAAAACCTTCGACTCGAAGTTGAAGAAGACAACGAGTTGAAGGCCTCTCGGCAACGTGTTCGAATTAACTGGCGCTAAAACAAAGTGTTGAGATGCTTATATGAAGCTACCACGATAACTGTCCAGATCCGGGATCAGCAAACTAGGCCCAGCCGACTACTCAGAGGAGTGAGACAGGGTATCACATCATGTGATGGTAACATGGTGTAATGGATGTTGGTGGACGTTTTCAACGTAGAACAATTTCTATAAAAACTTCATGGAAATTGTTCTACAAGTGTCGCGTCGCGCCTGTTTGAAGAAGTCTTTAGGTACTCTTTGGTAGTCGGTTGTTTTTTTTTAATACACTTTTTATTTTCCACTTTTCAACTGTGGTACCTGCCCCACTAAAATTCGTATACCTACCTTCACTTGCTAAGTAAATAACAGTGGCAGGAAGTTTTTATAACATCATCAAAATACACTAAGTGGAAAAATAAGTATCATTGAAGCTAGCTCAAAAACCACTAGTCAGAATCACTTGTCCAAATATGGCTCCACTCGACAAGTACACCCTTCCAAACAAAAGAAGAATTTTTCAAATCGGTTTATTAATGGCGAAAGTGTCTTCGATCAATACTTCCGACTTCTGGAGTCTTTGGATATGTATTTGAATTTAAAGTTATTTTTCGCTTTGTTGTGTTTTTCGGTAGTCGGTTTTTATTTTTAACTTTTTAGTTATAGTACACACCAATTCGAAATTTTCATCATCCTAGGGGTATTCTCAAAGTCAATCAAATCAAAACAATGCATATTTATGCGATAGCAGCAATCTTGGTTGATTTGCTGTCATTTTTTGAAGAGTTCCATTGACTGTCTACGAAACTCATCATGAGATCTGTTTGAAATTTAAATAGGACTATTACGGTATAAATCCCTTTCGAAGAAAAAAGAAATTTGCAAATCCGTCAACCCTGAAATCGTGAAATAAAAATGAGCTGATCCATACATGTATGTTCGCATAATTCGACGCAATGTATCGATCAGCTCATTTTTATTTCACGATTTCAGGATTGCTCCCATTGTAAAAGCCGTTCATAATGATGAGTACAATGCCCCTAAAGGATTAAAACGATCTAAAAATTGCGGTATATATGACGGAGTTATGCCCGAACAAACATTTAAAAGACCAACCGGCCAAGTGCGAGTTGGATTTCGCAGACGTAGGGTTGCATACCACAAGGCAAAAAAATGTTTCTTGATCCCCTTTATTTGTTAACTTTATTTATTTTTATTATTTGTTTGAGTCGCTATTAGTAGCGGCAGCAGAAATGCACACTCAGTGCCCGCTGACAGACGGACGGACGGTCAGCACAGGCTTTGTAATAGGGTCCCGTTGGTTACCCTTGGGGTACGGAAACCTAAATAAAAACATTTCCAAGAAAAAAACAACCGACTTCCGGAAAAACACTACGAAGTGAAAAATAATATTAATTTCGGAAGTCGGTGACTTTGTATATGTATTTTATTTTTTTGTCACCGCCTTCCGAAATTAAAGTTATTTTTTACTTTGTAGTTTAATCAGATCTATATGAAAATTAAATGGGGCCATTTCGGAATATCTATTATCCGTGTGGTGTCGAACGTAAAAGAATAGCACCATCCCATTTCTTCCCGTGGGTGTCGTAGAAGGCGACTAAGGGACTTACCAGAGAATAGGCAGCAGCGTTCTCTATGCATTTTACCACCATACTGCGATCGCCAACCCGCTTGCCAAGCGTGGCAATTATGGCAAAACCCCCCTTTTGGGGGAAGCCTATGTCCAGCAGTGGAAGTCTTACGGCTGAAATGATGATGATGATTTCGGCAAAACCGCTTTGGAAAAAAAAAGAATTTTGCAAATCCAAAATACGAAGGAGTTATGCCCGAAAATATATATAAATAAACATGTCGAATTGATAACCTCCTTCTTTTTGAAGTCGGTTAAAAAGGTACAGACGCTTTACAGCTGAGGGCGAATTTCATCAAACTTTTATACCTAAAATTCTTATCCTGAGAATAAATTTTGAATTTTTGACAGATTTTCCATAGTAGAAGTGTCAGTCGTAAATATTATTCTACGGATAAAAGATATTTGACTTTGGTAAAATCAGCCCTTAATGTTGAATAAATACAATCCAAAAGCAGTTGAAACGTCAAGACTCACCAAGTACATTAAGATGCGCAGAGCAGCTAGCGCGACCACCTGCGTTCTCCGCGGTACAGGTCCATCGACCAGCATCGTCCACGCTGACTGCAGCCACGTCTGCACACCAGAAGTTGCCATCCCGGGCCAACGCTACCCGCTCTGCTTCCAACAGCCGCCGTTCGTTGCGGAACCATGTCACCTGGGAAAATAAATAGAAAGAAATCATTACTTATTTCGTTAGTCGCAAGTGCTGATGATGATGATGATGAGGATCATGATAGGAACTCCCTTTCCGCACTTAGACCCTGTTGTGCGTGGGGGTTCTGGCTAGCTCCGCCCAAAAGCACAGAAGCTTCCTGGAAGCTTTACAGGCTTCGCGGAGCGAGTTCGCAAGTGCCACTGCTAAGCATGACGTCCTCGGAAAGCACGATAAGCCAGGACTACCGGCTTAACGTGCTTGCCGAGGCACGAGGGGTCTTGGTATGGAAATATGGTCACCCATCCGCGCCTATGTTGGTATAGGCAACCGTGGCTTAACCTGATCGACCAACGATGCGGTATAACTATTCAGCCACAAACCCCTCAGTATGCCACAGAAATAAATCGCACCATGTAAATAGGTTTTTAAAACACCGCCAGAGCTATGAACTCATTCGCTAAAAGCATAGACCATTAATGTTTTCTTTCACCGTTTTGAGAGCAGTAGTGATGAAATAAATTCCACAAAGTAAAGCTATATTTAATTCTATAAAACGTAAGACTGGGCTGACACCACTTCTGGAGTGCAAATTCGTTACAATTTTGTCCATATAGACGAGTATTAGAGTAGTTAAATCATTATATGTAATATTATTACCTCCAGGGAAAGCGCATTGCATTTCCAGTTCAGTCGATAAATTCGCTGTTGCATTTCTGGTTATATTGCAAGCAGGTACTTACAGTCAGGGAAACGAATTGCTTAGAAAATTGACACCCTACGTCAATTTTCCATCCAAAAGTCAAAGAATGCTATAATAGTTGTGATTTGAATATACGGACAATTTAGATTGGCAGTCAATTTGCTTACAACTAATTTGCCTGACTTTACGTAGGTATTCAGCGTTCAGTGTCCTGCCCGAAAGATAATAATTATAGTCGCGAGAGGACGCGATCGTTGCGCTCGTTTTTATGAATATGACAATATCAAGTCGCGACGTAAAAATTTCGCGATTTTATCGCGCACTAGATTTACAACTCTCTGTGATGAATCGAGCATTGAGAATCCAACAGAATGCATCTCAGCGCGTCGAAAAAACACACAATTCGATTTTCAATTAATGGCGCGAAACATCTCGCCACAATATATATACGTCCGAGTGAACTTCGGCCGGCACATTCAGTGGCCCTAGAGTGAGCTTTTATCCCACTTCAAAAAAGGAGGGGGTTCTATGTTCGACTGTATGTATTTATATTAAATGTATGTTCACCGATTTCTGCTCCATTTGTGGACCGATTCTAAAACTTTTATTTTTATTTTAAAGAGTATACTCCTGAGGTGGTCCCATTGGCACCAAGTCAGTCTGACGATGGAATCCCAGGGAAATCGAGGACAACCCTCAAATGTTATAGGTATTAACGATGTTTTTCATATATTTTCTAAAGCTATTGAGATATTTGCGTATGGTCATCATCATCTCATGACACTGAGTTGATGAAGAACGGTACAACCTTCTTTTTTTATGTATGCCCGGGCATAACTCCGTCATATATAGACGGATTTCCAAAATGCTTTTTTTGTTCGCAAGGGATTTATAACGACATGGTCCCATTTAATTTCATATAGATCTGATGATGCGTTTCGCAGACAGACAACGGAACTCTTAAAAAAATGACAGCAAACCAACCGCGATTGCTGCTATCGCTTAAATATGCATTGTTTTGACTCCGAAGATGACAAAATTTCAAATTGGTGTGGGGTAGGTACTATAACTAAAAAGTGAAAAATAAAAACTAAAAAAAACGACTTTCGGAAAAACACTACAAAGTGAAAATTAACTTTAATTTCGGAAGGCGTTGACAAAAAATGTAAATACATAATCCAAAGTCACCGACTTCCGAGATTAAAGTTATTTTTAACTTTGTAGTGTTTTTTCGATCAAACCACGCGGGCCTAATTCGTGTTGGTAGATGTCACATGTCTTCGAATTTTTGGTTCTAGGACATGCCGGTTTCCTCACGATGTTTCCCTTCACCGTTTTGAGAGCAGTAGTGATGAAATAAGTTACACAAAGAAAAGCGCCTTAGAGTTCGAACTCGCGACCTACAACCCCGTAAAGCGCGCCCGTTCCAATTGGGCCACCATTACACGCTATTGGGCCTACGATTTGCTCAAGCTTTACCACAGTTTTGCCTGCGCAGGCCGGTTTGTACACGTAACACCGTGCGTGTGATTGGTACCACTCGCCGATTTGTACACGGTGTTCTGTATTTCTCGTGGCATGCTCTTAGACCTCTTTCATTTGTTTTCTCCGCAGTCGCTGTTTCAAACTGCGTCGATTGAACCCGTAGCTTGTACCAACGGGGTAACTGCTTCTGAGGACTTAGTCTTGATTTCCTTAAACGAAAATACGTTTTGGTCCGAAAGTAATTTGAAAGTTCAGAGTAAACCCTACTCCCGATAAATTAACTTCTTCGGACGGGCAAAAAGACATCAGACAATTACTGTCATTTGACAATTACTGTCATTTGACAGTAATTGTTAGAGTCTGCGTCAGTCAGAAACTGCGCTGCCCAACCTGCCCAACAAATGTAGGTATTGTGAGCTCACGTTCACCCAGCCTCTAAAGTCGTTTATTGTATTACGCGCTTCATTGAGAGACAATAATGGGTTCAATTGATACAATTATGGAGCCATCACCGGTTTTCATTGTAATATGTAGGTAGGTGCACTTTAGAAATGCAGGGGCTTATGTTTTAACATAAGCCCCTGCATTTCTGATAAAGAGGCCCGTCAAATGTAAAAGCTGTGAAAATAATCCGAAACAAAATATTACAACGGTATTTTTAATTGCCTGATTTAAAACCACATTATAAATGGCCGAATATAAAAACGCACATTTCCATAAAAGAATCCGCACAAATCATTTTAAAAATAAACTCCTTCACAATTCGAAGATTCGCACGCTTCCTCCGCCATCTTTGTTTTTCCGGGAGCTGTCAGAAGAAGCGCGGGAACAGAATAACAGATTAAAAATACGCACAACGGATGCGGTTTGAAATAGATAGACGAATTATGTCACGAGCAGCGTTGTTGGACATTCCGATGTTTCTCAAGGTTCTCGCGTGGCGTTAATGAAAATGTGTTATGGATAAACGTGGGTTGTAGTATACTCGACAAGACGGGAAAGAAAGGTCCACGATTTGTCGAACTCCTCCCATCATCTGCTCGTATGTAACGGTCAGAGTTGGCTGCCATTCAATGACCATTACTCCATCTACATACATAGATAAATAGTTTCTACGTAGTCTTTCCATTGCATAATATTCGCTAGTGTGTCCAGATTTATTGAAAAGCACATGTCTTGAGAAAGCAGCGCTTCCCGGGGCTCAAAAAAATCATTTTTTTTTATTAAATGCTTCATTTCTAACCTATAATGGTACCTGACCACAAGAATTGATGAAGTTCACACGGGTCGATTTCGTACGAGATTAAGCTAAACATGTTGCGGTTGGTCCGTAAATGGGTGATCATCTTTACATATCATGACGTCTCGGAAAGCACGTTAGCCCTTAATTCAAGTTGCCATTCATGAATCTTCAGCTGTCATTCATGACGGTCATTACGGGTCTCCTGAACCCCGAAAGTTGGAGATTTTGGCGGGATCGGGTTGGAACATGTCGCACGAATTTTAATTTTCATGAAATTTAGTGAAATAGCGAATTAAATTGTATAACTTTGGCAGTGAATTATTCAATTTAGTTACATGTGAGTGCACAAGTGTAATGAAGGTGAAAATAAGTGACTAGCGTGGACTTTTCGTGTTCCCCCCAAAAACTCATATTAGGTTGTTGTAAAGTTACTACCGCTTTACAATAACTTTGACTTGACTGACTAAAGACGACTATGACTGTTTTGTAACTTCGTGCCTCGGGCACGAAGTTACAAAACAGTCATAGTCGTCTTGGATATCGGTATCGGGCCATTTACTTGATCGAAAAGAAAAATTACTTGACACTGGCTAAATGCACAAACCGTGCGAAGCCATAACCCGAGAAAAAAAATACCCCGAAAGTCTCACCACTAGACTTACTAAGGGGAACTTAGTAACTGGTTTGTGGAGGTCTGAGGGGCAGTCAGTCGATGTAAATTACTGGTATTCAGCTGCATCGGTTTAGATTGGAAGCTGACCCCAGCATAGTTGGACAAAATGTTATGATGTATCCAGACTTAATGATCTTTTATTGCACTTTTTCTAAAACAATTAAGGAAATGCGTGGGCGTCATGTTAGATATTTTTCTATTTCGAGAATATTTCTTATTTTTATTACAGTAACACGGTCTCAATGATTGTTCTCCACACAATTATTAGGTGGAATAAACACATGCATTCTTTTAATTAAATTCTAATTGACTGGGTTAAAATAACCTCCAAAGCCCTATATTCATTGAGTTCGTTATCGAGTTCGTGAAACTTATTATTCTAAAACCACAAGATTGAAGAAAGAAAGACAAATATATTATATTTGAGACACGCACAGGAAATACCTATACTTACAATAAATAAAGAAGAACATTAAAACTTTTAAGTCTATGTAACAGTTAAAAGTAACAAAATAGTGAAAACAATAAAAATATATACAAAAAAGAGGAAGATTTGTGCGAAGCCAAAAAGGATCCTATCGCAGCATAATGCTGCGATATTTATAAAAAATACAACTACCGCAGCGCGCAAAACAATAAAACATTTATTCCCTGAACTACACAAATTGTAATAGAACTCTCAATGATGCTCTCCAAAGTATATGTTTTACGAAGAAACAGAGAATTTACTTACTGTGTTAAAGTAAATATAGGTGAATATTTACGTAAGTATTTCTCAATTTTAGAAACTAAGTTAGTGAGAGAGAGTTAAGCTACTCAACGTTCATAAAATTTTATCTATTTTCGACTTTGAAAAAAGAGCTAAAATAGTCTTATAAATTTAATAAATAATTATTAAATTTATAAGACAATTTTAGCTCTTTTTGCCTGATATACAGGATTACTTAGGCACGTCACGGCTTCAGGCACGTCATTCTTATAAATAATATTTATTATGTTTAAGCCAAACTGTACATATTTTTAAGCCTTATATTTTTTGAATAAATGTTTTTTTATAGTATTATACATGCCGAGACCCTTCCGCTGCGTGCGGAAAGCACGTTTCGTTAGAAGCCCGAAAATCTGACAACCAGTCTTACCAAAAGGTATCGTACTATCCAAAGAGTGGGTTGTGGAGGGCAGATAGGCAGTCGCTCTATGTAAACTGCTCGTACTCAGCTGCATTCGATTTGACTGGAAGTCGACCCTAATATAGTTACAAAAATGCAGGCAGATAACGATAAGGTTTGTTCACAGAGAAATACAACTAATCAAAGAGTTTTTAATCAAAGAAAGTGATCTTATTTATTTGTATTGCCGCAACGCAAAACTCTGAACTATTTTCGTCGAGTAGGTACTTAATATAAATTTATTTTAATGAAACTGAGACCGTCTGAATCTTAGTGATATTCGGCTGAATGGAATGTAACCCTTTGTTGTAAATTAGGGGCTAACAGCTTTTATGTGCCAAAATATCGGCCTCGATGACGGATTTTGGCTCAAGAAAAGCAACATTGTTTGTATACTAGCTGTATTTGTGAAGAAAAAGGAATTTGTCCTATTTAAAAAATAACGTATTATGTCTTCCGACAAAAATTAATACCTAAAACTATATACCTACAAAGTGTAACAGAATAAAAGCAAGACCTGAAAGTAGTTTGTTTCTAATTGTCTACTGAATCGATTTCAGTAACTTTTAATACAAAATCATGTATATTTTGCCGTACCTACTGCTGATTTAGCCAAAGAAAATTACATTTTATATCAAGCCAATAAGACTCAATATTAAATGCATAAAGTAAGGCTTGGGTCCGCAGGTTTTTCTTAAAAAAAGCGAGCTTAAAAAACAAAAGTTTTGTCATTGTATTATGCTTTTAAGGGGAACCTAGTCGCGGGCGCGGACTCACTGGTGAGCCTGGCTAAAAATCACGCTGTCTCACCAGGCTTCGTGTCCGACAGATATAGTATCAGTTAAGAGCAGTTAGACGCTAGTCTCCACGCACAACGTTATTGAGTGAGATGCAGGGTCATTTATAGTAAAAAATTCGCGAAAAAATTAAGAAAAGTCCTTTGGAAGATCGGGTTTTATGAAAAAGCCAATGCAGAAATCAATGACCAATAAAATTTATTGAACTTTTCGATAATTGAACTTTGTCGGTACCGACTTAGTTTTGGAGATTTTACACTTCTTTTATTACTTAAACACGCCCAAAGTTAAGTAAAATTAGCAAGAAAAACGATTTTTTGTTGGCTCCTAACTTTTTAATGGGTTTTTATTTCAGTATTATGTTACCGTACAGACAATATTAATAATGAGACAAAACGATATCATATTTTACTTTGGATGTGCCATGTCAGACAGTGGAGTAAAACACTCCCGAAGTTTGTATGCAAAAAATTTGGACTAGGTTCACCTTAAGTCAATAATCTAATTGGAGTGTATATGGTCTTGCGTTAATTATGTTACACGTTGTATATTCACTTTCATTGCTGGCCAAACACAACAGATTATGCTAAACTTATACACTATACAGGATAAGGTTTTATCCAGTGTTCAAACTGTACTGTACCATGAATTCAGCATATATCATTCTAGACCCCCAGCGCTGAAATTTTTCGTCGGTTATACAAAAAAAAAGCAGCCGGTCCATACATTTTGAGCGCGTAGATATTGCAGTTTTCTATAAAAACTTTTGTAAACAACGCTTTTGTAAACAAACGCTTTTGTAAACAATTCATTTCAAAATGGATGTTGCAAATTCATGGATTAAAAAAAAAAAGTTAATAAGTAATAGTAGTAGATTAAGTCATCCTTACAACATCAGTTATTGAAAATCCCGTCAAAATCGGTCCCACCGTTTCGGAGATTACCCGGAGCAAACTGACAGACAGACAAAAAATTTGAAAATTGTTTTTCTGTTATGAAAGTACCTACCGTATAAACTCCTAGAAATTGTAATGGTATAGTTTGCCCGCAGCGAAATGGTTTTGCCTTGGTAATACAATCGTTTTATAAGCAAATAAAATATTAGAAACAAAATGTAGCAAGAGAAAAAAAAAGCGAGAATTCATTTTGCTTTGTACATTTATGCATCGCTGTTCTCTTTGTCGGCGGCGCGTGCGATTCGACTAATACCTACAAGTTACCTCTAGTGTTACTATTGATTCTCATGTTTTCGAGTTGATGAATATTTTTTAAATTATTTTAAAACAAAAACCTTTTTTTTTCTTTTATTCTATGCTTCGAAAGTACTCCTTGTGGCAAGTTGTTCTGCCCCGGGAAAACAACCATTAAAATTTATCGGTGTAGGTATATTCTTTGATCTGCATTTGGTAAAAAGCTGTTATTTTGAAACAGCCACTTCAATTAGTATGTATGGTATGGATAACAAACAGACACATCAATTTTATTAATTTGTATACGCAATATAGATTTTACCGAAGTAGGTACTTTTACGGACAGATTTAACATGTTACAGATTAAAAATTCTGATCTAGATGCCGAGTGACTGCGGAGTCTGTGGTCCTCCCTGGGAGTATTCTATCTATTACTTCGACCAGACGTTATTGAATTTTTCCGTGGTGCAATTATTCTCAGCAACCCGGAGTCTGGGATTTTTCAAGGAACAGCGCAATAAGCTTGCATTCTACTGCATGGGAGATAACCTACTAATATTATAAATGTGGAAGATTGTATGTTTAGATGTTTGGTTATTTGTTATTCAATCACGCCAAAACAGATTTGGATGAAATTTGGCAAACAGTTAGCTTATAACCTGGATTAAAATTAAGGAAACTTTTTATCCCGGTAAAACGTTCCCATGGAATATTTTCTGAACTCCTCGCGAGCGAAGCCGATGGCAAAAGCTAGTATAACATAAATGGCAAAGTATGTGTGTACAAATACAACTTTACGTGGTACTTCGGAGAAAACAAGCCTGATATTATGTGTGTATATTGTATTTATATGCGAAATACGCTACCTCTGCATGTATAGCTATAAAAAGTAGAAAGAAAGAAAGAAAAATAAAAATAAATTGATTTACACCCATTTTCTCAATTTAAAACGTTTTAAACCAAATTTACTTTTCGTTGTTTTGAATTTACCGCTAAAGCGCTCCTTACGATGACTTTTTATTTTATCACGTGACCACACGTGACGTCTAGGACGTTACCACTAGGCCACCACTGTTCCAATAAATGAGTAACAAACACTGTGGGAAACATACGTGCTGCTGTGCAGAATCACGCGAGACAATAAGTTTAAAAAGCAGGAAATAAAAGTTAAAATTTAAATTTAAAAAACCTCTAAAACTCTAAAAAGTAAAAAGAAAATATAAAAAGTTGTTGGTAATATTTTGATCAAGGCATAGTCAAGTCGGGGGACGGCTAATGAAAATGCTAGGCCTCCTCTGTTTGGCGCGTATGTTGGTTCATCACGAGTTGGATCAACCGAAAACCAGATTATTTTGTTACCTGAAAATAAAACAACCGCAAACATTGTATACAGGAAAGGTTTAAATTAAATACCTATTTAACTAAATGAAATTTTATGAAATTCTGTCACATAGAGAAACCTACAATATCAGCGAGTACGTAATACTGATAGGCTGTATGTTCGAAATCCACGCAGACGAAGTCGCGGGCGAACTGCAAGTATCATACATATATTAAATTGTCAGCTGTATGGAAGTCCCGACTGACCCTTGCTCGTTGAAGCGCCAGCCCGCGCCGCAGCTGAGCCAGTAGCTTTAAATTCCCCCTCTAATAATAATAATGCCAATATTTCGATCCAGCCTGTCCCCAATAGTGATAGCTGTCCCCCTATCAGTGACGCCCTGAGCCGAGGTCCGTACCCCACAGGGGGTGCACTCAGCGTGCAGTCGCTTAGTTTGTAAAATTTAGTTTGTAAGCCCTGGCTGGAGGCGTTAAGATTAACTTCTTAATGGCAGCCCCAGGAAAGCCCGGTTGAGCAGTCACGGCCTCTCAAGGCCAACTGCGAGATGCCCAACAAAAAAAAAAAAAATTGTATGGAAGTGGACGTCAGTCGCGTATTGTTTGTTGCACATGAAGCTGAATTCGTACCTACCGGTAATAGGTCAAAATGGTCAAAGGACCCACGTTCTCAATTTTCAATGAAAACAAAAACGCATTTTTTCTTTTTTGAAATAGTTTCTGCCGGAGCCACGGATCAATCCTGTTTTTTTTTACAAAAACAGCATCCTTTTGGATTGAATCGATAGAAGCAAATGTATTAAGGGTTTCCTTTAAAATCCTCCAGATTTTGATGACAAGTGGGTTACGCAATTGTGCTTTAAATTGTCGATGAACAGTGCTTTGCGTTTCAAAATCATTCTACAGTCGCAATCAGCGGGGCTATTCTTTCTCGACTTACCTTACACTCAGTGGAGCTGATGATCTCGACGAGGAAGCGGGTCCTTGTGCCAACTTTCACGGTCAGGTCCTGCAGACGTCGCAGGAATGTCGGGGGATCCTCGCCGGTGGGGGCCTCGTCGGCGCAGACTTCCAGACGGAGCTGACTTGTATCGCTGCCGGCTGCATTGCTCGCCTGGGTGGGTGTAACACAAATGTTATAGTCATATTTTGCTGAAGAGTTCAAGGATGTAGGGTTTTTTGAACAGACAAACATATTACAAATAAGAGGGTTTTATACTAACTAGATAAGAATGCTTGGAAACATGCTGGTCCTGCTCCATAGGACAATCTAAAATATAGACAAAAGCAAACTGGTTGGTAGTTGTTTTTTCTTGACACAGATTTTATATTTTCCGATAACATTAAAATATTAGGAAAAATATCTAATTTTACAATATTTTACAAGCTTTTACTTTATTTACTTTCACCTGTCCCGGTGTCTGTAATGAAATTTTACAACTGAAATTTGACCTACTTCCCGATTTCCGATTAAGCTGAAATTTTGCATATAAGTATATGTATATTGTATGACAATGTAATATAGTGATGATATAGAGCTGATCTGATGCTGGAGCTGGAAGGTGGCCATAGGAACTCCGCAATAAAACGACACAACCCCATCGAGTTTGGGCTCGTTTGATTCGTATTGACGAGTACTTTGATCCTATATGGCAACAAGGGTGCTGGAAGGTGGCCATAGATATATAACACTTTAAGTGCTCAAAACCACACGTATGTGTGGGTTCTACGAATTATTACGAGCTACATAACGTAAAAACGCTGCTACGAACTACGCCATAGTAAATTCCGCATCATAAATATACAAAAAAGAAATTCACAGACTGAGTATTTCTGTTGCCGGCTTAACAACAAATAATAAAAATAAAATAAAGTTAAAAATTAAAGGGGGAAGAAAAGTGTTTTGCCTTGTGATACGGAACCCTACGTGTGCGAGTCCGACTTGCATTTATCCGGCTTTTTTATTCTCAGTGTATTACGCAGTCGGATCTACATTAGAAATCTCAAGAAAGGAATCTTCTATAATCACATTCCTTATTTATAATTAATCTCAGCCTTCCTTTCTATTTATTATTCTGAATATAAATTAAATTACTGATTAACTATACAAATAAATACAAAAACAAAAGTACATTTAGGCGTCGAAGTATTCGTCCTCATCGCTGTGATCAGGAAAGCTTATATAAGTTACTTATAACCTCAGCTAAGTGGTTCGGTTCTAAAATAGGATTTTAGAACCGAACCACCTAACTTCCCAGCCATAATGTACGAAATAAACTGATGCTCTTAGGTCTCAAATACACTGTTGCTTCACAACTACGTTTCAAAGCTATCATTTATACAGTAGCTTAATACTACCTCGGACGCAGTACATTAAATAGCACTCTAAGCACAGGGGTGCGGGTTGTTCGAAAGGGGGCGTCCATTAATTACGTGAGGCAATTTTGGCGACTTTTTGACCCCCACCCCCGCTCTGGTGAGATTTCGTGATATTTGACTGGACCCTCCCCCCCTCCCCATAATCTCACGTGAGATATTTGAAATACATGGCTTTAGTGTAAAAACGTTAGTCTGTGCTTATTCGCGTTGGATTTATGCGTTGCATTTGGCTGGCTTGGCTGGCCGGTGGCGGTTTAACCATCGAGGAGCTACTGTGCTACTTTGACGTTCGTCTAACCGCGATAAATATTATTTTGTAGGATTTAGCCATATTGGCGGAAAAACATGTTTGACATCATTTAACCCAGTTTTCTCGTAATGTTACATTGTTACTTTGCGAAAAAAAATATAAATTACGTGATATTTGCCGAGAACCTCCCTCCCCCCACGTGAGATTGGGTGAGATTCGACTCGACCCCCTCCCCCCCCTAAACGCCTCACGTAGTTAATGGACGCCCCCAAAGACATACCGCGGCCCCTGGCACACAGGCAACTGAGGGAACACGGGTGGGTTTTAGTCAGTAAAAGTCTGACACGCCCTCCCGCTCCACCCAGAGCGGGAGAAGTTATTTGACGAATTCCCACCCAAAAAAAAAAAATGGGACACTGACCCGAAAATTTCAAAAAAACAAAAAAAAAATAGTTTCGCAGGCTACTTTAGAGCATCCATCTTAACTTGACCTTATGTACAACATGTAACATATTAACTTGACCCTATGTACGACCTGAAACATAATTAACGCGGGACCTCATACACCCTAATTACAGTATTGCGTTTAAAGCATAATACAAAAACCAAAACGTTTTTTATAAGCTAACTGCTAGCATTACTTTATGCATTTAAAATTGAGAGTTATTGCCCTGAGATAAGATTAATTTTTTTTTGGTTTTCTTTGGCTCAATCGGCGGTAGGTATGGTAAAATGCATATTTTTTTAAATGCCCATATTGAAAGTTACTAAAATCGATTTATTAATAAATTAGGAACAAACTACTATCAGGTATTGCGTTTATTCTGTTAAACCCAAACCAATAGTCACATTTGCAAAGATTTGCTAGCCAATTTCATTTGAACTTGTGTAGGTAAGTGGATCGCAGGGGCTCTCCTTTGAAATAATCGACACATTTTTCGAACATATGAAGCAATGGTTTAGCATTCTGTTTCAAAACGAAACAGATAATGATTGATCGTGATTTACGCAATTAGGGTGCTGTATCCTAATACAGCACCCTAATTTGTTACGTTCCGCGAATTATATTTTAATCAACATACAACCTGTCATTGATTTGCAAATTGCAAAAGACTTAGTAAAGAGTTTCTCGGGGTAGGTACGAACAAAATCAGTCGTGGTGAATTTTTACTAAAATAACCTACGAAAGTAATTTTAAGAAAGTTCTACTATATTAGAGTATATTATAATAATATAAATGTGAAAGTTTGTATGTTTAAGTTTGTTACTCAATCACGCAAAAACGGCTGCACGGATTTGGATGAAATTTGGCATATCTACAGATAGTTTATAACCTGGAGTAATACATAGGATATTTTTTATTCGACATCCACTCGGGCGAAGCCACCCGCAAAAGTTAGTCAGCCATAATAAACCTAGACACAATAACAATACCATGTAATAAGTACCCACTAATAGTAAGGTAATAACAATACCTATAATAGTAAGTTACATGCACATAAGCCACGTACAGCGTCTCAGCCACACAATAGTCAAAGGCAGTGTTAACAATGATAGATCAGACTAATGATCACCAGACGTTAGTACTCCGAATCATTGGTCTTGCTATCGGACTGTACGTCAGGACCTACGTAACAATACGTTTGGACCAGGATTGCGTATAAATGTTATCTACAGATAAGGGATGTTACACACATGTTTGGGTCGGCACATTTGATTCGCAAGAATTTGTTGAACAGCAAGATGTTGAATCAAAATTCATTTATTCAAACTAAGCTGAGAATCAGCACTTTTTGTACGCAAATATTACATATAAGTCACCCAAACGGGTTACCTCTTTGTGCAGAGCCGACTCAAACATGATAAAGCGCAAGTAATTTGCCGATCGTCACGCTAACAGTTTTTAACTGACTTGAGGTTCTCAATTCGTCGGAACCTTTTTTTTCTTTTTTTTTTGTATGTTCCCCGATTACTCGAAGATGGCTGGACCGATTTAGATTTTTTTTTTGTTTGAAAGGGTATACTTCCCAGGTGGTCCCATGATCATCAAGTCAGGATCTGATGATGGGATCCTGGAGAAATAGAGAGAACTCTTCAAATTTTATAGGCACACGAATCGATTTAGGTATTTTTTGGAAGAGTACTTTCTCGGAGTGGTCTCATTTCAATTTGGTGAAGATCTGATGAAGAACTTTGGAGAGAGGCAACGGAACTCCTCAATAAATGATAGCAAATGGACTGGGATTGCTGAAATCTCATGTCTGTCTATTGCTTACACCGGTTCATAACATAACATCACGCCGGTATGCTGTGAAGGGGTAAGCAAATGTGAACCACTAAAAAGTGAAAAAAATTACTTTTTCCAAAAAAAAACAACCGATTTCCAAAAAAACACTACAAAGTGAAAAATAACTTTACTTTCCGAAGGCGGTGACAAAAAATTCAAATACAACTCCAAAGACACCGACTTCCGAAATTAAAGTTATTTTTCACTTTGTAGTGTTTTTTTGGAAGTCGGTTGTTTTTTTTTTGGAAAACGTTTTTAACTTGATAGACAGCTGAGCTGCTGAGGAGTTTGTTGTGCCACCACGCTAAAGCACTGGGTAGAGGTGAAGGGCGGACGTTTTGGAGGGACTGTCTCATGTAAGTTTGAGTTTCGAATAAAATATTTTTTATTTTGACTTTTAAAGCAGTCTGGGCAGCATACTCACTTGCAGGGTGTAGACATTGGTGTCGCCGGTCCGCGCCGCAGACACCGTCAGCCGGACGCCGCTCGCATCATCCGAAGCCGTGAACCGTTCATCTAGCGACGCTCCGGCGCGGCTCCTGTACATCGCACAGCAATATTTTATTATTAAGAAAGGCTCGTAAGGAAAGGACGATTTTAATTTGATTTGAAATTAAAAGTTTGCTATGAAATTATGAATAGGTACTGCACTTTTACTGAAATATTACACCAACTTTAAAATGATATTCTCCTTTTGTTATTTTATTTAAGCAAATTGGTGTGTCACAGCTGGGCAACGGCCTCGCCTAAAAATTCCACGAAATAATTATCGTAAAATAAAAAAATACTTACAACAATACATCATGACAAAATAGTTTTTCAATATGAGACTACTCTATGGCATTCTATGAATTTTCACAATATAAACATTGACATAAAGATGAAAAATGACATGATACGTATGAAGTATTCGTATTTGTTATGTGATATAACCCTTCAACTGACTGACGTCAAATGGAAAAATCGAGAAAGTTTGCGCGTGACCTAGATCTAGGTCACGCCCCTTCTAGGTCCCCTTGCGTTTAAACCCCGATTTCTCGCAATTTTACTATGAAACTCATATGAAACTGCAACTGTTTCGGAATGTATACTATATTTACTATTCAGTGTATGACTTTCATGTAATTGGGTTTACAATAAAATTAGTATGTTTCAAATTACAACCAAGTGTTGTGTGAAAGTGTGTTGTGAAAGGATAATGAAACATGAAAGACACAGACACTGTTACACTTAGATACTCTAATTTATAACACAACGATCCAGTGAGACAGACGGGCGTACAATTACTATATACCTATATGTAACTACAAAACTTTACAAACCGCCGTCAAATGTGTACCAAACTAAAGCTATGGCTGCAGCGGTGGCCGCCAAATAGCGTCCACAATTTACCGTCGGATGACGTCATTGAAACGTAATTTATGAAATTAAAAGCACAACGAGGGATTTGCAAAATAATTGCAATTGTAGTTTCCTCGATAGAAAAAACACCAAATTAATCTCTTAAAAACAAAATAAACCCTTGGGAAATACTTGGGTAAATACTTCACGGAAGATTTATAAAAACAACAAAACTGTGTGTTTTTTTTATACCCTCATCACCCTAGCATCATCTGCCTAGCCTTTTCTTGACTAAGTTGGGATTGGCTTCCAGTCAAACCGGTTGCAGCTGAATACCGGCATTTCACATGGAGCCTAGCGACTGCCTATCTGACCTCCACAACCCAATTACTGGGTAATACGATACCCCTTGAGAAGACTGGTTGTTAGACTTCCGGGCTTCTGACGACCCGTAACGACTGTCGAAGATCCACAAATGACAGCCGGGTCCAACGGCATTTTTTGAATAGTAGTATTATTATTTTTGAATAGTAGTATTATTATTTTTGAATAGTAGTATTATTATTTTTGAATAGTAGTATTATTATTTTTGAATAGTAGTATTATTATTTTCGAGTGAAGGAAAACATCGTGAGGAAACCGGCATGTCTATAGTACCAAAAATTCGAAAGACATTTACCAACCCGCACTCGGCCCGCGTGGTGGATTACGGCCTGCTTCCCTCTCACAGAGAGGAAGCCTGTGTCCCAGCAGTGGGGACATTATACGCTGATTATGCTTAATAAGAGTGGTTGTCAGAGTTTCGATGACCAGTAACGACTGTCAAAGATCCACAAATGGCAGCCGGTAATACTTTATTGAACTGTGGTCGTGGCTTTACTATTTAACTCGGCATCAATACGGTGCCATACGTTTCCTAAGCCCGTCGGTGTGGCGGCGCGGCGCGGCGCGGCGGTGCGGTGCACGCGCGATATTTATTCGAGTACACAAACATGCGGTGCGGCTCCGGCATCATGAACAGGAAAAGCCTAAGTGGCAATAAAGCGTCGCTGACGTAATTAGGCTCCACCTTAGGAAAATAATTTTTAAAATGAGCTCGGTGCAACGTTGCTGCATCGTGCCTTACTCAATTGGTTACTTGCATCGCAACATCGTCTACCTGACATTTTCCTAACTTCATTAGGGTTGGCTGAGTATCGGTACTTTAGGTACATGAAGCGACTACCTACCTGACCTCCACAACCTAGATACCAGTTAACACGATACCCCTTAGTAAGACTAGTTGTCAGATTCTCAGGCTTCGGATAGTCGTTACGGATAGTGTAAAGACTATCAGAGATCAAGGAAGCATGTCAGCCGTGACCGTGCTTTCCGAGGCACGGAGCAGTCTTGGTATGTAAAGATATTCACCCTTCCACGGACCAACCGCGGCAAGCGCAGCTTAACCTGAACGATCGACCCGTGCGGCTATGCATTTAACATTTTTGAAATGTCTATTTGTTTTCATAATACGAAGGTTATATCTAAATTAGCGCGCGAAAAGCTAGAGCCGCCAGGCTTCAATTAACGCTGGAAGTTCCGTGCGCTCTTATTTCCATAATGATACCGTTTTATGATACCGTAAAGTCAAAACCCGGTGCCATCATTTTCATGATAGCCGTTACTGGCCGTCATGAAAGTCACCGATAACTTACTAATATCTGCCGAAGATCCGAAAAAATATATCCGTAAACAATCCAATGTACAGTCTCCCTTAAATCGAAGTCGACTGGGCTTGCACGGCGCATAGAAGATCATGGAACCGTGTGCAAAACAATAGGGCAGAACCGGCGAGCGGCTAGGGTTTCAAAGAGGTCGCCAGCTTGATATCTAGCCTACACAGTCACACAAACGTCAAAGGAACTTCAAGATAGATGCACAAAAGCCAACTACGACTTAGTTCATTTTGGAGTTAGGGAGACAGATAGCTGCCAGGTTGAATGCTATGACGTTTTGGTAGGTAGATTAGTAGATGAAATGTCATTTAACAAAAGTTACCGCGATATGGTAGACTCCGAAATTCAAATTTTCCACTCCATTTGAAATAAGATTAGACATTTAAGACATTTAAACAAACCTTTTTTACAGTCCGTTCAACTCATTCTAACTTCTATACCGTAGGCATAAGGATGGCATTAAAAGCAAAAAAGTAGTTACAATACCAACTGTTTACTGCAGCTGCCATGTGCCATGCCACCAACGCAATAGAAGTTCAAATCGGTTGATCGGACTGTAAAAAAGGTTTCGTTAAATGTCTAATCTTATTTCAAATGGAGTATACGTATTTTGCCATTTGCAGGAGGGCAATTGCGTAATACCTGTGCGTAATACGGTATCAGTAGAAATCGTTTTCATTTTGACAGTTCCACAATCATGGCGTTGTTTGTGTACGTTGCTAAGCAGATATTTTTTTCGAACTACTAAAGAATTGATTAGCAAACCTTCAAAATAATTTTGAGTGTTAGCGTATACTTAGGTTGACCAAAATATGATCCGACTATTCATTTTATTTAAATTGTGACTAATTCATGAAAAGTCATTCAATGGGATTAAAAAGATTATAATTCGGTAAATAAATAGGTTCCTGTGTGGTACGTGTTACTGTAGCGAATCACATTAACGTCCATTTTGGTGTTTGGAAAACAAATGTAGGTAATCGTTGGAATGGCACTGAGGCCCGTATTACAGAACCCTTACTTAAGGTGAATCTAGTCGATATTTTTTCCATACAAACTTCGGGAGTGTAGGTTTTATTCCACTGTTCGACAATGTACATAAAAAATTAAACATGGTATAGTTTTGTCTTATTATTAATATTGTCTGTGCGGAAACAGAATGACAAAATAAAAAGCTATTAAAAAGTTAGGACCCAACAAAGATTCGTTTTTCTTGCTAATTTAACCTAACCTTGGGCGTGTTTAAGTAATAAAATACATAAAAGTGGAAAATTTCCAAAACCAAGTCAGTACAGACAAAGCTCAAATATCGAAAAGTTCAATAAACTTTATTGGTCATTGATTTATGCAGTGTTTTTTTTCATAAAACTCGGTCTTATGAAGGACTTTTCTGAATTTTTCACGCGACTGTTTTACAATAAATGATCCTGCATCTCACTCAATAACATAGTGGGTGTAGACTAGCGTCTAACCGCTCATCACTGATACTATCTCTGTTGGACACGATGCCTGGTGAGACAGCGTGCTTTTTAGCCAGGCAGTGAGTTCGAGCCCGCGACTAGATTCCCCTTAAGGCTCAAGCATTACAAAAAAATAGTTTCAACCAACCAAAACTGCCTCGTTGCACTCGAGCATAAAATCCTGGGTTAGATTCTCAGATCGAGCAAAATTAGTAGTTATGTCAAGAGTTATGAGGAGTTAGTAGGTTTTCCATCAGGGATTTCCCAGTAGTATCCCGAAGTCTGGATTTGTGCCCGATTGATGGCTTTAGGGTCGCTCTCTATTACATGGGCCTCAAACATAACTGGCGAAATGTGGGTGTCGCAGCCATCTGGTTAAATTAGCCAGCTAATTGGACGCCTAGGCAGTTCATTAAACGCCGGCATCCAATTAAATAGCTAAAGGACAACTAGCCAAGTCATGGCTGAATGTCGTGTAGTAATTTAGTTAAATATTGGATATTGATGAATTTGTGATGTTTGATCAGGGTGACGATGAGTTCACAAATTACGTGCGGCTACTTTTTACCTACCTACCACTAAGTAACTAGATAGTAATAGTGAAATGTTTGTTCACAAAAAAAGTACATAACACGAATAATATCTACTCAATAATAATTAATGCAGTCAGTAAATTCAGTCAGCGAAAACTTGCAGAAGACGTAGTATTATTTGGCACCTCCATGTTTTCATTCTATTATGCCAATATCACACTTTAATTTCACTGAAAAATTGCACACAAGTACGAAAAAAATAACATTCACGGTTTGCACTATTGACGTCATATTTGTTTTGGTGACTACTAGCGCCGCAGTGGAAAAAAAAACTGAACTAAATTCAATAAGTACGCCAAGTTGTTAAGCTTTGAATGATTCTAGTTCAATTAACTATCGGCCTAGGCATCCACCTGGATGCCGGCGTTTAATGAACGGCCTAGGCGTCCAATTAGCTGCCTAATTTAACCAGATGGCTGCGACATGGGTATACCATAGATATACCTCTGCTCAAGCCTTCGGAAAAACAAGGTGTTGTGTTGGTGTTGTGTGTTATGTGTAGTTTCAACCAATCAAATGTCTTAAACTTGAATCAGTATTTATTATTTTGTGTCCGATTTATTTTTGCAAATTAGTTTTCCTTATTCAGTTTCTCACTAATGTGCACTTATTCCATTCGACACGTATGTTATTTTTAACGCTGCTTTTCGAGCGTGACTACAAAACGATCGTATGAATTATACAATCATAACGATCTGATTCTTGACGGTCCACTTAGAGTGAGTTGCACCAAGAGCTACGTTATAGTTGTCGTCAAAGTTAATAATAACGGTAACATTAACAATAACTATAGAATAAAACTTCCTGCTGTTGCACCGTCATGTCAAATGTGAAAGTTAAAGTTAAAAGGGTGACAAGTGAGAAGGCGTCTTGTTTTCCCAAAATGTTCGTGGGTAATTTTTTTAGCAATGGCAATATTTCAAGTTTGTTGTCATCACGCTGTCAAAGACCGCCAAACTCAAATTCACAGCGCATCAGGTCAAATTGTTTTCCAGCGGGATTTACATGATTTTAGGCTTGATATTTAAATTAAACACTATTTTGCTGTAAAATATTATAAGTAAGCAAAGTTTGTGCAAAATATGGAGAGTTCAGGAGGAATACCAAATAGCAATTTACTCCACAACTTCAATACAAAGTGAGTATAGTTTTTATAATATTATTTCTTCGGTTCCTGGTTCCTTCTGAATAATAAAAATACGTTACTTATTGCATACAGACGTATGCGAATCACATTTATTATTACATAAATACCTACATAGGTATTTAAGTATTAATAAATGTAATTCGCATACGTTATATATACGCATGTTATATTTAAGTGACTGAACGTGCGATTATGTTACACTTTAGAATCTATCCACAGCACAGAATGTTTTTGTTGTTCGTTTATTAATTATTAAACTGTGTTTTCAGAGAAAGAAGTTGTAATTTTAGCCAGGAAGAAGTTAAGAAATTACAGATCCTTGTCGAAAAATACAAAAATATTTTGATGTGCAAAAAAACCGATGGGACTAGCACAAAACAAAAAGAAATAGTATGGGACAACATTGAAAAGGAATTTAATGCCACTGGGCAAATACCAAGGACGACGAAACAATTAAAATATAAATTTGAAAATATGAAAAGAAATGCGAAAAAGGTGAACATTCCATTTTTTTCCATAAACCATGTATTTTTAACTTGACTGCCCAAAGAGATGTCAGCACCAAATGGTGGGGTCCGCAAGGGCCGATGCCTGCCAGGGGTGCGGGTTGTTCGAAAGAGTTACCGCGGCCCCTGGCACACAGGCAACTGAGGGAACACGGGTGGGTTTTAGTCAGTAAAAGTCTGACACGCCCTTCCGCTCCACCCAGAGCGGGAGAAGTTATTTGATGACTTCCCACCCAAAAAAAAAAGCTTGTATCATTTATGCACGTGTTTGTTCCTTTATTCCACGACTAGTTCTAAACATCTGCACCTATTTGAAAGTAGGTACTTATGTGGTATTTTATTATTGTTATAATTTGTTTGCAGGAGGCCACAAGGGAGCGCCAAGAAATGAGACGCACAGGAGGAGGTAAACCTCCCGCTCTCCTTCCAGCATCAGAAGATGCTACTGACTGGTTACGGTCAATGATGTCGACTTCAATAAGCGGAAATGAATCGCTTTATGACGATGATGTAATAACTCCTAATTTAGTTTCTGTGAGTTACTATTATGATTGGTTCAAATAATACTATTACCTCTCATCATAATCAGCCTATAACGTTCCCACTGCTAGGACACAGGCCTTCTCTCCGTGAGAGGAAGTGAGCCGTAATCCACCACGCGGGCCCAGTGCGGGATGGTAAATGTCACATGTCTTCGAAGTTTTAGTTCTAAGACATGCCGGTTTCCTCACGATGCTTTCCTTCACCGTTTTGAGAACAGTGGTGATGAAACAAAGTAAAGCGCCTGCCTGGGTTCGAACCCAGACATACAAATCGTAAGTAGGCGCCGTTACCACTGGGCCACCGCTGCTCTATTACCTCTGTATTTGTAAGTAATTGAGATTATATAAATAAATTTATTTATACCTAATTGTTTCAGGGCCAAAATAATGACAACAACTTAACTATAGTTAATTCAGATGTTGATGAAATTTTACTAACAAAAAAGGTATTCCAGTTTGATCATGTTTTACCATTTGTTGCCTATGGTTTTCTTATAAGTATCATGAGTATAAGTTTTTGTAATGGCATTTTTATTACAGAAACCGACTCTGGATAGCAATGCGACTGTTTTAACGGATACTGATTATGCAACTTATAATTTACCACAGGTACGTAGGTGAGACCATTTTAACTATAGAAAACATGCTGCCCATGACCACCTATTAGTATTTTTATTGGTTATTTACAGAATGCAGAGATGGATATAGAAAAGCCTAGTGATCTTATAATTGAAACACCCTTTGACTGCAGTACACCGCATTCTTCTCTGAGGAAACCAATGGCACAACCACTCAGGAGTGAGTAATTTATGTTTTGATTTATTTCTTACTAGCTTTTGCCCGCGGCTCCACCTGCGTGGATGTTGGTTATCGCGTAAAAAGGTAGCCTATGTCCTTCTTTATATCCCGGGCTATATCTCTGCTAAATTTCATGACGATCGGTTATGCGTTTTTGGGGGGACAGCGTAACAGACAGACAGGCAAACAGTGTTACTTTCGCATTTTTATAATATTAGTAAATGAGTAAATAGGGATTCAGTAAATTTGCTAACCACATATCCAAATCTGAAAGTTTAATCGGGATGATTCTATGCTTCTATCATTAGAAGAAGCAAACAAGATATGAGCTAAGAGTAGGTATAATAATATGAAGCTACTGTTTCTTATTGTATCTTATCCATTATTTTTGTTTCAGGAAAAATCCAGAAGAAACAGGATGACAGTATTATAAAGAGGGCATTGCGAGAACAAAAACAATCAGTTTTAAAAGAGCTTAATGAAATTGAAATGGATAAAATCAGAACAAGCATTCGAAACCAAAACGAGCTTCATAGACAATTGATGCAACACAACGACGAGAAGCATACACTAGAACTACAACTTCATCGCCAATTAAAGCGACACAATGAGGAGAAGTATAAGCTAGAACTAGAGAAACTAAAATTGGAAATCGATATTCTTAAGAAAAATGTTAATAAGTAAACAACTTGTCTATGTAACTCATTTTAGTTTCGAATGCTTGTTCTGATTTTATCCATTTCAATTTCGTTAAGCTCTTTTAAAACCGATTGTTTTTGTTCTCGCAATGCCGTCTTTATAATATTGTGTTTCTAACTTATTTTAAGCAAGTAAATTATTTGGTAAAATGAATGTAACAAGTATATTAGGTGTAATTGACATGTATGCAAATAAAATACGTTATTTTTTCAATTTTGCCTAGACTATTTTATTGTTTTCTACCCACGTGCTAACCTACTAAAATAATTGTTAATCAACATATTTCTGTTGTGTTCGTCATTATTGCTACTGGCAAGTGGACGTGCAAATAATTCCTCTTCATCAGAAGAATCCTCATCGTGATGGCGCTCGCGTAGAATTGGCATAGGGTCTCTGGATTTCTTGCAAATATTGTGCAGCACTGCCATTGCAACAATGGCAGCTTGAGCTCTTCTTGGATCAGTGCGGAGTTTCCATGATAAAGAAGGGAACCTTTTCTTCCAGCAGCCAAATGTCCGTTCAATCACATTTCTGGTTCGAATTTGGCTTTCATTGTAAAGCCGCTCCGCTTCTGTGGTTGGATTGCGCAGAGGGGTGAGCAAATACGGTTTGATAGCATACCCTTTATCTCCTAGTAACCAAAAACTTCAAACTCACCGTCTTCTAAGCGTCCTTTAATCACGCTACTATTGAATATGTGGCTGTCGTGGCAGCTCCCTGGCCAACGTGCCACAATATTATTTATGTACAATTGTGCGTTACAGATTACCTGCACATTCATAGAAAATACCTGTTTTCTATTTCTATAAATTTCAGCATCCATTCCACCCGGAGATTTAATGGGAATATGGGTGCAGTCAATGGCTCCTATTGTTTTTGGGAACGCACTTATTTCATAAAATAATTTTGCTTCCTTGTCCATATTTTGACCACTAGGCATTACCACACACTGTGATCTCAACCCGGCAATAGCTCTGCTCACACGATGTATGATTCGACATACACTGGATTTATGAACGCCTGCAGCATCACCAATACAACGTTGGAAAGAGCCACACGCATAGAACTCCAGAGCCATTAGTACTTGCTGTTCCGGCGTTATAGCGTTATTCCTGCCAAGAATGAAATGATAAACATTAGATATAATACATAATATTAGAAAGATTAAATGGACTGAATATTATAGGATTTGTCGTAATATAATACCTACTTGCGCAGTTTATTTATTAGGTATTCCCTATGATGTTATAAATTATAGTCACAGGATAGTCACAAGGTAGGTAATTAATATAATAATATGGAAAATACTCACTTCATGGTTCTTGTTTTCAGCAAAGGTCCTAAGCTAGAAGCTAGCGCCCTTGCCAAGGTCTTTGAAACCCGGAATCTGTCCAAAAATTCATTCTCATCCCACTTTAGAAATCGATCAATGCGAGGGCGATAAACTTTTCTCTTCCTAACTGGCAAATTGAATTCACTATTGGTGTCACTATCATCGCTAGAAGAGCTCGATTCCCACAATATATCGCGGAGTAAAGACATACTAATTTCGTTTCAATGGTTTATTCAATATTTTTATAGGTTACAACTGCAAATCAGATGATCCTACAATGACACAAACCATAACTATAGCCCTTAACCGCCCGAATTTGAGCGGTTAATGTTATCGTTATTTGTGACGTAATTTTAACAATTGTTAAATTGGTGCAACACTAATATTTCGCTTAACCGGGGATTTGACGGCTGTCACGGCGTTGGTTATCGTTAAAGTTAGTTGGTGCAACTCACTCTTAGTGTTTAAAAGCTTCAAAAATAATACTTTAATTAGTACCAGCTGTCGTGATTTCATTGATTTAGTTCGGAAAAATATATTATACTAAAGAAGAAGCAAACAGGCGCGACACCTAAAGAACAAGTTTCCATGATGCTTCATAGAAAGTGAAGTTTCATAGGAATTGTTCTACGTGAGTCCCGTCACCCTGTCAGGAGCCTGTATACCGAATGATAATGTCCACTGTGGCAGCACTGTTAAGGTATTATCATGAATTGTAACAGTATTTTTAGGTATGGTATCATTAGGCATTCGAATGTGTTATTGTACTTTGGCAACACTATTGCACATTGGATCACCTTTGATGCATAACCATATCCATCAAATAATTTTCATAATCGATCCACAATAGCCGGAGATATCGCGGAAAAATATACAGACTATGTAATTGAGAACCTCGTCTTTTTTGAAGTCGATTAAAAATAAAGATCACTGTGATTTTGAGAGTGAGATAAAATTACGGTGAAAAGAAAGAAAGAATGAAAAAGTATTTATTGTGACTCGTATCGGAAAATCACTTGCTAAACTAAACACACAATCGTACAACAATTAAAAAAAAAAAAAACTTAGAACTAAAAAATAAAAGAGCAAGTCCTGCACGAGGCCAAAAGGCTCCTACCTCAGCACAAAACACAAACGCTAAACATTTATTCCAATTAAACCATTTACAGGCACTTTTGGATTCTCAAAGAGTCGGTCAGTCAGAGAGTTGAAGCTAGTTGCCCATTCCAAATCGTTAGATTGTCTATGGAGAAGAACAGACAAGAAACTCCAAGGACACTCTTTTAAATTATGATATTGCACAATCCTGCACCCACGGATATCGAGGGATATGCTTTGGGGGCGTGGCACGTGCCGCCTCGATAGTATAAAATTGGTAGTATGTTCGAACGGCGGCTGTACGCTTCATTCAGTCGCTTTGCAACTGCGTACGTAAAAATATAAGATAAAAAATAAGCCGTGGGAGTAAAGAGGTGGCCTTTCTCAACCGACGAACTTTATTTCGTAAATGTAAGTTCTACGCTGACACAATTACGATTACCATCGACAAGCTAACAAGAAGTAGACTATACTCCATAGGTTTAGGTAATTAAATAAAGGTAAACAAAAAAGAAAACACGAGACTCATAGATGCGAAACCTTTTATTTCAAATTTTAAAATCATATTATTTATAGTCATATAATAATAGGCTGTATTCTGAATCTGAATCAGAATCTAATGAACTATCTGTCACAATAATAATAAATTGTTTCGTTGTATCATCAATTATTTTGCTAGCTATAATATAAAATCGAAACGCACTCGCAAAATCGTAAATGTCGATTGTTGAGAGCGCTGTCAAAGGCGGCTGGTTAACCGACTAATACTTGCCACTTCAGTTGCCATGCTACATCACAGTTGTACTTTTCAATTCAGCAATTCGTTGTATTTTCTAAAAGGTTTAGGGAACCCGTCATTTTGGGCTCTTAACAATAGGCAGATTACAAAGTATTATATTATTGTAATAAATTAATGTAACTAAAAATTTGTGCTTAAGTAGTTACATCTAGGAAGAGTAGTTTAAGAATAAATGATAATTATTATTATACATTAATAAAAGAGGAAACTATCGTAGATAGAAAAAAAAGTTCTTTTTACACAGTATTTTTAAACAACAACGTGTCAACTAAAAAAAAAACCCTTTTTACGATTTGTTTACCTTTATTTAACTACCTAAACCTATGGAGTATAGTCACAGATTATGCAATTAGTCCTAAATAGAGATGACGCAGTGATGAATGGAAACGGTTGGCTGGTAAAGCTAATTTATTTCTAGTTACGCTCAACCGTCGTCGTGTGATATTTAGATTTGACGGCCTACTGACTCGAACAGCACTGAACGAATAGACGCAAATATTCTGGGAATTTAGAGTGCGCGTTTTAATTTTACGGATAAACTCTTTCAGACTACATTTTAGTTGAAGGAATGAATGTTATCAATTACTGTCATAAACTGAAAATACGCTTTCGGTTTTATTGAACATACTTAGATATACTAATGTAAAGTTGTAATGTCATATTACAAAGGACTTTTAATTTATATGTGAAAGGTTCATTTCGTAACCAGAAATTAAAGTGCCGGAAAAAAATTAGCTGTTTTCATATGGGAAGTGGAAATTACACTTTAAACATTTTTTAATAGTACACACTGCTACACATCAAGCTATACATTTCCAGATTACGCTGATCTCGCACTGTACGGAAATCCTATACAATGCGAGATCAGCTTATACTGGAATTGTATAGCTTGATGTGCAGCCGTGTGTACAACGCAAGTCTACGATTAACCCTCTAGCTGCTGTTTGAGAATGAAGGTGTACCAGAGAAATCATATTTTCGCCAACAATAATTTGGACATTCGTTTAAAGACGCAAATAGGTGTTGTCTATGGTATAAATGGACATGATAATAGATTCACAATGTTTTTATTCACCGTTTTGAGAGCAGTGATGATGTTTATGAAATAATTTACACAAAGTAAAGCGCCATTCTGGGGGCCTACTCCCTAAGCACGAAATCCGTAGTTTCGGTCGAAGTAACGGGCGTTTTCAACTCCATAAGACTTACGGACGTATGATTAGTTTGGAGCCCGAACTAAGAATGAATGACAACACGATTTGACAGCTGTCCCTACTCCCGATATGTGTTTGCCCGTCCATGAGGTTAGTTAATTGGCTGTAGGATCCACAAAGAAGTTTCGAACTACTTTCGGACGGGTCCGTATCTTCTTTGACGGAGTTACAGAGTATGCCCCCTGGTTCGAACCTACGACCTACAACTTGTAAGTGGCGGCCGTTACCACCACGTGGGCGAGCATTGCTCTCTAGGTATAATTAATGTCATAACCAATAATTAATGTACCTTTTTATATCTATTTCTATTTCAAATAGGTTGATACTATTTAGATACCTAACATTTATTCTCCACGGACATGACACAGCAACAAAAATCACAAAGATATAATAATAATAACTTATTTCAAGTTAGCCATTAAAAGGCCCGATTCAACGTCAATATTAACACAAAAATTATAGCAACTTTATAGCTAGATCTAGCAATTTTTCGGTGCCAAACAGCTACATTTTAAAAAACTTGTAGCTAAAAAAATCAAGCAACTTTTCACATGACATAGGGACTAAATGCTTACGAGACTTTGCATCACTGATTTTAGAAAGAAAATTGCAGCCAATGCTTAAACTGTATATTTCCTTAAGAAAACAATATTACGCTGAGCATACCGAAAGAACTACCTACCCCATACATTTCTTATGGTCGAACATACATGCATAAACGCAGGCCTTCTTCCAATGGGGGTGACTACAGAAAGCCACCTGGTACGATCCTAACACACTCCTGATTGCTTCATACATCTGGTCATGCACGCACGCCGGTTTCTAGTGCTATGTGCACTTGTGAAGTTACTCGTGTACTTGTGAACATAATCCAGCAATGCATATGTAAGCTATCACGCCCTTAAGGTGAACCTAGTCCACATTTTTTGCATACAAACTTCGGGAGTGTTTTGCTCCACTGTCTGACATGGCACATCCAAAGTAAAATATGATATCGTTTTGTCTCATTATTAATATTGTCTGTACGGAAACAGAATACTAAAATAAAAACCCATTAAAAAATTAGGAGCCAACAAAGATTAGTTTTTCTTGCTAATTTTACTTAACTTTGGACGTGTCTAAGTAATAAAAGAAGTGTAAAATCTCCAAAACCCGGTACCGACAAAGTTCAATTATCGAAAAGTTCAATAAACTTTATTGGTCATTGATTTATGCATTGGCTTTTTCATAAAACGCGATCTTCCAAAGGACTTTTCTTCATTTTTTCGCGTATTTTTACTATAAATTATCCTGCATCTGACTCAACAACGTTGTGCGTCTACACTAGCGTCTAACTGCTCATCACTGATACTATCTCTGTCGGACACGAAGCCTGGTGAGATAGCGTGATTTTTAGCCAGGCCCACCAGTGAGTTCGAGCCCGCTACCAGGAGGCTCTTATTTTGGTATACGCTTTATTTTTTATTTATTTTTCTTTTATTCTTTGTGATCGAGTTAAAGTTTTCATTTTATTTGTTGGTATATTGGCATGGCTGGCTGACATATTATGTATGACTAATTATTTGATTAATGTTCCGTGTCTCGTAATGTTTATATTACTTTGTCTATGTATGTATAGAATCAAGTCTATCCGAGTAAACAGACAGCTGTGCTTCTTCTTCCCATCTAAAGCATTAGGAAGTTGTGACGGGTGGGCGTTTTTGGGGGGACTGTCTTATGTATTTTGACGTTCCAAAAGTGCTGATTCTCAGCCTTATTTGAATAAATGACTTTTTTTATTTATTTTTATTTTATGCACCTGACCTTTCTGGAGAACATCACCACTACTACTACGGTCACCATTAATGTCCTCCAAGGGCGTCCCTTCCCGGCGTTCCCGGGAATTCACATGTGCCATAATAATATCTTATATTAGGCGCTTTTCATTCATCCTCTCAACATGAGCAAACCATCTAATCATACTCTTTGCTTTTTTGGTAAATACTAACTCTTTGAAACCGCCCCGTTGCCTCTCATTTTCTCAGTAAATAAATAAATATTTATTAATTAAGTGTAAGTCTTGTACCTTTACAGAAGCTGCACGTACGTCGTAGGGAATCAGCTATGCAAACAATCCATTAGATTAGAAGTCCCAAGGAAAACCAACCGGTGCCATTTAAAATTAGCTCGTTTGCATCATTCCTTACATTAAGTGTTTGCTAGCCCACACTTTATATTAAAAGAGAAATTGAATTGTTTTTTTTTAATAGGTTGGTAGGTAGTTTATTATCATTATGTGTTGTCCCTCTCACAGAATGGAGGTTCGTGTCCCGCATTGGGAACATTATAGGCCGATTACATCGTGTGTTGTACAGACGCCAGGACATAAAGTTACCCCAAACTGTACATTTTTTCCAATTGAACATGAACCTTATGCTTATGTGATAAAGTTGAAAATCTTCAAATAAATTTGACAGATTGGGGTAGCTTGCTGTGCTGGCTGGCGTCTTTACAGTCGAGTTCATTAATATATTGGCACTGTCAAGGATTCAAAATATTGTGAGCGTTGGATAACTCAATAGGTTCTATAGAACCTATAGATCAAAAATATATGTCCTCATGTGAACGGTTCAATAATAATATATGGTGTGCATTAGGAAATAACATGAAAAATTATGAGAAAAGCTTTTTCACAAGTGGTAGCGATGGGCGTTGAATGAACGGACTAGTTAATTCGACCGTCGACGTACTGTGAACGAATCGACGGTTCACCGATAATCGATGGACTAGTCGAATCCGTAGACGCCTATGACGGCGTTCACGGCGTATTGGCGTAACTGAAACGTTGAACGTGACGACCGGCGACCGTCCGTCGCGAGAACGTTGATTCATTCGAACGCGCGCCCTTAGAAATTAAATAATCGTGCAAACATTTTTTAATTTTAAATCTAGTACGCGGAAGTTGATATTTGTACGGGTCAAATAAAATTACTGTTATGCGAAGGAAAGGATGCAGTTATGGTAGTTTCGCGTGTGCGAAAGAGGATGGCAATGGACTGCTCGGACGATGCGAGACAAACCCGTTTGTACAAGTACAAACAAACGGGTTTTGTTTGTGTTTTTCACATTGCTTATATTTTTTAATTTTTGTCGTTCATTGTTTGACTATTTGCGCTCAAGCTCAGAGTTGAACCGGTGCATAATTACGAAAGTACTGAGCTTTTTCGAATGCTATAAGATTAACTGGTTTTGTATACATAATTATATTCATTTAATTAATGTAAATATTTGTAAAATTGTAAATACATAGTCCCTTCAGTGTCGTTATATAGAGTTTATACTGTTTTTAATAATAAAAAATATTAATGTATACCTACCTACATAAAATCAGTTGATCTTCTATATACGCCAGAATAGAATAGTGAATACAACTTTATAATTAACTGTATTCAGTATTCAGCTTGGAAAAGTATGAAGGGAAGTTGAAATGAATATAGGTACCTACAGCACGCAGAGACAAGTCTTCCGCCTGCGTCACCGCCGCTGTAGAAAGTCGTCGCAAAGTTTATAAAGTTGACGCGTAAACTAGTCGACGAATCGTGTTGCTCGACGAGGTGGGCAAGCTCTTTGAAAGAGTAATTGCAGACCACCTCGTCGGGCGGCTGGTGCGGGTGGGGCCGGATTTGGCGGAGAGCCAGTTCGGTTTCCGCAGGGGGCGCTCCACGGTGGACGCCATCATGCGCGTGCGAGCCCTCACGACGGGGGATGCTGTGGCCCGGGGTGGGGTCGTCTTGGCGGTGTCTGTAGACATCGCCAATGCCTTCAACACCCTGCCCTGGAGTTGCATAAGGGAGGCACTCCGGTATCACCGGATGCCGACCTACCTCTGTCGTGTGCGCGGCCCCTGGCACACAGGCAACTGAGGGAACACGGGTGGGTTTTAGTCAGTAAAAGTCTGACACGCCCTCCCGCTCCACCCAGAGCGGGAGAAGTTATTTGATGATTTCCCACCCAAAAAAAAAAAAAATTAAAAAAAAAACTAGTCGAATTCGACTAGTCGATAAACGAAAATGGACGGTCTAGTTTTCGTTGACGCCAAATACGTCGACGACCCATCTCTACAAGTGGCTTGCTTTTGATATATTTTATAATCAATTAATATCAAGCACCCCACGCTTTTTAATAGAATTAACTTATTGTCTATTTTTTGGTTCTGCTAACTACAAAAGCGTGATTTTTCAGTTTTTTTTTTCTATTTTTTTAAATTATTGAATTGTCATTGGTCTTCGATAGTCTACGAAGTTTAAATGAAATCTGACCATTTGAAGTGGGTCAAAATCAAGTCCAAAAAAGGAGCCGGTTTCAAACAAATAAACATACAGCTGAAGCTAATAAAAGCGTACTTATAAAAAAAGGCCAACGTAATGGCGCCTCTTTACAATCGGTGATCCTAGACGATTTATCCGCGAGCACGATTGTGTGTTGGACTAGTAATCCACGTTCGCACGGGATTTTTTTGTCGAACGGTTCGTTTTTTCAACGCGCTGGAATGCACTCTGTTGGATTCTGAAAGCTCGGTTCAACACCGAGAGTTGAAAATTCATAGCGCGATTAAATCACGCCGCGATTTTTTTACGTCCGTTGTCTTCTGTAGTCGCCGATTATCGTCACTTACAACAATTCAGCAACATCAATTGCGTTATTCACGTAAAAGAGGGAATGGATCATACCAACATGCCAACATTTGCTTCACAATCCTCAGGGTTGTGTTACAAAGTGTTCTACGCCTTTGGGGTGCATCTCTTAGAAATACCAGTTTCTCAAAAGACCAATACCCGGTGTTCAGTGCGAGAACTTGGAAGCGAACCCGAAACCTTGCGTCCCTTTCGACACGGGCGCGGCGGCCTCTAGCGTCCCGAAATAAATATTATTGCGATGTATCTACTGGTCGCCAAAATCGTAGCCCAATTGTTGTGTGTATAGTGATTGGAAACCGATGCCCCAGTTCACTGCCGAGAGATTATTTTTTGGCTGTCAAAAGCATGTAAGTAATACATAATTCATTTTTAATCACTGTCCATTCCATGGTTTCCTGGAAGAGATCGCGGAAACCGATAAGCCCGCCCATTGTATATTTTATAGTGTAAATTGTTTTTTACACGCTTTATATTAGCTTCACTTGTATGTTTGTTTGTTTGTTTGTATGTTTGTATGTAACCGACTCCTTTGAGCGCGATTTTGACCCACTTTAAACGGTCAGATTTCATTGAAACTTTGTAAACTTGTCGAGGACCGATGACAATTCAATAATTTAAAAAATAAAAGTGAAAAAAAAACACGTTTTCATATGTTCGAAAAAAGAATCAATGCCATGAATGTTGTGGAACTGTCAAAATGAAAGCGATTGCTACTGATCGTGTATTACGCAATTACCCTTCTGGGCCCTAATTCATTATGACCACTTAACGATTCCTTACTTCGAAACCACGTCAATTCCTTAGATCACACACGAGATCAGCTAATGAATATCGCTAAATTGTCTTGGAATATAGTACATAATAATTATGATATTTCGATTCCTTACCGTTACATTGGTTTTTACAAAACTTAATATTGACGTAGTTTGAACGTAGTAAGATTCCGCGGAGAATCATTATAACCATACAGAATTGAGGCCCTGGTCATACACACACACGGTTGCGAATACTACACACCTGATCTTTTAAAGAACATCACCACTGTCTCCTTCCTTGTCCTAACATAACACAAATCACATATCTCATGCCAATTTCGCAGAAATATGAATTTAATTCGTGAGAAGCTTAGCCCCTTACGAATTAAATCCCTATTCAAACACAGTGAATTACCTCATTGCTTGTTAGCTTAGAGTTGGTAAAGTAGTTAGGAGTTTTAACTTCACCGAATCTAGCATAAAATCATTTCGAATCTGTTTTCCAATTACCGACAGCTTAAAACTTTTAAACTATTAAATCTGAGTATGAGTTTAATTTATGGTGAAACATCACGTAAATATAGGGACTTGTGGTCCTTTCCGCGGTTGGTCCGCGGATGGGTTGATCATTCTTACTTATGAAGACCCCTCCGTGCCGTTGGTCCCGACTGTCATTCGTGGACCTTTGACAGTCGTTCGAAGCACGACAATTTTACAAGCATTGCAGTCTTACCAAAGGGTATTGTACGTATTACCGAATCACTGGATTATGAAGGTCAGATGGGCAGTGCCTCCATGTATAATACTGGTATTCAGCAGCATCCGGTTAGACTAGAAGCTGACGTGACTGAGAAAAGATTAGGCAAATGATGATCAAATAAATATAGAGCATGATATAAAAGGTCAGTGAACCCTCCTAAATAGATCCCCATGGATCTAAACAAACAAGATGGTGGCAATAAGAATTTACTGGCGTCAAGTGTGTCTATTTGTAGCACACACAACCAAAGCCCGCGATGTATCTTCGAATCTATCGTCGCGATAAATTGACGATATTGATGATATTTTGAGATGTTTTTTACGTGTGCGAATGGCGACTATTTTTTAAAGTTATTTTAGAATAGACGTCACATGCGTGGGCTATGCTGGTACTAACTATAGGAGTATAGGTACTCCATTTAATATAGCATTAGAAAAATTGCGGCAAAATAACATTGATTGTTGATAAAAATTGTATGGTGTTTGTGGCTAAGTAATAACAGCCACACGGCTCGATCGATCAGATTAAGCTACGCTTACCGCGGTTTGTCCGTAGATGGATGACCATCTTTACATAACGAGACATATTCGTGCCTCAGAAAGCACAATAACATAGGTATAATGTAGACAAGGAATAAGGAAGGATTTTTCGAAATTCAACCCCTAAGGGAATTAAATAGGCGATGAAAGTTCCGCGCGGCCGAAATCACTGGCAAAAGCTAATAAGAGATATTTTTGTAATGCAAATGGCAAATAGGTTTTTTTTTTTTGGGTGGGAAATCATCAAATAACTTCTCCCGCACTGGGTGGAGCGGGAGGGCGTGTCAGACTTTTACTGACTAAAACCCACCCGTGTTCCCTCAGTTGCCTGTGTGCTAGGGGCCGCGGTATCTCTTTCGAACAACCCGCACCCCTAGCAGGCATCGGCCCTTGCGGACCCCCCCATTTGGTGCTGACATCTCTTTGAGGCGCGCGTGGAACACAACGCGCCGTCGACCCGGGCTTGGTCCTTACCGGACAGCGAGCTACCCATTACTCGCCGTCCGCAAGCCCGCGCCTACGGTGGCCGGGAATCAGCCTGGGATTCCCGACGCCCAGGGCGTCTCCCGCGGCGACTACGGCCGTGAGGGCGCATATACTGCCTCTCCCTCACGTGCGCCGCCTCCCTCTTCGCGAGCATTACTGCTTCGCAGAAGGAGGTGACGGCTAACCATTCACTCTCGCTCCGTACCATGGCCTGAACCAGGGCCGGACGCGAGAGATCGCCGCCGCCGATCGCCTCCTCGAGGACACGGCGGTGCTCCGCCCAAGCCGGGCAGACCGCCACCGTATGCTCCACCGTGTCCTCAGGGCGATCTTCGCAATGGAAACACCCGGGCGTTTCCTCCCGCCTTATGCGAAACAGGAACCTCCCGAAACAACCGTGTCCGGTGAGGACCTGCGTCAGGCGGAAGGTGAGGACGCCATGCCGCCTCTCAAGCCACTCCTCAAAGAGGGGACTTACCGCCGCTATCGTGGCGTGCCCAATGGCAAATAGGTTACATTACATTTCTATCGTGAATTAACGGAGTTTATTATACGTTTATATCGAAATAACGAAAGGGTGAAAAACAATATGTTTCTAATGTTCTAATAAATGGTGTATACCAGTATAATACATCGCATCTTTAGAATTATAGAGACCTAATGCGAAATTAGCCGCAACCAAAATTGGTCTCTATAATTCTAATAATTCTAAATAATTTTGCTTGCGGCTAATTTCGCATTAGGTCTCTATAATTCTAAAGGTGCGACATGTCACACATAATTATGATTATTTGGATCTAAAAAGGCAATGTGACCAATAGGCATAATAAAATTCTTCCACCTTCTTCCGCTGTCAAAGGGAAAAATATCTCATGTACCCAAGTTGGTACTTGTAACGCTTCCTTTTCATCGAACTTTACCCTAATATTTTTTTGTTAAACAACACGTTACGTTGAAAAAAATATGTATACGTAACTTCCTGGTTACGTAAAAAAACAATTTAAAAGTTTTATATTGTAGAGGGGTTTCTGTTAAAGTTTTCTAAAGGTCTTGTATCCAATTTCCTGCTAAACAAATAAATGTCAAAACACTTGTTGACATACAACAAGGGTTGTCAACTCCTGATTTATTCCTCGTCCGATTGCCGCCATGGGATCTGGAGGCAAAGATCCTCGCGCACACATGGGAGTGGCCCGAGGAGACAAAACGCCGGGGCGTAACTCCACTGCCGTGAGAAATCGCGGCACAGCGAACAGAGTTCCGGTGGGATCACATGGCGACATGGAGAGTGCGATTGTCGCAACCCAGTGCTAAGCACGCCATACTTGCGGCGGTAAGTCCCCTCTTTGAGGAGTGAATTAAGAGGCGCCACGGCGTCCTCATCTTCCGCCTGACGCAGGTCCTCACCGGACACAGTTGTTTCGGGAGGTTCCTGTTTCGGATAAGGCGGGAGGAAACGCCCGGGTGTTACTACTGCATATATCGCCCGGAAGCCACGGTGGAGCATACGGTGGAGGTCTGCCCGGCACGGGTGGAGCACCAGCCTTGCCTCGCGGAGGCAATCGGCGGCGGCGATCTCTCACGTCCGGCCCTGGTCCAGGCCATGGTATGGAGCGAGAGTGCATGGGAAGCCGTCACCTCCTTCTGCGAAGCAGTAATGCTCGCGAAGAGAGAAGTGGCGCTCGTGAGGGAGAGGCAATCTATGCGCCCTTACGGCCCTAGTGGCCGCAGGAGACGCCTTGGGAGTCGGGAATCCCAAGCCAATTCCCGGCTACCGCTGCACCGTAGACGCGGGCTCGCGGACGGCGAGTATTGGGTAGCACGCCGTCCGGTAAGGATCAGGCCCGGGTCGACGGCGGTTGTGTTCCACACGCGCCTCAAAGAGATGTTAGCACCTAATGGTGGGGTCCGCTAGGTCCAATGCCTACCAAGGGTGCGGGTTGTTCGAAAGAGATACCGTGGGCTCTGGCACTCAGGCAACTGAAGGAACATGGGTGAGTTTCAGTCAGTAAAAGTTTGACACGTCGCGCGTCGTCCCGCTCCGCGCAGAGCGGGACAAGTCATTTGATGATTTCCCAATCTTCAAAAAAAAACCTCCTTATTTATAGCATAAACGTCTTTTGAAGTTTTCAACAGTAAAATAAAATGTCAACGATACTCTTTTCAGAACAACAAATACGGCCTGAAATGGACATTAATAAAAACACAACATTAATCAATGTTGAACATCCCTAATTCAGCGTCACATTCTTTTATCTTGTAACAGAACTCGATGTGTATATTTAGAAAATAGATCAATGTAAACAAAGCTAACGCATGAGAGAAACTTTTTCCGTAACTTTGTTCTGACATAGTAACAGTAAAAACAAAATAGCCGCTTGAAACGTGTGATGCTTTCTAAGCTAAATTCCGAGTTAGGCCAAAATCGCTCAGAGCGCTCACATCAATCATTCGCGTTCCGATTTAGATATTTTTATCACGATTATGACAGCTCAGAGCTGTCAGTTTTGTAAACAATTCAGAACGCCAAAACCAACAAAACAAAAAAACACTGTGAAAAATTTGTAACACTTGGTTTTTGGGTACCGGTTAGGGTAGGTCGCGGCTGTAGCCAGAAGCACAATTTCGAAATTGCTTTAAGTTATGATGCGTCTAAAACAAAACAGCATAACTGTCATTTTTGACAGCGCTTACGGTGATATTATTTTAGTTTAGGGCATGGTCGGCGTTATCACAAGATGACGCAAGTCATGACGTCATCTGTAACGATTCACGAAACATCGTTATCGCGGTCACCTTATCTTGGAACGGATGTAAGCATGTTCAAATCGATGACAGCGCAATTCGGAATGTAGCCTTAGTCGATGTAACACGGACATAACAAAATCACGTTGGGATTTGTTAGCGCATTGGATCTTTAACGCACTGCATAATGGTGTGAAATTCGAACAATAAAACACACTGGTCGACTTTATACGCGCCGAGATGCATTCTGTTGGATTCTCAATGGTCGGTCCAACACCGAGAATAAAAATGACGACCGGGACCAACGGCTTAACGTGCCTTCCGAGGCACGGAGGGGTCCTTAGTATTAAAGATGGTCACCCATCCACGGACCAAACGCGACAAGGGAAGCTTAACCTGATCTGTCGTCCGTGCGGCTGGTATTATTATTTAGCCACAAGGCCCTCAAACATGGGACTTAAACATCACTGGCGAAACTAGTTTCCAATTATTATTCACACAGCGAATCGAATGATAATATCATTGATTACCTATATGTATCTATGTTATATGGATTTCAATCTGATAGTTAATTGCAATATCGTAGACCAGATGACCACAATCATAGACAATGCACACGTATTAGGTACTCGAGGCACTCAAGACTAATTTATTTATTATTTATTGCCTTTCATCGCCTAATCAGATTGGAATTGAAATTCATCAAAGTAATAATCAGAGTATCAGAATTTCGAACAATGGCAAAACGAGTGACATAAATTAAAAAAAAGTCTTTTTGAATGCTTTTTGAGGTTAGTACCTACACCTAAAGGGTGCCCCAGTCCTCCCTAACACATGGCAGTTAATCAGAAATGGCGAAATATGAGTGTGAGCGGAAAAAAGCAACTTTTGGGTACAAAATGTTCGAAATTTGAATGATCGCCATCATTCTCATCTGTGAAATTTCTTTGATAGATTTTCCTCTTTATTATAGTACAGCATAAGGTTCATGTTCAATTGGGAAAATTCGACTGTGTGGGGTAGTTTGATGTGCTGGCGTGTGTAGGTACTTTATGGTCCATCTTTGCCCAACTCTTCGGGAAACAAGGCGTGGAGTTATGTTAAGATAAACTTACAGGTGAACGCGGCATCATTCAGGTTTCAAACATTTTGTACCCGAAAATTGCTTTTTTGACTTTGGTCAAGCAAGCGAACTATTTGATATTTTCAATGGATTAGTAGAAGCAGTGGTAGTACTGGTAGTCCAGTGGTTTCCGACTTATGTGAGTTCTAACCCAGGCCTATACAGGCACTCTACTTTGTGTATTTCATTTCAACACCACTGCTGTGAAAACTGAAGGAAAACCTCGTGAGGAAAACCGGCATGTCCTAGAACTAAAAATTCGAAGACTTGTGACATCCACTAACCCGCACCCTAATTGCGTAACTCACGACTGTATCGTTTTGAAACAGATGGCTAAACCATTGCTTCATATGTTCGAAAAATGTGTCTGCTCAACAACGTAAATAACGCAATGAATATTGTTGAAATGCCAAAATGAAACCGATTATGATTAATCGCGTGTTAGTGACATTGGCTAAATGCACAAACCGTGCGAAGCCACAACCCAAAAAAAAATAAAAAAAATCGCGTGTTACGCAATTAGGGTGCCGCACTTGGCAAGCGTGGTGAATGATAGTTCACCCCTCTCACAGAGAGGAGCCCAGTGTCCCAGCAGTGGGAACAGTATAGGCTGATTATGATGAAATGTTTTATTTTATTTAATGCTGATTTTTCAATAGTCAGATAACTTTTATCTAAGGACTAAATATTGCGGTTTGACAACTTTTGTATACAACATTTGTCCAACTCAGATTTATTCTTCAGACAAAAACTAGCTAAAGCATTTTAATATTAATGACATATATTTATAACTAATAAATATTTTTCATCAATATTTAGCTAATTTTACTAGGCTTAATTTCAAGCTAATGACATCTAAAACTGAGTCTAACATAATTGCAAAAATTCTAGGCCCGATCGTCAGTTTATCTTTATTGTGTATTTCATACTTTTATGTTTTCATTTTGAAGCCACAAATCTATCGTTGGTAACTTTTAGGTATAACCCAACCAGGGCCTCAAGTCTGCTATTACAATAGTGTCAAAATGGTCTATCATTGATTTCATAATTGTTGATTTTGACAAGTTTGGCAGTCTATTAATAAAATGGCGTCATTATAACTTTCCAATGGTCAGCCACTGACACTCCATTGAAAGAAATGGCGTTTAATTGGTAATCTCGTACATAATGACAAATGAATGACTGACTTAATTTAGAACTTCCTAGGTACTACTTTAGATTGCATATAACACTAATAAATAATATGTAAAAATATATTTAAATGAAATCTAGTAGTCGTTTTTCGAAAATCATTTCTACTAACGAGTTTTATAATAATGGCAATACGATAATGCCAATACGATAACGAATTTATAAAAATTGTAGACTTGGGCCCCAGGTCTAGACCTGGGGCCCAAGTCTGCTATTTTTAGCCCTAGGGCTATTTAAGTTTTACTAAAACTTCATTCAACCTAGTTTTTCGACGTAAACTGAATCCGCATATAGGTCAATTCGTTCTGTAAAAATATTTCCAAAAATACTCGAGCAATCCCGTTCCAATCGATGTGTTGGTGGTAAATGTAGATTCCAATATTCTTTTACCTAAATCTAATTAGGATCTCTTTGGTTATTTTCCAAATTATATACCGTCAACGAATGACATCGCTCATTTGCAAGAAGAGTTACATATCAAAAAAATCTGCAATTTTGAGTTGTGTATGCAGCTGAACGGGGCAAATTGTATTATTTTTTTTGCTGCAAAAACGATTACGCTAAGCCTATAAATAAGGAAACTAGAGAGATTGTTACTTTACGCTTGCCGTACTCTTGAGGGTGCTATTAAACTTTTAAATCATCATCCCCAAAATTGATCATTTTGAATGAATAACAAGCTTCTCGCAAATTAACGACATCTTGGCTTTCAATGAGCAACTTCACCCATCACTAAAATATGAATGCGAATCAAAGATCTCTCAATTACCAAAAATCTTGTACAAATAAGTAGTCGAGTTTTCTATTTTTGTATCGCTTTGATATTAAATGGCGACAATAGTTGTTTAGTAATTGAGATATACCTATTTAAGTACTTGCAGTACTCATGGGTAAAGTGGAACCTGCTAAGGTGGATATTCACAGATGACTCCGCATTGGAGTGTAAATGTGGTGCTGTCCCACAAACAATGGGCCACTTACCTTGTCCAGCGTGTCTTAATATCTTGTCACGCTACAGGAGTTGTTGGACGCTGCTGAAAGCGCCAAGCTCGTAGCCAAATTCTGGGCTGACTGTATTAAGATTGCTATCGACACGATAAGAAGAAGATGGGGCAAGTTGCTCATAGAAGGTAAAGATGCTACCGTCGTAACCAACGCTGTAATAATACAGAGATTTAAAGAGTGTCCGTGGAGTTTCTTGTCCTTTTCTCCCTAAGTAGAACCTACTATTCTTAGCGACTAGCTTCATCTTTTTGTTCGTCCGATCCATTGACAATTCAAAGAGGCCTGTAATTTGGTTTGTAAGAAAAAAATGTTTTAAGGTTTGAATTTTCCTATATTAAAAGACTTTACGTTTACTACTTTTAAAACCAGACCGGTGCTAAATCCGTCGCAGTGTGAAGTAGGGTAAGTAGTTGTCTTTGTTTTCATGCACAATGGACGGATTATATTCAGTTTAACTACTGGTTAAGTCGTAACTAAACAGGAACATTTGTACATAATAAAACGGTCAAGAATGTAGTTTCGAAAATTTTATTATTTACTTTCAGAGTTAATCTAAATACAGGGTAAATTTTTAACCAGTGCGCAAACTGTAACCATGGATGACAGCATATTATTCTTGACGCCTTAGCGTAGAAATTTTTCGTCGGTTATACTGGTAAAAAATCAGCTGTTTCATAGAAAACTGCAAACCACCGCGATCAAAATGTATGGAACAACTGATTTTTATTTTGATAACCGACGAAAAATTTCTACACTAGAGGGTCTAGAATCGTGTGCTGAATACATGCTTACAGATTTGCGCAGTGGTTAAAATTCGTGAAGCAAACACTTAGTAGCCCTTTTTACGAAAATTACGCACACGGAGGAGGGAGGAGTATGAAAGGCAAAGTTTTTATGGAGAAGGAGTGCAGAAAACTAATATTCTTTTTTTATTTGATGATGTATTAGAAATACATTACGTTTTAAATGAAATATGGTCGAAGTTCGACCACTGGGCGACCAAGTGTTCATATAAATTTGCTATATTTTTCAGAAAGTCCGCCTGAGCTTATTCATATTTTATAAACAAATCGAGTCAATTTCAGAGCAATATCATCTGCCTAAAAGTACTAAATCCGTTTCACTAGTTGACTTTCAATCCTGTATACCCTTTATTCAATACGGGGATCTGTTCGTATGGCACTCGACAGATTAGGAGATTAACACGCAGCCGTATTGGGCATGTACTGCGCACAGTACTTTCATAAGTGGCAATTTACACACGGCACGGTTTACGCTGATCTCGCACTGTACGGAAATCCTATACAATGCGAGATCAGACTATACTGGAAATGTAAAGGTTGATGTGTAGCCGTGTGTACATGACACGGAACCAAGCGGGAAGTCGGGCAACACAAAAAAAACGTCAATTTTACACCATTGCTCCCACAAAATTCGCACTATTCCAACTGAAAGCCTGGCAGATTTTTGATGGCATGGGTTCGCAAAAACAAAAAACGTAATAAAACTACAGAACATGTTTCAAATTACAATGTTCTCAAAAAAATATTGGTACAAAATGAAGTGCAACATCAGATGTTGTTTTAACATGAATAAATATTTTGTTCTGCCTATCCTCTGCGCCAGGTACTTCAGTCGGATGAGTTAAGGTGAATCTGGTCGACATTTTTTCCACACAAACTTCGGAAGTGTATCACTCCACTGTTCGACAATGTTCATCAAAACTTAAACATGGTATGGTTTTGTCTCATTATTAATATTGTCTATGCGGTAACAGAATACCTACTAAAATAAAAAACCATAAAAAAGTTAGGAACCAAAAAAGATTAGTTTATCTTGCTAATTTAACCTAACTTTGAGCGTGATTAAGTAACAAAAGAAATGTAAAATCTCCAAAACCAAGTCGGTACCGGCAAATTTCAAATATCGAAAAGTTCAATTAACTTTATTGGTCATTGATATATGTAGTGTTTTTTCATAAAACCCGATCTTCCGAAGGACTTTTCTTAACTCGCCTTTTTTACTATAAATCATCCTGCATCTCACTCAATAACGTTGCGCGTATAGCTAGCGTCTAACTGCTCATCACTGATACTTCCTCTGTCGGAGACAATGCCTGGTGAGACAGTGTGCTTTGTGCGTATAGACTAGCGTCTAACTGCTCATCACTGATACTATCTCTGTCGGAGTCAGTGAGACAGCGTGGTTTTTAGACAGGCCCACCAGTGAGTACGAGCTCGCGACTAGATTCCCCTTAAGGCAACCCGAGAAATTCAATTTTTCTTACGTCTTTGCAATTTACAGTGTTTGGTTGTAAGTTGATTAAAATATGATTCGCGACTGTAACACGTAGTTATGTATTTTATACCTAATTAAAACCAAAAACCACACCAATTATACACGCGCATTCCCTTTAAAACATGAGAGCAATTACATATGAAATTGGGAAATATTTCTGTTATTTAAAATGAAATACAAAATGTTGGCTTTCCTTTGTTTTCGAACGTTAAACGATCATTCATATTATTAGTACTATTTAGCAATAAAGTTTTATTACATTATTGTAATTAATGTGTACAGAAGCCAGCACAATCACGCTACCCCAATCTGTCAATTTTTTTTTATATATTTTCAATTCTATTCCATACTTTTAAGGTTCATGTTCAATTGGGAAAACTTTACAGTTTAGGGTAGGTTGATGTGCTGGCGTCTGTACACACATGGTTTCTAAGAGTGTGTAAATTTCATAAGATGGAATATTGAGACAGTTTGAGGGCTACCTACAGATTAGTATTGATTTAGAACATTGTAAACAGTTATTATTAATATAGGTACAAGGTGTAATAGAATAAACGAAAGTCCTATAGTTTGTTCATAATTAACTACTGAATCGATTCCAATAACTAATAACACAGGTATTTTTTATTTATATAAGTTTTTTTTTGCCATACCTACCTACCGCGCCGCTCGAGTCAAAGAAAATTAAATCTTCAATTTTAATGCATAAAGTAATGCTAGGGGCAACACGATTTTCTTAATATAATAACAGTTAGCTTTAAAAAAAAACACTCATTGTATTAAGTACTCTAATTGGAGTGTATGAGGTCTTGTGTTAAATAACTGCATGTTGTATAGGAACACTTTCAGCCATCTAACCCGTTAGGTTACAGCCGTTCTATTCTGTATACAAGGTGTAACAGAATGGACGCAAGCTGAAAGTAGTTTGTTCCTAATTGACTACTGAATCGATTTCAGTAACTTTTGATATAAGTTTTTTTTTATAAATTATGTATTTTGCCATACCTACCTCTGATTGAGCCAAAGAAAATTCAATCTATATCAGAAGAAATAAGACTCAATTTTAAATGCATAAAGTAATGCTTGGGTCGACACGTTTTTCTTAATAACAACGGTTAGCTTTAAAAAAAATAGTTTTGGTCATCGTATTATACTTCTAAGTCAATACTCTAATTGGGGTGTATGAGGTCTTGCGTTAATTATGTTACTCGTTGTATATCAAGGTGAATATTTAGTTGTGGTAGGAATTTAAATTGAGCTGCCAACAGTGCCAATCTTATCACGAGCTACGATAACTCAGTTCACCCTACGTTCTCCAGTCAAACGGTTTTGTATTGCCGGAACAAACACAATACAACCGGCTGCGGTGGAAAACACCACTTTACTTCGTTGTACTCATAGTTTTTTTTTATTACTTCTTGAGGTCAGTCTAGGAGGTTGTCGGCTACTTAAGGTGAATGTGCAGTAGTAGAGCGCGAAATTCAAATTTTGTTACGTTTTTTGCAATTTTCAGGTGAGTGTCAGCTTGTTACTTGATCAAAATATGATTTGCGACTATAACATGTACGTATTTACAGATTTATAATCATTAGAATCAATAATACATCTTTCTAAGTTAGATTTGTTCCATAAGAACAAATTTCTTATGGAAAAGTGCTTGTGGAAGAAATCTAACTTATATGAGATATATTAGAAATTCTAATGACTATAATTCTGTAAACACGTACCTGTTATATTCGCAAATCACATTTTGATCAGGATACAACCTGATACTGACCTGAAAATTGCAAAAACGTAAGAAAATTTGAATTTCGCGGTCTACCACTGCGCATTCACCTTAACCGCACTTGCCTGTAGCTGCCTACATAAATTAAAGCTTCCAGTCTCCAGCCAAGGCTTAAAAACTTTAAAAATAAGCGACTACACGCTAAAGGTACGGAGGCTTAGGACGTCACTTGAAGAGGGAAGCTAAGGATGGGCTGTATCCGAGTGATAATCATTTAGGGACGAATGCTGGCTCAAGCAAGTTTAGGGCTGCCATATAGGAAAAGTATATAAAAAAAACTATACAAAAAAAAAGTCAGCTGTTTCACAGAAAAGTGCAATACATATGCGGTCAAAATGTATGGAACAGCTGACTTTTTTTGTTTAACCGACCAAATATTTCTGCGCTGGGGTGTCAAGAATGATATGCTGAATTCATGGTTACAGTTTGCGCACTGGATAAAAACTTTTCTTGTATAAGAAAGAAGGTTCTTCTAATAGTCATCTAATATTATTATTTTTTTGTCGGTTACTTGGCTTTCGGCTACTTTGTACATATGTGTGTGTGTTTGTGTGTGTGTTAACTGCCCTGACAATAAACAATACAATACAGGTTAACCATGTTTCATCAAAAAAAATAAAAAAAATTGGGAAATTATCACTTCCCAAACAATTTTTCGCATTATTTAATTTGCCTAATTATTACTTAGCAAATAAGCTCTTCACAAATAATTGTAACACAAACCTAATGTTAGGCAAGTGAACGTTTAAACAGTAACTTGCTTACCAACTAGTACCAACCAATAATTATAATTGCTTACGAACCAATTTTAACCTGTCAATAAAGATATATAAATCTAATGAGACACAATGAATTTTCTATTGTTTGGGCATGCATGCGTACCTCCCTCCCGGACGTTACGATGTAATCAAATATTTCAGTTGGTATAACATTTTTTATATTTTACGCAAAATAAAACAAGTCAAATATTTAGTATCGTCAGTTCAATTTACCATTTCTATTCAGTCAACGAAGACGTTTTATGAAGAGAGTGTTTTGTCCACCTGGTAGTAGTTTCTCGTTTTATATTCTAAAATTTATTGCTGGCCGTTTTGTGGTCACACTTCTATGTTGTTCTAACCTAACCTAACTGGTGATCCCCCCCAGTGGGTTCCCGCATTGTCGTTGCGGGGGGGCTCAGTAGCCGTGGTCCGCTCCCACGGTGAAGCGAAGAGGAACCCAAAGGTGGGGCCGCTCGTCAGGGCTTTGGTCTCCAAGCCGACGACGTAGCGGCCAAAAAGTAGGTTGCGGTGAGGTGCACCGCAACTGAGGCGGGCCGCGATGTCGAATGGGAGGCATCGCGGCTGAGGGTTACAGGCTGCGGCGGAGGAGGAGTGCCGGTACTTTTGAGTAGCGCTCTTCCCTTCCGTGGCCTGGACGGGGCCGCCACCGTTTGATGGCGGACGCGGTGGGGCCGCAGGGGAAGAGGAGTGTCGGTATAGCGTTGGCCGCTCTCCCTATCCCCTGCGGCCGAGAAGTGGTAGGCGGCGGGGCCACTGTGCTGACCCGTCGCAGGGGGCCAAGGGAGCCAAGGGTGCCAGGGTAGTCTGGGGCCCTTGTGCTACTTGGTTCCTGGGGTGGTCACGGCGTGCCATGTGTCCTGGTGCGCCGGACTGGTGGGGTCCGCAGGGGCCGATGCCTGCCAGGGGTGCGGGTTGTTCGAAAGAGATACCGTCGCCCCTGGCACACGGGCAACTGAGGGAACACGGGTGGGTTTTAGTCAGTAAAAGTCTGACACGCCCTCCTGCTCCGCCCAGAGCGGGAGAAGTCATTTGATGATTTCCCACCCTGAAAAAAAAAAAAAAAAAACCTAACTGGTGATTCAAAACAAATAATTTGACTAAATGTTTATTGTCAAAAAAAAAATTGCTGTAATAAATCATTTCATTAAAGACGAAATGCCTCAATAACATTATCCTTGGTAATATTCTGCCGAGTAAAAATTTTACCAAATAAAAATGTTCGTAGGTACCTACTAAAATTATTCCAAAAATTGCATTGGTATTTGCTATTTGATTGCATATTGAAATTTTGTCAAAATAATTTTAGCAAAATGGCAGGATCCTATACAATACATATAGAACATATTGTATTGTTTATCGTCTCGTAGTCGCAAGCACGATTGCTGAGCGTAGGTTCCTGGGTTGGATTCCCAAGTCGGACAAAGTGTTATTGGGTATTTCGATTAGGAATTTCTCAGTAACAGCGGGGAGTTAGGAGGTTGGTGGTGTGATACCCGCCTAAATAAAACAAAATGTTTATTTATGTAAGCAGATCTTAAAATACACTTTTACACGTCAACATTTTTTTTGGTCAATATTTTAAAACTAGATGGTGCTGCCATTTCCTAGCTGACAGATCCTTGAGAAGAAGAAATCCGAAATAAACTCAGAGGTCATGGTCTCTTTTAAAGTCTAAACCATCATAGACGAGCACCCTAATTGCATAACGCACGATAAATCATAATCTAAATCATTTTAAAACAGATTGCTAATCCTTTGCTTCACATGTTCGAAAAATATGTCTGCTCAACAACGTAAATAACGCAATGAATGTTGTTGAACTATCAAAATGAAACAGATTATGATTGGTCGTGTGTTACGCAATTAGGATGCAGGTGTGATCGACGCCAAGAGCAGGCCTGCGAAGATAAATAAAAAAAATATAAGTATTAGGATTTTATGTGAGTCTGACAATGCAGGGCGGGTCTGGATAGGTGGTAAGACCCATTGCAGCTTTGAGTTGACCTGTCTCAACAGACCTTTTCTTACTAAGACTGACTTTTTCCGTCATATTTTCTAATAAGCCTACTTACTGATTAACATAATTTCGGGGAAAATCTCTATCCCTAATATGCGCACACGCACGAACGAAAACAGTTAAAATTCCCGAATAGTCAAAAATAGAGCTTCCGCCTGCCGGAACGTGTCCGGTAAAACAGTACAAAGTCGGGTTTAGTAACATTGAGTGCAACATGTATGTACACAATATGAGCACGTCATTGGCTATATTTAGTTTTAGCTAATAATGTGGCGGTAAAAATGAGAAATATGCAGTACGTGGAATTACCCAGGAGGCGGATGTGCAGTTGCGTTGCGACCCCATTTCTTTTATTTAGATAGTGTATTTTTGTTGCTTCCTTATTTTCATGGATGTTTTCATTTAGGAGAATCACTTCTTACGAATTGAGGCGTAACAGTTTATCTTTTATAAATAGGAATAGGATTCATTAATGCATGGTTAAATGGAACCCATTTTTGTAAACGTTTTCTAATATTTTATGTGTAGCGTGTAAAATATTAGATACTAGTAAAATAAATAATAGTTTAAAAACTAAAAAACACGCTTTAAAAACCAAACTAAAAAAGGAAAAATAATTTAATTCAATTAAAAAGCGTGGGGTGCTTTTTGAGGTATTTTTATAATCAATTAATGTCAAGCACCCCACGCTTTTTAATTGAATTAAATTATTTTTCCTTTTTTAGTTTGGTTTTTAAAGCGTGTTTTTTAGTTTTTTAAACTATTTTTTATTTTCTATTTTTTAGTTCTGCTAACTACAAAAACGTGTTTGTTTTTCTCATTTTTTTTTAAATTATTTAATTGTCATCGGTCCTCGACAAGTTTACAAAGTTTCAATGAAATCTGACCGTTTAAAGTGGGTCAAAATCGCGCTCAAAGGAGTCGGTTACATACAAACAAACAAACATACAAGTGAAGCTAATATAAAGCGTGTAAAAATCATAAAATATAGGTACCCCACCGGAGCAGCGATGGCCCAGTGGTATGAGCCCGACTTACAAGTTATGTATTTAATTTCATCACCTCTGCTCTCAAAAAGTTGAAGGAAAACATCGTGAGAAAACCTACTATGTTCTATGTCAATGTTAAAGAAAGGTTATGAAAAAGCACGTTGCGCCGTTGGTCCCGGCTGTCATTCGTGAATCTTTGACAGTCGTTATGGGTCGCCAGAAGCCCGAAAGTCTGACAACCAATATTACCAAGGGAAATCGTGTTACCCAAGTAACTGGGTTGTGGAGGTCAGATAGGCAGTCGCTCGATGTAAAATACTGGTATTCATTTAGCTGCATCCGGTTAGACTGGAAGCTGACCCCAACATAGTTGGGCGAAGGCAGATGATGATGTTATATTATAATAACTACCATAATTAAACAGATGTTTATTTTATTTTATTTTTGTTTTATTTCTTAAGAAAACTTACAGCTAGTATACCTACAGATAGTTGACCGTTAGTGATAGAAGGCCAATTAAAAGTTTTCACTGACAATATTAGGGTAGCACAAGAAACAGCAGACAGGCAAGCAAAAGTAAGAATAAGTAAACACTTTGAGAGAATTAAGAAAAGACCGATTTTCTAAGTTTAGGAACACTGGTGGAGAATAAGAGCATCAACACTCTGACACATCGAGTTGATACACCCCGCTAGCTCTTATCATATAAGAGTTTTGTCGATATGTGCACCGCACAGAGGGAAGATTCACAGCTTGATGATTCCTTAAGGTGAAGGATAGAACACGCAGCCCAATTTTGCTCATAAATTGAGAACAGTCGGTTGAATCATTTGCCAAATTGAACAAGAATACCATGTCGGAAATTTTTCTCCGCTCAATTAGTGGAAGAATGTGAAACTTCCTGCAGCGGCTGTAATCATTAGGCAAATAGGTTTTGGATCTAAACTGAATGTACCTCAAGAACTTCTTTTGAATACTATCATTGCGATTGACGTAAGTATTATAAATATGATTCCATACTGGTGAGCAGTATTCGAGATGACTGCGCACAAAAGCACAATAAAGTATTTTGAGTGTTTTGATATTTTTAAAGTCGGCTGATATCCTCATAATTAAACCTAGTGCCTTTTAAGCTTTTTTAATAATATTGTCGATGTGTGTGTCAAAAAGAAGTTTCGAGTCAAAAGTGACGCCTAAGTCTCTAATCGTATTAACTCTGGCTATAGAAGTGTCGGCTAGTTTGTAATCGTAAAGAATAGGTTTAGGTTTACAAGTGAAGGTACATTATAACATTTCTTGATTTCGTTGAAAATACTTAACACTATTTTTGAAAAGATGAGATGAAATACACCCTACGCCACCCGCCAACCCCCACCCACCCTATACACAGTACCTACCCGCTGTTAACAAGCTACTTACAACAAGTTTTAGAAAAAGTTTGGTTTTGCACGGAGTCGTCTCTTCCTTTCATACCTGTTTGACAGTATTTTTACCCGACTACTGCGAACCAAAAATGTTTATGATTTTGACCGTTATGTATGTATGTAGGTATGTGGGTATCCCACCTACCACGTTAGTTAGGGCAAAGGCCTATATGACCACAGCGGCTTGAAGGAGCAAGCGGCAGATGAGAATATTTTCTTGTTGCCTACTTTTTAGAGCGTGATTTTTCAGCAGTCGGGTTTTCGTTTTTGTCGTCATTCACACGGATAAATATAGCGGCGTGATTTCTAACTCTCGGTATTGAACCGAGCATTGATCGGCGGTAGGATTCACTCCAAAATGTCCAACTACTTTAAGTCGAGCCCGTATCTTCGTTGACGGACTTAGAGACTTGGCCTCTGAACCTAATAATTTGAATGACTTTTGACTATTGTAGGAGTTATCTCTGGGTGAGTTGGTGTTGGGTCTATTTAATGAATATCGAACGCACGATTACGGTATTAAGGTATAATACATAAGTGTTTAATTATAAGTTTTACTAGAGCACAAATAGGTACATAAAAAAAACAGTAAAACTAGTTAGTTTTATTGTTTTTTTATTGTACGGACTGCCGGAGACCTGCTGGGGAGTTTGTTGCGCCACTTCTTCCCAGCTACGGCACTAGGTGAAGGGCGGGCGTTTTGGGGGACTGTCTTATGTAATTTTGACATTCGAAAAGTGCTGATGCTATCAGCCTAATTTCAATAAATTACTTTTGATTTTTGATTTTGACTCGCGATCCTTCGTCCAATATAGGGCAGCGGGGGAGCGTGGGCTAGGGTGTATGTACCACCCGTCTCCGCGCTTAAAGGCACGTTCACACACATTCATTAACGGTCGTGTTACATTCATAAGATACTCGAAAATGCACCAGTCTTTGAAAAACTTCTCAATACCCCCAGTCTTATGAAAGTATAAAGTACTATCGCCGTCTGGCGAGAGCCACTGGTTGCGAAAATTCGCACAACCGCTGGATAACGTCCAAGCGTCGTGCAATCTAAACGATTGACAGATGCGCACGATATAAACTAACCGTTCGCGTTGGTTTAATAGCATTCAGATACGGCAGACATGTGCAGACTGTATACATATAGAGATGCATCGTATTGCATGGTCTACATAGCAGGGCAGTGAAATTTATGCTTTAAGAGTCTTTGTAAAACTAACGACGACGTTTGTGAATGTAAGGTGGCTATGGGTTCTAGAACGCACGTCCAAAATCCGTATTAATGACGACGATCTTTATGATTTGGGTTCTGGCTTTCCAATTAAGGCCAGAGTAGCCTATGAAAATCAAATTAAAGCCAGAGTAGCCTGTGAAACGCAAATTAAGGCCAGAGTAACCTTTGAAACGCCAATTAAGGCCAGAGTAAACTGTGAAACGCAAATTAAAGCCAGAGTAGCCTGTGAAACGCAAATTAAGGCCAGAATAACCTGTGAAACGTAAATGAAGACCAGAGTAGCCTGTGAAACGCAAATTAAGGCCAGAATAACCTGTGAAACGTAAATGAAGGCCAGAGTAGCCTGTGAAAAGCAAATTTTCTTACATTTGCAGGTCAGTGTCAGGCTGTATGTTGATTTAAATCGAGTTCACGATTTTTTTTTTATTAATAAGTAGTCTTTCAATAGGATTACTTAAATGTGTAGGGTTGCATTGATGATTTTCATGATTATAATTCGACAGAGTAAACTGTTCCGGCCCACACCCATAGCTCAGGAGCGTTCAAGCCCCACCTCGAGGGCATAGCAGAGATTATTATTAGGGGTTATTATTATTCGTATACCTACTCCTAGCTTGTAGATAAGTAAGATAAGCCGCGCAGGTCGATAAGTTTTAGCTACGCTTGCCGAGTTTGGTGGGCGAAAATCTTTACATACCATGACACCTCTGTGCGTCGAAAACCACGTTAAGCTGTTAGTTCCAGTCGCCAGAAACATAAAAGTCTGAGGCGATAGGCGGCGGCGATCTCTCGCGTCCGGCCCTGGTCCAGGCCATGGTACGGAGCGAGAGTGCATGGGTAGCCGTCACCTCCCTCTGCGAAGCAGTAATGCTCGCGAAGAGAGAGGCGGCGCACGTGAGGGAGAGGCAGTATATGCGCCCTCACGGCCTTAGTCGCCGCAGGAGACGCCCTAGGCGTCGGGAATCCCAGGCTGATTCCCGGCCACCGTAGGCGCGGGCTTGCGGACGGCGAGTAATGGGTAACTCGCTGTCCGGTAAGGACCAAGCCCGGTTCGCAGGCGCATTGTGTTCCACGCGCGCCTCAAAGAGATGTCAGCATCAACTGATGGGACCCGCAAGGGCCGATGCTTGCCAGGGGTGCGGGTTGTTCGAAAGAGATACCACGGCCCCTGGTACACAGGCAACTGAGGGTGGGTTTTAGCCAGTAAAAGTCAGACACGCCTTCCTGCTCCACCCAGAGCGGGAGAAGTTATTTGATGATTTCCCACCCAAAAAAAAAAGAAAAGTTCAATACCTATACTCCATTTGAAATAAGATTAGACATTTAAATAAACCTTTCTTTGAATCCGTTCAACCGATTTTGTCGTCTATTCCGTAGGCATAAGGATGGCATTAGAAGCAAAAAAGTGGCTACAATACCAACTGTTTACTGCAGATGCCATTTATTTTATCATACTACCAGCGCAATAGAAGTGAAAATCAGTTTAACAGACTCTAATAAAGGCTAATTTAAATGTTAAGTCTTATTTCAAACGGAGTAGAGGTATTGCACTTTTATTTAAAACGCGGTCAAAATATATTTAACAGCATTTTTTTTGTTTTTTCAAATATCCTACGAAAAATTTCAACGCAGCGGGATTCAGAATCATAATACTTGATCCATGGCACCAATTTGTGCGTCGATGTGCCAGCCAGTACTTTTCTTTCTTTCGATTTTGACGTTTGAGACCAAAGTGGAAATGCACGGTGACTGGATTTAGGAGTCCGGGAGTATATAAATAGACAAGAAGAAAGGATCAGCACAGAAAGAATAAAAAGAAAAATATGACACATGGGACACGATCAAAATTGGATGGAGCGAATTCCTGAAATTTTCAGTCTCCCAATACCAGCTAACAATTCCAACAGAGGCTAATAAAAATTTATAATCCGTCAATGGGAGGAATCCTATCCTCCAAATCCGACTTCGAAATTGAAATACTGGTTCGAATTACGACTACGACATACTGTAGCTTTGTCAGTGAAACTGAAATCTGAATATCTCACTGTTACATATTCAGCTTCTTTTAGCATTTCTCATTAAGGCATTCCGTGATATTCTAACGGAATCCCTTTTGATAGCTTTGAATAGCACTATCCATTGTCTTCCATTGGAAAGAAGCCCTCGCGCAAAGATGATTTCGTACGTGAACACTGTAAAGGTTAATTAATAGGTAGCATTGCTTAGGAAGCGAGCATCTCTAGTTGGTACGTTGGCTGAAGTACTTACTACATTTATGGATATTTCGTGGCCACCGAATAAGCAAGCAAGAGACTTTATAAATTTAAAAAGTATATTTCCATACTGATTTAATATAAGTGTAAAAAAAGAAAATATCTAATACTTATTGAAGATCATAGCCGTGTTGAAGATACTTAAATTAACAGAGAAAAATAAATAACAAATGTAAAATGAAATGATGCTTTTTACTCAACTAATAACAAAAAAAAAAATCCGACGAAAAATGGAACTGAAACTTTTTAGTTATGTTGTTCGTCAGTTTTAAATAGTTATTGAAAACTTTTTTTGGTAATTTTTTTTCACACTTATAGGGTGAATTTTGTTTTTCAATTTTAAATGGGACCAACTTCGAAGTATAGGTACCTACTCTTCTCAATAAAAAAAATAATTTTCAAAATCAAACTTGGTACATACTCAGTAAAAATTGATGCGTGATCATGATCATACATAAAAAAATACACTGAGAAGGATCACCTCGTCCTTTTTTTTCGTCGACTAAAAATCGATGGATTCTGACAGCTCTCTGACATTTTGTTTTACCGTCATACGGTTCGCCGACGTAACGGTTCTCTTTTTAGAATTTCATCGATTGAACCTTTCACTGACGAACGATTCGTTAGATAGAGCAAGGTATAAAATATTTATTTTGTATGTTTTCGTTCATCGTTTTCACCTAAAGCAAGTTGTGAAGAAGTTTCATAGAAAAATTCTAGAAAATTGGTCAAAACGTCAATATTGATAATAAAAAGGCTGTTCAAATTGTGCAATGAGCAATGGTAGCCTACTGCGACCTATGAGTTGTAGGTTGTATATTTTTGTATCTGTGACTGTGTGACAGAACACTTATTTTTTTTCTTATTAACTCATTATTATGAAATAGCGTCTATCTCTTAAATATGCCATGAACTAATCAAACATTCGTGGAGTTTCAATGAGAAAGCCATGCAGCACCATATCTGAATAATGTCGAAGAATATTGCTAATCTATTGCTTCAGATGTTCGAAAAATGTGTCTGCTCAACAATGAAGGTGCATTAAATTAATGTTGTTGAACAATCAAAATGAAAATCATTTCTACAGATAGTGTGTTATGAAATTACCTCGCTGATTAAAACCCCTACAGTAGCTACTTATTAATCCTCCTGATCGTGATGGCAATCAGATTAGGGAATTGTGTTTGTTAATCATAGTTATAACAGTACTAGCTAACGATATACTGGCGCAGCGAATCGGTCAACCAAACCAAGTGTCCCGATAATGTTCCAAAATGATTTTACTGGCTGTTAAAAATAATCAGTCAGCCATGTTTTATAAATAACTCGCTACATAGTGCAGATCTAAAGGCCGCTGCAGATCTATGCCATGCGAAGATAAACAAATGCCCACGTACGATTAATCGGCTCCTGCAATTCTCGACGAAGATCAGAAGATGGGTACCGTAGGACTGTTAAGTTCCCTTCAAGTCAAAAGCGAACCTACTGACTTCATGAAAAGGAGGAGGTTCTCTATTCCGTTATACACAAGGTGTAACAGAATAAACGCAAGACCTGAAAGTCTAATTTACTACTGAATCGATTTCAATAACTTTTAGCATAGGTACTTTTTTTAATAATGTATTTTGCCATACCTACTGCCGATTGAACCAAAATAAACTGAATCTTATTCTAAGGCAATAAGACTCAATTTCAAATGCATAAAGAACAGGGACGCAGCCTCCATACAGCCTGATTCCTATCGGCTTCCCTTTGGAAGAAACACTCTTCTTAGTGTCTACTATTGCCAAACAATATGTAACACGTGTGTGTATAAAATAACATTACAGATATTTCATACTAGTTTAAAACATCATATAGGATAACAAAACATTACAAAAATTGCATTTTTTATGTCTAAACCAAGAATTCCGACCATAGCTGCCGTTAAATTTAGAAAAAGTAAAGGAATTACTGTACTTTGATGTTATCTAGAGTTTATGAGAACTGAACAATTTTATCTTCAGCTTCCCTCTAATAAAATTGTAGCTTCGCCACTGATAAAGAAATACTTACATCAACACGTTTTTCATAATACATATTAACAGTTAGCTTTAAAAAAAATAGGTTTTGGTCATTATTGGGGTGTATGAGGTCTTGCGGTAATTATGTTACACGTTGTATATATTTTTTTTTACCTCGGGACTCCGTCATTTATTTATTCAGATAAGTGGTTTTTGAGTTAGCCTCAATAATACGTTTTTTGTTTTCCACTTAGTTCATGTTGATGATGTTATAATAATTTCCTGTCACTGTTATTTACTTAGCAAGTGAAGGTATACGAATTTGTGTGGGGTACACATCAAGCTTTACATTTCCAGTATAAGTTGATTTCGTATTGTAGGGAATTTTCAAAGAGTGCGAGATCAGCGTAAACTGGAAATGTATAGCTCGATGTGTAACCGTATGTACGACAACTAAAAAGTGAACCATAAAGAGTTTAGATAAGTATTAAAGAAAAAACAAACATATTCCAAGAAAAACACTACTAAGTGAAAAATAACTATAATGTCGGAAGTCGGTGCCAAAAAAACGAAAATACAAAACCAAAGACACCAACTTCCGAAATTAAAATTATTTTTCACTTGGTAGTGTTTTTTTTTTCAAGCTTCGACCTTGTCCCACGCAAGTTCGTCACAAGAAGACAAGGTATTTTTGTCTATGCCACAATTAGATAGTTTCAACCAGAGTGAAGTTTCAATTAACTGGGAATTTGTGAAAAAGTTGTTCGTCGATTGCCGCCTTCACTTACCTACTAGTCAGAAGGATCGATTCCCACTGAGACCAATATTCGTAGGTATAACTTACATAGTGTTGCATAGCTGTTCACAAGCTTCCGTGCTTATGAGCGTTCATTCTGAAAGTTGGCAACGTCGCAAATAGCTGTCAAATATTTACCTGTTTTTATTAATTTGTTAAATCACTTTAGGCAAGTATGAAATATTGCTAACAAGTGACCTAAAATATGAATAATGATTTGTAATTATAACACTAAATTTTATGTTGTACCTAACCGTTTTAGGTTGGAAAGTTTCCAAGTTCTTTTTTTTACATCTAAAACTAAATATTCGGTGTTAGGATATGAATTATTGCATTTCTTAATCAATATTTTAGGTCACTAGTTAGCGATATTTCATATTTCCATACAGTAATATCGCCAAATTAATCAAAACAGTGAAACATTTTACAGCTATTGAGACGTTGCCTATTTTCAGAATAAACGCTCTTAATTAAACGAACATCAATCAATGTTTACAAAGAAGTCCTATAAACGCAGTTCTAAACTCGGAAAACTAAAAACATAACAGTTTCAATCAATTAGACGAAAGCTATTCTTCCGATAGCTATTTGCTGTCGGTAGCGAGGCAAATCAGGGGGCCGATTCTACTTATTTGCAACGTTACACGTTAAACTGTGTTTCCACAACAGTTCGATTTCGATCGCCGTTCGATAGTTACATAAAAAGTCATTCTACTATTTTATAAGCAAAATGGAAACTAAACTTAAAACGAATTGCAACTGAACTGTAGCGGGAACACAGCGGGTAACCCGCGTTACCAACATGCCAAAATAATATGTTTTATTAATACCAAAAAGAAAAAAGTTGAATCTAAAAATGTTACTAAACACGAATATGTGGCACTAAAAGTATTTTCTATAATTAAAAGACATAATGATCATAATTTTATCATTAACTTTGTCCTATAGTAAACGTCACGCTCATGTTCGATTTTGTTAGTAGAATAGGTTTTGACATTGTTTCAATCGATCGTTGGCGTAACTAAAACGTAACCGCAGCTGTGTCGCAGCTGGACCGTTGTTCATTTTAGTAGAATGCGAAAACGCTTAAAAGTGGTGATTCGGTTGCGGTTCTATTGCGTTTTTTTAACAAATTTGTTAGTAGAATCGGCCCCCAGGTAACCGTAAATGTGTAATTTTCGACACGGGAACCAGTCAAATGGTTGTACTCAGTTATGCTGGTCTGAATTTTTGAGCACCAGAGATTTTGAACACACTTAATTATAGACTAGCTTTTGATCGCTTGGAGATCGGTGTAGGTAAAATATAAACCTTCCTCTTGAATCACTCTATCTATTGATGAAACCCGCATTAAAATCCGTTGCGAAATTTAAAAGATCTAAGCGTACAAACACAAAAAGCGACTTTGTTTTATATGAAGGAAAATCATAGGTTTCATCGAGTTCCACGGTATTTATAAAAAGATAAACACATTATTGTACATGTGTGTATCTGATTACAAATTAAAAAAATCCTGAGTAGTTACTCATAATGTTTACATACAATAAAGAATTATATACTTCGTTTAAATCTACTCTTTACGTCATTCAGTATTTTTGACATTACACAACTTGGCACCGACGCGACGCACGGCGACGGGACGCGCCGCGTGCGCCGTTACCAAAGTATGTAATAAAATATTTACTACAGCTTGCAAAATAGCTTACTTTATGTAGTTATCTGATGGTTATGGAAAATGGCTATGTAGTCGCAAAAAGTCAGACCTAGGGCTTAAACAAGAGCCCATGGCTTCGTCTCGTATTTCTACGTCTTATCGTCAACGACTTTCAACACGATTGACATAAGCTATGCGGTACCTTTTGTCAATCTAATACATTTCTGACTATTCCATCATTGTTATGAGTGACTGACTGACTGAGCAGTGGTGAACAGTGGTTTTGGCTCCTACTTATGATTTGGTCGGTCTACCGATACAACAAGTTTTTCATGATAAAATATTGGATATTCGAGTATGATATGAGATTCGGAATATTGCCCGGGATGCAAGAAGCTACCTCTTGAAGACACTGACATAATGTACATTAAAAGCAACCAAACGACTGTACTGTTTGGTTTTACAAAAATATCTATATTCCACAAAAAACAACTAATCGATTTCGGGCATGAATCTTCGCCCATAGAATGGAGAAGTTTTTTGTTCCAAATACCATTTCAGACATCAATCTACATGGTCTTCACATGATCTTACCAAGATTATGTCTAGTCTTTAAAATATACTTTTTATCTCTGAGTAGTCAGATAGAAAACGCCAACCTCATATAGTTTTAAAAATATGATTGACGTGTATAAGTGTTCGTAGAAACCCACTTACAGAAATAAAATCATTTATCGCTATCCAACCTTTGAAAATCTATAATTCTGTGCCTTAGAAGTCTCTGAATAAACACTGTTTACGGGAATCGTATGGAACAGATATATTGAATAACCTGAGCAATTTATATATTAAGAATGAACTATTTTTATACTGTATATTCCAATTGAAAAGCCCACGCTGTCTAACAAATCAAGCGTCTATAGACTCTTAGAAATCCTATACTTATAGCATTTATACTAACTTTGTAAAGTATTAAATATATAATCAAAAACAGCTGTTGGAAGAATAGTGTCATCAATTTGATTTAGGGCTGATTTTTTAATAGTCAGATTACTTTTATTCGAATAATAAATCTGACAATTTGGCATATATTCTATACAAAAGCTGTCAAACCGACATATTTATACCTCGGTTATAAGTTATCTGACTATTGAAATCAGCCCTAAAACTGACAATTTCGGGATTCGGTTTTTTGACAGCATTTACAGGACGCCTACAATATCTAACGTTGATTCGGTCCGGAAGCGTAACGAATGGTTGTGAATTGCTATGCCACTCTCGGTATACAAAGTTATTATATTGACGTATAAAGATGTTTGTTAAAACCAATTCACAGAAATAAAATACCATTCATTCCAGTAAAATTACTGACACATTTTCGACACCAGCCTGTCGAATGGTTTTGGAAAGAAATGCGTGCTGGTTTGGCAGATTTGGTATATTTACACCTATAAATTAAGAAACAATCATAGTTTTTATCAAGTTCCCCTGTATTTATGAATTCAGTAACTCATTATTCAATCACTGTAGGTATATATCTGATTTCAAATCATACAATAAATTCATCAATATCTGGATGACAGAGACTAGCTCGGTATTTTTTTAACGTTTTCTAAAAATGAAACCTAGCTAGATCAATTTATCACCCCCGAAATCCCCTGCATAATAAATTTCATGAAAATCGTTGGGACCGCTTTCGAGATTCAGATTAAATATACGATTATACATACATTATTATTATTATTAATCAGTTTATTTCAGATTATAAAAATTAATCCATACAAATTATAAAATAGAGAAATAAATTAAATTAATTAAATATTGTGTTAGTCAAATCTTATACACTATGTTAGTCAATTCCCATCACAATATGCATCCATTTGTTTAGGATAGGGCAATCTGCACGAGATACAACCATCTGCAGGATACTGTTGCTACTGCCTCGCACGCGCTGCAACAAAGACGCTACGTTCTTCCGTACAACCGCATGAAAGCCGTCCGTTCGCGCCTCCGTAAACATTCCGGACGCACTACAATAGCGAGGCAGCCGCATCAGCATCCTGAAGACGTTGTTGTATTGGACACGCAGAGCACTAGCAGCCCGGCGCGTAAAGTTAACCCACAGACTTAACACAGACTTTATACAGGAAAAGATTTTATTTAGTGTGCAAACTGTAACCATGAATTCAGCATATCATTCTAGAACCGCCAGCGCAGAAATTTTTCGTCAGTTTTTTAAAACAAAATCAGCTGTTCCATACACTTTGACCGCGTAGGTACCTATTGCACTTTTCTATGAAACAACTAATTTTTTTTGTGTAACCGACGAAAAATTTCTGCGCTGGGTGGTCTAGAATGATATGCTGAATTCATGGTTACAGTTTGCGCACTGAATAAAAACTTTTCCTGTATACAAGAATTGCTCGTATAGATAGATAACTGACTCATAATGATTACATACAATAAATAGTTCTAAATAATAAGATTTCTGCGTGTAGTAAAGAACTGTGTAAAATCGGATGCAAATGGCGAAGCAGAAATGACACTTAGACCTAAGTATAATAAAGACACCTCTATGACAAGAAATCAGTTTAATGTGACAAAGTCCATACGTGATCCGTTTTCGTAAGGTGATACGAACTGAGCTGGTACTTAGGCGGTGAAGGTATTTGTATTGTTTCTACTTTAGGTACCTATTTGTTCTAATTATCCCTCACCAGTTAGGTAGGCATCTAAACAGACCTACTTTCGCTCTATGAAAACACAGTCACAAAAATCAGTACAAAATCTAAAACTCGTCTACTGAAAAATCACGATCTAGTATTTTTTTGTTTGATTTAGAGCATTCAGAAGACGGGTTTTAGCGTTTTTAGTCGACGTTACCACGGACGTAATAAAATCGTGGCGGGATTTTATCGTGCACTAGATTTTTCAACTCTCGGTGTTGAAACGAGCATTGACAATCCAACAGAGATCATCGCACCGCAGCGCGTAGAAAAAACCAACTGTTCGATTTTCATCTCTCTGCGCTAAGCAGTGCGTTGATAATCCAGTGCGCGTAAAACTCCCGCCGCGATATTATTACGTCCGTGTGAATTTCGACTTAGTTCCTAGCTCTGCTCATAAGGGGCCATCAATAAATTACGTCACACGTTGAGGGGGTGGGCGTCAAAGAAATGTGACATCGTGAGACAAGGGCCAGGGGGGATTTTAATCACCCTGACCCTTTGTGACGTCACATGTAAAAATCTGTCTAAATTATTTGACTTTATGCTAATTTTATTAAAGATTGCTTTTAAATAATAAAAAAAAAGTAAAATGTGCTGTTTTCATTATAATTATATGTAGGTACTTCTAAATACTAAATTAAAAATATGCGACGTCATACAACAGGGGAGGGGTTTTCACAAGTGTGACCATATTTGACAAGGACGGGCGGGGGGGGGGGGGGTTGGGTTTGTGGTAAAGAACCATAAAATTTGTGCGACGTAATTTATGGATGGCCCATAATCAGTCTATAATGTTCCCACTACTGGTACACGGCGCTCCTCTCCGTGAGAGGGAGTGGGCCGTAATCCACCACGCGGGTCCAGTGCGGGTTGGTAGACGTCACATGTCTTCGAATGTTTGTTCTAGAACATGCCGGTTTCCTCACGATGTTTTCCTTCACCGTTTTTGGCTATTAAATAATTTACACAAAGTAAAGTTAGGCGGCTGGGTTAGAACTCACGACCTTCAACACGTACTTAAGTCGAGGCCGTTACCACTGGCCACCGCTGCTCTCAACTAGCGTTGTCAATTTTTTTTAAACCGTTGGAACTTCTCCTGTATTGTGGGTGTGTTTACTCACATACACAAACATCCAGACCCGGAACAACTACTTGTAGGTCATACAAATATTTGTTCCGTGCGGGAATCGAACCCGCGACAGTCAGCGCATCACCAACCGTGCCGTCAAAGCCCCTAGCTCTACTAGCTTCTCGTTAATGGCCAGCGGTGGAAGAGGTCCCGTTGTGCTATACTAATGTTTTCCCCCTAACCACGTTATTGGCTATGTTCACCTCAGCAGCTAATAATGAAATAATATTTACAAAACAATACAACTGTTACTATATTCTTGGTACGGGGGCGTCCATTAATTACGTGAGGCGTTTAGGGGTGGGAGGGGGTCGAGTCGAATCTCACCCAATCTCACGTGGGGGAGAGGGGGGTTTTGGTAAATATCACGTAATTTATATTTTTTCCCGCAAAGAAACAATGTAACATTACGTGATAACCGGGTTAAATTATGTGAAACATGTTTTTCCACCCATATGGCAAAATCTTACAAAATAATATTTATCACAGTTATGCGAACGCCACAAAGTAGCACAGTACTTCCTCGATGGTTAAACCGCCACCGCCCAGCCAAGTCAGCTAAATGCAATGCATAAATCCAACGCAAATAAGCATAGATTAACGTTTTTACACTAAAAACACGTATTTGAAATATCTCACGTGAGATTATGGGGAGGGGGGGAGGGTCGAGCCAAATCTCACGACATCTCACAAGAGCGGGGGTGGGAGTCGAAAAATCGCCAAAATTTACTCACGTAATTAATGGACGCCCCCTAATGCTGTGCGAAAATTCCCTCATCTGACCTCTCTGTTAGAGGTTTATTTACAGTACCTCAACATCATCATAATTTCAGCTTAAAGACGTACACTGCTGGACATAGGCCTTCCCCAAAAGGGGGCTTTTGCCGTAATCGCCACGCTTGGCAAGCGGGTTGGCGATAGCAGTATGGTGGCAAAATGCATAGAGAACGCTGCTGCCCATTCTCTGGTAAGTCCCTTAGTCGCCTTCTACGACACCCACGGGAAGAAATGGGATGGTGCTATTCTTTTACGTCCGGCACCACACGTACAGTTACAGTACCTACCTCAGATGTTTATTTTGTAATGTTTGATAAGCTGTTATTTATCTCACGACGCGACGCGCGCTTTCATTGTGGTAACCAAGTGTACAACTCGCCGTGAATGTGTGCGTGTAGACGAGTAGCCTCGCCACATAGCACACACACTCCTCCAACTTCGCCATTGTCTCGTATGGTAGCGGTCCCGCTCTCTCACACACACATTTACAGCGGTTTGTGCACTTGGTAACCACAAGTAAACCCGTGTTGACACAACGTGCAGATGACTATATAAAAACCAAGACAATACTTATGCATAGGATGATCTTGGAACTATCAAAAATATCCTAACATCGAAATTAACTAAGTGATTTTTTCAAACAAACTCAATAGCTTATTAGTCGATCAGCACGAATTTACTCACACCAATCGGGCGAATCGACACTTTTGAATAATATAATAAAAACAGGAAAAGTTTTTATTCAGTGCGCAAACTGTAACCATGAATTCAGCATATCATTCTAGACCCCCCAGTGCAGAAATTTTTCGTCAGTGACACAAAAAAAAATCAGCTGTTTCATAAAAAAGTGCAATACCTACGCGGTCAAAATGTATGGAACAGCTGAAAACATGGTTACAGTTTGCGTACTGAATAAAAACTTTTCCTGTTTATACGCGAAACGCACGTTGTAAGCAACGTGACAAAACAACGTCGTAAACGTTGTGGGCAATCAACAACAACAGATTAGGTAATTTGCACGTTTTGAATTTTACACAATAAAGTTATGAAAAAAGTTCACTGCAAGTACACACGGCTACACATCAAGCTATACATTTCCAGTTTACGCTGATCTCGCACCGTACGGAAATCCTTTACAATGCGAGATCAGCTTATACTGGAAATGTATTGCTTGATGTGTAGCTGCGTGTACATGCAATAAAGAGCATAAAATTTAAAGAAAAATACAAAATGTTTATTAGTGATTATAATATATTATATTTATGTTCCTAACCATTGTGAACACTTTTGTTCTACCACTTTATAATATTAAAAATAGAGAGTTTATCCTAATTCGACCTACGAGTACATCCTACAATCTTAGTCCTTCTAATATTATAAATGTGAAAGTTTGGATGTTTGTTCACGTAACAACGGCTGAATAGATTTAGATGAAATTTGGCACACAAATATATTATAATCTATAATCTTTTTATCCCGGTAGTACGTTCCCGCGGGATAATTTCCGACTTACACGCGGGCGAAGCCGCGGGCGGAAACTAGTAATTGAATAAACCGCCTTTATTAGCCCGAAAACCCTCTTCAACTAAGTAACTACAAGTTTCAACATCGATTGCCTATAAATATTTTGTCTTAGTGATTAAAAGTTCAAAAACTCTTTCACATCATATTAAAATATTTACACTAAACCCTTTTAACAAATGTAAACATTGAGCTTGTTACAGAATGTCTATGCAAAACAATTTTGTTAGATGTTGACGCAGTAACAACTGACAACAACTGCTAGGGATGCGGGTTGTGCTGCCGAGGGAGCGGGTTGTTCGAAACACATACCGCGGCCCCTGGCACACAGGCAACTGAAGGAACACGTGTGGGTTTAGTCAGTAAAAGTCTGACACGCCCTCCTGCTCCACCTAGAGCGAGAGAAGCTCAAAATAAAAATCTAAGCATTTATTTCAAATAAAAGGCACTTTTGAAAGTCAACATTTACATTAAAATAGGATTGATACTAGTCGCCCCTTCCAAAATGTAGTTTCGTATGGAGAAGAATGGACAAGAAATTCCACCGTTACTCTTTTAAAATATTTTACATACATTGTTTTTGAAAATGGTGCACCTAGAATAAAATTACCGTACCACAAATACATGTATGAGTAAAAAGAATTAAAATGAAGCAATGACAGATAAATTAATCATATGATAGATACATGGTGCTCACATATTTACAAACATTGTAAAAGTATTATTCGAACGAAGATTCGCACAAATTAAAACACCTGAATCGGGGGAATTATCACTTCTAAATAATTATATGTCTTCTATAGGCGACTCGCACGAATTTAATTTATTTGTAAGAGAAAAAAAATACGTATTACGCAATGAGCACGCTTTGAAAAAAAAAGTTGACGAAACAACTTACGTAAAATTAAGGAAAAGAACACAAATTTTATTACATAAAATACAAAATATGATTCACCCTATTCCGACGAGTTCATTCGAGCGAGTCGATTAATAAATATTTTTTACTAATAATTTCTAGAAAGCAAACAAACCCAGACGTTGAAAAAAACTGTTAAGTTTTTATATTATTAATGTTTCTGCAATACCTAATCTACGAGTAAACTCAAAATTAAAAAAACATAACCCTCCTTCAGGCGCAGTTGGGTAAAAAGTAATAAAAGGCACTTTTGACTTGTGCCTATTTGAAATAATGATTTGACTTTAAATTTGAAGTAAGAAGACTTGCCTAAACTAGTATTTCAGAACTTTCTGCATAAATTATAATAACTAACTACTTCCTGCTAGAAAGCATAATTTTAAACTAGGCAACATTCATATGTTGCCTAGTTTAAAATTATGCTCCTGATAAAAAAACACATAGGTTCCTTACAAACATACGTGCGCGGCCATTTTGTTTGTTCTGAACAAAATGCCCTAAATGATTAAACGAGGTAACATGATAATAAAAACATGGGTTCCGTACAAACACTTTCTGAGACGCCATTTTATTTATTCTAAACGAAATGACCATTCGAAATTAAACAATCCACGTATACAAAGACAGATTGCATTTGTTAATTATTTGTATGCACTGTGTTTATGCAACAAATACGGTGTATGAAGCATGGACTTCATTAAATTTTACTGCAAACCATTTTCTCCAAAGCTCAGGTGAAATTATGTTGGTACACCCCAAATCACCCACCCTACAGACCGCGATCGGCCAGTTGTTGGTTCACATTTCCACATAATGACTGGGTTTGTGTAATTATTTTGAGAATTTACGTACCTATTCCACTAATATTGTGATTTTGAACTGAGTTGTGGCTTTTATAATGGGTTGAGCGGAATTATTGAAATCATCGGTTCATTTTACATTAGTTTTGATCTATTTACGATATTTGAGCTTTGTCAGTACTAACTTGGTTTTGTCAAAGTTAGGTTAAATTAGCAAGAAAAACGAATCTTTGTTGGATCATAACTTTTTAAGGCTTTTTTTTTAGTATTCTGTTTCCGCACAGACAATATTAATAAAGAGACAAAAGCATACCATGTTTAATTTTTGATGTGCGTTAACGAACAGTAGAGTAATTAATACACTCCCGAAGTTTGTATGGAAAAAATGTCAACTAGATTCACCTTAAGTAGGTACACGTTCGTGCAATTAATTTTGTGAGTTACCAGTACCAATCATACAATTATGCAACGAACCCTAAAGCATATTTGAAATTTCAAAGCTTTTGCTAGTTCAATTGCACCAAGAAATATTGTAAGCCTAGAAATCGTTGTTTATTTCTACTTTTCCAAGAAGGTAATCTCCTAGTCTAATCTAATCCTTTCCTTGGCTGATTTCGCGCAGATTTCTGCGAAGGCAGAACACTTTTAGTCAATAAGTTAGTCAACAAGAGCTATGCAAGCATGAAGTCTGCGTTCCAAACTTAGTCTAATTAACTAAAACATTCATTTTAGAATTTATCAGATGGTAGTGTAAAGCAAAGACAAAGTTTTGCCAAACTCGGTTGCATTCTGCAAAAACGTGTTTGTGTTCAAAGGATATTCCAAATTAAATACTACGTTGAAGACAGGGATGTCTGGCAAGATAAGGATGTCTCATAGTCAGCCTATAATGTTCTCACTGCTGGGACACAGGCCTCCTCTTTGTGAGAGGGGAGCGTGACGTAATCCACCACGCGGGCCCAGTACAGCATGTCGATTCTGTTACCATCTCACCGTGTGAAGTGAACGTGGAGCTGGAAGCTGTCAATGTAATCCCACTGATGCTAGAGATTGACCAAGCATCAGGTGGAATTACACTAACAGCTCACTCCACACTCACTTCACGCGGTGAGATGGTTACAGAATAGCACTGCTGATGGGCAGATGTCACATGTCTTCGAAATTTTCGACGACATCTTGGTTTCCTTACGATGTTTTCCTTAACCATTTGGAGGGCAGTGTTGATGAAATAATTACATTACAATTTACACAAAGTAAATTGCTTTGCGTGGATTCGAAACCACGAACTCGTAAATCGCTTCGCCTTCACTGCTCTAGGATGACTCACTCTCATGCAAATGTCTCGCTGGTGGTCTGTGTGTTGGATCATTAGGTCCTTTCAAAAAAGTTCAGCTGAATGGTGCTGATCCATACGTCATATTCGTGAACAGGCGCCGTCAGAAGGCACTGTTCATCTCTGGCTTATTGTACTTTCTGAATTGTTATTTTATTTGTTTTTATCCTTTTTCTTACGGACGCTGTTAATATACCTACACGTATTTCTGCTTCGTTCTAACATGAATGATGTTACCATTTTTTGGTTACAATATTTCGATTTAAAAGTGTCCCCGTAGTGTCTTGCCCATTCTTCTTTATAGGTATCTACTACGCTTTGGAATAAAATGGGCAACTAGCTTCATGTTTCTGACTGAACGACAATTCAAAAGTGCCTGTAATTGGTTTATTCTTTGAGTTTGATTTATGTAAATGTCTAATAATAAACAGTTTTTTATTAGTACAAATTACGAAGTTTTTAACCTATGTTGCCACTTTTGTTGGTTATTTTCTTCTCACGACTTGTGTATTTTTTTCTTACGCTGGGATTACACCAGCGTTAATCGTCTCAAAGTAATCAGTTTCGAAGCTATCGTGCTTATTCGGTGGTCACATTAGCCGACGTTCACATGGACGTAAAAAAATCGCGGAGGGATTTTTTCGCGCACTGGAACTTCAATGCAACTGCTAAGCGCCGAGAGTTGAATTTTTACGTCCATGTGAACGTCGACTTAGCGGCATCGCAGTTTTTGATGCACAGCCAAGGAATAAACTATGTTAAGGTCACGCCATAAGGTTAATTTTTACTTATTCAACTATGTCATTGCCAAAATTTTGAATAAAAATTACGATTCAAAAACGGAACATGTGCAAAAAAGGAACTTGTTTGAAAATTGCTCAAAATGATCGTTCCTTGATTGTACAGTCACGGACTTTAATTGATAAGCCACTTGCCACAGTTCCTATTTTAGCCGTGTAATGCAAATCGGGTTTAATCGGTTATACTCGTACATAGTGCAGAGTGACGACCCAAAGTCAAACAATTGCAGGGCTAGCAACCGTAACCTAGCAACAATTGTTTTAGCGTAGCGATGGTAACGTTATGATTAGTTTCGACATCGGAAAAACTCGTACCCACGATTTTATCCAAACGCGTAGCGTCCAAAAACCAACCACCTAAAAACATAAATAGTTACGGCTACGATTCACCAAAATTCGAAACTATCGTCTCTGACATTTCAACTGTCACTGTCTTTGGATAGGTTTTCAGAAATAACGAGTATTTAATTAGCTCTTATTCCAAGGAGGTCAGTATCAAATAGATTGGATAAACTTATGCAACAGTGTGTTGATTTATCATTGACAATTTGTTGGTCAACCTTTATGGATAAGACTATTTCCGATAATAAGTAATTTGTCATCTTGTTTACGAGCATGCGGTTTAAGTTCGTGTTTAATCGTGTAATCTCGTGAATGTATAAAACTGCAAAATTGGAAAGTTTAAAAGTGGCTTATCAATTAAAGTCCGGGACTGTACCTCCAGTCTACCCGTGTGATACCAGGAACGCAATCCGATCCTTCAGTTTGATTACGATAATGAATGGTTGCCTCTGCGTGTATCATTGCGTAGCGCGAAAATTCATGACGATCATTGAGAAAATCCTACTGATATTATTTGTAGAAATGTGAAAGTTTGTATCTTTAGATGTTTGTATGTTTGTTTCTCAAACATTCAAAATCGGTTGAACGGATTTGGGTGAAATTTGCACAAAGATCGTTTACAACCGGTATTATACATAGGATACTTTAGGCGAAGCCGCTGACTAAACCTAGTAAGTTGTAACTACATACCAAATTCTGTCACTCGAACTAAATAAGATTTCTAAAAGAAAAGTCACAAGACCTTGTTCGTTGAGCCACACGGAGGAATCCGACATAGTGACCCAAATACAAGTGGCAAGGTTACAAAGAGATGATATAAAAAACCATGATGACATGTTAGTGCTTATTTTTATTGTGGGCTGATAGCATTGCTAATTATAGACGTCGGTGGAACTGCCAGCAGGTGAGGACACGGGACAGCGTCCGACGACCCAGAATAGTAGCGGTAATATTTTATTGGAATTACGAAAACTAATTACAGGACGAATGGGACATTGACGCGCAAATTTTTGCCATGAATTCAGTTCATATAAATTACTGCTATTACATACATTTTGAACGGGTAGGAATTGCAGTTTTGTATAAAAATGTTAACAGATCGTTTTTACAAGCGACGAATAATTGGCTTATTATTATCTTCAATCGATTCGCACGAATTTATTCCCCGAAAATGGGGCGAATCGACATTTTTAAGCAGACGACGACGAGACGGTTGGGCAAGAGCTCGATAATTCATTCCTAGCCTGTTGCTCGCCTGTTGCCGTGCCTGTTGATCTTACCCGTTATAGCAGAAAGCATACAATTCCGCATATAATGTTACGTGAAATCAGCAATTTCATACTTTAACCCCTAATATTTGAAACGTACGTACGAACGTACGTTAACGTAGTTAATGTACTGAAAAATTTAAACTCGGTTTTTTCTAAGATTTAACATACAAAATATTTACCCTCATTATCTATATACATTGCTGCCATCTAAACGGAAGTTCATTTATGCCTTTACGTTAAAACTCTGAGGATCTAGATTCGACAAACTGTGTGAAAGCATTTTGTACTGCCTTGGGAAAAAAAAAATAAGCACGTAGAAAATTGTCCAAATCACGAAACAAATGGTAGTTCGTTGGAGCAAGGTCTGGCGAGTACGGAGGATGACGTATCGTTTCTAACTGCAGCTCCCCTGTTTTTTCTCTTCCGTGGCAGCTCCTGTAGAGTTACATCGGTTTCTCGTGCAGTGTGAGGTCTTGCGTTATCTTGGAGCAATAATGGTGAAAACAGATTCACGAGTCGGGCCTGTTTCAGTGCCAGTTTCACTGGGGTCAGCCATTGCATCTTTCGCGTACAGTTATCGTAAACAATCCACTTTTCGTCACATGTCACAATTCGATCCAATATTCCTTCATTTCTGTACCGATTCAACAAGGCAACACGAATTTCAACACGCATTTCTTTCTGCAGATCAGTCAAATCATGAGGCACCCATTTTTCATATTTATTTATCTTATATTCTCTTATTATTATTTTTTTATGATTTAATATTGTAGGTAGGGTAACGTTAAAGCATGGTGCTAATTCCTGGGTACTTTGACTCGGATCGGCTTCTACCATCTCCATCAATTCAGCGTTATTCACCTGTGTGGACGGTCTACCACGTGGTTCATTCTTCAAGTCGTAGTTTCTATTACGAAAGCTTTTAAACCATCAACCCATGGTGCGTTCATTAACAGTCCCCTCTCCAAACGCAACGTTGATATTGCGAGCCGTTTCTGCCGCGTAAGTTCCGCGTCTGAACTCGTTTTCAAAAATAACTCGGATTCTCGAAATATCCATCTTTACGTCTAAGCTGAATTAAAAAAAACAATTGAAAATCGAATGTTGCACATTTTTTTAAAGTAGAGCCTCATAAGTATCACGTGAGAAAAGTTTCACGCGAAAATCTCACACCATGAAGATTTTATGTCAACTTGAAGTGTCTATTACTATACAACGGCAATTTCATACTTTAACCGCGGGTTGTTCGAAAGAGATACCGCGGCCCCTGGCACACAGGCAACTGAGAAAACACGGGTGGGTTTTAGTCAGTAAAAGTCTGACACGCCCTCCCGCTCCACCCAGAGCGGGAGAAGTTATTTGATGATTTCCCACCCAAAAAAAACCCCTATTATTAAAGCGATATAAAACAATGTTTATTAGATGTATAAAAGATGGCAGATGCATTCATTTGTTCGGTATAGATGCAGCAATTAATAAATTACTACAGCTTATAATTTACAAAAGTTACGTAGAAAGGTTTTTGACTTTAGTATCGTTAATTTATAATTTCAGTAGTTAGTGGCATTCATTACAATACATAATGATTCAAGCTCTTTCATTTTGCAACATTATACTTTTACACACACGGATATCTATGTTTACACACGCACGTAACACACAGCTATCATGGGTTCCCTTGGTAGAGCTTAATGATACTTATACAATACACAATCTTTAATTTGATCAATGCATATGAAAATGCTATTTAATAACATAATACAAATAAATACAAAATACCATTCTCTTTTAATACAAAATAGGTACACGGGGTAATAACGTTAGATACCTGAGATATAATTTTCGTTCATTTATTTTAACAATAAAAATAATAGAACGTAAATAATCTCTTGAAAGCTGAGCTAGACAAAAAAAAACAAGTACCTATCTTGACTTAGCACTCGCGGTTTTAGACATGTCGGACGTGTACTCTGCAATCATTGTACCGATAAATCGTTACAGTAAATGGCCTAATACTGAAGAGCCTCGACCAACACCTCAGAGGCTCTCATTGTGCGGCTGGGTCAAAGGCTTGTTTCAGAATGCAGTACTCCTGGACACGCACGCATAGTCAGGAGGTTCCTCACTCTAGAGCCCTGACCACCGGCAGCTTGGACTGTGCTCCTGATGCCGATGGGCCACTATTTTTTTATGATTTTTGTAAATATATTTTAAAATGTACTCAATATGTAAAGAAATCAATAAATGTAAACTCAAAGATTTAATTTAAAATATTTCATAATAATAAAAGAATACTTATCACGATAAAACAATCGGATAACAGAGCTCAAAAAATATATTTTTCGTCATATAATTCTCAAAATGTTGAGCATTATTATGACGAAACCTATTGAATAACCTATTAAAATTTATGTGGTGATATACAGGGAATTCAATCAACTAATGAAATACCCAATAATTATTCCACTGAGCTGCAAATTAACTTTTTCATTTAATTAAATCTGCAAAATTACATTTATTTTGGTGGTCATTCGATTCAACTAACATCAAACGCATCGCTGTTTTGAACCTTATTTGTTGCCGCGATGTGCTTTTGTCAAATACCAAATATTTGCTTCTTACCACGATCTTCTTATCAGATATTCAGCCAATCGGTGGCTTGAATTTCTATGAATTTTGACGTCTAAATATGACGAGAAAGGTGAAACTACATTGTGAACCGGGTTGCAATAAAAATGTACTGCCGCTGGGGCTTAATTGGACGTAGTTAAGCAGAAAGGGTTTCCAGTTTGGCCAAAATTGAGTTAAGTATGCCATCGTACTCCTGAGGGTCGAATTTATCCTGTAGTGAAAACCCTATTTTCAAAATGTACACGGAAACTAGTTTTTCTCGCTACCCCGACTCAACCCACGGTATGAAAAGCAAATAAAATGTCAAACTTCAAACGCCAATAGAGCCTCAAAAGTGACTTTGTGTGGATTGAGTCCTTTTTGCTCTACGTCCAATTTAAGTATAAGTAGAACCGATCATTTTGTATGATTGTGTGTTTAGTTTAGTACGTCTGTGCGAGTCACAATGAATACAATTTCTTTCTTCTAGTGGGAAGCGCCAGGGTAGGCTTTGAATGACTGTTTCATGGAAAAGTAATTCAGTATGAATTTAGAGATTTTGGATGATTTTAGTGAGTTTAATTCCGTAAAGCAGTATTTGTTACGGACGTGAAACATTATGTTAATCAACTTTATAGCCTGACACTGATCTGAAAATTGATAATCGGTGTAAAAACATACATTTAAAAAAATACTAATCGAATTGAAAACCTCCTCCTTTTTGAAGTTTGTTATAAATATGGAAGAATATTTGAATTTCGCGCTAACTTAGCGCATTCAGCTTTATGCAGAATTTTATAATTTGTAAGCTATTACATTTAGGCGCCATGTTGCTTCATTCTAATCGTGGCGGGATTTTTTCGCACACTGAATTTTGAACTCTCGTCGTTGAACTGAACGTTGAGAATCCAACAGAGTGCAACGCGTCGAAAAAACACATTGTTCGATTTTCAAATCTCGGTGGTAAGCAGTGCGTTGAAGATATAGTGCGCGAAAAAACCGCGCCGAGATTTTATTATGTTCGTGGGAACGTGTGCTTATGTTCACGATTGTACGTACACCTATTTTCGAGTTCGACAGTAGTAGGACAAACTGGAAACAAATACCTACGTAAAAACAGTTCAGACGATTTGACTCACAAAAGTAAAAAAAAAACTTAAGTTTAAGTAAATCAAACTGGCGAAATGTGTGTTGATACTAACTACTAAGTACATATATATAGATATACCTCTGCCTAAATCTTCGGGGAAACAAGGCGTGATGTTATGTAAATGTGAAAATTAAATAATGAAAACACAGTTGTAGTATACGCGTGTGACGTCAAAAGTTTGTGCTATAAAAAGCAGCATTCAATGATACTTTGCTTCAGTAAAAAAAAACAACGTATGTCCGCCCGCCATTACTCTCGACAACTATGAATCAAATATAATCGGTATGCGTGTTAGGAAAGATTTAATGACTACGGCTCAAAATAATTCTCACTAAGCTGTTGTATAAATATTAGACAATATTGATGAACCGCTGTGGTTACAAACTAATCGTTAAAAATATTTATTGTGGATAGAACCGCTTAAATTATATATCCCATTCACTATTTCTTTATGTGTACTTTCAATCAAGAATTTTTTACTTGTAGACAAATCCAGACACACTTACGTCAAGTTCTTTACTGAAACATTTAATAAACTCACTAAAGAAATTACATAATAAACTTTTATATAAATCGCTATGCAATATTTCCAACGACAAACAAAACTGTCCCCGTATAATCCTCACAGACAGAAGCGTTACAAATCAACCAGATAAATATACGACGTCAATTTATCTATAAAAATAACACGACTCTTCAAAATAAGAGATGAACTCATTAATTTTATGACACAAATAAAACTACGCATGTCGAAGACGACAGTAGACACCTGAAGCATCCGAAGGGTTATCAACAGATTTCATGACACAAATAAAATAAAAAAGGGCCAGTAAATTCGCTCAGACAAACTCAAAAGCCAATCAATCAATTCAATCTTAACACACGAAATTCGAACTCAGCTTGAAAAATGTTACCGTTCGATTTTAGCGAGCCATGCTTTACTTCACTGGTACCCGACCTTAATTACATAACTCAAACTATACTACCTCAAGCACAACACTACACTGAGACACTCTCACTACACTACGTACGGGCGTAGGGGCCTGAGGACCCAAGGTACGCCGAAGAACTCCTGAAGTATGGTTATAGCCAGCACGAAATACCTGCTGTAGATAGAAGAGTTAGACCTGATAGGCCTGCCGCCGGCATCGCCCTTGCAACAGTTGCTGCCCATAATGAGGGCGCATTTCGTTCGAATACCCGCGGAGCCGGGCGATAACTGCGCGAGCGCAGACTTATTTTCGTTGGAGCGACTCTAGCGCCGCGCGGCTCTGTGTAGGCTCGTCACACGCGAGCGTCTGACGCGACAGACAATGTTACTACACTGAACGATTCGGGTTTATAGTTCTGTCGTTTCGCGATTTTATGTTCGCTGGTTAGCAGTTCCGTGTGTTGAGAGTTTTTTGATAGAGTTGATGTTGGAGTTCAGTTTTAATGCAATCATGGTGGGATTATGTGATTTTGTTTTAACATAATGATTTGATTACTTTATGTAAGTTTGTACAAACACTTTTACACGTCAATTATATTTTAAAAACTAGATGAGGTCGGCGTTACTTATCTGACTACTTTGAAGGGAAACGGCGAAACAAACTCAGAGTCCACAGTCTCTTTAAAGTCTAGACATAATCTTGGGCAAACCATATGGATTGGTGTCAGAAATGGTCTTGTCTTACCACACAGATTGAGTGGACCTGTCCAGTCGGTGCACGCATTTTTCAGTAATCATGCAGCTCAATTCAGAACTTAAGGGGAACCTAGTAGTTGCGGGCTCGAACTCACTGGTGGTCCTGACTTAAAATCTCGCTGTCTCACCAGGCTTCGTGTCCAACAGAGATAGTATCAGTGATGAGCAGTTAGACGCTAGCCTACACGCAAAATGTTATTGAGTAAGATGCAGGATCATTTATAGTAAAACATTCGCGTAACAAAATAAGAAAAGTCCTTTGGAAGATCAGGTTTTATGAAAAACCACTGCATAAATCAATTACCAATAAAGTTTATTGAACTTTACAATAATTGAACTTTGTCGGTACCGACTTGGTTTTGGAGATTTTACACTTCTCTTATTACTTAAACACGCCCAAAGATAGGTTAAATTAGCAAGAAAAACTAATCTTTGTTGGCTCCTAACTTTTTAATGGATTTTTAATTTAGTATTCTGTTTCCGTACAGACAATATTAATAATGAGACAAAACCATACCATGATTAATCGTTTTTAATTGAGAAAATGGATTATGAATCAATTTATTTTTATTTTTCTGTTAAATATCTCGTCCCAATGTTCAATTTAAAATAGTTTGTAATCAATTGGAAAATACCCTATTTAAGTAGATAGTCAACTTGTTCAACAATTAATTAACCTGACTATACCTATCACTATATTGCTCAAAGTTCACTTTAAACCGAAACCTAATTGTGTAACACACTATAAATCACAATCTGTATGATTTTGAATGATATTGCTAATCCATTACTTTATATGCTCGAAAAAATTGTCTGTTCAACAACGTTAATATCGCAATGAATAATGTTGAACTATCAAAATGAAGGCCATTCCTAACTGTTAGTGTCTACGCAGTTACCCCTCTGTACCAAATGTGCACAATTACAAATCAGCGGTTTCACGCATTTTAGCACTGTCTGAATTGCGAAGTGGTGTTTATTTAAACAAGAGCAGAGAACACAAATTCTCGTACTTAAACATGTTTAAAAATCTAGTTTAGATCAAATCTCAACGCCAATCAATGTCAAAATTAACTAAAACAGAAAAATTTTACGAAAATTATTCTCTTTTACTGGTTTTAAAGTCCATTATCATATGACTAGTGCCTGGCAAAGACGGTAAGAGGAAGAATGCATTAATTTACCCACATCGTACGTAGTTTTATTTATTGGTTTATTGATTCTGACGTCAAAAAGGAAAATAGGAAAGCATAGCATGCATTCCCTTTTGAATAAAAGTAGTGATGGGCCGACTATGACCTTGGCCGACTAGCCGACTAGTCGGCTGCAAAATGGCCGACTAATCGGCTACAAAATAGCCGACTAGTTGGCCAAACCGATCATTAATTTCCGTTGAGTTCGGCTGACATCGACAATGTTCAAAATGGCAAACCTACTTATTGGGGTACTAGGTTATAGTATACTTTGCTTATTTTCACAGTATTATGTCTTATGGCGTTCTGCTGTGGAGATCGGCAGCTGACGTAGATTTCATTTTCATTTTACAAAAGAGGGCAATCCGTGCAATCTATAAAATGGAGCCTCGCGAGTCTCTTAGAAACAAATTCAACGAAATTGATATACTAACTCTGCCTTCTCTGTATATCCTAGAAAATATCTTATAAGTTTGCAAAAACATAGGTCCTTTAAAAAAAAGATGTGATTTCCATAATATAAATACACGTAGTAAAGATGCAATTGTGAATTAGATTCTAAAACTAGCAAGTCATTTCTAATAAACAGTATCCGCTTATACGAGTTGCCAAAGTGGGCTACAGAACTTAGTGATTGAAAGTTTAAAACTCACATCAAACGTGTCCTTATCAAAAAAGTAATTATTATAAGATAAAAGACAACGTTGAAGACGGAGGTTTGGCATTAATTGCTTCTGTACATGTGGTTTCCCTGGTACCTCATTAAGAGCAAAATTACGTGAAGGTCTATTAAGGCCCTGGTAACTTTAAATATTGTCGTTATGAGCGATAATATTTCTTATGGCAATCCGATACGGGTTAAAATCTGTTGTAATAAATTCGAATAATAAATGAGCAAGCATTGTCGTAAAAATGCAAATAAAAGCGTATAAAATTAGATATTAATATATTTAATAATAAATAATCCATCACAGCAGCATCTATCCAGCATCCATGCAGCTTGGCATTTGGAATTTTATGGTATATTTTTAATTATAATTATAATTGTTATTGAAGGGATAAACTGGTTTTAAAGATAATTAAGAGGTGACTTTGGTGATTTTTTTGATGCATTAAAGTATGTTTAATTATGTTTGAGTTCCATCACTCTATGCAAAAAAGACTTGAAAATATCTTATATTTGTTTGCTTTTAAAATTATTTACGGTTAAAGAGATACACTGGTTTAAAAAACCACCTTTATGAGCGTTTTCAAGAAATCACCGCCTTAACTGCTCCCAAATTACAATGTTAATTTTTATTCTTTTTATTTTTTAGTTTATTACAATGTCTGACATATTCTCGTAAAAAATTGACATTATACATCAATTCTAATTTCGACTATTTATTAGTGATCTTTAAGGAAATCATGTCACTTGCTTTAAATAGGTTCATTTTATTTATGTAGATCTTTTACATGTTGTAAATGAGAGAATGTTGTAGGCCTTACAAACTGTAGATTTGTAGACGATTTTCTACTATTTATTTTCATTCCTCTAAGTAGGTACCTGGTACTTATTGAGAGGCCTGCACTGTCCTCCCAAACCTATTATGACTGAAAATTTAAAACATTGTAAAAGCCAATTATTTTTAAAAGAGTAACCGTAGAGTTTCTTGCCGGCTCTTCTCCATAGGAAGCGAGAAATTGGAACCGTGCACCTAGCTTCTGAGGTTTCATAAGTGCCCATGCAGGTTTATGTGAAATTTAATATTTTGATTTGATTGCCAATTGTTTATTATAGAGTTTTTTCTTTTTTGGTTAGAAGTATTATTTAATTTTACTTTCGGTATTTAATTTCTGGATCTAAGTCCAATTAATTAATAGACCAAACGAAGGCTTCCTATTGCTTATTATCCTAAATTCTTGATTGCACTGAAAGTAAACTGTAAAACTGATTCTATAATAAAAGATATAGCAGTAAAGATTTCAATTTCACTTCAATCACCGTCTTTTAAATTTAGTTAGTTTATAATTTAATTTTTTTAAGCTTAGTCGAGTAAAAAATGGGCCGACTAGTCCGCACATCACTAAATCAAAGCTAGATATGACACTGATCTAAGTTTATTACGATAACAAACTTCGTCTCGTATAGTAGATTATTCTACTTCTGTTTCGCTTAGATATTACATGGCGACAATAGATTTTTAATAATCGAGAGAAATGTAAGTGCAGTGGTCACGGGTAAAGTTGCTATGGAAAGTAAAGATGCCACAGTAGACCGTAACCCTTTTTACGAAAATTACGCGGAGGGAGGAGTATGAAATTTGGAACAAGTTAAAGTTAACATGCAGAAGGAGTGTAGAAAGCTGATATTTAAATGAATAATGGTCGAATTTCGACCCGTGGGCGACCGCTAGTAATTATAAATGCAAAAGTAACGCTGTTTTTCTGTAACATTTTTTTTTTTAGTGTGGGTAATCATCAAAGAACTTCTTCCGCTCTGGGTGGAGCAGGACGAGGGCGTGTCAGACTTTTATTGAATAAAACCCACCCGTATTCCTTCAGTTGCCTGTGTGCTAGAGCCACGGTATCTCTTTCGAACAACCCGCACCCCTGGCAGGCATCGGTCCTTGCGGACCCCACCAGTTGGTGCTGATATCTCTTTGAAGCGCGCGTGGAACACAACGCGCCGTCGACCAGCACCCTAATTGCGTAACTCACGATTCATCATAATTTGTTTCGTTTTGAAACAGATGGCTAAACCATTGCTTCCTATGTTCGAAAAATGTGGCTGCTCAGCAACATAAATAACGCAGTGAATATTGATGAACTGTCAAAATGAAACCAATTATGATTAATCGCGTGTTACGCAATTGGTCCTTACCGGACAGCGAGCTACCCATTACTCGCCGTCCGCAAGCCCTCATGTAACCTTTGCAGACCTAAGCTACGAAATCTGACAGTATAGGTAGCCCGGAAATTGGAAAATGACATCGCTTACTTATTATCCCGAATAAAAACGTATTATCGAGGCTAACGGTAAAACTCCCGAAGCAAAGTTAATTAAATTTTATAATCCATCCAAAAAACACGCAGACAAACTCGTGTGCGTTACCCCAGCCAGATGTTGTCGAAAATGGTAATTTGAATCTCATAGATAATTAGTTTTGCGGCTTCTGTAATTGTTGCGCACATTTTTAAATTTGTTGCGCTTATAGTTTTTTAATTATTTCACAAAAACATTTCCTGCTGGGGTAACGTTATCCCAGCCAGACCTTTTTCTTTCTAATGGGAATATTTAAATAAATACTAGCTATAAAATTAGTTGTCTAGATGAAGTAAATGTTGTGCCTTATTTTGTATTTGTTCTTTCATCGGTTGCGAAGTTATTCGAGATTTTGCTGGGGTAACGTTTTTGGTTTTGCTAGATCTTTGAAACGGTTAAGCGGATTCTTATCATATTTTGTACATGACTTCTTAGGAATTAGTTTAAATTTGTTCTGCAATAAAAAAACCAAAATAATGCATAGTTTAAAGGATATTTCATTAAATAGAAAAACACTTCAATTGGTTCCAGAACTCTCAATAAGAGGTCTAAAGACTTACTTTAAACGTTATTTTAAAGCTTGTAAATGCCTTCAAATGTATGTGAAGTTTCATTAGTATCCTGTAAGTATTTAACAAGTTATGATGATATTCAGTTCTTCACGAGCACGGTCTTGATGCGCGCGGTGTTATTTGGCCACTGGATTGGATATATGAACTGAATGTTATGTCAATTATTAGTTGTTCAGTTCAGTTGTATATCAGTAAAATTTCAGCGTAGTACATTGGATAATTAATGAGATAATACGATTAAAGTCATTAGGAAGTGAAAGACCGAGGTAACCCGACCAAGTTTAGGTGGTTACGAAAAAGCGAAATCGCAGAACATTATGGTACCTTCTAAAATATGTAGGATAGTGTTACAAATTTAGTACAGACACATGTCAGTTTTTTTTTAAACTTGTGTACATACACAAGTTTAAAAAAAAACTACATGTTTATTAAAGAATTTTTATTAACAGGTAAAATAATCATTTCAACTGAACTTTTAAAGTATTAATAAACTTATACTTAAAAACAATCACAGATTCAAATTACAGATAGTAATTTTGCTATTTTGAAATTTTCTATTACTTTTTATTAAAATTATAGATTTCAGTATACACAGTACACAGTTACAGTTTTTATTTAAATATACACATATTGGAATGTGTAATGATCACAGAAAATAAATTATATATAATGACTTTTTTCAGTTAACTCTAAACTTACGTATGTCTACTAATACCTACTTATATCAATTAAAATCACAGATCAAAGGTAATATTAAATGATATCACAATGTAGTAAAATGCTCACAGTTACTCCTACTGATTTGTTGTCTCATTTCAAATGTCACATTTTCCCGCGTCCCACCGAACGACATGTTATATCGGTGATTTTTGATAAGTATGTGCAACTGGAAGATAATAATAATGTTTTCATAGTACAGATATTATTATGTATTTAACAGTGTACGCGTCTGTACCGAAATTGTAAGGTGTATTATACTAAACATTTCAAAAGATAGCATAATGTTCTGCGATTTCGCTTTTTCGTAACCACCTAAACTTGGTCGGGTTACCTCGGTCTTTCACTTCCTAATGACTTTAATCGTATTATCTCATTAATTATCCAATGTACTACGCTGAAATTTTACTGATATACAATTGAACTAAACAACTAATAATTGACATAACATTCAGTTCATATATCCAATCCAGTGGCCAAATAACACCGCGCGCATCAAGACCGTGCTCGTGAAGAACTGAATATCATCATAACTTGTTAAATACTTACAGGATACTAATGAAACTTCACATACATTTGAAGGCATTTACAAGCTTTAAAATAACGTTTAAAGTAAGTCTTTAGACCTCTTATTGAGAGTTCTGGAACCAATTGAAGTGTTTTTCTATTTAATGAAATAATCTTTAAACTATGCATTATTTTGGTTTTTTTATTGCAGAACAAATTTAAACTAATTCCTAAGAAGTCATGTACAAAATATGATAAGAATCCGCTTAACCGTTTCAAAGATCTAGCAAAACCAAAAACGTTACCCCAGCAAAATCTCGAATAACTTCGCAACCGATGAAAGAACAAATACAAAATAAGGCACAACATTTACTTCATCTAGACAACTAATTTTATAGCTAGTATTTATTTAAATATTCCCATTAGAAAGAAAAAGGTCTGGCTGGGATAACGTTACCCCAGCAGGAAATGTTTTTGTGAAATAATTAAAAAACTATAAGCGCAACAAATTTAAAAATGTGCGCAACAATTACAGAAGCCGCAAAACTAATTATCTATGAGATTCAAATTACCATTTTCGACAACATCTGGCTGGGGTAACGCACACGACAAACTCACAGGCAGCTAAACAGCTAATAACCTTATGAATACTCCAGGAGCATTATACCATTATGCTTCAGCCAATTACATTAAAAGCACAAGATCTAGATCAACGACTACGAAGAATATACGGCTATGGACATAAGTATGGAAGAAAAAGATATGTTGCGGCGACCGCAAGTGAATTGGGATAAATTTAGGAAAATTATGTGGATAGATATAATAGATATGTATATGATATATACAATCTATATTTATAATCTACATCTATATGCTTTTACCAGCGGCTTCAGCCGCGCGGACTTTTTATCCCCTTTTTAACTCTCTTAGGGGTTAAATTTCGAAAAATCCTTCCTTATTCCTTGTCCACATTACAAAGGGAACCTCTGTGCAAAATTTCAGCTTTCTAGGTCCAAGGGTTTGGGCTGGGCGTTGATGAGTCAGTCAGTCAGTCAGGACCTTTCTTTTTATTTAAGTATATAAAGATTAAACAACAAATATATTATTATCTGGATTCGGTGTTGCACTAATTTTTCCTCAGAACTTACATGGTCATTTATTGGTCCTCTGCGTATTGGTGTTCTAAAAAACTTATAATTCAACTCTTTTCTCGGACTAAATAATAGCATTCATTTAAATGCAGTCTGGTTTAAATAATAGCATTCATTTAAATGCAGTCTGGTTTAAATAATAGCATTCATTTAAATGCAGTCTGGTTTAAATAATAGCATTCATTTAAATGCAGTCTGGTTTAAATAATAGCATTCATTTAAATGCAGTCTGGTTTAAATAATAGCATTCATTTAAATGCAGTCTGGTTTAAATAATAGCATTCATTTAAATGCAGTCTGGTTTAAATCGCAAGCGTGTTGCATGCCTTCCTTTGTTAGATTAACCCTGGCACATGATAGACAAAAAGAACCATATACCTACACATAATATAATAGGTACATTGGTATTCTCCGAATAAACAACACGACATAAGCAAAATTGACTTGTATAGATCCCACTGCTGGGACACAGACCTCAGGGGTAATTGCGTACTACACTACCTATCAGTAGGAATCGCTTACATTTTGACAGTTCCACTACATTCATTGCGTTGTTTACGTTGTTGAGCAGACAAATTGTGCAAACATATGAAGCAATGGATTATCAATAAGCTTCAAAATGATAGATTCTGATTAATAGTGTGTTACGCAATAAAATTAGGCTGCACTTCTCTGTGATAGGCACTCGGCCATAATACACCAGGGCCCAACGGGGGATGGTGGATGTTAACAAGACGGAATAACACACACGTAGAGCTAGATCGAATTACCGCCCCGAACCCCCCTGCATACTAAATTTCATGAAAATCGTTGGATCCTTTCCGAGATTCAGATTATATACATATATACAAATAAGTTTACAAGAATTACTCGTTTAAAAGTATTAGATAGATAGATAGTTTATTTAGTTCTAGAGAAGCATTTCATTGAAGTACATCTCCCACACTATTGTGAGAGAATAAACCACAGTTTGCCGTACATAAATAATTTTCTGAGGCTCTAGGTATTTTCACAATAAAAACTATTCTAGAAAATGGTTAAGCTTGATGATGCTGATCCACAGTGATCCACACGTCATGTTCGACAACGGGCGCCGCCGCGCCCGCGCCGTCGGCTTCGCGTCCGTCGGTTGAGACTGGTCATTTCCTTACTTCCTGGGCGTATGTTTAATCTTATATTTGGAATTAATTCTTCTTGTTTTTACATTGTTTTGCCACATAGAAGCAACAAGAAATGTACCGAGGATTTTGTTATAATCTTGCTTTTAAATCAAGATTGTCCTTAGAGTTTCTTGCCCGTTCTTCTCCATAAAGATGCACGTTTTGGAACTAGCTTCAACTTCGACTAACTAATCGACTTTTTGACAAAATAGAATATATGCATGTAAGTAACTTTTTTTCTCATAATCAATGAAGCACGCCCAGGAAATGTATTAAAAGTCTTAATTTACTACGGTTTGTTGCTCAAAAAACGACTTTTAAAATAAATCAATTTTCTACTACAGTTCAAGTTGCGGCCATAATGTGAAGTCAGTTACCACGATACTGCTTTGCTTACATCTTTGTTTTAGCCCCAAATCATGGAAACTGAATCATGGATAGTGCTTCTTTCTATACAAGCAGAAATCGTACAATTACTAACCCCTAACCTTGTTAACTTACCTTGATATTCAAGCAGGTTGCTAAGAAAATATCCAGCATTTTCGAAGACGACTTCACGAGCTTGTAACATTAAATAAGAAATTGTAAACTAAGAAATGCATTTTTTTTTTAGTAAGTATACAGGCTGATTTTTTAGTCACCGTCCAAATTTTTCAGGGTGATAGTACCCGTGAAATTGAACAACTTTCTCCAAGGAACATGGGTCGAAATATGAAAAAAAAAATCGACCTCCCATGCAAAATCAATAGTTAGCTGGTCGATTTTGTATGGGAGGTCCGATATTTTTTTTCATATTTCGACCTATGTTCCTTGGAGAAAGTTGTTCAATTTCACGGGTACTATCACCCTGAAAAATTTGGACGGTGACTAAAAAATAATTCTGTATAGTCATTTGTTTCTAAGACTCCTATACAATGTAGGTACATCTAATTAATAAAAAGAGTTTTGAAATATATGCATATTATTCCCAATTCAAAAGTGCCTGTAAATGGTTTATTTGAAATAAATGCTATGATTTTGGGTTTATATTTTATCTTATTATCGTGGCTTGTCAGCCCATCTGACCGCTTCTGTTTTTTATGTTATTCTTTTTATAAATTAATGTCTGTCTTGTAATTCTTGCCAATCTTTTAACGCGGATTCGTTGATTTCATTAGCACTAAACAGGCTATAATCTCTACAGGACTTAGGTTTTGTAAGGCATCTTACGTAAGCACTTTTTATTTTGCATTTCTGCTTGAGTACGTTTTCAATGTTTTTTTGGCATTTTAGCACGTGCTGACAAGTGATTTAATTAAATGTTTTGTGTTTCGTAATTTTAATAACTTACTTATTATAAACAATCAAGTTACATCTCAAGACCCCTCCGTGACTCGGAAAAAACGTTAAGCCGTCGGTTCCGGCTTTCATTCGTGGATCTTTGAAAGTCGTTACGGGACCAACAACCACTCTTACCAAGGGGTATCGTTTTTCACAGTAACTGGGTTGTGGAGGTCAGATAGACAGTTGCTCCATGTAAAATACTGGTACTCAGCTGCACCCTGATAGACTGGAAGCCGATCCCTACATTGTCGGGAAAGGCTAGACAGATGATGATGTACAGAAACAAGTTCTTCTAACTGAACAGACAGCTGTCGTGTGACTTTGTTACGACTGTTCTTCTTCCCAGCTAAAGCAGTAGCAAATGGTGAAGGACGGGCATTTTGGTGGACTGTCATGTAATTTTGACGTTCAAAAAGTGCCTCAGCCTTATTTTAATAAATGACTTTTGATTTTGATTTTACTATTCGGTACAGTTAGGATTGGGTCAAAACATTATCAAATTTTAAAAAAACCTAATAAAAGCCGGACAGTCCCGACACCGTCTAATTTGGCCGCACACGCAACCACAAAGCCTGACTGTGTCCGGCTTTATTCAGACGCCTGACAAAGCTATGTCGGGCGGCCCCTGAGTTATCAGCTCGGCTACCAGCCCACCTTGCTTGAGTTTTGTCGGCTTCCGAGCTATTCTTACTAAACTTAAATCTTACCATACTAGACAAAGAGACACAGAAACAGCTAGAACAGGCGTGATGAAATAAAAGTTTTTTTATGCAATGGAATGATAAAGAAACTTAAACCTACAGCAGCCCACCTGGTGTCATATGGACTTGTTACCATTCCAGAGGCAAAGCGTAAATGTCTTATGTGCCTATATAAATACACCGACATGGGCTGGGTACGTTGGTACGGGAAGAAGGCATCGAATGTGATAAGATCATATGACCCTTAAAGTTAGAACTCCGCTTGGAAGCTGAAATAAGTATCTTCCCTTTACGAGATTCTTCTTAAAGAGGTCTTCTAGTACTTAAGTGAGTAATAATAATCAAAGAACGTTGACATGCATAACAAATTAGGTTCATAACGGAAGCATGCGCATGCGCAAGTGCACAGAATCCTGTTCCTTTTATAAAAAAATGGGGCAAGGCAATGGCTTCAAAACTAAGAGCAACAAACTTTTCGAAGAAATCAAGCTCCTAAAATTATATTGCCTAACAATGATCTGACTATAAAAATAAACTGCCAGGAAACTAGTTCATGCGCACGCCAACAGATGGCGTTATACAAACAAACATTTACTAGGTCACAGTACTAATACGTTTCCATCGTAACAAACTAGATGGCGCTACGACCGTCACAGCTTGAGTCTCACATTTATTTTTGGTTATAAAAGGTAAACAGGTTGGCAGGCATCAGTCTAATTTAAACGTTTTATATTAGTCCGATAGTCCGGGAGAAATTAGGGAAGTTCAGCTACCTACGGCTATGTTTGGCTCTTATTTAAATTGGATAAGATTTCTGGCTTGGGTGGGAGCGAACAGCCAGCTGACTGTTTTACATCAGGTGCGGTATGCGCGGGATTCGATAGATACGCCATTTCTACAAACAATTACGTGTAATACTATTGAAGTACCCTTTCAACTAGCTTCATGTTGTAGAATATTATTGTAATGATCAAACCACAGATAGACCGTGGATGAAACGGATTTATTGGTGATCTATTTGCACTTAAACTGATATATTTGATTTCCTATTTGATTATAGAAAACATGATTAAACGCATTTCCTAAATGAAAATGTTAGCTTCCATCTGGACTATTTTTTTAACACGGGTGTGTTTTAGTCAGTACCGTCAACTGTGGCATCTTTTCTTTCCATGAGTAACTTCACCAATGAGAACTTTAAAAAATATCTCTCGATTACTAAAAAGTTATCATAAATAGTAGATTATTCTTCTTCTGTATCAGTTGGATATTAAATGGCGGCAACAGATTTTTAGTTATCGAGAAAAAATTAAGTACCTACAGTGCTCATTAGTAAAGTTGCTCATGGAAAGTAAAGATGCCACAGTTGACTGTACCTAAAAGTCTGACACCCCCTCCTGCTCCACCCAGAGTGGGAGAAGTTATTTGATGATTTCCCACGCTAAAGGAAAAAAAGGCATGCATTTCAATGATAACTGAAATTTATTAATGAATACCGTCAACTGACAAATTACTAGATAGCCACTCTTGCGATATTTAAATTATGGACGGTGTAGCAATCAGTTATTAGGGTATTTTCCAATTTATTAAAAACGATTATAACTTGAAGTTTGGGACGAAATATTTAACAGAAAAATAAATATAAATTTATTTTTATCCATTTTCTCAATAAACGATTAAAATCAAATTTATTTTTCGTTGTTATGAATTTACCGCCAAAACGCTCCTTACGATAACTTTTTATCACGTGACCACACGGGACGTAACCTTGTGTAAACGGTATCGGTACTAAATACTTTGCGTGGCTTTTTGTCGGGCATCTCGCAGTTGACCTTGAGAGGCCGTGACTGCTTAACCGGGCTTTCCTGGGGCTGCCATTAACAGTTACCTAACTTAACGCCTCCGGCCAGAGCACTTTGCGTGGCGCAGTTTTAGAAGTATCTGTGCACAGAGGCATCGCACACCCGTAATACCACTTTATATCCATTAAAAATCTTGATAAATGATAAACTCGACATTCACTTGATAACAACTACTTTAGTTTACACAAAGTTGTCGTCACGTGTGGTCACGTGATAAAATACCATCGTAAGGAGCGTTTTTGCGGTAAATTCAAAACAACGAAAAGTAAATTTACTTTTTAATTGAGAAAATGGATATCAATTAATTTTCTAATAAATAATAAAGAGATATCAAATAAATTTAAGTATTTTTATAATCACTTTATGTCAAGCACCCCACGCTTTTTAATTGAATTAAATTATTTTCTCCTTTTTAGTTTGGTTTTTAAAGCGTGTTTTTTAGTTTTTTAAACTATTATTTATTTTCTATGTTTTAGTTCTGATAACTACAAAAACGTGTTTTTTTTCCTTTTTTTTTCATTTTTCTCAATTTTTTTTTTAAATTATTGAATTAGTCATCGGTCCTCGATAAGTTTACAAAGTTTCAATGAAATCTGACCGTTTAAAGTGGGTCAAAATAGCGTCCAAAGGAGTCGGTTACAAACAAACATACAAGTGAAGCTAATATAAAGCGTGTAACTTCCGAGATGACGACTAATAGAGAATTGTGAAAGAAAACAAAAAGTTGCGTTGCGCCGACCCCAAATAAATTGGGATGAAAGATGACATTGAGTGGATGCGACTAAAATATCACGGTGTACCTATATGTAGTAGGTAATGTTTAAAGTAGACCTACTTAAGCCAATTCAAACCATGATCCATAGAATGCACAGTTTTCGTAATTAAAAACAAAATGCTGAAAGAAATAAGTGGGGATCGCAGCGCAATGTACTCGTAAACTAACTGAACACAACACAACAATACAAACTAGTATAAAGGTAGCTTTCGTGGTGCTTTTCAATAATTAACCATACAATTAGAATGAACAAGATCTGCTGTTTTATTGTTGCAGACAATGTAACCGCGGTCCGTTTTTCGTTTTTTCCCCCGAGCTTTGTCATATTAACTAATAAAGCCGTGTAAAAAAAAGGGCCGACTAGTCAGTCAGCCCATTTTCTACACGTATCAATATGCTTAATTTTTTTAAAGACGCTGATAAAAATGAAATTTAAATCTTTACTGTACTTAATTAATTTTATTAGAGAATCAATTTTATAGGTGGTTTACTTTCAGTGCAATCTAGAATAGGATAGGAAGAAACGCCGGGTCGCACTTTTTAAACATCCTACTAATAGGTAGGTACTTATTATAAATGTGTTACTCAATTACGAAAAAAACGGCTGAACGGATTTGGATGAAATTTGGCACACAGATAGTTTATAACCTGGATTAACACATAGGATAGTTTTCATTCCAGTTTGGTCCCGGAACGTAACCGTGGGATAATTTTCAACCTCCTTGCGGGCGAAGCCGCGGGCAACAGCTAGTGATAGAATAAATGCAAAACAAATAAAAACATGTCCTGACAATTCCGCCTAGTCGCCGGGCGCCGCGAATGGCACCTATTAGGTACGAGCCGAAAGCGTAGTCACGAACATTACCGATGTCACCCGAACTCAACCGATAGCAATGATCGCCTTGGCCGACTAGTCGGCCGATTAGTTGGCCATTTTACAGTCGACTAGTCGGCCCATAGTTGGCCAAAGTTATAGTCGGCCCATCTCTAATAATATCGTTAAAATAAGAAAAATAGATATGTATATATGATATTCAATGACCGAAAGTGGTTTGTTACTTACTTGAGTTGAGAAAATCTATTTTTTTTTTGTAATCTCCTTTTCAGATATCGATATTCATCACGTCTGTCATAAGGAAAACTAATTTTATATTAAATATTTCAAGTACTACACTATACTATTTTGAGTATTTATTTAGTACTACAATTTACAGAACAAACAATTTCATTAAATTACAACTAGATTGCTTTAGTTCAGTTGGTTCCTCCACGTACCTATCCCGAATTTGACAGACGTGCACTGCCATGCACCGCGCAGATATAGATACTTATCACAGGTAACAGAATGAAGACTATTTACGTGGCTGCCGGCCGCAAGATGCCGTGCGAGTAGGTCGGTTTATTTCCATTGGAGCAATAAATATTGGTTGCAATCGATATAGATAATTCATGTTTAATGAGTGCCGATCGGCTATTGGAAAACAGAACTGAATACACGAAGATTATTTGGGATAAGTTGAAGCTTTACGGTAAAAATGTATGACGTAGTTCTGATGATGATGTATCTGAAAATGTATGACACAATCGGAAGTTGCGCTTATTTTTGCAAATGGCGTCTTGGTTTGACGTTTAAGATCACTAAAAGGCACTTTTGATTATAAATCAAATATGTCACCCAAACAGCAGTTTCGTATTGAGAAAAATGGTCAAGGAACTCCATCTAGGTCGACTCCAGGTCAAAGTGGGAACTGAATCACCCTAGAGTATAACGAAATTTCAATACAATACAAGACCAGCTAAGAGGCTCCCGTAGACAGGCGCGGCGCTACACTAGTAGAACAATTTCTATGAAAACTTCGTGGAATTTTTCTACTAGAATTGCGACGCACCGTCCGGCACGAAGTTTTCATGGAAATTGTTCCTTATGAGTCGCGTAGCGCCTATCTGCAAGTGCGCCTGTATACTGGTTTTATTACCACTGACGTCCGGCCTCCCAACTCTTGATATTACAAGCCCTACAACCTCACAGAAACTTCCCCAAAACAAACAAAAAAGCTTCTATTTAAAAGTCATAAGTTAAAAAGTGAAATCTTAAAAGATATCCACTGTTTACTAATGTATCGCCACATGGATACATTTTAAAAGTGGCATCCACGGCGTCAACCCACATAATCTATCGATTGATTCGCACATAAATAACAGTGACCTATTAGTCTAGTACCTACTCGTTTAAATTTCTTACACAATAATACTGATTTACACAGATTTGTACTGCTGGATATTGGGCTTTTTAGGACTCGACATCACATCATAAATTAACGCATACTTCGTTTACGTTCATACTTCTGATCATACACGCATACCGGTTCCAAGTACCTACTTAGCACCTGACCATTCTGAACAACATCTTTTTTTTTGTGAACGACATCTCGCAGTTGAACTTAAGAGGTTGCCGTCTGCTTAGCCGGACTTGCCTGTGATAATCTTAATAAATTAAGATTACCAGCCGGGGCAGCGACCGTTCGCTAAGGGAACCTGTAGGGTACGGACCTCTGAACAACGTCAGTAAAAAGGACATTGTTATTATGTTCTTCTAGACCGTCCCTTCCACTCACTTCTGCCTTATTCAGATACTTGCACCAACGATGACGCGGCCCTCTCTACCCCTTTCGTTTGTTTTTGACCACTCTCCGTACAAGTGTCAAAGAGTGGAGCGCGTCTTCAAGGATGGAACTATCAATACTACCATTTTTAGTCGCCTTCCTCAGCATAATGAGAAACCATCTACTCCCATTCTCGTTTCTATAAAACTATCTAAGCATACTCTTTAAGGTGGAAGCGCCAAGGTAGCCCGCGAAATTCAAATTTTGTTACGTTTTTTGCAAATTCCAGGTCACTGTCAGGTTGTATGGTGATCTAAATATGATTCGCGACCGTATCAAATATGGTTTTACAGAATCATAATCATTAGAATCAGCAATACATCTCTATAAGTTCATATTACTCTAAAGAATGACTATTTCATGAAATTATGACATTTGAGGGCAATTCTAACTTATGGAGTTGTATTGCTGATTCTAATGATTATGATTCTGAAAAGCCTTATTTGATACGGTCGCGAATCATATTTAGATCACCATACAACCTGATACTGACCTGCAAATTGCAAAAAACGTAACAAAATTTGAATTTCGCGGGCTACCGTGGCGCTTCCACCTTAATATAAAACCATCTTAGCATATTTTTTTCAATGTTTGTCACTAACTCACTACATCTTCCTTTAAACCGCACCGTTGCCTTACATCATTCCTCGGCCTATCATTGATTGTCGTCAAATCATAATACCCTGAGATTATGATTTACTCACTCCGTAATTTCGAAACATACCAGTTGGCAATGCCTTTCATTTTCACAATTCAACAAAATTCATTGCGTTATTTGCATTGTCGAGCAGATGAATATTTCAAATATTTGCAGCAATGGATTAGCCAAATCTGAAAATATTGGTAGACGTATGGTGATATTTCTATATCTACGAGCGTTTTATGGAACTGACGTTCAAAGTCTTCTTCTTAGTCGAAACACTCTTGTCAGAGTGGTCGTGGTTGCGCAGACGAGGCACACGGAGATATATTCCGTAGGTCGTTGACTTCCCCGAGGATTGCCCTTTCAGCGATGTGCTTCCATTTCTGCCGGTTGGACACGTTGCGAGTACACTGGACTTTGGTGGACTCAGTAGCTTTCTTGATCAGGTCAGTCCAGCGAGTTGGTAATCGGCCGCGTGATCTCTTGCTCTGTACCCGGCCCTGAACTACCTGAACCTGAACTACCGACTGGTAGTTCTGGTAGTTCAGGGAATTTTCACTTGGATCACTGGAATTTTCACTTCTAGTGATGTGAACTTTAATATTCTTAGTTGCACAGTAGACGAAAGCCGGTCCTTAATATGAAGTTCCTTGAGGATGCAAACACTGGTGTGAAATTTTTCATTTCATTGAGACTAAGGTCAGATTGATGAAATGCCCTGTCTTTCCGATCTTTCTCTTTGGTGCCGAAACATGGTCTCTGCGAATGCAGGATCGCCGTAAAGTCGACGCTTTGGAGGTGTGGTGCTGGAGACGGCTTCTAAAGATCTCGTGGACATCGTTTCGCACCAATGTTTCCATCCTCAAGGAACTTCATATTAAGGACGTTCAAAGTAGAATTTACTTATTTTGATGCTAATTTTTCTACCAATACCACCGATTGTAAATATATATTTACAACCGGTATTTAAAAATTATTTTTTTTGCTGTTAAATGCTGGCTGATTTAATTACTGTTTCTTTAAAAAAAACAATTTTCCGGGAAAATTGGAAAAACTGAAAATTCTAAAGGATTTTTGTACTTTGTACAGGACAAAGTCGGTCAAGTAATTCTTAATAAATTTTAATAAGTCACTAAGTACCTACAGCTTTTTGATCCAGATCCACAAAAAAAACACCATTTTGTTTTGATTCTGTTTTTCTGTTGATTTTCGTACTCGTTTTATCAGTGGTTGGCTCCTATTCCTAAAACTACTTGCAGTATTTTATTGTTTATTTATTCACTAGCAGCGCTCCCCGGTTTCAACTGCAAACAAACAATCAAATCTTTGCTCTTTATAATATTAGTATAGAAATGTTGATTTTGCAACCAATCTAATTAGATTTCTTTATTTTTAATCTCTAAAGACAGCAGTATACTTTTTTTGAATATTGGTAGAATACCTTGCTTTTATGTCGCTTAAAAAGCATTTATTTTTAACTAGCATTGCTCCGCGGTTTCACCTGCGTAGTTCCCATTCCCATGGGAAAACGGGGATAAAATATAGCCTATTTCACCCGGGGATAGTGTAGCTTCCCAACAGTGAAAGAATTTTTCAAATCGGTTCAGTAGTTTCGGAGCCTATTCAATCAAACAAACAATCAAATCTTTCCTCTTTATAATATGAGTACCTATAGATGAAAGTTTATAAGACGTAAGAAAAGAGTCTGGCCTTTGCCCAGCAGTGGGACAGTATAGACTCATCCTCATTGTCTTCACATTATTCCAATTATATTTAGAAAAGGGGGTGATTACGGAGATCCGTAATCACCCCCTTTTCTAACCATATCATCATTCACACAGTCAATCCATCGTTTCTTTACTCTCCGCTATTCTTATAGCTATCGACATTCATACTGAAAACTTTCCTCACAACATTTTCCTCATTCCTCCGTATCACACGCCCATACCATGGGACACTATAGCCTACCTAACAAAAAAAAATAACAAAACGAGTCAATATCCATTTATTCACATTCATTATTATGAACATACGCAAATAAACAATTATTGAATGGCTGCGATGCGTACAAACGAAAACACGAAATAAACTGGCAGTTCTCTTTGAAAGCCAACTTAAAGTAATACAACGCACGACTGAATCTGTTCAGATTCAGTTTTATTTTACCGGTATTTACAGGTAAAATAAAACTGTTCTGTGAGTAACATACTGACAATGCAGAAACGTTGGTATTTACACGCTTTATATTAGCTTCACTTGTATGTTTGTTTGTTGGTTTGTTTGTATGTTTGTATGTAACCGACTCCTTTGAGCGCGATTTTGACCCACTTTAAACGGCCAGATTTCATTGAAACTTTGTAAACTTGTCGAGGACCGATGACAATTAAATAATTTAAAAAAAAAATGAGAAAAACAAACACGTTTTTGTAGTTAGCAGAACTAAAAAATAGAAAATAAATAATAGTTTAAAAAACTAAAAAACACGCTTTAAAAACCAAACTAAAAAAGGAGAAAATAATTTAATTCAATTAAAAAGCGTGGGGTGCTTGACATTAATTGATTATAAAAATACCTCAAAAAGCACCCCACGCTTTTTAATTGAATTAAATTATTTTCTCCTTTTTTAGTTTGGTTTTTAAAGCGTGTTTTTTAGTGTTTTAAACTATTATTTATTTTATAAATATAAAAAAGACTTCTTAAGACTCAATCAGTTGTCAGTTGGTTTAAAAGTTAGTCGCAGGTATCTTAATAATTAAATAATTCAGCATAATCCGCCTATAATGTGTCCTACTGCCAGGACACAAGCATCCTCTCGGTCAAACACTGGAAAGCAGTGGGCCGCAATCCACCACGCGGGCCCAATGCGGGTTGGTATGTCACCTATGCTAATCTTTAATCAAGCTATACCTAAAGCTATTAATTTTCAAAATTAAATTAACTCAAAACAATATAATAATTGTAAATCGCCAATACGGAAGCCCGAAAATCGGGATTTGGGTCAAATTTAACATGCAAGATATCATTACAGACACCGGTACAGGTGAAACTAAATAAAAGATTGTAAAAAGATACCATGTAAACAAGCGAAACTGTAGTAAACTAACACACAAATGCCCAGATAATCCGCGGAACTACCAGCGACGCACGTAGACAGAGTATTCTGGATTAAATTTTCTATCTAAGTCCCACAATATCAGATAAAAATGCTAACGGCAGAACGAAAAGGTAAGAGGATTATATGCACAGAGGATTTTACGAGCAGGCGGAATACCTATGCTCTGTTTTGTTACAGAGCACAAAGACGCCTCAACGGCCGCTGCTAAAGGAGGCATCGTGAGCTCTTTACATATACATAAACCAAACGTGTCACCGTTCACTCGCACTACGATACAAATGATGTATAGAAACTGACGGCTTTGAAGGCGCCTGACAGAATTTGTGTACTCAACGCACATTCGGAGTCATGAATCTTATTACTTGTGTACTTTATCTGTAGAATACTCAAACATTATTTTGACTTCACTATCCGCTTCAGCACCCTCAAAAACCATGAAAACGACACCATTGATGAAAACTTTGAAAACTTAAAAGCCGCCATTATAAATTTTCATTTCCACCTCACTATCGACCATAACACCCTCGAAAACTATGAAAACGTCGACACTCATGATGAAAATTTTGAATTTTCGCACCCGCTATTTTAGTACCTATTATTTTTTTTACCTCTCAGCACCCACGAAAACCATAAAAGCGACACCCATGATGATAATTTTTAAAATGTTTACAGCCGACATCTTAGATTTTCATTAAGACCTCACTATTGGCTTAGCACCCTCGAAAACATTTCGCGTTTTAATTACGTAACACTTTTTTCGTTACGTGTCGATTTCAACAACGATACTCCTACTGCAAGCTGTGCTACAGAACGTCGTTCCAAAAGCCACTAACGGCCAATTAAAACTTTTGGAAAACGGCCCCTATGACACCTCACTGTATTGACAAATATTGGCCTGCTTGTAACGGCCTGCAGTTCCTTATAAGTGGTTCAAATTCACCAAAAAGTTCTCATAATCGTATAAGTATCTCAGTATTCCCTTTAGAAGTATAATTATTACTACTACGTACTGAAATCAAGAGATCATAAGGAAAAAGTCAACATGCGCTTCATTAATATACGCCACTACTTTTTTAGGGCCAAATCCCCGAAGAAAACCAATTATCTCCTTTTTTTTAAATATCACGAACGCGCGGAGTAAACGTTGCGCAAACTCAAACGATTTTAAAATTGGAAATCCTCGTTTTATTCATATCTACGGGTGGTACATAAGTGGTTGCCGCATAGAAAACCAATACACTTAGTGCTAAAGGATAATTGTATCTTGGATTCAAACATCGTTCGAATCGCATTTTGAATCATCGTCTTTTGACGACTATGATTTTTCACGGTGATCTTTATTTCCTTGCAATAAGGTTGCTGTTTGGATGTTGCATTGACAAGACTGTCAAAATCACAGTGATCTTTATGCTGGTTAAGATAAGGGTGCTATTGGGTCGCTGCTGTTAGAGGTAAAATAACTGCAAGAAAGGACTGTAGACACTGTGATAGTGCATGGAAACCCTTCTTTATTAGAAATTGTCCTTCATGGTGCACCGTAACACATATACGTGCTATAGTTTGATAGCATATAGGTAAACGTTGAATCTTGTACGGCACTGCACATACAATAGAGTATGTAGTAACATCGGAATAGCTTCTCTTCCACGAATTACCTTCGACCTAGCCTTATGCCAAATAGGTTGGGGTCAGCTTCCTGTCTAACCGGATGTAGCTGAATACAAGTATTTTACATGGAGCGATTGTGAAATAATATTGCGATGTGACGAAAGCTTTCATAAAAATACTATTTCAAACATTCATATTTATTCTTTAGAAAAGAATCTGAATATTGTAACTCTTGCTTGTTCTACGCAAGCGCAAAGCTTTAAACGTTAACTAACAGATAATTGGTATGATATTATAATTATGCAATATTCCCGAAGACTCAAATAAGCTGAATAAAGTATGCGAAGAGTAGCTTTGTCACTGATGCAGACGAACGATATTAAATACCTTCAGTTAATATGCTTATTACCTCCTAGCTAGTTCATAAAGGGAGCCAGTTTGATGCTACAGCAAAAGGTGGAAGAACCCAGTAATTAGAAAAATCGCCAGTGTGGTTTCCTATAAAATCGCCAGTCTGGTTTCCTATAAAAATTTCCCCCTTCTCCACGTGTGGGTGCCATACAAAGTAAGTAACCGCTTACGTTGGAAAATAAACATATTCACAACATTTTAACTACCGCTAAAAAACACAACAAAATGAAAATAACTTTAATTTCGGTGTCTGTATTTTAGTTTTTTGCCATCAACTTCCGAAATGCATAGTAATAATTAAAATTAAACTTCACTTGGTAGGGTTTTTTTTTCTAAGTCTGTGTTTTCTTTGTGTAAAGCTTATATGTATTTCAGGTTTTAGTTATGGTACGTAGCTGCCCCACACCAATTGGAATACTAATTTGCACGACTTGCTATGTAAACAACAGAGACAGGTAGTATTAGAACATCATCAAGACACACAAACTGGGCCTCAAGTCTGCTATTACAATAGTGTCAGAATGGTCTATCATTGATTTCATAATTGTTGATTTTGACAAGTTTGGTTATCTACTAATAAAATGGCGTCATTATGACTTTTCAAGGGTCAGCCACTGACACGCCATTGAAAGATATGACATTTATTGGTAATCTCGTACATCATGACAAATTAAAGACTGACTTAATTTACGAACTTCCTACTAATTTCGATTGCTTATAACACTAATAAGTAATATGTAAAAATATATATAAATGAAATCTGGCATGAACAAATGTTCAAATTTAGTAGTAGTTTTTCGATAAACATTTCTACTAACGAGTTTTTTAATAATGGCAATACGAAAATGCCATTATGACACAATTCTATTACGAGACTAGTGACCGACCAATGATCGACCACTATGAATTTAGCAGATTACGAACTTTTAGCAAAATGACAAATGAATGACAATGGGATCGTGTTGGAATGACGAATTTATAATTATAGCAGACTTGGGCCCCAGGACGTATGATCGATGCCAACGCAAAAACTACAGAATTAAGTAAATAAAATTTATATGGGACCACCCCTGAAGCAATCCTCAATCCTTTTCGATTTTTTCTCATATATAGTAAAATAAACTATCGAGAGCAGGTTTCAAATGGAGGCTTTTGAAATCGGTTAAAAACACGGCTTACGTAGAAATATTTTTTTATTCGTTTTTAACTAACGGTATACAAATAGTAACAGTTTCATTTTTTCATTCAGGTAGGTGCATGTTATTTAATGATACCTGTACCCTAATTGCGTAACACACGATTAATCATAATTGGTTTCATTTTGACAGTTCAACAATATTCATTGCGTTATTTACGTTGCTGAGCGGACACATTTTTCGAACTTATGAAGCAATGGTTTAACCATCTGTTTCAAAACGAAACAGATTATGATTAATCGTGAGTTATGCAATTAGGGTGCTGAAAGTTGTCAAAAAGTTCACTGGATAGTGTTCGACTTTTTCAAAAGCTTTTCCAGTATTTTAATGAAAGCTTCGCCCGCACCTTCGAACACTTGGTTGTTGAAATTAATCCCACGGGAACGCGCTAATGGCATCTGGAGTACAATGTTACATCTTATACCATCAACTACCAACCGGTGAAAGATATATCCAGTAGTTTCGAAGATCAGCCGGATCAAAAAGACTCACAGACAAATAAATAGTTTATAAATATTTTTATGTTCAGAGGTCGTATAGAGCCGATTTCGCTTATTTACTTGATTTTTAAGACCTGCTTTTACAGTTAAAATACTGCATTTCCATAATTTAATGCACAAAATTAAAGATCGTTTCAATTATTATTTATCTAATTAATGACCTCCTTTTTATCATAGAAATGCAGATTTTAACTGTAAAATCGCGTCTATAAAATCACGTAAATCAGCGAAAGCTGGAAAATTTCGTATACGGCCTTTATAGGTATTATAATGTGCATTTAGTTAAAAGAATTGTCATTACAAACAGACACTTCAATTATTATTTTTACAACCAATGTTAGCGAAGCCCAATAACGTGCATGTAAGTTACGGGCCTACATAGCTATGTTAACAGAGCCCCATTACAAGCTATTAAATTTACCTGCCAGTAATGTACTTACCTATGTGTACCTGCCTACCTGTGTTTACCTGTGTATACCTATTGTGGGTATCCACCTTAATATATAGCCATTTACCTGCCTACCCTACCTATTTCCGATAGCGTGATGTATGGTAGGCACGTAATACAAGTCGGAACCTGCAAACAAAGGAATTTTCCATACGAACTGTGACGCACGGAGGTTTGAGCATGGAAACGTTATTTTCCCACGGTCGTATGGAAGATTCTAGTTGGAATCGGGAGCAGGTTTCGACTTGTCCACTAAAAAAAACAGCCTACGCTTGACTGTTTAGGTCCCGCCTCCTTGATATGATTGGTATTTTATAAATGTTCGGAGAAGGGGCTTACCGCAACTTGCAACAGTGTGCAAAACTATATAAGGCTCAGTAGAATTTAGTTTATTCGACCCGACCGACCCTTGCTCGTTGAAGCGCCAGCCCGCGCCGCAGCTGAGCCAGTAGCTTTAAATTCCCCTAATAATAATAATGCCAATATTTCGATCCAGCCTGTCCCCAATAGTGATAGCTGTCCCCCTATCAGTGACGCCCTGAGCCGAGGTCCGTACCCCACAGGGGGTGCCCTCAGCGTGCAGTCGCTTAGTATGTAAAATTTAGTTTGTAAGCCCTGGCTGGAGGCGTTAAGATTAGTTTCTTAATGGCAGCCCCAGGAATGACCGGTTGAGCAGTCACGGCCTCTCAAGGCCAACTGCGAGATGCCCTACAAAAAAAAAAATAGTTTATTCGAATGTTACTACCAGTGCTTAGAAGAGTTACCTCATAACCTTCAGTAGTCATCATTTAGTCCTCAAGTGAACAAGTAATAGTGAAATAGTGGCTCCGCTGTTCACTATTAAGTCGCGAAGTACCCTATAACTAGCTAGCAAGTAAACCAGTATTATAACTTAGGATATTACTCTTATTCTATTTGTGTTTTAAACTGTGTGTGACAACTGATTACTTTTGCTATTACCATAACTATTGTGTGTGTGCCTAAATTGTGTAATCGTTGCTATTCTTTTGTCTATAAACTTGTTATAAACGTGTACCAAATATAGTGTTTTAAAACGATAATACCTCTTTTAATTGAATACTTTCGTGATCGGGAACACCGTCACCACCGCCTACAACACCTGACTCCCCGCATACTTAACAACCAATAAAAAGTAATTTAAACTGATTTCTGCAAAAAGTATCTCAAGATTAATCCCGTTCAGCCGTTCCCCCCATTCCAAGCGTTAATTGAAGTATAATTCGATCCGGCGGGGAATCCACGTCGTTCACCAACGTTTTGCTTCGAGCCAAAGATACCTACAAAATCGGACACTGTGACTTAATAGCCAATACTATCACGCGATTGTGAACTTTTTAATACTTTAATGTAACACTATAATTTGAAATCACTCGAAATTTAACTTTAATGAGAGATATTTTTGAGCACTAACTAAATGTATTATTGTATTTTAAATAAGAAGTCTAAATTCGTTTTTAAAGCTTGTTTAGAGAACGCATCCGTCAACACTTCAACACATAGATTTTATATCATCTTGTAAAGTGAGTGCATCGGACATGGTCGGGTATCACCGGACGATTTCGATTGAAGTTAGTATAAATGTAGTGTACGTAGTCTCTTTTACATATATGTCTGAATCGATCGGCCATGTTCGTCAGACGTGGCGGACGGTAAGCGCCAGTCTATATATTATAATAATTTAACTAAGCAGTTACGGTGAACAATTCGTGATTTAATTATTTTTGGTGATAGGTACGGAACTACGGAGTTCTAGTTACTTATAGTAGAGTTAAGCTACTCTACTGTAAGTAACGTTTAGTTAGATTTCCCACAAGTTAAATTTTTTTGATAAATTTATATACATTTGTGGTGTACCTACAATAAAGAATATGTAAATAAATAAATTTAAATGTCAACTTTTAACATACACACCTGTGTGTAAATGGTTTACATACATACCTACAATAACTTAAACTATTTAATAATACGTGAAGCAAAACCTTTGTTCTCCTTATTACGAAAATTACGCGGATGGAGGAATATGAAATTTGGTACTTATGAGTGCAGAAAGCTAATATTATAAAATAATGTATTAGAAATACATTAATAAGTTTTGAAAGAATAGATAATGTTCGAATTTCGACCACTGGGCGACCACTTGTGGTTATAAAAACAATAGTACTTAGCTCTTTTTTTTCATAAACTTCTTTGTTCGTTTCTGACACGTCTTCTGGAACTTTCTAGAAGCTGCGCTCTTATTGGTCTAATGGATTGTGGTGGTAGCGGTTTGAAAGAGGTTCGCGATATAAATTTAATCTAGTAACTAATAAAATAATGTAATTTGTGATGTTTTTTTTTTTTGCAAGTCACAAGTCTTTTATATTATTATTAGCGACCCGCCCGGCTTCGAAACCGTGTACAGTGTATGTGACGGAAGTCATATAACTATAGAATATCTCCCTGCGACGTGGACGGCAATGGAGCATGCCGGCCGACCGCCCGTTTCGCTGCGAGCGATTCATTATTTAAAATCACTGATTATCTTGAAAAATATGTATTTTAATTAAATACGGACTATTTTGATCTACATTAAACTCACAACGTATGTAACGTATTTAATTGGATAAGGATAAATACTGTATTGTTAAAATAACTTCGTAAATAAACCATTATTTTTTAGTTGTATGTAAATGATATAAAATAAAGGTTACTGTGGGTTCCTGTGTTTTATCCTTAAGAGATAGACTTACCTAACTATACCATCATGGACTTTTCTTTAGATCTTTTTAAGATAGAAATAAGTACCTACAATTCCGATTTTCTTGCTTTTTTGCAGTTTGCATGGCAGTGTCAGGTTGCATGCTGATTAATATGTGATTTAGACCCGTAACAAATATAGCTCTATAGAATTATAATCATTAAAGTCATCAATACAATCTTCCTCCATTTTCATTTAGCAAAAGAGTCATTCAATGGAATTAAATATCACACAGCCTGACCAAGACCTCCGCATGAAACGCCCTGGGCGTCGGGAATCCCAGGCTGATTCCCGGCCACCGTAGCCGCGGGCTTGCGGACGGCGAGTTATGGGTAGTTCGCTGTCCGGTAAGGACCAAGCCCGGGTCGACGGCGCGTTGTGTTCCACGCGCGTCTCAAAGAGATGTCAGCACAAACTGGTGGGGCCCACGAGGGTCGATGCCTGCCAGGGGTGCGGGTTGTTCGAAAGAGATATCGCGGACCCTGGCACACAGGAAACTGAGGGAACACGGGTGGGTTTTAGTCAGTAAAAATCTGACACGCCGTCCTGCTCCACCCAGTGTGGGAAAAGTTATTTGATGATTACCCAACCCAAAAAAAAACCTTACACAGGCCAGCAAATTGCAAACCCGCAAGTTTTCACGCAAATGCGTCAAACCGTGGTGCCTAACACTTCTGCTTATCTATACGGTGCACTAGCGCGACGATAGCGCTTAGTAAATTTTCATAACAGCGAGGCATTTATATATGCACAATAGAATTTTGATGGAGCTTGAATTCCGATGGTAGCTTCTATATTGAACACGTTACGATGCCAAGTGATGGAAATATTAGGTACCTACTAGCTTATGTGTGCTTTTCAATGACGCGGCCACGGCGATATACTTATCAAAAAAAAAACTTTTCCAAGATTTTGTAAAAATTTGTAAAAGTTGATTCCCAAAACCATAAATTTGTCAAAGTTTTGTTTAAAAAGTTATAAGGGTTTGAACGTGGCCGCGGCATTGAAACGCGGAGACCCCATGGCAGCGCCATTGTAACGGTGAAAAACACGTTATCGCCGATATCTCGCTGGAAAAGCATCGCAGCCGTCTGAAGTTTTTTGTAAAGGATTTATATTTCAGGAGCTGTAGTGCGGTATCGCGATACGTTTTAAATGTTTCGATAGGGCCATGATCATCATCTAGTTAGCAAAAGCAGAAATTGCACTTATTTGTGAATTAATTCATTTAAATTTATATACATATATAATTAGTTTAAATTTATATAACTGTTAATGTTACCATTACCTGCTATAAGGTCTTTTCAAATCATGAGTAAGTACGTATTACTGTGAAAAAATTAAGTTTTTTTCAGAAGTCAGTAAGTCAAATTTTTTTGTTGGCCCGTTAATGCCACTTTACATATTTTGTAGATTTTGGGAAAAATGCCACGTAGATGTATAGAGGTTCGCCATCCCTGCCCTACTAGCTTTCGCCCACGGCTACGCCCGCGTGGTGTGTTGATAATAAGTAGCATTACTTATGTCCTGCCCCAGGCGGAGCGGAGGGTTGAAATCGTTAGTCGGAAGTAACGATTTCAACCCTCCGCTCAGGTTATTTTTGTCGAGGTAACTTTTAAACTATTCGTCCCAATTACTTAAGAGTAAAAGACACAGATATCGAAACCGATTAAGGTATTAATTTCAATAAGAATTAACTTAATCTATATATTCATACGTGAAGCAAAAACTTTGTACCCCGTTTTACGAAAATTACGCGAACCGACAAACGTGCGGACCGACGCACAGTGGGCTGGGATTACAAGGTTGGGTCTTAAGAAATCAAATGTATTTTTTTGGTATCTAGGCATAAATTTAAAACGTTTTTATTCTTTGACTTTTTTAATTTAACGAGTACTTTCAGAGATATAGCCATATCAAATTTGTATGAAGAGTCATGTTATTTTAGTTTAGCAATTTATTCCAATTAAATTGAAATTGAAAATAATGTATACTAAACGGCCTGAAAACCTCAATACCTACTTAGTTCTTAAAAAAAAAAAACAATGTTCGACATTTTCCACCACCATAGGTAGGTATGACGTAATTTGTTTTGAGACTTATTTCCGGGAATCAAGGGATAAGAGTGCGCGAGCGCAACAACAAGTTATGACGTGTCGTAACGTGATTGGTGCAACGATAGGGTATCTACGGAATGTTCGGTTGCATTCAAACGTACTTCAGTGTTCTATTACCCACCATAATAGACGCACTACCCCCACACATTCATTACTTACTTATTTGTTATTTTGTATTTGTGAAAATGTTTGATTTAGTGACAAACCTTGATCTTTTCGTTATTTTAAAAAACAGTGGCAGTATTAAAAATAATGACAGTTTGTGTAGTGAGATAAGGTCTAAATTTTTAGTCGAATTAAGTGATGATCACGAAAAGACCTTAAAGTTGTTTTGTGCAAAATTTTGTTATAATTTAAATAGAAGATGGGAAAACGCTTATCGTAAAGAAAATATATTCAGAACTAAAAATAGTGAATGGTTACAAGAAAACATAATATGGCCGGACTTTATTAAGTGTTTAATAGGCAGTAATGAAGATCAACCAGCACCGAGTACATCAACTCAGTATGTATCACCATCAAAAGTTTATGTCGGTGTCTCCACCGAACAAAGCCCAAGAAAACCTTTTTGTGAATTAGCGCCTAAACAGAAAAAAAGACGTGCAGAAAACTTTCATTTATCTTCGGACGAAATAAAATATGCATATTTTGAGCAGTTGAAAGCGGATGGGAATGAGGAGGTTGCTAAAATACTAGAACATTTACTAAAGAATCCCCAAGATGTAAAAAAAGTAAAAAAGTGCATATCTGTTAAAGAAACAAAACCTGTGTTTTCTCCGGATGAGGTTTTAGGGTTATTTTTATCACTTAAGCTGACCAAGTGGCAATACAATACTTTAAGAAAAAGTGTTAACGAAAAAGACAGTAATATATTTCCATCTTATTATCAAGTAACAGAAATGCTATCCACCAAAAGATGCTATTACAGTGACAGAAACCTCAGCTAAAATAAAGTTATAAGCTCTATTGGATATAACGACAACAAGAATAATGACGTCACTCGTCATAGATAGTGGTTGTAAAGAATTTACACTAATCAGTAAGTGGGGATTTGACGGTGCTTCTAATCAAGCCAATTACAAACAAAAAATGCAAACAGACGATGAACAAGAAAGTCAACTTGACGATTCAAGCATATTTATGGGTAGTTTAGTGCCAATAAAATTAGTGTGCGGCGAACAAGTTATCTGGCAAAACGATTCACCAAATTCATCTTACTGGTGTCGTCCAATCTTTTTCGAATTTGTGAAAGAAAATAAAATAGAGGAAGAGATTGTAAATTTAGTGAAAACAGAAGTTGGAGAAATAAAAATTTCACACTCTTTATTAATGACTATGATAGACGGAAAAGCAACATCAATTTTATGTGATACTTCATCTCAGAGATGCGACATTTGTAAAGCCACTCCAACAGAGATGAATAATTTGCCCTTAATTGCATCAAAACCGACTGATTCAGATCTCTGTAAATACGGATTGTCATCATTGCATACCTGGATACGAATGATGGAATGCATTCTGCATATAGCCTACAGATTAACGATACAGACATGGACAGTAAAGGGAGACAACAAGTACATCATGGAAAGAAGAAAGAAAGACATACAAGACGCTTTTAAAAATAGAATGGGACTTCTGATTGATGTTGTTAAACAAGGGCACGGCTCCACGAATGACGGAAATACTGCTAGAAGATTTTTTGCAAATCCAAACATGACTGCTGAGATAACTGGTGTTAGTGAAGAATTAATAAGGCGATTTGCAATCATTTTAGAGGCAATTTCATCAGGTTACCACATTGACACAGCGAAATTTCACGAATATGCTCAAGTGACCATGCAACTGTATTTAGAATTATATAGCTGGTATTATATGCCTTCAAGTGTTCATAAAGTTCTTATGCATGGGCAGCTATTATTGAAAGTTTTGGTCTAATACCAATTGGACAGCTATCTGAAGAAGCTGCTGAAGCTAGAAATAAAGACGTTCGTAGGTACCGCCAACACCATTCCAGGAAATGCAGTAGAAAAACTACAAATGAAGACATTTTAAATAATTTATTGACCAGCTCTGATCCACTCATCTCAGCGAAACGTCACAAACTTCGCAGAAAACATAAAACTTTGTCAGTAGAAGCACAAAGTTTATTAGTAATTGAACAAGCGGAAACATTTGATGATGACGAATACGAAAATTTTGCATTCGTTAATGTGGATACCCTTGACAGTGATTAAATTTAAACAGTGCAGTGGCCAGTAGTGATTGTGATTTTTACTTATTTATTTTATTAGTCCTTAGTGGATTAGGCCTAAAGGGGAGACCACTACATAAAAAAAAACGCGCCTAGTTCTTAACCTCTATGGTGGTGTGGAATAGAGAACAAAATTTGAAATTGCGACCAAATCGCAGAAAATCGCAACCCGAGAATAGGCGCTAAAATAGGACTAATATACGTACTATGCATACGTAGAGTCAATTCTTTGAGAAAATTTGAGAATTTCGAGATTTTCACATTTTTTTCTTTTGCTTCATACAAAAATTACTTTGGATATTTATAACTCCGAAAATACTAAGTTATCTGAACGACCCTCGTAGAAATAATTACTTATAATCGATAGATAAATCCAACACAATATTTAAAATTTCAGAAAAAGAAACTTTTTTTTTTTAAATGCTAAGTCCTTTACCGGCCCGTTTCAGCCCACTGTGCGACGCCGACGCGATGAAATGGTAAATACATTTTCCATATTCGACTGGTAGTTTCAGAGATTACCCCTACATACAAACAAATGATATATATGAATAGATGTACCGACGAGGGAATTAAATCCTCACGTATGTTTGGAGAGTGGGGTGCGCACACATCCACGTAGGTAGATAGTAATAATAAAAACATCTATTTGATCGTCATTATCATCAATGTTGATGGCAGGGAAAAAGAACTACAGTTAAAAACATAAGTAGTTCTTTTTACCTATTGTGGTATTAGTCATTTTATTTTAGGTGAATCGTCTTAACATAAAATTATACAATAATAATTAATGTAAACAAAATATTGCAAAACATTTTGAAAGAGTTTTGGCGTGAAGTTTCATTCCAATCTTTTGGAAGGGGCAACTAGAACCATTTCGAATTTTTTGTCAATTTGACGTTCAAAAGTGCCTTTTAGGTGCCTGAACTAAATATTGGACTTTGACTTTTTGTTATGATTCTCCTACCCTCGTTTTTAAGTTTTCCAACATCGAAATCTTTTGAAATAAGTATAAAGTAGTGTTTGTTAGGTACTTTGTACCGACGACTCTAAACATTTAAAACCGATCCCAGCATAGCGGGTCGTTTTCAAATCCGTGCTAGGCCCAAGTTTCTTTTTGTATATTGCAAAATCATTTTATAAAAATTACTGAATTGGTTTAGTGGATATGGTTAACATTTATGAAGAGTTTTTCAATGTCTAATTAGACCGGAGGTTACAAGACCACTTGCCGTCCTTATGATTGAAGGTTCAAATCCTTGGCAAAAATGTGGTTTTTGTCACGCAATTTTTTTTGAAGTGAAAACTTCTTTAGGCGCGTTGAGGATTTTTTGGGTGAACAAAAATCATGGAACTCGCGTGATCGTCACGGATCGCTTTCCATGATCTACATGTAAGTATACTGTGTATATATGTGAAGAAAAAGCCTGAAACTCGCGTCATCGTCACCGCACGCTTCCCATGAGCTATAATATATGTATACTGTGTATATACCTATTCAAACGAGTGGATACTGAAAACGAATACATGATTGTGAAACTGATTAGATGCGCACCTTAATATAAGTTTATTTCAATAATTGTTTACAATTATACGTAAGTATACAACTTAGGTACCTATAGGTAGGCTATAAGTATTTTCTTTTTGCAAATTTATTAGATATCTGTATATAAGTGAACTAGGTAAAAGCCTATATTTCGGCTTTCAGTGGCAAAACCCTCAAATAATTAATACCTACTTGAAAATAGCCAACAACTAGAGATGTAGAGATGTAGTTTTTTTTTAAAGTGACATTAAATAACAAAGTAATTCGTTACCATAAAATGTTATAATCTAATCCTATTAATATTATAAATGTGAAAGTTTAGATGTTTGGATGTTTGATACTCAATCACGCAACAACGGCTGAACGGATTTGTATTAAATTTGGCACACAGATAGACTTTAACCTGGATTAACACACAGGATACTTTTTATCCCGGTAGTACGTTCCTGTGGAATAAATTCCGACCCCAACGCGGGCAAACCCGTTGGAAAAAGCTATTAAAATATAAATCAAAGGCAAAAGTAAAATTAAGTAAGTCTAATTATAATCTGGAGATTGTGTATGAATTTGAAATTATTTTAATAAAGTTAGAAAACATAAAAATAATATAAGTAAACTACTTATTAAAAAAAACGATTGTTATACATTGTACCATTTTATTTTATTTATAAAAAATAAAATATATAGCCTGTCCCCGAACGATTAGGCAGAGGTGTACTTACTTATAGTACAATGTACCATACTTAGCCAGTTATGTTTAAATCCTGTGTAATTGGGGTCTACCCCGGGCACAAAACTAGAATACGGCATCCGTAAAACACTAACAGTAGGAATCAATCATCACTTTGACAGTTCAACAACATTCATTGCGTTATTTACGTTGTGGAGCATATTTTTTTTCGAACTCACGTAGTAATGTATTAGCAATAACCTTCTAAATCATTTAGATTGTGTTTGATAGTGTGTAACGCACGGTCCTGTATGCTACTGCGAAATTTCTAATGGTTAGTAAAACTAATACGAATCATAAAGTCTTAGGTACAACTAAGTAAAAATTATGCGAAGCAAGTTTTTCTATTTTAATATCGTTTAAATTTATTTTTTAAATCTTTAGTCTACATTTTCTTGCTAGACGTACAATTACAAAGGGGAATTCTTTTACTAGAATCCAGACGCTCACTTCCTTGGCGTAGGGATCTAGGCAGACTCTGTATCTGATTTAAAAAATAAAATATTCAGCCATGATCCGGATCGTGGTATCGTGTTTTATATTTCAATGTTATTTTGTTTAGAAATCTAAACAAAATAACATTGAAATATAAAACATTCGATGGTATTTTTACGTGTATTTCCCGATCGTCCCTCTGCCGTCATCCCACTGGTGGGACGATCGATAATGGAAAAATTATATTAAATTTATTCCCGTTTGTCCCGTTGAAATTGTTAGTGGGACGAACGGGAATAATTTTATAGTTTTATTTTATTTTTATTTCATTTTCACCTCACAACCTCGGAAAGATTTTGTTTGTCATTTGAAATCTGCGTGCAAAATTGCGTTTTACCCGGTAGCGTGGAAATAGTATTGGATTTCGAACCTTTCTATTCAATAATTTTCTATACAGCCAGTCCAATGAAAATACATTAATACTTATTTCATGTGCGCCAACCGCATTTTTAGAATAATCGCACTGGCCAGCAGGACGACAGCATGAAAAAAAATAAACTTAAAAAAATTCGTCTCTATTCAATTCGCTTTCCATAATTTTGGTTTGTTTTTTGATAAAATCGTAAGAAATTATAAAATATGAGCGAGTCCAGCAGCGATGAAGATATAAATTTAACACCTGCAGACTTAGTGCAAGCGGTACCTACACTATGCCGAAATGAGTTATCTTCCGGAAAAATCGCGTGAAAAGTACGTAAAAGCGTACAATTTATTCAATACATGGAGACATTCTAAAGGCATGAAAACGTTTTCGAAGACTACAATGCAATGCTATCATCATACTTCATTGAGCTAAGTACACTAATTTAATATTATTTAGGCTGTTTTTCTTGCACCTAGCATTTTCCTCGCTGTTAGTAAGGTGAAAAATTGTGTGTTTCGCTCGGCAGCAAAGGTATTCTGCGTCTCGTGCCTTTGAAAGCCTAGCTACGCTCAGGATTCTATATTTGAACCACTCGCTTCGCTCATGGTTTAATCCTAGAATCCTTCGCTTGCTTAGCTTTCAATAAAAGTACTCGCGCCAAAAAACATCTTTGCAGCCTTGCTTATCAGATATTTTTTTCACTTCTCATGCTCTTAAAGTACGCCAATATAGCCCTACGAAGCGGGACTAAAGTGACCACTTTATTCCCCAGGGAGTAAAAAGTAATTCGTTTTTTAATTTCCTTCATGTGGCATTAGACAAACTCAAACAGTCAGTAAATATACTATTATCTGTGGAGTGTGGACCATCTTCCATAGAATAATAACTAAAGCATAGAAGGAGGGCTAAAATAGCAACTGAACTCAATATACTTGATTTATTTTGACTTATGGAGCCGCTTCGATGTTAGAGAAGGACACCTATACAGAAAACGTTTCGAAATTTCGTTGGTTGTCACTGATTATATTCAGACTAGTGATGTGACCCACTACATTTCAAGATCGATAGAATTTACAATGCATGTGTGAATGTATTTTTTTTAATGCATATCATTGTAATTTCTAGGTAGGCGGTTTTAATTACAATTTATACATTTAACATCTAACTCGTTTTTTTGAAGTTCGTTCAAAATGAAACTGTACTTTATTAATAAAAGTAAGTAAGTAGTTTCCTTTTGGACAAACTTCAAAAACGAACGATGATTGATGACGAACTATCTAGTTCGTACTATAGGGACCGAAGGGATCTAGCTACAAATGAAATAGTTAATAGAGTTTAACTCCGTGGTACTCTACGTATAATTAAAGAAGTCAAGACTATAATAAGGCAGCGCCTAATACAATAATTATATTTCCTTCGGGATAAACCCTATCCTATGCTCATTGACGGATAGAATCCTAGGCACATCATCTTGATAGTTCAAATGTGACAGTCATTCCATTACCGGCCTGTATTAACATAAAGGTTGCATTCTTTAAGCAACAAACTAAATAGTTCGTTATCATCATCATCATCACTAAAGTCCTCCTTGGTGCCCTACAAAGTTGTATGCGTCCAAGTATTAAACCTGACCCGGCTACCCCCGAATGTAATTAATTGCCATAGTGATTGATGAAAGCTGGGAGACTTCGGTTTTACGAATGTTTTTAGCAACTCTTTTTCCAAATTACTTTCTCATATTTATTTGGATTTTAGACATTTAAATAGGATACAAAGTGGAAATTGATAATAATCTTTAATAAAAGACAAATAAATGGATGGATACTTTATTGTTTGCACATCATAAAATACAAACCGACCCAAAAAAAATAAAAAATAAACGTTTTTACAAAAAAACACTGCAAAGTGAAAAATTATATAATCAATCAAAAGTCATTTATTCAAACTAGGCTGAGAGTCAGCTCTTTTTGAACGTCAAAATAAAATTACATAAGACAGTCCCCCCAAAAACGCCCGCCCTTCACCACTTCCTAGTGCTTTAGCTGGGAAGAAGAAGTAGCGGAACAAACTCCCCAGCAGAACAGCTGTCTGTTAAGTTAGAAGAACTTGTTTCTATACAATAATAGGTAATAAAAATTACGAAACAAAAAAAAAAAAAATGCCATATGTCAGCTAGCACACGCCAATATACCATCAAAAATTGAAAACTAAAAATAATAGAAAATTAAAATAAAACGTAAACAGAACTTCCAATCTAAATAAAAGCCTCTAGGCATAAAGGGCATGCCCGCTTACATATGCAATTCTGCATTATGCAAATATAGCTATAAGTAACTTAAAGTAACAAAAGTTAAACTAGGACCTCTGGACTAAAATTAATAAAAACTTAATACAATTAACAATAACAAAACCATGGTCAGCAAGACGACCAGTCACCACGAGCAGCACCCGTTCACGAGCATAACGCAAAGATCAGCCATTACCCCCCTCGCCATATTTGAGGGAAGGAGGCAACCCGACCCCCGACGCTACCGCAAGCAGTGACATCTAAGGGAGCATGACGAACTTGCTGCCGGTTGCACTGGCAAGAATAATCATGAATTGTCGAGGTCGCTAGCTAACATTGCAATACTACTCATTAAAAAAAAAAACATTGTAATGAGTAGATTAAGTCATAAATAAATGATAAAAAGGAAAACCTGAATTATACAGTCAGATAAAAAAAAGCAATTATATGAAATAACATAATGATATAACCTGTCAGTGGGTAAGCTAATTCTGGTAAAAGAACACAAACATTGTCTTGAGTTAATCACAGCGACCAACAATTCTTATCATTTAAGTAGTCGTTAATAGAATAGTATGCCTTTGAACAAAGGGTGGATTTTACTTTAGCTTTAAACGCACTAAAATGCAAATCTAGCAAGGAAGAGGGTAGCTTGTTATAGAAGGTTATACCCAGACCTACAAATGAGTTATGAACCTTATGTAGCCGGTGAAAGGGAACACGTAGTTTGTCCTTATTTCTAGTATTAATATTATGAATATCACTGTTTTTAGTGTACAAGTGTATATTTTGCCTAATATATAAGATGTTGGCGAAGATGAATTGCGATGCCACCGTGAGAATCCCAACATCTTTTAAAAAATCTCTCAGAGAAACTCTAGAACCTAGTTGGTAAATTGCTCTAACAGCTCGTTTTTGAAGAACAAAAATATTTTGAATGTCAGCGGCTTTGCCCCACAGCAGAATGCCGTAGGACATAACGCTATGAAAATAACTAAAATAAACTACAGTTTCAAGCACCTCATTATCTAAGACGATGTTGGGTCCTAAATTCCTAACATTCGGTAAGGCGAACTTGATACATTTCGTTTTCTTGGCATTGAGAACTAGGTTATTTACGGTAAACCAATCCGTAACCATTGAGAGTGCACTGTTTATGTCGTCAAAATCTTGTCTGTTCCTGTCTACTTTATAAAGAGAATAAGAGAGGTATCATCAGCAAACAGTACAACGTTACAGATATCCTTTAAATAGAATGGCAAGTCATTAATATACACTAAGAATAAGAATGGACCTAGTATTGAGCCTTGAGGTACACCTAACTGAACTGGTCGCCCGGATGATTTCACACCATTAACATCTACACATTGGTGCCTATTTTGCAAATAAGAGCTTATTACGTTAAGAGCTTCGTTTTGAACACCGTAATGACGTAGTTTACGCAAAAGCGTGTCATGGTGCACGCAATCAAAGCCTTTGGAGAGATCACAGAAAACTCCAATAGCATTTTGCGAGTTTTCCCACGCGTTAAAAATGTGTTTCAGCAGAGCAACACCCGCATCTGTAGTCGAACGACCTTTTGTAAAGCCATATTGTTCATCGTGAAGGAGGCTTTTTAAATTAAAATGTCTTAGCAACTGCTTGAGTATTAACTTTTCAAATATTTTACTAAATGCCGGTAAGATTGAAATAGGCCTAAAATTGCCAACGTTATTTTTATTACCTGATTTAAATAATGGTATGACTTTACTACTCTTCATGAGGTCAGGAAAAGACCCTAGATCAACACATTTATTAAAAGTAACAGCTAGATAGGGGGCTCCGATGTCGATTATATTACTTAAAAGCTTAATGGAGATGCCCCAATAGTCTCCAGTGTTTTTAGACTTAAGTGTGTTAAAAATGTTAACCACATCAAGAGGCGTTACATGTTCGAAACTAAATAAGCGACTACATTTGGGCACACTACTGTGCAAAAGATTTTCAGCTTTAGACGGGGACGAATTTAAGGAGCGAGTCGTAGTAATAGGTATGTTGGCAAAAAACTCATTAAATGCCTCAGCTACGTCGGCAGCTTTATCAAATAATTTGTTGTTGACCATAATCTCTAATTGTTTTTCCTGTTTAACCGATTTACCCGTTTCATTGTTAATAATTTTCCATGTGGTTTTTACTTTATTACTAGATTTTTTTATAGTATTGCTTAAAAATTTAGATTTAGCAAAAGCACAGATCTTTTTAAATAATATTGAATAATTTCTGACATACTTTAGGAAAGGAGTATCAAACCTATACTTTAAATTTTGGAAGACGGTATTTTTTTTATATTACTGCCCTTTAAATAAAATAGTTTTTGTGAAAAAACTTCGCACCTTCTCATGTGGCTGATTCGCCTGTTTTGTTGAATAGTGAATTCTTATTGTTAGATACATCTGACATATAGATTTGACCAGAAGATTTCGATGATTTTCAGCAAAATCTTGCTCTAAACAATGCTGAACAAGATTGTGGAAAACGCTTGATACTGCATATGTTGAAAACACTTTATTCATCATCATCATTATTTTTTCTTTACAACCCAAGAACTGTCCACCGTCCTTTGAAATTTGCTCCCGTATAATCTTCTCAGTAGTTTTACAGATGTTTATTACACATTTTGATGGTTTGACTAGACCTCCTCTATCTTTAACTTTTATAAGTGACGGTCTGGAATCTATATCACCACATAAACTTTCCATGCATATTTCGCACTTTAAAACTTTTTTCAGCTTTCTAACCACAAAGCCTGCAATGTAGTGAACCACATCTACTGAGTATTCAGTAAGCTGAGAAGATGATAAATAATCATGGTCTAAATCGACCATGCTTAAAATCGAACTTGTTGGCTCTACGATTACATCGCTCATAATGCGTACATTTCCACTGCTTTTGTTAATTGAATCTACACATTTTGAAGCAGTATAATTCAAAACTGTGATTTTTTCAAGCGGTACGCAATTGCCATTGGACCCATCTTTGAATTGAGCGTGCACCAAAAGTCTTTTGTATGCAGCTTGGAACATTCGTGCAGATGGATTATTATTATATCCGCATTTAGATCTTATGGCACCAAAAAATAGTTCCAAATGGTCTTGTGACATCTTGTATGTACACAAGTATTGTAAAGAATTATTTTCTACGACGTCGTGATAAATTTTCAGTAACGATTTCATGCATACTAGAAAGCCGATAAAACCAGTTTTTCGGTTGGAGTTAACAACACAAGTGCCGTCCATAAGTTTTAATTTTTTTATATACGAAGCAGCTGCCTCAAAAAAGATCTGGGTTTCCTCGACATTAAAAGAAGTTAATGCCTTTTTCCATCCTTTGCTACGCATATTTCTACTGTTAAAAATATCAAACAGATTATTAAAAACTCTTATAAATTTAATTGTTCCGCTGCAGTCTTCAAAGCCGGGAATTAAATTTTCTTGACAATACTGTAAGGCATCTGCGACTGAGTTACTGAATAATTGGGTTGCAAGACGGACCTTCATTTTTTGTCTAATGTAATGCACATGATCTCTTTTAAGTTTATTACCTAGATGTAAACCTTCATTTTCTTGCAGCTGTAAAAGCTGCTCTATATGATCCCAAGATATTGTTCGGTTATCTGCATCTATAATTGTTTTCTTTTCTCCTATTGTATTCCGTACTAATTTTATGTTATGGCAAGGGTCTGGCCATAAATATATATCTGAACCAGTACACTGAAATGAGACAGAGCCCGAGTACATGTCAGATCCTAAATGAGTGCACATTGCAATATTGGTTGCCGCTCCATCAAATGTTAAGGATACAACTTTCACACCACATTCATGTAATAGCTGAATGCATTGCTGTACGAGCATTGATTTCTGCTGAGCCGTGATAGATTTAATAAAAAAATAGCCAACGGGGATTTTCCACGTGTCATTCAGGCAAGTAACCATAAATGTTAAGGCTTGGGTAGCAAGAGGCACTGCATCTGATTCCAGGTCGCATCCAACGTTTACATATCCATGGTATTTATAATTGCAGCTATCCCATTCAACCATTTTTCTAATGGCCATTTCATCAATTGCTAAAATACAAAATAGGGTTTTAGGTGGGTGCTGTACTACTTGGGAACGGATTGCATCTAACGCTTCTGTAGTAAAACCGGGATTGCAATTGAGGGATCGGTACCAGGTGGAAATGGTTTTAGGGTGTGGTATCTTGAAATTGTTCTCGAATATACGTATATGCTTTTGGCGAAAGATAATTTAAAGTTACAGCAAATTTCTTGATTTCTAGACTATACTCCTTAGACAAAGAGTCGCCTAGTTGCTTTTGCAAAAACCGTTTGATAATATCATTTTTATTTATCTTATCCAGCATAGTTATATATTCAGTTTCAATATTTTCTTGTTTTAATTTTTCTATTAAAATACTGTAAAGATTTTCATATTTTTTCCCTAATCGTGAAACTCGTTTAGTTAACGTGTTAATCTTCCGAAGGCGGCGTTTGGATATCTTTTTGACCCTTTCAAGTTCTTTCTCTAACATTTTAATTCTTCTTATATAATTTATTTCTGAATTTGTTGTTGTCATCTGTGTCAAGAATTCCTGAAACAAATAGTTCTCCATAATAAATATAACATTTTTAAGTTTTAGTTTTTATTTAATGTAGGCAGGCATGTCTTACCTGACTTTGGAGTGAGATGATTTCACAAGATGTCAACGTTTGCGGCGATTCATTAATCTGCACCGGGGTACTAGGTCCTGGTTCAATTTCCATTGCGACGGTATCCTAAAATTTTGTATATATATAAAAATAAATAAATTTGCACACCCAAGTAATTATTTCCGACAGAGATTTAGAGGAACATGCAACATGCATACATTTTGCATTTTGTGTGTTATTACATGCATTATGTGAACCTATTTTTCACCTTATGAAATGTTATACCTGTCTTCCTGTAAGATATGTGTTAGGTTGCTGTTGATGATGAGTGGTTCCTTGAATCTGCAGATCTGCGCGATGTCCTTCTTCGCAGACTTCCATAAGTACTTCCTTTAATGTAATACAAATTTGAATGCGATACCATTTATTGCAAGTAAAATCAAATTACTAATTAATATTATTCATTAAATTATAAATAAATCATATTTATTACTATACCATTTCTTCTGTTCTATCATGTTCTAGAAATAACGTAGGAACAGCATCTTCTCTAAGTCGTCTCCATTTCGTTTCCTTACATACAAATGAATTAAAAGTAAAATGCTTGGAGCATATGTGACTGTGCTTTTTTGGAGTCCAATTTCGTCTACCAATACAATTTACCCATTCATTTTTTTTCACAGCTTCTTTAGGAAAACTGTAAAATAAAAGTATCGACAAAATTATTTACGTCACTATGTATGATCAAGATAACCTCAAAACAATTTCCGAATATTCGCTAATAACTTCTATTGGAATAGATATTACATCTGGTTACCGCTACAAAGTGATTCAGCAACATTTGTTATGTATTTAAAATCGTTTATCAGTTCACATTCAACAAAAAATTGAGTATAATCTTACCGATGGAAGGTCAATATTTCTTGTTTATTTTCTTTGCGTGATGAATGGGACTTGCAGCCCCCCACCACACAAGACATTGCTCCACAGCGTCCACACACTCACTATTTGTAGTACAAAGAATTCGTGCAATCTAACAGTACAAATAGTACTAAAATATCGCAAAAACATACCCAGATTACAACAAACGCATAAACAATGAACATGCGAACAAGTCAAGTAGTTCAATGAACGAACTGTCAGGCATTGAAGCAAAGTACTATCAAATTTGGCCGGGTTGAATTAGAACCAATATAACCAAATGACAGTTCATGTTGTGAAATGCTAAAAAGTAAAACAAAGAGTAAATCATTTATCTCTTTCACACATCCTTTTTCGTGCCATAAGATAGAACGAGTATAAAAGTAGTTACAGAATTCATTTTTTAGCTTTCCTTCTATGCTTTAGTTATTATTCTATGCCATCTTCATTGCGAAAATGTTGAGAGTTTTAGTTCCATGGTTTTTGCCAAGGTGGCGCCATGTGTTTTAAATTGTTAATCTGTGACTGGTTTAGAAGAAAAAACGGACCGCAAAAATTTCAGAATTTTTGTCGACTCTAAATTTGTTCGGTTTTAAATAAATTTATAAGAATGTCCAGTGACAGTTGTGTAATTTATGTTCCTTGGTGAAGAGTTAGACGTCGAGCAAAGAGCAAAAGACATACCTAATAGATATTGTGATTTTTATTTTATTAAGTAATATTTATTAGGTACATGTTTTTGTACTAAATGGACTATTTTTCTCACACTCAAAGTGAAAAGTACAGTTTGCACCTCGAGACTAAACGCCAACTTAATATACCCTCGGTCTAATTGACTCCCTCCGCTACTTTACCAGTACTTAGTAAACTTACTTGATTGAAACGCCGTACTACGCCAGACCAGCTGGTCTGTCGTAGTACGGCGTTTCAATCAAGTAAGCTTATGCTATTTGGGTCCTAATGGACACTCAAATAATGTCGATGTAAAATTCTAGCCAAAATACGAGTAGATTGTAAATCCTACTACTTAATAAAATAAATCTTAAAGTTTAGACGTTTAGATGTTTTTTACTTGTCAATCACGCAATTTAGGTACTTAGATGAAATTTGGCACACACATAAGTAATTTATAACCTGAGGGGTTGTAGCGTAGCACACGATCTGTAGGAATGGCTTTCATTTTGACACTTCTACAACATTCATTGCGTTATTCACGTTCGTAAATAGACAAATTTTTCGAACATATGAGGCAATGGATTATCAATATACTTCAAATAGATTGAGATTGTGATTGATAGTGTGTTACGAAATTAGGATGCTGGATTATCAAATAGGATATTTTTTTTATACTGGTAGTACGTCCCCGTGGGATAATCTTCAGCCTCCACGCGAGTGAAGCCACTGGTAAAAGCTAGTATTTTAAAGCGAGTATTGTTTAATTAGACAAACATTACAGACTACAGCTTTCAGATAAAAATATCGCAAGGAAAGCAATGCAATCACGCAGAAACATGAGATGCAAGGACTAGCCAAAGTAAATAACTCAACTAAAGGAAGCCTGCCTGGGCTGCCTATTGCGTTATTTAGATATACGTTCATAGTACAGGGTCAACAAGTTTTTCTTAACTAAAACCCTACCAGCACTTTATGCATTTAAAATTGAGTGTTATTGCCTTAAAATAAGATTTAATTTTCTTTGGCTCAATCGACGGTTGGTACGGCAAAATATATAATAAAAAAATACCTACCTACATTAAAAGTTACTGAAATCGATTCAGTATTTAATTATGAAGGAGCTACTTTCAGGTCTTGCGTCTTTTCTTTTACACCGTGTATAAGTTATTAAGAGCGGCCAACCGGTCATAATTCTCATTTTCTCGTATTTACAAACGCTCGTACTTCACTCATCATCACCATTTTAGCCGAAAGACGTCCATTGCTGGACATAGGACATAGGACCGCTCGCACCTTCCTGCATCTAGCGGATTATTGCGGCCTTCACCAAATCATCAATATTTTGAACCATAGTAGGTACTGTGGTTTATATCTAGGTTTCTATGTAATAAAAGAAAACTTTTTTGAGAAGCTAATTCAGTAAAGACGTCTGAAAATCAGCTTTTTTGCACTAATATTATCTGAACTTTCGCCGTCCATAATGTACTCAATGTACTCATCCATTGAAAAGTAAAGAAACCGTCTTCATAAAAACCTCGTACATGTAATGGAGATTCTAAATGTTTTTTTTTTTTTTATAATAACATAGATAATAATAAATTCATTTATTTTTAGGTAAATAGCACCCATTGCCAAATTTTACAGATAAAACCAAATAGATCAAATGCAATTAAACTACTTAAACCAAATAATGGCAAACAAAATAAAGTAAAATAAAAATCTATTAAAACCAAATTACATTAAATCAAATCAAAATAAAAACCGCAATTTTATAATTAAAAACTTGTACTTAATGCTTTTTCAAAAACACGTATTTCCTGGATAAGTTTTGTGAAATCTCCACGCGCCAATTTAAGTTCGATGTTATCGCGTTTTCACTCGCTTGCATTTCGATTGCATTGCGTTGGATGAGACAACAAGCTTTTCAATCATGCTCGCGTTCACGATAGATGGACTGGGAAGGGCCCTCTTAAAGTACCTTAATACCTACAAATATTTAAATCGTATTAAATCTACGCCATTCCTACTGATAGTTTTAACGCAGTTACCCCTAAAGGAGGCATAGCAAAAACGGAATGAAACCGGTTCTCAACAGTGGGTGGAACAAGGCTGCAATGATGCCGATGCTGATGCAGTCATCATCATTTCATGGAACTGTTGGTGTCTTTACTAGTTACTGTAATATCCTACTAGGTACCAATACTCTGCGATGGGGATAAGCTTGACGAGATGTTACCAGTAGGGTGTGCGGTAAATATATCACTATCTCTCGGGGCCGGGACTCATGGTACTAGAAGCAACAGTGGGGTAAGTCGGTAGGAGTCCGATATAACCCTCATTCTACCCAGACGAAGCGTATCCATGAGGATTTCCACGGGCAAAAATAGCTACTAATACTATTTAGGTAGATAGATGGATATGTCAACCTCCTGATCCAGTCCTTGGACGTAATCCATTGGTCATGTTGGAGAAGCAGCGCCGACAGAAGGGTCTGGTCATCTCTTGGCTGCCACGGCTTATTTTAATTTCTGTATTTTTTTTTATTACGGACGCTTTTAATGTGCTCGTCTTTTACACCGTTCTCACAAGCATAATATCAACATGAATGATGTATGTAGGTACTTAACCAATTTTTTGTAACAACATTTTGATTTAAAAGATTGTCCGTGGAGTTTCTTGCCCATTCTTCTCCAGAGGGACGCACTACGCTTTGAAATGGGCAACTAGCTTCATCTTTCTGACCGAACAACCCCTTGACAATTCAAAACTGCCTTTCCTAATTGGTTTAATTGAAATAAATGAATTGAGTTTGATAAAAAGTATATTATGGCCCACGCCCTCTTACAAAGAAGAGGCCTGTGTCCCAGCAGTGGGATCATTATTGGCTGATTATGATGAAATGGTATATTCTATCCATATAATTCTTATACATATATACTAGGTGCTGCCCGCGGGTCTGCCCGCGTCAATGGTAGGTATAAAAAATGTCATACAAACTTCCACCCCTATTTCACCCTTTTACGGGGGGAGTTTCCTAATCCCCGCCAAGACCCATTTTCCCAGGAACGCGTGGAGGTTGAAATTTAAAATTAATACCAAATACGTACATCTACGGTCCTTTGAAGCTCTAAAACATCAAGCTTTTAAGTCAACGCTATGAAAACAAATACGGCCGTTCATCAGGCGATATATTTTGATAAAGGCAATTAAATCAAAACCTATACTTCCCGTTGACCTAGAATCGTAAAAATTGCCAAGCAGTCTCACAGAACAAGTAAGGGAAATGTCCGAAAGTCTTCAATTTGCCTTATTATCCCTTAAAAAAAACATTTTTGCGATTGCAAACTAACATTTGTACTTGGAGACTTAACCGTGACGTATGGGTGAACATGTTTCGTCAACTACCTACCTACTATGTTAAGTTTGTTCTTGAGATTAAATTCATCCCAACTACGGAACCCTTCATTGTGCGTGGCCCGATACGCACATGGCCGGTTTTTTATTTTGCCGTTTATTATTTTGTTTGAATCCTTTGAGTATTTTGGTAGAATGCAGTTGTTCTCTCTTGGTAGTTCCATTTGTTTGTCGCTGGTCATTGGTTTTCATCACCGCAGAACATACGGAAATAATTTAACTAAAAGCAACATAGTAGTGTGTAATATACTTGGTACAGATGTAATAAACAGCTCACCTCTATGGTGACCATCTGTAGGATAATCTATTTAAATTCAAATATCAATGAGGCTTACAAGATTTAATCTAAATCCAAGCTAAAATATTATAGCGATGAATACAAATTAACATGGACCACGATACACGAGAAAGCGAGAAAGTATTTAGCTTCAGTAACGTTTGGCAAACGATGGTATTACTCATAAGTCATACACGACGTCATATAGTTAGATACATAGTAGGTACATGCTTAAACATACCAATAAACAAGAGTTTACATGACAACATGTACCTATCTATCGATCGATAGGTAACTGACATTGACAACCGAAAAAACATCGCCGTTAAAATCCGTTCAACAATTTAATGGCAACATTAAAATTTTAAAAATATATTAAAGCCAAAACATTCTTCTTCGCACCGAGCTAACGGAAAGCTCTGCATCCCGTTTTTTATTTTTAATAACACCTCGTTCATGCAGTAATACGCATTTTTCTATTACGAAATGCCCCAAATTATTACAACAGTAAGCGCCGAAGTGTCAAGTGTCTTTGCTAGCTTCCTGGTGTTGTATTTATAATCGACACACGAAAAACAAACAACGCTTGCCGGCACGGCGCGGGCGCAGCTCCCGTCTCACCTAACCTACATGCTCTCGCATCGAACACTGCACGATCTATTGTGATCGTAGTACAGGACTAAATTATAACCTAAATCTGTACAGCTGGACTGAAAAAATGGTTAAAAACGTACCATTGATAGTTGAACGGTGGTGTGCCGGTGGGCAGAGGTAGGGCGAGGGTCGCGTCACTCCCGGGTGCCGCCCGCACCGTGGCAAGGCCGCTGGGAGGGAACGCCGGGGGCTCCATAGGGCTCCAGTCCTCTCGGGCCGCGCGCGACTTGCCGTGTGCGCGCGACGACGCCCGCCCGCCGCCTATCTAAAAATAATACAGAAAAATGTAACGCGCGCGCCACGAAATTCATACGACGCGAATATTTTGCCAATACCACTGGTACGCTCGAATTTTATACGCGATCAGCTGATCGACTGAGTGGACGCATTTTTTGATGAACACAGAAGATTCTTTTTAGACTTTTAATAGTCCTGCGCAGAACAATTCTGAGTACTTCAATTATCTATCGAAGCTGGAGAAAAATATTTCAGTTGCACGACATTTTTTGTTGACTTTAAAGTGAATGTTGCTTGAGATTGAACTTACATTGATTTGGATATTTCTTCTCTAAACATGTAAACCCTAGTTAAACTTATTTCCTCGTTGCATACACAGGATACTGTAGGTATCAGAAAGCTTGAATTTATTTCCGGATTCCTCTAGAACCGCTTAACTAAATTGGTGGGTACCTAGTTTCTTATTTGAAGACCTCCTTTTTTACATTAACTTTTAACAAATTTAAATCGATATACTTAATACATCACCCTAATTGCGTACCTAACGCACGATCAATCATAATCTGAATCATTTTGAAACAGATTGCAAATACATTGCTTCATATGTACGAAAAATGTGTCTGCTCAGCAACGTAAATAACGCAATAAATATTGTTGAACTGTCAAAAATAAACAAATTATGATTGTTCGTATGTTACGCAATTAGGGTGCTGGATACTTTACTTTTATATGTTAAAAGCTTTGACTATCTGTAACGAGCTTGGAGTTGGAATATTGGAATTGAAGATAAGTACTTATTTTACCTACCTATTTTTTGTAGTTAAAGAAAATAATAAGTATATTAGAATCATTTAACTAAATAAGAGAAACACTTTACCGCTATACTAGGACTAAAGCCCCCCACATACAAACTACATAAAATTGTTTAGCAATCTTTCGCCTACAGTTTTGGCTACAGACTGTTTCAGACGAACTACTTGTTGCTCGACTTTTTTGTCAGGCGCCAAACAAAATACTAACACACATGTACAGTACATACGTTTTAGAGTTATCGTGGAATGAAATTTAAAGGCGTCTAATATAAAATAAGTACCTAGGTCGGGGAAACAGTTTTCCTTACTAAAATGTATTTGGCTGTTCTGTTTCTATCTGTCTGGTTTTGAAACCTTAAAATAGATGACATTTTAAAAATAAAACTTAAAGCGTAAAAACAATTTCCCAGCATTTTTCAATTGTATTTCCGTCCGCCAAAATAATTTAGTCGTTTAAAAAAATAAATTAAAAAAACAAACACATTTTTTTTTTCATCGTTCCAAGTTAGTTCAAAACTTCAAATGACACTGACATGTACAAAACACAAAAGAATGTTATAAGTATTGCGTAAGTTAGTTTTTGGAAATATCTTTGTTCCACTAATAATTACAAAAACAGCTGATCGATTAAGGGCATTCACCTTCACCCATTGAATGATGTTTTTTTTTTCTTTTCAATTCGTTTTCTATATCGATACCCAACACGCGGGGTAAAGTATTAATTAGACCCAGTATAATGCAAGAACTGAACATTTATGTATAAACACATAATGCTAAAACTTACTTTACTTCCCCGTTCTAGTTGGTCTTCCACAATATTATCGCATCCCCATTAGAAAATTTAAAAGCGCCAATTCAATACTAATATTTTAATAAACTCCGGTATGTTTTTTTTTTTAATTTTGATTATTATTTTCTGAGGAGTCTATCTTAAGTAGGTACATAAGATAGATTTCTCAGAAGATAGATTCTAGATAAGCCTTTTCATCAAAGGAGTAATCCATTAGGGAAATTCGACGAACTGGTCAAAACCACGAGGTCAAAACTCTACGAAAACTACAAGTCAGTAAGTTTCTAACTTCAAAGGCACTGAACGCTGTTGATACTTGTTCTTTTTAACCGCCATAGTCATGTATAGATGACAAACCTGTATAGACAAACATGTATAGTCGTGACCGTGGTGTGCTGGGCACATTTTGTGCCCAGCACACCACGTTCACTACATGACAGACTTATACGTAAATAAAGCCGCTTGGCACTGAGGGCACGTTTTTGCTTTTTTGACGTGGCGGTCAAGTGAAAACGAATAAGATGTTATTTTACATACCTGTAAGAGTTGCGGGACGTCTGCTCGCTTGTTGCTCTGGACGCCTACTCTTGAGTTCCCCCTACCTTGCTCGCCTGTTCGCCCTTTTTGATAAAGTTCGTTCACAATTATTGACAGCAGCAGCCCAACAGCAACCTTATTGTAAAGATAATAAAGATCACTGTGATTAATAGACTTTCTGGAAGCAACTCAAAAGCAAACTTATTATAACGTAGGCATTGATCACTTTTGATCTTGAGTGTGATGCAAAATCAGAGGTAAACAACATTTGAATCGGCTGTGTCTATAACGTAGGTTGTATTTCAGGCGTTCTTTGAGTCTGGTCCTTTGAAATCCTTATTAGATATGTACATACTTACTTTTATATGCCTGGCAAGTGTTTATACAAGGTGTAACAGAATCAATGACTAGGTATATTAACTATCTTTGAACAGAATAAACGCAAGTCCTGAAAGTAGTTTGTTCATTATTGAGTACTGAATCGTTTTCAGTAATAATTTGGGTATTTAAAATGTATAAAGTAATGCTAGGGTCAACAAGTTTTTCTTAATAGTAACAGGAAACTTAAAAAAAAAGTTTTAGTCCCATGACCTTAACTTTTTTTTTAGTTACAAGCTTATTGCAATTATTACGCTTTTAACTAATTAGGTATCTACTGTAATTGGGGTTTATGAGGTCTTCCGTTAATTATGTTACATGTTGCGGATAGGTATTGTGATTTATATCTTATATCGGAACTAAGTGTGCATGCATCGCCCCGTGAATGGCGGATTTTACCTTCACGGAATGCGCTACCGAGACAAAAGGTAGCCTATTTTACTTCTTAAAAAATCAGAGATCTGCCATGTGAAAGTCCCGTCAAAGTTGGTTCAGCTGTTTCAGAGATATGCCTTGACATACAGACATATAGACAATTTTTTTTAAAATTACTGGTTATAGGTACGCACAGCTACACATCAAGCTATATGTACATTTCCAGTATAAGCTGATCTCGCATTGTATAGGATTTCCGTACAGTGCGAGGTCAGCGTAAATTGGGAATGTATAGCTTAATGTGTAGCCGTGTGTACTATCATATGCACTACAATTCGTTTTTTGTATAGATGTAGGGTTAGATTGTCACCAACCCACCCGTGGCCGACAGGCGCGAAGCAAGCCCAAGTCCCAGCAGCTGAAATACCTGGAATATGTGTCTATATGTAGGTATAAGAGCTATGTTTATACACACGGCTACACATCAAGCTATACATTACCAGTTTACGCTGATCTCGGACTGTACGGAAATCCTATTCAATGCTAGATCAGCTTATACTGAAAATGTATAGCTCGGTGTACGTGAGAAACATAGTAGGAATCATGTCCAAGAACCAAAACTACTAAAACATGTGACATTTACCAACCTGCACTGGGCCCGCGTGGTGGAATACTGCTCGTTCCCTCTCACCGAAAAATGTGTGTCCCAGCAGTGTGAACTTTATAGGCCGATTATACTTTACGCTTAGAACCACCTAGTATATTATTTCGACAAAATGACAGATAATGTTGTCTGAATAATAATGTTCAGGTAGGTAGGTACAGTCAGCGTCAAAAATATCGGGACGAACAGACTGTACAAAATGATCGCAACAACTAAGAAAATTAAACTTATCTCAATTGGATAAAGTTCTTGTCAGATTGACAGTTGTTGTGTAGTGTCTTCATTCTGAAACATTCCTTGTGTCATTGAGTTAATATTTAATTTTCATAGTTGTTAAGATCATTTTGAACAGTCTGTTCGTCCCGATATTATTGACGCTGACTGTACATACTAGCTCAAATAGGGACTTATTTCAATTTTAGTACAACCAAGAAAAATAATGACCTTGCAGATCGCCCACTTATTTTTCTGAGAAAGCGCCTAAGTACATAGGTACCTACCTATATATTCTCTGGTGAAAATAGCCAAACAAAATATATTTTTTATTCATATCAGAAAATCTCTCAAAAAAGTTCGCCTTGATAACAAAAGTGAAGCCGAAGGCGACTTTATAAATATTGTTGTTAGCCAGAAAATAATAAATTATCGATACCTGGAAGGCTGTCATTAACGCTATTAGAACCTCGTGTCGATAAGTGAGAAAAAAATACTGTAATAATTTAATTTTACTTTTTCAGGGTTCCTTACGCATGACTAACACTAGATTATATTATGTCAGTGTGTGGTGGCAACATGGACTTATAAAAGGCTCTGATAGACAGCCGCAACGCGTGTCTACTAGAATACATTCTATGAAAACTTCATGGAAATTGATATAGGTACTAGAGTCCCGTCGTCGCGCTGTCGCTTCGCAACTGTCTTCGGGAGCCTTATGAAGTAGGCAGAAATGCACTATACTGCCACGAATGGCTGAATCGAATCAGATTTCAAGTAATTTTCCGAGCTTCCTTGATGGTACTTATTTTTTTTTCACCTAATAGGTAATATAACCATATTACTTTTTAATATACGTAATCGTAGTCGTTCAACGTACTACCGAGTGGTTTGTTATTTGCATTCAAAATATTTTATTAAAAATAATTACTTGGGAGTATTTTTTTTATTCTGGCCATCTTTTTACTGAGAGCTTCTTACTTGGTCAGGTAGAATAAATAATCTATACTAATACTAGCTGACCCGCCAGACGTTGTCCTGTCCTAACTATGAATTTTTAATTCGCAACTTTTTTATTTTTTTCTTTCATAAGAACCTTCTCCTGACAATAACAAACACAACAAAAAAATAATTATCAAAATTGGTCCAGCCGTTCACGTGTGATGCCGTGACCAAGGGAAATAGGGATTCATTTTTATAGATAAGATAGATAGATAGATAGATTACAAAGAGGTAAAATCTGTTTGTATGTAGGGGGTAGTCTCCAAATGGCTGGACCGATTTTGACGAAATTTAGTATGTGTATACTTTGAACCCAGGGGAAGGACATAAGGCTACTTCTATCGACACACCAGGCGGATCATGCCACAGGTGGAAGGTAGTAATTAATATTTTTCGAATCACTAGCACTTTGTTTTGAGCTGCGATTTTAAGTCTACATTCACACTAGGGCTTGCAAATATTCTGTTTTTTTTCTATTCGAATATTACCCGAAAAACGATATTTGGAACATTGGATATCAATCGAACATTGGATACCATGTGCTAAACATTGTAGATGGTACGAAGGCACTTGTCGACCACACATAGCACACATCACACTTGTATTTTGTGCACTGTGTTGTTTAAATTTGTATTTTGTGCACATCAGGGTTCGCAGTCCGGTGTTATGGAAATTGGTCGAATATTCGAATATCGAAATTTTTGCATTCGACTATTCGAATGCAAACTCTAATTCACACGAGCGTAATAAAATCATCGCGACGTGATTTACTCGCGCACTGGATTTTCAACGCACTGCTTAGTGCTGAGATTTGAAAATCGAACAGTAAAACACACTGTTCAATTTTGAACGCACTGCTTAGTGCCGAGATTTGAAAATCGAACAGTAAAACACACTGTTCAATTTTCGTCCCGCTGCGATGCACTCTGTTGAATTCTCAATGCTGAGTTTAACAACGAAAATTGATAATCCAGGGGAAGAAAAATCACGCCGTGATTTTATTACGTCCATGTGAATGTAGACTTATCTTGAAGTAACAATTCTGTGTTTATTTGTGTCATATTGTATGTGTAGGGATTAACTTAACAAAAAAGGTGTTGGAATAAACAACAAAATAATTGATTCTTTGTTTATTTCTCGTAAGTCAAATACATATTCGAATACACTTAAAATTAACTCGACTAGACCACAAATTAGGCTAATCTATAATAAAAACCAGGGCCAGGTAGGTGTACTTAACACAAAGCAAACATTATTTTATAAAACATTAAACTTAGTGACTTAATATTTGGGATACACAGCTGGAGGATCATGAAATGGCCCTGGTGGAATAGAAAAATTTATTCTAAAAGTAGGTTGAAGAGTACCGTAGATAATTTTTGCGTCAAACATGGTAACTCAAGTTTTTACTAACGCCCCATTCAGGCTATAGCAATCCCAGAATCTTGTACTCTTCAAAAATAATACTGGACCTTGAATGCATTCATAACCAACTATTGCATCTGCTATAAATATTTTTCCACCAGCACCAGAACGGTGTGTTATTTAAAACCGGCAAAAGCGACACGACAAACTTTATAAGGATGTTTAACTTGTCGCTAGAATCTGGATGCATCCGACCGTAAACGACTTGTATTTTTACCATTAAGTGAAACTACTCGTAGAAACATTTTTCGTTGCATTTTTTATGTGTATGTATTTTCTTGCATTTTTGAACTTATTGGTGTTGGTCTGAAAAGTATTTACGACAGACGCCTCGCCATACGGTACGCTAGGACTGAGTTTAGAGGAGGTCCCAAAGATTCTAGCTGTAGACTGACAAATTGGCACTGTAGAGGTGTACAAATAGCTAAAAAAGTGACTTCACCGTCAAGAACTAGGGTTTTACAGAAGATTTCACTATTTCGTTTATAAAAAAAAACAATATTGTAATTTCAAAAATTCCTAAATTTGGTTACGAAATATTGGTTGAAATTGTTTACTGGACAAAGTTGAGAATTTAACAACAGTGCCAAAAAGTCAAAGGTGGGGTATAAAAAGTTAAGTTTATAGTTAAGATTAAAAAATATTTTCAGACTAGGAGCAGTCTATACATTAATTTCGTAGTTAAGTAAAGTATAAAAGCTTCCTTGTGGAGCTAAGTTGAGTTATACCAGAGATGCACAGAACAATACTGAGGATCTTTGGTTTTAGTAGAAATTACCTTGACACAACTGTCAAGTCTGCTGAATGATGTCAAATGGCCAACTCAAGCAAGTTCGTTCTCATCTTCTCTGATACAACCAACTCTTTATGTTTACGCAATTTAAAAAAAAAATCACAAAACAGCGCAAGTTTTACTCGCACCGAGGGTTCCGCACAAAATTAAATTTCAAAGTATAAAAATAAATGCAATCATTTAGAGATATCTCATTTTGAACCCTCAGCAAACTTCTTAACTAAATTAATAAACGTACTTACTTAAAAAAATATTTAAAAAATTAACTGAGCACTTCTTTAGAATAGTTACTCACTAAAGTACGTAACCCAAAATCAGAGTATGAAACACAATAAAAAAAAACAAAAATAATTTTACGTAAACATATTTTTTGCTTCATATCTGGCAAGTTTTACATCGCGTGACAATATATTATTATTTACAAAAGGTAAGCAATTCACTCTTTATCAAATTCAATTTTATTTTGAAAGCGGTCGTATTCACTCCCATAATTTACTTTAATATAACTATAAAGTTTGTTAATATTTAAACCTGTGCGTCACAAATAGTCGAAGTTACAGGAGCCACAGTCATCATGCTCTGGGTCAGGTCAAGAATGGACACTCTGTCCATCAGCTATGCACAACCGCGCCGGCCGAGATGACCGTCGCAGGGCGACCTTCCAACCACAGCGAAAACTGGCATTCGTCTTTTGTCAGGCACATTTTAAATACATTTCAAAATAAAAGAACGTCGTCAAACGTACATATTTACAGCAGTTACTAATTACCAATTTACTTTCGCCCGGATGTCAGAAATTCAATAAAAATGTATTTAACTCCCAAAACCAAAAATTGACATCCGTAAAGTCGACGCCTGTGCTAGTCTCATAGAGCCAACGTTGAACATCGACTTGATAACCGACCACTTTCAAATAGCCTAAAAATACGAGCGACAAAGCTGTTAAATACAGCCGATAATTTCTTATAACACCTTGGCCATGGTTTCTCGAAAGCATGGCCTTATATTAAAAATGTAATAATACTTTTTATTCGATTCCTATCGCCCCCGATCCTATCCTCCTTGCCGCGTTTGTGCACCGTGCAGAATACGTTTTTTTTTTAATTTAAATTTATTTTGAAGAAAATATTAGGTATCAAACATTTTTGGAAAGGCCTACAGCCTGATATTCAGACAGGACAGAGAATTTACAAAAATAAAAAAATAGTTTCCCTAGCCCGATGTGAAAGCTCCTGGGAAGACCGCGAAATTTAAATTTTATAAGTTCTTTTCAATTTGCAAGTCTGTGTCAGATTCTATGTTAGTTAAAATATAATTCGCGACAGTATCACGTATGTATTTACGGAATTAAAATCATCGAAACTAGCCACTAAGTTCATTTAATCCCATTGAATGACTATTTCAGAAAAATTACATTTAATGGGATTACATGAACTTAGAGGGTCGTATTTATTATAATTATGTAAAGCCACATGTGTTACGGTCACGAATCATATTTTGTTCAACACCCACTGAAACTTAGAACTGGCACTAACCTGCGCATTGCAAAGAAAGTTAGAAAATTTAAATTTCACGGCCTATCTTGGAGCTTCCACTTTAAGCTAGCGAACCAATTATTTTTGTGATTCCTCCGTTTGTTTGTTAAAATATGATTCCCGACCGTCTCACGTATGTATTTACGTAATTAAAATAATCAAAACTACCCAGTAAGTTCATTTAATCCCATTGAATGAATATTTCAGGAAAAAGTAATTTAATGGAGTTAAATGAACTTATGTAGAGGATTGTTTTGATAAATTATATAAAGCCACATTTGTTACGGTCGCGAATTATATTTTATTCAAAACCCACTGAGACTGTGGCCTGGCACTGACCTGCAAATTGGAATAAACAGAAAAATTTAATTGGGCTCGAGGGTAGCCCCCTTGGAGCTCTCACGTTAACGAAGATCAACCGTAACCGTCAATACTAAAAATACTCGCTTTCTATCAAAGTCTTTGAAAATCGAAGCTTATCAATGATCAGTGTCGGAAGAAAGGTAGATTTAACATCGACACACTAAGGTTAAAATTAGTACAGGCCCAGGAACCAAGGAGGCAAAATGTTAATGTTTTTTTTTTAAGAAAAATAATCTGCCTATAGATGCTATGTCGATGATACTATGTTGGTATTCCTGCATTGATGCGAACGCGGCACGCTTAGCAAAAAATATGTTATAAAAATATTACTTCTCACTACTCGTTAATATTAAGATTTTTTTACAAAAATAGGGTAGAAAAGCTAAATGGGGATAAGAGAAGGGTACATCTACCAACCAGCGGCACATGCTATAGTTTGCGTACTACACAAATTCGTTACTTTCTTTAGGCAGACAGTTGATCCACCCACCCTCCTCAAAACAACGGTTTATTAATCAAAAATTAACATCGACAAAATAATTAAATCAAGTCCTTGGAACACAAAATAAGTAGTTTTAGGCCAGCTAAAACTGTTGAACATAAGTCAATTAAATATTTGTATACTCCTAATTAGGGCTTACAAATTAATTGAAGTTTTTTTTGGAATAATCAATATTCGCTAATCTGCTGTTGGATTCAATTTGAAGGAAGAAATATGAAGTTTAGATCTATAGATGTTTGAAGTTCGTTGAGTCACCGACCTTGGTTGACTGTGTTTGAGAATGCTCATGAATTTATCACTGGAATGTTATTATTTTTCTGGAAATATCTGCTTTTGACCTTAACGTAAACTTATTCGTAGTTATTATTATCCCGCGTGGGAGAGATTCGCGCGAATACTAGTCAATTGCTTATACCAAAATAAATCGGTATTTTAATACAATTTCTGAGCAGTTTTGATGACTTATTAGTTTGAACTTCAACATGAGCGTAAAATATCATTCGGAATGCAGGTTTCAATGAAAGATAGGGAAACTAAAACTAAAATAATTTATCGAAAAATGATTACAATCTACATCGTTTCACTACAACCGACATACTACACGCAGACTGAAAGTGATTGAAAAGGTGTCGCGAGTTCGCATTTCCTTTATGCGAAATCACTAAAGCTATAAGCCCCTGATTGTGTAAGCCAATTGAGACCATATGGTCTAAGATATAAGAGGGCCGGGGTAAGCGGGGCTTTTTTATTAAATAAAAGATATATATTCAGGCTTAGCCGGCTTCTGCCGAGCATATCAGAAGCAGACTAAACTTTCAGTCCGCTACATGATGCAGGAAAGGATCATATCATATTTAAATTTCTGGTGGAATGGAGAAGTATACCTACTAACAAACAGTAATACATTGCTTATGTCTAAGAGTAGGAGACAGTTGCTCAGTAATGTAAATGGCGTTCTGGGACTCTTCAGTAGGTAATTTCGTTCAACTGACGAGCAAAACTATCTCCTTGTGCAGGGATGGCGAACCAATGGCACGCAACAAAATAATTTGGGCACGGCAGCTTAAGTCACAGTAACAAACATAGAAATTTGAGCATGATAATTTCATCTTCTTACGCCCGAGTCGTTACTTTCAGAAACCGTACCTATGTCGCATGATTCCAGTTCAGCTTGCATTCTGCTAAAAGTAATATATGAACCTAATAACAGACACCAGAAGTTGCACTAATTTGTTCTTTCACATAAATAAGGTGGTGTGATGTTGATTACTGTATATACTGTAGTACAAGTCTATTTCTGTGTGCTAATAAAGAATAGGTAGGTACCTATTATTGTGAAACTATTTAGCCTTCTTCTAGTAGTCAATAAGCCAAGTTTATTTGTTGGCAAACAATGACAATTTTTTTTTTGTTGGAAAAATGGCTCGTAGCGGTTAAGAGGTTCGCTATCCCTGTCCTAGTGGACCTAGTATATTGATTATGGCATAGACATTTATGTAGACAAAGAGATGCTATTGCGAGACCTTAGACTTGGATCTCAGATGCTTTCGTGTGTCACAAACGAGTTCCAATTCATTGGCAGATCAAGCAATAGTCCTAGCCTAAAAACACGTTTTTTTTTTGTTTGATTTTTTTTAGATATCTGCTACACAGAAAGACAGAGACAGACGAGATTCCAATTCGGAGATCCTTTCCTACAACTAACTACGAAGAGCGGGCATTGCCTCGCAAACACCAAATGGACTCACTAATTGAGCCTCCGAAAACACAGATCATCAGCATGGGTACATGCACGGGTAGCCCACGCGGATGAAAACAAAAAAAGTTGGAAATTTAAAAGACGAAGATTTACACGTGCGCGATGTCGGGAATCTTGTAGTTGTTGTCAGTGCGGCGACGGCCATCTTTCGGCTTGAGCTCAATGTTGCCGTTCTGCTCAACGATAGTGTCCTTCAACTTTGGGGCCAACTTATTGTTGTTCTTTTCAACGGTGATTTTAGAATCGCAGACGCAAGTGACGTCCTTCATCACCGTGTTTACGGCGTTCTCTGCGACGGCGACAGACACCGTCTTATGCTGCTGCTTCTTGTCGAAGGTCACGACTACCTGAGACAATTCCTTCTTGGTGGCGCGACGGCGGGGGTCGTTTGCGGCGTAATCAGACGAAGAGCTCGACGGCTGGCAGTGGTACTTGAGCTTGTTGCGGAGTCCGCAACGGCACGCCTTCAGAGCGGTTTCACGCCTGTAAAGAAATACTTGGTTAGGCTGGGAAGCAGATTTAGAGATTACAAAAGAGAATTAGTAACATCTGCAGAGTTGCCTAGACTTTCTCAAAAAAAAAAATAACATACTTTTTTGATAAGTACATTATTGATTGTCACTGTCATTGTTGTCATTGTCATTGTCGTTGATTGTCATTGTCATTGTTGAAACAGGTAGGGAACTATTAGAAACAATAACTAAGTTGATCCACAAAAAAATACAACAGGTGAGCGAAATACGCGGGCGCGGCGACGCGGCTCGCTGACCTATTACGATCATTGACGTTCGCCCATCGAATGAAAAAAAACAATTGTTTTTGGTTGCTTCATTCGTATTCGATATTGATACCAAACACATGGGTAAAGTATTGCCGGCTAATTTAATTTGACTCTGCATAATTAAACACTCATAATCAGCCTATAATGTTCCCATTGCTGGGCCCCAGGCCTTCTCTCTATGAGAGGGAGTGGGCCGTAATCCACCACTTGGGGCCAGTGCGGGTTTGTATACTTCACATGTCTTCGAATTTTTGGTTCTAGGACATGCCGGTTGTCTCACGATGTTCTCCTTCACCGTTTATAGAGCAGTGGTGATGAAATCATTTGCACAGTGTAAAGCGTCTGTCTGTGTTCGAACTTACAACCTATATCTCGTAAGTCCCGGCGTTTACCACTGGGCCACATCTGCTCTCAATTAAACACAGTTTCTCTAATTACGCTTAGCACTGACTTAAAAGAAAACTATGGTAGTAAATAAAAGCTGTCGCATATAAGGTTTAAAACCTATTGGCTTTGCCTTTTTTTAGGATGGGAAATCATCAAATTACTTCTCCCGCTCTGGGTGGAGCACGAGGGCGTGAGACTATTATTGACTAAAACCCACCGGTGTTCCTTCAGCTGCCTGTGCTAGGGCGACGGTAACTCTTTCGAACAAATCCGCGACCCTGGCAGGCATCGGCCCTAGCGGACCCCTTCAATTTAGCTGACATCTCTTTGAGGCGCGCGTGGAACACCACGCGCCTTCGACCCAGGCCTATTCCTTACCGGACGGCGAGCTACCAATTGCTCGCCGTCCACAAGTCCGTGCCTACGGTGCCCGGGAGTCCGCTATGGACTCCAGACGCCCAGGGCGTCTCCTGCGGCGGCTAGGGGCGCGAGGGCGCAAGGATTGCCTCTCCCTTACGGTCTCCGCCTCCCCCTTTGTGAGCATTACTGTTTCGCAGAAGGAGGTGACGGCATCCCATGCACTCCCGGGCCGTACCATGGCCTAGACCAGCACCCTAATTGCGTAACACGCGATTAATCATAATCGGTTTCATTTTGACAGTTCAACAATATTGTTGTGAAAAATGTGTCTGCTCAACAACATAAATAACGCAATGAATATTCATTGCGTTATTTATGTTGTTGAGCAGACACATTTTTCGAACATATGAAGCAATGGTTTATTCATCTGTTTCAAAACGAAACAGATTATGATTAATCGTGAGTTACGCAATTAGGATGCGGGGCCGGACGCGACAGATTGGCGGTGACGATCGCATCTGCGGGTCGTGACGCAGAATGTGCCCTTCGCAAAATGTGCACTTCGCGTAATATGCAGATCCCAAAATAGCACTTCTCTAATTGAGTACTTCTCAAAATGAGTGAGAAAATTACAATGGGCCAAAATAAAAACCGTTTGCTTACAATCTGTTTGTTTTTTATTATTTTAGCACGATAACAGTAGTTTCTTTGTAAAAATGTATCACGTTCAAGAAATGTTTGATTATGTATTTTCAGTACACGTCAGCTATACACATGGATCCAATAAATGGATTTATAGGTACTATCGTGCGACGCCATTTTCGAAAAATAATCAAATTGGCGAACCGGGACGAGGCCAGTCTCCATACAAAAAAGTTAGATCCCCTTTAGACTAAAACTTCCTAGAGCATTCATTCCACGTGGGCTGGCAACAACGCATTTATTGTAGTTTTTCGTGATTATTTCATAAAATACAAACAAAAGTACATTTTTTTTTCGACCAAGCACTAGATCGTTGGCATTTATAATAATTTTTAACATTTACTCTATAATAAAAATATTGAATAGTGTTAAGTAATGCAAATAGAAAATAATTGACGGTATGTCGATTTTCATAAGTAAATACCAAAATAACTGTAAAAAAATAGCTTATAAACTTGAAAATACCAACGATCTAGTGCATGGCCGAAAAAAATATTTACTTTTGTTTGTTTTTAATTAAATAATCATGAAAAACCGCTATAAATGCGCCGTTGCCAGCCGGCGTGGGATGAACGCTCTTAAATACGCTTTCAATTTGCTGGATATCTAAGCTTAACGCGTAAATTAGCTGGACAGCACTAAACAGTCGCTATCTCTGCCCTACTTAGCCTGTTCGAAGAAGATGGCAATATTCTTATTTAATTCGCCAGTAATAAGACTGATGAATAAAATTTAAATGATAAATTACGCTATTCATAAACAAGATCATTTTAAATTAACCTGACTGCATGCCATTGGGCTACAGGTATCAAGTGAGAACTAATTAAGTGCGTCGGGCGATGCGCTGCATCGCGGTGGGTTGGGGGAACATGAAATTTTACGCTGACGAAGACGCGGACAAAAACTAGTTAATTATAAACGAACATCGATTTAACTGCCTGAAGCAATTTTGGCGACCAATGATGTATCATTTCGAGAATACAATTTAGCTTTTACTCCCTTTTAAATACAGTACCGTTTCGAAAAAGATGTTGCGACATCTTTTGCCATTGATGAAATTGATAACTTTTCGTCAGCCCGAATAAATATTGAGTTACTACCGTGTGCACGCGGCTTCGCCCGCGTGGAGTTCGGAAAATATCCCACAGGATCGTACTACCAGAATAAAAAGTATACTATGTGTTCATACACATTTTTTACTATCTGTGTGCCAAATTTCATCCACATCCGTTTAGCCGTTTTAGTATGATTGAATAACAAACATGTACAACATACAAACTTTCGCATTTATAATATAAGTAAGAAAGTAAGATTACATTCTGAAGATAGCTGTAGTCACTTCATGTAAAATACTGATGTGCAGCTGCGTCCGGTTAGACTGGAAGCTGACCCCAACATAGTTGGGAAAAGGCTAGGAAGGTTGATGACCAGAGATCGGATATTCGGATGCATATTTACCTAAAGATAATTTTTAGCTATAAAAGTATAGAAGCGGCTTTATAAATCAAACAAACGAACGAAGCGAGTTTGCGTTATTTATAGAAATAATCTAAGCGTGGATTGTATATGGCAACATACAAATTAGAGCTTAGATACTCTAAAAAGACGCTTACAAAGTAAATAGGTATCTACCTTGTAACTGCAATTTGTGGAACAGACAAACCAGTATCTGTTTCCCTATGCGCAGTTAAATACACGACAATTTAAGCTCTACAACCCTGTACTTATGGGTTTAAAACTTTCCCTTTACAAATAAACTCCTCTGGTCAATTTGCCTACAGAAACTGTTTTGAGGGAATACTCTACAACTTTAGGGTGGTTTTTAGCACATGTGTCAGACTTTCCACGCTACTTATTCAGTCAGTAATTATGAATTCACAATTCGATTTCAGGAATAAGTTTAAAACTGCATTGCATGATTAAATATTAGGTCTTTACCTATGAAATTGCCGTTTTGCAGTACTGGCCATTTCAAAACAAATTAATTTTGGTTTGGGTAAGAATTCTAATTTCAAATTAATTTTATTTTAAAAACATGGTTTTTTTTTCCAAAAGTAGTCATTTGTTTATTGATTAGTGTTACATTTTCATCGCATTTCAATCTTTTTCGTCATCATGGATACGTTAAAAATTCGAGTAATTATGGAATATGAGTACCGTCGTGGCAGCAACGCGGCACAAGCGGCACGCAACATCAACGACGTTTACGGAGCTAACACTACAAACCAACGCACCACCTGTTATTGGTTTGCTCGCTTCCGTTCTGGAAATTTCGACCTGAAAAATGAACCTCGCGGTCGTCCGAAGACTTTGGTCGACAATGACGAATTAAAGGCGATTGTGGAAGCTGATGATACACAATCTACGGCTGAATTAGCAGCAGCTTTCGACGTTAGCGTCAAAACAATATTGGTCCATTTGCGTCAAATTGGCAAGGTAAAAAAGCTTGACAAATGGGTGCCCCACGAACTCAATGATCGTCAGCGCGAAGTACGCGTCGAGACGTGCCTTGCACTGCTCAACAGACACACAAATGAAGGAATTTTGAACCGCATTGTTACCTGCGATGAAAAATGGATTCTGTTTGATAACCGCAAGCGCTCAGCAAGTTGGTTGGATCCTGGTTCAGCACCTAAACAATGCCCTAAACGAAAACTTACCCCTAGAAAAGTGATGGTCACTGTTTGGTGGTCTAGCGCCGGTGTGATTCATCACAGCTTCTTACCAAACGGGGTGAGCATTACTGCAGATGTGTACTGTGAAGAACTGAACACAATGATGGAGAAGCTGGCACATCTCCAACCAGCATTGGTCAATCGCTCGTCTCCGCTGCTCCTGCACGACAACGCGCGACCTCATACTGCACAGCAGACGGTCTCCAAGTTGCAAGAACTGGGGTTGGAAGCTCTCCGTCATCCGCCCTACTCACCAGACCTTGCGCCTACAGACTACTACTTTTTCCAGAATTTGGATAACTTCTTGGCGGGAAAAAAATTCAATACCCGAGAGGCAGTACAAAATGCCTTTGAAGAATTTGTTGCCTCCCGTCCAGCTGATTTCTTTAAGAAGGGCATCAATAAACTGCCACTGCGATGGCAAAGATGCATTGATTGCATGGGTGATTACTTCGATTAATACAAATAAAAAATACATGAAAAAAAATCGTTTAAATTTTTTCATACAAAACGGCAATTTCATAGGTAAAGACCTATTATTTAATTGGCCCGTACTTCCTTATTTCTGGAATAGTCACATTGTAAGATTACGACTGTAGTAAAGATGAAATTGTGATTCCAAAATTTAGATTAACTAAAACTAGCAAGTCATTTCTAATAAACAGTATCCGCTTCTATAACAAGTTGCCAAAGTCGGTTACAGAACTTAGCGATGGAAAGTTTAAAACTCACATCAAACGTGTCCTTATCAAAAAAGCATATTATAAGATAAAAGACTACGTTGAAGACAGGGAAGTTTGGCATTAATTCCTTCTGCACATGTGGCTTCCCTGGTACCTCATTAACAGCAAAACCGTGTGAAAGTCTATTAACTGCTCCCAAATTGCAATGTTAATTTTTATTCTTTTTATTATTATTATTTTTTTTACAATGTCTGACATATTCTCGTCATTATTTGACATTATACATCAATTTTACTACCTACTATTTATTTTCAGTGATTGTCATCGAAATCATGTCACTTGGTTCAAATAGATTCATTTTATATAGGTAGATTCTTTTACATATTGTGAATGAGAGAACGTTGTAGGCCTTAGAGACTAGATTTGTAGACGTTTTTCTATTCTGTATTTTCATTCCTCTAAGTACCTGGTACTTATTGACTGGCCTGCACTGTCCTCCCATACCTATTATCACTGTAATTTGAAAACATTGTAAAAGCCAATTATTTTTAAAAGAGTAACCGTGGAGTTTCTTGCCGGCTCTTCTCCATAGGAAACGACAAATTGGAACCGTGCACCTAGCTTCTGACGTTTCATAAGTGCCCATGCAGGCTTATGTGAAATAAAAATATTTTGATTTGATTTGATTTGATATTTGCCGAACCAGCGGCCGCCATGATTTCCGTCAAACGGGCGATATTCCAGTCTGGGCTGCTTCTGAGAAATGAATACTCAGGTATCTACTGAACATCACGTAAATCGTATAAGTCACACGAACCGTACACATGATCCGACATCGGCCGAACTATGCTCGTACGTCATCGGCAAATGCAATCCAATTACAAATGTAAGTGGGTCTACTATTACTCGTTAACTTGTAAAGCTTACCCAGCTGTGATAGAGTTCCTTTTAACTTCGTTATTACATACAGAATGTAATTGTATTCAGTACTTGACAGTTCAAAGAAAAATAATGTTACCATACTAGCAGTAATAGTGTTGGGGTAGTGAACGATTTTGCGTAAAGAACGAATGTTGAAAATGGTTTACTTTTAAATTGAACCGTTTTTAAACTCAACCCGATAGAATTAGTTAGGGCACAGGGGCCATTCAAGTATTATGTAAGCACTACAGGGGGGCGGGGGGTCTTTGCTTTGCATATTTTTGATGACATGGGGGGATGAGGGGTCTGGATGGTGATTACGTCGGCACAATCTATTTATTAACTTTTGGATTTTCTACAAAATTTTGTCGATTTTGGTTTGAACACATAAGTAATATGGCAACCCTACTTGTCTATGAATGGCTCGAAGAAAACGATGACAATATTCCTAAAGCACACGAAAGTGAGCAGACACGTTGTGTGTCTGCTACCAATGTTTACGTGAGCATGGGAGGGGGTGGTAAGAGCTTTGGTTACTTTTGCTGACGAGGGGGAGGGGGTGGTCAATAATTGCAAAAAAAATGTTTACGTAATACTTGAATGGCCCCAGAGGTAAAAAGGGGCATGTCGCAAAATATAATAATTATAAACCTTTTAAGAAGAATTATGTCAAAAATGATTTGAAGAAAAGGTTAGTAATATCACCCCTTCGTCATGGAGTGCTTGCGTATCTCACGTATTAAAAGTAGAAGATGATGTGTCTTATGGGCCATGTTATTGATAACATCAGTAATACCTTTATAATAAATACTAGCTTTAGCCAGCCACTTCGCTCTCGTGGATTTCGGATATTATCCCACGGGAACGTATTACCGCGATAAAAAGTATCCTAAATGTTAATCTAGGTTATAAACAGAGATCGGATATTCGGATGCATATTTACCTAAAAATAATTTTTAGCTATGAAAGTATGGAAGCGGCTTTATAAATTATTTTATTAAAAACCCCGGGATTCTTGGATTGCATAACTATTCAGATGTGTATTAATTTAAAATTAATGTTTAACCCGATACAAATATGTATAATATATGTACTTGGAGGAGGGGTGGTTTGTATTAGTTAAAACAAAAAATAAACAAATTACTTACCTAAATTAAGACTTTCTCGATACAAAAGCGCATTCCATGTTAGCCAACATCTCAACTTTAGGTAAATAGGTATGCATCCGAATATCTGATCTCTGGTTATAAACTATCTGTGTGCCAAAATTCACCCCAATCCGTTCGGTCGTATATACGTGATTGAGTATCAAACATCCAAACATCTAAATATCCAAACTTACAAATTCTCGTATTTATAAATACACATCTCTAAGTTAATTTATTTTAAATTACCTTACTACTGAGAAACAAAATATATAACAAATTCTACAATTTTTTATAGTGCATGTCATACTTTTAAGACAATTTATTAAAATAAAAAAAAAATTGCTTGAAAGTACATTATTTCAAGTTCATTCAATTTCGTTCATTCTTACCACCACACTTATCTTTATTAGACAAAATCTGATCCCTTCAACTGTCAAGTTACTGAATACAATTAAAAGCCGAACTTTAAAGTAACATTGCACAAAAATAATTGCTGAGAAAAGACTTTTATTGTTGGTGTCAAAATTAGCAATTTGCGGTAGTGCGCAATTATAAGGCACGCAAAACATTGTGCTTAAGGTGCATGTAACGGTACAGGGGTCAGGACGGTATTTAAAGTTGTTTATTTTTTATAAAAAAATTGTTTTTGTAAAAACGTCAGTAAAAGTTGTAACTTTGACCTTCAATATCTCCGTAACCAGAAGTTTCCCAGGTATGGTCCAGTAAAAAAAACTGATTATAGTCACTCTCGGCTTCGTTAAGTTTATTTCCACCCGACAATTTACTACGGTGATTTTTTTTTCACATAAGTATACAAGAATAACCAATTTGCAGGGCAATTGGCAGGTACTTGACTCATAAAAAAAAATTAGCACCAACTTTATTTCACAAACGGATCACAAAACCGCAATATTTTTCAAAGACCTATCCATCCAACGACAAAGAAAGCGGAATTATAGTCTGAAGCCTTCTTCAGACTATAATTCCGCATGGTTTCTTACCATATCTAAAAAAAACGCCTTCGATCTCGTGATCGAAGCCGTTTTTTTGTGATGTTGTGTTGTGTTTTTTTTTTGTGGTGTTCGTACACCTTAATGACCGGAGCCTAGACCGAGAGAAAAAGAGGACAGAAACAACTAACCCATCACGCAGTTACTGAAACGTAACTGGTATTAATTTGAACTATAACCCTTCAATTAGCTGAACATTAATTAGAGAAGAGAAAGAAGAGCATAATGAGAAAGCATTAATGAACAGTTTGTTAAAAGGGCTTTACATCAAACCAGCAAAGGCAATCTAGCTGAACTTTAATTAATCCAGCCGAAAATTCAGATTCAATTTTGATTATCCGACATATCCTACCTATGGATGACATCATATTACGTTGAATTCGTTGTCAATCAACTGAGCCTATTGTTTCTCGCATTCGTTGTAATTGTCACTTATGTGTGGTGTGCGCATGAAATTGATTTTCAGCTGAAAACGAAAACAAAAGAAACTTCGGCTTAAGCCTTATTTTTGACCGAAAACGATAATGACTGTGACAAAAAATAATTCCGCTGTATGCGTGTATGCCCGTGAAAAAAGACACAATATAACCTCCCTCTAAAACTTCAAAACAAAATCGCGTCCGTTTATGTCAGCTCAGTCAAACCACGAGCGGACTCGTTTCACTCCGAAGTCCGAAGACGTATGCGAACAACGAACTTCTGGTTTTCGGCTTGGTCGTTAGCTTTTGCTGATTTATGGCCTAAAATTTAAATATGATCGAATCACAATTTTTTGGCCGAAAATGGCCTGAAACGAAAACGAAGCTTCGGTTGTGAATATTTGGATACTTTATTGGAATTTCACCAGAACTAGCTACTTATTCAGAATCTCGCATAATTTTGAAATAATAAGCGAATCGCAAATCATTAGGAAATCAACAGACAGTTTCCAGTAGACGTATTTACTGGATTGCAAGTAACTCCAATTATATCACAGTGGTGTCTATTGATTAGTATTTTCATATTCTCCTAGAACCCTGATCGAGGCCACTCAACTAAATCCTTACTAATATTATAAACGCGAAAGTTTGTATGTATGGATGAAAATAAAGTGGAATTGAGTAGTGTCGATTGTCACTTTAAAAACAACCCAATTTTTCCGCGGCTGTCAGCTACCCACTGAGAAAGGGGCCGCGTGCGGCCCGGCGCGGCGGCGCACAGTGGATCGTCCCCATACAAGAGGTCGGACATTGAATAAAAAATTGAAAAAGTATTTAATTGGAAAAAATGAAATATACAGTTGCATTACTCTAATATGGAACTACAAAAAATTTTACTACAATTTTTTCATTTGACCAGTACTTTATGAGCAATTCGATGAAAACTGTTATTTTTCTATGGAAATGGTCACAAAAATGTCTGTATCTCATGATTCCCTCCTTGTTTCGATTTGCGGTTTTCACTAGGGGAGAGCAGGTAGGATTCGTACACTTTTTATTCTAAGCCGTACAAAAGAAAAACTATAAGCAATTTTAAAATAAATTCAATGCTGCTGTATACCGGACCTATTTGGCTTTAATAAAAGTGAATTGTAGTCTAGATACACACCAGCATGGCGAAGCTACAGTAACTTCTCTGAAAAATGGAAAACGTACGAAACTACCCCACGCGTGGGGTAGCTTCGTACATAGTGTGGGGCACATTCGTACATAACGGGGAACCTTCGTACAGTTAAATAAAATACCATTTATTAAATGTAATATAATCATGTATTGACCTCAAAATTAACACAGAATCAGCCTTCAATAAACCGAGCCTATCGCAGTCTATTGCTGGACATAGGCCTATCCCAGGCTGCGCCACAACACTCTATCCTCCGCCTTGCGCATCCAGTCTCTCCCAGGCACCTTTTTAAAGTCGTCGGTCCATTTACCTGGGGGGCGTCCCACACTACGCTTGCCGATACGCGGTCTTCACTCCAGGACGTCTGCTCCACCGTCCATAGGTCCTTCCACTGCCACTTCAGCTTGCTTACCCCGCTCCATAGTGCGCTGAGCGTCCTTAAATTTGTGGACCAGCCCAACTGTCAGTGTTCACGTTTCGGCACCGTATGTCATCACGGGCAGAACGCACCGATTGAAGACCTTAGTCTTCAAACATTGCGGAATAGGCGACGAAAGGACTTGACGTGGTTTCTCAAACGCTGCCCAATCCAACCGGATCCTCCAGATAAAGCTTTCTTATTTGATGTTCCTCGATATAACTGGAGTTCCATTCTCAGTACCCCATCCTTCAGACGTCTGTTAGATGGAATAAGATCACAAGAACTTCTCTTAAACTCAGATTAGCCTCGTCCTCACAATCAGTCTCATCCTCAAAATTAGTCTTATCCCCACAGTCAGTTTTATCCTCACTATCAGTCTTTAGACTATTAGTTTTATTTTGCGTCTTTGGTTTATTTGTCCCTGAAGTTTTCTCCTGTCACTTTGGTTTTTGTATCTATTAGTAAATGTAACGTTTGCTTCATCTCCTTAGCCCTTTGTATTCTCTCTTGTTCTTGCTTCTTCAACTTTTCGTTTTTTCTATTTCTTCTAGCCTTATTTTTTTCCTTTCTTCGACTTTTCACGCATTTCAGTCCACTCTGGTAGGGTGTCTGGCACATTGCATCTTGGCCCGGTGTAGAAGTTGATTGCCCACCTTACGTAAATTCTAACGGCTGTAGTGGTAAAGAAGTAAGCGTTAAGAAGACTTTCAAGTCTTTCTACTACCACACAGTTAGGAATAGGGAGCATTCGTACTGCACGAATCTACCCCACTCATAACTGCACGAAGGTACCCCAAAGCGAGAAATCAGCAAATTAATTGAAAATAAAAATAACCGTCATAGTTAGCGTAAAATGATTATTTAAATATTAAACCAAGATTTCACCGCATAAACTAAATAAAATCACTTATATAATTTGAGCAAAACTTATAACAACTAAGCGTGTTCAAAGGTAAATAAGAATAATACCTACTTACATAGATCGAAAACACGTATCGGCTTTTTCCATTGAAACCAGCGGCCGCACTGTTGCACCGCTCCGCGGTTACACTATGCGTATGAGCGAGAGTCGCGCACATAAACGCGAGCACAACAATGTAATGGATAGTGAAGATATCACCACTGTACGAATGCTCCCTGTGTACGAAGCCTACCTGCTCTCCCCTACTGTTATTTACCCATTTTATGCCACATTTTCTTCAAGAACACATGGTGCCCCCAGCGACCCCCTTCCGAGATATTTTGCTTTTAGTAACTATACTTTTTATTGTATAACTTATGAAATGGAGGTACATTAAGTATATTCATTACTGAGAATAAGTCATCCCTAAGTAGTTCCTTAAATAACAGGTGCATTTGCGATTACTTTAATGACTTATGAACGCTTCTGTTGCCATACAACAAAAGCGTTAATGAGTCCTTAAGTAAAGATTACCAGTACTTGCTTAATCTAATTAGTTATTGTAATTACTATGTTAACAGCCCTTAATCTCTGCATTGTGATTGTCTAATGTCATCATTAGCTTAGTAATGACTGAGTCGAATTTACAATAACACATCGAAAAGAAATAGAGTTTTATGATCAATAAGAAAATATGTAGGTATAAAAATATTTTTTATTTAAATAAGATAACACTGTAAAAATAATTTAAAAATAAAACATCTATGTACCCTAAAACAAACTAAAAAATTAAACAACTACTAAGAACTAAATTATAATAGGAAATTAATTAATTAACACGACCATTTAGTTACTAACAACAATAGAAAAGAAAGAAAACAGAAACATTTATTGGCCGATGGGTGCCATAACACAAAACAAAAAAAGAACAGAATAAAAAAAAATACACAAAAACAAGAAATTAACAAAGAAACTGCTTGTTAATAATAATATTAGGTACTATAAGACCTATACTATATTTTCTTCATCTTCATCAATAACGACATCATGATCATTATTATCGTCATCATCTTCTTCAACGTCACTACATGCAGCAAGTGTTTCAGTTGAAACGTCAATGAACTCCAATTCACTCTGATCAACTATGAGTAAATCGTCTAGTTCACTAAATGAAGACTTTTTGGCTTTATTTGTCATCTTCGGTCGTAAGCTGGTGAGAAGAGTCACCTTTTGCTTGCCATGATTTTATGTCCATTCTGTAAGCAATGTGTAATAAACACTCCATAGACCGAATCCAAGCATGCAATGAACTAAATCCATGCTTGTATAAATCTGTATTCACGGGTTTAGCTCTCACTTCTTCCAAGTTATTCATTTCGCTTGGGCGAGCTTTGCACAAATCACACACTGCTGCCGATGTACCAGATATGATTGAATGTACCTTACCATTGATATGTACAATCATGGTTAGCCATAGATTGTGAGTAACAGTAGCATTGCCGCAATCAGTCGGGTTCAGTTCACGAATCTCGGTATCAAATATTTCCATTTCAGCCTTAACATTCGCTTCCGTTTCTTTCATAAATGTAAATGAAATCGGGCGACAATATGTGGTTGACGATGGCCGATCATTCTGCCACACTATACTTCCACTAGAAGTCACTAACTTAAGCGTTACAAGACTTGCCATAAATACACTGGATAAGTCTTGTTCACTTGTTGTTGTCGTTTGATGGTAAATGCTTTGACTTGAAGCTCCATCAAAACCCCATTTACTGTGAGCACAAGTGGTTCACCAGCATCAAAATTTGATTCAAGTGAATCGATCAGCCTCCTAACTGTGAGATCAAGGAGAGCTTGGATCCGTATCTTTGCGGAAGTTTCAGTCACAGTTATGTCTTCTTTTGCCGGGTAGCATTTAAGCTTTTCTTTAACTAACAAGTAGTAGCTTGGGTATTTCGCATGACCTTCTTTTAAACTAAAGTCCCGAAGTGTGATGTATCGCCACTTGGATAACTGCAAGTAAACGTAAAGAGCAAGTGCTTTGTGAGTAGGAACTTCACGAAGCGAAGGATTCTGCTTAGTTTCCAGGACATTTAAAACTGTTGAGACGTGTTCAGGATTTTCCAGCAAATTTTTCATTATTCTGGCCATATAATTTTTTCCGGCAGACTTAAGTATACTTTCAACAGTATGCAAAAGCTCATCCGGACGACTGCAACTAGCAACATTTTCATTAACACGTCTTCTTTTGTGTCTAGTCGTTAAATCTTCAAAGCGTTTGCGAGGAGATGTATACATATGTTGAAGTTGATGCATCTGATTTTGATGGACTGACTACCTCTTCTGCCTCATTTTCATTTGCTTCTTCAGTGTCAACAACATTTTCTTTAAAGCAATCTGGCCAAACGATATCGGAATTTAACCACTCTCCGTTCTTGTTAATGAACCTGTCGACTGTCCTTGATTGCACCCATTTGGTGTAAACCCTATAGCAAAATCGTCGACACCAGTTCTTGAGATCCGTCACATCACTTTCACTTAACTGGACGTTAGTACTCGACTTCAATGTGTTAAATAAATTGTCATAGTCACGAAGATCTTTATGATTACCAAGAGCAACGTAAAGATCTAGATAAGTAGAAAACCCACGGAAAGCCAGAATGACAACACTTGATAGAAGTTATAATTACAACTGAATTACATTTGCTAAACACACTCAAATATATAGGGCAGCAAGTAGGCAACTAGCAATGAATTTGATAAGCTAATGATGACATTAGACAATCACAATGCAGAGATTAAGGGCTGTTAACATAGTAATTACAATAACTAATTAGATTAAGCAAGTACTGGTAATCTTTACTTAAGGACTCATTAACGCTTTTGTTGTATGGCAACAGAAGCGTTCATAAGTTATTAAAGTAATCGCAAATGCACCTGTTATTTAAGGAACTACTTAGGGATGACTTATTCTCAGTAATGAATATACTTAATGTACCTCCATTTCATCAGTTATACAATAAAAAGTATAGTTACTAAAAGCAAAATATCTCGGAAGGGGGTCGCTGGGGGCACCATGTGTCCTTGAAGAAAATGTGGTATAAAATGGGTAAATAACAGTAGTGAAAACCGCAAATCGAAACAAGGAGGGAATCATGAGATACAGACATTTTTGTGACCATTTCCATAGAAAAATAACAGTTTTCATCGAATTGCTCATAAAGTACTGGTCAAATAAAAAAATTGTAGTAACATTTTTTGTAGTTCCATAATAGAGTAATGCAACTGTATATTTCATTATTTTCAATTAAATACTTTTTCAATTTTTAATTCAATGTCCGACCTCTTGTATGGGGACGATCCACTGTGCGGCGGCCTGTAGGTAGTTAGCGCGCGTAAGTACATGGAGTGACACATCTGGTAATCTGTGACAAGATGCTGTTTAATGGCTGATTCCGATAACTTACGGACCGTTATTGCTTAAAATTAAGACTCTATCTTTAGCAATAATTATGCACAGAACTCATCTTTCCATAGTAGACCCTCTCATATGGAAGTAACTAACACAGGTAAAATTGAGCCTACGACAGTATTTATATGCCCAGTTTGGCAATAAAAAATGGTACCATTGGTAAACAAAACGATTCTTTTTGATAGGAACTGAGCATTAGTGGGAAACTTGACAATTTGACCTATTTTTTAAGATCACCGTAACAAGTATTTATTCAGCAAAGTATAAGGTATATTGTTTTAATTATTGTGAATGTGAAGACTATGTGGGTATTTTTTGTTTGGTTTCTTTTTCTCATTTAGTTTTAATCATGGTCTAGCAGTTTAAGTAATTTACGCGGCCTACCGAATAGACCTTTCTTTGGTATTGATCGTTTTCTATTAGCAAAGAAATAATTCATGGAATCTCCTTAGTGATTAATTTCTTGGATTTCCACTGTATTGTATTAGTAAAAAATGTTTTAGAAAAAGTGTTGTAATATGATTCAATTTTTAAATGTCGGTATTATGTTTAAAAAGAACGTCAGTATTGACGTTCTTCGAAGTCGAATTTGACGACATAAGAGTAGATAAAATCATTTATCATAGCTAAGTTTAAGATGCGAAGGCAAATCAGAAACATAATTATAGGTACATTTCCCGAAGCCTTCCGGCACGTTGTTAGCCGCCAGGACTAAGGGTGTGTCCAGACCTGGCGAATGCGCCGCTCGCGAGCCGCTTGCGAACTACGCACAAAATACAGAGAGTACAGAAGTCAATAAGCTCTGTCTCTGTTTCTCTCTCTCTCTCTCATGGTGAATAAGCCAAAGTTAACAACCCTAGCGCGACCGCCGAGCGTAGGTATGAAAAGTGAAGCAGGTACATACTATTACATGTGATTGAATTCTGAACTCTCTGTATTTTGTGGCCTACGTTTGGTGCGCCGTATGCCGCTCTAGTGCAACTCCGGCAAGGCTCGAGTGGGGCGCGCGTGCAGCGCGCGCGCTGCTTGTGCGCACATAGCTTCTTTCGCGTTTGAACTAAATATGAGCTTCAGTTGTGAATTTGCCACCGAAGATGTCGACCATACGACTGCCGTTAGCATAATTGCTGCAACATCGGCTATTTTATTACCTACTGACAAAAATTAAAAGGAAAAACAGAAGACGTTGGTGGCTGGTTCCGTTTTTTTAAAATAAGACACAATATAGTACCAGAGTTGAAAGGCCATGAATTAAGCGGCGACTATGCAACCGCGGGCGGCACGCGCGCACCTCCTGCGGCGCTCGAGTACGGCGCGTAGCTTGCGCATGAGCGGCGCGCGGACGGCGCAGGGGCTGCACACGAACATGAAATACACGCGTGCAGGTCGCAAGCGGCTCGCGAGCGGCGCATTCGCCAGGTCTGGATTAGAGCTTCCAAATACCGGTTTTTTTCAATACCGGTATTGGAAAAGTCAATACATAGTCGGGTATTGAACGCAAGTTCAATTAGGACATTAATAAAACCTATAAAATATGTTTTTTTTTTATTTTCAAATCAGTCTTTATTGTTCCTATTTATTGAAAATAAATACGTTTTATACATAGCTCACTTTTGGTATTGGTTGATCATTTAGGTAGGACTAGGCATTAGAGAAACATAATGAAAACTTTAACTTAATCTAGTCTTTTTGCAGGAAGGAATTTCACATAGACTTTTTATAGTACAATACCAAAAAAATATAAATTTCTTATTATTAAGTATCTAAATGTCATCATGTTTCATGTAAAAATCAACATAGGTATCATTATTTGTAGAAACGTACTGAAATGTAATGTAAGCAGCTGAGATTAATCTACTTGAAAGAGTTTTACTGTGAGCACCCTATTGCAATTTTGAATCTAAAGTAATTCTTAGAAATACAATTTCCGAAACAGCAACTAGTTTCTTGCCATCAAGTTTTAAGTTTAGACCTACTTAACTAAACGACGTCGTCGTAACCTCAGTTTTGTTCGAATTGAGTAAAAGATTATTAGCCGTAAACCATTGCACGCATGTATACTGAATGTTGTTTTCTTTTATTTTTTTGCAAACATAACTCTTCGACATTTGATTATTATAATATACACTTACTTAGACATGAATATTTACTTTTAGAAGTATAATATTATTATTGTTTTAATTATTGTGAATGTGAGGACTGTGTGGGACATGTTTTTTTTTGTTTGTGTTTCATATCTTTCATAGTTAGTTTTTAATGTTAATCTGGCAGTTTGAGTAATTTATGCGGCCTACCAAAATGTCCTTTTTTTGGCATTGTTCGTCAAATCGTTGAGCTCCTCAAGTTCTGAGTTGAGCTGCATGATTACTGATAAATGCGTGCACTGAATGGACAGGTCCACTCAATCTGTGTGGTTCTTTCCTCAAAAGACCATTTCTGACACCAATCCACATTGTCTTCACATGATCTGACCAAGATTGGACATTAAAAGAGACTGTGACCTCTGAGTTTGTTTTTGCCTTTCTTCTTAGAGTAGTCAGATAGGAAAAACGCCGACCTCATTTAGTTTAAAAAATATGATTGACGTGTAAAAGTCTTTGTACAAATCTACTTACAGAAATAAAATCATTTATCATTTATCAAATAGCGACCGCCCCATGTAAAGTGTGGCTGAAACATTGACGCGCAAACTGAAACCCTGAATTCAGTCCACGATTTAAGACCCAGCGTAGAATTTTACATTGGTTATAAAATAAAAATAAGTTGTCAAAATGTATGGAAATGCAAATATTTTTTTAATAACCGACGAAAAAGGACGACGTGCAAGCGACTATGGACTCCGTCCTCAATTCGTTTTTTTGATCCATAAGACTGTATTTTTGTCACATAGGTACAGGAAAAGTTTTTATTCAGTGCGCAAACTTTAACCAAACCATGAAATTCAGCATATCATTCTGGACCCTTCAGCGAAGAAATTTTTCGTCGGCTTTACAAAAAAAAATCAGCTGTTTCATAGAAAAGTGCAATACCTACGCGGTCAAAATGTATGGAACAGCTGTTTTGTTTTCGTATAACCGACCAAAAATTTCTGCGCTGGGGGGGGGGGGGGGCTCTAGAATGATAAGCGGAATTCATGGTTACAGTTTGCGCACTGGTTAAAAACTTACCCTGTACAAGGATAAATATAAGAGGTTAATAAACAAAGAAGAACGTACAATTTCGCGATAGCTACACTAATACGTGACAAGGCCATGGAGTTGAAGCTTAGTTTTATTGTTTACTAGCTATCACCCGCGGATTCGGCCGCGGTTAGGTCGGAAATCATCCCACGGGAACGTACGGATACCAAAAGAGATAAGTATCCAGAGTCGTCGGATTTCGTTAAAGTTTAGTAAAGAAACCGATGGATATTTGATGCTATTGTAAAAGCCAATTATTTTTTAAAGATTTACCGTGGAGTATCTTGCCGGCTGTTTTTCATAGTAAACCACCAATTAGAACCGTGCTTCTGACGTTTTATAAGTGCACATGTAAGTTTATGTGAAATAAAATATTTAGATTCGATTTGATTATAGACTCACATTTTATTTCATAAATTAACTATTTATTTTCTACTATTTAAATTAATTTTTATTCAGAAATATCCATCGGTTTCGTACTAATAAACCGATGGATATTTTAGAATCAACTATAACGAAATAAAAAGTATCCTAAGTCCTAAGGGGCCATTCAAGTATTACATACGCAGATTTTTTGTTATTTTGACGCCCCCTCCCCGTCGTCAGCAAAAGTAAGCGAAGCTCTTAACCCCCCCTCCCCAAATCCCATGCTCACGTAAACATTCGTAGCAGAAACACAACGTGTCTGCTCACTTTCGTGTGATTTTGGAATATTGTCATCGTTTTCTTCGAGCCATTCATAGACAAGTAAGGGTTGCCATATGTGTTCAAACCATAATCGACTAAATTTTGTAGATAATCCAAAAGTTAATAAATAAATTCTACTGACGAAATCACCATCCAGACCACCCGATCCCAAATGTCATCAAAAATAAGCAAAGCAAAGATCCCCCCGCCGCCCTATAGTGCTTATGTAATACTTGAATGGCCTCTAGCCTAAGTCGTGAGTCTACCTTGTTTTTCTTTTTTTTTATGGGAAATCATCAAATGACTTCTACCGCAAGGCTGGGCAAGGCTGGGAGGGCGTGTCAGACTTATACTGACTAAAACCCACCCGTGTTCCGTCAGTTGCCTATGCCAGGACCACGGTAGCTCTTTCAAACAAATCCGCGACCCTGACAGGCATCGGCCCTAGCGGACCCCTTTAATGTTTGCTGACATCTCTTTGAGGCGCGTGTGGAACATAACGCGCCGTCAACCGAGGCCTGGCGAGCAACCCATTGCTCGTCATGAGTCTACCGTTAAAAAAACCGATAAGAAAAGAAAGAAAAGAAAAAAACGTTTATTTGCGGTAAACATGACGCAAAAAGATAAGGAACACAAAAAATAATAAGAAAAGGTGAGGGAAACATGCGTCACATCCACGCAAAACGGCTATCACTCAGCATTATGCTGCGACCCTATGCGAGACAGAGCCCCAGCGCTGGTTTTCAGGGATAGCCGGCTTTGACTTAATGACGTCACCCGGTGCATTAAACAATAATTATGAAACTACTGGTACAGCGAACTAATAGAAAAAATATATAAAATTTTTATGTTAATGTGATAGAATAAGGAATATAAAAAGAAAATGGAAATAGACATACATACTACGAGAATATCATCCTCAATAAACATTTTTTTCTTTATGTAGTGGCAAAAACTTTCGCAATTGCACTATTTGTATGGACAAACAAGACTCACACACAGTCTCGTTTATCTCGTCGCGAAGCTCTGAAATACGGCAAACCTAAAAATGCAAATACCAGTCGTACTCAACCTGTAGTTTCCGAGTTATTGTCGGGTCGGAGTGAAACAGCGACCGCGGCGCGTCAACCTCTAAGTACCTGTAAAAAGCAGCCCTGGCTGTAAAAAGAAGATCGAGTACCACTGATACTCACATGTACCTAAATTGAGTACCACTGATATCCAGATGTACCTAAACAGCTGAAAAACTTTGCGTCAAACCAGTATTTCTTGAAGTTCACCGCTGAATACGAAGCGCGACAGCTCTTTGAGAAGTTGCATCTTTGTTAAAGACGCAGCTTTTCTCTAGCTTAAAGTTAAATGTACTTACTCCTCCACCTCCTTCTCGCGCTGCTCTAGCTGGAGTCGCACGGCACAGACTTCTAGGAACAGCTCGTTGGCATGGCTGAGCTGGTTCTCGTAGATCTTGCGAATGTTTCGAGCTGATTTCAGATCCTCGCGACGGTTGGTGTCACCGCCGCTAGCGCCCTCCTGGCCGTCGCTCTTGGCGGTCCTAGGAAGTTATCACATCGTTAATATAGGCAAAATTGAAAAAAAAATATGGAAATCCTCCAGCAAGTCAGGTTTTATGAAAGTAGATAATATTTTTCGAATCGTCTCCGCAAACCCTTTATTTTGGTATCACTCATGATTCCTCCGACAAGACCTGGGACGGATAAAAAATATACACTAAATTAATTTTGATGTCCTAACATAATAGTTTCGATAAATTATAGCTGGAGCAGTAGGTACGTCACTAGACAATAAAGTACGGCAATTGTTCCTTCATATGTAGCGCACAATATTTACGGTTCTTTCTGAGCGGTGGCAAACACCAAAAACAAAAGAATATGGTTACAGTGTAACCGAAACAGTACGACCATTTTTTAGCGTATTCTACTTAATAAAACCTGAAATTCAGGATTTTTGAAAATTCTGCCACTAAAGATGTAGGTAAATAAAATAATTAGTGGATGAAAATTTGTATGGAAATCTGCTTGATAAAATTCTTAAATTCACTGACAACTTACGCTTAGCCTTAACCTCTGGGTCTGGAAGCATGATTTCGATTTAAAGACATTTATTTTCTCAAATTGCACAAGGGTTTTGTTTTTGTTTTGGATGGGTAATCATCAAATGACTTCTCCCGCTCTGGGCGGAGAGGGAGGGCATGTCAGACTTTTACTGACTAAAAACTCACCCGTGTTCCTTCAGTTCAAATTGAAGTTCTTAAATTCACTGACAACTAACACTTGTCTGGAAAGTCTCTGGTTGAAAGGTCTGGAAGCATGATTTTCAAATGAAACCATTGCAATTTTTAATTTTCACCTTACACAACCTGAAAACCATATGTATCTGTAACTAGCTTCTGCTCGCGACTTTGTTCGCGTGGAAGTCGTAAGACACCACAATATACTACGACCATAAAATTGTACGTCAGCCACACTATATAAAACTTCTCTGTACACAACTACGTCGCATTTGTAGTTTTGCTCTCAACAGCCTGAATATAAAAACACTAATTAAAACTTTAATTTCGAAAGTCGGTGTCTTTGGAGCTGTATTTTAATTTTTTGTCACCGCCTTCCGAAATTAAAGTTATTTTTCACTTTGTAGTGTTTTTTTGGAAGTCGGTTGTTTTTTTTTGAAAAAGTTTTTTTTTTTTCACTTTTTATGGTTCACATGTGCTTACCCCTTCACAGCATACCGGCGTGATGTTATGTTATGAACTGGTGTAAGCAATAGACAGATATGAGATTTCAGCAATCCCAGTCCATTTGCTATAATTTATTGAGGAGTTGTGTTGCCTATCTCCAAAGTTCTTCATCAGATCTTCACTAAATTGAAATGACACCACTCCGAGAAAGTACTCTTCCAAAAAATACCTAAATCGCTTCGTGTGCCTATAAAATTTGAAGAGTCTCTCTATTTCGCCAGGATCCCATCATCAGATTCTGACTTGATGATCATGGGACCACCTGGGAAGTATACCCATTCAAACAAAAAAAAATCCAAATCGGTCCAGCCATCTTCGAGTAATCGGGGAACATACATAAAAAAAAAAATATAAAAGGTTCCGACGAATTGAGAACCTCCTCCTTTTTGAAGTCGGTTAAAAAGAGAACAGGACTGGTGTTGCGGGAGCAATTGACGTACAGTTGTTGGTGTGAGAAGCAGCTAGTCCTGAGGTCGAAACCCGTAGCAATCATAATAATAGTAAAGCTGAAGGGGTTTTTTTATATATGTTTGATATCGCTATCTCTGGAACTACCAGCGTTAGGCAAAAGCTAGTATTGAATGAAAATACATTTCTCCATTTTCATTCGAAACTAGTTGATTACACCACATTAACTATTACATTAAATTACAACACAGCAAATTAGCCGATTCCGACACCGCCACGAGATCGGGGATCAGATTTTTGCATACGTTTGGTACCTGGTCTACTAAACGCTTTTATATAGAGTTATTATTGTCACCTATGTCGTCGCAGACAGTGACTGACACCGATATCAGCACAATAGAGGTGAGAGAACTGGCCATTCTTTCACTTGAACACACTTATTCGCACTGCAGACTTCGAAACGTCGATATACTGTACTGTGGTCGTTTGGTGAGTCGCAGTGGTCATTGATCGATATTCACCAATATCATCAGCCCGATAATAAATATATCGGTTTCGAATCGGTATGTGTATAGCTGCCGGACATATCGGTATCGGGTTGGTGTCAATATCTGATAATATGAAAACGCTCAATAGGTAACATACAGGACACTTACCCTACACAGGGAACTTTAAGTATAGTTTTACCATACCGTACCGAAAACTAAGGAAAAATATGGAACCTAAACAAAAATTATTCAGCTGATCAACTGCAATATGTTATACCGTGGCATGGATTTTCCGCTAAATGGTTGACAGTTCGTCGTAAATAAATACGTCGCGCTACATTCGGGGGAGGCGGAGGTAGCGTTTCAAAGGCCCACAGGCCGGGACAACTTAGCCTTAACTCAAGATGGTGGATTTAGCAATGTCTTGTAAAAAAATATAGTACCTTCCATAACCATGAGTGAGTGATACCAAAATAAGGGTTTGCGGAGACGATTCTAAAAATATATATCTATGACATATATTTTTTGATCATTATTGATCATTTAATCTTGATTCTGAAACAGGCAATTTCGGACAACCCCCCGTTAACTAGTTGTGGCCCAGTAGTCGAAGTTCGACCATAATTTATTTAAATATTAATCAACAATAATAAAAAATATTAACATTCTGCACTCTTTCTCCATATCAACTTTCCTTTGCTTTCTTTTGCTTCACGTATTAATATATAGATAAAACGAAATCTAGCACCATATTGCGACCTATCAGGTCTATCACCACACACCACATGTATAAATCCCTCCATCCGTTAGGATGCTTCAAGAGTATAATAATCCCACAAACAATGGATAAGCGTGAATAACATAATCCTGTCTTTGTTGCCGCGCAATCGGTCAAAGGAAGCTTAAGAAACTATTCTTATGAGCCTATCTTCACGATAAAAGAAGAAATACAAAGAAGAAGAACAGTTAGCGGAGAAACTTAAAAGCGCGAGTTAAGAACTAGCTGAGACGAACATAAATATTTAAGTCAGCAAGTCGGCAGCCAAGCCTAACGCAGTTTTTCGAAAATAAATAAAGACTAAAATAAATGTTTTAGGAGGTTAATAGCCTTTAACTTATACTTAATAATACTCGTACGTCATTAAACAATCAAGCCGGCTCTAAATTAAACCTAGACCACTGATAGCATAGTCTGTTCCACAAACTTAGTAACCTGAAATAATTCCTACACTCTAAAACTCAATAAAATCCTATCAATAATTCCAACTAAAATATTCCGAGATTTTATACAATTTCGAAAATATAACTTACATAAATAAATACGGAGGGAAAATAAGTTAAAGTTATGATTCAACATCACTGTCTTAAATTAACGTAGTATTTTAATAATAGAATCATCGAAAGGATTAAATAAAAACCGAAGTCGTATAACAAAGTCTAATTCAAATCATTTATTTTAAATGGCATGCATAAATGGCACTTTTGAACGACAAAATTCAATAAATACTTGAAATGATTCTAGTTGTGCCTTTCGAAAGGGATTTTAACACAGACTTTAAATAAAACTACAACTCCGACTCATCATCATCATCATTTCAGCCGAAAGACGTCCACTGCTGGACATAGGCGTCACCCAAAAGTTGGATTTTGCCATAATCGCCACGCTTGGCAAGCGGGTTGGCGATAGCAGTATGGTGGTAAAATGCATAGAGAACGCTGCTGCCCATTATCTGGCTTACTAGCATTAATTAATTAAAAACAACACCTCGGACCGACTGCGCCACAAACTAAGTTATTATTACCCCTACACTTCACTAAAACTTAACTAAAGTCGCTGAATTCTATCGGTAAAGCCAAAACTAAAACATTTTCGATTTTGATCAGTATCTAAAATACAGTAACTGAAATAAGAATTATATTTACCGAAGGAAAATCAGATAAAGTAATTTTCCCAAAAATAACAAAGTATTCAAAAGACTACATAGTAACTAATTAAACTCGCTAAAAACCCTATCAAAAATGTCAAAGCCTTCTATTCTGTCTACCTTCGAACAACAGCAAAACTGTGTTGCCGATAACAATAAAAAATGCGAAGTTTTAGACATCAATTCAAGAAAACAATCTAAAAACGGGCCAAAACAAATCGAAACTTAACGAAAAAATTACCACGAATACACAATAAAACACGGCCTAACTCCCTGCCAAAGCCCTAAAATAAAAACCGTAGCAGAATATTTAAAAACAATCACTCACTGTATTTATTTAAGAAAAGTCTCAAACGTCACTAAAATCGGTTAAGTCACTTAAAATCCGCGGCACAGATCACAAACTTACCTTGTAAAGAATCGTTTCATGCTGTCTTCGACTTCCTGACGCCAAGTTGCTTGATTCTTTTTAAAAGAGTCCATAGGATAAGTGGCTAACTCGTCGCCAGCTATTTCCAAATTAGCGGCGATTATTTTAAACGGCGGCCTGTTAAAACACAAATATTTAAAACACAGCACAGTGTAAACACAATCCAGTAAAATATTGCACAATCAGAATACAATAATATTGCACGCGAACGTGTTCGATCCCGAGAGCAAGCGCGCCGTGTGTCGGCGTCCGCGGGAACAGCGCGACTGACCGGAACCTAGGTTGCGTTTGGATTATATAGGTCACTCAGTGCACAATGCATCAGTCCCAACTGACAAAGATATTCAGAAAATATAAAATGTTACTGCGCATGTGCGGAACGCCTCTAGAATGAAGCAACAACCTGTCAGGCGGTTTGCATCTTCATGTAATGATTTTTGCAATAACGATGCGTTTGGGACGTCTACTTGCAGATTTTGGAGCTACGCAACGGGTTGAAAATAAAAGTTTTTTTGTAAAACTGATTTCAGAACGAAATTAAATTATTTAAAAAAATGAAATATTGGACCTATTATGAATGTTTTTGAAACTTTAATAAGATGGATACTTTTTGTCTTTACGTTGCATAAAAGGAATTTTAATTAGTTTCCAAAGAGAGTAGATATGCAAAAATAATTACAACTTGGATTGCCTGAGTTATATTAGTTCCTAATATTTTAGGTCTGAATGTGATCATTCTAAGCCGACCTTAGGGAGTGGCTAGCGTATGAATAATTTACCTTTATTATTATAGTTATCATTAGTTTTATTTTTACATTTTCACAAATGGACCATAAATAAGAGTTATGCAGCAAATTCATAACTCTCTTGTTATAATTTCTACAGGGATATGAGTGCAATCTGACCTTATATTATATTACATTTTAAAAAGCTAACTTATACCTGACACTTTCTTTTCCCAAGTAAAAAAATTATCACAACCACGTCCAAACGGATAAACACAAATAAAAAACAGCGAAGAAAAGACAACTGAGGCCGTTGTAATAAGTAGATTATGTTCTGGTCAGTTTGTTCCCGTGCTACAAGTAACTGACTAAGTAGAAAATCTAGTTTATTAAGACAAAATCTCACCTATTCCTGGGCGTCCTGTTCCAACATTGGTTCATGAGTAACTGCATGCTACTTGGAAGCGTCGAAGGTATTGGCAACGCGATCGTGTCGGTCCCCACGCCCCACATTATAGCATGAGTTTCGAGATTTTTATACGGGACCTCTTGTGTGAGGAGTTCCCAGAGGACCACGCCGTAGGACCACACGTCGACACGTTCAGAGCACGGCTCGTGTCTTATAACTTCTGGAGCCATCCAGGCTACCGTGCCCGTAAAACTCATTACAGCACTTACGTCATTCCATTCGCGACTTGTACCAAAGTCGCTCACCTTTACCACAAGATTATCAGCGATCAGTATGCTGAAAAAAGGAGTTTATTGTATTCGCGTTATTTCCGTATCCTACACCTATTTTAACATGCATAGTGTACTCCATATTGAAATGAGAATCGATATTATCCAGTCGAAATGTAATGATTCAATGCACTATCGATTTTGTGCGTCATTGCATCCGCGACTTATACCAAAGACGCTCACCTTTAACACGAGATTATCAGCAATCATCATGCTGAAAAACATTATATTGCGTTTTTTTTCCGTATCATATGCCTACTTTAACATGCAAAGCGCACTCCGTAATGGAATGACGCCCGATACTACCCGTCCCGTCGAAATGTAATTATTCAATGCGCTATCGACTTTGTGTACCTTGGGTAGGCTTATACATAACAAGCTTAATTAGCGTAGCGACTACGAAGCAAGTCCTTTGAATATGAACACGAACGTAAACGCAAATACAGGACTGCAAAGGCTGTCTGCCAAAGTCGGCCTTATGTTGTGCAGGCTGGCAGTAAAATAATTCTGTTTGCATTCGACCAGTCTAGCTAATTTAGAAAATATTTTTATGTTCTTGTTTGAAATATACGCGCGTTTAAGGAAAGACGTTCGTGTTTTACGTGCCTTTTTATTTTATAGTTGTATCATTCCATCGTACCAATAATTAATTACCGTACCTATCTATCTACTTATTTCCCACGCAGTTAAACAGTATAACGTTGATATCTTCGTGTAATTACGAAGCGTGACTAATTAATATGTAGTTAAGCAGAATTCTGTGCTATTTCTATTTGTGCAAGTAGAACTCAATATTATATTAATAAGTGAGTTGTCTTGTAGAGTCTTGTTACTATTTTATGAGAGGATTATTACTTAAATAGATTTGAATGAATGAAATGCACCGATCCCAGCGTGGCTTGACCAGACTCGATTAATCGAATGAACCCCTAGATTTGCACTAGCCCCTGGAACCTCATGCTTCATGGTGTTACAGAGGCAAAAAAACATCAGACCTCCCATACAAAATCGATCAGCTGACTATTGATTTTGCATGGAACGTCCGATTCTTTTTTTTTCATATTTGGACCTATGTTCCTTGGAGAAAGTTGTAAAATTTTACGGGTACTTATTACCTTGAAAAATTTTAACGGTGACTAAAAGTGCACCTTGCATAGATATTCTGGTGTGTCCAGACCTGGCGAATGCGCCGCTCGCGAACTGCGCGCGTGTTGCTCGCGTGCGGTTACAGCCTACGTTTGTTGCGCCGCTCTAGTGCAACTCCGGCAAGGCTCGAGTGGGCCGCGCAACCAGCGCGCGTTCAGTTCGTGCGCACATAGCCTCTTTCGCGTTTGAACTAAATATGAGCCTCAGTTGTAAATTTGCTTCCGAAGTTTTCGGACCATACGACTGCCGTTAGCATAATTGCTGCAGCATCGGCTATTTTATTACTGACAATAACTAAAAGGAAAAACAGAAGACGTTGGTGGCTACTTCCGTTTTTTAAAATAACACAGAATATAGTAACAGAGTTGAAAGGCCATGAATTAAGCGTCCACTTTGCAAACCGCGGGCGGCACGCGCGCACCTCCTGGGCCGCTCGAGTCGTAGCTTGCGCGCCAGCGGCGCGCGACCGGCGCAGGGGCCGCGTACGAACATAAAATGCACGCACGCAGATCGCAAGCGGCTCGCGAGCGGCGCATTCGCCAGATCTGGACACACCCTTACGTAAAGCAAAAACTTAGTACCTACCCCTTTTGACAAAAATTACGCAAACAGAGGAGTATGCAATTTGGCACAATTAAAGTTTATATGGAGAACAAGTGCAGAAAGCTAATGTTTTTTTTTTTTATATTAGAATGTATTTCTATTTAAATTAACTATTATCGTATTTCGACCACTGGTCGACCACTAGTTTTATTAAATAGAATATTAAAATTTTAAGCTTAAATATACTAGCTCATTAAGCTTCTTCGATGTTCCGAGGCAGCCAGCGCTAAGAAGTTCGATTCGAGGAACCCAACTCATATATAGATCGAAAGACGTCAGGCTAACCTCTTAAAATAGCATGCTTTGAACAAGCAATTTTCTGTAAAAGACATAACTATCTCATAATTTATACACCGTCTCTTCTCAAACTACCTGATTAAATTCTTGGAGCATGGAATTTATTAAATCATTAGCCCCTGCTTTTACATTAAAGTAAGTTTAATATGAATTTGTTAAAGAAAAACCTTCAAGAATTATTTACCTAAATGATGGTGAAAATTGCATCAAAATTACTTTATGAAATATTTTGGTATCTTATATTTGGAGACATGTGTTCCGACAGTATTAACTATAAACGAGACTAGATTATTTCAAAGCAGGGGTAAGCAGAGTTATGTTTCGACGTGCACGTTACGTACAATGTGTATTTGGTATTCTAGCTCTTGAAAACTTGTGGGCTGTACCAAGAATTCAGTTGTAAAGGAATGCTGAGACAAAGTTTGACATTGCGAAGTTGGGCAGACTTCGACGTGCCCTACAAGTACTTAAGATAGACGCCAACTTGTCAAGTCCGGAGCAGCTATGACGCCCCGCAAACATAACTTAACCAGCGACACTTGATCCACGATTGCAAACGCCCGTGAAAAGATCTGCGAACACGAATTGGAGATTTATAGACGAATCCGACCTAGAGTGCAGAATATGGTGCTGTTCCACATACAATGGAACACTTAAGATCATGGTCCGCGTGCGATTAATGATGCTCTACTCATAGCAAAGTTCTGGCGTGGCATCATTTACGTTAGGTTAATGACACGCTACGAGGATGAGCTAAATATTCAAAGGATGTCAACAAACTCTGCCCTAACGAAGTAGCGACTGGCATTTAATACACTAGAATTTTTACAAAAAAAAAACCGCTATTGACAGCTGTTTGCCACTCTGTCTGTTGATTCACGATTGTTTCGTTTCGAATACATGTAAATATTCCATCTGAATTCATTAATAACTCTAATTGTATAATCGATTTTCGTTAGGGAAAGTTTGCTTATTTATTGCCCAAAGGTATTAATGTATTGTGTGAATGACATTTACTAGATAATGTCAAATCTAGTGTCACCAAATATTGTACACGCAAAGCTGCCACATGTTTTGTGTAATTTAAATTAGATACTTATGGATAAAAACACAATAATTTTCGAGTTACACTATTTTTTCTCTACGTTTTGGTGCACGTGTACCTCGAGGTACGTTTGGGCAAAGTTGTATGGGTTTTTGTTGACCACCATAGAAATCTTTACAAAAAAAAGCCAATTTAAAAGACATAGCAACACGTTAAGTCCATTAAAATTCCCCGTAGCGATGAAACTGTCCATGAGGGAAACAAGCTGCAATATAGTGTGAGCGTTTACGTCTTAAGTTAGAACGTAAAGGTATGTAATAAAGGGCACGTGCTAATACCGTGGGGGATAGCTCAGTTTACTCACAATACTAACCTAGATAGTGGGGACTGCAGGAAGACGTTACATACTTTGGAATACGAAGATTTTGTAAAATAGTGGTAACATTTTCATTCTTGGACAGAGGGGTAATTGCTTAATACACTATCAGTAGGAATCGCTTTCATTTGACAGTTCTACAACATTTATGGCGTGGTTTACATTGCTAAGCAGACAATTTTTCGTACATTATAAAAGAATAGATTAGCAATACGCTTCAAACTGATTCAGATTCTGATTAGTAGTGTGTTACGCAGTTAGAAAGCTGGTCCTTTTGTCAAATGGACAGGGATGAAATTGTATTCTTCTCTGAATAGAATAGAATAGAATTCACTTTTCGCATTAGTAAAAACTTTCGCAGTTGCCCGACATTCTGGCCCTAAACTAATGCGTAGAATGATAGAAATGCATTTTTCTATTTGATAGATTTGAAATACATCATAATTATTATTTTTCTAGGCAATTGGCTCTTAACAAAGGCTGTTACGTCTTCACAATCAAGTTTACAACCTTGATTGTTTCGGCTTTTCTTCTCAGAGTAGTCAGCTAAAAAACGCCGACCTCATCTAGATTTTAGAATATGATTGACGTGTCAAAGTGTTTGTATAAACCTATTTACAGAAACAATTATTATTCATTTATTATGTGACCCTTTTAAGTGGGCCAAGACGTGTTTAAGCTATCGATTTTGTAAGAATCAACATAGGCTCGACCACACGTTTGACTGCAGTTTACTCTGTGAATTGTTAAGAGGGGACTTAATCGACATTCATACAGACTTAATAAAACCGTGGCGGGATTTTTCGCGCACTGTATCTCCAACGCACTGCTTGGGGCCGAGAGTTGAAAATCGAACACTGTGTCTTTTCGCCGCGCTGAAACTCACTCGCGCGGAGACTTACTCGCGCTGCAGTCTGTTGGATCTCAGTGCTCGGTTCAACACCTCGAGCTGAAAATCCACTGCGCAAAAACTCCAGTCCCGATTTTATTAAGTCCGGGAGAATGTCGACTGACCTGCGAATAGAGCCAGCGAAAATAGTTACAACGACTATTTTAAGTCGGCACTAACGAACTGCAGAGTAGCCGTTTGTCATTTATATTTAAAACGAATGAAGGAATTATTAAAACGTCTAGACGATCCCCGTTCCATTGATTGATAATTATTTATACCTCTGAATCTGTTACATACATTATAGATAGCTATGTCTTTTGCATGGAATGTGGTAATATTTGATCCATTGCGATTTGATTCTTAAGATGGATCCGCTAAGTTAGCCTGCGAAATACAAATTTTCATCCGTTTTTTGCAACTTTGAAGTCACTGTCATATTGTATGTTGATTAAAATATGATCCGCGACGGTAACACGTATACAACAAGAAAGAGACGAAAATAAATTAGATATGTCAAGTTTATTTGAACTAATATTTTCGTTGACGCAACTACAAGGAACTAAATTCATCATGTTTAAAATCACGCCAAATTCAAGACAATCAAGACGTAATTTAGTTTGACAGTTCTAACGCGTCAGTTATCTTTTTCTTTCGCGGACTGACAGTGAGAGATGAACAGTCAGTTAGGTGGAGAAGAGAATCGGCACAAATAACAATTTTGATTAACCTGAAGGTCGGCAGTACAATGTGTCAGGTATCAGGACACCCCCAGAATTTTAGAAGGCTGATCAATTCTCTGATTAACAATTCGATTGTAAACATTTTATTGCAGACGCATTTCAATTTTCGGAATCAGAAATCATACTTAACTTCGGATTCAAGAACACTCACACTACCGACAACTCAATTCATAGCAATTACCAGGTATCGCACAGGTTTTGACGAAGTACAAACTAATATTTTTCCTATAACAAAAGCTATTTACATATCGTTTTAAAATTCTCGGAATAAATTGTTATTTCTTAGCTTTCACGGAACATTGAAGAGAGCTTCAGGATAATTTAAAAAAAGCAAGAAAAATATTGTATTTTTTTATCGTAGGTAATAATGTTTAGCCGTGCCAAGCGTACCTACCAACTACGGGATATTTTTTTTATTCTTTTCTTTGAATTCGTTCTAAATCTGGGCTTAAGAGGGAACTGGGTGTGCGATTCTCCATACAAATGTATTCCCCTTTTTTCTTTCTGAATAAAGCCTCTAGACCAATATTTTATTGTTATTTTTTTTCATATTATTTAGGTTTGCTGTAAACACGTCCATTTTCTTTTTTCAGCAACTAATTAGTAAAGAAAATATGACCCTCTAAAAATTACACAAATGCCCTGTTTTTACCGCCGCCGTGATTAGAGTACTACCAGACAAATCAGAAAAGTTTTTAACATAAAAAAAAATTATAGGAACCTTAACATACTCTTTCTTAAAATGTTAATTTAAAAAATCATTGAATCGGCACAGTTTTCGAGGAGAAAAAAGGGGAATACGGAAGAACGTCGATCTCGTCAATTTTTTTGTGATAATTTCGGTCTGTGCTGCAGCTGTCCCTATCACACGCTACGGGGGCAGACTTACTGACAGCGCGACGGCAATAGTTTCTTCAAATACCTATTTTTCAAATTCCTCACAGGCCCCGTCCCCTCTTAAGGGGGAACTTCCAGGGGAATATAATTCGTGGCCGTAACAAATATGGCTTTACATAATTATAATAATTTAAGTCATCGATACAGCCCTCTAAATTCATTTAATTCGATTAAATTACTTTTTCATGAAATAGTCATTACGTTATTTGCCTGGAGCTTCCACCTTAAGGTTTCATAAGTTGAAAATTTGGAACAATTGTCTTTCCTTGAAATTCTACACATACGATTGTAATAAAGGAAAGCCAAATAACGAGCTTTAAATTATAAAATCCGTCGACTTGAACCTTGTGTCTAACAGACCCCACACTGCAATAATACTACACAATACAATAGGTCTGGAAAGCTCAACACGTGGTAGACTGTTGTCTACCACGTCTTTCTGTCTGTTAGCGATAAATTCAAAAACTACTGAACGAATTTTCATGCGGTTTTCACCAAAAGACTGAGTGATTCATGAGGAAGCGGGCCACGAGGACACGGCGGTGCTCCGCCCAAAGCCGGGCAGACCTCCACCGTATGCTACACTCAGGGCGCACAACGGAAGGAAATTAAACCTAAGTTCCGAGTGGACATCGTCCGTAAACATTACAGACATATTTTTATTGTCTATAATGCAATCTCTCGAACTTCGTATCGGTTGAATGAAAACAGATTTGAATGCAGAATTATTTTTATTATTTTTGATGCTTGTGCAGTGACTGATACACAAAAATAGAATGGCATTCAAGAGGACTTCATTCTTACAGAAGTTATTTTTTAATACATCAATGGTATTGTTTTTATAAGGCTCGTAACTATACAGGTTCAAGTTAAATTAGCTGGCAATAATTTTCCCTTGAGTTGGGTATAGATACCTACCGAAAACTGATGAATCAAACAAATTATATTATTCATCATTCGAACTTTGTTCAAAACTTTAAATGTCTCTGTGTCATACATACATTGAGTCAACCAAACGACTGTTAAGTTATTATTTTTGGAAAATCGTATAAAATATCTAAGATACAAAAAACAGCTGAGCGATCTACGCGCACTCGGCCGACGCCTTCGCACATCAAAGGATGTTTTTGTTTTATTAGACGTAGGTAAAGTATTGCCAGGTAATTTAATTTGGACCTATAGATTTAATAATAAAAAACCAACTTACTTAGGAGATTTCAAATCCCTGTGGATGATCTTATTTGCATGCAAATAAGACATCCCCTGTGCGATCTCTTTGGCCCATTTGACTATCTGCGCTGGTACGAAGCAGGACCCACTGTGTATGTATTCAAACAGTGGGCCGTACTGGCAGAACTCCATTATGATGCAGGATTTGGGGCTGTTGGTACTGACCCCTTTGAATTGCACTAAAGTGAGAAAAAGGAAAAAGGTACAAATTAAAACGTGGAAGACGAACACACTGCAATGGAGTGTTTAGGACTTAATTAATCCTTGAAAATACTTGCACCACATATAAAAAAAAATTAAACAAACTTTTATCGAACATCGTCACAAGAAACAAATGTGTGTGCCAAATTTCAGCCCGATAGCTTCAGTGGAAGTGGGCGAAATATAGATTGCAAAATTCCAGGACATACAAGTGAAGTGAAAAAAAGTTTTTAATAAAAATCATAATATTTAGTTCAACAATGAAGAAACAAATCGTAATCGTCACCAGGATAACATCTGCAATAGAACTTATTACGGAAAACAAAAATGCTTTCGGTAAACACGTATATACCCACTTAATAGGTATGTGATGCAAAGCTTTTAATCACTATAGCCCAATAATTTACAGACAGTTGTAGGTTAAAATTAAGATTCTTGTATCTTTACCAATAATGAAGTTAAGACCTTCGCATAGTAGACCCCTCAATTTGGAAGTAGCCATCACAGGTAAAATTAGCTTACGAAACTATTTATTTGCCCAGTTTGGAAATAAAAATGCTACCATTGGTAATCAAAACGATCAGTTTTTGTTTATGAACCGAGCAATATTGTCACTATTTATATAAATACAGTAACCCATGCCCAATTATTTTAATACATATATGTATAATGTCACATCATTTGTACCATCACAGTTACTAACACATGTTTACAATCATTATTTAAATAAATTAAATTAAGTCATCCATGAAGAAAACTGAATGCTGCCTTTATGTTATTAAAGCTGCTTATTATTTGTTTTAATAATTTGTTATTTGCTCTTCACATACTAGCAGTAGCCGAGACTGCACTAATTTAACTTAACCTAATTCGTCAGTATTCGGAGTTCCGTAAATTAAACACTCCCGGTAGTCCATTGCGTGTAGGAATCCCGGGATTTTTTCTGCAATGATTCTGCATACAGCGCTGGCTCCTAATAGGTACCAAGTTACAAACTAGGTTAGCTAGTTTACAAGGTTAGTATCTATCCCGGGATCCCATGCATCGTGGTCAAAGAGATCTTTCATCTGATTATGATATAACTAACTTATGCCCGGGACGTATCAAACAGCCGTATTTGCCTACGCTATTCCTTCCTTTTTTGGTTAGCGTTCTTCCTCGCTTATGTTGTTTTTGCTGGGCTCCTAAGGGTCGTAGCTTGATGTTATACAAGGTAACATAATAGGTGTAACATAATTAACGCAAGACCATACACTCCAATTAGAGTATTGATTATAAGCATAGTACAACAGCGGCGAGGTGTAAAATTTTCTAAGAGAGAAGCCGAAGCGAAGTCGGTTTTAACTGACTGACTTATCAACAAAGAATACTTACTATCATTCTAAAGTTAATATATAATATAATGTAAATAATTTAATTATTATTAATTGTGAATTAAATACCCGTAGCGTAATTATATTTTTTGACAATAGTAGCCACTTTGACGTGCTATTTTTTAATAACAATAGAGCGATGCGAATCCCCGAAGGGAAGCCGGTAGGAATCGTGTTATATGGTGCTTTCGCCACTGTAGTACAATGACTAAAACTTATTATTTTAAAGCTTACCGTTATTATTATAAAAAAAACGTGTTGACCAATGCATTACTGTATGCATTTAAAATTAAGATTGAATTTTATTTGGCTCAATTGGCGGTAGGTGTATGGATCAAAATACATTACTAAAAAAACCTATCTTAAAAATGTCTAAAATCGATTCAGTTGTCAATTATGAACCAACTACTTTCAGGACATGCGTGTACTCTGTTACACCTTAGGTATGTACCATAAGTAGTTAAAACTACAAAAAATTGTTGAATACACGGAAAGCAGGTGCATAGATATCAATAAACCGCCGCCGTCCGCATTTCCACAGTGAGAGTTCAACTTCAGACCCGGAGACTTTACGCATCGATGAACATACAGAAACTTCAAAACAGAGAAAACTGACATAGGAAAACTTGTGTAACAAGATTTTCCACATACATATTGGCTGCGGGTAAACAAACTAGACCAGCACCCTAATTACGTTACACACGATCAATCATAATCTGTATCATTTTGCCAGTTCAACAGTATTCATTGTGTTATTAACGTTGTTGAGCACAAATTTTTCGAACATATAAAGCAATGGTTTAGCAATCTGTTTCAAAATTATTGAGATTATGATTGATTGGGCGTTACGCAATTAAGGTGCAGAGCAGGCTTGAAATTTAGAAAGAGTTTATAGAATGTTATTGCTACCTGAGAATAATTTAATGTTCCTGATAGGAGAAATACGCCAATACCCATACATATACATTATACTCGAATGGCTGCTCGAGACGTTTCAATCAGCTTCACTTGATTGCATTGCAACCTGCGATCAGATCGACTTGCAACATTCTGAAACTGCGGCTTGTCTTCTACAAGTGTATACTGTAAGTATATTGCAAACATTCTTATACAAAGCAAGGATGCTTTGAAATAATATGTTATTTTAGAGTTATTGCGTTTTCTTGCGAGTGTATTCGAGGATCCCACTAACATTATGAACGTTTACTTGTGAAGTCGTTCGGAAGATTTTTATTGAATGCATGATTTAGTTATGTGAATGGCTAGAAAGGAATCTATTTTGAAGTTATGAGGATAGACTACATCCCGGGCCAAATTTAATTGTAAATATGCCAATGTTGAGATTGATATCGCATATATATCGCTGTGTCGGTTATAATAACCCCTGGATATTGATTGTACAACATACGTACATACATTGGACACATTTTCCAGGTAAATGATAGTTCAGCCTTCAGCTTCGGCGTTGTTATGAGCGTTCATTAAATATAAATTAAGTAACTAGTGTTATTTTGGTAGCTGTTTCTTATCACTTCATTGAACTTGGACCCCAGTATGATACATTCTGAGGAAACTGGTTTATGGCTACAGTTTATGGTAGGTTCTGAATAATTGCCTCTGGAGTCAAATTTTTAATCATTTTATCAATATTAGGCAATTGTATCAATAATGCTTTATGCGTTATGCTCGTGAACGGTTGCTGCTCGTGGTGACTGGTCGTCTTGCTGACCATGGTTTTGTTATTGTTAATTGTATTAAGTTTTTATTAATTTTAGTCCAGAGGTCCTAGTTTAACTTTTGTTACTTTAAGTTATAGCTATATTTGCATAATGCAGAATTGCATATTTAAGTGGGCATGCCCTTTATGCCTGGAGGCTTTTATTTAGATTATAAGTTCTGTTTACGTTTAATTTTTTTTTTATTATTTTTAGTTTTCAATTTTTTATGGTATATTGGCGTATGCTAGCTGACATATGGCAAATTTAATGTTTTTTTTTTTGTTTCGTAATTTTAATTACCTATTATTGTATAGAATCAAGTTCTTCTAACTTAACAGACAGCTGTGCTGCTGGGGAGTATGTTGCGCTACTTCTTCTTCCCAGCTAAAGCACTAGGAAGTGGTGAAGGGCGGGCGTTTTTGGGGGGGCTGTCTTATGTAATTTTATTTTGAAATTCAAAAAGAGCTGACTCTCAGCCTGATTTGAATAAATGACTTTTTATTTTGAATTAGGGCGAAAATATTAGTCAATATTGGCGAGTAATGGTAAATACATCTATACAGGATAATTTTTTAATCAGTGCGCAAACTGTAACCATGAATTCACCATACCATTCTAGACCCCCAGCGAAGAAATTTTTCGTCGGTTATACAAAAACACCGGCCAAGTGCGAGTCAGACTCGCGCACGAAGGGTTCCGTACCATTATCTATAAAAACGGTAAAAAAAATCACGTTTGTTGTATGGGAGTCCCCCTTAAATATTTGTTTTATTTTAATTTAATTATTTATTTTTAAAGTGAATATTATAAGTCAATATTCTGTGAATATTTCAAGCGTCTACCTGTTGCCGTTATCAATATCGAGTAAAAACGAGCAATAAACTCACGTTTGTTGTATGGGAGCCCCCTTAAATATTTATTTTATTGTTTTATCTTTGAAAATTTCAACAGTCTAACTATCACGGTTCATGAGATACAGCCTGGTGACAGACGTACAGACAAATTACGCAAACAGAGGAGTATGCAATTTGACACAGATAAAGCTTATAATGGAGAAGGAGTACGGAAAGCTAATATTTTTATTTAATATTGTATTACTAACATAATTAACTATGGTCGAATTTCGACCACTGGGCGACGACTTCTGATTTATTAAACTTCGTAATTTTTAATAATGACGTACCCTGCCGACAAACAAAAATTCAACCTTAAGCGTTATATTATATCCAATTAGTCACTATAGCCAGTCATTTGATTGGTAAAACCCATAGTCAGCACACTACTAATAGAATGTTAGGATTTTTTTTATTTCATTTATCTTTTTAAATTTAGGTATTTGATGGTTTCTAAATATTCCTAAGCACAAGTATTGCCAGTGTTTTTATTTATTGTCGTATTTTAGGGTTGTTAATCTTGTCGAACGAATTCACTCGCCCGTAACGGGCGAATTGCACAATATTGTATGTAGTAATGTTCCAACAATATATTAATACATGAAGTAAATACTTTTTACGAAAATTACGCGGACGTAGTATGACATTAATAACTATAATAACTAACTACCTTATAACTATAATAACTAACTAACTTATAACTATAATAACTAACTAACTAATAACTATATCAAGATAATTAAAACCATGTTTAGACCTGCAGCAGAACTTTACATGGGGGCGTCCGTCTATCTGACCTCCACAACCCAGTAACGGGGTGACAAGTTACTCCTTGGTAAGACTGGTTGTCACTTTCGGCCCGTCCTTTTTGTCCTAACGACTGTCAAAGATCTACGAATGAGAGCCACGACCAACTACATATCGTGGTTTCCGATACACGGAGTGTTCTTGTTAAGTTATGGACGGTCACCCATCCACGGACCAACCTCGGCAAGCGTTAATTATCCTTGAAAATCGACCTGCCTCTTAAAACGTGTACCAGTTATTCCCCGCTTCATTAGAGCATTAGAGATGTTTACGTGAATTTAGAGATGCAAAATTATTCTATAGAAAACAGAAGAATACTAGGTTCGAAGAAACATAGTCGTACATACTGTTTTGAGAATTGAAATAAACTCTGTGAATTTCAGTGAAAAGTAACATACCTGCCTTTTACTGAAATGTGCAACAGAGATTTGTGACATTAATTTAGTTCTACGGTAATAGCTCTGTTGAAACGTCTATGTCAGAGTTTGAGGGGTGACAGATAGGCAAAAAATATAATTGCAGACCGTGTTGTCCTGCGCTGTTTAATTGTTTGCAATATCGATCGGCGCCATGACATTCGGTTCCCAACCTGCGCGCGTGGGAAGGTTCTATAAATAGATGTACGAATGACTGAGAATGAATATTCCGTTTGTTGTTTTCTGTATTACCTGACTACCTACTAATGTCGAGGGCATTTTGATAGCAATTCTAAATAGAACGTTCTGCAACATGTTCAATCTGACCTGTAACGTTGACATCCTATTAATAATACACTCGAGAGCAATGAATCCGGGTCACTTAAAGAATGTTAAAAATCTCGGAAACTAAAAATGATAGGTTAATGCAATAAATTGTATTTAATAGACAATGTAATACTCCTTAAATGAAAGTAAAAAAAATATGAGTCACCATACATTTTATTAACACAAAATTACATAAAGAAAAAAACTGCTGATCTCTCCTTAAAACAAAAATAGGAAACATGAAATTTTTGAACTTTATTACGATTTTCTTGAATTTTAATACTTCGTATTGCCTCCTCGTGCTTCCATTACTGCGTTTACGCGGTTTGCCATGCTGTACACCAAGTTCCTTATACGATTTTGGGGAATATTCTCCCATTCCTCTGTGAGAGCAATTTTGAGCTCACGAAGCGTGATTGGGGGAGGGTTTCGTTGTTTTACGCATCTGCCTAGCTCGTCCCAAGCATGCTCGATCGGGTTGATATCCGGGCTGCGCGCTGGCCACTCCATACGAGTAATGTTCATCTCTTGAAGGTAGTCATTCACAATCCTACCTGTATGAGGTCGGGCATTGTCATGCATAAATATAGCATCCTCACCTAAATTGACCATAAATGGACCAACGTGATCATTGAGGATTTCTTCCACATATCTTACGCTAGTTAAAGAGCCGTTTTCTATGATCACCAGCTCTGTGCGACTTTCAGAAGAAATTCCGGCCCACACAAGTACAGACCCACCACCGTAGGCTACTTTTTCTTCGATGCATGCTTGCTTGAATCTTTCCCCTGGTCTTCGATACACTCTGTGTCTTCCATCGTGCTTGTAGAGCATAAATTTTGATTCGTCGGAGAACATAACTTTTGACCAATCTTCAATACTCCAATTTACGTGGCTCTGGGCATATCTTAGTCTTGAAATACGATGCCCACGCTCCAGTTTAGGGCCGTTTGCAGGTCTAAGGGGTTTTAAGTTAGATTCAGCAAGCCGACGTCTTACTGTCCATGCACTTGGGTTACTTCCTCCGAGGCGTCGAAACTGATTTGTGAGTTCAGTTCCTGTGAGAAAGCGATTTCGAAGCATGGTGTTCACCAAGTATCGGTCTTCTCGTGCTGTGGTACACCTGGTTCTGCCCGTTCCTGGTCTGCGTAGGTTAGAACCAGTTTCTTCGTAACGTCGGAGAACTCTTTGTACTGTTGACAGCGACACACCGACAGTCCTGGGTGTATCGCGCTGACTCCGGCCGGTTTCCAGCATTGTAAGTATTCTGGTGCATTCTTCAGGTGTAAGCGACATAATTTCAGCTTGAATAATGAATATAGAGCACTATCAACATGGTTTATGTACCCACATAAATGACAGATTACAAACAAAAGCAAAACCAAATGCTGTAATTTCGTAGTTCCATCTTCGAAAGTGGCCAAAATCAAAAGTCATTTATTCAAACTAGGCTGAGAGTCAGCTCTTTTTGAACGTCAAAATAAAATTACATAAGACAGTCCCCCCAAAAACGCCCGCCCTTCACCACTTCCTAGTGCTTTAGCTGGGAAGAAGAAGTAGCGGAACAAACTCCCCAGCAGCACAGCTGTCTGTTAAGTTAGAAGAACTTGTTTCTATACAAGGCCCTTTTTCAAATTAGATTTTTTTATGATATAACTTTACAATAACTATGAAGTTTTAATACCTTCATTTAAGGAGTATTACATTGTCTATTAAATACAATTTATTGCATTAACCTAGCATTTTTAGTTTCCGAGATTTTTAGGATTCTTTAAGTGACCCGGATTCATTGCTCTCGAGTGTATTATAAATGTGAAAGTTAGTGAAGATTTTTGGATGTTTGTTACTCAATCACGTATAAATGGCTGAACGGATTTGGATGAAATTTGGCAAACCGATGGTTTGTAACCTTGAGTACCATATAAGATTGTATTGAACCCGGTAGTACAGTCAGCGTCAATAATATCGGGACGAACAGACTGTCCAAAATTATCTAAACAACTATGACAATTAAATATTAACTCAATGACACAAGGAATGTTTCAGAATAAAGACAGTAAACGACAACTATCATTCTGACGATAACTTTATTCAATTGTGATAAAGTTTAATTTTCTTAGTTGTTGAGATCATTTTGAACAGTCTGTTCGTCCCGATATTTTTGACGCTGACTGTACGTACGTTCCTGAGGGATAATTTCCAACCTCCACACGGGCGAAGCCGCAGGAAAAATCTAGATTCATATAAATGTGTTCTATTTGGTTTATTTTTGATTGTCTCTATAGGTACAAAAGGAGCCTCAAGAAAAACCATGAAGACCAACATTCAATCAAGCCATATTTCGCGGAATCTTACTTCCATTACTATAAGTTTTGTTTTCACATACCACGTATCATAAAATATATGATAGGTACTTTTAAACCCGGTAATACGTTCCCGTGGGATAGTTATCATATAAACATACATAAACTCACGCTTTATTGGGTAGGCTGAAACTACAGAACGCCACCTGCTACGATCCTTACATTGTCCGTTTGGTATTCATTTTCGTATGCTAAGTTATTAGTACGACACGGTATAGCATACGGTGGAAGTCTGCCCGGCTTGGGCGGAGCACCGCCGTGTCCTCGTGGAGGCGATCGGCGGCGGCGATCTCTCGCGTCCGGCCCTGGTCCAGGCCATGGTACGGAGCGAGAGTGCATGGTTAGCAGTCACCTCCTTCTGCGAAACAGTAATGCTCGCGAAGAGGGAGGCGGCGCACGTGAGGGAGAGGCAGTATATGCGCCCTCACGGCCGTAGTCGCCGCGGGAAACGCCCTGGGCGTCGGGAATCCCAGGCTGATTCCCGGCCACCGTAGGCGCGGGCTTGCGGACGGCGAGTAATGGGTAGCTCGCTGTACGGTAAGTACCAAGCCCGGGTCGACGGCGCGTTGTGTTCCACGCGCGCCTTAAGAGATGCCAGCACCAACTGGTGGGGTCATCAATCAATGGATGGACTGTGTCAATAATGATATGGTTAGAATGGGTGTGACTACCGAAATGACGGCTAATAGAGAAGCATGGAAATTATAGACATGTTGCGCCGACCCCAAATGTGGTGGTGGTGGTGGTGGTGGTGGTGGTGGTGATGTTGTTGATGATGATGATGATGATGAGGATGATAAGAACTGTGATGAACGTGTCTGTGGAAGTACAATAGGATCCGGAGATTCACAAGAAGTAATGTAGGTACATGTTGTCTGAAAGCTCATTACATTGCATTTGCATTAGGCTGTATTTTTTTTGTGCTTTTCGTTTCGTTCCAAGGCGAGAGAGGACCGCTGTATGCGAGAAGCATAGGACCAATCGATATGGCGACGTTTGGGGGACGACTATGTCCCGCAGTAAACGTTCTTCGGCTGATACGATGATGATAACGAGCTACAGGAAATTAGGAAATGTAATAAGTATCACCACATTGGTTATATTCTTCAGAAAGGTCAAGTGCGTAGTACTCGCAATTGGCGTATGGCGCATAGAAAGGTGTGAGTTTATGATGTATGCAATTAAGGACAATCAATAGCCAGGATTGACCTTTAAAGTAAAACAACAAATACGCACTGCAGGTCGACCCCTGACCTTAGCCAGAGCGGACTTTGCAGCTTTACTACGCCCAAGCTTATTATCCGGAGAGTATTAAAAGGGGTTGCAGCCGAAAATTTGCATCAGGTGGTGGTACACTTTGTGTTGTCATCTGATATTAGGGGGCGTCCATTAATTACGTGATGCAATTTTGGCAATTTTTCGACCCCCAATCCCCGCTTTGGTGAGATGTCGTGAGATTAGGCTCGACCCTCCCACCCTCCCCATAATCTCACGTGAGATATCTCAAATACGTGTTTTTAGTGTAAAAACGTTAATCTGTGCTTCTTGGCGTTGGATTTATGCGTTGCATTTAGCTGGTTTAGCTGGCCGGTGGCGGTTTAACCATCGAGGAGCTACTGTGCTACTTTGTGGCGTTCGCATAACCGCAATCAATAATATTTTGTGGATTTAGCCGTATTAGCGGAAAACATGTTTTACATAATTTAACCCGGTTTTCTCGTAATGTTACATTGTTTCTTTACGGAAAAAAATATAAATTACGTGATATTTGCCGAGACGCCCCCTCTCCCCCACGTGGGGTTAGGTGAGATTCGACCCTACCCCCTCCCCTAAACGCCTCACGTAGTTAATGGACACCGCCTTATGAGCTGAGGCCCTTTCGGCATTATTATTATTGTTTTATGTTTCATTTATAGTTTTAAGGGTTCTATAAGCTGAAATGCCAATAAACGCATTTTCTTTCTTAAGCTAGTGTGTATTTTAGACAGCAAACGCAGGGTTTTCGTTTCATGTATCTTTCTCCCCACAGACAATGGCTTACCTGCCATCCTGGGGCGTATGCTCGCATTTGACTTATGACTGCGTCAGTGAGCGGAGTTCGCGCAGCTGATTTTTGGGCCAAAGATGTTTGTTTTTTATTTGCCATCGATTCGTTAAGACTACGAAGATGTATCTATGTGGGATTCTTGTTCGAAGCATATCATAGTAGCTGGATGGACTTCAATTCACGAGGTGTATAATCTATGCTCTAAGTATGCTATACTCAACCAGCGGGCCTTTGTATTTGATGGCCAGATGTTTGATTGGGCCACCTGGAGTTTCAAATTTATAGTCAACCTTTTTAAATTTCTTGCCCACCAGAGAAAAGTTGCGAATGCAGCTACTTGTTTAATATGTAAGCTGATATATTAAAGAAATACAATATTTCCCGTCATTTCATAACAAAACACAAATAGTTCAACGAAAGCTTTTCTCCTGGGTCGTCCTGTCAGTTTGTTTCGGCTAATCTCCGAGACGGCTGGAACGATTTCGACGGGACTTTCACTGGCAGATAGCTGATGTTATAAAGAGTAACATAGGATTATAAGGAATAACATTTTGTTTCGGCGACACGTTCGTGTAGGATAATTTCTGGCATCCACGCGGGTGAAGCCGTCCGCACAGCCCGTGATGTTATATAAATCAAAATGGCGACTTTATACACCTTAAAAGATACTGCACACAGTTAAATATTAAACGCGAAACAGTTCAAGGCCATAGACGTCTCAGAAGGCGTACATAATATCTTTGTTAGGGGTCAAGACCCTTCGCGCGGGCTGTTTCAATGTCGCGAAACTCTGGGGAACGGAAAGTGTGTTTCTAGGTCAATGTCGGGGGCGCGTACCGAGCCTACCACAGGGATCTTTTTAAGCGGTCTACAACCTGTTGAATCTCACATACCACGCTCATCAGCATCAGAAAAAGAAAAGGGTGGGCAAAGGTTGAGGATCCCGGATGATCGAGTGGACGTTTCAGTTGATGAATTGAACAGGTTGAGCGCCCCGTTGATGATTAATGATGATGACGTAGAGTATACGATACCCGGCTATCCAGCCACCCCAAAAGTCAAAGCTTCAAAACAGACAGGCCATGCGCGTCAAGAAGTGAAGTCATTTGCCCTCAAATGGCACAGCAAACGGAAAGACCTGGGGTCCGAGGACCAGTAGGATAGAGCTGGAGAGTCGGAAATGCTGAAGGGGCTGCTCGTGCGCGAAGTCACGTAGTGTGGTTTTGCACACCACAGATGGGGAGATTTGAACTTTTGAAAGAATGTATAGAGTCTTCAAAGCACACTCTGCAGGCTTAGCACAAGAACCGAAGACGTTTTGTCGTCGGAAGAGTAGACAAAAGTGACGTTTCCGTATAGACAGTTGACAGTTTTTCACCGAGAAATGTAGACAAGCGATTTCTATTCCACAGTAGAGTAGAAATAGAAAGCGTCATGCTAAGCCTGCTGGTGGAGTATGCTGTCAATACATACGCAGTCATACAAATGGCAGAGTGTGTCTCCAACGTGTCCGTATGCCGCAAGGCGGGAAGGACCACAGAGGAGGGAGCCGGGTTTCCGTCAAATCAAAGTTAAGACCAAGACCTGGGTTGGGACATAGGGTACGTTTTACTCCGATAGTACGTCCCCTTGAGATAATTTTCGGCATCCACGCGGAGTAAAAAGCTGGTATTCAATAAAAAAGTTTACCGTTTAGTTTAAGTTTTGTTTTTAACCGACTTCAAAAAGGAGGAGGTTATCAATTCGTCGGAACCTTTTTTTTTTTTTTTTTTTTTTTTTTTTTTTTTTTTTTTTTTTTTTTTTTATGTATGTTCCCCGATTACTCGAAGATGGCTGGACCGATTTGGATTTTGTTTTTTTTGTTTGAAAGGGTATACTTCCCAGGTGGTCCCATGATCATCAAGTCAGGATCTGATGATGGGATCCTGGAGAAATTGAGAGAACTCTTCAAATTTTATAGGCACACAAAGCGATTTAGGTATTTTTTGGAAGAGTACTTTCTCGGAGTGGTTCCATTTCAATTTGGTGAAGATCTGATGAAGAACTTTGGAGATAGGCAACGGAACTCCTCAATAAATGATAGCAAATGGACTGGGATTGCTGAAATCTCATCTCTGTCTATTGCTTACACCAGTTCATAACATAACATCACGCCGGTATGCTGTGAAGGGGTAAGCACATGTGAACCACTAAAAAGTGAAAAATAAAAACTTTTTCCAAAAAAAAACAACCGACTTCCAAAAAAACACTACAAAGTGAAAAATAACTTTAATTTCGGAAGGCGGTGACAAAAAATTCAAATACAGCTCCAAAGACACCGACTTCCGAAATTAAAGTTATTTTTCACTTTGTAGTGTTTTTTTGGAAGTCGGTTGTTTTTTTTTGGAAAAAGTTTTTGTCAGTGTCATAACGCAGATCCATTTATATTGTGTATGGTCTCCACCCTTGACATTAACAGTCAATGGGCAATATTGTAAAACTTTTTCTACCTGAATACGGGGCTTTTAGCTACTTTGTATGTGTCCATTTTTAACCGACTTCAAAAAGGAGGAGGTTATCAATTCGTCGGAACCTTTTTTTTTTTTTTATGTATGTTCCCCGATTACTCGAAGATGGCTGGACCGATTTGGATTTAGTTTTTTTTGTTTGAAAGGGTATACTTCCCAGGTGGTCCCATGATCATCAAGTCAGGATCTGATGATGGGATCCTGAAGAAATAGAGAGAACTCTTCAAATTTTATAGGCACTCAAAGCGATTTAGGTATTTTTGGAAGAGTACTTTCTCGTAGTGGTCTCATTTCAATTTGGTGAAGATCTGATGAAGAACTTTGGAGATAGGCAACGGAACTCCTTAATAAATGATAGCAAATGGACTGGGATTGCTGAAATCTCATGTCTGTCTATTGCTTACACCACTTCATAACATAACATCACGCCGGTATGCTGTGAAGGGGTAAGCACATGTGAACCACTAAAAAGTGAAAAATAAAAACTTTTTCCAAAAAAAAACAACCGACTTCCAAAAAAACACTACAAAGTGAAAAATAACTTTACTTTCCGAAGGCGGTGACAAAAAATTCAAATACAGCTCCAAAGACACCGACTTCCGAAATTAAAGTTATTTTTCACTTTGTAGTGTTTTTTTGGAAGTCGGTTGTTTTTTTTTGGAAAAAGTTTTTATATATCTGTTTTTTAAGACTTATGCAAGCCTTTTATTCAACACTGGCCTGCACCGGCCACCAACCTCGAACGCGGCACGTTCTACGATGAATTATATTATCAATGCCTTAAGACCCATGCAAACAAAATGAATGACGCGACTAATAAGCTCCGTGTAAACATTTAATATTCAACAAAACATCGACACCATGATGTGACAGTATTCCCGAAATGTTTTTGCCCACGGAAAAAAAGCTAAGGACCATTTCGAAGTTTCGAAGTACTTTCGATAGGGTCCGTATCTTTGCTGACGGAGTTAGAGAAACGCCCCCAGATACGGACTAATCTAAGACATGGGTACTACAAGCAATGAGGTGTCTCCCGCATGAACTTGAAGCGGTACTGGTGCTAATGAGGGTACATATAATATCACCCCGAATTTCAAATTCATTCAATTACAATCCGAAAGATTTTGAATCCATTTGATTCATAGATTCGAAAGATTAGTCTGCTCAAGAACGTAAGTAGAATGTTGTTGAGCTGTCAAAACGAAAGGCGTTGTGTGTTATCCAGTTACCCCGCTGACCATCTAGGAAACATACTGCAATAGGATATATCAATAGACCAACATTTTAACATACACATACATAAACTCACGTCTTCTTCCCATGGGAGTACGCAGAAACTACAGAATGCCATCTACAACGATCATTACATACTCCTTTTGCCTCGTTTACGTTCACCATTCAATACGCTTCCGTACCGAATCGAACATCAATCAATGTGCAGCAATGATTTATGCAGTGGTTTTTTCATAAAACTCGGTATTCCGAATTTTTTACGCGCCTGTTTTACTATAAATTATCGTGCACCTAACTCTATAGTGTATCCCCCCCCCCCCCCACGGGCGCAGTGTTGATCAGACAGCGTGCTTTTTAGCGACGCCCTACGCCACTCCCACCAGTGAGTTCGAGCCCACGACTAGTTTCCTCTTCAGGAGCTAAGCAGTCAGTCATGGCATAAATAAGAACGGCTATTTTAGTCACCTTACAACGAAGCAAATAACTTAAAGATTCGACGCATCGACGAATGCTCAAATTAAGAAACCCCACCAATGAGACATACCCGGAAAACCATTCGCGGCGCATGCGCCACCATCTTAGTTTTGTACGCGACTTTATCAGTCAAAAGTTTCATAAAAGAGAGTTTTGCAGTGGCTTCATTTTTCCTTTGGCAAAGTAAAAATAGAAAAAACCGACCCTAGAGATGAAAGGCAATGTAATAAATTAACGGAGCCTTGACGATGAAAGAGCGCGTATTTCTTCGTCAAAGCTCCATTTAATTTAACGAAGCCGAGAGTCGCTCCCTACTTGTTTGTTTTTTAGTGAACTATAATTACCTGTAAACTGTACCTGTACTGTATTGTACCTGAAAACCTTCTAGATACCTACTAAAAGGCCAAATTTCCAACGTTTCTGATATTGCTTTTTGCGACAAGCATGTTTAAAAAAAATTAAAAAATATTTTGTGAGCAAAGGGTAAACAGGTGTGTTACACTAAAAATACCGGAAAAGCGCGAGTCGGACTCGCCCACCGAGGGTAATTTTTTTTGGTTGGGAATCATCAAATAACACTTCTGCCGCTCTGGGTGGAGCAGGAGGGCGTGTCAGACTTTTACTGACTAAAACCCACCCGTGTTCCCTCAGTTGCCTGTGTGCCAGGGGCCGCGGTATGTCTTTCGAACAACCCGCACCCCTGGCAGGCATCGGCCCACGGTCCCCATCACCAAACTTTATTTTCCAGCTCAAAAATGGTTCGGACTAAAGTCGTAGTACCGTTTTGATTGTTTTATATTCTTACGGTCTCATTCATAAAAAGTTATCGAAAATCAAAACAGTTGCTAAAGTCTGGTTTCTCCTTGAAAACCAGACTTTAGCAACTGTTTAGATGTTCGATAACTTTTTATGAATTAGACCATTCGATGACAGAGCTATCCGATAAAATAGTAAAATAAAAAAGGTTTAGGTACGGTTGAGGTTAATTTTTTTATATAACTGGGGTACCCAATTGATGCATGTACATAAAATTACACCCAAACTTTATACTTTTATAATTTTATACTAACTAGATTATTCAATATGGAAATTCAACTTAAGATATTTTCTATGTTCTGCAAGGGAATATAAATTTTTATACATTTTTGAATTACCTAAGATCTCTAGTTTACAACTACGTTATGTTTTTTTATGAGAAATATTTATTTATTTATTAATATAAAATTTTTAAGTGTCATAAGGAAATTTTCCGTCTTTTTAATTTTCAAGTCGAGGTTTCCTTGTTACTGATGGCTACCGATGTCGAGTTAATGACATTTTTAGATTCCTAACTATTCAGTAATACAAGGAAATAAGAAAAACCTGCGTCATTACTGCGCCATTTCGAGCTAGAAGCAAAAATGTCGATAGAAAAATATTTCCTCATGAGATTTTTTGCGGTGATGATTTTAACCACACGTATGATAAAAATGATGTTGCATAGTCCATAGCTGTTGTGGTAGTTATAATCAGTATAGGTTACAGCGTTCCTGTGAGAACTGTTTTTATCAATTTTCTCATTGGTTTCGTAAGCGCGCTTGGCGCGTAGGTCGTCGTAGACCCGTAGCGCGTCATCTAACGTAGTTCCGCGTAGCACGAAAGCCGTCGTAGACCCACGTAGCGGAACAGCTAAGGTACATACATACGTAGCGCGAACGCCCAGCGTAGCGTGACAACCAATTAGACCCTCGTACGGAAAAAGCCGATGTTGCGAATGAACGCATGTAGTTAACATTTGGCATCAGTTTGTAAACATTAAAGTTGATAAAACTGTGGAATTTGTAATGGGTAGTACCTAGCATTTTTGTTAAGTTAAATGTCAAGATATTTCCGTTTATTTATGCAAATAAATTAAATTATCGTATCTGTTTGTGTGGAATATCAAAATGACATCCACGCGGGCGAAGCCGCAGGCATCAACTAGTTTTTTTTTAAATATTACTGTTTATGTTCCCGACGAAGTAAAATAAAATTAACACGAAAAGCATAATACATTCAACATAGTCTTACAATTTATCCGTACGATTGCTTGTTTATACAAACCCTAAAAGAGTGTAGCAATAACTATCCAATGCTTCTATTTGGCCATGTAGCCGAGTAACTTACAGGAAAATCGAAAACCTCGGGTTCATAAGATGTTTGTTTGTTCTACTATACGTAAGCCTATTTCCTTATGGCCCACTTGTTGAAAATAACCCCAGGCCCAAAGCATTTGAATTTGCCCGCCAAAAGCTATCAGCTGGCGATAGTCTTTTAAGAGCAGATTTCAGGACAAACCATGTCTAAAAATGTTGTGCTTCATAAAAAACCCATTATTAATTAACCAACAATAAAAGATATCTTCACACTTGATTTTATTATAGACCTCAGATTTGTCGTCAAATATTGATATTTTGATAACTTCAAAAAACTCTTCAAAGATATCAGTGAAGTTATTCTTTTTAGATTATTCAAACTTTAACTAACTTAAAGGTTTGTTTAATTTTACTACCTAGGTGTTCAACATAAATGTGGGCAAGTTTTAATTACTAGATAGCCCGTCTTTTTAGATTATTCAAACTATAACTAACTTAAAGGTTTGTTTAATTTCACTACCTAGGTATTGAACATAACTGTGGGCAAGTTTTAATTCCTAGATAGCCCGCTGGCCAACACGGAATCGAAACCATGACTTACTTTCAAAATTGGTTAACCAGCCCTGCTCTAACAGCTAAGCTCACGTTCCACGGTTTTTTTTTCACTACATGGCGCCGAGAGTTAAAAATCGAATAGTGTGTACTTCCGACGCGCTGGGGTGCCCTCTGTTGGATTCTGGCAGTTGTGAGTCCATTATGCGGCCCACCAAAATGTCCCGTCTTTCGTAATGATCGTCTAAATGTAAAGACAAACTGAGCCAACGTATGCAACGCATTATGACATCTAGACTCTTGAATTTGTATGAAAACAGTTGACTTAGAAACATACATAAGTATGTTTCTGAGTCAACTGTTTTCATACAAATGAACATACGCAACGCTGTCACACGCGTCCCATGCAACGTTAGATCTGTCGATCCAGATCGGCGTGGAAAGGTAGAGGGGATGTCATATGCCATCCCACGCGTAAGACCAGTGTGTTTCTAGAACTTACGTTTCGCAGCGCGTCAGTCACGAATAGACGTTGGGAATGGTTCGATTCGAAAATGGGAAACGAACAACTTATTGATTTGGTTAGGAAATATGAAGCTATTTATAATATTAAATGCATTGAGTATCATGAATTTATGATGCTACATTACAATAAAAAAAGAAGAAATATTCATTTAAAAATAACAAACATAATAAATCGTCCTCAAATTCACTCCCAGAATCGGAAAACATTGTACTCTAGAGAAACTGTACACCTGAAGAAATGACATCCGAGTCTAATGTTAATAGCGTTGTGTACGCGGGACAAGAGTGCACACCAACTCTCCCACGTTGCATAGTATACGTTGCTTACGTGGGCTCAGTTTGTCTTTACCTTAATCGTTGTCCTTAAGTTCTAAGTTGAGCTGCATGATTACTGATAAATGCGTGCACTGACTGGACAGGTCCACCCGATATGTGTGGATTTTTCCTCAAAACACCATTTCAAACACCACTCCACAAAATCTGACCAAGATTATGTCTTGACTTTAAAAGAGACTGTGACCTCTGAGTTTGTTCCGGCCTTTGTTCTCGGAGTAGTCAAGATATGAAACGCCAACTTCATCTAGTTCTTAAAATATGATTGACGTGTAAAAGTGTTTGTACAAACCTACTTACTGAAATAAAATCATTTATTATTTTTACTTAGTTTCATTTCAGCCACAGAGCACGGAGACCTCGATGGCCGCTGCTAGACGCAGCATTGTGAACTCCCCATACAAACCAAGTGTGTCACCATCACGGAGAAAATATAGAAACGGAGATGCCGCAAAGCAAAATCTCTTTAGAAAGTAGCGTCGCCTGAATGCGGGTGAGAGGGGGACGGGGTACGAGGGTACGACGTACCCGCCCATTTTTTGTAAGTCCATCTAGCGGTGAAGGGAATTATGACAATAAAACTGAACTAGCTGTCAGTCAGTCAGTTTAGTTCGTCTACTGGCCACTATGGCATTATAAAGTATGACGCTTTGTTCCAGAACATTCTATATAAGTCAGTATAGCGCGAACACACTATTTATTACCCAACTGAAACGGAAATGTTTTCCATTTGAAATTGCAATTTCTTGTAACCTTTTTTTGCAAAAAATCATTTACTTCGAAATGAAGTGAACAAACTTTCTTATACTTAATCGATGACCAGCTGTTAGGTTTATTTATAAATACGTATCCATGCATTTATAAAATCTGCATTAGCAGGGAATTTAAAATTATAACAAAAAATAAGTAAGGATTAAAAACACAAGGTATGTAATTTATCTATTAAATAAATTATAGCGAGCTAGATAAACCTATGCAAGTTATTTGATTCGAAAATTGGTCTTAATATGAATATTGACAATGATAAAAACATAATCGCTGAGAAGTGGTTAGAATGCATCCCTTTGACAACAGATGTCACTAGCCACAATCTGGCGATCAAACGAGAAAATGTGATTTAAAGTGAAAATATTAATTTTAGGGATTTACACGTGAAATGTTATGCCATCAATATGTTTCAGTTTTAATCCTGAACAATTTTTGCATCCAGAAACAGCGCACTTCATTATTAAAACAGTTCAAAAATATCAAAATGCAACAGATCATAGCGCGATGACGATTCACTCAAAACTAAAGTTTTCGGCTCCCCCCACTGTGGCGTCATGACCGTACTGAAGGCCCTCGGCCTTATTGCTTTGCGGCATCTCCGCTTCTTTCATTTCGGCTCCCCCCACTGTGGCGTCATGACCGTACTGAAGGCCCTCGGCCTTATTGCTTTGCGGCATCTCCGCTTCTTTCATTTCGGCTCCCCCCACTGTGGCGTCATGACCGTACTGAAGGCCCTCGGCCTTATTGCTTTGCGGCATCTCCGCTTCTTTCATTTCGGCTCCCCCCACTGTGGCGTCATGACCGTACTGAAGGCCCTCGGCCTTATTGCTTTGCGGCATCTCCGCTTCTTTCATTTCTCCGTGGTCAACATTTACTGGTACAAAGGATGTATAGAAACAGACAGCATTGTTAAGCAGTGTCCGTGACAGAGGTTGTGTGCTCTTTGCACTTTCAACGCCTCTCAACGCGCTTTCAAAAGTACCGCCGTCTCTCAGTGCCACCGGTGCACCGGTGCGGCGAAATCGTCCTTTGAATTTGAACCTCACTGAAGTTACGATTTTTTGGACGTTTTTGTCAATAACGGTCGGCTATACAATTTTCGAATGCACGGGTCGATCGGTCATAGGTTAAGCTACGGTGGGCGTGGTTGGGTAGGTCAATACAGTACAAATTTGTATACTTATGTCTTCAAAATTTCCGTCTTCAAGTTAAAACCACGCTAAATGTTTTGGTAACTGCCACAGTTCAAGACGGCAATAATTTTAGCGTTCACGTTATATTTAGTTATGCCAATGGTAGGTTAGTGTGGTTAGTTCAAAGGATAGACACTTACGCAATCAACAACAAAGCATCCGATTCTGATAAAACTAGACCAATCAAAGTAGTGACACTGAAGCAACTGATATCATTTACACAAAAACCATAAAGAAAATATTGAACACAAACGCGTAGTTAAAAACTGTTTACCGAAATCCGCCGATCCTTTAATCAAAACAGTTATGTTTACCGAAATCCGCCGATCCTTTAATCAAAACAGTTATGTTTACCGAAATCCGCCGATCCTTTCATCATAACAGTTATTTAAATTAAAATGCTATCATACCAAACTACCGAATACTGAGCCTGTTCATTATGAATAAAACCATATCCGTTTTTGTGGTGCAACTTCAATTCATTAAAACAAACAAAAGAGCTGTTAAAATTATTAACAATTTACCGATAAAATAGTTTTTTCAATGTTTTTGTTTTTATAATTAAAATTTCCGTTATTGCAAAACATTGGATACTGAAGGCACAGCATGATTTTCTGAAAACACATTTTTAATCCGCTTCATACTTATACCTGTAAAGTTGCATATAAATATTTCCATTTTCCAAGAGGATTTGCGGAATGAAAATAATCTGGACGGGCTGAGCGCTCATGTTCGTTCGATGTTTTTATTAATTTACATGAAACTCTCTCTCAATTTGATGAATAGCCTAGCAATTAGCTAAAGCGTATTGCTAGATTCAGCTTACGCGCGAGCCTAGTCTTACCTTTACTGTGGGGCCATCTTTAAAACCATCATCGTTCCGTGGGTGAGTTTATTCTGTGAGATACATTCCCAGCTAAAATTCTAGGTAAGTGGTGAAGTATTTGTAACTTTTGAAATTCGATAAGTTACATTTTCAGCCCATTCATTGTTAATTAATTTGACCGATGCGACCACCTTTTACTGAAACAATGATAGCTCGAAAGCCCCTGAAAATATATTTTTTACACCACCAGCAGCTGCAGTGTTACAGCCCACTCCACCAAAGAAGACGGTGCCACCTCCACCAAGGTCTAGGAAGACTTACCGATGTTGTCGTGATTCAGCTTGCGCAGATGCTTGACATTCACATCGTTCTTGTCCCGCAGCTGCTTGACTGCGACTAGTTCGCCATTGTAGTGGCCCCCGAACACGATGCCTTGGGCCCCTGCCCCCAGGTACACCAGGCTCGACAGCTTTTCGTACGGGATATCCCATTCCTGCTCTGTTGACAATAGATAGAAAATTAGGTTAGTTTATTTTTTCCTAATATATCTCGTTGTTGTTTATTGTCTTGGAGTTGTTTTTTGCCCTGGGTTTTATACCCAGGTCGGCCAGAGGGTTATTTTAAAATCTAAGTCTGTAAATACGATAATCGCCAATTTGATGACGGCGGTGTTCGAGGCTAAAAAACATAATAATCGTGGATTTCAAACATCCAAACTCCACTGCGGGGCAGTGGCAGCATACATCATTTAATTACTTGACGAATTCATCCATTGTTCACGTTACTTAAGTAATGGTAATGAAGTTTTTTGATACCCAAAGTCGAAGTTTCGCGCCAATCGTGCTCGTTTACATTTTTCTTTTCACAAATGTCACAGACACACATGTACACGTAGATCCGATTTATTAAGATTTAAAATATTATAAACAACAATAAAATACCCAGATCTTAACGTAATAAACAAACACAAGTCCAATATCTCGTAATATTCATTACCACTACTCAATTTCTGTACAAAAATTACAAAACCTTTGTTTTTTTTTATTGGAAAGATGTCCGAAAGCGATTATGCAATTTTTTCTTTCGATTGACTTGATTCAATACTTAATTAAATCTCGTGTGGACGATTTTAACGATGGGTTCGTGAAAACTGTCCATAAGGTCGGGTCTAAGTTTTTCAAGACCCATCGTATCAATAAAAATATCAGGCTTTCTGATCCTACTTTGCAGCTCATTAAGGAAAGGCGCGAGATGATTCTGCAGTCTTCAGACGATGCGCTCGAGTACCGGCGGCAGCTTAATAGACAGATCTCCAAGTCTACAATTTAATACAGAACATATTAAAGACGCGATAGAGCGGAATAAAGGCTCCAAGGTATTTGCTAGGGATATGTCTATTGGGCAGAGCCAGCTTACGAAACTGAAGACCGATGAAGGCAGGATCGTATCCACCAAGCCTGAGCTATTGAGAGATTGAGAGGTTCTATGGACAGTTATACTTGTCAATAAGAAACCCCGTTACGAATCTGGCAAAGGACCGAAGAACTAGATTGACCCGACACTATACTGAAGACATCCCAGACGTCAACTTGTACGAGATCAGGATGGCTCTGAAGCAGCTCAAAAACAACAAGGCGCCAGGTGATGACGGAATTTCGGCCGAAATCCTAAAGGCCAGCGGGAAACCCGTTCTCAAGGCCTTCCAGAAGCTGTTTGATTCCGTCATACTCGAGGGCAAACCGCCATGGAACAGAGGTGTGGTGGCACTTTTATTTAAGAAGGGTGACAATGCCCTTCTTAAGAATAATAGGCCCATCTCACTTCTGAGCCATGTCTACAAGCTGTTCTCCAGAGTCATCACGAACCGTCTGACGACTTCCAGCCTCGTAGACGCTTTAGCACCGTAGACCATACACATACGCTGCGGCAGGTTATACAGAAGACTGAAGAGTATAACCTGCCTCTCTCTTTAGCGTTTATGGACTACGAAAAAGCCTTCGATTCGATCGAGACGTGGGCTGTAGTCCCTCCAATGGTGCCAGATCGATTTTCGGTACATCGTCGTGTTGAAGTGTTTGTACGAAAACGCCACTATGTCAGTCCTACTCCAGGAGCAGACCTCGAAACCTATCCTTCTGCAGCAAGGTGTTTGACAGGGAGACGTTATCTCTCCGAAACTGTTCACCGCTGCACTGGAGGATGTCTTCAAGGTTCTCGACTGGCCAGGGGCTGGCATAAACATCAATGGCGAGTTTATCACTCACACAGATATAGATAGACCTAGATAACGCAAAGTAGCCACTGTCGCGCTGAGTCTGCATCGGTGCGCCTCGCTAGTTGGACGTCAGTAAAAAAATCAAAAATGCCTAATTGCGCTGTGATAAATTGTAAAAACTTCACAAATGCGAGCAGAAAAAAGAAAGTTAACGTTTCCTTCCATCGGTAATTTTATGATTAATATTATGCGTAATTCATTTTAAAATCAATTATTTTTAATCTAATACCCACAGTAATACCAAATTTGAGAAAAACAGGTCAACGAAAGCATACTGTACATTCGTAATACATTGCGGCTTTTACTTGGAGCAAGTGATATGAAGTTCTGTGTTAACAAATGATGAATATCAAAACAAGTGATACTATTGTATATCACTTAGGTTTCGAAGTGCAGGCGCTTTTATATTTTTTCTGTCAATTTTAGCAATTAGTGCTGTTCATCCTATGCAACACAAATCGATTCTCGAGAATCAATTTCGGAAACAGAGGAATTATTTTGTATTTTATATTTAGTAGAAAATTTTAATAAGTTTTCCACATGTTCTCAGTTTAAAACAACAACGCATTGAGGTGACGGGAAATAAAGATTGGTTCCCAACTTTGGTTCCCAACAAAGTATAGCACTATTTGTTCGACACATTTTGAGAAAGAAAGCTTTGTAGAAAAGAAAAAGCATCGAACATTGACAAAAGCAGCATGTCCGACTAATTGATGTACTGAAGATCACAACTAATTAACACTAACTAATGAATGTTGATAATTGATAAGTTTCTGTAACTTCTCGAGTTTTTACCGCAGTGTCTGAAGACTGAAGTCTTTGACCAGTGCGTGTTGCCAGTGATGACACATGGAACCGAAACGTGGTCACTCACAATGAGCCTCATAAGAAGGCTTACAGTCACCGAAATTTTCCCTGCGTGATCGGATCAGGAATGAAGAGATTCGTAGGAGAACCAAGGCAATCGACATAGCCCGAAGAATTGCCAAACTTAAGTAGCAGTGGGCAGGGCACATTGCTCGCAGAACAGTTGGCCGATGGGGCCGGAAGGTTCTGGAGTGGCGACCACGTACCGGAAGACGTAAAATTGGAAGGCCTCCCACAGGTGGACCAATGTCCTTGTGAGGGCCGCAGGAGTCCGCTGGATGCGAGAAGCACAGAACCGTTCGAAGTGGCGGAGCTTGGGGGAGGCCTATGTCCGGCAGTGGACGTCGTTCGGCTGAAATGATGATGATGATGAATTAAATCTCAAGAACAACCGATCTAATCTTAAGTGTCGCTAAGCTAAACCACTGGTATAACTATAAACTTAAGACCAAAGTCAGTTTGGCTCAAGCTCGCATCTCTCCTTATCAATATTCTCATTTTGTTGCTTAAAGCTAAGCATGATCAGCCAAATCTTCCCAATCCTGGGACGCAAGCTGTGTTTGTGGACTGTAATACCAGCACACAGGCCCAGTGCAGTTTGTTGGATGTCATACGTCTTCAAATTCTTTGTCCGTGGCTATTCCGACCTGAGTTCGCTCTGATTCTGAGTCATGATGTTTTCCTTCTGATGACTTATTTAAGAGCACTGGTGGTTTTAAGAATAGAACAAAAATTTGCAATTTTTTATTCTAAGTTGAAGCTAAATCCCATTGTCTTAAGACAAAAATGTCTACGGAAAGGTCAGTTAATTCTTTTCCGAGTCCTTAGTTCCTTTGTGCAAAATATGAAGAAAATTTTCTTCTGTTTTCTTTAGCTTAAGCTGTATCTGAGAATTCCTCCTTTATACAAATTATTGTGAATGCTATAAAAACATTCCTTCATCCTTTGTGTGACTTGAAACTGCATTATTTATGTACAAAGAAATGCTTCAGTAAACTACCGTTTAACTGATGACCTAGTTAATGAGGGAAACTGGAACAGTCAAAGTCCTAGCTGCATTCAGAGAAATGCCTGGTTTTAGCTCAAATTGGGGCTGGGTCAGAGATGCCATGCAATGTTATTGTCCTAAATAGAAGGGGTCTGAGTTTGACCTAATTCCTAGATAAAGAATTCCAGTAATGTACTTTATGTTGTTCTCTGTGTCTATTCATGGAAACCTATAACAGATTGCACTTAATTAATTGGATAACAAAAAGAAAACAAAGTTGTCCTTGTGCTCTGTTGTGTGAACTGTTTGCTAAATAGAAAACAAATTCATTGATTTCAGTTTAGTTAGCATATTATAACACATTAAAGAAAGTTTCGAAAAAGAAATACTTAAATGAAGAAAAAAGTAAAATCTTACCAAGCCTTTTGTTTAATTTTTCCATAAATATGTTTACTCCTTCACAATAGGTGGCATGAAGCTTCTCTAACCAGTCCATCTTGGCTCCTGAATTAATTCTCAGAACATTCCAAGTGCACAGAAAGTCAGAAATAACTTTAGTTACAGGTCAATTATTGGGACAATCGGGATGTGCGACCCGCGCAGTCTCTTTCGCGCGAATGGTGCACTGTAAAGCTCCACCTCTGTTGTTCGATCGCGCACCCACACAGACACACCCCCATTCACCTAGTGCACATACACCTTAACATAAATATAAATTTATTAAACATCCCCCCTCCTTACCGAAGGACAGCGCAGCAGCCTTCAGCTCCGAATCAATTTTTAGAACAAAATGCATATGGCCCAAACAAACAATTTTTTTATTGATTATCTCACCTTGAGGCTTCAGCTCCGCTTGGCTGAACAGGGAGAAGACGGTGGAGAAACAGTCCATCACTCCGCCCATCCATAATAATTTCTTTTTGTCCTCTTGTTCTTCCAAGGCTGGGAAACATCCTTGAAGCCTGCCGTTTAAAATGTCGGGTGGTGCATCAGGGTCCTCGGGAGGATTCCCGTCCATTTTGGCGGTTGATTGCAGCAAACTTATATATCTGCACACGAAGAATTAAGTATTTAATTCACACATTTGTAACAGAATAACCATTTTTGGAAATAATAAATCAAAACAAGGATTCCACTCACTTGTGAGGCGTGCACCATAGACTAACTGACTTTTTTTCACTAGGATCAAGACCGCACAATTATTCCACAGACTAACATAGAGACACAGGGGCTAAGAAAAAAAAAGGGCTAAAGTAAAGGTTGAAACTGGAAGCTCGTCATAAATAGTACAACATGTAGCAACGTTGTCCCTTTACAAACCACCATTGTTTTGTGGCTGTTTACTTTTGTGTCGATCACAAATTAAACGAAAACTAGATAAATATGTATGTGACTTGGAGTGAGTGATTAAAAGATAAGCTAAGGAAAGGGTAAAAACAGCTTTAGTGAAAAATAATTACTATGACATATCAAATTCTTGGACACGCAATAGTAGCGACATCTGAAGGGGAAGATTTTATTCACATTAATTTTTAAAGTTGATCCATCAGAAATATTGCGTAAGAACTCTTGTGATAAACATTTGTAATAAGACGGTAAAGTTTTTGTCCTATCATATTTTATAACGTAAGAAGAACGGATGAACTATATTTTAGAACATACACACGGCTACACATCAAGCTATACTTTTCCAGTTTACGCTGATCTCGCGCTGTACGGAAATCTTATACAATGCGAGATCAGCTTATACTGGAACAGTATAGCTTGATGTGTAGCCGTGTGCGTGTGCACGTACAGTCACAAAGTCAAAACTGGCTTTGATATCGTATCGATTATTGGTGCTAACGCAGTTGCTAGCTTATTTTTAGTTATTATTCTAAGTTACTAAGAGTGTTTTGTCTATGGGACTATGGCTCAGCTCGGTTAGCTCGAATGGTGGCTGGGGGCAAAAGTCAATTTATGAGTATATGTGTTCTGTGATAGCAACTGAGTGCGGTTCGGTGTCCACTGTCCAGCCGAAATTACATTACCAAAACTACGTTCACATTGCCTTACCTACTTCTTACAAAGAACTATCGGTAAGCGTTCCATAACGTATCTTAAAAAGTTAAAAGTCTATTCATGAACAGCTAATCGTGAACTCCCGTTGTGTATGTTTATTTTGTGAGTAGTGAGTTCCTGTTAGCAAAATGGATAAATCATTATCTTTACAAGATCTATACGCAATGTACAAGCGATGGGTGGTTACCAATCCTGGTGTAGTGACGGACGTGGAGACAGTCGCGACGTGGTCTTCGTACTTCGTAGCGGGGAAGATAAATAAATCGCCAATAGTGTCCGAATTAGTTTACTCGCTGTCAAAACTCGTGTCACTGTTCAACGACAGGCTTATAAGAGAGGCTTACGGTACGGACGAGCCTTACTACGGGCTCCGGGAACAGATCAAGCTGTGGCTGACAGTCGTCCATTACTGTGAAGTGTTCGTAGAGCTGCTGGTGAAAAATAGATGGGGCACGCGAGGGAAGTGGACCATAGCGACCCTACTGCAAGTGTTCAAGTGCTCCTCGGCGCTCGTCCTGCTCTTCAGGTTCAAAGAGCTACCTGTAGCACATCCCCCAATAGCTGCATTACAGAGAAAGAAGTTCACAGAAGGTAAAGATACAGATGAGAACTCCAACTCATTTTTCACTCTTCGGAGATCGGGGCGCATCATACGACGTGTGGACGGCGCCCCCGCAGTAGCATTCCGTGACTGGGAGCCTATGAAGATCAAGGATGACAGACCTGGAGCAGCTGTGAATGTGAAAGATTTGATATACGCTGAGACACTCCACATTCTGAAGCCCTTAATACACTTAGCATCTATGAGAGTGTTTGGAACAAAGGCTTGGAAACAGTGGGTCATCGCTCTGTGCGTGGATATAGCAAGTATGAAAATATACAGCAAATACATGAAAGATCTGTCTTACGAACAACGGCTAGAGATAAGCCGTAGAAAGTTAAGTCTAGTTTTGTATTTACTAAGGAGTCCTATGTACAATGGTTATTCAAAGAATGTTATTGAGCATGCATTGACATCAGTGACAAACAAAGTCCCTGCAATGTCATTTATTTGTAGTCCAGTCATTCAGTACTTGAGCCATTGGCAAGATATTTACTTCTACATGTGGGCTTCATAGGAAATTTGTTACATTATTGGATAAGGAAATCATAATTTGGACATTGCAAATAGATATTTTAGATGGTGTAGTTTAAATAAGGTATTACAATGTTATGTTTACATGACAATTTATAACTGTTAAATACAATTTGATGGTTGTTGAGCTTGAAATGTTGAACATTGTCTTTGACACTTTCTTGAACCTGGAGTTTTAGCGGAAGTTAGTCATATTTGAATGTTTCAGTTCTTCTTGACTATTTTCTTGCCTCTACAGCTACAATTAACCTTTTTGATTTTGTTTTTTAAACTGACTCATATAATTATGTAATTTATGGTAATTTGTTAATTTTCCATGTACAAATGTCAATAGTATGCCAAACTCGTACTCAAAATGAAAGTAGGATTGAAATGACTATAATTATTATAGTTGATACTTTGAAGAACCTGGATGGGGCTGGCACAGGAGCGTTGGTATTGGGACAAGAAATGAGAGGCACAATGCTCAGCAGTGGGTTAATCTGTAGTTGATTATGTTAAATGTCAGAAAATCAATATTCAATTGAAGATTTTATTTCAAAAACCACCTTTGTCAAAAATTCCATGTTATGAGTTAGTTATGCCACGCAATTTGCTTTTATTTATTACAACAAATAAAAGCAAATTTCTTGTGACTAAACTTGTTTTTGAAGAAATATTAATTTGAATCAGAAAGCTTACAAATTCCTCTACAAGATGGCGTAACTAACTCATAACATGTGATTTTTAACAAAGGTGGTTTTTGAAATAAAGTATTCAATTGGTTGAAACTAGTTTTAAGTAATGCTTGAGTCTTGAGTGAGGTTCTGTAATATGAGCATTAAAACTCAATTCAACCAATCAAAAGACTTTAAACTAGACAATCTCAAGGCTCGAGTATTGTTGTATAATAGGCCCATATTGCATTTATTGTCACATTTCCTCATATATAGATAGACTGGTTTAACTCTTAACCTTCAGTCACTACCCAGTATTTGCGCTTTATATTAACACATGTATGAGACATCCTTATTACTTCTACTTATGGCCATTCTGCTTCTAAAATGTTGTATCCTTGTATAACTAGTAACTACACATTGATACAGTATTATGGAACACAATAGACAATCAATTGAAATCTTGTTGATTACCAAAAGGCCAAACCATCAGGATAGTTTAGCACAGGATAATCCAGTTAAGCGTAAATACTTTAGGCCTAAATAGTTTGGCCTAGACCAAACTGATTGGATCATTGCAAGTGACAATATAAACTCAGAGTATATTGGTAATTAAAATACAATTAATTTGATTAACAATATTTAGTCAAACAACAATACAAAAAATAAAATTGAAGTGTCTGTTTGTAATGTCAAAATAACAGTTTTTTACTAAATGCTTATATAACGTAAAGTATAAACGGAACATTAAACAAAAAACTTTGTTGTAAATTTTTGCCTTACCTCCATATTGCCGGGACCGATATTAACGGGATGTTCACTGGCTGATAGCTGATATAATTAGGAATAACTCAGCTACTTTTGTTCCAGTAGCAAGTTCCCTTGGGATAATATCCGCACGATCGAAGTCTCAACACAGCTAGTATATAATGCATGTATAGTCTTATTCAAATATAAAAAAAACAGTATTATGACGAATTCGTTTGGCCTTAAATCCGGTCTTGGTCGGTAACACATACATCTGTTTGAAACTGACTGTACTAGAACGGAAAATAAGGATGTGCTCAATACTGAAGTTTGGCATCCCATAATGTGTACTTAACTTGTAACTTAAAATTTTATGAGATTCTTTTAGGGTCCTTCCGGGCAAAGCAAAATAGTAGAAGGAAATAAACTTTATTTATCAGTCTTCAAACTATATGTAACATTATTAGATTCGATTTTTTTAATACACATACATAATTCGCTGTTAACTAGTGTTTACAGTTAGAAAGACTTCTAATACAAATCACATATAATATCAATACCATAAATCATCAATTTGGGTAGGCAGTAGCGGTGTATCCCAGAGTTTGTCTGTAATGTTAAAGACCCATAAAACTGGACTAGTAACATATCAGTCAAAGTTTTTGCCCAGTTAGCTCGAAATCGCCGAGGTCGGACATCCCTCATTAATTACAATATGCTCCCTCCCATTCTCAATTAGTTTTTATTTTGCATTTAAAGTATGAAACGGTCATTTTAATTATTATTTAAGTAGGCGTCGGGTTAATTTCTAATTTATTCTGTAAATAATTCCTGAACAATGTTTATTTTATATTGCAAGATGTAGGTATTTTTATTAGTTTATTCATTATAATTATGGAGTTTCCTATTGGAAAATGTAGGGTTTTTGGTTGATTAAATAGGTATGGTGGGTAATTAAAACATTCAATAGTTACACTGATTGTCAAAATTAAAGTTTCGTCTAGGACCTTCTTAGTTTTTATTTTTATATAAAGTAGGATGTCATTAATAAAATCTTGTACTTTTTACTAGCCATGAATTTTATTTGGAGGAAATTATACATAAAGGTAAAAGGCTTCCAGAATGAATAAATATAGATTTTCTGGAGTAATTGGCTTCCGGTTGGTCATTTTTGGGTTCAACCTACCCGGATAATGTTTTTCTATCTTTGAGAGATCTTGATGGAACCTCTTTCTAAGTTCATCGCGACTCGTATGTCCAAAAAGTCCATGCTTACCTAATTGATTTTACAACAATGCAAGAGACTTGTGACAAAACACTTGTTTCTCATCACAGTTTAAGTGAATGGCATATTTTAGTTTCACAATGTAATTCCATCTTTCAATCGAGACCTTCCCAGTTATTTTTATTTATTTATTTACAAAGGCTCGAAGTCCCATTATACAAATCACAAATACATAAAATTCATCATGTTCTGTAATTAAAATGTAATTCATTAAAATCAATAAAATACATTAAAATTCATTACAATCATAAAATAAATAACATTAAAATTCATTAAATCATAATAAAAGAAAAATTCACAAAACATTTATACCTATGCCGCGCGCCGTCCGCGCCGCCCTTCCGACTTTCCAAGCCTGTGGGTCGTACAGCTCCAACCCTCAATATCGACTCTCAATAGTTGATTAGACGACTGTTGGTAAACGATTTTATGCTTGCAAGAAATAAAATTGCCCGGGGCGAAGCCTGATTCTAACAGGAGGTGATACACTATCATTTTGAATGTTAACTTGCCGTAAGTAAGTACTTAATTTACTAGGTGATTAACACGAAATAGACAACATCACACCTTTCCACGAAGGGTTGGTGACTACCTGTAAACCTACGTAAGCTGTTACTAACCCAGTATCACCATGTGTTCCTGTATTTAATACGTTGATTGTTTTATTTTATTTAGCATTCTTAGAAAACACCTTCCTGTATGTAGGTAGGTTGCTTAAAAAAATACCATGTAGGTATGAGAATTTTGGGAGAGATTAACGAAAGAGTAATAAATTATTTCTAGTATTTTAATATAAAGTAATAATTTTGTGAAATGTTTGTTTTTATACTTCAATAAAATTTGGATATAAATATGATATTATCTAAATTTATGGATATACAATATTTAACATAACTAACTATTTACACTAAGTAATAAATTAAATTACTAACTTAATAACTGGTCAAATAAAAACAAAAAGACACTTTGTTGAAGTACTATCGCTGTCATATGAGAACGTGCCCAGAAGACTCAACGTGGCATGTTGCCACGTTGAATGGCAATGCTAAGTCTTTGGCTAAAGAACCATCCAGCATTTTAACAACTCTACACAATAGAAAGTAAAATTTAGTATTTCCTGCGAGGTAATTGTGTAACACACTAACAGTAGAAATATCTTTATATTTGATAGTTCAACAGCATTAATTGCGTTGTTTAATTTATTGAGCAGACAATTTTTTTTTGAAGCAATGGATTAGCAATATCTAACAAAATTATTGTGATTGATAGTGGTGTTACTCAATTAGGGTGCTAGCTCATTGAAGAAAGTAAATAGTTTTTAGCAGTTTCAGTTTGCTGAAGTATCGTTACATCGGTGCGGCAGTTACTGGGATACTAGGAATAGTCCTGTAGGTTGCTGTCTCCATATGCAGTTAGGTTGCCTTCCTTGATTGCCAGGTATAAACAGAATGTGTAGGTAATTAGTTAGGGCTTATGCTCACTGCATAGAGTACCTATAGTAATAGATTGTACCTAATACTCAACGCCACTGTCCAGGTGAGCACTATTTTAGCTAGGCAAGTTTTGTTTTTCTGTGGTTTGATAATCTTTTGAATGTTCAACAATAACTCTAGCATTTAAAGTTTTGTAGTTTTTACCGGTTGAAATCTTAAATGTTTTTGTCGGTCACTATTAAACTTAAAACCAGAACAACTAGAGAAAAAACGCCAATATCCCCACAATAAAGTAGACACCTACACTTTTAAGCAGTCGCATGCAGTTATTGCCAGTAATTTTAGCTCAAAATCAGATTGGATGCCATCAACTGCATCCGGCCGCTTGAGAAGCTTCCGTCGCCACAACGACCGCTCCTGTGCTCGTCGCATCCAGTGGATTCCCGTCGCCATCACCAGATCAACGACCAACCATATTTCAGCTCCAAATACCACGTGGATAGGGTATAATTTAAAACGAAAAATTATTGTTATCCACTTATTTAATATTATTTATTTAGGTAAGGACTTAGCTACTTACATTTAGTATTAGGTATATCCTACATTTGCTAAAGCTTTAATAAATAACATATAACGTAATAGGGTATTTTCCAACTTATTAAAAACTTTTTTAATTTGAAGATTGGGACGAAATATGTATGTATAGGTAAAATAAAAATAAATTGATTTAAATCAATTTTTTAATTAAAAACGGTTAAGTAATATTAAATTATTTTTTTGTTGTTTCGAATTTACCGCCAAAACGCTCCTTACGGTGACTTTTTTAGCGCGTGACCACACGTGACGTCAACTTTGTGTAAACGGCACCGGTACAAATACATATTGTGGCGCAGTTTTTTAGAAGTATTTGTGCAGAGAGGCACCGCACACTAGTAATACCACTTTCTATCCATTAAAGATCTTGTTAATATTATAAACTCGACATTCACTTGTTTAGTAACTACTATAGTTTACACAAAGTTACATATGAAACGAAGCAACGTTTCTACCTATACAAGAGATAGATTTAAATCTATTCAAGATAGAGTGCCAATGTTTTCAGGTTCTCTTTCTTTCATTTTATAGAGAGAGAACTTAGTGTTGAGTCATGACGAAAAGCTTAAACTCGTCTTACAGCAGAGGTTTTGGCATCTAGGCTTAATCTTAATCTTTCGAACCTTAACATTTTGACCGCCACGTCAAAAAAGCAAAAACGTGCCCTCGGTTCCAAGTGGCTTTATTTACTTAAAAGTATTTCATGTAGTCTTGACCGTGAGCCGTGAGCCACGATGTGGCGTAGGTACTGGGCACATTTTGTTTTGTTACCTATACATGACTGGTGGTCAAAAGGTTTTTAAGTACAGACACCAGCACATCAAGCTATCCCAAAGTATCAAATTTTCCCATTTGATCATGAACCTTATGTTTTTTGTAATACAGTTGAAAAACTATCAAAGAAAGACAGGTTGAGGTAGCTTAATGTGCTGGCCTCTGTACATACGAGCAAGGCACCCAAATACCCGAGTTTGCTTCGCTCGATCATGCGTTCTAGATTCTACTTGTTATCAGGCTTTTTGTTTTTGTAATAACTTTTGAACGATTTATGGTAGCTAGGAGAAAATCGTATGAGTCCTTGTCACCAAAATGCCTATGTTATCAGGATACATTTAGCTGTCATTTTGTGAACAGTAAAGGGTAAAATTATACGTAGATCAATATAAAAAAAAATGATCTATGGATACTATGTCCCGCCAAAAGGCATACAATACAAAATAGGTCAGGTAATTGAATAATAAGAAAGATTTAGTTGGGTTGTGCAGCTTTTGCAAAATTTCGTCGCCTATTCCGTTCTGTTTGCCTATGTCCAACGGTGGTATTCTACAAAATTAGTATAAAATGTTTTGCATAGACTTCTTAAAAAATATTTACATGCATAACGCCATCTATGTCTTGCTGTCTGAACTAAACGCTAGCTTGTGAATTTATCTTATCTTTTTTAAAGCAGCATTTGCCTAAGTTCAGAAGCGGACCGCAATAGGCGTTCAGCAAATGAATAGGCCGCAAAATGAATATAAAGGGGGAAGCGCCAGGGTAGCCCGCTAATCACTATTCCTTAACACTAGACCAAGAATTAGACAGCTAGCTGTAGTAACTACTGACTGAAACGTGATGCCTTTGCCTATACTTTAAAATATTTTTTCGACGTAAGTTGTTACTTTCTTGCTCATTCATAAAGTGTCGTCCTTTGCACGTTCTAGAATATTTTTATAAATCTGTCAACATCGCATCCATTTCCGGGAACGTTTATAGGTTTCCGTACCCTAAAGGGTAAAACGGGACCCTATTACTAAGACTCCGCTGTCTGTCTGTCACCAGGCTGTATCTCATGAACCGTGATAGTTAGACAGTTTAAATTTTCACAGATGATGTATTTCTGTTGCCACTATAACAACAAATTCTAAAAACAGAATAAAATAAATAATTAAGGGGGCTCCCATACAACAGACATCATTTTTTTTTGCCGTTTTTCTAGATAATGGTACGGAACCCTTCGTGCGCGATTTCGACTCGCACTTTGCCGGTTTTTTATAAATTACAATGGTCCTTCAGACATTAAGGCTTTAGATTATTTACCTATAACCGACTAGAAAAAGGAAGAGATTATGCATACGATGAGTTATACGAATTGAAGTTAAGCGTCTATATTATCCAGGAAAGGTTTTTTTTTGTATAACCGACAAAAAATTTCTGCGCTGGGGGCTCTAGAATAAAAAAATAAATAAAAAACCATTTATTTCAGGTTCTCCCATAATACAATCGCAACTTACGAAACACAAAATAAATACAAATCACAATATTAAAATAAATACAATGTCATCAAATCATAAATACAAGGTGAAATAAAAATATACAAGTCAACGTCAAATAAAATTCATGCATGGCATTCATTCATGGTTACAGTTTGCGCACTGGATAAAAACTTTTCCTGTATTAAAAAATAATGCTGTAAAGGCCTTTTGAATAGGTACCTACTGATGATTTTGCATAAAAAATTACGCATTACCTATATTTTACGATGACTATGACATACGTGAATAGTTGGACTGGCATGAGTATTATCAGCCCCCAATGTACGAATCTAAACTTCCACAAAAACGTACAAATATATGAACATTCAATATTGACCATGAGCTAATGAGCATTGGTGGCCCTGACGTGTCGACCCGACTTACGAATTGAAGGTCGTGAGTTCGCACCCTGGCAAGCACATTACTTTGTGTATTTCATTTCATCACCACGGCTCTCAAAACGGTGAAGGAAAACATCGTGAGGAAATCGGCATAAATCGAAAATCCTAGAACCAAAAATGGATAGACATGTGACATCCACCAACCCGCACCGGGCGCGGTAGATTATGGCCCACTCCCTCTCACAGAGGGGACACCTGTGTCTTAGCTCTGGGAACATTATGTAATCTGTGATTATAGGCTGATTGTGGTGATGTGATTATATGAATGAGCTATCCAAGAAAAAACACAGTTGCTGTCAAAATATTATGTTCGATAACAAAATGAATTTAATATTTCATGATAAAACCTTGTAGGTTTAAGAGCGTTCTTCCCACGCGGGCTGGCAACGGCGCATTTATGGCGGTTTTACTTCGTGATTATTTCATTAATAGAAACAAAAGTAAACATTTTTTTTCAGGCATGCACTAGATCGTTGGTATTTTCAGGTTTGTATGCTATGTTTTTTACAGTTATTTACCTACTTATAAAAATCGGCATACCGTCAATTATTTTCTATTTGCGTTACTTTGTACGATTAAATGTTTTTTTTACTAAGGAGTAAATGTTAAAAATAATTATAAATACCAACGATCTTGGCTTGGCTGAAAAAAAATGTACTTTTGTTTGTATTTAATGAAATAATCACGCAAAACTACTATAAATGCGTTGTTGCCAGCCCGCGTGGAATGAACGCTCTTAAGTAGGTATGTAGTTAAGAAAACTAGTATATGTTGATAGATTCTACATAAAATTGTTGAAGGTCGTCCGTCGTATTAAAAATGTAGTCGTTATTATTGATTAATAATCAATAAACACAATTTTAAATACACATTGACATTGCCTACAAAAGTGACATTAATAAATTACTTTCTTTTTTTCCCTTAGTTTGATTGATGGGTTGGCATTTTGAGTTCTTTATGCTGCCTACCAAAATATAGTAATGTTATCTTGAATCACATAAATGACTGGGGCAATTCAATAGACAACTAAGGCTATTCATAGATGAGTAAGACATTTTATTGTTCAAAAGAAAATGTGTAAGAGTCATCGGTGACCTTTACATAAATAAAAAAAACCGGCGAATTGCGAGTCGGACTCGCACACGAAGGGTTCCGTACCTCAAGGCAAAAATCGCCGAAAAAACACGTTTCTTGTATGATTCTTTCATTTTTAACTTTGTTGTTTTTAAAATTATTATTTGTTGTTATATAGGCAACAGAAATACACTTTCTGTGAAAACTTCAACTGTCGACCTATTACGGATCATGAGATACAGCCCGCTGGCAGACAGACGGACGGACCGCGGTGGCTTAGTAATAGGGTCCTGTTGGTTACCCTTGGGCTATGGAACCCTAAAAACCTTTGTTGGTTTTTGTGACGAATAATAATGAATCCTTCAATTTAAAGTCAATTAAACCTAATCAGACACTAGAGGGGTAATTGTGTAATACACTGTCAGTAGGAATCGCTTTAATTTTGACAGTACCACAACATTCATGGCATTGTTTACGTTGTGAAGCAGACAATTTTTTCGAACATATGAAAGAATGGATTAGCAATATCCATCAAAATAATTCAGATTCTGTTTCATAATGTGTAGTGTAGTGTGCAAGTACGGTAAAGGAAATGCAACAACATTTCAGTAGGTAGGTACTTCTTTGTAATACAAATACAATACAACTCTAATAAAAAAATATGTTTATCATAATTATGTGCATTACAGTTTACGGGCGGAGTAGTAGGCACAGACAATTTTGTATAATTTTTTTTTTAAGTGCCCATAATTCAATGTAGGTAATCCTTTAATTTAAAATCGTTTTAGCAATAGCAATACGCGCGGCCAACGCGCGTTCAACAAGTCATTTGGATTATTACGCACGATATTTTCCTTTGAGTTTGGGTAAATCCGGCTGAAGGCGCGGGCGTTTGGCGGACCGGCCGTCAATTATGTCGGCTCTTTTCGACAAATTATGATGATGTCAGTGATGAAAAACAAGTGTCGTGTGAAGCAACCTTTGCTTGTAGCGTAATTGTTTTATGACTGTCATAAAACTCTAAAATTTTCAAACTCAGATACGTTTTGCCGCAACGTAAACGCCCGCCGCCCTAATGCGGTCAGCCGCATTGCCCGCATTGGGTACACTTTCATCAACCGCGCATAATATTTTTACGCACGAAATATTTTTTGAACTCGCAAGAGCTATTGCCGCATAGGATATAGTGAGCTATTTAATTAGCATTTGCAGAAAGTTCACTAATTATTCAGCAGTGAATGTGGTGGAAGTAAATCACGGAATACTTTATAAAAAAAACTGCAGACTCATCTTTGACAACGCAATGCTTTGTGCGATCGGATGCGCGTCATTTATTTTTTACCCGCGTCGCACCCGCACGGGCCATGGGACTGTCACCCACAGAGCAGCATTTATGATACTGGAATATCCGCACGGACAATGGGACTGTCACCCACAGAGCATCATTTAGAATACTGGAAAACACGCACGGGCCCTAGGACTATCACCCACAGAGCATCATTTAGAATACTGGAACACCCGCACGGGCCTTGGGACTGTCACCCACAGAGCATCATTTATGATGCTGGAACACCCGCACGGACTATGAAACTGTCACCCACAGAGCATCATTTAGAATACTGGAACACACGCACGGGCCCTAGGACTATCACCCACAGAGCATCATTTAGAATACTGGAACACCCGCACGGGCCTTGGGACTGTCACCCACAGAGCATCATTTATGATGCTGGAACATCCGCACGGACTATGAAACTGTCACCCATAGAGCATCGTTTAGAATACTGTAACACCCGCAGTCCGTACGAACCCTGGGACAGTCACCCACAGAGCATCATTTATGATACTGGTACACCCGCATGGACCATTGGACTGACAACCACAGAGCATCATTTATAATGCTGTCGGCAACGAAATTGTTGAGATGAACAACCACTGACCCGCTTGCTTTGTACGCGTTCACTATCGGTACCATCCGCATCGAGCACTCGGTTCATTTCTTCATACAAAACAATCCAAAACCCGTTCCCTGCCGTGCAACGCGGACGGCGGGCGGCGCGGGCGGCGTGGATCAGTACCTAGACGTGATGTCAAGAAGCCATTCACAGTTCAACTAATTTTTTTCTCAGATTTTATTACAGAACACAGGTATCTCCATCATTCTGTACGTTGTTGGTGCGTTTTGTAGCTGTTTATTGGTAGAACTACTTTAAACGTGTTCTTTTTTTGACGTGATAACGTCTTTTCGCTCGGAGTACTGGTAGTAAGTTCAATATTTCTGACCGACATAAACATGTAAGATTTCAACCGCTAATAACTATGTTTTAGTACTAGAGTAATGGTTGAGCATTAAAAAAAAATACAGGACATAACTTGCCTATGACGTCACACTAAGTGTGCATACAATACCTACAGCAGTGACTGAAACCGTAAGAAAATCTGTTGCAAATAGCAAAATAATTTAAGATGTCGTCTAATATTGGCTGTAAATCTGCTAAAAACTGAAAAACATCTTAATCAGTGAAAGTTTACTTCATAAGGATTGCAATGAGCCTACTAAATCTAGTACCGGTCTCATACAATGGCTACAGCAGTTTCGAGAACCATAATTTGAACATTTGTTACAAAACCCAATGTAAAAACATTCTCGCCTCATATCGACTGTAATCTTTTCGAAATTGCACAAACAAACGACAATCAAAGAAAGTTTACGTCACAAAGAACGCAATAAGCTTAAAAAGTCTGGTTAGGAGCGAATAAAAAAGCCAGGCTAGCACCGGAATACTAAAAAAATATATCAAATCCGTCATATTTATCAATCGGTGGCCCGTGCAAGTAATTATGCGACATTTACAATTCTGTCCTCATTTCGAGAACATTAAGATGTTTCAATGACAGAAGATGGAATAACGGGACCCCTCTATGTATATAAGCGAGATTTGATTGGAACCGTAACATCCGGCCTCGTCCTAAGTAAGCGAAGCGAACATATCTCGGTAGTTACTGATGACAGGCTTTCACAGCCAGGGATCAGCCAAGCTATACTGCTCACTTATACCAGTCCTCGGTATAGCTGGTTAGAGTTGATCTGTGAAAACTTCTTACGAGCCGAGCAAGTTGAGCGCGTTTACCCAATAGAAGAGCGAGCGTAGCGAGCTCTCCCACGACATAGCGAGTCATACAAACGAGGAGGGCGCGCTTACTGACAAGATGAGCAAGAACTTAATACTAGCGAGCGTGGCGAGCCCATCCTGTGCAAAATTCAGCAGAGTACGCTTACACACCGCAAGAGTGAGCGGAGCGAGCTCGCTTACAAAAAAAACGGGCATGAAGCGACCACAGTTTATGGCTGAAGCAAGCGAAGCCAGCCCTATTATGCCTGGACTTAGCAGAGCGCGTTTACTTAAGCAATAAGCGAGCGGAGTTAGTCGAGCGCGCTTGCATACGACAAGAGCGAGCGTAGCTAGCTTTTCCCAAGACCAGCTCGAGAAGCAAACCCATAACTAAAACGAGCGAGTGGAGCGAGCTGAACTACACTACGTAGTGCAAGCTTTTACATTCGAAGAGCGAGCCCCTCTCAAGACCAGCACGTGAAACAAACCCATTACTGAAACTAGCGAGCGGAGCGAGCTTAACCTCCTCACGAGTGGGTGGAGCAAACTTTCAAGCGAGCGAAGCGAGCCCTTTTAAGAAGAAAACCCAGTTTAGCGAGCATACTTAAACTACGAGCGCACGAAGCGTGCACACTTTAGAAAATAGTTAACGCTACCTACTGCGCTTCGCTCACTCATGGCGAAGGTACGCTTACCCTGTAGGCTAGTCTCGAGACAAGTTTTTCTCCTCTCGCTCTTATGAAAAAGACTCGCTCCGCTCGCTTGTCTGGTTTGAAAGCTGACTTGTGGATAAGGTGGGCTCGCTTCGCTCGGTCGATTTTAGAATAAGCTTCTGTTGCACTCGTTTGTCTTATGGGGGGCTCGCTTCACTCGCTCATTGCTCGAATAAGTGCTCTGCTCAGTCGTGTCATCGGTGGGCTCGCTTCGCCCGCACTTCACGAAACTGCTCGCTACACTGGAGTTAGAGAATGTCAGATTAGTTTACTAGCAATGTGACTTTTCATTTATAGTTGGCATAGAGCAAGATTGGCCGGATTGTGCCTGGTAAAACTGATCATGGATTATTATTGGAACTACTCTGACTAGGTTATACAGATTACAGTTGTGATCAAACGTTTTGACGAAAACAAACGGCGTGGACTCGAACTGCGCCTGCTTAATTATTATTTTTTTCAAATTTGTGTCCAGTTGCTCCTTTTGTCTGGCTAGGTTTTCGTAATTGTTAGTCCACGTGGACGGAGCTGGAGAAACAGCCATTGCAGCAGGTAGATAATCATCATCTTTCAGCCGCAAGCTGTTTCGATAACGAGAGGTCCTGTGCTTCTCGCATGCAGCGGATTCCCTTGGCCTTTACCAGGTTAGTCCATTTTGTTGGGTGGCCGACCCATGCTTTGCCTCCGGTCGCCACATCGGAACTCTTCGGCGTAGTGGGCAATCCATCTATTTGCTCGCCTATTCCCACGTTATGTTGGCGATTTAGAAATAATTCGGTTTTCATAGGTTTTTTTTGTTAGCTTATTTTGTGCCCCACTGCTGGGCAAAGGCCGCCCATTTTTCTCTCAAACCTCCCTGTCTGGTTCGTTCTCTGGCCCTATTAACCTTATCAGATTGTCACACCAACTGCGTCGACTCGTGGCCTTCCTCGACGAAAATGTCCCTGACGATGATGTTCTTTTTTTTAGAAAAAAAATTAAGGTAATTCTTTTGTTTTTTTTTTTTTCAGATCAGTGACGTTTTTTAAAGATTGTCGAGGAGGAACCCAACGTGAACATAGCTTGAAGCGTATTGCAGGTAAATTGCTGAAATTATTATTTTTAATACTCTCATTTTATTTGTATTTTAAACTGTAGGAAAGTAAATACGGGTAGGTTTTTTCTCGTACGTGTTAGCTACGGTTTCCTAGAAACGCGGTTGCGTTTTATTACAGCGGATTATTTTTTGTTTGCTTAAGGGTTTCGGTTTAGGTCTTAACCTACAGCGACGTATTTTATCCAGCTGTACAACTTGTAAAGCATCTTTGTTTTTTTAATTAACTTATTGTCCGATTCCACTTCACGTCCTCCATTTCCGCTATGTAATACGATGTAATAATGTAATTCCAGGTGCAGTTAGCTGTTAAGGAACTTAGCTCCTGTGGCGTGCTCAACCTAGCCGCGATCGCGTAGGTCCTGCCGGATTCTCCGGCAAGTGGGCCGAATTCGTCAAAGTTTTTTCTTCACTTATATTATATATAGATTCTATGTACTTTTGAAGATGAAAGTTTGTCTGATAAAACAAACCCATTGATCCAATGTTGAGAATACAAGGAGCTACAGCTTTTTAACGACTTTCATACTATTCAAATAATGTCGAGGAACTGAATAGCCTCTAACCTTGAAGAGCGTTAACACAAACAGAATTGCTTGGAAATAGTGATTAGGTACACAGGACTATCCCAAACTGAAATTGTAGTAAAGCATGGATGCATTTTAAAATAGTTTCCTGTCTTTACCCTACACGTTAGATATATCAAGGAAAACATCGTTTTGATTTACTGCGAAGTTAGCCTAAAAGTCTGAGTAAATTTCGCAGGCTTTATGTTTTGCTATATAATTAAATTTGTAATAAGGATCTTGGTTTGGTTGACTCTCTATACTATTGTGGGTATTTTTGTATCACCGGGACTTCAATGAAGAGTTTTAATGAGTGGTTTCCGCGCAGGAGGACGCCCTGTTGAGCGCGCACAAGGCCATGGCCGGCTGCCGCCGACGCGACCGTCGACGCCACCGCCGCGACGTGCATGAAGTTTCGGGACACGACCGCCGCGACGTGCACGAAGTTTCGGGACACGACCGCCGCGACGTGCACGAAATTTCGGGACGCGACCGCCGCGACGTGCACGAAGTCTTGGGACGCGACCACCGCGATGTACACGAGGCCATGGGACGCGACCGCCGTGAAGTGCACGAGACCATTGGACGCGATAAGCACGACTTCATGGGTCGTGACCGACGCGAGGTGCTCGAGGCCATGGAGGGCGACCGACGCGACAAGCACGACTTCATGGGTCGTGACCGACGCAAGGTGCTCGAAGCCATGGAGGGCGACCGACGCGATGTGCACGAGGCCATGGGACGCGACCGACGCGACATGCACGAGTTCATGGGATGTGACCGACGCGACGTGTATGAGGCCATGGAGGGCGATCGACGCGATGTGCACGAGGCCATCGGACACGACCGACGCAACGTGCACGAGTTCATGGAGGGTGACCGCTGCGATATGCGCGGGGTCATGGGACGAAAGCGACGAGACGTGCACGCGTCCATGGAGGGCTACCGACGTGACCTGCACGACCCCATGCAGGGTAACCGACATGATGTGTACGGGGCCATGCGAGGTGACCGACACACGACGGAGCACGAGTTTATGGGGGGCTACCGACGCGACGTGCACGAGGTCTTGGGGGACGACTGGCGTGACGTGCACGAGGCCATGGGGAGTGACCGACGCGATGTCCACGAGGCCATGGAACGAGACCGACGCGACAAGCACGACTTCATGGGACGCAACCGACGCAACGTGGACGAGACCTTGGAGAGCGACCGACGCGGTTTGGACGAGGCTTTGGGACATGACCGACGCAAGGTGCACGAGTTCATGGGGGGCTACAGACGTGACGTAGACGAGGCCAACCAGGGCAACCGCCGCGATGTGCATGGAGTCATGGGACGCGACCCACGTGACGTGCGCGAGGCCATGGGAAGCGACCGACGTGACGTGCACGAGGCCATGGAGACAGACCGCCGCGATGTGCACAGGGGCATGGGACATGACCAACCCAACGTGCACGAGTTCATGGGGGGCTACAGACGTGACGTAGACGAGGCCAACCAGGGCAACCGCCGCGATGTGCATGGAGTCATGGGACGCGATCTACGTGACGTACGCGAGGCCATGGGGAGCGACCGACGTGACGTGCACGAGGCCATGGACACAGACCGCCGCGATGTGCAAAGGGGCATGGGACGCGACCGACGCGACGTGCATGGGGCCATAGAGGGCAGCCGACGAAAAGTGTTTGAGACCATTTGGGGCTACCGATGCGACGTGCACGTGGTCATGGAGACCGACCGCCGCGATATGCACAAGTCCATGGGACGCGACCGACGCGACGTGTACGGGTCCATAGAGGGCTACCGACGCCACGTGTTCGAGCCCATTTGGGGCTACCGACGCGATGTACACGAGGTGATGGGGGACAACTGGCGCAATGTGCACGGGGCCATGGCACGCGACCGCTGCGATACGCACGGGGCCATAGAGAGCTACAGCCGCGACATGTTCGAGGCTATTTCGGGCTACCGACGCGACGTGCACGAGGCGCTGGCGGACGACCCGCGTTACGTGCACGAGGCCACGGGGTACGACGGACGCGACGTGCGTGGGGCTATGGAGGATGATCGACGCGACGTGCATAAGGGGGTTAAGCGACGTTACGACGACGAAGAAGTCGAGGAACCCAACCGATGGGACGTGCTCGAGGCTATGGGAGGTAACCGACGTTATGTGGACGAAGCCATGGAATCCAACCGATGTGACGTGCACGAGGCCATGGAGGACCGCCGACGCGACGTGAAGGAGGCCATAGGACGCGGCCGATGGGACGTGCTTGAAGCCATGGGATGCGACCGATGGGACGTGCTTGAAGCCATGCAGGACGACCGATATGTAATGCACGAGGCCATGGTGGGTGATCAACGCGACGTGCACAGGGCCATGGGAGGCGACCGACCAGACGGGCACGAGGCAATGGGAGGCGACCAACGCGGCGTGCATGAGGGTATGGGGGGCGACCGTTCATACGTGCTCGAGGCTATGGGAGGCGACCAACGTGACATGCATGAGGCCATGGGGGGTGACCGACCAGACGTGCACGAGGTCATGGGAGGCGACCAAAGTGATGTGCATGAGGCCATAGGCGGTGACCCACCAGACGTGCACGAGGTCATGGGAGGCGACCAAAGTGACGTGCATGAGACCATGAGGGGCAACCTACCAAACGTGCACGAGCCCATGGTAGGTGACCAACGCGACGTTCATGAGGCCATGGGGGGCGACCGACGCGACATGCAAGGAGCCATGGAGGACAACTGCCGCGACCAACACGAGTCACCGCACAAACCTCTAATCGAGATATTGATGACCGAGCAGTACTCCAACGTCCCTGCCGCGGACCTCGACGATGACTTACGCAGCGCGGCTCTAGAAGCGCTGCAGCTGGGCGGCCTCCAGGGGCCCGTGAACGCACTCGCGGCCGCGGCCGACGTGTTGGACATGCACGTGGAGTGGGAAAAGCTGCAGAACCTAGTTGTGGTGACGCTTACGGGCATCAAGCCCGTGCTGGTCTTCTCCGCCTCAAATGTAATAGAAGCCACGACGCTCGCGCTGACCTACCTACGCCGCGCCCTGCAGAACAGCCCTGTCTCACCGCGGTCGAATTACATGAGAGGTCTCTAAGTAGGTAATATTGCAAAATAATAAGTTGTATTTATTTATTTCATTAACTTTTTTTCATTGCAAGTACTTATAGCGATTACAGTAAAAACTTAAACAACTTGAAGACTAAAAATAAGTGAAATGGAGCTGTAGCGCTTTGTTCGCGCAGATTGCGTGCTTTTCCCGACAATTAAAGGATTGCTTTGAAAAATTAATCATAACGATCCTTATTGTTTACCCATTATATTTATCCTTAGTATTTGCCAAGTTTCAAGTTCCTACATCGAATGAATAAGATTGTTCATACAAACAGTTTCCCATTTCCACCGACAGGGGTTGATCTTTCCAAAATCGTTTGGTTTGTTTTTTTTTTTTTTCCAAGGGTACCAATTCCAATTCTGCTGACCTTAACCGTCCTTCAAGGGGTGTTAAATGAGAATGTATATATACAAATTGTAACAGAATGAACGCAAGACCCCAATTAGAGTACCTATTGAGTTAAAAGCATAATACAACAACGAAAACTTTTTTTTAAAGCTATCTGTTAAGAAAACCGTGCTGACCCTAGCATTACTTTATGCATTTAAAATTGGGTCTAATAACCTTGGTCTAAGATTGAATTTTCTTTGGCTCAATCGGCGGAGATATATGTATGTCAAAATCATCGATCACTATTTAATAACTTTTTTTTTAAACCCATAATAAAAGTGGCTGAAAACGATTCAGAAGTCGAATCGATCGACTTCTTCTGGCGTTCATTCTGTTACAACTTGTATAAATATTTGTTTACTATAAGCTTTGATATGACCACATCGGCGTCACTATCCATTGTTAGCGTCAGGCTCTTAGTAGTATACGCCGTTCCAATACTAGTACTAATCTTACATTCTTTATTTTCTTTAACATTTTACAATCTTAATCTTAATCAACTGTTAAGGCGCTCCCTCACCGATAGCATTCATCCAATAGTCGATTTGGATTACTTCCATACGTTACGCCTACATTCCCACCGACGTAATAAAATCACAGTAAAACACACTGTTAAGTTTTTACTGTTCAATGCTCTCGGTTCAACTCCGAGAATTGAAAATCCAATATCTACGCAAAAAAATATCGCCACCCACGATTTTACCAAATTCGGTTCCTCTCACTCACTGATGGAATGCTGGAGACGGGTAGTGGCGTAATACACTATCAGTAGGAATCGCTTTAATTTTGACATTTCCACAACATTCATTGCTTTATGTTGCCAAGCAGACAATATTTTCGAAAATGTTCAAAGTCAAAGCATTTATTTCAAATAGGCACTTACTCGTAAAAGGCACTCTTGAGCGTCAACATTTACATTATAAAATAGAATTGATTCAAGTCACTCCTTCCAAAATGTAGTTTCGTATGGAAAAGAATGGGCAAGAAACTCCACCGATACTCTTTTAAAATGTTTTAAGTACTTACAAAATTTAACATACATTAATTATATAATTATGTGTGAAAACGATGCACCCAGAATAAAATTACCATACAAAAACAGGTAAAAACAATGAAATTGAAGCAATTACAGATAAATTAACTTATGATAGATACATGGTGCTCACATTACAAACATTGTAAGTATTAAAGAATGATTTAGCAATAACCTTCAAGATGATTCAGATTCTGATTAATAGTGTGTTACACAATTAGGGTGCTATTGAGGGAGCGCCTTAAGACAGAAATCTAAATGAATGAAAATAAAATATTTATTATAACGTAATCACATATGACATGTATCGATTTCAGATGCAATGGCTGACAAACAAAAACGACCCACCGATTGTTCATCAACTGCTTCGCATCTCTACTATCGGCAACTTAAATGCCTGTCAAGTGCCAGTACTCCAGTCCATAGCCAGTGCTACAGTCTTCACAGCGGGCTGTTAAGAATGTTGGCATTCAAGTATGAGTGTACTGGTATTTACATGGCATTCATACCAGAAGGCCAATTCTCGTTATTAAAAACGTTCACAATCTAGTCGCAGTCTCATCTCAGCGACAATCAAATGTCAAAAACTTGTCAAAAATGTATGGAACATAAAGGTATTTTTGACAGATTGAGACTGAGATCAGACTGTGAACGGTCTTAAAATTACGAGAATTGCCCCTCAGGTGTAACGGAATAAACGCAAGACCTGAAAGTAGTTTGGTCGTAATTGTCTACTGAATCGATTTCAGTAACTTTCAATATTGGTAAGTATATTTGTACAATCATTTTTAATTTTGCTATACTTGCCGCCGATTGAGCCAAAGAAAATTAAATCATATTTTCAGGTTATAAGACTCAATTTTAAATTCATAACGTAATGCTAAGGTAAATATCAACACGTTTTTCATAATAATAACAGATAGCTTAAAAAAAAAAGTTTTGGTCATTGTATTATGCTTATAATTCAATACTCTAATTGGGGTGTATGAGGTATTGCGTTAATTACGTTACACGTTGTATAGATTTATAAATTATTTAATACAGAAGTTTTTTTTTGTATTAGTAGGTATAGGTTCAGACTACGCCAAACTTTTTGAACACTGAATTCTTAAGGGCGCACCGAGGAATTTACAAAATAGTTGCGTTCGTTTGATCCCTTGCTGCATCGTTATTACATAACCGCTAGTATGTAATATATTTAAGGAACACGATTACGTACTTGTAGTTGCTTAAATAGAAAAAAAAAACAAAGTAATCTCTAAAAAACAAAATAAACATTTAATACCTACGGCATAAATACTTCACGGAAGGTCATCAGTATTTTAATAATATCTATCTATTAGTATTTATGTTGTCTTTAACGTCTCAAGGTAATTAAACACTTTTAAAATTTGTATTTACGAATAATAGCATCTATACCTGCATCTATACATCTTCTATACAGATAAATAGAATTGGAGTGTCTGTTTGTAATATTAAAATAACCGCTTTTTACTAAACGCATATGGATGTATACACGGTACATATACCAAAATAACATATTTTTCAATTTTTGTCTGTCTGTTTGTTCTGGCTAATCTCTGAAACGGCTGGACCGATTTTGACGGGACTTTCACTGGCAGAAAGCTGATGTGATAAGGAGTAACTTAGGCTACTTTTATTTTAGAAATTACTTACAACAAAAACAACAACAATAACTTTTTTGTTAAATTCCACGCGGACGAAGTCGCGGGCTCAGCTAGTAAGAATATATAAGTATAATAATAAATACGAAGTAATACCTCGATTAGCGCGCCAACCACCCTCTACCCAGAGAGGTCACGCATCAATTAGCGCCAGGAGCTCGGTGCGCCCTTAAAAAAAACCTTCGATTAGATGCACCTTGCTGCGCGCACTTTTAAGATAGACAAACAAAATTATTTTTAGACTATTTATTGGCAATTCGACTCACTTTTGTAATATCTATCTGCGCGCAACATCGATGTGAACTGTCCCTTGTATTCACTGCCAAAATATCGCCAGTGTTCAAACCATATCTCGTGGTCTGAGGATGTGTATTTTTAACTTAACTATGTGATTACTAGATAACTGTAAGAAAAACGGAACTGCCTAGTTTATGTAGGTCGCTACAAGACCAACGTCTGGCTAAGGGTTTTGAGGCTTAAGCCTTGAGTTAGAGATATTGAAGCATTCAAGGAATACTTACGCAACTTAGTTTGCCCGAATTTGCAAACAGTGACTGGCATAACCTGGGCATAAACCATTTTGAAGTAGGTACAATAGATACTTGATCTAAGCAAAATATGAAATTTCGATTCCCTTTTTATGTTAGTTTCGCATAAGGTTTTCAAGTGCGTGCGACTGTATTAATGATCTCATTTTTTATGTATTTTTATAGTTTAAAAAACATCTCTTGGTTATTTTAGGTTAACTACGTGCTAGTCAAATTCCATAAGTACCTACCACCCACCACGAGAAATCTTATAATGTAGACTAGACTCTATGTTTGTGAAGTCATAAATTATTTTATGTTATGGTTCTAGTCTCAAGTCTCTAAAGTTAAACATTTTGCCAGAGGCAAAATTAGTCACGTTATTAAATTGCACGGACGATTAATCATTTCCGGTCCGAACTTCGCACAGAAGGCATTTTTTTAAAAGCGAATGGTGAGTTGAGGCGTGAGTGAGTGTCGTGAGTGAGTAAACATGAAAGTTCCGAGACCCTTTGTTCAGATCGGCCACGATTCATTGTCCGTACCTATTCGGTCATATTACAAAACAAGGTTTTTCTTTAGGTATGGTTCAAACCATCGAGCCTGTTTTTAAAATAAGAACCTAACATAAATCGGAATACAGTTCTTTATAGAAAACTGACAACTTCGTCTGAGAACAGTTTGGTGCCGAGTTGTCATTTTATATTATTTAGGACTTAGGTAATGCTTTTATGAAATTCACTTGTACATATGTCCAGGAATTTTGCAATCAATCTATCATCCACTTCCAGTGAAGCTATCGGGCTGAAATTTGACACACACTTTGGTTATGGTAACAAGGCACGATATAAGCTTTTTTTTTGTATTTAAAAAATATTGTTTAACTAATATGAACTTTACCCAAATCGAAATACAAAAACTGGCTCATAACAGCTAGACCCAAAGATAGATGGCGTTTTGTAATAAGACTGATTGTATTTAGGTTTAACCGTTAATCAATTATAGTGGCGTTGTCTTTATATTCCAACTGACTGCTTATTGCTTTTTGCCCAATCGCTGATTTAAAAGTAAACCTATTTATAATTATTTTTAACATTTACTGTTAAATAAAAACATTTAATCGTTTTAAGTACCTACTGTAAATAGAAAATAATAGACCAAAATAAAAAGACCAAAAACCAAAATAATAATAGCTTACAAACTTATAAATACGAACGATCTAGTGCTTGACTGAAAAAAAATTAGTAGGTACTTTGATATAAACTTTTTAGGACAATTATTACGAAAACCCATTTGAAATGCGACGTTGCCAGCCCACGCCGGATGAAAGCTCTTAAATGAAAACTTTTGTTTGCGAAGGTTGCTTTATTTATGTGAATGTCGTGGACGTGTACCTATGTGTCGCAGCCAACTAACTTAGTTACACAGCCTAGTATTTTTGCTAAACGGCACCGTTCAACTAGCTACTTGTATGATAGACTAACATAAGATGAAAAAGATATATGATGTTAGAACTGCTTATTGTAGATTTGGTTAACAAAAACATACAAAATAAATGTTTATAAGCAAAATCGGCAGTAAAAACTGGGCAGTAAACTAAATAAAAATAAGACATTACTTAAGAAAAACAATAAATGGGCTATTAAATAAAATATTTAATAATAAGCAGTAAAATAACTTATGGGCAGTTAACAAATCAGAATTAGTTGGTAAGAAATGTTACTTGAAAGTGGCGTGGTTGGTCACAGTTCAAACCTAACCTAACACATTAGTCCCTAACATAATCTTTGAACTGCCGAACTAGTATTTAACGAAATTGCTTTTAAATTATTGCGACACTTATTTACAACTGACAGGCTAACAAATACATTTTTGAAATCCCTGGTCACCGAAAGGCGACAGAGTTACAAAAGTATCTCAAAAAATAATAATTAGAGTTTCGGAAATTTCTATAGTCTACGGCAGTTCATTCGGAACTAAATTTAAATGTTTGGGCTAGGTAACCTATCGATCCAAATCATTTGCCCAGCTGCTCGATTGAATGGCTGAATATCATTCAGACTTCTAGTTTAATAGCACCGTTGAGTAAAATGTACATAGGCTGTTATCTGTTAAGCTACGCTTGCTGCGGTTGGTCCGTGGATGGGTGTCTTTACATACTAAGACCCCTCGTGCCTCGAAAAGCACGTTAAGCCGTTGGTCTCGGCTGTCATTTGTGGATCTTTGACAGTCATTACGGGTAGTCAGAAGCCCGAAAATCGAACAACCAGTCTTACCAACGGGTATCGTCTTACCCAGTTACTGGGTTGTGTAGGTTAGATAAGCAGTCGCTCCATGTAAAATACTGGTATTTAGCTGCATTCAGTTAGACTGAAAGCCGACCCAAACGTAGTTGGAAAAGGCTGAGCAGATGATAATGATAGGCTGTTATCTGAAAGGCTAATTGAGCCAGTTGGCAGCGAATATTATGTACCTACAATGTAATGCTACTGGCGCACCCACATGGCGTCCTAGGCAGCAAGAAAATCGCCCACCTTGACTATATTCAGTTATAGCTGTTTGTTTTTCATGAATATTAATTAATAATGATAAAATCCTAACTGAACGTTTATTCCAATACTTATGTAATGATATCAAAACACGGTATTCAAAATACACAGGGGTTTTAGGGCACAATACCCAAAATGTCTATCAAATTTCGGTTTTAAAAGAACGAAAATGAAACAAAATTACTGTTAAAAATGTTTATTAATAAGGAGTATTATCTCCCCTAGTCTAAATAGCTTTTAATCGGTTTTCATGGACCGTATTAATCTGCAAGCAACTGCATAAAGATACGCAAAACAGTATTTTTTATACCTGCGTGCAAGCAAGTGCCAAGAAAAACGAATAAATTCGGGGAATTGTGTTGTTTAAGTAAACAACCACATGCAGGTTACTTGAAAATCAATAATTTTAATTTAGTGACTAAAAACTAAGCATTTAAGTAGGTACTTAAGCGTCCATTTTGCCAAATGATTTTACTCAATGTCCAGATATTAGAAAAATATCTATCAGTAATAAAACAAACAACAAAAGTGTGCGCGATTGTATAGCTACCTCTCAAGTGTTTAAAAAAAAAGAAGCAATTTGGGTCAAGCTAAGAATTTTGACAATCTCGCGAATTAGCATTGAAAGCACCGCATTCCACAGTAAATTAAAGAAATACTTCAGCGAATGGGTTTGCATATCTTTCGTAATTTTTAGAGCTTGATATTTTAGTATTTTCAACGTAAGATCTGATTATTTTATTATATAATTACTTACTTAAATAATATTAATAATAATTATGTGTGTCTATATAGTGTTAGCATGTTTATTATTGTTTATCGTTTTTACAAACGGTTTGCTGCACCCCACCGTGCACCGCCTCGCTGCGTGACGTGACAGACTCACGACAGAGCCGTTTCCGAGTTCAAAACTTTTGCAGCAAACACGTGGGTAAAAACGGTAAGTAACGATAAAAACATGCCTTTTGAAAAATCCTGAAATCAGTAATCAGTTTTTTGTATTACAAATTACCTACTGCCTTCAGTATTCTTGATACTTTGTAATACTTCTCGAACTGAATAAAGTCAGCATCTTCTACATATTATTATATGTAACCGTATGTTTTATTTATATCAACCATTTCCCTCGACATAGAAGGGGCTGTTGTCATCAAGGAACATAAATTCAACTACGGCTAGGTTTTTATAAGCATAAACGTCACGGAACTTAAGGGTTGTACTCTCGAACCAATTATTTATTTATAGAAGCTTTATTGTACACCAGAAAATGCATAATAATTAATAATTATCCTAATGAAAACAAGTGCGGAGCCTCCTAACACAGGTATTGTTTGCCTAAAAGGAGGCTCCCAACACAATGTATTGTTTTATGAAGCTTTTTGTGAAACTAAAGATATTTTTATACTTTTTATAATCTTTCCATAACCATATTGGTGTAAACTTTATTATTGACACTGCCTTTTTGCTGTAGTAGTCGCAAGCGCTAATGCTGAGCATGATGCCCTGGTTTCGATTTCAAGGTCGGGCAAAGTGATAATGGGTTTTTCTATCCGGCATTTCTCAGTAGCAGCCCGGAGTTTGGATGTGCCCAGTTGATGGCAATATCGTCGCCCCCTATTAAATGGGGCTTAACCTTAACTGGCGAAAAGAAGGTGAGCTAATACAGGTAGGCTTGTGTCCAACCCTTCGGGGAAACAAGTCGTGATGTTATGGTATCTTACTACTTTCGCTCCATAATTTCATAATTTCTGTTACTCAGCTGCATCCGGTTAGACTGGAAGCCGACCACAACGTAGTTGGGATAAGGTTAGGCAGGTGATGATGGTGTAAACTACTTTATTAATTTATAAAAGGGAAATAAGTCATGAAAAAAACCAATAGGTTTATGATAATATTTTTATTTTATTACCGTCCACTTTTTCAAATAATAAATACCTATACAAACTATCAAGTATTTGATGTCATACATATTTATCTATTCATTTAAATCGATAATTTTTTATTTATTTCCACATCCATGTTCCATAAAATAATATACTCTGATGATTTATAACAATAGAAGACTATCGTCGTATAGAACACATCTACATAGCAATAAAGAATGACAGATCTAAGATAGGTACCTTATTACGTTTACAAAAAGATAACAACAAAATGCAAAATACTATTATTCTATTATTAGGTAAGTACCTAATAATAGAATAATAGTATTTTGCATTTTGTTGTTATCTTTTTGAAATTCGAAATTCTTTTTTCGTTTAAATGATTAAGAGGGTGCTGGTTAGTAGGTACTACTCACAAGTGTGAGTAGTACCTACTAACCAGCACCCTCTTAATCATTTTGAAACAGATTACTGATACATTACTTCAGATGTTCGAAAAATATGTGTGCTCAACAACGTAAATAACGCAATGAATATTGTTGAACTGTCAAAATGAAACAGATTATGATTGATCGTGTGTTACGCAATTAGGGAGCTGCACCCTTATTGCGTAACACACTATCAATCAGAATCAATGTTGTGGAACTGCCAAAATGAATGCGATTCCTACTGATAGTATATTAGGGAATTACCCCTCTGAGGGGTTCACTAGCGTTGCAACATTCACTTACGTTGCTGAGCACACAAAGCACACCCAGAAACATCAAACTTTATCAAAAAAACTCCTTCCGGAATTAATTACAAGCTTATGTATAGGTAATCTTTATGGGAATAAGATTAACTAATAAGATAGAATCTTAATAGTTAACAGTGATGAATAATATATTATGTCATGGAAAGTAACTAAGTACTTAAGCGTGTCCCAGGAAAAATAAAATAAAAGTTACCCTACTTAGAAAGAGTGGGTCTGCTCATAGACAGCGAAATAGCAATACATATGGATATAAACAGCCACATGAGTAGAATCTACTTATGTGGAATAGCTTCAAGTAGGTATTTGAAGTGTGGTCTCCATTTTTACCTATATATAATGGCTCACACTTGTTCCGAATTGGCGTGATATACCATGAATCGTCATAGATGACGTCATGACTTGCGCCATTTTGCGATAGGTAACACCAATCATGCGATAAACTAAATATCACCGTGAGCGATGTCAAAATGACAGTTATGCTGTTTTGTTTTGAGTCATAGCCTAACTTTAGCTGCATAGATTTATCAGAAATAGTGCTTCTGGCGAGAGTCGCAACCTAACCAAATAAGACAAAATTTCTGGTGTATACAAGTTTTATATGATGTAAATAGGTTTTAATATTATATTGGCGCGTTCACGTGCGTTCCATAATGTTGATAAAAATGACAGGTCCCAGCTGTCATAATCGTGATAATCTTTTAGCGGAAATTCGGAAAGCCATTTATTGATTTGAGCACTCAGTCGCTCACAGCTCTATTTTTCTAATTCGGAAAGCGGCCTTGCATTGGATTACGTTTCGTTATCCACGTACTTTTATCGGCCTTATTCATAAAAAGTTATCGAACATCTAAACCGGACTATCTCAGACCGCAAGAGTACAAATAACTGCTACCGCCATGAACTGCACTATGCTGCAAAAATATAATTAATTAAATTATGAATAATTGTTATAATTAATAAAGCAAATAAAACTTTATTATTCATAAAAGATCATGGATAACATTGACAATATCTTCACATACTGTGCATTTGTGTACGCACCTTAATACGTGGTGTCGCGTGTACATTGTTTAGTTTGTATAAGTTTGATGTAAGTTTGTTAAGTGGCAGCACTCAGCTACGATCTAGGGCGTTATGTCTGTGGGGTGGGGCGCTACGCTAGGAGTACCCTATACTATATCGTAGTCTGTGGCTAGGAGTAATACTGTTCTGTGTACCGGGCGCTACCCTTTTGCGTCCCTGTCTTGGTCGTCAACCGTCACGGGACACGGACTAGATTTTAAGTCATTAGTTTATTCCGTCCCAAGTCCCAACTAGTTTAATTCGTTTTATTACCATGTTAACGTGTGTACCTATCTAATTCTAAACTTTAAGACGTGTGTGACAATAAATAATCATACTACCAACAAGTTGGAGTTTCACTTCCGCTCTTCGACCACAACCTCACCTCTTAACAACTTAAGAAGACACAGGTAGAATACCTTTCACCTACGTCCCCAAACTACAATTACAATAATTGATAGCTAACGATTAATCGCATTTGATCGTTTCGGGGGGACGAAATATTAAAAAAAAAACACTCTTGCTTAAGGCATGACCGCCGCTCGCAATCGTTCATTTTGTTTCGTCGATTGTAAACAGTTAACGTTAATAGGTTGAAAGGAGACCAACACGGTTGTTATAACTAGTTCGTTGATTCAACGCCCATCGCCAATTTTTTTTTTTTCTATAAAATTAGCGTTTTGTTTGTGCAGAATTACAAGTTTTATTCATTTCTGGCAACAATACTCTTGACATAACTACTGAGTCTTTCAGTGACGCATTCAGTGGCCATTTTGTGAAAAAATATATTATGCGACCAAATTCAGACACTTTCCATCACGTCTGTTTTCCACGTAAATAGTGAACTTCTTAAATAGTTAACCCTTTTCGCCCGAACTTCAAGCCAATCAAATCGATATTCACTTGGCTTTGTGTTGGTACCACGCATTAGGGCGATCCTAGCGGTCTGACCGTATTTTTCTACCCAAGTAAGTGTTCTTCATTTCCAAGCTTATTACGACTCACCAAGATGACGAACCTAATACAACAGTTAAGTCTAAGTAGTAGTAATTACAATATTGACTACGACGCCGCTGGTGTGGAACCCCCTGCTGTGGAGGAGCGCGATAGCGTGTCGCTGAGCGCTGATGAAAGCTATCAGCAGAGCCCAGCTTTGTCGGCTTCGGACGCCGAATGTTACTCTCTGAGCTTGGGTGCCGGGCCTCTGTGGTGGTCCTGATGTTCCGGCTGACGGCTCGGCACCGCCCGGAGGGTTGAATGGCGGGGCCGCGAGCCCCGCTACCCCATCAACACCCAGCCACGACGACAACTGTGACTTGTTGAGTGCCCTGCTATGGACAGGTGCGAGTTCACTCGCAAGCAGCGAGGAGAGTCTCATCAGCGACTTGGAAGTACCGGTTCAGGCTCACCCAGCCTTCGACCAGCCACGCAGGGAAGCGACTCTCATCAAGATCCTCGAGCGCAAGGACAGACAGCCCGTTAAGGTGGATTTTCAAATCTATCTCACTGAGAACACTTTCAACCACTGGGAAGCTGTGGTTCATGGAGGCACTATCTACCTGCGCATGCCGGATGTACTCCAGTCAGGCAGCAAGGAGAGCTTCATGGTACTGCTTGACTTTGCTGAGGAGAGGCTTGGTTGTAACAACTGCATCATCTGCGTGCAGAGGAGCCGCCCGGACCGCGCAACAATGCTCCGCACATTTATGTTCATGGGTTTCCAACTAATGCCGCCAACCTCCCCCCTGATGCCCCAGGGAATCAACAATCCTGAGTACATATTCTTGCACTACAGTATGAAGTAAAACTCAGAATATTCAAGTATCATAAAATTTAAAGCTAAAATAAATTTGTCTTGTAATCTTAGTATAACTTCGAGCTTGCCTGTTATTTCAAGACAATTTGATTTATTTGCCTGGTCTCGAAGGGAGTGAATGATGTGACGGTAGACAGAGGAGATTGAATTAAGAAAATGTGTTGCCACGCCCCTGAGTAACATGGAATAAGGGCAGAGAAATGATAAAATAGCCTCCCAGGCGATCGCTAGTATTAAGATAAATTAAGTTTAGTATCTAGGGTCATACTGTGTTATATCTGACTCTGACTCTCACTCTCTGACTCTCACTTTACCGCTTTTTTTTTTAAATAACCTTCTTCTGAAAATTTTGCACACGTCTTCAGCAAAAATAGCATGTGCATCTCACTTAAACATTCCGAATCTCACTAAAACACCCATGGTGTTAGTTTAGAAATTTGTAACTGTAGTATTATTACTCTTGTTTATTAATATATAGAAGTAATTATTGGTTCATTACTGATATCTAATGTCGCGCCTGCCATGTACCTATGTATTAGATGTAAATCAGGCTACATGTGGCTTGATTTATCAAAATAAAATAAAAAAATACTTTGAGACTTGGACTTTTTTATGAAACCAATTATTCTTATTACTTGAATTAAATTATTATACCTACTGGCGACGCGTCATCTTCGCACTGTTGTAAGACTTCAAATACATCGAGTTTTCTTTATTATATTAATATAATGTTTAATATTAACATATACACATCAGGATTCGTAAAAATCCAATATGTATAATAATTTTCAAAATATCTGTATAATAAATACCTAATATTTGTCATAATTATATCCAAAATATTGTGTAAGTGGTTTGTGATGTTTTTAGTTGTAGAATAAAAGTTTGTGTGTGATTTGTTGCTTTTTTATTTATTGTATAAACAAAACTATTTGAGTCTGCTGAATAATAATCAGTATTACCAGTTACCATATGGTAACTGGTAATACTGATTATTATTCAGCTTATCATGCTTATGATAAAGCTATTATCATGATTATGATAATTATAAAATCATGATGTATGATTATTTTATATATTATTATAATGATTTTAAAAGTGTCCATGGAGTTTCTTGCCCATCTTCTCCATGGTACCTACTACGCTTTGCAATGGGCAACTAGCTTCATCTTTCTAACTCACCAACCTTGACAATTCAAAAGTGCCTGTAATTGGTTTATTTGAAATAAATTGTTTTGAGTTTGACCACTTAGGGCGAATGTCACCAAACTTTAATACCTAGAATAAGTTCTTAGCCTGAGAATAAATTTTGAATTTTTGACAGATTTTCCATAATAGAATTGTCAGATGTAAATTTTATTCTCCAGTTAAAAGATATCTGACTTTGGTCAAATCAGCCCTTAATTGATTTTATGTGGTAAGACATTATTATTCAACAGACTATTTTTTTTGTCTTGAATGTGTTATGTTTCTCATAATATAGAAAACTATGAATTGAAAGGGGAAATACCTGTTATAAAATTAGCTAAAACAAACTCTATGTTGTGTTCGTGAATTGGTAGGGTGTGCTTTTCAAAGGCGCAACCACGGCGTTATTTCAAAAAAAACCTGCCAAGATTTCTATAATTTGCAAAAGTTGATTCCCAAAACCATAAATTTGTTAAAGTTATGCATAAAAAGTTATATGGGTTTGAACGTGGCCGCGCCATTGAAACGCGGAGAACCGCGCGGCCATGGAGATGTATAAAACTAAGCGTTGCAGACTTGAAACTTTGGTAAATAATACATATAATTTGTAAAAAAATTGTAAAAATGTAGGTAAAATCCTATGTTTATATTTTAGGAGCTGTAACCCCATGGCCGCGCCATAGAAACTATGAAAAACACATTGCCGATATGTTGCTAAAGAAGCGTCGCAGACATCCTTCGATCAACAATTTGATCAAAGCAGACGTCCGAAGTTTTTTTGTAAAATCCAGATTTTGTATTTGTCAAAAATGGTAAAAATACAACAAAAATCCTAGGTTTATATTTCAGGAGCTGTAAGACCTCATGACCGCGCCATTGAAACGGTGAACAACACGTAATCACCGATATCTCGCTGAAAAAGCATCGCAGAGGTCTGAAGTTTTTTGTAAAACATTTGAAAATATACAAAAAACATATTAGGTATATAATTTAGGAGCTGCAGCACGATATCGCAATACGTTTTATAAGTTTCGAACCATGGGTTATTGTTTACACACAAACAAACAAATTAAAAATCTAGGTTTTACATAACCTTCAGGCGTCTGCGATGCTTTTTCAGCGAGATATCGGCGATAACGTGTTTTTCATCGTTTCAATGGCGTGGCGGTTATAGTCTTACAGCTCCTAAAATTTTAACCCAGGATTTTTTTCTATATTTTTACAAATTCAATCTATTATTTACCCAAATTTCATGTGTCTGCAACGCTTTGTTTTAAAGATCTTCGTGGCCGCACGGTTCTCCGCGATTCAATGGCGCGGCCACGTTCAAACCCTTATAACTTGATAACCATAACTTTGACAACTTTTTGGTTTTGGGAATCAACTTTAACAAATTTTGGCTAGGTTTTTTTTATATCGCCGTGGTCGCGCCATTGTAACGTACACATAGGAGGTACCCGAAACTTAGTGTATATATTGTTGTAAAATTATGTATTACTTGCCACTAAAGTTAGGTAATCTAAATTGTGCTGCTGGGGAGTTTGTTGCGCCACTTCTTCCCAGCCAAAGCATTAGGAAGTGGTGAAGGGCGGGCGTTTTGGCGGACTGTCTATGTAATTTTGACGTTCAAAAAGTGCTGATTCTCAGCCTCTATAGTTTGATTAGATGACTTTTGATTTGATTTGTAGCATTTTGTCAAGTGTTGCTGGGGTAAACTTAACTGCAAATAGACAATGTTTATCAATTAATAAAGATATATCAGCGGCTCGTGGCAGTCGTACTAAGTAATTAATACCAGCCGTAATGGTCGATCCATCGAGTTAAGCTGCGCTTATCAGGGTTGGTCTGTGGATGTGTGGCCATCTCTACCTACATACCGAGACTCTTCCGTGCGTCGGAAAACACGGTTCCCGACTGTCCTATGTAGATCTTTGACAGTCTTTACAGGTCGTCAGAAGCCCGAAAGTCTGACAACCAGTCTTACCGAGGGGTATCGTATTACCCAGTACCTAACTGGGTTGTGGAGGTCAGACAAGCAGCCGCTCCAAGTAAAATACTCATATTCAGCTGCATCCGGTTAGACTAGTATTCGACCCTAGCATAGTTAGAAAATAGACTAGGCAGATTGATATTGTTTTGCTAGGTATATCAACGACCCTAATGCACAGGTTCACGGGCAATAAATTCCAATAATTATTAAAATCTGTTCACTAGGCAACGACTTAGCGAAACTTACAACAATTCGAAATAAGATCCTCCTTTTCTGAAATCTGTTCAAATCACATTCTGGTGTTTCGCTAAAACACATTTGTTTTTTGGATAATAAGGTCTTTGTGGGAAAAAATAAAGTTTATATCTGCGACTGAAAACCTTTTATAAAAAAAAAAAAAAGTTTATATCTGCGACTGAAAACCTTTTATAAAAAAAAAACAAAGTACCTATATCAAAAAGTCACAAGATAAAGCTTAGATTTCTGTTTCTATTGAGACTTGGATGGATGAGAACTGAACTTTGTAATTTATTCTCGTTCCAAAAGAATTAAAATCTTATAAACGAAAATTCGCGCAACAGTAGGTACTTCGTTACCTACTAGGTACTTATCTAGCGAGTAATTTTTATATGACAACATTTCAATAAATCTCTCTGGGTTTTGTACGGCACGCGGTTAGGGCGTCGAAAAATCGATAAATAACTACTTCAAATAAGATTCAAAACTTCAAATTAAAGAACCATTGAGCCACCTGCAATATTATTATGCAGACATTAATTATTAGATACCCGTCAGGGCAGATAGGAAAGTTATTACGTAGTAATTAGGTATTGATTTCTATCACCTATCATTATACCTATCTACATTTGTGTGAGAAGGAATGCGAGGGTGCATTATCTCTTTTATCTAGAGTCAGCCTGTGCACATTCACAAGGTTCTTATGGATCATAAGTGTGTATTTCCTTTTCACTGAGGCACTTTTCCATGTCCACCGGCAAGTTTGACTTAGTGCCATGCAAATCTCTAATATCTAAGCTACTAATTCAGTAGTACCACATTTTGTGCGGTCACACTACTTCTTTTCCTTGAGGTAAGTTGTAGTAACAAAATGCAAGAAAAATGTTTATTCTTGTTTTACAATTTAAATTTATACATATACATACTAACATATGGTACCCACCAGTACCTATTGTGTTTTCCCCAAAAACATTTTACACAATAATCAAAACAACACACATGGAAGCCTTTAAGTTCTCATTGTGAAAAATGACAGCTCTGTTCCAAAACAGGATATCAAACTTTGTAGTGATTGCAGAAAGATGTTCGGGAACGTCTAGCAGCATGGACAGTTTGTTAGCACGCTTGACTTCTTTCAAGAAGTTTATACTTGATGCATTGGGCTGTCTTCAGCAGCAGTTGGAGGCACTGGCAAAGGGTCTCAACTTATTACAATATGGTCTCATCCAACAGGCCAAGGAAGATACAGCGATTTTGTGGTGTCGTCTGACACTGACCGATTTTACAGTTGCTGATATCAGGCAGTGTCACCAGATGGGAAGTCATGCAGGTGTTAGCAAGCCCAGGCCCATTCTCTGCAAGCTGAGGTGCGTCGGTGTCTAACTGAGATAATGTCTGGATTGATAAACTAAGTTGAAGGGCACGGTTACTATAGTGACAGAGCTCCGAAGCGACGAGATCGCGGCTGCGCGTGAGACTTGGCGAAACCAATTGCTGGGCTAAGCAGGGCCATATAATTATCTAAGTTCCTCGCACTGACGTCATCGCATCACGGGTCACGGCATCGGCACCGAGATAATTTCCTGGATGACCTCAATAAAATCGAGCAGGTCAGTGAAAAGGCCATGTCTTCTTCAGCATTGGTGTCATTGCCGTCTCCAACACCGGCACCGAAGGAGGCTCGGCGTGCTGCCGCGAAAAAGAAGTGATTCCATGCACATTTTAGTCAGTTTTCTGCCCTTTAATGTTGTACACATGTAGCGTTTGTTTTGTACATTTAGTGAGCGTTTGTTTGTATTTACATTTTCAATCCTACTTTTCTGTCTGTCAGCTGTCAGCTCAATATGCACAGACTATAAATATGGGAGGTCATGTTAGGTGTAATTGTATTTTCAATGCTTTCGTTCGGTAACCAATATGTTAGTTTTGCTTTTTTCGATATCATTTTATTATTTTTACGTGATAATTTAAGTATTTTCTACTTCATCCCAACTTAAATTTTTATATATAGTATCTTTCCGTTACCCTGATGATGAAACTATTGGTTTGATTTAGCTTTTATTTGTGAAAACCTAGGAGTAATAGTGTTCTGTGGTGAAAACTCACCTAGCAGGTGATTTAATTAATTGCCCTTTTTAAATTTACTATTTTAGGTACTAGTTTATTTACAATTATTATTGTCATAATAGTGTCGATGTCAGATAGCAATGATGGCAGCGACACCGACTTTTTGTCGGCTTGTAGTAATGACAGCTCTCGTCCACCTAAATTAATCACAGTCATATAAAATTATGACGCCTAGTAATAAATAATCCCACCAAAAATATTTCATGGCTACCAAGACTTGATTAACGCTTTCACGGTTAAAAAGTTATCAGATCGATGTGAAGACAAGCCCAACTTGATGGCTTCGAAACAGCCAAGCTGAACATCTTCACCAAGATGTACTGTACTGTTCACAACTAGCTTCATCTTTCTATCTCACCGACCTCGACAATTCAAAAGTGCCTGTAATTGGTTTATTTGAAATAAATGCTTTGGGTTTGAGTTTGTAAGGTTTGAAGATTTAGGCGCACTCGTCTTGTCTTATTACATAGGTACCTACCACGATCTAACTTTAAGAGGCCGTATACGATATTTTACCGATTTAGCTGATTTACGTAATTTTTTGTAGACACGTGATTTTGACTGTATTTCCTTAAGGCCCATAGTACCCTCATCTCCGGTTTGTATGCTAAAGCACGACTGCCGCGCCCGCGCAAGGCACCTGTGAGCATTTATCTCAAAATGGGGATATTCCTTGGCAAATACTGATTAATTTACAATTGTGCTTCGCCGATTCTGTGGTACCTCTATCTATTTTTCAGTGTATTTTTTTTTTCCAAATACGAAGCCGTTTAGTAGGAGTATGGAATAGAAGCCAAAATATTGCGTGTTGGAAAATATTTTTTTACAGCAAAAGTATTACTTATACAAAATAAGTACTTCCGGCAAAATGATCTATATGAATCTATAGCAAAATCATATATTTTTCAAATCATCAAGACAAGCCGTTAATGAGCAGTAGGGTTCATAAAGTGACCGTGTTACGCTACCAAACGGGACGTAGGCCCTTAAGTCTCTATAAGTTTGCATACACCACATGAACGCTCATTTCAATTACCTACGATCTAACGAATGAGCTACTTTTTAACCGACTTCAAAAAGGAGGAGGTTCTATGTTCGACTGTATGTATTTTGTTTTTCATTTTTTTTCTGTCTCCTTTTTCTTACAATCTGTCACTATCTATTAGGACATTTCGTATTGCTTTTTCCATAATATACTATACTCCATTTGAAATAAGATTAGACATTTAAACAACCCTGTTTTACAGTCAGTTCAACCGATTCTGACTTCTATACCATAGGCATAAGGATGGTATTAAAAGCAAAAAAGTAGTTACAATACCAACTGTGTACTGCCGCTGCCATTTGTCATGCCACCAACAAAATATAAGTCAAAATCGGTTGATCGGACTGTAAAAAAGGTTTAGTTAAATGTCTAATCTTATTTCAAATGGAGTATATATTTTTTTGAAGTGTACTGGCTGCTGTGGCCGTTTCGTTACTACAAGAACTATCGGTTAACAGAAAAGTAATGAACAGTGGATACCTACATTTTTCACCTTACGCCCATGTGATGATGTGAATGTAGCGAAATGGCCAAGCCACATATTTTGACTAAGGTGTAGAGTTTGTGAGGTACAAGGAGTCGGGGAGGCAACCGCCTCGACGCCTATATCGCCGAAACCCCATCTGCTTAATTTAAGGCAGGCGGGAACTTGGGGTCCCGGGCGCCCAGAGTGGGGAGTCTGACCGCTCACTGAATGACCTCAGGGAAGAGAGCGCACAGTGGTTACGTGCTGCCTTACACAGCGCTAGATTTCGAGGAGACCCCATTACAGTCTCCCCAGAGATGTGCCCTAACAGGCGTTGCACAGAGGGGGTTCCGGATTGGTCTTCTGAGAGGTAACGGTACCCCTTACCGTTACTTCTCGGGTTTTTGGATGACCACCGGGGTGGTTTTAGTGAGGTAAAAATCCCACACTCCCCGGTGTTTTCCCCAAAGACCCCGGCGCCTTTTGAAAGTTTCCCCCAAAACAAAAAAGGCCTTGTAGAGTTAGGGCGTGTAGAGTTAGAAGCTTGGCTCTACATGAGATCTGATAACTTTTTGACAGTGCGAGTCAATGGTCTCGCCTTGGCAACATTTTACATGAAAATGTTTTTGGTGGGATTTCACTTTTTTTTGTAATTTGCTTGTGATATTTTTTTTTGGTTTTTATTATTTTGTTATTTTTTTAAAATTACACTAGTCAGCAAAAAAAACTGTTTGGTTCCTGCGATTTCTTTTTGTTTCTATCTCAAATTGACGCGTATTTTTTAAATAGGTATAGGAACAATTATTCTCTAACAGCTTTTGTTTTTGAGGTAGGTACAACAATAATTATTATTCTCTAACAGCTTTTGTTTTTGAGGTGAAATCTTTTAAAAGATCATTTGATAGTGTACAAAATAAATTTTGTTAAATTTAATTTTCTGTATTTTTTTGTCAAAATAATAAAACTGTATATTTAAAAAAGTAAAGTTGTTAGCAATCTCCCAGTATTTTTTTCATAGTCAGGGCCATAGAAATACCCAATAACAGAAAAAATAAATAAAGGAAACGAGACTTGTGTTGACCAGTGTTATTTATAATAACAAGAAATCCCTATATCAGCGATCTTCACGTATGTTACCAGTCGCCCCCACATGGATTGCCACCAGGTGGCAATTGGGATAAAAAATCCCAGTTGCCACCGGGTGGCGTTGGGGGGTAAGAAAATAAAACGACTAAAAGTAAGTACATAAACCATTACCGAATGCGATCTGATAATCGACGGTGGAGGAGGAATCCAAACCACCGTATATTTTAATGTAGGTAATAGTTAGTAATCAATGAGATGCCGCACGCCTGTTCTTATTTTAATTGTATGAATGTTAATACGTTACCTGAAGTTTTCGGGGGAGGTTTGAACCCCCAAAACCCTCCTGGCTACGCCAGTGTTAGGAAGTGCCCTAAGAATTTTGATGAAAAATATATATTATTATAAAAAATGCCGCTAGGATGACGTATTTTAAGCGGAAACAGTTTTTGTTGAATAGCTCCTCAATGGATGGATCCACAAATTTGTATTTACCATACACAATTACACGACGTCATACACATATCTGTTTCTGAAATTAAGAAATTCGACAAGTTTTCGGTGCGACTACGCACACCATTTGACAGGCAGACTGCGCAAGTACCTACCTATATCGTAACGTATTTATATTTATCAGCATAATCGTCTCCATCAAAGATCCCACAGCTGGGACCGAAGCCTCCTCTCTGTGATATCCCAATTACGCGTGTGGTTATCATAATGTGACAATATATTATTATCTAGTTCGGGTTAGTATCAGTCTTACCAAGAGGTATCGTCTTACCTAATAACAGGATTGTGGAGGTCAGATAGGCAGTCGCTCCCAGTATGGTATCCCGCTGCTTCCGGTAAGAATGGAAGCCAATCCCAACCTAGTTCGGAAAAGGCTAGGCGGAAGACTGTGTTGCTACATCGTTGCGCATAGGGTTGCCAATAAATCCTATATATGCACCCAGTCTGCTTCTGCTGACTCAGTGTGGCTATAAAAAAGTAATGTGCGTAACAAAAAGAAGTTGCTATATGAAAAATAAAACAATTAAGTAATTTACACATTTTAATATATTGCCAGGATTATAGATGTACATACATATGTACTTACTTATACATAGTATTAGTGCTACTTGACATATATATTATTTATAACTTCAAAATCGCTAGAGGAAATCATCAAATCTTTTAAAATTAGTTGATTACAGAAATATACAGTAGACTGCATGTCTGTGGTAACACGTCTTTGACCTTCAGCTGGCCAGTTCAGACAACGGAAAACTCTCCGGCCTCAATTCAAACCGAGCGAAACCGAGCCGCCAGCCGACGGTGTCGATATATATACAATGTTATACTTAAGGCTATGGCTATACGGTCCTGTTTTCAATGAAGCCAGTAAATTTTTCCGTTCTATCCGAACTGACCCTAGTACGTAATTCCAGTATAATGAGAGGTCAGCTTATAGTGGTTTAGTTACCTCTGACGTTAGTCTACCGTACACAATGTGGTTGGTAGTTATTTTAAATATGTATTAGGTACGAAGTTTCTATGTAAACCGATGCTTGCGTAAGGTTATTGTTTATATGTTCGTCAGGAGTAATTCGTTGGTAGAATCAGATTTAGTCAATTATCGGTAAATGTCGAATGCATTCAACTTGATTCGCAGCTTCCGTCAGTTATTTTAATCCGTAGATTTTGTGAATAAATGTAGCAAGTTTAATATAGTAAATATTATCGTCGATTCTCGTTGGATCAAAGAGTTTCAGTGAGTCGCACCGTCATCTTTGGCCGATTGATCGAGTCGATTAAACATTGTTTCTCGCTGAAATATCATTTATAAGTTTTGTCATACGTTATTGGCATCTTGAACTGACGCATGTAGCCTATCAAAAGACCCAGACAACATCAGAAACAAGCAGAGAGACCAAACGAACGACCAATATGACGTCATATTGTAACAAACAAACTAACATCACGACAAAGAAAGAATCGTCCCCTACAGAACGGACTTCCCGAAACAAACGACCAAGCTTTGAAACGTTGTCTAACATCCACTGAACATTATACGTCCTCCGTTTTAAACGCCACATTATTAAATGGCTTATTTTGATACTGATTAGTTAGCCTTAGAATATCCGTCAGATTGTTTGTTAAACTGTTGAGAAAGTGCAATGTGTGACCACGTCGGTAATCGATAGATACAAGACAACTCATTTTAAATCGTAGCATCAGTTGTGGTCAGAAAATCTTATTTCTCACAGGAATCGGTCGACAAAATTATATATATATCTGTTATTACATAAGAATCCTTAACAAAGTAACATTATCATGTATTCCCTAGACGTTACATTTATAAGCAGGGTAGTTACAAATAGAAGTTTGGCAATCGATTGTTTTATATTTTTTCTACATTGTCTAAAAATTAACCAATGACAACAAGGTGTTGTTTACAAATCATAATACTGCCTTTTGCAAGGATCAATAAACATTCAGTATGTGTGGTGGGCGCCATTCATTAGGGTGGAGGCAGTGGACTTGTTCTGAAATGTCGCTAGTGATGTGCCTTACAACCACGTTGATATCGACAAACAATTCGTAGGGTTGCTACCTCCATTGGGGAACGAGGACCGAGAGTCGATCGTCGAAGAGTCAATATTGTATTTAATATTGTAAAGACCAACGGCTTAACGTAATTTCCGTGGCACAGAAAGCACTTTAAGCTGTTGGTCTCGGTCGTTGCGGCTCGACAGAAGCCTGAAAGTCTGACAACCAGTCTTACTAAGAGGTATCGTGTTACCCAGTAACTGGGTTGTGGAGGTCGCTCCATGTAAATACTGGTATTCAGTTGGTAAGACTGGAAGCCGACCTCAATAGTTCAGAAAAGGCTAGGCAGATGTTGATTTATTTGGATTAGTACATATAATAAAATATACATAGTGGCAAGACGATGTCTCGGAAGGATACGAGGACGGGGAATACTGAATGTGTGAGACACGTTAAGAACACGATCTCCATTATTATCCATAATTAACACCTTAACTAAAAATTTTATAAAAATAATTTGCTCAATTAATGTTTACGAAATAACGTCTCCCCAATAGAGGTACAATTATTATTAACTAAAGGTACTTTTAATAACACTAATTTTAAATATTCGTAAACTTACTAACTAGTATGTAGACATGTATTTACAGTTTGAATATTCGAAATAATAAACTAAAATGGAATAACTTTTAACATAAAGTTTTATATAGTTGCGCGGGCGTTAATGGTATTTAGTGATGCGACTAAAATGTCAATTGTTAGCCGTTTAGTCGATTCTTACATTGGTTAGTTGGATTAGGTGATCTTGCGAGTAGATTCACTGATCGTCTTGACAGTTCACGCCCGCGCAATTTCTTTTCAAAGTGAACAGTAGTCCTCTAGTAGTACTAATGAAATAAAACCGTCCCTAACCTTTTTAAATAACATTTGTTCTATTGTGAGCTGCCTCAACGAGCACTAAGAACACAGGGATCGGTTTGGTATAAAATAAAAATATAAACTATAGGTACATATAAAATAATCTGCTGAGAAATGCAGAAAAAAGAAATACTCAAGCGGCGTACGATAGTTTTGTACAATATATATATATATATAAAATATAACCTATACTTTATAATTACATCTAAAAAAAGAATAAAAGATAGGTTTCGAATAATTCACTTATTCTGACGGGTAATAACAGAGTTTTCATAACGAGAGTAAACGGAATAGAATGTCTTCAATTCTGGTGGGCCTACTGTCTAAGTGCGTTAAGGCTCCCGCAGACCGGCGCGATGAGACTCTAGATGATCAATTTCCATGAATTTTCATAGAAATTGTTCCAAAAGAGTCGCGTCGCGCTTGCCTGCGGGGGGAGCCTTTAACGAAGATACGGGTCCGCCCTCAAGTAGTTCGATATTTCGGAGAGAACCCTACTCCCGATTTATAAACTTTTTCGGACGGACAAAACAAATCGGGAGTAAGGACAACTGACAAAATCGTGTTGTCTTTCATTCTTAGTTCGGACCCCGAACTAATCTTATATTCTTAGGTGATACGGAGTAGGAAACGCCCGTAACTTCGTCCAAAACTACGGATTTCGTGCTTTGTAGACCCCAGAGTATTCATCGTCATATTGCTTCCCATCGCCCACTTCCCACATATCTACCGCAACCCGAGATGTAATTTAAGGATGAAAAATTTTGTTTTCTTTTTTTACCTAATCTCGTTCTTGTCCTCACAATGCTCTTTCTTAACGCTGTCCAATTTTGTCCTGAAATTATTAATTCAATTAAGTTCAAAATGTTGACTTGGGTCCCCAACCCTTAAACTAATATTATCTGAGGCGCACCGCGCATGCATCTTTATTTCCTTTTAATATACTTATGATAACATCACGCCATCAAGCGTTAAGCAGAGGTGTACCCACATTAGGTACCCCTGCATTTGGGATTTTTTGAATTTATTTTGTTTAAATGTGTATTTTATTTATTACATTTTTAGCACCTTTTGTAATTCACCGCTACGTTCTGCGTCTAGTGCGGACAGTCCTAGGCAATTGTGCCAAAATAATTACTAACAGAGGCCCTAGTGTGGGTTTTTTACAACCATCTCGACTTTACGCATGGACCGCGGTCGGCGCTGTGATTAGCCCTGGCTTGGTGACGGAGAAATCGGAGCGCCGAACGCAGTGGATGCGTTAGATCGAGATGGTTAAATGAAACTCGCACTAGGGCCACAGAAGTTGTAGTAATTCCACGCGAAATTTTACGACTGGAGTATTTCAAATCAAGATTTAGAGGCAAAACGCAGTCTTCCACTATACTCCATTTACAATACAATTAGACAGAAGTTAAAAAAGGTTCTTTTTAATGTACACTTTGTAACAAAATTACATTAAACGTGTTGCAGTTACAATTAATGACAAATTTATTAAAATTCATATAAATATTAGCTGTCATACTGTATTGTAATCATGTGTAACTATTTATCTTATGAAATTATGTAGATTTCATTTATATAATTATTTAATTTCAATTTAAAATTAAAGTGTCAATTCTAAAAACCTAAAAGAAGCAGGAGTGAAAAATACCGAGTAACTAAATTAGTTGATGACGACGAAGTTTTACCAACGTATTGTGTGGGTCAAAAGTTGTTATTTAAAATAAAGTATTGTGAAAAAATAATACCTTTAATCTTAATTAGATTTAAATGATCATGTGATTGTTTGTTTCATTCATTCGTTTTGTTGTAGGTTTTTAATGTGTGATGAAGATGTTATTATAAATAGAACGTTATTTAAAATAAAATTAGTTTTACTTCGTTTATCTCAGTATTTAGTACTGTCTTAAATCTACATAAAAAAGTTATAACTTTGAAATAAAATGTTTTGCACTCCTGCTTCTACGAGCCTGTTTTTTCTAAAGCTATAATAAATGGGGTATAGGTGCCCATGATTGGTTTAATAAATACATCAGTAAAATTCACATACTGACAATATAGTCTAGTGACTGGTCACCACGCCACATACGAATGGCTCGTCGTCAAACCGTACATTCAATTCAAATAATTTACGTCCAGTTTGTTAGAAATAATTCATAATTTTAAATAATCAAAATAAAATATTGAAATGAAAATCACTACACAATAAAGAAATGCATTGCAAAAATAAAATAATTAAAAGTATATTTAAAAGGTAATCTCCCGTGTGTGCTGTTGACTCACTTCCCTGACAACTCACACAATACAAATAGCCTACCACTAACACGATCTAATCCATAATCCCTAGACAATCTCTAAATCGAGAATAAGCTCATTCATTCGTTTTGTAAAGATAAAAAACTGATCGTAAACTTTTAATTAAAAATGGAAAAAATATTTAAAAAAAAAGTGCGTGAGTTTTTAACACGTGATATTTAAAAATTGACTTTCATTTCAAATAAAATACACTTAGGATTTAAGTTGATTTTTTTAAAATATTCTTTTCTTAGTTTTTTACACCGATTTATGTTCGAGTGCGCTAAACACTGACTGTACAGTCAGATGAATGATTCGTGCAGATAAAAATGGTGGCACTCGCTCGCCACTTTTATTTTTTGACAAAGTGCAATTTCTAGGGTGATTGATTATCAATATTTTTCGGGTCGATTCCGATACTCATCATCGTCATCATTCGCCTGCCCATATCTTAATTAATTTGGGGTCGGCGCAACAGTTGGGGGCACGGCAGTACCCCGCCAAGACGAGCCAAGCGGAGCGCAAGGGCATTCGTCGTTTTTTTTTACCCTTATAACTTAGGTTTGGATTATACCAAATAAACAAAATTCTCGGGATATGTTGTCAATAGACTTATTAAACGTATAAAATTTTAATTGCATAGCTCTTATACTTTAGATTTTATTGATATCTAAAAACACCCTGATTTCGTCACTGAGTCACTGATGATCATCAGAATTCTTAGGGTACTTCCTAATGTCCTAGAAAGCAGAAATTTGGTATGTAAGCTAGTATTAGTACACACACAACAAAAAAAAACTAAAAATTGGAACTTATATCCCCCAACCCCTTAAACTAGGGGACGGAAGTTTGTATGAGACTTCCGCAATTTTGACGCTAGAGGTCTGAAAATCGATATAGGGACTCCTTGTTGTTATAAATAATAATTAAAAAAATATATAAAATAATAATGTAACCCTTCATAAAAAAAAATAAAGAAAAAAAAATAGTCACAAGCAACTTACAAAAACAAGTGAAATCCCACCAAAAACATTTTCATGTAAAATGTTGCCAAGACGAGACCATATGACTCGCACTGACAAAAACTTATCAGATCTCATGTAGAACAAAGCTTCTAACTCTAAAAGCCCGAACTCTACAAAGCCTAACTTCACAAACTCTACACCTAAATACATTGGCTTGACCGTTTCGTTACTACATGAACTATTGTATAACAGAAAAGTAATGAACAGTAGATACATTTTTCACCTTACGCCCATGTGAATTTAGCGAAATGGCCAAGCCACATATTTTGACCAAGGTGTAGAGTAGAGTTTGTGAAGTTAGGCCTAGTAGAGTTAGGGCGTGTTAGAAGTTAGGCCTAGTAGAGTTAGGGCGTGTTAGAAGTTAGGCCTAGTAGAGTTAGGGCGTGTTAGAAGTTAGGCCTAGTAGAGTTAGGGCGTGTTAGAAGTTAGGCCTAGTAGAGTTAGGGCGAGTTAGAAGCTCGGCTCTACATGAGATCTGATAACTTTTTGTCAGTGCGTGTCATATGGTCTCATCTTGGCAACATTTTACATGAAAATGTTTTTGGTGGGATGTCTTTTTCTTCCGATACTCATAATAATATACTTTTATATTTCTATTATTCCCTAAGGCCTATGTTCAGCGGTGGACAGCTTTCGGCTGAAATGATGATGATGTTCATTATTCCCCAAAAATATTGTCACTCACCCCAGCGCTTGCAATACACCCAAGACTACCGGATAGTGAACGGTGGCGTCATACGTCTAAACACTAAAGTAGGACCAGTACAGCCAACTTCGTGATTAATTCAAGAAAACTGTTGTTCGAAGTTGGTTCAATACTTGTATGAAATAATCAATTGCTTGTGTTACAGTGGGTTTTCCGATATTTCTCTAAATAACGAAGACAATCGTCGAAGTACCGATTATCGTTTGGGAGTTCTTGTTCAATTGGAGTGACGGAATGTAGAATAAAGTTCTGAGGTTCGTATGAATCAGCACCCTAATTGCGTAACATACGATCAATCATAATGTTTCATTTTGACCGTTCAACAACATTCATTGCATTATTTACGTTGTTGAGCAGACACATTTTTCGAACATATGAAGAAATGGATTAGCAATCTGTTTCAAAATGATTCAGATTATGATTGATCGTGCGTTACGCAATTAGGATACTGTCCTTTGCGACCGAAATGAACTTAGAAACCTATTTGAGATTATGAGTAAAGATAAAAGGACTCTCGTTGCGTTTAAATTCAGTCTCGAAATAACATTTCGGTCGCAGTTTTTCGGTATAATATGTGTTGAGTAACAGACGAAATAACTAATCGTGATATGTCCCAAGAACTCCCTTTAGTTGTTAGTATACGACTAATCGCCTAACGATTACATGTTAAGTGGTACAAAACCAGTCTTACTCAAGTTCCGAATAGCCCGACTTTCATTAATATCCAGTTTGATTTAGTTAAACCTTTTTTCATACCGGATCCTCTTACTTATAAATTTAATAATTTGACGATTGAATAATACAATTTTGGGCGAGTTTGTAAAAAGGATTCGATAGAAAAATAAAAGGACTGATTTGCCACAATAGTGGCAACTGTTAAAGGTCATATTTGTGAAGAGGGAGGCCTCCCTCAGAGTGAAAATGCAATAAATAATTGCATTGAAGAATGTCTCGAACGCCTAACACTATCTCGGCTCCACATTAAGGCATAGACAAGATAATGTTAACCGTAGACAATAAACCAAGGATCCAGTATATCTTCACAAAGAACGTGAAAGTCGAGCGCGTGGAAGTGTTTAATGTTTGACGTATGAGTATACAATGAATCCGGCTAAAATGAACCCGAAGGTAATGGTTAATGGTTTGTACAGCGACCTCTTCAGCTGGTGCCAGCGCTCTGCCTCGCGCGCTTTCCGCTTCATGTGTGACACGCGCTCGGCCAGGTCGCGCGTGCGGCGCTTGCGCAGCGTTTCCGTGGTATCAGTACTAGGGCTGGAAAACATAACACACATGTTACAAACAGTCCAACAAACCAAACAATAATTTACAATAAAAAACATTGAATAGTAATCAAAATGAAATGAGAAAATGAAATGATGATGAAAATTCTTATTCTATTTTTTTTTCTGACTTTCTGTAGTGTGTTTTTCAAGATGTATTTTAGTCTGACAGTTCGCGAACTGGAGCGCTCAGTTTACTTCGCACCTCCTTAGTAAACTAGGTCGATTTTTTAGGTCGTAGCTCCAGATTCGAATCAGAGAAAGGCAGATCGTTCACTCGCTTGGCTACTGCCCCTGCATGCGTGCTCATATATTGTTAGTCCATAGTTAGCCATTAAACTATTTGCAGTGAGTATGTGAGCGCTACCGCTCACATACTCACTGCAACTACTACTAGTGAAGTCACTACATCGATTGGAGCCGCGCTTTGCCTCATTCTCACTATTACAAGTCGGTCTTATCGAACGAACTAAGGAATCAGTCCACGTAGTTCGTTTGTGGGAGCGCTCTTACGACCTAGTCCGCTCGCGAACTACACAAAAAAAGATACAATCTTCTTTTCGGTGTGTCAATGGCAATCTTTATAATGTCAGCCAAGAGTCTGCCTACGAGCTTGGCACCTTTAGTAGCGTCCATAATAAAATTGTTTTGTTGCCCTTTCTTCTTCATATTAATCTGTTCTTTGGAACTGGTTACTAGTTGGCAACTCAAGACTCAGACTTTTCACAGTTCAAAAAGGCAATTTATTTGGATTGATTTAAATAATTACTTTGACTTTGAAGGGCCATCTTCTACTGTTTAGTAAAGACAATGAAAACTCAGCTTGTTCTTAATTGAATGAGATCATAACAGCGATGATTTTAATGTGATTTAATTATCAAGATACTAATATTACAACAATGTGATGATGTACATCATAAACGAATAAGTAATAAGTACTTATTCGTTTTTTTTAATCTATAAAATAAGCAAGGCTCAAATTTTGAACAAAAAAAACTGCCATATGTCACAGAGGTTGGATGCTATTTCATGAGCTAAGGGGAATGTCTATTTAATTTTCAACCCTGTATTGTCGCCATACAGCAGCTTTTCTATTCCACTGTGGGCTTCACGACATTTATCTATTTGTACTTTTTAATGTTTTTTTTTTTTAAGAAGTGCTAACACATATATATTGTGAATTTGAAATGAAACTCTATGGTATCGGATCTAAGTACAGCGATGTGACAGTGCAGTGATGATGATCATATCAAATTGTGTGATGTGATGATAAAGACAAAGGACAGACAAGGGAAACGGACACTGATAATAATATTAATTATATTACCAGATTTCACAATTAAGTCTATAGCATAAAGGCTGAAATACACAAATAACGTTATTTTAATTGTATATACAGGGTGTAAGGGAGGCCGTCTGATTCTCGCACGATAACGGCAACATTTTAGCGAGTTTTAGAAAATCGGCCGGTTGCTCCGATGGCGATAGGTGGTGGACAACAAGTGAATGTTCAGACAGAGTAGCGTATTTTAAAAATGATCCGCCAAAAACCTCGCCTGGGCACACTGAAGTGCGGCGAAATTATTGTGGAGCCGCGCGCCGGGGCGAACCGATAGTATCTCACTGGACAGTTTACAAAGTCCGGCGGAACAGAATGTGGCCCTACAAAATACACAAAGTACAAGCTTTACTACCTGACGATCACGTTCGTCGTCGTGCGTACTGTCGTTGGCTGCTAGGTCAACAACAGCGTGCGCCTGGCTTCATTGAGCACATTATCTGGACGGACGAGTCCACATTCACGAGAAACGGGATGTGGAACAGCAGGATTGCTCATGTATGGCCAAACCCAAACGGGAACCCGTCCGCCACTACAGAAACCGGCCATCAGACTCGATGGTCCGTCAACGTATGGGCCGGTGTTTTTAATGTCCGCAAAGGATTTAGACAGGTACGTAAAATACATCTGTCAGCTTTAATGGTTAACAGTGGGCTACGAATGCGATTAAAATTCATAATTTTGTAAACTGTTGTAGGGGTAGCGGTATTTTGAAAGTGGCGTTTGTAAATTCCGTATAAATCCCGGGACTCGGCCGTACGGAGCGCTCGGCGCGTGCGACACGCGGAGTCGCGTGTCAGTGACCTCACATTTTGTACGGTTTCCATTAAGTGCTAATGAAATATGAAGTCTTGAAAATAACCAATTTCAGACGAAAGGTTATTGGTATCCGTTTGCATTTAGGTTGCATATAACCTACGTTCTGGCAACGGAAGCGTTCCCCTTACGCCCTGGATATTGATGACTTTCATATTAACTAGGTACTACGCAAGCGTATTTACGCCATCTTAAGTACAATTCTTTGACCAGAGTAGTTTTATTCGACGATGAAAGTTTTATGTGTGTAATTAGATTCCCTTTTTTTTTGTTTGAAATAACTTCTCCCGCTCTTCGTGTCAGACTTTTACTGACTAAAACCCACCCGTGTTCCCTCAGTTGCCTGTGCGCTAGGGGCCGCCGTATCTCTTTCGAACAACCCGCACCCCTGGCAGGCATCGGCCCTTGCGGACCACACCAGTTGGTGCTGACATCTCTTTGAGGCGCGCGTGGAATACAACGCGCCGTCGACCCGGGCTTGATCCTTACCGGACAGCGAGCTACCCATTACTCGCCGTCCGCAAGCCCGCGCCTACGGTGGCCGGGAATCAGCCTGGGATTCCCGACACCCAGGGCGTCTCCCACGGCGACTACATGCACTCTCGCTCCGTACCATGGCCTGGACCAGGGCCGGACGCGAGAGATCGCTGCCGCCGATCGCCTCCACGAGGACACGGCGGTGCTCCGCCCAAGCCGGGCAGATCTCCACCGTGTCCTCAGGGCGATCTTCGCAATGGAAACACCCGGGCGTTTCCTCCCGCCTTATGCGAAACAGGAACCTACCGAAACAACCGTGTCCGGTGAGGACCTGCGTCAGGCGCCATGCCGCCTCTCAAGCCACTCCTCAAAGAGGGGACTTACCGCCGCTATCGTAGCGTGCCCAAATTAGATTCCCTAAGATAATTTATACAACGGTGAAGGAAAATGTGAGAAAACGGCATGTCCACAACCACAAATTTGAAACTACCAACCAGCACTCGGCCCGCGTGGTGAATTATGGCCCACTTCCTCTCTAAGGTGGCATCCTTTATTCACGTGTTTTTTTTTTCAGGCCTGTTGGTGATACGTGTGAGGTTTTAGGCTACCCGTCATCCCGCCCTCCCAGCATCACATGTATATTTACGTGATCGCACAATTCAATTCAATTCAATACTGGTAAAAAATATTTCACACGTCTCAAATTAAACTCAATTTTTCCGTCACACGATAAAATACACGTTATCCCATAAACACTCCCCCCATACTGATGAATTGTCGTTTTTCTCCGACTCCCTACCTCACTGTTCAACCCATTCTTGATTATAGGACGACCCTGACTAGGTATTTCAGATCATACCGACGACGTTAATCGACTGTTTGTCGACGTAAGTATTATTGGTTGACTGCCTAAAAGCTACTTATATACCTATATAAATGCTAAAGATATAAATGAAATATAAATGCCTCTGTTTTCCTCGATTTAAAACAGGCTTTTGACACCGTGTCTGTTCCCATTCTTGTACGCAAATTGGAATACATAGGAATAAGAGGCACGCCTCTTGAATTATTCAAAAGTTATTTTTCACACCGATCTCAAAAGGTTAGAATTGAACAATATATACAAGCAAAGACTAATATAACTTTTGGAATTCCACAGGGGAGCGTACTCGGGCCCACATTATTTCTAATCTACATCAATGACCTGTGAGTTGAAGGTAGGTGGTGCTCGGGTGTTCTCTTATGCCGACGACACTGCAATGGTCTTTATCAGTGATAATTGGTATTCTGTGCAGAAGGTAGCGGAAGTAGACTTATCTAGAGTTTCTTCCTGGCTGACAACTAACCTCCTTACCCTGAATAGCCAGAAGACTATCTTCATGTGCTTTGCTTTAATTAATAAAACCCAGCCTAATACTAATTTCTGTGTAAAGATACATCAATGTCACAAAATCTAGGATACCAATTGGTCTTGTCAGACTATCGAGAAGGTCGAGAAAACAAAATACCTAGGTATTATAATTGATCAGCGACTCTCTTGGCATTATCACGTTGCCTTGGTTAGTGAACGTCTGTGAAAACTGATCTGGATTTTCAAAATACTGAGGCATGTTGCATCAGTGAAGCTGATACAACAAATATACATTGCTCTAGCTCAAACCGTTCTAACCTATTGCATTCCTGTCTTCGTGCCCCCAATACTAAATTCTTAGACGTGGAAAGATCATAGCGTGCCATTCTCAAAACTATTTACTTCAAATCGTAACGTTTTTCTACACACGAACTTTACAAACTATGTGACCTATTAACTGTGAGGAAGTTATATGTTCGGATGTCTACTTGGAAAAAGCATAAAACAACGGTATTTGACCCTAGTACTCTCAGGAAAAGAAGTTATCACGGTGGGATAGCTGGGGTAAGAGTTCGTACTGCGTTTGCAAAGTGGCAATATGTTGCCCAAACCACTCTTCTTTATAACGCCATATGCAAAAAAGTTCTTATTTACCAAAAAACAAATTACGCTTGCCGTAAAACCCTGATCTCATGTCTAAAGACCCTTACCTACGAGGAAACTGAGGCACTTCTGAATCCGGTTATTTAATAAAATTATTTAATATGTAATCAAATGCGTTCGTGTACTAATTAATAAATACAATTGATATCCACCTTTTTCACACTTATAATATGCGTTTGGTTTCCCTTTTACTCTTACTCACTCTCTCACACACACACACACACACACTACTCACTAGTCTATACCTGAATTCGGAATCTGAAATAATTATCAAACTAAGAAAACCAAGCTCATCAGCAAGTGGCTTGAGACGACTCAAATTCTTCTACATCAAAATGTTTACCTGTTTAGTATATTTTTGTAACAAACCGCCCTCACCACTTAAAAACAAATTAGAATGTCTAATGTTGACACAGTTGAGTTCTTGGGGATGAAGAATAAATTATATCAGATTACGAATTCCAGTACCTAATTATTAGTATTTTTAAAAATTATTTAGTTTTAGTTTTGCTATTGTACATATTTCGTAAAATTTCTAGTATTACAGGCTACGTATGTTTTACGTATAGATTATAAGATCGAGGTGTTCTGTTCTGTTCATAATTTGTATGTACTTTTTGATTTATGTTTAAGCTGTGTACTTTTCAAATTCACCATACTAATAGATATATAAGTTCTTTATGTAATATGTTATTAGTGAATAAGTCGTTGGATTACCTACCTTATATAATAAATAAATAAATAAAAGAAGGCCTCTAAAACATATTTGTAAAAACCTGTTGATTATGAAAATAAACTTATAAATTCTACAACTGAGTACTAACCTAAGAAACATTTCAAATTGTGCCTTAAAGGCCACCATACACGGACTGCTTGAAGCAGTCAGGGTGTACTGCTTCAAGCTGCGACTGCATAGTCAACTAGTCTTCTACGTACACACATACACGAAGCCGTTCGAGAAGTTGCAACTGCTTCGGGCGGTCGTGCGGTCAAGCAGTCGCCAGGCATACACTGACTGCTCGAGCTGTCGACTGCTCTCGCGCAGTCTCTCCGCCTGCACTCTTCATTTGTGACTTGTCGAGCAGTTCATACTAACTGCCCCAGCAGTTGGTATGAACTGCTCCAGCAGTTATCAATGGCAGCTTCGAGCTGTTGACTACTATTGCAATCGCGGTCAGTGTATGTTGATCAATCGCTAACTGCTCGAGCAGTCCGTGTATGGCGGCCCTTAAGCTTAAAAGCGTTTTTTTTTTCTTTTTGATTTTTTCTTATAAGCCTTAGAGAATTGAATTTTAGAAGCTCTAAAACACTACACTTTTAAGCTGGAACCCCAAAGACCCTACATTAAAATTCTAAAACACTACTTCGCTAAGCGGAAATCCTGAAATTACTACAGTTGTGAAGCTAAAATCCCTATAAATAAAGTGCCGAACCCCGATAACATCTAAATAACATTACAATAACACTCTTTGAGGCTCCCTACGAAAGACCTTTTAAAAAGTCTAGTCTGTCCCTTCAGGTTGATTAGACCCTTCAGGTTGGTTTGTCCCTTCAGGTTGGTTTGTTCCTTCAGGTTGGGTATCGTTATTATGGTTATCGGGATACAGAGGCTCCAAATCCAGTCCGCGGTTTCGCATATTCTGTATACAAGCACATCGAATGGCTCTACGTAACATATCAACGACAAACCTTTCAGCGACGTCACCGCAGGGCTCCTCGTCCTCGTCGTCAGCTGATGATGCCGAAAGCGAATCGTCCAACGAAACTGGTGTCGGCGAACTCTCGCCAGAGCTAGACTCCTGCGGCGCAGTCAAGTTCAAGTTGCCTGCGGAAATAATGTTCTATATATTAGTTCCCCAGTTGTTATAAATAAAATAATATCGTAGCTCATAGACAATTGATCAAATATATTGAGATCAATGCCTGGTTTCTGAAAGCCTTGCAATAGATGCATAGTTCGCGAAGCAGGCATAGTAAGACAATCGCCAATTTGCCATAGAATATGTTATCAAGGGGCAAAGAAATGGTCTTGTTATTTCTTCCGCTTAATCACAACTGCTACATTAATATTTTATCTGTTGTTTTTCTTATTGGTTTTATTTTTCATGAAGTTTTTGTTTTTATATACCAATTTTCTTCTTTGATTTTATATTATTTCAAGGCTTGGCTTTTCAGAAACCGGCGATAAGTCGTCGGCTAAATAAATGTCGCTTAGGTAAATGCTAAAGATACGAAAAAACTCCCGCATCGACAGTAATATCGTTACTTTCCCCAGGATCAACCAATACCGATTAGATTAAAATAAATTAATGAAGAAATTCACTAGTGGCAAGAGAAACAAATCTTCAAGCAGTGGAACGTCATATAATAATGAAACAGATAGGATTTCATACAAAAGCCCACAAGACAAGTAGCGATCTCGAAAACATATGAACTATAAGTTTCTATGCAACACATACAACATCAATAAATATAAAAAACGAACAATGTAGGTACTCGTACATTGACATGAAAATAGCTTTACTCGCGAACGCTCAAACGCGTTATGTAAAAGTGAAAAACCACAAGACTGTAAAACTAAGTTCATTTCAATATACATACTTCATAAAAAATTACATCATAAAGCTCACATTCCTTCTCTAAAAAGAGTTCAGTCTCAAACGCAGATATGACCTAGATATATAGATGAATATATTGCATGCAATGTAGAATTGCGAATCTCGGTGTAGGTAGTCTGCTGTAAACTAGATATTAGTATACCCGCGGTCTTCTGCTGCGTCGATTCCTCACGCTGGCTTCTTTTCTCTATTTCAATGGCTTTAATCAAACGAAACGAGTGAACGACGACTAGTGAATACTCTTCTAAGCTGTAATTGCTTGTAAAATGTAAATAGTATATGAATCTACAGTTTACGTAAAAAATTGTACTGAATTCAGTGGAGGTGGGAACCTTTTTTTTTGTTTGACACTGGTTTGACACTGATGTACATCGATTGACAAAGACTTCAGCTACTACCAAGAAAAATAAACGTATACCCACCCTTACGGGCAGCTCATCTTCGTTCTGCATTAAGAATAGTCAAAGGAGGAAGACAGATGCAAATCAACGGGGATAAAACAAATCAGCGTCGGAAACTTCAGTGTGCGGTAGATAGCGCGTCTGCACTATCGTCCAGTACTTACCGAGGGACTCGCTGGTGGGGATGGCGGGCAGAGGGCGCGCAGGGGCGCGGGTCAGGCTCTCCGCGCGTGGTGGCGGCGGTGGTGGGGCCTCCTCCTCTCCAACCACCGCGTAAATGGCTTCTTCTTGCTCCTCTTCCTCCTGAAAGGAGAATGGAAGAATTGTAAAATACCGAGGGGAACCTATTCCCGGCAGTTCACAATAAAACTGCTGAAACAATCTATCCATTTCTATTGCTTTCGTCCCGTTGGCTCCCAAATTAAGCTCTAAGGGTGCGGCACACATATAACGAACTGACCAACACGTTAGTAACAGACCACGCTCTCTTCCGTCTGATTCATTCGCACTTAGCATCTTGTAACATTGGTGAGGTACGTGCTGACTCGTACAGCCTACCTCACCGGAGCTTTAACAATATACAGGGTGATTGGTAGGCGAAGCGACCCAATTTTTGAGGGATAGGTAGTGCCGTTTGCTAGCACAAATTGGTTTTATTATTTATATAAAATTTCGTTTTATGTTACATTACCATTACCATTTTAAGATTGGAAACACACAATTAAAGAATTTTCTGAAACAATTTGTAGGTATTTAAATGTGCATTGCAAATATAACACTATTGTAAGTTATTGAGTTCTATTACAACCACAAACAAAACATACTCATAGCATATAGACTTCACCAATCCCTAAGAAAATTGTCAGCCCTTCTACCAAACACCCTGATATATTTAACTGCTCCTCTAAAACATTGACCTTCTAATGATACTTTTTCAATAAATGAGCCTCTAAATAACTTATTGAGCTTTTCTCAGTTGGTCGCAGCAAGTAAGCTAGCGAGCATGACTAGCGGTGCTGCGGCGCAGCGGCTGCCGGCGAGCGCTACATCTAAGTTAGTCGCAATTCATTGGCAGTTTTGTTTAGCATGAGGTCCTGCACCTAGCAGATAAAACAATTGCCAATAACCATGCCAATTGTTACGCAATGAATTGCGTAACACACTATTAATCAGAATCTGAATCATTTTGAAGGTAATTGCTAGTCCATTCTTTTATATGTTCGTTAAAATCGTCTGCAACGTAAACAACGCCATGACTTGTGGAGCTATCAAAATGTAAGCGATTCCTACTGATAGTGTATTACGCAATTGCCCCTGGTCACGATCCCTAGGTCGGGCAAAGTCTTATTAGGCTTTTCTATCAGGAACTTCTCAGTAGTTGCGCGGAGTCAGCGGAGATTTGGTTGATGGTCATAGGCCTCTGCAGGCGAGCCTTTTGCCTATTGTTTTTAATGTTATCGTGTTTAGATATCGATACCCTGGTGGGTGGGTGGGTGCACGTGATCGTGCAGACGTGATCATGACGAAAACTGCAGAGTTTCGCCAGCTAATTTAATAGGTTTCGGTGTCACAACGGCAGCACCCTCATTTATTACAAAAAGTCCCTATACTGCATCCCTATCGACCCACCTCCCCTCCAATCCTACCTGGAAGTCTCTATCTGTCGGCTCGACATGACTGGTCATCAACCGATTACAATAATTTCCGCGTACATCACTACTAGAAATGGTGTTGAGGATCCCGCCCTTCTCACCAGCGACCTCACTATCGCGTTATTTTTATTTTTTGTAATCAGACATTTATGTTCTTAGAAAGTATCCCCTTCGCAAAGCATTCAGCTTCTAGGAAGTGAGCGTTTGGTTTCAAGTCAAAGAAACTTTCAATCTGTAAATAGTGCTTTTTTACCTCTTTATTACTGTACATCTAAAAAGAACGTGTAGATTAAAGATTACGTAAGTTCAAACGATTTTAAAATTGAAAAATTTGCTCATAATATTTACGTAGTTGAAAGATTTTATAGTTCGTTTTATCGGTTTTTTCCATTGGCAATTGCGCAGTGGCAACCATCACCCTAATTGCGTAACATACGATTAATCATAATCTCTTTCATTTTGACAGTTCAACAATATTCATTGCGTTAACGTTGTTGAGCAGACACATTTTTCGAACATATGCAGCAATGGTGGTGGTGTTTCAAAACGAAACAGATTATGATTAATCGTGAGTTATGCAATTAGGGTGCAGACCGTGCAGGGGGCGAGATACACGAGACTAAAACCATAACTAGCGAAATCTGGGCTAACTATGGGGTACAACTCTGCCTAAGTTATGTTGAAAAGATAATTGTTTGGGGGCGATTCAATACGTAACAAAATAGTACGACAAAGTTCGCAAAGCAGAGCAGAGCGCAACTCAGCTAAATGATGAAAAGTCGCCCTACATGCGGTTAGCATGTAGGGCGACTTGTCAAAATTTGCTCTTACTAATAAACACGGAATAAAGTTATACCAGGAATAACAAAGGAATACCCATACATTTTCATAGGTTTAAACTTGGAACAAGTTTATTCTGTGTTTATTAGTAAGAGAGTACATATTTAAAACTAAGACCTGAGTTCACCAACAGATGGTTCAATTTAAAACAGTTGCTTGAACCGCAAACGGCTGTTTTACAATATTTTCCTGTTCTCCATCCACTAACCATTTCTTAAGCATCGTAATCGAATGCTTAAACGAAGTAGTCAACTGAGTTAAACTATTGGTTTATCCTTCCTGACGTGAAGTGCTGCATTGAGCGTCATTTTTAGTTATAAAAAAATGCTAGACCTTTTGAATTATTATTATTTCGAATGATTTTGAAAATATACAAATAATTTTGCGGACCCGTATTTGCAAACACAGCGCAATTATTTCGAGGAATATGACGACAAGTATTTCGTACAAGATTTCGTAAGAAATGTAGTGCTTTGAAATAACTTGATTTCGTTGCAAAGAAGTTGGAACATCCAAGCACGTTTGCAGTGAGTGCTAAGACCATTCAATTGGCAGCCATATGCTTCCAACCCCGTGCTTTTTCGGCATTCGATATAGCGTCAGATTTTTTATCTTCTACGTCTCTGTACATTATTACGAGTTCCGTAAGTACTGATTTTTTGTCACTAGTGAAATTAACAGCAGTTTGCATTAATTTTCAATAGATTGACACTTCATATTCAAAGAAAACTAACACGACACAACGAAAAATTACTAATTGAGTTTGATTATGAAAATTGATTGCCTTTGACATTAACAATTCACAAAATAATGTTACACCATTAGATCATTCGGTCATTATCGACTCACTCTTTCACAAACGTTTTAATTATTCTACCGAAAATTCGCGGTTTGTTTAAACAACTATTTAATACTTAAAGAACAGTTACGTAATCAATGATTATGTTGTCGTTGGTGAACTCGAGTCTAAGTGACGTATTTTACTACCGTCAGTTTCAAAGCAATTGAAACTGAAAGGCAAAAAAAAATGTTAAAGTGCACAACAAAAATATAACAGACAAGTATATTCTTAGAACTCAAGGCACTCCGTCTGAATCAGCACCCTAATTGCTTAACACACGATCGTAACATACGATTAATCATAATCTCTTTCATTTAGACAGTTCAATAATATTCATTGCGTTATTAACGTTGTTGAGCAGACACATTTTTCGAACATATGAAGCAATGGCTTAGCAATCTGTTTCAAAACGAAACAAATTATGATTAATCGTGAGTTACGCAATTAGGGTGCTGATTAACCCGCGAGCCCTGAAGAATCGAATAAAGAAAATTAAAACGCTTTCACGAAAAAATACTTAAATCATTAAGGCCGCAGTCCTCAATTGCAGACCACTGTCGGATTGCGCTGTAAGTAACTGTCCTAGGAATAAATACGATGAAATCATCTCATCATCTCAGCCGAAAGACGTTCCCGCAGCAACCGGCTTTGCGGTGCGCTGCTTTCGACGCATTGTGGCTACCTGGGCGACGTCGACGAGTCACCTTGACAAAGGCCTACACATTAGGGTGGAGCGAGAGGCGCAATTATCTTTTCAAACTTCTGTATTGTAAATTGGTGATCCTATAGATAGACATAATTCATGCAAAACATGAAGATCCTGCAGCTCCATCCTTAGGGGGCACACGATAAGCCTTTTCCCAACTATGTTGGCGTCAGCTTCCAGTCTCAGCTATATACCAGTATTTTACATGAAGCGACTGCCTATCTGACCTCTAAACCTAATTACTGAGTAACACGATACCCCTTGGTCATACAGGTGGTTGGACTTTCGGGCTTCTGACGACCCGTAACTATCAAAGATCCACGAATGACAGCTAGGACCAACGGCTTAACGTGCTTTCCGAGGCCCGGAGGGGGTCGTGGTATGTAAAGATTGTCACCCATCCGCGGACCGACCGTGGCAAGATAAGAGTAAACCTAACATCGATTTGACAAGTTTGTTTTCCATCTACAAATATTAGTGCTTTCAAAATTTTGATAGCTTGAATGACCAAATGTTTTGTGCATAAATTCTTGTAAATAACTCGTGCAAAAGGTTTTCATTTTAACACATTTTCAAGAGAATTGCAACGAGCAAAAAAATTAATTAAACTATCACAACTCAGGAGAAATCTCGTTACCGTGTTTTGCATACCACAGCAAATAAGCGCGCACATCTCGTAATTGTGCCATGGCATCGCTGGAAAACATCTTAACCGATCTATACAGTGGTTCGTGCGTTACCATGTTGATAATGTTTCCGCTCCTGGGACACACGCCCCCGCTCTGAGAGTGGGCCATAATCCACCACGTGGGCCAGTGGGTGGATGTTACGTGTCTTCGAATTTTTGGTTTTAAGACATGCCGGTTTCCTCAGGATATTTTCCTTCACTTTTTTAAGAGGTGATGAAATTAAATACACTAAGTAAAGTGCCTGTCTGGGTTTGAACTCACTCAGTTAGCCGGAGCCGATACCATTGGGCCTCCACTACTATCTGGCTACAATATTTTTGCCGGTAGCATTTCCAAGAAGCTAGATAGGTGTTTGGACATTAACTTTCACGGATTTTACAGATTTCGAGTCCTGATATGAGGAGTACCGATTTAAAAAAAACGGTCTAAAATGTGCTCTACAATTTATTCAGAACAAATCTCGTCTATCTCAGCTAATAAAGTCTCTGGCAAGCTAGTATAGTCCCGATAGTTGACTTGCGCCAACAAAAACACTATGGGAACCGCTAAACCATTGAAGAAGAGAAAGTATTCGGCGTTTTCATAATGAAACCTTTACTTTACACATGAAAGTATTTTGACATCATTTCATCCATCATTCAAAACGACCTATGCATGTTTTCAACATAATTGAAGATTGCCTGATTGCCTAAAACAGTTACCGCCATCGAAATAAAACTCAGTGACACAGAAATCTGTTAGCCATTTCTGATATTCTTCAGGACACAATTTGCTGCAATTTGAGAGGTTCCTTTGGCACACTCGAGCAGTAATAAAGCGTTTCGAGCTTATAACAGGCGCTTTGCTGTCTGTTTAAAGAAAGTAGAATGAAGTATTAATTAAGTTTATAAAGACCTCCATCCTGGTTTTTATACCATACAGGACTTGAAAAATATTATCGTTATACCTACTGGTTGGAGGATTTCTGTTTAGAAGCACTTAAAATCTAATATAGTCAATTATATTCAATTCAATAATAAACATAAAACTGTTTATAGTTCAAGAAATTGAAACCTATTCGCAGTACAGAATTTCAGGGGTTTAAAAAAATATCAAGTCTTCTGCGCCATCTCAAGACGTTCACTCGGGAAGCTGAAATTTTACGGGAGCTTCTTATGCTATAGATCAACAATATTGATAAAACAGGCAAAAAATATCGACCGTAAAATCGCTCCACCCTACTATACAAAGAGTCACACAAAATGTAGGTACACCGATTCCAAGAAATCAGACTGAAATTGAAGGCGAAAACACTTACCTGGTCGGGATCCAATCGCCTGGCTCCTTCGATGACGGCTTGGTAGCTAAAGCGCAGCTGATCAGGTGTCTGGATTAGCCCCATGCGGTGACGGCGCATCTCCAGCAACGTCTCCTGAATGTCCACCTTCTCCATTCCCTCCATCTCGACCTGGTAAGTTGGAAATCCGGTAAGAAACGGCCTTCAAGTATCAAGAAGCATTTTCTTCTTGATCAGAATCGAGAGTGGGCAACGAAGAAGTTTCTTTCCATAAATCTTGAGTTAAAATATGGCACAGTTTTAAATAAATATGATTTTAAAGCTTGGATTATCAGAGTAAAAAAAATTGGAGTCTTTCTTGATAGACTTAAAAATGAAAATAATTTCTAATATTTGGTTTGTTTAGTTTCACGCGAAGTTGCAGTCACGCACGACTGTCTTGGGCGTATTGTCACCGCTTTTATAAAATTTTGTGTTTTCGATTTATTGATAAATTTTTACTGGCTCGATTAACTGGTTCATGTAATTTCGAAAAAAAAACACTAAACGCGCGACAACTTTTTAGCAAAAATTTAAATTCAGCACATTGAACAATTTATATCGATAAGCTAATCCGTCACATAAACCACGATATACATTAATTGATTAACACTCCCCATTGGACAAAATTCCAAAATTCATAGAAAACAACGCGAAATTATTTTATTTCTTCAGAACTGCATTTATTTCGATTTTTATCCGCTTTTTATTAAATTTTTAAACTAACTGTAATCGTTTTATAAGACACGGAAATTTAAACTTTTAAATATTTTGAAAATTTTTAGGATACTTAAAAACGCGATACACTAACCATTTCAGGAGCACCTGATGTAGACGGATTAGGTTCAGCCATTTTTGAAATTTATCCGAATTTAAAGACTTGTAATATTTGAAAGTCAAGTAAGCTTTCGAAAAGCTCCGGTAGTACGTCCCACGTCTGCACCCGACCGCTGCGTACGTGGAAGTGCAATGGGCGGCGGCGCGGCTCAGGCATTGGTGTGCGTATATCGTATATGGAGTCCACCCGCTATTATAATTATATACACAAATATTTATACCTCTTCAACATACAAAGTGGCGCTCGTCGTACCAATTACACCCTTCAGAAGGAAATCACCAATTAAAAAAATTAACTAGTATTTGTTGAATGCAGAAAATCGAACAGCACCTAAATTATGGATGGAAATTCTGCTTTACATAAAGTTATTGCAAACAAGTAAAATTATATGTCGAGAAGAAAATTTACATTTAAATAAAATATTAATTGTAAAGTTGTAATTTCCAGTCAGCGTTCCTCGGTTCCTGCAAGCTTCTGCAATGAATAGATAAAAATGCATGCAAAATAAAATAATACGTAATATCAGGCTAATTAAATAAAACAGTTATAAAAGTAAAAAAAAATATTATTCTATTTTTTGTATTTGGCACAGATAGTAATTAAAAATAAAAACTAAAAGGGATAACTGAAGTTCACTTACAGATTCTACGGAAAAATTAGTTACGAGATGATACGAGGATATAGTACCCGTGGTCCCTCCCGTGGTCCCTGGAAGGGACCACGGGGATTTTTATTACCCGTGGTCCCGCCGAGAAATATAATGCTGCCGGATTAAAATGGCAGTCCCTGGTAGGTACTGTCTCTCCGAGAAATTACAATTTTGCCGCATTAAAATTGTACTTAGTCAAGTTACAATACGGTTAAAGGCATTATGTAAAAAGATGCATTACTTTTTAAACGTGTTTATGGGCGAATTATTTTATTAACATCCTATCGGATGTTTGCCGCAAATTCCCGTTAAAGATGAATTCCTACTCAATTAAATCCTCTTTGGTAAATAAATATCAATTAAAAACTCTTGGACAATATTATTATATCTGGCCACTTATGTATGACTTTAATAATATTATGATTATTTCATGCACTATTTTAATATTACATTGTTTTATGTTGTCAACCGTCGCGACACGAGATCGATATGACGGAAATTGAATTAATTAAAAGAAAGGGGGGTGAAGTTCTACTTTACGACAACTATCAGTTTTATAAACATACTGTGAACAAAGATGGATCTGTGAAATGGAGATGCAGCAATTGGAAAAAAATAAAATGTCCTGGGACTGTGACTATTGCGGTAAGCACATTATGAACATTATGTAATGTTTGTTACAATTATTGATAGTTGATCTTATAGAGCATGTCTAATGATCGAGCCGGGAGATGGCCATATAAGAATTGTGTAACGAAATGAGTTTAGACTCGTAAGAATGAAATTGATGAGAAACGTAGTTAATCACTGCATAAAAAAAGGACCGCCGGCAATAAAAAAATTGTCTGGAAAATGATTTTTTTTAATTGTAGTATATCTAGTTTAGCTTAAGGTTGTTGAATTATTTACATTTCAGGAGGGACTAATGACAAAAACGAATGAACATAAGTGTCAAGCTGATCCTATAAGAAATGAAAAGGACAGAAATATCGCAAAACTACGAAATGCAGCAAAACATTCTGATCTTCCTGTGCCAACATTATACGAAGACGCTCTTAGGAAAATGAGCGATAAAGGATTAAATGCTGCTGTAGAATCGTTTCCAGAATTGTCCAGTATAAAGCATTCGCTGTACTGTGATAGAAATAAAGAAGCAGGAGTTAATAAGTTACACAGTAAAATTGGGACTGAAATTGAGATTCCTAAGAAGTTCATTGACTTTATATTGGCTGATTATTCTTACAAAGGGCATCGAATTATAATTTTTTGTACTCCCGAATCTAGAAATTTAATAGGTGCTATAAAAGAATATTTCTCCGATGCAACATTCCAAAGCTGTCCCAAACCATTTTACCAATTATATATAATACATGGAGACCTTGGCAGCTCCGTTGAAAGCATAAATGTTAAACCTTTAATATATGCTTTAATGCCCGATAAAAAAGAACATACATACAAAATTATGATTGAAATGATTAAATCACAGCTGCCACAGTGGGAACCATCAATCATACATTGCGATTATGAAATAGGTGCAATAAACGCAATGTTAAAAATGTTTCCTACTGTACATGTTATTGGTTGTTATTATCATTGGGGAAGATGTCTGTGGAGAAATGCTAAACTCATGAGTTTTGGTAAATCAAAGCCAGAAAGAAGAATAGTATCTCTCTGTGCGGTTCTACCGCTTTTACCTAAAGAAATGATTGAAGCAGGGTGGGAATATATTAATTCTGATTGCACCGTGGAACTATTCAATATGCATAAATTTATGAATTACATAAAAACATTTTGGTTGCGACCTAAATATATTAACATGATAAGTGTTTTTGGTGTAAGGCACCGCACAAATAATGTTGCAGAAGGATTTCACTCAAAAATTAATAAAAAAATCAATAAAAATACGATTAACATATTGCGGCTGTTAAATATAATAAAAAGCATCGACAGCAGTAATCAGATAAAATTTAAAAAAAATACAACTACAAAACGATCAAAACATATTATATTAACTGACGACGCAATTCAACACATTATTGTTCAATTAATCAGTGGTGAAATTTCATTAGGTCATGCTCTTGAGAAACTACGTTAATTTAAATTATTAAATAAGACTGAAGAGATGACAATATAAGGTTTTTGTTGAATAACTTCTTGTCAATATTACAAATATATTCGTGATTTTTTTATCCTTTGATTTTTTAATTATGCTTTGACTATTATGACTTGGATAAAGTACAATTTTATTGCGGCAAAATTGTATTTCTCGGAGGGCCAGTACCTTCCAGGAACTACCATTTTAATTCGGCAGCATTATATTTCTCGGCGGGACCACGGGTAATAAAAATCCCCGTGGTCCCTTCCAGGGACCACGGGAGGGACCACGGGTACTATATGAATAATTGATCATTATTATTTTAAACTATGTATAATGTATGATTCCTCAATTTTCTTTCGTGTAAATTACTTAAAAACAAAACATGCTTAAGCAAAACCTGTTCAAATCAAACTTGGCAACAGAACATCTTATCTCGTTAAATCAGGAGAATTACTTACGATAACAAGGCAGCAGTCTACAAGACAAAAGGTGCCAGATCTTCCGATGCCTGCGCTGCAGTGGATGACTGGTGGGCCGTCAGTGGGATCCAGCACCCCAGACTCGCGTACTCTCTTCAGGAACTGAAGGAATGCGGTGGGCGAACTGGGGACCCCGAAATCGGGCCAGGTGGTGTAGTGGAACTGCATGACATCGCGGCTGTCACCGCTTTCAAGATCGTACAGTCTGGTTGAAAGGAAATTGGTGTTATTGGACCGTAGGTGATAACCAAATGACTGATCTATGACATTCGTTTTGGCTGACTTTGAGAGTTGAGACTGGATTAATTACAGAAACTACCGGAGGAAGAGCAGAGATTTATATTTATACAGCTAGCATATCAATATAAATCTCAGCTCAGTGTGTGAATAATTTATACAAAATCCTCCCTGTTAATATTGGCCTGCTGCAGTACGAGAACAGGTTATTTGATTAGCACGGGAAAAGCGTTTAGCCTATATAGGCTAAACGCTCAATCAGCCTATAATTATATAATTATAGGCTGATTGTGCTTATGCTCCGTGGATGAGAAGGTGATCTTAGAATGGATTATAGTAATTTTGATACAAATGCTATTGCATTTATCGTGAAGAGTATTCTCTTCAAGATAATTATGTAGTTTAGCATCGGGACGACGACGGTGTATTGAAGAAGTAAATTCAACTGAAGTCTGAAATTCCATGACCTTACGAGCAAATGTGAGTAAGATCCTACGCTGAGTCTTGCTGAGTAAAAGTTTCCGTTAATTACTATATATTCAAACTAGCTTTGGCCAGGTCTTTGCACACGTGGAGGTCCAAAATTGTCCCACGGGAACATTTTACCGGGATAAAAAGTATCCTATGTGTTAAACCAGGTTATAAACTATTTCTGTGCCCCATTTCACCCAAATCCGTATAGCAGTTTTTGTGTGATTAAGTAACAAACATATAAACATACAAACTTTCACATTTATAACATTAGTAAGATAGTAGGATTTGAATGATGTTTTATTTTCTTAGAGATTTTTTTTTTATATTTCTTAAATATTTTTGTCACTGCCTCAAAATAGTTTGTGACAAAAAGACATCAATGCATAATTCTTAATTATGTATCTTTAGTCAACGTTAGCCAATAATTTAATTGCAACGTTGATAATAAGCTCGTAGTGCCAAAAGTTGAAAAAACAATGCTTAGATGATTTGGACAAACAAAAGGTGTATACAAGGCAGAAATGAGTGGATACGCTGGAACGAAGGAGACGCCCTAGGAGGACATATACGGCCTTATTCATAAAAAGTTATCGAACATCTAAACTGTTGCTAATGTCTGGTTTTCAAAGAGAAACCAGACATTAGCAACTGTCTAGATGTCCTTAGTGATGTTCTTCAGAAAGGTCAGGTGCGTAGTACTCGCGTCGATCTGAATCCGGATCATAAATGCATGCCGATTACGAAATCGGCGTGCATTTATGACCAGATTTATAAAATGTTAAAATGGCTTCTAAAATGTTAAAATGGTTCTAGATCTGCTTTGCACGTTTGAATCGTATCATACATATAATTATACACTCAATATAATTGAACTAATGACATTATAAACTATTAATTTAATCATGAAAGTGTCAACAACAAATTTCTTGTAAATACTAGTATCCAGCTGCATCTGATTAGATTGTGGAAGCGGACCCAGCATAGTTGACAAAAACTGCACAAATTAATTAATTTAGTTCTGTTTGAAGTGGACAAATAGGAACATAATCCATTAGAGGTCGCATGTTTCAGAATCCGACATACATTTAGATGGATTATGAGTGCATAACGTGTGGTAACAGCATTAACTGGTTACGAGTTACGTTAGGAGTTGTAGGTCGTGGGTTCCCCAGGCAGGCACTTTACTTTCTGCAAATAATTTCAGTACCAGTTTTCAATATGGTATACTTCATGAGGACATCGGCATGTACTAGAACATGTCATCTACCAACCCGCACTGGGCCCGCGTGGTGGATGGCTCGCTAGCTCACAGAGAGGAGTGTCCGAGCAGTGGGAACATTATATACTGATTATGCTTATATATGCTATGCATCTTTATATTCTACCTTGTATATAGCCTGCCAGAAATGGTGATGAAGATTTTAAAAAATAATTATGTCAAACTGAAGAATACTTTCATTAGATAAGGTCTTCCGTATGATATTATATCTTCTCCATTGACTCGATCAGTTTTCAATGAGGCAATTAAATCAGCGCGACACAGTTACTCGCTGCCCCCGTTATTATGCGACCTTGGTGTCAATTTGTTGGCCTGCTTGTTTAGGATTTACGTGCAAAATTAATATTTATTGAAGACATTTTTATGGAATCAAGATTTTTTAACGGGTTACTTGGTTAGCTCGGGAAAAGCGTAGGGGATTTGAGTGTTCTTAGAGTTGTCTTGAAATCTGGCTTTGTGTCTAGTTATGGCAAAATATTTACTCGGCAGTTAACTGAACAAATGTGGGGATGTTCTGAGGAGTAATTACGTAATACACTATCAGTAGGCATCGCTTTCATTTTGACAGTTTCACAACATTCATGGCGTTATTAACGTTGCTAAGCAGACGACTTTTTGCTCACCGTGAAAACTAAGGTGAAATGAGCTTGAACTGAGCTGTGCCAATTTTGCAGATCGAATGACAGCTCACTTTACCTATGCTTTCACGGTGAGATGTTTCCAGAATAGCCAAGCTGGAAACAGACGTGAAGTTTGTTAATTTTTTAACGTCCATTTGGTCAATTAACTAATAATACTCGTATCCTGCTACGTATTTTTAGATTGAGCTTAAAGTTTTCACATGCGGCAGGTACCAACGTTAATGTATTAACGAATCTGGCTTTTTTATTTATGGCGAATGATTTTATTACGAATATTTGGAATAAATTTTTGAATTGTACTTTTAGTCCATGCTACATTTCGTTTATGGCCGAACCAGTAAGCCCCAAAGGATACCCAGAGGTACCTATAGTACACCCAAATGTCGGCAGTTAGGTTTAAGTCTCATGTAATAGAGGGCGAGCCTATTACCATCTAGCGGGCACCAATTCAGACTCCGGAATGCTACTGAGAAATATCAGATGGTAAAACGCATTTTGCCCGACCCGGAATTCAAACCCTGGACCTCATGCTTGCAAGTTTAGACTTGCACAAGTCTGCGTGACACCGGCAACCTCCTATGTTGTAGTGTTGTATTGTGTATTGTAGGCGAGATGCCGTTCCCAAAAAAAAAAAAACATGACAGCGAATGGCTCGGATTCTTGTGCAAATTCATCCCACACATGTTAATGTATACTTGTTTCGGCAGCCGTCGTCATAAGCGAAGCTTTGTTTGGAGCTTATGGCCATCGGTTTCCAAGTATATTATTTACACTGGAATTTCGTGCAATAATAATGGCGTATGACATTATAATGGCGAGTTTTATTACGTAAATCAATGGAATAAATAACTCGGCATTCGTTTGTTCTACGTTTGTGTATACTGTGTTTATTATAGTAAATTCATCATTTTCCCCTACTCAACCATCCCTCATCCTATTTAAAAAAATTATTAATGGATCACTAACTGATTTCACTTTCAAATATTTCAATTTGATTAAATTTTGAATCATTATTACTGTTAAAGATACCGCAGACAGGCGCGACGGGACTCTGGTGGAATGACTACTATGAAAACTACGTGAAAATAGTTCTACCGAAGTCGTGTCGCGCCTTTGCGTTTGCGCGCCATGCTACAGGAGCCTATTTATGTTTTATTTTACTTTTTTATTCAAAACGCATAGGATAGGTACCTGTAATTTAGTACCCGTTTGCACTAATCCTAGACGACACCTAAATTAATGGCTAAATTCAAATACGCTGTAGTGTTTTCAACTATCGGCAGTAAACCGAACGTTGAAAATCCAACAACGCAAGTTCAGCAGGTTTAGGCCTGTTAAACTGTTAGGTTTTTCTTCTTCATAGAATAGAATATGACAAAAGCACTTACTTAAATAGCCTTGTGGAGTAGTAGCCGCAGTCCTCTTCCTTGACCAGTACGACTGCCAAGTTGACATCGCTGAAGGTCATCTTGTGTGTTTCGCCAACGTCTTGCGGCCAATACCAGTGGCATTTTATTTCGTTTTTCTCTATAACTTTATTTAACATTAATATAGCTTTTGTATTTTGTTCCCAGATCATCAACCAAAAATGGCCCACGGTGAATGCCAAGGGACCTTGAGTTAGTATGTAGCGACGGTTGGCACGCTCCATCTGTGGACAAAAGGAGCATGGTTAAAGCCAGCCTACACAGAATACAGCTGCAGCGCTGAAAGCTGGTGCAGCATGTTTTTTTTTCAGCGCTGCAAGAGTTGCATTAAATCAAAAATGATTTTATTTCTGTAAATAGGTTTGTACAAACACTATTAGACGTCATTCATATTTTAAGAACTAGCTGAGGTCAGCGTTTCCTATCTGACTACTCTTAAAAGAAAAGCGGAAACCAAATCAGAGGTCACAGTCTCTTTAAAGTCCAGACCATAATTTTAAGATCAGATAATGTGAAGACTGTGGTGAAGACTGGGTGTGGCTTGGTGTCTGAAATGGTCTTTTGAGGAAATAACCATACAGACTGAGTGGCCCTGTCCAGTAAGAGCATGCATTTTTTAGTAGGTAATCATGCAGCTCAACTCGGAACTTAAGGAGCTCAAAGATTCGACTAACAATACCAAAGAAATAAAACTTGGGTAGGCCGTATAAATTACTGAAACTGCCAGACCATGGTTAAAACTAAATGAGAAAAAAGAAATCAAACAAAAATAGTTTTCACATTCACAATAATTAAAATATTTAATTAATAATCAACATTTAAACGTATATGCACAAACTTTATTAAAGAACGTTCGCCGGTTCAATTTTATTGCCACCCCGCTGTTTATCTCAGATTTCACGCACCGGAATGTTTATTTATTTATTTAACCATTTATGTACACACATATATAAACGGAGTAAGAGTAGAACAGAAAAATAGGTACAGAGGTGATGCTTATTTCTAAGGAAATCTCTTCCAGCATTGATTATCAAATATTTTCCCAACACCAAGAAAAATATCACGGTAGCTTAAGCAGCCCTAAAAGTCTCAATTTTTCCTACGTCATTTCTTTGAATGGAAGGTTAAGATGGGAGGATGGCGATGGTAGGTTGTTATATAAGCTAGGTTAGCAAATCATTTCTATAAATTCGTTAGTTCATGGGCTTCACAAGTCGTTCGTTGTAGGCAACCCCAAACTTTCCAACGATCATAAGAAAAATCCTTTGTGTAACAATTTGTAGCAAGAAATTTTCTTACCTAAGTAATGTCTTACGAAATTCTACCTACAACCAAGTAGCAGCAGATCATAATTCTGCATCTAAGTAGAACGAAATGCCTGTTATTAGTGATTAATATGGATAGCTATAATAATATTTTACCTAATTAATGTTAAACGGAAAGCACATTAAGCTGTGTCCCGGCTCCCAAAGGTCAGACAAGACAGTCTTACCTAGGCGCGTCATGTAACCCCGTAACTGGGTTGAGGAGGTCACACAGGCAGTCGCCTCATCCTACTAATAATTTTAAAGTTTATGAAGATGTTTGGATGTTTGTTACTCAATCATGCAAAAACGGCTGAATAGATTTGGATGAAATTTGGCAAACAGATAGGTTATAATCTGGATTAACACATAGGATAGTTTTCATCCCGGTAACACGTTCGCGTGGTATAATTTTAAACCTCTACGTGTGCGAAGCCGCGAGCAACAGCTAGTATAATATACATTTCTGTGCCTCTGAGCCCGTGATTGTGTCTCAAGGCTTCCAAACTGGCACGACGCGACTGTGAGACGCGATTCTGATAGAACAATACCCTTGAGGTTTTCATAGAAATAGTCTGTGGGAGTCTTTAGCTTCAAGACGTTGTAGTTAGATCTTGGATGCGCTGAGATACGCCGTGGAATTCAAATTTACTTATTGTACGTTTGTTTCAATTTGGAGGTCAGTTCGTATGTTGATTAAAATGTGATTTGCGGCGATCCTAACAAATATGGCTTTAAAAAACTGTTATCACTTCAATTAGCAATACAAATCCTTAACTTAGAATTGGCCTCAAATGTCATGATTTCATGAAGCAGTCATTCTATGCGGTATTATAAATTTAGAGAGTTGTATTTATGATTTTTATGATTATAATTTTAGCACAATCAGCGTATAATGTTGCAGCCTATAGTGGGCCGTAATCCACAACGCGGACCAAGTGCGAGATGTCACATGCTTTCGAATTTTTGATTTTAGGACAGGTTGGTTTCCGCACGATGTTTTCTTTCTCCGTTTTGAGCGCAGTGGTAATGAAAAAATATACACAAAGAAAAGTACCTGCCTGACTGGGTTGAAAACCTTTGACCTACAAAAAATAAGTTGAAGCCGTTACCACTTCACTTTTCTCATTATAATTCTACTAGCTTTTGCGGCTTTGCCCGCGTGGATGTCGAAAATTATACCGCGGGAACGTAATACCGGGATAAATAAAATAAAATAAAAACTATCCTATGTGTTAATCCGTTGTTGTGCGTCTGTTGTTGTGTGGCTATAAGCTATCTGTTTACTATCTATATTTCATCCAAATCCGTTCAGTCGTATTTGCGTGATTAAGTAACAGACATCCAAACATACAAACTTTTACATTTATAATATTAGTAGGATAAACAAATTTCTGTTACGATGCGAATCATAAACAACCTGACCAGCAAATTGCAAAAAAGTAAAAAAAAAAGAAGTTCGCGAGCTTCCGCCCGCAAATAAAGTTAATGAGAATGAGCTTGCATTTAATTTTGCATAATCCAGTGTAGCTTTCAACACGATCGTCCTTTTTCTCATAGTCGACTGAAGAAGACGCTTGTTGCTCGCACATGAAGTACCTTCAGTTAATACCGTTATAAGTTCGCCAGTTCTAAGAGGAGCGAGGTAAGTGAATAGTTCAAAGATGAACTTTTCATTACTTATTCACACCATCTCAGGATTGTGCAGAATTTGTAGTGTTGAACACTAAGCCTTTTTAAAGTACTCGTGAAACTTTGACGTGTTGCAGACGGGTTTTGGAGCTTCGTTAAGCAATTAAGCAACGTCCAGTAATGCTGCTGAGGAATATAGGGTCTGAACTACTCCTCAAAAACTTCACAACTTTCAATACTTGTTTATTGATAAAATCGATTTCCACTCTTTCTTCCTTCGATCAATAATATTATAATTAGTCCAGTCGTCTAATTTATCGAATGTGTCATTTATCGAATGTGTCGAGTGAAGGAAAACATCGTGAGGAAACTGTGAAAATGTCCTAATACCAAAAATTCGAAAGACATTACCAACCCGCACTGGACCCGCGTGGTGGATTTTGGCCCACTCCCTCTCACGGAGAGGAGGCCTCCGTCCCAGCAGTGGGAACATTATAGGCTGCTTATGCATGGTAAGACTGGTTGTCATGAGCTTCGGGTGTCTGACGATTTTCAAAGTAACGACTGCCAAAGATCCACAGATGGGAGCCGCTAATGCTTTATTGAACTGGGGTCGTTGCTTTACTATTTAACTCGTCATCAATACGGTGTCACCCGTATCTGAAGCCCGCCGGTGCGGTGCATGCGCAATATTTATTCGTTTGTACAAATGTGCAGTGCGGCTCCGGCATCATGTACAGAAAAAGCCTAAGTGGCAATAGAGGTCATAGCGACGTCGCTGACGTAATTAGGCTCCACCTTAGGAAAATAATTTTGAGAATGAGCTCGGTGCAATGTTGCTGTATCGTGCCTTATTTACTCTTTAACTCGATAAATTTGGTACTTGCATCGCAACATCGTCTACCTTTATCTTTTTTGGTTGGGAAATCACCAAATAACTTCTCCAGCTCTGGGTGGAGCAGGACGGCGTGTCAGACTTTTACTGACTAAAACCCACCCGTCTTCCCTCAGTTGCCTGTGCGCCAGGGGCCGCGGTATCTCTTTCGAGCAACCCGCACGAACATCGTCTACCTGACCGTTTCCTAACTTCATTAGGGTTGGCTGAATATCGGTATTTTACATGGAGCGACTAATTACCTACCTGACTTCCATAACCTAGTTACTAGTTAACACGATACCCTTTAGTAAGACTGGTTGTCAGACGCTCAGGCTTCTGACTATCCGTAACGACTATCAAAGATCAATAAAGAATGGCAGCCGGGACCAACGGCTAACATATCCGAGACACGGTGGTCTTGGTATGTAAAGATGGTCACCCATCCACGGATCAACCGCGGCAAGTGTAGTTTAACCTCATCGATGGACCCGTCCAGTTGTTAAAGTATAATTTGGATAGGTCCACTCAAATCTATACTGTTCTTTCCTCGAAAGACCATTCCAGACACCAAACTGCATACGCGAGCGAAGCCACGGGCACAGCAATATCATGTGTTATTTAAGTTTTCTAAACATCCACGACCTCAATCCTAAATGAAATCCGTCATTATACAAAAATATCATATTCCATAAGGTACCAAATGTCATAGCAAAAATCAATCCATAAGGTACCAATTATCATATTCAATCCATAAGGTACCAAATGTCATAGCAAAAATCAATCCATAAGGTACCAATTATCATATTCAATCCATAAGGTACCAAATGTCATATTCAAATCATAAGGTACCAATTGTCATATTCAATCCATAAGTTACCATCTTCCTTCACAAACATTAAAGAAATGTCAATAACACGACAGCATCGTTAACACGGCTACTGACTTATAAGTTAAATCACTAGTAATACTGGAGCGACTACAACTTTTAACAACTAATAAAAAGTTAATCCGCCAGAGATGATAATATTCTTCAATCTCCTGTTACGCTTTGCTTGTTAAAAGTAAAATGCAGGAGGAAAATATGAAATTCTTTTTCAAATTAAATTTAACGCATAGATGAGTTCCGTGATAGTGATATGAATTCTAGGAAAATCCACTACTTTTAATATTTGTAAATAAGTGAACACCATGTATCTATCGTATCGTCAAATATTTCGTCATCACTGCTCTCAAAACGGTGAACGAAAACATCGTGAGGAAACGGCATGTTCTAGAACCAAAGAATTGGGAGATTTGTGACTGCTTCCAACCCGCACTGGGCTCGCGTGGTAGATTACGGCCCACTTCTTCTCGGAACTAACTGTGGAGTCGCTTGCCCATTCTTCTCCATACGAATCTACCTATTGGAAAAGGCAAATAAAAAAAAAAAAAATTTGCTTTTAACCCCTCGCATGTCAAGTGAACACCAGGTGTTCCGATAACAATAGAATTTCTATTGTCTGCTAATTAGATGCGCGACGGGTTAAATGATGACGTTCAAACATTGATTGTACAATTGAAAAGTGCCTATTACATGCCTGTCTGAAATTAATGATTGACTATGATTATTGACAGTAGACTACTTTCAAAATGGATGACGCCACTAAATTGAATCGTGTAATTACGTTTAAAAGTGTCCGTCACGTTATCCATATCTGCGCAACTCAATCAAGGTAAATCAAATTAGTTAAACCGCGTATTGGCGCGTTGACGCATTAAGGGGAATCTAGTCGCGGGCTCGAGCTCACTGGTAGGCCTGGCTAAAAAGCACGCTGTCTCACCAGACATCGTGTCTGACAGAGGTAGTAGTCAGTTAGACGTTAGTTTACACGCACAACGTTATTGAGTGACATGCACTATCAATTAGGTATACTCAATACTCAATACTCAAAACTTTATTGCATTCCACATGTAGGTATTCTTAGGTGGTAAACTTATATTAGATCATATGGACCCTGTCGGGCACAGCAAAATAAGTAAGTTAGAGAGGAAGCATTAATTGTCAAATATTAAACATTTAGCAAAACTACTATATTATTAAATTAATGTAAGTATTTACTGGTTTATTAAATCTAAAATACAATCAATGAATATAAAATAAAATATAATATAAAACAGGTAATAATATGAGATGCAATAATAATTAATAGGTCAAATTAAAATTAAAATTTAAAGCTGCGAGTACATATTATGACTTTATGAGTCTATCACTTAAATATTCGTTAACAGAGTAATAGCTTTTATTTAGCAAAAATTGTGTTAGTTTTTTTAAAAATACATTAATTCTCCCTTCTTTTTTTATTGGAGCAGGTAGTTTATTATATATTTTAATGGACATCACATAGGGACTTGTAGAGTGCATTTTTAATCGAGAACTTGGTATGTTTAGCCTAGATCGGTGTCTGAGTAGATAGCGTGTCTGAATATCTTCACGTTTTGAATAAAATTCTTGATGTTTTCGCACAAATTTGCATGTTTCTAAAATGTAAATACAAGGAAGTGTTAAAATTTTATGTTTTTGAAAGAAAGGTTTGCAACTATCTGTTTGCTCAATGTTTACCAGGATTCTGACCAATTTCTTTTGCAGGGTGAAGAGTGTTTGTGCACCTGTGCTGTTTCCCCAAAGGGTGACACCATAGCTAAGCCATGCATAGGCATAAGCATAGTAGGTGGTGAGAGCTGTTTGTAAATTGGTAGTCTTTTTTATTTCACGAAGGGCATAAGAGAATTTAGAAATTTTTGAGTGAGTTTTCTGTATGTGTGATTTCCAGTTTATATGTGTGTCTATAACTAGTCCGAGTAAGGTAAATTCGTTAACAGTTTCTAATTTAAAGTCGTTGAAAATAAAATCTAAGGTTAAAGGTGTTTTTTGGTAAGGGTGGAAAGTTATTAACTTGGTTTTGGAGTAGTTTATCTCAAGGTTATGTTCGTTCATCCAGTTGCATGTTTTGGTAAGTATGGAATTGAGAGTTTCTTCTATATCCATGTTGTTTTGGCATGAGACTAATATGGATATATCATCCGCAAACAAGACACACGGACCTTCTATGATCTTAGGCAGGTCATTAATATAAAGCAAAAATAAAAGGCATCCTATGACGCTTCCTTGTGGAATTGAGGCGGTAATTGCTTTACTATATGATCGGATTTTTTCGATTTCATTGCTGTTATGGTTAAAGTATTCTATTTCAACTAATTGTTCCCTGTTCTTTAGATAAGATGTTAGCCATTCGTGAGCCTTTCCGCGTATACCTAACCCGTATAATTTGTTTAGCAAAATCCCAAATTGTACTTTATCATAGGCTTTGGTCATGTCTAATAAAATTCCTATTGCGTATTTTTTATTATTAATAATATTAAGGGCTTCCTGGATATACTTATAGACTGCTAAGGTGGTGGAACGGTTTTTTCGAAAACCGTTCTGGCATTCATCAAATATCGTGTATTTTTCGCAAAACGTATAAATGCGGTCACACATGGCTTTTTCAAAGATTTTTGAAGCTGTTGGTAAGAGAGCTATTGGACGATAGTTGTTTGGGTCTGTTTTCGTACTTTTCTTGTGGATTGGTTTAATTATAGATATTTTTAATAAATCAGGGAAGATACCTTCGTCAAATGACTGGTTCAGAAGCAGGTAAAACGGTAGGGTAAGTTCATCTGCGCATTGTCTTAGAAGCTTTGGCGTATAGTAAAACAGGCGCGTAAAAAATCTTGCGGAAGATCGGGTTTTATTAAAAAACCATTGATAGCTTAGCGGTTACCGTATTTGGGTTATGCGTAGCGAGTCGCGGGTTCGAATCTCACGCGCGGTGATTTTTTTTAATGATTTAAAAATCACCCTAATAATCACGCTATTGACTATAGTTTCTTGTTACGTTAGTCTTATTCACTAAACACGTAAAACTTTATGATTATACCCACAGACACCTAAATAAATTTAAATGATATTAAGGCGCAGTTAACTTACGACTTATTCACCGCGACGAAATAGAACGTTGTTGGTTGTTATTGTTTGCTAGTGGCGTGTATTTAATCTATTAGCGGTGTTATGGTTCATTTTAAATTGCAAGCAAATTTAAATATAGAAATGAAAGCGAATATTACTGCGCTGCGTAAAAGCTGACTTAATATTAGGTCTTTACCTATGAAATTGCCGTTTTGCAGTACTGGCCATTTCAAATCAAAATAATTTTTGTTTGGGTAAGAATTCTAATTTCAAATTAATTTTATTTTAAAAACATGGATTTTTTTTTCCAAAAGTAGTCATTTGTTTATTGATTAGTGTTACATTTTCATCGCATTTCAATCTTTTTCGTCATCATGGATACGTTAAAAATTCGAGTAATTATGGAATATGAGTACCGTCGTGGCAGCAACGCGGCACAAGCGGCACGCAACATCAACGACGTTTACGGAGCTAACACTACAAACCAACGCACCACCTGTTATTGGTTTGCTCGCTTCCGTTCTGGAAATTTCGACCTGAAAAATGAACCTCGCGGTCGTCCGAAGACTTTGGTCGACAATGACGAATTAAAGGCGATTGTGGAAGCTGATGATACACAATCTACGGCTGAATTAGCAGCAGCTTTCGACGTTAGCGTCAAAACAATATTGGTCCATTTGCGTCAAATTGGCAAGGTAAAAAAGCTTGACAAATGGGTGCCCCACGAACTCAATGATCGTCAGCGCGAAGTACGCGTCGAGACGTGCCTTGCACTGCTCAACAGACACACAAATGAAGGAATTTTGAACCGCATTGTTACCTGCGATGAAAAATGGATTCTGTTTGATAACCGCAAGCGCTCAGCAAGTTGGTTGGATCCTGGTTCAGCACCTAAACAATGCCCTAAACGAAAACTTACCCCTAGAAAAGTGATGGTCACTGTTTGGTGGTCTAGCGCCGGTGTGATTCATCACAGCTTCTTACCAAACGGGGTGAGCATTACTGCAGATGTGTACTGTGAAGAACTGAACACAATGATGGAGAAGCTGGCACATCTCCAACCAGCATTGGTCAATCGCTCGTCTCCGCTGCTCCTGCACGACAACGCGCGACCTCATACTGCACAGAAGACGGTCTCCAAGTTGCAAGAACTGGGGTTGGAAGCTCTCCGTCATCCGCCCTACTCACCAGACCTTGCGCCTACAGACTACTACTTTTTCCAGAATTTGGATAACTTCTTGGCGGGAAAAAAATTCAATACCCGAGAGGCAGTACAAAATGCCTTTGAAGAATTTGTTGCCTCCCGTCCAGCTGATTTCTTTAAGAAGGGCATCAATAAACTGCCACTGCGATGGCAAAGATGCATTGATTGCATGGGTGATTACTTCGATTAATACAAATAAAAAATACATGAAAAAAATTCGTTTAAATTTTTTCATACAAAACGGCAATTTCATAGGTAAAGACCTATTATATCAATCTCAGGCTCTCAGCTGAGTTTAAACTGTTTAATAATATTGAGAGCCTTGTGCAGTGCCAAAATTATGAAGTGAATACAAAGTTCGGAAATCGTCACAATGAGGATACATCACAGGTTTCATCAAAATCGGATCAGCCGTTTGAAAATTATCAGCTCTTTTCTGGTTGATGAAGGGATTTGAGCAATTTCCACGCGTCTAATCAAGTCGAAATTTGGTATTCTATTACTTCAATGATATTAGACGAACAAAGTAACCTTAAACTGATACTGGAGCATCACCTGGAATTTCCAGGATTCCCAAGTTACTCACCAACAAACAGCAGAAGTATCGTGTTTGGGCTCATTGAAAAGGTCTCAATGAATAGGTTATAGATAAATGGTGATCAGGACGAGGAATGAGGATAAATTAGTAACAAACTTCACTGTGTGAAACATACACAACGCTGCGGAGATTTAAGCGAGACATTAAGTTTAAAAAGCAGGAAATAAAAGTTAAATTAAAAATTAAAAAAACCCCCGACCCAAACAAAAACTGTGAAAGGTAAAAAAAATATATTTATTGCAGGTAATATTTTGACCAACGTCTTGTCAAGTCGGGGGACGGCCAGTGAAAACGCCAACACGAGGAGGCCTAGCATTTTTATCAGCCGTCCCCGACTCGACAATGCCTTGACCAAAATATTACCTACAATTTAAAAGGCCAATAAATATATTTTTATTACCTTTTAGAGTCTTTGTTTGGGTCAGAGGTTTTTATTTTTTTTATTAATTTTATATTTTTCTTCCGACGGCTGGGACCACCCATGAATGAATAAAAGACGTCTATTGTTCAAGCCAAAAAAAATACATTCAAACGAAAAAATGTATAAAGCAATAATTAAAGAAAAATCTGCAACTGTATAGTACGTTGATTATTTTAATATGATTACTACTATGTTTGGAAATCTCCTTTTTGTTAAGACAACCTGGTACTTGGAAGGCATAAAGCGTTTTCTAGCTGACACACAAAATTTATGAGAAAATGAATTATCCTTTATTTTTTCCCGTGAAATGAGTTTAGTTAAGTTTTTTGTTGTTTTCTGGAGTTATAAATGGTGTAACTAACCTGACTTTGGTTTATTTATATAGATATAAATAAATTATGTTTTCAAATCAAAGAGATAATCTATAATATATTCGATAGATTATATAATATATTCGGTCGATTAGATATTATTTAATTACTTTAAACACTTTTTCGTTTGAGTGTACTATTATTACCTTTCAATAGATTTTGTTATTCAATTACGGGTGATTGGGATCACCCGGCTAATGGGGTAGCCGGAAGAAAATATTAAAATTAAATGTATCCGGCGACTGGAGCTCGGTTTAACTTAATTGCGGTCCCAGTTGCCGGAATCCTCAAAAGGGGTACAAAGTTATTGCTTCACGTATTAATATATAGAACATATACATATTGAAAATGTTGTAGCTTAGTATATTTTTTTGCCTAATTAGGTTTTTACTCAGCCATTGCATATTTTTTTCTCTTGATATATCCTAAATCAGGGAGTAGGTGTGGTCTAGATCACTTCATGTGAAGCCTCAGAGCTATTATATATATTAAAAAAAAACAATATTAAACCGTTAACTGTAGTTTTTCATCGTGTTTACCAAACAAAAACACAACAAAATGGTTTAAAACCTTTTGCATCTATACTCACGACGATCTTCATAATAAATGTGTTATACACAAATAGCAAAATGACAGGATGAGCAAATGGTACAGAATAGATATTAACTGTACCAAATACAGGTAATTTAGAGGTAGTTAGTCCTTTGTGCATTTTGTAGCTACAACATGCACAAAGGACTAACTACCTCTAAATCACCTACTATCAGTAGGAAACACTGCGTGGGAATATTTACGTGTATTTAGGGATAGCTTACATTTTGCGTCAAGTTAAGGTGAAAGCGCCGGAGTAAACGATATTCAAAATTTCTCGTTTTTTGCTAAAAATTTAAGGCGCAAGCGCAACAAAATCACAGGAAACCTTGTAAAGTTAAAAATATGCGACATAGATTTTAAACTCGATCTAAGCTCTAGAGAAAGAAACTTATAGCATGTAGTATATATATTCGATTATTTCTATTTCTACTCTAACGTAGAATAGAAATCGCTTGTCTACATTTTTCGTTACAAAACTGTCAATTGTCTACACGGAAACGTCATTTTTGTCTACTCTTCCGTCGACAAAATGCTTCTCTATGGTTCTCGTGCTAAGCCTCCACACTGATCGGATCAGATTCTTCTGTTCAGTTTAATCTCTGTATATGGTTTCATCTGGATTGTGTTTGCATAGATAATGGCCATCGTTGCGCTCGTGGGTAGCCTTTCAAATCTGACTTTAAAGCTGTATTGCCCTAGCAATAAGCCTTTTACCTATAAAAGAAATACAACTGACTTCCAAAATAAACGCTATGCAAAGTGCATACTAACATTAATTTCGGACAACGGTGTCTTTCATTTTTTTGCCACCGACTTCCAAAATGGAGTTATTTTTCACTTTGTAGCGATATTTTTGGAAGTAATTTGTATTTCATTCCGTTGTAAGTATTTTCTTTTTGTATTGGTATTTTTCGTTTTGCATGTTAGTTTTTCTGCCACCGACTGCCGAAATTAAAGTTATTTTTCACTTTGTACTGATTTTTTTATAGGCTGTTGTTTTGTTAAAAATAAACTATTTGATAGGAAGTTTTTATAACATCATCAAAATACACATGAACGACTAATTAGAACTTGATCAATATTATATGGGGTCACTCTAAAAAGTATTTCTAATAAAATAAAGAATTTTCAAATCGGTTATTAAATGATGGTGCTCGAGTAAGATATGAAAAACCATATGCAACAGAGTTTCGAACCTCCTCCTGTTTTTAAAGCGGGTTGAAAATCAGATTCAATGCTACACAAAGGTAATGAAGGCCTGCCAATGACATTTATTGTGTTTCCGAATGCACGCGTCAGTGAATTTATCTGATTTATCTCACCTATCGGTTTGGCTTCAGTAAACAGAAACTTTAATAAACGCTTGTTGCATTCACAATTTCAACCAACGATGTAGCTTTTGTGAGGCGCACTGACTCGTACCACGCTTTGACTGACAATGGTTCGCCGGTCCACAGCCGCGAGCGACAAATTGCAATCAAAGCAGACGAGAGACTCATAGGTAAACATGACGTCCGCCAATGGGTACCAGTGAAAACAATTGCATGAATGATTCCTTTGGTGTCACAGGACTACAGGTGGCAAAGGGATTGCAAACGTTTCAAAGCATTTGGTATTAAACCGTATGTTTGGTTTCAAAGCATTTGGTATTAAACCGTATGTTTGGTTTCAAAGCATTTGGTATTAAACCGTATGTTTGGTTTTAAACGATTTAACACCACGCTTCAATAATGGTTTCAAATGTTTTTGTTTAATAGAATGCACTGAGGTCTCACATGAAGTGATCTAAACCACACTTAGTCCTTATTTCAGGATATAATATATCAAAGGAAATAAAAATATGTAAAAAACGGCAGGCCAATTCTCGTTATTAAAGTCGTTCAAAAGTTATTCGCAGTTTCACCTCGGCAACAATTAAATGTGAAAAACTTGTCATAAATGTATGGAAATTCGAGGTATTTTGACAGATTGAGACTAGACTGTAAAAGTTCTTAAAATTACGAGTAATGCTCGCGAAGAGGGAGGCGGCGCTCGTAAGGGAGAAGCAGTATATGCGCCCTCATCGCCGTAGTCGCCGCGGGAGACGCCCTGGGCGTCAGGAATCCCAGGCTGATTCCCGGCCACCGTAGGCGCGGGCTTGCGGACGGCGAGTAATGGGTAGCTCGCTGTCCGGTAAGGACCAAGCCCCGGTCGACGGCTTGTTGTGTTCCACGCGCCTCAAAGAGATGTCAGCACGAATTGGTGGGGTCCGCAAGAGCCGATGCCTGCCAGGGGTGCGGGTTGTTCGAAAGAGATACCGCGGCCCCTGGCACACAAGCAACTGAGGGGAAACAGGTGGGTTTAGTCAGTAAAAGTCTGCTCCACCCAGAGCGGGAGAAGTAATTTAATGAATTCCTACCAAAAAAAAAAAAACAACATTCATTGCGTTATTTACGTTGTTGATCACACATATTTCTTGAAAATATGAATTAATGGATTAGCAATACCTATCCTTCAAAATGATTCAGATTGTTATGCAATTAGGGTGCTGATTGATTGTCTTACGGAAACGAATGTTAACTTAAGTAATGATCGACCATTATTACACACGCGTCGAAGAAAGTTTTAAAGGCAACAAAAGTCAATATTGCCATTTCTCTGTGAGCATTGCAAGTCAATCGATTTTCAGTCAGCTCACGGGTGGAATTCATCAGAATATTTATAGTTGAATTAAAACACCGATTATCGGTTGTTTGTTCACTGTCAGTACACAGTTTTCACGTTTTAAAATAAAATGAAAGCTGGACCACTTTTTCCGATTGGAGAATCTGACACGTTTGCTTCATACAAGTTTTAAGCAGGTTCGTTATCAGTGTAAGTATCACTTCAGAAAATTATTTCAAGTTTATTTAGAAACTTTCTCGCTCCTGGAAAGAAAACTGGGCCGAGAACGTATAGCAATTCTTCTCAATCTTATCTTGTATACAGTCAAAGGTGACATCCTTGTGACTTTTATAACAAATTCATTCATTTCTTTGTCAAGCAATGTTAATGTAAGTTACCTACTCAAAAATGTGCATCCTATTAAAATGTATATTGGCAAAACATGTTTTGCTATACTTTGTACTTTTACAAGACTTATTTTACCGCGATTTTGTGAATAAATCTGTACTAATATAAAGAGATAATATAATATAAAGAGGGGTGCCAGGAACACCGGGAATGCATAACTAGTCAGATGTATAGCATGGAAGCGACTTCTTAACTATTAGGATTGCATAACTATTCAGCTGCATATTTATTTAAAATCAACCCTGATGCAAATATTGTATGTAGAGTGTAAGTTTGTAAGAGTAGGGGTGGTATGTGTTAGTTACAACATTTTTTTTACATTGAATTAAGATTTTTTCGATACAAAAGCGCGTTCCATCTTAGCCAACTTCTCAAATTTAGGTGAATATGCATCTGAATATCTGATAATGAAGCAACAGCCGCAAGTCCGACTGATAAATCTAAGTTGTAACTACTCCAGTTACAGTTATTGTACCATGTTATTTGACTTCCGACTCCGCAACTAATCCTTTGCATGTAGCTCAGGCTGATAGTTCTGTACATCCGTGTTACCTGCATGACGGGACAGCGAATTTGTATCCATTTAGGGGCAACCAATATAGATTTGTCTGTCAACAATGCAACATGCAACGCGCTTGTAGATGAGACGGCAACCCACTTGAATTTTTTACGCATTGAAGTTTATTCCTAGAACATCATTAATTTTCTTTTATGTGGGGTTATGTCTTAGGAATATCTATTAAATTCTAAACTGACATCTGGCTAGCCGTGAACACACAAAATTTCATCCCCATTTCTCCTCCTTTATTGACTTGAAACATTAATTACTTAATTTGTATGAATTTTCAAAAATACATTCCATAGTTCTCGCTCTCCTTTGTTGTAGAAAAAAAGAACGGAAAGGATGACATGACAATAAATTTAAAGTTTGTTTAAATGAATAATGACATTTCTAGTTTGCACATATTTTTTTTATTAAATTTATCCAATAGTTTAGCACTATAGTCAAAAAGTTGATAAGCAAAAGGTAGCCCTCACTACTATTGAATTAACTTACAAAAACTCAAATTCAATGTTAAGATTTATTAATCGACCTTTGTACCTTGCCTTTATCTACTAAACCAAGGCCTTCGACAGTTTATCACACGATTGATCTGGAGAGCGCTCTTTGAATATGGTATCCATAGAAAGTACATAGAAACTCGGAAAAACTTGTGCAAATATGGTACTAGTAGAATCAAACTGGAAAGCCTCGGCTCAGAGATGGAAGGAGACTAGAGGAGTGCGACAGGGAGATCCATTATCACCAAAACTTTTTACAGCAGCGCTACCAGTATTTCCATCGAGTGTCTCTACACTGTATAAGTAACTCGTGTACAAAATTAATATATTCAAAGGTAATAAAGCATCACAAGGAGGAATCCTGACTTTTAGATGTCCGCAGTAAATCAAAAACATTTCAAAACAATTAAATCTACCATCATTATAAAAAGAGCGTAGAACAGACTTCATTTTTTTTTTTCGTTTCTAATAGTGGTAATTTTGAAAATTTTGAATGTAATCTCATTAATGATATTCTCATATTAAAGATAATTCAGTCAAATAAAGAAACATCTTTAAAAAATAGTCCACTGAGCCGTGCAATGATTTTTAAAATTAATTGAAACTGCAAAACTACTTTTATTTTGGTTGTAATTCGATTAAATTAACATCAAACACATCGCGTTATTTAGAATCTATATTTATTGCCGCGATGCGCTATTGTCAAGTACCTAAAAATTTGCTTCATAACGGGCCTTAACTTTAAGCAACGTTTATAAGCCGGTACAACATTTTGGGACGTTTCGTCAGCATACTCAAGTAAGTACTAAAATGTTCCGTTTAAAAATAGTCACACCAGAGGTCAAACAAAATCGCAACCAGACAGAGATCCTGCAAAGGCCGCTTCCGAAATTCAAATTTTGCTTAGTTTGTACACACGGCTACACATCAAGCTATACATTTCCAGTATAAGCTGAACTCGCATTGCATGGGATTTCCACACAGTGCGAGATCAGCGTAACCTGTACAACAACCTGGCAATTTGTAGGTCAGTGACAGGACTGACCTACAAATTGCAATAAACGAAATAACATTTGAATTTCGTGGGCAACCTAGCGACCTTAAGGTGAAGTTTACTTACTTACAATGAGGGCTGTTTGAAGATGAACCTTTTTATTAATATTCGATACTTGTATACACTGTTTTGTATCCCTGGTACTCTGATAGTAATTCGGTCTACCTATATACAACAAGTACATTTATGTTTCATAGGAAAATTTAAGATGGGGAAGTACGTCCAAAATGACATATACGGACAAAATGACACACCGGCGGTTTTTCGGAATTAAAGGGCTATAATGCTGCAGTTGTGACGTCGTCGTCGCATACATGTCAAGTGTTTAGCGCCATTGACTCTTTTAGTACGATGTAACTGGTACGAACGCGTTTTGTGCGCGTAAAAGTTTTTTGTTTTGATAGATTTTGTCTCATTTTTGGTCAGTGTTACGTGATTTCTTTTACTACTTTTGATGTCAATCCAAAAAGTCTAGCATTACACTTCATTATTTACAAGCATTAATTTATAAATCATGTGTTTATAGAAATTACGACTTAATTTTTTGATAACCTGTGGGGCAAAATGGCATAGTTAAATTCTGGGCAAAACGACATATCTTTTTTCGATGATGGCTCTGACTACGAAAATGATCCTTAAAAGCAGTCAGGAAAAAGGTGAATACAGGTACAGCAGACTCGTTACGATGAGGACTCAAATGTAGAAGATTTCCAGCTGATGACTGCGTGTGCATTTATTGTAACGACCTCTTTACCGCACCAAGCCCGACGAGTGCTGACTACGGTACAATTTTTTTATTGTTCTCTTTGGGCACATATGTGCCCAAAGAGAACAATAAAAAATTTACACAGGATATATATCATGGTGCTGATGTACCCATGAAAACCAAACAACATATTTCGTGTTTATTATGTATCGTCCATACTATAATATGGAGAAAATGAATTTTCTTAGAGGTTGCAATTAATTCAAATAGTTTTTTTTTTATATGGTTCATATTCAATTACGACTTCACGTAGGTTAAAACGAATGAACCAAAGATGATTATTAAGACTAAAGACCGATAGTAACTATGTTAATTAAAAATATATGATTAAAAAACAAAACCGTATGTCATTTTGGGCGCACTTGCCCTTCGTCGAAGCATTGCCATTATAACTTGCCGCTACTTATCGAGTGCAATTCATCGATGCGAAAGTCTTCTTACTACAAAATCTAGGATATACCTTCAACTCGCGAGATATTAAAGTTTCAAGGGAGCCGTTATAGCGGCAACTGCATGTTAAATTGAATATTGCGTACCCGAGAGCCTGTTGAATACGTAATCTGTTCAGCATTAGAGTAAGTAAGTACTAGCTTAAGGGAAAACCAGAGCGAGTGGTCTAGATTTTGAAATGAAGGAAAATTGTGTAATTATTTTCATGTCCTTAGCGTGTCAATGACAAAAATAACACGAAAAAATGTATTTAACTAATTTAGTAATACCGCTCGCTGACACAGCGTGTGCAGGTTACCAGATGGGAGGTGAGTCACTATATATAATGCGTATATACTATTGAAAGAGAAGTCTTAAATTAGGTAGATAAAAAAAAACAAAAACGACGCGGAAAATGGGGAAATGCATTTAGTTGGTTCTAAAAAAATTACGGTATTTTATTGCGGTAATCTTTGGATTTAGACATTTATTTCATACCAAGGTTTCTGATATTTTATGGCAAAATAATAAATAACAGCCGCTCATTAGTTACATAGTATATCTTGATAGTTGTATTATTCTGCTTAGTGAAGCAAAATACTCAAATTCTAAAACTGATTTTATATGATGGAATCGAATCATAATATAAAGCATTATATTGCAAATACTTATTCAATATCCTGTATGAGCTGAATTTAAGTGTACCTACACTTAAGACTACACACGGTACTTGCTAGATAGAGAAGTCTAGCAGTATTCAATTGGAAATAAGAGAAGCATTCTACATTATATGAACGTTTGAAATAATCGAATATTTTGAGAAACAGTTTCCTATTTAATTGGCACACATTATTAGTCAAATAATCCGCGGCTGTTTCGAGGATGGGTGACCATCTCTACATACTAAGACCCTCCGTTTTTCGGAAAGCACGTTATGCTGTTGGTTCTGGCTGTCATTCGTTGAACTTTTTTTTTGTGGTTGGGAAATCATCAAATAACTTCTCCCGCTCTGGGTGGAGCAGGAGGGCGTGTCAGTCTTTACTGACTAAAACCCATATGTTCCCTCAGTTGCCTGTGTGCCAGGTCCGACGGTATCTCTTTCGAACAACCCGCACCCCTGGCAGGCATCGGCCCTTGCGGACCCCACCAGTTGGTGCTAACATCTCTTTGAGGCATGTTGGTTAGGCTTGGCTCAAAATTGTTCGTTTAAATTCGTTGCCCTTTGACAGTCGTTCGGGGTTGTTAGAACCAGTCTTACCAAGGGGTACCCACTACCTAGGTTGTGGGAGTCAAATAGTAATAGAGCCATGTAAAATACTGGTATTCAGCTGTATCCGATTAGATTGGAACCCGACCCCAACATACTTGAGAACAGGCTAGGCAGCTGACAATGGCAGTAGATGTCAAATCAAGATTTCTAGTGGTATCAATAATCTGTACGACTCATCATTTCAGCCGAAAGACGTCCACTGCTGGACATAGGCCTCCCCCAGGCTCTTCCACTTCGACCGGTCTTGCGCTTCCAACATCCAGCGGATTCTCGCGGCTTTCACAAGGTCATCGGTCCACTTTGTGGCAGGCCTTCCCGCTCTACGTCTTCCGGTACGTGGTCGCCACTCCAGAAGCTTTCAGACCTATCGGCCATCTGTTCTGCGAGTTTACTGTACTACTTATGTAAAAAAAATCTTACGGTGGGTAGATGAAAGTAAACTAAAATGACGTGTAGAACAGGGAAATGCATTACGTTCTTAAAAATAACATGGCATTTTATTGCGGTAAATGATACGAGTTCGTCAGATATTTTTATAATTTTTGGGAATGGCATCTCGCAAGTCATCCTAGGAGGTTGTCGGCTGCTTAACCGGTTTTAACTGTGGCTGCCTGGATAAAGGCCTGAGCCAGGGCTAAGGGCATACTGCTGGCTCCTGTAGGGGACCTCGGATTAGGGTGTTCAGAACAGTTACAAAAAATACATCTTAATATTTACCAACCACTATTTTAGTAACTAATAACAGCCACTTGGGTCGCTCAAGGTTAAGCTGCTCTTAACAAAATTAAACAATTGGTTTCAAATAAACTCATCCGAATTAATTTGAAAACCTTCTCTTAAAAGGCAAGATTTGATTGTTTGTAAAATTGTTTATAATGGATAAACTCAAAAAACGACTAAACCGATTTTATTTAAATCTTTCACTTATGGAAAGCTACATTATTCCGCAATAACATGGGCTATAAACTTCAGGCGCTTTCCCGGTTTCACGAAGTTAATCATAAAATCGTCCTTTAAAACCCACGTTAAACTGAAAACAAACAACTGAAGCGTATAACATAGGCACTATCAAGCTAGAATCATAATGTGTGAACTGTGTGAAGCTGTAGATAGGATAAACGGACCACTACCTCCCTTTTAAACCACTCAGCACAGACCGGTAAATCCTTTAATCCTTCATTCTGGTAACATTTCCCTGCACAGTGAGTGCAAACATAGGAGGTAGGTATGGCTATGGACCAGCACCCCAGATGCGTTCAATGCGTCAATCTAAAGAATTTTGAAGGAAATTGAAACTACACTCGATACGTAAGACGTCGAAACGCTAATTGTAACCTGACTCGGACTATACAAGGTGAATTTTTAGTCACCATTTAAATTTTTCAGGGTGATAGTACCCCTGAAATTGAACAACTTTCTCCAAAGTTTTTCAGGTTCTCAATCATGTACTGATGTTAGTTAAAGTTTGCGCACCGATATCCCTGCCACTGTATAGATAAAATATTGAAACCATCACGACTGTGAAATTCGAATAACTAATTTTAATTAAACTAATAAATTAAAAAAAAAATCGGGCCTCCCACGCAAAATCAATAGTCAGCTGATCGATTTTGTATGGGAGGTACGATTTTTTTTTTCATATTTCGACCCATGTTCCTTGGAGAAAGTTGTTAAATTTCACGGGTCCTATCACCCTGAAAAATTTAAACGGTGACTTAAAATTCACCTAGTATAGTGTTTTTCCGGAAGTCGGTTGTTTTTTTTACCTACCCCATACCAATTCGAAATTTCATGATCCTCGGGGTCAAAACAAGGCATATATTTATGCGATAGCAGTAATCGCGGTTGATTTGCTGCCATTTTTTGAATAGTTTGTCTCCGAAAGTCATCATCAGATCTATATGAAATTTAAACGGGACCATTTCGGAAGAAAAGCATTTCGAAAAAAAAAAATTGCAAATCCGTCTATTTATGACAGAGTTATGCCCGAAAATACATTAAAAAAAAACATATTGCCCGAAAATACATTTTTTTTTAATAAATATGTCGAATTGATAACCTCCTCCTTTTGAAGTCTCTTAAAAACCCCAGCGATCCAAACCTTAACCGGTTATTATGATAAACCTAAGAGGTTTTCTTTTTGAGGGGTCATCGACTGCAGTTAGTGTAACTATTCACTTGAAAATATCAGTTTTTTTTGTATAAACTTCAGAAACGTACAAATAGTTTATTTTCTTTATCAAATTTGTGTACTGAAGTGTCCTTTTAAGCAAATAATGCCCGTATTAGGACACTCCACTCTTCCGCAACTTAAATTAACGTATTGTACATTCAAAATCAAGAATCATGCCGAGACGTGATTAGTTTCGATATCTCAACACGATAAAACATATTTTCTCAACTCATACTTCAAGTATTCATATTCATTTATTGCATTCCATATTGTAAAAAAGAAGTTACAAAAATCTTTAAGCTAGGTACAGAAATATGGACCCTGTGAGGATACATCTAAGTAACAACACTGACAGCGGCCGTTGACCCTTAAAACTAAAAACACCAATTCATTTTAATTTTTTCGAGTTTAGATAACTGTTTTGAAGTGAGCTACTCTTCTTTAAAGAGGCTACAGGACAGATGCTGTTACTGTGACTGGTAATCGCAGAAGAATAACTTATTATTTAATAACTCAGTTAGACCTAGAAAACGCTTGGTTTTAATAAGATGGAGCCAGAAACTGTGCAGCACAAAACATAATCAAAACTTTGAGACGAATGTTTTCGAAACACTGAATTCCAACAAATGTTGACATTAATCGACCCCTAACTTCAACTGATTCGCCAAGTGCTGCCTTTTTCCTGCGGGATTCTTTAAAGGAACGTGTCATGGCCAACTGTTTACATCAAAAGCAGAGTATTTGTGACTTTGATAGTGGAATACTCAATAAAGTTTGCTAAAATTTGGTAAAAAAGGCGATCGCATTTGAAACAATTGTTATTTGTCATACAAAATTGTCAAGCCCATATTATAGAATTTTGAAAAATATCCGGTAGTTTTCCTTTGTAATAAAAAATAATCTTAATTTAAAGTTTAATACCTTCGAATTGACCTCTCTGTATAAATACAAAATGTATTCACTATAATATGTGTTATCAGTTAACACCATAACCACTAAATAAAGGCAACCGCTTAATAATGTTACAAAACTCTCGGCGTTAACTTAATCATGGCGGCGGCAACGACTTAATTAAGGCGATGCAACGAACTAATTGAATGATTATCTATACATATAAACATATAGAGGAAAGTGCATTAGCTAAAGCATTATATTATGCGTCGTGGTCAAGGTTACATTTGGCCTGTCAGTTTAATCTAAAATTACTTGCAATGACAACGCAAAGTATAGTAATTACATTTGTATAACAAGTGGATTTCGCGCTAAGGGACACGGTTTCCGCCACGTAAGTACACGTTGGTATTCTTTGTCAACTCGTCGATATAAAGCTTCCCTACCATTATGATTAAAAAATGCTACGAGTATATATGCACTCAAGGTGAGTTTTTGTTAACTATCCATGGTATATACATATTTTTGCTCAAACAAGTGACTCTTCGTCGGTCGAAATTCGACCGTAATTCATTTAAACTTAATGCATTTCTAATGCGTTTTATCATATAAAAAATATTGGCTTTCTGCATTCCTCTCTATATAAACTTTAAAAGTGTCAATCCAGGTTATAAACTATCTGTGTGCCAAATTTCATCCAAATCCGTTCAGTCGTTTTTGCGTGATTGATTAACAAACATCCAAACATCTTCACAATCTTTCATATTTATAATATTAGTAGGATGAAAGATAATAAATTAGAATGCAAAATTAAACATAGAGTTTAAAGTAAAAGAGTCGCGTTTTGCATGAACGTTTTGATGGGATCCGAAAAACATAAACATGAAACTAACGTATAGATAAATAAGTCCCATTCCCGTGAAACGTATTTATAAGTAGATTTTAATGAGGCTACTTTATGCAAACATCATATAGATCAAGCATCACCGAATCGAAAATGCGATACAATGTGGACTAGCCAGCAATCTTTGCGTTATGCTCGTGAACGGGTGCTGCTCGTGGTGAGTGGTCGTCTTGCTGACCATGGTTTTGTTATTATTAATTGTATTTTAAGTTTTTATTAATTTTAGTCCAGAGGTCCTAGTTTAACTTTTGTTACTTTAAGTTATAGCTATATTTGCATAATGCAGAATTGCATATGTAAGCGGGCATGCCCTTTATGCCTCGAGGCTTTTATTTAGACTGGAAGTTCTGTTTACGTTTTATTTTAATTTTTTATTATTTTTAGTTTTCAATTTTTGATGGTATATTGGCGTGTGCTAGCTGACATATGGCAAATTTAATGTTTTTTTTTCTTGTGTTTCGTAATTTGAATTACCTATTATTGTATAGAATCAAGTTCTTCTAACTTAACAGACAGCTGTGCTGCTGGGGAGTTTGTTGCGCTACTTCTTCTTCCCAGCTAAAGCACTAGGAAGTGGTGAAGGGCGGGCGTTTTGGGAGGACTGTCTTATGTAATTTTATTTTGACGTTTAAAAAGAGCTGACTCTCAGCCTAGTTTGAATAAATGACTTTTGATTTTGAATGCGCGTAGGAGATTAATTCTGAAATTTTCGGGGTAACCACATACAGTGTAGTCTAGTTAATAGGGACCACCACAACCACAATTCTACAACTAATGGGCACAGCCCGTGTGTTTAATTGAGTCTTCAATGTAAAACACATTGTTATAAAGACAATGTAATGTCGTTATCACTGAGACACAAAACATAGGTTAACACTGCATTGTAAACTGGAACAGTATTGGTCCGAAATCTGAATGTGTTATAGAAGCTGTTAAAATGAAAGAACTAAGTCCCGATTATAGACACTCACTGCTTTGAGCGGTCCGTGCGGTTCTTTCGGCGCTACGACCGACGGTATTAGTAGGGATATTAGTCCAAAACCGAGTATCGGTGTAAAACCGGGACAAGGCAGTCTCTCACGTTTCATATATACGCGCGCATTTGTTTAGGCAAGTTTTCCGACGATTTCGTGCTCTGTGATTTACAATGGGCTGTAAGACTCGTATTAGCTGTTGTGGCAACAGGCGTTCAGAATTGCAATTTCCAATCAGCGGACTTAAGAGATGTAATGGAATTATAGTCTAGTCTTTCTAACACCCACGGTACAAGAAATAATACCGTTTTACCCAACCCATAAATCGACCGTGAAGCCATATTTCATTTACTGTCTAATTTATTCAGTACAGGAAAACATAGAAATTCAAACAGCGTGCATACTATTTTTTTTACTCAAATCGCTTAATTCGAATTATAAACTACAAAACGAGTGTATATTGACATACTTTATAAACACAATTTACTGAAATTATAAATATTATTTTTCCGTAACAAAATAATGTTATACTTATTATTTTTTGATATCAAATGATACATGGCAAATCCATGAATTGATATCACCAGAGTTTCTCTCAATATTTTTTTCTAATGGAGCGCATATAAGCGCGTCATTTTTATAGCATTACAGTGAATATCATTTCTTACTCTTTTTACTTGATCTTTTATTTAGAAGGTCCAATCCCAATTGTGTGAGAATAGATAAAGTGTATGAAACTGCACGTAACTAGTTAAGGGCAATACCTAGGTATTAAAACACTCGTGTGATACTATAAAAACCTCGGCTACTTGTAATTAAATATCCCATTTTATGCAACAGTTTCATAAACCACTCTTTTTATTCAATGTTTATTAATTCTTAGTTCAATATAATGGACTACTGAAAGGTTAAAAGTCAATGTGAATTTTCCGAAATAACTGTGTTTTATCATGGATTAACACGGATTCGATGAAAGCGTGCTTTAATCATCACTGGTAGAAGTGAACTCATTTATTATTTAAATTATAGTGGCAGTGCATACAATAAAGCGTGATAAAACCAAGCTATTGAACAGTACGTGTGCTGCCGTTTTAACAAATAAACTATTTTCAAGTAAATAGGAAACAATATGACTGTTGCAACCACAGCCTAGCTGGTTGTCGCGCTAAACATGCAAAACTTCACGGAATGACTCTCCACAGACTAAGTAAGACGGAACAAATGGGCAGTATGACAACTACAATCGTAGTTCGCATATCATATGGGCGTAGAACAATTCCACTAAACACTAACCGGTTAAGTAGAATGCAGTCCGCGAAATTCAAATTTACTTACGTTTTTTGTAAGTCTGTATCAGGTAGTTCGTTGATTGATATATGATTCACAACAGTAACATATGGCTGTACAGAAATACACGGACGGAATTATTTTTTTTCGCGTTTTCGTCAAATATTACTAGTCAGATGGTCTTAGGTAGCCTAATTAGGAACAACTTAGCTGAAAACAGCGTCAAAATGCGTCACCTGGATGCAAAGATATGACGATTGTATGCAAACTTGGTTCGCTTATGTAGATTTTTGTACTTACGAGTTGTATAGAACAAAGAAAACTTCTATGTATTAAAGTGGCTGTATACGCTAGGCGCACGGGTGAGGTGTCGGAAGACGCGTCTCCACGCGGGCTAGCTAACTATGGCGTTACTGAAAATTGTGCTGAACAAAACACGAATTGCACTGACGTAAAAATATCGCGGCGGGAATTTTTTGCGCACTGGATCGTCAACGCACTGCTTGGCGCCTATAATTGAAAATCGAACAGTGTGTTTTTCGACGCGCTGGGACGCACTCTGTTGGCTTCTCAATGCTCGGTTCAACACCAATATTTTTTCGTCCGTGCCCACGTGGTTTAATATAACTTGAGAAAGAAGTATTAATGATTTTTAAGACTACCTATAATTTTAAACATAAATATTTGTAACAGCCACGGATCATATTTAGATCAACATACAACCTGATACTGACTTGCAAATTGCAAAACAACGAAAGAAAATTATTATTTCGATCGCTACACTGACGGTTTCGCCTTAAATTCTCAGACGCATATTGCGTGACGGCAAACGGAAATGTGTGATATAAGCCGTTACTTGGTGTAACATAACTTTCCACGTTCGCCGGTAGTACTGTTCTAGTAATGTGTTGATTCGCACAATGGTTCGAGAATTCTAAATTAAGATTCGTGGTACGTAATGATCGACCTTTTTTTTTAAGACGCAGTCTGTTGTCAATTTTCTTACATTAAGTAATGTCATCTGCAGATGACCCACTAGATCATCATCATAATCAGCCTATAATGATCCCAGGCGTGCTCTCTGTGAGAGGGAGCGGGCCGTAATCCACCACGCGGGCCCAGTGCGGGTTGGTAGATGTCACATGTCTTCAAATTTTTTGGTTCAAGGACATGCCCGTTTCCTCACGATGTTTTCCTTTACCGTTTTCCCACCAGATGTTGAGCGGTAATTTTTGCCACGTCATTATATTGTGCCCTCCCTAATAAGCCTGCTTGGCCGTATATATTGGTTGGTGTGTGTTGCCGTAGGGGTTGTGTGGAACCGTAGGGGCACGTAGCTAAGTTTTTACAGCCGTATGGGTCGATAGATTACGTTAAGCTACGCTTGCCGTGGTCGGCTGTCATTCATGAATCTTTGACAGTCGTTATGGGTCGTCAGAACTGACATCCAGTCTTACCAAGGGGTACCGTATTACCCAGCAGCAACTGGGTTATGGAGGTCGTATAGATTCCTATAGACTAAAGCACGAAACTACATGGACACCCATTTATATAAATAATCTTGTTAAGTATAAATGATTGGTTACGTCATCCTAGTTGAAATGTCACATTATAGGTTATTACTTCTATTGGGCTATAACTACGCACACGGATTGTCGAGTACCATATTTAGACCCAGAAAAAGTAACATTTCATTTTCCTGTTAGATTAAACTCACCACATTTAACCATTCCATTTAATTTTGTTTAAATGAGTCGCGATTTTAGTTATACATTATACACCTATTTTAGTTTTATTAATCAAATTCTATATTTCCGCAAATTCTTGGTTAAATAGTTTCGCTATTTATCCATTCCGGGTGGCATTTTATGTACGTTTTATGCTGAAAATGTCAATAATACATCCCATACAAACATTTACTGCAGCGTACGAAAAGAATGCAGCTGAATTGATAATTATTTTCATTGAAATATTTTCGTTGTATTGGCGATTGTACCTACCAAACCTGGAAATCAATTCATTTGATTTGACTCCCAGTCAAACTTTTCCTTCATGATTTTCCTCCTAGCTTTCTACGAATGTGTTTGGATTTGACTGTTGCAAGTCATGATCACGTTTCCTGTAATATTTTTAACCAACTTTAATAAAAGAGGAGGTTCTCAATTCAGTGTTAGTTAGCTCTGAACTCCGTCATTTAATAAACCACTAGCCGACCCGACAGACGTCGTCCTGTCTTAACTACGAATATATGTTACGCGCAACTTTCTATTTTTTCTTTCATAAGAACCTTCTCCTGACAATAACAAACACAAGAAAAAAAAAGAAATAGGGATACATTTTTATATTTATATGTATAGATAGATTAAAAAAATCTTCGTTTGTTTGAAATGGTATAGTTATATGTAGAGTCGTCTTACCTAGGGGTATCAGCAAGTACGGGTACCCAGTAACTGTGTTGTGGCTGTGCTGTGTAACTACTATTTTTAATAGTGCATATCATGTTTTTAAGACAAGTTATTAAATTTAAAATATATTCTTTTGCATGGAAGTACATTATTTTAAGTTTAGGTATTCAATTTCATTCTGAATACGATTATGAGGCAAAGTATAGTCGTGGCGAGTGCATGGCCCGGCCCGCCTTCGGCGCCGTCTGTTTCTAGACATCATTTGTGCAGTAGTGCGAGTAAACGGTGACACGCTTGGTTTGTATGGAAAGTGTTGACAACGCTGCCACTAGCAGCGGCCGCCGAGATGTCTGCGTGTTGTAGATTCTATCGTTTCCTTACTTATTTTAATTTACGAGGAAAATCTCCACTTTTACTCAAATGAATCATCAACTGCCTTTTCACTCCAGTGTTTCGTCCAGTCTAACTGAATGCAGCTGAATGCCAATATTTTACATGGAACGTCTGCCTATCTGACCTCCACAACCGAGTTAGTGAGTAGCACAATTCCCCTTGGAACTGGTTGTCATTCTTTCGGGCTTCACACGTCTCGTAACAACAGTCAAAGATCCACGAATGACAGCCGGGACCAAGGGCTTAACGTACTTTCCGAAGAACGAAGGGGTCTTGATATGTGAAGATGGTCACCCATCCAAGGACCGACGTTGTTAGTTACTCAAAAGCAAATATTAATACAAATACATAAATACACAAGTGATTTTATAATCGTTTTGAAACAGTATAATTCTTTCGATTAAGTACAATATAATGTTGTGTTGGCTGGGGAACGCTTCAATTTGGCCACTCATCATTCGTAAGTCCGATCAGAATGAACCACTCAGACAGATTTAGCTTCATGCACGGTCTGTGTATAGATATCGTGCATGGCAAAGTATGTGTATTGTACTAATCTTATCTTATTATATTATGAATGCGAAAGTAATTGTTTGTTTGTTACGCTTTCACGGTACAACAACGGCTGAACGGATTTGGATGAAATTTTCCACACAGATATAGACCTGGATGAGAACATAGGCTACTTTTCATCCTGGATCGTAGACGAAGTCGCGGACAAAGGCTAGTAAGTAAACAAAAATGTTTATTAAAACTATGTTTAAACCTGAAACCATCTATTATGTAGTCATCTACCTGATTCGTATGTAATAAATGTCGACGAGCTCTTGCAGTATTCAAAAATTCTAATATTGGTTTCGCAATTGAATACGCAACGCAAACTGCACCTGTTTGAATATCTATCAACGGTTTAACCCAGCCTGAATGTATTTGAAAAGCAGAACTATTCGGCGAACCTGCGTCAGTGAGGTATGTTCAATTTTTGTTGTGTGATTTTGTTGGAATTTGTTCACACAACTTATTTTTTTGACTCACTGCGACTCACTGGCGCTGAACTCAGTTGAATTCTCAATGCTCGTTACAAAATCAAAAGTTGAGAATGAAATGCGCGAAAACATCCCGCCGCAAGTCTTCACGATTACATTTTTGTTTGGATTGGCTCTAAATAGCGTCGCGGCGATTTTTTAATTTGTATAAGACACCGTAATTTGGGTCAGCTAGTAGATATTAAAGAAATATTTGAGAATACTTTCTTTTTTTTCAAACTCTTCACTTGTTAGTCTGTAATCAATCTTCAACCACAATTCACAAACCTACAATACGACCAGCAATCAGCTTACTGGTTCATCAAAGGATGCCTTGTATTTCAGCCTTTAAAGATTATACTCCCAATGCATAAATAATACCTATATACAAATGTAGTCTATAGCTGAACATAAATGTTTGCTGCGACTAAAGGAAGTCGGGAACCGAAAACCGATCAAAATTATGCACTAACTAAAATCATCAACAAGACGACCAGCAATCAGATCAATGAATATAGAATCAAAAAGACGCTTTAGTGCATCAACTTTTAGAGATACTACTCCCAAAGCATACACAAACAGAAATGAATCAAAGGAAATCAGGAACCGAAATCCGGAAAAATCTGCACGTATTTTCTTGGTTCGGAAAATATTTTACAGACCCAACTACAAAGGTAAGGCTGCAACGTTTTAGTGGCTATAACGCAATTAGGGGTGGCTTGCCTATGCGACCTAGACGGTTCTCGATTTAAAATGTAAAGTAAAATAAATAATAAGCTCCTGTGACAAAATAAAGTAACATAAAATATTTTCGATCTCCGTCTGAGGGAGCTAAGTGATTATTTCTCAGCGAAAACGATAATAGAAAAGTTACAAATATAGACTGACATCAGCAAGCTGAGAGCAGTGGTGGCTCAGTGGTAACGGCTGCGACTTACGAGTTGTAGGTCGGAGGTTCGAAACCAGACAGGCACTTTACTTTGTGTAAATTATATCTTCACCAGTGCTCTCAAAAAAGGTGACGGAAAACATCGTGAGGAAACCGGCATGTCCTTGAACCAAAAATTCGAAGACATGTAATATCTACCAACCCGCACTGGGCCCGCGTGGTGGACCATGGCCCATTCCCTCTCATTGAGAGCCAGCAGTAGGAACAGTATAGGCTGATTAGGCATCAGCAAGCTTATGTCAGTTATATTGAAAGTCGTAGTAAAAATACGGAACGCCTTTGGTACCAATTGCCATTTATCGAGATCCTCTGGTAGAATGCGTAATTCTTACATAGGTTTCACAAAACATCCGGCCTTCTCTGAACTGGAAATCCAGGTATTCCATAATTCTGTATAATATCCCATTCCAATTGCATTATTCCGTGGGTTACTGCGAACAAGGTGGTCTGTTCTGAACGTAGTCTCTCCGGAATTGGAATGCTAAACATTGGCGTGCCTTTTGAATTGAATAGTTGGCCATCTTCTGGGAATAGCAGTAGTAGGTAATTAAGTAACGTTTGTTATTCATTAACACTAGACTTCTGGTTTAAAGAATTGAAGCTGTTAAAACTGTTTGTTCATTGTTTAACCACTCGTACTTTACTTTAAATTTATTTTCTACCATTTATTTAATATACCTATTTTTGTAGTTCAAACTTTTGACAGACTGTATCTTCAGTCTACGACCCAAGATAACTTCTAAGGCAGTATTCTGTCCGTACACAATCGAAATTTCAAATACACAGCTCAATTAACTATACCTTGAAGTACGCAGTGGCTTACATCAAGGCAAAGCCTATCGCAATCTGACAGTGGTCGAATTCCGATAACCTACTGAATCAAATGAAAGACGAACGTCACAGAAGCCACACGAGCTGGCGTTATCCGAAATTATGTTCAGTGACATGTCATGTATGCACCAATGACTTGGAACAAGCATTTTGGCAACACAATACGCTCTTCAGTTTCCTGTTAGGGAACTAGATGGATTGGATATAGTCAATCATAGGAGCAATATTGATAGGAGCGGTATTGATACCTCGGGCGGTAGCAGAGTAGGGTCTGCAGCGGCAAGATTAGGGCGCTACTGAAACCGTTGCAGGCTATTAATAGTAGTAGGCTATAGTAAAGCAAATGGTTTGGTGGATGTCATCGGCGTAGGTATGACGCGATATGTCGTATTAAATCTGCCTACGTCGATAACTATATTCCCATCCCACTTAGTGCTACGATACTTTTGATTTGACCTAGCTGGCGATAAAGTAAAAGATAAAAATCTACAGGTAAAAACTTACCTTTCCATTGCCTTTCTGTATAACCACTTGTGTGTCTGGTTTATTAAATTTCTATTATGTTTTAACAATATCTAGCAAACAAAAGAACCCACTACGGTCAATTACCAAAATATTGTTCTTAACTGTATCTGAGCCTCAACAACTGAGCACCAGTGTCAACTTTACAAATTTACATTTTCATTGATCATTTTCAAAGTAAATCATTCGCAGAAGCAATAAATAGCCCCTTCCCTGCACGGTGCAAGGGAAACTTGACCGAAAGGAACTCACTTCACCTTTTCATTGTATCGATTTGTTATAGTATCGAGAGTAAAATTTCAGCTCTGAAACCATGGCTGTAAGGTTTAAATTACAATATATGACGCTAGTGGCTTTGACGTTAGTAATTTTGAAACACTCTGCATTAAATGCATCCGGGATTACGTTAAGTACACGTTAACGATGGACAGGCTTTATTGCTGGCTGACTATGACGTTCAAAATCCGAAATTCCAGCTTCTGAATTCAACGTTAGCAAAATAAGCCAGTCGCTGAAGGTGCAACTTTACTCTGTGAATTGAAAAAGAATTAAGACTGTCAATACTGATAAGCCTTTTGATAAGTCCGACATGGTAACTGAAATTTGTGAAATTTCATTTAAAGTTGCAGCAGACTACATAGGTACATTGGCTGACAGCTTGTGATACGGAAATGCGCCGTGATTATTTGGAGAGAGAAATCCAAATAATGAAATGAAATAGTGTATTGATTAACGTCTGCTTACTAGTGATAAAATTCGGTTTCTGATTTGTCAACTTGTCAGTCGAATTAGCATTATTGAAGGTGATTATTCCTTATTATGCAGTCCGCCAAATTCAAAATTTCTTACTTTTTTAGCAAAGAAGGTTGCCAACATTTCTGCGACGAAACAAATATAGTATATTATGGAAAAGCAAAGAGTAGACAAAGATATACATACAATTTGTTAAATAATCGTTTTATAAAAACTATTTTTTTTTGTTACTTATTCATTTTACAAAAACTATTTTTTTTTTAACTTCTTGCATTTTTTAATAATTCGTTGTCTAAAATAGAAGTGTCATAATGCTTTATTAATTATTTTTTATGTAAATCAAAAGCTCAGTATTTATTAATGAGATACCTACTACTTCTGTTTCATTTTTCGCGCCATTTCGAATTCATAACCGAAAATAACCTTTCCGTGAATGTTGAAGTGGCGAAAATAAAGAGCAGATTACACAGGCCAACAAAATTAGACGAACACTCTTACCCGGAAACCTGACTATTTATTTCCGAAGTATTTCGATGCGCTGAATCCGAACCGAACCGTAGAATTGCTCTATCACGTTAGGATTTTGAGATATCTTGAACGGAAAGATAAAAAAATACAGTTTTTGCTCATTTTTGAGGTTACGTAATCCGGTAGATCCTTTTTCCTCTAAAAAATCATAAATTATATCTGAAAGTACTAGCCTTTCTCTTTAAAATGACATTGAGTTTACTCGAATATCTTTTTTTTTTCGCTGAGATGTCGCATTTTAAAATTTTCTGTATGGATAACGTAATGGCAATGGTAATGGATTTTCAGTCATAGGAAAATCCACATACATGAAAAATTCAAAATGCGATATCTCAGCGAAAAAAAAAGATACTCATGTAAACTCAACGTCATTTTAAAGACAAAGACTAATACTTTCAGATACAATTGATGATTTTTTGGAGGAAAGAGGATCTAATATTTTTTCAACAGTATATAGTACGCAGACCCGAAATAAAGTACAATGCTATATATTATACAACGGTTGGCAACCCTATCTGTAATACACCACGTTGACTCAGTCCGGGTTGGTGGATGACACATGTCAATACATGCATATTAAACTTACACATAATACAAGCTGTTGGTCCGTGCGAAGCAAAGACGGGTCGTTGTGGGTGTGAGTACGAGGGGCACCGTCTGGCCAGAAGCTTGCATTAGGAAGGGGGATATGCAGGATAACTTTAGAGAGTAGGTTTTGGCATAAGTTCTGTTTCAATAGATTAATGTGCATACACTACCGTATTGTAAATACAGTGATAAAATAAAATGATTCGATGTTTTTTTGGTCTACTGCCGCTGGCAGTTTAGTTACTTGAGGTTAGTTTGAGAAAATCCGTTTTCTTTTATTTTATCGTGTTTAGATATCGATACTATTACGTATGTGAAGATTGAACAAAAAAAATACATATTTTAAGTGACTGAATTGACTGCGGTCGATGTCCCCACCAAAAATCATCAATTTTTTTTTTGTTTTATAATTTTTATAAACCGATACTATTCGATAACCAACATATCTGGAGAGTTTCGCTACCTAACTTGCTTTAACCCAGTATAGTTTACATACTCGGAGAAACGGAAATTTGATGTGTAGCAGATCTGTCGAGGAAATGGGATTTCTAAGCATCACTTTGATTACGGTTCTATGAGCTTTTCCTATTTCTATAAATGTGCTTTTCCCGACACCGCCCCAGAAAGTAGAGTTTGGCATATTCACTATTACTTAAATGTAACTTGCTAAATGTAGGTGTACTAAAGGTACACCTATCTCTTATATAAAGTCAATTTTGGTTTTTAACCGACAAAAAAAAAGAAGGTTTTCAAGTCCACGCGTATAATCTATTTTTTTATATATCACGCATAACATTTTACTGAGTCGTCCGATTTCGAAAAATATTTTTTATTGGAACGGGTGAACGGGTATACTCGTAATATACTTTGAAATTGGTCCCATTTGGAAATGAAAAACAAAATTCACCCCTAAGTATAGAAAAAATTATCCCAAAAAAATACTTTTGTTATTACGTCAGTTTTTTTTTGTTAAAAAGTTTTTATGTTCATAATCTCAATTCGGAATCCGTGCTATACTCGTATACCATTGCCACTCGAAAAAGGGAATTTTATTCATCGATAACAGTGAATAAAACTCTCTTTTAGTCACTGAGTGAATAAAAACATTTTAAATTTGGAACAAGCACGAATATACGAATTATGTACAAAAATAAATAAAACGTGCTGAAAGTACGTACTGGCTGGCTAAATGGAGCTATTCCATAGAGCTATTAAATTAAATATAAAAAAATCCCGCCTATTTAGGTTCTTTTCTATCTGTTATCTGTTTTAAGTCATTGGAAAATGAATAACATAAACTATACTAAAATGAGTTCTTCCAGTGACGAAAATGAGACACTGACTCCGAAATTATTTCGAAATAAAGCAGCAAATATAGTAGATAATTTGTTGCCGCTAAAATCTCGGGAGTTGTACCTGAAAACATCAATTTATTCTGCAATTGGAAAACCACGAATGGCGCCAATTCCTTCTCAGACTCCGTATTTCTTAACTATTTCAACAAATTAACCAAGACTAAGAAGCCGTCGACACTATGGAGCATATATTCTATGCTTAAAGCCACAGTCAGATTTAAACACAACATTGATATTTCAAACTACTCAAAGTTAGTGACATACCTAAAGCGACTATCCGAGGGAAATAAGCCAAAGAAATCAAGAGTGCTAACCTCCTAAAACATTAAACGTTTTCTAAATGATGCGCCTGACCACAGTTTTCTGGCCGTAAAAGTAAGTACTTATAGTACCTATTTATCTACATTTTAAAAGTTTTCCTGTAAATACATATTTTTTAAATTATTGTTCACGGGTTGTGCTAATTTTTTCCGTGAATGAGGCCTGTCGCAGTAATGAATTATTAAAGATAACTATGAACAACATTCAAAAACTCTCGGGAAATTTATTACTGATCTTTTTAACTGATACGAAAACAAATTTATAGAACGTTCGTGATAGCCGCAAGAGTACGTAAAAACCGTCGAAAAATATCAACCTTTATGGCCCACTAATACAAAAACCGACAAGTTTTTCATACAATAACCATGGCGGAAAATGTACTCGGCAACCAACGGGAATCAATAAAATAGGTACGATGCCAAAAGAGATTGCCACATTCTTGAATCTATCATATCCCGAACAGAACACAGGAAATTGCTTCCGTAGAAGCTTTTAGCAAATTCTGGTGCTGATCTTACAGAACTGAAACGCCACGGAGGGTGGAGGTCCAGCACAGTAGCAGAAATCTATATCGAGGATTCAGTCAAAAACAAAGCCAAAAGATGCAGCCGAATAGTTGACAGTATAAACCTAAAACCGTCTACTGTTGACCTTTGGACGCCACTATCTCCGGCGCGCCCTTCAACATCGAAAGGACAACCTTGTGGAACGGCTACATTACAGCTTTCTCAGCAACAGCAACCACAAAATATGGCGACTTTGCCAAACATCCAAGTCTTATCTAATACGACCGTTAAAAAAAAAGGTTGTTTATAAATTAATCCATCGTTCTCTTATTACCGATTATAAAATAAAATTTGATAAATACCATAGTACTATTTATTTTCTCGTAGTCAAGTAGAGTACACAACTCGTGAAAAAAATAATCATCTCGGTCCTTGTATCCCTCGCTCCGCTCAGGATTCTAATCTAATATACGTCGCTACGCTCGAGATTAGAATCTCGAAAACTTCGCTGCACTCGGGATCCAACTTAGTCCCTCGAATTAAATTCCCTTTTTTTTGTCACATGTTGTATAATCTACTATATTGTGTCGTATAAACGCCTCTTGACTTAGCAACGTTTAAAAATGAACCCTTTGGACGTGGAACAGTCGACTTTTGCTCCCGTATACTTCCACGACTTCACTGCAGTAATCACACTTTTAGTTTTGCAGTGATTTCACAACAAGGAGTTCAGAGATCGAAATTGTACGATATCACTCTTCGCAAATAATTCATGGAAATCTCTCCTCGATCTTTTATTTAAAACAACTTGTACTTCGTTGCATTTCATTCAGTTTCAATGTATTTTTATGTTTCATAATATGAAAGGGTAGTGATCGGATTTGATTATACTATATGTAACATAATCAAGAGGGCGTAGTAAGTCAGACAAAAATCAAAGAAGATGGGCAAAAATTGTATGGGCTTGTACCCCAGAATGTACAGATATCAGATCTGTATCATTGAATACTTCTGATCTTCTATAACAAAATTATAAAGGCGCATGTTGCTAAGCAGCAGTGGACAAAAAAAAAGGTTTGAAAAAGTTGAACTTTTCTCTATGGCTAAGGTATTTTTATATAGGAAAAGTTTTTATCCAGTGCGCAAACAGTAACCATGAATTCAGCATATCATTTTAGACCCCCCAGCGCATGGTCAAAGTTTGCGCACTGAATAAAAACTTTTCCTGTATAGATTATTGTGAATATACCTATCTGTGCCAGGCGTTTAACATTAATAGTATTTTAGTTTAAAAAAAACTAGGAGTGCAGTTTTTTTTATAATCTGAGAAAATATATAGTTTGCAACTATTTTAGACAGCATAAACTCAAAGCATTTATTTCAATTAAACCATTTACAGGCACTTTTGAACTGTCAAAAAGTCGATCAGTTGGAAAGTTGAAGCTAGTTACCCATGCCAAAACGTAGATCTGTATGGAGAAGAACGGGCATGAAACTCCCAAGGACACTCTTCAACAATTCTAAATATAAGATTTATATTAAGCCATGGAAGTTAGGAGATGACCAGTCTCAACCGACGGCGCCCTTCACGAACTTGACGCGTGGATCAGCACCATCCAGCTCAACCATTTTGTAGGGAACCGAATGATCCTACACACACGCCACCATCAGTGACACATTTAAGTGAGCATGACATACTCTCAACTGCCACGCTTTTTCAAGTCAACGTAAGTACATCAAAACAACATCATTATTATACGGATCCATGGTACTCACATTTACAAAATTTAAACATAATGCTCCTAAATTCCGCCATGGGATCTGGAGGCAAAGGTCCTCGCGCACATCTGGGAGTGGCGCGAGGAGGCCAAACGCCGGGGCGTTACTCCGCTGCCACGAGAAATCGAGGTGCAGCGGACAGATTCCCGGCCACCGTAGGCGCGGGCTTGCGGACGGCGAGTAATGGGTACCTCGCTGTCCGGTAAGGACCAAGCCCGGGTCGAAGGCGCGTTGTGTTCCACGCGCGCCTCAAAGAGATGTCAGCACCAACTGGTGGGGTCCGCAAGGGCCGATGCCTGCCAGGGGTGCGGGTTGTTCGAAAGAGATACCGCGGCCCCTGGCACCGAGGCAACTGAGGGAACACAAAATAATAATAATAGGAACAGAAATATACGTAATGTCAGAAAACATAAAAAGGGAAGCATCTCTTCCAAATATGAAAATTTGAACTAGTAGTCCAGGTGGTTGTGGAGCCGGACCAGTATTAAGCCAAGCATTTTTATCTACGATATAATCATCAAACTTATAATATGCTTGTCTACATAGTGTGCGTTTAATGCGTAATTTAAATTTCTTTTCATTTAGTTCAAGAATATCGGCTGGTATTTTATTATAACATTTTACACAGTACCCCATAAAAGAAGTGTGTACTTTAGACAATCTGAAACGTGGTTGATCTAATTTGTTCCTATTTCTAGTGTTAAAAAATTGTGCCTGTCACTTATCTCACTAAAAAGATGTCGATTTTTACGATAAAAGTAGCGCATGGGGCTACGATACTATAAAATATAAACGTATAATGAGAGATTTCGTATTACACAGTTTACAATTAGTGGAGCACTCGCAAGGGGTTGCGACACCATAAAATATAAACGTATAAGTGAAAACATAAACACAATACGAATGAATACCGAATTACCGAAAGCAAACCGGCGCTAACGTAGAAGAGGGTATGTTAACAACAAATTCTCATTATGGTGACAATTGACATTTATCGGCGGTGCTGCCAGTAGTAACGTGAAATTATCCTATCCGTAACTGCACTAACATATATAAAATAATTATAAGAAAACAAACAAAATTATGTTTTATACATTCAGGTTACTAATAATTTACGAGTATAATTTAGGCCTGCTATGCGTATTGTTTAGTTTTTCTTAAGCGTTAAATGATTATTTTTCCTCTGTTCTGATCTTTGTTAATATAATATGGCAACATTATAAGGTGATTTAGAGCAAAATCATACAAAATACTTTTTATTATGATTATTTGTCCACTTCTGGTATAAGGCATAAAATTTGGCTTTTGCGCTCAACGGGTTGCCGAATTCTATTAAGTAGTACTGCCGGCTGTAGGATCTATCGGCGCGGCGTTTCCATGCTCTATATGGAATTGGCGATCTCCTACGAATACATAATTACAAGGCAAATGAGAGGGGCAATTCTCCTAATTTTAAGAAACATTCGCAGTCTGATCTCAGTCTCAATCTGTCAAAAATTCCTCCATACATTTTTGACAAGTTTTGACATTTTGTTGTCGCCGAGATGACACTGCGACTAAATTTTGAACGTTTTTAATTAGGAGAATTGGCCATCTGATATTCGGATATCCACCTTCCCTTCTCTAAATTATGCTTAGTACGCATTCGATTTCAACAGTAAGCAGTTTGGTATAACTGCGGAATGCAACGATGAATTTGGAATTTATCGGTGAAATCAGGAGCCTTAGGGCGAATAATTTTAACGAGCATTACGTATCGTAACTGAATTTTCAATCGAAAATATTTGATACTTAGTTTCAGACTTATTAGAATGACTATTTCATGAAGTCATTTATGAACTTGAGGGTTGTATTGATGCTTTTATTTTTAATTATTATAATTCTGTAAATAAATATGTGATACGGTCGCGAATTATATTTTGTTTAACTTATAGCCTGACAATGACCGGCAAATTTACAAAAACGTAAAAAAAAATGAAAACAAAATAATTTAAATGAGCGCTTAAAAAGGGGATATAAAATTAACCAAGTTTTGCATTTTCGATTAAAAAAATATTATAGATAAATTGAACTTAAAAATAATATTAAAGGAAAATTACACAGACGGATGATTATTAAATTTGGCACAGTTAAAGTTTATATGGGAAAGGACTGCAGAAAACTATTTTTTTTTAATTTTTGTCGAATTTCGTATATTTTTATTATGGTTGAATTTCGACCACATTGCGACCACTAGTAATAATAAATGGAGCGCCTTTCAAACAGTAGCGATGATGCGTTTAACTTACACGTAGGTGCGACATGAAAAATGTATAAAAAATCAACCCCTAGGCAACATGCGAAATCTGAAATCTACGCGGATAAACTCGCAAGCAAAAGCTACCTGTTGCATGCACTTGTAAATTAAGTTTTATTTCAATGTTTATTATTACTATTTCTGTGTACATCACGACCATAGATTTGTATGCAGGAAGTCAATGAGAAAGAGTAAGTCGTAGATATTGCGCTAAATGACCTGGATGTGTCAGCAATGAACCACGTATATTACATCGATCAATTACATGTTTAAAGCGCAATACAAATGATAGAGCGTGGTCCACACACTTGGGAGTAATGGGGAAGGCCTTTTCTCAACACTGGGAAAACCATTAACAAATACTGAAGGCGTGCGATTGGAGAGGCCTATGGAAGCCTGACAACACAAGAGTTTAATACAAACCGCTTCCAGTAAAGTCAGTACCTTTTAAAGTTACAATGGAAGACTACAAGTTTTAAGTAATTATTAAAATGCACTACATTCACCAGCAGCGTTAAAAAATGGGAGAAAGTTTATTTTTTCCTAGACCGTTTTCTGAGAATATTAATTTTCCAGCACATAAGTTGAAATTATTGTTTTCTGAGAATATTCATTTTCCAGCACATAAGTTGAAATTATTGTTTTCTGAGAATATTAATTTTTCAGCACATAAGTTGAAATTATTGTTTTCTGAGAATATTAATTTTCCAGCACATAAGTTGAAATTATTGTTTTCTGAGAATATTAATTTTCCAGCACATAAGTTGAAATTATTGTTTTCTGAAAATATTAATTTTCCAGCACATAAATTGAAATTATTTCCAATAGACTCGCTCCCTATTACATGGGACTGAAAACATAACTGGTGAAGGGCTACCTCTGGCCGACCCTTCAAGCAAACAATGTTGTTATGTTATGAACTTATAATATTATCAATAAAAATCTAATCAATTTAAAAGAAATAGTATCACATTCTATTATGATGCTCTTTTCCATGTGCGTCATTTTCTATTCTAGGAAATACTTGTACGTTCTCCAAAGGCTTCCTGTACATGACGCCGCCGCCGCACCGGAATCTCGTGGACACCGCACTGATACCGAGACCACCAACGATCACAGTTCAGTAAAACATTGACAGCAAAACTGTGAAAGACGTCTGCTTAAAATACCGTATGATGTTATCTTTAAAACCGGAAAAAATACGAAGTGTTACTTATGCAAGTCATTTATAAACGCAGACAGTAACAAATTCATAAATGCACGAGCCAATTTTGGGTACATCCATGTTATAAAATATTAAATACTAGCTTCCACCCGTGGCTACGCCCGCGTGGAAGGCGGAAGTTATCCCGTGGGAACGTACTACCGGGATAAAAAATATCCTATATGTTAATCTAGGTTAAAATCTATCTGTGTTCCAAATTTCATCCAAATTCATTCAGTAGGTTTTGCGTGAAAGAGTAATAAACATCCATACATACAAACTTTCGCGTTTGTAATATTAGTAAGGAAGTAAGGATTGCAATGTTAAAATACTACTTGTAGTTTGGTGCATCGCAACACCGACTTCCTCTTCCCTTATTACTGAGAAATGCCATATTGTGCGTGCGTATTATTGTGCGTTCATATAATCATATTTTCCCATAATAAACGCCAGTTACAACAATACCTGGGACTTAATCTGGCTCGCGTGTGTAAAATAATATCAATGTTTGGAAGCACCTATAACTGTGAGCAATTATTTTCTTTAATGAAAGAAAACAATAGTACCTCCCGCGACTGACCGACGCACACTTTGGTGCAGTTTTAAAACTAATTTCCGCAGATAAAATTACCCTTCAAAGAGGTTATCTGTATTTCGCAGCCATCTGGTTAAATTTGCCAGCTAATTGGACGCCTAAGCCGTTCATTAATCGCCGGTATCCAATTGGATGCCTAGGCCGATAGTTTATTGAACTAGAATCATTCAACGTTTAACAACTTGGCGTATTGAAAGTCAGCTCTTTGAAGATGGCTCAGCCAAGTGATTCAAATTTAGTTCAGTTTTCTCTACTGTGGCGCTTGTAGTCACCAAAACAAATATGGCGTAAATAGCGCAAACCGTTAATGTGGTTTTTATTATTATTATTTTCCTTTATTATTATTATTGTTCTTTTATTCCACTAAATATACATATAAATTACATTTTTAAATATTAGAATATAAAATTATATAAAAACATTTAAAAATATAAAAAATAGTGGCCCATCGGCATCAGGAGCAGGGTCCAAGATGTCGGTGGTCAGGGCTCTAGAGAAAGGAACCTCCTGACTATGCGTGCCGTGTCTAGGAGTACTGCTTTCTGAATCAAGCCCTTGATCCAGCCGCGTAATGAGAGCCTCCTGAGGTGTTGGTCGAGGCTCTTCGCTATTAGGCCATTTACTGTAACGATTATCGGTACAATGATTGCTGAGTCCACGTCCCACATGTCGACAACCTCGCGAGCTAAGTCAAGATACTTGATTTTCTTATCTTGCTCAGCTTTCACGAGATTCTCGTCATGAGGGACAGCGATATCAACAATCATTGCACGACGTTCTCGTCGATCTATCACCACAATATCAGGTTTATTGGCTACAATAGTCCTGTCAGTGATGATAGATCGATCCCAGTACAATGTGGCGTGACCATTCTCGAGAACTGGGTCGGGCACATACCTGTAGTATGGTACTTCAGACTCCACAAGGTTGTACTGCAACTACTTATTATTATACTTATTATTTTTGTCATTTGTTTTGTATTCTCGGCTTATTATTAGCCGGAAAAAGCTGATAACACGGGCCTAAGCCAAGTGCTTACCAGTTGGATTAACTGCGATCGCGTGCAGAAGATTGCACAGAAGATGGTAGAGTATTTGTGTTTTGATGTGGGTTTTCTGAGTCACATTGCAGAAACTTTCTCACGAGTCTGCATGTGTTTAGTATCGCTGCCTTCTGCAGCAGATGGTAAGTATTTGGAGGTAAGTTAAGGGAATTAAGGGATTGGTGAAGTTGTTTCGGTATTACTCCTGTTGTAGACAATACTATTGGTACTATTATGACTTTTTGCAAATGCCAAAGTCGGGCTACTTCATCTTTTAATTCAATGTATTTGCTCAGTTTTTCTGCTATTGTTGTTTGCAAGTTATGTGTATTTGGTACAGCAATATCTATTAGGTATCCAGTTTTGTTTAACTTGTTAATAAGTGTAATATCTGGTCTATTAAAATGAATAGTTCGATCGGTAAGGATGGCGCGATCAAAGTATAGTTTTGTTGAGGGGTTCTCTAATACAGTTTCTGGATTGTATTTGTAGTATGGTGTAACGGAGTCTATAAGTTTGAACTGGTGTGCTAATTTTTGGTGTATAATGTTGGCTACTTGATCGTGTCTGTGTTTGTAGTCCGTTTGGGCTATCGACTTGCACGCGCCTGTGATATGCTGTATCGTTTCTGAAGAACTGTTGCATTTCCTACATGTGTCATTATTTAAATTCTTTATGATAAACTTTCTGTAATTTTTAGTTTCAATTACCTGGTCTTGTATAGCCAGCATAAACCCTTCAGTCTCCGGGAAGAGTTCGCCTCGATTTAGCCACGCGTTCGACGCTTCTTTGTCGACATTTATGTGGTTTAAGTCTTGGCGGTGTCTTCCGTGTAGAGATTTCTGGGCCCATTCTAAAAGCTTCATTTTGTCGTCAATTACTATCTCATTTCTCTGTTCAGATGTATCTTTTAAATTTAGGGGTGTTAAGTTTTGGTCGTTATGTGTTATCATTTTGTGCAGTATAGAGGTTTCGATTTTTGAAAAAAAGAATTGTCGAAGTGCTTTTATCTGTCTATTGTGTAGGTTTAGAATGTCAACTAGTCCTCTACCTCCTTCTTTACGTGGCAGTGTTAATCTCTGCAGACAAGACCGTGGGTGATGTTTGCGGAATTTGGTCATTGTGGTATTAATTTTACGTTGAAGGTTTTTCAGGTCGGTTTTGGTCCAGTTGATTATCCCAAAAGAATATGTGAGAACCGGTGTGGCGAAGGTGTTAATCGCTTTGATAGTATTTCGAGAATATAGTTGCGTTTTCAGAATTGTGTTTAATCTGTGTTGGAATTGAAGTGTTAATTTTTGTTTAGTTTCTTTGTAGTGTATTTGTCGTGATTGCGTATAGCCTAGGTATTTATAACTGTCTTGTTCATCTAATGGTTCTATCTGTTCTCCTGTACCTAAAGTGTATTGGTGTTGGTAATTTTGTCCTGCTCTAATTGAATTTATTTTACATTTATCTATGCCGAATTCCATTTTAATGTCGTTTGAGAATTGTTCTGTCAAGTTTGCTAATTCATAGAGTTGAGTCTCACTTTTGGCGTATAGTTTGATATCATCCATGTACAACAGATGATTTAATTCTATTTTTTGAACCCCAGTATGTCCTTCGGTACTTGAATGTTTTAATGGGATTCCTAAAGTAGTTGCGTTTAATATATTAGATAGGGGATTTAGAGCAAGACAGAACCACAGTGGGCTTAAAGCATCTCCCTGGAAGATCCCTCTCTGAATTTTTATTGGGCTGGTATCTACTGTTTTAGTAGGGGAAGTTAGTCTTAGGACAGTGGTCCAAGACGTCATTGTGACCTTTAGGAATGTTATTATAGTTGGATGTATTTTGTATATCTCTAAAATTTTTACAAGCCACGAATGGGGTACAGAGTCGTAAGCTTTTTTGTAGTCAATATACATGCTAAAGAGATCGCTTTTGGATTTTTGAACGTTTTTAAGAATGACTGAGTCTATGATTAATTGTTCCTTGCAGCCTTGGCTGAATTTACGACATCCTTTCTGCTGTTCAGCTAAGATATTATTAGTGTCGATGTGTTGATATATTAGTTCAGAAATACAAGATGTGATAATTTTGTACAAGGTCTGCAAGCATGTTATAGGTCGATATTTTGCTGGATTTGAGAGATCATTACGATCTTTTGGTATCATAAAAGTTGTACCTGAAGTTATGTAGGATGGTATTGTTTTAGGGTCCTGGATGAATCTATTTATGTGATTATATAGAAAACTATGGATAGATGTAAATTTTTTGTACCAATAACTATGAATGTTATCTGAACCTGGTGCTTTCCAGTTATGTAAACGAGAAAGTACTTTATGGAAAATTTCTGGGGATATGTGGTCAAATGTCATTGCTTGAATACTTTTTTGGCTGTTGGTCACTTCTGTTTGTATCCAATCTGCTTGGGCATTATGTTCGACTGGTTGTTCCCAAATTCCTGCCCAGAAGTTTTGTAACGTCTCTGAGTCAGGGTTGTTATGATCATCATTTGGATTATCATCCTGAACGTTAGATGTCGCCTGTCTAATATTGCGGTAGAAAAGTTTTTCATTGTGAGTGAATTTAGTGTTTTGTAATTTCCTTTGGGTACATGCTTTGTATCGTTGTAGTCGGCCGGTTACGACTGACAGTTTTTGCTTAAGTGTGTCTAATGTGTGAGATGCTTGTGTATTTGGTTCTTCATGAACAGTGTGAATTTTATATTGTTCTATTATCTTGTTAACGTGTTTAACTATTTTCCTACTTCTATTACCATTGATGAATTGGGTCATTCTAGCTATCTTTGATCGTAAATCATTTAATTTTCGTTCTAGTCGTGTCTCCCAGTTAGGTTTGTATTCTTTCTTTGCCCTTTGGGTGACTTCTCTTGGTTGAAGGTTCATTTTTGCTCCGTTAACTTTTGCCGCGGTCCATGCTGCACAATATATAGTAGTCTGTAAAGTGTAGAAGTCAGTTTCTTTATTGACATTTTCAGGTAAAATTATTTTGTTTAGGTAGCTGACAATTCGGGCAAGGTTTTTAGAGGGTTTTTGTTTGGGAATAAAAATTCTATTTATAGGGCTAGTAGCTTTATAATATTGGAATGCTTCTTGGAACGAGTCATCTATTAATGGGTCCCTATCTAGGTTCGCATGTTGGTTAGGTAAGATTTCTTCTGCGCAGTTAATTTCAGTATGATTTACAGTAAGTGAAGATTCTTGGGTGGAGTTAATGTCAATGCTATTTATAAATTGAGGTTCAGAAATACTATCGATCGGATTAACTATCGTCGTTTCAATTGTGAAGTTGCTAAAGTTAAGATTATCTAGTGGTAATTCTTCAGATACTTCTAGTTTTAATGAGTTTAATCTGTCAGTAGTGACATATTTATTGTTTACAATTGCTCTTCTCTGATCAGCTATTCGTTGTTCGCTTAGATGAGCAAGTGCAGGAAAACTGTTGATAAAATCTTCATACATGCGTCTTCTATAAACTGTTTCGTTTCTACCTAAATCTGTTACTCGATAATAAGATCGCATTATAGCTTCATTTTGTTCATTGGTCCATCTCATTCGAGTCTGTGTTCTATTTTTAGTATTATGTGTTTCTGGGGTTTTCGGTTGCATTTGGGTAGATTGTGTGGGTATTTGTTGTACATGGTCGATAGAGTTTTGTGACTGTTGGGTGGAGTGATTACGTTGTAGAAGATCTAATTCTTCTTTTACTTCGTTTCGTATTTCCTGTATAGTTTTTTGTGGTAGTAATTTATTGTTTATTATAGCTCTACGTTGGTCTCCTATTCTCTGTCGACTAACCTGCATGTTCGGGTATTTTTCTATAAATTTTAGGTGGAGCGGTTCAAGGTAAGTTTTTCTGTCTGTATCTAGTGCGGTTAATTGAAGATAAGTGCGCAGTATGAACTTATTCATTTCAGGTGTCCATCGTCTGCGCGTACTTGGGGCGCTTGTAGTGGGTGCAAGCTCAGAGTCAAGCTTGACTTCCTGCACAACACTATCAAGCGTGCTGGTGGTGGACAAGCTAGCTGTTCTTCTTGTCATGTAGGAGGGGCGAGTCGAAGGGATGGAAGAAAATAATGAAATAGTATCATCGCCCGTGGAATCGGCTGTGGCTTCTACGTAGTGAGCCCGCCTGTTCAACTCACTATGACCAGCTGTAACAATTTTGTCGGTGGGAGCCCGCTTGCTCAACTCCTCACCGTATTATTATTATTATATTATAACTACTTATTATTATTATACTACTTATTATTATTATTATTAATCAGTTTATTTCAGATTATAAAAATAATTAATTAATTAAAATTAATTTTAGTTTTTGTGTGCAATTTTAAGTGAAATTATTTATTTATTTAAAAACATTTCACTATTACTACCTTACCTTACTTACTATTACATTTTTGCATAATTTGTGAACTTATCGTCACCCTGACCAAACATCACAAATGTATCAATATCCAATTTAACTAAATGATTACACACATTCAGCCATCTGGTTAAACGTTGCTCTCAAAGACTTGGCGAGTTGTCCTTCAGCTATTTAATTGAGTGCCGGCCGGCCTTTAATTAACGGCATAGGCGTCCAATTAGCTGGCTAATTTAACCAGATGGCTGCGACATATACATACAGGCTGTAAGGGTAAACACCGTTATCCTTGAAACCAGTGGTCTGGTTTCGTTTATAGTAGTAAAGTCAATGAAACAAAAAAAACAAACTTTAAAAAAAAATCTGCTTTTTTCCACAAGACCATTTCACCCTAGGCGCGAAGGCAACAAACTTGCGTCTCAATACGGGAGGGGACGCAGGGCGCGGACACCACGCCGCGTGGCCCGACTCCGACGCACGGGTCGCGACCCCGGTCAGTTAGCTGTCAGTCTCGCTAGCGAGCGCACGTAACGCCGCGTCGCCATTGTAGCGTCGCTCATTTCTCGCACGTATTTTTTTTTACTCGCTCGTTTATTTTATATTTAAGTCAACTACCCATGGTTTAAGTGACAACGGTGTTTACCCAATCCTGTATATACGTAAAGCAAGAATTTGTACCCCTTTTAGTTTTGTTTCCGCGTCTACGCAAAATGGTCCCAAGCAAAAAGAACTGTCAACAATTTTATGAGCAAAAATAATAAATGGCTAGAATCTAGCATTAAATGGCCAGATTCTTTCAAGGAAAACAAACTCATGGAGCCCAATGTTGATTTGCCTGAAGCGCCTAATCTTGATTTCACTGAAGAGCCAGTTACCTCTTTAAAAGTTTCTTCGCTTCGACATCAACTGAAAAAACTCCTCGCAAGTCTTTTGATGACCTAAGTAACCGTCAGAAAGGAAGACGCACCGAAGATACTCGTACATCGTGCAGTTCTGATGAAATATTATTTTCAGCAGTGGATGTTCTCAAGGCTTCAGGGAAAAGTGTCGAAGCTGCTATTGTGAAGTACATTTTAGAGATCCCAAATCAGGTCCCCACATTTTTGACCATTATCTATAGTGCCTATAGACTTCCTTTCGGATGAAGCCTCCGAAGCGAGGAACAAAGACTTCCGGTAGTATAGGGAAAGCCATTCCCGAAAATGCAGTAGTTTTGACAACTAATGAAGACATTTTACACAAGCTTCTGTTATCTTCGGATCCTTTGCTGACGGCTATCGGCCAAAGATGACTACAAAAGTGGAAAAGTCTATGATTAAGGAACTTGATGACTTATTAATGCATGACGAAAATGAAACTGAGTTCATTGATGTCACTACAGTACCTGATTCTGACATTGAATGTAGTGATAATGAACGACAAGGATGATGAAGACGACGAGGGTGTTGTATTTTTTTGTGATAAAACGAAAATCGATTATATCTCAGAAAGGGCACCGTTGGGGCACCATGTGTCTTTATGTCTGTATGTTTTTTTTCACCATGTATATTTTCAATTATAATTATAATTGTTATTGAAGGGATAAACTAGTTTTAAAGATAATTAAGAGGTGACTTTGATGATTTTTTTGATGCATTAAAGTATGTTTAATTATGTTTTGAGTTCCATCACTGTATGCAAAAAAAGACTTGAAAATATCATATATTTTTTTGCTTCCAAAATTATTTACGGTTAAAGAGATACACTGGTATAAAAAACCACCTTTTTGAGCGTTTTTAAGAAATCACCGCCTTAACAGGCTAATAACCCGTCCTCGAATGGACCGTGGCAAGCGTTGCTTAACTTTACTTAATTTAACTGTGAAGCTGTTACAGAAACTTGCTCCGCACGCTTAAAAAAAAGACGAGTTTTTTTACACAAACCTTCAGGAATTAATTCTCTACATTAAAATAAAACATCATGAAAATCCATTGCGAAGTTAAAAAGAACAACGCAGTCGCACAGACAAAACACAAAAAGCGTATCTGATGTAGTACAGATATATAGCTGGCGAATCAACGTATTGATAAGCTTGCAACAATGCCGGAGGGCAGAAACTGCAAGCCCGCACACGGCTCCCAGGTAAATGCGTAATAGTTCAGCATATCAATTCGATATCATAATGGAGAGTATTAACTAAGCTTAAAAAAAGAGTAAAAATTAAGCTTAAAATCAGTGTTCAATATTGGCTTTCATCACAGTCAAATTAATATGATTGAGCGTGCTAATTGCGTAACATACTAACAGCAAGAATGCTTTTCATGTTGACAGTTCAACAATATTAATTCCGTTATTAACGTTGTTGAGCATACACATTTTGCGAACATATGAAGCAATGGTTTCGCCATCTGTTTCAAAACGAAACAGATTATGATAAATCGTGAGTTACGCAATTAGGGTGCTGGTTTCTAAGTCGATTAAGAGATTTCCAGGTGATCCATGACAGTTGGTGACCCGCTGGAAGTCTTTCTGTAGGCTCAATATAGTAAGCTGGAGGGGGATGTTTGAGTGGCCACAGTTTCTATCGTGAGGCACTAGACCTACAGTTATATAGTGGTATAGTCAAATTGATAAAGCTGTTACGGGTCTTCAGTCTGTGCGTCGGCTTCGTTACGTTGTACGTCCGATGTATTGAGGGTTTATGTCGGGTACGAGGGCTTTTCGGCGAAAGCGCCTTACGCAACGTTAGTACATACTGTACAAAATACAATACAGGTTTTTTATAAAGCCTAGGTGTACCTAAGCTGCTATTGTATACATCCTAGTGAAATAAAAACTGATATTTTATTTTGTTGTTTGAAATATAGTTGCACGTGAGTTTTATTCCGGGCCAAACATTTATTCCATGTACCTACTAGTTCTTTTTGACTGAATTTATAAGAACCTACCTAGATAGATACTGTAAAGGATGCCTGTAAAAGGTGACCTTATGTTGTATAGGCTTGCGATAAAAAATAACTTTGTCGTTACATTTGATAGCTTTTAGAATGAGCATTCAAATTAATTAGAATAGGTTTTTTGTTTCGAAAAGATAGAGTACCATGGCAGGCGCTTGTTTGTTAACACGAAAGCGTGAAATAAACTGAATAATTATCAAAGTTGCAAAACAAATGTGTTTTATTGTTCGAATCGTTACAGGGGGCTCTTATAAATACATTCAAAAGGAATCTTTACAATCCCTTCCCTAAAAATGCTACACACATCGAAGTACATCACGACTTCACATATCCTAGCTTGAACTCTAGAAATAATTATTTCATGACGACGAGTCACATATCGTTAAGCAACGTTGCTTTGCAAAGAAAAGATTTTTTTTGTCATTTTCAAAAGTCGATCAATAGCGAAGTTAGTAACTATTATGCAGTGACTTGTGAAACGTCTACTTCATGAACTAAGCTGTATTTTCAATTCTATTTTGTAACTGTTCGAAACAGACAGGTGACCTGTTTTAACTTATTTTCAATAAAATAAACCTATGAATATATTGGAACGAAGTTCTTTAACGCGACGGTAAATGGTAGAATACGTATTTCTGTTATATCAATAGGAAGAGGTAGAAAGAGATCAATGGTTTTCGAGGATGCTAAAGCCATAGTGAGGACAAAATTAAAATTCAAGATGGCGGCTGCGAGATCATACTTTTTATAAAAAAACATGAAAAGGGTGCTAAAGCCGATAGCAAGGTCAAAATAATAATCTAAGATGGCGACAACTTAATAAGAGCTTCAAAACACTTATACGAGATGGATATGTATTAATTACGAGTATTAAATTCAAACTTTCAGTATTTTTATACCATATATGAATGTGTGGGCGTGCGAGTATCTCATGAGGAACTTCGTTCCTGATAGGGGTTCTGCGACCGGACACGTTTTCTTTTATTATCTGGATCTATCGCTGTACATTCAAAGTTAAGACAAATTACATCATCAAACAAATAAAACTTGTTTTATGAAACATGAGTAATTAAAAACATGATTATGTAGTTTAATTTGTAAGGAAATCACTAATGTTGGTATTACTTTAGAAACAAAAGTTGACTCTTCAATTATTACCGATGCTAGCAAATAAATGCAGGAGTCCCAAAACAGTTAAAAGACAAACAAATACATTGAATTCAAGTCATTACTCAAAAATAAGAAAGTTTTATGAAATGTAACCAAGTTTACAAAAAACTTTCTCAAAGCCACACAAGTATCTAACTTTTAACACTATGACGTGACACGCAGTCAGCGCTGATAATAATTAGAACGTAGTTAATTGACCATCCTTCATAGAAGAGGCAGGTGCATTAGGAAACTTATCACAAACCTCACAAAGCCACCTAATGAGAGATTCACTTGGAGGTACTTTTTTCAAAACTATTTTTTTTTATAAAAAAAACTAATTTACCGGGTTATTCTTAGTATCATACAAAAAACCCATTCTTTACATTCATTTTCAAAGCTTATTTCTTTCAAATGTTGTCCGTAACTGTAAGTTAACAAGGTCCATTCTGCAGTTTCAATTTTCGATGACGCGTCCGAGCATTTCGAGTGGTATTTGGCGAATAACGCGAGTAATATTGACTTCCAGTTGCTCAATCGTACGCGGCTTATCCATAGACTTTGGACTTTACATAGCCCCAAAGGAAAAAGTCTAGGGATGTGATGTCACAGGATCGAGGCGGCCAACTGATCGGTCCGAAGCGCGAAATTAACTGTTCACTAAATTGTTCTCGCAACAAAGCCATGGTTTCACGTGCTGTGTGGCAAATGGCGCCTCAAGCATAGTTTTGTGAAACAAAACTATGCTTGAGGTTCCCGTAATGTGCGACGGAAGATGATTACTTCCTCGAACTAAGAACGTCGTAAGTGCAAATAGCTTGTTGTCGTAATAAAATCACAAATAAAAGGAATTTAAAAAACGCCTCCCCAATTTTTTTCGCCTTGTATTTTTATATTTTTATTATTGTATTTTTTATTGTTATTTTTATCCTATTAGTCATTAGCATATTAAGTAAAAATTTAAAATACGTGAAAATTAGAGGTAACTTCGTGATATTTTTTTATCGAGAAAATTTTAATATTTCGTGTGTCTGTTCCAAAAAAATTTTGAAAATATAATGTTACTCGTATTATTTTTATTTTATACCTAAGTCTTATCAATTTCATGAAAAATTAAAGTAAAGGTAAGTTTTATTAAATTCACAGTCTCGAGTCCGGATGGCGTCCGTTTAAGTCCATGTCGCGTCAAATTTGATTGCGATAGCAGCCTGACAAGTACCTACGAGGTTTATATTTCTGAAGTTTTGAATTGTATCAATTTCTAGCTTTATCAGTAGGATGCACCTTTTAGATTTTATGAGTCAATAACTGAAAGAAGTCCGACAATTCGAGGTTTTTCGAGCACCAGGCAGTTAGCACATGCCTTACAAAGCTGCAAACTTGGTTTTACAGTATTGGTATCGATGCTTACAACTTCCGAAAAAACCAGTACAGTGCATTTTATTTGCGACCTTGACGAGATGACGAGATGTTGATTTTTCACTTCTCATGCTCTAAAAGTACGCCAATATAGTCCTACGAAGCGGGACTAAAGTGACCACTTTAGTCTCTAGGAAGTGAAAAGTAATTAGTTTCATAATTTCCTTCATGTGACATAGACAAACTCAAACAGCCAGTAAATATACTATTATTATTTCCTTTATTCCTTTCAATATACATATAAATTACATTTTTAAATATTAGTATAAAATTATATAAAAACATTTAAAAATATAAAAAATAGTGGCCCACCGGTATCGGGAACAAGGTCCAAGCTACCGGCGGTCAGGGCTCCAGAGAGAGGAACCTCCTGACAATGCGAGCCGTGTCCAGGAGTACCGCTTTCTGGATCAAGCCCTTGACCCAGCTGCCCAACGAGAGCCTCCTCAGATGTTGGTCGAGGCTCTTGGCTATCAAGCCATTGGCTGTAACGACTATCGGTACAATGATCGCTGAGTCCACATCCCACATGTCGACAACCTCGTGAGCCAAGTCAAGATACTTGATTTGTTTATCTTTCTCGGCTTTCACGAGGTTCCCGTCATGCGGGACCGTTATATCAACGATCATTGCACGCCGCTCTAGTCGATCCACCACCACTATATCAGGTTTATTGGCAACAATAGTCCTGTCAGTGATGATGGATCGATCCCAGTACAGTGTGACATGTCCATTTTCGAGAACTGGGTCGGGCACATACCTGTAGTACGGCACTTCTGATTCCACAAGGCTGTATTTCAGAGCAAGTTGCTGGTGGATAATCCTGGCTACTAGGTTGTGTCTATGCAAGTACTCCTCGTTAGCTAGACGAGAACACCCGGAGATTATGTGTCTGATTGATTCTCCCGGACGGTGACATGCCCGACAGATGTCAACCGTGCCATCTTTCACAATAAATCTCCGGTAATTGTTCGTCATCATAACTTCGTCCATAATTGCACAGACAAAACCTTCGGTTTCCCCAAATAGGTCACCGAAACGCAGCCAGGCTACGGACGCTAGAAGGTCTACATCGGGTCCATGTAGGGCCTGGAAAAAGCGTCCGTGAAGCTCCTTACTCTGCCATACCTCCATGCGATCTTTAGTGTCAAGCACTACAGGCTTGCGCCAGTTCTCTTTACCCAAGGAGAGCGGGGTGAGGCCCTTATCCACCGCGACCACATCTCGATGCATCCCCACGTCGGTTTCTAGGAAATAATCCCTGAGACTGCATATCTCGCGATTGTGGAGAGTCTTAGCATTTAAAAAGCCTCGACCTCCACATTTTCGCGGGATATACAGTCTCATTACCGATGACCGTGGGTGATGCATTCGATATGCAGTCAGCAGCGTACGGACCCTCCTATCTATGGCGTCGAGTTCGGTCTGAGTCCATTTGAGTATGCCAAAAGAGTACATCAAGACCGGCATGACCCAACCGTTGAAGGCACGCACCTTGTTTCCGCCTGATAAAAGACTATTAAATACTTTTTTCAGGCGGCCAAAGAAGCGTTCCTTCAACGATTGTTTCATGTCAGTAACATTGATGCCCAAAGCTTCCGACATACCCAAATACTTATAGGTTTCGGCTGCGGAGAGGGCTCGAAGTTTTATGGAATCCGAGAGTTGGGTTCCCACGGATTCCACAATCTCCCCTCGCTTTACATGCATGACCGCACATTTGTCCACACCAAAATCCATCCTAATGGCGCTACTGAAAGTTTCAGTTACTTTCAGTAGCTCCATCAGTTGCAAATTGTTGGGGGCAAAGAGTTTTAGGTCATCCATGTGGAGGAGGTGAGATATAACCTGACCACCTCTCCTCAGTCGATAGCCTATACCTGAATCCTCCAGCAGTGTGCTTAGAGGATTCAGGGCTAGGCAGAACCAAAGCGGACTCAAACTGTCGCCCTGAAATATGCCTCGCTCGATCCTTATCGGTTCGCTATTCCTCTGAATATTTCGACATCCTGGATATCGAAGGACCGTCCTCCATTGCCCCATACATGACATCAGGAAGGTGCGCAGAGTTGTATCTACTTTATACAATTCCAGCACCCTCATGAGCCATGTATGTGGCACCGAGTCATAGGCCTTCTTGTAGTCTATCCAACATGTCGAAAGATCCTTTCGGGAACGACGAACCTGTTGGCTAATGGCCATATCAATGAGGAGCAGCTCCTTAGTACCGCGGGATCCGTTCCGACACCCATTTTGAGAGACAGACATGATGGAATTGGTGTCTACATGATTGTAAATTTTAGCTCTCAAAATGGATGTAAGAACCTTATAGACCGTCGGTAAACACGTGATCGGCCTATAATTTTTGGGTTCCGCGGTACTACCAGATTTATGGAGCAGGTGGGTAACTCCTGTCGTTAGGAACTGGGGTAGCGAACCAGACTCCAAAGCAGTCTGGTACTGAGCCGCCAAGCGAGCGTGCGATCCAATGAACCATTTGATCCAGAAGTTGTGCAGCCCGTCCGGCCCTGGAGATTTCCAATTTGGCAGCGGACGGACTGCACGAGCTACATCTTGGGGGCAGATGGTAATAGCCCCCATTTCTGGTATTGGATCGCAGGCTTGCTCGACTTCTCGAGTCCAATCACCTTCGGTGTGACTGACAGGCACCGACCAGATATTGCGCCAAAAAGAGCACATGGCATCATCATCCGGTAGGCGCGTATCAGCCACACCTTGATTCGGTCGTTCCCAAGCCCTATAAACCCACCTTTCATCACTCTGGAAGGTGCGGTTCTGAGTGTATCGGTCTACTCGCCGCTTATACCTACGGATACGGTTTGCCCATGCATACACTTTCTGCTTCAGGAAGTCTATGCGCTCTGTGACACGGGACATATAATCCTGAGGGCTGGTATCAGTCCCTAAGAATGCCCGCCTCACAAAGCGCATCACTCTAGGGCGAGTGTTGCCCTCCCTGAAGCAAATTAGTTTGCCGATGAGGGCTCTGGCCCCACCAATACGACGTTCAATCCTGCACTGCCAAGCTGGTACGGTTGGTTTCGGCCGTGTAGCTCTATACTCATTAGCAAATTTGACGTGAGCTACACGACATGCCGCTACAGCCGCGCAGTACAGAATTGAATGAGTATCGGCGAGGTCTTCGCAGTCATCAAAATAGTTTGACAACTGCGAATCCAGAGCCGCCACCAGCGCCCTATTATTATTATTATTATTTTGACAATTCAAAAGTACCTTTAAATGGTCTAATTGAAATAAATGCTTTGAGTTTGAGTTTGAGTTTTGAGTTTATCTGTGGAGTGTGGACCATCATCATTGAGAAAATGTTGAGAGTTTTAGTTCCATGGTTTTTGCCAAGGTGGCGCCATGTGTTTTAAATTGTTAATCTGTGACTGGTTTAGAAGAAAAAACTGACCGCGAAGATTCCAGAATTTTTGTGAGTGTAAATTTGTTCGGTTTTAAATAATATTATTAAGAATGTCCAGTAACAGCTGTGGTATATATATATGTTCCTTGGTGAAGAGTTTGACGTCGAGCAATGTGTTGTGATTTTTTTTTATTAAGTAACATTTATTAAATGTTTTTGTACTAAATTGACTATTTTTCTCGCACTCAAAGTAAAAAGTACAGTTTTCACCTCGAGACTAAACGCCAACTTAATATACCCTCGGTTTCATTGACTCCCTCCCACGCTCGGGAGTCAAACCAACTCTGGTATATTATGGCTTCGTTTAGTCCCTCAATATAAAATATACTATGAAAGGCTGGCTGATTCGTAGAAGTTAAAACTGAGGCAGAAAACCGCAATGATACTGCGAATTCGCTAGTGTTATTCAGAATAACTGACAAATTGCAAAAAAAAAATTGTTCATACATATTTACGAAACCAAATATAGCGGTGAGGTACTAATAATCTGTAGTTGGTTCATTGCATAGTTCAGAATAATATCGAATATAATCAAATTAATAACGCATTTCAATTTGGATTACCCCGGTTAATATGGAATTGTTACGCATATTAACTGGCACAAACTACAATATTAACTGCAGCGATCCACATAGTTAACTATTTTACCGAGAAATAGTGAGTGAGATTTCACAGTTAACGAAGGAAAACTTTTAACGAAGGAAAACTTTTAACGAACGTGTTCCAGTAGAGATATATGATTATAATGTTAGGTTTACTGCAATTTTCCGCTGCAAGCTTCGGTTATATAAAGTCTGTCGTCTCTGTTCCAAATTCTCAATGTCGTCCTAAAAAGCTACTTGAGAGCAGTGGCGTACAATCCATAAAGACAGAAAGACACTACCTACCCTCCCTAAATCAGATAAATATTAATATTATTTTATCAATAAACAAAAAAATCTTTATTCATATATCTTCTCCACCTAACGAGCGTAGGTCGTAATCATTAGTATTATCGATGCAATACCTGTTCGGTCATGCAATTTGACGCAACTTTGCATTGCGATGCACTAGCGCCGCTGAGTGCGGGAGAGAAAAACTTTTCACGTCTTATGGGGGGGGGGGGGGGGTTGTCTTAGGGGTATATTTATAAACGTTGATTAACTCGTGACGTCAACTTTGTGTAAACTAAAGTAGTTAGTAAGTAAACAGTGAATGTCAAGTTTAAAATTAACAAGATTTTTAATGGATATAAAGTGATATTACTAGTGTGCGGTGCCTCTGTGCACAAATACTTCTAAAACTGCGCCAAACTAAATATTTGTACCGGTGCCGTTTACACAAAGCTGACGTCACGATGTCGCGTGATAAAAAGTGTGTGTGTGTATAGAAAAAAGAATAAATGGTGCGGTTTAAAAACTACTATTCGGTGAAAACAAAAAACAAGTGATCGTGAAAAGTATAGTTGTACACCGGATTTGCAATTAATACAAACTAAAGGTAAAGTCAATTATTTAATTATTCATTTAATCGCCTCACAGGTTGTACTGTGTAGATACAGCAATCGGTTATTTTGGCTTTTAAAACAAAAATCTGCCGACCCTGTCTAAAAACTCTGTACACTGCTTGACAGGACAAGCAGTCTCGTCTGCCTTTACGCGTACTTAAATATGGCTTACAAATTTCCTGTCGTGCCTTTGACTAAGTCATGACTAAGATCGGAATGTTTCCAGCGCCAATCGCTATGAATAAAGTTGGTGAATTCATGAACTGGACAAAGATACTTATTTTTATAGCGTAGGTAAGTTTATAGTGCCTCTAAGAATTTTCAGATAGGTATCTGAAAAATATGTTGCTAAGTTTTTACTCAAACAACAAAAAGATCATCTTGTAACTTCAATTTTATAAAAATAACTTAGCCAGTACCACGAGGCTGATACAAGCATCGTCAAATCCAGTTTTAAGCCTGCTAGTAGGCCATGACATGACCTAGTCTGTTTGATTTAATCCCAGTATTTTTCAGCGAGAAAATACCAAAAATGGACGCCGGTTTAGCGGATATTGTCCAACTCGGCGGGGCAGTTGTTATCTCGTCATATGGAATTAAACTTTTTTAAAGCCTTTATTGCACATCACTTCGAAATATGAAAATGTTAACTCGTGTATATCCGTATTTACCGTTTTAGCAAATTTTTAATAAGTTGTTGGAGTTTTGACGTGGCATATGGTTTTTTGTGAAAAAATCTAGATTCAGATATCACTAAAAGATTTTACTTGTATAGTTCCGTTGTAGCATATTTTTAGTTTGTTGTCGGAATGTTGGCGTACGATATTGTTTTTCTGCGCGGTCAAAATATATGGAACAGCTGTTTTTTTTTGTATAACTGACGAAGAAATTCTGCGCTGTCTAGAATGATATGCTGAATTCATGATTACAGTTTGCGCACTGGATAAAAACTTTTCCAGTATATAGTAACGTCACGGGTTGCGGAAGTTTTCACGACTCCTTCTACAATCCAGGATGAAAAATAGCCTATGTCCTTACCCAGTCTATCTGTGTGAGAAAAATCATCCAAATAGCTTGCTTGCTTGTTTTGCTTCAGGATTATCTAATTTATTTTAAATAATTCGAACTCATGGTAATGATTATTGTCAAACATTGAATTTAGTATAATTGTACAACTCTAGTTTTAGTATATGCGAAACTCGAAACAAGTGTCTAGTATTTTTATGTAAAGAATCTATGTACAAAATTTCAAAACTGTATAAAATCACGGCACTGTTTGTTTATTATTCCACGGTTAACACCCACCTTCGATACCCACTGCGTGATGCGTTCAAACTAGACTAAAATGGCCAGTTAGGAGAACTCGGTGTATCGAGCTCGTCCAAAAGCGTCGCTTTGTGCTACGAGGCCTACGAGCGTAGCGCTACGCCGTAGACTGTGCCTACGCAACGTAACTTTGTAACTCATACCTTGCGCGGACTGATCCTTTATGCTTGGGTATTGTGATGCAAAACGGTTTTTAATCGTCTTTTTGTTTTAAAACGAAAACTTAGTGGTTTAAATATTGATTTAAAATCCTATTTTTATGGAATGCATTGAGGCTCACCCGAAGTGATCTAGACCACACCTCCTCCCAGATTTAGAAAATATCAAGGGGATTTAAAATAAAATTAAATATACTTTACTATAATAATTAGTGAAGTATCACTAATTATTATAGTAAAGTATATTTAATTGTATTTTTATTTTATTGTAGCCTAGTAAGGCTACAATATATTTTTTAAATGTATATGTTCTATGTGTTAAAACGTGAAGCAAAAACTTAGTATGTACCCTTTTTTACGAAAACTACGGAGGAGTATGAAATTTTGCACAGTTGAAGTATAATAGTATATAAGTAAAAATATAATGATGAATTAGAAAAACATTAAGTTTTAAATGAATGATGGTCGAATTTCGACAGCTGGGCGACCACTAGTTTGAATAAATACGTAGAGTAGGGAAGCAAAAAAGAAAGAACATTTCTCTGCTAAAACATGTAGGTACAATTTTGGTATTCATAATTATTAACTCTAAATACGTATAAAAAGGTATTAGTATTCGGTCATATAGATAGAGTATTAAATTATAATATCTGGATGATTTTTTTGGTTTGACGTTATCTAAACATGAAACCTAGCTAGATCGATTTATCGCCCCCGAAACCGTCTGCATACTAAATTGCATGAAAATCGTTGGAGCCGTTTCCGAGATTCAGATTATATACGAGTATACACATATATAATAGTTTAGCCATTTGTTTCAAAACGAAACAGATTATGATTAATCGTGAGTTACGCAATTAGGGTGCAACTACTAAAGTTTCTAAAATAATATAATTTAATCATGAATCAAAAGACACGTGGCGCCATCTATTAATCATAAGAAAGTTATTGTTGTTTTCCTCGGGAACAGTACTTATTTACGGGATGAAAGCACCCTATGTCCGTTTCTGTACACCTGACAACGTATATGCAAATTTTTTGGATGATCGGTTCAGTGGTTTAGGCGTGAAAAGGTAACAAACAAACTTACTTTCGCATTTATAATATTAGTTACGATAACAAAAATTATTCGTATTTGGAATTGATTTCAAATCTCGGCAAGAATAACGAATTATGAATACTATTCATGCTGAGACTGCCGGCTGTGTTACCATCAGTTTTTGGTCCTACATTTCAACACTATTTTGAACTGCCTGTAACCTGTAAGTATTAAAATGTGAAACTGAGTATAAGTGTATTGTGAGTGGATCGCAGTCTAGACAGCTGTGATTGGTAGATACTGTTTAGTAGAGTGCAATCTATACAAAGCCTAACAAATGGCTAACGTTTCTAAATCGAGTGTGTGTGTGTGAAAGTAAATATATTTTTAGTATTGTCCATCCGCACTTGGTGGATATCCTAACCAGTCGTACTCAGCGCTACTCCTCCATATTTAGTAGGTATGTGCAAAGCCAAAGTGTGGAACTCTCTCCCTTCCACATTTAACCCGTCTACCTTCAAAACAAGAGTGAACAAGCATTTTCTGGGCACGCTCGATCCATGATAGACCTCATCAATCGCTTTTCATTAGACGTGATCGAGGTCAAGAGCTGGCCCATTTAGTAATAAAACATTTTTTTTTTAAATGGACATTAAAAAATTTAAATTCATAATTATCAACGAAATACCCCAAAAAATATAAGTCGTATTCGAAGACATCCTCAGAGCTAGTTGACTTAGATATTTCCGGCTTTTGTACACTGTCTGGTTTGAGGAAACAAAACGGACGCACAAAGTATCGCGTTCCGGACCGGACCGGTAACCGCGGTGGGAAGCGTCAGTGTACACATTACTAATAAACAGCGTCAGTGTACACATTGCTAATAAACGGATACAGGCCCCTGTCAATTGTCGCGCCGTGACTGCACAGCAAAACACTGACATCGGACGCACATCATCCAATAAAAACATGCATTTTTATAAACCAAACAAGCTTCGCCCGCGGCTTCAACCACGTGGATGTCGGAAATTAACCCAAGGGAACATTCTACCGGGACAAACAGCCTATTATACTACCTATAACATCAGAGTGAAAATCCCTTCAAAATCGGTCCAGCGGTTTCGGGGATTAGCCAGAACAAACTTTTTAGCTATATATTAATACGTGAAGGAAAAAGTGTGTACCCCTTTTTACGAAAATTACGCGGACGGTATGAAATTTGGCGCAGTTAAAGTTAATACGGAGAAGAAGTGCAGTAGGTTAATACCTATGTTTGATTTACGTTGATTAAAATTTAAATGAACTATAGTCGACGACCACTAGTTGTATTAATTAAGTATAATATAGATTTATTACGCAACTAGCTGTGCCCACGGCTTTGTCTGCGTGGATGTCGGAAATCAAAACAAAGGTCATTTATTCAAACTAGGCTGACAGTCAGCACTTTTTGAACATCATAATTACATAAGACATTCCTCCCAAAATGCCCGCCTGCCTGCCTTTCACCAATTCTTAGTGCTTTAACTGGGAAGATGAGACCACGGGAGCGTGTTACCAGAACAAAACTTAAAAAAAAAACTATCATATTAAACTATGTAACTTCATAAAACATCAGCTACCTGTCAGAGAAAGACTTTTCAAAATCGGTTCAGCCGTTTCGGAAATTAACCGGAACAGACAGACATTTTTTTATTAAATTCAGATTAAAACATTTTTTGTTACAAGTGCATTCAATAAAAACCTGTTATTTTGACATAACAAACAGACACTTAAATGTCAATTATTTATATAGTTGATAGGTAAATAAAGTAATCGTTACATATATTCACAATATATAGTAACGATTCACAATATATGTATTGTAAGTCAATTGGCGAAAAGTGGCTAGTTATTTCGTTCCACACGGTACAACCGTGACCTTACTATGACACTCCTGCGCTGATTTAAGTGGTCCCGATGCACTTTAGATCTACATTGTCAATGTCGGTTAAGGTCACGGCGTAACCACTTGAGACTTGAGGACAGGTGCATTTATATGAAGATTCTTTTGTGCAAACTTGGTACATAAGTAGCCATTTTTATTTATTTATTTAAGTATCTTTGCACTCTTGCTTTCTAGCAACGGGCTCGTACCAACGGATTGTTGAGATCATCAGCTTCGATTGTTTAGGAATTAAAGTCGGAAATACGATAAATTTGATGTTGTTGTAGAACTTGAACGCCACATATAAACTAATAGCGTTGAGAACTACACTTGAACAATAATCCCATTTCGTCATTATGTAAACAAAGGAACCCAAACTTTATACGAAATATTTCGTGATTATTGAATTTTTACCTACCTTTCCATAAACGAACGTAGTCAGCATTTCATATAAAATGTACTTAATACATAAAGAAATTCGATAATATCTGTCTTGAAATTTTTTTACCCACGCTAACGTTCAGTCCGTAGCGTGTGCGGAAACACGTACGGATGTATTTTGTTTATGGCTGCTGTTCTGCCAACCGCTCAAATTGTAGTTTCTGTTTTCGAGAAAGTTCGGACTTCAGTTTATGCTGGTTGCAGAGTTCGAGTGCTATGACGCCAGTGCCTTTATAACAAGTTTCATGCCATTTGCCAGGCTTCTGTTGATGTCGCAAGACTCGCAACTAAGAAAGTACTACTCGTATAATCTTTGTTAACGCGAACTGGAAACCGTCATAACTAAATTAAGAAAAACTTTTCGCAACTTATAATTCTAATGGCTTCAGTTTTTAAACTTATTTACGGACTGCGCAATGACGAAATCTATCAAATCAAATGTTTTATTTTTCATACAATACGTTTCAGGGCTATTTTGATCCGTTGATTGATGAAATATTGTAATGTTTATTCATTTACAAAATCCCGTGAAATTATAATAATTTTGTTGGAGACGGCTTCCAGTCCAACCGTATGTAGCTGTTTACCAGTATTTAACATGGCGCGACTGCCTGTCTGACCTCCACAAACAGTAACTGGGTAAAACAATAGCTCTCGGTAAGACTGGTTGTCTAGCTTTCGGGCGTCTGACATGTCCTAACGACTGTCAAATATCCACGAATGACAGCCAGGACCTACGGCTTAACGTGTTTTCCGAGGCACGGAGGGGTTTTGTATGTAGAGACCCATCCATGGAATCATAACCTGATCGATCTACCCGTGATAGAGGCCTATAGTATAGAAAAGAATAAAGAAAGAAAAGAAAAAGTATTTAATGGGACTCGCAGAGGAATATCACAAATTAAACTAAAAAACACTCTCACTCTAACTTCATAGAAACATAAAAAACCCCCGATTAAAAAATAATGTACCGCGAGATAATAAACGTAAAAAGATTTAATAAGTAGAGTTGATCTCTCTCTTTTTAAATTATTTTATGCCTTTTCAATTACTTTTTAACGGTCGTGGGTTTTTTCAAAAGTTTCAATTTTGCTTTTTATTTTAAACGTTTTGAAAAGCATAGATATTATGTACATAACGCGCCGCCCAGGGCTTTCGCCCGAATGACCCTATGAAAGATACCGCCTCTGCTACAGTAGCATGTACATTAGATAAGTATTTGTAAATAAACTTTGCCCGGGGCTTTGTTGTAACTCAACTCGATATCGTTGAACTAGTAGTTTTGGAGAAAAATTACAACATGGATTTGCACAAACAATGTTTGCTGCAGCGCCCCCTGGTGAGTTATCACCGTAACACCTATCTAAGAACATGCACCAATCAAACCCAAACCCATAACTGAAAACTGCATCAAAATCGGACTAGTGGTTTTGGAGAAAATGGCAACATGGATTCGCACAAAGATCCTCTCACCCCAAACGCATAACATAATACCGTCTACGTTCCGTCGTGGGTAAAAATTAAATATTACGAGAATACCATTATTTATAATAACAAATATTCCGAGCAATTCCATTATAATGGGAACTGCTTAGCTGATTCTATGGTCAGCCTTGTCACGCAGTCCATTATCACGTCGTAGGTGTAGGTAAGTGCAATATTCTTAATTAAATTCTAGGAATTTCGCCGCAATTGCAATGGTTCGTGAGAAACTGGATTTTAAACCAGTAGATTTAGTTTTTTATTCAGTTGTAACTGAACTGTGGTTAAAGCCAAAACAGTGACTATTTGGAACCCTGAGACAGTTAGAAGGCGCCGTGGCAGACCCCGCACAAGATGGCGGAACGAGCTGGACCTAACAAGTTTGTTAGGTTCAACACGCCATGAGCACTGCTAGTTACTAGTGGTCACGGCATGCAGCTGCCGACTATATTGGTTGTAAAAAGACACTTAACGAAGCCGAGAGTCACTTGTACTCCCCGTCAATATAATTTATTTTTGTCTTGGACCATACCTGGGAAACTTCGGGTAACAGAGATATTGAAGGTCAAAATTACAACAATGTTTTGCGTGCGCTATGTTGCGCACTACCGCAAACAACAAATATTGATACCAAAAATAAAAGTCGTTTCCCAGCAATTATTTTTGGGCATGTTACTTAGTTTGATGTACAGCAAGCGTAGTTGGCGGCTATGTGATGTGTCTTTGTACACCCTGTATAATTATGTTCTGTGTTCCTAAGTATAGATCTGCGTTGTTTCCATTTTTTCATTCGATCTCATATTTTTGTATACCTACATCACGTGTAAAAATAAAATCATCAAATAAATCTTTTTTTCTTTCCTTCTTTCACATAAGTCATGGATCGCAAGCAGGGGCCTTTGCCCAAGAGATGGCCAGGAATAGGATGATACAAACTAACCGTGTCAGTAAACTATAGGTATTCTTCGGATTTTGTTGAAAACTAACACGTCCGTCAAAAAGAGTACTTAATTTCCCCCAATATGCTGGTGCCCGTTTTAAACACAATGCATTTCTCCGATGATTGCTGTACAAAATTCTTTGTACTTACTTACCACATTAGCTGGAAGAACCTCTTTGTTCGATCGTTACATACTCGTAGTATAGTCACGAACATAAATGTACCGAGTGGCATAAATATACATCGACGCGCAAACTGTAGCCTTGAATTCATCACATGGTTCTAGGAACTACAAAATTTTTATCGATTAAGAAAAAAAATCAGCTATTTTTTAGAGTAGTGCAATACCGTACCTACACGGTCAAAATTAATGGACCAGCTGGTTTCATTTTTTGGGTCGGAGTCATGGTAATAGATTGCGCGTGGATGTCCCTGCCACCCTGGATTACGCTGGACCGCTCGACAATAATATCTGATTTCATAATGCAACCATTATCTCGGGGCATTTAGATTTGAATAGCGATTCTTTTGAGCTTAGTTCTGTAAATATTTACAGGATAAAATTTTAACCAGTGCGCTAACTGTGACCATGACATCAGCATTTCATTCTAGACCCGCCTGCATAGAAATTTTTAGTCGATTATAAAAAAAATATCAGCTGTTTCATAGAAAAGTGCAATACCTACGCAGTCAAAATGTATGGATCAGCTGATTTTAGGGGGATTCTAGGGGGTCTAGACTGATATGCTGAAATCATGGTTAGTTTGTGCACTGGTTATAATTTTATCTTGTATATTAATATGTGAAGCAAAAACTTTGTACCTTGTGTGTTGCCTCGTATAGGATCAAGAAACTGTCTACGTGTAAATGAGCCTTAAAGCTTGGCAGACCCAATACTGACAAGGTGCTGATTCAGTTTGTGTATAACCTAAGCTTGATTATATAATAGATATCCTTAACTGACTTTCTAGACACAGCGCAGAAGACGGCGACGATTCCGGCAGACATGCTAAACTTTTAATTAGTTGTTATTAGGAATGTACCGACTAGTCTGCCATATTTGTAGTCGGCGACTAGTCGGCTAAAACCGCCGACTAGTCGGCCCATTTTTTACTTGTATTAATTAATATGCGTTTTTTTTTTTAAAGACGGTGATTGAAATTAAATTGAAATATTTACTGTTACTTATAATTTTTTATGTAAAATCAGTTTTACAGTTTACTTTCAGTGCAATCTAGAATAGGATAGGAAATTAGGATAGGAACGAATAGGAACTCATCGTTTGGTTCATTAATTAATTGGACTATCCAGAAATTAAATACCTAAAATAAAATTAATTAATACTTCTAACAAAAAAGAAGTAACTCTATAGCAAACAATTGGCAATGAATAGGTATGCCATTTTGAACATTGCTGATGTCACCCGAACTCAACCGAAGGCAATGATCGGCTTGGCCGACTAGTCGGCCGACTAATCAGCCATTTTGCAGCAGACTAGTCGGCTAGTCGCCTAGTCAGCCAAAGTCATAGTCGGCCCATCTCTAGTTGTTATGTTCCGCGTTTGAACTTGCTTGAGATACCTTATTTATTATTTTACTAGACTCCGCCCGCGGCTTCGCCCGCGTGGTGGTCGGAAATTATCCCGCGGGAACGTACTACCGGGATAAAAAGTATCCTATGTGTTAATATAGGTTATAATATATCTGTGTGCCAAATTTCATCCAAATCCGTTGAGCCGTTTTTGCGTGAAAGAGTAACAAACATCCAAAGATCCATCCATCCATACTTACAAACTTTCGCGTTTATAATATTAGTAAGGATTTCTCTATTACGATTTCACGTAAGGAACAGTCTTCTTAATTTGGTGCATCAAAATCCGTACCTAAATCGAGTTTTTGGTCACGCAAAGACAATATTCTTGAAACGAAAAGAAGGTACCTACTCTCTTCAGAGAAATTTGCAAAAAAATCATAGTTCATAAAGTATCGGTATGTACTTTTATTTTGTTTCAATAATACCTCAACATCTGAAAATATAATTTATGAAATTGTCGCGATGACCAAAGTTCAATCAATGCACTGTACACTTCATAGTGCAGTTTGTTTGTGAATGTTAGGTACCGTCACCCACCGGTGCTACGCCTGCGAAAGGGGGAGTGGGGAGAACTACAGGGGGACAAGCTCTAAATAATTCAGCGATGGAATTATACGCCCGGTGCACACTCAGACACCTAAGGTTATTAAAGGCAATTTGTACGGAACTAGATAACTACTCATATTGGATTTTCCGGAATGAAATGCTACTTTTTTTAATAAAGGGGCGTTTTTTATTTGTTTTTTGCACCCTTTTAGTTGTAAGAAATACTTTACCTAGTCCTTTTTTAAAGTAAATAACCCCTTACTTATAAAAAAACCTCCTTCTGCGAAGCAATAATGCACGCAAAGAGAGGCGGCGCACGTGAGGGAGAGGCAGTATATGCGCCCTCACGACCCTAGTCGCCGATGGTGACGCCCTGGGCATCGGCAAACCCAGGCCGATTCCCGGCCACCATAGGCGCGGGCTTGCAGGCAGGCGAGTAATGGGTAGCTCGCCGTCCGGTAAGGACCAAGCCCGAGTCAACGACGCGTTGTGTTCCACGCGCGCCTCAAAGACATGTCAGCACCAACTGGTGGTGTCCGCTAGGGCCGATGCGTGCCAGGGGTGCGGGTTGTTCGAAAGAGATACCGTGGTCCCTGGCACACAGGCAACTGAAGGAACACGGGTGGGTTTTAGTCAGTAAAAGTCCGCTCAGAACGGGAGAAGTTACTTGATGATTTCCCGTCTTCAAACATAAAAAACCCCTTACTCATAAAAAAGATCTTATTCACTTTTTTTCCTAAGCAATAAATATAATTTTAAATAACATTTTCTCACTTCATGAAAATGAGAATGAAAAGGTAGTACTGCCACCGTCCGGTGTGGTAACTTTTTAACTAATAGATGCTTTAACCTTAGCAATAAGAGTGGATTTCTTAGTTCTAATGTTACTTTTGATGTGTAGTTGATCATATCTATTCATATGAATAAGGGGATTATACATGAAGAAACATTGCCACAAACCTTTGTTGATCACCTTCCACCTTACGAAGAGACCTGGGAGTTCTGAAATGCACTTACCGTTACATAGTTGGCGTTAATGTAGTCCCTCTCACAACGCTTCAAGACAACCCGAGTATGATCGAATGGGTTGACGTCACGGTAGCGGTTAAGAGGCTTGTTCTGAGGTTTCTTAGCTTCGTTCCAGCTGTGTTGGAACTGTTGGCATTCAATCCCAATCTTCTGTTGAACAAAATTTTAAGGTTTTAATAAAAAGTGAAGACGTACAACTAAGTTGATGGTGTCATATTGAATGAGTTTGTACATTTGATATTACTTTCGTTAATCAAACTGCAAGTCTTAAATGCTGTGAGGTTCTAAGGTTTTTTTTAAATATCCTGTTTGTAATGGATGGATAAATTTTATCTTTTTAAACCTAAACCCCGAGTTAATTACAGTAGTATATCAACCTACCAGACCATGTTACATAATTATGTATTTCGTACAATAGTTGGAAATCGGACCTATACAATTGCAAATAGCCGTATTCAGTACTGTATTTACTATCTCAGGAAGCAGTTATTGATTTTCAAATACCTCGATGTGAGGCAGAGCACAGGCGAGGAACGCGAGGCGTGGCTTTTACAGCGCGTCTATCCCCTCTCCAGGAGGGGGAGGGGATAGACGCCTTGTAAAAGCGGAGTCAGGAGGTGTGGGACACCAAGCTCAAGTTAGGCCCGCAAGAGGAGGTGAAGGAAAGTGAAGAATAAACATGATTTATTTAAAAATGAGAAAGAAATGATACCTACTTAGTATCTTTCAGGATAGTTTTGTTAATTACCTAGGGTATGCTAAGGCATACAGCGTATTGTAATTTTGTTAGTTAGATACATGAATTTTCTAGTGTTAGAATATCCTAGTACAAGATAAACCCGCCCCTAAGATAACCCACTGGCCTAAAATATTTATTAGGGATACAGCTAAGGTTCAGCAGAAAAGGAAAAGGACCTAAAGTACATGGGATAATAATTGCAACACGCAAAAGTCTTTAAAGACAGCCCTAGATCTATGCCTCCAATACACGCAGAAGTCATCAAAGACAGCCCTAGATCTATGCCTCCTATACACGCAGAAGTATTTAAAGACAGCCCTAGATCTACGCCTCCAATACACACAGAAGTCACAAAGACAGCCCTAGATCTACACCTCCAATACACACAGAAGTCTTCAAAGACAGCCCTAGATCTGCGCCTCCAATACACGCAGAAGTCTTCAAAGAGAGCCCTAGATCTACGCCTCCAATACACGCAAAAGTCTTCAAAGACAGCCCTAGATCTACGCCTCAAATACACGCAGAAGTCTTCAAAGACAGCCCTAATCTACGCCTCCAATAGTAAACTTATACGAAAAAACATAAATTCGACAAAAAAATAAAAACAATTAAAAGTTAACGTAAACTAAAATAAAGTAGCAAGAGCACTCATATCATTCTATGCCACAGCTAAAATCTGCAAGCAAAAACAAGTACTTTAACATCAAGAACTAAAATGCAGAAAGTTTTCACGACATCGCGAGTCGATATAAGTTCACTTGTATTGTTGTTAGTTTTAGCGCGTGGCACGGACAACCGCGTTCCGCCTACGCAACATACCTGATAGACCAGGGCCCAAGCATTCTTGGAGACGATGTCCAAATACTCCTCCTCAACTTTGTTAGTGCACACGTTGTTTTGACTCATTGTTGAAGTTGTTTCCTTCTTTTGCTCACTCTTAACGAAGTATTGTTTGGGTATCGGATACCGCAAACAGTAAAAGTTAGGAAGTTAAATAACAATTGAAACAGGTTCAATATATTTTTTAGATGTAGGATGTGCCAGGTGCAGGTGGTATGCAAAATTTATTACGATCCGTAACAACTGTTCCAGCGACGAAATCAGTATGATTTACCGATGTAGTTTTGGATAGCGGCCTTCAACATGAGTGCACCCACAGAGTACAATAATTGCACCGCTGTCGGATTTAGTGTTGTCAGATTTTGTTTACAACGTCTCTGGTTTACTAAAATTCTACGATGGTAGGTTTTTAATACACTTCATTAAGCAACTGAGCCAAAACAAAACAAAAACAAGATTGCATCTGATGCAAGCTAAAATATTAACATATTAGTGGTTGTTCTTCGTTTTTTTTTAAATTAAACTATCCGTTTTTTTTACCGACACTTTAGGTCCCGTTATACATCAAATTGTTCCAGAAACTGTTGAAACTAATAATCACTTTTATTCAACCACTTGTTACTTGTTAATGTCAATTCCACAAAAATGCACCAAATTTATCTTTGGACGACCATCTTAGATAATATCATCACGTTTTTAAAAGCTATAAATATCATATCGATATTTGGTTAACGGTAACCAAAAATCGATACGTTATTTATAGCTTTTATAATTTTGATTTATTTTTCTACCCACCGTGGCATGCCGAGTGTCTAAAGTTTCACATAGGTTTCGATAGGATAGGCATAAAATTATTAGTAATAGTTTAAATAAAACATTTGACATTACTCATTACAAATAATAATACACAGACACTATTTCTAGTACGAGTACTAAATATGAATCGATAAAACAAAACCATCCTGATGATGGCTTTCGCAGGAGTTGTATATGTTTACCAGTGAGTAATAGGCATCTGAATATGCATAATTTATGGGTAGCTAAGCAAACCGAGGCATTTTCTATCGATTGTTTTGCATTATGTATGTCATTTATTCCACATGGGACGGGACACAACTATGTAAGAACCACTTGTAGGTTGTTATACATTTTTAAGAAGTCGAGAGTCGATGTAAGAAAGTCTTAAATAATGAACTAAAACCTCCAATGAGATTTCCGTCGTAAAGTTATACGTCAATTTCCGAATAATGATAATACAAAAAAAAATCTCCTACAATGAACAAAAACTTATTAATATTTTTATCGATATCGTTACAAAATATAATAAAAGTTAGTTTTTAAATGTTAACGTTTTGGCATGGAACCCAAAAACAAAAAAACAGGCAGAGGTACTTGCAGAGAACAGTCGCTAAGGGGGCTTAGTAAGTAGGTACCAATTCATTTTCATATTTGAGTATGAGAATTTTTAATCTGAGTTGCAAATATCATAATTGCGCATGTACAGACGCCAGCACATCAAGCTACACCAATCTGTCAAATTTCTTTGTCAGATTTTCATCTAGTTAACATACATGCATAAGGTTCATGTTCAATTTGACAGCTTGATGTGCTGGCGATGGCGTCTGTACTTAAGGCCTCCCGAAACAGTCAATTATGATTGATCAATTGCCATCAATTGCAAACGTAGTAAGATTTTATCAATCTCTTCAATTGCACTTAGTAGACAATCAAATTGCGTTTATTTTACGTCAAAATTTACAATTGCGATTAATCGTTTTGTTTTACTTACATTCTTCTTCTTAACCTGTCGACGACAATCTAAATGTATACTTACAGTTAATTTTTTAATTACCAAATCAAAGATTTTAGAATGGATTGAAAAGGAAAATATTTTGCGGCAACTGTCTGATACTGCCTAAACGGAAATCTACCATTTGGTAACAATTTCAAAATTACAGTAGGTTGTCGAAAAGTTGCAAAAACAAGTACAACATTTGAAAATGAGCATTGTTGCATTCTTCTTCTAATCTTTTTGTCGTAGTTTTTTGTATGTTATGGTTGGGTATAGCTACTCTTTTATATGTCTGTGGGTATAGTACAATAATACCGATACGCTTCATGACAGCCTGTGTGACCTCGTTACGTATGTACACACGGTTACACATCAAGCTATACATTCCCATTTTATGTTGATCTCGCATTGTATAGGATTTCCGTACAGTGCAAGATCAGCGTAAATTGGAAATGTATAGCTTGATGAGTAGCCGTGCGTACTTTACCTCAAAATGCATTTTAATGCCTGCTTCACCATAATTTAAATAATTTATTTCCAGAGGATTTATGCGCATACTGCATTATTAATGATTACAAAATTGTTCGTAAGGATCGTAGCAGGTGGCATTCTGTTGTTATTGCCTGTTGCTACGTCCATAGGAAACAAGAGTAAGTTTTAAAAAGCCGCTAACGCTACAGCTAAATAAAGAAATCTCGTCGTTTTGGTGTCAAATAGTAAAAACCTCGCGAAGCTTATAATTAATCCAAATAGAAAAATTATGAAGTATCTGATTCAATGTATACATATCTGCTAAAGAAATTGATGAGTATCATTTCACGCTAATTACCTTGGTTTCATGTGTTCGGATACATTAAGTCAAAATGTTGACATAAAAAAGTTTAATTCTTGTCCATGGATGCCAAGTGGACGTCTGAAAATTTTTGACAATTCGCAATTCGCTGTGTTTTGTGTGTGTACGTACTCTGTGCGTTTGTGCATATTATTTAAAATAACTCATTATATTCCCAACTAATAGCTAAGAAATGGCTTCCCCACGAACCCGCAGGAAGCTCAACTCCATACGAAATATCGACGATAATAACGTAAGTCATTGTGTGTCGAAATTCATATCCGTATGCTAAGAAAAATTTCGTGATCCTAATGAAAATTTTCGTAATTTTTTGTAGAAATGTTTCGAGTGTGGAACCTTGAATCCTCAATGGGTGTCTGTTACGTATGGCATCTGGATATGCTTAGAATGCTCAGGAGTCCACCGCAGTCTGGGGGTCCACCTATCATTTGTACGGAGCGTAACCATGGATAAATGGAAGGACGTGGAACTTGAAAAAATGATGGTAAGACTCCCTCTTTCTTTTTTTTTTCTAGGTTAGACTGCAGCAAAATGATGACTAAACATTCTAATAAATTAGTGTACAAACTGTAGTGGTGGCTATTATGTGAAGAAACTGCATTAACTTCTTCTGCCTGTGCGATTGAACTTTGTTGACTATGTTATACACTTCTTAAGGATCACACTTACCGTGTACCTGTACCTTGTTGATATAGACAGTCAATATAGGAATTAGGAACACTCAACTGCAAACACAGACATTCTAGTTCATAATAACGTAACATGCAATATACTGGATTTCCTGAGAAAGTTGATTGGAACGATCCTCATTACCTACCTATATAGACCGGACTCATTACAGTAGCTTTTAACTATCTCACAATATTATTATTTATAAAACTACAAGTCAGACTAACTTAGTATGATTTCTCAAAGTGCTTCAGAAATATCTTTAGAACCAACTTACCATCAGGAGCCCACACTAATATTGAAAGAAACTACTTGAAATCAGTCATGAGTTTCCAAACAATCAGACCAACTTTTCAAAGCTATTTATTGAACAAGAAAGGAGCTGAATCAGCAGTTAAAAGTTGTTAAATAAAATGAACAATCTCAATTAAACAAATACTTCTTTTTCATTTGAACAGCAGTATTAGTTTAACTATAATGTTTTAGTGCCATAAACAATAGATTTAAACCAAGAATATTGTAAAACCATGTTTTGTAATAATAGAGAGTGTCTTTTGCTGAGTGAGTTTCTGTGTCAATAACTAGCTTTTGCCAAGGTTTCGGTCAGTGGGTGGTCTTAGCGCCTGCATGGTGGTTGAACTTAATAGGGATAAACGTCATGATCTATTTGTGACCTGAATTCAATTCAAATTCATTCTGCCACTAAGGTATGAAAAGGCACAGACATACAGAGTTAGTTTTGAATTTATAATATTAGAATTGAAGTATATAAGTAAAGGAAGCAAAAGGAACATGCAGTGTTCTGTAGTTTCATGAAAATAGATTTTATACATAATCCCAGTAATAACTAAAATGCTAGTAAATATAAAGTAGCTAATACAATAAGATGCCAGTAGAGTGTAGGCTACATTCAAAGATTTAAGGTGGATGCACTAAGTTATCCCTTTTATTCTATAATAATCCCACTGAATGAGTTTTTCATGAAATAGTCATTCAATGGAATTGAAAAAAAATTAATAAACTTGAGGGTTGTATTGATGTTTTTAATTATTATGAATCTGTGAAGCGACATTTGTTACAGTCGCGAATCATATTTTTTTATCAACATACAGCCGGACACTGAACTACAAATTGGATAAAAACTTAAGAAAATTGGCATTTCGCGAGCTATCTTGACACTTCGCCCTTCATTATGTCGTGTGGAGAGTGCACCTAATAAAGGCAATCAGTCCATTACCAATTTGCCTCACTAGCTGATCTCTAACTGTAGCATTTTTATTGTTAGCATGCAAGATAACTACAAGTTTTGAGTTGAGAGTAAAAATATTTGTTTAATAAAAACATTGATGCTTCAACTATAATCGTCAAGGTCGCAATTATACAAAATTATGGCCACTGTTAGTCAAATTAAAGGCACTATTTGATAACATACTAGCCTATCCCACTGCAAGGCAATAGCATTCACAGAGGTTAAGCGTTGATCACCATGCCTCCTCGCTGGACTTAAATTTAAATATATCTCACCCCAAAAATATTGCTTCTGTTATGTATCATAATCAGCCTATAATGTTCCCACTGCTGGGACGCAGGCCCATGGTGCGGGTAGGTGAATGTCAAACGGCTTTGAATTTTTGGTTCTAGGGGATACCGGTGTCCTGACGATGTTTTCCTTCACCGTTTTGAGAGCAGTGGTGATGAAAAAAATACATAAAATGCCTGGGTTTGGTTTCACGACCTATAACTTGTAAATCGGGACTCGGGGCCAATAACACTAGCCACCAGCCCCAACCCACCACTGCTATAATGTACAACAATCATCAAATGAAAATACTTTATTCTAACACTGATTGAAGAATCTTGATAAACTGACATTAGATACCGCTGTTATCGTTAATATAAAATAAAATGAAAATAATATAAAGAGATATAATTTGCGAATTTATATGCAGGCGACTGTTGTACGAAATATTTTATGATAAAACAAGAAATTTTACGTGGCATAAGTCGCGGGCAGAAAATAGTAATAATACAAATACGAAACTTAACTTACCTACGTCTGTCTATCTTTTGCAATTTCTCGTCAAAATAACCAATTGTTATGAAAGTTGCCAAACTATGCTACCTGAAAAAGGACATAGGCCACTTATCATCCTAGATAATTTAATTTAAAAAAGAAGAATTGCAAAACATGCCTAAAAAAAAAAGAATTGGTAAATTTGCAAACGCGCACGTACGTTAGCGCCTGGCGATTGTTTCATAGCAACGTGTTGCGATTTTGTATTTTGCGATCAGGAAATGTAAGGATTGTGAAACTGAGGAGTAGTGTAAAGTAGGTGAGGAATAGCTTGGGAACTTTGATATCGTAGTACAGTTACTCATAACAAAATACCTGGTACGAGACTATTAGTTAAAAACTAAAACTCAACTAAGTATTAGTTAAAATTTGTTTCCATGGCTAATAATCCTAAATGCCACCTTATTGAAGGAGGATTTATATATTTACTCTAGTTAATCATATGGATTGCATATTATGAAGATATCATACGGTTTGTTCGTTCTTTAGTGAAAAGTATTTATTTTCTGGAGGGTTGAGCGGAAGTAGAAATTTGCCCGATGCTGCGCAAGAGTCTCTTCAAATACAATTTTTTAAGTTAATAATTCGGTAAAATGAAATCGTGGGGCGCAGCGTAACCTGAGTAAATATGTTTTACGCGCCCCACGATTTTATTTTACCGAATTATATTTTTTAGCTTTTAGTTAAAACCGTTTAACTTAAAAAAAAAATTAACTTATTTTTTTTTTCAAGTTTTTAGTTTTTCTTTCGTTAAGAATAAATATCAGATCAACCTGCGAGCAGGAAGGGGGTAAAATTTCAAATACTAAATTTGACCCAAATAAAAAACAACAACAACAAGCAGGTCAAGCTAAATAAAACCGTTTAAAAAGGATGAACACCATGTTCGCCTATATCCTAAGTGTTGGTAATTTTCAACTTCATTCAATCAGTCGTAGCTGAGTGTAGATCTCGTCCCTTTTGTGCCATGCTTCCCTGGTCTGTGCGAATCTTTAAACTTACTAGGTATCCCAGTTTTCCAAACGTCACTTCGTTGTTAATAACGGGTCGTCAGAAGCCAGAAAGTCGACAATAAGTCTTACCAAGGGGTATCGTATTACCCAGTAATTGGGTTGTAGAGGCCAGATAGGCAGACGCTCTACGTAAAATACTGGTATTCAGATGCATCCAGTTAGATGATAATTTTTTATTTACGTTTTTGTTCGAACCCAAAAACCTTGTGGTTAAGATGCAGTCTTCATAAACCTACTCATCATTCTATCTATTGCTTAATACTCGATCAACTAAGACTTTCTTAGCATGTAAATGTAGAAGTAAACTAACAGTCTAACACACAGTTGATTAGCAATCCATTGACCGTTTCAAAGTCAAGTCAAAACATTACAAGTTACTAAAATATTCAAGCAACATAGTTATCGAATTTACCTATCAATCTTTCACTGTGTCTGGTCTTAAAAAAATCCATTATGTTTAGACGTTATCCTGTATTAACTATGAATATTGAATTCGCATTTTATATAAATATGTTACGCGCATCTTTGTTTTAATTTTTTCTTACTTATGAACCTTCTCTTGACAATAACAAATAATAAAAAAAGAATAAATAAAATTGGTCCAGCCGTTCACGTGTGCCGTGACCAAGGGAAATAGGGATTCATTTTCATATATAGATATACACAGTATCGTCTGACTGATTAGGTTTCGTGAACAGTGATATTTAAATCCTAAACTGTACAAAATAGAGTACATTATCACAAATATAATATACGTGACGTAATTTGGTAAATAGTAGTGATTAAGTAGTTCAAGTTAATGCGGATGTAATCAGACAATTGTGATAAGATAGTGGCCTATTAGTAGAGTTTGATAAACATAAATTACGAACTGATGAATATTAGGACTAGGTAAGTAACTAAGTATCCGAATGAATTAAAACAAGCAACGCAAAGAAATTTAACTAAAATCAGTAGAAGGCGAATTTCGATGTTTAATATTGGGGTATCATTTAAGCTATCACCAATTTAATTAGTTTTGTGTTTCTTAAATAATAGGGTTTGTCCTCAAAATAGTAGATCTGTCACCAAAATGTAGTCACCAAACAATGCAAAATCAGTTCCACAATAAATCACCTAAAATCCTGAGATTTAGATTTAGCAAACTAATTTAAAGAGATCACCAATAAATCATATTATGTTACTAGAAAATTGCATTAAGTTCAAATAAAAAAATATTTTTCTTTTGGGAACAGAATTAATATCTAAGCGGAAACTTAATGGCGAAAATAAAATAGAAAATGGGCATTCATAAATAATATATTATTATTGTATTATTAGGGCAGGTTTAGATTTTCTATATAATCTAGTCGTTTCTGGCACTCGCCGGCCGCTGCCGCGGCACCGCTCGCTTCGCTCGCTCGGCTCGTGCGTAAGAAGTCACAGTTTTAACCTAACCTAACCTAACCATTAAAAAAAAATAACCTACTCTAACTAGACTGGTGATATATTATCTTTGCCACCCTACTAACATTATTACACACTGTTTTGTAAAACTTCTTTTAACGTTGCTTGATCACAAAAGCGTGCTCAGTTGACGCGAATTGAACACGGGATCGTACGATTCCGTAGTAAAACAAAAGCGTGTGGATTTCGCGAGACCGGTGTCGCCAGAAAGGAGTCGCAGTCAGGGATCGATAATCGATTTATTTGGTGACAGATCTACCATTCTGAGCACAGAGCTATTATTTAAGTAACAAAACTGTTATTATAAGAACGAAGTTTATATTCATGTAATGCAATATAATTTTATTGGTTATCGATCTCTTATTTTACACATATATTAACATTAATTTGATAATTCATACCTGGGAACAATTTTTGTTTATCTGAGAACGAAAATATTTCGTGGCGATAGATCTATTTATTAGGTGATACAACTTGATGACAAATATAAATTTTGGTGATAGAAAATATAGTTCCCTTAATATTGTGGGTGTACTTATTCAATACTAATAAGTACTTTCCGGCTGTTTTTTTGTGAATCTTTGACAGTCGCGTCTTAACGGGTCGTCTGCAGAAGCTCGAAAGTCTGACAACCAGTCTTCTTAGCAAGGGTTACCCAGCAACTGGGTTGTGGAGGTCATAATTATAGTCAGTCGGTCCATGTAAAATAACTTTAATCAGCTGCATCCGGTTAGACTGGAAGCCGACCTCAACATAGATGGGAAAAGGCTGGGCAGATGACTAAATACTAGTAGACCTCATGACATTGTCTCCTTTGGGGTTTCGATACATAAAACATACATGTTTTATGTCTATATATTATGTGCAAGAGGCATTAAAACCCACAGACCTATGCCAATTTTTAACCGACGATATTTTTGTTTTTTATGTATTACCACGCATAACTTTTTACAGAGTAGTCCGATTTTGATAATTCTTTTTTATTTCTCCGAAGTTGGTCGAAGAAAAATTCCAACCCTAAGGGTAGGAAAACAGGGATGATTGATTGTTCACTCACAGATTTTTTTTGCTTAGTTGTGTTTTGCAAAAAGTAATGAAAAATGAAGCATGTAGTAATTAGTAGATTATAGCCACATCAAAACATAAAATAAAAGCTTTAAAAAAAATTAACCTCCGAAAAAACTGAAAAGCAAAAAATAATAAACCTTTATTGTTTAACCTTAATAACTAAGTTCGGAAAGTCGGTGACTTTGGATATGTATTTTAATTTTAAGTCACTCCGAACTTGGCTATTAAGGTTAAACAAAAAAGGTTTAGAATTTTTTGCTTTTCAGTTTTTTCGGCGGCTTCATTTTTTGTTAATTAAAATGGAAATCATCTAATAGATGCATACCACATCCACCTTGGCCCTGTAATTAAAACGGTCGCGTAAATATTACCTATCTATGTTTTGTTTGTCCGAACTGATATCGAAAAATATTCTCGATATCAGTTCACAACTTTGACCATGTTTACAACCAATAAATTGAAATCCTCGGGCAATACAAAGTCCAGACTATAAATATAGAGTTGACTTATTTTTGTTCTCGTCTATTCGTTTTAGGAATATGATCTTTTCCGAAGCTATCTTATGAAAATGTAAACAAATCAGGAAACGTACCTGTGGAAGCTTTGTGATTGATTGATTTGATTTTAAATAGTTAACGAAATTCTAATTTTAAATCATTGAAACCTTCTAAATATATATAACTAGCTTTTCTCAGCGGCTTCGCCCGCGTGGAGGTTGGAAATTATCCCACGGGAACGTACTACTGGGATAAAAACTATCCTATGTGTTAATCCAGGCTATAAACTATCTGTGTGCCTAATTTCATCCAAATCCCTGCAGCCGTCTTTGCGTGATTGAGTAACAAACCTCCAAACATCCATACAAACTTTCACGTTTATAGTGTTAGAAGGATATTAGGATGTGTTACTAGTTCTATTTAGGATTTTATGCAGTTTACTGCATGAACATGCAGATACTTTTTCATAACTTTATTGCACACAATTCAAAACGTGCCAATTGCCAAATACGTAAATCTGGAGTAGGTAGTCGATTCGCCCACAAATAAGTTAACTTCGTCCGAGTCGCCTATAGAAAATAATATATTATTTAAAAGTGTCGATTCGCCTTATTCGGTCGAGTAAATTCGTGCGTATCGACTAATAAGCCATTTCTTCAACCGTCATCTCGGTACTGTAAAGGTTTGTTGCTTATGGAATGCAACCTTTATGTTAATACAGGCCGGTAATGGAATGACTGTCACATTTGAACTATCAAGATGATGAGACTAGGATTCTATCCGTCAATGCGAATAGGATTAGTTTAATCCTCATAATATATTTAATTATTATATTAGGCGCGGCTATGTTAAAGTCATATCTTATTCAAATATACATGATATTGATCGCTATTCAATATTTTATTTATACCTAGAACCCTTAGGTATTATAGTACTCACCCTCATTCTAGCTTGGCCGTATAATCTTTCACACAATCCATTCACCATTAAACCTCATTACATTTTATTTATTCTCCAGATGTACGGAAAAATCAGTGAGAAACTGTTTCTTTATTATAATACCACAATGAACACTATTTCAACATTGACACATAGTTAAAACACAATATGCTCAAGTGGCTGAGCGTCTTGCGTGGCCAATGCAATGCGAAGGTTACACTTATTGCTGTTCAGCTGCGCAAAGAAGCTACCAAAGCAGCGGGCTAGCTGAAAACTCCAATAAAATATTTTTAAAGCCAAAGAGCACATTAGTTATAGCCGGGCGCATCGCATTTCTGTACGAAATATTGCGGTGCGTACCGCCTGTTGTATGTCTTTGCGATTCATAAGCATAATCTGCCTATAAAGTTCGCACTGCCAGGACACCGGTCTCCTTTAAGAGGGATGCTGGAATCCACCACGCTGCACTGGGCCAGCGAGTTGGTAGGATGTCACATGTTTATGAACATAGTTCTAGGACAAGCCGGTTTCAGGCGACAGCAAAACTAGCGATACGCGGTGTCGCGACGTGTTTTCATGGTCCTCGGAACGCGCCACAGTCGGATTCTCAAATAATGGTACGGACTAGTCTTGCGCACAAGTTTCGAGGGTCGTCCTGTGAAAATACTTCTTTTCGAATAACATTAATAAATATAGAGTTGACTTATTTTTGCTCTCGTCTATTCTTCTTAGGAATATGATCTTTTGTGAAGCTATCTTAAGAAAATGTAAACAAATGAGGAAACGTACCTGTGGAAGCTTTGTAATTGATTGATTTGATTTTAAATAGTTGACGAAATTCTAATTTTAAATCATTGAAATCTTCTAAATATATATAACTAGCTTTTCCCAGCGGCTTCGCCCGCGTGGTGGTTGGAAATTGTCCCACGGGATCGTACTACTGGGATAAAAAGTATCCTATGTGTTAATCCTGGCTATAAACTATCTGTGTGCCTAATTTCATCCAAATCCCTGCAGCCGTTTTTGCGTGATTGAGTAACAAACCGCCAAACATCTAAACATACTAACTTTCACGTTTATAGTATTGAAGGATAATGGATATTAGGATGTGTTACTAGTTCCGTTTAGGATTTTATGCAATTTATTGCATGAACATGCAGACACTTTATTGCACACAATTCAAAACGGTAAACATAATTAGCGAAGTGTGGGAGTAGGTACTAAAGGTGCACTTCTGGCCATTCCTTCGGGGAAACAAGGCATGATGTAATGTCTAAATTATTAAAAACATTTTCAATTAAAACAGCAGTGAGTTTTTTTACGCTTCAACGCTTCTGCTTGCCGCATGCTTCGTCGTGCGGCAACCCGGCATGTCCTAAAATCAAAAACTCGAAGACATGTGGACATATACCCACCCCCACTGGGCATCGTAGTGGATTACACACTACACCCTTCTCAATGAAACTATCAAAGAGATTTAAAGATACCCACGTTAAAGGCTGTGCGAAGAAATGTATTAATAGAAACTATATCTCAGTGACGCCATCTAGCACAATATAGCGAAATCATAGCGGCTATTGGGAACATCTCCATGTAACTTTAAACTCGAGCGCCAGTAACGCCATCTAGCTTTGTATAACAAAATATACGACTCAAAGTTATGAAAATATATTCCGCTATCGGTCGGTAGGTGGCTCCGTATTGCCAGCTCCGATTTGCAATTCGTGGATTAAGCCTGAGCATCTATTAATGTAGATCAAATCAGGTAAATAAATGGAAAGGAGCAGTGGTGACCCAGTGGTAAACGACTCAAGAGTTTTAGGTCGTGGGTTCGCATTCAGACAGGCGCCTTACTTCGTGTAAATAATATCATCACCACTGCTCTCTCAATCCATAACATGGTCCATACGACACATATTATCTTCTACTTTTAATACGTGAGAAATGCAAGTACTGCATGTCAAAGGGGTCACATTACTAACCCCTTCTTAAAATATTTTTAGCTTCATTCATCTTAAAAGATTTTTATTTTTTGCGTCATGCCCCTTTACCTGTGCCCAAACTAATTCTATTGGATTGAGTTTAAAAATGGTTTAATTTAATTTAATATCAATTTTAGGTTTAGATATAGGCAAAAAATAAAAATATGTTGCGAAAAATGTCATTATTTGTCTAGGGAGCGCTCTAAACAAATTTTTCAATTTGTTTACATAAGTCTGTAAAAACCTTGTCTCGGCAAAGGATGTTTTGTAAAATGTTACTTTCGGGCATCTTTGATGCTCTGTTACATGGAACATATAACAGTTTAGTAATTTATAAAAATGTCTGTGGTAGGACTGTAGCTTGTTATTTGGAATGCTCAAATAATTTTTTTATGTTTCATACAATAATACACCAAAAATAATTCCGTAAAACAGAGAAATAATGATAATTTTTCGTCTGAAATCATATTTTTTATCCATGTATGTTTAATCTAAATTCAAACGAAAAGTATTTAATAACTAAGGTTACTAAGTCAACTTGCTTGAAAAAAAGTAACAGTTTATTTAAATGTAAAATAATATTTTTAAACAATTTTTGAATGCAACGCTATGAATCAGTAATAAATCTCGGGACACGCGGGCTTTAGCTGTAAGTCCGCGTCGGTTTGTTCCTGGGCGTCTGAATCATAATGGTTAACATATCTGAGCAGCATACTTCACTATACACGCACGCACGATCAGCTACCACGAGCCGTTGAATTTACCTAAAACTAAATACTTCAATTAGTAATAGCCCTCTTAACCCTTTGGGTACGGAACCCTAAAAAGGTTTAAGAAAATAGCCTGGCTAATAATAATAAATACACGTTGTTTTTGTGATTTTTCTTTTTGGTTGGAACGGGACGTCCGTTAGGGCTAAGTAGAATATGTGTAGAATCCTGTGCTACTACTACTACACCGTGAAATTTAAATGGTAGTTTTCCCGCGGCAGAACAACTTGCCATAAGGAGTACTTTCGAAGCATAGAGTAAAAGTACAAAAATAAAGATGTTTTGTTAAAAAATAAAATATTCATCAACTCGAAAACATGAGAATCAATAGTAACACTAGAGGTAACTTGTAGGTACTACTCGAATCACACGCGCCGCCAACAAAGGAAACAGCGATCCATAAATGTTATAAACTCTAGCACGTGGTGATTTTTAACAATTGTTAATCTGCCATTTTTTGTTTTTCATATTTTATTTGTCTATAAAACGATTGTATTACCAAAACAAAACCATTTCGCTGCGAGAAAACAACCATTAAACTTTCTCGGTGTATATGTTACCAGCCAAATCCGATTTCAGGCCAAACTAGTTTGTCCTAGGCCAAACTGGTTTATTAAGCCGGGGCACGCCGATTGAATGGGTTAGGTTAGGTTAGAACTGTGACCAAAAGCGCGCGAGCCGAGCGAGCGAAGCGAGCGGCGCGGCGCCGCGGCAGCGGCCGGCGAGCGTTACTTCCAAAGGCTGTTAACGAAATGGCTAATTAAGCTAGTTGGCTGCGACATATCACGCGTAGGATAAGTCTGTTTGGCCTAGGACAAACTAGTTTGGCCTGAAATTGGGTTTGGCCGGTAACATATACAGGGTGTCCCAGAAATCAACGTCAAGCCGAAATCGAGCATTAGGCCAAGTCGTAACAGTTATCAGAAAAATATGAAAAAAAATCTTGGTCATGTACTTTTCAAATTATATGTATTCAAAAATAAATCTTAAAAACTGACACCCTGTGATGATCTTTCAAGTCCTGTGACTGCAAATATTAACTTTTTTCATAATATTTTAGTAGGATTAGCCTCCATCAGAATTCGGCAATTTCGACAGCGTTAGCGGGTGCCGTGTTGTGTAGTTAGATAGCCTTGCCTTGCCTTTATCGTGTTTGAGAGACTTCATACAAAGGTTGATAGAAATATACTGTACATAATTAATAGCGATCTATCTTTCTCCGAAGATAGGTAATTGGGTTCGCTTGGGTTCCGTAAGTCGATGGAAAATCCGATCGGGCACACTGCTTCTCATTTATAAAAGAAAAGCTCATAGCTAATAGGATCGCAAGCACTATAGCTTAGTTAGGCTACAGTGCTTGCGACCCTATTAGCCATAAGCTTTTTTTAATACATCATTAATAGAAAAGAAAATATAGAGACAAAATTGAGTGCCTTGTGGCTAAGTAATAATAACAGCCGTACGGGTTGATCGATCAAGTAAAGCTACGCTAGCCGTGGTTGGTCTGCCGATGGGTGACCATCTTTACATACCAAGCCCAAGCCCCCTCCGTGCCTCGGAAAACACATTAACGCAATGAATGCTGTTGAATAGTCAAAATGCATAGTTGTGTGTGTTACGTGATAATGGTCCTACTACCAATAAATAAGTGCAAATGTCAAGGAACACAATAAAGTAGCATAAATTGTGTCGTGTTAAGGCACCGCGACGCGACTCCGGTAAAACGATTTCCATGAAGTTTTCATAGAAATTGTTTCACTAAAGTCTAGGCGTGCCGTTGCGTGGCGCCCGACTGCGTAAGTCCTAATACAGTGATCCAATCACACCACAGACATGCAACAGATGCATGTGAAAATCAACAATAACTGGTTATTGGAAACGCCTAGAACACTTGAGGACCTCTTAGTTATCAGTTGTTGCGCTAGGTCGGTCAAATGTCTTTCAATTGCTAAATTGATGGCACAAGGAATATTACACCTAGGGGGTGTTACTCGTTTCCGTTCCAAGACTCCAATGATATGATTTGAACATGCAGTCAGAGCTGATATTCAGTAGTTCAAGTTTGGTTTGACATTAATTTCTCAAATAACAGAAGATTTTTCGTAAATAACCGATGCTTTCTGAGCCCTCATTGCGTCACACTATTAATTAGAATCTGAATCATCTTGAAGGTTATTGCTCCAATTGAATTGAACCCATTCTTTCATATTATGTTCGAAAAAGCAACGTAAACAACCATGTTGTGAAACTGTCAAAATGAAAGCGAATCCAACTGATAGTGTATTAGGCCATCCCCTCTGTGTTAAAGTTATTCATAGTTTGGTTTAAATCAATTTAGGAGATTCTCAATTCGGTTGATGTTAATCATGCTATCAGTTACTGGTTGGGTTGTGGAAGTCAGATAGGCAGTCGCTCCATGTAAAACACTGGTATTCAGCCGCATCCGGTTAGACTGGAAGGCAGATGATAGCGCCGGCGCCATAATGTGCTTGTGTTTGTTATTTGAAACTTAATCTCCAATAAACGCGCTTGAAAATTAAGATTGTCCAGAAAAAATAAGATAGGCATACTGACCATGTCTTCTTTTATCTTCAGTCAACATTTATGTTTTGAAAATAAATTAAAACAGGTTCTCGGAAAGTATAATGAAAAATAGTCACAGCGCATTGGATATGCACAAGCTAGATATCATATTTTACTTCAATCGATTTACTTCCTTCTTCAGGCTTTTCGGGCCTTAAACATCGAAAATCGAAATCAAAGAATCTGGCCTAAATAACAGAAGTAAGGGTTTCTCCAGAATAAGCGCCATGCATCGTCTTGCGCCGTGTGGCCCATCTGTCCAAGTCATCCCAGAATTCAAAACAACGATCCTAAACAAGATTGACCTTCTGACTCTCTCTCAGTTAGCGAACAATTTGAATAAATCAAGAGCTGTAGATGCAGGCCGCTCCGATGCGCGCTATCTTCGGCTTGATTCGAAGATTACAATAGTGCATAACCGGAGACAGGTAGCCCTATACTATAATGACCATGTTCCTGTTGCTGGAAGCTTTATAAGCGATCGCTACTTGTCCATTACACCATTCGTCACCGTGGCTTCGGGCGGCGTTGACGTTTACTGCTACGTCATTTGTGAATCTGTTATCAATTGTCTATTCATCCTTCGCCGTCGAGCTCCTATTCGAGATGGTACGTATCACTGCTGCGGCCTGTATATTGTGCTAACTTTACATTTCTTTTCGTCTAGTTGATATTTTTACTCCATTTTTCCTCGTTTTCTGTATTGTTTGTTGTTTTTAGTTTTAATATCGACTTTTTTATTTTTATTTTATAATGTTGCTTTGCGTCGTCTGTTAAGTATTATGTCCAGTTTTAGAAACTTTTAGCTTTGATTTTATGTTCAAAAGGTGAAGCAGTCCAAAGTTTTGGTTCGGTTAGACCGTTCTCAAGCGCTTTTAAATTAGTTGCAATGAGCCGTGCAGCACTAGTGTAGCTGCAGCACAGCTATCGCATTTCTTAGTTAATCAAAACTTATATCGTGCTATGGCTGGGTTCATTAGTCAGGAAATGAATACCACTGACTTGTTGGGGCCTTCTGTTTCTACTTCGTCTCGGGGATCCGGTTCTCTGAAGATATTTAATCAATCCAATCTTAAAGTTTTTTACAAGAAGCCTTAATAAGGATGACGTACATTTTGACGGGCTGCAGCGCTTTGCAATAACCCCTACATCAGTTACGTATTATTTTTTTTAATTATTGAACTGCAATCGGGCCGCAACGCACAATTTTTTATTGAAAATCTATGCGCAGCTGCCCGATGCGCCTATAACGTTCGCTTAGATTTAGCGGGCGAAAGTGCTGATGAACTTAAAGGTTTTTATTTTTTAAACGCGATCATGTTTTGGTCTAATTTTACCAAAATCTAGATATCCTTAACCGTGAAATAAAATTGACGTCTGACAGTTCTAGTATGGATAAGCTGTTAAAAAAATAGAATTAGACTCATTCTAGGTATAAAAGTTTGGGTGGAATTTACCCTTCACGAATAAAAACTAAATAAAAACTGTAACTAAATAAGATTACCTAGGCTAAGAATTCAAAGAAAGAGGTATAGGTGCATAGGTTACTTGTTGTTACCTAACTTTAAAATACCTTATTTTATTTGTCAAACAGGTCGGAGGGAACGGGAAAGCCCGAGAGTTCTTCGAGAGCAGCCCTGATTTCAAGCCGGGGCTGACTATACCTCAAAAGTACAACACCAAAGCGGCAGCTATGTACCGGCAGAAGGTAAGATTTTTTCATGACCTTGCCATTCAGGCAGCGGAGCAGCGTGTTCGGACGGCGCGCGGCGAGAATTGACAGGAGGTGCTAGCGCGTTCACTATGCAGCTTACGCCTCGTCTTCCTTCGGTTCGCTGACCGTGTGGCCTTATTGTAGTTTTCAGGTTTGAACCGCGTATATAAAACAGTATTGTGTAGGTATGTCAAAATTTAAATTAAATCAGCGTTATTGTGGACATGTTTAAATTCAATGTATCTGTGCGCATTTTCATAAGTGTCGCAGGCCTTGTTATCATGCTGGGCTAATATTGGCTGAAGTAAAAATTAATAATTTCTAGCTGCGCAGGACATCCTTGAATAGATGACCAAGATTGACACTGATTGGTCATTCATTTAAACCCCACCGGAGATGCCTTGAATCATGCACATTGCATCTATTGTAATGTTATTGCGTTATTACTCGTATTATATTGTTCGTCGGCCAAGATGTTTCACGTTCACGGCCATACTCTTTTGGATAGGTCATGTCAATAGGTCAGTGATGGAAACACGCCGTGATGACCTATTACTAGTCGGTGTTCCTCAAGAATCGTCATTCGGACCTGTAATGATTTTAGAGAAAAATTATTAATAATGTAATTCTCCAGTTTTACATTCATTAGGATGTTCGATGATCGTTTGTTTATTTGCAAATCAAGTAGGTATCTACTAATATTTGAAGACTGTTAGTTTATAAATTATGATTCCGTTACATTTCAGTAATTTTTCTGCTTTATTTATAAGATTGATTACGTTTAATACGAGGTTTCATTAAAATTGTTTCGAATTGGATTGGGGTCTGGGCTTACGGAAGGATGCCAGAACGAAAGAGAAGGTTCAGCGGTATTTTGAGATGTAGCAATTAAGACGGCGCCGTGAATTTAAAAGGAGATCCTCAGAAAGGTAAGGTAGATTATAAGTTTTTTTGTTGACAGGATTACTTTTGTTTTTGTGGTTTTGGAATTAAACAAGCCACTTTTCGAAGCTTTTAATTCATTTTCAGTTATTTGGGTTCAGTGTTACAGCTGTGACGTATGCGCATAGGAGTTACAGTTTCAGATTATCTGCAATCATTGTCAGTAGAATAAATTTAGATAGCTTAGCACAGTAACTATCATGACATTGACGTTTATCACTATCACTAATTATCTGCCTAGCCTTTGAGAGTTTAGAGGAAAATGATATAAAGGAACTAATATGTTTTTTAAATTACATAAACATTGGGTTTTCTCAAATCCCATGAATTTTTCGCCTAAACTTTATGGAGTACTGTTGAAAGTGGGTCACACTATCGCGTCCAGGAAGGAACACGTCAAATTAAAAGTGATCCTGTGTTATTATCTTCTGACCGCGACTTCGTTTGAGTAGAACCTCTTGTTCCCCCGACCCACCCCGCCGCATTGCATCGCCTGTTTACTCGGCTCCTAAGAGTCCTAGCATGATGTCAAATAGCATATAGCCTTCTCTAAAAATTAGGCTACCAAGTGCACAAAAAAAAAATTCAAGTCCTGGCAGACTGGCAGTTCCAAAGATTAACGCGTTTAAACAAACAAAAAATCTTTATTATTACTATTAATAATATACTAGTATTGATATAGATAAATTATAGTAATTATATATGAGACCTGTTCTGTATTTCGCCTTAATAATATAATACAACCCGGATAGCGGACTATCCGTGTTATATTATATTTTACGGACAAACCAATTTTTCTACGCAATCCGGAGGTTGAATTGCATTTTTTGTAGAAAAATTGGTTTTGTCGATGAATATTTATAGCTTCACAAACTCCTAATGGAAGCGTCAGCTGTTCTACCTGTTTAACCTTAGTTATCAAACCTTTAGCTAGAATTGGTTGCCAAACATCCGGGTTTGTCCGGGTTCACTGAATTTAATTTAGAGACTGCAAATGGCTCCATTAACTCAGATGTAGAAATAGCTCAGGAATTTGAGAACTTTTTCGCTAATATTTCTGTTAAAACTACTGAAGCTTTAAATTCCTCACCTGCGCGTTCTGCTGCCTTGCTGAATAAGAATGTAAAGGCATGATCTTTGGAGATTAGGTTTCAGCACACCAACCTCCAAAGCTGTTATAAAAGCTTTTAAAGATCTTAAAATTAAATTAACAGAAGATCTTTGGGGAATGTCTATAAAAGTCTGTAGTGCTATTATCGATAACATTGCGCCCTATTTAACTTTCATATTTAACACCAGTGTAGACCAAAGAGTCTTCCCCGATCTCATGAAACACAGTAAAGTAGTTCCGTTGTTCAAATACGGTGATAGTAAAAAACCCAACAATTATAGGCCTGTGTCAATTCTGCCAGTTCTCAGTAAAGAGTTTGAAAAGTTGATTCTCAATGAAATGTTACGTCACATTAATAAAAATGCCATCTTTCATGAACAGCAAGCAGTACGGTTTCACCAAAGAGCGATGTACCACTGACGCTGGTGTCACCCTAATAAAGAACATTTTTTACGCCTGGGATGAAGCAAAAGATGCCATTGGAATCTTTTGCGACCTCTCCAACGCGTTCGATTGCGTAAACCATGAGACACTTCTGCTGAAACTAGAGCACTATGGGATTAGAAATACAGCTCTTGATTTACTAAGATCATACCTGAAAGACAGAAAAATTCAAGTTCAAGCACACGGCATAAACTAATTAGGGTCTGAAATGGCAAGGGGCGTTCCTCAGGGTTCAATATTGGGTTTATTCCTCTTTTTAGTTTACATTAATGATTTACTTCTAAATCAACCGAGGCTGGTGTTATTTGCAGATGACACATCATTGATATTTCAAATAGACCGACGGTCACAAAATCTTGATGACGTGAATAACTCTATTCTTCAGGTCCAAGATTGGTTTACGGTAAATAATTTGGTACTAAATGGCACAAAAACCAAATGCATTAGAGATTCAAATTACCAAATGTTAGAAGTAGCGAATGTGACATCATATTGAATGGAGAAAAACTGGAATTTGTTGATCAAACGATGTTCCTAGGAATCACGCTAGACGAGAAATTACAATGGGGACCTCATATAACATCTCCTGCGAGGCGGCTAAGCTCGGCCGCTTATGCTGTTAGAAAGATCAAACAGTTAACAGATGTAGAAACCGTGCTTTTGGTCTATTTTAGCTACTTCCACAGCATTATGTCGTATGGCATTTTATCCATCCATCCATCCATCTTTATTTGGCAAAAGAAAGCTGTCACCGCCATTTTTAATCTACGTCGCCGCGAATCCCTCAGGAACTATTTAAAAGAATTAATATTAAGACGGTACCTTGCCAATTCATTTATGAAAATATCATGTATGTAAGAAAAAATCTAGATCTTTTTTATAAAATAAGTGATAGACATAATTTTAATAGAAACAAAGACAAAATAGACCAACCATTTTTCAGATTAGCTAAAGTACATACATCTTTTATGGGGTACTGTCTTAAATGTTATAACATAATACCTTGTGATATATTGCAATTAAATGAAAGGAAATTTAAAACTCATATTAAAAGTAAACTTTGTAAACAAGCGTAATTACAGGATTATATCCAAGATAAAAATGCTTGGAAACGTGCTGGTCCTGCTCCATAGGACAATCTAGAGTCTAGACAAAATCAACCTGATTGCTAATTGAATTGTATAATTAAAAATATTTATGACATTGATTTACACTCAGTGATTACTTCAACTCACACACTTATTACTTGTTAATATTCTAGGAAAATCGTATACCTACTTTTACAATGTTTGTAAATATGTGAGCACCATGTATCTGTCATAAAACAAAATCTGTATTGCTTCAATCTCATTCCTTCTACCCATTTTGGTAGGGTAATTTTATTCTGGGTGCATCGTTTTCACACATAAATATATAATAAATGTACTATATTAAATATTATACTTAATACATTTTAAAAGAGTAACGGTGGAGTTTCTTGCTCATTCTTCTCTATACGAAACTACATTTTGGAAGGGGCGACTAGAATCAATTCAATTTTAATGTAAATGTTGACGTTCAAAAGTGCCTTTTAAGTGCTTATTTGAAATAATTGCTTTGACTTTGACTTCACTATTTATAAGGACGTTCCAATCACCGAAGATGCATATGATTAGCAGAAGCATAATCAGGGCCTGGGACACAGGCCTCCTCTCTGTGAGTGGGAGTGGGTCGTATCCCACCACTAGCCCGGCACCGGGCCCATTTCGAGTTGGATTTTTTGTTCTAGGACATGGGATGTTTCCATAGGATGTTTTATTTCCCCGTTTTGAGAGCAGCCGTGATAAAATAATTTACACAAACTAAAGCGCCTGTCTGAGGTTTGAACCTACTAAGACGCGACCATTTCTGATAAAATGTAGTTCTACTTTATATTGTTTCAGTCCTTTTTTGTAGGAAAGGATTTAAATTTCCCAGCAAAGCAAATTATTTTGGATTTTCGTGGAAGTTGAATAAATATTGCAGAGCAGCTAGGTAGTAATAAGTACCTCCAAGAGACAAATAATTTGACCAAATATGAAACTTCTGAATTCCTCGATATTATATGTATTAATCAAAGCACTTAATTTCTCGTTGAGTTGTAGCGTTGTCTGCCCGCCCGCCCCGCTTCGCTCAAACTTTACAGTAACAAATCTCCACGGGAAATATAATAAGAGAATGAACAACGTCAAGGGATCTTGTGTTGAGAGCTATTTCTACAATAATGGTGTCTAGAGATAGGTACTAATGCTTGGTTCAAAATTAAAATGAATCGTTTGGCTTCCAATGGTAGCATTTATTATTGCCAAACTATACACCTAGATTTGTAAGCTAATTTTACCTGTGATAGCTACTTCTAAATGACAGGGTTTAGTTAGCAAAGGTATGATGAGGACTTTGCTTCATTATTGGTAAAGATACAACTTTCTTAATTTTAACCAATAACGGTCCGTAAATGATTGGAATCTGCCATAAGTCGTTGTTTTCTTGAAATTTCTAATGCACTGGTGCCAAATTATTTTCAAGAAATATTCCCGCGTGTTACGAACTAGCTACAATATTGGGATATCTTTACCAAATAAGTGTAGGTACTGTAGGCAGCCTTATTGTCTCTTGTACCGGGATCTATTAATAAAAAACCTTTGTCGTGGGTTTCGTAAGTTTCCTAGAGCATTCTACAAATCTTATATTATATTAACTTATATATATTTCAAAAGGACGAGCCCTGTTGTGTAGACAACTGGGTAACATAACAAGTGTTTGTGTTGAGAACTAGGTAACATAACAAGTTTATAACTTTGTGATTTTTCATGATACAGTTTTGAAATTTTGTACATAGATTCTTTACATATATTTTTTTTTAATACGACTAGTAGCTCCAGAGATTAGCGCGTTCAATCAAACTTTTCAGCTTTATTATTAGGATAGATATTATAAGATACCTCATTGGCGATGTTCTACAGAGAGGTCAGGTGCGTAACATTCGCAAACGTTGTAAGTTTATGACCAGCACCCTAATTACTTAACACACTTTCATTCTCAATCCGAGGGCTTTGAAGGTAATTCCTAATCTATTCCTTCAAGCATTCGTCTGCTCAACAAAGTAATAACGCAATGAACGTGGCTGAAGTGTGAAAAGCATTGCGATCGATTGCCGTTTTACGTGTGTTGCGCTATAAACATATAGGATGCAGATATATCAGCGTAAACGAAGGAGTATTTACAGATCCTATCAGCGGGCCTACTCTCCAAGTCCGTCAACGTATTTACGGGCCCATCTGAAAGAACCTTGAAACTTCCAAGTAAATACTCGATTAATAAACTGTTTTTTTGAGTACAAAAAAACGTATCCGGAATAGCGAATACTGTCAAATCGTCGTGTTATTCATACTTAGGTCGGGCCCCAAACTAATCTTATGTCCCTATGTGGAGTAGGAATGGCTCGGAACTACAGCCGATAGAAACTACAGATTTCGTACTTAGAGAGTAGAGCTCTAGGTGGCGTTCTGAACTGTCTACCCCATTAGAAGATGGCTTGAGTGTCTTTATGTATGTAAGCATCCAAGGTGTAACAGAATAAACGCAAGACCTGAAAGTAGTTTGTTCCTAATTGAATACTGAATCGATTTCAGTAACTTTGAATATGGGTATTTTTTTCAAATGTATGCATAATTTTTATTTGTCTCAAAAATAATACAATATTCCATTCAATGCGGAAAAACATAATAATTGTGTTATGCGACGGTTTCGCTAGGTTAAAAATTAGAATTAAGTTATAAATTCAAAGTATTAACATAAAATTTAAACACTATTTAGGACATGCTGTTTTAATAGCCTTTAAAAGTTGAAAGTGATTTGGATTCTTTAATTACTTAAGGTATTATAGAGTTGAGCCCCCTCATATTCGACAGTCTCTCTACCGTAGTTTGTCCTCGGTGCTCTTAATATGGGGTATATTTATGAACGATGATTAAAGTTAAATTATGTTTAAACGTCAAAAATGTATGGTTAAACAGACGCTAATCATTACTTAACTTTAAGAAACGTTTATGAATAACGGGGTATATGGTTAGCCTGCCTCGCCATGCGCTTTTGAATGAGCATTCTTTTGGTAAATGTTATTTGTGTACTTTTGTACATTTAGCCATACTTACCGCTGATTGAGCCAAAGAAGAATTAATCTTATATTAAGAGAATAAGACTCAGTTTTAAATGCATAAAGTAATGCTAGGGTAAACACGTTTTTATCAATAACGGACAGACGTTGTCCTGTCTTAACTATGAATATTGAATTCGCAATGGTTTAATATTAGAAAAGTTAATATGGTTGGTAAGTTTTCTTAAATTTTCCAATGTTACGCGCAATTTTCTTAATTTTTCTTGCATAAGAACCTTCTCCTAACAATAACAAACACAACAAAAAAAAAATTAGCAAAATGGTCCAGCCGTTCACGTGTGATGCCGTGACCAAGGGGAGTAGGGATTCATTTTTATACAGGAAAAGTTTTTATCCAGTGTGCGAACTGTAACCATGAATTCAGTATATCATTCTAGACCCCCCAGCGCAGAATTCATGGTTACAGTTTGCGCACTGAATAAAAACTTTTCCTGTGTATAGATAAAGAAGATAAATAAATAACAGATAGCTTTAAAATAACAAGTTTCGGTCATTGTTTTATGCTTTTAACTCAATAGTCTAATTGGGTGTATGAGGTCTTGCGTTAATTATGTTACACGTTGTATAGGCACCGTGTGCTCATTGAACGGTTGTACTGACACCGATCGATGTTGATTTGATCTTCCGAGCAAGTAATTGCATTTGCTCTAAAAGGTTGTTTAATAGCAAAGCTTGTGAAGAAGTTTCAGTTCTGTTAGCTGTTCTGTTTCAGTAGTGTTAGCCCTTTATACAATAAAAAGGTCAGGTGCCTAGTACTTGCAAATGGCGTGCGTGTATGACCAGAGGCCTTAGTGTCAGTTTCATTTTACCATCTCGATCAAACGCATCGAGTGCGTTTGGCGCTCCGATTGACCCTGAATTGGTGACGGACCAATTGGAGCGCCGAACGCCCTCGAAGTGTTTGGTCGAGATACTTAAATAAAACTTAAACTTGGGCCACAGATGTATGAACGTAAACGAGGCAAATGGAGTATGTAAGGATCGTAGCAGCTAGTGTTCCGTAGTTTCTGCCTACCCCATTGTAGAATCCTGTTGTTTCCGTATTTAAGTGGATTATATCACTTCACTGGCTCACCACCACATCAAGCGCTACCGTGTAGACCTGCACCCTAATTGCGTAACGCACGATCAATCATAATCTTAAATCATTTTGAAACAGATTGCTAATCCATTGGTTCATATGGTCGAAAAGTGTGTCTGCTCAACAACGTAAATAACGCAATGAATATTGTGGAACTGTCAAAATGAAACAGATTATGATTGATTGTGTGTTACGCAATTAGGGTGCAGCTTCACTTTCTCTGTTTCCCGCCTTTCCTCCTGACTGGCAGATAACATTAGTGACAGCAGCTCTAATATATAGATACACTACACCCATAAAAGGAAGGTGTCAGTTTATGTCTGTAATAGCTTCTGCCCGCGACTTCGTCCGCGAAATGTCTCGTTTTAACCTGAAATATATCCTATCGCATCACATCGCCCACCCACGGTATTATTTCCTTTGTAATACTTTGATGTGTACGAATTGCAGCCAGTTTGTTTTTCAAATATTTTATTATCATTGTCCTTTAATTTGAATTGCTTTTTTTTTTGCAAATATCGGTCAATTCAGTGTGCCTTTTGGCAAAGGCCTGCTCCAACTGTTTCCACTGAGCTTTGTCACGAGCCATTCTCCTCCAGTTAGGGCCGGCTGTTTGTTTTAGTTCGTCCTCCCATCTTCTTATCTGTTTCCCTTTACTGCGTCTACTGTCCCTTGGATACCAATCGGTTATTATCTTACACCATTCTTGATCTCATCATGTGACCAGTCCATCTGAAATATAGAATTTCAAATATAGATTCTGTCGAATGAACAGAGCATATTGTCATCCATAGCTCCTTATATTTGGGACCGCGCTTGAGTTTGACATTTCGTATGACACTCGTGCTCCTTTCGACTAAAACTAGGCGACACCTAAACCTAACGCATCGAACGTGAAATATTTAAGCATTAAACCTCAGAAACCCCTACCAATTCTTATTGTAGTAAATTCATATGGCAAGTACCTAGTTATTTATTTTGTAAAACATTTTTGTGTATTTGTGTAAAAAAAGTAAAAATCATTTGTTTCAATAAACAATTATAATACGAGTATAAAGCATAGCGTTGGTCCCAAACTAGGTACAGTCAATATTTTGGGCACCATTAAATAAAACATTTCGCAATTATATTTTTTATAAACTATTTAAGGGAGGAAAATTAATAAATAAATAAATTATTTGATTTTGAAATGCATTCTTTTGGATTTAATTTAAATATAAAGTTAAAACTTGCTTTAATTTAGGTACGTGTCGAAAACTAAATATTGCACAAAAATAATCTTTGTTTAAAAGCAGAGTATTCGATTCTATTGGAAAACTAAAATGGGTCGCTGTCGATGTCGTCGCCGCAAACGGTGAAGAGCACTGTAATTAAATTATACTCGATTCTGCTCTGAACGAACTAGTTTTAGGTATCGAGTAATTTAAATTAGGTTCATCGATTAATCACTTAGTATAAATGGTGTCGTGGAACCTGGAAGTTCCTTTCGCTGTATAATATGTACGATATAACGAAAGTAGAAATTGGCGACATTTAAATTGGTTAACCTCATCGAGACTGCAAAGATAAAAACACAAAAATAAATTATTTAAGGCGGAAATCTAACAAAGAAATAAATGATTTGTTTTTTAATAAACTTATTTTATAGACTAGGTTTTGCTAGAAGCTTCGCTCTCGTGGAGGTCGAAAATTATCCCACGCGAACGCACTACCGGGATAAAAAGTACCATATGTGTTCATCCAGGTTATAAACAGTGTTTAAACATCCATAAATACTTACTTTCACACTTATTATACTGTAATATAGTAGGAATAGTAGGATATTCAACGTTTGAGAGTAACTAAATGAAATAAAAATAGCGAAAAATCTTAGTGACGGTCAAAAATGTTACACTTTTTTGCGGTGCAGCTCTCAATCATTCGCAATAGTTTGTGTATGTAGTGTGTGTGTTTGTGATCATCAGGAACTTCATACCAAACACATAACCTTTCCGATATCACTCGCGCCTATAAACAAGATGAGTCTCGATCCGTGCAAACTATTGTTGAGTTGAAAGAGATAGCGCTCGCATAAATAGGAGCATCCTGTAGTCATTTGTTGTGGAGCCGGCCGGCTACTGTGGATGTAAGTACAATAGTGTCGCACTTGCATGGTTTACATACAATACGTATAGATGCAAAAAGGATTTTAAAACGTTTTAAACCGTTTTTTTGTATAAAACTGCCCGGTTTTTAACCGACTTCAAAAAGGAGGAGGTTATCAATTCGTCGGAACCTTTTTTTTTTGTTTTTTTTTTTATTTATTTTTTTATGTATGTTCCCCGATTACTCGAAGATGGCTGGACCGATTTGGATTTAGTTTTTTTTGTTTGAAAGGGTATACTTCCCAGGTGGTCCCATGGTCATCAAGTCAGGATCTGATGATGGGATCCTGGAGAAATAGAGAGAACTCTTCAAATTTTATAGGCACACGAAGCTATTTAGCTATTTTTTGGAAGAGTACTTTCTCGTAGTGGTTTCATTTCAATTTGGTGAAGATCTGATGAAGAACTTTCGAGATAGGCAACGGAACTCCTCAATAAATGATAGCAAATGGACTGGGATTGCTGAAATCTCATGTCTGTCTATTGCTTACACCACTTCATAACATAACATCACGCCGGTATTCTGTGAAGGGGTAAGCACATGTGAAACACTAAAAAGTGAAAAATAAAAACTTTTTCCAAAAAAAAAACAACCGACTTCCAAAAAAACACTACAAAGTGAAAAATAACTTTAATTTCGGAAGGCGGTGACAAAAAATTCAAATACAGCTCCAAAGACACCGACTTCCGAAATTAAAGTTATTTTTCACTTTGTAGTGTTTTTTTGGAAGTCGGTTGTTTTTTTTTTGGAAAAAGTTTTTATTTAATATAGAATGCACTGAGGCTTTACATGAAGTGATCTAGGCAACACCTATTCCCTGATTTAGAATATATCAAGGGAAATTTAAAATAAATACATACTATTTTCTATTGTATTGTTTAGAATGACTTAACCCGCGTAATCACTTAACAAATCTACGAAGTAAAGGTACTTAATTCGTGTATGTATTTAGGTCTAAAATTCAACCGAATCAACATCTAAAAGTAAATCTGTGAACTAAAAAACAACTAATAATATATTTGCCCCCTCCCCACCCCCTGTATTGTACCGTATACAGGTTGAAATTGAAAACATGCGACAAACCGTAATGGGAGATTGTACTCATCATTATGAACAACTTTTACTAAGGGACCAAAAATGCAATCGCAAAAAAAAAACAGCTGTTCCCTACATTTTGACGAGTCATGCGAACATAAATGTAGGGAACAGATGTTTTTTTTTTCGCGATTGCATCTTTGGTCCCTTAGTAAAAGTTGTTCATAATGATGAGTACAATCTCCCATTTCGGTTTGTCGCATGTTTTCAATTTCACCCTGTATAACCGCCAGACGAAGTAAGTTTATTACTACCATCGTAATCCAGAAATCGTAAGCAACAAATCAACATGCAAAGATGTAGTGTGAGAGACAGAGAGAATAATTTATTTCTACTTTCTCATGTAACGAAATGTGCCTAAACGAGACGTGTCCTGAAATTCCACTCTTAAGAAGTTTCACTTCAAAAATCTGTCTCCTATCGATGCTACAGTGTTCACAAATAACTCAGCAACGTAACAAACATGCAACAATGTAGAATGTAGATCCGTCAAAATTCCACCGGGTTCCATCCCCTACAATTTGGCAGGATGAATTCCTAACCTGTAGAATATGTGCATTGAACTTTCGAGTGCCGTATGGGATCACTATCGACGTATCGAGTATGGAGTTGGCTTTTTATTTTTTCGATAACGTAGATACAAGTATTCTCGTTACAAAGTTTTGATTGTTTAGAAACTGTCGTGTATTATTTCATCAATATCCACCGACTGGTGATTGTAGTCCTCAGCAATTTATTCATAAAATGAAATCTCATTTTGTGCGATTTTTGCGCGATGTGTTAAAACTAATTGCTGTCAATTGACAGCAATTAAGGTGAATCTAGTCGCCTTTTTATCCATACAAACTTCGGGAGTGTATTACTCCACTGTTTGACAATGCACATAAAAAATTAAACATTCTCATTATTAATATGGTCTGTACGGAAACAGAATACTGAAATAATAAGCCATTAAAAAGTTAGGGGCCAACAAAGATTCATTTTACTTTCTAATTTTATCTATCTTTGGGCATGTTTAAGTAATAAAATAAATGTAAATTAATCTCCAAAACCAAGTCGGTACCGACAACACTCAATTATCGAAAAGTTCAATAAACATTATCGGTCTTGGATTTATACATTGGTTTGTTCAGAAAACCCGATCTTCCGAAGGACTTTTCTTATTTTTTTACGTGCCTGTTTTACTATAAATTATCCTGCATCTCATTCAATAACGTTGTGCGTTTAGACTAGCGTCTAACTGCTCATCACTGATTGTGACCTCTGTGGGACACGTTTCCTGGAGAGACTGAGTGCATTTTAGCCAGGTCCACCAGTGAGTAAAAAGCCCGCGACTAGATTCCCCTTAAGTAGTTTTATAACATCGCGTCTTGTTTCTCCTAAGGATTGCGCAGAGATTTACCTAGCTACCTATAGAACACCTACATTTCACCAGGTATTTTGAAGTCCCATTTAAAGGGGGCTATTGCCATAAACCGGGTACAAATTCAAACACCAATAAAAACCAGCTAGAAAAATACAATATTACTTTGCCTGACTTTGTAATCAAACCCAAGACCTCGTGCTCAGCAGTAGCGTTTGCGACTGCTAGACGAATGAGGCAGTCAATTACTTTTAAAGTAGTAAGTAAAGTAAGGTACATTTAAATGATAAACAGCACCCTATTTGCGTAACTCACGGTTAATCATAATCTGTTTCGTTTTGGAAACAGATGGCTAAACCATTGCTGCATATGTTCGAAAAATGTGTCTGCTCAACAACGTAAATAACGCAATGAATATTGTTGAACTGTCAAAATTAAACCGATTATGATTAATCGCGTGTTACGCAATTAGGGTGCTGATGTGAGTTCAACTTGTGAATTGAAAACTCATAATTGATCGACCTGCGGCGAATCCTAGGCAGCTACTGATTCTTACTTAAACATTTACAGTTCTTTTTACCTATTGTGGTATGGTAATTTTATTGCTAGAGCATCGTTTTCACATATAATGATATTATTAATGTATGCAAATACAGGATACAATTTTAACCAGTGCGCAAATTGTAACCATGATTTCAGCACATAATTCTGGACCCCGTAGAGTAGATTATTTTTTACGGTTATCAAAAAAAAAATATGTGCTGTTTCATAGAAAAGTTACCTACGCGTTCAAAATGTATGGAACAGCTGATTTTTTTTATAACTGACGAAAAGCACTAGTGGGTCTGCAATCATATATTGCTGAATACATGGTTACAGTTTGCGCACTGGTTAAAAATGTACCCGGTATTTAAAAATGTACCCGGTATTTAAAAAAAAAGAATACAGGTGGCGTTGCCCATTGTTCTCCATAAATGATTTTATTTCAGTAAGTAGGTTTGTACAAACACTTTTACACGTCAATCATATTTTTTTAAACTAGATGAGGTCGGCGTCTCCTATCTGACTACTCTGAGAAGAAAGGCCGAAACAAACTCAGAGGTCACAGTCTCTTTTAAAGTCCAGACATAATCTTGGTCAGATCATGTGAAGACCATGTGGATTGGTTGCCCATTCTTCTCCATACGAAACTACCTTTTGGAACTGGCGACTAATTTCAATTAATTTTTTATTTGTTGTAAATGTTGAAGTTCAAAAGTTCCTTTGAACATGTGTAGGCAGGTGCCTTGACTTTGAATAGATATAGGTATATTTTATTTATTCGTTGCGCGTTGATGTCAACATAAAATCGATACTATTGATATGTACGTGTTTGCACGTAGGCACAGGTCAGCTTATGTAACTTTCATATTCCAAATCTAGACTCAAGTCTAAACAACAACCGGTCAAAAACCGAGGAAGTAGCGTCAACGCTACTTCCTCGGTTTTTTAATCAGCGAAGCATACTCTTTCCTATATAAAAAGGATTTTTAACTCAGTAAAAAGTTGTGCGTGGTTATATCTAACTATCTATATAAATAAAAAGAAAAGTCCTGACTGACTGACTGACTCATCAACGCCCAGCCGAAACCCTTGGACCAAGAAAGCTGCAATTTTGCACAGAGGTTCCCTTTATAATGTAGACAAGGAATAAGGAAGGAATTTTAGAAATTCAACCCCTAAAGGAGTTAAATAGGGAATGATAGTTCCGCGCGGGCGAAGCCGCTGGCAAAAGCTAGAATAAAAATAAACGCGTCATCTTGAGAACCTCCTCCTTTCTTTTTCGTCGGTTAATAACTTTTCAGTAATGTCATCCACCGGGGAATCGCAGACGCTAAGTATGTTGTGTACCGCTCTCATAGGAAACCGTAGCCTTAGCATGCATTCTGTAAAATATAAGGAGCAAAACGAAATACGCAAGGTGTTACAGAATAAGCGAAGTCCTGAAAGTAGTTTGTTCATTATTGACTAGGTACTGAATCCATTTCAGTGATTTTTAATATATAGGTATTTTTTTATTGCTTGTTTCCCACTACCGACCTTTCAGCCAAAGAAAATTAAATCTTATTTAAGACAATAACACTCAATTTTAAATGCATAAAGTAATGCAATGCTATTTTCTAAATAATAATAGGTAGTTTTGGTTATTGTATTAATTATACTTTAACGCAATACTCTAATTGGGGTGTATGAGGTCTTGCTTAAATTACGTTACACATTGTACGAGTATAGCTCGTAGCTCGGGCAGATTGTGCTTTTGTTCATTTTCTACAAATGTATGCCACATCATAATATTGCATTGTAAATAGCATTGCGGTCTGAAAATATTTGTTTGGAACAGCGATGCAGCGTGCATGAAAATTAATACTGGGTTCAATAACTTGGAGCTGGAGTGGAGCACGTAAAGACGGCTCGTTCTCGCGCCGCGTTCGCTCTCGGTAGGCTCCACTGACCGCCTGTAGCAAATTGTCCCTTAGGTGCAAATTGCGTCTCTACACCGCAGTCATCGCACACGCTAAGCCCCATCACATCCATAGGATGCAGACCCTCCAGAACGGTTTAGCCGTTAAGATTCGCCGACCGAGGCATACTCTTACCATTCCCGACGACGCTACAACTCTCCTCCAGGAGAGTAGTAAGCATCCTCAAGGTGCCTCACCGTCGCAAACCCCTGTCCTTCCGTCTTCGCCGCGGTTGCGCCTGCGGTTGCGCCTGCGGTTGGTCCGTGGATGGGTGACCATCTTTACGTTCCTAGACCCTCCGTGCCTAGGGTAGCATGTTACCAGTTGACAGCCGTTGGTCCCCGCTGTTATTCGTGGATCCCTAACACTTGTTACTGGTCGTCAGAAAAGTCAACCAGTCTTACCAATGGGTATTACCCAGTACCTGGATTGTGGAGGTCAGACAGGCAGCTGCTCCATGTAAAATACTGGTATTCAGCTGCATCTGGTTAAACTGGAAGCCGACCCCAAAATAGTTGGGGAAGGCCTGGGCAGATTGATTAATTGAGTAAACATTCAGCGTATGTATCTAATGTTCTAATTTGGGACTTTTGGTAGTGTGCCTTAATTCCGGGACATGTTCTATTTCTGTTGTATTCTAATTTTCAGTTCTACGACGTGCCGGTTTCCTCACGATGTTTCCTTCACCGTTTTAAGAGCAGTGGTTATTAAATTAAATACACAATGTGCCTGCCTAGGTTCGAACTCACGACCTACAACTCAGTCGGGGCCGACACCACTAGGCCACTACTGCTCCCCTGCCCTGCTCATTTCAAGCAAACCAGTGGTAACACGTACGAAAATCGTTCTTACTGCTACGACATAAATACGTTATGCATACCACTAATTTGTTTTTTATTGGACACTAGCTGATCCGACAGTTGAATTCACATTTTATTTATATATATATGTTACGCGCAACTCTCTTATTTTTTCTTTCATAAGAACCTTCTCCTGACAGTAACAAACACAGCAAAAAAAGAATTAGCAAAATTGGTCCAGCCGTTCACGTGTGATGCCGTGACCAAAGGAAATAGGAATTCATTTTTATATATACAGATATATTATAAGTGGAATCCTAACAACGTAGTCAACAATCCAATTCTTGAATATCTATCGTAAAACACGAGCATTTTCCCCGGTGCTTCATTGTTTGATTGCGACTAGATTTTCTAGGAAAATAAATACGTTATTGCGCAACATTCGAGAACGCTGCATTTTCCCTGTAGCGTTGCGGACGCATTGTTATATTTCTATAACATCTAAGAAGCCTTTTATGAGCTAAAGGTCACATTGAAGATGAAAGAACATATTATATTTTTATTTTTCTAAATACTTTCTATGTTAGATTTCCTTAGAAAGCCTTAAGAACACTTTATAGTACTAAATAATCAGTAATATACAGGAAAAGTTTTTATCCAGTGCGCAAACTGTAACCATGAATTCAGCATATTATTTTAGACCACCCAGCGCAGATATTTTTCGTCGGTTATACAAAAAAGAAACAGCTGTTCCATACATTTTGACCGCGTAGGTATTGCACTTTTCTATGAAACAGCTGATTTTTTTTGTAAAACCGACGACAAGTTACTTCGCTGGGGGGTCTAGAATGATATGCTGAATTCATAGTTAAATTTGGCGCACTGAATAAAAACGTTTCCTGTATAGTGTTCGTACGACTTCTTGTTTCAGAAAACTGCTGAAATTATTTATAAATAATGGACGTTGGTGAAGGAAAACACCGTGAGGAAACCGGCATGTCCTAGAACCAAAAAATCGAAGACATGTTACAGCTACCAACCCGCACTGGACCCGCGTGGTGGATAACGGCCCACTCCCTCTCACTGAGAGGAGGCCTGTGTCCCAGCAGTAGAAACATGTTGTTGATTATGTAATTGACTTCTATACCTAATCGATAAGTGGCGGGTTACACAAGGTACAATACTTAGCCCGCTCTTGTGAAAACTTAAATCTGACGCGGTATTGCGAGATGAACGACATTACTTAAAATTACGATTTCTGTGAAAACTGTGAAATGTAAAAAAGCTGTGTAATTCTAGACTAAACAAGTACAGATTCAAAAATCTTTCTGTCTATTTTTAGAGATTATCCGCGTAGTCTCGGGGCTAGGTTTGATAATTGCAACGGATTGTTTGTTGTTTTATTTAGCTCGAAAAAGCCTGTTCCCCGAAGCATCCATCACGTACTAAAGATTAAATTAGCTCACCTCTATTTTTTGAACAAAACAAACTATACGTTTTCCAGGATGTTTGTGAACAGTGTAATTTTGTAAAACGTTTTGCTGATCTTCATCCATAAGCCTCAGCAGCATTACTGTCATGCTAACATTGTTTTAGCCTTTGTTTCGATGGTATTGGCTGTGGGCCTTCTATTCGTGAAAAACCTGAAAAATTGGTAAAGCTGACTGTGATGTTGGGAAAGAAAATAATTGTATCAAAAATACTGGGCCGTGCCGCGGTGCCGTGCTTTACCGAATGCCCTAACCTCGTTGACTGTATGCTTCGGTTAAATAATTGTACTAGAATACAAACGTCAAAATTGTTTCAATTTGATAATAGTATGACCACTATGATGATCTGTCGCACTATGCGTAGCATGAAGTAGCTAGCATGCTGTAGCTAACTTATCTGTGCGTTCATTATAATGTAGAGATCAACAAATTTAAAACTGCACTACTCCATTGCATACACCTTTTAGTGGAGGGGCGTGCAGTTTTAAATTAGTTAATCTCTACGTATAGTGTCGTTTACGGATAGGTTTTCGGTAGCCTGTGCGTTCGAATGCACAGTGAAACTTCATTGTAATAGTCAGAAACTCGGGTTTATCACCATGAACCTGAGTCATAACTACGAGTGCATGCAGTTGCACAAAAATGGCGCAGCACCGCCCAAGAGGTTCATGGTGTCACAATCGGCCGGAAAGATTATGGCTACAGTTTTTTGGGATTCAGAGGACATTTTATTGATCGATTGTAAGGATAAAGATGTCAATATCACGGTGCAATACTCTGCTACGCTACTAGAAAAATTTAAGAAGGCAATTACAGAAAAAAGAAGGGGAACGTGGTCTCGAGGTGGGCTCCTTTTAAACGACAACGCACCCGTCCGCAAGAGTCATGTTGTGATGGCTGCCTTACACAAGTGCGCCTTCGAAACTCTTGACCATTCACCCTACAGTCCAGATGTGGCCCTTTTTGATTATTATTTGTTACCAAACAAGAAAAAAGAGCTTCGTGGAAAGAAATTCACCGATGACGAAGAAGTGAAGTCTGCTATTTCTGCCTATTTTCAGGGCCTTGACAAATATATATTTTTACGAACGTATAAACAAATTATTTGAAAAGTCTGAGAAGTGTATTAAGGTTAATGAAGAATACATTGGAAAGGAAAAAATATTTCATGTTTAATTTCCTCTCCCTTCCTCTTCATTCCGCGAAGTTTTTGACCTCCCCTCGTAACACGACGGAATACGCAAATACATTTGAAAGAAATCATATCACCAAACACTGAAAAGCTCGCCATTGCTTTTGACTGTACCTAGTTTCGGTTGGCATTTTCAACATTATTTCGTGGTTTGATTATGTTACTAGTTGAGTGAATTGTTCAATGTTCAGTGAATTCATCCGATATAGTTACTATCTCTGCGGTAACAGATGCATAGCTGAAATGTTTAATGCCCTAGTTATCTAGTTGTTGTAATTCAACTTTGGCTCTAGGTTACTGAATGAAAGATATCTTTCAATCTGAGCGATAACGGATGCATCGCCGAAATGTTCACTACTCTGGTTATCTACTGATTGTCATCCTACTATGCCTATAATATTATAAATGTTAAAGTTTGTATATTTCGATGTTTGGTTGTTTGTTATTCAATCACACAAAAACTTCCGAACAGATTTGAATGAAATTTGGTAAACAGATGGTTTATATCCTGGATTCACACACAGGTTGCTTTTGTGAATCCAGGATGTAAACTATCTCTGTGCCACAGGATGCTTTTATCCCGGTAGTACGTTCCTGTGGGATAATTTCCGGTCTCCACGCGAGCGAAGCCGCTGGCAAAAGCTAGCTGACGTATATATAACTCCTGGTTTCTGATTCGAAGAGAGTATAAATTAAATTTAGTAGCTTAAGGTATTTTATTGTCATTTAGTTGCATTTACCCACGTTTTATAGTCACGTTTGTTATTCTTGTAGATACTATACCCTTTGCTTTCGACTGCGTGCGTGCGACTTGCGTTCTAAATTTGCCAGTCAGAAAGTATTAAATCAAATCAAATCAAAAGTCATTAATTCAAAATAGGATGAGAGTCAGCACTTTTTGAACGTCAAAATTAAATAAGACAGTGTCCCACCAAAACGCCCCGTCTTCACCACTTCCTAGTGCTTTAGCTGACAAGAAGAAGTGGCGCAACAAACACCCCAGCAGCTCAGCTATCTGTTAAGTTAGAAGAACTTGATTCTGTAAAATAGTAAGAAAGTAATTAATATTACTAAACACAAAACATAAAATTAAAGTCATTTGTCAGCTCGCACTCGTCAATATACCAAATCAACATAGTAACTAAACTCAAGCAGATATAAATAATAAAAACAAAACCATAAACGTAAACAGAACTCAATACCCTTATAAAAGCCTCCTTTGTATCACACGAACGATTACTCTATAAACTAGAGAAATATGGCAAGGCGCTTGATTGGCTTCAAAGTTACCTATCTAATCGCCAACAGAGAACTGTTATCTCAAGGATAGAAAATGATCATAGGACGACATATTGCTCTAAACTAAAAATTAATGGTTCTGGTGTCCCGGAGGGAAGTGTACTGGGTCCGCCACTATTTATATTATACAGGAAAAGTTTTTATTCAGTGCGCAAACTGTACCCATAAATTCACCATATCATTCTAGACCCCCAGCGCACAAATTTTTCGTCGGTTCTACATATAAAAATTAGCATTTTCATAGAAAAGTGCAATACCTACGCTGTCAAAATTTATGGAACACCTGTTTTTTTTTGTCGACGAAATATTTCTGCTCTGGGTGATCTACAATGATATACTGAATTCATGGTTACAGTTTGGGCAGTGGTTAAAAACTTATCCCGTATATAATTTATGACCTCAAAAAAAAAATATGAATGTATCCAATTTGCTGACGATACTCCTTTGACGATAAAATGTTCCGACAAAACTGACACAGAAATTGATACTAACAATGAATTAATAATGTGATAAAATGGCTGAGGAAAAACAATCTTCATGTTAATATTCAAAAAACTAAAAAAGTTCAATTTCAAACATGTAAGTTGTCAGTATACCAATAGCAATTAGACACAATAATGTAATTCTGCAACCAGAGCTATCAGCTTTATTTTTAGGTATAATAATTGACAACAAATTGAACTGGAAGGAACATGTAGAAAGAGTATGCAGTAAGCTTGATAAGTGTGTAAGACTAGTTTCTAGTAAATAAAATCTTTTTTTAATTTTTCACTCTAGTGTTTTTTCCGGAAGTGAGTTGGTTTTTTTTTTGGAAACAAAATCAGCAGCTTTGGAATACATCAGCAGCTTCATTAACTAATGTGTTGTTGACCATAATCTGTAGATGTTTTCCTGTTTAACTGTCTTACCGGTTTCATTATTAATATTTTTCCAACTGGTTTTTACTTCATTATTGGATATTTTTATTGTATAGCTTAAAAAATTTGATTTATCAAAAATACAGTTTTTTTTTAATAATTTTGAATAATTTCTGATATACTCTAGGAAGGGACTACCAAACCTATATTTTTTCAAACCATATAACGTGTAAACTCTTGCTCTACTTTTATAGATACCTGGAGTAGCCCATTATTATTATTTACTTTACGCAACCTAATAAAAGTACACAGGCGAACTTATTTATATAGTGGTATCCATCATAAAATAGTAAGTCGAGTATGGGAAAATAGTTTTATGCGATTTATGACTTTTGTAGCAGGTACTCAAAACCTCTGTTGGTCTGAAAGTTTTTTATTTCTTCTATGAAATAGGTTCGAATAACACCTAAAAAAGTTTTTGTGAAAATTGCCCATTTTTATTGCTGACTTCAATGTCTTAAAAAGATAAGTACTGTCACCCAAAATTGTTTTCCTGTAGCTGCAACGGTTATGGTACCTACAGAAGCTTAATTAGTTGCCGACGGCAACATCGGTAATGGCTAGCAAAGCAATTCTGGACCAGTAATTAGTTACCAATATTCAGCCATGTACCTATACAAAACCGGCCAAATCCAACCGCGATAGAATAAAAATCTGAGGTGGCCGATTCTTTCAAAATCTTGGCGATCTGAAACGCTGACTCGATAAAAAATTATCGTAATTAGTTCTGAATGTTAAGAGACTTACTTATTAACCATTTTCACCGAACTGAAACATCAACCGCATTCCCTATGTTAGAAATCCAATCACGAAATGAAGTTTTATTAGCCTTGTTAATAATAAAAAACAAAAATCCGACTGACTGACGACGGCAGAAAGTCCTATGAATAAAAGTATTCAGTTCGAACTAGAAGCCAATTCAGCCTATCTGGCCTGATTCAAGCCAATTGTATTGATGCAATGCCGGTAATTGGTGCACGTCGCCTTTGTTCACGTGAATTTTCCGCCATAGCTCGAATACTTGAAAAATCGGGACGGCCGCAGCCCCTGAATCCGTAGCCTTAGTTCGCACCGGTTGCAGGGGCACCCAGACCCCGCGTATGCGGCGTGGGCACGCGGCACGGCACGGTACGGCACGCCAGTCCGATACGGCTCCAGTGCGTTTCGTAACTCCGCCGCGATCAGACCTCTCTACTGAAAGGTCCCGTCTCTGGTGCCCACTACAACCGAGCCCCCTGCACCCCCCTGAAGTTGGATTTTCTGGTAAGCTAAAACCAACTCCAATAAAATTAAAGAAATTTTAAAAATCTTTCAAGTTTAAAAAATTGTTTAAAAAGTAACTTTCAGCGGGAGAAGTTTTGAATTTTTTGAGATTAGTTTAACTTTTCTAAACCTCTGCAAATATGAAAAAGAATTGAAGAAATAAATTATTATATGTTTTCTTGAAAAGTCTTCTTTGAACAACTTAGTTTTTGGCGGAAAAGTTATGAATTTTATCAAGTGTTGCTGAAAACGGCGTCAGGTTTTCTTAAGTTTGGAAAATTCTCGATAACTATAAACACTTTTTAACAACTTAAATTTTTTTTTTGGAAAGTAATAATGCTATTCCTTATTTATTAATTAATGGTTTTATTAAAATTGTGCCAAAAGGCACAATTTAACTAAAAAGTTAAAAAGAAAAATTATTGTGCTAAACGTTTGCATCACTAAAAATGGAAATAAAATACGTAAACCCACTGAAACTTTAAATTGTGATTTTACAGTTAAAAAGGATTTATTAAAAAAAGTTTATTTGAGTTAAGAGACGTTTAAATGTCAAAAATGTATGGTTAAATAGTTGCTAATCACTAACTTACCACTACTTACTTACTATTAACTTTAAGCAGCGTTTATAAATAAAGGGGAAAATAATAGGTAATTGATCAACTTAAATAATATTCGCCGATAGCAATTAAAAAAAACTTCTGAAAACTTGTTTCGAGGACATTTTAATAGTTCTACGAAGTTTGTCCCTCGGAGGTAAGAATGTGCGATGCGGTATAATTGACACAAGTGGACAAAGGATGATGCGGGTGGAATAGAGCTGTTCATATTCGCCTTTGGTTTCAATAGAACAGTTTGACCACACCCTCCCTGCACTCGCGTACTTTGATTCATTCATAGGTTTGTCGAGCCGTAGTAGGCTTATTAGACGAGTCGCACGAATAACTCGCGTTTTGTATTTTATGTAATAAAGTTAGTATACCTTAGAGTACTCTTTTTATTCAAAACGTGCCAGATGCCTAATACGAATTTCTGAAATTGTCGATTCACATACTTATAAATCGAATCCCCTATACGAGTACAAGGTGGAACAGAATAAGTGCAAGTCCTGAAAGTAGTTTGATCATAATTGACTACTAATTCGATTTCAGTCAATTTTAATATAGGTTATTTTTAAAAATTATTTATTTTGCCATTCTGACCGCCGATGTAGCCTAAGAAAAGTAATTCTTATTAATAGCAATAATACTCAATTTTAAATGCTTAAGGATTACTTTATGAATTTAAAATTGAGTCTTATTGCTATTTTTAAAATAACAACAGTTTGCTTAAAAAAAATATCGTTTTGGTCATCGTATTATGCGTTTGGTCGACTTTTTGACAATTCAAAAGTGCCTGTAAATGGTTTAATTGAAATAAATGCTTTGAGTTTGAGTTTGAGTTTAACGGAAAACTCTAATTGGGGTGTATGAGGTCTTGTGTTAATTATGTCACACATTTTAGAAAATATTATATTATTTAAAAGTGACGATTCGCTCAATTCGGGCGTGTTAATTTGTGCGAGTCCACTAATAAGCCCCTAGGTGACGCCGAGTGTCAAACTGCAGGCAGTAATGCGTCATCTGCTTTATTTTAATTAATCATAGCGTACAGGATTCCGTGCAGCGGATTATCGGTTTGCATCTGCCAGCCTTTGTTAGGCACGGTAAAGGGACGCGAAATTCACCCACTTGATACAATCAGCGCACAGCCTGCACTCCTGCTGATTAATTATTAGCTTATGTTAGTGACGTTGGGTCTCTATCGAAACGTTCAGTCTTCTCCCGATGATTTAGTTCGAAAGACAGACTAAACATGAATTACGTCTTACCTTCGAATAGATCGTCGTCCGTTGTCTCCCGCCCTATTTCTGTCACTTGAAGACCACCGCAAGTGACTGAATCTTCACGGTGAACAGAAAAAGTTTCTCAACAAGGTGAAACAGGATGAAACCCATTACTGAAAAAGTAATGGCGTGAAAAAAAATGATGTTGGTTTTGTTTCTATTGTCTCTGTCTACATTGAGCTAGATTGAGCTAAACTTAGGGATAGCTTTTTTTTCTTAATTCCGTGAATCAGTGTCACTGAATTACATTTTTATCCAACACTAGGTGACTCGACATCCTTTGTCCTATACAAATATTCATTGTTTCCTTTTACATAAACCCAATTCGTAGGTACCATTACGAAAATTTAAAAAAAAATAATAGCCATATCGGCCGTCCTCAAGTAGGTAAAAAAAACAAACGAAAATTCGATAAGCATTTAATTTATATTTCAATAATTATCTAGAACTACGTTCGCAACTTAGTCCGCGTGTAATTAGGATCCCCGACCCGCCGCGTCGCATCACATTGTCCGCCCACGCCATTGTTCCGTTTTTACTTACCGTTCTATCCGACATTTTTTTCTTTTTATTCGGTTCCAAAAGAACGTAGCGTGATGTTAAGTAGCTTATAACCTTCCTCAAAAATTGAGCCATGAAATACAAACTTACAAATAAACAAATTTTACCCGTTTTAATAATAGGTCTTTACCTATGAAATTGCCGTTTTGTATGAAAAAATTTAAACGAATTTTTTTCATGTATTTTTTATTTGTATTAATCGAAGTAATCACCCATGCAATCAATGCATCTTTGCCATCGCAGTGGCAGTTTATTGATGCCTTTCTTAAAGAAATCAGCTGGACGGGAGGCAACAAATTCTTCAAAGGCATTTTGTACTGCCTCTCGGGTATTGATTTTTTTTCCCGCCAAGAAGTTATCCAAATTCTGGAAAAAGTAGTAGTCTGTAGGCGCAAGGTCTGGTGAGTAGGGCGGATGACGGAGAGCTTCCAACCCCAGTTCTTGCAACTTGGAGACCGTCTGCTGTGCAGTATGAGGTCGCGCGTTGTCGTGCAGGAGCAGCGGAGACGAGCGATTGACCAATGCTGGTTGGAGATGTGCCAGCTTCTCCATCATTGTGTTCAGTTCTTCACAGTACACATCTGCAGTAATGCTCACCCCGTTTGGTAAGAAGCTGTGATGAATCACACCGGCGCTAGACCACCAAACAGTGACCATCACTTTTCTAGGGGTAAGTTTTCGTTTAGGGCATTGTTTAGGTGCTGAACCAGGATCCAACCAACTTGCTGAGCGCTTGCGGTTATCAAACAGAATCCATTTTTCATCGCAGGTAACAATGCGGTTCAAAATTCCTTCATTTGTGTGTCTGTTGAGCAGTGCAAGGCACGTCTCGACGCGTACTTCGCGCTGACGATCATTGAGTTCGTGGGGCACCCATTTGTCAAGCTTTTTTACCTTGCCAATTTGACGCAAATGGACCAATATTGTTTTGACGCTAACGTCGAAAGCTGCTGCTAATTCAGCCGTAGATTGTGTATCATCAGCTTCCACAATCGCCTTTAATTCGTCATTGTCGACCAAAGTCTTCGGACGACCGCGAGGTTCATTTTTCAGGTCGAAATTTCCAGAACGGAAGCGAGCAAACCAATAACAGGTGGTGCGTTGGTTTGTAGTGTTAGCTCCGTAAACGTCGTTGATGTTGCGTGCCGCTTGTGCCGCGTTGCTGCCACGACGGTACTCATATTCCATAATTACTCGAATTTTTAACGTATCCATGATGACGAAAAAGATTGAAATGCGATGAAAATGTAACACTAATCAATAAACAAATGACTACTTTTGGAAAAAAAAATCCATGTTTTTAAAATAAAATTAATTTGAAATTAGAATTCTTACCCAAACAAAAATTATTTTGATTTGAAATGGCCAGTACTGCAAAACGGCAATTTCATAGGTAAAGACCTAATATTAGTTTCAATCAGTGGTAGGTATGGCAAAATACATAATTTAAAAAAATAATCTTATATTAAAAGTTACTGAAATCGATTCAGTAGTCAATTAGGAACAAACTACTTTCAGGTCTTGCGTCCATTCTGTTACACCTTGTATATTTGGTAAATGCCTGTCACGTTTCGGGGCTCTCTTCTACGCATAGATAAAATGTCAGTCTCGGTTGACGGCAAACTTTTTTCAGGGGGATAGTTTTCTATTTTACAAATCCGAAATTCCGTGAATACTCCGTCAGCGGGTACGTATTTCGGTCAACAATGCCAGTTTTTCTGCTGTCACCTATCACGTACCAATCAAAGTCACCGTTAGTTAACTTCAAGCCTTTTTTTCCGGGAGTATAGTTCTTTTTTAAATCCTTTGTTCCGTGAACATCCCTTAACCAGACCGAATTTTATACAGTATCGACCATATCCAGTTTTTCGGCTTTTGTTATATTTGGTTTCGTCGAACCTTTGCTTTGGGGATAGATAGTTTTGTATAGTATTTTTGACTGATTTTTAATCAATAATTTGATTTGACTATAGCCAGCTTTTCGTGTTTTGTCCTTCATATTAGGTCTGTTTTTTCGAAAATAATAATGGTTTTTACCAAACCATGTTTTTGAAATATTGTTTTGTAATAATCTCGGCACAAAGGTATTAATTAGTTCTATTTTTAGATAATCCGCTTTAATTAATATCTGGAAGGAGGTAGCTAGTTGGAGATTTGTTTTTGTTTTGTCTAGGGATTAAAAATAATCTTGCTTCTGAATATGATCCTTAGCCAAACTCCCACTAAGAGAACTTTCGCGACAAAAAACAACCGTGAAATTAAAACCTTACTAATGAATATGAGATAATGATATGAATGGGAAGATAATATGGATACTTCCATTCATGCAACCTTAAAACGCTAACTAAAGCTTAGTGTTAAAACCGACATAATATATTTATAATTACTAGTGGTTGCCAATTGGATGAAATTCAACCATAATTCATTTAAAAGTTAAAGTATTTCTAATGCATTTTTCACTTCATGTATTTATAAATTAGACTGGTTTTTATAGTAAATACTTATGTATTTACTATAAAAACCACCGACCCAAACAAAAACATTTTGATCAAAGCATTGTCACGTCGCGGGACGGCCAATGAAAACGCCAAACAATAATGATTCTAACTATGCTATTGTAGAAAGGATAACATTCTCATTAGCCGTCCCCCGACATGACAATACTTTGATCAAAATATTACCTACAACTTAAAAGGCCAATTAATATTTATATTTTTTTACTTTTTAGAGGCTTACGTTTGCGTCGGGGGTTTTTTAAATGTTTAATTTAACTTTAACTTCCTGCTTTTTAAACGTTATATAGTAAACACGCTACGATCGCTACATGTCACGCTTAAAACTGCGCAGCTTTACGTATGTTTCCCACAGTGAAGTTTGTTACTAATTTATCATCATTCCTCGTCCTGGTCACCATTTATCTGCAACCCCAAAATGAGCCCAAACACGATACTTCTGCAGTTTGTTGTTGAGTAACTTGGGTATCATGGAAATTCTAGGCGATGCTCCAGCATCAGTTCAAGGTTACTTTCTTCGTCTAATATCATTGAAGTAATATAATACCAAATTTCGACTCGACCAGACCCGTGGAAGATGCTCAAATCCCTTCATCAACCAATAATGAGCTGATAATTTTCAAACGGCTGAACCGATTTTGATTAAACATAGCTAAGAACCACCGCTAGAAAACCTACTTTTAAATAATAAAAACCGCACCCAAAACGGTTCTCATGTTTAAGAGCTACGATGCCACAGATAGACACACATAGCGGTCAAACTTATAAGACTCCTCTTTTTGCGTCGGGGGGGTTAAAAATCGGTACTACTTTTTATAGGTTGAAAAAAAAAATTGTGTTTTCGAAAATCAAACCATCTAACATGTGTTTTTATGTAAGACTAAATTTCAATATCGTTAAAGCTCTTTAGTTACTAAAGACGGCCCTGAAACTGTTTTTATCCATTCTTCGTCCTTAAGCTGAAAATTAACACTTAATTTACCAACACTACCGTCCCTAACCCCGCTACCTCTTATGACTTGCGCGTTTATTGAAACGTCGCGTCGCCATCCGCCTTACTGTCGGTTCTCAAAGGCGTCATTCTGAGGCGTTTCAGCTCTCCGTACACACCACCAACAAGGTACCTATTGGTTCTATAATTATGGTTATTGTTCGTGTGTGCAACAGAGAGTGTGGCGAGGGGGAAGGTCCTTTGTCCAGCGTCGGGTTTGGTACACACAGCTACACATCAAGCTATACATTTCCAGTTAACGCTGATCTCGCACTGTACGGAAATCCTATACAATGCGAGATCAGCTTATCCTGGAAATTTATAATAGCTTGATATCTAGCCGTGTGTACAAGCTGCGTGAATTCTAATAGTAACAATAGATACAATATAATAATGCACTATATCGATTACACTTACAATTATGACTGTTGACTTAGTTAATGGCAAAAATATTAATACGGTAATTAGTACCTATTCAGATGTCTGTCAAATTATTGTTATAATATTTAATTCGACCCGTCGCCATTTCAGGAATGTCGGTAAGTGACGTGATGTCTACACGGCTTCCTCGCAGCGTTTACATGTTTAGGTACTTTTACGTTGAACCAAAGTGATTGAATACTTCAGTACTGAATTTAAGATTGCAAAATTAAAAGTTGTCGTAATATTTCAAAAGTTCCATTTCTTCGTCTTAACATGATATGATTTTATTTTTACTAGTGGTCGCCCGGTAGGCGAAATTCGATAATAATTCATTTAAAACTTAATGAATTTTAAATGCATGATTATGCAAAAATATTAGCTTTCAGCACTTGTTCTTCATATATACTTTTAACTTTGTTTTTTCAGTTTTTTCTTCACGTATTCTTTTAATTGAAAACTCATTCGGACCCTTAAATAAATCCGAATTTAATTTGGAACACCCTTTCATCTGGGAAATTGGCCTGCCAGTGTTGTATGTATGTATTGTATATGACGGATTAGGTATGACCGCGTCCAGCAGACGTCGCATTTACACTTAGTTTGGTACTAATTGCTTACCTGGGGTGGTTGTGATCTGATATGCCTGACTATTGTCTAGTTCCCTAACTAGACAATAGTCAGGCATATCAGATCACATCACAGTCAGACATATCATGTCACAGCACTGAATCCCTATGCAGTGCTGTGACAAAACCGTATTGATATCAAACAGCTTAGCCTCATCGGTGATGAAAAAACTGTGTACCTCTAACTGCGCAGACGGAGGAGTATGGATTTTGGCACAGTTAAAAGTATATATGGAGAACAAGTGCTTAAAGGTTATATTTTTGTATAATCATGCATTCGAAATACATTAAGTTTTAAATGAATTATGATCGAATTTCGACTACCCGGCGACCACTAGTAAAAATAAAATCACATCATGATAAGACGAAGAAATGGAACTTTTTAAAGATTACCACAACTCTTTTAATTTTGCAGTCTTAAATTCAGTACTGGAGTATTCAGCCCCTTTGGTTCAGCGTAAGAGTAAACATGTAAACGTTGCGATGAAGCCGCGTAGACATCACGTCACTTACCGACATTCATGAAATGGCGACAGGTCAAATTAAATAAGTATTAGGGGTTAAAGTATGAAACTGCCGATTGGTACTGAAAAATGTAAACTCGTTTTTTTGCCAAGGAACATTCCTATTTTGAGATAAAGGCTCAGAGGTGCCCTGCGCGGGCGCGGGCGGCAGTCGTGCTTTAGCATTCAGACGGGAGATGAGGATACTATGGGCCTTAAACCAAAAACGCACGGTGCGTTCATTAGCAGTCCCCTCTCCAAACGCAACGTTGATATTGCGAGCCGTTTCTGCCGCGTTAGTTCCGCGTCTGAACTCGTATTCAAAAATAACTCGGATTTTCGAAGTATCCATCTTTACGTCTAAGCTGAATTAAAAAAATAAAACAATTGAAAGTCGAAAATCGAATGTTGCACAGTTTTTTAATGACGAACCTCATAGGTACCACGTGCAAAAAGTTCCACACGAAAATCTCACACCATGAAGATTTTAAGGCAATTCGAAGTGTCTATTACTATACAACGGCAAAATCATACTTTAAAAAAAAAATGCCCGGGTCGACAGCGCGTCGTGTTCCACGCGCGCCGTCAGAGATGTCAGCAAAAACTGGTGGGGTCCGCAAGGGCCGATGCCTGCCAGGGGTGCGGGTTGTCCGAAAGGGATACCGTCGCCGTCGCCCCTGGCACACAGGCAACTGAGGGAACACGATGGGTTATAGTCAGTAAAAGTCTGCGCGCCCTCCTGCTCCACCCAAAGCGGGAGAAATTATTTGATAATATCCCACGCTCAAAAAAAAAACCCCTATTATTATAACAACAATTTGACAGACATAATAGGTCCTAATTAACTCCCACACACCATGACTTAATTAAATGCCTTACACTACTGTAGTAGATACTAGTGTGAACTAAATACCATTCAGCTCGGAGCTGTATTGTAGCTGTAGGCAGGTCTTGACAGACTTAATTAGGTTGCCATGTAAGCACCAAGTGAATGGCTACTATTTATAAAAAAACTGCAAAGAGAGTTCCTTGTAATGTAAAATTGAAACTAAAGGGGAAAACAGTTTCAATATCCAAAGTTCCACGAAGTTCGAAGTTTGGTCCTCTTGGAAGTCCGGCTTGTAGTTATGATGCCTAGGTACAGATAGTACACCAATATTATTAATTGGAACGATTCGTATTACGTTTAGGAATTCTGAGAACGAAATAAGTTGCATCGGTGTAATTCGGAATACGCTTTCGAATCGCTTTACAATTTACATATAGGAATTCGGAATCATATTAAACCGATAACTGTTTGTTAAGTTTGCACAGGCCGGCGCCGGTTTGAGACACATTGTTTATTCAATATGGCGGGTGGCGCAACAGCCGCGTCGCTTGGCCAAGGTATTATTATCATACAGCCTATGCCCAACACAACATCTCCCTACCCTAGTTAACAAACCCCAAACGAATAATAAGATACAATAATATACAATCAACAATAGTAATACAACTAAATAGAAAATAGACCGTTACAAATATGGTGCATAATCAACCCTTGGTACGTTGCGCAGGAGCCTGTGTGGACACCTAGAAATCGGTGTCCCCTGACTGTTTTCCCCAACCCCTTCTTCCCCCGTTTGAGGTTGGAGACTCATACACCCCAGCTGTCAAGTCATCGTCCTCTATGCTACAAGAATGAGGATCCCTTACATTGGTAACCATTTGGTTTTTATGTTTTCATTCGTTGGTAGAAGTTATACACTGCCTTTAATAAGGTATAACACCGAACCTAGTCTTTTTAAGACGACACCCATACACCATTGATATTTTTATTTATGTAAGTATATTTTTATACAAAATTTCGACTCCCGGGGTTAAACACTTGCCGGTTGTTTCCTCCACAACCGTGTTCTGAGCTTACGCCCGAACACTAGCTCAGCCGGTGAGAAACCTGTGACAGTGTACGGAGTTCCTGTAATCGAAAAAATATTTTAAAAGCTTTAACTTACAGTCTCTTACTGTGTGATGATAAAATACTTGATTTTATTCCTTTCTTTACGATTTTACAAAACTTTCCGCTTGACTGTTTCCAGCTGGATTGTAAGCTGGTGATGTTAAATGTTTTATACCGTTTAGTGAGCAAACATTTTTGAACTCAAAGGACGTAAACGCTGTACCATTATCTTATCACTAACGATCGTATGCTATCTCGGTTACTGTCGCGGATGAGGTTGTGTTACTGACGTCATAAACTTCCATCCACTTAGTGTGTGCATCTACAACTACCAAGAACACAAGGTTGTTATTGATAGATCAGAGAAAGTCTATGTGCAGTCGATGAAACGGCGTCCGTGGGTATTTGGAGCGAAAGGCGCTCTCGTGTCGGAGAGGGCCGCAGCTTTTTACAAATATCACACGAATTGATCATCATATCTATACCCGGGTACCAAAAGCGTGATCTGACTTCTGCTTTAGTTTTAACTACTCCTAAATGTGAGCAATGCAATTCTTTCAAAACTTGATCACGTAATACTTCCGGAAGTACAACTTTATGTCCTCTCATTAAACATCCATTCTCGTAGGATAATTGGGTTTTACACAAATAATCATGTTTTATACGTAAAACTATAAAACCGCATGAAAATCCGTTCAGTAGTTTTTGGGTTTATCGCGACCAGACAGACAGACGCGGCGGGGACTTGTTTAATAATATGTATGTAGTGATTAATACGTGAAGCAAAAACTTAGTGCTTACCCCTTTTTACGAGTAAATCCGAGTGCAGAAAGCTAATATCTAGTACCTTTAAACTAGCAATTTTTGTATATATGTATAAATATAATCTGAATCTCGGAAACGCCTCCAACGATTTTCATGAAATTTCGTATGCGGGGGTTTCGGGGGCGATAAATAGATCTAGCTAGGTTATTTTTACAAAATGTCAAACCAAAAAAAACCGAGCATGGCTCGATAATACCAGAGATTTTTAATTATGCTCGAATTTCGACCTCTGGGCGGACACCCAGATATTATTATGGGTATTTCCCCAAGTAAATTTCCGTTTTTACCCAAATTTACGTGAGTAATCATTGGGTAGAATCTCAGCTCTAAATCACAATTACTCGATACTGAGCCGATTGCATATAACCCAACCATGCATAAGGGGCAATCGAGTAAAGCACGTTTAAAAAAAACCTTTTTCCAAAAAAAAAACAACCGACTTCCAAAAAAACACTACAAAGTGAAAAATAACTAATTTCGGAAGTCGGTGTCTTTGGAGCTGTTTTTGAATTTTTTGTCACCGCCTTCCGAAATTAAAGTTATTTTTCACTTTGTAGTGTTTTTTTGGAAGTCGGTTGTTTTTTTTTTGGAAAAAGTTTTTATTTTTCACTTTTTAGTGGTCCACATGTGCGTACCCCTTCACAGCATATCGGCGTGATGTTATGTTATGAACTGGTGTAAGTAATAGACAGACATGAGATTTCAGCAATCCCAGTCCATTTGCTATCATTTATTGAGGAGTTCCGTTGCCTATCTCCAAAGTTCTTCATCAGATCTTCACAAAATTGAAATGAGACCACTCCGAGAAAGTACTCTTCCAAAAAATAGCTAAATCGCTTCGTGTGCCTATAAATTTTGAAGAGTTGTCTCTATTTCTCCAGGTTCCCATCATCAGATCCTGACTTGATGATCGTGGGACCACCTGGGAAGTATACCCTTTCAAACAAAAAAAAACAACATCTTTGAGTAATCGGGGAACATACATAAAAAAAAAGGGTTCCGACGAATTGATAACCTCCTCCTTTTTGAAGTCGGTTAAAAAAGAGTGGCACTCCGGGAGTGCCGACAGAAGTGAAAACTTGAACAATTACATGTTTTTAATCGTCAATACAGGATTTCACATTATTCATAATCATAATTTTGGTCCTATCTTCCAAACGGGTTATCCGATTTTTATAATTCCAACTGGAATATTAGTTCTGGACCTAAACCTATCTTTTGAGACGTAAATTATTGAAAACCCTCTACTAAAAAACAGAAGTGTCGGTAACGGTGTCGTGAGTTCAATTGTTTTTTCCCCATCTCAAAAAATGCTCAATACGCCTAAAGAAGTTTTCACATAAAAAAATGGAATTGCGCATAAGGTGAACCTAGTCCACATTTTTTGTATACAAACTTCGGGAGTGTTTTACTCCACTGTCTGACATGGCACATCCAAAGTAAAATATGATATCGTTTTGTCTCATTATTGATATTGTCTGCACGGAAACAGAATACTAAAATAAAAACCCATTAAAAAGTTAGAACCCAACAAAGATTCGTTTTTCTTGCTAATTTTACTTAACTTTGGGCGTGTTTAAGTAACAAAAGAAGTGTAAAATCTCCATAACCAAGTCGGTTCTGACAAATTTCAATTATCGAAAAGTTCAATAAACTTTATTTGTTCATTGATTTATGTATTGGCTTTTTCATAAAACCCGATTTTCCAAAGGACTTTTCGTAATTTTTCACTATAAATGATCCTACATCTCACTCAATAATGTTGTGCGTGTAGACTAGCGTCTAACTGCTCATCACTGATACTATCTCTGTCGGACGCGAAGTCTGGTGCGACAGCGTGATTTTTAGCCAGGCTCACCAGTGAGTTCGAGCCTGCGACTAGGTTCCCCTGAATGGGTTCTCGCATTTCATGTGAACTTTTCCTTGTTTTGGATGATGCATTCGTTTGGTTTTCAGTTAGGTTTGGGTTTTGGTTGAGTTTTACCGTTAACTTTTTCAACATGGATTCTGATGGTTGTTGAGTCGCTCTATCCTACTAATATTATAAATGTAAAAGTTTGTATGTTTGGATGTTTGTTACTCAATCACGTGAAAAGGGCTGCACGGATTTGAATAAAAATTGGCACAAAGCTAGTTTATAATCTAAATTAACACATATAATACTTTTATCCCGGTTGTACTTTCCCGTGTGATAATTTTCGACCTCCACGCTGGCAAAAGCTAATATAAAATACAAGCACCAAGGAAAGCAAAAAGAGCCTTACTGTCAAATACTGATGAAAATGTTATATTTTCACGACGGCCGCGGCCGTTCCTTATGATATGACGGAACCGCTCTGGTACCCAGAAACCGTAATTTCACAGTAAATGCCTTCAGCTTCCAGCTTATCTTGCGCAATTGTCTAGTTTAGATACTAACGGTCTTATTCATAAAAAGTTATCGAACATCTAAACAGTTGCTAAAGTCTGGTTTTTCTTTGAAAACCAAACTTTAGCAACTGTTTAGACGTTCGAAAACTTTTTTTGAATAAGACCGTAAGTCTTTACGCGATCTGACCAAGATTATGCTTGGACTTTAAAAGAGACTGTGACCTCTGAGTTTATTTCGGCCTTTCTTCTCAAAGTAGTCAAATAGGAAACGACGACCTCATCTAGTTTTTTAAATATAATTGACGTGTAAAAGTGTTTGTACAAACCTATTTACAGAAATAAAAGCATTATTTTGTCATTTATTTCGAACTAGCTACCCCGACAGACGTTGTCCTGTCCTATCTATGAATATTAATGAATTCGCAACTTTTTTACATTTTTTCTTTAAGAACCTTCCTCTGACGTTAACAAACACAACAAAAAAAGAATTATCAAAATTGGTCTAGCCGTTCACGTGTGATGCCGTGACCAAGGGAAAAAGGGATTCATTTTTATATATAAGACTAGCTGACCCGACAGACGTTGTCCTGTCTTGACTACAAATATTAAAATCGCAATTTAAAGTACATATATACGTTAAGCGCAACTTTTTTATTTTTTTCTTTCATAAGAACCTTCTCCTGACAATAACAAACACGAAAAAAAAAAGAATTAGCTAAATTGGTCCAGCCGTTCACGTGTGATGCCGTGACCAAGGGAAATAGGGATTCATTTTTATATATAAGAAGATATAGATATAATTATATTATGTTATTATATAACTCGGTTGTTCGTTAAGGTTGGTGGCGAAACGATTTGCTTGTACCTTCGCCAAGTTGCTGCTATCCAGTGGCTTCCTGATTATCAAGACAAACGTCCACAGCCACAAAAGAGAAGGCAGGAAAGTAATCATGTCTTCCTATGAACCGGTAAGTGCGCGTACGACACGACAGTTGGAGCTCAGATGCGCAGCGGCGATATTTTTAATATTTCATTATTTTCAATGGGTATCAAGACTACTTCTAATTATCTTCGGGACGAGACACGTCAGCGGCGCTCGGCGTCAGCGCCGCCTCCGTCGGTGCGGGGCCCGCCCAGTGTGGGCTTGCGCCGTTACAAGAGTGAATTTGCCATCGTAAGTTTTAGTAGCTCGTCGTTCGTTTCTATTTATTTACTGAATATTTCACGCACAGAAATGTATAGAGGCGGACTTAATGCCATAGGCATTTTCTATCAGTCGACCTTTGGGCGATGCAGAGACAAACAGTGGTAGGTGCTATCACATAAGTCGTGTAATTAATTTTTATTCAAATATAAGTAAATATACTCATATTATACCTAGTTTTTCAGTCTGCATAGTCCACTCGGTCGTAAAATAGTGTCCTATTATCGCATTACGTACTAAACTAATTGGGAACATTAAAAGCTTCGCGAACGGATATACGGTTCAAAATTGGTTAGTATTTTGCTTAAGTATGGGTTGCGTTTCAAAATTGATTAAAACTAATTTGAAAACGAGTAGGTAGTCGTGACTTTTTTTCAGCGTCGAATCATATCAGTCATTCTTACATGTTAGATTGAAGCATTCTATTGCTATTTTAAGAATCATTGGCAATCGGTTCATTGGGAGTTAAAATCGTCGTGCGAGCTAAAGGTGGACACCGCCTGACCGAGTTACAGCCGATCTATATCCTTTGTGCACAACTGCACATCTTTACTTCGCTTCTGTTTGTATACTGCTGTGTTTAGATTGTGATGCGGCTGAAGAATTTTCGTATTTAAGAATGTACTCGTTTTTTTTATTTTGATGTGTGTCGTCCCTAGAATATGTACTTTTTCATGTTCTTCTGTTGTAAGTTTTGCTTTGTAAGTTAAGATATTTTGTTAATTAAGAATGTTGTTATTAGTATTTGATAGAACGTTATATCGCGTACCTGGCAAATTTTGATACGCTCCTGTCTGTCTTCTAGGTACTTACTTACTACTATTTGCGTGGGTCACATTGAAAGTTTTTAGTAAATATAAAACCGAATTAAGTAGAAGCCTGTTAATATTTTTATTGGTTTTTGAAGTAGTATCCGTTCCTTTTTAAGCACCGACGCATGCGGTGGAACCATTCGCTGAAGCAGTGGGCCCATTCTTCTTTAGGGAACTCTTTCACGCCTTTTTCAAACGCAACCACGGCATTTTCAAGGTTCATAAAACGAATTCCTCTAAGTTTATCTTTGTTTTTGGAAATAAATAACAGTCACAGGTGTCCGGTCACGACTGTAAAGAGGATAATTCACTAACTCGACACCTTTGACAGACAAACATTCGATAGTCTATTTGGCGGAGTGAGCTGGAGCGTTGTCGAAGAGGATCTTGCTTCTTGGGCGCTGCTGTCTAACATTTTTCAAGACAACTGGTAAACAATGACTGACATACCAATCTGCAGTAACAGTCCTTTTATCTTTTAGGACAATTGTTGCGAAATGACCCGTCCGTCCGAAGAATGAGGCAAACATCTTTATTCCTTGACTTCTGCCCCGCCTTACTTTTGTGGGCAAATCTTCGAATGGTAACATTCATTTTGCAGATTGTCTTTTGGTTTCTGGTTTCATCACCTGTGATAATGTCATATAGGTATAGCATTCGAGTCACCTCCGTCATACTTTTCAAGCATTGAGCGGCACCAATCTAACCGACGGCGTTTTGGGTTTTCCGTCAAAATTATGAGGTATCCATCTAGTACAAAACTTTCTGACGGCTAAATGTTCATGTTTGTGTTTGACTCGTACCAACACCTAAAGCTGCCCCAATCTGTTGATATGTCACCCTTCTATCAGCTTCTATCACTTGCCGCACAGCACTAACGTTATCTATAGTCTCCAGTAGTCGCCGTATAAGGATGTCCTTCTCGCGAATCATCAGTGAGTATGCTTCGAACACGTTTTAACTCATAAAACCAATTGTAAACTGTGGCACGTGATGGGGCTTCGTCATGAAAGGCTAATCGAAGTGTATCGTAAAATTGTTGTTGAGTAAGACTGCAACGAAAGTCGTAATAAATCATTGAGGGATTTTTTTTTCTAGTCAAATCCATGTAAATAAATTATTCATTGGCTGCTTTTCTTACTGGCCTATTCTAAAAACTTTCAGTGTGCCCCCATACATTGTGTTGTCCTGTAAACCCACGCTAATGTTATACATTGTGATGTTATTTTTTGTTTTAAGTTCTGTAATGAAGTAGATAAAGTTAATTGTTTAATATTAATCAGATACGTTAGTTATATGTCAATTTAATGCCCAGCATGTAGTTTTAGCATCTGCCAACTTGTACAAACGAGCGGAATTATCGCATTGTTTGAATAAATCAAGCTCAGAGTTGAAACATTATAGAAAACTTAGTCCTAGGCTACAAATTCGGAGCGGCGTCTCTTGCAGCAGTGGGGTGTAAAACTGGCTTTGAACCAAGCTAACATAGAACCACACCAAGAGCATTCAGTTCTACTGAACGCTGTAACGCATTTCACGAGGCAACTAACAATCAATCAACTCAGCCTATCGCAGTCCACTGCTGCACATAGCCCACTGCTAGGCTGCGCCACAATACCTGTCTTCCGCCTTCCGCATATAGTCCGTCCCAGCCACCGTTTAAGGTCCACAGTCCACCTAGGTGGGAGGCGTCCCGAATGCAGCAAATTATGCCCTCTCTAAATCGTAGGGGGGATATTGCACTATCATATACAGGTTGACTTATAATTTGACGTATTCCTTCCAGGACGTGATAGTATGATCCATTTGCATCAATTAATCATCCCATAAAGCCTAGGCGAAAATTCATGGGATTCGAGACACTTAATTATCCCAGATTCTTCACTAAATATTACGATACTCTAAACCCTATAATTGTATGACTTTCATTGTTATTCCGTTGGCCACCTAATACTTTAACAAACCGTTCGATGTAACCAAATTTTCTATAATATTGAAAAGTTAAAGGAAGGAGTTAATTAACCATATTATTGTAAACCATTCATGTACAGACGCCAGCACATCAAGCTACCCCAAACTGTATTTTTTTTCCAATTGAACATGAACCATAGGCTTAGATGATAAAGTTGAAAATCTATCAAAGAAATTTGACAGATTGGGGTAGCTTGATTTGCTGGCGTCTGTACATGAACTTTGACACCAGTTATTTCAACATTTTAGTATGGCGTCAAGCGTACACATTACACATTTTCCACAACCTAAATTAGACGAACCAAAACAAAACTAAGAGCTGCTAAAAGCAAAAAAAAATCTGCTAGTTGGGTGTCAACCCCCAGTTTTAGCGGAAATCCCACTAAGTTTGCACTGGTTTTCATGCCGGGGCCACAACAACGTGTAACGCCATTGATTATCGCGAAAATGGACGTTAACCTTAGGTGTAGCCCCAACTTATCGCGATAATTTTACAACGGCATCCACATTGCCATTTGACGTTAGGCGATAACTCTGTAGGCATTGACGTTGACCGTTCCAGTGTGGCCACTGAATTTATGGCTTTAACTATCGGAATCTTTACCGCGTTGTCTTACGCGATGCTGGGCATTGACGTTGACCGTAGTGTGGCCCCAGCATCTACGTTTTTTCATTGGCCACATATAACTAAAACGTGAACAGTTAAACGTTTCGTTGCTTTTTCAATTGCTAGTTTTGCTAGTTTTTGGTAGAAAGTGTTTTGTAAATTGGTTTTACGTTTTTTAGGCAATCATTGTATATTTTCATTTATAAGTAATAGTACACCACCAGTTGTAATTAAAACAATATTGATTTATAGCAAAATTATTCGGAAGCGAATAGTTCATATGTGATGAAACAAAACGCCTAAACGTAATAGATTGGACGAGATTTTAGTAACATCACTATAAAATTTGACAGAATTTGATTCATGTTAATAACACAATTCCGATTAATGAAAACGATTCCGAATGGAGTTTGCTTCGTTTCGGAATTGCAATCAGAAAGTTAATACGTTAGCCAATTAGGCTGCTGGTCATGGCGAACTGGGTGTTTAACGTGTGATGGACTTCAGGGAGGTTAGATAGTAGTGGGATAAACCAGTTAATTAATTCAATTTTCCGAAATTTTTAAATTATTTGCAGATTCGACCTTTGTTAGCTTTAACTATCGACTGTTTCATCGGCCCCGCAATTTTATTTTGACTTTTGTAAAAGGATCACAGTCACATAATGAAAGGAATACGTAGAATTACAAGTCAACCTGTATTTTATAATAATGTGATCTATGAATCCAAACTCCCGGGGTCTGTTACGAAAATTATCGACGTGTCTAAATTAAATGCCAGTATCCGATTGGCTGATGATAATTCACTGAACCAATCACAGCAGTTTTCGGGCGCTTGACAATTTGTTAGATTTTTTTGCTCTCGAATTTCGAACCAGACCCCGGGCGATTATGTACGAGTGTATACCAATGTAGTAACTAGACATGAATGTTTTGTGAGCTCCGGTACAACATGTAACATAATTAACGCTAGACCTCATAAATTGACTTAAAAGCATTAATACAATGACCAACATTTTTTTTTAAATAGCTAACTGTTATTATTAAGAAAATCGTGGTGATCCAAGTATTACTTAATGCGTTTAAAATTGAAAATCATTGCCTTGAAAATAAGGTTGAAATTTCTTTGCCTTAATCGATAGTAGGTAGGTATTGCCATACCTACTACCGATTGAACCAAAGAAATACATAACTTGAAAAAAAAAAAAAGCAATATTAAAAGTTACATAAAGGCTTCTTCAAACAGTCGCGTCGCGCTAGTTCGCACGAGCCTTTAATCCTTTCAGTAGTTATGAATCAAATACTTCCAGGACTTGCAGCGTTTATTATGGTACACCTTGTATATTTCTTATGTTTCATATAGAAGAAGATATTATAATATGATCCTAGATAAATATGATAGTGTAATATCCTTGTATAATCAGCCTTTTATGTTCCCACTGCGGGACACAGGCGTCCTCTCTGTGAGAAAAAATGAACCATAATGCACCACGCGGTCCCAGTTTCGGTTCGGAGTTGTCTTGGAATTTTTGGTTCTAGGATATCCCAATTTCCTCACAATGTTTTGTTTCACCGTTTTGAGAGCAGTGGTGAGGAAATAATTTACTTAAAGTAAAGCACCTGTCTAGCTTCGAACCTACTACCTACAACTCGAACTGCTCTAAGGGTGGCATGCCTCGTGTTAAATATCTCATCTCCAAATATAAATAAATCAGTTGTATTTGCTTTGATTGTCGTCAGCCTATCCGATTTCTTTAGTCAAATACACATTGGAAAAAGATATTTGACAAGTGGCATACTACCCTTTAAGCTTAGCTGCTCGCCAATGCTACTTCTACAAACGCCTTAACAAAGTCCTTTTACAGCGTAGCCATCGAAACTAACGTCGCCATTTTTTTCTTTTACTACTTCTGTCACAAATATTTTCCCTGTCTATGTCATTCGGACGGACACCCAAAAGATCTTTGTAGCACTGTACTTTTGGGCTTTGGTCCTTCTCATCGATGTTAACGTCATTGTCTTTTCAGATCTCTTCGCTGGCGGATGGAAAGCCCTGGGTGGCATCGGATTTCAGACAAGAACCAGTCGAGAGGTCATCTGAGTGGGCCGCCTCCCGGGATTTTTATTCTTCTGGTGACAGTAACTTTCAGACGTCAGGGAGCGAAAATAACATCTCTTACCAGTAAGTTATTTTTAACCGACGAAAAAACGGAGGAGGTTACTCAAGTCGACTCGTATATTTTTACACGCTTTATATTAGCTTCACTTGTATGTTTGTTTGTGTTTGTAACCGACTCCTTAGGCTGCGATTTTGACCCACTTTAAACGGTCAGATTTCATTTAAACTTTGTAAACTTATCGAGGACCAATGACAATTCAATAATTTAAAAAAAATGGAGAAAAATTTTAAAAAATAAAGGAAAAAAAACTGAAAAAATCACGCTTTTGTAGTTAGCAGAACTAAAAAATAGAAAATAAATAATAGTTTAAAAAATTAAAAAACACGCTTTAAAAACCAAACTAAAAAACTAGAAAATAATTTAACTCAATTAAAAAGCGTGGGGTGCTTGACATTAATTGATTATAAAAATACCTCAAAAAGCACCCCACGCATTTTAATTGAATTAAATTATTTTCTACTTTTTAGTTTGGTTTTTAAAGCGTGTTTTTTAGTTTTTAAAGCTATTTTTTATGTGTGGCCACGCATAACTTTTTACAGAGTAGTTCGATTTTGATTATTCTTTTTTTATTGGAAAGGGTTCAATCCCGAAATTGGTCCCATATAAATTTGAAAGAAAAAAAACTACTCTAAAGATAGGAAAACGGGATGATTGATTGTTCACAAAGCCACAAAAATTATAAAATAAAAACTATTTAACAAAAAAATTCAACCGCCGAAAAAAAAATGAAAAGCAATAATAAACCTTTACTAAGTTCGGATGTCGGTGACTTTGGATATGTACCTATTTCAATAATATGTCACCGCCTTCCGAACTTAGTTATTGAGGTTCAAAAAATGATTATTATTTTTTGCTTTTCAGTTTTTTCAATCTCTTTTAGAGTACGATATGTGCCATCGTTGCCAGACGTCCCAACTGTCGGCCAATATTAAATTTCCCAGCGCGAGACGGGGGCCTACTCCCTAAGCTCGAAATCCGCAGTTTCGGATGAAGTTACTGGCGTTTCCTACTCTTTATCACTCACGGATAATATAAGTGATTAGTTCTGAGCCCGAACTAAAAGCAACTTTGGACTCAGTCCACAATTTTTTTTTTTTTTGATGCGACTTACTTCATTTTTGTCTCATTTTTCCGTTTCGGGCCACATACTAACAAATTTTAGTTTCAAGTCTTAAATGTATGCGGTTTCCTGAAAAAAAGTCCTCTTTCAATTTCATTTATCGTATTTTGTACGGGTTTTACGTGCACAATATCTACCAACACCTACGGGGTATACAAGCGTGCATATGTTATTTCATTGAAAATGAAATACGATATCAGGTACCTTATGTAAAAACAATTACAATTCTCACTTACTTTTTTTTAAAACTTATTTTATAGGTACACAGTTACTGTACCATTGCATTTTCTTATTTTCCATGAAAACCTCATACTTCTGATGTCACCATAGTAAATAATGATCCGTAAGTCCACCAGACCTTTTAAATGTAATACGTCTCAAGTCTGTTGACTAACTTACAATTTTGGGGACGCTAGGAGCCCATCTTCCTTTGACAGGTGTCCTTACTGCCGGTGTGTTATGCCCGTTTGAAAAATTTATTGCTAAGGCGTAGGTCTCACTTCTAAATATCGAACTACTTTCGGACGAGCTCGTATCTTCGTTGAGAGTAGGCCCCCAGGCTCAGTCCCGCTTTTCGGCGATTGCTTGGCGATGAGGTTGTTATGAGTATGGTAAAGTAACGTATTTACATTTAAATACATTTCCGATGAAAAAAAATATTAATGTAATGTATGTGGGTGTACTAAATGTACACTTCTGTGCGACCCTTCAGGGAAACAAGGCCTGATGTTAAATTATGAACACAAGTACGTTCTCTAAGTCAATTTGTTCGAACCAGTAACCACATCAATGATGTTGAATGTTTTAACGATATTATAAACTCGAAGATGAGTTTGTGAGTACAATCGAACAAGCTTTTTGGTCTACAGGTAAAAACATTTATTTTTTCGTCTTTTTTCTTACCTTGCTTACCTCCCATTTTTCCTTCCAAACCTCCCTGTCTTGTGCGTTCTCTGGCCATGTTGAACCTGCAAACCTTATCAGATCGTCACACCAACTTTGCCGTGGCCTACCACGACGGCGATGCACTTCCTCAGGCGTCCAGTGAGTTACGATCTTTGCCCATCTCTCCGGGTGCAAGCATTCGCGCGAACTGTCCAGCCCGCTCGATGTTGCTGCTGCAACCGGTTTGACTTGAAACTGACCCTAACAGTTGGGTAAAACGCTAGACAGATGATAATGAACTTGGTGTTTTAATATTTTTACAGGAGCAGCGATTACGGTAACTCTCGTTACTCGGGATTTGGCAGTCAGAAGCTGTCACAAAGCACTCCGATGTCCCCGGTGAACATCGGGAATGAAACATTTGATAATACTATGGCGTCACTGGCCACCGTAAGTACTTGCCTGTTTGACCAACTACTTCTGTATATCTTAAAGGCTTGCCAGAGAAGCCAAGTCAAATTGTATTTGTAGGTCAGTGCCAGGTTGTATATTCATTAAAATTGATTCGCAACCGTAACACTTATCAGTAAATAGACCATAAAAAGTTTTATACCATACGTAATCACCCTATAATGTTCTCACTGCTGGGACAGAGGCCTCCTCTCGGTGAGAGTGCGTGGGCCGTAATCCACCACGCGGGCCCAGTGCGAGTTGCTAGTCTTCGTAGATGTCACATGTCTTCGAATTTTTGGCATTCGATCTAACCGGTTAAACTATGCCGACGTTGGTCCGTTGATCGGTGGTCGGGGAACCCAGTAACTGGGTTGTGGAGGTCAGGTAGCCAGTCCCTCCATGTAAAATTCTGGTATTCAGCTGCATCCGATTAGACTGTATACTGTATAATGTTGGAAAAAGGCAGATGGTAATAAAAAAACAGTTCATTTATCAAATTAAATTTCATTCGCAAACAGCAATCAGTTTTTTATTCTTCAAACTTCAAATATATCCGACAACCTGGGTACTTATATCTTTCGGTGACAGTACCTAACCTTTTATAAGTATGTATACAGTACAAATATTTTCTTAATGACCCTCGGCGAACTTCGTGTTTCGTCAGTCGTCTGATTTCTATCAGTTGGCCTTTGCACTTGGTGCAGACCGGACGCTCTCAATCGACTTGAAAGCACATAGAGTTGTTAATACTCTTGTAACTTAATGTAATTTATTTAAAAACGGGAGAAAAGCACGTTTGTCTTCGGAAATGCAATTATTCCCGAAGGACATTAAGAAAATAGTTGTACTGCCGTACGTCTTTGCTTTGCTAAGTTTTCAGAGCATGGTGTTGACTTTGACTTGAGTTTGAACGCAATCGTACTTCGTCAAACGACGTCTACACGGACGAAATAAATTCGCGGCGGGATTCTATCGCTCACTGGACTTTCGACTCTCGGTGTTGATCCGAGCATTGAGAATCCAACAGAGTGCAGCGCGAGTTAATTTCATCGTGTCGGAAAAACACAGTGTGCGATTTTCAACTCTCAGCGCTAAAGTAGAGCGTTTAAGATTCAGTGCGTGAAAAAATCTCGTCGCGATTATATCCAGTAGGAATGGGGCTCACTATTGAATTTCCTTATAAAAAACTTATTTTAAGAATATTTTACATCATAATTTCTTTCATACTTTTGAAAACTGTTCCCAATAAATTGATACTTCATACAGTCACATAGACAAATAGTAATGGATCTCACTTTGGCATACCGTGGCGCTCCGCCATTTTGAAAATTCAATAAAATTTCAACTTTCTTCCCATCTGTCTACATTTATTAAATTAAATGATTAAAAGTGTAGATTGTATTTGTGCCCGGTCGATGGTTATAGGCTAGTCTCCTATTACGTGGGATTTAAACATACCTAACTGGCGAAATGTGGGTTTACTTAGGTATGGGTGCATCTCTGCCTAACCCTTCAGGCGTGAAGTTATGTTAATAAGGTAGACACGGGCTGGAAAAAGTAATGGTTAAAAGCTATAACTTTTTTTAATAAAGGGCAAGTTCGGACGGTCGCGCAGACGATATAATGAAGAAAAAGAACACTTTGTCCCGCGAAAACCCAAATCATATCGCCGGTCGTTGCGTATCGTATGTATTCATTTTATAGAACGTTCGTAAACATTCGCATGGTATCGCACGACCTTCTGAACTTACCTTTATGCCTGCCGACTCCTCATCATCATCATCATCATCATTACATGCATTTGTAAGTTTACCATGGACACGATATCATATACCAACGGTTCAACTTTTTTAACCCATCAATTCGTTCGGGTCGATTGTGTCAACTAATTTCTATGAAGATCATTAAAGACACGTTCTTTCGTTCGAACGTAAAAGTGTCGTGGCATTTTATCGGGCACTGCATATTGAACTCACGGTGTTGAGCCGAGCGTTGAAACTCTAACAGTGTGCATCCCACGCGTCAAAAATACATACTGTTGTATTTTCAACACACGGTGCTTAGCAGCGGGGCGACCACGGCCTACTGTGACATCGCTGAAATCACAATATTAGTATTAAAAACTTTCCCAAATTGTGATAAATGTATAAATCAAGTGATGTCACAGTTGGCCGTGCTCACCTGCTCGCCCGTTGGTAATGCAGTGCGCGATATTTGTACGTTCGACCGAACGTGGGCTAAAACAATCGACGGACGCAATCGCATGTAACGCATCCTGCGCAGGATATGACAAAGTCTACTAGTCTATGACACTTTTCTACGGGACAATTTGATGTTATTAGACAAAACACACACAGATAAACAAAAGGCAGAAAAGTGTGGTCTGTCAATCTGTTAATGCTGATAAAAAAAGATTATTAAAAAAAAATGTTACATGTGTTCGCTAGTCGTTTCACACACACGCACTCCCGTGCCAATCCAAAAGTCTGTAACTCAACTTTTAGTATTTTAGATTAACAACGCCCAATCAGTTTCTTTAAGTCTGTTTAGTACCCCTGAGCAACAATTTTTTCATTCAATGTATATTGTGCAAGAATATGGCAACCTAAAAAACACTGTTTAACGTTCAAATTAAACATGCTGAAAAATTGTAACAAAGCTTACAGTATCTCACATGTGGTTTTCAAAAGCTACAGTGTATTGGATTTTTCAGGGCAGCGCAGTCATATTAACTCCATGAGGTCAATGCAAACCATGTTTACAAACAAAATATCACGCCGAGATTTTTTCATACTGTATCTTCAGCGCACTGCTTAGCGCGGAGTTTTGAAAATCCAACAGTGTGTTTTTTCGACGCGTTGAGATGCACTGTTTCTCAAAGCTCGGTTCAACACAAGTACAAAACCACCGCGATATTTTTACCCGGCGAGCGTGGTCTTAGAATCGCAGATAAGCTGATGAATATATTGTACTACGTAGTCACGTTGCATTTGGATCAACTACATCTACGTCGTCGTCTTCCCTCATTCATATCGTACTAACAACATGAAGTAGCAATTAATTACCCATGTACTCAAGTATGTTGACTTTCCACTCATTTACGTCTTAATGCTTGTGCGGAACAGCCAATCACGCATGCACTTAAGGTTGTACTCAAAACATTTCACGAGCGCGTGTCAATCATTGCAATTTATACTTTATTTCAATGACATTCAGTGCACCAAAGAAAATATGCGCTTCGGAAATATTCGTCCATCTCCGGAAATACGAACGAGCGATGATTAGATCTAATAAAGAGCTATTACTACTATAGAAATACTTGCTTATTATTTATTACCGTGGGTGAGTTTTCGTGCTTTAACAAGTAGGTAAACTGTCAGAAAGGAAACTTCATACAAACGCCAAATGATAGGTGCACTACTACAAAGCGCAGCAGGACAGAACAAAAGTTAGAAGCTCTGTGGTATTTATTCTGTTGCGCGACGTTCGTGTTAGGACCAACACGAAGATTACCGAAGCGCAAAACTTTTCTGGTATAACTTTACGACTAATATCGCGCGCGCTCGTGAATTACAGGGACCTATAGACCCTGTGACACTTTAAGCACGATATGCCCTAATGCCACGACCTCTATGCAGGGCTGGTCTATGTTCGCCTCGTCCGTGACCAAGGCGGCCAAGACCGCTACTGAGAGCGCTGTGCGCTACGGAGGCATGGCTACTCAGAAGGTGTCAGAGATGGCTTCGACCGTTACCGAGAAGGTGAGGACATATAATTAAGTATTAGGTCTTTACCTATGAAATTGCCGTTTTGCAGTACTGGCCATTTCTAATCAAAATAATTTTTGTTTGGGTAAGAATTCTAATTTCAAATTAATTTTATTTTAAAAACATGGATTTTTTTTTCCAAAAGTAGTCATTTGTTTATTGATTAGTGTTACATTTTCATCGCATTTCAATCTTTTTCGTCATCATGGATACGTTAAAAATTTGAGTAATTATGGAATATGAGTACCGTCGTGGCAGCAACGCGGCACAAGCGGCACGCAACATCAACGACGTTTACGGAGCTAACACTACAAACCAACGCACCACCTGTTATTGGTTTGCTCGCTTCCGTTCTGGAAATTTCGACCTGAAAAATGAACCTCGCGGTCGTCCGAAGACTTTGGTCGACAATGACGAATTAAAGGCGATTGTGGAAGCTGATGATACACAATCTACGGCTGAATTAGCAGCAGCTTTCGACGTTAGCGTCAAAATAATATTGGTCCATTTGCGTCAAATTGGCAAGGTAAAAAAGCTTGACAAATGGGTGCCCCACGAACTCAATGATCGTCAGCGCGAAGTACGCGTCGAGACGTGCCTTGCACTGCTCAACAGACACACAAATGAAGGAATTTTGAACCGCATTGTTACCTGCGATGAAAAATGGATTCTGTTTGATAACCGCAAGCGCTCAGCAAGTTGGTTGGATCCTGGTTCAGCACCTAAACAATGCCCTAAACGAAAACTTACCCCTAGAAAAGTGATGGTCACTGTTTGGTGGTCTAGCGCCGGTGCGATTCATCACAGCTTCTTACCAAACGGGGTGAGCATTACTGCAGATGTGTACTGTGAAGAACTGAACACAATGATGGAGAAGCTGGCACATCTCCAACCAGCATTGGTCAATCGCTCGTCTCCGCTGCTCCTGCACGACAACGCGCGACCTCATACTGCACAGCAGACGGTCTCCAAGTTGCAAGAACTGGGGTTGGAAGCTCTCCGTCATCCGCCCTACTCACCAGACCTTGCGCCTACAGACTACTACTTTTTCCAGAATTTGGATAACTTCTTGGCGGGAAAAAAATTCAATACCCGAGAGGCAGTACAAAATGCCTTTGAAGAATTTGTTGCCTCCCGTCCAGCTGATTTCTTTAAGAAGGGCATCAATAAACTGCCACTGCGATGGCAAAGATGCATTGATTGCATGGGTGATTACTTCGATTAATACAAATAAAAAATACATGAAAAAAATTCGTTTAAATTTTTTCATACAAAACGGCAATTTCATAGGTAAAGACCTATTATTATTAATTAATTAATGTATCTAAATGGTAGATTAAGAAAGAAGATACATGACTTTTTAACCGACCAAAGAAAAAGGCTTAGGATCTCAATTCGACGCGTATATGTATGTATACAACATATAACATAATTAACGCAAGACCTCTTACACCCCATTAGAGAATTGAGTTAAAAGCATAAAACAATGACCAAAACTTTTATTGGTTTAAATAAACTAACTCGAAAAAGGAAACTTTATGCATTTAAAATAGAGTCTTATTGCCTAGAATTAAGATTTAATTTTCTTTGTCTCAATCCGTTGAAGTATGGCAAAAAAATATTTTTTGAAAAAAACAAACGCCCATATAAATTTTTTAAAGTCAGTCGTGAAAACCTACTTTCAAGACTTGCGTTTATTCTGTTACAGCTTGTATACCTACCTTCCTTCCTTACACTCTGACAGTCCATCCACATTCATTGCGTCATTTACGTTGTCGAGCAGATTAATTTTTCTAACCTATTGAGTCAATGGATTAGCAATGTCCTTTAAAATCCATCAGATTGTGATTGACGCAATTGTTTTTTTTTTTGTCTATTCTATTCACTTTAAACTGATAGGTCATCATTCTAGATTTTTTTATATTCTGTGCGTGATTTGATTGCATGACCTAAATTTTGAGCGAACTCGTTTTATTTAGAGCAGGTGCATACTATCCCGCATATTTTCCTCTTGGACAGGTTTAGATATCTGGGTCACATTGTGACAGACGACCTTAAAGATGACGAGGAGATAGAGAGGGAGCGCAGGGCTTTGGCTGTGAGAGGCAATATGCTCGCTTGCAGGTTCGCACGTTGCACCACAAAGGTGAAAATTACACTTTTTAAGGCGTTCTGCCAGTCACTCTACTCGAGTGGCCTGTGGGAGCAACATACGCAGGGATTCTGCACAGCTCTGCGCACCCAGTATAACAACGCTTTTAGGATGCTGTTGGGGCTGCCGAAACGCTGCAGTGCGTCTGGCATGTTTGCTGAAGCGCGTACGGATGGCTGTCAAGCCATCACGCGCAAGAAAGCTAACTCACTCCTGCACCGTCTACGAAGCAGCAGAAACAGCATCCTAAATGTTATTGCTGCCCGTTTTGACTGTCCTTTCCAAAATCATTAGATAAGGACGGCCATAGGCATCAGTTAGGTATAAGTACTAACAATACTAACATAGTTACACGTACATTTATACTATTAATATATTTTTTTGTTAATCGCACACTAATTATTTTTATGATTTCTGTGTTGTTTTTGAATTTTGTAACCTACATGGAGATTTCTTCTGATATAAATAAAATTGAATTGAATAAAATATTACATTGCCAGCTGGTGTTAACTTATTAAGAAAAAGCCATCCCCGTACAGCTGCAAAGTTGGGAAAAGGAATTAATAGCATTCCCTTACTTGGATCCATTGAAATCGTGTTACCCAGTAACTGGGTAGTGGAGGTCAGATAGGCAATCTCTCCATGTAAAATATTTGTATTTAGCTGCATCCGGTTAGACTGGACGCCGACCCCAACATAGTTGGGCAAAAGCTAGGGAGATGTGGATGATGATGACTTGGATCCATTGAAAACTAGTGTCAAACGCAGGTCAACACTCGCGGCGGTTGGAGCACCCTGGGCGGGACCACAGAACAGCGGCGAGGATCCAATGTAAGCGGCGCCAACTACCAGGCTTCGGGCTACGGGGCCATGAAGAGCTCGACCAGCGAGCCCTACAGCCAGTGGTACGTATGATAACACTTTGTAGCACGAACTGTTTTGCGGTCTTACTTCTTCACAAAAATTGAAGACTTTACAGTCATTCGAGTTACGAACGGACGTTAATATATATTGTATTCTGATTTCGGCTACTCAGAACACTCGTTTGTAAAATTGAAAACAACAGAAATAAAATTCAGTTCAAAATCAATCCATTTCCTGAATAAAAAGTGTAATACTCGAGACAAAATAAAAAATGGTATCTCATTCATTAAATAATAATTGAAACAATCTTTCATGTTGTGCATAAAAACTTATGGAAATCAAGTATTTTGACTGTAAAAGTACGTCTGTAAAATCAAGAAAATCAACGAAATCAACCAAATTTCGTAAAAGTATGGCCTATTATATAGTTTCAATTTCTTGGCATTTCGTGGTTTTGGCGTTCTTTGGACTTTCGTGTTAGAGAACGTATTGGTTCACATAACTTATTGACACGGGTGCACTCTGTTGGATTCTGAATGCTCGGCTCAACACTGAGAGTTGAAAATCGTGGGAACTGTGTCTTATTGTAACCAAAATCCTCGCATCATTTTCAGGAATGAGCAGCTTCCATACAAGGAGTCGGTGGCTACTCGCAACGTGGACGGGCGCGATCTGTCGCAGGTGGGCGTGCCCAGCCCCCCACCCGCCGCTAGGGCCGACGAGGACTGGGACTGGCTCAATCAGTAAACTGACCAGGTACTGATGACTGAGTTACGTTTGAAACTCAAATCATGATCATCATCATTTTAGCCGAAAGACGTCCACTGCACCCAAGCACCGCCAATTTTGCCGGTTCTTTTTTTAGGGGTTTACCATAATCGCCACGCTTGGCAGGCGGGTTGGCGATCGCAGTATGGTGATAAAATACATAGAGAACGCTGCTGCCCATTCTGTAGTAAGTCCCTTAGTTTCCTTTTACGACACCCACGGGAAGAAATGGGGTGGTGCTATTCTTTACGTCCGGCACCACACGGGATGAAACTCAAATAATACCAGCCTTTTACTGTCCCACTTCAGAATAAAGGCCTTTTCTCATACAGCACGAGCATTGTTCACCACGCTTCCTCAAAAATCTTAAGTCTTAGAAAAACTGTCAGCATCATAGGCCTCTCCTTCAAGCACCGCCACTTCGATCGGTTCTGTGCCTCCAGCGGATTTCTGCGGCTTCACCAGGCTATCGGTCAACCTTGTGGGAGGCCTTCCAGTACGTGGTCACCACTCCAGAAGATTTCGGCCCCATTGGCCATCTGTTCTGCGAGCAAAGTGCCCTGGCCACTGCCACTTAAGTTTGGCAATTCTTCGGGCTGTGTCAGTCGCTTGGTTCTTCTGCGGATCTCTTCATTTTTGATTCGTTCTGGTAGGGTAGCTCCAAGCATAGCCCTCTCCATTATCCTTTTAGCCTTCTAATGAGAGCCATTGTGTGCGACCACGTTTCTGTGCCATATGTCATCACTGGCAACACGCACTGGACAAAGACCTTCGTCTTGAGACACTGCGGTATGTGAGAGAGAAGATATTGCGTAGCTTCCCGGAAGCTGTCCAGCCGAGAGGACTTTACCGACCGAACTTGCACGGAGATAAGAAATGTGGGCAGAAACAAAAGTCCCGTTCAGTTGCGCACAGGAGAGAATCTTTTCGTTTTTAAAAGGTTGCACCTTGATTGTGAAACACTTATCATGATAACAAGTGGCTTGTGGAAAAGTACTAACAGCCGCACGGGTCGATCGATCAGGTTAAGCTACGCTTGCCGCGGTTGGTCCGGGGATGGGGATCATACTACCCAATTAGAGTATTGAGCTAAAAGTATAACACATTAAACAAATCTTATTTATTTTAAAGCGAACTGTTATTATTAAGAAAAACGTGCTAACTCAAGTATTACTTTATGCATTTCAAATAAGATTAAATTTTCTTTGGCGCACTCAGCGGTAGGTATGGGTAAACCATAATTATTTGAAAAAAACACCTATATTAAAAGTTACTGACATCGATTCAGTGTCGATTAGGATCAAACTACTTTTAGGACTTGCGTTTATTTTGGTTAGGGTTGCGGCAACATTTTCTAGAAGAAGTAGAGTATTTCTGATTTCAGAGAGAGTAAATAAAGAGTACAGATTAATAAAATAGAGTACCTAGTACCTACCATTTATGCATTTATGTGTCTGTATTTTCTAGTTTTTGCGGTACAAACATCCTAATTCTACTTCGTTAAAATTGTTATTTGTTATGCAAGGCTGCAAAATTGTTTTTTGGCGCGAGTACTGGTATTGAAAGCTGAGTGTGGCAAGGGTTTCAAAGGTACGAGACGCAGAATACCTTTTCTGCCGAGCGAAACACAGAATTTTTCACCTCACTACAGCGGGGAGAAAGCTAGGTGCAAGAAAAACAGCCTCAATAATATATTAAATTACTGTAGTTCAATGAAGTATGATAATATTGCATTGTAGTCTTCGAAAACGTTTTCACGCCTTTAAAATGTTTCCATGCATTTAACAAATTGTACGCTTTTATGTACTTTTCGCGCGATTTTCCCGGAAGATAACTCAATTCGGAATTATGTACCGCTTGCACTAGCTCTGTAGGTGTCAAATTTATATCTTTATCGCTGCTGAAATCGCTCATCACATATTTTATGATTTCTTACGATTTTATCAAAAACAAACAAAAATTATGGAAAGTAAATTGAATTGAGACGAAAAATTAAAAGTTTCCTTTTTCATGCAGTCTTGCTGGCCAGTGAGATGATTCTAAAAATGGGGTTGGCGCACTGACATTCAAGTGTTATTGTATTTTCAGTGGAGGACTGGCTGTTTAGAAAATTATTGAATAGAAAGGTTCGAATTTTAAAAGTATTTTGGCGTACTCCTACTCTATTAGTGTTATAGATTATATAGTACACCAATAAGAAAAAGTGTACGGTTGGCAACCCTAATTCTGTTACACCTTGTATACCGATACCTCAGAAAGCACGTAAAGCCGCTGGTCCCGGCTGTCATTTGTGGATCTGTAACAGTTTTTGTGGGTCGTCAGAAGACCGAAAGTCTGGCAACCACTTATCTTACCTTATATATCTTACCTTATTGTGCTTAAAACATTTTAAAAGAGTAACGGTGGAGTTTCTTGCCCATTCTTCTCCATACGAAACTACATTTTGGAAGGGGCGCCTAGAATCAATTTTATTTTAATGTACATGTTGACGTTCAAAACTGCCTATTTGAAATAAATGCTTTGACTTCGACTTTACCAAGAACTATCTCGCTACTTGTAAAATAATCAAAATGTAAAATATTCAGCTGCATCTGGTTAGACTGGAAGCTGACCCCAATATAGTTGGGAAAAGGCTAGGCAGACACACATTACTGCTAATTTCTTTCAACGCACTTCACTCTTTTCATTTACAGAATATGTGTGTCTTTACGTCTGTGGTAAATAAATGTATATTCCTTCTATCTTTTATTTATATAATCCCGGTACTAATGAGACTGTTCTCCATTCTTCCAGGGGGTTCGCTCTGCTCCCCATCAGCTGAGCAAGGAGAGTTAGTGACGGCCGTACTTCCTACTATAGTTTGACATCGTCCAAAGTGTCCATCATTGTTTCAAAAAAACGGAAATTACGCTAATAAAAGTAAGAAGAAATTGATTTACATTTTAGCCTGAATCGTAATAGGGTGTCCTACAAAACTCCCTTAAGGCTCCCGCAAAAAGGGGCGACGCGACGACCCAGTTCTTTACTAAAAAAAGTTTAATTTTTTTCGCAAAGTTTCAGTTCTTTCGACTACAAATTATGAAACCTGTGGACGCTGTCTAATTATACCATTAAGTTCCATTATCTCCTCTTTCTACCCCGGCTAAATTCAAATTGACCCAATCTAAAAGAAATATACAGTTTTAGTTGTAGGGTATTTGGCAATTCGATATACATTGACGGTTTTGTTTCATAATTCTTGAGTGATTTAAATAGTAATGCGTCAGTGTACTCGAAATTTTTTATCAATTAGGAAACAGTGGAAGTTTTTTTTTTCTAATGACTGCTGTTTATGGAGAAACCATCTCGAAAAGCCTGTGTTCGTTGAGGCTATGCCTGGTTCAGGTAGATGTGATAAGGAAATCTCTGTTTTAATTTTCTTCCGTTTTCTACTATTCGGTCAGTGTAAGGTTGTATGTTGATTAGAACATGATTCGCGACCGGTCTATACAGTATTATAATCAATAAAATAATTATTACATCCCTCTAAGTTCATTTAATCCCATTGAATAACTTTTCCGCGAAATAGTCATTCAGTGCGATTAAATTAAAGAAATTAAAGGGTTTTAATTGATGATATTTTATTATTATAATTATGTAAATATATACGTAAAACTTTCGCGAAATCATTTTTTTCTACATACTGCCTGAAACTGAACTACATATCTTAAAACAGCTTTAGAGCATCCACTTTAACATAGACATCAGGCATTAGAAACAGTACGAGTCCACAATCAAAATACATTTTTTTTCATATTTTCGTACTTTATTACACTGTCAATTTGCTCAATCACTCAAGTCCTTACTCAAAACCAAATTATTTAATTATAGTTGAATAAAACCTGTATGTATAAATATTAAAATAGTTTAAAAAACTCGATTTAGGACATTTTATAAATAATATATACATATATTGAATAATTTTATCATTCTGTCCATATTTGGTGCCACATTAAGTTTTTAGTTGGATATCATTTTAATGTATATTGCTTAAAAAAGGCCCCGACAAGTTCGTGCGCTATTTTATAAGCTGTATCGCTCGTCCGATTATTGTGGGGTTTGTATTTACATAAGACTGTATAACACTTTGTAACTTCCACCCTTTCAATTTCCTTTCCCTGAATTGCGATTGTAACCTGTAGCCCTTTCGGACGAGCTCGCTCTAGTAGCTATACTGGCCTATATATGTTAATCACTGGGCCTATATTTATTAGTATAAAATGTAGATTTAAGGATGTGTTTTAAAGTTCGCACGTCGGCCGCCGTTAATTGAAGACGTAGTCTGATTTTAATGGTAGGCCACATACATGGAGTGATTTGAAACTTGTTATGTGGTACTGTGCCTCAGCCGGTACTGTTGGAACTAAAAATATCATTGTAATGTGTGATTATAGCTTGTATTTGTTTATGTTTGTGAAATCGCGCCCGGTATGTAAGACATAACTCACCTTATTACAAAACAATGTTTTTTATTTAGCTCAGGTTTAAACCACCAAGCCAGTTTTTCAATAAAATACGTATCGAAATTCAGTTCTTTTTGCAAAGAACTTTGCCTAAATAGAAATAAAGTTGAAAATGCTAAAACTGGTCAGAGTTTTAGGCTAGTACTAAAGTTAAATCGCGTTTTGTAATAAGAAGGATCAAGTTATGCTCTGAAAGGTCATCACAATTCGTCTTTTAGTTGGTACTATAAGACAAATTGTATTGGTATACCGGTTGCATTTCGTTCAGCAGATTTCTCAAAACAAAAGCTTCTTAAATGAGCCCTGTTTAACAAAGACCAGAGAAAAAGATTCCATTTTTTATTATCGTATAAGTTTTTAGCAAATTTTTAAAGTACCAGGTACCTTAGTTTTATATTTTTTTAGGCATAATACTGCAATTGCAAAGTGTCTCATATTATATGTATATCATGTCTTTTCAGATATATTATTTTAATTTATTTTTGTATAACTTTTTTGATGTTTAGTAAATAAAATTGTAATCTCTCAAATAATATTTTAACTAACATTTTCTGTTGTATTTCTCTTATCTTTTTGTGTTGTTGCCCGACGTCGATAGATGAAACCATAAGAACTATAATATTTTATATCTGCCTACCCATCACTTGACTGTCTTCCTGTAATTCTTAATATCATAAACAAAAATATTCAAATAATATTTACTATTTCGGAAAAAAATATCTAAAATTTTTGATATCTCTATTAATTATTTATCTATCGGCTTTGATAAAGCCTTGCCCGGTCTGACCTGTGTGATCAAAAAAATTAGTCATAAAACAAAACAAACACCTATTACAAATACCTATTGTTTCATAGTTGTAAAAAAAATAAGTGACTATAAAGAAAGCTGGTCAAGGTCTTTAAAAGTCCCCAATAATAATATAGAATAATTATCAATCCCGTCAGGTAAGGTACAGATTTTAAGTTTATAAAACATTATTATATTATATTTTTAGCCCAACTTTAATTTATTATTTTCTACCATATAAGTTTAAATTTACATTTATGTACAAATATTTTATTATTTTTAAGACTCTGTATGATTATTTACTATTAGGCAATTTTACTTTATATGGCTCATCTGAGTTTACGGTACGAACAAGATTATGTTTCGAAAACTATGCCGAAATTAATTTTATGTAATTATTTCAATAAACTAGAATAAACATATTTTTGTTTCATTTCATACCCAAACAAACAAGGATTCACATTATTTTCAGTCACCACGACAGTGTGGCAATGCTATTGAAGTGTATAAACAAGAAACATCTCAAAAAACAATTTGACGTAGTTCCAACTTCTACCAAAACAAAGAACCAACTATGTTTTAAAAGCAGTTGTGATGAAATTAAATGCACTAAGTAAAGTGCCCGTCTGAGGTCGAGCTCACGACATACAACTCGATAAGTCGGGGCCGTTACCACTGCGCCACCACTGCTTTGTATTTCTAAGAACATGTGACATCCACCACCGGGCCAGCGTGATGAATTATGGCCAACTCTCACTCACAGAGTTGAGGCCTGTGTCCTAGCAGTGGGAACAATATTATGTTGATTGTATCAAACGAATCCAAATTTTCAAATGTCCTTTTCAATTTCAAACGGCGACATTACAGCTCCTGAAATATAAAGCTAGGATGTTTTGTGTATTTTTAATTATTTTGACTAATTCTTATCTATGTTTTACAAAAAACTTCAAACCTCTGCAATGCTTTTCAGCGAGATATCGGCGATAATGTGTTTTTCACCGTTTCAATGGCGCGGCCATGTGGTTTTAGTCTTACAGCTCCTGAAATATAAACCTAGGATTTTTTGTTGTATTTTTTAAAGTTTTGAAAAATCAAATCTGGGTTTTACAAAATCTTCAGACGTCTGCTATGCTTTTTCAGTGAGATACCGGCGATATCGTGGTTTTCACCGTTTCAATGTCGCGGCCATGTGTTTATAGTCTTACAGCTCCTAAAATATAATTAACTATATTTTTCCAATTTTTTTACTAATCGAATCTATCTTTTACTTAAATTTCAGGTCTCTGCAACGCTCAGTTTTAAAGATCTCGGTGGCCGTGCGGTTTTCCGCGTTTCAATGGCGTGGCCACGTTCAAACCCTTATAACTTTTTAACCATAACTTTGACAAATTTATGGTTTTGGGAATCGACTTTTACAAATTTTTACAAAATCTTGGTAGATTTGTTTTTTATATCGCCGTGGCCGCGCCATTAAAACGGACACAATTTTCAAATGTCGCACATACTATCTAGCAAAATCAGTCCAAATAGATTTAAAGTTTAAGTTAACTGTCCTGTTGGAGTGGGAGATAGAAATACAAACAGTAAATTTTCTTTAACAAACAAAAATTATGCCAGTGTTTACAAATTAAATAATTTTGAGAAGATAAATCAATACAAAAGAGAAAGCAAATGCATGTAGCTGAGATGTGAATGTTAAGAGGGATGTGTGGTGTTACACGAATGGTTAGAATAAGAAATGAGTACATAAGAGGAAGTCTGCTGAAAGCGGCACCGATAGCTGAAAAGTTGTTTGGTAACCGGTTTTCATGGTAAAGGCTTGTGATTCTGAGGAATGAGGAAAATATCGTGTGAATGATGACATGGTTAGAAAGGGTGTGACTACGAATATGACGACTGATATAGAAGTGAGGAAGCAAAAGACATGTTGCGCCAACCCCAAATAAATTGGTACCTATAAGGTAATGAGAATGACGATCATGAATGAATGACGAAATGAATACAAAAGACTAAAGTAATATTTTATAACAGCACCCTAATTGCGTAACTCACGATTAATCATAATCTATTTCGTTTTGAAACAGATGGCTAAACTATTGCTTCATATGTTCGAAAAGTGTGTCTGCTCAGCAACGTAAATAACGCAATGAATATTGTTGAACTGTCAAAATGAAACCAATTATGATTAATCGCGTGTTACGCAATTAGGGTGCGGGTTATTCAAATGAGTACCTATATGTTTTTTGTATGTTATATTATGTGAGTTGAGTATGTATGTGTGTGTGATGGGAGACAGGCATATAGCTTACTGGCTTCAACTTTCTGAGTAACTGACCGACTCATTGATAATTCAAAATTGCCTGTAACTGTAAATGGTTTAATTGAAATGCTTTGAATATGAGTTTCATTATGTATCTTGGTACGTTTTGACGTTTACCCAGAAGCCTCAATGACCCACGCTAGCAATGTTTATTTGAGGGTAAGTGCGGGCAGGCGGTCTACTAGTGTATGGAGAAGTATGATAGCTTACACACATACATAACTTACACACCTCGACACCTTTCATAGTGATTTCGTTGATTCTAATTAAAGCCACCGGGCCCGATAAAGATTGCTGAACTAAACTGGCTTTCACCCCGGTTTTGCCATATAGGTATCTACTCTTCGGTCGCCACAACACTCCGGCTAGCCATCACCTTCCACCCTAATTACGTAACACACTATGAATCAGAATATGAATCATTTTGAAATATATTGTTAATCCATTGTTACAAATGTTCGAAAAATTTGTCTGCTCAACAACGTAAATAGGTGACGCAATGAATGTTGTTGGACTTTCAAAATGAAAGCCATTCCTACTGTTAGTGTATTTCACTAACACTAACAGTAGGTAGGCGACACCTGCCCATCTATTCTGTTAAAATCTCACCGTGAGAACCTATTTGAAGTGAGCTGTCATTCCGTCTGGCACTAGCGATTGATACTACTAAAGTGATGACAGCTCACTTCACCCATGTTATCACGGTGAGATTTTTACAGAATAGCACTACTGATATTTGTTTGAATGGTCTTAGGAAAACGTAAACTATTCAAAGCGGGGTAAAATTAATGACTCACAGTGGTGACGAACACAATTCAAGCCTGAAAGAAACCCCAAACTTTTTTCATTTATAACAGTATACATATCCTTCATCAAAATATTGCTGGACTCTTGAGTAAAAGCCTCAGAACACATATACTCCTGGTAAAAGCGATACCTACGCTTACTGTGTATTTGGAAGAACTACAAAATAGTAAAAAACAGATCGATACTATATGCATTATGGAACATTTTATGACACCTGAACTATTAAGAATATTGATAAATAAATGCTATTACTCACTACAGGAATATTTGGACGATAATTCTATGATTACTGCTTCAGAAAATTGTACCTACTTATCCTCACCTATTTTGACGATTTAGAATTAGAAGGCATGTAACTTTAATCTATTTGACATTTGTAATGAAATTGACTCCATTTTCTTCAATTTGTATGGTTAAGTATGTACCTATACCTAGGCATTGATATTGTTTTTATATAAATTCGACAATGCTAATTATAGTATATTTTATAACGTGGGACTAAACGAAGCCATTATATACCAGAGGTGGTTACACTCGACAAAAATTCTGAAATTTTCGCGGTCATTTTTTTCTTCTAAACCAGTCACAGATTAACAATTTTAAAGACATGGCGCCACCTTGGCAAAAAATATGGAACTAAAACTCTCAACATTTTCGCAATGAAGATAATAAAATTATGGTCCACACTCCACATATTATAGTATATTTACTGGCTGTTTGAGTTTGTCTATGTCAAATGAACGAAATTAAAAAACGAATTACTTTTATAAATGTCTGGTGTTTTTACTCCGCTTCGTAGGGCTATATTGGTGTCTTTTTAGAGCATGAGAAGTGAAAAATATATTTGTACGCCTTTGGGCAAAACATAAAGGATCTACCTACCTACCTATCTGTAACATCTCGCAAACTATTGTAATTTGACCTATGTTTACAAATAAAGCATTCTGATTCTAAATAAATGCCATAATCCCCCTTATTTACAAACGTTGCTTAAAGTTAAATTATGATTTAGCGACTGTTTAACCATACATTTTTGACTTTTAATCATCTCATAACTTTAAGCAGCGTTTATAAATAAGAGGGATTATGTTATGTTAGCCCGCGAAATTCAAATTCAATCTAATAAAATCAAATCAAATTTTTCTTACGTGTTCAGCTATTTGCAGCACCCTAATTGCGTAACACGCGATTAGCGCAGTTCAAAAATATTCATTGCGTTATTTACGTTGCTGAGCAGACACATTTTTCTAACATATGAAGCAATGGTTTAGCCATCTGTTTCAAAACGAAACAGATTATGATTAATCGTGAGTTACGCAATTAGGGTGCTGGGCAGTGCCCAACACACTGGTGTGTTGATTAAAATATGATGCGCGACCGTAACAAATCTTTACATAATCAAAATAATTAAAATCATCAATACAACCCTCTAAGTTCATTGATACCATTGGAAATGAATAATATTTTATTCAACATACTTATCCAACATACAATACAGCTTGACCTGCAAACTAGTTCAAACGTAAGATATTTTTAATTACGCGGGCCACTCTGGCGCTTCCACCTTAAGGTTTTAAATAAATTAAACTAGCGAACACTAAATTATATATAATTTAGTCTAAACAAGTCATTCAAAGACGACAAAATTGATTTTAATTTCTACATTGTTCACCGTTTTCTACCTTATTTTTTACCCTGGTACCACAATATTTTCGAATGAGCGGAGCGAGTTGGTTAGTCCTTCAGCAGGGCTGCCAGATAATATAATTGGAAACAAAATGTATATAATTATTTGATCATCTTCTTTACACTGTTTGTTTAGCAGGTTGCTTTGTGCTTTGATCCAAGAAAAATCATATAAATGTAAGTAGTAGTAATAAGTGAACTTGTTGTTTTCACATTGCACAACTTCCGTTATTTCGCTAATGTTCAAAAATTAAAAACTTTGAAGTAACATTCAATACCAGACACTACCCAGTATCTGGTACCTAGTATTAAAGATTTACTGATCTGACTGCCTGAGCTACCTGCTTTTGGTACTGTTTAAAAATGAATTACCGTCCTAAACCCTTGATTGTGTCAATTGGGATACTGCTAGTTGCTCAATTCAGATGTCGCTACTATCCCGCGATCCCATTACTGCCACTTGCTTACTTCAGATGTCACTACTATCCCGCGTCTAAGAATTTGACCGCTAGCTGAGCTGTTACTAGCCATATATTTTTTTGTAAACAAACGTCTTGTTGTATGCATAATTAATGATTAGCCCGGCTGCGCGGCTGGCAAATGCCAGAGATGTTAAAAGACAGAAACTGTGGACAACACAATCTTCAAAAATAAATTGGAAACCCGATATTTAGTCAAAATTATTGTGCTCTTTCCTTTTTAAACCCAAAGACGTTAATACAAACGCTCCCCAGAGAACTTAGTCTATTTTCATAGCCCATAGGTACTTGTGTTGTTGTAAGAAAAAGTAATTGTTCAGCAGTTTTTTTATGTAATAAAATGATTTTGTATGTCTGAGACCCAGCGGTATATTAAAGGTTCGCTCCACTGGCAGCCCTATCTGTCACTGAGTCACCGACGACGACGACCGACCGACTCTCTGTCAGTTCAGCACAGTCGAGCATAGTGTTGCGTTCAATGACGTTACTGACATTCGTAAAATATAAGCTAAATTAAACGTCCATTTTATTATATTGTGAGAAAATGGATCGCTTGCGAGTGCGTGTGAACTTTAAATATATAACCAGTGTGTTCCTTTTGGTTTTTGCTGTCAGCCAGTCTACGAAAGGTATGTCGCAACTTTCCTGCCCACGTAATGAAAACAAGGCATCTTTTTATTTAAGTTAAGATTCTTTCTTTGACTGAATGCAGTTCCGTGTAAAACTTTTGCATTCCTACCTATGACGTGAACGACACATCGTGATCGTATCTTGCCGCGTTTATTATTTCTCGAAACTTTTGTTTAACAGAAAATAGTTTGTAGGTCACGTTATTATTATCGTTTTAAACTTAGAAAGAAGCGAAGAAAACCTTGAAAGCCTCTAGGCTGTTTTTTTTTTACTAGCAGGTTTCAATACGTCATCTGTAGTGATTAAATTGTTCGCTCTGAGACATTTGTATTGAGTTATTTTGAACAACTTGTTGCTTTCGGAAGCATGTCTTTTCAGAGCAAATTGTGTGCACCTGTCACAAACTTTTCACACCTTCTTGCATTATAGGTCGTTCACGTATTCAACAGGTTGAATTATGGTCGAGTCTCACAATAATATGAAATTCTTTGAACAGTGGCTAATTATCTCTTTGATAAAATGAACGCAAGGAAATTGTACACAACTGTTCTGTAAATCTCATCATTAGTTGATAAAAGTAAGGTGACTGAATAAAATTACTTTGAGAAAATATTCTGTCATTGAAGGTATACACCAAATTGTTTATCTATATATTTTTGTGAATCATACATTTTGTACTTACACCTTTTTACCAAAATTATGCGCATGTAGTTGGAGTATGGAAATTGGCACAGCTAATATGTATATGGAGAAGGAGTACAGAGAGCTAATATTTTTATATAATAATGCATTTAGTTTTAAATGAATTATGGTTGAATTTCGCCCACTGGCCGACCACTAGCAGTTTTAAAAGTAGAATGTCTGCAGCTGCATATTGAATATTAAAATGTATTTTGGTGTGCTAAAGGCAATACTTATTGGCTAACATATCCTGGATGCAATTGTTACATTGCCTAACACTAGTTGCTCTTGAACGGCTGTGTATAGCTTTAATGTTGAGTATTAGCTCTCTAATGGTGGGGCTTGTGGCTAAGCGATAACAGCTTCACGGGTTGAATGATCAGGTTAAGCTATGCTTGGTGCTGTTGGTCTGTGGTTTGGTTACCAGCTTTACATACCAAGACCCCTCCTTGCTGCGTAGAGCCCATTGACTGTTTGGTTCAGCCTGTCATTTGTGGTTCTTTAAGGTTTTCAGAAGCCGGAACGTCTGACAACCAGTCTTACCAAGGGTATCGGATTACCCAGTTGGTGGGTTGTGTAGGTTAGATAGACAGTTGTTCAATGTGAATTACTGGTATTCAGCTGCATCTGGTCTGGCTGGAAGCCGACCCCAACACTGGCTGTAAAAAAAATCTGCATGATTACTACATGCGCTTTGATGCTGAGTAGCGTATACCAGCCCATATTCCCTATTAACAATGTCCCACAATTTTTCCAAAGAATATAACGATTTACAAGTTTGTAGAGAAACAAATTAGTATGACCGTCCTCACAAATATATATGACTTGTTGAGATTGACAAACCACTTGTGTGGGTAGCTAAGGATAAAGCGTATATTTTTTATTTCTTGTTCTGTTTCATTAATATGCGCTTATCTGGTTTTGTATAATGTATTTTTCCTCATAATACATTAAAAAAAATTAATTACCTCAGTCATTGCATAGATTGGTTATCCTCGTTTTTAAAAAAGTTTATTTCTCCTGTGTATGTTCACCAGATTTAAAAATATTTTTTATGACTCCTTAACATTTCTCCAGACCCTGGATTTGAAAGGCGTATGAGTGGCCGAAGCTGACTCGTAGAGGTCCGTTAGGCGTTTTTATTTAAATAAGGCACAAACCGCAGATTTATCCCTGTTCGCACTATGCAAATGCACCCAAAGACAACCCACGGTTGGTGTAGGACTATTGCAGGATATGGAATCAAGATATTAGATTATTTATTTAGATGGCTAAACTGAATTGGGTATTTAGGACTACTGAAAGACTACAACCCCTGCCTGACCAATGTTTTATATGAATAACACAGATAAAATGACAGTGTGGGTGATTTGCACACCCAATAATGGACCCCTGAAAACGCTCACTAGCACATAGTGCCGTAAAGACATGGGGGAAACATGTCCTGCAGTGCTTATGACGAGTGGAGAGGTAATCCACCGCTATCAGGATAATTCCGGAAGTACAGTCAACATACCTACCGTCCAATGGGTTCTTGAAGCACCTTATTGTGGCAGCCGTACTGTTAATATGCAGTAATATACAAAAAAAATTGACTAATCCGTTTTTATCGCTCACTCAAATCCATGAATTCCATATTATCTCATCAGGATGGACCAGATGGATTAGGTATGTAAATTTATTATCAGCAATTGACAGGAATCCAGCATGGAAAATGTGATAATTTTAAAAGCTAGGATGTCAGTATCTGCCATAACAACTAAAATGACCTATTTTTTTGCAATTTTTTAAATTATTTTTGTTAATGTTACCTACATTTTATATTAATGGTGGTGGTTTTCTTTGGCGAACGAAACATCTTAGAGACTACTTCTTTTAGTTACGGTACGAACCCACACCAATTCGTAACCTCTACTTGCTATGTAAACAACAGTGAAGTATCAGAACATCATCAAGATACACAATGATATAAAAAAATTAAGAAGAAAGAAAAAGTATTTATTGTCACTCGCACAGGAAGATCACATAGGTACTAAACTAAACACACTATCGTACAAAAATTATAAAAAACAAACTTGGAAGTAAAAAACAATACAGAAAGTCCTGCACGAGGCCAAAAGGCTCCTACCTCAGCATGATGCTGCGACATTTAAAAACTACCCAAGCAAAGTTAAGAAAATTTATATGGCACCACCCAAGCCAGAAATAAATATGCTAAATCGAGTCACGGAGATATCGCGGAACGTACAATACAAAAAAAAAATTACAGACGAATGGAGAACCAACTCCTTTATTAAGGAGTCGATTTTTAAGAAAAGCATTGTTTAAATAAGGTACAATAACTCCCTCTTTTTCATCAATTAAGTACCAACAAACCCAATCGTCACTTAATTTTGAAAACATTTTATCATAATATAAAGCTCAAACAAGCTTAGCTTTAGATGAATTTGTTTTGAGTTGTTTGTTGGTCTTGCAAAGACTGAAAACTGGATAACACTATATAACAGGACTCATCCTCACTAAGCTTATGTTGCAGCTAAAAATATCAGTAAGTATATATCTGTGCCCATTTACTACCATTGTGGTTAGTTAATAGTAGTCATTAACATCATAACTGCCTTTATCGACGCCTTGCACCGATTGAAACTTATAAACAGTAATGAATGAGTTAATGACTTATTATTCATTCCGTCTTGTCATAAACTGATGACTTCCATACTAATCACAGTATAAACACGCCATTTAAATAAAAAATCGTTTATTTCAGACTATTCTTGTCCATATTTTTAACCGCCGACTCAAAAAGAGGGGTGTTATAAGTTTGACTGGTATGTGTTGTTATAGGGTGCTGCTGCAGAGATTATATCACAAAAAAGTCATTCAATGGGATTAAATAAACTTAGAGGGTTCAATTTATGATAACACTGATTATAATAGGGTATTTTACTCCGTGAGCAAAAAACTAAAAATATGAGATGGGTTAGGTAAAAGGCAGTCGGAAAATGTTAGTTTTAGTCCATGAAATAACAAAATAAATTTTAAAATTCAATTCAAAGATTTCAGTTTTTTAAATCTGTTTCTGAACACCATGAAATAGTAGCCGTCATGTTATTACGTCATACCGCTGTTTAAACTAATCAACTGAACAACTTTGTACTGTTATTATTTTCGTATCCAAAGTATTTTTTATTGAAATAATATCTTACATTCAGGAACAACAAACCAACGAAAAGTAGAATAATAACATTCGTTTTTTATTTTTAATAAATATCTTACAAAATATCAGCGCGTTTGTTTACACAGCAAACTGATGTCACACCTACAGAGCAATATGGCGTCCACCACGTCCAGAATTTTCGTCAAATTACGCGTGAAATATGAAAATTTAAAATTTTAAGGTGAATGCGCAGTGGTAGACCGCGAAATTCAAATTTTCTTACGTTTTTGCAATTTTCAGGTCAGTATCAGGTTGTATCCTGATCAAAATGTGATTTGCGAATATAACAGGTACGTGTTTACAGATTATAGTCATTAGAATGTCTAATATATCTCTTATAAGTTAGATTTCTTCCACAAGCACTTTTCCATAAGAAATTTGTTCTTATGGAACAAATCTAACTTAGAAAGATGTATTTATTGATTCTAATGATTATAAATCTGTAAATACGTACATGTTATAGTCGCAAATCATATTTTGATCAAGTAACAAGCTGACACTCTCCTGAAAATTGCAAAAAACGTAACAAAATTTGAATTTCGCGCTCTACCACTGCGCATTCACCTTAATGCATTTTTATGGCACTAAACGATTAAATAAAAATGTTATGTTTTTTTAAGTGGTTTGTTAGCATTTTAGAATCTGATTGAGACACTTTTCAAAAATGGGTGTAATACCCTGTTCTGTAAAGCCATATTTTTTATGGTCGCTAATCATATTCTAATCAACATTCAGTCTGATAGTGATCTGCAAATTTAATTAAACCATTTAGATCAACCCTTTGGAATGGGCAACTATTCTGACTAACTGACTGACTTTTTTTCAATTCAGGCACTTTTGAATTGACAAAGGGGTACATCTATAATCATCATCTTTAAGATAAAAGAGTAACTTTGAGTTTCTTGCCGGCTCTTCTCCATAGGAAGCGACAAATTGAAACCGTGCACCTACCTTCTGACGTTTCCTAAGTGCCCATGCTGGTTTATGTGAAATAAAATATTTTAATTTTATACGGAGAAGAACGGGCAAGAAACTTCAAGGACATTCTTTTAAATCAAGACATTACAAAATCTTGGGTACAATAATCTTGTTGCTTCCTTAAGATGAACCTAGTCCACATTTTTTGCATACAAACTTCGGTAGTGTTTTACTCCACTGTCTGACATGGCACATCCAAAGTAAAATATGATATCGTTTTGTCTCATTATTAATATTGTCTGTACGGAAACAGAATACTAAAATAAAAAAAACCCATTAAAATGTTAGGAGCCAACAAAGATTCGTTTGACTTGCTAATTTTACTTAACTTTGGGCGTGTTTAAGTAATAATAGAAGTGTAAAATCTCCAAAACCAAGTCGGTACCGACAAAGTTCAATTATCGAAAAGTTCAATAAATTTTATTGGTCATTGATTTATGCATTGGCTTTTTCATAAAACCCGATCTTCCAAAGGACTTATCTCAATTTTTTCGCGTTTTTTTTACTATAAATGATCCTGCATCTCACTCAATAACGTTGTGCGAGTAGACTAGCGTCTAACTGCTCATCACTGATACTATATCTGTCGGACACGAAGCCTGGTGAGACAGCGTGATTTTTAGCCAGGCCCACCAGAGAGTTCGAGCCCGCGACTAGGTTCCCCTTAGTGAGAACACTATAAAAAAATGTAGAACCAATTCTTAATACAACCCTACCCTCAGTTCTTTGATTCTTCTGACATAGGACAGTATTTATCTAAATCATCTTTATTCATAGCCAAAACATATGGTTAAATTTTTCAGAGATCCATAAACAATTAACTCTATAAATTTCAGTTAGCGAAATACCATATTGTTTTTGTAGATGTTTTTTCTGCATGCTTGAGGTCGTTGAGCTGAGACCAGGACCTCTTGCCATTGCGGCGCGGACGACAAGCTGTGGTGACGTAAGAAGGAGCTCGTAAACTCAAGGTTGCAACGTCTTCCTCGGGTTTTTATATTATATCTAATGTATTTTGCGCTTGAGAGGAGGTCGTCGCTAAATAATATCAACCGCACGGGTCGATCGAAGGTTAAGTTACGCTTACCGCGGTCGGTTCGTGGATGGCTGACCATCGATGCCATATCGAGACTGCTCACTATAGAGTATGTCAAAGATCCATGAAATACAGCCGGGACCAACGGCTGAATGTGCTTACCGAACTAAACTAGGCTAAGAGTCAGCACTTTTTGATCGGCAAAATTACAAAAGTTACAGTCGCCGCCTTCCACCTCTTCGTAGTGGAAAGCAAGCTGGAAAGAAGTGACGCAAAAAACTCTCCAGCAGCACAGCTGTCTGTTCAGTAGAAGAAATTGATTCTATACAATAATTGATAATACTAACGAAACATTTTTTAATTTTATAATTTTCCATAATAATATGGCAGCTAACACACGCCAATCTACAAACAAAAACATTGAAAACTACACTATGTCAAGCAGAAATAAAAAATTGTGAACAGAACTTAATTAATACCTACAGTCTACACATAGTTAGGGCATTCAGGCGATGATCTGGATTCCTTTGGACTCGGTTTCTGCTTTACTTAGAACAAGCATTTCAATACAATCGGCAGATTAAAATGCGTCACTGTTTACGAGAATTCCATAAGCGTTAACGTCAATATCTGGGGCAGCCTACGCAAGTTGCTTGTTGTGACGGGCCTGTCATTTCCCAGGAATACTTTCTTCTCTTAACCCAATTAGAAAGTACGAGATCTTTTCCATACACATGGGTTATTTTCGTTAACTTTTCGCTGTTTTCAACCAGAAAGGGAGAAGCGCCAGGGTAACCTGTGAAATTCAAATCTTAAGTTTTTTGGAATTACCAGGTCAGTGTCTGTTGAGTGATATAAAAATGTTTACCGCCCAACGAAGTGGGCACGGGTCAGCTAGTAGAATTTATAAATATAATTCAAATCATCAATATAACTCTCTAAACGAATATTTCATGAAAAAAATTAAAAACCCCCGACCCATACATAAAACTCTAAAAAGTAAAAAAGAAATGACCTTTTAGGTTGAAGGTTTTTGTTCAAAACATTGTCACGTCGGGGGACGGCTAAGAAATGAAAATGTTATCCTTTCTACAATAGAACTATGCTATTGTAGAAAGTAGGTCGTCTGTTTGGCCTTTTCATTGACCGTCCCCCGACAATGCTTTGCTCAAAATATTACCTACAACTTAAAAGGCCTTTAATAACATTTTCTTTTACTTTTAGAGGTTTTTGTTTGAGTCGGGGGTTTTTCAATTTAACTCTTATTTTCTGCTTTTAAAACTTTATATAGTAATAGTAAACTCGCTACGATCGACACAGCTTTACGTATGTTTCCCACAGTGAAGTTTGTTACTAATTTATCCTCATTCCTCGTCCTAATCACCATTTATCTATAACCTATTCATTGAGACCTTTTCAATGACCCCAAACACGATACTTCAGCTGTTTGTTGGTGAGTAACTTGGGTATCATGGAAATTCCAGGTGATGCTCCGGCATCAGTTCAAGGCTACTTTGTTCGTCTAATATCATTGAAGTAATAGACTACCAAATTCCGACCCGTGGAAGATGCTCAAATCCCTTCAACAACCAGAAAAGAGCTGATAATCTTAACGGCTGAACCGATTTTGATGAAACATGTCTAAGAACCACCGCTAGAAAACCTACGTAAAAATTTAAGCAACGTGTATCAATAGGAAGGTTTATGTCTACTTTCCTTCATTTTTTTGTATATTGGCAACTTGTACCTACTACGCTAATTAGTAATCACGTTTATGGAATTAGTTATTATTTCATAATTATTTAATTGGTATATTTTTGTATGTTTTGTGCACCAAATAAATGATTTATCTAACTAGAGAGTTGTATGTATGATTTAGTGATTATAATTCTGTGGTATATCCCCCTCCGGCGATCTTGAGAAGATAAAACGGCATACTAACTTAAAAGTTTTAGGTCCAACGATTACAGAATATACCTGGTGGTGGGTCGACTGCCTATTATTTTTGGACCAAGATCAATAAAAGAATAAAAGTCCACCCCATATATTTTGAGTCATGTGTCATTGCCACATTGGTTCAAATTGGTTCACTCATTTTAGTCGTAGGTGGCACGACGTAGCTGCACGATTGGATTTTGCAGTATTTGTTTTTCTTGAATACTGCACATCAATTACTTTGCGTGCTTTGTTCATGTTGGTGTTGCTTTTGTACAGCATTGACGTGGTAAACACGTTGATGTGGCTGAGGGGGGTGTGCTAATAGACCGAAGCGGGGGGGGGAGGCTGCTTCAAAACATTGCTTTAGCGATAAGCCCACCTATAGTGTCACCCTATGTAAATGTTCTTCATATCTGCAATTTTAATGATGTACCTACATAATAAAGAGTTTTATTTACAGCTCGATTTGTGGGTGACCATCTTTACATACCAAGACCCCTCAGTGCTTCGAAAAGCACGTTAAGACGTTAAGCCCGGCTTAAGTGGATCTTTGACAGTCGTTACAGGTCGTCAGAAGCCCGAAAGTCTGACAACCAGTCTTACCAAAGGGTATCGTATTACAAAGTAACTGGGTTGTGGAGGTCAGTTAGGCAGTCGCTCCATGTAAAATATGGTATTCACCTGCATCCGGTTAGACTGGAAGCCGACCCCAACGTGTTTGGGAAAAAGCTTCGCAACAATCATGTTTATTTAGGCGACTGACATTAAATTCCCCCGCTTCCATGCAGCTTACTATTATTTTAGAGATGAAGATGATCCCAAAACCCATCCCGTCATCCCATCTTGGTAGTTCTTCCTCAAGATTTGGGCTATAAAATGCAAAAAAAAAAATTCAAATCCGACTGAAAGTTCGAGAGATTACCCCGTACATACAAACTTAGAAACATTTCTTTTACGTCTTTATAATATTAGTATAGAATAATGATCAGTGATAGGAATAGGTAGTGCCTATTTGCCTAAACTTCGAAGAACAGAGACAAGAAACGGAGACTTCCTTAGGACTAAATTTTTTCCGAGACATCTGTCCCGAAATTTCGAGACAACACATAAATACATTTTAAAAAAATGTTATTTGGAATAAGTAATTCGTCTATATTTACCTAAAGTTTGCGACTAGATATATCATAATAAAATAATAACATACACAGTCGTTACAACCATAAAATTTTCTGAATTTTTTTTTCTATTGTTTTTGTATCCCATGGGAACTATACTTTTTTTTAATAGGAAGTAGCATATGTGCTATTCCACACCTTAATCTATATCACTACCAAAATCAGCATTTTCAGTGGAATTGAGTAATGGACATCCATACAAACTATCACATTTTTAGACAAACTTTAGATAAATATAGACGAATTACTTATTCCAAATAACACATTTTTTTAAATGTATTTAAGTGTTGTCTCGAAATTTCGAGACAGATGTGCCGGAAATAATTTAGTCCTAAGGAAGTCTCCGTTTCTTGTCTCTGTTCTTCGAAGTTTAGGCTAATAGGCACTACCTATTCCTATCACTGATAATGATCATCACAGAAATGCAAGAAATATAAAAATGGATGGCTGGCAGACATTTTTATCTCCCAGACACACAAGAACCAAGTAACCTCAGCGCATTCTTCATGCTATCATCTCCGATGTTTCATTTTTTATATTTTCATTGTTATGTTTATCTTTTGTTTATTGTAAAACGTACGTGCCATATTTAAGTACTCATCTTATGAATATGCATTCCTGTTATCGCAGTCAGTCTTACTAACACTGACGTCGATACAGCTCTGTTAGTCTACTTTAGTTATTTTCACAGCGTTATGTCCTACGGTATTCTGCTGTGGGGCAAAGCCGCTGATATTCAAAATATTTTTGTCCTTCAAAAACGTGCTGTTCGTGCGATTTACCAGCTAGGTCCGGGAGTTGGCTTGAGGGACTTTTTTAAAGATATTGGTATTCTCACGGTGGCATCACAATTGATATTCGCTAACATCTTATATATTATTGTGGCCAAATATACACTTGTACACTAAAAACAGTGATATTCAAACCGTTAACACTAGAAATAAGGACAAACTACGTGCTCCCTTTCACCGGCTTCATAAGGTTCATAACTCATTTGTTGGGCTTGGTATACAACCTTTTATTACAAGCTTCCCTCTTCTTTGCTAGATTTGCCTTTTGATGCGTTTAAAGCTCAAGTAAAATCCATCCTTTGTTTAAAGGCTTACTGTTCCATCAACGACTATTTAAATGACAAGAATGGTTGGTCGCTGTGATTAACTCAAGACAATGTTTGTGTTCTTTCTCCAGAATAAGCGTAACTAGTGACAGTTTATATGGGTTCATATTTTTTAAATTTATTTTTTATTGACTGTAAGATATTTTTCTATTATGTCATTTGTTATTGATATGATCTACTCATAACAATATTTTTTATGATGAGTTGTAATGCTTTATGTGGTTAATTATCGACTTCAATAATGGATCATCCTCTTCTTGGCTAAACAACCCGCAGCAAGTTCCTCATGCTCCCGTATATTCACTGCTTGCGTTGGTTTCGGGGGTCGGGTTATCTCCTTCCCTTAAATATGGCGACGGGGGTGATGCTGCCCTGCCAATCCAATACACTGTAACTTTTGAAAACCACATGTGAGATACTGTAAGCTTTGTTACAATTTTTCAGCATGTTTAAACGTTAATTTGAACGTTAAACAGTGTTTTTTAGGTTGCCATATTCTTGCACAATATACATTGAATGAAAAAATTGTTGCTCAGCTAAGAAACTGATTGGGCGTTGTTAAGCTAAAACACTAAAAGTTGAGTTACATTCTTTTGGATTGGCACGGCAGTGCTGATCTTTGCGATAATGCTCGTGAACGGGTGCTGCTTGTGGTGACTGGTCGTCTTGCTGACTATGATTTTGTTATTGTTCCTAATAATTACCTACCTGTTTATTTATCTTGTCGATGGTCCTAGATTATCATTTGTGGCCTCGAGTTGTAACTCGGGTCGTAATAGCTATGTGAACATAATCCAGTATTGCATATGTAAGCTATCACATCCTTTATACCAGGAGGTTTTTATTTTGGTATTATGTTTTATTTATGTTTTTTCATTTTTATTCTTTGTGCTTGAGTTAAGTTTTCATTTGATTTGTTGGTATATTGGCATGGCTAGCTGACATGATTATGAAAAATTATTTAATTAATGTTCTGTGTCTCGTAATGTTTATTACTTTGCCTATCTATGTACAGAAACAAGTCTATCTAACTATACAGACAGCTGTGCTGCTGGGGAGTTTGTTGCGCCACTTCTTCTTCCCAGCTAAAGCACTAGGAAGTGGTGCAGGGTGGGCGTTTTGGGGGACAGTCTTATGTAATTTTGAGGTTCGAAACGTGCTGATTCTCAGCCTAATTTGAATAAATGACTTTTGATTTTTGATTGATTCAAGAAACGAATCAATATTACACACGTTTTTAAAGAATGTGATCAATCATCTGCCTAGCCGTTTCCTAACTACGTTGGGATCGGCTTCCAGTGTTACCGGATGCAGCTGAATACCAGTATTTAACATGGAGCGACTGCTTATCTGATCTCCACAACCCAGTTACTGGGTAATACGATACACCTTTTCAGGCTTCCGACGACCCGTAACGACTGTCTAAGATCCACAAATGACAGCCGGGTCCAACGACGTAATGTGCTTTCCGAAGCACTATGGGGTCTTGGTATGTAAAGATAGTCGTCCTTCCACGGACCGACCGCGGCAGTTGTCTACGTGTAGGTAACTTCTCCTTCAGAGATATAGGGGTGATGCTATTTTATGTTACGTGTTGTTAAAAGTCTGTGTTCTTCAACATAAACACTAAAAGGAATTGTTTCATATGTAAAAATAAATAAAAATATTCTGACGGTTTTTAAAAAAAAATGGCATAATATTTTTCGGCAAATCGGCGCCAAACAAATGATAAATAATTAGCACTATAATGATCTGTAAGGATATTCGTGTTTAACTTTCCGTTTAAGAGATAATTAGATTTTTCATACTAGTTTCATACAAATTTTTCGTAAAAAAAATATAATTCCTTCGTTTTTCAGCAGAATTAACTCGTATCTCATTTTTGTATATAGTAATAACTAATAGAAGCCTTATCCGGCAAAAAATCCGGCAATTGCAAATTGAAATCCCTCAGTCTTTTAAAGCCGATTCTCAGCCCACCGTGCGGCGCCTAGCGTAGGTACTTTCCGAGGCACAGAGGGGTCTTGGTATGTAAAGGTGGTCAGGCCCGCCTAAAAGGCTGGATGCCTGGATTTACACCATTTTTCAATAGCTTAATCAACATCATCATTCAGCGGAAAGACGCGCGAAAAAATGTCGCCGCTAATTTATTACGTCCTTTATGAAGGCCACTAAGTATATGTTCTTTAAAACTAATTAGATATCTGTATTATGATAGTTTTGGTGGGCCAGCGCTAAAGGCCGCGACTTGTGGGTCGTAAGTTCGAACCCAGACAGGCCGCTTTACTTTGCGTAAATTATTTCATCATCACTGCTCTCAAAACGGTGAAGGAAAACATCGTGAGGAAACCGGCATGTTCTAGAACCAAAAATTCTAAAACTTGTGACTTCTACCAACCCGCACTGGGCCCGCGTGGTAGATTATGGCCCACTCCCTCTTACCGAGAGGAGGCCTGTGTCCCAGTAGTGGGAAACATAGGCTGGTTATTATCGTGATTGATATCATTGGTAGATTACTTAGTTTACATTTAAAAATCATAGTTAAAAAAACTAAAAAACACGCTTTAAAAACCAAACTAAAAAAGGAGAAAATAATTTAATTCAATTAAAAAGCGTGGGGTGCTTTTTGGGGTATTTTTATAATCAATTAATGTCAAGCACACCACGCTTTTTAATTGAATTAAATTATTTTCTCCTTTTTTAGTTTGGTTTTTAAAGCGTGTTTTTTTAGTTTTTTAAACTATTATTTATTTTCTATTTTTTAGTTCTGCTAACTACAAAAACGTGTTTTATTTTCTGATTTTTTTTTTAAATTATTGATTAGTCATCGGTCCTCGACAAGTTTACAAATTTTCAATGAAATCTGCCCGTTTAAAGTGGGTCAAAATCGTGCTCAAAGGAGTCGGTTACATACAAACAAACATACAAGTGAAGCTAATATAAAGCGTGTAAAAAATCTGGTCAAGAACTATTTATTGACAAAATTCTGTGGGTTATCATTGTTATCAATCTAAAAATAACTACAAGATAGATTAATGTTTAGTTTCGGTCATAAGTTCAATATACTCAAGGTATATATATAATATACTTCTCGAAATATTATTGGTTGTTTTCAAAATAACAGATAATTGTACTAATTTGGCGATGTTTAATGCATTGACCGGGAGATAATACTGACATCACAAGAAAAATATGTAAATATTGAACATATTCTTATGTACTTACTCTGGTATCATAAAATTCGAATCCTGACCTTGAAACATGGAGTTTCCAATAATATTTTTTTTCTAATGGTACAGTAATAAGCGAGGCGCGTAAATAAAAAAAATAGAAAACTTGTAGATTATAACACGGTGTGTGTGTTTTTAATAGTGTTACACGACATAATCATTACTTTGATCTTTTAGTTAGTAGGTTGAACCCCAATGTATGAGAGTAGATCAGATAAAGTAGTGTATGAAACTGCACATACCTAGAGTATTAAAACATTCGTGTGGTATTATTAAAACAGGAGCCGCGTGTTTTAATCCCCTCATTATGCAACAGTTTAATAAAAGACTATTTTTTTATTTCGCTCTCAAAGTATAACAAAAACTTAATCTATGAAGTACTATTAATTAATGTGTTTTATGGTTGTACAGCAGCACACACCTAAATGATGATCTAATCGTGGTCATCATCAGCCCGCAGCAGTCCACTGCATGACAATGTAGTTTTTTCTTTTTTTTTCCCGTTTGTCTATTATGTATGTATATTCCGGATTGACACAAACCAGAAAGCACTTTTAAACACGATTCCTACCGGCTTCCCTACGGGGATTCGCATCGGCAACTCTATACGCTATTAAAAATGGCACGTCAATTGTGGCTACTACGAGTATTGTCAAAAAATATAGTTACACTACGGGTATTTAATTCACCATAACATTGAAACAACAAAAACTTATTTTTAGCTTTGTATTACAAAAAAAAAAGTTGGCGTCATTACGTCATAATCGGGAACTAAAAATTCATACAACAGGGATCTCGTAATGATGTCACTTTAAGTCACGTGGCACCGCTTGATATGGACGAGAGCAAGCCGCTGTACAACGGGTTATGAGTTATGACAGAGACAGATATATGTAGAAAAATGCGTCAGCGAGAACGAGATGGAGGAATGTTGCATATTTCTTTTGGTTTTCAGCTATTCAATTTTATTGTATTTAATTATTTACATTCCTATATTAATTTAGTAAGTATTCTTTATTGATAAGTCAGTAAGTTAAAGCCTGACTTCGCTTCGTCTTCTCTCTTTAGAAAAGTTGACACTTCGCCGCTGGCACAAACGGCCAACTGGCAGAAAGATAGTTAACACCCAGAACCCTTATTTCGTAACTCACAATCTGAATCATTTTGAAGGACATTGCTAATCCATTGCCTCATCATGCTCGAAAAATTCGTCTGTTCAGCAACGTTAATAACGCAATGTACCTATGTTGTTGAACTGTCAAAATGAAACCCATTGTACTGTTAGTGTGTTACACAACTACCCCGCTGGATTAACACACAGGATACTTTGAATGCCGGTAGTACGTTTGTAGCATGCGCACCAAAGCCGAAATAGCAGGGGTGGCTTTTTGCTACTAGGGAACACAACGATGACGATTAAAGCACGATGTTCAAAAACTCCACAGAATGTCAATAGCAAATACAGTGCATACACGTACCTTGGACTGCTACGACTCACGCTGAGCCTTCCACCTCCGATGGTTCCAAGGGCAGGAACACAAGAATTCCGGGATGTGAGTCTGAGATTCACGCGCCTAGAGAAAACGATGGTTTGCCCAGTATTGGGACAAGAGAACATTGAGCGCGAAAGGAGATGTTCTCACACACACGGGTTTTTCGAAAGTGTTTTCGCTCCAACTTTTCAACGAGTCACGGTATGCACCACAGACTATATTAGGTCTGCGTTATGTTATCGCAAACTGATGGAGCGTTGAACATCGGTTGTTAGAATTTGTAGAATTAGAATAAATTACGTTTAGTTTTGTATGGTGACGGAACAACGTTCCTGTGGGATATTTTACTTATACGTTCATGCGAGCATAGTCGCGGCCAAAAGCTTACTAGCTTTTGATATAAAATAATATACTCATTACTATGAGTAGGCATGACTAAAGTACAGCAGATGAGTATCAATCGTTCATTTAATTATAAAGCTACCTTGCTTGGAAGTGAGTGACGCAGTTTCGCTCCGTATACGACATGAAAAATTATGTGACTGGCCTACACTTATCTTTCCCGGCTTGTAATACAAACTTAAAACTAAAGAAATCGTTGAAGTGCAAAGTCCTTGCATAATCAGCCTATACTGTTCCCACTGCTGGGATATAGGCACGGCTACACATCAAGCTATACCTTTCCAGTTTACGCTGACCTCGCACTGTATGGAAATCTTATACCATCCGCGATCAGCTTATACTGGAAATGTATAGCTTGATGTGTAGCTGTGTGTACCACGCGGGCCCAGCGGGTTGGTAATTGTCACATGTCTTCGATTTTTTGGTTCCAGGACACGCCGGTTTCCTCACGATTTTTCCTTCACCGTTTTGAGAGCTGTGGTGATGAAATTATTTATACAAAGAACAGCGCCTGTCTGGGTTCGATCTCACGATCTACAACTCGTTAAGGCGGGGCGTTACCTTTGGGCCACCACTTCTCGAAAGTCCTTGCAGGGAGTCATACATTTTTTTTACTTCCGCGATCGGTCTTAATGGTCGACTTTTAATTGTATTCAGTATCTTGACAGTTCAAAGAAAAATAATGTCATCATACTAAAACTAATAGTGTTGTGGTTTTGTTTTTGGGTGGGAAATCATCAAATTACTTCTCCCGGTCTGGGTGGAGCAGGAGGGCGTGTCAGACTTTTACTGACTAAAACCCGCCCGTGTTACCTCAGGTGCCTGTGTGCCAGGGACCGCGGTAACTCTTTCGAACGCCCCTGGCAGGCATCGGCCCTTGCGGACCCCACCAGTTGGTGCTGACATCTCTTTGAGGGGCGCGTGGAACACAACGCGCCGTCGACCCGGGCTTAGTCCTTACCGGACAGCGAGCTACCCATTACTCGCCGTCCGCAAGCCCGTGCCTACGGTGGCCGGGAATCAGCCTGGGATTCCCGACGCCCAGGGCGTCTCCCGCGGCATAGTGTTGGGGTAGTGAACGATTTTGCGTAAAGAACGAACGATAAAAACGGTTCAAATTAAAATTAAACCATTTTTATCATTTTAAAATCAAATGTGTGGCCAAAGTAGCTGAAATATTGGGAATCACCTTGCGAACTATTTATGCTGTTTTAAAAGAACACAGGGAAAACAAGCCTGATGCCCTGACCCACCAAAATGTCCACAACCTGGCCGGAAACTATCAAAGACTATTTTAATTTCTCTGCTATACGAAGAATTGTGCACCAACATTTTTACAGAATCCTAAAGGTTAGTTACAAATAACCATTCTTTATCATCAAGGGCACTGTTGTATTCTAATACCGACAATGTTATTTTAAATTACCTTACTACTGAGAAACAAGAGATATGTAAAACAAATTAAAAAAAATAATAGTGCGTACCACGTTTTTAAGACAAGTTATTTAATTTAAATAAAAAAAAAATGATTTCAAGTACATTATTTCAAGTTCATTCTTTCACCAATTCACTATCTTTTTTTTGTCAAAATCTGGTACCCCTTCAGCTGTCAAGTTACTGAATACAATTAAAAGTCGAACTTTAGTACCAGATTGGTTGTTTGGGATTGGTCGTGCAGAGTGGTTTCTTCAGCGAGATTTCTGCCTTTATATTTTATGGGTGCATGTCCTAGTTGATAGGTTCTTACAGCTAAGTAATAATAGCCACACGGGTCGATTGATCAGCTTGCCGCTGGTGGTTCGTAGATGGTGAACCTCCTTTACATACCAAGGCCCTCTGTGCCTCAGATAGCACGTTAAGCAATTGGTCCCGGCTATCAGAAGTCAGAAAGTTTGACAGCCAGTCTTACCAAGTAGTGTCGTGACGTTGAAGTTGAGGTCAGGGGAGTGTAGCGTTTTGTGTTTTTGAGCCGTCTGTAGATTAGCACTTCGTTGGCTCCTGGCTGATCCCTTTCTTTCTCTCTCTACTATTTACTTGTCATTAATGTAATTATTTTCATTTGTATCAGACATAATGGACTGATGACTCGATATGTGTAGCGAACCTCCCACTACTTATGCCCTAGAGCGTAGATAGGGTCTCTTCGCCGACAGTTACTGTTATCCAACTACTTAAGAGACACTTAACGTAACTATAGCTCATAACCGCTCGAAGTTAATCGGTTAATGTTATCTTTATTTATGACATCATTACAACAATTGTTAAAATGGTGAAACCCGTATTACGCTTAACCGGAGATATGACGGCTGACAAGGCATAGGTTATCGTTAAAGTTGTTGGTGCAACTCATTCTTAATCTATAAAAAAAAACAACTTGTGTATTTGTAATGTCAATGGTATATGAAAGAATAAATATGGTTAGTACTTAGAACAAAAAAAAAGATTTTAAATAAATATTTTCTGTTTTTTTGTTCCGGCTAATCTTCGAATCGGTTGGACGGCTTTTGACGGGAGTTTGTTACAAACAAAAATAGGTTTCCGCGCAAATAAAATAAAACCTAATAATTTCCGACATCTACGCGGGCGAAGCCGCGGGCTGAAGCTACTGTTAATGTTTTCGTAATAAAGTTGACCGTGCGACTGCTGGCAAAGATGACTGACAAAGTTGCAGGCACGGAGTAAACTTCACTGTGATCATTCCAATCAAACTGGAGGCCAACTCTCCTAATTAACGACGTATGAATTCAAAATCTATTCCCAGTCTCATCTCGGCGACAATCAAATGTCAAAAATGTATGGAAACTCGAGGTATTTTTGACAGATTGTCACTGAGATCAGACTGTGAACGTTCTTAAAATTACGAGAATTCATTAGTTTAGTTAGTTGGTCGTGTGCGGAAGCCCTATGGCACTACACCTCTGTTTATGTTACTTAAGCGAGTCACGCTCCGAGAATGCTGCGCCGCATGTAATTAAAAACATACGGGTGCTCATCTACACATCTCGCTATTTACTAACATTATCGTGGAATAAATCTGTAGCCTTGCGACCTGTCTTAGTCACATTCAGACGGACGTAAAAAAATCGCTGCGAAATTTTTTTGTATACTGGATCTTCAACACGGCCTGGAACTTCTCGGCCCTAAGTATATGCGCCCTCACGGCCGTAGTCGCCGCGGGAGAAGCCCTGGGCGTCGGGAATCCCAGGCTGATTCCCGGCCACCGTAGGCGCGGGCTTGCGGACGGCGAGTAATGGGTAGCTCGCTGTCCGGTAACTATCAAGCCCGGGTTGACGGCGCGTTGTGTTTCACGTGCGTCTCAAAGAGATGTCAGCATCAACTGATGGGGCCCGCAAGGGCCTATGCCTGCCAGGGGTGCGGGTTGTTGAAAGGATACCGCGGACCCTGGCACACAGGCAACTGAGGGAACACGGGTGGGTGTTAGTCATTAAAAGTCTGACACGTCCAAGTCCTGTTTGCGTCGTGTTTTTTTTTCGCTGGATTTTGGGCCCAATATTATGGCAGATCTCCTTAATTCACAAACAGTGCAGACAGAACTAATTATTATGCCTAAAAACTTACACATTATTCAGTATAATTATTAATTACCTATACCACTAAACACAAATCGAATTACTAAGGACTTCCAGGGAACAATTGACTAACTAGCTTATTACCCGACTATGGCGAACAAAAAAGAAAGTTATGATTTTAACCGGTATGTATGTATGTGTTCCCTCATAACTTCTAAACTACTAAATAATTTGGCAAATGAGAGGTATCGTTGGAAGCGTCTTGATCGAGTCGTGTCACCTAAACAATACATTATCCCCTTTGTTTTTATAAACGCTGCTTAGAGTTAAGTAGTGAATAACTACTGTTTAATCATACATTTTTGACGTTTAAACATGTCTTAACTTTAATCATCGTTTACAAATAAACCCCTTTAACAGAAGTAGGCGATCAAAAGCGTTAGGGTAAAGTGGCATAGGTCCACGGCTTTCTGATGAGAGTATTTTCTGGTTTCATCGTAGTAAGAGCGTGATTTTTCATTCGTAGGGTTTAGTTTTTGAGCATAATTTTTATCCTTATTGTTTTAATAATATCACAATGATATAATATGCTGAATTCTCAAACAATCGTCATTCACAACCCATAAATTGGGTTGTGAATGACGATTGTTTTAGAAACAGTCAAAGGAAAAAAATGGGTAATACCTCTGTTTGTCCTTGTCTGGTGACTCACACTTAATTCAAATGTCCATAACCCTCCTTTTGTGGCTAAATGCCAATGAATTACGTCCATTGATAAGTTAAATTTGGTAAGGGGTGGTAACAAACGCGGCGATGTTTGACGTAAAGTCTAATGGTCACGAGGCGACTATTTCTCGTAGGTACTTACTTACTACGCTTTGGAATGTGCAAATATAACACCCTAGATTTAGGTAGTTAAATAAACGCGAACAAATCGTAAATAGGGTTTTTAATAGTTGACACTTTCTTGTGTAAAAATACGGTGTAACAAAATCAAATTTATATTCGATTCATACGATAGTTTCCTCTTTTATTATTGAATATTAAACTTTATCATTTATTCTTAAAATACTCTTCCCAGGTGTAACTACTTGAGCACAATTATTTAGTTAGATTTATTATAATAATATAATATTTTGTAAACTGCCTATTGTAAAGAGCCTAAAAAGACAGGTTCCCTAAACCTTTTAGAAATTACAACGAATTCCGAAATTAAAAAGTACAACTGTGATGTAGTAAGGCAACTGAAGTGGCAGGTATTGCGTCTATTGATGTAAACCGCATTAAAATCCATTGTGTTGTTTAAAAGATCTAAGCGTACAAACACGAAAAGCTACTTTGTTTTATACTATGTAAAGATAAAGAAGATAAATGTGTTTTTTTATGTTTAGATGTTTGTTACTCAATCACGCAAAAACGGCTTAACGGATTTGGATGAAATTTGGCACACAGATGGTTTGTAACCTGGAATAACACATAGGATACTTTTTATCCCGACAGTACGTTCCCGCGGGATACAATTCGACCTACACGCGGGCGAAGCCGCTGGCAAAACCTAGTTTGAAATAAATACTTTGAGTTTGAGCTTGAAAGTGTTGTTATGGCAAATAATAGTGATAGTAAAAAGATCTAATCCCAATGGGTACAAGAAACTTTAAAAGATAAGTCCGCGCGTTTTAGAACTTTGCTAAACGATCAGAAAGCCAATTCTCGTAATTAAAAACGTTCACAATCTAGTCGCAGTCTCATCTCAGCGACAATCAAATGTCAAAAACATGTCAAAAATGTATGGAACCTAGAGGTATTTTTGACAGATTAAGACTGAGATCAGACTGTGAACGTTCTTAAAATTACGAGAACTGCCCCTCAGTTATTGTATATCGCACAATATCACGGATAGTACTTTTTATCCCTAAAGTTAAATTGAAAATTGCATTTGAGCTAGTTTAATTTTTATTGCGCCATATTTTAATTGCAACGAGTAGGATACGTATTGCACGGGTCTTGCTCACGTGAAAACATGTAGCATAAGTATGGGCCGTCAATGTTTTAGCGTGGAAATAATGTATCATTTGAATGCAAGGGCTGTTTCAATCATCATCATTAACGTATTCACGTAACGTAACGTAGGTTTTAAAAACGTTTCTCATTTCTAAAGATTTTGATAGGCTTCAGCTAAGTTTAGAAGCTTTGGAATTGACGTCAAAGCGAACTGGAAGGTGGAGCGTTGCGCAACTCAATTCTATTCATGAAGAAAACAATAAATACCAAAGTAACATTTCTGATAATTTTTTATAGCTACGTAACATGGTATTTGAAACTTTTCTGATTTCTTAAGATTCTGATAGGTTTCAGGTTTCAGCTAATAAGTTTAGAAGACGTCAAAGCGAACTATGGCGTGAAACGTTGCGCAACAAGTTTGAGTTATGTATTTATTTAGTAGTGACGTCGTTCCCCCTTACAAAAATATCTACTAGTGTCCAAAAAAAACCGCAAGAGCAGTGGTGGCCCAGTGATAACAGGATACGACCTACAACACGTAAGTCCAACAAGTTGTAGGTCCTAGTTTCGAACTCAGACAGGCGCTTTACTTTTTAACCGACTTCAAAAAGGAAGGAGGTTCTCAATTCGTCGGAACCTTTTTTTTATTTATGTTCCCCGATTACTCGAAGATGGCTGGATAGATTTGGATTTTTTTTTTTTGTTTGAAAGGGTATACTTCCCAGGTGGTCCCATGATCATCAAGTCAGGATCTGATGATGGGATCCTGGAGAAATAGAGAGAACTCTTCAAATTTCATAGGCAAACTTGAAGCGACTTGGGTATTTTTTGAAAGAGTACTTTCTCAGTGTGGTCCCATTTCAATTTGGTGAAGATCTGATGAAGAACTTCGGAGATAGGCAACGGAACTCCTCAATAAATGATAGCAAATGGACTGGGATTGCTGAAATCTCATGTCTGTCTATTTTTTACACCAGTTCATAACATAACATCAAGCCGGTACGCTGTGAAGGGGTAAGCACATGTGAACCACTAAAAAGTGAAAAATAAAAACTTTTTCAAAATAAACAACCGACTTCCAAAAAAACACTACAAAGTGAAAAATAACTTTAATTTCGGAAGGCGGTGACAAAAAATTTAAATACAGCTCCAACGACACCGACTTCGGAAATTAAAGTTATTTTTCACTTTATAGTGATTTTTTGGAAGTCGGTTGTTTTTTTTTTGGAAATTATTTCATCACCGCTGCTCTCAAAACGGTGAAGGAAAACATAGTGATGAAACCTTAATGTCCTAGGACCAAACAATCGAAGACATGTGACAGCTACCAACCCGCACTGGGCCCGCGTGGTGGATTACAGCCCACTGCCTTTAGAAGACTTGTGGCTCAGACGCGGGAACATTATAGGCTGATTAAGCTTATGATTAAATAAAAGAACAGACCAAGTTCTGGTTCTATATCACAAGGCGAAAAACTCTTCTTGGAGATTCCTTTCATTTTATTATTAGTTAAAGCGGCAATTTAAAATACACACTGAAAATGTCAACTGTCTACCTTTTGTGATACCCCACTGACCTACAGGTGGACGGACGGACATAGCGGAGGCTTAGGTCTCGTTGGCACACTTTGGAACCCAAAAAATGGAAATTAAGAACACGTTCTCAGGGGAATGGCACGTTACGAAATTTTGTTTCAGTGCCGTTAGTGGAAGTGCTCACGTGCCGTTCAAGCACGTGCCATTCAAATCTGTGCCCTTAGTGGAATACCTCAATAAAATCGCGGTGGGTTTTATCGCGCACTGGGTCTACTAAGCACTGCTTTGCGCGAAGAGTTGAACATCGCACACTAGTTTCTTGACCTGCACCCTATTGCGTAACGCAATGAATATTGTTAAACTGTTTTTATTTTATTTTTATAGTGGGAAATCATCAATGAACTTCTTCCGCTCTGGGTGGAGCAGGAGGGCGTGTTAGACTTTTACTGACCAAAACACACCCGTGTTCCCTCAGTTGCCTGTGTGCCGGTATCTCTTTCGAACAACCCGCACCCTTGGCAGATTGTTGAACTGTCAAAATGAAACAGATTATGATTGATCGTGTGTTAAGCAATTAGAGTGCTGCTAAGTCTCACTCGCTCACACGCTTCACTCTGTTGTATTTGAGACTTTAAAATCCAGTGCGCCATAAAATCCTTCCGCGATTTTATTAGGTCGGCTTACAGCAATAAAACCGGCGTTAGCGATTTTTTTTTAAATCTTCATAATCATTACAACAGCTATGTGCAGCGTTGTGATGAGTTTATAACTCGATGAACGCGTAATATTCACGAAATCCCCAAATAATGAGCAATCTGCGACAGATTGTTAAGGTGCGCTTACACGGGCAACTAAAATTGCTCAATTCTGGTCAATTCTCGTCAACTATGACGTCACGACTACTGTCAGCAATTTAGAGAAATGGCAAAATGTAGCAACCTGTTGCTAGAAATACGGCTACTCAATACCATGCAATATGGAGCAACTTAAAAAAGTTGGCAATACGCCAACCCCCGCCAGCTCAGCCGGTTCCTCTCGCAAAAACGAGACGTAGAATGAGATCGAAAGAAAATTTACTAAAAATTTCTAAACCGATTGGATATTCGGCGACTCATATTGTGGCGATGGCAACATTGAGAAATTTGAAATATATGGAGCAATTAGAAGCAATATTCCCGAAAAAATTTGCCGCATTTTATTGTAGTTGACAAAGACAAAGATATTTATTCGTCGGATATGGTAGATACAGAGTTGGTCAAGTATAAATATGTTCAGGACACATCCGCCGCTAAAAGCGGCATACGAATATTTACAATAATTAGTCATTGCACATGGGTGTAGAACCTAACTTTTAAACTATGTTTACTTTATAACACAATATAAAACACTATAAGGACACAGTTATACAATATAAAATAAAATAAAACACAACAATAATAACTTTGCTCCAGATTGCTCCACTTAATTCATCCAGATTGATTCATTAGTGTTAAAGAGCAATAATTGCTCAAAAAATTGCTCGTGTAAGAGCACCTTTAGATGTAAGAGGCATGAGACATGAGGCATCACCATAGATATGCATGGGCATCACCAATGTCTCGTGATGCATATACGTATTTGATTCACAATATATACTGTGACTAAGCAAAACAATTGTGCGAGGAATTTTAAATACATACTTATTATTAATGATTTATTTTTAAGTTCCATGTGCTTATACCTATGTGCGCGCGCATGTATACAAGGTCAAATGAAATTAGCTGGCAATAAATACCCTTTTATTGGGTTAGGTATCGGTAAAGGAAACTAACGAAAAAAAAAGAACTTTCAAGGCCTCTTTCCATATTTCGCAAGCCCGCGCGGCCTCCTTCCAGTTTTGATGGAACCTACCCAGCTCGTCCCGCCATCTCCTACGTGGTCTCCCGCGGCCCCGCCTCACTATCCCATTAATTAACATAAATAAAAACCCAGAGAAAGTAATCGTAGTTATGAGCCACTTGACGCTAACAATTAATCAAAAATAAACAGCGAGTCAACAGCCACAAATTAAACGGTACAACGAGCAACGTTTTAATTGAAAATACAGGAAACAACCTATTGTGTATTAAAGCATAGTGCTGGTTCTCACAGTCGTACTAAATTCTACGTGTTGTGGCTGTCAATTGTTATCATAACACTGGTCAATGACATGTGTGTGAGTGTGACCGCGGGTTATCCAAACATTTGTTAGCTAGTAGGTACCTAGATACAATAATACGTGTGATTAACCCCTTATGAATATGAACTATTATCTGCAAGTGTAACTTGACGTTCACAGGGACGTAATAAAATCGCAGCGTGATTTTTTCGCTTACTGCATTTTCAACTCTCGGTTTTGAACGGAGCACTGAGAATCCAACAGAGAACATCTCAGCGCGTCGAAAATCGAACAGTGTTCGATTTTTAACTTTCGGCGCTAAAGGTACTCTTACACGGGCAATTTTTTGAGCAATCTGGATCAACTAAATGGAGCAATCTGGAGCAACAACAATAAAATGCGAAAATTGTTTCGGTTGCTCCATATATTAGACATTTCTCAATGTCGCCAATATGAGTTGCCGAATATAAAATCGGTTTGGAAATTTTCAGTAAATTTTTATTTCTATCTCGTTTGTACATATAAACTTCGTCTCGTTTTTGCGAGAGTAACCGATCGGCCGCCTCCGCCGCCGATCGGTTACTCTGGGTAAAAGAAACTCACACTAGCCCGGGCCTCTGCAAAAACTGCGTTACCCTGCTTCGGGTGACAGATTTCGGCGAAAAGTGACAGTCCAGGAATGTGAGGTATGTTTTGGGTGGAATCCCGATGGATCTCCTGGACACATACTATGTCTCAATGTGTCTTGCGGGATAATTCAGAAAGAATTTCTGCTTTACCCCGAGAGAACCGACCGATGTTGTTTTTTCACTTTGTAGTGAGTTTTATTCTGGAAGTTGGTTGTTTTATTTTTGTAAAAAAAAAACAATATTTTACTTTTAGTTATGGTACATACCCCACACGAAAACCTATACCACTACTTGCCATTTTTTTTTTCAATTAAATCATTTTTTATGATACCTTTCCGACACTAATTCGTATACCACTATTCGGTATTTAAATAACACTGATAGGAAGTATTAGAACATCATCACGATACAGAAAGTGGATTAAATATGTGCTGTCGAACCTAACGCCAAAACTAGACATGCAATGATGATAAAATTTATAAAGGACCACCCCTGAGACATAACCTATCCATTAAAAACAGACTTTCGAAATCGACCCACAATTTCCGGAGATATGGTGGTGGAAACATACATACAAAAAAAAACAGACTTTTTGAAGTCAATTGAAAATGGGAAGAATGCTCAACTGTTATGTCTAAATTATTGTCTATATTTTAATGTGGCTGACTGTATGGTCATCTAGGTTATTTGTCCCTCTGTGTTAGTGCTTAGATCCCTTATTGTCTGAGCTGTTTCCTTATTAAATCTGGTCATCGCTTTAAATGAATTCGTCGAAGAATTTCTTTGTCTGTTTGTAGCTAGAGATTTTATACAGTCTTTATGGCTTCATGGCTATACACAACCATTCTATACGCTTCCGTTTCGAATCGAACATCAATCAATGGTATCGTAGGAACCCTATAAACGCTGTTCACAAACCGAAAACCCGAAAATGGGTTGATTTTTCAATAGTCTTACTCTAACTTTTATCTGAAGAATGATTATCACGACCGCTATTCTTTTGGCAGATGTTTGCTTTCGGGGACAAGGCAAATTAGGTTATCGGAATGTGTCATTTTCGAAACGATAGCCTGTTGAATGCTTGCATACAGCTATGCTGAAGTGGCATCTTTAAGTAATAGAGTGTTTTAACTCTAGAAAATACAATGTTACGTTGGGGCAGGATTATTATTTAGGAGTCAGTGGCAATTTGCAGATGTCAAAACAGTAGTTATCGTCAAGGATTGATTGAATGACAGTGATATGTGCACGATTATGGTCCATCCCCCGTTTGTAATGCGTTCAGTCGAAGAACTGTCAACATTATGAATGCACTTGACAGTTCACAAAGGTGAAGTGTGCGGGGTGGGGTATAGAGCAAAGATATGGGGAATGGACTGTGTGTGTGTGTGTGTGGCCGTGGATGGGTGACCATCTTTAAATACCAAGACCCCTCCATGCCTCGGAACGCTAAGCCATTGGTCCTGGTTTTCATTCATGGATATTGTACGGTCATTATGGGTCGTCAGAAACCCGGGAGTCTGACAACCAGTCTTACCAAAGGGTTTCGTATTACCTAGTAACTGGGATGTGGAAGTCAGATAGGTAGTTGCTCCGTTTAAAATACTGGTATTGAGCTGCATCCGGATAGACTGGAAGTAAACTCCAACTACGTTGGGGTTACAATATTTTTTAATGATTTTTGTGAACTATGTAAATTATTGGAGATTTCTCTAACAAATAAATTAATTCAATTGAATTATGAAATTGACAAATCCTTCTTTTAACTTTCAGCATGGAACCTAGAATATGCTCTGGATAGCGGTAGCTCGAATCCGTTCGGCTACGACATAGTGACGCTGGACCACAGCCGCCAGCGCAGAGATCTTGCGGCGCCACCGCTGCCCTCGCTAACCCTTCCGACGACTGCCACGGGGCTCTCACCACCAGCCCCCGCACCGCTCGACCCTGCAGCAACATCTCCGAACTCTACTTCGACGAATGCCACGCCGGGATCCAACAAGACTGCTAATACAACTGAAAGTAAGTGGTAGAATACTTTAATACTCGTCTATTACTGTCCCACAGCATGGCAAATACCTCTTCACATTAAGAGAAGGCTTGGACATTGATGACTACGTTAGCTCAAGGCGGATTCGCGATATGCACCTAAACTAAAATATAAGCATTGTTATCGACAGAACAGACCGCGAAAGAAAAAGACAAAAGACGCTATGGAATCGAAAACTAAAAAAACGTCTCGATCGCCTTGAATTTGGCGTGATTTTAAGCATGATGAATTTAGTTCGTCTTAGTTGCGTCGTCATATTATATTTCCGTCTGTTTCTTGTTTTATTAGAAGGAAAAAGACGCAAGAGCCCGAATTAAGTTTACTTGGTGCACAACAGAATTAATACCAACGTTTTCCTTTAGTTTAGTTATTTCCAAGATACATTTGCAATAGAAGATGAAATACTTTATGAATATTTTCGCATAAACCACACAGCTATTTCGTATTAACCCTTTTCACTGTTACTTTATTTGTAACAAGACAAGTAAATATTACATACATGTAATCTAATTTCAGCTTCAGAGATAGTGTAATTAGTTATTTATTTAGTGTTATCATCGGGTTTTACCATGATAGTTATAGTGTATTATCATTTCAACCGAAAGTCGTCCTCCCTAAGTCAATCAACGACGATAAGGGTCCGGCCGAACATAGTTCAATTCTTCGAAATGAACCGTACTCTCAATTTATTAACTTTTTCCAACGGGTAGAAACACATCGGGCGTAATGACAACTGTCAAATCGTGTTGTCATTCGATCTTAGTTCGGGTCCCGAACTAATCTTATGTCCGTAGGTGACATGCAGTATATTCGGCTGCAACTACGGATTTCATGCTTAGAGCGTAGACCTCCGTGGACATAGGCCTCCAAGGAACGACACTTCGATCGATTCTTGGGTAGTAATTATATAGACTAGAAACGTACATTTCAAACGTCCCTTCCTGCAAGTAACGTGTCGTTTCCGTCACTGTCGTTGCATTTTTAATGCACTTGTGGGGTTCAAAATATCGATGCCTTCAGGTTTGCGTGTGCCCTTACTGTTTTATGGGTTTTATCCAATAATGTTCCAGTGTCATTTTTATGGGAACCGTCACCACCCTGTTTTTGTGTCTTCCGACTGACATTTACAATTCGAAAGAATTCGGTATTCCACTCGGGGCACAGATTTGAACGGCACGTGCTTGAACGGCATTGTAGCTCGTTTTTAGGGAAGTTCAGTATAGAATAGACGTAACTGATGTATATCTATATGATAATCCCTCAGTGTATCATAATTAATGCAGTGGAAATTGCCATAATCATGTTACATGGGCACAAACATATTTTTTTCAAAAAACTTTATGTAATATTGAACTCCGTTTTAATTTGCTGATGTAATATGACCATCAGAAAGATGATCAATGCAACGCTCGACTCTTTGATTAGAGAACAAGTTTTACGTCCACTGCGTCATTCTAAAACTGGAAATCACGGAATGTTTCTTTAAAATTGTTTATGAATATTGAAATGCGAAGTTACGCTGTACGCTGCGAGTTTCGTGTCAGAAGGTAGCATCCACCTGCGATTTTGATGACGTCATTTTCGTATTTAATAACTTGCCAGCTAAGACCTAAGAATGACTTCATATTTGCTTTACATCAGATTATTTTTATTAGTCAGCACTTCCATCAGCAAAAGGGAACACTCGTGAGATACTATTGCCTATATGTCCTCATCTGGGTGTACCCCTAGAAGGTGGGTATACGTGAGACTTCACCAGATTGCGATTTGTCCAAAAGATGATATTGGTATGGACACCTTATTAAGGCGCCTTAGATTCACACAATGTTATTAAGCTGCATTTTAAACGACAGGAGTCAATGTATCCTATGGACGATACATTGTAACACTATCGATCGTCATCAGTCCTGTTTATTAACTATTAATCGGCGGCATGCGGGAGCCCCTCGATTCTTTGAAATTTCGATCCCCAACTTGTATAGCCCCGTCTCAGTCACTCTTGTACTTTCCAATTCCCCTCATTAAAACGTCAAAAATGGTTGCATCACATGCATGGTTCCCACACACACTTTCTTCTCGACAGCTGAATTCGAAAGGAAACGTATCGCGGTTTTCATTGTTGTGCTCCTCTCTTAATGAGAGCCTCCTCCTTTTTTTCGACGTTTAGATATTTTAACTCCACGCCACATGTTGCTTACAAGATTTTCGAAAAATGCTGGTTGTTCAGTGGGATTTTTGCTTTTTTGCTAGCCTAAATAGTGTCCCTCAGGTAAAAGCCTCCGATTTCTCCTTCCAAGCTTCTCTGTCTTGTGCGATCTCTGGCCATGTTTGTCCCGCGATCGTCACACCATCTTCGCTGCGGTCTACCTCGACTACGATCACCTCCCGCAGAGGTCTAGTGAGTGACGATCTTTGCCCATCTCTCTTACTATTCGTGTAACTTGGCCTACCGTATCCTATGATGGTTAAAAGGAAAATGGGTTTTATGTTATGAAAACCATTACCAACAAAAGGTTATTTCGACGAAATCCTTTGAGACACATCCAATGAATCATCGAACTTATTAACATATAGCAGCCCGTCAAGGCTATCATAAGCACTTTTCTTTTGTTATATATATTATATTATGTATCCTTGTATACACAGCTGTTTTATTTATATGTTTTTGGCATGTTTTCGTCGGCATAGCGAATGTCTGTATTTAATATGTGTTTGCAAATGGCTGGGTCATGCTGGCGTGGAGTTTTTGAATTGGATTTCCGGTTTTCATTATAAGAAGATATTTTTTGGTTCTCGGATCACATATCAAGTTTCTACTGTCGGTAATTATAAGATCGGTAACCGGTAGCCATAAAGATTTGAATACCTATGTAATTTAAGAGTGTGGTTTCAGAAGTCCTTGCTAAACATTTACCGGCTTTATTCCTTTATTCATTATGTGATAGAATCAGGCGTCTGTTTTTATGAGACTGGAAAACAGACTTTGAACCTAGCTACTAGAAGCCATACGACATATTCGCTGCGATACAACTACATTAACTAATATAGGTGCATAATGATATGAAACAAACACGTCTTAAATAATACATACAACATGTAACATCATTAATGCAAGACCTCATACACCCCAATTAGAGTATTGTGTTAAAACCATAACACAATGATCAAAACTTATTTCATTAAAGCCAATTATTATTATTATTAATTAAATCGTGTCGCATTACTTTATAATATATTAAAAATTGTGCCTTGTTAGCTTGAAATAAGATTACATTTTCTTTGCCTCAATCCGCGGTTGGTATGGCAAAATACATAATTGTTGAAAAAAAAAATACCTTAGTTTATTTAGAGTTACTATTTAAATCGATTCAGTAGTTAATTATGTACAAACTACTTTCAGGAATTGCTTTACTTTCTTCTGTTACACCTTGTTAAAGTACCTATCAGAAATGTAAGTAACTACTTAAGTATAAAAAACTTAACTGATTTTAGAGATTTAAAGATTCCTTATAAAAAGGAAGGAAAAATATATAATCTGCTCGACGACTTCAATAAATATAATATTGATGAAGTTTCCTTGTTAGAATGAATAAAAAACGAATATAATGTTAAAATAATCGACTTTAACGATTAAATTATATTTGATTGGCTGTGATTAATACTGCTCTTAAGGAAAAGAGAATTAATAAAACTTTACTTCTAGAACATTAATTGTGATCGTATTAATTCAGTGGAAAAGAATTGAAACGGTCTGTAAAAGTGCTCTTACACCGGCAATTTTTTGAGCATTTATTGCTCGGCGAAACGAATGTATCAATCTGGATCAATTAAGTGGAGCAATCTGGAGCAACAACAATAAAATACGAAATTTGTTTCGGGAGTATTGCTTCTGCTTGCTCCATATATTTCACATTTCTTAATGTCGCCAATATGAGTTGCTGAATATCCAATCGGTTTGGAATTTTTTAGTCAATTTGCTTTGTATCTCGTTTGTACGTATGACTATGTCTCGTTTTTGCGAGAGGAACCGGCCGGGGGGGGGGGGAGGGGGTGGTATTGCCTAGTTTTGTAAGTTGCTCCATATTGCATGGTATTGTGTAGGCGTATCTCTGGCAACAGGTTGCTACATGTTGCCATTGCCCTAAATTGCTATTTAGAGCAATTTTAGTTGCTCGTGTAAGTGCACCTTTAAGATTCACGGCGGAACTACAGAACTGTTTCACCGATTTTTATGAGATTTTGTGACACCTGAGATAGGATGTTAGCGAATTTTTAAAATAAGTTATGGGAAAATGTCCGAAATCTACGTGGACGAAGTAAGGGCATAGCGCTTGCTAAACAAAACGTTGCAAGCAGGGGACAGAAAAAAGCAATTTCCAGGAGTGCGGGTTGTTCGAAAGAGATACCGCGGCCCCTGGCACACAGGCAACTGAGGGAACACGGGTGGGTTTTAGTCAGTAAAAGTCTGACACGCCCTCCTGCTCCAACCAGAGCGGGAGAAGTTATTTTATGATGTCCCACCCAAAAAAAAAGAGGTCGTACGTCTTATTATTGACGTAGAATTACGTTGTTTGCTAACATTGCCGTTGTTGATACATACAGAGCGACGTACGCAAAAGAATAAGACTAGCCATAAAGGCTCATTTACACAAGAGCTTCTTTCTTCTTTTCATCGATATCATGCAATGACGACAAAATCATCAATGCCTAAATACACCACCATTATGAAATTTCGTAAACTAAGATTTGTGAAGATAAGACAAAACGGAATAATGCCCGTGCAATTTATTGGTTCCATTGAAAATAGGACCTTATTTATTAACTAAACCTAAAGTAGAAAATTGTATGAATATCGACACAGTCGGCTCGCGCCTAGGTTGTTCCTTTTTTTTTCTACTTTAGGGTATGGTAATACGGTCCTGTTTTCAATAGAGCCAGTAAATTGCTCAGGCATTATTCCGTTCTGACTAACCCTTCGTCGTAAAGTGTAATTATGTACAAGCTGTGCGAACTACGCTCAATGTTGTTGTGACGTAATAAAATCGCGGCAGGATTTTTTGGCGCACTGACCCCCTTATAAACGTTGCTTAAAGTTAAGTAATAATTAGCGTCTGTTTAACCATACATTTTTGACCGTTAATCACCTCGTAACTTTAACTAACGTTTATAAATATGGGGGTGTATTTTAAACTCACTTATTAGCGCCAAGAGTTGAACATTAGCAGTAAAACACACTGTTCGATTTTAGACGCGCTGAGATGCAGTGTGTTGAATTCTCAATTCTTGGATTAACACCGAGAGCTGAAATCCAGTGCACGATAAAATCCCGCCGCGGTTTTATTACGTCCGTGTGAATGTCGACAATGCTTTGCTTTCTTCTTAGTTATTTAAAGCTTTGTAGTTTTTTTTTTTATGGCGTTTATTTATAGCATCTAGCATGCAGAATTATGTTATGTTTAATAAATTTTTGTTTATGTTTCTATGTTCGAGTATACCTTATGTGTGAAAGAGTATTTTGTGAAAAACCTCTGAAGTTATAGATAGATAAATGATTTTATTTCTGTAGGTTTGTACAAACACTTTTACACGTCAATCATAGTTTAAAAACTAGATGAGGTCGGCGCTTCCAGAGGTCACAGTCTCTTTTAAAGCCCAGACATAATCTTGGTCAGATCATGTGGAAGACCATGTAGATTGATGTCTGAAATGGTCTAAGAGTTACAAACATTGATCAATAGTTGTGTAACAGTTTACGATCATTACTTTCTCATACCTTGACATTGGCAAAATCATCGAACGTTACCGATGGAGCCAGAACCTAAGAAATGGAATAGGATAGAAGGGGGGTACTAAGTACATATTACACACACACACACACACACATGTTACATTATGTAACGTAATTAACGCAAGACCTCATACGTCTCAATTAGAATATTGTACAATGACCAAATTAAAAAAAAAAATCTTGTTATTATTGAGAAAGCCGTATTCAACCTAGCATTACTTTATGCATTTAAAATTGAGTCGTAGTACCTTTAAATAAGATAGAATTTTCTTTGGCTCAATCAGCGGTAGGTATGGGAAAATACATAAGTTTTGGAAAAATATCCATATAAAAAAATCCTGAAATCGATTCAGTAGTCAATTATGAACAAATTATATTCAGGACTTACGTTTACTCTATAACACCTTGTATATCGATGGTTACATAATTATTATTCATTTTCTTCATCTAATATTCACCTATTGTCTGTGGGTTCCATGTACGAAATATTAATTTGCCTATTCGTTACTATACACTATTCAATCATTAATTTTGTAGCGAATGACATCTAACCTGCTTCACCTTTTGAAAAACATGTTTTTGCATAATTATTTTAGTTGTTTGGTGGGTATTTAATATTTTGTTTATCCTCCTTATAATATCTATATATTTTTAATACAAATTATCAAAAATTAAATGTAACTTATTTTTATTTTTTAAAGTTTGAATTACATCTTTAAATGCAATTAATAAAATTGAAATCTCTGTTTGTTATGTCAAAATAACAGCTAAAGGCATCTAAAAGTATATCCTACAGTACTTAAAAATAATAATAATATGTGCATTGAAAGAAATAAAGGAAATAATAATAATAAAAAAAAGTTTTGTCTGTGTGTCTATTTGTACCGGCTAATCTCCGAGTCGGCTGGACCTATTGTGACAGGACTTTCACTAGTAGATAGCTGATGGTATAAGGAGTAGCTTCACCAAGACGTCCACTGCTGGACATAGGCCTCCACCAAGTTCCGCCACTTTGACCGGTCGTGTGCTTCCCGCATCAAGCGGATTCCTGCGGCCTTCACAAGGTCATCGGTCCATCTAGAACCTTTCGGCCCCATCGACCATCTGTTCTGCGAGCAATGTGCCCTGCCCACTGCCACGTAAGATGGGTAATTCTTCGGGCTATGTCGGTTGCCTTGGTTCTCTTGCGTATCTCTTCATTCCTGATTCGATCTCGTAGGGAAACTCCAAGCACAGCCGTCTCCATTGCTCTTTTGGGTGACTTTTAGCCTTCTAATAAGGCCCATAAGAAGGAGGAACTAAGAGAACTTACTTAGGCAAACTTAATCTCAAACTTTAACTTTTTTTAAGCGAGCTAAGCTAAGTATCGCCACTTCTACATGAGGCTATAATGCACCAACATAGTAGACATAAAGTAGAGAGCACTCATAAAATAGTGTGTGAATGTAATGACACGGCTCATATAATAAGACAGCGATGTTTTTCAAACAATATTGAAGAACAATATACGCCGCAACGCTCACATCCTCTGCGGTAAGATATTTTCTTTCAAAACATTACGGATTCACTCGTCACTGGTAGATTTTAGTAATCGTAGTGCGTCACTGTCTTACTGGATGTTTTATTTTAGTATTAAATTACAACTATGCAAACATAATTATTGGGAATTGTTGACTCGTTGCAATTGTTGACTCAAGGCTATCCAACCAATTTTGAATGTGGGCCATAATTCTGATTCTGTGTCAGGCAGCCGGCCATCTAACGTTATGGTGGATACCCTCATTCCGATCCAGCCCGTTTCTTGCTGCCCTCCTCCAGCGATGCCCTAAGCCGATGTAGCCGCTGTAGTCGCTTAGATTTTAAGCCCTGGCTGAGCGTTAAATCTTTGAGCTAGTAACAGGTAAGACTGGTTAAGCTGCCGACAAACTCCTAGGTAGACCTGCGAGTTGTCATTGACAAAAAATGGTGGACTAATACGTTTGAAGAGGTTTTTATGCTAACAACTTATCTATATTTGGGGGACATCTGGGGTCGATTCAAGTGTGAAATTACTGTTTATTGTTGAATAAATGAGTATAAAAACATATCAGAAGCAAAATATCTAGGAGTTTCTTTAGTAAAAATCAAGGGATGTGTCTTATGATCTTTGAATCATTACGTTTGGAAGGAAAAACCATATTATTGTGACTATGTGGAAATTCTCTGAATAAAAGCATTGAAAGTATTAATTTACCGGTTAAGTGCCGGAGGTTTTACGGCCGCAATTTCCGGCCGTAAATACCATATTTTCGGCCGTAATATATTGATATTATAGGGTATTTTACTCTATATGAGAAAAAATCTAAAAATATATTATAGAGATAGCTTAGGCAAAAACCAGTCGGAAAATGTTAGTTTTAGTTCATGAAAAAACAAAATAAATTTTATATTTCAATTCAAAGATTTCAGTTTTTTAATAATATATGTTTTAGAACACCATGAAATAGTAGCCGCCATGTTATTACGTCATACCGCTGTATATACTAAGTGTCAATTACTGTCAACTGAACAACTTTGTACTTTTATTATTTTCGTAACCAAAGTATTTTTTATTGAAATAATATCTTGCATTCAGGAACAGCAAACAAACGATAAGTAGAATAATAGCTATTTTTTTTATTTATAAACAATCATCATACAAAATATCAGCGCATTTGTTTACACAGCAAACTAACGTCACACCCACAGATCAATATGGCGTCAACTGCGTCCAGCGGTTTCGTCCAAATGACGCGCAAAAAATGGAAATGTAAATTTTAAATGCATTTTTATGGCACTAATCGATTAAAATAAAAATAAATGTTTTTAGTGGTACTATTGCCAAAAACATGATTCGGTTGGAATATTACTAAACTTACTTGTCGTGTTGCCATTTCATCCATACCTCAATAAAGAATAAGTTCCGACTGATAGGGAAGAAAAAAAAAAACCTGTTGCGACAGCCGCAAATAAATTGGGATAACGGGAGGAGAATGATGATGATGCATATTACTACGAAAAAGGCAAATCTAAATGAAGCGTTTGTTCCTTTTATCTTTTCTGAGTCATTGACTAAGTGGAATGAGGCAATTGAACATCTTATAATAAAACTTTTTCCAAAACAAAAAAATAACAACCGACTTCAGGAAAAACACTACAAAGTGAAAAATAAATTTAATAAGTCGGTGACTTTGGATATGTATTTTAATTTTTTGCCACCGGCTTTCGAAATTAAAATTATTTTTCACTTTGTAGTGTTTTTCCTGAAGTCGCAAATCGAAATTTCATCATCTTTGGGGTCAAAACAATGCATATTCATGCGATAGCAGGAATCGCGGTTGATTTGCTGTCATTTTTTGAAGAGTTCCGTTGGCTGTCTCCGAAACGCATCATTACATCTATATAAAATTTAAATAGGAGCATTTCGGAATAAAACCCCTTGTAAAAAAATAAAATAATAATGCAATTCCGTTTATATATGGCGGATTTATGCCCGAAAAATCATAAAAATATATATATACATTTCGAATTGATCCCTCTTTCTTTTTGAAGTCGGTTAAAAATCCATATCCTCTTGCGTGTCTCATTGGTTTCCCCAGAATAAATGTACGCCACTGACATAGAGCCAATGATATTATCACTGAGAGCTGTTTTTATCCTTATCAGCTCCATAGTTTCCTTATTGAATGATAAAAAGTTACGAAATCTTCGAATTAAATAAACAACTATACCTACATGAATTAATTGATTTTGTTCCAGCAAGGCATGTACCGCTAAACCGGGGTTACTTTAATTAATATTGAACTTTGACGGTAAATATTTCTTAAATTTGCGGTTATATAAAAATACCAAAAATGTCCTATACTTAATCGGTTTTTTTTATAACTAGATTGAAAAATATTGCTTTATTTTGAGAAAAAAAAAAACTGACGGATTAAAGTTATACTTTGGATGAAGGGTTACTTTGATACCCCTATTTTATGGCGTAATTACAAAGTAACCCTAATTATAATGCCAAAAATCAAATACTGCCAACAGGAAAAATAATTAAACATTTTTAATAATATTATTAGTGAATTCCCAGCGTGTCCTCGGAAAAGGATTTGACAGTTCTTCAGTGTTGCTTTTAAGCCCATTTAGTAAATTGTATGTTAGAATCAGAATTATTATAATCCCACATGTTAATCTCACTAAAGTACATCGTCCTACAAGATACAGGATGGTCCTAGTTTGAAGGGCAGGGGTCTAACTCATCTGTAATAGCCATACCTACCTCTTATTGAAACAACACTGATGTTACCTAGGCTTTTAGTAAATGAACCAGTCTAATCGAATGCAGCTGAATACCAGTATTTTACATAGGGCGCCTGCCTATCTGACCTCCACAACCCAGTAACTGGGTAATACGATACCCCTTGATAAGGTTGGTTGTCAAACTTCCAAGCTTCCGAAGACCCGTAACGACTGTCAAAAATCCACGAATGACAGCCGGGACCAGCGTCTTAACGTGCTTTCCGAAGCACGGAGGGGCCTCGGTATGTAAAGATGGTCACCCATCCTCGGACCAACCGCGGTAAGCGTAGCTTAACCTTATCCATCGACCCGTATGGCTGTTATTACTTAGCCACAAGATGTATAAGCAGAAAAATCTCTACTATAATATTATAAATACGAAAGTAACTCTGTCTGTCTGGTACGCTTTCACGCATAAACTACTGAACCGATCGTCATGAAATTTGGCAGAGGTTATACCCTGGAATAGGGAGGACATAGGCTACTTTTTTACGCAATAACCGAAATCCCGCGGGCGGAGCTGCGGGCAATAGCTAGATAAAGTCTTCACATGACAAAACATTCGCCAGTTTTGTGGCTGGCAGTGCAGCCGACTGCCCCTGGTGCGCTGTATGTGCACAACTTCACATACAAGTGACGCAACTCGTGGAAACTGTTTTAACGTTTCCCTATAAGAAAATCTTTAGATACACTGCATTGACATGACCTTTTTAAGGTTACGCAATACGCTCGTGAATAAAAACTTGTTAGAAGAAACCTGTGGCTAGTATGTCACTGGCAAATGTGATTTTGAGATAACTGAGAAAAGCGTTGCAACCTCGATAGGCTTTTGTGTATCAATATAAACCGCTTACAACTGTTATATTGTATTGTTTTGTTAGGGGTAGTGACACGACAACGGCTTTAACATGAGAATCTTTCCCGGTTATACTTTTTAGAGCGTGCTTTTTCAGTAATCGGGTTTTAGTTTTGCCACTCACTTTTTAATAATATCTACTTTTTTTGGGGTTAGCTAACAATATACATTATATTGTGAAATGTGCTAGTAAAGCACTTTCATTTAATACCTAATATATGGCATCATTTAAAATAAAGGTTCAAGACTTTGTCCTCTAGAGGGCTCCATACTCATCATTTGACAAATTATGAAAAGTAGTTTAAAAGTTATGAGGGAACAGATGAACATACATACATACCAGTCAAAATCATAACCCTTCCTTTTGCTTCGCCGTAGTCGGGTAATAACACAATACAAAATGCAAAAATCCTGTCCAGCTATTGGATGGGACGTAGGTAGTGTGGGTACTAGTATTGAATACCCATCAATATGTAAGTGGTTGGTAATCTGACGACCTCGGTAGACCAGATCACGGTCAACGCATCGCCTCGAAAACCAGTCTGGCATATTATTTTTATTAATAACTACTTATATATGTCGTTAAGTTGCGAGTAAGTTATCGCGAGATCGTTCGTGATTTTTTGCAAGAATGTAGTGGCGATCTATATCAAGTTAAGACCACAGCTTTTGCTAATATTGCGTGCACTTAGAAGCCAAGCCGTATGCGAAATTTTGGCTGATTTACGTGCTTTTGCAGTTAAAATATTGCTTTTCTATAAGTTTTACCTAATGCACAACATGCAATATCATTTCAATTATTAATATTATAATGTATTATTTATATAGATACATATACGAGTGGGTTCTCACAATCCATGTATTATTAGTAACAATGACTTAAAAACGAACTAAAACTTCTAAAAATGACATGGCCCAATACACGTTGGCTCGTGCGTCGACTCAGTGCCTTATAGAGAGACTGTCTCCTTAGTTAAATAGTGTAGTTATGATCTAATGAATGAGCTACTTGTTTCATTTAATTTTGATTAATTATCTCTAACAAAACAGTCGCCATTGTTTTGTGATATTGTGTGCTGTAAGAAGTAAAATATCACATATATACGAATCGTTGTGAAATGTTTATAGAAATACAGTATTTTTTCTATAAATTCAAGTGAATTGGGCGAATTCGGCAAAATTTCGTATACGATTGATGATGTAACATCATTCAAAATGTTGACCGTATAGAAGTATTTGGGGTCCATTGAAATGATAAAATAATGTCGATATGAGCTATGAATTCTCATAATAATTACAGTTCGTGCTGACCAGAGAAGAAGTATACATTCTTGAACGCTGACATAGTACGAAATACGTATCTAGAGATCATTGCACGATAAAGGCGTACCTTTTAGCAAGTACCACACAAAAGACTTGGTACTTTTAACAAGTTAGTTAGATTGACTCTATTAATTTGCTTTCAATTGACCCGAGGGGTATTTGAGTACTAGCTTTAATTTTGTCAGCAACATTCATTGCGTTAATTACGTGGTTGGGCTGTCCAATTTTTCAAACATACATTCACCCACAGAACACAATCAGCCTGGACTGTTCCCACTGCTGGGACACAGGCCTCCTCTCTGTGAGAGGGAGTGGACCGCAATCTACCACGCGGGTCCAGTGCGGGTTGGTAGATGTCACTTGTCTTCGAATTTTTGGTTCTAGGACATGCCGGTTTCCTCCCGAGGTTTTTGTTCACCGTTTTGAGAGCAGTGGTGATTAAATAATTTACACAAAGTAAAGCGCCTGTCTGGGTTCGAACCCTCGAAGTCGGAGCCGTTACCACTGGGCCACCACTGCTCTCCATAATCCTTACTAAACGCGAAAGTTTGTAAGTATGGATGGATGGATGTTTGTTACTCTTTCACGCAAAAACGGCTGAACGGATTTGGATGAAATTTGGCACACAGATAGATTTTAACCCAGATTAACACATAGGATACTATTATCCCGGTAGTACGTTCCCGCGGTATAATTTCCGACCCCCACGCGGGCGAAGCCGCGGGCGGAATCTAGTATAACATACATTTCATTGCGTTATTTACGTGGCTGACCTCTAAAATTTTTCAAACATATGGATCAATGGATCAGCAACGTCCTTTCAACATGATTCAGATTCTGATTGACACAATTCGCGTGCCGTTCCCTGTTGTTTGTTGAAAACGTGATCGCAAATCACATTACCAACGAATAACGTTCAATTTTCGATCGCACTTCGAACATGAGCTGCGCCTACGCATCGCGCTCGCTCAATTGGCAATCGCACGAATATGTTTGCACGCATAATTATCTCGGTACTAAAGTATGTTATTATGTTTAAGGAAACTTGTTTCGATGACCGGTGACCCTCTCGAAATTGTTTGATTATTATCTTTTTTGTTTAATTTTTTTATTAATTTGTTGGCTTCACCCTCGTGGATGTCGGTAAATATTTATTCATTTATTTATTTACTAGCTTTCGTCAGCGGCTTCGCCGGCGAGGATGTCGATAATTGTCCCACGGAAACGTACTACAGAGATGAAAAGTATCCTATGTGTTAATCCAGGTTATAAACTATCTGTGTGCCAAATTTCATCCAAATCCGTTCTGCCGTTTTACCGTGTTTGAGTAACAAACATCTAAACGTACAAACTTTCATATTTATAATCAGTCGGATTAAAAAAAAATGTTATGGCATTTGTTAGCCAATAGGCTATTTCACATCACGCTAAGACGCTTAGGAGCCGAGCTAAAAGAAAAAAAGTCGGAAAGAACGCTAATCAAATAGCGTGGGCCCGTCGCTCGCCCAATGGGATACGACGCGGCGGGTCGGGGGCCAAAATTCACGCAGACGAAGTTGCGGGGGAAGGTGTAGTCTTATACAGCAAACTGTTACCATGAATTCAGCATTTCATTCTAGACCCCCGAGCTTAGAAATTTTTCGTCGGTTACCTATATGCTGAATTCATGGATACAGGGCCTCAAGTCTGCTATTACAATAGTGTCAGAATGGTCTATCATTGATTTCATAATTGTTGATTTTGACAAGTTTGGTAATCTACTAATAAAATGGCGTCACTATGACTTTCCAATGGTCAGCCACTGACACTCCATTGAAAGAAATGGCATTTATTGGTAATCTCGTACATAATGACAAATGAATGACTGACTTAATTTACGAACTTCCTACTACTTTAGATTGCTTAAAAGACTAATAAAAATATATATAAATGAAATCTGGCATGAATAAATGTTCAAATTTAATAGTCGTTTTTCGAAAATCATTTCTACTTACCGAGTTTTATAATAATGCCAATACGAAAATGTTATTATGACACAATTCTATTACGAGACCATTGACCGACCAATGATCGACCATTATGAATTTAGCAGATTACGAACTTTTAGCAAAATGACAAATGAATGACAATGGGATCGTGTTGGAATGACGAATTTATAAAAATAGTAGACTAGGGCCCCAGGTTGCGCACTGGTTAAAAATGTATCTTGTATGCAATGGTTTTACTAAATAATAACAAACAATCGAAACATTTTAGTAAAAAATATTCTACTACACATATTACACTTAAAAAGATAGGTACAATACATTTCAAAGCATGTTTCCTATTTAGTAAACAAATATGGCGTCAGAGTAAACAAACAGGTGGGCAGGTAAACAATGGATACAACCGTCATGTGTGACAAGTAAGATAACAGTCAGTAGTGCAATAACTACTAAACTTATTTGTCCACTATTGTGAAGCATTTATTTCGAACTAAAAATATTTAATTGTTTCGGAAGTCGGTCTCTGGTTCTGTATTTTAGTTTTTCGCCACCAACTTTCCAAAAGTAAAATATTTTTTTCCTTTGCAGTGTTTTTGTTTGGAAAAAGTTTTTATTTTTTGTGTATTTTTTTTGTTTCTCTTTTTAGTTATGGTGCCTACCTACCCCACACCATATCGTATTACCCAGTAACTGGGTTGTGGAAGTCAGATAGGCATGTAGGGAGTCGTTCCATGTAAAATACTCGTATTCAGCTGCATCAGATACGGTTAGACTGGAAGGAAGCCGACCCCAACATACTTGAAAAAAGCTAGGCCACTACTTGGTAAACAATAGTGACAGGATGTAGGTATTATACTACCCAAGCAAAGTTAATACAATTAATTATACTACCCAAGCAAAGTTAATACAATTAATTATACTACCCAAGCAAAGTTAATACAATTAATTATACTACCCAAGCAAAGTTAATACAATTAATTATACTACCCAAGCAAAGTTAATACAATTAATTATACTACCCAAGCAAAGTTAATACAATTAATTATACTACCCAAGCAAAGTTAATACAATTAATTATACTACCCAAGCAAAGTTAATACAATTAATTATACTACCCAAGCAAAGTTAATACAATTAATTATACTACCCAAGCAAAGTTAATACAATTAATTATACTACCCAAGCAAAGTTAATACAATTAATTATACTACCCAAGCAAAGTTAATACAATTAATTATACTACCCAAGCAAAGTTAATACAATTAATTATACTACCCAAGCAAAGTTAATACAATTAATTATACTACCCAAGCAAAGTTAATACAATTAATTATACTACCCAAGCAAAGTTAATACAATTAATTATACTACCCAAGCAAAGTTAATACAATTAATTATACTACCCAAGCAAAGTTAATACAATTAATTATACTACCCAAGCAAAGTTAATACAATTAATTATACTACCCAAGCAAAGTTAATACAATTAATTATACTACCCAAGCAAAGTTAATACAATTAATTATACTACCCAAGCAAAGTTAATACAATTAATTATACTACCCAAGCAAAGTTAATACAATTAATTATACTACCCAAGCAAAGTTAATACAATTAATTATACTACCCAAGCAAAGTTAATACAATTAATTATACTACCCAAGCAAAGTTAATACAATTAATTATACTACCCAAGCAAAGTTAATACAATTAATTATACTACCCAAGCAAAGTTAATACAATTAATTATACTACCCAAGCAAAGTTAATACAATTAATTATACTACCCAAGCAAAGTTAATACAATTAATTATACTACCCAAGCAAAGTTAATACAATTAATTATACTACCCAAGCAAAGTTAATACAATTAATTATACTACCCAAGCAAAGTTAATACAATTAATTATACTACCCAAGCAAAGTTAATACAATTAATTATACTACCCAAGCAAAGTTAATACAATTAATTATACTACCCAAGCAAAGTTAATACAATTAAAAAAATCTCTATCCATTAAAAAAAGTTGTTTTCTAAATCGATCCAAAATTGCCGAAGATATCAAAAAATAAATTCTAACACAGACTAATAGGGTATTCTACTTTATATGAGAAAAAATCTAAACATACAGGGTTACTGGTAATTCGACGTATATCCGTCAGGGGCGGATAAGGGGGCCAAAATGCAACAAATTGAACCCCCCTAAGGATGGCCGAAATTCAATAGTTTTCGAGATATTTGAATTTTAAGGGTTTTTCGATATTTACTTACCCAAAATTTGACATTTAATTCCAAATAAAAAACGAACTACATATTTGAATGGGTACCATTAAAAATGATGTTGTAGCTGGCACTTCAATTAAGCTATGGACATAATTAAAACTACTTAACAAAATAATTAAAATAATGAGCGATATAAGTATAATATCTTAGGGGGCGTCCATTAATTACGTGAGGCGTTTAGGGGTGGGAGGGGGTCGAGTCGAATCTCACCCAATCTCACGTGGGGGAGAGGGGGGTCTTGGTAAATATCACGTAATTTATATTTTTTCTCGCAAAGAAACAATGTAACATTACGAGATAACCGGGTTAAATTATGTGAAACATGTTTTTCCACCCATATGGCAAAATCTTACAAAATAATATTTATCGCAGTTATGCGAGCACCACAAAGTAGCACAGTACTTCCTCGATGGTTGCCCAGCCATGTCAGCCAAATGCAACGCATAAATCCAACGCAAATAAGCACAGATTAACGTTTTAACACTAAAACCACGTATTTGAAATATCTCACGTGAGATTATGTGGAGGGAAGGAGGGTTGAGCCAAATCTCACGACATCTCACAAGAGCGGGGGTGGGGGTCGAAAAATCGCCAAAATTTACTCACGTAATTAATGGACGCCCCCTTACCAACATTTTCATTTTACGCTTCAAAAATGTTGTCTCGTCACAAAAATTTCTATTACATTAATCGTACAAATAACTAAAACCAGTCTGTAGACTCCAAAAACTATAATTAAAAAGAATCGCTCCCAGACCTTTTAAAAAATACTTAAAAATAATAATAATCATAATATCCTACTAATATTATAAATGTGAAAGTTTGTGAACAAGTTTGGATGTTTGTTACTCAGTCACGCAAAAACGTCTTAACGGATGAGGAAGAAATTTGGCACACAGATAGTTTGTAAACTGGAATAACACATAGGATACTTTTTATCCCGGTAGTACGTTCCCGCGGGATGATTTTCGACCTACACGCGGGCGAAACCGCTGGCAAAAGCTAATAATACATATTTTACTCCACCACGATTTTATTATACAGGAAAAGTTTTTATTCAGTGCGCAAACTTTAACCATGAATTCAGCATACCATTCTAGACCCCCCAGCGAAGAAATCTTTGTCGTTTTTACAAAAAAAAATCAGCTGTTTCATAGAAAAGTGCAATACCTACGCGGTCAAAATATATAAAACAGCTGGTTTATTTTTTGTATAACTGACGAAAATTTTCTGCGCTGGGTGGTCTAGAATGATATGCCGAATTCATGGTTACAGTTTGCGCACTGGATAAAAACTTATCCTGTATATGTATACCTTTGGACTTATGTAAATCAATTATAGGCGTTTTGAATTGTCAAGGGGTCGATCAGTCAGAAAGATGAATATAGCGTCTTGCGTGAGCTAAGATCTAGCAGATAATTAAACAAAAACTTACGTCCTTACGTCCTGTCGTCCTTACGTTTTATTACCTCGTTGGTGTAGTGCAAGCGCTACTGCTGAGCATGATGAATAGAATAGAGAATAGAATAGAAAACATTTAGTCGACACAGACACAACACAACAGCAACAAACATATAAAAAAATGGGCGTTAGACACCCAGCGCTGGTTTTCAGTTGGCACCCCGCAGCGACACACGGACGCAGGCAAATAAAATAGATACATACTTGAATATTAGTCATAAAAATGTTTATGAATACGTAAATAAATAATGTAAAAGATTTTTTTGTGTGCTGCTCAGTTCAGAGCCTTTTTTTAAATAGGTACCTACGAAACTACAATATCAAATAGCGCCTGTCACCTGACGCGGGGACGCATCATCGGGCAGCCGCAAAAACCCAGCGAAGGAAATGTGCTTTCCATAAAATATTTTCAAAGTGCCAGTCAATTAATATTTCTAAGGCGTAGGACCGACCTACCACCAATCAATGATGAGCTCCTGGATTCGATTCCCGGCAAAGTGATATTGATATTTTTCGTTTTGCAATTTTTCAACAGCAGCCCGGAGGCTAGATTTACAATAATCAACATAAACTCTTGTCAATTACAACAAATTACAGTATTTTTTTTTTCTTTTCGTTGGGTCGTTGATACCTTCCAATTTTGCCAGCAACAAATCGACTAAAGCCACTGCGGTTAATAAATTAGCATCTTGTTGGAAACTAGGCACAATCCGCAATCGCCTAGATTTCCATCAATATTCATTATATTATACTCTCTCCTTGTCCGAGACGGTTTAACAGTGTAGTCTACGACTTGTGCTCCGGCGTCGCCACAATATTTAAAGCTCCCATACAAAACAAAAAACTCTTCGTATTTCCGAACGAACCTGTCAACTTCATTACGGTTTTTGTGCACGGCGCTGTTACTACGCCTCCGCAACTAAAAATAGTTTTTTGTGTAATTAAGTAAGTTTTAGCATTAAAAATGATTTTTACAGTGATTAAATTAGCCTATTCAACTTTACATCTGTGTGAAATAGTATTCCCAAGACGAAAAAGTCGCAAAGAGTGTATTTGGTAAGTGAGGTGAACCTTCGTGTCATCATTATTTACAACAAAAACAATAACATTGTTTGGCAATTCCGGTAAGTTAACAATATCATGTATATAAAATGAGAAGATAAATACTAGATAATTAGGTCTAGTCTAGAATCAGTATGAAACAAACCTTCACGATAGGTCTATGTTATTTGTTCCGATCCTTTCCGTTCAAAATCGGGACCGGTTACGCTACGCGCGTTTTTGTCTGTCAATCTAAGTGTCAAAATGAAAACTTCAAAACTTTCCTTTAAAATTATTAACTAACTCAACAGACACGTTTCGACGAGTTTTTCTTTATTTTATTGCCTCGTTTCAAATAACGTTAAATCGCGTGTGAAAACTTATTTACAATGGGGAAACGTAAAAATAAAGAGGAAGAAGCGGAAAAAATCAGACAGAAACTGAAGAAATGGCAGAAACGATTGAAGAAAAACGAAGAAACGAAAGAAGATGGATGTGTTACACCTACGGATTCCCCTCCTAGAGAGAGGGCCGTCTCTATGGAACCCTCAACATCGAACCTGGAGCTGCCTTTGGCGATCTCAGGTACATAATCATACCTAATATTCAAATAGGTATTTAGCTTCAAACGCATGGGTGGTCGTAAGAGTATCTATTCACTACACTAAAAATACTGGCCTAAGAGCTACCACTATAGCGGGTAGACATTACTAGAGTCAAATAGTGAGCTATCACATGCAGAGGATAGACATACTATTTTTACATTATTCATTGTTACACTCCAGAGCTATCACTTAGAGGATAGACCAACTAACAAATTTGAGCGCTATCACATAGAGGATAGACATACTTAGTAGCATATTTTACTTTTCAATTTAACAAAAATACATGTATTTGGCCGGAGTCTATTTGATTTTTTGGCTTACACTGCATATTAAATTTCCAGACGATGATGAAGTGGCTGAAGAACTTCTTCTGGCCTTGGGTCCTGAAGGTGCGGATACCAATGAGATAAGTGAGCCAATACATCCACAGTTAGCATCAAGATGGAAAAACATTATGAGAGAAGGTTTAAAAAAGGAAACCAGAGAAGAAATCACTAAAAAGTATCCTGACCCAGAAAATTTCAATACAGCAGCACCTTCCCTAAATCCTGAAATCAAGGCAATCATGTCTGAAATTTCTATAAAAAGAGACCATAGGCTTGTATTAAGGCAAAAGCAAACTGGGAAAGTTTTAACAGCCATAGGGAAAGCTATGACAAGTGTCATGAAGGGAAACTTTAACTCGAAGCAATTAATAGAATACCTCAGTGATGCAGCAAAAATCACTACAGACATATACCATCAAGATTTGCTGTCAAGAAGGTACTTTGCACTCGCGGGCACCAGTTCACTGGTCAAAGACGCAATTAAAAACGAAAAGTCAGATGATATGCTATTCGGAAGTGCTTGTTCTGAAAAAATAAAATTGGCTCAAACAATTAAGAGAACTGGAGCCCAGATAAAAGAAAAACAGAAAAACTTCAGAAGCCCGCTGCCATCTCAACTAAAACCCCGCAGCGGGCAGTACCAGTACCGTCAGCCAGCAAAGCAGTACCCGAGACCATACAAGAAGAGGCAGACACAGCAGAGGAAGCGGTCTCCACCACGCAAACAGCGTCACAATTAGAGGTACATGCAGGAAAAACTAGGTTTTTTCATTTGAACTGGACAAAAATTACGAATGATCCAACTATCTTGCAGTGGATTAATGGCTACAAAATACCTTTTGCTTCTGTTCCACCTCCAAATGAAGCCTATCAGCAAAATTGGACAGCAAACGATAGACTCGTTATTCAGGAAGAAATTAAGAAACTCTTGGCATTAGGTGCAATTTCTGAATGTTCATATACAAACAATCAATATGTATCCCCAATTTTTGTTGTACCTAAACCGAATGGGACATACAGGTTTATACTTAATTTAAAAGGCCTCAATAAGTACATAAACACCCAACATTTTAAATTAGAGGATTCTAGAACAGCTTGCAAGCTAAGTTCAAGAAATAGCTACATGACTAAAATTGATTTAAAAGATGCTTATTTCTCTATCCCCATTTCTGATCATTCCAAAAAATATCTTAGATTTAACTTTGAAGGCAAATTATACCAATTCAATTGCTTACCCTTTGGATTATGCACCGCTCCATTAGTATTCACTAAAATTATGAAACCCATTGTTACATATTTAAGAGACAAAGATATAATAATGACATATTATTTAGATGACAGTTTATACATTAATAATTGCAAACATGCATGTGTTCAAAATGTTTACTCAGCGTGCAAATTATTTCAGAACTTAGGTTTTGTTGTAAATTATGAAAAAAGTATTTTAAATCCTAGTCAAGTATGTGATTACTTAGGATTTACTCTAGATTCCAGGGATCTATCAGTTTCAGTACCTAAAGATAAACAAATGTCTATTCTTAAAAAATTGCACAGCTTCAAATTAAAAAGTGTTTGTAAAATCAGAGAATTTTCCCAACTCTTAGGTTCCCTAACCTCAATATGTCCTGCTGTCCCTTACGGCTGGGTATATACAAAGTTGGTAGAAAGAGAAAAGTACTTAGCATTGAAAGATTCCAATGAAAATTATGATGAAAAAATGTTGCTTATAAAAAATGTTTATCCTGAGTTACAATGGTGGATAGAAAATATAGACAGAAAGAACTTAATTAAACAGTACACATTCCAACTAGAAATTCATACTGATGCATCTCGTACTGGCTGGGGTGCTGTCTGTGAAGGAAAAAAGGCTTCTGGGTCTTGGTCTTCCAGAGAGTTGGAGTTTCATATAAACTATTTGGAATTAAAGGCTGCTTTTCTAGGGCTTCAGTGCTTCGCTAAGGATTTTCAAAATTGAGAAATATTACTCAGAGTGGATAATACAACAGCTGTAGCTTATATTAACAAGATGGGGGGTGTTCAGTTTAAACATCTTAATGATATTACAAGGGAGCTATGGCAATGGTGTGAGAAAAGAAACATTTGGATTTTCGCATCATATATTAATACTAAAGACAATTTTGAAGCAGATGCTGAGTCTAGGGAAGTAAATATTGAATGGGAGTTATCTTTGACATGTTTTGAAAAAATCAGAGAAACCTTAGGGGAGCCTGAAGTTGATCTATTCGCGTCTAGAATAAATAGCAAATGTGAAAGATTTGTTTCATGGAAGAGAGACCCAGAAGCTATAGCAGTTGATGCATTCACTTTGGACTGGAAAAAATTGTTTTTTTATGCATTCCCACCCTTTTCTCTAATCTTAAAATGTGTCAATAAAATAATAACAGATAGAGCTGTAGGCATCTTAGTCTTCCCCTATTGGCCTTCCCAACCGTGGTTTCCGCTCAGTGAACCACTTCTAGTCAAAGATTTACTTATTTTCTCACCTAACAAGTTTCTTTTGACTTCCCCTTACAGAGAACCCCATCCCCTGCACCAGCATCTTACCCTGGCTGCAGGGCTGCTATCAGCGAAGCATTTGTAAGACGTGGAACTCCAAACTCTGCTCTTGAGATAATGTTAAATTCCCTTTCTAACAACACAATCAAACAATACAATTGTTGTCTTAAGTCTTGGTGGAACTTCTCTAACACTCATAATATTGAACCTTATCAAGGATCTATACCTTTTGTATTAAAATTTCTTAGTGACAACTTTCACAAGGGAATGTCTTATGGCTCAGTAAATACCATTAGATCTGCTCTTTCTATTTTAATGGGACCAAAAATTACTTCAGATGACAGATTAAAAAGGTTTTTCAAAGGTGTGTTCAGGCTGAAGCCTCCCAACCCGAAATATAGTGTCACTTGGGATCCGGGTATGGTGTTGAATTATTTAGCATCCAAGTACCCAAATGAGAGTCTATCATTGGATATTTTAACAAGAAAACTAGTAACAATCCTGGCATTAACCACAGGGCATAGAGTTCAGACACTATCACTATTAAAAATTAAAAATATTACATTTTCAGCCGATGGAGTACAAATAAAAGTACCAGAAAATATTAAAACTTCAAGTAAAAGTTCACTTCAACCCTGCTTACACTTAAAATGCTATACTAGTAAATTTGAAATTTGCCCTGTACACACAATAAGGTCTTATTTAAATGCTACTAAAAATATTAGAAATAGATAACCTAATAATTACATACAAAAAACCATATCATAGTGCCTCTTCTCAATCTCTAAGTAGATGGATCAAAATGACATTGAGTGAGGCGGGTTTAGATACTTCTTTATTTACTGCACACAGCACTAGGCATGCTTCTACTTCAGCAGCAAGTAAGGCTGGTCTTAGCATAGATCTCATCAGAAAGACGGCAGGATGGTCAGGGACATCCTCAACTTTCGCTAGGTTTTATAATCGACCAGTAATAGAAGATCCCCTAGCTTTTAGTAATGCTGTTTGCAGTACTGTAAATAGAACCTAGTACTTACCAAATATTATTTTTGTGAGTCATGTGTTCATTCTTTAGGCTACTTATAATGTTTTGTAATCGCAAATAATAATTATCTTTCTTTGATTACAATAGCGTTTCATTCACAACTTAACTTTGAACATCTACACTGTTAAACCGTCTCGGACAAGGAGAGAGTATAATTATGAGATTAAACGAACTTACCTGTAAGTGAAGTTCTATCTCAATTATACGAAGCTCCTTGTCCGAGACGGGACTCCCTCCCAATGTTATTTTTCCCTCCCTAGAATATCTTTGTTGTTCATGAAATGTGCTTTAAACGAAATGAAGTTGACAGGTTCGTTCGGAAATACGAAGAGTTTTTTGTTTTGTATGGGAGCTTTAAATATTGTGGCGACGCCGGAGCACAAGTCGTAGACTACACTGTTAAACCGTCTCGGACAAGGAGCTTCGTATAATTGAGATAGAACTTCACTTACAGGTAAGTTCGTTTAATCTCATAATTATTTCAATCAATATAGGCATTTCAACCAGACAAATGATTTCTCGAGTTCTCAACTTTTCTCGATCTGAATTTCTTAAAAGCGAGAACTATGGATTTCCCTTGAATTCTCGTCCCGGGAATTCCCGGGAAATCCATAGTTCTCGTTTGCACTTCTCAAGTTCAATAATCCCTACTCGGCACTGTTCGAGACAATGTCGAAGTCGGAAGTGTGTGTGTGTGTTATGTGCTGACGCTAATCGTCTTCATGCACACATCCACAGCGTGTTTGTTCACTCCACAAGTACAGTGCGGGTCGCTTTGTGACATAAAAATACTGTACACGATTATCATCACAATTCATAAGTGTCGGCAATACTCGCATGTCTAACATATTGCAGCATACAAGTAAACATCAATTGTTTGATACATAATATCGCGTGCAGAAATATGAATTCAATTAATAGCAGTTCTAAATTCCAAGAATCCCTTTGTTCTGACTGTTAAGTGGCCCTAATCTTGAGAACATCGCGCTAATTGATTCTCAAGGCTACTCATGTGCGGCTAGCTATTTGTTATGATATTGGCAACTTAATATCTTTATCACGTACACAAACTTGTTTATAAATTATCTTTGATTGGTTCAGGCAGAGTAATAGGGATAGGAGTAGGTTCTACTTTAGCTCGCATTCGGGTACCTCATGCATAATCAGCCTATAATGTTCCCACAGCTGGGACACAGGCCTCTTCTCTGTGAGTGGGCCGTAATCCACCACGCGGACTCAGTTGGTGAATGACTCATGGGAATTTTTGGTTTTAGGACATGCCGGTTTCCTCACGATGTTTTCCTTCATCGTTATGAGAACAGTAGTGATGAAGTCACCCGCTGATGTGACCTGTCGCCGCACGACTAAAGTAGGTTTCATACTTTGGAACTTGCGATTTTAGTCACCTGCTGCCTAGCCAAATTGTCATTTAGACTCCTGTGTAAAGTCACCTATGTAAAACGCCCTTTAGCAGGACAGGTGCATCATCCTTAGCTAATATCATAAGTTCAAAACAGACTTCGTAAATGAATGATTCAGTTGTGTCGGCTTATCGCCGATAATAAGGCAACATAATTGTACCTAAATAAAGTGTATTTAACTCCTTTTCATTGGCTTTCCATCTGGATGTGGTGATGATCTCTTAAAAATGGAGTTATTTGCCATACTTCGACTACTTAGACTTTTCTCAATCCTCAATTTAGAGCTGGTAAATTGCTTATCCGGGATTACACTTTTAACTTTTGCCAATCCATATACTGTCGTGTAAAGGTAAATGCACACTTTACCGCGTTGAAAGAATGGACCGCGCCTAATTAAAGAAAACCTTCCGAATTCTTCCGGCGATCCAGTCGATTCAGCACGGATAAGTGTGCGAGAATTCATAGGTACAAGTACCTAATTCTAAATTTCAATTCTTTCGGCTCCGAGTGTGCGTTTACCTTCGAGCTCTACACTGTACCATAAACCATGACCGTGCTTGAACGTATCAGGAAACAAATATGACACTGTCTACTATGCCCACTAGGACGTTTCAACAGCGCATCATACCTGGGCATGACGGTTTTACTGACTCAGCATCCGCGTATCATCCGTGTGTCATATCCGTGTAGTTCCCGTTTTCTCGGTTGTAGACTTGTAGTAGTTCATCTGAGTTTTCGCATGAGACAAACCCGTCAGGGTCGGCTGGGCAGCGTCCGTAAAGCTAGGCAAATTATCTTCTCGTCTCAAATACCGCAGTACCCCATAACGAAAGCCTATGACCAGTGCGTAATGCCATTACCAGTGATTACCTATGGCCCTGCAACGTGTTCGCTCAAAATGGGCCTTATTACAAAGCTAAAAATCATCCAAAGGGCCATAGAGAGGGCTATGCTTGGAGTTTCTCTACGTGATCGAATTAGAAATAAAGAGATCCGCAGAACCAAGGTAACCGACATAGCCCGAAGAGTTGGAAGGTCTCCTGCAAGGTGGACCGATGACCTTGTGAAGGCCGCAGGAATCCGCTGGATGCGGGAAGCACAGAACCGCTCGAAATGGCGGAGCTTGGGGGAGGCACGGTGGATGTATTTCGGCTGAAATAGTGATAACGGAACGCGTCAGGAAGAGCGAGTGAATATTTATTGATGAGATAATTATTTCCTGTATTCTATATGTTATAAATAAGTAAATTGTCCGTTTATAACCCGTATGCTCTCACCGTTACGACGCCTGTGCGCACAGGCTTAGAACATGGTTGAGCTGACTGGTGTTGGTTGATTCATCCGTCATGATCGTGAACGGGCGCCGTCAGTTGGGATTGGTCATCTCTTAGGTGCCATGGCTTAGTTTAATTATTTTAGTATATTATTGTTTTCTTTTTGCTAGTGTTTATAGAGTTTCTTGCCCGTTCTTCTCCATAGGTACCTGCCACGCTTTGGGATAGGCAACTAGCTTCATATTTCTGACTGACCGACTCCTTGACTATTCAAAAGTACCTGGAAATGGTTTAATTGAAATAAATGCGTTAAGGAGCATATGCAGAGCACCCTAATCTCGCCTTTTTTCTCCGAAAGTTTAGACAGACAGAGGTGTATAATTCACCCACATTTCGCCAGTTATGTATAAGTCCTATGTAACAGGGGGCGAGCCTGTAGAACATGTAACACAACAACGCAAGACCTCATGCACCCCAATTAGAGTATTGAGTTAAAAGCATAATAGGATGACCAAAACTCTTTTTTTTTTAAAGGTAACTATTATTATTAAGAATATCATGTTGACCTAGCATTACTTTATGGATTTTAAATTCAGTCATATTGGCAAAAAATATGATTTGATCTTCTTTAGCTCAATCGACGGTAGGTATGCCAAAGTACATTCATTCATGAAAAAAATACCTGTATTTAAAGTTACTGAAATCGATTCAGTAGTCAATTATGAGCTAATTACTTTCAGGACCTTCGTTTATTTTGGTACAAGGTGTAAGCTGTATAATAAAACCCAATCACTTCGCTCGACCTGAAAATCATGACTCTGCTAGTGCTGGCGGCCATTCGACCAACGAGGCAGCCATACCGTATATATTGTCATATATTTTCTTTGTATGAGTTTCTTCTGATAATAACTTAAATTATTTGGGTACTCACAACTCGGTTATTGTGCCGTGCCTCAACGTGCTAAACCTCAAGTAAATGTTTACAAGATAGGAAGGTCAACACTGACTTGCATGACGTAAAAAGGAAAAATGTCAAACAATGCGTTAAATTGATTTCAATTGCAACAATATCCACTATTGTGGACGTGAAGCGTAACTCGATTGATTCTTTGGAAGAGGGATTGTCTATATAAGCAGTTAAGTACTTACATGTATCCGTTACGCCAGTTGAGCGGCTAGGGGACGGTAGCACTCGGTAGCGTCAGAGTGCAGCGTGAACTGCATCAAAATACGTTGCAAAGTTTACAAGAACGATGTGGTCACACAGGCAGACACGAAAATCTTTAATTTATAATCTGTATAAAGGAAAAGTTTTTATCCAGTGCGTAAACTGTAACCATGAATTCAGCATATCATTCTAAACCCCTAAAAACTTTTCCTGTATATTAAAACGTGAAGCAAAAAGTTTGTACCCCTTTGTACGAAAATCACGCGGACGGAGGAGTGTGTGCATTAAATTAATAAAATAACACGGCCGAATTTCAACCATTAGGCGGCCAGTAGTATTTATTGATGAATCTTTGAAAAAAATGACCAAGCATTGCTTTACTGATAGAATTTGAAAAAAAAAAAAACTATAAACCAAAGAAGGCAATAGCAAAACCATGGTCAGCATAGTTTTGTCATTGTTCTTTCAAACTGTACGGATTGCTAAGTAGTTGTGAGATGTACCGTGGGAGAAAATAATTTGATATCTCTCTCGTTGTTATGAAAATATGATGTCGGCACCATAGCGGTACAGTAACGGTAAACCACGAACATTGGTTTGAGGTTTGTATATCATAATCAGCCTATATCGTTCCCACTGCTGGGACACAGGCCTCCTCTCTTGGCGAAAGGGAGTGGGCCGTAATCCACCACGCGGGCTCAGTGTGGGTTTGTATATGGCCTACGAAAATGTGCTGCAGATCAGCACCCTAATAATTACTAACACACTATCAATCAGAATCAAAATCATTTTGAAGGATATTGGTTATCTATTGCTTCCATATTATGTTCGAAATATTTGTCTGCTCAACAGCATAACGCAATGAATGTTGTTGAACTGTCAAAATGAAAGCCGTTCTTACTGTTAGTGTGTTTTGCAATAACCTCGCTGGTAGCGTCTTGTGACGGATCGTTAAGCTCCCTAAAATTTGGTTAGATGCCAGGCGTCTGTTGGAACAGGTCATCTGCAAAACTACAATGGCTCTTTCCTCAAAAGGCCCTACCAGACATGGTTTGTATTGTTACACTCACATAAAATTGTAATGATAAAATTTTGGATTTTAAAAGAGACCACACCTCTGAGTTTGTTTCGGCATTTCTTCTCAGGGATCAGTCAGCTACGAATTGACCAACAAAATATTGACATGTAAAAGTGTCTTAAAATATATCCTTATTTATATAAACATTTCGTTTCATTTCATAATACAATTTTGTCAACCATTAACTGAGCTACGATACATTTTGGTTCATATTCTAATGGGGGAAGCGCCAGGGTAGGCCACGATAATGTTACAATTAGTAATAATAAATATTATAATATCTCATTAGTTATATGTACTAATGATTATTATTCTGTAAAGCTATATTTGTTACGGTCGCGCTGACACTGACCAGCTAATTGCAACAAAAAAAAACGTAACAAATTTTGAATAACGCGGGCTACTTCAGCGCATCTCCCTTGATAAAATCTTGAATTCAAATTCAAATTCAAAATCATTTATTTGCGAATATGGGTAAACAATATGCAGATGTTTTACATGCATTTAATAGTTGTATATCACATAATCAATAATTCACTGGCAGTTAACGCAAGTTTGAACCGCTGGAATGAGCTGTCATTTTAGACGTATGTGAGCTGTCACTTCGCCTTAATTCTGCAGGTGCTTAGTTTAGTTGGTATTACTCCTAACTTAATACTAGCTGTAGGTAGTTAGGTTTAGGCAATCCTCTCCTATCTTAAAACATTACAGCTGTTCAAGATTAAGCTTTTCCACCAGAGATTGGCTATGCTAAGTTGCTATGGATACGTTTGATATCCACCAATCATATTCATTGGTCCACATAGCACATAGTACTGTCTGTACTGGTGGAAATGGGTTCTACAAAGCTATTGTTTTTGATAAGGATGGGATGGGTGCTAATATATGGGAGCTATCCCATCCAAATACATACATACAGTAGGAGCTCGTTTGTTCCTTACCGTCGATACCTCGCATAGAGCCAGCTGCGTATCTTACTCAATTCTTTATTGCGTACCATAATGTATAAAGTTGGTAGGAAAATAATTATTTTAGTCACAATTGTGAATCCCGTCGGGAGTTTCGGGCACAGTATAGATCAAGTAGGAGAGGGGAGGAAGAACACTTCGGGTTTAATGTGATAAATATTGTTAGTAAGTTTTACTGTTTTATGAATACAGAATTGAATTGAAGAATTACTCATGTATCAATTTTATCAATTACGGAAACGGATACATAGTTTCGTAGCTTAGCTTTCACATCCTTGCAGCATAGCTGCATAGTGCTATGCAAGATGTGCATCTTCGGTTAAAAAGCAGCATTAAAGAGGTGACCTATACCAGCCCAGTTCCAGTAAGCCATATCATATCGTTTGCCATGTAGTTCGACCTCGACGTCGCCATTATAAAAATCTCCAGTTAAGGAAGGAGCCCGTTGATAAGCAACCTGTGGTGAAAGCTTGGCAGGTGTAGTGACATGATTATTTAAATTATAAGTACGTTAAACATTTTTTTTTTACTTTTTTTTGAGGGCCCGGTTAAGTAGTTACAGCCGTACGTGTCGATCGATCAGGTAAAGCTACGCTTGCCGCGATCGGTTCGTGGGTTGGATTATCTTTACATACAGAGACCCCTCCGTCTTACCAAGGGTATCGTATTACCCAGTCGGCTTCCATTCTAACCGAATACCAGTGTTTTACTTGGAGCGACTGCCTATCTGACCTCCATAACCCAGGTAATGGTAAGACTGGACATAATTTATTTCGGGCTTCTGACTTTGTGAGCATAGATTATATCCCTCGTTTAACCAGTGTTTTACATGGATGGAGTCACTACCTATCTGACCTCCACAGCTCAGGGACTAACTCGGTAACACGGTACCCCTTGGTAAGCCTGCTTGTCAGTTTTTCGGGCTTCTGACCTCTTGAGCATAGATTTTATCTCTGGTTTAATCAGTCATACCAGTGATTGACATGGAGCGACTGCCTATCTGATTTCTACAACCCAGGAACTGGGCAACACGATACCCTTTGGTAAACCTGGATGTTAGTATTTCTGACTTCGTGAGCATAGAATTTATCCCTCGTTTAACCAGCAATAGTTACTGTATTTAGGGACGGCACCGCCATGGCAGTTAACTCATGCGCGACGCCATTGTTTACATCAGACAGAATGAGTTCTGGTTGCTGTGTCAATGAAATAACTTTCGTTTATTTACTGTTATTATGATAATATTAAATTGTTGAATGCCTCACTGAATTACTACTTATAAATTCGACTATGTATGTACAGTCCCGGACTTTAATTGATAAAGCCACTATTAATCTTTCCAATTTTGCAGTTTTATACATTCACGAGATTACACGATTAAACACGAACTTAAACCGCATGCTCGTAAACAAGATGACAAATTACTTATAATCGGAAATAGTCTTATCCATAGAGGTTGACTAATAAATTGTCAATGATAAATCAATACACTGTTGCATAAGTTTATCCAATCTATTTGAATCTGACCTCCTTTGAATAAGAGCTCATTAAATACTCGTTATTTCTGAAAACCTATCCAAAGACAGTGACAGTTGAAATGTCAGAGACGATTTCGAATTTTGGTGAATCGTAGCCGTAACTATTTTTGTTTTTAAGCAACAGTTATCATATTTGTCATGAACGTCTCTTGGACGCTACGCGTTCGGATAAAATCGTGGGTGCGAATTTTTCCGATGTCGAAATGACTAATCATAACGTTACCATCGCTACGCTAAAACAATTGTTGCTAGGTTACGGTTGCTAGCCCTGCAATTGGTTGACTTTGGGTCGTCACTCTGGACATGTACGAGTATAACCGACTAAACCCGATTTCCATTACACGGCTAAAATAGGAACTGTGGCAAGTGGCTTATCAATTAAAGTCCGTGACTGTACATGAGTTTCGAGTTGATCTTTTTGACATAAACAGTGCGTACTCTGTGACACCGACCTCCATGTTTATTGTTTTCTTTTTAACTGACTTCAAAAAGGAGGAGGTTATCAATTCGAAATGTTTATATAAAAAAAAATATGTATGTTCGGGCATGACTTCGTCTTATATAGACGGATTTGCAGAATTATTATTTTATTCGGAAGGGTTTTATTTCGAAATGGTCCCATTTAAATTTCATATAGATCTGATGATGCGTTTCGGAGACAGACAATGGAACTCTTCAAAAAATGACAGCTAATCAACCGCGATTGCTACTATCGCATAAATATGCATTGTTTTGACCCCAAGGACGGTGAAATGCTACTAGCTAAATAATTATAGCCGTAATCTTATCGCATTCATTGTTAAATTGTAATGAGTGCCCTAGTACAACCACAATTTGTGAGTGGTGTATTTTAACCATTCAAAACGTTTAGGTGCATATTAAAAACTTTCGAAGTAGGTTGTTTTTTTTTAAGTTTAAATTTTTCAGTTGTTAGTTATAGTACCTACCCCACGCCAATTCTAAATTTCATCACCCTTGGTCAAAACAATTAATATTTTTGCGATAGCAGCAATCGCGGTTGATTTACTGTAATTTTTTGAAGAGTTCCGTTGTCTGTCTCCGAAACGCATCATCAGATCTATATGAAATTAGAAAGGGACCATTTCAGAATAAACCCCGTTCGAACAAAAAATTTTTTATCAAATCCGTCTATTAATGATTGAGTTATGAAAATATAAACATGTCGAATTGATAACCTCCTTCCTTTAGAAGTCGGTTAAAAAACAAAAAATACTATTCTGGAATAAATCCTTGATGACATCAGGGTCATCTCTTGCATCATTTCATTACAGTACTCAGAACTGTCGCGATGAAAAGTAAAACACTCAATGTAAATAGTTACACATGCTCTATCAACATCAACACCTAATATAATCACATCTTGTTAGTCGGTACTCGCCTCGGGCGGCCCCCGGGTACGGCATTCGCGAAAGCGCCGGGATGTTATGGCTAACACTCGGCGACATGCATCCGTACGATAAGACCGTAGTAATAAGAATCGTCTATTACATTTAAGTTTAAGCTAACTTAGTCTGCATTAATTAAACCATATTTGCGATTAGACTCAATCATTTTATTCTAAAAAACTTCGGCAACGCCTCCCAAAGTTAACTAAATATACCGTTTGTTTGTAGGAATTTTCCTCTATTGTTGTATTCAAACTATTTGGTTTCGGCTTAGTGTGAACTACGTCATTTTAGTGTGGAGTGGCGGTGTCGTCAGACTTCATAGGTTGAAGATAACTTAACAGTTGTATATCTGCTGCAATCATCTTTGTAAACAGACAAGCTTCTGCCCGCGACTTCGTTCGCGCGGAAGTCGTAAGATACATGCTGGATCTAGTCGTAGTAAAGTACTATCGTACCGATAATGATAATAAACTCAACGTGATGGATGTAGTTAAACTGTCATAATAAATCGACGGCGTTTCTTCTCAGGGACCAGCCAGCTTGGAAATGCTGGCGCCATCTAGCTTTAAAATATTTACCAACAAAATATTGACGTGTAAAAGTGTCTGCTTACATAAACAAACATTTCATATGATTTCATTTCACTCACTCGGAAAGCAAGGTAAGCCGTTGATCTCAGTCGTTACGGGTCAGAAGCCCCAAAATCTGACAATCAGTATTACCAAGAGGTATCATATGACCCAGTAACGTAGTTAGTTAGTTGGGAGTTCAGACAAGCAGTCGCTGCATGTAAAATACTGGTATTCAGCTGCATTTGGTTAGACTGGAACCTGACCCCAAATTGATTTTTGATGGCTAGACACGGTGTCTACTAAGATGATGACTAATAGAGAAGTATGGCGAAAAAGACATGTTGCGCCGACCACAAATAAATTGGCATTATGGCTAGAGAATGATGACGATGCTTTTAAATATGATATGACATGTTGACAGCCAAACGGGTGTTTGACTGATGATGGCGCCAACATTTTCTAGGTGACTGATCTCTGAGAAGAAATGCCGGTCTCTTTTAAAGTCCATACATTATTTTATTGGGATTTTATGTGAGTCAAACAATGCAGGGCTATGTCTGGAAGGGTATTTTGAAGATAGAGCCAGTACAACTGTGAGCTGACCTGTCCCAACATGCATGCATGCATTAGTCATTGTGTAGCTTAACCCTATTTTAGGGAGCTCAACGAGACATCACAAAACGCTAACAGATGAGCAGTACTTGCGCATGCCATATATACAAAATACTTAAAATCGCCAGATACTACTAATAAAACCATGTAAACAATCTAGCTTGAATGGTACTCACATTCATACGCTTACATACCTAAATTGCTATTCCATAATCATATAAACCATACCATTTGTTTGTCCTGTCCACATAATAACTAATTCGTAACAACAGCGTATGTTCCCCTAGTACTCAATAGTTAATCAAACACTAACCTGTTTGTAAACGATACTCTTTTCATGCGGATATCATAATGGAAACCTAAATATAGCTTGTATGAACCTATTATTCCCTTGATAATATAATTAACCCACTGCACCTACAAGCAATTTGTTCATCATGGCGGACAGAAACGGCGCTATATGACCATGTAGGCGTTGAAAAGAGACCGCGGTGTCGAGGGCCATCATTAAATCGTCCTAGATATATTGTAAATGTGTCTACCTGTCAATTATTTTGCAGAAAAGCTGGAGTTTTATTCACTGGATAATGATGGAAAATATTGTGATGGAAATGGATTGCTGTACAACTATTTTTTTAAAGCTATATCGATGTTGTCAACGTTTTTTGTCCAGCACCCTAATTGCATAACTCACGATTAATCATAATCTGTTTCGTTTTGAAACAGATGGCTAAATCATTGCTTCATATGTTCGAAAAATGTATCTGCTCAACAACGCAAATAACGCAATGCATATTGTTAAACTGTCAAAATGAAACCGATTATGGTTAATCGCGTGTTACGCAATTAGGGTGCTGTTGTTATGAATAGTGGTTGCCCAGAAGTCAACATTTAAACATGATTAAAAAATATTAGCTTTCTGCATTCCTTCTCCATAAACATTTCAGCTGTGCCAATTTCATTCTGCTCCATCTGCGTCATTTTGTAAGAAGGGGTACAAAGTCTATCGCTGAGCTCATATTTTTTTACTATTGGGAGTAAAAGAGAACTTGTCAACATATAATCAAATTAAGCAAATAACCAACTGAAGAAAGGAACAAAACTAACGTAATATATGTTGTGAATATGTTCAAAAATTAGCCAAGAGCCTTGCCTCTGCGCATTTGCTATTTTATCATTAGTACCTTCAACCTTTTATTAGCACATACAGCGACATAATCTGCATCTTGGCGAAAAACGTAATACAACTAACATACAGCATAGATAATTTGGATGACACAAGTGCGTCAGTTGAATACACTTATCTTAACTTGATCTAATAATGATATTTTACTAAGTAAACATGAATTGTTGATCTTACAAGATTATAATTGGCAACGCAAAAAATTGCACTCGCTATATTCTGCACTTTTATTGCGATTGTGATATTACATAATTATGTCAATATAACCTTGCAGAGCCTGGCAGAAAACCCTTTAAAATCACACCCTTCGATTGAAATTCCGAGAGAGAATTCGGCTATAGTAAATAACTCTTTTTATCTCTATTATCCGCAGATGCAGTGGCACCTCCAGCGACTTCTGTGACTCAGATCCCCCTGCTGGGCGTGAACGGTTCCGGGATCCTGCACGTGAACCTCACGGGGAACCTACCCTCCAACCAGACGGATAATATGCCCAAAGTTAGCGACCCCATCGTGCCTGATGAAAGTACGTAGTGACTTATATTTTCATAACTATCTGATATCTGATCCGAAAAATTATACTGCGTGGCGAATACGAGGCAAATCGTCTAGGTCACTCAAATAGGACTGGGCCGGACAGGTTTGCCGCGTATCAGATGCATTGTGGGCTAAAAGTGGTCTTAGCCCACGTTATGGTTGCAAAACGACGATCTATCTGAGGGCCTATCGTCGGAAAATGTCCAACGGCGTTGCGGCAGATCCTGGCTAAGTTAGCATGCCCATCCTACATGACTCGTTCTGAGGGGGGAAGAGGACTTAAGTTTTCGTCACATAATCAATACTCTCTAGGAAAATCTTGTGCTTTTTCAACCTATAGGTATTTAAATATGGCACGCAGCGTTTAGAGAATATGTTTTTACATAAGTTTTTTCTTCTTGATAATATTTTTTTCACTTGTTATTATAGGTATGTCTATGTACGTACCCTTGGCGTCACGAGGCAAGCGCTGTATTAATAAAGGCAAATATGAGCCAAATGATTATTTTTAAACTTTCTGTCAGCTAAAAATGATTTAAAACCATATTTATGAATTACTACGTGAAAACTAGAAGGGGAGGGGGGGTCTTGGCATATAATTCGGGTGGTCACTGTGGTCAAAATTGTAAAAATGGGTCACGGAGCATGGTTACGTTCCCTAAGACAGTGGAACGAGCTTGACGCTTATAGGCGGGATTGCCTCATGGGCTCCGGATCGAGTTGAGTAGAACAGGCAAAAGCCGTGGGACAACACAGGCTGTTTTCAATTAATAATTATATGGGATGGGCACGGCTCTTGACCGGCGGCATTATTATTATTATTAAAAGCCTGTGATGTCCCACTGCAGGGCAAAGGCCTCTCTACCCTCCTTCCACTTCCACGGCGGCATGAGAGGGATTAATAGCCGCACGGGTCGATGGATCAGGTTAAGCTACCCTTGCCGCGGTTGGTCCGTGGATAGGTGACCATATTTAGATATCAATACCCCTCCGTGCTGGATAACCATTTTTACCGAAACCCCGCCGTGCCTCGTATAGCACCTTAAGCCGTTATTAGTTCTGGCTGCAATTCGTGGATCTCTGACAGGCGTTACGGTTAGTCAGAAACCCGAAAGTCTGACAGCTAGTCTTACCAACGGGTATCGTATTACAATGTAACTGGGTTGTGGAGGTCAGATAGGCAGTCGCTCCATTGAAAATACTGATATTCAGCTGCATCTGGTTAGATTGGAAGCCGACCCCATTATAGTTGGGAAAAGGCTAGACAGATAGATTATTTGGGCGTGGCTCTTGTCTGTGATCTTTCCTGGTGGAAAACCATGGATGTGGTTATTTTACCAGTTTCCATAGAGCTGATATCAGAACCTTCACTCCAGTAAACCATTTATGTTCACACGACACTGACAAAATTATAAAGAGACAAGCCGTGGCCCGATGGGAAGGTGACCTTCCATACAAACTTTCATCCCCTATTTAACCCCTTTAGGGGGAATTTTTAGGAATGCTTCCTTAGTGTTCACTTTCGCTTTACACCCGGCCGGGACATCAGCCGGGATATCGGCGTGGAAACTGAAACCATAAATTCAGCACAATATGATTCTGAACCTTTTGAAACTTTTAGTCGATTGTAAAAAAAAAAATCTGCTATACATTTTGGCCGCGTAGGTATTGCACTTTTCTATGAAACAACTGCAGGCTTAGCACGAGCACCGATTTCTCGACGGAAGAATAGACATGACTATTAACTAAAAGATGTACAATAGGAGAAGATAGATATGTTTTTGTATTAATAATCACAGGTATGCGTTCTAAACGAATCATGATTTTGTAGATAATAGTATATACTTTGTGGCCGTCGAGTAGAAAGTTTGTTGTCAGTGTGATTTTGTCAGTTTGGGAAGAAATATTCTTCTGAAATAGTCTACATTTCTAAGGACCTAGACAAACATCGTTAGAAACGAAAAACAAAATGACACATTGTAGAAGGACATCTAGTTATCTACTGAGCGATTTCAAAAATGGAGAAACGAAATGTCACTTTGAATTGAAAAAGCACTGTCTATTCTTCGTAGAAATAGAAAACGTTATGCTAAGCCTGCTTATCTATTTTTTGTTTTTTTGATAACCGAAGAACAATTTCTAAGCTAGGTAGGGTCGGGTTTAGAATCATGTTCTGAATAAAAATATTGTGGAATTTTGAAAAAAATTATGCTTCTCTACTCCGTTTGAAATAGGATTAGACATATAAATAAACTTTTTTATAGTCCGTTCAATTGATCTTCACTTCTATTGCGTTCTGCTTGCACGTTATTGCACGGTATTGCTTTTAATGCCATCCGTATGACTACGGAATAGAAGTCAAAATCGGCTGAACGGACCGCAAAAAAGATTTATTTTAATGCTTCATCTTATTCCAAATGGAGTAAAGACCTAGTGGTTTAGGGTCCGCGTTGTCTGTCAGTGAATAAACCAATGAATTTAATATGTATCAAGTAGATTGTTGATCTATGCGGAAAATTACCGGTACACTGAATCTCAGGGGTGCCTACATGGCTGTGTCTCTAGGCAGTAGGCATGCACGCTACGTAAGGCTAAGCATAACGTCAGGGCTATGCAGGGTTATTCTACGGTGTTGTAATAGTCATTGTCATTGTTATGTCAGAATGTTTCCGGTCACCAAGCTGAAGTGGCCAAGGAATACATCCACTAATACAATGCGGGTATACCTACTGCGATTTAACAATAGGTTGCACATAAACGAATCCCTACTAATATTATAAATGCGAAAGTAACTCTGTCTGTCTGTTACGCTTTCACGCCTAAACCGTTGAACCGATCGTCGTTGTCAAATTTGGCAGAAATATAGCTCGGGATATGGAGAAGGACATAGGCTACTTTTTTACGCGATAATCGACATGTGATCGACATCCATGCGGGCGGAGCCGCGGGAAACAGCTAAATTATAAAGAATCATTGTGAATAATATACAGGGACCAGCGGGGTTAGTAGGAATGGCTTCCATTTTGACACTACAACAACATTCATTGCGTTATAATTACGTTGTTGAGCAGATGAATGATTCGAATGAACACACGGCTACACATCAAGCTATACATTTCTAGTATAAGCTGATGTCGCAATGTGTAGGATTTCCGTACAGTGCGAGATCAGCGTAAACTGGAAATGTATAGCTTGATGTGTAGCCGTGTGTACAACATGCAAAATAATTAACGCAAGACCTCATACACCCCAATTAGAGTATTGAGTTCATGAATGAACAAACTGCTGTTTAAATTTAATTACTTCTAAATATAAAATTGAAAAATATGTAACGTCACACAAGGGAAGGGGGTCACAAGTGTGACCGTCTGTGACAAGGACCGGGGAGGGAGGTCAAAAAAACTTAATATTTATGTGAAGTAATTTATGGATGGCCCCTATCTTTCGTCGTATCCTGTGTGTATCGTTATCCTGTGGGAATCGATGATTTTTTTTGTTGTTTTTAATCTCTTTCGTCAGCAGTGGTGGCCCAGTCGTATCGACCGCGACCAGATGCTTTACTTGGTGTAAATTATTTAATAACCACTGGTTTCAAAACCCTTTGATTTTTGCCCTTTTGAAGTCAATAGGTTCGCCCTATAGGTATAACATATTAACAAAACTGGCGAAATGAGGGTGTACTATCAACACGCAATACAATGGTAAGGCAGAGGGCCTTACTTCAGGAAAAACAGGCGTGATATTATGTTATTAATGTAGTGAGAAATAGATTCAAGATGTTCAAAACATCTTGAATCTATTTCTACTTTATATTTCCTCAGCCATGTGATCCTTAGTGCAAATACTTGTAGCGCCATCAACATCGCGCACGCAGAGTTTACCGCGCAAAATTAGCGTAACAACGTCCCGACATCAATGGTCGGATCTCATTTGCCCACAAGACACGACTTAAATTTCCTTTTGAATAAAATATATGGGATATACCAATTTATTTTTTAAAGTGCTGCCAGAAAGTCTCAATTGTGTTAAAGTTCGAACTAGTAATTAATGAATTATCTCATTCAAAAAACACCACTTCCTTTAGTTCAAGGTGAATCGGAGAAACGATTAAAAGTGAAATCTGCTTTGCTTTCGCGACGCGATGTGGAAAATTGACGAATTTGTAACGGTAGCTGTACCAGTATTCTACTGATTAGATTATGTTATCGAGGACTGGTTGTTTTTTTAGCCAGACATGATCAGTTTTGCCTTCTTTTTAATTATAAACGATATTTATTTTGGAAGTAGTTATAAGTAACTCGTTAAATAATATTTTTTTGGTATTACCGAGCTTCGCTCGGTTTTGTTTTTTTGGTTTGACGTTTTCTAAAAGAAACCTAGCTAGATCGATTTATCGCCCTCGAAACCCCCTGCATACTAAATTTCATGAAAGTCATTGGAGCCGTTTCCGAGATTCAGATTATACATAATACAAGAATTGCTCGTTTAAAGGTAACTATTAAGCGTTTAAAGGTAACTATTATTAAAAAAACTAATTATTAAGCGTCTTGCTCAAAATTGTTGATTGTTTTGTAGTATTTAAGTATGTTTTAACTTTTTGCTATTTGGATTTTAAGATTACCAACTAAATGTAAGTTGTTGTTATAGGTATATTGATTGTACTTAATTTTAGCAATTAGATTCGTATTTAAGCTAGTAACACGTGGAAACGTAGTGGATTGTACATTTACCTATAGCATACTGTGTATCTAGTTATAATATACAATGTACGATTGTTTGTTTTCCCAAATAAAATAAAATAAAGAAAATAAAATTACATTAGATTAGTTTTTTAAGCTAGACGATGTCAGGGTTTTCTATCCGATTGCCCTGACAAAAACTCGGTGTTCAGAAACTCATTTAAAATCCGAACATTATAATGATTAATAGAAGGAACCACACATTTAGTGGACCAGAGGTAAGGGGGTAATTCTGTTATAGTTACCGGCACGTAAGTTGGCAAGAGATTTTGTAGTGGGGGAAATTCGCGCATGTAAAAATGTATGAAATGGTGCCTGCGCGAACTTCCCCCACTACAAAATCTCTTGCCAACTTACGTGCCGGTAACTATACACACTATCAGTAGCAATGGCTTCCAATTTGACAGTCGAACAACATTTAATGCATTATTTACGTTGTTCAGTAGAAGAGTTTTTTGAACGTACAAAGCAATTGATCAGCAATATCCCCTCGTGTTGATATGTCCCTAAATATGGTCACCCATCCACGGACCAACCGCGGTAAGCGTAGCTTAACCTGATCAATCGACCCGTGCGGCTGTTATTACAAGCCCCTCTTTTACTCTCCTTGAATAGTAGACTTTATCGGTTTAGAGAACGCAATTAATTTAAACACATTGATGAGTATGTACTTGTATGATCAAAGAAACTATTGTACCTATGTAATGTACAATAACTATTCAGTTACTCAGACGCAGGTTTCTCTACCCGAATCGTGTTTAAAATCCCCTTTTAGATTTCCGAGTATAATCTTGGACATTTACTCACATCGTCGGAGGAAAACATCGTGACGAAACCTGCGGTGTAAAGTACACTATGACATTTTTTGAGTGTTAAGTACGCTATCCAATCCTTAACTTTCCCTATCATTGACTATAGTGATGTGTGCTATTATGACCTGAAAGCGGATCTTCTCGACAAACTTGACCTTTGACCGTCTTCTCATTAAAAAAAAGAAAAGAAAGAAAACATGTTTATTCTGCACAAACAAAACGCACATTACAAAAAATATAATAAAACAGATACACATACAAAGTAGCTAAAAGCCCCGTATTCAGGTAGAAAAAGTTTAACTACATTCGATTCGTTTTCAATCTGCTTAAATATGATCATGTATCTGTGCATCGATCGCTTTTAAAGTGGTTGCTCATACGCCAGCGCTGGATTATCAACTCTCGGTGTTGCGCTGAGCGTTGAGAATCCAGCAGAGTGCATCCCAACGCGTCGAAAAAACACACTGTTCGATTTTCAACTCTCGGCACAAAGCAGTGCGTTGAAGATCACGTGCGCGCAAAAATCTCGCCGCGATATTTTTACGTCTGTACGAACGTGGGTTTACACAATGTACAGTTGTATGTTGGTATCTCTAGCTATGTTTGAAACTTACACACTGTACCATTATATATTGGTATCTCTAACTATGTTTGCAACTTCTAATCGGATGTTTAACATAATAATGAGCAGAAAAGAGCTAACAAAATTAATTATAAACGGGTATTCGACACGCGTAACTAGAAGCCATAAACCATAGTCAATTTAAGTGGGAAAGCAATGCTTTATTAATTACTTTAGATTATTTAACACGTCTATATAATTCATCATGCCCTTAGTTTGACGAGCCGTGAAGATCCACAGATGTACGTGACGGTGTCATCTTGGTATTTATATGAAACTGGCGACACGGCTTTGCACGGTTTTTAAGACATGCTAAAAAGGTGGCAGGACATGGACGTGCTAACTGAAGCCATGAGTTTAGCACGTTTCTAGGCCCCTAGCGTAGAAATATTTCGTCGGTTATCAACAAAAAAACAGCTGTTTCATAGAAAAGTGTAATGCCTACGCGGTCAAAATGTATGGAACAGCAATTTTTGTTTTCTTAAAAGCGTTCGATTTTTTTTTTTTTCGGAAAAATAGTAGGTAGATGAAGAGGATGAATTGGTTGATGTCACATGCATTCCAATTTGTGGTTCTTAGGCATGCCGGTTTCCTTGCGATCTTTTCCTTCATCGTTGACAGCAGTGGTGATGAAATACTATACACTAAGTAAACCGCCTGGTTTAGAACCTACAACTCTCTCGGCCGTTTCCACTGGGCTACCTCGGCCTGCACTCGATTACTAATATTAAGGAGAGTTCAAATTTGTTTGTAAGTAGGGGTAATCTCTGGAACAGCCGGACAGATTTTGATGAAATTTGGAATGGGGATACTGCGAACCCTGGGGAAGAACATAGGCTACTTTTTATCGACATATCATGCTAGCGAAGTAGACAAAAAAGACAGTATTGTGTATTTTATTGAGAAATTAGTCAGTGTTTTGTTATATCTCGTAATATCATCGATATAGGAATAGGACACCTACTGCGTATTGTAAATAAAACTGCTCCTGGCACTGAGCCAACGCGCGGAAATGAGAATGAAGAGATCAATGTGTTAAAATAAGTTGTTTATCAAATTGTTGTCGAGAAAGTGGCGTTTCAGCAAAAAAATACCGGGATAACTGGCCATGTGCAGAATTATACCTAACTTAGAGACACTCACAAAGCAGTGGGGGCCAGTGGTAACGACCGCGAGTTGTGGGTCGAAGGTTCGTTACTTAGTGTAAATTATTTCATCACCATTGCTCTCAAAACGGCGACGGCAAACATTGTGAGGAAACCGGCAAGTCTTAGAACCAAAAATTTCGTAGACATTGTGATATCTACCAACCCGCACTGGGCCCGCGTGGTAGATTAGGATCCACTCCGTCTCACAGAGCGGAGGCCTGTGTCCCAGCAGTGGGAACATTATGGGCTGACTATGCAGAGAAACTCGTATACTTACATGTAAACTCAATATCGGTTGGAATTCATTGTATAATATGGATGTAAAAATTACAATCTCCCTAACAACGTAATACTGTTTATTCTTTTTTCATACTTTATTGGATTGTTCTCCTAGAATAAATTAATATTACCTTACTTAGACTTAGACAAACTAACTGCAGTAAATAATAGATTTTCTTCCTTACTTCCAGACCTTACTGATGTATTCAGAGAAACACCTGAAAGGATCGTGGCGGAGCAGAACCTAGCGAATTTGACCTACGTAAGTCGATAACTTTATAGTATTTAGCATTTACTTCCATTGTAAAGAAAAAAAATACAAATTATAAAAAAAAATACATTACTGCCTCGTTGGTCTAGAGGTCGCAAGCGCTACTGCTTAGCCTGAGGTCCTGGGTTCGATTCCCAGGTCGGGCAAAGTGTTATTGGGTTTTCCTGTCTAGAATTTCTCAGTAGCAGCGCGGAGCTTGTATTTGTGCGGTTGATGGCAATATTCTCGCCCGTATTACATAGAACTTATACATAACTGTCGAACTATACACCGAGAAAAACTTGCCATAAGGAGTACTTTCGAAGCATAGATAGAGTAAAAGTACAAAAATATAGATGTTTTTGTTATAAAATAATTTAAAAAATATTCATTAACTCGAAAACGTGAGAATCAATAGTAACACTAGAGGTAACTTGTAGGTACCTACTAGTCGAATCGCACGCGCCGCCGACAAAGGGAACAGCGATGCATAAATGTTCAAAGCAAAATAAACTCTCCAAGACAAAACCGTTTCGCTGCGGGAAACCATGCTTCAGACGTTTTATAAGTGCCCATGTAGCTAGGTTTATGTGAAATAAAATGTTTTGATTCGATTTGAGGGCAATACATTTTTTTTCGCTGTCCGGCTCTTTAAATTTCGTGCCCAATATGGTTTTCATCCAAACCCGTCCAGCCGTTGAACAAACAAACTTACTTTCGCATTGCTAATATTAATTAGAAAAGTATCTATTGGCGATTGGTGCCAAGTATCAAGTTTCTAAACTGCAGAAATTTGATTTTTCATACAAACTATTCTCCGTGTTCATCCCAACAGGAGTTGATTTTTTTTTTATTGTTTTCGATCGTACTTAGGCTGCACGCCAGTTTTATCACTTTGACCTTCATCTGGCTAAGCGTAGTACGGAGTTTCATTACCATGTCATCTTGCACACAATCTATTCAAATATCTTTGGTCATCCGTTATTGAGCTATTCATTTAGAACTGTAGCGGCTTATATTTCGCCACATACCAATTACGCAACCTCTATCCCGCTGGCTGAGTTTACCGCACAACTAGCTTATACATTGGGACAGAATGAACGAAAGACCTGATAGTAGTTTGTTCATAATTGTCTTCTACGGTTTCAGTAAATTTCAACAAAGCCTTTAAAAAAAAAAAATATGCATTTTGCCATCCCTACCGACAATCGGTCCAAAGAAAATTCAATCTTATGTCAACGCATTAAGACTCAATTTTAAATGCATCAAGTAATGCTAGGGTCAACACAATTTTCTTGCTTTGGTCATTGCATTATTTAACTCAATACTCTAATTGGGGTGTATGAGGTTTTTCTTTAATTACGTATACAACGTCTCGACGTCAATCGTAGGGCAATTGCCCACCAGACATATACAACACCCGGTCGGAGGATCCTCCATTTTCTATGGAGATTGCGTGAACTTTACACCCAGTTCCTCGTGCCACTACAACTAACGTATCTGCCTCATTTCAGGACCATCACAACTTCTACAACAGCACCTTCATCGGCAACCTGGAGTTCTTCAACGACTACTGGACGAATATCAGCAGCAACAAGGCAGAAATCCACCAAGTGCTCAGCAACTCGCACCGGAGAGCCACTGTGAGTATATTTATTTATGTACTTGTCTATATACAATCGTTACACTGTTCAAACAAATTACCACAAGCCAACATAAAAGGCAAGTGCACAATATTAACCGAAAGACAAAGTATGCAAAAATAATAATAAGAATATTTAAAAAAAATCACAAAAAACAACCGACTACCTACCAAAAAAAAACACTACAAAGTGAAAATTAACTTTAATTTCGGAAGTCGGGTGTCTTTGGATCTGTATTCTAGTTTTTCGTCACCGACTTCCGAAATTAAAGTTATTTTTAATTTTGTAGCGTTTTGTTTTTTTGAAGGTGGTTTTAAAAAATAATATTATACGTAATTTTAACAAAAATAGAAAATATTATAATGGCTATTTAGATATTTTGGTGGATCTTGTTCAGATAGAACGGCCAATCAAAAAGAAGCGTATTCCTAAACGTAGTGGTTTCCTATGCAGAAGAACGGGCAAGATACTCTATAGACACACATTTTGACCAATCAAAATATTGTCTTAATGAAAATATTTCGATAAAAAAAAAACATCCAATAACCACGAATAGTTTCGTCTTCTAACAAACCCATCATAATTCCAGTCAATCCAGCTGAGCTTCGACTTCCCGTTCTACGGACACAACATCCGCAACGTGACGGTGGCGACCGGCGGCTTCATCTACACGGGCGAGCACGTGCACAACTGGCTCGCGGCCACGCAGTACATCGCGCCGCTCATGGGCAACTTTGACACCACGCTCACTAATGACAGCAAGATCAAGCTGTTTGATGACGGTGAGTTACTCGTTACTAACTGACGGTTCATCGGCATTTCAGACGAAAACCGGAATTGTATTTAAGCATTCGACAGGCTAGCGTACTGCCGTCCAGAAGCTATAATGCGTTAACCAACACAATCATATTTCGAGTTATGGACAAAAAAGCGCAGAAAAATATGAAATGCAAGCTGTTTAGTTATGCAACGGATGTTAAAAATTCTAGTAAAAATGTACATTATAAGCCCTTAGTCACTTTTTAGTTTAGTAATGTTGCTTACCTGCGTTTTAGCGTAGTAAAAATATTACACAATGCTTAACTGCCTTTTTTTATCTCGACATCCATAAATAGTACAAAAATACTGCTTAGACAGAAAGATAATGATTTTTTTCTGATTATGGTGGCATAAAAAAACGAAAATCGAACATATGCGAGTCAACGGCTCTATAGCTTGCGAACGGTAGCGTAGTGAATTGCACATTTTGATATTGATTTGCCTTGCCCCCGACATCAAACAGTTGTCAAAAGAATAGCGGGAGGCCTCACCGAGAGGAGGCCTGTGTCTCAACAGTGGGAACACTATAGACAAGGCGTAACAGAATAAAAGTCTTCAAAGTAGTTTGTTTATAATTGACTACTGAATCGATGTCAGTAACTTTTACTATGGGTATTTATTAAAAAAATTATGCACCGCTGATTAAGCCAAATAAAATTGAATCTTAATCTAAGGCAATAAGACTAAATTTTAATATTTTAAATGCATAAAGTAATGCTAGGGTCAACACTTTTTGCAATTACCTAGCTTTAAAAATAAACGTTTTGCTGATTGTATACTCTAATAATGGGTATATGACGTCTTGCGTTAATTATGTTACACGTTGTATATGTGCTATGTCACATATTCACGACAGGTGCTCATTTATAAAACTGAAATTTATTTTAAAAAAAATCGGATTGTCGCCTGTTATAATATCTACGTTCAATAAAACCTCGATGTTTTTTTGTGTCGTAAAAACCGTGCGACGCATCGGCGGGTCGCCAGTGTGATGACCACCAACCAGTCGTACTAAATGTTCCTTGCCGAATATTTCAGGTGAGAAGTTCACAGCATTCTGGGAGAACGTGACTCTTCAAGAGGACAACACGAAGACGTTCACCTTCGCAGTCACTCTGTATAAGAACGGTGACATCACATTCGCGTACAAAGACATCCCGATTGACGTGCAGGACATCAACGACACGGACCACCCTGTCAAAGTGGGCATTAGTGACGCCTACCTCACTGACAAGATTGTATTCTGTAAGTTTCTACTTCTTTATTACAATACGTAGTATGTCTGACACATTTTCAATTTTATTATAATAATTTATACACCATATATATATATAACCATAATCCTTCATTCATCATAATTATGTGTTACTAGCTGACCCGACAGACGTTGTCCTGTCTTAACTATGAATATTGAATTCGCATTGATAAAATTAATGCGCAACTTTCTTATTTTTTTCTTTTATAAGAACCTTCTCCTAACAATAACAAACACAACAAAAAAAGAATTAGCAAAATTAGTCCAGCCGTTCACGTGTGATGCCGTGACCAAGGGAAATAGGGATTCATTTTTATATACAGATATACTCGTATAATATCTGGATGACCGAATATTTTTTTGTTTGACGTTTTCTAAAAATGAAACCTAGTTAGATCGATTTATCTCCCCCGAAACCCCCTGCACACTAAATTTCATAAAATCGTTGGAGCCGTTTCCGAGATGCAGATTATATATATATATTTAAATACAAGAATTGCTCGTTTAAAGGTATTGGATATAATTATGTACTTTATGATAAACCTCAAACAATTGCAGACGTCCGTCGCAAGACCATCTACGAGTACCACCGCGTGTCATTCAAGGACCATCTGATCAGCAACAACACGCTGCTCAAGATGACCGCCTTGCCCACCTGCCTGCAGTACGAGACCTGCGACGCCTGCCTCAACCACGACACCGGCTTCAACGTGAGTACTACACGACATCCTTGATGCTGAGAAATCAGCAACTGTGCGTATAGTTTTAAGAGCAGGTACAAGGCGTATTTAGGATTTATTTCTGGGAACGGCACATGGGCCAGACAGTTAAGAAGTATCTATCTCGCACATCTAGTTTTGGACTATGCTGTTTTTGGTATTCATATTTTTTCAATGACTGAGAGTAACTACAGTAAATAATAGTTAAAAAAACTAAAAAACACGCTTTAAAAACCAAACTAAAAAAGGAGAAAATAATACTATTTATTTTCTATTTTTTAGTTCTGCTAACTACAAAAACGTGATTTTTTTTTCTCATTTTTTTTTATTATTGAATTGTCATCGGTCCTCGACAAGTTTACAAAGTTGCAATGAAATCTGACCGTTTAAAGTGGGTCAAAATCGCGCTCAAAGGAGTCTGTTACATACAAAATACAAACAAACATACGAGTGAAGCTAATATAAAGCGTGTAAAAAAAAGATTTTTTTCCTCAATGGTTACGCCACTGCTGCTGAAGATATAGTCGGCGCTTCTTCAGCGTTCCTGGTTGAAGCAGTCTTGATGTTTATTCATTCCGGCCTGTCCATTCATACGTTTCGATTTTCCGCATCCGGTCTTGTTGGTCGGTTGTTTTTTGTATAAAGTTTAATGTTTCACTTTTTATTAGTGGCAGGTACCCCACACATACTCGAGTAGACATTGTCTAGTTTAAAACTGCACGCCCCGCCACTGCTGGTTGCATACACATTTCAAATGTTTGTCTAGATTTTTTCGTAGAGGGGCGTGCAGTTTTAAATTAGACGATCTCTACACAACTAACTTGCTATGTGAATATTATAACATCGTCAACATAGATGATGTGGATTAAAAACATATTATTGAAGCTAACTCATCAACTCCTCGAGCTAAGTTAATAAATCACATGGGAGTACCGCGCGGGCTTCCACTACATTTCCTCCTTTTATCGAAGTTGGTTTATTCAGAATATCTTATGATTTTATTTTATGTGTGACCACGTATAACTTGTTACTGACTAGTCCGATGTTAGTATTTTTTCAAATCCATCCCTAAGTGTTGAAAAAAGTATTTTTTTAAATGTTTCAACAAAACATTAAACCGACGACAAAAGAATCTGAAAATAAGTTTTTTTTTTAAATTATTGTAATTATTGAAAATCAAAAGTCATTTATTCAAACTAGGCTGAGAGTCACCACTTTTTGAACGTCAAAATCACATAAGACAGTCCCCAAAAAAAACACCCACCCTTCGCCACTTCCTAGTGCTTTAGCTAGGAAGAAGAAGTTGCGGAACAAACTCCCCAGCAGGGATTGTATTCTAAATAAGGTTTTCTATTCCAGTGCACATGGTGTCCGCAGATCCAGAAGTGTTCAAGTGGTACCGACAGGAACAAGCAAGATTGGTTGCTGAGAAGTAAGTAGTTAATGACAGAGTATTTTACGTGTACCTAGGAAAGCACGTTAATCCGTCGATCTCGGCTGTCATTCGTGGATCTTTGACAGTCGTTACGGGTCGTCAGAAGCTGGAAAGTCTAACAACCAGTCTTACTAAAGGGTATCGTGATACCCAGTAACTGGGTTGTGGAGGTCAGATCGGCCGTCGGTCCATGTAAAATACTGGTATTTAGCTGCAGTCGGTTAAACTTGAAGCCGATCCTGACGATGCGGATGATGATTTGATGCCAGTCAAATCTGTTTCTCATCACTACATATTATAAAAAATGTCCCCCGCCGCATCTGTTAGTCTGTTCGCGATAAACTCAAAAACTACTGAACGGATTTTCATGCGGTTTTTACGAATAGACAGAGCGATTCATGAGGAAGGTTTAAGGCGACACTAGTCGCGGGCTCGAACTCACTGGTGGGCGTGGCTAAAAAGCACGGTGTCTCGCCAGGCATCGTGTCCGACAGAGATAGTATCAGTGATGAGCAGTTAGACGCTAGTCTACACGCACAACGTTATTGAGTGAGATGCAGGATCATTTATAGTAAAACAGGTGCGTAAAAAATTAAGAAAAGTCCTTCGGAAGATCGAGTTTTATGAAAAAACCACTGCATAAATCAATGACCAATAAAATTTGTTGAGCTTTTCGATATTTGAGCTTTGTCGGTACCGACTTGGATTGAAAATTTTATTTTACACTAAACTTCTTTTTTTTCTTTTTTTATTAAAAGCGAATCTTTGTTGAATCATAACTTTTTAATGATTTTTTATTTTAGTATTCTGTTTCCGCACAGACAATATTAGTAATGACACATAACCACACCATGTTTAATTTTTGATGTACATACATTGTCGAAAAGTGGAGTAAATACACTCTCGAAGTTGGTGTGGAAAAATGTACTAGATTCACTTTAAGGGGTGTATTCATAAACGATGATTAAAGTTAAGAGATGTTTAAACGTCAAAAATGTATCGTTAAACAGTCACTAATCATTACTAAACTTTAATCAGCGTTAATAAATAAGGGGGTATGTGTATAATTTGGTAAGGTTTTTTGTAAATTGGTTAACGCGAGCGAAGCCGCTGACAAAAGCTAGCAAGGATTTACAAAAACTCTCGGTGATTTGAATACTAGGCAATAAACTCAAACTCAAAGCATTTATTTCAATTAAACCATTTACAGGCACTTTTGAATTGTCAAAAAGTCGACCAGTTGGAAAGTTGAAGCTAGTTGCCCATTCCAAAACGTAGCTCTATATAGAGAAGAACGGGCAAGAAACTCCATGGACACTCTTTTTAATCATGTTCAAGTATTACAAAAACTTGGGAACATTATTCTTGTTGCTTCTATATGTCAGCACAATGTAAAAAAAAAAACAATTCTAAATATAAGATTTAAAATTAGCCATGGAAGTTAGGAGATGACCAGTCTCAACCGACGGCGCCCGTTCACGAACTTGACGCATGGATCAGTACCATCCAGCTCTATCAGCCAATGAGACTGCAACTTACTATTTTATGACATTTTTTTAACAGAATGCGAAAAAACAACAATAGTGAACGCTACAAGTTGTCCCGCGACGCGAGTGGACGCGCCCACAGACACCAGTGGGGTGCCGGCCACCGGCAACACTGCCTACACCACCGACCAGCAAAACGCGCGACATGATACTGTGATCAACACACGTACGTACTCAACGCTGCTAAACGAGCTTCATCATTTCTCTTCCATTCTCTCCTGTCAATCGTCACGCTATCATTCGCTCCCTTCTCTCTCATATCATTCGTCACTAAACAAAATAAAACCGGTTTAAACCAAAATGAGAGCAGTGGTGGTCCAGTGGTAACGGCCGCGACTTACGAGATGGAGGTCGCAGGTTTGAACCCAGACTGGCGCTTCACTTTGTGTAAATAATTTCATCACCACTGCTCTCAAACTGTAAAGGAAAACATTGTGAGGAAAGTTTTATTTAAAATAAAATAATTTATAATTTTCTTTTTTACAAGTAAATTATAAAATATTTAATTAAAAATTTATTAAATATTTGTGTAAATATAAATAAAAACTTATCCCTTAAAATATATTTTTTCTATATATTTTTTTTTTATAAAATAAAATAATTTCCGTTTCTTAAAAAAAAAACTAGATAGGTAGGTATATTTAAAAAGGATTAAAATTTCATTTCTAGAATCAAACAATTCCAAGATATGTGACACCAACCGAAGACATGTCACATCTACCAACCCGTACTGGGCTTACGTGGTGGATTAATAATAGTATTAAAAAACTTAAATGTAACACTTTGGGTTTTCTGGTTTAGGGCTCTTCCAGTTGTTTCCACTAATTTCTGTCTCTAGCTTTTCTCGACCAGGTAGCGTCTCCAATTTTCCTTATGTCATCTATCCATCTCTTTGTCTGTCTTCCCCTCGTGTTTCAATTACCAATCCACAAACCAACAGAGCCGGACTCTCCTAAAGCAAGCGGGGCCCAGATGGGCCAGTCGGCGGCCGCGCCGAGCCCACGCGAGGCGCACTCCCCGCTGGGGGGCGCAGTCGCCGCCTTCATAGCCGTCACCCTCATCTGCGCCGCTGGTTCGTGGATCTTCTACGCGTTCAAGAACCCACACACGCGCAGTGGGCAACTGCTTATTAAGGTAAATTAAACAGATTTTAGATACTACAAGGTATATTCAACGATTTACATGCTATCTTGGAAGAATGTTAGAAAATAATACTACTGGGAAGATGAGAGGATGTAACAGGGAAGATCGGTTTCGCCATATACTAAACCACAACTCCGTAGGTACCTGTATAACACCATTCGGATGATTTAATCACGAGAACAAGTTGCTTGATCAGTAAGGTAAATATCGCGACGTTCTCAGGCAAGATAGTCAGTCGTAGAGGTATAGAATATAGGTTTCATTTGGATCAGAAAAGGGAAGCATAAAATCGGAAAGTAGGTACCTTACTATCAGTAGAAAGGGATGAATGCAATATAACTATACAAATATGCCACCCCCATAAGAAGAAGACGAGTTTGTGTATGTACCAGGTATAACAAAATAAAGCAAGTCCTGAAAGTAGTATGTTCATAATAGGGTATTACACTCAGTTTTGAAAAGTGTTCTAATTAGATTGCTGAAGGCTTCTTCAGACAAATGCGACGCGACACTATCCAAGAAGTTTGCATAGAAATTGTTCTACGTGAGTCGCGTCACGCTTCTTTGCGCGCTTTTTGTGAATTCGATTCATAAAGGAGGTTTGCAACTTTCTCATGACTGCACAAAAGCCATATACACTGCCAATGCAGACCCAGTATGCATCTGAATGCGTTATTATATTGTACACGCATCATGTTCTAAGCACGCTGCGTATACTGGTACCATAGGGAAAAACACGCCCTTGAGAACTTGGACTAGGTTGAACTTTCATTCATAAAGTAATAATGACCTTTTACTTTTCTAGTACCGTCCGTCGCAATGGAACTGGCGTCGCGGTGAGGCTCGCTACACAGCCGCCACTATCCACATGTAATCGCATCCGCACCCGTCACGCGCCGCTCTGCGCAACGTGCTAACTGACACGTCACAGGTTTGTTGGGCACACTCGTACAATTATGACAAGTGGGCGAAGCTACATCATTCATTGCCTGATAAATACTACCAGTCTGTCTAAAACGTCACTTTATAATGACAAAAATATCTAAAGAGCGTGTTAGAGATAGGCATCGCGCAAAAATTAAATTAAATGAAATGAATGCAAATGAAATACAAATGAATGAAATGAATAACAATTGTAGTTATAAGAAATTCATTAAAAACATGTTACAGATGATACTATCATAGCTACGCCCATGCATATTGCAATTAATAAGAAATATCAGACAAAAAGAAATGAAAGAGACGGGTTGACTCCAGTTTTGTACAGGTAATGAATAAAGCACATCCAAAAGTTTGTTCTAAGCGATGGCAACAATATTCAATGCATATATCGAAGTTAAACTTGACGTCGAGACTATGAAATGACAGCTAATAAGACAAGTTGAAACTTTCTATCGCACAGCACATGAAAACGAAATTAGGTGAATAAAATAAATAAAGGTGACTAACAACTACTACAACAAGTACTAGTAGCTCTGTAAATGTGTTGTAAACCATTTTTGTTATTCCATAATCGACCTTTTTAACCTTTTTAGAGTAAGCACTTCCCGTCCACAACAACATTTGCTATGAGAAATAAAATAAATTAATAATTTAAATGAACCTGTCATTAATCAAGCTGCGAGGAATCTAGAATCTATTTCCCTTTTGTTCGATGTTTGTTTATTATTGCCAATTGTCGAGGAACTAGTGAAACAAACTATCACTTGCCACGGTAGTGAGTGACCTGTCACGCTGCTTAGAATAACATTGATTCAAACAATTTTATTATGAACATTTCATTATCTCGACACATATTCGATGTAACCACACAGGGTCGTTTTACATTGTCATTTTGGGTAGTATTAACTTGGATTTAAACATAGGTAACATTAAGACAGCTTTCTCTTACACATATAAAATACAGATCTATATATAATTTTTGGAAACTGGATCATTCATGTCTATGTATTTTTAGTATTCGGAATGTTTATTAAGCGATTATCTATAACGTCAACGTGACACAAGATTATAATGTAATGGAAAAATTTAATATCCTCTTGAAACTTGAAAATGTATGCCGTGATATTTAAATGTCACGGCGTACATAGACACGACAAATAAAGACATTTTAATTTATAATTGGTGTTTTATAATAAGAATAAAATTATTATAAGTATTATGAAGTCGGTCACGTTGTTTAAATAGATGTTAAGGCTATCAGGCTGACCATAGCCGTCCTATAGTGTCACGACAATATACCTACCGGTCCAATTAAAATATTTTTAATACAATAACAAAGTAAATTATATCTTTAATGAATTCCATATCAGGTGTGTTATATTAATTAATCAACTGGTATTGTGTAAACCCCATTATAGTACCTAATTTTCATGTCACGTCTTTGCAGAATATTCTTGTCCCGTGGTAAGATAATACGCTAATAGCTAAAGAAATGTATGACATATACAATGCAGCGTCAGAAAATAAAAATACTGGACAGCTGTGAAAAATATTATTCGTTCATATTTGGACTAATATATGTTATATAAAGATTCCTAATCTCATACAATACAATGTACATTTCGAATTTGTAAAGTGCCTTTTTTTTTGTCAAACCCATGTTTTGATTTAGTTAGCACGTTATGCAGTAAACAAGTTAATTTCAAAAGTAACTTATAGAACAAACAATAAATAAACACCATGAATTATGTACAAAATTTTAAATCAATGTGGACTATTTATGAGAAATTAAACATTATTTTATACATTTTATTTGTAAATACATACTCTTTGGACGCTATTAGCAAAATAATTATGAAAACCATGTACAATGTTAAAAAATCTTGTTTACAATTTTGATGTATCAAAAAAATCGTGTTGGGTATTGAAAAAATCCTTTTACCATTGTTAATTATAAATCCACTTTGTTCTATAAGTTAATTTGTAATGCATCACATAAGAAGATTTCCTCTATATGAATCCGTGTGCCTTTTAAGAGTTCCGTAAGTATCGTAGGATCCGTCCTAGGTTTAATAGTTTTTTTTTTAATAGTGATATGTAGGTACCTGCCGCAAATCATAGAAACATTTTGAAGTGTTAATAAGTACGTCAAAAATAGAACAATTTTACCTAAAAATAAAATTGATATTAAGCATACTTACCTTTCTCTAAGCCATAAATTGAGATAGGCGTATCCGGTTCCGGTACGGTGAAGCGTTTAAGCCCCGCAGCGTCATATCCGCCCCAATCCGGCAGGTAGTGGGGATGCGTTTGCGCAACGCATGACAGTATCTATGAACCTCATTGCGGCTCAATTTACAGTGATTGATATGAGTATCAATCACAAAGTACATTTATAATTAAGAATCCGCAGACAGAAATATAAATTGGCTTAGAGAAAGGTAAGTATGCTTAATATCAATTTTATTTTTAGGTAAAATTGTTCTATTAAGCTTGACTGTACCTTTCTCTAAGCCATAAATTGAGAAGTGTTTGTTATCGACTGCTGGATTGGGACTAAATTAGAACGCCAATGTGATCAAAAAAGTTATTTATTAATTTTAAACTTTTGATAGTTCAACTTAAAGTAAATCAACATAATTATTTCCTATGACTTTAATTATAACACTATATCCATATTACAATCAAGTTATTCATCTCATTGTTTGAAACAGATTACTGATCTGATTTGATTCATTAGTGGACCTGTAATCCTTGATTTCTTTTTTGTAATATTTGTGAAATGTCGAAGCAGAGCGCCAATTTCCTCTCTCCAGAATAAGATCAATGGGAATATTATCTGACCAACTAGCCGAGGCTACTGCCGATCGCACACTACCTGGACTAGTGTTTATTCCAGCTTGCTTTAACAATGATTTAATCCAGCCCCCTATGATGGTGCGGGTAGCTGGTTTGGGTTCACCACGTGTGCTAATGAATAAGCTCTCAATATTACCTCTTCGACCTTTAGAGTACTCTAGCAATTTGTCAATCCAATAAATTGGGTTAATGTTATTGTTTGACTCGCATTTAAGTAAACGCCAACCGGATTGCTTATAAGATATATTGTCAGTTTTGGACCCATATATCGGCCAAAACACTATAGAATCATCACTCCTTACAAAGTTTTCTTTATTTATACTCAATAATGTAAGGTCATGGACTCTGCGCCCGGAACACAATAAGAGGAGAATTGCAGTTCTTTTAGAAATTTCGAACAATGACATTTTGGAGGGAATTTTTTCAACTAAGAATCTAATTAAAACATTAATATCCCAAATAGGACTTCTAGCTTTGTGTGGCTGTTTTAATGCTATACCCTTTAGTATTTGCCTTATAATAATGTGAGAACTTAAGGAGAAGCCACTAGGTGGACGACAAAAGGTACAAACTACAGATTTATGTACTGCAATGGTATTATAAGCAAATTTAAATTTGAGATGCAAATCAGTTAGAAATCGAGCTACATCTTCAGGGGATGGATCTATAGTTCTCACGTTATTGTCACGTGACCATTTACACCATCGTAACCATGCCGGCTTATACGTATTTAAGGTCGATTTCCTCCAGCTACCTTCTAAAATGTCTATCTGATCTTTTTCCCAAGAATCTAATAGCGATGACCACCCTGTATTAACCACGCCTTTAAATTCAATTGATGAACTTGTGGAGGCGGTCGATTGGTTATTGTGTCTATTAAGACTTGCTCCAAATCCCTCACCTGGCAGGGAGTGCGCATGGAGCGAGCTACCAGATCTGCTCTCCAAAAGACCTTCTCCCAATCGGGCGTTATCACCAGGTACATGCCGGATGCTTGGTTCAGGTGCGCTAATACTCTGGGTATTAGACACGGTGGTGGGAATACCCATGCTAGCCTGTAGTGCCAAGGGCGACTGAAAGCATTGTGGAAAACAGCCGCCTGATCTAAATCCAGACTCACATACCTGGGTACTACATGAGCAGTTCGTGACGCAAAAAGATCTATCTCGGGAACTCCGAAATGCTGAAAAATTTTCCCGGTAGCGCGGGGGAGCAAATGCCATTCTGTCGGGGCAGATTTCCTTGAAAGCCGATCTGCTACGTAGTTGTATCGACCGGGGAGGTGATATACCGACATATGTATCCGATAACGATCTATTTCGTCTAAGACTTCGTATGTTAGGTTTAGGAGGGGATGTGACTGTGTGCCACCTTCGTTGCGCAGGTAAGAAACTACAGTTTGGTTGTCGCTCTGAATTAATAAGCTTGTATCGGTCATTAGGTGACCTTTTACCTGAATTACTCGCAAAATTGCCAACATCTCTAAGATATTGCTGTGAGAGTCTCTTTCCTGTACTGACCAATTGCCACTTAAGGTCTCGTTGTTGAGTTGCGCACCCCAACCTGCCTTGGCAGAGTCTGTCGTAAGAAAATGGGTTGGAGGTGAACCGTGCAGTTGAGAAGCCATGTTGTGACTCCGTATCCACCATTGCAAGTTTGCAATTACCTTGACGGGCATCTGTGTTCGACCTTTTGAATTTTTTCGCAATAGGGAATTGCTGAAGGTCAGCATTGCACGAGAATTCAAGCGTCCTCGCGGGACTACGAAGCTGGCAAAATTCCAAAGTCCTAGTATACTCTGGACATCTTTTAAACTTACCTTGGTGGCTTTTGTCATTTTCAATGTTCTCGAGTGCAGTATGCGAATCTTTGCTGGTGGTAGTAATTTGACATTTTGCCAAGGATCCCATAATATCCCCAGATACTCGATTGATTGCTGAGGTGTCAGTACAGACTTCTGAAAGTTTATTACAAAGCCAAGGGACTGCAATACTCTTACCGTTAAGTTTACGTGACATTGCAGAGTTTCTCGATTCTGATTCGCCAGAAGAAAATCGTCGAGATATACCAGCAATCGCACCCCTTGGTCTCTTAGGATCTGCGCGATCCAATTCGTCAGGCTGGCAAAAACCTTCGGAGCAGTTGCCAAACCGAAGGGGAGGCAGGTCATTTGCCAAAGTCGGTCCGATACTATTAATCTGAGGAAACGTCTGTGTCCTAGCGCGATTGGCAGATGAAAATACGCATTTTTCAGGTCTATTTTCACTAACCAATCCTGTGGTTGGAGGAAGTCGGGGACTTTGTACATGTTCACCAATCGAAATTTGTCTATTTTGACATAGTTGTTTAGTAATTTTAAATTGAAGACCGGGCGAAACGAAGACGTCGCCTCCTTTTTTGTTACCAGAAAAATTGTTGATCTACTAGTTTCTTTAATTGGATTAAAATTTCTTTTGAATTTACTGTGTGAAATCTTCTGGGAATCCTCAAGGGATGAATAAGCGGTGGCTTGCTTAAAAACGGGATCCGATAGCCTGATATTATTTTTAGTATATATAAAGGTGCCCCCAACTTCCTCCAGACACTTACCCGATGTTTGATTCCACCGGCTTGAAAACGTTGATGATAGTCATTCGACTCGTTTATCACGCCGTCCCAGGGTACTACGTTTCTTACCGTATCGTGTATCTTCGGTTTGACGAAAAAACTCTTCTGCCCTTCTCTTTCGTCCTTGCGCAGGATTAAAGCCACTATTAGTGGAGGGGCGATAGTTTGCACTGTTGCGCACAGGCACTATATATTTCTTACCTCCATGTGGGTCCCTTCTTTGGCCAGAAGGTATAAACGATCTACCCTGCGAGGATAATTTTGTGGATGCGGTTTGAAAAACTTTTAAGACGCCCCCTTGTTTTCCTACAAAATCTGTAAGCTTTGCATCGTCAAATAAATTATGTGCGGACGGGGGTATTTTTCTTAACGTTTCCTTTAAACAACTTTCCTTTACTGAATTTAAAATTCCATCGCGACGTTGTTGCACTATATCAGCCCGTTTGCCACATATCATTTGTAATAAATCCGATTGTATTTTTTGGTATTCCCCGTCGGCAAAAATTTCATTTATTTTGGAAGTAATCTCTTCAGTGGTCGTTGGGTTTTTTAATTCGGATACCCACGAAATGAATTGGCATAAGCCTTTTTGAAATGCTTCGTTTTGCAAAATAACAGCATGTGACATAGCAGCTAAAGAATTTTCAACAACCGCTAACGAACGATTACGTTCAAAATTTTTCAAAACATCATTACTTTCGAGCTCTACAAAACCTGGGGTAGAATTATAAACTTTTTGTACTTCAGAATAACGTACTTGAGACCAGTCAGGCGAGTTAAAATGTTGCAATTTGTTAAGCAATTCGAGATGCTTATTATCTGTCTGTAATGTCTGCGACTTGAGGGTAGTTTGAATTTTAAAATCAATCCCTTTTTCTTGATTTAATTCATTTTCCAGTTCAGTAGGGCTCGGAATATATAGAATAGACTCACTATCAGACATGCACGACTGAGTGTTATTTTTAACTATAAGATCTTGCAAAGAGGTTACTTTTTCTGTGAGTTTTACAAAAGCGTCCTCCAATTTACTTAGCTTTGTATGGCGGCGCCGCTCCTTTCGCCTACGACGTCTCCTTTTACGCGCCGTTGAAGAAGAATCGCTGCTACTACTCGAACCACAAGATTGCGACCGAGCACGTGGGGCATTGTCCATACTAACATTATTAATATTTTCGTCCAAAGAGTTCATTTTTAACACAAATTAATTTTATATTAATACTCAAAAGTAGGACAGGACACCCTTTTTTAAAAGTAACGAGTTACTTTTAAACACGACTACACCGTTCGGAATTCCGAACGCCAATGAGGTTCATAGATACTGTCATGCGTTGCGCAAACGCATCCCCACTACCTGCCGGATTGGGGCGGATATGACGCTGCGGGGCTTAAACGCTTCACCGTACCGGAACCGGATACGCCTATCTCAATTTATGGCTTAGAGAAAGGTACAGTCAAGCTTAATGTTGACTTTTAGAGCGTAATCTTTTCATCACTCTTATCTGTGTGATAGCCTATAAAGCTCTATGTGTCTTTGCTTTTAATGAACATAGATATTAATGAGAAGTAGACTTTTTTTCTATGATTTGAGGCACCCGTTGTCATTAAGATAACTTGTACGTATTAGCCTAACGCGTTCACAATCGCAATTAATTGTCAATTCTTAGTAAATTGTGTGGTTTTTCTTTTTGTAATTTTTAGAATTTTCCACTAATATTGTAAGTCGCACCGTCTTTGGCAATACGCTTTTGTTCACGGTTCAGATTATAAGTAGGAGGTGTTTGGTTTGAAAAAAGATCGAAGCTTTATTCTGTTTTCTTAGATTTCTATGAATATTCTCGAATAATTTCGAAGATAGACATATAATTTTATACCAACGGCTTTTAAGTGTATTTTCTTAAAGAATAAAGCTTATTGATAACACTTAGCTTCGTTCCGAACACCTTCTTCCTATAAGTGTAAACATATCAAGTAGATTTACTTTGGGCCCTGCACCCTAATTGTGTAACACACTATCAATCAGATTCTGAATAATTTTGAAGAATATTGCTAATCCATTGCTTCAAATGTTCCAAAAATGTGTGTGCTCAACAACGTGAATAATGCAATGAATGCTGTTGAACTGTGAAAATTAAAGCCAATCCTACTGATAGTGTGTGATGCTATTAACCCGCGAAAGATGTTGAGGCGACTCTGAATAAATGTACAAAACTTAAGAATCTCTAGCCCATTTATCAGTATATTAGAAGTATAATTTTATTTTCTGCGGGTAATAATGGTACGTTTCGCCTATTTTTTTGAAGAATGTGTCATGTATATCATTCATTATATGTGTATTTAAAGATCGTGATCTGGACATATTGCCTCAAATTGGGAGACCCATGTTTAACTACACAATGTAATTTGTTGTTTTTCTGCTTGTGTACAAGTGTTTTTATTTATGTAGTATAATCTTTTGATAAATAATGGGAGAATAATATAAAGTAATGAGATTTTTTGGTACTCCAAGTACCAAAAAATCTCATTTCTTTGTATTATTCTCTTATTGTTTCTTCCATCTCGAATGAAAAATCGTATCGAATTGTTTATTTTTGTCAATTGTTCCCTTTACTCAATAGTACGTATTATATATAAAAGAAAGAAACACATTTCAAAACATATTATTGGCGATTTACTTAATTTTATTTTTTGTTAATTTGGCGTTTACTAGTTAATTCTATATCAATTTCTTAATATTGGTTAGTGAAATTTTATTTGATATTAAATTGATGTGTTATTTTTGAATATATCAAATCTTAGGACCTTATACAAAAGTATTATAAAATGTATTGCATACTCACTTTAATCTCGGGTGAAGGGTAAGAATATAAATATCATTTTTTATAAAGTAAAACAAAACGGACATTACGCGGAAGGCAAAATTTTGTAGTTTTACACTTTTTACATTTAAATTATTGTGAAAATTCTAACATTTATCGCCATTAAATGGCCTTAGTGTAAGGCAATGTGGTCTTTCTAATGAATAAATAACTCTTACGGAACTCGTGTACGTAGCGCATTGCGACCTAAATTTCAAGCCGACAGTCGTTTTGTGTTATTAGTGTTTATAAAATAGTGATATTATTATGTAAAATATATTAACGTATGTTACTGTACTTTGGGAAGTTTTTTTTATTTTTTTTTACTCATAACATTCATTTTTTTCGTAAAATCTGTGCACCAAAGAACTTGAATCGCGTTCGACTAGATTCTGTAAAGTGTCGCTCAATCATAAATCGATTAGATCTGTAATGTTAACATGGAATTATTGTAAATTATAATTTTAAGGTACCATTCCGACGTTTTCTTTTGCATTAAGGGACCATTATAAAAGTCTACAATAAATCCTGCCGTTGGAAGAATTTGATGTTTCATTTATTGCCACACACTACCTTTTGTGCTATTTAAACTTATGTGAGCATACTAGTGCTCCACAGAACAGACAGAAGGAGATACGTTGCTTTCCATTCGATTCCATGAAATGCAAGGATAAATAATTTCCAAACAAAAATGTTAAGGTATTTGACAGAATTGTCCTGCATACAGCCTGTGGTTTGCACAAAGATTCAACTATTTGGTATTAATCATGCACACATAAACTCGCTACACTCAGCCTACGATGTTCTCACTGCTGGGACACACGCCTCCGCCCAGTGAGAGTGCGCCGTGATCCACCACGCGGGCCCAGTGCGGGTTGGTAGATGACACATGTCTTCGATTTTTTGGTTAAAGGACATGCCGGTTTTTATCACGATGTTTTCCTTCACGGTTTTGAGAGCAGTGGTGAAATACTTTGCACATAGTAGAGCGCCTGTCTGGGTTCGAAGCTGGGCGAGCCGCCGCTGTTACCACTAGGCCACTACTACTACCATCCTTACAAACTCCTTTTGTTTCGCTTACGCTCATTCATCTGCCTCACGCGACACCAGCATGTCGATTCTTTAACCATCTCGCCGCGTGGAGTGAGCTGTCCGTATCATCCCACTGATGCTAGGGATTGACCAATCATCTCAGGTGGAATAAGACGGACAGCTCACCTCACGCTCACTTCACGCGGTGAGATTGTTACAGAATAGCAATGCTGGCCTTTCAGAAGAACATTATTTGGTACTTACCGCTCTTAAATACGATTCTTGTTGCTAGACAAAATCCCTGTTATACATAGGTGGTGCTAAGATACTTTACCAATAGGGTATTATTACACCCATATTTGAAAAGTGTCATAATTAGATTATAAAATACTAATAAGCCACTAAAAAAAAAACACATTTTTATTGAATCGATTAGTACAGTAAAAATGCATTTAAATTTTACATGGACGCAGTGGACGCCATATTGCTCTGTGGGTATGACGTCAGTTTGCTATAGACAAATGCGCTGATATTTAATAAGTTTATAATTTAAAAAATGAATTATTATTCTACTATGCGAGGCAAATAAGAATCTTACTGCCAAGACGCAATTTTGTTCCGCAATACTCGCCAAAGTAAGATGTGCAAAAAAATATAGAAAAATTAAACTCACTTTAATATTTTTTTGTAAAAAAAATTGTTAGATTCTTAGTTGCGTAGCAAAATGACCACATAAATTAGGGTGACCAGTAGCATTTCAATATTGGTTAATTTTCATAATGAATACTGTCGGCGCACCACATGCGCGTGATTGACGGCGGAAAGGCGCGGGGTGTCGGGGTACCGAACCCGGACGCGACGGGCGACGGCCGCACCACATCACTCAGCTCACAGACGCGCTCCACTACGGGCATTCCTTTGTTCCATCTTTCTACACGTTAAACATGTTATTTATGGTAATACACCTATTTTAATACAGTCCACTTCTTCTTTTATTACCAAGCCCAGTTTAACCCATTCAATTACTGTTTCCATATATTAATAATTTATCCAAAATTATCTATTTATGAAAAACCAGGACCCTAAAATTTAATTCGAAAAACTTATACCTACCAAATTAATTCATTTAAAAAATCAATAATAACAGGATATCTACATGTTTTTCTTTTTGCAATTGACTTTGATTGAATTGAATATGATTAATTGTGATTTTTATTGTGTAATTTTTATAATGTTAAAATCCATTTTATCGATATCGACTATTTTCCCTTAATCAATTAGAGCAATCCCTAACCAGGCATACCTACGCAACTTGACCTTGAACTGACCAATTGCAGCCGCGCATTCTTCCTCGTCGTTCCCGCAGTAGTGAATCATGTACCTACTGTAAAGAAATCGGCCTATACGCTCTCTAGTGGTTTAATACTCTATGGTTATATACGATAACCCTTGGTAAGACTGGTTGTAAGATTTTTCGGGCTACTAACAACTCGTAACGACTGTCAAAGATCCACGAATGGTAGCCGGGGCTAGCCTAGCATGCTTTCCGAGGCAGAGATGGTCACCTATCCACGGGCTAACCGCTGTATGAGTGGCTTACCCTGATCGACCGGCCCACGTGGCATTTATTACTTAGCCACAAGCCCCCCCTGTGAGCATATTATTTATGTATGGTATTTTATTAAGGGAAAAATGAAAACTATGAAAAATAAAATACCAAACATAGGTTTGTATCTTATATTTCGTACTTTTCATTTTTCCCTTTCAAACATGTTACCTAACATTCACATTGCACATGCGTCTCATACAAATAAAAGTAACGACAAAGCGGCTGGTTGCCTACTGTTCGCAACACGCTTATCGGCCCATTGTTCTAACCATCCATCTGCAGGTGTCGACGACGAAAAATCAGCGATTTCGGATCAATCTCGCAAATGTAACGCTCTTCAATGGACCTGTTGTTAGTAATCGTCCTTGCCTTCACCGCGGAAGCAAGAATGTACTGTGAAAAGACAAAAGCACCGCTGGAACTTGGGGAATGGAAGTACGATCTCAAACAAATGGACTCCGCCGTGGTAGAGAACCCGCCTACGTCTATAAATGAAGGGCAAATGTATGTGTATGAGAATTATTTTCCTAATTACACGATTAAATATATACACGTGGACAACTTGGCTGTGAGGACTTGCGGAGCGAGCGCTTCGATCAGGTCCGGAGGTGTGGGTTCCTCGTCTGTGCTGATAGTCCTTACCGCTCACATCAACCAGGAGATAAGGTCTGTGGTCGACATCTGGGGTAAGGCAATCAACGTGACGGACACCACAAGCGACCCGAGGAACATTAAATTTCTGTATTTATTCAAAAATATACGAGCCGTGAGTCACAATAGACGAAATAAAAAATATTATTGATTTAAAATATTAGTAATGTAATATTATTTTTATATGAATGGAGTACTACTGTTTCTATTAAATATGCTTTGATACTGATGTCTATGATTTACTGAATACCTACAATTATTGTTGGAAGGCACTTTGATAGTGGCAGCAATTCGTCCGGGTAAGTAGCAAGGTCTGGGGAGTGGGCTTACAGCTCAAGAGAACCATATCTACCTGACACCAAGCTTGGTGTCAGGTAGATATGGTTCTCTTATAGGTCTTATAGGTGGTAGAAATAGCCAGCTGGCTATTTGTGATAAAAATACTATTAAAATCAAATCAAAAGTCATATGTTCAAACTAGGCTATTTGAACGTCAAAATTACTTACTGAGTCAGCACTATTTGAACGTCATAATTACATAAGACCATCCCCCAGAAACGCCAGCCCTGCCGTTCACCACTTCCTAGTGCTTTAGCTGGGAAGAAGCGGTGCAGCGAACTCCCCAGCAGCACAGCTGGGCTGTTCATTTAGAAGAACTTGATTCTATACAATAGTAAGTAGTTAACTAACAAGACACAAAACACTAATTTAAATTATTTGCCTTAATTATGTCAACTAGCACACATTTTTTTTTAATTATCATTGCAATATCAGCACGTCGAGTACCAACTAAGAAAAGGGCTATTACTGGGCTTAGCTAAGACCATCAATGGCTGATAGATTGAGTTTTAAATTAAACACACATAAAACAAACGTTAAATTACTTTATTTAATAAACATACACTTACAATACAGACATACATTTGTCAACTTACGAATAAACTTATTATCAGAGTTACAATAACAAACTATAATATACTATCTGTTTAATATACACTTTGTAAATAACTACTAACCAATTTAGATATCAATTCATTTTTGACTAGAGGTGGCAAATTTTTAGTGATTTTCAACCATTTATCAAAAAAATTAATTTCTAAACAATAATAAACAATTACCAATGTAAATATATGAAGATATACATATCCCGTAAATAATTACTTTATGCCAATTAACGCACCGGTTACAATTATAATAATATGATGTTTATGTCATTTTAAATTATTAATATGATATTTATCTTAATTATATATTATGCAGTGTTTAACATTATTAATAATAATATTATATGTAATATGACATTTATGTCAACTATTTGTGACATTCGATGCTCTATAATAATATTGTTATGTACCTAATACATATGTATTATGTTAATTATAAATATGTGATGCGATACTAATGTATTATTAATATACATATATTCCTACTAATATATCAAGTATAGGTACTTACTATCTAAATAAAGCTACATAATAGTTGCGAATATACTTGATAGAGACAAAACGTCATTCTATACGTATATCGACATGTATAGTATATTTAAAAACTACGATTAATTGCATTCTCGTATAATATGTGTATATTAAAAAAGGTACATGTATAATATATTGATTATATTACGATTTATTCTAGTTTATCAATACCTACATCAAGAGATTTAAAGATTTTCTATGTAAATTGATACATACAACATTGAGAAAGATCTATAAAATCGTGGATTGAAACATATACATATTACGTTTTAATTATTTTTTTATTTAGCAAAATTACAGGCCGTAGTTGTATAAAACTAGGGCAGGTTTATCAATTCCTGAAATGATCTTAGATCGATAATTTACTTAATATTAGGGCTCAACTAACAATGCAAAATCAAAAATCTAAATATTTTATTTCAAATAAACCTGCATGGGCACTTATGAAACGTAAGAAGCTAGGTGCACGGATCCAATTTGTCGCTTTCTATGGAGAAGAGCCGGCAAGAAACTCCACGGTTACTCTTTTAATAATAATTGGCTTTTACAATGTTTTCAAATTACAGTATGGGAGGACAGTGCAGGTCTGTCAATAAGTACCAGGTACTTAGAGGAATGAAAATACAGAATAAGAAATCGTCTACAAATCTAGCCTGTAAGGCCTACAACGTTCTCTCATTCAGAATATGTAAAAGAATCTACCTATATAAAATGAACCTATTTGAACCAAGTGACATGATTTCCATGACAATCACTAATAAATAGTAGAAAATAAAATTGATGTAGGTATAATGTCAAATAATGACGAGAATATGTCAGACATTGTAAAAAATAAAAAGAATACAAATTAACATTGTAATTTGGGAGCAGTTAATAGACTTTCACATAGTTATGCTGTTAATGAGAGGTACCAGGGAACCCACATGTGCAGAAGGAATTAATGCCAAACTTCCCTGTCTTCAACGTAGTCTTTTATCTTATATTATGCTTTTTTGATAAGGACACGTTTGATGTGAGTTTTAAACTTTACATCGCTAAGTTCTGTAACCGACTTTGGCAACTTGTTATAGAAGCGTATAGGTACTGTTTATTAGATATGACTTGCTAGTTTTAGTTAATCTAAATTTTGGAATCACAATTTCATCTTTACCTAAGTTTTTGCGAACATACAAGATATTTTCTAGGATATACAGAGAAGGCAGAGTTAGTATATCAATTTCGTTGAATTTGTTTCTAAGAGACTCGCGAGGCCCCATTTTATAGATTGCGCGGATTGCCCTCTTTTGTAAAATAAAAATTGAATCTACGTCCGCTGCTGATCCCCACAGCAGAATACTAACCTAGCTGTGGCTACATCAGTCAACTGCCTTATTTTTCTTACTGCGTAAGCACCTGAGCTTAATCTGCCTGAAAGAGCTCTGAATTGTATAGGTACTTTATCCTTTTCGCGAGCAGTATCAAAAAGCTCCACAGTTTCTGTTTTGCCGAACCAGTTTCTTTAATTTATTACTTTCTTCGTTACGCTTCCGGCATAAAGTCAAAGATATTTTCTCCGCAGGTAAAAAACAAACGCAAGTTCTCAAAACAGATCTATGACTTGGTAGAAAAACCTATGGACCTGTCGTAGCGTCAGATCATTATTAGAACTGAACAGGTGGCAATAGGTAGACGAGGGTAAAGAAGGACCATAGATAATTCCGCCAAGTAGTTAAAAAGTTATCATAGCCGGCTGAAATGTTGCAGAGCTTCACTTTAAGTGAGTCTCGTGTGGGCCACAATCCACCACTCGGGCCGACTGATTGGCTAGCGATGAAGATGTACTGTAAAGAAACTGCCCATGTCAAAGTTAGATATATGTCGCTTTTGCGCCCAAATGTCGATAAAGACATTACTTCCATTTCTAGTTCTACCCTACATGCTCGCGAAAAGGTCGCAAGCCGGATCGCGTTTGTGTATGCGAATGAATATCGCGCATACAGCGCACGAGCTCCGCGCCGGGGCCACGCGAACTCCGCATTGTTGCCGAGTTTAATAGTAAAGCAACGAAGCTGCCCAAGACGTCTACATCATTATGATGTTAATTTTATCCAAAAAAGAATATAGTCTTACTTACTTACTTATATATGTGCTTAATTAATGAAGGCGTACAGTACATTCATATACGTATGAGGCAATTTTGGGTACATCCTAATTTAGCCTGCAGAGAAGACAAGGATGAATTTTGCGTGCTTTTTGAAAAAGTAAGAAAAAGTAGCAACATTTTTGGAATATCTCAGAATTAGTGTAAGAACTTTTGCAAAGCCTTGACAGTTACGCTGGCAATGCTTTATTGAACTGTGATCATTGGTTTAGGTACTATCTATTTAATTCTTGGCATCAATGTGGTGCGCACGCGGTTCCGGTGCGGCACCGGAGGGGCGGCGCAACTTGCGAGATATTCATTCGTACATACACAATCATGCGTCCAGCGTCATGTGTATGAAGCCATGCTTGCTAGCATGTGCTACCAGAGCGTAAATAGGCCTTTTCTTCTTGCTAAGGCCGAGCCAAATCTTATTTTATTACTAAATAAATTTGGCAGTACAGTTGGTTATTGTATCCGTGTAGGTTTACATTTGATCACTCTGCATTCTTTGGTCAAATCGCTCTTGCATCTTTTCAGTTAACATCAAGCCATTTTCGTTCATATTTTTGTACAATCGTTAGTGTTAATTGATATCTCCTCTCTCCTGAGTCTCGATTGACATTGTACAATTTAATTGTCTGTGGCATACTATTAAAATTAAAGCAACAATAGAATTCGCACGCAAGTCTTTTGTTGCTTCAATTTTGTTATATGCCACAGACAAGAAACTTGCACTGAGTAAATGGAGCTTTAAGACAGAGGGGTACACTGAGGAATGGCTTTCATTATGACAGTTCATCAACATGCATTGCGTTATTTACATTGTTGAAGAGACAATTTTTTTGTTAAGCAGACAATTTTTTTGTTTAGTAGACAATTTTTTATAACATGTGGAGAAATGTATTAGCAATATCCTTAAAATTATTCAGATTTTGATTGATAGTGTCTCCTTATCAAACAATCCTTTCACTATTCAAGTCACTTCAGGAACACCCTGGCTGTGCCCAAGACTGCTACTCAGCAGTTCCGTTCTTCAAAGAATTTCTACTTAGGTGGTACTTAAATCTATCACCGAAACCTAGGCCCCTGCCCATTCCCCTTATACTAGATAGGATACAAATGTATGATACGTCAATGTTACCTAAATTTTAACATAATACTGCTGGCGTTTAGGATTTAAATGTTATATTTTTTTTTAAATTAGGTACAGACACATCAAGCTACCCCAATCTGTCAAATTCCTTTGATAGATTTTCAACTTTATAACATAAGCCTAAGGTTGATGTTCAATTGGGAAATTTTGACAGTTTGGGGTAGCTTGATGTGCTGGCGTCTGTACCTATGTACTTTAATTTCTAGAGTAGGACACTCTTTCAGACTTTTGATACTTGATGTTAGTTTAAGTCGCGGCGGGATTTTCCCCGCACTAGGTCAGCAGTGCACCTCAGCCCGGCGAAAATACACACTGTTCAATTTTCAACTTCCGGCGCTCGAGAAAAAAACACGCCACTACTTGATTACGTCCGCGTGGATGTCAACTAAAAGGATCACGTGGATGTCAACAAAAGGGATCACGTGGATGTCACGGTAACATTATTAACATCGTAAGTTATATATCTCGCGAGATTATAAACTGTCGATAAATTGTGATTGAAAAACCATTTACAATTTATTTAACGCACTATTTTTCGATAGTTTATAATCTGTTCGTCAAATTGTGAACTGGCATCAATACGAATAGTACCTTGCGCTATTACTAAATAGTCAAGTAACTGCCATAAACTTGGAAGTAGCGCTCGCCAGCCGCTGCCGCGGCACCGCTCGCTCGGCTCTCGCGCTGTTGGTCGCAGTTCTAACCTAACCTAAAAGTATGGTGCAGTTCAGAATTTATCGACAGTTTATAATCACGCGAGATAGATTATAAACTAATGGTGTTCACAATCTTACGGTGACGTGGATATTGAAACATGTACTGTCTATCGAACTTAAGATACTTTCAGATGTCAAGCGATCATTGTTAACGATTGAAAGTTAGTTTTATCGTAACCCCCGACGTTCTGAACGCAAGTCATAGTCACGGTCAAATATTTACTGTAGCAAGTGTTGTCATAGATATCCACGAAGAGAGAGGCAAGAAATGGCTGAGAAAACTCAAGACCGAGCCAAGCATAAAAGTCTTTAGAAAGACAACGGTGGCACTTCGCCAAGCCAACGTTACGAAGAAGTAAATTCTACACTACCGTTGATATTACGTTAAAAAATGCTGCCGCAGTGCTCATCATGAGACAAGGATATTTATATATTTAATACTATGAATAAACAAGACTACCTATTTTAAAATGAATACTGCAAAATATAAAGTTATACACCTGCCTGCGTACAGCATGCATACAATACTGTCGTCTTTAAACCAATGGACACAGGGGTGTTAACAGTGAAGGTACCTACTGTAAGTCGACGTTCTTACAAATATCGCGGCGGTATTTTAACACGCACTGGATTTTCAACTCTCGGTGGCAAACCGAGAATTGAGATTTCAACATAGTGCATCTCAGCATGTGGAAAAACTGTGTTCGATTTTCAACTCTGGGCGCTAAGCCAATGCGATGGAAATCCAGAGCGCAAAAAAAATCCCGACACGATATTATTACGTCCTTGGGACGCTGGTAATTTATTTAGCTCATGTTTATTCCATATGTGATGGAAGGAGGATGCGCTAAGGTGATACGAAGCAATCTTAAGTTAACTTATAGGCTCATCGCTCGCCCTGGTCTCAGTCTACCAACTTGTTTCGTTGATTCATGGTGGAAGCGCTAAGATAAGCCGCGGAATTCAAATTCTCTTCAGTTTATTAATTTTTGCAAGTCCGTGTGCGTATGTTGTACAAAATATGATTCGTATGTATTATTTAATAATAACTTAATTAAATCCCATTGAATGACTATTTCTAAACATTCAATGGGATTAAATTAACTTAGATAGTTGTATTCATAGTTTTAATGATTATAATTATAAGCCATATTTGTTACGTTCGCGAATCATAATATTTAATTCAACATACAGCCAGGCACTGACCTGCAAATACCGAATGAAAATTTGAATTTCGCAGGCTACTCTGAAGCTTTCACCTTAACTGGTGTCTGGAGTACTGGACTGGTTTTGGTAAGGGATCGTTAAAGGGACACCTATAAGACTCATCGCTACCCTTCGGCTGGTTTCGGTATTACGAAGGCACGTACAGAGTTCACGAGGCCATCCGTCGCGAATGGTTCGCCACATTGAGGATTTTATACAAATGAGCCAATCTTATATTTCTGCCATCTGCGACCATACCAACTATTAGTATGTTATTATCTTCCCATTTATCCAACTCAGACCAGAAATCAGACCTTCACTTGATAACTGGAATACTCATGACACAGTCGTGGTCAAATAATTAAGAACGATTTGAAGTTTTTGAAATTTTTGTGTAAGTTATGTCTTCTTAGACGTAACTAGTTATGTTATGAAATAGCCACATGAATACCTAGAGCAAACGGGATTAGGATTATAGAATAAAATCGCTAATTTTTTTTAAAATTTTTATTTATTCTCTAGTAGTTAAGAACGATTTATTAAACTGCTCGAAAGCTGTTTTATATGAAACTTAGATTAAATAAATCACATTAATGTGAAATGCGTAAAGAAAAAAACCAATTTAATATATTTTTATACTAAAATTAATAGTTAGTAGCACGTCCACGCTTTTTATTACTGCTTTAAACCGGCGAGGCATTGACTCTATCATTTTTTTACATATCGCAAAAGAGATAAGAGTTCTATTATTCTAAGAAAACGTCGTAGAGCTCTCTAAAATTGCCACACTGTCGATTTGAAACCTTTTTCTTGATTTTGCACCGAAGATGCTCCATTGGATTTATACCTTCTTGCAAATGCAAGCCGGGCTTGCCTATGCCACCGTTTCAACAAGGGCACCTTCCTTGCTATCCTTCCGTGCACCGTTTCTTTTATCAAACGCCTTCGAATAGTGCGTGCCGAGATTACTGAAGGGTTCTTTTTACCAAAATATTCTTTTCTCAGCTCAATAGATTATCTAAAAGGATTTTGTTTTGCCAAACAACTGATATTTCGATCACCTCGACAAGATGATTTGTCATTCTCTGTTTAGGTAAACGCGGAACATTTGAAGTAGTTTGATATGTGGCAAACTGCTTCACAGCGTGGAAAACCGTCGTTTATTTAGCATTGCAGTCAGTTAGGCTATCTTTTTATACGACCAATTCTTCTCGCGAAGTTTTTTTATTAATTCCCTTGTAGATTTATCACAACTTTTATTTTTCCCATTGTTTTCATATGAAGCAATCACCTTTAAGACTTTTACAACACTAAATGGCGCCAAAATTATATGAATAAGAACCTACAACCACAGAGCCACAGAGTGATCTCTATTTAAATTTGAATTAAAAAAAAACCTAACTATTCAGCATTATTAATTATGTGACCAGCCAGTAAGTAGTAATACTAGGTTCAGATTAACCCCTCGTATTTATAATCGTTGCTTAAAGTTATGAGATGCTTAAACGTCAATAATGTATGGTAAAACAGACGCTAATCATTAGTTAACTTTAAGCAACGTAAAGTTTATCTTTTTATTTTTTAGCCTATCAACGAATGTATCGCTAGTATGGAAAAGTTTTGCGATACCGAGAGAAATACACAAAAATAATACATGCAATTATACCAGGCCACTCAGAAAGTATTGCGGAAAAAAGTTTATATGTATGAGAGATTGGCCAGTTATAATCTATTTTGAAAATATGATTATTTTGTAATTAAAAATAGGTTAGTTCCAATTTCAAAATTCCCTTCACATTGTTTGCGAGCTAATTTAAATGAAAGTGTCTCATAAAAAAATAGATCTGCGCCGGGAACATTTTTGCCCTATGATTTTGTACGATTTTAAGTGTCGCCTGAAACCGGACGAATCGTACAATAGACTTAAATGGCATTCATGGATGAAGGCCCTTCTAAGGCAACCGTGTATCGTTGGTATAACGAATTCAAGCGCGGTCGACTAACCTTGGGGGATGAAGAAAGAAGTGGTCGCCCTTTGACGGCTGTTACGGAAGAAAACGTGCTAACAGTGAAAAATTTAATCCAAGACAATAGACGAGTTACATATCAAGAGATTCAGCACATACTGCAGGTTGGATCGGGAAGCCTTCACGAAATTCTACACGTGCATCTTTGCGTGAGGAGGATATTTTCATACCTGGTGCCGCACAACCTCACCGATGCTCAGAAGCACGCCCGGATGGAATGGTGCCGTGATATGATAAACAAATTTGAAGCAGGTTCGTCTCGGCGTGTTTACTACGTCATTACAGGTGATGAGTCTTGGATTTATCAATACGATCCAGAAACGAAGCGCCAGTCGACGGTTTAGCGGTCTAGAAGCGGGGGGAAGATTTTGATCGCGAGCTTTTTCAATTTGACTGGCTACTTGGTGTCAATTCCTTTACGGAACCAAAGAATCATCAACGCTGAATGGTATACTACCAATTGCTTGGCAGAAGTTTTCTCTGTTGTGAGCAACAAGCGCCCAAACACAGGGCTCCGCGGGCTACTGCTCCACCACGACAACGCGCCTTTGCACACCGCGCTGAAACGAGGGACTTGCTGGACAGCACGCCGGTCAAACTCCTGGGTCACCCTCCTTACAGCACGGACCTAGCACCGTGTGACTACTTTTCATTCCCGAAAATAAAAAAGCTCAAAGTGATGTGGAGAGTACTTTGAAAAGATTTAATATAAAAATATTTACCTATAGAACATTATTTTTTCGCAAAACTTTCTGAGTTTTCCACGTAGTTCGACTTTCAATTGTATTCAGTAACTTGACAGTTCAAAGAAAAATTATGTTACCATACTAAAACTAATAGTGTTGAGGTAGTGAATGATTTTGCATATAGAACGAATGATAAAAATGGTTTAATTTAAAATTAAACCATTTTTAGCATTCGTTAAAAAACTTTAAAAATCATTTGTAAGATGTAGTATCGAATAATAATTATTAACAATTTATTCATAAAAGTAATTTCCTTTTTTTAATTTCTTCTAATAGAAAGAAACTAAATAATTTTCCTTACTACTTAAAAACAAATTCTACGATTTTTTATAGTGTATATCATGTTTTTAAGACAAGTTATTAAAAAAGTTAAAAAAAATGCATGTAAGTACATTATTTCAAGTTCAATCAATTTCGTTCATTCTTACACCACCTCACTATCTTTGTTTTTGTCAAAATCTGGTAACCCTTAAACTGTCAAGTTACTGAATACAATTAAAAAACGAACTTTAATTATATGTACTTGTTATTTGAAAAAATCTTCCCAATATATAGGTAAGCGTTCTTAACTTATTATTTGACCACCACTGTATATACAGTATTGAAAACCATTTAGCATTACTGATAATCCTTTTTGGGTGTGTAAAGTTTCTGTAATAAATATACGTTCATGTGAGTTATACAGCGTCAAAAATTGGCTAGCAATACTTTATCCACGTATTTATCGATATCGAAAACGAATAAAAATATATATGTTTCCTTGGCGAAGGTATTAGGTATAGGCCATTCGATTGGCGAAGGTAATCGATCAGCTGTTTTTGTAATTTTTCGTGGAACTTAATATATTTTTTTCAAATTTCCAAAAACCATAACATTATAGTCCTGACATTGTCATATAAAGTTTTCAACGTTGGAAAGATGATTTTTGTTATTTGTGTTTGTGTTGTTTTATTAGATTTCGATACCGATACCCAACACGTGGGTAAAGTACTGCCAGTTAATTTAATTTGACCCAGTTTAAAAGTTATTTATAATATTGCGATGTTGTGACATTGAATCTTTGTTTGCATCACAAGCGTTATCTATGCTGGGACGTGAGTAACTGACGCAAAACACAAGTAACCTATTCTACTGTTTATCAGGCATTCGTACAGTCGAAACTACGCTATACTATTTGAAAGCGATGATTTTTTGAATCGGTCATTTAAAAAAAGTATTTTGGTATTATTTTACGGCTTGTCTCCGATGTTCTATCACAAAAGTTCTAGCTCAATTCTTAGCTAACTATAACTGATTAGTCTTTATTTTTCTGAAGTGGTGGGAATTGCGAAAATCATTCCACTTTACTTTTGTTTGCCATTCGACAGGCGTTCTGTCCTTCCTGCGTGTTTTTAGAAGTGTGGCGCTATCACCCTTACATGCTAAAAATAATAATATAATTAAATAGAATATATTTAAAATGGTCGACGTCTGAATGTGGGTCTTAAAAAGGTCAATCCTGAACCACGCGGGATGGTGACCGCAGTATTTCGTTATAAGATGAGCACAGAAGGATGTTCAAGCTCATAATTTTAAAATGTATGGTCCTTTAGTTGCCTTTTATGACAGCTATGAAATGAGGTTGGATGGTCGATTCTATATCTATAGGCTCACGGCGTATGATAAAAAGGTGACTATCGCTGTTAAAGGGTATCTTTAATTACGTCTAAAATAAAAATAAACGGTCTAATGCATTATAATTATACAAAATGTAACATAATTAACACAAGATGTCATACACCCTAATTAGAGAACTGATTTAAAAATGTATTATAGTGACCAAAACATAAAAAAATCAAACTATTAACTAGCATTAATTTATGCTTGCAAAATTGAGTCTTATTGCCTTGAAATACGATGTAATTTTCTTTGGCACAATCGGCCGTAGGTATGATAAAAACAATTTTTGAAAAAAAAAAATACCAATTTTAAAAGTTACTGATTTCGATTTAGTAATCAATTACGGACAAACTATTTTCAGGAGTTGCATATATTCTGTTACACCTTGTATACAAGAAAAGTTTTTATTCAGTGCGCAAAATTTAACCATGAATTCAGCATATCATTCTAGAACCCCCAGCACAGAAATATTTCACCGGTTTTACAAAATAAAAAAACAGCTGTTTCATAGAAAAGTGCAATACTTACGCGGTCAAAATGTATGGAACAGCTGTTTATTTTTTTGTATGACCGACGAAAAATTTTTGCGCTGGGGCCTCTAGAATGATATGCTGAATTCATGTTTACAGTTTGCGCATTGGATAAAAACTTTTCCTGTATATGTATGGTATGTACATACTCGTACCTACATAAACTCACGCCTGGTCTTTCCAGGAGTGAGTTTATGAGTGGCATATTTGTTTATTTATAATATTGCATTTATCCCTTTCTACTCCAACCTAAGGTACCCATTGTACCTGCCCTTTTCTTATCAAAATGAAACCTATCTTTAAACCTCTACGACGACTATCTTGCCTGGGAACGTCGCGATATTTACCTTACTGATAACACAACTTTTTCTCATGATAAAATCATCCTAATGGTGTTATACACGTTGCTCCGGAGTAGTGGTTTATTATAAGCCGAAACCTATCTTCCCCGTGACTTCCTCTTATCTTCCCGGTAGTATTCCTTTCTAACATTCTTCCAACATAGCATCTGTATCACGACCCATAGCGTAGCTTTCTTTACGACACCAGCACATCTCACATATGACAGGGCGCTAAAATTAGCGTGCCTTTGCAAACATTATCATTCCCAACAATGTTTAACGACTTAAATTGTTATCATGTACCAAGCCGCATTGCAGCAACCCATTGATACTGATAACAGATATTGATTTTTATCTTACGTGAATGAGAACTACCTACTTAAAATAATGAGGTATGCGGGGAGAATGTCTATGAGTTAATAAACTATGACTAATCATATAAAATTATTTATTTCTAAGTAAATATAATTTCTGGGGGTACAAGAGAATAACTAGTTGAAGCTGTTGTTTTGAATGGAAAACTACTAAGTGGAGATCATTGGTGTCGGCGAAAACTGATCAATTGAAGATATTATAGACATTATTTTAGATTGAGTCATTTGGAAGGGTACCTATTTGCAGGCTCTATGACAGAATGTGAATATTTTATCTAATATTATTATGAAGTTTAAAGCTTGCTTACCTACTCTACCTAAATGAGAAATAAATATACTTATATAAATATAATAAATAAAATTTAATACCAACATCATTTGAAAAGTCGCCATATCGCTAGGTATAAATAAAGTAGATACATATTCTACATAAACAATTTAGAGGTTTTCAAAGACATCTAAGAAGGTTCTAGGTAATTTTGTGAAGAATATTAATTATACTAAACTATGTTTAAAAACTAAAATAATAATTTGCGACCACACTAACTAATATTCATGTTATGGAAGCCCAATGGGGAAATATACTCCTCGATTTAGTTTACAATTTAATGGTTAGGTTGGGTAAATAATAAAGACTTTTATCATCCTCGGTCGAATATGGCCATTCAAATAGACCTCAGAGCAGTGGTGGCCTAGTGGTAACGGCCGCGACATACGAGTTGTAGGTCGTGCGTTCGATCCCAGCCAGGCGCATTACTTTGTGTAAATCATTTCATCACTATTTACTGCTCTCTAAACGGTGAAGGAAAACATCATGAGGAAACATGTCCTAGAACCAAAAAATTCGAAGACATGTGACATCTACAAACCCGCACTGGGACCGCGTGGTGGATTACGGCCCACTCCCTGTCACGGAGAGGACGCCTGTGTCCCAGCAGTGAGAACGTTATAGGCTGAGTATGTAAGTACCGATTTAAAGAAACAAGAGAAGAGGAAGAAGATTACCCTTCCCGCCTTTTACGACACCCGCAGGAAGAGAGAGTTGGCCTATTCTTAACCGGGAACAACACGGTTTTTTTTTTAATATGTTTAATATCCTACATATTAAAATTACTAATGTGGAAGTTTCTATGTTTGTTACCTACTCGATCAAGCATACCGGACAGAACGGATCTGGAGAAAAGTTTTTTTTGGATTTTTTTTTTATAGTTAGATGGTTACAAAATAATATTTTGTCTTCGATACTAACAGAATATATTACATTAATAAACTGGACAATAGAATAATTTAGACTATACTTACTACTACTACTAAAAATCTGGTAAGTACCCGATATAATGAAAGACCAAGAAAGATGAAGAAAAAGAAGAAGGAAGGAAGAGAGGTATCCCTTAGTCGCCTTTTACGACACCCGCAGGAAGAGAGGGTTGGCCTATTCTTAACCGAAAACGACACGGTTTAAAAAAAATACAAATTGTTATTAACCTACATTTTATTATTACTTTTTAGTTTTTTATTTTAATAAAGTAAGATATACTTGTACAAAATAATATTTTGACTTCATTACAATCAGAAAATCCGGTAATTACCCGATTTAACGACAGAAGAAGAAGGAAGAAAGAGAGGAGTATCCCTTAGTCACCTTTTACGACACCCGCAGTAAGAGAGGGTTGGCCTATTCTTAACCAGGGACCACACGGTTTTGTTTTTTAAATATTATTTGTATCCAACATTTTATTATTACAAATGTTGTAGCGGAGGTTTGTCCTAATTTGTAAACAAACGTCTTACTACTGCCGACTATTGTTTCAATGTATTTTAATCAAAAATTGTCCATCATAACTTGTCTATTAAAATTGGTAGTACAAATTTGTTACTTTGATAACGATTGGTGTTAGCTTCAGTAAGTATAATTTATTCGTTACAATTAGAGTGGTTGTCATTATTAGGAATCGATCCCAGTCTATTAAATGTCTTTTCATATTACTAATTTCGTAAATTTATACTGTGTGATACGTACTTAAAAAAACGATGAAGAAAAAAATTATTCCATGTTAAACCTCAAATTATGAATTTACTAGCATTTAAAAACATTTATGTAACTTACTGTAACTATTTTATTTTAATGTAATTTAATGCATAACTAATAGTAAAATCATTCTATGAATACCTACTAATTTTTTATTTTTCAATCAGTTTTTTTTTATATTTTTTTTTTTATATTATAATATAAAAATTAATTTGATATATTAATTATATTCGCAGATAATTATTAAATACCTATTAATATACCTACTACTTTATATATTATTAATATTTAATTATCTAGGTATTTTAGTAATTAAATTTTATACACACAACGCAACCAATACATTTTCTATTTAAAGTTATTTAATGAAACTCCTATCGAAGTTTTTTTAATTTTTTTATTATTATGTCCAATGTTTGTTCAAAACAGTTCAATATTGATTTTGGATAGATTTTTTTATTATTTAGGTTGTTGTCTATAACTAATTTAGAAATTTGGGGCGATATAACGACTAGAATCTTAAGTCACTTGAAACCACGAAAACGTGACTAATTACAATTTTTTCTTCTTCTAACTACCTACTTTAAAAAGTGTGTCGAAATTTTTGCCAATTTTATTAAATGTAAGGAAGGAAAGTGAACTATTTGGTACATAAAATATTATCACAAATATTTATTAAAACCTAACAATCTTGGCACGTATTTGGATTGAAGTATTGTTCGGAAAGAAGTGATAAAAATTATCAAAATTTAGATAGATGTTATATTAGAAAACCAATGACCTAATGAAGTGCTAAGTATCAAACTAAAAACCATGCTAGAGTAAAAATGTGCTGATAAAAATTCATCTATTGTTTAAGAAGAGAGAAATTTCTATTAATGGTGGGAGCTCCAGGGTAACCCACGAAATTCAAATTGCCTTACGTTTAACATCTCCTGCGAGGCAGCTAACCTCGGCCGCTATCTGCCGCGCGTTTGGTCTATTTTAGCTACTTCCACAGCATTATGTCGTAATTATGTAATTATTTCAATTTCATTCTTTTTACCTATTTTGGTATGTTAATTTTATTCTGGGTGCTTCGTTTTCACACATACTTAATTATATAATGAATGTATGTTAAATATTGTACTTATATCATTTTAAAAGAGTAACGGTGGAGTTTCTTGCCCATTCTTTTCCATACGAAACTACATTTTAGAAGGGGCGACTAGAATCAATTCCATTTGTTGACGTTCAAGAGTGCCTTTTATGTGCCTATTTGAAATAAATGCTTAGACTTTGTTTTCTGCTATATGCAGGTGAATATGATTGACAACCGTAACTCGTATGTATTTACAGAATATTAATCATTAAAACCAACATCACAACCCTATAAGTTCAATTACTTCCATTGAATGACTGTTTGAAGAAAACGTAATTCAATGACATTAAATGAACTAGGGGTTGATTTTTCAATACTCAGATAACTTTATCTGAAGAATAATTATGTCAATTTGACATGTTTTCTATACATAAGCTACCAAACGTGTCAAACCGCAATATTTATTCCTTATATAAAAGTTATCTGACTATTGAAAAGCTGAGCTCTTAGAGGAATGTATTGATGATTTTAATTAATGAAATTATGTATCTAAAGCCATATTTGTTACGGTCGCATATCATTATTTTGTTCCACATACCTTAAACCTGAAAACTGACCTGCAAATTACAAAAAAAACGTACTTACGGCAATTTCAATTTCTCGGACTAGCCTAGAGCTTTAAACTGCTATAGGTACTTAATATATTATTACTAATTATTAAAGTTATGTTAATATACCCTGAACAGCGATAGTCACCACCAGAATGTTCGGAGGTTCGGAGATTTTGAAAGCCGATTTGAGATCCAACATTCAGACTGATCCTACTATCCTACTAATATCATAAATGTGAAAGTTTGTGAAGATGTTTGGAAGTTTGTTACTCAATCACGCAAAAACGGCTAAACGGATTTGGATTAAATTTGGCACACAAATAGATTATATCCTAGATTAACACATAGGATACTTTTTATTGCGGTAGTACGTTCCCGCGGGATAATTTCAGACTTCCACGCGGGCGAAGCCGCGGGCGGTAGCTAGTTGTGTACTAATTTTATTGCGACATATATTAGAATAGGACTGGCTTCCGGTTAGATATTTTTAACTTTATTAAGAATATAGGGTTGCACATATAGGTAGGTATAGTTAGTATATCGAGCCAGCCCCATTTCTGTTGCCTGCCTAATTATTTCCCTACTGGTCCGGACCCTAGAATAAAAACGGACCGCAGAACGCGCATCACAGTTAAAACCGACGCAAATTTTACCCATCTGTACCGAGATAATAACTCCCTGCCCAAAGTATCCGTAATATGACCTGCATTGACTCTTACGTCGTGCGCCCGATTCGGATCCGGGAAGTTAGGGATCGAGATAGCTGCATTGTAATATGTATCGAAAACGGAGCATTGCGCCTGCACCCTAATTGTTTAACCTACGATCAATCATATTCTATTTAATTTTGTCAGTTCAACAGTATTCATTGCGTTATTTACGATGTTGAGCAGACACATTTTTCGAACATTTGAAACAATGGATTAGCAATCTGTTTCAAAATGATCCAGATTATGATTGATCGTGCGTTACGCGATTAGGGTGCTGATCGGAATACGAGCCTTCATTGCCAATCATAGAATATTTTTTTAATTTACTTATGGCAATAAAAATTAAAGCTTTTCAACTTTTAAAGCCTGAATTTTGTCAATTTCAAATCAGGCGCAGTGCAAAATTTAGTCTTTGTCTAAGCTGTCATTGACAAACAGTTTTTTGACGGTCACGTGTCGCAGTATGGTAGCATCTGCCATCGTTCGTTTTTTAGGTATTTCTGGCCAGATTTTGTAACTCGCTTAGATGAAGTTCGCAAGCCACCACATACATATCGTCATAGAAATGTTGACGCAGATCCACATGGCTTCAGTATTCACCATTAACCGTCTTTTATTAGGATTTTAGCAATGTGGTACATTACTAATATTATTTTGATCTTTTCAACCCTGTGAGACAAAGAGTCACAAGGGCAACCAATAGTTCAGCGGCAGGAATGACTTGGATCTTTCGATCTTATAAGCCAATACCACAACCGTTGGACTACTAATTAAAACTTACTCTTTAAGTGTGCGTTTCCTAGCGCCGCAAGAATTCTTAATTTAATCGTAATAACTAAAATGGGTGCCATTAGATATAAACCTCGGACAGTGGTTACTGTCAACTATATACTAGATCGATGCTAAAGAAAATTAAACGTTAGGTTACTGTAAATAAAAGTTATTTACTTTAACCCTAATTTTCAATCATGGTCTCAATGTCGTCCGGTATTATAATGAAGATTTCCAAGTATGTGAATGGTTCTTCAGTACTCAAACCCAGGCTATGAGTGACTGAAAGCGATATCCACCAACGAATGCCCCAACTTATTGCCGAGCAATATCTACAAGTAATAGCCATCAGTCAGCATTAACTTGATCGCTATATATGGAATTCAGTTCGATTTATTAAAACGCTTCACGATAATTTTCCAAATTTTAGACATTACAGATTTGAAAGTCAATTTTGGGCATGACATGATTATCGAAATGGCAGGTTCACAGTACCGTAACTGTAGTCAGCAAGTATCTAAAGTCTTGTGAAGAGTGACCGCTTAGCAGAATCACCAGATTATCGATTTAAACGCCAGCAGTACGCACTACAGGTTCGAAAACTGTTCGCTTTGCATTAACATTTAACAGAATAAAACAAGAAAGAACAAAATTCGCAATCCTAGTACACCGATCACCGATACTCCTGAAGAAATTACAGAATTTTTAGAACATTCGCGTTTAATGAGACTGCCTTTACTTTGGTTATTGCTGTAGAGGAAATTTATATATTATGATGTAGTCAATTTAACAACAACTTATTTTCTAGCGAAGAATAATTCCGTAGTCAGCATCTAGAATGTCCCACCGTTAATTTTTCGGGCTTCGGGTGTCGTACACCGTCGGGTAGATGAAGAGTTCCGACGCTCCGCATTCCACACGATTCTTAATCGACTGGTTCTGCCAGATGTTTGCGTGACCCGTGAAGGGCACAAGGGCGAGCCTTCTAAGTGGGTTGAAGGGTAACTTCGACCCTCGAGTCAAAATAAATCTCCAAATGTTCTCAGTGTCAAACGTGCTACGTACCGTCTAATCTAAGCAAATAATATAATGTTTCACAGTATGTCGGTAGCCTGTGGTCTTTTAGTCGATGTTGTGGAATTTGAGGATCGCCCGCCCTTTGATCTCGGAGTTGCAGAGCTTCCTCACGACCTCCTGCGCTTCCTCCGCGGGGAACACCGAGTGAGGAGGAGGCTCGATCTGTTGGCACACAAAAAAAGAAATACAGGGTTAAATTAAATTGGCTAGCAATACCCAGAATAAAATAGAATCAGCCTATAATGTTCCCACTGCTGGGACACAGGTCTTCTCTATTCGAAAGGTAGTGGGCTGTAACTCACTACGCGGCCGCGGGGCTTATTGGAAGATGTCACATGTCTTCGAATTTCTGGTTCTAGGACATGTGGGTGCGATGTTTTCTTACACAGTTTTGAGTACAGTGGTGATGAAATAATTTACAGAAAATAAAGCGCCTGTGAATCAAACCTACAACCTAAGACTCGTAAGCCGTGGCCGCTACCACTCGGCCACCACTGTTCTCAATAACTATCTATCTACACACGACAATATAAAAAAAAAAAAAAATTTTATGGGGCAGCGACCGTTGGTTGTTTTTTTACTTGAAGTATCAGTTGAGAAAATCTGTATTTTTTTTATCGTATTTATATATCGATAGCCACGTTTGTGAAGTTTACACAAAGAAAACTAATTTTCTATAGGTACTGATATTTCAGGTGGCTACACTCTCTGCCTGTTTTCTTTTTCACAATTTTGTTTTTATTAACCAACGACATACCTACGTACATAATTACTTTTATTATGGAGGAACACTGGGAGCCAGAGGACCTATACTTAAGATACAAGGTGCATAAGTATGTTGTAATGTAATGTCAGATGTAATTATGTAGTGTGTACAAATGTTGTCACTTAAAAAAAGAGATTAGATATTCATTAAATCTTTTGTAATCATGCGGTCGATGACCCGAACAAAAAACAAAACAAATTAATCTCTTTTGTTTGAACATGTCTAGTTATCGATACCCATCCATCTGCGGCGATTTGGTAACTTATTCAATTTTACCTTGTCTACAACTTTCGGTTACAATTTTATTGCGAAGGCCCAGACTTTTTTTTACAAATTTGACAGACTTTACTCACAGACTTTTTTTGTAGAAATGTTTCGTCTATGATACAAAAAAAACAGCTGTTCCATAAATTTTGTTCGCGTAGGTATTGCACTTTTCTATGAAAAAGCTGTTTTTTTTTATTGACGAAAAATTTCTTCGCTGGGGGTCTACAATGATATGCTGTATTCATGGTTAAAGTATGTACACTGGAGAAAAACGTTTGATGTAAACATCTAGGTACATACTATTAATATTACTTTTAATTGATGAAAATAAGTACATACAGCCTGTCACTGACCTGAGGATTACAAAAAACGTAAGAAAATATGCGCGCTACCTTGGCGCATCCCACTTAAGGCGGTGATTTCTTGAAAACGCTCAAAATGGTGGTTTTTTTAAACAAGTGTATCTCTTTAACCGTAAATAATTATGAAAGCAAAAAAATATATGATATTTTCAAGTCTTTTTTGCCTAAAAGTGATAGAACTCAAAACATAATTAAACATACTTTAATGCATCAAAAAAATCATCAAAGTCACCTCTAAATTATCTTTAAAACCAGTTTATCCCTTCAATAACAATGATAATTATAATTAAAAATATACCATAAAATTGATGTGATGGAATATTTATTATTAAATAGTTAATATCTAATTTTATACGATTTTATTTGCATTTTTACGACAATGCTTGCTCATTTATAATAATAAATGAGCAAGGGTTAAAATCTGTTGTAGTAAATTCGTATTCGAAAGATTTTAACCTGGACTGATTGATTGATTTTTTTATCGGATTGCAATAAGAACTATTATCGCTCATACCGACAATATCTAAAGTTACCAGGGCCTTAAGATCCCTGTTCTCTATAAACTACATTGGCAGTGTCTTACATGGGTCCTTGAGTCCTGCTTAACACGCAAAACCCTGAGTTTGAACTTGACCGAGCGCCGAGTTAGTGGAGACTAATTTTTTCAATTGCCCACTACGAGTCTCGGCTAACTGGGCCTCATAAACGTTGATAGACTATATCAGACGGTTATCTAACTACATCCACCGTTTCATAACAGGATACTGCAAAATTCTCTTTTCCTTATAGGTAAGTGGGGAGGTCGTGCTAACTTGAGATGAGAATAAGAAATCAGCCTTTTTAATCACCAACGACATCGTTATGACTTTTATTATGGAGGAAAACTGACACCCAAGTTACCTACCTATTATAAACCTAGTTTGGGAGACAGGGGACCTATGCTTAAGATACTACTTCTGCATGTTGTAATGTAATGTCTGTAAGAATGTAATCACCTTTTTTTATAAATATTATTTATTTTTCACTAGCTGACCCGACAAACGTTGTCCTCACTGAACTATGAATATTGAATTCACATTTTATTTATGTTACGCGCAACTTTCTTATTTTTTTCTTTCTAATGAACCTACCCCTGACAATACCAGACACATCAAAAAAAAAAAATTGCAAAATTGTTCTAGCAGTTGATGATTGATGCCGTGACCAAGAGAAATAGGGATTCATTTTTTTTTTTTATTTTTTTTTTTTTTCGGTCAAATAATCCATAGAGTGTTAGTAACATAATATTAAAACAACTTATTATCTAGTGTTAGTACCAATCACCCGCTGCACAAACTGCTTCACAATTGGAGAACCGAAACTCTCCGCTACAGTTCTCAGGATGCGGTTGCGACTGCCTCTCACTCGACTCAGTAGCGAAGCGGTTTTCTTGCGCACAATCGCGTGAAAACCGTCGGTACGAGCTTGCGCAAACATCTCCGACGCACTGCAATAGCGAGGAAGTCTCAACAACATCCTGAAACCATTATTGTACTGGACTCGCAGGACATCTAGCGATCTTTTGGTGTAATTGACCCATAGATTACTCGTGTACAGACTTTGGCAATAAGCCTTAAAAATAGTAATTTTTACTTGGTCCGTACACCGAGCAAATCTACGGGCCAACATGTTGCACCGGACGGCGAGTGCCCTGCGCTCCCTCTCTATATCTACATGGTCCTTTAGATCGTCGGAAAGAAAGTGACCTAGGTACTTAAAAGTGGATACCCTTTTGATCACTGACCCGTTTATTAACAGCTCGTATCCCACTTCACGGCATTTTCCGCCGACCCCAAAGACCATATATTCACATTTATTTACATTATAAATTAATCCATGTACGGCAGCATAGGCTTCACAAGTCTCAAGCAACTCTCTGATGGCCCCTGCAGACGGAGCCAGCAGCACCATGTCGTCAGCATAGCTGATGTTGTTAATGCTAACCCCATCAATACTGCATCCGACACGCATGCTGCTGAGTCCCTCTATGAGCTCATCTACGTAGAGGTTGAAGAGCCTGGGAGACGTCAAGCCTCCTTGCCTCACCCCGCACTCCAACCCATACGGTTCAGAGAGCGTACCGTCCCATTTCACATGATTGGTCTGATTACCATACCAGTGCTGAAATAATCCACATATTTCCGCAGGTATACCCCTGCTTTCCATCTTTCTCCAGAGCACATCATACGAGACCAGATCGAAGGCCCTGGAGAGATCAAGAAAACAGGCGTACACCGGCGTGTTGCGATCTATATAGTATTGAACGGTATGCTTGAGACTTAAAATAGCGCTTTCAGTTGAAAGTCCGGGGCGAAACCCGAACTGCGCATCATGAAGATGTATGTAATCATTTAACAAAGTATCAAGCACACCGTCCAACACTTTTGCAATTATTGTCGCAAGTGAAATGGGACGGTAGTTACCCTTGTCCGCGATATCGCCCGTCTTGTTCTTCACAATGGGAGTCACGATAGTCTGCATCAGATTGGCAGGTAAGTATGAGTGACTAACACACATTGTGAAAAACATAGACAGAACTCGCGGCAGATGCACACCTGCATACTTTAAGTGTTCGATACTGAGCCCATCATGTCCTGGAGATTTGCCTCGGCTCATACCGTTAATGATTGCACTTACTTGCTTGGCAGAGAAACGCGTCAGAGGTTTCACTCCACGACTGCTGGGCTCAGAATCTTCCTTCACGATTGAGGGAATATTCCAATGTTAGGGACAATAAGCCCTGACTTTGAATATACTGGTAAGTCGGCTGTGGACACCTCTGAGGGCCTATTGAGAGGAAGACCTCATGGTGGGGTAGCCATTCTCTGGCGGAAGGGCATCTTTGAGTCGGTATCTGTTGTTGACTGTAGCAGCCCTCGCTTAGTGGCCATCACAGCCTCATCGAAGGGTCGTACTATTCTTGTTTTCTCAGTGTATATGCCTACAAATTGTCCAGACAACTTGCCTATTTTCACAGATGTGTTAAGTGAGATAAGTGCCACTGTAGCAAGCTGTGATATCGAAAATGTTTTTATGCTGGGTGATTTCAATGCCCACCCTCATGAGTTGTTCTATAAAGAATATCTTATATATAAGAAGATAATAATCTACGGTCCGTTGATGATCCAAAAAACAACTTCATCAAATTAATATTGATATCCATCCATTTGCGGCGTTTTGTTAACTTATTCGATTTTACCTGTATACCGGTTACAATTACGGAGGCCCAGACAAGACAAATCAAATCAAATGCACGCGACGATGGGAAGAGACCAGACGGAATGTCCATAATGCCTTGGAAGTTAGGTCGGCCTTTGGTGTGGGATGCAACATGTGTCGACACCCTTGCGCCATCCCATCTTTCTAGTACGGCGAATTGTGCTGGGGCGGCTGCTGCAGGTGCGGAAAACCTCAAACGGCGCAAATATTCCAATCTTACTGGAACCTATATATTCGAGCCGTTTGGGGTTGAAACTCTAGGGCCATGGGGTCCGAGTGCCCACTTACTTTTCCGAGATATTTCCAAGCGGTTGGTTGACTCTTCACGTGACCAAAGGGCTGGCCTATATTTCGGCCAAAGAATCAGCATTGCCATACAACGTGGCAATGCTGCCAGCCTTTTGGGCACTCTTCCCGTTGACAACGATGCGGACTTATTTTTTGATGCATTTTTTTTTTTTTTTTTTTCAGGGTGGGAAATCATCAAATGACTTCTCCCGCTCTGGGTGGAGCAGGAGGGCGTGTCAGACTTTTACTGACTAAAACCCACCCGTGTTCCCTCAGTTGCCTGTGTGCCAGGGGCGACGGTATCTCTTTCGAACAACCCGCACCCCTGGCAGGCATCGGCCCTTGCGGACCCCACCAGTCCGGCGCACCAGGACACATGGCACGCCGTGACCACCCCAGGAACCAAGTAGCACAAGGGCCCTAGACTACCCTGGCACCCTTGGCACCCTTGGTCCCCCTGCGACGGGTCAGCGCAGTGGCCCCGCCGCCTACCACTTCTCGGCCGCAGAGGATAGGGAGAGCGGCCAACGCTATACCGACACTCCTCTTCCCCTGCGGCCCCACCGCGTCCGCCATCAAACGGTGGCGGCCCCGTCCAGGCCACGGAAGGGAAGAGCGCTACTCAAAAGTACCGGCACTCCTCCTCCGCCGCAGCCTGTAACCCTCAGCCGCGATGCCTCCCATTCGACATCGCGGCCCGCCTTAGTTGCGGTGCACCTCACCGCAACCTACTTTTTGGCCGCTACGTCGTCGGCTTGGAGACCAAAGCCCTGACGAGCGGCCCCACCTTGGGGTTCCTCTTCGCTTCACCGTGGGAGCGGACCACGGCTACTGAGCCCCCCCGCAACGACAATGCGGGAACCCACTGGGGGGGTATTTTTTGATGCATTATGATTATTTTCTTTTTTATATACCTGTACATAATAATAGCTTTGCTTTGTGTTTATCAAATTAGACTGAATCAAATGTTTATTTGCAAGAAATACAAAGACATCAAAATTTTGTTGGACAAATTAAAATTCATATAGGTTTTGATTTACCTTTAAAATTAGTAAGAACTTTCCTAAACCAGTGGATGTCGACTAGTTTAAAATAAGTGTTTTTCTATAAATCACTTCTCATAGGAAATACCTTTTTATTAAAGGAAATATGATTTGAAAAGTGAAGAGAATTAACCTCCTTTTTTGTCCGTTAAAAATAGATCGACAAGTCTATGCGTGGTTGCCGTTTCCGCTTGTCTCCTAACTTTCCGATCAGTAAATCTACTGCAAAATTTGATAGGAGTGGTTGTGGTATGGTGGTTGGACTCAGAGTTTGTCGGATCAGAGGGGACTATCAGTAGGAATCGCTTTTATTTTGACAGTTCCACAACATTCATGGCGTTGTTTACGTTGCTAAGCAGAAAATTTTTTGAACATATGAAAGAATGGATTAGCAATAACCATCAAAATGATTTAGATTCTGATTATTAGTGTGTTACGCAGTTAGGGTGTTGATCGTGCTACGTATTCTTTTTAAACGTGCTACTGTGCAAATCACAAAGACATTTAAATATAATGATACAAATGATAAATAAATCATAAAAAGTCCTTCATCAACTCGAAATCATTTCTTTTTCATCTCAATGCCAATACACTTGACAATTTCATTAGTTTCAAGAGCATGATAAGCAGGTTATCATATAATATGGATACCGGTAAAATATGCGAGCATCGAACGACCTTGCATAGATAACGGGCGCAACCTCGCGATGGCTACTCCAAATACGTTTACGCAATAGGTAATTGAAATCTGCGTCTTAACAAAATACGATATTTAGCGTGACTTTCAAAAAAATTGGTTGCGGCGTGTAAATTGAAACAGAAACATAAACGTCAATCATTCAATGACCTGTTTCGTTTCTGCGCCTCTCAATGAATTTGGTCGAAGCGAACAAAGTGAGGAATAAAAGATACAGCGATAAAATCAAACGATAAAAAAACACGAAAGTAACAAAATAAAATTGCGCATACTGAATTACTGAAAAAAATATTAGGTATAAAAAGAAATTGAAGATTGCAACGATGGCAAAACAATAGTAACATCTAAATTAAAACAACCTGACTATCTGACTATCAACAGCGAAGCCAGAAGAATTGCCATCCGTTGACAAATTCCCTAAAACAAAATCCTAAATCGAGTATCCTTTACTAGAAGTCAGCCGCAAAAATTGAACACAACACAACATCTCAGCAGGAATACTGCAATAAATAATCAATAAATTGACTTACCCGAACGATTTTACCGATCTGCTGGGAGTAGACACTTAAGAGACTGTTATCTGCATGAAAACAGCCGAGCGATTGCACAAGTAACATGCACCGCCGAGAAAGAAATATGGACCGTGATTGGAAGTTAACACTGCAATTGGATAAATTGATCTAAATTGGCCTTGCATTGAGGGAGCGAATTGCCCCTTGTGAATCAATCAGTGCAGTATATTAGTCTCTATATATACCGTTGCAACAAAGATAGGTGCGTAGTCCACCGCCTGCGACTCTGCAACCTACTTGTCAACATCAGTTTGCTCACACAATCTGCGGAATTAGGGGCAGCGACTACACTCTTTGTGCGTCTTTAATATCTTCATGAACATATCGATGCCCCTAATCTCCTGGTTTATCCAAATGGGGTAAAAATGCTACATGCCAATGGTTTCATATGCTTTTGATGAAATTAAAGATGAACAGAGAGTTTATCGACTGCGTCTAATTCTCCGCAAGTTGTGCGAGTACAGTAATATTAACAGGTAGATGCGGTGTTGCCAGCGGCGGACTATTAAAAACTTTATCTTACACTTAAGGGTCAAAATGACCTTACTATGTATTGGATGTAGGGTCTGACTGACCACTATGTTCAATATATGGTGGCGATGAAATTGTAGGGGTTTATGTTTCTTGTGCAAGCACGGAGTCGATCCTCAGAGCCTATTTAGGGTTTGCAAATATTTACGAGATATGACAACGTGTAATCACACGATGTATTCTAGTTTGAGATCATTCTTGAAAGACGATAATTTCAACGAGCTTTTTTAATCTTTTCGTACAATCAATTGTGCGATAACCAATCAAACCCTCGGTTTAATCCTCCGTCAAATGGTAACGAGCTAGCTGATGTCCGTCACTCCACGTACAAAGGCTTCGGTATATTGCGGTAAGGGTGAAAAAATCTATCGTTCGATTCATCTGTTAAAAGTTTACTCTAATAATAAATAAATAAATTCTCAGGTACCAGGTACCTGTTTCGTGCGGAATATTCTGCTGATTTGGGAAATGCCTCGAGGTTACACCTTCAATCATAGTGCTCGGGGGCGTTACAACACATCGATCATTACAAAAAGACAGAGCACTGGGCCGAGGTTCTACAAATCGGAGCTATGTAAACAAATAAATAATATTGAAGTATCTGTTTGTAATGTCAAAATAACAATGGGTAAAAGTAAACATGGTACTTATAACAAAAACGAAATCTAAAAATGTTGGTCTGGCGGTCAGTTTGCTCCGGCTAATCTCTGAGACAGCTGGACCTATTTTGACGGGACTTTCACTGGCAGATAGCTGATGTTATAAGGAGTACTGGCCCGGTAGCACGTTTCTGTTTTCACGTTTATCCAACATCCACGCGGCAGAGGCCGCGGGCTGCACCTGGTTTTACCTAAATACAAAATTGCGTATACTCACTTCACCATTGGCCACCAGCCCCACCAGTTGCTTGAGCTGTTCTATGGAGCCGTTGGGGACGATTTCTATGTTGACATTCATATCTTCAGCTTTTTTGGCAAATTTGGGTAGAAGGTGCTCACCGACGTCTTCCGTCACTAGTACCACTCCACCCTGTAGGTGAAAAGATCTTCAGTATGGGTATACACGGATGCCTATTGGAGCCGAAAGGTTCTAGGGTAGACCCGTAACCTTTCTGGTAAAGGTCACGAAAGCCCTATGGACGATTTTCAGCTGAAAATCATGATGCATAACATCACGCCTTGTTTCCCCAAAGGGTCGTGCAGAGGTGTACGTAAAGTACCTATTCTCATATTTCGCCAGTTATGTTTAAGTCCCATGTAATAGGGGGCGAGCCTATTGCCATCAACCGCGCATAAATTCAGACTCCGGGCTGCTACTGAGCAATTCCAGATAGAATAACCCAATAACACGTTGCTCGACATGGGAATCGAACCCACAACCACTAGACCAACGAGCCACTGATGGTGCATATTTTATTTTATTTTATTTATTATGATATAAGAGACAATAAACTGGTACAAAAAACAATGAAAAATAAAAATAATATATGCTCATAAGTAGTAATAACAATATTGCAGCCCAATAAATAAATTAAAATTAGGTCAAAGTATTTATTAAAGAAAAATAATAATACATATATAATTATATTTTGGATAAAAAAATAAAAAAATGGTATTGTCCCTAATTATTACTCATGAATTAAGATTATAAATAAATAATAGTTTAAAAAACTAAAAAACTCGCTTTAAAAACCAAACTATAAAAAAGGAGAAAATAATTTAATTCAATTAAAAAGCGTGGGGTGCTTTTTGAGGTAGTTTTATAATCAATTAATGTCAAGCTCCCCACGCTTTTTAATTGAATTAAATTATTTTCTCCTTTTTTATAGTTTGGTTTTTAAAGCGTGTTTTTTAGTTTTTTAAACTATTATTTATTTTCTATTTGTTAGTTCTGCTAACTACAAAAATGTGTTGTTTTTCTCATTTTTTTTTTAAATGATTGAATTGTCATCTGTCCTCGACAAGTTAACAAAGTTTCAATGAAATCTGACCGTTTAAAGTGGGTCAAAATCGCGCTCAAAGGAGTCGGTTACATACAAACAAACAAACATACAAGTGAAGCTAATATAAAGCGTGTAAAAAATGGATTTGCCAGTATAATACAATTAGTTATTATAACGGTTGAAATACGCACAACGGACCGAATGAGAGTATGTGCGGAAAAGGGAGTCCCATCATCAACGGTTGAATTAAATTAAATTTAGATTAAAGGACTCGCACTATTTCTATTTATCATTAGATAAGATTTTTAAAACATTAGACTTAAATTTCGATATCCATTGATATTGATATTTTCATTAAGTTGCGATTTTAGGATTCCACTTTATGAACAGGGCAACGCAATCCTGAATTAGTCCGACAGGTATTTACAGCTAACAATGCACAGACGCCAGCACATCAAGCTAACCCAATCTGTCAAATTTCTTTGATAGATTTTAATCTTTATTCCATAAACATAAGGTTCATGTTGAATTGGGAAAATTTGACAGTTTGGGGTAGATTGATATGCTGGCGTCTGTACCTGCATGGACACTACGCTTAATTACAGTGCCCCCCACAATGTTATATTATGACATAATATAACTTACTCGTGAGATCAATGGAATCGAAGGGACTATGAACAATACCGTGTAGTAGGTTTTGATGTTGGCATATGAAAGATAATGGCAGACTACCTATCGTATATAAAGTGTTTAAATATATATTTTTTAAACGTTGCCCCACACTAGGAATTTCTCCTGTATTGTGGGTGCGTTTACAAACATTTAAACTCACATACACAAACAGCCAGACCCGGAGCAACTACTTGTAGGTCATACAAATATTTGTTCCTTGCGGGAATCGAACACGCGACACACAGCGCAGCAATCAATCGCTTAACCACTGCGCCAACTATATTAATAATAGTGAATGAACGGCCAACACCAGCTACTTTTTCATTAATATACATAAACTACTGTTATCGTAACTAATATAAAGATAAAAGTTTTCATTTTTTGTATGTTTGTTTGTTACGGTTCCATGCTAAAACGGCTGAACGGATTTGGATGAAATTTGGCCCATGAAAGTTTTTATCCCGATGTTCATACCGGATCGAGACTTATACGGGTGAAACCGTGAGGCGCAGCTAGTCACCAACATTTTTGACAAGCAAGGTGATCATGGAAATATTACCTTTAATTAAAATGTAGTCGGTACTCTCTCGGACGAATAACTTTGAAATTCTACTAACTAAAAACGTAAATGGTAAGAATATTTCTATTAATACTCACAGTGGCAAGGCATTGCATAGAACGATGTAGTGATCGGGAGGTGGTGCCAAAGTTCAGCACCACATTAACAGGACCTCCGCACGCGTCCGTCGTCCTCTCTATAAGCTGCTTCTCATACAGATCCTCGTTCCACTGGACCACGTTCACCCTGCGTTAAATAAAAAAACGCTCGCTAATTTGGCCAGTCCAAGGTATTTCGTAACCGACCAAAGAAAAGATGACTGCTATGAAAAATTTATGGGTAGATGGACATAACCGCTAAAAGATATAGCTAAAAAATAAATTAGATAAGGAACCTTTGTCTAATGTATCTATTGGCTCACGCAGATAGAGTCGGGGGCGGAAGCTAGTAACTTAATATCGCGCCTGTATTTCCCCAAGGGTTGAGAAGAGATGCACTTATAGTTTCTCCCACAATTTGTCTGTTATGTTTGAGTCACACTATGCAATCCAGACTCCGGGCAGATGAGAAAATTCATAATTCCGTCCGTAAATACTAAGTCAGTTCACTGTGGTTTGCTTACGCACTTGTCCACTACTGATGTCGGAATCAAAGGCTACGGATTTCTAAATTAAACTCTAAATTAGCTATGCGATCGGAGTAGTGGAGGAACGCTATAAATGGCGGCAATTTTGAAAATAACGGGTAATACGCGAAGGATTAGGAATCGACGGTTCCGAGGGCGTTAAAAAGGGGTCACATAGGTAAACGTAGCACCTGGTATAGTTTCACAGTTAGCAAGCTATGTTGCTTTCCGCTTTTGAGAGGATACAGGAGCATATAATAAAAGAAATGTGTCCCAAAATCATTTTACACCCTTGAATGAGCGTCAAATAACAGTCGATCGACGACCTTAGTCTACTTTAGTGCCAGATTACATGAATGTAAGTATGTCTATGTATTTTAAATGTTGAGTATTCAAGACCTATTGTAAGCGAAAACTTTATCTAGGTCCTCCGTCTAATCAACATAGACATCAGTTAGTATAAGTGACTGCAAAACTGTAGTTAGACCGATTGGTGTCGAGCGCAGAGTCCCCAATTCCAACCGGGTTGAACCAGAAACTAATTGACCAATAAAACCGCCAATTGTGCACTGATATTGCAATTTCAACTGAGAACACTCTTTCAATTATATTCATATATATCTGCCGAGTGGTTATGTAGTCATGTCACCATCTGCATCGGCATAGTACTCGCGAAAGTAAGGGCCGTCAGAGGTCTGCATTTATTTCAGCATCAGACAGATGCTCAAAAGTTTAGTGATTCCACCACTTAGCTCATAAATATCAGTGCCATCAAAACAAATCGTCAATCAAACAATACGTCGACCTCAACAACCTTGGGCAAAGATCAAGATAATATTTGTTTGCAGATGTTATTCAATCTACATGTGTTAGATATTTCTAACACATGTAGATGATGTGATGTGGTGGTGTGGTGTGGTGTGGTGTGATGTGATGTGTGATGTGATGTGTGTGTGGTGTGATGTGTGTTTAGCTTATCAATTAATGCATTCGTATTCGAATGCATTAATTGATAAGCTAAACAGAAAATAAGATCTATTAAAAGTTACGTTTTAGGTTCGTTTTAAGTAAGTAGAGTCTATGACATAAAAAAATAAGAAATTAATACAACTTACTCTTCGCATTCTTTCGCTAGAATGAATCCTTCGTCCTTGAGGGTAGCCACACAGATCCTGATGCGATTGTTGTAGGATGCGCGCTTGAAGTAATGAGTGGCGATGCGAAGCGCCCACAGCGCCAGACCACCAGTGCCCACGATCAGCACCGTTGTGCTGTCCTTTTTCGACGGGCCTTCCAACACCTTCATCAGACATTCTCCAGCCGTGGCCACAGTATTCATTGCCAGTAACGCACCAGTAGGTAGCATCGCCGCCACACTCAGAGGCAGCTGCTCCGGTACAGGCACCAGACACTTAAAATCTGGCACGACAATATACTCCGCATACCCATTGGGCACACCATCGTAGGGGTATAACACAATCCTGGAACCTTCTTTAATTCCGTCTAGTCTTTCAGCAGCTTTGCCGATGGCGTCCACCACGCCAGCGACTTCATAGCCTGGGAACAAGGCACCGTCTCTGATACCTATGTGTGAAGGAGTGGTGTGGGTGTGGATGCCGAAGTTCTCCATTTCCCCTGACAGGCTGCCGATGGAGGATATGGAGGATGTGCTGCAGACGGAGGCTGAACGAGTCTTGTTGGCTCTGTAGCAAGCTCCTGCGTACACTACGCGTATCCTGGCGCCGTACATCGGCACGTCGGGTACGGGGACGTCGAAACTGAACACGCACTCCCTCATGGTCGGTCCGGGGGACTCGATAGACACTTGTCTGCACAGCTTACTCATTTTGAAATCTGTGAACAAATAAAATTAGTTTGATGATGGAATAATTTTCAGGGCAAGGTATAACAAGGAGCTGAGGGATACCAGACAACAAGATACATTCAAAATGTTATCAAACGATGACGATCACTTTAAGTTAAAAGTTTCACTCTGCCTACCTAAATCCGCACTATCAATATATGATAACGATATACGTAACAATGTCGAGAACAGTAATTATTTCCACTATTTAATTAAGCGCAGCGTCTGTTCGTCCCGAGACCGAACACGATTCTGAAGTGCCGCTGGAAAACTCACTATCTTTTGTATACAAATCGATAAAGGAGATAGGTACTTAACAAAAACATTACAAACGGGTCAAATCTTTTGTACATTGTAATCTAGAAAGGATTCTTCAGTAGTAACAGACAGCTTCCGTGAAACTATATTTAAGTTTTCCAGCAGGAAAATTGTTTTCCATGGAATATTAAATGAAGGAATATTCAGGGACCATGCTACCGGCGGTCAGGGCTCCAGAGAGAGGAACCTCCTAACAATGCGAGCCGTGTCCAGGAGTACCGCTATCTGGATCAAGCCCTTGATCCAGCTGCTCAACGAGAACCCCCTTAGGTGTTGGTCGAGGCTATCAAATCATTGGCTGTTATGACTATCGGTACAATGATCGCTGACTCCACATCCCACATGTCGACAACCTCGCGAGCCCAGTCAAGTTACTTGATTTGTTTAAATCTTTCTCGGCTTTCACGAGGTTCCCGTCATGAGGGACCGTTATGTCAACGATCATTGCACGCCGCTTTAGTCGATCCACCACCACTATATCAGGCTTATTGGTAACAATAGTTGATCCCATACCTGTAGTAGGCACTTCTGATTCTACAAAGCTGTATTTCGTAAGCTGCTGGTGGATAATCCTGGCTACAAGGTTGTGCCTATGCAAGTACTCTTCGTTAGCTAGACGAGAACACCCGGAGATTATGTGTCTGATTGATTCTGTAAACCAAGGAGATTTCTTATTTTGTGGATCCAAAGGATCGGGTCAGGTAAATGACTTTCTTTATATACCTTCACATTTTTTTATGCTTATTATAGAAGTATTTAGTCACGTGATAGGTAGTATCCAAAATAATTAAGACGGCGACAAGGTTTTCGCATAAGAATGACTAGGTATTTATTATTGTTACGGCTTAGCTACCACATATATTGGCGTTTGTCGCCAACTTATTTGTTCCGTATTTTTGTTTTAGTAGGTTTGTAGGCAAGTATTACAGCATGTGAGTAGGCCGTTTTAGCAAGATTCCTTCTGACCTTTTGTATTAGATACTTCTTACGTTCGTGAAATAGTAAAACAGGAAAGGTTAACTATTTATTACAAAAAAAAAAAAAATCGTCCGCTGAAATAGTTTTTATTTAAATTATGAAAATTAATTTAACAAACTAAGCTAGCATTTGCCAGCGGCTTCGCCCGCGTGGGTAGATTATGATATTATTATCACTATTACATAATATTTTGAGTTCGTGTTTTGTTTCAGGCAACACAACTGACTTACAGCTGTAAGTCGAGGAGATTTTAGGATTTGTGAACACCATTTCGAAGATTTTAGTGATGATGCATTTCCTTCACTAAACATTCCATCTCTCGACTAGCACTGGCCCGGTTTTTATTTGCACTAACCGAGTGACAGCACTGACAGCCCTATAAAAGTAGGTAGGTAAGAATTTTGAGCTCTGTTAGGAAGCTTTCATTCTGCTCGGATATATGTTATAGGTACGCTTAAAGCGGGCCATCCTGGTCAACCCCACCTATTAGGATTGGTAGCTCCTCAATTACAGTAAAACTGTCGCCATTCGCTGGTTCAGCGAAACTAGACCAAGATTGGGAAACTTTTCCGATTGTGTGTAGGTAACTGTTTATTTCATTTTATTTCGGGTAGATTTTAATTTTAGGACAATAATTTTAACTTCAAAATCAGAAGAATTCGTTAGCCAAGTTTTCTTTTGACTAAACTATATTATGATAATCCAACCCAGTCGGCCCATCGTGGATAAGCATAACCAGCAGATCTGACCAATATTATGTCTGGACTGTGAACTCTAAGTTTGTTTCGGCCTTTCTTCTCAGAGAAGGTAGTCAGATCGGAAACGCCGACCTCGTCTTAACTCATCTAGTTTCAAAAATATGGTTGACGTGTTAAAGTGTTTGTACAAAATTTTTCGTCGGTTATACCAAAAAAAAATCAGCTGTTCCATACATTTTGACCGCGTAGGTATTGCACTTTTCTATGAAACAGCTGATATTTTTTTGTATAACCGACGAAAAATTTCTGCGCTGGGGGTCAAGAATGATATGCTGAATTCATGGTTACAGTTTACGCACTGAATAAAAACTTTTCCTGTATAGCCAATAATGTTCCCACTGCTGGGATGTCCTCTCTGTGGGAGATAATGGGCTGTTACCACGCGGGCCCAATGGGTCTTCGAATTTTTGCTTTTAGGACATGGCGGCTCCCTGACTTTTTTTTCCTTCACCGTTTTGAAAGCAATGATATGAAATAATTTAAACAAAGTAAACATCTGTCTGGGTTCGAACCTATGAACTACAAGTCACGGCCGATACCTACCACACTGCTCCTACAGCTTCAATTAAATTACGAAAATATTGTATGAGTATGAGTGGACTTAACACCCTGTTCCTCAAACCTCTATACTGTAAACAAACTCTGAGCGGGCCCTCCATAAGGGGGCGTCCATTAATTACGTGAGGCGTTTAGGGGTGGGAGGGGGTCGAGTCGAATCTCACCCAATCTCACGTGGGGGAGAGGGGGGGGGGGGTCTTGGTAAATATCACGTAATTTATATTTTTGCCCGCAACGAAACAATGTAACATTACGAGAAAACCGGGCTAAATGATGTCAAACTAAATCCTACAAAATAATATTTACTGCGATTATGCGAACGCCACAAACTAGCACAGTAGCTTCTCGATGGTTAAACTGCCACCGGCCAGCCAAGCCAGCCAAATGCAACGCATAAATCCAACGCAAATAAGCACAGATTAACGTTTTTACACTAAACCCACGTATTTGAAATATCTCACGTGAGATTATGTTCGAGCCAAATCTCACGACATCTCACAAGAGCGGGGGTGGGGGTCGAAAAATCGCCAAAATTTACTCACGTAATTAATGGACGCCCCCTAACCCGCTGAGCGACCTTTCATTTATGGACCAGTCCGACTGTCAGTGTCCACGTTTCGGTACCGTATGGCATATTATTTTATTTACAAGCAAAATTAAACTTTATTATCAACATTTACAAAAGCCGTGGAATATCAGTTTTCTCTTTAAACATTAATTAATTTCTGACAAATAACTTACGTATTAACTTTGGCTTCATATTGTAAAACATTAAATTCATTGGCACTTTATATAGCTCAGTTTCACTTTTATCTCTTTTATAGTGAATCTGGGACAACAGTGGCAAGCTTAATCCCTAAATATTGTCGCTTAATCCCGTATTTTAATTGTGTTCAATAAAACGTTTGTAGGAAAGGAAAATTTATGGACGTTTTTCTGATAAAGCTGCAATATTCGAACTATAAAAGCATCAATTTACAATTTGTTTTGTTATTCTTATTTTCTTGCTTTCAAATCGAAATCCAATAAAAAGTCACTAAAAGCAAAAATACCGACCAAAGATATAACTAAGTATAGTGTATTCTTATTAACTGATAAGTAAAAATACCGACCAAAGATATAACTAAGTATAGTGTATTCTTATTAACTGATAAGTAAAAATACCGACCAAAGATATAACTAAGTATAGTGTATTCTTATTAACTGATAAGTAAAAATACCGACCAAAGATATAACTAAGTATAGTGTATTCTTATTAACTGATAAGTAAAAATACCGACCAAAGATATAACTAAGTATAGTGTATTCTTATTAACTGATAAGTAAAAATACCGACCAAAGATATAACTAAGTATAGTGTATTCTTATTAACTGATAAGTAAAAATACCGACCAAAGATATAACTAAGTATAGTGTATTCTTATTAACTGATAAGTAAAAATACCGACCAAAGATATAACTAAGTATAGTGTATTCTTATTAACTGATAAGTAAAAATACCGACCAAAGATATAACTAAGTATAGTGTATTCTTATTAACTGATAAGTAAAACAACCGACTTCCTTAAAAATACTACAAACTTTAATTCCGGAAATCGGTGACTTTGGATATAATTTTTTTTTGTCATCGCATTCCGAAATTAAAGTTATTTTTCAGTTTGTAGTGTTTTTCCGGACGTCGCGTCGGTTGTTTTCTTTTTTTGAAAATGTTTCTATTTTTTACTTTTTGTTTAAAGTACCTACCCCACTCATCAATTCGATATTTTATCATCCTTGGGGTCAAAACAATGCATATTTATGCGATAGCAGCAATCGCGATTGATTTGCTCATTTTGCAAATCCATCTATAAATGACGGAGTTATGCCCGAACATAGGTACATTTAAAAAATGTATACACATTTAAATACATACATATATAAACATGTCGAATTGATAATCTCCTTCTTTTTGAAGTCGGTTAATGATTCCGAAAACAACAGCGCCACCTGCAAATTCAGTACTCTGATTTTATTATTTGGATACTTTGACCGGAAGTTCTAATTTTAAATCACTTTTATTTAAAGGAGTTTTTCATTTGGCAATAGATGTTGATTGTACCTCCATCATCTTCGATGATTTTCAATTAGGTACACTACGCCACGGTTACCACGCAATTCAAATTTTCTTACGTTTTTTTGCAATTTGCAGGTCTGTGTCAGACTGTATTTACAGAATTATAATCAAAACAACCCTGTAACTTTATTTAATCCCATTGAAGGATTTATTCATGAAATAGTCATTCAATAGGATTAAATGAACTTAGAGGGCTGTATTAATGCTGTTAATGACTATAATTCCGTAAAGTCATATTATAATCTACAAGTGACCTGACTGACCTGCAAATTGCAAAAACATAAGCTATCGATACTTAAATTTGAATTTCGCGGCCTACCTTCTCGGAGTCTCCCTAACAATCGAATTCGATGGCAAAGCGAGCGGTTGCGAATAGCTGAACTGAACAGGGTTAATTTAGATGGTATACAAGGTATTTTTTTTTTACCAGCGCGCAAACTGTAACCATGAATTCACCATATATCATTCTAGCGTAGAAATTTTTCGTCGGTTATACAAAAAAATATCTGCTAAAAAACAGCAGATATTTTTCCGCGTAGGTACCGCGTAGGTATTGACCATAGAGTATTTTGTATTGTATTGTGTTTTTGGTATTGCCCTACGCGGTCAAAACGTATGGAACAGCTGGCGCACTGGTTAAAAATGTATACTGTATATTTGGACGCGACTATAAATTTGTTATTATAATATTTTGTACAAGCTACTGATTTTATGCGTTTTCATCAGACTAGTGACTAAGTAATGAGATCATTCGGATGTTGATCAACTACAATTTGGGGTACGTAATAATCGCTGTTCATTGATAAATCAGACCGATCGAAGCGGTGGAGCCTGTGGGAGGCCTATGTCCAGCAGTGGACATCTTTCGGCTGAAATGATGATAATGATGATTGATAAATCTTGCATCAATCAAAGACACCTACATAAGTAGGTAGGTCTGCTTACTGTCAGCATGACAACGAAATTTTCCTCTTCATATACCTACCTAATTATATAGATAAACACGATTATTTCTCCAATAAGATTATCTTAAGTTAAGAATCAGCAATGATTAAGCAGCTTCTGTCATTAAATTATCTAATTCGATTAGGGATTGCAATCCGCGGAGTAATTGCGTTACACACTAATGGTAGGAATGACTTTCATTTCGACAGCTGAACAATATTCATTGCGTTAAGCAATGAATTAGCAATATCCTTCAAAATGATTCAGATCATTTATCATTTATCTTTTCTAATTGTCAATCTGCTTAGCCTTTTCTCAACTTTGTTGGGTTCGGCTTCCGGTCTAAATGGATGCAGCTGAATACCAGTATTTTACATGGAGCGACTGCATAAGTAACTTTCACAAACCACAACCCAGCTGCTATATAATACGGTACCCTTGGTAAGACGGGTTGTCGGACTTTCGTGCTTCTGACCATCCGTCACGACTGTCAAAGATGTACAAACAACAGCTGAAACCAACGGCTTTTTTTTTTTGAGGCTGGGTAATCATCAAAATAACATCTCCCGGTCTGGGTGGAGCAGGAGGGCGTGTCAGGCTTTTACTGACTAAAACCTACCTGTGCTCCCTCAGTTGCCTGTGTGCCAGGGGCGACGGTATCTCTTATGAACAACCCGCACCCCTGGCAAAAGTGCTTTCCGAGACACGGAGGAGTCTCGATATGGTCCCATGGTCAACCACCCACCCTTCGATCAACCCGTACGGCTGTTATTATTTAGCCACGTATTACGAAATTAACGGATCCGGGTATTAAAACGCGGGGAAGTCTATTTGAGTTATACAGTTTTATCAACAAAAAAGAAAACAGGAGTCCTTACTTACCTATTTCATAACGAAACCGATTGAAGGATGATACAATTAACAGATAGATACCTACCGTACGATTTGTTTCCCTTAGATCGTTCTTTCACACTAAATTGGCTTAGAATAGGTACTTGTATATGGTAGTGCAAAAGTACCTAATAACGCTGTTTTTTGTATTAAGTCTCATTTGTTGAATCCGCCGCCTGAATTGATGCACATTAGCAGTGCGGTTTGCACTGCATCAGATTGTGATCCGGGATATGACGGCCCGAAGTGTACGCAGTAGGTACCTACCATTAGTATCAAGTGTTGCGCACTAGATTCGAATTACATCCGTCCGAATTTAGAAGGAACATCTCCAATCCTCGAATCTGGAATTCGGATACGGATTGGAAGCAGTGCGCAAAGAATCTTTGGGAACACATTTTTACGTTTTCATCACTTTTCTAAATAATTTATTTATTTCAATTAAACTATATAACTAGGTACAGCGAACAAAACAAAAAACAAACACTTTTCTCGATTCCTACTTCTGGCAATCGTTGTCACTTTTTTTAATGTGTATTTTACGAACGTCAAGGGTTTTGACTTTGTCAAGTTAGACGTGACGTCTGACGTCTTCAAAACACCATAAATAAAGAAACACTTTAATGAACAATCGCATGTATCGCTTTGATATGAGATGGCGACAACAGATGGTTAGTAATTGAGATGTATTTAAGTACAGTAACTCATGGATAAAGTTGCTCATAGACAGTAAAGATGCCACAGTTGTTTGTAACAGGTTAGGTTAGGTGGCTGATTTTTTTTCCAAACCACTACCTACTACATCATCATACTTCTGCCCTTAACCTATTTTGCAGGAGGCAGTATATATATGCGCCCTCACGGCCTTAGTCGCACCGGGAGACGCCCTGGGCGTCGGGAATCCCAGGCTGATTCCCGGCCACCGCAGGCGCAGGCTTGCGAAGTTGCGAACGGCGAGTTATGGGTAGCTCGCTGTCCGGTAAGGACCAAGCCCGGGTCGACGGCGCGTTGTGTTCCACGCGCGCCTCAAAGAGATGTCAGCACCAACTGGTGGGGTCCGCAAGGGCCGATGCCTGCCAGGGGTGCGGGTTGTTCGAAAGAGATACCGCGGCCCCTGACACACTGGCAACTAAGGGAACCCGGGTGGGTTTTAGTCAGTAAAAGTCTGACACGCCCTCCTGCTCCACCCAGAGCGGGAGAAGTTATTTGATGATTTCCCACCCAAAAAAAAAACCTATTTTGCAGGATAAGATATACTCAATAAACGCGCAATACTCAATAAATAATAATAAGATATTCTTTTGTCTGTGGAATTCCCCCAAAATATAATACCGTAGCGCATTATCGAGGTTACTAGACCATGATAGGCTGTTACTAAGGCATCTGTGTTTAGCTCTGGGGCCGTAGCATAAGGCGTATGCGGAGGAGCTAAGTCGTTTACTCAGGTGTTCGATGTGTGCCTTCCAGTTCAATTTAGCGTCAATAATAATTCCTAGAAATTTTGTGGCGTCGAATTTTTAAGAACAGTGTCCTTGTACATTGCGTTGAAGTCACATACAGCCTGGGTCCGTTGCCTAAAATGCATTGTCGTTGTCTTATCTAGATTTATTTTTAGGTTGTTCCTGTTTATCCATGACATTATTGATTTCAAAGATTCATTTATGTCAGTTTCATATAAATGTCTTTATTTTTACATGCTTTAGTCATAGTGCTGTCGTCGGCAAAGAGAGTCATGGGGTGGTCAATAGCACTAGGCAGGTCATTGATGTATATTATGATTTATGAATAATAAAGATCCGAGTGCGCTGCCTTGAGGAACACCGTATGTAGGTGTGCGTTCGCTTGATACATAAATATCCTCTTTCTGAATACGTTTTAGTATGTTTCCCCTTATGCTACGGCAGAAATTAGAAGCTTAGGTACGCCTAAGCTTCTAATTTCTGTAGCAAGATGCTATGGTCAACGTAGTCAATAGCTTGCGTCATGTCCCAGTATACAGGAAAAGTATTTATTCAGTGCGCAAACTTTAACCATGAATTAAGCATACCATTCTAGACCCCCAGCGAAGACATTTTTCGTCGGTTTTACAAAACAAAAACAGCTGTTTCATAGAAAGTAGCAGACACCTAAGCGGTAAAAATGTATGGAACAGCTGTTTTTTTTTTGTATAACCGACGAAAAATTTCTGCGCTGGGAGGTTTAGAATGATATTATTATGCTGAATTCATGGTTACAGTTTGCGCACTGGATAAAAACTTTTCCTGTACCTATAGTTTCCTCTTGAAACTTTTAGCGCATCCGGATATATACCCGAGCTTATGCACAGATTTTATTAGGTAGTTGAAGTGGGTACAAATGGTTTCAGAAACATACTTTAAAATCCATGTAGAAATACCATCATAACCTGTACTATATGTGGCATTTAAAGATTTAATTATGTTTAATATGTCTACAGGTATACTAGGTGCAACAAAGATTGAGTCTTTCCGTTTTATAATATTCGTTGTTACTTTGCTTCCCGAACCTTGACTTGGTTGAATTTTATCTACGAAAAATTTGTTAAATGCATCAGCAATTGTTTTGAGCATGTCGAGTCAATCTCATTTCTCATTTTAAACCTTTTTGTGTAATTCTTAAAAACGTTTTTACTCGTCATATTTGGTTTTAATCTGTAATGCCAGAGCAATTGACGTTTCTCTTTGCTGCATAATTTAATGTCATGTGAGATCTATTTTGATTTTTTAATTACATTTATCGTTGTCAGCTTGTATGGAAAACAAATAATTCTCAATGTTTTCCGTACACAATACATAAATAATACTGATTAGGACAATTTATACCATCATTATTATTCATTACTCTTTAATTTAATACCTAGGTTACATAAATTAGGTTTATTCAAAAACGTAAACAGTCGCTCAATACCAACCTACAGAAGAAATGTTCCCCCGCGAATATCATTGTTTTAACTCTCGAGATTTTTAAACTCAGAACGCGAATAACAAGGACAATCAAGATGGCCGACGATAATTTTTTCAATCGTGATGTGGGAGCGTAGGAAAGTTACAAGTTCCACTGCGCAAGATGCACAGATTGATTGTGATAGGCAGCTACAATAATGCAATAGTAATAAATTGCAGGCGACAATTGGCGTCAATAGCTGCCTTCCGTTTCGAACACGAGGCGCGAATTGTTACGAAAATTGCTGTGACTTTTACGTACCTATGTATACCTAGTACAGTTTCTTTATTATTTAATCTAGAAGGATAGAATGGCCTCTGCGTCTCCAGGACGCGCTGAGGGCCGTTGTATTAGACTATGTAGATACCTTCTTCGTGTTGGTCTTAAATGAATGACTAAAAAAAATGAAAACGGAACGCGACCTTTGAGGTTTTGCAACTACAGTTCGACAACGATATTTGGTATTTGGTATGATGGCTGCTTATGTTTAGCACATCAAGTTAGATAGACTTTAATCTTTATAACATAACCGTAAGGTTCATGTTCAATTGGGAAAATTAGACAGTTTGAGGTAGGTTGATGTGCTGGCGTCTGTACATAATAATAAATGTATTGTCGACTAAATCACGCAATGGGTGTGTGTACCGTCCTATGTCGCGACCAGTCTAATGAAACTTATCAATTTTAATTAATGAATAGTTAAGACGTATGAACGAAGACGCGAATAGATTGGACTTCTTGTGCTTTTATATCAAGGGCAAATTATTTTATCAATATTTTGCACTAGATAGGGCCTGGACATAATTTGATTTGATATTTTTACAGGTACGTAGGTCTAGGTAGTTTAGCGTAAATTCGCTACGGTAAATTTTTTTTTATTTCCATTCCAACCTTTCTAAGAAAATTCTCCTCATATTTTTTTATTACATTTTAAACTTCGATTCAGCAGCTTCTGTCATTAAATTATCTAATTCGATTAGGGATTGCAATCCGCGGAGTAATTGCTTTACACACTAATGGTAGGAATGACTCTCATTTTGACAGCTGAACAATGTTCATTGCGTTATTTAATTTGAACTTAAGAAGCAATGAATTAGCAATATCCTTCAAAATGATTCAGACCATTCATCATTTATCTTTTCTAATTGTCAATCTGCTTAGCCTTTTCTCAACTTTGTTGGGCTCGGCTTCCGGTCTAAATGGATGCAGCTGAATACCAGTATTTTACATGGAGCGACTGCATAAGTAACTTTCACAAACCACAACCCAGCTGCTATGTAATACGGTACCCTTGGTAAGACGGGTTGTCGGACTTTCGTGCTTCTGACCATCCGTCACGACTGTCAAAGATGTACAAACACCAGCTGGAACCAACGGCTTTTTTTTTTGAGGTTGTGTAATCATCAAAAAACTTCTCCCGTTCTCGGCGAAGCAGGGGGCGGGTCAGGCCTTTATTGACTAAAATTACTACTACTAGTAAAACTAATCACATCGTGCAGGTAGGTACCTAATTGGTGTGTGACTGTCGAAAGTTTTTCATAAAAATCGGTTCACGCATTTAAGAGCTACGATGCTATAGACAGGCACACACACATAGCGGTCAAACTTATAACATCCCTCTTTTTGCGTCGGGCGTTAAAAATACAGATAGATAAATACCCAAATCCTTGGAAAAAAAGTCGCGCTGCTGCCAGCCAGATTTTTTTGCTTTTTACAGTGCTTCTGTAGAAATACCGATACCTAGAAAATCGGCTCTGTATTTTGCCAAAAAACGAATAGTAAAAACAGTATGTTTGAAAATGTTGAAAACAGGGATATAGCGTGCCTAGCTTATCCTATTGTTTAGTGAGTCATCTTATAACATCTCTTCCATTCCATTTGATAACACCTCTTCCGAGATTGATGTGAGATGATTGAGTCAGGTAGAAGCAGTCGGATAAGTAGATTCAAGATGGAATCGTACCTAGCCAAATCGTAATACATATAAGGTAAGCAGTACACAATTACACATACGTCTCTCCACAGACAATGGCTCAAGTCCCAACTTGCACCGCATGCCCTGTCAACCTGCACACGTAAGGACCGAATGGCTGCATCAGCGACTGGTATTCACGTTGCTGAATTTTGAGTCAAACAACCATATTACATTATGTCATCTGCATTTTTCGTGTTATTTTTGCCATCGACACGCTACCAAATTCTTGTAAACGGACATAATCCAGCACTACATAATTATGTAAGCAGGCTCGCTTTTTTATGCATGGAGTTCTTTATTGGTGATCGATGGCCTAGACGTAGAGGCTTTTAGTTAGGTATACAGACGCCAGCACATCAAGCTACCCCAATCTGTCAAATTTCTTTGATAGACTTTCAACTTTATAATTTAAGCATAAGGTTCATGCTCGATTGGGAAAATTTGACAGTTTCGGGTAGCTTGATATGCTGGCGTCTGTGCCTATTATGTTCTGTTTACTTTGGATATTTCTGTTTGAATAAAGTTTTCAGTGCTTTTGTTTGTATATTCCAAATAATTTAATTTAATGTTTTGTGTTTCGTAATGTTAATTACTTACTATTGTATAGAATCAAGTTCTTGTATAGAACAGACTACCTACTAGGTAGTTGGTTGCGCAACTTTTCTTCCCGTTTTAGGGGACTGACTTATGTAATTTTGACGTGCATAAATTGTTTATTTTCAGCTTAGTTTGAATAAATCACTTTGATTTTTGAGCGGAGTAAATAGGTAGGTACATGCACCAACATCGTGTGGTATGGTTGGCCATCCTGTCCTGCTGCGCAAGTGCTCACAGCAAAGCGAGGTAAAACTAACTCATCTTGCCTTAGTCTGGTGACCTGCTATACAGGTATTTCTAGTTCAGACACCTGTCTCTCACAAACTTGTCGCTTAGTTTTTAAGCTTTTATACCCTTTGTTTGTGAAGAGAAAATGAAATTACTTGAATTTGAATCTTGCGGTCTCGTACACACATATTGTCCAAAATCTCGTCAATATCCCGCGTGGTCGATGAGTGTGGTAATTGCATGGAATTAGTATAGTAATTGCTTGGTAATTGTCATTAGGAGAGTTAACTGCCAAGATTGACCACTATGTAGAGATACGCTGGCAACACATGCAGTGTACAAACAAACATTGTTTTTTCATAGCATGTCTAAGATTTTACCTTACCTATATTTTATAAATTATTTGAGTAAAATCATTGTTGCGAGTTCGGATATGAAACTAATAAGCGTAGGTAGGTAGGTACCTACCATTTATTTCCTCGTGATTACCTAGAAATCGGTTTATTAACGTTTTTTATTTCAAATATGACCGTAAAATACTTTGGTTTCACCATAGAATTATGTGTAAATAAACAAAACGTTAGTAACTTTTAACTCCGCTAACTATTTGAAGCCTAAGTCCATTAGTTGATTGAACGATTAACTAACACCAAGTATGTAACGTTCAGCGGGGTAATGGTGGTAACACACTATCAGTAGGAATGGCTTTTATTTTGACAGTTCAACAACACTTACTTATTGCGTTATCTACCTACGACGTTGAGCAGATAAATTTTTCGAACATATGAAGCAATGGATTAGCAATATTCTTCAAAATTATTTAGATTCTCGTTAATAGTGTGTTACGCAATTATGGTGCTGTTTATTGTTCGTTCTAGTTTCGAGTACGATCCTGGATTCGAATCGCGGTCATCAGTAACTGGTACAATGGCAATCCTGGCATATGCATTGTGCTGCCTGCATCATAGAAGTTGCAAAACAATTGTAATGATTTTAGTAGGATAAGTATGTATGTATGTAAGAGCTTGTGGCTAAGTAACAACAGCCGCTCGGGTCGATCGAGCAGGTTTCTACGTTTGCCGCGGTTGGTCCGTGGATGGGTGAACATCTTTACATGCCAAGCCTCCTTCCGTGCCTCGAAAAGCACGTTAATCCGATGGTCCCAATATTCGTGGATCTTTGACAATATTGTTACAGGTCATCAGACGCCCGAAAGTCTGACCACTGGTCTTATCAAGTAGTATCGTACTACCCAATAACTGGGTGGTTAGATAGGCAGTCGCTCCCAATGGAAGCCGATACCAACATAGTTGGAAAATGGCTAAACAGATGATGATGATGTATGCATTTATGTTCCTATCATCATCTGCCTAGCAACAATGTTTTTTTTTTGACGTTGCGAAATCATCAAATAACTTCTCCCGCTTTGGGTGGAGCAGGAGGGCGTGTCAGACTTTTACTGACTAAAACCCACCCGTGTGCCAGTGGCGACGGTATCTCTGTCGAACAACCCGCACTCCTGGCAGGCATCGGCCCTTGCTGATCCCACCAGTTCGGCGCACCAGAACACATGGCACGCCGTGACCACCCCAGGATCCAAGTAGCATAAGGGCCCCAAATGACCACGTGTCTGGCACCCTTGGTCCCCCTGCGACGAGTCAGCGCAGTGGCCCCGCCACCTACCACTTTTCGGCCGCAGGGGATAGGGAGAGCGGCCAACGCTATACCGACACTCCTATTTCCCTGCGGCCCCACCGCGTCCGCCATCAAACTGTGGCGGCCCCGTCCAGGCCACGGAAGGGAAGAACGCTACTCAGAAGTACCGGCACTCCTCCTCCGCCGCAGCCTGTAACCCTCAGCCGCGATGCCTCCCATTCGACATCGCGGCCCGCCTCAGTTGCGATGCACCTCACCGCAACCTACTTTTTGGCCGCTACGTCGTCGGCATGGAAGCAAAAGTCTTGATGAGCGGCCCCACCTTGGGGTTCCTCTTCGCTTCACCGTGGGAGCGGACCACGGCTACTGAGCCCCCCCGCAACAACAATGCGGGAACCCACTGGGGTGGGGGGGGGGGCAACTATGTTGGGGTCAGCTTCTAGACTACCCGAATGCAGCAGAATACCAGTATTTTACATATTTTATATTTGTTTCTTTGTTTTTATGTTCTTTAACAGCTTGACATATCTACATACATTTTTTTACGGTTTAGTTTTCATTGCAGTAACTTCGACGAAACATTTTTCAAAACAAAACGTGGTCAAGCGCGAATCAAATGCAATGTGGAGGCAGGTGACGGTGTCGTCCCTGCTGAGCGATGTGCAGTATTATGCAACTACGCGCCGTCCGTCCTTCCTGTCGCCGGTACGATAACTAGCAGGATGCTTTTAGCTAGTAGGACGGTGGCAAGTGTGATCTGATCTACCATCATAGCCCATTGTTTAGGTGACTTAAAGTGGAAGCTCTAGGGTAGGGTTTTTGAAATTTTCATATTTGGTGATTAAAATATGATTCGGGACCATATCACGTATGTATTTACAGAATTATATTACCCTCTCAAGTTAATTACATGACTATTTCCTGAAAAAGTCATTCAAGTGCCAGTACTTTTCACTACAGCTTACAGTTTCTGTAGAGAGGTAATGAGGGTTTTCCTGAATATTCAAGCCACCAGTTGGCGCCACTTTGACAAAAGGTCTTCCAGTTCGAAAATGAACATAATATTTGATGTAATTCTTTTCATTCTTTCGTTCACCATTCAGTTCGTAGGCGCTTTGATACTTTTGACAGGTCTCTGACGTCTCAGTGCTGCCACCTAGCCTGCCACATACTGACACTAGAAATTGCTTTCATTTTGACAGTTCAACAGCATTCATTGCGTTATTTACGTTTGTGAGTAGACAATTTTTTTGAATATATGAAGCAATGGATTGGCAATAAGTATCCTTTAAAATGATTCAGATTGTTATTGATAGTGTGTTACGCAATTAAGGTGCAAATTCTTTGGAGAGCTAGATGATTTAAATGTTAAGAGGGCAACTTGGGAATTAATACATACCTACACTTTCCGACGCCTCGAAAATTGCTGCATAAGGATTTGAGTGAGCAAAATCCTCGCCAAAATTATTCATAAAACGCAAGTGTCCCGACTGACACATAATCTCCTTGCCCAACCGTTAGGGCAGAAATTCTAAGTTTTGGACAGTGGTTTTCAGTGATGGAGGGAACCATTATGGAGGATGCGCTAAGATAGCCCGCCAAATTCACCTTTTTTTTACAATTTGCAAGTCAGTGTCAGGTTCTATGTTGATTAAAACATGATTCGCGATCGTAACAGATATGGATTTGTAGAATTATAATCATTATTGTCATCAATACAACCTTCTAATGACTTTTTCATGAAAAAGTCATTCAATGGGATTATGTGAATTTAGAGGTTTGATTTTAATGATTATTATTCTGTAAATAGATATACGCAGTCATAGTCGGTTGCGAATCATATTTTGTTCAACAGACAGCCTGGCACTGACAAGCAAATTGAAAAAAACGTAAGAAAAGGTGAAAATTTCGTTTGTATGAAAAATCTTATTCCTTCGGTTATGAAACTTGGAACAAATACTATAATTCTGAACGTAATCATTTCTTTTCCAAAACTACATTTTAAAAGGGGTCGAGGGGGCATTGTAGTAAGTATCTACGAAAATCACGGGTACGGGCGAATAGTCAAGATTGCTATTAGGTATTTATAATCTTACATATTGATGATCGATTAGTGCTTTCTTGGCAGCCATTTAGTTCTGTTTTTTTTATTTTATTTAATCAATTAATTTAGGTGTCCGCAACTACGACACGTCAAAGCGCGTATTGTGTGTACGAACATAATGAATTTATAAATAGAACAGGGAAAAAAATATTTAAACTTGTATTTTTTTACATAAATTCGAATAGAATGCAATCAGGTAAGTGCACTGATTACGTAATACGTACCTACTGAAAAAAAAAAACTACGCGACAATTTTAAATAGGTACAAGGTAAGTAGTCTTTTGTTTGTTTTGAATAAATACATTCTTTTGTTTCCTCAACAAAAGAAAATTCTGCGTTTTTCCAGAAGAAGATTGTCAACACAAAGCAAAGAGTAGGACTCACCTTTACTAAAACACAAGACACAAAGGTTGGCCTATATAACTGTATTATCATGTAACATTTCGCGCTCTGTGCTGTTTTAAATTTTACATTTGTAAAGCAACAAGCGCCCACATTAATACTAAAGTCCACCTCGAAATTCTATGGCTCTATAAATAGTGAGTGAGCGACAACCGGGTGTTTTGAATTTAATAGTAAACAAGGGTAGGACAATGAACGCGATCATCCCGCAGTCGAGTGACCGCACTAAACTCCGCGAAATTATATAAACATCACTATGACCTTCCCATAAACTGAAGGTCACAAAGAAAAAAGAAAAAATCCCAATGAGGGCAGGTTGACACACTCAAAATACATTGCAGACCATTTTTAGAGCATCACCACAGTTCCGCGCGATCAATTAAATAAATAAGGCGTTTTATTACAATGTACGTCAATATTTCAAATCATAATTAACAAATAATTAAGCATTCAAATTCATGAGAGCGCGATCCTTACCTGAATTATGTTGAACAATGAACACTATGTATTTGTTTCAGCGGTCGCTTTCTCATGTACTTAAATTTTTAAATTCAAGTTTTTATTTACAAGGACAAAAAGACAGAGGAATGACGTCACTGACGTTTTTACATTACGTTCCGATTCTCAACTAAATTGCTATATTGAACCCCTGTGCATACAAAAATGCTTTGTTGTGATTACTTTGCATGTTTTGGGACGTGTTTTTAAGTGCGTAATATTGCGTAGTATGAAACGTTTAAAAGTATTTTGCGCTGGGAACACCAGGCAGAGGTACTTCTAAAATGTTGAAAGGTTTGGACGAGTTTCGCTATAGATAAATAAAATCCATTTAAAAAAACAATTCGCATTTAGAAAATATTTGTGTTGAGTTTGAGTTTAACAAACTCAATAAAATCGCTGTTGGTGCTACTTGTTTCATTGACTATTGCTAAAATTAATGACAGACGAAAGGTTATCAACTATTCACTTATCACTATCACAAAACAACAAGAACTAATTATTGTACCAATATTGATTATTTTGTTAACATTACTAAAAATATGTTTATTTACGAAAGTCACTTTTAAACACAACAATTACTCAATACGAACATTGATTATTTTCGTAACATTACTAAAAATATGTTGATTTATGAAAGTCACTATAAACTCGAAAGCAATCCATTCGTAGTTCACCAACCAAATTAATTTTAAAACTCCTGTCGCTTTTTTCGAACGGGCAACTCAGATCGGCGTGGGTTTCGGTCGATAATTTTTTGTTAGCGTGGGTAGATTGTTTTAATTATTTACACGGAATTACATCAAAAAGTGCACTCTAGTATCGACGTAACAAAAGTATAAGCCGCAGAATGGGTAAGTTGATAATTTGATTACATTAATTTTCAGTTGGCGATACTTCTTTTGTTATTGATCGATGTCATCTTCGGGGTGGTCTGTCGGTGCGGAGCGCCGGAGCTTTATTTTTTACGCTTTTGACTATTTGTGCGAGCGCAAACGTGTTTGGGCAAAAGAATGAGAAATTAGTTGGATAGAAGCGAAGCGATGGTCAGTATTAATAATCAATGCTTAAAGTTGAACGTATCTTCTGTTCAGATTGTCGGTAATACCGTGATTGTTATTGTACGAGAGCCATGTAGTTCGTATCGATTGGGTTGCACTTGTCTTGAAACGGCTACGCACCGTGAGGTGATCATTAATTACTCGTTTACGAGTTTAATGGTAACTAATACAAAGTTTAATTAGAATAAAACAAGCAAGCTTAAGTAAGTTTCAATTAGGGATACATTCAGAGTATCTACATAGAATCCGAAGACAAAAAAAAAAAACTTTGGCTTTTGAACAAAACAAAAACCACTTTATGAAACAAATGCGCATCTAAACATCTTGATTAGATGTTGAATAATACTAATCAAAAGTGAAGCTCATGGGTATCTCTATGCCTGTACATGTCTGTATATCTGTATATCTTTAGGTACATATTTTATGTTCATGTAAAGCTAAAAGCTGCAATTTTATTTTTCATTTAGCATGTTTACTTTTAGTCTGCTTATTACTGTATGTTGTGTAGTTTTAGATATAGCATGTTCATACTGAAAATATGTGTTGGTCTTGTAGCTAAAGGGACCATAGTAACTTGGTCTGCGGCACATCTTGTTATGAACACTTGATAAAGACTGGCCTGTGATTTCCCACTTTTTAGTCTACCATAACATTTTATACTACAAATTATCTGATGTCCTGTGTTTATTAGTTCTTACTTTTCTCGTGAGAAGAAATAAGATACAAAAGTTTTTCATCACATCAGTTTTTAGATAAAATAAAGGGATTTTAGTCAGTAGGAGTCCAAAATAACCCTCCGTTCTCCGTAGACTGAGGGTATCCATGAGGATTTCACCACGGAACAAAAATCAAGTTTAATTCTTTTGTTTTCAACCGAATGCCTGATAAGGCTCAAGCAGGCGTCTGCTATCATAGGCTAAAGCTAAACTATGGCAGATTTTTCTTCAGCGTCCTAATGCCTGAGACACTTGATGAAAACATTCTCTTTGTTCTTCACTAACTTATCTCATATTTTATAGAAATATCTCGAACTCAAATGGAAGTGAAGGAAATACAGAAATACGTATTTATTTCAAATGCTTACCCATTAAACATATCCACAGCATTTATCTTTCAGCATTCATCAACTAATGTCTGTGTCATAATTAAAGGTCAGGTATGTAACTAAATTGGAAAAGGAAGCACGGCACTAACAATTAGCGCACAAGTACCGTAAACAAAAGAAAACATTTTTTTATAAACATCTAATCATAGGGCTTGTGGCTAAGTAATACCAGCCGCAGGGGTCTATCGATCCGGTTAGGCTACGCTTGCCGCAATTGTTCCGTGGATGGGTGACCATCTGTACCAAGATCCGTCTGTGCCTTGGAAACCATGTTAAACCATTGGTCCCAGCTGTCATTTGTGGATGTTTGACAGTTGTTACGGGGCGACAAAAGTCCAACGACCAGTCTTAACAAGGGGTATTTGTGTTGCCTCCAGAAACTGGGTTGTGCAGATCAGATAGGCAGTGGAGCAATTGCTGCAGTTAAATACTTACAGGTAGACAGCTGCATCCTGGTAGACTTGAAGGCAAGCACAAAATAGTTGGGAAAACAATGAAACATCTATTTATATTTATCTATTCTATTTTTTACAGTTTTCTTTTCTTAGCTTGATTGATGGGTATCAAAACTTGCTGACACAGGTGTGAGATAAAATCTCACCAGCCACTGCATGGTATATGGAGTTTGATGAGTGACATAAATGAACATTGAAACTCCGATCTATCACACTACTAAAATGGCAAAATATAGTATAAACAAGGTCCAAATATGCACTCTAAAATGCCAATTTTGAGCTATAATAATATACAATTGTTGTTTGTCAATTGTCATGCTGTCTCTCTTGTGACAGTAAAAAATTCACCATATTTTTCAAATTTTTTAGACTTGACAGCATAACCCAACCCGGTTTTGTACCATCCTGTACAAACTATAGGCTGGTACAAAAACGTCAGTGAAGCACACCGGGTGGCCAGGCATATCGAAGCTTAACCCTTATCTGCCCACAAATGTCTTGCAGATACATTTTTGTATTCAGAAGGCCCATCCTTATGACAAAAACTGAAAAGAAAAGAAAAATAGTTTGTAGTGGTTTGTTTGTACTTGTCAAAAATTTAGGTAAATAAAAGAGAGGTTTCTTTTGACTGATTAGGATTGTGGTTATAATGCGAACATTTTACAATTACGGCAATTGTCCCGTTTTTGGTCTGTATGTAAACAGGCGGGGCGAGTCCAACAGACGTCCTCTAAACGTTCGCTTCGCAGCGCCATCTATCGGCGGGATGATTGCATAACACTTACAGTAGGAATGGCGTCCATTTTGATGAATGTTGTTGACATTCATTGCGTTATTTACATTGTTGATTGGGAATATACTTTTAAATTGTTCAGATTCTGAACGATATTGTGTGACGCAATTAGGGTGCGTGTTCAATTGTGAATCTAAAGATTAAACTATCCAAATTTCTTGTGTGTGCTTGGGTGGGTATACCAAACACAATTCTTTAAAATCAAATTCGGTCCAGCCTTTTAGGAGGTTTTCAGTGACATACACAAGTACAGAAGAATATATACCTATAAAGAAGATAGGGGATCTGATCCGTTTCCCAACTTTTACATTTTTATTATAGTACCTATACTTTGATGTAACTAGTAGAAATTTTTCATTAAAACACTGCACACAACATATATTTTGTCTTTGATTAAAGTTGTAATTTCATGTTCATGTTTACTCAGTCACTCATTACAGGTAACATTAGGGACAATCATACAAAGTGATTTATGTTGTAGAAGTATTTTTAACCGACTTGGAAAAGGTTCTCAATTCGTCCGTTTTATTGTGTATGTATTCCGCGATAGTTTCGGCTTTTGTGGACTCCATCGATTTCGAACATTCTTTTTTTGATGGATAAGGTATGCCTCAGGGGTAGTCCAAAATACGTTTTATTAACTTTGCTTAGGAAGTTTTTACGTTAGCTTCATAATACGTATTTGATCCACTTCGTGTATCTTGATGATGTTCTATTAGTTCCTGTTACTGTTGGTTACGTTGCAAGTAGTGGTAACCGAATTGGTATGGGATAGGTAGAAGATACCTTATAGTGTTGTACCGACTAGTCGCCGACTAGTCGGGAAACCCGACTAGTCGGCTAATACCACCGAATCGAATAGTCGGCACACGTATAAATATGCTTGAAAATTTAAAAGACGGTGATGAAATTGAAATCTTTACCTTTATTATTTTGTAAACAACTGTATAAATAAGTAAATTTGAAAGCATTATGCTTACTACATTATGTAGTTAAGTGAAAAAGTTATTCGATTACGTTTTTAGAGAGAGGCCGACTATGACTTTGGCCGACTAGTCGGCCAAGCCGATCATTGATTTCGGTTGAGTTCGGGTGATATCGGCTATGTTCAAGATGGCAAACCTACTTATTGGGGTACTAGGTTAGTATACTTTGTTTATTTTCACAGTATTGTCTTATGGCGTTCTGCTGTGGGGATCGGCAACTGACGTAGACTCTATTTTCATTTTACAAAAGAGGGCAATCCGTGCAATCTATAAAATGGGCCTCGCGAGTCTCTTAGAAACAAATTCAACGAAATTGATATACTAACTCTGCCTTCTCTGTATATCCTAGAAAATATCTTGTATGTTCGCAAAAACTTGGGTCTTTTCAAAAAAAGATGTGATAGCTGCTCCCAAATTACAATGTAAATTTTTATATAGCAGTAAAGATTTCATTTCAATCACCGTCTTTTAAATTTTTAAGCATAAGAATACTTGTAAAAATGGGCCGACTAGTCGGCGGTTTTAGCTGACTAATCGCCGACTACAAATATGGCCGACTAGTCTGCTTTCCCGACTAGTACATCACTAATAATAGAGTTTTTTCTTCTGGAATTTCTAAGCAACAGGTCGGAGTATGAATCCGTGCCCGATTGATAGCAATAGGCTCGCCCCCTTATTACATGGGACTTAAAACATAACTGGCGAAATGTGGGAGTTCTTTAGGTACACCTCCGCCGAACCCCCAACCCTTCGGGGAAACAAAACTTGATTATAGGCATGTATGTACTACTAGTCAATCACGTGACAGTAGTATACTGGGTAGGTAAGGGTTAAACGGGGCATGTTATGTTAAGTCTGACACAAAATATGTTCAAGTTTAGTCGAATCAAAGTTTATATTAGCTTATATTTTAAAAAGCAACTGACTTCCAAAAATAAACTATGATGTTGAAAATAACTTTAATTTCGTAAGTCGGGGGCTTTTTTAATCTCTTTTTTGTCGCCGTAGCTAGCCTACCCCACACAGAAACTTAAACAACTACTTGCTATGTCAACAACAGTGACAGGAAGTTTTATAACATCATCAATAAACACAAGTGGATAACATACGTATCATTGAAGCTAACTGTAAAACTACAAAATCAAACAGTAAAATTCATAGGGTCCACGGGAGCTTCCTCTAACGAATGAAAAAAGAAGTTTTCAAAATAGGTCCATATTTGATGAACATATCTATGAACATAGACTAAAAAAATTCAGACGGTTCAGAAACTTATTTTTTGAACTCTGAACAAAAGTAGCAGAAGTTGACTTACGCAAACAACTTACTTAGAAAACTTGCAATAGTGAGCTTACCCCGTTTGTTTCCAAGGTAACAAACTAAGAATTGCCTGTCATGCAATTCTGCTCAGGTTCTGCAAGTTTCCTTGCTAATTTAAACTCTTCGGTACGAAGATCATCAAAATAATGCTGAGCTGCGTTAAAATAGAAACTTCTGCAGACCAAGACGTTAATAAGCATGCGCATTAAAGTTTTTCGATTATTTTAACGGTGAAGGAATGACATAATGAGGAAACTACCAAAGAGTTCTAGATTAAAAAAAAAATTAAGACATGTGACATCTACTTGGGCCCGCGTTGTGAATTACGGCCCACTCCCTCTCACAGAGTGCCTACCTGAGTCCCAGCATTGGGAACATTATAGGCAGTTAAGTTTGCCTATTTTACAATCAAAATTAAATGGTCACACTGGTGTATTCAAGCCCAGGAAAAATTCATGAATGTTTTAGGTAAGTAAACGGTTAAAAAAACTTAATAAAAATTTACTTGATCAAAAAATTACCGAAATGGGGTCGATATACATACATAAACTCACGCCTTCTTTGCATGGGGGTAGGGAGAAACAACAACGCGGATCCTTACATACTCATTTGGGTCGTTTACGTAGATACGGTGCGGTTGATTCGTTCGTTCGGTCGATTTGAAAACCATTTACAGCACAAAACAATGTGAAAAGGGCGTATAATAGGAAGTAAGTGAATGTCATAGGGAATTTTAACGGTTAGATTTGTTTTTTTTTTAATGGTTGCAAACGTTACAAAAGAGAATCGTAATATTTCCTGACAAAATAAAAAGTCAGTTCTGTTCAATATAATAGAATCTTTGGTGCTGTATCCAAATCTTAAGCATTCTATAATCCCAGTCGCAGACAGCTTCAAATACGCAAATCGTTGCGATGTGTCAGCCATTATAAGTCGTCAGAGGCCCGAAAATCAGACAACCAGTCATACGAACGGGCGATACCCCTTGTTATGACTGGGTTTTTTTTTTCATTACCTTTATTTAATGGGTTATGGAGGTCAGATAAGCAATTGGTCCATGTAAAATACTTGTATTCAGCTGAATCTGGATGGACTAGAAGCCGATCGCAACATATTATATTGAGAAAAGTGTGAAAATGATGGTGTGGTACGAGGAGAGCATTTGGGCAATGCACACATATTTATTACTTGGCAAGTTTTAACCAACACAACGAATGTGAACAGAATTCAATTAAATTACATGAACTTAGATATTTTATAATTAATATAATTCTGTAAATACATACGTGTTACGGTCGTGAATCATATTTTATTCAAAATAAAGCCTAGCACTGACCTGATAATGCAAAAAAACACGTAAGTTTTGAATTTAGCGGACTACACTACTTTTCGACGACACATAGCTAGGGTTGCGGGTAAGTAATATATGATATAATTACAAAATCTTTAATATTTACAAGATATAACAACTGAATGTATAGTTTTATTTGATATAATGATCAATTAATATAATAAACGATTGAAATAATTTTTATAAGCATAACATACATTGAATATAAAATCGTTTGATATACCACTCAAAAGACATGAAACCTATTTAGTCTAATATGATAAAACGCCTAGTAAAAAACACAAAGCATGCAGCATGCAAGGAAGCATGCAGCAAGCATGCAACATGCAGCAGGGCTCCGGCGGTTCCATGCGAGCTTATCGTCGCAGATGTGTTTCATGCTCACCACCGCGGCTTCGGCTTGCTGGCCGGCTTAGCCGGTCAGCCTCAGGCGCGGCGGCGAGTGACCAGTTGAAACCACCTGCTCCTCAGCTCGCGGGCCGCCTCGCTCCTCCGCGCCTACGCGTTTTTAAATAACACTCTAGGGGTAGGGTAGATAAGACTACGTGGAGTCGGTTTTGCAGCGTTTATGTCACGCCGTTCCCGCAGCACGCTCAATTAAATTAATCGCAATATTATATATTTTAAACGATAGGCCTAATGATTTTAGATTAAATGAACGTTATATCCAATAACGTTATACGAAATAAGTTTAAGAGTATGTAAATGTTATATCTAAATAAATTATATCAACAGTTGGTATAACTCACGTTTAATATACCTATCTTGTTAACGTTATTGAAATGAAAATATACCAAATAACTTTATATGATATGGAGACGCACCCAGGGTTGCCAGCCGTACTCTAAAATAGATTATTGTACACTAATAGGATACGCCAAAATACTCTTTTATTCACAAGTGATTCCGTTTTTTCTGCAGTTTTTCTTTATTTTCCACTGAAAAAACGGTCATAAACGTGAAGTGGCAAGAAGAGTGGAACAAGGATATATAAATTGATTAAAATTAGCTCCTGATCTTATATGAACGTTAGGATGTTTGGAGTCCTACAGTTCTTGTAAAATCAATAAAAAGAATATGTACCGCAAAAAGTGCTAGAAAATATTTATAGAGAAATTGCTAAATGGTACTCTATTTTATTAAGCTGTACTCTTTATTTTCTCTCGCTCTAAAATCAGAAATACTACAGTTCTTCTAGAAAAATTTGGCAACCCTACACATAGCACACATCACGCTAGCTCAGTCAGTCACTATGCATTAACTTTAAAATTGTATATGGTCCACATCAGGGTTCGCAGGCCGATGTCATGGCAATTGGTCGATAATTCGAATATCCAGTTTTTATATTCGAAATAATTTATTATTCGAATAATTCGAATATTCGAATGCAAGCCCTACTTCAAAGAGTACTTAAATCTGACACAGAAGTGAGTTTAAACTTAACGAGTGTATTTATTGTTTTATTGCGGTACCGTAGGTACCTCAAAGTGAAAAATCGGAACTCTTCTAGAATCACTTCCTTGTCCGTCCGCTCTACCGTCGCGTCGGTCTGTCTGCCAAGACCCCTTTCTCAAGAACGAGTGGAGGTATCAAATTGAAATTAATAATCAAATACGTAGGTCTCTTGGAGCTCTAAAAAGCTTTTAAGTCGAGGCAATAAAAAAATACAGCGATTTATGCGACATATTTTGATACTCGCAAATCAATCAAAACATATGGGGTACTTCCCGTTGTCCTAGAATCATGAAAATTTGCCAAGAAAATTCCGAAAATTGTAAATTTGTCGTTTTATCACATTAAAAAAATATTTATTTGCAATAACAAACTTGCATTTGCAGTTGGAGAATTATTATCCCCGACATAAATCGATGTACGGCAGAACATTTTTTACGACTACAATGTTAAGTTTGTTCTTGGATAAATTCATCCCTACTACGAAACCCTTCATTGTGTTCCTTCACCTGGCCGGTTGTTTTCAAATTCAATTTAATTTATTTGCCAGAATGTAGGTTTACAACTGTGGCAGTGTACATGATCTTAGAAGTATAATGGCAAATATTGAATTTGCACACCACATGTAATGGTAGAATGTAAATGGGCCACATTTATAATAACACCATACTACTTTGTACACCTACATTTTGGCAAATAAATTACTTACTTATGTTTTAATTTTCACCACATTTTCTTATTCTGAGGAAGAGCGTCTTCCGTCGTAGCATGCGGCAACTCATTTTCATTTCACTTTGTCTGTCTTGCTCATTACACAAGTTAGTCACAATAAGATCTAGAATCTTATTGTGACTAATAATGGCTACCTACTTTATTGAAGAGAGGTTTTATTAGTCGGGAGTTTCGTCGGGACAGCTCAATATTTGAAACTATCTAACCCGACAAACGTCCTGGTCCAAATTTCAGTATTTCATAGAACAGTTCCACAGAAAATGCACTTTCAGTTTTCCATAATTTTTCAATTTTCCCGGCAACTCTGCAATTTTTTCCGTAAATTCTGATTATCCGACTATTACGAACATTACAAAACGACAATTTTGGCCAAATCGGTCCAGCCCACGGAAAATTAAATACTAGTGTCCAGCTGTTCTGAAGTGAAACGCTAACCAACGAACAGCATTTAATTTTAATTAGGTAGGTATCTAAACAAGATATGAGTATACCTACAATAGGTACAATAAAAATATCTGTTCAACAGCGATTTTTGGAAGCCTTAGCATAATTAGTATCGCCAAAATATTGTCTATGTATTTTGCATGGAAATGGTATGTATTGTAATAATAGTAATCGTCATTATTACTCGATAGGTTAGTAGTCTGTTAATTTCGGGTTATGGAGCACACCATCTTTTCCCCTTCTCCTCGTTAAAAGTTCATGTCCGTTTCGTACTCCGATGTCGCCGGGTTGATTGAAGCTCTGCATCCTAATCGCGCAACGCACGATCAATCATAATTTCAATCACTTTGAAACAGATTGCTAATCCATTGCTTCATAATCATAAGTTCGAAAAATGTGTCTTCTCAACAATGTAAATGAATGAATATTGTTAAACTGTCAAAATGAAACCGATTATCATTGATCTTGTGTTACGCAATTAGGGTGCTGGTCCTGCAAGGCCCCCTGGACAAAGACCGTTAGGCCTCCAGCTTCGCAAACCTGTTACCTCGCAAAAGTTAAATTTCATAGGTTTCACATTCGTTTCACGTTTTTTTTTTTCAATGCTTTATTTCGCCACAATTTCTCCACTTATTTTTTTTTTTCAATGTTAAAATTAATGGTAGCTTATTTTTACCCGACTGCGCCAGAAGGAGTTTTATGTTTTTCGAGTGTATGTATGTATGTACCTATGTATATTTCTTTGGCACGCTTTGTAGCCTAAACGGCTTGATCGATTTCAGCTTGAGACGAGCTGTTAGATTCGTCTTAATTGTGAGTGACACGGGTATAACAAAATTGAAAAACCAAATGGCCGATTTTTGGCGCCATATTGTGTCATCGATTTTTTTTTTTCTCAAACCCTATTGAGTGGGTTATCAAAATAAAGGGTTTCATAAATAGGTCTAACTAAAAACTGAATACTATAAGCAATCTCATGCAGTCAGAGGTATCTTCTTAAATTTAACAATAACCTTTATTGTCTAGTAGTCATCCTTTTAAAACAAGTTTCTTGTTTCAATCTTTTTTAATTAAAGTTCACTTTTTAGGTAGTCGTATTTTTCGATTTTGTAAATTATTTTTTTATTTCTTGTTTAGTTTGGAGACAAAGTAAATGAGAACTCCTAACCAATGTCATTTAAAGTGGAATAATCATCGCTGCTATTAAGTTAAATTAATGAAACGTGTCCATTACTTCTTGTACATAATTGGCCATTGGCCTTTATGATAAAAACACCAATTAGATAAAACATGTGGACTAAAATTCGGCTGAAATTTAAAAATATATTTTAGTGATCTTTGATTCAGTTGAACCGAAAGTCTTCTCCACCGTATCGACCCAGACTATTATTATTATTCCTTTCGCGAGCTACTAGCTTTTCCCAGCGGATTCGCCCGCGGGGAGATCGAAAACTATCCCACGGGAGCGTATTATCGGGATAAAAAGTATTCTATGTGTTAATCCAGGTTATAATCTATCTGTGTGCCAAATTTCATCCACATCCGGTCAGCTGTTGTTCTGCGATTGAGTATCAAACATACAAACTTTCACTACCACTTATAAGTAGTAGGAAGTAGGATTGACGATAAGCCATAAAGTAAGCAAAAGTCCCACAAAGGCATAGACCTACATAATTACAATGAACCGAAAGTCCTGATGGAGCCTTATTTTTTTTTTTATCAATTCGCTGGCGTACGAATAACGTAATATAAAATACGAAACCTTGACAAATAATTAGGTATGCAAAGCGAATATTTTTCCTGCTGGGTGGTGGGGTAGGCGAAGATTAGATAGGTAGCTATCGTTTCCGCAGTGATGCTAATGTATTTGCGCCTTCCTGTTTATTCGACTTCCTTCTTTGAACTTAAAATCAAAACTTGGTCCACCATCCCATTTTTTTTATTAAACTTGACATTATGTATTTGTATTGCCTATTTCAATTTATTCGCTAAATTTCTTCTTGACATGGTAAACTTGTTTTGATTTGATTGATTGTGAAAACAATGTATAAGCGAGTCTTTATTGTTATAGCTTAAACTGTTTGCATGCCCTATAGTTCGACTTTTAATTGTATTCAGTACTTGACAGTTCAAAGAAAAATAATGTTACCATACTAGCAGTAATAGTGTTGGGGTAGTGAACGATTTTGCGTAAAGAACGAATGATAAAAATGGTTAAATTTTTAATTAAAGCATTTTTAAACCCAACCCAATACAATTAGTTTAGGCACAGGTTAAGGGGGCATATCGCAAAAAATATATATTTTAAGATGTAATGTAACCCCTTCGTCATGGAGTGCTTGCGTGTCTCACGTGTTAAAAGTAGAATATGATGTGTCGCATGGACCATGTTATTGATAACATCACTGATACCTTTATAATAATTACTAGCATTTGCCAGCGGGTTCTCCCTTGTGGAGTTCGGAAATTATCCCACAGGAACGTATTACCGGGATAAAAAGTATATGTTAATCCAGGTTAGAAACTATTATGTGTGCCAAAATTCACCCCAATCCGTTCAGCCGTATTTGCGTGATTGAGTAACAAACATCGAAACATCGAAATATGAAAACATACAAACTTTCAGATTTCGAAATACACATCTCTAACTAAGAGGTTTTATTTTAAATTACCTTATTACTGAGAAACAATATATGTATATAACGAATTTTACAATTTTTAATAGTGCATGTCATGATGATTTTAAGACAAGTTATTAAATTTAAATTAAAAAATTAACTTGTATGTACAATATTTGCAGTTCATTGGATTTCGTTCGTTCTTATACCATCTCACTATCTTTTTATGTCAAAATCTGGGAACCCTTCAACTGTCAAGTTACTGAATACAATTAAAAGTCGACTATAGTTAAGGTAGTTAGTATATGGATAATTTTAAATTAAACATCTGTAAAATGTACCTAATTTCTGTGCAAGTAAAGAACTACATTTTCTATTCTAAGATGCCGTATACGAAATTAGCCGATTACGCTTATTTGATCTATTTTTAAGACGTACTTTTACAGTTGAAATACCACATTCACAATACGAAAGATCGTTTCAGTTATTTTCTAATGAATGAGCACCTTATTGATATTTATCGAAAATTATAATGCGACATTTGGGTTGTTTTGAACAATTATTTACTGCCAATTGTTTTAATATTTTGCATTTCTTTTTTGGGACATGGGTGCATCTGGGCCTGAAGTTTATTTCTCTTGTTTTTTTTTTGAACGAGTGTTCGGAGTACCTAAAATCTAAACCAATTCATTGCCCATTTTCTCTAAAATTTGATAAGGTTAATATTTTTTAATATGAAAGTGGCAAAAGTAATTCATATATTGTAATTTGACTTTCACAACGATACACTATAATTATTTCATTCCATATATACGTTAATACGATTCGTAAAAATGTAATATTCTAAACCTCTACAGAGAAAATCTCAAAACAGTCGCCGGTTTGAGATCAATCAATCAAAAAAAAAAAAAAATAGCTTATACATTTGATATTGATTGAAATGATCTTTCTTGTGGTGCATTGACACTCATAGAAATATAGTATTTTAACTGTAAAATCGCGTCTATAAAATCACGTAAGTAAATCAGCGAAATCGGAAAAAAAATCGCATGCGGCCTCTTAAATCGGGAAAAGTTAGATACTGTTCAATTTATAAGCTACGAATTGTATCTAGTGAGATATAGCTTTGATTCATATTTTGTTCATTGAGAAATGCATTAAGTAAAATTTATATTACATTATTGCAGCAAAATTTATTAAATCCTTTACCAACCCTTCAGTGAAACCAGGCGTGGTGGTATTATGTATAGAAATGAGAAATGCATCATTTTAAACTAGGTAAAATGTTTAGTTAAATTTCTACATTACGGAAATAGGCAAACCTTCCCCGAAATATTGTACAGGTATACGAGTATTATCAAACCAAATTAACAAACTGTACCTACAACCGAACATTTTCTAGTAATTAAAATTAAATGCTTCCCTATACAGTCATTTCAATTTCCAAAAGCTTCCTAGAATTCAGACCAAAACTGATGGAATTCTCGAAACCAAATCGCATCAAATTATTCTAGCTCGTATTCAGTGCTGTATTTGTGTGTACGTAGGTAAGCCCATTATAGGTAGCCGGTGGGTGGTTAGGCCAGGCTCTACCAGTAACGTAGGGGTCGCGGCCAGGGGTGGCTGCGCGCTCGACAAGTGTTTAAATACATCTATGCACCAGTCGCTCTAAAAGCTATTGCGCGGCGCGCTAGTTTTAAACTAACATTTTTATCTAACAATTATTAACGTTGTCCACGTATGTGGGAATTAAATTCAGGATTAACCGTCACGATTCTATTTAATAAGTGAAATGCAAGGCGAATTCATGATACCATCTCTTCCCCTGTATAAAATATAGTACTTATTCTATATACTTAATACAACTTTTAATTTTTTTCTGTGTAACTTTTTGTTTTATTATTGTTTATTTTGCTTGTTTTTTCGTTGTTTTAGTGTTGGAATCGAATATTTTGAAAACTTGATGTATGTCGAGTGCCGAAACTTAATGAGCCCGTGTCCATCCAAAAACCTAAGGAAAACAGGCTTATTACTTGTAATTGCATAAAAGTTAATTAATAAATATACGAAGTACGAACAGAATAAATGCAAGTCCTGAAAGTAGTTTGTTCATAATTGACTACAAAATCGATTTCAGTAAATAGGGGTATGTTTTTTAACAATTATTATTTTGACATCGCTACCGTCGATTGAGCCAACACGATTTTCTTAATCATAACAGTTAGCGTTAAAAAAATAAGTTTCGGTCATTGTATTATGCTTTTAACTCAATACTCTAATTGAGGTGCATGAGGTCTTGCGTTAATTCTGTTACATATTGTATAGCTCACTTTTATTTTTTTTATACTTTTGTTTGACTTTTTCGTGTTTTTTTTTTTTAAATTACTTTTGTAGGTTTTATTATGTTTCTGCATTAATTATGTTACATATAGCTCACTTGTTTTTATACTTTGCAGGTTTTATTGTTTGACCTTATGGGTTTTTTTAATGCTTTTGTTGGTTCTATTATGTTTGTTTTTGGTGTCAATGATTCTAAAGTTTGTAAAATATATTCTAAAATGATATGTTTGTGTTTTTCAGTAATCGGCCTCCGGCTGGGAAGTTCAAAAAACTAAACAGGAAAAAGGTACGTTACTTGAATTACCTACTTTTTAGGTATATAATTCTTCTCTATGTGTATGTCACTGGACTCGTTCCTCCTAACAAGCTGGACCGATTTTGATGAAATTTGTTGTGTGTTTGTGTGTGTGTCCCCGGTTGATTTAGATTCACATTTTGCTGCAATCGAGTTCTAGGCACAGGACAACGTCTGACCGGTCAGCTAGTTTCTAATATTAATTACTAGCTTTTTCCAGCAGCTTCGCCCGCGTTGAGGTCGGTGTATTATACATACATATAAAACTTCCTCTTGAATCACTTTGTCTATTGTTGAAAATCGCATTAAAATCTGATGCGTAGTTTAAAAGATCTAGGCGTACAAACATGAAAAGCGACTTTGTTTTATACTATGTAAGGTTAAGGATTAAGCATACTGGCTTCGCAAGTGTGCAATTTTCATGTGAAGACAGTATTCTGTTCACGACACGTTGTACACAACTTCTGAACAGAATTAACAAGGCTTGCATGAATTCGAGATAGTATTTCATTATTAATATTGAGTACTTCTTTTGGTCTAAGTATATGTTATATATTATATAATCTTCTGGAATAATGTACCTTTGAAATGGTGAAAGACTTTTTCATAAATTTACATTAGTAGGGGCTTGCATCGGATATTTTTATATTCGAACATTCGATTTTTTCCGGGTAATATTCGAATTATTCCAATACTTAAAAAGAAGCTGTTTTTATAATCCTGTTAATATAATTTTTATTTGCCAACGCCTAGGAGTCTGAGCAATATCAAGAAATAAATGAAAAATTTACTGTTTGTCAAAACGTATTGTTGTAACAGGGACAGGTAGGCTAATTTAAAAACAAAACTCCATAAAAACTTCAATGTAACATAGCAACTATTCTTACTTATTCTAATATCATTTTTGGTCACAGCACTGAATCACAAAAATTACGAAATATATACCTAGGCAAAGAGATTACTAGACAGTGGTAAAACAGTATTATGGGTAAGAGCTATCTTCACCATCATCATTTCAACCGAAAGACGTCCACTGCTAGACATAGGCTTCCCCCAATCTCCGCCACTTCGACTGATTCTGTGGTTCCCGCATCGGTCCACCTTTTGAAATGCTTTCCAATTACACGTCTTCCGGTACGCAGTTTGAACAGTTCAAGTCAAGTCATTCAAGTCATCATCCTATTCTGTCTCTCATGCAGGCTCCTCCCATTGTTCTTTATGATAATTTCGTTTCGTATTGTACATACCAATAACGGATGTCTCAACAAGAGCACCTGATTTAATTTTGCCGTCATTTTGTTAATACGAGTGGTACGGTAATTTTTTTTTGACAGATGTCACTTTCAGTCCACGCGATTTAAGAATATGGTTACAAAAATGGTGAAAGTTTTGCGTAAACAGTTCGCCAATTACGTCAAGTTTTCGGTCGCAATAATGCGCCAAATGAATCGACTGTGAGGCGTTTAATTACAAAATTTGAGACCAAAGAACAATGTCCACTTCCCATACATTTAAAACCCTGATAATGAATGTTTATGCATAGTAATAAGGTATAGAAGAAAGAATACCTGTAAGTATAGAAAAATGTCATATAGTCATTTTTACGATTTAAACGCTACAAAGTCCAAAAAATATTAATGTTACTTTTTGGTTAGGATTTGCCGTTACGTACCAATAAAGAAATAAATTTGTTAGAACTAATTATTAACTTTGATAATTATATTTTCGAGCCGTTTGGGGTTGAAACCCTCGGGCCGTTGGGCCCGAGTGCTCATGCCCTCTAACGGCTGGTTGACACTTCCCGTGATCCAAGGGCTGGTTTTTACCTTAGCCAGAGGCTGAGCATTGCTATACAACGTGGCAATGCCGCCAGTCTCTTGGGTACATTATCAGTCATTTCACGTGAAACGGTTTTGAGACGGCTTTGTATGGAGCTTTCCCATAGTGCGGCGTCCTCACCTTCCGCCTGATGCAGGTCCTGACCGGACATGGTTGTTTCGGGAGGTTCCTGTTTCGTATAAGGCGGGAGGAAACGCCCGGGTTTTTCCACTGCGTAGATCGCCCTGAGGACGCAGTGGAGCATACGGTGGAAGTCTGCCCGGCTTGGGCGGAGCACCGCCGTGTCCTCGTGGCGGCGGTCGGCGGCGGCGATACCTAGATTTCTTATAATTAATAATGATACAACGAGTAAGAAAATAATGTAATCATTGTAAATTGTGATTGTTAATGTAATTTTAACTAAGTAAATAAAATTTATGAAACTACTGCAAAATTTGACGCTAAATCAGAAAGATGGCCAAAAAAGTTTTCCTGTTTCAATTAAACCATTTAATGCACTTTTGAATTGTCAGTTAGGAAGATAGTTGAAGCGAGTTGCCCATTCCAGAACATAGATCTCTATGGAGACGAACGGGCGAGATTTGAGAGTAAGGTAAAAAAAAAAATTAAGACAATTCCAAACAGAAGATTAAAAATCATCACTGGAAGTTTGTAGATAACCAGTCTCAACCGAATGCGCCCGTTCACGAACACCGCCTATACATACGAGTTGCCACTCAGTATTAAGCTCGACAAAAGCTAAACAATAAAACCCAGTCCCCTTGATTTTAGCTCTAATTAATCTCATTCATTGGCTTCACCGGCCCATTGTAATAGGCACTGACACAATCCTAGGGCCAGCGAATATGTTCAGGTCAATAGGGATAGTCAAATTGGATTCGTTAGTCATTACCGCTGTTGCTAATTGTGTAGACGCATACGTCTAATCCGACTCCGAGATCGGGGTGTATCATTGATCGAGCAGATAATGTAATGAACATAACATAACTAAGTTATCCAGGAAAAGTTTTTATCCACTGCGCAAACTGTAACCATGAATTCAGCATACCATTCTAGACCCCTCAGCGAAGAAATTTCTCGTCGGTTTTACAAAAAAAAGTCAGCCGTTTCATAGAAAAGTGCAATACCTACGCGGTCAAAATGTATGGAACAGCTGTTTTGTTTTTTGTATGACCGATGTTTTTTTTTTCACTGGGGGTCTAGAATGATATGCTGAATTCATGGTTACAGTTTGCACACTGGATAAAGACTTTTCCTGTATAACTTAGTTTCCTGTATAACATTCATAATATAACTAGGAACGTTACTCGACTGGTACAGTGGATTTGCTTCGCCTTCAGGGCTTCCGGAAAAGATACTTAAAAAGAAAAAATAAATTCGTAGTCATGGGGACTGCAAGAGATAACTTGAAACAATGAAATAAGTTACAGATATACTGTTAACATTACCCAGTAACTGGGTGGAGGCGGTCGGAAGTCGCTCAATGTAAAATACTGGTATTCAGCTGGATCCGGTTAGAAAGGAAGCTTACCCCAACATGGTTGGGATAAGGCTAGGCACATGTCGATGATGATACTGTTAACATAAGCATGTCGGCGACGAGAACCTATAAAGGTGGATCCACACAGCCCGGCGGCATGCGCCGGCGGCCGTGCCGCCGGCTTTGTGTGCGGCATTTGCAACAAAGCCGGCGGCCATTTTGCCGGCGAGGCCGCCACGCGGCCTGCAGCGGGGGAACAGTTTGATCACGGCTTTCGATGAGAGTGGTGTCATTAATTTCAAATGCGTTGTGTAGGTAATAGTGTATAAAATGACTGATTTCCATTGGGACGACAGTGCAGTATTATTATTAATAGAACAATTTCACGAAAACTAAATATTGTGGAACCCGAGAAATAAAGATTTTAAAAATCGTATGAAGAGAAATGACTATATAGACTATAGACTTGGTCTCATCCAAAATCTTCTTTTGCTTCTTTTTTTGTTTCGATAGAGAATATACACCAAAATTGCGGCAGCAATTGCGATGTTATCGCCCATTTTTGTCTCCAAGTATCTGCGTACACTTCTTACTTCACCGAAAGTCACAAGACAACTGAGAATATCGATTCAAAGCCACCATAATGGTGGATCCACACAGCCCGGCGGCCCTGCCGGCGGCTTGACGACAAGCAAAGCCGCCAAAAAGCCGCTGGTAAGCGCCGCCGGCAAGCGCGGCTTTGAATCGATATTCTCAGTTGTCTTGTGACTTTCGGTGAAGTAAGAAGTGTACGCAGATACTTGGAGACAAAAATGGGCGATAACATCGCAATTGCTGCCGCAATTTTGGTGTATATTCTCTATCGAAACAAAAAAAGAAGCAAAAGAAGATTTTGGATGAGACCAAGTCTATAGTCTATATAGTCATTTCTCTTCATACGATTTTTAAAATCTTTATTTCTCGGGTTCCACAATATTTAGTTTTCGTGAAATTGTTCTATTAATAATAATACTGCACTGTCGTCCCAATGGAAATCAGTCATTTTATACACTATTACCTACACAACGCATTTGAAATTAATGACACCACTCTCATCGAAAGCCGTGATCAAACTGTTCCCCCGCTGCAGGCCGCGTGGCGGCCTCGCCGGCAAAATGGCCGCCGGCTTTGTTGCAAATGCCGCACACAAAGCCGGCGGCACGGCCGCCGGCGCATGCCGCCGGGCTGTGTGGATCCACCTTTAGATTTTCCTTAACGAAAACGTGCCTAAAGAGCACACAAAACGACATGTTTATATATTTTTGTTTTGAAATAGCACGTTACCTTTGATCGGCCTTTTGGCCGCGCAGCTAACTTTAAATTAAAGAACCCAAATTAAGCTAGACGCGCTAAGGTAACCCGCGAAACTTAAATTGTAATGATGATTTAAATCGTGTCCCTATGGATTGAGAAGTTAAGGTGGCTTCTCAATCCAGATGTTTGGATTGAAGAGCCAGCTTAGCACTCGAAAACTAGCCTATGGATATTTCTGAGAATTTGGTAGGAATTAGTAGTGTTTATGCGTAATCTGTATCCTACTTAAAATGGGTTTTGTATGGCTGAATTTGAGATATCTATAATGCTTTCATTTATCATAAAAAAACTGTAAGTTTCCCCGCGCTGTTTCTCGGAAACGAATGAATCAATTAAAACAGTTTTTTAGTATCATTTAGTACAAAGTATGTTTTAATTTGTAGTATAAAAATAAAATACAAAAACTTTATAAATTTCGCAAATACTCCACATTTTATGTGACGCTTCCGCCTTAAAAAGAATTATGAAAATTGAAAAGCAACGAGGCAAAGCTTTTGTATAAAATCTGTCTTTTTTTTATAAAATACTAATTAATTTTCCATGTATCGAGGAAGTCTTACAAGTATGCAATTAATTTCAGTTAGGTACGTCTTAAATGCCTATTAATATCTTTGATCGCCTTATTAATTTCATATCGATGAAAATTATTGTCTCTTGGCCCTGGACACCCGAGGAGGCAGGGAGGTTGTTTAGTCAACGATAATGTAACTTTATATTGATCATATTTCTGAATATCCGCGTTCTTTGAAGTGTCTTCTAGGAACAGATATGCATCCTTATTAGTCGTTCGAGTAGAAATACAACTCGATCTGCTATGATATTCTATAACCATCTCACCGGGTGAAGTCAGCGTGGAGTGAGGTGTCAGTGTCATTCCACCTGATGCTAGGGATGCCTAAGCATGACATTTATAATCATAATCGAGATTTAAATAATCTTTTTTATGCTGATTCTATTGGGCATTTTATTACAATTTCAAAGCTAGTATTTAAGTGTGCATCATTTTGGGGGGTTTTTCAAATAAAGTAGCAAAACAAAAACTCAGTCAGAAACTCAATGTTGTTTCTGCCTATTTTTTCCTCGACTAGTTCTTATATTGCTTGAGGCGCGAGCGCGTCACGCAATATAAGGACTAGTCATCATAATCGAGATTTAATCTAGATTATGATTGTAAATGTAATGCTTGGTCAATCCCTAGCATCAGTGGGATGACATTGACAGCTCAGTCGGTTCACTTCACCCGATGAGATGGTTACAGAATAGCACGGCTGTTCCCTCTGTCGACTGTATGTGCACCAAGTGAAGGGGGCCCTCTTGTTTCCTAGTAGTTCGTATTCAATGAATACTAAGAATTTGCTTTTGTGCACAGAACACAGTTTCCACTAATAGCAATGGTTGAACTTCCCCAAAGCAAAGCCTTTCACAGTAACATCCAAACGCAAGATGTATTCCAAAATTCAGCCTACAATGTATATTATGGGCTGAATTTTGGAATGATTCCTGCATTTTTCCAGGATTCAGGCTGACGTGTACACTTGGGAGGTACGCAGCGGACACGCGTGATTTTTGCCTTAGTCGACGTCCACACGGACGTAACAATATCGCTGCTGGATTTTTTAGCGCAGTAGTTCTACCTACAATGAACTACTTTGCGCCGAGAGTTGAACACCGAATGATGTGTTTTCCGACGCGCTGAGATGCACTCTGTCGAATTCTCAATGCTCGGTTTAACACCGAGAGTTGAAAATCCAGTGCGCGTGTGAACGTGAATTTAATAGCAATGGTTGAACTTTCAAAACTTAACTTCCCATTGACAGTAGTATCAAAATGCAGAATTTATTCCAAAATACAGCCCACATACGAATATTTTTCATGATTCAGGCTGAGGTAACAACAAGGCGCCGGGTGATGACTGAATTACGGCCGAACTCCTAAAGGCCGGCGGGAAACCCATTCGAAGGCTCTCCAGACGCTGTTTGATTCCGTCATACTCGAGGGCAAAACGCCACCCACAGGCATGGAACAGAGGTGTGAGGGTACTTTTCTTTAAGAAGGGTGACAATGCCCTTCTTAAGAATTATAGGCCCATCTCACTTCTTAGCCATGTCTACAAGCTGTTCTCCAGAGTCATCACCAACCGTCTAGCTCGCAGGATTGACAACTTCCAGCCTCCCGAACAAGCCGGGTTCCGTTTAGGCTTTAGCACCGTAGACAACATACAACATGCATACGATTCGATCGAGACATAGGCTGTACTGCAGGCCCTCCAACGGTGCCAGATCGACTATCGGTACACCGAGGTGTTGAAGTGTCGAGGAGTGCCAAAACCTTAACTAAAACTAACTACAATAATTCCTGTATATACATTGTATATCGACTGCTAAGATATCACAGTGCAAAGGCAAAATAAAATTCATTCAATTTAGGCAAGACACATAATAATATTACATCTCTCACACTGCAACACTGTTATTGGTAACATTATTTTTGAGAACTGAATTTCTCTCAAAGTACTAGAGCGGATCTGCCCAGTAACAAATCGTAAGGACATACACAACACATGCATCAACACCCATTGCATAGTTTATAAGAAATATTTTATTTCTGTAAGTAGGTTTGTACAAATATTTTTACACGTCAATCATATTTAAAAAAACTAGATGAGGTGGGCGTTTCCTATTTGACTACTCTGAGAAGAAAGGCCGAAACAAACTTAGAGGTCAGTCTCTATTAAAGTCTAGACATAATTTTGTTCAGAACTTGTGAAGACCAAGACTGTAGATGTCTAAAATGATATTTTGAGGAAAGAACCTCACAGATTGAGTGGACTTATTAGGTTTCCAAGTGTGTACAGTAGGCAGTATATGCGCCCTCACGGCCGTAGTCGCCGCGGGAGACGCCCTGGGCGTCGGGAATCCCAGGCTGATTCCCGGCCACCGTAGGCGCGGGCTTGCGGACGGCGAGTAATGGGTAGCTCGCTGTCCGGTAAGGACCAAGCCCGGGTCGACGGCGCGTTGTGTTCCACGCGCGCCTCAAAGAGATGTCAGCAGCAAATGGGGGGTCCGCAAGGGCCGATGCCTGCCAGGGGTGCGGGTTGTTCGAAAGAGATACCGCGGCCTCTGGCACACAGGCAACTGAGGGAACTCGGGTGGGTTTTAGTCAGTAAAAGTCTGACACGCCCTCCCGCTCCACCCAGAGCGGGAGAAGTTATTGGATGACTCCCCACCCAAAAAAAAAAATGTGTGTACAGTGTTTGTGACGGAGGTCGTATAACAATAGAATGTATCCTCGCAGCGTGGACGGCCACAGGGCATGCAGGCCGACCGCCCGTTTCGCTTCGAGCTACGCTTACGTACGAAGTAAGAGGAATATGTAAGTATCTTAGCAGGTGGCGTTATGTTATATGTGCCTAGCTCCATGAAACGATGGCGCGAGTGAACCGCATCAGACCTTTCTCCTGAAAGGTCTGATGCGTTTCCACCGCATTTTTAAGTTTTGTCTTCTAAATCAGTGTTGTGCAAAGGTGTGCCGCGGTACACTGGTGTACCGTGGTCATAGGTTGGTGTGCATCGGAAAAATAAGGTTAAATAGACAGACGAAAGAAAAATACCTTCTTAAACAGATGCAAAACACTTGAGAGCGCGAGCGAGGGGATTATTAATAAATATTGTTATGTTGATTAATAGGTACTTAATCAATATTGATTAATATTATGTAAAGATTATTCATTAAATTTGTAGCGTACCTCCAAATTTTTTCGATTTCCTAGGTGTACCTTCAATACACTGTTCTAGATCATGATAATTTATTTCGTCTTCAAGCTATTTTACCTCCCGAGTCGTCATCAGCCAATGCCGCTTCCGCTATCTTCAAACTGCGGCTGCCTTTGAATACGTGCATGTATTGTTCGTAGATTAATCAGCCTATAATCTGCCCACTGCTGGGACTTAGGCCTCCCCTCGGTGAAAGGGAGTGGGCCGTAATCAACCTATAATTACCTATGTTAACACAATGCTCCCTGCATTGTGTAAACACAGGTAATTATCGTGATAGGTCTCGATTTGATATGAGCCTGATCAAGATATAAGTAAATCTGTATTAGCGTCTGATGTAAAGCGCTGATATGTGCGGCTGCTGTCGACGTTTGGTGACGCGCGTGATAGCGCTGACGTCACGACATTTCCACGCAAACACTACAATCATGTCATCATGAGTTTGAAAATGTTCTTATGTAGAGATGTTGACGAAAATATTGTATACTAGCTGACCCGACAGACGTTGTCCTGTCCATACAAAATTCCCATAGAAAATGTAATTTAAGTTTTCCCGATTTTTTGGCAGTTTCCTAATGCACAAAAAAAAAATAGATGTTGGCCGATTCTCAGACCTACCCGATAAGCGCACGAAATTTTATCAAAATCGGTCAAGCCGTTTCGGAGGAGTATGGCAACGAAAACTGTGACACGAGAATTATATATATATAGATTGAAATGAAAAGGAGACGTTTATTTTCTTGTTTACTTTTTAAAGTGTTTTTCAATAGGGACAGGGTTGATGGCCGGTAGCGGCATTATTTTATTAGATTTTCGATTGGCGCGAATTTTTGACAGATGTGTGTTAAGGCAGTAATATTATGGTTTTCCATTCGCAATATTAAGCGAAAAGTAAACCTTAAAAAACAATCTAACTAATTCTAAAGAAATAATTATGTTTTAACTTAAATTAAAATTTACCCAGTCCCTATTGGAAAATCTTGTTTAATAATAGGGAGGCCTTCTGCGCTTTCATAGTTTCTAAAGTGGCGAAATACGTGCACGTAAAAAACGTAAACGCTATCGTGGACGGAAAAAAGCTTCTTCATTTTCCATACATTTTACTTCCCTAAACTATTGTAATCCTCCACGTGTCGTCATGTTAAAAATTTGGGGTCTAGTTTCTAAACACGAAATCCATAGTTTTGGCTGAAGTTACAACATAACGCACGTTACGCACGTTATAAGATTAGTTGGAGCCCGAAGTAAGAATGTATGACATTACGATTTGTGACAGTTGTAAGGACAACTGTCCACTTTTTTGACCGGGCATAAACACATCGAGAGAAAGGACTCTCGATGTGTTTATGCCCGGTCGAAAAGTTTATTAATTGGGAGTAAGGTTAAATCCGAAGTATTTAACTATTTTCAGACGGCCCCGTTTATCTTCGGTGACGGACTTAGATACACTTGGCACGAAGCATTACGAGCCAAAGCTTTGTATGTTTTGCCCACTTCTTCGTCGTATCGATAATTCCATTTACCTATTCCTGCTAAAAAGTTTTCGTACTAATGGTGGCCACAATAGCAGCTTCGTAATTTTTGAATGTACCCACTCCGATAACTGTGCGCAGTCCTAACTTTTGCTACGTAAGTGGTTGATCACATCTGCGAATATCGTGATAGAGCACAAAGCTATGACTAGCACAACTTGAACAATAACAGGAAGAATTTAGTACTTGTACAAATTTAAATCCGTGTGGTGCCGGACGTAAAAGAATAGCACCATCCCATTTCTTCCCTTGGGTGTCGTAGAAGGCGATTAAGGGACTTACTATTCGTAGAGAATGGGCAGCAGCATTCTCTATGCATTTTACCACCATACTGCGATCGCCAACCCGACTGCGCGATGATTATGGCAAAACCTCCCTTTTGGGGAAGGCCTATGTCCAGCAGTGGACGTCTTTCGGCTGAAATGATGATGAAAAATTTAAATTAAGATATTTTTTTACAATATTGGTGAACTTCTTCAGAAAGGTGAGGTGCGTAGTACTCGCAACCGGCGTGCGTGTATGACCAGTGGCCTTAGTGTGAGTTTCATTTAACCATCTCGATCAAACGCATCGAGCGCGTTTGGCGCTCCGATTGACCCTGGATTGGTGACGGACCAATCGGAGCGCCGAACGCGCTCGATGCGTTTGATCGAGATGGTTGGTTGGATTTAAAAGATGATGGGGACATCGAAAGGGAGAGGAGAGCGATGGCGGTCCGCTGTAACATGTTGGCACGCAGATTTGCAAGGTGTAGTTTAGAGGTAAAGGTTACACTTTTTAAAGCATTCTGCCAAACTCTTTACACCTGCAATCTGTGGGTCGACTACACGCAGCGGGCCATCAACGCTCTCCGAATACAATATAATAACGCGTTCAGGGAGCTGGTGGGGCTCCCACGCTACTGTAGTGCGTCTGCGATGTTTGCGCACGCGCACACAGACGGCTTTCACACTGTGCTGCGGCGCCGTATCGCGTCGCTGATGTTCCGCACGCGTGGGAGTGCCAACGCCATCCTGAACGTACTCAGCCACAAGCTGGACAGCCCCCTTCTGGGGCACTGGGTTCAAGCACAAGTGCGCGTGCCCGGGGCCCCAGAGGGCGGCAAATACTTAAATTAATAGCTAAATTTTAAATACTAACATAGTTTTTAAGTCGTTCTACTAACAATATGTATGGGTCAAATATGCCTGAAATAAAAAGTTTTTTTTTTTTTTTTTAATGAAACTCACACTAAGGCCACTGGTCATACACGCACGCCGGTTGCGAGTACTACGCACCTCACCTTTAAACGAGGCAAAAGGCGTATGAAAGGATCGTAGCGGGTGGCGTTCTGTAGTTTCTGCCTACGGACGGGGACGTATTAATGCCACCATTTTTCTAGAGGAGAGACACCATCCCGTTTTCGCAGCGGAATAATTAATACAATACCGCCCCATGACTTTCTCAGTAGCAGCCCGGAGTCCGGACTTATGCCCGATAGATGTCAATAAGCTCACCTCGCATTACATAAGACTTCTGTGCAACTCTTGAGGAACACAGGCGTTATATATTGGCAATGTTTTTCAGGACATTCCCGCCATGGCGCAGCAGTACAGCCTACGGTGGAACAATCACCAGCCCAACTTCATCTCGCAGTTCACCTCGCTGTTGAACACCCAGACGCTGGTCGATGTCACTCTGTGTGCTGATGGCGTGCAGCTGCTGGCCCACAAAGTGGTCTTGTCCGCGTGCAGTTCCTATTTCCAAGTAAGTAAATGTAACTATTTACGTTGTTTGTTGTATACGTACTTAGAGCCCCAGGACCAGCAAGGTAATTGCGTAACGCGCTAACAGTAGGAATGGCTTTTATTTTGACAGTTCAACAATATCTCCGAAACCTATTAAATACTGTAATTTGAAAATTTTGTAAAAGCCAATTATTTTCAAAAGAGTAACCGTAGAGTTTCTTCGGGCTCTTCTCCATAAGAAACAACCAATTGGAACCGTACACCTAGCTTCTGACGTTTCATAAGTGCCCATAAAGGATTATGTGTAATAAAATATTTTGATTTTGATTCATTGCATTATAATTACATTGTAAAGCAGACAAATTTTTCGAGCATATGAAGCAATGGTTTCTTTTTTTTTTTGATGGGAAATCATCAAATAACTTCTCCCGCTCTGGGTGGAGCGGGAGGGCGTGTCAGACTTTTACTGACTAAAACCCACCCGTGTTCCCTCAGTTGCCTCGGTGCCAGGGGCCGCGGTATCTCTTTCGAACAACCCGCACCCCTGGCAGGCATCGGCCCTTGCGGACCCCACCTGTTGGTGCTGACATCATGAAGCAATGGTTAAGGAAATCCTTCATAATGATTCAGATTCTGATTGATAGTGTGTTACGCAATTAGTGTGCTGGTCTGCTGTGTCTATGAGTATCGTGTATAGGTTTACGCGTCAGAGAAATTATGACAAGTTTTAAGCCTAACTTGGTTCATTGCACACTGGTCGCTAGAGTAAATACTGCCTTATTACGTAAATGCATTTATAGCTTGTGCTATTTATCATCAAGGGAGTTACACATAACCCAAAAAAAAACATGCTAGCTGTTTAATTAACTTAGAGCTGAGCTACTAAGCCAATCCAGTTAATTGGACAACTGTCGATCTAAATGTTATCTATAAGTACAAAATATTTGCTATGCTCGGTTTTTTTATTTCGTTTTCTAAAAATGAAACCTAGCTAGATCGATTTATCGCCCCCGAAACCCCTTCCATACTAAATTTCATGAAAATCGTTGGAGCTGTTTCCGAGTTCCAGATTGAATTTTCTTTGGCTCAATCAGTGGTAGGTATGGCAAAATACATTATTAAAAAAAAAAAACATATTAAGTGTTACTGAAATCGATTCAGTAGTCAATTAGGACCAAACTACTTTCAGGCCTTGCGTCTATTCGGTTACACCTTGTATATTCATTCTCCTGCCTTAATTTATTTATTTATTATTCCTAATTTATTTGGTGTCGTCGTCGCACATGTCTTTTTCTCCCACACTTCTCTATAAGTCGACATCTGGGTACCCATCGCCTTTCTAACCATACCAACATTCACACCGTCCTTCCATCATTTCTTTGGTCTCCTCCTACTCTCATAGCCATCGATATTCATGCTCAAAATTTTCCTCACGACATTTTCCTCATTTCTCCATATCACATGCCCATACTATTTTTACAACTTTGTCAATTATGCATTCTCAAGATAATGCCTTTGCTCAATGCATACGGATAGTATGCATAATTGAGCTGGGCCGGCTCCACATATGTTTGCTTGAGGCAGCTGGCCTTAGTGGATAAAGACTTAATAAATTAACCGAATAAGCTTTGACCTAGACTAACCTAATTAGATATTTTTTCAACAGAACACAACGCTGTGATACACTTTGGTTGCAATATAGATTGGTTTTTATTAAGGACTAGCTTCCGCGTGAAATTAATCGTTTTAACATCAGTCCATATGGTGCCGGACGTAAAGACGCACCATCTCATTACTTCCTGTGGGTGTCGAAAAATCGAGTAAGAGACTTACTAGACAATAGGCAGTAGCGTTCTCTATGCATTTTACCACAACACTGCTATCGCCATGCGTGGTGATTATGGCAAACCAACCACTTAGGGGAGGCCTATGTCCAGCAGTGGACGTCTTTCAGCTGTAATGATGATGATGATATTCTATTGCACAGCATCGCCCGCCCGAAATATTAGTTCGTTTTCTTCGTTATACCTGACTTTATTTTTGTTTTAACTCGGCTCGTTAGGGTCGTAGCGTGATGTTAGGTAGCCTGTAACCTTCCTTAAGGATAAGATGATAGTTTCTGAGATTACCCCCTACATACAAACTTACACATATAACTCTTTATAATACATATTAGTATAGATAAACATAATGTCCGTACTGTCGCCCGCGACATCGTCTGCATGTTTTTGTTTTTAATATTTTTTTATGTATTGAATAGTAGCCTATGTCCTACTTCAGGTAAAAACGGGTTCGGTTTCGGGTAAAATAAATAAATAAAAACCAGATGAGGTGGGGCGTTTCCTATCTGACTACTCTAAGAAAGGGCGCAAAAACTCAGACATCACAGTCTCTTAAAGTTCAGACATAATCTTGGTCATATCATGTAAATTCCATGTAGATTAATGTCCGAAATGGGCTTTTGAGGAAAGAACCACACAGATTGAGTGGACCTGTCCAGTCAATCGGTGATCGTACAGCTCAACTGAAAACACAGTTAGGTTCGCATATAATATTAGTATGGATTGTATGAATATGTTGCGCCAGCACCAAATAAATTGGTAGCTCTATAGTTTATTGAGTGTCTACATAAACAACGTCCTACAAGATATGATTGTTTACAAATGTTTACAAATCGCTTCATTCGCTATATTCGGATTTCATTATTGACTGTTCATGTATCCTGTGAACAGCACCCTAATTCCGTAACACGCTATTGAAATAAATTAATGTGTGTGTGTGCTAAATGATTCAGGAACCTGAATCATTTTGAAGTATATTGCTGATCCATTGGTTCATATATTTAATAAAGTCGTCTGCTCAACAACGTAAATAGCGCGATGAATGTTGTTGAACAGTCAAAATGGAAGCCTTACCTACGGTTGGTACCCCACTGTACTAAACATGCGAGAGTTTGTGTGCATATTTTAAAGATGTCTGCTGTTATATTCCAGACTTTGTTCGTCGATCACCCTGCATCACATCCGATTGTGATCCTGAAGGATGTCACCTACACCGATCTTCGCACGCTGGTTGACTTCATGTACTGTGGTCAGATTAACGTGACTGAGGAGGAGTTGCCGCAGGTAAGCTAATCTGGTGGATCATCATCATCATTTCAGCCGAAAGACGTTAACACTTTCGATGCCAGCACCCAGGGTATGGGTCGAAAAATCATTCTTTCGTGTGCAACAACTCGCATCCGAATCGTCGCTTTAAGTAGCTATTGATGACTTCTGTTCATGCCCAGGACCCGACTAGCGAGACTACTTATAGCGACGACTCGGATGCGAGTTGTGGGCACACGAACGAATTATTTTTCGTATATGGCATCGAAAGTGTTAACTGCTGGAGGCCCTAGGCCTCCCCCAAGCACGACCACTTAACCGGTTCGGATTCCTGCGGCCTTCATCAGGTCATCGGTCCATCTTGTGGGAGGCCTTCCAACGCTACGTCTTCCAGTACGCGGTCGCCACTCCAGAATCTTACGGCCCCATCGGCCATCTGTTCTGATGGATGGAATAGAATTACGTTTATTGTCTCCTGTATTACACCTAGTAGTAGGTACACACATACACAAAACTATAATACCGGAAGCATAAGGTTTAAGCGTCAGCAATATGTTTAGATGACCATACATTAATACATTGAAATAGAAAAAAATGGCTTTTATGTTAGTTTTACTTTTTCATAAAGTAGTGACGTCACAGAAAGTAGTAAAAATTCTGCCTCATTTAAAAAAAAGTATTCTTAATGGTACTTTCCAAAAATAAAATATAACAATATAGATTTCTTTACGTTTATTAATAAACGCGAAATAATGCCAATATTGACACTACAAAAATTGTTTGGTTTCGCTGATGATTATACTAGTTGCAACTTTACACCGAGAGGCTTGTAGTTAAAATACCGTGTCTTATCTTTCCCCTGTGTGCTCAGGTGCTGGCCACCGCCAAGCTCTTGAAGATCAAAGGTCTGCACGAGATGCCGGACTCCACCTGCCTGTTACGTTCTCACGCTCCGGCCACAGAATTCCCACACCAAGGGGACTCGGTGGACTCAGTGCGTGACTCGCCAGCAACATCGCCTTCCAGTAGGCGCAGGAGGTAACACTCATATTTTTTTCTCCAACCGTTACTAACCCGAACCTTGGTGCCTCAATGGTCTAGGACCCGATTTACGAGTTTGTAGGCTGTGGGGTCGAACCCAGCTAGCGTAGCACATTAATCAGAATTATGCTAATCCAATCCTCTATCTATATAAATAAAAAGAAAAGTCCTGACTGACTGACTGACTCATCAACGCCCAGCCCAAACCCTTGGACCTAGAAAGCTGAAATTTTGCACAGAGGTTCCCTTTATAATGTAGACAAGGAATAAGGAAGGATTTTTCAAAATTCAACCCCTAAGGGAGTTATAGGGGATGAAAGTTCCGCGCGGGCGAAGCCGCTGGCAAAAGCTAGAGCTTCATATTTTCGAAAAATTGGTCTGCTCAATGACGTAAATAACGCAATGAATGTTGTTGAACTGTCAAAATTAAAGCAATTCCTACTGTTAGTGTTCCGCAATTACCCCACAGGTGTTATTTATTCTAGCATCACTACTGTCAAAATGTATTTCCTAGAACCTAAAATTCGAAGACATGTGACTTCCACCTCCCCGCCGTGGGATCGCAGAGAGCAGGTTTGTGGTCCAGCAGTGCAGACATTGTATGTTAGGGTGGAACGCCATTGTTTATTGTTGTCATCAACGTGAAAAAAATAAATCAAGGAATCGTTCGATTGCCTACCCATTTCTCAACTATGTTGGCGTCGGCTTCTGCAGCTGTAGCCGGATGCAGCTGAGCATGAAGCAACTGCCTATCTGACCTCCAAACCCAACCTTTGGTAAGACGGGTTGTCAGACTTTTGGACTTCTGACGACCAGTAATGACAGTCAAAGATCCACGAATGACAGCTGGGATCAACGGGATAACGTGCTATCCGAGGCACGAAGTGTTCTCGATATGTAAAGATGGTCACCCATCTATTGACCAACCCCGGCAAGCGTAGCTTAACCTGATGGAAAAAAAAATAACGTAAAAAAAATTAGAAACTACGTTTAGGTCTGTACTGCCGTTCACATAAAACTGGCATTGATTTCGGATAGTTATACTTAATTATTATGATTTTTATTCCTCCTGAAATATTTCAAGTTTATTTGAATATAATCATGTTGATTACCTAATATAGTCTTAAACATTTAAAATCATAACTTGAAAATCCTAAACAGTACGTACAAATAAAAAAATAACATCACTTTTTTCCGAAGAGACGTGTGCCTAGTGCACCCACATGTCGCTAGTTATGTTGAAATCAAATGTAGAGGAGCGAGCCTATTGCCATCAACTCAGAAATTCCAGGTAGCAAAAACCCAATAACACTGCCGGACTTGGGAATCGAACCCAGGACCTCGTGCTCAGCGGTAGCGCTTGCGACCACGAGACTAACAAGACAATCAAAAGTACATCATTATCAAAAGTGTTAGTATACAATGTGTAACATAATGAGGGTTTTCTGAAATGACGTTCACTAGGTGGCAGCACTGAGACGTCAGGTTCGGGTACCTGTCAAAAGTGTCAAAGCGCCTACGGACTGAATTGTGAACGAAAGAATGAAAGGAATGATATCAAATATTTTAAGTTCATTTTCGAACTGAAAGACCTCTTGTCATTGTGGCGCCAACTGGTGGCTTGAATATTCATGAAAACCTTCATTAACGCAAGACCTCATACACCCTATTAGAGTTTTGAGTTAAAAGCATAATACAATGACCTTAATAATATTCGACTCTTATTACGTCTCTATATTACGACTCTTTGACAATTCAAAGTGCCTGTAATTGGTTTATTTGAAATAAATGCTTTGAGTTTGAGTTTTTTTTTTTAAAGCAAACTATAATTATTTACAAAATAGCGTTGACAGCAGCATTCCTTATGGCATTTAAAATTGAGTCTTGTTACCTTAAATTAACTCTCAATTTCATTTTCTTCGTCTTCATGGGTCAGTATGGTAAAATACGTATATTTTGAAAAACATACCTGTATTCACTGAAATCGATTCAGTAGTAATTTATGAAACAAACTAGTTTTAGGACTTAGGCTTATTCTGTTACACCTTTTATATGTATGTAATAAGGTCACTATTTTGTCCAGGGGCATCGCTTCCCGGCGTTTCCATTTGTAACTTTTGTAAGACATTGGAAAATCATGACAATAGGGAATATCCATGTGTTTTTTTTTTCTATGCAAAATTGAAGCACAAACCCATGAAAAATATAAAAAAGTCTTTTTTACTACGGTTTGTTACTCAAAAACGTTATTAAATCTAAACAATTTTCTATTACACTTCATACGTGCGTTATTGTCGCGGCCATATTGTGACGTCACTTACCCCGAAACTGCTTTGCTAACATCTCTGTTGTAGCCCCAAATCACGTAAATTAAGTTATTTTTTGTGCTTTATTCAAGCAGTAATCGCACTTACTGATTTACCTTGTTGATTCAAGCAGTTTGCTAAGAAAGCATATTTATTGGTATGTCTTTTGAGGTCAATTCCGGAATTTTTGAAGACGATGCATTCCTAGCATGCGTTCCGTTCCACCAGAAAAACGTAAAATAAGTAATGTATTAAAAATTAAAGCAATTTGTTACTCGACTCCTATACACTGTATATTTGATTAATGAAAAAGTTTTGAATGACATGCGTATTTCCTTATGTCTAGGCGCCGGAGGAGTTCAGCGGGCTCCACACAACTCAACGTGGTGGAGACGGTGGAGGCCGATCATAGCCGCGCCGACGTCGCAGCTCAGACCGTGGAGGCCATCACGCTGAGCAGCGTCAGCAGCGCGTGCAGCAGCGGGCCGACACAGCGACGCCCGCGCGAGTACAACCAGATCCGGACCATCGACAACTCACAGCAGGTAGATGACGTTAGTGCTCACCCTTTTTTTTGGTTTGCTGTTTTAGTCCTCTCGATCTTGCTTCACATGACACAACATTAAAATCTCTGTGCTATATCTACAATGTGCAACTGAATTAATACACATTCATCATCTGCCTGGCCTTTTCCCAACTATGTGGGTGTCGGCTTTCAATCTAACCGGATGCAGTTGAATACCAGCATTTTACATGGAGCGACTGCCTATGTGACCTCCATAACCCAATTACTAGGTAGAACGATAGCTACCATTTTTCTGACGACCCGTAACGATTTTCAAAGCTCCACGAATGACAGCAGGGACAACGGATTAACGTGCTTTCCGAGGCACGGAGGGATCCTGGTAGGTGAAGATGGTCACCCATCCACGGACCAACCCCGGCAATCGGACAGATAGACACGCGGCGGGGGACTGTGTTTCATAATACGTGGTGACATTACGAATACAGTGTATGTATTATGGTTACATGCCCATAACGTTCCCACTGCTGGGACACAGAGTGGGCCATAACCACCACGCGGGCCCAATACGGGTTGGTCGATGTCGCATATCTTCGAATTTTTGGTTCTACGACATGCCGGTTTCCTCACGATGTTTTCCTTCACAGTTTGAGAGCAGTGGTGATGAAATTATTTACACAAAGTAGTGCGCCTGGCTGGGTTCGAACACACGATCTACAACTCGTAAGTCGCGGCCGTTACTACTGGGTCACAACTGCTCATTATTCTGGTTATAACATAATGTTCTAATTGGGGTGTATACATTTTCTGAGTTAAGCTGCACTATTACTACTAACATTTACGTGCACTGACTAGACAGGTACACCCAATCTGTGAGGTTCTTTCCTCAAAATACCATTTTAGACATCTACAGTCTTGGTCTTCACAAGTTCTGAACAAGATTATGTCTGGAATTTAAAAGAGACTGACCTCTGAGTTTGTTTCTGTCTTTCTTCTCAGCGTAGTCAAATAGGAAACACCCACCTCATCAAGTTTTTTTAATATGATTATGTGTTAAAGTATTTGTACAAACCTGCTTACAGAAATAAAATACTTCTTAAAAACTATGCAATGGGTTTTGATGTATATGTAATCTTTTTCGATTAGTTACTAGTACTTTCAGAGAAATTCAGTTCCTCAAAAATAATGTTACCAATAAAGTTGTGTTGCAGTGTTGAGAGATGTTATATATATGCGTTTTGCCTAAATTGAATGAATTTTATTTTGCCTTTACACTGTGATATCTTATCAGTCGATATATACAGGAATTATTGTAGTTAGTTTTAGTTAAGCTTTTGACACTCCTTTTAGATATAAACTTTAACTGTGCCAAAGTTCATACTCCTCTATAATACAAAGTTTTTGTTTGACATATTAATATACAAGGTGTTTTTTTATATCCCATAAATCTAGGGTATGAATGAGACCATATCAAAACACCAACTGGCATATGAATTATTTATCAATTATCATTTCTTTTTTGTTTTAATTTTTCGTACAAAATAATTCGACAAAGTCACGATTTTGAATGTAAAATACCCTTACGTGAAATATGTCAACGTCGCATTTTTTTGTCGTTGCATTTAGCTTTAAATATGAATTATTGCTTCGAATGAAGATGTTTTTTTTTTCTTTTTTATAGGGGTGGCAATTATTGACCTAAATTAATTATGATTGATGATATCTTCGAAACTATGCATGTTTGGACCACATATCTTGACAGTCTTAAAGACAACTACATAAAAGATAGCTTGGTCTCTGTGACATAATTATGTCAAACTATTCCTAGGGTTGTCAGGATGTTAAAAATTGTCGATAGAAATTATCGACGTTTCTTACTATTATCGATGATAATGTAACATATAATTGGGTTTAATTTTGGTTTTGGTTCTCTCGCTCAAAATATTCACGTAAGCGAATCACAAGTTCACGACTTTGACTGCAGTTTTCTTCGTTCTTTTTTGCATTGTGCCAACAAGAAACTAACAATAATAACAAACTAACAGCAATAGTAAAAAAAAACAAAGTAATGAGAACGGAAAACACGTAGCGTATACTAGGCGTCGGCACTCGTACTGAGGAGAATGGAGGTTCATATCAAACAAGATGGCTTAGTGTTTTTTTTTGTTTGTGGCCTGGTATGTTACATGAGTAGGAGAGATATTGGATTTTATTTACTCACTATTACTTTAGATCAAGTATGTACAAATGTAAATAATGTTATGATATTAAAATATACAATAAAATTAAAAGATAAATTAATTTTAAATTAAGTTTTATTTAAAATATCGATAGTTTATAGTCTGTGGTCACGATGATTATCGCCCATCACTAATTAGGTCGGCATGCCCATAAATTATGACATTGACAGGTACTGTCTTTACTATTACGAAATTCAGGACTTCATAGGCGTGATTTTACTGACAGCTGTTGCAGAGATCAAGCTATCATAAATGAAGTATAATTGTATATTTTTTACTTATAGAATATAACCCTAGAATTATGGGATATAAAAAAAACACATTGTATAGGTAGATTTAAGCTTTTTAAATTTTGATGTAAAGATTGTCAAAATGTCCACGTAACAAAAAGATAATTGATTAAATAAACAAGGGAACAGGAAGCGAACATTTTCCGTTAGCTGCGAAGATACCTGGGGCCTGTAGGACGTCAGCGCCATCTGGATCTAGAGAAGACGACATCACAACGCCTGCTGAGCTAAAGTTTTCGTGGAGTCCTCAGTCTTCAGGAATGTTCGCAGTTGGCAGCGAACCTTGTTGAATACTGAGGATTCTACGGAATAAGTCAACTGTCAAGGTGCTGTGACTGCTACAGAAATCGAAAATTATAACATACAGAAGCCATAGAAACGAGACAAGTCCCGAAGGAACACGTCTCTGACAAGTAGCTGGATAGCAATCCTTACAAAAACAAAGATAGATTCTCGTACACAAGCGTATGCAGATAAAATATCGAAAACGATGATTCAAAATTGTAATCTACCAGATGTAACAGAATTAACGCAAGACGTGAAAGTAGTTTGCTCCTAATTGACTACTGAATCGATTTCAGTAACTTGAAATGTGGATTTTTTTCAAAATTATGTACTTTGTCATACCTACCGCTAATGGAGCCAAAGAAAATTAAATTTTATTTCAAGGCAATGAGACTCAATTTGAAATGCATAAAGTAATGCTAGGGTCAACACGTTTTTCTTAATAATAATAGCTATTCAGTGTATGATACTTTTAACGCAATACTCTAATTGGGGTGTATGAGGTGTTGTGTTAACACTTTTGAAGAACTACACACACCACAGACGGCAGAATATGTTTTGATTTGTAGGTCGTGAGTTCGACCCAAGGCAGGCACTTAACTTTGTGTAAATAATTTAATCACTCAAACGGTGAAGGAAAACATCGTGATGAAACCGGGATGTCCTAAAACCAAAAAAATCGAAGACATGTAACATCAACCAACCTGCAGTGGGCCAGCGTGGATAACGACGTAGTCTCACAGAGAGGCCTGTGTCCAGCCGTGGGAACATTGTCGTATGATTATGCACTATTCATCATCATCTGTCCAGCCTTTTCCCAAATATACTTTACATATTTACATGAAAGTTACTTTATTTCCTACCCGCTGACCCGACAGACGTTGTCGTGTCTTAACTATGAATAATGAAGTCGCATTGGTATAATATTAGATAAGGTTAACATGGTCGTTAATACGGGAGGGGGCGGGGACCACGCCGCGTGGCTCGACTCCGACGCACGGGTGACGGGTCACGCCCCGGTCAGTCAGCTGTCAGTCTCGCTAGCGAGCGCACGTAACGCCGCGTCGTACCGTCGCTCATTTCTCGCGCGTACATTTTTTTTTGACTCGCTCGTTTATTTTATATTTATGTCAACTATCCATGATTTAAGTGACAACGGTGTTTACCCTTACATCCTGTATTACATAATCAGCCTATAATGTTTCAACTGCTAGAACACAGGCCACCTTTCGGTGAGAGGGTGTGTGCCAGAATCCACTACGTCGGCCTAGTTCGGGTTGGTAGGTATCACTTGTCTACGAAATTTTCGTTCTAGGACATGCCGGTTTCCTCACGATGTTTTCCTTCACCGTTTTGAGAGCAGTGGTGATAAAATAATTCACAAAGTAAAGCCCCTGTCTGTGGGAACCTACGAAATACAACTCGTAAGTCGCAGCCGTATATATGTAAAAACTATCTGCTGCCCGCGGGTCCATCCGCATCAATATTGTTTTTTTTTGTTTTTCACAAAAACTTTCACCCCTATTTAATACCTTTACGGGGGGAGGTTCGTAAAATCCTTTCTTAGCTGACTTCTCCTATTCATAATCTACCTCTGTGCCAAATTTCATCTTCGTACGTCAAGTAGTTTTTGAGATTTCGTGTTTAATTAGTGAGTGAATAAATTAGTTACCTCTCGCTTTTATTTATGTATAACTATTAACGTTTTCGTACACACGATTTTTTCAATGAAGGCTTGGTTTTTGTCGTATTGTCAAAAACAAAAAAATCATCATTGCATAATAATGACAATGATAATGACGTGTTGTGTATGTAATGTTTTTGCTGTGTACCTTTTGTTTCTTCTGTAACCATGAATTTAGCACATGGTTCTAGACTTCCTAGCGTAGATTTTTTTTGCCGGTTATAAAAAACAAAAAACTGCAGTTTTATAGAAAAGTGTAATATGTACTATGCGGTGAAAATAAATGGAACTGCGAATTTATTTGCGTGTCGATGTCCCTGCCACCCTTATACATAAGTATAGTACTTTGTTTGATAAGTCATACCATTATACCATTTATTTTTTATAATTCCAGACCACAGAACCAGAAACTATGAACGTGGATAACATCGGAATAGATACCTCGAGCCCAATAACCTTGTCTTCAGGTAACCAGTTTTCTTTACTTATCCCTTGTGTGATGGCTCATCAACGAATTGTGTTAACTACGCGGCTATAGGGATTCTGGACTCGTATCTATACATCTCACATACCTTGTACATAGATTCTTTACATAGAAATACTAAACACGTGTTTCAGGTTTCGCATATACTAAAAATAATGTTGTATATGAAAAAAAAAAACAAAAGTCCTATATTCAAACAAGGCTGCGAGTCAGCACTTTTTGAACTTGATTCTTAACAATAGTATGCAATTAACATTACGAAACACAAAACACTAAATTATGCGTAAGCGTATACAGAACTTAAAACCAAAATAGGACCTCCAAGCATAAAGGGTGTGCCGAGTTACATCTGCGATGTATTATGTTCATATAGCTGTAAGTTGAAGTCGTTAATGATAAACTAAAGTCCCCGTCACGAGAAGCTATACATTTTGTAAACACACATTCAGGGCCTGAATTCACTATGACCAAATAACGATTCCTTACTCGTAACCACGTCAATCACTCACGACATCTGCTAATATCGTATTAATAATATCGATAAATTGTCTTGGAACATACAGAATATGACATTTCGATTCCTTACTGTTCCATTGGTTTCTAAAAAACACGATATTGACGTAGTTTGAACGTAGTAAGATTCCACGGGGAATCATTATAACCATACAGAATTGGGGCCCAGGGTCGTGGGGCCCAGGGACGTGGACTTAGGACCTTGGAAGTATAATAAACAGTTATAGTAGGAGCGCCAGGGTCACCTGTGAAATTCATTTTTTTTTTACTTTTATTGCAATGTTGCAGGTCGGTGTCTGGTTATGTAGATTACAATATGATTTGCGATCATAAAAAATATGGCTTTATAAAGCTATAATCATTCAAATCACCAATGCAACCCTAAGTCACTATAATCCCATTAAATCACTATTGCATGAAATAGTCATTCAATGGGAAGTCATTTAATGGGATTCATGATTAATTCTGTAAATACATAATTGTTGAGTTCGCTAATCATGCTTTAGAGAACGACACTGACCTACAAATTGCAAAAAAAAAAAAACGTAAAAAAACAAAACATGGTCAGCAAGACGACCCGGCACCATGCAGCACCCGTCGTAATGGCAAACATTACCTAAGCAGCCAGGTTGTTCGGAGGCTATTCAAAATATCATCCATCATCTTAACCAATCAATCCAACATCTTAGTGAGCATCAATACAAACCATCTCTGGCTTAATGATACAAATAAACGAACTTGTATTAAGACTATATCTACGAACAGAATAAAAAACCTTTTCTCAACTTGGGGTCAGATTCCAGTGTAACTGGACCCAGCTGAATACCAGTATTTTAAATGAGCGCCTATCTACCTGTCCTCTAGGTAACACTATACTCAGACTCAGGAAATTTAAAATACAGTCTGTGACGATAATAAGGAAGACATAATCTTCAATACTGCGAACACTAGTAGTTCGGGACATTGATAGCATCTAGGAATCGAGTATTCAGTTACGTGTCTATTACTTGCTTTTGCCAGCGGCTTCGCCCGCTTTCAGGTGGGAGATTATCCCACAGGAACGTACCCACCGGGATAAAAAGTATTCTAATGTTTTAATCAAGGTCATAAACTGGATTAACACATAAGATACGTTTTGTTTTGCATAAACTTCAACTAACGACGACCCTGGTTTTTTTTTCGCTTTTGGTGACCGTACCATGTTCAGACACCGTGGTGGGGCTAGAGTGTGTGTGTATGTATGAGGCAGCTGAGCTTATGTCATGTCGAAAATAAACACAGTGGTAGCGTGACCGACTGCCCGCGGTATATCGGACGTGCGTATACGACCACTCGTGAAGTTGTAATGATTGCACCTAGACAGCTTAGCTACGCCGGGAGGAGCCTTCAAGTTACTTATCTAGATAAGAAAGCTGATTGCTACATCAGAAGGTCAACTAACGAACCATCAAGTTGCAACTGTTAGTATTTTAATTATCAATCGATAGCTTCCGCCCACGACTTCATGCGCTTGAAATTTCACGTTCCCTTGACTCACCGTAGCGTTGTATCGCCTGCCTGCATTTTTTTGTTTTCACTTTGCGTTTTTTCTGATTTATTTTTATTTTGGCTGGGCTCCTAAAGGTCGTAGCGTAATGTTAAATAACTCATAACCTTCCTTAAGAATTGGGCTGTCAAATACAAAAAGATTTTTTCAAACCCGACTAACAATTCCAGACATTAGCGCGTTCAAACAAACAAACTCCGAAGCTTAATTACATTACTAGAGATTTATGGTCGAACACTAAAACACAACTCAATTTTAAAGCGCCGTGAATGCTCATGCCTTCTCTGTCATATTGGACTGCGTTTTTAGCGAAAGAAAAACTTCGTTTTTAAAGTTAAGAGTCGTGTCAAACCACGGGAGCCAGTCAATCATTAAAATATCTTACCCTTTTCACAATAGTTAGTGCCATCACACATCGATGCATTAAATATCATTTAATTTTTATTTATTTTAAGTTCCGTAGATCTTAATTTAAAAAGTAGTTTTTTTTTTATTCAGTGTTGCTTTAATGTTGTAATATCTTCCTTCCCCTGGTCCCATTAGACATAGTCCTTGTCACCCTAGATATACAGATGATGACAACCCAACAGCAACCGTATTGTAACGAGGTTAAAGAACACTGTGATATTGTTAGCCTTGTTAGTGGCTGCAACTCAAAAGCCGCCTTATTGTAACGAAAACAAAGATCACTGTGATACGAAGCATTTACGCGATACACACGCGTTTACAAGAAATGCAAGTATGCTTCAGATTGCTGAAGCCGGTGCTGTCGAATTAGTCAACATAAACACGGACGTAATAAAATCGTGGCGGGTTTTTTGCGCGCACTGAATCTTAAACGCATTATTTAGAATTGAAAATCGAACACTGTGTTTTGTCGAAGCGCTGCGAGTCACTCGCGCTGCACTCTGTTGGATTCTCAATGCTCGGCTTAACACCGAAAGATGAATACAGAGCGCAATAAAATCCTGCCGCTTTCTTATTACGACCGTATGAATTTCGACTTATCCAGTGCATCATTTGTTTGAAAGTATCGGACACAACGTGTATTTTAAAATAGTCATGACAAAAACGTTCTGCGTTATCCCTACACTAGCTATGCCAGCGGCTTCGCCCGCGTGCAGTTAGAAAATTATCCCACGGGAACTATTGGGATAAAAAGTATCCTATGTGTTATTCCAGGTTACAAACTATATGTGTGCCAAATTTCATCCAAATGCGTCCAGCTGTTAATGCCTGATTGAGTAACAAACATCCGAACTTTCACATTTATAATATTAGTAGGATTTAGGATGCAGTTCGGAGACACATGAAATAACAAAAAACCTTTTTAATTGTGGTCAGCCCAAACATCAAGGACGTAACAATCAAAAATCACAACACAGGGTTAAACATCATCTGTTTCTCATTCATCTCAAACGTAACAATCCCATCATTTGCTTACATTCAATGCTTCATGTATGTCGTGCATGTACCGTGTATAAGTAGATAGTTTTATTGTCAATACAAAAATTGCGTCTCGCAATAAACTCACGTTAAAATATTGGTGTTCTTAGAATACTCCAATAAAAAAAAGTAACTTTCATTAAAAAAAAGTGATTAAATTAGCTGATATCACAGTATTACGACGTTTTACTTTCCAGGGAAGGGAGATCAATGAGAAACCGTTTGTTTAAAACTTTCAATTCAAAAACATGAAACTGTACCTACAGAAATTGATTAAAATGCGTACATTTATCTCTCTTCCCAGGAGGCCAGTGGACCATGATGGAGCACTCGTATCCACGGTACACGAATGCGTGCATAGGCGCCGGCGCGCTACAGCAGGACCCCGGCATGTACATCAACAACGTCATCAACAACCCGCAAATGGACGCCGATCTGAACTACGCGCAAGGCCTAGGCGTGGCTGGTCCCTCGCCCGGGTCTTCTTGCGTGGATGTCCAAGCCTCAGCTGAGCCTACCCCGTCCCCGGCCCCGAAGCGGCGCCGCACTACCAACCCACAGTCCGAAGAGAACTTCCAGCGCGCGCTCGAGGCCGTACGATTCGGGGGCATCGGGTTCTGCAAGGCGGCGCGCATGTTCGGGGTCAACAACCGCACGCTCTGGCTGGAGTACAAGAAGAAAGGCTACCCCAACAACCGGCCAAGCATTAAGAGCAGGATCAAACGCGAGCACACGACGCCTCCGCCAGAGCACAAGGAGGACCCGGCGCAGCCCGAGCAGCAGATGGCGCTACTGTGCCCGCAGCACCAGGTGCCGCCCGGCTTCCTGGAGCCCGGCGCCGCGCACGGCTTCCCGCTGCAAAGCGTGGCGCACAACTCGCCTCTCAACCTCCTCGGCGTGAACTTTAACTCGATGCAATAGAACGCGGCCTGCGGCGTGTCGGCCGACGAGTCCTACTCGTTGTGACAGGAGTGGCAAGGCGCCAACTACGGCCCGCAGCCTTATGTGGCGCCTTCGCCCCCGCACGCCGCATTCGTGCCCGCGCGGTACGATCAAATATACATGCATGTCGCGTTGTAAATATTACTTGGATAACGTTACGTATGTACTTATTATCAGTATCGGCTGTGGACTCCCGCTCTGCACTTACAAATCGTCTCGGGAAACGAGTTTGATACAAATGGCTCGTATTCCTTACATCATTACAACATCACATACAATGTAACAGATTTGTATGAATTTGTAAGTGTATTGCGCTGTGACTGAGGAGGTACCATCATGATTTCATAGCCAATAAATAAAAAAGCATTTTTTTCCATTTTTACAGCGAATAATTTTTATCAAATGATGAAACAGATAATGTACCAGCAGCACAGCTTTTCGGGTCGTTGGAAATCGTGTGAAGCTTAACTTTCTAATTGGTTAAGAGAAATGCAATAATTTTAGAACATTATTGAGTAACTGTAATCTTATCAAAGGAGACTGGCAATACTTATTCATAGATATACAACTTGCCCAGTGTCCACGAAATCGTAGTAAACATGGTATAGTGTAATAATATTATTGTGTAAGTAATGTTTATTGAATGAACTTCCTTCAGCGTTCCCTCGACCCCGACTAGGTGACGTCCACAGCCGCAGTATTGCCATAAAACAAAAACGTATTTTGTAGATCTCAATAGAACCGTAAGTTATAAACTGTTCGGTACACGAGTGTTTTTTACATATTATAGGGTCGTGCACAACCGTAGGTCTATAGGTCGTCGTGATAGCGAAGTAATTATGTGTAATTCCCACTTTATTTGCATCACTGGAGCACAGTTTCTGTAAGTTTGTCGATGTCCTTGCAATAATTTTAATAATATACTACGTTACTTTTAATTTAAAAGCAGTGGTAGCCCAGTGATTCGGTCTCGATTTACGACTTTGTAGGTCGTGGGTTTGAACATAGCGCTTTACTTTGTGTATTTGATTTCATCACCATAAACGGTAAAGGAAAACATCATGAGGAAACCGGCATGTCCTAGAACCAAAAAATCGAAGATATGTGACATCCACCACTGCGCACTGGGCCCGCGTGGTGGATTATGGCCCATGACTCCCTCTCACAGAGAGGTGGCCTCAGTCCCATCAGTGGGAACATTATAACTTGGTTGTGACATTGAATTTGATTGCGAAAATTCACAGACGTAGTATATCCTATCAATTTGGCCAAACCAAAGCATAATAAAAGTAAATAATTTATTATTCTAGTCAAGTACACCGATTTTCAAATATTTCATTGTCTTTGACAATCACTGCCTAAAACACTCAACCACGTTGGTAGATCATTCTTGTGTCGTTCAAAAGTTTTGTGGTGAGTAGAAACACCAAATTTTACATTAGAAAGAGAGGTTGAGATTTTTAATGTCTAAAGATCTGTGAAAAGGTGTGTTCAAGTTGCACGGGTCGATCGATCAGGTTAAACTACGCTTGCTGTGGTTGATGCGTGGAGGGGTCTAATCACATACCATGGCATACAGGCAACTGAAGGAACACGGGTGGATTTTAGTCAGTAAAAGTCTGACACGCCCTCCTGCACCCCCCAGAGCGGGAGGAGTAACAAAAATAGACCCCACTGTGCCTCGGAAAGCACAGTTACCAAGCTGCATCCGGTTAGACTGGAATCCGATCCTAACATAATGGTAAATGGTAAGATTTAATGGTAAATAACACAGGCTTGCTTCAAGGTCATGACGTCCTCTCTAGAATCTGACAACTGATTCTGGGGTATTTTAATGCGCTGATTACGAATATGAAGTAATTTTTTTTATATCACCTCCAGATTTTTCAGAAAAGCTACAGGTAGAAAATCGAGAAAAACACGCTTTTACTCAGTTTTTTTTAATTGCCTACTTTCTAATTTTTAAAACTATTAAAATAAAATAACAAAACATCGTAATCCTGAAATACATATAAATTTTCTTTGTGGTACCAGGTCCAATATCACGAAAGCTTCTGATGTGAGATTTTCTCTGATATTTCCGTTTTGGATCGAGTCTGTAATTTTATTTCGTTGTTTTATCACCATCAATTTCCCGGAAATAAAACAAAAAACAGTCTGGAAAATTTCAAAAAACAACTTCGCGGTGATATTTTAGAGTTTTTTTTTCTCTCAGAATCAGCCCCAGAGAGAAAAACCATTGTAGGCCTGTGTAATACACGTAAATATCGGCCAATAGGACCTTATCATACAATAATAATGACTTGAATATCACAACTCCCCCGTAGGGTCTTTTGCATCAAATACTTCTAATACAGCTAGTAGACAATAGGGTTTAATACCCATTAATGTAGGGAAAATGCCTTTGAAGCAAGAAGGTTTGTGAAGTTTCGACAAACAATTAGAATAATGATGTGATTTGTTGTTAGTTTGGTAGTGACGCAAGCGGGAAGTTGTCAAAATCACTGTGTTAGAGGACAATGGACAAACTATATAGGAACTGTGCGCAAATAATTAGCTTGTATATCCGAATGGCTGGTTTCACACAATTTTTATTCATAACTACCTCTATTTATAAGTATTTTTATTATTGTTTATGACATGATCAATTGAATTCTGTTCAATGTTTCTTAGTATTCGGATTCGTTTAGTAGTCACCTTAATCAAAGTACCTATAGTATGTATTTCATACTACATACTATTAATTTGAAGTGATAATAGAATGCCAGTAATGATAATTATTAAAAAAAAACGAAACTAAAGTATTCTTTGTCCTCATGCATTTACATTAGACTGATTTAAACTGCACATATCTTTTTTTAGGCGTGAACAAACGTCATTGGTAGCTTGCGGCGTGAGTCGACGCTCACGCAAACGTAAGGGGGCGTCCATTAATTACGTGTAGCAATTTTGGCGATTTTTCGACCCCCATCCCCGCTCTGGTGAGATGTCGTGAGGTTTGGTTCGACCCTCCACCCCTCCCCATAATCTTGCGTGAGATATTTCAAAATGCGTATTTTGAGTGTAAAAAAGTTAATCAATGCTTATGTGCTTTGAATTTATGCGTTACGTTTGGCTGGTTCGGCTCGGCAGCTCGGCGGTTTAACAATCGAGAAGCTACTGTGCTACTTTGTAGCGTTCGCATAGCCGCGATCAATCTTATTTTGTAGGAATTAGCCATATGTGCGAATAAACATGTTTCACTTAATTTAACCCAGTTTTCTCACAATTTTACATTATTTCTTTGCGGGAAAAATATAAATTACGTGTTATTTCCCGAGACCCCTCTCTTTCCACGCGAGATTGGGTGAGATTTGACTCGACCCCCTCCTCCCCCCCTAAATGCCCCACGTAATTAATATACGCCCCTTAATAAAACCGCGGCGGGATTTTTCACCCACTGGATTTTCAACTCTCGGTGTTGAATCGAGCATTGAGAATCCAACAGAGTGCATCTCCGCGTGTTGAAAATCAAACTGTTTTACTGTTCGATTTTCAACTCTCTGCAGTGCGTTGAAGATCTAGTGCGCGAAAAAATCCCCCAGCGATTTTATTACGTAACTCGGAACGTGAGCTGATAGATAGCACGTCAATTAGCTTGAACAGGAACAATATTACCAGGGATCTCTATCGTGTAAAGTAGTAAGCGTGTAATTATATTTCTGCATTTATAGTGTAAGATAAGGATAAGCGATGACCATGGCGGTCTGGGACGTAGCTTCGACTCGCGGGCGGCTCTCGGCAGTAGCGCGGTTGCGTCTATGTTATCTGCGTTATTGTATCATTTTTTTTTTACATTATTATCTATAAGTAGTTACACTCATCGGTAAATGTGGCCGAAGCCCTAATTTGTGAACAAATTAAACCTAATCAAAGGGTTTGTTTATATGAGAATAGGTGCCAATCAGCTTCTCTAGTTGGGTTAAGTGAATAAATTGACATGAGGCTAGTTTTAAAATGACTTGTGTAAAAAATTCCTAGAAAAGATAACGAAGTTACAAGATTTTTTTTACATTCAACCTATACAATTTACTTTTACTGGTTGATGTGTCGGTTGCAAAATATTTTTCTGATTGACAATTAAATGCTAAAACTAACACAGTTAGCTTAACTACTATTGAATTAGTTTTAGTTGTGTAAAAAATTAAATAATCGTTGAATTAGATGGTTTGTATAACTTGTTTTGAATTTAACGAACCTGAGTTACTTACACTACACTGAACTGCTTCAAGAATCCAATAGACGGATCTCCAAGCTTTTAAATTTAAAATGAGCCTTATGTGGAATTATTCGCATTTCTATAAAAAAAAAGAATCAGTTTTCTTACCAATAGTAGCATTTCTTTTGCCAAACTGGGCATATAAATAGATTCGTAAGTTAATTTTACCTGTGATAGCTACTTCCTTAAGGGATGATCTACTATGCAAAGCTATGATGATGGTCTTTGCTTCATTATTGTAAAGATACAAGAGTCTTAATTTTAACCAATAATGGTCAGAAAATTATAGTAATTGGCCACAAACCAACTAGAGATAGTTTGGTAAGCGTATAAGCTGCCACGATTCGTTTATTGAAAGCTGTGATTTTAAGTCAAACCGCCCGCGAGTACAATTTGTGATCTTGTCACTACCGTCATTTTAGAAGTATTACTTTTATTTGTTAAATAAACTAAGGAGTATTATATTTTTCTATTCGCCTAGACTTACAACGATAATAACCAGTTTCGTCGTTTGCGATCTCTGTAACTTTTTTTTTTGTAATTTAGACTGATTTTTGAAAATAGTTTAGTAGGTTTCTCTCGTATAGGCTGGCAACATAGCTGCTACGTATTGGAGGTCACTCAATTGTAAATAATAGTTATGTATACAGGGTGTCACTGACATCGACGCGCAAACTGTTAGCACGAATTTAACACATGATTCTAGGCCAAGCATAGAAAATTTTCATCGTTTAAAAAAATACCAACGGTTTCCTACAAAATGCAATAAATACACGGTCAAAATGTATGGAACAGCTTATAAAAAAAAGACGACGAAAATTTTCACCGCCGGGTGTTAAGAATCAAATACTGAATCCATGGAAGAACCTTGTGCGTCGATGTCTCTGACATTCAACCTATGATAAGTTATAGGTTCCTCTCTTCCTCGATTTATTTTAAGAGTGTTTAATCAATGAATGATGTGATTATAATAATGATTGACTTACAAAGGTTGAATTGTAAATAGATTGAGCCAGTACAACTACGACTGAATGCCACATAGATCTGTCGTCTCGCAATATTCGTCTTTCCGTACCCTAAGGGTACACACGGCTACACATCAAGCTATACATTTACAGTTTACGCTGATCTCGCACTGTACGGAAATTATATACAGTGCGAAATCAGCTTATACTGGATATGTATAGCTTGATGTGTAACTGTGTGTACCAACAGAAATCTATTAGGCAGTATATGCGCCCTCACAGCCCTAGTCGCCGCAAGAGACGCCCCGGGCGTCGGGAATCCCAGGCTTATTCCCGGCCACTAAAGGCACGGGCTTGCGGACGGCGAGTAAAGATTAGCTCGCTGTCCAGTAAGGACCAAGCCCGGGCCGATGGCGCGTTGTGTTCCACGCGCGCCTCAAAGAGAAGTCACCACCAACTGGTGGGGTCCGCAAGGGCCGATGCCTGCCAGGGGTGCGGGTTGTTCGAAAGATATACCGTGGCCTCTGGCACACAGGCAACTGAGGGAACACGGGTGGGTTTTAGTCGGTAAAAGTCTGACACGCCCTCCTGCGCCACCCAGAGTGGGAGAAGTTATTTGACGAATTCCCACCCTCAAAAAAAAAAAGCGGGTGGTCAGCGAGCTGTATCTCATGAATCGTAATAGGTAGACAGCTAAAATTTACACAGAGTGTGTATTGCAGCTATAACAAAAAAATAAAATAATGAAATAAAGTAACAAATTACACGGGGTCCTCATACAAGAAACGCGTCTCAAAAATTGTAGTTTTAAATATTCTACGGCGGTATTAAACCCGTCGTGTGTGAGTCCGACTTGCATTTGACCGGTTTTTTTTAATAATATTTAAATACTGCGAAGTAAAACGGTAATGTTTTGAAAGTTGGAGTATTTCTGTTTTAACAGATCGAAAACATCCTCACACTACATGTTTTGGGTTTTAGCAGGTTCCATACCGCTAACTTAAAAAAAAAAAACAAGTAGTACCAATGTTAAGAAATCGAATTTGAATAAGGTACCTATTATAGAAATAATATAATGAAGCCCATATTTGTAATTAACATTGTTCCTAGCTCCGATATTTATACTTCATGGCGATTTAATTATATGAAAAAAATATACTTGCTTACATGAAAATGTTGAACATAAAACTTGAAATAAATTTACATTTACTTTAATAATATAGAAATATCAGGATCGTCGATCTTAATATGGGTCATGTCATTGAACGGGATGATAGAGTTGTAAAATCAAATAAAAATCGCAATAATACCTACATCCCACAAATCATCAATTTCATAACAGGGGTATTTAAACTAAAGTGTGTGAGTTCTTTGGCAACAGATTCCTCCCTTACTTGTTCCTCCCGACCACTACCCGGAACTGGTCGGACGGATATTCTGAATCGGTCAGATTTTGATGCCCCGTTACACAAGGGTATATAAATATCAAAACCAAATCACTAATATTTTCTATGGTTTAATATTTTTTTGCATTTTGCGATAATTTAAATAAAACATATAATTGTATTGTTTGTGAAGGACATAATCTTGTCAGTAGGACTCACTGCACTGTTGATTTCGTGGTTTTTAATAGTAACCAATCCCCACTAAAGTATCTAACTTCTATTGGGATGTGCCGAATACATATTTTGTAGTTAGCTATATTTTTAGTATACATTATGACATCTTGTAACAGAATAAACGCAAGTTCTGAAACTAGTTTGTTCATAAATTGACTACTGAATTGTTTTAGTAACTTTAACATAGTTGTTTTGTATTTTACCATACCTTTCGCCGATTACGCCAAAGTAAATTCAAGCATATTGGAAGGCCATAACAATCAATTTTAAATGCATAAGATATGCTAGGGTCAACAAAATTTTCTTAATAACAACAGTTAGCTTTAAAAGAATAGTTTTGGTCAATGTATTATGTTTTAACTCAATACTCTAATTGGGTTGTATGAGTTCTTGCATTAATTATGTTATACGTTGTATGGGTGTGCTTCGATACGCGTACTGAAAACAGAACATTTTAATTTAACCTAACTGGTACAGATTTAGTTACAATTCAACCTTAAGTATCTCGAAAGACTGCTCAGAAATGGGGAAATGGATGTTTTCTGATATTTGTACAGCTGATGTCTATAATCTTATCTAATAATGTTGTCTTTTTTTAAACTATTTTACCAGTATTCGAAGTAACGAGTGAGCATATTGTTTAACATTACGCTTGCCAGTAGGTTATAAAGCTGGTCTTTTTGTAGTCATACACGCGACGTTTTGCCTAGTGCATGACTAGACCACTAGTGCTCCGATTGAAGAGCAAGAACTGTTTTCACATTTATTATGTTACATATAACCCTCTCTTTTTTCTTAAAGAAGTGCCATGCAAGGTGATTTCAAAGTATTAAGTTGGTCATAAAGTAAATGGCCGTGAAATATCGATGTTACCAGATAACAAAAATGAATAACTTACTAAATCTCGTGTGTGAGTAATGTTAGGTCGGTTAATACTTCTTCCCATAGGGTTACATAGGTGGGTTAATATTACGGTTGTAAATGTTGTAGACGTAGTTTTTCAGTACATTTCACTGAATGTAGTCGAGACTGTGCCTTAAGCAATAATAGAATGTTGAACAATAATACGGAAATTCCGGAAGACGTAGCGTTGGAAGGCCTCCCACAAGGTGGACCGATGACCTTGTAAAAGTTCAGGAATCCGCTGTATACGGGAGGAACAGAATTAGTCGAATTTTGGGAGCTTGGGAACAGAACTGGTCGAATTTTAGGAGCTTGGGGGAGGCCTATGTTGAGCAATGTACGTCTTTCGGTTGAAATTATGAGCAATAATTTCTAGATGTTACTGTCGTTAACCGTAGTCTACGATACTCACACACCAGACTGTGATCTTTATGTACCTACCAGTGTTTGTCGAAATAGTATTATTAATCATGAAATGTTTATATTATAATATTGCATGGGTTGTGTAACTAAGGGGTGACAATCGTGGTCATTATGAAATAATTAATACTTAAAACCAAAATAGATAATAATAATGAATAATTTTTAATAAATAATTTTGATTATTTTGTAATTATACTCTTTTAATTAAACCTAATCCTGTCCCATAAAAATAAATTAATATTTATTTTTCTATCATAGATCTATTATAACTAAGTAGATGAACATAAAGTTATAACAGCTGAACTGAAACATAAATGTACATTTATGTATATCCTTTATCGTGAATAATATACTGTATTTTAAATAGACATTTGCACACACACACGCACTGGATATATACGAGTCCGTTAACCATCTCCAATTAGGTATTAATGAATAGGCAAATTAATAATACTGAAGTCGGTATGATGATAATGACGCCATTTACCTGATTCATTTAATAACTTCTCGTTTAGGGGTTGGGGTCTTATATGTGCTGTCCTTTAATACGCTCTCATGTTTGATAGCATATCATCTTGAGAGCGTTAGCAAGAAGTGATGAATGACGATGTAAAAATAACATTATTTTTTTTGTCCCTTTATATTTATTTGAAGATCTGGATACAATAGTGAACAAGGATCCATAACTAAAATTCTATAATCAGTCAGCTCATCACGTCATCCGCAAATGTTTGACGGATTTGAACGGAACTAACATTAAAATGGGACCTGCAGCCCAAAGGGTGCAACCTGACCGCGGTCGATCGATGTCAGCTGTATTTTGTGACATAAAATGTATGAGATTACATAGAGGCAACGGTCGACGTGGATCGGCGCTATCTAGTTGTGCTCTAAGAAGTCAGGTGGGTCACATTCGACCCAATATTTTTATTGTCTACAAATATTACATAGCACAATCAATTGTTTAGCTTCAGCAAGCGAGGGCTCTGCAGACGGCTGGCGCCGGCGTTCCAAGCATTTTAAACGTCAGAAGCGGGTGCGCGATGAACTCAGCATTCGCAAGCAGACGTCCGAGCCCATCCCATCAACAGCTGCACGATCGGAGAGCCCCCCGCTGGAGATAATCACGATTGAGCCTGCTACTAATCCGGTAAATATTAGCACAATACACACATTAACTAGTAATTTTTGCCAACGCCAGATAAGGAAGCTCTGGCAAACTAAATTTTAAAAAAAACCTGTGGTGCAATTGCGTAACAGTCAAAATCAAAAGTAATTTATTCGAATTAGGGGGTGACCATTAATTACATGAGGCAATTTTGGCGATTTTTCGACCCCTACCCCCGCTCTGGTGAGATGTCGTGAGATTTGGCTCGATCCTCGCTCCCCCTTTTCCTCATAACCTCACATGAGATATTGTAAAATGCGTATTTTTAGATTTGGCATGGACAAGTGCAAGCCAGTGCCAACACCAATTTTAAAGAAAAACAATACTCAGGTTGAGGAATCTACTACGAAGATATTTCCATACCGTGAAGCTGTTGGTGCCTTGTCCTATTTGATGACAAGCACAAGGCCTGATATTGCTTATGCAGTAAGCGTTGTGTCGCGAAATTTGGAGAAACCAACAAAAGAGAACATCCTGAACGTAAAAAGAATTATGCGGTACCTAAAAGGAACTATAGATGAAGGTATATGTTACAGGACAGATAATGTTCATAGTTTGGAATGTTATAGCGATGCGGATCATGGTGGTGATATGGAATATGCGCGATCTACATCAGGCATTCTCTGTATTTACGCTGGAGGTGCTGTTTCTTGGTATAGCAAACGGCAGAGCACCGTTGCAATATCCTCGACAGAGGCGGAAATTGTAGCAGCCAGCGAAACCGCCAAAGAGATTATATGGTTACAGAAAATATTAAAAGATCTTACTGGTGCTAACTGTCCTGCGACCCTAGGGGTTGACAATGAAAGTGCAATAAAGCTGGTGAAAAAACCTACAGAATTTCACCAGAAGACAAAACACATCAGGATAAGATATTTCTTCGTCAGAGAATGCTTACAAGATGGAAGCATGGTAATCAGCTATGTGCCAGCAACCAGACAGATAGCTGACATGTTAACAAAACTGCTATATGGGCCCAGACTTGAAATGCTAAAGAAGATGGCTGGCATTATTATCATCAACAGGGGTGGATGTTGAGGAATGCATACTCTATGTTTGTGTTGCCTAGCAACATAAACTGTTAGTGAAAAGTCATCCGATTCATTCGTTTTTATAGACTAATATAAATATACTTTGGGGAGTTTTTGGCGGGATCGGGTTGGAACATGTCGCACGAATTTTCATTTTCATGAAATTTAGTGAAATAGCGAATTAAATTGTATAATTTTGGTAGTGAATTATTCAATTTAGTTACATGTGTTTGCACAAGTGTAGTGAAGGTGAAAATAAGTGACTAACGTGGACTTTTCGTGTTCCCCCAAAAACTCATGTTAGGTTGTTGTAAAGTTGCTACCGCTTTACAATAAGTTTGACTTGACTGACTAAAGACGACTATGACTTTTATGTAACTTCGTGCCCGATATCGGGCCATTTACTTGATCGAAAAGAAAAATTACTTGACACTGGCTAAATGCACAAACCGTGCGAAGCCAAAGCCCAAAAAAAAAAATTAAAAAAAAAATATACTTTTCTCATATTAACTATGTTTTCCTATTCCCTCGCCACCTAACTTTAACATATTTCACTAACATAACCACCTTTCAAAATTAACCTAAGCCTTGCCCTTGAGTTGAACGCGCCAAATCGAATGTTGGTACTCTGCATTATTCACTATAATAGCTTCTGCCCAAGACTTCGTCAGCATGAAATTTCTTGGTACCCGGATCCACCCTGTTGCATCGCATCGCCTGCCCGTGCTGTTACTTTATTTTCGCCTCTTAAACGTCAGAAGCGGGTGCGCGATGAACTCAGCATTCGCAAGCAGACGTCCGAGCCCATCCCATCAACGGCTGCACGATCGGAGAGCCCCCCGCTGGAGACGACCACGATTAAGCCAAACCGGGTAACTATTAGCACAATACACACTTTAACTAGTAATTTTTGCCAACGACAAACACAAGGAAGCTCTATCAAACTAAATTCAAAAAAACTGCGGTGCAATTGCGTAACACAGTCAAAATTAAAAGTAATTTATTCGAATTAGGCTGAGAAACAGCACTTTTCGAACGTAAAAATTACATAAGACAGTTCCACAATATGCCCGCACTTCCTGGTGCTTTAGTTGAGCAGACGAACTTTTCGAATATATGAAACAATAGACTAGTAATAACCTTCAAAATGAATGAAATTCTAATTAATAGTGTTTCACGCAATCAGGGTGCTGTGCCAAAATTAAACTTAATGTAGGCTAAGATTAACATTAACCCTCTTATTTATAAACGTTGCTTAAAGCTAAGAGACGGTTAAATTTCAAAAATGTATGGTTAAACAGACGCTAATCATTGTTTAACTTTAAGCAATGTTTACAATAGCAATAAATATCGGGGGTATCATGTCGCTAACAAGAAACACAAAAATAAGACACAAGGACAGCTTTATTATTGTCTTAATTAGTTTGCTTGGTAAAGTGCATGCTCATAGTATTTTCATTTCGCCTTCGTTATTTTAAATCATTGAAAATAAAAATAAAAAGCTAACTTAAAAATATTGCACTATCACATTAAGAATGAGATTTTCTCGAACATGATGCCTACCTAGCCATATTTTGTTTTTAAACAGTGCCTATATAAATAAATCGATGGTTCTTATTATCAAATCAAATCAAAATATTTTATTTCACATAAGCCTGCATGGGCACTTATGAAACGTCAGAAGCTAGGTGCACGGTTCCAATTTGTCGCTTCCTATGGAGAAGAGCCGGCAAGAAACTCCACGGTTACTCTTTTAAAAATAATTGGTTTTTACAATGTTTCCAAATTACAGTGATAATAGGTATGTGAGGACAGTGGAGGCCTGTCAAAAAGTACCAGGTACTTAGAGGAATAAAAATACAGAATAGAAAATCGTCTACAAATCTAGTCTCTAAGGCCTACAACGTTCTCTCATTCACGATATGTAAAAAAAACTACCTATATAAAATGGACATAGTTGATGGCAATATGATTTCCATGACAATCACTAATAATAAATAGTCGAAATTAAAATTGATATATAATGTCAAATAATGACGAGAATACGAGTATGTCAGACATTGTAAAAAATAAAAAGAATAAAAATTTGCATTGTAGTTTGGGAGGGATATCCATGAGGGCTATCATAGTATTTTCGAACAGAACCCGAGCATAGCATCTAAGATGAATGCCTTTCCACTATTGCAGTCGTTTTTGTGCGTTGAGTGAAGAGTTGCAGGGAAAATCATACAGATACATTATATAGTGCCACTATGACGTAAAACGTACCGCACCTAGACGTTGTTTTTTGTTTTCATCAATGGCGCATTCCTTCAAGTTAGAGAAACCTTTACAGCGATTTGTGCAATACTTTGCACAAGTAGGTGCTTATGCAACGTGTAACATAATTAACGCAAAACCTAATACACTCTAATTACTGACTGGTATAAATACAACATCCTGACAAACCGTCGGACAGTTGCCTACCAAACACAACACCCGTCTGGTCAGAGGATCCTCCCTTTTTTATAGAGTATGAGTGAACTTTACATCCTGTTCCTCATACCTCTAATGTCAGCGCAGCCTTCGTGCAACTACTTCAGCGTGACTTCATTATCATCACTTCCTCGAACTTTTGAGCGGCGAGTCACACAGCCAGCCAGCACCCACGGCTGCAACGGGTATCCTGACCACCTGCATGTAGCAAACCGCATGCCTGGTCATCCCACTTACAGCCTCAGCAGCAACCATGGCCCAGCACACTGCACTTTCGGCTAGAATACAAGAAAAAGCCCTCAATACCTCTCCTGGTCGATGACAGCAGTCAGCCTCAACCCGGCGCTGTACCACATCCAACTCACTGGAGCATAGCGCAGCGCCACCCCGATTCACTGGGGAATCACTGCAGACGGTTCCGACTCACCGAGAACTATGCGGAACCCGGTTCCGACCCACTGTACCTGTGAGACTTGAAATACTGTTTGTACTAGTTGTGGTAAATCCGGCTCGAAGGACCGAAACTTGTAGGTACGGGCAGTTTGTCCATAGACTAAAACGTACTATGTATCTTGTTGATGGGAACGAATCACATGAAATGTTTCATTTTCAGCCTTTTAATGTTGCCACTGCTGGGACACAGGCCTCCTCTCTGTGAGAGGAAATTACATGAAATGTTTACAGGAAATAAAATCACTATTTTAGTAATTGATTGCAGGGTTCATCAGAAAAAATATTAAAATAAATATACATAAAATATGGTGGGTGCGATAGCTTATTCAGTGAATATAAACAAGTAATCGGCGAATTAGCAAATGCTTCTTAAGGTAAAAACTAAAATAATATATTTTATATGTCAATGCTTGTTCAAATAATGAAAAATATATTTTAAGACATTCGACATTTGGAGGACAGCGTCGGAGTTAAAATGGCAAAATTATTTAAAACTGCAGTATGCACATAGATTGTCAAATGAATATGGCATACCTGTGACTGACACGATCTGAACAAATTATCCCCACTAGTATAATTCTCAATTTAAAAAAAACCAACATTTTGTTAGCGCAGTTGTTTTTAAAGCTAAGTCACAAGACTCCCGGAATAATAGATTTATAGAGATTTTTTAGCCACATACTCATCCACATACATCCTTTACATGAACAGAAATAAATGCTTACTTTTATTTCACTAAGAGAACCACCTTTCAAAAGCAACCTAAGCCTTGCCCTTCAGTTGAACGCGCCAAATCGAATGTTGGTACTCTGCATTATCCACTTTAATAGCTTCTGCCCAAGACTTCGTCAGCGTGAAATTTCTTGGCCCTCCGATGCACCCGTCGCATCGCATCGCCTGCCCGTGCTGTTATTTTGTTTTCGCCTCTTTTTTAATTTTTATACCTCGTAATATAGCTGAAGCTGAGTAAGATGAAAGTGTATTATTCCCCGTATTTTGTCCGGTTAATGCTATTCTAAAATTTTGAGATAAATGTTGTCAAATTTCATGTTCTTAGATGATTTTTTTAAACGATTAATAAAGTTCTTCCTTTAACTTTTAACTATTTCTTGTTTTCGATAATTTGGTTATATGGAACGGTGTGTTTAAAGGTATTAAGTACCCATGGGAAAATAATGAAGGTCATTTAATTTGAGAGTTTAGAGAAAAGTGACAAAATGTAGCACATTTTCAAAAATAAATGAAATTTTGGTTATTTGTAATTCCATGTCGATCTCAATGACACCCTGTATAGAGTGGCCCACGAGACGACGTCCAAAGTATTTTTTTACAAGCGTCTTCGAATGGTTTCACGAAAAAACATGTAAGTTCAACGATTTTATAGTTTAGGAGGTAGACGGCTTTTAATATTTTATTGAAATTCTCACTTGACTGCAGACTTTTATTTTTCTCTTCCTGTGTTGTATTTTTTGCAAATGAGTATTTTTTAAATTATAAATGCTTAAATAGGGTTTTTTCCAATTTATTATAAACTATTATAATTTGAAGATTGGGACGAAATATGTAACAGACAAATAAAAGTAAATTGAATTATATCCATTTTCTCTATTAAAAACGATTTAAATGAAATGAATTTATCGTTGTGTTGAATTTACCGCCAAAACGCTCCTTGCGATGAATTTTTATCACGTGACCATACGTGACGTCAACTTTGTGTAAACTAAACTAGTTATTAAGTAAACAAGTGAATGTCGAGTTTATAATTAACAAGATTTTAATGGATAGAAAGTGATATTACTGGTGTGCGGTGCCACTGTGCACCAATATTTCTAAAACTGCGTCAAACTAAGTATTTGTGCCAGTGCCGTTTACACAAAGCTGACGTCACGATGTCACGTGATAAAACAGTCATCGTAAGGAGTGTTTTGGCGGTAAATTCAAAACAACGAAAAATAAATTCGACGTTAATCGTTTTTAATTGAGAAAATGGATTTAAATAAATTTATTTTTATTTTTCTGTTCATTAAATCGTCCCAATCTTCAAATTAAAATAGTTTTTATTAAATTGGAAAATACCCTATTGTGGTTTACAGTACGACCGATGAATAGTGGCCAGTCTAAACATAGGCTCTTCGAATTTTCGCGCATGTACATGCTCACTCATACTTGCGTCGTGTCATCATTTGGTTACTAAAAATATTTATCACGCAACCTTCTGCGCGAAGTTCGGACCGGCTAGAATTCAACGGCCGTATTGTACGATGGATATAAAATACTATCTGTCTAAACATCACCCCAAGTGACTAAACATTCGCTTGACAAAACTCTACCTAAATTTGCAGTCTTAAAAAAAACCGGTGGCAATGGCCATAAAGAAGTCTTAAAACTTCTACGGACCCTAATTTTTCAAAGCAATACAAATAATAAGTACTTTTTGGAAAATTATTTGATATAATTGGATTTCCTAGGTAAGGCAAAAAACATTTTGTAGAAAATTTTAGTATTGTGTGTTTCCACTTGAAGTAATCCATTTTATTTTATACTCTTCCTAGCCAGCAGTAGTTTTCGTCGAATATGGCCAAGGTACGTATTCAACTTTGGTAGCAATGCAAATAATATTTACTGTAGGCTACTCCCACATCGCGTCAACGAGAATGGTGTGGCGTAAATAATTATTTCAGCATAATATGAACTTGTGAGTGTGTGTGTATGAGGGTGTCTGTTTAAAGTAACATCCGAGGACGTGCGTATGAATACACAAGGCACAACCGAGGACCTTTTCCTCGGACCCCGCGATCAAGCTATTGAGCTATTGGAATTAACAGGGTTAGTGTCCATCAGTCCACTCTTAGTTACCAGGCTTCATAGCTCTTCAGGGTTGTTCGATGCTGCAGCCGATGATCCAAATGAATCATTTGAACCTCAAAATTACATAAGACAGTCCCCCAAAACGCCCGACCTCCACTTCCCATGTTTAGTTAAAAGACTGACTCTGGTGTCATTGTCAAGAGTTGACAAAGCACTGCTAGGGTATAGAGTTAAACAACAAAAATATTGGCCAAAATAGTGTTAAAAATTTATATGAAGTCGACAATAGCAGAATAACTCCATGCATCGTCTCATATCTGCCGTAAATATGCTCAGAAATGAAAAAATCCCATTCGAAGAAAGCTTGCATCAAAAGGAATGCAATGAGCCACAAAAATCTCGTGCCGAGTAAATACAATAGCTACGGCAGTGACTGAAGCCTTTAGAAAATCTGTTGCAGAAACCAAAATAGTTTAAGATGTCGTCTAATATTGGCCGTAAATGTGCTCAGAACTGAGAATTATCATAATCGGTAAAAGCTTACTTCTTAAGGTATGTAATGAGCCTACTAAATCTAGTATCGGTGAAATACAATGGCTACAGTAGTATCGGGAACTATAGGAAAATTTGTTACAAAACCCTACGTAAAAACATACTACAATCGAAGAAAGTTTACATCATAAAAAACACCATAAGCGTACGTTTTCACGAAAATGAACGGCGCGTACTCGAACTGCGTCTACTTATTTTTTTTTAGAGGGTGCCCGTTCTGGCACGAACTATCAAAGGTCCTCGTAAATGTGTCTGTACAAACAAGGATGTGTGGTTGTTTGTGCCTAGTGTGGTGGGGTGTCAGTGTAAATGCGGCTATGTGTTATATAATATTACGCAATGTGTGCAAGCAAGTGTTCTGTCTTTTGATAGTCTAATGGCTGGAGCCAGTCCGTGCCCCACTTTTGTCTGCGGAGCCCTCGTTACACTACGCTACGCCATCCACACGTTTTCATGTTCATACTACGCTGCGGAAATAATCTGATTGCTTAAGTCGCTTGTGTTAGTGCCAATTACCAGTGCTTCTCCATCTACCCTTCACTAAAGACTGTGTGTAGTGCGTGAAACAATAAAAAAAAATGTCTTAGCATAACCTATAAGAGTCTTACGTTATTCCGCTTGGACGCCGTTCACGTTGAAGTCGTTCACCCACTTCACAGAAAATGTGAGTACACAGAGTTACACATCGAGCTATACATTTCCAGTTTGCGCTGATCTCGCACTGTACGGAAATCCAATGCGAGATCAGCATATACTTTAAATGTATAGCTTGATGTATAGCTGTGTGTACAAACTACCACAAAATTGGTGGCGCCGCCGTTCAGAACAGTAGAACAAGTAATACCACAGGAAGCGATAGTAGCGATTCCGCAAAGATCGCGAGCATCAGCACACAGAATGGTATAACCAAGAGGCGATATCGGATACAGTGAACTTAGGGCTGGATTTTGATCCGTAGTTAATTCAACCAATAGTTAAAAATAGTGGTTAATATAAACTAATGGTTAAAGGAGATGGACAAAAGGTGCCCCACGGAGTACAAACATTTTATTACAGTTCATTTGAATTTAAAAATTAAGTATTTTGAATAAGTTTTCATGCCTTATAGCAGAAGTGGAGAAATAATCATAATTAATTATGCTTCAATCATATTAATAAAATTGATTATGCAATACAAAATTAACAAAAATGAGAACTGGGAAAAATAATAACTTAACGCATAAGAGGAAAAAAACAATACGCATAGCAGTTCTAAAATGTACCTACTCATAAATTATTCTTAACCTAAATATGTATATAAAAACATAATTTTGGTATGTTTTCTTATTATGTAAATTGAACCATCTATGATTTATTTAATCTATGTTAGTGCAGTTACGGATATGATTTTTTCCATTTACTACTGGCAGCACCGCCGACAAATGTCAACTGTCACAATAATCGTAATTTGCTGAAAATACTATTAATATTAAACGCCTGGCGCAGATATTAATCTACATAAAATACCTTGGCATTAAAAGTAAAAATCAACTTTATGAAACCTTCATATTATTGTCCCCTACTGCTGAGCAATATGCACCTTTATAATCTTGTTTATCGAAGATCAGTACTATTAAATGGCATAGATTTTATATTTGTACATTCTGGGATACAGCCCCATACAATTTTTGGCGATGTGCTTTTGGTAAAATGTGTTTTTGATAAATTCTTAGTTTATCCCATGTTCAAATAATTAACTGGTTAGTTAAAAATGTTAACCACCCAACGTTAGAGGGTTAAACAATATGGTGGATGGTTCTCTCCCACGTATGCTTTGGTTCAGCGAGGGCAGGATGAATAGGCAAGAAGTTGTGATGGCTTTGAGACTCCGATCCGGACACGTTCCTCTCATCAGTTTTGGATTTATGATACGCAAAGTTGAGTTACCCAATTGTTCTGTCTGTGGAGTCATAGAAGATGTGCATCACATCTTGACTGAGTGTGGTCGTATTGGAATCCAAAGATGTCAAGCGTTCGACAATAATATTAATTTAGGTTTCTTTAATAGCGTTCTGGCCTCACCATTGCCAGATGAGGCCAGAACACTTTATCATATTGTTATTATGGGTATAAAATTGCGGGTAAGCTAGTTTTGTTATACTTATTGTATTCGATAATCGGGGTGACATATTCTTTATAGAAAAAGCCCTGTAAATAAATAAGATTAAAAAAATAAAATATGGATGGTTAACTCAAGCACAAAATCTTTTTTGTACAAGTTATTGTATTTCTCCTGCTACAACTGCTTTGTGCAAAGGTATTTTGTTACTTGTTTGATTGTTGCCTGTTTCCTGAATTTATTAAGAAGTTGCTTGGCGATTAATGTGAAAATTCGTGACCAATATTCACGGACTGAAAATAGCTGCATTTCAATATCGTGTTATTTTATTACATCATTAATGCAGCTTGACCTTTAGACTGATTTTAATTATTTTGGTTACGTTCACTAACTGAGGCTAGTTTTATTAAATATAAAATCTTACCCCCAAAAATCATAGCTATTTTTAGGAAATGATTTCTCATTAGTTACACTGGCAATATAATGTATTAACCAATGGTAAAGATTGACTTTAGTTAAAATAGATATTGTAAAACGTAATAGCCCTTTAACCATTAGTTAATCTAACTACTATAGATATATACTATAGACTATAGTTAATCTAACAAATTGTTATACGGTTCGACCATAGATCAAAAACCGGCCCTTAATCTACCTGAAAGAGCTCTAATATGGACACCCCATTGCAATTTTGAATCTAAAGTAATTCCAGCATCCTTTATTTTTCTTCTTTTTGGTTGGAAAATCATCAAATAACTTCTCCCACTCTGGTTAGTGCAGTAGGGCGTGTCAGACTTTTACTGACTAAAACCCACCCGTGTTCTCTCAGTTGCCTATGCGCCAGAGGCGACGGTATCTCTTTCGAACAACCCGCACCCCTGGCAGGCATTGGCCCTTGGGGACCCACCAGTTGGTGCTGAAATCTCTTTGAGGCGCGTGTGGAACACAACGCGCCGTCGACCCGGGCTTGGTCCATACCGGACAGCGAGCTACCCATTACTCGCTGTCCGCTAGTCCGCGCCTACGGTGGCCGGGAATCAGCCTGGGATTCCCGACGCCCAGGGCGTTTCCTGCGGCGACTAAAGCCGTAAGGGCGCATATAGGTACTGCCTCTTCCTCACGTGCGCCGTCTCCCTTTTCGCAAGCATTACTGCTTCGCAGAAGGAGGTGACGGTTACCCATGCACTCTCGCTCCGTACCATGGTCTGGACCAGGGCCGGACGCGAGAGATCGCTGCCGCCTATTGCCTCCACGAGGACAGGGCGATGCTCCACCCAAGCCGGGCAGATTTCCACCGTATGCTCCACCGTGTCCTCAGGACAATCTTCGCAGTGGAAATACCCGCGCGTTCCCTCCCGCCTTATGCGAAATAGGAATCTCCCGAAACAGCCGTGTCCGGTGAGGACCTGCGTCAGGCGGAAGGTAACGACCCCGTGGCGCCTCTCAATCCACTCCTCAAACAGGGGACTTACCGCCGCAATCGTGGCGTGCCCAATTCCAGTAGGCCTAGCAGGACGCTTTATAGTTACACTCTTCAGTAGAGTAGAAATCGCTTGTTTACATTTCTCGGTACAAAACTGTCAACTGTCTATACGGAAACATCGTTTTTGTCTACTCTTCCGACGACAAAACGCTTATCTACGGTTCAAGTGCTAAGCCTACTGGGAATACAGTTACCGAAAAAGCATCTAGTTTCTTGCCATCAAGTTAAAATTTAAACCTACTTGTTGGTAATGAGAACATTTAGTTTTATTCGCATTAAGTAAAACATTACTTATTAGCTGCAAACCATTTCGAAAGCTCAGCCAGACTATTATTTACATGTAAAACATCCGTATCTTTTCTATATATTTAAAAATAAGGGATGTGTTATTAGATGATAGCTATTAGATGATAGCTATTAGAATGATTTCCGACAATTTAGCCTACATGATGGCTGCGTTGACCACAATACACAGATCTGTAAATTACACCACTACGGAATTCTTGGACAAGCTGCTTAACTTGTTCTTTCCTATCTATAAAAAAGGCAGCAAAAGTAAATGTTAACGGGGCGACGTCCTCGGGGTCTCCGTTAAGATGGGCGTGCCTCAAGGTTCAATTCTTGGCTCTTTCTTATTTCTAGTTTATATATTAATATCACAGATCAGTGTATTGTGGTCAACTCAGTCAAATACTTTTGAGAGGTCACAGAAAAAGCCAATTGCATCCTGAGACTTCTCCCAGGATTACAAAATGTGACTGATGACTCCCTCGTCAGTTGTCGACCTAACTCATCTTCTGTTCTAGCATGATTTTTTCATAGATTTTGCTCAATGCTCCGATGAATGCGTGATGAGTTAAAATGTGACAACATCTGGTCTAGCATGATTTTTTCATAAATTTTGCTCAATGCTGGAAGCACAGATATAAGTCTATAATTAGAGGCATCACTCTTACTACCCGATTTGAAAATTGGTACCTACTCTACTATTTTTCATTAAATCAGGAAACGTACCGCTGTCTAAACATTGATTAAATATGTCTGTTAGGACAGGGGCAATTGTGACAATTGTATTATGAAACCTTAACGGAAATCTCCCAAAAGTCGTCAGTGTTTTGTTATGGTAAGACTTTTATACACATTTTTTATAATTGAGGTAATAGAAATGGTGTTGAATTCAAAATTTGAAAAATCCTTACTGAAATTTTCTTTAAGAATACTCATTGAGAAGATTCAGCCGATATAGATGATGAGGCGATAGTTTTGGTAACCTCTATTAGGAAGTTGGTAAAGAAATTTACTAGTGTCTGTAACGTTTATAATTGTGCATAAATTGTCTATGCATGATAATGTAGTTACTGATATTTCAAAGTGTAAAGTCTAGTGAGATATTACCAAAAAAAAAAAATGGTCGTCCGCTCCTCAACTATAAATAAAAGCTCAATATGCTATGGGGGTGTTTCGGGAAGCCCTTGGAGAGAGGCTTTCGACTTTTGGACTAAGTTTCACGGGCGACCCTGTACATGTCTGGCAACAATGGCTCAATCATTTACTAAACAAAGATTGAACAAAGAATATGAAATACGATTTCAGAAGTGCAATATATTACCAGTTGTCATCATAATAAAAATAACAATGGTTCTTGAACAACATACCCCTCACATTCATTAAAAAAACACAAAAATAAATAGTGCAAAACTACCTAACCCGATTTGCTCAGCAAAAGGAACTAAGTACATGTGCCACACATTGATACTATACTGATATTGCTAGCGGGACGAACGGGAATAACTTATAATTTTATTTTTAATTCCCGTTGTTGGTTATTCAATGTTGGCTCAGTTGGGAGCTGTGGTGGCCTAGTGGTAACGGCCGCGACTTACAAGTTTTAGGTCGTGAGTTCGAACCCAACCAGGCACTTTACTTTGTGTAAATTATTTAATCAGCACTGCTTTTCCCTCTCACCGAGAGGAGGCCTCTGCCGCGGCAGTGGGAACATTATAAGCTGATTACGTATGTTATGTATCTGGATTTTGGTACCATATTTCATCCAAATCCTATTAGAAGCATAATACCAATGTTTGAAATACTTTTGTGAATTCATGCAAGCCTAGTACTTTTATTATGTTACCGCTCAAACATTGTACACATAGGGGTATATTCTTAAACGATGATTAGAGATGTTTAAACATCAAAAATGTATCGTTAAACAGTCGCTATTCACTACATAACTTTAAGCAACGTTTATAAATAAAGGGGATAATGTGTCGTGGACAGAATACCGCCTTGTGTGCATGCAGCGTACGACTGAGATAAAAAGTACCCTATGTCCAGGTCATGGTCTATCCATGTGCATCCTTTCAGCTGCTTCAGCGTGAAAGCGTAACAAACAAACTCACTTTCGCATTTATGTTATTATTTATTAGTTAGGATAAATAAGTAGTTTGTTCGCCATTGAATAACCAGACTCATATTATGTAAGTAGTGAACAGTGGAACAACGGAAATTTAAAATAAAATAATAAATTATTCCCGTTCGTTCCACTAGCAATATCAGTGGGACGGGAATAAATTTAATGTTATTTATTAAATTCCCATTCGTCCCAACAGTGGGACGACGGCAGTAGGACGAACAGGAACTCTCGCATGTTCCAACTGTTAATAATTATTTGAAGATGGATTAAACCTGAGGGAATGATCGATCGTGTCAAGAGTAAAAACAATCAGAAACGTGTCCTAGGGAAATATTAGGTACAGTCACGGACTTTAATTGATAAGCCACTTGCCACAGTTCCTATTTTAGCCGTGTTATGCAAATCGGGTTTAGTCAGTTATACTCGTACATAGTGCAGAGTGACGACCCAAAGTCAACCAATTGCAGGGCTAGCAACCGTAACCTAGCGACAATTGTTTTAGCGTAGCGATAGTAACGTTATGATTAGTCATTTTGACATCGGCTAAACTCGTACCCACGATTTTATCCGAACGCGTAGCGTCCAAGATACCGTTCATGACAATTATAATAAGCTACGGCTACGATTCACCAAAATTCGAAATTATCATCTCTGACATTTCAACTGTCACTGTCTTAGGATAGGTTTTCAGAAATAACGAGTATTTAATGAGCTCTAATTCAAAGGAGGTCAGTATCCAATAGATTGGAAAAACTTATGCAAAAGTGTATTGATTTATCATTGACAATTTATTAGTCAACCTTCAACCTCTATGGGTAAGACTATTTCCGATTATAAGTAATTTGTCATATTGTTTACGAGCATGCGGTTTAAGTTCGTGTTTAATCGTGTAATCTCGTGAATGTATAAAACTGCAAAATTGAAAAGTTTAAAAGTGGCTTATCAATTAAAGTCCGGGACTGTACATGTCGATGTTTCTATAGTTGCTGCAGTCGACCTGACTAATATCGTCGTGTGTCTAAGTTGGCTTACCCTACACTGATTATACAGGGTTGGCAAGACATCGATGTCGCTGCCCACCCTGTACAATTCAGCACATGATTGTAGGCCCATAGAGCATAATGTTTTGTCGGTTATTAAAAATAACTGCAGTTTCACAGAAAACTGCGATTCCTACGTAGTCAAAATCAAACAGAAATTTTCGTCGGTTGTGTACAGTCGTGTTCAGTACATGGTCCAGTCTCTGGACCATGTACTGAATGCATGGTAATAGGCTGCGCGTCGATGTGAACATGCACGTGCAGCCTTTATACCTGTACACTATGGTATGGTCTCATGATATTGAATGATTTATGCCGCTGAGTATGGTACAGTAGACCTGATAACTTATTAGCAGTGAAACTGTTATAAGTCTTGGCAACTTACTTTCATGAAATGGTTTTCATTGGATTATTATTTATTACTAGGCGTCATTTATGATCTCTCATTAAATGACTTTTCTTTCAGCTGGACGGCTGCCCAACCTTGACAAAATTCCTAGCGACGTCAATAGTTTTAACCTAATCTAGTTTTAACTTAGATTTTAATAATCTTTAGTTAAGGTGGATGCGCTAAGGTAGTTCAACATGAAAACACTGACCTGCATATTGCAAACCACGTAAGAAAATTTGAAAATCGCGGGCTACCCCGGTGCTTCCACCTTAAACAAACATTCCACGAGCCCTACTGCCAACAAATTGTTCTGCAGTTTGGAAGATGTCAGATTTCTCAGTAAAACTTTGTAATAGTTGGATTAATTAAATATTTAAGGAAAATGATTTGTCTGTTAGATTCTTGAACCGGGAATGGAGCAAAAGTGTTTTACGTCAGAATCGAGCATGAATCGTTCATTAATTTCAGCCTGTAATTCCATGTGACAAGGCAGTATGTCAATACCTAGAAATAATGTTTTTTAATCTGACTACGGCGTATCAAAAAGTAGGGTTATGTTTTGAACGGTATGTAGGTACGCATGTACGAGTATGTGGATATGTATTTATGTATGTTCATCTATTCCCTCATAAATTCTAAACTACTTACCATAATTTGACAAATGAGTAAGCCGTGGGTTGTATGCAGATGGCATACAATACACAGCTTACTTATTTGTCAAACCAAAACCGAAACCTTAAACTAAAACCCTATTTCTGAAAAATACGCTCTGAACAGTCTAAAAAAGAAAATATTGTTCATCTCAAAGCCGTGGTCGTCTCCACGTCGTGTCCACCTAGCGTAACAAAACAATACATTCCAACAGTAGTAAGTGACGGCCCTAGCAAAGGGGCATACCCTTTGCCCTAAACCTTAAAGCCGGCACGGCTTTCAGATGAGAAAGTTTTCTTGTTTCATACATATTTTTAGAGCGTGGTTTTTCTGCAATCGGGCGTTTGTGCTTTGGAACTTAGGTAGTCACAGGTAGCTCTATAGGTTATTGAGCTAACATTGTATAAATAAAATTATAAAAATTGCAAAAATTACTTTATTTTTACTCTATCAAACTGCTCACCTATTTATTAATTTAAATTTCCAGACAAAATTGGCCGGCCAGCCACGCCTAACAGATCATATTTCTTCAGTGATGATGAAGGGAGTTTTGGTGGAGACTCAGACGAGTACGAGGCCGTGTGCTTCATTAACCACCAACAGGGGACCGCTAAACTCACGCGCAGGCGACGCCAACCCATCGTCGCAAAAGCCCCGAGCAAGCCATACACCTACAATTCGGACAGGTCCTCCCCTGAGCTGTAATTTCTGCTGGAACACCGTGGATGAGTGCGGCCGAATTCTCCGCCGCAAGACCCAATATCACTGTCCCGAGTGCCGCACTAACCTCTGCATCGTGCCGTGCTTCCACGAGTACCACGACGGACCCGAAAGCGACAACAATGCTAACGCTCGGTGAAGCTACTTCTCCGATGATAGCACGAGGCGTTTGTCAAAGAAATGGTGAGAGTTCAGCCGGAACCACACCTGGACACGGTACGTAATGTGGGACACTTGTAATGCTCACTAGTTTGTCTGCTTGCCGCAAGGCTAAAGTAATTTATGTAAGACGGCTCTCATCGCTAAAATTGCAATTACATACATATAGTAGATCATTTTATCCATATCACACAATTTTAGACCTTCCTACCTTTTTAGAGCTTTGGAATTCAGATCTCTTTGGATTCTGCCTAATATGAAGAAAATATGACATTTAATCATATTGAATTATCTTGTACTGGTAGTATGTAGTTTTTACTTCTTAAATATTTCTAATATAATATTTTATGTGGTGATATATTATCTTATTGTCATTAATCCTGGATCTCATCAACTGGTTATTACGAGCACATAATTAAAAAATGAAATTGTAATAAAATAAAATATTAACACTAAACATAGTGGCGTATAAAAATAATTAACATTTGAAATCTTTGTAATTTCAATAGAGAGTTAGTTTCAAGTTTTATTTTCTGGTTCATCTATAATAGTATATTTTATAACGAGGGACTAAATGAAGCCATAATATACCCGAGGTGGTTTGACTCCCGAGCGTGCGAGGGAGTCAATGAAACCGAGGGTATATTAAGTTGGCGTTTAGTCTCGAGGTGCAAACTGTACCTACTTTTCACTTCGAGTGCGAGAAAAATAGTCAATTTAGTACAAAAACATGTACTTACCTAATAAATATTACTAAAAAAACACTACAAAGTGAAAAATAACTTTAATTTCGGAAGTCGGTGTCTTTGGAGCTGAATTTGAATTTGTTGTCACCGCCTTCCGAAATTAAAGTTATTTTTCACTTTGTAGTGTTTTTTTGGAAGTCGGTTGTTTTTTTTTTTGGAAAAAGTTTTTTTTTTTCACTTTTTAGTGGTTCACATGTGCTTGGTTATGTTATGAACTGGTGTAAACAATAGACAGACATGAGATTTCAGCAATCCCAGTCCATTTGCTATCATTTATTGAGGAGTTCCGTTGCCTATCTCCAAAGTTCTTCATCAGATCTTCACCAAATTGAAATGAGACCACTCCGAGAAAGTACTCTTCCAAAAAATACCTAAATCGCTTCGCGTGCCTATAAAATTTGAAGAGTTATCTCTATTTCTCCAGGATCCCATCATCAGATCCTGACTTGATGATCATGGGACCACCTGGGAAGTATACCCTTTCAAACAAAAAAAAATCCAAATCGGTCCAGCCATCTTCGAGTAATCGGGGAACATAAATAATAAAAAACGGTTCCGACGAATTGAGAACCTCCTCCTTTTGCAGTCGGTTAATAAAATAAAAATCACAATATCTATTAGGTATGTCTTTTGCTCTTTGCTTGACGTCAAACTCTTCACCAAGGAACATAATATATAGGAACATAATATTTGTCACTGGACATTCTTAATAAATTTATTTAAAGCCGAACAAATTTACACTCGACAAAAATTCTGAAATTTTCGCGGGCAGTTTTTTCTTCTAAACCAGTAACAGATTATCAATTTAAAACACATGGCGCCACCTTGGCAAAACCATTGAACTAAAACTCTCAACATTTTCGCAATGAAGCTCCACAGAGACAGAAGTGAAAACATATTTTTCACTTCTCATGCTTTAAAAATACATCAATATAGCCCTACGAAGCGGGACTAAAGTGACCACTTTAGTCCCTAGGGAGTAAAAAGTAATTCATTTTTAATTTCCTTCATGTGACATAGACAAACTCAAACAGCCAGTAAATATACTATTATCTGTGGAGTGTGGGCCATCTTCATTGCGAAAATGTTGAGAGTTTTAGTTTCATGGTTTTTGCCAAGGTGGTGCCATGTGTTTTAAATTTTTAATCTGTGACTGGTTTAGAAGAAAAAACTGACCGCAAAAATTTCAGAATTTTTGTCGAGTGTAAATTTGTTCGTCTTTAAATAAATTTATTAAGAATGTCCAGTGACAGTTGTGGTATATTATGTGCCTTGGTGAAGAGTTTGACGTCGAGCAAAGAGCAAAAGACATACCTAATAGATATTGTGATTTTTATTTTATTAACCGACTTCAAAAAGGAGGAGGTTCTCAATTCGTCGGAACCGTTTTTTATTATTTATGTTCCCCGATTACTCGAAGATGGCTGGACCGATTTGGATTTTTTTTTGTTTGAAAGGGTATACTTCCCAGGTGGTCCCATGATCATCAAGTCAGGATCTGATGATGGGATCCTGGAGAAATAGAGAGAACTCTTCAAATTGTATAGGCACGCGAAGCGATTTAGGTATTTTTTGGAAGAGTATTTTCTCGGAGTGGTCTCATTTCAATTTGGTGAAGATCTGATGAAGAACTTTGGAGATAGGCAACGGAACTCCTCAATAAATGATAGCAAATGGACTAGGATTGCTGAAATCTCATGTCTGCCTATTGTTTACACCAGTTCATAACATAACATCACGCCGGTACGCTGTGAAGGGGTAAGCACATGTGAACCACTAAAAAGTGAAAAAAAACTTTTTCCAAAAAAAAAACAACCGACTTCCAAAAACACACTACAAAGTGAAAAATAACTTTAATTTCGGAAGGCGGTGACAACAAATTCAAATTCAGCTCCAAAGACACAGACTTCCGAAATTAAAGTAATTTTTCACTTTGTAGTGTTTTTTCGTTTTTTTTGTTTTTGTACTAAATTGACTATTTTTCTCGCACTCGAAGTGAAAAGTACAGTTTGCACCTCGAGACTAAACGCCAACTTAATATACCCTCGGTTTCATTGACTCCCTCGCACGCTCGGGAGTCAAACCACCTCGGGTATATTATGGCTTCGTTTAGTCCCTCGTTATAAAATATACTATTAAAGGGTAGGTCTAGTAGGTCTTTGCGAAGGAACTCGCCCGGGGAAGTACTCCATGAATATTTCTGTTGGCGACCACAGTCGGTACGCTATGTGAGCCGATGCATACCTATATAATACAAGCACTCGAGACATAGCTTTATTATTTCTGTTATGGCAATGCATAATGCCACTTATATTGCGCATAGATGCGCTTCCGGCTATTTGGCTTTTAGTAACATTAAAAATATGTGTTTCATAGTAGGCCTATTTACAATCGTAGCTTTCCACATGGGTACTTATGTTAGTATTTGCATCTAATAAGTTTCGCTTGTGATTTCGCTAAAGGCTCCCTTTTACGTTGGATAAACGTTATGACATGTTATTCAGAACGTAAAGGTTAATATTATAGTAATAGTCTGCGAATACTTCTTGCCATTCAATATATCGTATTGTATTGATTATGATACTGTCATAAGATTATATTTAACATCTCGGGGCATACGTGAATAATTTATCTAAAATGCTTTCATTATACATAGTCTAGTCGAGGTTGCTTCCTTTCAAAAAAGCAACACTACTTAATATATAATAAGATACCTATGTATTAAACGTGTTAGTGAGAAAGTTCTCAAGTTACTGTCTATATTCATTCATCTCTGTGTATTTAATACTATCTTTTGTAGTAAATTGATTCTCAAAAAGATCGAGAAAAAGTGTCATGAGATCAATTCAACTCATTCTGTAGATAGTATAATATGTAGTTTCAAGTAGTTTTCTCAGTTAATTACGGTTATAATACGCACACAACAGTAATTATAGTGTTCATGTCCTTAAAAAACGTACGTTTTATGTTTGAAATCTATAGACCGATCTTTGTTTCTACTCAAGCAATTCGCAAAGATTATCTACGGTTTAATTTGCAATTACACCACCCCACACACCATTTCTTTGGCAAATGTTGGTATTGTTTATTTTTATTTTATTGTATCATTTGTAAATAATATTTTGTAACTTTAGTTTTAAATTACGGTTGGACCGTTTCGTCGACATGTTGTTTTGAACATTTCTCTATTTTTATTGATACTTCTCGTTTTACCGATGACAATGGATAAATCTTAGAAGTAAATATGTGAGGGACGTTTAATGCATTTTTATCGATCTGTTGTTATCGATAAACCTGAATATATAAGTGTAAGTGTACATCGATGTTAGATATACGTCTATGTACGTGTGATATAAGAAATACTTATACCGATTTTGCAACATTTTTTCCATTTGGGTAGTATCGTAGATCAACCATTTGTACTACGTGTAATTTATATACTATAAGCATTGTATTGTATCGATTCTCATATTCGATGTAGCGTCTATTTATTAAACACGGTCAATGTAGTCGTTTTTATCGATATTTAAATAGGAAGGAGACTTTAGTCTACCCTGAAATTGATATATTTTATGTATGCACTTAACTATAAACGGTTGATAATTGTGTATTACGTGTATTTTTGGATCGAAAGTGTTGGATATTTGAGATTGTTGGTATTAAGTGGCAGTACTGACTGTATTTTCGTTTAAAAGTGAAATGATAAGTTTAGGCCGCTGAAATATTCAGCTTGTTTAAATTGTTGGAAATGTCGAATGTTCAGGGATCTTGTAAAACAGATTAGGTTAAGAAGTTTTGGGAAGTATTAAACGGTATCGATTTTGATAAGATCGAATTAGATTGTTAACCGAATTGGTGTCTAGAACTGGACTCAGAGGTCCTATAATGAAAGTGATAGTTCTTTCTTACGATGTGATGAACAGATTTGCAAGAAGTTTTGTAGAATACTTTTACATGTACTGAAACCATTTAAATATTAATATTTAGAATGTCTTTTTGGAAACACTTTATGAATAGATTGCCTACTTGATCAATTTTCACCTAGATAGGTAGGTACATTGTGCCCAATTGTGCCCAAATACACTTCGCACATTTTCATGATATTTTTCACAAACAACATTACTTATACCGTCGGTATGGAAATGAAATCGTATAGGTAAATGTTCTTTAAGTACATTTCAACTTACGAATTTATAGATAACATGTTACGTCCTAACTAAGAATTGCTTTAAATTCTAATTTTGTATCAAAATTTTGTCACGAAAGTCAAAATGATAGAATGATACAAATAACTCGCCGTTCTACTAATCCTATCTGCACCGCTTCTATGGAAATTTACAGTTCATATTTTTCCAACACATCTAGCAAGGAATAATCTACCTCCACTTATTGCAAATATTCGTTTACCAAATTACCAGGACCTTACAGTACCTATAGTTTGTATCGTAACTGTATTAATACTAATAAATCTCTGTTCTCTCTAAATAAAAAAAACGAATTACTGTAACAAACACATATTAATAAGTTTTAGCAAGAAAAATGTGCGTTGGAGGTTAGCATGCATCAGCGTGCAACCTGTTGCCTTGTATTTAGCGAATGCTTCTGGACCCCGCGTGGAAAGATTTCTAGACATAGGCTAAAAGGCTGCCAGGCTAATTGAAAAACAAAAAACGGTAACAGTGTCGCGAGTTCAATGGTTTTTTCCCATCTCAAAAAATGCCCAACGCGCCGTAAGAAATTTTCACTTTAAAAAAAATCTTATTAAAGTGCAACACCTACGCAGTCAAAAAGCCAAAGAGCAGTAATTTCTTTTTATTAGCCGGCGTCACTTTCATCTCGGGCTAATTTGAATCAATGGTAACAGATTGCGCATCGATGATGATGATCAATGTTACCCTGTATAGCCGGGGTTAAAAGTGCCGGGGGTAAGTCGTTCCGGTAATTTTGTTAAGAAAAGAGAGCAGTAAATGTGAAATGCATCACTTATCTTTGTACCATTGCGTTGCTTCGGCAGCTATTTGAGGGACGCTGTAAAGACGTGTTAGTTTGGATATCACTTGGTGGTAGGCCTACATTTATTACGTAAGTTACTTCAATAAATTTTACAGCTATTTATGTGCGAGTTATACTTGTCAGTTGGAAAAACTAAAGGGCATGTTTTTTTAATCGTGTTATTGGTCATTTGTTACTTTTTCATTCGTTTGAAATAGTAAATTTAAAAATGGAAAATGAGACTAAAAGTTCCACTGGTTTGGGATCAGTTGAGACAAGAAAAACGTACACAAACTAAAGTAACTTATAGTAAAATTAACAAATATATTACAATGGGTACAGCAACATAAGAACTTCCTAATGGGCAAGAATTCTGATGCTGCCATGGTTGCTGAAGCTGGTTGCTGAAGCTGCCATCAATATTGGTGAAAAGCTAAAAACGGTAGCTTGGGATTAAGAAATATGTCACCAGTTTGTAACAGTGATACTATGTCCTTTATTAATAAATGAGACATGTATATTGGACATTAGTTAGTTTTGCTTTAATTTGTGTAAGTAAATCCATTTTCAGATACTGCATCACTAATTATAACAATTGTTACCGAAACATCTTACCTCATCGATGGAACAACCAACCCCATGGCGGGGTGGGTTGTACCTTGTCAACTATTCGCAAAAAAAGGGCCATGAAGATAATAAATATGACCATTTCATTGTTTGTTTTAACGGATTTTTATCGTGTTGTTTGAAAATCGGCATTTGTAACCCCGGCCTCCTCTACTTATATGTATTATTGGTAGGTAGCGTTAATAGTACACCTTGAAACTATGTACTTCTTAAGTTGCAATACGATATCAAATTGAAATAAGCTATAAGGCTTTTTAGTAGATCATAGTAGATCTCTGTAAAGGTATGTCTAAGGAAGTACCTACTAAAACAATAGCGCGCTGAGTATAACTGGCTTCCGAGCAGATCGGCGAAATTCCGTGGGAAAGAGATAGAATCATAATCAAATCTAGGAAAAAGAACAGGCATAGTTTCGCTTGTCGTACAACGCTCAAGTTGTGACGGAACTGTCTGTCGCTAAGCACAGTTGCTCCGGTTTGTATAGGCCAGGGATGGCGAACCTGTAAACCTCTACGAGCCGGTCATGGCCATCCTGATGAGGTCATTTCCATCCGGATGATCCGGTGATACCGCACGATCTCCGGTAAGGCAGCGGGCCTCCTTGCCGGATTAAAGCCATGGGATCTGGAGGCAAAGGTCCTCGCACACATTTGGGAGTGGCGCGAGGAGGCCAAACGCCGCCGCCGCCGCCGGGGCGTAACTCCGCTGCCGCGAGAAATCGCGGCACAGCGAACAGAGCTCCGGCGGGATCTCATGGCGATATGGAGAGTGCGATTGTCGCAAACCAGTGCTGGGCACGCCACGATTGCGGTGGTAAGTCCCCTCTTTGAGGAGTGGCTTGAGAGGCGGCACGGCGTACTCACCTTCCGCCTGACGCAGGTCCTCACCGGACACGGTTGTTTCGGGAGGTTCCTGTTACGGATAAGGCGGGAGGAAACGGGCGTCGGGCGCGCCTCAAAGAGATGTCAGCACCAACTGGTGGGGTCCGCAAGGGCCGATGCCTGCCAGGGGTGCGGGTTGTTCGAAAGAGATACCGCGGCCCCTGGCACACAGGCAACTGAGGGAACACGGGTGGGTTTTAGTCAGTAAAAGTCTGACACGCCCTCCCGCTCCACCCAGAGCAGGAGAAGGTATTTGATGATTTCCTACCCAAAAAAAAATACACAACATATTTAATATGGCATTGACGTGCCAACAAACAATCTTGGCTATTAGAAAAAAACTAAATACTTTCACAATCATTGGTAGTCTTTATATGCAAACAGAAATAGACTTGTACAGTCAGAGTTTATTATTACATTGGCCCTTTCAGGCTACAAAAATAATAGTTTAAAAAACTAAAAAACACGCTTTAAAAACCAAACTAAAAAAGGAGAAAATAATTTAATTCAATTAAAAAGCGTGGGGTGCTTTTTGAGGTATTTTTATAATCAATTAATGTCAAGCACCCCACGCTTAATTAAATAGCGTGGGGTGCTAAGACGCGTAAGCGCAGCCGTGCGAAGAGGTGTGCAACAGTCCACTCAATATTTCATTTTGCTCCACCACGACCTATCGTCGCGATCAATCTCCATCCCTGGTATAGGCTATGGGAGCCGGTGTATAATACATGCCCTCGAGAAATGTCTCGAGGGCTTGTATTATACACGCCCGAAATGTCTCGAGGGCTTGTATTATACACGCCCGAAATGTCGGGCTTGTTACTACGAGTTTAAGTACCTACCTAAGGTCAAGTAGTACCTACCCATAACTAAGTATGTAATTTGAAATATATAATCAAGTGAAAAATATGTGTGTAGAATATCGATATTATACCATTCAAATAAATACATGTGGTTGAATTTTTATCTATCACTTACTATCATATCTTCCATTTTCCTTCATAATATACACATATCATGTCATGTACCTATGGAATTGCAGAGAACTGTTTGAATGTACCTATATGTCGCAGCCATCTGTATAAATTAGCCAGCCAATTGGATGCCTAGGCCGATAGTTAATTGAACTAGAATCATTCAACGTTTAACAACTTTGCGTATTGAAAGTCAACCCTTTGAAGATGACTGACCAAGACTCACCCAAATGATTCAAATTTAGTTCAGATTTTTTCCACTGCAGCGCTAGTAGTCACCAAAACAAAAATGGCGTCAATAGCGCAAACCGTGAATATAATTTTAAGTGAAAAAAAATATATTTATTTACAAAACATTTCACTATTACTAGTTACTTAGTGGTGTGTATTAGTAAAAAGTAGCCGCACATAATTTGTGAACTCATCGTCACCCTGATCAAACATCACAAATTCATCAATATCAAATTTAAACTAAATGACTACACGACATTCAGCCATCTGGTTAAACGCTACTCTCAATTACTTGGCTAGTTGTTCTTCAGTTATTTAATTGGATGCCGGCGTTTAATGAACGGCCTAGGCGCCCAATAAGCTGGCTAATTTAACCAGATGGCTGCGACATATAGAATTTTTCGTACTAAAGAAGCAATGGATTAACAATAATCCTTCAAAATTATCGAGCTTGTGACAGATAGTGTGTTGCGCAATTAGGGTGCTGTTCTCAGTAAAATATGATTCATTGTACTATATAAAATAAATAAGACGATAAAGGTTTTCTGTAGTCAGTAAAAATGTCATTTTTTTGAAAATTTACCTTGTATCTATCTATACTGTGGTATAGGTACTCACAGAATTTGTAAACATTACATTAAGACTAATTTTACTATGACAATTTTATGCTTAACTTTAATAATTAATATTTGATGTCAATCTATGTGCCATGCGTTTGACGACTAAGGTTTGGTTTCCTAAGAACTGCTGTCCAAATATAGAACATTTTTTGAGACCTAAGGGCTTTAGAACACCTCCTCCGCGAAAATAATGATGGGAAACCGCTTAACGAATTCCGACAAGAAACATTACCACACTATGTCGCGATCCGAGTTGCGGAACACCATGAGAGTCAGTTGAATTGTAGCAATCGGAGCAAAATGTCGCTTTGGACAGTATAAATCTACTTCAGACTTCTTAGATTCGTTTTTCCGCAAAATCATAAATTTTCCAAAAAAAAAAAATCGAGCATCTCAACTAATTAAGCATAACTGGCTTCCGAGTAGATCGGCGAAATTACGCGGTAAAGAGATAGAATCATAATTAAATCTAGGCAAAAGAACAGGCAGTTTCGCTTGTCGTACAACGGACAAATTGTGCCGGAACTGTCTGTCGCCAAGCACAGTTGCTCCGGTTTGTATATGCTACGGGAGCCGGTGTATAGCCCAAGCCCTCGAGGCATTTCAGTCTTGTTACTCAACCCGCACTGGGCCCGCGTGGTTGATTATTACGGCCCACTCCCTCTCACGGAGAGGGGGACTGTGTCCCAGCAGTGGGAACGTTATAGGCTGAGTATGTACTATAAGTACCTAACTAAGGTCCAATAGTAGGTACCTTTGACCCAAAAAATACCTACAGCTATGTAATTAGATATTGAAGATGTGAAATAAAAATTACGTGTGTAGAATATAGATACATATTATATCATTCAATTATATACATCTGGTTAAATTATCTATCACTATCATATAAGCACCTTCAGAATTTCTGCGGTTTCGCGGCGGAGATGTGATACCCGCCTTAATATCAAATACTGGGGGAAATGACACATTTCCATGACAGTCGTTGTAATGAGGAACAGCATCTTAACTGCGTAACTCACGATGAATCATAGTCTGTTTCGTTTTGATAGTTCAACAATGTTCATTGCGTTATTTACGTTGTTGAACAGACACATTTTTCAAACATATGAAGCAATGGTTTAGCCATCTGTTTCAAAACGAAACAAATTATGATGAATCGTGACTTACGCAATTAAGGTGCCGGTCTCTTATGAAATTAAAGTTTATTGGTAATGCTATTCTGTAAAATACTAAATTAGATTTGAATCTTAATGGCAATGAAAAATGTTGAAAGCACGGTAATTGATTACTGTTTCGCAGATTCATATTTCTATCACTATGAGGATCTGACGGTAACCCAAGAATACTTTTACTTAATCTTGGCGGGGGTTATGGATAGATATATATAGGGATGACGGAAAAAAATATGGCGTTGCAAATACTGCTAAGATTCAGACTTGCTCACGCAAAGGTTCCGTACAACCGTAGGTACACTACTAAACACAAACGGCCTTATTCATAAAAGTTATCGAACATCTAAACAGTTGCTAAAGTGTGGTTTCTCTATGAAAAACCAGACTTTAGCAAGTGTTTAGATGTTCGATAACTTTTTATGAACAAGGCCGTACCTACATATTTAAAAACAAACACGTCTCTTGTATGGAGGCCCTTCTATTATAACTGAAATTTGTTGTTATAGCATCAATGGAATACTTAAACACTGTTAAATTTTTATTAGTCTACCTATTACGGTTTATGAGATAAAGCCCGCTGGCAGACAGACGGAGACAGCGGAAGCTTAGTAATAGGTTTCCGTTGACACCCTTTAGGTACGGAACTCTAAAAAGGGAAAAAAAACAAGTTAAACTTTCATATTCTGATTGACTTTACTCATTTTTACAATAATTATCTCAGCTTGCCGTCTTTGTAATTACATTAGTAGTTCGAACATTTGTAATAATAGTCATCAATCCTATTGTAGTCAACTTATGCAAATGTTACATTATCACTGAGAGACCACCTTTTAATGCACCCAACGAAGTGATATTACGGAATATCACTACAACACCACTCTATCCGTCTTATTTATAAATGTTGCTTTAAGTTAAGAGACCTTTAAACGACAAAAATGTATGGTTAAACAGACTAATCATACGCGTCTATAAATAAGGGGGTAACTATGTATTTAAGGCTCATTAATAGTACATAATATATATTGGACCTTACATTTTAATATCATAAACCGCACTACGTAGTGATTATGTACCTATTAAGTATAATGTTGATGTAAAAGTACCTACTCTTCTCTGGATTCCCTTTCCCCATCAACTGTATTGAAATATTCTGGACTATTCAAATTAAACTGATTTTCTGTAGCATAAACTTTGTTTTATTGGTAAGCTAGTGTTCCGCCCGTCTTCGCAAGGACGCAATTTACATGAATGAAGACGTTATTCTGTTCACGACACGTTCAAAAAATCTAAGAAGTAACCTGACAGAAAGGCGTGTCCGTTTCAAGGGCGCGGCCAGAGCGATATTAAAAAAAAATATATCTACCACTCTTACCTTGTAAATATTTGTAAACGTTGATTCCCAAAACCATAAATTTGTCAAAGTTTTGGTTAAAAAGTTATAAGGGTTTGAACGTGGCCGCGCCATCCAAACGCGCGGCCACGGAGATCTTTAAAACTAAGCGTTGCAGAGACCTAAAATTTAGCTAAATAATAGATTTAATTTGTAATAAAATATAGGAAAAATCCTAGGTTTATATTTTAGGAGTTGTAAGACTATAGCCACATGGGCTGTATCGCAGGCACCCTACTTACTTACTGTGCTAAGAGAATGCGGTACACGGGCCCAGCCACGGGCGTTGCCTACTGCTGGCGCGCCCGCTCGCCGCCCGGACGAGTACGCGGCCGCGACGGTCTATTGTAGTTTTACACATTACTTAACACGCTTTCTGATGCGATCATACCAATCTGTCATTGAAACGGTGAAAAACACGTTATTGACGATATCTCGCTGAAAAAGCTAGTATACAATCTAGGTTTTACAAAAAATCTTCAGACCTCTGCGATGCTTTTGCCTGAAATCTTAAATGTTTATTTTTTATTTTGAAAGGCTAGCTTCTGCCCGTGACTTCATGTAAGATCCACAATATACAAAAATTACAGCCACATTTTCCAAAACTCCCTCGGCTCTCGACCCACCGAGTCGCATCTCGCCATCTTATTAGAAGGCCAATAGTCACTAATAAAGGGCAATGAAGAGGGTTATGATTGGACTTCCTTATGTGATCCAATCAGAAATGAAGAGATCCGCAGGAGAACCAAGGTATCCGACATAGCTCGAAGAATAGTCAAACTTAAGGGGCATTTGACAGCGCACATTGCTCGCAAAACAGATGGCCGATGGGGCAGAAAGGTTCTGGAGTGGCGACCGCGTACAGGAAGAAGTAGAGTTGGAAGGCCTCCCGCAAGGTGAACCGATGAGCTGGTGAAAGGCGCATGGATAATACGCACAAATAATCGATTGGCGCACATTTTTTTCACATGTAGGTATAAGCTCTTTGCCCATGCACAATATTTCTCTCTCCGATCATTCGTTTAGAATTTTCCTGCTGGAACAACGTTACTCCAGCAGGAATCGTTATTTCCGTATTTTTCCGAAAACGCATATATTTGAGTAAACCAATTTTTTTTTTTTTTTGGGTGGGAAATCATCAAATAACTTCTCCCGCTCTGGGTGGAGCGGGAGGGCGTGTCAGACTTTTACTGACTAAAACCCACCCGTGTTCCCTCAGTTGCCTGTGTGCCAGGGGCCGCGGTATCTCTTTCGAACAACCCGCACCCCTGGCAGGCATCGGTCCTTGCGGACCCCACCTATTGGTGCTGACATCTCTTTGAGGCGCGCGTGGAACACGACGCGCCGTCGACCCGGGCTTGGTCCTTACCGGACAGCGAGCTACCCATTACTCGCCGTCCGCAAGCCCGCGCCTACGGTGGCCGGAAATCAGCCTGGGATTCCCGACGCCCAGGGCTTCTCCCGCGGCGACTACGGCCGTGAGGGCGCATATACTGCCTCTCCCTCACGTGCGCCGCCTCCCTCTTCGCGAGCATTACTGCTTCGCAGAAGGAGGTGACGGCTAACCATTCACTCTCGCTCCGTACCATGGCCTGCACCAGGGCCGGACGCGAGAGATCGCCGCCGCCGATCGCCTCCACGAGGACACAGCGGTGCTCCGCCCAAGCCGGGCAGACCGCCACCGTATGCTCCACCGGTGCTGTAGATGGTGAGTTGGAACTCGTACCACAAATTACTTAAAGTTGATGTCGTGGCGCGATTCCAACCTTCCTTCCTTTTTTTTGTAATAGTGCGGGCGAGTTATGCGATGCAAGGGTGGGGTCTGGGGAACAAGAAATTTGAGGCGGACGAAATCGCGGGCAGAAGATAGTGTTATTATATTAGTATGGATACAAATTCTATGATTGGAGGGGCTTGTGGCTAATTAATAACAGCCGTACGAGTCGATCAATCAGGTTCAGTTACGGTTATACCGGTTGGTCCATTGATCGATCGGGTTAACTGACGCTTACCGCGGTTGGTCCGTGGATGGGAGACGATCTTTACATATCAAGACCCGTCCATGACTCGGAACGCACTTTAAGACGTTGATCCCAGTTGCCATTCATTCATAGATTTTTTGCAATCAATCGGTACGGATCGTCAGAAGTCTGACAGCCAGTCTTACCAAGGGATTTCGTATTACCCACCCAATAACTTATTGACACACTAAGAAGAATAAAAAATAACACTGTAAATACTGGTATTCAGCTACATCCGGTTGGAATCCAAGCCGACCCCTACATGGTTGGGAAAAGGCTGGGCAGATGATGATGACAATTTGACAAATTCCATGATTGTAAGACAGAAAAGAAAAAATGATTTTTACTTTTTTTGCGTTGACGATGACATGACAGTTGACAGCTATCATCTTAATTAAGTGAAAGGTAATCTTAGATAGATAAACAAATAAAGTAATTAATTTAAAAATGTACCAAAACAAAGAGTTTCACGATTCATATTATTACCATACATGTGTAGTTGCTCCTGAGAAGGATGTTTTGGAGATAGACATCGTCGGGACGGGCTGCGTGACCCGTATCTTGCGATGGTGGTACGATTTGTTTCTACTGTCATACACGACTGGGAGATCCCGAGGATTCTACAACAGCTCCTATGCCATGAAGATTGAGAGATTCAGGCAGTTCCGCAAATACAGACACCGCATACATCCGATGAGCAAGTTCAGGTAATAGTAGAAATATAACGCTTTGGTTTTGAAATAGTAATCAATCTGCATATCCTTTTCCAAACTATGTTGGGGTCGGCTTCTTGTCCAACCGGATGCAGCTTAATACCAGTATTATCCACGAGTAACAGCCGAGACCAACGACCTAACGTGCTTTCCGAGACACGGAGGGGCTTGGTGTGAAAGTTTGTTACCCATGCCCGGGCCAACCGCGGCAAGCGTAGCTTTACCTGATTGATCAACCTGTGCGGCTGCTATTACTTGGCCAGAATCCCTTTAAATGGGTTACCTATCATAAGTTCGAAAAATATTTGACCGAATTTCATTTGACATAAAAGTTTTCAACTATTACGGTTTCGTTTTTTTTACTTCATCGAAGTCACGTCTGCCACTGTATGAGTTGACCTTCGATTTTTTCGTTTGTCCGACGTTTCGTTTGGTCGAAAAACTTTTTACCGAACTTACACTTAGTCGAAATAACATTTGTTTGGAGTATCATAGTAATTAATGTTCGGAAACATATTTCCGAACATTAATTATACCACTTTTAATAACCATATTGTTTAAATAATTATTTAAATGTAATGGCACTTAATAAAACAGTTGATTATGAAGAAAAGTGGTTTTAAGTGTTCCCATTAAGAAGCATGCAAGCAAGCATGCAACGTGCAAACTAGCATGCAACATGCAAGCAGGCATGCAACATACAGCAAGCATTGTTTCTGTCACGGCTCTGGCGCTGCGGGGTTTTGGCGGCCCCATGCCAGCTAATCGTCGCAGATGGTTTTAACGCTCACCACCTACTCTTCAGCTCGCGGGCCACCCCCCCCCCCCCCCTCCGTGCCTACGTGGGCTTAAATTACACTCTAGGGGTAGGGCAGACAGACTGCGTCAAGTCGGTTTTGCAGCGATTCGTTTCTCACTAAATTTTGTAGCACAACATATTGACTTTTTATGACACTATTTTAATTTAATATTGAAAATACTACACCTGCTATATATTTGTAACCAAATAATATTCCGTAAAATGTGGTTTCGGTGTCGTGAAAATATGGCAAAATAAATCACTTGGCAAATGAAAAAAGTTCAAAGTAGCAAAAAGTTGTTTTGTAAATCGGCGACATACATTTCGGTAAAATAATACCAAAGTATGACACATGATAGGTACTACCTACGATGATCAAAAAATATGTCAAATACTTAAATGCATAAAGTAAAAAAGACGACCGTCAATAGTTTTCGGTAAAATGTAATTCGAACAAAAAAAAATCGGAAAAGAGATCGTTTCCCCTTTTAAATGACGTACACACGGCGACACATCAAGCTGGTAAATCTTGAGCTGAATATAGTTGTGGTTATTTTGTTTCTGACTTTTATCTTATTATTATTTATTATCTTTTCTTCGTTGTTGAAGGTTTAGCTGATTAAAAGTTTGTTTGCTGTGTTGTAAAAGAGTACCATTAAGTATATATAGTTCCCTGACTAATGCAGTGGTTATTTCATAAAACTAGATCTTCCGAAGGACTTTAAAAAAAAAAAAAAAAAGTACGCGCCTGTTTTACTATAAATGATCCTGCATCTGACTCAATAACGTTGTGCGTGTAGACTAGCGTCTAACTGCTCATCAGTCATACTGCCTCTGTCGGAGACGATGCCTGGTGAGACAGTGTGCTTTTTCGGCGGACCCAGCAGTGAGTTCGAGCCCGCGACTAGATTCCCCTTAAGTTCTCTTTAAGTATTTATTTCTGTTTGAGTATCTTTTTTTATGTTTTTGTTGGTATATTAGCGTGCACTAGCTGACATAATATAATTATGGCAAATAGTTTAAATTAATGTTTCGTGTTTCGTAATGTTAATTAGGTACTTACAATTGTATAGAATCAAGTTCTTCTAATTGAACAGACAGCTGTGGTGATGTGGTGAAGGGCAGGCGTTTTGGGGTACTGTCTTTTGTAATTTTGACGTTTAAAAACTGGTGACTCTCAACCTAGTTTGAATACATTCATATAACTTTTCATTTTTTCAGGAACTGCTGGGACTTTCTAATACTGCACGTCTTCATCATAAACAAGATTATATTCACCTTAACGTCTTCCTTCATATTCGAGGCGTTACCACTATCTCTGTTTTACTCAGGGGCCTTTTTGGAACTAATTATCATCGCTGATCTTTATGTCAACCTGAAGACTGGGTACATTAAACACGAGGCTAAATTAGTAATTTTAAACACAGAAAAGATCCTTATAAATTATTGTACCAGAAAACTGTTCATACACTTTGCGTCAGCCATGCCGTTACATTGGCTGATGTTCGTTAAATATGGATTCAATATACCATGTGGCTTGTGTAAGGCTAACAAGTTTATCTGTGCTCTGAAGATCATCAGTATCTTTAGTCTGTGCCGGGTTGTTGAAACATCCGCTTATTGGACTAGGAAATGTCGTTCGTCAATCAGAAATCCCTTATACAAGTTCTTAAGGATCGGGGCCATCGGTTTCGTGACTATGTGCCAGTTCTATGATGTAAGCGACGCCATAACTTTGCTTGTTTTTATGGCTAGACGTGTAGTAGTGTCCAATTCCATGCTAGGCGTCAGAGCGAGCGTCAAGTACGGCGACCCGGCACGTCCAATGTCTAACCACTTCTATTTGGGTTTAAATTTTAACAGGGTTTTTAGATCTCTACAGCTACATAGTTTTGGCATTTCGGTGAGAATCTTCTATTTAGATAAGATGTTCGCTTTGTTAGGTTATATTATTTGTAGAATATTTTTCGTGTGGACTTTATTTGAGTGTTATGCTTTTGTTAGTCCACATGTATATCCTAAAGATAAGTACATGCAGTTAAGGAAGAAGGCTTTCAATTTGTTATCGGCCCGTCAGATATCTGATGACTTGAATTTGAAGGTACAGCAGTACTTTGACTTCAGACCGGCACGATATAAAATATTGAAGAAGAATAACGAGTTGTATAGGATTCTGCCCAAGGTATTGAAGAAGGAAGCCAAGTTGAGTTGCTTCTTGAAGCTCATGATGCGGATCCCGTACTTCAGTGACCTGCCTCTGCCCGTTATAGAGGAGATAGTGCAACTACTGAGAGAGGAAATATATTTGAAAAATGCTATCGTGGCAGAAGTGAGTATTTTACCATAATCCAGCAGATCTAACCGAATCTATGTTTGCATATCTACAAATAATCGACTAATTATGTGCTCCCTACTACGAGTATTAACAACATAACATTTTTATACAAATTTTAACGTGAGGGCCTCTGTAAATTGGTTCAGACGCCTTCTAGAAGGAGCTCTTTCAGTGTCATATATCAACCACTGTCATAACCATATTTCTTTCTATGATCTGAGAACCATATGCAGCTGAATACCAGTGTTTTCTATGGAGTGATTGCCTATCTGAGGGGCAACTCTTGTAATTTTAAGCACTTTCACAGTCTAATCTCTGTCTCAATCTGTCAAAAATACCTCGAGTTTTTCTTAATTTTTGAAAAAAAAAATACATTTGATTTGCGCCGAGATTTGACTGAGACTACATTTTAAACGTTTTTAATTACGAGAATAATATTGGCCTTCTGATAGGCGGAGTTCTTAAACTTTCGAGCTAGCTTCACACACAAATAGGAGACAGGAAGGTATTACAGAAATAGGAGTTATTTTTGCGGCGATAATCAAATGTCAAAGACATGTCAAGAATGTTGGGAAACCCGAGGTATTTTTGACAGATTGAGACATAGATCAGATTGTGAACGTTCTTTTAAAATTACGGGAATTGCCCCTTTGACTACCACAACCCCGTTACTGGGTAATACGATAACCCTTTGATGAGACTGATTTGTCAGACTTTCGGGCTTCTGACGACCCGTAACGTCTGTCAAAGATATACGAATGACAGCCGGGACCAACGGTTTAACATGCTTTCCGAGGCACGGAGAGGTCTTGGTATGTAAAGATGGTCACCCATCTACGGGCTAACCGCGGCAACCGTAGCTTAACCTAATCGATCGACCCGTACGGCTGTTATTCCTTAGCCTTAAGACTTTCAGAATCGCAAGTGATCTAAACTAAACTCGTAACTTAACTAGGCGTGGGTGCCAGCAGAGGGCCTGATGATTGTTGACAACGGAGTCCTGGCAGTATATTCGAAAAACCGTAAGGAGCAGGGCCACCTGATCGACGGTGACTTTTTCGGAGGATTATCTCTAGTTACCGACCAAGAACTCTGCATGTCCTTTGTGGTGGCCATTACTACCTGTACTGTACGTAGTATTTATATCTGTTTGTGTGGTTTTTGCACTGAAAGTGTACCGTGATATTTATTTTTAACCGACTTCAGCAAAGAAGGTGGTTGGTTATATGTTCGTCTGTATAATTTTGAACATTCTTTTTCGTTTGGTAGAGGAACTTTGCGCAGTGGTCCCCAAATACTTTTTATTAACTTTACTTGGGTGGTTTTTGCGTAAGCTTTGATTATACGTGTTATCCACTTTATGTATCTTGATGATGTTATAAATCTTCATAGCACGGTAGTTTACATAGCAAGTAGAAGTACATACGAATTTGCGAGTTATAGGTACCTACCTAAAATAGGTATCATACGTAGGTGTACAAAGTGAAAATAACTTTATTTCGGAAGTTGGCGGCATAAAACTATAATACCGATCTATAGACACCGACTTCCGAAACTAAAGTAATTTTTCACTTCGCACTGTTTTTAGGGATTCGGTTTTTTTTTTTGTATTTTGCACAATTCGTAAGACGCTTGGTAGCCCGGGTTAGCAACTCATGTCCAAATAGTGACGTGCAGGCAGTAGATAATATAATTATGTAGTATACGCGAAAATGCTTTGTTTTGGTACTAAGTACTTCCACTGCAGTACCTATGTTTTCTTTTTTAATGTACATATATTATGTTCGGGCATAACACCGTCATACACAGGAAAAGTTTTTATTCAGTGCGCAAACTTTAACCATGAATTCAGCATACCATTCTAGACCCCCAGAGAAAAAAATTTTTCGTCGGTTTTACTAAAAAAAATTAGCTGTTTCATAGAAAAGTGCAATACCTACGCGGTCAAAATGTATGGAACACCTGTTTTTTTTTGTATAACCGACGAAAAATGTCTGTGCTGAGGGGTCTAGAATGATATGCTGAATTCATTGTTACAGTTTGCGCACTGGATAACAACTTTTCCTGTATAGGACGGTGTTATGCCCGAACTATGTAGGTCGGAGGTTTGAATCCCGACAAGCGCTTTACTTTAGGTATCGGTATAACCAAAATGTCTACACGTGACATCCCCGACCGACCCTATCTCGTTGAAGCGCCAGCCTGCGCCGCAACTGAGCCAGTAGAGTTAAATTCCCCGATTAATATTAATAACGAAAATATTTTGATCCAGCCTGTCCCCACTTGCTGTCTCCCTATCAGTGACGCCCTGAGCCGAGGCCTGTAACCCGCAGGGGGTGCCCTCAGCGTGCAGTCGCCTAGTATTTAAGTAGTTTTTAAGCCCTGGCTGGAGGCGTTAAGTTAATTCTTAATGGCAGCCCCAGGAAAGTCACGGCCTCTGAAGGCCAACAGCGAGATGCCCAGTAACAAAAAAAAGACATGTGACATCTACCAACCCGCATTGGGCCCGCGTGGTACGGCCCACTCGCTTTCACCGAGAAGAGGCCTGTGGCCCAGCAGTGGGAACATTATAGGCTGATTATGAACTGACCGACAAAAGCATGTCATACATGATGAGCGCAATTCTTTTTCGCAGGATGGTAATGAAACCATCAGAATGTGCTTCGGCAAACATTCCTGATGCACGCTCCAAATAACCACCTATCATTCGTTGGGACGGAGCAAGCTTGGCGGTGCGAAATAACATTTAAAAAAAACGCTTTAAAAATCAAATTAAAAAAGTAGAAAATAATTTAATTCTATTAAAAAACGTAGGGTGCTTGATATTAATTGATTATAAAAATACCTACCTCAAAAAAACACCCAACGCTTTTTGATAGAATTAAATTATTTTCTACTTCTTTAGTTTGGTTTTTAAAGCGTGTTTTTTAAACTATTATTTATTTTCTATTTTTAGTTAAGCTAACTACAACAGCGTGATTTTTCAATTTTTTTTTCTTCTTTTTTGAATTGTCATCGGTCCTACATAGTCTACAAAGTTTAAACGAAATCTGACCGTTTGAAGTGAGTCAAAATCAAGTCCAAAAATGGAGTCGGTTACAAACAAACAAAAAATAAATAAAAGCGTGTTAAAAAGGTGGCCGGGACAGACTGGATGCGGAAGGCGGAGGACATAGTGTTGTGGCGCAGCATGGGAGAGCCTATGTCCAGTAGTGGATTGCGATAGGCTGAGTTGATTGATTGAAGCTTGTCGTGATAGTGGCTGGCAGACCAACTAAGGATTGTGTTAAGAACATTTCTCGTTTGTGATTATGACCCGACTCTTTCATTGTATCATATCGTAGTTTTACATTGACGACTTTTCTTTTCTAGATCCTGATACTAGATAAGCAGCGTTTTAGAAACCTGATGAGGAATCATGCAGAGCTATTTCAAAATCTGAAGATGCAGATGAAGAACAGATACAAAACTAATGAATATGATCTGGTCGCATCTCGCAAAGCGTCAGAGTTGAGTCAACTTCCTCCTGTCAAGTATTGGCAGCGTTGATAGGAGACATTATAGTACAGAGCGCAGTGGTGGCCCAGTGGTAAATGCCGCGACTTACGTAGGTCGTAGGTTCGACCCCAGATAGGCGATTTACTTTTCGTAAATTATTTCATCACCACTGCTCTCATTACAGTGAAGGAAAACAGCGTGAGGAAACTGCCAGGTCCTTGAACCAAAATATTCGAAGACATGTGAGATCTACCATCCCGCACTGGGCCAGCGTAGTGGATTACGGCCCACTCCCTCTCACCAAGAGGAGGCTTGTGTCCCAGCTGTGGGAACGTTATAGGCTGATTATTATTATTATTATAGTACATACTAATTCCATAGCAGACATAGTTCTTTAAGGATCTTTTGGCGCTTTCATGACATTTATGTAATGGCGCTGTTGGTAAACATTTGTACGTTTTATTGTTGAAAAAATATTGTTTTGTTTTAGTTCTGATCTTGGCCACGGGCCAATATTAATATGTAGGGTTTTACAGTGTTAAAGTGCTACAGACCTTGTTACCTCTGTTTTTGCTGAACTGTCAAAATAAAAGTCATCTTTGTTGTATTTAAATATAAGGTTGCTGCCAATAAGTCTGTCAATATCAAAGTGATCTTTTTCTCGTCACAATAAGGTTTCTGTTGGGTTGCTGCTGCTAGAGGTAACATACCTGTGAACGGTCTGGACATGCATCTTTTGCCGTTTGAATGACATTGACAAGGTGGGCGCCGCTGGAAAACATTTTGTGATTAGTTTATGCCCTTAGTTGATACAAATACCCGTATCTCTAACTTGTACAAAGTATAAGATTTACCGAACATGGAACCCATACCATTGTCCACGATTTAACTAAAGGTAAAACAATAGTCGCTGCCACAATATTGCCACACATTACTTAGCGGTTAAGTCCGGCACGTAACCTATCGGTTCCAATACAATATAAAATTAATTGCTTCTCATTAGCCGGGATTGACAGATTAAAACTGAAATTACTCGCAAAAAAAATTATCCGGAGCCATTTTCTTAAATAATTGCATAAAAAGACGTTTTATTAAATACGTGTTGTAAGATGTGTACCTACAGTACATAAAGAAAAGATCACGGGGCATCAAAAAAAATGCCTCAACTGTTTCGTACAGACATATGCAGGACTAACGCTGGGGAACTCTTACAACTTGTAAGAATTAACAAGGCGACGAAGTGGTGCATGTTCCCCAGCGTTAGTCCTGCATAATGTCTGTACGAAACAGTTGAGGCACGCGCACCCCCCTTCGAATAACACTTCTGGGTACCTACCTTGAAACACAATTTGTTTGTAAGGTCAATACAGTCAAATCTGTTATTGCATAACAGATAAACCAAATACCTTCTACAAAAAAACCCAAAAAACACTCTATAATAGATAAACAAACTAAAAAAGTATAAAATAATAAAAAATTGGGTGCTTTGCGAGATCTGCATAACAACCTCGTCACGCTTTTGTACATTAAAATTAATTCATTTATTAATCACTAGGTAACCTTATTTTATTTTATTTTTAATTATTTTCTACTTATTTTGTTTGGTTTTCTATTAAAGCGTGATTTTTTTAGTTTTTAAACTATTATTTATTTGGACACCTTTCCTGTTAACAAAGATGCAGGCAATTTTTATGATGCCCCGTGATCTTTTCTTTATGTACTGTAGGTACGGTGGGCTGCATCAATTGGGTACCCTATTTGTATTAACATTTTAATACAACTGGGGTACCCAATTGATGCAGCCCACTGTACACAATATTTTTTTAAAGATTAAGATAACTAAAAAAACTAAAAGCTATCTTATTTTTTTTTTAAGATAGCTTTTAGTTTTTACTAATATTTGAAGATAAAATATCCGTTATCTGTAGGTACAAATAATTTCACACTTTCATTTAAGACAAGGGGCCACAGTAGTACTTTAATAGATATAACTGTCGAAACATTGCAGAATTCTGAATATTTCGAAGACAGGTTTTCTGAATAGGATTTATTACAAAACTAGCTTTTGCCAGCAGCGTCGCCCGAGTGTAGGTCGAAAGTTATCCCACGGGAACGTATTACCGGGATTAAAAGTATCCCATGTGTTAATCCAGGTTATAATCTATCTGTAGGCCAAATTTCATCCAAATCCGTTTAAAACGGTTAAACGGATTTGGATGAAATTGTTTTGTTGCGTGATTGAGTAACAAACATTTAAATATCCAAGCATACAAACTTTCACATTTATAATATTAGTAGGATTAAAACTGAAAGTCAGTTTTCAACGATATAATTAAACAGCTAAGAAGCCGTTCTTCATATTTCTTTAATAAACTGCGGAAACATATTTTCCTTTGACTTTAAGCTATAGTACGGAGGTACTATAAGGAGGAGTCCTACGTATTCAATTTCAATGAAGTGAACTCCGCAAGTTGATAAAATTCCGACTGCGTTTGAAATCAAAATACATTTTTTTTATTACATACTTTATGGGCCTGCTCTTGACCTCGATCACGCCTGATGGAAAGCGATTGATGAGGTTTATGATGGATCAAGCGTGCGGGCCCATAAAATGAGAAAAACTGCACTTTATAATGCACAATTGCACATACTTTATGCAATTTAGTACAATCTATTGACCCTTTTGATGACTCCTAAGGTTGACAAAAATACAAATCTAAATGTATTTTTTGATAAAACTGGCAAACATCGAGAAAAAATCTTTGAATCTTTATTCCCTAAAAGATTTGCCTCCCCTGCTTCAACATTGCCCTTAGGTACTATTACCTAAGGGCAATGTTGAAGCAGGGGAGGCAAATCTTTTAGGGAATAAAGATTACCTATGTAATACGGGCTGTTATCCGCAACTCCACGTCAAAGCGCGTATTTTGCGTACTAAAACATTGCCCTTACTCCCTTACTGAATTCGATGATTGATAAATTGCCAGACAGGTAGCGGGACGGAAGCTGCGGGGAGCGGGGGATGAACGGGAATATCATATTGATCAGCAACAAACTGTAGAACTCGCCACCCGGCTTATGTCTGGCTGCCACCCCATGGAGGCCATGCTTTCAAATCAATTAACGAAATACTGTTGTGCGTGCACATTGTTAATTCCTTCTGTGTGATGAACAGAGATCGGATATTCGGATGCATATTTACCTAAAGATAATTTTTAGCTATGAAAGAATGGAAGCGGCTTTTTATATTATTTGTAATATTCATTAAAAACCCCGGGATTCTTGGATTGCAAAACTATTCAGATGTGTTTAATTTAAAATTAATGTTTAACCTCATACAAATATGTGTAGCTATGTGCTGGAGGAGGGGTGGTTGGTATTAGTTAAAACAAAAAATAAACAAATTACTTACCTAAATTAAGACTTTTTCGATACGAAAGTGCATTCCATGTTAGCCAACATCTCAACTTTAGGTGAATATGCATCCGAATATCCGATCTCTGGTGATGAGAGTGCAAAATTAATTTAAGTAGTTGTGTTCTCTTTGTGGAAGAGTTCGTCCGGGAAAGTATTTCTATCCTGCAGCAACACTGTTGCATGTCTGTGTAGCCTCCCTGCTCTTGACTCGCTCAGCAACGAAACTCGATTCACACTCTTATACAGTAAGTGATTTTTATACCCTTCCAAATTTTTCAGGGTGATAGTACCCGTTAAATTGAACAACTTTCTCCAAGGAACATGGGTCGAAATATGAAAAAAAAAATCGACCTCCCATGCAAAATCAATAGTTAGCTGGTCGATTTTGTATGGGAGGTCCGATTTTTTTTTTTCATATTTCGACCCATGTTCCTTGGAGAAAGTTGTTCAATTTAGCGGGTACTATCACCCTGAAAAATTTGGAAGGTGACTAAAAAATCAGCCCGTATGTATAATTCTCCAATTGAAAAACATTGCTGTGTACCATTGTGAAAGATATGGGTTCCGAAAATTAAAGCCCATGAGACATCTCAGTTTTGTCTCACTTGCGATGTCAGATGGTATTGCAGAAGTCAGGCTGCAGTGTGGGGACCACTTGCCGAGCCAGCTTATTTGTCAAACAGTACCTACCATAAAAAAATATTCTGACAGTGAATATTGTGAAGAGGACGGAAGAAGCGACGGCTGCAACAATTCTCCGCCAGTTTATAAAACTATGATAAAAAACTTAAAAAAAAGAACAATCGATTTCGGAAAGAACACTATCAAAAATACACTATGTAAAATAACTTTGTAGTGTTCTTTCGGCAGTCGGTTTTTTTATGTTTTTATTTCTCACTTTTTGGTTATAATGCCTACCCCACACTAATTCGAAATTTCATAATCCTTGGGGTATTCTCAAAGTCAAAGTCAATCAAATCAAAACAATGGATGGCGATGGCAGCAATCGCGGTTGATTTGTTGTCATTTTTTTAAGAGTTCCGTTGTCTAATCTGAACTCATTATCAGATCTAGGTTTTGCAAATCCGTCTAAACAATATGTCCGGTCTCGGACTGTACAAACATAAAGTGGTGGAAGTTTGCTCTGTTCTATCAATAAAATTATTCTACATGTGGGGTCGGAACACCCCCCCCCCCCCCTCGAATGGCAGCCATTTTTGTGTTTTGATGTGACGGAGTGAATTGGTAACCTCCTCCTTTTTGAAGTCGGTTAAAAACAAAGTAAGAAGGTGTTCCGGGGTTTCTCTATGACTAGGTAATACAAGCGATGCGCGAGATAAGAGCGACTCCAAACGCGACGAACCTGTGCGGAAAACTAGACGCAGTCACCGATATTTCCTTTCATTATCTCACAGTTCTCGCACGCACTAAATTTAATTTTCGCACCAATACGACAGTAAATTGGCCTCACTAAATCGACTCTTTTTGTAGTAGTTTTTTCACCTCTTAGGTTAGGTGTAACCTGCAGCTGTCACTTTTTTTTGCAATTTGCAGGTCAGTGTCAGACTGTATGTTGACAAATAAGGCTTTACAGAATAAATTATAATAACGAAAAAACCAGCAATGCAACCCTCAGTTCATTTAATTGTATTGTATAACTATTTCATGAGAAGACGTATTATTTACGGAAATTATTCCGATTTCTCTGATTTTCTTTATTTTACAGACGGTACTTTCACGGTTAAAATACTGTATTTCCATGTTTGAATGCACAACATGATAGATCGTTTCAATAATTACCTAATGAATGAGCTACTTTTTTTGCGAAATGTACTGATGTTGAACTGAAGTTTATTTCAGTTGTGTTAAAAATAATGAACGAGAGTTCTGATTAGAAAATTTAAACCAATTCTCACTCACTCTCAAAAAATGCTGACTCGTTAGATCATAACTGAAACGAACTTTCATAAAAAAAAAACAGTAATATAACTATAAAATGACGTCTATAAAATCGCGTAAATTGGAAAAACATCGTATACGGCCTAAGTCACGGGCGCTATTTTGAATCCCGAATGCAACGAAGAATTCTAGAGCACCCGAGCTTGTAGAGCTGTGTGATAACTAGCAGTCTAAATCGTGAGTGCAGCGAGGGATAAGACAAAGACACCATAAACCCAAAGAGAATACTTATCCCTTCGCACCTATGACACAATAAAAGCTATTTAAGTTTTCATTAGTAGTTTATGAAACTGGTAAATAACCGAGGAATACCTACTGTATGGACTTAACTGAGACTTACATTTTTTACAGTAAGGTTCTTAAAGTGATAATACATTTCCTAGAAGCAACTTTACATCATTTATTGTTTTAAAATAGGTACTCATTTTACTCTATTGCCTATTTATTACAAATTTTGGTATTTTCTTCAAAAAATACTCAAATAGTCATAACTTTTAAGGAGATCAAGTGAGAGCTCTGCCACGTAAATATTTTTGACTGCAAATTACCTCATCTATCGCCATGTTTCGTTTGATCCACGATTTTTTACCCACCCTGTATGTACTTAGGTACTTATTGTTGCTATAATATCTTTATTAAATTGCTTAATTTAAATTATTTTGTTCGTCAACGACAACTAAAATTTATGAAGTGAGAACTCTTTGGTTGAGCTGTACATTAATAGAAAAAAGGTATTTTTGACTAATTATTTTGGTCATTGGTGACCCGCCAGTCAAAAATACCTTTTTCTTTCCTTCTTTTTTTCTATACTACACTACTACTACACCACAGTGTAGTGGACACTATTGGCATCTAATAAAATATTAATGCCAGGCTAGAGCCTAGGGCATAAACGACTTGCTATAAGCGACATCTAACTAATTTGACATTAGAGAGCGATGGGTGTGACGCCCTGAGCCGAGGCCCGTACCCCACAGGGGGTGCCCTGTGGGGTACGGGCCTCGGCTCAGGGCGTCACTGATAGGGGGACAGCTATCATTGGGGACAGGCTGGATCAAAATATTGGCATTATTATTGATCGGGGAATTTAAAGCTACTGGCTCAGCTGCGGCGCGGCCTGGCGCTTCAACGAGGAAGGGTCGGTCGGGGATTTTTGTTGGTAAAAATTATTACCCTTTATAGTACTCGTGTGTAGTAGCGGTCGCCGCCCGCACGTCCCTGGATGTTTGCAGGTAAGTACTCGCGTGAGTGACGACCGGTGCTCCATACCTCATGCAACCACTTAACAGGTTTTAAAAACAAAATAACATTTTTCTAAGGAATCAAAGACTTTTATTTCAAAAGATAATAGTTACGGTTCATTCCAAAAATTTAACGTTACGATTCATTAAACTTTCGTTTGAAAAGCGGTTATCATACAGAATACGTGTGCGGCCGCCCCTGCGCGGCTTCAGCATCAAGAACATAAGCTCCCGAAAGAACCGCGCTATCTGGCGGTCCTTGTCTTCTTTTGCGTGGATCATCATGTACAGCCGCTCAGAGGAGCAGTCGGACGTGGTGTTTATGTCGCCTGTAATAATCAAAATTAACTGTGTGAACGTAATGTCTCAGGTCGGAGCTCATATTTTTCTAAAACATACATGATTCAATTTTCTCAGAAACATACCGTGGTCGGGTGTAACCAGACGAAAAGGGCAGTAGAAATCTTAAAGAACTTTCTGCTACGAAGCAGCGACTACAACATTTCTAACAGATTCTATTCTTTAAATATTTCTCTGGGGCACAGCCAGCCAAAGTAAAGTCGAAATACTTGAAAGGTTTCATAGCAAAACAATGAGAGCCATATATGTTCAATATTCCGCCTTCCACCACACATAAACAATAAATATGTAAACGTAGATGTTCGATTCTTATTATTGAATTGAGGGTGGTTGGTAAATCATCACTGAACTTGCTCACGACCTACGTTGCGGCGATATATATCCGTGACGGGTAGTACGATTTGAGGCTCTGAGCTGGATGAACGTTTCTTCCTCTCTTGTTGTGATCGTGTTTCAAGCTAAACGTTTTAGCATCTTTATTGTTTGTGGACTCATTACCGTGTGGTGTGCGATCTTCAAGACCTTTGAACCCAGAGTACATTTATGTAAACTGCCTATCTGTGAAGTGCCGTGCACGCTGAAGCTCTCCTGCTGACCCGGGAGTTAAGACAAGGTAGGTGGTATTCAATTGCCTTCTTGAAGATAGTAGGAACGAACGATTTCCACCCTCAAACACTTTACTTTCGATATTCTTAGGTTCACAAGCCGCCAGCAAATATTTTCTTTAAAAAGGTTGGTCAAAAACCGAACAGTAGATTTCAATCAGCGAACTATGAGGGAAGAAACCGATTCAAACAGCAAGAAGTATCAAGTCAGATTGGACCAATATAATTATGTATAAGCGAGCTAGCTGCCCAACTGCAGGGAGAGTCTAAGAATCTTAGACTCTCCCTGCAGTTCGTTATTGTTTACATTAGCTTCCAAAGGGCAATTAACAATACTCTGTGCAGCACGTATAGTGAAAAAAAAAAACTTACGAATTCTTTGAACCTCGTTGAGCAACACGATTTTATCCAACAGAACCTGTAACAAGATTGAACTACATTTTATTTCTGTATCACGTAAAATGTAATGATGTAGTGAAGGTACAGACGCCAGCACATCAAGCTACCCCAATCTGTCAACTTTATGACAAAATTATAAAGTTCATGTTCAATTGGGAAGATTTGGCAGTTTGGAATAGTTTGACGTGTTGGCGTCTGTACCTAACTCAATCAGTTTACTGCTTGGCACTAACTACTGCCACTTTTTTGTTTCGTAATCGTTCGTAAACTACCAAGCCTTGACAAATAAGACGATTTTTTTTTCTATTGTAGGTAATCTTACATATAAACATTCGAAGTAAAATAACCTTTTCAAAATGAATAAAACACGATTTATTTAAAACAATCCCTTAATCCCATCTATAATCCGCGCAGGCTAGGTGGCACGTAGGTAAATCATTATTAGGAAAAATTAAGTATTATCTACCATATTAGAGAAAGTGTAACAGAATAAGCGCAAGTCCTGAAAGCAGTTGTTCATAATTGACTACTGAATCGATTTCAGTGAATTTTAAAATCTTATTTTTTTTTTCAGAAATTTGGTAGTTAGCAATAGTGACCGCCAATTGAGTCAAAGAAAAATAATTCTTATTGAAGGCATTAAGATTCCATTTTGAATGCATAAAGTAAAGCTATTCTCATAATAATAATAGTTTACTCTAAATAAAATAAGTTTAAGTCATTGTATTATTGCTTTTAACGCAATACTTAATAATTGGGGTGTATGAGGTCTTGCGTTCATTATGATAAACATTGTATACGTGGTGTTAGTCACGGTGTCATTTTGTATTTGTAGTAAGTAAGTACAGTGCAGACAATCTAAGTATCTCGCCCGATTAGAAATGAACCGATCTTGTCAATTTGCGTCTTGGGACAGATAAGGTTGCTGCGCCAATCGATCTCGTGCTTGCTGCACTCTCTTGTATTCACTAGTTTACAAAAATCAGGGGGCCGATTCTACTAATTTGCAACGTTTCACGTTAAATTGTGTTTCCACAACAGTTCGATTTCGATCGCCGTTCGATAGTTACATAAAAAGTCATTCTACTATTTTATAAGCAAAATGGAAACTAAACTTAAAACGAATTGCAACTGAACTGTAGCGGGAACACAGCGGATTACTCGCGTTACCAACATGCCAAAATAATATGTTTTATTAATACCACAAAGAAAAAAGTTGAATCTAAAAATGTTACTAAACACGAATATGTGGCACTAAAAGTATTTTCTATAATTAAAAGACATAATGATCATAATTTTATCATTAACTTTGTCCTATAGTAAACGTCACGCTCATGTTCGATTTTGTTAGTAGAATAGGTTTTGACATTGTTTCAATCGATCGTTGGCGTAACTAAAACGTAACCGCAGCTGTGTCGCAGCTGGACCGTTGTTCATTTTAGTAGAATGCGAAAACGCTTAAAAGTGGTGATTCGGCTGCGGTTCTATTGCGTTTTTTTAACAAATTTGTTAGTAGAATCGGCCCCCTGAGCTCAATAAACGGAATAGTATTCGTACCTATAGTGCCCAGTACTAGGTATGGTCGGCAACAAAGTCCATTAATAAGTACGGTGTCACTTTTACAATAAATATCATCAAAATTACCACAAATGAATAACAAAATGATTGAATAAACTTGTTTTTTAGCATTTCATTTAACAGCCATGGGTTATTTAATTTTAAATTTTATTCTTATGTTCCGATTCGTTTTTTTTTAATACATTGATTTTATAAAACAATTGATTATGCGATCTGCATAATAATTAGTGATGTTACGGATATCCGTATCCGTACGGCTGGCTAAAGTAGACTCATCATTCATGGGGTACTGTTTATAATGTTACAATAAAATTCCTCACCACATACTGCAACTGAATGAAAAGAAATTTAAATCTTGTATAAAACGCACACTATTCAGTCAAGCATATTATAAGTTGGGCGATTACAACGCTGACAAGAATGCCTGGCAAAGCACTGCTTGACCTGCTCCACAAGGTCGCTAAAAACTAATTTTATCAGTATTCGGAAATATTGTTGGAGCTGCTGAAGATTGTAAAACTTTGCTTTGTATAAACTCAATCTTTTAGTATTGTGTAATTGCATAGCACGTGTGAGCACTATGTTCAAACTATAAAGCTACCATTAATTGGGTACGTCTTTAATTGACTTGAATGTGCCCTGGCAACTGAGAGTTTGTCATGCTCACTCAAATGTCTCGCTGGTGGTGGCGTGTGTGTTGGATCATTAAGTTCCCTTCAAAATGCCTGAGCTGAATGGTGCTGATCCATACGTCATGTTCGAGAACGGGCGCTGCCAGTAGGGACTGGTCATCTCTTAGTTGCCACGGCCTATTTTAATTTCTAAATTGTCATTTGATTTTTATTTTTAATTACGGATGCTTTTAATGTGCACGTCTTTTTACATCGTTCTCACATGGATAATTTGAACATAAATGATGTAACCTACTTTCTGTAACAAACTTTTAATAACAATATCATGATTTAAAAAGAGTGTCCATGGAGTTTCTTGCCCGTTCTTCTACATAGGTACCTACCTACGCTTTGGAATGGGCAACTAGCTTCATCTTTCCGACTCTTTAACAATTGAAAAGTGCCTGTAATTGGTTTATTTGAAATAAATGCATTGAGTTTGAGTAGAGTATCCGCGGATATCTGCGGGAGAAAAATGATTAGTGGCCGTATCCGTATCCGTTACATTTTTGACGAATCTTTTAACTTATTAATAATCCCAAATTGTATTACTTACTAAATTTCTTTGTAAACATTTTCTAAAACAAAACGTTATCTATGCTGCCCAATGTCACACTAAACTATAACCAAAACAAAAGAAAGACCCGCGCAACGCAAGTCGAAATATGTTCTGTCACGCAAAGCGTCAAGTGGCGTCAACTATCGTTACAAGGACACGCGCACCGACACCGATTGAGTAAGAAAATTAAGATCCTTGTCAGCAGATATTGACGCCGATTATCCGTATCCGGATCCGTATCTGCAGATCTAAATTTTTATTGATCATCATCACTAATAATAATTAAGATTAAAAGAACTGAAATGTTAAAGGACCTTTGTTGACGACTGCGCCTATTTAATTTGGTTGCAAAGAAGTCGCGTGCAGGAGCTAGATATTTTATGATAATATAATAAAGAAGAAATAGAAAACTTACAAATGCTCTGGCAATGTCAGCCTCGTAGTTATCGTCAAGCAGCATGGCCTCGGAGATATCTTTGGAAGAGCCAGCCTCGCAGTCGTCGTCAGGCATCTTTGCTTCGAAGCTTTCTTTGGAAGAGCCAGCCTCGCAGTCGTTGTCAGGCATCTTTGCTTTGAAGCTTTCTTTGGAAGAGCCAGCCTCGCAGTTGTCGTCAGCCATCTGTGCTTCAGCAGTGCCAGCCTCGTCGTTGTTGGCAGCGCCAGCCATCTTTGCTAGGGAGTATACTCTGGCAGTGTCAGTCTCGTAGTTATCGTCAAGCAGCATGGCCTCGGAACTGTCTATAAAAGAGCCAACCTCGCAGTCGTCGTCAGACATATTTCCTTCGGAGCTTACGTTGGCAGCGCCACTCTCGTAGTTGTTGGCAGTACCAGCGTCGTAGTTGTTGGCAGCGCCAGCCTCGTAGTTATGAGCAGCGCCACCCTCGTCGTTGTTGGTAGCACCAGCGTCGTAGTTGTTGTCAGCGCCAACCTCGTAGTTGTTGGCAGTACCAGCGTCGTAGCTGTTGGCAGCGCCAGCCTCGTAGTTATGAGCAGCGCCACCCTCGTCGTTGTTGGTAGCACCAGCGTCGTAGTTGTTGTCAGCGCCAACCTCATAGTTGTTGGCAGTACCAGCGTCGTAGTTGTTGTCAGCGCCAACCTCGTAGTTGTTGGCAGTACCAGCGTCGTAGCTGTTGGCAGCGCCAGCCTCGTAGTTATGAGCAGCGCCACCCTCGTCGTTGTTGGTAGCACCAGCGTCGTAGTTGTTGTCAGCACCAACCTCGTAGTTGTTGGCAGTACCAGCGTCGTAGTTGTTGGCAGCTCCAGCCTCGTAGTTGTTAGCAGCGCCACTCTCGTCGTTGTTTGTAGCACCAGCGTCGTAGTTGTTGTCAGCGCGAACCTCGTACTTGTTAGCAGCGCCACCCTCGTCGTTGTTGGTAGCACCAGCGTCGTAGTTGTCGTCAGCGCCAACCTCGTAGTTGTTGGCAGTACCAGCGTCGTAGTTGTTGGCAGCGCCAGCCTCGTAGTTGTTAGCAGCGCCAGCCTCGTAGTTGTTGGCGGCACCAGCGTCGTAGTTGTTGGCAGCGCCAGCCTCGTAGTTGTTAGCAGCGCCACCCTCGTCGTTGTTGGTAGCACCAGCGTCGTAGTTGTTGTCAGCGCCAACCTCGTAGTTGTTGGCAGCACCAGCGTTATAGTTGTTGGCAGCGCCAGCCATCTTTGCCTCAGAGCTTACGCTGGCAGCGCCAGCCTCGTGGTTGTTCCCGTCAGCCATTTTTAACCTCGACGGTTCTGAGATGACCACCTGGAAAATTCAAGGAAAAATATTGTATAAAGGGGTCGATTAAAATGTTTCAAGAACGAAACTTTTTAACGCCATATAGGAAATTGAAAATAATAAGTAGGTACAAACTCGAAGTACTTACAAAAAAATTACAACCGACTTTCTAAAAGAACACTCATAATCAGCTTATAACGTTCCCACTGCTGGGACACAGGCCTCTCTGTGAGAGGGAGTGGGCCGTGATGATGATGATGATAGGACTCCCTTTTCCGCACGTATACTCCCAATCGGTCCGTTGTGCGTGGGGATTCTAGCTCAGCCTAGCTCCGCCCAAAAGCACAGAAACTTCCTGAGAGCTTCACAGGCTTCGCGGAGCGACCTCGCTGTTCCGAGGATTTCTTCACGTTGGGAAGCCACGGCCTCGCATTCCAGGATGACGTGGGTGGCTGATTTCCTGGCGTCAAGGCAGCCCCTGCAAAGCGGGCTGTCTGTGGCGCCTACATTATAAAGATGTTTGTTAAGGGGGTTATGGCCCGTAATTGTTCCTATGATTATTCTAAAGTTATTTCTACTCAGGCTAAGAAGTCTTTTGGTTAATCACGGGTGTACAGTCGGTAAAACCAGGAGTGGGCCGTAATCCACCACACGGGCCCAGTGCGAATTGGTAGATGTCACATATCTTCGAATTTTTGGTTCTAGGACATGCCGGTTTCCTCACGATGTTTTCCTTCACCGTTTTCAGAGCAGTGGTGATGAAATAATTTACACGAATTAAAGCGCCTGTCTGGGCTCGAACCTACGACCTACAAGTTGTAAGTCACGGTCGTTATCACTGAGCCACCTGTGGAGCCACCATTGCAAAAAAAACAACACTATAAAGTGAAAAATAGCTTAATTTTTGATTTTTTTTTCTTAAGATCTGTTTTAGTTTTTTGCCACGACTTCTGAAATTAAAGTGATTTTTCACTTTGTAGTGTATTTATAGGAAGTCGGTTGTTTTGTTTTTTGCAAATATGTTTCTTTTTTCAGATTTAATGGTACCCACCCTACACTAATTCGTATACCAGGACTGGCCAGATAAATAACAGTGACAGGAAATATTAGAACATCATCACGATTCACAAAGTGGATTAATACGTATTTTCAAAGCTAACGCAAAAACTACCTCAGCACAGTTGAAAATTATATGGAATCGTCCTGAACCATACCCAATCCATTAAAAAAAGAATTTTCGAAATCGACCGACAAAATGCCGGAGATATCGCGGAACACAAAAAAAAATTAAAATCACGAAAACTACGCAAAAAAGAGAGCTTCGTTTTTTAAATCCTTTTGCGTTATTTTATTATTATCCGTTCAACACAAAAACTGATTAAGTACTTAACTTATGCATTCCTAAAGAATTGGTATGAAAAAAAGATATTTATGCACTTGCATAGGGCGGCCCCACTGCCCCAACAACTCACAAATGTAGCGCTGCCCAATATAATCACTTTAAACTTACCCCTATGGCCCACAATAAACAAAAAAACAAAAACGATTTTGAAAAATAACCCTATTTGTTCCTTTTATATAAACAAAAGGCGGTTAAGTTCAAAGTTTCCCCATCTTTCGTTCTTTAGATCCATACCCAACAACAACAACAACTTATTAACACTCACTGTTTTCAAAACACGCAAGCAACTTGAGATCAAAATTTCATGACATTTTTTTTTTATTTAGTACATAACATACCTACCTTTTAACCTACCTGTCAAACACGGGGCTTCAAGAAATTACTAGGGAAAATAGCAGACACAACCGATTCGGAACCGGCTCACGGATAGACTGGCAGCATGTGTGCCATTGTGGAGACAGCGGGCTAGGCCTGCAAAGCTCAATATTTAAACGCATGCGTCAAACATGCAACCAATTGAGTGATGAATGTTACAATTGCAAAGTCCAAGTTCGCACGTCTGTTTTTCGCGCACTGAAACTTCAACGCACTGCTGAGCGCCGAGGGTTGAAAATCCAATAGTGTTTTTTGACGATCGGGATGCACTCTGTCGGATTCCCAGAGCTAGGACCGAAAGTTGAAAATCGAGTGCGCGATAAAATCTAAACGTGGTCTAACTTTAATTTCAATATTCTTAATTTTTCTTATTCGAAATCTGGATTTCCGTCCGGTTTGCAGAAATTAGCTCGCATCTTATAAACATATATCAAATAAATAATACTAGTTGTCACCCAATGGTCGAAATTCGACCATAACTCGTTTAAATTTTAAGTTTGAACAATGCATTATTTTATAAAAATACTAGCTTTCGGCACCCATATTTAAACGTTTTTTTTTTGCCGAATTTCATAAAAAGTTTTCGTAAAAAGCGGTACATAGTTTTTACTTCACGTATGTACTAGTACCTATGTACTAGTGGTCGCCCAGTGGACTACATTCAACCATAATTCAGTTAAATATCAATCAACATTAATCAAAAATACTAGCTTTCCTTCTCCATATGAACTTTAACTGTGCCAAATTTCACACTCTTCCGTCCGCGTAATTTTGTTTGGGGTTGCGATTGTCAGTTTGGGAATCAAGTATTTTATAAATAGAATCGTCATTTGTTTACGTGAAATATGCTTTTTTGTTTGTGGAAAAAATGATTTTTGTTTAAAAATTAATACATTATTACGGAAAAGTATTTTTTTATTATAAATAAACCCAATAGTTTTTGCAACGAATACAGGTACTTTAGATTTTTTTGGGTCCCAATGAACAAATTGACACGTACCTATCTTATTACTGTTGTAGGGTGGGGACGGGGTTCATACAAAATCCCCCATGGTCGTTTGGTCCACAATTGATGAAAATAACGAAAAATAGGTTACAACATTAAAAAAAAACACGCATAGACGACCATAGAATAGAACCTTCTTCTTTTCTAAGTTGCTTAAAAAATAACTTATTTTAAATGATTAAAATTGATAACAATTGAAGTAGTTCATTCATACTTTCTTTTTTTTTGAATCTGTCATCCAGTGACTGGGTTGTGGGGTCAGATAGACAGTCGCTCCGTGTAAAATATTGGTATTCAGCTGCATCCGGTTGGACTTGAAACAGAACCCAACATGTTTAGGAAAAGGCTAAGCGGATGATGATAGCAATCTATCAGTCTTGCAGATATAATTTTAGTACCGATTGACTTGGAAATCTTTCTTAAAATAGTTTTGGGGACGTAGGTGAAAGGTATTCTACCTGATATGCTATTCTGTCTCTAAAGTTGTTTGGAGGTGACGTTGTGATCGAAGAGCGGAAGTGAAAATCGAACTTGTTGATACTGTTACGCGCTAAAGCTAAAGTAATTCGTTACCACTAGCGCCATCTAGTATCGAGTAGCAGAATTAATCGAGTCAAGATCTATCTAGCAAGTTCGATAAAAGAATCTTCTAGAGTTATCAACATCTGCTCAGTCGGGGTCGGTATGTACTCGAAGATTCTAGATGATTCGATTCCCGAATGTTCTGTGGCTCTATAAAAAGGCGGGAACGGATCGGGATCGGAGTAGTATTGAATAAGCGATACATGCGAAAACATTGAAGTGATCTTGAAGTGCGATTTAAAGCAATCAATAGTGAAATTGTGTCTTGTAATTTGTGTGATTAATTAAAGTGTCGATTTTGGTAATTTTTATTCGCAGTTTTTAATTGTCACGAACCCGAAGCTCGTAACAATACGTCTTATAATTAAGAATTATATAGTGTACATAATTGTTAAACACAGTTATAAAGCTAATTAAACTATACTCTATTTATTATAGCTTTAATAAAAAGTGGCTCGTAGAAGCAAAAGTGCAAAACATTTTATTTCAAAGTTAAGCTATAACGTTTTTAGGTAGATTTTAGACAGTAGGTACCAAATACTGAGATAAACGAAGTAAAAGTAATTTTGTTTTAAATACTGTTCTATTTATAATAACATCTTAATCACACATTACAACAAAACACAAACAAACAATCACATGATGATTTAAATCTAATTATGGTTAAAGGAAATACAATAAAAAAAATACAATACTTTATTTTAAATAACAACTTTGGACCCACAATACGTTGGTAAAACTTCGTCGTCATCAGCTAATTTAGTCACTCGGTATTGTTCACTCCTGCTTCTTTTAGGTTTTTAGGATTGACACTTTAATTTTAAATTGAAACGAAATAATTATTTAAATGAAAGCCACTTATTTTCATATGATAAATACTTAGTTACACATGATTACAATAAACAGGGCCTGATTAACCCTTAGGCTAATTAGGCTGCAGCCTAGGGCGCGAGGATCGGGGGGGCGTGCTGAAATCGTGTCTTCGCATGCACTAATCTAGCATCATTCATTGCATCTACCCTACATATTTCAACTAGACCGGGACAAAACACTAAAACTAAATGCGCTTGAGAGTCCCTGATTTTAACAATAAATTTTGAAATTTTAAAAAGTGCGCCTTAAACAAACACTGACTTGTTACTCGAATCGGTCGGTGGTCGAGCTTTCTTGGCTGTATTGAGCTTATATCTAAATTTCATCCTTTCATGGCTGAACATTTGGTGAGATTTGGACAAAAAGGCAGAGTTACTTCATCCTCTATAATCGACGAATTTATTTTACTTCTCGCTGACGAAGTTCGTCTTTAGATCATAGGAGAAATAAAAAAAGCAAAATATTATTCGATTAGCATTGATTCTACTCCAGATATGTCACACACCGATCAGTTGACATTTATAATTCGTTATATTTTGCCTGGCGGCGAACCTGTCGAATGTTTTGTCACATTTTTACCCAATTGCGGTCATAAAGCTGAAGACATGGAGAAGGCTGTTCTTACGACTATTGATAAAACTTTGGAACTTCATATGTCGTGGCCAAAGTTATGATAATGCTAGCAATATGTCTGGTCAGTACAAAGGTCTTCAGTCAAGAATTAAAGCTGTAAATCCATTGGGTACTTTTGTTCCTTGTGCAGCTCATTCTCTACAACTCGTGGGATCGGCTGCCGCGGAAAGTAGTGACGAGTCAGCTGCTTTTTTTACACTGGAACCACAACTAGACAATTTTTTTCTGGATCTACAAGCAGATGGCAAATTTTGTTATCCAAATTGGATGAACAATCGACGGCACTAGAAAATCTATCGAAAACGCGATGGAGTGCGCGAGCAGATGCAAGCAAAGCCCTATCGTCCACAAGCGCCCAATACCTCCTATCTGACTCCGGGTGGATTTTACATAGCAGAGGATCCCAAGTAAGAACGACCTTTACCAATTTGATAACCAGGTGAAAATTATATTTTAATTAAAATTATAAAAAGTAATAGTGTTAAAATATAATTTTCACCTGGTTATTAAATTGGTGAAGGTCGTTCTTACTTGGGATCCTCTACTATGTAAAATCTACCCGGAGTCAGATAGGAGGTATTGGGCGCTTGTGGACGATAAGGCTACTCACTTACTACTTTTTAGGCCGTCCGTAACACACCTGGCGGGGGCGCGTCCTCATAATTAGCCTAGGGCGGTCAGAACTCTTGATCAGTCGCTGACAATAAAGTGTGACAGCTAATATTTAAATAAATTATAATAAATTTGGCAATAATCGTAACTGCAACACGTTTAATGTAATTTTGTTGCAAAGTGTACACTGAAAATAACCTTTTTTTACTTCGTATATTAGATACTCCATTTACAATAGCATTAGCAGTACTCTCTACGTCTTCCTGTATGCGGTCGAAACTCCAGAACCTTTCAGCCCCATCAGCCATCTGTTCTGCGAGCAATGTGCCCACTGCCTCTTAAGTTTGGCTATGCTACGGGATATGTTCTCCTGCGGATCTGATCATTCCTGATTCGATCACGTAGGGAAACTCCGACCATAGCCCTCTCCATTACCCTTTAGATGACTTTTAGCCTTTTGATAAGGGTAAGGCCCTTTGTGAGTGACCACGTTTCAGTGCCATAGGTCACGTACTCGCAACACGTACAGGTCAAAGACTTTCGTCTTGAGACACTACGGTATTTGGGACGAGAAGATATTGCGTAGCTTCCCGAACGCTGCCCAGCCGAGTCGAATTCGACGTCTTTCTCGCAGTTGGACCTACCTAACTGGGACAGTTTGTCCTAGGTAAACGAATGTACCTACTTCCAGAGATGTACAAGATACCTTAAATAAAGTATCTGGAATACCAAATGCAAGATACTTTTAAATTAAGTATTTCAGATACCAGATGCAAATAACTTTCTGTAATGGTATCTGAAATACTAGATATAAAGTACGTATCTTTCGAATACTTTTTATAGATAAGATACTGTTGTACCATTATATACCATACCATTTTTATTAATGAATGTTTATTTTTTTACATGTAAATCGCGTTGATTGCGCAAACGTTACACAACATAATATTATATTTTTAAGGTTTTAATTGAGACTTAAGTAAAACTAGTACTTCAAAGAGTTTATCACTCATTCGCTATTGTTCATCAATTACTAAAAGTAGGTATTTTAGCAAACATAGTATCTACAAAATACTAAGATACCAAACAACAGGTATTTAAATACAAGATACAAAATGAATTTCAAAAAAGTATCTGAAATACAGGTACAAGATACATATTTTGTATCTTGTATCTGTATTTCAGATACTTGTATCTTAGATAAGTTACATCTCTGCCTACTTCATACTTTACTTATTGTAATTTACTCATTGGTTACTATGTTACTCTCGTCATAATTATACTGATCCTATAAATCTGTCGCATCCTAAACCCCGTTAAAATGTTTTTATCATTTTTGTTTCCCTTTCTACATGAATAACAATGTCATACGCCCGACGGCTAATTCCCCGAAGTCATCAGACCGAACGTCCGAATTCCCGAAATTCCATGGAATCGATATGCCACAATTTCGAATAGCCATAAGATCGAGCGTCCGTTTCGCCGAAAAGCCATTGCAACGGTAGTACATCCATCGAATGTCTCTAAGCTCGTCGACGTGCCAGTAAGTCGAAAGCTATTCTACATAAAGTATTCAAAAAGATTAAAAAGAAGATTGTGAAATGGGATAAAAAACAAACCAGCAGTTTGGTTTGGTTTCTTTTTTATCCACATCAACAATATTATCACACAGTGATCAATATTTCACATAATAAAAATGTCAGAAGTAGGTAACTAATAAGCCGTAGTATTGAGAGCAGTACTCGGCCCACGTGATGGAATACGGCCCACTCCCTCTCACAGACTAGAAAGGAGACCTGTATGACAACAGTGGGAACCTATAGGCTGATTATATCCCATTTTTAACCGACTTCAAAAAGGAGGAGGTTCTCAATTCGTCGAAATCTTTTTTTTATTTTTTTATATGTATGTTCCCCGATTACTCGAAGATGGCTGGACCGATTTGGATTTTTTTTTGTTTTCTTTGAAAGGGTATGCTTCCCAGGTGGTCCCATGATCATCAAGTCAGGATCTGATGATGGGATCCTGGAGAAATAGAGAGAACTCTTCAAATTTTATAAGCACACGAAGCGATTTAGGTATTTTTTGGAAGAGTACTTTCTCGGAGTGGTCTTATTTCAATTTGGTGAAGATCTGATGAAGAACTTTGGAGATAGGCAACGGAACTCCTCAATAAATGATAGCAAATGGACTGGGATTGCTGAAATCTCATGTGTCTATCGTTTACACCAGTTCATAACATAACATCACGCCGGCATGCTGTGAAGGGGTTAGCACATGTGAACCACTAAAAAGTGAAAAATAAAACTTTTTCCAAAAAAAAGCAACCGACTTCCAAAAAAACACTACAAAGTGAAAAATAACTTTAATTTCGGAAGGCGGTGACATAAAATTAAAATACAGCTCCAAAGACACCGACTTCCGAAACTAAAGTTATTTTTCACTTTGTAGTGTTGTTTTGGAAGTCAGTTGTTTTTTTTACATTCCTTTTTTTTATTCTTCTTGAATATTTTATGTAGAATAGCTTTCGCTGCTTTAACTGTTTTTAGCTGGCACGTCGAGACATTCGATGGATAGGACTACCGTTGCAATGACTTTTCAGCGAAACGGACGCTCGATCTTATGGCTATTCGAAATTGTGGTATATCGATGCTATGGAATTTCAGCAATTCGGACGTTCGATCTGATGACTTCGGGGAGTTAGCCATCGGGCGCATGCCATTCGAAATCAAGCAGTAAACCCAATAATAATAAACCAAACATGACATTGGCTAAATGCACAAACCGTGCGAAGACAAAACCCAAATAAAAACTCGATTTAGCCCCAAAACCTGACAACAAGTTGGCAACACTGACTGATATGATCTCTATTTCTACAGTCTTATATTAGGTCTTTACCTATGAAATTGCCGTTTTGCAGTACTGGCCATTTCAAATCAAAATAATTTTTGTTTGGGTAAGAATTCTAATTTCAAATTAATTTTATTTTAAAAACATGGATTTTTTTTTCCAAAAGTAGTCATTTGTTTATTGATTAGTGTTACATTTTCATCGCATTTCAATCTTTTTCGTCATCATGGATACGTTAAAAATTCGAGTAATTATGGAATATGAGTACCGTCGTGGCAGCAACGCGGCACAAGCGGCACGCAACATCAACGACGTTTACGGAGCTAACACTACAAACCAACGCACCACCTGTTATTGGTTTGCTCGCTTCCGTTCTGGAAATTTCGACCTGAAAAATGAACCTCGCGGTCGTCCGAAGACTTTGGTCGACAATGACGAATTAAAGGCGATTGTGGAAGCTGATGATACACAATCTACGGCTGAATTAGCAGCAGCTTTCGACGTTAGCGTCAAAACAATATTGGTCCATTTGCGTCAAATTGGCAAGGTAAAAAAGCTTGACAAATGGGTGCCCCACGAACTCAATGATCGTCAGCGCGAAGTACGCGTCGAGACGTGCCTTGCACTGCTCAACAGACACACAAATGAAGGAATTTTGAACCGCATTGTTACCTGCGATGAAAAATGGATTCTGTTTGATAACCGCAAGCGCTCAGCAAGTTGGTTGGATCCTGGTTCAGCACCTAAACAATGCCCTAAACGAAAACTTACCCCTAGAAAAGTGATGGTCACTGTTTGGTGGTCTAGCGCCGGTGTGATTCATCACAGCTTCTTACCAAACGGGGTGAGCATTACTGCAGATGTGTACTGTGAAGAACTGAACACAATGATGGAGAAGCTGGCACATCTCCAACCAGCATTGGTCAATCGCTCGTCTCCGCTGCTCCTGCACGACAACGCGCGACCTCATACTGCACAGCAGACGGTCTCCAAGTTGCAAGAACTGGGGTTGGAAGCTCTCCGTCATCCGCCCTACTCACCAGACCTTGCGCCTACAGACTACTACTTTTTCCAGAATTTGGATAACTTCTTGGCGGGAAAAAAAATCAATACCCGAGAGGCAGTACAAAATGCCTTTGAAGAATTTGTTGCCTCCCGTCCAGCTGATTTCTTTAAGAAGGGCATCAATAAACTGCCACTGCGATGGCAAAGATGCATTGATTGCATGGGTGATTACTTCGATTAATACAAATAAAAAATACATGAAAAAAATTCGTTTAAATTTTTTCATACAAAACGGCAATTTCATAGGTAAAGACCTATTATATATCATCATAGGCCACATTCCGTATTAGAAAAATAGCGCTGTGAGCGCTCACATCAATAATTTGCGTTTCGATATAGATATCACGATTATGGCAGCAAAGAACTGTCATTTTTGTCAACAATACGGAACGCTCGTGAATGCGCTAACAGTGCTCACTTAGGGTCAATTCTCACCGAGACGCGGCGCGACGCGCACTTTTTAAGATAGCAACAGAATATCTAACTTATTTACAACACGAAAAGGTATAATTTCACTACGAGCGCGAAAGCGTGTCGAAGAACGCTAAGGTGCACCGCGTTGTGCAGCCCGTATACCTTATTGTGAAGTAAATAAGATCTATTTTGTATCGTGATCTTAAAAAGTGCGCGTCGCGCCGCGTCTCGGTGAGAATTGGCCCTTAATGTTAAAACCTATTTAAACCATATAAAACTTGTATTCACCACAAATTTCGTCTTATTTGGTTAGGTGGCGACTCTAGCCAGAAGCACTTTATCTAAGTTAGTTATAGATTATATGATATTATTATATGATTCAAAACAAAACAGCACAACTGTCATTTTTGACAGCACTCACGGTGATAATAATAATAAGCATGGTCGGCGTTATCGCAAGATGGCGCATGTCATGACGTCATCTATGACGATTCACGGGACATCGTTATCGCGCTCACGCCAATTCGGAAGGTGTGAGCACGCTCAAATCGATATTATCGTATCTCGGAACGTCGCCTTAGTACATAAAACACTATAATATATTATGTCTCTAATGGTCTCTATGAGAATATTTGTATTCTGTGCTATATTTTATGTAGCACAGAGTACATTTTTAATATGTAGTCTGTGCCCTGTGCTGTGCATAGCATTGGTCGGGCGCTTTTTGTTCTAGTTAATAATAAATAAAAATACATTTGACGAAAGTAACTCGAAATCCACGAATTCTTCCAAATGAATACTCCGGATTTAATGACAGCTAACGTCCCTCAGTCGGATTCGGAACAATCGAACACTTCAGGGTTAGTATTAAAAACATTAGGTACCGCACTCATCTGAATCTGGATATATCAAACTTTTATTACCTAGTTAAATAAATTGACTTTGTAGTGTTTTATGATTTGAATTTGTTACAGAACTGTTCCAATTACAATACCCTCGTCAGAAAACGAAGACTTCTCGGAACAACAAGAGCAAACGATGGTGAATTTTCGAAAACCCAACGTGCCCAATATTAATGTACCAGAAAAGATAATTATTTGTTTGGATGTATGCTACGACAATCCCAAATCACTTTATCGCCTGGGTGATGGCACAACATTCACTCCTATAAACATGATGAAGCGTGTTCTCGACTTTTTCTTACATTCGAAAAGCGCCATCAACAGAAAGACTGAGTTCGCCATAATAGTACTGAAAGCTACAGAACCATACTGGCTACAACATTTTACCAGCAATTTGAAGGATCTTGTAAACACCATTGACTATATCAACCCTGAGGACTGTGAATCAGAAACATTTGATTTTGAGAAGCTTTTTCAATTGATAAAGCAGAAAGTTGAAATTCCTGAATATAAAGATGGCGAATGCATACAGCCTCCTTCTTATGTTGTGCGTATGATTGTAATGTATGGCAGATCTAGTTGCATTCCAATAATTCCACAAGATGATGAATATTTCAACTTTTTGAAGAAACAGTTGTACTTCTACATTGACATATTGCTTGCACATGAAGACGCTTGCTCGATCTACAAATGTGAAGATATCTATGATGCGCTTCAAGACTTGGATAATGGCTATTCTTATGTTTATGAAGTATCAAGAAATGCAACAAAGATTCATGAGTGTATTGCTAAACTACTAGCCCATCCTCTGCAGAGGCCATTACAAAAAAACACAAATTATGCTTTTGGAACTAGGCATTAATAGAGATATCGTCCACAAGCGCCCAATACCTCCTATCTGACTCCGGGTGGATTTTACATAGTAGTGGATCCCAAGTAAGAACAACCTTCACCAATTGGATAACCAGGTGAAAATTATATTTGAATTATGATTATAAAAAATAATATTGTTAAAATATAATTTTCACTAGGTTATCAAATAGGTGAAGGTCATTCTTACTTGGGATCCTCTACTATGTAAAATCCACACGGAGTCAGATAGGAGGTATTGGGCGCTTGTGGACGATATGATTACTATTTCTGTTTTTAATATTAGTATTTAAATTTTATTTTGTAAATTATAATATTTATAATACATATCCAAAGTCACCGACTTCCAATATTAAAGTTATTTTTCACTTTCTAGTGTTTTTTAGGAAGTCAGGTGTTTTTTTTTTTTGAAAATGTTTTTTTACTACTTTTTACTCTAGCACAGCCACTATCTAATTACTTATTGCCCAATGGCCCTGTCTCAAAATTAAACCAGTTTTTTTTTATGGGAAATTATCAAATAACTTCTCCCGCTCTGGGCGGAGCAGGAGGGCATCAGACTTTTACTGACTAAAACCCACCCGTGTTCCTTCAGTTGCCTGTGTGCCAGGGGCCATGGTATCTCTTTCGAACAACTCGCACCCCTGGCAGGCATCGGCCCTAGTGGACCCCACCAGTTGGCGCTGACATCTCTTTAAGACGCGCGTGGAAAACAGCGTTCAACCCGGGCTTGGTACTTACCGGACGGCGAGCTACCCATTACTCGCCGTCCGCAAGCCCACGCCTACGGTGGCTGAGAATTGGCCTGGGATTCCCGACGCCCAGGGCGTCTACTGCGGCGACTGGGGCCGTGAGGGCGCATAGATTGCCTCTCCCTCACGTGCGCCGCCTCCCTCTTCGCCAGCATTACTGCTTCACAGAAAGAGGTGACGGCTTCCCATGCTCTCTCGAAAAATCTTTCTGCTCAACGTAAATAACGCAATGAATATTGTTGAACTATCAAAATGAAACCGATTATGATTAATCGCGTGTTACGCAATTAGGGTGCTGGCCTCAAATGCCATGATTTCATGAAATAGTTATTCAATAGGGTAAAATGAACTTTTTTAAATTCTTTGTTAAAAAGAACCTGCACTCTAATTGCATACCACGCGATTAATCATAATCGGTTTAATTTTGACAGTTCAACAATATTCATTGCGTTATTTACTTTGTTGAGCAGACACATTTTTCGAACATATGAAGCAATGGTTTAGCCATCTGTTTCAAAACGAAACGGATTAAGATTAATCGTGAATTACGCAGTTAGGGTGCTGGTTCTTAATAATTCATCACAATCTAATTAGCAAATTTGGTAGTAACTTATTTTTATACATGATTATTTTAAAACATAAAATAGTGTTGATTTTACTTTACACAAGTCCATTCCAGTCTGATAATATGAAATTATAAACACTTTGTTCATGTTGTGTCATTGTCACTATGATTTCTACACTTTTTACACTATACTAACTCAGGTTTTGTTTGTTGCCTTCACACTGTATTTGTTTGGTCAGCTGAAACGCCTCGATGTTCACATGTTGTGAACATCGAGTCGTTGTTCATGGGCCTCAGCAAATTTTTGGATTATGTTGTCGAAGCATTCCATTTTTAGGTCACGATGGAGGTCGTCATTTCAATACCAAGGGAGCATTAACAATACTCACAATATGAACTTTGAAATGTGTTGATGTTAATTTGTATTTCGCGGGCTATCGTGACGCTTTCGCCAGAACAAAGTTGTCAGTGATTTCCTCACGTTCTGCTTCGTGTATATAGTTTAAACAATTAGTGAAATGAGATTGAAAAATAAAACAATATTATATCAAACCGTCATTTTATAAGACATTCATTACGTCAAGATCAGTTTACATGTACAGCAGGCTTAGCATGACGATTTCTATTACTACTCTACCGTAGAATAGAAATCGCTTGTCTACATTTCTCGGTACAAAACTGTCAACTGTCTACACGGAAACGTAATTTTTGTCTACTCTTCCGTTGACAAAACCCTTCTCTGCGGTTCTCGTGCTAAGCCTGCTGGTTAGACATGTAGGTAGGTAATGACACAACACTTTCTGTGTGAATATATTTTTTACAAATAGGTACATCCACGAATAATTAGATCATACATCAAAATAACTTATATTATAATTATGTAGTCTGATCGAAGAGAGACACAAACTAGCCACTTAGCCTTCAGTCCATTGAGTTATGTTCATTGGCTAGATGTATTTACTTCTCCTACTGCAGGTGCTTTTACTAGAACGGTTTTCGTCATCTTCGGTGAATTGTGTAAATCCTTCATCTTGATCGGTTTGTTCGAGAATATTCTTAGGGTGAACTGGTGAAGTTGGCTTCGTTGCTGGCATTATTACGAATGAAGGCGCTCGCTCCTGGTGGAGATCTGGAAAATTGCAGCAATAAATACATTTTAGCAAATGGTTGTATTAGTTCAAATTATGTCATTGTCCGTTTATTAGATTATTAAAGATAACAGGGCAGCATTATTCTAAATTCTCAAGGGGTAGTAACGGTTTGCAAGGAAAACATGTTTTTTAATGAGACCAAGATATTAAAGTTGTAGACAAGGCAGTGGAACCCACGATTTTTGTAAAGTATGGAAGCTTCTGCTTCAGGTGTCAGGGGCAATAAAGGTGGTTATTGTTAAATTTAAGAAGATGCCTCCGACTGCATGAGATTGCTTATAGTATTCAGTCTAATAGTCATCTTTTTAAAACAAGTTTCTTGTTTCCATCTTTTTTTTTAAATTAAAATTCACTTTTTACACAGTTGGGTTTTTGATTTTGTAATTTACTCACTTTATTTCATCACCGCTGCTCTCACAACAGTTAAGGAAAACATTGTTAGGAATCTGGCATGTCCTACACCCAAGACATGATACATTTGAAGACATGTGTTTGCACTGGGCCCGCATGGAGGATTATGGGTTCCTTTCACGGAGGAGAGGCCTGTGTTGGGACACAGGCCTTTTCTCCGGACAGTGGGAACATTATATGCTAATTATTATGCTATTAAAATAAACTCAAGATAATATTCTACAGAAACTTACGGTTCAGCATATCACGAGGGTACCAGGAACTTCTCTGATGCCAAGTGGTTGACGCAGAGACTCGATGTGGACTGGACCTTTAGTGCTTCCTGTAATGTTGAGAAGGAAAAGAAAATTATTTTCATACACTAACTATTTGCTAATTATACTTTAGCACGACAATTTCTGATAGGTACTATAATTCTGATTTTAAGCAGTTGTATTATGAAACGTCACCTTTCCTGACGGCAGATTTTAGATGGCGCGTCCATTTTATATCGGTCGCCGCATTCTCATTTAATGTAGGGTTATTATTTGGATATCTTAAAGCATATTAAAATGTATTCAAAAAGGAATCACAAAAAGTCTAACTCACGAACCTCGGCTTACAGGGTGAACACATTTTGGAAGGGGCGACTAGAATCAATTCTATGTAAATGTTGACGTTCAAAAGTGCCTATTTGAAATAAACGCTTTGACTTTGAATTTGAACCATCGGCTGATAACATGTTGAAAATTTGACAGAAATAGCCATTCTTATACAAGTTATGATTGCCTGCTTAGCACCTTGTAGGTCCAGAGTGATGATGTTCAAACAGATAAACAAACGATAATTATAAAAACTATATTTTCAGCATCAGACTCGTTCCCCCAACTTGAGGCAAGTATTTTTTTTTTAATTATCTCATAGATAAATGTATAGATTTGAAAATATCTCTTCTAGTAATATAATTCAATGTTTTCATTACTTGTTCCATAATCAAGATGACTTAATTCATTTCCATTTGAAGCTCAGGAATGTGGTCATCAGGTGTTTGAAAAAGTAATTTGATGAGCGAGTTTTGCCATACAGCTCAGCATTTATATGATTTAATGTTTTGGTGTGTCCTATTGTGTTGAGTCACTCAAAATTCATGCTCATACTTGTATATCCTGTATGTTGTGCCTATCATTGAGACAAAAATACAGTTTCCAATATGTGCCGTATTGAAGATTAGATGCCTTAGGAATATTTTGCAGTCGCACTTTGACATACACAAACAGTCAAATGCTCTATCATAGTGTGTACCCGTAGCGTAGCACTGCTGCTGTGCCAATCCCAAATCAAAATTTTGAACTGTCAAGGCAAAACAAATAGCCTATTCCAAAGCATAGTAGAGACACTGAGGACACGGTGGAGCATACGGTGGAGGTCTGCCCGGCTTGGGCGGAGCACCGCCGTGTCCTCGTGGAGGCGATCGGCGGCGGCGATCTCTCGCGTCCGGCCCTGGTCCAGGCCATGGTACGGAGCGAGAGTGCATGGTTAGCAGTCACCTCCTTCTGCGAAGCAGTAATGCCCGCGAAGAGGGAGGCGGCGCACGTGAGGGAGAGGCAGTATATGCGCCCTCACGGCCGTAGTCGCCGCGGGAGACGCCCTGGGCGTCGGGAATCCCAGGCTGATTCCCGGCCACCGTAGGCGTGGGCTTGCGGACGGCGAGGTAATGGGTAGCTCGCTGTCCGGTAAGGACCAAGCCCGGGTCGACGACGCGTTGTGTTCCACGCGCACCTCAAAGAGATGTCAGCACCAAATGGTGGGGTCCGCAAGGGCCGATGCCTGCCAGGGGTGCGGGTTGTTCGAAAGAGATACCGCGGCCCCTGGCACACAGGCAACTGAGGGAACACGGGTGGGTTTTAGTCAGTAAAAGTCTGAGACGCCCTCCCGCTCCACCCAGAGCGGGAGAAGTTATTTGATGATTTCCCACCCAAAATAAAAAAAGCATAGTAGATTCCCATGAAAAAGAACTGACAATAAACTCCATAGACATTCTTTAAAACTAAACGTGAAATGTTCTGTACCGCTTGTGGTATAAATAAATGTTCCTTGGTTCTGTCCAAAGTACTCTGTGGTTCTGTCCAAGGCCCAAGGAACTATTACGTTTGTCCTTTGTCCAGTCAAAACCATAGAAAATTTACAACTGTCACTGTTAGGCAGTTTTCGAATATTTTTTCAGGTTTTCCATAGACATATTCGCACAGAAGTTTTCGCTTTTGCCGTTTACCGCCATTACCTACAGTCACAGACTACATAGAGATAGGTACTACGTATCCTACAGTTTAGTTGTTGATCGAGTGAAGTCTGCGTTGATTCATTTCCGTACTTATCTTCTCAGTGATAAAAATGTCAGCTTAAATTAGCTTAGCATAAAAAGGATAGAGAATCAAGTCCATCGACTATGGATTAATGCTTGGTCTGCTACTGTTTTATATGTCTGTGGCTTAAATTGTCCGCTTTTGATATGAACGAAACGAAAATATTTGCGCTCATAATGGCTACTATAGACTAATGTCTTGGTAATGTGACAATTAGGACATGATATTTTTTAATTGTCTTTTCGTTTTAAGATTGTAGTGTGTGTGCCACCCATAATATTCGTAGAGCATGGGTAAAATGCTCTGAAGTCTAGTAGAGTTAAAATAATATCTCTGTATAATCTGTGCAATGTGCATATCAATGATCGGACGCTGTATTCTATTGTGTTTTAGAAATAATAAAAATACACATTTGTTGGACGAAAGTAGCACGAAATCTACGAATTCTTCCAAATGGATACTCCGGATTTAATGACACCTAACGTTCCTCAGTCGGATTTGGCCACTGATTTGGCACAATCAAACACTTCAGGGTTAGTATTTTATGCACGTAGGTACTCAGCTGAATCTGGCTTTAACAAACTTTTGATTTGATATATAAATTGTCTTTGTAAGCGTTTTATGATTTGAATTTGTTATAGAACTGTTCCAATTACAATACCCTCGTCAGAAAACGAAGACTTCCCGGAACTACAAGAGCAAGCGATGGCGAATTTTCGAAAACCCAACGTGCCCAAAATTAATGTACCAGAAAAGATAATTATTTGTTTGGATGTTTGCTACGACAATCCCAAATCACTTTATTGCCTGGGTGATGGCACAACATTCACTCCTATAAACATGATGAAGCGTGTTCTCAACTTTTTCTTACATTCGAAAAGCGCCATCAACAGAAAGACTGAGTTTGCCATAGTAGTACTGAAAGCTACAGAACCATGCTGGCTACATAATTTTACGAGCAATTTGACAGATCTTATGAACACAATTGACTATATCAATCCTGAGGACTGTGAATCAGAAACATTCGATTTTGAGAAGCTTTTTCAATTGATAAAGCAGAAAGTTGAAATACCTGAATATAAAGATGGCGAAAGCATACAGCCTCCTTCTTATGTTGTGCGTATGATTGTAATGTATGGCAGATCTAGTTGCATCCCAATAATTCCACAAGATGATGAATATTTCAACTTTTTGAAGAAACAGTTGTACTTCTACATTGACATATTGCTTGCACATGAAGACGCTTGCTTGATCTACAAATGTGAAGAGATCTATGATGCGCTTCAAGACTTGGATAATGGCTATTCTTATGTTTATGAAGTATCAAGAAATGCAACAAAGATTCATGAGTGTATTGCTAAACTACTAGCCCATCCTCTGCAGAGGCCATTACAAAAAAACACAAATTATGCTTTTGGAACTGGGCATTAATAGAGTTCTAAGATATGATTACTATCTCCGTTTTCAATTAGTGTTGTTGCATAACTAATTCCGCATAAATATAAACAATGATCTCCCGGTACAATGCAACATAGACACAATGGTATTGCTGACAATCATCCAGTCAGACTCACTTTAGCACAGCCACTATCTAATAGGGTATTTTCCTATTTATTAAAAACTACTTTAAATTGAAGATTGTGACGAGATATTTAATAGAAAAATAGAAATAAATTGATTTATATCCATTTTCTCAAAAACGATTAAAATCAAATGTATTTTTCGTTGTTTTGAATTTACCGCCAAAACGCACCTTACGATGACTTTTTTATCACGTGACCACGTGACGTAAGCTTTGTGTAAAAGCACCATACTTTGTGTGGCGTAGTTTTAGAAGTATTTGTGCACAGAGGCACGGCACACCACAGTAATACCACTTTATATCCATTAAAAATCTTATAATAATAAACTCGTGATTTACTTGTAAACTAAAACTAACTAAATTACTACTTTAGTTTACAGTTTAATTCACATGTGGTCACGTGATATAAAGTCATCGTAAGGAGCGTTTTGGCGGTAAATTTAAAACAACGAAAAATATGTTTGATTTAAATCGAAAAACGATTTTCAAATTGAGAAAATGGATATAAATCAATTTAGTTTTATTTTTCTGTTACATATTTCGTCCCAATCTTAAAATTTTTTTTTTTTTTAATAAATTGGAAGATCCCCTATTACCTATTGCCCAATGGCCCTGTCTCAAAATTAAACAACCCCTTGATGAGCTTCATATGCTGCATAGCATAGTGTGTAGATAGAGTAGTCGTGTTGAAACTTTGTGACTTCGGTCTAGCAAAAATAGACCTAAAAGAAACAAATTCAACCTTCAGGTGGTAAAGCAAATATATGCAGTCGAATTAAGTAGTAATCTTCGTTCCATCGAGTAATTGCACTTAACATGGTGTTTTCTTGCGGTCATCCAGTGCAGTTAGGCAAGTACAGTCACAGACAGTATAATTATGTTTAAACTGACTGCTTTGCTAAAAAGTTCTCAAGGGATGAACTTGAAGTCAAATCATTTAATATATGCTTATACCACAGAATTAATTATAATCATTAGAATCAGCAATACAACTCCTTATGTAAGAATTGGCCTCAAATACCATGATTTCATTAAATAGTTATTCAATAGGATAATATGTACTTAGTTATTTTGGGCCACCGTGACGTTTTCGCCTGGTAAGACAGTCCAGAACGAATTTCTGTTCGGTGTTTCCGTGACTGTACCATTTCTAGTCAACAAGATACTAGTCAGTAATTTCCTCACGTTGCTGCTTCGTGTAGTATAAACAATTAGTGAAATAAGATTGAAAAATAAAACAATATTATATCAAGACACCATTGTAGTTTTATTTGATATGACATTCATTACATCAATATCAGTTTACATGTACAGCACCCTAATTGCGTAACTCGCGATTAATCATAATCTGTTTCGTTTTAAAATAGAGGGAGTCGGGAGTTTCATTCTCCTTAGCGCAACTCCCTTCATTATTCTACCTAGGCCCATAGGCACACCGTATAGTAGTAGGTATAAAGTCATGATTACAAACTGATACCAGTACTAGCTCAAAACCTATCACTAAAATAAATGGAGAACCTAACTATGAACAATCTAGTAATTAGCCCAAAACCTAAGTACCTAAATGAAGTACCTATCATTAAAAAGTATGAAATAAAATATAAAAAAAGTAATTAACCCAAAACCTAAAGTAAATGAAGTACCTAACACTAAAAAGTATGAAATAAAAAATTAAATAAAAACAAACAAAATAAAAATGATAACAATTAATTTCATTCTTTTTTAAAAAAGGGAACCCCTTTAAAAAATATGACTCACTGAAAAGCACAAAATAATTTTTATATTATTATGCCACCAATAGGGGTGGCGGTGGCGTATACAACGAGTACCTAACATAATTAACGCAAGACCTCATACACCCCAATTAGAGTATTGAGTTAAAAGCATAATACGATGACCAAAACTATTTTTTTTAAAGCTAACTGATATTAAGGATAGGGGTGGCGTATATAAAAAAATATTTTGTGCTTTTCAGTGGGTCGATTTTTTGAAGGCGATTCCCTGTTTAAAAAAAAGAAAGAAATTAAATTGTTATCTTTTTCGTTTTGTTCTTTTTTTTTAGAATGTTTTGTAGCCTTACACGAAGTGTACCTACTCCCTGATTTAGGATAGAAATATGTATATCAAGGGCAGTATATTAAACAAATATTCATACATTCTAAAAGTATGCACTAGCTGAATTTAAACCTAATCAGACTATTTTTATTGATACTTAGCTACAACATATTTTTAATATGTTTAATAAAAAAGGGTATGAAGATTTTTTCAGTCTGTTCCTATGTTTTTTATCCTTTTTTTTCTGTGGAGAAATCTAATAGAGGTCTTCCTGACTAAAAAAAACGTCCGAGATGTTAATTCTATCATTGATCTAATATGAAGCTGGTGGTGAAAAGGTGTATACCATTACTATATTTTAAGTAATATCACACCACAAATGCCACAAGTAATAAAAATGGACTTAGTTCGCTTAGGAGCATCATCTGTTTTCTGTATACGAATTTCAGTCAAATAGGTTTTCAGGTTTTAAAATAATAGTAGAGACTGACGAAATAGCTAGCTAGCTTTTAAATACACGGGTCCCCGTTTTTTGCAGTCCATAACAACAACTATAATATCCAATTCTTGGTACAGACGCCAGCACATCAACCTACCCCAATCTGTCAAATTTCTTCTATAGATTTTCAATTTTATGACAAAAAGTTAAGGTTCAATTGTGGAAATTTGACAGTTTGGGTCTTTGGGATAGCTTTATGTGCTGGCGTCTGCATACCTATAAAGAACGGCAGCAGCGATACGTTTTTTTTTAATGTCACTTCGCCGGTCAACCTATGACGATGTCGGCTGCCTATACGGACTTGCCTGTGGCTGCCTCAAACATTTAAGGCTCTAAGCTTTAAGGCTTCCGGCCAAGGATATACTTAAAAATAAGCGACTACACGAGAAGGGCGCCCCTTATGGGATGGGGTATGAACCTCGGCCTAACGCGTCCCTGGAAGACGCCAGCAAGGGACGGGCTGGATCAGAGTGATAATTTTTAGGGGACTAATTTAAAGCTACAGCGCTTACAGCCTCAGCGGCACGAGCTGGCAGTCGGGGTGGACAGATATCTGAAGTGAGCAAGTGGCAGTTTTTATGCCCAGTGGCCTTTGAAACTTAATTTTTAAAGTAATACGCAAAGCGCACGTGGTCATGGTTGTCAACAAAAATAAGCCCAGGTATATTGTCGTTATAAGCGATAATAGTTCTTATTGGAATCCGATAGGGGTTAAAATCTGTTGTAATAAATTCGAATAATAAATCAGCAAGCACTGTCGTAAAAATGCAAGTAAAATCGTATAATATTAGATACTTATTAACTATTTAATAAAAATACCCATCACTGGATGCAGTGTGGTGTTTGAAATTTTATGGTATATTTTTATTTATAATTATAATTGTTATTGAAGAGATAAACTGGTTTTAAAGAAAATTAAGAGTCAGCTTTGATTATTGTTTTGATGCATTAAAGTATGATTTTTTGAGTTCTATCACTCTATGCAAAAAAGACTTGAAAATATCATATATTTTCTTGCTTTCAAAATTATTTACGGGTAAAGAGATACACTGGTTTAGAAAACCACCTTTTTGAGCTTTTTCAAGAAATCACCGCCTTAAATCGATTTATTTACAACTATAGTCGAGTCGTAGGTCATAGAATAACGATGAAGTCTCATAGTAGGGACTAGGCAACTGCTGCTCTCTGTGGGCGAAATGGATAAAACTTATTTTATTCTTTCAAACTAGAAGATGTCGCTAGTTGTAACAAAAAACAAAAAATCTGACTTCGCAAAAATTTCATTTGGTTACCAATCCAGTACCTATATTATGTTTGTACTCTGTGATCAATACTGACACCCACCACTAATGTACTCTGTGGCAGACACTAGGAGTTTGTTTGTGTGTTTTCAGTTTTTCAGTGTGAAGTTTATAAAAATGATGATATGGTGATGAACTGCTTATAAACTGATAATACTAAGAAAACAGTGATAGTGATTAAAACTTTGACGAACGATTCACAAACGGTTTTGTGAACATTCTAAAAATGTCAGACGAAGAGAGATGGAGTCAAGACAACCGCAGCAAAGGTAAGATTTTGACCTAACTTTTAAGATCTCTCTTTGTACAGGTTTTGTAAAGATTCCGATACAACAGCATTTATAGGTCATTGTTTTGCAAAACTCAATCAAAAGTCCTCAAACGAACTTAAAAATGACTTAAACGCTGTTCCGCCGACGTCAAATTCTGATGGTAAAAAATCAATAATCGTCGACCGTTGCTTGATTCGCAACGAAAGTGAATACTTACGCTGGCTATAGGTATATATCTGTCTGCGTTATGCCCTCAGTTTAAGTAAGGTGAGGGTGGGTAACACTTTACCAGTGTTTGTTAGAATATAACAAACTAAACTTAAAAATAATAGGTACATGAAACCTGACTGAAAACAATATTTTAGCTACCTTTAATGCGTCGGTCACAGGGTTCTTGCTCCTTAATGCATAAGTAATAATAACCAATCAAATTTCAACAAATGATCCACGATTAATTCTTGGGAGTTGGTGGGTCAAAAAAGGTACGGTTTCTATTCTAAACTATTTAGTTGTGTGAGAGTCACCAACACAACAAAATACCTATTGAGAGTTATCTGAATTATTCTGCTACTGGAAGACAATGAAATTACCTACTGTAAGCTTAAACATTAATAATGTTGACTATTAAACACTGTTATGCATTGTTAAAGATTATTTTTTACTAGCAAATGTTTAGTGACTTCTTCTATTTTTGTCCAGCATATTTATATTCCTTTTTGGAAGAAAACCACAGAAATAATTGATAGGCTGTATGAAATATTGTTTGGCTAGAAAGGAGGTGACTATTGAGATTACAGATAAAACAAAACATATATAGCACAATACCACAAGCTAAGTATGTTAGTAATAGTATATGTATTTCTGAGTATATGGTGCATTATGATTTTAATATGATTAAAAACCTTCACATATACTACGGTTGCCGGTGTAGATATATTTAAATTAAAGTACAATTCCCATTTAAAAAGCTTAAAGTAAATTAGTTTAAAATGACAATGGTAACTATATTTTTTATAATACAATGTCAAATTATATTAATTAGAAAAAAAAACAAAATATTTATTAATGAAATGTCAAATACCTTGAAATTTAAATTAAAAAGTCAGTCCACACACACTGATAACATGTAATGTCAAAATTCAAAATGAAAAAAATTGTGAACTGAATAAAAACAGTTGTCTAAAATCTAAAAGCCAGGCAAATATTGTTTTGTTGAATTTATTAGTAGGCAGCACTCTGATGCGTGAAGGTAAATTGTTGAAATTTTAATTGCCATGCAATTGGAATTCCTGCTATACAAATAAATTGCAATAAGGGCACGTTCCACAACTTAATCCAAATAAATTGCAATAAGGGCAAGAGTTGCACTTCTGCCCATATCCACACCTGCCGCGTCGCACCACATCGCTCGTCCGTGCTATTACTTGGTTTTAACATCTTTTTTCTTTTTGCTCGTCTCCTAAAGGCCAAAGCGTGATGTTAAATATCCTATAAGCATCCTCAATAATTGGGCTATCAAATGGATTATCTTTTTTCAAATCTGACTGGTAGTTCCAGAGATTACCCTCTACATACAAACATACACATTTTACCTCTTTATAATATTAGTATAGATTATTGTAATATTCACTAGCCATTTGGTGATCTATAAAATCACTTGATTGCCTGCTTCTATTTTATTGTGCCCTGCATATGCGAAATTCTCAGCTGGCCTTAAACCATTGCATGTCTAATTAGCAGACACAATAGAAATTCTATTGTTATCTGTACACATGGTGTACACTTGACGTGCGATGAGTTAAGGGATTCCTAAGAAATTATGATGAAACTAACTTATCCTTAAAAACAGAAGACTAAGGTTTTATAACTTCAAAAATTATGAATCCTTACATAGTATAAAACAAAGTCGCTTTTCAGGTTTGTACACTTAGATATTTTAAACTACGCAAGGGATTTTAATGCAGTTTTCATTTATAGACATAGTGATTCAAAAGGAAGGTTTAAATGTATAATACACAGACCTTCGTGCGGGCTTAGCCGCTTGAAAAAGCTAGTTTCAATGTAAATTTTGAGCCCCAATAGACCAACCCCATTAGAGAACTAATTTTCAACAGCTCTTCCTTAGTGCTCACCCTCATTGTGTATGGAAGTTATGTGCAAAATTTAATTTTTCTAGGCTGAATGGATTAGGTTGAGCATTGTCTGTGAGTGAATAAAAAAATTAATTTCTGATTTTTAGTACACACGTATTTTAATTTTACATGATCCAAAATACTGGTATTCAGGTGCATTAGACTGGAAGCTGGTTTGACTGGAATCTAACCCTTACATAGTTTTGAAAACGCTAGGCAGATTTTTTTGCATGCTTAAAAATTATCCTGCTCGATACAACAATACATATGTGCCAACTTTGATTTACCTATACTTAATATACTGCACATTAAACGGTTTGATAGCCTTAGTCAAGACGAGAATATCGTCATCATCATCATTTCAGCCGAAAGACGTCCACTGCTGGACACAGGCCTCCCTCAAAAGGGGGGTTTTGCCATAATCACCGCGCTTGGCAGGCGGGTTGGCGATAGCAGTATGGTGGTAAAATGCATAGAGAATGCTGCTGCCCATTCTCCAGTAAGACCCTTAGTCGCCTTCTACGACACCCACGGGAAGAAATGGGAACGGAAAGACGAGAATAAAATCGCATAAAATAAGAAACAAATAAACGCATTCATTGCTATTAACCCTCTTATTAAAAAAATGTTGCATAAAGTTTAGACATTTAAACGTCTAAAATGTATGGTGAAGCATATGCTACTCATTACTTAACTTTAACCAACATTTATAAAATAAGGCGGTAAATGTTTCCTCAACTGGAGTAGATGATGTTGAATCTGTTTCTACTGGGTGTGGCTAAATTTATGTTTTAATTCAAAAATTAAACGATATATATAATTATAGGATAGGTTTAGAATTACACAAAGCAACATTCTGGCCTCTGTTAATTTATTAGAGCCACAGTTACACTTATTTAAAAAAAAAAAAATTAAGTGATCATCAATTCACTAGAATATTTTTCTCTTGACTTGAAGCACTTTTGAATGTACGAGTACTAGCACTTGTTTGCATGTGTTAAGTTGAGAAAACTAATCTTGCTGAATTCTTGATAGGTTTTTTATTAATTATAATAATATTGTGCTTACATTTATTTATAAGCCTCTTTATTCTGAATTGTTTTTTACTCTGTAGTAAGTTATTAAAGTATTGTCTCTTATTATACTATTTGGTAAATGCTTCGTCTAGCTGTTTCCATTGCATTCTATAACGACCCACTCTCCTCAGTTGGGGCCCTCTGTGAGATTTATCTCATCCTCCTATCTGCATTTTTGATTTCTTCTTCTTTACCATTTACTATTTTTGGGATACCAATCAGTTATTAATTTACACCACATAGGGTCCCGTAGGTTACCCTTCTGGTACGGAACCCTATTACTCATCCTCCGCTGTCCGTCCGTCCGTCTGTCTACAAGCGGGCTGTATATCATGATCCGTAATAGGTAGGTAAGAGCTAAAATTTTCACAGAATGTGACGACTCTGATTCTCACTTGGCCTGTTTTTCCTGTTTTGCTCTCATCATGTGTCCAGTCCACATCCATTTTTGCTGGTCAATATGTCTATTACTTTTGTTTTAAATCTTTCTTGTTCCTGTCATACTTCTCTGGTTTACATAACCTCCTTCAATAACAATTATTTTCTCCAACCGTTGGCTATTCTTGTGGTTATTATATACCAGTGACCCATATCTACATACTGTAGTGTGTGACCACCCACTGTAATTGTTATTTTTTTAGTTGGTAAATTGATTTTCGTGTATTCATTGTTAATATAACTTCTTCACATAACGCTTAGACCATATCTGTGTTTACATTAGAACAGTTAAATATGTACAATAAAATGTAGTAAAAAATACTGATGCTGGCGCACTAAATGAATGTACAGTGTTATTGTGCCTATCTATAGCAATTTTATTTGATGTGTTAGGCTTAATATAATCTTAGTTAGTTGTATTGGTTTAAGTTTTATTTCTGTAAAAGTTTAAGTGAAGCATGATTTCAAACTTTTTTTTTTAACTTACTGCTGGTTTGGCCAGCTCTTAACCTCGATCTCGCCTGGTGGAAAGCGATGGATGAGGCCTATGATTATAATTTATGTATATTTAAATACATAGTTTGCCGCTCGTCGATGTCAGCATAAAGGCTTCTTAAAACAGGCGCGACGCGAAAGCGCGACGCAACTCTCGTAGAACAATTTCTATGAAGAACTTCATGGAAATTTTTCTACATGTGTCGCGTCGCGCCTGTCTGTAGTGCCTTAAAACTAACACAATTGCTCAGTTTTATTTATGTTCTTGTAAATTTTTCTTTTGCAATGCGAACAAATAGTTATGTTTTCTTTATTTGCATTTGCATGTGGCTTTGTCAATGTTTGTTAGTTGTATTTTATTTTATACTACCTCAACAGCAAGATTTTTCTTACAAACAAAATCCCACCTTTTCTAGCCCTTAAGGGGAAAATTTTCCAAATATCCTTGATGGGTGCCTACCTCACAAAAGGAACCTAACCTATTGTCAAAATTTCGAATTTCTACCGTAAACGGTTTGGGGGTGTCGATGAATGATGATTTGCCATTGTGATGATTTTGATGTTTTTTTTGGGAATGCCATCTTGCAGTTCAACCTATAAAGGTTGTCGGCTGCTTAACCAGACGTGCCTTTGGCTACCTTAATAAATTAAGGCCTCCAGCCAGGGTTATGATGTTTCAGTCGCACACGCCTTTTCTACAAGATGGCGATTTAGTCACCTTCATCCATTAAGAGGGTGATTCTACCCATAATTTTAAATAACTTTCGCTACAAAACTCTTACGATACTCGTGAAAAAAAAAACATTCCAATACAACACAAGAAGAGACTATTTCGGTGCTTGTATGGAATTTGTTTTTGTTTTACAATTCGGGAATGAAAGCGAAAGTTGTTTAGTATGACATTTAGAATCGTCCCCTTGACGGATGTAGAGGACTAAATCGCCATCCTGTGTACTTATATTGCATTTATTTTAGCCTAGCTACTGTATCTGAAGCGATAACTAAAGTAAAATCTATGCCCAGGCCTGCTATCGAGAAATTTTTAATGGAGAATCCCTTTAACACTGCCTAACCTCGGGATCGTGCCCAGGACTCCACGCTTGGCGGTGCCGCTAGCTCCCGCTAACAAACTAGCCAGTCAATTTTAATTTTTATAATTACCATACCCAAAGAAGCAAATTGTAATCATAAGTTAGTTGTTACGAGCATGGACGACATAAAAATATATTTCGTTCGAATTTTTAAAATCCTTTATTAAAAATAACCCGGTTCTTAATAATTGATTACAATCTAGCGTATAGGTAAGACTAATAAGCAATTTCAATCGCTCCTACTACCGCACTATTATGCGTGCGAATTACTATTCTTAATTATTATACAACAGTCCCAGTGCAGGGCGAAGGCCTCATTCAGAAGCAAGAAGTAATAATCCGCGTTTTTTAATTATTTTACACTTTTAAGGATTTTTCAGACAAGCGCGACGCGACACTTGTAGAACAATTTCCATGAAGTTTTCATAAAAAAATTCTACGTGAGTCGCGTCGCGCTGTCGCTTCGCGCTGTTGCGTCGCGCGTCGTGCCTGTTGGCAGGAGCTTTTATGCGCAATTGACGTTTTTCCTTTTCTTTTTTTGGCGACTACTGCCTGTGTAATGCCACAGTAGATAAATATCTAGTAGATAATCTAGTAGAAGATCTAGTAGATAAAGTAGATAAATATAGTATATTTATCTACTGTGGTAATGCCTAGCTTTATTGTGATGTTTTTACTTCCAGCCAGTGGTGTTTGGCGCTTAGTTTTAATGGGTTATTCCGTTAATCAACCCTAAGATGACACGGAATTTATTTAGGGGATTCTCAGATATGCGTTTCCGCGTATCCACAATAGGGTGTGTTTTATAGTTAAACGGAATAACCTGTTTTTATATAATTTAAGTGGTTCTGTTGTATAATTATAGTTGTGATAGGAGCATGACTTAGTTTTTGTCAACAACGCAACACGGACTCGGTGCGCATGAATTCATTGTTTTTAAGTACTATATACTAAATAAAAACAATGGTAATTAGACTTCTCACACTTTTTAAACCTTTCCTTCTTGCAAAACATTTCATTGTCTGGAGCTACAAATATATGTACCTCACAAAACAAACACTACAACAATTGAGTTTTTAAATTATTTTTAGTATACAGCTAGTTTCCGCCCACAGCTTTGCTCGTACGGTATGTCGATAAAAAGTATCCTATATCCGTTCCCAGCTTTCAAAGTACATATACCCATAGTAAATTTAATCGAAATTGGTCCGGCCGTTTTCGATTCCCCCCTGCATACAAACAACCGCTTTATAATATTAAGTATAGCTAACATCTTGGAAAGTATTAAAGTTTTTTGTTTCTTGTATGAGGAACGGGGTGTAAAGTTCACTCATACTCTATGGAAAAGGGAGGATCCTCCGACCAGACGGGTGTTGTGAAACTGTAATATACTTGAGAACGGAACGTAAACACAAACAGTGAAATGAGACACCATGAATTTGCATATTGTATAAAAACCTACTCACGGTCAAACGACCTCAGTGTTCGACTTTGGACTATCTCGGTCCACATCCCGTTCTGTTTCTCCTGATAATCCAACCAGAAGGTTCTATGTAGAACTTGTTTCGTTTAATATCCTTATATGTAAAGGAAGTGTCGGCTTAGGGAAGGAATATAAACGAATAAACTCATCGAAAGATCATTTATTTCTCCCTATCCCAAAACCACTTCAGTTCCAAGGGGAACGTATTGTTATACGCAGGTATTTTATTTATGTAGTTTGAAAAAACTTTACCCTCGAGACAAAGGTTAAATAAGTGTAAATGTTAACGTGATCAACGTGGCATTTTTATGACTTCACTGTTCCGATTATTTAGCAAGATTGTACTCCTTAATGACTCCACACAAAAAATCCGTCCTGTCATCAATAGAAAACAAATGATTTTTTATTTAACCTAGAGATTTCCAATTCATCATTATATAAAATTGCTTATTGCATAGTACAGTTAGTATTGTTTTTTAAACATCTTACTAATATAGCACTTCACTAAAATCTTATCTGATGATATTTAAAAAATCAATGTACTTTACATTCGTGAAATAAATAAGTCAAAGAGGAAGGGAAGCTGTACCATTTCAGGTTGTATGTTGAACAAGAAGTGGTTCGCGACAGTAGTAGATATCGGCCTGCCCGCTACACTTCGCTAATAAAAAGGCATTGTGCGCCGCACAAACGTGGGCTTCTGGAGATTCAGCCCCATTCTCCACAAAGTACGAGGTATTCCACTAAGGGCACAGATTTGAACGGCACGTGCTTGAACGGCACGTGAGCACTTCCACTAATGGCACTGAAACAAAATTTCGTAACGTGCCGTTCCGTGGAACAGTTTATCCAAATTGATTTCAGTGTCCGAACGGCACCTACGTTAAATATTTAAATGTTTATACGAAGAAGAAGAACGCTACGAACTTCTGTCACTAATTGAAGCGTGGCGACTCTCGTTAAAATGGGCGGTTCGCACGCTAAATTAGGTATTTAGTATTATATACCTAATTTAACGTAAATAATATTTACCTACTTGGTATTATTAAAACAATAAGGTTCACTTTTTGGAAATGTAAAATGATACGTTATAGAAAACATTATTTTGTTATTATTGAAAAAACTGATGACCTTCAGTGATGCATTTACGCCGTACTAGTTAATTTTTTTTTTTAATCAAGTAGTTACCTAAAGTAGCAAAATCGGTCTTCGTATACGGCTTCTTAACACTTTTCGTTCTAACTACCTACCTAGTTTACCGTGAAGCCCCGATTGATGAACATGAGTGTGGAGAGCGACCATTGACGGTGCCTGTAGCCCCACACTATAACAGAAACTGGTGCTTGCTTCCAAACAAATCAGTCGTTGAAATTCTCGTTAGCATTATCCTGCGCATTCACTTGACATCTAGAAATGAATGAATGAATGAATGATGTATGTCCGTCCGTCTATCTGTCTGTTAAGACCATAGAGTATTAGTCTTTGGTTTAGACCCTTTATCTCAGGAACGCGTGAAGGTATCGAGTTGAAATTAAAACGATATACTCAGGTCTACAGTCTCTTGAAGCTGTGAAAAACTGATACATTAAGTAAATTGCTAGTTTTATTTGTTTCACAAAACAATTAAAAAAGATAATTGCAATTTTATTTTATTTGCGAGTAACGATTAACTTACATTCATTCAAATAACTTAATTTACAGAGTGCAAATAAAAGCTTAGTTGCGATTAATTGAATCATAATTAATTTAATTGCAATTACTTTTGTTAATCAATCAGTTGATTGAAAAATTCATTGATTAACGCCCAACACTGGATGAAACCAATATCTCCAATACTGACATTAGGGAATGCAATCTCGCGAGATTGGGGCTCAGGCGAGATCTCGCGAGTTTATGAATAACAATACGGCGAGATCTCGCCAATTTCGAGATCTCACGAGATTGGCAGTTTTGTGTGTTTAAAATAATCACAACATTTGAATAAATTAGGAAAAAAATAATATGAAATATAGGTATTATGCAATAAACATTTATTTTGACGAATTTTTTCAATAAACTTTTATGTATTTAACATTGTCTGACGTATGTATCTATCATTGTTTTTAATAAACTTTTAAGTAGTAAACTTTGACGTATATAATCAAATAAGAAATGAAATAAACAACCAGTCTTCTCTTCTAATATCAAAGAAAAGTCTTTTAATAATAAAAAAGTTATTTTATAACAAATCAACAATTGAAGGCTACAAAATATCCAAACATTACAAATTTATTGTGTATTCCGATGTCCAACGCTTCGTGCGAAAGAATCTTCTCTCAGGTGAATTTAAACAAAACGAAAATAAGGAATAGGTTCCTAAAGCAACATGTGTCAGCTTTAATTACAACAAAAGAGGGGATTAAGGAACACGGAGACTGTCTCCTTTAAACCAACTAAAAACATGATCAAAAAGTAGTCGTCAAAATCCATGTTGTACACCGAAAATTACGAAAATTTTGAGGCAAATGCGGATACGTAGGGTAAGTAGTGTATAGGGATAATAATGCATAAGAAAATTGTTAAATATTTTTGTTGATTAAAGAAACTTTGAATTCGTCGTTCCGTTTCCATGAAGGCATATATTTGGCATTTTTGGCGCCAAGTGTGGCAGATTTTGGCAGATTTTTTGCCCAGTCTGTGGCAGATTCGCCATTTATAAGATGGTCACACTGGCTCTGTGTCAATTCGCGCGCTGCCGCGCTTCGAATAAGACGTTTTTATGAAAAAAAAACCGGAGTCACCGACATAGCTTGTAGAGTGAGCAAGCTAAAATGGCAGTGGGCTGGCCATGTTTGTCGAAGGACCGATACGAGTCTTGGAGTGGTGACCGCGTATCGGCAAACGTAGTGTGGGACGGCCCCCAGCTAGATGGACCGACGACCTTAAAAAGGTGGCTGGGACAGACTGGATGCGGAAGGCGGAGGATAGATAGAGTGTTGTGGCGCAGTCTGGGAGAGGCCTATGTCCAGCAGTGGACTGCGATAGGCTGAGTTGATTGATTAATTGATCCCAGATTTTCAGTGTTATAAAATGTTTATTTTGTATTTTATAATACTTTCTTTTCATGCGGTATACTTTTAATTACTTAATTATGTTTAGTTGATCTTTTTGATACTGTTGATTAATATTGTACCTACTTAGCTTAAGCACAACAAGCAAATAAACACAACAAATTTTTGCATGTAGACGAACAAAAAAGAACTTATTTTCTTACCGGGTCACCGAAAACCGGGTTGTTTTATAAAAAAAAACCGAAAACAAAACCGGGTTTTAGGCTTGGTCGGCTTTGCATTCCGTAGGTACTTGCAAGACAGGTCGCATCGTTTGCAAAGTCTAATTTTGAAAAAAATATGTCGAGTCGTACATTGTGGTATACATATATGGGAAAATCTGTAGTTAAAAAATTACTGGACTTAACTACGGTTTATTTTCGTTAGTATTTATAATTTACCGAGAATGTTGATAAAAAAAACAATAAAGACGTCAAACCACATGAGCATTTTGATGATATTTTTTTGTGGTTTGGTAAAACAATGTCGCAGACATTTGTGATGGCCTGAGTGACACGAAACAACCTATTAGTGCGCAATTCGTGTATTACGCAAATCAGCAACATTTGCTATAAAGGTACCTATATTGAAATCGTATGTATCCATTCCTATAGTGCAGTCGGCAGACGGGCGCGGCGGATCGATACTACACCCCACGGTCCGAGAGGGGTTGATTTAGGGACCTGGCACACAAAGCTCATTTAATCATACTATCTGACTACTTTAAGAAGAAAATGCGAAACAAAGTCAGAGGTCACAGTCTCTTAAAGTGCTGCTAAACACTAGTGTGAGTCGTAATATTATTAGAAAAGAAAACAAAATGCCAAAAAAGAGACTCTTTAAAAATACAAATTTGATCTTCCATAATTCTTTATTCTTTTCCACGTAATTTGAACTCTACGAGATTGACCTAGTTTTGGCCTATCAAACTATCTGGCGTAGCTCCAATAAAGGGTAATTTCGTAGACGACGAAAATTTGCAAGGCTCTGTATTATTCTCTATAGTTCAGTCTGGTCTGTGCGACCACTGTCCGTAGTCGTGACCGCATAGTATGCTGGGTCCCTTACGTCACTCACACAAACGCACTAATGCACGCCTCCCTGGCGAAGTCCCTTTTCGCTACCATATATGGTAATGAACGCCAGCAACACGTTTCTCCCTATTGCCGGTCGGATTGCACCCTCAGCGCACACATAGATGAAATAGCGTGCGTTGATGTAACTACGACGCAATATTGTAAGGGGTGAAAGTTGAGGAATCAAATTTTGTTTTGATTGACTGTTATTTGGTTGGCAAATGATGTAAGCTTTTTAAATTATAGAGGTCTGCTGGCAGCCCATTGATTTCAACAGCTACATAATTCATTCAGCATTGATTTTTCATCTTGCTTTAATGTCGGCAAGCGCCTTACTCGTAAGTGTTCGGGTAATTTTTTCTTATTCTTAAGGACGCCACTTGGAATGTTAAAGTAAAATGAAAAAAGAGGCCTTAAATTAGTATGATAATTTTTTTTTTAGAAAACCCAATTTGCGTACCTATAATGTTCCTTACGTGTCTATTTCCCACGAAATATGTATATACAACAAAATAGTCAGTTCAAAATATCAGTCAAATCAAAATATCTATGAGTCTACTAGGCCTACAACGTTCTATATATATATATATAAAAGGAATAGTAAAAAAAAAACTGTTTTACCCAAATGATATGTTTGACAATATACCTGTATCAAATCTGAGATACATACATGTACACATGTATACATGTCCACAAAATCCACTAACGACTGTTGAAGATAGAACGCGTCTCTTTCTCTTCTTCTCGAGTTTACGAACTCTATGCTCGAAGTACAACTGACTTATTTCGGCATTCCTATAACATACAGGATGGTCCTAGTTTGAAGGGCAGGGGTCTAACTCATCTGTAATAGCCATACCTACCTCTTATTGAAACAAAACTGATGTTACTTAGGCTGTCTTTTGCTAAATAACTTAATACTCACTTCTAGGCATTATATAGCAAAAAAAAAAACGAAAACTGAAAAAAGAACGAAACCAACACATACCAGGTCAATCAGAAAGTAATGCGAATTTTTTTTTATGTATGAGAGACTGGCCAGTTATAATCTATTTTGAAAATATGATTATTTGTTAGTAAAAATAAGTACGTTCCAATTTAAAAATTTCACTCCACATTGTTTGTGAAATAATTTAAATTAAGTATTGTGTCTCATTAAAAAATGGATCTGCGCCGGGAACATTTTCGCGCTATGATTTATTACGATTTCAAGTGTCGCCTGAAACCGGACGAATCGTACGATAGACTTCAAATAACATTCATGGATGAAGGCCCTTCTAAGGCAACCGTGTATCGTTGGTATAACGAATTCAAGTGCGGTCGTCTAACTTTGGGAGATGAAGAAAGAAGTGGTCGCCCTTTGACGGCTGTTATGGAAGAAAAAGTGCAAGCAGTAAACAAAAAAAAACCATTACAATAGGCGAGTAACGTATCAAAAGATTCAGCTCATACTGCAGGTTGGATCGGGAAGCCTTCACGAAATTTTACACTTCCAACTTCGCGTGAGGAGGATAGTTTCACGCTGGGTGCCGCCTCACCGATGATCAGAAGCAGGCCCGGGTGGCGTGGTGCCATTGATTTAATAGAACAATGGAATGAGGCGACGGAAAATAAAGATTTGTTCCCAACAAAGTAAAAGCACTATTTGTTCGATATATTTTGAGGAAGAAAGCTTTGTAGAAGGGAAAAAGCATCGAACATTGACAAAAGCAGCATGTACGACTATTGATGTACTGTAGATCACAACTAATGAAGTTAGTTAATTGATAAATTTCCAGTATTTTATAAAATGTTGAATTTTAATTGTACTTAGTATTACAGAATATAGATCTAAAGGTCCCGAAAAAGCTTTATTATATGTTTATCACCAAAAAAGAGGAAATCAGAAAAGGTATTTTATTGTTAAGTATATATTTTTTATGTAGTTGCTTTATTTTATTGGCGGTAGGCGCGTGGGGCGAGACGGGTGCCACACGCGGCGGCGTCTTTGAATCAATTCGGTTATCCCATCACTAAATAGTGCTTGTGACGTCATAGTAGGTAGTCAAAAAATGGCACGCTTGGTTTTCATACAGATCGTGATACTTACGTTTTCTAGGTCTATCTATATCTGTGTATATCGTCGTCAGCACGAGGCCGCTATTCTAGAATGTTCGAAATCGATCATTCCAATTTTCCGAAGGGTTGGGGGTTGCGTCCTGCAGGCTGCACTGCGCAATCGCGTCCGCCCTTGCCATATTCTACTGCAATGCGGCATCGCATCCGCCCACACCCTGGAATAGATTTATCTACTTTGTTTGTTGAAGGGAAAATAGAAAATGATCACTTTTTATGCTATGGTTAGGATTTAAAAACTTTATAACTACAAATATAGCTTGTCATGTAGAAACATAGTTATGATTATTATTAGTTAGGTACTTTTTCCATTCGATAACATAAAACCATTACATTTATACTCAATCAATGAACAGGAATTGAAGAGTACAAATATAATAATGATCTGATTTGAAACCAGTTTATAAGATGTTCTTATTATAACATGATCTGCATACTTTTGTATAATACTGTGATTCCATAGAACAGTGTCTTTAATTACATTTTATTTTTATTGTGAATAAAAATAAAATTATAATAATTTTTGACCAAACACTGGTGTTTGGTACACCAAAAAAAACAAAAATATGTCTGGACCCAATGTATCTAGATATATAGGGCCCAGATATATTATAGTTCCAAGTTACATTTATAACATTTCATAGTTTTCCTTACCAATTGGGTATTCTAGATACGATACCACATGCGAGTAGTAACGTGATTATCTTCGTGCGAGTAATTAAGGGTTAAACGAAAATACAGGTGCGATAGCCTTAAAAAAAATAAGAAACCAGTTAAAATATCTTAAATAATTTGCGTTTTTCGCGTATTATAGGGTGGTACAGGTGTTATCTATACTAATATTATAAAGAGTTAAAGGTTGTGAGGTTGTAGGGGGTAATCTCTGGATCTACTGAACCGATTTTGAAAATTATTTTACCAATAGAAAGCCATGTTATTTATGAGTGTCCTAACCTGAAAAAACGGACGAATGAAAAATAAATAGGGATCCCACCCGTGCGAATCCGGGACGGGCAGCTAGTAATTGCTAATCACGAAGGACGAAGCTGAATTATAACAAATTTCTTTGTTCGTGTCCTATACATGAACATATCTATCGGATAGCACGAGGTCGCTATTCCTGAATGTGGATCGATAATTCGAGGGGTTGGGGGCTTGCGTACTGCACTCGAATGCATTGCGCAATCGCGTCAGCTCACGCCCTGTCCTATATTTCGCCACCTTTAACATTTATGTTTGTTAAAGAGCAAATTTAAAATATCACTATTCAATAACTGTAGCTTATAATAAAGACATTATTGTTAAATTTATTCAACTTTTGCTACTCGATAAGATAAGGGTAATAATTACATTTTTACAAAACCAATGAAAAGTAACTAAGTAATGAAGCACAACTAAAAACAAATGAAAAATAAATATAGACATACAAAATAAATGATCTGAAACCAGTTTTTAAGATGTTCTCATCGAAGTCTGACGGCATACTTTTGTATGATACTGTCATTCCCCAGAACCATTATTCTTTAACTTCCGAAGTAGAATAAAGCAATTTATAATATGTCAGTCAATCAGATGAGAATAGGTTATTTATTTATAACCAATAAATCTTGTCTATTTGATGTAAGTTAACTCAATTACCGAACGCACCACGATTCCATGACCTGACTTTGCCATACGACGCGACCTGGCTACTGATATAAAACAAAACAAACTAAAAATAATGTTTGTCTGTCTCAAACCGTTTGCAAAATGCATAAAAAGGTACTTTTTAGATAACCCGGCAAAACCATGTTTTGCAAGTGTTTGGAAATTTAATTTTGTGACTACATTGGGGGATTACCGAATTATAATAGTTTAATTTATTGTTACCGCATTTTTTCTTAGAAATTTTAGATAGTTTTCCACCCCCACAACTAGTAATCAAGCCTTTGTGTGTAATGGAAAGGGTTTGATTTGATTAAGTTGCCGGCTTGCTTCTCGCCCATTCGCTAAGGAATCCCATTGCTCTACGACGGGCGACAGTGGCGCCGCACGTCCGCGTGTTTTTCCACTTCAACTAATCGTTCATGAACTTAATAATCTGCTCCGCGTGCTAAAACTTTTTTTGTAATACGAAATGGTCCTTCTGTGATTTTGTGCTTCAACCCCATCAAGACACGATCAATAACATTAACCAAAACCTGTGGAAATAAATGTGCAGTGAAGTTTAGCTGGATTTAGGACGACTGAACATGACGCCGAGCCCATAGGAGCGCAAAGCAATGACAGGAGTTCGCAGGTAAGCTTGTTCAAATCTCTTTACTTTTGGGGGAAAGTAGAGAGATTTGAACAAGCTTACCTGCTAAAATTCAGCGAAGCAAAGAGCAAAGTATTATGGTGTGTCCCCACACACCTTAATACTTTGCTCGTTGCACTATAATGCCTATGCCGTTGCCTTGACATTTCGAAAAGGCACAAGAACCTCCGCAAACGAAAAAACGTAGTCTAACGGCTAGTCTATTATTTGATGATTTACCAAAAAAAAAAAAAAACGGCTTGTCTATCTGTCACTGTATATCAGAAACCGTGTATCTTGCTTCCGTTTTTCTTGGTTTGTAGTTCTTTAATAAAGACCCGAAACGGTTCCCATAATACATAATTATATGACTATCGCAAACTCTGTAACATTTTTTTTTTTGATGTTGCTGATGTAAACAAAAACGCTGCTGTCTCTCGATGCAATTAGTCTTCCCTATAATACACTCCAGAATTTAATACCGGCCTTCAAGCAAGCTTTTGGGGAGGCTGGGGAGAAATTAATAACTGTCTGCTTTGATCTGCTCCCCTTATGTGTCTGGGCCAGGTAAATTATTTACATCATCCCCTTCGCAGACAGGGTTGAATCAATCTCGTTTCAAGGCTAAAATTGCCACGTGTAAGTAAAATAATAGTCCATCGTTATTACCCCTGCGTCTCATGTCATTATTTTAGAATTATAATAACTCAAGCATGAAAGGGATTTGATATTGTATGCATGTCAAAAGCTTTGATCATGTTATTTGAATCCGGAATATGGGAGTCCTCTTTTGTTGCAAATTCTGAATAGTTGTAATAGTCGGTTACAGCACATCTGTCGTATTCAAATTACTTAGTAAAGTGGGTACTCTTTTTTGCGTTTGTTCGGTTACTTAGTTCCAAGTTGGCTGTCTAGTATTACACTGCATTGTACTGAAGTTAACTGGGTTAAATTGGGGTTTTATATCTTGAATTTCTTAGTAGCAGTCCGGATTCTGGCCTTATGCCCGGTTAATGGCAATAGGCGCGCGCCCAATTACATGGGACTTAAACATAACTGGTGAAATGTGTGTAGACTGAAGGTACACCTCTGCCCGACCCTTCAGGGAAACAAGGTGTCATGTTATGTTATATTGAAGTTCAGGTTCTTCTTCTCCTTCGATATATTCGTTCACTATTGGGTGACACCTCTTTGTGGTGGAGTTTCTATTTCTTTACAAGATGCTTTATGTTATGAACAGTGATAGGAATAGGTAGTGCCTATTTGCCTAAACTTCGAAGAACAGAGACAAGAAACGGAGACTTCCTTAGGACTAAATTTTTTCCGAGACATCTGTCCCGAAATTTCGAGATAACACATAAATACATAAAAAAAAAATGTTATTTGGAATAAGTAATTCGTCTATAATTACCTAAAGTTTGCGACTAGATATATCATAATAAAATAATAACATACACAGTCGTTACAACCATAAAATTTTCTGAATTTTTTTTTGGAGAACATTTTGTAAATGACTTGTTGATCGTAATACACAATGAATCACAATGTTTGAATAAGAAGCAGTACACGTTTCGAAGTAAATATCTTCTTTCTAGCTCACTCTCGGCTACGTTTAATGAGATTTCTAAAGTTCAAGTGTAAAAAAGGCATTATATGTAACACATACTATGATTATTACTTATTCCAAATAACACATTTTTTTAAATGTATTTAAGTGTTGTCTCGAAATTTCGAGACAGATGTGCCGGAAATAATTTAGTCCTAAGGAAGTCTCCGTTTCTTGTCTCTGTTCTTCGAAGTTTAGGCTAATAGGCACTACCTATTCCTATCACTGGTTATGAATTATGATGCATTACTATTTTTCTTAAATATAACTTCGTCATGTCATTAACCATATATTCGCGAGTGGAAGATTTCTATTAGGCGTTCACGTCTTTTGACTCGAAATGATTGGATTGGGTTTTTCCATCAGGATTTTTTTTGAAGCAGCCTTGTGTCTGGGTATCTGTCTGGTTGATGGCATTAGTCTCACACGACTATTATATTGAGGTTAAATCTAACTGGCGAAATGGATGCATTAAAGGTAGGTACCTGTAGTACAACCACATTTAACCAGTAAGTACACATGTGCCTATCGCTTCGGGAATTACAAGCGAGAAGTCATGTTATGTTATAATTCAATGTTTCAGCACCAATTTATGTTTTGGCACTAGTACCTATATAATAAGAAAAAGGTATCGTTTTGGTGTAACATAAAATTGCCTAAACGTAGTATTTCCTATACCTACCGCGGAATAGTTAATATTAGTGTAAATAATTTGTGGAATGTAACATTATTTCTAATATCACTAAGATAAACAGTGTAGCATGCTCATCTAAGAGAATTTCATCGTGAAGGAGACCTTATAGCTTTAATCTTCTTCGTCATATCGATGATTCCACATATGCGTATAAGATTCAAACAAAATTCAGCCACGTCGACAGCATTTGCATTGACCTCGCAAAGGTCTTTCACCTTTAATAAGAAAAACGGCAATTTGAACTTACTTAACCTTTATGAACTTTAATAGGTATAAGTTTTAGGTAATGAATAAGGGTATATAATGTAAAAAATATTCGGTACATAACGTAGGAGAAATGTTAAATATATTTTTGGTGTGTCGCGATCGCTTTTAAAAGTACCTTTTACCGTTGACGCAATAATAAGTTATTGTGTGTATTATTTCGTATTAAAATTATTTTGACTTGTGTGAAATATTTATCTAGATTTTGTTCCTATTCATTTAGTTTGACATAGTTGATTATATGCTTTATAAAAAATTTTATGTTCTAATTTATAATTTAATTTGGTTGATCATAATGGATCAATTTAGAATTGTTTGCCTACCTACGCCGTTGAGGGAAAACATGACTGAACTAATTTAATATACTTTTACGTACTCTTGAATACATTGCATAATGAGGATGGCTCCTATCGAGTTAAAGTCTAAAGTTGGTGATAACCTTGAAAAAAATTACAAGATTTACTTTTATCTGGCAAGAAGTTTTTATTGAAATAAAAAAGAAAAAATTTCCTATATCCTAAGTTAACAAAAACGAATGAAACCGTTGAAAACCTCGGGCCGTGGTGTCCGAGTGCTCATCTCTCTTTAAGGCTGCGTAGTAAGCCAGAAAAAAATCAAGTTTCACCCGCGCCTCGTTGCTTACCCCTCTCTTCATACACGACGAAAACAAAACACAATCCCTTGCCACCTGCAGACACTTTTCACCTGGCATTTAAACCAAAAAAATAAAACAAATTTCACCCCCGCTACCCTTACTTACCCCTCGAAACTCGAAAACAAAACACAATCTCTTCGCGCCGTGTTCGCCGGCTTATTATTTATATATTTGATATTTTATCCTTCTGTCGTATGTATATGCAAAATAATCAGATGAAACGACTATGATCAATGAAAGTATTGACCGCTGCGTACACACGGCTACACATCAAGCTATACATTTCCAGCTTACGCTAATCTCGCACTGTACTGAAATCCTATACAATGCGAGATCAGCTTATACTGGAAATGTTTAGCTTGATGTGTAGCCGTGTGTACAATGTTGTTTTTGTAGGTCATTATTGTGTCTATAATTTATTTCGGTTATTTGAGGTCCGTTTGCACTACAAAATAATATATTTAGCGTTTGACGATTTTTTAACATCGTCCTGTTTTTTTTTTTATCGTGTGCAGTTAACAGAGACAGAACGTTAGTATGGTTTTAAACTTGGGACAGATTGTTATATATTTCGTGAAGGGACAACTCTAAAAGAAAAAAATATTTCAAAGAAATTCTTCACTAAATATAATCATGTTTCCTTTGCATATACTATGCACTTATCTAATTCAGAATCTTAGCTTACTATCATGTTTTAGAACTAGAAACTCAAAAACAACATGACAAAGTTGACATTCAAGTACGAAACCAATTTTATTTAGGACCTTATTACCTACTTCACATGTTAAAATAAAAAAAAAATGATTGTTGATTTTACACACATGGTTCGTGCATCGTCACTTGACATGTGTGTCAAAGCAAACATTTCCTTTTTATAGTGCAAGTACATACTTTTTGCTTTATTGCTACAAGGATCTTTTGGCGTCTGAATGACATTGGCTGGGGGGCGTTGTTGGTAAACATTTGTGTAATTGTCACATAGAATGGATTGGAAAAACAAAATGGAGGCGTTAGTTCCAATTTTAGACGCGCGCCGTAAGATTCCTGTACCGTTGAAGAATGAACCTCCCCAACAAAAACATAGCAAATAAAGCAAAACAAATAAACAGTTGCCGATGATGATTTGGTACAAGGCTAAAACAAAATTGTCAGCTTAGCCAATAAAATAATTGGTATGCAAATGGGTGCCAAGTTATACGGAGCATAAAGTCAAAAGTTTGATAGTTCCTTGTTTTAATTGATTAGAAGTTGTGTACAATAACAGTACGAAGACGGACTTAAGGCCTGAGGCGTTTCCTCCCAATAACTTTTGGTGGACGAAGCCGAGAATGCTAAAAGATGTGACTCGTAACTTCCTTTACTCATTCATACATACATAAACTCACGCGCCGTTTCGTAGCTATATTAAAGCTATTATTTTTAGTTTTCTAATTTTTCTTTATTATTCTTTTTTTGCCTTTCAACTTAATTTTGATTTAGGGGATATGAAAAAGAAAATATGTCGTGTAAGGTAAAAAACTGGTGTGCTTCACCGAACTTCACACTCCGTACCCTTGGATAGTTGAGTCCGTGAGTAAAAAAATTTCGATCCTTACTTAATAACAATAAGATCTCAAATTGGCTAGTGGCCTATGTTGTAAATTATTGCCGCAAGGAAATTGACCGAAATGCTGAGCAAAAGGGCTAGTTGCTTTGTAGTACTCACTGCTTCCACGTATATCAGTCAAAAATCTGTCTAATCAAATGTATCTGATCTTGAGTATACAAATATCAACAACTCAATTTGTGATAAATAATATTTGTAGTTTACCGTCGGAAATTATTCAGTTTTTGCATTCTTAACGTTTTCAATAATCGTTTCGGAAGTGGTTTTATTAGTTTTTTCATGTTTTATATTTCACAGTGTCTTTTCTACAATGTGATAAATTACGAAAATATTATTTACGAAAATAAATTATATCTCAGCGCTGCTGAAAATTTATGCGCAGTCCTCTCGTCTCAACAAAGCGGCGGAGACTGATTTGTGAAACAAAAATATGCAAGAAGTTCCCGTAACATGCGACGGAAGTGCAATAGCTTGTGGTCGTTATAAAACCAAAAATAAAAGGAATAAAAAAGAATGCCTCCACAAATTTGTTCGCCTTCTAGTAATGCAAGTAATCATAACATTTTTATCCCATTAGTTATTAGCATATTATGTACAAATTGAATACACGTGAAATTTAGAGGTAACTTCGTGTTGTTTTTTTATCGAGAAAATTTTCCTGTATCGTGTTTCTGTTCCACAAAAAGTTTGGAAATATGTAGTTACTCGTAATATTTTTATTTTATACCTAAGTTTTATTAATCCTCCTAACGAAATTTCGATACGGCTGGTTGACACTTCCCGTGACCCAAGGGCTGGTTATTACCTTAGCCAGAGGCTGAGCATTATACAACGTGGCAATGCCGCCAATCTCTTGGGTAGGTACATTACCAGTCGACAGCGATGCGGATGAATTTTTCGATGCTTTATTTTAGTTCATTCCTTTTATCTTAAATTTCATACTTTTATTAATGCAAGTGATTTTCCTTTAATTTACCTTTTTTCAATAAATAGAGTAAGTGTATTCACGAATAATTTGAATCAAAAAAGATAGAAACGGTTTTTTTAACAAGCTGGTGAAAATCTGATGCAGCGGCAGCGTAGAGAATGTTCGATATTGCAAACGATTTTGTATAACTTAAAACCCGTAACAATAAGTTACGGGTTACGGAACACAATAGTGTTCTATAGTAAGGTACCTACTGCCCCAAGCACCACCCCTAAAAATATGTCGTTCTATTTACTACACCTTGTCTTATTTTGCACAACATTTATTCATACAACGAAATAAAACCTTTCGAAAATCAGCCCTTAAAATTAATCATTGTTTTTTTGGGAACCATATGGTTCTTAAGAAGTTGGCAATGGGAAAGTGATAAATAAACGAATAACAAGCAACCAAAACAATTTTATGCCCATATACACAGACAGACTAAATACACTGTTAACCAACCCCCCGCACTGCGTCGGTTTATTGCGGAGTTGTGGGCCCTCCGAATTCGAGACTAACCGCCAAACTTGATAGCATTTAGATTTCAACTTTAGTGCCTTAAACATACGGCTGAAAGTTGACGGACGTTGTGAATTTAAATATTTTAGCGTTTTTAGTTTGCTAAACCAAATTGACCCTTATGTTAGAGTAGCTAAGTCGCTTCGCCACCGTTCCGGGACTGCGCCCTTCCGATGGCGTCCTTGCTCTTACAGCGCATGCGTAATTCGTATCGACCCCTTGGAAATTTTACTGCGTCTATCTCGAGCCCCATCTCGCACAGTCCTCGCCCGGCCCGCTAACTAAACGGTAGTCTGCTTGGAGACCGTGGTGGAATAATTTTTCCTTTTATCTTAATTGAACTGTTGAGCAACCGCGCCTAATAATGTATACTCCGGACATATTCTTTCCCGATTGTAAGATGTGTGTGGCTCTTCGTAACTACGAACGCATGCTGGAAAAAGCAGAAGCAAAGAACCAAGATCCGGTCGAATACTGCCGGGAGAACTATCCACCCACCAACTACTACGAGGGCTGTAACGAAGAAGAAGGTAAGATTGCTAGTTTTTTGGGCCAGATATGATGGATGTAATGGTACCGGCAGCCATATTCGGGAAGGAACTCAAGATGGGAGCGGTTCCACCATGATACTCATTGAGTCGGTAAATAATTTAGCTTGTAGATCGTTATTTTAAACAGCGGATGCCTACGTCGGATTAAAGAATCGGTAAAACAAAGGTTTTACCTAGTTTATTCAAATGGCGACGACGATGACGGCGACGATGGCGAAGGCGACTGTGTCTTCAACGCGCATGCTTCATATCGATCTTTAAGTGGCGGAGTTATTTTTAGACTGCCCAGTTCCCTCTTATTCAGTAATGGACAGATATTTTTCGTTATGATTATGGTGATACAGTTGCCTAAAATACTTTGCGTGCGTGGAGATGTAAGAAAAACGGAAATACTAAAATATTTATACTAAATAATGCCAATATGCGAATAGGTTGAATAATCAAAATGGCTCCCGCTCTGAAACACTGCAGGCTCGATACAAGTCAAGATGGCGTCGATGCTACTGCAGCGCGCATGCGTAATGGCGCAATGCAGTTTTTGCAGCGGCTAGTTGGGCTACCCCGCCCACCTCGGTTCATAATAGCGGTTTCCTATGTGTGTAGTTATATCTTTTTATGCGACTTACTGCCGCACTTACGTACGTCACATAAAAATAATCAATTATCAAACTTCAATAGTTACGTTATCCAATATCCATGCGTCGAAATTAAATGATTTTGTTTTAGGCCAAGGTTATGAAAAGATGATACTTCAAAAAATTATGACATCTCTCTCTCTCTCTCTATTTTCTTTGCTGAGTTATTATCCCTTTTATTCTTCGAGAGATATTACATTTTCAAATACATGTTTAAAAAAAAAATAGTGTAAAAAAAAATCCAGAGGTCAAAATCAAAAGTAATTTATTCAAACTAGGCTGAATCTGACTCCCCAGCAGCACAGCTGTCTGTTAAGTTGGAAGAACTTGATTGTATACAATAATAGGTACTCGTAATTAACATTCAACAATAAATGATAAAAAAATAAATAACAAAAAACAGTCAAATAAAATAAACAATGATATGAAGGAACTCTTATGACGTGTCAGTAGGTAAGCTAATTCTGGTGAAAGAACACAAACGTTGTCTTGAGTTAATAACAGCGACCAACAATTCTTATCGTTTTTAAGTAGTCGTTGATAGAATAGTATGCCTTAGGACAAAGGTTGGATTTTATATTTCTTATGTTTATTGTGAATTAAATTAAATGCTTGAAGAATGTTGGGAGCGGGGTGTTCAATAAGTAATCGATCTTCAAATGCCGGAGTTATTTTTAAACTGTCAGTTTCCGCCGCACTGAAACATGGCGGGCTCAATACAGGCCATAACCGCGTCGATGCTACTGCAGCGCGCATGCGTGATGGCGCAATGCAACCTTTTGCAGCGGCTAGTTAGGCTCCACAGGCGGGGAATAATCAAAATGGCGGCTGCACGGGAACATGGCGGGCTCAATACAGGCCAAGATGGCGTCGATGCTACTGCAGCTAGGCTACCCCAGGTTTCTAATGGCGGCTTCCTATGTTTTTTGCGACTTCCTGCCGCACTCATTAACGTCAGACAAAAATAATCAATCATCAACTTCAACAGTACTGTTCTGTTCTACTTGAAAGGAACATTTGGGGTTAATGCTCCTGCATTAACCCCAAATGTTCCTTTCAAGTCAAGATTTACTTGCTCAGTACTAAGTTTTTTCAGGCAGAGATATTTTATTGCGGCGCGAATTTCAATTTTATCCATTTTTCGTACCACGCTCCGACACGACGAAAACAAATGACTTCTATTTATAAAATAAGAAAGGAAAATCAATTATTTTTATTTTTTTATTTTATCATATGTCAGGGCTTTACCTGCCAGTTTTTACTTTTTTGTTGTTCAAGGAGTTTATATACCATTATTACTTTTTATTGAACACCCCTCGTAACTTTGAATTTACATTTCGGTAAGACTTAATTTATCACCAGTCTTTTTATAATTTCTAGGAATGGAAACGATTAATGGAATGCGGATTTATCCTTCGGAATCTAAACTAAAGGCTATGATTTTACTCAATTCTTATGTTTATTGTGAATTCAATTAAATTGGTGAAGAATGTTAGGTGTTCATTAGGCAATGTCTCGGTATGAAGCGTGGCCTTTGTAGATTTTCAAACATTTGCCATCACAGGGGGCTCTTTGTCTTTTAATGCGTTTTCTTTTTATCTTTGTATCGAAACGGATTCGATAGTTTAAACGGTATATCGTACGATGTTTTTTTTGTTTTCTTAGAAATTATGAGACCTGTCTACTGTTTGGTTTGGGTATTCTTCTTTGGCGAGAAATCCCTGTATAAATAGTAATAGATGGACAAAAAGTAATACATTGAGAGATGGCGAGACTTTCGGAAATAGAGTAAAGATGACGTCGATGACCGTTACAACGCAACGCGCTTGCGTGATATCGATCGTATCAAACGTTTATAGCGGCCACTTAGGAATCCCACCCTCCTCGGTTCGGACGAGTAAGCGCCACTAGTATGTACAAAACGATAATAATGTCGTTTTGGCGGATATTGGTGAGGATTATTCTCGGTGATTGTGAGTCTAATGATCTCTGTTGAGCAATAGTTCCCTCGCAGATTCCTAATCCCTATTCTATTTGTGACATGACAATGAGGTGCTAATCTAGCATTGCAGTAGTGTAGTAATGCAACTAGGTAGTTGGTACGTATGAACAGTTATGGTATGTACCGACTGTGTTGTTTAGACGCAATACAAAAAAAAATAATGGTGCATTGACTCTGGCAGTTCCAGATGGCAGGTGGTGCAGCAGTTGCGCATGGGTTATTATCGATCCCTGTAACATTCAACAGCGGCTATGATGCATTTTTTAAAACATAATATTAGGTTAATAAGGAACTAACGGCAACGACCACGTGAAAACGTGGTCGTCTTTTTAACCGTTGTAGCTCCAGGAAAACGTCCTTAAGAGGACTGTTTCACAGAAACTTTTTTTAAAGCCGATCGATCGATCTATTTCTAAAAACTCAGTTTCTTTATTTTCTATCTGTCTTATGTCGCGGCCTGCTTAACCATATTAAAAATAAGCATTAAAAAAAGGCAGGTCTATGTCCAAATTTTAGCCAAATTTCTTACTTTATCCATTCTTATGACTCGCATCCATTCTCCATCCGTACTCTCATACATCTTCTTCACGGCCCTACATTTCGCTCTGTACAGAATATATAGATAAATAATTAAAACTCATTAAAAAAAACCAGTTTTGAGTGTTTTATGGCAGCAATCTCTGCAACAGCTCAATATTTAATATCTAGAATGTACATGGGAATAGTGGGCCGCAACCCGGCCACGACTAGGTTCTTGTAAATTAGCCGGCCGTTGCGAGGCTACAACGCGCATATCTGTTATCGATTCCATTAATTTCCAAGCCCCGCGTTTCACGCTTCACCCCCTACAAAGTACCGCTCATCAACTTCCCTCCGCACCAAACCCCGCACCTAAACAGCCTTTGCATCCCACCCCGCCCCGAAAACATCCCTTGCACCGCACCCCGCCCGAAAACATCCCTTGCGCCGCACCCCGCCGCGCCCGTAAAGCATTCCATGCACCGCACTCCGCTCTTCTTGTATCCGCCCCGCGCACGGCCTTACGGGAGGGGAAAATGTGGGCACTCTTTGTTACTGCGTCAAGCAGTACCCACAAGTAAGATGCAAGATGGCGCTTTTGCAATGACGCTGCGCGAGTGTACAATGCGCATGCGTGAAATCGATCGCCCGCTGTTTTGCCGCAGTCCTTTGGAATGACGCAGCCGCGCCCCATTCTTCATCGGTTCGGGCTAGTGATCGGTCGTTCGGTACCTCATGCGTTGACACCATATTTGAATGATAGGAACTTAATCACTAGTGAGTTTTGTTCTTAGTGCGGAGTGAATTGTGTGTAATATTAACTTTCTGAGCTGTTCCATTATAATTGAACAATACCTTGAAGAATTGCGGAATTAAGAATTTTGTTCGTGAGAGAAGCTGACCACGCAGGAATAAACCTGAAGTTTAAAATGGATATCAATGCTAGGAAGCGCATTGTAATATACTTTGAAGAAACGTGGATAAGAAGATAAACTTGTTAATTTCGTTTGTAAACGAAGTCGGGAAGGATAACGCAGTTGCAGTGCGCGTGCGTGATATCGATCGCTTGAAAATTTAATAAAGGCCATTTGCAATCGCAGTCTTCTTCGGTTTGGCTAAGTAATCGGATCGGTTCTTCACGTTTCCATATTCTTGAAAATCAGTAATGGTTAAATTTCTAATAAGACTACCGCGGAGTGATTAATGTGTGATAGTGATGCTTTTTTTGTGATAATATAAGTTTTAGTGCGGCGTGGTTGTGGGTGTGGTGTGTGAATTTATTTTCATTAGCAACACATTGTATTTTTTTAGAAAGTTCTTTGTGTAATGTGTTTTGGTAATCAAATAGAACGCTAAAATGTCTTTAATTAATCGCGTTAAAATGGCGGCCGAGCGGCGCCTTCGGTTGTAACTCCCATTGTAAGTATTTCATAGCATAGTTATAGATTATTGATTATGTGGATCTGAATTGTCTGAATGGTGTATGAAAAGTTCAAATCAGGCAAAGATATTTTCGTGGGGGTCATTTAATATGGCTGCCGATAACATTGCATCTCGTTCGCCCAAGGATTGCGTGGAGCGCGCATATTGTTCGAACCAAACCTTTTTATGTGATTGATGAACCTAAGTAGGTTCTGAGTTTAACAACTAAATATCTATCATTATCATAATATAAATACTAGTCCAAAAGTTTCGGGCATTTTCTTTTAATACATCTGACATCGGCACCGTTACCGCAGGGCAAAATAAAATAGAATAGAAATATGAAATACAAATAAGACAAATTGCGTGTAACATCTCATGAGCTTCAAAGGCCCGGAAGATGAAGATGACGGCGAACGTGCGCGGGTCGCAGTTGCATCACGCATGCGCGATATCGATTGCTGTCGGCCATTTGCAATCGCTCATATCTCGCTCACGAAAACAAATACTAATCCACAAGTTTCGGGCATTTTCTCTTAATACATTGACATCGGTACCGTTACCGCAGGGCAAAATAAAATAGAATAGAAATATGAAACACAAATAAGACAAATTGCGTGTAACATCTCATGAGCTCCAGAGGCCCGGAAGTTCGAGATGGCAGCCAAGGTGCGCGGGTCGCAGTTGCATCACGCATGCGCGATATCGATTGCTGTCGGCCATTTGCAATCGCCCATATCTCGCTCACGGTGGAGTCCTTTCCCGGTCGTAGCAGTGATCGGTCGTTCGGTAGTTCATAAACTGTGTCTGCTTTTCAACGGAGGAAATAAAGGCACTTCCCAATTAGACTATTGTAAAAATGTGGTATAATTTGTGTGTGGTAAAATGGCCGCAGCGCAGCTCTTTCCTTTACAATTCACATTGTAAGTATCTCATATAATTATGATCAATTCAGGATTATTTTATTGGTGAACTGTAAAAAAATGTAAATCGGGCAAAGATAGTTTCGTAGGGGTCATTCAAGATGGCCGCCGATAACGTTGCATCGCGCCCGCACAAGGATTGCGTAGAACCGCGCATATTGTTCGAACTAAACCTTATTATGTGATTGATACTTAGGTCCCGACTTTGACAATTCATAAGTTAATAGGTAGGTATCTATAATTATCATAAAACAAATGATCCTCCACAAGTTTCGTGCGTTTTCTCTTAACACATCTGACGTTGGCAAAATTATCGACATAGGTACAATTGCTGCAGGGTATAAAAAATATATATAATCGAAATCTAAAACACAAATAAGACAAATTGCGTTTATCATCTTATGAGCTCCAAAGGTCCGGAAGATGAAGATGATGGCGAACGTGCGCGGGTCGCAGTTGCATCACGCATGCGCGATATCGATTGCTGTCGGCCATTTGTAATCGCCCACATCTCGCTCACGGCGCACTGCGCCGTGAGCGAGATGTGGGCGTGGTATGTCGGTAGTTAATGATAATTCGTCTCTGAGTTTCATTTTAGGAAAAGCAGACCGCGCATGCGTCATAAATCGTACCGCACTGACGCGGCTGCATCACGCTGGCGTGAGCGGTTATTAGCAATCGCGCACCTCTCGTCCAGTCGTTTCCGGTTCGTAGTACTTAGTGATCGGTAATTCTATAGATATGCCATTGCGACACGCCCGTCTAAAGTGCAGACCCCGTCATAAATTCACGTCATAAATTCTCGCAAATCCCGAGAGTCCAAGATGACAGTCGAAGCGCGCGTGTCGCATTGACGCAGTTGCAGCACGCATGCGTGAAATTAAGCACTTTAAAATTGTATAGTGTCCATTTGCAATCGCCCACCTCGTCTAGTGCCTAGTCCTGTCCGAGTCGTAGTAGTGATCGGTCGTTCGGTAGTTAATTTGTCGATATTATGCGCATCGATTGAGAAAATTCGCCACTGACAGTGGAAGTGTTAAATGCAAATCATTGAGTGATGTTAATATACGCTGTGTACATGGTAGGTATTTATTTGTGGTTTTTTAATACTAATTATTGTTTGAGGTGTCCGATCATAGTCCTTTACTGTATTTGCATATTGGTAACATAATATGTACCGTGAAAATTTTACCACTGATTAGTCGAATTTTACTACTGATTAGTCGTTTTCATTACGTCTCTTATTTTTTGTACCTGATAAAAAATGGTAGGAATAGTAGTATATTACTAAAATGGCGACCGCGGTGCGAAGCGTGGGGTTGGGTTGGGGATATTCAAGATAACAGCCGAAGCTGCTGCACCATATTGGCGCGCCGGTCCACGCCCGTCCAAAGAGCGTTGTTTAAACCGCGCATGCGTCAGTGTTCGATCCGAATTTATTTGTGCAGCAGTACCTTATTTAACGGTTTATAGATTTCAATAAATTAGATAAAAGGCACGTAAGCTTAGGCTAATTGCGGTGAAGTGGCTCTTATAATAAGGGTTTGCGAATAGCTTCTTGATTACCTACTGGTCGACATCATCGAAACAAAATAAGCAAAACGGTATAATTAATCAAATGAGAGATCTTACACGAGCCTTTGTGCAGTCGCGGAATAAAAGGGCAGGTTTTTCACTTGCACCATGCGGCCACTATTATGACTGAAAACGTCCGTTTGAAATTATCACATGAGCATGATATTTGGGAAAATAACGTATTTGGAAATGGCTTGTGTTTAAACGCCTACCAGAAAATTACCTATTTTACTACCATAAACTACGAAATACCTGCCAGAATGGATAAATGCTCACCAAATTGTGTTTAATAAACTATTGTAGAAATTAACCTATTTTCCTTTTTATTCTATGCCATGAAGTTATGTTAAAATTAATATCAGACCAAAAATTTTATATTATCGCTAAATAGATGTTACCAATATTTTATTTCACGACTTTCAATTTAGTCAGTTTTACTGAGGCAAAAAAGCTAACGGTCGATCGTACAATGTTTTGAATATCAAATTTAATATTGCGTATCCTAAACACATGTTACTTGTTTATTGTTTTATGCTTACTTCAAGCATGCAGCAGGCATGCAGCATGCAGCGTGCAGACAAGCATGCAACATGCAAGCAGGCATGTAACATGCAAGCAGGCATGGAACATGCTACAAGCATTGTGTCTGTCACGGCTTCCGGCCACGGCGGGCTTAAATTACACTCTAGAGGTAGGGTAGACAAGACTGCGTGAAGTCGGTTTTGCAGCGATTCGTTTCTCACTAAAGGAGAAGTTTCAAAATGGGCTAGGTATATGTACAGTAACTCATAAAAAAAGAGAAAAATCCGTAGAATTCGGGAAAAATACAGATAATTCAATTAAATGCATACTGTTGTGGTAGTGAATTGATATTTATCAATTATTTTTATCGACTTTCAACATGGCGTCTCACCGATTTAGTTACTCTGTGCTTAAAAACAATGACAGTAAACCATAGATCATAGAAAGAGAACTGTTAGCTGTCACAACAGTATCACTTCAGTGTCAGTCACTTTCGTCTCGTCGTCGGTCGTGATTGTGTTCATTTTGTTTTGAGTTTCTGGAGTTCTTTTAAGCAACCTCGCTTTCGTTTTTTGGATTTAATACCGTTTCTTTCCCTAGTGACACTCAATCGCCATCGTCGCTTGGTCCGTATTACATTTTGACAGCTGCTCGTAAGGTACCGTCTTTTGTTTGATATTCCACATTTCATCCACAAAGCCAACAAAGCGGCTTAAGACTCTCGGGATCAACCTCCAACCCACAGCGAAGACAGAGAATGCGATTTAATATTATTAATTAATTACTATTTGTTATTAATTCTCTGTCTACGACCCACAAAGTACTTTAATGCTTCAACCTCCACAGAAATAAACATGTCAAACGTCATTAATCAATCAAAATGACAGTTTACCGCCATGACGGGTTTTTGTTGTGTGTTGCAATTTCAAGTGTAATTTATTGTGTTTATCAGCAAACCAAGCCATTTTAAAGTAATTGGACAGTTTAGAACTGTTTTTAATGAATTTTACAATTTTTAAGTATTGTGTACAGGACCTGGCCCAGGCTCCATACATTTTGGAACATCTCCTTTGTAGCATAACATATTGATTCAGGTTGGATAATTTGATTACACTAAAGCTATTAAGAACTGTCATTTTGGGTATTAATGCTACCTACTATTTCAGGGAAACAAGATTTGGTAAGCATTTATCCATTTTGGTAGGCAAAAAGAATATAGATACAACACTACTATTTTACTTGGTACTTAGTTCTTAGGGTCCAAAAATTATTTTGGTGAGCATTTAAATTGTACCCTTTGGATATTGCTGCTTACAGCCTGTGTCGTTTGTGGAATAATTAAAGCCTATTATAAGATAAATGACTACGTTGAAGACAGGGAAGCTTAATTCCTTTTGCACATGTGGCTTCCCTGGTACCTCATTAACAGCATAACTATGTGAAAGCCTATTAACTGCTCCCAGATTACAATGTTAATTTTTATTCTTTTTATTTTGGACAATGTCTGACATGTTCTCGTCATTATTTGACATGATACATCAATTCTAATATCGACTATTTATTACTGATTGTCATGGAAATCATATCACTTGGTTTAAATTGGTTCATTTTATTTATGTAGATTCTCTTATATATTGTGAATGAGAGAACGTTGTAGGCCTTAAAGACTGCAGAATTGTAGACGATTTTCTATTCTTTATTTTCATTCTTCTAAGTACCTGGTACTTATTGACAGGCCTGCACTGTCCTTCCATACCTATTATCACTGTAATTTGAAAACATTGTAAAAGCCAATTATTTTTAAAAGAGTAACCGTGGAGTTTCTTGCCGGCTCTTCTGAATAGGATGCGACGAATTGGAACCGTGCACCTAGCTTCTGCCGTTTCATAAGTGCCCATATACAGGTTTATGTGAAATAAAATATTTTTATTTTTGAAATGTTTTTTTTTTCTGAATCAAATGGATATAATGGGAAATATTGTCGCAGTAACAACTGACAACGACTGCCAGGGGTGCGAGTTGTTCGAAAGAGATACCGTAGCCCCTGGCACACAGGCAATTGAAGGAACACGGGTAGGTTATAGTCAGAAAAAGTCTGACACGCACTCCCGCTCCACCCAGAGCGGGAGAAGCTATTTGATGATTTCCCACCCTTAAAAAAAAAGCAATTTTCAACGTTTCTGATGATTTGTTTTCACTGAACGTGTCTTTTTTATTTCGATGTTGTATAAGATAATCACGGTGTTACTATTGTTAACAGATATATATGGATCGCCCACCAACTCGAGCTTCGACGTCTTGGATCCCCATGATCCCACTCTGAGCCGCCTGGCTACGCTTCTCTTCAAGCGTACTAATGAGTACTTGCAAGGCGAAATCGCTTGTGGCGGGGTAAGTTTTTGTTAATTTTCTAATTTTTTTAACAGCTCTTCTTTTCCTGCTGAGGTCACATTTTCGTTAATTAATCCAGCATTACATCGCAAAACTGTCAATACATTTTGTCACGTGGCTCTTGGATAGTGCCTACTTCAATTACTAACTTAACGTACTTACACGTCTTTTACGCTCCATAATTAATTCATACAAGAGTCACTGTAAAAGTGGCCCTAGATACCTACTACTGCCTTGTTCTAATATACCTAACTTTGAGTCAAGTCTTCCTAAACATTAAAACTACTTAAATCAATACAGTCATATTATAATTTGCATTTTTCTTTGTCCTTAGGATCATTACATGCTGCTGGAAGAAATAAATCGTACAGCGATTACCAAGTATAATGACTTGCGTAATATAGCTGTTAACTTGAACAGCACGCTGACGGAATACAATGATATATGTAAGTAATAGTTTTATGTTAAATTGTACACTTCTGAAATGTAACGATACTTTTTAAAACAGGTATGCAACACATTTTAGTTTTCTTTCGGTTAAACCATCGTTTTCTTCACGCAAATATACGTATGCACGGCGGCTACACATCAAGCTATATATTTCCAGTATAAGCTGATTTCCATACAGTGCGAGATCAGCGTAAACTGGAAAATTATAGCTTGATGTGTAGCCGTGTGTACACACAGATTCACGTGGATGCACCCAAAAGTTCTGCTATCTGACCATCTTCAGCAAAATTAAAAAACTGTATGTTTTATTTACTAAAACAGATGGCAACACCATCAGGCCCCTTCTTGCTCAAGTAGACGACATAGACGAGATGGTGGCCAAACTGGAGGAGAACGCTTATCGTCTGGATAGCTACACTAAGCAGCTGAAGATCCGCGTGAAGGACATGTACGACACCAAGTAAATGGTTCCATTACTTGCAACTTGAAATGTACCAAATTCTGAACCTAATTCCAATTAATGATTTTTTAAACGGTAGTTGAAGAGTTCGTTAAAATGCTGCTATGTCGACGACTTTCTGCCTCAGGCGCCTGCTCTTAGCACGCGCCTGAAGGCTATACTGTTTGGATTGAAATAATTATTACCATCGGAAAGGTACACTTTAGTACCAAACCTTCTAAATTTTTTAAAGTTAATCTGTTTCTCTCGTCTCGACATGAGCTTATGCAAGAAAAATGTATGTACCTACGCCACAACTAAAGATCGTGGCTTAAAAACTTCACACTTCCTAAATTCGGCATCAGAGCTGACTACGCCGCTGGACATACATATTAAAATATCTTCAATATTGAAGAAATAAAAAAATCATAAATTCATTTATTGGACTACGTTCAGAATTTGAATTTGATGTTTTTGAACTAAAACTAGATTAGGAGAGAACTTAGCTCTCTCATTAATTTAATATGTGTCTATTGAATAACAGCAACAAAAGGCAAGGCTCTAAGATTGAAAAGTTAGAAGAGAGGGTAATACCCAGGTTATGCGTGCGAAAATTTCAGAATTGTATTCCTCGTATTTTGAATACCTTTTGTATCCGTAATAGGTTTGTACATTTTCTATAATGACGTAGACGTAGGTTAAGACTGTTCAACATCTCGACAGCTGCACGCAGCGTCGGAAGGCGCGATCTTAAAGACGTCGCATGTTGTGGGATCTTGTACACTCGCAACTTCAGAAAAGCCAGCAAAAGTATCTTTGATTCTCGGATATTACATTTCCACGAGTTCTCATTCGCTGCGGAAATATTTATAAATTACTGTTTATCTTGGTTCTTTTCTGTTTTTATCTCAGTTAGTATCCACTGAAATGGGATTGCATTCTTGGGGCCTTATGTCTCATGTTGCTCGTCCTAATCTTAACGGTATTTAGCCACGTGTACCAATTTTACTGTGTAACCATTTATTGTTAAGCTGATATTACTTCGTACATCATTATTAGGGATTATTAGACGTGTTACTTTATTAATAATATAAATGTGCTTGATAACCAGAACACTAGAGTCTTTGAAGGTAAAAAAAAAACTATTTGCTATCACGTTTTGTGTTTCCCGTTACGATTTAGTGTTATATACCGCGTACTATATGATAATGAATATTTTTGTATTTTTAAGGCTTGATCGATCTGAATGCAATTAGAATAGGTGTCTTATACTTACATTAAATTTGAAACGTTTTGTATCAAACGTATTGTAGAGGACAAATAAACTTAAAAAATTAATAAAGTTCGCCCTTGGTCTTGATATTTCGAATATATCCGCGTTTTCCATAGCTGTAAAACAAAAAATAAAAAAAAAAACTACAAAAAAAACAAAAATACAAAAAAATCATAACATAAAATACATAACATAAAATTAAAAAAAAATACATAACATAAAATTAAAAAAAAATACATAACATAAAATAAAAAAAAATACAAAACATAAAAATCCAACAAAAAAATTTACTAATAATCGATTTTTTTTATTAAAAATGCATTAAAACAACAAAAAACATAAATAGGTACTTATATTAAAATTAGTAAAGGTAATAAAAGTTTACTAGTGAACATCGGTCGGATTAGATAGTTAAGGAAAACCGCATATATACCTACGCGAATTAAAATTAATATAGGAAAATAAATTTCTACGGGTGAAGGACGATCAGACTAGTATTAGATAAGGAATTCCGCATATGCGCGTAAATTTATAATTATTATAGGTATTTGAATAAGTTAATAAGGCCAGCTTTTATCACAAGTATCTAAATGCGTTAAGCGTTAATTTATGAAGTGATTTGTGGTGCAAGCAGGCCTAAGTTTAAGAGAAAAATATGTAAATATAAAAAACCGAACAAAGAATAACTTTTATTAGATATAATTAGGGCAATATTTCGATTTATATCGTAATATACCTAATTATGTAAGATATTTTAGGAAGTTCTGGCAAACAACTCTAGGTGAGGCAATCAAGTTCAAGATTAATATAAGTTTCGTATAAGAAATGATAAAGTACAATATTTCATTCATGTTTTCTATATTGATTTATAAATTAACACAAAAATATAATCACAACTTTATAATATTAGCCTATCGTATTAACTCATTAAAAAAAATCCGAAATTTCACCGATATTGTAATTTTGATTCTGTCACCTGCTTGTCGTGAAAAGTAAGTATTTTAAAATATTGATAGGTTCGATAAAAAAGTGGGTTCCCATAATAAATTCACGCAGCGATAGTACAATTAAGGTAAACCACAAAATTGGTAGTAGTAAATAAAGAATAATAAAAAATGAAGTATCCGTTCTTCCTACATATTTAGTAACTTTACACTTAGCACCAGTGCAATCAGTAGAAATAGATGTAACCGACTTCATTCCGTCATATAGTGTTGGCAATAGTTTAGTTGTGGATAGGTATAAACATGTAGCGGAGGGAAGTTTTATTATATTTAGTATCGTTCTTATTCTGGTATTTTAGGATTCACCAAGATGTCTGCAACTTTTGAAAATTTACACTTAAAAAATAATATTCTAAAAAAAGCTTCTCTAAGCACGTCAGTCGTCACTAAAAACTTTTTCTACCATGGAAATTTTTCTACCCTGGAATTTTTTCTACCCTGGAAATTCGCCCAAACATTACATTCAAACTTTCCTTTTGACCACCTTTTGAAAATTTACAGTTTAATAAAAAAATATTATACTGAAAAATGCTTCTTGAAGCACGTCGGTCGTCATTAAACACATTTGTGCTCGGGAAATTCGTCAAACATTACATTCAAACTCTCATTTTGAACAGCTTTGTTTATTTAAAACATTGTTCGTCAGGGGAAACCTTGTGGTAGAGCCTAGCTGTGGCCTGCAGATGGCCACAGCTCGTCACTGGGCTGGCCCGAAACGGAAGTACCACGGAAGTAACCGGCGTGACGTTGTGTCATTGTGTTGCTGCGACACGTTCGGTTAGTGACGAGTATCGGAAGTCCATTTCACTACCCTCGCAAGCATCCTTATGCCCGTCGAAGCACACTACCCACTTACTCTAAATCTAATATGACATTATCCGCTGGACGACCCGTTACCTACGAAATCCTTTTACTGCGGCGCTGCTTATGTATGAAAGTGGAATATCTTTTTTTCTATAGTACCGGCTTCCCCGGTGCATGATTGAATAGACATAATATTTTAGAAAAAAAAAAAATACTATATCATGTTTGATCTTATAAAAGAAAAAGTCAGCATATACTATCCACACACTCATGCATCTGACAAAATGCGTGGCAAAATTTGTTTAATATTTCTGGAGACTCACGTGGTCGTTTAAAAATAAAACTTACGTGTCCATGTAATCGCGGTAACATTCCAAAAATCGACCATTCCTACACCATTCTCTGACCATTAGTTTCTATCATTAATCTGCCGGGTGCAGTTTAGATAACTTCTTTTCCTAACGCCAGCCTTTATTATATTTAATGTTGCGTAATATTATAAATAAAGTTACAATTTTGTTAGGTAGGTAAGCATCTTACCTGGATAGGTTATATATAAGTGGCGAGGTTTTGGAGCTAAAGCGACATATTTTCGTAGTGTGTATATAGCCATTGTAGGTAAGTTAGCACACTCTAAGGGGTAATAAGAGCGTGTATTCAAACAACGTCATACGTCACCCTCGGTTTAGTTGCTTTAGGTATAGTTATGTATGGTTAATACTAGACAGCATTTTTCAGTAAATAACTGCAAATTTTGGCTGGAAATTCGATTTTTAATCACCATGTTTTTATGAAATTAAATATTTTTTATGTCCGAAACTTCGTAACGGTTTTCCAAAACTAACTAAAATTATTCCAAAATGCTTGCACACTTGTGTAATGATACTCACTCTGTCACGTACCACAATTCCAACAATCAGGAGTTATCTGACGTCAAAATTACACAAGACAGGACTGTCTTGTGTAATTTTGACGTCAGATAACCCAAATCGTCCATCCTTTTACTGTTTGTCTGCCAACACTCCTGCAGGCTCCCGCCATGTATCATGTGACTCGATTCGATGGAAAGATCTCATTACTACGTTACTATTATAAAATAATTTTTATATTCAACGCATTGCAGAAATTTACTGAAAACTTATTAGGTTAGTTCTAAAGTAATATTGTTTAGTTTGATAAATATGTATGTATTTTCTAACCATGCTCCATCACCCCACCTGGGGTGAAGAGATGCTGGTAACGCAGTGATGTAGAATTAATAATATAGGTAGGCACCATAAATCATCCTAAAACACAGCTAAAAGTTAGATTAGTTAAAACGGTTTAACTCGGGCGATGTGTTTCAGTCAGTATTTAGCTAGTAGGTTTAGTATCGAGTCGTTCGTTTTCCTCAGATCTATACCTAAATATTATTTAAATATTAATTGAATCATGATAATTATACATATTTACGTTTATATCGTTAATAAAATCTATTTAGTTTAGGTACGTCTATAAGTTTTGTGAAATCTTACATTAGTATTTAGTAGTATATGTTCGTTTATAATGTTGATTAAATCTAACGTATTCATACAGTATTTATGTTTAAAATGATTTTTTGTGAACAATACAACTCAACTTGCGGATTGGTTTTGTTTAATATTTTGCATTCAATTTTCAGCGTAAAACAAATGTTAGTATTTTTATCATCATATTTTTATTGAGATTTAATGCATTAATTAATTTAGTATTCCATGTACTTTTTCAATAGCTTAGGGTAGGTAAATGAATTGTATTTGTACACCTCTTAAATGTTGCTTGTATTGTGTGTACTTTGTAGTTCGTAAAAAATCAAAATATATTTTTCTATAAAGATATAGGTAAGTATGTATAATTTCCGTATTCACCCGCTCCGGGTTGAAAATGTGGTTGCTAACGATGTTTAATCTGTTTAAGTATATTAGAGGCTGAACGATAGCCGTCTAGGATTCTTAATGTAAATTAAAAATAGAGGAGGCTACGTACCGTATTTGGAGTAGTATTAGAGAATAGGTAACTAAAAAAGTTAAGTATATTTATTAATTAACAGTTTATTTCGTTGGGTATACATGAAATTGATATAAAAAAAATGTTTACTTTCAATGATTTTATTCGATTACTGTGACTGCATTCTTACCAACTTTTATAATACGTTAAAATCTACATTAAACGAAGTGTATGTTTTGGTTGACAACTTGACGGTTCATATAAATTCCGTTACTTTTACAACTTTGGTCAAATCAAAATAATATATACCTATATATAAAAATTAATCCCTAAATCCCTTGGTCAAGGCATCACACGTGAATGGAAAGGTTCTTATGAAAGAAAAAATATTTTAAGTTGCGCGTACCAGATATATATATGTCGTGGCCATATCGTAGATTTGCTCACTTCATGAAATGCTTAAGAATTTCATGAAATGGTCGCATTTCATGAAATTCTCGTCTTCTTCTGATTCTTATATTACAGAAAAGAAAAGACTCTCTAAGCTCCTGTTTCTGTCTGCAGGCTTTAAAGGAACCTAACAAAACCGAACCTCGATAAAATCTCGAGCATTTCTACGATATGTTATTTTTCTTGAGCAAATCTACGATATAGCTATGACATATATATAATGCGAATTCAAAATTCATAGTTAAGACAGGACAACGTCTGTCGGGGTCAGCTAGTATATTTTCGAAATAACAAAATAAAACTAACTTTTTCTTTGAGTTAAGTATGATTAATTCTTTCGTTTCACGTTTAAAATAATAAAATAATTTACTTCGTTTGAATAGTACCAACGCTGATTTCACTATTTCAAAATACTCCAAATTATTTTTGGCGATCAAATTGTTAAGTTCCCAACTTTTTTCTTTGAATTAAGTATAATGAGTTGTTTCGTTTCACGTTAGAAACATTAAATAAATAAGTTCGTTTGAATGGTACAAACACTGATTTCACTATTTCAAACTACTCCAAATTATTTTTGGCGAGCAAATTGTCACGTTAACAACTTAGGGATATCTAAATAATCTCGTACATTTTCGTAATAACAAAATAAAAGTAACTTTTTCTTTGGGTTAAGTATGATGAATTGTTTAGTTTTACGTTTAAATCATAAAATAAATTCCTTTGTTTGTATAGTACCAACATTGATTTCACTATTTCAAACTACTCTAAATTTGTTTTGGCGAGCAAAATAAAACAACGTTGAACAAGACGTCGGCGTCACTTAAAAATATGGGCATTGTCTTTTCATTCTTTATCTTATTCATATTAATATTAAATTTATTTCATATAATATTTCCATAAAATAATTCTAAATCTAAATATTTTAAGATAATATAACAGAAATATATTTTTCTATTTATTATTAAGTAGTTATAGTCTTGCCATGCTCATTCATCCCTGATGGACAGATGCTGGCTAGTCGTGCGAAAAATAGTGCATTAGTAGGTAGGCTCATCGGTAGACCCCCTGAGGTGCCGAGCGGCCTACTGGTAAGTTATATGTAAATATATTACGTAAAAATGCCACAATGCGATATAACAGTAGTTTTTATTGTAAGAGTCTAGTACAAGTAAGATGTAAATACATCAACAACAAAAAAATCTTAACTAAGCGATATAAAAGTAGTATAGTAGGTATAGTGCATTCCGACCAAAAGTCGGAATCAGGCAGCAGCCGTTATTAGTATAATCATTTGTCTATTACATTTATTCTAGGTACTGATCTATTATTGAGTCCGACCGAATTTTGTTTTTGGCTATTGCTAAAAATATTTTTGCTACTGTTTCGACCATTTTCGTTTTTGATCGATTTTTTTTATTATTTTCGGCAGTAGCCGAAAACATTAAGTTCCGACAAATCAATACGAATCATTTTTGATGGCACGGTTGGCGCAGTGGTTAAGCGATTGATTGCTGCGCTGCGTGTCGCGGGTTCGATTCCCTCACGGAACAAATATTTGTATGAACTACAAGTAGTTGTTCCGGGTCTGGCTGTTTGTTTATGTGAGTTTACATGTTTGTTAACGCACCCACATACCTAGAGGAGAAATTCCTAGTGTGGGGTTTAAAAAAAAATATATATAAAGAAATTAACCAATCATTTATAGGTTGACCATGTAATTATTTACTTTTAACAACAAAACCTATCGACAGCAAAACATTTTTTTTTCGTACTGATGTATTAAGTTTTAGTATTCGTAAGAAACATTTTCGGTCAGACTAATGAATAGGTATATTTCTTCATTATAAAGTTATGTAGGTGTGTAAGTATAAAGGTCACAGAGAGTTGTATTTATTTATGTTTGTATCCAAATCGTTGAAATAGGTCGTTAATGTCTATTTGTGACGTTTCGTGCGTTATTTGGCTTTCGATTACATTCGTATCAATTCATTCGTTTACAATCATAAAGAATCGGTTGTTTTCGTGTGTTTAAAACACGTTAAACAGTTTTTTTGAGTTTAAACTTAACGTTATTTAAATTCACAACAAGACCACCTGTAAGACACCTGCTTTGCACGGATAAGCGGTCACCACTTCAGAACCTTTCGGCCTCATCTGCCATCTGTTCTGCGAGCAATATAAATATCCTGCTCAGTACCCGTTGGGCAACTGTTAAGGCTATGTCGACGGCTTTTAATTCACCCTGCGGTTCACTTTAATCTCCTTTGGGGTCACGCAGGAGAACTTAACATAATTATGTAGTCCTCTTAATGCATTGCTTTCGCATTGTAATGCCCTTTGGTGGTGGGTAGTTTTGTTTATTTGACTCTCAGTAGTATTATAAGTATTTTATATAAAAATATAAGTATTTATAGTATAGGTTAACGTTTAAATAATATGTTGGAACTAAATATTTCTATATTCTTAACTAGTCTATATAGCATACCAGAAGCGCTCATTCATCCTTAGAGGGATGAAAAGAAGTGGGTATTAGGTCGTAGCTATGACATAAGTAGGTAAGCTAGAATAGACCCCGAAAGGGATACCTTCGTTGTAAGAAAGAAATATTTTTAATACATTAGGAATTAGGTATCGATAACTAAGTCAAGAAGATAAAAGTAGGTGATTAGGTTATCAGAAACGTTATGCTCTAAATAAGTAGATGTTACTTCGTTTGCAATGTTATATTTAATTGTTGGTTTGGGTGCACTTGTAGTAGGTACCGCTTCAGTGTTTCTGTTAGAGGTTTTAAGGCTTTACTATTTTATTCTATAGCTAAGCGTTTTTAAGGTTTTCCTATTTTATTATCTTGTGGAAGTAAGCAGTGTTTTGGTAAAAAAAATACTATTGGGCACGATCTCGTATACGTAAACTAAACGCTGTCAAATGAAGGAGTACGCAACACTTATTCATTTTCAATACTGGCGTCGTCATAACGAAAAATGTAGGAAGATTTTCAAATATTGGCACATTTTCGTTTAAAAAGCAGTAGTTATAATACTACGTATACAATAATCTAATTTTACCAACCACATGCACCCAACACAACCAAACAAACAAAAAAAAGTACGGAATTGAGGAGGTACCTCTTTCTTTTTTGTCGTTTAAAGTAAAGGAAATCCGTTTGAAGAGTAGTAGAGTTCTTTGTGCAGGAGCTCATCCGGGGAAGTACTACCACCTCACCTATTTCTACCGCCAAGCAGCTTTGCTGTGTGCCGGTTTGAAGGGTGTGAGTGCCGGTCGTAATACAGGCACACGAGACATTTCACCTCTGTCTCTGCGATGGCATCGCATAACTTAACATTAGGTAGACCAACGTTTTGTTTGCCATCCAATAACTAACATCAAAAACCTGCTATCTTACTTACTATTACGACGGCAGTATTGAGCCGCTATTGCGTTTTCAATTAATATGTTTTAGTTGTACCGTTTCTTTCCCAAGTCAGTTAATTTAATTCAGTTTATATTTCATATATTAGTTATGTTTATTTGGCGCCTGCTCTATCGGTGAAAAGCAGCCGAATATTGCTACTTAAAATATGCAATACTAGGTGTAATTTTTGATATTTAACTCTGGGTTTTCCCCGCGGCTTCACATGTATTTAAACATTTCCAACCCTTGTTTCTGCTCGTTGATGGCTCATTTGAAAAATGCTACACTTTCTATAACTAACATTTTTAGGTCTTCATAATCAGTACAAATTTTTAATTTAAAAACAGTCATGCTCTCTTGACACATGTATGTCATAATTTTGAACCGATAACGCAGATACCAATTTTCACGGATTCCACTTAAAACATAACGGATTTGCATAATTTGATACATACTATCCCTCTTCTCTTAGGATTACTTTACTTAGGGGTTGTCAGATCATAAAATCCTTTGTAAGATGACTTCGATATATACTAAACAATCTTTCCAGATTTCCTCAAATTTTACCCGTTCTTTATTATGCTTATCAAATGCTTCTTCTTTAGGATAAAATAGAAAAAGAGCGATATTTTTATAAACTAGTATGTAAGTGATACACAAAGGCGCAAAAGAGATAAACTTAATTAGCAAGTAAGAGAACCCAAGACGAAATAAAAGAGATATATTAATTGGTAAGGTAGATAGATAATTATTAGAAATAAGTATGATCTTGTTCATTTACAATGAAGATTGGGGCAACCGAGAAAACCTATAAGAATAGTTATCGTAAGTAGTCTGGTACCAGACATATTTGGTTGGTTCGATTGTTTCATTAAAAAAATAGTTATTCTGTCTGAATAACAGTTTGTTGCAGTTAAAAGATTTTGATAAAATACTTTAAAAACGCTATCAACATCGCTCGTCGGTGGATGATGGAAAGATTCAATTTAGATACCGTTAATTTTCAAAATTGTCAGTTAGCAATATTCGGTAAAAGTATTTCGAATTCTTTTTAAAACCGTTTTTCTCGTAACCTATTTATATATTCAAAATAATTTATTTAGCTAACTTGTAAGATGCACATTTTGAATCAATACGTAGGTATTACGTAATAATAGATAGTCTTATATAAAGATTAAGAATTTAGTTATTGATTTTGAATAGATTCTATTAACAGTTCGTTAAAATTGTGTTACAGTTAAACGATTTTGTTCCGTTACTGTTTATACGAGTATGATCATTATTCTTAACCCGACATCGCTTGTCGATGGACGAAAGAAAGATTCAATGTATACAATACCGTTTCGTTTTCAAAAAATCAGTTAGCAATATTTGGTAAAAGTGTTTTCCATTCTTTTGAAAACAGATTTTTTTTCTCATTAACTATTTATATATTCAATTTAATATATTTAAAGTATAACTTGTAAGTTGTACATTTTGACCACGAGGAATATTTTGGCTCGAAATTCACCTATACAATACATAGTCTTACATAAAGATTAACGGCGTTATTCATAAAAAGTTATCGAACATCTAAACAGTTGGTAAAGTCTGGTTTTCAAAGAGAAACCAGACTTTAGCAACTGTTTAGATGTTCGATAACTTTTTATGAATAAGACCGTAAGAATTCAGTTATTCATTCTAAATGGGTTCTCTTATCAGTTTGTTAACATCCTTTTCAAACATGCAATATTTTTGTTTCGTTATTCTATCTATGAGCATTGCAATTTCTTTACTCGACATCGCTTGTCGGTGGACGAAAGAGATTCAGTATAGAGGAAGTTGGGTGAAAGTATTTCCCATTCTTTTAGAAACTGTTTCTTTCTAATTAAATATTTTATATTTTCATTAATATAATATATTTATTAGCAAATTTTTAAGTTGTACATTTTAACCGAAGAAATAAGTACCAAAAATAAACTTATTAGTCTTTTGGATATAAAAGGCATAAGCAAAATATATATGTCTTATAAGATGAAGTATATTGAATAAAAAAAAAACGATATTGAAAAATGTATATTGAAGTGAAATTAGACCATCCAAATAAATAAATCTACAGATTATAATAACATCAATAAACGTATTTGGTACATTAAACCTACATTCAAAATCAGTCAAACCATCGGCAGAACAAAGAATTAATTTTTACCAAATGCTTATTTTATTAATTTAATTATAGTGTACAGATATATTATCTACATATTTAAATCATGATCATCTAGTTTCATTTCAATGTATGTTATAACAATATATATTAGTTGTAAGTTGGACATTATGCGCAGGTGGGCCTTCATTAGTAATTAGTTACGATAAAAAGCTTCAATAAGCTGTAGGTTAAGTTCATACTTCAAAATATCAAGCCGTTATATATACGAGTACACATATGTATATCTTGGGAGATGCTATGCTCTTCTCTCATGAATAGGTATATTGTTAAATATTTATAGCAGTATCAATATTCGGAGACGCGGATATATTCCTCGAAAATATTATACTGGAGTTTATGTATATCGGGCATTATATATTTATATATTTGGAGACGCGGGTGTTCTTCTCGTATATTGTATTGGATATAAGTGTATCGGGCACTATATATTTATCTATATTTGGAGACGCGGATGTTATCCTCGAAAATATTATATCGGATTAAAACTATGTCGAGCATTACATATTTATATATATTCGAAGACGCATATATTCTTCTCGAAAATATTATATCGGATTAAAACTATGTCGAGCATTACATATTTATATATATTCGAAGACGCATATATTCTTCTCGAAAATATTGTATTGGATATAATAAGTGTAGCGGGCATTATATAATATGTACTTATATATTTGGAGACGCGGATGTTCTCCTCGAATATTGTATTGGATATAAGTGTATCGGGCACTATATATTTATCTATATTTGGAGACGCGGATGTTGTCCTCGAAAATATTATATCGGATTAAAACTATGTCGGGCATTACATATTTATATATATTCGAAGACGCGTATATTCTCCTCGAAAATATTGTATTGGATATAATAAGTGTATCGGGCATTATATATGTACTTATATATTTGGAGACACGGATGTTCTCCTCGAATATTGTATTGGATATAAGTGCATCGGGCAATTTATATTTATTTATATTTGGGGCCGCGGATGTTCTCCTCGAAAATATTGTATTGGATATAAGTGTATCGGGCATTATATATGTACCTACTTAAATATTTGAAGACGCGGATGTTCTTCTCGAATATTGGATTGGATTTAAGTGTATCGAGCAATTTATATTTATTTATTTTTGGGGCCGCGGATGTTCTCCTCGAAAATATTTTATCGGATTAGAAGTATATCGGGCATTACATAATTATTTATAAATATTCGAAGACGCGTATATTCTCCTCGAAAATATTGTATTGGATATAAGTGTATCGGGCATTATATATATATATATTTGGAGAACCGGATGGTCTCCTCGGATATTGTATTGGATATAAGTGTATCGGGCACTAATATTTATCTATATTTGGAGCCGTGGATGTTCTCCTCGAAAATATTTTATCGGATTAGAAGTATATCGGGCATTACATAATTAATTATAAATATTCAAAGACGCGTATATTCTCCTCTAAAATATTGTATTGGATATAAGTGTATCGGGCATTTTATATATATATATTTGGAGACGCGGATGCTCTCCTCGGAAATATTGTATTGGATATAAGTATATCGGGCATTATACAGGGTGATTGGAAGATAGGTGCAAAGCTTTAAGGTGAAGATAGTATAGACAATTTAGAACCATTTAAGCCATGGTTGTCTTAGACGAAGTCTTACCATTTTTTTTTTTTTTAATAAGGTTTAAAAGACGTATTGTACAAATTTTTATTTTTTCTGAGCTTTAAATGTCTGTAAAAAAAATGTCTAATGACACAGAAGCCTAAAACATGTTTTGCTTGATTGCTTACACATTACTTTAATTAAATAAATAAAAAATGAATTCATTTATCATTCAATTTGGCCATAATTATGCAGTTTACATTAAATTTTGAGAATTTCCGAAAAAAAACTAAAAAATTTGGTTAAAAATATTTGGTAAGACTTCGTCTAAGACAACCATGGCTTAAATGGTTCTAAATTGTCTGTACTATCTTCGCCTTAAAGCTTTGCACCCATCTTCCAATCACCCTGTATATGTATATATTTGGAGACGCGGATGTTTTCCTCGAATATTGTGTTGGATATAAGTGTATCGGGCACTATATATTTATCTATATTTGGAGCCGCGGATGTTCTCCTCGAAAATATTATATCGGATTAAAAGTATATTACATACATTACGTATTCATATATATTCGGAGATGCGTATTTCTCCTCGATACTATAATATTCGATTATTAGTAGATACCTATATCGGGCATTAAATATATATATATTTGGAGACGCATATATTCTCCTTGCAAATATTTTATGATATAATAAGTATATCGGGCATTTAATATACATATATATACAGGGTGTGGCGTAAATAGTGGTCCTCCATTAATAATTCGATATACCAGATAATTTACTATAACATATTACATTTTTAACCATTTGAAAAAATTATGGTTTTTATTTTTTCATTGGTTACAAAAGGTAGAAATTTCGTAAATAAAAAATAAAAAAATATATTTTCGGAATCCTTGGGTAAAAATGGTTAAAATTTGTAATATGTTATAGTAAATTATCTGGTATATCGAATCCCTAACGGTGGGCCACTATTTACGCCACAACCTGTACATATATTTGGATACGCGGATTTTCTTCGAAAATTTTATATTGAATTATAATTATATCGGACATTATATATTCGGAGACGCGAATAGTCCCTTCGAGAATATTATATTGAATTTGTATATCTAGAATTAAATATTTATATATTCGGAGACGCGGATAATGTCTTCGAAAATATTACATTATGTAATTAGTGTTTCGGGCATTCAATATTTATATATTCAGTAATGCGGATATTCTCATCGATAATAATATATCAGATTATAAGTACCTATTTCTGGCATTTAATATTTATATATTCGAAGGCGTGGATATGCTTCTCGAAAATATTATATTGGATTAAAAGGAGATCTGGCATTGAGTCCTACTTATTTATATATTCTGAGATACGATGTCTTAGTCTAAAGTATATCGGAAGAAAACTGTATCAGGAATAATTATATATCTTCGAAATTGCGAAGTGTTGCTCGTAAAATTATGCATAAAAATATATATTATACCGCCGAAGATGTGAAATTCTGCCCGAAAAATATCGTATTTAAACCAATAATATATATCTTCAGAGATGCTGTTTACTCATTAATGTATCGTGTAATAAGTATAAGGCATTTAATATTAATATATCCCGAGTGGCGATGTTGTTCAAGTAAATTTATCGTAGATAAAATAAATACATAAGGCACAATTATATTTTCGTGGATGCCATGTTTTTCTCATGAATGTATCGTGCAATAAGTACTAGGCATTTCATATTTATATATTCGAATTTTATTAAATTCAGCTCTTCGAATATTCGATATTTCCAGTTACATATGGTGCACATAATGTGTTTTAAGTATTTTATATAAAGGATACCTATTGGGGTGACAAGTGGGAAAAATTATAATTAAGCATTAAATGATTCGAAATTGGTGTCTGGTTATCAAGCACATGAAGCAAGATTTTTTCGTAACTTTTCTCATTATATTGATGTATATGATATAATCACAGTAGTAAAACCATGCAATATTGGGAAATATGTAACACGATAGAAGAGATACTTAATTCAAATTTTATTGTAATTGCAAAACATCTTGATGTTCTAAGTGTTTTAATAATGTATCTCATAGCAGTTTTAAGTACTGACGTGTTGTATTGATGTGTATAACTTCATTTTCAATGGATAAACGTAATATCTCGTAGTAACTCATTGTAATCGAGTTTTAAGTAGTCAAAATAATATCTGTATGACTTCTATAAAAATAACTTTCTCGTAGAGGTTGATGCTCACATGCTCACCTCCCTATATTTATAATATCAACACTATTATATATAACTATATATCACATAGTGAAAGTGTGCACGAAACTCGATGTGACATCTTTAGATTGCGAATGCCTACAAAAAAATCTTCTGGCGTTGTCAAATCTTAGAGACAAAAATTTCGTTCTTTTAAAAAAAATGGAAAATCATACAATTAATCTTGTCTGGAAAAGCGTGTTAAAATAAGTAACATCTTGAGGTGAAATGTTCATAATGTGGACAACATTTTTGTCACTAAATTAACATAAAATATCATGTGTATTAACGGTTGGATGATGTCGACTTTGAAATGTATTTTATGAAATGACGTAAATATTTAATATCCATCTTTACGAGTTCACAAAATGAACAACCTCTTTATCGGAAAAAAATAATGTAAAACATTGTTACCGAGGTCAGGCGTTGAAAATAATGTAAAACATTGTTACCGAGGTCAGGCGTTGAAAATAATGTAAAACATTGTTACCGAGGTCAGGCGTTGAAAATTTAATCAACATCTTTTGAAAGAAATAAAGTCAAAAATGCATACTGAAGTCTGATCAATATTTTCCATGACGAACAACAACTTAAAAAAAGCATAAGGCTCCGAATGAATATAGTTGTAATCGGAGTCGTCAAAAATGTGTTTCTTGCTCTCCACATGTGATTTTTGATCAGACTAGGTACAATGTCTTGGAAAAATTTCTTCTTGAAAATGTGAACAATGTCTGAAAATGATGTAAAAAAAACCTTTTGTATGTTAGTGTAAACCCTTCCTTTCTGAGGATGTCTATGGACTGCGTTATATTTAAACGACCTTAAAAGGGATAAACTTTATATGTATGCTACTCTGTCTTATTATAATACTGTGTATTGATAATTATCTATTTCTGAAATAAACTATATTGGTGTATATAACGTTGTTTTTTATTTCACTTCTAAGTCGATACCTACCTCATTTGCTCTCTGACAAACATTTTTAGAGACAATAACATCACTACTCATTTAACAAACATATTTAGAGACGTACACACATTCGAACATAAATAAATAAATCACGATGATATATGCATAAATCTTTATTATATGTAAGTATGCGCAAGGGGTCAAATCAAAATAAGCACCCAATGTGCGCGAAGTCAAACAAAAACTATTTAGGCACAAATTATAAAAATGTAGTTATCTAAGATCCGAAGTAAGATCGACCTTCACTCATCTGTTTACCCGATGAAAAATATTTAAATCCAAAAAAAATGTGATACACAAATAAATGGGTTGCCTGTATAAGCTTCCAATTGAAAGTATAGAGGTTTCTTCAAAGAGGCGCGACGTGACAGCACGACGCGACACACGTAGAACAATTTAGATGAAAACTTCATGGAAATTGTTCTACAAGTATCGCGTCGCGCTATCGCGTCACGCCTGTTTGAAGAATCCTTTATACTTTCAATTGGAAGCTAATTCAATCAGTAAACAATAAATGAAATAAAAAAATATATAATAGTCATAGTCATATCTAATTGGGCAAACCATTTGCTTATTTGTAAACATTATATTTGATAAAAATATTTTTCATCCGGTAAACAGCTCTCTGTTTGTACTGAAGGAATACTGGCTGTACTATAGGCAGCCGGGTGTATAGAGACAAGGCAACCAAGCAAGTCACATATTCATTTCGACACCCTAGTGAATATTGCCGCTAAAAGCCGAATATAAGCAAAATAGGTTTAGGCGCAGAATGCTTATTTCTCAAAATGACTGGTGTCTTTAATGGATTTATAATTTAATGGCTAGTTCTATAAAAGGCTAAGACCGGACGTGGTTAGTTGGGGTGGCATTCTATTTGCTCCCTCGTTAATTATACTAGAGCAAGTACTTTTAAGATGTACCTAATGTAGGAATAGGTAGGTATCTACCTCTGCCATGTCATGTGGTTTGTTGTTATGGCGCACTTATATTAACTGTGGAAAATAAACGAAAAAGTAACCAACGATACGAATATGGCCGTGTGGTGGAGATACATAGACTGTATCGAAAAAAAATATTTGCACTCGTGTCATTTATCAACATCATTTCAGCCAAAATACGTCCACTGCTGGACATAGTTCTCCCCAAGTTCCACCACTTCGACCAATTCTGTGCTTCCCGCATCCAATGTATTCCTGTGTCATTATACTAAAGTATCTAACAGACAATTAATACATTTGTCCAAAATGAACGGCAATGCCCCGCGTTTCCTCAAGAAAGGATAGCCGAAAATTAATTTGTGATTACCGTTAAAGTTTCGCTAAATAATAGGTAAAAAAATGGTCGGGGTTAAAAATGTTCATAATCAGTAGTAACTTCCTGCCAGGGGTGCGGGTTGTTCGAAAGACATAGCGCAGCGCCTCACACAGGCAACTGAGGGAACTCGGGTGGGTTTTAGTCAGTAAAAGTCTGACACGCCCTCCTGCTCCACCCAGAGCGGGAGAAGTTATTTGATGATTTCCGACCCAAAAAAAGAAATCTGTAGTAACTTATAACACACATAACATCACGCCTGTGTTCCGTGAAGGGTTAGGCAGAGGTGTATCTTCAATAGTATCTAGTTTCTTGGTAATCGATGATCAGACGTCGTTTCACGTACGGCCCCTATAAAAGAGAAGAGGGAAAAAGAAAACAGTGGCACTCTGGGAGTGCCGACAGAATTGAAAACTTGAACAATTATATGTTTTTTTTTAACAGGGTCGCGAGTTCAATTTTTTATTTCCATCTCAAAAAATGCCCAACGCGCCTAAAGAAGTTTCACTTCAAAAAATGCGGAAGTAAGACTCGTTCAGAATCGTGTGCTGAATCCATGCGAACAGGTTGCGCGTCTATGTCCTTGCCACCCTGTATGCATATCAATAGATACGATGTTGAGCATCGACGCTAGTACAACTCACCCCGTAGAATCTCTTATCACCCTGAAATTAACAGGCGTGCTTTCCCAAGAGCTGGACCTATAGGTTCGTGTCCCAGTTCTGCTGGTGCGTAATCTTCATGCACAGAAATGCAATAGGACTAGGCTACGAACACTAGAGCTGCGGAGGAATATCTTAAGGGCCTACGTCCCATTTGGTAGCGTAACACGGTCACTTTATGAACCCTACTGCTCATTAACGGCTTGTCTTGAAGATTTGAAAAATATATGATTTTGCTATAGATTCATATAGATCATTTTGTCCGAAGTACTTTTTTTGTATGGTTAATACTTTTGCTGTAAAAAAATATTTTCCAACACGCAATATTTTGGCTTCTATTCCATACTCCTACTAAACGGCTTCATTATTTGGAAAAAAAAATACACTGAAAAATAGATAGTTACAGGTACCACAGAATCGCCGAAGCACAATTGTAAATTAATCAAAGGAATATCCCCATTTTGAGATAAAGGCTCAGAGGTGCCCTGCGCGGGCGCGGGCGGCAGTCGTGCTTTAGCATACAAACGGGAGATGAGGATACTATGGGCCTTAAGGCGTAGTCTTACCGGAACAGCTAAGGGAGAGAGCGTGTTGATATCCCGGATCCCCATGAAGTATCCCAAATATTTTAGTAATTTTAATTTAAGACACTGCCATTTCACTTTAAGGTGGCATCCAAACGCTGAAAGTGGCAGGAATTAATTTGGGTGCTTCTTCCTTCTCAAATGGTCTGTTTTATATTAATTCCTCAAGAGTATCGAGTGCCCAAAAATGACGCACCGAATAAATCATACAATTTAATAACAACAAACTGGCTAGTTGTCTGCATTGTTTTCTATTTGTGTCTATACATACGTATCAATCAATCTACCTAGACTGTTCTTAACTATGTTGTTCCAGTATTGACTGGAAGCTGACACGCTGAATACCAAGTAAAATACATAAGAGCGACTGCCTATTTAATCCTTACAGCCCCATAACTGGGTAATACGATGCCCCCTTGCTAAGCCTGGTTGGCAACTTTTGGGCATCTGACTACCTGTAACGACTGTCAAAGATGTATGCAAATAACAGCCGGCGGGACCAACAACAGTACGGCACATATGTTTATTAAAATACATAATAATAGTAACGACGTCAAAACAGTATATTGAATATCTTTGAAAAAAGTTTTTGACACAGGTGAGAATGATTCAGATGCGTAAATGTAGTTATTAAGAATTTAAGGTTTAGAATATCACATTACGAATAGTTTTAACATCTACACGGTATGCAAAAATTACAATATTATTATGTAAATCATCTGTACAATGTATGAATCACTTTTTCCACTTTTATATTAAAAACATAGTAAATAAATATTTAACTAAGTCAAATTAAAAAAAAAGGTGGAATGCATTGGTTTCGATTTTGGCTATTCAGAACTCTCGTTCATAAAATTAACACAGCAGAAATAAACTTCAGTTCAATGTATTATTTTATTTTATTATTATAATTCTTGTCACAAATAAAAAAGGAGCTCATTCATTTGATAATGATTGAAACGATCTGTGCATTAAAATTTATGAAAATGCAGTATTTTAACTGTAAAAGTACGTCTGTAAAATCAAGGCTATCAGCGAAATCGACAAAATTTCGTATACGGCCTCTTAAGTACCTACAATTTAGACTATTATTATTGCCTAAGGCTATCCGAAAGCTCTTTAAAGCGTCAGATGCTACTGACACGATAGCTGGTTGCCAAAACGTTCGTTGCCGCCAGGGACGGTTAAAGTTTTACCGGTATTTTATTGGTAACGGACCAATAAAATACCGGTAAAACTTTACCGTTAAATTATAGGATTTACCGGTATATTGGTAATGCTATTTAAGCATTACCAATATCGTTATTTCGCTAAAATCTAACAAGAAGCAACTTCTTGTGCGACGTTGCCAAACCGAACCAAGCGCCTCGCGCGCCTTGCGACTCTTCTAAGCGGAGCGGCAACAACGCATGTTACGATGATCGAAAAGATACGAATACGATAAGACTCGCGCTCGCGCATGTTTCATTTAATAATCATACGGCACACAAACATAGCGTAGCATATGCCGAACGTACCTACGCCTGCTGCCTTTGATTTATCAACTTGTTGTTTGTGTAAAAAATACTATTATGGGTCGAAAGAAGTGTGCCCATAATTCGTACCTTTCAAATTATAACTATATTGTTACTTTTTTATTAGTCTTGTCTTTATGTAGGTACAATCGACCATACATCTCTGGATACTATATCAAAACCTTTCTCATATCTTACGTTTCTCATAAAGGCCCTGTCAAGGTCAATTTTAATGTATCCAGAAACTTGTGGGCGACTATACCTTTTTGGAGACAGTAATATCTCGTTATGTAATGTAATGTTATGCACCGATCTCAGCGTGGCTTGACCAGACTCGATTAATCGAATAAACCCCAAGATTCGCACTAGCCTACAGAGGCCATTGCATATCAAGTAGACCGAGGGGCGCGGTATTGGTCAGGTAGACGTGCCCTTAAAGGAAAGGATTGCGAACCTACCGAATATGCATCCTTGAGTAAACATTGGACTAGTGGAGGGATAGAAATATTCGGTTGCAGCTAATTTGAGTATTTTTTTTTAATTTGAGCCACCCTGTTTACTATAATTTTCTGCAGACCAGAAACAATATTGTATACACGCCGAAGGTAAGTCATTCATGGTTTCAGTTTTCGCGTTGATGTCCCTGCCACCCTGTTTATTATAATTTTCTGCAGCACGAAAACAATATTGTATACACACCGAAGGTAGTCGCACGTTCGGCGTGTATATCATATGTACACATCGAAAGATGCTAGTTTCACCACCGTTATACGAATTGTTACTTTTACCGATACGAATACTGGTAATAGGATAACGTTAATTGACTTGGTATCGTAATAATTATCGTTACTTTTTATCGTTAACATAACGGTAATTGGTAAAGTTATAGAAAAATCAACGGTAATTAGGTCCCTGGTTGCCGCCGTTACAGCTGTCAGTCGCAGGCGGCGGGCGAGCGAGACCGCGCCCCTGTTTCATAATATAGAATTTGGCCGGGCTAGTCGGTTGCGGTCGGCGTGTAGTCGGATAGACCGCAGCCTAAAACGTCTCATTTCGTTGGATGGACAGCAAGAGCTAACACGGATAATATTTTAGATGTGGATTACGGTTTCACTTAAAGTGCTAACGATAAGATGTTTTGTATATCAGTTGTCTTGGCCCTGGGAAGAGATGCATTATATTTGATTAGATACTTGTTTTCAAAGTTATCCTGAAATGTCGCTGGATACAAGCCGTACTATTTCATTTTGGTTAAAGACATCCAGCATGGTGGACTTTTTTGAAAATGTGGACAATTGGTGTGAAGTGTGTCATGCATGCGTACATATTCATTACATGGATAGCGACGTCTGAGCCGAAGATTAAAGGTAGATGATCAATATTTTATGCTTTAAATATTTTTCAAAGGAAATTGACCAGATGGTATCACAATTTTTTTGGGGTAACTAAAGTTGATAATACTTCTCGTTTTTAATATTATGGTTTTATCTTGTATTGCAAATACTTAAACAGTCCGTTTATAAAAATCATGAAAATACTAGTTTTTATTCCGATTTTAATCATTTCAATTATTGAAATTATAGTGAGATTAATAGTAACAACAACAACGGATATTAATTACAACTAATTTTTAAATTAATACAGGGCTTGTGACTAAGTAATAACAGCCGCACGGGTCGATCCGAAGAAACACCCAAAGTGACACGCTGGCTGGTCCCCGGTTCTCGGATGCGATGGCACTTGCGTCTTCATACTGCCGAATAGGTATTTTCGCAGTATTGTGCGTGTGATAGGACGCAGTCTTAGTACCCAATTATGTTGCCTGCACTCGTTGGTTGTGGCTTCTACACTGGCGTGATGGAGTTATCGATGTACAGCCTGCACCCAAAGCTTGACCGTAGGATGATCACCGTCGATTACCAGCGGGTTTTTTAATTCTTCCTTCACGTCTTGGACCGCTCGAATACGGCTTCTGAGTCTCAGTGCGCCGTTTATGGACTCGACGCTGAGATGGCGCAAGCGGCTTTCTTAATTGATCGGCTTCCCGCTGTTTAGACTATTTATTTCCTCCGCGAAGGACTCTTCTTGAGAGGACCGCATCAGGAGCTGTAATGAGCAGCTTGGCTGTGACTGGTAGCCGCTTCTTTCCTTCTTGTAATGACTTCTTTGTCATCGTGGGCGCCTGTTGTTTCGCCGTAGCCTTGTTCTTCTTCCGCGTGGGATCTGCTCCTGATTCTTTCTTCGTTCTTCTGTAATTGACTCTCTGTTTGGTGGCTCTGTAGAGTCCAACCACCAGGAAAACCAGCGTCAGGCACTAGTTGTCTGGCATTTATGCTGAACTGGGCCTTTTTAGCGCAGCCGTGAGGCACACTTTGACGCACTTTACACTTTTTGTTGGTTTGTTTAATTTTATTATTTTGCTGTATATTGTGTGCCTTTTTTGGTCTGTACTAAATAAATGTATTTTCTTTCTTTTCTTTCTTTTTTCAGAGTTGAATAAACTGCAGAACACGTGCTGTTGAGTATCGGAATCGGTCCCAGTTGGAGAACGTAGCTGGATCAGGCAGGCCCTCTGCAAGCTTCGGTCTTCTGTTGTCGCTCACGTGATGCGTTTTCTCTTCATCGGAAGGTTCTTCTGGTGTTGTCCTTGCGATCTCCGTCGGTCAGGAGTTTTCTGATTGGTATAAGAAATCCGGCCCTTTGAACCATCGATGATGTCTGTCGAATGTTAATGGTACGTCTCGTGTGGCGTCGTCCACCACGTTCAGCTTCGTTGGGACCCAGCGCCAGTCGTTGACCTTGGAACCCTCTTCTATTTCTGCTAGACGATACGCCACGTAGGGTTTGTATGAACGTGACCCTGTTCTTATCCAGGTTAGTACGGTCTTGTTGTCTATCCAGAACACTTTTCGGTCAGGCTTCCTCTCGAGCTTTTCGACCTCTCTCTCTGCGAGTTTGGTGCCCATGATGACTGTCTGTAGCTCCAATCTTGGGATCGACGTCAAAACTTCAACGGCGCCACTTTTGCTTTGACTATGATGAGGGATAGGTCAACCTCACCGTCTGTCGTCACTGCTTTAAATACAGCTTTAAAATCTTATGTTATAAAAATACTCATGAAATCATATTATTTCTTGTCAAAATTACCATCTTATTTCTAAAACTAGCAATATAAAGGTTTTATATTTAAATATTTTCTACAGAGTTTCGCCAAGTAACGAACGCTGTGGTGGGATTTCAAATTTCAATAACGCTTTGTCGGTGCTGGGCAATGGTGCTGGGCCAAACGTAATACAGATTTAAAAAAAATTGTCAACGCAAAATATTTTACATATCTACATTTAACAAAAATACTTTCCCATGACAACGAACGATGGCATAAAACTTTCGTTGTCATGGAAAATTATTTTGTATATTGTTCGTATTAAATGCAAGAAAGTTACTCCGATGAGTCGCGAACTGATAGCGTAGCTTTATGCTTCAATATTTTACTATTGTACAGCAAATAGTAAAATCTTGTAGTATAAAGCTACGCTACGTTCGCGTTCGCGGTCTACGAGGCGTAGCACTTCGTAGACCCCGTCGCTCGTAGCACTATAATAACGGTTTTGTACGCAAAATACGCGCTTTGACGTGGAGCTGCTGACTCCAGTCCGTTATGTTCATAAAATGCGTCGTGCGACAACTTAGTATCGACACTTCGCCCGCTACGTAAGTACGTTTTTTTTTTTGGGTGGCAAATCTTCAAATAGCTTCTCTCGCTCTGGGTGGAGCAGGAGGGCGTGTCAGATTTTTACTGACTAAAACCCACCCGTGTTCCCTCAGTTGCCTGTGTGCCAGGGGCCGCGGTATCTCTTTCGAACAACCCGCACTCCTGGCAGGCATCGGCCCTCGCGGGCCCCATCTGTTAGTGCTGACATCTCTTTCCTGGACAGCACGCCGATCAAACTCCTGGGTCACTCTGGACCTGGCACCGTGTGACTTCTTTTTATTCCCGAAAATATAAAATCAGCTCAAAGGGATACAATTTTCGTCGCCAGAAGATGCGCTATCAGCGTTCGAGCAGGCTGCAAACGAGGTGTCTGCGGCGGACTGGAAAAAGTGTTGCGAAAACTGGTTCAGACGCATGAAACTTTGTATAGAGGCTAGTGGAGAGTACTTTGAAAAAATTTAATAAAAAAATATTTACCTATAGAACATTTTATTTTATTTTCGCAAAACTTTCTGAGTGTCCCACGTATCTAAATGTGAAAGTTTTTATGTTTAGATATTTAAGTAGATGTTTGTTACTCAAACACACAAAAACGGCTGAACGGATTTGGATGACATTTGGCACACCGATAGTTTGTATTCTGGAATAACACAGGATACTTTTTATCCCGATAGTGCGTTCCCGTGGGATAATCTTCAACCTCCACACGGGCGAAGCCGCTGGCAAGAGCTAGTAGACATATGAATATATACCTACTCTGAACCATAAGAGCACCGGTAGCCCAGTGGTAACAGCCCCGATTTACGAGGTGTAGGACTTGTAGGTCCTGGGTTCGAACCCAAGCAGGCGCTTTATTTTTAACCGACTTCAAAAAGGAGGAGGTTATCAATTCGTCGGAACCTTTTTTTTTTTTTTTTTTTTTTTTTTTTTTTTTTTTTTTTTTTTTATGTATGTTCCCCGATTACTCGAAGATGGCTGGACCGATTTGGATTTTGTTTTTTTTGTTTGAAAGGGTATACTTCCCAGGTGGTCCCATGATCATCAAGTCAGGATCTGATGATGGGAACCTGGAGAAATAGAGAGAACTCTTCAAATTTTATAGGCACACGAAGCGATTTAGCTATTTTTTGGAAGAGTACTTTCTCGGAGTGGTCTCATTTCAATTTGGTGAAGATCTGATGAAGAACTTTGGAGATAGGCAACGGAACTCCTCAATAAATGATAGCAAATGGACTGGGATTGCTGAAATCTCATGTCTGTCTATTGCTTACACCAGTTCATAACATAACATCACGCCGGTATGCTGTGAAGGGGTAAGCACATGTGGACCACTAAAAAGTGAAAAATAAAATTTTTTCCAAAAAAAAAACAACCGACTTCCAAAAAAACACTACAAAGTGAAAAATAACTTTAATTTCGGAAGGCGGTGACAAAAAATTAAAATACAGCTCCAAAGACACCGACTTCCGAAATTAAAGTTATTTTTCACTTTGTAGTGTTTTTTTGGAAGTCGGTTGTTTTTTTTTTGGAAAAAGTTTTTGTGTAAAAATTTCATCTTCACTGCTATCAAAACGGTGAAGGAAGACATCCCGAGAAAACCGTAAAACCGAAAACCAAATATCCTAGAAATAAAATAAATGCGTTACCCGCCAACCCGCACTGGGCTCGCATATTTAATAACGGCTTACTCACTCTCACACAGAAGGCCTGGGTCCCACCATTGCGAACATTACAGGCTCATTATGCTAACCGATAATAATTGACGTAATAACCTTGATGCATTAAGGGTTCTCTTAAGGGGTTAATGCCAATTGTGAGCGTCTGTCATTGGCTGACATAATACATCGTGCAACTGTTAAAAGTTCCCTTAACGTTTGTAACATAATAGATCACATTAATAATAATGAGGGGTTGTTGTCGGAAATTTCCATCTGTCATTCTCATTACACCCGACGGTGTTATTTTATTAAAATTATTTTGTTATTTAACAATCGGTTGGCAAACAGAAGGTATACAGACATGTGACTAACCCGCACTGGGCCCGCGGGGTAGTTTACAGCTCAGTCCCTCTCGGAGAGAGGAGGCCTGTGTCCCAGCAAAGGAAACATTATAGGCTGATTATGCTACACATGCATACATAAACTCACGCCTTCTTATCATGGGGGTAGGCAGAAACCACTGAACTTTTGGAGAAAAAGTTGTAGAATGCATTGCAGGCTATGTATAAGTATTTTTTAGTTCAATGAAAAACCTCAAATGTTAAGTTTTGATCAAACGTTCACTTGGACTGTGCAACGGCAAAAATCTAGATTATCTAAAAACACAAGGGTTATTTATTCAATGCGTAATTTCTTTGTCAGCAAGGTGAGAAGTTAAAAAGGCTTCCTAAGATCAGGATGAATAATCACACAGAACTAGCTAAACCCGTGATGACCAAACAGATATACTGATGACATGACCAGCGAAGATGACAAAACAAAAAATACAAAACGTAAAATGATTTCGTACGTTTAACGACGGATACAAATCAATATGCGACAGACTGTGGTTTATCTAACTCGTCGTGGGACGGAGAGCTCGCACGTGCTCTCACAGTACTGTCGTATACGCTTGCCGGCTTGATGTCTCCAACGAGAAGAGTTCACCTCAGCGTCAACGGTCATCAGTTCTAAAGCTATTATAATATTGCCACTTTTACGTTGGTGGGTTCGATTCCCAGGTCGGGCAAAGGCTGAGGTTGGCATGATAGGTGTATATTTTAATTGGTATAGACGCTATAGTAACCTATAGAGTCTATCCATCATGTTAGATAGGTATAAGATATAAGGAAAATAATCAATTTAAAGCAACGACCAAAATGTGTAGCGCAGTGTTGCGTACACAAGGGTGCCAAGCTGGCACCCTATTCTAAGAGTCCGCTGTCCGTCCACCCGTCCGTCTGTCAAAGGGCTGTATGTATGTGTGTGTGTATCTTTTAAACCGTAATAAATAATGATTTTTTGCAGTGTGTACTACCAATATGGCTGCTATAACAACAACAAAATAAATAAAGGTAAAAGGGGTCGCCATATAAGTAACAAGTTTTTTGGGGTGTTTTATGCTCAGTTTAATTATTGAAAAACACGCTACGCTACGTTATTGTTATTACACGCGTTGTCTACATCTCTGTTATCTTCTCTCCTATCGCAGGTGTGCTGGAAGAGATTTCTGTAGAAATAAGCATTACCTTTGTACGTATTTTTCTGTTCCTTTCTTCTTGTCTGTTTATATGTGTGTACATAAATGGTTAAATAAATAAATAAATAAAAAACTATTGTAGTAGTCCGGAACCCTACGTGTGTATTTTAATTTATTGACGAAATATTCATGAAACTTTTTTTTTATCAATTTAGCATCCTGTATTATTTTACTAATCATTACATAGTAGTATCAATATACATATAGTTGTCGTATAAACATTATAAATTTTCCTTCATTTATAAAAATAAAAAAATCTGGCACTGTCTGATTTAACACATAAAATGCCTTTGCGCTGAACTCTGCGATCTGAAAATTCAACCTCTATAAATCTTAAGCTTTGTCGTCATATAAAATTTCGTGCGTTGTATTATTTTTTATTAAATTTAATATATCAAGCTACGTAAAGAAGGCGGGGTAACGAAAACATGACATCACTGGTAAACTGCCATTTATCGACCAAGCTTTGAAATTTCCCATTTCATTTCCATCGATCGATTATTATTACACGTCACGCAAACATGAATTTCACAGACATTGGTGTCATTTTATTTTGCTTCAAATTAACTACGCCTAGAAATCGGCAACTAAAATGGCGGTCGGAGCTTACACACGCGATGCAAGTGACGCAGCTGCAACGCGCGTGCGTGAGATAAACCCTCGAGGACATGAGCAGAACCCTAGTTTGTCTGTTACGCAGGTCGCAGTGTCCTGATATGGCGGCTTCGGAAAAGTCGTCGCACTTATTCGATTTCGAAGACGAATCTCACCGCAAAGAGACTTTTGTGTATAATAGAAGTGAAAGTGTTGTGTTTAATATTGTGGTTGTGGTGTGTGTTTCCTCTGTAACGGCCTGATGGTCCTAGACTAGTGTTTGTAAAATTTGACATTCCGGCTAACGTCTTGGAGAAATATTATGCCCGCGCCTAGAAGAACCCCAAAATGGCGGCCAAAGTGAAAAGCAAAATTACGCATGAATCGATAACTATTTAACATAATAAAGTTGGGACTGAAAAGTTGTTTGGCTCATAAGTTATTGATATTTTGTGTTTGATTTTGGACTTAAAATTTTAAAGTAAGAAATAAGGAAAGACACAGATGGACTAATCCTAAGGTGGCGTCAATGAATAAGCACGTGTGTACTCGTATAGTTGTTACTGTCGAGTGAATTGTGGGGAATATTGCTGAGTGAATCCTGTGGGACATTGCATATGCGGTGGACTTTTACGAAAGTGAGAAAATTAGTGTGCAAATTATTTTTGGGTGTTGTCATGTTGTGTTTGTGATATTGTATATTTTATACATAGTGCGGAAAAGTGTTCGACAGTCTGATGAGTTTGTGCGTAAAACTTGCAAGTTTGAATTTTCCCCATCATAACTCTCCTTTACTACTGTCATTTTAAGTATTTAATTAGATTGATTATTTAGTTTCGGCGCACAGCGGTTTACTTAAATTAGGTAAGTACTCAAAAGGTAGGATTGCAGTTCTTTTAAATAAATAGTTACGAAAGCGCATCACACTCCACTTAAAATAATATTATTACATTCTGTGGCAGAGTAGAGTGGTATAGCGCTGGTATCATGAAACACCCAGTTATTTTCTTCACACTATTGATACATTTATCCTGTATCGCAGGTGTTTCCAAACATTAATCTCACACGTCTGTGGGCTATCTATTCATGTATTTGTTCCGTGCAGTAGTCCAACCAACACACATCGTAACAGCCATTGTACCAGCAGTGCCGATTACATATATATTTATTCTTCAGAGTCATATATCTATTTATGCCAACCATAGGGTGATACAGAGACAAAACATGACAGGTACAACATAAGAGATAAATAAATAAAAATAAAACAAAAGAGGCCCAGAATGCGATAGGTATTTTGTGCGATCTGTTTAAAGATCAGTTCAGCAACATAAGCTGTTTGGAAAATCAGTCAACTTACTGATATAAATACCGCGAACTAGTCAATTTTAATTAATTTCATAGTATCATGTCATTGTGTTACGGTATTTTACTTGGGGACGGGCCACAGATATCGAATCTATTTCTGTTTGCAGAAAAGAGCTATTGGCCCATGAATAGTTCCGGTTACTTTTGACTCGAATATTACAGGTGGGAGTGGACAGACAAGCCCATCGGTTTTTAACCACGCATATCCCATTTTAACTCCTCAACTTCTTTGATTCATCAACATTAAAGTGATACGCAGTCCGATGGTAATGACATTGATAAAAAAAAACAAAATTGGAGATAATATATCGACTTAAGGGACTCTAGCTGCTGGATCACACCAACTCTATGAATAGGAAGACGATAGAAAAAAGAAACAAAATTTATGTCATTATTTATTTTCTTTCTTTTTTACTTTCATCTCTCTTTCAAGAATCGCCACCTTGAAGACACTGCTGACGCCCCCGAAGATAAGACGAAAACCATTCCTATAACTCTCAAGAGACCATAAGGACCCCGTGACTGACGTATTAAAAGCATTGAAAAAGTCAATTAACACTAAGACTGTAACTTTAGTGTCTTCCATTCGCCACCTGTTTCGTCGCTCACTTTTGCAGTCAGAAGTTCGGTAATAAAACATAAAAACTAAATATTTTATCGCCTTGAGGGACGGACTCCAGCAGCAAGATCGCACCAGCTCGATGAAAAGGAAGAACATAGATAGAAAAGAAAAAATACACGTATTTTTTTTTCTCTCTCTCTCGTCTTCCTTTCTAGAGTCTCCAGGTTGAAGAAACTACTGACGCCCCCGAAGATGAGACGAAAACTATTCCAATTTCTCTTGAAAGACCATAGAATTGGAAAGAATGGAAAAAGTACCCTGGACTGACGGTATTAATAGCATTAGAGAAATCAATTAACACTGAGACTGTGACTTGAAACGAGGTATTTTGAGCCTGTATGAAGCTCAAGTGCGTACTTGTATGGAGTATTGCAGCCACTTATGGGATCGCTCAGCAAAATACCAGCTTGCTGCCCTTGACTCGGTGGAACACAGAGCAAAAAGGCTCATAGGCGACGAAACGCTAAGCTTCACAGCTTGGCTCATCGGCGTAATGTTGCTTGCCTGTCGGTCTTCTATAGACTGTACTTCGGAGAGTGTGCGCAGGAGCTCCACGACCTGATCCCACCATCGCTCTTTTACTACCGAACTACCAGATCCACTGCAGGGCGCCATCCGCACTTGGTTGATATCTCGACCAGTCGTACTCAGCGCTACTCCTCCACATTTATTATGCGCACAGCCAAAGTGTGGAACTCTCTGCCTGCGTCTGTGTTCCCTTCCACATTTAACCCGTCTGCCTTAAAAACAACAGTGAACAGGCATTTTCTGGGCACGGTCGATCCATCATAGACCTAATCATTCGCTTTCCATCAGGCGTGATCGAGGTCAAGAGCTGGCCCATTCAGTAATAAAAATAATCTCCAGTTATTGGTGAAAAGAACTTGCTTATTGCGAAACTGGTGCTATCAGCCTATTTTTAAAATATTATGTGTATTTTATAACGAGTTTGTTCATTTTTATCAGATATGTATGTGCCGTCAACCATCGATCTCCAGCCTCAAGGGCGTTGATCCTCACCTTCCACGCTGAGTCGAAGACGCGACGTGCAATACTTTTCTTCTTTAAGCGGACAAATGTGTAACAAGATGAGATTGCCCCCTGCCGTGTAAGTAACCCTGTCAAAGAGTATTACTTTCTTCAGTAATGTACCGTTCAATGTATAAAACGAGTGTTTCCTAAATAAAATATTCAATCTTTAGGAATACACATCAGTGGAAGAGATCACCAAGTGCGCGCAACCTGGCCTTAAACCTGAACATAACGCTAAATGAACACAATAACGGTAAGTAATAGTTTGAAATAGACGACAGACGTTGTTGTTAATAAATAGCAAGCCTCATTTTTATCCCCCGACGAAAACCGATAGGCGTTATAAATTCATCGAGGGTATCTGTTTCTGTTTGCGGCATCATAGCTTCCAAACAGCTGAACCGAAACTGTATAATTATTATGTTTGAAAGCTGGCTTGCCCGAGAGTGTTCTTACCTATTCAAAAAAATCTGTTCTGTGTGTTTGTTCATCAAAGGTATTTTCTAGTTATAACAAAATACTTTGACCTTGAAGTAAAAAACATACATAGTTTACAAAATAGGCAAATAAAGCTGTATGTTTGAGTTGCAGTTAGTACTTAAGCTAATTTATTATCTTGTAATTATAGCTACCAGCGGCAGCGCTCACCCTCGTTATCATTATAGCCGATGATCAATAAGGCATAAAATATGTATTTTTTAAAGGAATAATTTGTAATATCTAAATGAATTTAAGTTACAATAAGCTGAGTATAAGATAGTCTTATTATACAAAGCACAAACATTGGACTAATTGATTAGCACTAAAATTAACTAAAATTAGAAGCAACAAAGAAAAAACGACAGTAAATGGTGTGTTTTGGTGAGTGTAGGGGTGCGTGTGCGTGTGCATACGTGGATGTGTTTTGTGTTTGTGCGTGTGGACGTGTGTGTATTGTGTAGTATAGTTGATGAATGTAAACATCATCATATATAATGTAAGCATCATCCACAGGTCTGATGGAGTCGATATTAGATATTTTGTTACTTTCGTGATATTAGGAGAACATAGTAACCTTGAACTGATGCTGCAGCATCAGCTGGAATTACAGGACGCCCAATTAGCCGACGACGCCGACGCTTGGATCAAAATATTACCTACAACGTATAGGGTCAAGTTTTGATTTAACTTCTTACAACACATTTGTTTTCTTTCGGTGAAACCATAGTTTTCTTTCTGCGACTGTACGCACACAGATTCACGTGGAAATCCAAATTCGACAAAATGCGCTGTCATCTAATCATCTTGAACGGCAACAATAAATAACTTTATGTTTTATTTGCTCACAGGTAGGAGCAACATCAGGCCGCTACTTGCTCAAATAGACGACACCGACGAGATGGTGACCAAACTTGAGGAGAACGCTCATCGTTTGGATAATTACACTAAGCAGCTAATGACCCGCATAAAGGAAACGTTCGACACCAAGTGAATGGTACCGTAACTTGCACCTTTAAATGTACCAAATTCTGAACCCAGTCCCATAAATTAATTTTTAAACGGTAGTTGAAGAGTTCGAAATTATGTTGCTATTTGCTATGGAGATGATTTTCTGCCTCAGGCGCTCTCAGTGCGCGCCTGAGGGCTATAACTGTTTGGATTGCAAGAATGATTAAAATCGGAAAGGTACACTATAGTACAAAATCTTAATCTTCTATCGTTTCTAAATAAGCTTATGCTAGAACAAAGTCTTTACGTCATCACTAAAAGGTCATGGATGAAGATTTCACGCTTCTTAAATTTGTCATCAGAGCTGTCTACTCGGCTAGACGTACCTACTAAAATATCATCAATGTTGGAAGTACTTTCCGAAAGGTTATTTTAAAAATTTCACACAAATTATTTATTGGACTACGTTCAGAATTTGAACTTGGTGTTTTTGAACTAAAAGTAGATTAGGGTAGAACTCAGCTCTCTCATTATTATATTATGTGTGTATTGAAGATAAGCAACAATGCAAGGCTCTAAGATTGGAAAGTTAGACAAGATTTAATTAAAAAAGGGTATTGCCCAAATTACGCGTGGAAAATTTTCAAACACTTATGTAGCAACTTACATACTTATTCGTAATAATTTTATAAATTTTCAATATTTGGAATGCCGTTAAAGTACGTGGGACACTCAGAAAGTTTTGCGAAAAAAAAAAATATTCTATATGTAAATATTTTACCACTATACAAAGTTTCATGCGTCTGAAGCAGTTCTCGAAATATTTTTTCCAGTCCGCCGCAGACACCTCGCTTACAGCCTGCTCGAACGATGACAGCGCAGCTTCCGGCGACATAAATTGTATCCCTTTGAGCTGATTTTTTATTTTCGGGAATAAAAAGTCACACGGTGCTAGGTCAGGGCTGTAAGGAGGGTAACCTACGAGTTTGACCGGCGTGCTGTCCAGAAAGCTCTTCGTTTTGAGCGCGGTGTGCGAAGCCGCGTTGTCGTGGTGGAGCAGTAACCCGCGGAGCCCTGTGTTTGGTCGCTTGTTGCTCACAACAGAGAAACTTCTGACAAACATTTCGTAGTATACCATTCAGTGTTGATGCTTCTTTGGTTCCGTAAAGGATTTGACACCAAGTAGCTAGTCAAATTGAAAAAGGTCGCGATCAAAATCTTTTCCCCGCTTCTAGATCGCTTCACTTTGGTAGGCTTTGATTCGTTTTGGAACACCCAAACCGTCGACTGGTGCTTCGTTTTTGGATCGTATTGATAAATCGAACACTTATTACCTGTAAGGATGTCATAAACACACCAAGACGAGCCTACTTCAAAGTTTATCATATCACGGCACCATTCCACCCGGGCTTGCTTTTGAGCATCGGTGAGGTTGTGCGGCACTCAGCGTGAACCTATCCTCCTCACGCGAAGATGCACGTGTAGAATTTCGTGAAGGCTTCCCGTTCCAACCTGCAGTATGTGCTGAATCTTTTGATACGTAACTCGCCTATTGTCATGGAAATTTTTCATTGCTAGCACATTTTCTTCCGTAACAGCCGTCAAAAGGCAACCACTTCTTTCTTCATCCCCCAAAATTTGTCGACCACGCTTGAATTCGTTATACCAACGATACACGGTTGCCTTAGAAGGGCCTTCATCCATGAATGCCATTTGAAGTCCATCGTACGATTCGTCCGGTTTCAGGCGACGCTTGCAAACGTAAAAAATCATAGCGCGAAAATGTTCCCGGCGCAGATCCATTTTGTAATGAGACACGATAATTTAAATTAGTTCGCAAACTTTGGAAATTGGAACGTACTTTTTTTAACTACAATTAATCATATTTTCAAAATAGATTATAACTGGCCAGTCTCTCATACATAAAAACTTATTTTTGCAATACTTTCTGAGTGGCCTGGTACGCAAACAGAAGTAAGCACTATTCAACATCTCGACGTCTAAGACGTCGCATTTTGTGGGGCCTGGAACACTCGCTGCTTCAGAAAAGCACATCAGTCTCTTTGATCCTCTCGTATCTACGAGTTCATATTCTCTGCGGAAAGCGTTTGTACCTCTGGTATAAACTACTGTTTTGTTTTTTTCTGTATTTTTTTTTAGTTAGTATCCACAGAAATGGGATTGCATTCTTGGGGCCTTATATGTCATGTTGCTCGACTTTACCTTAACAGTATTTAGCCACGTGTAGGTATCAATTTGAATGAGTAACTATTTAATGTTAAGCTGATATGCCTTTGTATAGATTTATTAAGTATTATTAGACGTGTTACTTTATAAATGTGCTTGATAATCAAAACACCATAAGTAAAATGTAACTATAAAGTAAAAAAAGAATCATAAAATATATAGAATCTCTAGTTTTTCTTACATTATTAAGTAAGTGTACATTTTCACTCTTAGCACTGAGGCGCAAGAGCTCAGTGCAGTGGGGCGAAGTATTGGCTAAAATTAGTAGTAATTAGTTGTAAGACTTTATGACGTCATTAGCAGGGTACGTCACTCGAAAGTGTTATCAGTTAAAAGCGCTATCGCTAGTTCGGCTGATTGGCATACAATTTGTTCCGATTTATTGGTTGTTGTTGGACACAAATTAAATTTTAAGGTAATAACCTTAAAATTTAATTTGTCATACGTGTGTGTGTTTTTATTTGTCGTTGTTTGACGTCATATTGAACAAAAACTTTTCTCTTTTATTAAAGTTTTACATAGATTATGGCATCTTGTGTTTTGACAAAGACAACGCTCACTGCACTAACGTAGGTTTATGGATTCGGAACTATTCCCTACAAAGCACTGCCTTTAGCGCTACCACACTTTTGTATCCTTATATTGAAACTCGATGGAGAAGACCAATGGATTCGGTCCGACGAGCATGGACAAATGACAAATGATTTTATTACTGTAAGTAGGTTTGTACCTACTGGTGTGTACAAGTCAATCATATATCATATGCAGCCAAACTCGATAATTTCGTGCATTGACGAATTGTTGATACCATTTTTTTTTTCTTTCCAATCCAATAAAACCAAATGTTCAACTGAAACCAAATTTGCTGCTGGCATGCAAACATTTGAAAACGAACTGTCTTTAGTGCAGAGTTAGACGATCCAACACTTTTATGTCAGTTATCAAATATGAAAACAATCTTACATTCTGCCAATAGCTGAACTGGTGCAGCAGTCATGATGGTGGTAACAATGTGAGTAACGGACCCTGTAAAGTGGTGGCAATCATGTAGTTGTAGGTAGGTATAGACCAAGGATTAATTTTATACATATTTAGTCTTCTACTTAATCTGATATTTTATTATTGCAAGATTTACACACTTTTAAAAATGGGTTATTCTTAATATAGCTGCTCTAAGCAAGTCACTCGTCGTTAAAAACTGTACTACTCGAGAAATTCGTCAAACATTACACTCAAGGTCCTCCTTATAAACTTAAACAGCTTTCGTTATCTTGAACGTTGTTCGTTTGTAGACCTTGTGGTAGAGCCTAGCTGTGGTCTGCACAGGGCCGAAGCTCATCATTGTCAACAGCCGTGACGTGCCGATATTGTTTTGCTGCGACACGTTCGGTCAGGGACAAGTACCGGAAGCCCATACCGCTCCCTTCGCAAACACCTCTACTCCCGTTAAAGCACTCTATCCAACTTATCCACCACTGTCCGTTGGACAAACTTCTTTTTTTCCGGAATGCCCGTTTCCCTGCTAATAGTCAAAACTTATATAGTCCTACGACTTCCATTGTCGTTATTAATATAGTCGAAGCGGTAACCAACATTTAAATCTACATAAGTTTTAACACTGTTTTCTTCAAAAGTCATTGATGCTTAATTCGGTAGTACTAAACCAGGAATTAACACCTTGCGGAGTGGAATTATGCTGGACCAGTCTATGAAATCCGCCTTATTAGTAAGTAGGCTTAGCGATAAATCCAACGAGGTATCGAGCAGCCTACTGGTTCGACGTAAATAATTATAATAAATATATAAATAGCCTTCTGATCGAATCCCGGTCTAAACGGACACTAGTTAGTCCAAAAACCCCAAATTAAATCGCAATAATTTGAGATTCTAACCACAATCAAATAAATTTTTGTAAAAGCAAGTTTAATAGACCACACTGACACACTTTGCACATGTAAAGTTATCGTACAAGTGTGTCTTTTTTGTACAGATATTAAATTCATCTCGGTTTTTGGCTGAGTTCAGTTTATTTTACTCACAGATATAGTGCCTCCTCTTTAGGGTAAGTACTCATAGTCCGATGGGGCGTAAGTCCGACGTGACCGGAGAAAGATCAGAATGGATTTGTGATTTGTGGTTATGTTAGGTTAGGAGTAGTTAAAATAATGAATAAGGTTTCAGGCATATTTAAGGTATACTATGTGGAGAACGTCTCCAGTTCCCCATTTAACAATGTAGGTCCATTTATTATAATTTAAGTCCTAGGTTTGAAAACTTAGTTTGTTTCCTGTATGACCCTATTTTTTGTTTAAAGAACTCTACAAATTAAGTTCGCTGTCGGTCATCAATAGCAGATATTTGGAAAAAAACCTAGTTCATTTTCGGTTGAAAGCGGTTTTTTTGTTAGCTATTGTGGATTAGCTTAAGTTTACTATTTTTTTAATTTAAGAAGTTGCCGTCGTAAGATGGTGTGTATATAAAAAAATATTTCACTAAAAAACTAAGAATAGGGAGGGCTCCAGTAGGTGGATCTTAAATACATAAGTAACATTATACTCTAATCGAATCATTACTCGTTTGTATTGTTGTCTTTAGTTGTTGGTTTGCGTGTACTAAGATAACCGTTAAGGTCAACCAATTAGGGTTTTTAACGATTTTAGTTGACAAAAATTAAAATTATAAATAGGGTTTTCTTTTTTCTTCATTCAATATAGTTATTGTCTAAAGAAAATTATGTCAGCTACTTTTGTGACTCTCTTTACATATGTACCTACGTGAAATAATATTATGTACTTACACTTGACTCCTTCACACATTGGGCAGCACAGGCAGCAGTAATTTTGCAACAGCACTATCTGCAACATAAGGTATAATTACTACTCAATAATAGTCCTCAATAAATGTATGTAGGAAAGATATTGATTAAAAAAATAATAAGTTAAACATCCTTGAAGTATCATAATAAATTATAGCTTTTAATATAAATGTAATCCTAGTTTAGGGCTAGGTTAGGTAAAGATTATAAAAAAAATCTTGAGGAAGCCATTTTAATAATTGTTATAAGAACAATATAATCCATTTCTAGTGCTAGTGCTTTATCGTTAGGGTTAGGTTAGCATAGATTTAATCAAACCAGGAACTTTCACACCTTGTGGAGTGAAATGATGCTGGGCCAGTCTTTGTCCGCCTTATTAGACAGTAGGCTTAACGATAGACCCAAATAGGTATCAAGTAGCCTACTGGTAAGATGTAAATAATTATCGTAAATACCTATGTAGCCTTATGGTTGAATTCCAGTCACGATATTGGGTTTCAACGGAGACGAGTTAATCGAAATCCTAACATGTTTTAACTCAGATGCAATGTAAGTGGCTCACGGACTCATGGCTAGTGACACCGGCGCAGTGTCAGCCGTGACATAAATGAAAAAAACAAGCTTATGCGCCAGATAATTGGTCACAATGATTAAATAGTCTAAATGCAATCAACTCGATTGTTCTAAAAGCAACTTTCACAGACCACATTTAGACACTGCACAACTAAAATAATTATTTGTGTCTTAAGAATTTGTGTCTTTTAATTGTATAGATTGACACGTAAAAAAAAAATAGTTTAGGAAGACAGCGGGTTGTCACATAATATAACATGCTATAAAATTGAAATCCCTAAATACAATATGCCCTACACTTGTTTGTCATAAATATTACAACCAATAACATACAAAATACTTAAAACCGTTTTCAATAAATGTTAGAAGTCCTAAATTCTAATTATTTAATTTTTATTTATCCTGGTAATTTTATTGAAACAATTTTTTATTACAAAGCTTTTGCTATAAACTTCTCTCAGGCGGAACGTAGATACGAGTTAGGTATACGACAACGGGCAATCCTTTTTCTTCTAGCGACTTGTTTTGCATGTATCGTCATTCAATAAAACAGTTGATTGTGAATATGTGGTTTTTATTTCCCTGTAAGAAGCATGCAAACAAGTATACACCATATATGCAGCATGCAATCGAGCATGCAAACAAAAATTCAGCATGTAAGCGAGCATGCAACATGCAGCAGGCATAGGTTTTTTTTTTTTTTTTGGGTGGGAAATCATCAAATAACTTCTCCCGCTCTGGGTGGAGCGGGAGGGCGTGTCAGACTTTTACTGACTAAAACCCACCCGTGTTCCCTCAGTTGCCTACCGGAAGCCCATACCGTTACCCTCGCAAACACCCCTACTCTAGTTGAAGCACCCTTATCCAACTAATCCACCATTGGCCGCTGGATGAACTTCTTTTGTTCCGGCATCCACGTTTCCCTGCTTATAGTGAAATCTTTCTTGGATATTTCTACGACTTCCGTTGTCGTTAATAGGCAAAATATCTACGTAATCCCAGCAGTAACCAACATTTTAAATCTACTTAAGTTTAGACCTTGTTAAACACTGTTGTCTCCAACAGCTACTGTTTGATATGGTAGTTCTAAGTAAACTTATCTCGTTATTTAAGTAGGTGCTTAGGTATAATAAAACCAGGTGCTTTCACACCCAGTGGAGTGAAATGATGCTGAAGCAGTCTATGAATACGGCTTGATTAGTAGGTAGGCTCAACGGTAGACCCAAAGAGGTATCAAGCAGCCTACTGGTAAGATGTAAATATTGATCATAGATACCTATACAGCCTTCTGATCGAATTCCGGTCACGGCGGTCGATCTCAAATCGAGAATCCCAATATATTTTTAACTCAAATGTCATGTAAGTGGATCTCAGACTCATGACTAGCGACGCCTGTGCAGTGTCAGTCGCGACATGAGTGAAGGAAATAAATTAATGAGCCAGATATTTGATCACATTAATAATAATTCTAACCACAATCATGTCGATTGTTCAAAGGCAAGTTTCACAGACCACATTTGGACATTTTGCACAAGTAAAGTAATCGTGTCTTACAAATTTGTGTCTTGTTTTGGACAGATATTTAATTCGTCTTATTTGTTGAGTTCAATTCAGAATATTTTTACAGAGTTAGTGCCTCTTCCTTACGGTTGCGACTCTTATAATCCTATAGGACATCAAACTGACGTGACTGGAAAGAGATCAGAATGGATTCGTGTTTAAGTTAGGAGCAGTTAAAATAATAAGTTAGATTTACAGTTGTAAGGAAGAATATTTAAGATGACACAAAGGTGCTTTTAGCTTCTATCTAAGACTTTAAATCAATCAATGTCGCCAAGCAATTTTTATCGTCTTGGCAGGGGCGGCAGACCCCTTCAGTGATTTCAGGCATATTTTAAAGATATACAATGTGTACAACGTTTCCAGTTCAAGTCCTAGGTTTGAAAACTTAGTTGGTCTCCTGTAACACCCCTATTCTTTGTTTGAAGAACTCAAAAAAATTCTGATTCCGCATTTCGTTGGTCATCGATATTTAAAAAAAAAACATACTTAGTCCATTTTCGGTTGTGAACTAGTTTTTTGTTAGCTACTGTGGATTGTCTTTAAGTAACAATTTTGTTAATTGACTAGGCTGCCATCGTAACACGATAAAAATAACACGGTGAATATTTTAAAAAAAAGTAAGAAAAAAGTAAGCAAAACTGTTTAAAAAAGGCAAAAAAATAGGTGAGTAATAAAATATGTTCGGGAAGACAGTGGGTGGATCTTACATAATGAGTAACATTATACTCAAATTGAGTCATGCTACTCGTTTGCATTGTTCTCTTTAGTTGTTGGGTTGCGTGTACTAGGATGACCGTTAAGGTGAAGCAGTTGGGGCTATTAACGATTTTGGTTTTCAAACATTATGTATATAATATGATATAAAAACTTTATTCTCTTTCTACATAAGTTATGAACTTAATGCTAAACATAGTAGTGCACGAAAAAGGAGCTAACTTTGTGAGAGACTGGTGCCTGGGGTAGGTTTATTTAAAAACCTGTATTACAGGTTTTTAAATAAACCTACCTCTAAATAGGGTTTTTCTTTTTTTATTAAAGTGAAACTTTTATTACATCGTCTCAAACTTTTTCGTCTGTGTGTTGCATGTCGCGTGACGTGTCGCGTGACGGTCGGCCGCGGAGTAGGGATAAAGTGAAAGGCGCTCGTCAGAGCAGCCGAGGCCAATATGGCGGCGCCTATAGTTCGCATCAGCTGACCATGTAGTTTTTAGTTAAATGTCTATAATGTGAAAAAAAGTTTCACTTTTACGGTGGTTTCATAAAACCACACAAGTTTTTTTCTATAAAGTTATTGTCTAAAGAAAATTATGTCGTTAGCTACTTTTGTGCCTCTCTTTACATATTTTCGTGAAATAATATTATGTATCTTCATTTGGCTTCTTCACTAATTGGGCAGCATTGGCACCAGAAATTTTTCCACAGCACTTTATCTGCAACAGAAGGTGTAATTACTACCCAATAATTGGGCCTAATGTAAATAAGTAGGAAAGATAATGATTGGGAAGTTTAAATACATAATTACAGTATTTTAATAAAAATGTAATACTAGTTTAGGGCTTAGTACGTAAAGATTATTTAAAAAAATTGAGGAAGCCATTTTAATGATTATTATTAAAACAATACTATAATCCATTTCTAGTGCTAATATGCTTTTAGAGTTAGGTTTGCTTAGTTTTAATCAAACCAGGAACTTTCACACCTTGTGGAGTGAAATGATGCTGGACCAGTCGTTGTCCGCCTTATTAGTAGATAGGCTGTAAGTTTACTGCTAAGATGTAAAAAAATATCATAGATACCTATGTGGGCTTCTGATTGAATTCCGGTCATGGCGTCAGATTTTCCGAAAATCCCAACATGCTAACTCAGATGCAATGTAAGTGGCTCACGGACTCATAGCTAGTAACGCTATGTGCAGTATCGGCCGCGATAAAAATGAAAGAAAGAAGTCAATGAGCCAGATATTTGGTCATAATGATTAAATAGTCTAAACGTTGCTTATGTGCTGCCTATTAGTAGGTAAGCTTAGTGGTAGACTTAAAGAGGTATCAAACAGTCTACTGGTAGTATGTATATAATTATCATAGGTTCATAATGTACCAATCTTATTTAAGTATGTAATATATACCATTTGAATGATTTATTGAAGTCTTAAATATTTGTAGATAGTATATTCGTCTTCTCGCATTAAAACTGTATAAACTCAAAACTTACTAATTTTACAGGAGAGCGTTTTAAAGAGAAAATACTGGTGATACCAAACGTTTCCGCATATTAACCCCATTTTGAATAATTTTGGAAATTGTACACTTTTAATGCGAAAAGGCGACGTCTTCTCGCATTAAAACTGTATAAACTCAAAACTTACTAATTTTACAGGAGAGCGTTTTAAAGAGAAAAATACTGGTGATCCAAACGTTTCCGCATATTAACCCCATTTTGAATATTTTTGGAAATTGTACACTTTTAATGCGAAAAGGCGATATGTTTAACGGTAATTATAGTGTTAATATATTTCTATAAATTATAAATAGTTTTAGAGTGATAAAGCCATACACCTCTTTATTTTTGGGTGGAAAGTTGCTGATGACCTAATTGGATTTGTTGACCTATGAAAATAGACAGAAGTAGTTTAGTTAACTATTAAGTCATAAAATTTTACCCTAGTGTAATGGGATAATTATATTTCAACGCATTTATTTCAATTTAACCGTTTACATTTACCTACATCGTATAGCAATCTTGGCATTTTGATCAATTCTCATTTCTTTGTGTAATATCAGATTTGTACAACATTTAGATTAAAATTTATATTCAACAGGATGGGCAGAACCACAGTCGTAAAATATTGGTTAGCTTTAAATCTTTATGTGTTTCGTTGAATTTGCTGTTTTATTATATCGGTAAGAGCTGGTACTTCCGATTTCAGTACTATAATAATCCTGATTATCTTTTGCCTCTGGGTTAATGATTACTTTTATATAGATTTTAAAGTAGGTACTTATTGTACAAATCTTATTTAACTATGTCATTTTTAGGAACACGAGGTTAAGTGGCGAGAAATATTACCTGTACAGAGGCCAGCACATCAAGCTACCCCAATCTGTAAAATTTATTTGATAGATTTTCAACTTTATCACATAAGTTTAAGGTTCATATTCAATTGGGAAAAATAGACAGTTTTGGGGCAGCTTGATGTGCTGGCGTCTGAACATAAACACTACTTGAATAATATATTGAGGTCTTATATAATCTTAGTTTGTAAATAGTAGATGTTTAACGTGTTTTATTTTAAATGTAATCGTATGTTGCCTTGAATTACTATATAATATTACGAAATAGAAACCGTAGTTATGAAATAAGACCATTTGGTTTACCAGATAACTTAAACTTAATAGATATTTAATTTAATTTAAGCATTTACTGGTAAAATTCTGATAGCTTTTTTCATAGGTTATTTTTGCTGTACCAAAATGTTCATTATATCGATGTATCTATTTATAAAAATTTACGATACCGGATTATATTTAATCTAGTAGTATTTTTCATCTTGCATATAATAAGCAATACCTACTTTAGGCCCAACCGTTAAGAGAATAAGAAATGTTTTAATATAAATATAAATGGTGTATGGTTATCAAGCATATAAAACAATTGTACTTACCTACCTAGTTTCAAAATTTATGTAACTAATATGTTTTATATTAACAAAACATAATTCGTCTTCGAATTAGGTTTGCAAATAACATTTAATTTTGATGTTAATTAAGTATAAAGCAAGTTTGACTATGGTAGAATATACTTACATAAATATATCTTTTAGATTTTAAAAGTTCACATAGTACTGTTTAAAACTGGTCTTTTGTTTTGGCATTGGTTTTAATGTAACTACTAGAATTATTGCACTTAAGGGGAACCTGACAGAGATAGTATCAGTGATGAGCAGTTAGACGCTAGTCTACACGCACAACGTTATTGAGTGAGATGCAGGATCAATTATAGTAAAAAAATCGCGAAAAAATTCAGAAATGTCCTTTGGAAGATCGGGTTTTATGAAAAAGCCAATGCATAAATCAATGGACAATAAAGTTTATTGAACTTTTCGATAATTGGACTTTGTCGGTACCGACTTGGTTTTGGAGATTTTACACATCTTTTATTACTTAAACACGCCCAAAGTTAAGTAAAATTAGCAGGAAAAACTAATCTTTGTTGTCTCCTAACTTTTTAATGGGTTTTTTTTTAGTATTCTGTTTCCGTACAGACAATATTAATAATGAGACCAAACGATATCATATTTTACTTTAGATGTGCCATGTCAGACAGTGGAGTAAAACACTCCCGAAGTTTGTATGCAAAAAATGTGGACTAGGTTCACCTTAAGTAACAAAACTTAAAATTAATTTGAGTAGTTTTAATTTGATTAAAATTCATAAAAATGTCATTACTTCACAAAATGTTTTTAAACGATTTAATTACATGAAATTCCTAGGTATTTCATATATTTTGATACTCTTTGATAATTTTCAATCTTAACTTCAAAACAGAAAATGTGAATATCTCTATCGCTTTTGATATGAATAAAAACTACTTGTATTTTCTTAAAATTTACTTCCATATTGGGAGAACTGACTGTCTTTTTACCTAATCGTATCTTTAACATAAACCTACTATTTAGGACATACTGCAAAAACTATGGATTTCTGAAATAAAAATCATTATGATTATTGGTGTATAAACAGTTTTTAATTTTTCATCGTTACCCTATTCGATACATGTACAGTCACGGACTTTAATTGATAAGCCACTTGCCACAGTTCCTATTTTAGCCGTGTGATGCAAATCGGGTTTAGTCGGTTATATCTACTCGTACATGTCCAGAGTGACGACCCAAAGTCAACCAATTGCAGGGCTAGCAACCGTAACCTAGCAACAATTGTTTTAGCGTAGCGATGGTACCGTTATGATTAGTCATTTCGACATCGGGAAAACTCGCACCCACGATTTTATCCGAACGCGTAGCGTCCAAGAGACGTTCATGACAAATATGATAACTGTTGCATATAAACATAAATAGTTACGGCTACGATTCACCAAATATCGAAATTATCGTCTCTGATATTTGAACTGTCACTGTCTTTGGATAGGTTTTCAGAAATAACGAGTATTTAATGAGCTCTTATTCAAAGGAGGTCAGTATCAAATTGGATTGGATAAACTTATTCAACAGTGTATTGATTTATCATTGACAATTTATTAGTCAACCTCTATGGTTAAGACTATTTCCGATTATAAGTAATTTGTCATCTTATTTACGAGCATGCGGTTTAAGTTCGTTTTTAATCGTGTAATCTCGTGAATGTATAAAACTGCAAAATTGGAAAGTTTAATAATGGCTTATCAATTAAAGTCCGGGACTGTACCTACGTTGTTACTAGGTACCTAGGACCTACCTGTACCTAAATAGGACCTACCATAACAGAGCACAGAAATTAAATTAAATTGTTTATTCTGTAAATAGGACATAGGAATAACTTTTACACGTCATATTATTAAAAAAAATATAAAAGTTTTTTTTTTAAATCACGCTTTTATATAAATGCGCTAAAAAGAATAAAATAAACATTTCCTTTAAACTTTTTACCATCAACTTATAACGTCATTACGCAATTTATGTGATATAAAAGCTTGTTGTGAGATTTACCTCTGTAGATAAACAAGTAACTTAAATAAGTTGATCTGATTGATTTAACTTTTTAAAGTTTTCAAACTAAGTAAATACGAGTAACCTACCTACTTAAATCTTGCGACAAGCTTTCATATCATATAAATTGTGTACCTAATAAGTTAATAATGTTATAAGTTATCAGTAAAAAGTTTAAAGGAAAAGTTTATTTTATTCTTTTTAGAGCATTTAAAAGCTTGTTTAAAAAAAAGTTTTTTTACATAAAAAATTACGTTTATTTTCGCGACTTATTCTCATTAAGATTTGATACCCAGTTCGTAGGTGTGCATTAAAAAAAAATAGTCCGCTATCTTAGGTGTTCCGCCGTGTTGGATTTAGAATGACGTCACACAGCTAACCATGAATTGTCATCCACACTAAACGTGTAAGTATACAAAATTTCAGCTCAATCGGTTAAAGATGTATGCTTCAAAATTGAGTTGCAAGATTCCACCTGAACAAACATAGTTTACACACATATATTGCACGTTAAATAAAAGCTTGTAAAAAATCAGACTGACTGCCTTGTTCGTGTAGTGGTCGCAAGGGCTACTGCTGAACAAAAGGTCCTTGTTCGATTTCCAGGTCGGGCAAACTGTTATTGCGTTTTTGTCTGGAATTTCTCAGCAGCACCCCGGTGTCTGGAATTGTGCCCAGTTGGAAAAAAATGAATGAGCTAGTTGGAGAAGACATTTCCTATCTGACTAACACTGAGTGAATGGCGCAACAAACTCAAAGGTCAGTCTCTTCTAAAGTCCAGACATAACCTTAGGCACATCATGTGGAGACAATATAGATAGATAGTGCCTGTACAGGTCTTTTGAGGACAGAACCACACAAATTAGAGTGGACCAGTCCAGTCATTGCAAGCATTTGTCAGTAATCGTGTCGCTCAACTGAGAACTTCCTTGAAGACCTCAACGACTCGACGAACACTGCGTTAGCTATATTCTCATATTTTGCTTCCGCGCGACGATAATTTCATACAACTAGATAAGAAGCAAAACGAAAACACCTCATTTGATAAACATCATGACCCCATTCTCCTAAAAGGTAGACAGAGGTACCTATTTAATACGTAGTCGTACCGTAATTTTTACCCGACTACGGTAAAACAATAAGGAGGGTTGTGATTTTTATCGGTAAGTATGTGGATGTGTGTATCTTCAACAAACTCAAAACATTTACACTTACACTTACAAACGCACACAACACATAGACAAAATTAAATTCACTCTTGAAAGTTCCAGTGTTCTTTTAATTAACTTGTTTTTATCTTCTTCAGTCTTTTAAAATCACCCATTATAAGCTTGTACTTATGTAGCATTCTGGGGCCCTGGTGACTTGTAGTTGTACCACAGGCTTTGTTTCAAATTTCTATTTCAAACACCAGTCTCTCACAAATGTAAACTTGTCCACATCTAGTTTTAAGCAGACTTAATGCTTAAAACTACGAAAAAAAAGAAAAGAAAGAAGAAGATGAAGAAGTTGTGGACGAGTAGGTACATTTACTTAGGACAGACTGTCCAGTTAGGTAGGTCCAACTTCGAGAAAGAGGTCAATCGTCGAATCTGACTCGGCTGGGCAGTTTTCGGGAGGCTTCGCAATATCTTCTTGTCCCAAATACCGCAGTGTCTCAAGACGAAACTCTTTGACCAGTGTGTGTTGCCAGTGATGACCTATGGTACAGAAACGTGGTCGCTCACAATGGGCCTTATCAGAAGGCTTAAAGTCACCCAAAGGGCAATGGAGAGGGCTATGCTCGGAGTTTCCCTACGCGATCGAATCAGAAATGAAGAGATCCGCAGGAGAACCAAGGTAACCGACATAGCCCGAAGAATTGGCAAACTTAAGTGGCAGTGGGTAGGGCACATAGTTCGCAGAACAGATGGCCGATGGGGCCGAATGTTTCTGGAGTGGCATCCGCGTACCGAAAGACGTAGAGCGGGAAGACCTCCCACAAGGTGGACCGATGACCTTGTGAAGGCCGTGGGAATCCGCTGGATGTGGGAAGCACAAGACCAGGCGAAGTGGAGGAGCCTGGGGGAGGCCTATGTCCAGCAGTGGACGTCTTTCGGCTTAAATGATGATGATGATGATGATCCAAAAAGAAATTCGCTGTTTCATAGAGAAGTATAATAATACTTACGTGGGGAAAATATATGGAAACGCATTTTTTTTAATCACCGACCAAAAACTTTCAACGCAAGGGTTTCAGGATCATGTACTGGATCGATAGTAACAGCTTGCGCGTCAAATTCCTTTTTTTGTGTACGGCATCTCACAGATGACCTAGACAGGCCGTGACTGCTTAACCAGACTATCCTAGGGTGGCCTTATGAAAAGATAAGCCTCTTGCCAGGGGCGTAAAACTACGTAAATTACTAAGCGACTACATGCTGAGGGCATCCCCTGTGGGGTAGGGGCCTCGGCTCAGGGCGTCACTGATAGGGGGACAGCAAGTCGGGACAAGCTGGATCAAATCATCATTATTATTATTAGTCGGGGAGTTGCGTCAGACTCCCTGCCACCCTGTTTACTTATACCAATCTATGTAGGATATAGCGCGTCACACACATAGACAAAAGCTCCGCCCAATTCATAGAAAAATAGTTGAATTCTGTGCTGTGATTGGCCGGGAGATGCATGACGCATTTCCATATTTGGTACTGCAGATGTCCGATGCGCGCGTCACGCTGAGCGAACCTCCCCAATGAAAGCGTGGGGAGGGGCCATAAGTACGGAATACGCCGAAACAGTTAAGCCACCGACAGATTGCTGTGTCGTGTTGTATACACCTATGAAACCAATATGTTCAGGACAGTTCTTTCTTTAAACCCAGAAACTAATTTGACTAGTGTAATGTCACAAAAAACAAACACACAAAGATTTGAAATGTCAGATTACTATTTTTGATTTAATTTACGTTAAATCACACGTTTTAATTGGCTAACACTGTGTCAGTAGCCGCCACCACACGACACAACACAGTAAAATGAATCTGGCTATAAGTGAAGTACAAAACAACATGAATGACAAAGATTTCCGTAAGTATTGATTTAAAAAAAAGATTTATTGCTGGTTTTATTGTCATTATCTAGAAGGCATCTAGTATGAAATATACAAACGTTATTTATATATCTATTTTGCTAGATAAGCTAAGGGCTTGTGGCTAAGTCATATGCCGCACGGGTCGGTATATCATGTTAAGGTACGCCTGCCGCGGTTCGTCCGTGGATGGGTGACATCATATTTACATTTGGTTGGTTCCGTCTATCATTCATTAACCTATAACAGTCGTTACGGGTCGTCAGGAGCCCGAAAGTCGTCTTACCAAGGGGTTTCGTATTACCCACCAACTGTGTTATGGAGGTCAGATAGCCTGTCGGTTAGACTGGAAGCCTACTCCAATATAGTTGAGAAAAAGCTACGCAGACAATGGAGGCTGTCTTATTTTTAGGATCTCTTTCGAAATCGGAGCCTTTGAGTCGAAAATAAAGTTCTTTTCAAACTTACGTAAAAATGCTACAAACATGAGTTTATTATAGGAGTTATTTCGAAGACGGACGTAGGATAGAAAGTTCTCTATCCACTTAAATTGACCTTTTCAATTGTTGTATTTTCGTGTTTCTACGTCATTCGTCAATAACCAGAAATATATTATGAGGTATAGAAATACGACAAGAATATACACAAAAGAAAATAGGTACCTAACCTACCTAATAACTTATTATTGCGTCAATGGTATCAAAAGGCACTATTATTAGCGATGCCGACAAACCTACAGCAAAAATACATTTAACTTTTGTGTATCTTTTTGATAAAGAATATTGTTATATTAAAGATTAAGATCTTTTTCACAATTAATTCGCCTTGACGAATATGCTACAGATTTTTTATCTGAGTTTTACTAGTATGAAACATTTACAAGTATGCCGAATTACTCTTTTCTATTCATCAACTCCTGGTCATCCGGAAAAATCACTCTTCAAATATGACTACAGTAGGTACCTACACCAACACAAAAAATATACAATGAAACGAAGTTAATGAACATATCTCAAACATACATATACAAGTATACTTGCATCTTAATAAGAAAAATACTTAATAAAAACATTCACACACAAATACATTTCATAACTACACACCAAATACACAAAATTAGGCTCAGAAATGCAAATGACATACAATTACCACGCATCAGCTATGGCAAAAAAAATGTGATTTGTGTTGATTGATGTGTGTGTGCTGAATTGTATAACAAACTACCAAATAACATCAAAAATGCAAAAACTATGTCAATATTTAAGAAACACTTAAAATTACATATTATATATTTATTAAAAATAAAGGGAGCGCACCTTAGTACATAGCATACCACATCCAGTTGCGCGCATTCCGTGATATTTCCATTTTAGCTGTGTTCAATATATTAGCGACTACCCACTACTTTTTGACTATTTCTGTATGTTGTATATCTTTACTTTCTCCTTACCAAAACTGTACGTTACATCAATGTTTTTAAATTTTGAAAAATTTTCTCATGTAAGTGAAATTTCCTTCTTATAGGAAATAAAGAGATCTTTAACCCGATGTCCATCACTACTGCTTTTTTTTTTTTTTTGGGTGGGAAATCATCAAATAACTTCTCCCGCACTGGGTGGAGCGGGAGGGCGTGTCAGACTTTTACTGACTAAAACCCACCCGTGTTCCCTCAGTTGCCTGTGTGCTAGGGGCCGCGGTATCTCTTTCGAACAACCCGCACCCCTAGCAGGCATCGGCCCTTGCGGACCCCCCCATTTGGTGCTGACATCTCTTTGAGGCGCGCGTGGAACACAACGCGCCGTCGACCCGGGCTTGGTCCTTACCGGACAGCGAGCTACCCATTACTCGCCGTCCGCAAGCCCGTGCCTACGGTGGCCGGGAATCAGCCTGGGATTCCCGACGCCCAGGGCGTCTCCCGCGGCGACTACGGCCGTGAGGGCGCATATATTGCCTCTCCCTCACGTGCGCCGCCTCACTCTTCGCGAGCATTACTGCTTCGCAGAAGGAGATGACGGCTAACCATTCACTCTCGCTCCGTACCATGGCCTGAACCAGGGCCGGACGCGAGAGATCGCCGCCGCCGATCGCCTCCTCGAGGACACGGCGGTGCTCCGCCCAAGCCGGGCAGACCGCCACCGTATGCTCCACCGTGTCCTCAGGGCGATCTTCGCAATGGAAACACCCGGGCGTTTCCTCCCGCCTTATGCGAAACAGGAACCTCCCGAAACAACCGTGTCCGGTGAGGACCTGCGTCAGGCGGAAGGTGAGGACGCCATGCCGCCTCTCAAGCCACTCCTCAAAGAGGGGACTTACCGCCGCTATCGTGGCGTGCCCATCCATCACTACTGCTTAGGAGCATAATGGAAAAGGGTGATGATAATCATTTAAAAGGTTAAATCTGTAACCATCCGCAATTTTCTAACTTTTTGGCCGTCTTTTTACAATTTGCGGTAAACTATAGAAGAATACGAATAAATTGCAATACTGCTTATCCCCCATGACAAAAAGGTGATCATTTATACCCTGCAGTCTGCGCAGACAAATAGGGAATATATATGCAAAATTTGAACTAAATCTATTCAGTAGTTTTCGCGTGATGCTGGAACATACATTCAGACAAACAGACACAAATTATAAAAAAAATACGCTCCTAGACCTCACAAAAAAAAATTCAATGTACAATTTTGACTTCGCTACGATTTTATTATATTTAAAATAATCATAATATATTTTTATTTGATGTGACATCTTTGGTCCACTGGTTAGTACAAAGAACTTATTAACTAAGGGTTAGTATTTATAAAATTAATAGGTACACATCATGTTTATTTATCCCTGCCGCACAAGCAGCCGGACAGCATGTAGCATTGGTGCATCCTGTTATTGAGCTAGGGTTTTCAGAATACTGTTGCTGCTAGCCCTCATTCTGCTTATTAAGCATGGGGTCTTCTTCCTCACAATGGCATAAAAGTCGTCAGTTCGTGCTACAGCAAACATGTTAGACGCGCTGCAGAACCGGGGCAACCTCAACAGTAGGTACTCTGATGCCATTATTATATTGCACACGCAGGGCATTTAGAGCCCTCCGCGTATAGTTGATTCACAAATTGCCCGTGTAGAATGCTTGACATTAACCTCGTTACTACAACGAGCGAATCTGTGAGACAGCATGTTGCATCTGGCTGCTAGTGCCCTGCACTCACGATCCATATCCACCATCCAATCTTAGAGATCCTAGGTAACAATGTGTCCTAAATATTTAAATTGGGTGACCCTTTTTAGTGCTCGTCCATTGAGGGATATTGAGGTCTCTTAATTCAGATGTTTCCGGGGAGCAGCAAAGATCAGGTATTCACTTTTAATCACATTGTATAGTAGACTGTGGGTTATCGCATACCTTTCACAGGCGCTCAGCATCTCCCTGATTGAGCCAGCCGTTGGACCCAGTAGCACCATATCATCAGCGTAGCTTAAATTATTGACGGTAGCGCCATCTATTTTGCAACCAAATGTCAGTGATGACCTATGGCACTGAAACGCAGTCGCTCACAATGGGCCTCATAAGAATGCTGAACCTTACCCAAAGGGACACGACAGAAGAAAAACCTGAAAAGCAGCATTTGATCGAAGTATTTTGTGGTCATTTTGATTATGTATCAGTCAAAATCTAATATTAAAATATTTTATTTCACATAAACCTACATGAGCACTTATGAGAGAAGATTAGTGAGAAGCTAGGTGGATGGTTCCAATTGGTCGTTTCATATGGAGGAGAGCCGGCAAGAAACTCCACGGCTAGTCCTTTAAAAATAATTGACTTAAACAATATTTCCAAATAAGTGTTTATTGGTATGAAAGGACAGTTTAGGACTTCAACAAATCTACGGTCTACTTTGCCTATTTTTGGTTGACATTGGTGCCGATTCTGTTGGCACAAAATTCTCTAAACTAAACTAAAAATCACCAAAATTTAGTTTATTCCTGTCAAACGACGATTTCCCATTCTGAAATTGACTAAAGTGACACAACTTAACTATAATTTAGTTTGACAGCACTAAGATTGCACTGAATTATTAGTTTAGTGAAGATGGTAATTTTGCTATTCTGAGTTTGCCGTTTTTCACTAAAAATTTTGACTATATTAATTTTTCTAACTAAATCTGACTATTTTTAATCGCGATTAAAAACGTGTGGAATAAAACTAGTGGTCATGAACTAAAATTCACACCAACACTTCGACTTGAGGTGCAAAAACAGTACTGATCTTTTTTTTCTTTTCGTTTGTTTATATCTCGAAAATGGTGTGTCCTATCGCAAAAATGATGATAATTTCGACCCCCTTTAATAAACCCGCAAGCCCCATAATCTCAACATGTTGGTAATATTTTTTTTTATTTTCCAAACAAAAAGTTAAAAATTCCATATAAAAAACGTCGAGGCTGCCCCCCTGCGCACGCTTCATTCAGCTCTTAAAAAAAATCATTGCGTAGGGCACACAAGTACCACGTTGCGAAGCCAAAAGAAAAAAAACCACCTGCAGGCTTGGCACGACAACCGTAGAGATGCGTTTTGTCGACGGAAGACTAGACAAAAATGACGTTTCCGTGTAGACAGTTGTCAATTTTTCACCGAGAAACGTAGACAAGCGATTTATATTCTACAGTAGAGTAGAAATAGAAAGCGTCATGCTAAGCCTGCAAGAATCGCGATTGTCAAATTCGATTTTAGTTGTGTCAAAATTATTTTTTAGTTTAGAGATTATTTTTTGCAGAATAGCTTTAAGATTCTCATAGTCAAAAGTAAGGAATTTTAGTGATAATTTAGTTAGTTTAGTTCGGTGTACAACAGAATCGGCACCATTGACCACAACAGCGCAGGTATAACTTTTTATTCAAATAACTCCGACTCAACTAAAATACTGAAAATGAAAACATACAAGCCAGCAACAACTACGCAATAACTTACTACGCAGTAAGAATTCCGAAGGTAGTTATTTTAGGACAGCCAATTACCGGGGGTTTATAAATCAATAACATTCGTCGCCGTCTGCCCGTCTCCCCATTTCACAGACACAACACAGACACAGGTTTAATATACCTAAATCAAAACATCAAAGCTTTCACAATATTGCGAGGGTTGTGTTTAGGGTTCCGTATCTAAAGGGCGCGGTTTGACTGCTCCCGGTTGGTCTAACGTACACAAGCGTGGGTACTGAACTAGAGGTCTTGGGTACGATTCCAATGTCATGTCGGGCGAAGATTTGTATAGCTACTATAATATCAATGTGTGTAGTTTTAGTGGTGGGTGTTGGAATTACTTGAATCATTCCTTGTAAACTTAAAAGTTATTTTATATAAATCTATTTGATAGCTGTCCTCAAACACAAATAGAAGTGTCAGTAATGACTTGTGTCAATGCTTTCTTTTTTTGCCTTCCATGATGATGTGTTTTTTTTCGTAATACAATTTAATCTATTTATATCGTATAGTTACTTCGTTTTATTCCCCTCTTTCTAACAGTGGGTACGGGACCCTGAGTGCGATTCCTACTTAGGTACATCGGTTTTTCAAGAAATACAATTACGTGTGCTCATAGCACTGACCCCCATCCCCATCCCCGTTTCCACAGCAACCCTCAATTCTAGCGCGCTAGATGTGCGTGTCCTATGGAGCGAAGGCGCGGTCCCTTTGTTAGTCTATCTGCTACCATGGCAACTAACTTGTAATTGAGCACTACCTACATATTCTATCTGAGCGTTGCATTCCCCCGTGGATATAGATTTATTGTCGTGTGGGGTGGCGGAGTTGGTTGACTCGAGCCCAGAATAATAAATTACTATGATATGTTAAATTGCCGAACGTATTTTTGATGCATTATCATAAATGAAAATTAGTTCTGCAAACTCATTCAAAATCTGGCAGGTACGAAACAAAACTAGTACCAGCTAAATCCTAACTAATACAGGTTGGCTAATTCAAAAGTATTTAGCTTCTAAAACGAAAATTACCAGATATTTTCCCATAAATGTACAATGCAGGCATTTTTCGTATGAAAAATTGTGCTGGTTAAAATGCTATCGCTTTATTAGGTATTCCACAATCAGAGTAACAAATATTGTGCTTTAATTGTTCAAGATTGACCTCGACGCGTTTCTTTAGATATCCTCACCGAAAAAAGGTCAGGACTGTCGAATCTCGTGAATTTGGGGTCAATTAATGTCAACATTTCTTGGAATTGTTTGTTTTGTCTGTTAGTTTCAGAAACATTCCTCTCATTTCGATTATGTTTCACGATGCATGGCTTCTGGCTCCGTCTTATTGGTATCACGATGTGTTTTCTAGGTTAACTGAATAAGTAAAATTGATTCGGTAAATAAAAAATAAAAAACACTATTGTGATTGCCCGTCGCAGTAACAGCAGCATTTGTGCTGCTAACAGCACAAATGAACAAAATGTTCACCACTATGGACAAGAACAACCTTTGTGGAGCCACACTGGACACCTAGATTGTTTTTGTCTGACTGGTTGGTAGACTAATTGCAGCATTCTTTTTGGACAAGCTAACTTCTCCAAAAAGAATGCTGCAATTAGTCTACCAACCAGTCAGACAAAAACAATCTAGGTGTCCAGTGTGGCTCCACAAAGGTTGTTCTTGTCCATAGTGGTGAACATTTTGTTCATTTACAGATCCCCTGTGATAAAAATGGGGTTAGTCAGTCATACTGATTTATTGAAAAACAATTGGGCCGTTTTTCTATCCGTTTAAAAACTTTTTCATGGCCTTATAAATATCAAATAATTAAGTTTCCACATTTTAACTAAATAGTGGATATAAAACAATAGTAGAACAATTCACCAAATGATAATGATGGCCAAAAAGTTGTATACATAAAACGTTCCACCCTAAATACATAAAATGGCTACCTATAATACTCACTTGTCTACTCAGATGAATATAGCATTTTAAAATTATCAATTATAAATTAAACTATTGTTTTGGAAAGCTAAACTTACTAATAGCATCGTCCACTTATATATTGGAGTCCTATATTTTTGTAAAAAAATAAATCAGTACGTACTTTTATAACTACAATAATTATAATACCCGCTACACCAATAGCCTTCCGTTTTCTAGTAAGTATAACAACTTGTTCACTTATAACGGAAAACGATGAAAAACACATTTACTTATAAGTAATGTTAAAGCAGCCGATACAGTACGAGTTCATCGCACGAGAAAGATATAACGTGTAGGGACGTTTTCAAGATCAGGGTTGCGAAACAGCTGCCATGAGGGGAGACTCAAGGTCAAGGGCAAACTTCCCATGCGAAACTTGGGGTGAGCGCAATAAGTACCAATCGAATGGAGATCTTATAGCGAGGTACAATAGCAGAACATCATAATCAGCCAATATGTTCCCACTGCTGGGACACAGGCCTCCTCTCTGTGAGAGTATGTGGGCCGTAATCCACCACGCGGGTCCAGAGCGTGTTGGCATATCACATGTTTTCGATGTTTTTTAGTTCTAGTGGATGTCGGCTTCCTCACGATGTTTTCACCATTTTGAGAGCAGTGGTGATGTAATAATTATACAAAGTAAAGCGTTTTTCAATATTTTATCTATAATACGCTTTATTTACGTATTATTATTTATTTTTATCTGGTCATGTGAAACTGTTATAACGGTCTGAACTGGTATCTTTCACATTAACTTTGCTGTTTCGTGTTCTTCTATATACTGTTCACCCAGCCGCAGATAAACCTTCCACCTTCCTTTTACCGTTAATTTCAACTTCAGATTGGTACGTTCTTACGAGAGTACATAATATGTACTGTACAACATTTTTGTGTCGTGTTTCTACTAAAGTATTATTACGATCTTTTTCGCATACCAGCATGGTAAATATATATGGATAATGTAATGTAACATTAATCTACCTCACCTATCTAGCCATAATATGCATCAATGATTTGATTTGATGGCTTTTATGGTGTAGTGAGCTTCTGGATGAATGGCCTAAAAAAGTAAGAAATTGAATACAGCATGAGCTCGGCTTACCGGAAACGAATCGTGCCACACCTCTGTTTTATATAACCCATTGATATCCATATATATACATGTGTATGCCAACCGGTTGTTAAATCATTAAAATAACAAAACACCGTCAGATGTAATAACAGATAGGATTTTCGAACAACAACCCTTCATTAGTATTAATGTGGTAGTATTATGTTACACACCCTATGGGAACTTATAACAGTTGCACGATGTATTATTATAGCCAATGACAGACGCTCCCATTGGGTTTTACCCCTTATGAGAACCCATAAAGGGTTCACATAAGTCAAAATATGTTGCTTGGCAATTTCGCTACATTCACATGGGTATATAAGGTAAAAAATGTATGTTTCCGGCCAAACCCGATTTCAGGCCAAACTAGTTTGTCCTAGGCCAAACTGGTTTATTAAGCCGGGGCACGCCGATTAAATGGGTTAGGTTAGGTTAGGTTAGAACTGTGACCAAAAGAGCGCGAGCCGAGCGAGCGAAGCGAGCGGCGCCGCGGTAGCGGCCGGCGAGCGTTACTTCCAAAGGCTGTTAACGAAATGGCTAATTAAGCTAGAAACCAGTTTGGCCTAGGACAAACTAGTTTGGCGTGAAATCGGGTTTGGCCGGTAACATATCCACTGTTCATTACTTTTCTGTTATCAAATAGTTCTTGTAGTAAAGAAACGGCCAAGCCGCATATTTTGACTAAGGTGTAGAGTTTGTAAAGTTAGGCCTTGTTTGTAGAGTTAGATGCTTAGCTCTACATGAGATCTGATAACTTTTTGACAGTGTGAGTCATATGGTCACGTCTTGGCAACATCTTTCATTTTATATAGGTAGATTCTTTTACATAATATTGTGAATGACAGAACGTTGTAGGCCTTACAGACTAGATTTGTAGACGATTTTCTATGCTGTATTTTTATTCCTCTAAGTACCTGGTACTTATTGACAGGCCTGCACTAACCTCCCATACCTATTATTACTGTAATTTGAAAACATTGTAAAAGCCAATTATTTTTAAAAGAGTAACCGTGGAGTTTCTTGCCGGCTCTTCTCCATAGGAAGCGAAAAATTGGAACCGTGCACCTAGCTTCTGACGTTCCATAAGATCCCATGAAGGTTTATGTGAAATAAAATATTTTTATTTATGACATTTTACAAAATGTTTTTGATGGGTATAATTTACTCAAATTAAAGTACCTGCTTGGGGTTTGAACCCACGATCTACAACTCGTAAATCGCGGCCGCTGTTACTGGGCCATCACTGCTCACATGAGGATTACTGTATCTTAATTCGACCCATTTTACATAGGGTCCACAAAGATGCAGAGGTGACGTTGGAAATATCTCTTTCAAACACTTGGTTCGATTCACCCGTGCATTGATGCACCCCATTTTACTTTATGCTTTTGTCCCTACGTTGCACAACCGCTGGTGGTTTTCTTGCACGCTTGAGCTGCTTTTAGCAAAAATCCTCGTTACAATTCAGGGTCAGCGCTGACAATTATGATGCAGCTGTAGCTAAGGGAACACACAATACACTGAAGGGGACCAAGGATTACTTTTGTTTGAAACAAGAAGGGTGAGCCCGCTTTGTTGGATTCCGCAACCGTTCTCCTAAAACCGATTCGCCATTGGACTGTTCGTCGACAGGATGATTCATTTATTTCCGTTTCTCCAGCAGAGTTTTTTCACCTACGGACATTTCGCCGACAGAACCTTTAATTTTTTTTTAAATTTGTTTAAAGGGCTTTGTCGCTTAGCGACCACATCGCCCAGTGCAGAAAAACATAATATTGTGGATTACGATCTATCTTATAACTAACTGGTACAATTGTTTTGCCTTATCGGACAATGGAAAAGCGAGGATGGAATTACATAAGCCAATAGCATACCTTTTGTGTCGTCCTAAAACATAAATTCTAGCATTTTCATTCCGGACACACTCCAACAGGATAGGAACCACATCATCAACAACTCCACAGTCATCACAGTTTGGAGACAAAGCTTTCTTCATTAAATAATAAAACTTATTTGAAGGAATATGTCCGGAACGAAGTCTTAAGGCTATAGTAACAAGGTTTTTGTTGAGGGCACAATCTATCTATACATATAATAAAATTGTAGAAAAGTGGTGTCTGTACAATCGAAATATATAAAAAAAAACTAGCAGGGGTTGTTATTATATCGATGCCGAACCCGAGATTGTAATTAATTTTTTTTTTGTCTGTTTGTCTGTTTGTCTGTGTGTTTGTGCACGCTAATATCAGAAACGGCTTATTCGATTTAGATGCGGTTTTCACTAATATATTGTAGTAAGCTTCACTTAACATTTAGTGTTAATTTCATGTCAATCGGTTTATAAATAAAAAAGTTATGTCAATTTAAAGAATCACGGCGAACATTTGTGAAGGTATTCTATCAGAGTACGTACACGCCTCGCGCCTGCGCGTCCGTGGCTATATAAAGCGCGCTGAGAGCCGCGCCGCGATGGCCATACGTCAAATGAGAAGCATTACTGTAAAGTAAATTTTTTGCTACCCAAACGACGGTATATTATTATGTAATTCAAAATATGCTGCCCAAAAAGTCACTATTCCACGCGGACGAAGTCGCGGGCACAGCTAGTCTTTCATATAGTTCACTTTCGACGACTACCGTGAAACGGGGCTACTTTCCACAGGTTTTGGCATAGTATTGGTAATTACTTTTTTTAACAACCAAAATTAACGTTTTTTTTATTCCAACAGAACCATTGGCTATTTGGCCTTTGGCTATCAAACTCATACTAATATAAAGCCCCACAGGTCCCCCAAAGTTTTTTTTTTTATAATGTCAAAGTTACGCGCGGAAGTGGGGTTTCTTTGACAAAGCCTTAAAATGCAACATAAATCAGAGATTTAAAATGTAGGGGTTACTTGAACATCATTTTGATTAAATAATTCAATACTGTATGCATTATACAAGAAATTTAAATAAAAACAACAAGTTTTAGAAATCAATAAGTCATTTTTATTATCACTTAAGTAGGTTACAAAATTATAGGCACTTAATCATCATAGACACTTTTAAACAGTATTTTAGCGCACTGTTTAAGTAGCCCCATAAACTGTCAAAATTACCCCTACTGTTAAAGTAGCCCCGTTTTACGGTACCCTTTCCAGCTATAAAAGGTTTCTCCGACACGACGATAAACATATAACTCTTCAACTAGACCTTTTCATTTACGACGGAGAATTCGCCGTCAATCTTAAGACAAGCGATATTACAAAATGGTTTTTTTTTAAAGAAAAAGTGAAATAAATAAAATAAAATAGAATAAAACAAAATATGACTGTTTTATTTTTAATTCAAGTCAAATTATGGTTAAATCTATGAAATTAGAAATTATAAAAAGAGGTACATATTATTATGATCTTAAAAAATACTCTGTGCTACAACCATCTGTATCGGTATCGGTAGCTACGCTTGTGTTATCGACAACGGAATAATTGACATGTTCTGTTTCTATACTTATTTCATCTGATTCTGAATTAACTGTTATATTACCAGGGAATTTAATTATTTCTGCTTGTGTCGATATTGTTGCTGATTGTGCTAATTGTAATCTTAAATTGTGCGCAATTTACACTATTTTCCTAGCCCTATCATTTGTCAGTCTATTACGTTTTTTGATATGAATGTCGCTGTACGTACTAAATGTTCTCTCGCACGCTGCCGATGTAGTAGGAAATGAGAGAAAGTTTATGGCTACTTTAAACAAAGCAGTTGAGTTGCAAAGTCCTGCCCACCTAGCAATGGGATTCAATTTTTTCACCACAAAAAAAAACCTTTAAAAAATCTTGCTTTGCAATGTAATTTGCAAATTCTACCAGTACTGTGGATACAGTACAAATTTATAATGTTGCTGTAAAGATACCCAACGAGGATTCGTTGGGTATCTTTACAGCAACATTATAAATTTGTTCTGTAGCAACGATTTCTTGCCAATTATTTCGAGATATAACAAACAATAAGTAATACACAGTAATATTTAACAAAAAAAAAATCGGTATTTCTTTATTCCAAAATAAATCTAATATCAGCTCATTTTTAACGATAACCATTTTACTATTTTTTAATTTTCGTAATTTTGAAAAAAAACCAGTTTGTTTGATGTTTTTTTTTCAGCTCAGGAGATAAACCATTTTTTTACAACTCTAGGAGTGAGATCGGGCTGACAAGTCGAAGAAGGAAGTGATAAAATTAAGATTTCTAGAACGATCACTAAGAATAATGATCAAGTATCACAACAAAAGTGTTTCATCAATAGACTCCAGTGCCCAAGAGACCACAGCGTTCCTATCGGTACTGCCGATTGAATGGAAATCTACAGAGAGACAAAAAAGTACAATAAGTTACGTGGACCTATTAGTTACACGTTTTGGTTCGTACGCATCAAAACGAAGGATCAACCCCTGTGTCTGCCAGACTTTATCCGGTACAGTTGAACAGGTTTTCAATAAAAATATCACGTCTAAGTGCCCAAAAGTATAAAGACACATTCACCAATGCCAATTATAATCATGCACTTGCATCATGATGTCTAAAGACAGGAAGGCACATTGGACAGTAACCGTTACATTTGACCTTGTTCTTGCAATAAATATTTCGCACGATAAAGGTAAGGATAACGTGAGGAAGATTTTCAAAGTGGCAGGGTTACAAAGTTGCTATCGTGAGGGGAATCCTCGTTCAAGGGCGAGCTCACCTTGCGAAATTTAGGGTGAGCGCAGTAATTACTTACATTTATACCATCAACTCATCAAATATTCAGACATACCGTCTCGGCAGATGCTGTAATGACTGCCTGTTTGGTGTATCTAAAATCAACTTAATTTTGTTTATGTTTTTATTGCGAGCGGTGGAAGAGAACGGTCTCTATTAAAACTATGATGGCGCTGCAGTCGACATTATGGGATATCGACTACAGCGCCATCATAGTCTTTTTTATAGTCAGGTTGTACAAGCTCCAAGGTCTAACATAGTAAGTCAGGGACTTTTTGTTTTTATTTAAGAACTGTGATGCTTTTCGAATAGGGTGACTCTCTCTACGCTGAGGCTAGCTTTGCCAATGTGGCATCGCCTTCGCAAAGTGTGTTTGGTGGATACCGTTAGTTTCCGCTGATGATTGAGGACCCACAGTTGAGTCAATTTGGACTTGTAGCAGTATCTGGGGAATAATGTTGATTCTAGTTGATGAATTTTTGGTTTTACAAGGTCAGTTAGGTGTGATAAATCTTACGCAGTTCTGACTTTCCCTTCTTTTGACTCCATAACGTCCGGTGTAGTTTAAGCTATTGTTGCATAAGGTTTTAGTAAAGAACAATGTCCAGAATCGCCCTGTGCAATCAAAGCATCGGAATTATACACGATTATTAATCATCGATTTTATTAGATTAGCTGCAAATACTTTTCTAACACGATCTAGCTGCAAGCCAAAATGAACATTAAAACGTATTTTATGCGACTAATATCATTAATAGCCGCCATCTTTGCCAGACGTCATGTCGTGTCAGATTTTTTTAACTGTTGCATATTTTTTTAACTAAATCACATTTTGAATTTATTTCGATTATAATGCAAATATACAAGAAGCTACAATAAAATCATTCAATCACCATTCCATTATTATTATTCACTAAAAGTATAATTTAAAAAACCTACTATTCCTTATCAGTGCGTCACACTATATTTTAAATATGTAGTAAGAATAATGTTGTAGTGATAAAAACCTACATATTTCATCAAGATCATTGTTCAGGGTTTTCTAAGATCGTTTAGAAAAGTGTGTAGTTTACTCCTAACCAAACGGTTTGGCCCCATCTCAGCACCCATTAATTTATATATCATGCTCGCAAAACATTCCCATGTCGGCACCCTGTCATAAATCATTGTTAGGTAACATGAAAAAAATTGGAAACACAACATCAGTATAATAAGTAAATCATGGAGCTTTTAATTAAGGCCCATAGTATCCTCATCTCCCGTTTGTATGCTAAAGCACGACTGCCGCCCGCGCCCGCGCAGGGCACCTCTGAGCCTTTATCTCAAAATGGGGATATTCCTTTAATTAATTTACAATTGTGCTTCGGCGATTCTGTGGTACCTCTAACTATCTATTTTTCAGTGTATTTTTTTCCAAATAACGAAGCCGTTTAGTAGGAGTATGGAACAGAAGCCAAATATTGCGTGTTGGAAAATATTTTTTTACAGCAAAAGTATTAACCATACAAAAAAAGTACTTCGGGCAAAATGATCTATATGAATCTATAGCAAAATCATATATTTTTCAAATCTTCAAGACAAGCCGTTATAAATGAGCAGTAGGGTTCATAAAGTGGCCGTGTTACGCTACCAAATGGGACGTAGGCCCTTAAGGCGATTCAAAAGCCTGTCTATGTAAGTCCCATAAAAAAATATTTTACTTTGTAGCGATGAATTTAAATAGGACACTAAGTTAGCAATATTTTATCCAGTTAGAGTCCCTCATGTATAAAATTCTGATGAAGAAAGTATACCGTATTTGGTGCTTCTATACAAGTTACAATCTTCATGATTATTTAATAAGTCGATGGCATAAAATATGAGACAAGCGCTAATTCTGATTTAAAATAGAAGAAATTAATTAAAGATGACATGGATGTCATGATGTAAAAAACGTAGTTCCGATTCTAAAAATGGTTATCCGGGTTATTCTATGCACGCGTGTTTTTTTATTACGGTACCGTAAACTCGCCGAGAGCTAACAGTGTCGACCGAATGGACATCCTATAAGTACATACGAGTAGGTACGTTTTAGTTCGCACGAATTCATATCAATGGTTCAACCCCTGTGTCTGCTAAACGTAATCCTGTACAATTGAACAGGTTTTCAAAAGAAATATCACGTGTTCGTTCAAGGTAACGGATAAAAACCGATGTTTTTGAGGGGATCATTGATGTTGGTACAGTCATCAAAACAGCTAACTGTTTAACAATACTTGCTTTTGCAAGAATCGTTTAGTGAGCTAACTCACTAAACGATTCTTGCAAAAACAAGTTTTGTTAAAACAGGTTTATTTAAAATATTATGCAAAATGCTTTCTTGGATGCTATGGCCACCACATAATGCAGGACATGCAAAATTTATTTGATGATCTCACTTTAAACGTTTTTTCTATACATATGATAAAATCATAGGAAAGCAATGATTGCATAATGTTGAAATAATGGTGATTGCCATGAGGTCTGGGGATGATTCTAATCCTGAAATTATAGTTTTTAGGATTGTTGTCTGTTTGTTCTAGCATCACGCAAATATTACCGGATAGATTTTGTTGAAATACACAGATATTCCTTATAATTAAACAGAGTGTTAGGGGAATGCTTCCGAAGCCAGAACGTAGGTAAAATACAACCTAAATACAAATGGATACCAATAACCTTTCGCCTTAAATTGGTTACTTTGCATCTAACAAATAACACTTACAGTCGGTGCAAACTTGAAGTGGAAGATGTTTTCGATTACTTGTCTTCCCTAGATTGTGATAAAGGACCCGGGCCTGACTCGATCCCTCCTCTCTTTCTTAGAAAATGTGCAGTGAACCTAGCTGATCCTCTGACTACATTGTTCAATTGCTCTTCGGCTCAGGGCTTATTCCCCGATCAGTGGAAAATTGCACACATCACGCCAATCTTTAAATCGGGCAGTGTTGATGATGTTGCAAATTACAGACCAGTGTCCATTCTATCTGCTTGTGGTAAAATTATCGAATCGCTTGTTCAGAAAAAAAATTTCTCTCACTTCAAAAATGTGCTGGATGATAACCAGCATGGCTTTCGCCCCAAAAAATCGACACTATCTAATCTAGTCGAGTATGTTTCATATATATCATCTGCATTAGATGACGGTAGAGAAGTTCATGCAATATATACTGACTTTAGAAAGGCCTTCGATTTGGTAGATCACAACCTACTAATTGCTAAATTAGAAAGCATGGGTGTTCATGGGTCATTACTACGTTGGTGCGAGTCGTATTTAAAAAAATCGCTCACAACTAGTATATATCAAGGGTTTTAAATCCAAACAATGTTACATACCATCAGGGGTGCCACAGGGATCACACTTAGGTCCACTATTTTTCTTAGTTTTTATAAATGATTTGGGCTGCAAAATTGATTCGGAATACAAACTTTTTGCTGATGATTTAAAAATATATCGAATTATATACAACGAAGCTGATATTCTTCAGCTTCAGCTCGATTTAAATAACGTACACAGTTGGTGCAAACTAAATAAAATGTCATTAAATGAAAACAAATGTTACTTCATTAAATTTACCAGAAAAAGGAAAACCTGCCAATATTATTACTCGATAAATGACAGCCCACTCCAAGAAGTTGATACTATAAGGGACCTTGGTGTTTTAGTAGATAGTAGTTTGAGTTTTAGGAGTCATTACGACCAGATAATTAGTCGGGCATCTAAATTGTCAGGTTTCATGGTTAGGGAAATGAAAATTTTTAAAGAACCGATTCTGATTATTTCCATTTACAATTGCGTTATTCGTAGTATTCTGGAGTATTGTAGTACGGTATGGAACCCAATTTATCAAGTACACAATGATCGGATAGAGCGCGTTCAAAAAAGGTTTTTATATCACTTGTCTTATTCGGATAACAGGTGTCGTAGTCTGAACTCATATAATTCTAGGCTCAGTCATTATAAAATGAATTCCTTGAGCGCGCGTAGGAAATCTTTAGATTTCATGTTTTTATATAAAACTAGCTGTGCCCGCGACTTCGTCCGCGTGGAATAGTGACTTTTTGGGCAGCATATTTTGAATTACATAATAATATACCGTCGTTTGGGTAGCAAAAAATTTACTTTACAGTAATGCTTCTCATTTGACGTATGGCCATCGCGGCGCGGCTCTCAGCGCGCTTTATATAGCCACGGACGCGCAGGCGCGAGGCGTGTACGTACTCTGATAGAATACCTTCACAAATGTTCGCCGTGATTCTTTAAATTGACATAACTTTTTTATTTATAAACCGATTGACATGAAATTAACACTAAATGTTAAGTGAAGCTTACTACAATATATTAGTGAAAACCGCATCTAAATCGAATAAGCCGTTTCTGATATTAGCGTGCACAAACACACAGACAAACAGACAAACAGACAAAAAAAAAATTAATTACAATCTCGGGTTCGGCATCGATATAATAACAACCCCTGCTAGTTTTTTTTTATATATTTCGATTGTACAGACACCACTTTTCTACAATTTTATTATATGTATAGATAATAAATGGTGTAATAGATTCTCCTGAGCTTCTAGAAAAAGTGAAATTTAGTATCCCACGTAGCAGCAGCCGGTTAATTAACCGAAAGACTTTCGTCCAGCCTCATAGTCGAACTAATATAGGTAATTTTGCACCCATCTGCCGCATGCTTTCTCTTGCCAACTCCATTCGTGGGGATATAGATGTATTTGCTGGTTCTGTAGCCTCAGTTAGGACTAAACTTAGAGTTTTATTTGTATAATTTCTGTATTTTTTTGTATCGTTTTACATTTTAATTTTTTTCTTTCTTAATCTTAGTCATATTCTATGGGAAAGTTCCCATTTTGTAATTTTTGTGTAACCCTGTAGGCATTGCATTTTTTTTTTGTTAAAGTAAGTGTTTTACAAAATAATAGGCATGCAAGATTCACATCTAGTAGATGTCAATCAAAAATATTGTTTTTTAGCTGATTTTTATTGCATTTGTGATTGTACATCAGTTTGGTGAATTACAATTTTAAAAAAAAAAACTTTTGACGCTTCTGTAATTTTTCTACTTATTTTATTTTGACGGCGCTTACAAAGGATGCCTAAACCTAAACTCGCCGCCTAGGCTTGGGGTCGTTTTTAAATGTGTTTAATCTCAAATAATTGTTCATTTAACTGTTCTCACGACATAGTATACAAAAATGGTAAAAAAAAAAAAAATGTAAAAAAAAAATGATTTTTGTTGGTACTGTCTCGAGGATCACTAGCCCTATCACCTGTCTTCGTTTTCGGAAGCGTTTCCCTTACACCCTGTATTATAGATATTGCATTATGTTTGTATTCTTCTATAGTTTACCGCAAATTGTAAAAAGACGAGGCTGTAGGTTAGAATATTGCAGGTAGTTACAGATTTAAGCTTTAAAATGATTATTATCACGCGACACCTTTATTGAGCAGACCAGTCAATCATGACGTATTTAAGAACAGCTATTTTAGTCAACTTTTAACAAAACAAATAGCTTAGTGGTTCGACGCTTGATTATTGATAATTAAATTGATTTTGATTTGTGACGTTTTATAATAGTGAGGCTATTATTTGAATATATCGTTGTGTCTTTCCACTTCGACGCGAATAACGTCACGGGCGGAACCTACTTCAATAATAGATACATCCACAACCGAATAACTTGCTGTCGATTTGTTAGGCTCACTTATTTTCTACCTGCATACTAATTCATTTTGTTGATTGTACACGAGACGTGTGACTGGACGAGGGTTGTGTTTGAAGGTCAGGGGTGAGGGTCGACTTACTTGCCAGGCGAGGGGTGTGCTCGCTAAGCTGAGATTCGGCACGTGTTTTGGAGATGTGTATCTTAATTTAAATAAATGTCTCTATCATACTCGTATATTTAATTTATCCGTCATTGTTTAATTGTTTTGTTTTTTTTACCTCTTGTGGTATCGTACTTTTATTCTAGCTCCCGTCTTCGCATATAATGATATTATTAATGTACACAAAATATTGTAAAACATTTTAAAAGAGTAACGGTGAAGTTTTTTGCCCATTCTTCTTCATACGAAAATACCTTTTGGAAGGGGCGACATAATCAATTGAATATTTAATGTAAATGTTGACGTTCAACATTGCCTTTTACATATGTGCCTATTTGTGATAAATGCTTTCAACTTTGGAAAACGTCCTCTCGCTCGGTGTAGGTAGTCTGCAGAGATGGTAATCAATATTTTTGTATGAGAAAATATTGTAATATTTCAGTAGCTACGAGACTTTCAATAAAATAATAAATAAAATTCATTTAATTCAGGCAAGTTTTTACACATTAAATTAATAAATTAGTTTTTACACACAAATTAAATTAAATTTGAAATAGATATTAAATAATTGGATATTAAATTAAGTTATTATTATTATACATTCATCAGATTGATTATTATAGTTTTCTTGTAGTTGTCAGGTAGGTTTAACTAAGGTTTAAATTCAAAGAGTCATACTAAAATTAAATACTTAGTGGTCATGTAAATGGTGCGAAATGCAGTAGTCACAATGCTGTTTTTACACTTAATCAGTCTCAGATGTTCAAATGGTCAAATGTTGCTCTAAGCCTACGCAATACAGTATAAAAATCGTTAACCCTATTTTCGGCAAACATACCAGACGCGCTACACCGCCAGGGCAGATTAAGCATGGCCCGGAACGCGTTGTTGTATTGTACACGGAGGGTATTGTACGTACCCTTCGTGTACTTGTTCCAGAGTTGGCCGGTGTAGAACGCCTGGCAGTATGCCTTAAACAGGGTCACTTTAGCCTGTTTTGAGCATATTACTTTTAGCAAGCAATGCTTCGCCTTTGCCTTTCAAGATCCAGATTATCACTTAAGTCATCGGTAAAAATGTGACCTAGATATTTAAAGTTGTTTACAATTTTAAAAGGCGACCTAATGGTACAGTCAAAGATGCAAAAGATAGGTAATATAAAAAAAAAATGGGGGACGCCCTCTTTTTTTCACTATGAGTCGAAAATTCAAATCATATAACGTGTTCAGTTCGAACGGTAATTCTGATGCCATTGTCAGAGTTGGATTGCCGGAGATGGTAGAAGCTGATCCGAGTCAAACTACCCAGCAATTAGCGGCATAGTTTAACGTTACCCTACCTACAATATTGACTCATTTGTATCAAATCAATAAGATAAAAAAAAAAAACATGAAAAATGGGTGCCTCATGATTTGACTGATCTGCAGAATGAAATGCGTGTTGAAACTTGTGTTGCCTTGTTGAATCGGTACAGAAATGAAGTAATATTGGATCGAACTGTGACATGTGACGAAAAGTGAATTGTTTACGATACCGTAAGCGAAAAATGCAATGTATGCTTCTACACTATGAACAAACCAGCTCTGGCGCCATATTGTGACGTCATGCACACTTTTCTAATACTTGCACGTTTTTAGTTAAACAACAATCATATGAAAATGACATTAACAAGATAATAACGATCCACCGACTAGTTGGCCCATTTTTTACTCGTTAATACGAGCTAATATGCTTATGAGTTAATATGCTTAAAAATTAAAAAGACGGTGATTGAAGTTACATTGAAATCTTTACTGCTATATCTTTTATTATAGAATCAATTTTACAGTTTACTTTCAGTGCAATCATGAAATTAGGATAATAAGGAATAGGAACCCTTCATTTGGTCTCTTAATTAATTGGACTTAGATCCAGAAATTAAATACCGTAAGTAAAATTAATTAATACTTCTAACAAAAAAGAAGAAACTCTATAGCAAACAATTGGCAATCAAATCAAATCAAAATATTTCATTTGCCATAAACCTGCATAGGCACATGGAAACCTCAGAAGCTAGGTGCACGGTTCTAATTTATCGCTTCCTATGGAGAAGAGCCGGCAAGAAACTCCACGGTTACCTACTCTTTTAAAAATAATTGGTTTTTACGTTTTCAAATTACAGTGATAATAGGTATGGGCGGACAGTGCAGTCCGGTCAATAAGTACCAGGTACCTACTTCCATCTACAAATGTAGATTTGTAGACGATTTTCTATTCATTATTTTACGCCTTATAGACTGTAGAGTCTATAAGGCTTACAACATTCTCTCATTCACAATATGTAAAAGAATCTACATAAATAAAATGATCCTATTTAAACCAAGTGACATGATTTCCATGAAAATCACTAATAAAAAGTCGAAATTAGAATACGTCCAATTTTGGAATCACAATTTCATCTTTACTACGTGTATTTAAATTATGGCAAACACACCTTTTTTTGAAAAGACCTAAGTTTTTGCAAACATGCATGTTATTTTCTAGGATATACAGAGAAGGCAGAGTTAGTATATCAATTTCGTTGAATTTGTTTCTATCTAGACTCGCGAGGCCCCATTTTATAGATTGCGCGGATTGCCCTCTTTTGTAAAATGAAAATTGAATCTACGTCAGCTACCGATCCCCACAGCAGAACGCCTTTAGACATAATACTTGAAAATAAGCAAAGTATACTAACCTAGTACCCCAATAAGTAGGTTTGAAATTTTGAACATAGCCGATGTCACCCGACCTCAACCGAAATCAATGATCGGCTTGGCCGACTAGTCGGCCATTTCGCAGACAACTAGTCGGCTAGTCGGCCAAAGTCATAGTCGGCCCATCTCTAAACGATAATAAATATTATTGAAAATTCATTTATTATACACCAAGTAGATTTTTGCAAAACGTAATTTTCAAATGACAGTCACAAATGGAGGCCATTGACCTTTCTATTTTTTCTCAGACGCATAGTAGAAGCACAGATTACGTGGTAGAAGTATTTACGTACCTACCAATAAAATATAAAACACGAAACACGCAAATTTGAGTATTTTGAATGCCGTTATGTTAGCCTGTCACAAGCTTAGGACAAAGAAACTCAACAAGCCACATTTCGATGTTGCGCCACAAGGAAAACGTATTAATTAGGCTTACGTTTTTTTTCCGTAGGTACGCGGATATAGTTTAAAACAAGTGGTGACGAGCTCAATTCCTACGTGGAAAAGTTAGTGGCTGACACCTTGTCATTAGTAGTTGTGTTTATATTGTACCTACTTTGTAAGTCTATCCACCACTAAATTATGGTTAAGTACAATCCCTGATGAAACTTGACCCTTTTGCTGACTCTTAAGGTTAACTAACAGCAATACAAACCTTTGCAACTAATAACTATACTAACATAAGTAACATTTTCTTTTTGTTGATAAAATTAGATCTTAGAGAAGGGAATTCATTTATAAATACCTGTGCCAAACATCGAAGAAAATTCTTTGAATCATTATTTGGAACGTAAAAGGTTTGCCTGCTCTGGTTCAATGTTTTCCTAAGTGCCAGACATAAATTGCCAGACAGGTAGCGGGACGGAAGTTGCGGGGAGCGGGGGATGAACGGGAATATCATATTGTCAATAGACTTATGTCTGGCTGCCACCCCATGGAGGCCATGTTTAAAATCAAAGGGATTCCGGAGTTCCTTCTTATCTACTAAAGGAAATACCGTTGTGCGTGCACATTGTTAATTCCTTCTTTGTGATGAGAGCGCTAGTTAGTGTTCTCTTTCAGGAAGAGTTATTCCAGGAAAGTATTTCCCCTTTATGATCAGAGTGTCTAACTTTCAATTCGTCTACGAAGCAAAATGCCTAAAAGGAGAATGCCAGGAACTCTATAGAGTTTTGACCCATAAAATAAAAGTTGGTTTACAGGCATGCCAAATGTCACATTCTATTGCTGCATTATTAGTGATAAAATAAAACATGTTTAAATACCTTTAGAACTTGCTGTTTTCGTTTAAATCTAATAACAATTATTACATTTAATTTACCTTAAGTGTAGTTTAATTGTAGTTATAATAATTGTAGAAATATTTAATGAGTGCTGTATATTATTACAATGCTATTCTAGGATGTTTGACTATGAAAGTAAGGAATGACATAACACCGTCATCAAACTTAGTAATACTTTTGACTTAGGAAATAACACTATCCTGACTTGATTGGTCATAAAATAAAACAACTAATAATAATGATTGATTTTATTTTTAATACATTAAGCCCTGTCCATTAGTGACATACACGTTTACATTTACAAAATCCATTAATTCTGCATTTCTTTCTATCACACAAATTAAATCCTCTATTTGTTGAGGTGTAAAGCTACTGGATAAGTTATTATTCAAAAATTACCATTTGTTGCATTTTAAATGTTGTTCACAGACACGGGAGTGAATTGGCACATATAGGTATATGAGATTGCTTAACCTCTCGCACGTCAAGTGTTCCGATAACAATAGAATTTCTATTGTGTCTGCTAATTAGACGCGCGACCTTAATTAGCAAAGAAATAAAGTACCCAGATTGATTAGCACAGCCTTGAAAAATACAGTGCCTATAAGTATTTGCTGCACGTTTAAAATGTGGCAAAATAATATAAGCTCGACTTTCTGCAAATTCCATTGGAATCTGTAACAGATCGTCCACATCCAAGTCAAACATGTGTGTGACCTAGATCTCTTTCAGCATTTACATTTCCACAATGCTGTTCTAGCCGCAAGTAGCACTCTTGACAGATTAGAGCTTCCGGTGGAAGCTGTAAGGTAAGACACACTTATTAGTGTAAAATATGGCTGGTCAAGTTCATAGTTGTATTACCATTCACACATCACCACATAAACTAGGCTATTTTGCCTATAACAGTATAATCAAGATACTTTTAGGTAGGTGGGTATACTATTTATTTATAGTTTTTTGCAATATGGTTACAAGCCAAGCTAAGCTGCTGTTAGTACTTACACTGATCATTATTTAGGATTTTTCGCTACGGTCAAAAATACGATCAATAAATAACGTAGTATCTACATACCTATTGCAACGATTTCCATTTTGCAAAAAAAGTTTGCAGTGCAGATTGAAATTAAGACACAACATGTCTTAGCATCCTGTTGACGCACAAGCGACAATTTAAGCACCTCAACATCGTTAACCAAGTCAAGCAATGTTTAGAGTGGAAGCAATGATCAGAATCTGTGGCAAGTAGCAAAAAGTCGTCGTTCCAGTCCGTGTACAAAAGCAAAAATCGTTGTGAAAATATACCTGTAATAATTGTGATCGCGAAGAGATTAGGGAGCGTAAAATACAAACAAAAATGCAAAGGTAAACAGAACAGAGCAAATGTCAATAAATGATTTTTTGACATTGCTACTACCTCGTCAACGACGTTTCGTTACACCTAATGACCTACCTACTAATGCTCAAATGCGAAAGATTTATTATAACATAAATTCATAATAATATTACATCGGTACATTATTTTCTTTAACTATACTGGGAGTATTTAAATCAAATACATATAAAAATCCGTTCATAATAAATTAATAGATGTCGTTTTTAAATAACTCGTTTTGTTCCGCGTGTGTGCGCGTTACTAAGTAACGCGGATGGTTGCGACAAACACAGGAAATAGGCTTTGGGTTTTTTAATTCCTTTTTAATACAAACTTTTTATCCGCAAGTGTAACATAATAACAGCTAAGTAACAAAAGGTTATATTTTCATACGATAATTTTGATTAAGTTACATTTCCTGTAAATTGATAAAAGGTGGGGCGGGATCTGGCATTGTCTTTTATGTCTACACAGTAAAATGCCTAAGCTGTAAATCGCCAAGAAATCAAGTGTATACTTTACCTAATATATATATAAGATGTTGGCGAAGATGAATTGTGATGCCACCGTGAGAATCCCAATATCTTAAAAAAAATCTCTCAGATAAACCCTAGAACCTAGTTGGTAAATTGCTCGATAGATCTAAATAACATACTTTTTTTATGGGGTACTGTGTTAAATGTTACAACATAATAGGTGCCCCTTGTTTCAAACGTATATTAAAACTACACTTTGCAAATAAGTAGCAACAACAGCATTATAATATTAAAGATAAGAATGCTTTGGAATATGCTGATCCTGCTCATTAGGACAATCTAGAATCTAGACAAAATTAAACTAGTTAATGATTTCATTACATAATTTATTATTTTTAATGACATTTCTACAACCTATGATTACACGCTGATACATTTTATTAACATGTTAGGAAAAATCGTCTGCATAATATTTAATTACTTGTACATATAGTAGTGTAGAAATTTTATTCCAGGTACATCGTCTTTACATATAAAATTTTGTACAAAATATTGTAAATCATTTTACACTACCGAAATGACGACACATAGAGAAAGAAGTATGAAAGAAAAAGACATGTTGCACCGAATCCAAATAAATAAAATGGGATAAGGGCAAGACAATGATGAAGTATAAAGTTACTTTGTCCATTCTTCTCCATAAGAAAATAACTGTTGAAACGGGCAACTATTCTATTCTGCCTTTTAATGACCTCCTTGTGATTAATTATAAAGTTAAAATAACAATAGCATCCGCGACAATATCAAAAACATAATCAGTAGAGCCGAATATAACTTTTAAAATATGTAAATAGTTTATTAAACCAATCACAGTTACAAACACTAACTCCACATATCTGATATATCTAATTTACTGCCGGGAGTACGTTGCCTAGACACAAGTGGCAAATCATTTTGTTTAAAATCTAAATGGTGGTAATAGTCTTCAAACTCATTGATTTTATTGACAATTCTACCATAAATAACATCAACCGCTTCTGAGGCGTAAACATAATCTAGATGCGTAAAGTCGTCTAAGAATATTGACTCATTTACGTTTGGAAGATTCCGCCTTAGTATTTCTACATCCATGGTGTCCGACAACCAGTCTTTAGAACTATAAAATAACACCACAGGTACTGTGACATACCTTAAATCATAATCAGGCGGCGTTATATCTCCATAATTGTTCTGATTTTCGTCTTTGCCATAGTCGTACCGACAGAACCGATGTGACTGGACTAACTGTCCGTAATGAACGAACTGCAACGTTGACGAACCAGTGGGCGAGTGTCCTAATATAACAGATAAAAATGTCTCATTTATTTTTGTTTCATGTCCTGTTATTGAGAACAAAATATTATCACATTTTCCTGACATAACACTGCATATAAATGCTGAAATTTTATTAAAGAAATCGATTCCTGCTGAATACGCGTTAAAGTCATTCAGTATGTATCCCAGTATATCGTGAGCGGGTGAAAACATTCTGACTATCGGGCTTTTAACGTGACCCATCCAGGCTTCCGGCGCTAGTGAAAACATAATTTTGATTTTGTAATTGTATTCAGGCTTCATCGAACACAGGACGTAGCCAACTGTAGTGCCTTGTGAATGTCCAATGTAGTATACACGATCGTTTTCCGTCAGTTCCAGGATGTAGTCAATCATGGCGGGTAGGTCGTACAGCGCAATCTCTTCCCACGTAAACTTCCAGTATTCTGTCATACTGGAGTTCAGAGTCGTGTGCATTTGAGCGTGTTTGTTACCTCTTGAGTTGCCCATCCAAACATCGAATCCTTGGTCTGCGAGCACATACCCGAGCGCTTTGTCCGGTCCCATTAACACCCAAGTGTCTGAACTTTCTAAGATACCATGCATTAGAAACACGACCGGCCTTGTTATTTTTTGACGGTTTGGTATTCTATGAAAATTCAATATATATCCGTCCTCTGTCCTCACCGTGTGTTCTTCGAGATGATATCCATATTTTCGCGCCAATTGTTTGATGTTCAGACGTGCGTCCACGGGCACGAATGTGTCATGTGTTATATCCATTATATTCTCCAGTAAATCCCATAAGCTCCGATTATCGAGGGCCGCAGTTAAACTGCTAATCAACAATAGTTTAAGATACATTTTAGTAATTTGCGGCCAAATGTGCGGCGACTGCACAGTCTGTATGTGAAACAATGCGGTCATCGATATCAAAATACATTTTTCTAAATCCTATGTTATTAAACTTTACCCCATTGTTAATTGCTATTAATCGATTTTCTTAAGACTTGTGGTTCGTGTCAGCACACTTCATGAAGTCTCGGTACATGCGTTTGACGTAGTTCCCGAACGTCTTACAAGTATATAAAACACTGTCAACATTTTTCACTATTTTTCTTTCCAGTAATACAGGAAATTAAACATTGATTTCCTAAATTGTGTTGTAACGAAAGAGTTACCGGGGATTAGAAACGGTTATCAAAAAAACATGTATGTAATTCCCATAATCGAAAATCATGTGGAAAAGTGCGATTTCATAAAAACACTTCCATGAAACACACACTTTTAACGAGATGAATTATTCATTTTCTGGCGGCGACATCTCCAATCTGCGGTCGCGGGACTACTTTTAAAGAGCCGACAAAAGTTTGAACTTCGTTACCCCTTCGCCATTGTTTTTTTTTAAGTAACTGCACGCTATAGTAGGTTGCTTAAAAAACATGATATATTTACTAGCGCCCTGAGAGTTCCGACTCAAAGTTGTGCTCGACTGCCTAAATTTCCATTTCTGGATTGAACGACCAAGGACAATGTCAAGAATCGGCTCGAATCTTGTAGCGTCTGGCAGACTTTCTATAATAATAATAATTCATAAACCTCGTGAAAGCCGAAAAAGATAAGCAGATCAAGTATCTTGACCTGGCACGCGAGGTTGTCGACATGTGGGATGTGGATACAGCAGTCATTGTGCCGATAGTCGTGACGGCCAATGGTATTATAGCCAAGAGCCTCGACCAACACCTCAGGAGGCTCTCGTTAGGCAGCTGGATCAAGGGCTTGATCCAGAGAGCAGTACTACTGGACACGGCTCGCATTGTCAGGAGGTTCCTCTCTCAGCAGCCCTGACCACCGGTAGCTTGGACCCTGTTCCCGATACCGGTGGGCTACTATTTTTTATATTTTTAAATGTTTTGATATATTTTATATTCTAATATTTAAAAATGTATTTTATATGTATTTAATGGAATAAAGGAAATAATTCATAATAGAGAACAGTAAGAATTATACAATTTAGATAACATTTTCAGCAGGACACCTTTAAAAAGTCATTTTAAATAGTTATTCAATTTATCAACACAAATCATGGCTACAATTTAAATTAGAATAATATCGATATGAAGCTACGTGTGTATTTGTTACTTACAACAGTCGTAACTCGTAACTCATAATTTAATAGCGTTTAGTTATACAAAGTGTAACAGAATAAACGCAAGTCCTGAAAGTGTTTTTTTCATAATTGACTACTAAATCGATTTCAGTAATTTTAAATAAAGTTTTTTTTTTTTCAAAAATTTATTATTTGGACATACCTACCGCCGGTGGAGCCAAAGAAAGTTCAATATTATTTCAAGGCAGGCAGTAACACTCAAAATGCATAAAGTGCTGGGATCAACATTGTTTTCTTAATAATAGCAGTTAGCTATAAAAAAGTTTTGGTCATTCCATTATGCTTTTAACTTAATACTCTAATTGGGTATGAGGTCTTGCGTAATGTTACACGTGGTATTTTTTGATATAGCTAGTTACGTTGAATATAGTTACAATTATTTCATTAGATTATCGATACTGTTTAGAATAGTTTATTCTTAATAATGTAATTATAGTGCTGGCAACAATTGATGTAAAACTTGAACTTTAATTTGTCACTTTGTGTTTAGTGTTGTTTATTGTAAGTTTTCTAGTCTAGGTATTTTATATGTTTATTTTTACTTTAAAACATATACATGTCCCATTTCTTCTCGTGGGTGTCGTGGAAGGCGACTAAGGGACTTACTAGAGAATGGGCAGCAGCGTTCTCTATGCATTTTACTACCACCATACTGCGCTCGCCGACCCGCCTGCCAAGCGTGGCGATTATGGCAAACCCCCCTTTTGGGGGAGGCCTATGTCCAACAATGGACGTCTTTCGGTTGAAATGATGATGATGATATACATATAAGGACGATAATGTGCCAAAACTGATTAATTTAATTAATCATTTAATAGTTTATTTCATGTTATTGTTAAAATCAAAATATTAGGTGGTCAACTTTAAAGCCCTTTAAGTTTTTTGGTGTACTTCTAATAGAAAACTAATTATACTATCTAAGTTTATATAAGACACAGTGTCTGGATTATTTTGAACATTTGGGAATTAGAGGGTTAACACTAGAGTTGTTTACGAGTTACTTAAAGTGGCGAACACAGGTTGTTAGAGCGGATGGTTGGGCCAGTGACGAACTGCCGATAGAAATGATAGAATAGAACACAGGTTGTTAGAGCGGATGGTTGGGCCAGTGACGAACTGCCGATAGAAATGATAGAATAGAACACAGGTTGTTAGAGCGGATGGTTGGGCCAGTGACGAACTGCCGATAGAAATGATAGAATAGAACACAGGTTGTTAGAGCGGATGGTTGGGCCAGTGACGAACTGCCGATAGAAATGATAGAATAGAACACAGGTTGTTAGAGCGGATGGTTGGGCCAGTGACGAACTGCCGATAGAAATGATAGAATAGAACACAGGTTGTTAGAGCGGATGGTTGGGCCAGTGACGAACTGCCGATAGAAATGATAGAATAGGCAGTATTCTCGGACCGACCTTGTTTTAGTTTACATAAACAACCTTTGTAACACAGTTTCACCAATGGGAAAATAATTTCATTTGCTGATGATACTGCATTACTTCTTTTTTGGTGACACGTGGGAGGAAGTTTATAAAAACGCTCAAAATGCTTTCAATCAAGTGTCTACGTGGCTTAAACACAACATCCTAACCTTAAACGTAGATAAATCTAAGTACATGACCTATACACTCAAAAAGCAAGACCTACCCTTTCCATCATCTCACACAATTGCAACTTACCATCCCACAATTCATGTAATGGTCCGCGTTTGTCAAAAACGAACACCATCAAATATTTAAAATAAATTTCCAACACCACATGAGGCCACGTTTCCTAGAATTCGGAAACTTATTTATATATTTAAATCTCTTCGGCATATTGCTGATACTCCTATAATTAAAACTGTTTACCTCGCATTGTGCCAATCTTTACTGTCTTATTGTATAACTTCTTAGGGTGGAGCCAATAAAACTTACCTACTGAAACTGAAGAGATCCCAAAGAGCCATATTAAAAGTTAGTTTATTCCTTCCTATACGATACCCTAAGTTTGAGTTATATCAGCGCTGTAAGGTACTGATAGTTAGACAACTTTTTATTATACTGACACTTGACATTTACTAAGAAGCATTCGGAACTTTCTTACGACACCAAAACAATCTCCGGTAAGAGAAGAATCACCGAAGTCTGCACGACAAATAAATTTCAAGTTTAGTCCATTATTTCTACGGTTTCCTGAAATCATATTTATATAACAATATGAAAAAGCAGCTACTGACCTATCCTCTTTCTAGGGCAGAATTCAAGAAAAAAGTTTGTTTGAGGCTTCAAGGCATTGATTACAATGCAATAGAACATTTATTAAAACCCATTAGGTAATGTTTTATAGTACAGGAAGAAATACAATTAACACACACATACCCACCACACCATCACCTACACTCTCACAGTCACACACCCACACATATACACCCCAAAATTAATATTACGCCACTTTTTCCATCAGAATTGTTTCAATTGTTTGATTTGTGTTTTAATTTTCCATTTTGTTTTACGTTTGTTATTATTAATTTGTAATAGTGTTTCATTATGTACAACCTGCATGTTTATTTAAACAGTAATAGTCATAAGTGAGTTGTCCTAGGGAGGGTAAGCCTGGTGATCTGTAATACAGGTTTTACCTACAATAGATACCATTCTCTATTAAGTGTTACTTTGACTTTGTACTGTGTTTGTGAATATGAGAGAACAATAAAGAATATTATTATTTAAGTTGTATAATTATTTTCCTTATTTTTTATGATACATATGTAGTTCATTTTTGTCGGTTCTGGCTGAGTCTTGTTGGAAACCTTGTCATTCTCCTTTCGTCAATGCGAAGACAATGAGGGTCATTGTTTCTCTTTTGATCATGTTCTGGCAGTTTGAGTAATTTATGCGGCCTACCCAAATGTCCTTTCTTTTGGTATTGTTCGTCGAATCGTTGAGGTCCTAAAGTTCTGAGTTGAGCTGCACCATTAGTGACAAATGCGTGCAATTATAATAATGCTGTATATGACTACAAGGCCTCATAAATTGAAAGATTTGTCACCAACTTATTGCCGTCGTTTAGAAACTAAGACGGACCATCCATAAGAGTTTTAATTAGAACATTCTCATATCGGAATCCAACAAAATTCCTTAATATGTTAACAAAGTTTTAAAGTTTTCGCATTATAAAACCTTGTCTAATTACTGTCGACCGTAGACGTATAACATTATTAAAAACATACTTAATTTGTGTTAAAACATATTTCCAGTTTTGAGTTACGGTTTCCAATTATAATTTTCTGTTGCTCGCTCGCATAATTTTTCGGTCGTTGTGCGTAATAGTTATTTCAGGAGGTAAATTTAGAAACCTAATTGTAAAGCAATTTGCCTTTTTTCTCCGCATATTCTAATCACAGCTGTTTTGATTTTTCTTTCACAGTTGTTTGAAATGGCAAATTGATGTAATATGTCAGTTTTCTTTTTATTATAATTAATCACAGGCTAATATTTAGTTTCATCTGTCCTGATGTCTGTCTGTAATACAAGATACAACTGACCCACTTCCTGTTTTCCGATTGAGCTGAAATGTTGCATGCATATGTTAATCGGAAGACAAAGCAATATCACTATGATGTAGAGCTGATCCAATGATGGAGCTAGAAGGTCACAATTTAGAAGGCGGCTATGGGAACTCTGTAATAAAACGACGTAACAAAATCAATCACACGAGTTTCCGCTGGTTTGATTCGTCTTGACAAGTGGGTTTACTGCTTGATTTCGATGTACCACAATTTTGAATAGCCATTAGGTCGAACGTACGTTTCGCCGAAAAGCCAATGCAACGGTAGTCCTATCCATCGAATGTTTATTGGCTCGACGTGCCAGTAAGTTAAAAACAAACCAGTACCCAACATTACTAATATTTCACATTACAATGCATATTTTATTATTTTAGAATTATTATTAAAACAATTGATTTTTGATTTGATTCTCAATTAATTATATAAATCCGAACATACAGATAGTGTAGTATTTAATAAAAGCTTTATTGTTGGAATAGCTCTTTAAAAAAATCTATAATATTACCGTCCGTGCTGAGTCACTTCACAAAAACTGAATTTGAAGACAAGTGCGCACGTGAGGGAGAGGCAGTATATGCACCCTCACGGCCGTAGTCGCCGCGGGAGACGCCCTGGGCGTCGGGAATCCCAGGCTGATTCCCGGCCACCGTAGGCGCGGGTTTGCAGACTTCGAGTAATAGGTAGCTCGCTGTCCGGTAAGGACCAAGCCCGGGTCGACGGCGCGTTGTGTTCCACGCGCGCCTCAAAGAGATGTCAGCACCAAATGGTGGGGTCCGCAAGGGCCGATGCCTGCCAGGGGTGCGGGTTGTTCGAAAGAGATATCGCGGCCCCTGGCACACAGGCAACTGAGGGAACACGGGTGGATTTTAGTCAGTAAAAGTCTGACACGCCCTCCCGCTCCACCCAGAGCGGGAGAAGTAATTTGATGATTTCCCACCCAAAAAAAAAAAGACAAGTTTAACTAGTGAATGACCTTATAACTATATCTATACATTATTTTTAGTATATGCGAAACCTGAGTATAGTTTGTTCAGAATAAGTAACTAAGCCGATTCCAATTTTTTTTACACCATGTGATATTTTTTTTTCTCAAAATAGTTTTGCAAGTGTGATGGAACTGTCATGTGTAATGAGTATGAGATCTTAACGTGTGTGTGCACTATGGTTACAGGTTGCGATGAAGATGAAACATTCAAACATGAGGACGATGGTACTGGTCCATCATCGAGAACTGACGAAGGCTGCGAGGACGCTGCCATGTCAGGAGAGGCCGTGTTAGATGACAACACCGGACACTCCCCTTTACCGTGGCCAGGCGTATAAAAGGAGGAAGCCTGCGTGGACTCGTCAAAAAGTAGAAAGGCACAGTTGGCACTGTTCGCAGACGACACAGCCGTCTACTACTCTGGGATAAGACAGGACGCGATAGCCTCCGCTCTTCAGACCGCAGTCAACGTGCTTGGCACGTGGTTTAGAAAGTGGTGGATTGAAGTAAATCCGGATAAGAGTCAAGCGATTCTCTTCTAGAAACCGCGGCGCTTTAGACCTGCCCCCCCCCCGTCCCATTTCCTTGTTCGGCAAGCCGATCCCTTGGGAAAAGCGAGCCAAATACCTTGGTGTGACCATGGATCAGAAACTCTCCTTCGCTGAGCACATAAAGAAGGTGCGCTCACTCGCCGCCGTCGCTCTCGGTAGGTTTCACTCTGTTCTGAACGCACGCAGCAAGTTGTCACTTAAGTGCATGTTGCGGATTTACACGGCGTGCGTAAGGCCCATCATGACATATGCGTGTGCAGTCTTTGCACACGCGAAACCCCGATTCATCCATAGGATGCAGACCCTCCAGAACCGATTCCTCCGGCAAGCCATAGGCGCCCCATGGTTCGTTCGGAACGAGATCCTCCATCTCGATCTGAAAATCCCCACTGTCACTCAGTTCATGAAACGCAACTGTAAGTGTTTCTTCGATAAAGCCGAGAAACAACGCAATCACTTGATTGTGAAGGCCGCCACTTATGTCCCCAGTAGGATTAGCATTGTCCGCCGGCCGAGACATATATTCCCATTAAATAATAATAATAATTGCTGTCCCCCTATGATGCCCTGAGCCGAGGCCCGAACCCCGCAGAGGGTGCCCTCAGCGTGCAGTCGCTTAGTTTAACTAGTTTTAAGCCCCTGGCTGGAGGCGTAAGTTTTTTTAATGGCAGCCCCAGGAAAGTCCGGTTAAGCAGTCACGGCCTCTCAGGGTCAACTGCGAGATGCCCTACAAAAAAAAATGTACTCGTCCATTTTGCCTGCGGTCTTAAACATTTTAATCGTCGTGTAACTTTTCCAGTTGGTAATTAAAATTATTTTTTTATCGTTTTTAATGTTTTATCTATAAGAATATTTGATCTTATTTCAGATTAAATATTTTTTTTTCGAGTAATAGCGTACGGCATGTTGGATTCATTCACAGTAAATAATAAACAGCCCAAAACTAAATCAATTTTGTCCCGCCCTGACAAGAGTGACAAGTATTTAATGCCAAGAGACTAAAATTGCCTTTTTTGAAGTGAAACTTCTTATGCGACTTCCAACAAGGTTGCGTTAAACGTTTAACGCAACCGACGCAACAGAGTGAGTCGGTTTCACTTCTTCCGCGCGGAGGGACTCCACGCACTTTTTGAAGTGAACTTCTTATGCGACTTCTAACAAGGTTGCGTTACACGTTTAACGCTAAAGGTTGCGTTAGACGTTTACGCAACCGACGCAACAGAGTGAGTCGGTTTCACTTCTTCCGCGCGGAGGGACTCCACGCACTTTTTAAAGTGAAACTTCTTATGCGACTTCCAACAAGGTTGCGTTAAACGTTTAACGCAACCCACGAAACAGAGTGAGTCGGTTTCACTTCTTCCGCGCGGAGGGACTCCACGCACTTTTTTCTCTTTTTTGGGTTTCATATTTGTGAGATCAAGAAGTGTACTGTAGTACCTACTTAGTATTTGGTATGGTAGTTCTGTAGGAACTGAGTTCTGCTCGTTCGCATATTCAAGGATACAAATTCAACAGAGAAAAATCTAAGTATGACTCACCTTTTTCTGCCGCTGCGGCCACTTCTCAAGCGTGGTCGTTCCTTTGGGTGGAATGTTGATCACGGAATCCAGCGCGAGTACAAAACACGGTAATGCACAATTTGTCCTATGTTTAGCAATTTCACTCACGGAATTCAAATTCAGATTGTATTCAAGCGAGCAATGGCGGCCGACTACTAGTCCGACGTTTATGTGACACATAGCTGTTTCTTTTTAAACTTAGTAGGCCAACTGGACTACTAAGGTAAAAAGGAACAGCTCTGTGCACAACTGTTATAATGTGTTATCATTATGACTTCTGTCATTGCAAATAATAAAATTAACTATAATAGTATTGGTGGTACGGCACCTTTAGTGCCCAAGCACTGGGTCCACACCCTAATTACACTTGGCCAGTATTTCGAACCAAGCATACAGCCAGCGTCAATAATATCGGGACAAACAGACTGTTCAAAATGATCTAAACAACTATGAATATGAAATATTAACTCAATGACACAAGGAATATTTCTGATTGAAGACAATACAGGACAAATGTCATTCTGACAAGTTGAGATATAGTTTAATTTTCTTAGTTTTTGAGATCATTTTGAACAGTCTGTTCGTCCCGATATTTTTGACGCTGACTGTACAAGTCGGAGCGATTCATTATATTGTCTGGTCGTCAATGATTTAACTAATTCAATAAATCCAATTTAACTCAAAGGTATCCTTCATTACTATGTGGAGCTTTTAAAATGAACTTTGAGTGATAACATAGACTACAAATAATAGGTCTTTACCTATGAAATTGCCGTTTTGTATGAAAAAAATTAAACGAATTTTTTTCATGTACTTATTTTTTATTTGTATTAATCGAAGTAATCACCCATGCAATCAATGCATCTTTGCCATCGCAGTGGCAGTTTATTGATGCCCTTCTTAAAGAAATCAGCTGGACGGGAGGCAACAAATTCTTCAAAGGCATTTTGTACTGCCTCTCGGGTATTGAATTTTTTTCCCGCCAAGAAGTTATCCAAATTCTGGAAAAAGTAGTAGTCTGTAGGCGCAAGGTCTGGTGAGTAGGGCAGATGACGGAGAGCTTCCAACCCCAGTTCTTGCAACTTGGAGACCGTCTGCTGTGCAGTATGAGGTCGCGCGTTGTCGTGCAGGAGCAGCGGAGACGAGCGATTGACCAATGCTGGTTGGAGATGTGCCAGCTTCTCCATCATTGTGTTCAGTTCTTCACAGTACACATCTGCAGTAATGCTCACCCCGTTTGGTAAGAAGCTGTGATGAATCACACCGGCGCTAGACCACCAAACAGTGACCATCACTTTTCTAGGGGTAAGTTTTCGTTTAGGGCATTGTTTAGGTGCTGAACCAGGATCCAACCAACTTGCTGAGCGCTTGCGGTTATCAAACAGAATCCATTTTTCATCGCAGGTAACAATGCGGTTCAAAATTCCTTTATTTGTGTGTCTGTTGAGCAGTGCAAGGCACGTCTCGACGCGTACTTCGCGCTGACGATCATTGAGTTCGTGGGGCACCCATTTGTCAAGCTTTTTTACCTTGCCAATTTGACGCAAATGGACCAATATTGTTTTGACGCTAACGTCGAAAGCTGCTGCTAATTCAGCCGTAGATTGTGTATCATCAGCTTCCACAATCGCCTTTAATTCGTCATTGTCGACCAAAGTCTTCGGACGACCGCGAGGTTCATTTTTCAGGTCGAAATTTCCAGAACGGAAGCGAGCAAACCAATAACAGGTGGTGCGTTGGTTTGTAGTGTTAGCTCCGTAAACGTCGTTGATGTTGCGTGCCGCTTGTGCCGCGTTGCTGCCACGACGGTACTCATATTCCATAATTACTCGAATTTTTAACGTATCCATGATGACGAAAAAGATTGAAATGCGATGAAAATGTAACACTAATCAATAAACAAATGACTACTTTTGGAAAAAAAAAAACCATGTTTTTAAAATAAAATTAATTTGAAATTAGAATTCTTACCCAAACAAAAATTATTTTGATTTGAAATGGCCAGTACTGCAAAACGGCAATTTCATAGGTAAAGACCTAATATTAGGCACAGGAGTAGTCATTTTTAAAGATTGCATGCTTGTTCCTCTCAAACACATTTGAAAACGAAATCCCGAAGAGTACGCTCTTCAGGATTTCGTTTACGGATTACCGTTTCATTCCATTTTTTTTTTTTGGTAACCTGGTAAAACCAACGTCTTACTATTTCAATAATGAATTTTGGTATTTAACAACATCCTGTTAACTGTTACCGTGAGTGAATACGTTTTTATGTTACTTTGGTACTTCATTCCTGAAAAAAGGCCCAGCATTCAAGCTAACCAGAGCGGTCGTTGCGTAAGACTAATTACTAACAGTAAGAATGGCTTCTATTTTGACAGCTCAACAACATTCATTGTTTTATTTACGTTGTTGAGCAGACATTGTCGAACATATTAAGAAATGGATTAACCATATCCTTCAAAATAATTCAGATTCTGATTGATAGTGTGTTACGCAATTGGGGTGCAGTAGCTAGCAGGAACTAGTGAGGTATAAAGAGTCCAAACTTCCAAAGAGGTACACACTATTGAGCGAGCCAAGCCGTCTCCAACGACGCGCGTGCGGCGTGAGTCAAATGAGCTAACAGTCGGCGTCTGAGTCACTGAGCTATAGAAGAGCTAGTGAGCTAGAAGAGTGATATAGCTCTTTAGAGTGAAAGAGCTAATCACTCTTTTTCCCTTTTCAGTGAGCTATTTCACCCATGTCTAGTCTCATTACTTGTCACAGCGATGCCATAGTGTCACAGACACTAAAGGCATAGACAAGTAAGTTACGTGGGGTGTAGACATGCGGATTACAAAAAAATATTTATTCTTTTATGTATTTTACACATATTAACTTACATTTATATAATATTTTATTGCTGTATCTGTCCGTGACATCACTGTGGGCCCTATCAGAATACCAGCGCTGCGGCACTTTTGAAAGGTCCCAGCATCATGCTGAGGTAGGGGCCTTTTGGCCTCGTACAGGACTTTGTTTTTTATTTTACTTTAATTTTTTTGTTAAGCATATTGCATAATGTTTGTGATATTCCTGTGCGAGTCTAATATAGTAGATTATTATACAAGGGTCGAAAGAAATCAATTCCCATACGAGGTATTTAGAAGCCCGAGCACAGCGAGGGCGGCTATAGTCCGAGTAGGAATTGATTTCTTTCACCCGTGTTAATCACTCTACTTTTCATTTCGAATTTAAGGAAAGTAAAAAATAGTAGTTTTTCTAAAATATTTATTGATATTAATAACATGAGTAGTACCTATTTAAAATTTATTGAGAAGTTAGAACAATTTGTGAAATTTAAAGTTACATTTTTGTTTGGATTATGTACGCTGTTTGATATGTTATGACAAATTTGGCTGTGCTGAATTTCTGTAAAAGTAGGAGACTCCAGTATTTGATTAGACGGTGGAATCCATGGCGCAGACACCCTTGAAGTAGTTGGTTGAGGCTCAGTGGGGCGTAAATTTACAGTCTCAGTTAATTTGTTTGAAATTGTAGTTTTTTTTTGGATAGAATCCTCAATGTAGCCTTCCGCGACTGTGCTGGATTTCCAGGGACTTCATTTAAAAATGTTTCCACTTTGGAAGAGGTGAAAACCTTCGATTTTTTGCTCTATAACCCCTGAGACTGTCTTTTCAGAAACGATGTTAGAATAAGGAGTCTTTTCTAATCGATATTTTTTTTACTTTTATTGTACTCTTGAGCATTTAATACCTGCTCCATAGCGTAGAAGGCTTTATTTTAAAAGATAGTCCATTGAAGTATGTAAGAAATACACTTTCGGAAAATGATTTTATTTGTCTTATCTGCTCGCCACTTCATAAAGTCATTGTATGTATTTAAGTATCTTTCCTTTGAAATTTCTGGCAAAAGATTTTCGATAAGTGTGTTTGCACAAGGCAAACACACTTATCGAAAATCTTTTACAGAATCTGGGGTCAACATTTCAGAATCACTTGAACTCATTTTTAATAAAATATCAGTCTAAATAAACCGAGATTTCGATACAGCCTACAGAGTTAGTATCCCGCCAAATTAAAATCAAATCAGTCAGTCAATCTATTTCAAATTTTAACTTTGGAACACACCCGCGTCGCGGGCAGACCTGATTACCTTTTTTTTTTCATTCGCACTGGCTGTTTATACACTCACAAGACCGCAGTTTTTTTTTCGCCGACTGCCTATCCAAATTTAGTTCTATTTTTAAAATTTATTCCCACCCTAGAGCAAGCAGGGAAGCAATTACTATGAGTCTTTCCCGCCCAAAGGAAGGAAGTAGCATCTTCCACCCGCTACTCGGATCAAACAAACACTACTTTCAGAGTATGAGAAATGAAAAATACTTTTTCTTTTTCTTTCTTTCTTTTAGTATGCATACGTGCTTAATTACATATTTATTACACTACTAGCTGTTGCCCGCTACTGCGTTCCCGGTACCTTCGCGGCTGTGTGCACAACATTTTTTATTTTTTTTTATTGAAAAACTTTGCCCCACACTAGGAATTTCTCCTGTATTGTGGGTGCGTTTACAAACATTTAAACTCACGTACACAAACAGCCAGACCCGGAACAATTACTTGTAGGTCATACAAATATTTGTTCCGTGCGGGAATCGAACCCGCGACACGCAGCGCAGCAGTCAATCGTTTAACCACTGCGCCAACCGCGCCGTCAATTTACCAAAGTTTCATTGTAACCGCCTATAATGAAACTTTAGTAAATTGTTGTGTGCACAGCCGCGATGGTCATCCCACATGAATGGTGTAGGGACGCATATGGGACAAAAAATCAAAAACTTCATTTTTTATAAGTACGATGTACAAATATATCATTTCCAATTTATTGATAAAATTACTTAGGATTTTGGTATCTCACTAACATGGCGCCTGTTTCAGAAACTAACGAGCAACCGAAAGTTGTTTTACAGCGATTTTGAGACTTTGAGCATCAAGTCTTCGTTTAACGTTTCCGCCCGTCATGGCGCATGCGTCATTTTATCGACCTCCTAGCAGGCCGCCGTTCGCCCAGCAGCGACAGCAGCCCAGCACAGTTCTCCAGAGTTGTGATAAGTGCTCGGCCGTCTGATTGACACCCAAGTCTGATTGACACCCAAATAATAATCCTCTCAGAGCTTCTTCAAACAAGTAAGTGTTATTATTATGTCGTTGAGTGATTTACAAATGTGCGTGTGAGTGCGTTTGTGAATTGAAGAGTTTTTTTTATGGGAATAATGAGTGGATTTTGGTGGTACCATATTAAGTTTTTATAGAAGTTTTTTCCCTCGTTTTCTGTTCAACGTTGATTTATTGAGATCCAATGGACGATTGGTTTGTAAGGTTTCGTGTGAAATATCGGAATTGTAATCCGAAATAACCAAAAACATTTTCGTAACCATCCTTTGTTTGAACAACTACTGACCTCCGCTGAATTAATACCGACATGTAAATGGTATAATGATAGAAATACATAAATCTGACGACATTTTACGACGTTTTATATCATAACGTTAATTTACATTAGCATCGGTTACATTGCACTATAGGCATTTGTAGGCGTACTCAGTGTTAAATGCAAGATGGTCGCAGATGACCGCGCATTGCAATACGCCTGTGCAGTTTTAGCGAACATTGAACTTTTCAGTGATTGCCTCTCGATAGCGGATCGACGTCGATAGACGATAAGGGTAAATCAAAGAGTGCTGCTACGCTACCCATTTTAACAATAACACTAAATTTTAAAATCATTGGATACGGTGTTTAGAGTAAAATCATAATAAAATACACTCGAGAGCAATGAATCCGGGTCACTTAAAGAATGTTAAAAATCTCGGAAACTAAAAATGATAGGTTAATGCAATAAATTGTATTTAATAGACAATGTAATACTCCTTAAATGAAAGTAAAAAAAATATGAGTCACCATACATTTTATTAACACAAAATTACATAAAGAAAAAAACTGCTGATCTCTCCTTAAAACAAAAATAGGAAACATGAAATTTTTGAACTTTATTACGATTTTCTTGAATTTTAATACTTCGTATTGCCTCCTCGTGCTTCCATTACTGCGTTTACGCGGTTTGGCATGCTGTACACCAAGTTCCTTATACGATTTTGGGGAATATTCTCCCATTCCTCTGTGAGAGCAATTTTGAGCTCACGAAGCGTGATTGGGGGAGGGTTTCGTTGTTTTACGCATCTGCCTAGCTCGTCCCAAGCATGCTCGATCGGGTTGATATCCGGGCTGCGCGCTGGCCACTCCATACGAGTAATGTTCATCTCTTGAAGGTAGTCATTCACAATCCTACCTGTATGAGGTCGGGCATTTTCATGCATAAATATAGCATCCTCACCTAAATTGACCATAAATGGACCAACGTGATCATTGAGGATTTCTTCCACATATCTTACGCTAGTTAAAGAGCCGTTTTCTATGATCACCAGCTCTGTGCGACTTTCAGAAGAAATTCCGGCCCACACAAGTACAGACCCACCACCGTAGGCTACTTTTTCTTCGATGCATGCTTGCTTGAATCTTTCCCCTGGTCTTCGATACACTCTGTGTCTTCCATCGTGCTTGTAGAGCATAAATTTTGATTCGTCGGAGAACATAACTTTTGACCAATCTTCAATACTCCAATTTACGTGGCTCTGGGCATATCTTAGTCTTGAAATACGATGCCCACGCTCCAGTTTAGGGCCGTTTGCAGGTCTAAGGGGTTTTAAGTTAGATTCAGCAAGCCGACGTCTTACTGTCCATGCACTTGGGTTACTTCCTCCGAGGCGTCGAAACTGATTTGTGAGTTCAGTTCCTGTGAGAAAGCGATTTCGAAGCATGGTGTTCACCAAGTATCGGTCTTCTCGTGCTGTGGTACACCTGGTTCTGCCCGTTCCTGGTCTGCGTAGGTTAGAACCAGTTTCTTCGTAACGTCGGAGAACTCTTTGTACTGTTGACAGCGACACACCGACAGTCCTGGCTGTATCGCGCTGACTCCGGCCGGTTTCCAGCATTGTAAGTATTTTGGTGCATTCTTCAGGCGTAAGCGACATAATTTCAGCTTGAATAATGAATATAGAGCACTATCAACATGGTTTATGTACCCACATAAATGACAGATTACAAACAAAAGCAAAACCAAATGCTGTAATTTCGTAGTTCCATCTTCGAAAGTGGCCCTTTTTCAAATTAGATTTTTTTATGATATAACTTTACAATAACTATGAAGTTTTAATACCTTCATTTAAGGAGTATTACATTGTCTATTAAATACAATTTATTGCATTAACCTAGCATTTTTAGTTTCCGAGATTTTTAGGATTCTTTAAGTGACCCGGATTCATTGCTCTCGAGTGTAGTAAATCGTTCATAGAAAATTGGGTTGGTGATGCTGTTATTTTTTATCATGGACACTTTATAGGAAGTGTAATTCAATATGACTCTACTTACTAAAAATCTTGAATTTACTCACTGACTACCACGCACAGTCTAAACCTCTGGATCTAGAAGCATGCAATTATGCACAAGAGTTCCTCACCACGAAATTTGGCACTTAATAAGTATTTTTGAAAAATCATCTCCATCGGGGTGAAATAGGGGATGGGGATGCAAGTTTGTATGGAAGATTGTTATTTATACTATTGTTTTTTTTTTTTTTTCAGATACGCACGCGTCTCCCAAAGCCGGTGAAGATGGTGGTTAAGTTCGATCTTGAGACGGCTGATGCCACTGTAAGTACTTATTTCAAAGCATTTTCGATTATTTAAGTACAATATCGATGCCTTAGCCACAATTACACTAGATAAGGCGTTGCCAAATTTGAGAAAAGACTTTTAAAGTTTTTTTTAAGCCGTACTTCCAATACTTTCCGATTTCGCTGATTTTATTAGGGCGCGATTTTACAAAAAAAAAAAAAACTATGAGTTTTAATGCACCATATGAGAGATCATGCCAATTATGATCAAATGAATGAGCTACTTTTTATTTTTATTAATCAACCTCAAACCGGCGACTGTTTTGAGAATTTTGCAGTAAGAGGTTGAGAATAACACATATTTACGAATAGTCTTAACGCCTAGACGGTATGAAAAAATTGCGATTTATGGTTGTGAAAGTCATGCAATGTATTAATGACTTTTTACCACTTTCATATTTAAAAAAACTTGGCAAAAAAATATAAAACTTAGTCAAATTTTAAAGAAAGTGTGCAATGATTTTTTTAGTATTTCGGCTACTCAGAACTTTCCTTCAGAAAAATTAAAACCACAGTAATACATTTCACTTCAAACAATCCAGTTCCCGAAAAAAAAGCAAAATAATAAAATGAATTGGTAGTACTCGTATATATTCTTTCAAAAACACTTAAATGTCGCATTATAATTCTCAATAAAAATGAAATAGGAGGTCATTCATTTGATAATATTGAACCGATCTGTCATGTTGTGCATTAAAACTTATGGACATGCAGTATTTTAATTTTAAGAGTACATACGTCTTTAAAAACAAGTTAATGGGCAAAATCGTGTCCGTATGAATTGAGGAGCCATGTCTCAGATTTAAACGAGAGTACTACCAATATTTAGTAGTAAATTAGCCAAATTTGTAGCCCCGATCCTGGAATTTGTAGTAAAACCCATCAAAAGTTACAGGACATTGAAGGTGGCTCCTCAATTCAGGCATCTGGATTGAGGAGCCACCTCAGAACTCGAAAACTAGCCAATGGATATTTCTGAAACTTTGGTAGGAATTAGTAGTGTTTATGCTTAATTTGTACACAAAAAATGGGTTTTGTACGGCTGAATTTGAGGCAGCTACAATGCTTTGATTTATCTGAAAAATCCATAAATTTCCCCGTGCTATATCTCGGAAACTAATGAAGCAATTAAAACAGATTTTTAGTATTATTTAGTAGTAAGTTTGTTTTAATTTGTAGTATAAAAATAAATCGCAAAGGATTCATAGCTTCGGAAATACAACACATTTTATGTGGCTCCTCAATCCTGACGGTCTATAAAAAACAAATGCACGTAGCTACTAAAGTAATTGATCAACTCGAAGTTTGATTACGCCAATATTTAGTAGAAATTTCTACTAAATATTGGCGTAATCAAAATTCCTCTACATTCAGTATTTCAAAAGATATTAATAATTTTAACATTCCTTAAGAATTTTCTGTGTAGGGTGACCATAAATAATTAAAACTGTGTTCATAAACAGAACTTTATTTACACATGATTCATTCTTCACCAAATCAGTACTTAAATAAAGAAACACAATATATTAAACACAAAGAATGAAAAAGAAAAACAAACTAAAAGTCTACTAGATCAAATTACCTGTTTTAAAATTTATAATCTCTAAATATTATCTCTACATTCCCTTATTCTATCATTAATTATTAGCCTTCTCTAATCTTTATTTTAAAATATATTTTCTAAACAAAGTCACTTATTTTGACTGTCGGAGCGACCGCGCTGTCCTTCTAAAATACATAACGGATTTTGATGCGGTTTTCACCATCATTTGTAGAATTTATTCCGCGAGGTTGTTTTATATGTAATATGTTTACATTTAACGTAAACGCATACAGACGCGTGGAAAGTGGTGGCCCAGTGGTAACGGCCGCGACTTACGAGTTATAGGTCGTAGGTTCAAACCCAGACAGGCGGTTTACTTTTTGTGAGTTATTTAATCACCACTGGTCTCAAAACGTTGAAGGAAACTTAAAATAAAAAATAATAAAAAAATACATTTTTAATATGTTGTTGATTGCTGAACAGAGATCGGATATTCGAATGCATATTCACCTAAAGCTGAGATGTTGGCTAACATGGAAAGCGCTTTTGTATCGAAAAAGTCTTAATTTAGGTAAGTAATTTGTATATTTTTTGTTTTAACTAATACAAACCACCCCTCCTCCAGTACATATACATATTTGTATCGAGTTAAACATTAATTTTAAAAAACTTTTTCTTTGGAAAAGTTTTTTGTGCTTACCCCTTCACAGCGTAACGGCGTGATGTTATGTTATGAATTGGTGTAAACAATAGATAGACATGGGATTTCAGCAATCCCAGTCCATTTGCTACCATTTATTGAGGAGTTTCGTTGCCTATCTCCGAAGTTCTTCATCAGATCTTCACCAAATTGAAATGGGACTACTTCGAGAAAGTACTCTTCCAAAAAATACCCAAATCGCTTTGTGTGTGCCTATAAAATTTTAAAAGGTCTCTCTATTTCTCCAGGATCCCATCATCAGATCCTGACTTGATGATCATGGGACCACCTGAGAAGTATACCCTTTCAAAAAAAAAAAATCCAAATCGGTCCAGCCATCTTCGAGTAATCGGGGAACATTCATAAAAAAAGAAATAAAAAAAAAAGTTCCGACGAATTGAGAACCTCCTCCTTTTTGAAGTCGGTTAATTAATACACGTCTGAATAGTTATGCAATCATGAATCCCGGGGTTTTTAATAAATATAACAAATAATTTATAAAGCCGCTTCCATACTTTCATAGCTAAAAATTGTATTTAGGTAAATATGCATCCGAATATCCGATCTCTGTTGATGAATGATTATGAAACCAGAATTCGCAATAGTACAAACCAAACAAATATTTTCATATTATTACTTTTGGGAAAATTTAAAGTTCACAGGTTTTTGGAAGGGTATTAAAATCCATTTGTTCCCAACGAGTAACACCCTCAAATGTCACACTGTTACTCGATGGGAATGTTTTTAAGAAAAAATTCCCAACCAGTCACACTGTTACTCGATGGGAACTTTTTATTACTAATTTCCCAACCAGTCACAATATTACAAGTTTCTTTTGGGAACAGAATTAATATCTAAGCGGAAACTTAATGGCGAAAATAAAATAGAAAATGGGCATTCATAAATAATATATTATTATTGTATTATTAGAGCAGGTTTAGATTTTCTACATAATCTAGTCGTTTCTGGCACTCGCCGGCCGCTACCGCGGCACCGCTCGCTTCGCTCGCTCGGCTCGTGCGTAGGAAGTCACAGTTTTAACCTAACCTAACCATAAAAAAAAATAACCTACTCTAACTAGACTGGTAATATATTATCTTTGCCACCCTACTAACATTATTAGTCGCCAAGTCATTATTGTGTTCCCATCGAGTAACAGTGTGACTGGTAGTGTGACCGGTTGGGAATTTTTTCAGAAAAAAATCCCATCGAGTAACAGTGTGACATTTGAGGGTGTTACTCGTTGGGAACAAACGTTAAAATCGATCAGATAAGATTCCTATAAATCAAAAAACGGAACTCTGTATAACTTTTTTTTTTCAAAAAGCAACTGCTCTCAGGTTGGACGGAGGGAATACGGTTTAAGTCTATCTCTACGTTTAAGTATTAATTTTAATGAATAAAAAATGTTTTTTTTATTAATTTTTATTTTAAGTTTCCTTCAACGTTTTGAGACCGTGGTGATTAAATTACTCACAAAAAGTAAACCGCCTGTCTGGGTTTGAACCTACGACCTATAACTCGTAAGTCGCGGCCGTTACCACTGGGCCACCACTTTCCACGCGTCTGTATGCGTTTACGTTAAATGTAAACGTATTACATATAAAACAACCTCGCGGAATAAATTCTACAAATGATGGTGAAAACCGCATCAAAATCCGTTATGTATTTTAGAAGGACAGCGCGGTCGCTCCGACAGTCAAAATAAGCGACTTTGTTTAGAAAATATATTTTAAAATAAAGATTAATGAAGGCTAATAATTAATGATAGAATAAGGGAATGTAGAGATAATATTTAGAGATTATAAATTTTAAAACAGGTAATTTGATCTAGTAGACTTTTAGTTTGTTTTTCTTTTTCATTCTTTGTGTTTAATATATTGTGTTTCTTTATTTAAGTACTGATTTGGTGAAGAATGAATCATGTGTAAATAAAGTTCTGTTTATGAACACAGTTTTAATTATTTATGGTCACCCTACACAGAAAATTCTTAAGGAATGTTAAAATTATTAATATCTTTTGAAATACTGAATGTAGAGGAATTTTGATTACGCCAATATTTAGTAGAAATTTCTACTAAATATTGGCGTAATCAAACTTCGAGTTGATCAATTACTTTAGTAGCTACGTGCATTTGTTTTTTATAGACCGTCAGGATTGAGGAGCCACATAAAATGTGTTGTATTTCCGAAGCTATGAATCCTTTGCGATTTATTTTTATACTACAAATTAAAACAAACTTACTACTAAATAATACTAAAAATCTGTTTTAATTGCTTCATTAGTTTCTGAGATACAGCACGGGGAAATTTATGGATTTTTCAGATAAATCAAAGCATTGTAGCTGCCTCAAATTCAGCCGTACAAAACCCATTTTTTGTGTACAAATTAAGCATAAACACTACTAATTCCTACCAAAGTTTCAGAAATATCCATTGGCTAGTTTTCGAGTTCTGAGGTGGCTCCTCAATCCAGATGCCTGAATTGAGGAGCCACCTTCAACGTCCTGTAACTTTTGATGGGTTTTACTACAAATTCCAGGATCGGGGCTACAAATTTGGCTAATTTACTACTAAATATTGGTAGTACCCTCGTTTAAATCTGAGACATGGCTCCTCAATTCATACGGACACGCAAAATCGACAAAATTTCGTATGTTACAGCCTCATAAGACTTAACAGTAAGAATTTTTTTTTAGAAAATAAGATTATTTGTAAGTAAAAATAGGTAAGTTCCAGTTTCAAAATTCCTCCACATTGTTTGCGAGTTAATTTAAATTATCGTGTCTCATTAAAAAATGGATCAGCGCCGGAAACATTTTCGCGCTATGATTTTTTACAATTTCAAGTGTCGCCTGAAACCGGACGAATCGTACGATAGACTTCAAATGGCTTTTTGGATGAATTTATTTATTTCTTTCTTTCTTTACTTAAAACGGCCCTTCTAAGGCAACCGTTTATAGGCGGTATAACGAATTCAAGCGCGGTCGACTAACTTTGGGGGATGAAGAAAGAAGTGGTCGCCCTTTGACGGCTGTTACCGAAGAAAACGTGCTAGCAGTGAAAAATGTAATCCATGACAATAGGCGAGTTACGTATCAAGAAATTGCATCTGCACGTGAGGAGGATAGTTTCACGGTGGGCGCCGCATAACCTCACCGATGCTCTGAAGCAGGCCCGGGTGGAATGGTGCCGTGATATGATAAACAAATTTGAAGCAGGCTCGTCTCGGCGTGTTTACGACATCATTACAGGTGACGAGTCTCAGATTTATCAATACGATCCAAAAACGAAGCGCCAGTCGACGGTTTAAATGTTCCAAAACGAATCAACGCCTGCCAAAGTGAAGTTATCTAGAAGTGGGGGGAAGATTTTGATCGCGAGCTTTTTCAATTTCACTGGCTACTTGGTGACAATTCCTTTACAGAATCAAAGAAGCATCAACGCTGAATGATATACTACCAAATGCTTGGCAGAAGTTTTCTCTGTTGTGAGCAACAAGCGACCAAACACAGGGCTCCACGGGCTACTGCTCCATCACGACAACGCGCCTTCGCACACCGCGCTCAAAACGAAGGACTTCCTGGATAGCACGCCGGTCAAACTCCTGGGACACTCTCCTTACAGCCCTGACCTAGCACGGTGTGACTTCTTTTTATTCCCGAAAATAACAAATCAGCTCAAAGGGATACAGTTTTCGTCGCCAGCAGATGCGCTGTCATTGTTCGAGCAGGCTATACACGAGGTGTCTGCGGTGGACAGGAAAAATGTTTCGAAAACTGGTTCCGACGCATGAAACTTTGTGTACAGGCTAGTGGAGTAGAGTACTTTGAAAAGATTTAATAAAAAAATATTTACTTAAAGAACATTTTTATTTTCACACAACTTTCTGAGTGTACCACTTATTCGTACACCGTGAAACAGGCCCAAAGCCTGAAATATTTTTTTTAAGTTAAAAAGTTTTTTCGTTATTTCGTTTTATAATATATAAGGATGACAGACGATAGACATAATAAGTTATGTGTTTGTTCTATATTTTAACTACTGTTACTCAAATTTTCCTTTTTCTCTTTTACAGCAGCTGATGAACGAGATAATTCGTATCACGCTCACCGAATATAATGCTTTGGGTTAGTATTTTAATCTATCTTTTATTTCGCGTCTATCTTCCTCTCACACAATGTTCTATGTATGTACCTATTATACTTATTGTATAAGTAATTGCCACACTACAGACTACCTGCAGTATTGTCTCACCTTCTCCCTTTGAATCTATCGCTATTAGCGAAAATACCGTCCATTGTTCCGTCCATTGTTGTAGAAAATTTACAAGGGTGACACATCACCCTTTTAAATTTTCTACATTTATATCTGTACCTAATTCGCATGGTGTGCATAATAAAACATAAAAATAAAACATTTATTTCAGACAAAAAAGTCCATAAGCAAGACAAGGTGGTTTGTTGCCAGGATTTTTGCTTATAACTAATATTAGTAATTAAAAAGTAAAAAAAAAGAAGAAACTAGACACACCCATACACAGTAGGCTCACCGGATAAAGACAAATATTCTAAGATAATATGTTTTAATATTATTTGTTTTCAGGCGAAAAGATCGCACAGCCCGCCCCTGAAAACGAACAAGAGATGGTGGACGAAATGATGGAGAAGTATTTGGACAATGAACGTATCTTGGATATGTACTTTGAAAAACTTAAGGCTTTGCTGAAGAAATCGCCGCCCGGCCGAAAGGAACTGGAAAGGAAACAACGTCAGATTGAGGAACTTATCAAGAAGAACGGTTTGGAATAAGGACTGGGGCAAGGTTTCTAAGAAGCGTTCAACAAACGTACACTTTAAGCTAGTTTTATTCATCCTCTCATTTAATTCTTAAAAAAATACTTAATCGCAGGTTTTTATTGTTTTCATCCTATTGTATGTGTATTTTATTTATCTTATTTCCTGATATTTCGTAAGAGGAATGCAAGGTTCTTATTTATGTTTAAAAAAATCCGCCCGTTTTTACTTTACTACTGAGCACATTGAATTTCTTTGACGTATTTAAGTATTTATTTTTCTCCCCAATCGTTGTTATGTTACAACAAAATATGAATAAAACTAGTGCCGGTGCCACGTTTGTTGTCAAAGTGCTGTTATAAAACAACTGTATTAAGATTTAAGAGACGACAAAGTCAACGCAGCTTTCTTCAGGAATACAAGAAACGTCTGGAAAATTAACTACGCGCATTCAACAAAAATAGCAATCATTCGTTTTAAAATAACAAATGATATCACTCATATGTTTAGTAAGTAGCGTGGATTTAAGTTAGCTAGGGTTAACCCTTGATTAGGATTATGGAGAACTTGGATATTATTTTTTATATTATGTATTTTCAGTCATTTTAAATACTTTTGCATTCAATTTGTTTAGATTATAGATTGGTAGGCGCACGTAGCTCTGAGAAGCGCATTTTTACTAGGTGTCTCTTTTTGTGTCCATAATCGATTGGTATTCTCAAAGCCTTGTGTCTCATACTGCTTGAATAAACTAGCAAATCAATATGTATCCATGTAGAAGTAAACTGTCATTTTATATCAATATTTAAAGGACTTTTAGGACGTAGTGGTTAAGATTGATAATCAAATTCATTGAATAATTAATGATTGAATAAATTTTAACCAGTTTTATCAATTACTTTCCAAACCAATATTTAATCATTTAGGCTTTACGTAATTATTCCGTAAGTTGTTATGTAGTTATAACAGATAGGAAGTCCGATGAAGTCTTGCATGAAACTCCTGGTTCTGATCTAAGCACAAGTCATTGTGGTCTGTTTGTAGTAATCGCTTTCCTTTTTTATTGTTCCCATTTTCCTTCAGAAGACTAGAAAACAGCAGTCTTTGATGATTGTCTTTGAACGTGCATCACAAAAGCTCTTTTCTGTAGTGTTAGGCTAAGCGCCCGTCCCTTCAAAGGGACTTAGCAGGGTCTATGACTGACGTCCTTCGAAAAGGACGAACTCTATTTCATAATTAATTAATAAAATCTTAAAATACTTTTACGTAAAAATATTGAAGTAAGTTTATCTAATTTAAAGATTTGTGTTATCATTCCAAACCGATTGAAATAATTGAATCGTACTAATCAGCAATGTATTTACTAAGGGATTTCTCAGATCCCACCGTAAATCTAAAATTGTAATTTTTATTCTTTAACTCAGACCATTTTACCATCAGTGGGTGCATAATGTCACATTAAAAATAATTTTATATATCTTTTTATTTACATTACGTGTCTTAATATTCAAAAGTAGAGAATATAAGCTTGGGATTTCTCGATGCTCACCATAAATATGTAATTTTTATTCACAAACTCAGACCTTTTAACCAACTGTGGGTTTACAAAGGCCATATTTAAAATAATTTCCTGGAATTTTATTTATTAACTTATTTATTTACATTAGGTACGTGTTTAGTCATACAACATTATTGTCTAATAACGTATTGGATATAACTTCCGAATATTATGATACTACGGACTAATTGAAATTATTAACTTAAATAAATTGGTGTAGTAAATGCCTTACTTTTATTAAAATCTCGTCCTATCATCCTTTTTCAAATTTGTTTAGAGTCGGAGCAGCACCCTAATTGCGTAACACGCGATTAATCATAATCGGTTTCACTTTGACAGTTCAACAATATTCATTGCGTTATTTACGTTGTTGAGCAGACACATGTTTCGAACATAGGAAGCAATGGTTTAGCCATCTGTTTCAAAACGAAACCAATTATTATGAATTGTGAGTTACGCAATTAGGGTGCTGGATTCCTTCATTTCAATCAAAATTTGATTAAAAAATAAATTTTCTTAAAACACCCGCCCCTCACCACTTCCTAGTTCTGGGAAGAAGTCGCGAAACAAACTCCACAGCTGTCTGTTCAGTTAGAAGGATTTGATTATCTACAAAAATAAGTAATTGACATTATGAAACACAAAACATTACATTTAATTATATTTTTTTATTATTATTATCAGCCGTTAACGTCCCACTGCTGGGCAAAGGCCTCCCTACTCTCTTTCCACCTCTCTCTGTCTAAAGCTGACAACCACCAATCTTTATTAAAGGAAGGCTCATCCCGCCATCTCCGTCTGGGCCAGCCGCGATGTCGTTTGCCATTAACCTTTTGTATGCCGGAATGTAGATCCACGCGAGACACAATAGGGTGCTTGGACAGGAAACCTCCTCGTGTGCCCGTGGGCTGGAGTTTCCCTTGGATACGTCCGGGGGAAAGGCCAGTCTCCGGGTCGGTGCACCCTGGGGTGCGGGCAATGTTTCCCCATCGGGTACTGTTCAAACAGTTATTCACTTTTTTACTATCTAATAAATATTTATATTTCGTTGGCAAATTTTCTGTCTAAAAACTACTATTTAGAAAGGAATAAAAACGCGACAAACACAATGCAGCCGTGTTACAACTTAAAAATAAAGTATTATTAGGAACCTAATTTTTTGGGTCCTTCACAATATTTTTAATGTTGGCAATGTCATATTTCTGCCCCGGGTACCTGTCCTACATTGGCCAATACAAAGTTGATACCCCCTGGTTGAGAGTGTTTTGACCGGTAACGGACTTTTTTCGGAGTTTTCGCCTCACTTTGACCGGTAAGTATTTCACGTTTCTAGAATGATTATGTAATGTTAGTGTTAAAGCAAAAATAGTTTCACGTGGCGAAATTAATTCTGGTTTTCGGTAAATAAGAGCTATTTAGTTATCAAACAACATTTTTAGGTTATGATAAAAAAAAAAAACTGAGAGAAGCTGTGGTACCGTTACGTACGGTAACGTATGAGCTGGACTAAAAAAGTAACGGACAGGACAGCCTAAATGTGTGTGCACACTGAGACAATCCTTACTACTATGAAACTGCATACTATATGTTGTGGGGAAAAGCTTGTAGGTAGTAGAATTTAAAACATGTACATTTAAAAAAATATTACATCCGTGACTACATTCTCGTGGACTACAGTGAACTTAAATAACGTATTAATTAGGTTATGTAGTGGGAATAATAGAAAGTATCTACCTATATGACATAGGGGATTATATGTTTTAGATATCAGAATGGCACTTACCGCTGCAGAAAATATGAAGAGTATCGTAAGAAGGACATAGAACGACTTAAACGAAGGCGCAAAAAGATTTCAGAATTAGGTGATACAGCAAAGAAAAGTCAGATAGATCAGTGGGTAAAAGAGAAACGTAAGCAACGTGCTAAAAAACAAAAAGGTACTGTAGCGGAAGCAAATGCAAAAAACGATGAGACTCATGAATTGCAAAAAAAAATATAATGACAAGGCCCAAACTTCAAAACTGAAATATTTAAAAACAAAGTGTACTAAACTTAGTAGTGCGCTTAAAAAAAAGGAAGAAAGGATATAACTATATTATGTGAAAAACTAAAAAAAAGAAACTATCGATTAAAAATAGATGCAAAAAAACAGATCCAAAACATGGAGAGAATAATTGAAAAAATGAAAGCTCGAGAACAAGTCCTAGAAGATACTATGAAGAAAACTTACAAAGCATGTCAAAAACGCTCTCAAAAAATAATACTAAAAAGATTGATTACTAATGCCAAAGTAAAATCGTACGTAGATAAATTAATAGGCCTAACAGGAAAAGTCAAGAAAGCGAAGCCGAAGAAAGCAAGTCATGTATCTGAAGAATTAGTAAAATTTTACGTTAGGGACGAGGTGCGGCGCTGCACGGCTGGAAAAAACGGATGTCGCACACATAACAAAGTCAAGCAGCAGATAAGGTATTTACTGGACACGTTACAAAACCTTTTTAACCGACTTCAAAAAGGAGGAGGTTCTCAATTCGTCAGAACCTTTTTTTATTATTATTTTTTTATGTATGTTCCCCGATTACTCGAAGATGGCTGGACCGATTTGGATTTTGTTTTTTTGTTTGAAAGGGTATACTTCCCAGGTGGTCCCATGATCATCAAGTCAGGATCTGATGATGGAATCCTAGAGAAATAGAGAGAACCCTTCAAATTTTATGGGCACACGAAGCGATTTGGGTATTTTTTGGAAGAGTACTTTCTCGGAGTGGTCCCATTTCAATTTGGTGAAGATCTGATGTAGAACTTCGGAGATAGGCAACGGAACTCCTCAATAAATGATAGCAAATGGACTGGGATTGCTGAAATATCATGTCTGTCATTGCTTACACCAGTTCATAACATAACATCACGCCGGTATGCTGTGAAGGGGTAAGCACATGTGAACCACTAAAAAGTGAAAAAAAAACTGTCTCCAAAAAAAAAAAACAACCGACTTCCAAAAAAACACTACAAAGTGAAAAATAACTTTAATTTCGGAAGGCGGTGACAAAAAATTAAAATACAGCTCCAAAGACACCAACTTCCGAAATTAAAGTTATTTTTCACTTTGTAGTGTTTTTTTGGAAGCCGGTTATTTTTTTTTTGGAAAAAGTTTTTAAGAAGTATAAAGACGAAGGTGGGAAATATAAATTTACCACTTTTTATAAGTACAAACCATTTTATGTTTTGACACCACACTTGGGATCCAGAAATACATGCCTATGTGTTAAGCATAATAACATTGAACTGAAATTTGCATGTATAAAAAAACATTCTGTACTCCTAAATAGCAATATAAAAGAAATACTTGCATTACAAACATGTGACCTGAAATCTTTCGAATGCATGCATGGTAAATGCACGGCATGCAAGAACATTCCCATTATATACGACAAACATGTGCAATTAAATCAAAACGTCACCTGGTACCAATGGGAGAGAATTATCCATATATACTATAAAAAAGAAGGATCAGAAAATTCAGAAAAGACAACGAAGAAAACGGTAAAGGCAGAGAAAAACGGAACCATTAGTCACTTACTAAAAGACTTTGAAAATGACATTAAACCTTTCAAGAAACATTATTTTAATAACATGCACCAACAAGACCAATATCAATTTATTATAAATCATCTAAACGAAAACGAAGCAGTAGTTATTTGCGATTTCTCGGAGAATTATGAGACAAAACTAAGCGAAGAAATACAAAGTATGCATTTCGATGCCTCTAAAAGCCAAATAACGCTACACACTGGAATGGTATATCTTCAAGAGATGTCACAATCATTTTGTACTGTATCTCAAAACAACATGCACCAACCGCCAGCTATTTGGACACATTTACTGCCTGTATTAAAGATGATAAAGGATGATTTTCAAGTAACGACTATACATTTCTATTCTGATGGCCCAACCTCACAATCAGTATTCTGTTTTGTCAAGAGTTGATTGCTGTTGGCAGGAAACACCACAAAAATGGTAATTGTTGTCGATATCGACAAAATCTTAACAAAGGAGGATCTACTGCAGTATTATTACTATGGATTGGAGTGGCCATGGGATGAAACACATTTTATTATTACCAACAAGTGTCGCAACTGTGATGAAGTACAAGGGTGTAGACCATGCCATTTTTGCTTACCAATGACCAAGAATGACATTAAGGTACCTACTGCTAGAAAATGAAATTTTTTTGTGTTATAATTGTGATTCTGCTATATACGATCATTATGAAAAAGATGAATGTGAATATTGTTTGAGTGATGGGTGACGCTACACAATACCTACCTACTATCGCCCTTGCCAAATAATGGGACAGTTTTTTAAAACTCGTAACATTCCAAGTAGCTACATAATTAAATTTCATTAGAGCTGCTTAGTTGTTATGGTCCTCGTTATTTTGTCTTTATTTTATTGAATAAGAGTTTATGTCGTTTTTTTTTTGCACATTAAGCGGATTTTTTGAGATCACGTTACTTTTCTTTTTAATTAGACAATCAAAAGACTGAATTATTGTAGACTTAACTGTTGTTTAATAGATCTTAAAGAAGACTGATGTTACCTATAGATTTTAAGAACAAACAATTATTGTGTCATTTCGAAGTACCTTATTAGATTTAAGTGCTACTTTATATACTAATTATATTAGTAATTTTTAAACGTTTGCGATTTATACGTGTAAAGAAATCGAGAAGAAAGTAGGTATCTATGAGAATGTCATTATTTTTAGGTATAGAAACTAAAACTTTGTTATAGGTTTAATTACTTATTACCTTTTTCAATTACTTAGTTCCTTTTTACGTTCAAAAACGTGCATTATTGTTGCTTATTAAGCCAGTTTTAAAATACACTTAATTACTTATTATTATTGACTGATTAATTATTACAATTGTTGATTTTATGATGTCATTTGCCTTAGCAGCATAGCATAAGCCGGAGGACTTAAAAATTATAAAGACAACTTTAATATTGTAAAACGTGTGTTTTATTTACTAAATCGGTGTATCCACAAATTTACTATGTCAGGACCGTTACTGGTTGGTCAGGTATACGTGACTGTCCCTCGAAATATTTTAATAGCTTTTATAGTTTTTCTATATTTCTTAAAATAATAATTGAATATATTTTTAACACTTTTTAACACAAAGGCAGTTAAGTTAAGGTTGGTATGGTAATTCTAGATCTATTACTAGTTGTTTAATGGATACATTACAAGTTAAATATAGCATTTTCGTAACAAGTAACGTTCAAGACAATTTTTTACAAATTACTATGGCACTATTTCGCACACAACTGAGTTTTTGTGTTAGATTGCTATACAGCACAACTAATTAACTCATGCGCACCAAAAAAGTCTAATCCTAAGTTCAGTTTTATTTCAGGAGCAGTTTATTATTTGGTAACGGTCATGACCAAAACGTATCTAAGTTACTATTTATTTACATATATTTTTTGAAATAAAGGCCATATAATAAAAAAATACATATCCCGCAAAATTTGTTAAATTTATCACTCGACTAAACCAAGAATCAGCTAAAATATCCAAAACAATATCAGTAAGCCATTTTCAAAGATGGTAGCAGTTTAAAAAAAAAATGCCCATGTTTAGTTTACTATCTCAATAACATAGGTACGCTGATATGTGTTCACTGTTGGGAGAAATTGATGAGCGTAGGCAGGATTAGGAACACATACAGTTTTTGGAGTACTTAAATAAAACAACATTTTGTTAAAAGTTCATTGTGTTTATTTTGGTGAGGTTATGATTAAAAATGGTACAAATTTTTTAGTCATAACCTCGCCAACGCTCAACAGCGCGGTGATGCCGCCACCTTGACGGCACCGGGATATCTATGGGCGGCGAAGGACGCAATGACCGGGCCCGCGGAGCTGGCACTGCAGGGAGCTGTGGCGAGCATCGCCACAGCAGCTCCCACAGGCGGCGTTCTCCGCCACACCACCACCCGGTGCTCGCCTCTTTGAATTCTTCTTTTTCTAAAAATGGAAATTGAATGTTGGTTAAAACTCAAATTTCATTAACGACTGAGTTATGGAAACAAATAATTTGTATATTTTTTCGATGACACTACTTCAACTGTTTATACCAAACTGTTATAATATTAGTTTTCCTTTTAATATACGTTTCATCATAATGTAAATATATAAAAGTTAACCGGCCAGCAGCGGCGGCCATACCAAATTTATTTCCTATTGAATACGATACCACACTTTTTATGCAAGAATGTTTATCAGAGATATAACCAATACAGAAGACAACAAAGAATACTTACTGTGAAAAGAAATGCATGACAGTCCAAGAAATCACAACATCGTTGTTTTCTAAAAGTTTTCACGTCACGACTTGTTGCATAGCAAAAACTTTTAAATGTCAAACCTTCATACAGCCAATGATGATTTTTAACCTTCTGATGCTTCCACATGGGCCGCATAGCCAGTGTTGCCCTCCGTTAGGAGTATATATGTTCTGTGGTGTTGCCACACTGCGGAAAATATTCTTTCCACTGCGGCACTAGAATGAGGGAGACTTAGTAAAGCAGTAACAAATTGCAGAAGAGTTGGATATAATGATTGTCCATCTAAGTCTTGTGCACAATTGACTTGATGCCAAAACAATTCTGTATCTTCTGCGCTTGATTCTAGAAGGTCGTCATTCATTCTCAATTGTCGCCACTCATTGTCCAATGTTTGAAAATGTTCTTGTCCAATTATATTAGGAAAAGCGTGTGCAATGTGAGTCAATGATGGTATACTGCGCCGTTTAACAATAATGGAATTGAGAAAGTTTAAACATTTTGTGGTGTTATTTCCAAAATTGTAACGGGATTTTATTTGTTTAGCTCCTTCTACATAAAAATCTAGACATCGTAGTTTAAATACATGTACATCATTTGGATTCAAATTAGGAGCAGTAGACAACGATACAGCAACATTCGCGCCAAGATAAAGATCATCAATTGGTTTGTAGTGTCGTGGGTTATCATGCTGGACATTGTGGAGCTGAGTCTCAAATAAATATGAGCTATTCATATAGCAATCCAGGAATGATTTAAATATGCGGCACAAATGCTCATGAATCGATTGAATTTGTGGCTTTTCGGACTGCATAGCTTGATTAAATTTAGTGAAAAAATCCAAAGAAAATTCAAGAAACATGCGGACGAATTTTTTGATGCCCTGTGAGCTTTTCCCTTTTTACTTTATATACTTGTTCATAATTCTAATTTTACTATAAGTTTTAGCATCTTAAATACAAATATTATAATTTTATTACTAGAATGTAAAAAAGAAACTGCAAGTACATTTTGTTCAGCATATGTAAAATAGAATCCGCTGAGTTTAAACGATCTGTCGTCACAGCATCAATAAAAAACAACTTGAGTGCTTCATATTGCTCTAGAATCCGCACTACCGCACTGCGAAGTGAGAGCCAACGTGTTTGGCATGGATGCAGGATTTTATGGGGCTTTAGTGCAAGAAACTCTTGAAATTCGTAATATACAATACACATACACGGTGCAGCGGCGAAGAAAGTATATTATTTTCAATGGGTTCAGCAGTAGAAACTAAAAGCTCAAACTCCACGCACAACGTACCAAAACCAGCAGAAAAACATTCTGGTTGACCGTTGACATGACATAATAATCCAAATTATGACAGAAAATAAATATAATGTCAAATAGGGTTGTACCCGTGTTATTAAAAGAATACATTCGATTATTAGTATGAATTGTTCGATTGTTGCATATGAAAATCTTTGTTGTTTTTATCAACGTGGGTCGAATAGTATTATTTCTAAAGACGTTTGAAACTATACCGATTTCATTAACAACAATAAATATGACTTTATCAATGGATGCCAGTGTGCGGTACTCACCGCACACTATCGTTTCGTCCGTCACATAATTGAGTGAAAATAAAATAGACAGTTCTATCGGATATTAAAAATTGATTTATTTATTTTATCTTGCTAATCAATACAGAATCGATACCATTTATGGGGATATCATATTATCGATATCAAATAGGTAGCCACCTTAAACGCAATAGAAAAATGGACATCCCTAATTGTTTAATATTGACGAATGCTACGGGATTGTAAAAAATGGCGTACTTCGCAGTCAGAAACGTAAAAGTACTAATTATTGTTCAAAAAACTATCCCATTATAAATATCATTTAAGTCCTATTCGAAAAATATATTTTAATTTTAGATATTTTATACTGTTCAACTTTTTGAGACAAGAGTCATTTTTCAAGAGTACTGTCCATGGGCATTCTCTTTTCGAGCCCTTTTTTAAAACGCATCCTCTAAAACTCAACATGTACGTAATCATTTTTCAAAATTCGGAGTAGTGTACATGGCGAGAAAAAGTGAGGCGAATCACATCAGCCCCTAGACAAGAGACTTCATGAAGACCTTGTGTTACGAAGAAGAGGCATCGGGCTAATCGCCCTAATGCATGAAAGGATGAAACTGCTTACGCTTAAAAATGACAGGCGAAATTTAAATGTACCAAACGGTGGTGATTTAACGAGTGTAAGTTGTCATTTCTTTTGTTTCACTAGGATGACGTTGATGGAGTTGCAGCTAGATTAGTTAATTAATATATTTTTGCCAGTACCATGTGGTGTGTGAATAAAATAATTATTTCACTTCTTATGCTCTAAGAGAACGCCAATATAAAATAAAAAAATAAAATCCATTTATTTCAGGTTCTCCCATAATACAATCGCAACTTACGAAACACGAAATAAATACGAATCACAATATAAAAATAAATACAATGTCATCAAATCATAAATACAATGTGAAATAAAAATATACAAGTCAATGTCAAATAAAAATATACAAGTCAATGTCAAATAAATTAATCGGAAATTAATAATATAAAATACAAATAAAAAAAGTTTAGGGCTAATTTTGGATAAAAATATTAACAAATTAATAAAACACAGCAAATATCACGTCGCTCGTTAACATGCCCTGGCTATATGCCTACTGCAACACTTCCTAATATAAGGGCAGTCCAATCGTCCAGCAATCATCACCAGGACAGCATTGGAGCTGACCCGCACCCTGCGCACCATGGACGTGCACCGCTTGCGCATTGTGGTGTGAAAACAGTCGGTGCGCGCTTCCGCAAACATGCCCGAGGCACTACAGAAGCGGGGCAGCCCCAATACCGCCCTGAATGCGTTGTTATACTGGACACGGAGGGCACTGTAACTCGCCCGTGTATAGCTAGCCCACAGGCTACACGTGTACAAAGAGGTGCAGTATGCTTTAAAAAGTGAGATCTTTGTTGAGAGTTGTTGAGAGTTGAGATGAGTAACTGAACCCTTAACTTGATCAGAACAGCGTGCAAACCTGCGCGCCAACATATTCGCTCTTTTTGACAAGGCCCTCCGCTCCCGCTCGATGTCAGCATGATCCTTGAGGTCAGCCGTTACCAAATGCGCTAAGTATTTAAATTTTTTCACCCAGTATAGGGGAACACCATTGAGAAAAACTGGTGGTATACTTTGCGGGCATTTAGCAGTACTCGTCCCAAAGACCATGCACTGGCTTTTGGTCACATTATAATATAGCCCTACGAAGCGGGACTAAAGCTGTGGACTAAAGTGACCACTTTAGTCCCTAGGGAGTAAAAAGTAATTCGTTTTTTAATTTCCTTCATGTGACATAGACAAACTCAAACAGTCAGTAAATATACTAATAACTGTGGATTGTGGACCACATCTTCATTGCGAAAATGTTCAGAGTTTAATAATAATGCCAATATTTTGATCCAGCCTGTCCCCACTAGCCGTCCCCCTAACAGTGACGCCCTGAGCCGAGGTTCGTACCGTGGGGTATGAACCTCGGCTCAGCGGTGCCCTCAGCGTGCAGTCGCTTAGTAGGTATGTAAGTTTTTAGTTTTTAAGCCCTGGCTGGAGGCGTTCAGTTAACTCTTAATGGCAGCTCCAGGAAAGCCCGGCTAAGCAGTCACGACCTCTCAAGGTCAACAGCGAGATGCCCGACAAAAAAAAATGAGCAGTACGATCATCACACAAACATTGACATTTGCTTGTCGAGATAGCACCAAGGAACATTATCATTACACCACAAGCGGAATAGCACTATTAGCAGTACTAGCTTCCTTCTAAAAAATTTATGATGAATTTGGATGTGTTCCGTAATTCCAAAAGTGTTGAATGAAAACTTATTGTAGGTACTTATTTCAGATATTTTTTTCGATATTTTACAGCTTGATAGGATAAGAATATGACAGATATTGTTGGTTATAATCTCGTTATAATAAGTACCAAAAAAACAATAAAAAACGTCATTTACGCTGTAAAAATGTGCGAAATGCAATACGTTTAAACTTCATTTTAGGTAGGTAAGTATTTTGGAAAAAAAAACCCCTACCTACGGACCTAGATAAATACGTCTCAATCCGAATATCACCATACTATGCTGGAAATATGCTCAAATTGCAAATTATTTATCTATTACGTTTGTATGGACGGACAATAGGGTATTTTACTCTATACGAGAAAAAATCTAAAAATATATTACTGAGATAGCTTAGGCAAAATGCAGTCGGAAAATGTTAGTTTTAGTTCATGAAACAACAAAATAAATTTTAAAATACAATTTAAAGATTTCAGTTTATGAACACCATGAAATAGTAGCCGCCATGTTATTTTGTCATACGCAGTGTTGCCAACTCCAAAAGTTCAAATTATAGAGTTCCGACCTGAAAATTATCGTATTCCGGGCAAAATTATCGTACAAAAGCAAAATCACAAAAAGCCCTAATAAATTCATTTCATTTGACAACAAACGACAAGATTAGAGTCAAAGTAGGAGTATGTGCCAAGTTTCACCAGCAGATCGAACCGTAACCGTGTTTTGTCGTAGTGTTTTTTTTTATGTTTTCACCGTAAAATTGAATAAAGTAGTAACATCGCCTAAGTTTTTCACCTATAAGCCATTTGAGGTTTTGTTTACGGCTATGTGCTTATTGCAGATGGAAACATAAGAATATTTTCAGAATTGTGCGCTAATCAATGTAAGGGAAAGAGTTGGAGAGAGACATTTACTTGTTGACGCTGTCATTCTTCACATTTGCCATTGAGATTTTGTTGATTTTTTTGCGACTCTCCAAAGCACAATTATCGTACATTAGACATTCATTATCGTACATCGTACCATAGGCCAAATTATCGTACGCCCCCATAATTATCGTACGGGTTGGCAACACTGGTCATACGGCATGTCAACCAGTGTTGCCAACTCCAAAAGTTTAAATTATCGAGTTCCGACCTGAAAATTATCGTAGTCCAGGCAAAATTATCGTACAAAAGCAAAATCACCAAAAAAACCTAACTAATTCATTTCAATTCATAACAAACGACAAGATTAGAGTCAAAGGAGAGTATGTGCCAAGTTTCAGCAGCAGATCAAACCGTAATTATGTTTTGTCATAGTGTTTACTTAATATATTTTTTAATGTTTTTCACCGTAGAATTATAAAAAGTCAGAAAATATACAGAAACATCGCTTAAGTTTTTCACCTAAAAGCCATTTGACGTTTCGTTTACGACTATATTGTGCTTATTGCGGATGAAAACATAAGAATGTTTTCAAAATTGTGCGCTAATTAATGTAAGGGAAAGAGAGAGGGACAATTACTTATTGAAGCTGTCATTCTACACATTTGCCATTCAGATTTTGATGATTTTTTGCGTTTATTTTATCTGTCAACTGCAGAAGAGTATACATGTAGAGCAAAAGTACAAAATTATCGTACATTAGACATTCGTTATCGTACATCGTACCATTGGCCAAATTATCGTACGCCCCCATAATTATCGTACGAGTTGGCAACACTGATGTCAACCCATCTCAATGATGTCAACTGAGCAACTTTGTACTTTTATTATTTTCGTAACCAAAGTAATTTTCATTTACTTATTTTTTTTGCATTATAGAACAGCAAACCAACGATAAGTAGAAAAATTACTATTTTTTTTTAAATTATAAACAATTGTCATACAAAATTATTTTGATAATGGATCGTATTTAAATAAACACTTATTTCCACTTATACATAATACTTTATTTTAGAAATTACAGCAATAGGTAACTCTTACTCGGTGCAAGCCATGACAGGAACAGAACAGAAAAGGGGTGATGTTGCCAACAACGAAAAATAGAAATGTATACCAGTGTATGACACACTAATATTCTAAGGCCGGCTCCACACGTTGGCCCCAACGCTCGCACCAACGTTGGAGCGCAAATTCGGTGACGCGTACACACGTTGGCGAATAAACTAGTTCTGTCCCGTCAGGGCCAATGTGAAGATGTCCGATACAGAAATTGAAACTGCTCTGAGCGTTTTTACAGTACTGAGTGCACATTTATATTTGTTACTGAGAAAAAAAAAAAAGCCACGTCAAAGAAGATGGTGGATGACGACACATCATAAAACACGGAATCAGTGAGTACATATAGCTGTTATACACTCCATTTTAAATATTCTAATAACATACATAACAAACTACAATTATATCACCAGTTGTTTACAGGCGCTGTAATATTAAAGTATCTAGTTAATTATCTGTAATAGGTAAATCTATTCTACATCTACATTTTCTTTCTTTTTTAGGTATGATGGAACCCGATTATTGAGTAATTTGATTCAAGAGCCATCAGGACAGTTTGATAACTTTTGTCGTATGTCTTCGATAGATTTCGAATACCTTCTACAGTTGATTGGACCAAGAATAAAAAAGGAAGATACAGTATTCAGAGACTCAATACCAACCAAAGTACGACTTGCTGTGACACTTAGATTTTTAGCGACTGGAGATTCATTCAAAAGTCTTCATTACCTATTTAAGATTTCTCCTCAAGTTATATCATTGATCGTGCCGGAAGTATGTAAAGCACTATGTGAGGCATTGCGTTCTTTTGTAAAAGTAAGTAATTTTTGTATACCTATTTTGTAAAATAAAACCATAATAATAATAATCAAAAACACCTTTATTGAGAAAAATAATTAGACAAAGTAATCGGGTCCTTGCATTTAGCAAATAATAATCAAAAACACGTTTATTGAGAAAAATAATTAGACAAAGTAATCGGGTCCTTGCATTTAGCATTCAATTCTTATTTTGTATCTGAGAGAGAGTGAATGCCTGAGAGATAATGTCGTTTGATATAATTGTCACCTTTGGAGTAGATGTGGAGGAGGTGGATGAAGCTGTCACATATTCTGCTTGACTATGGTTTGGTGATACTACTGTATAATCACCATAATCATCAGCAACGTGATATGAAGGGGATGGTGTAGGTGCATAACGCACGGAATCTCGGGTAGACATATTATCGTAGGTCAACATTTGTGATGAAGGGGATGGTGTAGGTGTAAAACGCACGGAATCCGGGGTAGACCTTACGTACGAGTAAGTGCTGCTACTAGCAGGGCTATTAATATTTAAATAAGACTCTTTTCGTTTCTGAAAAATGAGTTCATCTATATCGTGCATTATAACCTCCCTTTGTTGCTCATTAAATTTTTTAATTTTTTTGGCCAGTAATTGACAATATAAATCTACCTCGTCCACTTCAGTTCGTGGTCGATCGGAGAGATTTTTAAGGACATTTACAGCTGTCTTAATCTGAGCTCGTACTTCCGTGACTTCTGATTCTCGCCGTTTTTTGGGTGCCGTGGAACTTCTATTTTGAATGCTGTCTTCATTAGGAAACTCCATACTCTAAAAATTCAAACATAACAAGTAAATTATTTAAATTATTAACTATTACCTACACTGACATATTTTTTTCTGTTTCAGATGCCTCAAAATGAACACGAATGGCTTGAGGTTGCTCGAGAATTTGAAATAAAATGGCAATTTCCACATTGTTTGGGCGCTATCGATGGGAAACACATTAAAATACAGTCGCCCATTAATAGTGGATCAGAGTTCTATAACTATAAACACAATTTCAGTATAATATTACTAGCGGTAGCTGATAGTGACTACAACTTTTTATTTGCTGATGTAGGAACACATGGACGTATGAGTGACGGTGGAGTTTTTAATGATAGCATGCTTTATAACAAAATATATGGACCTGATTCCCTTTTTCCGCAAGACGCTCCTTTACCTGATCGATATCTTCCTGTGCCCTATGTTTTTGTGGCAGATGGAGCTTTTGCATTATCTAAAAGGATCATGAAACCTTTTCCTGGTACACCGCCAGTTGGCTCACAAAATAGAAAATTCAACAGTCGACTATCAAGGGCTCGTGTTGTGATTGAATGTGCATTTGGAATAATGACATCGGTATTTGGAGTGTTAAAAACCAATATGTTACTACAACCCGAAAAAGCATCTATTATAACACTCACTTGCGTTGTTCTTCATAATTTTTTGAAAAAGAGTCAGCACTCTCACCGTATTTATATGCCGGAAGGTAATATAGATAATGTTTTAGAAGAGCAACAATTAAGATCACTAGATCAAATACCAATAAGAACAACAGAAAATGCTAGAGAAATACGAAATGAATATGCATCATACTTTTATTCACATTAAATAAAAAAAATCTACCGACCTACAAAATTATTATGTATATTTAGGTACACACAGCCACAGGTCAGATGTATGTAGGTATGTTACAGTTGCACTACGAAAACATTATAATACGTAGGCCATAAGGGCGCGCTCAAGGTCAACATGTTACGTCTAGCCTGTGGTTTAGTGTACCTACCTATTTCATAACGAAATAAACAACTAAGTGCTTTAGATTAAGTAGGTATGTAATTTGTCACAATGTAATTTTATCTATGTAAATAAATAAAGTAAAAATTCATCAATGTTTATCTTACCTCTGTGTTAATGGTAACTGTATCTGATTTATCATAAATCGGAGCAAGAAAGCTATCCATGAGCTGATAAGCGAACCAATTTGGTTTAAAAATATCGTCTGTTGATGATCCAGATCGAGTAGAGTCATTAATTTTCTTTCTATAAAAGCGATATGTGCTCATTAATGATTCCCGCTTTTTTTTTAAATCTTCAATTAAAAAAAACATTCCCATATTTTGTTGTATGGTGCGCCATGCATCAGCTATTAAATTTTTATTTTTATGATCCTTTCGAGATGCGTCCCATATTATTGGATGTGCTTGATAAAGTTCAATAAACTCAATAACTTTTTCATTTGTCCATGCCGGTGACGATTTTGCGGATGAGGAAGCCATTGTCGCTCGACGTACGCACTCGCTGCGTGTTGCAACAGAACTGAACAAAGCGCCAACGTGTGGACAGCTCGCGAACGTTGGCGCGCAGATTCCTTTGATGAAACCGACACGAGCCGGCCAACTACCAATGCTCGCCCGAACGTTGGGGCCAATGCAATTTTCTAGATCCACACGTTGGACGAGTAGCGTTGGGGCCTATATTGGGGCCAACGTGTGGAGCCGGCGTAAGAAAAATATCAGAGCATTTGTTTTTAGCAAACTGACGTCATACCCACAGAGCAATATGGCGTCTACTGCGTCCAGCGTTTTCGTCAAATTACGCGCGAAATTTGAAAATGCAAAATTTAAAATGCATTTTTATGGCACTAATCGATTAAATAAAAATGTTGTTTTTTTAGTGGTTTATTAGGACTAGAATCTAAATAAGACACTTTTCAAAAATTAGTGTAATACCCTATTCATCCTACGTTGGCCGGTGGCCCCTCGATTTCGTCACTGACTCACTCAGGAATGCTTCCAGGGCACTTCTTAGGAATTATAGGTCAGTACTTACTTATAGAAAATCGTAAAACATATTCGCCACAGATAGGATAATAAAAACAACATTAAGTTGAAGACACATTTAATTTGTAATAATACTTTGATATTACACAAAAGACTAGATAAGTACTTAGTTTCAGTGTATACATTATTAGATATTGCGTCGGCCTAATTCGTTAACTTGCTTTACTTTGGATGTGCCATGTCAGAAAGTGGAGTAAAACACTCCCGAAGTTTGTACGCAAAAAATATGGACTAGGTTCACCTAACTATTACAGATTGATTATGAAAAGAGTCTATCTTAGATATTTTAACCCTGTTTTCTAATAAAGAAGACTGATTGTTTCATTTTAATAATAAATATTTTGATTAGGTACTTAATTAATTCGTTTTACTGCACAATTCATTCATCTATACACCATACCCAATTTAAATAAAAAACTGCTAAGTCCTCAAGCAAATTGAAACTTCACCTCGATAAACTGCTAAATAATTGTTTTTCTAAATTTTATAAAATGTGTTTATGTTTGCTGCTACATTATATTGTTAAAATATCAAGAAAAATTATAGAAACCAATGGGACTTTCAAATTTTGATTGCTAAATTAATAGAGATATTATTCAGATTTTTCTTAGTCCTGTAAACTATGTCAAAATGGACATAGCAGGTTAACGAATTAGACCGACGATTGTATTTATAAAAGTATTATTTATTTACCTGTAATTGTTTAGGTACGTGCCTACAGTATAATCTATAAATAGTGACTTAGAGACAAAATGTTCATGAATGATTACAATAGGTATTGGCATAAAGTATTCAAAATGTTGTTGGCTATTGTTGTGTCTTATCGCGACCTATAGTATAGCTCTAAAAATGATTAATTAAGTAACGATGAGGAAAGTTCTACCTTCACCCATGGGAAGAAGGTGTTAGTTTATGTATGTAATTAACTAATGATAAACAAAATGCTTGAATTTGGAATTTTCAAAAGAAAGTAGGTAATTTTAGTATCAAAATTTTTAGGGTTATCTTTCAATCGATAGGTACATAATGTTCGAAACTAGAATGATGATATTGATTAAATGCCATATGTCGGAAAAATTATAACAACCCGTGATTAAATTCATAAAGAATGAAAGCTACACACTACGATATACACATAGATTCACTACACTAATGACTAGTAATATTACTGCATGGTCAAGCCAAGCTATTAATCATATTTTCGGTTACTACACCAATGGCAAACAAATACAAAAATATATTGAGATAGCCTACCTTAATATTATTTCATAAAACATGAACCAATTTTACACAGGGGGGTAGGGACATATACGCAGTTCAGCACCCTAATTGCGTAACACGCGATTAATCATAATCGGTTTCATTTTGACAGTTCAACAATATTCATTGCGTTAATTACGTTGTTGAGCAGACACATTTTCGAACATATGAAGCAATGGTTTAGCCATCTGTTTCAAAACGAAACAGATTATGATGAATCGTGAGTTACGCAATTAGGGCGCTGGACGACTGGACCCCTCTGCCAACACAGAGACAGGCAACTAATGAAGCCATGGTAACAGGTTGTGTCCCTGCTACCCTGTATTTGAAACACAATAAAGATAAAATATTTTGTAGAATAATGGCAATCTATCTCAAATGATCCGATTCAGATTGTGTGGATTTTAAAAGAAACTGTGAATTCTGAATTTATTTCGATCTTTCTTCTCAGAGCTGTCAGATAGGAAACACCAAACTCATGTAGTTTTATAATGTAATTTATTCTTGACGTCATTGTTTGTGCAAACCCACATATAAAATACAATCATTTAACATTATTACTTGATTTGCATAAACATAAAAGTGAATCAGTCAATATCATTGGACAATCGTGTTTAAATATATTTGGTTTTAACTTAAATTGTCTTTCAACAAAACCAAAATTTGGATGAACAGTCTAATATCGCATAATTAAGATTAAGCTACTCAACTATAGGAATGTAAATAAAATTAATAACATATATTTGGATTCAATAAAATATATCCTTTAGAAATCATCATAAGCTTATTTAAGGTATAAAATGTATTATACCCTACCTATAAATAATCTTAGTCTATGTAAATGCTCATAAGGGGGCGTCCATTAATTACGTGAGTAAATTTTGGCGATTTTTCGACCCGCACCCCCGCTCTTGTGAGATGTCGTGAGATTTGTCTCGACCCTCCCCCCCTCCCCATAATCTCACGTGAGATATTTCAAATACTTGGTTTTAGTGTAAAAACGTTAATCTGTGATTATTTGCGTTGGATTTATGCATTGCATTTGGCTGACTTGGCTGGGCGGTGGCGGTTTAACCATCGAGGAAGTACTGTGCTACTTTGTGGCGTTCGCATAACTGCGATAAATATTATTTTGTAAGATTTTGCCATATGGGTGGAAAAACATGTTTCACATAATTTAACCCGGTTATCTCGTAATGTTACATTGTTTCTTTGCGGGAAAAAATATAAATTACGTGATATTTACCAAGACCCCCCCTCTCCCCCACGTGAGATTGGTTGAGATTCGACTCGACCCCCTCTCACCCCTAAACGTCTCACGTAATTAATGGACGCCCCCTAATAATATACAGGGTGAAATTGAAAACATGCGACAAACCGTAATGGGAGATTGTACTCATCATTATGAACAACTTTTACTGAGGGACCAAAGATGCAATCGCAAAAAAAAAACAGCTGTTCCCTACATTTTGACGAGTTATGCGAACATAAATGTAGGGAACAGATGTTTTTTTTTTCGCGATTGCATCATTGGTCCCTTAGTAAAAGTTGTTCATAATGATGAGTACAATCTCCCGTTTCGGTTTGTCGCAAGTTTTCAATTTCAACCTGTATGTATAATACTAGCTAAACAAAATATTCTAGAGGAACCTCCATAGTCAACTACATGGCTAAATATCAAAATATAAGACCCAATAAATCCTCAATCATTTATAAATATAATCCCACTACTAATAATTATTTAAAGAGCAACAGCAGAATAGGCAATTAATGATTTAATATCTACTTGACAAAAACACTTTAATCTGTACCTTTAAATAAAAATGAATCCCGATTTCCCTTGGTCACGGCGGCTTCACACTTGAACGGCTGGGCCAATTTTGATCATTCTTATATTGTGTTTGTTATGTCTGGAGAAGGTTCTTAAGAAAGAAAAAAAAATAAGAAAGAAAAAAAATAAGAAAGAAATATAATAAGAAAGTTGCGCGTAACATTAGAAAATTTAACGACCACATTAACTTTTCTAATATTAGGTATACCAATGCGGATTCAATATTCATAGTTAAGACAGGACAACGTGTCTGTCGGGTCAGCTAGTCTATTTTATAATAATATCGTAATAAGAGAACCTTAAGAACTAGGATGCAAATAATGTAAGTTTATGTGAGTGAGAATGAGAACTACTAAAAATATCATGTATGATTTTGGAAATCAGTGCTGTACCGTGGTAATGGTACGTAGGTGGACATGTACATTTCCGTCGGTCTGATCTAACTACACCATTAAGATTTTACCCTAATTAGATTCCCTTCTTGGTTAAAGACAGGCGCGACGGTGCGACGAGATTCTGGGCCAAAGCCACTATGACCACTTAACGATTCCTTACACACGACACCTGTCAATATCTTGTTAATAATATCGACAAATTGTATTGGAACATACAGAATATGACATTTCGATTCCTTATCGTTACATTGGTTTCTAAATAACACAATATTGACGTAGTTTGAACGTAGTAAGATTCCGCGGGGAATCATTATAACCATATATAATTGGGGCCTGGTAGAACAATTTCCATGAAGTTTTCATGGATATTGTTTTACTAGACTCACGCCGAGCTGTAATATCCTTAGAAGTTCAATAAGTTTTTAGAGAAGCAATATTTCTTTTTTTTTATAAAATAGAGTCAAACCTTAATGTCATAGAGATAAAAACCAGTATTTATAAAAAACAAAAGTGGCACAATATTGTTTCAGAAATATGTTTAGTGTTAGAAATGTTGCTGGCAACATTTCATACAGTTAGAATAGATAGTAAGAGTGGTTGGAATGTTTTTGATTTTTTGTTTTCATGTCTACTAATACACACATTGTCTACAACTCTTTTTAACTTGTCTCCCATTACAGGTACGCTAGAGGTTTTACCTTTAAATAAAGTTTCAATGCAAAGCACGTTACCAGCTATATTGTTGTGCCACTTGTATTTCCCACAAACGGGTTGGGATAATCAGTGTTTATTGCATTCTATTATTTGGATTCGACAGCGTACAAGCGAGCAGGGCAACACTGTTCGTCTTCAACATTTCTTTTGAGACATCTGGAAACCTTGGGAGTGGTGATGGAGGGGGGTGATTGTGAGTTAGGTCTATTGACTCAACATAATTTTCTTCGTTTAGACAAAGAGTTGCCTTACACCTGCACCTGAATCTTTCAGAACAGTAGTACGTTGAAGAGTCTCCAGTCGCTGCTGTAAATCTGTATTCGTCAACTTGGATTATTCTAATATTCTCTACTGCTAGTGGACGCACAGGACGCACAGGCGCACGCGGCTTCGGACCTGAAACGAAATCATTTTGATTAGAATTCAATCGTCTCTTTGAAGGTAACATTGAATGATAACATTTAATAAGAACAAAATGAATTTATTTGTTAATTGCTACAAAGATGCTGCACACCGGTCCTTGGACGTCTGATGTTCTATTCAATTAATGGTTTCCTTCGAACATGCCTAAATTATATCTATTACAGGGTTTTGTTTTAAACGCTGTGTAACTGAAGGGCATAATTAAAATTCACTGAACTGTTTCATCAAACCAAGTTCATCATCTGCCGAGCCTTTTCCCAACTATGTTGGGTTCGGCTTCCAGTCTAACTGGTTGCAGCTGAATACCAGTATTTTACATGGAAAGACTGCTATCTACTACTACTATCTGACCTCCACAACCCAGTTACTGGGTAACACGATACCTCTTGGTAAGACTGTCACACTTTTGGGCTTCTGATGACTGTCCGAAAGATCCACGAATGATAACCAACGGCTTAGCGTGCTATCCAAGACGCGGTCTTGGTATGCAAGGATGGTCACCCTTCCACGGACCAACCCGGGCAAGCGTAGCTTAACGTGATCGATCGACCCGTGCAGCTGCTATTACTTAGCCACAAGCCTCCTCTTCATCAAACCAATTTAATAATACTTTTTAACACAATCAAACAAAGCTGTTAGCTTTATCGTCCTATCGCTGCAACAAGAGGCCTAAAATGAACTAGCCGGGCTTTCCCTTACCGGAGGCGTCTTCTCGATCAGTTGCCAGTGTCTTCTCCTCGCTGGGATTGGATGCTCCAGATGGCTCACGATCTTGATCGGCAGTGTGGGGTAACATTCCGCCGTCCTGAAACAATGATTGCTCCCGCAATGGGAGAAAACTTAGCTTACTTTCAAGTAGGTTAGTAAGGTCTTCGGTTTAAAGTTGGTCATCAGAACTATGGCACTATCAGATATAGGAACTGTACTGCGATAAGGTCGTAAGGAATCCACTGCAGCCAGGCCTGTACAGGGCATGTAACCTTGGAGCCCCTTAATAATTCAGATCTTGTATCTGTCATTGCCCACCACTTTAGTTACAATAAAATGGACCTGAGTAAATGTCATCTAGTTTTGTGTTAACTTTTGGAGCACTGCTTCTCATTGCTTGCTACCAAATAACTAAATCTCCCATAGACCTGGCTTGTTTTGCTTTTCTTGTCAAAGTTATGTTTCATCCTATAGGTTGCCACGCTTAACTGAGCACTAGTTTTGTTACACCTAACCTCCACTGGCTCACTAATGCTTTCATTAGTCATTGGCCACTATGGGACGTCATTACAGCCCATAGTAGCCTACAGCTGGTTGTTCTAGAACACATATTTTTTTGTTATTTCAATAGCAGTCGGCGATTGATTTTCATAATATCGACTGGATTACTACTTAATGCATCTACATGTTGCATTCTTGCTCCGGGTCTATCCTCTATAGTACTCTATACTCATATCAAAATTGGATTGCTAATACGCAGAATAATTCCGTGTGTGGTTTTTTTTTTGGGTGTGGTTAGGGTGGGTCACGATCTTACCGTCTTTCTTTACCTATAAAGTATGTACACCCTAAATCTACGCAACGATTCGACCACGGCGAGCGTTTCAAGCTCGTAGATGTGATATATTTATTATGCTTTCTTCCTTACTAAAATACCTAAATGTGCGGGGTTAAAATAATATCAGTCTGATTTAGTAACAAAATACCTGCGTTATCTGATTAGCATCCATCTGTGTGAATCCAGTGCAGTCTTATGGGTTGTACACAAACACTATTGAATAAATTTACGGAATTACGACTTGTAAGTTAACCTGGCGATCACAGAACATAAGTATATGGTAACTTGCTACATAGTACATATGAGTGATCTGTGGTATATGGTTAGGGGTGCTGTTGGTAAAGGCCATTCAAGTATTACGTTAGCGCTACAGGGGGCGGGGGGGTCTTTGCTTTGGTTATTTTTTTATGAAACGGGGGATGGGGGTGTCTGGATGGTGATTACGACAGCTGTATTAGCTTTTTTACTTTTTTGGATTTTCTACGAAATTTTGTAGTTTTTGTTTTGAACACATATGGCAACCCTATATATGGTATAAGTTCACAGATTACTTTCGACATAACCATAGATAACATAATCGTAACTCAGTAACAGTAATCAGTTGACAGTTGAAGGCAGATTTTGACAAAATAAATAATAGTTTAAAAAACTAAAAAACACGCTTTAAAAACCAAACTAAAAAAGGAGAAAATAATTTAATTCAATTAAAAAGCGTGGGGTGCTTTTTGAGGTATTTTTATAATCAATTAATGTCAAGCACCCCACGCTTTTTAATTGAATTAAATTATTTTCTCCTTTTTTAGTTTGGTTTTTAAAGCGTGTTTTTTAGTTTTTTAAACTATTATTTATTTTAAATTTTTTAGTTCTGCTAACTACAAAAACGTTTTTTTTTGTTTTTTTTTTCTCATTTTTTCATTCATTTCATTATTGAATTGTCATCGGTCCTCGACAAGTTTACAAAGTTTCAATGAAAACTGACCGTTTAAAGTGGGTAAAAATCGCCCTCAAAGGAGTCGGTTACATACAAACAAATAAACAAGCATACAAGTGAAGCTAATATAAAGCGTGTAAAAAGATAGTGAGGTGGTGTAAGGTAAGAATGAACTAAATTGAATAAACTTGAAATCATGTACTCACAATACTCACATGCAATTTTTTTTAAGTGAAAACTTCTTAGTCGCGTTGGGCATTTTTGAGATGGGAAAAAACAATTGAACTCGCCACACTGCTACTGTTTTGTGCCACACTGTTACCGACACCACTGACAACACGAACGTACGACCGAACAACGTTGAACGTACAGACGCCAGCAAATCAAGCTACCCCAATCTTTCAAACTTTGATAGATTTTCTACTTTATTACAAAAGATTAAGGTTCAAGTTCAATTGGGAAAATTTGACAGTATGAAAATGTATCCGAATATACCAATTATTATTGTTTATCAGTTGGCAGCTCCACCGGTCCACCAGTATAATCGCGCGAATAATGAGTTATTGATTTCCAACTGAGTTTCCAAAAATATAACGATAACTCGAAGTCGAGCATACTTGACTGACTGAAGGCAGGTGAAGCAGTACCCGGTATCTTTAAGTACTCTTTGTGAAGCAGTACCCGGTATCTTTAAGTACTCTTTGTGAAGCAGTACCCGGTAACCCTTTGTGAAGCAGGTAGCTATCCAAAAAATTAACATTACATGTGTGGTCTCTATAACTTTGTGAGTTTTATAATAAAATTAACAAACAATAGAAACGGTTGGCATACGAGGCTGACCCAAATATCGTGTAGTGTTAATCTCGAAAGACAAGTCCCTAATCGGAAATGACGCAGCTTTTGCAACCCGGTGCAGAACTGTTATCGAAGTAAAAAAGAAGCATTTTCCAGAAGCTAGGGGACTTCAAAATCGATCCAACAGGTGATTACAAAGTCGTATACTGCCTATTGGCCATTGTTATTGAAGTATTTTAGTCGTCTCATGCTTGGAGAAGGTGAACAAATGAATGACCTCAGAAGAGCCCGGTCACCGGACCGGTCTCTTCTGATGGTCCAGTCACCGGACCGGACTTTTCTGATGGTCCAGGAAGAGCAAGACAACCAGGATACTGTAGATGACATCCTGGATAACATCGGGCGATGGAGATCTGAAAACCAAGAGGATGAGACTGACCTGCGAGGAGGAATCAAAGCTTTGCCAGGCTTATTAATAGGCCACAAGAGGATAATAATCAGAGACAATGCAGTTAACGCTGTCTGTTACGGAGCTAATGTCTTTGTAGCTGGTATCATGAGGTACGAAATTGGTATTGACATAGATCAAGAATTAGTCATAATAACAAGAAAAGGAGAGGCAGTCGCATTAGCAGTTGCATTAATGTCAACCTCAACAATATCTTCATCTTGTGACCATGGTTTAGTAGCTAAGCTAAAAAGAGTAATAATGCAAAGAGACACATACCCAAGAAAGTGGTGCTTAGGCAGGATAGCTGTGTACAAAAAGCAGTTGATTGCGGAAGGTAAATTGGACAAATTTGGAAAACCAATCAAAACAACCAATTCAGACTGGCTGATCAGTTACCTAGAAAATTTAAAAGAAAAGAATGAGAAAGGAGATTCCAATTCCGATGAGGGTAAAAAAGTAACAGCCAGCACAGCTAATGCAGATGACCCAAATAATTCTGTAAAAGTTGATTTAGAGAAGGAAAAGAAGACAGACAGTGAAGCGGCTTTGTAAGTAAACATTTCTTATCTTTATTTATACTAGTGATCACACAGCGGTCGAAATACTTCTACAACCATTATTATAAAAATATTCACTATCTGCACTCCTTAACTTTAACGGTGCCCAATATCATACCTACTCCTCCGTCTTTAATTTTCGTAAAAAGGGGTACAAAGTGTTTGCTTCACATATTGATATATAGATAGATAATTCTTCTGTATGTGTGTATGTCACGGAACTCCTCCAAAACTGCGTTTGAGTGAGACCTTGGATGGTTTAGATTCATGATTGGACCAGTAGGTGGAAACAAGACTATACATGTCTGACCAGACATGCATAGTCTTGTTTGTCTTGCTGACCAGCAAGCTTTAAATAATACTTAGCACAATACTAAGTTTTATTTAAAAACTAAGGTGGCACTGTGGTCGAGTTCTAGGAAACAGAACAATGTCTGTCCGCTAAGCAAGTTCTACATAAAACTTAGTATCACAAAACTTAAGTACATAATACTGAAGACAAACCTGTGCAAGAGGCAAGTTGCAGGTTAATATTGTTATACAAGGTGTAACTTAAATAACGCACAACCTCTGAAGGGGTTATTGTACTCATCATTATCAACAACTTTTACTATGGGGCCAAAACAGAAATCGCGAAAAAAAAATCTGCTGTTTCCTACATTTTGACGAGTTATGTGAATACAAGTGTATGGAACAGCTGATTTTTTTTTCGTGATTTCAGGTTTGGCCCCATAGTAAAAGTTGTTGATAATGAGGAATACAATAACCACTTCAGAGGTTGTGCGTTATTTAAGTTACACCTTGTATAATTAGTTAGGGCAAAAAACTCCACCAACCCACCTCCACCATCAAACACCACCTCTTTTAAAATGATGTATAATAATATGTATACATTTATTTATTATTTATTTATTTATTAACACCAACAAGTACGACATCTAACAGTTTCCCAAAACGATGTTATACAGACTTATTAAACTATTTATATCTATAAAATACACTAACATAAAATTGAACAATAAAAATAAAACAAAAAATTAAATAAAAATTACAACTTCAAATAATGCCTTCTTCAATGCAATGTGCTCCTGATGCAAATTTCGGCAGGTCATCGAAAATATCTTCCGTCGGCATATTATTAATAATACGAGCGGCCCTTGAAAAAGGGGCAAACTTTACCTATATGTGAGAAAGATGCACCTAGAATAAAATTACTATACCACAATAGGTAAAAAGAATTAAATATAAAGCAATGGCAGGTAAATTAATTATGTGATAGATATACATGTTGTCCATATAGGTATTCAGATTTTCCCTAAAATTTTGTACTCAACTGTAGTCAAAGGTTTGTGGGTACTCAACTGTAGTCTTCAGTCACGTCTATCATAACCCGAAGTCGGTGACTTTGGATATGTATTTTAATTTTCATGTCACCAGTCACCGACTTTCGAAATCAAAGTTATTTTTCACTTTGTAATGTTTTTTGGAAAACGGAAGTCTTTTTTTGTTGGTAAAGCTTTTATTTTTCACTTTTTAGTTACAGTACCTATAATGATGATGAAGTAGCAATGAGGAATGACGATAAATTAGTAACAAGCTTCACTGTGGGAAACATACGTAAAGCTGCGCAGATTTAAGCGAGACATGTGTAAATCGTAGCTTGTTTACGATATTAAAAAACGCACGCAAGAATTCATCTAATTCAAAATTCTTTAAACATACGGTATTTTTGGGATTAGAGCGATGTAAGCCCGCGGCGAGTGTGTCCCCTTTACTGTCTTTACTTTCTATTAGCATAAGCAGCCTTTTTTACATGACCATTTTTTAAATATTTTCAGAGCCTCGGACGGTTCTGGTAACGGCACCATGGAAGCTAAAACAACAACAGATGTCGATACATCATTGCTCAAAGAAAAGAAGAAAGACACTGAAGCACCTGAGGCTGTGTAAGTATACACTTCTAATCTTTATATAATTCTTCTGTATGTGTGTATCTAACATACACATGTTACTGCTTACTGAACTCCTAAACAGCTGGACCAATTTTGATGAAATTTTATGTGTGTAAGTTAATCTCTAGATGGTTTAGATTCACGATTAAACCAGTGGGTAGCGCTGCAGTCGAGTTCTAGGAAACAGGACAATATCTATCTGGTCAGCATGTTATAAATAAAACTTATTAGCACAAAACGAAAGTACATAATACTGATGACTGCAACTTGTGCAAGAGTCTGAGCAGCAGAGTTATGGAGCAGGAGCAGTATGTTTCCAAGCATTCTTATCAAGGGCATTATCCTCTAGTTTGTAATATGCTCGTTTACAAAGTGTACTTTTAATATGACTTTTAAATTTTCTTTTGTTTAACTACTGTATATTATATGCTGTATCTTTTAACATTTAATAGTCAGTTTTGCCAGCCAGGTCTTGTTAAAAGTTACCTGACATGGATAAAAAAGTAACCTTTTAGTGTGAAAAATAAACTTTCATATTTTTCCAGTTTTAAGATTATAAGTGGATAATCAGATGTTGGTTATATTAACTTACATAAATATGGATAGTTTAGTAATGTTTTCCATTTTTAAGTTGCATTTACCAGCTATTTTTTTCAAACACCTGAAATTAAGGTTATTTAATGTAATTTGCAAGTGAAATAAAAAGGATAGAAATATACCTAACCTACCGATTAAAAAACTTCTTTTAAGAATAATTTCAAAAATGTTTAGTAAATAAATATATCAAATAAAATAATGATGGGGGATTTGATTTTAGTTTTGAGCAATGAGCGCGCACCAAGCACCGACGAACTCGAACAAGAACGAACTGTCCGATTGAACGAGCGATTAACCGAAACGTGTGATTGGGATACATTAGTTCGAGAGGGAAGGACTCATTTTTAGGACTTGCAGTCACGAAGGTTTACATTAGCCAACATTGCGTTCCGTTTCATGTAAGAAATTAAAAATCTTAAAAAAACCCCTATTTCCCTTGGTCACTGCAACACACGTGAACGGCTGGACCAATTTTGCATATTCTTTTTTTATTGTGTTTGTTATTGCCAGGAGAAGGTTCTTATGAAAGAAAAAAATAAGAAAGTTGCGCGTTAGGTACATTAAAAAATTTAAGAAAACTTTATGTCGGGTCAGCTAGTATTCTATAAATTCCGCAAAATCACCAAATCACCATCACCTTTCGAATTGTGTAACTTAGAAGTAACCTGATAGAGTAAAAAATCACCTAAAAGGTTAGAAAAGTAACCTGGCAACGCTGAACACAGTAGGTACCTACCCCATAAAAGATGTATGAACATAAAAGATGATTAACCGTCTGCAAAAAAGGAGGAGGTTCTCATTTCGTCGGAATCTTTTTTTTTATTGATGTATGTTCCCCGATTATTTGAAGACACCTGAACCAATTTGGAAAAAAAAGAAATTGTTTGAAACAATATACTTCCCAGGTGGTCCCATGGTTATCAGGTCAGGATCTGATGATAGAACCCTGGAGAAATCGAGGGAACTCTTCATATTTTATAGGCACACTTGTTTATATGTCAAGTAGTGGTATACGAATTGATGTGGGGTGAGTACCATAACTAAAACTTCAAAAAGAGCTGACTCTCAGCCTAGTTTGAATAAATGACTTTTGATTTTGATTTTTAAAAAGTGTAAAATAAAAACTTAAAAAAAAAATAAACAACCGACTTCCAAAAAAAATACTACAAAGTGAAAAATAACTTTAATTTCGGAAGTTGGCGCAGAAAACTCAAATGCAGATCCAAAGACACCGACTTCGAAATTAAAGTTTTTTTTTTCACTTTGTAGTGTACTTTTTTTGGAAGTCGGTTGTGTTTTTTAAATCACGTCCATCACCATCCGATGTCCGCCATCATTCTTACATACATCACATCATAAATGAATTAGCAAGGTACCGTCATGATATTAATCTTTTTAGATAGTTCCTTGCAAGATTCGCGGTGACGTAGATTGTAAATGGCTCTGACAGCTCTTTTGAAAAACATAAATGGAATCAATGTCAGCAGCCCAACCCCAGAGTAAAATTCCATATGCCATAGGCTGTAGAAGTAACTGAAATAGACCGAACGCGCGGTTTCTACATCTATTAACTGTCTTATCTTTCTAACAGCATAAGCAGCCGAATTACAACGGCCTTTTTACATGACGTTTTTTAAATATATATTTTTTACATTTTCTACAGAGCGGTGGACAGTTCTGGTAACGGCACTATGGATGGTAAAACAACAACAGACGCCGATACATCATTGCTCAAAGAAAAGAAGAGAAACACTGAAGCACCTGGGGCTGTGTAAGTATATCTTTATATCCTAAATATATAATTATTCTGTATGTGTGTATGTTACTGAACTCCTAAACGGTTGGACCGATTTTGATGATTATTTTTGTGTGTTAGTCTCTGGATTGTTTAGATTCACGATTAAACCAGTAGGTGGCCCTGCGGTCGAGTTGTAGGAAACAGGATAATGTCTGTCCGGTCAGCAACTTTAAAATAAAACTTAGTAGCACAAAACTAACGCACATAATACTGATTGAAATGCAAACTATTTGCTACTATAAGTTACTTTCTTGCAGCAGGGGAAAATACAAATTTCAGATTTGGGTGATCTCAGTATAAAACTTCTTTTGTAAAGCCAGATTCAAACTGAGAATCATTCTAGAATATTGGCCTAAATATCTATTCTTTGAATGTAAACAAAGCAAAAGGAGTATGTCAAGATGGTAGCAGATGGTGTTCGGTAGTTTCTGCCTACTCTCATGAGAACGTGTGATTTAATGTATATCCCAACTAGCAAAAAATGTCGTATAAAAGTCCGCAGCACGTTTCTATTTCAGCTATTGGTGGCACGGATCCTCCAATTGTCGAGTGAATGATCTGTGCACGTTCTCTCTACGCAATTTGGGCGCAATTGCAAAGAGAGAACGTGCACAGATCCGCCAAACCAGAGCGCCATAAGCCAACGTTGGCCTGATCACCGCTTTATACAGCCAGAGAGTAATCTTCGGAAAAAGCCCCCTTGTTTTCCTAAACTTTACAACTGGTAGAGTGTCAAGCACTACAGGCTTGCGCCAGTCCTTTTTAGCCAAGAAGAGCGGGGTGATGTCCTTGTCCGCTGCGACCACATCTCGATGCATCCCCACGCCGGCCTTTAGGAAATATTTCCTGAGACTGCATATGTCGCGATTATGGCTGTTAGCGTTCAAGAACCCTCGACCTCCACACTTTCGTTTCATTACCGATGACCGTGGGTGATGCATTCCATATGCAGTCAGCAACTTACGGTCATATCCAGGGCGTCGAGTTCGGTCTGAGTCCATTTAAGTACGCCGAAAGAGTACATCAAGACTGGCATGACCCAACCGTTGAAGGCGCGCATCTTGTTTCCGCTTGATAAAAGACTATTAAATACTTTTTCAGGCGGCCAAATAAGCGCTCCTTCAACGATTGCTTCATGTCAGTAACATTGATGCCCAAAGCTTCCGACATACTCAAATACTTATAGGTTTCGGCTGCGGAGAGAGCTCGAAGGTTTATGAAATCCGTTCCTTTTTTACACGCTTTATATTAGCTTCACTTGTATGTTTGTTTGTTAGTTAGTTTGTTTGTTTGTATGTAACCGACTCCTTTGAGCGCGATTTTGACCCACTTTAAACGGTCAGATTTCATTGAAACTTTGTAAACTTGTCGAGGACCGATGACAATTCAATAATAAAAAAAAATGAGAAAAAAAAACATGTTTTTGTAGTTAGCAGAACTAAAAAATAGAAAATAAATAATCGTTTAAAAAACTAAAAAACACGCTTTAAAAACCAAACTAAAAAAGGAGAAAATAATTTAATTCAATTAAAAAGCGTGGGGTGCTTGACAGTAAGTGATTATAAAAATACCTCAAAAAGCACCCCACGCTTTTTAATTGAATTAAATTATTTTCTCCTTTTTTAATTTGGTTTTTAAAGCGTGTTTTTTAGTTTTTTAAACTATTATTTATTTTTATTGTCTTCAAAACTAAATTGTCACATTGTGTATTGAGAACATGGTTGATTTCACATTTGCTTCACTTCTGTATCCTATCTTTTTGTAATTCTTAATGTGTAATTGTTTGTTATCCCACATAAATAAAAAATAGTCCTCTAATTTGTAATAAGCTCGTTTACAAAGTATACTTTTAAAATGAGTTTTATCTTTCATTTAATAGGGTATTACACCCATTTTTTTAAGTGTCCTAATTAGTTTCTAAAATGTTAATAAATCACCAAAAAACTCATTTTTTTATTGAATCGATTGGTGCCGTAAAAATGCATTTAAATTTTATTTTTTTTAAATTTCGCGCGTTATTTGACGAAAACGCTGGACGCAGTGGACGTCAGTTTGCTGTGTAGACAAATGCGCTGATATTTTATATGATAACTGTATAATTTAAAAAAAAATGAGTTATTATTCTACTTATCGTTGGTTTGCTGTTCCTGAATGCAAAATATTATTTAAATAAAAAGTACTTTGGTAACGAAAATAATAAAAAACAAAGTTGTTCAATTAAAACGCCGTATGACGTAATAACATGGCGGCTACTATTTCATGAATTAAAACTAACATTTCCCGACTGCATTTTGTCTAATCTATATCAATAATATATTTTTAGATTTTTTCTTATACAAGGTGTAACAGAATAGACGCAAGACCTGAAAGTAGTTTGTTCCTAATTGTTTACTGAATCAATTTTAGTAACTTTTAACAAGGGTATTTTTTCAAAAATTATGTATTTTGCCACACCTACCGCCGATTAAGTAAAAAAAAATACAATCTTATGTCAATGCAATAAGACTCAATTTTAAATGCACAAAGTTGTGCTAGGGGTCAACTCGTTTTTCTTAATAAAAACGGTTAGCTTAAAAATAAATTAGTTTTGGTCATTGTTTTATACTTTTAACTCAATACTCTAATTGGGGTGTATGAGGTCTTGCGTTAATTATGTTACACGTTGTATAGAGTAAAATACCCTATTGCAATATATCGCAAGGTATTTTATTGTAAGATTTAACACAATACGCCATAAAAGATGCTTGAGATTATCTGAAAAATGGTTGCTCTATTTTATCTTTATTTCTGGTTTAAAAAAAAATTACCATCTCCATTTCTTAGACGAATTCGCAAGGTACAGTCGTAATATTAATGTTTTTAAACTGTTCCCTAAGAGATTCGCGGTGACGTAGATTGCAAATAGCTCTGACAGGTCTCTTTTGAAAAATATAAATATAATCAATGTCGGCAGCCTGACCCCTGACCCCGCAGATTACATATTGGCTAGATTACAACAGCTTTATTTTACGTGGCTTTTTTTTTAATATATTTTTTTTTACTTTTTCTACAGAGCGGTGGCCGGTTTTGGTAACGCCGCTATGGAAGGTAAAACAACAACAGACGCCGATACATCATTGCTCAAATAAAAGAAGAATCAGGTTTAAGTAATCTTCGATTTAATTAGGTATTAATTTATTTAATTTTAAACACTTATTAAGTTTTTTAGCGTTTATTTTACAAGAATCTGTATTTTCTACTCTCTCTATTATTTATTAATATCTTTACAAATATTAAAACTTAGTATTTCATTATGAATTGAGCATTGTATGAATAAAAAATTCTCTTGGCGCATCTTTACGAAATACCCACTTACGTTTACTGTAGGCCCATAATGACGCGTGTTATTCGTATCGCACGAGGATACCGAACTATATCCTTTGAGGTGGCAACTCTCCTTGCACGCTTTCCGCCGCTGGACATCTTGGCGGATATGGACGCAAGGGTCTATAACCGAATCCGTGCTATCCGTCAAAGTGGCAATTACGTGCCAGGAATCGCTGTTGTTCGGCTGAGGTGTGAGGAATGGCGACACGCGCTCGAGCGGTGGCGTGAGCGGCTACAACAACCGCAGTATTCACGTAAGCGCGTTGTCGAAGCCGTCCTATCGCATTTCGAAGCCTGGATGAAAAGAGGGGACCGCATCAGTTATAGGCTCAATCAGGAACTGACCGGGCACGGTTGCTTCGGTGAGTATCTGAACAAGATTGGGCAAGAGACCACGACAAATTACCACCATTGCGAAGGCGGCTTTGATTCTGCACAGCACACGCTGAGGGAGTACCCGGCGTGGGCTTTTGAAAGACAGGTCCTAGTCGCCAGGATCAGGCGAGATTTGTCGCTTCCAGCAGGACTTGGGTCTCTGCTGGGGGAGTCGGAGAACTGGAGGGAAATGGCTTTTTTCTTTGAGACCGTGATGGTCTAGAAAGAGGCTGCCGAGCGGGATCGCGAAAGGGCTGATCGGAGAGGTAACCGCCTCGACGCCGAAACCCCGCCTGCATAATTAAAGGAAGGCAGGAATTTGAGGTCGCGGACGCTCAGAGTGGGGATTCTGTTCGCCCACTGAGTAACCTCAGGGAAGACGGAGCACAGTGGTCACGTGCTGCCTCCCGCACTTGCAGAGTTCGGTTTCGGGGAGACCCCTTTACAGTCTCCTCAGAGATGTGCCCTTTTAGGCGTTGCACAGAGGGAGCTTCGGATCAGTCTTTTGAGAGGTAATGATGCCCCTTCCATCTGTAGAAGATGACCACCGGGGTAGTTTTAGTGAGGTAAAAATCCCACACTGGGGATAAGACCGGGGGTTTTATCCCCAAAGTCTAGGCGCCTTTTGAAGGTTTCCCCCCGAAAACAAAAAAAAGCCCATAATGACGCGTGGGTCATTCCTTTCTTCGAGGGGTGTGAATGTTATATCGGAAATAAAACCAAGTTCGCAATTACTTTGCTCTTTGCTGCCTTCGCCTGTGATGAGTTCTTAATATATAGTTTCACAATTGTCGATTGCACGTTAGCTCCAGGAGCATAGACAATAGAGCGGATGTTTAGTAGTAACTTCGTGAATGCTGCTTCAAAACGTACTGGTGTAGAGTTTACATTGCGGCATCCACGGTTCCTTATGGACCCAGAAAAGTTGTCTATCGGAGTCTTTATTTACATGCCGCAACCAAGATTTTATACCATATTTTGTTTGCATTAAAAAAAAATCAATTACTTCTAGTGTCTACACCCAATTGTGCAATGTCGGAACATATTCATTGTAGGATGTTCCAGGATTCATAAATTGCATGTGTTTCATAATAGCTTTACACTCCCACCATGTTTTGTGCTGGATAAAGTAAAAAGCTTGTCGTCGAACACTAGTAAAAATAATTACAAATATTCTCATTTTATTTTTTTGTTGGTTTAAGTAATTAGTAAGTATTTAATAAGTAATAAGCCATAAATAAAGTTTTCAATGTCAAAAATAATGTTAAATAAAATAAAAAAAAACGATACTTTAAGAAATAATAATGTTCAAAATTGAGTATTTTGCAATGACTAGTTTTAAGATCAAATTATACTATCGAATAAAAGTAACGCACCCGTGATTTCATAATGTGGCATAGACAATTTGTCTGGAAACATACAGAATATGACATTTCGATTCCTTGCCGTTAAGTTGGTTTGTACTAGACACGTTATGAACGAGGTTTGAACACGGTAAGCTTCGGGGGGGAATATTACTTACCATACTGAGCCCCAAGGCTCAGTATCGATCCATCACCCATTTTGTTTAAATATGGCCCTGCATAGGTACTCATTAAGGATCCCTTGACCAACTTTTTCTCGAATCTGGGTGCCATTTTCTATGGCCACTAGCTCTGACCGAACTTCTGAAGAGATGCCAGCCCCGTACTTGTATAAAGCTTTCACCGTATTGTATCGCTTACCAGGTCACTTGTGCACTCTTCGCCTTCCATCGGAAGTGAATAGAGAGAATCAAAAATCATCAGTGAACAAAACTCTTGCCCATTCTTCTTCACTCCACTGTTTGTGTTCACGGGCATAGCGCAGTCTTGCTATTAGATGCCTTCTCTCGAGTTTGGGGCCAATTGCTGCCCTTTGGGGCTTCAGGTTTGCGTCGGCAAGTGCTTAAAAGAAAGTTATCAACTATAAAGATTTTATATTAAAAAAAAATATCTTGTGTACTTTAAAAGTTATTGCAATTTTAAAAGTTTGGTACTACCTATTATTTGAAGGCCAGTGTATGTTATTTTGATGTCGGATTTTTTATCGCAAAAAAAAAAGGCGTAATAGGATAAATGCATTACTTGTACTCTACTACCTTTACCTATCATAGAAAAATAAGTGTTTCATTAAAGAAATACAATACCTACCTAATGTATCTAATTTCGTAAATTCCGAAATGGAAAACTCTAGTGTGTATTGAAATTGTATAACAGATCTATATTCTGTTAAAATAGCATTCATATTGAGTAATTTTGTGTAATGTAATATTTGATGTAACAGGAAATTAAAAATAAATTGATATCCATTTTCTCAAACGATTTAAATTGAATGTATTTTTCGTTGTTATGAATTTACCGCCAAAACGCTCCTTACGATGACATTTTATCACGTGGCCACACCTGACGTCAACTTTATGTAAACTAAAGTAGTTGCTATCAAGCGAAGGTCGACTTTATAATTTAACAAGATTTTTAATGGATATAAAGTGGTATTACTGGTGTGCGGTGCCTCTGTGCACAAATACTTCTAAAACTGCAACACAAAGTATTTGTACCGGTGCCGTTTACACAAAGCTGACGTCACGTATAGTCACGTTATAAAAAGTCATCGTAAGGAGCGTTTTGGCGGTAAATTCAAAACGACGAAAAATAAATCTGATTTTAATCGTTTTTAACTGAGAAATTGATGAAAAAAAATATATTTTTCTCTTAAATATTTCGTCCTGTAATGATTTTCTTAAAATAATATTTAAGTATAGACTTAGTTTCACAAGCGACAGATGGCGCTAGTGGTCCCAGGAACTTTATACATCCGTTTTAAGCATTAATGTTTAGAATATCGGTAATAATGTATATTTATTTTGTATAATTATTAAATCATATTGTTTAAATTTAACAGGTTAAAGTATTCACATTTAATCATAAGCCCTAATGTATTTTAGTTAGTCAAATGATTGTATGTAATGTCTACTCTGCTCTGATTGGTCGAATAGCCGGCCGAGAATTGACTTCCGTTTAAAGTGGGGAAACATTTAGTGGGGTGACCGATTTGCTAAACGAGTCAGTCGATTTGGAGGCATGAAGCCGTAAGCATATCTGACGAATCTGTGCTACTTTTGTTATGTTTATAAAATACTAGTTAAGTATATGGTAAGTGATTGTTATTTACCTGATCACTGTAGAAAAGTGAATAAACATGATTCATATTGGATTGAGGTGTATGATTCTAATATCTCAGAAGCGGGATCAAGATCCGTAAGTACGCCTACATTGTATGTTTGACCAACCTAAAATTATTATTTACTCCGTGAATGTAAAAATCCGTTGTTCGTACAAGTGGTATTGTTTACTTTTTAATTTCAAGGAAATTATATGATCAAGTTGTACTACCTAGGTACTTATAAAAAAAAAGCATAATTTGATTCCCTAACTTCTAGTCTTCCATCATAATTTTAAATTGCACGGCAGGACCGTTGTCATTTATTCGAAGTATCATTGACTGGTTTAATTTTCCATTTTACCACATTGGGAATAGTATTGTGCATCATATGATTTTAAATCTTAATTAAAAGTATCATCGACTGGTTGAATTTTCTTTTCTACCACGTTGGAAATAGCAATATGCAGGATATGTTTTTAGATCTGAACTCGAAGTTTCATTGACTGGTTTAATTTTCTATTGTACCACGTAGGGAAAAGTAATATGCATCATACGATTTTAAATCTTAACGGCTGTTGAAATTTTCAACTTAACTGAAATTGTACCGGTTTGTACAACGAGGTTGCAAACACTGGGTAGTTGAACTCGTTTTGCTTGACTTTTTAGTTGTATATAGACGATACAATGATGGATCATGGATGGGTACCAGGACTATGGAATCCAATGAAATTTAAGGTCAGTGGGTCGTCTTAGGGGTAATGGTGTATTGGTTTCTCTGGTATGCCACACGATGAGCGTGCGGTTTTTAAAAGGGGGTGAAATTTATCAGTAATTTTGCTCTAGGATGCACCGTTTTCGAGATAATTAGCTAATGCCTTTTTTTTCTGGTGGCGAGTTTCAGATTTTGGATGGAGAAAATGAAACCCATCGGAGCAGGGATACAGGAGTATCCCGCAGGAGTATCCGCAGAGGACTGCGTGATCGCTCACGCTTGAAGTTAAAGCCATGTGTGCTAAGGATAAAGCACAAGTGTGCTTTAAGAAGTTTTTATTTGGCCAAGTGAGCTAATGATAATGATAATGATGATGATAATGATGATGATAATGATAATGATGATGATAATGATAATGATGATGATAATGATAATGACTTGGGCCAGGTGTGCCCAGGGCCATGTGTGCCCAGGGCCATGTGTGCCAAGGGCTATGTGTGCCCAGGGCCAGGTGTGCCCAGGGCCAAGTGTGCCCGCCACGAACAAAGCTATCCTCAAGAACGTAAGTAAAGTATGAATTTATCGATGAAGTATTATCTATTTATTAATGAGTTATTTTGAATTGGAAATTTTGTAAATGTACAAAAATTCATGAAGACATTATAAAATGAGCTTAAAGCATATAGTATGCTCTGAATTGGATTATTATTACTAAAATTACTCATGTGACAGGTTACTAAGTTTTATAAATATTCTAATCAATGTTTTATTATTATCGTGAGGATCCATGGAACCTGATGGTGCAAAAACACCAGAAGTGCGCTAGTCGCGATGGGCGATCGATGAAAATGCAAACGGGCAGTCCCTGTGTCAAACAAGGCAGACACAAAGACGGGACGTGCAAGAAAGCGATCTAGAAGGAAGCAAGCGCACGAGGTCTACATCGACCTCTTCTTCTTCCAGCAGGACAACTGATACTACAAGTACACCACCGCGATGCAAGAACTATGAAATAACTCCAAGTTGGTCAAGGAGAAAGGTATTGAATATTTCGAATGTTTGTCAAGAAGGAACCCATAAAAGGTCTCGTAACTTAAACAATAATCATTCAAACAATGTTATACTGGAGTTAGACCCTTTCAGTAAAAGTTAAAGTATTGAAAATTGGCTTAGAAAGTTGAATTAATGTACTTTATGAACGATATGAATATAATATGCAAATGTGACGAGAAGCAGACCATATATATTGCTCAAATAGTAGTTTTTACTTGGACTTTGTGATAAGCTAAACTTATAAAGGCGTTTCCAATTATTATTATTATTTATTACTTATTTATTAAAATCTCCCTTACAACTATCATTACAGGAGTATACCTAATGCGATAGCGCGGTCTTAAAGTTAATTTAATTACAATTGTATGAAAAACGAAGAAGAAAAATGGAATGAATAATTGATTGAATTGATTGGAATTGAGGAAGATCATGGTCAGTTTCTGGAAGAAATGTTAGCCTGTAGAAGTCGCAGTAATGAAAAGTTATCTAAATATTATATTTTTGTTTTTACGACAATTTATGCTTATACATAGGTGAATAGAATAATATAGAATAATTCTTTATTTCCAAAGAAAGTAGGAACATGTTACATATTTTCAGTTTAAAATGGTCCTTATACCAACTACCTTAACTAGGGCATGCAAACAGTTAAATTTAATGGATTTTGTATAAGTCGAGAGTACAGAAACCTCAATATTGATTTATTGGTTGATTCACCAGGAAAATGTAAGCGTATCTCATTGTGCAAATAATTAAATTTAAAATCAATATTAAATGAAGCGACTAGAATAACTGGAACCACAGCCTCATTCATAGACAATGTATTTACCTAGATTGCAAAATAAAAGACTCGTCCTTAATTAGTGACATCAGGTCTGACCATACTGGTCAGCTTGTATCGTTTGACTTAGATAAAAGTTACACGTAGATAAAACCATTAAATCTCTGAATAAAAATAAATTGAAAATGTTTAATAATAGTGTTCTTAGCAATCTTTCAACGACAACGAAGAAGTTAACGAGGCGAACTCCTCGGGGTGTTTGGTTAGGATGGACGAGCCTTATGGTTCAATTCTTGATCCTTTCTTATTTCTAGTTTACATTAATGGCCTTCCATACTTTGACCATTTTAAGTTTCAGCTGTCTTATTTGGCTACTTGAACTTTAATCATTACTTTCAAGGATTAAAATTATGAACAAGTATATAAAGTAAAAAGGGAAAAACACACTGGGCATCAAAGAATTCGTCCGCATCGCTGTCAGTGGGAAAAGTGCCCAAAAGGCTGGCAGCGTTGTCACGTTGGATGGCAATGCTGATTCTTTGAGCTATACTTGATTACTAACTTCTCAGATATAATTTTATTCGCAAATGACACTTCTCTTAAAAAAATAAAAGATTGAAAGATACGGATGTCGTTCATGTCAACGATAGTCGATGTTCTTTTGAAATGGGTTGCAGCTAATAATCTTGTACTTAATGCGAATAAAACTAGTTGACTTAAGTTCTCATTACCAAATGTGCCGAAGCGGTTCTAAATTTAAAACTTGATGGCAAGAAACTAGATGCTATTTCGGAAGCTGTATTTCTGGGAATAACTTAGGATTCAATACTGCAATGGGGTGCTCACATTAGAGTTCTTTCAAATAGATTAAATTCAGCTGCTTTTGCAGTGAGCAAAATAAGGCAGTTGTCTAAAGTGGCCACAGCTAGGATCCGAAGTCGGTAACAGAGCTTGGCGATGGAAGGTTCGAAACTCACATCATACGTGCCTTGTCAAAGGGGCATATCTATATATATAAAAATGAATCCCTATTTCCCTTGGTCACGGCATCACACGTGAACGGCTGGCCCAATTTTGCTAATTCTTTTATTGCTGTTTGTTATTGTCAGGAGAAGGTTTTTATGAAAGAAAAAATAAAGAAAGTTGCGAATTCAATATTCATAAATAAAAAAGATGCGCGTAACATTAGAAAATTTAACAAAACATATTCATAGTTAAGACAGGACAACGTCTGTCGGGTCAACTAGTTATAATATAAAATGCGGCATTGGAGACGGGGAAGTTTGGCATTGATTCCTTGTACACATGTCGCTTCCCTGGTAACTCATTGACAGCATTTATATGTGAATGTTTATTACGAGTAAGTGCTCCCAAATTGCAGTGTTGATTTTTAAACTTTTTATTTCTTTACAATATGAGACATATTTCGTCATTAATTAAGATTTTGCACCTACAATTCTCATTTATACGCTTTATTAGTGGTTTTCATGGAAATCATGTTAATTGGTTTAATTAGGTTTTTATACTTTAATTGTTTAGATTTTTTTAAATATTGTGAATGCGAGAACGTTGTAGGCCTTGCAGACTGTACATTTTGTAGAACATTTTCTATTCTTAATTTTCATTTCTCTTAATAAGTACCTGGTGCTATTGACAGGCCTGCACTGTTCTCCAATGCCTATCATCGCTGTAATTTGAAAGCATTGTAACAGCCAAATAATTTTAAAAAGAGAAATCCAATATTTTGATTTGTTTTGGTCATATTAGTGGTAAAAGAGCCAAAGATTGTATACCCACGGTATTTATGATAAATCAATTAGAAATGGAGCCCAAGCCTTAAATTATACTGAACCGGAAGACTTGTCACGTTTTGTCTGTAAAACTTTTTGTACACTTAGAAAGCGCCATGAGCTTGCCTGAACATCAAATTATTAGTAGCTCATTGTCTTGTGATAAATGACGAAAACCATGCTCTGGAATCGAATCAGATATCAATGATTAGCCGAATGTAATGATGTGTCGTATGTAAGGCTCATTTTAATTTAACTATTATTAGATTTGTAAAATCGTGCGTCAGGAGACATCGCGCCACGACGTCAACTTTAAGTCATTCGTGGTACGAGTTCCAACGCACCATCTACAGCACTGCTTGAAAGAGGACTTTTGGCCGAAAGGTGTCGTATATCGACGTTTCCGGGGACGGTTACGTGACACCTCGCAGCAAAACACGATGCCGACGACTTTACGTGTTTAGTTATAGTTTTAAGCTGTTTATTAATATGTATTAGTTTGTTATTATTGTTTAAGATTATTTTTGTGTATTTTATTTATGGGCCTTAGTTGCCTGATAATAAAGTGATTATTATTATTATTATTATTATTGCACGATGTCGGATGGCCGAATGTAATGATTTTCTTAAAATAATATTTAAGTATAGACTTAGTTTCACAAGCGACAGATGGCGCTAGTGGTCCCAGGAACTTTATACATCCGTTTTAAGCATTAATGTTTAGAATATCGGTAATAATGTATATTTATTTTGTATAATTATTAAATCATATTGTTTAAATTTAACAGGTTAAAGTATTCACATTTAATCATAAGCCCTAATGTATTTTAGTTAGTCAAATGATTGTATGTAATGTCTACTCTGCTCTGATTGGTCGAATAGCCGGCCGAGAATTGACTTCCGTTTAAAGTGGGGAAACATTTAGTGGGGTGACCGATTTGCTAAACGAGTCAGTCGATTTGGAGGCATGAAGCCGTAAGCATATCTGACGAATCTGTGCTACTTTTGTTATGTTTATAAAATACTAGTTAAGTATATGGTAAGTGATTGTTATTTACCTGATCACTGTAGAAAAGTGAATAAACATGATTCATATTGGATTGAGGTGTATGATTCTAATAGTCCCAATCTTCAAATTAAAATAGTTTTTAATAAATTGGAAAATACCCTATTGTAGCAGGCTGATGTATAGTCATAGTATCTCTTGATACTGTGTCACATCTGTGTGAAGACAGGTTCTGGAATGACATTTAATTTGTTACTTATTCAAAACAATGTGTAAATCGAATAATAGTATTATGGAGTAAAATATATTTTTTTTACTACAAAGTAAACTTGTTTCATTTTATTAGTTTCTGCTTATTTTAGGTGGTTGGCATCACAATAAAATCAGTTAAAATTATTATGTATTAATAGAAGCCAGTAAATTAAAAAAGGTATAAATGCTGTTTCGGTTATTTAATTAGTAAAGAAAAAAGTAACAAAGGACTCAAATAAATATTAGTCGGATGTTAATAAACTTAACCTACACACTTCACCTACACTGCCATATAGTTAAATGCGATCTCTGCTGCAAGCTCAACACCGAAGTGGAGACTTTGCAGCAGCGATTTACACACAAGCAGTTTCAGTTCAGTTTGCTAGCAGTACACAGCAGTATAATTTTGGGGCTGGCCCGCACCCGGCGCACCAGGGCGGGACATCTTTTTCGCATCGTAGCGTAAAAGCAATCGACACGAGGTTCAGCGAACATCCCTGATGCGCTATAGAAGCGGGACAGCCCTATCAACACCCGGAACGCATTTATATATTGAATGCGAAGGGCGCTGTACGATTATTGAGTGTAATCCACCCGCAGGCTGCACATGTAAAATGAGGTGCAGTGTGCACGAAATAAGGTTTTCTTTACGTCTCCGTCAATGTAATAGCCGGCACGCTCTCTGGTGAGCGCCTCGATCAGCTCATGACATACAGATTGAAGAGCGTGGGTGATGTCAACCCCCGCACTCCGCACTCCAACCTGTACGGGTCTGAAAAAACCCCGGCGCAGCGTACCTGATTGCGCTGACCTCCATACCAGCATTCAAGTGCTTATCAACTGCGACTAGAGGGGCAATTCTCGTAATTTTAAGTACCTACGGTCACAGTCTGAGGCCTTAGTGTGAGTTTCATTTAATCATCTCGATCTAACGCATATACCGCGTTTGGCGCTCCGATTGGCCCTGGTTTGGTGACGGACTATGGGCGCCGGCCGAACGCGCTCGATGCGTTTGATCGAGATCGAGAAGAAATGCACAAACCGTGCGAAACCAAAATCCAAAAAAAGTCATGTCATTGTTTTTTCAAGATTTCGTGCGGAAACCGGTTGACAGTGTGTGCATTATGTTGCATAATGTATCGGTACTAAGTACTTGGAGGCCAATTCTCTTAATTAAAAATATTCGAGTCATATCTCCATCTCTCTCATCTCTAAGATTTATTCCTACTGTATTTTACCAATTTTTAATTTTTTTAATAAAATGTATTATTACTATTTCCTTTATTTCATTAAATACATATAAATTATATTTTAAATTGTAAGTCTTTTATTAATAAAGATCGTATCCACGCTTAGCCAGCCCGCTAATTGTGTAACTCATGATTAATCATAATCTGTTCCGTTTTGAAACAGGCTAAACCATTGCTTCATAAGTTCGAAAAATGTGTCTGCTCAACAACGTAAATAACGCAATGAATATTGTTGAACTGTCAAAATGAAACGGATTATGATTAATCGCGTGTTACGCAATTATGGTGCAGATCACCTTAACAAATTGAGCAATTCCCATTGAGTCATTTGATTTGATAAATAATATGTTAGCTAGTCTTGAGTGTGGGCTTTTCCCGATAATTGTGATGCGTAGTACTAATCTATTCTTGTTTCGTCGGTATTCATTTTTATTTAGCTCGTTAAAAGATATGAAGACATACATACATTCTACTGGACATACAACATTGCAGTATATTATTGCTGGTAGTCTATGGTCAGTTATTCTTCGTATCGCTACAGTATTAGCAGTAGTTTTATTGTTTTTTTTTTACAGCATTAATCTCTGATTTAAATAGGTATGTGGTTTTGAGTCTATTTAGTGGTTTCAATTTACATAAAAACAGTTAGTTTTAAAAACTAATGTTTTATTTATTTTATTTAACCATCTATGCACACACATAAACAGACAAGAAGAAAGGAACAAAAAAATACGTACATAGGTAATGTTTTAGTAGCTAGATAAATATATTCAATGGTTGATGGCAATAGGCTCGCCTATAAGGGACTTAAACTAACACATAACTGGCGAAATGTGGCTGGACATAAACCTCTGCCTAACCCTTCGGAGATAACTGGCGTAATGGTGTGTTATAAATATACAAAAAAACACGGTCAATGATGGATTATGGTGTTTTCTAGACAGTACCCGGTGGAGTTACTCGTGGTTCATGCCGCGCAAAACCCATGAACCAAGTGATAGCCATGACGCACAACAATAGTGAGGAATTGCATCCCGTTCACTTAAAGTATCTGTGAACCTACGTGTAAGTACAGACGCCACCACATCAAGCTACCTCAATCTGTAAAATGTCTTTGATAGATTTTCAACTTTATTCCATAAGCATAATGTTCATGTTCAATTGCGAAAATTTAACAGTTTGGGGTAGATTGATGAGCTGGCGTCTGTAATATAGCTGTAGAACAATCCACAGCTCGAGCGTGTGTCGACGTCGACTGTATACGGCTTCTTAGGAGCCACAAGTCAATGTACAATGGGCATTGTTCATATTTTTTTATATGTTGTAATTGAAAAACCATTTCGAGGAATAGTGTTACTGATCATTGCGGACTAATGATTCATGAAAAATATTTATATTTAATTGATATATTTGATAAAATACGATTGACCTTGTTTGCCCTTCAAATTACGTCAGCTTTGGCCGTACAGTTTTGTATCGTTGCCGCAAAAAATAAAAAGTAAGTGACAAGTATTTTCTATGGTCTGCCAAGTGTCAAATTAATATAAATGTCAAAAATATAAACGTATGAATTTACATATTTATAAAGTTTTTACAATTATTATTCCTGCGACTTACCTCATGATCTCGTATAAATCTCATTACACTATCATTATTTTATGCTGTATGCATTACTTACATTAGAACTTTTGGTTCCCTTATTTCGGGTTGTTCCCAAAGGTTGACGATTCTATTGTTCTTGTTTTCTCACCGGGTCCATGAAAAAATTATAATGTTTCAAATGCTTCTCAATGAATTCCCAACGGGTCCACCGGATGTATCCAAAGTACAGTCAGTAAAAACAATTTCTCGTAAAAAGACAATCAATCAACCAGTATTTTTTTGTATTCTTATAGTTTTTTTTATCATTGTTCCTCTCAATCAAAGCACCTGCCACCTAATCTCTTCAACACCCATGGTTGACTGGTAGAGAATGCCTAAGGCATTAAGTCCGCGTTTGTACCTTTGTTTTGTATGCGAGAAATTTAAATAAATAAATACTAGCTGACACTACCATGTTAAGTGTGCTCCTAGCGATTTATACCAACCTGGTACTTCAAAGGCATAAAGCGCTTTCTAGCTGACACATCTATGTTAGGTGTGCTCCTTCCGTGGTATGATCACCTGGTACTTTGACGGCGTAAAGCGTTTTCTAGCTGATACCACTATGTTAGGTATGCTCCTACCAAGTTATGACAACCTGGTACTTGGGAGGCATAAAGCGTTTAAAAAGCTGACCTCGTGATTTTTTTCATGTTTAATAATTATTCTACTATTCGGGGCGGAGGCAAATCCAACAAATCATCCCTTAGCGAAGCGTTTATTGTTGACTGTACCAAACATTCTCATGGACCAGTAGGGAAATAAAATATTTTATATTTTAAAAGATCGTGGACCCGTTGGGAAGACAAGTGTTCATTTTATTTTTTTCGAGAACAATACACTCGTGAACCAATGGGAACAACCCGATTATGTATGACGTCTACTGACACTTTAACAGATGAGATGGATGACGTTGTGTTGACAGATTTAAATTTCTAATTATGTACTGGTGAGGCAAAGGCAACGATCTTTAGTGCCACTGATGACGTCATTTATCTCAAAAATTTTAAATGAATAAATATTAAATTAAGAAATAACTATTGAGCCCATCATCAAAATATTCAAATTAGTTTTTTAACATGCTCTATATTTTCGAAAACTAAAATAAAATAGAATGGTTAAAATTTTTAGACAATCCCCATTGTGGCGATGATCAAACAGACAGATATTTATGAAAATCTGACTTATTACAAAACAAATGCAGTAATTAGAAAAGTCCAGATAAAGGTTGTAATATATTGGTACCGATACACAGGCTAAATTGCAGCTTCAATCAGTTGTAATGCCGGTACGGACTAGAAAGGACGGCGCATAAATTGCATGCAGATTAAAATACAAAAAGAGTATGAAAAAGTGATTTTTCGAACTCTTTCTAAATTGACGGAGATTATTTATTTATTTATTCACAAAATCCACAGCTCTAACAGTTTCACATAAGATAAATAAACTAATCTTACAGCCAATTACGGATTTACAATTTACTTAATAACTACTTATTTTATGCATCAGAAACAAACAGGATGTCATGCTAGCACCTTCTCCTTCTGATTTAAAACTGTCAAAACGCTTGGTACAGCATTATGGCGTCGAGCCGAGTGACGTCACATGATTGTAAATGATGGCATACGGCAAGCAATGATTGGATGGATGTATAAAGACGTGTGACGTCACAGTAAATTAAACCAATCAAAACCGTTAATCATAATTATAGTTCCAACTGTTTGTTTAAATCAGCCATTTCACTAAAGCTACGCTCACATAAACCACACTAAGAAAGGTTTTCACCAGTGTGTATACGAATGTTCGGTCAAATCATCTTTTTAACTAAAACTTCGCTCTCGTGTATCACACCGGTTTTTCACCAGTGTGTATACGAATATGTTTTGTTAAAGGACTTCTTCTACGAAAACTACGTTGGCACACATCACACTTATAAGGTTTTTCGCCAGTGTGTATACGAATATGTCTTGACAAACGAAATTTCACACTAAAATTACGCTCACATATGTTACACTTAAAAGGTTTTTCACCAGTGTGTATTAAAAAATGTCGTGTTAAATCACCCTTTTGACAAAAACTACGATCACAAATATCACACGTATGAGGTTTTTCACCAGTGTGTATTCGAAAATGTTTTGTTAATTGGCCTTTTACAGTAAACCTACGCTGGCATACATTACACTTGTAAGGTTTTTCACCAGTGTGTATACGAATATGGCTTGTTAAATGAGTCTTTTGACTAAAATTACGGTGGCAAATCTCACATCTATAAGGTTTTTCACCAGTATGTATACGAATATGTTTAGTTAATTCACTATTATTACGAAAACTATATTTACAAACTTTACACTTAAAATGTTTCTCACTAGACTGTATACGAATATTTTCGGTTAAATTACTCTTATGACTAAAACTTCGTTGATATACATAACATTTGGGTTTATCACCCATTTGTGTACGCTGCGAGTCTTTGAAATAAGTGCCAGGTTTAGATGTTTTTCTTTGAGCTGGTTTTTCTTTTGTCGTTTGCTTACGTGTTGTTCCATACTCGAGTGTTGTTCTTTGCGAGTCTAATTTCCGTTTCTTCGCTACGGTCGCCCCTATGATTATAAATATGGTAAGTACAATAATGGTAGAAGACGAATGGCACGCGAATCAAAATAATAGCGCTTTGCATGATTATATAATACATATTACACCATTAGCTGTAATTTAATTTAGTTACCTACAAATAAAAAAAAAAACATAGTTTTACCTATGCATTTCTTTTTTTCATTAATTTAACAACGGATCGCGCGCGCGCATCAGTTGACCCCTGGGTCAAGCGGCTAAAAGATGATGCGCGCGCGCGTTCCGTGAATGACAAAATAATAATGCATGGGAAGTGGATTATTTATTTTTGTTTGTAGGTAACTAAATTAAATTACAGCTGATGGTGTATTATTCTTGTTAGATACTCAATATTCTATTGGGGTGATTGGGGACATGCGCTAGTTAAATAAATAAAAATCGTTTCTTTGGGAAAGTTGTTTTTTTATGATGAGAACAATCATGTGTTTAAATATCGTTCACTAACTACCAGTCACCCTATACAAAAGGCGTGCTATTGCCGGCACCAGCCAGGCAGAAATGCTTAAGCCGGTGAGGATGTTACATTGGAATGCCCGCGGCCTCCGTATTATGGTTGCACTCCTCCGTCCGCTACCAGGAGGACATCGACGTGGCGCTCATAAGCGAGACGTTCCTGAGCCCAGCGGATAAAATCCACTTCCCAGGATACATCACTTACAGGATGGATGGGCAACTAGCACAAAACCATAGATATTACTGCGGTCTGGCGGTACTGGTGAAACGCAGAGTCGTCCACCAGGAGGTACCACCACCATCACTCAGCAGCATAACTGCGCTGGGTATATAATTCCTTGTCGCCGGCAACGACATGCCCGTGTATGCGGCGTACAGGCCGCCAGGAGACCTGTTTGTGGCCGCCGACATACACGCGCTGCTCGCCGCTCCACTGCCAACAATCATTGCCGGTGACCTAAACTGCAACGACCCAGCGTGGAACTGCTGCAGCACGAACACTGCAGGCAGACGACTCTTCGCGGACGCAGAGGCCCGCGGGTACGACGTGTCCGGGCCAGAGGCGTCCACGCATTACCCGGACATACACACGCAGATACCCGATGTCAGCAGCACCTTGGAAACACGCGTCAAAAACAGTGGGAGACGTCCCAGGGGGAGTGCGGGTGCTGGTCCTGCCCCACCGTCCGCTAGAGGTGGTCCTTCGAGCCGGTTACCCTGCCAGAAGAAGAAGCCAGAAGAGCCCAGAAGTCTAAGAAGGTTCAGAAAACTGCAAGATGCCGGTTACCAAGTCGCAGAAGGGTGCTCCCTTACGTTTTCCGTCCTGTCCTTCGAGAAGGCCGCGACAGAAGAAGCTTCAGGATCAGAAGGGGTCACGTTATCGTCATCGGGAACTGCAACTACTTCGGGCACGAACACTTCTTCGGGTACAGCGACCACAGAAGAGACCGCGACTACAGAGATTACGGTTACGACTGCGACCACAGCGGCTGATCAGAAGAAAGGTGCCGCACAGAAGGAGTCGACCAAGAAGACCCCAGAAAAGGGTGTTCGTGGTTCCGCCAGGAGACTGAAGCCGAATGGGTTCGGCCGGCGCGCCAGGTTCACGATGACCACGAGATCAAAGGCCAAAAGACGCGAGCTGGAAGCCAGAGAAGAGGTAGCCCGCTTGGAGTTGAAGCAAGCACAGGCTGAGGCGAAGCTAGCCCGTGTCAGATTGGAGCTGGTACAGTGTGAAGATGAAGACTCCGTGGATGAAGACCTGGAAAACAGAACAGCACAGGTACAGAACTGGATTCAGAATCCTTTATTCATATTGAAAGACGACAACATGGAACGACCAGAGCCACGAGGTAAGCACCGTTCAGAAGCCCAGATGGTGAAGCCTGAAGAGCACTCCCCACTAACGCAAAAGAGGCTATCAAGAGCCTGCTATACTCTGAAGCCTCTCCGTTGGAAGTAATGCAAGCCCTCAGTAGAAGAAATGGAAGACCTGATGCGCTGGTGCTCCAGTGGGATCTCATGGGTCATGGATAGTGCAATTGTCGCAACCCAGTGCTGGGCTCACCACGATTGCGGCGGTAAGTCCCCTCTTTGAGAAGCGGATTGAGTGGTGTCACGGCATCCTCACCTTCCGCCTGACGCAGGTCCTCACCGAGCACGGGTGTTTCGGGAGGTTCCTGTTTCGCATAAGGCGGAAGGAAACGCCCGGGCGTTTCTACTGCGTAGATCGCCCCGAGGACTCGGTGGAGAATACGGTGGTCTACCCGGCTTGGGCGGAGCACTGCCGTGTCCTTGTGGAGGCGATCGGCGGCGGCGATCTTTTGCGTCCGGCCCTGCTCCAGGCCATGGTACGGACCGAGAGTGCATGGGTAGCTGTCACCTCCGTCTGCGAAACAGTAATGCTCGCAAAGAGGTAGGCGGCGCACGTGAGGGAGAGGCAGTATATGGACCAAGAGAGGACCTAAGAGGACCAAGCCCGGATCGACGGCGCGTTGTGTTCCACGCGTGCTTCAAAGAAATGTCAGCGACAATTGGTTGGGTCCGCAAGGGCCGATGCCTGCCAGGGCTGCGGGTTGTTCGAAAGAGATACCGTCGCCCCTGGCACACAGGCAACTGAGGGAACACGGTGGGTTTTAGTCAGTAAAAGTCTGACACGCGCTCCTGCTCCACCCAGAGCTGGAGAAGTTATTTGATGAAAAGACCCTATCACAGTTATCACTAACAAAGCAGGCGACTATACCCTATGGAAAATAACTAAGTCACTAATACCCGGTTTCTGAGGGTTTTAAATCGGTCGTTTATCTATTCATTAGCACTATTGTTTCGATAACTTGTGAAGATTCGTTTCCGAACACCGCAATATTAGATAAACTCCGCTAAAACTTAAGTTAACCTATCTAACCAATGTCTGCCGTTTAGGTTCCATAACTATTATTGACGATTCATTTCATAGCAAACTACATCAACTTCAGGTTATACTTATAACGTGTAAGTATTAAATTGCCAGTGAAAGCTAAATATTAAAGTCATTCAAACAATAAAACAGTGAGGGTAAAAAGCAAGTTCGTTTCGCTATGTCACTGCTTGTGGTAGCGTCAGGGCACAAAAACAGCGAGGGCCTAATGGCTGATCTTAGCATTATGCTTGTCAATGAATGCTGCTAGTGGTGACTGGTTGTCTATCTGATCAGGGTTTTGTTATTGTAATTACAAATTCAGTTAATTTATTTAACTACAATGGTCCTAGTCCATCACTTTGAGTTACAGTCCTATAGATAGAATTCAACATTGCACATGTAAGCTGCTACACCCTTTAGGTAGACACTTCCTATTAGGCGAACCATTGGCCTGTCTCCAAACCTATAGATGAACTAATACTTACTTTTAGTCTCCCTGGCTCTTTGCTTCTCCTTAGATACTTCTTCTTCTTCTACCACTTCAGTTTTAAACTCCATTAAAGGTACATCATCTTCCGAATCTGATTCAGAATGCTGTGGTGGTAAATCTACTTTAACTAGACAGCTTTGGTGTAAATTTTCCGGTTTTAGCTCTGTAAGTAAACAAAAACAGTCAAGATTACTACTTGTTTAATATTAATATTTGTAATATCATGTGGTTACCATTAAGTGGACTTAAAGTAAACACTACAAATACTATGAGGTTGTTCAAAACATTTTTGATTAAAATAAAACTAGCGACCCGCCCCGACTTTGCACGGGTAGTAGAGCATAATGATTATGCCTACATGTTTGTTATGTCACCGGTGTGAACCCGAAGTTGAATTTATTTTCGCGCGCGCTCTTTTTTATTTTTCGATATTCATTTAAATTATATGGTGTCAATTGAGACCGCATTGTATGTGACCATTTTTTTAGAAGTTATAATCCTTAAAGTTAGAGGGCTTGTGGCTAAGTAATAACAGCCACACGGGTCGATCCATCAAGTTAAGCTACGCTTGCCGGGGTTGGTCTGTGCATGGGTGATCATCTTTACATACTGAGACTCCTCCATGCCTCGGAAAGCACGTAAAGCCGTTGATTCCGGCTGTCATTCGCTGATCTTTGAAAGTCGTTACCGGTCGTCAGAAGCCCGAAAGTGTGACAACCAGTCTTACCAAGGGGTATCGTGTTACCCAGTAACTGAATTGTGGAGGTCAGATAGGCAGTCGCTCCATGTAAACTACTGGTATTCAGCTGCATCCGGTTAGGCTGGTGGCCTCAACATAGTTTGGAAAAAGGCTAGGCAGAATGAATTAATCTTTAAAAGATAGATATATGCCATTGCATTCTTTTCCTTAGACCTTTAAATAGGAATATGCCACCATACATTGTTTTGTGCTATCTCAAAGGCATTAAGCAGCGTTTTCAATAAAAGCTCCCAGGCGGCTTTACTTTTTCTGACATTTTCAACAATTATCCTCATATTTCTACCAATTTACACAAATTCTTAATGAATTATACACCTAAACCTTCCTCATGAATCACTCTTTCTATTGGTGAAAACTGCATCAAAATCTGTTCAGTATTTTTTTAGTTTATCGTGAACAGACAGACAGATAAACGCAGTGGGGGACATATTATATAATATGTATTGATAAATTTACTACCTATATCTTTAATTTATTTAACAATTTTATTAATATTACTTTGTTCTTAAAAACATACCATCACTTTGATTTTCCTCCTTGGGCTCAATAATGTCATCTAGTTCCTCACAAACAGTTGGTAACTCTTCTTTGAGAGTAATATAGATGCTTTCTGTTTGACATTCATCACCTATACTTATATGCTGTATTGGAGATTTAATAAACCCACTGTAAAGCTCTAAGCGATCTTGGCGCAGTAAAAGATTGGTCTGAAAAGAGTTATTATAGTATTAGAAAAATATGCCATTCAAAATCAAAACCAAATCAAAAGTCATTTATTCAAATTAGGCTGAGAATCAGCACTTTTCGAATGTCATTGATTGCAGTCCCATGAGCACAAAGTTGTTACATTATAACTAAGTCACTTATAAGATCCTCTACAAGTGCGAACACTTAATTATGTACCCTGGAGAGTTGGGCATACTACCAGCCTCACTGACCGCACTCAAGCTATTGTTGCATGGCTCTCCCTAGCAAGAGAGGACCATTATCAAACTGCCACATAAAAGTTTCAAACAGCAAGTTGTAGCAAGTTATGTGAAGTATTTAACATCTACCTAATCATTGATAATATCCACATTTTACAGAAGCATACATTTCAGCATTCAACGCTCAAATCGTATGGTGAAGTATTTAACATGTACCTAATCATTGTTAATATCCAAATTTTAAAAAGCATACTGTGGTGTTTGACACCTAGTTGACAGTGACAATTGACTGTCAGTTGATTATTGTTACAAGTGAGGGTACCCCACAGTATAGTTTAAACCAACCTGCAACGCTGGGCGAAAACCAATATGGACACCAAGTAAGTACATAATAGTGGCGACTGAGGAAAAACGTAAAATATAGTGAAAAAACCAGTGAAAACATTGTGAAAACTGTTTTAGTACAATGGCGGAAATAAGATTCGAAACATTTGATATTAAAAATGGGGATTGGGAATCATATAAAGAAAGATTTGGTTACTTCATATTAGCACATGGCATATTAGAACCGAATAAGCAAAAAGCCATATTTTTTGCGTCTTGTGGTAGTGATCTGTATAACTTAGTTAAATCATTAGTGTTTCCGGATAATGTGAGCCAGGTTACGCTAGGCCAAATAGATACAAAACTAAATAACCACTTTAGTCCGCGACCAAATGAGATAGTAGAATCATTTAAATTCCACAGTAGGAATCAGGGTAAAAATGAATCAATTCAAGAATACCTTGCAGAACTTCGAAAAATGTGTAGATTTTGTAACTTTGTAGATTTAGAAAGGACCTTGAGAGATAGACTGGTGTGTGGCGTAAATAATGCCAAACTACAAGAAAATTTGCTGAAAAAAGCTAACCTCACATATGCAATAGCTGTGGAGTTGGCATGGCAAGCGGAAAGATGTCTTGAAGACCTAAAGATCCTGAAAGTACCAACCATTGAAGAATTATCAAGCACTTATACGGCAAATGCAAGCAGTGAGGTAGAACCAATGGAGGTAAATGTTGTGGAAGAGAAGAAAAAGAAGTTATACTGTTACAGATGCGGAGGAAGCCATTTGTACCATAAATGTAAGTTTGTTTCTGCAAAATGCAACACATGCAATAAAGTAGGCCATATTGCAAAAATGTGTAGGAAAAATAACAATGGAACTGGTGATATCAAAGAGATTCAAGAAAAGGAAGACCATTTCATGAATGGGATATACTGTGTGGGAGAAATTTACCGTGAACCGGCCATACATGTAGAACTTCATCTGAATAAAAAAATTGTCAAGTTCGAGGTTGATTCCGGCTGTTCTTATACAATAATGTCAAGGGAACAAGCAGAATTAATCTGGCCAAAGGGATTAGATTTACAGGAATGCAAGCTGAACTTGCACACCTGGACTGATGCTAAAGTACAGGTGCATGGCAGCACCAAAGTTTTTATTGAATTTAAAAACTTTAAAGGTTACCTGCAAATTATAATTGGACAGGGGCGAGGTAATCTCCTTGGTAGGAATTGGTTCAAGCCTCTGGGCATTTCACTTGAAGGTATAAATAATATAAACTCCCTGGATAGTGAAAAGGATGAATCTCTGTTGATAATACTTAAGAAATATGAAAAATTGTTTGAGGGACTTGGCGAATACAAAGGACCTGAAGTTGTGATCAATTGCAAGAAGGATGTACAGCCGAAATTTATGAGGAGCAGGTCAGTACCATTTGCGATAAGAGATAGAGTTTGTGATGAAATAGATAGGTTGGTTAATGTTGGAGTAATGGAACCAATAGCATATTCAAATTGGGCTACACCAGTGGTTCCAGTACTAAAAAAAGATGGTAGTATTCGACTATGTGGGGACTACCGATTGACTGTAAATTCAGCAACTGACACAGATACATACCCTCAGCCAACAATAAACGAGTGTCTATCTGAAGTCGCAGGCGGTGTAATTTTTACCAAATTGGATTTAAAAGAGGCGTATACACAACTGAAAGTATCGGATGAAACAGGTATGCTCCTGACAATTAACACATTAAAGGGATTATATAAGATGAAGAGACTACCTTATGGTTTGAAAGCTTGTCCAGGTATATTCCAGCGGGTTATGTCAACGACATTGGCAGGTATTAAAGGTGTGACGGTTTTGCTGGATGATATTTTAATAAGTGGAAATAAGATACAGCATAATGCAAGGCTGGAAAAGGTACTGGCATGTCTAAAAGACGTAGGACTCAAGCTGAACCGAACGAAGTGTGAGTTTGCAACAAATAAGGTAGAATTCCTTGGTTATGTGGTTGATAAAGATGGTATTCATCCATGTGATAAGAAGGTTAAATTGATTATGAATGCGAGGAGCCCTAGAAATGTTAAAGAGCTGCAAGCTTTTTTGGGATTGTTGAATTTTTATGACAGGTTTATGAAAGACAAAGCTACGTTATTGGAACCACTACATAGGCTTCTAGATAAAGATACTGTATGGAAGTGGGGCAAGTTAGAGACAGAAACATTCCAGAAGGCTAAAGCTACACTGTCGAGTGAAGATACTCTAATACATTTTGATAATAACAGAAAGGTAACATTAACATGTGATGCTTCAGAGTATGGGGTAGGAGCCGTTCTATCTCATGTTATGGATGATGGTTCAGAAAAACCTGTTGCTATGGGATCCAGAACTTTATCAAAATCGGAACGTAACTATGCACAGATAGATAAAGAAGCGGCAGCAATCATATTCGGCTTGGAAAAATTCAATCAGTATGTATATGGAAGACATGTAGTAATATATACTGATCATAAGCCGTTGCTTGGGATTTTAAGCCCCAATAAAGCAATACCTAAAGTGCTGTCACCAAGAATGATGCGATGGGCTTTAAAACTGAACTCACATGATTATGAATTACAATATAAACGCGGTACTAGTATAGGTAATGCTGATGCTCTCAGTAGATGGCCAATGGATACTACTGAAGATGAGAAGTCAAATACTAATGACGTTGAGGATATTTTATTACTGTCCGAGACACCAAGTGCCATTCAGTATTCAGCAAAAGATATTGCAGAACAAACAGGGCGAGACAATATTTTATCTAAAGTGAAATTCTGGATATTGCATGGATGGCCGGATACTGTAAACGACGGTAATACGAAATTATATTGGCTTAAAAGAAAGGAGCTATCTGTTACAAATGACTGCATAATATGGGGAACTCGAGTGGTCATACCGCCACCGATGCGGGAACATATGCTACAGGCTTTACACGAGACTCATGATGGCATAGTGATATCAAAATCAATTGCAAGAAGCTATTTTTGGTGGCCAGGACTGGATCATGAGATTGAAGCGTTAGTGGCAAATTGTGATAGATGTCAGGTAAATAAAAATATGCCAGCAAGCACGGGACATTCATGGATAACCCCTTCGAACCCATGGCAGCGTTTACATATTGATTTTGCTGGTCCAGTCGACAGAAGAATATATCTAATTGTGGTAGATCCTCATTCAAAATGGCCAGAAGTAAAAATAGTTAGATCAACATCGAGTGAATGTGCAATTAAAGCTTTAAGAGAAATTTTTGCCCAGCAAGGATTGCCTCAAGTATTAGTATCAGATAATGGAACGGCATTCACATCTGAACAATTCAAGAATTTTATGAAATGCAATGGCATCCAACATATACTGACTCCACCCTATACACCATCGTCAAATGGCCAAGCGGAAAGATTTGTGCAAACAGTAAAAAAGAAATTACATAGTTTGGCTGGATCTGACATAGATATTAAATTACCACGTCTTTTGTTTAGTTTGAGAGTAGCACCAAGCTCGGTTACAGGAAAGTCCCCAGCAGAATTGTTGAATAAACGTCGTTTTAGAACACGGTTTGACATCATACATCCCTTCTCAACAAAATCTGTTGCTGAAAGACAAATTGAAAGTAACAAAGAAGTACCAGTGAGAACATTTAGGTTAAAGGACAAGGTATGGCTGCGCAACTATACAAGAGGGGAGAAGTGGGTAAAAGGAGAAGTCTTCAGAATCAAGGGTCCTGTTCGATTTTTGGTAAAGATAAAAGATGGACCAATCGTGACACGTCACTTAAACCAGCTACGACGACGTGATTCTGAAGAAGATCCAGGTCCTAGTAATGAAATACGAGATATACTCGGCATACCAACAAATGCGGTAGTAACTTGTGAAGGAGGCAGGTTACAAAACAATTAAATAATAAGAGTGATATAGATATTAGGATAGTTAGGTTAGTTAGGTATAAAATATAGTTTAGTGAAGTACATAAAGACTATGGGGGAAGGCATGTGGTGTTTGACACCTAGTTGACAGTGACAATTGACTGTCAGTTGATTATTGTTACAAGTGAGGGTACCCCACAGTATAGTTTAAACCAACCTGCAACGCTGGGCGAAAACCAATATGGACACCAAGTAAGTACATAATACATACATTTCAAGATTAAACACTCAATGGTATAGTCGAACTCCAGACACAATCAGGTATGAGTTTAAAAGTAAAATTATATGTCCATTGCAGAATATCTCACCTCGTAATCCTCTTTCATCATTGTAGCAAACTGGTCTTCAGATTCCAGACATTTTGTAAGTAACTGGTAGCATTGCTTTAATTTAGTGCAGCAGACAAAACAAGCAAGAATCGGTCTAATGTCTTCAGTTACAAACTGCAACAAAACTTGTCTTACACTATTTTGTATATAATATGTAAAGAAAATAATTCCAATCTTTCTATATTAAATTGTAAAGCCAAAAGTTGGTGGTCAGTAATACTTTCAATACGCCTCATATAAAGAAGGTATAATCATTGATTACCACTATTGCTCAAGGCAGATTGGTGACCTATTTATTTTCCTCACTGGTTTTCTTTCACTGATGTCAGTGATTTCCACTTGCCCAGGACCCCTAAGAGCACCATCTGACCGAAAGTTCGCACCAATTTTTATACTCGTGTACGATTCCTAATTTAATCCTTATTTATTAACTTACTGGTATATTTGTCAGCTTCTCATAAAGTTCGTGCAAGTTTCTGTTGACCACTATATACATTCGTACATTATGAACTAAACATATTCTACAGATTGGCAGTTTTTCCATCTTTGATCATATATTATTGTAAAGCACTGTGGCATATAATTACGATCTATTAATGGGAGTCCCTCCCTGGTGGTAGGTACTAATTAAATTGACAAACAGACAGTGACACAGAACGCTAGTGACACTTTGTAAAATAATGTTGCCATAATTAAGGGTATGACTAATATATTGAGATTAGAATGTTCTGTGACCGAATGGCAACAAACGAACATATACCGTATATCCATCTCATTCGTATGTAGGTACCTACGTACAAATGAGACGGATAGGATATATAACATTTCCGAGCGCGAAAAACAGATGATGGTGGCGATTTAAAAAAATCAATTCAAACAGCAACACATGACATGACACATACTTATTATCATGGTATAAAATGTTTTGCGCTCTAGACTTAAAGTAGACCTAGCCAGTTTATTGGTGATGCGTTAATTTTTAATGTTTTTTATTCATGACCCTAAGAAAATACAAGTCTTTCAGTTGGATTGGATTGGTTTTTACTTAGACGTTTTATTACAATAGTAAGAGATGCGTAAAATAATGGTAATTGTTTTTACATACTCTTTTCTCTCATATTCTTTTTTTAATATCCATGTGTCGCCCTTTCGAGTGATAATCGTCATCGTTTTCATACTAATATAATTGTAACACGACCATTAGCGAATGTGTGTGAACGTGCAACGGGAGACGACACCTCCACCCGCGCTCTCGTGCTAGTGCCTAGTGGCCATAAAATTAAAAAGTTCATTCGTTTTTTTTTACACGCTTTATATTAGGTCTTTACCTATGATATTGCCGTTTTGCAGTACTGGCCATTTCAAATCAAAATAATTTTTGTTTGGGTAAGAATTCTAATTTCAAATTAATTTTATTTTAAAAACATGGATTTTTTTTTCCAAAAGTAGTCATTTGTTTATTGATTAGTGTTACATTTTCATCGCATTTCAATCTTTTTCGTCATCATGGATACGTTAAAAATTCGAGTAATTATGGAATATGAGTACCGTCGTGGCAGCAACGCGGCACAAGCGGCACGCAACATCAACGACGTTTACGGAGCTAACACTACAAACCAACGCACCACCTGTTATTGGTTTGCTCGCTTCCGTTCTGGAAATTTCGACCTGAAAAATGAACCTCGCGGTCGTCCGAAGACTTTGGTCGACAATGACGAATTAAAGGCGATTGTGGAAGCTGATGATACACAATCTACGGCTGAATTAGCAGCAGCTTTCGACGTTAGCGTCAAAACAATATTGGTCCATTTGCGTCAAATTGGCAAGGTAAAAAAGCTTGACAAATGGGTGCCCCACGAACTCAATGATCATCAGCGCGAATTACGCGTCGAGACGTGCCTTGCACTGCTCAACAGACACACAAATGAAGGAATTTTGAACCGCATTGTTACCTGCGATGAAAAATGGATTCTGTTTGATAACCGCAAGCGCTCAGCAAGTTGGTTGGATCCTGGTTCAGCACCTAAACAATGCCCTAAACGAAAACTTACCCCTAGAAAAGTGATGGTCACTGTTTGGTGGTCTAGCGCCGGTGTGATTCATCACAGCTTCTTACCAAACGGGGTGAGCATTACTGCAGATGTGTACTGTGAAGAACTGAACACAATGATGGAGAAGCTGGCACATCTCCAACCAGCATTGGTCAATCGCTCGTCTCCGCTGCTCCTGCACGACAACGCGCGACCTCATACAGCACAGCAGACGGTCTCCAAGTTGCAAGAACTGGGGTTGGAAGCTCTCCGTCATCCGCCCTACTCACCAGACCTTGCGCCTACAGACTACTACTTTTTCCAGAATTTGGATAACTTCTTGGCGGGAAAAAAATTCAATACCCGAGAGGCAGTACAAAATGCCTTTGAAGAATTTGTTGCCTCCCGTCCAGCTGATTTCTTTAAGAAGGGCATCAATAAACTGCCACTGCGATGGCAAAGATGCATTGATTGCATGGGTGATTACTTCGATTAATACAAATAAAAAATACATGAAAAAAATTCGTTTAAATTTTTTCATACAAAACGCCAATTTCATAGGTAAAGACCTATTATTAGCTCGGGTTGTATGTATGTATGTAACGGAATCTTTGAGCGCGATTTTGACCCACTTTAAACGGTCAGATTTCATTGAAACTTTGTAAAATTGTCGAGGACCGATGACAATTTAATAATTAAAAAAAAAATTGAGAAAAAAAAAACACGTTTTGTAGTTAGCAGAACTAAAAAATATAAAATAAATAATAGTTTAATAAACTAAAAAACACGCTTTAAAAACCAAACTAAAAAAGGAGAAAATAATTTAATTCAATTAAAAAGCGTGGGGTGCTTGACATTAATTGATTATAAAAATACCTCAAAAAGCACCCCACGCTTTTTAATTGAATTATATTATTTTCTCCTTTTTTAGTTTGAAAGCGTGTTTTTTAGTTTTTTAAACTATTTCTTTTTTTTGCTTTGCCGTATTTTCTATCATTCTTGGCTATCCTTGATATCTAGGATTAGCTTTAACTTGCGAAATTGCGTGAATAAATAAACTTGTATCAGTCAAATACTATGTAGGTGTAAGGTAGGTATTTACATAAATACCTACATAATCAGCCTATAATATTCCCACAGGTGGGACATAGGCCTCCTCGCGGTGAGAAGGAGTGGGCCGTAATTCACCACGCAGGCCCTGTGAGGGTTGGTAGATGTCACATGTCTTCGAATTTTTGTTTCTAGGACATGTCAGTTTCCTTACGATGTTTTCCTGCTCTATTTTGAGAGCAGTGATGATGAAATAATTCATCATCATAATTCATCATTCAGGATTCAAACCTACTTATCCTTTTCTGTAATTGGTATTAAACCGTTTTAATTAAATAAATACCTAAACTCTAATTTCACTTCATAACCTGTCAAATGTCAAGTAATTAAAACTATTGTTTTTCAGCTCGAGTCTGCCTAACAGACAAGGGGTTCCTCTTAACTGTAAGCAACGTTTATAAATAAGGGGGTAGATGAGTAGATCACGAAGTATATAATAGTCCTGCGAACAAGTTGAAAAATGTTTTTTGACGTGAAAACGTCTTTTCGCTCGGAGTACTGGTGGTAAGTTCAATATCTCGGACCGACAAAAACATGTAAGATTTCAAACGCTAATAACTACAAGAGTTTTAGTGCTAGAGTAATGGTTGAGTATTCAAAAGATAGGTCATATTTATAACAATTTTTAAGAGGGTCATAATTTTCCTATGACGTCACACTGCGTGTGCATGCGCCTGCGCGCGACCCTCTATTTTCACTATGAGTCGAAATTCCAATTCGTTTAGTTAGAAACCGAACCGAACCAAAAACGTGTTTAATTAGAAACTGATTCTGGTGTCGTTGTCAAGAGTTGACAAAACACTGCTTGGGCATGGTATGGTATCAGGCACTTGCGCGAAAGATATTTTCGCAAAAGACACTTGCGAGAACCCACATGCGCGAAAAGACACTTCCCCGCATGGACTTTTGCGCGAACGTGTCCTTCGCGCAATTCTCGTTCGTGTTTCGCTCAAATGTCCGTTCGCGCAAAAGTCGCGTAACGTATCGCTGCATAACGATTTGTAAAACTGGCTAAAGAAGAAACGGAGCTGGGAAATTACCAAGCAGCATTATTAAGCAATAGATCAACAGATAGTTCCACATTTTTACGCTCAAAAGGGTTCTAGACGAGGAATGGCGCGCAAGTAAATGAATTTACGTACTCGCCCTCGACATATTCAAAGCCTTTGACAACGTTGATTTCAATGCATTAAGAAATATATTATTGGAACGAACCAACAAATCGTTGACCAACAGGATAATCAAGGCATGCTTGAATGAAATAACATGCATCAAATGGTACGGTCAGCAAAGCTGTACGATTGTAAAAGGAAAGGGAGTTAAACAAGGGTGCGCCCTGTTTTCTTGCCTTTTTACATTGGTTTTTGACGAAGTCCTTAGAAACCCATTTATACGCGTTGCAGTGAAGTCTATGTGATGACGCCAGCCAAGCCTTTCATCTACAATCACACCAAGGTATTTCACTTGTGTAGACTTAGTGATAGCTGTGCTTGAGCATGTCGTTGAAGAAGCCAAGTTGCAGTCATGTAATCTAATGTCTAAATTGACAGGTTTAAGTTTAGAAAAAGAGAATTGGAGAGACGTGGATTTAGAAAGGTTCAGAGTGAGGCGGTTGGATCTTAGCCAATGGCTTACCTTATGTAATCCCAATTCGGGGCTTCGTCAAACTTCGTCCCAAGTGCTCCCATCAAATATTAATGCCGTATCGTCAGCGTAGGTAAAGATCTTACCATTTGCAAGTGGCAGCTGGCACAGGTCATTAATATAAATGAAAAAGAGACTCAGGCCATAAATACTGCCTTTTGGAACGCCAAAGGTAACTCAAGCATCAGAGCTAACGTATTCATTTATTTTAACTCTGAGTGCGGCCGCAAAGAAAATCCTTAAATTTTTTTAGAGCATTTCCGCGGATACCGATCTTGTCTAACTTATCCAAAAGGAAAGGAATCATGACGGTGTCAAATGCTTTGGCCACATCAAGAAATATCCCTATGCATTTCTGCTTTTGATCTATTTTAAGTGAGACATGATCTACCAATTGATTTACGGCATCTTCAGTGCTTTTTTCCGACCTAAAGCCAAACTGAGTTTCCGACAATGTCTTATTGTGATGCAGAAAGTTTGTGAGCCTTTTGTTCAAGACCTTTTCTAATATTTTTGACCAGGTCGTAAGAACTGAGATGGGCCTGTAGTTTCCAACATCGTCCTTCTTCCCCTTTGTGGACACCCCCGGTAAGACAGATCTCAATTAGTTTGGTCAGATGAACGATAATATGTGTAGCGAACTTGAGAAACTTGGTTGAAATAGAATCCCAGACAGTGTAGCACAGTCATTCTTGAGATTCATAATCAAAGCTTCAACCTCGGCTTCATCTGGCGGAAGTAACACAATTAAATTTGGGGCGGGGGGGGGGGGGGGGGGGGTTATGCAAAATTTATAAAAAAAATTGAGATGGTGGTATTTCATCTGCTAGCTGCTTACCAATATTAGAGAAGTAGGAGTTTACCTCATTAACAGAACTTGAACCACTTTTCTGTGGGACTAACAGGTGATCCCCAGCAGTTTTTTGTTTGGAGGTGCTGATAATGGATTTGACAGCATTCCATTTATCTTTATTACAAGCGTTACAAAAGTTTATGTACTTTTTGTAGATAAGTTCAGCAGATATATTTTGTGGATTTTTTGTAAAGAACTTGTGAAGCTTATCTCTGTGGCGGATACATTGCAGTAAACCAGGGATAAGCCAGGGCTTAAGCAATCTTTTCCTACAGGGGCATGAAATTGTGGTCGAGTGCTGTGTTATTGCAATTGAAATGTGATGAATAAAAAGAGTGGCGGCACCATTTGCGTCAGAGTCGCCGTTCACAAAGGAAAAATCAACAGCTTCCAAGTGCGCAAGGGCAGCATCATAATCAGTTTTCTTGCACACATTGTTTCTGCTGCTGTCAGCATTATGGCAGCAAAGGCTTAGCTGAACATATTTATACTTGACCAACTCTGTATCTACCATATCCGACGAATAAATATCTTTGTCTTTGTCTTTGAGGACTGGGGCGTGGTCAGTCACGGTTGAATCTATCACAAAGGCCGCAGCAGAGACAGATGTGTTTAGCATAACATGATCCAGACAGTTTGCAAGCCTTGTTGGATAAGTGTGTGCCGGAAGTAGCCCTAGTTCTGCAGTTAGATCAAGGTAAGATGCACTGTTTCTGTCAGTATTGTTCGATTTAATATCGATATTGATGTCGCCAGCAATAATGATATGTTTAGCTTTAATTGGACGTATAATTGATTCTAATGAGCTCAAAAAGCTATTAGTGCAGTGTGCGGTTGGGGATCTTTAGACAGCTAATGTGTTAATATCAGGGTAAATTTGAAGCAATAGAAAAATAGCGTCATTTGACTTCGGCTGTTCACAAGTGCATTTTATATTTTTCCTGACATAGATAACGATTCCTCCATTTTGATTAAGCCTGGTCTTGGAAGAAAAGGATTCGCAGTTCCCAATAATGGGAATAGGTTTGTGTTCATTAAGCCAGCATTCAGTAAGGATTATAATATCGATGTCGAAGGAGAATGAAAATGATCGAAATTATTGTAAATACTGCGAATGTTTTGTGTTATGATTTTCAAAGATTTCGCAGAGCTATGTAATACAGTATTACAAGTCATAGAAATAGCTGTTTGACACAGAGATAGTATCTAAATCGGATAAAATTGTATTGAAATTATTAGCCATCGGGAAAATAATTTAAAATGATGTCACATAGAATTGGTGTTTTATAAAATAAATAATGGAGTTAAAGGAATGCTTGGAATAGTTCATGAATGATCTTACTACTTGACATTTTTGCAATAATATTTGTATGATGCATTGATTGGTAAACGTAATTATGTGTGTGCATGCGAAATGTATATTTGTGTTGTTGTGTACACTGAAAAGGTGTGTGTTTGGATCCTGCAGATATCAAATTACAATTAATTAACATTATGACAAGGAGCAGTAGAAAAACAACGATTTTATAAATGGCACAAGTGAGAAAGCATGAGGTAATCGATAGTCATTTGTCTAGACGAAGGCTGTTGATGTCAGACTCGCTCTTAATCAATATTTGCTTTTCGCCTTCACTTTTTCTTATAAAAACTTTTCCGAATGATGTCCAGCAAAACTTGTAGTCATAGTCCTTAGCATAGTTTCTGGCAAGGTAATAAAGACGTTGTGCTTTAAGGGTCAGGATTTCAGTTATATAGATTGGTTTTAGAGGTCCTTCTTTCTGAATATGGGTGGTATTCAGCTTGTTTTTTTTGTTGAAGTGACGTAGTTTTTTTATTATGCTATCTTTTGTTGTTGTGGTAGTGAAATCAACCAAGATGGTGGAAGGCCATCTTTTTTATTTAAGCGATAAACGTCTTTTATATCTTGGCGCTGCAGATGGGTTCCTAGAACGCTTGCCGTTTCTGTGATAATTTTGCATAAGTCTTCCTTTGTTTTACCTTGCTTTTTTGGGATATTCTTAATCTCTATTAATATGTATATAAGATGTTGGCGAAGATGAATTGCGATGCCACCGTGAGAATCCCAATATCTTTAAAAAAATCTCTCAGATAAACTCCAGAACCTAGTTGGTAAATTGCTCGAACAGCTCGTTTTTGAAGAAAAAAAATATTTTGAATGACAGCGGCTATTTGCCCCACAGCAGAATGCCGTTGGACATAACGCTATGAAAATAACTAAAATAAATTAACCGAGCTGTATCAACGTCAGTAAATTCCAGGCTGATTCTCGGCTTGAGAGGCGGCATGGCGTCCTCCGCCTGTCGCAGGTCCTCACCGGACACGGTTGTTTCGGGAGATTCCTGTTTCGCATAAGGCGGGAGGAAACGCCCGGGTGTTTCCATTGCGAAGATCGCCCTGAGGACACGGTGGAGCATACGGTAGAGGTCTGCCCGGCTTGGGCGGAGCACCACCGTGTCCTCGTGGAGGCGATCGGCGGCGGCGATCTCTCGCGTCCGGCCCTGGTGCAGGCCATGGTACGGAGCGAGAGTGAATGGTTAGCCGTCACCTCCTTCTGCGAAGCAGTAATGCCCGCGAAGAGGGAGGCGGCGCACGTGAGGGAGATGCAGTATATATATTCAGGTGTGCTCTGGCGGCTGAGAGTTCTGTTCTAAATGCACGTAGCAAGTTGTCACTAAAGTGCAAGTTGCGCATTTACACGGCGTGTATAAGGCCCATCATGACGTATGCGTGTGCAATCTTTGCGCACGCGAACCCCCGATTCATCCATAGGATGCAGACCCTACAGAACCGATTCCTCCGGCAAGCCACAGGCGCCCCTTGGTTCGTTCAGAACGAGATCCTCCATCTCGATCTGAAAATCCCCACGGTCAGTCAATTCATGAAACGCACCTCGAAGCGTTTCTTCGATAAAGCCGAAATTCACCGCAATCCCTTGATTGTGAAGGCCGCCACTTATGTCCCCAGTAGGATTAGCTCAGTCCGACGGCCGAGACATGTCCTCACCGACCCAGACGACCACATTACTCTCTTCCAGGAAAGCAATAGGGCCACCAGTACAGTTCGCACACACCGATCAAAATCGTCCTTCCGACCTCGCCGCCGAGGTCCCCGCGCCCCGCGAAGACCCCTAGTAGTATCGGCGCCTAACGTCGAGACCCCCGACCGACTCTTGCTCGTTGAAGCGCCAGCCCGCGCCGCAGCTGAGCCAGTAGCTTTAAATTCCCCTTATAATAATAATGATGCCAATTCGATCCAGCCTGTCCCCAATAGCGATAGCTGTCCCCCTATCAGTGACGCCCTGAGCCGAGGTCCGTACCCCACAGGGGGTGCCCTCAGCGTGCAGTCGCTTAGCATGTAAATCTTAGTTTGTAAGCCCTGGCTGGAGGCGTTAAGATTAATTTCTTAATGGCAGCCCCAGGAAAGCCCGGTTGAGCAGTCACGGCCTCTCAAGGCCAACTGCGAGATGCCCAACAAACAAAAAAAAAAAAAGCGGCTGAGAGTATCTGATGCTCACTCAAATGTGTCGCTGGTCCATACGTCGTGTCCGTGTACGAGCGCTGTCGGTAGGGACTGGTCATCTCTTAGCTACCACGGTTTATTCTGAATTGTTCTTTTTATTACGGACGCTTTTAACGTGCATCTCTTCACTCTTTCGACATCGTTCACACATGCATAATTCTATTTAGAACTTAGAGTTCTTTTAGAGACTTACAAGAGTGTCAAAAAATTATTTAGTTTTTGTAAGAGTGATTTATGAGTCATTATAATGACTCATAAATCACTCGAGCTGTATACAGCTCAAACTGTATGAAATCTTTATTAAGGAATCCGCGAAAGCTTAGGGTGTTTAAACAGAATATTAAAACTCTAATATACAGCTTAAGTATTTTGTGACACTTTAATCTGGTTTTACCGTTAAAGCTGTAAGTGTTATTATAGTATCACTTAAGACTTGTTTCTGTACAATGGTATATGCAAACTCCATTCTCAAACTTATTTTTATGGCATAACTGTACACTCTTGTAAATACAGTGGTTTTATGACTTCTGTCTATGAGGGTGTTTTAAAACTAATAAAATAAATGACAGCTATAGTACAGCTTTAGTTTATACTAGCTTTTGCCCGCGACTTCATACGCGTGGACTTTAGAATCAAGTAGATAATCATTTTTTTTTGATAATATATAGCCTATTTTTTAATTTAGACCTCTCGGAATACATCATTGAAAACTGCATTCAATTCCATGCAGTGGTTTTTGCGTGATGCGGTAACAAACATACAGACAGACAAAAATTCTAAAAACCGTTGTTTTGGCTTCTGTTGCTCTAATAAAGACCCCCATACAATTTTTTCTTCAATATCTTTAATGTACAGATATCGGCCTGTTACAATTTTATTATATGTATAGATTACTAACACAGTCGCTCGATTGACTTTATGGTCAACCGTCAATTCCGTAGACGTCCAACAAAGAGGGTTCCGTAGCAAAAACATTAAACAGTGATATTAATAATCATAACAGTTAGGTATGTCAAAAGTGTAGATTTAGTTTAACTTTCAGATCCTGATGATGACGTTTCTTCATGCAGAAGCGCATGTAGTTCAAATGATGATTGATTTAAACTGTGAGATCTAGTTTGCTTCGTCATATGACGATAATGATAGCTTTTTCACACAGCATTTTGGGGTAAAACACTTAGCTAAAAGCTGAAACGTTTCATCCTTTACTAATTTGTTGACATCTAATCGCTTTCTTGGCCATCTTAACTTGGCCTTTAGATTCCCACAAACTTGGTACAATGCAAAGCCTGTTTTCCCTTTCTTTGGAGAGCCTGGTCTTGCCTGGTTGTTTGTGTTATGTACCTATATTTTGAGATTTACATATACCTAGAGGGGCTTTTATCTAAGTAATAGCAGCCGCACGGTTCGATCGTTCTGGTTAAGCGTCGCGTGCTGCGGTTGGTCCGTGGATGGGTGACCATCTCTTCATACCAAGACCCCTCCGAGCCTCGGAAAGCACGCTAAGCCGTTGCTGGGTTCTGGCTGTCATTCGCGGATCTTGGACAGTAGTTACGGGTCGTCAGAACTTCCGAAGCCCGACACTCTGACAACCACTTTTACCAAAGGGTATCTTATTACTTAGACTGGGTTGTAGAGGTAGGTTCAGATAGGCAGTCGCTCTATATAAAATACCAGTATTCGGCTTCCAAGCCAACCCCAACATGTTGGGAAAAAGGAGCCGATAAAAACAAAAAAAAAAATACAATAAAACGATTGCTACATTTAATTATTTTAATGACACAAAGATTCAACATTCAACAACATATTATACATTTATATTTATTTGTGGAACAATTAAAATTTTATTTATATTTTATTAACAAGTAACAATAAAATAGACTCGATATACAGGGTGATTGGAAGATGGGTGCAAAGCTTTAAGGCGAAGATAGTACAGACAATTTAGAACCATTTAAGCCATGGTTGTCTTAGACGAAGTCTTACCAAATATTTTTAACCAAATTTTTAAGTTTTTTTTCGGAAATTCTCAAAATTTAATGTAAACTGCATAATTATAGCCAAATTGAATGATAAATGAATTCATTTTTTATTTATTTAATTAAAGTAATGTGTAAGCAATCAAGCAAAACATGTTTTAGGCTTCTGTGTCATTAGACATTTTTTTTACAGACATTTAAAGCTCAGAAAAAATAAAAAATTTGTACAATACGTCTTTTAAACCTTATTAAAAAAAAAAAAAAATTTGGTAAGACTTCGTCTAAGACAACCATGGCTTAAATGGTTCTAAATGGTCTATACTATCTTCACCTTAAAGCTTTGCACCCATCTTCCAATCACCCTGTATAGTTATATGTATAGTAATTTGTTATTTCTCTTGAAGGCGGTTTAGTCTTAGTCGACATTCACACGGACGTAATTAAATCGCGGCAGGATTTTTCACGTACTGGATTGTCAACTCTCGGTGTTAAACCGAGCATTAAGAATCTAACAGAGTGCATCTCAGCGCGGCGAAAATCGTACAGTATGTCTCACTGTGTGCGCTAAGCAGAGCGTTGAAGATCCAAAGCCCGAAAAAATCCCACCGCGTGTATATCACGGCCGTGGGAACATGGACTTAGTTGTGTCCGCACATGCACATAGTTTGTGTGTGTGTAATCTCGGGAGTAGAGATGGGCTTAGTGATGATGTTTCTGTATCAATGGCTGCATGACAATGACAAAAAGAAATCGATGACGGGAACAATGACAATATCATCAATATTTTTTAGTTGAGTACCCATAAGATCACGTCACTACAACTATAAGTGCTGAAATGATCGCGGACCGGCTTACTGAAATTATCATTACTTATTTAGAAGGCATGGGTATACAGGGTGTCCGGTAATTAATGGATAACCTTGAAATGGTTCATGGTAGAACTAATGGCCATTCAGAAAAAACATTTATTATTATTTTTTTCTGTAAAAAAAATCCAAAACAAAAACAACCGACTTCCGAAAAAACACTACAAAGAGAAAAATAACTTTAATTTAGGAAGTCGGTGTCTTTGGATATGTATTTAAATTTTTTGTCACCGCCATCTGAAATTAAAGTTATTTTTCACTTTGTAGTGTTCATTCGAAAGTCGGTTGTAATTTTTTTTATTTTTTATTTACCGATTAAATACAAATAAAAATGTTTTTTTTTTCTGAATGGCCATTAGTTCTACCATGAACCATTTCAAGGTTATCCATTAATTACCGGACACCCTGTATAGTACTTATCCACCTTAAGGGTTATGCTTTAGGTTAGCACGCGAAATTAAAATTTTCTTAGTTTGCGACCTTCATGGCAGTGTATTTATGTATTGATGATTTCGTCGCTGTGCTTGATGAAATGATTTTAAAATATCGATGATTTTCACATGAGACATGATATCGGATTCATTTCTACTTGGGAGTGTTCACTATCGGCCGAGCTGCCGGTCGGTCTACTAGTGCTAACTGTTTCGCGCCAATATTTTGTGACTCGTACCGGCATGGAAAGTAAACTTAAAAAAGTTATTCACAATGGGGGAAATAAATAATGTTTAAATAGTTAATTGTAACATGTAATACGTGATTCTTATGTATACGTTGATTGTTTTAGGGTTGTCAAATGCAATAGAGAATCTAACCTATTCTTAAAAACTATATAATGTTGCTTTAGGAAACGTTGAATAAAATATGACAAATACATTATAGCTTATTCACAAAGGTATTGAATACATACCTAACTATTGAAACTCGGCATTGTACATGCAATAGTCTGATTAAGAAAGAACCTGACTAAGGACATACATTGATACCGAATTTGAATTTAAGTTTTCAAGTACAATAAAATGCTTCCTTTACGTCTTATTCTTGTTCTTTATGTAAACCCAGCTATTAATGTAGACCATTAGGAAATGTAAAGCCCTGTTTTTGGCAAATAAACATTATCTTATCGTAACTTAATATTATAAAGAATAATATATTTAACCCACCAAAAAAAACTACCACTACGTTGGATTGGATTCCACGTTCTATTTTTACAACAGTACATAATTATGAAGAAGTTAAAAATGTTGTCACGTAGATATTGTTTGTTCAATACAACGCACATATTAGAAGTACGCAATGTAGTCCGAGCAGCCCAAATCTGGAAAATATTATGAAATATTAATATAATATATCTGAATCTTACTTAATACCTATAATCAAAACCGTTACAAGAAATAGCCGAACGATAGAACATATTTTCTGGGGTCCACAAGCTATAACTTATATTTCGAGTTATGGACAAAAAAGCGCAGAAAAATATGAAATGCATGCTATTTAGTTATGCAGCGGATGGTAAAAATTCTAGTAAAAATGTACATTGGTGCCGATTCTGTTGTACACCGAACTAAACTATCACTAAAATTCCTTACTTATGGCTATGAGAATCTTAAAGCTATTCTGCAAAAAAAAAATCTAAACTTAAAAATAATTTTGACATAACTAAAATCGAATTTGACAAATCGCGATTCTTGCAGTCTTAGCATGACGCTTTCTATTTTTACTCTTCTGTAAAATAGAAATCGCTTGTCTACATTTCTCGGTGAAAAACTGCCAACTGTCTACACGGAAACGTCATTTTTGTCTAGTTTTCCGTCGACAAAACGCTTCTCACACAGTGATTTTTTCACAACTGTATGGAAAAAAAATTAAAATATTACCTACATGTTGAGATTATGGGGCTTACGCGTTTTATATAGGGGGTCGAAATTATCATCATTTTTGCGATAGGACACACCATTTTCGAGATATAAGCAAACGAAAAGAAATAAGATACAGTACTGTTTTTGCACCTGAAGTCGAAGTGTTGGTGTGAATTTTAGTTCATGACCACTAGTTTTATTCCACACTTTTTTAATCGCGATTAAAATTTGTCAGATTAAGTTAGAAAAATTAATATAGTCAAAATTTTTGGTGAAAAACGGCAAACTCCGAATAGCAAAATTACCATCTTCACTAAATTAATAATTCAGTGCAATCTTAGTGCTGTCAAACTAAAATATAGTTAAGTTGTGTCACTTTAGTCAATTTCAGAATGAGAAATCGTCGTTTGACAGGATTAAACAAAATTTTGGTGATTTTTAGTTTAGTTTAGAGAATTTTGTGACAACAGAATCGGCACCATTTATAAGCCCTTAGTCACTTTTTAGTTTAGTAATGATGCATATCTGCGTTTTATTGTAGTAAACATATCAAACAAGGTAAGTTAACGGGGTTTTTTTTCTTGGCATCCGTAAATAGTACAAAAATACTACTTATGACGGAAAGATAGAGATTCTTTTTCTGATTATGGTGGCATCAAAAAACGAAAATCGACCATATGCGAGTTAACGGCACAATAGCTTGTGGACTGCAGTTTTGTCAGCATTTCTTAAGATCAATATCAAAAGTCATTTAATCAAACTAGGCTGAGAGTCAGCGCTTTTTGAACGTCGAAATTACATGAGACAGTCCCCTAAAACGCCCGCCCTTCACCACTTCCTAGTGCTTCAGTTGGGTAGAAGAAGTAGCGCAACAAACTCCCCAGCTACCACTGGGCAGCTGGGGGCTGCTGTGTGTTCTGTTAGCAGTTGTTGCGAGCTGCTTTTTACTTACTTCTTTGACATTACTTTGATAGTAATGGTTGTCAAGCAATTATGTCATTTGTTTTATATTCTAAAGATTCTATTTTATTTTGTGATAAATGATAAATGATTTTATTTCTGTAAGTAGGTTTGTACAAACACTTTTACACGTCAATCATATTTTTTTTAAATAGATGAGGTGGACGTTTCTTATCTGACTACTCTGAGAAGAAAGGCCGAAACAAACTCAGAGGTCACAGTCTCTTTTAAAGTCCAGACATAATCTTGGTCAGATCATATAAAGACAATGTGGATTGGTGTCTGAAATGGTTTTTTGAGCTGCTAAACACTGATTGAAAAGATGCCAAAGTGGCTTCACTAAAACTGCCCGGCAGTACCTAACTACATATAAAAGCCGGAATACCATCCGGTCCCGCCGAGCGTTTCGGTTTTAGTCGATCCAGTGCGTCATATTATACTTATTTCAACGTTACTTGGTCAAAGTGGACACGTGCGCTGCTCCCACCACTCGTCACACCCCCCCAGTGGGTTCCCGCATTGTCGTTGCGGGGGGGCTCAGTAGCCGTGGTCCGCTCCCACGGTGAAGCGAAGAGGAACCCCAAGGTGGGGCCGCTCGTCAGGGCTTTGGTCTCCAAGCCGACGACGTAGCGGCCAAAAAGTAGGTTGCGGTGAGGTGCACCGCAACTGAGGCGGGCCGCGATTTCGAATGGGAGGCATCGCGGCTGAGGGTTACAGGCTGCGGCGGAGGAGGAGTGCCGGTACTTGTGAGTAGCGCTCTTCCCTTCCGTGGCCTGGACGGGGCCGCCACCGTTTGATGGCGGACGCGGTGGGGCCGCAGGGGAAGAGGAGTGTCGGTATAGCGTTGGCTGCTCTCCCTATTCTCTGCGGCCGAGAAGTGGTAGGCGGCGGGGCCACTGCGCTGACCCGTCGCAGGGGCACCAAGGGTGCCAGGGGTGCCAGGGTAGTCTGGGGCCCTTGTGCAACTTGGTTCCTGGGGTGGTCACGGCGTGCCATGTGTCCTGGTGCGCCGGACTGGTGGGGTCCGCAAGGGCCGATGCCTGCCAGGGGTGCGGGTTGTTCGAAAGAGATACCGTCGCTCCTGGCACACAGGCAGCTGAGGGAACACGGGTGGGTTTTAGTCAGTAAAAGTCTGACACGCCCTCCTGCTACTCCCAGAGCGGGAGAAGTTATTTGATGATTTCCCACCCTCAAAAAAAAAAATACCACTTGTCACATCTACGTCCAATAGCGCTTCCTGGTTGTTGTATACAGAATAGAAATATCGAGCGAACTCATCAGCACATTCCGACTCGGATTAAATACTCCCTTTTTGAAAATACTTTTGTTACAACCTATTTCCCCTTTCTAGATCTGACATAATCCCAAAAAGACTTCGGATCCTTTTTTAATTGCTTCTGGACCCTGTCTTGGTGTTGGTTACACATGATCATTTTTTAAATCGCGGACCAACACCGACCAAACATTTCGTAATCACAGGTGTTTCCACTTTTCTCATACTGTTTATGAAGTTCTGCTTTATTTTTAACTGTACGAATTATATCTCGAGAATACGACTCAGGGTACCTGCATCCTAATTGCGTAACACGCGATTAATCATAATCGGTTTGGGCACGCCACGAAAGCGGCGGTAAGTCCCCTCTTTGAGGAGTGGCTTGAGAGGCGGCATGGCATCCTCACCTTCCGCCTGACGCCGGTCCTCACCGGACACGGTTGTTTCGGGAGGTTCCTGTTTCGCATAAGGCGGGAGGAAACGCCCGGGTGTTTCCATTGCGAAGATCGCCCTGAGGACACGGTGGAGCATACGGTGGCGGTCTGCCCGGCTTGGGCGGAGCACCGCCGTGTCCTCAAGGAGGCGGTCGGCGGCGGCGATCTCTCGCGTCCGGCTCTGGTTCAGGCCATGGTACGGAGCGAGAGTGAATGGTTAGCCGTCACCTCCTTCTGCGAAGCAGTAATGCTCGCGAAGAGGGAGGCGGCGCACGTGAGGGAGAGGCAGTATATGCGCCCTCACGGCCGTAGTCGCCGCGGGAGACGCCCTGGGCGTCGGGAATCCCAGGCTGATTCCCGGCCACCGTAGGCGCGGGCTAGCGGACGGCGAGTAATGGGTAGCTCGCTGTCCGGTAAGGACCAAGCCCGGGTCGACGGCGCGTTGTGTTCCACGCGCGCCTCAAAGAGATGTCAGCACCAAATGGGGGGGTCCGCAAGGGCCGATGCCTGCTAGGGGTGCGGGTTGTTCGAAAGAGATACCGCGGCCCCTAGCACACAGGCAACTGAGGGAACACGGGTGGGTTTTAGTCAGTAAAAGTCTGACGCGCCCTCCCGCTCCACCCAGAGCGGGAGAAGTTATTTGATGATTTCCCACCCAAAAAAAAAAATCATAATCGGTTCCATTTTGACAGTTCAACAATATTCATTGCGTTATTTACGTTGTTAGGCAAACACAATTTTCGAACATATGAAGCAATGGTTTAGCCATTTGTTTCAAAACGAAACAGATTTTGATTAATCGTGAGTTACGCAATTAGGGAGCTGTACCTAGTGTCTACCTGAGTTGCATTATTTGTTTTTTTAGGAACGCAACAGTCCATGATTGTATATAAACTATAAGAAAAGTGGTCTAACATTTCTTCAGGATCATGCATGTTATATTATAATGGTCCCCAATTGTAAGCTACCACAATAATTAATAATTTGCTTTAGCAAAATTTCACTGGGGGACCTCAATGCCCGAACAAGTATTCGTGGCACTAGCGTCCTGCAGGACTCCGTTTGTGCGCGTGCGAGTACTACGTCTCTGCGCTGGTACACATATCGAGAGCGGCGGGTAATACGAGTCCACCGGTACCACCGGCACACATACTCCCGAACACATTACTAAATCTAGTTGGTCGGTTATTGCAGTTAGGTACTCTGTTCCTCTGAATGAATTCACAAAAATAAGAAAGTAAGTATTCTTAATAATTAATAACATTAACATTACAAGAGTGTAGATTAAAATCTCCTAGAACTACAATATCCTTGTATTTAACACACAATTGTTCTATTATTGAAAATAACAGTAAATAATCATTCTCCGTACTATTCGAAGGACATACAGAACATAAAAACAGATATCATATAACGCGAATATACGGTAGCACAAATAATTTCAAATACGCATTGGTCGCCGCTAATGTTTCCCGGAATCGTCACTTTACGTGGCTCGTATCGGTGTGTGGCCACAAGTGATAAATGATAAATGATTTTATTTCTGTAAGTAGGTTTGTACAAACACTTTTACACGTCAATCATATTTTTTTTTAAACTAGATGAGGTCGGCGTTTCCTATCTGACTACTCTGAGAAGAAAGGCCGAAACAAACTCAGAGGTCACAGTCTCTTTTCTTTAAAAGAGACTGTGACCTCTGAGTTTGTTTGTCTGGACTTTTCCAGACTTAATCTTGGTCAGATCATGTGAAGACCATGTGGATTGGTATCTGAAATGGTCTTTTGAGGAAAGAACCACACAGATTGAGTGGACCTGTCCAATCAGTGCACGCATTTATCAGTAATTATGCAGCTCAACTCAGAACTTGAGGAGCTCAAAGATTTGACGGAGAAATGCTCCTCCGTGCTTTCGCCCATCCGCTCGGTCACATCGCATTATTTGAAAGCCACATGGTATTTTTTTCCGCAGTCTCTATTGATTCGTTACAACTAGTTTCTGTAATTGTTATTAAATCAGCACTTGAAGATTCTATACTATCATGGAAAATGTTTAAATTTGTGCGCAGACCTCTAGCATTTTGATAAAATTTCTCCACATTTTCACATTCCGTCGATTGGTTTATTGGTTGGCCTCCGATTTATCGTAAATCGTAAATCAAAAAAATCCGATGATGAAAGAAGCATAATCTCTCTCTGTTTTATGTATTTTTTTTTTTTCAATTTTAACATTAACATCTGATCCACATACCTTTTTAACATGTGCTATTAAAAATTTCAACCGTAGTTTCTGGATGTAAGCGCCATACGTGTAGATGATTTTTACGCTCCATTCCCTATTAATTCAATGAGGCTCGAATTTTGACCTCTAATAATATTTTTAGTGTTATAACTCTTTTTACGTACTATATTCCACTCTTTTATGTCATCTTTCTTCTTCTCTAACTCCATGTCTTTTGGAAGTTCGGTCTGTTCTATTGGCTGTGTTGCTATCTCTTTCTCCAATAATTCCATAGTTTTCAGGGCCACACTTTGTTTAGGCGGGTGTGCGTTGTTTTGCAACCTATACTTATAGTCGTTTGTTTACAAACTTCGGCGATCCTTTTTGGCTTTATGGAAGTTTCTACTGACTGAGTTAAGGTTTTCGGCTCTTTAAAATTAGCCTGTTGTTCTAGATGTTGATTTCGAATAATTTGTTAATTAGTTGCTTTTCTAATGAAACTACCCGATCAATTTTTCCTTCGAGTACTCGTACGTAAGCACGCAATTTTCGAAGCTCATTTTTCGTGCAATTGCATACTTCTTGCTGGTTCTTCATTGCATTCGTTTGTATATCAAAGCTTAACAATACCTCTGATCGAAACTCCTTAATATATTCCATTAGGTAGTAACCTAACAGACCAAACAGAGCGTAATCTGTTTCTGCTAACATCGGTTGTTCAGAGGTCTTCAAGCGATTGCCGCGTTTAGTATTAACATTACTGCAGCTAGTAAAGGTGTTCTCAACTCCAGATCCACTAGTTGCAGGAGTATCTGCAGTTCTGCACTACGAATAAGGTTTCGTTGCGAAAAAATACACTCAGTACATGTTACCCACTTTTCTTTATAATCGTGAGTAAAAATTGCAAATTTATCTGTAGATATTCCAAGACACTTCAAATCGTATACTTTGTAGCAGCTAATTTTAGTGCACTCAAGCATGCCAGCTGTCATATCCTCACACCAACCACTACAGTTCCGCGACATTTCACTCGTAAGTCGTAGTAGCTATTCGATAATGAATACAAAACGCTCAGAAAGCGCGCGCGCGAATGACTACATAGATGCGACGGGCGTACCGAACGAAAAAAAGTGGGGGCTGCCGGCGAGCCCTATGGCCCGCTAATAAAAGTATAAAAAAATGTGCTTTGGGATGCTGAATAATTTTTTTTGGGGGTTGCCGGCGGTTCCCATGGCAGGGAGAGTGTTAATAATAGCACCTCGTTGCAAAACTTGGAGCTTGCCTAAGTAGCCCGAAGAAAAGAAATTGCTCGCTCTACTAATTCATGACTGAATTTTCAACCGACTTCAAAAAGAAAAGCTTTCGTTACGACTACGTCTTAACTATTATCATGTAATTTGGACGTTAGATAGTTATTCCTACTAGATTATGAATAACAATTTTTTATCAAGCCTCGTCGAACACAATTTATTCCCAAACTGTTCAGACACAAATCAATCACCGCCTTATCGTTTTGAAGGCGGTTCTTACTTTCCACTTCCATTTCTAATTATTATTTATTTATTTAATAGTACACATACATTATTTTGCTTTAGTTTGGTGCCAACATAAACTCATTAGAGTTTTACCGTGCACCAAGGTCATCGACTACATAATATTACTTAAAATCACTTAAGTAGGGAGTTAGCCTACAAACAAACGAAAAATAAAATTACTTCGGGTATAAAATAAATAATATCTACATAACGCGAGACGTCGACCATCGGTGACCAATCAGACCGCCCATCGTTAGAACAAAAGTGGTGGTGGAATGTTTTAAAATTGCTACAGGCTGCTCCAGATATTTTAAATTTGTGTATGATAATTATTGTTAAGGATAAGCCAACCATTATTGACCATTATTGTTAGGTTAACCCATTATTATCTCAAAAAGTCGACGTAATTAGTTCCATACACTTACATCTTAACGTGACAGTTTCATTTTTTCTCAATATTGGTGTTCCTTCTCCAGGGTGGTGGTTGGTTTACCAGCTCTTACTTCTTTGTACATTTTCTTTTTGGTAGGTTAATAAAACGAAATAACTTATGTGTGTGTGTTTACATAATAACACAACAACAACAATTGTGGCAGCAGCAATCCTGAAAATAGAAACATTTAAATTACTTTATTTATAGTCTAGCGACAAAAGAGCAAATTTTCATAAAATGGTTTCGATGAGATGGGCAGATGAGATATGATGGTGTGTCTACCATAATCCAAACTAGCTGGTATTCTTATCGCGGTCAGAGATATTTTCATAGTTGATACGAGTGATGATGAAGTACAGTCACATGCATGAATTTTAGCTCAACAATAATATCTGATTTCATGATTCTTCCCTATTATTTCATTAATATATTCTGTCGTCAAATAAAATTTTAATAAATTTTTAAATCCAAATAAATTTTTCTGACGTCAAGATGACGGCAAATCAGCATAAGATCAGCGTAAAATGTTCTCACTGCTGGGACACAGACCTCCGCTCGGTGAGAGGGAGTGGGCCGTAATTTACACGGGCCCAGTGCGTGTTGGTAGACACGTCTTCGATTTTTTGTTTCTACGGCATGTCGGTTTCCTGACAATGTTCTTCACCGTTTTGAGAGCAGTGGTGATGAAATAATTTACACAAAGTAAAACGGCTGTTTGGATTCGAACCTGCGACTTACAACTCGTAAGGCACGACTGTTTACGGCGTATGTAATCACTAGCTATTGCCCGCGGCTTCGCCCGCGTGGAGGTCCGAAATAATCCCGCGGGAACGTACTACCGGGATGTAAATATATGTTAATCTAGGTTATAAACTATCTGTGTGCCAGATTTTATCCAAATCCCCGGGCATTACTTTTTGCGTGATTGAGTAACAAACACCGAAACATACAAACTTTCACATTTATAATATTAGTAGGAAGAAGGATTTGTGGAAGGCAAATAGGCCGAGTCAGCAGATATTTATAAATAACGCAAGTAATGTCCGTTATTATTACATTCTAAGAGGTGACATCTTTTTAAAGCCGACATCAGCATTCTATATTTGTGGTGCTACTTTATATGTTCATATACATATCAGCCTTTAATGTTCCCACAGCTGGGACACAGACCTCCTCTCGGTGGGAGATGTTCATATATTGGGCGTTAACTTGAAAACAGATAGCTACTGTGACTATACAGCATAACCTTACATCGAGCGATAATTAACGTAATGCAGGTATCGTTTATGAAGAGTCCTCAGAGGCTTTAGCTAGCAAGGGGATTTTTAAAATGAACAAAGCCGTGTGCCTGATGGAATGTCCTATTAGCAAAATTTACGAACTTCCAAACTAACTTACTATCCCTATTTTACTCCTTTAGGCATCCCTAAAGAAGTTTTCGGAAATCCCTCCTCAGTGGTGCTCATTTTCGTTATATAAAGAACTTGTGCAAAGTCTCATGCTTCTAGATTCAGCGGTTTAGGCTGTCCTTTGTCTGTCAGTGAATTAATATTTTTATTCGGCAGATAATTCTAGCTACTCCTGCAATCAACTTGATTAGGTTGAAACGTGGTATGAATTATGAGACAAGTCAACCGTCTCATACAAATTTTTCACTTACGTCTGTTTCGGTGATCGAGTCGGACGACTCCCCTCTCATATTTTCTGACATCTGTGTATATTGATCTTGACTTTGTTGTTTTTCTTTCGAGTCGTCCGAGTAACCTACGAGAGATAAGATAAGATAAGATAATCTTTATTTTACCAAAAAACAGTGCTTTGCAATTCCTTAAAGTCTACATTAGTACCTACGTTAACAAGCCAAAAAAAAAAACAAGAATAAGACGCAAAGGAAACATTTTGCTTATAACTCCACACTAGGTCAAGCCTGTCTCGTGGAGTCCATGGGTAGTATTACCAGATGGTGAAAGCGTATTACATTAAATACTCATGGATTGCTATTGTCGAGAGGCACATACAAAAGCATTATTATTTTAAAGTAAGTAAGTAATAAAATTAGGCAATTAATTAAACATTGTCTAGGCTTATAACAATAAAGTAGGGGTATAGGAATATTTTGAGCGCCATTGTGCACTATGTGTAAGTGTGAGAGAGAGAGAGAGTGTGTATGTGTGCGTTAGAGATGGGTCGTCGACGTATTTGCCGTCAACGAAACTAGACCATCCATTTTCGTTTATCGACTAGTCGATCAACTAGTCGAATTCATCGACTAGTTTACGCGTCAACTTTATAAACTTTGCGACGACTTTCTACAGCGGCGGTGACGCAGGCGGAAGACTTGTCTCTGCGTGCTGTAGGTATATTCATTTCAACTTCCCTTCATACTTTTCCAGGCTGAATACTGAATAGAGTTAATTATAAAGTTGTATTCACTATTCTATTCTAGCGTTTATAGAAGATCAACTGATTTTATGTAGGTAGGTATACATTAATATTTTTTATTATTAAAAACAGTATAAGCTCTATATAAGGACACTGAAGGGACTATGTATTTACAATTTTACAAATATTTACATTAATTAAATGAAATGTTAAATAACGGACTAGTTAATTCGACCGTTCGACCGATCATATACAAAACCAGTTAATCATATAGCATTCGAAAAAGCTCAGTACTTTTGTAATTATTCACCGGTTCAACTTTGAGCTTGAGCGCAAATAGTCAAACAATGAACGTCAAAAATGAAAAAATATAAGCAATGTGAAAAACACAAACAAAACCCGTTTGTTTGTACTTGTACAAACGGGTTTGTCTCGCATCGTCCGAGCAGTCCATTGCCTTCCTCTTTCGCACACGCGAAACTACCATAACTGCATCCTTTCCTTCACATGACAATAATTTTATTTGACCCGTACAAATATCAACTTCCGCGTACTAGATTTAAAATTAAAATTTGTTTGCACGATTATTTAATTTCTAAGGCCGCGCGTTCGAATGAATCAACGTTCTCGCGACGGACGGTCGCCGATCGTCGCGTTCAACGTTTCAGTTACGCCATTACGCCGTGAACGCCGTCAGAGGTGTCTACGGATTCGACTAGTCCATCGATTATCGGTGAACCGTCGATTCGTTCACAGTACGTCGACGGTCGAATTAACTAGTCCGTTCATTCAACGCCCATCGCTAGTGTGCGTGTGTGTGTGCGTGTGTGAAATTGCTCTAGAAGTCTAAATAAAAAGAAGTGGAAAAAGAATAGAGACGTCTTTGCCCATCAAAGGGACACAAAACTATCAACCAAAAAAAATACAGTTGTAATTAGATCAATGCTTCTAATTCTAAAATCAACCATTAGATTCGTTAAAATGCTTTTGTTTAATACAAACCCTCTGGTGGTGTGTAATCGTGTTGCCAGGATTCATTTTCAGGGTTGTCTGTGTCGCTTTCATTGTATGCAGGCGCGCAGACGGGCACAACTTCCGGGGCCTCGACGAGCTCAACGCCGCCGTTGTGATTGTCGTTGTGTTTCCGCTGCCACTGGACGTCACTGTTTTGCTCACTCCCGGTGTATCCCGAGCTGACAGACGGCTGTTGATCGCCCATCACGATTTAGTTCTCAACACCTGAAAATGAAGGATTCAATATTTTTATTAGTATTTGCGTTCCCTGTTCGCATCTGTTCGAGGCCGGTGGTAGTAGAAACTTGCGTAAGAATCTTAATGGTTATCAAAGCTTTTTTTAAATCTAGTCTCATTTTATGTCCGTTAAGAAACATCAATCTCACCACAATATCACTAATGCTACTGCTACAACTGCGTTGTTACGCTTAACTTATCACATTAAATAAGGCATAACGCCGCACAGATGTCGCTATTTAAAACGTTAATTGAAATGTGACTTTAGACCTTAAGCGAAAACTCATCAGGTTATTGATGATGTTCTTCAGGAAAGTCAGGTGGAAGGCCAAACAAATTTGTCTGTTTACTATACTTACCTACGTCTAATTATCGGAAAGTCGTTTAAGGACAGACGCTTAAAGTTACAGGTGTTCATTTAGAAAAAATACTATTTGTCCCATGGGCAACTCTATGCGGCATCCTGACGTAACCAACCAACTAACCAAAGAACCTGCAAAATCTTTATGTTTTAGCAAAGGAAGGAAAAACCAAAAACGTTGTCTATAAAAATGTATTAAAATAAGCTATTTACAGTTAACCACAGCAGTTTGTATGTGTATTATTTGCATTATAAGAATCCTATAAAATTAAAAATGCTGCCGAAAGCTAACTATTCCACGAGAACGCAGTCGCGGGCAAAAACTAGTTATAAATAAATAATCAATCACGCTTCGCTACTTCCGCGATCCTATTTGCCTAATTTAAGACAATTGTGATAAGTTGGCACCTATCCACAAATGTGTGTTTGTGTATGTGGTTTGTTTTATTGTTTTAGATTTTACAAGCAAAAGTAGGCAAATGAAAGTAAGTAAAAACTAAATAGTATGTATAAACGGTCATTTATTTTCCGTGATATCAGCGGATTTCACGGTTATATTTACTGTCGTTACGAGTGTTGTTTTCTTATGAACAATAGCCGCCCGCTGCCGGGGGTCTGATAATTTTGTTTTGGCTAATAACCGTTTACACTGCTAATCGTTAGAGTGACCATGGCATACGGGTATATACCTAGATCTACACAATTTGCAATGATATTGTAAGATTGACCAAACGATGTACTGTTTTGATTATTTATTGCACAATGAATACTGCGTAACACGTGATTAATCATAATCGGTTTGATTTTGACAGTTCAACAATATTCATTGCGTTATTTACGTTGTTAAGCAGACACATTTTTCGAACATATGAAGCAATGGTTTAGCCATCTGTTTCAAAACGAAACAAATTATGATGAATCGTGAGTTACGCAATTAGGGTGCTGGTTAGAGTTTGATTGAACTATTACTGATTAGAACGTTATATTGTAGCTTCAAGTATTTCATTGAATACGGTATCCCTAGTACCTACTTACTTTTTCTTTTATAATTTTCTATTAGTGTTTCCATGAACTGCCTCGTTGGTCTAATGGTCGCAAGCGCTACTGCTGAGCATGAGGACCTAGGTTCCGTTCCCAGATCGGGCAAAGTGTTATTGGGCTATTAAATCTGGAATTTGCCAGTAGCTGCCCGGAGTCTGAATTTGTGCCCAGTTGATAGCAATAGGCTTGCCCCCTATAACATGGGACTTATGCATAACTGGCTAAATGTGGGTGTTCTATAGACACACTTCTGCCCAAATCATCGGGGAAACAAATGCGTATGTTCGAAAAACTACGACTAGATAAGATTATTATTTTTTATTTAGTAGGTAAGCAATTTCGTTTTGTTAGGTATCTTGAATGTACATCAGTATCTTATTTATTATCTTTTAATGTCTATTATGTAACCAGTCATTTATTTTATTGATTTTCTGTTATTTAATTTATAATGGATGTTACCCAAAATAGGACAACAATGTGGTTAAGTAAGTATGTGATATGAAGAAGATATGAATATCGATTTTATTTATATGATTGTATTAATGAAGATATAAATATGAATAGAACTATAAATAAGCCTGCCTGGAACCGATGTTCCGAATCTGTCATTGAACAATAATAATAACTCATAGGTTGTGTTAATTTGATTACTATTTAATACCTCAATTAATTGATTACTATTCAATACGGAACCGGACGAAACACAGGTCAGAATGGCATCATTTAAAATGAGTACGCTTGCACTCGCTGTACGTTGTTGCATGTCTCTATTCGTTTTCATTGGTTGTATACAGCCCACTTTCCTTATTTATCTATTTTGTGGTTTTAAGCTGTTTGTTGTATCAGGGCGGTTCTTCCTTGAATAGCCATAATTTACTACGCGTCTGGTAGGTACAGACGCCAGCACATCAACCTACGAGTACTACAATCTGTCAAATTTCTTTAATAGATTTTCAACTTTATTTTTAAAGTTTAAGGTTTAAAGTTGATTGGGAAAAGGGTTGACCTGCTGGCGTCTGTACATTCATAAGTTGGTAATAACATTAATTATTATTTACACGTGATTTGATGTGACTAAGTTTGTAACAAGGATGTTTTAAGTTCATGGAATTTTTTAACACTCTTTAGTTCTAATGAAGATCAGATAGGTACGTTTTATTGCTAAAAGCATTTCTAGCTAAATATAGATGGTGCAGGCAGTGTCATACCATCACGGATCACAAGGAAACTTCTGAACGGGTAGTGGAATCTCAACTCCTAATGGGCACAAAATTTTGGCATTTGATCACCAGATGCTGCAGTCAGCTTTACTTTGGAGCCAATGAGCTGGCGGGAAAGATATTTATAGCCTCGGCTGCTGCGATTGGCTAGCATATTTTTGTATGCGACCTTGCTATTGGTCGCGTACATAATGTTGTGCTGTGCTCCGCTCATTTATATTTATTATGGAAATTTATTCTTTAGGGTAGAGATGGGTCGTCGACGTATTTGCCGTCAACGAAACTAGACCATCCATTTTCGTTTATCGACTAGTCGATCAACTAGTCGAATTCATCGACTAGTTTACGCGTCAACTTTATAAACTTTGCGACGACTTTCTACAGCGGCGGTGACGCAGGCGGAAGACTTGTCTCTGCGTGCTGTAGGTATATTCATTTCAACTTCCCTTCATACTTTTCCAGGCTGAATACTGAATAGAGTTAATTATAAAGTTGTATTCACTATTCTATTCTAGCGTTTATAGAAGATCAACTGATTTTATGTAGGTAGGTATACATTAATATTTTTTATTATTAAAAACAGTATAAGCTCTATATAAGGACACTGAAGGGACTATGTATTTACAATTTTACAAATATTTACATTAATTAAATGAAATGTTAAATAACGGACTAGTTAATTCGACCGTTCGACCGATCATATACAAAACCAGTTAATCATATAGCATTCGAAAAAGCTCAGTACTTTTGTAATTATTCACCGGTTCAACTTTGAGCTTGAGCGCAAATAGTCAAACAATGAACGTCAAAAATGAAAAAATATAAGCAATGTGAAAAACACAAACAAAACCCGTTTGTTTGTACTTGTACAAACGGGTTTGTCTCGCATCGTCCGAGCAGTCCATTGCCTTCCTCTTTCGCACACGCGAAACTACCATAACTGCATCCTTTCCTTCACATGACAATAATTTTATTTGACCCGTACAAATATCAACTTCCGCGTACTAGATTTAAAATTAAAATTTGTTTGCACGATTATTTAATTTCTAAGGCCGCGCGTTCGAATGAATCAACGTTCTCGCGACGGATGGTCGCCGATCGTCGCGTTCAACGTTTCAGTTACGCCATTACGCCGTGAACGCCGTCAGAGGTGTCTACGGATTCGACTAGTCCATCGATTATCGGTGAACCGTCGATTCGTTCACAGTACGTCGACGGTCGAATTAACTAGTCCGTTCATTCAACGCCCATCGCTACTTTAGGGTGGAATACATTGCTGCTGGTGGTTTTGGTTGGTTAGTAAATAACGCCTTCAGTCTTCACCAAAAATTAACTTCAAGTTAACAAATAGGTACCTACATACAAATTATAAAACGTTCATAATTTAATGTCTTTTTCACTAAACCTGCTTCTCTGCCAGTGGGGTAGAGGCTTCCCTTTTCTTTAGGTCGTGTTTTAACTTTTAATAGTGTTACACAGACACCCCAAGACTCATGCATATTTATCTAGTTTTCGTGGAATTTGTGACTGACACAAAAGTAAACATAAAAAAACAATGGCGATTTGTAGACACTGACCTGTGCTGCCACCTACGATGAGCTTTCAGTTTTAACTCCATTATTGTCACGGCAATAAGGTTACTGTTGGGTTGCTACCATTGACAAGTCTGCTAAAGTCAAAGTAATCTTTGTTCCCATTACGATCAGGTTGCTATTGGGTTGCCGTTGTTAAAGGTAAGATAACTATGAAAGGACTGTATCTACTTACTTACTTTTATAGAACGTGTGAAGAGTGTTCTGAAGAAGTAATATTCTTCTTAAAATTATCACATATGTACCTATATACTAGCTTCAACGCGCGGCTTTGCCCGGTGCGGTGGTGTTGATAAAAAGATGTCTATGTCATTACCTAGGCTTCAGGTTCAGACTATCCGTATCGAACATCACAAACGGCTCAGCAACGCTGTGCGCGCCAACTCATAGCAGGCAAGGTTTAATAGACCGTAAACGATATTTTGTCCATTTCGTTGATTTACTTTATTTAACAGACGTACTTTTACAAATAAAATTTAAAAAACCCCCGACCTAAACAAAAACATCTAAAAAGTAAAAAAAAACACATTTATTGGGTTTTTAGGTAATATTTAGATCAAAGCATTGTCACGTCAGGGGACGGCTAATGAAACTGTTATTCTTTCTACAATAGCATAGTTACATTCATTAATGCTGGGCGTCGTCTGTTTGGCGTTTTCATTGACCGTGGTGGGGGTTTGTTAAATTTTTAATGTAACTTTTATTTCCGGCTAGTACCTAGGTATGTAATAGTAAACATACTACGATCTGTCATGCCTTGTCTTGCTTAAATCTGCACAGCTTTACGTAAATATTTCCCACAGTGAAGCTTGTTACTAATTTATCCTCATTCCTCGTTGCTTTTTGATCATCAGACCCTGATCACCATTTATCTATAACCTATTAATTGAGACCTTTCAATAAGCCCAAACACAACACTTGCTGTTGGTAAGGTAGTTTGGTATCCTGGATATCATAGGTGATACTGCAGCATCAGTTCAAGGTTACTTTGTTCATCTAATACCATTGAAGTAATAGAATACCAAATGTCGAACCGATCAGAAACGCGGAAGATGTTCAAATCCCTTAATCAACCAGAAAACGGCTGATAATCTTCAAACGGATGAACCAATCTTCTTGAATCATAGCTAAGAACACTCTCGATTAAGACACCTTTCAGAGAAAACAGAAAACAAACACTGATCAAAACGAATCCAAACACGACATAATTATGTGCTATAATAATAATTATTTCAAGAGTGTACTAGTGTGCTGGATATCGTGGCTGCAGCATCCGACCAAGAATTCCATAATGTTGCATATTTAAATAGCATAGCAACATGGGTGTTAAAAAATTTTGTTCACAGGTATGTTTGAAAGTAAAGTAAATACATATTATGCGTCTAAGCACCCTGCCGCAGCTAACAAAACAAATGATGACCTGGAAACGGCTGAACCGATTGTGATTAAAAATATCTGAGAACCACCGCTGAAAAACCTGGTTTCAAATTAAAAAAGCCGCACCCTCATAGGTTCACCCGAAGGCGGTTCACCGAGCAAAAAACCTTGAGCATTCGTTCCCTCTTTGCCGCACCTCACCTCTACAATACTTCATAAACTTTACTGGCGCCATCTGGCGAACAACTTATGAATGCACGTAAAAATCATATATAATCTGATCGGTTCGACATTTGGTATTCTATTACTTCAATGGTATTAGATGAACAAAGTAACCTTGAACTGATGCTGCAGTATCACCTATGATATCCAGGATACCAAACTACCTTACAACAGCAAGTGTTGTGTTTGGGCTTATTGAAAGGTCTCAATTAATAGGTTAAGTATAGATAAATGGTGATCAGGGTCTGATGATCAAAAAGCAACGAGGAATGAGGATAAATTAGTAACAAGTTTCACTGTGGGAAATATTTACGTAAAGCTGCGCAGATTTAAGCAAGACATGGCATGACAGATCGTAGTATGTTTACTATTACATACCTAGGTACTAGCCGGAAATAAAAGTTACATCTCCTTTTTTAGAGGTAGTTACCTGATAATGGTTATTACTCATTTCATTAAACCTAGAGTTGTAAAAACATACAGCCACTTAATCGGTCCAACTGGTCTTCTATCAATGGCAGTGGGAAGTGATCCTTTACAGTTCGACCATTCAACGTTCTGTAATCTACACACAAGCGATGTCCCCCAGTTTTCATAGATACGAGTATGATCGGACTAGCATAGCATGATGAAGACTCTTCGATAATGTCATGTACTAATAGTTCCCTAACCATATCTTGGTAGGTCCTAGGTACCAGTCATGACACCATTTTCCTCGACAATCTAGGGCATAGATCAGACAAAAAATAAAATCGTGGGAGTTAAAATTCTTTCAGGGTACACTTTTTTTGTTCGTGTTTATATGTTTTATCTTTGTATTTTATATGATAAAGCGATACATTAAGGAAGGTTACTTGAAAAAAAGAGTAAAGATCAAGCATAATATTATATTAAAATAAAGGATCCAAAATTACAACTAAAAACAAAAAAATTAAACCGCCGAAAAAAACTGAAAAGCAAAAAATTATACTTAAACCTTTTTTGTTTAACCTCAATAGCTAAGTTCGGAAGTAGGAGACTTTGGATATGTATTTCAATTTCATGTCATCGACTCCGAAGTATATTTATATTATTTATAATTATATATTTATTCCCTTTCCAATTAAAAAAGAATAATCAAAATTGAACTACTCTGTAAAAAGTTATGCTTGGTCATACATAAAAAATATACGTGTCGACTTGAGAAATTTCCTCCGTTTTAACGTCGGTTAAAAATGGGCTCAAAAAACGCATTTTTCTAATGTTTTGGCCCGTCTGTTTACAATTTGCGGTAAACTGTAGAAGAATACGAATAAATTACAATACTGCTCAATAACGAAAAGCGTGATAATTTATACCCTACGGCTTGCTCAGACATATAGGAAATATCTCTGCAAAATTTGAACGAAATCTATTTAGTAATTTTCGCGTGATGCTGGAACAGACATTTAGCCAAACAGACAAAAATTATAAAAAAAATATTTTCGGCATTAGAATTGTTCCCAAACCTCGCAAAAAATACAAAAAAAAACAATGTAGGTACAGTTTTGACTTCGCAATGATTTTATTATATGTATAGATATAGATGTGAAAACACCTTTTTTAGTATAGAGTTTAATATTATAGTAATTAGGACTGAAATAAACAAAAAAACTGTCGACATAGGTTGCCTCCCTCTCGCAGAGAGGAGCCTGTGTCCCAGCTGTGGGAACATTGTAAGCCGACACGTCACAGTTGACCCCGTGCGGTCTGCTTCACGTTCCTATTACATACATGTATTTTAAAGGCTCTGCATTATTTTGTTTTTAAGTCACAAGAAATAAATATCTCTAAAAAATTAAAAATGTTCCTAGTTATTTATAATATATTTTGTTAGCCTCAACTCCGCTTCCGATGGATAAGCTGATACTGTAGAGGACATTCAATGAAAGACATTTACTTGTTTATTTTAAATACACATCAACATTTACAAATTACAAGTTGTATTTTAAGATATTTCGTTGATTCTGCGGTGAATCAACTTCGGAATTAGGAAATGTTTACTGCTGAAACTTTCGTAGAATTTCCTCTTTCTCTTAACTCTTTAATCTCCATAATAAATCATGTAGTTACTTTCCACACCAACTTAAATGAATACTACGAAAACTAATTGTCATAGAAACATATTTACCAATTTTTTCACAAAATGTCACAATTAACGTCCGAAGCACATAAACTTCACACTAACTTTTGTTTAACCACACTTTACGCATTTACGCAGTACGGAACGAGCAGAAAGTCAAGACGTCACTGAACTTCAAAAAACTTCATCACTTTTGTTGACGGCATTCACATCTCCACAAAATAATATTTTCCAGCTCAAATTCGTAATTAAATACCGTTAATTAACATTCATTGATCGGCTGCTAAATATTTAAGATAGTTATTATGTTTATGTCCGGTTGAAAGTAAACAAATCACTGGAACGCACTTTAAAAAAAAAGATAAAGTTAAAAAATATCGTAAAAATTTGGAGAAACGAGATAATTGAATTTATACATTTTATTAAGTAGACTTACCAATTTATTGAATTTTTCTGCTGTTGATGCTAAAGTTCTGGATAATATTTCCGAATGTTAGATCGAACGCACCGAGTGCAAAACCGCGCGCGTCTGGCTACCCCGAACCTAGGCTGCACAATAAAGAGTAGCTTTTCAGGACTTCACGTTTTATATCACCGACGTTGCAGTATTTCTGTTCGCGCACACACACACGCAATCTTATGTACCTGAAGAGGTTTTATTAATGTACTTATTATAAGCTAAAATCCCTCGCCAGGGTCTCACATTTTCCATTTGCCGATCTATTATCATAAGATACTTACGTCTTCTACGTCTTAGGTGCTGGTCCTTGATATATGTAGTTGAAAAATTGAGTTTTATTTTTCAATTTAGTTTTAGTATTTTTTGTAAGACCTATTGTTGACCTAACCTAACAGGCTTTTATTGAATTGCAATGTATGTAACTATGTTTGTTCGGGTGGAATCTTGCAACTCAATTTTGAAGCAGAAATCTTTAACCGATTGTGCTGCAATTTTGCATGCGTATGGATATCGAATGGCAATGCAATATTATGATGACATGAAGCTGATCTGATGCTGGAGCTGGAAGGTGGCCATAGGAACTCCACAATAAAACAACACAACCCCATCGAGTTTGGGTTCGTTTGATTCGTATTGACGAGTACTTTGATTCTATGGCACACAGGCAACTGAAGGAACACGGGTCGGTTTGAGTCAGTAAAACACTGACACGCCCTCCTGCTCCACCCAGAGCGGGATAAGTTATTTAATGATGTCCCTCCCTCAAAAAAAAGAAAACCCCATCGAGTTTGGGCTCGTTTGATTGGTATTGACGAGTACTTTGATCCTATAAGTATGGTAAACAGGGTCTGATGCTAAAGCTGTAAGGTGGCCAAAGATACATAAAACTTTAAGTTCTCAAAACAACACATATGTGTGGGTTCTACAAATTATTACGAGCTACATAACGGAAAACGTTGCTACGAACTACGCCGTAGTAAACCCCGCATCATAAATACTAAAAAGTAAAAAAAAAACTAAAAGAAGAAAATCTTTTAATAAATCAAGCATTTATTGTTGTTAATAAAACGATCTAAAAAGTGAAAAATAATTTAGTCTCATTTATTTAAATAAAAGCGTGTTACAAAGTGACGGTTAGAAATTAAGGTGTAAAATGCTGAATGCTGAAAAATAAATGTTTTTTATTTCTCATGCCACCAAAATGTAACAATAATTAATTTTTTAAGGTAAACGGTTTTAATGAAAATAATGATGTAGATAATGCACTAAAAGCTAAAAAAATATTCGGTAGGTCCTAGGTATCAGTCATCACACCACTTTCCTCATCAACCTAGGGCATTGATTAGACAAAACAAAATCGTGGGACGTAGCGTAACCTTAGTAAATAATATGTAAATAGCATATGAGCGATTGACTGTTGATAGAAATTTCACGCGCCCCACGATTTTATTTTTTTGTTTGATCAATGCCCTAGATTGATCAATGCCCTAGATTGATGAGGAAAGTAGTGTCATGACTGGTACCAAGGACCTACCGAATATTTTTTTAGCTTTTAGTACATTTTAAACATGATAATTTTCAGTAAAACCGTTTAACTTAAAAAAAAAACGCTTTATATTAGCTTCACTTGTATGTTTGTAACCGACTCCTTCGGGCGCGATTTTGACCCACTTTAAACGGTCAGATTTCATTTAAACTTTGTAAACTTATCGAGGACCGATGACAAATCAATAATTAAAAAAAAAATAGAGAAAAATACAAAAAAATAAAGGTAATTACGCTTTTGTAGTTAGCAGAACTAAAAAATAGAAAATAAATAATAGCTTAAAAAACTAAAAAAAACACGCTTTAAAACCAAACTAAAAAAGTAGAAAATAATTTAATTCAATTACAAAGCGTAGGGTGCTTGACATTAATTGATTATAAAAATACCTCAAAAAGCACCCCACGCTTTTTAATTGAATTAAATTATTTTCTACTTTTTTAGTTTGGTTTTTAAAGCGTGTTTTTTAGTTTTTTAAACTATTATTTATTTATTATCTGTAATGCGTTCAGTTTTTAAAGGTAGTTTATGTATTGTAGTGTTGTTTTGTTTCGTCTTCTGTTTATGCATTATTGATTGATTTCTTTACAGTTTCTTGTCGAATATTATTTTGTGAGATGAGACAGATAACTTATAGTACATAATATAATGTGTGGCCTTTTCACAAAATCAGAGTTATCGATTTAGCTTGTTTGTTACGCCTAGTTTTTTCTGTCGTGTTTTGAAGTTATTGAACTATTTGTATCTTATCATGTACAGTCAGTCCGTTCACACTTATTTTACTTCTAATTTTGCGTCACTGTCAAAATCAAAATGATCTTTGTTCTCGTTACAATAAGGTTGCTGTAAGGTTACTGCTGTCAGAGGTAAATTAACAATTGTGAACAGGCTGTAGGAACGGATTACAGGTAAAGCTCCTGGTAACACTAATGGATGCTTGCATTCATAATTAGACATCAATGTGGCTTGTTTCATTGAAAAAATAGAACGTTATGTTGTTTCATTTCTACTGATAGTTTTATTTGTGCTTTTTTATTATAAAAAATACATAATATAAAAATAGAATGACCTATTTAGAAATAGGTTTATGTAGATGTGTATTTTATTTAATGTTCCTGATTTCCGAGTATGGTTAATGTATTAATTCTTACGACGTTAATCCTTCATTTAATAAAAATGTACTTGCATGGTGTATGGTGTGAAATGTGACTTTTTAATTTTATTTGTGAGTAGAAAAAGGTTTTTTCCTTTTCGTAACTTATTAATGGTTTTAAGTTTTATTTATGTCATATTATATTCGATTGTTTGGTGTAGCCATCTTAGATTTACAGGCCTGAAGCAAAATTTTCTTTTTCGAATCGCCCGTTACTAATGGCTATTGGGGTCATGTTTGGCGGGAAAGCGCTTGCGCTTCGACTTCTAAGTAAGACAGAAGATTTTCATGTTAAGATGATTGGTGTTTAGTCTGCACGCTCCACATTAGTGTTGCCGAGAATGATAAGCTCATAACTTTCTTACCCGAGAGTGTAGGAAAAGGTCATAAACAGCTTATCAGAGCGTTCTCTTGTCCATTTGTAACTACAAATCTAAAAATTTATCACGCCTGTTTTCCTAGACATTTTTTTCAGAATCAGACCTCATGAATATTTGAATTTTTTTTTTATCAAATTCAGAATGGTATTGAACAACTAATTGTTTGTTGAAACACATTATCTTATACATACTTAGTTTGAAACAGTGCCACTTTTTGTGTCCATCTCACAATTTTTCTTGATCTAGCAAAAGCTTTTGACACGGTTTCTATTCCCACCCTAGTTAACAAGTTACATCAGCTCGGTATTCGAGGAAAGCAACTGAAATTGCTTCAAGATTATTTATCCGGAAGAACACAAAGGGTAAAAATCTCAAATTATATGAGTGATAGTCTGCCTGTTGCCCATGGAGTGCCACAGGGTAGTATTCTAGGCCCAACGCTATTCTTAGTTTATATCAATGAGCTTACACAACTTAATATCAAAAACTGTAAAATTATTTCCTATGCCGACGATACGACCCTGACATTCCATGGTGACACTTGGGATGAAGTTTACCAAAAGGCCCAACATGGATTTAACATGGTCACTAAATGGCTTGCCTTAAATCATCTCTCATTAAACACAGATAAAACTAAATTTATCCCTTTCTCAATTCGCAACCCCGGTAAATCGGTTCAACTAACTCATCACTTAATCGCTCACACTTGTCATACTGCAGCTGTGAATTGCTTGTGTCCATCTTTATCTTCCGTTGAATCTATAAAATATTTAGGTCTTATATTTGACAAAAATTTGAACTTTAAGAATCACATAATTAATCTTTCAAACAAAATTAGAAAACTTATCTATGTATTCAAAAAAATCAGACACTCAGCCAATACTAACCTAATGAAAATGATTTACTATTCTTTGTGCCAAGCGGTTATAACTTATGGCATCACTATCTGGGGTGGTGCTGCCAAAACGCATAATTTAATTGTTGAACGAGCTCAAAGAGCTTTGCTTAAGGTTTGTTACTTTAAGCCCAGGTATTTTTCTACCACGGAGCTGTACAGGGTTAGTGAAGTACTTACGGTTCGCAAACTTTTTGTACTATTATTAGTTATTAGACAACATTCCAGTGTCTGGCTAAACACCCTGACTAAAAAACAAAATACAGGGAGAAGGCGGTTAGAATTATGTAAATCCGTGCCATGTAGAACAACTTTTGCTCAAAGATTTAACTTGTTCCTGGGCCCAAGACTGTATAACATAGCCAACAAAAAAAATGAAATTTTCTCCATGACAAAGAGAGAGTGTAAACAGAAAGTGATCAGCTGGCTTTTATCACTTACATATGACGAAACTGAAAAACTGTTTCATGTCCCTGCATAAATACTCCGCGAGTATCAAGTATGTTGTACTGTTAACGCCACACACACTCATTGACAAACTCCACACACATACACACCCCGCACTCATCTTTACCCTCACCCACACACACACACACACTCACACACACACACACACACACACACACACACACAACACACAATCACAATAATTCCTTTTTTTGCTCTTAAATAATGCCTTATTAGTATTAAGTACTTACCGCAATTTGTTTGTTTTTTCTTATTTTTATTTCCTCTTGCATGGTAATTTTTTAATTTTTGTAGTCTTTAAAATTATAAAAAAAAATATTAAAAAAAAAAAAAAAAAAATCATTTACCTACTATTTTTGTACCTAGAATGCTCCATTTTCTTGTCAAAATTTATAACGGGAATTTTAATTATAAAACGATAAGTATAATATTAAGCTTTCTGGCTCCAATGTATTTTAATAATATGTGAATGCAAATGAGGGTGGGTGCTGATACCTATATTACAAGATATTAAGTTATCTTAGCTTAGGTATTAGTAGCAACTCTATATAAAATATTGTAACTACCTTTCGGCCTATTTTTATTTGAACCTGTTTCTCTATGTTATTTTTTAAGGTGCAAATAAACATTTTTATTTTTTATTATTATTATTTCCTATTTGTTTTCCTCGGCCTAGCCGGATAAAACTGATGGCACGGGCCTAAGCCAAGTGTCCAGCAGTGGGGTTAAGAGTGGGAGTAATATTATGAGTAGGCGGTGTGTTAGATGACACTATATTTGCGTGGGAGTATTGGTGCAAGGTGTCAGACTCACACTGAAGAAATTTTCTAACTAGCCTGCATGTGTTAAGAATCACTGCCTTCTGCAGCAGGTGGTAGGTGTTAGATGGCAGGTTGAGGGAACTAAGGGACTGATGAAGTTGTTTAGGAATTACTCCTGTTGTAGATAGCACTATGGGGACTATTGTGACTTTTTGCAGATGCCAAAGTCGAGTTATTTCGTCTTTTAGTTCGGTGTATTTAGATAATTTTTCAGCTATTGTAGTCTGTAAGTTATGCGTATTTGGCACAGCAATGTCTATAAGGAACCCAGTTTTATTTATTTTATCGATTAATGTGATGTCGGGTCTGTTAAAGTGGATTGTGCGGTCTGTGAGAATGGCTCTGTCGAAGTACAGTTTTGTTGTAGGGTTCTCTAAAACCGTTTCAGGGTTATATTTATAATAGGGTACTATAGTGTCTATATGTTTGTATTTATGAGCTAGTTTTTGGTGTATGACGTTGGCAACTTGATCATGTCGATGTTTGTAGTCCGTCTGAGCTATTGATTTGCAGGCACCAGTAATATGTTGGATTGTCTCTGGGGAATTATTACATTTTCTACAAGTATCGGTTGCCAAATTTTTTATTATGTATTTTCTGTAGTTCTTAGTTTCAATTACTTGGTCTTGAATTGCAAGCATGAACCCTTCAGTCTCCGGGAATAGTTCGCCTCGATTTAACCACGCGTTCGACGCATCTTTGTCGACATTTAATTGGCATAAATCTTGGCGATGTCTCCCGTGTAGAGACTTCTGGGTCCACTCTTGACATTTGGTTTTGTCGTCAATTACTTTCTCATTTTTTTGTTCTGTAGTTTCTTTTAAATTAAGAGGTGTAAAGTGTTGGTCATTAAGTGCTATTAGTTTGTGGAGTTGGGACGATTCAGTTTTGGCAAAGAAGTATTGTCTAAGAGCTGTGATCTGTCTGTTGTGTAAGTTTAGGATATCTATAAGTCCTCTGCCTCCTTCTTTTCTTGGTAGCGTTAACCTTTGTATACAAGATCTTGGGTGATGTTTGCGAAATTTAGTCATTGTTGTGTTGATTTTCCGTTGTAGGTTTATGAGGTCAGTTTTGGTCCAGTTTATTATCCCGAATGAATACGTGAGCACAGGTACAGCAAAGGTGTTAATTGCTTTTATGGTGTTTCGCGAATAGAGTTGTGTTCTTAATATTGTATTGAGTCGGTGTTGAAATTGTTGTTTAAGTTTTTGTTTAGTATCTTTGTAGTGTATCTGACGAGATTGATCGTAACCTAAGTATTTATAAGTGTCAGGTTCATCCAATGGCTCTATTTGTTCGCCTGTACCTAAGGTGTATTGGTGATGGTAGTTCTGGCCTGCTCTAACTGAATTTATTTTGCATTTATCTATGCCGAACTCCATTTTAATGTCATTTGTGAATGTTTCTGTTAGGTTAGCTAGTTCGTTAAGTTGACTCTCGGTTTTTGCATAAAGCTTTATATCATCCATATACAGTAAATGATTTAAAATGCCTTTCTGTGGGTTAGTTTCCCGGTCGGTAGCAGTAGAATTTAAAGGGATTCCTAATGAGGTAGCGTTTAGTATCTTAGATAGGGGATTTAGAGCGAGGCAGAACCACAGTGGGCTGAGTGCATCTCCTTGGAAGATTCCTCTCTGTATTTTAATTGGGGTAGAATCTGTGGTTTCAGTTGGGGTAGTGAGTCTTAATACTGTACACCAAGTTGACATTATAGTCTTCAGAAACGTAACTATTGTTGGGTTTATTTTGTAAATTTCTAACACTTGCAATAGCCATGAGTGGGGGACAGAATCATACGCTTTCTTGTAATCAATATACATGGTGAATAAATCAGTTTTAGATTTCTGAACTCTTTTTAATATAACGGAATCAATGATTAATTGTTCTTTGCAGCCTTGGCTATATTTTCGGCATCCTTTTTGCTGTTCGGCTAAGATGTTGTTGGCGTCAATGTGTTCGTATATAATTTCGGATATGCAGGATGTGATGATTTTATACAATGTCTGTAAGCATGTAATAGGTCTATATTTAGCTGGGTTAGAGAGGTCATTACGATCTTTCGGTATCATGTAAGTTGTGCCAGACGTTACATAAGGAGGTATTATTTTAGGATCTTGGATGAAGGTGTTTACAAAATTATATAAATAACAATGAGCTGCTGTGAATTTTTTGTACCAGTAACTATGGATGTGGTCTGACCCAGGTGCTTTCCAATTATGTAGGCGAGTTAGAACTTTATGAAATATTTGTGGGGAGATATGCTCAAATGCCATTGCCTGAGTGTTTGTGTTATTTGATAATTCTGCTTGTATCCACTCGGCTTGGGCGTTATGATGAATAGGTTGTTCCCATATGCCTGCCCAGAAGTTTTGTAAGGCTTCTGAGTTAGGAGTGTTAAGCTCATCATCATTTGGGTTGCTATTTTGGACGTTAACTGCTGATTCTCTGATATTGCGATAAAAGAGTTTTTCGTTTTGAATGAATTGATTATTTTGTTGTTTTCTTAAAGTGCAAGCTTTATATCTTTGGAGTCGGCCTGTTACAACTGAGAGTTTTTGTTTAAGTGTATCTAGTGTGTGTGCTGCTTGTATGTTTGGTTCTTCGTGTACGGTATGAATTCTAAATTGTTTTATGATTTTGTTTACATGTTTATTTAATTTTCTACTTCTACTGCCGTTAATGAATTGTGTCATTCTACCTATTTTTGAACGTAAATCGTTAACTTTTTGTTCGAGTCGTCTTCGCCATTTTGGTTTGAATTCTGTTTTTGTACCTCGGGTAATTTCTCTTGGTTCGAGTGTTATCTTGGCTCCGTTGACCTTAGCAACAGTCCATGCCGCACAATATATAATGGTCTGGAATGAGTGAAAGTCTGTATCGTTGTTAATTTTTTCAGGGAGAATGATTTTGTTTAGGTAGCTAATTATTCTTGCAAGATTTTTAGATGGTTTTTGTTTTGGAATATAACTTCTATTCGTAGGGCTAGTGTCTTTGTAAAATTGGAATGCTAGTTGGAAAGAATCTTCTATTACTGGGTCCCTTTCTAAATTAATTTGTTGGTTAGTTATTTCTGTGTTACCCGGTGTTTGTATATTAGATGTTAGTTCTTCTATAGAGTTTATGTCAATGTTATTTGTTAACTGGGTATTAGTGTTGTTGATATTTCTTATAACTGCTATCGGTTCATTATTGTAATTGCGTGTGTTATCTGTACCTAGTTCTTCCAATATCTCTGACTTTAATGAATTTAATTTCTCGTCACTTAAGTATTGATTGTTTATTATTGCTCTCCTTTGATCGGCTATACGTTGTTCACTTAGGTGAGCAAGTGAAGGGAATTGATTAATGAAGTCTTCGTACATAGGTTTTCGGTATGTAGTTTCATTCGTGCCTAAAGCTGTAACTCTATAATATGAACGCATTATAGCTTCATTGTGTTCACTCGTCCATCTCATTCGGGTCTGTGTTCTATTTTGTGTGTTATGTGTCTCTAATGTTGTAGGTTGTGTTGGTGTAAATACTAGCTGTCTAAGTTCGCTTGAGCTTTGTGACTGCAGGGTAAAATGGTTTAACTGTAGTTGATCTAACTCGTCTTTTACTTCGTTTTGTATTTCATCTATTGTTTTTTGTGGTAGTAATTTTTTATTTATTATAGCTCTACGTTGGTCTCCTATTCTCTGTCGACTAACCTGCATATTCGGGAATTTTTCTGTAAATTTTAGATGGAGCGGTTCGAGATAAGTTCTTCTGTCTGTATCTAGTGAAGTTAATTGAAGATAAGTGCGCAGTATGAACTTGTTCATTTCAGGTGTCCATCGTCTGCGCGTAGTAGGAGTACTTGTAGTGGGTGCAAGCTCAGAGTCAAGGTTGACATCTTGCACAACACTACCAAGCGTACTGGTGGTGGACAAGCTAGCTGTTCTTCTTGTCATGTAGGAGGGGCGAGTAGAAGGGATGGATGAGAATAATGAAATGGTATCATCGCCCGTGGAATCGGCTGTGGCTTCTACGTAGTGAGCCCGCCTGTTCAACTCACTGCGACCAGCTGTAACAATTTTTTCGGTGGGAGCCCGCTTGCTCAACTCCTCACCGCCGATGGTTCGCATGCTGTGGCACCTAGCATCGGCTCCAGATGCGCCCCGGCGCTCCCCGGGAAGCGACCGTAAATTATATATTCTTTTACTACTCATCTCCATAAAGGGTTACCCTTCCTTGTTAGCCGCGTAAGTTTTTTGTACAGATGAAGGTACAGTACGCGTGTCCGCCCCCCACGTAGCTAGGTGTTCAGCTTGGACGTAAGGTTGGATTTTAGGGGGCTAAGGTTGGATTTTAGGGGGCTATTATTATTATTATTATTATCTGTGTGATATTCTTCTAAACTTCAAAATGGATTTTGTCGCAGTTTTCGCGATCATTTATGGAATTAACTCCGGAAGGTTTACGTTGATAACGCGTAATTATGTATCTTATGTAATATATATCACATAAATATGGAAGTATTGACATGTCACCTCCTTAGTAGATTGCAACTATGTAGTTTCAATTAGTTAATTTATTTATTTAGCCTTTCAAACCGGAATTTGTTTCAGAAATAAATACTAAGGTAATCTATAAGTAGGCTACGTTTGCTACGTTTTATCTTGTTTAGGTCTACGGTAATAACAATAATTGCAGCCATATTATTTCCCCACTGCAGAAGATAATTATGCCTGTTTGCATACCTACAAAGAAGGCATTGATTGCTCAAGCCTGATTGGCGAATTATGAAGTGGCCAGTTGTTATTGGAGCAACCGTGAATTATGTTCACCCGTCTTCGTCAGCTCGCTCCCTTCCTTCCTTTGTTTATATTACTAGTTGATCTCATTTAAATAACATTAACAACAAAAAAATCTGTATCGACGTAGCAAATGGGCCAGTACATACATACATAAACTCACGCCTTCTTCCCAGTGCAATAGGCAGACACTACACAACGCATCCTGCTACGATACTTTTGCTTTCTTAACGGTCATACACGCACGTCGCCGTCGGCTGCGACTTCTTCGAACCTGACCTTTCTGAAGAAAACCACCAATAAGGTCACTATATGTTGTTAAATTTTGTAACAAATAATGTTTTATTTTCTTAATAGGCCATCATTTGTTTTAGTTTATTACGTGGGCTATTACAAGTATTGTACTACATAAAATTCTGATATTAATGAGAAATGAATCGATTTTCCTTTTTTTGATATAATAATTTCTACATTTAAACTAAACGTAGGTAATGTAAAGTAGCTACGCTCGTAGACACTCGTAGCCGGGTAGGTATGGTGCGTAGCTGCGTAGGTGCGTAAGCCGTCATTCGTAGCGCTGCGTAGCACTAAGCCGATATTGGTGCCGATTCTCTTGTTCACCGAACGAAACTAAAAAAAAAAATCTCTAAATTTAAAAATAATTTTGACACAACTAAAATCGAATGTGACAATCGCGACTCCACGTGGTATTTTAAGGCTTCGCAACATGGTACAGTCAGCGTCAATTATATATGGACGAACAGACTGTACAAAATTATCTCAGCAACTAAGAAAATTAAACTTTATCTCAATTGGATAAAATTATTATCAGAATGACGATGGTCGTATATATACTCCTTCAGTCTGAAACATTCCTTGTGTCATTGAGTTAATGCTTAATTTTCATTGTTGTTAAGATAATTTTGAACAGTCTGTTCGTCCCGATATTATTGACGCTGACTGTACTAGTTTGCCCTACCCCGTGATTTTTTTAAGAGCCGGAGGCTCGCAGTGGGTAGCCTCGGACGTGTTTTGTATGGAATTTTTGACGTTTTGCATGGAAAATATGAAAAATTATTACCTACATATTGAGTTTTAGAGGTTATGAGTCTTAAAAAGAGTGTCGACATTTTATTTATTTTTACAATAGGACACACCATTTTGTAGATATAAGCAAAAGAAAATAAAAAAGATACAGTAATGTTTTTGCGCCCGAAGTCGAGGTGTTAGTGCGAATTTTAGTTCTTGACAACAAATTTTATTCCACACCTTTTTAATCGTGATTAAAATAGTCAGATTTAGTTGGACAGTCAAAATTTTAGGTTCAATAGAATAATTAAATTGACAACAACAGAATAGTGAAATTGCCATTTTCACTAATTTAGTCTTAGTGCTGTCAAACTAAAATATAGTTAAGTTGTGTCACTTTAGTCAATTTCAGAATGGGAAATCGTCATTTGACAGGAATAAACTAAATTTTGGTGATTTTTAGTCTAGTTAGGAGAATTTTGTGACAAGAGAATCTGCACCAATATCTGTTAGAAAATTGTTACACTATGAAAGAGATGAGCATACTTTATTTTTTGTTAAAAACGAAAAACACTGAACCGTGTGGCATACAAATTATAGGATCATCATCATCGTCAAGTCAGCCAAAAGATGTCCACTGCTGGACATACGCTTCACCCACTTGCAAGCACCAGCACAACGCACAACGGACCGAATGGGAGTCTACGTGCGGAAAAGGGAGTCCCATCATCATCTAGCACCAGAACTTCGGCCGGTTCTGTATTTCTCACATCCAGCGTACTCTTGCGGCCTTCACATGGATTATCGGATATAAGAGATCTATCTCCATCCTTTTAACTTGTTTTTTATGGTTACAACAGGAATTAATTTGTTAGTCAACAACATTGAAGAAAAATAACTGACTGGCTTATCACTATAACCAAATTGAAGACCTTTTCAAAACCATATCCTAACATAATATTCCCTTAAACATACACACAATGACCCCGCCCACACACACTCACTCCACATCACACACACCCCCACACCACACATATTCACATTCATTCTCCCTTGCATGTATCCTTCATAAATTACATTATTTAACTACTTTAATTTTTTTGTAAATCAAGTTTTAAGAGTATATAATGTTGCAATATTATTTCTATAATGTATGAGATTTTTATTTGAATATTATATGCGAATCAGATCGTCTTCAGTACATAATAATGTAAAACTTTGAGCAGGGGGCCTGGTGACCATGCAGACATACAGGTTAAAAAAAATAGTTTAGGCACCAGTCTTCCACAAATTAATGGGAAGTATTTTAGGACCAACACTCTTTATCATGTACATGAACGACATTCTGAGACTTAATATTGCACAGTCGGATGTTATTTACTGCGCTGATGATACTGCTATTATTTTTCATGGTACTTCTTGGGAAGAGACTCTGGATGCAGCTGAAAAAGGGATGAGCATAATAGCAACATGGCTAGAGCAAAATCTCTTGACACTGAACTTGAAAAAAACAAATTTCTTAACCTTTCACGTCACTCGATCCAGTAAACCAAAAATTAACGCACTAAAAATCCACAACAGAAAATGCAAGGTCTTAACAGCAGCAGCCATCTCCGCTACCGACTGCATCTGCAACGCCATTGTCAGAGTATAAACCACAAAATATTTAGGCATCATAATAGATCAGAACCTGTCTTTCAAAGCACAAATTCGAACACTCGCTAAAAAGACTCGCAAGTTCATTTACATTGCGAAACTCTTATGAGTCAGTGCACCTAAGAGTATATGTTTGCTTGTTCACACCTCCTTATGCCAATCTATCCTACAATACTGTATAAGTGTCTGGGGCAGTGCCGCTAAGACATGCATGCTGGAAGTGTAACGAGCTCAGCGGGCAGTCCTCAAGGTTCTTCTGGGAAAGCCGCGGCGTTTCTCAACGGACCAACTATATGCGGAATCTGGGGTTTTACGCGTTCGTCAGCTGTTCATCCTAGGAACACAAAACGTTCGAGCTGCAGTTAGAGGGGTAGGAAAATTTGCTGAAAGAATCCCCCTCCCAAAAACACAAACCCTGTTTGCGACCCGGTTTCCGTCGTATTTACCAATTCGGGTGTTTAATGCTATAAGCAAAACCTTCCCTATACCGAACAACTACTCTGAGGCCAAAACCGAACTAAAAGAGTGGTTGCTGGGTCGGACTTATGAGGAAACAGAAAACAGAAACAGAGTTTACTTTGCAGCATATGTTAATACACACTCTGATAGAACACATATCCTCACTCACACTTACACCATACACTTACTCACTTTAACTATGTCATTTAAAAAAAAAAAGTATTTTTTGTTCTTACTTATTTGTCAATTTAAAAATCTTACAGAAATTCAGAATTGTAACAATCTTGCGCTACCAGTTTTATTAACTTTGTGTACTGTTTGGGTCACCAAGATACAGTCTGTGCCTAGTTTGGGACCCACTGCTTAATCTTTGTAACTTGTTAGTGAAAATTTCATACGATGAAAACCACTTTGTATATTTAAGAACCATGTGTAAGACAAATAAATGAATTTGAATTTGAATAATAAAATTGTGTCTGTCGTACTTTCTCTGTAATTTGTGGTAAGAAATAAATAATGATAATAATAAATAATTGACATTGATCTAGGAGGTATGAGTACTAAGTAAGAACGTGCGTGGTCTTAGGTTCGATTCTTGGGAGGAATACTTTGATAATAAATCTTGGTCAAAATTCTGGCTCCAATTCAATGCACACCTCTCATGGCTCATTATTTAAAAGTTTATGCGCAACAAAACATTTTTTTTTACCACATATCTGAAACAAGTTACAAATTGAAGCAGTGCACCGATTTTTATTCCGATTTCCTCCAAGCTTTTATAATCCACTAGCTTCTGCCCGCAGTACAGCCCACGTGAACACCTTATAGAAATACGTATGTGCATTATTTAGTTATTGGTGAATCGATGTTGAAGCTTAATTTATTTCAGACTAGCTGCTGCCCGCGGCTCCGCCCGCGTCAATGTCGAAAACTATCTGTAACAGGCTTCTCTAGCCCAGGGAATAAAAACGTTCACACAAAATTTCACCCCCTATTTCACCCTTTTACGGGGGGAGTCTCCTAAAATCTTTTCTTAGCTGACGTCTCATCTACCTCTTGCCAAATTTCATCTCCGAAGGTCCAGTATTTTTTTAGATTTCGTGAGTGAATGAACGTACGAATGAGTGGCTTTTATATGTATAGATAGATATAACCTAGTAACTTAATAAAATAATACTATTATTTACGTGAATTAACACAATTATGTAGGTTGTAGTCAACCGCTACACTATTATTAGATACAAACACAAAAGTCTACTCAACATTACGTCAAAGTTAAGCTCGTAGCAAAATACATCACAATGGTACGAGAAATGAAGCTCGTGTAAATGTCTACGAAACGCTACGAGAAAATGTAGTTCGTAGCAAATCTCTACGCAGCGCTACGAGCGAACGTAAGCTGTTGTAATAATGTTTTGAACAATCCCTTGTTCAAAACAGAGCTTACAGTGAGGAATTATAACTTGTACTGATGGTCAAACACTGTATCACTGAGTTTTTGCCAAGAGTGGTGCTTATTTAAACTAATATTATAAACAGAAAAATAATGTAATAAACAGAATGTTTCTCTATATTTGTTACGCTTTCACGCTAAAACTGGTGTGTGTCACACTAAGGGATGATTCTCATTAGACCGGGACGTGCCCGGGCTGGGCACGAATTTGAAACGTTACATACATGTTGTATGAAGCAGTTTATATTACACAGTGCATGATCCGTGTCCCGTCCGGGCACGGACGACGCTTGTCTACACTACGGTTGTTGCACGGACACGCCCCGTCCCCTCCACGTCTTATAACCCGGTGTAATATAAACGTGCAGCACGGATGGGCTCGGCTTCGGCCCCGGCCCGGCCCGGGCCGCCGGACACGGCACGGTGTAATGACAATCATCCCTTAGGCTTCGCGTACATTCGTATAAATACTCCTAAAAGATAGATCTCGGTCAAATTAAAATAAAAGGTCATCAAAGCATTTTTTTAACATTGGGTTTCGCCAGAAAAAAGTTGTTTAAAGAGCAGAAGCCCAATTCTCGTCATTAAAAGCGCTCAAAATCTATAGTCGCAGTCTCATCTCGCCGACAATCAAATGTCAAAAACTTATCAAAAATGAATGGAAACTGGTGGTATTTTGGACAGATTGAGTCTATGAACGTTCTTAAAATTACGTAATTGCCTCTCTGATTGCTCTTTTATACAATAAACCAAAGAGTGCCTACAGAATATGCGGTAAACAGTATAAGTGGCATTCAAAAATAGCGGAAATGTATAGTCTGTTCTAATAATGACTACTCATGTAGGGTCTGTAGGGCAAAGCGGCACTAGTATTTGACTTACTACATTAAGCTCTCAACAGACCCTTCACTTCTAATACTTGACAAGCTCTTCCAATATTGGTAAATTTTACAAAGTAGATGGCATGAGAGTAATAATCATTCTTGAAAAATGTTCTGAAGGCGTTGATTACGGCTCCAGTGGTTCGCGCCTTGTTCGCGCGCTGGCCGGCATGTGTAGTTATGCAAGGTTGAAAGGCGAATGTAGAATTTACGACCTAGAAAGGTATTCAACAAGTATTATGGTCTGTTTGGTGCAGCCCCATAGCCAGTGTATGATCTTTGAGACCACCAGTGCAAGATGTCCGGGAAGCATACCTCCGGTCAGACTCAATGGTGTCCCTTTGGAAAGGGTTGAACAGTTCACATACTTGGAGCATGTTTTAACTGTCGACCTCAAGGATCACGCAGACATGGAACGGGAGGGCGTTGTCTGTTAGAGCGAACATGATCGCCTGCAGATTTGCGCGGTGCTCAAATGAAGTTAAGGCTACGCTCTTTAGAGCGTATTGTACATCGGTGTACTCATGCATTCTGTAGGCTCACTACTCTAACAGAAGTTACAGCGCCATCCCCATCCAGTACAATAACGCGTTCAGGGCGGTGATGGGGTTACTGCAGTGCCTTGGGTATGTTCGCAGAGGCGCGCACCGACTGCTTTCACGCGACCATGCGCAAGCGCGCCGCGTCCTTGTTGCATAGGGTGCGGGTTAGCCCCAACACGGTACTGGCGATGATTGCGGGAAGGCTGGACTGCCCCTTCATCCGGCACTGTTCCAGTAGACATGTTGCTGTACCTACCAGTGTTGGAGAGAAAATATTAATTTTATTGTTTAAATTACGTTGTTTTAGTTTGATTTTATTTGATTTTATTTTATTTGACATTACTTATTTTATTGTGTTTAATTAATTGCATTTTATATATTTATTTGGATCTGTAAAATGTATATTAATTTATGTTTGGCAATGGTTGTTATTTATCTGAAATAAATGAATTTATTATTATAAGGTTCATGTTCTATTGGGAAAATTTGACTGTTTGGGGTAGCTTGAAGCGCTGGCGTCTGTACAGTAAGCAAAAAATTGGCCGACAACTAAGCTGGCAACCACAAGCAGAGGAAATTTGCAAAAGGATGAATACAGCGACATATGCCCTTTCAAAGTTGACATTCAAACAACATTGGTAGTTTTACCACGGTCTGGTTGCATCGGTTGTAAGATTTGGTATTATTTTCTAGGACAATTGCAGCTCAAGGGAAAACATATTCAAGGCGCAAACACGTTGCATTAGAGCGATGTGTGGTATGAAGACCACAGACACTTGCGAAGCAAAGTTTAAGTCCATAAAAGTGCTTACATATCCGTCATTTGTATGTTCTGAAAATGGCCATGTTTGTAAAGACCAATAAAAACCTATTTCCTACTATGTCAGAAACTAGAAAACGACCAACGACGACGAAACCAATACAAAAATGTATTAAAAATCGAGTCCTGTAACACAGCGCTATTGAGAAAAAGTGTGATTTGTGTGGGTCCTACCATATACAATAAATTGCCAGATGTAATGAAAAATGATACAATTAAAAACTATAAAAAGAGATTGGTGGCCTCCCTAATACAAAAATTTTATTATTCGATTTTTTTTTTTTTATGGACAAAACTTGTTAATCGGCAATGTGTATAATAAATATAATAAGTGTATAATTGTAATAATTCTAACTGTAACATTTTAATTTGTAATTAGCTTGTTAACATGTTTTATATAATTCTTGCGTGCCTATTTCCAGGCAGAATGTACATGGCGCTCTCTTATCTACTCCACCTGTATTTCAATGTAACCTACATTCGTTGTACATAAATGATTGATTGATTAAAAAGACAGGACAAAATTCGGAACACTACGCTGCATTCCAGAACGGGCATAAAAGACGTAGGCAAGAAATCTGCCAGACTCCAATGGGATTGCGCGGGTCACATCAGCCGCATGCAGGATGACAACGAGTGCCTGAAGATGGACGACGCCGCCGCCGCGCCGTCGGCCCAGAAAGCGGTGGCGAGACGACCTAGATGCGTACCGCGAGGACTGGTTCGAGGTGGTGCGGGAAAAGAGTTCCTGGAAGGACTTTGCCCAGCAGTGGGACAGGTAGGTATAGGCTAAACAAAAAAAAAGATGAGGACTATATATATTATGAACGTTTTATTACAGGAATTGACCTCGCATTTTTAAAGGGTTAGGTTGCGATGCAAGAGAAACCAACTACTAGTGTTTCAATAAAAAGCAAGTTTCAGTTATATAATGGTATACTTGTTTTGCATTTTATTTATTTTGCCGATTCTTACATATGATCTGACGAACAATATATTAATTAATTAATCTAAGCTGCATTTCCATCACCTTCTTCATCTGAAACAATAGAAAAAGTAATTAAACATATTTGTTAGTTTAGTCAAATTACCACCAAAGTGGAAGGTTTCTTGAAAAGTAGGTTTATAAAACCCATGTCTTTTAAGCTTTTAATAATTTTATAATATAAACACACCATAAATATATTATGTATTACTGATGCAAGCTGAGCTCCGGTTCGAAGGGCACCGGTAATATATCAGACGCTGAAGATACAATTTATCAAGTCTGGCGCATTCGTAATGTTTTGCGAAACCCTTGACAGGTGCCTACATTATTTTTATCTTACGAAACGACGCACATAAGACACGTGTGTGTTTCAACGGAGCGGCCTCGGCGATATAAAAAAAAATACTTTTCCATGATTTTGTTAAAGTTGATTCCCAAAACCATAAATTTGTCAAATAGTTCACTTTTTAGGCAGTTGGTTTTTTTGATTTTCTAAATTATTTTTTTATTTCATAGTTTTTAGTTAATACAATTATTTTTGACGTTCATGAAACCTATTTTTGAAACCCTTTATTTTGATACCCCACTTGTGTGTATGGTTTTGAATTTGTATTTGGATTTGAATTTGTCATTATTTTTTTTAAATACAACAAAAAGTCCTAGGTTTATATTTCAGGAGCTGTAAGACTAAAACCACATGTCCGTGCCATTGAAACGGTGAAAAACACATTATCGCCGATATCTCGCTGAAAAAGCATCGCAGAGGTCTGAAGTTTTTGTAAAACCTAGATTGGAATTTGTCAATACTTTTAAAATACACAAAAAAAAATCCTATGTTTATATTTCAGGAGCTGTAACACGGTATTGCGTTGAAATAAGTCCTTGAGAATCCTTGAGATATAATTTTTAACACAATAGGTGGAAAGTTTTCTGTGTTGGTGCCATGGTCACCCTATCGAAACATTTAAAACGTATTGCGATACCGTATTACAGTTCCTGAAATATAAACTTAGGATTTTTTGTTGTATTTATACTACATACATACTTAGCCTATACGGTCCCACTGCTGGGACACAGGCCCCCTCTCCGTATTTTTCACTAATTTCGACAAATTCAAATCTGGGTTTTACCTAAAACTTCAGACGTCTGCGATGCTTTTTCAGCGAGATATCCCGGATAACGTGCTTTTCAGCGTTTCAATGGCGCGGCCATGTGGTTGTAGTCTTACGACTCCTAAAATATAAACCTAGGATTTTTTCTACACTTTTTTTTTTACAAATTCAACCTATTATTTTCCTAAATTTCAAGTCACTGCAACACTTAGTTTTAAAGATCTCCGTGGCCACGCGGACCTTCGCGTTTCAATGTCGCGGCCACGTTCAAACCCTTACAACATTTTAACCATAACTTTGAAAAATGTATGGTTTATGGTTTTGGGAATCAACTTTACATTTTTTTACAAAATCTTGGCAGTTTTTTTTTTAAATATCGCCGTGGTCATGACAATCATACGGACACTAAGCCACTTAAGACTTCGCTCGTATCTCGGACCATACCAAGAGCTCCAGCGCTTACCTACACACACATTCACAGCGTATTTGTACTCTTAATAAACACTGGACAGCAAATAAACCGGCTACCTAATTGCGTAATGCATTATTGGCAAACGATTCAGATTAATTTGCTACGTTTCTATCGCAGTTTGCTTAAATTTACAAGTTTCGTATTGCGTAACTCCAATATCTGTGAAAGCAATTACTAATCTATTAGAGTGAACGATAAGTCAGGAAAAATTGGGCTTATGTAAATTTTTCGAATTGTGTAACTAGTTTGACAGCTATCAGTTTGTTTGAAACCAACGAGCCGTCTGTTTCCCAAAGCGCAGGCAACATGCTCGCCGCTATCATTTTGCTTCGCACATTTTATTGGTATTGTACTTGACCAATGAGAAAGTCAACAATATAAGTAAAAAAACTACCAGCTGCCGGCAGTTTCGTTCGCGTGGATGTCGGCAATTATCCCACGAGAAGATGCTCCCGGGACCAATGGCCTATGTTACTCCTTATAGCATCAGCTACCTGCTAGTGAAAGTCCCGTAAAAATTGGACATGCCGTTTCGGAACAAACACACAAACTAACAAAAAAATTAAACCGCCGAAAAAATGGCTATCCACTAATTACTACATGCTTATTTTTTTTTTTTTTAATACACCACTCTGCATTAAAATCTGTGAGTGAACAATCAATCACCCCTGTTTTCCTACCCTTTTACGTGACCTTTTCAATTTGGTCGGCTTATTAGAGAATTGCTGATACATTCTTGTTTTTGATATTACTTTCATTAAAGCCGTAATTGAGAGCTGAAATTAACAGGAATGAATTTTCATGAATCATTTTAAAGTACGACCAGTGTAAAATTAATCATATTTGTTTTTATGCTCATATCGTCTAAACTTATAAAATCTAAAATTTCTGACGTTATAAGCGTCTACCACAGGTATTTTTTACAGCTGTTTATTTGGTTGTAAGTGTATTGGTTTACTTGCAAGTCAGTTTTTTCTGATTTTTAAAACCTTTTAATTACATTAGTTTACGTCAATCAAATCAAAAACTAATGTTTAAACAAATTAAGTTCTCTTATGGGTAATATTTTCAGACTTCTGCGTTGAGCCGTTTTCGAGATCTGGGAAATCCCAAAACGTTACCGCAGGAAAATCTTAAATAACTGAAGAACCATAACACACACAAATTTTGCTATTTACAAACATTTCCTATGCAACAAAAGCTATCCATTCATGTATTTGGTTTCGGGCTGAAGCGAATAATTGAAAATGATTTTGAAATCTCTTTTTCTCAAATAACTTTAAAACTACAATTCAAACAAATTTTGCTTGGTAAACAAATTGCTCCTCATGATAATCTAACTATTTGTTAAAGTCTCACCTCTCTAAAGCACAAGTCAGTACAACACTTTGCCGGGGTACTACACTAGATAACAAACAAAAATACCCTTATCTTCAGTTTCCATAGGTTCTGGTGTCTCCAGATACGCCGGGGCCAGTGGTGATACCACCACGCCGTCCCAAACGGTTATCTCAGTTGAGATATCCTTGCCACCTTCGAACGGCTGCAGGCCCAGCACGTATCGGTGACCGCCCTGAGCAACGACCCGAAGTAAACTGTGAAGAAAATTAGTGGTTTGTGACAAACGTTCACGAAGTAGTTCCAGAGGGGTCATTGCGTATCACACTAACAGTAGGAATAGCTTTCATTTTGACAGAAATATTAATAATAATATAATATTTATTAACAATAATATTTATTTAGTTTTTTACGTGGTTCAGCAGACACATTTTTCGAAAATATATCGCAATGGATTAGCAATATCCTTCAAGATGAATCAGAAGGCCAATTCTCGTAATTAAAAACGTTGAAAATCTAGTCGCAGTCTCATCTCAGCGACAAGCAAATGTCAAAAATGTATGAAAAATTGAGGTATTTTTGACAGATTGACACTGAGATCAGACTGTGAACGTTCTTAAAATTACGAGAATTGCCCCTCTTATTCTGATTTATAGTGTCTTACGCAATCGAGGTGCAGGTTAGCACTGGCGATTTTGATTGCGCTCTGGATTATCAACTCTCGGTGTTGCGCTGACCATTGAGAATCCAACAGAGTGCACCCCAGCGCACTAAAATAATACACTGTTTGATATCCAAGTATCGGCGCTAAGCAAAAGAGGTGAGTTAAAAGTGCAGTACACTTTAATATAGGTCACCCGTGGGTACCCGCTGGTCTAAGTCTAAATGCTCACGGAACCACATCGGCAACTTTTCTTAAACCAAAGTCAAATCTGTAAAACGAGACGAATGTCAGTCTTTAAAATAGGTATTTTTTTCGAAGCTTAAATTTTTCTAGTTAGGTATCTAGTTTTTTGTGTCGAGTAACGTTATTATTTAATTTTTTAACCCACTTCAAAGAACGACTTTCATAAAAGATCAGTGCAGATGTACCAGCAAAATGCTCGAGAAGTTCTTCATTAGTAATTAACTAAACCACAACTTCAACAGAGTTCAAAATAGCGTGTAAGAGATTATTTATTTTCGAGCACGCTGACGAATACTGATAGCAAAAGAAATGCCGTAGCGTTTTGCCGCTTTGTCTGCGCTGAGCGAGGAGAATTAGCTTGTTTGTGTTAATGCACACTGAAATGCTCGCCTCAAAGATTTGACTCGTTCTCTTTACAATACACGTAAACTCTCAGATTCATGTGACAAGAATTGAGTCAGAAATAAATGGTTCATTTTTTACTCACGTCTGAGCGGTGGAAGCGGCGATATCTTGCTCGGCGAGGTCGAGAGCGGTGTGCGCACGCGCATGCACGGATTCGCACGGGTCTGCCAGGCCGGCACAGCCCGGCAGGAACAGGCCGCCGGCCAGCAACGACAGCGCGCGTCTGACGAGCATTCAGTAAAATAAAATACATACATTTCATAAACAAGCTGACCCAACCGACGTTGTTTAAATAATTAATAATAATAACAAATACAGGATATTTTTTTAACCAGTGCGCAAACTGCAACCTTGAATTCAGCATATCATTCTAGACCCCTCAGTGCAGAATTTTTTCGTCGGTTATACAAAAAAAAAACAGCTGTTCCACACATTATGACCGCGTAGGTTTTGCACATTTCTATGAAGCAGCTGTTTTATCATTGAATTATTGTTTATAGCTGAATATTGCAATTGTGTAAAGTGCATTGAAGTGTTTAAGGGAGAGAGGCGTATCAAAGACCTATTTGTCTCTTGAGCAAGACAGGTTTTGACTCTCATTGCCTGGTTGTTACTTTCGATGTTAGTACAGAAACGCCTCCAGCCATTCTTTCCTCTGAGGCGTATCAGTTTTTTAATTGTTTTACGAGCTGTTGTACAGCGGTCCCAATCTACTGGCGACCGTGTGTTCCTAGCTCTGTTGAACAGTCTCCTCAACTTGCGTCGGTGTCTTTCCAGCTCAGGACCAGGAATGGCGAGCTCCCTGCCTGGGGACCGCGAGGGGGCACGACTGTTTATAGCTAGATAGAAGGATGGATGTGCTGTTGTTGTGATTTCAACCGCGGGTAATCTGCCTAGCTCAGCCTCGACGAGTTTAATAAACTGAAACCACTCGAGCAGTTGCGACTACTTCGGGCGTTCGGCAGCGCGGTGAAATTTCATCGTGCGGTTAAGTAGTCGCCAGGCATACACTGACTGCTCGACTGCTCTCGCGCAGTCTCTCCGCCTGCGCTCTTCATTTGTAACTCTTCTTTTTGTGACTTATTGAGCAGTTATCAATGGCAGCTTCAAGCTGTTGACTCTGACTGCAATAGCGGTCCGTGTATGTTTATCACTGGCTGACAGCTCGCGCAGTCAATGTGCGGCCGGTCTTAGTCTGGTGCTAAGTTTAAATTTTTGTATTAAGAACTTTACACAAATCGAAATAAACTCGGAAATGCAAAAACTGGCTCAGACGTTTAGGCTAGAATTAAAGTTAGATCGCATTTTGTAGTAAACAGAGAAAATTCTTATGAATTGAAAAAGTAATGCTTGATGGATAAATAGTTACCTGAAAGCCACATTGATGGGCAGAGCCTGTCGCGCCGGGTTGTTCATGATGCAGTGGTGAGCTAGCAGGTCGATCATCCAGGGGGTAAGGGGCGCGAGCCCCGCGTGACGCGCGCACATGTCGCGGAGCAGACGGATCAGGACCTGCGCATATAACAAACATAAGAGTTATTCTCTCCACGCAAGGACAGCTTGCACGACACGCCATGTCAAATGACTTAATATTATAATAAAAGATTGCTGTATGTAGGCAAATAAAAAAAAAACAACAAAAACCACATTATAGACTATAACTAATGTGTTATATAACACATTAGTTCAATGATTGTGTATTATCTAGGACTAGCTGACCCAACCCGAGGCGTTGTCCTGTCCAAATAAAAAGAAAAATAAAACTGATATTTCTTACCTACGCGATCAAAACGTATGGAACAGTCAATATTTTAAAAAATTACCAACGGATAATTTCAACGCAGAGTTCCAGAATCATGTACTGAATCCATGTTAACAGGTTGTGCGTCGATGTCCCTGCCATCCTGTATAGATACATAAATAAATCTTTATCTTAATGTAGATAACCCTTCTGGACGTGTGTATATGTCACTGAACTCCTCCTAAACGGCTGTATGATTAGTTTTTTGGTACGAGTTTCAGTGAGTACCTGGATAGTTTAGATTCACAATTGTGCCCGCATTCTAAGAAACAGGACGACTGTCCGATCGGCTAGTCTAACTATGTACAAAGAGTAACGGAATTAACACAAGAGCTCCTACATCCCAATTATAAGACTAAAATGACATCTGTAATCAATTGAGCTAACCACACTGGTCATTTTTTAGGGTTCCGTACCTCAAAAGGAAAAAATGGAACCCTTATAGGATCACTTTGTTGTCCGTCCGTCTGTGTGTCTGTCTATCAAGACCCATTATCTCGGGAACACGTGGAGGTATCGAGTTGAAATTAAAACGATATACTCAGGTCAACAGTCTCTTGAAGCTGTGAAAAAATTTAATCAAACTTCTAAGTTAACGTAAAAAAAAGATACGGCCGTTTATGCCTCAAAAAACGTATATTTCGACACTCAAGGGAATCAAAATTTTGTAATTAAATCATAAAAAATATCGCCCGCCATTCACATCAACAATTTAATACTCGATCTCTACGCACTCTTAATAGCGCACCGCACCCTCGCGCGCCTACCAGCTGGTTAGGTAGACATTGCAAGTGTACACAGGTCTGTACCTTAGTTCAATGACCGAACATTACGCACTTTTTAGTTATCTATACTCCATTTACAATAGCATTAGACAGAAGTTAAAAAAGGTTCTTTGTAATGTACACTTCGTAACAAAATTACATTAAACGTGTTGCAGTTACGATTAATGCCAAAAAAATTAAAGTGTCAATGCTAAAAACCTAAAAGAAGCAGGAGTAAACAACACCGAGGAACTAAATTAGCTGATGACGACGAAGTTTTACCAACGTATTGTGGGTCGTAAGTTGTTATTTAAAATAAAGTATTGTAAAAAAAAATCCTTATAATCTTAATTAGATTTAAATCATCATGTGACTGTTCGTTTCATTCAATCGTTTTGATGTAGGTTTGTAATGTGTGATGAAGATGTTATTGTAAATAGAACATTATTTACAATAAACATTACTTTTACTTTGTTTATCTCAGTATTTAGTACTGTCTTAAATTTACCTAAAAAAGTTAGAACTGAACTTTGAAATAAAATGTTTTGCACTCCTGCTTCTACGAGCCTCTTTTTTCTAAAGCTATAATAAATGGGGTATAGTTAGTAAAATAATGATACTATCTTTGCATCACACTTTTACAGGCTTCGGACTGTAGGCTTTAAACAACTTTTAACCGAGTTTATTATTAATTTTAAGATATTAGGTTCAGTAAAGGAGAAGCATTTTTAAATCTAGAAACTCATCGGCCGTCTGCGATCTATCTGTAACGTAGGGCGGTCGCTTCCCGTCGCCGCACGGCCGCCCCAGACTTCCCAATTACCTCTTATGCGTACCTAACTAACGTGTCGAACAAGTCGTGTAAAACAAGAAACTATCAAACTTTTGACTTTCTTTAAGCTCCGTATAACTTGGCACCTATTTGCATACCAATTCTTTTATTGGCTAAGCTGACAATTCTGTTTTAGTCTTGTACCAAATCATTAATGGCAACTATTTATTTGCTTTGCTTTATTTTCTCTGTATTTGTTGGAGAGGTTCATTCTTCACACAGGCAACTGAGGGAACACGGGTGGGTTTTAGTCAGTAAAAGTCTGACACGCCCTCCTGTTCCACCCAGAGCGGGAGAAGTTATTTGATGATTTCCCATCCTCAAAAAAAAAAACGGTACAGGAATCTTATGGCGCGCGGCAAAAGTTGGAACTAACACCTCCATCTTGTTTTTCCGATAGAATCCATGTGACAATTTCACAAATTTTAATGTTTACCAACTACGCCCCCAGCCAATTTCATTCAGACGCCTATAGATCCTTGTAGCAATAAAGCAAAAAGCATGTACATGCACTATGAATAATATATTTTGGTACCTAGTTATGACGCGCTAGTTCTGACATCAGTTAAATAAAATAGTTTTTCGTGAAAAAATTATATATATTTAAATGTAAATCTATTCAGAAACCGATTCAGAGAAAACTACATTCAGGTCTTGCGCGTTTTCTGTTACACGTTGTATATAAAAGGATAAACTGACTGACCAACATATCGGCACAGCCTAAAACTACTGGAACTAGGAACGTGAAATATTGCATACAGCTTCCTTTTATAAAGTGGGGGAGCACTAAGAAGGGTTTGGAAATTCGACCCTTAAGGGGGGATTTGGTTTGTATGGAAAAACATATTCCTTGAGTAAATAAACTTGACATAAATACTTATGTAAGTAAAACATGAAGTTATTACGATGTTTTAAAGTTTTTAGGGAAAAATACGAAATCTACGTAGACGAAGTCGCGGGCGAAGTGCTAGTATGTATAGTATAAAACAAAGCGGTTCTAGCCATTTTATGTTCATGTTAAATAAATAATAAGTGAACTAACCTTGATGGAGGAATGATGAGCGTTCTCCTCGAACCAGCGGCTGTGGCGGATAGCGGCCAGGTGGCTGCTAATCACCTTGTAGTCGAGGTGCACCTGTTGACAAACATATCATTATTATCCCATCATCGTTTGTAATCATATGCCCACTGCGCGATTTTCTAATTTCCAAAGTTTCAAGGTTCACGATTACTGTCATGGACGTCATATTATTATATGAATTTTGCGGGTTTTTTCGTACCTATACTTACTTTTACAATGTTTGTAAATGTGTGAACACCATGTATCTATCACAGAATTGATTTATCTGTATTGCTTCAATTTGATTCTGTTTACCTATTTTGGTATGGTAATTTTATTCTGGGTGCATCGTTTTCACACATAATCATATAGTGAATGTACTATGTTAAATATTGTACTTGAAACATTTTAAAAGAGTAACGGTGGAGTTTCTTGCCCATTCTTCTCCATACGAAACTACATTTTGGAAGGGGCGACTAGAATCAATTCTATTTTAATGTAAATGTTGACGTTCAAAAGTGCCTTTTAAGTGCCCATTTGAAATAAATGCTTTGACTTTGACTTTGGTTACCTTGACATCCCCCTTAACGTCCACGTCTATAAAATTTATTAAACTACGTGCATATAAAGTTATTGTGGACGGACATTTAAAAGTGTCTTCATTGTCAGCACCATGTATCTATCACATAAGTAATTTATGTGTAATTGTTTGTTCTTTTTAGCTATTATGCTATGGTCATTTTATTCTAGGTGTATTGTCTTCTTGTATAATTATATAATGGATGCACTAAGGGTTGATTTTTCAAGGGGTTAAATATAATGACCACCATAAAATGCTTTGATACCCTTAGTTCTTTTACCAAAAATATAAACTTGACACCAGAAAAATAAAGTCTAAAATTACAATAGTACTAGCTATTTTGGTCACGACTGCACTTTAAATTGTATTCAAACACCAAATGTAGTAAATGATCACCAAATCTTAGCGAGCAAATTAATGCACTATTTCTATCTAAATAAACCACTGTCATTGTTAGGTTAGGTTAGGTTAGTTTATTTGGAGTCCTGCTTTTAAAACATAGTACTGTAATAACATGCTACGATCAACACATGTCTCGCTTGAATCTGCGCATCTTTGCGTATGTTTCCACAGTGAAGCTTGTTACTAATTTATCCTCATTGACCTCATTCCTTGTTGCTATTCTATCATCAGACCCAGATTATCGTTTCATTGAGACCTTTCCAACGCGCCCAATTACGATAATTCTGCTGTTGGTGTAGTAGTTGGCTCAAAGCTACAGTGGGGTCCTCACTTAACATCACTAGCAGGGCGGCTAAGTTCTGCCGCTTACGCTGTTTGGAAGATCCGCCAATTAACAGACGTGGATACCGCCAGACTGGTCTATTTTAGTTACTTTTATAGCATCATGTCTTACGGTATTTTGCTATGGGTACGGGCTGCGGATATTGAGTTCTGCAAAAGAGAGCTGTCAGAGCCATCTACAACCTTCGCAGACGCGAATCTCTAAGGGAACTATTCAAAACAATTAAAATCATGATGCCTTGTCAATATATCTATGAAAACATTATGTATGTTCGTAAAATCTACATCTTTTAAGTAGGATAAGTGCACAATTTTAACACTAGAAATAGGAACAAATTAGATCAACCATGTTTCAGATTGTCTAAAGTACACACTTTTTTTATGGGGTACTGTGTAAAATGTTATAATAAAATACCAGTCGATATTCTTGAACTAAATTTAAATAAATTTAAATCATGCATTACACGCACACTATGTAGACAAGCATTTATAAGTTAGATGCTTATACCGTAGATAAAAATGCTTGGCTTAACAAAATGGTTGAGCTGGATGGTGCTGATCCACGCGTCAAGTTCGTGAACGGGCGCCGTCGGTTGAGACTGGTCATAACTTCCATGGCTTATTTTAAATCTTATATTTAGAATTGTTTTTTTTTTACATTGTTCTCACATATAGAAGCAACAAGAATAATGTTCCCAAGATTTTGTAATACCTAACTTGATTTAAAAGAGTGTCCTTGGAGTTTCTTGCCCGTTCTTCTCCATAGAGATCTACGTTTTGGAATAGGCAACTAGCTTCAACTTTCCAACTGTTCGACTTTTTGACAATTCAAAAGTTTCTGTGAATGTTTTAATTGCAAAAAATGCTTTGTATTCGAGTTTGGTATCCTGGAAATACCGGGTCATGCTGCAGCATCAGTTCAAGGTTACTTTGTTCGTCTAATATCATTGAAGTAATATAATACCAAAATTTCGAGTCGATCAGAATCGTGGAAGATGTTAGAATCCGCCGGGCAACTGTTGTCATATCACACACAGTGGTCAGTAAATTGCACCTGTATGACGCGTGGGCACTTTGCTAGTAATGTAATATTTCGAGCAGTGCATATTACCGCGGGCTCCAGTTTCCTCATATTCTGGTGAAGCGTGGTGACGAGGACGCGGACGGCTGCGGCGGAACCCGTCACGGTGAAACCACGCTCGTGGCACGCGCTCGTCACCGACGTGCCCGGGTTCTCGGCCCGTATCAACTTGTTCAGCTCGTCACACACCTGGAAGCATGGTATTCAAATTTTTAAAACAAATAATGTCATTTTAAAGAACAGATAACAAACCAAGAATAAATTACTGCTTCGTGGGTTTTCTCAGGTTGGGCGAAGTGTTATTGATTTTTTTCAGATGGGTCAGAGTTCAGATGGATCAGTAGCTTCCCGGAGTCTGGATTTGTGCCCGTTTGATGGCAATGAGCTCGCCCCCGGTTACGTGGCATTAATAACAAAACTGGCAAAATGTAGGTATACCTACTACTACAGGTACACTTTGCGTAACCCTTCGGGCAATACAGGCGTGATGTTTTGCCTGTGAGTATACTCCGAAGGGTAAGACAGAGTTGTTTGTAGGACACCTACGGCTTGACAATTACGTTTATTTTATTATTCTATTCCTACTAACCAGGCATTTTTTTTAAGGGCGGGCAATCATCAAAAAGCAATTTAGGGCGTGTCAGACTTTTACTGACTAAAACCCACCCGTGTTCCTTCAGTTGCCTATGTGCCAGGGGCCACGGTAACTCTTCCGAACAACCCGCACCCCTGGCAGACTAACCAGGCATCAATCGAGATTTAGGCTGCTACTGGGAAATTCCTTACGGAAGTCAATATCATTGCCTATCCTGGGGATCAAACTTTTGACCCCAGTAGTCATGCACGAGATTACTATAACAACCAAGCAATCGAAAATACTGTAAAGCATTGTGATAAATCAAAGGTGAGTATTAAGATACCTTATTGGACAAGCCCTCAACAGCCTCCTTAGTAGGAAGGGTCTTCAAAATGACCACAATGTCAGCCACGTTCTTACCAGCCATCATTGTTCCTTTCTTGTAGGAACCCACTTGACGAACCTCTTCCAGTTGCTGTCAACAATATGTTTAAAACATTCTTAGGTTATTATGGGTGATTCATTTGGAGGTACCTACATTATCAAAACGATTTTTTTTAAATAAAAATCCGAATTTACCGGGTTATTCTTAGTATCATACAAAATAACCACTCTTTACATTTATTTTTTAAAGATTATTTCTTTCAAATGTTATCCGGGTCAAGGTCCATTCTGCAGTTCCAATATTCGATGACGCGTCCGAGCATTTCGAGTGGTATTTGGCGAATAACGCGAGTAATATTGACTTTCAGTTGCTCAATCGTACGCGGCTTATCCATATAGATATTGGACTTTACATAGCCCCAAAAAAAAAGTCTAGCGATGTGATGTTATGTTACAGGATCGAGGCGGCCATTGACCGGTCCGAAGCGCGAAATTAACTGTTCTCGCAATAAAGCCATGGTTTCACATGCTGTGTGTGACGTGACGTGACGGGTGGACTGTACGTGTGCTATTTTGTCATGTTTTTTGCATTTTGAATGATTTCTGAATTAAATCATATTGTAATTAGTAGACACGGCTATACATCAAGCTATACATTTCCAGTTTACGCTGATCTTGCAATGTACGGAAATCCTATACAATGCGAGATCAGCTTATACTGGAAATGTATAGCTTGATGTGTAGCCGTGTGTACATGCATAAATTTTTCATAAAATATTTATAATAAACTAGTTTGTAATATCGTTTTTTGAACCAATCATAGAGTAAGCTTGACTATGCCTAAATTTAAGAACAAATGTAAATTCAAGCGTGGCCGAGCCCTCCAATAATACAATATTTTAATTTATACCAGTCATTATCAGACATGGTATATTTAATACTAAACTGCCTTCTGCCCGCAACTTCGTCCGCGTCAAAGTTCTTGCTCCGCCGACCCACCCCATCGGAAGCAATAGCTCATTTGGAAGCAGTCTCCTACATTGAATCACATGGACTTAACAAAAGCCTTATTCTCTCGATCTCAATAAAGCGATAAAAACCTAATTTAATACTCCCTTACGAACAAATCTTAAAACATTACACAGTCAATTAAATTTCCTAACACTAAAACAATTCATTTCAGAACTCACAAAATTATAGTAACTAAACCTAAACATTATAACCCACTTACTTCTACCATTAGCCGAACCCAATCTACAAACTTAAAATATATCGACACATAATCATGGATACCGTCTCCCTCAACATTTACTGCTTACGACTAACAAAGGCGATGTGTCATCGTAGGGAAACTCCGAGCATAGCCCTCTCCATTGCCCTTTGGGTGACTTTAAGCCTTCTGATAAGGCCCATTGTAAGCGACCACGGCACCACAAGGCGATGTGTAACAATCTTTTATTTAAAATAGTTTATTAAGTGTGTTTGTGTCTTATCATCGCGCTGTTCAGAACAATATTAATTTAACGTGGGTAAGTAATATTATGATACCTCTGATTCATAACAACTAAGAAGCTTTATACATTACATAATTTATGTATTCGTAAATGTTAGGCGCCATAGTCTGCACAAAACACCAAATCATAATGTTTAATGCTTTTAGAATAAGATCTAAATGTCATTTATCTGTTTTGTTTATATGATAAAATAAATAAATTTCAAATAAAAACAAAAAAAATACTCACACATGCTGCAAAGTCACCAGGAGCCACAATAAGGTTGTCCAGCACTGTCTGTAGCTTTGTGATCAGGCTCAGCACTGCAGACTGCTCAGCATTTGATGGGCATAACTCCCCATGCCGTTTAAGGAGGGCCTGTAAATTGATATTTTTCATTACCTACTTACATCCATAGTAACAACTAAGATATTGAGGGTTGACAGCCGTCAACCCTCAAAATCTGACTGAGGACTCGGACTGAGGGTTAGCTAACCCTCAGTCCAATCCAGGTAGAGCCAAGCTTTAAAAATGTGTATATTATTATTCCCCAGGCACTGTAGTTGAAATTGCAACATTAGGGCAGTAAAACCATACTACACATCAGAGGCGCAGCCTACATACAACCCGATTCTTATGGGGGAAGCCCGGAATAAACAGAAAAGTAGAGGACTGGCATAAATTTTTGATAATTAATTTAAGTGCCTTTTACACCACGCCATGCTAGATTTTGTGTAAGTTTTGCAGCACACCTTTAGGCAGCCGGCGGGACACGTCGTTAAATTTGCCAGCAGGTTGCGAGGTCTGCTGTGATCCCACAAATTCATTTATTTTTATAGAGCTTGGCTTGGTAGATAAGGATTTGATGTTGTCTACTTTAAATTGTTGAGTGAAAGAGAAAAGATGAAAGAAAGAAGAGTCCGTATGCAAAATACGCGATTTGACGTGGAGTTGCGGACCAACAACCCGTATTACCTAAAAAAGAAGAGTGAAAGTGAAAGATTTTGCATCTCTGTCGTCTTTTGCAGTCAGTCCAGCAGCGTGGTTCCTCTGATATCAGTGTATGCACCTTCGCCGAATAAACCGTCCTCTATGATCAGACATCAATGATTTGCTGAATTGATGATCTCTATTGAGATTGTTAATGAGCTGCTGAATTAAGATTAGACATGATACCTAACATTTGAAGGCAGATATTTTCTGGAAAATTTGTTAAATTGTATTTCTTGTTAGGTACTTAGTCGCTAATAACTGTTATAAATTATATATGCATTGGTGACAGCTGTTGAAAGTAATAATTAATATTTGTCCAATGTAAATAAGTTTTGCCACGATCTGTTAGGTTGAATGCCATTCAGACTGCGGCTGCGTGTAAACTGGTGCACCGCCACCCTGGGATCGTTCAAAGGTAAATCATCGTCAGAAGATAAACACGAGTCACTGCTAGTCGCTTCAGTCCTGGATCAATTGTATCACGTCGGTGGCTAATAGTCAAAGTAACTAGAATTCAACATTTTCTGAGAAAGCACAGTCTGTGTAAAACCAATTATGGCAGGCAACATGGGCGGTGCACGGCCAACTAACTTCATTAGACATAATTGGCCTGCCCATACAAATATATATATAATACAAGTTACAAAAGTACTATTGTCACAGAATTTTGTGCACTAGTTGTGGTACGCAAGCAGCCCTCATGGCCTGCCAGTAAAAAATAAAAATCTGTAGTGGCTTGCTGCATTGAAATTTAAGTGGGAGGCCGTTGGGCAACAGAGTGTATGAGAACTGAACAAATTTTTCTCTCAGCTTCCCTCTAATGATAATTGCTATGAATAAACAACTTATCTATACTAAATTGCTATACTAAACTAATTAGGCTAGTTCAAGATAAATTTAAGTCTACTTCTATCACAAATTGCTTTTAACAGCCAGCTCAAATGTATTTTATGTGAGCATTCAGACAGTTCATGCAGGTTTTCATGAACATCGTGTGGATCGTCTGACGCAATTGAGGCCACCCGGCATGTTCGCTCTCTGTTGATGCCAAGCTCCACATTACCTAACAAACTTTTATAGGTCTCTGTAATCAAAAAGCTGCCCCTATAGCTACCGTCAGTCGGACCCAAAACATAAAAGACGTTAGGTATTGCTAGAATAACTCTTACCTGTGTCATAACAGAATCATCAGGGGCAGGCTTGCATCGAGGAAACGCCGGTTCAGCAAGTACCATGTCGAATGGGGGCCTCAGCATCAAGACGCGAGCCCTGTTGAACGGGGGCCGTCCCATACCGCCGCGTGCACCCATACCTCGGCCTCCGCGACCCCCACGCACCATCATTTACTTTTTTTAAACCGGAGAATTTAGTTGCTTTAATAGAAACCCGGAGTTACAGCCGCTATGAAATTTAATTTAATTTAATTCATACTCTATGCCAGCGTAATACTGAGTTAGTAATTAGCGTGTATTTGTCTTACAATTGTATATATAAATGATACTTTTTCGAAAACACGTCTACGAAGATAGACTTAGACAGACGACACGGTAGCGGGTAGCGGGTAGGTATGTTTTCATCAGACAGAAATAGAAAAGAGAACCAGAAAGTTTATTCAGTGTCAGCAGGCGTCTTCTTGAGTATATGTATTCTCTGCAGCAGGCTTAGCATGCCGCTTTCTATTTCTACTGATCTACTTTACTGTAAAACAGAAATCGCTCTATTATTCTCGGCGAAAAACTGTCAAAGTGTCAAACAAACTGTTAACTGTCGAAATGTACTCTCTTACCTACTCTGTCACTGTCACAGGCTACGTTCCGAGTTACGATAATATCGATTTGAGCGTGCTCATACAAGTTCCGAATTGCCGTGAGTGCAATAACGATGTCCCGTGAATGGTCATAGATGACGTCATGACATGCGCCATGTTGCGATAATGCCGACCATGCGTAATAATCACCGTGAGCGCTGTCAAATATGACAGTTGTGCTGTTTTCTTTTGAATCGTATCATATCTTTAGCTAATTTAATTATAGTGCTTCTAACTAGAGTCACCACCTAACCAAATAAGAAGACGAAATTTGTGGTGTATACAAGTTGTATATGGTGTAAATATGTTTTAACATTGAGTGAGCACTGAGCGCGTTCACAAGCGTTCCTGTTGACAAAAAATACAGTTCTTAGCTGTCATAATCGTGATATCTAAGTATCTCGGAACGCAAATTATTGATGTGAGCGCTCACAGTGCTATTTAATTCAGAATGTGGCCATAGTGACAGTCGAAGTGTCGATACGGATACGTCATGTTTGTCTGTGTCTGTTTTTTTTTTTTTATGGGAAAAACATGTTTATCTACCCTTCCGACCGCTTCCGACGGCAAAACGTTTGTTTGTTTATGGTTCTCGTGCTAATAGCGGTTATTACACCAAATTAGAAGCTTCTGATCACACTGTCCTTATTTAGTTACTGAACCAATTACCAGTTAAAGCGCGACGGAGTCGGACGTGCCGTGTAGGAGGATGGCTCCAGTATGGTCCAGACACTAGGTAATTGACCTTTGACCAGCCCTGGCCGTTGGCTCAATTAAAATACACTTCTCAAAAAAATTAAGGGAAGAAAAAGAAAATTTAATTTAATCATTACATGAATTTGAAAAAGCAACAAAAAAAGGCTTTTCGTCATTTTTTGAAAAATCAAGTACCCAATCAAAAATAATGAGCACAAAGCCGTTTTTTATCCCATTCGATTAAATTTTCGAAAAAATTAAAGGAGCGAGATGTTTGCTCTGAAAAGCTCACAATTTTTATCAAAATGAAAAACAAATGTTTTTAGCATTTTTTTCTCAATTTTGCATCAGTGACATGGGTTTAAAAAAAAAAAGGAAAACTCAGGGATACAAAACAAAAGTATACGTCCTCACGCACGGACCGTTACGTAGTGACTGAAGTCAGTAAAGTAAGTAACTAAATGCGATTACACCTAATGTCTGTGGATTACACCTTCCTAAATGCGTTTCTAATAAGCGTTTATATGATTCAGTCAGTCAGAAACCATCCTGAATAAATTTGAAAGCTGAAAGCTACTGAATTTAGGATGTTAGCTTGCTAATTGCGATTATACTTGACTAAATTCAGTAACGACTGAATTAGAGATCACTAAATTCAGGCAAGTTTTAGGCTCAATTGCCAAAAAAGATAAAAAAAAAAAAACGTCAAGTGTTAAAACAAAAAGCGCGCGATCTGTGTTGCCAACCCGTAGGATACGATAATTTTGTGATTTGGAGAGTCGCAAAAAAAAAAATAGCAAAATCTCAACGGCAAATGTGAAGAATGACAGCGTCAAGTCAACAAGTAAATGTCTCTCTCCAACTCTTTCCCTTACATTGATTAGCGCACAATTCTGAAAATATTCTTACGTTTCCTTAATATACCATGGAATGGAATAGGGCATTTTGCAATTTCATAGCTCTTCAAATCGAGGAATATGATAAAATAGCTCTATTACGGAATGTAAGATCTTTCTGTGACGACACGCTTGAGCAAATGAGCATTGAGATAAATAATGTTTTGTGGTTCTGTGAGATTAACTAAAAGTAATCGGCAGAGTGGCCGAAACTATTAGACGCGTCCTATGTGAATAAATACGAGTTGAATCCGGCCATCCGAGGGGTTTGCCCCTCGTTAGCATCCCGGCAGACAGGCGGTTTTGTATTCATTCGCCGGTGAAAGGTTCTATCGATGAAATTTTCAAAAGTGAATCGTTCTGTCGGCGAATTGTTCGCCGTTGAAACGTTCTATCGGTGAAATAATGAAAAGTGAATCGTTCTGTTGTCGAATCGTTCGTCATTGAAACGTGCCATCGGTGAAAAAATGAAAAGTGAATAGTTCTGTCGGTGATCCGTTCAACGGCGAAACGAATGTCGGAGAAAAGTTTCAGAATCAAAGCGAATCTGTCCTAATGCTAGCAAATGATCAATATGCATGAAAAGAAAAAAAGTATTGTGAAAAGCGTTGTCGGATACCTACATCATTGGTGTAAAGTTGTGTTGTGTTTGTACTGATTTTCAAACTCAAGCCCAGTGGCTTATCTTATACTTGCTGAACCAACTATCATAGTTCCCTGAGTAATACCAAAAATTCCTCTCCTGAAGTTCTGAAGCTCCTTTCTCTTCCAAGTCTCTTTGGAAGAAAAGTGTTAGATATGGTAGAAAGTGTCTTTTATTGTTCAAATACCGGCAAAAAAAAGTTATTTCCAAATTATGCAACTTTGCTGCATCCTATCGGTTATGGTAAATTCCATTCAGACAAACATCCAAATAATCCTGTGGAATGTTCGGAAGAAGTTATTGGAAATCAAAAAAGTAATTCTTGTTGTCTTATTTCAGATGTATTGATTACAGGACCTCACAATCAATAAGTTTTTATCTAAAATGGACAGAATTTAAAAAAAACTGGTGTTCCGTGCTATACTAGGGAGAGGTGCATCTTCCTGCCTGCTTTGAGTTATTTAGAGTTGCTTGAATTGAATTTGAGTTATTTGTTATGTTTATTTGTTGTTAGAATACTAATTCTGCCGTGCTAAACGCAAAATCTTAGAGAAAGCTCGTCTTTCTCTAAAGGTTTCTTTTTACTTTACAAATTGATTTGTTGCTCAGGACTGATTTTTCAATAGTCTGATTAATTTTATCTAAAGAATAAATTGACAGTTTGGCATATTTTCGATACAAAAGCTGTCCAACCAACATATTTATTCCTCGGTTATAGGTTATTGAAAAATAAGCTGTAAATGCAATTTATACATTTTCAGATTTTTTTATTGTTGTATGTGACCATACCACAAAAGTGTGTACAGACAGAATATTAGTTTGGAGCCCGAACTACGAATGAATGACAGCACGATTTGACAGCTGTCCCTACTCCTGATATATTTTTGCCCGTCCAAAAAAGTTAGTTAATTGACTGTAGGATTCACTAAGAAGTTTCAACTACTTTCGGACGGGCCCGTATCTTCGTTGACGGAGTTAGAGATTAGGTCCCCTGATAATGAGTTTCGAAGACAGACAACGGAACTTTTCAAAAATTACAGCAAATCGAAATCAACCGCGATTGCTGTTATCGCATAAAAATGCATTATTTTAACCCCAAGGATGATGAAATTTCGAATTGGTGTGGGGTAGGTACACACGGCTACACATTAAGCTATACATTTCTAGTATAAGCTGATCTCGCATTGTATAGGGTTTCCGTAAAGTGCGAGATCAGCGTAAATTGAAAATGTATAGCTTGATGTGTAGCCGTGTGTACAATAATTAAAAAGTGAAAAAAAACGATTTCCAAAAAAAAAACAAACGAGTTCCGGAGAAACACTACGAAGTGAGAAAATAACTTTAATTTCGGAAGGCGGTGACGTAAAATAAAATTGTAAAAAACTTTTGTATTATTACAACTAGAATTATATTAGAACAATGCTGATATTTATTTTTCAAATCACAGAAAATCACCCAGGGTTCTAAACTTTAGTTGTGAAAAAGCAATATTCTTCTCTTTGGTAAAGCATAAGTGCACCTTACATTTATTGCATGTGTTTCTTGATTTTCCCTTGCCACCCAACAATTTATAAAGGGTTTTGGCACCGACATCATGAGCAGGAAAATGACTAACACCATCGCGAGCTATTTCAGCTGCAGGACGAAGTTCCCCCGGTCTCCTTGGAATAATTTCTGGCAAGAGGCTGTTGTTGCTTGGGCGACCTCTTTTAGCTGCTGACCATTTTTTCCGTAACACCAAACTGTCAGCTAGTCGTTTGGCGAAAGTGAAGCAAACTTCGTTGTTTTTTTTGGCACTCCAAGCAAATCATTGTCAATTTGATACTCTCGGAAGGCTTGTACTACCGCCAGGTCTGACGCGTGAAATATCATGCGGAGATGCCATTTTTTAGATTTTATGAAGGTTCGGTAGTAGCTCAGCTGATCGAGCAAATCGACTCCTCCCATTGCATAGTTATATTTTTGTACGATTTCAGGCCTGTCGACTTTAATAAACCATTTCTGTTTTTTACACCACCTTTGCACGATATTCTTCTGTCCTATACCAATAAAGTTAGATGCTGGGTATGCGATCTTGTTATCTAACCATTTGATCAAAGTGACATCGCTGTCAACGCTACTTACTTCTTGAGCAAAATCCTTGGGCTTCTTATTGCATTCTTTGTCACATATAAATGTTGGATTAGAGAATCTATTGAGACGTGCGGTACAAATCGCCATTACGCCTTTTCGTTTCAAAATCTGTAGCAAGTGGTAGGATGAAAAGTAATTGTCAAAGTATAACTCATGACCACTACTGCCTATTCGTTTTGCAAAATGTAAAACTACAGATGCACCGTATCCATTTCTTTTTGTAATGTTTTTATCCAGTTCTGGGGACGAAATTGTTAAATGATAAAATCAAAAGCCTGACCATTTTTGCCACACAAAAAGAATAGCTTGATACCCCATGGGCAAGGTTTTCCTTTTACATACTGCTTGGCAGCATGTCTTCCAGTAAAAGGAATCATTTGTTCATCTACTCAGTTTTCTTTCTATTGGAAGATCCAGGCATCGCTGTCTGATTGCATCGTACAAGATTGGTCGCACTTTATAGAATGCATCACTGCAATTATTTTGTGTGTTAACGACAAGATGTAAATGATTGCGCAGTTCAAAAAATCTGTCCCTTGATATGTTTTTCGTAAATAGGCGAATACTGATGTCAGTTTTCCAGTACGTTCTCAAACAAGGGTAATTGAATACTCTAGTAGCCATATGTAAGCCAACTAAAACTTCCAACTCTTCTGGTGTTGTTGGCTTCTGCCTCGAATCTTGCGGGCAGCGGGGCGGCGGCGGCGGCGGGCAAAGCAGACCCGTTCTCGAAACCAGAGGGCAGATCGCGCGGTAGGGATGTGACAGTATACATAAAAAATCAATGATTAATTAATCGATTGTTTGGGCTAGTAATGAAATCGATTAAAAAATAATCGACTTTTTTAATAAAAATAATGTCTTTTTTTCAAATTATTTGATAGATTAAATGAAACGCTTGAAATATCGATAATCAATCTATCACAGCATTCTCAGTTCAGTTTTATTAATCTAGTAATTAACAAGATAAACATTAATTTAAATTACAAACAAAAAAAAATACTCATTTCTGCTTTCGCAGGAAGAAATTTCTTAAGGTGAATGTAGTGTAGTGGTAGCCCTGGAAATTCAAATTTTCTTGTATCAAAAGAAAAAAATCTAGGTGTATACAATCGGCAGTGAATAAAAATCGATTTTTTGTAATATGTAAATAGATTATAAAAATCGATTTTTGTAAAAAAAAATTGGAGTTCTAATCGATTTTTTCTATAATCGATTATTTTTTCACATCCATATCGCGCGGCACTATAGCGGCGTAGTGTTGTGTTCGTGATTGTGTCATCGATATATTTGTTTTTATTCGCGAACGGAATGTCTGAACATATTTCTCTCAAAAATTGCTGAAATAATTTGCTCTAGCACGTCCGAGGACATTTCGACATGTCACAAAAATTAATTGCACAACACTGCAATGTAGACGCGCGGGCAGTCACCGATTGACTGGAGTGCACCGCTCGTTACCCGCACCCGCGCCGCTGTTTTCGAGGGCTGGTCCATTTGATTTTACGCATTAGATCCTGTCGCTCCCGCGCCGCCGCCCCGCTGCCCGCAAGATTCGAGGCAGAGGCCTAAACCTCTCGTCTTGCTGACTGCACTACGTATAAGTTGGTCATGTCAGCCGTAACACGAAACAATTTCTGAGAAATATACTTGTAATAGTAGTCGATTGGAACCTTCACGCTAGGATCGATGGTTATCGATGGAAACCAATTAGTTGGTATTGAATTTTCTTCTAACAACCTATGTATCCATCTTATTTCTGACTTTGGTGTCTTATTTCTGTGGTGTGAGACCAACAAAAATCTCATTAAATGAACTGCGCAATCATTTACATCTTGTCGCTAACACACAAAATAATTGCAGTGATGCATTCCATTCTATAAAGTCTGTCTAGTAGCGAATCTTTCGTCAGTGCAATATGCTTTTCCGATAACGCTAATATCCAGTTTTCAAAAATTTCTTCTTCTCCTTTAGTTAAAACTGTGCTCGGCCCCATAGGGCAACCAACTGTCGTTTTCCCCAAAATTTTATCATGAAGCGTAATCCTAGGTACTCCGAAACGTTTCGCAACCACTGCAATATTTTCGCCATTTTTTACAGCTTCGATAGCTTTTTTTAATTGGTCAGGAGTATAATTTTTTCTCGGTGCCATCTGTAAGAACCAATCATCGACACATATTATTACCCAATAGTCGTCACTTGTCGATTATTGGTAGCTCAACTTCGATGAGTCAATTTCAAATATTTACCAAATACGCAAAGCAAAAAGAACCATTTTCGCTTGTCATATGAAATATGTTTCAAAAAATTATGATTGGAAAAGTCAGAATGTGAAAACCAGTGATCGACACCAACAATTAACTATTATCAAAATAACCCTAAACTTTCGTTATAACAAAAACCGATCCTATAGTTCTTATTAACCCGTGAAAAACCTAAAATACTTGTAAGTTACATTAAATTAGTATAATTAACAAAAAAAATTACCTCACTTCCTTAAGGATTTCTCTAAGCAATGCTGTAATTTTCACCAGATCTCTCTCTAGCCGCACTCAGTTCTCATACCGCCATTTTCAAACTAAATGGCGGATTTCGCTCAAATGATAATGGGTGTCAGTCAAATGTGTGTTGTCTATGGCACAGTATTACCTTATTAAGAAATCGGTTTACTGCTCTTATTTTTTTGTAATTTATGTCGGTTCTTAATACAACGTAGTATACCTGTTGTGATCCTTGGCTTGATGATTCGTTTACTATTCGGATGTTTGTTCCTGATCGTGTTTTCATTAATAATAGAAGTTAAGGTATCTATAAAGCTATAAATTAATAAGTCTGGGTCATGACAAAATAATAGATCAGATAGTTTCTTCTCCTGTAGATCTTTTAGAGCTTGCTCGTAATTTAGTGTAGTGGTAGTTTTGTTTGCTGTATGTGCATTTTTTTAATTTTGTTAGAGATTGGAATGTTGTATGTTTACTTTAGGCATTGGCAGAATAGTCGACATCGGCTTTGCTTGCCGTATAAAAAAATATAATAGTTTAGAATGTTGTGTGATGGTCAGTGATAGATAGCAACAAGGAGTATATGTGTTCTGTGGATAGCAATAGAGGCAGTAAACTTCTTTTTGTTTATGTTTAACATGAATTGGTCAAGGCAGTTTTGTTCCCTGGTGGCAAGTTATGTCCAGGTAGTATACCGAAAAGTGATAGGTAACTAACTCTATTCTTGTGATCTTGGGATGATTCAGTCTGTCTCGCTTTGATGTTGATATTTATATCTCCAGCTATAATAGTGTTTTTCTGTGACGATTTCATGTTTAGTTGTGTGCTAAGAGAGTCCATAAATATATGATGCGAAAATGAAAATATTTCTTTCTTCACACCACTTCAAAATCATGTTGGCTACCTCGTTTAAGTGCTGGTATTGAACTCCCCCCATTCTGCTAACGTACGAAATAGCGGTAGTATTATTAACGCATAAAAGAATTTCACAGTTTCTTCTATTTTTTGCGAAATCTGATGCCATAATAAATTGCCAACAATTCTAGATAGTTTATATGATTATTTCTGTGGCTTTCCAATGCCCACCCGGTTTTTGAGAACCACAGGCTACACCACAACCTGTTACGGAGGAGTCTATGAAAATCTCAAGATCGTATTTATGGTGACAAATTGGCTTGACTTTTAATAAAATATTATTCTTCCACCGAGATAAATCATCATGTTAACTATCTGGTACACTCAGGAATGCATCATAATTATCATTGTTTTTAAGCAGCGCCAAATATTTAACTCTTTCTAGAGCCTTGGTGCAGCCGTATGGAATAGCTGGACATGCTGCAGTAAGAGTACCTAGGAAACGAGAAAATTATCTTATTCGAAGTCTCTTTGAATCTGATAACCAATTTACTCCCTTAAGGATCTTGAGTCGCTTTGAATTTGGTAGTTGTAAAGTCATGAAACCAGAGTCTAAAACAAAACCTAAGAAATTATAAGCCGTTTTGGGTATCACATTGCTCTTTTTAAACCTAATTGTATTAACAACTAATACTGTGATTTGCGTTTTCTAGGCAATCACCAGGGGATTTTCCAATACACAATATGTCATCAAGATAGCGTACTGAAAGGAAACCTTCAGACCTTAGATGAGTTATGACTCATCTTAGATGAGTTATGACTCATCTAAGGTCCAATACCGGTACCGGTACCGGTTGCAATATTTTTGTGAAAATATGAGGAGCCGAACACAAGCCAAAAGGCAAAACTATTAATTCATAGAAATCTTCTCTAAAGTAAAAACGTAAAAATGTTGTATGACTAATATGAATGGGAACTAAAAAATAGGCCTCTTTAAGATCGATATTAATCATGTGACAGTTTTTAGTAATGAGTTTGGTAGTTGTTCTTACATCTTCCATTTTAAAATGTTCGGTATGTACATATCCATTCAATTTCTTTGGTATTAAAATAAACCTACTACCGCCGTCAATCTTAGGAATTAGGAAAATATCTGAAACATATTGACCAATGACGGGTGTACACTTCCTAATAGCCTTCGTTTTTAAAAGATATTGTATTTCATTTTCTATTGCAACAGATTCACATTTTGAGATACGTGGGTAATTTTCTAGTTTCTAATTTGGCTTTTTAATAAATGGTATCATGTAACCAGATACAGCATCTAAAATTAATTTATCATTGGTGAACGATAGCTGTTCACAAAAATAGTGTTTTAATTGACCAGTGAGTACCTGGATTTGCAGCGGATCTTGTAAATTCAGTGGTTCATTGTGTACCGCGGTGCTCGGGCCGGCGCAGGCGACGGCGGCGGCAGCGGCCGCGCGCCCGACTCATAGAGGGTGGCGGCGGGGGTGGCGCTCGCTTGCGGCCTGCGTATGCGTAGACTGCGCATATGACGTCGTTTGTTTCGGCCTACCGACTCTGGATGGGTACATCTGGCCGCTACGCTGGTGTTGGAACCGAACTCGTGTCGATGGGCCTTTTCCGTTTATATTGGCAGTTGATGTGTGAGCTTGGATTACGAGTTGTACTTTTAATAGATCTAGAGTTCTTGACTAAATCGCTTCGATTTTCTCCAAATAAAAGAGAATCTCCTTTCCAATCTTTAAAGGGATCTGTCAAAGATTTATCAATCAAGGAATGATAACTGAGCGACGAGTATCTGTTTCAGTGTAGTAGGAATCAGCCAGGAGTCGACCCGCATCGTTCAGAGTACGGTTGATATCTGGAATATCTGAAGTTTTATTTAAGACTAGCTTTTGCCCGCGACTTCATACGCGTGGACTTTAGAATCAAGTAGATAATAAATTTTTTTGATAATATGTAGCCTATTTTTTATGTTAGACCTCTCGGAATACATCATTGAAAACTGCATTCAATTCCATGCAGTGGTTTTTGCGTGCTGCGATAACAAACATACAGACAGACAAAAATTCTAAAAACCGTTGTTTTGGCTTCTGTTGCTCTAATAAAGACCCCCCCATACTATTTTTTCTTCAATATCTTTAATGTACAGACATCGGCCTGTTACAATTTTATTATATGTATAGATACATGTCATAGCATAACCTAAAGCTAATAGGGCTATGCCGAGCTGATCTAGCAGCCGCTTATCCCTTGATTAACGCTATCTCCAGTATGTTGGCATCAAGGCCGCATAACAACCCTATATCAGGGACGAGATGGTGTCAGCAGAGTCGCTGATGTCTACACATCGAGAGGAACAATCAAGAAAGCAGTCTATAAGTTCTGAATTGTAACTGAAAGACTTCAACAAAATAAAGCTAGATAACTGGGCTATCGAGGTGTGGGAGACTATTAACGTACACTTTACATCTTATAAGCGCGAACCCCCTTTGCAGCTGGGAGAACCCGCAGGGGAGACGCAAGGGACGAGAGCCGCGCGGCCGCGTCGCATCGCATCGCCACCCGCCACCCGCCAACCAACAGTGCTCGGGTCACTCGTTAAGAACGTATGCGTACGCGCAGCGCGCCAATTAGTTACTTTGTAATTGTTGTTGAGCAATATACTAATTTCCAAGTGAAGACTCGCCTATTATTATTAAGCTAGAGTGACCCTAATAATCCTAACAGTTACTTAAACATAATTCCCCATATTTATAAACGTTGCTTAAAGTTAAGAGATGTTTAAACATAAAAAAATGTATGGACAGACGCTAATTACTACTCATTGATAGACAAGCAACAATGCAGCTAGATTTCAAACTTTTTATTATATACATTTTCTAGGTACTGATAACCCTGGCGTTTTACACCAGCGGGTTCTATCAGATCCTGTTAGGGCAGCACTGTTCCCATTTAGTTTCCCAACCACTCGGTTACTTGCTGGACTGCCCTAGAGACACTCGTCTCTAGGGCAGTCCAGCAAGTAACCATGGCTCTGAATAACCACATGTGTTAAAATCGCACGTTAGTTTCCCTTTGACAAGGGAGGCCCGGGAAAGAGTTAGGAGTGGGTAAGTTTTAAGACTAGCGCATATTATAGCCACGTCCGCAGCGCATCTCATTGTAAAACTACTCCAAGACTGCTGTGGAACACAACGTGGCGTCGATCCGGGCTTGGTCCTTACCGGACAGCGAGCTACCCATTACTCGCCGTCCGCAAGCCCGCGCCTACGGTGGGAGGGAAGCAGCCTGGGATTCCCGAAGCCCAGGACGTTTCCCGCGGCGACTACGGCCGTGAGGGCGCATATACTGCCTCTCCCTCACGTGCGCCGCCTCCATCTTCGCGAGCATTACTGCTTCGCAGAAGGAGGTGACTGCTAACCATGCACTCTCGCTCCGTACCATGGCTTGGACCAGGGCCGGACGCGAGAGATCGCCGCCGTCGATCGCCTCCACAAGGACACGCCGGTGCTCCGTCCGAGCCGGGCAGACCGCCACCGTATGCTCCACCGTGTCCTCAAGGCGATCTTTGCAATGGAAACACCCGGGCGTTTCCTCTCGCCTTATGCGAAACAGGAACCTACCGAAACAACCGTGTCCGGTGAGGACCTGCGTCAGGCGGAAAGTGAGGACGCCATGCCGCCTCTCAAGCCACTCCTCAAAGAGCGGACTTACCGCCGTTATCGTGGCGTGCCCAATGTTTGAGACGTTTGGGGTTCAAACACTAGGGCCTTGGGGTCCGAGTGCTCATCGAGTATTTCGGGACATCACCTAAGCGGTTGGTGGACTCTTCACGTGACGAAAGGGCTGGCCTATTCTTAGGTCAAAGAATCAGCATTGCCATCCAACGTGGCAACGCTGCCAGCCTTTTGGGCACTTTTCCCTCTGACAGCGATGCGGACGAATTCTTGGAAATAGAAATAGAAATAGAAATAATATTTATTTGCATAAAACATGGTATACGAGTATAAAGTTATTTTAAGGTACATTATAGAGCATACATGTTTAGCTTATGCATGCAAATATTATTGGTTATTATTGGTTGGATGCCCAGTGAGCTCTTCTTTTTTTGGAACAAACATTTACACACATTACTTCGTATTGGTCAAGTTAATTGCATACTATGTTTTGTACCTGTACGGTGTTTTCCATGAAACAATGGTTTTAGACGGTAAAAATATGTTTACTTGTCCGAGTATACTTCTTTTTGGTGCTGACTGTACATGCGTGATTTAAAAACTTTTTGTTCTAGACAGCTGACCACAAAGAAAACATATTTCAAATTAATTTTATAATTGGTCCGTGGAACAGAGCGGCGCTTGTTTTTATACAGTTCAAATTTAGAATTGATCCAGGAGGTGCAGCATTTTAAGCTTCCAAGTGAAATAAGAAATCTATTTTTTAAGTACCTAACGTTATCCAGTTATAAAGTTAAAACATGCGTGAATGTATATCTATACACGGCGGCCAGGCTGGCGTACAAATCGGTAACGCTTGCTGGGAGTTATACTGTTTGGAGCATGGGATCCAACCGGACGGGCAGATGCCCTCGGACAAGACCGTCGGCGGAGGTGACGACTCGTTCAACACATTCTTCAGCGAGACTGGCGCTGGCAAGCATGTGCCCAGAGCGGTGTTCATCGACCTGGAGCCCACCGTGGTGGACGAGGTACGCACGGGCACCTACCGCCAGCTGTTCCACCCCGAGCAGCTCATCACGGGCAAGGAGGACGCTGCCAACAACTACGCGCGAGGGCACTACACCATCGGCAAGGAAATCGTAGACCTGGTGCTCGACAGAGTACGAAAACTAGCCGACCAGTGCACCGGCCTGCAGGGATTCCTCATTTTTCACTCTTTTGGAGGCGGCACCGGCTCGGGCTTCGCGTCACTGCTGATGGAGCGACTTTCTGTTGACTATGGCAAGAAATCTAAACTAGAGTTTGCAATCTACCCCGCTCCACAGATCTCGACAGCTGTCGTAGAGCCGTACAACTCTATTCTCACGACGCATACTACCCTAGAACACTCTGACGCGGCGTTCATGGTGGACAACGAAGCGATCTACGATATATGCAGGAGGAACTTGGACATTGAAAGACCCACATACACTAATCTAAACCGCCTGATTGGTCAAATCGTGTCGTCTATCACTGCCTCCCTGAGGTTCGACGGCGCCCTGAACGTGGACTTGACCGAATTCCAGACAAACTTGGTACCATATCCTCGTATTCATTTTCCCCTGGTGACGTACGCTCCCGTCATCTCTGCTGAGAAAGCGTACCATGAGCAGCTGTCAGTAGCGGAGATCACCAACGCGTGCTTCGAGCCCGCCAACCAGATGGTTAAGTGCGACCCGAGGCACGGCAAGTACATGGCGTGCTGCATGCTTTACCGCGGCGATGTTGTGCCCAAGGACGTGAATGCTGCTATCGGAACCATCAAGACGAAGAGGACTATTCAGTTTGTTGATTGGTGCCCGACCGGGTTCAAGGTGGGCATCAACTACCAGCCGCCGACCGTGGTGCCGGGCGGGGACTTGGCCAAGGTGCAGCGCGCCGTTTGTATGCTGTCAAACACAACTGCGATTGCGGAAGCGTGGTCGCGGCTCAACCACAAGTTTGATCTAATGTATGCCAAGCGAGCGTTCGTCCACTGGTACGTCGGTGAGGGCATGGAGGAGGGCGAGTTCTCGGAGGCCCGCGAGGATCTGGCTGCGCTGGAGAAGGACTACGAGGAGGTTGGCATGGACTCTGGCGAAGGCGAAGGAGAGGGCGGCGAGGAGTATTAATTCTAACTCTTTTTTAACGATTTATGTTTAGGTCATTTTCTTTTTGTTAGGTTTAACATTGTCTTTATCAAAGTTTGGATTTTTTAAGGAAAAATAAACAAGTGTATCTACTACTGCATTTATTTTTTAATTCTACTTCCCCAATGACGCGTGTCTGCAAGATCGACTTCGCACGACACGTCTTATTTCGAAGAACTAGCTTCTGCTCGCGACTTCGTTCGCGTGAAAGAATACTCAATCTAATAAAATAATCATCTAGATTTTATAAAACTTTCCTGTATACTACCGTTTGTAGTTTTGGTTACAGTACCATCCGAGTCCGAGGTTGATACCTGCTTAAAGGCCTATTCAAACCTAAGCGGTATTCGCTACCGTCTGCGGTAGAGAAAATCGAGTGGGTTTGCGGGGTAATGTTAAAGCGGAATAAGTTTTCGCCCAACAAGTGAAACAATACCTATGCGGTTCTATGGCAGCAACTGTTCCGATGTGCATCTGGATAGAGGGCCCATTTTTGTTACCCTTGCGAAACGAAATAAGACTTATAGGGGAAATTAGTAAAAAATTGTTAAAATTTAAAGCAAGGGGCCATGAATTTCTTAAACGTGAATTAAAACTTATGATTAAATAACGTGGGCTCTCAATCCAGACGCGTGCATAAAGTGGCATACCCTTAATCTCAGAAAGTACTATCTCTGGGTTAATCATGATTATTTAAGGGTTTTTTTTTGACGGTGGGAAATCATCCAATAACTTCTCCCGCTCTGGGTGGAGCAGGAGGGCGTGTCAGACTTTTACTGACTAAAGCCAACCCGTGTTCCCTCAATTGCTTGTTTGCCAGGGGCGACGGTATCTCTTTCGAACAACCCGGTCCCCTGGCAGGCATCGGCCCTTGCGGACCCCACCAGTTCGGCGCACCATGACACATAGCACGCCGTGACCACCCCAGGAACCAAGTAGCATAAGGGCCCCAGACGACCCCGTGTCTGGCACCCTTGGTCCCCCTGCGAGGGGTCAGCGCAGTGGCCCCGCCGCCTAGCACTTTTCGACCGCAGGGGATAGGGATAGCGGCCAACGCTATACCGACACTCCTCTTCCCCTGCGGCCCCACCGCGTCTACCATCAAACGGTGGTGGCCCCGTCCAAGCCACGGAAGGGACTCCTCCTCCGCCGTAGTCTGTAACCCTCAGCCGCGATGCCTCCCATTTGACGTCGCGGCCCGCTTCAGTTGCGTTGCACCTCACCGCAACCTACTTTTTGGCCGCTACGAGGTGCGTCGTTAAACAGGCGTAGGCGTCGGGTATACTTTTTCCAAAATATAATTTGCTTAGCGAAATTGAAATTTCATGAAATAGTTGCCAAATGGCATGGAATTAGGAAGTACTACATATTATATGCTAGTTTGTTTAATGCACAGACATTGGTTTAATGTAATGTAATGTAATGCTTCCAAGCACCGGAAAATAGATCTTGGACTTGTTGTGACCTCAGACGGAAAGACTTGGTGTTTTTTTTTTTGTGATGACTTGGTGAATTGTTTTAAGGATGATGGCACTTTGATGGCGTAAAAGGGCAGTTATTAATATTAAAATAAATTAGACATCAGGGGACTGGCCGGGCTACATTCAGTAGCGATGTGGTGGCGCCCGACTCTAGAAAATCTTTCAGCCCTGGAGAGTAAACATCCAGCGCCTGCGGATGATCTCACCTTTCCCGACCTTTCCCTCCCTCCTGATCCGGATTCAACCCCTTTTAATATTAATAAGTTTATTTATTTTCTCTCACAATGGTTCGCACAATATTACTGCCCCCCAGCTGCTTGCAGCCGTGAGGTCCCTCCGAAGTGGTTCCGCCGGCCGCCTTGATGGCCTGACTCTTCAGCGTTTAAAGAATTACGGGATTACTCACACTTATTCAGCTCTGTTCAGATTTTGTCTATAGAAAATAACGATTTTGTATAGAGTCCGTTCAGCTTTCCGCGGCTGAACGAATGCGTACGCACTCGTATCTCGTACAAAATCGTTGTTTTGTAGTAAATGTGAGTAGTCAACTTGATGCTTAGCGGGGGTGTGAATGCCGTCGTCTATGTGTTGTACGGGGCCAACTTATGTGCACCTGCGCAAGAGGGACGGCGGCATTCGACCCATTGCCATTAGATGCACCTACAGGCGTACGGCAGCCAAAATATGCTGCAAATTGTACAGCGAAATATTGACCAACAAGTTCCAGCCCCTACAGCTTGGCTTTGGATGCCAAGGGGGCTGCGAGGCTGCCGTACATTACATGCCCTTTCTAGTTTTATAAATGCCAGTAAAGGTGAGGTAATCCTCAAGGTTGACGTTAAGAACGCCTTCAACTCCGTTAACAGGGACACTTTGCTGGCTGAAGTAAAAAAAGAGTTACCAGAAAGGACATGTTTGATTTTACACGCTTTATATTAGCTTCACTTGTATGTTTGTTTGTATGTAACCGACTCCTTAGAGCGCGATGATTTTGACCCACTTTAAACGGTCAGATTTCATTGAAACTTTGTAAACTTATCGAGGACTGATGACAATACAATATTAAAAAAAAAATATAGAAAAATGAAAAAAAAAGGAAAAAATACACGTTTTTGTAGTTAGCAGAGCTAAAAAAGAAAAAATAAATAGCGTGGGGTGCTTGACAATAAGTGATTTTAAAAATACCTCAAAAAGCACCCCACGCTTTTTAATTGAATTAAATTATTTTCTCCTTTTTTAGTTTGGTTTTTAAAGCGTGTTTTTTAGTTTTTTAAACTATTATGTTTTGAATGGAGGCTGGGCTTTTATTCGGAGCTGCTGTTAACAGGGAAGACATTATTTTTGCAACCCACAGTCATTAGGCAACACTTTTTGGTTGGATGTCATTATTGTCATTGTGAAATGTGAACGTCAACCAAGTGTCAAATTCAATTTCGTTTGCGTGTGTGGTTTGTGCCAGTATATATTTTCAGGGTCTAATGTATGTACTCTGTGGTGGCTCTGTGGAATATATTATTTTGCTCTGTGGGTTTGTGTTACAACGGAACTGAACGGATACAAGTTATTTGAATTTGTTTGTGTTTTTGTTGTGTATTCAAGTTTCGTGTAGTGTATTTTAATTTAACGGTTAACCTGGCTTTTAGTTTGGTTGACTATTATAAGCAATTAAAAAATCTTGTCACATCTAGCATTAGAAACGAAAGAAAGGCCTACTTTACATACTAAGTTAAAAATAACGCAAAAAAGGCTAAAGACATGTGGAGACACCTTATAAGCACATCTAGATTCAGCAACTCCTGTGAACCGACCATCCCAGATAATCTGAACAATTCTGATGACATAAATAACTTCTTTTTGGATATACCGGGAAACGCGGACCCCGATTTAGAAACTTTAAATTATTTTAAAAACATTTTTAGCCAAAACCAATTGGACCTCAAAACAACATCAGACAACGAAATTATGGAAATATTAAATAGCATAAAAACCAACGCTTACGGATTTTAGGACATGACCTCATTAATATAGATATGATGCAGCTTACCCTGCCTAATACACTCCACACAATTACTGATATTATCAATAAACCCATAGAATCGAAAAAAAATCCTGATTCATGGAAAATAGCATTAGTAAAACCCGTCACAAAGACTAAAAATTTAATTAACTGCCTGCTCCCCTGCTGCTGCCTGCTGCCTGTCCTGCGACCAATAAGTATCCTACCTGTTCTTTCCAAAGTTATCGAGAGAGTTCCAATTCCATTCTACCCCAATACCAGTCGGGTTTCCGTCCAAGTCATGGTGCAGCTACGACCTTGGCACATGTCACCGATGATATACTATCTGAGCCAGATGCTGGTAACTGCTCAATGCTTGTGCTATTAGATTTTTCGAGGGCGTTTGAACTACTACTCGCCAAGCTTATTTACTACGGAATTTCGAAGGATAGCTGCAAATGGTTCAGCTCTTTTCTTACGAACCGACACCAACAAGTCGTTACAGATGATGAAAAGGAAATATCATTAAATCAGAATGGATGCTCGGTGAAACAGGTGTCCCACAGGGCTCTATTTTAAGTTTCATTTTATTTATTATTTTTACAGCTGATCTACCAGTTATTCTCAAGTACTGTAAGGTTCACATGTATGCAGATGACACCCAAACTTATAAATCATTTAATCCAGTTGAAACCAGACAGGCTATGGACAATATATCGGAGAACACTGAGCAAATCCTCGACTGGTCTCAAAAAAATATGCTCCTGCTTAATGCATCTAAAACTAAATGCATGATATTGGGCACTAAATGCCAAAATAAAGTGGCTGACAATTTAAATGAGCCAATGATTGTTAACGGAAAACTGTTGGAAAGGGTAAATAAAAGTTAAAAAAAAATTGAGGCTGATTACGGACGAGGAGCTTAGATTTGCAGAGCACATTAATGGCCGGATTCAGAATGCCTTTTATAGGTTGAAGGTTCTATATGGAATCCGTGAGTACCTTTTCGAAGATATTAGGAAACTCCTATCAGACCTGCTAGTACTTTCGCCATTTAACTATTTTGACGTCGTGTATGGACCCAGACACTTTCAAAAGCCCAAACAGTGTATTCAGAGGGTCCAAAACGCACGCATACGCTTCTGTTTTAAAGTCCCAAGAAGATCGCACATCTCTCCTATTGTAACTGAGAAGGGACAACATAACATGGAATCGCGACGCAATCTACATTTTTACACACAAGATCATTGCAGGTAAAAGCCCCTCATACCTGTTCAATAAATTATCTTGGTGTAAGGACGCACACAGCTTGTATACCCGATCGAAAGTGAATGGAACGCTAATGATACCGAGACACAGAACAAAGGGGTATAAGGGAAGTTTCAAATATGCAGCATCAAAGATCTGGAACAATATACCGCCTCCCTTCCGAAGCATTAAAAACGCAATCAATTTCAAACAAAAATGTAAAATATTAGTATTTGAATTTCAAAAAAAATACACCAAATTACTATGAAAAATGTCCGTTAGCCTTTCAGTAGTGTTCCTCCATCCATATTTTTCTTTTCTTTTTCGTTTTTTTTCTCTGTATTGATAAAATAGCCAGTCGTGTCCAGAAACTGTTAAAAACCAGTCACTTTCTTTTTTCATATAATTCAGTTTATTAATGTATGACATCTTATATTAAAATTGTGTTTATTGTTAAATTTAAGAACATTCTTTTGACTGCATGAGATTGCTTATAGAATTCAGTCGAAAAGGATGCTTTTAAAACAAGTTTCTTGTTTCCATCTTTTTTAATTAAAGTTCACTTTTTAGGTCCGACGGGTTTTTTGATTTTGTAAATATTTTTTTCACAGTTTTTAGTTAATATAATTATTTTTGACGTTAATGAGACCTATTTATGACATCCTTTATTTTGATACCCCACTCAATAGATTATTAGAGATTTTTTTTTAAGACACTATATGACACCAAATATCGGGCATTTTTTTTCAATTTTGATGTACAGTGTCACTCTCACAATTAAGACGAATCTAACGGCACCGCTTGATCCTACATTTGTATAAAACAAGTAAAATAAACGAATTTAAGTTAAGGAAGGGCGGAGTCTCCTAACACGGGCATATCTGCTTAAAATGAGGCTCCTTGAGAGAGGTGCTCCGAGAGAGTTTTACTTGTTAAAATAATAAACCATTTTTCATATTAATTTTTACCTCTCAAGCTGAAAACGATCAAGACGTTAGGCTACAGAGCGTACCAAAGAAATATACATACATACATCCACTCGAAAAACATAACCCTCCTTCTGGTGCAGTCGAGTAAAAAGAAAACAAATCATCCAAAAATCATCCGCATTGTTGTCAACGGAAAAGTGCCCCAAAGGCATCGCCATACAACGTGACAATGCTGCCATTACCTCTTTGTATGGCAATGCTGATTTTCTGGCCAAAAAATAGAGTAGCCCGCTGGTCACGTGACGAGTCGACCAACCGCTTGACAATGTCTCGAAAAACTAAGTGGCCATTCGGACCCCGTGGCCCTACAGTTTCAACCCCAAACGGCTCGAACATATAATTTCCAATAAGATTGGAATATTTGCGCCGTTTGAGGCTTTCCGCACCTGCAGCAGTCCGCACACAGTTTGATACTAAATCTCACATAAACGGATGATCCGATATGGGTGAAATTTGGCACACAGATAGTTTACAATCGCGATTAGCACATAGGATACTTTTTATTCCGGTAGAATGTTCCCGTTGGCTAATATCCAACATGTTTTTAAACCTCCTTTTAGAACCGCCGAAGACTGTTCAAATGGATGTTCACCCTCCGGCTGTAGGTTCCGGACTAACAAACTTGCGAAAGTTTCTTCGAAATCCGAAGGAAAGTAGTGAACGGTCCGGTATAATAAGTTTAAATATTGCAGCAAAAGATGCAAACTTTTTTGTTTAAGTATTCCTCGAGAGAAAAAGTTTTTCATCTGCTCATAACTTGAGAGTTTGCAGATCTATCTCTCATATTTTTAAACGAAAGTTTTTATCTTGCTTCTTGAGATTATTCACAAACTTAAATCTCAACTTACAAGAGCAATCAAACCTCTAGATACCCCGAATGTGGACGATTCCACTGGAATACCGCTCATAAGCATAGCATATTCAGCCTATAATGTTCCCACTGCTAAAACCCCGCACTGGACCCACGAGGTGGATTACGATCTGGCTCTCATACCTAACTGTAATTTTTATGTAAAGTCTTCATTTGTTTTCGTTCCTTATATATTTGACGGTCTTATTCATAAAAAGTTATCGAACATCTAAACAGTTGCTAAAGTCTGGTTTCTCTTTGAAAACCAGACTTTAGCAACTGTTTAGATGTTCGATAACTTTTTATGAATAAGACCGTTAGTATGTATGTATCTATTATAGGTATAGGATATGTATATATCTGTGTATCTGTTTTAGTATATTGTATATATATTATTTGCGCCAACAACATCCCCATTTTATGTCCAGACTAGTCACTGTCCATGTCAAGGTTGCCTGGAGGAGATCGTGGAAAACGATAAGTCCGCCCATTGTATATTTTGTAGTGTGCCTTGTTTTTAGGATTCCGTACCCAAAGGGTAAAACGGGACCCTATTAGTAAGACTCCGCTGTCCGTCCGTCTGTCTGTCCGTCTGTCACCAGGCTGTATCTCATGAACCGTGATGGTTGGACAGTTGAAATTTTCACAGATAATGTATTCTGTTGCCGCTATAAAAACAAAAACTAAAAACAGAATAAAATTAATATTTGAGGGGGCTCCTTTACAACAGACATGATTTTTTTGCCATTTTTATAGATAATGGTACGGAACCCGACGTGCGCGAGTCCGACTCGCACTTGGCCGGTTTTCGTTATGTATTTATCCTACTAATATTATAAATGTGATAGTTTGTGAGTATGGATGTATGTATGGATGTTTGTTACTTTTTCACGTAAAAACGGCTGAACGGATTTTAATGGGTAGTTTGTAACCTGGAATAACACATAGGATACTTTTTATCTCGGTACTACGTTCCCGTGGGATAGTTTTCGACATTCACGCGAGCGAAGCCGCTGGCAAACGCTAGTAAATAAATAAATACGGCCCATGCTCATAGCTGTTTCCAGCAGTGGAACCATTATAGGCTGATTATGACAAGGTACTTGGTAGTTTTAGTTAAATCGTCCTCCTGTAAGCAAATAGCAACAAAAAGTGACCACTTAATTGAAAGAAAAGAAAGAAAAAGTATTTATTGGACTCGCACAGGAATATCACAAACTTAACTACAACACAATACAATTATTAAACGAATAAAAAATAAACTAAAACACTGCTATGCTACTTAATAAAATTATTAAACAACAAACATAAATAAAAAGTTAAACTAAAAAACAAAGTCCTGTACGAAGCCAAAAGGCCACTATCTCAGCATGATGCTACGACATTTAAAAAGTGTCGCAGCGCTGGTATATAATCATCTGCATCATCTGCCAAGCCATCACCCCGACCGACCCTTGCTCGTTGAAGCGCCAGCCCGCGCCGCAGCTGAGCCAGTAGCTTTAAATTCCCCACCTAATAATAATAATGCCAATTTTTCGATCCAGCCTGTCCCCAATAGAGATAGCTGTACCCCTATCAGTGACGCCCTGAGCCGAGGTTCGTACCCCACAGGGGGTGCCCTCAGCGTGCAGTCGCTTAGTTTGTAAATTTTAGTTTGTAAGCCCTGGCTGGAGGCGTTAAGATTAACTTCTTAATGGCAGCCCCAGGAAAGCCCGGTTGAGCAGTCACGGCCTCTCAAGGCCAACTGCGAGATGCCCAACAAAAAAAAAAAAAAAAAAATGCCAAGCCATCAGGGGGCTGACAGCTTTAGTTGCAATTTTGTAGTTTTGGCTCTGCTGTCGCGGTATAGTCGCCATATTGTTCTCAAACGTCATTACGTGTTAATGTGTGTGTATGTCATTGGTCGTTTGACAGTTTACGCAATACGTCAGGTAAATAATGCAAAACGGCCATTGTTTGTTTTGTGCAGCATCGAGTCGAGCAGGTTATCTTGGGTTCTCTCCCCGTTGAGTTGAAATACTTTAGAAGCCACCCTCCTCTGTTGTACGATACAATTCCTCGTTTTATGGTACTCCCTTAAATAATGCAAAACGGCCATTGTTTGTTTTGTGCAGCATCGAGTCGAGCAGAGAGTAATCTGTGCAAGCCATTCCGAACTATGTTGGGGTGGGCTTCCAATTTAAAACTCAAAACTCCAAAAAAAACTCGAAAGAATTTATTTCAAATAAACCAATTACAGGCACTTTTGAACTGTTAAGGTCGGTGAGTTAAAAGATGAAGCTAGTTGCCCATTGCAAAGCGTAGGTACCTATGGAGAAGAACGGGCAAGAAACTCCATGGACACTCTTTTAAAATCATTATATTGTTATAAAAAGTTGGAACGATGTAAAAAGCCGTGCACATTAAAAGCGTCCGTAATTAAAACAAAAATAAAATAACAATTCAGAAATTAAAATAAGCCGTGGGAGCTAAGAGATGACCAGTCCTTACTGGCGGCGCCCGTTCACGAACGTGAGCGAAATGATGATGAGAAGAGATAAATGTAGACAAGCGATTTCTATTCTACAGTGGAGTAGAAATGGAAAGCATCATGCTAAGCCTGCAGGAAACGAAATATTAATTTCACAATATTCTCCAAAGAATTAGTGAACACTCGCGATTGTTTAATGGAATTAATGAATATCTGACCAATGTGGGTTGAATATTTGTTTTATTTTCAGTTTCATAAGTCTTGGTGGCCAGTGAAACGTGCCGATAAACTTTGAAGTCGAAAGTTTAAAGAGTTTCTGATTGCCGCGGCGTTCAGTTCAGATCCAACTGCCTCGAAGACTATTATTTTTTGGGAGTGTTTCTAAATGGCTAGTTATTGTACTAGTTATGTGACAGGCAGGTAAAGTTGTGATAGAATCACAGGGTTTATTGGTCCCAAATCGTACTTTTTTGGGTTGAGTTAAGCGCGTTCTAAGTTCCTGATAATGGAAGAAACAGTACATAATATTTAGTCGCGACAACATAATTTGACGGCTTTTTAAATAAATAACCTTTCGTCGCCAAAGGCAGGCATCGGCACCCCTAACAGCTCAGCAAATGAATGTTATTGGATTATTTTCCTCGACGCTAAAAGTGTATCTATTCAAAAATGATAAATATATTACCGCTGCCCGCTGCGACGTAACTCAATTTAATCAATTTTATCTCAGTTCACTGAGAATTGTTGATTTGTTTACAGTTTTAACGCAAACAACATTATTGTTACTTTGCTTGTCTCTGACTTCTAAGAGGGGCTTGCGGCTAAGTAATAACAGCCGTACGAGTCGAAGGATCAGGTTAAGCTACGCTTGTGGTGACCATATTTACATACAAAGATCCCTCCGTGCCTCGGAAAGCACGTTAAGCCGTTGGTCTCAGCTGTCATTGTCGTGTTACCTAGTGACTGGGTTGTGGAGGTCAGATAGGCAGTCGTTCCATGTAAAATACTGGTATTCAGCTGCATCTGCTTAGACTGGAAGCCGAGTCCAATATAGTCGGTCTCTGACTTCTAAGTTCTTTGCTTGGATTTTCTTCGATGTTCGTCTAACGCGTATGTTGCCTTCTCTAATTCTTATCTATTGTCTTAAGTATTGGAATGTATCACAAATTTGACATGACGACTAGCGAATCATTTCAGACCGTAAAAGTCATCGCTACCCTTATTTCTTGAGAAATATCTGCCTGACCGCGTAACCCTTTCCCTTACCTAAGTTATAAGTAATAGGTACCTAGTGTAAATACCTATTTACACTAGGTCCTAAATTAAATGACGAACTATATCTACAAATAAATACAAAAACAAAAGGATGCTTGCTCCTCGAGGTACTCTTCTGCATCGCTGTCACCCAGAAGACGGGCAGAATTGCCACATTGAATGGCAGTGCTATTATTTTTAATATTATTTTTTAATAGCATTTATAATTTTCCATTTTAGTTTTACAGTCCAGAAGGAAATCTAGTAAGGAGCGCAAACTACACTATTTTATTGAACAAACAAGTTCACATTACAGATTCAAAGTTAATTAAATAGTGATAATTTTAAACGACTTAAAGACTTCAAGGACCAACAGCAAACACAACACAAAACAGGTCAGAAATACTACGAATAGCAACAGCCTTCTACGAGAATCTGTACAGTCTTCAAAACCAAGAGTGCAACCGGTGCAATCCACTTAATACTCAAACACCAACCGATAGGGATGAGATTAGCAACATGGATGAAATGGAAGTGATCAGAGGAATTGACTCACTAAAGGAAGAGAAGAGCCCCGGTCCTGATAAAATCACGAACGAAGCCTTAAAGATAGGACGCACACATCTAGCAACTCCACTAGCGCGCCTGTTTAACATGGTATTACAATCCTCACGCACCCCTAGACAATGGTCAGAGTCCGAAATAATCTTGCTCTACAAAAAAGGTAATCCAAACAACATAAGTAATTACAGACCAATCAGCTTATTGCCATCAATCTACAAACTATTTTCATCGCTTTTAGAAAAAAGGATAAGAAAATCAATTGAAAAACATCAACCTATTGAACAGGCAGGATTTCGAAGAGGCTTTTCTACTGTGGACCATATTCATTCTCTAGAAATGCTGATTGAGAAGTATCAAGAATTCCAGAAACCCTTGTACATGGTTTTCATAGACTATCAAAAAGCTTTTGACAGTATTCTCCATTCATCGATATGGGAAGCTCTGCTCTCTCAGAGGGTAGAGATTGAATATATTAGAGTTCTGAAACATCTTTATGACAATACCACGAGCCGAATAAAACTAGAAACTACAGGACCGCCTATACACATAAAGAGAGGAGTCAGACAAGGGGACCCTATTTCTCCAACAATCTTCATTGCGGTGCTAGAGTCAATTATTTGCAAGCTAGACTGGAGAAAACTCGGTTTAAATATAAATGGCAAGTACTTACACCATTTGAGATTTGCGGACGACATACTCTTGTTTTCTGAGGATACAAAACAACTGCAGTCAATGGTAAACTCACTGTATGAAGAAAGTAAAAAGGCGGGCCTGGAAATAAACCTAAGCAAGTCAAACATTATGACTAATCACACCGAAGTACCCATATACGTCGATAGCACACCTTTATGTTATGTCAACAGCTATATTTACCTTGGAAAACAGATATCGTTTGACCGACAAAACAATGAGGTGGAAGTCGAAAGAAGAGTAAAAAATACGTGGAAAAAGTTCTGGAGTCTTAAAGAAATACTAAAAAGCGGTATGCCTATGAAAACTAAGAAAAGAGTCATGGATACCTGCCTACTGCCCTCATTAACATATGCTTGCCAGACATGGAAATTTACCCGCAAAATAAAAACAAAAATAACATCATGTCAAAGGAGCATGGAAAGGAGTGTCATGAAAATACGAAAAATTCAAAAGATACCCCACTTTCGTATAAGACTCAAAACAAAAGTCATAGATGCCCTCAAATATTCGCAAAAGTTAAAATGGCGATGGGCTGGGCATATTGCAAGACTCAAAGACGAGCGCTGGACCTCAAGAGTAACGTCATGGCTAGGCCCATCAGGCCAAAGAAAGAGAGGAAGGCCCATAGCTCGCTGGGGCGATGACATAATTAAAGTCGCTGGCACTTGCTGGATGCGAACAGCAGAAGATAGAGACCGCTGGTCATCTCTGGAGGAGGCCTTCACCTTCGAATAAGAGGGGTTGTTGCTATTAAAAATTTGAGACAATCGTTATAATATGTATTTAGATTAAATGTACTTATATAAATAATCTTAATCTTTAATAATAGAAAATAATCAATTCTTAAATATATTTTATTGTGATAATTATGAGATCCTAGGCATTGTAAAGAAAAACGAATTAATATAAAATTATAAATTATTAAATTATGAATTGAAATGTTTGAATATGATTGCATGCAGTATTTATATTTTTAGTTTAAATAGCATCAAATAAAAGGCTTTTTTATTTTATTTTTATTTTATTTTATTTATTTTATAATTTTAAACGCCTATTTGAAATTGCAGTGCTAGTGTTTGCAATGCATCGGTTTGCGGTTTCGCCATAGGTATTTTCTTAATGCTCAAGGCATTCCGAATGTTGTGTTAACTGGAACATCGGATATTGACTTGAAGCTGTAGATTTTGACGTGGTCTGAGGCGGAGACTGACTTCATATTTTTAAACAGCATAGCATAATCAGCCTATAACGTTTCCACTGTTGAGACACAGGCATCCTCTCTTCGAGAAGAAGTGGGCCGTAATCCACCACGCGGCCCCTATGGGGCTTGGTAGATGTCACATATTCTCGATTTTTTGGTTCCAGGACATGCCGGTTTCCTCGAGTCAGAACCTACGACATACAACTCGTAAGACGGGGCCGTTACCACTGGCCCACCATTGCTCTGTTTTTAAAAGACTGTTGGCAAATCTGAAATCTGCCATCAGTTGTAAGGAAAAAGGATTGCAGGACGCGAGAAAACACTCAAAAAATAAATAAAAACAAAATCTTGCAGCGTAGAACGTCTTGTTTATAAATAAAGATGGCCAGTCAATGCCAGCGTCTGTCTATAAGTGACCAGTTCCACTATTCTCGAGCGAAACATTCAAATTTTACTCGTCCTACTATTTCTGTTCTCGGGGAACTATTTCGATGATGTTCGATGCTATTTCTGTGGGGTCACGAACTCGACGACTGCGGTAGTCGACTTGTTGAATTTGTTAACTGCACATTTTTGTATAGACCGTGGTTTATTGTATTAGGCTTGACTTAGGGCTGATTTTTCAATAGTCGGATAACTTTTATCTGAGGAATAAATATGTCAGTTTGACAGCTTTTGTATAGAAAATATGTCATACTGTCAGATTTATTCTTTAGTTAAAAGTAACTTATCTATTGAAAAATCAGCCCTTATTCAACTATGGAGGCGGTTCGTTTAAGCCTTTAAGGGTTTAAAAGGAAGGCCCCTTTTTAAAATTTTGAATGCCAACAACCAAAAATTTATGCTTAGAAGGGGGCTTCCTTGTAAAGCTTTGATTGCTAAAACGAACCGCGCTTTGAAGCTTTAAAAGGGGAGAGGCTTGACAATTTTTTATTAATTTTTGTAACTTTCTGCACTTTCAGGTATAAAATACATGAAAGTGCAGTAAACGAGTAATTCTTGTATATATGTATATTTATAATCTGAATCTCGAAAACGGCTCCAACGATTTTCATGAAATTTAGTTTGCAGGGGGTTTCGATAAATCGATCTAGCTACGTTTCATTTTTAGTAAACGTCAAACTTGGTAATCCAAATATTGCTAATAATACTCACTACTTGGCAATTTCAGAATACCTGCAAAAAGTTACCTATGAAACATATTTGAATTTAAAAGATGAGAGAAGTTGAAGCCCGCGAATATTAAATTTTTATTATGCTAATCACAGCTCTGAATAACGTATGTTGTTCAAAATGCGATTTGCTCAAATGATAAAGCAAATCTAAATATCCTCTGTAGAAAACTAACTGAATTTTAAATAAAACTTTCGCAACAACTGCATTGGAACTCTAAACTAAACTCTAAACAAACTTTGTGTGACGGAAGTGATAAATACTATTAATTAGTTTTGCATGGAGAAAAGTTACTATAACAAATTCAATTGGCATTCCATTTAGTATCCCCGGTTGCTTGACTGATTCGGCACTGTTTTTATAATTTATTTATTTGCACAATGTACACACAGTTACAAACTGAACTAAAATTTAGGAGTAACTTTTAGGTAGGTTACGTACTTAAAATTAACTTTGTATTACACACATTCACGAGTCAATGTCGATTTCAAGGAAAAATATTGTTTTACGCGCCTTGTTTAATTTTCAACAGGTCGATAGTTTAATAATCGACTTTTTTATGAAAAAATAATTTGATCACAAAAAAGAGTTTTACATGTAAAAAGTTTTGTAAAACTTTAAACTACCCAAAACATTCGGTGAACGATACTTTAGCCTCTGTTAGTAGTCCAATAAGTGACTTCTCATTAAAATTTAGCTTCGGAGATAGTTTATTGAAGTTTTCTACGATAAAAACAAACTTTCACAACTGTTCTAACAAACTTGATTTAAGCAAAAGGTTCTAGTTGTTTATTGTTTATGACGTTTTCATGTAGTTATAGTATAAATTATCGAAATACGTCATTCCGGAAAACTTTTAAAACAACTTTCAGGAGTTTACTGCTCGCGAGAGTTATCACTTGTTGTTCAAGTCAGTGAGCGATTGAGGCGGAGCGTGGGGGCGGGCGTCTGCGCGCTGCGGGAGTCACACAGCGAGTGAGACAGGCTTACTTCCATGAAGCGGGATCGCCCGCCGCCTCCATTACTTAGGCCGCTGTCTTCTCAATAAAACAGCATTCTAATGCCACTATCAAGTAAACTTACAAAATTTTACCAACGAGGTGTAACTTAAAATACGTCATACGTGTGACGTACGCCGTTTAATTCTCAAGCGGTCAAAGTTCACTTCCGCTTGATCAAATTTTAACATAATAACTGTATTTAAAAAAAGGACATAGTTATTAAAATCACGAAAACTACAGAAAGAAAACCATGAACTGCAACCATTTTTATAATAGATTTTTTTCTATAAAAAAATTATAAATTTAGAGTGCCTAAAATTGTGCTAATTGTGGTCACAAGAACGTTCTAACTCAATTCTGGTGATCGATGGTCTAAAAATCGAAGCATGCGTTTTGTTTAAAGTCAAAGTTAAAGCATTGTTTTCAAATAGGCACTTAAAAGGCTCTTTTGAACGTCAACATTTACATTAAAATAGAATTGATTCTAGTCGCCCCTTCCAAGATGTAGTTTCGTATGGCGAAGAATGGGCAAGAAACTCCACCGTTACTCTTTTAAAATGTTGTAAGCACAATATTAACCATACATTCATTATATAATGTGTGAAAACGATGCACCCAGAATAAAATTACCATACCAAAATAGGTAAAAAAAATTAAAGTGAAGCAATTACAGGTAACTTAATTTTGTGATAGGTACCGAATTAATTTTATGAGCACCATCTCACATGTTTACAAACATTGTAAAAGTAAGCATACGATTTTCCTAGAATATTAACAAGTAATAAGTCAGTGTTCATCCCAGAGGCGCGACGCAGTTGATCTTCTGGCTTGTCTGCGTGGTGGCGCGCTAAGGCTACGCACACGAGGCTGTCGACAGCGAGCTGCGCGCGCTCATCAGTTTTTCTTGCGCTTTTCACACGCGTGCCCAAAAACAGTCGCTCAATTTTCATTATGACGTCGAATTCGATCGTATGTCTGTGGGGGTCGGATCCATGCGCGCCGCAGCGCTCGGCGCGCAATATCGATTGTTGCGCGTTTGTTCCGCGCCGCGCAATGCTCTGAAACCGCCAGGGTAGTCCGCACGTCGACCTATTAATGCGCGAGTCCTTTTTGGTACCGCATCGACCGACACTAGTCGAGTCGAGTAGAATTAAAGGCGCGAGTGCCGCGGCCGCGCTCGGCAGGCTCGCGATCCACTCGCTTACGTGCGCCCAGCATCGTACCGCCCGGACTCGCTCGCACAGTCGCACCCCATGTGTATCCCACCTACTGTCCCATTGACCCAGACAGGCCGGCTGGACATGCTCTGCAGATAATCGCGACTCTGCTGCCCGCGTACAACGGCTGCTCACCGACCCTGCATACAGCCCACGACCAGGTACGTGCCACCACTCCCGCAGGAGGCCAGGCGGAGCAGCCAGCTTGCAGCATCATGCAGTCATCACGCGGGCGTCAAATCAGTGAAAGTTTCGTTTATATAAGGATCCAAGCACGGGAGGGGGGGAGGGGATGTGGCTGATCCCTAAAAAAAATCATTCACTAAACATCTTTAGTTTTCTCAATAAAACTCTAAATAAATCTCGTAAAACAAAACTTCAGTTGTGAATAAAACTTGAATTAGGCGGACATAGGAATGATCTCTAAAATCCCATCCCGACACCCTGACAGACTGTATCCAAATCCCAATCACTTAGAATTAAGGCTTTGCGATGCTCTGTTGCGATTGAAGCTACGCGTGTCATGGTGTACAGCGAGCCATTGCTAATGCATGTGTTACGACCGCAGAATAGTCGGAGACATCGTGTCAATCATAAATGGACAATATACTCGAGTCTAGAAAGCCCGACAAGTACCAGCCACCCCACAGCACAGCAATTGCAATGCGAATGAGTCCAGGCTGTGGGGGACGCACCGAACATAACTATTATCGGAAACGAGATACATGAAATTACTCCGGTCCCTGCGCGTTGATGTCTTTTGAAAGAGAAACCGAGCGTCCGACTGAAAAACTGAAACTCTTAAAGTACAAAATAAACTAAATGCAACCAACAACTAAGCCTTATTGATGTTGGAAAGACTATGACAGAACACTAAAAAACCTCTTAAGGCCTATAACCTCGCTGGCGACCTATGAATATGAATAAAACAGTACTTATGTCAGAGGAATGTCTTCCATATCGACCATAATCTACGACTAAACCCTAAGCACTGCTTCAGAATAGTTAACCAACGGTTAATAAAAGTAAAGTAGCATATCAAACAATAATACGCTCCGGTGGAATACATTCCGTGACCTGAAACATTAAGAATGTAACGATAAATCCATCACTGTTTGCGTGAACAGAGATCTAGCGAACTCGAAATAATGCGTAGAATCGGCAACAAACCATTAAATAAAAGATTTCCAACCCCCAATTCTCAAAAACATAAACAAACGTAATATCGATAATAAACATCTGTCTAATTTCAAAACTCTTTGTAATATCGATAATAAATAAATATTTGTTCTTATCTCAAAACTCTTAGTAATATCGATAATAAATAAATATTTGTTCTTATCTCAAAAGTCTTCTTCGAAACAAACTTTGGTTGAGAAGGAACCACTTATATGCATCCTTTTACACGTTTTTATAAATAGATAATGTACAAATACTTGTTAAATTTGAAAATAACAGAGAGACAGACACAATCCGGCCGTTCATTTCTAACACAGAAATCGGACATAACATCTAAAAAATTATGAAATTGCTATCAATTTTGATAACAGTGTGTTCTTAATACAAATAAGCAATTGATCAACCATAACAAACATTAATTAATAAACGAATAATTAAAAAAAATCAATGATAAAAGTTACTTCACTTTAAACATAATCTTGGTATGACTTTAGAGTGTCTATGACAAACAAATAATATTATTCTTTGAGTATGTCTTACTAACTTACATTAAAACTTATCTACATCACGTGAAATAACATCAACTCTTTAAACATTCTCAATAAACTACTTAAACATATTTTTAAAACGACTAAACTACACTCCTTAATAAATACAAAGTTAAAAAAAATACGTTCAGGACTTGCTACGAAAGCCCGTGCTACGCTGTAGCACTGTCGTAGACACCTACGAAGTGTAGCTGGTACGGCAAACACTTGTAAAGTTGTTCCATTCTAACCTTTAAATGCTATCAGTATACTAACATAAGCAGTTTCTAAGAATGTCCCTTTAAAACGAAATAATCTTACCTTACTCGAAAAACAATCGAATCCCTTCGCTATCAATATTTAAAAAAAAAAATACCTACAGTAAACTATAAACTAAACTATAAATATAAAATTAGCTTAACTTTAAATAAAACAAACTATTTAAACCATTTCACAAGTAAATATAGTCTCAAACGTGCTACGACACTGACTGACTGCACTTGATCCTGAAAAATACTACATTTCCATTAAAACAACGCGAGAAACATACCAGGAATTTTTTTTAAAACGACGCGGACGTCCGTATTTCCTTTGCAATGACCCGAGAAAAAAACCAGGTATTTAAAAAAGGAACACCGATCCGCCATGTTTGTTTACAAACTGCAGTCTGCACTGGGGTCTCTTATAGTGGACACGCCGCCACTCCAACTTAATTATTGTTTACAAACATCAGCGTATGCCTCGTGAAATCGAGAGTGGATGTGTGGCGGTCCATTCATCAAATTAATATACCATTGATATTCTAATGGTTCGAGGAAATTGAATGCGGTGAACTCAGAACACATGAATGACGAAATATTAGGTGAATATTAATAGAACGAAGGCACAGGAAGGTTTATTTTGTTCGACCGCCCGTCACACGTTCACAACGTAGTTTTTTGACAACTTTTTTTTTGTACTGGATTCACTTTCACTTTGGTTTCGGACGCGGACTACCGAGAAATATGATATAAAAAATGTATGAATGTAGTTTCCTTCCTCCATTGACGAATATGAAATTACGTTTTTACGGATTAAGTTTTACTTTTCATTTCTCTTGGACTAGTAAGAATGGCATTCGAGATTTTATTTACACTGTTAAATAAACTCGTCTGTGTGGATGACTTTTTATAATTGTACTTATACTTGATACTGAACTCGTATTAAGGGCTGATTAAACCTAATGATAATAACACAAGGTAGACTAGATAGCATTGTCTCCCTCTCAAGTATTCCAGTATTGTAAGTAATAGTAAAGATCCCCGGCTATTATCTCCTTTGGATTTCAATTTTAATCGCGACACTTACTTGATCATACTAAAGCGTCTTTCAATAATATCTGTAAACATAAACTAAGCACAATGACGCAACAAACCCTAAGACAAAAGACACGGAAAGAAAATCTAAGTCGAAAACACAAAATTATGACGCTTTTTTTCAACTTAATTCATCTATAACTTCAAACAGCTAAGTTCGTACTTTGTTTTATTATCTGTCTAGTCATTAAAATTATAGTCATTTTTTTAATATTTAATGTATTTTTTTACAATATTTAATGTTTTTATTTTTTATACAATATTTAATGATTACAAAAATAAAGAGGTTTTAACGTCAAAAATAAACCCATAATCTTTAAAAACCTTCCAAAGCCTCTTCTATCGCTTACAAATACGTAATAGTGTCCTAAATTGCCATTGACACTGAGTCCAATACAATTTCCCGTTGTTCGAATTCGCCGAACCGGTTCTTCCACGAACCAGAGGTCAGAAGTAATCATTGAGCATTGATTTCAGGGGATAACCTGCATCGGACTAGTTCACTGCCAAGGGCACTACATCCTGTTAATGAATCTGGGTCATTCGATGTGTGTCCCGATTTACAATTATCGAAGCTGACGTACGGCGCCGTTTTGCATTACTTTGTTCAACCTCGACGGAAAAAAGAGGGGTGTTGTGCGTCTTTGTCTGTGTATTTGTGTGTCTGTCTGTGGTATCGTAGCTCCCAAACAGTTGATCCAATTTAGTTTTTTTTTTATTTTGTCTGGAAGGTGACTAAGTGTTTCTTAGCTATGGTTAATTAAAATCTGTTCTACCGTTTGAAGATTATCAACTCTTTTTACAAACACAGTTCAGTCAGCCTTAAAGTGTTTTAGTTGGTGTAAAAGCCTGTATATTAGTAAATCTTAGGGTTTACCAACACGAATGCAATAAATTATTGTGGTTTGAGTTGGTAAATAAAGAAAATACATTTATTTAGCACAGACTAAAGGCACACAATATACAGCAGGAAACGGTAAAAGAAAAATAAAATCAAATAGAAACAAATAGGACGAAATGTAAGGATTTTATTCAAATTGTTTAAAAAACTAAAAAAACACGCTTTAAAAACCAAACTAAAAAAGGAGAAAATAATTTAATTCAATTAAAAAGCGTGGGGTGCTTTTTGAGGTATTTTTATAATCACTTAATGTCAAGCACCCCACGCTTTTTAATTGAATTAAATTTTATTTTCTCCTTTTTTAGTTTGGTTTTTAAAGCGTGTTTTTTATTTTTTTAAACTATTATTTATTTTCTAGTTTTTAGTTCTGCTAACTACAAAAACGTGATTTTTTTCATTTTTCTCAATTTTTTTTTAAATTATTAAATAGTCATCGGTCCTCGATAAGTTTACAAAGTTTCAATGAAATGTGACCGTTTAAAGTGGGTCGAAGTAGCGTCCAAAGAAGTCGGTTACAAACAAACAAATTGCCCTAGATCTATGAATGACGGCTGGGGCCAACAACTTAACGTGCTTTCCGAGACCCGTAGAGGTTTTTATTTATCATATTACACGAAAATTACTTATCTGTCTAATCCTTATACAGTTTAAATTATTATCATATTTTGTTAAATTATTATTTCGTTTATTCAATCTAACTACATATTTCAATACATTTTTAAATATTTTTATAAAATAACCTTATAAAAAACATTTAAAAATATAAAAAATATTTTGTTAAATTTATTATTATTAGATACTTTTAAAGTTAAGAACACACAAATACTTTAAAAAAAGTTAAGATCAAAAATAATCTTGCTTTCTCACCAACATAACGCTTGCGTTGGCTAAGCTAACTGAATCCAGTATTATTTATTTTTAGTTAGTATTTAACTAAAAACATTAAAAAGATTTTACTCTATGGCATTTAGAACTACCAAGTAATCCTGATGACTTGGAAGCGAATTTCTTGGTCAAGCATTTTTGAAGCAGCCACATTTTAAATGGTGGTGTATTCCTCTAGTACGGTATGTTTAAGGTTTGATCTGATTACTATTGCAGTACTTGCATGAGCTTTCCCATCGCCAGGATGAGGCGTGAAGTAAATGTTGAAACCTTTCATTCGGTAACAACAATTTTTGGAGGCATGAGACTCAGAAACTAGAACTATGTCAAGTTTATTGTTATGGATCACTTCTTCCAGTTCAAATATGTTCGACGATAATCCATTGATATTCCACGTTGCAATACATAAGGGCACTACGAATGTAATTTAGAGACAATGGTCGTCAATAGGTTCAGGAGAATATCTATCTGTTGAATGAGTTGGTCTATCTTTTCAGATTGTTTTATTCAAATTTGTATAATGCGACTTTGTTGAGGGTTGTTTTCAGTTTCAGAATCAGTATCAGTGTTACGTCTATTTGCTGCAATACCAAAGTATTTTATATTCGCACGGAGTTGAGTGAAATTAGGTGGTAGTAAGATTTTGCTGGGGTGACCTTGTGGTTCCGTTGGTATATTTCCGTTTGACTCGTTTATCGAAGACGGTTGAAGAGGATGTTTTCTATTTTGGTTTGCCTTTCTGGACGAGATCTCCAAATAGGCCCGACATGCTTTATAGTTAGCAGGAAGGTCACACGAGCACAAAGCGCACTTGGCAGGAGTGTAGCGATCTTTCTTTGGGCAGTCTGCAGTTTTGTGGTCTTCCCCGCATTTAACGCATCTCTAGGGTCGCATGCAGTTATCTCAATCTCATTTCTAAGCAATAAGACTCAATTTGAAATGCATAGAGTAATGAACGATTTTCTTATTGTCCCCACGCGGGCTGGCAACGGCGCATTTATGGCGGTTTTTCGTGATTATTTAATTAAATACAAACAAAAGTAAACATTTTGTTCAGCCATGCACTAGATCGTTGGTATTTTCAAGTTTGTATGCTATTTTTTAACAGTTATTTTGGTATTTGCTTATAAAAATCGACAAACCGTCAGTTACTATCACTAAGTACGATTAAATGTTTTTTTAAATGAATAAATGTTATAAATACCAACAATCTAGTGCTTGGCTGAAAGAAATAGGTCCTTTTCCTTTTATTTAATGAAATAATCACGAAAATCTACATCAATGCGGTTTTGCCAGCCCGCGTGGAATGAACGCTCTTAAGAAATCCCACCTCCCACCGATCTACTATTCATTATTTCAAGTGCAATGAATTTTTGAGTGTTTCTAATTATTACTGAATAAACGCCTACGCGCAAAGAAAAGCAAATCTTACGTACAAAATTCTCTGATTCCAACTCAGTATCAGTGTAGGTGGGGCCTTATCTTCTGAAGAAACTTTAAGGTCACGCTGTGAGTGTTTCTTTTGTGAAACGGCTTACCCTGGCCGTAATTCTACCTCTCGCCACTGCAAAAAACTCTTATTCAGATATACAACAATGACAACCTTTTAATGACGGCCGCGACCCCTACTTAATGCTCACTTCTCAAACTTCAGAACGTTACATTTTCAACGTGCAATATTTCCTTTAATACTAGCTGACCAATCAGACCTTGTCTGGAACCAACTCCAACACAAACAAAAACTTTCATCAAAATCGGTCCAGCCGCTTAGGAGGTATTCAGTGACATAGCTACACATGTACAGAAGAATTATATTATGTGCTAGTAGTCGCCCAGCGGTCGAAACTCAACCATAATTCATTTAAACTTTAATGTATTTTTAATGCAAAAAAAACTAAATTAATGCATCGTTCTCCTTAAAATTTTAACAGTTCCAATTTCATACCCCTCTGTCACCGTAATTTTCATAAAAAGGAATACATAGTTTTTGTTTCACGTATTAATAAGTAGGTACATAGATGTAGTTTCCCGCTAATAACTTAGCTAATAATTATATACCTTTGCACTTAGAGACGTCAGCGTAAATGAGCCACTAGCTTAGGTTTTATACGAGTATAATACAAAAGTCATAAACTGTAATACGAACAAACATCTATGCATACATAATAATAAAAATGAAATCTCATATTTTTACACATACGTATAAAAACTCACGCGTTTTTCCCATGGGGGTAAGCAGAAACTACGGAACACCAGCTGCTACGATACTTACGTACTACTTGTGCCTCGTTTAAACTACAGAACGCCAGCTGCTACGATACTTACGTACTACTTGTGCCTCGTTTAAATTCATACATTGGGTCATAAAAGCACGCCAGCTGACCTAGGTAGTAAGTTACTATGCACCTGACCTTTCTGAAGATTTTTCTTTCTGGTTCCTGGGGTGGTCACGGCGTGCCATGTGTCCTGGTGCGCCGAACTGGTGGGGTCTGCAAGGGCCGATGCCTGCCAGGGGCGCGGGTTGTTCGAAAGAGATACCGCGGCCCCTGGCACACAGGCAACTGAGGGTACACGGGTGGGTTTTAGTCAGTAAAAGTCTGACACGCCCTCCTGCTCCACCCAGAGCGGGAGAAGTTATTTGATGATTTCCCACCCGCAAAAAAAAAAAAACCTTTCTGAAGAACATCACCAATAAGGTCACTATATGCCTCCTAGTGGCAGATTTTTACTAAATGCATATGAAAGTATAAACGGCACACATAACAAAAAGCCGTTTTTTATTTGATATATTTGTTCCGGGTAAACTCCGAAACGACTAGACTGATTTTGACGGGACTTTCATAGGTAGTAACATGGTTACTTTTGTCACGTTTCCATGAGAGATAAATTCCGACAAGCACGCGGCTAAAGCCGCGGGCACAGCTAGTTAAAATATGTGACTAGTACCAATGAAAGTGAACGTAAGTCGCATCTTAAGTTCTACAATAAAACAGCCACCAACTAACTTTACTTAACAGATAACAATGTGAGTGAGCGTCTAAGAGTGCGGCCGTAAAGTTTGTGGGCCATAAGTTGTCGAAGTGCAGCGGCGAGCCTCTTAAGTGGCTAGGCTAGTGACTTGAAAACTTGCGACGCATCCAACCAGTCTCACAACTCTTCAAATTGTTAAATTTTTAATATTACAGTTTGTGAATATAGCAGCCTTTTTCGACTCGAGCGGTTCTTTTTCTGAATTTTTTATGAGCTTTCATCATCAATCTTTAGCCTTTTATGAGCTTTCATCATCAATCTTTAGCCTTTTCTCAACTACATATTTTTGGGGTCGGCTTTCAGTCTAACCGGATGCAGCTGGATACCAGTGGAGTGCGTGTGCGAGACCGCCTATCTGAGTTTTAAACCCCTGTTACTGGGTAACACTATGCTATACCCTTGGTAAGACTGGTTGTCAGACTTTCAGGCTTCTGACGACCCGTAACGGCTGTCAAAGATCCACGAATGATAGCCTTGCCCGGGACTCCTCCGTGCCTCATTAAGCACGGCTTAACGTGCTTAATAAGGCACGGAGGAGTCTCGGTATGTAAAGATAGCCACCCATCCAGGAAACGACCGCGGCAAGTAGATTGACCAGTGCGGCTGTTATCACTTAGCCACAACCCCCTCGAATTGTTTTGTTAACTTTAAAGTTACAGTTTTCATTGCTTGTATTTGCTGTGCCCTACATAAAATAATTTTTCACTTCTCATGCTCTAAAAAGACATCATTATAGCCCTACGAAGCGGGACTAAAGTGACCACTTTAGTCCCTAGGGAGTAAAAAGTAATTTGTTTTTTAATTTCCTTCATGTGACATAGACAAACTCAAACAGCCAGTAAATATACTATTATCTGTGGAGTGTGGACTATCTTCATTGCGAAAATGTTGATTTAGTTCCATGGTTTTTGCCAAGGTGGCGCCATGTGTTTTAAATTGTTAATCTGTTACTGGTTTAGAAGAAAAAAAAGACCGCGAAAATTTCAGAATTTTTGTCGAGTGTTTTGTTCGGCTTTAAATAAATTTATTAAGAATGTCCAGTGACAAATATTATGTTCCTATAAATTATGTTCCTTGGTGAAGAGTTTGACGTCAAGCAAAGAGCAAAAGACATACCTAATAGATATTGTGATTTTTATTTTATTAACCGACTTCAAAAAGTCGAAGTCGAAGTCGACGTCGGAAACTTTTTTAATTTTTTTTATGCATGTTCCCCGATTACTCGAAGATGGCTGGACCGATTTGGATTTTTTTTTGTTTGAAAGGGTATACTTCCCAGGTGGTCCCATGATCACCAAGTCAGGATCTGATGATGGGATCCTGGAGAAATAGAGAGAACTCTTCAAATTTTATAGGCACGCGAAGCGATTTAGGTATTTTTTGGAAGAGTACTTTCTCGGAGTGGTCTCATTTCAATTTGGTGAAGATCTGATGAAGAACTTTGGAGATAGGCAACGGAACTCCTCAATAAATGATAGCAAATGGACTGGGATTGCTGAAATCTCATGTCTGTCTATTGTTTACACCAGTTCATAACATAACATCATGCCGGTATGCTGTGAAGGGGTAAGCACATGTGAACCACTAAAAAGTAAAATAAAATCGTTTTCCAAAAAAAAAAAAACAACCGACTTCCAAAAAAACACTACAAAGTGAAAAATAACTTTAATTTCGGAAGGGGGTGACAACAAATTCAAATTCAGCTCCAAAGACACCGACTTCCGAAATTAAAGTTATTTTTCACTTTGTACTGTTTTTTTGTTAAGTAATATTTATTAGGTAAGTACATGTTTTTGTACTAAATTGACTATTTTTCTCGCACTCGAAGTGAAAAGTACAGTTTGCACCTCGAGACTAAACGCCAACTTAATATACCCTCGGTTTCATTGACTCCCTCGCACGCTCGGGAGTCAAACCACCTCGGGTATATTATGGCTTCGTTTAGTCCCTCGTTATAAAATATACTATTTCACTTCTCATGCTCTAAAAAGACATCATTATAGCCCTACGAAGCGGGACTAAAGTGACCACTTTAGTCCCTAGGGAGTAAAAAGTAATTCGTTTTTTAATTTCCTTCATGTGACATAGACAAACTCAAACAGCCAGTAAATATACTATTATCTGTGGAGTGTGGACATCTTCATTGCGAAAATGTTGAGAGTTTTAGTTCCATGGTTTTTGCCAAGGTGGCACCATGTGTTTTAAATTGTTAATCTGTTACTGGTTTAGAAGAAAAAATAAATAATAGTTTAAAAAACAAAAAAAATACGCTTTAAAAACCAAACTAAAAAGGAGAAAATAATTTAATTCAATTAAAAAGCGTGGGGTGCTTTTGGAGGTATTTTTTTATAATCAATTAATGTCAACCCCACGCTTTTTAATTGAATTAAATTATTTTCTCCTTTTTAGTTTGGTTTTTAAAGCGTGTTTTTTAGTTTTTTAAACTACTTTTTTTATGTATGTTCCCCGATTACTCGAAGATGGCTGGACCGATTTGGATTTTTTTTTTGTTTGAAAGGGTATACTTTCCAGGTGGTCCCATGATCATCAAGTCAGGATCTGATGATGGGATCCTGGAGAAATAGAGAGAACTCTTAAAATTTTATAGGCACGCGAAGCGATTTAGGTATTTTTTGGAAGAGTACTTTCTCGGAGTGGTCTCATTTCAATTTGGTGAAGATCTGATAAAGAACTTTGGAGATAGGCAACGGAACTCCTCAATAAATGATAGCAAATGGACTGGGATTGCTGAAATCTCATGTCTGTCTATTGTTTACACCAGTTCATAACATAACCAAGCACATGTGAACCACTAAAAAGTGAAAAAAAAAACTTTTTCCAAAAAAAAAAACAACCGACTTCCAAAAAAAGACTACAAAGTGAAAAATAACTTTAATTTTGGAAGGCGGTGACAACAAATTCAAATTCAGCTCCAAAGACACCGACTTCCGAAATTAAAGTTATTTTTCACTTTGTACTGTTTTTTTGCTATGTAATATTTATTAGGTAAGTACATGTTTTTGTACTAAATTGACTATTTTTCTCGCACTCGAAGTGAAAAGTACAGTTTGCACCTCGAGACTAAACGCCAACTTAATATACCCTCGATTTCATTGACTCCCTCGCACGCTCGGGAGTCAAACCACCTCGGGTATATTATGGCTTCGTTTAGTCCCTCGTTATAAAATATACTATTCTTTCTTCCGATTGTAAAGTAAAAAGTAAATTTTTATTCTAAAAAAGTATTTTTTTAATATCAAAAGTAGTTTTCTAATATATATACTTTTTAAATCTTTAAAGTACTTTTTAATCTTAAAAGTATTTTTTAATCTAAATAGTAATTTTTTAATAACAAAAGTATTTTTTTAACCTAAGAAGTATTTTTTAATCTTAAAAGTATTTTTTTAATCTAAAAAGTACATTTTTGTATCAAAAGTATATTCTTATTTTAAAATGTAAAGTTAATTCAAAGTTCTGTTAGAAGCTGAAGATTATTACAAATACATTAACATAATCAGCAAAATGACATCGAGCGCCTGACATCGACAAGGAACCCCCTGTAATCTTATCACAGTGTCGGGAAACGGTGCAGCGGTAATCCCTCTAGGGGACTCAATAGGTCTAGAAATGTTATCCCTGAGCGTAGGCAGGAGGGGGGGGGGGGTGCAAGGGGGGGTTGCCACCCTCTGACACTGCCCCACCGTTTGACACCAGTCAAACGGAGACACACCACATGCTAACTGGTATAATCCTGAGCTTCAATTGAAATAATACAGTAACAGTTTTGAGATTGAGTTTAAAACAAATAATATTTTACGATATCAACTGTGTTAAAGGCAGGACATAAACCTCTTGTAAGGAGTCAGCAAAGTAGTGCGGGTATTGTAAGTATACAACGAATAACATTATTAACGCAAGACCTCATACACCCCAATTAGAGTATTGAGTTAAAAGCATTACAGCAAGATTACAGCCCACTCCCTCTGCGGGTTGGTAGATGTCACATGTCTTCGAATTTTGGGTTCTAAGACATGCCGGTTTCCTCATGTTGTTTTCCTTCACGGTTTTGAGAGCAGTGGTAATTAAATGATTTTCCCAAAGTAAAGCGCCTGCCTGTTAGAACTCACGACCTACAACTCGTCAGTCGAGGCCGACACCGCTGGCCCACCACTGCTCGATTCATCATCATCATCATTTCAGCCGAAAGATGTCCGCTGCTGGACACAGGTTTTCACCAAGCTCTGAAGCTTCGACCGGTTCTGTGAGGACTGCAACAGTCATCCAGCGGACTCCTGCGGCCCTCACAAGATCATCGGTCGACCTTGTGGGAGGCCTTCCAACTTTACGTCTTCCGGTACGCGGTCGCCACTCCAGAACTTTTCGGCCTCATCGGCCATCTGTTCTGCGAGCAATGTCCACTGCCACTTAAGCTGCTGCCCGATTACCTACACATTACAGGCCTGTTAAAATGTCTGATAAAACCTTGTTCAATACATTAACGCAGTAGCGGCAAAATATGTAAATCACAATGAATGTAATAATATTCTTTCAGTGAAAATAATGAAGTTAAATTTTCGTACTCATGTTGTGTGAAATCAAATCATGTTTTTACGAAAAAGCACAGGAGTAAAGCGTCAAAGGGGTATTTCAGTTAAAAAAATTATCGAAAACTGGAATTCATTTTGCACTCTATCCTCACAAGCTATTGGGCGGAAAACCGCCGTGTCCTCGTGGAGGCGATCGGCGGCGGCGTTCTCTCGCGTCCGGCCCTGGTCTAGGCCATGGTACAGAGCGAGAATGCATGGGTAGCCCTCGGCTCCTGCAAAGCAGTAATGCTCGCAAAGAGGGAGGCGGTGCATATATAATAATAGCAATAATAATTATTTTGAAATGATTATGAACTGAAATAATCTTGATTTTTTAAATTCTTTATATACAGGGTGATTGGAAGATGGGTGCAAAGCTTTAAGGTGAAGATAGTACAGACAATTTAGAACCATTTAAGCCATGGTTGTCTTAGACGAAGTCTTACCAAATATTTTTAACCAAATTTTTAAGTTTTTTTTCGGAATTTCTCAAAATTTCATGTAAACTGCATAATTATGGCCAAATTGAATGATAAATGAATTCATTTTTTATTTATTTAATTAAAGTAATGTGTAAGCAATCAAGCAAAACATGTTTTAGGCTTCTGTGTCATTAGACATTTTTTTTACAGACATTTAAAGCTCAGAAAAAATAAAAAAATTGTACAATACGTCTTTTAAACCTTATTAAAAAAAAAAAATTGGTAAGACTTCGTCTAAGACAACCATGGCTTAAATGGTTCTAAATTATCTATACTATCTTCACCTTAAAGCTTTGCACCCATCTTCCAATCACCCTGAAGACATTACAAAAAAAAAAATTACACAAAAAGACAAATTGACACATAACGTGCCTAGGATTTGAACCTCCAATATTACGAACGGCAAACGGTCTTGAAACCTCCGGTCTAATTACATGTATCTATTGTATGTTGAGTAAAATGCCGTAAATGTTAAGCATATTCAGTAGAACAATACAGTAATTATAATAAAATGTTTTTGCAAAATACAAAAAGTAACTTGGGTCTAGCACGGATTTGAACGCACATATCTTTTGGAATGGTAACCATGTGTGCACAAACCCAGGCAAGTGCTTTACTGTTTTGAATGTATTCGCACTGTACTGTATTCGTAAAAACGTAACATTACATGAAAATGCCCTAGTGTATGATACACCTTTATGAAAACAAAACGGTTACCACGTACTTCTCTGCTCAATCGGCTTATATTTTCTGTTGTCGGAACTATTTGTGCGTAAATCGTTGAAGAATAGAGCACTCTATAAAATAAAATAAAGCAATACCAGTGCTCTAGCACTGTATTCAATAAAGCCGTTCTAAATATCTATTTGTTTATTTAATACGTCACGCACAGAAAAGTATACAGGCGGACTTAATGCCTGAGGCTTTTTCTACCAGTCAAGTTTTGGGTGATGCAGAGACAAACAGTAGTAGGTCGCCTAGTGGTCGATATTCTGCCATAATTAATTTAAATTTCATTTCATCAACCATAATCAAAAATATTAGCTTTTTGCACTCCCTCTCCGTTAGACTTTAATTGTGCCAAATTTCATATTCCTTCGTCCGTAATTTTCGTAAAAGAGGTACAAAGTTTACACTTCAAGTAGCAATATATAGATAGTATAAAGATACAAATATACCTATTACAAACCATAAATATGATATACACGGTGGCATTTTAATCATCTTACAACGGCAGCCCACTTCATGTTTCCAATGACTACTAACCATTTATAAAACAAGAAGATATTTTTGAATATATGAATAATTAAAAGAAAAATATCATTCACTACAATACAGACTACAATCAAGATGCATGACGTAGTTTGAAACACGGCTTTATGTAGATGGAATGAATGTTGGAATGTAATGGAGATGAAATCATAAAAATATCTACTAGTGTTTGATACGTAAACATTATTAACAGGGTGATTCATGACTCTAAAGCATTATTTATCTTTTTTTGCGCCTTTTTATTTATCTTCATTAATGTTAACAATTTTTTATCGCGCATAGAGGTATTTTATGTCAGATACATTGAGAGAACCACCTCTGTAAGGCGACTAAAATGTCACGGTGTATATTCCTAATTAAATATAACTACAAATAAATATACTTAAACAAATGTGTCAAACAATAGGCAAATATTAATGTTGTCAAGATACTGCCAGCTTCTTGCGAATGTGCTCGGGAACTTTTATTTTAAAGGATAATTATATATCGTCCAGCAACCCGCGCCTTAAGTGACTTGCAAGATGTCAAGTATCGTGCCACTTTAAACAGAACGTCTGCGGCCGAAGCTGAATATTTATTCCATTTCACGAACGTAAAATCTTCGTGGAATTCTAAGAAATGTCGGATATTTCAGCATAACAGGAAACCTGCGTTCGGATATTCCAGTAATTTTACATTTCAAATTGGACGAAAATGTATAAAGCGATGCGCTTTTTATTGGTGCTCGAAACTTAAATCGCACAGCCATTTTGTGTTATGTTTCTGAAGTTCGAAAATGCACTCACTCACTTGGTGAACTTCAATTGGTTATTGAAATTATTGTGAGTGAAATAGTAGTTATTAAGCATTTTACATGCTGTAGTTGTCGGATATTGAGTTGATAAATGGTTTCTAGTTAATATAATTGTGTTTGTTCAAATCACGCAAAATTTTATTATATATCCCAATGATCTTTGTTGTCTTGCGTGCTGATTCCATTTTTTTGTATGTAGACTTTTGTAACTAGAATAAAATAGAAACTATTTAACAACACGATTTCCTTTTAGTCACTTAAAGAAGCAATAAAAATAATGTAGGTACTCAGGATTTTGTAAAATCTTGATGTATAAGAGCGTCCTTGGAGTTTCTAGTCCATTCTTCTGCATAGAGATAGATCTACGTTTTGAAATAGGCAAGTATTTTCAACTTTCTCTGACTAACTGATCGACTTTTTGTGAATTCAAAAGTGCGTGTTAATGGTTTAATTAAAATAAATGCCATGAGTTGAGTTTGAATTGACTCACTTTTGAAATTATGCCTTTGTTTACAAAGGCATAAATTACATGATTTTTTAAGGGAGAGTTATTTCAACCAAGTAAATTGTTACTTGTATTTTTTGTGAAAATAGCAATACATTATGTACGGAACAAAAATTTGACTATCATCAATGTTCACACTTTCAAATAAATTGCTGGTACGTATGTGTGAGTACGTGTGGCCACTGAGAGCTGTCGCTTTCCGCACAATTTTAATTGGGGATACATAGGCCCTCGCACTCCATACGATTAAGAGTTGTGAATAAAAATACGGTTAACGCCAAGTTGAAATATATTTCTCGTTAAAAAAATCATCCAGTATTCCTATTTCGAGTTTTATAAAAAGGAATAACTTTAATTTTATTTTTTCTACAGGTAACAAAGTAACCGCTGAATAACAGCTGCCATGTGAGTGTTTTTATTAGATTACAATTTTAATGAGTTAAGTTCTCGTTGTAAACTACCTACATCGCGAGACTGCTATTTCTCCGAGACTATTTCTTGCGTTGACGATGGAACACGAGAAATTTCAGCAGTTCCGGCCTTAAGTTGGATGCGCTAAGGTAACCTGCGAAATTCGAATATTGTTAGGTTTTTTGCAATTTGAAGGTCAGTGCCAGGTTGTATGTTCATTAAAATAAGATTTACGACCGCTAAAAATATATGTATTTATAGAATTATCATTATCTATACAGCCCTATAAGTTCATTTAATCCCATTGTATGACTATTTCGTTACTGTCCTTACCTTAACGCATCCACCTTAAAGCTCAGAAGCAAATTTTTTGGTATTTGACAATAGCGCATCGCGGCAACCAATAAGGTTCAAAACAGTAAGCCGTTTGATGTTAGTTGAATCGAAAGAAAAAAAAAATATTGCAGTTTTAATTAAATATTTTAAAAAAATACACGGCTTAGGGCCGTTTTTCAATCCTCAGATAAAAGTACCAATAGCTACCTGAAGAAAAAAGTTATTACACTTTTTATTCGTCGGATAAGTGGTTGCCAATTTTTCAAATAATATTTGTCCTAGGAATAACTATCCGACCGAATATCTTATCTGTGAAAACGCCAACTTCAGGGAGGTGAAACAAATATACAGAATAAACGAATGTTAGAACGGGACGGACTATTTCTTTGATAATTGTCAAGATGCAGGGTCATGTCACTTTTAATACGTTACGAGGTTGTAAGTTTGGCCGTGTGGTACTTTTATTTGTTATTTTTAAATTGATTGAAATAATGGAAAACAAAAAGAGGGAGCGTTCAGCAAACTTTAATAATGCTGAGGTTCAATTACTTGTGAGTTTAGCCGAGAGGTATATCTAAGCAAATCTATACTAATATTATAATGAGGTAAAGTTTGTGAGTTTGTGAGGTGTGAGGTTGTCGGGGGTTTAAAAAGTTATTTTACCAATTGAAAGCCACGTTATTTGAGAGTATCATAGGCTATATATTAGAGATGGGTCGTAACAGGTTAAAAACGATATCTGTTATCACTGTTACTGTTACTCAAAAATAACAGATCCAAATATCTGTTATTAAATAACAGCCTGTTATTTTTGTACAGTCGATAAATACGTATTAAAATCTCAATTGAAAATCTTCTTTATTTCGTTTCGTTGTAAGTCGAAAATCGTTTCCGAAGTATTGACTAGGAAAGAATGACGTAATGAGAAATTATAGAATCACGTTTAATAATATTTTTTTTTGACAAATTAGACATCTGGTTAGTCTGGAAGGCGACCCCAATATAGCAAGGCTAGGCAGAGTTTTTGTTTTTGATTGACAAATTCGCTTTACATATATTGCAGGTTGCGTAGTGACCACCTATGTTTACGAAAGGGTCCCACACAACACTAACTCTTCGATTTACATTAGCCATTGTTTTTCAAACGTTTTACTATTCCCAAACTATCTACCAAATTTAAAAAAAAAATATTACTGCTACAACCTACAACGTATACTAAACTAACTAGCTAACTATAAAACGAATAAACTAAACTAAAAACTATACTAACCCATAAATGGAATGTAAACACTAAAACGCCGTTATCACTGACAAACATTTTCGAAAAAAAAAAATCTAACAAATCAGCCAAATTACTTTCAATTGAATATCATCTTTATTACTTTAAAGATAAAGTCGTACATACATGGAACATTTTGCGACCAATCCCGTCAAACGTCAAACCAAAGACATTGTAGATAGAAGGCGTCCGTACACGATCACTGTAGTTTCTCTGTCTACGATCACTGTATTTTTTCTTGGTTGCATCTTTTTCCAAAAGATTATGGAATTAAATAATTGTTTTATTTCAAACCTGACAAATTACTCTCAATTAAATTGATTTCATCTTTGTTGGGCTATCAAGAAAATCGTATAAACTTAGAATATTTTGCGATGAATTCCGTCAAACCAAAGATAATATATGCATTCGGACAAATTGCCATAAAGAAAAATATAATACATTTGAAGTTTTTTTTTTTATAATGGTCACTGGAGAGTAACAGATAAGTAGCACGACCAAATTTAAGAGTTACTTTTTAGAAAATGTTGGTTCTTATCAGACCACCTACTGTATTTTACGGATTATAAATACTAAGTGCTTCTCTTTTTAGCGTAGTTTAACCGCTTTAGTAAGAGTGAGAAGTAAACATATTTCGAAGTAAATAAAAATAATAGGTGTGTCTCTTTTCAGCAAGGGTCATTCTTTAATGAGGAAGAGAGAGCCCTGGATATTTTCTTTCCTTTGTGTGCGTGAGTGTGTATGAAAGTAACAGCCGTGGTAACAGTCTGTTACTGTGTGGAGACTGATATAATGAAATAACAGTAACAACCGATGTAACAGTCTTCGAGGGTCTGTTATTTTAAGTAACAGATAAGTTATATTGGTAGGAACAGTTGTTATTTGTTATTTTTAAATATCTGTTATTTATATCTGTTACGATAAATACGCCTCACTCCTACTATATATTAACCCGAAAACTAAAAAGACTTTAATCTTAGATTGGGTGCCAGTGGAGATACACAGTGATATATTATACAATTTAATCTTAGATTGGGTGCCAGTGGAGATACACAGTGATATATTATACAATTTAATCTTAGATTGGGTGCCAGTGGAGATACACAGTGATATATTATACAATTTAATCTTAGATTGGGTGCCAGTGGAGATACACAGTGATATATTATACAATTTAATCTTAGATTGGGTGCCAGTGGAGATACACAGTGATATATTATACAATTTAAAAACAATAGTTTTATAATACTAGCCTATCGCTTTTATGTTAAATGTACAATTGAAAACAAAGATATTATAATTATATTATTTATTTAACACGCTTTTATTATGATTTTTTTCGAATAAGTATTTTCGCCAATACACTACAGTAATTTTACTTGTAATATGTACCAATACGCCAAACTGTCCAACAACAACTAAGCGTTTCACGGTGTCCTACGTTTAGACAGCGTCTGCATTTATTATATACTAGCTTTTGCCCGCGACTTCATACGCGTGGACTTTAGAATCAAGTAGATAATCATTTTTTTTTGATAATATATAGCCTATTTTTTAAGTTAGACCTCTCGGAATACATCATTGAAAACTGCATTCAATTCCATACAGTGGTTTTTGCGTGATGCGGTAACAAACATACAGAAAGACAAAAATTCTAAAAACCGTTGTTTTGGCTTCTGTTGCTCTAATAAAGACCCCCATACTATTTTTTCTTCAATATCTTTTATGTACAGACATCGGCCTGTTACAATTTTATTATATGTATAGATGTTACGGCTAATAGTCGAAGTGCGGCTATACCTAGTTTTAGCCGGCTACAACTAGGTGCAGCCGGTGAAACTTAGATGTATCCTACTTATGTCACCGTAAAATTTTAAATGCTTGTGTTTAAACGCCTACCAGAAAAGCAAGCATATTCAGCACAAGATCTGAATGGATTATGGAAATCTGGGGTTAGCAGGTACTGATTCCTTCCGTTCTAGTTTCCACCCGAAAGTAACATACTTTATAATCTCGTTTTATTAGACAAAATTGAGGTGGCAGAGCCAACAAAAAAAGTACTACTAGAATATGAATAAGTAAGTTTATTCTATATCAAATTATTCTACATTATCATAAATCAAATAAGAGCTTTCGTAAAAAAGTTTATCTTCATAACTACAAAAATCACAGAGTTTGTTGTTGACATACATACATATATACAGTTTTTTTTTTTAATATAAATACTCAACAAGTTCCTATATACCTAGTATAAATAGACCTTAATTTTTTTATTAATATTATAAATGTGAAAGTTTGTATGTTTGGATATTTAGATATTTGGATGTTTGTTACTCAATCACGCGGAAACGACTGAACAGATTTGTATGAAATTGTATACAGATAGTCAATAACCTGGATTAACCTGTCAACTACCGGCTAATGAGACACAATTAATTTTCTATTGTAATGGCCCCTTAAAGGGACTTAACCGATTTCCGTAAAATGAATGACGACTTCAGTTCGTTTGCACTTTTATCGACGTTCGATATGTCAACGGTTTCAATGGAATGGCGGAGTGAATGCGATTGACAAAAAAGAACGCCGCCGCGTCAATACTGCTGTCAAAGCGCAGTCACGAAGGGCTCAGGTCAAAGGCTTTAATTCGAACAACTCGAGAGCCGACGTATCGATTAAACGTCAATAGCTTGATGTGCCTGGTTGTCATCCGGCTTTCACACCAGTTCTTTTTTGTTCTTTTAATTCTTCCCTTTGTTCATTTTTTATGCAGTATTGGGAAACAACGAACTGCAATTGAGAGTCCGTGTTTGTGCGAACATTTATTTATGAAGTCACAAATGCAGCAGTATTGACTGGCTCGTTGGTCTATTGGTTGAGTGGTCATGAGGTCCTGGGGTCGATGCCCAGATCGGGCAAAGTGTTATTGGATTTTTCTATCTGGTATTTTTCAGTAGCAACCCGGAGTCTGGATTTCAGTCCAGTTGATGGCAATAGGCTCAGACCCTATAACATTGGACTTAGCCAAATGTGGATGTTACTATATATATATATATATTTTTTAATTTATTGAATATGAATGCTATAGCATTCTGCTGCTGAAAGCTATATGCTATAGCAGATGAGTGGCACAGCCCCGTACTGGGACATTGGATACGCCTACATGCCACTGTGGCGTAATAATAGATATAGTTTTTGTTGATTCTCCGGTAGATGAAAGTACTAACACAAGGTTCTAAGTCATTTGTATACTAACCGAATGGTAACGTCCATTTGGGTAGTACACAACTGTGTCTGAACTAAAAGCTTTTTTTTATTTGTTCACCTCTGCCCGACTCTTCGGGGAAAGAAGGCGTGATATTATGTTATATCGAAAAAAATGTTTTGTTGGTAGACTAATATATTTAACGTGTTAACGAATCTGGTTCGTTTTTCAACACTTAGGATTCTAATGAGTCTCATCATCTATCAAAGAGATTATATTGTCTTCGTTTACAAATTACCCAACACTAGACATAACCGACGCGACGTCTTAATGGATGCTTGCTACGACGTCGTAGCTGGCGTAGCGTAAACCTCACTTGACTACGGCGTAGCAACCGCGTAGCACTTTAAATCAAAATATGCGCATATTTCATTTAAAGTGCTTCAATCCTAAATAACATAGTTAACTATTTTTAAGATAGTAATTTAAATAAGATAAGTACAAGATGACACATCAAGCTATACATTTCCAGTAGTAGTTTGTCCCATTGTATAGTCGTTCCGTTCAACATATTTAGTGTAGGCTTTTCACTTAATATGACGTCGTCGTATACACATCTCTTCTAAAATTAAACATAACGTGCAAACTAAATTAGTTGTCGGTTTTTGGAAATTTTCGGGCGAAGTATATTTTTACATTTAAAAATATAGGATATTTTCGAAAGTCGCTGAATAGAAGTAAGTTCCAAATGGCAGGTCCATATTTTATTCATTTTTATCATGATCGTATAAAGTTCCCACTGCTGGGACACAGACTCTACATGAGAGGGGGTGGGATTCAATCCACGAAGCGGGCTCAGTGCGGGTTGGTAGATGTCACATGTGTTTGAATTTTTGGTTCTAAGACACAGGTGGGGATAAAATTTATTCAGAGAATATTCATAGTCACAACAACGAAAAGCATAATTGCTGAGATATAGATTTTTTTTATGGTCGTGTTTTTAAAAACATATTTGATTATTATTCTGTCTTTGAGAAAAATACAAACTTTCATGTGGTCGAACTCAAACTCAAAGCATTTATTTCAATTAAACCATTTACAGGCACTTTTGAATTGTCAAAAAGTCGATCAGTTGGAAAGTTGAAGCTAGTTGCCCATTCCAAAACGTGGATCTATATGGAGAAGAACGGGCAAGAAACTCCAAGGACACTCTTTTAAATCATGTTAGGTATTACAAAATCTTAGGAACATTATTCTTGTTGCTTCTATATGTGAGAACAATGTAAAAAAAATAAACAATTCTAAATTCAAGATTTAAAATAACCCGTGGAAGTTTGGAGATGACCAGTTTTAACCGACGGCGCCCGTTCATGAACTTGACGCATGGATCAGCACCATCCGGCTCAACCATTTTGTCGGGAATCCCAGGCTGATTCCCGGCCACCGTAGGCGCGGGCTTGCGGACGGCGAGTAATGGGTAGCTCGCTGTCCGGTAAGGACCAAGCCCGGGTCGACGGCGCGTTGTGTTCCACGCGCGCCTCAAAGAGATGTCAGCACCAAATGGGGGGGTCCGCAAGGGCCGATGCCTGCTAGGGGTGCGGGTTGTTCGAAAGAGATACCGCGGCCCCTAGCACACAGGCAACTGAGGGAACACGGGTGGGTTTTAGTCAGTAAAAGTCTGACACGCCCTCCCGCTCCACCCAGAGCGGGAGAAGTTTGTAGGGATTTTCATTTTGTAGGGAACCGAATGATCCAACACACACGCCACCATCAGTGCAACATTTAAGTGAGCATGACATTCTCTCAACTGCCACGCTTTTTCAAGTCAACGTACATCAAAACTTTAAGTCTAAACGGTTAAATACATGTCTATTATTACTACAAATATCTTTTACTTTTACCATGATAAAAAAAATGCACTACACTCACACTAAACACTATGAGCTACTTAAATGATAATTTGATAACCTGCCACTATGAGCGAAACCGACACAAAACTTCAGCCTAAAACATGCTATCACTGCTGTCCCAGCGCAGCACGTCTTACCCATAGCCATAGGTATATAATACTGTTAACATTAACATGTCGTTGACGCAAACCCATAAGATGACGATGAAGACGCGAAAGCAATTTTCGGTAAGGGAAACCTTACCGAAAATTGCTTTCGCGTCTAAAGAAGCTCCGCTTAAAAAAAATATCAGTCAGTAATGTTTATTTTAGATAATGTTCTATTTACAAAAACATCTTCATCACACATTACAAACCTACAACAAAACGAATGAATGAAACAAACAATCACATGATGATTTAAATCTAATTAAGGTTATAAGAAAATAAAATATATATTTTTTACAATACTTTATTTTAAATAACAACTTACGACCCACAATACGTTTGGTAAAACTTCGTCGTCATAAACTAATTTAGTTTTTACTGCAATTTTATTGTTATGTTTGTTCTTCTCTTTCTTTTTATATATGTTTGTTGCTGCTGTGTTGTGTCTGTGTCGAATAAATGTTTTCTATTCTATTCTATTCTATTCTAGTTACTCGGTGTTTTTCACTCATTTGGCATAAATCGTAACTGCAACACCTTTAATATTATTTTGTTACGAAGTGTACATTAAAAAGAACCTTTTTTAACTTCTGTCTAATGCTATTGTAAATGGAGTATAGACGATCAATTTCAAGAGTCCTATATGAATCAGTTTGTTTAGTTTTCACTTGAAAAACATAATTTCGGCATTAGAATCGTTCCCAGACCTCACAAAAAATACAAAAAAAAAAATGTTCAATGTACAGTTATGACTTCGCTACGATTTTATTATATATATAGATGTGAATTGGGATGTTTGTTACTCAATCACGCAAAAACGGCTGAACGGATTTGAATTACATTTGGCACACAGATAAAATCAAAATCAAAAGTCATTTATTCAAATTAGGCTGAGAATCAGCACTTTTTGAACGTGAAAATACATAAGACAGTCCCCCCAAAAACGGGCACCCGTCACCACTTCCTAGCGCTTTAGCTGGGAAGAAGAAGTAGCGGAACAAACTCCCCAGTAGCACAGCTGTCTGTTTAGTCGGATAGACTTTTATATAACCTGGATGTTAAACATCCAGGTTATAATTTATCTGAATAAAAAGTAGCCTATGTGATACATAGGATACTTTTTAATATAATATAAATAGATATATATATACAGGGTGATTGGAAGATGGGTGCAAAGCATTAAGGCGAAGATAGTACAGACAATTTAGAACCATTTAAGCCATGGTTGTCTTCGACGAAGTCTTACCAAATATTTTTAACCAAATTTTTAAGTTTTTTTTCGGAAATTCTCAAAATTTAATGTAAACTGCATAATTATGGCCAAATTGAATGATAAATGAATTCATTTTTTATTTATTTAATTAAAGTAATGTGTAAGCAATCAAGCAAAACATGTTTTAGGCTTTTGTGTCATTAGACATTTTTTTTACAGACATTTAAAGCTCAGAAAAAATAAAAAAATTGTACAATACAACCATGGCTTAAATGGTTCTAAATTGTCTATACTATCTTCACCTTAAAGCTTTGCACCCATCTTCCAATCACCCTGTATAATAATATATAATATTTAAATAATATATAAAAATAACAATTATCCTATGTGTTACATTGGATACTCTTTATCCCGGCAGTACGTTACCGTGGGATAATTTTCGACCTCCACGCGGGCGAATTAACTAACTTTTGTCCGCAGCTTCCACCGCTTAAAGGATGAAAATACAAAGTACAAATAATAAAAAGCGTGTTTAATAAAAATACAACAAACGATTGTAAAGAACTCAGGTTGAAAATACAAGTAATAATAAAAAGCGTGTTTAATAAAAATACAACAAACGATTGTAAAGAACTCTGAATCCATACAAAGGTTTAACTCGACCATGATCTGATTGTTTAAACTTCCGTCAACCACAGTCACCACAGTTCATTCACGGCTTTGTATTTCGAAATTGCTGTTTTTAATGAAACATGGCTTAAAATAAATGAAACTTTTTGAACTGTTAAACCTCGGTTACGAAGCCGCTTATGGGCTTAAAATATTAAAATATTGTTGGTACAGTTAGTTGGACTTACTTTTTGTGTGATGAGTTAAATGCCAATAATAATGCCACTTGTCATAGCGATTTGAATGTATTAATTAAAAGCTTAACGTCTTATCTGGCCAGTTTTGTGTTTTGAACTTTATTCCGATAAAGCAAAAGGTTTTTACACAATAACAGAACTGGCGTTAAACCTGGATTAAATTGTCAATTTTGAACGTTATGTCACTTGGAATAATAATCGAAGTATAAAAAACTGGCTCGGATTAAAAATGGCTTCGTATTGTAGTAGTTTGTGGCACAGGACCATACATAATATTCTCAAAAAAATCCAAATTGGGTTGTATTTTTTTTGGCATATTACAAATCTACGCACGCACACAGTCGCACACGTACGTACCTATATGTGTCTAACGTAGTAGGTACTTTATCCATTTTGGTTTGACTGTACGGCGGAAGTGTAGGAGCAGTTTCAATAATTTTTGAGATAAAAGATTCGGTAAACAATTCTGATCAAAATACTTTCTTATGGATGCGCCAGGTTAGCCCGCCAAGTTCAAATTTTCTTTCAATTTGCAGGTCAGTATCAGGTCGTATCTATGTTGATTAAAATATTATTCGCGACCATGGATATACAAAAAACCCAAGATACACAATCAGCGTCTCAAAAACGTCCGCATAAATGGGCACAATGTGCGTTGGTGTCAATAGTATCGTCAGTCATCTTTTAGATAGTCTTTTTCGACCTTGCTTTGTAAAAACCACTTTAAGTCATTCGTATAAGGTTCAATTTGCAAAAAAAGGGTTTTATCATAACTGACGTATAATTGGAGACAGTTTTTAGTGTTAAGTACTTTTGTTCGAAACTGTGCATCTTGAGTTTTTGTCTTTCAATGTTCGCGACCGTAACAAATATAGCTTTACAGAATTATAAGTATAAATTTCATCAATACAACCCTCTAAGTTCATTTAATCTCATTGAATGGCCTTTCTTCCAATAGTAATATATACAAACATTTTGTATTTTACATTTTAATTTTATTTTAATTTACTTTTTCACTGGCGCAAAGCAGAAATAGTCGTCAGCGAAGCAGCGTTTAAAGTTTCAACATCAAATTCTCAATCCCAGTGTCAGTCAATTTATCTTGCATTGTTTCCATTTTCCTGCAATTTCCGTACACTTGCATCGAGAACCGTCGTATTGCATAATTGGCGTCGAAATCAAAGCTACCCGGAGGCGTGCTGCCTGTGAGAACTTGATATGTAATCACCTCCTAACCTAGCTTACTAACCTGACCTTGATATATGAAACTGTCATCTGCAAAGTCAGTGCTTGCTAATTGAAATCATGGTTATGTGATTGTAGGTCGCTCATCAATTAGTGTTCCGGGAAGTCAATTACAGCGAGTCCAGGTTGATTTTCATTTTATTTATGGGAACGGAATTCGGTACTGCATGAACGTGTAATTAAATTATAATTGCTGCGATACTTAACGTGTTAATTAATTAATACGTTCATTATTATAATTATGACGATAGTTAACGGTAATCATATTTAAGAAATAGGTTGGATTAAGACTTAGATGTAGTGATACTATTTGAAAAGAGTATGCTTAGATGGTTTGGTCATGTTGAGAGGGTGAATGAAGAATGGCTAACAAAAGGTAATAAGGCAGATGTGAGTGGAAAGCGGGATGGGATGCCCTAGGAGGACATAGTGACCTTATTGGTAATGTTCATCAGAAAGGTCAGGTGCGTATTACGCGCTACCGGCGTGCGTGTATGACTAGATGTATAAACGTAAACGAGGTAAACGGAGTATCTAGGGATCGGAGCACGTGGCGTTATGTAGTTTCTGAGTTACTATTTTAATCTGTTGTTTGATTCATAAGTTCGAGAGTTCAGACGGAGTTTCGGCTGCTACAAGTGTTCAGTTCGAATGTATCGAATACCCAACCCAGCCACTTGAAAAAGAGCGCCTTACCCCATGGAAAAAGGCGTAACTGTATGCCTGTATATATGTAAGACTTAGGGCATTATGGTTTACGGTTTTTGATCTGATCTATAACTCACCGCGAGTGAAATCAACTTTCCGTCTCAAGATGTTTTCCAACACCTTAAAATTAACAACAAAATCTTATGAGGTGAGAAGGTATCCCTGATAAGCACAACAAACAACAGACGCCCAAATAACACTATACCGTACAATAGTACATTGTGGTACAAGTGTGTAATGTTGGTGATTACCGCTGAGGCGCCATTGAGACCTGAGCCGTCAGGTGAGGGTTTTAAAAGAGCCGAGGACGTTTTTCAAAACACTTGTGAAGAAAATAATACTAAAAAATCATTTCATTTAGTGGATAAAAAGTTTATTTAAAGAAACAATTAGTAAATGTGCAGTTAGTAAAACTATAATTAACTGTTTTTGATGGCATAGCGGTCTCATCAGATAGATTATTTACTGAAATACTTTCATGTTGTATTGTTATTTGAGATGGTTCATTATTCGTGTAGGTAGGTGAAATCCAATCATTGGATGTACTTGGTGTTTCGCCAGTAGGACGCGCCTCAGAATCAAGTCTAATTCTTTTTGTGAATTTTGCACAAATTTATTTCTTGTTTTGTATGGAATCTTCTACGTATGCTTCTGCTACATTGTTAGATCGCCATCCACCATGATGCTTCAAAGTCAGTCAGTATATCAGCTCCTGAATTGGCCAGCAATGTAGCTGAAGTTCTTCTGAAACGATGTCCAGTGTAGCTCTCAGCATCTGCTAAATCTAAAACATAGCGAGTTCTTTAGGCATAGAACCAAATTTGTTTATACCTATAGATTGACAGGTACATTTACCATTCTGGTAAATTAGAAAGAAACGGTAATTTTTTGCTTTTGGTGAACGCAAACTTTCATACTTCTTAACAATTTCATAGAATGGACCGTGTATGATGGAAGCATCTGGCCATGGTCCTTTATGTCTTTTACAGTTATATTTGTTAAGTCTTGTAACCTACATGCACCAGTTACACCAAATATTAAAGCAATTTGAAAAAAGAAACAATAATTAAGTTCAACACACAACACAGGCTGAAGTCGCGTAGATATTTAAAATTAATTTAACTAACCTTAGTAGCTAGATATTGGTTATCTGGAGCATCTTTTATAAATTTTTCAACATCGTTAGACGATAAAACCTTCGATTTCTTGCTTCTAAATCCATCGGATAGTCTCTTTAGATAAGCTGACAAATTAGAGTATGTTTTTAAGTTCACTCCATTCTTTGTTCGGACTGTACTTTTTAACATTGAGTATATACGTTACCGGCCAAACCCGATTTCAGGCCAAACTAATTTGTCCTAGGCCAAACTGGTTTATTAAGCCGGGGCACGCCGATTAAATGGGTTAGGTTAGAACTGTGACCGAAAGCGTGCGAGCCGAGCGAGCGAAGCGAGCGGCGCCGCGGCAGCGGCCGGCGAGCGTTAATTCCAAAGGCTGTTAACGAAATGGCTAATTAAGCTAGAAACCAGTTTGGCCTGAAATCGGGTTTGGCCGGGAACATATCCACCACAAAGAGCTAGGTTCGTACTTAGAAGATAATTCTTTAAAGTACGCCATGAACACATTTTCTGAAAAAGACTGCGTATTCTTGTTGTTTTGCCATTGTATTAAATTTTAGTAAGCTAATAGGTATTTGTCCTTGGAGTTTTCAGGTAGTAAACTTTCCATAACGTTAAGGGCTTCACATCTTATATCGGGCGGTGTACAATGTTATTTATGGAACAGGTCTTTGTATTTTAATTTCATTTTAATATTTGAATTTTATTTTCTTCAATAGCTTTTGACATTCCTTTTTAGGAAGCTGTAATAGGACACTATCATGGCATCATCTATCAACCCATCAAGAGTGGCTCCGAAGAATGAGTGTATGGGGTCAATGAATAATCCGCAGAGTGAAATCTCAACATTCTTCTGTGGCTGCTGTTTTTCGTTCTCTATTCCATAAGCAATGGAAGAGATGTGGGCTAATTTTTTCATAAAAAGTATGTTTTTTAGATGATTGCTGTATTTGTAGATAATTTCTGTTTGCATATTGGGCGAAAGTTTGATGCTGTAATTAATTTTCGCCTTATCTCCAACCACTCACTACCTACTTTCCCTTTGCAATATAGTTGCGCGTTGTATTGAATGAAACTCAATTCAGTTTTCAATACGAAAGCTACAGCCCATAATATTCCATTTACTTTATGAATTTCTCGAACAATTTCATTAGTCTTCAATCCGGAGCATCGGTTATTGTGGCCATTTTGTGTATTGTTGCTCGACGCTGAGTTGAGTACACTCGAGTGAGTTTCGAGACAATATTGATAAACACTTACTTTAAAGATAGATATTGGTTCTAATTTCACTCTACAGGGTCAAATGAAATTAGCTGGCAATATTTTACCCACGTGTTGGGTATTGATGTCGAAACGAATGACATAAAAACGAAAAAATATAATTCCAACTTTGTTCAAAATTCGCTTCTGTACGTACGTACGTACAAATACGCGTATGTACGTACAAAGCCAAAAAATACCAACATGGATGTGTCATGCATGTTGGCATTTTTTGAGATAGGAAAAAAACCATTGAACTCGTGACACTGTTATCGTTACCGTTACCGACACCTCTGTACCTACGAATTTGAAGAGAAAACTTCTTTAGGCGCGTTGGGCATTTTTTGAGAATTGTTCAAGTTTTCACTTCTGTCGGCACTCCCGTAGTGCCACTGTTTTTTTAACCAACTTCAAAAAAGGAGGAGGTTCTATGTTTGACTGTATGTATTTTTTTTTATGTATGGTCACCGATTTCTACCCCGTTTGTGGACCGATTCTTAATTTTTTTATTTTATTTGAAAGAGTATACTCCTGAGGTGGTACCAATGGCACCAAGTCAGGTTCTGTTGATGGAATGCCAGGGAAATTCCACCTCCCACCTCCTTTGCTTACTCAGCTTTCAATACAAGTACTCGCGCCAAAAAACAAATTTGCAGCCTTGCATAACAAATCCATTCATTTTCGTTTCCATCGATTCGACAGCTAATTTAATTTCAACCTGTATGTTTTGGAGGATTTATTCTATAGTTCAAAATGTATTTGCTGTCACCTAAATTATCAAATATGCACTATAGATTGCGAGTTCCGTTTACATATAAAAAATGAATATTCGAATATACAGAACAGAGAATATTTTAGTTTTCCCGCGAATCCTGCATTTAGTCTGTTCGATCTTTCGTAAAATTTTAACAAGCTTTAATTTGTGATGGAGTGACGTATTTTCTGTTCGGTTTTCACACAGCATTTCCATTGGTGTACACAAAAAAAAAATGTAAAACAAAAAACAGATTTGCTCTCGTTTCAACTTTTATACAACAAACTGACATAATTATTAATAACGCACAAACAAACAATTTACTTGTCTACTTACTGACAAATAAATGATTATAATTATGATTGCGAACTTCTTCGATCCGAAGAGGGTGAATTTGAATCATATACAATACGAATTGTAGATAGTATTTATTTAGTACTAGCTTTTACCAGCGCGAGCAGTTCGCCCTTTCTTCAGTCATCTTCATCTAGTTTTAAAAATATTATTGACGTGTAAAAGTATTTGTACAAACCTAATTACAGAAATATAGTATACTAGCTGACCCGGCCACGCGTTGCTGTGGCTACATACGCCACGTACGCCGACTTTTATTTTGTACCTATTGATTTCTGCTTAATATCAAGTGTAAGAACATTTTAATTAATTGTGTTCAACGTACTTCCCCTTCAAATCTCAATCCAGTGAATTTGTATACCAACATCAACATTTTCGTCTTTGTTCGTAAATAATTTAATTGTACTAAAGGGTTATAGTAGTAGAAAGTCAAATAAGGAGATCACCATATTTTTTTACAAATACCATCTGTGTGAAAAAGCATAGTGCACTCCGTGACTGATGTTCTCTTATTGTTCCTCTTAGATTGTTTACTATAATGTAATATAACAAAAACTTTAGCCACAGCAACGCGTGGCCGGGTCATCCCAAATTATTATAGAACTCTTCCGCAACACTGCAGCTATTCCACTATTCTTTTTGATGTTACACATTGCATCTGGTTTATTATGAACGTACACGGCGTACGACGTATGTGTCGCATATTTATGGTCAATCGAAGTGTTTCAACACTTCGCCATAAGAATGATTGTTTCAAACATGCATTAATCTCATCCGCGAAAGTAGAGCGAGGTATAACCGGTAAGGTCTGCCGGAAGTCACCAGACAAAAGTAAGAATCCGTATCATTTTTGCATTGACATTTTAATTAAATTTTATAATTATGTGATAATACTTACATACATATATTCAAATTAAATTATAAAGTTTTGATCAATGAAGCACAATTATGTAAAAAACAGGATTAATTTCACTGTATTATCTTCATTATAATATGAATTCAATTTACACTTCAGTCTAAGTAACACGTGGCCGGCTATGCTAACACCAAAAATGCAAACCATGTTTTGTGCAAATAAATATTATTTCTATTTTTAAAAAGTGGAAATAATTGAATTATACGGTATTTCGTTCACTACAAAATAAATTTAATTAATTTTATAGCGTCAACAACACGTGGTAATTATGCTGTTAAAATGTAGCTTATATGACACGTTCGTAGATTTACCATAGCAGCGCCATCTATTGATTACTTACTCAACCCAGTCGAAAGGTATCGACATCTGTTAGAATCATTTGGAGTTAACAGATAATTGTGACTGTCAAATAATAACAGACAAATAATTAGCTGAATTTTATAGCGTCAACAACACGTGGTAATTATGCTGTTAAAATGTAGCATAAATGACACGTTCGTGGATTTACCATAGCAGCGCCATCTATTGATTACTTACTCAACCCAGTCGAAAGGTATCGACATCTGTTAGAATCATTTGGAGTTAACAGATAATTGTGACTGTCAAATAATAACAGACAAATAATTAGCAATAAATTAAAATTGCGACTATAATTTGAGATTTAAACTATCCTATCTCTCAAGTTGGATCGAACTGCACATGGTGTGCGAATTTTATTATAATCGGTTAAGTGATTTAGGAGTCCATTGAGAACAAACATTGTGACACGAGATTTATATATATTAAGATTTTATAACGAGGGACACGAAGCCATAATATACCAGAGGTGGTTTGAATCCCGAGCGCGCGAGTCATTGAAACCGAGGGTATTTTAAGTTGGCGTTTAGTCTCGAGGTGCAAACTGTACTTTTCACTTTGAGTGCGAGAAAAATTGTCAATTTAGTACAAAAATATTTAATAAATATTACTTAATAAAATAAAAATCACAAAAAAAAAATTACTTGAAGTTAAACGTAAAATTCGAATTATTTGTAATATTGTAAATAATTGTCGTCCCAGGAATATTTACACGCGTACTTGTTGTATTTGTAGACTGTATTTGAGAATTTTGGGTTGACAGCTCTGTACAAGTTGGACTTTTTGGCAGAATTAAGACGTTTCTTTCCATCATATTTTCACTATCTGACTGCTGATATTCATTCTATATATCGCGGGATGTAGACGGTTGGGGCTCATTTTGTAGACTTATTCTAATCCCAGATGTTAGTTTTTTAGTAATATTGTACTTGTTTTGTATAGACTCCTCTATGTAGCCTTCAGCTACTTGGTCTGACTTCCAACCACCATGTCTCTTAATCGTGGTGAGGTTTGCACCTGAATCTGCCAAAAGGGTCGCCGACGTTCTTCGGAAGCAATGTCCTGTGTAGAGTTCTGGATTTGGCTGATTCAGATAAGTCGCAATTTGTTTAGGCATGCTACCGATTTTGTTTTTACCTATGACCTGTTTGGTGCATTTACCATTTTGGTAGTTTATAAAAAAAACGATTGCTGGTTACGTCACTGGGCCTTAGTTGCTGATAAGCTTTTACTATTTTTAAGTACTCTCCATTTATTACGAATTTTCTTTCTTTTCTCGTCTTAGTACAAGGCAAATTTATAGCCTGTAACGTGGTGTCACTTTCGACATCGACCAGAGTAATTTTTTTTTTTTTTTAGCTTATAGCGTCCCACTGCTGGGCAAAGGCCTCCCTACTCTCTTTCCACCTCTCTCTATCCAAAGCTGACAAGGACCAATCTTTATTAAAAGAGTCCAGCTCATCCCGCCATCTCCGTCTGGGCCTGCCGCGATGTCGTTTGCCACTAAGCGGGACCCACTGGGTCGTAAGTTTGGGCCATTGATCGTCTGACATACGGCAGATGTGTCCAGCCCAATTCCATTTGAGCGTGGCAGCTTTCCGAGTGACATCAGCTATTTTCGTAATGGAACGGATTGTTGTATTCTTAACCCGGTCCACAAGTTTGATACCCAGAATACTCCGTTCCATAGCTCTCTGGCAAACCTCGAGCGTGGACCTCTGCTGAATTGTCAAAGACCATGTTTGAGAACCATATGTGAGGATGGGGAGAATACATACGTCGATGAGTCTTCTCTTGAGCGATAGAGGAAGGTCGCCCTTCATTAAATCTTTCATAGCCCAATAGCTCTTCCAGGCATTTTCGGTGCGTCTTGCAACTTCTTTGTTTTGTCTTGCCTGGAAAGAGACTATTTGGCCGAGATAGAGATACTCATCGACATATTTAACCTCCCCACCCGCCACGGTGATTCTTCGATGTACGCTGTTCGTCATCAACTTGGTCTTTGACATGTTCATTTGAAGTCCGACCTCTAGGCTTGCCGTGCTAAGATCTTCTAACATCTGAGTCAACTCGGAAACTGAAGACGAAAAAAGGACAATATCGTCGGCAAAACGGAGATTGGATAATCTCCTATGTCCAACCATAATGCCCCTTTCTGCCCAGCTTGCTGCCAGCTTTCTGAAGACATCTTCCAGTACGGCCGTGAATAATTTAGGAGACAGCGGGTCTCCTTGTTTGACTCCTTTATTTATCTGGAAAGACGGTCCTGTCTTAGAACTGATTTTAATGGCTGCGGTACTGTTTCTATAAATATTTTGCAAAAGACAAGAAATAGACAGCACGTACATTAAGTACGTGCTGTCTATTTCTTGATTTTGTAAGGCATTGAAAATTGAGGTATGGCTGATGCTATCAAAAGCTTTTGTGTAATCTACGAATGCAATATAAAGTGGGAGCTGGAACTCTGTATGTTTCTCGACAACCTGGTTGATGGAGTGGAGGTGGTCAATGGTAGAGAGGCCGCGTCGAAATCCGGCCTGTTCAGGAGGCTGATGTTTATCGAGAGCTTCGGCTATTCTATTCTCGATGACTTTAATGAAGGCTTTGTACAGGTGTGAAACCAGACTGATAGGACGGTAATTGTTTATGTCTGTTTTGTCACCCTTTTTGTGGAGAAGAGTAATCAACGAGTGACAAAATGTGCGTGGCAGGAATCCGGATTTTAAAATACTGTTGAATAAATTTGTAACATGTGGAAGTAGGACAGGCTCTCCTATTTTTAATGCTTCAGTGGTTAAGCCATCGTCGCCTGGGCTCTTACTATATTTCATGCTCCGCAGTGCCTTATGAACTTCCCAGCCTGTAAAAGGTGAAATGTTGTCGGAGCACGAATATACAGTGGCGATAGGTTGTACAGTCGATTCCTCACTGTATAGATTCTTATAAAATTCGGTGCAAATGTTCAAGATTTTGTCTCTATCATTGTGTCTCACACCTGCACTATCTTTCAAACATGCAATTGTAGGTCGTCCTTTGCTTGATATTCCTTGTTTGGCTGATTTTAGTGAGGTGTTTTGCTCTAAAGCAATCTTAATAAGGTGCGTGTTACGGTTTCTTAGGTCTTTACGAATACTGCGTTTAACAAGTCGGTCTACCTCTTTGTGTTCTGGTGTGTACATGGCAAGTTGTTGTTTATCTTCAATAAGCTGCTTCGTTTGGTAACTTAGTTTACTTTCCTTGTATTTTTTAGTTTTAATTCTATTACTGACTTTTTTAATACTGTTTTTTATATTACTGTATTGAGTTTGAACGTCATCTTCATCGGTTCTGTTTAGTAAACTGAAACAATTTTTTAACTCTAAATTGAATTGCTCTTGGTTTGCTATGATAGTAGCTTTATTCAATCTTCTAATTGAGTTTTTCACTATTTTGACACGCTCTATTTTTTTGCTGAATTGTAAAGTAGTCCGTAAAGGTCTGTGGTCTGAACTGAACTTAAAATTATTAAGAACTTCTACGTTACTAATGAGTTCTTTGTGTGAGGGAAGACAATAATCTATTTCATTTTTAGTAACTTTATCCGGAGACAGCCATGTCCAGCGGCGATGAGGTTTTTTGTAGAAATAACTGTTTGCTAGGCTTAAGTTCTGACCGAACGCGAACTGCAGAAGTCTAGTACCGCGTTCATTTCTCAAACCTAGTCCGTGGGGACCGACTATGTTGCTATAGTCTAGTTCTTGACTAGCACCAACTTTGGCGTTGAAGTCTCCCTGTACAATCGTCCACGTGGCTCGGTTCTCGTCACACGCCTTATTTAGGAGGTCGTAAAATTCTTCAACTTCTTCGTCAGAATGGGATGATGTTGGAGCATAAACTTGAACTACCGCTAAGGTTTTCTTATCAGCTATACGGAATCTAAGGACAGCTATTCTGTCCGAGTAGGCTTTAAACTCTAATATATGATCTTTCCATTTTTTGGAAACTAAAAATCCCACCCCATATCTACTGTTGGTCCCACCGTATCTTCTCCATCCCGTCTTACTTCAGCCAGGCCGATTATATCCCAGTTAATGTTTTCTAGTGCATATTCTAGTTCGGTAATCCGTTCTTCCGTTCTAAGGGTCCTAGTGTTTAGCGTTAGAATGTAAAACTTTTCTGAGTCCAGTAAGCGTGCTTTGGTCGTCTGACAGAGGGATCCCACCCGGGGATTTTGAGGCCCCGTGGTTCCAGAGAGTGTCTGCCTAATGTCAGTCTCGGCGTCGGCTCTGCTGGAACCGATGCCGGGTACTTGAGGCGCAATTTTTTTGTTGTGTGTCATGAGAGAGTAGGGGTTTAGACAAATTAACCCACCGCGCTTGTCTAGTGCGAGTTGATGGGTGTACAGTGGACCACCTAACTGGGTCTGTGGGCGCCACCTTTGACGTGCAAGACGTTCATCAGCCGCCGCCCTGAGTTGACATCCTGCACTGATGCCGACTGTTCCACCCGAGCCTATTTGGGATTTTCCCATAGCCCACAAGTGGCGTTCTACATTTAGTTCAATACTAAATGCACGACAGTTTAAAGTCATATCGAGGACTTAGACTTAGAGTAATATACACCAGTTATATTCCTCTGCATGCACCACTTATACCGAAAATCAAGACAACCTGTAAGTAAACAAAGTAAATGTGACAATCGGCATTATATATAGGTACTTAAATAAAAAGCGTCGTTATATAGTAAGTACCTAAACATACCTTGATCGCCAAGTATTTTTCATTGGAAGCATTATTTAAAAAAGTTAATATCTCCTAAGCCGTAAATACTTTAGACTTTTTAGCTTTATGACCACTGGATAAGCGTTTCAGGAAGGAAGTCAAATTTTTTAATGTCTTCATGTGCACTTCATGCTTCATATTCATTGTCGATTTTAACATAGAATACGTCCTCCCCATCGATGAAGGTTGATATTTTCGTCAATTCATCAAAATATGCCAAAAAGACGCTTTCTGTGAAAGAATTTATGTTTCTTATTCCTCCAGTCCATAAAACTTTCGTAAGTTTTTAGGTAAATCTTCCGCGATTTTGGCGGCAAAAGATTATCTGTTATGTCTTTTGCTCTTTGCTCGACGTTAAACTCTTCACTGTCACTGGACATTCTTAATAAATTTATTTAAAACCGAACTTTACAATTGACAATAAATCTGAAATTTTCGCGGTCAGTTTTTTCTTCTAAACCAGTCACAGATTAACAATTTAAAACACCTGGCGCCACCTTGGCAGAAACCAGGGAACTAAAACTCTCAACATTTTCGGAATAAAGATGGTCCACACTCCACAGATAATAGTAAGTATATTTACTGGCTGTTTGAGTTTGTCTATGTCACATTGAAGAAATTTTAAAAAAAAAACTTTTTACTCCCTAGAGACTAAAGTGGTCACTTTAGTCCCGCTTCGTAGGGCTATATTGGCGTACTTTTAGAGCATGAGAAGTGAAAAATCATGGGACTTCTGTGTAGAGTAGGTACCACAGCTAAAACGTGAAAAAACAAAAGACTGTATTACACATTTTTAGAAAATAAAAACTACATACTGAAAAATAACTGTGAAATCGGAAGTCGGTGGCAAAAACAAATTTACAAAACCATACATAGCAAATAAACGTAGAATTTCTATTTGAAGACCTTATGAAAGCTATAAAAATAATCAATGTAACTTTTAAAAAGGTCGACTCGTCACGTGACCAGAGGGCTGGCTTATTTTTAGGTCAACGAATCAGCATTGCCACCCGACGTGGCAACGCTGCCAGTCTTTTTGGCACTTTTCCCACTGACGGCGATGCGGACGAATTCTTTGATCCCCAGTGAGCTCTTCCTTTTTATATTTATATACTTGTACATGATATATTTATTTTAGTTTGTATATTAGCAAAGATGAACGAAAAACCTTAAAAAATATTTACAAATAAATATACCCCGGCACTAGGCACTCGGTACTAGCGCTGTCTTTATCTTAGTTTCCAAGTAAAACTCCCCGATGAAGCTGAACTTCATCCAAGGTACAATAAATAGCATTTGTCGTTGTTCAAAGTTGCTCGTTGCGCATTCCAACAATTTAAATGCTACTGGCGTTATAAGTTGCAGCCAACTTCAGAGTAAGTGGAAAGTGCACAGACGAAGCCAACTTCTCCGCTAGTGGCTTCAGAGTTATGTATCTTTTCAATACAACAAACAAACACGACAGCTCGTAGTAATATTAGTTTGTGAACTGTGCTTCGTAAACTAAAAAGGCTTAAGTATTTGAATGTGTGTCGGAATGGTTCTGTCAGTGATAAGTTTAAGTTGTTTTGAATAGACTAAAAAAAGTAAGAGGCTTTTTTACGTTTGTTCCGCCATATCTCCGGCAATTGTTGATCGATTTTGTTAATTCTTTTTGTAGGTAATGGATAAGGGAAAGTACGACTAAACGCCGACAGACTGAACACCGACAAGACTTTACTTCGACGGGACTCTTCGCCGACAGGACACTTCGTCGACAGGACTCTTCGCCGACAGGGTCGGGGACTCATCCTTGCGCTATTACTAAATAGTCAAGTAACTGCCACTAACATGGAAGTAGCGCTCGCTCAGCTCGCGCGCTTTTGGTCGCAATTCTAACCTAACCTAAACTATTACCTATCTGATGAGCCCTGTCGGTGAAGAGTCCTGTCGGCGAAGTGTCCTGTCGGCGAAGAGTCCCGTCGAAGTAAAGTCTTGTAAGTGTTCAGTCTGTTGGCGTAGTGTCTGTCAGCGTTTAGTCGTACACTGGGATAGGGTGGATGGCTCCATATCAATTTTATTGACTTTGCGTGGGTAGTTTCTGCGTTATGTTTGATAATACGTTTTAAATCCACTTTGTGTATCTTGATACTATTCTAATACTTCCTGTCACTGTTGTTTACATAGCAAGTATGGTATAAGAATTGTTGTGGGGACTTACCCCACAGCAATTCGTGTTCGTATACCATAGCAAAAAAGAGAAAAATAAAACCCAATTTTACAAAACACCAAAAAACAACCGACTTCCTAAAAACACACTACAATAAAGTCTTTGGATCTGTATTCTAGTTTTTTTGCCAACGACTTCCGAAATTTAAGTAATTTTTCACTTTGTAGTATTTTTTTTAGGAAATTGGTAGTTTTTTTTAATTGTAAAAAGATTTAATCATTATTAAATTAAGTAAACGCTAACCAAAACTGCACAACTCTAATGAACCCAAAAATAAACACAAAATTAACCTGTACAAACAGAATGAAACGCAACGGTACATATATTTATCTATAAACGAATGCACTTCCGAAATACTCGATAGAATTTAGAGAAGCATTCGCTTTTAACGGGCGGCCGCGTGCTGTCAGCTGTCGATACTATCGACATTCCATGTCATAGGGTAAACCATAGAGCAGCGAGGAATGTTGATCCGTTAACTTTCTGTATTTGACTGTACAAAAACAAAACACGTCTCTGTTCTATTTTTCCGGGAAACTATTTTGTTCGACTATTTTTGTGGTTTGTGGTCGACGTTTTACTGCGACAAACTGAAGCCGATATAGTAGACAAACTCGACTGATTGGTTCACTCAAGTGTAGGAACATTTTTCTTTCATTCTACGTTCACATGACACCTGAAAAATATGCAACATGTAACATAATTAACGCAAGACCTCATACACCCCAATCAGAGTATTGAGTTAAAAGTATAATACAATGACCATAACTTTTGTTTTTGCTGTCGTGTTTTTTAAAGCTGTTATTATTAACAAAATCGTTTTGACCCTAGCATTACATTATACATTTAAAATTGATTGTCTTGAAATAAGATTGTTTTGTTTTGGCTCAAGCGGCGGTAGCGAAATTGAAAAAAAAAAAACCATATTAAAAAAGATGGAAAGCGATTCACTATTCAATTATGAACAAACTACTTTCAAGACTTGCGTATATTCTTTTGTTACACCATGTTAAGATTCCGTAACGTTCATTCTGTTATCATTTCATTGTTCGGTCCTCTGGTAGGTGAGTGAATGATGCCGGGTGCCGCAATCGAACATCGTTGGATCGGTTCAGTAATCGCTTTTGATTAATTCTGTGTTTAGACATTTCACTGCGAATGAAAGGCTAAAATGAACGATAAGAGAAGCGTTTGATATTGACTTCAGTGAAAGATTTTAAATTTTGTTGATATTGCGTAGGTATGAACTGCATCTTGGATTTGTAATCAACCTATATTGCTCCCAGTGCTGGGACTCAGGCCTCTTCTCCTTGAGACGGAGTGGGCTTTAATCTACACGCGGCCCCAGTGCCCGTTGGTAAATCAAACTCCAACTCAAAGCATTTATTTCAAATAAACCAATTACAGGCACTTTTGAATTGTCAAAGACTCGGAAAGATGAAGCTAGTTGCCCAATCCAAAGCGTAGGTACCTATGGAGAAGAATGGGCAAGAAACTCCATGGACACTCTTTTTAAATCATGATATTGTATTTAACAATTTGTTACAGAAAGTATGTTACAACATTTATGTTAAAATTATCAATGTGAGAACGATGTAAAAAGACGTGCACATTAAAAGCGTCCGTAATTAAAAACAAAAATCAAGTGACAATTTAGAAATTAAAATAGGCCGTGGCAGCTAAGAGATGACCAGGCCCTACTGGCGGCGCCCGTTTACGAACATGACGTATGTATCAGCACCATTCAGCTCAACCATTTGGAAGGGAACTTAATGATCCAACACACACGCTACCATCAGCGAGACATATGAGTGAGCATGAAAAACTCTCGGTTGCCAGGGCACATTCAAGTCATTTAAAAACGTACCCAGTTAATGGTAGCTTTATAGTAGGAACATAGTGCTCACACATGTGCTATGAAATTATACAATACTAAAAGATTGAATTTATATAATGCAAAGATATCTAGTTTTACAATCTTCAGCAGCTTCAACAATATTTCCGCATGCTGATAAAATTAGTTTTTAGCGAGTTTGTGGAGCAGGACAAGCAGTGTTTAGCCAGGCATTCTTGTCCGCGTTGTAATCGCCCGACTTATAATATGCTTGGCTGCATAGTGTGCGTTTTATACAAGATTTAAATTTCGTTTCATTCAGTTGCAGTATGTGGTGAGGTATTTTATTGTAACATTTTAAACAGTACCCCATGAATGATGAGTCTACTTTAGGCAGTCTTTCACCTCTTTTACTGAAAAGATTAAATTTTTTCCTGACGTACATGATGTTCTCATAGATATATTGACAAAGTACCGTCATGATATTAATAACTTTGAACAGTTCCCTAAGAGAATCCCGCCTACGGAGGCCATATATTGCTCTGATGGCTGTTTTTTGCAGAATAAAAATAGACTCAATATCTGCAGCCCGTACCCATAGTAAAATACCGTAATCCATGATACTTTAAATGTAACTGAAATAGACTAGTCTCGCGGTTTGTACATTAGTGAATTGACGGATTTTTCTCACAGCATATGCTGTTGAACTTAGCCGTCCTGCAAGAGCTGTTAAATGAGGACGTCACTTTAGCCTTGAATCGAGCGTGATCCTCAAGAAAACAGTTTCATCGACGATATTTAGTTTCTCACACATCTTCGATTTTTTGTTTCTAGTGCCGGTTTCCTGACGATGTTGTCCCTCATTTCCGAATAAGTTTCGGTTAATTTATGCGGCAGATCTTGTCACACAAATTCTGTTCCAATTTGAAATGTATTTTGTAGATAGTTCCTAATACTAATTAGACCTTTTTAGTGCAACTCTTACTTTTGTTTGAATTTGTAATCAGCCCTTAATTCAAGCAACAATGTTCCAGTACAAACATTTTGTACGCACAGCCAGGGTGAACAGGGATGAAACTTTAAAATGGATTTTAACGTTAAAATAATATAGTTTGTTGCAAACTAGGGCACTAATTAAAATTCACTAGCCGGCTCGTCCCGGCTTCGCACGGGGACATTTATTTTTTTAACATTTCGAGTAATAAATGTAGCATATGTTACTCAGGGATAATGTAGGATCTCATGGTGAAATAATTTTTGAAATCGATCCAGTCGTTTGTGAGTTTATTCGTTACAATCACACAAAAATATAAATAAATCCTCTTTTTAATATTATTGTAGATTGGAGTTATTTTTAGCAACATACATAATAACATACATATACATATACTCCTGCCTTTTTCCCATGGGGGTAGGCAGGAACTACAGAACGCCACATGCTACTATCCTTACATTTTCCTTTTGCCTCGTTTACGTTCATACATCTGGTCATACCCGCACGCAAACGGTTGCGAGTAAGTAGGTACAACGCACCTGGCCTTTTTGAAGAACATCACCGGCACCCCGTCTGCCTCCGAAATACATTACGTATGCCGCCCTTTATTCACCCTCTCAACATGACCAAACCATCTAAGCATACTCTTATCAATTTGTGGCAACAAACTGTATTATTTTATTCGCTGATGACACTTATTTTTAGCATAGATTGAAAAGATACGGATGTCTTTACATGTCAACGATAGCCTAGCTGTTCTTTCGAAATAGTTTGCTGCTAATAATCTTTTACTTAATGCGAACAAAACTAAATGTCTTAAGTTCTCTTTACCAAATGTACCCCAAGTAGGTCTGAATTTAAAACTTGATGGCAAGAAACTAGATCTTATTTCGGAAACTGTATTTTTGGAAATTACTTTAGATTCAATATTGCAATGGGGTGCCCACATTAGAGCTCTTTCAAGCAGATTAAGCTCAGCTGCTTACGCAGTAAGAAAAATAAGGCAGTTGACTGATGTAGCCACAGCCAGGTTAGTATACTTTGCTTATTTTCACAGTATTATGTCTTACGGCGTTCTGCTGTGGGGATCGGCAGCTGACGTAGATTCAATTTTCTTTTTATAAAAGAGGGCAATCCGCGCAATCTATAAAATGGGGCCTCGCTAGTCTCTTAGAAACAAATTCAACGAAATTGATATACTTACTCTGCCTTTTCTTTATATCCTAGAAAATATCTTGTATGTTCGCAAAAACATAAGTCTTTTAAAGAAAAGAAGCGATTTCCATAATCTAAATACACGTAATAAAGATGAAATTGAGGTAAGCACTAAAATTTAGATTAACTAAAACTAGCAAGTCATTTCTAATAAACAGTATAGCTTCTATAACAAGTTGCCAAAGTAGGTTACAGAACTTAGCGATGGAAAGTTTAAAACTCACATCAAACGTGTCCTTATCAAAAAAGCATATTATAAGATACAAGACTACGTTGAAGACAGGGAAGTTTGGCATTAATTCCTTCTGCACATGTGGCTTCCCTGGTACCTCATTAACAGCATAACTATGTGAAAGTCTATCTGCTTCCAAATTACAATGTTAATTTTTATTCTTTTTATTTTTTACAATGTCTGAAATATTCTCGTCATTATTTGACATTATACATCAATTTTAATATAGACTATTTATTAGTGATTGAGTGATTGTCCTGGATATCATGTCACTTGGTTCAAATAGGTTTATTTTATATAGGTAGATTCTTTTACATATGTGAATGAGAGAACGTTGTAGGCCTTACAGACGAGATTTGTAGACGATTTTCTATTGTGTATTTTCATTCCTCTAAGTACTTATTAACAGGCCTGCACTGTCCTCCCATACCTATTACCACTGTAATTTGAAAACATTGTAAAAGCCAATTATTTTTAAAAGAGTAACCGTGGAGTTTCTTGTCGACTCTTCTCCATAGGAAGCGACAAAACGGAATCGTGCACCTAGCTTCTGACGTTTCATAAGTGCCCATGCAGGCTTATGTGAAATAAAATACCTATTTTGATTTTGATTGCAATGTTAAAATCCCTTTTAAAGTTTTGTCTCGGCTCACCCCTGTGTCTCTACTGTGTCTCTATTCACCCCGTTTGACAGGTATTCAAAGTGTTTTTTCTTTTATCGATTAACGTTTCTTTTTCTCCGTTAAACCTCGACAGTGCACAATTGTCTCTAACCTGGGAATATAACAAATTATCGAACAAAGTTAAACTCATTAATTAGTTGCATTTTTCCTTGACACATTAAATATTATATCGGCGTCGCAGCGGCCGCGGCCCCGTGATCCCTCGGGCGTGAGCTGAATGTGTGCCTTTTACTAACACTGTTCGCGGACGCCGGTAATACCAGGGGTACGTGATAGGGTGGGAACCGACCCCACAAATAATAATAAACTCTCCCGCGCGCAACTTAGAACTCAAATTCCTATACAAAATAGTCTCAGAGCATGTTTTCGTTGAAATTTGAGTTCTGTGTTTGTTAAGTTAAGGTTTATGTTTTGTTAAGACAGTGAGATAGCGTGGGGTGAAGCGTTCTAATAGAAAATCGATGGTAACAATTCTAGCTCGGGTGGCGCTTCCACCGGGCGAGGTTCGACGCGTGCCTTACCTTAAGATGACGAGATCGCGTTCAATTTCCATATAAGTCATCTCCAAACATGGTGAGGAACTGTCAGTAGGTAGAATAGTAGGACGATATTGTTTGTGGTCGGATCTGAATTCAATTGCGTTGACATCGGAGCAGTTTTTACACGCTTTATATTAGCTTCACTTGTATGTTTGTTTGTTGGTTTGTTTGTTTGTATGTAACCGACTCCTTTGAGCGCGATTTTGACCCACTTTAAACGGTCAGATTTCATTGAAACTTTGTAAACTTGTCGAGGACCGATCACAATGCAATAATTTAAAAAAAATGAGAAGAAAAAACACGTTTTTGTAGTTAGCAGAACTAAAAAATAGAAAATAAATAATAGTTTAAAAAACTAAAAAACACGCTTTAAAAACCAAACTAAAAAAGGAGAAAATAATTTAATTCATTTAAAAAGCGTGGGGTGCTTGACATTAATTGATTATAAAAATACCTCAAAAAGCACCCCACGCTTTTTAATTGAATTAAATTATTTTCTCCTTTTATAGTTTGGTTTTTAAAGCGTGTTTTTTAGTTTTTCTATGTTACGCGGAAAATTATAAAACCAGCTGATCGATTACTTATTATTGACTTTCGGCCATCGACTGTTCCTTTTTTTGTTCCCATAATTATCTATATCGTTACGTGGGCCAAGTATGGCTGGCTAATTGAATTTGACCCTGTTTATTATAAAACAAAGTCTGCATACGGCTTTCAGCAATGGACGGAGTCATTCATGACGAAGGTTTAAATGTATAGTTTTTTTTTGAGATTGTGAGTAAATTGCCTGAAATATGATGATGATTGTTGAAGATGTCGGAAACAATCAAGCCGACTGGCATACGCCGCGTCATCTATTAGAGTTAGACAACATCTTACATAATTAAAGCAAGACCTCACACCCCCCAATTAGAGTATTGATTTTTTATTTCGGTCTACCTCCTTCCCTCAAATATGGCGAGGGGGGTAATGGCTGATCTTTGCGTTATCCTCGTGAACGGGTGCTGCTCGTGGTGACTGGTCGTCTTGCTGACCATGGTTTTGTTATTGTTACTAATAATTACCTACCCGTTTATTTATTTTACGTCGATGGTCCTAGGTTATCATTTGTGACCTCGAGTAGTAATAACTATAATGAACATAATCCAGCATTGCATACGTAATATCACGCCCTTAATACCAGGAAGCTCTTATTTTGCTTTATTAAAAAAAAAAATATATTCTTTGTGCTTGAGTTAAGTTTTCATTTTAGTTGTTGGATATTGGCATGGCTGGCTGACATATGTATGACTAATTATTTAATTAATGTTCTGTGTCTCGTAATGTTTATATTACTTTGTCTATGCATGTATAGAATCAAGTCTATCCGATCTACCGAGTTTTTTGCGCCACTTCTTCTTCCCAGCTAAAGCACTAGGAAGTGGTGACGGGTGGGTGTTTTGGGGGACTTTCTTATGTATTTTGACGTTCGAAAAGTGCTGATCCTCACCCTAATTTGAATACATGACTTTTGATTTGATTTGATTTGAGAAATTAGAAGAATAATACTATGACCAAAACGATTTTGAAAAACTATTATTATTATGAAAATCGTGTTGACAATAGCTTTAGTTTATGCATTTAAAATTGAGTCTTATTCACACTACACATAAGATTTAATTATCTTTGGCTCAATTGGCGGTTGGTATGGCATAATGCAGTGGATATAAAAAAAAAAAAAACCTATATTAAAAGTTAATTATGAACAAACTACTTTCAGGACTTGCGTTTATTCTGTTACACCTTGTGGGTGTGTTGTGGACATACGAAGAAATAATAACTCTACTTAATTTGTAAAAAAAACAAATCTGATCGGATTTCTATTGTTTTTATGTTAGCCTGTTACTGTCCCACAACTGGGCAAAAGCTTCCCCCAAATTCTTCCAGGAACTCTTTTACCGCGCCAGCACTAACCAGCCCTCGCGTTACGCGTTCAGGTCATCTCGCCATCTCTCTCTAGGCCGGCCTCGGTGGCGCCGTCCGTCTTCGACTTCACCCATTGTGCGGAAATCGATACAATTTATTAAAAAAAAAACATAGTATACTGAGTCAAATTAAATTAGATGGTAGTACTTTACCCACGTGTTGAGTATGGATATTAAAGAGGAACTAAACAACAAAAAAAAACATCTTTCGATGGGCGAAGGTCAATGCCCGTAATCGATCGGCGACCGTCACACGCTGGAGCGCCGCGTGTAAATAAATTATTCTTGCAAGCGCAACTTCAAAGTCTCATAACTATTTAATTTCTAGACATATTTTACTGATTCTTCCACAGTTTTGTTTCATTTTACTTAAATTTTGATAATAAATGCATAAAAAAATTGAATTCTCATTGTATTAAAAATAAGTCCGAGACCTACAGACGTCATTGTTGTAATTATGATGCACCCATCCAATGCATTCAGCTTTTAGCTCACGTGCTGGATTCTTTGGATCTTCAATGATCAACGCACTGTTTAGCGTCGAGAGTTCAAAATCGAACAGTAAAACACATTGTTCGATTTTCAGAACCCTGAGATGCACTCTGTTGGATTCTGAATCCTCGGTTTAACACCGAGAGTTGAAAATCCAGTGCGCGACGTCCGTGTGAACGTCCCACTTAGGGAGGGTGTTTATGCACCTACTTAATTGAGTTTTGAATGCATTGAATAATTTAGTGATGTACCGACTAGTCGGCTAAAACCACCGACTAGTCGGCCCATTTTTTTACTCGTTATATTATTGATTTATTTGTTAAATAATATTGATTTGTTTTTCTTATTAATATCTACTTAAGTTTAGTTACTATGTTTTGTTGTTATATTGACGTGTGCTAGCTGACATATGGCAAATAATTTAATTTTATGTTTTGTGTTTAGTAATGTTAATTACTTACTTATTATTGTACAGAATCAAATTCTTCTAACTTAACAGACAGCTGTGCTGCGGGGGAGTTTGTAGCGCCACTTCTTCTTCCGAGCTAAAGCACTGGGAAGTGGTGAACGGCGGGCGTTATGGTGGACTAGGTCTTATGTAATTTTGACGTTCAAAAACTGCTCACTCTCAGCCTAGTTTGAATAAATGATTTTCGATGTTGATTAAATATGCTTAAAAATTTGAAAGACGGTAATTCAAATGAAATTGAAATCTTTACTCAGTGGCGTAGCTAGGCGTGGGCGAAGTGGGCCCTCGCCCACGTCCTCGCACTTAAAGGGGCCTCGCGAGGCCTTACTGGATCCAGGAAACAGGCTTTAATTAATGGTACTGCAAAAGCCCACGAATTCATAGAACAGAGCAGTGACATAATGAATGAACCCAGGAACTCTAATGAGTTTTAAAGGGAAAAGGGTTCGCAACAAAAAGAAAATGTTGAATTATTAAGCTGTAGATGAGCCAATTGATTCCGCTGAAAGAAGATTCAGAATTGATATTTTTACTAAAACGGTTGACACCGTTATACAAGACATTAACACAAGATTTACTGTACTCACCGAATATTACAAATCAGGACATTAGGATATTAAGGAATAGGAACCCTTAGTTTGGTCCATTAATTAATTGGACTTAGATCCAGAAATTAAATACCGAAAGTAAAATTAATTAATACTTCTAACAAAAAAAAAAAAAAACATTTTTGCCATTTTGAACATAGCCACTCTCACCCGAACTCAACCGAAATCAATGATCGGCTTGGCCGACTAGTCAGGCATTTTGCAGCCGAACAGGGGCCCTAGTCTGCTATTTTTATAAATTCGTCATTCCAACACGATCCCATTGTCATTCATTTGTCATTTTGCTAAAAGTTCGTAATCTGCTAAATTCATAATGGTCGATCATTGGTCGGTCAATGGTCTCGTAATAGAATTGTGTCGTAATGGCATTTTCGTATTGCTATTATTATAAAACTCATTAGTAGAAATGTTTTTCGAAAAACGACTACTAAATTTGAACATTTATTCATGCCAGATTTCATTTATATATTTTTACATATATTATTTATTAGTGTTATAAGCAATCTAAAGTAGTAGGAAGTTCGTAAATTAAGTCAGTCATTCATGTCTCATGATGTACGAGATTACCTATAAATGCCATTTCTTTCAATGGAGTGTCAGTGGCTGACCATTGGAAAGTCATAATGACGCCATTTTATTAGTAGATTACCAAACTTGTCAAAATCAACAATTATGAAATCAATGATATACCATTTTTACACTATTGTAATAGCAGACTTGAGGCCCAGTCCGCTAGTCGGCCAAAGTCATAGCTGGCCCATCTCTAGTGTAAATTCTTTATTCGTGAGGGTATTTTGTTGTACAACATGTAACATAATTAATACAATAACCTCATAACCCAAATTAGAGTACTGAGTTAGAAGCACAATACAATCACTAAAACAATTTCCTTAAAGCTATTAATTATTATTAAGAAAAAGTGTTGACCCAATCATTACTTTATGCATTTAAAATTGAGTCTTATTGCTTTGCAATAAAATTTAATTTTCTTTGGCTTAATCAGCGGAAGGTATGGCAAAACGCATAATAAAAAAAAACCTATATAAAATTACTAATATCGATTCAGTAGTCAATTATTAACAAACTACTTTTAGGAGTTGCATTTATTCTGTTACATCTTGTACATAACTGACTAATGTTCATTATTTTGGGTTCTTCATTTTGCAAGTTAACGTTAAATATTGGTAGTTAGTATTTTATAATGGAATCATCGGCTTACTTGTCGACTAGCACGAATTAACTCGTCGTCACTTTTAAATAATATTAGGTATATTTTCTTTAATCGACTTACACGTAGTTAATTTGTTTACACATGACATACTTTTTATCCCAGTAGTAAGCGTAGTGCGTCCCTGCCCGCACTTTCGCTCGATAGCATAGCATCCACTACGTCATGGTATCGTAAATTATCTTTCTTTAGCAGTTCGTACTGCAAATTGTGATTGTTCATACCGCATACCAATCTGTCACGAAGCATCCTTTCCATATCTGTAAAGTTACAACCGGCACAGATTTTCCTGAGTTGCGCTATGTATTCCGCGGCGGATTCACTGTGTAGTTGATACCTTTGGGACCTTGGTGTACCTTTGGGATAATTTCTGACAAACACGCGGGCGAAGCCGCTGCCAAAAGCTACTTACATAACATTTTAATAGCCAAGTTAAATACGATGGTTCAAAATCAAAAACAAAAGTAATTTATTCAAATTAGGCTGAAAATCAGCACTTTTTGAACGTATACATAAGACAGTCCCCCAAAACGCCCGCCCTTCTCCCCCTTCCTAGTGCTTTAGCTGGGAAGAAGTGGCGCAACAAACTCCCCAGCAGCACAGCTGTCTGTTAAGTTAGAAGAACTTGATTCTTTACAATAGTAGGTAATTAGCATTACGAAACACTAAAAACATTAAATTAGCCATGTCTGGTAGCACACGCCAATTTACCAACAAAACATTGAAAACTCATTGGTACTCAAGTAGAAATAAATAATAATAAATTTATAAAAAACGTAAGCAGAACTTACAATCTAAATAAAAGCCTCCAGACATAAAGGGCGTGCCCGCTTACATATGCAATTCTGCAGTAAATAAATATAGCTATAAATAACTTGATCATCACTCAGACAGTATCGCACGATCGCAGATCGTTCGCTAGCCTAATGACACGGGTGCAACGGCGCACAACTAGTCCAATATGAGTCTAGACTCAGCTACCAGGAAGCTGACCTAATTCCGCCGGTAACATAACTTTAAGATCAATAATATAGGCTCAAGTTCAAAGTCACAACTCCTCGTTTCAAGATCAGACGGACCGCATCACTGGAAGTTGACAACAACTAGTGTAACTTGTGTGACAACGTGTGTTGGCTGTCTGAGGACTATACCATACAGCAACCGTAGTTTAAAAAAAATAGTTATTAACGCAAAACTTCATCACTTCAGCCGAAAAACGTCCACTGCTGGACATAGGCCTCCCTAAAAAGGGGGGTTTTGCCATAATCGCCACGCTTGGCAGGCGGGTTGGCGATCGCAGTATGGTGGTAAAATGCATAGAGAACGCTGCTGCCCATTCTCTAGTAAGTCCCTTAGTCGCCTTCTACGACACCTACGGGAATAAATGGGATGGTGCTATTCTTTTACGTCCGGCATCACTGAACGCAAAACCTCATACACCCAGAATTAAAGTATAGAGTAATACAATGCCCAGAACAATTTTTTTTAAGGAAACCTTGTTGTCACTAATATTATTGAATGCAATTGAAATTGAGTCTTAGAACGTTGACATAAGTGTTTTTTTGTCACATTGTCGCTATCGCTGACGTAACATGTAAACTGCGCGATACGTTGCTCATATTCATAGCCCGGCGTCACATCAGATTGAATTCACGAAAGATGCGTTCGCTTGAATACGAGCGTGGTCAGAATACCACCACTATTAGAATTTAATCATATGCAGGCTGGTATTAAGCCATATTACCTTGTTGATGGGAGGGAAATATGTGTGCAATGTTGATTTACAAAGCTGTGTATGCCGTCTATGCTGATAAGTAAAGAGAAAAGTGTGATGACAAAGTATACTAGTATAGTTCCTATCTAAACTCAACCTCTTTAACTTCCGTTTAAACACACACCACACCAACATCCCAAAACACACACACGTACTAACACTTAGTATAACTTAAATAGGTTTGCACCTAATAGTCCTAAGCAGTGTCTATTAAAATGTTTGTACTTCTGTGGGAACCTGGGATGGCAAACCTTAATACAGGTTACCATGTAACATAGCTAGGACGCCAGATTCAATTATGTTACTTTCTTTCTATTCGATTTAACCCGAAATTGTAAAATAATATTTACTGTAACAAACTGTACCACACTTTTTGAAATAAATAAAATGATTAATTACTTGCTTTTGCCAGCGGCTTCGCCCGCGCGGAATTTTGATCCCCTATTTAACTCCCTTAGGGGTTGAATTTCGAAAAATCCTTCCTTATTCCTTGTCTACATTATAAAGGGAACCTCTGTGCAAAATTTCAGTTTTCTAAGTCCAAGGGTTTGGGCTGGGCGTTGATGAGTCAGTCAGTCAGTCAGGACTTTAAAAAAATATATATAGATAGATTAATGTCAGGAAACCACTGTAGAGCCTCTGGAATATTGAGAGAGGCTGCACGCGCAATGCCATCCAGAGACGTAAAATTACATCATTTCGTATCCAGAGAAGATAAATCTTGTTGGATGTGTGCTACCTACCAAGATCTACAAGCGGTGGTTGAAAATAGCCACGTAAATATTTATATTTCAATGTGTAAGAGAAGACAGGCGTCAGTTCATGTTTGTGTGTATGTATGTATGCATTTTTTTTGTTGTTACTTTTTTTCGTTTTAATTATTTATGCTGTTTTATTGATTATGTGGCTTGCAATAAATACATTTTATTAATTGTTTATTTACGTTTGGTTTTTTTAATTTGGCATCACACATTATTACATTTCTACTAAAAACACTCATAAACGGTTGACGGTAGCTATTGTGTTAAGTTCTTCAAATTTTTATTAATGTATCTAAATTCGTTCCTTCATATTTCTAAAAGAAGTAGTTTTTGTATTTTATTATTTCATTAATAATCGACTCAATGAACCAATGTTTTCATAAGATGAGATTTGCAGTTGATTTATAGAAATGAAAATACCATTTCAATTGAACGGGTGCGCCAGTAACGCGATGGTATTAAATTCACAGAAACAGAATCAATCGGCCACTCGAACTGCAGCAATTGGACTGTTTCTGTTTGAGTTTAACCCGTTCATTTTGATTTAAACAGTCGACCGGCTACATTAATATTGCTGGGCTGTTTTCAAATAAATTGGTTCCATTCTATACTAATGAAATATAATTGAAGTGTCTGTTTGTAACGTCAAAACAACAACTATTTATTAAATGCATATGGAATTATATCATAATATTATGTTGCCTTTTCCCAACTTTGTTGGAGTCGGTTTCCACTATAACTGGATGCAGCTGAATACCAGTATTTTACATGGAGCGACTGCCTATCTGACCTCCACAACGCAGTTACTGGGTAACACGGATACCTCTTGGCAAGACTGGTTGTTAGACTTTCGGGCTTCTACAAATGACAGCCGGGACTAGCTGCTTAACGTACTTTCCGAGGCACGAAGCGGTCTTGGTATGTAAATATGGTCACCCATCTATGAACCAACTGCGGCAAGCGAAGCTTAACCTGATCGATCGACCCGAGCGGCTGCTACTACTTAGCCACAAGCACCTCATTTGAAAATATATACGGTACATAACAAAACAAAAAATTGTTCTTCAAACAGTTTATTACTCATTTTTCTTTGATGAGGCCTCATGGTCATGCTCCCAAATGAGAAGTGTCGCTCCACAGGGGCAGAACTTGGCAAACAGGTTTTGTATTTGAGTATTTTTTTATTGTAGGATAAGCATTATGCTCTTTATGTTAGTATCTTTATTATTTAAGTATTGCAATGTTTCTAAGTCAGCGGTACTGTCAGTAGATCCTATGTTTTCGGCACTTGCATCAGAGGCCATCTATCAATTTGGCTCCAGACTAAAGATTCAATGGCGCGTTTAGTTTTATCTACGACGACATTGACATTTAAAATTAATGTTACTTAAGATGTCTGTCACCATAGAATCAGTTATCTATTACTAAAAGTATTTTACCAAACATAGTATCTACAAAATACTAAGATACCAAACAAAAGGTATTTAAACACAAGATACAAAATGAATCATAAAAAAGTAGATACAAGATGAAAATACGTATTTTGTATCTTGTGTCTGTATTTCAGATACTTGTATCTTAGACAAGTTACATCTCTGGCTATAGGCATACCAGTGTCCTATTCAAAGGCAGGTCTAACTAGGAATATCAGATGACCCTAGTTTCTTTACGAACGCAAATGACTCGTTCCACGGAATAAGATTGGTCTCTATTTCAGTATAGTATAAAGTACTCTGTGACTATGGCATCACTATGACAAGTAATGAGACGCAGGCGCCGACATTAAAAGGCAAATAAAAAATCAAATCAAATTTATATTTAAGAGTGTTACGGCCGTCTGGTAATTCAGTGAATTTACGGCAATTGGAGAAATGAAGATAAATTAAAGTTGGTCGATTACTCGTTGACTTGTAGAATCTACTCAGCGAACTCAGCAATGATAGTTTTCTTTTAACTTCGGCAAGTACATACAACGTGCAACATAATTAACGCAAGACCTCATACACCCCAATTAGAGTATTGAGTTAAAAGCATAATACAGTGACCATTTTTTTTTAAAGCTACCTGTCGTTATTAATACAATCATGTTGACCTTAACAATAGCATTACATTATGCTTTTTAAATGTAGTCTTATTGTCTCGAAATAAAATAGAATTTTCTTTGGCTCAATCGGCGGTTATATTTGAAAAAATACCTACTTTTATTTAAAATGATTGAAATCGATTTAGTGATCACTTATGAACGAACTACTTTCAGGACTTGCCTCTATTCTGTTAGCTACAACTTGTATACTACAATCGTGACTGTTTTCACATATCCAAAAACAACCATTTAGCTATGGGGCCGACACTTGATTAACGAAAATTAGCACTTTAAAGCTAAATTTTACACAAACGAATACCTCAATCGATAAATAGTTTTCACAAACCCGCAATTTTTCTGGCAGATCTATCCAACGACACCCTACATCATGGAGATCTGTACCTACGTGTGGAGGTAAACTCTAACAAAAAAAAACAAGATTTTATTTAATCATTTTGTTGGCGTGACTAATATGTAGGTATCATGCCAAATTACAGCTTTCTAGCACTAAGAGTCTCTGAGAAAAACAGCGGACAGACGGACGGACTACGAAACCCTATAAACCTGTTTATATTAAAGATACCATATAAATTAAGAAAAGGCATAGTTTTGTTATAGTTTTCGTCTCGAAAGTTAGAAAAAACGAAAACGAATTCATCATTCCATTAAATTTTCCATTCCATCAAAGCTACAAGATGAAATCACGACTATAAATACGGCACATTTTCTCGGCAAAAATATGAGAGTGGCTGAGACCGTGACATAACAAAGTCATAGTGCATCCCGGTGCCTCTCAAAGAATTGACCACATTTATTATGAACGTTCCGAAGACAGTTACAAATGAGCACGTCAGTAGTGGAAATAATGCACTCTGTTGCACAGATTAATATTTTTACCTTAAAATAGAACATTTCTGCTATGCTCGACTGTGAGGGATCGTCATACACTTTTGGCTGGGTATACAGAAGACTCTTTATATGATTGCCAATTTGTGATAGTGATTTGAGATTGTGTTGGATTCATATTTTTTTAGTTGTGTTTGACTGTGGATGGTTATAACAGTAGGAAAAGAGTCAAATAAACGATGGCCGGATTTTATGAAAGCTAGGTTCTGTCTGCGACTTCATCCGTCAAACGTCACCCGCTCGGGCTATTACGTCGTTTTCTCTTACCGTTCTTTCTGACTTTTTTTCCGAATTCCACAAGTATCCCAACAACAGTTTAAACGTTCGAGTTAAATCGTTTATTTGGTGCATACAAAAGACATAACACAGCATACAAAGCACAATGAAACAATCACTACATGAACGTGTTTACAAATTAGCGAACTAGGTACAAGGTGGCAATATACAAAGACGAAAAAAAGAATAGACGAAGACATAAATATAGTGATGCCATTTTAGGCTGTGACACTAATTTAAAATTTAAATGAAATAACGTGCGGTGGAATGCAAATCGGTCCAGCCGTTCTCATACGATGTGTGTACCAAACTACCAACGCAACAAACACAGCCTTTTTATTTTTAACCGACTTCGAAAAGGAGGAGGTTCTTAATTTATATTTGTTTTTTTTTGTGTATTTGTACCCCGATATCGCCTTCAATTGTAGATGGATTCCGAATATACTTCAGCAGTAATCTTAATTTTTATTTACTTTGCTTCGGTAGTTTTTGCGCTAGCCTCGATAATATGTTTCTAACCCACTTTATGTATGTAAATATCTTGATGACATTCTGCTGCTTTCTGTCACTGTTGTTTACATAGCAAGTAGTCATATACGAATTAGTGTGGGGTAAGTATGTACCTTATAGGTTGTTATTTTTTTAGTTTTTCATGAATTAGTATTGAAATTAATCGTAATAACATCCTACACGATCAACAGTATGGTTTCACCAGAGGACGTTGCACAACCGACGCCGGTGTCACCTTATTAAAACACATCTTTACCGCATGGGAAGAGGCGCAAGATGCAATAGGTATCTTTTGCGACCTATCCAAGGCGTTTGATTGCGTGAATCACGAAACACTTCTCTTGAAACTCGGGCATTACGGACTGGGTGAACTTGCGCTTAGCTTGGTAAAATCGTACTTGAATGATAGACTGCAGCAAGTTCAAATAAACGGTGTGAATTCCTTGGGCTTAAAAGTCAAAATGGGTGTACCGCAGGGCTCAATATTGGGTCCGTTCCTCTTTTTAGTATATATAAATGATCTACCTCATTTACTTAAAAACCGACTACAAATGGTGTTATTTGCTGATGACACATCACTGATTTTTAAAGTTAAGAGACATGCACAGGAGCTTGACGACGTAAATAACGCTATAGTTAAGGTCCATAATTGGTTTACTGTAAATAATTTGGTATTAAATGGAAAGAAAACTAAATGCATAAGATTCACGTTACCGAATGTTAGAAGTAGTGAATGTCACGTTGTATTGAATAAGGAGATACTAGAATTCGTCGATCAGACGGTTTTCCTGGGGATCACGCTTGACTCAAGGCTACAGTGGGGTCCTCACTTAACATCACTTGCAGGGCGGCTAAGTTCTGCCGCTTACGCTGTTTGGAAGATCCGTCAATTAACAGACGTGGATACCGCAAGACTGGTCTATTTTAGTTACTTTCATAGCATCATGTCTTACGGTATTTTGCTATGGGGACGTGCTGCGGATATTGAGTCGATCTTCATTCTGCAAAAGAGGGCTGTCAGAGCCATCTACAACCTACCCAGACGCGAATCTCTCAGGGAACTGTTCAAAACAATTAACATCATGACGGCACCTTGTCAATATATCTTTGAAAACATTATGTACGTTCGTAGAAATCTACATCTTTTTAGTAAGATAAGTGACAGGCACAATTTTAACACTAGAAATAGGAACAAATTAGATCAACCACGTTTCAGGTTGTCTAAAGTACACACTTCTTTTATGGGGTACTGTGTAAAATGTTATAATAAAATACCAGCCGATATTCTTGAACTAAATGAAAAGAAATTTAAATTATGCATTAAACGCACACTATGTAGACAAGCATATTATAAGTTAGATGATTATATTGTTGATAAAAATGCTTGGCTTAATGCTGGTCCAACTCCACAGTCACCTGGGCTTGCTATTTAAAATTTTCATATTTGGAAGAGATGCTTCCCTTTTTTATGTTTTCTGACATTATGAACATTTCTGTTACTATTACCTATTTTTATTTTCTGACATTACGAATAAGTTTTTATTTTTACTGAATCAAGTATTATTTATTAAAATTTCAAAAGATATTAAATATTTTTCTTTCTTTAGGAAATCAAATTTTATTAATTTTTCAAATACATTGCAAACTATAATTTTGTATAATTTAGAAGCATTTTGTTTAAAATTTGTAAATGTGAGTATAATGCATCCGTATAATAATTATGTTGTTATGATGTACGTTGACTTGAAAAAGCGTGGCAGTTGAGAGTATGTCATGCTCACTTAAATGTCTTGCTGATGGTGGCGTGTGTGTTGGATCATTCGGTTCCCTACAAAATGGTTGAGCTGGATGGTGCTGATCCACGCGTCAAGTTCGTGAACGGGCGCCGTCGGTTGAGACTGGTCATCTCCTAACTTCCATGGCTAATTTTAAATCTTATATTTAGAATTGTTTTTTTTTTTACATTGTTCTCACATATAGAAGCAACAAGAATAATGTTCCCAAGTTTTTGTAAAACTTAACATGATTAAAAAGAGTGTCCATGGAGTTTCTTGCCCGTTCTTCTCCATAGAGATCTACGTTTTGGAATGGGCAACTAGCTTCAACTTTCTGACAATTCAAAAGTGCCTGAAAATGGTTTAATTGAAATAAATGCTTTGAGTTTTGAGTTTGAATGCGACAAACGTTGTAACAAAAAGAAATTAAGTGCCGCCACCATTTTGTTTGTCATGCCGCCGGTGGTGTACATGCCGCCGGTGTCTTCATGATGTTTTCTTCACCATTTTGAGAGCAGTGGTGTGATTAAATAATTTACACGAAGTAAAGAGCCTGTCTGTGTTTGAACTTATAAGTCACGGCCGTTACCACTAGACGATCAATACCCTTAATTCTCATCGTTGAATGAAAGCATAAACAGGCAGTTTTGAACTGTCAAAAAGCAGATCAGTTAGTCGGAAAGTTGAAGCTAGTTGCCCATTCCAAAACGTAAATATCGCTATGGAGAAAAACGACCAAGATACTCCAAGCGCACTCTTTTAAAACAAGGTATTACAAAATCCTGGGTACACAGTTCTAGTTGCTTTTATGTGTGAGAACAATCACATCAAATCCGGAGTGTTGAACAATAGACATACGTGCTTCCTTTGAATTCTAGTGAATAAATACTCAACTCATACTTCATCGACTATAATAAAGTCTTTCGTATCTGCGAGTTTTTCAAATGGACTCACAATTGCCATTTGCACTCCATTCACGGCAGAATATGCTAGAATATTATAATATCTAAAATGTTTATAATTAAATTTAATTGGAAGTTCCAAATACGCAGTACCTACTTTTTATGTGTTATTTATTTTTGTAAATTGGTGAATACCTAACACTTAAATTTTTGCCTTATTTAGTGGACTCGCACGAATTTACACGCCCGAATAGAGTCGTCACTTTTAAATAATATACAATTTTGGCGACCCGCACGAAGGTAATTTGTTTGTGGGCGCATCGAAAATTCCAGAAATACGTATACGGTATTGACACGTTTTATATTTAATGTGTGTACTTAATAAAGTTAGTGTACTTTTCCTTTGGAATTAATATATTATATATGTGGGTAATGATTTATGCCACGTATGTAATCTATTAATTCGAAAGTACTTCTGACGATGTCTTGAACCGTCTTTTCGAAAAAATAAAAATAGAAAACAGCACTCGGAAACAAAATTCTTTTCACCGTTACTTTTTAAAAAGAATGTTTAAACGTAGAAAATACGATACTTCCATTTTAAATACTGGCGTTAGAATGATTCCACTTGCTCGCTCGTTGCATATGCAGGGCGTCTGATAAAAAGTGAAAAGTACACAATGGTATGGGCTGCGTTCAAACCGCTCCACGCCGTGCCGGACGAATACCGATACAGTTCCATCGACTATGGTCGTGAGAATTTTGCTTTAACTTTTCATATTTCAGTATTTCATTTTTACGCTTCAATATTTAATGTTGAATATTGCTGAAGTATTGGGGATTTGTTTGTATGTTTTTGTGTCTTTAGATCGGATTAGGTTTATCCTTCTAAATCTTATAAATGTGAAGTTTATATGCTTAATTGTTTTAATGTTTAAAAGATTGGATGTTTTTGTTACTCAATCACGCAAAAACAGCACACAGATAGTTTATAACATGGATTAACACATACGATACTTTTCATCTTGCTAGTACGATCTTGCGGGATAATTTCTGGCTTCAGCGCGGGCCGCGGGCAGCCACTGGCCGTAACTAGTTTGTAAATAAAGGACTGCTATTGATCAGAAAGCCCCCGTCAGTTTGACAATAAAAATAAATGTAAACTTAGGTTAGAAATTCAAAAACTCTTTAAAATAATCACGATTTTAAACAATCAAAAAACACTTTAGGACAGTAGAGCTTAAATCATTATAGTTTTTTCTTATTGCTTTTTATACCGTGTTAATTGATTGCTTCGAAGATTGGTTTGGAACATATATAAGTACGGATATACCCCATTTTGCAATGAAGTAAATATCTATTATATGTATATCTATATCTGCAGTTTACTTTCATCATCATCATCATCATTTCAGCCGAAGGACGTCCACTGCTGGACATAGGCCTCCCCCAAGCTCCGCCACTTCGACCGGTTCTGTGCTTCCCGCATCCAGCGGACTCCTGCGGCCCTCACAAGGTCATCGGTCCACCTTGTCAGTTTACTTTGCATCTCATTAATTGAAAATAAACAATTACTCAGTTACAATAACAGTAATAAACTCAAAAGCGGAAATACAGACCTGGCTTTTCTCTCCGCGCAGCGATTCAAACTGACCCTTCGGTTGGCAGTCGTCGTTTATTTTTTAAGAACGCGATCTAATTTTTCTCGATTCTCTTGCGAATGCTGGCTGGCGGGTTTCATGGCTTCTGACAACTGTATCGGAACGGTCATAATTGGGGAAAAAATAAAATGTGTAGGAGGCCGTTAAACCTATCAATATTTCGTTGACTATTGAACTTCGAAGATATCTGATGAAAGCGTGGACTGACTAGACGGGTCCACTCAATCTGTGTGATTCTTTCCTCAAAAGACCATTTCAGACACCCAATCTATATGATCTTCACATGATGTGACCAAGAGTATGTTTGGACTTTAAAAGAGACTGGACCTCTGAGTTTGTTTCGGTCTTTCTTTTCAGAGTAGTCAGACAGGAAACGCCGACCTCATCTAGTTTTTAAAATATGATTGACGTGTAAAAGTGTTTGTACAAACCAACTTACAAAAAAAAACATTTTCCAAATAAAAAAGAACCGACTTCGGGAAAAACACTAAAAAATGAAAAATAACTGTAATTTCGGGAGTCGGTGACTATGGATATGTATTTAATTTTTTTGTCACCGCCTTCCGAAATTAATGTAATTTTTCACTTTGTAGTGTTTTTCCGGAAGTCGATTTTTTTTTTTTTTTGGAAAAAGTTTTTATTTTTCACTTTTTAGTTAGAGTACCTACCTCACACCAATTCGAAATTTCATCATCCTTCGGGTTAAAACAATGCATATTTATGCGATAGCAGCAATCGCGGTTGATTTGTTGTAATTTATTTAAGAGTTCCGTTGTCTGAAATGCATCATCAGATCTGTATGAAATTTAAATGGGACCATTTCGGAATAAACCCCTTTCGAACAAAAACAGATTTTTGCAAATTCGTCTATATATGACGGAGCTATGCCCAAACATCCTACCACTCCTAACCGTTAAAGAGTTGTACTTTCCTTCATCAGCTCAGCGTCTGGATATGATGATGACCATACGCAAATGTCTCAATAGCTTCAGAAAATAAATATGAAAAACATTGTTAATGCCTATAACATTTGAGGGTTGCCCTCGATTTCCCTAGGATTCCATCATCAGATCCTGACTTGGTGCCAATGGGACCAACTCAGGAGTAAACTCTTTTGATTAAAAAAAGAATTTTGATTATCGGTCCACAAACGGGGGAGAAATCGATGTACATACATTTAAAAAACATTACATACAGTCGAACATAGAACCTACTCCTTTTTAAAGTCGGTTAATAAAAGCATTTATTATTTATCAGGGACTTCCATATCTATACACCTTAAGGACTATTTTTGCTTGCAGCGCTAGCGGTAGGTGTAGTCAAGGTCACTTCGTGTGGAGCCTCAGTACATTTTACGAAAAAAAAAAACAATATTAAATCGTTTAGTGTTTAGAACGACAGTTTAAAACTTTTCAAATCCGTTTTGCATCTAAACTCAAGACTTAAAGAAAAGACTTCTATTTAAGACTCCAAGTGAACTATACCTATTTATTATGTGCTTTTATTATACAAGGCCAATGGCCGATGGGGCCGAGGTTCTGGAGTTTGGACCGCGTACCGGAAGACGTAGACTTGGAAGGCCTCCCACAAGGTGGACCGATGACCTTGTGAAGGCCGCAGGAATCCGCTAGGTGCGAGAAGCACAGAACTGGTCGAAGTGGAGGAGCTTGGGGGAGGCCTATGTCCAACAGTGGACGTCTTTCGGCTGAAATGATGGTGGTGATGATGATTATATAAGGTGTAACAGAATAGATACAAGACCTGAAAGTAGTTTATTCCTAATTGATCACTAAATCAGTTTCAGTACCTAACTATTAAACATGGGTATTAAAAAAAAAATACTTTAAAAAAAATTACCCTACCTACCGCCGATTGTACCAAACAAAATTCAAGCTAATTTCAAGGCAATAAGGCACAATTTGAAATGCATAAAGTAATAATAGGGTCAACACGTTTTTCTTTAACATAACAGCTAGCTTAAAAAAAGAAAGTGTTGGTAAGTAACGTCATTGTATGTATTACACTCGTACTTTTAACTTAATTCTCTAATTGTATGAGGTCTTGCGTTAATTATGTTACATGTTGTCATCTGCCTAGCCTTTTCCCAGCTAGGTTGGGTCAGCTTCCAGTCTTACCGGATGCAGCTGAATACAAGTATTTTACATGGAACGACTGACTATCTGACCTCCTGATATAAAATACCCCTTGGTAAGACTGTCTGTCAGACTCTCGGACTTCTGACAACCCGTAACGACTGTAAAAGATCCACATATGGATATGACAGCCGCTAGCCGGGACCAACAGATTATATGTTACATATTGTATGGGATAAATAAAGTGTAGTAAAATGATTGGTGTAAAACAATATTAAAATTATTGAGGCAAAAAAATCAATAATGGAAATAATTAATACAATGGCTCTCGATGTCGATAGCGCTCTGTCAAAGAGACCAAGCACAAAGCGTGGTTGACAGAAGGTTTCAATTCAATTGAATTCTTGTTTTTCAATCCATTAAGCTGCAGAATGCTTGTATAATAAAAATAAAAGGCTTGACTGCGCTTTGCTAGGTAAATTGATATGCAATCTTATTAATTAATCGTAAATGGCATGTTTTACCGACTGTAACTGGTGGATATTTTTAACGTTCATTGATATTTATAAATTAATATTGCATAATTTTCAAAAAAAATTGCCACAATAAAGCTACTGAATAGACGTTTATGAAAAGTATTATTCAACATAAAACTTTAAGTCATCCTGAAACATAAAATTAGGGCGGGAAAAGAAAAACAATGTGGATGCCAATTCCATAAAACTCGGTATTAAGGCAATAGTGACCAGCGGGCCCAGTGCGGGTTGGTAGATGTCACGTCATGTCTTTGAAGTTTTGGTCCTAAGACATCTGCTTTCCTCGTGATATTTTTCTTCACCGTTTTAAGGGCAGTGGTTTTTTATTATTTTATCCTATACTAACAAGAACACAGTTCTTAATAATTTGATTACAATCTAGCATAAGACTAATAAGCAATTGTAATTAAAATATTTATTTTACGTGACCCTTATTTTCATCCTACTTAATATTATAAATGTGAAAGTTTGTATGTTTGGTTGTTTATTACTCAATCATGCAAAAATTGCCGGATGGATTTGGGTGAAATTGGGCACACAGATAGTATACTTTTTATCCCGGTAGTACGTTCCCGCGGGATCATTTCCGACCTCTACACGGGTGAACCGCTGGTAAAAGCTGGTTGTTAATATTAGTGTTGATTCTAAGACGTTTCTTCCTTCCTCGAGACGTTTTCCTTCACTGCTTCACTGTTTTTAGAGCAGTGGTGATGAAATTATTCACACAAAGTAAAGTGCTTACCTGGGTTTGAACCCACGACCTGCATCTTGTAACTCGGGCCCGTTACCTCTGGGTCTGCGTCACTGCTCTACGTTCATATTGACGAATTATTAACAGTAACCACGTATTATTTAATGAGAATTTCACATATAACTATACTCCATTTGAAATAAGATTAGACACTTAAACAAACCTTTTTTACAGTCCGTTCAACCGGTTTTGGTTTATATTCCGTAGGCATAAGGATGGCATTAAAAGCTAAAGAAGTGGTTACAATACCAACTGTTTATTGCAGATGCCGTTTATCATGCTAGCAACGCAATAGAAGTCAAAATCAGTTGAACGGACTGTAAAAAAGGTTTATTTAAATGTCTAATCTTATTTCAAACGGAGTATACAAGCTAGATAATCTAAATGTCGCCTAAAACGTTCAAGTCTCGATGCCGTGTCTACGTGAAATACGCAATATCCAATATTGAAATACCAAATCGCAACCGACAATATTGAACTTTGAAACTAACACAATTCAGTGGAAACGGAACTTTGTGTAATTGGATTGAGGTTTATTGTTGCAATGTTTCATCGGCATGCGGTGGTTTGGACGATGCAGTTATATTGTCCTATTATTTTACAGGGTCAATTTAAATTATCTAGTTAAACTTCGCTAACGTTATGGATATCGATATCGTAACAAGATAAAACAATAATTTAATTAATAAAATGATTTTATTTGTGAGGTTATCGACCACAGTTAAAGTTATCAATTAAAATATCAAACAATATTTAGAATATAATAGAATAGAAAACATTTATTCGACACAGACACAACACAGCAGCAACAAACATATAAAAAAAAGAAAGAGAACAATAAACTTAACAATAAACATAACAATAAAATTGCAGTAAAATTGTGCTGAGCGTGCCCATACCGAAAGGGTTACCATCTCAGCATTTGCTGGGCGTTAGACACCCAGCGCTGGTTTTCAGTTGGCACCCCGCAGCGACACACGGACGCAGGCAAATAAAATAGATACATAGGTACTTGAATATTAGTAATAAAAATGTTTATGAATACGTAAATAAATAATGTAAAAGATTTTTTTGTTTGTGTTAATTTCACAGACTTACATATCCTAAATCTTTTTTCTTTTGTTTTGTCGTGCTTAGATTTGACCCGCCATTTGTTGCATGAACACGTTTGAGCCACATGAATACCTACGTATAATTTTGCAAATACAGACACCGAAGATACAAAATATTAAAAAAAAAACTGAAGAAATAAATAATGTTCGCAGATTTGATTTTAAAATTAATGCGTATCGTTACCTAAACATGCCAATGTTTAGGTAACGATACGCATTAATTTTAACGAACCAAAGAAAACATTTTTTTCTATTCATACTTCAAGTAACAAGAATAACAGCGGTCGTAGACCCCAAAGAAAACCATTATAAATCTTTCAAACATTTCCTCGCGTCTGTATTCTAAAAACGGATCGAGTACTTTTCTAATACTGTTGACTGACTTTATTCCGTAGACTTACAAAGCGCCAGTTAACTTTAGACTCAAGCGGGATGGGCGCGCCCGTCCCGACCCCCGCGCTGTTCCGTTCTCGCCACCGACGCGTCATCGCTTACGTCACCCGAGCGAATTCTCAAGTTAACTATTGCTGGTTTACCTAACTACCAAATCAATGATGGCGCGCACACTATCGACAAACCATCCATCCATGCTAACAAGTAAAATTAAATTAAATGCTTTTACCAATTGGCATACCATTTACCAAGATCGCATGGTGGGAGGATTTTTGAAGCCACGAGTCTATGTCAATAAGCCTCAGACTCTTAAAGAGAATATCCGTCAAGAATGCGTGGACCTATCCCCAGAAGTTCTGACAAAAGTAATGGAAAATGCCATACTTAAATTGGGCCTGTATGGTCATCAATTGTAGCGGAGCGTCGGCCACTTAGCCGGTGTACAATACAAGTACTACTTTTCACGATCACTTAGTTGTTTTTGTTTTTTCACCTAAAGATAGTTTGATAACACATATTTTTTTCTTTTCTCTATACACATACACACCACCTGAACAACTTTCACAGTGAATGTGATCTATTTTTAACACTATTATCAACGATAAAACCCTAAATACATGCTACCCTAGCTAACAATCAAAACAAATAATGGCGATCTATCTGCCTTTGTTTTATAATCTGAGGGCAGCGGAATATAAACAATACGACAAATAAAAAAATGTTTGATTATGTAAGGACAATTCAATGAAACAATGCTACTTTTTAAATTAGTTGCATAACCGACTTTGTTCGGAAAACTTCGGTAAAGTTTCGTAATTCGTCGTGTCAAAAGCCACTGACTACCCTGTAGGTACGGTTGTGTGCGTTATTTGTTACATTGTGTGCCGCGTATGTATAGAAAAGCACACCCAATAAATTTGCATGACCACGAGAACACACTTTTAAACAATAAGACATGAATAGTTTGTGTCTCTCCTGAGGCGCTGGTGCATCGCAATGCGAAGTTGCGTCAAATTTTACGAACAAAGGCATAGTATCGATGGTACTAATGATACCACCGACGCTCGACAGGTGGAGCCGATTTATGAATAAAGATTTTTTTTATTTATTGATATTATAATAATATTATTAGTTTTGGTTTTAAATATTGATTTGATTTAGGTAAGGTAGGCTTCTATGGGCTCTCTTTCTGCCTTTATGGACTGCTCGCTACTGCCTACATTGCCAGTATAATCTAACTACGCATTGTACAAAAACGTCGCAGCAGCTAAAACTGGAGATGTATAAAAACTTGATATGTCGTCGTATGTAGGTAAATTAATATGAAAGTCAAATAAAATTAAGATTTATGTTTTCTCACTCAATTTATTAATGTATAATCATCTTATAATTATCTATATCTATTGTTGCTTAATAAAACTTTTTTTTTTTTTTTTGTAAAAGGAGTCAAGGGTTCAAGCTGAAAACCAGCGCTTAGGAACACGTTAGGATCACCCAAGCATAATGCTGACACTTAAACCTTTTGCTTCCGTGATTATAGTTTTGTGTATATGTGCACCTACTACTAAGCTGTAATACCCGAACAATAAACTGTATTCTATTCTATCTCAATGTTTCATGAAGACGTTTAAACCTTGCGAGATAAACAAACTGTACATTTTCTAGTGCCCAATTGTTTCCTGTGGAAAGTGGCTGCATGAAAATACAAGGTCGTATAAGTTTCTGAGCTCGGATACTCAACTAGCTGATCACCTTGTTCAGTATAGGAATCGGTTTATTGGGATCAGATATTGCTGAGAACATTGAAAAATGCAGTCTTCTTTGTTATGGGTTTGAAAAGATATCTCATGTAGATATTAATACTTTGTATTATAGACTTTGCCTTTAGGCATTCTGCTGTGACACAAAGCCGTGGATATTTAAAATGTTTTTGGTCTTCGAAAACGAGCTTTCGAGCAATTCACCAATGCTAGAGTTCCTCTGAGATTTTTTTAAGACGGTATTCACACGGTGGTATCGCAATTCATCTTCGCCAACATCTTATGACATATATTAGGCAAAATACACACATAAACATTAAAAACAGTGAAAAAGGATATCCCCAAGCCAAAAAAGAAGCTTGTTATAAATGACAAGCTCTTTTTTGATAGATTAGCCGTTTAATGCATTTAAGCTAAAGTACAATTCAAACTTTGTTCAAAGAAATACTATTCAATCAACGACAACTAAAACGTTAAGGATAACAGTTTGTCGTTGTGATTAAATCGAGATAATTTGTCTGTTCTTTCACCAGAATTAACTTAACTATTGATAGGTTGTATGAGTTTATATAGATGCTTATTTAATTTAACTGTTCAAGTAAGTAAATTAATTTTAATTTTATTATTGACAAAATCTATTAATTGCAATGATTTTTGATGAATTGTACTGTATGTAGTTAGCTAGCGACCTCGACAATTGATCATATTATTAATGCCAGAGCAACCGGCAGCAAGTTCGTCGTGCTCACTTAGATGTCACTGCTTGCGGTGGCGTCGGATGTTAGGTTGCCTCCTTCCCTCAAATATGGCGAAGGGGGCAATGCCTGATTTGCGTCATGCTTCTGAACATGTGCTGCTTGTAGTGGCAAATCGTATTGCTGACCATGGTTTTGTTACTGTTATTAGTAATTAACTGTTATTTTTTACTCTAAAAATCCTAGTGTAATATTTGTTACTTCAAGTCACAGCTATATGAACATAATGCAGTATTGGAAATGTAAGCGGACATGCCCTGAATGCCAGAGGCTTATATTTAGGTATTAAGTTATTGTTTACGTTTATTATTATTTAATTTGTTTTGTTGGTAGGTACATATATTGGCGTGTGCTAGCTGACATATGGCAAGTAATTTAATTTAATATTTTGTGTTTCGTAATGTTAATTGCTTACTATTGTAAAGAATCAAGTTCTTCTAACTGAACAGACAGCTGTGCTGCTGGGGAGTTTGTTGCGCCACGTATTCTTCCCAGCTAAAGCACTTGGAAGTGGAGGACTGTCTGATGAAATTTTTACGTTCAAAAAGTGCTGTTTTTCTTCTTCGTCTTGTTGAATAAATGACTTTTGACTGGATTTGATATATTTTCAGCATTTAACGTCTTTCAAATATGTATGTACAATACCTCATCCCATTCATGCTTACGCAGATATTCATTTCTGGAATAGAACAATATTTTTTCTCCTCTTATCAATTACGTCCCATTGTTTCTGTTCATCATCTCTCTCTACATTCTGTTACAATAAAATAACAGCCGATATTCGACAAACCCACTCGAAAACATATTGTTCCAAGCTGTTTTCTGTCCACTCCAAAACACTATAAACTACAATAAAGGTTCAAATTCAATAAAAACAAATAAATATTTACACGTTTCGAATAAAAGGATCGTACCAGGTAGGGTTTTGTAGTTTCTGCCTACCCCCATGAGAACAAAAAAAAAACGTGCAAAAAACGAAAAGCAAAGTGAAAATACGCGAATACAAACTGCACGAGAATACAGGTGTCTACAGACTTAGATGCTTATTTTATTCACGTTGATGTAATCTTCTGTCTCCCCTTTTATTGGTACTCGGCGGTCCGTAGTCTAGTAAAAGATCGCCGAACGCGTAACGCGATACTCAAACATTAATGGATTTTGTAGTCGACAGAATTCTAGCTGTTAACATATGTATTGATTCGAAATCCAAACTTTGTTGAGACCACTAGTATCGAAAAAGTGTCTGAAACGTGGCGTTTATTTCGATTAGTTTTTGTTCAGTTTGTTCCTGTTCATTCGTCGACTGGTTTAATAGGTATTGTTTTTAAATATTTGTCACAATAGTCTGCCTGTTTGTTTTTATGATTCGTTCCTTTTTTATATGGCGTTAAACGTTTTAGCTATATCTACAATAACCAGTTCTTTTATGTAATAATATGGAAGAATTGTAATGAGCAGGTAGGAAATAAAAACCTAGCATATTTTCTTTAGCTCTAAAGTGAGCATTTCGCATGAGTTACTTCCATCAAACTTTTGTAACAGTTATGAATCAAAGAAGGTTTAATGATGGATATATTGACTGAACAAACAAGATACTTTGACAGTCTTCGACGGCACGGTTGGCGTAGTGGTTAAGCGATTAACTGCTGCGTTGCGTGTCGCGGGTTCGATTCCCGCACGGAACAAATATTTGTATGACCTACAAATAATTTTTCTGGGCCTGGCTGTTTGTGTATATGAGTTTAAATGTTTGTAAACGCACCCACAATACAGGAGAAATTCCTAGTGTGGGGCAACGTTTTTAAAAAATAAATAAAATAAAAACAAAGAAAAGTCGGTCTAAACTTACGAAAAACAGTTTTTTTTCCGGTATATGTTATCCGTTTATCATACGTAATTATGTAGTGTAGGTATCAAGGCATAAGGGAAATAAATTTAAAATGAGATCTGAGTCTGAGATCTGAGTCTTAGATCTAAGTCACGATCTGTTTCCGCGGACCAACCGCGGATGGTTGACCATCTTTACACACCAAGACCCCTCCGTGCCCCGGAAAGCACGTTAAGCTGTTGGTACCGGCTGTCATTCGTGGATCTTTGACAGAAGAAATCGGCATGTTCTAGAACCAAATACTCGAACACATGTGACATCTACCAACCCGCACTGGCTCCGCGTGGCACACTGTGGCCCACATAGAGAGGGCTTGTGTCATGACGCTGATCATGCATGCACAGATCAAACAAAGTGTCCGAAAACCGAGGGTCAGAAAATGCAAACTGTTTAAAAGCACATTCTCTGGTTCAAAGAAATTTTCGTTAGACCTTTGGCATAGCAACCCTTCGGGGAAATTAGTTCTATGCAGCTGTTACAGGTAACTAGGTAAGCAGATAGTTCATATTTTATTTTTGAGAAAGGAATTCAATGTAATTATTATTGATACAGTTCACTACAATCATCATCGGCCTAACCTTTTCTCAACTGTGTTGAGGTCAGCTACTCCGGATGCAGCTGAATACCAGTATTTTACATGGAGCGACGGTCTATTTGACCCCAAAAACCCAGTTACTGGGTAATACGATACCTCTTGGTAAGACTGGTTGTCAGGTTATAAGTATTGTTTCGGGCATCTGACAACCCGAAACGTTTGTCAAAAATCCACGATTGACAGTCGGGACCAACGGAATCACGTGCTTTTCGAGGCCCGAAGCAGCCTAGGTATGTAAAGATAGTCAAATATCCACGGACCAACAGCGGCAAGCGTAGAACCGTACGGCTGTTATTACGTGGTTATTACTTAGCAAAGACTATAAAACCACACTCTATGTTACTTAGCCACAAGCTCAAGTTCATTACAATATAAAATAAAATAAATATATCTTCGTAAACCCACTCCCTGCCATTGATACTAAGTATTTAGTAACAGACGTCTACACATGGTACTGCACCGATGATCATTAAATGTAAATAGGTACTATGTGGCAGGGTTTGTAAGAATAAATTTGTACGTTTCCTGGCAGACGATAAGGTTCAGTATTGGAGAACACAGTTTTTAAATCTGGATTAGGCACAGTATATTTGTGTGCGTGTGTTCGCAATGTTCGTTCAATGAGAACCATTTGAACTGCACAACAGAACTGAAATGAAAAAGAAAATACTGCATGCAATTTATTCGACCGGATTCAGGAATTGAAATAAATCCGATTTGTTGGAAACGAAGGCGGTCGTCCGTTAAAAAAAAAAACAGATATTTGATTAAAAGCTATGTGGGTTTTGTTGGATTATATAAGGTAGTTTGTTTAGTTGGCTTTGTGAACGTTGCCGTTGGTTGGCTACAGACGGGTTTGAGGCACACGCAGACTCGATTAGATTTTGTGATTCCCTCCTTAGTAAACTTTGTGTACACCAACTTGTAATTTGATATTATATTTCTGACAACAAACAGCAGTATAAATACAATCATCTCAACACTTAGTCACTATAAGTAGTATATACACTACTAACGACGTTATCCACAAATTGTTATACAAAATAGCTAGCTTTTAAAGACAATATCGATTCAACTGAATCTAGTGTAATTTATAGTTGCATTATAATAGTATGCAACTATGTATATTATAGTTATTATTAGGTAGAAAAAGAAAAACAAAGATACAAATTATTATTTAAAAAAAATTTTTTTTGGACTTCAATGTGTGACCCATTTGCAACAAGATCTATATTTTTTCAATTATGTGTGTCTCTTTTGACTTATGCTTGATTTTCACGAATAACAAAACGGGGAAGTTATAAAAAAATGTTTATTATAAAAAATATAGGCCCCGGATTTAGATAGACTATACCTATTCGAGATTTACAGACATTTAAACTTCGCCATCATCAAATAATAGATGAGGGTGTATACGAGTATATCTATTACCGTATCTCCTGCTATGTGTTCAATGCACCAGTCCAGCGACGCGTTAGTGGATGGTCAACTTTACTCCTTCTTTCTCTGTTCTCGCCATAATAGGGAATATGCATGTAATTAAAAACTCTTTTGTTACTTAAAAACTAAAACATGCATTGTAAAAAAATACAGCAATTGGTTTCTTGACTCCTATGTCAAGAAACCAATTGCTGTATAAAAAAAAAGCGTTCCAAATTTTTCAATTTCTTATTTTATGTTACGTTTTTCGAAATAACGGAACGCAAATACGTCTTCGAAAATGCCGAAAATGAAAGTGACCTCAAACGGCATGTGAGTAAATATATTTATTTTTATTAACAAACTGTTTGAATTCTCAGCAAGGTAAATTTGTAATTGTGATTTCTGCTTGAACTAAGCACCAAAATAAATTAATTTACATGATTTGGGGCTAAAATAGAAATGTAAGCAAAAATTTTACTTTTGTTTTATTTTATTTGGGAAACTTACAGCTAACATAAACAATGTTATTAAACAATATGAAGCTGAAGGCCATTTTAATACTTTTCCTGGATTTATATTAACGTGCTTCGCTGATTAAGAGAAAAATAAAACATGCATATTCCCTATAAATTAAGACGATGACGTCTCGCGTCACCTTATACTCGATCTTTAGGCACGCCTATCTGACGCTGACTCTGGCGTTAAAGGCAGGCTAAGAGACCGTCAGTCTAATTACATTACTAATCTATCGCTAGCAAATCTCAGCTGATAAGATATTGAACTCTACGGTCAAAGCTAGCTGGTAACAGCTTGGATTAACCAAGCCAAGTATATGAGGAATTCTTCGATCTCAGTTGCCTTACGATCCGCTGCAGTAAACTTAAAATGAGATGACCCGGACTTCTTTTGGAATTTCTCTCAAAGATATATACGTTGGACGACGAAATTAATTCTGATGACGGAATTAATGGTATGTGGGATATGCTGAGTAGGTATCTACGTACTACTTGAAATCGGATGGAGATATGTGATGTACTTTCTTCAATAGTTATGCAAACTAAGGATTTTTGCTGTAGGGATAGACAAGTAAACAAATCAGTTCAGAACTGTAACTGTTATACAGTAATAATCATTTACCGTAGATTAATAGTAGTTTATGAAACTGCTTAACCGAGTGCGAGTTAATGTTAAGCCTGAGCCACATCTGCTCGACCTGCGGCGCGGCGCGTGCGGTGCGGCGTACACGCGCACCCCGCGGCGCACGTAGATGTCCACACCACCCCCGCGGCTGCCGCGCAAGATACGCGCGCGCGTCACGTGCCGCAGCCGTTAGCCCGGCACTGTGGGCGTGCGACCCTCCTCTCCCTGGTTGAGCCATGTCTCATTTATAGCCATGATGTCTACCGAGAGGCTATCCATAGCAACTAAGAACTCCTCGTGGCGCGAACCTAGCGACCCTGCATTAAATAATCCAACTGTTAGATTTCTTGTCTTGTTCATTTTTGTAAATAATGGTGTATAATAATGATATGTTTATTGTAGATAGTATCGAATGTAGTCTTATGTATTATAGAGTTTTACATTATAACGCGATGTGTAAATATATTGAAACACATAGTGTTATGAGTAATTCGTAATTCAAGTGTTGAATATATTGCCAGAAAAAACTTAGTCAGCCAAATTGTAATAATATAGAAAGTTCGTAAAAATAAAGATATCATAATAAAAATTGAAGACGTGAAAATATTGAGCGGAAGTGTGATACGTATAAAATGTACATAAATAGTTATCTGTAGGGCAGCTGGGCCACTAAAAGAAACCAAACTGTAATGAGACAGGAAAACAGCTGGCCTCGCAAAAGTCAAACTTAAAAATCTAAGTATAAATAAAACAGATAAAGATAAAACAGGTATAGATGCTAATTACTGGTTTACAGTAACTTTATACAAAGTACTGAGATTGTCAGGGGTCAGGAAATCAGACATCCTTTGCAGTAGCCACCTCACAACCAAAAACTTGCGCAAGGTCCTCCTCTGAGCGGATACAGTGCGTGGGCTTGCCTTCACCCTGCTTAGCCAGAATGCGGCCGAATTTAGTCCACGTATACCTCCACCCGAGACGGCTGCCAGCTTCACGCACCAAGTAAAACAAATGCTTGTTAGTTTTGGTGAGCCTCTCGTTCAGAAAGAAGCGACGCGAGGGTGCGGATAGTCCTAGATCCGCGGTGGTGGCACCGCGTCGCACGCGTGCGCTCTGCAGCAGGTCGTCGCGCAGTGCGCGCTGCGTCAGGCGCACCACGATGCGCTGCCCGCGCGCTGTCGCCGCAGTTGCTCCCCCTGGGCTCACTCCTCCGACGGGACTCGCGCCGCCCGCAGAGCCCGTGTGTGCCTCTCGCTCGGCTCGCAGGCCCACTCGTTGCGCGAACACTATGTCCCGTTTGTCTTGAGTCACCCCCAGTTTTGCTGCCACCAGCCGACGGTGTGCAAAACGTTCTCACCCGGAGTGTCCGGATGTTGGCGATCTCAAGGTCGGAGCCAAGTAAATCCTGCACTCGGTCGTTGAGGTCAAGCTGCAATTGTAGTACTACGCGTTCGACCTGGCTTGCTTTGCCGTCTGGCACTGCCCTGCCCACCATACACTAAAGTGCAGTAACAGCAAAATCACGATTTCGAGTAAAACGCATTTAAAGTTAAGAATTGATTTAAAAAAATCAACAGAATGTATAAGCAAAAAAATTTGAATGCAGAAAGGTTGTAAAGGCATAGGTTCACACGTTAAAGCAATAAAAAAAAATATATCTTAATAACTGAATTTATTATGGCCATTTATTCTTTTTGGTGCCTATTACTGCATAGCCTTTTTTGTAAAAAATACCATTTTAAACTTAGTAAAATGCAGCAAAAAGCCCTATTACTGCGTTTGGATCAGTTATTTTGTCAAGAAACCCAACTAACATGCAGTAAGGTCAAAAAAATACTGCATTTTAGTTAGTTTTTTAAGAAAAAAGTGTTCAATTTACTAGTGCAGTAAGAAAAATAGCTAGTTCACATTTTAAAGACCGTTTATTTCTTATTATTTAATCACAATAATTCAACTCACTTATGTAAAATTTACATATCAAAAATAAAAAAAAACATCTAATTAATAAAGGACCCTGCGCAGAATGCACAACCTCCTTTGACAGTTTTCTCTTAATATTAACATATATAACATAATGTATCTTTATGTTTAACAATAAAATATAGATAGTAAATGTAGGTGAGTATTATAAAGGTGGACATAAACTTGAGATCAACATTACAGTAAAACAATCATCACACACAAAGCATTACAAGCCTTGGTAAGTCTTAGGTAGGTACATAATTAGTTTCTAAAAGTAATTTTTAACAGTATAACGCGCTTTAAAATAACATTGGTTTAGTTTAGCTTTTGAAGCCTCTTATTATTCTTACTACTAGACATAATCTTGAGATCAACATTAAAGTAAAACAATCATCACACACAAAGCATTACAAGCCTTGGTTATTAGGTAGGTACATAATTAGTTTCTAAAAGTAATTTTTAACAGTATATTAACGCGCTTTAAAAATAACATTGGTTTAGTTTAGCTTTTGAAGCCTCTTATTATTCTTACTACTAGATTTAAAATAATAAAAATGTATGTATCATACAATTATCAAAACAGATCAGAAAAATATTTACTTAGTTCTTTTGTTGTACTTATTAATAATCAGTCTTAAGTTAACTTTAAGGCACATTGTTTCTTAGAATTTGAAGATAAAAAATACAGACTATTAAAAATAAATTCAAAACACATTAACAGTTTAAGATTATTCATCAATATCAAAATTAAATTCTTCTGGTTCTTGTGACGTAGAACCAACAGAAAGATTTTTCCAGAAGATTAATCTATTTGGTGGAATAAGCGGCCCTAATACGTTTAAGATGTTTCGCTTCCTTTCCCTATCAATGCCTTTAGGAACAGTTTTTACAGTAAAATTAGGCAAGTTCTTTGATTTGAGACAATATAGTTCTTTGAATTCTATATCATCAAAGTTCTTTTTGTAAAAGAAACTATGACTTCCCCTTTTTACCATAAGATGTACAATATCTTTGATGTATACCCGGTTTCCATCTATATCTTTGTTTTTTTTATGTGAAATATGAGATTTAAAATTAACAAAATCTATTATTTCCATACTTTTGACTTCTACCTTCCCCGATTTCAATGATGTTTCAACAGCTTCTAAAAAGTCTTGATAATCGTACAGCTTACCCTTTTTGTCCATCGACTGCTCTACAAAATGGTGGAAGGAATCGGCGGACATAAAAGTATGGCCCGGTTCAAAAAACTTGAGTTCAATTGTTGTGGCAGAAATCTCTAAGTTGTTAATTATACTTATCAAGAAAGTAAAAAAACACCAGTTTTTATTTTGTGCCGAGCAATTATCAAGCCATAAAACGATGTGCTCTGCATCACGATTATTTAGTAAGAATGCTTTAAATGTACTAGTGATGTCTTCTTGCTTTCTCCCTGCCACTCCTTCATGCCAAACTGCTGCAAATACGTGACCTTTCTTGAAGTTTCCTAGAGGTACAAAGGTTTCATTGTACGCCACAAGCCTGGGGCAAAACAGAGCTGCTTTAAAGGTATCAATGCGAGGTAACATTATTACTTTTTGGAGGTCCACAGAAACAATTACAGTATTACGCTGACTATTAGCCTTTGTATCTGCATCGTACATCTCTCGGGCTAGTGTATACTTAATTTTATGATGAGCGTAGGTCTTACAAATTTGGCAATCAGTACACGGTTCTTTTACATGATCAAGGTTATGGAGGTTGAAGGTTTCACATGTCTCGCATTGTTCATGGCCGAGCTTAGCAAAAGAAATGTTCATTTTGTTTGTCAAGTGATCTCTGTAAGTTTCAAGACTGCATTTGAATTCGGGGTACTTCTCTTGGAAGTTTCCATACATATCAACAATTGTAAGATCACTGGGCAAGTATCTCTTATTGGGTGCATGCACTCGTCTATAATGATGCACACATGGATTGAACGATTCAATATGAGCTGTGATCAAAGTACGATCTATAGCATGACAATTTGTCAAATTACGGCCATCCCTATTATCCTTTTGCTCTAAAATTGACTTTTTCAGGACAGAATTTACACGCCTGTCATTTTTTTTGTCATATCCTAAAGTGCCTAAAAAAAATACCTTGCATACCTCATGCGATAGTTCTTCTGTATCTCTTTTTGTTAAACTGTACTTGTAAGTTACGTTTCGTGGTCGTTTCAAATTCTTTGTACTTTTCTTGCAAGCCTCCTCCGTCACAAGATTTTTGATAAATATTCCTTGATGTTCCCAATTCAAAGACCAATAATATTTGTTAATTTTTTTTCTATCTTCTTCAGTAAAATGTATAGTACATAGTTTTTTACATAAATTTTGACAGGGTTCTCGCACCGGATATTTCTGTATGTTTTTGGCATATTGAAGTTCACTTTTACGTTTCCTACATGACTTATTCCGTATTTTCACAACAGGTAATTGTGCTGGCTGGGTATTGACATTGTTGACCTGAATTTCTGCTGGATCGTTTGTGATATCTAAATCTCTTAAACTCGACGATGTTGAAGATGGCTCAGGAACATAGTTTTTATCTTTTACAGAATCATCTGAATCTTCTATGAATGAATCACAGAATGATGTTGAAGGCAGCGTTTCATTACATAAAAGATCAAAGGTCGCTGTATCCACGAGATTACTAATTAAGCTGTCCTGGTGAGCTTCTGGCAGATTTATGGAGTGGTGTTGTGTTGCTTCAGAGATTTTGCTCAAATCAATATTTTGGACGACAGAGTCGTTGTTTTTATGCACATCCCTTAATATTGCTTTTGGAGGCGAGTCATTGTTATCGTGATGAGGTAGCTGCGATATCATTCTATCCGGTGGTAAGACGTCATTTTCCAAATTGCTTAGCAGTGACATAATTTGTTTTGATCTCACATTCATATTGATGAACCTGCACAGAAAGATAAACGAGAATTGGTAAGTACTTACTGACTAGTATAGGTACATTAAAACTAATTTTAATTTACATTTATACTAAAGTTTTAAATTATTTTGAAATCGAAAATGGACTGAAACTTGATTAAAATGCTAAAACGGCAAAACGGTATATCAACCAAACATAAATTTGACGCAAGTGTATGGCCGTTAAGTTTGCAATGAGATTGTAGACAGGTACCTAGAATAATTTGAATTTAGAATGAGATCATAGCGACACTGAACTGTATTAATGTATGGTTAGGTGAATACCTACCCTATCTATTTTTAGTCTATTCAAAATATAATCTCAATTCTAACTCAGTTCGTTAAAAGTCAAACCATAGGTTACCATTAGTTACGAGTTACGAGAATAATTGGCCTACTGATTGATATAGGTACATAGATACTACTTTTTAAAGTCAATAAATACTTATAATACATAAATAGAAAACCATCCAAACACAAACAAATGATAGTTATTCAACACACGAAACATTTTATGTAAGGATAGAAAATAACCTATTAGTTAAAGTATCTGTTTAAAGTACGTCTTAATACTATAAAAGTTTTATTAATCATAATAAACTTAAGTAATATAATTATGTAATCTTACCCGCCAAATCCTGTCGCCAAAAAAACGTAAGCAGTGCGAGCGACGCCGACGGGCACGTCCACACTGGCACGGTTCACTGGAGCGACTGATTAATTAAGTCAAATCGCATGCAATCTAGCAGTAAATCCTTTGCACACTCTGTCTCACAAATAAAGTTTTATCTATTCAAACCGACTAAAATGCAGTATCAGCTTGATACTGCGTTTAAATTAGTTTAATTTACTATAATTTGTTAAACTTGATCCCAATTAAAATGCAGTATTTAAAACATTAACTGCACTTTAGCTAGGAATAATCATATCTGTGTCATTATGCTATCCAAACTAATCTGCAGTAATGCTGTATTTTACTGCGTGTTAGTCAGTTTATAATGATAAAAGAATGTTAAGTATTCACAACTAAAATGCGACAAGCTTTGATTTTACTGCATTTTAGTTGGGAGTTCGTGACAATAAATTGTATTTTCTTAATTTGCAGTAAAAATAGCTTGTATGGCGGTAAATTTTACTGCGTATTAATTTTTTTTTAAATTTTTTTCCAGAAATATAAAACTATCTAAAGAACTGTAAAATTATATTGCTTACTGCATTTTAGTTATGAAACCTAAAAATTTAATCTGCAGTATAATTTATACTGTATTTTAGTTGGGAAATCACGCCAAATTGTTAATTTTTTTCGTTTGCAGTAAGTGAAAACTGTTAAATAAAAACCATTCTAATAGTCTTAGAAATAAGTAAGTTAATTCAATAGAAAGCTTAAGAAACCCGCTTTCAGAATCACTAATAAAACGAAAAATCACAAAAGGGCTGTTACTGCTCTTTAGTCTCTGGTGGGCAGTGCCGCACTTTGCCGACTTTCTTGAGCCTCGATCCTAGCTTCCAAGCTGTCAACCCGCTCACTACAGACCAACGACAAATGCAGGCCGGCCATCTCTCGACGAATTTCGCGCATTTCAACGCGAACCTCCCGCAGTTCGGAACGGAAGAGCCTAATCTCTTCACGGAGGGTCAGCTGCGTATCTGGTGAGATTTCCCCATCAGCACCCTGCTCGCTACCAGCCCGAGACAGTACCTTAGCCTCGGCAATGGGGGGCTTGGTCAGATTGCCCCGAACCTGAGTCGCCGCGACTGGCGATCTGATCATGGCACCGTTCGATGGCGCCGCAACCGAGCTGATGCCGCTGCCGTAACAGAGTCCGCTGCGGAACCAGATGCTAACTCAACAAGGGCCGCCGCCGCCGTTGATGCTGTTGCTTTAGTAACAACGGGACCACTACCCAGGTCCTTAACAGGTGTGGCACTGTTGTCACCCCTGGGCAACTTTTTCCTGCACTCAGGGCACAGCCAGTCACTGCTGATCTGCTTAGGATCGGGCAGCAGCAAGCAAGCGAGGTGATACCTGTTGTGGGACGCCGAGTTGCCACATGCAGCGCCACCTTTTGCCGAAAGAAACCTATCGCAGACTCACGCTCCCGCTTGGAGGCTCAAGAATGTCGGCAAAGTGCGGCAGTGCCAGACGGCAAAGTAAGCCAGCTCGAACGCGTAGTACTACAATGGCAGCTTGACCTTAACGACCGAGAGCAGGATTTACTTGGCTCCGACCTTGAGATCGCCAACACCCCGGAGACTCCGGGTGAGAACGTGTTGCACACCGTCGGGCTGGTGGTGGCAAAACTGGGGGTGACTCTCGACGAACGGGACATAGTGTTCGCGCAACGGGTGGGCCTGCGAGCCGAGCGAGAGGCACACACGGGCTCTTCGGGGGGCGCGAGTCCCGTCGGAGGAGTGAGCCCAGGGGGAGCAACTGCAGCGAAAGCGCGCGGGCAGCGCATCGTGGTGCGCCTGACGCGGCGCGCACTGCGCGACGACCTGCTGCAGAGCGCACGCGTGCAATGCGAAGCCACCGCCGCGGATCTAGGACTATCCGCACCCCCGCGTCGCTTCTTTCTGAACGAGAGGCTCACCAAAACTAACAAGCATTTGTTTTACTTGGTGCGTGAAGCTGGCAGCCGTCTCAGGTGGAGGTATACGTGGACTAAATTCAGCCGCATTCTGGCTAAGCAGGGTGACGGCAAGCCCACGCACTGTATCCGCTCAGAGGAGGACCTTGCGCAGGTTTTTGTTTGTGAGGTGGCTACTGCAAAGGATGTCTGATTTCCTGACCCCTGACAATCTCAGTACTTTGTATAAAGTTACTGTAAACCAGTACTTAGTAGCTATACCTGTTTTATCTTTATCTGTTTTACTTATCTATACTTAGATTTTTTAGTTTGTCTTTTGCGAGACCAGCTGTTTTCCTGTCTCAGTATACTTTGGTTTCTTTTAGTGGCCCAGCTGCCCTACAGATAACTATTTATGTACATTTTATACGTATCACACTTCCGCTCAATATTGTCACGTCTTCAATTTTTATTATGATGTCTTTATTTTTACGGACTTTCTATATTATTACAATTTCGCTGACTAAGTTTTTTCTGGCAATATATTCAACACTTGAATCACGAATTCCACATAACACTATGTGTTTCAGTATATTTACACATCGCGTTATAATATATTACAAAACTCTATAATACATAAGATTACATGCGATACTATCTACAATAAACATATTATTATTATACACCATTATTTACAAAAATGAACAAGACAAGAAATCTAAAAGTTGGATTATTTAATGCAGGGTCGCTAGGTTCGCGCCACGAGGAGTTTTTAGTTGCTATGGATAGCCTCTCGGTAGACATCATGGCGATAAATGAGACATGGCTCAGTCAGGGTGAGGAGGGTCGCGCGCCCACAGTGCCGGGCTACCGGCTGCGGCACGTGACGCGCGCGCGTATCGTGCGTGGCGGCCGCGGGGGCGGCGTGGACTTCTACGTGCGCCGCGGGGTGTGCGTGCGCGCTGCGCCGCACCCGTCCGGCGCCGCAAGTCGAGCAGATGTGGCTCAGGCTTAACATTAACTCGCACTCGGTTATCATCGGTACTGCATACAGGCCGCCGTGGCTTGATATCAATGTCTTCTTGGATGCGATTACTGATTCTCTCTCCTCCTTTGCTAATGCGGACAAGGTTATTTTGCTTAGCGACTTCAACATTAACGTCTTATGCCACACTGATAGCAAATCTAAACTGTTAAACAATTTAATACATTGCTGCAAACTTATACAAGTTGTTACTGAGCCAACCCATTTTACAGACCATAGTGAAACTCTCAGTGATCACCAAATCGCAATTAGCATACAATCATAATCGAAATTTAATCTCGATTCGAGAGCAAAGGGCGTTGACCACCTTGTTTTCTTTTCTTGACTCTCCAACTTCCCCTAGCTATCTAGCCCCTCACTTTCAGTACATTTGTGTCAACCACAACAAAAATCTTCGTTCTTCTAACAATCGCCTTCTTCAATGTCCCACTCACCGTACAGACTTTATTCACTCTTCCTTCTTCGTTCAGTCTATATCTCTGTGGAATGCGTTCCCCTTGGAAATCAGGATGGCAACAAACCGGTTGTCCTTTAAAGTGAAAGTTCGCGAGCACATTCAAAAGAAGCTGGCAGTATCTTCACAACGATAATGTTTTCCCATTGTTTGTCTTATTTATTTTATTAAATGTATGTGTATTTAAGTATGTTTATTTTTGGTTATATTTAATTAAGTATGTATATCATATGTATGAGTATAATAATATTAGTACCTATATTTACTTATATTTGAATAAATATTCAAAACACGAGTAATTGCACCTACCACTGTTTGTCTCTGCATCACCCAAAGGTCGACTGGTAGAAAATGCCTTTGGCATTAAGTCCGCCTCTGTACATTTCTGTGCGTGAAGTATTAAATAAATAAATAAAAATAAATAAAATTGTATGCTAATTCTACAGATCATTTTATTACGATTTCAAAGCTAATGTTTAAGTGAGCATCATACATTACATTATACCGCGCACTCGCGCCTCAGGCAATATATGGACTAGTCTCACCGCGTGAAGTGAGCGTGGAGTGACCTGTCAGTGTCATCCCAGAGATGCTAGGGATTGACCAAGCATTAGGTGCAAAGACACTGACAGCTCACTCCACGCTCACTTCACCCGGTGAGATGGTTACAGAATCGACATGCAGTAGCGCTAGGCGGAATATCTCAGTAGTAGCCCAGTCTCGATTTGTGCCCGTTTGATGGCAATAGGTTAGCTATTACAAGGGACTTAAATATAACTAGCAAAATGTTGGTGGACTATATAAAAGCAAAATTTTATCAAAAGTCATTTATTCAAACTAGGCTGTGAGTCAGCTCTTTTCGAAAGTCAAAATTACATGAGACAGTCCCCCAAAACGCCCACCCTTCACTTCCCAGTGCTTTAGCTGGGAAGAAGAAGTGGCGCAACAAACTCCCCAGCAGCACAGCTATCTGAGGGGAAATTCTCGTAATTTTAAAGAACGTTCACAGTCTGATCTCAGTCTCAATCTGTCAAAAATACCTCGAGTTTCCCTACATTTTTGACAACTTCTTGACGTTTGATTGTCGCTGAGATGAGACTGCGACTAGATTGTGAACTTTTTTAATTACGAGAATTGGCTTTCTGTTCAGTTAGAAGAACTTGATTCTATTCAATAGTAGGTACCTAAGTAATGAATATAAGTTGGAACACCTCTGTTCAGCCCTTCGGAGAAACAAGGCGTGATGTAAGTAGGTTTTATGATGTTTGGTCGCCTTATCAGTCGAGTTAAAATAATAATTAATTCCAGTAATTTAATTCGTCCTTTGTGTGGCTGATGGCCATTTTAATTAATTATCCTATTGAAATTATCCGTATTTATTATTGAAAATATTGTAATACTACTAGAAGCACGTTTGCCATTTAATGTCGCGCTGTTGAGCCTCTTACGTTCCGCTTGACACCGTAAAACGTGATTCCACAAACACGTGAAATGCTCTTAATTAAAATAGAAATTCCAGATTTCGGCCATTTCGATGTTCCTTTTCATATATGATCTTGCCAAAATTATTTCAAGATTTTTAAATACACATTGACATTTTATATATACGTACAGTGACATGAATATTGCCTTTATACGGTAATATATTGTTTTAGTGAACACTATGCGGGTGTTCTTTTTTTGTTTGGTTTCTTTTTTTCTAATTTAGTTTTAATCATGGTCTGGCAGTTTGTCAAATGTCCTTTCTTTGTTATTTATTGCTCATGGAATCACTGAGCTCCTTATGTTTTGAGTTGAGCTGCGTGATACTGATAAATGCGTCTACTCAATCTGTGTGGTTCATTCCTCAAAAGACCATTTCAGACACCAATCCACATGGTATTCACATGACCTGTCCACGATTATGTCTGGACTTTAAAAGAGACTGAGTTTGTTTCGGCCTTTCTTCTCAGAGTAGTCGGATAGGAAACGCTGACCTCACCTAGTTTTTAAAATATGATTGACGAGTAAACGGGTTTGTACAAATCTACGTACAGAAATAAAATAATTTATTATTTAACAAGTTTGTATTTAACCCTTAAATTGTCTTTCAATCAAAACATTAGTTGAAATTCTGGAATGTACAAAAACTATATTTCTTGTTACAAATTACCTTGAATTAGTCCTCGGATATGTAGGAGCGAGCGCATACGCGCATTTTATCACGTAATTATTTGGTCACTGCTCCCGGAGACCCCTCACAGTGCGCGCGTACACGAGAAAATGTCGCCGCGAATTACCATACGTTACCTACTACGTTATAAGCCAATACTTTGCATTTCATTTTGAACACAGTAGCAGATGATATATTTGGGCTATACATGCGGAAATTCATTAAAATGGCACAAATGATAATTATGGGAACTTTGAGTACCTAATTCTTTGTAATTTAGCATATTAAAAAAAAAATAGTTTACTTAGATAGACATTGTGACTTATAACATCGCCTTGGAAGGGTCTGTGAAGGCGTTATAATAAATGTAATTTAAATAAATACCTAAATAATAATCATTTTTGTGACAGAATAATCGCGCGACAAACAGTTCCTTACTCCTTTACTTATAAACGTTGCTTTTAAGCAACGTTTATAAGTAACTTTAGTAACTCGTAACTTTAGTTAAGAGACGTTTAAACGTCAAAAATGTATCGTGAAACAGTCACTACTCAGTACTTAAGTTTAAGCAATGTTTATAAATAGAACCCATCCAGTGCGCCCTAAGGCTGTTATCATATTCTGCTTACAGCAACGAAATGTATGTATTATGCAATAGCAGTCACTTGTATCGCTCAGGGAAGAGTTATCAATTATCATAGTGAAAAGCTTAGACGGCTTATAATAACATAGTTTTGTTACTACGTCGACAATGCTTAGGGTGTTTTTAAAGGAGTGTTTTAAACTCATCGAGTGCTTTTTTAGCGGCCATCATGAATATAAATACATATTTTTAAAGTGCACATAGAACGCATATTTTTTTTACTAAGGTGCCAAAGTTGAAAACAATCAGGTTTAGAGATAAATACAATTTTTAACATAATTAACGCTAGACCTCAAACACTCCAATTAGAGTTATGCGTCAAAAACATAAGACTATGACCAAAAGTTATTTTTTTAAAGCAAACTATTAATATTTAGAAAATGGCGTTGACATTACTGTATGCATTTAAAATTGAGTCTTATAACCTTAAAATAAGATTTAATTTTCTTTGGCTCAATTGGCGGTCAGTAAGGCAAAATACGTATTAAAATTCTCTGAAATCGATTCAGTAGTCAATTATGAACCAACTACTTCAAGGACTTGTGCTTATTCTGGAACACCTTGTATATTGTGAATGTGAGAACGTTGTGGGCCTTGTAGACTGTAGATTTGTATAGCATTTTCTATTTTATTAAGAACCTGGTACTTATTGACATGCTAAAGTGTCCTCCCATACCTATTAGCACTGTATTTTAAATACATTGTTAAAGCCAATTACCTATTTTTAAAAGAGTGGAGTTTCATGCCGGCTCTTCTCGATAGGAAGCGACCAATTGGGACCGTGCACCTAGCTTCTATAATTCTTCTTTACATGTGTATGCCACTGAACTCCGAATCGGCTGAACCGAATTTGATAAAATATTTTGTGTGGGTTTGAGTGGGACCCTGGACAGTTTAGATTCACAATTGGATCCGGTAGATGGCATTGCGATTGGGTTCTAGGAAACAGGACAACATCTGTCCATGTGAAATAAAATATTTTGATTTTAATCTACATAAATAAAAAGAAAAGTCCTGACTGACTGACTGACTGACTGACTGACTCATCAACGCGTAGCCCAAACCCTGAGACCTAGAAAGCTGAAATTAGTAGTAGACAAGGAATAATTAAGGATTTTTCGAAATTCAACCCCTAAGGGCGTTAAATAGGGGATGAAAGTTCCGCGCGGGCGAAGCCAAATGTATTGTTAATTTTCTTGAAGGAACGTTGTGGAAAGAATTTCAAGTAACATGTGTTAAGTTTGTGTCATCTCCTATAAAAAAAAAAAGCAATAAAAGAGTTTCGGGCTCCGTGGAGATGACACTGTAAGTTTTAAATAAACAAAACTTGCCAGATAGAACGATTCGGAGAGTCAGACTTTTAATCTGCCAGAGGTAGCTGAAAATTAAGGTAATAAAACCATGGAAATGCCCTTGCTATTAGCTTTTTATTATTTTCTGCTTTTTAGTTTGGTTTTTAAAGCGTGTTTCTTTTTTTTTGTCTATTATTTATTTTCAATTTTTAGTTCTGCTAACTACAAAAGCGTGATTTCTTAGTTTTTTTTTTGAATAATTGAATTGTCATTGGTCTTCGATAAATCGTTTAAATGAAATCTGACCGTTTGAAGTGGGTCAAAATCAAGTCCAAAGGAGTCGGTTACAAACAAACATGCTTTTTTAATCTATTATTTATTGCATAAAGAAAATACTAACTAGTCTTCCTTAAGAACTACAAGCACAATCCAAGAAATAGCCCTTACATTTCTCGAAACGTTTTACTCAGTCGGCGAAGAAGAATGACCACTAAGAAATTGCATTTTTAATTTATTACACGAACGGTTAGCAGCGGCAGAGCCCGAGGCGGCCCATTTTGTGCAAGCTTAAACTTAGTTGCCGGAGCTCTTTGCCCTCGCAAATGAGCGGCGAGGTCTTTGAAATGCTCTATTGAATAAAATAAATGTACATTTTTAACAACTGTCTGTCTTCCTCTAACTCAAATATGGCGCGGGAGGTAATGGCTGATCTTTGCGTTATGCTCGTGAACGGTTGCTGCTTGTGGTGACTGGTCGTCTTGCTGACCATGTTTTTAAACCCCCGACGCACAAACGATGGGGTGTTATAAGTTTGACGTGTCTGTGTGTGTGTGTTTGTCTGAGGCATCGTAGCTCCCGAACGGATGAACCGATTTTGAAAGGTGAATTAGGCGGGAGCGTTCTTAGACATGTTTCATCAAAATCGGTTAAGCCGTTTGAAAATGATCACCTTTTTTCTGGTTGATGAAGGGATTTGAGCATCTTCCACGGTCGGTTTGGTAAGATCTACTCAGCCTTCGTCCGACCTCGTTGCTGTGTATAAACTTTCCCCGCCGCGCACCGCTGTTTTCAGTTTCCGTTTGGTTTTGATGGATAAAATTAATTATAAACAACGTTATTTTACGTATAAAATGGTGTTTAGAACTTTTAAAATTGTAAGGTCTTTATATTAGTGTAAAAACTAACACACTTTTTTCATTTATTATTTCTCAAGAAGTTTTAATTGTTTTTCCATTTTAAAACTACAGAAAATGAAAGTCTTTAAGGAAAGTGGTGTCTGAATTAAATAATATTGTTAACAAGATTTTTTTTTTTTTTCGTAAGAGAAAACAAACAGTAATAGTATATTCAAACTATACTACGTACTACATTTTCCACAGATTACAATTTACGCACTGATATTTCAGTTCATAGTCACAGTTGAACAGTCTGTTCGTCCCGATATTTTTGACGCTGACTGTACAACGGTGGAGCTACGTCTGCCAACAAACTGCTATTGACTTGATCACACGTACCGAGTAAACGTTTCAGACAGTGCTCTCGACCGAGTACTCGGTACGTATAAATATAGCGCCGAGTGCTCGGCCGAGCGCTCGTCCGAACGAAGCAGCGAGAAAGTAGCTCGGCTCCCGTTCTATTTACTAGGCCGAGTGTCCAACCTCCCGCTTCCCTGCACTGTCTCGCTCGCTGACTCAGCAGGTCTGAACGTGCACTCAGTGCACTATCTCACCACTCGCCCACATGATTGTCGTCACGTCACCGCGCGCGCCTTTTCTTGTGATAATTTTTGTTTCATTGTAGTCTCAATAGAATTGAACTGACTATGCTAATTTCAAAACATGTGTGAACAGCTACTTACTTACATTACTGTCTCGGCCGAGAAATATTTTTCTATCTCGCCCGTTTATTCGGTACGTGTGATCAAGGCATATGCAGTTTGGCGGAGGTAAATGTAACCTTAAAAAAAATGTTTTCTGTGAATAAACACTTTTTCATTTATTTATTTTTCATTAAAAAATAAGTGTCACAGCGGTGGTCTTCTGGCCCGCTGTGATATCACGGATAGATACAGAAATAAATAATCATGTATAGCATTATATTGTTCCCACTGCTGGGACACAGGCCTCCTCTCTGTGAATCCACCACGTGGGCCCAGTGCGGTTTGGCACATGCCACATGTTTTCGAGTTTTGGGTCTTGAACATACCGATTTCCTCACGATGTTTTCCTTTACCGTTTTGAGAGCAGTAGTGATGTAATAAATTACGCAAAGTAAAGCGCCTATCTTGGTTCGAACCCACGACCTGCAACTCGTAAGTCAAGTGGTAACAACCACTGGGCTATCACTGCTCTCAAATCATACTAATATCTATTATAAATGTGAAAGTTTGGATGTTTGATACTCAAGCACGAAAGATAGGCTTAACGGATTTCTATGAAATTTGTCACACAGATAGATGATAACCTGGATTAACACTTATAGTACTTTTAACTCGGTAGTACGTCTGGTGGGGTCCGCAAGGGCTGATGCCTGCCAGGGGTGCGGGTTGTTCGAAAGAGATACCGCAGCCCCTGGCACACAGGCAACTGAGGAAACACGTGTGGGTTTTAGTCACTAAAAGTCTGACACGCCCTCCTGCTCCACCCAGAGCGGGAGAAGTTATTTGATGATTTCCTACCCAAAAAATAAATGAACTCGGTAGTACGTTCCTGTGTGATAATTATTGCTCCCCACGCGGACGAAGCGCACACGTAACAAAAGCTAGTAACAATAAATTTAAATACAAAAGTAAAATTAAAAATAAAAACGAAGTCCTATCTCGGCATGATGCTACGACATTTAAAAATAAGTGTCGCAGTGCTGGTGATGTCAAGTGAGAAATTAGCTAGTATATACCATTGATTGCACCAATACAACATTTCACGCCACTGGTTTTAAAGGATTGGTATCAATAGATGGTTTTGAACCTGCAAAACCTACATTCACATGTTCCGGAAAATAATTTTGAACCACCGGTATCAAAACCTATCGTCTGTCATTTAGTGGGAGTTGAGCACCGCACCTCGACTATTTCTCAATGGAACTGTCAGTTTGTTAGCTTTTCTATGAACAAGCCGCCATATTGCAGTGGGTTGTAACAGCACGCGATCCGTAATGACCAGAGGTCGGAATTAGGTAGAGTTATTTATGTACTTACGCTGATTTCATACAACGAAAGAATAAAGTGGATATGTCCCAAATCCCGGGATTAATTTTGAAGAGCAGTAAAATCCCTTGATCTATTAAATAAAAAGTTATTTACTTTTACACAATTTAAACCACTGCACGCGCGACGTTGCCAAATTTCTATCTCTGAGGTTTTTATTATTATTTATTTGTAATATTGTTGGTCACACGGGATTGTCTATTAGAAATCCCGGGAAGATCCATATTAATATCAACATTTCGATGCAAGTACATAAATAACTCTACCTAATTCCGACCTCTGGTATTGACAAACTGAGGGTTGTATTCATTTGCATTATGAATAAGACGCAGAGTCCTAAGTATTTATGTCTGTATGCAAACGTAATTTTTTTATGCATTTGATGTGAGTAACACAACACAATACCCACATTTTCATTTGAGTAGACCAACACTTCTGGGAAACAATACGTGATGTTATTTTGTATGATGTAAGTAATGTTTCCTTATAATTTCAGGACTTCGTGACACTTTTTAATTTCTGTTACGAATTTCCTTTTAATTCATCATCTGCCTGGCGTTTTGCCACCAACTTTTGGGGTTGGCTTCCAGTCTTACTGGATGTAGCTGAATAGCAATATTTTACATGGAGCGGCTGCCTATCTGATGTAATACGATACCCTTATGTAAGGTAGGACTGGTTGTCAGACTTTCGGGCTACTGATGCTCCGTAACAATTGTCAAAGATCCACGAATGACAGCAGGGACCAGTAGCTTAACGTGTTTTCCGAGGCACATAGGGGTCGCGGTATGTAAAGATGGTCACCCATCCACGAACCGACCGCGGCAAGCGTAGCTTAACCTCGTTGTTACTTAACCACGATCTTAATTAAACACGTTAAAATACTACAATTAACTCCAACTCATTGTTTCTCGAAGGACCAGATTTTTCTTTTCTTTTCCTTGTTAATGAATTACGGTGCAAGGAACCACTTGGAAACTCAGTACTCAAAGACGCCGTCTCGCCACTTCGGTTTCATTCAGTGGGTCCCGGAGAGTCCTCCATCCATTCTTTTATTTATTTCTCAAGAAGTTTTAATTCTTTTTCCATTTAAAACAACAGAAAATGAAAGTCTTTAAGGAAAGTGATGTCTGACTTAACAAATATTGTGTTCAAGAAAATCTTTTTAAATTTTATTTTCATTATGTAAAACAAACAGTAGTATATAATTATTTAACGAAAATAACTTAACATTTACCTCAGTGGGGTCCGACTGCTCATCGAGTGTATTTCAGGACATTACCAAGCGGTTGGTCGACTCTTTACTTGACCAGAGGTCTGGTCTATTTTTAGGTCAAAGAATCAACATTGCCATCCAACGTGGCAACGCTGCCAGCCTTTTGGGCGCCTTTCCCACTGACAGCGATACAAATTTACAAACTGATGTCAAACGTTAACGTCACGGCTAAAGTAGTTAAACACTATATAGAAACTAAAAAAACCTGTTGATTGAGTACTGCTTTTTACGCGTCCTATAATATTAATCTACATATTATAAATACGTGAAGCAAAAACTTCGCAGGTCAGTGCCAGATTGTATGTTGATTAAAATACGAACATGAATGACTATTTCATGAAAAGTTATTTAATTGAATTAAATGAACTTAGAGGGTTGGGGTTGAAACTCTAGAGCCATGGTGTCAGAGTGCCCACTTAGTTTTCCGAGACATTTCCAAGCGGTTGGTCGACTCTTCACGTGACCCGGTCTAGCTTATTTTTCGGACAAAGAATCAGCATTGCCATACAACGTGGCAATGCTGGCAGCCTTTTGGGCACTTTTCCTTTTTAATTTTCTTTTTTTATATGGTTATATATGCCTTATACATACTATTATTTTATTATTTTTAGTTTTTAATTAATAAAAATAAATATCTTTCATTATAACTTAGAGGGTTGGTATTGATGGTTTTTATGATTATAATTATGTAAAGCCATATTTGTTACGATCGCGACTCATATTTTGTTCAAGATACACCTTGACACTAACCTACAAATTGTGATAAACGTAAGAAAATTTCAATTTCGCGGACTACGCTTGAGCTTTCACCTTACGGAATCTACTGCCGATCTTTCAGAATTTTAACTATCTTATCTTACTTAATATACGATGAGTTACTGCATCGGTTTGACAACTGTGACGTAACGGACCATGCATCAGCGTGTGGTACAAGATTTGGAACAAGAAAGTTTAGTTCCGCAGCGTCTAACATCTTAATATATATAAATCTCGTGTCACAATGTTTGTTCTCAATGGACTCCTAAATCACTTAACCGATTATAATAAAATTCGCACACCATGTGCAGTTCGATCCAACTTGAGAGATAGGATAGTTTAAATCTCAAATTATAGTCGCAATTTTAATTTATTGCTAATTATTTGTCTGTTATTATTTGACAGTCACAATTATCTGTTAACTCCAAATGATTCTAACAGATGTCGATACCTTTCGACTGGGTTGAGTAAGTAATCAATAGATGGCGCTGCTATGGTAAATCCACGAACGTGTCATTTATGCTACATTTTAACAGCATAATTACCACGTGTTGTTGACGCTATAAAATTCAGCTAATTATTTGTCTGTTATTATTTGACAGTCACAATTATCTGTTAACTCCAAATGATTCTAACAGATGTCGATACCTTTCGACTGGGTTGAGTAAGTAATCAATAGATGGCGCTGCTATGGTAAATCTACGAACGTGTCATATAAGCTACATTTTAACAGCATAATTACCACGTGTTGTTGACGCTATAAAATTAATTAAATTTATTTTGTAGTGAACGAAATACCGTATAATTCAATTATTTCCACTTTTTAAAAATAGAAATAATATTTATTTGCACAAAACATGGTTTGCATTTTTGGTGTTAGCATAGCCGGCCACGTGTTACTTAGACTGAAGTGTAAATTGAATTCATATTATAATGAAGATAATACAGTGAAATTAATCCTGTTTTTTACATAATTGTGCTTCATTGATCAAAACTTTATAATTTAATTTGAATATATGTATGTAAGTATTATCACATAATTATAAAATTTAATTAAAATGTCAATGCAAAAATGATACGGATTCTTACTTTTGTCTGGTGACTTCCGGCAGACCTTACCGGTTATACCTCGCTCTACTTTCGCGGATGAGATTAATGCATGTTTGAAACAATCATTCTTATGGCGAAGTGTTGAAACACTTCGATTGACCATAAATATGCGACACATACGTCGTACGCCGTGTACGTTCATAATAAACCAGATGCAATGTGTAACATCAAAAAGAATAGTGGAATAGCTGCAGTGTTGCGGAAGAGTTCTATAATAATTTGGGATGACCCGGCCACGCGTTGCTGTGGCTAAAGTTTTTGTTATATTACATTATAGTAAACAATCTAAGAGGAACAATAAGAGAACATCAGTCACGGAGTGCACTATGCTTTTTCACACAGATGGTATTTGTAAAAAAATATGGTGATCTCCTTATTTGACTTTCTACTACTATAACCCTTTAGTACAATTAAATTATTTACGAACAAAGACGAAAATGTTGATGTTGGTATACAAATTCACTGGATTGAGATTTGAAGGGGAAGTACGTTGAACACAATTAATTAAAATGTTCTTACACTTGATATTAAGCAGAAATCAATAGGTACAAAATAAAAGTCGGCGTACGTGGCGTATGTAGCCACAGCAACGCGTGGCCGGGTCAGCTAGTGTTTTTATAGGTATGGTGGGTAATATAGTATAGTTACGGTATGGTAAGATAGTAGATAGTTTTAATATTTATTAATTAGTTTATGACGTTAAATATGCAATACTATTAGATTTTATACATTGTAGGGAATAGATTTTGTGGTGAAACTACTGTTTGAAATTCATAATTTATTCATTTTAGCTATATCTGTTATGTTAATTAATGTACAAAATGTTTCAGACACAATGCGAATTGTCTTATTTTTAAAGTATTACGAGAAAGAAATAGGTATTAAGTAAGTATGTCGATTTCACCAAATCGCTCGCTATATTATAGTTTATGTTCAGAGTGCACTTGTATGACTTCGATCTTTATATTTGGTTCGTAGAATTATTAAGCCGGTAACGTCCTATTGTTAAGACGGGAGAGCACTGTATTTCAGATCGAAATTCCCGCTGCATTGAATTGGACATACAAATGTAAAAAATGCAAATGTGGAAATGGACTTCCATCCCGGTGCCAGTATAACAATACAACGTAATTTGACACGACAGAATAACGACTATTATGTAACGGCCATCAAATTACTAAGTCAATCAAAGTGACACGTAAGGGCAGAGCGGTTTGGTTGTCAACCATGCAGAAGAGCGTTCATAGGGTCACACCATCGTTCGCCACACAAATTTAAAATTATTGAGCGAACTTTGGCATGTCTAACGAAATTTCCGACGTACCCCTATTAAATGCCTCTCGAATATGACCATCAGCCCATTTCGGTGTAGTTGCAGTTGATATTAAACCTTCAACAGCTCCGTTAAGGATCAGTTTACGTTGTTTTAACAAAGTGTAATAAATGAGCAGTGATTTTTGGGTATATCCATTGTGCCGTGAGCTACAATGCCGCTAATAATTTGCTGAATGGCTAATATCCCGTCCATGGCGCTAAATAGGATTTTTGGCGGGAAATTGCATAACCCACTAACAGTAATACGAGTAAAGGTTTTCATTTTGTTTAACAACATTCACTGCTTTATCTAAGCTGTTGAGTTGACCATTGTTTGAACAAATAAAGCAATGGTTTAGCAATATATTTCTTTGACTACTTCTTCTACTTCTATCTGCCTTTTTTATGCATTTAGGGTGCTGAACATTGGCGAAGGAAAATAAGCCTAAATGCTCTCAGAGGAACTGTGGACACACAAAAGTTCTGTAACAGCTTTAATTGATAAAAATGCGCTAGTCAATGACCTGTTAAAACCGTTTCCAATATTTCCATGGAAAACTGTCTGTAGACATTACTACTTGTTTTGTGACTTCATACTTTTTATTCCTGTAAGCTCCCAATTTAATCATTCAAGGTAACAATTTTCACAAATAGTAGAGTGCACTCTGCATAACGTAGTTAGAGCGATTAAAATTGTATCGACGAATGAAATTATGAGTTTTTCAAATTAGTGTTTAGACTTTGATTTAGGCTGCATAAATAAATACGCAACTAGGACGAACTGAAAAAACAGTGTTCTATCACTCTTTAAAAAAAACTGCCAGACATGTATTTTATGTAAAATCCTCAGGCAAAATGTGTATCGCCCACACATTATGTAAGCGCGCAAATGCTCTCCGATTTACATATTTCAACGTCTTGTAGACATTGTTACGTTTGAGACATTATATCCTGATAGATTAATAATTATTCCTATGAATAGCTATTTATATAACAGAAGTTGCTTTCAAAGGTAACCAGAGATCGGAGATTTGGATGCATATTTACCTAAAGATAATTTTTAGCTTTGAAAGTATGGAAGCGGCTTTATAAATAATTTGTAATATTTATTAAAAACCCCGGGATTCTTGGAATGCATAACTGATTCAGATGTGTATTCATTTAAAATTAATGTTTAACCCGATACAAATATGTGTATGTACTGGAGGAGAGGTGGTTTGTATTAGTTAAAACAAAAAATAAACAAATTACTTACCTAAATTAAGACTTTTTCGATACAAAAGCGCATTCCATGTAACTTATAAGGATATTTAATAAACTACCGAAATCGTAAGACCCATTACGCACTGTCGACTGGTCGCCGGCGACAGGCAGTCGCTTGTGCGTCGCCACTACGCGGCGAGTCGTCGAGTCGCCCGGGCGACCGACGACCAAGTGCGTAAACACTTATTTAAACTATAGTAACACACAGTCGCCATCGACCAAGTCGCTGGCGACCAGTCGACAGTGCGTAATGACTCTAAAGGGAACTGCCAATCAATCGATTTCATTAAAACAGCCTTATTCAAATGGCTTTTAGAAAAATCATTCTCACACTGACATCTTACTATTGTAATTTGACAAATACTTGACATTCTCAATTTAATACGTACGATTTCTGTACTAACTTCCATTTATTTAATTATTGTCACAATAATTCGCTTAGTAGTTTAAGCGAATTGTTTCAGAAACCTAAAAAAACCCGTTCATCTCTAATTTACGGTGGGCTGCATCAATTGGGTACCCCAGTTGTATTAAAATTTTAATACAACTGGGGTACCCAATTGATGCAGCCCACTGTACTTATTTACAATTCTTGCAAATAAATTTAAGATAAAAACCCCAAGAGCTATATAAATTTCGCGGTACTTTCTACTTACTTTCACAATATGGAGAAAACAATTAGCAAGAAGAAAATTAGTAAGACATGACGTAATGAAAATACACACAAAACTAAAAATTCGGGGAAAATATTCGTCACATCGCAATCGGTTTTCATAATGCTGTGCGCTGTGCGCTGCTGTGCCCATGCGTATGTGTGAAAGGATTACCTAAATCCAATCACAATCCCAGCCAAAACACTTTCCGTGCATTTAGAGCGAAATCCATAGCGATCATTCGTCGAATGTACTGCCGAGGTCGAGTAGAGGTTACGCTTGCATATACCACAACTAACGGTTAACATTACATTAACCTATTTTCGTACTTAGTAGCTCGATACAACCATTTTGTGTACTTGAATGGCCCACTTACAGGCAACGGGTTCAGTCACAATTAGAACGGGAAATATTTAGTAAATGTATGAGCACCCACTGTAGTGTCGTTTTGTATTCATTTGGTTGCGAGTAGCTCGGTAAATGGTAATCAATTATAAGTAGAGATCGGATCATCGAATGCATATTTACCTAAAGTAAACTTTTAGTTTTGAAAGTATGGAAGCGGCTTCTTAAAATATATTTTTTGTAAAAATAATTCGGAATGCCAGGAACACCGGGAATGCTACTAGTCAGGTGTATAGTATGAAAGCAACTTCTAAATTATTAGAATTTCATAACTATTCAGATACCTAATTGATTAAAATTAACCTCGATGCAAGTATGTGGAAGTAGGATGTAAGTCTGTAAGAGAAGCGATGGTGTGTGTTAGTAAATAAAATATTTTTTTACATTAAATTAAGTTTTATTCGATACAAAAGCGCGCATCTCAACTTTAGGTGAATATGCATCCTAATATCCGATCTCTGATTTTAAGTAACGTAATGTGGTGCTACCCCTTTTTAACCGACTTAAAAAAAAGAGAGGCTCTCAAGTGGGTTGTATTTTTTAAAATGTTTGCGACCTCAGAACTCTGTCATTCATAGACTGATTTGAAAAAAATGATCTTTTGTTTGAAAGAGTATACTTACCGAGTGGTCCCAAACTTGATCAAGTTCTGATTATTATTTTTATATATTAATACATATTTTTTCCTCTTTTCATGTTCATGATGTTCTATGAAGTTTTTATCACTGTTATTTTAGCAAGTGAAGGTACTTATACGAATTGTGTGTGGTAGGTACCATAAATAAAAGTTCAGTTAATTAAAAAAAAAAAAACATAACTGACTTCCAACAAAAGCACTACAAACTGAAAAAGCTTTTTTACTTTTAATTTTTAATGTAAATTTTGACGTTTATAAGTGCCATTCATAACTATGGAAGTTTGGTTGTTTGTTAATCAATCACGCAAAACTGGCCGAGCTTTGGATAAAATTTGGCACACAGATAGTTAATATCCTGGTTTGACACATAGGATACTTTTTATCTCAGTAGTACATTCCCGTAGGATAATTTCCGACTTCGACGCGGGCTAAGCCAGACTTCGAGTTTTGACTTTGACGTTTTAAAATTAGGTAGTGCAAACGGAAGACTATTTTGAGGGCATGTTCAAAAAGAAAAGTGGTGATGCATGTCCAACTAAACCCTATATTTTTCGCTACATTTTTTTTTCTTCTGAAAACTGCGCAACTAGCTATGTGCACAACATTGTTCGGAATTGACTCGTGTGTGTTCGATTTGTATTGTGAACTCACGGAGCTAGCGTAGATGCGTCAATAATGTAGGAAGTTTCTCCACACGTAGCCGAATGAAAATAAACTATGGTGGCAACATTGTATGAGGCTAGGTCTTTGTCTACTTTACAGTCTGTGCCGCATAAATAAAGCTATTGACATAGAACTGAACATTACACTTGTCATTTCCCACCATTACATGTGAAAGGCAAGAAATAAATTATTTACTTCCCCTATCGGAATTCTGTGAAGCAAAGTAATTGCATAGCATACAGTCTTAACGTTTCGTTATTAATTCTTGATGTGCAATTTACTCGGTGTTTTCTTTAAGAATTTATAACAAATGATAAAGTAATATTTGCTAGGTACAGTCACGAGCACTAATTATGTAAACACTTACCAACTTTTAAATGTGATTTACTCCTCTTGAAAATAATATTTTGGAACCCACACTATAGAGAAATACCCAGGTTATATCAAGATTGCAATCATTATTTAAGAGAAAATTTAAGAGAGCTTTTGAATTTGGCTTTATGTATACATGATGACTGATGTATCCAACTTTTTTTGTTATAGGCATGGTGGGATACAATAAATTGGATACAAGGAGGGGCATAGCTCTTGATACCTATATTTTTAAATTATTGCGGGGCAAGACTTCAAACCCAGGTATATTTTTCAATATACCTCAAAACATAATAATAATAACATGCATAATTGTCGGGCACACACAGATTTATTTCTTTCGAAATAAATCTGTGTGTGCCCGACAATTATGTATTGCGACGGCGACGGCCACGTCTATTGGCGGTGCCCAGTAGTAGGACCAATCTACTGGGTAAATCCCCTTTAACGCGTACCTTGCGTGTACTCAATGACGTAGCAGACATCATAGGTCTTTTTACTTGTTATCTGAGTGAGTTCACAAAAACCACGATGTACATAATATGTTATGGTAAATAATAAATCTTTAATTATGACCACACTATTGAATTAGGATATTCCTGTAATGATAGTGATGATGTGTTAATAAATAAATAAAAATAAATAGATAAGAAGAGCAGTGTATAGAACAGAGGTGGCCCAGTAGAAACGGCTGCGACTTACGAGCTGTAAGGTCGTGAGTTCGAAGCCAGACAGACGCTTTACTTGGTGTAAATTATTTCATCACCACTGCTCTCAAAACGGTGAAGGAAAACATCGCGAGGAAACCGGCATGTTCTAGAACCGAAAATTCGAAGACATGTGACATCTACCAACTCTCACTGGGCTCGCGTGGTGGATTATGGCTCATTTCCTCTTACTGAGAGGAGGCCTGTGTCCCAGAAATGAGAACATTATAGGCTGATTATGCTATGCTATACATATTAATGCTCGTACATAATGGCCTCTATACAGGTTGAAATTGAAAACATGCGACAAACCGTAATGGGAGATTGTACTCATCATTATGAAAAACTTTTACTAAGGGACCAATGATGCAATCGCAAAAAAAAACAGCTGTTCCCTACATTTTGACGAGTTATGCGAACATAAATGTAGGGAACAGATGTTTTTTTTTCGCGATTGCATCATTGGGCCCTTAGTAAAAGTTGTTCATAATGATGAGTACAATCTCCCATTTCGGTTTGTCGCATGTTTTCAATTTCAACCTGTATACTAGTATCAGTTTGGTCAAGCAAAAATGAGGGTTATGATTTCCACCGGCATATCTGTATGTTCATCTGTTCCCTCATAACTTGTAAACTTCTTATCATAATTTGACAAATGAGGTATTGGAATTGGTTTTGATCGTCCGCTGGTTATATGAAAACCCTATTCTAACTAAACGATATATTGTAACAGTAATAAGCGATCATAAGGTTTAGAACAAAGTGGCATACGAAGATGAAAATATTTTCTTGTTTCCAACTTTTTAGAGCGTGATTTTTTAGTAGTCGGGTTTTGAGCTCTAGAACGTTCTTTTTTAATTCAATTATTTGAACAAATTGTTGAAGAAAGTTTGACGGAACCATATATTATCAGTTTGAACGTTGCTTTCATCGGTCTGATTGCCAACCAACATCATGATCCATTATATCTTCCGCACAATCCATCCATAGTGTTTGTACGCTTCCCCGATTCTCATAGCCAACCATTCACATAAGTAACAGTAAGTATATATAACATATAAGTTTATGTTCCACATTTTTTCTAAATTGCATTTGCCTCCCTTCACTCCTTTCATATTCTGCGAGCCCGCCCATCCTTCTTCCAGTTTTGACAGAACCAGCTCGCCCCACCATCTCTTACGTGGTCAGTTGCGACTCTGCCGCACTGTATTAGAGCACCAGTTCTGTGCTATTTGGGCCCACAGTTTGTCGCAAACATGTCATGTTGGTTTTAGCTGGGAATTATTTATTGAATGGCCCAGAACTAACTACGTATGTATGTTGTTTCTCACAATTATAGTTAGCCTTCAATATATCCCTTACGTAATGTAGTCACCGCGAGTATTTGTTTTACGAATCTATCATGCAAGCATTTGTTCCTGATCACAAATTAACAATTAGTTTTCTCTTTGGATTCAGGTACCCACCAAACTGCATAGCATCCGCCATTTACCGCCGAATGACCTCACTCAAACGTTGTTTATGAAAGTAAGTGGTTTCGTTATCCTAGATAGCGTTTTTTACATCGTAAAGTCAAACCCCAGTGCCCAGAGGCCCAGTGGTATCGGCCCCTACTTACCGAGTCACTAGTCGTGAGTTCTAACCCAGGAACGCAGTTTATCTTGTGTATTTAGTTACATCACCATTGCCCTGGAAACGGTGAAGAAAAACATCGTTAGGAAACCCACATGTCCATGGACTAATAATTCGAAAACATGTGACTTCCATCAACCTGCACTGGACCCACGTATTACGATTATAGTTCACATCCTCTCACAGAGAGGAGGCCCATTTTCCAGCATTGGGAACATTATAGACTGATTATTGCTACTTCGGCTATTAAGTGGCGATCACCCAAAAGATCGCAACGAATGTTCGCAACAAATATTCGCGAATGCTCGCAGTCGCAGTCAGTACGGTTCATAACGTACAATATTGACAGTTTTAAAGCTTTGTTGTTACAACGAACATATTAGGGAATATGAACGTATATTTTTTCTATTATTATATAAATTTATTGAAGCACATTCACTTATTTCAAATTTTACTACGATTTGTTGCTCAAAAACTTGATCAAAATTAAATAATTTTCTATTACAGTTCAAACGTCCGTTATTATCGGAGCCATATTGTGACGTCACTTACCGTGATATTGAAAGCAATATCGTGGTAAGTGACGGCTACAACAGAGATGGAAGTAAAGACTTCCATCTCTGTTTTAGCCCTGAATCATGTAAATGAAATATATTTTTTGTGCTTTATTCAAGCAGAAAACGCACTTAGTAACGTACTGGTAACGCGATTATGGGGTATGTTTAAAGCGGGTTGAATATACGTACATTTAGCGAGAGTGGATATACGATGAACACGCCAGTTTCACACCAGATCAGGAAAGCAAGTCATAATTAACACTACACTCACCTGAATGGGCTTCGTGCACGTTCATAGGCGAATTTACCATCCACGGAAATTGGCAGCGATTTGGAGTTCTTAGTTAGCGGGGAGTAAACTATGTACTGTAACAGCGTTGTATAGCATAAAAGACACGAGATGCATGCAATTTTCCAAGCAAAATATTTTATTCACCTGGTTTTTGAGGTCACTTCCGGCATTTTCAAAGACGCCGCGTTTGAAACCTGAATAAAAGATGCAACGACGGTCAACTGAATAAATATTTTCATTTCTGTTATGACTTTCCAATCATGTCTTTAAATGCTGTTGACACTTTTCCAAGTAAAATCTATTATTCTGTTTGTGAATAGTACAATATTGACAGTATGAAAGTAAACGGCATTGTTGCATCAACGACCGTGATTGCTGAAGGCTGAACTCCTGAATAATGAATGCAACGACGGTCCACTGAATAAATGTTATCTTTTCTTTCATTTTTTTATCTTGTCTCACAATGCTGTTGACAAGTTAGTTATTTCAAAATAAAATCTTGTATTCTGTTTGTGAGTAGACAGAGACTTGTGGAACAGCCGCACGGATCGATCGATCAGGTTAAGCTACGCTTGCCATGGTTGGTCCGTGGATGGGTGACCATCTTTATATTCCAAGACCCTTCCTTGCCTCGTAAAGCACGTTAAGCCGTTGATCCCGGCTGTCATTTGTGGATCTTTGAAAGTCGTTACTGGTCGTCAGAAGCCCAAAAGTCTGACAACCAGTCTTACCAAGGAGTATCGTGTTACCCAGCAACTGGGTTGTGGAGGTCAGATAGGCTTTCGCTCTATGTAAAATACTGGTATTCAGCTGGACGCGGTTAGACTAGAACCTGACCCCAAAATAGTTGAGAAAGGCTAGATGGAAGATGATATTAATTTGAGACCGGTACAAGGAGAAAGAGATCTGAAACTAAAGTTATTAATCACATATACATAATTATATATACATATCGTCGACCGTAGGTTCAATTGAGGTAAGGGACAAAATACCCAAAATGAGTTGAGTATACAGTTTTGTTCAGAATTTTTCGCTCTATCGAATGGTGAATATGAAAAAATTCTAGCTTAAGAAAAATGTCCCTTACCCTAATGATTTTTGGATCCAAATTTCAAATCAGCCCCATAATAACAATGTATCTGAAAAACTATGCAATATAGGAACTTGAAATGGTGTAATTATCACCGCCAATCCACTTCAAATAAGGTAAGGGTCTTCGCAATCAACGAATTGTCAAAAGTGTGTACTGCATTTTCTGTCAAAAATCTCTTTACACTGTATTTTTTTCATAAATATTTTCAACAAGTTCTTTACACATTTTTTTCATTGATAGATTGGATCTAACGTAGAGGTCAATTTAATGTAAGGGACGGGACTACAAGATACTTGGTCAGTAAGGGACATTACTAATAAAATACGTTGTTGCAAGGATCATCTATTTTCTTAAATAGCTAACTTATTTAAATAAATGTTACACATGTAGATAAAGCACTAAAATACAAGATAATGTCTGAAATCAGACCCGAAAAAGGTTAATAACAAAAAAGTTATGGGCGATTTAGTCCGAAAAAAAAATTTGTCGGCCTCTCCTGAAAAATCGTATTTTGTCCCTTACCTCAATTGAACCTACGGTCGACGATATACTCCCACCGTCTTTTCATGGGGGTACGTAGATAGTACAGAACGCCACCAACTACGATCTACGATCAATCAAGTAATTAATTGATGATTCAAAATTTACAAATTCCATTTTTCTAAACTGTAAGATCGATGACGCGGTTCTTTAAAACAAATCAATGTTGATCAACCTTCAATGATTTTAGATTTATGAACATATCAGAGTTTTTCATACGGACACTGAATCACACGAATTTTTATTGTGACTAGTATTTGTTGTTTCCGAGAGTTGAAAACAAAACAGTGTGTTTTTTAGACGCGCTGGGATTGCGCTGTTGGATTCTCAATGCTTTATTCAAAACCGAGAGCTGAAAATCCATTGCACGATATGTTCTGCTATACAAAAAACACAATCACAATCAGCGTCTCAACAACGTCCGCATAAATGTGCGCAGGTGTCAATGATATCGTCAGTCATCATTCAGTCAGTATTTTTGGACATTGCTTTGTAAAAACCACTTTAAGTCATGCGTGCAATTTTTTTTTATCATAACTATACGTATAACCACTCACGTATAATTGGAGACAGTTTTGAGTGTTACTTTTATTCAAGACTGTACATCTAGGGTTTTTCGTATACAATGGTCAGTATGAATCAATCTGAAAAAGTTTCGTACCTAACAGGATAGGTTGGCTACTAACAGTTTAATTCCATCGGTCAACACAGCAACCTCTCCAGGCTTTCCTTGGGACTTAGTAACAACATAATAGAACTTTAGGCAGGTTGGGCAACATGCGTATAGTTTCGTTATGTTGTTACTGGAAACCCATTAAATTTAGTCGGGAACTCTGCAAACAAAGTTTCTCTATTAATACCATTTGGAGCTAGAATTATGTAAGCCCTGTACTGGCTTACCGCCCGATGTCATTAGTGCATCGAGGTACGTCTTCTTTGTTAAGATGGCTTCTGCTTACACTGAGTTTGTAAGTCCATCTATGAATAGTTACGAAATCACGTTTAGAGTTTTATATAATGCTTTAAGCACACAAATGTAGATACGTAATTTTCTACCAGTCAACCTTTGGGTGATGCAGAGTAAAAGAGTGGTAGATGCAATTAAGAAATTTGAGGAAGAAATATTTTAGAATATAACCTACGGTTGAAAAGTCGCAAGTACCTTTTCACTTGAAAATAAGTGTATGAACCACAGAATAAGTAAACCGTGCAGAATGAAAGCTTCCTAACAGAGTTCAAAATTCTTACCTACGGTTGTTAATACATAAATCTCCTCGATTTTCCTACCATTATTTTTACACACAGTACAACAGTTTGGCATCTTAAAAAAAAACTAATCTTCCGCGTCGTCGTATTGCTGCCGCTGGCGCCCCTTAAGGCCCATAGTATCCTCATCTCCCGTTTGTATGCTAAAGCACGACTGCCACCCGCGCCCGCGCAGGGCACCTCTGAGCCTTTATCTCAAAATGGGGATATTCCTTTGATTAATTTACAATTGTGCTTCGGCGATTCTGTGGTACCTCTAACTATCTATTTTTCAGTGTATTTTTTTTTCCAAATAACGAAGCCGTTTAGTAGGAGTATGGAATAGAAGCCAAAATATTGCGTGTTGGAAAATATTTTTTTTACAGCAAAAATATTAACCATACAAAAATAGTACTTCGGGCAAAGTGATCTATATGAATCTATGGCAAAATCAAATATTTTTCAAATCTTCAAGACAAGCCGTTAATGAGCAGTAGGGTTCATAAAGTGACCGTGTTACGCTACCAAACGGGACGTAGGCCCTTAACTTTGTCTGCTTACTGAGCTTGTTCAAACCTGTTCGTACTCGAGCAGCCGCCGATATTCGCCTCCCGGGCCTTGTCGGTGACAGGTCACGCATATATGGCTGAGCGTGTAGTATTGTACCTACGCATGGCGGTAGTATGAAGCTTTGATGCCTAAAGTAGTATGAGGTAATAAGGTCCACTCACCTCTGACCCCTACAACTAGACCCACGTGAATACTCCTAGAGTCACATCATTCTCAATTATTTTACCAATAACAGCTTTAAAATCATGCGCATACACACTGTATAGTAGTTTGTTCCTGCATGTTGGCAGAACACTAGTTGAATAAATTAAGAAGGCAAGCGTCACGCGGGCGGAATGATTATGCAAACTTCATGCAAACGATCACGAGCGTTGTGTTTGAACGCGCGGTGGTGCATCACAAGTTTGTCAGAGGTTAACGCTGGTATGTACACGTGCCTCTACTTTACCAATTTTATTTTTTTATTTATTTATTTTTAGTTTAAATAGAACGACCGAAGCCAATTACACTATTTAAACATATCAATGTACACATTACAAGCTATTTAACACAGTCATGCATTCTTCTCACAAAAATTCAAAAATTCTGACAGCATCATCTTCCATTCATCCGCAAACATATCAAGATTTGTATTCGAGTTCAGGAGTGCGTTAATGGCGGTTAATGTCCGAGGAATAGGTGACATGGAGTGTGCAATAGTACGGCAAGTTGGAACAGCCAGTAAGCGGTGTTTTCTGCCAGGACAGTAATTGTCTGGGACAAATAGATTGCAGATTGCGTTATGTAGATCAGGAACATCAATAATCCCCCTAAGAATTTTAAATTTTGAAGGTACAAAAAACAATGAGAGCAGTTGTGTTTACCTACACGCGTAACATGACCATCATAGAAACGGGTTTTGTCGTTTTTTTTTTCGACAGATTGTGAAAGATTTCTACCGTCTTAAGCATGGCGATGTTAAAACTGAAGTGAAGAAATGTTTCTATTCTTCAGTCGACAAAAGACTACTATGTCAAGCAAAACGATCAAAATGTATCTACCCTAGCGCATCCACCTTCACTACAACCCCGTTCCCATCACTAGCTACCTCCCCGTTGCTATGGAAATAAGAACTGCCTTTGTCTTCATAGAAACGCGAGTCTACGGGTCACCCCGTGCTCGGCAGCAGAGAGATCAATTTGGATAAAAAACTTTGCCTTTTTTTCGTAGAATAGAGATAGATTCGGTTTGTCATGCTACGCCTGCTTGCGTGGGTTATACAACTATCAGAGAGAGAGCATCATGCCTACATCAGTAAGGTCATTCGGAAATCATACCTGCAAGGTTTTAACGTGCTACCTTTTTTGTTATTATGAGACAATGGCATACAATAATAGGATAAAAAGAAGAGAGAAGAAGGAAAGAAGGGTTAGCTCCAGGGCTGACATAAGTAGTCGAGAGCTAACAGTACCAACATCATGAGGACAAACTACGTGCCCCCTTTCACCGGCTCCATAATTGGTATAACTTTAAAAGGATATATACCAAGCTAACAAGGAAACTTGTTATAATCAAGCTTCCCTCTTCTTTGATAGATTTGCCGTTCAGTGCGTTTAACCTAAAGTAAAATCCAACCTTTGTTCAAAGGAATATCAACGAATATTTTACCGATAAGAAAAGTTGGTCACAGTGATTAATTCAAGACAATTTATACGTTCTTTCAACAAAATTAGCTTACCTTCTGACTGGTTATGTTTCATATAATTGTTTATTGTATTTGACTGGATGAGACAATTTATTTTCATTTATTGTTTTCCATGTTTTTTAATGAGTTGTATTGTAATATGTGGTTAGCTAGCGACCTCGACCATTGATCATATTATTCTTGCCTGAGCAACCGGCAGCAAGTTCGTCATGCTCACTTAGATATCACTGCGTGAGGTACCGTCGGGGGTCGGGTTGCCTCCTTCCCTAAAATATGGCGAGGGGGTAATGGCTGATCTTTGCATTATGCTGGTGAACAGGTGCTGCTTCTGATGGTCTCAAGTTCTTCTATCTGAACAAACAGCTGTGCTACTGCACCACTTCTTCCCGCTAAAGCACTAAGAAGTAATTTTACCTATGTCATTCTCACGTTTAAAAAAGTGCTCACTCTCAGCCTAGTTTGAATATATAACTTTTCCTTTTCATCCGGTAATGTTCTCAAAAGTAGACAGTGCCATAAAAATAAAACAAATGAACTACAATAAAAAGTCAAAACGTTGAAAGACCTGTGTAAACTGTAGATCTATACTCGTATTTAGTTATATTTATTTATATCAATTTTTTATCTATATTTTATAATGAACGCTCACGACGGCAGCCTATTTAAAATTCTAGTAACCTATATTTTACGAGCAGAGCCGATAAATTGTTGATCCGTGAGCAATATAAATAACCTTAGCACGGGTTGCACCGACACCTTAGTTTTATTTATTTATGTTACCCTCAGTTTTATTCTTGTCAGGCCATTGATGACGTTCAGACCTTTTAGTTCCACAAAATTTTACTACACCAAAAACACAGAAGATCAATCAAATATTTAGGATTAACCAATCATTTGTTAGCTCATCTGAAATAACGACAACATCAACACAGGACAACATAATTAAAGCAAAATTCGAAAGCGATTTCCGTCTCAAGTTTGATTGCTTGCGCTGGCCATATAATACCCCTTTATTTATAAACGTTGATTAAAGATAAGAGATGTTCAAACGTCAAAATGTATGGTTAAACAGACGCTAATCATCACTTAACTTTAAGCAACGTTTAAAGTAAGGGGTATAATGATAAAGGCTGCATTACACACTATGTTTTTCTGACAAAAACTTGAGCCGGGTCCATACATGTGTAATGTAATGTGTCGTGTAATGTAATGTGTAGAGTGTGGACGGCACACAAACTCAACGCGAATCCTTTATGTGTTCAACTGTGACAGCGTTTGTGTTCGCGCTAAAAACAGTGTTCCATTTTATTTTTTATTTATTTATTCAAAAGTACATTTAAGTTGGTGTCAACATAAACTTATTATAGTTTTACCGTGCACTAAAGTCATAGTCTTCATAATTTAGAATAAAACTACTTGTAGGTACTTAGATAAATTAGGGGTCGGTATCAGTGAAATATTGTTTAGTTCTATCGATCGGACATCGGTGACTAATCTGACAGTCCGCGTCGGCCTTATAACAAAAGTGGTGCTGAAATGTTTTCTTGCTACTGGTTTTTTCTGAAAAATTAATTATTGTGTGGTATTATTTTGTATGTTTTAAACTATTTATCTATAGTTAATTAATTAAGATCCTTACTTTAATTTATAAAAGTTATGTGTAACAGAATAAACAAAAGACCTCATACGTCACAATTACAGTATTGAGTTAAAAGCCTAATACAATGAGCAAAACTTTTTTTTTATAATAGTTTAAAAAAAAAGTTTTATAGAATATAGAGATAGGGATATAGAGTTTTGTATTATAGAATTATTATGAAAATCGTGTTGATCCTAGCATTACTTTATGTATTTAAAATTGAGCCTTATTGCTTATGAATTAGATGTAATTATTGTTAGCTCAACCAGCGGTCAGTATGGTAAAATATATAATTTTGAAAAAAGACCCGTATTAAAAAATACTGAAATCTATTCAGTAGTCAATTCTAAACGAACTACTTTCAGGACTTGCGCTCATTCTGTTACACCTTGTATATATTATTATCTTAGGTACGTAGATTTTGTAAAAAATGTTTCTTTGAATTGTATTTTATGTCTTTCTGAGTTATTTTGTTCCTGTTGGTAGTTGATTAATAAGGTAAAGTAAAAAACATGTAATGCTCGTAGCGTCGTCCACACACAGAATTCGCATTACATTACATTAAAAATCATGCACGTCTGGACTCGGCTTTCGGCGAAATAAGGTAATTGCTCGCTGCGCAGCCCAATATTTTAATTATTAATTTCGAATTGATTAATGAACAATAAATACTGCACTCCAATTGCGCAACACACTCATTTTCACAATCAGATGGTCTTGAAGGAAATTCTTATACCTACATTGCTTCATCTGTTTCAAAAATTCGTCTGCTTGATAATATTAATAACGCAATGTATGTGGTTGGATTGTCAAAATGAAAAGCATAGCAATTGTGAGTTTGTTACGCAATTATTTAGCTTGCCTGAGAGCCCCCCCCCCTCCCTCACTTCACCCCGTGAGTGTCGCTAAAGCGCGAGCGGCGACTGAGTAGAGAGAACAAATGACAATATTTATTTAAAACAAAATAAGTAACTTCCAAGAAAAACAACAAAGTGAAAAATAATTTTTATTTCGGAAGTCGGTGTCTTTTTTCGTTTTTTTCCACCGACTTCCGAAATAAAAGTTATTTTTTCACTTTGTGGTTGTGGTACCCTAGCTACCTACCCCACACAAATTCTTCACTTGCTAAGTAAATAACAGTGACAGGAAATTATTATAACATCATCAACACAAACTAAGTGGAACCAATACATATTAATGAAGTTAACTCAAAAACCACCAATCAGAACTTGGCCAATTTTATATGGGAATACTTCAAATCGGCTATACTTGAAGTCGTTTAAAAATAAAGTGGAGACGGGTGTATAAACCGCGTGTGAACGCTGTCGCGTCGTATCGTGGGCGAATGAAAGAGTGTACATTTATTAGAATCGTGGTGGTCTAAGCTAACCCCCAGGAAAAAGCTGTTTACGTAAGGAGGCATGATGCTTATCAAGGCAACAGTATCAATTAAAAAAAAAATATATATCTTACACTAATTATTTATTTTCGGAGATCGCAAGTATCGCAAGGCTTGTGCCTAGGTACAGCTGCTCTGGTTGATCTATCAGGTTAAGCTACCCCCGCCATGGTTAATCCTAGACCCAATCACTCGCACATCCCTAACACACTACAAACGTACACTCACGCCACTCACTATACACAACACTATCACAAAACACCCCACCCACTTCCTCACACAATCATGAAACATTTACTCTAATATAATACAATACAATTCACTCTTCACTCTCTCACTCTAACATTTACAAAAGTTTACCATGAGATTAAAAATGCACCCACTTGACACAGACCACTGGCACGTCTGCCACAATAGCATCATATAAGCATATCCTATAGCCGGGTACTGCCCCCTAAGATACAGGCCTAGCCTAGTTTAGGGGACAACGTTGAACCTATTGTACTTACCTACCTAATGCTAAATTAAGATCTTTAATCTGTATACAGTGCAATGTACTTGAACTTTGTGGTAATAAACAATTTACTATATTATTATTATTAATAGCTTGTTCATTTCATCATAGATAGGATGGTCAAGAGCAGGCCCATTTCGCAATTTAGATAAAGTAGGTTTCGTAGCAAAACAGCTCCGCGTAGCATCTCCGCGTAGAATGTCCGCGTAGCATCTCCACGTAGCATCTCCACGTAGTATCACCGCGTAGAAGCTACGCGTAGCAAGGTGTAGCAATCTTTTATAGTTTGTCGTAGCAGCCTCATAAATCGTAGCATTTTGACTAACAAGTCCTCATATTAGAATATTATGTTAAAAGCATTTTGTTTACTATATTTAAGAAACAAATTAATACCATAGACCTCTTGCATATTGTAATTATTTATTGCGTGTTTAGATAAACGTTAATAGTACATAGTAAGGCCGTGTCTTTCGAAATGTTTAGCAGAGCCTTTATTTTCAATAATACAAACAACATTCTAAAACATTCAGATTTCTGTCACCGAATTAAATCGTTATTGTGAATTCTCTTTGATCAGACCGCCTTGGTTTATTTTTAACCCCCGACGCAAAAAGAGGGGTGTTATAAGTTTGACGGCTATGTGTGTCTGTCTGTCTGTGTGTCTGTCGGTGGCACCGTAGCTCTTAAACGGTTGAACCGATATGGGTGCGGTTTTTTTATTTAAAAGTAAGTTTTCTAGCGGTGGTTCTTAGACATGTTCATCATCGGTTCAGCCGTTTGAAAATTATTAGTTCTTTTCTGGTTGATGCGAAAGTAAGTTTGCTTGTTTGTTTGTTACCTTTTCACGCTCAAAACACTGAACCGATCATCCTGAGATTTTGCATATATATTTTCAGGTATACAGAAACCAACATAGGGTAGTTTTCATCCCAATAATAAGTACTTTTCCCGTGGAATTCAATAATAACGTTCTTATGATGAAAACATGGCGTCACGTGTCTTTTGAATAATGAATTAGACCGGGATGATAATTATACGTGTAACTATCTGCTTTATTCCCTAGTTGTCGGTGAAGTAATGGAATAATTCAATTGTTGTCATACATCGGTATTTGTGCTCGCTCTCATCTAGTCTCATTTCCAACGTAAATGTATGGCAAGATTTTTTGCAATATCCGACATCTATAATAGTCCAACCTCTGTGATGCCATAGAGTTTTGTGATTCCTCTAAGAAACAGAATCAATTGGCATCACATTTCTCATCACTCTATAACTTTCTCTCAGTACAAAAAGCAAAATAGTTTATTTTTAAAATTGACCAATACTTTGGTTTTTTTATCTACAAATGTATGAAAAAGAAAAAAACATTATCTTTAATATTTCCAGAGTATTAGCGTATTTTGCGAACCTCTTTATTTCCCCTCCGAGAAACAGGACGTATATCCCATAAAAAACTTTGATCGCATTTTGCCTTTCCATGCAATCGCACAGAGACATGCGACACAGTCAACTTAGTGCTAGTTGGAGAATCTTTCGATAGATTAAATTAAAAACTCGAGTAATAACAATCGGGGCAATTATACCCCTGGAGCAACTATCCTGGCTAGGTGGGCTCAGTAGGGTAACCTACATGATGTTATTCTCCGTAAGATGAATAAATCACTATAGAAAACTTACTACGGACATTACCTTCGCTTCAAATGCAAACATACATGATACGAAATGGAATCCTTTATTCCCCGAAATCGAAGCTGACCTGCAATTTGTGCGTTTACAAACTAAACGTGTAATGAAATATCTCCCGAAGCATTAATCGTTTGACCATCTTCTGCGTATTGCATTGAAAGGGAATTAATACGCTTCGGAATACTCTGAAATTATTTCACGCCGTTCAGTTCTGTGAAGGAGACAGTGAAATGTTACTTTTTTTATTCTACCTACCTGTTTATATGTCTAGCGTAAATATTTGAGTAAAATTTGGATTTGAAATATTTGTGATTTTATACGTTTTTTTATAATACAGTTTTCTTTAAGTCCAAAACAGTTTGTTTTTACGTTGTAACACTAACGTCTAACTGAGCATTTCTATCTCAGACATAGTTTGAATTCGTGATTACATAACAACAACATCACGCCTTGCTTTCCCCGAAGGGTTGATCTACATGGTCTTCACATGATCTGACCAAGATTCTGTCTGGACTTTATAAGAGATTGTGACCTCTGGGATTGTTCCGGCTTTTCTTCTCAGAGTAGTCAGATAGAAAACGCCGACCTCATCTAGTTTAAAAAATATGATTGACTTGTAACAGTGTTTGAACGAACCTACTTACAGAAATAAAGTCATTTATCGTTGGGTTTTCTTTAAATCCAAAAAAGTTTTTTTTTACTTTGTAACACTGAAAACGGTCTTACTGAACATTTCTATCTCAAAGTTAGTTTGAATTACTGATTAATTTCTCGAAAAATAAGTTAGGTACGAAATTATCTACGAAGCAACCTGCTACAATGCTTTTATAAAATTCCCAAGTTCGTCGTAGATAAAGAACTATAGAGATGCGTCTTTTTATCTTATTTCCCAGGAGGGAGTAGCGGATACCTACTCCGAAGGCATTGCTTGTTAGCAACAATTTAAAAATTTCCTGCAATTCCTATTGATTTTTAAAACAAACGAACATTCCTCGGGGATTTCTATTATCCGTTCTCCAAGTTCCGAGTTCCGAAGTGTATATTTTTCTGATTATAATAACGAATACGTGTAGATTTGTCTTAAAAAAAACATTGCGCGAAAAGTACTACATTTCCATGAGTAAGGTAATAATTGGAAGTATCGAACATTTCTGATTAGATCTGATATATTTTTTTAGAAAGTCAGACGTGGTTAGGTACGAATAAGTGCTTACCTACTTAACCCTTTAAAATACTGTCAAACATGTGCTTAGGTATCCCGCGCAATTTGCAGGTCCGTGTCAGTATAAATGCTGATTAGAAAATGATTTGCGACCGTAAAACGTATGTATTTACAAAATTATAATCATTAAAATCATCAATATAATCCCCTCTTAGATCGTTTAACCCCACTAATTGAGACCTGCAAATTGCAAAACATAAAAATCTTTGAATTTTTCGGGCTTTCTTCCGCCTTTCTAATAGTTGTCATATGAGTTGTATATATTATATAATTTCCATATAATATCTACAGCCTCAGTAACAACCCTGTGGGAATATATATTCAAAACTAACTGTTGCCCGCGGCTTCGCGCGCGTGGAGGTCAAATATTATCCCACGGGAACGTACTACCGGAATGAAAACTATCCTGTGTGTTAATCCAGCTTATAAACTATCTGTATGCCAAATTTCATCCAAATCCGTTCAGCCGTTTTTGCGTGATTAAGTAAAAAACATCCAAACATTTTCACATACTTTCACATTTATAATATTAGTAGGAAGCAGGATAATTAAACAGACATTTGCAGGTAAGTTATTATGAATATACAGGTTGAAATTGAAAACATGCGACAAACCGAAATGGGAGATTGTACTCATCATTATGAACAACTTTTACTAAGGGACCAATGATGCAATCGCGAAAAAAAAAACATCTGTTCCCTACATTTATGTTCGCATAACTCGTCAAAATGTAGGGAACAGCTGTTTTTTTTTTTGCGATTGCATCATTGGTCCCTTAGTAAAAGTTGTTCATAATGATGAGTACAATCTCCCATTTCGGTTTGTCGCATGTTTTCAATTTCACCCTGTATAGTACTATATGAGTAAACGCATAAAGGAGCATGCAAGCGAGCCAGTTACTGCGCTCAATAGGAACGCCAGAATTTATTGAAATAGCCGGTATTTCCTACCTCGGTTGGTGCAAATATTCTGCATATTATCAATACGTGCCATGCTATAAATAATTAGGCTGCTAGTTTGTTTAATTAAACTGAGCTGTGTGCCTACTCAAGGCAAGCGAATCGCTTTGTTTTGTGAATTATACAAATGGAAACGCAGCGAAGTATGCTGTTTAAAAAAAAATATTTGTGAATTATTCAAAAATAAACCTTTGGACGTATTTACTGTGAGCATTCGCATCACTGATTTGTTTTGTAAGCGTTCGATGCGTTTTTGTTACCTTCGCTGTTGCCTTTATTTCCTATATAATTGTAACGTTGAAATCTAGGATTTAGGAGCAATGGTAGTCCAGTGGTAATGAGTTGTAGGTTTGAACCAAGACTGGTGAATACTTTGTATGAATTATTTCATCATCACTACTCTCAAAACGGTGTGAAGGAAAACATCGGCAAGAAACCGCCATTTCTTAGAACCAAAAATTCGAAGACGTGACCAACCCCCACAGGGCCCGGACTACGGCCCACTCCCTCTTACTGAGAGGATGCCGTTTCCTAGCAGTGGAAATACTATGAGCTGTCAAACAATCAAATGTGTAACAACCTAGACCAGTTAGACGAACTCAATTGGAAATAGGCGCTATTATACATATAAAGTTTTTAGCATACGTCTGTTCGGTACCTTTTCGCGGTACAGCTACCATCACCACCTTCCTTCCCTTGACTCATGTTACTTGGGGTTGACGCAACACGTTCTTTTATTCCATTCTCCCCAGTCAAGCGTCAAGAACGCAGCTACTAAACTTAATTAAAATATATAGAGCCAATCTTTTAATTTCTTTCATGAACGGAGATTTTTTATACACTCCTCCGATCCTTTGATAAATAACTACTTTATAAAGCTGCCTGCAGCGCTTCCCAGCAACGTCAAAGCACTTGCAAGCGGTATTCAGCGGCAATTCTCAAGGAATCTCGGTGTTAGTCACGAGAAAATCGCGCTTCTTTTTCTTGGTATACGGATAATTAGTTGTTCGTGTCCTCGGGAATTAAGTTTGTGAAAATATGAAATTTTCCAAGAAACGATTACTTTATAACAGAGTTTGTTATCGGTTTGTTATCAAATATCTGTTTCATTAATAGGTAAAGGTGCACCAGTCAGCTTATCCATGTGAAAGGAGACGCGCATTATGGTATTGATCACAAATTTTAACTACTAGCTTCTGTTTGATAAAAAAAAAATGGAAAATCCTAATGAAGATTTCTCTAATTTTATTTCATGTATTTTTATTTCTTTAATTTTATTTCATATTTGTAATAAATGTTTTTTTTTGCTCTATTTATACCACTTCACCCGATCCTAGTATCGTGACCAATGAGCCAGTACTATTATAATGAGGCCTTAATTCCTCGTGCTACACCCATGGGGACCGATGGAGAGGTCGATCATTAACGCGAGACCCGGTTAATGAAATGGGTCATTCATTCATACATTTCAGCCGAAAGACGTCCACTGCTGGACATAGGACTCCCACAAGCTCCGCCTCCTCGACCGATAAATAAATATGAAGTGGGTACTTCACATTTATTATTAATGCCTCTTCTCATACGGAGAAGGCAAGAGCACTGATCAACAAGTTTAAAATTAAATTTAAAGGACTATTCTGTAAATAAGAATAGGAATCACTTTTACACAACATAAATCATAACATAACTTCACGCTTTGTTTACCCGAAAGGTTGAACAGAAATCTACATACATAGTACACATACAAACATATAGGGCGAGCCTATTGCCATCGACCGGTCACAAATCCAGACTCCGGTATGCTACTGAGAAATTCTGTATAAAAAAACCCATTAACACTTTGACCGACCCGGGATTCGAACACTTTTACACGTCATATTATAACAAAAAAAACCCAACTGCCTAAAAAGTGAACTTTAATTAAAAAAGATGGAAACAAGAAACTTGTTTTCGAAGGCTTATTAGACTGAATACTATAAGCAATCTCATGCAGTCGGAGACATCTTAAATTTAACAATAAAGACCTTTATTGCCTTCGACTGTAGGAGATTGCTTATAGTATTCAGTCTAATAGTCGTCCTTTTAAAACAAGTTTCTTGTTTCCATTATTTTTAATTAAAGTTCACTTTTTAGGCAGTCGGGTTTTTTGATTTTGTAAATTATTTTTTCATTTCACTCTTTTTAGTTAATATTATTATTTTTGACATTAATGAGACCTATTTATGAAATCATTTATTTTGATACTCCACTCAATAGGCTTCGATTTTTTTTGAAGCGATAATAGCGCCAAAAATTTGCCTTTTTTTGGCAAATTTTTGACGACTGACGAATCTAACGGCACCTCTCAAGCTGAAATCGATCAAGCTGTTTAGGCTACAGAGCGTGCCAAAGAAATATACATTCATACAGACACTCGAAAAACATAACCCTCCTGGCGTAGGCGTGAAATAAGCTAGATGGAGTCGACATTTCCTATCTAGCTACCCCTGAGAAGAAATGGCGAAACAAACTCAGTGATCGAAGTCTCTTTTAAATTCCAGATATTATCTTGGCCCGATGATGTGAAGACAATGTAGATTAGTGCCTGAAATGGTTTTTTGAGGAAAGTACCACGGATTTAAGTGAACCAGTCCAGTCGGTGCAAGCATTTGTCAGCAATCGTGTAGCTCAACTCAGAAGTTGCTCAAGACGGGACGTCGCGTCGATTTCAGACTTATATTGACTACTAGCTGGTGGAAATTATCTCAAGGGACCGTGTTACTACCTTTATCATCAGCAAATTGCCAGTTAATATCGGTCCAGCCATTTTTGAGATTAACAGGAACAAACAGACAGACAAACAAAAAAGATTTTTTGTTTTACCGTTTATACTTTCATAATGCATTTAAAAAAAGCTGTTATATTGCCATTACATACAGACACTTCAATTTGTATTTATTTGAATGTATACGTATGTTAAACGCCAAGTCTCCAGGATCACCATGTTCAGTACTTGCGTGTAATTTACTCAACAAGTTTAAGAAAGACAATCGTCTAGTTTGTGTGGCGGTAAGATGAACTCAGAACTACTAAGAAGAACTCATACTTCCTGGGAGGTAATATGAAACGACAAGTTTCAATGAGACGGCCACAAGTATGTGTGTCGAAGCTGACGCAGCAGAGAACTTTTTATAACGCTCAATGTGCCATATTAAACGCCACATCCTGCCGCAACTGGTTCTCCAAGAACTTTAACTTCAACTTTAAGATGCGGCATCTATAACTAATAATAATTTACTGTACGTTCACATTGCCTATTATGTTCACACTTTTTCACCGAGATCCCGAGGCTGTAATCTACAACGTGAGCCCGGTACGGATTGGTAGTTGTCACATGTCTTAGAATTTTTAGTTCTAGGACATGTCAGTTTCTTCACAATGTTTCCCTTCGACGTTTTGTATGAAATGATTTACAGAAAGTAAAACGCCTGACTGGGTTCGAATGATGAACTACATCGTGTAAGTCGGGGCTGTTTTCCTTGGGCCACCACCGCTTTGCATTAACTTTGACGATGTATAAAGCTTCACAGCTGTTGAGTTTCTTGCCCATTCTTCTCCATATGATACTACCGTTTGAAACGGGTGACTAGAATCAATTCTATTTTAATGTAAATGTTAACGTTCAGAAGTGTGTTGATTTTTGACTTTCGTATAATTTAATGGGCTGGCCACTGAGTCCGCGTGGTGAATTACGGCCCATTTCCTTTCACCGAGACTAGGCCAGTGTCCCAGTTTTGGGAACATTGCTGGCTGATTATGGATAATTTAATGATGATTTTACATATAACTACAAGCAACATATTCTAATACGTTCAACGTCGTGATGCCGGTATCGTGAAACTAATAAGTTTACGTTAAAGTTACTAAAATAGTTGACTAAGTAGCGATGTTTGTCCTAAAACGGTACTGGGGCAAGAAATCGCGTTAGCGCCTGAGGCGCATCCTTGTGAGGAGGTTAAATATACAGGTGCAAGCTATCACGTTAATAGATTATTTACGTCATCTGGAACTAACGTTATAACTATCTTGTAATGTTTTTATTTAGAGCGGGCTAGTATTTATTAACTAACTAGTTTTGGCCACCGGCTTCACCCGCGTGGGGGTCGGTATATAATACATGTAAATCTTCCTCTTGAATCACTTTGTCTCTTGATGAAAACCGCATTAAAATTCGTTGTGACGTTTAAAAGATGAATAGAATAAATTTATTGAACCAATGTTACAATTATTACCTTATGATTAACTTAACTTAATGTTGGTACGTAACTATTAGTGATTTTCGTTTTGGTCTTTACGGCGGACCCCAAACTAGGCGGTGCCTGTATCTTGGGGACCAGAGTTTTGAGACATAGTGCTATTTACCACTGGAGTTTAAGGTGACAATGGGTACGTAATTGCAAACGATTATATAAAACGAAATTAAATGAAAATTGAGATCAAAGTGAGAGTGAAACTTAAATCGTAAATTATACATAAAACAAACAAAAAATAAAGCTTAATTTGTACTAAGCAACGCATAAAACTAAAATATTAAACAATTTAAAATAAAGTGAACAAGTAAACAATCAAAAATTAAATGTTAAACAATCTAAAACAAATATAAACTATCAATAATAAAAATAAAATGTTTGGAAATCAAAAATAAGGTGTGAGTGTGTTAGTGTGTATCCGTGTTAGTGTGTGCGAGTGTACGCGTGTGGTGTGTGAAGTGTCAGTGTCTAATCTCTGTGATCTAATCAAACAAATACGAAAAGCGACTTGGTTCTATACTATGATCATCTGCCTAGTTTTTACCCAACTATGTTGGGGTTGGCTTCTAGTCAAACTAGTTGCAGTTACATTGAGCGACTGCCTATCTGACCTCCACAACCCAGTTACTGGGTAACACGTTAGCCCTTGGTAAGACTGGTTGTGAGACTTTCAGGCTTCTAACGACCCGTAACGACTATCAAAGATCCACTAATGACAGCCGGGACCAACGGTTTAACGTGCTTTCCGAGGCACGGAAGGGTCTTGGCAAGTAAAAATGGTCACCTATCCACGGACCAACCGTGGCAAGCGTAGCTTAACCTGATTGATCGACCCGTGCGGCTAATATTACTTAGCCACAAGCATAGATAAAAAACTAATATTAAAACAGAGATAAAATTGTTTGTTTGTAAGACGTAATCGCTGGAAGTACTCGTCGTGTACTCAATCGTTATCTCGATGCGGAGCATTACCTACTTGTTGTTGTGATTGTGTTCACGTAGCTGTACAGTCCCGGACTTTAATTGATAAGCCACTTTTAAACTTTCCTATTTTGCAGTTTTATACATTCAAGAAATTACACGATTAAACACGAGCTTAAACCGCATGCTCGTAAACAAGATGACAAATTACTTATAATCGGAAATAGTCTTATCCATAGAGGTTGAAGGTTGACTAATAAATTGTCAATGATAAATAAGTTTATCCAATCTATTTGATACGACCTCCTTTGAATTAGAGCTCATTAAATACTCGTTATTTCTGAAAACCTATCCGAAGACAGTGACAGTTGAAATGTCAAAGACGACCATTTCGAATTTTGGTGAATCGTAGCCGTAGCTGTTTATGTTTCTAAGCAACAGTTATCATAATTGTCATGAACGGTATCTTGGACGCTACGCGTTCGGATAAAATCGTGAGTACGAATTTTTCCGATGTCGAAATGACTAATCATAACGTTACTATCGCTACGCTAAAACAATTGTTGCTAGGTTACGGTTGCTAACCCTGCAATTGGTTGACTTTGGGTCGTCACTCTGGACTATGTACGAGTAAAACCGACTAAACCCGATTTGCATTACACGGCTAAAATAGGAACTGTGGCAAGTGGCTTATCAATTAAAGTCCGTGACTGTACTAATCTGTGGTCGTCATTTATTTTCGCTACTATGTATGTATAATATATAAGTATCTTGCACCAATGACAACCCCATTTTTATGTCCACACAATCACTGTCCATTCCAAGGTTGCCTGGAACAGATCGCAGAAAGCGGTAAAGCTGCCCATTGTATGTTTGTAGTGTTATATGTATTTTTTGTTACGTTTTTCTAGTTTACAATAAAGTATATACAGGGTGATTGGAAGATGGGTGCAAAGCTTTAAGGTGAAGATAGTATAGACAATTTAGAACCATTTAAGCCATGGTTGTCTTAGACGAAGTCTTACCAATTTTTTTTTTTTTTTATAATTTTTAAAAGACGTATTGTACAATTTTTTTATTTTTTCTGAGCTTTAAATGTCTGTAAAAAAAATGTCTAATGACACAGAAGCCTAAAACATGTTTTGCTTGATTGCTTACACATTACTTTAATTAAATAAATAAAAAATGAATTCATTTATCATTCAATTTGGCCATAATTATGCAGTTTACATTAAATTTTGATAATTTCCAAAAAAAAAACTTTTAAATTTGGTTAAAAATGTTTGGTAAGACTTCGTCTAAGACAACCATGGCTTAAATGGTTCTAAATTGTCTGTACTATCTTCGCCTTAAAGCTTTGCACCCACCTTCCAATCACCCTGTATAAATAAATACTAGCACAATCAAATGTTATACTTCTTCCACGTGGAATAAAACAGGCAGAAGCTATATACAATCAAACTCAATCAATCTACCTAGCCTTGTCCCAACTATGCAACTATGTTCGAGTCGGCTTCCAGTCTAACCGGATGCAGCTGAATACCAGTATTTTATGGAGCGACTGCCTATCTGACCTCCATAACCCAGTTACTGGGTAACACGATATCCCTTGGTAAAACTGGTTGTCAGACTTTCGGGCTTTTGACGACCCGTAATGACTGTCAAAGATCCACGAATGACAGCTGGGACCAAAAGCTTAACGTGCTTTCCGAGGCACGGAAGAGTCTTTGTATGTAAAGATGGTCACCCATCCACGGACCAACCGCGGTTATCGTAGCTTAACCTGATCGATCGACTCATACGGCTGTTATTACTTAACCAGGAGCCCCTATTTACAATCAAACTACACAGTAAAAAAAGTAAGTTTAAAAACTAAAACCCAACTACTTAAAAATCACGCTCTAATAAATATGAAGCAAGAAAATATTATTCTCATTAGAAAGCTGTGGTCGTATGTTACTTTGCAAAGCTTTTGATCGCTTATTACTGCTAGAGTGTATTGTTTTGTTAGAAGCTTTATACAATTAAACTACACAGTATATAAAACAGATCTTACTGAGTCAAATGTAAAAGTAAAAAATAATGCCGGTAATGTTAATTTCAGAACTAAAGACTTCTTCAAACAGGCACGACGCGACACTTCGCCTTTTCGCATTAAAAGTGTACAATTTCCAAAATTATTCAAAATGGGGTTAATATGCGGAAACGTTTGGTATCACCAGTATTTTTCTCTTTAAAACGCTCTCCTGTAAAATTAGTAAGTTTTGAGTTTATACAGTTTTAATGCGAGAAGACGACTTGTAGAAAGATTTCCATGAAGTTTTCATAGATTTTGTTCTACATGCATCGTATCGCACTGTCTCGTCGCGCCTACGAGTGTTTGCAGGAGCCTCAATGAGACAAATAATAAAATGTATTATTGGGTTTTTTATCAGGGATTTCTCAGTAGCAGCCCGGAATCTGGATTTAAGCCCGGTCGATGGAAATAGGCTTGCCCCTAGTGCATCGGACATAAAACATAACTAGCGAAATGGGAGTTGAAATTCTCTCTTATGTTTTTATTATCAGAACTAATTAGGAAAATAATAATTTAGAAATTTTATCCGTGTATTCAAATCCTCTCATTAGTAAACCAACCAATCCTACAATATCAACAAAACATTAAATTAATTTGTGTTCTCTCTCTTTCTGCCTAAAACCGAAGGATGCACACGCCGCGGTAACATAATAAATACCAAATATCCAATTTCCAATTCGAAAAATAAAATACATTTTCCATTTTCAAATTATTCAAGTAGCAAACGAGCAAAGGTTACAAAGCTATTGCCGCACCGCAAATGCCACAGTCTGCAGAACTTGCAGTGCGACCACTAATGTATGTATCATGTTTTCGTGCATAGGTGTGTACGGAATTTGTTCGGCGGCGGCGGCGGGGCAACAGAACTTCGTTCTATTAACTCACTCGAGATGCAACGCGCTCAGGTTGTGTTTCATATCTGCACTTCTCGTATACACTATGTAACTAGTAAAGTTTCTGCCGAAATGTAAAGTGCCACGTTAATAATATGAACATCTGTAGGAATACTTGGAACTTGATCTTTGAATAGCAAATCTAAACTGATTAAAATTAATAGAGACTTCCTTTGAACTAAGAAATAAAGTGCCAGCCAGTCGACCAATCATCTGCCTAGCATTTTCCCAACATGTTAGGGTCGGCTTCCAGTCTAACCGGATGCAGCTATATACCAGTATTATACATGAAGCGACTGCCTATCTGACCTTCATATCCTAATAACTAGGTAGATACTGACTTGTAGGTACTACCAAATTAATTTAGGAAGGAAGAACATTGTATTGCGTTTTGTATACACATTAATTAGAACAATACCACAATATTAAAACACATAACCAACTATGTGATGTGTGGCCGCGATTTCAGACATGTATCTATCTTAATTGTAGGACCACTGCAATCTGCATAATTTATTTAGGCTGTGTCCAGACGTATGTTTTTGCATAAGTACAGTACGTTGCTTTCCTGTGCTCACGAGAAAATAATAAATGTATTAAAGCGGCCAGTGGACACTGGACCGGACATAGATAGTGCGGTACGTGTGGTGTCAGACTGTGCGGCGGCGGTTATCTGTTTGTACCGGACACAGGACCGGTGCGGGAAATATACTGTTACTGATCATAATAGGGTACCTACAGATCTATATATCGTATCTAGATTACGATAATATTTTTTTTACAATTATTATAAGCAACAACGGTAAACAGTCTTTCCCTTCACAAAGTCTCTATAAAAGCTGTACAAAAAGACGAAAATCAAGTTTTTTTTTTACAATCCTGGTCCTCATTGCCAATAAATCCGAGATGCACTTTTCTGCCGCTGAATCCGAGCTTAACATAAAAACTCGCTCAAAGCGTAAATCGAAAGGTATTAAATCAGATATGCTAGCGGGTGATGGGGAAACTCGAGACCGCCGATCACGCATGCGCGCGCCCGGACTGAGGTTCCGATAGTAGACCACTCCACATTCGCATCGCATCTCGGGCCCGCGGTCGGCTGCTCGCTCGGCTTTCTCGATCGGTCGTATCGCTCGGCTATCTACCTGTTCGTTCGGACCGCGATTTCGTCTAAGTGTTTTCCCGTTGAGCTGTGCGGTCATTTCAACCTTCTTCTGTTCTTGGGTGAGTATTAAAATAAAAATGTCTACTCAGTGGCAATATCATTAGAATTCACGATTTAATTTTTAACTTAGTTTTTTCTTGAATGTTTATTTTTGTTATTGTTTTTATTAGTGTGTCATCGGAAGATGAATATTTTTTTTAACTTCATATTTAAATTGTTCATTTCTGAACCAAAATTCACTCTTGTATAATTTTACTGATTATTAAATGATCGTGTCCTTAACATTCTACATCGAATAATTGTTTAATTATCGTGAAATGACAGTTTTTAATTACTCGTAGTAATATCCAATTACAATTGTTAAATCTATCTTATATATATCTTATCTTATATATAAAAATGAATCTCTATTTCCCTTGGTCACGGCATCACACGTGAACGGCTGGACCAATTTGGCTCATTCTTTTTTTGTTGTGTTTGTGTTTTTCAGGAGAAGGTTCTTATGAAAGAAAAAAATAAAAAGTTGCGAATTCAAAATTCATAGTTAAGACAGGACAACGTCTGTCGGGTCAGCTAGTCTTAGCTTAAATTCTCAAAATTGGAAAAAGACTTGTTACACAAAATTGTAATGAAAATAGAACCACAATGATTTTTTTTTTTGGGTCATTTGTTATTGATGAGTTATGATCTTTAAAAGCAATTATTAAAATAAAATTATGATAACAAAATATTACTTTTGCTACAAAGAGTAGCAATTTATAAAGTATGCTACAAAGCTTCCGATATCTTTAGTTTCCTGTAATTATTATTAGCCAATCTCAGTCTTCCTCGTTATTTTTTTTATTTCTCAATAGATTTGGTAGAATTGGTTTTTTTTCTGAATAACTTTTTTGTTATGTAATTATTCGTTATTATTCTGTTCTTGAAACGTGAGTATTAAAATAAAAATGGGTACTATTAATAATGGGTGTGATTTGAGTTCAGGATTAAATTTTAAATTAGTTCATTTTGGTAATATTTTTTGTTTCTACAAAAATAGAAATTATACGTAGTTTCAACAATAATGTCTAATTTAAAATGTGAGGACAATACAATTGGGGTATTCCTCTTTAGTATACAATTGATTATATTTTATTACAATTACAAAAAAAAAACTTTATTTCCCGTATTTCGAATTTACACGGAAAATTATGGTGTGAAAGACTTTTCTATTGAAAAATCATTTTTTTTTATGAAATCGTTTTTATAAACAACATTTATTAAAACGACAATGTTGACCTTGTTGCATCACTTGATCCGGGCAGTTTTATACTTTACTCAGGGGACGAAACTAATTTATTGAAGAGGAGTGAAGGGCGGGCGTTTTGGGGAACTGTCTTTTGTAATTTTGACGTTTAAAAAGTGCTGATTCTCAGCCTAACTTTAATAAATGATCTTTAGATTTTATTATAATTTTTTACGTTTTGGAATGGGCATCTAGCTTCAACTTTCCAACTGGTCGACTTTTTGACAGTTCAAAAGTGCCTGTAAATGGTTTAATTGAAATAAATGCTTTGAGTTTGAGTTTACTTTTCGGTAGGTAAAACTAGTCGTGTAGAATGATGCTTTTGTTAATAAAAATAATTAAGTGAATTACAAGTTCTTTCAATAGCTAGATTGTCGACTAGCATCCCTATTTAAAATTATGTTCCTTTTAGTCGACAAAGGCACAAAAAGTACCTCCACGGGACAACCTCCTTCACATTATGTGCAGAGTTTTGTCAACCCAGGAGATGAAACAGTTGCTAGATTTTAAATTAATGCCACAGCGTACTATTTCCAACTGAATTTCAATGTTAAACTTTATTAATCTAGAGAAGGAAGGGTAGCTAGCTGCTAGGTATTGCGCTGGAGGGAGCAATTAGAGCGTCTAAAATTAGCCGGAGCAAATATTTGCCAGGGCGGCAACTTGCAGTGCATACGGCCGGGAAATATTATAAAAAGAGTATTTTGACGAAGATATTGGCATTGATTAAGGACAGGGGAATCGAAACAGTTGCTAGATTTTATAATTTGTGTTTATATTTTCAACCACATTTCGACCTAACCCTTACGATAAAAGCAGTGCTAATCACTAGAAATGGATTATATTGTTTTTATAAAAATAATTAAAATGGCTTCCCCTAGATCAACTGGTCAACTACCGGCTAATGAGACACAATTAATTATCTTTTGTAATGACCCCATAACGGGGCCAGCGGTACTGTACCGGTTCCGGATAAGGATTGTAGTAGTTAGAAAGTCGAGTAATTAGAGCATCTAGAATTGGCCGGGGGAAACAATTTTCAGGAAGACAACTTGCAATGCAATCTACAGGGACGGGGAGAATTATGTAGAGAGTATTTTGACGAAGGCACCCTGGTAGTGCCTTTGTAACCTAGGGGACGAAACAGTTACTGGATTTTTAATTAGCAGTGATGCAACTATATTTTGATACCAAACTTTATTAATCCGGATAGGAATTGAAGTAGTTAGAGAGCCGGGTAATTAGAGCATCAAAATTTGGTCGGAGGAAATAATTAACGAACTAGAAAAAGCTTACCCGTTTTGACATTTAGGTACTGTGTTCCGGAAAACTTCGGTGAAGTATTTCGTCAATATAGTTTTTTTTTCGTGATTATTTTATACGTTTTAAACTTCAGTAGTTTATATTACGAAAAGGTTATAGTTAGGAAAAACTCTAATTTATTATTTCACATAGTGATACATAATTATGTAGGTACATCTTAATTAAATTTTCATTAGTAACATGACCTATTTAAAAGTGCACAAAATTTTTGCTCGTTTGAGTAATAAATACCTACTTCACCTAATTGAATTTATGTTTTTTCTATTGTTGGTGCTAGTTCAATTACCATATTGAATAATGAAAAAGAAAGGAATAATTTTCTCTCGGTTTCAAGGCAGAAACCGTATCATTTCTTTTTCTTCCATACTTCTCTATTAGTCGACAGTCCCTTTCTAACCACATCCTTATTCACAGAATCCATCCAGAGTTTCTTTGGTCTCCACATCGACAGTAATTTGTACTGAAAACTCCTCACGACATTTCCTAATTCCTCCGTATGACATACCCATTCCATGACAAACGATTTCCACACAACTTTTGAGTTACCGCTGCGACCTCTTATGTACTCATTTATTCAAAGTCAAAGTCAAAGCATTTATTTCAAATAGGCACTTAAAAGGCACTTTTGAACGTCAACATTATTATATTATATTATTATATATTATATTATTCTACCCATTCGTGTCACACTACACATCCCTTTTAACATTCTGATCTCAGCTGCATGCAATTGCCTGTCATTCATACCTTTTGTGGCCCAACATTCTGACCCCTACGAATCATATTTAGATCAACATACAACCCGACACTGTCTGAGGAACGAACTTAAGGAAGCGCGTCCCCCTAAGCATAAGCCCAGTTGTATAACGCAATGACAAATGCTAGATTCCTATAAATAAAAACGAATCGTTAGCTTACCAATGATAGCATTAAGTATCGTCAAACTGGGCACATACGTTAAATAGATTAGATTTATGAGTGGTACTTGTAGGCCGTGGGTTCGTACCCAGTCAGGCACTTTACTTGGTTAAATTATTTCACATCCAGTGCTCTCTACGGCGGGTGTCAACCTCAAGACAACCGGCTTCTCACAAACCAAAACTATAAACGTAATAAACAGGATTTTTGTATAAATTGTGGCTGTCATTTTAGTAAATTGTAGTGACTTACGACTTCCACGCGACAGGAGTCGCTGTCAGTAGCTATTTATTGTTAAAGACCGCTTGTTACCCTTCTTTTTTATAAAGTCAAAGTAAAAAAAAAACATATTCCTGACATTCTCAACCGTGAAAAATATTATCGCAGACAAATGAAAAATGCGGGAACGATAAATTACAATCGACAAAACGGAGGCACTCTCGCTCAACGTATCGACAGTTTTTTTTTTAAAGCTCTGTTTCTTGCCCGAGCCCGGTGTTGGATGTTTAGCGATCGTTAATGGATGCACTTCCGGTTCGTTTGACAGGGAGGGGCTGGGTGTAACGGAATACATTATGGTAAAAAGACAGAATTCATCACGTTAGCCTGTGTTGGAGTGAATTGACTCTAGTTATTATATGCGTACCGTTTATTTTCTACAGACAATGGGTTCGTGGCATTTTTTTTTCTTTTAAATATTTATCTATTTTCTACCCACAATATTTAAAAGTGTATTATTAGAATTAAGCTATTAATACACATTAAAATATTGTGGGAGACTAGTCCTTAAGCTAGGCCAAAACCTGTGTGTCAGGACACCAGGTTTCCACCCCAAGTAATAAGTAATAACAGCCGCACGGGCAATCCGGTTAAGCTACGCTTGCCATAGTTGGTCTGTGGATGGTTGACCGTCTTTATATACCAAGACTCTTTCGTGCCTTCGGAAAGCACGTTTAGCCGTTGGGCTGTCATTCGTGGATCTTTGGCAGTCGTCAGAACTGACTATTTTGGACTAGATACCTGTGGCTAAGTATTAATAGTCGTACGATTCGATCGATTAGGTTGAGCTACGCTAACCATAGTTGACCATCTCTAAACACCTTTTAGTATATTCAGTAATATTTTAACAAATGAAATAGCTATTTTAAATTCCCTTTAAACCAAGAGTCTTGGTTTATTTAATATTATGTAATTATAGCGGGATATAACTACTGCCTTTCAGCCAATGCCAATGCCGAGGTCAGGTAAAAGAAGATTCTATTGTAAATAGCAGACGAGTTTAAATGTAATTGCACTGATAAAATCTCTTAGTCCTTTAAGTACAGCATGTATCCTTCGCTGGACAAACGAAGTAAATTACCGTGCGTTATATTTTACCTCGTCTACTAATCATTAGAGAATTCTCTTTGATAGTCCGTCTCAAACTGCTTTGTTTTATTCTTAATTGATATACTTTGAAAACGTTTCCATTTCTCATAAAATCTTCCAAGTGCATGCTTCCGTTCAATGATTATAGTTCTATAAAGCTATATTTGCTACGGTTTCGAATCATATTTCAATCAGCATAGAACTTGATACTGACCAGCAAATTGCAAGAAATGTCTGCAAGTCGGCCTTAAGTTTTTCATTGACTTAAATAATATGGTAGGTAGTAGGTACATAATAGGTAGTAGTATTGCTTATCACCTTAGCTGCAACACATCTGGTTACTGTAGAGCCTATGGGCTCGCTGAATAGGATCGAGTATTAAAACACATTTCAAAATCTAAACCAAAAGTAATTTATTGAAACTAGACTGAGCACTGGGCACGCCCGCCCTTCACCACTACCTAGTGCTTTAGCTGAGAAGAAGCCTAGATGTGGTGCTTTCTGGATAATCATTATAGGAGTTTATTTTAATCTTCCGCCTCCGGTAGTCAGCCAAACTCACGTTATTTCTGCTATTCCAGTCCTAAATAAGCTTGGTAGTTCGAATTTGATTCAAATTATTTTATCGCTATCCTGTTCAACATAAGGTCGTCTTTCGCAAACAACTTTTACAGTACCTAAGGGAACACTGCACTCTGTAATAAAATGTTGTATGCCAGAATATATATACCAAAACTACAAATGCACGCTACGATCTACAATAGTCTTTGTATCACCCAGTCACGAGTCATCCCCTCGGCTTAATCACACTTACCTATACAAAACTTATATATACGAATACGACATTAAATTCTCCAAATTAAATTTTCGGATCCCATACAGAGGTGCCACAGAAAAGCGCGAAACAAAAAGTCGCGAAGAATAACCCACCACACGATTGTTTTCGGTAGTGAATAGGTACCCTGCATCATTAGTTAAGCGAAAATCGTTTCGTAATTAAAACTTTTTGAAGTCTACAAAAATCTTTTCACGACCGTTTGTGAAAGGGCTCTCCATGCGTCATTTATTTCGAGCCATTTTGCAACCAGCCGTATTATTGTAAATTATCATTGAAGACAAGGAAGTTTGGCAATAATAGCTACACATAAACACATCATCACGCATTGTTTCCCCGAAGGGTAGAGCAGAGGGGCACCTATTGTACACCCACAGTTCGCCAATTTTGTTTAAGTCCCATGTAATAGCGGGCATAGCATAAATCCAGACTCCGGGCTGCTACTCCAGATTGAAAAACCCAATAACTTTTTGCCCGACCCGACGATAGAACCTAAGAGCTAGTGCTCAACAGTAGCGTTTACACACAAAACATTTGGAAATTATTCCTTCGCAATATCTTCTCGTCCCAGTTACCGCAATGTCTCAAGACAAAAGTCTTTGATCAGTGTGTGTTGCCAGTGATAACCTATCGCACAGAAACGTGGTCGCTCACAATGGGCCTTATCAGAAGGCTTAATGTCACCCCTACGTGATCGAATCAGGAATGAAGAGATCCGCAGGAGAACCAAAGCAACCGACATAGCCCAAAGAATTGCCAAACTTGGCAGTGGGCTGGGCACATTGCTCGCAGAACAGATGGCCGATGGGACTGAAAGGTTCTGGAGGTGCGACCGCGTACCGGAAGATGTAGAGTAGGAAGGCCTCCCACAAGGTGGACCGATGACCTTGTGTAGGCCGCGGGAATCCGCTGGATGTGGAAAGCACAAGTCCTGTCGAAGTGGAGGAGCCTGGGGGAGGCCTATGTCCAGCAGTGGACGTCTTTCGCCTGAAATGATGATGATGAATTCCTTCTGCACATGTGGGTTCCTTGGTACCTCATTAACGACATAAATGTCTATTAAGTGCTCCCAAATTACACGGTGTTTTTTTTTATTTTGCTTCATACTTCTTTGACATAATCTTCTCATTATTTTACACCATATTACCTGCAATTCTAATTTAACCTCTTTATTAGTGGTTGTATTATAAAACCTGTCAAGTCACATGTAGGTTCTTTGACATTTTGTGAATTTGAGAACGTTGCAGGCCTTGGACTGTAGATTTGTAGACCGTTTTCTATTTTATTAAGTACCTGGTACTTGTTAACAGACCTACTCTGTCCTCCCATACCTATTAAACACTGTAATTTGAAAACATTGTAAAAGCTAATTATTTTAAGAATTTTCGTGGAGTTTCTTTCTTCTTTCATAGAAAAAGACTTCTAACGTTTCATAAGTGCCCATGTAGATTTTTGTAATAAATTGTGCACAAATAAATAAATAAATCCTACGAGGCGACGCGCGACGTTTCTATCGGGAAATACCTTAACAGGAATCAACAAAGTATTCATTTACCTTTTCAAGTTACAATCAATTTATCACAAATGATTTTTCTTTAAAAACTCACGACACTACTAAGCCAGTACGATTGGTTGGGTAATTTTAGAGACCTGTCGTAAATACTTGCAGCAAAAAACAAAAGCGATAAAATATTTTGATTTTAACTTCGTAGGCGTGAAATTTCTCTGTATTTTGGCCGGGATTTCACTCACTTCACTAAACGACGAACTTCACAAGTTTAACAGGCCAAAATTATACGCGCCAGTTCGGAACATATATCCCTATTTAGCTGCAAAAACAAATCAAATTCTCCAGTGCACTATAACACGAAATTCATTAAACCGTCGTGCCCATTGGACATGTGAACACAAAATGGGTTCCGGAATCCGTTCATATTTCAATTAAAATTAAATGTCATCACAACCTGAACATGTAACGTTAACAAAGTATAATTAATTTAAAATCTGTATTGCTTTGATTTTAAGAGATAATAATGGATAATCCATAGCGGTTGTAATTGAGTAATAATTTGTGATTTTATGAAACGAATTGATATTTTTGAGGAACTTTTTACCCATTAATCTACATTGTTTAATATGTTCAAACATGAAAACAGTATAAATTAAAATGTCGTTACTCGTGTGGGACCAGATACCGGCTTTATTGAGGATGGTGCCTTTCACAATCGTCTGGTGGACAGTATTCACAGTTGACGGGCGGGTTATCATTTTTTAAACAAAACCGTGGTAAAGTGTTTTTAAATTTTTATTTGGTCTCGCACCTAACTAATTGGACGTGGGAATGCATGCTATCAACGTTTATGAATGATTTACCTATGGAAATCTGCAATGTATTAAATGCGAAGAACTGCTCAAAGGTACCTATTAAAATATACTTTTTAGATTTCAGTGCGTCATATTTCTATATTACCTAATTGTTAACTAAATTATTATTATGTAGTGGCACCGTGTTGCCGTGTCTGGCCATACCGCTGTTAAACCCGCAATGGTCTGTGTGGCATGTTTAACAAATAAATGTAAAATGTTTATATTTTTGATTAATAAAAATTAAATATATGTATAATATATAAAATTCTCGTGTCGCGGTGTTTGTTCCCAAACTCCTCCGAAACGGCTGAACCGATTTTGATAAAATTCCGTGTGCTTATCGGGTAGGTCTGAGAATCGGCCAACATCTATTTTTCATACCCCTAAATGTTAAGGGTGGTCCACCCCAAAATTTTATTTTTAATTTTCTGGACAAAATTTAACGTACCTACCTATATGGCAAAACAACGTTTGCCAGGTCAGCTAGTATAGTAGTATATTAATTGAGTCTTATCGTTGAATTGTGGGTGTTCTATACACGTCTGCTAATGCCTCCACAAATTACGAGCATGATATAAAGAAATTGTGGGGTTGTGGCTAAATAATAATAGCCGTAGCGGTCCTTGCCGCGCAGGGTCCTTCATACCAAGATCCATCTGTGTCTCGGAAAGCACGTTTAAACCGTTGGTTCCGGCCATCATTTGTGGATCTTTGATAGTCGTTACAGGCCGTCAGAACCCCAAAAGTCTGACAACCAGTCTTACCAAGGGGTAAAATATTACCCTGTAACTGTATAGTAGAGGTCAAATAGGTAGTCGCTTCATGTAACATACTGTTACTCAGCTGCATCCGGTTAGACTGGAAGCTGACCCAAACATAGCAGGGAAATGGCTAGGCAGAAGACGATGTAAAGAAATTTCACCTTTATACGCCAGCTCAAACGTTTTATTACGAAAGTCAAAGGCCACTTTAACCAATCAACCTGCACCTGCTAGCTGATAAGTTGCCGTAACTAATTCACTTTGCTTTGAAGCCGAAGTTCCGTCGTCGGTCGGAAATAGGGCTCGGTTATCTGAATTATGAAGCGTATGCAACGTCGAACGGGCGTATTAGTCCCATCCAGCAAGCGATTAAGGTTCGTTAATTCCTGCCACGGATATAACGGTGCTGTGTAATATTCACTCGCAAATTTATCTAGAAGCGACTTGTATTTCCCTCTGTTATTATCGGATCACTGGGATTGCAATTCCAAATACGTGCCACTTCTAACATTTATTCTTGTCGTATGATTTTTGCGAGAACTTCTTATGAAAGTTTTTTTGAATTTGTACAGCAGGATTTTTAATTAAAGTTTCGGCGAATGCTGCATACGGAATATTATATTTGTGCGAGCAACATGGTCATGTTTCAACTGCAGCGCATCGTTTTTTGTATGGTTTCTAGTAACAAGATCGCGTTTCTGAAATACGACTAACCTACGTATTTGAATGTGCGTAAAAAATGTAACTAGTGAGTGAGATGTTTTTCTACAGTGTTGTATTCGTCGGTGAAAAGCTTTTTTACCGTAAAATTTTCACGGAAAAATAACAAAAACTATTTTTCGATCGTGCACTTTTTATTTCTTAATTTATGTTCTAAATAAAATAATAATAATAAACCATTTATTTTCAGGTTACAAAGACCCATAGGTAAATACCTTAACCTAAATATTACTTATTATAATAACAAATTGTGTTAGTAAATAAAGCTTACAACTATGTTAGTATCACTTATTTGCAGTAAGTCTTTGTGCTTTCCGGTGGCACTTGTCCGCGAAAGCGGCGGAATACCACATCCTGTGGCCAAAAGCTTTCTTCCATCACCAGATTCAGGTAGCATGTTGGTATACGCACCACAAACGCCTTAAAGTTGACGTTGCGATGCGACTCAAGCAGCTGCACTCTCGGCGCGTAATTCAGCCTTTGGCGCACGTACTTCACGATGTCTTCCGCGTCGGTGGTGTAGTGGAGACGGGAAATATATACACCAGGTTATTCGGCTTCGCAGCACGCAGCTTTTCGTTTAGCTCCGTAGCCTTGCCGCAGCGGTTCTTACAGCTACTCTGTCGGCGCTTCCTCCTTTGCACCGTCACGAGGAGGAGGAGGACCGTCAGGAGTTTTGTTTTGTTATTATTAATATTTTTTTGTTTGCCATCAGTTTGTAATTAATTATGTAATCAGTATAAAATATAGTGGGTAGTTTATTCGTTAAGTTTTGCCGTTGTTAAGTTATTTCCGTTTATTCTATTTCAAGATACTACTGTTTGTTTTCCATTATGAAAAAGCATTGATATACAAACAATTGAAAAGTAAATAAAATGTATGTACATATTTTTAAAACGACCTTTTTTTTCGTCATGTTGTTTAAGATATAAGTAAGTGAGTTTCCCGAATAGAATCATCATCATCATTTCACTCAAAAGAAGCCCACAGCTGGACATATGCCTCTCCTAAGCTCCGGCACTTCCATCGGTTCTGTGATCCCGCACCCAACGGATTCCTGCGGCCTTCACTAGGTCATCGTTCCACCTCGTGGGAGGCTGTCCAACTACGTCTTCCAGAACGCGGTCACTACTCCAGAACCTTTTGGCCCCATCGGTCGTCTGTTCTGCGAGCAATCGCAGTGCCACTTAATGTCGCTTACCGTGGATCACCTGCAGATCTCTCCATTAGCCCTCTCCCTTGCCCTTTGGGTGACTTTTATTAGGCCACTTGAGTGGTCTGAACAGAAAAAAGATACAGTGTTCAGCTGGGCGCGATATCCAATCGGACCATTGCAGGCTACGTAGATATACTAGACCACGTTCGCACAGACGTAAAAAAATCGCAGCTGGATTTGATCGCGCGCTGGATTTTCATCTCTCGGCACTGAGCATTAAAGATAGTGCGCGCGATAAAATTTAAATAAAAAGTCAAAAATCTTTTATTGAATCTAGGCTAAGAGTCAGCAATATATGAACGTCAAAATTAAAAGACAGTCCGCCAAATCGGCCGCCCTTCACAGTGCTTTAGCAAGAAGAAGAAGAAGTGGCGCAACAAACAACCCAATCCGACTGGGATTTAGTCCGACAGGTTCTCTGCTTTGTATCATTCTTTAGAAGTCTGTTCTTGCATCATTAGTACGACGGGGTCGGAGTCTAAATCGAGTCTAATTAAAACGTGATTGCACTGCCGACCCGAGCGCAACACTAATAGGAGTTCCGATATCCTCCGGATTGCCGGCGACATGAAACAAATTGACTTCTATCATTAATTGGCGCACTGGCCGCTTTGTACGTCAACATAGTTTCATCTCAGCCTCTAAACTGAGGGGCAATTCTCGTAATTTTAAGAACGTTCACAGTCTAATCTCAGTCGAAATCTTTCAAAAATACCTTGACCTTCCATACATTTTTGACAAGTTTTTGACATTTGATTGTCGCCGAGGTGAGAATGCGACTAGATTTTGAATGTTTTTAATTACGAGAATTGGCCTTCTGTAGTGCTATTTTGTTACAAACCCCATCGTGATAACTAAGGTGAGGTGAGCTGTCAATGGTGTAAATTTCTAGCATCATATAGAATGACAGCTCACTTTAACCTCACTTCACCTATGCTTTCACGGTGAGATTTTTACAGAATAGCCAAGCGTCGTCCAGACAAATATTCACCAAGGATAATGAAATTCGGGCAGATCGGTCACTCAGTTCGCTAACCATTTTCTCATGACCTCCATGAGTTACTACGTTTATGCTTTAACATTTCAATTAATAGTGTTTTTTTATTGTTACAGACACAATGTCGCCGGTTAGACTGACAACAGTCGTAGTCAAATGACAATAACTAGAATAAAGGTAAATATCTTTTTATTATTATACAAATATTGTGTTTTTTTGTTTTTGGCTTATATTGTGTCCCACTGCTGGGCAAAGGTCTCTCATTTTTTCTACCAAAGCTCTCTGCCTTGTGCGATATCTGGGCTTGTTGGCCCTGCAAACCTTATCAACATAGACTCTAATTCAAGCTAATTTGTAAAGATGGTGTAAAACTGAAAATCATAATAACTTAAACGGAGGTGCGTTTAAGGTATTGATCTCAAGTCAATTACTTACAAATTCATTCCTAATAATAAAAAAATCCCCTTAAACTTATTTCCCCTTCAATATTTTTCCCCTAGCACATTTCTTGTTTATGTTTTCTATATTAGTTTTAGGCTACACTATACTTAACTTGTGAGAACTGGTCGCTCAGACCGGGCAGTGGTAGTCCACTGGTAACGGCCGCGACTCACGAGCCGAGAGATCGTACGTTTGAACCCAGACAGGCGTTTTACTTACTGTAAGTTATTTTCACAACCACTGCTCTCAAACTGGTGAAGGAAAACATCGTGAGGAAGCCGACATGTCCTAAAAACAAAAATTCTCAAACATGTGACATCTCCCAACTTACACTGGACCCGCGTGGTAAATTCTCGTGCTATCTCTGGCCATATTCGCTCTGCAAACCTTATCAATATAAATTCCAATTCAAGCTCATTTGTAAGATTGGTATAAAATTGAAAACCGTAATACCTTAAACGCACCACTAGTGATCTCAAGTCCATGACTTACAAATTCACTTCTTCGTTGTTTTAAAACTTTATTCCCCTTAAATATTTTCTCCCTTGAATATATTTTTTCAATATTAGTTTTAGGGTACTCTAAACTTAACATCAGCGCAGTGATGGCCCAGAGAAACAAAAATTCGCAGACATGTCACATGTGACCTCTACCAACTCTTACTGGACCCGCGTGGTTGAATCTCGTTCGATCTAAAAGCGAAGAAATAAATCTGCAAGCACAGGTCGCCTTGTCCTACGAGATTGAAATAATGGGAATAGCTGAGTCCGCGAATGAAAACTTACAGCACATCGCCCTATTGACAGCCACTAAAATCGGAGTTGAGCTCAAAGACACCGATATTGACTGGGTGACTCGTGCCGGTAAACGTCAAATTAGCACTGATAGCGACCATACCCCTAAATTGCCACGACCAATAATTGTGCGTTTGTCCCGCCGTGCCAAGCGGAGCGAACTCATCAAAGCATCAAAATCCAGACGTAAATTAAACAGCACTGATTTAAACATAGAGGGAAGCACTAGCAAAGTTTACATCAACGAACATCTCACCAAGCAGAATCGACTTCTTTTTCGAGAAGCCAGGTCCAAAGCTACTGAGAGCGGTTTTAAGTTCTGCTGGGTTAAGAACGGACAAATTTTCATTCGAAAGAAGGAAGGTACACCCGCTATCCGACTTCGCAATTCAGCAGACATCGAGCAACATCTCAACCAGGCAAGCCAAAAAGTGTTCTCAGCACAAGACGCACAACAAACAAATATGTAGTCATGGAATCTGGCTTAGACTCGCAGATCGTATTTTGTTATGTGTTACGTGTTCTGAAGCTAAGTTTACCTTTATTTTTGTTTTTACTTGTTTAGTTTTAAGTCGCTTACTAGTTTTCGTCTCAATTTCATGTCTTGTAAACTTGCTGCTATTCTGTTATTACTTTTATTGTCACAATTATTCTTCGGTTGGACACTTTTGCACACATTTATTATACACTTCACAAAAAATAATACACCGTAATCCCAAACATTGTAGGTCCCAGTGGAATCGTAGACTAAGTGACAGAAGCAAACATATCATCGTACATTACCTATTACTTTATGGTCTTTCTCCGTGGATAACTTAATAGTACACGAGAATATAGAAAAATCTCTATCTATTACCTGTCACATATTGGACGAGCTGGCACACTGCCAGGACCTTATAACAAAGGCCCATAACCTAAAGATCATAACAATAAATATCAGAAGTATGCAAAAAAACTTTGATCACTTTGCTGTAGCCTTAAAACGTTTAAATATCGAATATGATGCAGTGATTCTCACAGAATGCTGGTTGAACGAAAATTCTGTCCTAAGAAATCTTGTTGGATATAATACATTTCGAACAACAAAATATATAAATAAGGCCGGAGGTGTCATCATTTATGTAAAGGAATGCCATGAAGTCGTTGTCACCGAGCCTGATATAGACGATGCAAACTGCCTTATGATTCGTCTTGGTGGCTCTGTTAATCTACTCGGCATATACCGGTCCCCTTCTTTTAGTAGTTTAACAAACTTCTTATCGTCACTAGATAAGCACTTGAGTCAAGTAAAGTCAAAATCGGTGCTGGTAATGACAGGAGATTTAAACATTGACATACTAGCGGACAACCCAAGTGGAGACAACGCCGAGTACCAATGCTTAATGGCACAGCACGCACTGTTACCTGCAATCACAAAGCCAACCCGAGGAAGCAGCTGCCTAGATCATTTTTACGTAAAAAGCTGTGGCTCAGTGATTGGTATTGTTGCTAAAACCTCGTTGACAGATCACGATATTGCTATGGTTGGTATCAATACTAATACAGAAAATAACAAAAACATCAGAAAAGTGATCCAAAAAGTTGACTATGAAAAGCTGAAATCAGATCTTGAAAACGAGGATTGGTCCCCTGTCACGTGTAGTCAAGATGTCAATGAAGCACTCAAAGCCTTTGAAGATATCCTCGGTGCGGCCACCTTAAAAAACACCAAAATATCCAAAAAAAGTCGGAAAAAGTTTATAACGAAGCCTTGGATTACACCCGGTTTGATGCGTTGCATGCGCTTTAAAGATAGATTACACTTGCAAGTCAGACAAGACCCGAATAATGAAACGCTGAAACTTTCTTACTCGAGGTACAGAAACTTCCTGATCGATCTTCTGAGAAAAGTAAGAAACAACTACAATAGCAGACAATTGCAAGAAAATCAAAATAACCCTAAAAAATTATGGAGCTCTATTAGAGACGTAACCGAGATGCCAAAGAAAAAAAGCGCTCCCCCAAAAGAATTACTCACTTCCGCCAGATCCATCAAAGGATCTTTGAACTACTGCAATAGTTACTTTGCTTCGGTGGGAAAAAATCTTGCGGACCAAATATTGCAAAGTCTGTCCACGACTGAGGAGGATTTAGCCGCAAAAATCAGATGTAGAGTATCTACCAGTAACTCTATATTTTTGGCGCCTACTGACGTACACGAAGTGGATAGAATCATTCTTAATTTAAAAAGTGAGAGCGCACCAGGAATTGACGGATACAGGGCAACACTAATCAAATACATAAGGCACTCAATCTTGGAGCCTTTTACACACATCTGTAATTTAAGCATGTCAACAGGAGTCTTCCCGGACAAATGGAAAACAGCCTTGGTGTCTCCAATCCACAAAGCAGGGCCGAAAGGGACTCCTGATAATTACAGGCCGATATCCTTGCTCAGCATTTTCTCTAAAATACTCGAGAAAGTAATCAGCAAACGTATCGTGAAGTTTACTGAAGAAAATAAGTTATTATCGGAACGCCAGTTTGGTTTTAGACAGGGAAGATGCACGGAAAACGCTGTCGAACTCCTAACCAACATCGTTTCTGGGCACGTTGACCGAGGCCGACGATGCTTAGGCGTATTCATAGATCTTGCTAAAGCATTCGACACAGTCTCGAGTGAAATACTATTAAAGAAACTGGAGTCGCTTGGTATAAGAGGAGTCGCCCTAAACTGGTTTCGCAGCTACCTAACTGATCGTCGGCAGTGTGTTAGAGTCGAAAATCAGATGAGCGATGAATTAAGTGTTTCTTTTGGTGTACCGCAGGGTAGTCTGCTGGGCCCGACTTTATTCACAATTTACATAGATGACATTTTGAGAAATGAAATCCCTAACGCCGACTTGATTTGTTACGCTGATGATACAGTTATCATTTTTCACGGTGCCGACTGGAATGAAGTTCACGAGAAAACCGAGTCTGGAATGAGTACGTTAGCTAACTGGTTGGATTTAAATTTACTCACGCTCAACGAAAAGAAAACGAAATACATAATTTTCAGGAAAACAAATGCCACGAAACTTCCTGAATGGAGGTTAAAAATCCACAGATGTAAGTCTAACGTGTTTGCCGGTGGGTCTGTTTCCACATGTTTGTGTAACAAGATCGAAAGGACTGATCACCTAAAATACCTCGGAGTGACACTAGATCAGCATCTCTCTTTCAAACAACACATTACGGTTATGGCAAAACGAGTTCGTAGGCTGATTTATGTTATAAAGCTACTACGTGAATGTGCTTCTACCGAAACTTGTAAATTAGTTTACCTTGCGCTCTGTCAGTCTCTACTCCAGTATTGTATAGCAGTTTGGGGTGGGGCGGCCAAAACTCATATGTTAGAGCTGGAGAGGGCGCAACGTGCTGTTTTAAAAGTCATGCTATTCAAATCCTACCGTTACCCCACTGATAGATTATATACAGAGGCAGCAATTCTTGGGGTGCGTAAACTGTTCATTTTTACCATTACAACTAAAACTCAATTAAAAGTTTCGAAGAGAACTGACTTAGACGCCCTTCAAAGTAAGAGAAAATTCCGAATCCCGAACCCAGCAGTCAACTCTGTGTATGCCCAACGACTACCATCATTCCTACACACTCATATTTACAATAAGGTAAACTCGGTACTTAAGATCCACAACTCCTCTTACACCCAAATGAAATACACTGTGAAATTATGGCTCTTAGAACAATCTTACACTTCTACTGAAACAATTCTTAGTATAAACAAATAAAATCAACTTACACAAAGCAAAGTCACAAACACCCTTAGACTCCCGCACACAAAGACACACACACACATACCACACACCACACACACACACACACACACACACCACACCACACTCACAACATACAAATTGAACAGCAGTAAATTATAGAAATTACGTACCAAATCTGATCTTTCATATAAGGATTTTATTTTATTTTTAATTTTATTTTATTTATATAATGGTTTTCTTACCTAAATTAAGTTTTAGTTTATTTTATATCTTTAATTTTTATATTTTTGTAATTTTGGCTCTGCAGTCTCGAGAGGCTAACTACTAGTTTAAACTGTCGCCCACTTCAACTTTTATTTAATAAACAATCAAAATGTTTTATATGTATAATGGTGCCCAAGATACAGGCTGCGCCTAGTTTGGGACCAATGATATCTCAATACTGTAATTTTTAATGCTTAAATAAACGATTTTTACTTTTTACTTTAAAATCTCTGCCCATGTTGGCCCTGCAAACCTAATCAATATAGACTCTATATCAAGCCATTTTTTTAAAGATGGTGTAAAACTGACAATCTTTATACCTTGAACGCACCTCTATTGATCTCAAGTCCATTACATTCTTGTCACTATTAATTCCATCATTGTTTTAAAACTTTTCCCCTTAAATATTTTTCCGTATTTCATGTTTAGATTTTCTAGATTAGTTTTAGGCTACACTATAATTAACTAGAGAGCAGTGGTGATCCAGTGGTAACCGCCACGACTTACAAGTTGTAGATCGTATGTTCGGAGCTAGACAGGCGCTTTCATCATCATCATCATCATCATGATCATTTCAGCCGAAAGACGTCCACGGGTGGACATAGGCCTCCCCCAAGCTCCACCACTGCGACCGGTTCTGTGCTTCCCGCGTCCAAAGTATTCCAGCGGCTTTACTTTGTGTAAATTATTACATCACCACTGCTCTCAAAACGGTGAACGAAAACATCGTGTGAAAACCGGCAAGGCCTAGAACCAAAAATTCGAAGACATGTGATGTCCACAACCCGCGTCGGGCCTGAATGGTGGATTACGGCCCACTCTTTCTCACCGAGAGGTGACCTGTGTCTAGGGTGGCCAACATGTTTTTGACAAAATTACGTATTTGAAATTCTTTGAAGCAAAAGTATTTGGTTTTTTTTTTACTATTCGTGCTTCAAACTAACAATTTTTTGTTGTCTTAACCAAAAATGTTATTTCATTAATGAATATTTTGTTAAATTTATGGAACATCTGTATTTCAAGTGGTGGGAAGAAAGAGTACTTTTTTTTGGTTGTCTTAGGTATCCATTTGTCATAAGTTTTTTTTATCAATAATATATATCCTTTTTTACTCATCAGTATCGACAAATAGTTCACTAATTACTCATAGGTATGAGTGTTTCGTTTTACGCACTACAGTAAACATTAGAAATAAAGTATTTTCGCATAGGTACTTTATTTTTATGGAAAAGTATAAAGTATTGTATCGAAAATAATGAAGTATGGTTGGCAACCCTACCTGTGTCCCAGCAGTGGGAACATTATAGGCTGTGTATGCTATACTTACGCTTCAGCGATTGTATTTCTTCGTTTGTTTATATCATTTGTGCTTTCGCGAGTCTTCTTTTCACAACTGCGATTATTTTTAATTATTTCACTTCTAGGTATATATTTTATGAACATGTATTGAATGAAGTATCCTGCACCCTAATTGCGTAACACACTATCAAAATCTGAATCATTTTGAAGGATAATGCTAATCCATTGCTTCATATGTTCGAAAAATTTGTCTGCTCAGCAACGTAACTATCGCAATGAATGTTGTTGAGCTGTCAAAGTAGAAGCCATTCCTACTGATAGTCATCATCATCGTCATCGTAGCCTAGTCCCTACTATGTTAGGGTTAGCTCCCAATCTAACCAGATGCAGCTGAATACCAATTTTACATGAAGCGACTGCCTATACCTCCACAACCCAGTGACTGAGTAATATAAAACCCCTTGGTAAGACTGGTTGACTTACTATCGGGCTTTTGACGACCCGTAACGATTGTCAAAGATCCACGAATGACAGCCGGGCACAAAGGCTTAGTGTAAAGATGGTAACCCATCCACGGACCAACTTCAGCAAGCATAGCTTAAGCTGATCGATCGACCTGTGTGGCTGTTATTACTTAGCCAGAAGCCCCTCAGCCCCTTAGTGATAGTGTGTTACGCAATTCCCCTCTATTCCTGTTCGTGTGTCTGTATGTCTGTTTGTCTGTCTGTCAGTGTCGGGAGCGCTCATGAGACAATCGTGTCACCGTCTGCTGGAACACCAACATCCGGGAGGGGAGGAACCCCCTCTGTACTCACCCATAGACCAAATTTCAGGTAAAATCATTTATTTTTTTCCCATTTTTATTCATTGTGCTAAGGTTTTGGAGAGCAATGTTAGATTTTTCTTTAATGGTATACAGGATTCAATAAATGTATTTTTATGTTTGTAATTCAAAATGGTAGCTTCAACCAAGTTGAAAGTCAAGGGTGAACCGTGTTTTATCTGCTGCCATTATGATGCTTCAGAACCAATTCAAACCTTCCAATTAAAAACCTGCAACAGAGCTACTTAGAATGAATCAGAAACGGAAACTTAATTTTTTTAAATAAGGAACAGCTCGCTCCAAAGCCGTAGCATCAAAGTTGAGATAACTTAACGAGATCAAAGTTATCAGCTAACTCCGCGGTGAGACATACTGGGCCAAGGATAGTAGGCCAAACTAAGTTGGGCCACGACCGGTGACCAGAAGCCACAACATTGCTCAGATCTAGCCTTAACTTGAAGAAAAGTCACGAGTAGGATTAAAGTTTATTTTTACTTTTTTATTTTATTTCTGTCTGATATCTCTTGCAGTTGTGGGTTGTGGAGATCAGGCAGACAGTTTCTCCATGTAAAATACTGGTATTCAGCTGCATCCGGTTAGACTGGAAGCCGACCCCAGTTGGGAAAAAGGCTAGACAAATTATGATGATCTCAAGGGCAGTTGTCGAGTTTTAAGTTGTAGGTTCGTTCTCAAACCGATGAAGGAAAACATAGTGAGGAAACCGGCATGTCCTAGAACCAAACATTCGAAAATACTGGGCCCGCGTGGTGAATTACAGCCCGCTCCCGCTCACAAAGAGCGAGGCCTGTGTTTCAGCAGTGGGGAAATGTCCCCACTGCTAATAATAATGATAATGATCGGCTGATTAAGATCTCAAGGGCACTCTGTCCTGCTAACAATCGTATCGGGGTAGATAAAATAAAAATATTTATTGGTTTTGCAGTTTTAATATTGAATTAATAATTGATTTCACTATTCGAAGAAAACCAATTATTGATGGAAATACGATTACAAGCTTCTATACATATACGTTTAAAGGCTGATTTACACAGGGTCAGTAGACAAGTCAGTCGCAGCGCCAATGTCGGCGCCGCGACTGACTTTAACTGTTTACATGAAGTAAGTAGTAGTGGTGCGTTTCTCACGGTGAGCACACGTGTGTGAAGTCAGTGGGAAAAATGAATTCGCGAAAACAACTGAAACGACGATTTAATTATTTGTTGAAAAATTTATCAATTTTGCTGTTGAATGAGTTAATAGAAATGGTAGAAAATAAGATAACTAAAAATAAACGACAATGGGTAAGAAAATGGATTGACGATAGAAACGAAACCGCATTTCTTTATTGCGGTAATTTAGGTATTTAATATCCCAAAGGCACTCGTTTTCGCCATATAATTGCACCAATTTTAAGGTTTCGTCTTCGCTAAGCTTACGCGTCATTTTTATCCCCAGCGAAAAAAACGTGGTCACTGTACAACGCAGCGGCAGTGACTAACCACGCACTGACTTGTCTGTTTACACGGGGTTTATTTGACTGGCGCGGGGGGTGCGCGGGTGGCGGGGGGCGCCAACTGACTTTAAAATATTCGTGTCCGAATATTCAAGTCAGCGCTGACTTCAAGCCACTGTACTGACTTCAAATCAGTTTACACAGGGTTTTTTTCGGGTCAGCACTGACTTGCCTCGAATTTGTAGTCAGTTACTGACCCTGTGTAAATCAGCCTTAAGTTCTGGCAAAATAGTCATGCAATGCAGCGACTAAAAAAAAACACGATAAAAAAATCTTTAAAAATTTTTTATTCGAAAATGGAAATAAAGTACTTAACTGTACTTTATTTCCATTTTCGAATAAAATTTTCTTCGCTTCCAAATACAAAAAAAATATTATTCAAACAAGATTCGTATTTTATTCAAATTGTTAATGCACGTATCATTTTTGAAGCTGAATTGGAAATCATTTTTTAAATGGAACTACGTTTTTGAAATGGTATTATTATTATATTATTGGTTCAACGGCTCATGGTAAATATTGTATCGAACCGGTTGTGGCGCATCTCATCCAAACTTATGCTCATGGAATTAAGCACAAGTTAGCTGATAACTTCGAGCGCGCTGATAATACTGAAACTTGAACTCTTTATTGATTTAAACATTTTATTTTATGATTTATGCTGTACTGGTCGAAATTTTTGTGGCTTTCGAGACTTCTAAGTTTTAAAAGTAGAAAATTATGTTATTATTATTATTATTATTATTCATTAATACCTTTATTCATTGTTATTTGGAGTGAGAACCACTAAACTTTCGACGAGAGCTTATATAACCTCATTAATGCACCATCCTTCGCTCTTTCTATTTCTATCCACTATAGGTTGTACATGAAGAATAAAATGGATATAAATAATTCTTAAATCTTCCCCGGTTCGCAAAAAAATTAGAAACAAGTCTTTTAAAGCAACTCAAAAAAAATTCAGGGATTGTATAAAATATCAACAAAAACAAAACCTCTACCGTCTGGATTATCAAATTACATAAATACATAATTTCGATACACAATGTAATTCACTCCAACAAATCAGTTCAGTTCATCAGTTTTAATTGAGTATTTGTTAACCTTATAATCCATTTTGGACTCTCAATTAGTTCACATAATTAAACTGATTTTATTAGCCTTTCAACATTTCACCTCGCCATTGACTTAATTGATTTCAAAATAGAACAAAGCATAATTAATTTAAATCTATGAAGCAAACTCCCGACTGTTGTAGCTTTTATGAAACTGGCTACTCGAAATCATTCAGTAAATAACTTATATGTTTACTTCTTCATACTCACTGCAGAGACAAATTTCAAGGAGGGGTGTGCATATACCTGGCAAAGGGTGACAAAAGTAAGGAATTAAGCCTTTTTAATAATATACTGCATGTAATATGTATTTGGATGTTGTGGCATAGAAATAATGGATCACAGACTGACTATCTTAATAATTTGTTTTTATACCTTGCCAGCTAAAAAGGTGGAATATCATTATTATTGGCCATTACTGAAAATAATATCGGTGGCCACTTAAAACTGTGAAAATCTCTTTTTATTAATTTATGAGAAGCAAAGACTTTGTACTCCTTTTTACGAAAATTACGAGGACAGAGGAGTATGGAATTGGGCTCAGTTAAAGTTTATATGGAAAAGGAGAGCTAAAAGCTAATATTTTTTATATAATAACGCATTAAAAATACATTAAGTTTCAAATTAATTATGGTTGAATTTCTACCACCGGGCTACAACTAGTTTAATTAATAATGTAGCATTTAAATTGCCAAAGACTACGGATGTACGTAAATAACAGCTAATTAATTAATAAAATAACTAATTAACTATCCAAAACTATTCACAAATTAATATATGGTGTAGACTGGCGGCATTACCACGTTGTATGGCAATGCTTAGCCTCTGGCCAACGTCAACACCATCCGTCTATCTGTTACTTATCACATGTAACTGAATAGCCACGGTATCTAATCAGCTCTTAAAATATTACCAAACGTTAGATGATACTCCTTAATTAGGAAGAAAAATGGATATGTTTTTGTTTGTAAAGAGAGATGACGCAGGTAACCAGTAACTAAGTAAATGAACAAAGAAATGGAAAAAAAAATTTCAGGCAGGTTTGTCGCAAGCCGCGACTCTAGTTGAACTATTTCTATGAAAACTTCGTGGAAATGGTTAAGCGCTAACCTTAATTCATACAGTCAAAGCTCATCATAATTCTGTGTGGGGTGTCCGCACGGGTTAACCTACGCTTTCCACGATTAGTTCGTGGATGGGTGACCATCATTACATACTAAGACCCCTCCGTGTGCCGTAAAGCACGTTAAGCCGTTGGTACCGGCTGTAATTAGTGGATCTGTGACAGTCGCTACGGGAGGCTAACCTAACCTAACCAGTCTTACCATGGAGTATCCTCTGACCTAGTAACTGGGTGGTGAAGGTCAGATAGGCAGTCGCTTCATGTAAAATACTGGTATTCAACTGCATAAGGTTAGACTAGAAGCTGACCCCAACATAATTGGGAAAAGGCTAGGCAGATGATGATGATAATGAAATATTTTAAGCATCGCAAATATTATAATACTCACTGTATTATTTGAACATTCAATTATGAATAAACCAAATCCGTGATTTGATAATGGATATAATGTGAATACGATTCAACCACAAATTATCCGCTATTTCCGCGAGTTCCGGATATTAGGTAGGAATGTTAACGTACTGTCCAAATCATCATTATTATTCATAACTAGCTGTGCCCGCGACTTCGTCCGCGTGGAATAGTGACTTTTTGGGCAGCATATTTTGAATTACATAATAATATACCGTCGTTTGGGTAGCAAAAAAATTACTTTACAGTAATGCTTCTCTGTATACGATATTTGACGTATGGCCATCGCGGCGCGGCTCTCAGCGCGCTTTATATAGCCACGGACGCGCAGGCGCGAGGCGTGTACGTACTCTGATAGAATACCGTAACAAATGTTCGCCGTGATTTTTTAAATTGACATAACTTTTTTATTTATGAACCGATTGACATGAAATTAACACTAAATGTTAAGTGAAGCTTACTACAATATATTAGTGAAAACCGCATCTAAATCGAATAAGCCGTTTCTGATATTAGCGTGCACAAACACACAGACAAACCGACAAACAGACAAAAAAAAAAAAAATCTCGGGTTCGGCATCGATATAATAACAACCCCTGCTACTTTTTTTATATATTTCGATTGTACAGACACCACTTTTCTACAATTTTATTATATGTATAGACTAGTTGACCAGAGAGACGTTGTCCTGCCAAAATTTCAACAATTCTGACAAAAATAACATAGTAAAACAAACTCAGTTTGAAAAAAATCCAGATATATTTTAAAACAGGCAAGGTGCTTCCTCATTTTTTAACGAACAGCATTTCTTTTTTATTTATATTTAGATTCTGATCAGCCAAAGAGTAAGAATATGATTTCAAGTTCTAAATAGATTTACAATCAATATCTGAAAAAGAAGAAAACTATGTTTATTTTTTCCAAAATCACGTGCATACAAAAAGATAATTAACTCGACTAATAAAGAAAATAAAACCAAAACTGATCAATGATTATTATTATTCGAATTTAGATCAAGTGATTAAACTAAATCGTGTAAGTGAATAATTTAAAGTTATTTTTTCTTGTTTTTTTATTCTTATCAAAGTGAACCATTTTTGGGAGAAACATTTCACAATCAGCCTCTACACGTACCCACGGCTGGAACACGGGCATCCTCTCTGAAAAGGACTGGGCCGTAATCTACCACGCGGGCCCAGTGCGAGTTGGTAGCTCACATGTCTTCGAATTTTTGATTCTGGGCATGACCGGCTTCCTCAAAAAAAAAAATCGTTCACGTTGTGAGAACAGTGGTGATGAAATAATTAACAAAAAATAAAGCAACTTTCTGGGTTTGAACCTTTACCTACAACTGCTCTAGCGTCAATGAACGTTTTGAACCTATGGTAGATCGGTTTATTGCATTAATTCTAAAAGCATAATTAAAATTTTGCAAAGTCAAAGTCAAAGCATTTATTTTAAATAGACACTTTTGAACGTCAATAATTACATTAAAATACAATTGATTCTAGTCGCCCCTTCCAAAATGTAGTTTCGTATGGAGAAGAATGGGCAAGAAACTCCACCGTGCATTCGACATACCTTTGTAATAATATAACCAATGACGCTAGGCTGTCTATTGTAGTCTAATCCACTGCCGGATATAGGGGTTCCTCAAAATTCGCCATCACTTCAACATCCAGTGTTTGCTGCCAACCCTTCCTACTGCTTCCCTTTTTACATAACCACTATATAAATGTTGTATAAATAGTATTCATATATTTAAAGTAAATTATCTTCAGTTTAAATCATTGTATTATCAGCGCGATCGCCATTTAATTTAGTAATTATTTGAATTTCACATAATATTCGTATCTTGTATATACTAAGTTCAACTCGAGTGCTGCTACCGTTTTGATATCGATAGTTTTCTTCTATCGAAATAAACTAAAAGAAAAAAATCAAGATATAGAAATACTATCAATGTCGTGAAGATAGCAGCAGTATAGTTTAGATATCAAATTCGTGTAGGAACATTGCACGCTTTGTCATTTCACTTTTATATCTTTTTTTCTATCACACCCTATTGTACGAAATTACTATTTAGGTACTTACATTAAAATAATAATCCTACTAACCTACTTACTAATATTTTAAATGTGAAAGTTTGTATGTTTGTTACTCAACCACGCCAAAACGTCTGAACGGATTTGGATGAAATTTGGCACAGATATAGTTTATAACCTGAATTAACACATGGGATACTTTTATCCAGGTAGTATGTTTCCGTTGGATAATTTCCGAACTTCAGGAGGGCGAAGCCGCTAGCAAAACCTTGTTCATAATAAAGAAAAGAGCCCACACCGGACGGGCCACAGCGCATCGCATTTCAATACAAAATAGTGCAATGCGGCCCCCATGTAGTGAGCCATGGTACATATAAAACTTTGAAGAATTTTTACGATGTCGTGTGTCCTTCCCTTATGCAGGCTGACAAGCCTTAAATTAACCGAAACGGTTGGACAGTCTGTCCTAAATGACGCCGACCTATCGACCATTTCGGCCCACGTTTCTTTAACTGGCCAATGTGCACTTGTGTACTAAAAAAACTAACAACTTGTCCGGTCCTAGGTTGTCAATTTTGTACTAAGAACTTTACTGAAGTCGGCATAAAGTTCAAAATAAAAAAACTGTCTCGAAGGTTTAAAGGATACTTAAAGGAAATCGTGTTTTGACGTCGTGTTAAGACCATGTATTTTTAGGATGAAAGTTTAGGGTAACCCGCGAAATTCAAATTTATTTACTTTATTTTTTAATTTTAATGTCAGTGTCAGGCTGTATGTTGAACAAAATATAAAATAATTAACCACACAAAATACAAATGTATTAATTATACTTTTAAATGAGCCCGTTCTGCAATGCGTTAATTTCCCGATAAAACATTCATATTCTTCTCTACTCAAAAATATTATTCGGACATAATACCTTTACAAAACCATCACAAAATAATCCCGATATAATTAATTACAATATTTAAACTGAAATGCTTAATTGAAACACGTTTTATCCAATTAATTTCAATTGAACTTTCATATTTGATAAAAAGGGCTGCATGCAGTAACAAATAAAGTCTAATTTCATTTAACTCAATAAAGTTGAAAGCTTTTCAACGGAACAAAGTAGTAGTAACCTTTACTTGGAAAATAGTCTTGTTACTTTGAACGGCTAATTAAACGTCAGTTAATTGAATTTAATTAATGCACGTTGTCGAGGATCTGTATTCGAAGTCGAAAAAAGTAATATTGCATTTTTACTTTTTCTCGGAGTACTTTTTTGTCCTGTTCAAGAAGCGAAAAAAAGACATAACATATCACATGGGATTAATGACGTATTTTGTTATTTATTTTATTATTTATGTACACACTGTAAAATACAATAGATGATACGGCATAATTATACAATTGAGTACAAAGGTACTGCTTATTTCATTAAAAAATTCTTCCAGCAGACCCGCGAAAGGAGAAATGAAAAAGAAATGTAGACAATAATGTGTGAGAGTCTTAAACTAAAATGTACTCACACATAAAATCCAATAAACTAACATATACTTAAATAAATACATAATGATAAAATATACATATAAACATAAACAACTATAATACATATATAAATACACACAATTAAGAGGAAGGGTAACAGGCAAAGGGTGCCATTTTGCATTGCTTGTATTACGTTACAAAAAAAATATAATGAAAAGTATAATAATTACACTGTCGTAATAAGATACCTTTTAATGATAAATGATAAATGATTTTATTTCTGTAAGTAGTTTTGTACAAACACTTTTACACGTCAAACATATTTTTTTAAACTAGATGAGGTCGGTGTTTCCTATCTGACTACTCTGAGAAGAAAGGCTGAAACAAACTCAGAAGTCACAGTCTTTTTTAAAGTCCAGACATAATCTTGGTCAGATCATGGGAAGACCATGTGGATTGGTGTCTGAAATGGTCTTTTGAGAAAAGAACCACACAGATTGAGTGGACCTGACCAATCAGTGCACGCATTTATCAGTAATCATGCAGCTCAACTCAGAACTTTGATGAGCTCAATAATCCGACGAACAATACCAAAGAAAGGACATTTGGGTATGCCGCAAAACTACTCAAACTACCATGATTAAAACTAAACGAGAAAAAAAAGAAACCAAACAAAAATAGAAAAACCACACAGTCATCACATTCAGAATAATTAAAGCAATATAATGCTTTACAAAGTAAATATTCATGACCATAAAAAAATAAAATTCATCAACGTCGATGTGTACATATAAAAATAAAAACAGAAATAATCGTAGCCAGATCATTTGAGGACTATGTAGATTCGTGTCTAGTATGGTCTTTTGAGGAAAGAACCACACAGATTGAGTGGACTTGTCGTATCAATGCACGCATTTGTCAGTAATCATGCAGCTCAACTTAGAACATATGGAGCACAACGATTCGACGAACAATACCAAAGAAAGGACTTCTTGGTAGGCTGCATAAAGTACTCAAACCGCCAGATTAACATTAAAAATTTACTGAAAAGAGATGAAAAACAAAAAAAAAACATGACCTAGGTAGTCCTCACATTCACGATAATTGAAACAATAATAATATTATACTTCTCCAAGTAAATATTCATGTCAAATTGTATATAATAATCATCAAAATGTCAAAGAGTATAAGTTTGTAAAAACAAAAAACAACATTCTGTATGCAAAAATTGGAGCAGCTCAATAATAGACGTTAAAGGGTAAATAAATGAATCTTTATTGCCTCGTCGGTCTAGTGGTCGCAAGCTGTTGAGCATGTGGTCGTGGGTTCGATTCCCTGGTCGGACAAAGTGTTATTGGGTTTTTTATCAGGAATTTCAAAGTAACACAGCCCGGTGTCTGGATATGTGATCGGTTGATCACAATAGGCTGCCCCTTATTACATGAGACTTAAACATGAATGGCGAAATTTGGGTGTAGGGTCTATCTATAGGTATTCTGCCCTACCTTCCAGGGAAACAAGGCGTGATCTTATGGATAAGTTTTTAACCTGTGCGCAAACTGTAACCATGAATTCAGCATATCAGTCTAGACCCCCCAGAGCAGAAAATTTTCGTCGGTTATGCAAAATTGTGGCGGAATTTATTCGCAGCACTGAATTTTTAACTCTAGGTGTCCAATCGAGCATTGAGAAACGCGTTGTGTTGCTAGGGTCGATGGCTGCCAGGGTCACGGATGTCTTCGAAAGAGGTACCGTAACCCTGGCAGAGACAACTGAATGAACACGGGTGGGTTTTAGTCAGTAAAAGTCTGACACGCCCTCATCGCATCACGCCGACATTTGATGATTTCCCATCCAAAAAAAAAAAGCTTTGAGGATCCAACAGAGTACAGCGCGAGTGATTCTCAGCGTGTCTAAAAAACAGTGTTCGATTTTCAATTTTCGACGCTAAACAGTAGGGTTTAAAATCATTTCGATCCGAGTCATAAGTAACCACTTTACGCCTAATGGAGATCAGGGCAAATGACGTTACCTATCCGGTTAAGTGATTAGCGTGTCGCAAACAGCCGGCTTACATGCAGTTAGCCGCACACAAAGGGCGCTCCAGGCGTGCGGTTATTGGTTGAGGGCGCTCCAGGCGATTATTGGGAGCGGGATCGACAAACTTGCATGGTAGGTAGTTATTCGATAACTAACTTTATTTGTTAGTGCCCGTGTCGGTTTACGATAACTTATCTTTATTGGTTAGGTGAAGTTGACGACAAACAAAATACAAAAAGACATCGTGCATCTTTCGAACATTATGTTATGTTACATATACATTTAATTTTATGTTTCGTAATGTAAATTACTTACCTACTATTGTATGGAATCAAGTTCTTCTAACTGAATAGACAGATACGCTGCTGGAGAGTTTGTTGGGCTACTTCTTCTTCCCAGCTAAAGCAACAGGAAGTGGTGAAGGGCGGGCGTTTTGGGGGAGTGTCTTATGAAATTTTGACGTTCAAAAAGTGCTGACTCTCAGACTAGTTTGAATAAATGACTTTTTATTTTGTGTTTCTGTACCCAAAAACTAAAGTGGCCGGCCAGAAAAAAATAACAGTAAAACTTTTTTTTTACCACTATGGCGCAAGTATACAATTAACGATTCTGCTGCTATTTAAGTTAGAATTTATTTTATTTAATTATATACAGGGTTATTAATATTATCATGTCTATTGGCAATAACTGTTTACGCCTTTATACTAATGCCCAAAATATTGTTGGCAAAAATTTGATTTATCTGATACTTTCAAACTATAACAATAGCAGCGAGGGAAAAATTTAAGACTTTCGTGTAATATTACATTTTTATTTTTTTTGCTTTATCTTAAATTTTTTACTTCGAAATAAATAACCAAAATCAAAAGTCATTTATTCAAATTAGGCTGAGAATCAGCACTTTTCGAACGTCAAAATACATAAGACAGTCCCCCCAAAAACGCCCACCCGTCACCACTTCCTAGTGCTTTAGCTGGGAAGAAGAAACCGCGAAACAAACTCCCCAATGTCCTTTTACATCGATGAATTTATCATTGTGGTTCATACGGCCATGAATCGATCTTCTGGAAGATCGATTCAGATCGGGCATCCCTATTACATACCCAACAATCAAATAAACAAGATATTATCACGGTATCACCTACCTTCATACTTCATACAATACCGCTTTTGATGAATGTAACTCGAAACCGTCGAAACAAATCTCATTCAATGTTTATGTAGGTAATCTTACTTTGTTGTAGTTCGTACGGTACGTTTCGGTTGACGTTTAGGTTTTAGTTGATACGATTTTTTCATACGATATATAGCGCATACGATTCGATCTGGGCGAAGATCTCATCCTGTTGAATCGATTAAAAAAATCGGTAGATCGTATGGCCATGAATCGATCTTCTGGAAGATCGATTCAGATCGGGCATCCCTACCTTGAGTTGGCACTAACGTACAACCCGATTCGTCCCCGCAATTTCAAATTGACCAAAAAGAGACTGAATAGAATGATGATCGTCATCATCATTTCAGCCGATAAACGTCCACTGCTGGACATAGGCCTTCCCCATGCACCGACACTTCGATCGGTTCTGTGCTTCTTGCATCCAGCGGGTTCCTGTGACCTTCACCAGATCATCGGTCCACTTTGTGGGGAGCCTTCCAACGCTACGTCTTCCGGTACGCGGTTGCCACTACGTTCCGGTTTCGTATAGGCCATCTGTTCTGCGAGCAATGTGCTCTGTCCACTGCCACTTAAGTTTGGTAATTCTTCGGGCTATGTCGGTTACCTTGGTTAATGTCTGATTAAATCGCGTAGCGATACTCCATGCATAACCCTCTCCAATGCCCTTAGGGTGACTTTAAGCCTTCTAATGAGGCTCGCTGTGAGCGACAACATTTCAGTGCCATATGTAATCATTGGCAACACGTACTGGTCAAAAACTTTCGTCTTGAGACACTACAGTATGGGGAACGAGAAGACTGCGTAGCTTCACTAACGCTGCCCAACCAAGTTGGAAGCGACGATTGTCCTTTCTCGAAGTTGGACCTACCTAACTGCACGGCTTGTCCTAGGTAAACATAATCCTCCACTACTTCGTGTGTAGACTCTCAGATGATTAATAAATAAAACAGGCAATATCGCGGATATAAAAAACTATAGGCCTATTTCTTTGGCTACGGTGATAGCGAACGTTCTTGATAGCCTGCTTAATAGACAATAACCACATTAAACTGCACGACAACCAGTTCGGATTCCTAGCTGGGCTGTCAACTGATAGTGCCATCCTGCGTCTAAAGTGGGCTGTCAAGTACTACACAGACTGGAAAATACCTATACGCGTGCTTCCTTGATCTATCCAGATCATTTTATCTGATCTTCTAAAGTATTCTTTGGAGTAGTTTGAGAAAGCTGGAGTTCCATCTGAACTAATAAGCACTTTTAAATGTGGTATGGAGGCCAGATCATTCAGAGTCGATGAGCTGGGACTTTATCAGAGCCGTATGGATTGGAGTGCCGTGTGAGGCAGGGGGCTGACCTCACCTAGACTCTTCAATATATACATCAATGAGCTGATTGAGACGCGATATTATTAAACGTAATAAAAAAAGCCATTATAAACAGCTATAGGTGTTTAAATTGTATGCGGATTAGCTCGATATGGTTGGAACTTAAGTACACAATTAATAAAAAAGACAATATAAACACTACTATAAATAACAGCGTAAAGATCAGGCCTCAACTGACTTGCATATGCATTACAGGTGCTTTATGTTATGAACAAATAAATTATGTCCTTTGGCCGTTTTGTGTCAATATTAATCAAATAAATAAATCCATGTAGTAATCGAATCTTTAATAGCAAAATACTTAGTCATTCTCAAACGGGGAACTACTCAATCAATCTGCAATCTGTCTACCCAATTTCCCCGGCTTTGTTGACATTGGCTTCCAGTCTAACCACATGCAACTGAAAACCAGTATTTTATATGCAGCGCCTGCCTATCTGACCTTTACAACCCAGTTACTGGGCAATTAGGTTAGACTTTCGAGCTTCTGAGTACCCGTAAATACCCTCAAAGTGATACAAATAACAGCCGGGACCAACGGCTTAATGTGCTTTTCGAGGCACGGAGGATTCTCGATATGTTATGTTTAGTTACCCATCCACAACCCGACCGCGGAAAGCGTAGCTTAACCTTCGATCGACCCGTACAGGTGTTATTAACGCGGAACTACTCACAAGTAACTAAATACAAACACATACACAATAAAAAAACCCTTAATACAACGCATTATGTAATTGAAGTTGAAATAGAAAGCAAAATCAATTTATCAAAACCTAATAGACCCGATAAAATAACTCTACACATTTATCACAAACATTTAATTAAATAGCCGGCATTTTATAAAATAAACTGCGAGCTATCCTATCCGAACTTCAAAATAAATATCTATGAAAACATCCAACGAGCACTGCACAAACAGAGTAAGTGTTTGTAAACAAACGTAGGTACTCTACGTAGTTCTACGAAGCGTAGTATGCAAACTAAAATCAGGTATCAGACTCGCTTTCAACTCTCGGAACTACGTCACTCTCCCTTATGTTTGTGCATTCAATTTAAACTAAGGTATTTCAACACAAACTATGTTTACGGACAGAGTTCAGGGACACGTTCGACAGGAGTCAATGAAACGCATGCAGTGACGTCATATAAGGACCATGCATGCTGCGATTTTTACACCAGTTTTAGATGAAAATTTAGTCGTGATTTCGTGATTGTAGGTAAAGCGTAGGTCTAACAGATTGAATATCATAATCTTAACTCACAAGCAAGAGTTCGTTCCGTTTTTTTTTAAGAAAAAAAAACCACCAATCGTTCGTTGCGTCTCTTTCGCACTAAAACACGTATTAGTTAGTTTTAAACGTCATGAATGCGTCCCCATAGAAGTATTAAACATTCCGGCTCGAATTATTGCTAGATGTTTAACTTGTGATTTTATATATGCCTTACCTATTCTGATCTCCACACTCTGTGAAAGTTAGATCAGTAAAGGTAGAGTTTAGGCAGGCAAGCTTTTGCATTAAATTTGACCCTAAACATGCAGAATTAATAAGTCTTCTAAATAATGCGTCATGAAACGGCTAAACAAAGATTCCGTGATTTTTAAAGATCCAAGTAATGACGTCGATGTCCAAATTGCAAGCCGCTTTAAAATACTTCCAACTACTTCTGAGTGAATCATGAAGAATAAATATAGAGCGTCACCAGATGGTTTTAATTTGGGCCCAATTTGCATGATACGCTTTGTATAAACAAGCTAAAAAGCAGTCCCCAATGGGCACACATAACAACAAGAATGCATACCCAAACCATCACAAAAATACTCTACACAAAAAGTCTTAAGACAAGTCTTCCCAGTGTGTAGACAATCTAAAGCTTTCATTCATAAATAAATGGCATTCAAAACACTGGGTGAACTTGATAAATCCATGAATGAAACTCGTGTTTATGCTTGAATTCCAGATTTAAACGATTTATTCCGAGAGGCAAACGTAGAACCGGAGCAAAAGCGTAGCGTACCGCTCTCGACGCCCGTCAATGAACGGATTCCATTAAATGCATCGCAGAGTAATGAAGCGAACAAAGGACGTTTTCTAGCGGAAAATCTTTTTTATAAAATAATGCTGCCGCATTTTTAATAGAGTAATTTAAAGATATTATCATACGTAAAAATACATTATTTTTCTTTTCATGCCTTTTATCTATGCACTACATCATTCAAATCACTGTCGGTGTTATACATATTAGTATTGTCACGTGCATGGAATGTATATTAATCGTATACCATCTGACTCAAACACACCTCTTCGGAATGTTATCATATTTCGGAACTCATTTTATCTCTGTTGTAAACAATCATCTATGTTTCAATTCATTCGATTTTGTTCTCATAACAGCGTGCGATTTTCCAGCGAAATTGTTGCTGGAAAATTGCACGGTTAAATTCTACGTGTTTAAAATGAAATGTCTAAATTCCACAGGTATTTTCACTGCTTAAACAAGAGTTTAATTAATACTTTTAACTTAAATAGCGTTACTTTGATCAAAATATACAGACACTAGTTTGAAGATAATAAAACGTGTCCATCGTTAAGTTAACCAAGGTGCAATTTTTTTATTTTGAATAAAAAACTTTTATTTTTGCTAAACTGAAAACCCTTTCGTTTCCGTAAAAATTCCGACGTTAATTTCATTTACATACCAGTTTGTGGGTATCGCTGAACATCAAAATTGATTAGGGACCCTGTCGTGGCCATCGAAGCTAATTGGCAAACGGTGAAAGGTTCGATGCTGAGTAGGTACTTGTAGCACCAACCGTACTAAATTATGAGCCACTCACTCTTTCCGTAATCACAATTCCAAACCACAAACTCTGCGTCGAAATAAAACAAATAAGAACACGGGAAAACAATGACGAAATGAATCGGGAAGTTAGTTAAGTAACAAATAAAATAAACTGGTAGTTTTGACGCAGTGGTACCAGACCATGTGGGCCGGGAGGCCGGAGGCAAGCTGACACGATATGCGACGACGGAGGAAGACGAGACCACACTCAGGGAGCTCCTACTTAGGTACGTGACCATAGCGACAATACCGGATAGCTTTCCGCCTTTAATATTGGCTTCATTTGCATACGATCATGAGGATCTCTCTGTGTCGATGTGTCTTCTACATTTTGTTTCACCTTGGCTTAGCATCCTATCTCGTATATCGATATGACGATGCGTTCGACGAGTCCAACCGCGGTGGCTGAATCATTCACAGTTCCTATCATAACATCGGACCATGGCACCGTGGTTAGCATCTATGGCCACGACCTTGTCTGTCTCTCGCTGCCCGGAACACATGCGTGCTTAGCACCTGCCTCTGACATCAACCTTGGGATAGGACGGGGTTATGCTTGCATGGGTGTGGTTGTAACGTTTCAATGTAGTGTAATCAAGTGTTTTCCATAGAAATTAGAAGGCAATAGACTTCCTAAAAAAAGTTTTTATTTTATTTTGTTTCTCGAAAAACAATGTATAGAGTTTTAGTAACAGATGAAATGAACTTAACTCACTGCATTCACCTTTTGTCTTTGTTCACCTTTTACCTAAAAATTTTCATATAACATTATTATATAAATAAATGAACATTACTTTATTTTGATTAGCACAATCGTAATTACAATTCACACGAAACACTATAAATATGCATAAAGTATTTTCGTTTCAAAACTTATTAAAATTCCATTCTGTAAAATCGAAAACACTTTAGTTATTTGTTATGTTTTTATAGATTCTCAAAAACTACAAAAGAGAATTGTAGATGGAATTTAAAAGAATGTTAGGACAAAAGTCTTATCATTTTTCTTTTTCAACTAACTAACGAGACTTTAAAACTTAAAAACTAAGCAGTATCTGCGTAAATGAGCAGTGTGATCTTAATAAATGCTGATGTAACAATATAAACAAATGAGGTATTCATTTGTTTATATGCCCCACACATTATGGGTCGTCGGGCCTTCCTCGCTTATCACATACAGCAGACGCATTGCTTACTAAACTTTATCAACGTTTACTAAGTTGCAGATAATTGCATTATTTTGGATAGGTCGTCAAAATTCTTGAGCATATCGCTTCGTCTCAGATAAATAACGAGTGAGAAATAACTTGGAGGCTCAAGACTAAGATAAATCGGAGAGCAGGAATTGTCTTTAATTCAGGAATGAAGTTTTAACCATCAGTTTACTTGATAAAATTACTAAGGCCTGATTTTAAGTTCGGTCTAAGCGAGAAATCTGTCAAAACAATCCATGCTGTTAGCTGTCGTGTAGCGAGGAAGGTCCATCGGCTTAGGTTCTGCTGCTGGTGTGGCTAACTTTGACTTTGGCTGTAGCCTACAGAGACAGGTGAGCATAATGAGCATGAATCTAACCGCCAAACTGGATGACCTGCAACGTGGGGACCGCCAGCTCGAGACGACGGTCGCTCTCTGCGAGATCCGCACGCAGCTCCAGGAACTGACCAAGAGCGTGGAGTCATGCCAGAGTGAGGTCTCCGAGGTAAGTGCCCCTGTACACTGCTACAACGATCTTTTGGCCCTCCAATGATGTTACCAGGGTGGCGCTGTTAAACATTGAGTGCAATTTTTTTGTGAAAAGTATTGAAAAAACAAGTTGGCGACTTTAGTTGCATTTTTGTCCATGCGCCAAAAGATCCTTGTACAGCTATATATTGTTATATTTAGGTACAGAGTAACGATTGCTCCCGTAATGATAAAGTGTGCAATGTCAAAATTACGGTAGTTAGAGTAAAATTCAAAAGCTATTTAATATCAAAGTGTAGCATATTTGTTAAAGCATTAAGGCTTTCACATAAACCTGTTATGTCCTCCCCTTTCATGTGAACCCGCTTTTGAATTTTACTTCGTATAGGTACGTCTTTGTATATACGTGACTGTGGACATCCGTTTAGGTGTACGCAAGCGTGCAGCGAACTTCTTGTGACGTCAACGGCTAAGTTCAGATCCCAAGCGCTTTGCAGCGCGTTTACGCCATCGAATCAAACGTGTTACTCCTATTCACGTTTTATGAATACTCTGTCATACACATAGGTATCAACGCACAATTTTGATTACATGTAAATGGACACGGATTGTATAGACCTGGAATCTTGAATAGAATCGAATAGTATCCAACCAAAATCAAAAGTGATGTTGAATGTACCACTGTTTGTTGCTGATGGTATATTAGTCTTAGCCAAGCAACAGAAATGGTATGCCTATAGCTACTGTGCTCGCCTTAGAATTTAATTTTCTTCCTTTGACAGCTTTCAAAACACTACTAACTTAGCGAGTGCTTTGGCTTTGACATGTTCCCGACTGCATTTTGAATTATGAGAATTGTGCAACATTGACCGGGTAGGTGCTAAGGAACATATATTACGGCTTTAGTGACTTAGTCTGACTATTTGCTACCGAACTCAAATTTAATTAAACCCATTTCAGACATTTATGAATTGTCAGAGTATTGGTCAGTCAGAAAAATAAAGCTAGTTGCCCATTCCAAGGCGTAGTAGGTTCCTATGATGAACAACAGGCAAGAAACTCCACGGACACTTTACCGATGTAAGCCGATCAAAACACAGAAATGTTCCTGCAGGCTTGAACTTTCCGTTTTCATTTAATTTAATTATGATCTCCAACAAAATATATACGCAACACATGACAATGTTTGATATGACCCAAATTGAATCTAACGCACTGCCTTACAACGTGGCAATGCCGCCAGACTCTTGGGTATATTCCAGTCGACAGGGATGCGGATGAATTTTTCGACGCTATAATTAAGTTTGTTAATAATTTTAGTTAGGTTAGGATTATATATTTTTATTTTAATAGTTTGTGAGTTAATTTACTAAAACAATGTCTAACAGTAATCTACTGAAGGACTGATGGCCTTCGAAAAAGAGTCCTTAAAGAGGAAAGGTACGGAAAAGTAGCCGTGATTTTTTTTTAATTATAGTTGTTGCAAAATGTAATATACATCTTTTCACGAAGAGTCAGTTAAATATAATTTCAATAGCTATAATAATGATTATAATTTATTAATTATTTGGTTTTAAGGCCGCGAATTGAGTTTTGATCAGCATACGACGTAGATCAGCGCCACATTTATTTTTTTATCCAGATCAAGGGACCAACGTGTATGTCACAGTTTTCGTCAAAACTTGTACAAAATCCGCCCACACGTGTGGCATCTAGCTGCTAGAATGAGATGACATGACAGTAAATCGGTGAACTTAGCGCAAGAGGTACGGAATCGGAAGATACAGAAGAAGGAGCCCGGGCTATTGTGAATCGACTTAGATGCCTTTGACTCATTGATGATGATAATACTTCTTACAAACATAACTTAACATCACGCTTTTCTTCCACGAAGAGTTAAGCAGATGTGTACGTGTAGTACACCCATATTCGTCAGTTATGTTAAGTAATAGAAGGTGATCCATTTGCCTGCAACTGGTCACAAATTCCGAGACAGATCGAAATTCCTAATAGAAAATTTAAAAACAGAAAATTTTAAATTAAAGTTATTTATGATTTAACAGTTATTACATTAAAATGAGTTAAACCTATCAGTATTTAATAAATACATGTTGATACAGTGGCATTAATTACGGCACATTTAATGTACACGGCAATCGGAGAGCACTTAACACGACAATGCCCATTGATAGATGACGCGTGGATGCAGTTCAAATGATTATACGAGTAATCATTCCATTAATTATTATTGCAAGCTTTAGTTTAATTTCATTATATTTTAACGCTTCAATTGTTCGGAAAGCAGACACATATAAATTAATCATTCATCATCTGCCTAGACTTTTCTCTCGTATTGGGGTCAGCTTCCAGTCTAACTGGATACAATAAATACTAGTATTTTACATGGAGCAATTGCCTATCTGGCCTACAAAACCCAGAAACTGGGTAATACGAAAACCTTTGATAAGACTTTCGGGCTTCTGAGGACCCGTACCGACTGTTAAAGATCCACGAATGACAGCTGGGACCAACGATTTAAAACGTCTTTCCGAGGCACGGAAGGGTCACGGCAAGTGAAAAAGTAAAATTGGTACTGGCCCGATATTTGCCTAATGTTTTTAATACTTCGTTGTTTTAAATACCTACTTCCATTTAAAACTGAACCATGCACTTTGAAGATTATATTACAAACGGATTTTTTTTTCACAGTACATCAATTAACAATAAAACAAAGCAGCTTGTGACGCACTCTCAAAGAGAATTCTATAATTATTAGTAGACGAGGTAAAATATATTTGCCCATGTTATTTTGCCTTCTTCCTGTATCCACTTTATGCAAAACGAATTCAGAAATTCAAACGAATAACGGAAATTATTAGTACAATTATATTTAACCTCGTCTACTATTCACATAATTGTACTATTAGAATTCTCTTTTAACCGACCTCGGCATTGATGAAAGACATTATATATCACTATAATTACATAAGAACTACGAGGTAAAGTAAGACTCTCGGTTCAAAAGGAATTGTCAATGGTGATTTTAATTGCTAATAGAATACAGAATTGAGACTTTAGAATGTTGTTTATAATTTTAATAACAAAGGCTCTGCTAGAAGTTTAAAAAGACACGGCCTTCATATGTAATTTTCACATTCATATCAACCACACAATAAATAACTACAGTTTACATTTTTTTTCTTAATTAAAAATATATAGTAAACAAAACAGAGATTAAAGAAAATGGTTTGAAGTTAACACAATATTCTTAATATGAGGACTTGCTGGTCAAAATGCTATGCTTACGAGTCTGCTACGACAAAGCTACGCGTAGCGGCTACGCAGAGCTGCTACGCGGAGTCGCTACGCGAAGCTGCAATGCTACGAAAACGACTTTTTTAAATTGCGATATGGGCCTGCTCTAGACCTCGATCTCACCTAATAGAAAGCGATGGATGAAGTCTACGATTGAATGAACAAGCCTAGAACATGATTGTTCTTTCTTGCTCTGATGGCTGACTGACGGGTTATACGTGGAAACGGATACAGACGCTGGCTGGAGAGTTCAATACTTTGGTCTTGCGCATAGTAAATGAGGAGGAGATCTAGTACGACTACTCGGGATATCGACGGAGTACGTAGGGTACCCTGCAGTACGTCTGGTAGTCCTGCGCACACTCTCCTAAGTACAGTCTGTAGAGGACCGACAGACAAGCAACATTACGCCGATGAGCTGGATATACTGACTGTGCTAGTGAAGTATACGTCACGTAGCCGTCTTTGTTATATACGAATCGTGAAGCCAAGTAAATATACCGTGTACTTTATATTGTTAGTATATTTTGGATAGGTTAGTAACAATCGTTGCTAAGTTATGTATAGATAATTGGCACTGTCGACGTGGCGTTTATTTTCTTCTGATTCTCCCGAAATAAACATGTTTTATGTGCCTTCAAAGACATGGGGACCTTCGTTGTTCGCCCGATAATAGCAAGGTCGTGAAACGAATTTCATAGAAATGGTACGAAAATAATATTGTTTACGAAAAAACTTTGTATCTTTGTAGCTGCTCGTGCCTGGCGTGGCCCAGGCGAAGTTCATGGATCTATCTGCAGTGGTTTTCTGACGTTTTTTTATGGATTTTCAGTTAAATCAGTCGACCCGTTCACGAGTGAAAATCTTTCATACATGCGGAAAGTAATTTTAACCGAATTCAAAAAAGGAAGAGGTTATCAATAGAGTAGAAGCTGGATTGTTGCCACAGTTTTTGAAATCTCTATATATCTCTTAGTACAAGAAGCAAAATACTTTATTTTTTAAATTGGTCGATGCTTTGTTTTTTTTTTATCTACATTATAAAAAGTATGAAACATTGTCTATAATATTTCCAGAGTATTAGCAATTTATGCGGACCTCTATATTTTCGGACATCTATCACACATAGGTGACAGTTGTAGTGACAAGTCGGGTAATTAGTATGCTCAACACTGAGTAAACAAATCTGCGTTAGTTTACAAAAAAAAAAACCTTCGATTATATTTTCCCGCTGCTGAGAAGGAAATTTATTAGGAAACTCATTTTTTTTGCTCAGGTTCTGTAAGGCGCTTAGCAGTATCGAGCTAAATTTCCATTACATTTTTAAGATGCTTGCTTGTTAGTAGCGTGAATTTTTGCTCTTTTTGTAGTTTTTAGCGCAGTAGCGGCCCATTGCTAATGGCACCGATGGTCGTCGGTTCAAACACAGCCAGGCACATTATAAATAAATAAATTAAAAATCTTTCTGTTATTTTATAGTTTTTTTTTTTTTAATTACATCTCGCTGGTTGTCGGCTGCTTAACCGGACTTGCCTGTGGCAACCTTAATAAATTAAGGCTTCCAGCCAGGGAATAAAAACTTAAAACTAGCGACTGCTAGCTAAGGGCATCCCCTGTGGGGTATGGACCTCGGCTTAGGGTATCGCTGGTGATCGGGAGAGGTCGGCAGAGCTCGGGGCAAGGCAGCAAGGTACAGGCTGGATCGGACAGATGTTATTTTACAATGTTTATTAATAGTTTTTTTTTGTTTGGGAACTCTTGAGGTGAAGGCCTCCTTCAGAGAATGCCAGCGCTTTCTCAGTCTTTTTGCTACGTCTATCCAGTGTGGTCCAGCTATACGCACGATCTCGTCCTTCCAGTAAGTGTGTGGTCTTCCTCGTTTGCGTGCCGGTCCCATCCAAGAAGTCATAATTTTGACACAGTCACAGTCTCTGTTGTAGTCCAGACATAATCTTGGTCAGATCATGTGAGGACCATGTAGAATGGTGGTATTATTACCACTTACATAGATACCAAGATGTAATAACCATATATAAAACATCTCCTGTGTTCTTACAGACCTTAATATTGGCATATAAGACACTAGTTTCTGGTCGGGACTGCGTCTGAGTGAAATTTCTTGTTCCGCCGACCCACCCCGTCGCATCGCATCGCCTACCCGCGTCCTTTTTACTCAGTGTTCTTATTGATTTTTTTATTTTTGTTCAGCTCCTCAAAGTCTTAGCGTGATGTTTATTAGCCAATGACCTTCCTCAAAAATTGGGCTATCAAATGCAAAAAGATTTGGACTGATAGTTCCAAAGATTAGCGCGTTCAAACAAACTCTTCAGCTTTATTATAAGTAAAAAAAACTTTTTCCAAAAAAAAAAAACAACCGACTTCCCAAAAAACACTAAAAGTGAAAAATAACTTTAATTTGGGAAGCCGAAATAAAAGTTATTTTTCACTTTGTAGTGTTTTTTTGGAAGTCGGTTGTTTTTTTTTTGGGAAAAGATTTTTTTTCACTTTTTAGTGGTTCACATGTGCTTACCCCTTCACAGCATAGCGGCGTGATGTTATGTTATGAACTGGTGTAAGCAATAGACAGACATGAGATTTCAGCAATCCCAGTCCATTTGCTTCACCAAATTGAAATGAGACTACTCCGAGAAAGTACTCTTCCAAAAAATACCTAAATCGCTTCGTGTGCCTATAAAATTTGAAGAGTTCTCTCTATTTCTCCAGGATCCCATCATCAGATCCTGACTTGATGATCATGGGACCACCTGGGAAATATACCCTTTCAAACAAAAAAATCTAAATTCAAATCGGTCCAGCCATTTTCGAATAATCGGGGAACATACATTAAAAGAAAAAAAAAGGTTCCGACGAATTGAGAACCTCCTCCTTTTTGAAATCGGTTAATAATATAATATAGATAGATAGATAAATACCGACGATACAAATAAGAAATAAAAGTTAACTGAAATATAGATCAATAAATTACAATATGTAGAACTTATTTTGCGAAAATACCTTTGAAACTCACACTCTGATCACCTGTTTGCTTTTAATCACGCGAGCTTATCGCGCGAGCTTGGATATTCTGGCAGCTAAGCATAGTACGAAAGATTTCAGTGGTTTTTGGAAAAACACTAATCGTTTGAAGAGTCGGTCGGGTCTTCCTGTGGGTATAGACGGTACGAATGACTTGAAAAGCATAGCTGATAAATTTAATAGCAATTTTGTTGCTAGGCCACCGTTAGGACCATCTTGTGATCAGAAAAAGGGTGTGAGTGGGGATTTGGGGAATATGTTGATACCAGAATCTCGGCTAAGGATGTATCAATTGCGGTAAAGTCAATTTGTAATGGAAAATCCCCATGGTCATAACGGATTAAGTGTGAAACGTGTACAGCACGCTGGGCCTCATATGTGCAGAGTGTTAGCTTTGTTGTATAATCTTTGCATCTCACACTCATACCTATGTATAATAGCGGTCATAAGTATCTGTATCTACAGATATGATGCGGACTGTCATAGTGCCAGTAGTAAAAAACAAAGCTGGAGATTTGTCAGATATATCAAACTATAGACCAATTTCTTTAGCAGCAATAGTTGCAAAGGTGTTTAACAGCATTTTTAATACACAACTAAATAAATACCTAAAGTTACATGATAATCAGTTCGGGTTTCGTCCGGGACTGTCTACATAAACCGCAATATTGTGTTTTAAGAGTGTTGTTTAAAAATACTAAACTGAGAGAAAAACATCCGTGTACGCTTGCTTCCTCGACCTTTCCAAAGCTTTTGACCTGGTTTTATATGATATCTTGTGGAATAAAATGAGATCTTCCCATATACCGAACGAACTTATTAACATTTTTAAGTATCGGTATGGGAACCAGGTGAACAACGTGAAGTGGGCAGGCACGTTGTCGGACCCGTATAGGTTGAAATGTGGTGTGAGGCAGGGGGGGTTGAGCTCTCCCTCCATTTTTAACCTGTACATCAATGGGTTGATCGAGGCGCTCAGCGGGCAACATACAGGTTATCACATAGATGACGTCTGTTTTAATAACTTCAGTTATGCTGACGTGACGATATGGCTCTACTGAGCGCCTCAGTCTGCAGACTCAGAAGGCTGATGGGTATCTGTGACGGCTATGCAGCTAATCATGGAATGCTGTATAATGTACAGAAGAGTAAGTGTATGGTTTTCCTGGGTGGACCCAAAAAAAAGTAATGTATAGGCCACCAATAACACTGAATGAAACTTACACTGTGTTAAATGTAGATTGAATTGTAATTGTATGTCATTTTAATCAATGTGACTGTGTGTTCTTGGCTTATTGTTATGTTCGTGCCCTATTATTATGAGTCTTATGTTACTTGAAATAAATGATTTATTTATTATATTTATCGTCACAGATGGTTTTAACGCTCACCACCGCAGCTTCGGCTCAGCCGCGGCGGTGGGCCTTCAAACCACCTGCTCCTCAGCTCGCGGTCCGCCCCACCCCACCGCGCCTACGCGGGCTTTAGTTACACTCTAGGGGTAGAGCAGACAAGACTGCGTGAAGTCGGTTTTGCAGCGATTCGTTACTCACTAAATTTTAGAGCACAACATATTGACTTTTTATGACACTATTTTAATTTAATATTGAAAATGCTACCAAGTAACCGGCTATGTATTTATGACCAAATAATATTCCGTAAAATGTTGTTTCGGTGTGGTGAAAATATGGCAAATGGAAAAAGTTCAAAGGCTTCGGGCACTAGAAAAAAATTATTTTGTAAATCGGCTAAATATAGTTCGGTAAAATAATACCTATGACACATGATACTTCGATGATCTAAAAAAATTCAAATAATTCATAAAGCAAAAAAGAAGTCGGTCAATGAAATTCGAACAAAAAATATGCGGAAAAGTGATCGGTTCCCCTGTCCAGTTCTTCGGGGATTAAATGCGAGATGTAATGTTTTAATCCCATAATTTGTGAATCTTTCCCAATCGTACCATAAAATAGAGTATTGTACTCTTTTTCTTATGGTTGTACTCTATAATCTATGGTAACACTAATAGAGTACGCCAAAATAGTCTATTACATAAAATGACTTTTTTGAGGCTAGTGTTTTAGTTTTTCTGCGGTTTTTCTATGTTTTCCGCTGCGAGACCTGACTGTTTCTTGTCGGTCATGAAAGTGAAGTGACGAGAAGAGACGGCTTTATTAAAATTCATTAAATGAGCTCTAATATTAACTTAGAATTAGGAAGTTTGGAGTATTACAACCCTTGTAAAAAGTGCTAGAAAATGCATTTGTTTTTACACGCTTTATATTAGCTTCACTTGTATGTTTGTTTGTATGTTTGTATGTAACCGACTCCTTTGAGCGCGATTTTGACCCACTTTAAACGGTCAGATTTCATTGAAACTTTGTAAACTTGTCGAGGACCGATGACAATTCAATAATTAAAAAAAAAATGAGAAAAAAAACACGTTTTTGTAGTTAGCAGAACTAAAAAATAGAAAATAAATAATAGTTTAAAAAACTAAAAAACACGCTTTAAAAACCAAACTAAAAAGGAGAAAATAATTTAATTCAATTAAAAAGCGTGGGGTGCTTGACATTAATTGATTATAAAAATACCTCAAAAAGCACCCCACGCTTTTTAATTGAATTGAATTATTTTCTCCTTTTTTAGTTTGGTTTTTAAAGCGTGTTGTTTAGTTTTTTTAAACTATTATTTATTTAGTTTGGTTTTTAAAGCGTGTTTTTTAGTTTTTTAAACTATTATTTATTTTCAAATTTTTAGTTCTGCTAACTACAAAAATGTTTTTTTTTTCTCATTTTTTTTAAATTATTGAATTGTCATCGGTCCTCGACAAGTTTACAAAGTTTCAATGAAATCTGACCGCTTAAAGTGGGTCAAAATCGCGCTCAAAGGAGTCGGTTACATACAAACAAACAAACATACAAGTGAAGCTAATATAAAGCGTGTAAAAAAGTTCGCAACCCAAGTTACGGAACTTCAAAAGCCCGAAAGTCCGACAACAAGTCTTACCATGGGGTATCGTATTACCCAGTAACTGGGTTATGGAGGTCAGATAGGCAGTTGCTCCATGTAACATACTGGTATACAACTGCATCCAGTTAGACTTCAAGCCGAGCCCAACATCGTTAGGAACAACCTAGGCAGATGATGATGATCTCAATGTTTAACTCGGCAGCCTAGTTTCAGATCCACGACCTCAAACGTACAAACCAGCTCCAAAAGATTTACGAGAATGAAATATCCTCGAGGCAAAGCTTCATTGTCGTTCGATTGGCCACATTCAGGGCACCTACGTGCCATAAATAGCTCGATGATTGTGCGGCCGTACCGCAGCGGTATTGGATCGCGTGTGTAGCGTGCAACACCGTGCACGTCGCCGGAAATCGTCTTGCTGCTTGGCACAATAACCTGTTACGGTTCTGATTTATTTCCAACTAAGGCTGTTGGTTTGACTGCAACTGTTATTTTAGTATTACATATCGTTTTTAAGTTGAAATTGATGTTTTCAAGAGCAGTGGTGGCCTAGTGGTAATGGCTGCGACTTACGAGTACGGCCGTAGGTTCGAACCCCGACAAGCGCTTTACTTGTGTAAATGATTACACCACCACTGCTCTCAAAACGGTGAACAAAAACATCGCCAGGAAACCGGCATGTCATAGAATAAAAACATAGAAGACACGTGACGTCTCGGTAGGCGTCACGTGTCGTTAACGTCACAAGGGTTGGTACCCGCACTGGACCCGCGTGGTTGATTAAGGCCCACTCCGTCTCACAGAGAGGAGGCTTGTGTCCCAGCAGTGGGAATACAGGATGCAGTAATCAGTACATGATTCAAAATCCCCCAATGTTGAAAATATTCGACGGTTTTTTTATTATAGGTGTTCCATACATGGTGAACGTGTAGGTATTGCACTTTTCTATGAATAAGCAGATGTTTATTTTTTTTTGATAACCAACAAATAATTTCTACGCTTGGGGGTCTAGAGTCATGTGTTGAGTTCATGGTACCAGTTTGCGCGTCGATGCCTGTATATTAATACCTTTTTAAGAACACTCCATTGTCCATAATCGGTAGAGGTGCAAACTTAACCCACATTGCTCCAACTAAAGTATGATATAAACTAACGCTACAACTTTTGTGTTAAAACCTCACATTTGAGCAAAATATTATTTCATTTCCAACATTACCCATTCGCAAATGCTAGAAATGCATTATTCAAATGAGGTTGCTCACTGCTATATAGCTAACATATTGCTGAAGCTGGAGCTTACAATTTAGCTGATCCTAACATAGTTGGGGAAAAGCTAGACAGATGATAATGACTGAATATTGCGATGGATTTGGTGAAACTAAATTCAAATTCATTCATCCATCCATTTTGTGAACATAGGGTAAAGTTATACAGATGCTGTCCGTAAGTACTGTTTCCCGCCACAAGGCATAGAAAATAGGGTAGGTAAAGAAATGGCATCAAAACAAAACAAAAAGTCAATAGGTAAGTAGATGTCACAATTTCATACCAAACACGAATAGTTAAAAATCACAACTTGATGAAATCCTACCCACATTATGGCTACAGTATTTAGCTCTACCCGATTATGGACAGAAATAAATTAGAACTCATGGTCGCTCAGTGCCCAAATTTCGACCATAATTCATTAAAATTTTAATCAACGTCAATCAATTTACCTCACTTTTTCCCAATTATATTGTGGTTGGTTTCCTGTCTAACCGGTTGCAGCTGAATACTAGTACTTTATATGGAGCAACTGCCTAAGTATCTGACTTCCACAACCCAGTTACTGGGTAACACAATACCCCTTAGTAAGACTGGTTGTCAGACTTTCGGGCTTCTGACTACCTCTAACGAAAGATCCACGAATGACAGGCGTGAACAACGGCATAACGTGCCTTTTTGAGGCACGGCGGTGTCTCGATATTGAATGACGCACACCTCTTTTATCTGTTCTGTGGTCACCCATCTACGAATCGACCGCGACAAGCGAAGCTTAACCTTCGATCGACCCGTGAACACGATTACATCAACACTATGTAAAATTAAAAATAAGAATCACTTAAAAAAGTGTTTTACTGTAGAACGTAAACTATAATAAGTTTTCCTACATTTGTCAAAAAATTCCTCATAGGTACAAACCATACAACCTGATACACATTAGACATCTTACAAACGACACCCAATTTAAAAGTTCTATACAGGGTGAAATTGAAAACATGCGACAAACCGAAATGGGAGATTGTACTCATCATTATCAACAACTTTTACTGAGGGACCAAAGATGCAATCGCAAAAAAAAAAACAGCTGTTCCCTACATTTTGACGAGTTATGCGAACATAAGTGTAGGGAACAGATGTTTTTTTTTTTCGGGATTGCATCATTGGTCTCTTAGTAAAAGTTGTTCATAATGATGAGTACAATCTCCGATTTCGGTTTGTCGCATGTTTTCAATTTCACCCTGTATATATACTGGATGGATTAGAGCAGTGGTGGCCCAGTGGAATCGGCCCCACATACGATTGACGTGAGTTCGAACCCGGGCAGAGACAGGGACTTTATATTGTGTAATTAATTTCATCACCACTGTTCTCAAAACGGTGAAGGAAAACATTGTGAGGAAGCCAAATGTCCAAGAACTCAAAAAAAAATAGACTTGTGAGAGAACTAACCCACACTGGGCCTGCGTGGTGAAATATGGGCCATATCCCACTCCCACAGACAGGAGGCCTGTTTTCCAGCAGCGGAAACATTTTAGGTTGTTGATGGTGATAGTTTACACAAGACTGCCAAGTATAGTGAGTTAAAACCATCTTTACACATAAAAAAGGATATGGCTATGTATGATATTGATGAACTCCAATATCCTTAGAACATGATAGTTCCCGCGCCACTCAGACCTAGAGAAGTTATCAGATGATTGCCCAACCTAAAAAAAAAGACTACGAAAGTTGTTAAAACACGTATTTTTTCATGGAGAAGGTTTATATTCCGACCTCCACTCGGACCAAGCCACGAGAAATAGCAAGTAGTATGTAAAATAGAATTAAATCAAACATAATGACTACCACATAATCTCGAATGTTGTCGAAAGGGTCGTGAGTTGCGATCGAGTTCCAGTAGTGCGCACAGCATCTGCCATTACCCCGCATTCTCCAGTCTCCCCACGGCCATGGAGCTAGTAACAGCGTCCACATCCCGGGATCGAAATTTAACAATAAAATACGGACGATATCCCGTAAGTGTCATATTGTAGTGTATAGTATAGGAAGTCCAAAGTTATGTGTCCGACTGAGAAATTCTGTGAATAATGTGTAGATAATATAATTAACAAAATGTATGTCGGTACAATACCTATATAGTTCTGCCTACCTTATCGGAGAAAACAAACGTGACGTTGTGTTTGTGTGTGATAGCATGTATATATGCCATATATATACATAATACTAACAACACGTTATTCTGACCACATGAATGTCAAACAGTCGAAATTCTATCGGTTTATCGGCTTACGACTAATCGAGAGAGTGTGGTGACAATCCTATCGTATATCTAATATCTACGGCCTCACAGTGATTGCTGTGGTCAATCGTGAGATTGGCAACGCCTAAGCTTAGTTGGCATAACACCGCACATAAGCCTTGACATACTGACAGCTGTAGCTAGCACGACCACTGCGGCAATTAAGTTAAATTTTTAGATGTAAAAAAGTGTTGAAGCTCCATATTATTTATTTATTTAAAAGGTACACCAACGACTTATTCACTAGACAATAACATACGGAAAATCACATTTGGACAGAGTTATGGTGAATTTGTCACTTACAGGTGTACACAGCACTTACTTAAAAAAATAGCTTCTTAAATATACGTTTTAAAAAGATTTTTTACTCGTAATGAGGATAAACAAATGAATTAGAAACAAAGGACAAAACATTTAGTAAAAACAAAGTCATAATCCAAACAAGAATAAAAAAACACATTTAAGTTATTACTAGAATCAAAATTAACATCAAAAACAAAATCATAATCGCAATGAGAATAAAAAAATTAAACACTCAACACATTAAATCATAAACAAAATAAGAATAAAAAATTAAAATCAAAATTAAAATTATTACTAGAATCTAAGTTAAACGTTAAAAATTAAATATATTATAATAAAGTGTCAACTCTGACTTATTTTTTTGTCAATTAGACATTATTCTAAACATCTCTAATTAGAGATGTTTAGACTTATTTTGAGAACAATAGTGGCTCAAAATAAATAACCACTACTTTATGGATATTCCATTTTAAGATGTTTGCATATGTAGCTTTGAGCGCAGTTGTTACGCATTGAAGAATCGGTCGGTCGTAGGTTGGAACCCTGACAGGCACTGTACTTTGTGTAAAGCATTTCATCACCACTGCTCTCACAACGGTGAAGGAAAACGTCTTGAGGAAACCGGCATGTACTAGAACTAAAAAATTCGAAGGCATGTGAAATCTACCAAAACGTAGTAGTGTTTATATGTAATCTGTACAATCTAGCAGTGGTGGCCTAGTAGTAGTAACAGTCTTATTAGTCTTGGGTGTGAACCCAGACAGGCGTACATACAACGTATCAATTTCATCACCACTGCTGTCAAAGCGTTGAAAGGAAACATCTCTGGATTTAAACGCACAGCATCGTGCTAGAGAGGCGAGATAGGATAAACCAAATATCGGCTATCTGTCAATGGTTGACTGATCGGCTTTCAAGCTTCTGAATGCTCTTGTGTCGCCTATCACGGAATTTATGGATCAGTCATTTAGCACCGTACACATTGATCTAATTGAAATGAAAACAGTCAGCCAAATATAGTTACCAGTACCTATATTCTAATAGAAAGGAAGCCTGTGTCCCACTGGTGGGAATAATATAGGCTGATAATGTTAGACCAATATTCATCTCAAAACAATTTAATAGTTTAATAAAGCAAACAATATACACTAATAACAAGTAATTACCAACTGCCAGACCGATGATATTACAATCCACGAGCAAAATTACCCTTAATCACTACAATAGCAAGCTGCATAACAGACCCCATGCATTCGCTGATTATTAACTATAATTGCTGGTTTCCTAGCTATAGTATTAATAACACAATATTACTCAATCAATGGTAGTCGTAATTATGCAATTGAAACCGGTGGACAAGCTAAATAGACTAATTAAAGTGTTAGCTTTGATTCTGTAATCTGAACTTGGCCGTTGATAACTGGATAACTTATTTATGACGTTTACATCCAATAGGATTCTGAGGAATGGGAGTCTGAAGTGTTAACTTCGGACTGCCATTTGTGAACTAGTTCATAATTGCTCACATTTAGTTCAGACCGCAATTTCTCGGACGTATGCAATGCGGAAACGCTGTAACCATAAAATAGTCAGTGATTTCCAGCTGTTTTAAACTAGAGCCTATTCACAGGTGAAACGTGACATGGTCGCCATCAAGCAAGAGTTGGACACAGTGCAACAAGTAAAAGAAGAGATTGAAGAGCTGCGAGAATACGTGGACCGGCTTGAGGAACACTCGCAGCGAAGGAAACTCAGACTGCTAGAACAGGTACGTACCGATGACGATGACGATGGGATTGAGAAGAAGCTGAAGCTGCGTCTATGAGGCAAGTTGAGGCAGCGTGAGGAGCTAGTTGTACCAAACAGACGGCTCTGATTAGCTCCTCGCTGATAACCCGCCCACCGTAGAGCAGTGCCTCTTGTATTACTAGTCATATAGGCAGATAGGCGTCACTGGGTAATAGTGGGTGGGTAAGACTGGTTGTCACAGTTTAAGGCTTTTGACGACACGTGACGACTGTCAAAGATCCACGAATGACAGTCGGGCGCAACAGCTTAACGTGATTTGCGATACACGGAGGGGTATTGATATGTAAAGATCAACCGCGGCAAGCATAGCCTAACCTGATCGATGGAAGCTTCCGGCTGTTATTACGCAGTTCAAATATCTAGTGTTGGAACATACATATTTGCGTAATAAAACCAGCGTAGTATCAGTCCTAGGGTTTGATCACGTAGATTATATCAATGATAGCATTCATATAACACGAAGGAAGAGCACGAGTGACGCGTCAGACATCTGGATCAGGTACCCCATTAGTTGGTAATTGTAAATGTATTTATTTATAAGTAGGAACAATATTTTTTTTTTTTTTTTTTATTATTTTAGAACTGTATAGTTGCTTTCTCTTTACTTTGATGTCGTGCATGATTGTTTAAATAAATTGATCATAAATGGTAGAAATACTTTATACCAAGCATTGGATTCGGGCTCAAAATTTGGGATGGAACTCGGTATATACGGAGAGCGAAGACTTTGACCAGAAGCAGAAAGTCAGGGCCCTAGACGAGGTAGGTAACTTATCATGAATTGGATACCAACAGGTCCGACACATCAGCAGAGCCGCAAAATACGCCACTACTACTTGCCTCCAAGTAGACCCAGCAGCGGTAAATGATGTCATGATGTACTACACACATAGTAAGTACAAGGCATCGACTAAGGTTCGCAAGGTTCCAAAAGCGAAGACCGTTCACAAAAGCTGCTTTCCGATACAGGTTGGTATCACAATATCGTAGAACCAACAACAGACATGTTCAACCATTGGCTTCGATAGATTCCGACACCAGCGAGACTAGGTTTGAACTTAAAATAGAACATTAACAATTACAGGCAACTCAGGTAACTTTGGACCATCATTTTTCAAAACATTGTGGCAATCTTTTCTCATGACACAGAATCTAGGCTATAACAAAAATAATCCGGTTTGGCAATGATATTCTGTGAAACTAATTTGAATAATAAAAGTTGGTAATCTTAAATTGTTTCTTCGGGTGCTATTTTAACCTTAAGTTCATAACTACATTAAATCCTGCCGACGTTCATGACAAGTCAAGTTTATAAAATAAAGTCTTATAATAAAAAACTTTATTTTTGTTGCCACAACTAAACAAACCCATATCTCTATAGGTGTGTATAATATTTGAAAAGTTCCTCCGATTTCTCCAGGATTCCATCATCAGAAGATGAAGTGATGACAATGGAACCATCTGGGAAGAATACCCTTTCAAACAAAAAATAATCTTCCAAATCGGCTCAACCGTCTTCGAGGAATCGGGAACCATACTAAAAAAACCTTTATTTTTTAAAGTTAATTATTGGTAACAGATACAGTCTATAATTAAATAAATATGCCACAATATTAATCTGGGCTTTGCAAGTCACGTAAGACTCCATAGGATAATATTCTTAAACATTGTTGTAACATTAAATAACATCCCATGTTCTTACATGGGATGTTATTTAATGTTACCCAAAAATCAAGGTAACTTCGACCATTCACAAATCAAACAGAAATCAAATCCACGCCCTCTGTACTTTCAATTTAAATTTTCGTTTGATCCATGGCAACAACAAACTATAAAAATCACAACAAGCAACCTTACAAGACCTTCACGTCTAAAATTATCATGATAAAACGGAAATTATTAAACTGGTCCAAAATTATCATGATAAAACGGAAATTATTAAACTGGTCCAAAATTATCATGATAAAACGGAAATTATTAAACTGGTCCAAAATTATCATGATAAAACGGAAATTATTAAACTGGTCCAAAATTACCCAATTGACTTGACGTTGTCCAAGCTAACAAGATAAAAGTAACCGCATCCAAAAGTATTGTTAAAAATATACATAGTCAGTGCACGGGCCACCTCGCTCACAAATTGAGTTAGTTGCCGTGGAGCGCTAGATAAACTTAAACGCGGCGCAGGTAATTCTATCAGGCACAAATTGCATAAAATGTTCTCAGAATAGCGTTGTGATATTCTTATCCATAGCAAACAGAGTAAGTCCGTTCCAGTTAAATATGATTACTTTATGTTTCATGGCCGAGGACATTTTTTCTTTTGCCGTAATCCCAATTTATTTGAGGTCGGCGCAACATTTTTTTTTTCTGCCATACTTCTCTTTAATTCTTCATATCGGTAGTCACTCTCTTTCTTACGACAGTCCATAATAAAAAAAATCCCGAAGCTTTCAAAAGCGTCTCGGCGACGTTATTGCCATTCCGCTGACCGACGCTTTCATTATGAGCACTGATATCTATGTCTTGTCAAGAAAAATATGTCAAAATTCTTAAGATTTGACACTATTCAACGATATTCGGGGAAATCCAGTATTTAAAAATCAGGAGCTTATTTTTGATTTTAAAGAGCAGCTTTTTTTGTTTATTTGTGTTGTCATGTATTTTCTTTGAAAATTTTATGTTTGTACTGTCGATTTTATTTCAGTATTCGTCTTCGTGTGGATTTGTCACCGCAGTAATTATTAAGAAATTAACTCAAGATTGTAAAGCGCTGAAAATCACATCATAACATATTATGTGTTGTCTTTACCTAAAAGTGCACTTTTTAGATTTTTTATGTTGTGTTCTTGTTCTGTTTTGGGTGGTAATCAAGTGGTATTGTTCCAGGGCCTTACCTTCTTCCTGTCGTACGCAATACTGGCGGCGGTGCTGGGCATGTTGCAGTTCGGGTACAACACTGGTGTCATCAACGCTCCTGGCAAGGTCAGACATACACCCTACTCTTAAGTAATAATACCATAGTGCAGAAAAAATCCCACTTCTAGATCACTGCGTTTCCTTTTAGCACATACTCATCATGCATCCAGATTTCCTCACGAGGTTTTCTTTAAGATAAAGATAAAAGATATAGATGCATTTTTTTGTATAAGTTTCTTTCGCCGTATATCATCATTATCTGCCAAGCCTTTTCCCAATTATGTTGGGGTCAGCTTCCAATCTAACCGAATGCAGCTGAATACCAGTATTTTACATATAGCGACTGCCTATTTGACCCCCACAATGTAAATTCATTCTAAAATAGAATAAAAAATACTTAATTCGTCCTATGGTCGAATAAGAATAAAACTGTGTTCAGAGATTTGGCACCTGAAGTGGGTACAGTAGCAGTTTTTTTTTTACTTTATAAAATATCACAATAGATGATAGTTTATTCACATTACAATCTAGCCTATTAGCTAATAAGTAATTTAAATATAACTTAAACTGCTAAGTAACTATAAAACTAAGAAATCGTCCAATAACGTCTTTCTTATTCACTGTAACTTAAGAGGAAGATACTTGATTCACTTGTTCTTTATTAAAGTTAGCACTTGCACTACAGTTTAGGTTCACTTACACTGCACTAAACTAACTCAAAAGGTTTTACCCTTTTTAGTCTTCGCACTAATTCAGTGTTGTCAAGGAGTTGGATCGCCTCGACATTCACGTGATGATGAAGTCTATGTTCATGAGCTTCTGCATATCTTTGTATAACTATGTTTACGACATCCTGACATCCTTGAGGTCCCAGTGGAGGTTGCTGTTTCTAATGTACCAGGGCGCGCTTACTATATCCCTTAGTACTTTGTTTTGAAAACGTTGTATGATTTGACGATTACTTTAGCTGGTGCAGCCCTAGCCCCCAGCAGCTGAATATCTTAGGTCCATACAGGCTTTAAAAGTTGTTTATATAACAACAATTTATTAGATATTGACAATGGTGATTGTCTACCAAGTAGCCAATACATTTTTTTGTATCGAATATGGTGCAGTGGCAGTGACGATGATTATTATGTACCTATATCAGTAAAGTACACAAATCTCAGAAAAATATTACAGAACCGTACAAAGTGGGTTTTTTACTTAGACCACGTCCGAACGAACGTAAAATATCGCGGCGGGATTTTATCGCGCACTGGATTTTGAACTCTCGGTGTTGAACCGAGGATTGAAAATCCACAGAGTGCATCCCAGCGCGTCGAAAAACACACTTTTATTTTCAATACTTGGCGCTAATCGTTACGCGATAAATTCCCGCCACTATAAGCGAACGTTAACTTAAAGCTCGATGTTTTTCTCTTTGCCGTTATTTTTAAGCCATTCCGAACGAGCTGAGAATATCACTTGACTTATCACAACTAACACCATTAACCAGTAGACTTTTCTAAAACCCATCTCAATACTGAAAAGTGTCATCAAAATACGGAATGAGTCCCTAAGAGAATTTAGTGACGAAACAGTAATTCACAGTGAGTGGACAAGTTAGTTCAAGCGATGTGCCGACGCTAAGTTCATTCTAATGGAGCCTCCATCGACTTGTAAACTAGATGTATTCAAACAGTGGGGCACCCCGCGCCGCCCAAGCGCCGCCGACGGTGCAACTCAACTCGCTAAGTTACTCAAAGACCCGAGGGAACCAATTAGAGAAACCGTCTCGATTACAGACGCAAATGATTCAATATTCTGTGAAAGGAAAGATTCATTGCAAGTGAAGTTATCTCGAATGGAAACGATTTGTGAACTTATTGAGAAGAAGGCTGATAGAGATGTAGTTTAGTTTAGTTTTATTTTAGTTTATTAGCTCATAAAAAATGTGTTACAATTTTGAGAGGTGACATGTACTTATAGAAGAAAAATTTGGCGCCAATACCAAATAAATTTCGGTTAAAATAAACAGAAATGTTTTTTTTTGGTTCTGCCCATGATTTCGTCCGAGTGGAACTCATATACTCTAAAACATACACGGCAATAGTGTGTTAAAACACTAGTCTGGTGACATTTTGACATTCAAAAAGTGCTGATTCTCCGCCTAGTTGAATAAATGTCTTTTGATTTTGATCTGATATATTCTGAGCAGTGGGCTGTTCTTTCAGGTGAGATTACAGCTTTCAAAAATATACGAAAAGAAACAACGTGCAAAAAACGAAAAGCAAAGTGAAAATACGCGAATATAAACTGCAGCAAGAATAAATAAAAATTAAGATATTACATCATTCTGGGTAAATAATTCTTGTTGCGTCTGCGAGTATAAGACGAATGTAAAAAAAAAAATATGTTAAGCTATGACAGCTGAGAGATGACGTGTCAATCAGCAGCATCCAGCTCAACCATTTTGAAAAGTCGTATGATACAATAGCGCGCGACTATCAGTGAGACATTTGAGCGAGCGTGACATACCTACTCTTAGAAAATGGAAACGTAAATCCAAATCAAAAGTTATTTATTCAAATTAGGCTGAGAATCAGCACTTTCCGAACTCCAAAATTACTCAAATTGTTATTATTTATCGTTCACACGGACGTAATAATATCGCGGCGGGATTTTTCGCACCGGATTACTGGCACTTCTTAGAGCCTCGGCTCTAAGAAGTGCCAGTAATCAAACACACTCGTTTCGCTTTTCAACTCTCGAGTTGAAAAGCGAAACGAGTGTGTTTTTTTCAACTCTCGAGTTGAAAAGCGAAACGAGTGTGTTTTTCCGACGCGCTCAGATGCACTCAAATGGATTTTCAAAGTTCGATTCAACACTGAGAGTTGAAAATCCAGTACACGATAAAATCCCGCCGCGATATTTTTACGTCCGTGTCACCGTGTGGACATTGACAAAGACAGTCCAAAACGCCCGCCCTTTACGTAATGTGAAAGTGTTAGTATTATAGCTACATCTAGCAACTGAAGGAACACGCGTGGGTTTTAGTCAGTAAAAGTCAGATACGCCCTCCTGCTCCACCCAGAGCGGGAGAAGTTATTTGACGATTTCTCACCCACAAAAAAACGACCTACAACCCGTTTTGTTTTAAGCACCTGCTTTACTTCGTGTAAATAATTTCAACATCACTGCTCTAAAAACGGTGAAAGAAACCATCGTGAGGAAATCGGCGCATTTTTGTTTTTATTATTAGCTGTCGATTTCTCACTGCTGGGCAAAGGCCTCCTTACTCTCTTTCCACCTCTTCCTCCTACCTCTCTGATCAAAGGTATCAATGACCAATCTTTGTAATAAATAATTCGAAGATATGTGACATCTACAAACCCGCACTGGGCCCGCGAGAGAGGAGGCCTGTATCCCAGCAGTGGGAACATTAGGTATAGGCTGATTATACATACTTACCTATAGTATAAGCACCAGCACATCTAACACAAATCACACCAACATGTATACTCTTTTTATACATATTTTAAGTATAAAATACTTATGTACCTTATTATTTAAAAAAGTTAACGGAAAGAAGGAGCCTGGACCTCAGAACGCAGGGAAACATGGTGTGAGGTCTAGGAATTCCATCCAACTGAATGTATTTCTGCAAAATAAATGTATTATTCTTTTTCTCATCTATCAAAGTAACCATTGTCTTCTCCACCAGAATATCGCAAACTTTATGAAGGATGTTTACAAGAACCGATATGGAATGGACCTACAAGACGACACCGTCAACAGACTATACTCCATAGCGGTCAGCATCTTTGCTATTGGGGGCATGCTCGGCGGCTTCTCGGGTGGCATGATTGCAAATAGATTCGGAAGGTAAGGATGACGTCACGCGTCCTCTGTCACAGATTAGTTAACGTTCCAAAAACACACGAGCATAAATAACTTACACTTACGCAAAATTAAACAGCTATTTTCCGGAGAATTCTCCATTGGTACTGTAGAAAAAGATTTATGTCAGTACTTACAGTTTGGTGCTATATTCATAATACCATAAGATTTCTATCAAAAATGTAGAAGATAATGGCATTTCAATCTTGCGTAAGTCTGAGGTATAATCATGTTCTTGAGTTAATAGTCTACAAAACAAATAAGCATACTGGCAGCCAATTTGCAGCTATTTTCGTTGTCCTAGTATGTCAAATCTTAGACATCCCTCTTATGAGTAAATTTTAAATTAAGATAAGCTTTCAGTAAAACCCCGGTAACCTCGGTTTTAGGCTCACTCGTCGATCAAGCGCTTAAGATTTTTAGACCGTCTTCTTAGATCTGAATTATTGGTTGTGAACTAAAATATCCAGTGTCAAAGATCGTGTATCTAATTAGTGTCAGGGTATATCGTGTATCTAATTAGTGTCAGGGTATATTTTTAGACCGCCTCGTTGGTCTAGAGGTTGTAAGCGTTACTGCTAAGCATGAGGTCCATGAGGACTTAATTCCCAGGTAGGGCAAAATGTTATTAGGTTTTCCTATCTAGAATTTCTCGGTAGCAGCCGGGAGTCTGGGTTTGTGCCCAGTGAATGGCAAATAGGCTTGCCCCCTGTTTCATGGGACATAAACGTAACTGGCGGATTGTGAGTTTACTTTAGATAAACCTCTGCCCAAACCCACATGATGTTTATGTTATGTCACATATTTTTAATCAGCGCCAAAATATTTCTGTCGGCCACAAACCAAATAACAATAGTGTGTGGCTAAGTGTTCACTTTCACGATTTAAACGCCCACCTTTCGGCGAACTTCAATTTGTTTCGACATGACTTTGACAGCCAGTAACATAATATTGCAAGATATCAATTACTTCGCCATTAGCAATGGCATTTAGAGACAATGTTAGAGCAGCCATGTTGGAAAAATCGCTAATGTCTTTGATAGCTAAACAACTTTAAGCACGTCGAGAGAATGCGTTCGTGTCACCTGTCAGTTTCATAAATTCATATTACAGACAGGCACTTTTGAATAGTCTAGGGGTCAGTCAAAGATTAAGGTGGTTGCCCATTCTAAACCGTAGCAAAAAGAAGACGGCCGAAAAACTCCACCGGCCACAAATAAATAAAAAAATTGGTTACATCATTCATGTTAAAATTATACATGTGAGAACGATGTTAAAAGACGTACACATTAAAATCGTCCACAAAACAAAAAAACAACCATTCAAAAGCTAAGAGATGACCAGTCTCGACTGACGGCGGCGGCCCTTCACGAACATGACATATGGATCGATACCATTCAGGTCAACCATTTTGAAGGAAACTTAATGAACCAACACACATGCCACCACCAGCGATACATTTGAATGAGCATGATAACTCCCAGGGCACATTCAGGCCAATGAAAAACGTATCCAGTAAATGGTAGTTTTAGTATATGTGCTAGAACATCCAAACGGATACGTTTTATGTGAATTTGATCTTTATTACTTACTAGAATTGTCGCACTGACAGGTGTCAGGAGCGCATTTTCTCTACGACCGAACTTGAAAAGAGCAACGGCAAATATTGTGCACATGTGGGCTGCCGTTAGTAGCAGTGTACAGCATCCTAATTGCGTAAGGGATGATTCTCATTAGACCGGGCCGTGCCCAGGGCGTGCCGTGTACGTGGCCCGGACGGGGCACGGATTTGAAACGTTACATACATTTTGTATGAAGCAGTTTAAACAGTGCATGATCCATGTCCCGTCCGGGCCCGGAAGACACTCGTCTACACTACGGTTGTTGCATGGGCCGCCCCGTTCCCTCCACGGCCCGTCGTAATACAAACACTTTTCCGTGCTGCGTACGAATGTTTAGTGAGGGACCACGCACGTTCTTTTGTTTCACCGAAGCTCTGTTTGGCCACATATTTGTGAAACGTAAAGGTTTAGTTAAATGTCAAAGTTTTCTTTGGACATTCTAAAATATCCAAAGAATTTATCTTGATCGCCTGGTAAGTATCTATATAGAGTATTAAATTCTCCGTGAAATTTACGCGTTCTCGAAAGAGGATGCACCCCGGTTCTTATTACTCCTTGCTTCTGCTTCGTCTTCATCAATAGCTGTCGCAATAGCAGCCATCTCCAGTAAAGAAAAATCCATTATTATTAAATTACAATACTGATAATTATTCATTAAAAATAGGCTTATTTTCCTCGCGACAATGTAGAAGTGAAATCTGACAGCTATAAAAATACTTTGTATAGTGATGGGAAAAATAATCTAGGTATAGTTTTATAAACCCATTGTCGAGACATATCAATTTATTATACTTAGAGTTTGTAATCGATAATTTATCTACATTGCTTAAAACTGACTGTCGAAACATATCGTTTTAGCATACGTATGAGATTGTAATATTTAACAGTTATTACATTAAATCAATTTACAACTAAGTTTTAATTTGGGCGAGTTTCAATGCCAAACCAAGATATAAACTCAACGCACAAAATCAACAGCCCAGACAGCTAGCCAGTCATTCTAACTCAAAAATTTAACTTAAGAAAAAAGAATCTGTATGTCGATATATGTATACTATCGATATTCTAACTCAAGATGAGTAAAGATTTTTTCAAATCCAACTGGTTCCAGAGATTACCCCCTATATAAAAACTTACAAACAAACAGATGATACCTCTTTATTTATAATACTATTATTATAGATGGTAACACCATGATGCGGTTACACCTACGACCGTTTAATTAGAAGATATTTTATTTGTCCCAGGAAAGGGGGCTTACTGCTAAACAACATCCTTGGCATCAGCGGCGCTAGTCTCATGGGCTTCACAAAGATATCACACTGCTACGAGCTGCTCATATTTGGAAGGTTCATCATCGGAGTCAACTGCGGTAAGTCATTCAATGAAATAAATATTTATTCCAGTACAGGAACAAATCATGTTGACGTCCACGAATAACAGCCGGGACCGGCTTATCATGCTTTCCGAGGCACGCGGGGGCTATCGGTATGTAAAGATGGTCACCCACCCACGAATCGACCGCAACAAACGTAGGTTAACCTGATCAATTGACCCCTATGCGGCTGTTATTATTTAGCCACAAGTGCCGCTGATGTTAACGAAGGTATCATTTAAAAATTAAGTGTTAAATTGGCAATCACAAAACACATAACATGTCTGTTACTCACAAAATAAAGAATACGTACATGGCATTGAGACATTCACCAATCACAAGTTATTATTATGGTATAACGGCATGCTAGCTACTAGCGGAGTTTTGTGCAGATAACAAGAGTAACAAATGAACAATACAATAGGTACGTCAAAATGATTCTTGCTGATAGAGCCAGTCTTCTCTGAAAAAAAATCATCGTGAAGTGACCAGTCAACGGTGTCAATCCGCTTCAAACTTCAGATGGAATCACAGCTTTGTTCTAGGTCACTTCACCTAAGTTGGGTAATTTTCCTTTTCAAACTTTATAGTCGCTTTTCACAAAAATAAGAGCAACCAGTTAGGTGTAAGCCATCGAAAGTCATTGAAGATGAGCAATTGATTAACTATTTAAACTTTAGGACTAGCCAATGGCAACGTAGCAAGCGACATCATCGCATTTCAATTGCCTAATTGCATTATTAGCCCCCTAACACGTATGGCAAGGTCCGTCAAGTTAGCTTAACGGCTTAAGTTAGCTTAGTTAGCTTGACGGTTTACCCTATCGAAGTTTTCTCTATGAGTTTCGTTTCATACAACGTTCACTATATAACCAGTGCGAACAATGTACGCTTATATACCTCAAATTGTTTAGTTTTTTGTAGTGTTCTGAATTTAGGTCTACTGGACATACTTTTAATTTTTTCTTGTCTCTGATTTTCATTATGTCAATGTCATGCATAACCGTTATTTGCACGGTTACTGAAATACCGAATTTAGATGTTAGTTTATTTGAAATGTAAGTGACAGTGCTGTTTGTGTGCTTATTATAAATAAATAAATAGTGAAATAGGCGAACAAGTCGTTTTCATTTTAAAACTTCAAAGTCACTTTTCACGGTGACATTTTTACAGGATAGACCGGCTGGATATATTTTTTCAAAAACATTTCGGCAGTTCTCGTAATTTTAAGAACGTTAACAGCCTGTCTCAATCTGTCAAAAATACCTCGAGTTTCCATACATTTTGACCAGTTTTTGACATTTGTTTGTCACCGATATGATACTGCGACTGCATTTTGAACGTTTATAATTACAAGATTATTGGTCTTCCGATTTCGTACCTAAGTTGATGTCTTTTGTACAGCGTAATTTAAATGTAAACCTATGCAAATGCACCGTTTGCATTTTCTTATAAAAAAGGTTTTTATGTAATTTTATGAAGACCTTTACGTTTCCATTGCCTGATTTTATAAAATTTTGGAAGTCGCTGTATTTAAGGTTTTTTGCCCCTGACTTCCGTAATTAAAGTTATTTTTCACTTTGTAGTGTTTATTTAGGAAGTCAGTTGTTTGTTATCTATATGGGACCATCCCTGGGGCATACCCTATCTATTAAAAACAGAATTTTCGCAATCGATCCACAATTGCCGCAGATATGGCGGAACATACATACTAAAAAAGAAACTTACAAACAAATTGAGGACCTACTCTCTTTTGAATTCGGTTAAAAATGAAAAGAATCATGTCCTTTTAGCTTTATTATTCGTCTTCACGATTACACTAATTACTTCAGTTTCTTCGACAATTGTTGGTAATTCAAGTTCTTCTTGACACAACTGCCTTCTATTCTGTTCTTTTGTTTGTTCAGGGTTAAACACATCATTAGTGCCAATGTACATATCGGAGATCGCACCTCTCAACCTGCGCGGTGGGCTGGGCACGGTCAACCAGCTAGCTGTCACTGTGGGGCTCCTTCTCTCGCAAGTCCTGGGCATCGAGCAGATTCTTGGCACTGATGAAGGATGGCCTATTTTGCTTGGTAAGCTGTCTTTTGAAATATTTTTCATTTATTTCATTTCATTTATTTTAAATAGGCACATAGTTTTGAACGTCAACTTTTACATTAAAATAGCATCGATTGTAGTCGCCCCTTCCAATAGGTAGATTCATATGGAGAAGAATGGGCAAAAAACTCAACCGTTTCTCTTTTAAAATGTTTTATAATTTTAGCATACATTAATTATGTAATTATAATATGTGAAGACGATGCACCTAGATTAAAATTACTATACCACAACAGGTAAAAATAATTTAAACAAAAAAGCTACTAGTCATCATAATCAGCCAAATCAGATAATTTTAATAAATAATTAAAAAAATCCTAAAATATAAGTACATAAAAAAAATGTACCCACTTTTAATGTACCCACTGCTGGGACACGGGCCTAGTCTTGGTGGGAATCCACCACGCAGGCCCAGTGCGTTAGTATTAGGAATCAGAATGAAAGTTGTTTCCACTTTAGCTTGCAAATTTTTGCTAGTAGTGAGTTACTAAATTAACATCGACAGATTTGTCTAACAATTCTGTTGTCCTGTTTGCAAATCATAAAATTGGACTAATAAAAATCAACTACTCAACCTGGCAATATAGTCGCCCCTATTAAATGGAACTTAAACATTACTGGCGAAATTTGGGTGTACTGTAAGTATACCTCTGCCCAACCGTTCGGATAAACAAGGCGTGATGTTAAGCTACTCAACGTTTTAGCAGCCATCAAATTACTGTTGTTATAAGCAACCACTTATATTAAAGCCAAAACACTTTTTTTTGCTATATCTGAACCACATTACTAAAAATTGAACATAAAACACAACATCCAAACACGTTCATCAATGTAAACATGAACTAGAGGTAAACTGTCGTAGTATCGTAGTTAAGAGCTAGCCATTTCGCGAGCGTTGGCAAATTATTTGCCACTGCATTATTTTGAATCTGGCGCATAATCGATTTGAAATATTTTTAATCTATAATTTAGTAGCGGGCATAGAGAAATATATTGCCACCCCCCATAAAAGTAAATAGGAGTATCCTACGTATTTCGTACTGCCCGTTAAAGGCCTAGGGCGTGGGCGTATTGCCGGACAAATAACGCCCCATTGACCTATATATAATGCTATGTACTGTAAATATCCTGTACATAGGCGGAAACTGCATGAGACAGCATCAAAGATGGCCGTTCACTATAAAATGAATATTTTCCTGCTTGTTTTAATGTTTCCCAAAGGCGAACAACAGTTCCACATAATGTATTTCTGAGTTTTAGAACAGTAGTCATTCTAGGAAGTAATAAAAATTATAATCGTAATCAAATATTTCCGATTCACAAAACCATCTCAAACATCAATCTCAATTCTAAAAGCAGAATCATGACTGCCAAAAGACATTTAACTGATGAATTAAATTCAGAACGGCAATTAAAAACTTTGAGAAGCTAGAACACGATGAATTCAAAGCGTGATCAGAACTTCATATCACACCTAGGCCTTGAAAACTATGAAAGAACAGATTGCAGTAATAAGCAATAAGATGCAAGGAGAAGTTAGAGTGCAAAGTTTAAGAACCACGGCCACTGCAGGTGCGAGATTGTAAAGTTTAGGACAACTCACAAGTTGGTAGTTGACATAAACGACGCGACGTTGAAGCTTCAAGAGCAGTTAAATTTTGTCTTGGGGGATATTTTCTTTATATATTTAACTTGACTCGGTTGAGAAGGACAGAGGAACTTTTGAAGTTGATGTGCTTGTTTTAAGAGTTTGAGGACTTTAGACAAAGCGTGTATTTTATTTATTTATTAAAACTTTATGCACAATAAAATAAAAAATACTGTACACACGGCTACACATCAAGCTATACATTTCCAGTATAAGCTGATCTCGCATTGTATAGGATTTCCGTACAGTGCGAGATCAGCGTTTCTACCAGTCCACCCTAAGGTGATACAGAGACAAAACATGGCAGGCCCATCATACGGGATAGATAACACGGAAACAACTATAAAACACAACAATAAATAGGTATTACTGTGGGTATTGCTGTCGACACTAATAACTATAAGATTAAAATTTAAAAATAAAATTATTTTAACTTTTTGGACCTACTATCATGTTTAGGTCTGGCGATCTGTCCGGCGATCCTGCAATTATTGTTGCTGCCTGCCTGTCCGGAATCGCCCCGGTACTTGCTCATCACGCGCCAATGGGAAGAAGAAGCTCGACGTGCTCTCAGACGACTACGGGCTAGTAATCAGGTAGGAACTAACATCAGATTTACTTCGATGATATACTTTTCGCATTTATGTTAGAGGTACGGCGATTAACGTAAAATCTTTATTTACAACTCCTCAATATCCTGTTTAGGTGGAAGAGGATATTGAAGAAATGCGTGCCGAGGAACGAGCCCAGCAGGCGGAAGCGTCTATCTCAATGAGGGAACTCCTATGTTCCCCCACCCTACGCGCTCCCTTGCTCATCGGCGTAGTCATGCAGCTCTCCCAGCAGCTCAGTGGCATCAACGCAGTAAGTGACCCTGTTTAGCTTCGTCAGACTTATGGCACTCAAAGCTTTGATCTTTACATGAAAGAGTTTCATACATTCTGAGGATACAATCTACACATATAAGACTCAATGCTCCTACTTATTCAACATACAGTAAATAATTGAGCACTTACTTCCCACTCAAGTTGTGTATGCGATTGGATTTACTGATGCTAAAAATATGATCTTCGGTATATATTTTTTTTTTTCAATTTTCCTACTCGATAGCATTAAATATAAGTCTGAATATACTCCGAGTCCTACATCAACTCCATCGTTTCCTCAGGTGTTCTACTACTCCACTTCGCTGTTCACATCTTCGGGCCTTACGGACGAATCCGCGAAGTTCGCAACCATGGGTATCGGGGCTATCATGGTCGGTATGACCCTGGTCTCCTTGCCTCTCATGGATCGCACTGGAAGACGGACGCTACATCTCTACGGCCTCGGGGGAATGTTCATCTTCTCTATATTCATCACCATTTCATTTCTGATAAAGGTGTGTCTTATAAAATTGTGGTTGGTTTCTCTGGTATGTTCGAAATTTGAAGGTAAAATAAAAATCAAACTGCCTTCTGTGAAGTTACAAACTTAAACTATATTGATGATCAATAAAATGTTGTGTTGTGAAGTAAGAAAGAATCAAATGTTTTAACAATTTTGACCAGAGAATAGCCGGAGATTTGCATAATAACTTACACATTGACCTCCGCAACATATACAGCAATAACTCTCTCAAAACAATAACTAATCAATGAAAACCACCACAAAATAACTCTAAAAGTACTAACATTAATATTTTCCTAAAACTTTTGTTGTTACCATGTTTGGAATTTAGTTGTGTAATTTAGAATAAGTTGGGCCAGTGTTTCGGTTTGTTATACTGGCCCTAAATGTATTCCTTGAGGGACACGGTGGAGTTTCACCTCTTTTTTTTATAAAGACTTTTACACAAAAGTCCAGAAGGACTGTTTTATCGTTATCATACTTAAGCGTTGTCTTGATCAAGGATTACATTTAAAAATCGCTTTGGCACGCTTCTCATCGCTTTCTTCACCTCTGTTACCGTTCTTGACTATCATTACTGATATTTTCTATCATACCCCAATTGGTTGCTCGATCTCTTCCAAATCAACTTATTAAATCAATATTTTCGAAATTAGATTTACTTTCATTGGTTTATTTAGATATATGGACGTCAGAATACTGAGACGCTTTTTAGATCATACATTAATGTCTGTGCACATGAATATAATTTGTATCACACACCATATTATTATGCCATGTAATTATATTAAAACTAAGGCACAATCTGAATCGAAAGTAAGTGATTCAATAAATAAAAATCTCGATTCTTTTATAGATGCTAATACAATTTCTACAGATAGTAATAATTATAATTCTTTCGGTGGAATGGAGTTATGTCAATGTATCGTAATGTGTGGTTTTACAAGATATATTTAATGATTTAGACAAGGCTCCCCAACCAATTTTGAATATGGGCCCTTATTTTGAACACAAGTCGGCCGGCGGGCCATCTAGTAAATCAAACTTGCCTAAATTTATGGTACATACCTATCTGTAAAATATAAACGAAACTTAAAGTTGTTCATAATCTGAATAATCAAAAGTTTAAGTGATACCTTTGAAAAGGGTTTTATGCTAACAACTTATAAAATTTGGCGACAAATCTGAGGTTAATAACATAATCAAGTATGAAAATATTTTTCATTGATTGCTAATTTAGAATGGGTTCATGAGAAGCAAAAAATGTTTAAGACCCGGTTCGAAGTCCTGAAATCTATTCTGAAAAAGTTAAAAACCACTTGCTCGCCCGCGGACTGGTTTTGAGCAGCCTTGTTTTATTTAAGACATCGTTGATGAATTTTATGTCACTGCTGGCTTCAACTGCATTAATTTGTTGTTACGGTGAAAGAACAATTTTACAGTCAGAAAGTAAGCATAATAATATATTTACTATTCATTATTTTGATGTGTCTTACAAATCATCACTTCGTTAATACAGAGTACTTAGTTTATATATACGAATGTTTTTTTCTAACGAATCATTATTAAATCCCTAAAATTATCAACAATCATATCATCGTATCATTTATGTAGTCTAGTGACACTATGCATGCACCTCATCTTTAATCCCTGGTTTATTTCTCACACACTGTCATTTGCTTCATCGGGTGTATGTGTCACCAGTGGTCTTAAAAACTGTTATTGTCTTCAACAAGTCATTGCCAACAACGTCCGTTGTTGACCTTGGTTTGTTCAGAATACCAGTTGTTAACAATCACTGAGAGACATACACTCGTCGCTTCGCTAGCCCTCCCCCCTCTTCGACTTTCCTGTTTCCGAAACCGGACTCTCGGTAGGAAAGCATTGTAAATAATGGGAATAAATTCTCAAATATAAATGTTAGGAACATCACTCACATAGCACTAACACTATCTTTGTTGGCCACTCAATTGTGGTTTAAGTTCACGGGGAGCTCAGCGCACGCGTTTTTAAATGAAGCGAAATTTATAATCACACAAACACTGCTCAAAAGCAGGATGGCACTTATCACCAGCATTCGCAGTACATAAGATAGTTGGACGACACTACGCTATCAGCACTCAACAACTGTGTCGGAACTCCTCGCATCGCGCGGAGCTTGACGGACACACGGACAGACTAGTGTGTGATGTGCATTTATGTTTGTGGTTTATTTCATCATCCGGTCGGCGATGGGAAAGGACACCATTACTATCCCCTGATAGGAGTTCTTCGGCTATGTGCAGGAAATGATCGACTGGATGAGCTACTTGTCGGTGGTGTCGACGCTGAGTTTCGTGGTGTTCTTCGCGGTGGGCCCCGGCTCCATCCCCTGGCTCATCACCGCCGAGCTATTCTCGCAGGGCCCCCGCCCCAGCGCGATGGCTATCGCCGTATTAGTTAATTGGATGGCCAATTTCGTTGTCGGAATCGGCTTTCCTAGCATGAAGGTAGGTCTCTACGTGTGTTTGCCCAACAATGTGTGTAGAACTCCAATTGCCATCCGTTAATTAATATTGGTACAGGCGCACTGATCTTATAATTACGGTCAGTCATATTTGCAGTCAATATTGATTCCAATCAAGTATTACTGAAATTGAATGTTGGAGCTACACAAGCTTTGGGTAAACAGAATAGGTATTCCTTAAATTTTGGTTTTAACGATGATGTTCAACAAATAATAATTATTTTATATTCAATTTATGTTTCAGTACAATGCTAATTATGTTTATTTTGCAGGCACTACTGGAAAACTATACATTCCTGCCTTTTAGTGTATTCCTTGCAATTTTTTGGATATTTACGTATAAAAAAGTTCCTGAAACAAAAAATAAGACCTTCGAAGAGATCTTGGCACTGTTCCGGAATTCCAACGGGAGGTAAGAAACGGCGTCTGTTCTTAGATGTATTTTGAATACTTACTGGCACTAACTGTGTCCTACCATTACATGACACATGATTCATGATTTTCCTTATAATCACGACACAGCACTAAACCAGACTGGTGCTGGTCATTCATGCGCACGCGTTGCACGTGATGTTTGTAAAGCATTGTGTATATATCACTGGAACGAACGATGTTACCCTGTCTCATAGAGAGGGCTGTTGGAACATAGCTCCTACCCACTATGTACCGTGTTTCAGGTCTAAATTCTATCAAACAATACAACCAGATTCATAAATACAATATTTAGTATAGGTAGGTAGGTGCAAAAAACCTTTTGAAGTTTAGGATTGTCTAATTTGCACCTAAACCTTTGTTACAAAGAGAGTTAAAATTAAACTAAGAAAAAATCAAGTAATTTGACATATATAAATAATTTGCAAGAAATTATTGCATCAATTTCTATAATTTTAGTAGCGGAAGATTTGTATGGGAAGCTTTGTAAAAATGTGTTCTAGTAAACAATGAATGAAGGGACTTGCCAGAGAATGGGAAGCAGCGTTCTCTATGCATTTTACCACCATACTGCGATCGCCAACCCGCCTGCCAAGCGTGGCGATTATGGCAAAACCCCCTAAAAATTACAAGCAGCCCTGCAAAATGGCCCCTAGTACCTAGCGGCCCGCCTACCCTTGGCCAAGGTTAGGATGAGGCAAGGGGTGCTAAGAATCTCCGGAAGAGATCTGGCTACCACAACAAACGAAAACTGCACCTGGCAACGTACAACACACGTACACTCCGGACCGAACTCGAGGAAGAATTGAACAGGTTACGGTGGGGTATAGTAGGATTATCTGAAGTCCGAAGAGAGGGGGAGGACTTGATAATCCTCAAATCCGGTAACCTGTTCTATTTCCTGGAGCACGACCAGCAGTCCCAAGGTGGTGTCGGGTTTATTGTCCATAAGTCCCTTGTGAGCAATTTGGTGAAGATCGAGAGTGTGTCGACCAGGTTAGCGTACCTTATACTCAGAATATCCGCAAGATATTCGCTGAAGGTCATGCAGGTCTACGCCCCGACCTCGTCACACCCCGACGATGAGGTGGAGACCATGTATGAGAATATATCCAAAGCCATGCATGGCTCTAAAACTCACTTTACCGTTGTCATGGGGGACTTCAACGCGAAACTGGGCGATTGCGACGATGATCAGCTGCGAGTGGGGCAATTTGGAGTTGGACGTCGGAACCACCGGGGTCACTTACTGGCCAGTTTTATGGAGAAGAAAGGCCTCTTTATGATGAACTCCTTCTTCAGAAAACGTGATCATGGAAAGTGGTCCTGGCAGAGCCCTGATAGCTCAACTAAGAACGAGATTGACTTTATTATGTCGACGGAGAAGCAAATATTCAATGATGTCTCTGTGAACAACGCGGTGAATATCGGAAGTGATCACTGCATGGTAAGAGCCATTGAATATCAACATCAAGCTGGAAATATATCGGCTGATGAAGCCTACGCTCCGTCCAGCACCGATCCAAGTCCAAAACCCCGAGAGCTTTCAGCTTGAACTCAAGAATCGTTTCGAGTGCCTAGGGAGCTCCGTGGACGATTATAACGATGGGTTCGTGGAAACTGTCCTTGCGGTTGAGTCTAAGGTCTTCAAGTCGCGTCGTACTAATGGCAAAAAGAAGCTTTCTGTTCCTACTCTGCAGCTAACGGAGGAGAGGCGTGAAAGTATCCTGCAGTCTTCAAACGATGCGCTAAAGTATCGACAGCTCAATATACGGATCTCTAAATCCTTGAAAAGCGACATTCACCGTTTTAATACGGACCGCATCAAGGACGCGATAGGGCAGAACAAGGGCTCCAAGGTCTTTGCAAGAGGTCTGTCTATTGGGCAGAGTCAGCTTGCAAAACTGAAGGCCGATGATGGCAGATCGTATCCGCCAGACCTGAACTGTTGAGAGATATCGAGGGGTTCCATGGACAGTTTTACACGTGCTCAAGCAACCCCGTTACGAATCTGGCAACCGACCCAAGAGCCAGATTGACCCGACCCGACACTACACCGAAGATATCCCGGACGTTAGCTTGTACGAGAGTAGGATGGCTCTGAAGCAGCTTAAAAACAATAAGGCATCGGGTGATGACGGAATTACGACCGAACTCCTGAGGGCCGCAGAAAACCCGTTCTTAAGGCTCTCCAGAAGCTGTTTGATTCCGTCATACTCGAGGGCAAAACGCCACAGGTATGGAACAGAGGTGTGGTGGTAATGTTTTTTAAGAAGGGTGACAATAACCTTCTTAAGAATTATAGGCCCATCTCACTTCTAAGCCATGTCTACAAGCTGCTTTCGAGAGTCATCACGAACCGTCTCGCACACAAGTTTGACGACTTCCAGCCTCCCGAACAAGCCGGATTCCGTAAAGGCTTTAGCACCGTAGACCACATTCATACGCTGCGGCAAGTTATACAGAAGACCGAAGAGTATAACCTGCCTCTCTACTTACCGTTTGTGGCCTACAATTTGATTGAGACATGGGCTGTACTGCAGTCTCTTCAACGGTGCCAGTTCGACTATTGGTACTTATAGATGCTGAAGTGTCTGTACGAAAACACCACTATGTCTGTTCGACTTCAGGACCAGACTTCGAAACCTATCCTTCTGCAACGAGGTGTGAAACAGGGAGACGTTAGCTGTCCAAAACTGTTCACAGCTACACTGCGGTTAGCCGATGATATAGTTGTCATGGCTGAGACCATGGAGGACCTCAGTACAATGCTCGATGACCTCAGTAGAGCTTCCGAAAGAGTGGGTCTTAAAATGAAAATGGACAAGACAAAGGTCATGTCGAATGCCCATGTAACACCTACTCTCATGATGATCGGAGGCGCTACACTGGAAGTTGTGGACGAGTACTTTTACCTAGAACAAACTGTCCAGTTAGGTAGGTCCAACTTCGAAAAGAGGTCAATCGTCGAATCCAACTCGGCTGGGCAGTGTCCGGGAAGCTTCGCAATTTCTACTCGTCCCAAATACCGCAGTGTCTCAAGACGAAAGTTTTTGACCAGTGTGTGTTGCCGGTGATGACCTATGGTACAGAAACATGGTCGCTCACAATGGGCCTTATCAGAAGGCTTAAAGTCACCCAAAGGGCAATGGAGCGGAGTATGCTCAGAGTTTCCCTACGTGATCGAATCAGGAATGAAGACATCCGCAGGAGAACCAAGGCAACCGACATAGCCCGAAAAATTGCCAAACTTAAGTGGACAGGGCACATTGCTCGCAGAACAGATGGCTGATGTGGCCGAAAGGTTCTGGAGTGGCGACCGCGTACCGGAAGACGTAGAGTAGGAAGGCTTCCCACAAGGTGGACCGATGACCTTGTGAACGCCGCGGGAATCTGCTGGATGTGGGAAGCACCAGACTGGTCGAAGTGGAGGAGCCTGGGGGACGCTTCTGTCTAGCAGTGGACGTCTTTTGGCTGAAATGATGATGATAAATGATGAGACAATAAATAACAAAACTTACTAGCCGTTGCCCAGTAGTCGAAATTTGTCCATAATTACAAAATACGAAATTCGATCAAAATTAAAAAAAATATTAGCTTTCTGCATTCCTTTTCCATACAAACTGTAACTGTGCCAAATTTCATACTCTTCCGTCCGCGTTAATTTCGTAATTAGGGGTACAAGTTTCTTCACGTATTAATATACACAATAAACAATCAATTCAGAAATTGTATTTCAAAGTAAATGAAACTAAAACATAGTTACTACGAAACTGCAATACCTTGAACGGTGAGAAACTGAACGTCTTAGAAGCGTAAGTAGTGATGCTCGTGGCAACATGGGGGATATCACATAATCGGTCAATGGGGTTGATTGGAGACTGTGTGCAGGGATAGTTTTCGCGACAGCCGCCTCTACGGGAGTATGATGAACTGCGTGAACGCCTTGGAACAGCAGCTGCCACCCCCGCCACCCCCCGCCCCCGTTGACGAGAAACACGATTCCCGTAAGTACCACGCTTTTTGTCACCGCAATCACGTCACTATGCTGCCTACAGCACTTTCCTTAGTTGTCTCGTTTGGTAAAAAAACACTATACGACGAGGTTTTGCATCAATCACACTTAATAAACATCTTGATCTTTGTTATAGTTTGAGTTTCATAAAAACCTGAATCTAATGAACTATTCTCAATAATGAAACTTTGATAAATATCGTGTTTGTTTACTAAATTAGACAAATAAAGAAAAATACAAATAATGTTTTACAACACGGAATCGTAACAAATGGAGCGGCGGGATCGCTTAGTCGGTAATCAGATTGACATCACGATCCCTTTTCGGTCACTTAATCCTATCCGAAATGTTTGTAGTAGTGTTTGTATAGTACCTCTCCATTTTTAACTTCTCTGTGAATAATATTAAGATATCAATTGCTAATAATTATCATGATTGTCTACTTTTCATCACATTACAGATGCTGTAATCCTTTTTCAAAGTGTAAACTCTGGCTTTTATTTTGATGTTTTTGAATTTAAAGGCATCAGTCACTTTATTCCACTTCACACTTACTCAGTACACTTCATCTTACAATAAATATGCTTCTGTGGAACTGTACAATTATGTGTGCATGATCTGTTGTGTTGTTAAAAGTATCTTTAACATTTGTGTGCGTGGTAGCTCCGGTACCCACGAGGCCGTTTCACTGTAACAAAAGAATTGATCTTTTGATGTCGCCGATTGCGGAACTTCGTTGCGAATAATGGAAACTGCCTTATGGAACCCCGCGCTGAGCCGTTATGCTTTTCTAGATTGCCGATATGCTCCTGGATGCAATGGTGTACCAATACTTCCCTAACACTCCCTACTTCAACCCTTTATAATTTAACAATGAGACTACCTTCTTCTGGAACCGTACTGCTAGTTTATCATTTAAAATGTTTCCACTTACCCTTCGTAGGCACAATTCTGTCCAAATTTTATTTTACTAGATTTCTTGGTGGGCTAAGCTATGTTATTGCCAGTTAAGATGTGTTATTTTATTAAAATTTATATAAAGGACTTGTTTCAAATGACTTGGCGTTACTTAAAGGGGTGTGTTTAAGATAATTTGTTCTATTAAACCACAATAAAAACCCGATACCTAAAGTAAGTTTTTACACTTTTAAGTTAACTTCAAATCCCAATGTTTTATGGTGATGAAAAACAAAAGAACACGGCATAATAGTCGAAAATTGGAAACAGTACAGTAAGCAGATGATCAATGCTGTTAATTGTGTGATGGACTAAGGACGTATCCTGTAGATGGGAAATTGCACATCGACACAACCCTTAAAAAGTTTTGCCAGGTAATTTAAAGTAGCCCAGAATGTTTATATGAACTGAATAATATAACACATTTCTCTACGATAGGGAAATGTTCTTGTGCAGAAGACTCTTCCCAATGGAGCCCAGAAGTCCACGGTGATTTAAAAATCACCCTACAAAGGGACAGCAGTGAAAAGACATAAAATAGCAGAGGTCAGATTTATTATAACTAGGATAATCAGGGTCATTAGCATCACTGCTCGTACAGCCTAATAGTGCACTGATGATGATGGATCAGACATGGTGTTCTCTATGTAGGTAGAACTGGCCAACGAATGAGCAAGAGCAAGTAATGCTACTCGTGTACCTTACTCGTCTCACGTGACACATGTTAGATGCAAAGTGCAATATCCATTCCATCCAGAGTGAACACATTTGTAGGGATGCGCCCATCTGAAAGCTTCAATGTTTTGGTACGAAGTTAGGATAAGTCTTGAAACTATCGTCGAAACCTGGTCAATTTCGACGATAGAGAGTTCGGTTATACGATGCACTAGATATAAAACGGAACTGGTCGAATATCAAGCTTGCAGCACTGAGAATTCTTAGAGAGTGTTAGGAATCCCTGTTTATTAGAGATGATGAGTGCCAGAAGTGGAGATAACTGAGCTATGTTTGCAGTATCGGAGCAGTCTTCGGGTGGGGGGGAGGCGGGGCGGCCCCCGCCGCCCCTGCCGCCGCCCAGGTTCCCCGCCACAGGCAATGTCTGACAATGGGAGACCGCTGCGAGGGCGCCTCTAGTCGGCCCGATCAAGGCCGCCGCCAGCTTCTTGTTTCATGGGCTCAGACGTCAGGGCGGCGGCCGTGCCACCATTACTACCACACAACAAATGTTCTAAATCGATGTGATTAGGTATATAAATCGAAACTAGTTATAAGTCACGGCGTAAATTAAACATACATAGTTCTTTAGTCGTCATTTTATGACATAATTTATGAAAAAAAAATGCATAGGTACCCTGTAAAGTGCCATCGTTTCTTGTACCCATTTTAATTAGATCTTCTCATGATGAATTTTATTGAGTACTTCGGTCGGCTCTGGGGTTCAGTAATTACGGTCTACAGATTATAGCTTCTGATACCTATTTATAAATTTACTGATAAGTACGTTTCGACGGTGAGGGAGATTCATTATAAAAATAGTAGATTTTTATCGACTACTTAGGAGCAAGCCGGTTAGGGGCCGAGAGAGGGAAACTCTTTTTTCTGGCAGTCTGTACGCACTGGTCTAAGCCTACTAATCCTATGTAGAAAAATACACTTAAAATGGGTACGATGACTGTACTTGTGCTGACGTCACACATGGCGTCACGAACATGTATAGAAACATGTAAATACATGCTGTGAATCTATTGGATTGTTGATTTTTATTATGTTTATCTAAATATATATTATTGAATTATTTTACAAATGTTTTTATTATATTTTTACTCATAAATATTGTTATATACAAATGATGAAAAGTGAAGTCATATCCAGATGACCGGCATTATAAGTTATTAAGACAGATTGTAATAAATACATAATAAAAAACATTAACAGTCGGGAATTGATTACCATAAATGTGAGAAGTATACCTGTACTTTATATAACAATATATAACCTGAAACACACTATATTACGTTGGTATATAATTATGTTATACATTCTTTTGTAGCATACGAGGTAATAAGAGAAATTATTATCTTATTAATTGACGAATAAAATGAATAGCGATATAGTAAGTTATACAATTTTGTGGAGACTTTAATAATGTAATGCTTTTAACTTATACGCCCCTAGAAAGAGAAAAAAATAATTACTTATTAGTTAGGTTTCAGTAGTTACTACAGGGTTCCAGTCAATTTGTGCGTCCGTACGTCCGTATACTGCTCAATTCAATATATTAAGACTAAGGTGATCTATAGCGTGTCGTGATTGGTGCAGTAAGCACGGCCTAATATTAAAATGTGTGTTGTACGTCGCTGACGATGACTGCTATCATTTAACGCAATAATTGGCTCAAATGAAATGTCATCTTGTGTATATGTAGTGTCGAGTGTGTTGCGTCAGGTCGCGACGAACGCAACTCGCGGTCGAGGGATATGAAATAAATCGATAGACTTCAGGGTGTCTTACACAGACGCGACGCAGCGCGACATAAATGCGCGATCGAATCGCTCCCAAGTCGCTGCCGTGTAACACATTCCGCGGTCGTCTTAATTCTAAATTAACTATAAGACTAAAATATCTCCCAAATAAAATAATAGTAAATAATAAAAATTTATAATTGTACAATTTGCAACAATAATGTCATTTTTAATTTATAAGCAATAAGTAGAGGGAACGTAATGTTTAATTGGTATAGCATTCGACATTTTTGTATTGTAATAAGTCACAGTAGATTTTTTGTAAGTTATATTTTTATGAATAAATGTTATTATTATGTTAGTGGGGTGGTGGGTGACACTCGATGAGATCGGTGCGCCCGGGCGCCGGGCGGCAGAGCCGGTAGGGACGGCTCGGAATTATTATCGCTAGATCTCATAGCGAATGCTATTGGCGATAGCGAGCGAGACTGTGTCTCGAAATCAAATAGTATAACATTAATTAGATTACAGCAACATTTATTGGTTGTTCCGATATTTCGGTGTAATTATAGTTTTACGGTCGAAAGCCCGAAGATTGTTCGAATTCGAAACCCGCGCAAAATTTGCACAAGTTTGTTCTAAAGAACGCACAATCTAGGTTTCAAGTTCACATACGCATATACAAATAACGAGCGTACTGATTTGTGATTATTTTTTGTAATTTTAAATTTTTATTTAGGTTACATTTGGTAAATGTAACATCGCCACAATGCCGTCACATTAGACTGAAAAGTACATTAAAGGGACGTAAATTTAATTTATGAATGAAATAATGAAGTCAATAAATAATAAACAATTCAATAATTATTCGTAAATGTAACATTACCGTTGAATAATTAAAGTTAATGTAACATTGCTACCGATCAGTGCGCATCACATTACTTAGTTGTTCTTACATTTCTGAAGGCTGTGATCTCTGTGAATGTGCACACAATAATGCCCTATCATTAGGTAAGCTTGCACCGTCGAGCCATCGTGCATCGATGCGTGTGAGCATTGACATGTTTCCGTTTATCTTCGGGCAAGCGATAGCGAGTAACTTGTAAATAAATTTAATATAAGTACAAATCGGTACCTACAAGTTTCAGTCGAGCCAATGCGACAGTTAAGATATTTACCATTTTAAAATAATGCTGTGTTACATTTTCAAATAATATATTGTGTTGAATTTATATCTAATAATATTCAGCGTTGTGATACCTTGTTGCGTTACACATTGTTGATCATTAAATATCTACAATCAATTATTGTGTTATGCACTTAACTGAATTATCGTTGTAAGATATTATTAATATATATAGTCAAATTATATTATAGCTGAAATATTAGGTTTGAAATATTCAAGCTTTTAACTGTTGGTATCATGTTGCGAGAAGTTAGATAAATAGTTTGAAGTGGCAAGCATTGGATCGATTGAACTTAAGAGCCCATTACGATTGGAACCAATCATTATTTTAGAATCATGCTATCGAGATGGTGAAAAGCTTTATCTTTACGCAGCGTGACGACGCGACCATCACGAGCGCACGTGAGCTTCGGACGATTTAACATTTCGATAATGGATGCCATTCCCGTCACTCGAACGCACCATGTGTCCGCATAATCAAACATTCATCATTTGTATGAAAGCTCACGTGGGCTCACGATTTCACGTAACCACTCCGTGTCTAACACAGCCACAGTTAGCACTTTCACGTAACCACTCCGTGTCTAACACAGCGACAGATAGCACTTTCACGTAACCACTCCGTGCCTAACACTGCGACAGATAGCACTTTCACGTAACTACTCCGTGTCTAACACAGCGACAGATAGCACTTTCACGTAACCACTCCGTGTCTAACATAGCGACAGATAGCACTTTCAACCTTGATTTAAAAACTTATTTCATAAAAGTTACAAATAAACTGATCCAGTTAGGATCAACATTACAATACGATGAGATAAAGACTGCGACATGGCTGTAATTTTCCTGCAAATTGAACTGAAACGTTTCGTATTAGATTTTAAAATCTCCCAAAGTTCCCAGCGTCCTAAGTACGAATGGTTCATACATTTTTCGAGTCTGTAACATATTTTATGAGATAAGTTTTATCGGAGCTGCTATACAAACAATAAAGGAATATAATTGTATGCAGTTTTGCCGATTTCATCCTTATTTATACTGTCTTAAGGGAGAATCAGCAACATGGTCCTGAAAAGAGCAAAAAAACGGAAAATATGATAGATTTTGGAATTGATTTTTTAAAGTTGGCTATATTATATATTATATCATCTACACAAGATATTATTAAGGGTTGATAGTATTGGATTGTCTGGACGAACACGGAGATGTAATAAGAAAGGTCGTGTTGCTAATTTTTCCCGGTGAAATGTTGCTATTTTACTGCAGACATTTTAAATTCATGCAGACTATTAGATTTGAAATTTTCCAACAAATTAGACGTGATTCTATAGGTACTTGCGTCAGTTTAATTAAAGTCGACCATTATTTGAACGAAATTGACATTCAAAATTTGTTTTTTCTGTATTGTTCTGCAGTAAAATGACGAACGCTCGCACAAACAGATGTTGTCCTCATTGGTTGTAATGTGATGGGCTCTCGGCCACATTGATGTGTGTATGTTAGGTAGGTGGTTTTGTCTCGTGGCGACGATCGGCGTACGGACGCACAGATCGACAAACGCTAGTATATGCCCTGTTACTTTCTAAAAAGCACTCTCCGCAAATTATGCCACTATTAAATATCTGATGCGTTTGAGTTTCAATAAACGGAGGATACTCCGTACTTGTACAAAATAAACTTGTAAAATTTTATTGGAACTACTTGTTATAAAAACGTAAAAATATACAAAAAAAAAAATATTTTTGTGGTTTTCTTTCTTGTTACTCCTGAGCCCCGTATTCGTGGTTAATGAAAGTCAAGATCAGAATTGTCAAAAGAAAGTCAAAATTGACAATTGACAAAATATGAAAGTCAAAATTGGTAAAATATGTTTACAGCAATATAAAACCATGCTGCGCCACTACAACTTTTATTTGGCATGAATACGAGGTATCTCACCATCTTCACACATAATCATATCTATCTGTCTACTGTAGCGCAGCAATATCATTCGTTTTCACACTCCTAAAAACAATCATACAACACAGCAAAATTCACACAAAACCTTCACCCTAATTGCGAAACACAATGACAATGTATCACAATGTAAGGATTTTGAATCCATCCAGGATCCCTAATCCATTTAAAAAAAAAGTCATTTATTCAAACTAGGCTGAGAGCCAGCACTTTTTGAACGTCAAAATTGCATAAGGCGGCCTGTCTTACGCAATTTTGACGTTCAAAAAGTCCAAAATACGCCCACCCTTCGCCACTTCCTAGTGCTTTAGCTGGGAAGAAGAAGTGGCGCAACAAACTCCCCAGCAGCACAGGTGTCTGTTAATTTGGAAGAACTTGATTCTATACAATAATATGTAAGTACTCGTAATTAACATTCAACACTAAATAAAATAAAATAAATCATATCAATAAAAATAAATGGTATAAACGCATGCCGCACATATAAAAAAAAATCTACATCACAACGTAAATAACGCAATGAATGTTGTTGAACTGTAAAAATTAAAGCGCTTCCTACTGTTAGTGCGGTATCCCACTCCTTTTGTGGCGGGAGTAAGACAGCTGTTCCACCGGCCGGCGATTAGCGAGAACCGAGTACAGCTAGCAACATAAAACGATTTGTTTGTTTGATTGGGACTTGGGACCTTCATCTAGACTCTAGGTCTCGTGTCCAGTAAACAAGATACATAGGTATGTCTGACTACCAGTCGTATTACCTAGTTACTGGGTGGTGGAGGTCAGACAGGCAGTCACTCCACGTAAAATACTGGTATTCAGTTGCAACCGGTTAGACTGGAATCCGACCCCAATACGAGGGAAAGGACCGCCTGCCTAGTCTTTTCCCAAAGGCTACGCAGATTGATTTTCATCACTGACTGTTCACACCACCGCGGCACCGGCGAGAACTCTCGCTCAGTAGTTTGTTACAACGACACGAGAAATCAAAGACAATAATCGCTTAGCGACACTCGTTTGGCAGGCATAACACTCGCAGAGAAACTCTTATTTGGTGCATACACATACCAGCACGTAACTCGGCAGTCATTCTACTGGCTTGGACTTAATACCTGAGGCATTCTCTACTAGTCAACGAAGGTTGGTGACATTGGTCCTGAAAGGAAACAAATGGCTCTTGCCGTTCTGTGCCTTGTCTTGCAAGGGTCAGTCAACCTAAGGGTCAATACTCACCGAGATGCGACGCGACGCGCACTTTTTAAGATAGCAACAGAATATCTAACTTATTTACAACATAAAAAGGTATAATTTCACTACGAGCGCGAAAGCGTGTCGAAGAACGCTGAGATGCACCATGTTGTGCAGCCCGTATACCTTATTGTGAAGTGAATAATATCTATTTTGTAGGTATAGTGATCTTAAAAAGTGCGCCCAGCGTCGCGTCGCGTCTCGTCTCGGTGTGTACTGATCCTTAGGGTGGTAATGCAAATACGAGGTTGACTATACTTACCTACCTAGGTATAGACCACCCCTAACCAAAACGTGTGAGCTGGCGATCGTCGCGTTCATATGTCAGTTTTGTTCGGCAAACCCGCACCCTAATTGCGTAACCAACCTTGCAACCCAACATTGCAGCCCAACATTGCAACGTAAATCAACATCTGTCTACTCTTTTCCCAACCATATTGGAGTCGGCTGTATACCAGTATTTTACATGAAACGACATGGGGTCCTGGTATGTGAAGATGGTCACCCATCGGTCCAACCGCGGAAAGCGTAGCTTCCGATCGACCCATGCGGCTGTTGTAACTTAGCCAAAAGCTCTCAACAACGGAAATAACGCAATGAAAGTTGTTGAACTGTCGAAATGAAAGCCATTACTGTTAGTGTGTAACGCAATTAAAAAAGTGGGTGCCTTTCAGATTTACGATCAAAAACTGAAGTATGTGTGAAGATCGCGTATATGCGCGGATGATCATTTTAGTTAGGACGCGATGAAGGTGGCTGTCAATAGAAGTAATAGTAATACACGTATTACAAAATGTTAGTGCTACACTCATATTGTCTAAAGCCTCCCGCAAACAGGCGCGACACGATAGCGCGATGCGACTCTCTTGCAACGATTTCTATGAAAACTTTATGGAAATTGTTGTACAAGAGTCGCGTAGCGCCTGCCTGCGGAAGCCTTAACACACACAGAATGACAAACACTTTCATTTAAATATTTATTCAATAAAATATTTATTTTTAAATGCACTGCTTCATAAAAAAAAATCATCTGCTTAACGCAATGGATATTGCCGAATTGGCAAAATTAAAGTAACTTTAACAATAGACGCAAGACCTGAAAGTAAAGGTACTTTTTTTCACATAATAAATTTTAAATTTCTCCATATCACCGCCGATTGATCCAAAGAAAATTCCATCTTATTTCAATGCAATAAGCCTCAATTTTAAATGCATAAAATAATGCTACGGTTAACACGATTTTCTTAATAATAACAGTATCTAAGCTTTAAAAATAATAAGTTTTGATCACTGTATTATGCTTCTAACTCAACACTCTTATTGAGGTGTTTGAGGTCTTACGTCAAATATGTTACACGTTGTATAAATAATCTACATAATTATGCCTATCTTAGTTCCCTCAAACACAAAATCGAAAGCATTTAAATAAAACATTAACACTATTGAATAAATTGTCAACGGGTCGGTCAGTCAGAAAGATGAAGCTAGTTCTTCATTCCAAAGCGTAGCAGCTACCTATAGAGAAGAACGGGCAAGACTCTCCACAGACACTCTTTTAAATCAAAATGTAATTACAAAAGTTGGTTAAGTCATTCATGTTGAAATTATACCAGTATTCACCAGTGGACGTCTTTCGGCTGAAATGATGATGCTGATGATGTGTGGAGATCATTGGGCAGGCATTTTATTGCACTAGTTTAAACAGTACCCCATGAATGAAGAGTCTAATTGCATGACACACTATTAATCAGCATCTGAATAATTTTGAAGGTTATTGCTAATCCATTCTTTCATATGTTCGAAAAATTTGTCTGCTTAACAATGTTAATAATGCCATGAATGTTGTGGAACTGTTAAAATGAAAGCGATCCCTACTGATAGTGTATAACGCAATTACCCCTCTGGTTGAAATAATTGGTCCCTATTTTTAGTCCTATAGGTATTTTTAGTCCTATAGGTATGTCTTTTACCTTTTACTGAAGAGTTTTTTATTTCACTGAGGGTCACATGTGTTTTGCTTATCCCTGTGGCTCCAGTCATCATCACATTCTTCGACTCTTGACTCAAATTAATTAGGGTCGACACAGCATGTCTTCCTCTTAATACAATTCTACTGATGTCATCATATCATATTTTTACACGCTATAAATTAGCTTCACTTGTATGTTTGTTTGTTTGTATGTAACCGACTCCTTTGAGCGCGATTTTGATCCACTTTAAACGGTCAGATTTCATTGAAACTTTGTAAACTTGTCGAGGACCGATGACAATTCAATAATTTTAAAAAAATTGACATAAAAAAAAACGTTTTTGTAGTTAGCAGAACTAAAAAATAGAAAATAAATAATAGTTTAAAAAACTAAAAGCCAAACTAAAAAAGGAGAAAATAATTTAATTCAATTAAAAAGCGTGGGGTGCTTTTTGAGGTAGGTATTTTTATAATCAATTAATGTCAAGCACCCCACGCTTTTTAATTGAATTAAATTATTTTCTCCTTTTTTAGTTTGGTTTTTAAAGCGTGTTTTTTAGTTTTTTAAACTATTATTTATTTATTCTCTACTATCCAATTGACAAATTATTTAAGAATTTCCCTACTAGGACTAGACCATGTTTGGTTAAATAGTTCTTAGATCTACCAAGACCTTTCTTAGGGTTTATGTATGTACATAAACCCCGGTATACTGACGGAATAAAATCGCAGCGGGATTTTACCGCGCACTCGATTTTCAACCTTCGGTGTTGAACCGAGCTTTGATAATCCAGCAGAGTGAATCTCAGCGCGTAAAAAAAACGAACAGTGTGTTTTACTGTTCGATTTTCAACTCTCGGAGTTAAGCAGCGTGTTGAAGATCCAGTGCGCGATAAAATCACGCCACGTTCGTGGGAATGGGGGCTAATTGCGTCACAGTCACAACCTAATGCCATACATTTTTTGACAGTTCCACAATATCCATTGCGTTATTTATGTTGTCGAGCTAAACAATATTTCAAACATATGAATCAACGGATTAGATATTTCCTTCAAAATCCTCCGGATTACGAATTAAAGTGTGTTGCGCAATAGGGGTGCTGTCCCAATAAAAAATAAGTTTATGTTGGATATTCAAACTTAATATAGAAGGTGTAACAGAATAAGCGCAGTTCTGAAAGTAGTTTGTTCATAAGTGAATTTAATATAGATATTTTTAAAGGTATTTTTTTCAAAAGTTCCGTATTTTGCCATAGGTGACTGCCGATAGACCCAAAGAAAAATTTATTTTATTGCAAGGCGATAATACTCAATTTTTAATGGATTTTGTAATGACGGGGTCAACGCATTCGCTTTAAAAAAATACGTTTTGTTAATTAGGGTATATGAGGCCTTGCGTTAATTATGTTACACATTGTAGGTATAAGATTTTTAACTATCTTTCAACTAACCCAAAAGGTTGAAAACACAGAACAATTACACCGAACTGAAAACGGATTTTAGTTTTATTTATACCCTTCTAAATACAATAATAATTATTAAATCCTATCGGTATTTCATTAAACCTAGTTCCCAATTATGCATAGGTAAAGCAGAAAATCGTGTCGAAATTTCTGGAGGATAGGAAACTCTTAATAAAATATCAAAAGATCTTTAAAAACATAAGTCAAATGGCTAAGTACCTCAGGTAGATAAGGATACACAAGGATCTAGGATTGACCAGTTTACCGTACCGACACCGAACGAACTGTTAGCTCGTAGAACACAGGATTGGGGGCATCAAATCTGACACAGCAAGACAGAAGACCACGCAGGAGATGGTGTGACAAATTAAATGTAGGGTAATGTCTTCATAATCAGCCTATACCGTTTCCACTGCTGGGACACATGCAAACACCATTCGGGCCCAGTGCGAGTTGGTAGATGTCACATATGTGTTCGAAGCTTTGGTTCCATTTGGTTAAGATACGGTTTAAGGTAGGTACGGTTGGTTATGCGCAAAACCTGGAGAGCATAGAGGAGGCCTTGTGCCAGCAGTGACATAATATTATAGGGGCTCAATAAAATAACTAATTGTCAGTCCAGTGGTTGAAATCCGACCGTAATCCATTTAGAACATAATGTATTTAATACCTTTAAATGAGCAATTCTTGTATATAAATGTATGTTAATAGGTATATAATCTGAATCTCGGAAACGGCTGCAACGATTTTCATGTAATTTAGTATGCAGGGGATTTCGGGGACAATAAATCGATATAGCTAGGTTTCATTTCTAGAAAACATCAAACCAAAAAAAAAACGAGTAAAGCTCGGTAATATTACCAGATATTTTCTAGAATATCTCCATCTCGAAGAGAGGTAGCCTGTGTCCCAACAGTGGGCACATTATGAGCTGATTATGATAGTATTAAAATATTAGAGCAGTCTTTTTCCATAAAAACTTTAACTGTGCCAAACATACTCCTCCATCTGCGTAATTTTCGTAGAAAGGTGTACCTACACACAGTACGTATTAATATATCTTCAGTAGGTAGTTACTGTATTAAAATCCAACAAAAAAGCTGCTCCAATAAAAGCATGAGTTATCCTGAAAAAGAATAAATAATAATATTATATGATAGGCTAAATATATTATTAAATACTGGTATTCTATGGCTGCAACCGGTTAGACTGAAAGCCGACCCCAATATAATTCGGAAAAGGCTAGGCAGATGATGATGATATTTTTAGACACGTACATAGTATCTAGAAATAGAATTGGCTTAAGTATTTGACTGCCAAAAAGGTCAAATTAATAACCTTCGAGGCTCTGTGACTCACTGACCTACTAACATATTATTGTATAAACCTAAAAAAACGGGCCTGAAATATTATGCAAACAATTTTAGGTAGGGAGGTAGGTACTTAATCCTATCCAAAATGCCTTCCTTAAAATAAAACAAACTGGGATTCTCGACTCATCGAGCGATAACCCGAAATTGTGTCTCTCACAAACTCCCGACGTAACACGGGCGTAGCTTCATGCTAATATCGGACACAGATCCGGTTTGGCGCTATACATAACCGTTTTATACTCATACAAGCTTAATCCCACTTAAAAACCCCGGATATGTATAACAACAAAAAGCTGAAAACTATTTTATGCACTCGCGATGCATGCGGCCAATGTTATGCAGAGCTTGTATCAAACATGAAACTTGATAAACTTAACGACACGTGCACCGCGCCGAGGTCACCTGTGTCAGAAAGAAATGCACGTAGCGATCTGAAAGAGCCAGCAGGCGACCTCGTGGCTACTCATAGGCTGCGCCGCTGCATCTATCGTGCTCTCCCTCGTTTTGTAACTCGCTATCTCGCCTAGAGGGTGGAGCCGACCGTTATATAAAGTTTACACATATTTTAACGGTCACGCCTGGAAACCCTGAAACTGAATCTAGGTCAAGCCATTGAGTGATCCTCAAGCGCCATCTATGAGTTAGTGAAGAAAACAAAAAGTTGATAATTTCTGTTATATTCAGCAACAGAGTAAAACTCACGATGTGGAAGAAAGGTTGCTATTTGATATAATTCTTTGAAAGATTATCTGGAGTTTCAAGGACTTTTATACACTTCAAATCTATTTCAGTAGTCCTTCCAAAGTTGTTGTTATTTCTAGTAGATGGTAATGTACTTATTGAAGGTACAGAGTGGCACTGTTTATATTTTTAATACAATTCATTTAATACGTACAGACGTAAAGTCAAAGTCAAAGTCAAAGCATTTATTTCAAATAGGCACTTAAAAGGCACTTTTGAACGTCAACATTTACATTAAAATAGAATTGATTCTAGTCGCCCCTTCCAAAATGTAGTTTCGACGTATTTTATGAATTAAAAATAAATTCAATACAGTTCCATCTAGTACCGTATAGCCACAACAGCAACTCTACAATGAGTTTATTATCAACCTCATTAAATCAGCTGTCCAAATACTAGATGGCGTTAAATATTATTCTTGACAAATGGGGAGAAATAGTTTTCATTTAGCAGTCTTGCTAGCGATTATTCTACGTTATACATAATTATTTGATTGATATAACGATGATTAAAAAAAAATAGTCTAAGTACTTTGTTATCTACATAGACTTACCGAAATCTAAGTACCTACTAATTAGGTCCCAAGTTTGGGTAGATATAGATTTACCTAGAGGGGCTTGTGATCAAGTAATAACAGTCCCACGGGTCGATTAATCAGGTTAAGCTACGCATGCCGCGGTTGCTCCGCGGATGGGTGACCATATTTACATACCAAAATCCCTCCGTGCCTCGGAAAGCAGCCTGATATTCCCAGCCCAGCTCAGAAGCCCGAAAGTCTGACAACCAGTGCTACCAAGGGTTATCTTATTATCTAACTGGGTTGTGGACGTCAGATAGGCAGTCGCTCTTTGTAAAGTACTGGTATTCAGCTGCATCCTGGTTAGACAGGAAGCCAACCCCAATATAGTCGGGAATTCTAGTGCGTTTAACAGTTATTTTCAGTTATTCCGTTTTTGTTTTTAACCCACGACGCAAAAACGACGGGGTGTTATAAGTTTGACGTGTCTGTGGGTGTGTGTGTGTGTCTGTCTGTGGCATCGTAGCTCCCGAACGGATGAACCGGTTTTGATTTTGTCTTTTGTGTTTGAAAGGCGAATGAGTCGGGAGTGTTCTTAGACATGCTTCATCAATGTCGGTTCAGCCGTTTGAAAATTATCAGTTCTTTTCTGGTTGATGAAGGGATTTGAGCACGGGTCTGATCAAGTCGAAATTTGATATTCTATTACATCAATGATATTAGACGAACAAAGTAACCTTGAACTGATGCTGAAGCATCACCTGGTATTTCCAGGACGCCAAACAGAGGAGGCCTTGGCATTTTCATTAGTGGCAACATTGTCACCGCAGAGCCACAAAGCCCGACATTTTTAAGCACCGTTAGCCTCGACAGGTAGCAGTGCAGTAACACCTGGCGTCACCTGTCAGTTAACGTGGGACGGCGGCGTTATCACGATTGAGAAAGATCACGCTTTAAAGGTGGATATTGACCGGCACCACGGGGCAAAATGCACGTAGGTAACATGTTACAAAGCGAGCATTCGTGTAGTCAGTTCGGCAAAACATGCGAACGAGTAACACTGATTTTAGCACACGGCGCGGCGTAACGACATGCTCGCTGCTAATGTTACATTACGCCCCATAACGTCAGTCAGTACCCAACTTTCATAAGTTGCCGCCATTGAAAAAATAAACAGCCTAAATACTATGAAATTGACAATATTTTATTGATGTGATTTCTATTTTTTCTGTGTATCCTGTGTTGGAGATTGGTATCTGATAGATAAATAAATATTTGATTAAAACTTGTTTTAATTCATTAAGAAAATGCTTCTATGTTAGCGATTTTGCTCGAAAGAGCACCGACATATAGTTACCCGTGTGAAAAGCAATCCATTTATTCACCAGTAGTTATGGCCGCCATTTTGGATTTTAATTTCCTGATTTTCGGCACCGGCGCGGCGCCCAAAACTGTCATAACGAAAATTAGCACATCATTTACCTACAACTCTTTTTACTCCCAAAACTCCCAATAAATCACACCCCTACTTTTGAATGACTTAGGTACCTACTATAGGTATGTTTATGTCCCTAATTACCTTCCGTTTGCTTCGTCAAAATTATGTGCGAAGCATTTTATAAAAGGAGACATGATCTACTTTGGAAAGACTGGTCGATAAATAATAAAATCCGACTGCGTAAAAAGTGAACAATATTATCGATCCCTATCCAAAATGGTAACATCCCTACCTCAGGTTTCTAGTTTCTACCTAGCGTCACCCCGCATTGCCAGACCTACGGATTTACGGGTTTATCCAAAGATTTATGGATTTTGGACCTCGCCTCGGATGCTCTGTGCCTCGGATATAAACGTATTTCGATAGAAAATCTATAAATTTCAAGTTGTTGTCTTCGAATGTTTGCTATTTAAACCTAGATGGCGTTACTGACGATTAAAGATAAAGATGAAAGATTTTCTAATGTTCCTCATAGCCAGTCTAATTTTGCTATATTATGCTAGATGACGTCACTGAAAATGGTATCACAATTTTATTTTTGTATAACATTTCTTCACTTAGCCCCTCTATTTGTATTGATTTTGTAAAGTTGTTATTTTAAAAACTAATAAATATTTATCTAACATTGCATTGTTTTTCACAATTATAACTCAGAACACCTCATAAATTATTATTATCACCACTTTTTATTTGAAATTCTTTTAGGTTTTTTGCTTCGGAGGAATCAACCACCAACGGAAAGCGATTTTAATAATCGTTATCATTATTTTTTAATAACACAGACACAGTTACCTTCATGAGAATGTCGTGATAATATTATTAACATAATTTATTTTGGTTAAATGTTTGCCTAGATGGCGTTACTGATGCTCGAAATTGATTATTTACTATCAAGATGTTCCCCATAGCCGCTCTAATTTTGCTATATTATGCTAGATGGCGTCACTGCATTCTTTATCACTCAGAACACCACATCAATAAATTATTATAATCACTACTTTTTATTTTAAATTCTTTTAGCTCTTTTTTGATTCGGTCAACAGAAAGCGATTTTTTTATAAAATAACACCCCTTCATGAGAATGACGGTAATATGGTTGTAGTAGTACCATTTTGCACCAATAGATGTCGTTACCTGTCTCAACTTTACGTAAATATCTTCTTGAACACTTTAAATTGATTGAAATGCAGTCACTGCGTCTTCAGGGTTTATAATTTAATGTGACGAAATCTCACTCAGATTTTTGAGAATAAATATAAATCAAGGCGCCTGATCGAGGATCATTTTCATCTGTCCATAAATCGACTGCGCGTCTGGTGGAGTGTGCTGAAGCGTTATGCCACGTTCCTACGGCCCGCTTTCTCACAGGCCTGATCGCGCCAAGCTAGGCCGACAGGCCTTGGGAACTGTCACATCTGATGAGAGGTCTCCGGTGGCCAGCCGTCACCCGTCGTGCGTCGGTAAGTTCAAAGGCGCAGTGTGGCGCAGCGCGGGCGCCTGTCTCGGACCGTACAGGCGCGTGTCTTTTAGCTTTGTGTTATGTTTCTCTTTGTATATATATACCCATAAATAAAATAGTTAACTCAGAGATAGTACCTACTTTCTGAGATTTAGCCTATGCCACTTTCTGCACGCGTCTGGATTGAGGGCCCAAGATATTTAATCATAACAGTTTTAATTCACGTTTAAGAAATTCATGGCCCTTTGCTTTAAGTTTTAACATTTTTTTACTAATTTCCGGCCCTGACTTTCAGGGCAATAGAGATGCGCAAAATGTGTCAGTAAAAAGAAATGAATGAAGAAGAAATCTTTTCGCTTAACGAAGTAGTCCATTAATTTTTATTTTATTGAATCGTAGACTCATGAAATATCTAGAGCGCAACAAAATAATATCGGACACAATACGGTTTTAGGTCTGGGAAAAGCACCATAGACGCAGTTAACCAACTCGTTGATTAGGTACGTGACTGAAAAATTTATTAATATAAACAGGCTCAGGACTGTCAACCTAGAAATATGAATTAAGCAAAACCATTTTTAATAAGTAAGTAGTATGTTTTGTTTTTTTTTACTGATACCTACGCACAGTTTGTGCGAGCGAATATAAAGACTGAACTAAGTGAAGTAGACACATTTAAATGACTACTGATTGAATGATAAGTTTATTTTGTGATATGAAGTAGTTCATTTCCTTCAATCGTTCGCGAACTACCCATGTCTGTAGGGCAGTCTTATTTCGTTTCGCAAGGATTTAAAAAATGGGCCCTCAATCCAGATGCACATAGCATTACTTTATGCATGTAAAATTGAGTCTTATTGCCTTAAAATAAGATTGAATTTATCTTGGCTCAATCGACGGTAGGTATTTTTTTTAATACTCTTATTGAAAGTTACCGAAATCGATTCATCAGTCAGTTAGGAACAAACTACTTTAAGGTCTTGCGTTCATTCTGTTACACCTTGTATAAACACAACTCATAGGGTATCATACATGGAAACACACATACATGTGTATGTTACTGTGTAGTAAAGATCTCGCAAACTGGCGCGACGCGACTCCAAGTAGATCAATTTCCATGAAGTTTTCATAAAAAATGTTAAATTACAGTCACGTCACGCTGTCGCGCCTGTTTGTGGGCACGCCTTAAATGTACCTAAATAAAACACAGGTACTGGTTTACAATTTATATATTTGTCACGTAGATACGTTGAGACCACGCTATAACCGAAACCGATCGTCCCGCGAGTACGCGACTGTCATACTCTTCCATCTGAATATGACGTAGGTCGGGGACAAATCAGGTGGCGTTTGGCACGGGATACTTGTTACGGTATAGTTCTATAGGATAGTAACCAGAATACGGATGTGCACGAGTTGAAGACCAACAATATACATCGACCGTGTCAGGATGGGAAAAAAACGTTCTGGAAAAAATAATGCAGGTATAATTAGTAGAATATTCTTAGTCCATATGGACGTAAAAATATCGCGGCGGGATTTTTTTACGCCCTGTATCTTCAACGCGCGGCAGCGCCAAGTTTTGAAAATCTAATCCTGTTTTTTCCACGCGCTGAGACTCTCTCACGCTGCACTTTGTCGGATTTTTAGTGCTCAGTTAAAGAGTTAACGTCCACAAGGACGTAAAAATATCGCGGCGGGATTTACTACGCACTGGATTTTCAACTCTCGGTGTTTAGCCGAGGGTTGAGACTCCAATAGAGTCCAGTATCTAGGCGAAAAACATAACGCCGCGATTTTGTTACGTCCGTGTGAACGCGACTTATATTCATTATTTTACTTTCTAACTATTTTCGACATGTATAGTTAGCTATGTGTCACTAGGTACTTCTCATGGTTTTCGAGGACGCTGATCAAAATTTAGGTCCAAGGTGACGACAATTTTCTATCATGGGTGTCGTTTTCGGGTTTTTAGGGTTGCTAAGGCCGATGGTGGGGTCAAAATGAAAATCCAAGATGGCGGCTGCGAAAATTTTATAATTTTCTATCATGGGTGTCGTTTTCAGGGATTTTCGGGTAGCTAAATCCGATGGTCGGGTCAAAATGAAAATCCAAGATGGCGACTGCGAAAATTTTATAATTTTCCATCATGGGTTGCTAATGAAGATGTCGGGCTCAGAATGCTGTTTAGAATGCTGTTCATATGCGATTGGCGCGCGTGTCGTCCGCGCGTCGTAACTTTTTACGTCTCGCTACTCGTTTCGGGGGCGGAGGTAAGCGATAAATGCCTACCGCGCTAGGCTCACATCGCCTTAATTTTAAATCTTTTTGATATACCACAATTCACAGCTCATTGCATAGAAATCCTAAAAAAATGTCTTGAGCAACGCGCGAAGAAGTGATTCCAGTTTATAGCTCGCGAGTGTTTAAATGTATAGGTACCTACACGGTGAAATTTTAATGGTTGTTTTTCCGCAGCGAAACGGTTTTGTCTTGGTAATAAAATCGTTTTAAAAAACAAATAAAATATTTAAAACAAAAAATGGCACATTAACAATTGTGAAAAATCACCACGTGCGAGAGTTTATTTTGCTTTGAACATTTAGGGATCGCTGTTTCCTTTGTCGGCGGCGCGTGCGATTCGAGTAGTACAAGTAACCTCGTGTTACTATTGATTCTCACGTTTTCGATTTGATGTATATTTTTTTAATAAAAAAAAACATCTTAATACTATTGGTTCCGGCCGGTACCAGCAGTAACCGACCGGTTATCCCCCCTGGCCCTAATGACTGTCTGTAACCGGTTTTTCATTGACCGAATGAGTTTCCTGATGGAATCCTGCCCTCTTCGACTAAAGCAGTTTTCAGGTCTTCTATTGACGCTGGAGCTGGACATCTTCTTTGTACCCGCCTTTTCAGTTCGTCCCATTTAGATGTTCAACCGGATTTAAGTCAGGGCTGAGGGCTGGCCAGTCTAGTGTGGGAATCCAGACTTCTACAAGGTACTGTTTAGTCACTGCAGCGGTGTGGCAGCGAGCAGATAAAAAATCTAGTTACCATTGGTAAGCAAAACGATCCGTTTTTGTTTAAGGAACCGAGCATACTCAACTTAACTTATTTACCTTGCAATCCACTGCTCGGTCATTAACAACATGAAGATCATATGCACAACAGTCTTCGTAACGAGAGTTAGGAAAATGACAAAATTTGTGACAAAGAAACACACGAGAGCAGCAACATCTTTCATGATGTAATTGAAGTAGTTGCTATTGTGCGTCCCGATCCCGAATCCTGTCAGGGGACAGTACCTAAAACATAGTTACGATTATTTAGGTTTACGTTTAAAGCGCAAGCTAGACCACCAGCTAGCGAACGTGCGAGCGAGCTGGCGGGCGAAGCGAGGCGAGGGATACTATATAAACTAAGCGAAGCTTTGGCGAGCTAAACGATGCCGCGATGTCACCAAAACAGACAGGCGAGCGAGTGGGCGGGCGGGAGAGCGAGGCCGTCACTCGCGCGCAGTTTCATAGCGCACGGCATAGAGCCGAGCGAGCATCGTTTCACCTCTTTACATACTTAGGGTGAACTCATCTAATTCTGTGACTCGCCTAATTCGGTGATATTTGGTTTGAGCGCTATCATAGGGCTGTACGAGTGAAATCAATGACTTCAAATACAGCCATATGCCTTTGTAATAAAATTCAAATTCATCTGTAAAGTTTGGGGACGCTCGAATAAGCGAGATAGCAACAACTAATGGTTTTGTCAGTTCGCGCGTAACTCTCGCCGGTTTCGGCAGTGTTTGTGAATTGGTGGCGAACTTTGCTATAGTTAAGTAAGTATTTAACCGATTTCTTAGCTTCTTTATATTAATTTGAATTATAATTGATATTCCCTTGATGTGGCAGTAAAAAAATCGTCATATTTCTGCGTCGTTTTAGTGTTAGAGCTTATTTTGTTCGTCAAAAATATTAGAGTTTTAGCGGTTGCGTGGTTTCTGTGCTATCACAGAATTATAGTAGTTATGTACGATTATTTGTGGTTTTAACTGAAAGTATTGACTTATTTTGAGTTTGGTAGACAAGATTGATGTTATTTTATTAGTTTTATCTTGTCTTAATTAAAATGACGACTTTGAGCCATTAAGAAATATTTTGCTATCACGGAATTGCGTGACACTTTTTGGACTCTGCACGTAATTACTTGAGTAGTTTTATTACCAAATTTCAAAGCATTTGTTTTATTAATACGAGCTGCAAATTTAAACAGACGCTAAAATCTAAGCAGGTATGTATTCATTAATATAATTTGCTTGTTTACTTTCAGATACCCTGCACCCTAATTGCGAAACACGCGATTAATCATAATCGGTTTCATTTTGACATTTCAACAATATTCATTGCGTTATTTCCGTTGTTGAGCAGACACATTTTTCGAACATATGAAGCAATGGTTTAGCCATCTGTTTCAAAACGAAACAAATTATGATGAATCGTGAGTTACGCAATTAGGGTGCTGGATGATCTCAACAAGAAGAACAGAAAGTAGCTACTTGGAGTTCGATCTCAAAACCGCCGTTGAAAATGTTTTGAGTTCAACAATGACAGTTCACAGAGCTTCTAAGGAGTTTAAGACGCCATGGTCGACGTTAAAAGAGAATGTGACGAAGTAGGTACAAAACTCTACGAGAGGATAATCAAGATGCAAGACGCAGAAGGCCGTTTACGTTACCTGTTGAAATAGAACAAAAGTTACTGGCCTACATTATTGAGATGCAAAAACGTGGTTTTGGTCTTACAGTTACCAAAATAAAGCAAATTGCAGAAGATATTACTAAAATGTTTATCTTGTTTTTTATGTTTGTTTTGTTTTTTCCTATGTTAATTCTATGATATTAATTTTATACAGCTTAAATAAAGTTAACTTGCCTAATTCCGTTATATCAGAATTAAAGTAGTAGTTATCACGGACTTAAAGAGGTCACCACGGAATTAGGCAAGTTGACTTGCTTTAGTAAATTTGGTATAACTCTTAGGTTTCTAGAAAAAAATGTGATTAATTGTGCTTATATTCTTCGTAAAAGACTGATTAAAACTCATGCTAAGTCTGAATTAAAGTAATTACTAATTTTGTTGGTATTTTATTACTCAAATGCCTTTGTCACGAAGTTAGATGAGTTCACCCTACTTCGGTTCACACCGCGAACTACAGAGCTAAGCTACACTAACGAGGTGAACGAATATCATCGCCGGCATCGTCGGATAATTCGTTCGCATCGTTTGTATGGCTGACGTAGCTTATCTCTGTAGAACGGGATGTGAACCGAAGTATGAAAAGAGGTGAAACGATGCTCGCTCGCTCGCTAGCTGGCGGTGTGAGGTGGACGCGATAAGGTAAGCAGAGAAAAAAAAATCTTAAATTTTTTGCAATTTGCAGGTCAGTGACAGGCCTTCCCGTTTCTTGAGCATAATATGATTCGCGACCGTAACATGTATGTATTTACAGAATTACCACAACCATACCATAATCAGCCTATAATGTTTCCCACTGCTGGGACCACGGATATCTATGGCTGGGACACAGGCCTCCTCTCGGCGAGAGGTAGTACTGGGTTGTAATCTACCACGCGGGCCCAGTGCGGGTTGGTAGAATGTCACATGCCTGCAATTCTTTTTGGTTCTAGGACATGCCGGCTACGTCACGATGTTTTCCTTCACCGTTTTAAGAGCACAGGTGATGAAATAATTTAGGTACATAAAGTAAAGCGCCTGCTTGGGTTCGAACTCTCGACATACGACTCGTAAATCGAGGCCATGAAACCACTAGGCCACCACTACCATATTCCATTGTAGAATTATAATCATTAAAATCATCAATACAACCCTGTTGGTTCATTTAATCCCATTGAATGGTATTTTCATGAAATATCATTGAATTGGTTATAATAATAAATGTCTGTGGATTAAATCTCAGATAATAAAACAAAGGCAGATAGACCGCGCGGAACACCAAGAGTGTGGCCAAAACACAAAATACTAAAGCGTCACATTGTATATGTTACCGGCCAAACCCGATTTCATTCCAAACTAGTTTGTCTTAGGCCAAACTGGTTTCTAGCTTAATTAGCCATTTCGTTAACAGCCTTTGGGAGTAACGCTCGCCGGCCGCTGCCGCGGCGCCGCTCGCTTCGCTCGCTCGGCTCGCGCGCATTTGGTCACAGTTCTAACCTAACTTAACCTAACGCATTTAATCGGCGTGCCCCGGTTTAATAAACCAGTTTGGCCTAGGACAAACTAGTTTGGCCTGAAATCGGGTTTGGCCGGTAACATATACATACAATGTGACGCTTCGTGGCGTACTAACTAGAGTTTTGAATCAGTATTTGTTTTTTTTGGCCTCACTCTTGGTGTTCCGCGCGGTCTATCTGCCTTTGTCGCGCCCCGCCCCTCGCCTACGGCGACTTTTTGAGCGATTCTGTCGCGCGTTTTGTAAACGCGCTTCTGCATCGCTACTATCGCGCTTTAGTTTTCAACGTGCAACAGAAGCGATGCAAACGCGCTTCGGCTGTATCGATGTATCGATACAGCCGAAAGAAGAAAGAAGCCTAATAAGTTCACGACTGAAGCGTGACAGCATCGCGATAGTAGCGATACAGAATCTGGACGAAGCTACACAGCCAGCGACAGCATCGCGACTGTATCGATACACATGCGCGACAGCATCGCTATTGCATCACTACAAAAAGTCGCCGTGGGCGAGGCTTCTAAGTGCACATTCATACGGACGTAATAAAATCGCGGCGGGATTCGTACCCATCAAAAATCAGCATACGTACTACATCTCAGTGTACGGAGAAACTGCCCGTACACACGGCTACACATCAAGCTATACATTTCCAGTAAAAGCTTTTTTTTTTTTTTTGAGGGTGGGAAATCATAAAATAACTTCTCCCGCTCTGGGTGGAGAAGGAGGGCGTGTCAGACTTTTACTGACTAAAACCCACCCATGGTCCCTCAGTTGCCTGTGTGCCAGGGGCGACGGTATCTCTTTCGAACAACCCGCACCCCTGGCAGGCATCGCCCCTTGCGGACTCCACCAGTCCGGCGCACCAAGACACATGGCACGCCGTGACCTTGGTCCCCCTGCGACCGGGTAGCGCAGTGGCCCCGCCGCCTACTACTTCTCGGCCGCATGGGATAGGGAGAGCGGCCAACGCTATACCGACACTCCTCTTCCCCTGCGGCCCCACCGCGTCCGCCATCAAACGGTGGCGGCCCCGTCTAGGCTACGGAAGGGAAGAGCGCTACTCAGAAGTACCGGCACTCCTCTTCCGCCGGAGCCTGTAAACCACAGCCGCGATGCCTCCCATTCGACATCGTGGACCGCCTCAGTTGCGGTGCACCTCACCGCAACCTACTTTTTGGCCGCTACGTCGTCGGCTTGGAAGCAAAAGCCCTGACGAGCGGCCCCACCTTTGGGTTCCTCTTCGCTTCACCGTGGGAGCGGACCACGGCTACTGAGCACCCCCCCCCTCGCAACGACAATGCGGGAACCCACTGGGGGGGTTCCAGTATAAGCTAATCTCGCATTGTATAGGATTTCCGTACAGTGCGAGATCAGCGTAAACTGGAAATGTATAGCTTGATGTGTACCCGTGTGTACAAACACACTTCGATTTTCAACTTTTGTGCGCTAAGCAGTGCGTTGAAGATCCAATGCACGGAAAAATCCCGATTTTATTACGTCGACGCGTTGGTGGGAACGCGGGCTTAGCCCGTGAAAATGATTACCTCGAAGGAAGAGCAGAATTTTTAAATATTGTCAAAAAAAGTACCTCAAATTGTATGTAGCACATGTTTGATAAAAAGCTTCGAAAGTTTTCACAACTGAACTGACATAGGATACTTCTGTCAAGTCAGGTAATTCACAGTACACGGGATCTGTCCTACGTTCCAACATGCATCGAAGGCTGCTGCTTTGGGTCGTCAGCAGTACACCGCCAGCCCCATATGAGCGATACGGTCGAAAATAGCCTTGGCACATGCATCTGTTCGCAGAATAGGACGTTTTATTTCTTCGCAGTTTTCTTGTCATGTCGTATTATATCTTAGACTGCCTCTTTCATGCTTTTAACTAAAATGTTAATCTAAAATTTTTCTGTTTCTATTTATTGCAGGAATTCTGAGGCGGCAGAATAGGAGAGGCGTGCTGCTCCCACCCCAACCAAATTGGGGTAAGGGCAGCAAGATGATGATGTTTAATTTGCTATTGGAATTGTTATTGCTTTGCTACAAATCTCTCATCTCTTCTAGATGAAACATAAAGACTATTGGACTATTGCCTATTGCTTTGAACCACTGACAATCACGAGATTGTCAGTGAATTGGACCCACAGAGTACGTAGACAGAGTATGTCTTGTAGGTATAAGTGGAGGCCACACTAAAAATAAAAAAGCGTAGACAGAGAATGCTATAGACGTATAGACGCCTGCAAAGCGTGTCGCAGAAAGAGACAAAAAAAATACGTCACATTTATTTAGGGTTACCGTACGAGGAAAAATTTACCCCACAATTTGTGAAAGTGGAAAACAAGAGAAAGCTGAAAGTGACACTGATAAATCGATTATCATCGGTATAGGCATGTGATGTATGGATGAAGACATACTCTTGAACTCAATTAAATTGCGTTGGGAGCAGGAGAGAATGACGATGGATAATGATGATGATGTGATTCTAAATATGTAAGTAGGTACCATTTCTTATGTGATAGTAGTATTTGGCTTTGTGAGTAAATAATACAAGTTTTTAAATTACCAGCTCTGTTTTGCCTACCAAGCTAATTCTACCCCACACCATAACACTTGGACCCCCGAAACGGTATGTTCCATGGATGCATGGTTCTGTAAAACGTTCGCCTTGTCTTTTCCACACCCGTATTCGTTTGTCATCCCTGAAAAACTTGACTTTACTCTCGTCTGTAAAGAGTACCGTCCTCTAGTTATCCATGGTCCAGTCCAAATATTCCCGAGCGTACCTTAAACGCGCGGCTCGGTGAGCCCTTGTCAATTTGAGTCGAACAATGCGTACTCTGGAACGTTGGCCATCTTCATGGAGTCGATTGCGAATGGTTTGATCACTGACTTGTGTCCCAGTCGATTGCCGCAGTCGGGTTTGTAAGGCGCCCGGGCCTTACGGTTACGGTGCGCACCCGACGTGCAGTCAAAGCGATATACCTACCGGTCTTCATGAGCAGCTGTGGCTCTGGTTCTTACTGTTCCAGGTCTTCTAGCTACACCCCGGTTTCCTGGTAACGCGTCCAAACATTTCTGATAGCTCTTCGCGACACACCGTTAACACGTATTGCTACAGATCTCTGGGACTCTCCTTCCTGAAGCAGGACAACTACTCTTGCTGCAATTTTCAGGTCCAATTATGACGTCGAGAACCAAGCCATAGTAATCACGATTAATAGGTAATACGGGCTGTTGTCCGCAACTCCACGTCTAAGCGCGTATTTTGCGTACGGGTGGGAAAATCAGCTATTCGATCCACCCCAGCTCCTCGAGAAAGGCCAGCAACGCCTTGGTGTTGCTTACAATCTCACGTAGGGTACCTGGGTTACCGAAGTATTTTTCTCTGTACTTAGCGACCACCGGGCAGATTAACAGCACATGAGCCGCTGTCTCGTCGTCCTCCATGCAGGCCCTGCACAGAGGGCTATCTGTTACTCCTATGACAAAGAGGTGTTTGTTAAATGACCCATGGCCCGTTACGGCTGCTGTAACTGTACGCAGCTGTGGTTTAGATAATCGGAAAACCTGTTTCGTGAGGCGGGCATCGAACGCAGGAAGTGCTTCCTTGGCCTGCCTGCACTCACTTAGGTCCAACCAAATTTTTTGATGTTGATCCCTGGTACGTTTCCTTACCAGAGCGCGTAGATACCCGAAGGGGAGAGGCGCAATGGGCTCCGGTCCCACTGGTACCATGCTTGACCCCCTCCTGGCAAGTTCATCAGCTGCATCGTTGCCAAGCGAGCCGCTGTGTCCTTTGATCCACTGGATGGTAATATTATTTAGGCTACCTACCTCGTTGAGGCGCTGGTGGCACTCGTATATCAGCCCAGAGTCTACTATATGACTGTTCAGCGCTTGCAGAACAGCCATGCTGTCTGAGAGTATGCGGATCGAGTGGTCCTTAACTTCCCTGGCCATGATAGCCGACGCGGCAAGGGAGATGCCCATGCATTCGGCCTGGAACACTGTGTTATGGACTCCCAGCGGTGTGGCTATGTGGATGTTGAAATCCTCCGAGAAGACTCCAGCCCCTGTGCCACTACCTGTCTTTGATCCATCCGTGAAGATGCGCAGCTCTGCGGGGCGCAAGCCTTCGCATCGTTGATCCTCATGCAGTTGGATTCTGTATTTTTTATCGAAGATAAATTGTTTGGGCACCCGGTAATTTATAGCCTTCGTAATGGGGAACTCACTGTGGAGTTCCTTGAGCAGTGCGGTGTGTTGTGTGTCTTTCTTACTCCAGAGATTTATAGCCTTTAGACGCGCTGCGGCCATCGTTGCTGTCTGCTGTATGAACAGGTGGAGCGGTGGTAGCCCCAGCATGGCTTCGATTGCTGCAGTCGGAGTAGTCCTCATGCAACCCGTGGTCGCCATGCAGGCTAGTCTCTGCATACGCTGTAGTCTGTCGGTGGCTGTAGCTAACTTGGTGCGGGGCCACCAGACCACGGCTCCGTAGGTGATCATGGGGCGGATCACTGCGGTGTACAGCCATAGTATAATTTTGGGTGATAGACCCCACTTCTTACCTATCATTCTCCTGCACTGCCAGAATGTGATGCAGGCCCTGTTCAGCTTGTTGTCTAGATGACTGCTCCAGTTTAGCTTATTGTCCAAGGTAACCCCGAGATACTTAACTTGGTTGGCCAACTGGAGTTCTGTATTGAACAGTTTCGGTAGGCGAAAAGGGCCTAATGCTCGTTTTTGGGTAAACATGACTAGTTCCGTTTTGGTAGGGTTCACTGATAGTTCAAAATCCCTACACCATCTCTCTACTATACGTAGTGCTTGCTGAGTGAGGTTACAGATCGTTCCCGTTACTTTCCCCGAAACAAGGATTGCGAGGTCGTCCGCATAACCTATTGTAAAGTAACGGCTGGCGTTGAGTTTGGTGATAAGGTCATTAATCACCAAATTCCATAGAAGGGGGGACAGCACCCCTCCCTGGGGGCAGCCTCTGGCTATCATGGCCAGCTGCTGCTCATCCTCAAGGCGAACCATTCGTTTGCTGAGCATGTTCGTAATCCAGTCCGTCAGTACCTGTTCCACCCCATGTCTGGAGAGGGCGCTGCCGATGCTGGAGAAGTTGGTTTTGTCGAAGGCTCCTTCGATGTCTATGAAAGTGCCCAGGCAGGTGCCTTTTTGGTGTATCGCTTCTTCTATCTGGTTGACCACTTGATGAAGAGCAGATTCGGTCGACTTACCTGAGCTGTATGCGTGCTGGTTACCATGTAGCGGTATGGTTTTAAGAGCGCCGTCTCTCAGCTCCCTATCACAAAGCCTTTCCATTGCTTTCAACAGAAAAGAGGTTAGGCTGATTGGTCGGTGGGATTTGGCGTTAGTATAGTCACTTTTACCTGGCTTTAATCACGATTAATACAGAAATTAGTCCAAGAAAGCAACGTCTAACCGCAAAACTTAGTCACACTGAGAACACATGTGACAAAATTTGTGCAATGTTGCATTTTTTCAAGCACTTCACTTTTTCTGTCTACCCACTTGAATAAAACGCATAAGTTGTCAGTCGAAACATTATTAATGACTCATAAACATGTCAACTAAACAACTCAAAGCTTCATTTTGCTAATCATTGCCTCTTGAGGTAATTCTAAGACAAAAAAAAAATGTGGTGTGCCCTATTTTGTTTGGAGTAGTACAACACAATGACTACCTTGTTGGTTACTGTCTTAAGTTTCATTCAAACCAACTTCTCTACCTAGTATAAAACAAAGTCCCCCGGCACGCCTCTCTGTTCGCAACTTCACGATAAACTCAAAAACTACTGTACGAATTTTCATGCAGTTTTCACCAATATACAGAGTGATTCTTATGGAAGGTTAAGGTGTACGGGTATAGTTTGTTAAGGTTTAGTGTAAATTGGTTAATGCGGGCGAAGCCGCTGGCAAAAGCTAGTCTTTTATAAGTAGGCAAGTAAATCACTAACGCAACAACATATAAATTGAAATTTCTATCACGAGTTAACGATTAACGTTAACTTAGGTTAAATCTTTCGAAATGAACTATTACTTTTTTAGTAACTGATTAGTGATTCATGAAGTTAATTATTTTATTAACGGTAAGGTAGGTAGTCACTCCAAGAGCTACTTGCTTAAATAAAAATTATAGGCATGTAAAAAAATATTATAATAATAAAGTTAAATAAAATGTAAAAATAGTACTTTGAATAGTAAAATAATTAAAGTGAACTATACACAGTCAATAAAGGGTTTCCAGCAAGATTGTAAATATTGTGAAGCGCAACATGCTATTACAATCTTTCGAACCGTGTCTAGATTGTAATATAGCACCCGGTGAACCAACTAACACCTGAAGCGACCCTTCAACAACCCGATTGCACGCTCCACCCTGTTACGACCATGCCCAGGAGCTTGGTGTAGTACGCCTCAGGTGTTCGCTCTTGGGCATCTGCGACAGGCGTCATAAAATATGCACATATATGGTGAGTGTATCCGTCACCTGTAATTCGGAGAATTTGTATAAATAATTTGGCTGGCATTAAATAATAAGTTTTCAGTTCATCAAGCATACCAAGTAAATAGGGTTCATCAGACTATCCCAATCTCTTTAAAAGTTCCTTCAACTCTTGAGTGATGAAAAAAAAATTGTCATGAGATGCCGCAGCGTTTGTTACCTGTAAAAAGATTTTTCAAAATGAAATTTAAGTTTAAAATCATGCAATCTTACAACCCCGTAGGATGTGCATCATGTTTTAAAACTTAAATATTTTTGAAGAGTTAGAGTATACAATACCAACCTTAGTTAGTAATCACTAACCAAGGAGTTATTGAGCTGCGAGCTTTTCAGCTTTCAACAAAAGGTACTCTTACACACCTACCACTTCTGCGCAATAGGCATATTGGGCAGCCCCCTATGCGGGGCTTGCATGGAGACTGAGAAAAACTTTGCACATGTGCTTTTCGAATGCACAGGCGTGCAGATTAGGACAGAAACCCTTGGGCCGCCCAAATCTTACACGGATGTTCTCAACAGATCAGGAGGTATAGTCAATTTCTGGAGGGAGGTGGGCTGGCTGGAATAACCACCGATAGCAGCCAGGTCCACTTGAAGGACTAAGTGTGGAAACCAAACCCAATAACATAGAGCCACAGTGTGTTCTCTAATAAAATATTAAATAATTTTTTAAACTGTTCAGCGTTCTTAATTATGTGACCAGACAGTAAGTAGTAATACTAGGTTCAGATCTAATGTATAAAGTTTATCTATTAATTTTTTAGCCAATCATGTGTATCAACGAATGTACTGCTAGTATGAAAAAGTTTTGTGATACCTACCGAGAGAAATACAAAAAAAAACATGCAATTAGTAATACTTCTTATTTTGAAAACAACTTCCCTTTAAATAAGCGTTCTTAATTATATGACTACCACTGTATGTATCTAGTAAAAAGCTGTATTTTTTGACATTACCAAAATTCTAATTTATTTATTTATATTTAAAGAATAGATTAAACCTGACATAGAGGCAGGCGATAGGTAGGTAGAAAAAACAAAAGACTGCAGCATACACCACTTGTTAATGAGTGAATAAAATGTATCTAACATGTTACCTGAGAGCTGCATAGTTACACAAAAAAAATGGTTATTTAACAAATTCTCACTGTGTTATCAAAATATTTCTTTCTTCTCGGTTTTGAGGAAATCAAATTTATTTCTTAACCAAACACGGTTTAGTTATTGCATCACGTGCCACTGATGCTTGCGACGGACAGGATTTGGATTTTAGTCCAAAGTCTATGCTCTCTGGTATGTCGCGTGGCCCTGTGGGCCAAAAACGACAATACACAAACAATCTGAAAAGAAAAGAAAAGGGGCATCATGTGGCTAGCCACAATTAAGTTCTAGAACTTAAAAACATTTTAAGTTGAAAATCAAAATGCAAATTTTCCTACCTCTATCCGCCTTGACAGACCTTTTGAAGAGTCCTAGTTATGTAAGGACTTCAGCTTCAAGTTGCTGCTCTCCGCCCCTAAGACGTCCCACTGACCGAAAACCGATAGACTTGATAACTGTTTCGGCTCTCATCACGAAAATATTTCTTCTCAGAAATTGTGCCGGCCAACGGACAACTTTCTTCACTATCGGCATTATTCGCCTCTACCAGAGCCGGGAGTAAAACATATGAACATCCAGTTTCTGTTGTACATCTAGCACTGTAAAATCACTGCTATGGTAAAAACTATTCAACGCTAACTTTAATAAGTCAACAACAAAACCGCAAAAAAATTGTGTCGAACGAACTTCGAATACCGCCAAAATTTGATCGTTGACACTTGACATTGACAGTAGGGATGCAAAAAATTAACGCTTTTATTATTATTAGCTTATAATCGATTTTTTCAAAATCGATGTTTATAGTAATATTAATCGATTTTTAATAAAATGGATTATATAAATTACGCGTTTAAATCGATTTTCATCAACAGCGACATCCATGCGACGGATGAAGAATCTTGAAGTAAGTTTCAATTTTATCAATATTGTGACAATACGTTAACGTTGTCGTTTAGCTTTTTCATATAAACAGTAGTAAAGTTCGCACTTAGTTGGTATTCGTTTGAAAAGTATAATATCTTGCGGAATACGTTTAACCCACGTTTAAACGGTTTAGGTTAATTCATATTTCCGATATCGATATGTAGTGATTACGTCAATGAGGTCATTATTAACTAATGAGGACTTGATTGACTATTAGAGATTACATGCAAAAGGTAATTCATTACCATGTCTGTTACAGATGGAGGCGAAATAAAATGCAGTTTTGGTTTCAGAATCAAATTGGAAGGTGCGAGTGGTTGCAAGGCTTTAAAAAAAACAAACTTCTTAAAAGATTTATAGAAAAAATATGTAACCGACGCGGTGCTTGTTGGACAGAGAGAATTTCAATATTGCCAACAACAAAAAATACTTTAGGGCGGCCCACTCGCAACTTGCAACATTGTAATTTATTTTTCGACTAACTTTTACGCATTGCCAACAGATGGCGCTAGGAGTAGCTTAATTTAATTTATATTTTACTAAAGGTATATGAGATTCGATATTGAGGTGCGCGTCGTCCACAATGTCATTTCAATTTAGTAAAAACGAACTTTTGTGATTTCTTAAACTGTCTTGGCAACATGAAGTACCTATGTCAAAAAATTACAAATAAATGGTACTCTATCTGTGTGTAAGGATATAATGGCGAACCTTATGATTCCAGAGATAGCCTCATTTTTCATGCTAGCGCCATACAAATTTACCTTAAAAAAATTATAACTCCTTCATTTGTATACGCAATTGCCCCATACGAAATTTTATAGAATAAGTAGTAATGATCAGCAGAATCCATATCTAGCCAAAAAAAGGACCCTTCAAAATTCGAGTCTATGAAAAGCGATTTTCAGCCCACCGTGCGCCGTGTCTCTCGCGTCCAGCCCTGGGGGCCTACTCCCCAAACACGATGTCCGTCGTTTCGGTCGAAGTAGCGGGCCTTTCCAATTCCGTATCACTTACGGATAGAAGATTAGTTCTGTTTAGAGCCCGAAATAAGAATGAATGACAACACGATTTGACAGCTGTCCCTACTCCCGTTATGTTTTTGCTCGTCAAAAACAGTTATTTTGGCTGTAGCATTCACTAAGAAGTTTCGAATTACTTTCGGACGGGCCCGTATCTTCGTTGACGGAGTTAGAGAGTAGGCCCCCTGGTTCAGGCCATGGTACGGAGCGAGAGTGCATGGGTAGCCGTCACCTCGTTCTGCGAACCAGTAATGCGAAGAGGGAGGCGGCGCACGTGAGGGAGAGGCAGTATATGCGTCCTCACGGCCTTAGTCGCCGTAGGAGACGCCCAAAACGTAGGGAATTCCAGGCTGATTCCCGGCCATCGTAGGCGCGGGCTTGCGGACGGCGAGTAATGGGTAGCTTGCTGTCCTGTAAGGACCAAGTCCGGGTTGACGACGCGTTGTGTTCCACGCACGCCTCAAAGAGATGTCAGCACCAACTGATGGGGCCCGCAAGGGCCGATGCCTGCCAGGAGTGCGGGTTGTTCGAAAGAGATCTCGTGGCCCCTGGCACACAGGCAACTGAGGGAACACGGGTAGGTTTTAGTCAGTAAAAGTCTGACACGCCCTCCTGCTCCACCCAGAGCGGGAGAAGTTATTTGATGATTACCCAACCAAAAAAGAAAAATGTATTAATCAAATTAATTTCTTTTATAATTTTTCTAGCCGCCTCGTCATCACAAAAGCTATCAAATATAATCGTCCATGTACTGATTATTTTTAAAATAGCTTGCACAGCGTCTGGCATCTGTTGACTGAATCGAGAAGCATTTTTATTTTGATTGATTAGTTGGGCAATAAACGGGGATTTAATTCGCACCGAAAATAAGTGGCGTCATTGAGTCATTACGCACTTATCTACAACATCGCTGCATTTGCCTTTCCATAAAAACCTAAATGCGTTCTGGATCGTCACGTAAAAACATGTCTCTTATGTCTCCTAATATTCTTATAAGTTTCTCTCTAAATGTAAACATTATACCATACAAAGACTGTAATAAGTCGTCTTTGAAGGAGAACGTCATTAAGTGACATAATATTGTCACTTTTGGCGGCGGCATCAAAAACGAATCATAACTTTTTCTTTGTTCGGATTGTCAAACCCGAAATGTAATACCAAACGTGGTCCGACTCGGAATCGAACGTGCACTCTGCCTCAGTCAGTTTTCGTGCGTAATGGAAGCTTGACCGACCGTTTAACTGAGCTGATATACGGCTCGTAATTCTTCAATGTTCTGACGTGGTTTGTTACTAACTTCAATTGAATCTAGTGAAAATTAACGACGAATTAAATTGTGTTATTGGCTTAAATCAATGTCTTTACTATATTCTAAGGCATCTTTAGCGACAGCTGATTAACACAATGGTTTATCTATGCATGTAATAAAATCAGTACATTAAATCCTGCTCGCACCCGCGCCGCCGCCGCCGTGTCTCGGAGACGAGTCGCAGAGCGCGTACGCGGCGGACTTACCTGTGTGACTGAGGGCGCATGATGTTACCGCTCCGGGCGCGGCGGAGAGAGCTCCGCCGCGCGCTCGCGCCACCAATGCTGCGATGCTGTTGACGTGCTCAGCACCGCTCAGCTCGTGCATCAGCTTGCCAGGCTCCGTGTACACACCATCCTAATAATGTTTGCGTGATGTATGGTCCGCCCGGCTTATACCTTTTACATAAAGGAGGCGCAATTAAATCATAATTGTCTCAATCAATTAATATTTTAGGTTTTACATTGCTGTCACATATTATGGGGTTATTATTATTAGAAATGTTTTCACAATAGTTTACATTAGAGGTAAATGGGTCATTTTCACAAAAAGTGTACAGACGCCAGCACATCAAGCTAACCCAAACTGTCAAATTTTCCCAATTGAACATGAACCTTAAATGTTTTGAAATAAAGTTGAAAATCTATCAAAGAAATTTGACAGATTGGAGTAGTTTGATGTGAACTGGCCTCTGTACATTCGTGTTTCGGGGGTGTCCTACAACTTATGTTATTTTTTGAAAGAAAAATGTTTGCGCTTAAAAGAATAACAACGGTTAAAATTAGGATCCGTGGTCAATTTATAACAGTATTGTTTAATGTTGCTGCTTAAAAATACAGTCATTTTACCTTAATTTTCAAAAATTTTGGTAGGAGGATCTATTTTAGCGCTTTCCCACTATCAATTTCAGTTAAATGACTCAACCTTAGTAATATTGTTAACTTATACTAGGTGAATTTTTAGTCACCGTTTAAATTTTTCAGGGTCATAGTACCCGTGAAATTGAACAACTTTCTCCAAGGAACATGGGCCGAAATATGAAAAAAAAAATCGTTCACCTAGTATACAGGAAAAGTTTTTAACCAGTGCGCAAACTGAAACCATGAATTCAGCATATCATTCTAGTCCTCCCAGTGTATTTTTTTTTTGTCGGTTATACAAAAAAAAAAAAGCTGTTCCATACATTTTGCCCGCGTAGGTATTGCACTTTTCTATGAAACTTCTGATTTTTTTTGTAAAACCGACGAAAAATTTCTTCGCGGGGGTGGTGAATGTTTGACTTTTTATTTTGAAAGAAAGAAAGAGAGGCAGACATGATGGAATTGGTGTCTATCACATGTTTGATAATTTTAGTTCTCAAAATGGATGTAAGAACTTTATAGAACGCCGTTATCATGATCGGCTTATAACTTTGGTGTAACCCGTCCGGTCCTAGAGACTTATATTTAGGTAACGGGCGGACTACTCTTCGGTGTGACTGAAAGGCACCGACCAGATGCTGCGCCAGAAAGACAAAATGGCATCAGCACCCGATAAGCAGGTGTCAGCCAGACCTTGGTTCAGTCCCTCTCAACCTGCATGAACCTTACATAGCTCCGGAAAGCGCTATTCTGAACGTATCGCGAGCTTACATTAAAATAAACAGTTGATTAGTTTATACGTCGATGTCCCTGTCAACCTGTATAGTAGGTACTTACTAATTCTATTGCATAATTATACATACATGGGCTAAAACACAAAAATCCGTTCTAGAAAAAAAGTTGTCAAATGCCATTTTTGTGACATAAATAATTGAAAATGGCTTTACATTTTTACACCATGTATCAAATCAGCAAAAAAATCTCATAAAAAGCTATTTTAAAAAATACACATGTTTTTCAGCACACAATAACCCACAATAATGAAGTCAATAGCAAAGGAACCTATCAATCTGTAAAAAAATAACAGGGAATTAAATGGTACGTTATTTTCAATTCATCAGAATGTAGAACCAAAAAGTAACGACCATGCTATGTACTAAGAGATAATCCAGCTTATAACGTTCCAACTGCTGTCTCTGTCAGAGGGAACAAGCCGTAATCCACCACACCTTTGTGGGTTGGTATATTTCACCGGCTTTTGGTTTTCCGGTCTGCGAGGTAAGCGTCAGGAACTTCGTTCCTGACGGGGTTGCCCCGACCGCACGTTTTGTTTCTAGTATGTGCCCGTTTCCTCTTGATATTTCACATCACCTCTTGAGAGCAGTGCTTATAAAAAAAATATAGTAAAGTGCCTGCCTGAATGCGATTCCATGACCTAAAACTAGTAGGTAGGCAAACTGGCAGCGGCCCTGCAACTGCCAGTTTGCTAGCACTGCTCTCGTGTTAACGTTTTTGGGATAATAGCTGATCATAATTAGTGATAAAAAAGCCTTGCTATATGTATATTTTCCCTTAGGTAGTAACAGATGTAATTGCATTACATACATTGCCTCCAATGATTATTTTTGCCTTTATTGTCAGTTGTCATAGATATAAGTTAAATAGGGCTATTTAATTGTTAAAGTGAACTAATCTGCCAAAGTTTTTAAAGAGATTATACACTCGAGAGCAATAAACTGGAATCACTTTTGCTCAAGACATTTTTTTACAATTTCTATGCAATGAGCTGTGGATTGTGGTATATCACCTGAAAGATAATTTTGTTAGATTACAAATGACATCAAAAAGATTTAAAATTACTTAAATTTTCTACCTAAATTCAGAAAATTATTGCATTAGGTCGAAGTTTTGGACGTCTAAATTAATAGGAAGTTATATGAAAAGACAAAAAAATATATTTACAATTTATGTTTTTTACCACTTAATATTTTGTGTTACCCCCCCTGGCCCTAATGACTGCCTGTAAACGGTTTTTCATTGACGGAATGAGTTTGCTGATGGAATTCTGTGGGATTTCCTGCCACTCTTCGACTAAAGCAGTTTTCAGGTCTTCATTGACGTCGGAGCTGGACATCTTCCTCGTACCCGCCTTTTCAGCTCGTCCCATATATATGTTCAATCGGATTTAAGTCAGTGCTGAAGGCTGGCCAGTCTACTGTGGGAATCCCGACTTCTATAAGGTACTGTCTCACTGCAGCAGTGTGGCAGCAGGCACTATCGTGCATTAGCAGGAAATCTTCCCCAATAAACCGGCGTAGGGGAGTACATGGCCTAGCAAAATGTCATTGATGTATATTTCTGCGGTTAGCCCTTTCTCCAACCTGCACCAGGTACAAATATCGACTCCATTTTTGCTTCAATAGATATCCCTGCCCACATCATACAGGACCCACCCTCGTATGCCACTGTTTCCGCAAAACAGCATTGTGCGAATCGCTCCCCCGGCCTCCTATAGACTCTCTGTCGACGTTCGCTACCATGCAGGTACATCCTGGATTCGTCAAAGAACAGGACTCGCATCCATTGCTCGATATCCCAATCTAAGTGATCGCGAGCAAACTGAAGCCTGGCTTGTCGGTGATGGGCTGGAGACAACTTAGTTCTCGTGGCTGGCCTTTTCGGGGTCAAGTTCGCTTTTTTGAGTCTTCGCCTCACTGGCCACTCGCTGACAGCCGTACCTCGAACTTCTCTGAGCTGTTGCTGGACGTCCACGCCGGTCAGTTGTCGATTTCGGAGATAAGTCGGTCATCTCTCACCGAAGTGCATCGCTGTCGTCCAGATCCTTGTCTCCGGACTAAGTTTCCTTGAACCTCTTGTATACCTTCGAGATACAAGACTGGCTCAAATGATGCTGTCGAGCGATAGTACGCTGAGACAATCCTTGCTGGATTAGGATGACGACTTGAGCGGCTTCTATAGGTGTGGTTTCCATTTTATTTTAGCTTCAGAATTCCCAGTGACTTGAAATCTTGGACTGATGATCAATTTTTATAAACGCCCCCTTTTTATAGGTTTTCAGGACTACCAAATAATATGGTGTTTTGTTTTAAAAATTGATGATTTTTGTTTTACGTTCCAAGGTGAATAATCTTTGGATATGATATTGAAAGAGGTTGACAGCTAAAAAAAATGCCTTTCAAATGATATGCCACAATCCATAGTTCATTGCATAGAAGTTGTAAAAAATTGTTTCGAGCAGTAGACGATGATGTGTAGGTGTCTTGTCTAATGGTGATTTCTTAAATATTTTTCAGCATAAATGAATCCAAAATAAATTAATGAAGATAATAGTAAAATGAACCGCTAAGTAATATAATAAAAAAATGCCATAACAGCTACTAGAATAATTTGCTCGAATGGAGGTATAAGAAAACAAAAGTACAATTTACAAATCTGACGCAGTCCATAATCACAAAATGAAAGACGTGGAAAACAAGTTTAAGCGACTGAAACTTGAACTGCAACTCAATAAAGAAGATGGCCCATGCAATGGAATAAATAACGTCAGTATAATGGTTCATAAGAAAAAAGTAAAGAACCGCAAAAAACATGATCTAGTAAAACATGGCCAGCAGCCAGCAGTCGCTTTCCGGTTATCACGCTCCGGTAGGAATAAAACCCAAAAGTTACTCACTAAACACATCAGCATCACCAAAATTAACAAACGGACAAAACTATCCAACCTAAGAACTAGAAGCACTGAAGCCATAAATAACGGTTCCCATTTCAATACAAAATTAGTAGTAAACCGAGTCTCAGAATACCATTTCAACGACTACTTGAGTCCGTTATATTTCCCGACTCAGAAGAAATGGAAAGTTTACCGCTGTCAATTGAGCAGGCCAGAGGACACCTGCTGCTGTAGCTGCAATTCGGATGCAATGTTTGAAGTAATGAAGAGCCTCTACGACTGCTACAAAAAGAAAAATTGTGATAATTGTAATTGCATACTATGCAGTCATTTATCACGTGAAGAAAGACGCCTCGGCGAAGAACGGAAGTCATTAGATTATTTAGATTCAAAAGAAAAGAAGAAGAGAGCTGAAAAACTGTTAGAAGGGAAGACACCCGCAGAAAAAGAAGAGATTCTGAAAGAATTAATCAAAACAGGACAACCTCTACCAAAGGGTAAAACAATGTCTGACAAAAGATTGATCAAGAAAGTAAAAGCAGAACTGGGTGTGCCGGAGTCAAAAACGACAACTATGTTGGAAAGAATTAAAAAACCCAAAGCATACGATGTGACAACACCTTCAGAAAGAATGAAAAAAGCTGAAGCTGCAGGACTAATAACACCTTTAGAAGGAAAAACTCCCGAACAACAAGAAAATATACTGAAAGGATTAGCGATGCAAGGACTGCCACTTCCTGAAGGGAAAACTTCTTCTGAAAAGAAGCTTATTGAAAAGGTACGCGGTGACCTTGGCCTTCCTCCGAAACCTAAAACTACATCCATGAAAGAGAAGTATGTGAAAGCTGCAGATGCCGGATTAATGCAGCCGCTTGAAGGTAAATCACCAAAAGAAAAAGAAAGAATCTTACAAGGTTTGCATGACAGAGGAATCCCACTGCCTGAGGGACGCACGGCTTCTGAAAAAGCTCTGGTCACTAAAGTGAAAGCAGGGGTACGTGCGCCGTCTGTTACACCTTCTGAGAGACTTCGAAAAGCACAAGATGCTGGACTACTTACCCCAATAGAAGGAAAACCTCCCGAACAACAAGAAAAGATACTGAAAGGATTAGCAATGCAAGGACTGCCACTTCCTGAAGGGAAAACTGCTTCTGAAAAAAAACTTATTGAAAAGGTACGCGGTGACCTTGGCCTTCCTCCAAAACCTAAAACTACATCCATGAAAGAGAAGTATGTGAAAGCTGCAGATGCCGGATTAATGCAGCCGCTTGAAGGTAAATCACCAAAAGAAAAAGAAAGAATCTTACAAGGTTTGCATGACCAAGGTATCCCATTGCCTGTAGGACGAACGGCATCAGAGGAAGCGTTAATTACTAGAATTAAGGCAGGAGTACCTGCACCATCTGAGAGACTTCGTAGAGCAAGAGCGGCGGGGCTACTAACGCCTTTAGAAGGCAAAACTCCTGAACAAAAAGAAAAGATACTGAAAGAATTAGCCATGCAAGGACTGCCACTTCCTGAAGGAAAAACTTCTTCTGAAAAGAAGCTTATTGAAAAAGTACGCGCTGATCTTGGCTTACCTCCAGAACCTACAACTGAATCCATAAAAAAGAAGCATGCTAAAGCTGCTCATGCTGGATTAATGCAGCCACTTGAAGATAAAACACCGATAGAAAAAGAAAGAATTTTACAAGGATTGCATGACGCAGGTATCCCATTGCCTGTTGGACGAACAGCGTCAGAGGTCTCACTTATAAATAGAGTGAAAGCAAGAGTACGTGTACCATCTGATAGAATACGTAAGGCACGAGCTGCGGGCCTACTAACGCCTCTAGAAGGAAAAACTCCCTCAAAGAAAGTAAAGATAATAAAAGGATTAGCAATGGAAGGACTGCCTCTTCCTGAAGCTAAAACTGCTTCAGAGAAACAGATTATTGAAAAGGTTCGCGCTGACCTTGGCCTACCTCCAGAACCTAAAACTGCATCCATGAGAAAGAAGTACGCTGAAGCTGCAGATGCTGGATTAGTGCAGCCTCTTGAAGGTAAATCCCTGAGAGCAAAAGAAAAAATTCTACAAGGTTTGCAAGAAAGAGGAATTTCATTGCCTGAAGGAAGAACGGCATCAGAGGACGCTTTAATTGCTAAAGTGAAGGCAGGAGTACGTGCGCCATCTGATAGACTTCGTAGAGCAAGAGCTGCGGGGTTACTAACGCCTTTAGAACGTAAAAGTCCCTCACAGAAAGTAAAGATACTAAAGGGATTAGCAATGGAAGGACTGCCTCTTCCTGAAGCCAAAACTGCTTCAGAGAAACAGATTATGGAAAAGGTTCGCGCTGACCTTGGCCTACCTCCGGAGCCTAAAACTGCATCCATGAGAAAGAAGTACGCTGAAGCTGCAGATGCCGGATTAATGCAGCCACTTGAAGGTAAATCACCGAAAGCAAAAGAAAAAATTCTACAGGAATTGCTAGGCAGAGGAATCCCATTGCCTGAAGGAAGAACAGCATCAGAGGACGCTCTTCTAGAAAGAGTGAAGGCAGGAGTACGTGCACCGTCTGATAAAATACGAAAAGCACGAGCTGCGGGCCTTCTAACGCCTCTAGAAGGAAAAACTTCCTCACAAAAGGAGAAGATACTGAGAGGATTAGCTATAGAAGGACTGCAGCTTCCTGAAGCGGAAACTATTTCAGAGAAAAAGATAATGGAAAAGGTTCGTGCTGACCTTGGCCTTCCTCCAGAACCTAAAACTGCATCCTTGAGACAAAAATACGCTGATGCTGCTGATATCGGATTACTGCAGCCACTTGAAGGAAAATCACCGAAAGAAAAGGAAAGAATTTTACAAGGTTTGCATGATAAAGGAATTCCATTGCCTGAAGGACGAACGGCATCAGAGGAAGCTCTCATTGCCAGAGTGAAGGCAGGAGTACGTGCCACATCTCAGAGACTACGTCAAGCAAAGGCTGCAGGGCTTCTCACGCCTTTAGAAGGAAAATCTCCATCACAGAAGGAAAGGATAATAAAAGGTTTAGCAATGGAAGGATTGCCTCTTCCTGAAGCGAAAACTGCTTCAGAGAAGAAGATAACGAAAAAAGTGCGCGCTGAACTCGGCCTTCCTCGGGAACCTGAAACTTCTTCCATGAGACTGAGGTACGCTAAAGCTGCAGATGCTGGATTATTGCAACCACTCGAAGGTAAATCACCGAAAGAAAAAGAAAGAATTTTACAAGGTTTACATGACAGAGGAATCTCATTACCTATAGGACGAACACCATCAGAGGAATCTCTTATTAGAAAAGTGAAGGCAGGAGTACGTGTACCATCTCAAAAACTACGGAAAGCACGAGCTGCAGGGCTTCTAACGCCTTTAAAAGGAAAAACTCCCTCACAAAAAGAAAAAATACTAAGAGGATTAGCAATGGATGGGCTGCCTCTTCCTGAAGCAGAAACTGCTTCAGAGAAAAAGGTAGTGGAGAAGGTTCGCGCTGACCTTGGCCTTCCTCCGGAACCTAAAACTACATCCATGCGAGAGAAGTACGCTGAAGCTGCAGATGCTGGATTACTGCAGCCACTTGAAGGTAAATCACCGAAAGAAAGGGAAAGAATTTTACAAGGTTTACATGACAAAGGAATCCCATTGCCTGAAGGACGAACGGCATCAGAGGAAGCTCTCATTGCCAGAGTGAAGGCAGGAGTACGTGCTACATCTGAGAGACTACGTCAAGCAAAGGCAGCAGGGCTTCTAACGCCATTAGAAGGAAAATCTCCATCACAGAAGGAAAGGATAATGAAAGGATTAGCAATGGAAGGATTGCCTCTTCCAAAAGCAAAAACTGCTTCAGAAAAGAAGATAACGAAAAAGGTACGCGCTGAACTCGGCCTTCCTCGAGAACCTGAAACTTCTTCCATGAGACTGAGGTACGCTAAAGCTGCAGATGCTGGATTATTGCAACCACTCGAAGGTAAATCACCGAAAGAAAAAGAAAGAATTTTACAAGGTTTACATGACAGAGGAATCTCATTACCTATAGGACGAACACCATCAGAGGAATCTCTTATTAGAAGAGTGAAGGCAGGAGTACGTGTACCATCTCAAAAACTACGGAAAGCACGAGGGCTTCTAAAAGGAAAAACTCCCTCACAAAAAGAAAAAATACTAAGAGGATTAGCAATGGACGGGCTGCCACTTCCTGAAGCAGAAACTGCTTCAGAAAAAAAGGTAGTGGAAAAGGTTCGCGCTGACCTTGGCCTTCCTCCGGAACCTAAAACTACATCTATGCGAGAGAAGTATGCCGAAGCTGCAGATGCTGGATTACTGCAGCCACTTGAAGGTAAATCGCCAAAAGAAAAACAAAGGATTCTGCAAGATTTGCATGATAGGGGAATTCGATTACCTGAAGGGCGAACGCGATCAGAGGATTCTCTTATTGCTAAGGTGATAGCAGGGGAACGGGTACCGTCTGTTTCGCCATCTGATAGAAAACGTGCTGCACAAGCTACAGGACTACTAACGCCATTAGAAGGAAAACCTCCGGAACAACAAGAACAGATACTGAGAGGATTAGCTAAGCATGGATTGCCACTTCCTGATGGTAAAACTTCTTCTGTAAAAAAAATTATTGATAAGGTACGAGCTGACCTTGGTCTTCCTCCGAAACCTAAAACTGAATCTATGAAAGAGAAGCACGCCAAAGCTGCAGATGCCGGATTACTACAGCCACTTAAAGGTAAATCATCGCAAGAAAAACTAAGAATTTTACAAGGTTTACATGACAGAGGAATCCCATTGCCTGAAGGACGATCACGATCAGAGGAGTCTCTTATTGCTAGAGTGAAGGCAGGTGTAATTGAACCATCGGATAAACTTCCCAAGGTCAGGGCTGCAGCTTTGTCAATTACCACAGAGAAATTAAAAAAGGCTAAGGCAGCAGGCTTATTAACACCTCTCGAAGGGAAAACTCCTGAACAAAAAGAAAAAATATTAAAAGGCCTTGCCGCTTCTGGTTTACCACTGCCACGAGGTAGAACTGTTTCTGAAAAAGCATTGATTAAAAAAATTAAGGCCGAGTTAGGAGTACCCGAAAGAACACCATCGCAAAAGATGAGAAAGGCTAAAAAAGCTGGTCTTTTGACACCTCTTGAAGATAAAACACATTCACAAAAAGAAAAAATACTTAGGGGTAGAGTAGCGGCAGGTTTGCCATTACCAGAAGGTAGAGCACCTTCCGAAAGAGCTTTAATACAAAAAATTAAAGCTGACACAGGTTACGTATCGCCTACATTATCAGAGAGAATGAAAAGGGCTAAAGATGCAGGATTGCTAACTCCCTTAGAAGGTAAAACACCAGCAGTTAAAGAAAAGATTCTTCAAGACAGAGTGGCTGCGGGAGTCCCATTACCAGAAGGTAGAACACCATCTGAAAAGGAAATTATTAGAAAAATCATTACTGGAGTGCCCCCTGCGGAAAAGACGCCGTATGAAAAGTTAAAAGAAGCAAGAACTACTTCGGAAAAAGAAAAAATTTTGACAAGTCTTCGTAAAGCTGGAAAACCCTTACCCGAAGGAATAACTGCCTCGGAAAAAAAAATTTTAGCCAAAGTGAAAGCAGAAAGACCTTCAAAAGTCACCTCTAGCAAATTACGAAAAGCAAGAGAAGCTGGTTTGTTGACACCACTTACAGGAAAATCTCCAAAAGAGAAAGAGAGAATATTAAAAGGCTTAATAGAACAAGGCCTACCACTTCCGGAATCTCAAACAGAATCGGAGAAAGAGATCGCGGAAAAAGTTCGCAAAGAACTTGGCCTTCCACCTGAACCTATAACACTATCAAAAAAAGTAAAGATGCATAGAGCTGAAGCTGCTGGTATTGTAACACCTCTTGAAGGTAAAACACCATCTGAGAAAGAACGTATTGTGAGGGGCATGGTTGTAGCTGGAATACCACTACCAGAAGGAAGGACTGCTTCTGAAAAAGATATGATTAAGAAAGTTCAAGCAGAAGAAAAACTGTCGGTAATGGCAGCTGCCGGTTTACTTACACCCTTAGAAGGAAAAACATCATTTCAGAAGGAACAAATTATTAGGGGTCGGGCAGAAGCTGGAATACCATTACCCGAAGGTAAAACTCCATCGGACAAAGCTTTGATACAGAAAATTCGGGCTGAATTAGGTATGCCTCCACCAGCAGAAACAACCTCAGAAAAAGAAATAGTCCGTAAGGCTAAAGCAGAAGGGCTGTTAACGCCAATCGTTGGAAAGTCAGCTAGAGAAAAGGAGAGGATACTTAAAGGACTGGCCAAAGCTGGGTTACCATTGCCTGAAGGCAAAACCGCTTCTGAAAAAGAATTAGTGAAACAAGTTAGAGCTGAAGCTGGGTTACCAGCGGAGCCTACGCCTTCGGAAAAGAGAGGAGAAATAAAAACTAAATCGAAAAAAAGCGGCGTTACACCATCAAAGCGACGTGTTAAGACGAAGGTATCTGGTATTAGCGAAAAGTTCGAAGACATTATTAAAACAACAACTTGCGATCGTGGCTGCGGTTGTGATAAAAAGAAAATTAGATTTAAACATAGCTACGTCAAGATTAGAGTTACTTCTCCAGACATCTCTTCTCTGTGCGATTGTCCGGATGAGTGTCTACCCGGAGTTAAAGCTGGAGCCTTTATTGACAACGAGGGTATTAAAGTTACTGTTGGGAGAGTAAATGGAGCAACTTCGTTCACCAGTCAGTGCAGCAACCACAGCTTAGACGCACCTAAAAATTTTATTACTCTGTATGACAAAATAATACAAGATAGGTACAGTAGTAATACATCTATAGACACAGTAGATGCTCCATCTAATATTAAGTTTGAGACAAGTGATTTAAAAATGTCTATATTTGATGCATGTCCTCTCCTAAATCGTCCTATTAGTGTTGGTAAATTGAATTCTGATCTTGATACTGCATGTGCGTACACCAGCGGCTCATACGAATGTTATACTGATGACAAGAAAAACGTAATAGAAAGTGATAAAAGTAATTACTTCTTGGAAAGTTCTACATATGAAAATACAAACGACGAATTTGGTGGATTTGTGGATAGGTCTGGAAATATTGAACTTTCGGGAGACATCTATAGAAGCTCATCTTACTCTTTACATGAATTTGTCGTCAGTTATGATTCGATTCTGGTTATAAAACGCGAATCATCGCTATCCTTGAACACAGTCTCAAGTATGGATTCAACTAGCGTGATATCGTTATCAAATAGCAGCTACTTTGCATTGAGTTCTACTCAATATTTATACTTTCCGGTATCCGACGGTCATTTCAGTGACAGTACAGCGGAAGAAACTGAGCTATTTCCGAACAGAATACACTACATGGAGAACGATGCCAGTGCCTATGACACAATGATAAGGTAAATGTTGTTGTTCCACATTGATTTACGTAATGCACAATAACTTTATGGAGAGAAAGAAATATATTTCATTTAAGGGCCTCGGAACTTAGTGGCAGGGCCTTCTAAACTCCTGCCAGGTTCGCGGATTTGTTCAAAAGAGTTACCGTGGACCTGGCACAGGCAACTGAAGGAACACGGGTGGGTTTTATTCAGCAAAACTCTGACACGCCCTCCCACTCCGCCCAGAGCGAGAGAAGTCATTTAATGATGTCCTATCCAAAAACAAAGAAGTGATAGGGCAGTTTAGAAGGCCCTATCACCTTAAACATAACACTGGTCTACAATGGAAATTATTCGAAATAATTTTAACTAATTTCTATTTATCTACCCCCATGCTAAATAAAAGTTGAAGTAAAAGTCATATATTAGTTTATGTTTTTGCGATATTTGACATTTTCCGAATTTAATGATTCTACCCTCAATGAACTTGATAATTGTAGGGGATTTGCATTAAAACATCTTATTAATTACACTTTTCGTTTATTTAGCCGCGCACTATTGAATAATGGCAATTTTTACATTTAAAGTTTTCTAAAATAGTTTTTTACTATGGCACAAGTAGTAGGTGGCCCTACTAGTAAGTATACCCATTTTATGCTTTTCAACCAATCATGGCTGAGTGAGCCTGGGATTTTGTGGTCAAGCATGAGTTTGATTCTCGACAGGTTGCAACCTGCTCCCTTTTCTCTCAGACAAGTTTCGATTTGTTCGTAGGCGATACCATTATCTGAGTATGTGTGTTTAGGTGTCTGTTAATGTTTCACCTGTGTGTTACTGTCGAGTTAGAACCTGTTTTGTGGGTGATACCATTGTTTACCATGTGCCTTTTTAGGATGTTTGGGGTGCTAACTACGTTTTTACACGCTTTGTATTAGCTTTACTTGTATGTAACCGACTCCTTAGAGCGCGATTTTGACCCACTTTAAACGGTTAGATTTCATTGAAACTTTGTAAACTTATCGAGGACCGATGACAACTTAATAATTAAAAAAAATGAGAAAAATGAAAAAAAAAATGGAAAAAAACACGTTTTTGTAGTTAGCAGAAGCTGTAGCAATTTCTCTGTTGGCACCGATGAAGTTGGTTCCGTTGTCACTCAGGATGATCTTCGGCGTTCTTCTTCTGGGGATCATTCTTCGTAGCGCGAGAATCATGGAGTCAGTTGATAGGGAGTTAGCCAGTTCTAGATGAATCGCTCTTGTGGTGAGGCACGTGAATAACGCTCCCCATCGTTTCTCCGTACGCCTTCCAATGGTGACGAGCATGGGTCCGAAGTAATCTACTCCTAGGCAGGTGAAAGGAGGGCTGGTCTTCGTTAGACGTTCAGGTGGCAGATCTCCTTGAGGTGTGAGCTGCGGCATTTTCTTCCGAATTCCACACTATCCGCAGTCTCGTGCTACTTTCTTCACCATGTTTCGTAGCGATGGTACCCAATATTTTTTCCGGACCTCATTCATCACGGTGTTGTGGTTCCCGTGATTGAAGGCATCATGGAGGTATTTCACTAGCAGCTGGGTTATTCGGTGATGTTTGTCCATTAGGATCGGATTCTTGTATGAAGCTATCAAGTACTTGGCTGCTCCGATGCGGATGGATAATCTGATGAGCAGTTCTTCTAATTTGATCGTGAAGTTATTCAAGTTGGATGTCAGATTGAGGTCTTCTTTCTTACGCAGGGCAGCTAATTCATCTGTGAAGCTGTATTCTTGCACTCTTATTATTACCAGTTGTTCCGCCTTTTCCACGTGGAGTGCAGACTTTGGTAAAAAGGCTGCTTCTTTTCTGCTTGGTCCCTTTTCTGAAGGTTGGATCCTCTGTTTCTGTATCTTTCTCCAGGCTGGGTCTTGTGTTCTCCTGGTGATGAGTTTTGTGATGTTCACGTTTTTCTTAATTTTTCACTTGAAGACGTCTACGGCTTGTATCTTGCTGTTGCGTGAAGTAGGCGTATCCAACTGAAGAATCTCTCTGGATCGGGCACGATGACAGGGACGACTTTTCTAACGCTTAACGTGATGGTGTAAGGATTTCCTCACCTGTGTCGGTAATGGAGTCTTTCTTCTCTTCTGTGGGTCAATTTTTGGGATATTCATGCACTAAGGCTAGGCCATTGCGCCATCGATGTGTTATGTTGAAGTTAGACGGGGTTTCTCTGATAGCATCGTCCGATACGTTGTGATTCGTTGGAACCCAGCGCCATTCTTTATGTTTTGTCAGCTGGTGTGCGACCAAGGGCTTGAATCGCCTAGGGTCTGATTTGATCTATGTCAGTGCATTTCTGGAGTCGGTTCAGAAGTATCTTCGGGTCGTAGTCAGATCCATTTCTTGGCTTGCACTATTGGCCAAGCGGCTTCTCAGTAGAAACGCTTGTAGTTCGAGTCGAGGTATTGAAGTTGGCTTGAGAGGTGACACTCTAGCTTTCGCCGTCAGCAGCTATACTTCCGCGCGATTGTTCGGATTTTGAGAGAGCCAGTATACCGCGCAAGCGTACGCTTTCTCGCTTGCATCGCAGAATGTGTGCAGCTCCCCCTCAGTCGCGTTGTATTTGAGGCAGCGAGGAAGTCGAAGATCTTCAAGCTTCCTTAGATCTTCAAGCCACTTTCTCCATCCCTCTTCTCTGGGTGGAGGTAATAAATATCTCGTCCCATTCTAGGCCGGACCTCCACAAGTTCTAGAGCATTACTTTGTGGGGTACATACCTACCTACACTGCCATTTATTTAATTATATTATTAACATAGCACACAAACACAAATATAATATTTATTAACATTTATCTTTTATATTCACATACACCGGCATTCGGATAATGTCGGGCTACCGGTATTCACTGGACTCGCGCACGCCAAACTAAGTCATCGTGACGTAGCCGGCGAGCGCCGCGGTGGGAGCGCGCGTTCAGTTACTTTCCTGCGACCTTCAGTCGATATGTGCCCACGCGCCGGTCGGCTACGCAAATATTTTGTCACACCTTTCTTCCGTTTATTGTTTACGCGATCAATGCTTATTAACGGGTAATATTGTGCCGTGACTATTGTGACTGTGTATGCCTATCATATCTTATAACTTTACTCCTTCTGACTGTTTACTGTGTTGTGTGTGTGTTGTGTTTCACAATATAACTGATTACCAAAGCAGACTGACTTTCTTTTATAACTCTGCCTACACACCTTTACAACCTACTATAACTTTTCCCTGTACGGTTATGGGTGACGCCAATCCTAATAGGTCGAAGACCGGCCACTGCGCTTGTAGCTTCTCTTTTCGTTGGTGCACGTCTTCCTTCCATGGCTTTGTCGGGAGTGTTGCGCAGACTCGGAGTGAAATGAAGGCTGTCTTCTTGGATGCTCCAATTGAGTCCCAGGGTTTTCTCCACTTGAACCTTAGGTTCTCCTAGTACGATGGAGTTTGTCTTGGTTTCTGCGTTGGTGAACTCTTTAACCGTTGAAGAGTCATTGCTCGCCCAGCCCTCAAGAGGAATCCCCCTTTCTTGTGGATCTCGTTCACATCTCTTGACACTTTGGTAGCTGTCGCCACGTCGGGGATACTTGCGATATAGTCGTCCATGTAATGATTTCGATTTATTGCTCTGAGGGCTTCTGGACAGCAATTATTGGCGAAGTCTTCTGCATTTCTGTTCTTCACATATATGGCGGTACACGGCGAACAGGCGGCTCCGAATATTAGGCCTAAAAATAGCTCATTTAATTAATTTTACGACCAGGTTCTTCCATCAACCACCAACAGAATCTAAGCCGTGGTTCGTAATCAGTGAGGATTAGTCCTTGTACTCTTAAAAATGGTACGGGTGCTGGCTTTCTTCGTGTAGTACTCTCCACGCATAACTGATGTATTCTTAAGTCCTGTGTGAATTGTCATTGAAGTATTCCAACACGCGTTCTTCAACGTTACCGGAGACCTGTGGCGTGTATCTATTTGACGAGGGCGAAACTGGCCTTGGTCCAATAAACGATAGTAGACCTCCAGGATGGTGTGGATATAAGGCATTTGTCGTTGGTCACCATACAGTTCACGGTACTGATTACATGCTGCAGCTAAACTTTCACCTGTCGTGTGCGCAGCCCTGTGTGCAGTGTACATAAACATATTTTACAAAATTTATTTTGTATGTGCAAAATTAAAATCGCTCAATTTTTTTTTCCTTTTTTTTCAATAATTTTGTTTTTTGATATCGAGCAAGTACACGAAATTCTTAAAGTTAATTGTTAACACCTTATATACTATTTATATTTAACTATCATATATCTTAGACCCGAAATCACCAAAATCTGTTAATGCTTCACGGGACATATTAAATATCCCCTGAAGCATTGGACGTATTGCCTCACTGTTAAGAACTGTCTGTCAAAATACTTAGTATATAGAATTTGGTAAAAATCAATATTTGTATATCAAATCGTGCGTGTCTCAAAATCACGCTTTTTCTTTAGCGAAAGCGACAACCATGTGAGTGTGGCGCACCTGAGCAGAGCACAAACAGGGAGTATAAACTACGGAGCAGATAGTATCAGGAAAAAAGGAAATGATCCATTATCTGAAACAAAATTGCTCAGCGAACACAATGCACAGAAGATAAGTACAAGAAAAACGAACAATGGCGAATCTGTCGTAGTCATAAGTAACTTGGACACTGACCATGATATAACAACGGTGGTAGACCAACTTCTATCGAAGAATGAATTTTCTGACGCTTCCTCGATATTTGTGGTAGTGCCCACCTCAGACGATAATGACTCAGATCTCTCGCCAGACTCCTCGACTGTATGCATCCAGTTATCTAAACACTACCCTGATTGGAAACAAAAGCAATGTCACATCGAAGAACCGGGTAAGCATTTACCTTGTATTAAATCATTTTAATTTACTGCCCCTAACAACTATCCCTGCCTTGTTGCCCAATTAAGGGTTAGCGCGTGCTGCGGTGCGGTAAAATGCAGTGCGTTATTTCTGCCGTATGGTATAGCAAACGCAATCAAGGGTCCGTGCACAGGCGGGGAACAAGACGTTTTTTTTTAACAAAAACAAGTTGAGACTCAACTAGAATTGAATAAGATGTATATTCAATTCTAGTTGAGTCTCAACTTGTTTAGGTAAACAATCGTGGTAAAAATTAACCATTCCAATGAAACGTCGAAGATCTTGAAATATTTCTGGTTTCGCGTAGTTGGAGATTATTTGAATGCGCTCAGCAGTGGGTGTTATACCCTTTTCTGTATCTTCTTAGCCCAGGAAATCTAGCATCTTTTGACCAAATAGGCACTTTTCTAGGTTGATTCAGATTCTGTAGTCAGACAAACGTTTCAAAATAAGCCGCAAATGTTTTCATGCTCCTCTGGGGTTTTAGACTACACAAGTACGTCATCAATAACGCAGTAGCAGGAGTAATCCAGGTTTTTCAAAACTTCATGCATAAATCGTTGAAATGTCTGTGGCGCGTTACACAAATCAAATAGCATACAACGAAACTCAAATAGACCGAAAGGTGTCGTTATTGCCGTCTTTTCTACGTCGTTTTCTGCAATAATCGGTATCCAAAAAAAACTTTCTTCAGGTCTATCTTTAGGCCATCTAATTGGTAGGTGAAGTCTTGAAGCCTTGGTATTGGGTAGCGGTCTGGAGCCATTACTGAGTTCAGGCGACGATAATCACCACATATGCGAGGGCTCCCATCTTTTTTTGATACAACGTGCATCGGGCTGGCCCACGGACTTTTGAATGTTTGACATATGGCCATTGACATCATTGCTTGTAACTATAACGGTGTCCTGGTTTGACTACATACAGCGTAGTATCTTGTGTAGTAGTTATCGTCATCGTGTTAACTGAAAGCTCGGCCAGACTGTCAACGAGTTTCTTGCTGTGTAGGTCCACAAAAAGTTGATGGTGCTTGAGGAAGTCGGCACCAAGAAATAACGTCTTCACATCCGCTATTATGATTTATTTTTCGTTGTATTGAATTTACCGCCAGAACGCTTCTTAGGATGACTTTTTTATCACGTGATCACACGTGACGTCAGCTTTGTGTAAACGACACCGGCACAAATACTTTGTGTGGCGGAGTTTTAGATGTATTTGTGCACAGACGTACCGTGCACCAGTAATACACTTTTTGTCCATTGAAAATCGTGTTAAATATACACTTGATTACAACTACTTTAGTTTACACAAAGTTGACGTCACGTGTGGTCACGTGATAAAAAGTCAACTTACGGAGTGTTTTGGCGGTAAACTCAAAACAACGAAAATATATTTGATATAAATCGTTTTCAATTGAAAAATGTATATCAATCAATTTTTTTTTGTCCCAATCTTCAAATTAAAATAGTTTTTAATAAATTGGAAAACACCCTATTCGATTTAATTTCTTACTAAGTATGGCAACCAGAGTCTCGGTTTTGCCCGAACAATTCTTCCAATGTCAGTAGCGTAAAATAACGGCCCGCCTTAGTAGTCTTTTTCCTGAGATTTTCTATATTTTTTATTTAACTAAATACATATAAACACGGCTACACATCAAACTATACATTTCCCGTTTACGCTGATCTCGCACTGTACGCAAATCCTTTACAATTCGAGATTAACGTATACAGGAAATGTATAGCTTGATGTGTAGCCGTGTGTACAAAGATCTGACCACTACGATTTTACAGTACGATTGTACAGTAATACGATGTTTTGATCCGATCGTCACTACCTTTATTAATTTACAGTAGTGGATCGTATATTGTTGAATCGATGTGAATATCAATCAAATCTCGTTGTACCGACCCACTTGACTATCGATACACATTCACATTTCAAATCGTTAGGAACGTCACATTATGACAACAATGGAAAAACTATTCGCTTTTCTTTTTGCTTATTTTTTTTCTTTTTGGTTTACTATAGTATTCGTTTTCCTATGTTAACATCATTGGAGCCGAGAAACCGAGATAATCGCGAAAAACTGTTTTTTTTTTACCTTGAATAACTTACGACGCAGTAACCAGATTTTATGAGACTATTGAGATAACTTTTAGAACGCCAAAATGAATATAAATACGAAAATTTTGCTTATTATTTCTCATTCCGAGGTTGATCGCTAATTTTACTGGACTAAAAACTTATCGGCATGCAAAAAAGAACTTATTTTTTATTTGCGCTTGCGGCCACTAAATAACTTTACGCCGGGCTCTGAGACTCGAGGTCGCCTTTTAGGCTAACGAAATGCAGCTGAATATCAGTAATTCAAATGGAGTAACTGCATTTCTGATATCCACAACCCAGGTTATCGGTAAAACAATTCCCCTTGGTAGGACTGGTTGTTAGCTATTTATACTTCTGACGATACTCAAAAGCCTGAAAGTCTCGACTCGACAGTCGTTACGGGTGAAACGACTGTTAAAGGTCTACAAACAATAGCCTGACAAACGGCATGTGATTTCCGAGGAATGCATTCGGAGATATTCAAGTATGAAAAGCCAAGATCTGTGTGTTTGAGCAAATTTTGCCTCATTCCGAGGTTAGATTCTTATTAAGGCCTAGCGAGCACTGCTGCACGTTTTTTCACCACAAATCCTGTGAAATATGAAATGTCATAGAAGTACGCGCACTGCGATAAACCGCAGAACCTCTCACCATGCTCTTTCTAACCTATCCTAACCCATTTGGTTGGGGTACCCTAGCTTAATTAAAGGCTAGAAAGTTAAAAAGACGCTAAATTATTTAAAAAGTATAGCAGCATCATAATAACCCCAGAAAGTGTTTAGAGGTTTATTATTTAAACAGCGAACTTCATTTGATGGTCAATAACGTTTTAGAGGATCAGTTAAATATTTTCCTATTTACAATTAAAAAAATCTACAATCACTCCAGTTATATTCAGGTAAATACTGGTTACTCCTACAATTAAGATGACTTCAGAATTGTGGACAAAGGGCTTTAAACCTATTGGCCCTCCTTGGTCCGCCATTTTTTGTATTTTTTATAATAGCGTTTCACGATAATACCCATGTATATAAGGTGTAAAAAAATTAACTGCAAGAAAATTAAGTACTTGTTTAGAATTATAAATAAAAAAGAATTGCGAAAAAAAGATTTCAAAATAACAACCCGTTTCAGAGCTAAGCGATATTTTCACTTCGCACAAAATTATTGAATATGCGCACTGTACACCGCACGCGCGCCGGCGACGGCGGCCTAAGCCTCCGCGACCGGCCGCCGCGCGCGCCGCTCTGCACGCGTGGGTCGTTCACCCCTGCAGTACGACACGCGACGGCGCAAATTTGAAACAGCTGATTCTAATTTTTCGCCATTGAGGCGTTCCAGGAAAACTGGTCCGAGTACTGTCTGCCCTATGATACCAGCCCATACGTTCACTGAGAATCTATGTTGAAAATGGTCAGGGACCACAGCACGCGGGTTTTCGTACGACCACCAGTGAGCATTGTGGATATTAAATAACCCTACTCTACTAAAAGTTGACTCGTCTGTCCAAAGAATATTACGAGGTTCTTCCACCAACCATCTACAGAACCTTAACCTTGGCTCGTAATCTGCGGTAATAAGTTCCTGTACTCTTAAAAAGTGGTATGGATGTTGACCTTCTTCATGCAGCACATTCCACGCAGTAGCGTGACTTATCCCTAGGTCCCGACCTGCGTCACGTGTGCTCGCATGTGGATTTTCACTGAAATAGTCCAGCACTCGGTCTTCAATGTCCCCGGAGAGCCGTGGCCTACCAGCATCTGCTTGATGAGGACGAAACTGGCCATAGTCTAATAACCGCTGGTAGACTCCTAGGATTGTTTGGACAGCAGGCACTCGTCGTTGCTCACCAAACAGTTCACGGTAACGGTTACGAGCCGCAGCTAAACTTTCACCAGTTGTAATGTAACACTATCATATCCAAGTACTCTCGATTGGAATACGTAAAAGGCATTATTGAAGTATTCGCGAACGTACGTATTTGCCGTAATAAATCAGAGAAATACACCCTAGTCGCGCGACGGATATCGGACGACTGAACGGGGCGCGAAGGGCAGTGTGACCATCTCATAAATGGCGAATCTGCCACAGACTGGGCAAAAAATCTGCCAAAATCTGCCACACTTGGCGCTACAAATGCCAAAAATATGCCTTCATGGAAACGGAAAAAAACACACAACGAATTCAACAAAATTTCTTTAATAAACAAAAATATTTTACAATTTTCTTATGCATTATTATACCTATGCACTACTTACTCTACGTATCAGCATTTGCCTCCAAATTTTCGTCATTTTCGGTGTACATAGATTTTGACGACATCTTTTTGATCATGTTTTTAGTTGCTTTAAAGGAGACACAGTCTCCGTGTTCCTTAATCCCCTCTTTTGTTGTAATTAAAGCTGACACATGTTGATTTAGGAACCTATTTCTTATTTTTGTTTTATTTAAATTCACCTGAGAGAAGATTCTTTCGCACGAAGCGTTGGACATTGGCAAACATAATAACGCTTTCGCGAAATTCGTAATGTTTGGATATTTTATAGCCCCATTCGCGTCCAGGATTTTTCCAATCGCTCCCCAAAATTTGTCTACACTCAAAATTGTGCTGGTGGTGCTACTTCCACCTGATTCTAACAAGTCTTTTACACTTTCATCAAATTTAATTTGTCGAAGTTCGTCATCAACTTTTTGAATGTTGTTTTCGTCTACTATGTTGGGAAAATTCTTTGCAACGTTTAAAGTTGACGCAAAATCTTTGTAAACTACATGCTGTGGATCCAAGAACTGCAAATCTTTGAAAATATTGCTCAGTGGCAACCGTGTCTTTAATTGAGTACACAGTTCAGTCAGAAAAGTTTGCATTCTTTGAAGGAATGATTGGATTCCAGGTTTCAAACTCACGTCTACGGATAAGCGATCGATTTCAGTGCTCACATTAACGCCTAAATACATATCTTTCAGGGAAAAAAAGTTCACAATGGATTTTGGATCAATTGCAAGTGGATCTGTAGTTTTCAAATAATTTCCTTTCATATAACAACTTAAAAGGCACGTATACACTTCAGAAATGTCTTTGAATGCTGTGTGGACTGTTGTGTAATCTCCTTGAAATATAGTGTTTAGTTTGTTGACAATTTGCAATATATAATCCAGGGCATAAAAATACAGTTTATATATCTTGTCATTCAAACTATTGAACAAGAATTCTGATGAAATATTTCTGTCTTCCAAAAACTGCGACTGAAAAAAAAGTTTAAGGGCATCCCATTGCTCTAAAATTCTTTTGATGCAAGCGTGCAAACATAGCCAACGAATTTCGTAATGCCTTAATATTTTATGCTTTTCAGTGCCAATAAAATCTTGGTATTCTACAAATTCTCTTTGTCTTTTGCTACTATGTGAAAAGTATCCGTAAACTTCCTGTACTATTTGGTTAATAGCCCGTGGTATGGTGTTTTTACTAGCGTGCGATACACACAAAGCGGTAGAATGGCAGACACATTTAATAAACATGCAATGTGGATTTAAATGTTTTATTTTGGCAACAATACCACCTTGTTCCCCGAACATGACGTTAGTGGTATCAGCCCCAAAACCAATAGCATCTTTAATATTAAGGTTAGCATTAGTCAAAGCCCCGGAAAGTGCATTAAACAATGATTGCGCATCAGCCCCGTTCAAGTCAACCAAAGTTAAAAATTTAGTTTTTACTTGGAGATCTTTTTCAGAATAATATTTGGTTACAACTGCAAGCATCGAAGTGGTTGTAACATCTGTGGTCTCATCAATTATTAAAGAAAACATCGGTTTACGTGTTTTCATATTTTCACACGATTTTAAATCGGCGAGCATCTCCTCTTCTAAATTAGGCTTCAACACATTATACGTTACCGCTGCTGCTTTAGTCCTCTTGCAGGAAAATTGTTTGGCGATTTCAGAATCGTGGAAGCTTTTTGATATTATGTCGCTCAAATGGTCCATTAAGCGAAAAGGTAAATTGTGTTCCACTAGCATAGCACAAAAATTTAGTTCCGCCTTTTTGACTTCCTCTTCTAATGGAGTTTTCTTAAAAAACTGTTGAACCTGAAACAGTTTAATAAAAAAAAAATACTTTTAAAAAAATCTCTGAAGTATCTGATTATATATATATGTATATACTTATTATAAAGTACTTACCGATGATTGGCCACTATACCCAGTTATGTTCTTTTTATGTTTCTGAGATGATCCATGCTCTTTTAAAGAAGACAATCTGGTAATTAATTTACAATTGCAAGCTTTACAGAATGCAACGTCCTGGTCATCCTTAGCCCTAGACAACCAGGAAGAAAGCAAGGGATCTTGCTCCCACTCAGGTCGATAAGAACGCTCGTATTTTCTCTTCATAATAAACTATTTGTTGCAAAGAACCGCACACGATATACATCAAAAGAGAATGAACTTGAATGAAGTAAAATCATAATTTGATTGGAAACCAAATCAATAAAGAAGATAAGAATATGAACACTATTCTCGTTTGATTACAGTTCATAATCACATGACGCACTTGTTTAAAAACAGAATAAGCGGGAAATGCCCGTATAATTTCCCTATGAAACAGAAGTTGCCAGTTCGTTAAAATCATTTGTTTATAAAATCTGATGTAATTACTAAAAAAAAGACGAATTCATTGGAAATTTAAATTAGGTAGTGTGTATTTTCTTGAAATCTTTTAAATCTGCCAAAATCTGCCACATTTTCAAATCGTCAGTATGATCTGCCACAGACAAAATTTAGGCGCGAAATCTGCCAAAATGGCAGAAATCTGCCACAAATGGTCACACTGGCGAAGGGCATAAAGCGGGCTGCGGGAGGGAATAGTAGCGGGCGGCGGGGGTACGACGCTCGCGCGCGGTATTGGAGCGAGCCGCTAGCGCAGCCCTGCGTACAGTGCACAAAAAATATGATACTAAATTGTTTTATTAATGTGAAAATATAGAAAGTGCTCAAAAAAAATTTTTTTTTTTTGTAATGTGTTTGTTTTTCGATGTCGAGTATGTGGACGAAGTTCTTGCAGTTAATTTTTTTACACCTTATATAGTTATAGGACATACAGAGGAACAAAAAATGTAACGACATGATATCTTAAAGTGTCACATAACAAGATAACAAACCGAGATACAAAAAAGTTCGAAACCCATTCTCTTAGCCCTGTTGGTGAGGTTAAAAATGTAACAGATAAAATCACGCAGACAACACTAAATACATTTAACAATATTTAAAAAAAATGTATTACAGAAATATTGTCTAGATGGAATTCATCGAGCACACGCGGCTTGAAAATATTTGCGATCGACAACAAGTATTGCATGGAAGGGATGCAGAAGAACGTTGCATCTTTTCACGAGAGTGAAAGCATATACCACCATACACTACAAAATTCCTGCTCACACGAAGAAAAAGAAGAAAGAAAAAATAAACATTGTCAAATTTCTACATCCAACCAAAATATAAAATTGTATCATAGCGTTAGCACTGACACTATGTCGGACCGGCCATGTTGCTGTACTCCTAAGATATACGGAAACCATAATAATATGCCAGAACATCGATGTGCAGCAAATATAGTTTCTGATCTGGATATGCATTTCCGTTTAAACCAAGGTACGTACTTACCCACGCTGTTTTAAATCACTTTGAACCACTAAATACCAAATAAAATTCGGTTCATCCTTAATTTTGTGGTCAGCTACTATCATATAGGTAGAAAACCTATTGCTCCAATAAAGGACTGCCCCTTAAGTTTAGCTAAAATAAATAAATTAAATTATAAATATAAATAAATAAATCCTATTAATATTATAAACGCAAAAGTTTGTAAGTTTGGATGGATGGATGGATGTTTGTTACTCTTTTACGCAGAACTACTCAATGGATTTGGATGAAATTTGGCACACAGATAGATTATAACCTAGATTAACACATAGGATACTTTTTATCCTGGTGGTACGTTCCCGCGGGATAATTTCCGACTTCCACGCGGGCGAAACCGCGGGCGGAAGCTAGTTATAAATAAAATTAAAGGTCTTACACACATCATTATATATTAAAGCAAGGTCTACATACATAATTATAAATTAAAGCATGGTCTACATACATCATACTGCTCTCTCGACTTTCACGATGACTACTAGTACATCAATCTATTTGTGATTTTTGTGCCGTCCAATGACCTTATAATACAGGGTGCAATTAAAGTCATGGGCGTTATTTAAAACTAAGACACTACTCATGATACTATTTACATTAGGACTACTTTCACGCAAATTAAAATAAATATTAATGCAAGTATGGAAAACCATAATGATGTAGTAAGTCATACAAAGTAGGAAATAGTTGCGCATTGCCATACTGAATACTGCTGTTGGAAGACTACGGCAGTACGGTGGCGGCGCGGCGTACGCATTATTGCGGGTGAACTATTTCACCCCGCCCGACTCACGTGACTTATGTAGTTGCTAACGATTTGATTCCTAATTCATACCAACTTTGCTTTCATAGTTTGCCGGCTTAGGACGGTCAAAACTAGCTATGTTAACTAATACACATTTAAACAAAAGCTTATTATTTTCAGAGTATTAGTCACTCGGAAAATAATAAGCTTTTGTTTAAACTTAAAAGTCGACTAAATGTTTGCAACAAATAAAATAACTTGCCAGCGATTAAATATTTTCGCGACTATTATATTATGTAAGGTTCAAAATTTGATTAAAGGTGTTATAAAAACTAAAAACTAGCAGCTGCGTTTAGGTAGCAAATAAACTATACCAGTCAAATAAAATATTAGGCGAGGAGCTATAAATAATGACTTGGCGACTAATAATGTTAGTAGGGTGGCAAAGATAATATATTACCAGTCTAGTTAGAGTAGGTTATAATTTTTTTTTAATGGTTAGGTTAGGTTAGGTTAAAACTGTGACTTCCTACGCACGAGCCGAGCGAGCGAAGCGAGCGGTGCCGCGGCAGTGGCCGGCGTGTGCCAGAAACGACTAGATTATATAGAAAATCTAAACCTGCCCTAATAATACAATAATAATATATTATTTATGAATGCCCATTTTCTATTTTATTTTCGCCATTAAGTTTCCGCTTAGATATTAATTCTGTTCCCAAAAGAAAAACTTGATGCTAGTTTAAATTAAAACGGAGCTTATTACTGATATATTAATATGCTACCTATTACTTATTACGATACTCCTTATTAGCTGCCAACCCATTATATATGGTACCCACTCTATTTTTTTTTTAAACCTATATTCATTTTACTTAGTTGCCGCATTAAATACATGCCTTAAACAAATAAAATGATTAACTGTGTAAAATTAATGTCCATATATGTTACAATAATTGGTGAGGAATTACTATGTGTATTTACAATAATTTTAACTAACTTACTTGCACTTTCATGTATTTTAAAGACGTTCAAAATGTCCACTGACTATCAATACACAACTGGGCCCAATGTCTGTGATTGTCTTTCCCTCTTGCCAACACAAATTCCTGTGATTTAACTCATTCGAATACTGTTGGTTTGTACTTATTATTTTATTTTATTTTATCTATACAGGTACAATAAACAGCTACAATATGTGTTGAAACAAAATATAAAATAATACAAAATATGAATAATACTCCAGCCCACATTATTCGCATAATAACAAAATAAAATTCATAATGACAATGAGTGCCACTAGATGGGTAATATAATAATATAATTAAAAACATCAAAGTTATAGAAATAATTAATTACATCGTGCAAAATAGAAATTCCAATTGATTAATTGCTTGGCAAAAGAGAAATAATTAAATTTACACTAAAAAGTAACAAAAAATTATTATAGACTAGCTTATATTCTTAATAACATTATTGGATAATAATAAAATTCATAACATAACATTTCAATTTGGATTTTGAGCATACAAAAATATCAATATTAACAAAATTACTATTATAAGATTCAACCATTCGACGGATAAGGCAGCGCATACCAGAATTAGTTCGACAGGTATTGACTGCAAATAGGGTTCCTGCACGGATACTACGTATATTAACAGTGCGTGGAACTACATAATAGTTTGCTCCTGAGATCGATACAGTCAAAATCACCATGAACAATGACATATAGTACAGAAGCCTCTAGATACTAGGTTGACCTGCCTATATTTATCAAGTAATTGTGAGTATGACAAATAAGTTTTGTGGCATCTGTAATGCATGGCTCGCAGAAACTTACGCTGGACTTTTTCAATCTCGTCTGTGTATTTCTGGTAAAACGGGTTCTAGATAGAGACGGCATATTCTAATTGTGACCGCACAAGAGTCTTATATAGGTAAAGGTATGTAGAGATCCGCTTGAAATCGGTGGCCGATCTCATAACGAAACCATACATCATAAATGCTTTATTTACAATCTTTTCTACATGTTGGTTGAGGGACAGCTTATCATCAATTAATACACTAAGATCTCTCACAGTAGATACATATGAGTGTTTAAAATAAATAACTCTTTTATTATTAGTGAAATTGATGCAATGCACTTGGAGCGACTAAGGTGTAGCTTATTGTTTAGACAGTAGTCAGCGAGACTGTCGAGATCTTGTTGGAACAGTCGACAATCCTCAAAAGTCTGTATAGACCTATAAGCTTTTGAGTCATCAACATATACAAGAAACTTAGTGTTTTTAAAACATTTGCTTATGTCATTATTATAGAGAATAAACAATAGCGATCCCAAGATTGAACCTTGTGGAACACCCGAGCTTATATATATATGCACAGCATCAGACTGATGACCATTCACAACAATCTTTTGTGTTCTATTTTTAATAAAGGATGAGAACCAGCGAAGAAAATTATAGCTTGCCCATTACGTGATCGAGGCATTGTGTGCACAGTTAATGCACTAGCATTTAATGGACTGCAATCCAAGGGTATAGTACGTGCGTAGTAAGGCGCGTCCGGCGGTAACGTCACGAGATCAATCGAAAATCAAGACTATGCGTCATTATAACTGCGCAGTCGTTATGACACTGGTTTGGGAGGCCACCCCGCGCGAGGTTTGCGCAGTATGCGTTTATGAAGTATTTTCTTTTTTGGGTCTTTGTAATATGACTTACTACATTATTATGGTTTTCCATATTTGCATTAATAAAACTTTTGATTTACGTAATAGTAGTTCTAACGCAAATAGTTTCATGAGTAGAATCTTAGTTAATAATAATGCCCATGAGTACAATTGCAACCTGTATACACGCATGCACCGTGTCGCGTGTACAAGATATTATTAAGAATAAAATCCGCTTTACAGATGAGGTTATTACGTGGGGTTCTAACGTGGTCTAAAGGCAATCTAGACTAAGCTGAAAAAAACATTGATTTAGCCACTGTAATATAGCATTGTTGATCATTTTACTTCTTCATATCTCATAAGTGTCCATTTTTTTAGGCCTGCACTGCGACGGGTACCACCGGGCACCCAAAATGAACGTAACGCGGCAAGCATCTTTTGTGTCCATCAACAGAGCTCCAATGGCAGTGACTCCGTGTGCAATACCTCCGTGTCTCGGACATCCTGGCTGTCATCATCCATCAGCTATGCTCCAAACTCCTTATGGCACAACCAGCTCTGAAACGAGAAAACCTGCTTGTAGACCGAACAAGTCACAGAGCACAGAACCTGAACCTGTTTTGGATCAGATGCAGTCAGAGTCATGTCAGTGCAGTCCAGAAAAATTGAAAGAAATATTAGAAAAAGTATTTAAAGGAAAAGCAACGAATTTTAAGTCAGCAGGATGTGGCGCTGCTGCTGATAACCCACCAACCAACCAAGCAACCATCACCAATAAGCCTCTTGAACGTGTTATTAGTGATTCAGGTAAATATTTTTTATTTTTCCTATGACTACCGATTGTCGATTCTCGCTCTGCAGACCGATTTGATGATTTTAATACATTTTTAAAATATTATAAATTTCGCACATAAGTCCATTCGCGCAAAAGTACAGTCACGCAAATGTCCATTCGCGCAAATATTGTAAGTGTCTTTCGCGCAAGTGTCGTAATACCATCCCATACCTGTCCAGCGACTTCACTGCCCTCTTCGGTTAGTGTTTCCGTCATCTTGGCGGGTGATCTTAATGCCACACATCCTTCTTGGAACTGTAACACGATCTCTACCAGAGGTAGGATCGTGTTCAAGCTAGGAGCTTCCCTCAACTTCGATGTCATCGCTCCAATGAAAATAAACTTTTTTCCTGGCAATCCTATCCAGCTTGCCGATGTTTTTGGTGTAGCACTGCTCTAGAATGTAAACCTCTGTTTACAGTTTATTAAGAGGTTCCACGAGCTTAATTCCGACCCCCGCCTCATAGTCATACACTTAGCTCCCTACTCGGGTCCGAGCGTTCTGAGCCAGCCGCCTCAGACCGAAATGATAACCAACTGGAGGAAAGTAAGCGAAAGACTGAAATCCACCACGTCGCATCACTTGGACACCACCCCTGATCACATACTCACAGTCATTCATTGTCATCAAGGACACGGTGGCTGCGATCGGCTCATTTACTGTTCCCAGGAAGTTCGAGTGATCGAAAACCATCGCTCGGAACTACCCGCTGACGTACGTGAACTGATTTTCATGCAAAGCGAATAAAGCCCACATGCGCCATTTACAGCATGCTCATGAAACGCATTTCCTAGCGTTTCTTAGAGCACCCCAATCTCCTCTAATTGTGGCAGCCTCCGGCTACACTCCCTCCCGCATTAGTAGGATACCGGTGTTATTTTAATTTTGAATGAGACGCAGTTTTTGGAAAGTCATGTTTGTCGCAAACATTGGTCAGAAGTCAACAATTTATTTTCATTCAATTTTATACCGCACCGTTCAGGCTTCCCTCCTCAGCTACAGCCTCGCCGGCCACCGCTCTTTTACACTGGTTTCGTGCGCGCAGCATAAAGTCGCGCGCTGCGCTATTACTAAATATGCAAAGCGATCAGGCGGCGCCACACGTGTTGTTGTACTTTGACGCTTTTTATTTATTTCTTTTTCATTTAGTGTTATCACAAAAAGTGTTCAACATTGCACATCGTGTCTGTTTCGGTGTCAATTAGCTTTTAAATATAATGTTATCATTTTCAGATGATGATGAAGATTGTGAACAGTGTTCACATCCAAAGTACATAAATGAACACCAAATAAAATGTGCATGTAGTGGTAAGAGCAGAACGATTAAAATTCGACCTTCATGCCCACGCAAACAGCGTCAGCCACCAGTGTCAAAGACAGCAGCTGGACCAAGGTCAGGAACGAGATCGAAGGGCTGGCAGTGCTGTTGTTGTGACGATTCCACGATAAAAGGTGGCCCGGAGCGAGAAGTGCTAGTATCCACTGGAAGATTGTCCCAAATGGAACCAGAAGGAACTTGCTGTCAAGCAAGCCATAGTACGGCACCTACTTCTACTGCCGCAAAAAAACCTTGTAAGGATTATGCCTGCGTAAAAAGTAATCATAGTAAAAAGAATATAAGAATATAATTTGTGAATGTCCTCCTTCGGAGCCAAAACTTGAACTCAAACTAAAACACTACCTGCACCAAAGTTACCAATGGGTTGATGTAAAGCAAGTTACGAGACAGAAATCAAATATGTTAAGACACAGTTAGTATCAGTATTTTAAAAGAAATTACTGCCGGTACAACCTGAGCCCAAATTTACAGTGGAAGACGCAGTTAGGTACGCCGCCGAAACCCAAACACCGTTCGTGTAACGATGATAACAATATACCAGAAAATAAAAATAATGGAGACTGCGAATGTCCACACGGTTCACCCAAATACGGTGTTCCTCCCTCGGGTATAACTCTGTTGCGTGTTCCTCCCACGCGTGTTCCCATTCCACCACCTGTGGAGCGTGAGTATGAGGCTCCCTCCGGAAGTCAAGAGTCAAGTTTTCTGTAGGAGGCAAAAGTTCTAGATCTAAGGGTCTTAGCGGTGTCTGTTGCTTCGATATGATTCAAGACAAGAACAATTCAAGTACTAAACATTCCAAATTAATAGTTATAAAGAAACTTGGTAAATATTTTGTATTCATGACAGTACAGTTAGGTATTAGTGTAAAAAAAATTCACCGTTTTGTGTATTTTTTAAACGGTCAAGTTTTCTCATAACTAATTATTAGTAAGTAAACAAGATTTGGAAACAATTTTGTCTTCATCCTGATCCTTACACCCTAGCAACGTCTGTCGGTCTGTTGGTGCGCTTCTTACTTCGTCATTTTTGATCTAATAGTAATTGGATTCTATTACCTAGCCAATAATCATAACACTGCAGTTAGTAATTTCGTTTGGAAGTACTAGGTAAACTACAGCAAAACGGAACGGAACTTTACCAAAGGCGACGCATAACACTGTGCCGATTGAATACTTCTTTTCGTGTCGGCATTAGGGCAAGCCGTTCCACATCGCAACGTATTGCATTTTTGCAAGGGTATTTTTACCCTTAGAACTAAACGGCTTTTACAATGCGTTCCGATGCAGCGCGGCCCGTACTAATGTACGCGAACGTCATAGCTTGGGGTGGAAACAGCACAAAGGGAATCACCAATTTCGGCAAAGCGTGGACAATAAGCCCGGTAATAATTATTTTTACTAAACAATATTATTAATTCTGAAAGAAATACTTTTTCACATCACATAGTAGCCAGGTACACTTACAAAAAGTCGAAATAAAGAGTATATAAACTAGATCCACCAGTTCAAAAGCATAGCCATTTGTTTGACGCAGTGTTACCAGCACGGAAATAAAACATCTATTTCTGTCTGTAATTGATTCGATTATCAATTATGGTAACCAGAAAAAAGTTTTCAAAATGAGTACTGATCGATACTGTGTGAGAAGATTATGCTCATTTACACTAGTTTTAAAAATAAAACAATCAAATACGTAAATTAAAACATATTCTTTTAGATTAGAATAACGGTTCTATAGATCGATTATTGTCAGATTATTATTTTTTTCCTAGGAACTCTTTCTTTCTTTCTGCGACACGCTTTGCAGGCGTCTATAGCATTCTCTGTCTACGATTCCCTGTCTACGCCCCTTTCAGACTTTTTTAACGGCCGCTAATGTCAATTGATCAATGAAAAATAAGAAACATGACATCTGGAGTTTGGTGGGTAAACAAAACTTGGCAGCCATTTCATCTTGTTTGTCAAATTGTCAAACAAATAAAAATAATAACTATAAAGAAATCCATTATTAAAAAAAGTATTAAGAAATAAAAACAAAACAAATAACATTAACAAGTAACAATTTTAACAGAATTAGCTGAATTAAACTCTGAAAGCGCATCAACGTCGAGAAAGCTGGAGTTGACAATGGCCAAATGTCGACAGTATTTAACATTTGTTTGACAATTTGACAAACAAGATAGATGGCTGCCAAGTTTTGTTTACCCACCAACAAGGAACATATATACCAAACTCCAGATGTCTCTGTTGTCTATGGAAATTTATGACTTTTCTAACTGTCTCCCCCCGGTTTGAATCCCCATTAATGCGGACGAACCATAAGCTTGCTCAGTAAGCTGCTTTTATTCTTTTAATTCTTTCGATATATGTATATAGTTTCTTCCTTAGACTGATTACGGCGAGGTGCTTATCGGCTGGTAGCTGCAGTGCAGTGCTGATGATATTGATGCTGTGATAAATCTATGGTGGCCGATCAACTCCAGCTTGGATTTTTGAAATTCACCTTCCGACAGAGATAAGCTGGTGAATTTCGTCCGACCGTTCATCGGTCGTGTCAGGAAAGAAGTTCCGACACGGTCGTCAATCATGAATACTCATGACTGAAAGAAATGAAGAACGAAAACATATTTTTTCGACGTACAACGCTAGGCCAGCTCAAGGGGCTATCACTGTCTTGCAGTCGACAGTAAAAACCAACCAATAACAAGTCATAAATCTTAGGGATATAGAAGTACGACAGCATATATTATGTACAGTCACGGACTTTAATTGATAAGCCACTTGCCACAGTTCCTATTTTAGCCATGTAATGCAAATCGGGCTTAGTCGGTTATACTCGTACATGTCCAGAGTTACGACCCAAAGTCAACCAACTTCAGGGCTAGCAACCGTAACCTAGCAACAATTGTTTTAGCGTAGCGATGGTAACGTTATGATTAGTCATTTCGACATCGGAAAAACTCGCACCCACGATTTTATCCGAACGCGTAGCGTCCAAGAGACGTTCATGACAAATATGAGAACTGTTGGTTATAAACATATTAATTTTGGTGAATCGTAGCCGTAACTATTTAGTTACGGCTACGATTCACCAAAATTCGAAATTATCGTCTCTGACATTTCAACTGTCACTGTCTTTGGATAGGTTTTCAGAAATAACGAGTATTTAATGAGCTCTTATTCAAAGGAAGTCAGTATCAAATAGATACACTTATGCAACAGTGTATTGATTTATCATTGACGATTTATTAGTCAACCTCTATGGATAAGACTATTTCCGATTATAAGTAATTTGTCATCTTGTTTACGAGCATGCGGTTTAAGTTCGTGTTTAATCGTGTAATCTCGTGAATGTATAAAACTGCAAAATTGGAAAGTTTAATAGTGGCTTATCAATTAAAGTCCGGGACTGTACATACGCCTGTAAGCATAACCGGTCTGCCTGAAGAATAATTTAGAGCAGGCGTGCTTGAAAGTCTGTATTAGGATTTGGCACGAAATCCTCATAAACGTTAATAACTGGGTCTTTCAGCCGTAAGTAATCGAATGCAAGCCATAAGCATCCCGGCCTCGTCCCCCTAGCATCGCCACACCGAACGACACAATTTTGCAATCGGTGAGATGAGACAGGGACGACATTCCCAACTACGTGAACTGTGTCATATGCGTCAAGCGTAGCTCCTTGTGTAACTTCTGCCGTGGCAACTCAGTCTGTATTACAGAACATTCCTCAAGTTAATGTTCTTGTAGACCACGTTTGCTTGGACGTAAAAATATCGCGGAAAATCGCGAACTGTACTTTCACCACTACATTTTGAACCAAGTTTTGAAAATTTTACAAAGTGCATCTCAGCGCGTTCAAACACACACTGCTCGATTTTCAACCGTCAGCATTTAGCAGTGCGTTGAAGATCTAGTGTGTGAAAAACCAACGCGATAATTTGTATGTCCATGCGTCCATGGACAAGGCTTAGTCGTCACCAGCTCTTAAGAAATGTCATCATAGATTGTAGATAATCCGCCGTCAGTAAAATCAAAATTATCAACCTGGCCATAACCATAACTGGCCATAACCTAATTTCTGATCGTCTTCCACATGACATTTGTAACGTTTTACTTTTCCTACCTATTTCTAATTCCATCCTAGAAGTCTTACCAATGAAATAAAACGAAAATCTTACCATGATTGCATAATTTACAAGGATTCATCATTCATACCCAGCTTCAGGAAAAACAGGCGTGATGTTATAATGTTATTTCATATTTAATTCATAACATGTCAGGTAAACTGAAACATATTTTACCCTAATTCTTATTGAATAGTTTTGTTAGATAAGTACCTATTCATCATCTACAGCTCGACATCATCCACTGCTGTTACTTGGTAGTTGGGTATATATTTTGGTACAAAATAATAACTTATATATCAGGATAACTCCTGATATTCAGCTGCAACCGTTTAGACTGGAACCCAACCCGACGTAGTTGGGTAAAGGCTAGGAGATGACGATATCTGGAAAACTTCTGAAGCTGCTCTTTTACTTACCAAAATACTTGTACGTGCCAAATTATCGAGACACCTTTGGCAAGAGGCCATTTCAAAGCAATTTATTCCGTTCTCGTCAAATACATTCAAGTAAAAGTACCTATAACTGTGAAGTACTAGGACCTCTTGCCAGCACACATACGATTATTGATGTGAAGTCACCTTTATTTCCACTCATTATTTCTGTTACCAGCTATCCATCGATCTTTTGGACCGTAGGCCCATAGCTCATAACTGAAGACACACTTCTATGATAGAAACGATGCCGATGGGACAATAAAGGTAAGGTTCAAACCACTTGCTTTAATGTACTGATTGATATGACTACATTTATTAATGTGCAAATCTAGTCGAGTGCAATTACTTATAATAAACTATTACTTTAGTAGACCAAATATATTAAAACACTAATTTTATGTAGTGGAAGGACTTCGATGGGGCTTTTTTTTGTTAAGTAAGTTAGGGTACTAAAGGTAAGTAGAGTGTAAATTAGACCTGTATCCATTCCACTAGTGCTACCTATGGGGCTCGTGGCTAAGTAATAACAGTCGCATGGGTTGATGGATCAGATTAAGCTACGCTTGCCGCGGTTGGTCCGTAGATGGGCTATGATCTTTACATACCTAGACCCTTTCGCGACTTGGAAAGGACGTTATGCTGTAGGTCCCGGCTGCCATTCGTGTATATTTGGCAGACGTAACGGATCGTCATAAGCCTGAAAATCTGACAAGCAGTCTCAGTGTTACCCAGTAACTGGGTTGTAGAAGTCAGATAGGCAGTCGCTCCACGTAAAATACTGCTATTCAGTTGCACATGGACGTAATAAAATCGCGGTGGATTTTTTTCGCGTACTGGATTTTAAACTCTCGGTTAACCTAGGGTTGAAAATCTAATAATAATAATAATAAACCACCGCGACCCAACCGTGTTGGTGAAGAGGATGATGACGGGGCTCTATTCGTGAGTTCCCAATGCAGTGCAAGATTGAGGAACGCTTTGGAGGATGCTTTCCGGGAGATACGCTCCACTCCGCCTGAACTTAGACAACGTTTACCTCGTTAGCACAAGAAAACAAGGCACTGGTGTGCTACACTCACAGCTATCAAAATGTTTTGACGATAGCAAAGATCTCGCTGATACCAACTCGATCTTGTACTGTGCAGCTGAAGTGTCATGTCGTTATAGCTCATGTTCCATTTCCTGACAGCGACAGAGCTCTACGACCAAAACCAGCCGTACCAGCTTGGCAGTGCAGAGCGTCGTATTGGTCAGGCAAGAGCAATCATCGGCAAGCGAATATGTTTCAAGGAGGGCAATGCTAGCCCTATACTAGCGTTTTGTAAGGCGAGCGTTCTCCGGGACTGATATTAGTTCTCGAGATTATATGACCTGCATCACAGAGCGCATCGTCTTCCTGAAGCAAAAAATATGTTCATCGGCAAACCGTACTCGCCGTTACAGGCAGAGAGTGCAGCGGTACACTCAGAATCGCACATTCCGAAGCGATGAAAGGTGGGTTTATCGAGCTTGGGAGCGATCGGACCAAGGTGTGGGTGACACGCACCTGTTGTTCGTTCTGGCGAAACATCTGGTTGGTGCCTGTCAGTCACACCGATGGTGATTGTACTAGAGAGATCGAGCGAGCGTGCGGTAAAATGCCAGAAATGGGGGCACTTACCTTCAGTCCCCAAGCTGTAGCACCTGCAGTCCGTCCGTTGCCTAACTGGAAATCTCCAAGGCCGGATGGGCAGCACAACTTTTGGATCAAATGGCCCCAAAGATGGCACGCTCGCTTGGTATCCCAGTATCAGTCGGCCTCGAAGTTAGGATCGCTGCTCCAGTTCTTAACAAGAGGGATTACTCACCTGGTCCATAAATCAGGTAGTACTGCGGAACCCAAAAATTATAGACCAATCACTTGTCTACCGACGGTCTATAAAGTTCTGACATCCATTTTGAGCGCTAAAAGGTGTACAGTAGACGTAAAAGTGACACTGTTCAGGGCCTACTGCCAAAGCTTTTACACCAGTGCTCTATGGACCAAATTCACGCAAAGGGCCTACAACGCTCTTTGCGTACAATATAACACGCCTCCAGAGTTCTGGTGGGGCTCCCACGTTTCTGCAGCGCTTCAGGCATATTTGCTGACGCAAGGGTCTACGATTTTTATGCCATAATGCGTAGAAAAGCGGCATCTCTCATGTGTAGGATCCGTGGGAGCCCCAATGGAATTCTGAAGATGATATCAGATAGGCCGGAGTCTGTAGTGCTGGGGAAGCTTATTCGGCTTCACGTGACGAAATGAAATTAATGATGTAATGTTTTTTATTTTTGTTGTTTTATTTTATTTTTTATGAGTTCAATGCTGCAATACTAACATAGTTTTTAAAACCTTTGTTACTAACATTTTATGGATAATTTTAATGTTGTCTCATTTGAGACAACATTAAAATTATCCATAAAATGTTACGTTATGTTATGTTACGTTTATTTAAACGTATTTCATTTAATTTAAAATTGAGAATCTTATAGACACCGACTCTATCATGTCTGCCTCTCAAAATGGATGTAGGTATGGGTCCCGTGGTACTAAGGAGCTGTTCTTCATTGATATGGCCATTAGCCAACATATTCTTCGTTCCCGAAGAGATCTGTCGACATGCTGGATAGACTTAGACTTAACTGACACAGAACGAATATTCAAAATCTCCACTCACGATCGGACAGTGTAGTTTCTGTATCCCACGCATCTTTGTATGTATGCGTGTATTTTTGTATGTCTAGGTGCATAGGTGTATGTATGAGTGCATGTGTGAGTATGTTCAAGTGTGCATGTGTAAATGTGCCCATGTGCATGAGTGCATGTGCGCATATGTGCATGAGTACTTGCATGTTGGGGTGCATATGTGCACGTCTGCGTCTATTTAAGCATGTTTGCATATGGAGTGTGTGCAGGTGTGCATAAATGTATGTGTGCATGTGTGCCTTTTTGCATGCGTCCATGTGTGCATATATCTGTTTTTTAATTTTATAAAAACTTTGCCCCCACACTAGGAATTTCTCCTGTATTGTGGGGCGTTTGCAAACATTTAAAACTCACATACACAAACAGCCAGACCTGGAACAACTACTTGTAAGTCCTACAAATATTTGTTCCGTGTGGGAATCGAACCTGCGACACGCAGCGCAGCAGTCAATCGCTTAACCTCTGCGCCAACCGTATATGTAGGTGCGTATGTGATCATGTGTATATCCCAAACATGTGTGTGCGTGCCTGTGTGCATTTGTGCATGTATATGTGTATACAAAAATGTGTGCGTGCATGTTTAAAAAAGTGCATGTGTTCATCTGTGTATATGTGCGCATGAGTGTATGTATGTGCGCATATGTGTATGCGGTCCTATGTATGTGTGCATGCGTACATGCGTGAATGTGTATGTTTAATGCGTGCATATGTTTATGTGTGCATGAGTGAAAGTGTGCGTGAATACGCATTCACGCACACTTGCACTCACTCGTGCTCGCGAACGTAAACGCGTGTGCATGCGTGCATTTGTGCGTGTAAGTGTTCGCACATGTGTGCACTTATGCATTTGTGCATGGGTAAATGTTTGCATGTAGGTGTCTATGTATGTATGTGTGTATGCCATGCATGCATGTTTTCATTTGTGCATGTGTGTGCGCATTTGCATGTACCGACAGCACATGCACACCTGATAGTCAGTCTCTCTCTTAAACGATGTACCGATGCCGTTACAAATACCGCAAACGTATCTGCTTTGCATTGTTGTCCCTTTGATAACCTTTGATATTGATAAACACATTAAAAACACTAAATAAATTTACTATTTCAGCAACAGCTTTACTGCAGAATCTACAATGCACAGAGAGGAATGAACAAAACTTAAACACAAATAGTACCAAATTGTAAGAATGTCTCAAACACAACCTAAAAAGAAATAAAAGGAAGAGTCATCAATCAAAACCCCATCAGCAAAACAATAAAGGGCATAGAAATAAAGAAAACAGTTAGGAATAACAAAAAAACCGTGAACACATAATTAACACTTAGTAAAATTTGCAATTCAGTTTGAAGCCGCTTGTTCATTATAACAAAATGAAAGAGATCGCAGAAACGGATAATCTACTACAATATGATTTGCGCCAGGATCTGGAAAATAGTCAATGCAATGAAATAAATGATGTCAGCATAATGGTTCATAAGAAAATGGTGAAAATCCGTAAGAATGTCAATCTAGCAACATACTGCCAACTGCCGGCTGTCGCTTTTCGGATATCATCCTCCGGTTGGAATAAAACCCGAAGGCTCCTCACTAAACACATCAGCATGACCGAAATTAATAAACGGAGCAAACAATCTAATCGAAGAACTAGAAGCTCGGAAGCCATTAAAAAAAAATCGTTCATCAATTCTAAATTCGTGGTGAACCGGGTATCAGGATATCACTTAAACGAATACTTGAATATGTTTAATTTTCCAACGCAGAAGAAATGGAAAGTTTACCGTTGCCAACTAAGCGCACCGGAGGATACCTGCTGCTGTTCATGCAACTCAGATGCAATGTTTGAAGTAATGAAAAGCCTCTACGACTGCTACAAAAAGAAAAATTGTGATAATTGTAATTGCATACTATGCAGTCACAAATTACAGGAAGAAAGGCGCCTTGGAGAAGAAAAAAAATCGTTAACTATACTAGAAACAAAAAAAAAGAAGTCTAGAATAAAGAAATCTGAAAAAATGTTAGAAGGGAAAACTCTAGCTGAAAAAGAGGAGTTTTTGAAAGAATTAGCCAAAACAGGAAAACCTTTTCCAAAAGGTAAAACAGCGTCTGAAAAAACTTTAATAAAAAAAATAAAAACCGAACTAGGAGTTCCAGAGTCTAAGACTGCGGAAAAAAAAACAAAAGACAAAGCATCCGAAGTGACGCCATCTGCAGAAAAATGGAAAAAACCTGTAGCTTCAGGATTAATAACGCCTTTGGAAGGAAAAACTCCAGAACAACAAGAAAAGATAGTGAAAGGATTAGCAATGCAAGGACTACCCCTTCCTGAAGCAAAAAATGCTTCTGAGAAAAAGCTCATTGAAAAAGTACGCGGTGATCTTGGCCTACCTCCAGAACCTAAAACAGCATCCATGAAAGAAAAGTATGCTAAAGCTGCAAGTGCCGGATTATTGCAGCCCCTGGAAGGTAAATCACCACAAGAAATGGAAAGAATTTTACAAGGTTTGCAAGACAAAGGTATACCATTGCCCGAAGCACGAACCGCAACAGAGAAAGCTATAATAGCTAAAGTAAAGGAAGAATCACGTACACCGTCTGTAACACCATCTGAGAAACTACTTAAAGCAAAATCTGCTGGATTAATTACGCCAATCGAAGGAAAACCTCCCGAACAACAAGAAAAGATACTAAAAGGATTAGCTATGCAAGGACTGCCCCTTCCTGAAGGAAAAAGTGTTTCTGACAAAAAGGTTATAGAAAAGGTACGCGCTGAAATTGGCCTACCACCAGAACCTAAGACTGCGTCGATGAAAGAAAAGTACGCTAAAGCTGCAGATGCTGGATTGCTGCAGCCGTTAGAAGGTAAATCACTGAAAGAAAAAGAAAGGATTTTACAAGGACTGCATGACAAAGGTATCCCATTGCCTGAAGGACGAATGGCATCAGAGCGAGCTATTATAGCTAAAGTGAAGGCGGGAGAACGTGCACCGTCTATCATACCATCTACAAAACTACGTGAAGTAAAACCTGCAGGACTACTTCCGCCCTTAGAAGGAAAAACTCCTTCACAAAAAGAGAAGATACTGACAGGATTAGCAACGGAAGGTTTGCCTCTTCCTGAAGCAAAAACTGCTTCAGAAAAAAAGATAGTGGAAAAGGTTCGCGCTGACCTTGGCCCTCCTCCAGGAGCTAAAACACCATCCATGAAAGAGAAGTACGTGAAAGCGGCAAGTGCTGGATTACTGCAGCCCTTGGAAGTTAAATCGCTGGCGCAAAAAGAAAAAAGTTTGAAAGACAAAGTGAAAGCGGAAGATCGTGTTCCATCTATTATACCGTCTGAAAAACTACGTAAAGCAAAAGCTGCGGGTCTACTGACTCCGTTAGAAGGAAAAACTCCATCACAAAAGGAACAGATAGTAAAAGGGTTAGCAAAGGAAGGACTGCCTCTTCCTGAAGCCAAAACTGCTTCAGAAAAAAAAATTACGGGAAAGGTTCGCGCTGAACTCGGCCTTGCTCCAGAACCTAAAACTGGATTACTGCAGCCCTTGGACAGCAAATCACTGACACAAAAAGAAAAAATCCTAAAAAGTTTGAAAGACAAAGGAATCACACTGCCCGAAAAACGAATATCGGCAGACAAAGCTACTATAGGTAAAGTGAAAGCGGGAGATAGTGCACCATTAGTGTCACCCTCTGAAAAACTACGAAAAGCAAAAGCTGCGGGACTACTTACGCCAGTAGAAGGAAAAGCTCCCTCACTAAAGGAAAAAATAATTAAGGAATCGGCAAAAGAAGGTCTGCCTCTTCCTGAAGCGAAAACTGCTTCGGAGAAAAAGCTCAGTGATAAGGTTCGTGCTGAAATTGGCCGACCTCTGGAACAAAAAGTTTCGTCCATCAAAGAGGGTAAATCACAGAAGGATAAAGAAAAACATTTTATAAGTTTGCATGACAAGGAAATCCTAATGCCTGAAGGACGCGTAAAATCGGGAGTCCGTGCGCCATCCGTTGCGGTAACTGAAAAATTACGTAAAGCAAAAGCTGCAGGACTACTAACGCCCATAGAAGGAAAAAGTCCCACACAAAAAGAAAAGATAATGAAAGCATCAGCTAAGGAAGGACTGCCTCTTCCTGAAGCGAAATCTGCTTCGGAAAAAAAGCTTAGTGAAAAAGTGCGTGCCGAACTTGGTCTGCCTCCGGAACCTAAAACTGCATCCATGAAAGAGAAATACGAAAAAGCAGCCAGTGCTGGATTGCTACAGCCCTTGGAAGGAAAATCACTTAAAGAAAAAGAAAAAATTCTGAAAAGTTTGCAAGACAAAGGAATCCCATTACCTGAAGGACGATCAGCATCAGAGAAGGCTGTTATTGCTAAAGTGAAAGCCGTATCCCGTGTACCTGTTACACCATCTGATAAAATTAAACCACCATCTGAGAAAATACCCATTCCTGCTCGAGTCGGAGCTCCTAGTTTACCACCAGACCAAAGACGAAAACTAGACGAAAAAACAGCAAAAGTTATGAAAGAAGGCAAGGGACCTGTTGATGAATGCATATGTGGGCTGTTGACACCAGAATCAGAAAAAGAAAAACTGAAACCAATTAAAGAGACATCAGCTAAACCACTAGGACTATCAATTACTTCAGATAAATTAATAAAAGCTAAAGCAGCAGGCTTATTAACACCTGTCAAAGGAAAAACTCCCTCACGAAAAGAAACGATAGTAAAAGGATTAGCAAAGGAACGAATTTCTCTTTCTGAAGGGAAAAGTACTCCGGAGAAAAAGCTCAGTGATAAGGTTCGTGCTGAACTTGGCCTTCCTCCAGAACCAAAAAGTCCATTCATGAAAGAGAAGTCTGTAAAAGCAGCAAGTGCCAGATTACTGCAGCCCTTGGAAGGTAAACCGTCAAAAGAAAAAGAAAAAACACTCATTGCTAAAGTAAAGGCTGGGGAGCGTGCACCGTCTGTGTCACCATCGATAGAATTACTCAAAGCTAAACCTGAAATCACACCTCTGGAAGGAAAAGCTCCATCACAAAAAGAAAAGATAGTTAAAGATTTAGTAATGCAAGGACTACCGCTTCCTGAGGGAAAAACTGCTTCTGAGAAAAAGGTCATTAGCAAAGTACGTGCTGACCTCGGCCTTCCCCCAGAACCTAAAAGAACCCTGAGGGAACCATCTGCCAAAAAAGCTGCTCTATCAATTACTACAGATAAATTAAAAAAGGCCAAAGTAGCTGGCTTGTTAACACCTCTCGAAGGAAAACCTCCAGAACAAAAAGAAAAAATCCTTAAAGGCCTTGTTGAAACTGGTCTGCCTTTACCAGAAGGTAAAACTGCTTCCGATAAAGCTTTGATAAAAAAAGTTAAGACCGAATTAGGAATACCCGAAAAATCCCCTGCGGAAAAGATGAGGAAAGCAAGGAAATCTGGTATTTTGACACCTCTGGAAGGTAAAACACCTGCACAGAAAGAGAAAATACTTAGAGGTAGAGTTGCGTCAGGTTTGCCATTACCAGTAGGAAGAACACCATCCGATAGAGGTTTAATACAGAAAATTAAAGAAGATACAGGTTATGTATCGCCTACAGCAACAGAAAGATTGAAAAGAGCAAAAGATGCAGGACTTCTAACCCCCATAGAAGGTAAAACCCCTTCAGTTAAAGAAAAGATTCTTAGAGACAGAGTAGCCGCGGGTGTTCCTATTACTGAAGGTAAAACACCATCTGAAAAGGAAATTGTTAGAAAAATCACTGCTGGAGAACCCCCTGAACGGTTAATACTAGCCAAAACTCCATCAGATACAGCTTCGAGAAAAGAATTGATCAAAGTAAAAGCGGAAAGTAAAATACCGTCTAAAGTCACTTCTGGCAAATTACGAAAAGCAAAAGAAGCCGGTTTGTTGACACCTTTATCAGGAAAATCATCAAAAAAGAAAGAGAAAATATTGAAAGGCTTAATAGAACAAGGCTTACCACTTCCCGAATCGCAAACGGCATCAGAGAAAAAGATAGCGGAAAAGGTTCGTAAAGAAGTTGGTCTTCCACCTGAACCTAAATCATTGTTAGAAAAAGCAAAGATGCATAGAGCTGAAGCTGCTGGTATTGTTACGCCTCTTGAAGGTAAAACACCAACTCAAAAGGAAGATATTGTGAGGAGCATGGTTGCGGCTGGAATACCACTACCAGAAGGAAGAACCTCTTCGGAAAAATCGATGATAAAAAAAATTAAAGCAGAAGAAAAACTACCGGTGAAGGCAGCTTCCGGTTTACTGAAACCCAAGGAAGAAAAAACGCCATCTCATAAGGCAAAAGTAAGTAAGAGTCGAGCCGAGGCTGTAATACCGTTACCCGAAGGTAAATCTCCGTCTGAGAAGGCTTTGATACAAAAAGTTCAGACTGAGTTAGGTATTCCTCCACCAGCAAAAACAATCTCGGAAAAGGAATTAGTCCGCAAGGCTAAAGAAGAGGGGCTGTTAACACCCATTTCCGGAAAATCACCTAAAGAAAAGGATAGGATACTGAAAGGACTGGCTGAAGCTGGATTACCAATGCCTGAAGGCAAAACTGCTTCTGAGAAAGAATTAGTAAAAAAAGTAAAAGCTGAGAGAGCAGAGATAAAATCTAAATCGAAAAAAATTGGCATATCATCATCAAAGCGACGTGTTAAGACGATAGCCGCTGGAATAAGCGAAAAATTCGAAGACATTATTAAAACAACAACATGCGATCGTGGCTGTGGCTGTGATAAGAAGAAAATCAAATTTAAACACAGCTACGTTAAGATTAGAGTGACATCTCCGGACATCTCTTCTTTGTGCGATTGTCCGTATGAATGTATTCCTGGCGTTAAAGCTGGAGCCTTCATTGACAACGAGGGTATTAAAGTTACTGTTGGGAGAGTGTGTGGCGCAACTTCATTCACTAGTCTGTTCAGCAATCATTGCCTAGAAACACCTAAAAATTTAATTACTCTGTATGACAAAATACTAACAGGTAGTTACAGTAGTAATACATCTATTGATGCAGTGGAAACGCCCTTTGAAAATAATATTGACACCAGTGATTTAAAAAAGTCTTTATTTGATGCATGTTCTCTGCTAAGGTGTCCTATGGATTTCGATCAATTAAATACTGATCTTGATACATCATTTACCAGCGACTCTTACAACAGTAATACTAACAACAAGATATATAAAATAGAAAGTGATGTAAGTAATTACTTACTTGAAAGTTCCACCTATGAAAGCTACAACGATGAATCTGATAGATTTGTGGATTGTTCTAAATATATAGAACCATCGGGAGACATTCGCAAAAGCTCATCTTTCACTTTACAAGAATGTTGCGTCAGTTATGATTCACTTCAAATTCTTAAAAGTGAATCATCGTTATCGTTGAACACAGACTCAAGTGATTGCAAGGATGTAGCTAGCGTGATATCGTTATCAAATAGCAGCTACTATGCATTGAGTTCTACTCAGTATTTATATTCTCCGGTATCCAACGGCAATTTCAGTAACAGCACAGAGGAAGAAACAGAGCGCATTCCGAACAAAATTTACTACATTGAAAATTATGACAGTGTCGATGACACAATGATCAGGTAAATCCTACAATATGGTTAACTTTGTTATAATTTATGCTCAGGATAAAATGAAACGTCGATCTTCTAATCAAATGCTTCGTAAGAGATTTCGTGTTTATCTTTGGAGTTTCTATAATTATCTTAAGATATTTACGATGTTATTAAACTATCCTAAATAAAGAACAAAACGCACAATAGAACAGAACGTATTTTGGTGAAAATGGGCTTTTGTATCTTAGATCACTTTTGTTTTAAAATATATTTTTTTGTACTAGCGAAACCGACGGCCAAGTGAGTGTGGAAAACTTTAATAGAGCACACGCAGGAAACAAAGACTGTGTACCAGATTGTGAAGGGAGAAAACGAAATGATTTTTTTACATATTTATTGTCTGGGACAAAACTGGACAATGAACAGAATACAAAACAAATAACTCAAAGAAAAACTAACAATGGGGAACCTGTCGTAGTCATAAGCAATTTGGACAGTGAGCATGATATATCAAGCATGGTAGATCAATTTCTATGGAATTATGAATTTTCTGACGCTTCTTCAATAATTTTGGTAGTACCCACGTCAGATGACAATGACTCGAATTTCTCGTCAGACTGCTCTACTGTATGCATCCAGTTATCGAAACACTGTCGCAATCGAAATCAAAAGCAATGTTACATCGAAGAACCGGGTAAGCACTTATCTCGAATCAAATCATTTTACTGCCCTTAAAGCCCTTTGCCTAGTTGCCCAGGTAAATAGGAATCTCGGAATGATGCACCCTAAGCTCAAATTTTGCATAGACCTAGCTTTTAACTTTCTTAACTTTTTTTTTTTAAAAACGTTGCCCCTCACTAGGAATTTCTCCTGTATCGTAGACCCAGAACAACTACTTGCAGATCATACAAATATTTGTTCCGTGCGGGAGTCGAACCCGCGACACGCAGCGCAGCAGTCGATCGCTGAACCACTGCGCCAACCGTGTCGTCGTCTATTGTCTAGTCCGCCCACTAATCTGTACCGCAGTGCGATAAATTATAAATTTCACAATGGTCTCCACTATGTCACGATAATTGATTTTAGTGGGGCTAATTACAATCTCATATAAAATCTGTCGAGTTAAATTTCAATCACTAACTCTCATGACAAATACTTAAAAACTAAAAAAAACAAAAACTATATCAGGTATAGTTTCATTTTTTTTTTGTTTATCTTTCGGGTCATGCTAATCTCTCAAATCTTACGAGATTATCATGACTCGAAAGCATCTTAAAAACAACAAGATGAAGACTCCTTTCAACTGGTTGCAAACCAGGCGATCCACGATCATGTATCCATATTTTGATAATAAAACCTATGGACGACAACAACACTGCGGTGTCGTTTATACATTTTTTTAACGAGATTCTGTTCCCCAGTACCTACCTACACTTTACACCATTTTTTGGTCTAAAACTTTACCAGTTCCAAGGGACTGAGGCTATTCGTTCCAGAATACGAATAGGAATACAAAGAGGAAAAATATTCACCAGTGCTAGTTTTTCACCGTATGATTTCATACCTTTTTTTATGATGGGGGAAATAGTCGATTAATGGTATTATTTTTTTATATATGTATGACAGACATTGGAGATTTGTTCCTTTCATTTTGACGCTCACATGACGCAGCTCCATGTATCGCTGCGACAGCTACTCGCCCCACGCCCTCGATTCCTCGCGCCACGGATAGTTTCTTTTCCTTGTCCAAAGGTTCATCAATAGGATGGAACCTAATCTTATTACAATCTAGCCATATAAATAGACTGTTAAGTAATTTAATTATAACCTAAACTATTAAATTGTCTTTACTAAGAATTTGTTCAAGAGCACTTTTCTTATTATCTCTATTAAGGCGATCACACTTCGATCTTGTCTTCGTTTGGCATTTTTGTACTTTACACTATTCACTAACACTAAACACTAACTCGAACGGTTTTAATCTTTTTAGTCTTCTAATTATGTTTTTGTGGTCGAGAAGCTGAAGTGCCTCGACGTTCACATGCTAATGAAGTCTCTTTTCGTGAGTTTCTGCAAATTTCTGGATCACTGTCTCGATGAACTGAACTTTTAGGTCCCGATGTAGTTCATCATTTCGTATGTACCAAGGTGCATTTACAATTTCCCTTAGCACTTTGTTCTGGAATCGTTGTATAATATTGGTGTGTTTGGTGCAGCCCCACATCTGAATACCATAAGTCCAAACTGGCATCAGGACTTGTCTGTATAGCAATAATTTGTTTCGCAAGGACAGCCTGGATTTTCTTCCAAACAGCCAATACATTCTTTTGAATCGAAGGTCGATTTCATCTTTTTTCTTCTTGACGTGGGTTTTCCAGCGTAACTTTGCGGCAAGGGTCATTCCGAGATATTTGGCTGTATTCTCTTAAGCACTAGTTTATTGTTAATGTAAACTGGAGAATACTGATGTTTTTTGTTGGAAAAGTCTATGTGAATAGATTTGGATTCATTCAGTTTAATCTTCCATTTTTTGTTCCAGTCATAAACTTGATTTACAGCCATTTGAACCTTTTCTGCTGCTTCTTCGTGGCTGTTTTCTACAGCTATTATAGCTGTATCATCAGCAAAGGTCCCAATCGTGTTTTGCCCTAATTCAGGAATAGCGCAAGTGTACAGTAGGTACAGAACTTCCTTGCGGTGCGCCAGCGTTAATTTGTTTCAGTTCTGAGTAGGCGACCTCTTGCCTTATTCTAAAGACTGTTTAAAATGTAGGATTCTAATATGTCTGCAAATTGCTTCGGTAGCAGGCTCTTCAATTTGTGTATAAGGCCTTTATGCCATACTTTGTCAAACGCTTGCGCCACGTCTAGGAATACAGCAGAACATACTTTCTTGTCTTCTAGGGCGTTTTCTATAACGGCTGTGATCCTATGCAATTGATCGATGATAGAGTGTTTTTCTCGTAAACCAAATTGGTGCTCAGGTATGATGTTTTTAATAGCTTGTTAAATAACTTAGACATGATTGGTAGCAAGAAAATAGGCCTATATGATGTTGTTTTGTGAGCCGGTTTCCCTGGCTTAGCTATCATTATTACTTCAGCCACCTTCCATAAGCCTGGTACATACTTAAGCCTTAGTGCGGCATTGATAAGGGTTGTTAACTTAACCAGGCCCTTTCTTGGGAGGTTATGAAGTACTTCTCCTGATAATAAATCGTAACCTGCTGATTTTCGTGTACTTATATTATGTTTTATTTCTCTTGCGACTTCTCTCGGTGTTACTAGTTTTATGGTAACTTCATTTTCTGATGCCAGCATATAAGCCAATGTGTGATCTTCAATGTTTTCATCATCATTTGGTTGAAATATATTTTCTAGATGCTCTGCAAACCTCTTAACTTTATGCTCGTTACTAATTGCCCATTGCCCGTTTTCACACTTAAGGGGAACCTAGTCGCGGGCTCAAACTCACTGGTGGGCCTGGCTAAAAATCACGCTGTCTCACCAGGCTTCGTTACGCACAACGTTATTGTGTGAGATGCAGGATCATTTAAAGTAAAAAATTCGCAAAAACATTAAGAAAAGTCCTTTGGAAGATCGGGTTTTATGAAAAAGCCAATGCATAAATCAATGATCAATAATTAAAGTTTATTGAACTTGTCGATAATTGAACTTTGTCGGTACCGACTTGGTTTTTGAGATTTTACACTTCTTTTATTACTTTAAAACTCCCAAATTTAAGTTAAATTAGCAAGAAAAACTAATATTTGTTGACTCCTAACTTTTTATTTTAGTATTATGTTTCCGTACAGACAATATTAATAATGAGACAAAACGATATCATATTTTACTTTGGATGTGCCATGTCAGACAGTGGAGTAAAACACTCCCTAAGTTTGTATGCAAAAATGGTGGACTAGGTTCACCTTAATAGTTGGGATTTGGGTAACCGGCCTTTTTAGGTGCCTTCTAGAGGGAATAATCTGTCTTTTGGTCGTTACTTAGGTTCTGGAGATAGGTGTTGGTTGAGATCTTTAAAGTTCTGGACTAGTCTTCTTAGTTTTCTTGTCAGGTTATTTAGTTTTCGTTTGTCATCAGGGCACCTAGATTGATGCCACTTTTTCTCTGCCTTCTTTTTTCCATAATTAGCTGCTTGATTCGGAAAGGGTATGTATTTCCTTTCGTCCTCTTGTTGAAGTCAGGTGTATTTTCCCACGCTGCTTGCTGGTTGTGCATTATGAAATTATCTACTTCAATGCTTAGGTGTTTGGATGTTTTTAATGGGACCTTGAGGTCTATTTCATCATTCAATCTGGTCTTCAAGCCCACCCAGTCTGTACACTTATTGACAAGAGTGGGACTATTTTATTGAAACAAAATGGTCTCGCTTATTTCTAAATAGATTGCAGAGTAATCCGAGTTCGTGTCATAGTTTTGTTCCAATTTCATATACCTAGTTGAGAGATCCTTGGTTACGAAAAAATCTATTAAGTCCGGAATTTTATTTGGATCTGTTTAGGTGGTGGCAAAGGAATTTTAATAGATTTTTCCTTACCTTTATACTCTTCACTTCCATGTTAGTTCAAAAAGTGTTGGCAGGCGAGGTGTTCAATTTTCTTTTCTTCCTGCTTTTTTGCCGCATCCATCCTGTTTCTCGAGCTAATTCTTCTTCGTCCGTGGCATATTCAACACCCGGGGGAGAAGTATCTGATTTCGGTGGGTTTTCGAGGTGGGAAACTTCAAGAAGTTTCAGCTGTTGCTGGAGATTTTCTATTTGACCTTTGTAAGTCTTTTAGGTCTTTTTGCAGTTCTTCACGCTGTTTTTGTTCCTCACCAAGATACTTGAACAACAGATGTTCAGTTTCTGTTTTTAAGTCTACCTTAATAGTGTTCAGTGTTGGCTTTTTCGAATCCATTGTAGAAGTTAGAAGTAACTTCGCCTTAACAATAATATTCGCTGACAGCCATCACCATTACGCAATAGGTCATTGGGGTGCATCCATCTGGACGGCGTTATTTTTATGCATAAGCACTTTTACACTGTGGTACGCGCGCGGTCGCATGTAACACAAATGCTCTCAGAAAAAATCTAACGCGATGTGTGAATTGAACCGATACAGTGACGCAAGTACCTTCGCTTCGAGGTCCAAGGGCGGGGATCTGGCCCGTACACAAGCCACCATGTAGGAGATCGTACGATATCCCCTGATGGCTCTAATGGCCATCGCTCGCTGCGGCCTTGGCAGGACAGCAATGCTGCCGGCCGTTAGGTCAGCCGCCCACATCGGGGCCATCGATCACACTATCTCCACGTAGAGCCGCCTACAAGCCCTCCAGATTGGGAAGCAGCGTTGGCAGCGTCCCAGCCGCGCTCAGCAACTTGGGCGCTCAGCAACTTGGGCGCCCAGCCACGGGAAGTCCCACTGGCTGTCGAGGACCAATCCTAGGTACTTCATGGTACTTTTGACAGCGATTCGAGACCCCCCAACCACGATGTGTGATCCTTACGGCGGCGCCCGCCAAGGGTCATGAAAGACCATGGAAAAAAACTTGTTGAGGGCCACCTCTAGGCTAAGGCACCGTATGCGGGTCACAATCTGTGACACCGCAGCCGGCGACAGCAACGCTGTCTCCCTGTATGAGCTCCCCGGGCCGTGATAAGCGTGTCATCTGTATAACACGCCAAGTCCACGCCCGGCTGGAACTGGCTCCTCAGCACCTAGTCGTACCCGATGTTCCACAGGAGTGGTCCCACGACCCAGCCCTGTGGAACACCGCACGACATGTGGCGCTGACTTCGTTCCATGTAGGTGACACACCTATCCACCAAATAAGCCCCGATGATGCGGCGGAGGTACGGAGACACCCGATGATACCGCAGTGCCTCCCGAATGCAGCTCCAGGGCAGGGTGTTGAAGGCGTTGGAAATATCCAAGGACACTGCCAACATCACTCTACCCTGGGACACCACTTCCTCCACCAGGACTCTCACCCGCAATATCGGGTAGATGGTGGAGCGCCCGTGCCGAATGCCAAACTGGCTCTCAGCCAGGTCAGGCCCCACCCTGCACAAGTGGGTGACGAGGCGGGCAGCGATTATCCGCTCAAACGTTTAACTCCCCACCGCTTGAGGTCCTCCAACTTGGATTGGAGACGGCGGTTCTCTTGCCACAGCTTCACCGTCTTGTCCGTGCTTGATCGACTCTGGAGGATCTCAACTGGTCCCGCTTCTCTTCATTCTTTACAGTGCTGATATCATCAACTGTTTGATCAACACTAAGTTCTACCTGTACGCTGATGATCTGCAGTTGTATCTCTCCTTCCACTCCCAGGATACTGCTAAAACTGTAAAAAAAATTAATGAGGATTTGGAAAGGATCTCTGCTTGGTTCAGAAGAAACTCCTTGGTCCTGAACCCAAGTAAGTCCAAGTTCATTGTGATGGGATCTAGGGATTTCCAAAACAAAATGTTTGCCTGCAACCTGGGCCTCCGGATTGATGGTTGTGATGTGAAAGGGGTTCTGGAGGCTAGTAATCTTGGGCTAGTATTTGATGGACAGCTGCACTTCGAAACTCACCTCACATCTAGGAAGCTGTGCGCAACTGCTTCTACCGACCCAAGCTCTTGTATCGTATCCGTCCCTACATAAGTATGGATATGCGTGTCATGCTGTGTGAGTCACTTAATCTATCCAAGATGAACTACGCTGACACTGTGTATGAGGCGAGCATTCTCGGTAGGAGCGAAAAGCTGATCCAGCAGGTGCACAATGCTTGTGCAACATTCTGCTACAATGTCCCACCTGTCCCACATCACTCCATTTTTAAATAACGGTAATTTGATGAAAATTGACATTCTCTGACACACGCAGATAACTAAATCTGGCAACCCTACTCTTTGGCATTAATCTCACAAAGAAACCAGACAATTTATACAAAAATTGTCTGGGTCGCGCGATATTAACAAGATTAAAACTAGGGCTTTTTCGTACCTCATGTAGGCCTCATCGCACAGAACTGCTGCATTCCGTAGTTGTTTCAAATTCGCTGCCTTTCGTTACTGGAATGAGCCACCTCCTTTTCGTGCTATGAAGAAAGTTGGTACATTCAGAACTAAATTTAAACAGCACTACAACTCCAAAAAGACACCCCTTTGAACTTACCTTGATCTGCACGCAGCTGGCAATGGTGACGAGCGTTTGACAGCGATCGTACTGGCAGAGCAGCATTAGTTTTACGCTTTGTTTTTGTTTTTTATTTTCTTTTTTGTCTTTCTTGGAAATCGGAATTCTTATACCTCTCAAAACCTTAGTTTATCTTAATTTCTCCAATTGCAATAAATTTTCTGAATTATAAGACGGCCCTAACACTTATAAATATAAATTAGATTTTATTTTCTATTTGCCTTTTAATGTCGGCGCCTGCGTCTCTTTACTTGTCACAGCGGTGCCATAGTATCACATTCAATAAAGGCATACAAAGTAATAGATGTTACGTGGGGTGTATACATGCGGATTACAATATTTTTACTATTGTATTAAGTACATTTGTAATAGGTAACGCGAAAGGTCAAAAGTGAGTTATAGAAATGAATTGGTCTAAAAGGTTAGGGTTCCTTTAATAATATTTATCCTGCATAAAGAAACGTTGCGCCGCCCCCAAATAAACTGGAATAAAGGCAAGAAAATGAGAATGATTTTTGTAATGTAGAAGAGTAAGAATTTTAACTGTAAATAACGATAATTTTGAATTACAGAAATGTCGTCTAGAAGGAATTCATCTAGCACACGTGGCTTGAAAATATCTGCAAAAGGCAAAAACTATTGTATGGAAGGAATGCAGGAAACTTTAGCATCTTTTTACCCCAGAGAAACCATGTTCCACCATAGACTCCCAAATGTCTATTCAGACAAACTGGAAGAAAAAGAAAAAACAAAACATAAGCTTTGTCAAGTTTCTACACCTTACCAAAATATGATATTGTATCATGGTGTTAGCACTGACACCACATCGGATCGGCCATGTTGCTGTGCTCCTAAAACACATGGAATCCATTTTGATAAGCCCGAACATCTATGTGTACCAAATGCAGTTTCTAATCTGGTAACGCCTCTTCTTGTAAGCTCAGGTACGGTACTACCAAAGCTTTTTTGCAAGTCGGTATTGTGTAAAAAAGAGAACGAAAACACATTTAAAATGGTATACAGGAAAAGTTTTATTCAGTGCGCAAACTGTAACCATGAATTCAACATACCATTCTAGACCCCCGGCGAACAAAATTTTTGCTCACTTTTACAAAAAAAAATCAGCTGTTTCATAGAAACGTGCAATACCTACGCGGTCAAAATGTATTTTTTTTTTTTTTTTTTTATTTTATTTCCAAAACACTTTGAGTATTACAATCGTGATTTAAGCCACACAACGAAAACCTCTCAGGGTTTATCTGTTGATGGCGAGCCACTCATTTCAATAAAAACACAAAAAAAAAAATTTATTAACTATTGTACACGATAGTTTGACAAAAAACAGTATAACACTAGACATAAGACAATATTGGAAAAAAAAAGAAGAAAAACAACAACAAGCAATAATAACTACATTGAGAAATGTTGTGTAAGGAAACATTTGGATTTATACTTATAACTATGGAACAGCTGTTTTTTTTCTTTGTATAACCGACGAAAAATTTCTGTGCAAGGGGGTCTAGAATGATATGCTGAATTCATGGTTACAGTTTGCGCACTATATAAAAGCTTTTCCTGTGTATATATCATAATAAAAAATTGTATACACATACCGGATGACTTTTTAGGGTCTGGAAAAATAGGGTACAATAGATGACCGGGAAAGCATCCCATTTTATTTAAGGATGGGTAATCATCAAATAACTTCCCCCGATCTGAGTGGAGCGGAAGGGTGTGTTAGCCTTTGACTAACTAAAACCCACCCGTGTTCCTTCAGTTGCCTGAGTGCCAGGGGCCACGGTATCTCTGTCGAACAACCCGCATCCCTGGCAAGCATCGGCCCTTGCGGACCCCACCAGTTGGTGCTGACATCTCTTTGACACCTCTGGGCGATTATCGCAGTAGTAACACTCGGGTGTTTCTTCCCGCTTTTTCTGAAAAAGGAACCTCCCAAAACAACCGTGTCCGGTGAGGACCTGCTTCTGGCGGAATGTGAGGATGTCGTGCAGCCTCTCAATCCACTCCTCAGAGACACTTACCGCCACTATTTTAGCGAGCCCAAAAGAAGCCCCTGGCGGAGACATTTTGCGATTTCCTTTTCATAAAAATATTATTTTACATAATATTTAGCCTGTACCTACTTACATCTCAATAAAAAATCTAGTTAGAAGTGAACTTTTCATAAGAAAATTATAAAAGCAGACTGAAATTATTGAAATCAAATGATTAAATCTATTCTAGGTGCGGATATTGTTTGTAAAATCGTATGCACCGAATCTTTCAATTCACATAATAGCCAATTTGGAGCGACCCTTGTTGTTTACAAAATATCTTTAAAAAATGTGTCTTAATAATATGTAAACATTGACAACAACTAATTTGACTGGCTAGTTCCAAAATACCGTATCAATGTCTAGGACCAACTAAGAAGCAAATGAAATGAAGCAACATGTTTTGTGGCTACTGGATGTATGTATTTTCTTACATGACAGCTCCATCGACTTTTCTAGGTCGTACAATGGTTAAATACCCTAGCCTACAACCATTTCTTTGAGTTTTGTGGCTTTTCTACTACTTTAACCTCAGTTTCCCACGGCTGAGGCACTCTAAAAGCAATCTATATTAAGCATACATTTTATTGACTTAGCCGCTATTACATACATTCAACGTTTCATTGATCACGTTGCAACTTTATGTCTCATATGTAACATTATTTTTAGGCCTGAATTGCGACGGGTACTACCATTTGCCCAAAATGAACGTGACTCAGCAAGTATCTATTATGTCCATCAACAGACCTCCAACGTCAGTGCGCCCGTGTATAATACCTCCGTGTCACGGACATCCTGGGTGTCATCAACCACATGAGTTCCTCGAAATTCCTTATGGCACACCCATGCCAAAAACGCCAAAACTCGATTGTAAACCGAAACAATCACGAATGAAAGAGCTAATCGCAGACCCAACCACAGAGCTTAAACCTGTTTCGGAAAAGAAGCAGTCAGAGCCATGTCAGTGCAGTCCGGAAAAAATGAAAGAACTGTTCGAACAAGTACTTAAAGGAAAACCATTAAATTTGAAGTCAACGGGCTGTGATGCTGTTGCTGAACAACCAGCAACCAAACAAGTAACCATCTGCAATAAACCTCAAGCTGAACTCATCACTAGTGATTCAGGTGAATATAATTTTAACCTGTTTTATTGACTGTTTTCGAACGTCCCCTCTATGACCACCGATTATTGATCGATTTGATCGCTCCACAGTCCCATCTAATATTTTTTTATGTGTAATCATAAAAGCCAATGGCCAAGTCTATGGAGCAGTGCTGTCTTTTAATTTCTTGGCAGCCATTAAAGTTTAGAGCACCTTTAGGGATGTAATAGATAAATTTAAAGTGTTTTCTCAACTTCAATAGTTGAGTGAAAGCTTTGCAGTAAGCTATCTTAAGACATAGTAACCGAGATGCTATTTTGTTACTCTGCAATAGTTCTGTAATAATTAAGTATCGAAAGATCGTGTAAAAGTTAAACAGACTGAAAAATCAAATGCAATAAATCGTAACTAATGAAATTTTGTACAACGAAAAACCATTAATGACTACCTCGTTGCCCTACGGGTCCCAAAAGTTACTGGTTGATCCTGGCTGCGATTTCCAGGACGGGCAAAGTCTTATTGAGTTTTTCTATTAGGAACATCTCAGTAGCAGCCTTGGATTTGTGTCCGATCAATGGCCCAATACGTGGGACTAAAATTATAATCGGTGAAAAGTGGGTATGGCATAGGTAATCCTTTGCTAAGCCTTCAGGGATTACAGGCGTAATGTTATGTTTTATTACAACAATCCTGAAAATACGTCTGAACTTAGTATACAGGGTGATTTTTACGATGGCACATCAAGGCTAATATCCGAAACCATAGTTTTGTATGTTGAGTCCTGATGAGCCTTTTACCGTGGTAGTGGCGCATAGTGGTATAAGGAACCATCATCAGCATCCTATTCCCACTGCTGGGACACAGGCCTCCTTTCTGTGAGCGGGAGTGGGCCATAATACACCACGCGGGCCCAGTGCGGGTTGGTAATAAGGAACCATGACCTCAAATTTGGCAGAAAATAAAAGTGCATTTATAGTTATTTTATAGCCTGTTTTTTTTTAAACCTGAAGCAGGAATCGGTGCGCGTTTGTTTCTTCTTCTTGTTATATATATACACAGTACACGTAGAATTATTTACGGAGGTTTATATCCGACTCTTACCGACTTAAGCCCGACTATTTCTTCTACTGCCATAAGTAAGGGGGCACGGAAGTTACTTGTACATTGGCCGCGCTCCGGACCGGTATAAGCTCGCCATGTTTAGCGGGCTCACCACCAAAACAGCGACCGACCGTTACGCCATCGGTACAAAAAAAAATGTTTGGTTTTTTATTTCTAATCAAAGCATTGTAGCTTTATGTAGATTTATTGTATCGTTGTTTCTATGTATCTTTTTAAGGGTTTTATTGCAAATTAAATTATTAGGCCTTCAAAATCAACTAAATTGCTACTATATTATAGTGCTAGGATTCACGTTTAAATATATTGTGGTGTCTATTCTATTATTGAACAAGACGCAGTTTTTGAAATGTAAATAAAGCTGTCCGCTCCGTATCAGAAGGACAATCTAGGAAAATGCCCTTGTGGGATAACTGTCTTATGTTTGGCACAATAGTTGCCGACTATCGCAAACATTGGTAAACAAAATTTTCATTTTATTTTCTACCGCACCACTCAGGCTTCGCTACTCAGCTAAAGCCTCGCTTGGCCACTGCTCCTCTACAGTTGTTTCCTGCGCGCAGTATTAAGTTGCGCTCTGCGCTATTACTAAACATTCACAGTGATCGGCACCATGCGTTTTAGTGTACTTCGATGCCTTTTGTTTTCGTGTTATCATAAAAAGTATTCATCGTGTAACGTCGCGTCCATTTCGGTGTGAACTGACTTTTAAATATAAAGTTTTCATTTTCAGATGATGATGATGAAGATTGTGGAAAGTGTTCACATCATAAGTACAAAAAAGGGCACAAAATGAAATGTGCATGTAGTGGTAAGAGCAGAACTATTAAGATTCGACCTTTATGTCCATGCGAACTGCATCAGCCACCAGTGTCAAAGTCAACAGCTGGACCAAGGGCGGGGACCAAGTCCAGGGGGTGCCAGTGCTGTTGCTGCGACCTTAAAATAAAAGGTGGCTCTGAGAAAGAAGTTCTTGGTCCCGCGGGAGGAGTATGTCTAATGGACCTAGGAGGCACTTACTGTCAAGCAGGCCAAAGGCCTTCCACTAACCCAAAAAAACACTCTAAGGACTGTGCCTGTGCTAACGGTAAACGTGGTAAAAAGAATAAGAATATAATTTGTGAATGTCCTCCCTCGGAACCCGAACCGGAACCCGAACCCAAACTAGAACCCAACCTGTACGAAACTTACCAGTGGGTGAATGAGAAGCAAGTTATGAGACAGAAATCAGATATGACGCAAACTCAATCAGGATTTAGATTATTAAAAAAGAAGAAACCGCCGGTACAACCTGAGCCTGAATTTTCAGTGGAAGATGCAGTCAGGTACTACGTTGCTATGAACCCGGACCTTATAAAGGAGTTTTGTCCCCCGCCACCTGCACCAGAGGACTGTTCATGTAGCGACAGTAAGAATATGCCAGAAAGGAAAATGAAAAATAATGTTATATGCGAATGTCCACCCGGTCCGCCCACTTTGGTTCCTCCCATTCCTGTTCCGAGTCCGCCGCCTGTGGCGCCTGAGGATGAGGCTCCCTCCGGAGGTTTCAAGTTTTCTATAGGAGGCAAAGGTTCTGGATCTAAGGGTCTAAGCGGTGTCTGTTGCTTCGATATGATTGAAGAGACCAACATTTCAAGCATTAAACATGCCAAAGAATTCCAATAAGTAACACCATCTAAACTGTTATAAAGAAACTTTATAAATATTTTAGATTCATGACAATACAGTTCTGTATTAGTGTAAACATTTTCTATAGTCTGTGTATTTTTTTTATCAGTCAAGTTTTCTGGGAAATAATTATTAATAAGTAAACAAGATTTGGAAACAATTTTGTGTTCATCTCAATCCTTACTCCCTTTTAACGTAACGTCTCTGTGTCTACTAGTTGGTAATAGGTAAAACGGGCTGGTGGCCGCAACTCCACGTGAGAGCGCGTATTTTGCGTACGGGTGGGAGAATCGGTTATTCGATCCACCCCAGCTCCTCAAGAAAGGTCAGAAACGCCTTGGTTTTGCTGACAATCTCACGTACTGTACAGTGCCGGATTTATATTTTTTATGAGTGTAGGCCACTTTATTTCCGCCGCCCCATGTACCTTTTCTAAAATAATTATTTTCCATTTGTAGTAAGGAAGGCACTAAAGTTAACTATACAACTAAAGTCATTAAGGAAAACGTAAAAAAGAAACAAGAATTACAATTTTTTACGAGCCTTTTTAATAGCAAAATCATCAATAATATCATCATAGTTTATGGTGTTCATTATCTCTGCTTCTATGTAGAGAAGAGCTAAAGAATTCATTTTTTCCTGAGACAATGAAGACCTTTGATAATTTTTCACGCGTTTTAAACAGGAAAAACTTCTTTCCCCAGAACAATTTGTAGCCGGAGTGGAAAGTGCGATGCGGAGAGCTATATCCAAGTTTGGGTAAACATTAGACAGAGATTGCTTCCTCAAAAACGTTGAGAGACTGAGTAGTGAGTTTGATCCAGGCTTCACTGCACATTCTGCAGTTTTATTAGAGGAAATGTGACTGTGAAAATGCACACATTCTTGAACCAAATCGTTCTCTAAATCATTGGTATAATATTTCACGAGAGACTGGGCTTTTTCAGTAACTCTTTGTGTTGAAAGTTCAGTCATACTTGTTAAAAATGAAAATTTTTCTTTAAAGTTTAAGTAAGCATTATGCCTTCTCTGTATTTCAGCCCTCAGTCTATCAAGGATGACCAAAAAGGTGTTCACTCTGAAATAATCTCTGAAGCCGGAGGATATTTCAGTTTCTTCATTCGATGTTTCATCCGACATTTTTTTTCTTTTAGGTTGCCTCTTTATTTCACCTTGATATTGCTTAAGTGCGCTCATCTCAGTAGCTTTTTCTTCGAAATAGTCAAAGTTTTCTCGCTCTGCTATTGTAAACTCTACTAGAGATCCATAAAGATCAGATACCGTCAATACATCAACAGATGAGCCTTGAATCTGAACACTCACTTTATTTAACCTTTCCAAAATAGCATTCCAAAACACGACCATGAACGCAGTTTCAAGTTTTTCTAATTTGATGCGAATTCCCTTTGCTTCATTTTGCGGGACGGGTTTTTCTGTAGTGTCATTTTCAATCATTTTTAAAGTTTTAATTACTTCATCCCAGGAATCTCTTAGACTTTTACAGGCATCTGCTCTAGCCGACCAACGAGTGAGGTTCACTCTCTTGAGTGTATTTCCTCTTCCTATCTCATTCGTTAATTTTTTCCATCGTTCGGTTGACTTCACGAAGAAAGTATATACCTCCTCTAGCAACATGAAAAAGTGGCAGGCTTCTGTACAAGACTCAGCGGCCGAGGTTCCCACCAAATTCAATGAATGAGCTGCACAAGGAACAAACATAGCAAATGGTGCTTGTTCTTGAATTTTAGCTTGTAAACCATTGTAAATCCCTGACATGTTAGAGGCATTATCATAAGACTGACCACGGCAATCTTTGAGATTAATGTTTAACTTTTCCAGCTCTATAGTAATGGCATCAAACATTTCTTGAGCCTTATGTCCTACAGAAGGTAAGAATTTTATAAATCTCTCACATGGTTCTCCGTTATCTAAAACATATCGAATCACAAGTGTTAGCTGATCTATATGTGCTGCATCCGGTGTAGAATCCACAATCAAAGAAAAGTACTTTGCTTTTTTTATCTCATCACTGATGTATATCAGTACTTTTTCAGCCATTAAATAAATGAATTCGTCGCAGACAGTTTTCGATAGGTAGCTAGTTTTTCCTGATCCCTGGTTTGCATATCTTTCAATATGTTTGGCTAGTAATGGGTCAAACTCTGCTATTAATTCCAGAAGCATAATGTAATTTCCACTGTGCTGGTCACCAAATTTTTCATTACTTCCTCTAAAAGCGAGACCTCTAGAAGCTAATCCTTTTATTACAGCAACAACCCTCTTTAAAATGTTCTTCCAGTAAGAAATTTCTTCGTTAAGTTGGGCAGTTAAGGAAGATTGGATATTGCCGTGAATCATACCTCTAGCTCTTAAAGCGAGAATGCAGGATTTATGATTTAGAGAGTTTTCGTGTTGAGCTACTCGAACTTCTGCATTCTTCCAATCATTGAATCCTTGCTCGTCAAACTGTGTCCGGTTCTCAATAGATCCAAATGCCAAACAAGGTCCGCAGAATACCGAGCCTTTGCTTTCCGAATAGATGAGCCAATTCCTTTCTTTGAATTCATTATTCTTCATTTTTCTGTTAAATATATTTTTTGTTAAATAACGGCGATGATCGGAATACATTCTCCCACTTTTTGTGAAATCACAGGATTTGTTTTGTTCGTAACCATTTCTTGCAATAATATCTCTCGTTAAATCGTTTATTTCCCATAAGGCTGGATCTGTGTTTAGTTTTGTGGTTGATTGAATTTCAGTGAATGTCGCAACTATAGTCACTTCTTCGGTGTCTGACTTTAAATAACTGCCACTTGTTGAAGGTATTTCGGTGGCAGAATCAGGAGGGTGAGCAGGTTTTACTGAACACGACTGATCTGACTGATTGCGATGGTACAGAGTCTTCACCTCAATCGGGATAGAACCTTGTTCATATTGATTTTCCGAGTAATTCCACTTTGCCCCACCAAGCCCGCCACCCTGGTGTGGCAAAGTGGACTGCCTAAAATTTTGCAGTGGAATATGCCCCACTATTCTGATTTGATGGGGCGGATAACACTAGCATAAACACTTTGTGGATTCTGCCCCACTAGGGTTGGCAGCTCAGGATTTACGAGACATTCACCGCCTCATCTAACCCAAATGATTCACCAAAAATAGAGGGGATATGGCGCTCGGCGGCCGCTGCCGCGGCACCGCTCGCTACGCTCGCTCGCCGTCGCGCGTTAAGGGTCACTGTTCTAACCTAACCTAACCCAAATGATTCAAAAATACATGTTAACCTTCATACACAAATCCTGAGCTGCCTTCCATCACTCATCGTCAGTTTGAGAACGTTAAATATTATAGTTATCAATCTGTAAAAAGAAAAAAAAAAGATGTGGATAGCGCCTTTTAAAAGTTGTAAACTAAAGATACTTTAACGGTTTAAATCGCGGTGTACGTAATACAATAGGGTATTTTCCAATTTATTAAAAAGTATTTTAATTTGAAGATTACGGTGATATATTTAACAGAAAAATAAAAATAAATCTATTTATATCCATTTTCTTAATTAAAAACAATTAAAATCAAATTTATTTTTCGTTGTTTTGAATTTACCGCCAAAACGCTTCTTACGATGACTTTATTATTACGTGATATCGTGACGTCAGCTTTGTGTAAACGGCATCGGTAAAAATACTTAATTTGGCGCAGTTTTAGAAGTATTTGTGCACAGAGGCACCGCACACCAGTAATATCACTTTCTATCTATTAAAAATCTTGTTAATTATAAACTCGACATTCACTTGTTTACTTATTAACTACTTTAGTTTACACAAAGTTGACGTCAAGTGTGGTCACGTGATAAAAAGTCATCGTAAGGAGCGTTATGGCGGTAAATTCAAAACAACGAAAATTAATTTGATTGAAATCGTTTTTAATTGAGAAAATGGATACAAATCAATTAGCTTTTATTTTTCCGTTACGTATTTCGTTCCAGTCTTCAAATTAGAATCGTTTTTAATAAATTGGAAAATACCCTATTACGTGGGATAAGGGTAGGAAAATGATGATGAGTGTTAATGATAAAAATATATTAGAGTATTGCTTACTATTTTGTAGATATGTCAATAGAAACTGAAGCTTCCTCTGAATTCAACAACAAAGTATATGTAGAATCACTGTGATTTTTTCTTCAGTAGACGTTACGTATTTTATTTCGGTAAGTAAGTATTCGAAGACAAGGAAAGCGCGACGACTCGAGTGTAGCGTGTGCGTTCGATGCTTTCAAAACACACACTGCCGGCCGCACGCTTTGTGCTTTGCCGGCGCGGGCGGCGGGGGCGGGCGCAGGCGGCTCGGTGAGCGCGGGCGCGGGCGGGAAGCGGAGGGGGTTACGTTGAGCCACTACTGCCCGCTACTCTCATCCATCACGTTCGCAGTAATATAGATAAAATATGTACAATTACAGTAGGTACTAAGTAGGCTAGGATTAATAATTTTCGATAGGAATGAGTTTCTATAGGTGTTTAACGTATTAGTATAATAAAACCATGGGAAAACCAGTGAACTTGTTTGACTTTTATCCTCTGAAATCGAGTGAGCGTCCTCTGAAATCTGCCGCCCCTAGGTCGCTGCCGCCCCTAGGCCGCGGCCTATACGGCCTATTGACAAATCCAGGACTGGTACTGTACCTGGGTTACCGAAGTATTTCGACCTGTAAGTGGCGACCACCGGGCAGTTTAACAGCACATGGGCTGCTGTCTCGTCGTCCTCCATGCAGGCCCTGCACAGCAGACTGTCTGTTAGTCCTATGACAAAGAGATGTTTGTTTTATGACCCATGGCCAGTTACAGCTGTTTCGTTTTATCTGTTTCGTGAGGCGGACATCGATTGTAGGAAGTGCTTTCTTAGCCTGCCTACAACCATATTTTGTGATATTGATTCCTGGATTGTTTTCTTACCAAAGTGCGTTTTGGCGTGAGCTTGGTTCTTTGTCTACGTATGTCGACCATTTTAGTCACGCTAACGTTCAGTCCGTAGAGTGTGCAGAAACACGTACGGATGTATTTTGTCTAGAGCTGCAGTTTGCAGAAACAATTATAACTGACAACATAGCTTAGTTTACTTCAAAGTCATTCAGTTAAAGTTTGAGTTTTAATGTTATAGTCAAAAATTGCATCTCCGACCAACTGTTTTAGGTCAACATGACAGTTATGCTATAGTAACAGCTGTCACTTTGGTGCAGCAAATTAAAAATCTGAGTATAGTGCGTTAATCAGACATTCGTCTTCGCTTTTTGTTTCTATTATTTTTATCTAGGCTTTTAGATAGTTCTATTGTGTGTATTTTTACCGTGTAATGTGATTTTTTTACAATTTGAAGTAACGTACGCACAATCTCACTGGCGCGGGGGTCTGACATTTCTCGAACCTGTTGCGAGCGAGCAACTCTCCACTCCAGTAACAGATGTAGCTGTAGCCGTCTGTTCGATTGTAGACGTGTAGAAAGTCGATATTTGGCGCTGCTTGACGCAACATACCGGCCGCCTTGGAAGATCCGTCTTCCAATGAAACAGGAGTCATGCTGGCTTCGTTTGTGGAAACCGGCAGCGGGCAGATTTTAGAGGAAGCACGCTTGATTGTGCCTATTGATGTTTGGATTTCTGATACTCTCGAGATGCCATCATTCCCTGGGAATAGATTAATAATACTACCCATTCTCCACTTTAGTGGTGCGAGGTTCTTTGATGACGACAAGACGATCTTTAGCGATGTCATCTTTATCGTGTGCCCACCTCGTTCTGCGTTGCAGCTCGGATACATATTCCTTTGACCACCGCTCCCAAAAATATTGTCGCAGCTGATTCAGCCGACGATAGCGACAGGCAGGGGTAGATGTTGTCGTGAAGTCCTCACTGGCAAGCGCAGTCAACGGCCGGCCGATTAGGAAATGATAAGGTGTGACTAGAAGGTAGTAATTTGGAACTGCGGACGTAGGTGACATAGGATGGGACTTCAAGACGGCCTCAAACTGTGTTAATACCGTACCAAACTCCTCGTAAGTTAGCTTAGCATTGCCTACGACACGTCTCAAGTGATACTTACACGACTTCACTCCTGCCTCCCATAAACCACCAAAGTGAGGTGCATAAGGCGGAATGAAACTAAATTTAATATTATTACTACTAGCGAAATCATTTATTTCACTTGATTTATCAAATATAGCTGAAAGCTCACTTTCAGCTCCAACGAAATTCCTACCGTTATCGGAAAAAACTTGACACGGCTTACCACATCGTGATATGAATCGTTTGAATGCCAATAGGTAATCTTTAGTGGACAAAGAACCAACTAATTCTAAATGCATAGCTCTGGTAGCAAAACAAATGAATAAACAAATGTATCAACACCACATCGCATGAACGGTAACCCAGCCTCCTAACGATCGGCAGGGAGATCGACCATGTGTGGAGTTAGCGTATTTCCCTTCATGTGAAGTTACACATTTATGAACCAATAGCCTTGCTAAATTACGTGCACCCAGCACCCACCATCCATCACGCACGCTCGCCACGAAAAGCTGGGCGTGTGCGTGTTTGTACGTAATAATGTAACGCACATCCACTCAGCGACGATTTTAGGTATTGAAATTTCTGTATTGGATCTAAGTCGTCGCGACCGTGTATCATTAAAACATAAGAGTTCCTAAATTCTAACGATTTATTGAATGAACCGTCAAAGACAGATAACTTTATTTGTGGTAATTTAATGAACAGAGATTTTCCAGAAATGCACTGAGATTTATTTAATCTGTTCTGTTCACAAGCGCCTATCATGTTCTTTGCTATGACTACAATTGAATAATATTGACATTCAAACGAATCACTGTAATCTAAATGTTACAGTAATTCCTTTTCAACCACCATTCTTTCTATTTTAGATTGCACATCGTTAACACCGGTAAAGAAAATGGCCGCCGAATGAATACGCATTTGCACTTGAGTTTTAGTCACAGAATCTAAACACAATCTATCTAACTTGTTAGTAAAGTTTGCGAATAACGTTAGTCTACCTTTCATTACACCACGTTGTTTTTTCAGATCAGATAACTGACTATCTAAACGAAAAACTGTTTCATCATCACTCATTTTGGTAGTTTACGAAAGTACCTGTACTCACAGTTTAGCGTATTCAGTCGTATTTTCTCACCTAAAGACGGCCTCAGCAATCCCTGTAGATCAGTTCTGAAAAACGTTTAGGTACGATATTAACACAAGGCGATGACACAGGGGAAGGAGGGAAAAAGGTAACTGGATAACCTGACCGTTGCTGGCTGCTGCATCATTGGCTTCTGCTCAGTAATCTGTAGCAGGGCTTCCAAATCTTCAACATACCTCTACTTTGAAGTTCCACTCGCTTCCTCACTTCTTCAACCCGGCTCGTCCCATGCATGGCTGATAACTTCTATCCGGCTCGAAGGACCAATGTTTCGGCGATGAAGACAGGGGTCGGCAGGGCTTCTTCAATAAGGCTCGTGTATATATTTAACAGTGGAATTTATTGTTCCTCTTTACAATTTGAAATAACTTACGCACGATCCTGCAGTAGTGTAACACACTGGCGCGGTGGTTCTACCTTTCTTGAACCTGTTGCTCGCTCGCAACTCTCCACTCCAGTAACAGATGTTGCTGTAGTCGTCTGTTCGATGTAGATGTGTAGAAAGTCATAGATGATTTTTGTGGCACAAATTCCACTCGCTTTTAAAGTCTTAGCTCAGTTTTCTTTTCTTCTAGAGTGTAGAGCTGCACTTCTGGATTTAATCAAATATTTTCAAACTGGTTTGAAAATCGGGTATAGACTATTCGTACGACATAAGGATGACTATGAAGCAGCTTATTATTTCTAGTTTATATTTATCGTCAAGCATTAGGTTTACAAAAAAATCGACTAATGTAAAAAGTAAATTTTATAAAATGTTAGCTTCAAGCTTACTATCTTTCTATATTTTTTCTACTCTATTTGTTCATTTGTTTATGCTATTTGACCATAATCAATTAGTCTGACTATCTGTCACATGACACATGTAACGTCGCCTATGGTCACCCTTCACCTCCATCCTTCATAGAAAATATGAAGTTGCTCAATTTGTATTTAAAATAATTAAACGCCTCTCATGATTCCATAATAATATTATATTGCGCTTAGGAATAATTTGAACATAAAATCTCACCATGAAAGGTATAAATAAACAATCTGTATTACTGTTATAATAAGTTACCAAAGCCGATCTTATGCTAGATCCAAATAACTCCACAAAGATATCAAGAAATTTTCACAAGCTTATCTTTTACGTACTGCTTACATAACATCAGGCCTTGTTTCCCCGAGGAGTTGGGAAGAGGTGTACTTACAGTACACCCATATTTCGCCAGTTAAGTTCTTTAGGCAGTTAAGTCCTATGTATTATGGGACGTACCTACTACTTTTTTTCAAATATTGTGAAATGTTTTTGAGCTTTACATCTATCAGCAGCAGCGGGCACATTGACACGCTTACTGTAACCCTGAATTCATCACATGATTGTAGACCTAGCGTAGAGTTTCTTCGTAAATTATCAAAAGAAAAGTCGCCTGCTTCATAAAAAAGCGTAATAAGTACATACCCGGTCAAAATGTATGGAACAGTGTTTTTTTTTTTGGTTCAGCGCCCGGTTCTGAATGCAGTAAACTTTTTGCGAGGGCATGGAAACAATTAGAATGAGGTCTTATTGAACCATATTGCCACAATTCTTAAACCAAGAAATTCTAATTCCACGTGTTATTTCGGTTACCAGATATCCAACGATCTTTTGAGTCCTAGCTCCACCGAAGACTCACACTTCTCTATTGATAAAACTTGCTACGATGCCGACGGGACAAAAACTTGGTAAGATCATACCCAATTGTTTCGTAGTGCTGACCTCTGGCCCCTGACTTTGATGAGCGTCTGTGTTAAAAACGTAATACCATGTCAATAGCCGACAAAGTATATAATTGTCTCTTCAATGACGTAATTTTAATAGGGTATAATATTATTAGAGTTGGTGAGACGACCTAGACGCGTATTGCAAGGTTTATTGGATCGAGGTGGCCCTGAAAAAGGATGCCTGGAAGGATTTTCGGGAGGCCTTTGCTCAGCAGTGGGACAGTGTAGGCTAATAAAAAAAAGTGTTGTTTTAATACGAAACTAATCTTACAGCGGCATTTTTACTGGGGAACACACAGTAGGTATCCACAAACCGAGTACTGAAAGGAACTATTGTTATAACAGAAGGTAAACGAAACGTATGCGTACCTACCCCGGTACCTAGTTTGCAGAATGTCTCAAACAGAAACTTATGAAAAAGAATGGGAAGAGCATAAAAAACCACCCAATCAAAAAAACAGGAAAGTTTATGAAACTCAACCAAATCAAAAGGCAATAGAATGGATTCAAACACAAACAAAGTTGTATCAAAAACAATGGAAAGAGCATGAAAAGAAAGAGGAAAGTAGACAGAAAGCTAAAAACGGTGAACCCATCGTAGTCACAAACCATTTGAATTACACTGAATATGACATACAGGCTATGGTCGACCAAGTCCTTACGAAGAACGAGTTTTCTGATGAGTCCTCCATATTTGTGGTAGTACCGTCAGTCGACAATGACGCAGAAAGCTCTTCTGATGGCCAAGCTTCTCCTATTTGCATACAAATGAGCCTAAATTCTCCAAAATGGGAAACAAAAGTCAATCCAGTAGAAAACGGTACTAAAAACATCAACAATAACATTCCTGTCCTTACCCCAATTTATTTGGGGTCGGCGCTGCATGCCTTTTTCTTCCATTCTTCTATATTATTCGTCATTTTGATAGTCACCCCTTTCTAGCCGTATCATCTCTCACGCAGTCCATCCATCGTTCCTTTGTTTTTCCCCTAATCTACGTCATCGACATTAATACTCAAAAAATTCTGCACTACATTTTCCTCATACCTCGGCATGACAACGATTTTTGCACAACTTTTCAATTACCGGTAAGACTTTCAGACTTCACACGGTAACACGATACTAAAGTATTTTTTTAAAGTTGTGTTTTATAATGAACTAGGTAGCTTTTTCCCGCGGTTTAGGGAGATTGGATCTATCTCATGGGAAGGTAGTAGTGGGATAATAATTGACCAACCTATATCTCAATCCAATTCATGGTCTAACTGCGTGCCAAATTTCAGCAAAATGGCTTATAGGCGTGAAAAGGAGAGCCAAACAGACAGTTACTGTCGCACTACAATAATTTATTGAGCTTATACTTTTGTTTGTTACCACTATGAAAAAAACATGGCAGTATAAACTCAAGCTGTATCAGGCCACGTTACACCTAAGGACATACTATAACTGACCATACGTCAACCATGGCTGACAACATATAGCCGGCCATCTACGTCGGCGGTCAAATGCTGTATTCGTAAATACACAGGCGCAGCCCCGCTCAAACGCCGCCCGCGACCGCCAGGTGCGACGGCAACAGCGAACGTTTTAGCAACCGGTAGCATATCGGTCGTCCGTCGTGACGTCACCACGCGCTGTAGGTAGTGTCTGAAGTTCTAAAGAGACCGTAGCCTGAGGCAACTGTTGATGAATACGCGATCGTTGCGCTCGTTCATATGAATAAAACGCAATCACTCGCGTGATCCATCAAATCGCTTTTGTTCGTCATAATTCATATCAATGATCGCGTAGTCACGTATTCGCGTGAAAATCACCTCTGGGTAGGACACAGGGTCTTGTCTGTGAGAATTGTTTTTGCTTCTTTGATTATTTTATGGTAAAAGAGAGGAAGACTAAAGAAACGATAGATATACGGTGTGAAAGATGATATGACGAAAAGGGAGTGACTACCAAGATGACGATTAATAGAGAAGCATGGAAAAAAAGACATGTACAGTTGTACAGTGTCAAATATAACACCCAACTCATATAAAGTTCATTCATAAAATTTACAATTTAAAGATCCGAAGCAACACAGAAAAGGCGCCGCCGCACATCGGGGAGTGAAGATATCTGCAAAAGGAAACAGGTTCTTTATGGGGGGTATACCGATACAAATATTATCTTTTCACAACAAAGAGACCTTGTTCGAGCATGGGTATCCAAAGCCAATAGACAATGAAAAAAAAGCAACAAAGAACAAACTGTGTCAAATCATTACACCAACTGGAATAGTGGGAAAAATAGAAAGTAAAGTCGTCGTAAGCACGGACACGACTGCCGACAGACCGTGTTGCTGTACTCCCAATACGACTCAGTACTCTGACTGCAGTCAAAATGACAGATACGTAGCTACCGTCTTGTCAAGGCTAGTAACGCCACTTCTCGAGAGAGGTACTACATAATGTATAATTTTCAATTATTTGGCAGGGGCTTGCGTGTCCATTGCTGCACTTTACAAATAAAATCTAATCGTATATTCTTTTATAAACATGATTAAAGTAGGTACATGGATGTTTTAATTATATGTTTATTACATAGATGTTAGGCGCTTTTACGGTTTCAAACGTGACGATAATTTTGCTGACGTGAACCTCCACGTCCAAAAAACATATGAAAATACCATCAAGTTATTATAACGTTATTGTGTACGGAAATTTAAAAGCGCCGACATATTATTTCCATAAGTAATTTTACTTCCCTGTGTTATCGTGATGCCATAACATGGACATGGACGCCCAAGATAATGTTGCCACGTTAGAAATGATGAAAGTGCACAGAGGCCCTCGTGTGAGTTTCTTTTAACCATCTCGAATTAACGCATTGACAGCGTTCGCCGCTCTGTATGGCCCTGGATTGGTGAAGGAAAAATCGGAGCGCCGAGCACGTTTTATGTAACGCATTGACATCGTAGTCGTGATGATTAAAAGAAACACACTAGGGCCACGGTGTTCTTTGTTATTGAAAATATTTTGACAGTATTTCTATTTCTAGTTAATATCTGTTTTAATTAAAAACTTTTTTAATCATTGTTTGTAGGTATAATTGGCAATCCATTTAATATTAGATGGGGCATGGAACAGAAAGAATCGGTTATGTCGGTAACCGTTCCGCTATCGCCAGATTGCAAACTGGCGTACAGGTTTCATGATCACGCCCAGGCCCCCGATCAATATCTTGGAAAACACGCTCTAAATCCTGGCAAGCCCGCTCAATGTCCTGCCGACCCCACTCAACACCATACCGAGGCTCCCGAACAATATCCTGCTAACACCGCTCAACATGATGCCAAGCCCGCTAAACACCATGCCGAGGCATCTTCCGCTCAAAAAAGAACAAACCTGTCGCAAATGCAACCGTGTCAGTGTAGTCCAGAAACGATGCTAGAACTGTTAAAGCTAGCAATCAAAGAGGGCAGGCAGCAGCAAATGCAGTCGGTAGGGTGTGGAGAGCATCCCGAATCACCTAAAGCGCAAGCCCCGGAGCCACCGCCAGCTGCCCAAAGTAATTCCCTTTTCACTTATTTTGTAACTTACATAGGTACTTTGCTTGAAAAAAATTAGGGTTAAACATTAAAGCATTAAGATAGAGATAAGTAATCAATTTTATTACGTTTCTGTAATCTAGCACACTAGCAAGCTACTCGCAGTCGATACGTAGGCCACTCAGAAAGTTGTGCAAAAAAAAAACATTTAAAGATAAATATTTATTTATTAAATCTTTTTAAAGTACTCTCCACTAACCTCTATACAAAATGTCATGCGCCTAAACTTGTTTTTGAAACACTTTTTCCAGTCCGTCGCAGACACCTCGTTTACAGCCTGCTCGAACGCTGACAGCGCATCTTCTAGCGATGAAAATTGTATCCCTTTGAGCTGATTTTCTATTTTCGGGAATAAAAAGAAGTCACACGGTGCTGCTAGGTCAGGGCCGTAAGGAGGGCGACTCAGTCGTGGTGGAGCAGAAGCCCGCGGAGCCCTGTTGCTCACAACAGAGAAAACTTCTACTAAGCATTTGGTAATATACCTGTGGGGTAGTACAATATGTTAAGTGAAACTCGGTATATTACAGGGAATAATATTGCTTAGCTTTATTGGTAAAGGGTCCTTCTTAGGGCACGTTGTGTATGATTCCATGACTCCCATATACCATTCAGCGTGCTTCTTTGGTCCGTAAAGGAATTGACACCAAGTAGCCAGTCAAATTGAAAAAGCTCACGATCAAAATTTTTCCCCCCGCTTCTAAATCGCTTCAGTTTGGTAGGCGTTGATTTGTTTTGAAACATTCAAACTGTCGACTGGCGCTTTGTTTCTGGATCGTATTGATAAATCCAAAACTCATCACCGATCATGATATCGTAAATACGCCGAGATGAGCCTGCTTCAAATTTGTTTATCATAATTATCACGGCACCATTTCACCCGGGCCTGCTTCTGAGCATCGGTGAGGTTGTGCGGCACCCCACGTGAAACTAGCCTCCTCATACGAAGATGCACGTGTAGAATTTCGTGAAGGCTTCCCGATCCAACCTGCAGTATGTGCTGGATCTCTTTATACGTAACTCGCCTATTGTCATGGATTCTATTTTTCACTGTTACCTGTTAACTTTCAAAGCAACCGTGGTTCAAACTTCATAGTCGGGGATCGTTTAGACCTTTATTGGAGACATTGTGTATGTCCCTAATAAAGGGAGAAACTTTCAAGTTTTATAAAATAACGAAGGTCTGACTGTCGCAGGCTCGTAGTCCATAACGAAACATACATAAATCACTAAACAATAATGGGTTCTACTTCCGATCGACGTAATCATTGCCATTTGATATGTTACTGCTCGAGCAACCCGAATTGAACGAAATAAATTCTTCATAAACCAAAATCAAAAGTCATTTATTCAAACTAGGCTGAGAGTCAGCACTTTTTGAACGTCAAAATTACATAAGACAGTCCTCCAAAACGCCCTCCCTTCACGACTTCCTAGTGCTTTAGCTGGGAAGAAGAAGTGGTGCAACAAACTCCATACCAGAACAAACTCCCTAGCCAAAACCAGTTCATTGCATCCCTTTGGTTAGCGCCATTAACATAATATATAATAACTTAACAATACTACTATAACAATACAATAACTTTTATTTACCGTGGTCAGTCCCTGGCTCTGGAGCAGGCCATATGGCCGGCTGACAGGTTCCGGAGCCGGAGATTGACCCATCACAGTCGCAACCATCTATCTGGTAACGGATGAACGGTTGCCAGAATCAAGTTGTGTATCTATTGTCATTTCGTAACAAAGTATCGACACGATTATTAATAAACGTCGTAGTGGTGGGACCAACACTTGTACTTGAGCCGCAGTTGCACTAGAGCGGCGCACCAAACGTAGGCTGTAACCGCATGCGAGCAGCACGCGCGCAGTTTGCAAGCGGCTCGCGAGTGGCGCATTCGCCAGGGTTGGACACACCCTCAGGCTTAAGTGGGGCGCGTGTGCAGCGCGCGCGCTGCTCGTGCGCACATAGCTTCTTTCGTTTTTTGAATTAATTATTTGGGCGAGGTAGGTGCACTGCAGGCGGCACGCGCGCACCTCCTGCGCCGCTCGAGTACGGCGCGTAGGATGCGCGCGAGCGGCGCGCGCACGGCGCAGAGGCTGCGTACGAACGTGAAATGCACGCGCGCTTTTCGCAAGTGGCCCGTGAACGACGCATTCGCCAGGTCTGGACACACCCTAAGGGTCGTAGCATGATGTTAAATAGCCTATAAACTTATTTAAGAATTGGGCTATCAAATGCAAAAAGATTTTTCCAAATCCGACTGGAAGTTCCAGAGATTATCCCCTACATACAAACTTCAAACCAATTTTGCCTCTTTTATAACATTAGTATAGAATATTACTATAAATAGTATGTACATCCTACTTTTAAATATTTACTTCCCTAACCTTGATAAAATATGTTAAAGACGTAGTAATAATTTTCCTTTTTGGCCTAACCTTTATTATTTAATGTTATATAATATTAAAATTAACTTTGATGACGTTTATAATTATTAGATCCTATTCCGGAAAGAATGCAGATAGAAATGGGAGAAACAAAACGAAAACAAGTGTGTATTAAGGAAACCAAATTCAGTTCTACCGTCGGTACCTCCACTGAACCCAAATTATTTCGAAGGTTCAAAAACAGAAAGAAGTCGCATATAAACCATACATGCATGTGTCCTCAGCATGTACCCGAGCCTGAGCCTGGGACTGAGCAAAACCTGGAACCGTACCTAATACTGGGGCCATATTGTCAAAAAGCTGAATTTGAAGACACAATGAAAAGAAATTCACTTGAATCGTTAAGAGTTTCAGGATTCAAATTCATTCAAAAAAAGAGACCACCTGAGATTAAACCCGAATACACTATCGAGGATGCTCTTAGGTACTACGCAATGACAAACCCGGAGCTGTTTAAGAGTATTATGGCGGAACAACAGGTAAATTGGCAGCATCCGAGAAATAGCGTAGCTAGAACAGAGTAGGTACACTTTGATCTCAACTATTAGGGTTGTTTTTTCCAACACGTCAGAAATCTTTGACCGAGAAATAACTTTACTGTCAGGTTCCAATTTTATAATTTGGATATAAGATATGTCTTGTGACATTCTTCAACGTTAAAAAAAATACAGTGAACGATCTCCAACGGTTGATGCTCTATCCTTATACCTAGTTTATATTGGCAAAATTTTGGTGTTTCTTCCACAAAAGCCACTAATGATGGCTTGAAATGATAGCTGACATAATAAATAACAGCCGTTAAATTAAAAACATAAACATATACGTTTTCGTTACTTCATATATGTAGGTACTGTCAGAACAATGAAAACTGTTGATATTTGGTATGGTCTAAATTGGAAATTGGAGTTTTGTCACCAGCCCATAATAAAATACAATGCAGTTACAGCCTTACTAATAAAAATATTTTAATCACTTACTACTTTATATTTGTACATTGAATAGGCTATTGGTAAGAGTTACATACTCAATTTACCAGAAATGGGTGTGTAAGCATTGTATAGTTACTCGTACATATTATTCGTTATAGCAAAAGTCGCAGGCAATATTATTCAGAAACATTTTGAAACCAGAAAGTGTTTTTTGAAACTATTTTTTAAAAATTATGTATGTCGTTATTAGTTTTATAAAATTAATTATGTGATCATCATCATTTCACCCGAAAGTTGTCCACTGCTGGACATAGGCCTCCCCAAGCTCCTCCACTTCGACCGGTTCTGCGCTTCTCGCATCCGCGGATTCCTGCGACCTTCACAAGGTCATCGGTCCATCTTATGGGAGGCCTTCCAACGCTACGTCTTCTAGTACGCGGTCGCCACTCCAGAACCTTTTGGCACCACCGGCCATCTGTTCTGCGAGCAATGTGCCCTGCCCACTGCCACTTAAGTTTGCCAATTCTTCGGACTGTGTCGGTTACCTTGGTTCTCCTGCGGATCTCTTCATTTCTGATTCGATCACGTTGGGAAACTCCGAGCATAGCCCTCTCCATTGCCCTCTGGGTGACTGTTTGTCTTCTGATCGAGGTCGCTCTCAATGGGACTTCCCATTGTGAGCGACCACGTTTAAGTACGTATACAGGCTGATTTTTTAGTCACCGTCCAAATTTTTCAGGGTGATAGTATCCGTGAAATTGAACAACTTTCTCCAAGGAACATGGGTCGAAATATGAAAAAAAATAATCGACCTCCCATGCAAAATCAATAGTTAGCTGGTCGATTTTGTATGGGAGATCCGATTTTTTTTTTCATATTTTGACCCATGTTCCTTGGAGAAAGTTGTTCAATTTCACGGGTACTATCACCCTGAAAAATTTGGACGGTGACTAAAAAATAATTCTGTATATGTCACCATTCATTCAACATTAAGTACCTAATCGTTTTTACAAATTGTTGTACCTTTTAAGGTTCGCGTCAGGTTGACTCTTCTGTTGCACCAGCTATTTATAATGAAGAACTTTCTTAATTCAGTAAGAAAGTTCTTCATTATAAATAGTCTATTAATTGAAATTGAATTAAACCAGGCCAAAATCGACAAACCAGAATGGACTCCATCCTCGTCCCCAGGAAATAATTCAGGACCAGAGGCAACACCGTCAGACAGTCAAGATGAGGAAGGCCCATTTTCTGGATTGAAGTTTAAAATAGGTGGCAAAGGTACCAGTTCCCAGGGACTTGCTGGCATTTGTTGCTTCGATTTGCTCCAAGAATCCTTCACAACATGGTGATACTTCTTTCGAGTATAACTGTACTTTCATTTTACAATAACAGAATTTTAAGTTTACTTTAGATTATTTTTTTTAGTTCAGTAATCATGTATTCCCATTATCATCGTTTTTGTGATTATTCAACAGCAAGTTTTTGTTTCAATTTTGATAATTTTATTTGTATAATAAAATAAATAAAAGTAATATATGGACATCTTGTTTGTCTTTGTTAACGTTATATCTGACCAGGTTGCTATGGCAATAGCATATTACTTCCATGGTCCCCATACCCTCAGAAGGTCCAAGCGTATGAGGATGTGACCATTTTTTTTTAGTTTTAAAAACCCAAAGACGGCTGCAACATAGTTTAAACGAGTTAACTATTAAATTCATTTTAGAAAGGGTTTTCAGAATGCTTAAAAGGGGGACGGGGATAAAGTGTACTATGAATTGACGTCCAAAAGAATGGACGATCCGGCTTCTCCGTGGCTTCCCGTGTTTCTTAAGTTACATTGGGAATTTTTTACCTTAGCATCAGTTTTTATTTAAATTGCTTTTTCTGTGTCGTTCCTATATAAAAGTAATTTTGATAATAAATCCTTAGTATGGTAAATGATCGGTGAAAATACTGTCTATCTAATCATCACTGTGGTGGGCGGTGGCGTTAAGTGGAAGTACTCATTTTATACCTGCTGATAATAATCAAATCAATAATAGTTTTCCCATAGCATTTATGCAGGAGTGGGAACATCCATAGTTTAACAGCATGTCCAAGTTGTAAAAAAAAGTCAAATAAAAAGTAATTTCAACCGCGCCAAAGAAAATTGGCGAGGAAATTATTGATGAAGCGAGTTGAACAAAAACTTCATTGCCATCAAACTTAATTTTAATGGTAACATTAACTTTCACTTTCACATTTGACATGTCAAATGTGAAAGTAATAATAATCAGCTGGATCAAGAACTTGATCCAGAAAGCAGTACTTAACTGGACACGGCGCGTATCGTGAGGAGGTTCCTCTCTCAGCAGCCCTGACCATCGGTAGCTTGGACCCTGTTCCCGATACCGGTGGGCTACTATTTTTTATATTTTTAAATGTTTTTATGTAAAAAAAAAATTATGTTCGAATATTTAAAAATATAATTTATATGTACGTTTAAATGAATTAAAGAAAATAATAATAAGAATTTATTTATTTCAAAAAGTGTGGTACAGTCTGTTACAATAAAATATTTTTACAATTAAAGTTAAAGTTAAAGTTAAAAGGGGTGACAAGTGACAAACCTCTTGTTTTCGTCTTGTTGTCCGTGGGTTATTTTTTTAGCAATGGCAACAAGTTCAAGTTTCGTGTCATCATGTCGGCAAGGGCCGATGCCTGCCAGGGGTGCGGGTTGTTCGAAAGAGATACCGCAGCCCCTGGCACACAGGCAACTGAGGGAACACGGGTGGGTTTTAGTCAGTAAAAGTCTGACACGCCCTCCTGCGGTAAATAACTTCTCCCAGAGCGGGAGAAGTTATTTGATGATTGGATGATTGCCCAACCAAAAAAAAAATGGAATATATAAATTATAGTGACTTTATCAGTGTTTTAAGGAAAAAATGGCCGACTCTCTAAAGCAGCTGATTTCAAAGAAAATGTTGTTTGACCATTTGACGCACAAATATTGTGTCAAGCAATCTGTTGACAGTTACAATTTCAAATTATTTGTCAAATTCAAATAACAATGACGTCACTGCGTCGGAAGTGTCACAACTGTAGACAATCAAGTAGTTGCCAGTTCGTAATAATGTCTATGGTCACAATTATACGGTGTGTAGGCAGACATTCTCGTTAGACTATTCGATGTGTTGGTCATTTTATTGGATGATTTAATTAAAATGGCAACATTTTGATTGTAAACGACATATTAGTTATAGAACGTTTATGAATACACAATGTTATCAAAGGTTTAATAGCAGCTAGCGCACAGACATATAAAACAGTAGTAGTACTATTTTATATGTCTGTGAGCTAGCGACTATTTCTTGACTATTTTTTGACACCAAATTCAAATTCAAAAACGTAAGCGTTCCGCGGTAATCAGGTGAGGACTGTGGCGAGAAAGACTCATCACCACGTAATCCTCACCAAGACACCTTTATATCTCTGGAATCCCTTAATGACTATTTTCGAAATTTGGCATAGCGTTACGACTATTTTTTGTCTATCTAATGGAATAGAAACCAATTGGATATACCCAGCCGTTTGCTTGCACTGAGGTTAGGATTGTGTGGGTCAGCCCAAAATCCTCACCAACACATAGCTGTAACTTCGGACGGAATCATAATGCGACAATTTTTTTAACCTTGGTGACTATTTATGACTATTTTTTGGCGTTCTCAAAATTGATTTTCATGAAGTTTTCAAAGGTGAGGATTGTGTGGTGAAGGACACCGATATGAGATTCAAAGACAATGACTAAAAAATCCTATAATCATACTATCACCATCATATAAAATTGTTTTCGAAAGAATTTTAATTTGATAAATGATATTTTTTACCCACAGACGCAAAAAATAGTCCGAGTCATCATTTGTTTGCGAGTTGGCCAATGTTTTCTGTTCTCTGGAATGATTTTCAAATTAAAAAGAATACTCAACTGCATGGGATTAAAGTGAATATATGTCAGTCACGTAAATACGATTGTTGGTAGAACGAAGATTTTTACTATGCGCAGAGCATAACAGGTAAGAAGAATAAATGGGTTTTTCGAGTATAGAAAAAGACATCGACAGAACCCTCAACTCCCTGCAATGACGAATGTGTAACCATTTTAAAACCAACCGGTGTGCGGACACATGGACACACTTACGAAGACTGATAACGTATCGAATGCAGTTATTGAGAAGTCGATCAGGTTTATTGAGGAGATTTGCATTTAGGTCGTAGTAACACACATCGTCAAAAATAGGCAATTATGGGAAAGTTTAGGGACTGTAAAAGCATTGCCTTTATTTGTGATAGGAGAACGTCATTCAACCGATAGGGCGACCGGAACGTTTCGGTGACTTTTACTAACAGTAATGACCTGCGATAGATATATTTAATTTATTTTTGTGGCCTAGCCAAGGAACATATAAAAACCTATGACGAGGGCCTAGCTTAGTTCCGGTGGAAAACGAAGATAATTTTTTTTTATGCATCTTTATACCCACCTACCCACTCCGCAGCACCACCTATTTATTGTGGGAATAGGTCCATATTTTATCATCGTAGCTTCATGGAAAGGAAAGGCGCAAGTCTGTGTGAATCGTATCGGTTACACATTTTTAAGTAGGTACTTGCAATGGTGTGTTCACTGAAGCCTCTTAAGCAACTATGTTTGACTATCGGACATGGCATGCTTGAGGCTGGTGCTCACCACACGAGAACAAATGTAAAGCCTATGTAGGGGTTTGCGCTAAGTTAGCCCGGGAAATTCAAATTTACTTACGTTTTTGCTATATGGAGGTCAGTGTCAGTTTGTACGTATAGTGATTAAAATATGATTCGCGACCGTAAGAATTATGGTTTTACAGGTATTATCATCGTTAGAATCAGCAATACAATTTCCAAGAATTGGCATCATATGTCATGATTTCATGAAATAGTCATTAATTAATGAGAACTTAGAGACATGTATTAATTGATGAATAAATTCTATCAATTCATATTTATTACGGACACGAACAACATAATGACCTGCAAATTACAAAAAAAAAAAAACAGAAAAAAAGATTTTCGCTGGCTACCCTGGATGGTTTCGCCTTAAGGCGCGTCCCCTACCAAAACCTCGCGCCAGCCATGTTTTGGGCAGTTTTTTGGAGATAGCTACTCGTTATATCAATAAAATATCAACTTAAAAAAATACATTAAAATCCTACATAATCTTGATTCCACAATGGATGTTTTGGTTTTTTTTTTTAAGTAGTATTTCTTTAACAAACCGCCTTGCAACGATACCACAGATATGAATGACGGGAAGTAAGCATTATTTTAGTTATGTTACTGACACTACTAGAAAGACAATTTAATCATGACCAATATGCGAGTAGAGTTTTCTTCAAAAGTCCAAATTTTGATTTTATAACGATTTTATTTTAACATCTGGGTGTATTTACCACTGTATTCATACGCGCGGTATCGAGATTCAGTCTGCCGTAAGGCCTCGAGGGTGGAACCCGTGTCGTTTGTCACCGCGTCGGCTGGCTGCAAGTGCACTTGCCCGCCACGTCACATTATCAGTAGAAAATAATATGAGTATTATAAGTTTGTAATTGGCATTTGTTTTGGTTATATTTTTTTTTGTGTTATTTACTGCGAAAATCGGAATATTTTTAATTGCGATTAATAAGGTGTGGAATAAAATTAGTTGTCAAGAACTAAAATCCACACTAAACCTCGACTTTTGCGGGCTTAGCACAAGAACCGTAGAGAAGCGTTTTGTGACGGAAGAGTAGACAAAAATGACGTTTCCTTCTAGACAGTTGACAGTTTTTAACCGAGAAAGGTAGACAAGCGATTTCTATTCTACGGTAGAGTAGAAATAGGAAGCGTCATGCTAAGCCTGGAGGTGCAAAAACAGTACTGTATCTTTTTTTTCTTTTCTTTTGCTTATTTCTTGAAAATGGTGTGTCCTATCACAAAAATAATGAAAATTTCGACTCCCTTTATTGAACCTCACAAACTTCTACAACTTAACATTTAAGTAACATTTTATTTATTTAAAAATAATAAAAATACTTAATTTGCACAGACACAATCTAGTAGCTAGGATTATCCACCAGCAACTTGCTTTGCAGTACAACCTTGTGGAGTCTGAAGTACCATACTACAGGTATGTGCCCGACCCAGTTCTCGAGAATGGTCACGCCACATTATACTGGGATCGATCTATCATCACTGATAGGACTATTGTAGCCAATAAGCCTGATATTGTGGTGATAGATCGACGAGAACGTCGTGCAATGATTGTTGATATCGCTGTCCCTCATGACGAGAATCTCGTGAAAGCTGAGCAAGATAAGAAAATCAAGTATCTTGACTTAGCTCACGAGGTTGTCGACATGTGGGACGTGGACTCGGCAATCATTGTACCGATAAATCGTTACAGTAAATGGCCTAATAGCGAAGAGCCTCGACCAACACCTCAGGAGGCTCTCATTGCACGGCTGGATCAAGGGCTTGATTCAGAAAGCAGTACTCCTAGACACGGCACGCATAGTCAGGAGGTTCCTTTCTCTAGAGCCCTGACCACCGACATCTTGGACCCTGTTCCTGATGCTGATGGACTACTATTTTTTTATATTTTTAAATGTTTTTTATAAGGTTATTTTAGAAAAATATTTAAAAATGTAACTTAATATGTATTTAAATGAATAAAAATACTTAAATAAATAAAAATCACGTTTCCGTTTAGACAGTTACAACGTTTTTTTCTTACAAAAGTTATTTTATTTTATTTTATGCCTTGTTTGTGAATTCTAAGATTCTGAGAAGTACATGTGATTTTTACGTGCATTCATAAGTTGTGCGCCAGATAGCGCCAATAAAGTTTACGAAGCATTGTAGAGGTGAGGTGCGGCCTATGGGTGCGGCAAAGAGGGAACGAATGCTTAAGGTTTTTTGCTTGGGGAACTGCCTTAAGCTTGGTGTACACTAGTGTTGCCCAAATTCAGTCTTGGTCTTGCAGTCTTGGTCTTGTTCTTGCGTTTTTGCAAGACCAAGACCAAGAACAAGACCGCGTATTTTTAGCAAGACCAAGACCAAGACTGACCGTGCAAGACTTGAGCAAGAACAAGACATAGCCTGCAAGACTCTTGCGTCTTGCAGCTAGGACTTAGCGCTATTTCACTGAGTAGTTAGGTGTAACAGTTCGGTGTATAGGTAGGTACGCTTAGGAATTCTATGAGACGCAAAAAACTGTATCAAAGAATATGAAAAACTGGACCTATGCGCATTACGACTAATACCATAAACATAGCGAATAAAAAAATATCTATTAAAATCAAACTGAGTGCATGCATAGTTATGTTTTAACCATCGGCACTTTGATAATGCGGCATCAAAGGTTTTGTACTTACTTCTCAAAGAAATTTGCCGCTTTTCGGAAGTACATGGTTATGATACACGCGCCGGCGGCTTCTTTTGAAATCTAAAACAATCGTTGCCGCCACGCCGAAATCATAACATTTGTGACACTATTTGATTGCCGCCATAGGGCGTAGGTATACTCATGCAAAATAATTTCGAATATTTTTAAGAGTACCTACAGGTGTTCCAAAGAATAAATAAGTTTCAGAGTGCTTAGAATGAAAATGAATACATTATACTGATCACGCAAGTAGTATTATGATTAGGATAAAATGGTAAGGATAGGTAGTAGATGTCATATTAATTCATTCTAGTAAGTATATATTATAATATTGATTACTTATATGGTTTTAAACTAATTACTTAGGTACTATTATTGTACATTTAGTCATTATATTTCTTAAGTTTTTACAAGAAAAAATAGCAAAAAAGTGTTCAAATATCACCCGTTTAATAAATATTGTAGCCACTTTTAAATATACTTGAAACGTGTAAAAAAATTCTACAAAACTAATAAAATAATATAAAAAGCGTAGGTACTTACCTACTAATAAAATAAAAAGCCTGCGATAAGAGTTTTGTATTACTTACCAGCCCGAATATCTCTGAGAGAGATGATGAGAGTAAGTATTTACTAGCTGTGATTTATTTACTAGTTGATTTTTCGAATTTCTTATCAAATCTTCAGTTATTTATTAATCTGCTTGATCTTTACTATGGCTATGTTAATTCAAGCTCACAATGTTCCAATTCTAATACGTTTTTCTAAGATTTAAAGTAAACTTTAATAAATAGTAATAGACTAATAGGTAATTGCAAGACTTGCAAGACTCTTGCTGCAAGACCAAGACCAAGACCAAGACTGGGAGCGCAAGACCAAGACCAAGACCAAGACCAGGTGTATTGGCGCAAGACCAAGACCAAGACTGGCTAAGTCTCGTCTTGTTCTTGCATTTGGGCAACACTAGTGTACACAAGTTCCAACTATTATTCACACGTCCTTATAAGAAAGTATTTTCTATAATATCTTCCCATACAACATATTTATGCGTCTGTGGTATAATTCAATAATTAATCTATGAACATGACAATAGCATAAAATATTTTCCCTAATATTTTTTTAGAAAATTTTAATAGAAAACCACATGTAACGCAATCCAAGAACATTAATCCCAATATTAAGTAATATATTTCAGTGTATTCAGTTACTATCATTTAGGATATGACAGGTATGTGGAAATATGGAATTTTTTAGTAATTTTTTGATTTATTAAAACTTCTCCTACACAATATGGTACAAAGGCCGGCTCAATCCCTTAGGCTTTCTCTACCAGTCAACCAAGGGATTCTTCGAGTTGTTATGCTAATGAGTCCCAAGCTGATCTAGTGTTGATAGACAGTTATCGTCAATATGTGCCACTCCTGTGTTGCAGTATCGCGCACCGTCGCAACGCGCCGTCGTAAGGCCGGGCCGTATAACAGTCTCGGTCAACCGAAGCCGCTCTTAGTAGAACGTGTTCACACACCCCTTTTCACTGATATTGGAGCTTAATACCACGTTATATCTATTTACATGGTTGCCGACAGGATTATTTTCAGCAGGGTGCATCTTCAGCTCCTGGAAGCGTACTCAAGATTTTTGCACTTCATCTCTGATATTTTTGTTAGGGTTTCATTTGTTCCTTCGTTCGTTCCGTCAATTGTAAGTTTATATAAATGCTCTTAGATAATAATAATAGTCTTGCAGACCATATTTCAGCCATGGCGGCCATAATGTCAACAGAGCTTAGCCTTCGGCGCGGCAGATATTATATTCTCTTCGCTCACTGTCATAGTCCGATTGGATGGCACGCAATCCCACACGACTGGAGAGAAATCAAGCAAAGGACTAACGCACAAAATATTACGAACAAAATATGAACATAGAATTAAAGGTCAAAACAAACAAGTTACAATGTCACAAATAAGATCTATGGTCACCTGAACATAAAAATAAGCAAAATTGGCTTAGAAAGGCTCCTAAAGGTCTTTTCGTGATGTTCTAAGGGTCCTAGTGTGATGTTAGGTAGCCTTTCCCAAAGATATGGAATAATTTGTTAGTCCCATCTTTGAGAAAGGCTATACAAAAAACAAAAAAACGAATTCGCCTGGTAGTTCCAGTGATTAGCGCGTTCAAACAAAGAAACAGTAAAACAAGCTCATCAGCTTTATAGTAAAAATAGAAGATACACGGTCTGAGTTGTGGGCACAGATCTTTTTGTACAGCTAACATTTCTTATATGCAAATAAATGTAATAATATTTACAACATTTTCATGCGTAAAATTTCGTTCACTGGAAGTAATCACGAAATGTTTCATGGAAAAACCTGCAAACTCATCTTTGATAACGCAATACCTTGTGCACCCAGGTGTGCGTCGTTTGTTTCTTACCCAAGTCCCCTTCACCCGCTAGGACCATAGGACTGTTACCTACAAATCAGTCGGCTTATAGTATCAACACAGCAATCAACTTGCAATCAACATGTCCCTCATGTTCCCCGCCAAACGTTTAGGCAATTTGCACAGACATCACAACGCCTTTCCGATGCAAAATATTAAATTTTAAAAACCTTAAAACCTATTTAATCCTAGTTTTCACCCGTACAAAGCTGAGGCAGAATAATAACTTAGTAATTTCATGAACATTATTTTTCTTGTTTTTCAGCCCAAATATAAGTATCACCCAAGACAATACGATCCAACATTTACGCAGATTACAGTAATGATCACCCGATGAACGCTTTCTAAATAAAATGCCATAGCATGAGTGATGGCATATTGATATAAAAGAATGAAGAATATTTTGTTTTGGTTTTTGAAAAAGCCATAAACTCTAAATCAGTCACGAGACTAAAAAATAAAAATAAAAATGTGTGATTTGGACAACATCAATTCATTTACGTGCTCACAAAATGAATTATCTTATTTTAATGAAGAAACCCGTCCCAGTCATGACATCGAAAATGTGAACATAATAATTGTTAATAAGAAAAGATTGAAAAACCGTAAAAGGAACAATGTATTCATACAGACTCAACAACTTAGAGCAGCTTCTCGTTTATCAAGATTCAGCAAATTCAAGAAGCAAAGTTCGATCACCAAACTCTCAAGCATGCCTGAGCTAAACAAATGTACAAGGTCAGTCGTGTCACGATACAGAAGTGGCCATGGAAAGGATAAAAAACAAAAAAAATACAAACAAAGCCCTTTTCAATCAAATTTTATTGTCAATTTAGTTTCGGAACATCAGTTTGACGATTGTTTAAATCCATTTTACTATCCCAAACAGACAAAATTTAAAATATATAGGTGTCAACTAGGCGCTATAGAAGACACTTGTTGCTGCTCTTGTAACTCTGATGCTATGTTTGAAGTGATGAAGAGCTTGTACGACTGTTACAAAAAGAAAAATTGCGATAATTGTAATTGTATACTTTGTGGTCATTTACCACGAGAAGAAAGGAAGCTTGGTGAAAAGAAAAAATCTTTAGCTAGCTTATCAGAAAAAGAAAAACATCTTGGAGTACAAGCTGTGAAAGGTTTGCCTCTCTCTTCAAAGGTAGATTTAGTGGACAAAGCGCCTTCAGAGAAAGTGCATAGAGTCAAAACAGAGGGATTACTGTCAACACTCAAAAACAAAACGCCACTACAAAGAGAAAAAATTCTTAAGGGACTAGCTAACCAAGGTATACCTCTGCCTGAAGGGCAATCACCATCAGAAAAAAAAATTATTAACAAGGTTCGCGCAGACCTTGGTCTACCTATTGAACCTAAAACAAAAGCTATTAGAGATAAACATGTGGAGGCTGCTAAAGCTGGCTTACTACAGCCATTGGAAGGAAAGACACCTGCAGAGAAGGAAAAGATATTGAAAGGTATACATGATATGGATATTCCATTACCTAAAGGACGGACTCCTACTGAAAAATCTTTGATAGCCAAGGTAGTGGCAAGCAGTCGTCATCCTTCAAAGGTGGCGTCAGTGTTCCAGGCACCTTCGGAAAAGATGCGTCGAGCCAAAACTGAAGGATTACTTACGCCACTCAAAAACAAAACACCAGAAGAAAGAGAAAGAATTCTAAGGGCACTAGCTAAACGAGGTATACCTCTTCCTGAAGGTCAAACACCTTCAGAAAAAAAACTGATTGGAAAGGTTCGCACCGACCTTGGTTTACCTATTGAACCCAAAACTAAAGTTATTAGAGATAAACACGAAAAAGCAGCTATAGCTGGCTTACTTTTTCCATTAGAAGGCAAAACACCTGCAGAGAAGGAAAAGTTACTACGAGGTCAACATAAGATGGATATCCCATTACCTGTGGGACGGACGCCCACAGAAAGATCTCTCATTGCCAAAATAACGGCAGGTAGTCGTGCTCCTTCAAAGGTGGCTTCAGCTTCTATCAGTCCTTCGGAGCAAATGCGTCGAGCCAAAGCCGAAGGCTTACTTACACCGCTCAAAAACAAAACACCAGAAGAAAGAGAAAGAATTCTAAGGGCACTAGCTAAACGAGGTATACCTCTTCCTGAAGGTCAATCACCTTCAGAAAAAAAACTGATTGGGAAAGTTCGCACCGACCTTGGTCTACCTATTGAACCCAAAACTAAAGCTATTAGAGATAAACACGAACAAGCAGCTTTAGTTGGCTTACTTTTGCCATTAGAAGGCAAAACACCTGCACAGAAGGAGAAGTTACTACGAGGTCAACATAAGATGGATATCCCATTACCTGTGGGACGGACGCCCACAGAAAGATCTCTCATTGCCAAAATAACGGCAGGTAGTCGTGCTCCTTCAAAGGTGGCTTCAGCTTTGATCACTCCTTCGGAGCAAATGCGTCGAGCCAAAACCGAAGGATTACTTACGCCACTCAAAAACAAGACACCAGAAGAAAGAGAAAGAATTCTAAGGGCACTAGCTAAACGAGGTATACCTCTTCCTGAAGGTCAAACACCTTCAGAAAAAAAACTGATTGGAAAGGTTCGCACCGACCTTGGTTTACCTATTGAACCCAAAACTAAAGTTATTAGAGATAAACACGAAAAAGCAGCTATAGCTGGCTTACTTTTTCCATTAGAAGGCAAAACACCTGCAGAGAAGGAAAAGTTACTACGAGGTCAACATAAGATGGATATCCCATTACCTGTGGGACGGACGCCCACAGAAAGATCTCTCATTGCCAAAATAACGGCAGGTAGTCGTGCTCCTTCAAAGGTGGCTTCAGCTTCTATCACTCCTTCGGAGCAAATGCGTCGAGCCAAAGCCGAAGGATTACTTACACCGCTCAAAAACAAAACACCAGAAGAAAGAGAAAGAATTCTAAGGGCACTAGCTAAACGAGGTATACCTCTTCCTGAAGGTCAAACACCTTCAGAAAAAAAACTGATTGGGAAAGTTCGCACCGACCTTGGTCTACCTATTGAACCCAAAACTAAAGCTATTAGAGATAAACACGAACAAGCAGCTTTAGTTGGCTTACTTTTGCCATTAGAAGGCAAAACACCTGCACAGAAGGAGAAATTACTACGAGGTCAACATAAGATGGATATCCCATTACCTGTGGGACGGACGCCCACAGAAAGATCTCTCATTGCCAAAATAACGGCAGGTAGTCGTCTTTCTTCGAAGTTGGCTTCAGCTTTAATGGCTCCTTCGGAGCAAATGCGTAAAGCCAAAACTGAAGGATTACTTACGCCACTCAAAAACAAAACACCAGAAGAAAGAGAAAGAATTCTAAGGGCACTAGCTAAACGAGGTATACCTCTTCCTGAAGGTCAAACACCTTCAGAAAAAAAACTGATTGGAAAGGTTCGCACCGACCTTGGTCTACCTATTGAACCCAAAACTAGAGCTATTAGAGATAAACACGAACAAGCAGCTTTAGTTGGCTTACTTTTCCCATTAGAAGGCAAAACACCTGCACAGAAGGAGAAGTTACTACGAGGTCAACATAAGATGGATATCCCATTACCTGTGGGACGGACGCCCACAGAAAGATCTCTCATTGCCAAAATAATTGCAGTTCCTCGTGCGGCTTCAACGAGCAAAATACTGTCTAAGACGATTTCAGCGATCCTGGCACCCTCAGAGCACATGCGAAAGGCGACAGCGGAAGGATTACTTACGCCACTCAAAAACAAAACACCAGAAGAAAGAGAAAGAATTCTAAGGGCACTAGCTAAACGAGGTATACCTCTTCCTGAAGGTCAATCACCTTCAGAAAAAAAACTGATTGGGAAGGTTCGCACCGACCTTGGTCTACCTATTGAACCCAAAACTAGAGCTATTAGAGATAAACATGAACAAGCAGCTTTAGTCGGTTTACTTTTGCCATTAGAAGGCAAAACACCTGCACAGAAGGAGAAGTTACTACGAGGTCAACATAAGATGGGTATCCCATTACCTGTGGGACGGACGCCCACAGAAAGATCTCTCATAGCCAAAATAACAGCAAGTAGTCGTCCTCCTTCAAAGGTGGGTTCAGGTTTAATGGCTCCTTCGGAACAAACGCGTGGAGCCAGAACTGAAGGATTACTTACGCCACTCAAAAACAAAACACCAGAAGAAAGAGAAAGAATTCTAAGGGCACTAGCTAAACGAGGTATACCTCTTCCTGAAGGTCAAACACCTTCAGAAAAAAAACTGATTGGAAAGGTTCGCACCGACCTTGGTTTACCTATTGAACCCAAAACTAAAGCTATTAGAGATAAACACGAAAAAGCAGCTTTAACTGGCTTACTTTTTCCATTAGAAGGCAAAACACCTACAGAGAAGGAAAAGTTACTACGAGGTCAACATAAGATGGGTATCCCATTACCTGTAGGACGGACGCCCACAGAAAGATCTCTCATTGCCAAAATAACAGCAGGTAGTCGTCCTTCTTCAAAGGTGGCTTCAGGTTTAATGGCGCCTTCGGAAAAAACGCGTCGAGCCATAACTGAAGCATCTCTTACGCCACTCAAAAACAAAACACCAGAAGAAAGAGAAAGAATTCTAAGGGCACTAGCTAAACGAGGTATACCTCTTCCTGAAGGTCAAACAAGTTCAGAAAAAAAACTGATTGGGAAGGTTCGCACCGACCTTGGTTTACCTATTGAACCCAAAACTAAAGCTATTAGAGATAAACACGAACAAGCAGCTTTAGCTGGCTTACTTTTCCCATTAGAAGGCAAAACACTTGCAGATAAGGAAAAGTTACTACGCGGTCAACATAAGATGGGTATCCCATTACCTGTAGGACGCACGCCCACAGAAAGATCTCTCATAGCCAAAATAACAGCAAGTAGTCGTCCTCCTTCAAAGGTGGGTTCAGGTTTAATGGCTCCTTCGGAACAAACGCGTCGAGCCAAAACTGAAGGATTAGTTACGCCACTCAAAAACAAAACACCAGAAGAAAGAGAAAGAATTCTAAGGGCTCTAGCTAAACGAGGTATACCTCTTCCTGAAGGTCAAACACCTTCAGAAAAAAAACTGATTGGGAAGGTTCGCACCGACCTTGGTTTACCTATTGAACCCAAAACTAAAGCTATTAGAGATAAACACGAACAAGCAGCTTTAGCTGGCTTACTTTTCCCATTAGAAGGCAAAACACTTGCAGATAAGGAAAAGTTACTACGCGGTCAACATAAGATGGGTATCCCATTACCTGTAGGACGGACGCCCACAGAAAGATCTCTCATAGATAAAATAATGGCAAGTCGTAAACGAAAATCATTCGGTATGTTAGCATCTAAAAGACTATCAGCAGGCAAAGAAGCAGAAGCAGGAATAGCAACTGAGTTTCAAGATGTTGTCAAAACAACAACTTGCGACCGTGGCTGCGGTTGCGACAAAAAGAAAATCAGATTTAAACACAGTTACGTAAAAATCAGAGTGACGTCTCCTGATATATCTTCCTTCTGCGATTGTCCTGGTGAATGTATCCCAGGCGTTAAGAGTGGGGCTTTCATTGACAACGAGGGTATTAAAGTTACAGTTGGGAGAGCTGTTGGTATACCATCATTTACTAGAGAGGTTTTATCAAAATCCGATAACAGCAACAGTTATACCGAGCATAAAGGTCTTAAAGACTCGATATATTCAAAATGTAAAGTTTCTAGGTTTGAATCTGGTCCTTGTTCTTATGAAGAGAATTACTGTCTTAACAGCGCCAGTTCTTTCGAAAGCTCTAGTACGAGACCATATAGCACAGAAAGCGAGAACAACTACCTACAGAGTAGCACACCACCCTACGAAGGCAGAACCAGTAAATCTGACAGGACTGTGGAAAGTATAAGACGCCATCAACCATTAGAAGATAATTATAAAAACCTTAACTCAAAAACTAAACCTGCTGCAAGCAGTCTTAATTCTATTCTAGTACTAAAAAGTGAGATGTCATTATGCAGCACAAGCACTAGCAAGAGCATGGACATCGTCAGTTTAATATCGAGTATGGATAGCAGTATTACATCAAATGCCACGAATTACTCAGATTATCAGTCTTCTGATGACCCTATGAGTAGTAGCTCACTAGACGAACCAATAACAAGGTAACTAAACACTTAGATGCTGCACGTTAAAATATGTTTTCTGCTTTAGAACTATATAGCTATAGCCTACAAAAACAATTGCGAAACGCGAGTATTTTAATGCAATAGAGCTTAAGCGAAACATTGCTCTCCGGACAATCGCGATAATGTGGGTAACAGCAGAGAAGTTGCGTATTTAAATGATATTTTGTCCTTTGACGTTAGTTTTGCTTATTTATTAATCGATTTTCCTAATAAGGATCAAAATTAATTAGGTACACAGCGGCAATACATAACATAACATCACGCTTGTGATCCCGAAGGTATAGGCAGAGGTTCACCCACATTTAGCACTCCCACGTTTTCGCCAGTTATATTTTAGCCCTATGTGGTAACCTAAACACCTGGCAAGAAACTGACAACTCTGACTGAGAGGTTACATAAAATTTAACGTATCCCGTCTATGGCGTAATAATGTGTACCTACCTACTAGAAATAGCGTATCTTTGGTTTAATGTTAACGTGCTTCACAGTGATGTTTGTTTTACAATCTGAGATAAATTCCTACCTACTAAAATTATTTCCATGAAATAAATATGAATATTATGTTTCTGTTACCGACAGTGATGATGTGATCGATTACCCCGTAAATATTGGGGAACGCAAGATAAAAAGAAATATTGGAGGAGTAATCCCACACCGCGAATATACAATCATGAGAATGTCTCAAACAAAACTTAACTTTGGAAATAACGACATAAGGACGGATAAACTGAACTGTGAAAGTCAAGAACCCATTGTGTTCTTCAACCACTTGCCCAGTAAAATCGATGTATCGAAGATAATGGAGAAAATTATGTCCAAAAAACGTTTCGTGGATGCCTCCTCTATATTCATAGTAGTACCGATGTCTGATGATGACGAGGAACAGTGTGCCTCCTACTGTGCTAATTCCATCACTAGTATTCATTCGGCGGAAACTGGTGTCGTAGTCAATGATACCAGTCAAGATGAACAGAGTGAGTAATTCAATATACAGGTCCCAGATAATGTGATGCGCGCACGTTTATAGGGTCTGTTTCTTTGTATGGTTCCATTTAATATGTACAGTAAACGACAGAAAAACGCCAGTGCTGACAGAACTTCAAAATCCTCGACATACTTTTCATCCATAAATTGATGAAAAATCAACTGAAATAAAGATAAAAGAAACGATCAAAAGATGATTTGTTGAGGCATGTGTTCACCCATGCTCGCATAAATTATTAACGAACACTTGACGTCATAAAAAAACGCTCAAATATGCCCAAGCATTTTGCTGTTCTGTTTGCGCTATGTCACAAACGTCTGCGTTATAGACGCTATGGTCACGCCCTAAAAGACGTCATTTTTTAATTTACACGTGCCATTTTAACATGGAAATAGTATCTTCGAATAGCTGCTTAGGTTACCTTATGGCGCCCAAACCAACGGCGCCATCTTGTTTTTTCAAACAGTGCCAGTCTATCAATGCGATTCGAGAACCCAAAGATCTTTGTAGCAGTGATTTTTGTTGTGTATACCTACAGCACAACTAAAATGTTTACAAGGACCAAGTCGGTCTTGAAAGAGAAAATCATTACGGTAGTGTGTCTTTTTTAGGTAGCAGAACACTTGCACGAAAGACATTTCCACGAATTAACACTTGCGCGAATCACATTGCGCGAAAATTAGTTTTTTTTTCATAACATCACGCCAGTATTCTTCGAAAAGGTTGAGCAGGGGTGTTGAGTGCACCCAAAATGCACCATGTTCGAGTTACTGATCAACAAAACAGTCTAATTCGGAGTCAATACTGACTGACGTAGTTCTTTTATTGCAACATTTTTTATTTATTTATGTCAAACACAAACTCAAACTCAAAGCATAAAGTACATTATTCTTGGATGGATTTTACCTACGATATACGACCGGAAAACAACGAATTATTAACATTACATGTCAACATAAGATCATTGACAAATAAAATTTCTACCAGCCCTGTGATTGTTCACCTGATTAAAATTACGGAAGCTAACATACAGGTACAATAAAATCGTTATTTGCACTACAGGATTACTCAATGTTTAAGGAGTTACGAAGTAATAGAACAGGAGGCGGTATTGTTATTTACGTGCATAAAAGTATTTCATTCACACGTCTACCGTCTAATTTATTGAAGTTTGAGGGTATTATTGGTGAAGTGGAGTCTATCATTGGCTATAAAACGTTATTATGCGCCGTTGGCCGCCAAGTCTAAATAAGAGTCTGTTTATAAGTGAACAATCGCGACTTTTATCCGGTATCCCAGTGAAAAAGAACTGTGTTTTATTGGTGACTTAAACATATATATATCGACAACTCTAACGATTATATTGTCCAACATTATCTTAACGCATTATATGAGCTGGGACTATAATGCTGCATTACTCAGTCTACTAGAATAGAAAAAAGTGCAATTGGTGTATCGAAATCTTGCATAGATCATATTTTACTCGTAACGTCAAGAGCAGTCGGTTCGGCAGCCATTCACTGCGATCTGCTGTAGTGCAAAACGCAACAGCTGACCACTTCATAATCGGTCTTGCAATTACTAGTTGTACCCGAAAGAAACAAAATAAAACCATTATTAAAATCAATAACGATAAAGTTAAAGAGGAACTGAGTTCAGCAGACTGGTCGGTTTATGGAATGAGTAATCCAAATGAAATTGAATGTTTTATCAGAGGTAAATTACAAACGATACATAACAAGTGTAAAAAAAAGTAACAATAAGTTTAAATAAATGATACCAATATAATGGTTATCAGACAAATTAAAATATAGGGCAAATAAAAAAAAACTTCTAAAAATATGGAAAAATTATTTGAGTGATAAAAAATAGACAGATTTACAATAAATATAGAAATAAAACTAATAGATTATAGTCTAAAGCTGAAAATAAGTATGTAAAAAAGAATATATGTAATAATTTTAACAATCATAAGAAAATGTGGGGAATAATTAACAGACTAAAAAGAATATATGTAATAATTTTAACAATCATAAGAAAATGTGGGGAATAATTAACAGACTAAAAAGAATATACTATGTAATAATTTTAACAATCATAAGAAAATGTGGGGAATAATTAACAGACTTACAGGCAGAATTGTAAAGGCTATAGACGACATCATCATAAAATCTTTTAGATTAAAGCCTCAACTAATAGTAAATAAGTTTGCTTGTGATTTTGACACAAATGTAAAAAAAGTTTTATCTTTATGTAATCAGTCAATTCTTGACACAAAGTTGTACATAAAATTCTTTATTGTCTCTATTCGACTTAGCAAGATAAATGACACATTGATGTATAAAATAGTAAGAAATCTTAATGACAATAAAAGCCCGGGCTTTGATCAGATTAGAGCGAAAAATATTAAGCTATTATGTCTAAAGGAATTACACCTGTTCTAACACACTTAATTAATTATAGTTGTATATGAAGTCTGTTTTTCCTAATATCTTAAAATTTGGTATAATAAGACCCATTCACAAAAAAGGCAGTTACATGGATACCAATAACTACAGACCAATAACTATTCTTCCTTGCATAGATAAAAAGATTGAAAAATATTTTGGGAACGTTTGAACGAGTTTTTGTCAAGCAATAGCATAATTCATAAAAACAATCAGTATTTCAGAAAACCAAAAGTACCACGCAGTTTAGAGATGAAATTAATGATCACCTTAACAGTAAAAAACATGTAATCACATTTATGATAGATTTTGGCAAACCTTTTGATACGCTAAATTATGAGGTACTAAAATGCGGCAGAATGGTGTACGGGTCCAATGTTGGAGTGGTTCAAAGACTATCACAAACAGAGGTATAATATGGTTAGTATAGCGGCGGCACTCAGCGACAGAGTTCCAACACATCACGAAACGGCTCAAGGATCGATTCTCCGTCCGACTGAGTGCCTACTATACGTTAACGATATGTGTAACTTAATCAGGTATGCCTCTGTCTAACAATTTGCTGACGACACATGTCCTATCACAGCCCACAGGAATCTAAGTACTGCGGAGAAACTGACGCAAACTGAGTTTAACCTGCTATGTAAATGGGCACATGACGTTGGCTTAACAGTCAACTTTCAAAAAACTAAACTCGTGCACATTCATTCACCGTACTTAAAAAACTCAAGGAATACCAAGAGTCGTGGCTCATGAACACCAGTGCATGCATCGGTGCTTGGAAGTCTGTGGCTGTAAGCCGATTGAAAATGTTAAAGAACATGTATATCTAGGTCTTAAGATTGATCATAAATTTAACTGGGGCCCGCATGTGGACTCAGTATGCACTAAGCTTAGAGCTATCATGTCAAAATTGCGCATATTGAAGCACAAATTACCTTACAGGACCTAGCGATTGTTGTATAAGGCATTGGCAGACGCTGTTATCAATTATGGTATAACCAGTTATGGAAGAACCTATAAAACCTACCTCCAGAAAATATATAATAATTATACAACCACGATTATTAAAGATAGTGGTCCCATATACAATTAAACTAACCCTGCCCTGACTGCGGTCCGAAACTCTGTGCCAAGATTGGGCCTGGTTGATGAGGAAGGTTTTACTAAGGTAGAAAGGAAGAAGAAGCCTTGCCCTCGTAACTTGTACGGTACCGCACCGAGTGGACCCAGCATGCTGCTGCGCCCTGCTGTGCCTACGACGCAGCTGTATATTTCACGTCTGCATCATTCCACGAAGGTTGAGGAAGTCGTGCAGTACTTGAAAGTGAAGACCAACTGGACTCTGAGGGTCGAAAGGTTGGAATCGCGCCACGACGTCAACTTTAAGTCGTTCGTGGTCCGAGTTCCAACCCAGCATCTACAGACCTGCTTGAAAGAGGACTTTTGGCCGAAAGGTGTCGTATATCGGCGTTTCCGAGGACGGTTACGCGACACCTCACAGCGATACACGACGCCGACCACTTTACGTGTATAGTTATAGTTTTGATAAGTTTCATAATGTATTAGTTTATTAATATTTTTAAGATTATTTTGTGTATTTTATCTATGGGCCTCAGCTGCCTGATAATAAAATGATTGATTGATTGATTTGATTGATAAACCCGATTATGATAAGTTATTCCAATATTGTAAAGTCATAAATGTATTTGATAAAGTGAAATTAGCTGTTGTCTCTGATTACTGTGAACACAATGTGAGTAAGGTACAGAAAATAAGTAGACCTAATTTTTTTCGTAACCTGTCGTACTTGCCTCTGTATAAACTGCGGAAAGTAAACAATTAATTCGGTAAAAGGGTCTGGACGGTTGCTCTTCCAAGTATTCTGAATAAATTACCTAAGGAAATAGTAAAAAAATTGGAAAACAAAAAACCTCGACAAATGAAAAACGTCTTGAAAACCTACTTTACCGTTGAAAAGTTTAGAATGCGATAGGTGCCTACGTGTCGGTCCACCAGACAACGACCTGTGAGCGAGTTAACCTAAATTTGATCGATAACACATATAATCTTGCCTCTAAAAGATTGAGCGCAATTTTTTTTATTTTCTACAACCTTTATGGATTTCCGATTACATGGGTGTAAGTGGAAATCCATCCAGGTTGCAGAAAACTAAAAAAACGTTCAACGCAAAAAGTCTGGGCTGGAAGATTTTGCTAAAATGTAATAAAAATACGTTTATTTTACAACGAAAGACGATGACGTTTTCATATTCAAACCAAATGCCACATCACAGTGCTGCTCGCACAAAACTAAAATACTTCAGTTGGAATAACAAACGTTCGCTGGTCATCTATTTATATAAAAATGAATCCCTATTTCCCTTGGTCACGGCATCACACGTGAACGCCTGGACCAATTTTGCTAATTATTTTTTTGTTGTGTTTGCTTAGGAGAAGGTTCTTATGAAAGAAGAAAAATAAGAAAATTGAGCGTAACATATAAAAAATGCGAATTAAATATTCATAGTTAAGACAGAACAATGTCTGTCGGGTCAGCTAGTATAAATATAAAAAACCCTGAATAGTGAATATTCCAACCAGGGAAATCGTTATTAATGTTAATGTTTACTTTTACAGCTGTCGTAGGCAGACGAATTCTTTTTCCAATTTTTATCTGAACTTTCGTAAATCAGTAACTGCTAATTTAGTAGAGTAATGAACAGAGCCACATTGTGCGACAGGAACATATTACAAACTAGCGGTTTCACCCGTGTAGTAATTAAAAAAAAATCCACGGGAACGTACTACTGGTAAAAAATAGTATCCCATGTGTATCCAGGTTATATACTATCTCTGTGCCACTTTTCATCCAAATCCGTTCAGCTATTTTTGCGTGATTGAGTACCAAACATCGAAACATCTAAATATCCAAACGTTCAAACTTTCACATTTATTATATAAGTAGGACTAGCATAGGACAGTAGGATTAGTGTTCTCCTTTTCTAGACCATTCTTTCCGGCGTTCTAATTTGGAAGACAGAAAGCAATCTAGATTGATTTAAACTCACTGCAAATAAACAGCTGACCACTGTGTGTAGTCTGTTCCAAAATTTTCTGTCAAAACGTAACTGTAAAAACCTCACGCAATCACTTAACACTCCACTGTTGTGTGTTTGGAGAGTTTTCGGATGAAGACCCTCTAGAACCTCCAAATAGTTACACATTCTATCTAGCGAGGCAGCACGTTTTTAAGTTTCAGATCCATATTTTTTTTATATTGCTAAATGAGCGTGCTTGACCACATTTGATCCAAAATTTTCGTCAGATTGTTTGGGGCAGACCATTAAAGTAGCATATTTTACTTAGCAGTACCTAGTAACAATAAAACAGAAAAACCATTTAAGATTCGGCGCTGAGAACGTCTTCGTTTACCAAAGGCGATGAACATGTTTGTGGAAAAGGAAAAAAGTTTATCATGCAAGAAATATCATCTACTGACACAGAAACGATGTTCCAAAATGAATCTCCAGAAGTTCTTCGACGTATTGGGATATTGGAAGATGAATCCTGTGAAATCAGCACACGTAATGAAATAGCACAAAGGCTAGAAAAGGCGGTCCAAGGCGTTGGAAGTGACACTACCGCAGATAGGCCATCTTACTGTTGTCATAAAGAATATTCAACTCCTTTTGTTACTCAGAACTGCAACTCCAAAGATCGTTATGCAGCGAATGTAATAAATGCGCATAAAACATCACGATTACTGAAAGGTACGCAATATTTTAATTCTTAAGTTTACTACTTTGGCTTACTCTACACATTATCCTTTAGCACGTCTTTTCCTAGCAATCTCTATTATAATAAATATAGTAAACTTTAATCTTTGGTACAGTAAAAAAATACATTTAACGTCACACTAATAATATTAATTATGACATTAAATGTAAGTTTTAAGAATAATAAATCGCAATTTATAAAAAAATGGCGGATAATAATTCCCATTTTATTAGAAAAATTGTGAACAATTTATAAGGGCTCAAAATTTGTACAGACATAATACAAATTAAATATCAAAAGTCCTTTACGATCTCTCATCATGTGCATTTGATCAAACAAACAATTTTCAAAGTCAAAAAGTATTCTGGACAATGTGGAACAGTCACAAGCATTAATAATAATATCGGACACGGATATGTGACATCGAAAGAATGAATGAATGAATGAACGAAATGCACCGATCCTAGCGTGGTTTGACCGAATGCCGCTACGTGAAGGTACAGCGTCTATTTGATTTTCTTTCTTTAGCTGGTGTCGAGGCGCCGCGAATGTTTGAAGTTGCAATGCACAGGTCTGGGCAAGTATGCTTGATTGCGGTATAGGTCAGATTTCTGAGTGTTGAGTATCTAGTGTTCGCGAATACGTCTGATAACGGTGTGAGTAGTGTTGATTCTTGTTGTTCACACGGTGTTAATGAGTTAACTAATTGGGGGCTGTTCGTTAGAAGCTGGGATTTCGTGGGCTTTTCTTGCTCTCGTGGCTCTCTTGTATTGTACCGGTTACCTAAAGGTTTAGTATGTTATGGTGTTTTAACTAGTCTAAGATCCCAAGTAAGAACGACGTTCACCAATTTGATAACCAGGTGAAAATTATATTTTAATAAATAAAATATGTTTGTGAACGTGTACCAATAGGGTTGTCGTAAAAAAAAATGTTCATTGCTGTGATTCATTAAAATTATGAAAAATACCTAATCATTTTTTAAAATTTGGCTGTCTTGGTTGCCAAACGACTCATAGTCTAATCGAAAGTATACAACATTCGCTCTATGCAGTTGATCGGTAGCTTACCTTTTTCTGTTCCCTATTACCTGGTAGCCGCGTACAAACACGTACATTGATATTAGTAATTGCGCTCATCTGCTTACCACGATGAATATATATTAAAATGTAGGTAATTTGACTGCGAGTAGAGTAGTGTAGGGTTGGTCGTGAAAATCTGTTCATAGATAACGGTAGCCAGGCTATGAAGTTAAAAAAAATTGGAGCAGGTAAATATGTGTGACAGAGAAGCGTTGCTGACGGAATACATTCAATTTTTGACCGTTATTTTGCACGATCGATCAAAAATTGTAAATGTCAAAATCGGCAGGAATTTGACATTCCGTTCAGTATTTCTGGTCCTCAACAAACTAGGCCTACACATTTTTTGCATTCTTAAAAATTATCGTTTCAGAAAGGCTTTGGTACAGATATTAGCTAACTACTGGGAAAACGACCATTTAGCAATAATAATCAAAAACAAAAAAAAGACGGTAGAAGAACACTGCTATTCTCATCTCACCGAAATTTCGTTATAAAAATTCTGAAATTTGGCTTGCTAGTTCAGGGACAAAGAAAAAAGTAGTAATGACCTCAATTGTATCAATTGCACGGAATTAGAACTGAAATTATGATTAAATCTGTGCCTTCTATCTGCTTTCCATGCGTACAGTAAGACCGATTTTTTTTTCGAAAAACAAGACATACCTACCAAAAATGTTTTGCCTCATTAACTGACGAAAACGATATTTTTCTTAGCGAAAAAATGGACGTTGTTCAAGAATTTACGGTGGCTATGTAATGGTATCAAACATTGTACTAAAGTAAACGACGCAACATATCAAATGTTCCTGAAGAATTTTTCTGCAAAAGAAGGTAGTGAGAAGTTCCTTAAAAAGTCAGAAGTTTTGACTCATATACCATAACACCATGTTGGGAATCACTGAAGCAAAAAAAAATACGCACAATTTATGTCAAATCAATGTGGTTACATGCAACTGATGCTAATTGCATAAAATGTATCCTAAAAATTGTGGTTGCTTTTTCGATGGTCATTACAAATACTCATAGAAATAGATGATATTTTGCAAATAACGGAGAATGCAGATGAAGAAGCTTCTTCTGGCTTAGAAGACGGCGATATCGCGATTATAAATAGTCAGATTTAGTTAAACAATCAAAATTTTAGTTTGAATAGAATAATGAAATTGACAACAACAGAATAGTAAAATTGCCATTTTCACTAAATTAATAACTCAGTACAATCTTAGTGCTGTCAAACTAAAATATAGCTAAGCTAAGTCACTTTAGTCAATTTCAGAATGGGAAACGTCGTTTGACAGGAAACGAAAATTTTGGTGATTTTTTGTCTAGTTTATAGAATTTTGTGACAAGAGAATCTGCACCATTTTTTTTTTTTGCTGGACTTCGAAATTGGTAGCCCAGGCTTGCGTACTTTATGGTCAAATCCAATATGGTTTTTTTGTATATTGTTTTAAGAAATAACAATCTTTTATTATTAAGGTGGGAGTGCTGGTAGACTGTATTGGCCGATGAGAGACACCTACGATATTGAAGGTGAGGTATTTATTATCTATCTATAGATATTATAGAATTAAGTCACTTTTAGTGTCCGTCTGACCACGTTGTTCTTCTAAACATCTCAATGGATTATCATGCGGATTTCATTATCATTTAGAAAATAAAAACATTAGTAAGGGTTAAGTTAGTAACCCTTACTAATGTTTTTTTTGACTTGACATAATCCTTGAGATTTCTTTATTAAATGTATATTAATACATATAATAAAAAAATCTCAAGGATTATTATGTCAAGTCGTTAACACCTTGCGAAGCAGAGTCGCTACTTACATCAGTATATTCAATGGCCATATCGATAAGGTTTTGTGTTATGCGTAATTCTATATAGACTTTAAAGGATTTTCTTCTAAAACATAAAATAAATAATGAAAAAAGACAAAAACAAGTAATCGGAAAAGTAAATTTCTTATTTTAACATAGCATAATATACACATCAACATCGTTTTTTTTTTGGGTAGGAACTCATCAAATACGTTCTCCCGCTCTGGGTATGGCAGGAGGGCATGTCAGACTTTTACCAACTAAAACCCACCCGTGTTGCCTGTGTGCCAGGGGCCACAGTATCTCTTTCGAACAACCCGCACCCCTGGCAGGCATCGGCCCTTGCGGACCCCACCATTTTGTGCTGACATCTCTTAGAGGCGCGCGTGGAACACAACGCGCCGTCGACCCGGGCTTGGTCCTTACCGGACAGCGAGCTACTCATTACTCGCCGTCCGCAAGCCCGCACCTACGGTGGCCGGGATTCAGCCTGGGATTCCCGACGCCCAGGGCGTCTCCCGCGGTGACTACGGCCGTTGAGGGCGCATGTACTGCCTCTTCCTCACGTGCGCCGCCTCCCTCTTCGCGAGCATTACTGCTTCGCAGAAGGAGGTGACGGCTAACCATTCACTCTCGCTCCGTACCATGGCCTGCACCAGGGCCGGACGCGAGAGATCGCCGCCGCCGATTGCCTCCACGAGGACACGGCGGTGCTCCGCCCAAGCCGGGCAGACCGCCACCGTATGCTCCACCGTGTCCTCAGGGCGATCTTCGCAATGGAAACACCCGGGCGTTTCCTCTCGCCTTATGCGAAACAGGAACCTCCCGAAACAACCGTGTCCGGTGAGGACCTGCGTCAGGCGTAAGGTGAGGACGCCATGCCGCCTCTCAAGCCACTCCTCAAAGAGGGAACTTACCGCCGCTATCGTGGCGTGCCCAACGAGGGCCTCCTGAGGTGTTGGTCAAGGCTCTTGGCTATTTTGCCATTGCCTGTCACGACTGTCGGCACAATGACTGCTGTATCCGCATCCCACATGTCGACAACCTCGCGAACCAGGTCAAGATACTTGATCTGCTTATCTTTTTCAGGTTTCACGAGATTCTTGTCATGCGGGACCGCTATATCAATATAATCATTGTGCGACGCTTTAATCGATGTATCACCACTATGTCAGGCTTATTGGCAACAAAAATCCTGTCATTGGTGATAGATCGATCCCAATACAACGTGAGTATTATTATTGTATTTGACATATCTCGGGACCCTAGGGTTCTGAGATATGTCAAATACGAGGAGGCGAAGCCAACTCGCAGAGGCCCCCCTTGGACAATAATTTTAAATGATCGTGGTACCAACCAACGATTATCCCTGCAAATGCACCCAAGGACAAGCCCCGGTTGGCGTAGAACATGGAAACAAAATATACTGGCCTATGGGTTAAGGTTGCTATAATTGTTTGGTTGCCTAAAAGTATGAAAGGACTATGTCTCCTGCCTGATCAATGTTATGTAATACACGGATAAACATGGCAGGGGGGACTTGCACACTCAATAATGGGCCCCCGAAAACAGTCGCTAGCACATAGTGGTTCCTGAGGTGCTTGAGGAGCGGAGACGTATTCCACGACTATCAGGATAATCCAAAAGTATAGTCAAGATCCATACCAGCATCTTACTGGAATACTTCCTTCCTCCGAGCACGTTTGCTCTTGCGAATCTCCACTCAAGCTGGCCAATAAAGGCAAGGATGAGGCGGAAACTCCGTTCCGCGTCTTTGTTCACCCCAACCGGCCAATAAAGGTAAACAAGAGGTGAGGAACAAGACTTATCTTCGGGAGATAGGGTCCGTAAGGTCACTACTGCCCAACAGCTCGCTACATGCTGCCCTGCGGGTTTTTGTATCTCTCTTGGTCTGGTTACTCACCATAGACCGGTTCCGATAAAGTAAACTCTATCGGCACAGCCTTAGAGTTTGGAGCGCGCAAGCCGCACCACAACGTCAACGTAGAGATACGAGAGTGGGGATATTATTATTATAAAGCGGTAAAATTTGTTTGTTTGTTTAGTATAGAAGAGCTATGGTACCGTAACTTTTTAACCTTAAACGCTAGATACAAATTACTTGGGCTACTCACAATTATTCCGTGTCTTGGGAACCAGTCTCTTCCCGAATACATTTGTGATGGCAACAATTGTTACTTGGACCACCACCTTACAATTTCAAGAAATCCGCTTACGCCTATGTAATTGCGCCAGATCCGAAAATCAGGTGATAGCATCGAGCGCGTGTGATTTGTACCGGCTGAGGCGACGACGTCCCGGAGCCTCAGACCGATGGCGTGCGTACGAAGCTACATGCGCTCGCGCCGAGCTGCGAACAGCAGTCTACTCTCGACTAGTTACCATACCACCCGAGTCGCGACGCGCTTTGTAGTATACCTTGCTTATTTAAATCGCTTTGTTCTGTTTTCTAATCTAAGTTTAGTAATATAATTTTATAATCATTAATAATATTCTTCATTTCTTCTCTAGCTGATACTCATTCCCTCATTCTCTCATTATTCCACTACGCCTTAATCAAATCGAATATAAATTTATTAGATTCCGGGTTCGATTCTCGATTCGAATAGAATTGGTCAATCAGAGCAATTTTAACAAATAAAACATCGTCTTCATGATGTCCATGAGATTTAATGTCTATGTATTCAATAGTTATGTGTTGTAACAAATCTAAACTCAAGCCATAACCTGTGTTTATAATGTTTTAGATAAAACTTCCGACTGTTTTCGTTTTCCGAGCATACACACGCCATATCGAGTCTCATCAGTAAAACCGTACGACGTAACAACGCGTTCCAGTGTGGAATCTAGTCAGTTCCCGCGTAAATGCAGTGACACAACTGCTGCAAATCCTGTTACTCCGGCCTTATTCAATGAAGGTAATTTATATAGACTATTATAGCTTTTTTTTTTGTTTGGGAAATCATAAAATAAATTCTCCCGCTCTGGGTGGAGCAGGAGCGCATGTCAGACTTTTACTGAAACCCACCTGTGTTCCCTCAGTTTCCTGTGTGCCAGGGGCCGCGGTATCTCTTTCGAACAACCTGCACCCCTGGCAGGAGACTATTATAGCTTCTCCCGCATGTGTGTCGATAAAAATGTCCTATGTCCTTCCCCCAACCTATCAGTTGTGCCGTTTTGGAGATTATCCGGAACAAACAGACAGCTCACAAGTTTTAAAATTATTTTTTTGCTAAGTATAAGTACCGTATATACTTTCCTAAGCATAGGCAGCCTTACTAATACCAATATTTAAAACAATTGCTTAACAACTGTATGCTCATAGAAGCTAAACAAAACAGTTACTCTCCCTTTACCAATAATGGGTGTGTAAGCATTGTACGAGTTTATGTAATTATAAATTCGTTATAAGAAAAGTCGCAGACAAAATGCTTCGGAAACATTTCAGAAACAAAATTACCAAATTGTAGAGATATTTAGAAAACTTCGTAAACAGCAGACAAATGTTATCTCCACTTCCCTACTAATATTATAAATGCGAAAGTAACTGTGTCTGTCTGTCCGTTACGCTTTCACGCCTAAACCGCTGAACCGATCGTCATGAAATTTGGCAGAGATATGGAGAAGGGCTACTTTATTACGCGATAACCGACTACCACGTGGGCGGAGCCGCGGGCATATACTAGTTTCTAATAAATAATACATGACGGCGCAACATGGAGTGACACCTGACATTTACTGTCGTTTAAGACGGATTAGAGTGACAATTGACAAGCTGTCACTCTGGCGGAACGTCACATCTGTGGTATCGAGGCAATAAACTCACTTTTTGGTCGAGACCCACGTTCACGTCGAAGTTTTAATTTATTTTATGTGAAATCCATTAGTAGTTGCTAATTACAGTGGAATATACGACTATTTTTTTAGGTAAGTTATATTTTCAATAAAGTTAATCTTTTTTAATCCACGTTGACAAATTATTTAAAAGTTTTTATTCGCAAACTTTAACCATGAGGTTAAAGTTTGCGAATTAAAACGTTTTCTGCAGGGGGTCTAGAAAGGTATGCTGAATTCATATTCAGCATACCATTCTAGACCATCCAGCGAAGAAATTTTTCGTCGGTTTTACCAAAAAAATCTGCTGTTTCATAGAAAAGTGCAATACCTACGCGGTCAAAATGTATGGAACAGCTGTTTCTTTTTTTAGCTTTTTTAGCTGGTTCTAGAATGACATGTTGAATTCATGGCTATAGTTTACGCACTGGATAAAAACTTGTCCTATATATGAATATATAAATATACAAATTGAGCCCAAAATATCGTTTCAAAAAGTATTTAAAAATAATTTAATGATTTGTTTACGGTAAAACGAAACAAATAATGAAACTATAGAGGTATTAGGAACATGGTGTAAAGTTCACTCATACACTATATAAAAGGGGGGATCTTACGACCAGACGACTGTTGTGTCTAGTAGGCAAGTGCCGTTGCCTATATACACTAGTCGCGCGGTAAACTCTGATTGCGCGATGCAGGATTTGTGTGACGTCAGATCTTTGATTTTTAGTTTGCATGTGGCGTAGATGCTGCCACAAAACATACTAATTCTCGAAGGAGTCTCGACAAGTTATGGATCGTCAGCCATCCACAAACCAAGCTCGTGAGACTAGCTTAACCTTAGATCGACCCGTGCAGCTGTTATTATTTTGCCACGACCGGTTTTTTTTTCTTGAACTTTTAGTTTCTTGAATATGATTATTTAATTTCTTAGCTGAACTAACTGAAACAGAAAAATAAACTAATCAAAGTTAGGTACAGTGATGTTATAAAATTTGTAATAATATTACAATTAATGATGTGCTTTTAATATTTAGGAAACAAATCGTTTCCGGACATGCGAATGCCATCTCCAGTATCATCTCTACCAGAGTCCAGTCACTTTCCAAGTAGGTATTGTTTTCTTAGCTGAAGTACCTCATCAGCAATCACTATCATCTGCCTAGTCATTTCCCAATAAAGGCGAACCGAGTGCAGCTAAATACACACAAATAGGTTGAGTCCATATCTACATCAACGACCCAGTCACTAAGTAATACATCACCACCCCGTAAGACTGATTAGCATAAGCAGCCTTTATTTTTCCCACTGCTGGGACACAGGCCTCCAATCTGTGATGGAAATGGATGGTCGCCCATCAACGAACCAAACGTAGCAAGCGTAGCTGAAGACGGAGATTTCTCAAAAACGCTCAAAAAGGTGGTTTTTTAAACCAGTGTACCTATCTCGTATTAATTTTGAAAGCAAAAAAATATATATGATATTTTCAAGTCTTTTTTGCATAGAGTGATGGAACTCAAAATATAATTCAAAATACTTTAATGCATCAAAAAAATCATCCAAGTCAACTCTTAATTATCTTTAAAACCAGTTTAACCCTTCAATACCAAATTATTATTATAATTAAAACTATACCATAAAATTTCTATTTTAGCGGCTCTGTCCAAGCGTATTTTGAGAAGCAGTCAATCACCACTAAAATTTTATTGTGACCTTTGTTAAACTTTCTCAGGTTTTGCATGTCCATCAGATCAGCTTGTCACAAGTCATCGACCCCCTTTAGAATGACAGGACGTCTAGTTTCTTCGTGCTGCTTTGTGTATTTCGTTAACAATTTGCTGTTTTGCCATTACGGACTTTTTTTCTAAATAATGTATCTACCTCTGCTTTAGTATAAAAATTATCTTGCAAATGAATTGAAACCTCAGGTATCCTTGGTTTTAATGTAGCCCAAACTGTACTCTTTGGGTCTTATATGATTTGAGAACGCAATTAACCAATCATATTATTAAATTCTTTTAACTTTGGCGTTCAATCGATCTACATAATCCTTGTTCACAGCCAGATTATTTAATTCTTTCAACATGTTAGCATTCAATCGATCTACACAATTCTTGTTCACAGCATCGTCTACTTCTAATGGAGATCTAATCCTCTCAGTCTTTTTATTTTTCGCCAACATTATTTTTGTCATTCGGCGCAAACAGTTATTGCCCATAGACATGATAATATTATAAATACTATAATCAAACTAAGATAATGGTTTCACCATTAAATAGCAGTTTAAGGGTTTATGATATACTCTCGCTGTAATGGTACAAAATGTTGAAGGTAACACCCTCCCATAAACAAAACTGTACTTTATTTCCGGCAGGCTCTTAATTTTTGGCTAGGTACAAAATGTTCGAAACCTGAAAGATGTCCTTTGAATTTCGAAAGCTACTTTAACGCACCCCTGCAATGATGCAATTCTATATGTGTGCTCTTAAATGTTATAGGTGGAACATCCAGCTGTTTATCGGACATGCATGACTCATCTACACTATCATCAAATCTTCTGCGAGACGTACCTACGTGTCACAGCTTGGAGTCCAGTCACTTCCCACGTAAGCGTAATGACATATTTGGCGAAAATTACGCGACAGAAATTCAACGTGCATTAAGGCCGGTAATCAGAAAATCAAAGTCAACACATGCTTTAAAAGCGACTCCGAACGAGCAAAAATAACCACGTTTTTATTTTAAGTTATTTAAAACTGTTTATGCAATTCAATGCAATTTTGGAAATACTTTATACAGTAAGCAGTATATTTTCGGTTTTTTTGTCGATCGAGCAAAGTACCTACGAAGCAAAACCAAACCATTCGTTAAACTAAAATAAGGGTTGACATACTTAATACAAACTAATTTCTCTATTTATAATTATTTTCAAAACAAGCAAAAACGTTCATTTACAATTAAAAGTACGCGACTTGATTTGGGCCTGATGTCGTTATCATTGTGTCTAGCCTTATCCCAACTATGTTGTGCTCAGGTTCCAGTCCAATAAAGCTAAATACCAGCATTTTACATGGATTGACTACTTATTTTACCTTCACAACTCACTTACTAGGTAACACGATGGCCTTTGACTCGATGGCAAACATTCGGGCGTCCGGTTGTTCTCTACAGGGGTCCAATCTCGTCTCAGGTAGTTATTATTTTCTTAGCTGCCTAGCCATTTCCCAGTTAAGTCCACCTAAGTACAGCTGAATACACACACATGGATGTGGAAGTGCTTATCTAAATCAACGACCCAGTTATATACGATACCACATCGTAAGACTGATGCTAGACTTTCGGAGCTTCTGAGTATCCGTAAGAATTATCGGAGATCTATGAATGACAGGCGGGACCGACGCTGAACCATACTTTCTGAGGCACGGAGAGGTTTCGTTTTGAAATGTATAGTCACTCATTAATACACCCCACGCCGCAAGTGTTGCTTATCCTTGATAAATTGTGCTTTTAAAATGAGTACTGACTTAAGTTATAATTAGACTGGTAGGTTAATTATGCAATTTAAAATCTGTAATTTAATCAGTTGCAGATAAAACTTTTAGCTGTTGCCGTTCACGGGACATGCGTACTACATCTACGGAATCATCAGATATGCCGCGCAACGTACCTACGGGTCATAACGCGGAATCAAGTCGTTTCCCACGTAAGCGAAATTACATATCTACCGGAAATTATATGTGCTTAAGCGTCCGATCACGCGTAACACAACGAAAACACGTGGACGGAAGCAAATTTGTGTAAAAAATGAATAGTTTATTCACATAGACCACATTTGGCCGTCAAAATCAAACGTTGTACAGGCGATACCAAGCACGTGAAAGCCGAGCCGAGCGAGACCGTGCAATAGCGGTCGAACACACTGCAATCACAACGCAAAAAAACGAAAACAAAATTGCTGTTTCATAAAAAGGTGCAATACCTACACGATCCCGTACGCAAAGTACGCGCTTTCACGTGAAGTTGAGGACAACAGCCCGTATTACCCGTATTACCTACACGATCAAAAAATATGGAACAGTATCTTTTTACAACCGACGAATTTTTTTATGTATCTTGTGACCTTCACTGGGTGGCTGGGTGGCTGGGAGGTTTTGGTAATTTATTTCAGGCTTTCGGGCTTCTGACCAATAACTTCTGTCAGAGATCTATGAATGACAGCCGGGACCGATGCCGTTCCGTGCTTTCCTAGGTTTTCTGTAATGGGGGGTCAACCATTAAAAGACTGAACGCAGCAAGTGTTGCTCCATGAACTCTGGAACCATGGTCAATTGTGTGATAGAATGAGAACTGACTTACTTAAGTTATAATTACAATTTTATGTTAGTGATGCAATTGTAAACCAGTGCTTCTAACAGTTCCAGATAAAGCTACTAGCTGTTGCCGATCACGGGACATGCGTACCCCATCTACGGAATCATATGTTCTAACGCGCGAAGTACTTACGCGTCACAGTATAGCGAGCAGTCACTTCCCACGTAAGTGTAATGACATAACTAACGAAAACTATGCGACGGAAATTTGCGCTTAACGGCCCGTTCACACGTAACACAACCTCCCCAACGTCAACACGTAGACGGGTTCTAATTTGTATGTTAATAACTAATTTATTCGCACAGACCATATTTGGCTGTCAAAATCAACCGTTGTAGTAGGCGATACCGAAAACATCAAAACCAGTTCGCAACCTCCAGCAAGACCGCGTATTAGCGGCTGGCCACGCCGCAAACACACAAGTTGCATTCACCATTTTATTTGATTTTATAGTTACCATAACGCAACTGCAAGAAGCTGCAGCGACATTATTCACACGTAACCACTGCTTGCCCACAATTTTATCGCTGCGATGTGGTGTGGTTGTGGTACGTGTGATCGGAGTCTAAGCGCCGGTAATCCGAAAACCAGACACCAAATTGTAGTGACCTACCTTTATTTAACATTAACATTTATCCTACCCTACACTTGTTTATATAAAATAAATAATAATTGAAGTATAATCACGTATAATCCCATTTCTACCCGTGGGTGTCGTTGAAGGCGGCTAAGGGACTTACCAGAGAATGGGCAAAAGCGTTCTCTGGGCATTTTACCACCATACTGCCATCGCCAACCCGCTTGCCAAGCGTGGCGATTATGGCAAAACCCTTTTGGGGGAGGCCTATGTCCAGCAGTGGACGTTTTTTGGCTGAAATGATGATTATGATGAAGAATCACTGCACTTGCTTGTAGCTACTATTGCATATTGTACGTAACATAGCTTCACTCTCACTTTGCTTTCATTTTGTTCTCTGCAATCCATCAATTTCTATCACTCCTTCTTAGTGTAATTCTCGTGTGTTGTGAACTAAATGATGATGTCTTTGTCATCTATACTTACTCCGGACTTATTTCTGCAAACCTATCCGTTCACACACACTTTCCATACCTACACTGGTGACCCCTATCGCACGAGGATGGCCGAGGACAAAGTGCGCGAAAGCCAAGATGTCGGCAAGTTAGCAGCGGAAAGTTTTCGTATAGGCGTGCGGATACCGCCGTTCTGTCCTGAGAAGCCGGGATTATGGTTCGCTCAAATAGAAGCTTAATTTATCCCGGCCAACATCAAGTCTGATGACCATATTTTACAACGTAACAGGGAACTTGGACTCACAATACGTATCTGAGCTCGAAGACATCTCCGAATACCCGCCACCCACCAGAAAATACGAGAAGCTTAAAGGTGAGCTTATAACAAGGCTTTCGGCATCGCGGTACAAGAAGGGGAAGCCGCTCCTCATGGACGAAGAGCTGGGTGACCGAAAGCTTTCCCAGTTTTACCCCCACCTTCTCAACCTGGCTGGTCCAGGTGTACCGGAAGGGTTTTTGCGGACTATATGGACAAGCCGCTTACCCGCAAGTACACAATTTCCCGACTTATTAGTCGGGAAATTTCGACCTTGACGGTCTCTGGAAGGGGATGATGTAGTGATCTACCTTTTTAACATTAACATTTATCCTATCCTACATTTGTTAAAATAAAATAAATAATAATTTAAGTACTCGTTTATTCACTGCGCTTGCTTGTAGCTACCCGCCTTACCAATTTTGCATATTGTACGAAACATAGCTTCACAATCAGTGTGCTTTCATTCTGTTCTCTGCTATCCATCAATTTCTATCACTGATTATTCTTAGTGTAATTCTCGTGTGTTGTGAACTATAACCTGTATCTGTGGAAAAATCTTTTATTTCTATCTTCATATATATACTTACTTCGGACTTATTTCTGCAAACCTATTCATCCTTCACACACACTTGCCATACCTACAAAATAAAATCTGCATTTTGTAGGAAAAAAGCGCAAACCGTGCCACTCTAAAAAATCAGAAATTACCAGTTATTGAGTTTACGTAAATTAAATCAAAGCTCGAGTAATCAAGTGCATTATTGCAAGTACTTTTGCCTAAATGATTACAATTTAACACTTGCCCTCTTACTAATAAACACGGAACAAACTTATACCAGGAATAACAAATGAATAACCGTACATTTTCAAAGGTTGAATAACTTTATTCTGTGTTTATTAGTAAGTGGGTAATGCTTTAAAAAGTTTCAGACAAAGCTATTAGCTGTTGCCGTTTACGAGACATGCGTACACCATCTACGGAATCGTCAGATTTGTCGTCCGGCGTACCTACGCGTCACAGCGCTAAGACTAATCTTTTATCACGTAAGTGTAATGACATATCCGACGCGACGGAAGTCGATATAACCCAAACGTATCCGTCCGAATCGTGTTTTCATCAGTCACATCAAAACCAATCAACCAACCCTGTTCCTTCGCGTGTGCCGAAATTACAATCCTTTGATTGAAAGGTGAACGGCTGATTTCGTACTGTAATTTTAGTATTCTGTTTCCGTACAGACAAATGAGACAAAACCATACCATATTTAATTGTTCTATGTACATTGTCGAACAGTGGAGTAATACACTCCCGAAATTTGAATGGGAAAAATGTCGACAAGATTCCCCTTAACTTCGTCTTCTTACTGAGCTAGTTCAAACCGGTTTGTACGCGAGCGAGCGCCGGTGCTCGCCCTCTCCCCCCGCCTTGTCGGTGACACGTCACTCACACATAGCTGTGCGTGTAGTAGTGTACCTACGCACGGCGTTAGTATGTAGCTTTGTTTCTACTCGGGTATATTATGTTTTGTGCTCCTACTCCAAATTAACTGTGTCAAACATACTTCCCATATTAATTTCATATTAGTTCTAAAACAGGCAACTTGATTGTAGGCGTAAGAACGCCAAATTTCCGTCCGTAATTCTAACCACGTGTGTTGCTGGACTTGAACCTTGCTAGGCTAAAGTATTAAAAACATTAGCGTTTATATTTATGTTGTGATTTATCCTTTTATTTTCTTCGCAGATCTACTTATTAAAAGAAGAAAATAAAACTGAAATTGCAATGAATGATGATATTTAAAACCAGTGTTTTTTTAATGTTCTAGATAAAACTTCCAGCGGTTCCCGTATTCCAGACATGCGTACGCCATCTGCATCATTAGAACAGCTAAGTGGCAGTTACAGTGTCATGGGGACCAGTGTTTCCACAAGTAAAGTGAACATAAATAAATTATAGAACTATGGTTTCAATATTCCCATTTTCACAACTGCATTCACAACCATTCGACGGGTTTCCGTATCGATAATGGCACATTTTCGGTTATCTAATTTGCCTAGTCCCCGACACCAAATAGTTGCAGGAAGAATGGCGGTCGTCAACTTGATTTAAACTGTAAGAAATTTTCGAGTTTCGAATTTGTGAACATTGTTCAGAGAACTAAGGGGCTTACTAGAGAATAGGCAGTAGCGTTCTGTATCAAACCAAAAGTCAGTTATTCAAATAAGGCTGAGAATCAGCACTTTTCGAGCGTCAAAATTACATAAAAGAGTCCCCCAAAACGCCGCCCTTCGCCACCTTCTAGTGCTTGAGCTGGGAAGAAGAAGTGGCGCAACAAACTCCCCAGGAGCACAGCTGTTTGTTTAGTTATGTATAGACTTGATTCTAAACATACGTAGGCAAAGTAAATAACATTACAAGCCACAGAACATTATTTAAATAATTTTTCATATGTCAGCTAGCCATGCCAATTTACCAGTAATTTTCTATTCCTCAGTTGAAATATAGCTGAAGATTGGATAATCTGTCCTTTATGTTCATAATTATACCCTGTGTTTTAACTGTTTTAGATGGAGCTTCTAGCAGCAGCCGTTTACCAGATATGCGTACGCCGTCTACAATATCATTAGAAATGTCGCGAGACCTACCTACTCGATCCAGCGTGGGATCCAGTCGCTTTCCACGTAACTTTATTTTGTCACTAACTTTTGCCAGCTTTTTCGCCAGCGTGGTGGCCGGATTATTCCGCGAAAACGTACTACCGGGATAAAAGTATTTTATGTGTTAATCCAGGATATAAAATATTTGTGCGCCAAATTTCACGTAAAACCATTTGGCCGTTTTTGTGTGATTGAGTAACAAACACCCAAACATATAAACATCCAATTATAATATTATATTATAGCAGGAACCGTAAACTATACAAGATGAAATCATGCCTTTCAAATTCATTTTACATAGTGTTAAAATCATTTCTCGAGAAAGGATAATTCCAAGATTCATTTCATGTTATTCTCTGTACTTTACGATATTGAAACATCGGTATTTTAATTAAGGTTCAGTACTTGGTGCGAACTTGATTTCCACCGCGAACCGACCCTGTACTGATGAAGTCATGAGAGGTACATAAGCCGCCGATACCGCTTGCTTAACCAGTAATAAAAACCCAAATATAGCTTAAAGAAAGACTCCAAAAAAGCTAGACAAATATATGAGTGGTTTGTAAAATGCAGAACCAAATCCATTCAAATAACTTATATAGTTTTTTACACAAAGGATGATTGTCCTCCTGTGAGAATGGGTGGAGAAAAGCTGAAATTTCTTAGTCTTCATACAGACACTAACAGGGGCTAACCATATCAAGACCCCCCCCAGTGGGTTCCCGCATTGTCGTTGCGGGGGGGCTCAGTAGCCGTGGTCCGCTCCCACGGTGAAGCGAAGAGGAACCCCAAGGTGGGGGCGCTCGTCAGGGCTTTTGTCTCCAAGCCGACGACGTAGCGGCGGTGGGGCGTGCGGTGAGGTGCACCGCAACTGAGGCGGGCCGCGGTGTCGAATGGGAGGCATCGCGGCTGAGGGTTACAGGCTGCGGCGGAGGAGGAGTGCCGGTACTTCTGAGTAGCGCTCTTCCCTTCCGTGGCCTGGACGGGGCCGCCACCGTTTGATGGCGGACGCGGTGGGGCCGCAGGGGAAGAGGAGTGTCGGTATAGCGTTGGCCGCTCTCCCTATCCCCTGCGACCGAGAAGTAGTAGGCGGCGGGGCCACAGCGCTGACCCGTCGGAGGGGGACCAAGGGGCCATGGTAGTCTGGGGCCCTTGTGCTACTTGGTTCCTGGGGTGGTCACGGCGTGCCATATGTCCTGGTGCGCCGGATTGGTGGAGTCCGCAAGGGCCGATGCCTGCCAGGGGTGCGGGTTGTTCGAAAGAGATACCGTCGCCCCTGGCACATAGGCAACTGGGGGAACACGGGTGGGTTTTAGTCAGTAAAAGTCTGACACGCCCTCCTGCTCCACCCAGAGCGGGAGAAGTTATTTGATGATTTCCCATCCTAAAAAAAAAAAAACCATATCAAGACGGAAATAAGGCCCATAAGTGCCATTTGCAGCGTGCTGTAAATAAACGCATTGTGGGAAAACGTTCCGAGGGCTAGAACAAGATGCTTGGCGAACTCAAACCCACCCACCTAGCCTTCTGGCATTTTCAGAGGAAGTGTCCTCGGATGAAAACCTCTTCTGAGGAGCGTAGTGCGCTCCTATGAAGAGGCTTCCATGCCTGCTTGCACCCACCCAGATAAGATCACAGCCTTTGACCCTCCCGGTAAGGCTGAATACCTAGCCGACAACCTAGAGTTCCAATGCACTCCCAGTGCTCAACCGGTAGACCAAGCGCACCTTGCCAAGGTAGACGCGGAAGTCAAAATTAGGGTCTCCCTTCCACCTGTTGAAGACCTTGATGAGCTTCTCATTCCCGTGACTCCAGATGAAGTGTACGACATCATTAAAGAGCTAAAAGCTAGGACAGCCCCCGGTTCAGATGATATGACTAATAAATAAATAAACTCCTCCCCGCTCCTCTCATATTGATCATGACCGCCATCTTCAATGGCGCCCTGAGCAATAACATCTTCCCGCAAGCGTGATAAAAAGCCATCGTCATTGGTATCCCGAAGTCAGGCAAGCCCAAGTCTGAACCCTAAAGTTTCCATCCCATCGGTCTCCTCAACGTTCTTGGTAAAATATACGAGAGACTTATTCATGAGCGGAAGAGTTATGATCCTTGGAGACCTTAACTTAAAAAGTGCGTCAGTGAATGTTAACAATTATTGCTGTTATTTTTTAAACTTTTGTGATCTGGTAGAGATGAATGAAGTGATGAATGTGCGGGGGAGTAAGTTAGATGTTGTGTTGGTTCAGGAGGGTGTCGAAGTAAACTGCGAGTACGTTGTGGGCTCGGAGCTAGTCCCAATCGACCTGTATCATCCTCCTTTAGATATTGCTGTAACTATGTCTAAACATCAGGTTAATGAAATATTATGCCCTAGCAACATTGACCGAAGCAGAGACTGGAACTTCAGCAAAGGAGACTACATACTCCTAAATGATCAAATTCGTGCTGCCCCTTGGCAGGATCTCCTGGACGACCGGGATGCATGCTCGGCTACTAGTCAGTTCTATACTATTATCTATGACCTCTTCGATTCATGTATCCCAAAAAAAAAGAGGAAAACTTCTGGCAACAGACGATATCCGGTTTGGTTTACAAGGGACTTAGTCAACGACACTCAGCGTAAAAACAAATTGCATCACAAATGGAAACTTTCACGCTGTAACTCAATTGCTCAATTTATATATGCTCAATTTAGTGGTCTACGTTCAGATTTAAAAATTAGAACTGAAGAGGCCTATAAATCATACTGTCATACTGTAGGGAACAAAATAGGAAGTAACCCACGATAGTTCTGGCACCATGTCTCCAGCCTGCGATCGAAGGGTGGTTTCGAGCCTAACGTTGTGCACAACGGTATAGTTTACTCGGGTATCAAAGCTGCGGAAGCGTTCGCTCAGTACTTTTCCAGCGTCTTCTTAACTGATTCTCCTGAATTAAATCCAAGTCATCTCAAGCCGACCTACTACTCTGGAAATAATATTCCTATACCCCTTTTGACCCCACAGGACGTAGTTAAAGGTATTGCCAAACTTAAACCTCATAGCTCGATCGGCCCTGACTCTATCCCTGCTTTTATCCTCAAGGGATGCCATGATATCCTGGCAAATCCTCTCTGCCATATCTTTAATCTAGCCCTTCAGTCAGGCATTTACCCTGAACAATGGAAAATGTCGCGTGTTATTCCCATCCCAAAAACTAGTGACAAATCATCTGTGGTGGAACACAGGCCTATTGCTGTCCTGCCCACTCTTGCAAAGGTTTTCGAGCACATACTCCACACGTACATCTATAAACATATAAATACGTTTCTTTCTGATGCCCAGCACGGCTTTCGCCAAGGCCGCTCAGTTAATTCGAATCTGATGACTCACGTTGATTACATTTCTGGGGTTTTGGACAATGGGGGGCAAGTGGATGTCCTCTATTTCGATTTCCGCAAGGCGTTCGACAGGGTTGACAATGACGTGCTCTTGATGAAATTGGAGGCATCCGGTTTCTCGTCTGAGTTTCTGAACTTCTTTGCGGACTATCTGCGAGGCCGCAGGCAGTTTGTTAGGCACGGTTGCTTTGAGTCTGAACCTTATAATACCCGCTCAGGCGTGAGTCAGGGATCCGTGCTTGGTCCACTGCTTTTCCTTATCATGATCAATGATCTTATAAATAAGGTTAAATTCGCAAAATGCTTGCTCTATGCCGATGACCTAAAACTAGTGGTTCAAATTGATACGGTCGCAGATTGCATACTCCTACAGGCGGACATTGATGCTATATATGAGTGGAGCATGGTCAATAAACTATTTTTTAATACAAGTAAGTGTTACGTCATGACGTACAGTCGAAAACGTCAACCACTGCACTATAGCTACAGATTGGGCACTGAAGTTATAAGTCGCGTCGCCAAAATAAAGGACCTGGGCGTGACCTTTGACACTGGTCTGACATTTAGAGATCATGTCTCCACCCTTGCCAAGGAATCTTTTAGGCGTTTGGGTTTCGTTTTGCGAAATGCCCGTGACTTTCACAACCCAGATGTCATTAAGCTTCTGTACACCACTTTGGTTCGTGGTAAACTTGAGGCTGGTGTCTGTATCTGGCATCCCTATACGGCGACTCATACATTGATGCTGGAAAAGGTACAGAAAACTTTCCTCAGATTTCTGTATAAAAAGACGTTTCACTTCTTTCCTTTCATGTACCCTACTAATTACCTCCTAGGTGTTTTGGGTTTCCACTCATTGGAGGTTAGACGAGGCTTTCTACAGCTCACAGTAGCCTGCAAAATTCTCAGAGGACGCATCGACAGTCCCGAACTCCTCGATGTTTTCTGTCGACTATTTGTTCCCGACAAATTCATCGGTCATCGTCAAAGCCGTCGACGCAATCTGTTTGCGCCGCCGTTGTCTAAAACTGTTGCCAGAGCTGAGTCCCCTGTGTGTCGTACTTTAAGGATGCTCAACGCCCTCCTGACCGCCTATCCTGAATGTGATCTATTTGCTGATGAATGGAGTAAAATCATGCGTGTGTGTTTGATATTTTGCGAGAGTAAGTATGCTAGGTTGTCCTCTATTATATGTTAGTATTTGTAATATGTTTGTTATCTATTCAATCTGTATGTTAATTAATGTAATTGGTGTTACCGTTTTAATTAACAATAAACAATAAACAATAAGCGTCTCAAAGACTATGCCAAAGCGAAGAGTATTTATTATTCCCACCGAGCAGTTTGGTTTTCGAACCCAACACTCATTCGTCCAACAAGTCAACCACGTCGTTGACCACATAAGCGCTGGTTTATAGCGTATCACGATGACTGGCGCTTTGTTCGCACAGCGAAGGCCTTCGACAAAGTCTGGCACAATGACTTATAATTCAAGGTTTACCATCTCAGTGTCCCTGACCATCTCGTGCTCATCTTACGAGACCACTCGCACTTTTCGTTATCGCATCGAGGGTTCTCTCTTTTTGCCTCACCTCATTTGCGCCGGAGTCCCTCAGGGCTTCATGATATCTTCCCTAATCTTTAGGCTTTTCACCAGCGTTATTCCCATAAGTATAGAGGCCCAGTTGACTTTATTCGCCGACGGCACCGTCATTTACAATATATACTATATACTGTCCGCTGTCAAGCCGCAATCACTCGCACTCCCCAAACATTCGCAAATGTCTTAGGCGGTTGGTTCTGGAAATAGAGAGTCGAGGTCAACCTCGACAAGAGTCAAGCGGTTTTCTTCTCGGAACCATGCCGACTACCTTGCCCCTTCCGCAGTGTGATCACTATGTATGGCAAGCCAATCCCTTGGGAGAAGCAATCCAACCGCCACCTTCGCTCTCTGTAGGTTCCACTTCATCTTTACCGCCTGCAGCAAATTATCCCTTAAGTGCAAATTGTGCATTTACAATGCACTCATACGCCCCATCATGATTTGTGCGTGTGTCGTCTTCTCATACGCTAAACCCCACCATCTCCATAGGATGCAGATCCTTCAAAACCATTTTCTTAGAAAGTTTGGGGGACACCCCTTTTATGTCTGCAATAAGAATCTTTATCTAAATCTCAAAATGCCCACCATGCAGCAGTTCATGAAACGCATCTTCAAACGTTTCTTCAACTCCGTTATAAAGCACCTCCATCCCCTGATTGCAGCAGCCGCCCGCTTCACTCTCTCCCGTATTAGTTGACTTCGGCGACCGAGGCATTCCCTAGGCATTCTCGACGACGCTTCAACCCTCCCCCAGGACAGTAGCAAGCTCACCAGCAAGCTCAAAATACACTGATACAGACCGCCGACCTTCTTTTCCACCGAGGCCAACCACAACGTCCCAATCCATGTCCACCCCAAACCTTGCTCAAGCCAGCCTGCGGCTCTGAGCCTGTAGTGAGCCTTTGTCCCGGGGTGGAAAACCTCCGCCCCGTATTAAACGCGATGGAGATGTCCAAGGACACCGCCAGCATCACTCTACCCCGGGACACCGCACTTGCATTTTTGTATCGATAGTGGAGCGCCTATGCCGAAAGTCAAACTGGCTGTCATCCAGATCCGGCTCCTCTCTAAACAAGTGGCCGACGAGGTGGGCTGCAACTATCCACTTGAAAACCTTACCCACCTCGTCTAGCTGCACTATGGGCCGGTATGCGGACGGCGAGACTGCTAGGCGCCCGCCTTCCTGAGGTAGACCGGACGACAGGTGTTCCACTGACTGCTCATTCCCTGGAAGTGGTCCTGCTCAAGGCAATCTGAGTAGAGTCCTCTCAGCTAAGGCTCTGGCTCTTTCAAAGCGAATACGACCGCGCAGCTAGGAATTCCAGCGGGCCCCAGGGCAGCGGTTTTGGTCTGAAGCCGTGTTACGGCCGCCTTCATATCTGTACTGACGGTTGTCAGCACAGATATGGACCTAGGAGGTTTCCTAGGTCCACCTGCGAGATCTGCGAGAGAGAAAAAAACTGCAGCGTTAGCATTCACCGCTCTTCAACTACCATGTACGGTCGTAATACCTGCTCGGTGCACCACTGATCTACCGCACTCGCCGCCCGGTTTGTTTAACATTTCATAATCTCCCCGACTACATCTGATCTTCGATCGATTTATTCGATTGTGTATAGATCCAAAAAGTGCCTTTTTCAAGGCAACTATTATTTATTTAACGCGCGTTTTGTGTTGACTAGGCCCCTTCTGAGCAAAACACAGTTTTCTGGTCCTCCTTTGAAAGCATATGATGCCAACGAAGCCCAAGTGGGATGATGTACGAATCACACCCGTCAAACCCCTTCAGGATGAGGTTTTCAATTGGATGGCTCCCAGATATCCGGCCTTGGGGGATCTCTTAGTCGGTTTTGGTGACAGTTTTGGTTTTTAGCTACACATCTAGTCTGTTTAGGGTGTATCCACAAACTACGTGTATGACTGGCCAGGGCCCCATTCGCACAATAAGACTAGCGACGCGTTGACAAGCATAGGGCCCACCATTAGATGCTTACCTTCCTGTTTGCAGTTAGGATAGGTTTATTACACAAAAACTCTCATGGAGACCGTCCTAATAGTGGCGTTTTTCAAGTGGTGATTTTTAGGATACAATGGTGTGTCCTATCGCAAAAATGAAAATTTCAACCCCCTTTATTAAACCCCACAAACTTCTACAACTTAAAATTTAGGTAACATTTTCTTTTATTTAAAAAATAAAAATCACGTTTCCGTTAAGACAGTTACAACGTTTCTTTCTTACAAAAGTTATTTTATTAAATTTTATTGAATGCCTTGTTTGTGAATTCTAAGATTCTGTGAAGGACATGTGATTTTTAGAAAGAAAGAAAGAAAAGGTATTTATTGTGACTCGCACAGGAAGATCATATACTAAAATAAACACACAATGGTACAAAAATAATAAAAAACAAATTTCTCGGAAGTAAAAAAAATATTTAAAAAATAAACAGTAAGTAAAACAGTAAGTCCTGCACGAGGCCAAAAGGCTCCTACCTCAGCATGATGCTACGACATTTTTACGTGCATTCATAAGTTGTTCGCCAGATGGCGCCAATAAAGTTTACGAAGTATTGTAGAGGTTGAGGTGCGGCAAAGAGGGAACAAGATTTTTTGCTCGGAGAACCGCGTTAAGTCTGGCACCACACGCATACTTTAGTTTAAAAAAAGGTTTATTATTTTTTGCATTTCAGTTTCTCGGCGGTTGAATTTTTTTGCTAACAAGTTTTTATTTTATAATTTTTTGTGGCTATAATCTACTAATTACTGCATGCCTAATTTTTAATTACTTTTAAAATAGCTACCTTCCTTACTTTAGCTATTAACTGTTATATAATCCTACTTTAACTCGTTAAATCTGTGAGTGCACAATAAGTCTCCCCTATTTTCCCCCTTAGGGTAGGATGTTTTTTCAAATTTATTTGAGACCAGCTTCGAGGTACACCCTATCCAATAAAAAAGAATTATCAAAATCGAACTACTCTGTAAAAAGTTATGCGTTCCAATGTTATTAAATAACTACGATAACCACTGATAATATTGTTCATAACCTGTGTATTTAAATGTTTTAGATAAAACATCCGGCTGTTGCCAATTTCCGGATATGCGTACTCCATCTACAATATCATCCGTACTGAAGTGCAGAGTATCCAGTCGTTGCGGTGTCGACTGGTCCTGTGTTTTCCCAAGTAAAAGCATAGCTTTATTTATCGTTTAAAGTGCTTTACGAAGCACGGGGTTTCTCAGAATGGATGGTCACCCATCTGCGGTCCTTCTATGGCAAGGGTAGCCTAAAATCGTTCTACCCGAGCGCCTATTACTTAAGGAGAATCGCAAAGGTTGGTTTTAATTATTATATTCTTTATTATCGGACAACAATGATCCAGCGTGTTAGTAAACAATATTATAACTTATGTTATGTTATAACTTATGTTATAAGTGTTAGTTTATAAATGTATTGCATAGTAGTGTGAAAAGGACAACCCCCAAATTAATGTTTAGTGATTGTCCTTCTCACAAAACTTGTAACAATTGGAGAGTCAATACTCTCGCCCGCAACCTTGACAACAGCGATGCGGTTTTCTTGCGAATGACGGCGTGAAAGCCGTGAGTTCGATTTTGCGCAAACATAGTAGACGCGCTGCACCACCGTGGCAGTCCCAACAGCATCCTAAAAATATTATTATACTGTACGCGTAGGTCATCCAGCGTTCTTTTGGTATAGTTGACCCAAAGATTCCCCGTGTAAAAACACTGAAAATATGCTATAAAAAGTGTTATCTTTACTTGATTGCTACACCAAGCGAATCTTCGGGCCAACATGTTACCTCGGACCGCCAGTGCCCTACACTCCCTTTCAATATCAACATTGTCCTTAAGGTCATCAGTGAGAAAATGCCCTAGATATTTGAATTTAGTAATCTTTTCATGTGCAAGCCGTTTAGGGTAATTTCAGGTTTAGTATCCAGGCATTGACTGCGGGCCCCAAAGACAATGTGTTCCCACTTTTTAATACTATAAACAAATCCGTGTGAGGCAGACCCTCAGCATTTCGTTTACGGCACCTGACGTCGGCGCCAGCAACGCCATGTCATCAGCGTAGCTGATACTATTTATATTTACACCATGGACGCTACATCCAACCCGCATATTGCTGAGATCCACGATTAGACCATCTATATATGTACTGAATAGCCTAGGAGGTGTCAGACCACCCTGCCTCACACCGCATTCTAATCTATATGTCTCAGAGAGTGTATTGGACCATCTTACAACATTTTCTTGGTTCCCATACCAATACTGTAGGATCCTGAGAACTCCTGTCGGCACACCCTATCCTCGAGCCCTCTGCAGAGGAGATCATAATTTACCAGATCGAACGCTCTGGAGAGATCCAGAAAACAGGCGTATACCGGCGTTATACGATCATTGTAATACTGGACGGTAGGCTTGAGACTAACTATGGCGCTTTCCGTTGACAGTCCAGATTGAAACCCGAACTGTGAGTCATGCACGGATAGACATTTCTTTAAGCTAGAATCAATCATACCGTCCAGTACTTTTGCCATTGTGGTTGCGAGAGATATAGGTCGATAGTTTGCCTTATCTGATATGTCACCAGTCCTATTCTTAACTATGGTAACCACCAGTGTTCTCATTAGTTCAGTGTTAATGATTATAATTTTGTAAATATATACCGTGTTATGTTCGCGAATCATATTTGGTTCAACAAAGAGCCGAACGCTGACCTGCGAATTGCGAAAACCTTAAGAAAAATTAAAAATTTAAAAAACCCCCGACCCGAAAATACTAAAAAGTAAAAAAAAAATTATTAATTATTGACCTTTAAACTTAATGTCTCGCTTAAATCTGCGCAGCGTTGCGTATGTTTCCCACAGTGAAGTTTGTTACTAAATTATCCTCATCATCCTGATCACCATTTATCCATAACCTATTCATTGAAACCTTTTCAATCAGCTCAAACACGATACTTCTGATGTTTATTGGTGAGTGACTTGGGTATCCTGACCATTCCAGGTGTTGCGACCCGTGGAAGATGCTCAGATTCCTTCATCAACCAGCAAAAGAGCTGACAATTTTCAAACAGCTGAACCGAATTCGATGAAACATATCTAAGAACACCCCCGACTATGAATTAGTCGGGGGTGTTCTTTCAAACACAAAAAACAAAAACAAAATCGGTTCATCCGTTCGGGAGCTCCGATACCACAGACAGACACACACCCCCACACATACATACACACAGACACGGCAAACTTATAATAACACCCCGTCGTTTTTACGTCGGGGGTTAAAAATTGAATTCCGCGGGCTACCCTCGCGTTTTCCTCTTAAATAATGAGCCAAAGCTGAACGAAGTTTATTAAGAAAAATGAACTAAAATTATAGTACAACTTACTGCTGTCAAAGGTTTCATGGGTTATCCTAAAAAAAGCCGTTTGTCAAGTAAAATGAATAAAGAAAGAAAGAAAAAACGTTTATTTGCGGTAAACATGACGCAAAAAGAAAAGGAACACAAAAAAAAAATAAGAAACGGTTGAGGGAAACATGCGTCACATCCACGCAAAACGGCTATCACTCAGCATTATGCTGCGACCCTATGCAAGTCAGAGCCCCAGCGCTGGTTTTCAGCGACAGCCGGCAAAATGTCACTGATTCCAATAACGGAATAACATAATGCTAACTGATGGGAGGTAGAACCTTTGACCGTGGTCGTAAGATTATGTTTTTGCACCCAACATCGGAGTTATCTCTACCATCTTGTTTGACGTGTAAACGTCTTTTCGCTTGGTGCACTGGTGTTAAATTCAATATTTCTGACAGACAAAAACATGTGTGATTTAAACGCTAATGTATGGAAATACTTGCATAATATGGTTATCGTAGACGGTTTTAGGCGTCTTCATATTTCCATACAACTTAAATTTTTTGCTCAATGTGTTCAGAATAATATCGTCCTGTTAGAAATTATTAAAGCGCACAATAACTATGAAACTTTTAATGCGTGAGTAATGGCCCAATCATTACTCAAGCATTCAAAAGATAAGTAAGATAATATACCTTATTTTCTTATGACGCTACATCGCGAGGGCACGCGCAAGCACCCGACCCTCTATTTATCATTATGTAGGTATATCTTAACTCAAAGTATTACGAAAACAGTGTTTAGCTACTACACTAACAGGACATTAATAAACAACAGAAAGTTTGGCCGCATTTGAGTTAAAAATGCTTATAAAGTTGACAATAGGAAAATACTTTCAGATGTCGCCTCAAAATATGATAGGATATCAATTAGATTAATTCATTTAAAAATGCAATTAGATAATCTAGGAGTACGCTTCCAACCGCGATATAGTGTCCAGCAAATAGGTACAATGGCTACGTCAGAAACCATAAGAAAATTTGTTGCAAATACCTATGTAAAATCATAAATTTTGTCTCATATCGGTTGTAATTAAGCTCATTATTGTATTTATAAAATTTTGCCTTATATCTATTGTAAATCTGCTTATTATTGTAAAAAACGACAATCAAATTTAATTTAATATAGAAATAATAACAAGGAAATATTTATGCTAATAATTAAAAAGGTAGACTTGCTGCAGAGAACTTAAAAAATCATCGAAATTCGTCATTTCGGGGCGCCACCGCCTTGTCATCGTGCGTAATATGCGTGAACTTTAAAAGGTTTAACGCCAGAAATCTAAAGTTAGGTTACAGCTATGACCAAACTGTTTAACGGAAACAAACGGAGCGGACTTAAACAGCGCCTACAGTTTTTTTGTTTTAGTTGAACATAGCAGTTGCACAGATATTTGCAAACAGTGCATCCATGGAAACGCCGTTAAAGCGCCAAAAGATTATTGTAACATTGTACGTTATTTTGTGTATAGATATTATTTTATTCATAACGTGTGCTTTTTTTAGGCGAAACATACTGCTGCTGCCGTTCTCCGGTCTTACGAACGCGATCGACCAAATTGACAGAATATCTGTGCGACATACCTTCGTGTTCTGATAACCATCAGAACACGGCACGTGACTACGTACCATTGCATGATTCGCGGCAACATTCGGGTCGTCTTCGACACAATATGCATAAGTATCCCGCTGAAACCTCGAAACGTGATCAACAGCAGAGCCGATATAAAGAGACCCACACGCCTTGTTGTAATTGTAATCCATCTAAAGCACGTAAGTTACCCATAAGTCAACGCGTAACGATGATCTAGCTTCACCCATAGAAGCAGGCAAGTCTCATTATTACTTTGTACCTCTTCCATCGGTTTCCATTTACGTCAAGTTGAACGACGCCTAGCTAGGTACAATGCTACAATGTTCTTTTAATATTGTTAGAAATATGGGGTCCGAAATTTGTCAAAGAGTAATTTTAGTCATTCAGCTACCACTATGCGATGATTCATACCCTAGTAGCTGCTGAAATGTTTCGTTTTGCCCTGAGTAACTAATTAATGTTTGCGCGTGTGTTTGTGTTTTGTGATACGTAAACCAGTCAGTTACTTAAACTGGATGCAGACCAAAAACTAAGCTAATTTAGTTCAGCATAACTCACATCTAACGTCAGACCAAAACCTACGAACACAAGAATGGAAAATTACCTCAGCTGTGCGAGCAAACCAGCCTGAGCTCTGAAAATATCTAAAAGGGGACGGAGAGGTATGGCTCTGTGAGTTATTCAATTACATCCTGAAAAGCAAAAAAATTGCCAAATGTCTGAAGATAAAGTGTATAGAATGTAGTGTGTGTAGAACGTGCAAATTATCGTGCACCATAATATTCTCATAACACACCTTCATAATTATGGAACGAATCCTAAGTGAGCTCCTAATTAGCTTTACAGAAACTCGGTTTGGTTTCACTTCTGGAAAGGGAAAAACAGACATGCATTCAGACACTGAGGCAAGACAAGCTCTGAGAGCTCAAAATGTCCCTATAAAACTCATTAGAAACATGTAAATTGTCAGAAATCTAGCCGGCCTGTCGTTGAGCTTTGGTATCACAGTAGAAGGTCATTCAGGAAGCGCATTAAGTTCCGTGCTGTTTAATATGAACTAGCTAAGCGAGAAAATCTAGAAAACGACACCTTGGAAACTTTTATATGCGGATGGTATTGCTCTCATCTCAGACAGTATAGACGAAAAATTTGGAGTAATGGAGAAAATCTCTAGAGTAAAACGATTACGCATGAGCAGGACCAAGACAGAGTACACGCTATGCAACTTCAATCCCGACGAATCCAACCATCAAGCACAGAACCATAAAGCGAGGAAGTCAAATTGGTTGGCGTAGCTCTACCTAGAGTAAATGAATTCAAGTTCTTAGGTTATAAGTAGTAATCGCGGAAGACGGATCGGTAACCGCTGACATTACGCACAGAACGATGTCTGGGTGGAATAGTAAAATCTAACAGTCGTTCTCTGCGATCCAAACATACAGATAAGAACCAAAGGCAAGATCTACTAAACCACTGTAAGGTCTGTTTTTCTCTATGGTAATGAAACGTGAGCTTCGGAGAAAACCCATGAGCATACACTTCATACCACTGAAATCCGCATGTAACGAACTTTCTTTTTGAGAGTGACTCCACCCACGGAGTCATTCTCAAAAACGAAGTCCGTAACGAACATGTAAGGAGCAGTTTTAAAGAAACGCATATTAGTCTGGACTAATAGGCGTTTCTAAAGGTTGAGGTTCCTTTTTTATGCTAAAGTGGCTGGTCTCTTTAGCAAAAAAGGAGTCAACCTTGGAATGAGAGATAAGTTGAGCGCATGAATAAATGTTTCCAATAAAATATGTCGCAATTTTTTTGCTCTACGATTTAATAACAGAAATGATCATCATTGGAGCAATAGAAACCGAGATAAGTGCGAATAAACTGTTTCTTTTGACCTTTGATCTTGAATAACTTATGACGCAGACACGAGTTTGTGAGACTTTTGAGACAACAGACTCCAGAGGAGCTAAGGTGGTATGGACATGTTATGTGTGGACCCGATGAACATATCGTGAAAAAGTACCTTTCCATGGCTAATAAAAAGGAAAGGAGAGATAGACCACAAACTACCTGGATAGCAAAATAAATGTACGGTAGGACATGCAAAAGCTTGGCCTTACTGATGACAATGCGTACCACCGAAGTGAATGGCACCAAAGATTGAGCACGCCAAGCCCGCGCACCGGAAGAGGCGAGGGCAAAAGAAGATGCGAGCTAAACAAAGTCAACTTAGCTCTTGGTGTGCAACCAGCTGAAGTGCAACGTTTTGTTAGTGAAAATATGCATTAAATACTTAAACGTAGATCATGATCACCTTGGTAAAATTATTTTGATACCCCATTAAAGTAGGTATCGGTGTCGTTACACGTACTGAGTACAATGGCAAGACAGTGCTAAAACAAAGCAAACGGTCGAGTAGCCTGAAATGCCTGCAACCTAAACTAGTAGTATTTCTTTTTTAATATTTTTAAAAGTCGATTTGGCTATTTCAGATTACTCGAAGAAAAAAACCGGCATGGTTGAAAATTTAAAGCACACAGGCCCAAATCAACGTCAAGCAATCTGGCAGTCTTGCTTTCCAAAAGTCTCCGCTTCTGAAGAGGATTGCGCATGTATAGTTATAGGAAAAGCCGCGGGCACGATACCATACCAAATATCAAGCCAGCAGTGTAACATACCAAGAGACGATTGCGTGTGTACCACCACAAACCAAATATCAAGCCGGCAGTGTAACATACCAAATATTTCTTGTGAAGAAGAGTGCGCGTGTACCCAAATAAACCAAATATCAAGCCAGCAGTGTAACATACCAAAAGTCTCTCGTGAAGACGATTGCGTGTGTACAACCACGAACCAAATATCAAGCCAGCGGTGTAACATACCAAAAGTCTCTCGTGAAGACGATTGCGTGTGTACCACCACAAACCAAATATCAAGCCAGCAGTGTAACATACCAAAAGTCTCTCGTGAAGATGATTGCGTGTGTCAACAGATAAAGAGGGCCTTAACTGATCAAATCACAAGCCAGCAGCCGCGCCATCTAGCGTGCCAGCAGCCGCGCCATCTATCGTGCCAGCAGCCGCGCCATCGGGTGACCCTGCAGCCACGCCATGAAGCAAGCCGTCGGTCCAACATGGTGAAAGACTCCGCAAGTGATCAAGATGGCATTTATGACGCAGACACCATACCAGATGAAATAACAAGTCAGCAGCCACGACTTCGCTCAAACCAGCAACCACGCCATCAGGCAAGCAATCAGTCCAACATGCCAAAATACTTCGCTAGTGAATATGATTGCATTTGTGAAGACATCGAAGACGCAAACACCACTACAGATAAAATAAGTCTGCAGCCACGGCTTCGGTTAAACCAACAACCACGCCATCAGGCAAGCAATCAGTCTACCATGCCAAAAAACTTCGCTAGTGAACAGGATGGCATTCCTAAAGATATAGATGTCGCAAAGCCCATACGAAATGAAGTAAAAAGTCAGCAGCCACGATTTCGGTCAAGCCAGCAACCGCTCCATCAGTCTAATAAGCCAAAAGGTTACGCTAGTGAACAGAATGGTATTCCTGAAGAAACAAATGTCACAAAAACCATACGAGATGAAATAAAAAGTCAGCAGCCACGACTTCGGTCAAACCAGCAACCGCTCCATCAGGCAAGTCACCAGTCTAACAAGCCAAAAGTTGTCGCTAGTGGACAGGATGGAATTCCTGAAGATACAGATGTCGCAGAACCCATACGAGATAAAATAAAAAGTAAAAGTCAACAGCCACGACTTCGGTCAAACCAGCAACCGCTCCAGCAGTCTAATAAGCCAAAAGATTACGCTAGTGAACAGAATGGCATTCCTAAAGAAATAGATGTCTCAAAACCCATACGAGATGAAACAAAAAGTCAGCAGCCCACGACTTCGGTCAAACCAACAACCGCTCCATCAGGCAAGACATCAGTCTAACAAGCCAAAAGTTGTCGCTAGTGAACAGGACGGAATTCCTGAAGACATAGGTGTCGCAGATACCATACCAGATGAAATATCAAGTCAACAGCCACAATTTCGGTCGAACCAGCAACCGCGCCATCAGGCAAGCAATCAGTCTAATATGCCAAAATACTTCGCTAGTGAATATGATTGCATTTGTGAAGACTTCGAAGACGCAGACACCACTACAGATGAAACAAGTCTGCAGCCACGGCTTCGGTTAAACCAACAACCGTGCCATCAGGCAAGCAATCAGTCTACCATGACAAAAAACTTCGCTAGTGAATATGATTGCATTTGTGAAGACTTCGAAGACCGCAGACACCACTACAGATGAAATAAGTCTGCAGCCACGGCTTCGGTTAAACCAACAACAGCTCCAGAAGTCTAATAAACCAAAAGATTACGCTAGTGAACAGAATGGCTATCCTAAAGAAATAGATGTCACAAAACCCATACGAGATGAAATAAAAAGTCAGCAGCCACGACTTCGGTCAAACCAGCAACCCCTCCATCAAGCAAGTCATCAGTCTAACAAGCCAAAAGTTGTCGCTAGGGAACAGGATGGAATTCCTGAAGACATAGGTGTCGCAGATACCATAACAGATGAAATATCAAGTCAACAGCCACGATTTCGGTCGAACCTGCAACCGCGCCATCAGGCAAGCAATCAGTCTAAAATGCCAAAAGATTCTGCTTGTAAACATGATTGCATTTGTGATGACATCGATGATGCAGACACCACTACAGATGAAATAAGTCAGCAGCCACGACTTCGGTCAAACCAGCAACCGCGCCATCAGGCAAGCAATCAGTCTAACATATCAAAAGAGTTCATTTGCGAACAGGATGGCATTCCTAAAGATACAGATGTCGCAAAACCCATACGGGATGAAATAAAAACTCAGCAGCCACGACTTCGGTCAAACCAGCAACCGCTTAATCAGGCAAGTCATCAGTCTAACAAGCCCAAAGATTTCGCTAGTGAACAGGATGGCATTCCTGAAGACTTTGATGTAGTAAACCCCATACAAGATGAAATAAAAAGTCAGCAGCCACGACTTAAGTCAAACCAGCAGTCTCGTCGTCAGGCAAGTCATCAGTATAACATGCCAAAAGATTCTGCTTGTAAACATGATTGCATTTGTGATGACATCGATGATGCAGACACCACTACAGATGAAATAAGTCAGCAGCCACGACTTCGGTCAAACCAGCAACCGCGCCATCAGGCAAGCAATCAGTCTAACATATCAAAAGAGTTCATTTGCGAACAGGATGGCATTCCTAAAGATACAGATGTCACAAAGCCCATACGAGATGAAATAAAAACTCAGCAGCCACGACTTCGGTCAAACCAGCAACCGCTTAATCAGGCAAGTCATCAGTCTAACAAGCCAAAAGATTTCGCTAGTGAACAGGATGGCATTCCTGAAGACATTGATGTCGCAAACTCCATACAAGATGAAATAAAAAGCCAGCAGCCACGACTTCGGTCAAACCAGCAGTCTCGTCGTCAGGAAAGTCATCAGTATAACATGCCAAAAGATTCTGGTTGTAAACATGATTGCATTTGTGAAGACATCGATGACGCAGACACCGCTACAGATGAAATAAGTCAGCAGCCACAACTTCGGTCAAACCAGCAAACGCGCCATCAGGCAAGCAATCAGTCTAACATGCCAAAAGACTTCACTAGTGAACAGGATGGCATTTCTAAAGATACAGATGTCGCAAAGCCCATGCGAGATGAAATAAAAAGTCAGCAGTCACGACTTCGGTCAAACCAGCAACCGCTTAATCAGGCAAGTCATCAGTCTAACAAGCCAAAACATTTCGCTAGTGAACAGGATGGCATTCCTGAAGACATAGATGTCACAAACCTCATACAAGATGAAATAAAAAATCAGCAGCCACGACTTCGGTCAAACCAGCAGTCACGTCGTCAGGCAAGTCATCAGTATAACATGCCAGAAGATTCTGGTTGTAAACATGATTGCATTTGTGAAGACATCGATGACGCAGACACCACTGCAGATGAAATAAATCAGCAGCCACGACTTCGGTCAAACCAGCAACCGCTCCATCAGGAAAGCAACCAGTCTAACATGCCAAAAGACTTCACTAGTGAACAGGATGGCATTTCTAAAGATACTGATGTCGCAAAGCCCATGCGAGATGAAATTAAAAGTCAGCAGCCACGACTTCGGTCAAACCAGCAACCGCTCCATCAGGCAAGCAATCAGTCTCACATACCAGAAGACTTCACTAATGAACAGGATGGCATTCCTGAAGACATAGATGTCGCAAACCCCATACAAGATGAAATAAAAAGCCAGCAGTCACGCCGTCAGGCAAGTCATCAGTATAACATGCCAAAAGATTCAGCTTGTAAACATGATTGCATTTGTCAACACATCGATGACGCAGACACCACTACAGATGAAATAAGTCAGCAGCCACAACTTCGGTCTAACCAGCAACCGCTCCAGCAGTCTAATAAACCAAAAAATTACGCTAGTGAACAGAATGGCATTCCTACAGAAATAGATGTCACAAAACCCATACGAGATGAAACAAAAAGTCAGCAGCCACGACTTCGGTCAAACCAGCAACCGCTTCATCAGGCAAGCCATCAGTCTAACAAACCAAAAGATTTCGCTAGTAAACAGGATGGAATTCCTGAAGACACAGACGTCACAGAACCCTTACGAGATGAAGTAAAAAGTCAACAGCCACGACTTCGCTCAAACCAGCAACCGCCCCATCAGGCAAGCAATCCGTCTAACGTGCCAGAAGACTTCACTAGTGAACAGGAGGGCATTCCTAAAGACATAGATGTCGCAAACCCCATACAAGATGAAATAAAAAGCCAGCAGTCACGTCGTCAGGCAAATCATCAGTATAACACGCCAAAAGATTCAGCTTGTAAACATGATTGCATTTGTCAACACATCGATGACACAGACACCACTACAGATGAAATAAGTCAGCAACCACGACTTCGGTCAAACCAGCAACCGCTCCATCAGGCAAGCCATCAGTCTAACAAGCCAAAAGATTTCGCTAGTGAACAGGATGGAATTCCTAAAGATACAGACGTCGCAGAACCCATTCGAGATGAAATAAAAAGTCAACAGCCACGACTTCGGTCAAACCAGCTACCGCCCCATCAGGCAAGCAATCAGTCTAACGTGCCAGAAGACTTCACCAGTGAACAGGATGGCATTCCTAAAGACATAGATGTCGCATACCCCATACAAGATGAAATAAAAAGCCAGCAGTCACGTCGTCAGGCAAGTCATCAGTATAACATGCCAAAAGATTCAGCTTGTAAACATGATTGCATTTGTCAACACATCGATGACACAGACACCACTACAGATGAAATAAGTCAGCAGCCACGACTTCGGTCAAACCAGCAACCGCTCCATCAGGCAAGCCATCAGTCTAACAAGCCAAAAGATTTCGTTAGTGAACAGGATGCAATTCGTGAAGACACAGACGTCGCAGAACCCATACGAGATGAAATAAAAAGTCAACAGCCACGACTTCGGTCAAACCAGCAACCGCCCCATCAGGCAAGCAATCAGTCTCATGTGCCAGAAGACTTCACTAGTGAACAGGATGGCATTCCTAAAGACATAGATGTCGAAAACTCCATACAAGATGAAATAAAAAGCCAACAGTCACGTCGTCAGGCAAGTCATCAGTATAACATGCCAAAAGATTCAGCTTGTAAACATGATTGCATTTGTCAACACATCGATGACACAGACACCACTACAGATGAAATAAGTCAGCAGCCACGACTTCGGTCAAACCAGCAACCGCTCCATCAGGCAAGCCATCAGTCTAACAAGCCAAAAGATTTCGTTAGTGAACAGGATGCAATTCGTGAAGACACAGACGTCGCAGAACCCATACGAGATGAAATAAAAAGTCAACAGCCACGACTTCGGTCAAACCAGCTACCGCCCCATCAGGCAAGCAATCAGTCTAACGTGCCAGAAGACTTCACCAGTGAACAGGATGGCATTCCTAAAGACATAGATGTCGCAAACCCCATACAAGATGAAATAAAAAGCCAGCAGTCACGTCGTCAGGCAAGTCATCAGTATAACATGCCAAAAGATTCAGCTTGTAAACATGATTGCATTTGTCAACACATCGATGACACAGACACCACTACAGATGAAATAAGTCAGCAGCCACAACTTCAGTCAAACCAGCAACCGCTCCATCAGGCAAGCCATCAGTCTAACAAGCCAAAAGATTTCGCTAGTGAACAGGATGGAATTCCTGAAGACACAGACGCCGCAGAACCCATACGAGATGAAATAAAAAGTCAACAGCCACGACTTCGGTCAAACCAGCTACCGCCCCATCAGGCAAGCAATCAGTCTAACGTGCCAGAAGACTTCACTAGTGAACAGGATGGCATTCCTAAAGACATAGATGTCGCAAACCCCATACAAGATGAAATAAAAAGCCAGCAGTCACGTCGTCAGGCAAGTCATCAGTATAACATGCCAAAAGATTCAGCTTGTAAACATGATTGCATTTGTCAACACAGTGATGACACAGACACCACTACAGATAAAATAAGTCAGCAGCCACCACTTCGGTCAAACCAGCAACCGCGCCATCAGGCAAGCAATCAGTCTAACATGCGAAAAGACTTCACTAGTGAACAGGATGGCATTCCTAAAGATATAGATGTCGCAAAGCCCATACGAGATGAAATAAAAAGTCAGCAGCCACGACTGCGGTCAAACCAGCAACCCCTCCATCAGGCAAGTCATCAGTCTAACAAGCCAAAAGATTTCGCTTGTGAACAGGATGGCATTCCTGAAGAAATAGATGTCACAAAACCCATACGAGATAAAATAAAAAGGCAGCAGCCACGACTTCGGTCAAACCACCAGCTACGCCATCATGCAAGTCATCAGTCTAACGTGCGAAAAGATTCTGCTAGTGAACAGGATTGCATTTGTGATTACATCGAAGACGCAGAAAGCATAACAGATGAAATAATTCAACAGATACGATTTCCGTCAGGCCAGGAACCGCGCCATTGCGCAAGCCGGCAATCTAAAATGCCAAAAGATTCGACTAGTGAACAGGATTGTATTTGTGAAGACATCGAAGACGTGGACACCATAACATATGAAATAAGTCAGCAGATACGACTTCGGTCAGGCCAGAAGCCGTCCCATCTGGCAAGCTGGCAATCTAAAATGCCAAAAGATTCTACTAGTGAACAGGATTGCATTTGTGAAGACATAGATGACGCAGGTACCGTAACATTTGAAATTACAAGCCAGCGGTTTCGCCATCAGGCAAGCCAGCAGTCACGCCACCACACACGCCATCAGACTAGCCAGCAGCAGCGTTATCACGAGAGCTATCTGCCGCGTTACCAGGTAAGCCAACAGCCGCGCCATCATCCACGTCATCAGTTCACCCAGCAGCTGCACCATCAGACAATCCAAGAGCCTAGCCATCCAGCGACCCAGCAACCGCACCAGCAGGCAAGCCAGCACCCGCACCAGCAGACAAGCCAGCACCCGCACCATCAGACAAGCCAGCACCCACGCCATCAAACAAGCCAGCAGCCGCAGCATCAGGCAAGCCAGCAGCCACGGCATCAGGCGAACCAGCTGTCACACCATCAGACAATCAAGCAGAAGCCCCATCAATCGACTCAGCAGCCGCGCCATAAGACAAGCCAGCAGCCGCGCCATCTGGTGACCCAGCATTCGCGCCATCTGGTGACCCAGCATTCGCTCCATCAGACAAGCCAGCAGCAGCGCCTGCCGGTAACCCAGCTGTCGCACCATCAGACAAGCCAGCAGCCGAGCCATCAGTTGGCCCATCAGTCACTCTATCAGACAAGCCAGCCGCCACGCCATAACGCGAGCTACCTGCCTCACCATCAGACATGCCAGCACCCGCGCTATCAGACAATCCGGCAATCTAAAATTCCAAAAGACTCTACTAGTGTACACGATTCCATTTGTGTCGACACAGATGACGCAGACACCATAACAGATGAAATAAAAAGACGGCAGCTACACCTTCAGACGAGCCAGCAGTCTAAAGGGCTAAAATACTCCGCTAGTGAAGTGAATTGCATATTACGTGAAGACATAAAGACCGCAGGTACCAAAACAGATGAAATAATAAGCCAACAGCTACGCCATCAGCTGAGCCAGCAGCCGCTCTATCAGGCGAGACAAAAACCGCACCATCAGTCAAGCCACCAGCCGCGTCATCAGGTAAACCGGCTATGTAAAATCCCAAAACACTCTACTAGTGAACAGAATTGTATCTGTGAGTACATAGATGTCGCAGATACCATAACAGATGGAATGCCAAGTCATCAGCTAAGAATTTGGTCAAGCCAGCAGCCGCACCATCATGCAAGCCAGCAGCTTAGCATGCCAAAACAATCCGCAAGTGAACAGGATTGCATTTGTGAAGACACAGATGACGCAGATACCATAACAGATAAATTAATCCAGCAGACACGATTTCGGTCAAGCCAGCAGCCGCGTCTTAAGGCAAGCAGGAATTTCAAAAAACTGAAACTTTCCGCTGCTAAAGAGTGTTTTGAAAATAAAGGCAAAAAGAGCCCACATGTCGTACTACACGAAATTGGAAGCCGGGACCCGTGCTTTCGGGCAACCCAAAGGTCCGAAATGCTAAAAGAGATTTCTGGTAAAAATAACTGTGCATGTCAACAAACGCCAAAAGACTTCGCTAGTTACGGGTTTTGCGTATGTCAAGATATAGAGGCAAGAAACAGGTTATGCAACCAGATCCAATACCAGCCGGTAGAAGAGATATCAGCGGTACTGCAAGATCCAGTAACCACAAAGAAGAGCAAGATAACAAGAATAATTACAAGTATCGGAAAATCAATCTCGCATAAAATCGATGAAATCTCTAAAGACCTAGATAGCTATAAAACTCGCAAAAAGGAGCCAGACAAAATTAAATGCAAGTGTCACGAGGAGAAAACAGTGAGCTTTAAAAATGCAAAGACTCACAAACGTAACGAGGACAAATTAGTCCGCTTTCAAGAATCAGAGAGGCACACAAATAACGATGACAAACCATTGAGCCTTAAAAAAGCAATGAGCCACATAAGTAACGAGAATAATCTAGAGAGCTTGAAAGAATCAGACAGCCATAAAAATAACGATGACAAACCATTGAGCCTTAAAAACACAATGAGCCTTATAAGTAACGAAGAAAAACTAGTGAGCTTGAAAGAATCAGAGAGCCACAAAAATCACGACGACAAACCAGTGGGCCTTGAAGAATCTGGGAGCCACAATAGTAACAGGGACAAACCAGCGAGCCTTAAAACAACAAAGAACAACAATATTAACGAGGAAAAACTAGTGAGCTGTAAAAAATCAGAGAGCCACAATAATGACGACGACAAACCAGTCATTAAAGAATCAGAGAGCCACAATAATAACGAGGATATACTAGTGAGCTTTAAAGGATCAGAGAGCCTCAAAAGCCACGACAACAAGCCAGTCAGCCTTAAAGAATCAGAGAGCCATAAAAGTAGCAAAGAAAAGTTAACAGTAATTGGTCCCCAACCTGTCATAGAGAGCCCCAAAACTAGTGAAATTAAAGAGGAACAAATCTTATGCAAGTGTAATGGTGTTAAAAAAGCGTTTTGTGATTGTAAAGGGGAAAAAGTACTTTGCGGCTGTGAGGAAGAAAAGGTCTCCTTGAGCTTTAAACAATCAGAGAGCCTCAAAAGTCACGACAACAAGCCAGTCAGCCTTAAAAAATCAGAGAGCCATAAAACTAGCAAAAAAAAGTTAACAGTAATTGGTCCCAAACCTGCCATAGAGAGCCCCAAAACTAGTGGGATTAAAGAGGAACAAATCTTATGCAAGTGTAATGAGGTTACAAAAGCGTTTTGTGATTGTAAAGAGGAAAAAATATTTTGCGGTTGTAAGGAAGAAAAGGTCTTCTGTGGGTGTAAGGAGGAAAAAGTCTTCTGTGGGTGTAAGGAGGAAAAAGTCTTCTGTGGGTGTAAGGAGGAAAAAGTCTTCTGTGGGTGTAAGGAGGAAAAAGTCTTCTGTGGGTGTAAGGAGGAAAAAGTATTTTGCGGTTGTAAGGAAGAAAAGGTCTTCTGTGGGTGTAAGGAGGAAAAGGTCTTCTGTGGGTGTAAGGAGGAAAAGGTCTTCTGTGGGTGTAAGGAGGAAAAAGTTTTCTGTGGGTGTAAGGAGGAAAAGGTCTTTTGTGAGTGTTCCGAGGACAAAACAACAAGCCAGAAGGCCGAGAAAGAATCTATGAAGCCGAAATCTCATCATACTGTCCAAACAATTTTTGAACCAGAATCCCAGCCTCAACAGATCGCCTTGCCTGGTGCGCTTGAAGTTACTTATGATGGATATCCTTACGAGCATAATTGTGGCTGGATAGATATTGTGGAACTCATGAGATTGAGATCACAGTTGACAGAGTCAACGTCAGGATTCAAAGCATGTAAAAAGAGAAAACTACAACAAAAAAAGAACGAAGTGATTTTTGAAGAACCGGTAGCTGAAATTGAATTAGGTTTTGAAGAAGCCATCAAATACTATGCAGGTAGAAACCTAGAACTATTTCGGGATCTACTGCCACCACTTGAATCAGACCAAGAGATGTATCAAGGCAAAAAAGGTCAAAAACTGCTCAAAATTAAAAGGGCAAAAGCAAAAAAAGAGAAAGAGAAAGCGAAGAAAAAAGCCAAAAAGAGAAAAGACAGTCCAGAGGATTTAGATGAAGACGAAAACATTCGAAGCCTAAAAGAATTATGTGTATGTCCTTATGAACCCCCAAAAACATCTTACGAAACTATTACACTAACACCGGAGGCTTCTGAAGGGGAAGCAAAGTGGTATCCTAAAGGAATGAAATTTTGCCTTGGTGGCACAGGTCTCTCACCATTGAGGCCTGCTGTAGCCAGTACTTCAGGACGCGCCGGTGTAGCCGGTACATCAGTCAATCGCACCGGCACGGCTGCATAGTAAAACATGTCTGAATGCACTACTAACTATTGCTTATTCGTACATAATCTCAGAGTTTATGTTAAGTAGCAATGTAAGGCTACCGTTTTTGTAATTTTTTTATGAAAATCAAGTGTAGTGTATTATTTTGGTAACGTTATTTGTAATAATAAATATTATTTAATAGACTTGAGAAGTTATAATTATTTTCACATCACATTATAATGGCACGCCTAGCACGCTCTGGACCGGACCTGCACCCTAATTGCGTAACTCACGATTAATCATAATCTGTTTCGTTTTGAAACAGATGGCTAAACCATTGCTTCATATGTTTGAAAAATGTGTCTGCTCAAGAACGTAAATAACGCAATGAATATTGTTGAACTGTCAAAATGAAACCGATTATGACTAATCGCGTGTTACGCAATTAGGGTCCAGATCGCCGGTTCGATGTAAAGAGATGATCATTTTACGAATAACGCTACAAGGATCTTAAGGCGCGTGGCTAAAATATGCACTAACACCGTTTGCATCTTGTTTAGATAAACGGATCTGCGGTCGAATGACGTTGAAGAGGGGGCACTGTTGGTAACGTTTGTGCAAAGAGGAAAGTCGCGCAAACCTAATTGTAGATTACGTGATCATAGAGCTGGGTCCCTACTGTTTATAGTCTGTGGTCCCTACCGCCTACAATTAAATTTCATTCATTCCTGTTCGTGTACTTTTTAAGTGTGTTTGGTTTTTTTTTTACACTATTTCGGTGATTTAATTTTTTTTTATCGTGGAAAGTGTCAGAAAAGGCTTTAAGCTTCGCCGCCGCCATTTTGTTTTTTTTTCAAATAGCGTCGCACGATAATACAAATAGATAGAAGACATTATAGAGCAACAAAAATGTCATATAGCATGATACCTTTTTTTTTTGTTTGGAAAATCATCAAATAACTTCTCCCGCTCTGGGTGGAACAGGAGGGCGTATAAAACTTTTACTGACCAAAACCCACCCGTGCTCCCTCAGTTGCCTGTGTGCCAGGGGCGACGACACAGGCAGAGAGGTCCACACTTTGGCTGTGGCACAGCCGCTGTGCGCATAATAAATGTGGTGGAGTAGCGCTGAGTACGACTGGTCGGGTTTATCAACAAAGTGCGGGTGGTACCCTGTAGTGCGCTTGGTTAGCCGATAGTAAAAGGGCGATGGTGTGATCAGGTCGTGGAGCACACTCTCGAAGTACAGTCTATAGACGACCAACAGGCAAGCAACATTACGCCGATGAGCCACGCTGTGAAACTGAGCTACCAACGTTTCGTCGCTTATGAGCCTTTTTGCTCTGCGTTCCGCCGAGTCAAGGGCAGCAAGCTAGTATTTTGCTGAGCCATCCCATAAGTAGCTGCAATACTCCATATACGAACGCACTTGAGCTTTATACAGGCTCAAAAGCAGTCCAGTTGTTAAGTATCACCTCACTTTATTTAGGATGCCCAGCTTCATGGCTGCAATCTGAGCTTTTGATTCGATGGTTGAGCCAAACTTGAGATCGGACGTCAACTCCATGCCCAAAAGCGTTAGGCGGTCGGTAACGGATACAGATTCATCTCGGAAAGTTGGGGATAACCGGAACTGGCTCCTTTTGGCTCGATAAGCTTATAAAACTTTTAATAACATTTTGTATTCATGAACGTTTCATAAACGTTCTATAACTAATATGTCGTTTATAAATCATTATGTTGCCATTTTAATTAAGTCATCCAACCATCCCACAAAACCAACATATCGAATCGTCAAACGAGAATGTCTGCACCTACTGTTTTATATGTCTGTGGTCTGCACGATGTCTGCCTACACCACAGACATATAAACAGTAGTATAAGTCTGTGGCCTACACACCGAATAATTGTGACCATAGACGTTATAACGTACTGGCAACTATTTAACTATCTACAGTTACTACAGTTCTGACGCGGTGACGTCAATGTTATTTAATTTTGACAAATCATTTTAAATTGTAACTGTCAAGTGATTGCTTGAAAATTGACATTTGGTGACGCACAATATTTTTACGTCAAATGGTCAAATAGAATTTTCTTTGCAATCAATCAGCTACTTTAAAACACTGTTAAAGTAGAGTTCTGGCTTCTATAACTTTATAGTAAACTTTTTGACAACCATACTTTCATTAAGCAAGCATTTAAGGGGACCACATAGGATACGTACAAACATAATACCTAAATCATTTGTAATTTGAGCATATTTCCACCATATTATGGTGATATTCAGATTCAGACAGTATTTATCTAGGCTCGTAGGGGTTTTTTTTCTAAAATACTTACCTAAAATGAAGTTTAAGCGAATTACATTCGCACATTTTTACAGCGTAAATGACATGTTTTCTCACTGTTTTTTTGGTATTATAACCAACAATATCTGTAATATTGATATCCTAGAAGCATAGCTTATATTATCAAGTTGTAAAATATCGCCACGGTCATCAGTGATGAGACTGTATATCCCGCGAAAATGTGGAGGTCGAGGCTTCTTAAACGCTAAGACCCTCCACAATCGCGAGATATGCAGTCTCAGGGAATATTTCCTAGAAGCCGACGTGGGGATGCATCGAGATGTGGTCTCAGTGGACAAGGGCCTCACCCCGCTGTCTTTGGCTAACGAGAACTGGCGCAAACCTAAAGTATTAGATACTAATGACCGCAGGGAGGTATGGCAGAGCAAAGAGCTTCACGGGCGCTTTTACCGGGTCCTACATGGACCCGATGTAGACTTCTTAGCGTCTGTATCCTGGTTACGATTCGGTGATCTCTTTGGAGAAACCGAAGGTTTTGTCTTTGCAATTATGGACGAAGTGATGATGACGAACAACTACCGGAAATATATTGTGAAGGATGGCACGGTTGACATCTGTCGGGCATGCCACCGTCCTGGGGAATCAATCCGACACATTATTTTCTGGCTGTTCTCGTCTGGCTAACGGAGACTACTTGCATAGGCACAACCTTGTAGCCAGGATTATCCACCAGCAACTTACTCTGAAATACAGCCTTGTGGAATCGGAAGTGCCGTACTACAGGTATGAGCCCGACCCGGTTCTCCAAAATGGCACTATAACATTGTATTGGGATCGATCTATCATCACTGACCGAACTATTGTTGCCAATAAGCCCGACATAGTAGTGATAGATCGATTAGAGCGTCGCATAATGATTATTGATATAACAGTCCCACATGACGAGAACCTCGTGAAAGCCGAAAAAGATAAGCAGATCAAGTATCTTGACCTGGCACGCGAGGTTGTCGACATCTGGGATGTGGATACAGCAGTCATTGTGCCGATAGTCGTGACGGCCAATGGTATTATAGCCAAGAGCCTCGAGCAACACCTCAGGAGGCTCTCGTTAGGCAGCTGAATCAAGGGCTTGATCCAGAGAGCAGTACTACTGGACACGGCGCGTATAGTAAGGAGGTTCCTCTCTCAGCAGCCCTGACCACCGGTAGCTTGGACCCTGTTCCCGATACCGGTGGGCTACTATTTTTTATATTTTTAAATGTTTTGATATATTTTATATTTTATTATTTAAAAATGTAATTTATATGTATTTAATGGAATAAAGGATAAATATCCCATTAATTTATATTTATGCGACATGCGTGTGACAACTGTAGCACCGCCGCCATCAGTTGTTCACTTTCTGCCTAGCGGCCGAAGGATCGCTAACGAAAAAGTTCTTCACACGTTCGTATTCAAACTTGTAATAAATATGACCATCTGAGACAATTATACGGCACAGGATTATATATAATTATGCAGTTAAACATGCATTCTAACCAAGCACTTCGAATCAGTTAAGCTTTCTACAAGAGGTAAAACTCGAATATACAACATTGATTTTAAATTACTTTTCATTAAAAGATAATCACATCACATAACATTTTCAACAGAAAAGCGCTTTGTAGCTTACTCAATTGATATGAATGAAATGATCTCTTGTACACCGAACTAAACTAACTAAACTACCACTAAAATTCCTTACTTTTGGCTATGAGAATCTTAAAGCTGTTCTGCAAAAAAAAATCTCTAAACTTAAAAATAATTTTGACACAACTAAAATCGAATTTGACAATCGCGACTCCTGCAGGCTTAGCATGACGCTTTCTATTTCTACTCTACTGTAGAATAGAAATCGCTTGTCTACATTTCTCGGTGAAAAACTGACAACTGTCTACACGGAAACGTCATTTTCATTTTTTTAGTCTTCCGTCGACAAAACGCTTCTCTACGGTTGTCGTGCCAAGCCTGCAGGTGGTATTTTTTTTTTTTGGCTTCGCAATGTGGTACTTGTGTGTCCTACGCAATGTTTTTTTTAAGAGCTGAATGAAGCGTGCGCAAGGGGCAGCCTCGACGTTTTTTATATGGAATTTTTCACTTTTTGTATGGAAAAAAAAAAAATTACCTACATGTTGAGATTATGGGGCTTACCCGATTGTTAAAGGGGGTCGAAATTAATTTGTACTGTTAGATTGCACGAATTCTTTGTTTAACTACAAATAGTGAGTGTATGGACTCTGTGGAGCAATGTATTGTGTGATGTGGGGCTGCAAGTCCCATTCATCACGCAAAGAAAATAAACAAGAAATATTGACCTTCCATCGCTAAGATTTTGCAAATTTTTTTGTTGAATGTGAACTGATATACGATTTTAAATACATAACAAATGTTGCTGAATCACTTTGTAGCGGAAACCAGACGTAATATCTATTCCAATAGAAGTTATTAGCGAATATTCGGAAACTTTTTTGAGGTTATCTTGATCATACATAGTGACGTAAATAATGTTGTCGATACTTTTATTTTACAGATTTCCTAAAGAAGCTGCGAAAAAAAATTAAAGGGTAAATTGTATTGGTAGACGAAATTGTACTTCAAAAAAGCACAGTCACATATGCTACAAGCATTTTACTTTCAATTCATTTGTATGTAATGAAATGAAATGGAGACGACTTAGAGAAGATGACTTACCTATTTTTCACTTTGCAGTATTTTTTTGGAAGTCGGTTATTTTTTTTGTAAAAACGTTTTTTTTTTATTTTTAGTGGGTCGGTTTATATTTTATGGTGTGCAAACAGTAAAGCATCCATCCATCTATTTGTCTTTTATTAAAGATTATTATCAATTTCCACTTTGTATCCTATTTAAATGTCTAAAATCAAAATAAATATGAGAAAGTAATTTGAAACAAGAGTTACTAAAAACATTCGTAAAACCGAAGTCTCCCACGTTGTTTTCATCAATCACTATAGCAATTAAATACATTCGGGGGTAGCCGGGTCAGGTTTAATACTTGGATACATAAAAATCTGTAGGGAACCAAGGAGGACTTTAGTGATGATGTTCGTTTTTTGAAGTTCATCCAAAATGAAACTACTTACTTACTTTTATTAATAAAGTACAGTTTAATTTTGAACGAACTTCAAAAAAAAGATTTAGATGGTATAAGCATAAATTGTAATTAGAACCGCCTACTTACCTAGAAATAACATTGATATGCATAAAAAAATACATTCACACATGCATTGTAAATTCTATCGATGTTGAAATGTAGTGGGTCACATCACTAGTCTGAATATAATGAGTGACAACCAACGAAATTTCGAAACGTTTTCTAAGTGTCCTTCTCTAACATCGAAGCGGCTCCATAAGTCAAAATGAAGCAAGTATATTGAGTTCAGTTGCTATTTTAGCCCTCCTTCTATGCTTTAGTTATTTTTCTAAGGGTGAAATGCATAGACAGAGCATACTCTGTCAACGGTGAAATGCCTCCTATCAGTTCAATCCATCTGTGTATGTGTATTATCGTGCAAGGTCATTTTAAAAATTATCAAAATCGCGAACCGGGTGGAAGCCAGTAGACCCATACAAAAAAGTTCGATCCCCTGTTAGCCCTCAAATCTAATCACTATCTTCAAAATGTGAAATGATATAAATGACACAACCTCGAACTTAATTTTAATTAAAGCTTTTAAGCCACAATCTTCACAATTTAAGGTCTAACAAAAGTAGAGGTTTCCTGCACCCTAATTGCGTAACACGCGATTAATCATAATCGGTTTCATTTTGACAGTTCAACAATATTCATTGCGTTATTTACGTTGTTGAGCAGAAACACTTTTCGAACATAAGAAGCAATGGTTTAGCCATTTGTTTCAAAACGAAACAAATTATGATGAATCGTGAGTTACGCAATTAGGGTGCTGTTTCATTCAGAGTATTTAGGAACACAATAACCAGTAATTTTACGAAAAAAATTAATAAAACCACCTCACGTCTTGTATTCATAGCTTGTTTTGGGAACTAGCTACAATAACGCCATTTTGACAGTTGCCTTCCCAATTAATTCGTGAAATACGGGCTGTATTTTTAGTCACCTTCCAAATTTTTCAGGGTGATAGTACCCGTTAAATTGAACAACTTTCTCCAAGGAACATGGGTCGAAATATGAAAAAAATAATCGGACCTCCCATACAAAATCGACCAGCTAACTATTGATTTTGCATGGGAGGTCGATTTTTTTTTCATATTTCGACCCATGTTCCTTGGAGAAAGTTGTTCAATTTAACGGGTACTATCACCCTGAAAAATTTGGAAGGTGACTAAAAATACAGCCGGTATAATAAAAAAACGAGATGCGTGGTGCTTGTTCCAATTTTGCCTTAGAATAGTCTCAAGCCAGTTGCGCTTAGCTAAGCAAGAGCTAAGTTAGTTTAGCTTCGCTAGCATAGCTAACGTTTTTTTCATACTTGTGTGCAGACCGGCCAGAACTATGAACAAAAGTATGTAAAATACCTTAGCTATACGAGCGTAGTTAAACTAACTTAGCCTTAGGTCTTAGTCGGCAACCGGCTTCAAGATAAAAAAATATCTGAACTACTTTATACCAAACTTACTACTTTATATTGGTAACGATTTGAAAAATTATTAATCTAACTAATCATTTTAAATCGTTAAAGAAGAATACTAAATAGGTCGAAATGTCTTAGTAAATTTTATAAGCACATTTTTTTATCGGCCATATTAACATTTTTGATTAAAACCTCTGTGATTGACGGTCAAAACAGCTGAAAAAGTTACTAATCGTATTTAGGTACGGTTATGGAACCTTAAAAAATTAATCCATACCTGGTAATTTTGATTTCCGACCTTCTTTTTGCCTTCTAACGCTGTGAATTATAGATTAGTTATAAAGTAACATAAAACATACTTTCATTCCTAATAGTATTTTCTACTAATAACACCAGCGAAGTTGGGGCAGGCCTCTAAATAAATAAATGGTTAAATAATTGATATAATATACATTTAATAATACAAATAAGGTTATATATAAAATCAAAGTTACACGATTTTCATGAAAACAATAACACAAATACAAGCACAGTCGTACAATGTTACTAAACTACCGTTTGTTTACAACAAAAAAAAACTGATAGCACGAAAAAAAACGTAACTTAATTATTTAATAGCAATAACGCCGATCATAAAAATATTTGCTATAAATGTGTTTAGTTTTTGGGACCACTGCATGTAGATCACGAAGTGAGTAAAGACATTAATACACTATTACAATAATACAGTACATAGATTTGTGCAAATTAATTCTTGAACTTTCAGAATATAAATATCGAATAATAAATAATCAGTCACCTGATCACGTCATATAAAATTTCCACTAACGTTAAGTTCTATGGATATCGGTTGTCCCATCGTGAACAGAAACCATGTACATAAAAACTGTTTAAATAAAAAAATCTAATTAATAATTACGACTAAATGGTGCGTTTACTTATGACGTTTCACCATGAAGATATCTCGAGTCATGTCTATACAGTCCACGCCAGCGAGGCCAGTAGGACCGTCTTTGCCAGCGATACTAAATTTAAATCCTTGTGGAAACTTACTTTCTGTTTCGCCAGAAAATTCCGTTGTCTCGTAATAAATTGGCATATTATCTTCATTTGTTGTGGTTGTTTTGTTCATTGTGCCATTCTTCGCTTCTTTTTCTGCTTTTTTTCGTGCCTTTTCCATTTTTCTTTTTTCCTTTTCCATAATTTTTTTAAGTTTTTTGGCCCCCGCAACTTTAATCTCCTCGGCTTCGCGCTGGCTCTCTAGTTCCTCATACATCAACTGCTGAAAACGTTCTGGATTCATAGTTGCAAAACACCTAATAGCCTCTCCAAAGTCTAATTCAATGTTATCCACTTTTTGCAACCGGATTTCGGACTTTTCTAGTTTTTTCCTTTTACATGCTTTGAATCCTGAAGTTGACTGCGTCAACTCTGATCTCAATTTCTTGAGCTCCCCTGTATCTAACCACTTACAACTAGGTCCAATGCCTTCATAGAGGTATCCTTCAGGCGTTTCTACAGGCACAAGCCCTAGTTTACTTGGAGGCAGCCGGGGGGGGCATCGCTTTTGTCGAGGTATCGGTTGACCAGGTTCAGTTGCTGTATCACACTTGCATGTGATTTTTTCCAACTTCTTATTCTCTTCACACTCACATAGTACTTTCTCCTCCTTCTGTTTGCTTGTTTTAGGGCTCTGTAACTCTTTAGGGCTCATTGTTTTGTCCTCTTTGCACTCGCATGTTATATTTCCCTCTTTCTGTTTGCTAGTTTCACGGCCCTCCAACTGTGTGATTGGTTTGTCCTCTTTACAGTAACATAGTGCTTCCTCCCCCTTTTTTTTGGTCTCCAACTCTTTGGAGCCCATTGATTTGTCCTTTTCGCACTCGCATGCTGCTTTTACAACTTTTTGTTGGCTAGATTTAGGGCTCTTTGGGTCTTTAGCACTCTCCAAATCTTTGGGACCCATTGGCTTGTCCTCTTTGCACTCGCATGTTGTTTTTCCCTCTTTCAGTTTGCTAGTTTTAGGGCTCTTTAGGTCTTTAGCACTCTCCAACTCTTTGGGGCCCATTGGCTTGTCCTCTTTGCACTCGCATGTTGTTTTTCCCTCTTTCAGTTTGCTAGTTTTAGGGCTCTTTAGGTCTTTAGCACTCTCCAACTCTTTGGGGCCCATTGGCTTGTCCTCTTTGCACTCGCATGTTGTTTTTCCCTCTTTCAGTTTGCTAGTTTTAGGGCTCTTAAGATCTATATGGCTACTGAGTTCCTTAGGTATACTTGCAGCTTGCTGACCCACCTGGCTCTTCAGGTTTTCATTAATTTTAGAAATGGACGTTTTGATATTAGTAAACAATCCCGACTTTATGTTGCTAGTTTTTTGGCTTCCTACTAAGTCTTTATGGCTCATACGTTTGTCGTTGCACAAACATACTGATTCTTTCTTCTGTTTGCTAGTTTCAGGGCTCATTAGGTCTTTAGGTTGAATTGTTGCCTGCTGGCGCACCTGACTCTTTAGGGTTTCACTAATTTTGGAAATGGACTTTTTAATACTAGTAAACAATTTTGTCTGGCCAATTAGGTCTTCAAGCCTCTCTAAATCTTTGGAGCTCATTGGTTTGTCCTCTTTGCTAGTTTTAGAGCTCGCTGGCGTTTGTGGTACCGGTATTATATCTTCTGCCAGTTTTGCCAGCTGCTGATTTATTTGCTCTGACATTCCAACAAGTGTTTTTGATGGTTCCGAACACGGGCATATAAAACTGAGTATAAGTTTTAGTTTTTCCTCGTCACACGTGCATAATATCATTCCTTTCATCTGTTCGCTACTTTTAAGGCTCTCTAGGTCTGTGGGGCGCATTGGTTTGTCATCTTCACACGTGCTTATAATTTTATACTTCTTCAATTTGGTGGTATCAGGGCTCTCTCGGCCGTTAGGGCTCATTGGTTTGTCTTCTTTAGACCTGCACGTTATTTTCTTAAATTTGCTACTTTTAGGGCACTCTAGGATTTTAAGGCTCATTGGTTTATCTTCTTTAGACCCGCACGTGATTTTCTTAAATTTGCTACTTTTAGGGCTCTCTAGGATTTTAAGGCTCATTGGTTTGTCTTCTTTACAACAGCACCTGATTTTGTCCTTCTTGAATTCGCTACTTTTAGGGCTTTCTGTGACTCTAGGGCTCATTGGTTTGTCTTCTTTACGGGTACACCAGATTTCGTCCTTATTCAGTTTGCTACTTTTAGGGCTTTCTGTGTCTCCAGGGCTCATAGGTTTGTCTTCTTTACAACAGCACCTGATTTTGTCTTTCTTAAATTTGCTACTTTTAGGGCTTTCTGTGTCTCTAGGACTCATTGGTTTGTCTTCTTTACACGCACACCAGATTTCGTCCTTCTTAAATTTGCTACTTTTAGGGCTCTCTAGAATTTTATGGCTCATTGGTTTGTCTTCTTTACAACAGCACCTGATTTTGTCCTTCTTGAATTCGCTACTTTTAAGGCTTTCTGTGTCTCTAGGGCTCATTGGTTTGTCTTCTTTACACCCACAACAGATTTCGTCCTTATTTAGTTTGCTACTTTTAGGGCTTTCTGTGTCTCCAGGGCTCATAGGTTTGTCTTCTTTAGAACAGCACCTGATTTTGTCTTTCTTAAATTTGCTACTTTTAGGGCTCTCTAGAATTTTATGGCTCATTGGTTTGTCTTCTTTACAACAGCACCTGATTTTGTCCTTCTTGAATTCGCTACTTTTGGGGCTTTGTGTGTCTCTAGGACTCATTGGTTTGTCTTCTTTACACGCACACCAGATTTCGTCCTTCTTAAATTTGCTACTTTTAGGGCTCTCTAGAATTTTATGGCTCATTGGTTTGTCTTCTTTACAACAGCACCTGATTTTGTCCTTCTTGAATTCGCTACTTTTAAGGCTTTCTGTGTCTCTAGGGCTCATTGGTTTGTCTTCTTTACACCCACAACAGATTTCGTCCTTATTTAGTTTGCTACTTTTAGGGCTTTCTGTGTCTCCAGGGCTCATAGGTTTGTCTTCTTTAGAACAGCACCTGATTTTGTCTTTCTTAAATTTGCTACTTTTAGGGCTATCTAGGATTTTAAGGCTTATTGGTTTGTCTTCTTTACAACCGCACCTGATTTTGTCCTTCTTGAATTCGCTACTTTTAGAGCTTTCTGTGTCTCTAGAGCACATTGGTTTGTCTTCTTTACAACCGCACTTGATTTTGTCCTTCTTGAATTCGCTACTTTTAGGGCTTTCTGTGTCTCTAGAGCACATTGGTTTGTCTTCTTTACACCCACACCAGATTTTGTCCTTATTCAGTTTGCTACTTTTAGGGCTTTTAAGGTCTTTAGGGGTCATTGGTATGTCCTCTTTACATCCGCATTTGATTTTATCATTCTTCAGTTGACTAGTTTTAGGGCTCTCGCTGTCTTCAGATTTTTCGAAATCGTTTGCAGAAACCTTACGAATGCACGGTATACGGAACCAGTCGGAACCTACACCTGAAACATTTAATTATGCATGAAATTATATCAAATATTATTATTACAACAATATAAAAACTAAAATGTGAAACCAATTGATAATATAATTAGTATAGAAACCTAACAAGTACGTACGTACAGAACCAATAGTAGCAAAAATGGCATGCCATGCCATGCCAATGCGAAATGCGAAATTATAGTAATAATTTGACCGCGTCACCAATCGAAGGTATATACTCTCATCGGCCAATGAAAACTGTGACAATTAGTCCACTCATACGTTAGTCTACTTGTTACATCACATATTTATGGCGTGTAGATATCCCTATTGATATCCAGACTATCAGGCTCTTACTGTCAAAAACCACACGGTTTCCTTCAACTACCACTAGTCAGAGCTTTGACTACTGCCGAATTCGGTGCGCTAATCGGCTGGAAATGGCCAGCCAATAAACAGTGAACCGTCACTCTTTGTGGCACGCATGTAATTCGTGGAATTGCACGGGCCTGTGTAGATTCAGACCACAGACAGAATTTGTCGCCCACAGGCCAGGGCCAACAAGGTCCGGAGATGATTAAACGTCCTGCGGCGTCATGGAGTAATCCACAGCCGAAAACGTTATCCACAGCATCGGCCGCCACCGTCATGACATAGCGCTGCCCTGCCCCGGCAGGGTTACCACGAGACCCGTTGTACATAAACGTTTTTAGCTATGAAAAACTACGATTGGTTCGCCGTATGTAGGCACGGCCGTACGTGTCTATGGATCACTACGGAAGTTTGTTGGCAGACACGGTGAGAAAAAGAAGAAAGAAAAAATGCGTTTATTGGTATTACAGCTTATAAAAACTTAAAACTATAAATAAAACACAACAATGTTATTCCACGTTTCAGATAGTCTAAAGTACACACTTCTTTTATGGGGTACTGTGTGAAATGTTATAATAAAATACCAGCCGATATTCTTGAACTAAATGAAAAGAAATTTAAATTATGCATTAAACGCACACTATGTAGACAAGCATATTATAAGTTAGATGATTATATTGTTGATAAAAATGCTTGGCTTAGTGCTGGTCCGACTCCACAGGCACCTGTGCTTAAGAACTATTTAAATTTTTCATATTTGGAAGAGATGCTTCCCTTTTTTGTTTTCTGACATTAGGAACATTTCCGTTCCTATAATTTTTATTTTCTAACATTACGAATAAGTTTTTATGTTTACTGAATCAAGTATTATTTATTAAAATTTCAAAAGACATTCAATATTTTTCTTTCTTTTTGGAAATCAAATTTTATTAATTTCTCAAATAAATTGCAAACTATAATTTTGTATAATTTAAAAGCATTTTGTTTAAAATTTGTAAATATGAGTACCATGTATCCGTATAATAATGATGTTGTTTTGATGTACGTTGACTTGAAAAAGCGTGGCAGTTGAGAGTATGTCATGCTCACTTAAATGTCTTGCTGATGGTGGCGCGTGTGTTGGATCATTCGGTTCCCTACAAAATGGTTGAGCTGGATGGTGCTGATCCACGCGTCAAGTTCGTGAACGGGCGCCGTCGGTTGAGACTGGTCATCTCCTAACTTCCATGGCTAATTTTAAATCTTATATTTAGAATTGTTTTTTTTTTACATTGTTCTCACATACAGAAGCGACAAGAATAATGTTCCCAAGTTTTTGTAATACTTAACATGATTAAAAAGAGTGTCCATGGAGTTTCTTGCCCGTTCTTCTCCATAGAGATCTACGTTTTGGAATGGGTAACTAGCTTCAACTTTCCAACTGGTCGACTTTTTGACAATTCAAAAGTGCCTGTAAATGGTTTAATTGAAATAAATGCTTTGAGTTTGAGTTTGAGTTTTGAAATTAATGCCAAAAGGGCCTCAGCTCAGCATAATGTCAAATTACAACATAGTATGCACCACCTGACGCTGATTTTCAGCTGCAACCCACGAGTACCATGCGCTCAAATTATAAATACATAGTGAAGTGTGTGTTCGTAATAATAAATGAATAGATTTACTAATAAATTTAAATTAAATAAATAAAATGTTGTGGCATACATGTCTTTGAGAGTAGGCGTTGTGTAAGTAGAATAAATACCCAATATTTGCTTATTTTCTACAATGAAATAATAAATAGAAAGAACCTACCTATAAGGCAAAATCGTTTGACTGCGTTGTTTTTCCTAACTACGAAACAGATTTTCATTCGGGTATCCTTAAAAAACAAATGACGAATTTAAATTGAATATGATTTGAAATTGAAAAATAATAAAATCGGAAAGTACACACGGCTACACATCAAGTTATACATTTCCAGTATAAGCTGATCTCGCATTCTATCGGATTTCCGTACAGTGCGAGATCAGTGTAAACTGGAAAACTATAGCTTGATGTGTAACCGTGCGTACCACCGTATCTGCCAACAGCACTGGCACCGTTGCCGTGTACCACACAACCGGTAGTTTCCTCTGTTTAGTGCGCTGTACCGTAAAGAAACCGTGCAGTATACAACGGGCCTCATGATGGCGTTAGTTACCGGCCTATGTGGACCAGGTACTTCCCAGAGCACCCAGGCCCAGGGAGTACTAGGACAGTGAGGGTGCCATGCCGTCTCCCTAACCACTCCCTCATGAAGGGCTGGGTATGTAGATCAAGTTGACATCATGAGTTGTGCCTAACGTGGTTCAAATTCGCAAGCTTTTATCAAATACGGGCGTTAACCTAGTAAATAAACTATCATTGGAATCCTGCTAGCAAATAAACTATCCTCTAAATTTATAACCCAACCGTGCGGGACAAAAGAAAGACTAGATTTAGACAAGGGTTAATGTTTCAATAAAATAGTCCAAAGCAACATTTACTTGCCAGCTTTTTTGGGTGCAGTTCTACCCTCGTGACGTGATGACCCTATGGATGACTTCTGTACTTTAGCCGATGGATCCTTCGTTTTTATTAAATCACCTGATGTACAACCACAAAGCGATGATTGAGTTTGGGTTTGCAGACTATGACCATGACGTTGAGAATAATGCGGCGCCGGACTGATACCACGATCAAAGCTCTGAGGTATGCCGCTCGCAGCTGGAGATCCCTTTCGCAAGCATGGTAATCGGAACCAGCTGGAATCTGAAACATTTAAAAGCATAGGTTTTGTATTTTACCCCTGCTTGTGAACCCCAAAGCTTATAACCAAGCTGTGTGGCCCCAAAGCTTGTAACCAAGACTAAATGGTAAGGGGGTTGCGCTAAGGTAGCCCACGAAATAAAAATTTACTAAAGGTATTTGCAATTTGTGTCACCTGACACTGACCTGAAAATTGTCATAAATGCAGGTGGTCGTATGTAGGTACATAAAAAAAGAAAAGGTTCAATTATAAAGTTACGACGACCACTTAATTGGTCTGCTTACTTCTAGTCTGTTCACTAAAGTCTTACCAAAACAGCATTGACAAATTTTTTGTTTGTAACCAATGTTTCGCATACAATTTTTTGTTTTTCACAAACAACTTATTCCGCAGATGTTTTATTTTATAAACACTCGATTTACAAACATTTATTTGGCAAATGCTGCTCTTTACAAATGTTTCGGATGATATTTAATCATTTATACATTTTCCATTTAATATTTTGATTCACGTTTATACTAAATATCATTTTATAATGATATTTCTGTACCAGTCACAAAGTGATCATGACGGTATTGTTTTGACAATTTTATTGAACTACCTCCCTAAAACTATTATTGCCAATAGTTTGCATATTAGATTTTGAAAAAGCGGCTATCTTAAGATAGCGATCAAATTTTGAAAACGTAACCTTACATCGTTGCAATTTCTATTTGGGTCGAATAATTTACAAGCAAGTACCTACTGAAGTTCTTTAAACCTATTAAAGTAATTGTTTCGTTTCTGGCACTCGCCGGCCGCTGCCACGGCACTGCTTGCTTCGATCGCTCGGCTCGTACATAGGGAGTCACAGTTTTCTTTTGGGACTCTCTGGCTCCGATTAGTAGGACTCTTGTTTGGAGAGGGGCCTGTTTCGAAGCCAGTGGAAGACTGGAAAGCTGGTAAATAAGGAAGGGCAACCTGCGAACTCTCCATCCGCTTACCGGCCCATTGTGTTGCTGGATGAGGTGGGCAAACTTATCGAGAGAATTATTGCAGACTGCCTTTTCCAGCACATGGCAAAAGAGGGACCGGATCTGGCGGATAACCAGTTTAGTTTCCGTCAGGGGCGCTCTATAATAGAGGCGATCATGCGTGTGAGGGTCCTGACGAAGGAAGCAGTGGCCTGGCGTGAGGTCGTCTTGGCATACTCAATGCCTTCAACACCTTGCCCTGGAGTTGCAATAGGGCCGCACTCTGGTATCATAGGGCGCCAACCTACCTCCGGCGCATTGTCGGGGCTTATCTGATGGAAGGATCTGTCATCTAACCGGGTCGAGAAGAATGGGGTGGACGAGAGATGTCGTACGGTGTTCCACAGGGCTGGGTTTTAGGACCAATCCTGTGGAACATGGAATATGACTTGGTGCAGTGCGGTGTGCTCCTCCATGACGTCGGCGTCAATTGTTACGCCGATGACACGCTGGTAATGGTACGGGAGAATACGCTGTAGGCAACTGTCTTAGCTACAGTTGGGGTCGCACAAGTCGTAGGCAGGATCCGGCAGTTAGGTTGGCATTGCATAAATCGAAAGTCATTTGTTTCTCCAACATCCAACATCATGGTAGGAGGTGTCTACATCGGTATCGAGTCGACGATGTAGTACCTGGGACTCTTTCTCGATAGCCGGTGGAACTTCGGGCCACATTTTCAGTGGTTGGCTCCCCGATTGATGGGCACTGCGTATGCACTCTCGCCTCGCGATTGCTACCTAATCGGGGGGAACCAAATACCTCCTACCGGAGGCTCGATGTTGGGATCGTACGGTCCATGGCGCTCTATAGGGAGCCTGTATGGGCGGACAACCTGACGGCCCGCAACATTGCAATACTGAGAAAACCACAGAGAGTAATGGCCGTCACGGTGATAAGAGGATACCGTACGGTCTCCGTCGCCGGGGCCAGCCTCTTGGCTGGATCTCTACCCTGGGATCTTGACGCCAAAATCTTATCGTCACTAAATCGGTGGCACCGGGACGCTCCTGGGTGGGGCGAGTACCTGCAGCCTCGTCATGGCGAGGTGTACAGGGCTGAACTCCACCAGACCCTAATGGTGGAGTGGGAACAGCGACTTGCGCAACGCAGGGCATACCACTATAGCGGCGGTAAGACCCTCTGTGAGGGAGTGGCTGGAGAGACGGTATGTTGCCCTTACTTTCCGGCTGACACAATTTTTTTCCGGACATGAGTGATTCGGTAAGTACTTCCTTTGCCGCATAGGCTCGGGACCAACACCCGGTTGCCACCAGTGCAAATGCCTTGATGACACGGTGCAGCACACCCTTGAGCTATGCCCTGCTTGGGCAGTGCAGCGCCGTGACCTCTTCGCGGCAGTTGATGCTGCGGATACTCTGTCGCTTCCGGACATGGTCCAATCCATAGTTGGAAATGAGAGCGCGTGGGACGCCGTTGCTTCCTCTTGCGAGGAAGTGATGGTCGCAAAGGAGGCGGTGGAAAGGAAAAGGGAGGCTACAACCTCCCTTTCAATCCACTCTGTTACAGAGTCACCGGGCGCTGGAGGGCGCGGAACGATTCCGGCCGCCTTAGAGTGAGACCTGCAAGCAACAGACTTGGGGAGTTTATTGCCTGAACAGTAAAAGGCCTGAGACGGCGACGCACCGTGTTCCGGCCGCGCCTCTCTGTAGAGGAGTTGTGGTCGCTGAGGGTGCGAGCTCCGCATTAATTCATGCGGGCCAAAATCTTGCCAGGGAAGCATGTTTAAATGCGCAAGCACTCCAGCCGGCGCCGACGCCGGGCTGCTTTCTTTCTTTTTCTTTCACCCTGGCTAAAGGTAGCAGTAGAACACCGTGTGGTTTAGTTTAGTAAGAGTCTGACAGACCCCTCCACCCACCGGTGGGTGAAGGACATCATGAGGATTTCCACACGATAAAAAAGGGGGTCACAGTTTTAACCTAAACTAACCTTACCATTTTTACACGCTTTATATTAGCTTCACTTGTATGTTTGTTTGTTTGTAACCGACTTTTTGACCCACTTTAAACGGTCAGAGAACGGACAGACCGATGACTATTCCATTAATACGGAAAAATTTAAAATTATTCATCGGTATAATTACCGAAGATAATTTTTAAAAAAAAATTGTGAAAAATCAAAAAAAGAAGGGAAAAAAACACATTTTTGTAGTTAGCAGAACTAAAAAATAGAAAATAAATAATAGTTTAAAAAACTAAAAAACACGCTTTAAAAACCAAACTAAAACAGGAGAAAATAATTTAATTCAATTAAAAAGCGTGGGGTGCTTGACAATATGTGATTATAAAAATACCTCAAAAAGCACCCCACGCTTTTTAATTGAATTAAATTATTTTCTCCTTTTTTAGTTTGGTTTTTAAAGCGTGTTTTTTAGTTTTTTTTTTTTATATGTAACCTCTAATTAGTTCGGTTCTGGGTAGCCTTCTAAGAATAATATATTTTTTTACCGCAAGTCATTTCTGGGATATAAGCTTGTGCTTCTAGATAACAACATTCATTTTCTCTTTTTTTTTTAAGTCCAGTACAGTGGGATGGCGAAAACTACGCGAAACGGACAATTCTATAGAAAAATCCAACGGTGATTGGCACTGAGTTATTTAAATAAAACAAATATTCCATTATCCACTATCTTACTATGTATAAAAATATTATATACATTATACCCTATCCTACAAATATTGTAAGTTTGAAAGTTTGTATGTTTAGATATTTGGATGTTTGTTAATCAATCACCCAAAAAAAACCGAACAGATTTGGATGAAAATTGACACACGGATAGTTTACAACCTGGATTAACACATAGAATATCTTTTATCCCGGTAATATTTTCCCGTGGCAAAAGTTTCTACCTTTGAGGAAAACTACGTGTGTCTGGGACTTCCAACTCGCAGTCACAGTATTTACCAGAATAATATTGGAGTTGTTCATTCAATAGGCTAATAAGAACTTAGAGAGTGGTTTGATGATTTTTATGATTATCATATTCTTTAAACACATTTTTGATACGGCCACGGATCATATATAAATCAACATACAACGTACAACCTGATTGACGTGTAAATAGCATAAACCGTAAGAAAATTTGAAATTCACGGGCTACCCTGACGCTTTCGCTTTTCCTAAGTTATAGGCAAAATCATACTTGCCAGCTTTTTTGCCACCCTCGTGACGTATTGATTCTATGGATGGTTTCTGTACTTTAGCTGATGAAAATCTCTTTTCTTCGAAATCATCTGATGGACAGGCACAAGAAGATTCTTGAGTTTGGTGTTGCTGACTACGAACGCGTTGGCTAGGACGATAAGAAGTCACGGGACTGGAACTGGGTTCAAAGTACGGAGGTATGTCGCACACTACAGATGCCTTACGCTTGCATAAACGGGACCAGCTGAAACTTTTACCTGAAACATTTCAAAGCATAATAAAATAAAATGTTGAGTACTCCGACAGCAACTCAAAAAGGTAAGGCGGCATACCGGTTGGCTATATTTACGATTCACGGTTGATTGTGCAAATAGAAAGGAAATAAATAGTTAACGTGTGGAATCTGACTCAATAGGAATAAATGCAGTATCATTTAAAAGGTATTAAATTAATCTTATTATTCCTTGTCTGATCGGAATAATACAGGGTGGATTTCGAGATGGAGCCGTAAAGGCAGCAACCCTAACCTTTATCAGAAAACCTTTTTTAGGAGACTCCTCTTAACTTCTAAAGTTTAGTAATTGCTAACTTTTACCTCATGAGAATATGCGGGCGGTTTTTCTCCATAGAAACACTCTTGCCTGTTTTCTTTCTGGTTTATGACCATAAAGCAATGATTTTTTAATTGAATACCCTACGTTTTTCTGTTTAATGATACATTATGTTTTTATGAACTAGAACCCTAAAAACATGCTCAAAATTTCCTATTTAGACCGCTGTCAACTGAGGCTTAATGTAGAAATTTAGCAACTATTAAGTGAATCAATTATCCGTCATGGCCACAGTATATTATATCCTTCTTATTAAGTACATAAAATATCTTTCAAATTGGTTCAATATTGAAGGAGAAAACAGGCGAGAGCCAAATTTCGAATTATTACTTTTTACTTGCTTGAGGACGTAGCTTCTTTTACTTGGTCAGACCATCGTGTTGGCGGTTGCCAACACGATGGTTAGCGTCGTGCTTTTTTGCCTTCGGGATTACCATCAAATGTCAGCTTTTCAAGGCCGATCTCCCCTTCGTATTATGTGGCCATAATAGGCCTAAATACGCTGTAGGCAAACTAGACAATCGGATCTTGATATCGAGTTGGGACAGGACAGACACTTTTGTGCGTTTGGCTGTCCGTGGTATTCGAAGCATTCGCCTCCAACATTTTGAATGCGTCTATCCTCAGTCTTTCTCTTGCTCGCATTTTGAAGGTTTTAACCCCTTATAGGAAAATCGGAAAAACCAGTATCCCGATCAATCGGGCTTCGGTTTTAAAACTTATATCAGGATTGTTCCAGATGTTCTGGAGGCGTGTCGTAGCATCTTTAGTCATTGCTTTATGTCGTTTATTTTTGGGACACAGCTGCCTTCATTGTTATTATTAAAGCCCAGATAAATGAAATGTCCACAGTATTGATATCTTGGACGTTATAGCCCCACGATAGCTTTCCCGCACGATTTATCATCACCATAAGCTTGGCTTTTGGCCTATTTATTACAAGCCCCATTTTTCTTTTGTCCACCTCCAATCTATGCAATATGTCGTCAAATGTTGCAGCTAGGAGAACGGTGTCGTCAGCGTACCGCAGATTGGAAATGCGCTTTCCTCTATCAGCAAAACCCTTTTCCCAGCCCTCAAGGAGTTTCCGAATGTTATACTCTCAATACACATTGAAGACCAGATATGAGAGGATGCATCCCTGACTAACGGTTTCTTGTTGATTTTGATGAAAGAGCAGTTGCCGATGTGGAGGCATCGGACTAGGTCAATAGGATGTTGAGGCATCCCTATGTGTTTTAGAACCTCCCACAGCTCATTTCATTGCACATAAGCAAAGGCTTTGCTACGTAATCAATGAAACAGAACAACACATGGCTGTGAAATTCCCGGCTCTTTTCTATGATTTGACGTTCAAATATTGTTCCCGCGTGTGTTAACCAAACCTGCTTGTCTTCTAGAATTTTTGGATCTTTCCCTTGGTCACGGCATCATACGTAACGGCTGGACCAATTTTGCAATTTTTTTTTTGTTGTGTTTTTTACTTTCAAGAGAAGGTTCTTATAAAAGAAAAATATAAGAAAGTTATGCGTAACATATTTATATAAAATGCGAATTCAATATTCAAAGCTAAGACAGGACAACGTCTGTCGGGTCAGCTAGTGTTCAATACCAAACAGTAAATTAAACATATATTATATTATATAAAGGGTATACCCTTTATATGTACTTTTGACTGACCGATGTTTTTGGTCACATCTTACAATATTCGCCCAAAATTCTATGCTGTGAGCCACCTAGGTCTTTCGATTGCCCATAAGCTATTATCGCTTTGGCCTACTGTTATCTTTTCAAAATCTTCGGGATATCTTCTTCCAATTATAAGCAACCGTAATTTTCATCAGGTCCAGTAGTTTCGTTTTATTTTGCCTGTCCCGTCTTTGGAATACTTTGGTTTTTTTTTGGAGGTCTCTGTGATATCTTGCGAACGCTGGTTTCGTTCTATATTTTTTTTATATATATTTGCCAGAACTGAGGCACTGTATTACTTTTTTTTGCGTGAATGAATAGTCGCTTCGCTGTCCCATGAAGTTACTGCTCCATAACATCTTGCGTATACGACCCTTTCCCGTAAAGTTAACCGTCGCCAATAAACATAAGCCGAATCAAAAGTGTAGCAGGGAAAACAAGTCCAATAAACAAACCAAAATCATAAGAAATCACTTCGCGTAGGTTGCTAACGATGCGAACACCAAAAAATGGCACGAGTAACTGGGGGAATTACACGACACGCGGCGGGAGCACGCGTCGGAGACAAGCCTACCATGTCAACTTACACTCACATGTATAGCGCTCGCAGATTGACAGCGATAGTTACTTCAAATACCTTATTTTCAATAGTCTCTCCGCCGCATTTCCTCTTAATGATTCAATTAATGTTGCTAAGTAATAGTCCAAAACAAACTTGCCAGCTTTTTTGCCACCCTCGTGACGAATTGATTCTATGGAAGGCGTCTGTATTTTAGGTGATGGATATCTTATTTCTTCGTAACCTTCTGATGGACAGGCACAAGTGGATTTTGGAGTTTGATGTTGCTGACTACGACCGCGTTGGCTAGGACGATAAGAAGGCACGGGACTGGAACTGGGTTCAAAGTACGGAGGTATGTCACACACTACAGATGCCTTACGCTTGCATAAACGGGACCAGCTGAATTTTTTACCTGTAACATTTCAAAGCATAATAACATAAGAATGTTCAGTATTTCTTAGTCGTGATTAATTGTCCGATCGGAATAATACAGAGTGTATTTTGAGACGGGGCCGCAAGGACAGAGCTACCTAAACCATTGTAGATTTAGAAAAACGTTCTTAGGACACTGCCCTTAAACTCTATGTTTCGCCTCAATGCTTCATAATTGAAGCATTGAGGCGATACTTAGCAATTATCCAAGAATGTAAGGGCAGTGTCCTAAGAACGTTACTATGTTGCTAAGTAATAGTCTAAAACAAACTTGCCAGCTTTTTTGCCACCTTCGTGACGTATTGATTCTATGGAAGGCGTCTGTATTTTAGCTGATGGATATCTCGTTTCTTCGTAATAATCTGATGGACAGACACAAGAGGATTTTGGAGTTTGATGTTGCTGACTACGACCGCGTTGGCTAGGATGATAAGAAGTCACGGGACTGGAACTGGGTTCAATGTACGGAGGTATGTCGCACACTACAGATGCCTTACGCTTGCATAAACGGGACCAGCTGAAACTATTACCTGAAACATTTCAAAGCATAATAATATAAAATGTTGAGTATTGTCAAAAAGTTGAGGCGGGAACCCAGTTTGCTATATTAACGTTACACGGTTGACTGTGCAATTAGAAAGGATGATGCCAGTGAATGTATAGATAGAGGTACCTGTTCAATATAAATAAATGCAATATGATTAACATTTAGAACGGCCCTCTGTCTTGATTAATTGTCCAACCGGAATAATACAGGGTGGATTTTGTGACGGAGCCGTAAGCGCAGAGCTACCTTAACTGTTTTAGCTCCAGAAAAACGTACTTAAGAGACTGTCCTTAACTCCTTGAGTAGGTAATTGCTAAGTGTCGTCTACATGCTTCAATTAATGTTGCTAAGTAATAGTCAAACAGAAACTTGCCAGATTTTTTGCTCCCCTCGTGACGTATTATTTCTATAGAAGGCGTCTGTACATTAGCTGATGGATATCTCGGGTTTTCATAATAATCTGATGGACAGGCACAAGAAGATTTTGAAGGTTGATGTTGCTGACTACGAGGAAGATTTGAAGGCATAGGACTGAAACTCCGGTCCGAGTACGGAGTTATGTCATACGCTCTAGATGTCTTACGCTTGTGTAAACGGGACTGGCTATAACTTTTACCTGGAACATTTTAAATCATCTATCTTTACACATAAAAACTTTTTCCAAAAAAACATTACAAAGTGAGAAATAACTTTCATTTCGGAAGTCGGTGACTTTGGATATGTTTTTTAATTTTCATGTCACCAGTCACCGACTTCCGAAATTAAAGATATTTTTCACTTTGTAGTGTTGTTTTGGAAGTCGGTTGTTTATTTTTTTGGAAAAAGTTTTTTTTTTCACTTTTTACTTTATACTTATAGTACCTACCCCACACCAATTCGAAATGTCAACATCCTTGGGGTAAAAAAATGCATATTTATGCGATAGCAGCAATCGCAGTTGACTTGCTGTAATTTTTTGAAGAATTCCGTTGTCTGTCTCCGAAACGCATCATCAGATCTATATGGAATTTAAATGGGACCCGATAGGTTCGTGGAAACTGTCCAACACTGTCGGGTCTTCCAGACCCGTCGTACAAATGGCAAAAAGAAACTCTGTGACCCTACTCTGCAGCTAATGGAGGAGAGGCGTGAAATGATCCTGCAGTCTTCAGACGATGTGCTAAAGTATCGACAGCTCAGTAAACGGATCTCTAAGTCCTTGAAAAGCGACTCCGCCGCTTTAATACGGATCGGATTAAGGACCTATCTATTGGGCAGAGTCAGCTCGCTAAACTAAAGACCGATGATGGCAGGATCGAATCCACTAGAACTAAGCTGTTGAGAGAGATCGAGACTCGAGAGGTTCTATGGATAGTTATACAAGTCAACAAGCAACCCCGTTACAAATCTGGCAAAGGACCCAAGAGCCAGATTTACCCTACACTACACCGAAGACATTCCGGACGTCAGCTTGTACGAGATTAGGATGGCTCTGAAGCAGCTTAAAAACAACAAGGCGCCGACGGTGGTGACGACGGAACTACAGCCGATTTCCTGAGGGCCGGCGAAAAACCTGTTCTCAAGGCCCTCCAGAAGTTGTTTGGTTCCATCATAATCGAGGGCAAAACGCCACAGGTATGGAACAGAGGTGATTTACACAGGCCACAAATTTAAAGAGTGAGTAATAGTTATACGTATGCTAGCAAAGAACTCATAAAGGCCAATTCATGCCTCAAAATTTTAAACAAATATTTAAAAACATTAAAGTTTTATGTTTTTGTAACTTTTATTAAGTAATAATTACTTTTACTTGAATAGTTTATTAATAAAAGTTCATTATTAAACTTGCCAGCTTTTTTGGATGCAGAATCACCCTCGTGACGCAATGACTCTATGGATGGCTTCTCTACTTTACCTGATCGACTCCTCGTTTCTTCGTAATCACTTGGTGGACAGGCACAAGACGATTGCGATGCTGGAGTTTGGTTTTGTTGACTATGACCGCGTTGTCGAGGACGATTAGAAGGCAAAGGACTGGGACTGGGATCAAAGTACGGAGGTATGTCGCATACTACAGATGCCTTACGTTTGCATAATTGGGACCAGCTAAAACTTTTACCTGAAACATTTCAAAACAAAAAATATTGAAATATGAAAACAAAATTCACACAATATTCTCACGTCGTAGCAAAAAGTTTGTGACATGCTGATTTTTCGGCTTAAGGTACTGTTTCCTAGGAGAGCGGTGGCTGCCACATAACAGCTGCGGAGACGGCCGTCATTCGGCAGTAAATTGCGGTCGTTATTATGCGGCCAACACAGTCTTAGTAAACTATAAGCTTTACCGTTTCACGCTTGCTTATGCAAATAGAAATTCGTGCAAGCAAGTTGCTGCATGTAGCCGGGCCTTATGACAAATAAAATGCAAGCCTTATCGTAATAACTGATAGCCAATTCCAAACACAACACAAACAAATTTAGTACATTTTTCCTAAAATCAAATACTTATACGTAGTGGCGGCTTGCGGCTTGTGATAGCATCGCGGGTCAGATTACCTACTCGACCCCCGACGCTACCTCAACTAATGACACTAATGAGTGCATGACGAACTTACTGCCGGTCGCTCAGGCAAAAATAATATGTTCTATTGTCGAGTTCGGTAGCTAACCACAATCTTCAATACAACTCATTATAGAAACATTGAAATAATAAAAAAATCAAATGGAAATACGTTGACTAACATAAAGTTAAATGAAATAAACAATTCAATTCAATTCATTTATTTATTCTCTCTTCACAATATTGGTTTCCTTAAAACTTAACAATATTTATAGTAATCTTACATATCACCACTGTAAGAGACTAGTGCCTGAAGCAGGTTTTTGAAAAAGCCTGTGTTACAGGTGACCAGGGCAAAACCACCACAGTAAAAATATAGTAAAAGGTTTAAAGACGATCTTGTGTGAACATCGTTAAAGGAACCAAAAAGATTAGACAATAAATAAATATTAAACGAACCTGTAAGTAGACAAGCTTCTTCTGGAAAAGCAAGATAAACATAGATTTCAGTTAACATATGTGTGTAAATAAATAGCTGAAATTACCTTTCAAATTTATTGCGTCGTTACCTTTCCTTAAAAACGGGTGCTGGGAGTTGAGCGGCGCAAAATTCAAATCTTGCCAGAGGCGCTCTGCTTGAGCTACGACGGTGTTCATGAGGTTAGTTTAGTTAGGTTTAGGAGGACGATATTAACGATTTTGTTTAAATACTTTGACGTGTAAAATATATATATTTATTGCTATACTTATTGGAATTCAATAAAAAAATCTATTTAGTTTGATTAAATAAAATTTATTGGTACGTGTAGATCGACGTAATTCATCGGTAGACACATACGATTTAATTTTTTATTTTGCATTATGTAGGTAAGACTTTTCCCGATTTTTGCTTATGTTGAATGTTTCACCTTAGTCTGTATTTCCGCCGTTAACGCGCATAACATAATCGCAGCGATTCGGCATAATCAATATGAGTTCAATAAAATCACGTTGCGGAATAGCCACCCACGTATGTTGTAAGATAGGAAAAAGATTTTCTAGTGTGTGTACGGCATGCATATTTGACAGAGCTTTTCTTTAAAGCATAGCCCACGCCTGCTCAATGGGATTCAATTCTGGCGATTGAGCAGGCCATTGATATTAACTGTGGCAAGTGTGTTTGCAACGTCTCTGGTAGTTTGTGGACGTGCATTATCATGCATAAGCAGAAATATAGCACCAAAATGGGTCCACAAAGGGATGACAACATATCATACAATAGTTTTAGCGTAAATCTGTACATTGAGATTGCCTCTGATCCAAATCCAAATACCTGCCTCTATTATGATTGTTCCACCACTGCATGCGTTGACTTCCTGGCAAGATTTTAATCGTTCTTGGTGTTCAAGGGTGCTCCAATACCATTTAAGTCTAGTATCTAGCTTCATACCAACCGAGATACGTAAAAAAACACACACAAAACGCCACTCTTCTTTTGCCCAATTTCTGCGTTTATTGGACGCCTATTGGAAACGGGCTCTGCGATTGCGAAGCTCAATAGATGGTACACATAGTGGCCTTTGGAGACGGAGATTGACTTGATGCAAGCGATTTCTTATGGTTTTATTGCTCATTAACATCCCCAAGAGCTATGAAGCCTCGTCGCTATCATCATTGAGCTCATTATACGGTTTCGTCGAGCTGTAATTTCTAAGTAATTATCTTGTCTGCGTGTGATGGTGATGTGAGATCGTCGACTATGTTACTCTGCCGCGCTGCCAGTGAATGCGGTAAAGTGTCCAAAGTCTACACTCTTCGTAGTGCCCAGAGCGATTGTCACAGAATATTACAGAGAACCAGCTTCCAACACTCTCCCGTGCTCTCTCTCCATAATAACGTTATTTTGTATTGTTTTAACTCGAGTGTAGCAGACATTTTACTGGTTTGGCCTTAAACCCGTTGCAAGATTATATAGGAATACAACTTGATGAAGATTTTCATATTTTCACCGAATTCAAAAATGTAGGAAGGAATTTTACTCAAAATTATGCATAGGAGTTATAAAAAGTATAATTAAACCTCTGATTTTTTGTAACTAGTAAAACCGTGCTTGATCCCTAGACACTTTTTAACTGTGTACTTAAAGGCGTAATGGAGATGCTCCAGTAATCACCAGTGTTTTAGAATTATGTAAATGCGTCAAAAGTTTTATAAACATTACGAAGCGTTAAATGGTCGAAGCTAAATAAGCGACGATAGTTAGGCACAGTAATATTCAAAAAGTTTTCAGCTTTGGACGAGGACGAATTTAAGGAGTGAGTCATAGTTATACGTATGCTGGCAAAGAACTCATAAAGGCCAATTCATGCCTCAAAATTTTAAACAAATATTACAAACATTAAAGTTTTGTTTCTGTAAGTTTTATTAAGTTATTATTGTTCGTTTATTCATTTTGCTACTTATTATAATACATTTTTAAATATTTTTATAAAACAAAGATTTAAAAAAATATATATAAAATAGAGATCCACCGGTATCGGGAGCAGGGTCCAAGCTACCGGTGGTTAGGGCTCCAGAGACAGGAACTTCCTCACGATTCAAGCCGTATCGAGGAGTACTGCCTTCTGAATCAGGCTTTTGATCCAACCGCCTAACGAGAGCCTCGAGAGATGTTGATCGAGGCTTCGGCCATCAGTCCATTGGCTGATACGACAATCGGCACAATGACAGCCGAGTTCACATTCCACATGTCAACAACCTCGTGTGCTAAGTCGAGATATTTAATCTGTTTCTCTTTCTCAGCTTTCACGAGGTTCCCGTCATGTGGAATGGTAACATCGATCGATTATTATTGCGCGGCCCGCTAACCTGTCTATCGCCACTATATCAGGCTTATTGGCTACAATAGTCCTGTCAGTAATAATAGACCGGTCCCAGTACAACGTGACATGGTCATTTTCGAGAACTGGGTCGGGCACATACTTGTAATACGGTACCTCAGAATCCACAAGTTTATATTGCAAAAGCAAGTTGCTGGTGAATAATCCTGGCTACTTGGTTATGCCTGTGCAAGTACTCGCCGTTAGCTAGACGAGAACAACCAGAGATAATATGTCTGATGGACTCACCCGGATGGTGTCATGCCCGACACACGTCAACCGTCCCGTCCTTCATAATATGTCTCCGGTAGTTATTCGTCAAGATAACTTCGTCCATAATTGCACAGACGAAACCTTCAGTTTCCCTGAAAAGGTCACCAAAACGTAGCCAGGATACGGACGCTGAGAAATCTACACCGGATTCATGAAGAACCCGATATAAGCACCCGTGAAGCTCCTTGTTTCGCCATACTTCCTTGCGTGCTAGTGACCAGTTCCTGTTAAAGGAGTCCAGCTCATAAGTAATAATTCATAATTATTACTTATGAGCTTATTATGTAATAATTACTTTTTAGTTGAATGAATATTATGAATAAAAGTTCATTTTTAAACTTGCCAGCTTTTTTGGATGTAGAATCACCTTCGTGACGCAATGACTCTATGGATGGCTTCTGTACTTTAGCTGATCGACTCCTCGTTTCTTCGTAATCATTTGGTGGACAGGCACAAGACGATTGCGATGTTGGAGTTTGGTTTTGTTGACTACGACCGCGTTGTCGAGGTCGATTAGAAAGCACAGGACTGGGACTGGGATCAAAGCACGGAGTTGTGTCGCACGCTACGGATGCCTTACGCTTGCATAAACGGGACCAGCTGGAACTTTTACCTGAAACATTTGAAATTATCTATTATATCAAAATGAATCGCTATTTCCCTTGGTCACGGCATCACACGTGAACGGCTGGACCAATTTTTCTAATTCGTTTTTGTTGTATTTTTTATTGTCAGAACAAGATCTTAGAAAAGAAAAAAAATTGACAGATGCGCATAACATAGATTCATAGTTAAGACAGGACAACGTCTGTCGGGTCAGCTAGTCTATAGTATAAAAATGAATCCCTATTTCCCTTGGTCACGCCATCACACGTGAACGGCTGAACCAATTTTGCTAATTCTTTTTTTATTGTGTTTGTTATTGTCAGGAGAAGGTTCTTATGAAAGAAAATTAAAAAAAAAAAACACGAATTCAAAATTCATAGTTAAGACAGGACAACGTCTGGCGGGTCAGCTAGTAAAATATAGATATGTGAATCAAAATTCACAATATTCATAGGTCATTACAAAAAAATGCGGTATACTGAGACCAAGAATTATTGAAAATTCATCTTTTAAAAGGGTTGAATAAAAGTTCGTATGAAAGTTAGTAATTGATTCCGATGGCATTTGAGCCAATTTGTCAAGTTTTACACCGGATAAATGAGTTTTTTCAAACTAACTCTGTTCCGCCTTTTCACCCCTTCAGGAGATTTTTTTTACAAATTAAATAAGAAATTAGTCCATAACGAATAAAAATCGTTTGTTAATTGGATCATATTGGGCAGATCTTATACTTATGCCTGCTTTGTAAACTCTTTTTATCTATTTGTTTGAAAAAAATATCACAACGGTCTGGCACATGTAATACAGGTTGCAAAAAGAAGCCGTCATCTCCGCATTCTGTACATTGAACTAAGAAACTACATGTAAAAATAATTGCTGGTTTTTCATATCAACATTCGCAATTTTCGGTAGTGTCTTATACGGGCTGATTTTTTAGTCACCTTCCAAATTTTTCAGGGTGATAGTACCCGTTAAATTGAACAACTTTCTCCAAGGAACATGGGTCGAAATATGAAAAAAAAAATCGGACCTCCCATACAAAATCGACCAGCTAACTATTGATTTTGCATGGGAGGTCGATTTTTTTTTTCATATTTCGACCCATGTTCTTTGGAGAAAGTTGTTCAATTTAACGGGTACTATCACCCTGAAAAATTTGGAAGGGTATAAAAATCACTTACTGTATATCGCACGCAAAACATTGTGCGTATGGGTGCAAGCAACGGTGCAGGGATAGTTGGAGTTTTGAAAAATAAGTTTACATTTAAAATATATGTTTTCGTATAAAAACGTTAAAAAAACTTGGAACTTTGACCTTTAACTCTTCGCATGTCAAGTGCACACTGTGTGTTCCGATTACAACAGAATTTCTATTGTGTCTGCTAATTAGATGCGCGATGGGTTAACATCTCTGTAACCAGAAGGTATCCAGTACAAAAATCAAAATAACAGAAAGAAAAACTGAGTACCGATTTCTTTCTGGGTATTTTCACACCCGTTATGTGTGTTGCTGTGTTGCTTGAAAACAGTTTAATTAATCTAAAACAAACTTGCCAGCTATTTTGGGTGCAGTTTCCCGGCGAGGTGTTGACTCTATGGAAGGCATTTTTATTTTAGCTGTTGGCTGCCAAGTTTCTTCGTATTCCTTTGGTGGACAGACACAAGGCCAATCAGATTCTGGAGTTTGAAGTTCCTGACTACGACCGCGTTGGCTAGGACGATTAGAAGTCACGGGACTGGAACTGGGTTCAAAGCACGGAGTTATGTCGCTCACTACAGATGCCTTACGCTTGCATAAACGGGACCAGCTGGAACTTTTACCTGAAACATCACAAAGCATAAAATACTGAAATGTGAAAATAAAATTCACACAATCTTCTTACATCATAACAAAAGTTTGTGACATACCGTTTTTTCGCCTTAAGGTACAGTTTCCTAGAAGAGCGGTGGCCGCCACGTAACGGCTGCAAAGACGGCCGTTACGGTGTCCAAAAATGCTTTCTAGGGAAACACGTCATGTTACTTATATAAGTAACATTTCAATGACGTCATTCGGCGGAAAATTGTAGACGCTATTTGGCAGCCACCGCAGTCTTAGGAAAGCTTAGCTATAACGAAATTTACTGACTGCCTCGTTGGTCGATCGGTAACCAGCGCTACCGTTCGATTCCCAACTCCAGCAGAGTGTTAGTGGGTTTTTCCATCTGGAATATCTCAGTAGCAGCTTAGTATAGATTTATGTCTGGTTTATGGCAATTACAGGGTCACCCCCTACCACGTGAGACTTAAACATAACTGGCGAAATGTGGGAGCACTAAAAGTACACCTTTGCCTAACCCTTCGGGAAATTTAGTCGTGATGTTGTCATCATACAAGCCGAAAAATGTCCTCTGGACATTAGCATCTCCCATGCATCGCTACTTCGACCGGTTCTGTGCTTCTCGCCTCCAGCGCAAGCGTTGGAAGGCCTCCCACAAGATGGACCGATGACCTGGTGAAGCGTTGGAAGGCCTCCCACAAGATGGACCGATGACCTGGTGAAGCGTTGGAAGGCCTCCCACAAGATGGACCGATGACCTGGTGAAGCGTTGGAAGGCCTCCCACAAGATGGACCGATGACCTGGTGAAGGCAGTAGGAATACGCGTAACGATATGTTATACAAAAACAAAATTGACTTGCCCGCTTTTTTGGATGCAGTTTCAGGCTCATAATGAATTGACTCTATGGATGGCTTCTGAACTTCAGCTGATCGAGTCCTCTCTTCTTTGAAATCGTGTGGTAACTCAGACGGGAGTTCCGAAATTTGCTGACTACGAACGTAATGGCGAGGATAATTGGACGGCTCGACAAAACTGTGGTCGAAGCTCGGAGGTGGCTGGTACGCTGGTGATTGACGGAACCAGCTAAAACTTTTACCTGAAACATTTGCCTTTTGTTTGGGAGAATACAGTTATTCTGAAAAAAAAATCCATCGGCATTAATTCTTGACAAGTTCGGTCAAATACTTATCTAGGATAAATTCATGGAAAGCTATAAAGCCCAGGCAAAAATTCATGGAATGCGAACAAAGCCAATGGTTTTTAAAAACTTCTCAGAATTCGTCACTAAATATCACTTTTCTCTGGAAGTTAGGTCGGTCTTTGATGTGGGATGCAACATGTGTCGACACCCTTGCGCCATCCCCCTTAGCACGGCAGGTTGTACCGGGGCGGCTGCTGCAGGTACGGAAAATATCAAACAGCGCAAAATTCTAATCTTATTGGAACTTAAATGTTCGAGCCGTTTGAGTTTGAAACACCTAGGCTCATGGGGTCCGAGTGCCCACGTAGTTTTCTGAGACATTGCCAAGCGGTTGGTTGACTCTTCACGTGACCAGAGGGCTGGCCTATTTTTCAGCCAAAGAATCAGCATTGCCATACAACGTGGCAATGCTGCCAACCTTTTGGGCAGTTTTCCCTTTGAGAACGATGCAAACGAACTTTTTGATGACTTATTATTATTTTCTTTTTTCAAAACTCAAATTCTATGTATTTTTGCCTTAGCTTTTTGGGATGCTTAATTGATGCAAGTTTGCCTGAATATCACGTTCTAGAAGGAATTAGTCAATTTACAAGTCATCCTGTATATATTTTTTCTGTATGTCACTGAACTAATCCTAAATGGCTGGACCAATTTTGATGAGATTTTGTTTGTGTGTGTTTGAGTGGGTCCCTGGAGGGTTTAGATTTACAACTGCTCTTTAATGTGTTATTATGTAATGACGACGACTGAACGAGTCCTAAAAACACTTAGTCGCAAACTTTCTAAATGGTCTGTCACATAATGTACGAGTATGTTACAATGTGTTTGTTGCTTCAGACAAACTAAAGACTAACAAAAAATTCAATACAAAATTCACTTGCCACCTTTTTTGGCATCAGCCGACTTAGCGGATGGATTACTCGTTTCTTCGTTATCAACAGGTGGACAGGCACAACGCCAATGTGAGTCTGTACTTGGATGTTGCTGACTACGACTATGTTCGCGACGATGGTAAGATTGCACGGGACTGGAACTGAAGTCAGAGCGAGGCTGTATATCGCTCACCGGTTCTGATGATGCTGCCTTATGTGAACGGAACCAACCTGCACCAAAAATATGTTGTAGATGATTATTACTCTGGTTTATGAATTTGTATGTTAGTATTATTACATAGGTATTATTGTCAGTTAGGACAGAAAACGCCACGCTATTGTCATCTATTATCAAGTAGCGGAACTAACCGGGACTAACCAAAAGTTTTCGAAGTATGTATGTAGCGTCAGCGTCAAAAATATCGGGATGAACAGACTGTTCAAAATGATCTCAACAACTAAGAAAATTAAACTTTATCTCAATTGGACAAAGTTCTTGTCTGAATGACAGTTGACGTGTACTGTTGTAGCCTTTGAGTTAATATTTATTTTCTTAGTTGTTTAGATTATTTTCAATACGGGGTATTATACAGGGTGATTGGAAGATGGGTGCAAAGCTTTAAGGTGAAGATAGTATAGACAATTTAGAACCATTTAAGCCATGGTTGTCTTAGACGAAGTCTTACCAATTTTTTTTTTTTTAATAAGTTTTAAAAGACGTATTGTACAATTTTTTTATTTTTTCTGAGCTTTAAATATCTGTAAAAAAAATGTCTAATGACACAGAAGCCTAAAACATGTTTTGCTTGATTGCTTACACATTACTTTAATTAAATAAACAAAAAATGAATTCATTTATCATTCAATTTGGCCATAATTATGCAGTTTACATTAAATTTTGAGAATTTCCGAAAAAAAACTAAAAAATTTGGTTAAAAATATTTGGTAAGACTTCGTCTGAGACAACCATGGCTTAAATGGTTCTAAATTATCTGTACTATCTTCGCCTTAAAGCTTTGCACCCATCTTCCAATCACCCTGTATATTACACGTTAGGTGATCCCCCGCACAGTTGGCACCGGTGGAAGGCTCCAATCCGTCGCTCTCTATTAATCCGTCGCCCCCTATTCCTTAGGACCCGATATGGTGGCGCGTAGTGTTCCTCGCTCGCCTCTCTATGATGTAACGGGGGAGTTTTACACCTCACTCCCCCCCCTAACTTGAGGTGGCACGCAGAGGCGGGTCGACACTAGCCGGGGATCGCGGAAGTCACATTCAAAACCAAAATCAAAAGTCATTTATTCAAACTAGGCTGAGAGTCAGCTCTTTTTGAACGTCAAAATTACATAAGACAGTCCCCCCAAAACGCCCGCCCTTCACCACTTCCTAGTGCTTTCTCTGGGAAGAAGAAGTAGTGCAACAAACTCCCCAGCAGCACAGCTGTCTGTTAAGTTAGAAGAACTTGATTCTATACAATGGTAGGTAATTAAAATTACGAAACACAAAAAAAAAACAAATTGCCATAAGTCAGCTAGCACACGCCAGTATACCATCAAAACATTGAAAACTAAAAGTAATAAAAAATTAAAATAAAACGTAAACAGAACTTACAATCTAAATAAAAGCCTCCAGGCATAAAGGGCATGCCCGCTTACATATGCAATTCTGCATAATGCAAATATTATAGCTAGCTAATTTTCTAAATTATAGACTATTTACGTGCCTATTCCAGGTATTATTATTATTATTTTTTCATTTGTCTTATTGGTAATTCTTCTCAATGTTATGGAAATATTTGTACGCCGATACTTACGGCTAAACATGAATGGACTCAAACGATGTATCTAATATCTTGCATGCTCTTGTATGTATACAATGTTTAGACAAATAAATAAATCTTATCTTATCTTAACTTATCAAACATCCATACATCCGTACACACAAACTTTTGCGTTTATCATATTAGTTTATTTATTACTAGCAGCGCTCCGCAGTTTCACCCGTGTAGTTCCCGTTTCCGTGTGAATACCGGGATAAAAGATAGCCTGTCACCCGAAGTAACGAAAGTTAAACTAGGACCTCTGGACATTAGATCCCGTGATCCCCGGTGCAAGTCTGGGACAGACCACCGGGGTGGTTTTAGTCAGTAAGAGTCTGACAGACCCCTCCGCCCTCCCCAGGGCTCCGTCCTTAAGTGCGACAATCACGGGCGACATGTTCTTCACCGCATTTCACGCAAGCGAACGGGCAGTAGCAATGCTGAGAACTGTGTCGGAATTTTTGACACCGATGGCGCTGTTTGGGCCCACGCTTGTCCTTCCATTCCTAAACCCAGGGGGCCGTCTATCTACATCCGTCAACGATGATAAGGGCCTGTCCGAAAGTAGTTCGATACTTGAGAATGCACCCTACACCCGAGCGGCGGGGTTAAGTTTTTTTGACGTGCAAAAAAGTATCGGGTAGGGATAGCTGTCAAATCGTGGTGTCATTCATTCTTAGTTTGGGGGGCCCCGAGCTAAACCTATGTTCATTGTAACTTCGGCCGAAACTGCGGATTCGTTGTAAGATTGTATAAAAACACCGTGTGTCGAATATGATCCTAATATCGCATGACCTCTTCAGGACTGCATGGAATATGCAGCCAGCCTCCCTTCATCAGCACCTTTATGTGGCGCATGTACTTCGGCTGATAGCCCCGCACTCGGAGTTCTTCTCAATTTCGAAGGGATCTGTGACCGCTGGCGGCCTTCTAATCGCTGCCTTCAAGCTGCGCTTCACTGGCAATGAGTACGTGAACCAAGATAGGCCACTGGACTTTGCAAGGTCATTGAGGTACTTTTGGATGACCCTATACTAATCCCCACTCTCTGATATAAAACAGATACCGCCCTGGTTCTCCACTACCAGCGGAGGTTAGCACGTCTTTTTTGTGGTTACTTTCGCATCCTGTGGGGGGGCTGCAGCGAAAGATATCACTCCGGGGTCGAGTCAGGTCGAATGGGTAACGACGGACCGTTTTGGTAAAGGTCGGTGACGGGACCCAGCCCCGACTCGACCGTGCAGTCCTCGCTGCTAGTAAGGGTGATCGCTGCAGTGACGGTTTTATTCTTCAGCGGCCTCGTTGTCCGAGCTTTTGGGTCGGCTTCGGGCTCGAGTGCAAGGCCTAGTGCCTCACTTGGGGTGAAAGGGCATTCGATTCGAGAGACACCACACTTGCGCTGTACATTGACGATGATGCGTGCATCTCGACCTCTATCAGGCCGAGACAAGTGGCCATCAAAATGCAGCGTGACCTAGATTTGGCTGTCTAAGTAGCGGCTATCGGTAATCGTTGGCTTACGATGGGGTTACACGTCCGCCACGTCGCCGCACAAAGTCGGGTTGCCCGCAACCTCCTTAAACCAATGCTCTTATCCCGCATCTCAGTGCGCGTCAAGTTGGGCGTGTACATGTTGTAGGTACGCCCGATTCTGACGTGAACTGTATCAGCTTGGTTCCTAATCACAAGCGAGACGAGCCGGAAGCTTCTCCACGCGGAGAAGAACCTTGCGCTGCGGACGATCATGGACGCCCCTCACGAACGAACGATGTCATTACACCCTCAACATCCAATTATTTCTGTCCTGACAGTCTCCCCATAATTGGATACGAGGTTCATGTAGCCCTCATTTAAATGAAAAGCAATGAAGATGTGGCGAAGATGGCCTTAGCACAGAATCACTGAAAATAGGCGAACCTATTCTCCTTCCATACATCACCCGGCTCTTTATTAGCATTCTGAATTAAGGTAGCTTCCCTGAAGATTTTTGTCTTTCTAATATCATTCTACAGTCAAACAGGGCAACCCGCAATCTCCTAACCTGTTCGCAAGTACCCTCAAAGAAATCTTCAGGAAGTTGCCAGCCGAATGGAAGGAAAGTGGTATTGGCTTTGGCGACTTGATTTTTGGCTAAAATTCCAGAAATCCAAACCCAAGATCTGCCGAGCAATGGAGCGCAGTGGCGTTAAATTAACGGATCGTGTTCGAAACACAATAGTACGTTCCAAACAAAGATAGCTGATGTAGGTCAAAAAGCTGCCCAACTTAAATGGGCAGGACATGTCTGCCGCATGCTGAACAAACTGTGGGCCCAAATAGTACATAATTGGTACAAGTGAGGCGGAGTCGCAGCAAACCACGTAGGAGGTTCCGTCAACATTGGAAGGAGGACAGGCAGGCTCGCAAAACATGGTAGGAGTAAAAGGAGGCCTTTACCCTTGAGCGGGAGAGCGTAGGCTACTAATTAAAAACAATTACAACTGACCTATCCTAAATCTGCCAGGGGTACGGGTTGTTCCGCCAGGGGTGCGGATTGTTTGAAAGAGATACCGCGGCCCCTGGCACACAAGCAACTGAGGAAACACGGGTGGGTTTTAGTCAGTAAAAGTCTGACGTGCCCTCCTGCTCCACCCAGAGCTGGAGAAGTTATTTGATGATTTTCCACCCAAAAAAAAAACCTATCCTAAATTGAGTACATAGTCGTCTCTCTCCCTGCTACTAAATTAATGACGACAAAACCTGGTGCGTATGTCCCGAAAACACCTTTATCACAAAACTTTCAAATGGTTTGGCATACAGTGTGTGAATTACTAAAAACAAACTCAAGACAAATGATTAATACTTCATTAAAACAAATTTTATTGACTGTCTTCTAGACTAATGGTCACAAGCCCTACTGCTAAGCATGAAGTCGTCCGAAGGGTTGGATTCACGAGTCGGGCGTGTTATTGGGTTTTTTTTATCTGAAATTTCTCAGTAGCAACCCGGACTTGGAACTTGTGTCCAGTGACGGCTATAGACTCGCCTCTTATTACGTGGGACTTGAAACACACTTCTGCCTAACCTTTCGCGGCATTAGCATGATATTATGTTAAGACAAAAAAAATACTTGCCAGCTTTCTTAGGTGCAGCGTCATCCTCCATTGACTCTATGGATGGCTTCTGAACTTTAGCTGACCGACTCCTCTCTGTTTTTAAATCGTCTGGTGGACAGCTACAAAGCGAAGGCGATTTTGTCATTTGGTTTTGCTGACTACGATCGTTTTGGTGAGAGCGATTGGGCGGTACGGGATTGAAACAGGGGTCGAAACACGGAGGTGTGTCGATCGCTGTTGATTGACGGAACCAGCTGCGTTTACCTGAAACATTTAAAACCATAGCTTATGAATTATCATCATATCAAACATTATTATTTAAATTTTAATTTTAATTAGAAATTTTTCGTCAGTTATACAAAAAAAACACCTGTTCCATACGTTTTGACCGCGTAGGTATTGCACTTTTCTATGAAACAGCAGATTTTTTTTTTGTAAAACCGACGAAATATTTCTTCGCTGGGGGTTCTACAATGGTATGCTGAATTCATGGCTACAGTTTGCGCACTGAAAAAAAACTTTTCCTGTAGATACTAAAATTATTGAAATGTGATTGATACTATTGATAGGTAATGCTTCTATTCTTCTATAAAAATCCAGAACAAAATTTACTTACTAGTTTTTTTGGCTTCAGCCGGCTTAGCGGATGGATTACTCGTTTCTTCGTTATCAACAGGTGGACAGACACAAGGCCAATGTGAGTCTGTAGTTGCATGTTGCTGACTACGAGTATGTTCGCGATGGTGGTAAGATGGCACGGGACTGGAACTGAAGTCAGAGCGAGGCAGTATATCGCTCACCGGTTCTGATGATGCTGCCTTATGTGAACGGAACCAACCTACACCAAAAACATTTTAAACATAACTTTAGTTCTTGGTTATGACAGAACTGATATTTTTCAGACAAAGGAAAAACCCAAACTCCATAGAAACTTAGGCATTACAGAGCTGGAATTTGGTAATAAATTAGAACATCTAGGAAGGTTTCACGAACCCAATTTTCACGTCTCCCAGCAATGGCCAAATAGGTAAAATCAGACGACGTTTAGGTACATTTTAGGTTATGTTTATTATTAAAAAAATCTTTTTGAGGTTTTATTTCCTACGTAAATGTGGAACGCACATGCGCTGTGCTGCTGCTTGCAGCTTGTCACATTTATTTTATTTTATTTTATTGTGTTTGGGTGGCTTACAGCTATCAGTACAAAAGGAATAGTTATATAATTTACGAAAAGCCATTTACAAGCAGGCACCCTTAGGCAGGCACCCACATAAAAAGCGCTTAGGGGGTGACTTCAGATTTATCTGATTGAACTTACTGAAAAATTCAGCTGAAAACTATGTTTATTAGACATGGCCTACTTACCTCACAAATGGCTTGTTATTATTGTATCTACTAGTATGGGATTTGACGCATTCTCAGTTTACAGTACCTAATCTCAGATAGCAATACATAATTTATTAAAATAAAATAAAAAATATCATTGTGATAAATTGTTTTATAAATCACCTGCTTCAATATATTATCATTATTTCGTTTATTCAACTTTCTACTTATTGTTTTACATTTTTAAATATATTTTTTTAAATATATAAAATAGTGATCCTATAATACCATTATTATCTATTATACAGTATCCAGAAATTGTGCAGGAGGCATTTGACTACCCCGGTACCGTCTCCAACCAAGATACCATAGAAATAGAAATCATTTATTTGCCAATAATGTAGGTATACAGATATGATGGTTATTTTGAACAGAGTTCCGATACATTTTGCCTTACGGCATGGAAAATTATTTAATGTAAATACATTTACTAGACAAAAAACATAAAAAGACATAAATTGCAAATAAAAAAAGAAAAAAAGCATTATTTTCCCTCCTCCCTCTTTTTTCTTTTTCTTTTATTTGTCTTTTCCTTTTTTTTTCTGCGCGTGAGCATTGCAACTAACCGTTCTTTAGCCAACGATACCGATGCAATAATATTGTTTTATAGCAGCCCTTCCACTTAGAGAGCTGTCTACGAATATATAAACGGAATACACATTTACATCCTTTTACTAATATGTCTAGATTGTATTCTTCCTCTTAACAACCAGGTTGAGTCTGATATCGACAGCTCTTGCTGTAGGTCGCTCTCCATCTCTCTACACACTTTTATGACTTTTGTGACGACGAGAAGTGTCTGTCGAAACTCACAAGCTAACACAAAAGTGACACCACTCATGACAGCGACTGAGTTTCTCAAGTTCTTAAGTGTTCGATCCACTGCTTCAACATGAGCTCTCTCTATGACTCATGGTACATTCGTCCCACATTGTCAGCAAACTATTGTAACAACAAGTGACCAAGGGTTCCATTCTTGCGTATCGAACATAATATGGACTGTTGACCAATGAAACTGTCAGTGGGAGTTTGAAGGTAGAGTGTGCAGTTTTACCGTCGCTCAATAAAGTAGCTGTAATCCCTGAAGAAGCCACTGCCCGAGCTATTTTTCCGGATTGCTTAACATGTGCTAATATTAAATTGGGGGCTTTTTAACATTACTTTAACATTACATGGGGCGTCCAAAAAAAGTTTTTTTCCTTAATTGTTCGTTAGTCAATAGTTTCACCAAAAGCCTGTTTTTGATCTATGACTTCGACTGATAGACAGACACAGACATTGTGACAGATCGTTTACGTTAACACATCGTACAATTCACTGATGTTGTATGGATTAACCAACATTGTCTCTATTGCATCATTTACAAGGCGAACTGGAGTGTGTAATCTAAAGTCAGTCGTTTTATCATTCAATGCTAATAGTTTATTTTCCATTTGTATTAAACCTTCGTTGTAGATGACATCATTAAGAGGCATGATAAAGTCCTAATTTAGCTGTTGAATTCCGTGTCTGATGTCTTTACAAAAATCGTCTTTAAAGATATCCCACAGTTTTAATGGTTCAGATGGCTGACTAAATAGCAGTATCACTACAATAACTCCCTAAGTTGCAATGAACATGAAGTTTCTCTGAAAGTTTTTTCGCAGTGATCATCATTTTCCAGCAAACCTCTGTCCCGGCAAGCTGCTTGATACGTCTCCTTGACAACTCCATGTACAGTTTTTAAATCTTCGAATGAAATTGGACGGCATACGTTGTGCAACAAAATTCTAAGGTAAAGGCATTCTGATTGAGACGGGTGTATACCATACACTCTTCGGAAATCTTTTTCTATGCCTGGATGTCCATCTACATCTTTTAACAAATTTTGTTACTAGCCCATGTGTAATGGTTTGGAACTTCGTGATACAACAAAATTTTTGCAAATTCGTCGGTGTTGCAGAGTTCAGAAACCGCCAGGCCATAGCCATAGTCTTGCGTGGATTTTGGGCAACTTGTCCAGCCGTTCCTGATGTGAAATACTCCCTTTGACCATCTATGGGTGATTGGATAAAACGTCCGCACAAGGCATGTTTTTAAAACTGTTAGTGAATGTGGGACGGCATTTTGCGTTTTAGTAATTTTATATTATCTTCGAAACTTTTTAACCAAACTATCTCTATGATGTCCTTGTGATCAAATTTGTTGTTTGTTTTGATAAGGATTTAATATATTGTTGTTCAAAAAATCATCCAAACGTAACTATGTCGAAAAATACTTTTTTATTACATAAAAGCTACTATATCTGCTAAAATATAAAAGATAGAAATATGGCGATGCAAAGTTTTTTGTACAACTATTTAAGGCGGACCAGATTGCCTTACACTTTGTTCAATTATATACTTACAACTGCCTAGGCAGCGCATGCAAATAGAGGTATTTATTTCCACCTGGCTCGACAAAAATTGTGATAGGTCGGTTAATATGCAAGATATAAATATAATTTATAGCCTCACGAATAATGCAGCTTTCAACCAGTGTTTTTTTTTAAATAATTCGGCCATTAATTCCGGAGATTACATACAAACTTACAACCAAACCTTACCTCTTTATAATATTAGCATAGATTAACTGGATTAGGTTAAGTGATTGATATACGTAGTAAATCTTCAGTCTTATCATAATTCAATGTCAATAGCCACTTTGTGACCTGGGACATCCATTTAGGCACATGGGAGCACTGGTGCATAGTTTATTTATTTTATTATATATTATATAAATGGTTAGATAGAATATCATACAGTTTTTTCTGAAGGGGAACGTCCACTGTTCCGCACCAGTTGCAAAGGACGCAATGTATACCGCATTTGAAAATGTCCTACGTCTACTTTTTATGGATATTAACTCTTCTATACAAGTTTGTAAAATACCAATGTTATAGATTATACAATTTTCCATTTTTCTTTCTAATATATTGTGTATCTCGGCACTGATGTAACAGTTTTATAGAATAACGTGGGTGAAAGCGTTTTTTTTTTGTTTTTTTGCTGGTCAATCATCAAATGACTTCTCCCACTCTGGGCGGAGCGGGAGGGCGTGTCAGACTTTTACTGACTAAAACCCCACTGTGTTCCTTCAGTAGCCTATGCCTGGGCCATGGTAAGTCTTTCGAACAAATCCACGACCCTAGCAGGCATCGGCCCTAGTAGGCAGTAACTGAACGGGTCTGCCCTTCAGTTACTGCTGACATCTCATTGAGGCGCGTGTGGCAAAACGCGCCGTCGACCCAGGCCTGGTTCTTACCGGGCGGCGAGCTAGCCATTGCTCGCCGTCCACAAGCCCGTGCCTGTGGTGGCCGGGAGTCCGCTATAGACTCCCGATGCCCAGGGCGTCTACTGCGACGGCTAGGGGTGCGCGGGCGCAATCCTTGCCTCTCCCTCACGCTCTCCGCCTCCTCCTTCGCGAGCATTACTGCTTCGCAGAAAGAGGTGAGGGCTTCCCATGCAATCTCGCTTCGTACCATGGCCTGGACCAGTGCTAGACGCGAGAGATCACCACCGTCGATCGCCTCTGTGAAGACACAGCGGTGCTCCGCTCAAGCAAGGCAGGCCTCCACCGTGTGCTCTACCGTGTCCTCCGGGCGATCCACACAATGATGACAACCGGGCGTTTCCTCCCGCTTTATTCGGAACAGGAACCTGCCGTAGCAGCCGTGTCAGGTGAGGACTTGCGTAAAGCAGAAGGTGAAGACGCCGTGGCGCCTCTCCATCCACTCCTCAAAGAGAGGACTTACCGCCGCAATTCAGGCGTGTCCAGCACTGGGTTGCGACAATAGCACTCTCCATGACGCCATGAGATCTCGCCGGAGCTCTGTCTGCTGTGCCGTGATTTTTCGCAGCAGCGGAATTACGCCCCAGCTTTTGCCTCCTCGCGCTACTCCCACATATGCGCGTGGACTTTTGCCTCCAGATCCCATGGCGGCCATCCGACAAGGAGGCTCACCACCTCACCGGACACCGCGTGGTACCGACCGGAGGACCGTCTGGGACGCGCTCAACCGGCTGGCTGGTCGCCGCCCCAAGTAGCGCGCCCATGCCCTGTAAAGAGCCATGGACCGCCCGACCCCAGCGTAGAGTCCCCAGCAGGAAGCTTTTGACGTCATGCCCCCCACACACCCCATCATCTATTTTACTGTTTATACATTCATATAAGAATTGTACGCAATGTGTACCGACTTAGTACATACTTAAAAAAATAAGTACCTTAACAGATTAACAGGCACAGGCAACTGAATTATGACTTGCTGTAGAGCATCTCCTCAGCAACCCCAAGTAAAATTTTTATAATTTTACTTTGACACTTATTAGGCAAACAAGTGGTTGATAAAAAAATACCCTTATTTTTACCACTGGATGTACTAGCTATGGCTACATACAAAGTTTATTTAAATTTATTTATTTTTCTTCCAGGACATCTTGGGAATTGTTTCGATTTTTTGGGAGTGGTAAGGAGCATTGTCTATTACCACAACCGAGTTGGGCCGCAATTTAGGTAAGATAGCCCCGAACTACTCTTCAAAACATTGGGCCTTCATTTCCTTCTGGTAATGCCCACTTCCTTTCTTGGTTTCAAAAATGAGGAGCCCATCCTCCAGAAAGCCTTCGTCTCCGCCTATATGAGAAATTATTAATATTTTCCCTTTGCCAATAGGATTTTTGAGCACTGTTTTAAGGCCTTTCAGAATTGCTTGTCGAGACGTTTGTACACTTTCATCAATCCAATTCTTTTTTACAGTATGACCCGCAAAAAGTGAATGTTGTTTAATAAAGGTTTGATTTTTCTACAAATCGAAAGACCTAAAAGTGTTATGCATCGGTACTAAGCTACCTTCATTGTTGTCTTTCCCTGCGACATTGTTTGATTGAGCGCAGATAACGTTGCTGCCTATAAATAAAATCTGGTCTATCTATAAGCACACTTTTGGGCTTTTGTATTGCATACTGTTTCAAAACTTTTCGCATCATTTCTTTGGAAATGTTAGGCAAATCTGTGTCTTCGTTCACAGCCTGCATTACCTAAAACGAAATATTCGTTTTGATTTCACCGGGATAATAAAGTGTTAAATAAAATACCTAATACCTACATTTAAATGTTATTAAAATATATTTTTCTCTATAAACATTCAATCAGGAGGCCGATTCTCGCGTCGTAGACATTATCTTTATGCGGCATATGTCGAAACAAAATGGTGAATGACAACAAATAAATTTTCGTATTCCACGCGATTTCGTATTCCGATTTTCGCGCCATAAACGTTATCTCGCTACAGTATTATACAATTTTTTTTTAACTGTCAGTTGCTAGGTATTTTGTTTCGACATATGCTGCATAGAGATAATTTCTACGACGCGAAAATTGAGGGCCAGAATCAGCTCTTGCATTAAATTTTAATACACAATTTTAACACATTGACAGGACTAGAATACAACAGTGCACTTTATGATAAAGGATGGTTGTCCTAACTAACCTTTAGGATGGTGGGATGTTCATTTCTGTAAAAATTTTGGTGCACAACTCTTCGTATAGCAGAGAAAGTAAAATCGTCATATTTATCTTTGAATCATATTTTCGGGCCAGGTTTTTTGGGGCATTTTGGTGGATCAGGCTTGTTTTCTTTATGTTCTTTTAAAACAGCATAAGCAGTTCGCGAGGTGATTCCCAATATTTCAGCTACTTTGGCCACACACTTTCTTTTCAATCAAGGTTCTGATTTGCTTTCAACATCTATTCCAGATCGAAATGATTGAATACTTTCACTGTATACATATTTGAATGTGTTATTATTCATAACTTTCTCAGTTACGGATAAAGGTGCACCGCGTGATCGTTTCGTTGTGGGAGAAAAAAGAGTATTCTCTTCGATGTGCTTGGTTAAACATCCATGTTTTAGTTTGATTGAATCAAAACGAATAACAAGCACGAAGTAACAAGAAGTACAACGTAACAACAATCACAACGTAACAACAACCACAACGTAACAAAAACAAAACAGCAAAAGCGCAGTGGCAAGAGAAAAGCTTCCATGCACTCAGACCGAAGGTAAGAAGCCGATTGAGATAAAACGTCAAGAATGACGTCTACGTCTATGGCTGCAAGAGGAAAAAATTGACAAAAAAAAAGTTTTTTTTTTACTTTTGTCATTTCATTTCCTCTATCTTACATTATTTTTAGTTTGTTTCTATTATAAGAAAATTAGTTTTATGAATAATTATTAATAATTCTTATATTGCACATCTTACAAATTAATTTTTAAAGTTTTATAACGAAACTATCTTTTGCCCGCGACTTCATACGCGTGGACTTTAGAATCAAGTAGATAATCATTTTTTTTGATATTATATAGCCTATTTTTTAAGTTAGACCTCTCGGAATACATCATTGAAAACTGCATTCAATTCCATGCAGTGGTTTTTACGTGATGCGGTAACAAACATACAGACAGACAAAAATACTAAAAACCGTTGTTTTGGCTTCTGTTGCTCTAATAAAGACCCCCATACTATTTTTCTTCAATATCTTTAATGTACAGACATCGGCCTGTTACAATTTTATTATATGTATAGATTAAACCATTTTGATCATTCGTTCTTTACGCAAAATCGTTCACTACCCCAACACTATTAGTTTTAGTATGGTAGCATTCGTTTTCGTCGGACTGTCAAGTTACTGAATACGATTACGAGTCCAAGTAGAGGTTTATGTGATTTTTTTTTTTTTATATTTCTATCGATAAAATATTTTGATGCGATCCCACCCATAAAATGCATTTAATAGTTACGAGTCTCGATTAATTGGTCGTTGATTGCCGTCAGGCGATAGGCGGGGAGATCTTTTTCCTGAGAATGAAGGGTTCACATTCTCAGGAAAAAGATCTCCGCGCCTGAGCCATTCGTTCGACACTAATTTATCGACGTTGGGTTGGCACAGGTCCTGGCGATGTTTTCCATGGGGTGCGTGCAGAAAAGATACTCGTGTGCCTCCTTGTCGTTCTTTCACGTGTCTCTCTGAATTGCAAAGGCACAGTGGAGGAACAAGGGAGGTGGGTCGCTTTTGATCGATCGACACGCGTCAATTGACACTATATCTGACCATGCCACCACAGTGCAGGTACACCAACGTGGTTGTGGTTTCTCCCTCAATGAGCAATCTTGAGTAGAGTACTTTCAACAGGTTCGCTGAGTCAGGATTGTTGGACAGCGTGCAGCACGCATAATACTGCCGTAGAGAGCTTGGGTTAACCGCTCGCCCCAGAGGAAGAACACCTCCAAGATAAAAGCCGCCTAATCATAACTTTTGAAGCGTGGCGAGACGATGAGCGACTGGTAGGGGACCCGTCTTTGGCACTTCCGTTCTCTACGGTATTTAGGCTTACCTAATGCCTAGGTGGGCATTTATTTCCTTTTTTTAGTAGTAGACTTTTGCTTCTAATAGTTACAATATACCTAGTACACACAACATGTTTTATATACGTTCATTTAGGGACAGTATAAAACAGCCCTGCCCCTGACTTGACCTCCCCCTATCTTACTGCCTCTAGATACGGACTTCCCAAGTCGCATAACATCTGGGTAGTGGTGGAGATCTTTCTTGATTGCACGACCTCCGAGAAAACGGCAAAGTTGTAGAAGAAGAACAGCCGTCTCCAACCACAAGCGCTTGTCACTGCCAATCATTACTGGGCAGTGACAAACAGCTCCCGCGGTACGGGAGCGCAACTAATCGATTGGACGGCAATCTCAAATGGGGAAAAGGCGGACGCCCTGGCCACTAAACTGAGGGAATGCCTCAAACCGGAGGAGATTCGCGTCAATCAAACACAGCAGGAGCAAAATATTGAGACAAAATACGGCTGAGCGACCACCCGGTCACTGAGCCGTATTTTGTCCATCGCCGTGATAACTGGATGGGGAACCTCAATGGCCTAGTGGCCATCATTGGCTGGACTCTTGTCAACCCGTCCCGACGTCGCTGCTGAGTTGCCATCCTCATGAATACCACTACCGGTACCACTCTTACCCTGCGTACTGCTCGGTGAACTCAACGCCAAATGCGCGGCTTGGGGATCGCCAGTCACTGATGCTAGGGGCGTGGTTCTGGAAGAGTGGGCAATCATGACGAGTCTGGCCGTCCTCAATCGAGATTAGGACTGCACGTGCGTGCGGCAGCGAGTGGACGTCTTGTTCGCTAGCCGCGGTGACGGCGGACTCGCGTGTCGCGCTGGAGGTGGAGACATTATCTAACCACCGATATACTTGTTTCGACGCCTCCACCCAGACCGCGAGCGGCCGCACTTCATCGGCCCCGCAAATGATCCACGATCCACGCTAGGTGATTAAGCGTTTTGACAGGGAAGCTCTCAAGGAAGCCGCTATTGCTCAGTCCTGGAATAGGGAGTTGGCGACAGACGGACCCATTAAAGTCAAAGCAAAAGCTCTCCGGTTCCGCGGATCGTGTCATCAGCCACTTGTATAGAGATAAGTTGGACCTGGACGACAACAAATTTGGTTTTTTGCAAGGTGAGGGTCTTGGCGGAGGACCTTGGACATTACAATGCCTTCAACTCCGCCCTGGAGTTGTATTAGGGAACCGCTGCGTTATTATCGGGTGTCTCCCTACCTCCGCTATTTGGCAGAAAGTTGTGTCACCTACAGGGCTCACAACGGCAGAGGCCGCCGCGAGATGTCGTGCGGTGTTCCACAGGCTTCGGTTCTAGGACCGCTGCTGTAGGAAATTGGGTAAGACTGCGTGTTGAGGGGCGAGCTCTAGCCGGGGGTGAACTTAAAGTATTAAAAACCTTGAGCGGATTTCCCAAAAATATTATACCACAAAGCTTACCAAATGGGTTGGCATTTTACAATATTATTATTTCTTGATACAAACAAAATGGTCAATGCTTCAATATAACAAAATTTACTTACCGGTTTTTTTGGGTGCAATATCACCCTCGTGACGTATTGACTCTATGGATGGCTTCTGTACTTTAGCAGATCGACTCTTCTCTTTTTTCAAATCGTCTGGTGGACAACTACAAAGCGAGACAGATCTTGTCATTTGGTTTTGCTGACTACGACCGTTTTGGCGTGAGCGATGGTGCGTCACGGGATTGATACTAGGTTCAAAGCACTTGTGACACGGTGTGTCACACGATGATGATTCTGGAGAAACCTTACACAAGCGGAGCCAGCTGAAAGTGTTACCTGAAACATTTAAAACCGAATACATAAATTGTTATGAAAATATAGAAATGTGAATACTTGATTATTCATTAGAAATAACCATCAAGTAAGTAAAGATCTAATAAAAATAAAAAGTAGCCTCATCATATTAACCCTTGTAAAGACTGATAATAATATTCGAGATTCGAGCGTCACCAACGATCTCGGGGGCGTAATCTCTCATCAGCCAATAAAGACCGTAGCTATCAGCAGGTCATGAAACAATTATATCATCTCAATAAAACGTTTTTATATAGTTAACGTGGCCATGAAACGACTCTTAGCTTTGTCTTAGCCGTTCTAAAAATTCATAGCACATACCAAGAAAGTTTCTAAAAGAAAGACAATCAAATATTTAAGTACCTTTCCGGAAAACTGGCGTTATTTGCCTAGATATAACATTTGCTGCATAATTATCCTTGTAGGTGCCACATGCCCTGTCTGTGGTTGCGTCCGCCTTTCCTAGCATTCTATATGACATTTCATTCTGTGTGCTGATTTGACAAAATTCATCTTTCATCATCCCAGCAAGTCGGAGAACTTCTAGAGGTTTATTTTGGAACATCGTTTCTGTGTCATTGGCAGATGATATTTCGTGCATGTAAAACTTTTTTCCTTTTCCACAAACCTGTTCATAGCGTTTGGTAAACGAAGATGTTTTCAGCGCCGGATCTTAAATGGTCATACTGTTTATGTTATTTTTCCATGCTTTTAAACAGTTTAAAAATAATACAAATTACAGTATAAAAATCGCGAATAAAAATCAAAACTTAGCAAAAATTTTAAGGCGACGCAACAAGCTGGAAAGGAAATATAATTACCATGACCTATAAGAAATTGGTAACCCAGTGATCCACCACCAGCCATGACCTGATGCCACCAGCAAGTCGCCCGGAACAGATGGGAAAAAACCGGTGAAGGTGTCTGCCTTTGATTAAATTATTCAACCTGCATTGCCATTCGGATAAAAGTTCCTGACAGTCTGCGATCACTGTCTACATGGTCACAATTCATATTGATTTTGATTTGCGACTGAATGTTTTTTGGTTGATATTAGTCTGATTTTTGGTATAACCTAGAGCTTAACCAAGAAACAAAAAATATAAAGTACGTACCCGAATCCACGGGACTAGTAGTGTTCGCAGTAAAATGAGATTCACTCGACGGAATACTTGTAACGGAATCCACACAATCGGAGGAGCCCTGTTCCTCGTCGTCATCAGACATTGGTACTACAATGAATATTGAGGAAGCACCCGCGAAACGTTTTTTTGACATAATCTTGAACAAAATCTTCGATACATCGAGTTCACTCGGCAACTGGTTGAACAGCACAACGGGATCTTTTGTTTCAGAGTTCTCCTTCCATTTCTCCATGTTTTTATTTCCAAAGTTAGCTTCTAAATGAGACATTCTTAAGATAGTATATTGTTGTGGAACCACTGCTCCAATATTTCTTATTACATTCCGTTCCCCAAATATTGCGGGGTCGTCGATTGCATCGTCACTGTCGAAAATAAAAACGCATAATTGTAGAGATACACATCAAAATTGTCTAAGTGCAGGATAATTAAAAAAAAAATTGCTAGGGCATGAATAAAAAATGTATGTATAGATTGATTAAATAAAATGCTTTCATATGTATTGATCGTCGAAGTACCCTCTGCTTTTGCATTACTAAGGGCCGATTTTTCAATCCTCAGATAAAAGTACCAATAGCTAACTAGAGAGTAAAGTTATTAGACTCTTTATTCGTCGGTTAAGTGGTTGTCAATTTTTCAAATGATATTTAACCAAGCAATAACTAACCGACCGAATATCTCATCTGTGAAAACGCTAACTTCAGGGAGGTGAAACAAATATACAGAATAAGCGAATGTTAGAACGGGACGGACTAAACGTGATTCAAACAGATGGCAGCGTCGTCATTTCACTTTTCAAAACGTTACGAGGTTGTAAGTTTGACTGTGTGGTGTTTTTATTTGTGATTTCTGAATTGATAATAATGGAAAACAAAAAGAGGGAGCGTTCAGCAAACTTTAATAATGCTGAGGTTCAATTATTTGTGAGTTTAGTAGAGAGGTTTAAGAAAATAATATAAAATTAAAAGACAACACAAATACACTGGTTTCTGAAACAAAATGTATTTTTTTAGTAGGTAAGGTACCGTGCTTATTTAATTACGTTGTTCAAGTCAATACCAATAAACATATGTGTTCAAGCTTATAAAAACTGATCTTTGTGTCTTGCTCTTGATTTTATCTTTTACCAACAACAGCAAATATTGCACTGATACTTTGGTAAGTCTGAATCGACGATGGAATTCTGTTGAATCCCACGCGTTAAACTGTTCGACCCTCGGTCTTACAATTCTTTCTTTTCTTTCACTTGGATTAACATATTCATTTATTATGGCTTCTTCCTCAATTGCCATGTCGTTAATACTATCTAAAATATCCATTTCTTAATATTTATTATAAACCACGAAGACTAGCCTCAAATTTAGTAACGTCAAAGTCATTTAACAATGGAATAAGCGGTTAACTGGCCGTCAAAGAGGCAAATAGATTTATTCCTCAGTTAAGTGAATTATTCGACCAATAAAGCCTATCTGACGATTGAACAACAGACTTTTTTGCTATCTATCGAATAAACCCTATCTGTCTGTTTAACTGAGGATTGAAAAATCGGCCCTAAGTAATATGTAAGTACCTACTTTTCGCAATTTTGCTTATGCAGGATTTTTCACCTTAGTTAACTTTACACCTTAGTTACTGACATTCATTTCATGAAAAGATAAAAATAGAGGGTTTTATTGCGTAAAATAAACAATCAGTTTTCTATATTTTCGCTGTTATTACGTTTAATTCAATTGCAGCGATCTAGCATACTCAATACAAGTTCATCCAAATCACGTGGTGGAATGGCAGCCCACCTTCATTGTTACAGGCGAAAAAGTTTTGTTCAGGTGTGTACGGCATCCATATTTGGCAGAACTCTTCTTTGAAGCATATCCCATGCGTGCTCAATGTCAATCAAATTTGGCGACGGCCATGGTAGGACATTGATAACTGCTGCGATTGCCAAAGCACATTGCCGAAAACCAGCTTCCAAAATTCCTACAGCTCTGATAATTTCTTCTCTGCACAAATGTCGCCTTCTCTCCATAATAACGTTCTTTTGTATTGATTCTACTCTGAAGTATGGCAGAAATTTTACTAATTTGGTCTCAAACCCGTTGCAGGATTGCAGACTTAACCGATCAGATCTTCATCTTTTGGCCGGTTCAACGCCTTATACGAACCCGCATTAATGGAAGTTAATGAATTGACGAACTACCAGAATATTAATAACATGACTGTTTTGCATTCTAACAAATCAGGTATTTATGTGTGAATAAAACATTGTAGGTGAATAAGTTGATATAAAATTGCCTTTAGAAAATTTACATCAGCTTAATCATACATAGTTAAAACTTACCGAATTATCCATAGCTTTATAACTAATGTCTCTAGCAGTCGCCAGCATGTTTTTTTCTAATCAAAAAGGACGCTTGGCGCGAAGCTATCAATGTCATAGTGTCTTTAGTTTACCAGCCAGAAAACAGCTGGTGAGCTGACACTGTGTTGACGACCTATTTGGTATCAGCTGGTGGTAAACACAAACGCTATGATGAATTAATTATACAACTGTTCTAAAAAATAAATAAGTTTTATTGCAATTACAATAACACCTGTCTATGTATGTAAAAATAATATAAATTTCCTTAAAATCAAAGTAAGGAAACAAACAAATAACTGTGAGTTAATCCTATATCAAAAGCAAAAAATTCACATTCGATTTGGTATTATCAACTAAACAGTTGATAATACCAAATCAAATGTGGTGGTGGTGGTGGTTTTAGTCCAGTAAATACTGGCCTAAAACTAAAAACGTAGAATAAGACTAAAAGAATACTGTTTTTATTTCATATTTTGATTCCTTTCAACTTTCTGCAATCTACACTTGAGACAGTCCCGTCTGCACTAATCCTAATTTTAGACCTTTCTATGAAAGTTATATATGTGTTGGAAAGGGCAGACACGATGGTCTGGGTGTTTCCGCAACAATAAACCTGACTGTCTGTGTGTATTAAGATCTGTCTTTGAGCCAAACCTTGGCCACAGAGGAATCTCATCTTCCGTAGTAATTATATTCTCAGGGCAATTTTCTAATACTGTGAGATCATAATTCTTACGACCTGAGTCCAGCAAGAGTATTAAAGTTGTGAGCCAAGCGATTTCATTTCATTAGGTAGTATTTAAGCTACTCATATGTCGTCTCAACTTGTTGTTAATCTATTTAAGCTTACTGTATTACCTGGACAATAAATATTTTCTATTTCTATTTCTATTTCTAGTTAATCTTTTAACAAAATTACAATTTTCTATTGGTAGCTTTTTATATAATATATCTAACGGGGAATATTCCAGTGCGACAGCTTGAGTCCACTTTGGTATTGCTTAGCCCTGAATCCTCTAAGCACACTGCTGGAGGATTCAGGTTTAGGCTATCGGCTGAGGAGAGGTGGTGAGGTTATGTCTCACCTCCTATACATGGATAACCTTAAACTATTTTTCCCCCAACAAAATGCAACTGATGGAGCTCCATCAGTTCATGGCTCTACTAAAAGTTTCAGTTACCTTAAGTAGCTACTTAAGGTAACTGAAACTTTTAGTAGAGCCATCAGGATGGAATTTGGTGTGGACAAATGTGCAGTCATCCATGTAAAGCGTGGTGAGATTATGGAGTAATACAAATCATCGAAGAAAGACTTGCACCTTGTCTTTATTGACCTAGAGAAAGCCTTTGACCGAGTGTCGCGGCAATTGATCTAGCAAACACTCAGAGCACAAAATATTCCCGAGTACTATGTTCAGCTTGTCCAGGATCTGTACACAAACATCAATACCAAGTTGTCACTTCTGCTGGCACGAGTAATCTATTTGAGTTGGGAGTAGGTGGACATCAGGGGTCAGACATCAGCCTTCTGCTATTCAATATAGTCATTGACTACGGCACGAAACAGAACGAAATGATAACAGAATCAATACAGGCTGGCTTAAATGGAGATCACTCGCTGGCGTACTTTGCGACGCGAAAATGCCCGTTAAGACCAAGGGTATGGTGTACAAAGAATGCTCGGGAGGCTGGCCCATAAAGAAGTCTGACACCCAGAGGCTGCATGTCAGTGAAGTGAACATGCTCCGCTGGTTGGTAGAAGTTACCCGCCTCGATAAAGTGCGAAATGAGTTCATCTGGGGTTCATTTAAGGTCGCAGATATTAGCCAAAAGCTCCGAGAAAATCGCCTACGTTGGTACGGCCATGTGACCCGCAAAGTGATGGCCATTGAAGAGGGCAAGAGTGGCAGAGGACGCCCCCCAACAACCTGGTTTCGAACCATATCAGAGGACATGAAGACGTTAGGTATACGCCCAGAAACAGCTCAGCACCGCCAAAAATGGCGAAATTGTATTAGGGGGCCGAGCCGGTAGAGACATGGCAAGAAGAGAAGAAACTCTATACCATGTACACTTAAAGAAAGTTCACAATAAGTGTCGGATGTTGTTGGATTTCTAAAAAAATGAGACTTGGAAAGTGTCGGATCAATTTTTTGTTGTTCCTGCTCTACCAGGAAGGCCTCTAGCAGATCAATATCTACCCGGATTAGCCGCTAGTAGTAGCAAGTTGGTTAAAAACTACTACATATAAACCCCGCTTTTTGAATAAGTACATGTCTGAACTTGTCTGACCTACATGTAAAGTTGCGCGTTTTGTTGGATGATGCTATCCTTATCCTCCAAAGATGAAGAAAATGATGACAATGGGTCATTAGGTGTCGTATTATTTGAGTGCCGAACTCCAACCAAAGATTAAACATCCGAACTTTGCTTACTTCAAATACTTACCCGTACAATTTCGTCTGGATTCATCTTGAAACAGTAATTCGCAACGGAGAAACACGACACGTATACTAAACTGACACTGTGTGTTCATTTCATTCGATAAATTCTTTTTTTATTTTTCAATTCTTTTTTCATGTTTTTCCGGCAAAATTTACCAACGCTATGAAATTGACAGCTTCGCGCCAAGCGTCCTTCTTAATTAGAAAAAGCCTGAAAAGGGCGCCTGCTGGTGAGAGAGGGAGAGAGAGACTGGTATAAATCATGGATAATTAGGTAAGTTTTAACCATAGTTATCATTATGAAGGCAAATCATCAGCTTCTTCACCTAGCAACACTGTGTGTTTTAGAAAACACATAATAATACTTAACTAGTCACATTTACAGCTTTATAGCTTCTAACGTACTAACAATCAAGCGAAATCGTAATTTTAAGAAATATTCTTTTTGATGAGATCTTTCTACTGTTACATATTTTAAAGCTTGTGGTCGTCACGTAATTTCGCCTAATCTCCATTGATTAAGTGCAAGTGCTTTAATTCCTCTTTATTCTTCATGGATACCTTTTATATAAATGTTGTAATGAGCCATGAAGATAAAAACGGATAACATTTTTGTAGCGTTACTGTACTTTACATAATACGCAAAAGGCTCCTAAGTCGTAGGACGATTTACTAATAAGACATTTTGGTAATGTGTCGTTTTAATTCAAGTGGTTTTGCTATTAAGACGGCGGCATTATTTTGGTTGATATTGGAGGCATTTTTTTTGTAAGACTTAAATATCAGAAAATATTTAATATTTGTTATTGGTGACTCACACTCGGTTTCTAAATAGAGAACATGAAGTGAGAAAATATCAATCTCTGCTTTGGAACTTCTTAATTCCTTATGGTGACTCCTTCAATGCGAAAATCATAAAATCTTACGTTTTTAGCAAAGATATATGATTTTATTCATAATTCGGGTATTAGTTACCTGGTTGTTGGTCCGTCCAGAGAGGTAATACTCAATAGGTCGTTAGTAGACTCGTAGCCCGAGTATTGAGCGGAGCTGGACGAGGTGCTGCTGTCTATACCCGAAATTAAACTGATTGAATCCATGCTGTTGCTTGTACTTGTGCTTAATGACATGTCATTTTTCATAATGAGAATAGTTTCATAACTGCTTGCAGAATTAGGTTTTGAAGTTGGCCTTCTGTAAACATCATCTGATGATTGAAAAGCTCTTAAACTTTCCAGAATCCTCTCCGATTTACTGGCTCTGCCTTGGTATTGTGCTATACTACTCAGCGCGTGAATTTTTTCGCTTTGAATGCGATATGGTCTTGTACTATAACTCATATCAGAACTGCTAGGTGCTGCTACTGAAGGTGATTGAGCTTCTGGGAGGGGTATAACTGGGTTATTTAGTGGTCTCAGATTTTGTTCTTTTTGTTCTGGTGTCTTGCCTTTCAGTGGTGTTAATAATCCTTTCGCTTTTTCACGAGACATTTGCTTCGAAGGCGCCAGGAGCGGTGGAGCCACACTCGAAGAATAACGACTACCTGCCGCTATTTTGGCTACGAGAGACTTTTTTGAAGGCGTCCGTCCTTCAGGTAACGGAATTTCCAAATGATGTAAACCTTTTAATATATTTTCTTTCTCTGCAGGTGTTTTACCTTCTAAAGGAGCGATAATACCTGCAGCGTAAGCCTTACGTATCTTTGCCTTTTCGGTTGTATTTTTAGGTGACAATGGTAGCTTAAGCTGTTTTCTAATTTTGTCTATGAAAGCTTTTTCTGATGCCGTCTTCCCTTCAGGTAATGGTAATCTTAACTTTGCCATTTCGTTCAAAATTTTATTTTTATTTGCTGCCGTCTTACCACCTAATACTTTATCCCTTGCAATAGGGGCCACAGATTTTTCGAATTCGCCAAGCTTTCTCTCCTCTTGTAGTTTATGACTGCAAAGTACGCAACAACAATTGTCACAATTTTGCGCTTTGTAACAATCGTACAAACTCTTCATCACTTCAAACATAGCGTCAGAGTTACAAGAACAACAACAACTGTCTTCTACAGCGCCTAGTTGACACCTGTATATTTTCCATTTCGTTTGGCTGGGATAGCTATATAGGTTCATGAATAAATTGTCGAACCGATGTTCAGAAACTGCATTGGCAATAAACTTAGATTGAAAAGTGCTCTGCTTGTATTTATTTTGTTTTGTATCCTTTCCATAGCCGCTTCTGTTTTGTGGCGGGATCTGCCTTGTACATTTGTTAAGTTCAGGCATGCTCGAGGGTTTGGTGATCGAACCTTGCTTCATGTATTTGCTAAATCTTGATAAATAAAAATCTATTGCTGGGTGTTGAGCATGTTCGAATGCATTGTGCTTTTTGCGTTTCTTCCACCTCTTCTTATTAACAATTATACTCACGTTTTCGATGCCATGACATGGGCTGTTTTCTTGATGAATATGACAGTGGTCATGCAGCAAGCGTTCATAATATAAAATAATGGTGTCCAAAGCTCTCATATTTATTTATTTCACTTTTACGAATCTTGACAAAAAGCTGTACAGCGTTATAAAAAAAAAAAATTTTATTAAGAGTTCTTCGTTTTACATCAGTATGCCATAATACTTGTTTGGCAATTGCTTTGTTTGGCGGTCACCGGGTGATCATTACTATGATTTTGACTTTGGATGTACTTTCTTGGAATAAATGGTGTATCTAGGCTGAAAAAGACACTCAGATGTTTTATTATCGATAACTGTGAGCTCATGATCAAATGCTCATACACAAAACCAAGCGTGACAATTAAATCAACACCTAGTAAAAAGTATTAAAAAAAATCATCAAAAGTGTCGTTTTCATGGTTTTTGAGGGTGATAAAATATAAATGTTTTAAAATGTTTTGACACCCTTGGTATCCATAAATCCTGGTACCCATAACGAAAAATTGTAAAAAAACTTTTGCATCATCTTGAATTTACATTTTGCCGCTGTAACCATGAAAACGACAAAAACAACATCAAACCCATGAAAACAACACCCATGACGTGAAATGTTTTCGTCATGGGTGTCGTTTTCATGGTTTTAGAGGGTATGAAAGCTGTTAGAACTGTATAAACCAAACGATTTGAATATGCTGTTTTAGTACTTGAGAAATCCGTTCAAGTTGGCGCCACTATCTATGCCATCTTTGTAATTTTTTCTTTAGTCTCAATGATACCTTCTTGTCGTTGCCATTGTTACACAAAGACTGTTTCTAATTAAATCTATTATTATAAATTAAATCCTGTGTTATTTCATCCATATTCCAACAGGTTATGGGCTTAGGATACGTGATAATTAAAAGTACGTGAGTAGTTTCTTCGTTGAAATAATTAAATACGAGATGCTGAACTAATAAATATCCAACAAAAGCCGATAGTGAGTTCAAAATAGCAATACAAAGCGGTGGCTAAGAACTTTAAAATTTTCATCGCTGGTGTCACTTCCATGGTTTTCGAGGGTGATAAAGCCGATAATGTAGCCAAAATTAAATAAAATAAAATAAAAATAAAAAGTTGGAAATTTCGCAGCCACTTTGAATTTACATTCAATAATTCCAAGATGGCAGATGCAAGGTTTTTTTGCCATGTGTGTCCTTTTCATAATTTTCGAGGGTGCTGTGGCGATTGAGGTTAAGTAATAACAGCCGCACAAGTCCATCGGTCAGATTAAGCTACGCTTGCCACGGTTGGTCCGTGAAACATCTTTACATACCAAGAAAATTTTAAATCAGAAAGATTAATTTGTTTAATAGCCCGTAATTAACAACACAATGGAAATTTTCCGCTGCCCAACTTTAAAAGTTTAGATCAAAAGCTCAAAAACTCAATATGTACACTGTACAGACAAAAACAAATGTTTGAATAAAATCTACTAGTAAAGGAATAACAAAAAAATAAGTTTTGCATGCACTGCGTACAGGCTAGTGGGTTACATCGAGTAGAGCAAAGTTTTTATTTGTAAATCGGCCAAGTACATTTCGGACTATGTACACACGGCTACACGTCAAGCTATACATTTCCAGTATAAACTGATCTCGCATTATATAGGGTTTCCTTACAGTGCGAATTCAGCGTAAACTGGAAACGTATAGCTTGATGGCCGTGCGAACAATGGAGGGTTCTAAGTTGGGATGAATTTATACCAAGAACAAACTTACCTTAGTAGTTGAAAAAATATTCTCCCATGCATCGATACAGGTCACGGTTAATTTTTCAACTGCAAATGTAAGTTTGTAATCGCAAAAAAAAATATTCAGGGTCAGTTTGATTTATTCGCGAGAATCACAATTACTTACGTCGCAAAAATGGGTATTTTTTTTATAAATATTAATTTTAACTTGATACCGACTCCACGCGTTCCTGAGAAAGTGAGTATTACAATACGGAGAGACAACACAGTGCTCCTAAAAGGTTTTTTTTTTGTTGGGGAATTATTAAATAACTTCTCCCGGTCTGGGTGGAGCTACGTTTTTCATTTTGAGTTAGGAACCCAAAAATTACAGGAAAGGCCGCAATTGTTCAGTTAGTAGAAACTGCACGCTTGCAAAACGCGAGTTTTGCAATTGAACCACCAATTGGAAGAAATAAACGCCACTTTTTGACATATTCAGTTTTCTACACTTTTACATTCTTTAGACGTAGCGCTTGATTGTGACTTCGAAGACAGGAACAAAAACCATTCATGCGACCATAAAAATAATTAGTTGGAAGAAGGAAACAAGTCTTTAATTTATTCCCTTCCAACTCCAACTGTACGAGTACAGAAATAGTGTTTCTTTTTGCCTGTTTTTTTTTAAGTATACATCTTAAACGTGCTAAAAAGTTTTATAATAAACAGAAATAAATTTTGGCCTTGTATCAGGAAAGTGAAAATGTAGGAGCCATTATTTTTGATTACATGCAAAATCTACCCATTCCTAAGATCCCAGTTCAAGAGATATGGCTGATGTGTTTTGTATTCACGATTTAGAGATGAACTCAGCTGATTTCTACACTTACCATGAGGGTGAAGCTAAACGGACCCCGGATAAGTATGCAGTTTATTATGGAAAACGATACTGAACATGGATCCCTCTATCAAAGAACTATACGTTTTTAGCGATGCTGGCGGGGGACAAAAGAGAAATAACACCCTTTTAAGATTCTTTATCACTCTTGTTGCAATGAATCGTTTTGGGAAAATATATCAATACTTTCCTATGCGTAGCCATTCGTTTTTACCGTGTAACAGAAATTTCGGGACCGCTAAAAGACTCATTAGGAGAATTGACAGAATTTACGTTCCAAATGAATATAGATAATAGTTTTATTTTGGCAGCAAAAATCAGGGGTTTTTCAGTTAAACACGTTACTTCTAACGACATACTTGATTTTAAAAACTCATGGCAGCTATGTTTCAAGAAAAGTTGTAAGTTATTAGCAGAGATCGGATATTCGGATGCATATTTACTTAAAGATAATTTTTAACTATGAAAGTATGGAAGCGACTATATAAATTATTTGTAATATTTTTTTAAAAACCCCGGGATTCTTGACTGCATAACTATTCAAATGTGTATTAATTTAAAATTAATGTTTAACCGGATACAAATATGTATATGTACTGGAAGAGGGGTGGTTTGTATTAGTTAAAACAAAAAATAAACAAATTACTTACCTAAATTAAGACTGTCGATACAAAAGCGCATTCCATGTTAGCCAATATCTCAAGTTTAGGTGAATATGCATCTGAATATCCGATCTCTGGTTATTAGACAAGGCAACAACATTCAAGATTTCGCAATATAGAAGCTTTGAGTATAGTTCAGGTCAGGTTACTTGACATGTTCCGAATTTATCGTTGGTTTCGTTAAATCTACATTTTCGCTCCAAACACCTTCTACAAACCCGAAAATACCACAAACTCACTCACCAAATACACAGCTTGTAGACATGGCTCAGAAGTGAGATTGGCCTATAATTCTTAAGCAGGGTGTTGTCGCCCTTCTTGAAGGAGTGTACCACCACACCTCTGTTCCATGCCTGTGGCGTATTGCTCTCGAGTTTGACGGAATCGAACAGCTTCTCGAGGGCCTTAAGAACGGGTGTTCCACCGGCCTTTAGGAGTTTGGCCGTAATTCCGTCATCACCCGGCGCCTTGTTGTTTTTAAGCTACTTCAGAACCATCCTAATCTCGTACAAGCTGACGTCCGGAATGTCTTCGGTGTAGTGTCGGGTCAATCTAGCCCTTGGTTCGTTTGCCAGATTCATAACGGGGTTACTGGTTGATGTGTATAAGTGTCTATCGAACTTCTCGATCTCTCTTAACAGCTCAGGTTTGGCGGATACGATTCTGCCATCGTCGGTCTTCGGTTTCGGAAGCTGGCTCTGCCCAATAGATAGATCTCTTGCAAAAACCTTAGAGCCCTTGTTCTGCTCTATGGCATCCATAAAACGCTCCGTATTAAATCAGCGAAGGTCACTTTTCAAGGACTTAGAGATCCGTCTATTGAGCCGCCGGTATTGGAGCGCACGTCTGAAGACTGCAGTATCATTTCTCGCCTCTCCTCCATGAGCTGTAATGTAAGATCAGAGCGTTTTGTTTCCTATTTGTACGGCTGGTCTTGAAAATATCAGACCCGACCGCATGGACAGTTTCCACGAACCCATCGTTATAATCGTCCGAGTTCGGGCTGAAAGCTCTCGGGGTTCGGGATTTGGATCAGTGCTGAACGGAGCGTTGACTTCATCAGCCGACATCTTTCCAGCTTGATATTCAGATTTAATGTGCCTCTTACCATGCGGTGATCACTTCCGGTTTTCACCGCGTTGATCACAGAGACATAATTGAATATTTGCTTTTCCGTCGACATAATGAAGTCAATTAAACCATCAGGGCTCTGCCAGGTCCACTTTCTGATCTCACGCTTTCTGAAGGTGTACATCATAAAGAGGCCTTCTTTCTCCATAAAACTGACCAGTAAGTTGCCCTGGTGGTTCCGACGTCTAAATCCAAATTACCCCACTCGCAGCTGACCATCTCCTCGTTTGTCCAGTTTCGCGTTGAAGTCCCCCATGAGAACGGTAAAGTAAGTTTTAGAGTCATGCATGGCTCAGGAAATGTCCTCATACATGGTCTCTACCTCATCGTCAGGGCGTGTCGAGGTCGGGGAGTAAACCTGTACGACCTTCAACGAATGTCTTGCGGATACTCTCAGTATAAGGTACGCCATCCTGGTCGACACACTCTCGATCGTCACCACGTTGCGTACAAGAGACTTATGGACAATAAACCCACACCACCTTGGGGCAGCTGATCGCCCTCCCAGAAATAGAGCAAGTTACCGGATTTGAGGATTATCGCGTCCTCCCCCTCTCTTCGGACTTCAGATAATCCTACTATATCCCACCGTAACATGCTCAATTCTTCCTTCAGTTCGGGATCTTCTCGTTGGTCCGGAGTGTACGCGTGTTGTACGTTGCCAGGTCCAGTTTTCGGTGGTTGTGGTAGCCAGACCTATTCCGGAGATTCTTAGCACCCCTTGCCTCGCCATAGCCTTGACTGCTGCCGTAGCAAAAGGGTAAGCGCGCAGCCGGGTACTAGGGGCCGTTTCATATTTGTGCTTGCCATTTTTGAGGGGATTTGCCATAATCGCCACGCTTGGCAGGCGGGTTGGCGATCGCAGTATGGTGATAAAATGCATAGAGAACGCTACTGCCCATTCTCTAGTAGCTCCCTTAGTCGCCTCCTTCGACACCCACGGGAAAAAACGGGATGGTGCTATTCTTTACGTCCGGCACCACACGGAACTACTGTACTCCATTTGAAATATGATTAAACATTTAAATAAACCTTTTTTACAGTCCGTGTAACCGGTTGACGTGTGACTTCTATACCGTAGGCATAAATAAGGATAGCATTAAAAGCAAAAAAGTGGTTACAATACCAACTGACTGCAGATACCATTTATCATACTGCCAACGCAATATAAGTAAAAATCAGTTGAACGGACTGTAAAAAAGGCTTATTTAAATGTCTAATCTTATTTTAAACGGAGTTCAACTAATCTGTAATTCAGGATCCTCCTATCACGGACACCTTTCTCTATTTTTGATTGTGCATTCTACTAACCAGTGCCTGTAATATGATACTGAGATTAGATTAATAAAGAGTTTATGATAATTTTGAAGCGTCTATGAATCGTCTCAGTGGACGTAATTTTGAACACCAACTGCGCCCATAAGACGACCCACTGACCCTACAACACCTTATTATCTAAACATGCATTCTATGGGATTATAGCATCTCGTAAATTTAATATTACACTTACCTGTCATATCCTTAAATATAAACTGTGTTTGAAATCTCTTGCCAATTCACTTATTAATAATTTAAGGTAGTTGGGGTGTGTTTCATGGTCATTTAATATTTTTTTTATAAAATTATTTACGTTAGAAAATGTTACTGTACAAATTTACCAATAACTGTCATTTCAAACGTCAATTGTGATAAGATGTCAACAACAAATATCACTAAGCATGGAATTAGTATAATTTACCATGGACTTAGCATGTAACATCGACATGTGACTGATGCGTATGTACGACATCGTATGATGCACAGGTATGATGGTACATACTGAAAACCTCAAAACGAGTATACATGGACAAGAGTTAATTTGATTGCCTACAGTTTGTTTTACATAATACGGTCACGACAATCAGAGAAGTCTAAGATCAAGCCCTCGAGGTTTGCCAACGAGATGCCGAGCATGCCGCCATGGAGAGCAGTATCCCGGGAGTTTGAATTTTGGACCTTATGAGGAACACAACACTGTGTGCCAAAACTAAGACCACGGCGTTTACGTAGAAAGCCGCTGTGGCGTCACGTATTGTGAATTTGTGTACGCACCTTATTACGTAGCGTCGCCTGTACCATGTTTAGTTTGTATACATTTTTGCGTTAGTTTGTTAAGTGGCAACACTAAGCTACGTTCAGGGCGCTACCCTTAGGCGCTACCCCATAGAGGAGAGTAAATCGGGCGCTACCCTTAGCATCCCGTATATTTACTCTCTTCTATGGTCTCGCTCTTGGTTGTCAACCATCACGGGACACGGACTAGATTTTAAATCATTAGTTTATTCTGTCCCAACTAGTTTAATTCGTTTCTTATCTGTGTTAACGTGTGTACCTAGCTAATTCTAAACTGTAAGACGTGTGTAACAATATACTCGTATAATACTACTATCAACAAGTTGGAGTTTCACTTCCGGTCTTCGACCACAACTTCACCTCCAAACAACTTAAGAGGACACACGTAGAATACCTTTCACCTACGTCCCCAAACCGCTAAGCTTAAATGGGACTAACCCGAAAAGTTTACCACATGTCAAGTGACGCACGCAGCAAACTGTCACTCAAGTGCAAGTTGCAGACTTACACAGCGTGCATAAGGCCCATCATGACGTATGCGTGTGCAGTCTTTGCACACGCAAAACCCCGATTCATCCATAGGATGCAGACCCACCAGAACCGATCCCTCCGGCAAGCCACAGGCGCCCCATGGTTCGTTCGGAACGAGATCCTCCATCTCGTTCTGAAAATCCCCACGGTCAGTCAGTTCATGAAACGCAACACGAAGCGTTTCTTCTATAACGCCGAGAAACACCGCAATCCCTTGATTGTGAAGGCCGCCACTTATGTCTCCAGTAGGATTCGCTCTGCCCGACGGCCGAGACATGTCCTCTCCGACCCAGACGACTCCATTACTCTCCTCCAGGAAAGCAGGAAAGCAATAGAGCCACCAGTACAGTTCGAACACACCGCACACAACCGTCATTCCGACCTCGCCGCCGAGGTCCTCGCGCCCTGCGATGACCCCGAGTAACGACGCATAACGTCCAGACCCCCGACCGTCCCTTGCTCGTTGAAACGCCAGCCCGCGCCGCAGCTGAGCCAGTAGAGTTAAATTCCCCGTCTAATAATAATAATGCCAATATTTTGATCCAACCTGTCCCCACTTGCTGTCCCCCTACCAGTGACGCCCTGAGCCGAGGCCCGAACCCCGCAGGGGGTGCCCTCAGGGTGCAATCGCCTAGTAATTTAAGTTGTTTTAAGCACTGACTGGAGGCGTTAAGTTTTTCCTAATGGCAGCCCCAGGAAAGCCCGGTTAAGCAGTCACGGCCTCTCAAGGCCAATTGCGAGATACCCGACAAAAAAAAAGAAGTTATCGAGTCAGTTGCTCGGTAGATGTTCAGTTGGTTAGTCCTAGTGCCGTTGCTGTGTGGAATAGATCGACCAGATGTCATGTAAGTTAAGTAATTCATAGCAACGTAAGAGATTTATTGATGAAATACTTCAATACTGTTTCCATGAAGTTTCTTGTCCTTCTTCTCCATGAAGATCTAGTTTTGGAACGGACAACTAGCTTTATGATTAAATACTGCCTAATTGTAATAAATGTCTAGTCTTGTCTTTCTGTGCTTTACTTCATGAAATCCTTTGCTTGCAAACCATATTCATAAGAACATTCATATACAGTAAATAAGCAATAACCATTCTGACATTCAAACCTTCATATTTGTTTTATATAAATACACTTATTTTATTTAACTTAATTTGTTGACACTTGCAAGTCTACTAAATCATTCGACAGGCCGCGCCGAATTACGTTAGTTGGCACTCTTACAAGTATGCCAAGCGACTATGGTGTTTTTATCTTATAGCATGGTGCCTACAGCTATAGCCACAAAGCCGGTAATAGCTTATCGTCTTATTACAATATAAAATTGATGCCATTCGATAGGCCGCGCCGAATTACGTTAGATGGAACTCTTACTTGTATGTAAAGTGACTATGGTGTTTTTAGCTTATAGCATGGTGCCTACAGCTATAGCCACATAGTCGGTAATAGCTGACTGTCTTATTTTTCCAATTTCTTAACAACCTATCCCTAATACCAATCATTTCCATCATCTAAGGTTTACTTTTCTTAGTACCAATACTTGGATTTTCGCTTCATTATAAACAGGAAAAGTTTTTATTCAGTGCGCAAACTTTAACCATGAATTCAGCATATCATTCTAGACCGCCCCGCGCAGAAATTTTTTGTGGGTTGTGCAAAAAAAATCAGCTGTTTCACAGAAAAGTGCAATACCTACGCTACGAGGTCAAAATGTATGGAACAGCTGAATTTCAGCTGTAGCATCAACGTCATTTATAAATGGAATAAGCGGTTATCTGGCCGTCAGAGACAAATAGATTTATTCCTCAGATAAACGAATTATTCCACGAAAGCCTAATTTTAACCGACTTTAAAAAGGAGGAGGTTCTCAATTCTTCGGAAACTTTTTTTTGTTTTACTTTTTTATATATGTTTTGTAAATATAACTTATATTTCACAAAACACAATTATATTCATGTGAGTAAATAAGCAAGTCAACAAATGACCTAGGTTGTAATGAATACGTTAACATTCGATCAATACCTAGGTAACTACAAGTACTATAGATAATTAGTTAGTAAGTTAGATACGCATAAACGAATACCGTTAATGCACTATCCAGGGGGGCTACTCTCTAACTCCGTCAACGAAAATACGGGCCCGTCCGAAAATAGTTCGAAACTTCTAAGTGACTCCTACAGCTGATTAATTAACTTTTTTGGACGGGTAAAACCATATAGGGAGTAGGGACAGCTGTCAAATCGTGTAGTAATTCATTCTTAGTTTGGGCCCCAAACTAATCATTGGTCCGTAAGTGATACGGAGTAGGAAACGCCAGTAACTTGGACCGAGATTACGGATTTCGTGCTTAGAGAGCAGGCCCCCAAAATGCAGGCATCCTTTCGTTAAGAAATGTTCTCTTTTCTAGCATTCTCAATAATCAGAACTTCAGAGGTAACTAAACCCTTCTCGTTGGCACAGAAAAAGTCGTAACTTGCTCAAAGCCATACAATTTCATACAATTCAGAGTTAAATAGTTCGGATTTACGAAAGCCTTAATTCAGGATAATGTAATACTAACGTAAGTAAGATAATAATTAAACAAGTATATATTTACCAGTAATTATTTCGAAATGGTCAGTAATAATTACTGATAAAGGTAAGACAGCAATTGCGGAACTCTTACCGGGTGACAGTATTAAAGTGAGTTAGGTGTTGCTACGCGTCTGTGTTTTGGTCAGTACGATTTTTGACGTAGACAATAGGGTATTTTACTCCATAAGAGAAAATTAAAAAATATATTATTGAGATAGCTTAGCTTAGGCAAAAAGCAGTCGGAAAATGTTAGTTTTCGTTCATGAAATAACAAAATACATTTTAAAATTCAATTCAATGATTTAATTTTTTTTAATCTGTTTTTGAACACCATGAAATAGTAGCTGCCATGTTATAACGTCATACCGCTGAACAAACTAATCAACTGAACAACTTTGTAGTTTTTTTATTTTCGTAATCAAAGTAATTTTTATTGAAATAATATCTTACATTCCGAAACATCAAACTAACGATAAGTAGAATAATAACTATTTTTTTTTAATTATAAACAATTATCATACAAAATATCACTGCATTTGTTTACTTCGCAAACTGACGTCATACCCACCACCGACTAATATGGCGTCCACTGCGTCCAGCGTTTTTGTCAAATTAAAATGGGGTCTTATTGCACTAATCGATTAAATAAAAAAAAATTTATTTTTTGTGGTTTATTAGCATTTTAGAATCGAATTAAGACACTTTTCAATAATGGGTGTAATACCCTACTGCATGACGCCATCTATTCAGAGTTGCACCTTCTCTATTTCGTCACAACTATAAACTTTCAACTCTACATAGTGTTTACAATTGAACGTTTGACGTGAATGTCCATTGGCGAGTCTTCTACTAATGTAGGATTGTAGCTGCGGAATAGGTTTACCCGGGGCTGAAGGCTCTTCCACACTCCCGAAGATATCATGAACCGTTGCCGTCTTCGGAGCGATTGGCTTGATAACTGGCTTCTTCTTACCCCATGATGAAGACTGCGAACACATACGGGCAGGGCTCGCTCGTGAGGTACCTACTCGGTGCCAACAGCGAGCATGACGGGGAAGCCGCTTGTTTCCTTTTCTTGATCTCTTCTCAGGTTCACGCAGCTGAATTTCGTCGTCGCATGGGAACAACGCTTCAGCATTTACTTGGTGGAACCTGAAAAATAAAATGGATATGATTAAAATTTCAATCAATAACGGGAGGCTTGCTTTTTGCAAACATTATTTACTAATATGTTCTGTAACATATTGTCATAAAAGAACTTCAATGTGAAACAATAGAAAACAAGGAAACTATAAATTATATTAGATAGTTACGCATAATGTGACAAAAAACAGTATAACTATAATGACTATAATGAGCCACTTGTTTAAATTAGAGTTAATACATTGTTTACGCACGCGCCCTTCGTAGTTTTTATTGTTGTTATTGTTTTGAGAATATTTTGATAAGTCTTGTTTTGTTTGTAATAGGAATAGGATACGTTATTATTAGTTGTAGATTAGTTACTGTGTTGTGACTAGTGATGTGCCGGATCGTTAGAAATGTAGATCCGCAGATACGCATCCGGATACGGATAATTGGCGTCAGGGTCCGCTGATACGGATATTAACTTTCTTACTCAATCGGTGTAGGTGCGCGTGACCTTGAAACGATAGTTGACGCCACTTCACGCTTTGCGTGACAAAACATGTTTCGACTTGCTTTGCGCGGGTCTTTCTTTTGTTTTGTTATTAGTTTAGTGTGACACTGGACAATATACTTGATGATATCCCACCCAAAAAAAAGGTGTAAAAAGAATAGCCATAAAATGTCTTTCATCGCATGCGCTGCGGAAAGTATTGATGATAGACCAAAAAAAATGTTCTACAATATTATAGAACATATCAATATCTACAAAAAAAATGCGAGACCATATGTCCAACTATTGTAGTTATCTCACTATTACTACTTTTTTACATTTTAAAAGTTGATAGAAATGCCGATCAAAATCAGACCATGTTATCCATACCTTTGTATTAATTCTTATCCAAATAAATTATTTCGTATACAAGACTGTTTTAATACCTGTTGATTACTTTTTGAATTATTGAAATTGGACATTCCATTCAAAAGATATCACGAAATTAAAAATGTCAATATAAACAAACAAAAAATACACGCCGACGCGCCGATGCATGCTATGGCAACTAGGAGTAAAATCAGAATTTCGTTTTTTTTTTTATTGAAAACAGCGCCATCTATCATAACGTTAAGGGAAAAAATATTCAATGATTGCAGTGTTGCTATGGCTAAATATATCTTTCCTATGCTGGGAGTTTCCTTTCCAATGAAAAAATATAAATCAAGAAATAAAATTGTGATCACATGTTATTCTTGTAGTTAATCTTGAGAAATAACAGAATACATAAATTCGACCTTATAGAGGTTGTTATTAGCAGCACAATAATACAGAAGTTATGTTTTGGTATATAAAACGTGTAAAATTTTGTTTTTGTATGGGCACACTTAAATTGCAAATGGCTGGCTGCGTGTGAGTGTTTAATTGCTCGTGCGCATTTATTTTCCTTTTGCAAATGCAATAAAGTTCTTGTTGTTTTGCAACTTATATATCTGCTATCCACGTTGAGGTCAGCTGCCGTTCGTCCGTGTTGCTGTACCGCGTTACAAATCGTTCGTTCGCTCGTGTTGTGAACACCGTATTGTAAACAATATCCAGAATTTGTGAAGTTACTGTGGACTCTACGCGTAGGCACTCTTTAGAGTTTGGACTTGTAATTATTGCGAATAGTCAAACTCAAACTCAAACTCAAAGCATTTATTTCAATTAGACCATTTAAAGGTACTTTTGAATTGTCAAAAAGTCGACCAGTTGGAAAGTTGAAGCTAGTGAACAGTGAACTTCAACCATATCACAAAATTCTTGCTGTGTACCCAAAGACTACAATAGTGTGTGTACCTGAATGTACTGTGGTTAGGAGAGACAGTTAATCGACACTACCTAAAGCATAAAGGGAGAAAAAGGAGAACACAAAATCGTGTACTAAATGTGTATTTTTTGTAATAATAAATATAATTTTATACAACTATGTATTGTTTTTTCGAATTCCTTTAAAATTCTTCCCCTAAGCGCCACATGACATATAAGTACGTACGTACCTAATACGCAACGTACAGTACAGTAGCTATATTACACAGCGACTTACCTATCTATACATACATATTTATATTCATTAGTTCCGTTAACGAAAAACTAGATGGCGCTACGTTTGACACTTCCTAATATTAAAAAAAAGTTGCGAGCTGCCTGTCTATTGCCAGTATACTATTGTAGTCTTTGCGCCGATGTAACTCCACACAACGCAGCGAGCAACGCGGCGAGAGAAGGGGGCACCGAAGTGCGGGAGAGGGGTGTGCGCATCTATGAAATAGGTAGCCACGCGCGCGGCTCATTCATACACGCGCGGTCGGATCCATAGACTACTATTTATGTCGGATCCCTACGCAGTGGACGCAAGCGACATTGAATATTTTGATTTTTTTCATAGCACATTTTTATGTTCCAGTTTAAAAGTTATTTTCAGAACTACTTATGAATTATTTTATTCAACCTTTACTGTTTATTTTTTATAGTATTCTGACACTTTTTTTATTTATCAAAAGTTCTTTTCAGAACTACCCCCTTAAACAAAATGTTGAGTCATGTACGTTTTAATTAGCATACTTATAAATTAAATTATCTTTATTTATCCGAAAATGTAAAAACAAAAAGTCCACCCGTGCGAATCCGGGACGGGCAGCAGCTAATCCCTAATAATATTATAAACGCTGTATCTGTCTGTTACGCTTTCACGCCTAAACCGCTGAACCAATCGTCACGAAATTTGGCAGAGATATAGCCTGGGATATGGAGAAGGACATAGGTTAGTTTTTTTACGCGATAACCGACATCCACGCGGGCGGAGCAGATAACAAAAACTACTAATTTATAAGTCTATCGAAGCTTTTATCGATATAGATAGTTTGTTTAATATTTTTGAAGACATTCCCTGAAAACTTACTGAGAGTAAGGCTGTTTGATGGGTTTTTAACTTAAGAGCACCTGGATGGCGTCGGTATGCAATATATGTCGCGTTGAACTCAAGACAGCGTCATCTTTATAAAGGCCTCTGATTGAAGTCGGCACAAGGATACTTACTTCAACGAGCTGAAGCCCATGTGAACCAAGTACGCTAAGACAACAGGCGCGACTCCATCAACAAGATAAACAAGCGTCGACGCTGCCGGCCGGAAGCCTGAAAAACACAATATAATACGTAAACTAAACGTGATTGTTTGGATGTTTTATTATTGTCTCTTAAGAGGCCGTATACAAAAAAAATCCAATTTCGCTGATTTACGTAATTTTACAGTAATTTTTTTAGAGCCACGTTTTTATTTTTATTATTTAACTAGCGGCCCGCCCCGGCTTCACACGGGTAGATAGAGGTACTAAAAATTTCAAAAATTGAAAATCTTAACACACTCTTGGCAGACTTTCCATGCTTAGAACACTCGATAAAGTCTGCTATTGACAAAACAAACAATCAAAATCATCCGTTTGGGAGCTATGATACTGCAACAACCCACAGATAGATACACACAGAGACACAGGTCCACACGTCAAACTTACACCCCTCTTTTTGTGTCGGGGCTTTATATAAATTGTATATTATAAAGATAATTTTCAATCTTTTTTATTTCTTGTGACATAATTGTAATAGTTAGACATACGGTATACTGGACTTTTTTGTAAATATTCATGTCTTCTATAAAACTGTAGTACCTACATCACGTTGCTTTATTGTCAATAGTTTCCGCAGCATACGCGATATAAGGATTTTTCGGCGTTACTATTGCATATTTTAGCATGGAAAAGTAGTTATTGTGACATGGCTGTAATAGTCAGACATATGGTACCGTGGACTTTTTTGTAGATATTGATTCCCTCTATAAAACTGTAGTACATCACTTTGCTCTATTGTCAATAGTTTCTGCAGTGTACGCGATATAAGGATTTTTTTTTGGAACATTTTCACACTTTGGGTTACATTATCGAAGTTTTCAAACGGATCCCTAACTTTTTGAAAATATTGTATCGCCTATGTTCATCAGGGATAGTGTAGGATTGTAATGGTGAAAGAAATTTGAAAAACGGTCCAGTAGTTTCGGAGCCATTTCAAACAAACAAACAAATCTTTCCTCTTTATAATATTAGTGTAGAGTTTCATTAATCGACATCAAGCTGTTTTGTGATATTTGCTAAGTATCACATATTTACGAATCGGTATGACGCATACGGTTTAAAATAAATACAATGTATAGTTATGGAAGTAATCTATACAATCTATATATGGATTTTTACCGCTTTCATATAAAAAAAAAATACTAAAAAAATATTAAACTAAATCAAATTTTACAGAAAAAGGGCAAAGCATTACTTTCGGTTTGGCCTCGAAACAACAGAAATAAACTTCATTTCAAAATCAAAACATTACCTGAAAAAAAATGCAAAAAATAAAAAAAGAATTAGCAGTAAACAATCTTTTAAAAACCCTAAATGTCGCATGAAATTCTTACCAAAAATAAAAATGTAGCTCATTCGTTAGATAATAATTGAAATAATGTTTCTTGTTGTGCATTAAAACTTGTGGAAATACAGAATTTAAACTGTAAAAGTACATCTGTTTAATAAAGTAAATCAGAGTACTCAGCATCGCCCTGTGTCATAGTTATCTTTGTACATTTGTTTGTGCCTTTTTTTTGGGTCGGAAATCATCAAACTTTTACTAACTAAAACCCACCCGTGTTCCCTCAGTTGCCTCGGTGCCAGGGGCCGCGGTATCTCTTTCGAACAACCCGCACCCTTTGTGCCCCATGTGTTCACTTATAGTAGGCAGAAACGACTGAACGCCACCTGCATACTCCTTTAGATTACCAGACCTTACATAGGTACTCCTTTTGCATCGCTTCATACATGTGGACCTACACGCACCTTGGCTGCAAGTACTACGCACCTCACCATTCTGAAGAACATCACCAAATAAGGTCACAATAATGTTTTTTACTTATATTTATCATTGTTTACTTATTTTATGTTTAAATTGAGGTGGATTTGTTTTTGGATACCCTGAATTACTGTGTTTTATTATTATTTTAAAAGTTGTAACACTTCTGTAACTAATGCTGAAACAGAATGATTCGGTGCTGCATTTACGATAGCAAATCATATATTAAGGGGATCCTAGTCGCGGGCTCGAACTCACTGGTGGGCCTGGCTAAAAATCACGCTGTCTCACCAGGCTTCGTGTCCGACAGAGATAGTATCAGTGATGAGCAGTTAGACGCTAGTCTACACACACAACGTTACTGAGTGAGATGCAGGATCATTTATAGTAAAAAATTCGCGAAAAAATTAAGAAAAGTCCTTTGGAAGATCGGGTTTTATGAAAAAGCCAATGCATAAATTAATGACCAATTAAGTTTATTGAACTTTTCGGTAATTGAACTTTGTCGGCACCGACTTGGTTTTGGAGATTTTACACTTCTTTTATTACTTAAACACTCCCAAAGTTAAGTAAAATTAGCAAGAAAAACGAATCTTTGTTGGCTCCGAACTTTTAAATGGGTTTTTATTTTAGTATTCTGTTTCCGTACAGACAATATTAATAATGAGACAAAATGATGTCATATTTTACTTTGGATGTGCCATGTCAGACAGTGGAGTAAAAACGCTCCCGAAGTTTGTATGCAAAAAATGTGGACTAGGTTCACCTTAAATTACATCTTTATAAAACGTATGTATTAGTCAAAACTTTACCAGTCTTATTCTTTGTTGTGTCAATGATTCCAATTAAGCTCTAACAAGCTTCGACCAGAATTCTTCCTCACTTTACCAGTGATTGAAAGTATTTCATCCAAGTACTTGTTGTGGGATCATAACCTGTCTTTCTGCTCTAAATCAGTAAGTTTGTCAATAGCTTTCACTATCTCAGCAACCCTTGCTACATCCTCCAGATTTTCTGTAAAAGAAAACAATTTGCATTAAAATTACAAAGCAACATTTGAGCATCCCAGGCCTATCCTCGTTAGGTACGCCAGTGTGGACATCAAGGCTTCTGTTTGGAAGGTAAGGACAGGCTTGAAAGGCTCCAAAATATCAGTTAAGGAGTTCTTCACCAGGGCTAGGCAATCTGTTTTGGACAGTTGTGCGAAAACTTCAGTATGCGGTTGTGTAGGACTCAAGACAGCGTCATTTTATAAAATCAGTTAATGTGACAAGCTAAATACCATCTAAAAAGGATATAGGTAGAAGTGATTGAAGTCGGCACAAGGTTACTTACTTCGACGACCTGAAGCCCTAGTTAGCCAAGTATGCGAAGGCGAGGCGACAGGCGCGACGAGATGAAGAAGTGCTGACACTGACTTGGAAGCCAAATACACAAGATTATACGTAAACTAAACGTGAATGTTTGTTGTCTTAGGCAGATCACTAATTATTATTATGTTCTAGGGCGTCACCTCCCGAAGTTTCCACTCACATCTGCCTTGTTTATAATATACCTTTTGTTATTCGCCTTTCATTCATCCTTGTCATGGTATTGTACACATGTTTCAATTGAGCTGGATTGTTTTTCGATACCCTCAACAGTTTCAGAAATCAATCAAAAAAAATCAACACTAAAAAAATTATTTTGCTATATTTTTTTTGGGTTTTGGCTTCGCACTGTTTGTGCATTTATCCAATGTCACGTTTGCCAAAGAGATAGTTGTTAATAACACAGAACACATATACTCCTAACGGAGAAGAATGCCAACTCCATACAATATTTAGTAGAACGATTGTGTGAGCGCCATCTATATTCGCCCCTAGGAACAAACCTCGTATGGCGGTAAATTCAAACGTTTGCTTAGCATCCCCAGCCTATTGAACATGGTTTTTGGTAGGTCCATTCTCTTGTAAGAAAACTCAAATGTGAGTTTCTTACAAGAGAATGTACCTACCAAAAAACCTACAGAGTGGATATGGCAAAATAAAACAATAGTGTGTAAATAAATAATTTCATATTTATTTCAACAGTTCATTACAATTTATTATTATTGTGTTCATATTAATACATTCAAAAAGTTTAATTACCATCTGTTTGCAGTAGCCTCAGAGTATATACTAAACCATAAGTTTGTTTTAACTACATTTACATAGATCATACAACAAGGTTAGACAAAAGTTGACAAAACCCAATTTTCAAAATGTACTCAAACAGAATCGACAGTAGATTTTATTTATTTATAAGGTACTAATATTAATTAAAAGGTACACCAACGACTTATTCACTAGAAACATTAAGATAATAAAAATAACATATGCATTGAGTTATGGTGGATTTCTCACTTACAGGCGTACACAGCACTTCACAACACACAGATCAGTAGAAATAGTGACGAAGTTATTCAGTTATTTACGATACGTACAGTACATAAGTAGGTTTATTATACATAATTATAACGAGTCCTGAAGATACATGGTAGATTAGATTTTACTAAGAATGTATTATTAAAACAATAACAAACCACAATTTCAAGGACATTTATCGTCTGACTGACATGACATTGAGTTGCCACTATGAATTATGAAAAATAACTACTATATTTTCGGTTTCATTAAATTTAGGACAATATTACTATGATATTACGTAATTTGGACTAACAAAAAATTTGCATTACTTCAAACAGTCATTCACTTTTTTACTAAGTATCTATTAAATATTTATATTTCGTTGGCAAATTTTCTGTCTAAAAACCTAAAAACTACTATTTAGAAAGGAAAAAAAACGCGACAAACACAATGCAGCCGTGTTACAACTTAAAAATAAAGTATTATTAGGGACCTAATTTTTTGGGTCCTTCATAATATTTTTAATGTTGGCAATGTCATATTTCTGCCCCGGGTACCTGTCCTACATTGGCCAATACAAAGTTGATACCCCCTGGTTAATAATATGAGGATTTTGCTTTAAAATAAATATTTATTAATGGGCTTGTCAAATTGATGTTAGTCTTAGGCTTGGGAAAAATATCGAAATTTTTCCATATTATAATCGATATGTATAGTCGATAGTTTTAATTGTCATATATATACTATGTATAGTCGATACTTATAATCGCGTTATATTCATTAATTATTTATGAGTATTGAATTCGTATTACAATCGATAAAAAAAAATAACGCAACTGCTTTCACATTTAACGTTAACAGTCCTGTTACACTGGATACTCCATATGAGCTTTTTGCGAACACTTGAAAAATCCCGCCGGAATCTTCGTGAAATTAAATATAACATGTAGACTGTGGTGGGATTTTCAACGCTACATGCGAACTACGCTTCAAACTGACGTCACGCAAAATCCTGCACTGTTGGGTAGTTGTCCACCAGACAACAGGTGCTTAGCATAACGCTTTCTATGTCTACTCTATTGTACATTTCTAGGTGAAAAACTATCAACAGTCTATATGGAAAGTTCATTTTTGTCTCTTCCGAAGACAAAACGCTTGTCTACGGTTCTCGTGCTAAGCCTGCTGGTCGGAGCATTTTCCCTTTTCTAAATGAGGCACCCCATTCCAGCCCACTGGAACCTCAAATGGCCCCTGGTAAGTACCGCAAGATACAAAACTCAGTCCAATATCGACCTCCGATCTCCGGAAGGGAGTGATGTAGCGGAGGATCGTACTTTCAGTGCTGCAAACTGGATTTCAGGTTTTGGGGCTAAAACGAGTTTTACAAAGAGCTAGATTTGCACATAAATGACTAAATAACGAAAAATAAAAAAAAAATCTTTAGTATATTTCATTGCATGAATAACTACTGTGTAGATTATTATGAAAACATCACTCTGTACTATAAAATATTGTTTAATCGTAAAACTACGATTTAAATAGCTGTCTTCATCTAATTCCTCCCGAAGGGTTTCACTTTGCACTGATGACGTTGATGGTCGGGCTTGGGCTACATTGAGCGCAACCTTGTTCAGTAATATTATAATATATTGGATACAATTTTATTGGATCGTATGGGATTTCGTATGTGTAGTATAAACCTAGGATATTTTTTGTGTATTTTTAAAAGTTTTGACAAATTCAAATCTAGGTTTTACAAAAAACTACAAACGTGTTGCTTTTCCAGCGAGATATCGGCGATAACGTGTTTTTCACCGTTTCAATGGCGGGGCCACGGGTTTATAGTCTTACAGCTCCTAAAATCTAAACCTAGGATTTTTCCTACATTTTTACAAATTCGATCCACCTTTTCAGGTTTCTGCAACGCTTAGTTTTAAAAATCTCCGTGACCGCGCGGTTCTCCGCCGCGTTTCAATGGCGCGGCCACGTTCAAACCCTTATAACTTTTTGACCATATTATTGATAATAGTTTTGGGAATCAACTTTTACGAAAACTTGGTAGATTGTTGTTTTTTTTTTTCAAATATCGCCGTAGCCACGCCATTGAAACGGACACACAAGGTGAAGAGTTTGTTTGTTTGATTGGACGCGCTAATCTCAGGAACTACTGGATAGAATTGAACAGTTTAATAGTGTTAAATTGCCCATTTGTCGAGGAAGGCTATAAGCTAACACTACGCTACGCCTAATAAAAATGTTGCAAAAACTGGGTAAATTTAAGCCTTTCGCGAGCTTCCGTTGCGTGCGCTGCGTAAATGGTTAAAGTTAAGGTGGAAGCGCCAAGGTAGCCCGCGAAATTCAAATTTTGTTACGTTTTTTGCAATTTCCAGGTCACTGTCAGGTTGTATGGTGATCTAAATATGATTCGCGACCGTATCAAATATGGTTTTACAGAATCATAATCAACATTTCAACTAACCCTTCAACTGTCAAGTTACTGAATACGATTATGAGTCCAAGTATACATGGGCACCTATGAAACGTCAGAGGCTATGTGCACGGTTAGAATCGGTCATTTCATAAGGAAACGGCCGGAAAAAATACCACGGTAACTCTTAAAAAAAACGGTTTTTACAATGTTTTCAACCACGATGTCATAGTTCTACCAAAATGATAAAACAATTTATTAAAAAAAAAAACTTTTACCATTTTGTCAGCGTGACTAATACGTACATACATTCCAAAATACAGCTTTCTAGTACTAAGAGTATCTGAGCTAAGCTGCGGACAGACTGGGACTTGCCAAACGCCTCCTGCCGGAAGCTCTACGTGGGGTCGTGTGGCCAATGGCCCTATACAGCGCACCGGTGTCGGCGCCTTCATTGAGGCGCCAACCAGCCCGCCGGTTGAAGGCGTCCCGTAGGGTCATGGCCATCCAGATGATCCGGGGATATCGCACGATCTCCGGTGAGGCGGCGGGCCTCCCTGCCAGACTGCCGCCATGGGATCTGGAGGCAAAGGTCCTCGCATACACTTGGGAGTGGTGCGAGGAGGCCAAACGAAAAATCGCGGCACAGCGGACAGAGCTCCGGCGGGATCTCATGGCGACATGAAGAGTGCGATTGTCGCAACCCAGTGCTGGGCACGCCACGATTGCGGCGGTAAGTCTCCAATTTGAGGAGTGGATTGAGAGGTGCCACGGCATCCTCACCTTCCGCCTGACGCAGGTCCTCACTGGACACGGGTGTTTCGGGAGGTTCCTGTTTCGTATAAGGCGGGGGGATACGCCCGGGTGTTTACATTGCGTAGATCGCCCTGAGCACACGGTGGAGTATACGGTGTAGGTCTGCCCGGCTTGGGCGGAACACTGACGTGTCCGTGACCGGCGATCTCTCGCGTCCGGCCCTGGTCCAGGCCATGGTACGGAGTGAGAGTGCATGGGTAGCCGTCACCTCCATCTGCGTAGTAGTAATGCTCGCGAAGAGGTAGGCGGCGCACGTAAGGGAGAGGCAGTAAATGCGCCCTCACGGCCCTAGCTTCCGCAGGAGACCGGGCAGACCGGGGAGACCGGGGACCGGGACAGGGCATCGGGAATCCCAGGCTATTTCCCGGCCACCGTAGACGCGGGCTTGCGGACGGCGAGTAATGGGTAGCTCGCTGTCCGGTAAGGACCAAGCCCGGGTCGACGGCGCGTTGTGTTCCACGCGCGCCTCACAGAGATGTCAGCATCAACTGATGGGGCTCGCAAGGGTCGATGCCTGCCAGGGGTGCGGGTTGTTCGAAAGAGATACCGCGGCCCCTGGCACACAGGTAACTGAGGGAACACGGGTGGGTTTAAGTCAGTAAAAGTCTGACTTACCCTCCTGCCCCATCCAGAGCGGGAGAAGTTATTTGATGATATCCCACACTTAAAAAAATACCCTATTGTGATATGGCTGCTGTTAGAAGTACCTAACTAAACTGTGAAAGACTAGGTACACTGTTTTAGTATTACTGAGTGAGGTCGTTTGCTGAATATAATAAACACGTAATTCGCGAAATATTTGATGACAAAGATTTAAATCATTGATTGATGATATATTTAGGGAGTAGTGTATGTTGTTTGATTGGACATTTGAATTTCGCGGGCTTCTTTATAGACACAGACTTAACAGATTTAAATGAACAAAGTCGCAATGTGTGGTATAGTCATTTGAGTAAGGGCTATATTTTTTTTTTCTTTTTGTCTGATGAAGTAAAATGGCGATTTGGTAGGTTTTAAAATTTCTTTTGATGATGAATATAAAATTTGGTCAGTCCACTATAAACCAAAATAAACGAATGCCAACGCAGTTTACCTTACCGCTGCGTATGTTTCGACTGTCTAATGGAATTTTTGCCAAGTAACAAAGAGCTGACATTGGAATATCATTTCAAATAATCGTCAAAGAAAATACATGCAGTAAAAGAAATGTAATAACGTTGCAAAGCTAAATAAACTAAATATTATCATGATTATTTACCGTTCAACTTCTCTTATTACCCCTAACCCCATCACTAGAATTTACTAAGCACCAAACGAAGCGAATCACTATTTTATATATCCTGTTTCCTGTTTAAGTCTGTGTGTGTATTGTGCCCAGCACTAGTTTAATAGTAACTTCGTCGTGTCGAGCTTGTGTGACAGACATTTTTGAAAAATTATTTTTAAACATTTGTTTCTCCTACAATAATGAGTAAGTATGACTATTTAGTAAAGTTATGTGTTATTTGTATGATCATTGCATTAACCTTCAATTGTTTTATGTAAATATTGAAACATTTGATAACATTGCACGTGTCGGCACGTATTCTTTTCTCCTGATTAAAATTGTTTTATTCACATCAACAAGTAAATCAGTAATTTTCTGTTATTCCTAAAGTATGTGATTATTGTATGGCGAACCGGCTGGCGGTTTTAGTAGATTGGCTAACGCGTATTTTTTATAATGTAACATAACGGTTTTCTTTTTCATTGTTGTATCAAAGATGCTTAAGCCTACCTACTCGTTCGTAGCGGACGCTGTTAGAAAAATATGTTTCTTGTGAATGGTAGGGCCGACGAAAAATGAATTGGAAAGGGTTACTGAGTTCGTCAACATTAACAAGTCACTCAATTCGCGCGCGATTTTAATAAATAAATTGTGAATTTTGAATGGGGTTCAATTTGGTACTTATGTAGGTACTAGATAAAAATGTCATCGCCGCCGCTACTTGCAGTAAGTAGGTACATACTTATCTTACAGTTTTGATAGGTTACCGGTTTCTATGAAATATTACACTTGTTGAACAAATAATGTAGTCTATTTGAAATACAAAGAAACTTTATAATAATGAGAACATCAATTTTTATTGCAGTAACAGTGCATTTAGTAATAAACATATTTTAATCAATGATTTCAAAATGAGAACTCTGTCAAATACTTTACAGTTTCTATTTAGTAGTAGTATAAGTTTTTTTTTAATTAAAATGTAAAATAATACAAATATTAGTAGTATCACTGTAACCACAGACATTAGGTTTATCCAGAAGGTGAAAAGTTCTATAAATTATATTGTAAAAAATAAATACTAGTTTAAATATGCATACACTGAGTTTTTAGTCCTGTTAAGCAATAATCTTCTTTATGATACTACTACATTGCCTTGTACTTACTGAATCAGATATAAATCATAATTTTTAATTCATCCAACTCAACATATTTTTAAGTAAATTATCCTTTTTGGTTTTCGAGCCCATATTATATGAGATACACATATTGGATGCATTTAATATGGACATAGTTCTGCAAACTCCATTAAGTTTGAGGAAAATTTACAATAGGTACCACGGGCTGTTGTCCGCAAGTCCACATCCAAGCGCGTATTTTGTGTACTGGTGGGAGAATCAGTTATTCTATCCACCCTAGCTCCTCGAGAAAGGCCAGCAACGCCTTGGTGTTGTAGACAATCTCACAGAGGGTACCTGGGTTACCGAAGTATTTTGCCCTGTAATTAGCAACCACCGGGCAGTTTAGCACACCACAAGAGCTGCTGTCTCGTCGTCCTCCATGTAGGCCCTGCACAGCGGACTGTCTGTTACTCCTATGGCAAAGAGATGTTTGTTAAATGACCCATGGCCAGTTATGGCTATTGTAACTGTACGCAACTGTGGTTTAGTTAAATGGAGAATCTGTTTTGTGAGGTGGGCATCGAAAGCAGGAAGTGCTTCCTTAGCCTGCCTGCACTCACATAGGTCCAACCATATTTTGTTATGTTGGTCCCTGGTTCGTTTCCTTAGCAGAGTGCATAGATACCTGAAGGAGAGTGGCGCAATGGGTTCTAGTCCCACTGGTGCCATAGTCGACCCCTTCCTGGCAAGTTCATTGGCTGCATCAATGCCTAACGAACCACTGTGTCCTTTGATTCACTGAATGGTAATATATAGTTGAGGCTACCCACCTCGTTAAAGCGCTGGTGGCCCAGAGTCAACTGTGTAAAATTTGCAATATAATACAATATATTATAGTCAATAGTATATATTACATACATTCTATTAATATTTCTATCACATTTTATTTTGTCAAGTTCTACTTAATTTGTCTGTGTTTACAAAATTAATTACCACATGCATTGAATCTTTGTTACAAGTTGGATTATGTGTATGATGTTACATTTTCAGCCAAAGCATAGACAAAAGTTTAATTCCTTGACACTTGCACTTTAAGGGATGAAATAACTTTGAAATTTCAGTTTGGAGTTATAGTCCAATCATATAAAAATTTTAAATTTAAACAACCCCTGACCCAAACAACACCCTCTAAAACGTAAATGGATAATATTTGTTGGCCTTTTAAGTTGTGGGTAATATTTTGATCAAATCATTATCATGTCGGGGGACGGCTAATTAAAATGTTATCCTTTCTACAATAGCATAGTTACATTCATTATTGCTGGGCATCGTCTGTTTGGCGTTTGCATTCACCTTCTCCTGATGCGACAATGCACAGACAGACACACACATAGCGTTCAAACTTAAAACCCCTCTTTTTGCGTCGGGGGTTAAAAACATTCTAGGTCGCTAAAAATTGCATGTTCCTGATTCTTTGGGATGTTGTTAGAATAGATACCAATAGTTTAAAACTAAGTTTCCGGCTTCATAACTTTTTAAAGTCCTAGCATACGAGGGAGCGTTTTTATATTCGCGGAATAGGGGGTAAGGGGTGGAAATAAAAAAACCAAATTATTTTTCCTTTTCAATATATTCACCTGCAAGACGGATACATTTTTCAGATCTTTCAATTAATTTATTTATACCCTCGTAAAAAAATGTCTTCAAAATACGCTGAAACTGCCTCCTTGACTCTATCATCGGTGGTAATTTTTTTACCTCGCAGCTCTTTTTTCATTTTTGGAAACAGGTAATAATCACTCGGGGCCAGGTCTGGACTGTAGGGTGGGTAATTCAAAATATCAAAGCCCACCTTATGCAGGGCAGCCAACGCAACGCGGCTCTTGTGGACGGGCGCGTTGTCGTGCAAAAGCAACACACCTTTCGTCAATTTTCCCCGTCTTTTCTCTTTGATGGCTTCTTTAAGTCGTTCTAATATTGAAGCGTAGTATTCTCCGGTTATAGAAACACCTTTATCTTTATAATCGATTAATAATATTCCTTCTGAGTCCCAAAAGACCGTTGCCATGAGTTTCCCAGCTGACTGTGACACCTTAAACTTCTTGGGAGGTGCTGTGCCCTTTTTATGCCACTGCATGGAGTCTTGTTTCGACTCAGGTTCATAATGATGAACCCAAGTTTCGTCTCCAGTAACAATTCGACTCAATACAGCATCCTTGTCTTCATTACAGAGGTCCAAAAATGCACGTGAACACTCTACGCGCTGTTGTTTTTGCGGCGGCGTGAGCATTCTCGGCACCCATCTTGCGCTGACCTTAGTCATGCCAAGATGATCGTGCAGGATTTTAAAAATGGTCGTATCGGATACTCCAACCATTTCTGCGAGTTGTTTCTTCTTTAGTCGAGCATCGTCGAGTACAATTTTTTCAACTTTTTGGATAAGTTCTGGCGCGGTCACCTCGATGCTCCTACCCGGCCTCGGGTCGTCTTCAAGGGATTCCCTTCCTTGTTTAAATAAACTGTGCCACTTGTACACCATGGTTTTTCCCGGACAAAAGTCGCTGTAAACCAATGACATCTCATTAATTATGGTCGCAACTGATTTTCCCTGCTTGGTAAGGAACTTTATAACGGCACGATATTCGATTTTTTCCATACTTCACTTTTCACTCCCGATTATGTTGCTTGGTTGACGATAACTCAAAGACTAATAGTCTAATAACAATGAAACCTCGTATTTATACTAATTATGAGTCACTGAACACGTTACGACTCTAATGAGCCTAATCACCCCCCCTACAACCCTCTCATTCCGCGAACTTAAAAACGCACCCTCGTACTACAGAAAAGTCATCATTACATAATATTTAAAGTTTGTTACACAAATTTTATACAATTTGAGAGCAGTCATAGATTCTCTTCTCTTCTTCGTCATTCTCTCAATACTGAGGATGGCCACCACGGCACCACATACAGGGCGTCTCCAAGTTATTCGGTCTTTCGCAGTGCGGACCGCTCGGCCATCTCGATCGCATCTGCCCATCTTGCCAGTCCTCTACATATAGCGGGTTTTCCTTGCACCCTACCCAGTATCATAAGCCTTTCAGATCATGCATAGGTGAACACATAAAATGTTCTTTCCTTGTAGAATGAGTATTTTAACCGATATCCTGCTCAGAAAAACCACAGTTTAAGACTTTGCAAAAATGACCTATGTTGTCTCTGGCTATGTTCTGTATCTCGGGTTCTATTGGATCTACAGAGCTGCGACTATCATCATCATCATTTCAGCCGAAATACAACTACTGCTGGACAAAGGACTCCCCAAAGCTCCGCCACTTCAACCAGTTCTGTGCATTTATTATTGGTGCTTGTGCATAAGTTCACCTTTTAGAAAAGAAAGAAGTTCGGAATTATCAAAGTTTTTCGAATAGCATGCAGTTAGGATTAGGACAGGTCTTGAAGCTGCAAGCTTGGTTTCACTATTTGGATCTATCCTAACAACATACCAAAGAATCAATCCAATGCAATTTAAAGCAACACAACACAATATTTGTGTCTACAATCTACGGTCTATGGTCTTTTTTTTATTACCTAGTTGACACAAATTCATAAAATACAAAGGTACTAAAGCAATCACATGGAGGCTATACTGCTGAGCGGTGCACGGCTAATTTTGTTAATACATATTATGCTATAATTTTCTGGGCAAGAGCTATTGATGTATATATACATGATCAAGTACTTCTGAGATCCATAAGAACTGGCGATTTGGAAACTTGTTTAAGGTAGAAGCGCCAGGGTAGCCCGCAATTTTTATTTATGACGTATAGTCATGAACTTTAGGGGTTGTATTGATGATTTTAATGATTATAATTCCGTAAAGCCATATTATTATTTATGTAATCCATCCACGGTGAAACCGCTGCTAGCGTGTCTTAACCTGATTGATCAAACCATGCGGGTGTTTTTTACTTAGCCACAAGTCCCTTTAAAGGTTACTAGTACTGTCTTGAAAATTAAATTTAAGAAAAGCTATCTATTTTATTATCAAGGAAATCGTGTTCACCCTACCGTTATTTGGGCACGCCACGATTGCGGCGGTAAGTCCCCTCTTTGAGGAGTGGCTTGAGAGGCGCCACGGCGTTCTCCCGTTCCGCCTGACGCAGGTCCTCACCGGACACGGTTGTTTCGGGAGGTGCCTGTTTCGGCGGGAGGAAACGCCCGGGTGTTTCCACTGCGAAGATCGCCCTGAGGACACGGTGGAGCATACGGTATAGGTTTACCCGGCTTAGGGGGAGCACCGCCGTGTCCTTGTGGAAGCGATCGGCGGCGGCGATTTCTCGCGTCCGGCCCTGGTCCAGGCCATAGTACGGAGCGAGAGTGCATAGGGAGCCGTCTCCTCCGTCTGCGAAGCAATGATGCTCACGAAGAGGGAGGCTGCGCACGTGATGGAGAGGCAGTATATGCGCCCTCACGGCCCTAGCCTCCGCAGGACCTCAGGAGACGCCCTGGGCGTCGGGAATCCTAGGCTGATTCCCGGCCACCGTAGGCGCGGGCTTGCGGACGACGAGTAATGGGTAGCTCGCTCGTCGACGGCGCGTTGTGTTCCGCGCGCGCCTCAAAGAGATGTCAGCACCAACTGGTGGGGTCAGCAAGGGCCGATGCCTTCCAGGGGTGCGGGTTGTTTGAAAGAGATACCGCGGCCCCTGGCACACAGGCAACTGAGGGAAAACGGTTGGGTTTTAGTCAGTAAAAGTCTGACACGCCCTCCTGCTCCACCCAGAGCGGGAGAAGTAATTTAATTATTTCCCACCCTCAAAAAAAACCCTACCGTTATTTTATGCATTTAAAATTTAATCTGATTGCCTTTAATTTTTTTTGACTAACCCGGCAAAAATTCTGAACTACTTTCAGGTCTCGCGGTTATTCTGTAACACTTCGTATAATTTACTAGCTTATGCCTGTGGTGGTTTCCTTCCTATTTTAATTTCCAACTCTACAGGTTTACGCGGCGCACACTAATAAAGCTCATGGTATTAATTTTTCCGACATCTGTAACAATTGACACAAAACCTTACGAGGCCGTATAGGAAAATTTTCCGATTTCGCTGATTTACATGATTTTATAGACGTGATTTTACAGTTAAAATACCGTGTTTCTATAAGTTTTAATGCAGCATAATATGAAAGATAATTTCAATTATGATCATGATAATGAATGAGCTTCTTTTTTATTATTCTATTTTTATTAATAGACTTCTAACCGGCGACTGTTTTGTGTTTTTGCTGTAAGAGGTTTAGAATATCACATATTTACGAATTATTTAAACATCTACACGGTATTTTTTAAAAAAACCGCCCAAGTGCGATTCGCACTCGCACACTAAGGGTTCCGTGCCATTATCTATAAAAATGGCAAAAAAATCATGTCTGTTATTATTACTTTAAGCACACACATATACTGAGGCGGACTCAATGGGACTTTGTTGAACTGGAACTAAATATTCTGGAACTATATAAATTAAATATAGAGCAAAAACAAACAATATCATCACGTTTGTTATATGGGAGCCCCCTTAAATATAAATTTTATTATGTTTTTTTGTTTTTTGTTATAGCGGCAAAAGAAATACATCATCTGTGAAAATTTCAACAGTCTAACTATCACAGTTCATGAAATACAGCCTGGTGACAGACGGACAGACAAGCGAGTCTTAGTAATGGGGTCCCGTTTTACCCTTCTGGTACGGAACCCTAAAAATGACAATGTATTGTTGTGAAAATAAAATTTATGAATCACTTTTTGTCAGATAGTAAAAAAATAATAATTAGGGCCGCTTTTTCAATCCTCAGATAAACAGACAGGGTTTATTCGATAGATAGCAAAAAAATCTGTTGTTCAATCGTCAAATAGGCTTTATTCGTCGAATAATTCGCTTATCTGAGGAATAAATCTATTTGCCTCTTTGACGGCCAGATAACCGCTCATTACATTGATAAATGACGTTGATATTACTAAATTTGATGTTAGTCTTCGTGTTTAACAAGTTTAAAATTTAATAATATGTATGTTCTTCCATGCAGATTATTTGTCTTTGTAACAGCGTCAGTTCTTTTTTTTAATTTTCTATTATTTGCTTAGGTATTATATATACCTCTCGACTAAACTCATAAGTAATTGAACCTCAGCTTTATTAAAGTTTCTAGAACGCTCCCTCTTTTTGTTTTCCATAATTTCAATCTTTAAAAATAACGTAAAAACACCACACGGCGAAACTTACACCCTCGTAACGTATTAAAAGTGACATGACGCTGCCATCTGTTTGAATGGCATTTACAATAATCAAAGAAATAGTCCGTCCCTTTATAACATTCGTTTATTCTGTAAGTATACTCGTATTTGTTTCACCTCCCTGAAGTTAGCGTTTTCACAGGTGAGATATTCGGTCAGATAGTTATACCACAGGTTTAGGTAGTTAAAAAAAGGTAAACAAAAAAAAACACGTTATTCATAGATGCGAAACCTTTTATTTCAAATGTTAAAATCATATTATTTATAGTCTATTATTAATAGGCTCTATTCTGAATCAGAATCTGATGAACTATCTGTCACATTAATAATGAATCGTTCCGTTCTATCATAAATTATTTTGCTAGCTATAATAACACAATTTAATAAAATCGAAACGCACTCGCAAAATCTTAAATGTCGATTTCTGAGAGCGCTTTCAAAGGCGTCTGGTTAACCGACTAAACGTAATACCTGCCACTTCAGTTACCATTACATCACAGTTGTTCTTTTAAATTTAGCAATTCGTTGTATTTTCTAAAAGGTTCAGGGAACCTGTCTTTTTGGGCTCTTTACAATAGGCAGATTACAAAATATTTTAATATTATATATAAATCTAACTAAAAAATTGTGCTGAAGTAGTTACATCTAGAAAGAGTAGTTTAAAAATAAATGATAAAGTTTAAATATTATTAAGAGAGGAAACTATCGTATAAATCAAAAATAAATTTGATTTTTAACCGACTTCAAAAAGGAGGAGGTTATCAATTCGTCGGAACCTTTTTTTTTTTTTTTTTTTTTTTTTTTTTTTTTTATGTATGTTCCCCGATTACTCGAAGATGGCTGGACCGATTTGGATTTTGTTTTTTTTGTTTGAAAGGGTATACTTCCCAGGTGGTCCCATGATCATCAAGTCAGGATCTGATGATGGGAACCTGGAGAAATAGAGAGAACTCTTCAAATTTTATAGGCACACGAAGCGATTTAGGTATTTTTTGGAAGAGTACTTTCTCGGAGTGGTCTCATTTCAATTTGGTGAAAATCTGATGAAGAACTTTGGAGATAGGCAACGGAACTCCTCAATAAATGATAGCAAATGGACTGGGATTGCTGAAATCTCATGTCTGTCTATTGCTTACACCAGTTCATAACATAACATCACGCCGGTATGCTGTGAAGGGGTAAGCACATGTGAACCACTAAAAAGTGAAAAATAAAAACTTTTTCCAAAAAAAACAACCGACTTCCAAAAAAACACTACAAAGTGAAAAATAACTTCAATTTCGGAAGGCGGTGACTAAAAATTCAAATACAGCTCCAAAGACACCGACTTCCGAAATTGAAGTTATTTTTCACTTTGTAGTGTTTTTTTGGAAGTCGGTTGTTTTTTTTTGGAAAAAGTTTTTATGTTACACCGTATTTTAAACAAAAAAGTGACAACTATAAAAAACCCTTTTTACGATTTGTTTACCTTTATTTAACTACCTAAATCTATGGAGTATAGGATAAAATTATATTATTTGAAAAATGAACAACCACTTATCCGACGAATAATGAGTATAATAACTTTATTCTTCAGGTAGCTATTGGTACTTTTATCTGAAGATAAAAAAATCGGCCCTTAGTCAAATTATTAACACAATCGGCTATAAATTGGTGTTGATTTCTGCTACTAAGAACTCTTGTTCATAAAATTAAAACATAAATAAACGTTCGTTCAAGATCAAACCATTACTCGAAACAAAAAACGCAAGAAATTAAAAAGAATCGTTAGTGATTCATCTTGCAAAAGTATTAAAAAAGGAGGTAGATACAGCGAAATTTTTACGTGTAACCATTGACAAACTTCTGAACTGGAAAGCACACAGAAGAATGAAATAAAAAAAATATGTTCTTCTGCCTATGCCCTCTATAAACTAAAACCAATGCGCTTATTTACAACTGCCTGCCATGGTATTGTCGGCTCCATATTGAGGCTTAGAGTTATATTTTGGGGAAACTACTAGTAAAGAAATCATTTCTAAGTCACAAAAAGGTGTATTAAGGATGTTTGGATTGAAAATAACGGATAGTTGCAAACAGTTTTTCATCTAAGTTTTTATTCAGTGTGCAAACTGTCCTGTCCTGTTCTAGACCCCCCAGCGCTGAAATTTTTCGTCGGTTTTACAAAAAAATAATAATCAGCTGTTCAATACATTTTGACCGCATAGGTATAGCGCTTTTCTATGAAACAGTTGATTTTTTTTGTATAACCGACGAAAAATTTCTGTGCTGGGGGGGGTATAGAATGATATGCTGAATTCATGGTTACAGTTTGCGCACTGAATAAAAACTTTTCCTGTATGTAAAAATGAATCCCTATTTCCCTTGGTCACGGCATCACACGTGAACGGCTGGACCAATTTTGATAATTATTTTTTTGTTGTGTATGTTACAGATATTTTATAATGAAATCCCAAAACCTGTGACAAATGCTTACTGATTGGTCTAAAATACATTTTAAAAAATATCTCATATCAAAATGCTATTATACCATATCGGATTTTTTAAATGACGGCAATTTATTATAGATTCCTATAATTACGTCATTTTCACAATTTGACCTTCAAATCTGTAAAAACAATACCTTTTTTCCCTTTTTAATTAGCATTAGGATTAAGTTATTAATTTCATAGTTTTTTGTGTAGACTCAAATCTTTAGGGTTTATTATACCAAAAATATGTTGTTTTGTACGCCATAAATGGCATAATCAGATCTGCCATAAATGACAGATCTACCTGATATTTTAAGACCTTGCACATTTATTTGATGTATACTCATGTTTTACAATAAATATATTCTATTCTATTCCATTTTCCATTTGTTACAGAGCTACTCGATTTTTCTGTATCAACTTTTTCCATTTATGTAACCACAATTAATTTCATGTTATTCAGCTAATTAAAACTTTAACCTTTTGGACTGTTTGTAAGGGAAGCCAGGTATGGTTGCGCAACGACTTTTTCTTTTTGATTTGTTGGGCATTTCGTGTCCCTTTTGTTGCGTATTAATAAGGGGCGCAATAAGCAAGAATTTTGTTAGCAAAACTTTGTAGGGCTTGGGCAATTGTAATATTGCCACAGCATAATATTTTTTATTTACATTTCCAGACATTAGACGTAGGTACATTGCTCACATTTGTAGCCATACTTCATATACTTCGTTTCTTTGGCCTTCCCCTTGGCCACCAAATCGCTACATTTAATTTAAACCGCCGTATACGAACGTTCAATCCAAATCCTGACCAATCAGTCATGCCTACGCGACAGCTTGTTGATGCAGATTGTTAACCATCTAGGTTGTGTGCACACGGCTAACGGAAATGGGGTGCACGGTGCAAATAATAGGCAGCCTAACGACTTGTCACTTATCGGTAATTGTGGCCAATTGGCTGAAGACTTTGTTAGCGGTAGTTTCTGGTCGCCAATTGTCAGGCAATCCAATGCACTTGTAATTGATTGTGGTGGGTCCTGGTCGCTGGTCTGACTTCTAAGTAGTTCTGAGACACATGCCTTTTTCTGAGAGGAAGTGGGCCATTATCAGAAAGCACTGAGGTGACTCAGTAGCCGTGCTAGAGGCGCCATTGTCGTCTTTCAAACTCAAGTGTGACAAACGTGTCACCGTTTAGTCGTAGTGTGTCGTATAGAAGCTGAAGGCTTTGAATGTCGGTCCGTAAGAAAATAGCGCTGATTGCGGTGCCATCTACTGCCGTTGCAGCGATTCCGTGGCCGACAGCAAACCCATGGGCCTTGTTCGGATTGTTCGATGTCACTGATTTCGTATTTTTGGTTGTATTTGATCGATTAGATCCAATCATCCGCGGGATTGAGTACGAATCCGAATGATTGTCGGCAATTGCATTATGTTGTAGGTTTAGCTCAAAGATATAAAATACCATTACGATTAGGCTACAGCTACTCGAAATCATTATCCTATAATGTTCCCACGCGAACCCAGTGCGGGTTGTTAGACGTTGCATGACTTTGAAATTTTAGTAAGATATTCTGTTTTTCTTCCGATGTTTACATTTACCATTTTGAGGGCAGTGGTGATGAAATTATTTACAAAAAGTTAAGCACCTTCCTGGATTCGAACCCACGACCTACAACTCGTCGGGGCCGTTCCCTCTGGGCCACCACTGTTCAAAGCTTAAGAAAAAAACTGTAAGAAAACCATTAAATACTTTCGTTATGTCTAAAATACTACCTGAATTTTAATGGTATTCGACGTTAACAAAATTCATTGGTAAACCTACCTATCCAATGATTTATACAATAGCTAGATTATCTTCGCCTAGTAACCAGTGAATATCATAGACAACATTCGATCTCTGGACGAAAGGTGAAGCTTTTCATTACTTGTTTAGATACGGTTAGGTAGGGAATTGTATTCCACGTCCCGACAACTCCAATCGATAAGTATCAAGAAAGCCTCACCTGTATGTCACGTAACCGTTCCACATGAACTTGGAATTATTGAATGCACTAGAAAGGTCTACTTTGCCTCTGTTGTATCTCTGTTGTCCGGTGTAAAAAGAGAAATATCGATTAGTACTGCAGGCTTAGCACGCAGCACCGATTTGTCGACGGAAGAATAGACATGACTAATACTTAAATGACGCAAAATAGGAGTAGATGGCTATGATCTTCTATTAATAATCTCAGATAGACGTTCTTAATGAATCACGATTTTGTAGATAATCGTATATACCGTCGAGTATAAAGTTTGTGGTCAGTGTGATTTTGACAGTGTGGGAAGAAATATTCTTCTGAAATAGTCTACATATAAAAGGACTTAGACAAAGATCGTTGAAAACGAAAGACAAAATGGCAGATTGTAGAAGGATATCTACGGTGCGATGTCAAAAGTAGAGAAACGAAATGTGACTTGTAAAGAAAAAGCACTGTCTAGTCTTCGTAGAAATAGAAAGCGTCATGCTAAGCCGGCTGGTGTTAGAAGAATTGGCGTATAAAATCTAGGTCAGTTTTACTGAATACGGGCCTACTTGTAGTCTTAGTCTTAAGTGGTATTTATTTATTTCAATATATTCTCTTGGCAGTCGGCGATGTAGACTAAGACTTTGAAAAACATCTTTCTGATAGAATTACTATTTGTTATCTAGTATTTGCATTTTATAGCATTTTTATACAGCGATTTGTATTATACCTAGAAGAGCTTGTGGCTAAGTAATAACAGCCGCACGTGTCGATCGATCAGGTTAAGCTACGCTTGCCGAGGTTGTTTCGTGGGTGGGATAACCATACCAAGGCCCCTCCGTGCCTCGGAAAGTACGTTAAGCCGTTAGTCCCGGCTGTCATTCGTAAATCTTTGCCATTCGTTACGGGTCAAATCTGACAAATCATTCTTACCCAAAGGGTATCGAATCATCTAGTAACTGGTTCGTGGAGGTCAGATAGGCAGTCGCTCCATGTAAAATACTGGTATTCAGCTGCGTACGATTAGACTCGAAGCCGACCCCAACATATCAGTAGCAAAAGTACCATATAACACACTATTCCTACCGGCTTCCCTTCGGGGATTCGCATCGGCAACTCTATCGGTATAAAAAAATGGCACGTCAATAGTGGCTACTTTTTTCAAAAATATAGTTACACTCTTCGGGTATTTCATTCACCATGACATTCAAACATCAAAAACGATTATTTTTAGCTTTGTATTACACAAAAAAAATGTACTAATTTAACCCGGCGCCAGAACGTCATAATCGAGAACTATAAATTCATACAACAGCGATGCCGTAATGATGTTACTTTAAGTCATGAGCTACCGCTTGATATGGACGAGAGCAAGCCGCTGTACAACGGGTTATGACAGAGACAGATATAGAAAAATGTGTCAGCGAGAACGAGATGGAGAAATATTGCACATTTTATTTGGTTTTCAGTTGTTCAATTTTATTGTATTTAATTCTTCTCAGAAAAATTTACACCTCGCCGTTGATTGGTCGTTGGGAAAAAGAGAGGTAGATTTATTTATGTTATCCAGAGAAAAGTTCCTGAGCTTCAACTCCTACGTATATTCAAACGATAGGAATTAAGAGGTAGCCGATTACGCCCTCCGCCCTGTATAATAACTAAAAATAACTGTAACACTGGTAAAAAAAAAACAAAAAAATTGTTTGTTTCCTGTGATTGTTTTTTGTTTCTATCAAATTGACGCATTTTTCTTAAATATGGCAACATTTTTTCTCTAACAGCTTTTGTTTTTGAGGTACAGCTAACTACCCTTATTTACTATTTCTACTTAGATTTGCGTTTTTTATTGGACACTGAAATATATTAGGTTATTGTTTTCGATACGGCTTCGTGAAGATGTGAGCTTAATCCCAATTGTTTTTGCTATATTTGTGGTGAATATGTATTTGCAAAATATCGAAAACCTATATCGGACTTTGTAAAAATTACGTATCATCAATACTTTAAAATAGAAATATGCAATCAGGACAAGCCATGGGTTCCTCATATTGTATGTCCGAAATGTGTGGTATGTCTACGGTTATGGTCCAGTGGAAAAAAAGATGAAGTAATGTTCGTAACACCCAAGATTTGGCGAGAACCTGGAAACCATCATGACGATTGCTACTTCTGCGTTGTGAAAATAAACGGAAATAACCCTGGAAATCGAAATAAGTGGTTATATCCTAACTTATCTTCTGCTCCAACGACCTCAATTAAAATCACAAGAGGTACAACCCAGCACATCTATCTAAATCTTCTGATGATCCAAATGCCTGTGAACCCGAACTAAATACATCAAGTGAAGACTCTGATTCAGACCACAAATGAAAGCTGGTATTTTTGATGGGCCACAGACTATGCAACTCGTGAAAGATCCTAATTTTGTCACATCAATGACTGAGGTCGAATCCAAAGCTTGGAATTCAATTGTTTTGGTTATGAGTAATTTCCTAGGCAAAAAGAAATCTGACGACCATGTCGAGCTTGTTGAGGCCATACTATCTAACTTGCAAGAGCTAGGGTGCAACATGAGCATAAAAATCCACTTCGTGCACTCGCATTTAGACCGATTTCCACAAAATCTGGGTGATTTTAGTGGGGAGCAGGGTGAAAGATTCCATCAGGATCTTCGGTCAATGGAAGAGCGTTATCAGGGGCGGTGGGACTCACATATAATGGCAGACTACTGCTGGAGTTTGCAACGAGATTTACCTAAACTCGTTAATTCAAGGAATTCTTATAAAAGATATTTGATAGTGTTCAAAATAAATTTTGTTAACATAATGTATTAATTTTCTGTATTTTTTTGTCTAAATAATAAAACTGTATATTTAAAAAAGTAAAACTGTTAGCAATCTCCCAGTACTTTTTTCATAATCATGGCCATAGAAATAACCAAGAACAGAAAATAAAATAAAGGAAACAAGACTTGTGTTGACTAGTGTTATTGTTCAGTATTCAGTCATGAAAGTTAAGGCTAACTGCGTTTACTGAACACTAACTGTTTTTGCCGAGGGACTGAAACTGGAATAGCTTGCTTTCGGGAAGCGAGCAAAATACAGTCTTAAACCGAACATTTGTATTTCGAAAATAAGCAGCACCTCTCTTTGGTACGAGTATAATGATTGGTTTAAGGTAACAGCTCCAGGTTTGCCCGCAAAGTTTCAAATTTTGTTACTTTTTTTTAAATATCCGGTTTAACACAATATATTTCACTAAAAATATTATTTCAAAGAAATGACAACCGACTTCCGGAAAAACACTACAAAGCGAAAAATAACTTTAATTCCGTCAGTCGGTGACTTTGGATATGTATTTAATTTTTTTGTCACCGCCTTCCGAAATTAAAGTTATTTTTTCACTTAGTAGTGATTTTCCGGAAGTCGGTTGTTTTTTTTCCTTTTTTTAGTTATAGTACACACCAATTCGAAATTTCATCACCCTTGGGGTCAAAACAATGCATATTTATGCGACAGCAACAATCGCGGTTGATTTGCTGTAATTTTTTGAAGAGTTCCGTTCTGTCTCCAAAACTCATCATCAGATCTATACGAAATTTATATGGGACCATTTTGGAATAAACCATGAATTCAGCGTATCATTCTAGACCCCCAGCGCAGAAATTGTTCGTAGATTATACAAAAAAAATCAGCTGTTCCATACATTTTGACCGCGTAGGTATTGCGCACTTTTCTATGAAGCAGCTGATTATTTTTTTTTGTAAATTCGACGAAAAGTTACTTCGCTGGGAGGTCTAGAATGGTATGCTGAATTCATGGTTAAAAGTTTGCGCACTGAATAAAAACTTTTCCTGTATATGACGGAGTTATGCCCGAACATACATAAAATATATGTATAAACATGTCGAATTGACAACCTCCTTCTTTTTGAAGTCGGTTAAAAATGAAAACAATATTCACTCCTATGAGGAAAACATAATAAATTGAGTTAAGCGACGGTTACGCTGGGTTAAAAACTAGAATTAAGTTACAAAAACAACGTAACAACATCCATTTTAAACTTAGTACATGGTGTTGGAATAGCTTTTTGAAAGTGATTCTATTCCTGAATTAGTTTAGGTACAATTATTATAAAGTTGAACCCCCTCATATACGATAGTCTATCTACCGTAGCTTGTCCTCGGAGCTCTTAAAAATTAAATGGTTACCCGGCAAGACAGTGCTAGGTTGTATGTTTATTAAAATATGATTCGCTACTGTAACACGTATCACACGTATGTACTCGTATTTATAGAATTATAATCATTTTAATTCTATTGAATGTCTATTTATAAAAAAGTCCTACAATGAAATTAAATGGACTTGGATAATTTAATTGTTGATTTTTTTTTAATTCCGAATGGTCTGAGTGCTAACTTCAAGCCCAGAGGCGGCCCAAACTTCTGCTTTTATTTTATTAGCGTTGATTGTTGGGTCACGGGCTGCCAGCAATCTAATATAGCGCTTTTGGGCAGCAGTCAAAACAGTTGGGCGACCACTGCGGCACAGTGCGGGGTCGGTCAGCAAAATTACCCATCCCGTGGTAACTGCAACGTGGTCACTACACAGGGTTGGGATATAGCAACTCTGCGTGCTATTACTTTTTTTTTAAATCTAGCTGCGTATTGCTTTAATAAGTTTTTATTTCTTTTTGTGGGATGTATCGTATACTGCCATTACATTTTCTTTTAATTTTACTACAGTTTCTAAGACCTTTGGATAAAGATAAGAAATCTTAAACTAAATAAATAGGTTAATATAGAATCCACTATCACACGATACGATACCTAATCACAACGATATTTCCAGAGCACGGTATCACAAGTCAAAATACTAGACAACTCAAGATTCCATAAACAAATATCGGTCCAGACAGGTATGACAATGAAAGCGGGATCGTGAACTGCGACCCACGGTCACGTAGCATGTGTGGCTGGCACATAACAGCACAGCACAGCTAACGTGTCAAACTTCTCTCTTACGGAGCAGCGGACAGTTGACATGAATGTTTGCTTCTATTCCCCAGTACCTAGAGGCAGTATGACGAAAGAGGGCAAGTTGCTGCAGTACAGGCACTCGGCGCCGCGCAACAGCCGCCACAACAAGCACCGCAAGCCGAAGAAGCATGCGTCCGAGGACGAGGAGAGCGAAGACTCGCCCGTGGAGGAACAGCCCCAGGAAGAACAGCAGCGTCGCAGCCCTTCGCCCATGCTGGAGGAACCCACCGTTAGGCTGCCTGAGGTAAGCGAGCACAAACACCGAATCTGCTCCCGCTCTTAGCCCTAATTATCATCGGTCCACAGCCCGACTTCACCCACTGCTGGCCATCAGCCTCTCTTTTCTTGTGTCTATCCCCACGCTCCTGTGCTAGCCTCATCCAGGTTTTGTCCGCGATGGCGACAATGTCGTCCGCCCGTTTCGCCGTCGGACGACCGACATTTCTTCTTTCGGTCCTTGGACGCCACTCTGTCACAGCCTTACTCTACCTGTGATCATTGCGCCTTGCCCAACTCCATTTGAGTTCCATAATCTTCGTATAAGTCTTCGTATCTCGACGTTTGGATCTCGGTCTAATATCCTGATGCCAAACATGGAACGCTCCATGGCTCTCTTTGCAACTCTCCGCCTGTACACAGCCTCCCGCGTGGGCGTCCACGTTGTCGTCATCAAGCCATCTCTTCTTATGTGCCTCTCGACAATAGCGATCCATGAGTATTAATGTAATACGCTTTTCACCATCTGGTAATACCACCCATGGACTTCCACGAGACGGGCTTGACCTAGTGTGGAGTTCATAAGCAAAATGTTTCCTTTGCGTCTTATTCCTGTTTTTATTTTTTCCTTGTTAACGTAGGTACTAATGTAGACTTTAAGGAATTGTAAAGCCCTGTTTTTTTATCTCTATAAGCCGTTATCTCAGTTGGCACCCCATTAGTCTAGTCTAGCTTTGCTAGATGATATGACATGATGGTATTTCGCAACCCATCCATAATTTGTTCGGTCTTCTTCTAGTCTTATAGCTATCTACATTAATTTCACAGATATTCCTACATGATAATCTTGAATCGAAATCCTGTAAAACTATAAATAAAGCATCATAATCAGCCTATAATGTTCCCACTGCTGGGACACAGGCCTCCTCTCTGTGAGAGGAAGTGGGCATAATCCACCACGCGGCCCAATGCGGGTTGGTGGATGTCACATGTAGAATTTTGGTTCTAGGACATGCCGGTTTCGTCACGATGTTTTCCTTCGCCGTTTTGAGAGCAGTGGTGATAAAATTATTAACACAAAGTAAGGCGCCTGTCTGGGTTGGAACAGACGACCCACAATTCTTAAGTTGCGGCTGTTACCACTGGGTCAACACTTAAAGAAAGAAAAGAAAAACACCATATCACACAGCCCTATCCGCAGATTAAAACCTGGAGTCTTGGGAGCCCGCAAGCATGGCTCCCAAGACTACAACACCAATAAGGCTACTAGGATTGTTTAAAACTTAATTACTGTCGGCAACTCAGCAGTAACTAGGGACCCTAGGGTACTCCCTAGGGTCCCCAGTACCGGAACTGCCACATCCTGTCACAGAGAGGACGCTCGAGTCCCAGCAGTGGGAATAAATAAATAAAAATAAATCAGAAATAGCCGTTTATTTCTTGCAAACTATCCTAATAAATATGGTAACATAATCTTAATACTAACGTTGATGTTATTTCTTTGTTTAGTATAGTTAATTTTAGCTCATGGTATGTTGTTAGTATTATTAGTTTTTAACCGACTTCAAAAAGGAGGAGGTTATCAATTCGACATGTTTATATATATATTTTTCTATGTATGTTCGGGCATAACTCCGTCTTATACAGGAAAAGTTTTTATTTAGTGCGCAAACTGTAACCATGAATTCAGCATATCATTCTTGATGGGGGGTTTAGAATGATATGCTGAATTCATAGTTACAGTTTGCGCACCGAATAAAAACGTTTCCTGTATAGACGGATTTGCAAAATTCTTGTTTGTTCGAAAGGGATTTATTCCGAAATGGTCTCTCATTTAAATTTCATATAGATCTGATGATGCGTTTTGGAGACAGACTACGGAACTCTGTATAAAATGACAGTAAATCAACCACGATTGCTGCTATCGCATAAATATGCATTGTTTCTATTTGATTGACTTTGAGAAGACCCCAAGGATGATGAAATTTCGAATTGGTGTGGGGGGTAGGTACTACTCGTATAGCTAAAAAGTGGAAAATAAAAACTTAAAAATAAACAACCGACTTCCGATAAAACACTACGAAGTGAACAATAACTTACATTTCAGAAGGCGGTGACAAAAAAAAGCACCGACAAAGCAAAGTCACCGACTTCCGGAATTAAACTTATTTTTCACTTTGTAGTGTTTTTTCGGAAGTCTGTTGTTTTTTATTTTTATTATTTGGAAAAGTATTTATATTCTATTTTAATTTCTGAGTTCCTCTTTCCTTAGTCTGCACGAACTCGAAAACGGGTAAAAGCCTGGGGGCCTACTCCCTAAGCAAGAAGTCCGTCGTTTCGGTCGAAGTAACGGGCGTTTCCAACTTCATATCACTTACGGATAGAAGATTAGTTTGGAGCCCGAACTAAGAATCAATGACAACACATTTTGACAGCTGTACCTATTCCCGATATGTTTTTGTCCGTCCAAAAAAGTTAGTTAATTGTCTGTAGGATTCACTAAGACGTTTCGAACCACTTTCGGACGGGCCCGTATCTTCGTTAACGGAGTTAGAGAGTAGCCCCCTGCTCTCCAAAGAAAGCAGTGGGCATATCATAGTCTAAACATGTGGTGTGTTAGACAACTGCTGTGGTCACAAACGCTACTGCTGAGCAAGTATTCCTGGGTTCAATTCCCAGGTCGGGCAAAGCGTTATTTAGTTTTTTCATCTAGAATTTCTCAGTCCGGATTTTGAATTTGTGCCCGATTGATGGCGATAAGCTCGCCCCCTATAACATAGTACTTCAGGAGGACGCGCTAAGGTAACCAGCGAAATTCAATTGTTTTTACGTTTTTTTTTATTTTATAATTTGCCTATTAGTGTCATATGGCTGTATGTTGAACAAAATAAAAGTCGCGCTCGTAACACGTATGTATTTACTCAAATATAATCATTAAAACGTATGACTATGAAAAAGTCCTAAAATATTTATTTTATTTTATTCGGGAAACTTATATGAAGCTGAAGGTCATTTACAAGTTTCCATTGATAAACACTTAACTTAAACAACAACAAAAAAGTTCGGTAGGTACAAAATAACTAATTATGACTACTAAAAAAAAAAAAAAAAATGATTAAATGGACTTAGTTATTAATAGGTTATTTTAATGATTAAATTCGGTAAAAACGTGCGTGTTCCGCGAATCATATTTTTGACCTGCAAATTGAAGAAAAAAAACGTAAAAAGAGTTGAATTTCCCGGGCTACCGTGGCGCTCCCTCCTTAAACATGACGTGCGAAATGTGAGTGTACAGGCGTGATTTTATGTATTATTTGCAGGAAGTCCTAAAGGCTCTGATCAAACCTTCGGGCGTGCTGATGATAGCCGGGATGGTGTCCTGGGACCTGGTGGCTCGCCGGGACAACAACCCCACCAAGCGGACACACCCTAACTTGTATACTTTCCACAAGTTTACTGATCGCAAGGTAAGCAATATGTACTATGATTTAATAATATTATTTTATTTTATTCAGAAACTTACAGCTAAATTAAACAGTGTTCATTAACAATATGAAATTGAAGGCTCGTCTAGGGAACTACTGACATCGTATCAGTCTGCTTCGAAGCAACAGTTTCAGCCGACTTCAGAAAACAGGAGGTTCTCTATTCCACTATTTATTTTTCTTTTGTATGTTTGGTCTACGATATAGAAGGGCTTGTGGCTCAGTAATAACTGCTGCACGGGTCGAAAGATCAGGTTAAGCTACGCTTGCGGCGGTAGGTCCTTGGATGGGTGACCATCTTTATATACCAAGACCCCTCCGTGCCTCGGAAAGCACGTTAATCCGTTGGTTTTGGCTGTCATTCGTGGATCTTTAGCAGTCGTTAAGGGTCGTCAGAAGCCCGAAAATCTGACAACCAGTTTTACTTAGGCCCCAGTTTCTAGGTATACGATACCCCTTAGTAAGGGGTAATTATAAAAAAAATACCTATATTAAAATTCACTGAAATCGATTCTGTAGGCAATTATGAATAAATTAGTTTCAGGACTTGCGCTTATTCTGTTACACCTTGTTTATGTGAGCGGAGCTAAAGTATGCTAAAAGTTATAACGATACCCCTTGGCAGTGCCGTCGTAATAACTTTTAGCATATTTAGCAGTGGCGTGCAGTCCATGTAGACAGAAAGACACTGCCTACCCTACCTAAATCAGATAAATATTTAATATTATTTTGTCAATAAACAAAAATCTTTATTCATAAGTCGAGCCTCGGTCGTATCATTAATATCATCGATACATTAACCGTTCATTCGTACAATTTGACGCAACTTTGCATTGCGTTGCGCTAGCGCCGCTGAGTGCCTCGAGAGAGACACGAACTATTCGCGTCTTAATGTTTATATGTGTGCTCTCAAGGTCATACAGATTTATTGGGGTTCTATAAATACGTGCCACCCAATGTAAAAAATGACGCACACAACCGTACAGGGTAGTCACTGGGTTTTTACGCTTTTTTAAAACACGACGAATTAAGAAACTTACCGAAGTTTTCCGAACTCAGTTGGTTATGCGACTATTTTAAAAAGTAGCATTGTTTCATTGAATTGTCGCTACGTAAACAACCATTACTTTTTTGTTATATTATTTTTATATTCAGAGTCATTCCGACGCCATTGTTTGTTTTGGTTGTGAGCTAGGACAGCAGCATGTATTTAAGATTTTAACGTTGATAATAGTGTGAAAGATAGATAATATTCACTGTGAAAGTTGTTCAGGTGGTGTGTATAGAGAAAAAAGGAAAAATAATGTATTAACAAAACTATCTATCGGTGAAAAAAATAAAAAACCAAGTAATCGTGAAAAGTAGTTGTACACACGGCTACACATCAAGCTATACATTTCCAGTATAAGCTGATCTCGCATGGTATAGGATTTCCGTACAGTGCGAAATCAGGAAATGTATAGCTTGATGTACACATCAAGCTATACACACGGCTACAGCCGTGTTGCAATTAATACAAACTAAGGGTAAAGTCAATCGGAAATTCAATACAAAAAAATATGACAGGTTGCATGCTGTGTAGGTAGGTACAGAATCGGTTATTCTGGTTTTTTTTTCTGTCTACCTGGTCTAAAAACTCTGTGCACGCCACTGCATGGCATGGGGTATCGTATATAGAAATCGGCCATTGGAGATGTCGGTATACTATAACATTAACTTTCTCAACATTATTTTCTGACTGAAGCATTGATCTACACTAATATTATAAAGAGGAAAACTTTGTTTGTTTGTTTGATTGTAATGAATAGGCTCAAAAACTGCTGGACCGATTTTAAAAATTCTTTCACCATTCGAAAGCTACATTATCCACGAGTAACATAGGCTAAATTTTATTTTGGAAAAAAATAGGGTTCCGTAAGATATTTGGGGTTTTCGGACACAAGGTGTAAAAAATCAACCAGAAAAGTTACTTATTTTGCGTACGCTGCCTAAATTATAAAAGATAGAACCATAAAATGTTCTAATTAATTGTAGATCTTATAAATATCTACAAAAAAGTCCGCGACACACTATACCTATCTATGTCGAGTGAGGCACAACAACCATTTTTTTATTTATTTATCTTGAATTTTTTTTGGACTACATTTAAACGCATTTATTTTACTCATGCTATAATCCTAATCAAAATAAATGATTTCATCACTAAGTACAGTTTATGTAGATAATATTTGGTCTTTGAATGATTAAAATTGGACGTTTGGTTTTAAAGTTATGGCGAAATTAAAATAATACGATTTCTGCTGCACGGCCCGTTGCGAAGTGGGCGTCACCAAGACGGGGTGCGCGTGCGGGAGGGAGTCTATGCAGCCTGCGGATAATGACTGCGTCGTCGATGTCTGTGAATTGACCTGGGAATCATTTTACTGACCGTGTCTTTCCTGGGTAGGCTTTTTGCAGCGGTAACCGACATCCACGCGGGCGGAGCCGCGGGCGACCGCTAGTTTTAAGATACATTTTTTAAAATGTTTTTGATTTACTGCTGACATTTTCAATTAATTATTGTTTTTAAATTTTTTGATATTAACTTAACATTCAATATCAACAATCACAACTATTCATATTTGCACGCCAAAGATCATGTCTGAACCTGTATTTCATTCTAGTATGCACATGTATGAGCAAATATACTTATCATATTATTATCTTTAAAGAATTAACTGTTTACTTTTCAGTATCGCTTCATTGCCAGCTGCTGCTCTGCCGGCCACTCGGTGCTGGTAGACGAGGACGGCGAGGCCTACACTTTCGGTGAGTACCCTTCTATCGATATAAATCTTTCATCTTCACCACTACTTGACATGAAGTCGAACGGCGGGCTTCAACTGCGAACAATATCGGTGGGTCAATTTTTCATCCTTATGCCTTAAGCAATATGGTTGAAATGTGGTCGACCGCCATTGTCCGCGATGACACATGACGCCGGAGCCGCACTGGCGCCGAACCGCATGATTGTGTATACGAATGAATATCGCGCAAGCACCGTGCGTGAACCGCGTGTACACCGCGTTGATGCCGAGTTTTTTAAATAGTAAAGTAGTCCGGCGCCGGAGCAGCGTTTGCACGATATTCCTTCGCACTTTTTTCTTCTTTTCACTGTAAGTCGATTCCCAGGTCAGGCACAGTATTGTGTATTTCCATCTGGAATTGCTAAGCAGCAGCCTGTATTTCTGCCCGGTTGATGGCAATAGGCTCGCCTTCTATTTCTTGGAATTAAAACTGGCGGAATGTGGGTGTACTGTAGTTGCACCTCTGGATAACCCTGCATGGGACACAGGCACCATATTATGTTTTTATAAAGTTTGTCCGGCACAGGTCGCAACAACTGCGGCCAGCTGGGCTTTGGCGACACGGTGACGCGCAACGTGCCCGAGCCCGTGCCGGCCCTTCGCGGCAAGAACATCATCCACGCGGCCGTGGGCAGGAACCACACGCTCTTCGTAACAGGTAACACGTCACACCGTCGCAGCTGTCTTATGGTCACGCTAACTTAGCTCTTATATCTAAGGCAAGTTTTTATACTACATAAGGTTTACCCATTATTGGTGGTGCTCAATGTCTATTGACTTATTGAGGTAGAATGGCTGACGCTTCGTGTAAAATAACCATCAGCTAGCGAATATGTCCCACTTTCGACGTTTAAGGGTCAATTCAGGCAACGTAAAATTGCCCGAGCAATTTACTGGCTCCATGAAAATAGGACTGTATTACCATAGCCTAAAGTAGAAAATTGTATGAATATCGACACTGTCGGCTCGCACATGCTTGCTCTCGATTTTTCCGTTCTGCCTGAATTGACCCTGAGCGCCTGAGATCAGAGACGACTTAGCGTGAAACCACGCTTCGAACTGTCAAAACTACGTCACATCAAAATATCTGGTTATGACCACAGATCGGATATTTGGATGCATATTTACCTAAAGATATTTTTTTGCTATGAAAGTATAGAAGCGGCTTTATAAATTATTTGTAATATTTATTAAAAACCCCAGGATTATTGGATTGCATAACTATTCAGATGTGTATTAATTTAAAATTAATGTATAACCCGATACAAATATGTGTATGTTCTGGACGAGGGGTGGTTTGTATTAGTTAAAACAAAAAATTTACAAATTACTTACCTAAATTAAGACTTTTTCGATACAAAAGCTCATTCCATGTTAGCCAACATCTCAACTTTAGCTGAATATGCATCCGAATATCCGATCTCTGATCATCACTCTCCTGCCCTCCTCCCAATTTAGTTGAGGTCGTCGCAACATGCCAGCGATCGAAACACAGTTGTCGAAATAGTTTTTTACTAAAACATGTATGTGTTTCTGTCATAAAATTATGATGTTTAATATGACCACAGACACTGGGACGGTGTACTCCTGCGGCGAAAACAAGTGCGGCCAGTGCGGCATCGGGTCCGCGTCGCCGCAGGTGCTGAAACCGACGCGCGTCCGATACAGGTAACTTGTTCATCCATCTTAGTTTATCAACACGCAGGCATTTCGTGGAAATTAAACACGTAAGCCTCCTTCTACCAAGCAGTAATGCAGTAATGCTCGCGAAGAGGGAGGTGGAGCACGTGACAGGCCGGCAATATATGTGGCTCACGGCCCTGATCGTCGCAGCAAACTCCCAGGGCGTCGGGAATCCCAGGCTGATTCCCGGCCAACGCAGGCGCGGGCTTGCAGACGGCGAGTAATGGGTAGCTCGCCGTCCGGTAAGGACCAAGCCAGGGTCGACGGCGCGTTGTGATCCACGCGCGCCTCAAAGACATGTCAGCACCGACTGGTGGGATCCGCAAGGGTCCATGCCTGCCAGTGGTGCGGGTTGTTCGAAAGAGATACCGCGGTCCCTGGCACACAGGCAGCTGAAGGAACACGGATGGGTTTTTGTCAGTAAAAGCGGGAGAAATGATTTGATGATTTCCTATCCTCAAAAAATAAAAATGTGAGTACTTAATGGACTCACTCATAGTTTTTCTCTATTACAAACTGTTGATCACCATTCTAATGGAATAATTTATTTCATAAAAGTGGTAGTCTGTTACAAAGAAGGATGAAAACTCAGGAATAGTTTACATCTGTGATGATAGGTAACAATACAATTTCACGATCTGATGTCCTAGCTAGGTTACTTAGTAGCCTGTATTAAGGAAAATCAGCCCTCATTTCCCGACCATAGGACAAATAGCATTGCAAAAAAAACCTCTAATGAAAACGTTATCCTTTCTACAATAGCATAGTACATTCATTATTGCTGGGCATCGTCTGTTTGGCGTTTGCATTCACCTTCTCCTTCGAAAATGTAGAACGTTAGCTCTATATACTGCAGGCCCGCTTTTTCGTAGCTTCTCAAACTTGGTCGGCTTATCCACTAATTGCGGTTGTTCTAGCATTTTTATTATATCTCTTTAATTATTCAGTGTAATGAGCTGAAATTTTACGCGTGAATAGTTGCATTAATACACTAAATATCTGCATATTTTGTATTCTTCTTTTCCAATAAAAAATCCTACAATCGGATGTCAAAAATATAGCGGTCCAGTCGTAGTAAATTATGCCATTGCTCATTAATTACAAAGAGCACATAAATGAAACTTGGCAAGACATTGTAGACCCCTTTGTAGGGGTCTACAATGTCTTGCCAAGTTTCATTTCTTATTTATCTTGTGATACAAATAAACGTTATAAGTTAGGCTCACTTCCTATTTTAAGTACTTGGACCTTATAACCTTGTTTTACTTTTACGTATATTTTTTCAAAATTCTGTTTTCACACACTTTATACACAAATTCAAAGCAACGTGCGTAAAAAATTACAACTCTGCACTAAACTGTTTTATATGGTTTTCATCAAATAGCCAAACGTCAGCGCAGCGGCAACTTGATTATCTCCGCAGTGTATTGACACACAAATTTCATTTAAACATACACATTTACCTCTCGTTACACACTAATTTTATTGAATGAATTTATTTTCTTGTACGACCATTTTTAAAAAAAGTGCCGCTGGGATGACGTAGTCCCAGCGGAAACAGTTTTTGTTGAATAACTCCTCAATGGTTGGATGCACAAATTTTTATTTACCATACACAATTACACGACGTCATACACTAAACATCTGCTAAACTGAAATTACGAAATTCGACACTTTTCCGCTGGGACTACGCACACATGACGATCGATGAGTTACGAGATGGTTAAGAGAAACTCAGACTAGGGCGGGCCTCTGGTGAACGTAGAAATATGTAGCTAGAATGTCAATTGTATGACATATACCTAACATACAAAAAACACTTGCCGTCATTTGTAGCTTGAATTCGTTATATATGACACCGCCGTGGACAGTGCGCCTAACATTCACAAACTGCACCTTGACTTAATTTAAGTGTCCTCTTTGACTCACACAACTGTGCGACTGCTTGCAGCGGAGCTCCGGTAGTGAAGGTGGGCTGCGGCGCAGAGTTCTCCATGATCCTGGACTGCAACGGAGCGCTGCACTCGTTCGGACTGCCCGAGTACGGCCAGCTGGGTAAATTATGAACTCAAACTCAAAGCATTTATTTGAATTAAACCATTTACTTTTGAATTGTGAAAAAGTCGGTCATTTAGTCGGATAATTGAAGCTAGATGCCTGTTCCAAAACGTAGATGTCTATGAAGAACAACGAGAAAAATACTCCAAGGACACTCTTTTAAATAGGGTATTACACCCATTTTTCAAAAGTGTCTTATTTAGATTCTAAAATGCCAATAAACCACTACAAAATTCTTATTTAATTCGATTAATGCGATAAAAATGCATTAAAATTTTACATTTTCATTTTTGGCGCGTAATTTGTCGAAAACGCTGGACGCAGTGTACGCCATATTGCTCTGTGGGTATGACGTCAGTTTGCTGTGTAAACTAATGCCCTGATATTTTGTATGAAAATTGTTTATAATTTAAAAAATGAGTTGTTATTCTACTTATCGTTGGTTTGAAAATGGATATAAATCAATTTATTTTTATTTTTCTGTACGTATTTCGTCCCAATCTTCAAATTAACACCACAACCACAACTGTATATAATATAATATAATGTAATCAGCGTGTATTGTCCGACTGCAGGGGAAAGCCTCGCCTTTTCTTTTAAATTGAGATATTACAATATCCTGGGTACATAACTCTTCTTGCTTCTACAAGGTGTAACAGAATACGCGCAAGTCAAGAAATTAGTTTGTTCATAATTGACTACTGAATCAATTTCAGTATTTTTTTAAATTAATAATATTTTTTATAATTTAATTCTACAGGCTACCCTGGCGTTTCCCTCCTTAACAGTTTATCTGCTCTACACGGCTGCGAATCAAAAACCAAATAGATTTCGTTGCATTTTCGAAATAATAATAATAATAGCCAAGAGCCTCAACCAATACCTGAGGAGGCTCTCTTTTGGCAGCTGGATCAATGGCTTGATCCAGAAAGTGGTAAATCTGGACACAGCGTGTATCGTCAGGAGTTACCAGTGGTCAGGACCAACGGTAGCGTTACAGTACAGTACAACTTTACTGTAGCTTGGACCCTGTTACCCATACTAGTGGGCTTCTTCTTAACATATTTATTTTACTGATTATAATAAAATATAAAAGTATGTAAATTAAATGTATGATAAACTTTAACCTGATTCAGCTCGTGATTCTAAACCTTGTTTTTTTATATTGTTCTTATATTTATCTGCTGCTAGATACAAAAGTGCAATAAAATATATGTAACAACTAATCATTTTTCGTCGTCCAAAATTATGTACTGAATAATCCATGTTTACAGGTCCCGAGTCAATGGAATACTTAACATTGAGCCACAGTATAAAAATCGTTGTAATTATATTTCAGGTCACAACACCGACGGCAAGTACTTCGTGACGTCCACCAAGCTGTCGTTCCACTTCGAGACCACCCCCAAGCACGTGGCGCACTTCTTCGAGAAGACCAAGGAGGGTCACATCAACATCGTCAAGGACGTCGAGATCGTTGACTTCTCGTGCGGGAATAACCACACGGTAAGATGCATCATTTTCCTGCCCTTGCCCTCCATGACGTCACACGATTTTTTATGATGAGACAAAATTCTCTCCATGTCTCAGAAGGTCATGCGACCGTAACATTTGACATACATATTTACAGAATAATGGCCATTCAAATCTTTACACAAATATATACAAGGTGTAACAGAATAGACGCAAGACCTGAAAGTAGTTTGTTCCTAATTGACTAGTGAATCGATTTCAGTAACTTTTAATATAAGTATTTTTTTTAATTATGTATTTTGGCCACACCTACCACTGATTGAGCCAAAGAAAATTCAATCTTATTTTCGAAGAAATAAGACACAATTTTAAATGCATAAAGTAATGGGTGTATGAGGTCTTGCGTTAATTATGTTACTCGTTGTTATAGAATTGAAGTGTCGGTTTGTAATGTCAACAGCTTTTAACTAAATGCATACGATACTATGCGATACTTATTAAAGCAAATTAACGATTTTTAACATTTTTGTTTCGGTTGCATTAAATAAGCCTGAATGAAAGAATGCCATTTTTGTTTTATAACACGCTTTTATTAGCTTCACCTGTATGTTTGTTTGTTTGTAACCGACTCCTTTGGACTTGATTTTGACCCACTTCAAACGGTCAGATTTAATTTAAACTTTGTAGCTTATCGAAGACCGATGACAATAGAATAATCTAAAAAAAAACGCTTTTGTGGGTAGCAGAACTAAAAATAGAAAATTATTAATTGATTAAAAAATCTAAAAACACGCTTTAAAAACGTCATACGGCGGGCGTGTCAATTTAACTATTTGTTCTTTTATTATTTTCGTAGCCAAAGTAATTTACACTTCAAAAAAATATGTGTGTTACACCCTATTTCGAAAATCATATTAATTCAACATATAACAGGTTATATGTAGTAGGAGGTCAGCGTCAGGACGCTGACCTCCTACTTGAATGGAAATCGCAGGCTATCTCAGCGCATCCCCCTTAAACCATAAAGTTATAATTATTTATTATTTTGTGACGTTGCAGGTGGCCATCGACTCCCGCAAGCGCGCCTTCAGCTGGGGCTTCGGCGGGTTCGGGAGGCTCGGGCACGCGGAGCAGAAGGACGAGAGCGTACCACGCATGATCAAGTACTTCGAGTCCATGTCGCGCGGCGTGCGCTCCGTGCACTGCGGCGGGACGTACAGCCTCGCAGTCAACGAGCTGGGTAAATTATAGCATCACCAATCCAGCCAGGAGAGTTACAGACACCCACATACGTATGCTCTCCGACAGCGCCTCAATTCTCCAATATTTAGGAAAATAAATATTACCTCGAGTCAAACGCTAAAATGTCACAGTAACACTGCTATGTATAAAAGGACAGGGGATCCCTAGGGATCGACGCAACTGAACTGGCTAGAATATCATCCAGCGCGTCAGTTTGCGGACCCGAACCCATCGTGCCCATCGTTTTCAACCAGCTATGCAGATGGCTACAGGGTTTCACCCACACAAGAGTAGAGCTGGTGGAGCTCGACACCAGGATGCAAGCAGTCCAGGAAAGCTATGCCATCTTAGGATGGCAGGCTGACCAAACGTTGAAGTAAACACACTGGACAGGAACGGCCTGCAACAGGACGGTGCACAGGACACTGCTCACTAAACTAATAATTTCACACAATAGGCATAACCAACAGTCCTCTATGCAGCGCTTGCATGGAGGCTGAGAAAACCGTTGCGCATGCCAGCGTCCACCAAATTGACGTTCTTAACTAGACCAGCAGGCTTAGCATGACGCTTTAAGAGGTATCATAGCAAAATTACACGATAGCCAAGTTTGACACGTAGGTAACACTTACCGACACTAACCTTTGATTAACCAATTACTTATTTTATACAAAATACTAACGTGTAGTATTTTATCACATGTACAGTACGTTCGCGCTATTGGACTTCCAACGCTCTGCTCAGCGTCGAAAATTGAAATTCTGACAGTGTGCTTTCATATAGGTGCCACGTGGTGTCGATGAAAACGGCCATAAAATAACGACCGACTATGAAAGAATAACAAACTAATACATGTATTGTATCCATTTCAGGCGGACTTTTTCTGTTCGGGCAGACCAAGCGTACCGGCGAAGCGAACATGTACCCCAAACCGGTGCAGGATCTTAGCGGTGAGTCCATTACCAGATCTAATTTAATTTTACCAATAGCAACGGACGTGTCTCAAAAATATGTATAGATCAAAGAGAATTCATTTGATTGTCTCCAATTCTGCCCTCGTAAATGAAAAGGCAGTGATAACTTCAGTTACTGTGTTTACACTTGTTTTGGTTATTCATAGTAACGTGACTGGGTTCTATCTGGGAAAAGTTTCGATTTGTCTGTGTCTAGCACCATTATGGAGATACTGTAGATAAAAAGCACAGTATTTTGCTCAAAATCAAGACATCTCTATATAAATAAAAATCAATTGGCATGCGTTACTCTCACAAAATCTCGAAAATGGTTTGATCGATTGTGATGCAACTGTGGCAAGTTGTTATGCGCGCAGCGGAGACGGTTCCTAACAACAAAATAGAAAGAAGGCATTGCAACGCATTTGCTAAGTTTTTTTATGTTATTTTTTTATAACACAGTGCGTAAGTCTAACGATTATAAAAAATGGAACCCAGTGTTTTGTGCAAAGCGGCATTTTCAGAGTTACTGTGTTTATGAGAACAGAACTGGTATTTTATGATACTGTATCAATCAGTAGCTACAATACCCAATATGTAGTATCCACATGTAACATCCACAAAACATTTGATTGATGCAGTATTATTGAATACAAATTGTAGACAATCAAATGAATTCCTGAATGAACCAGAGTACATTTGCCGTGACAGCTACAGTAATTGTAATTGTGACAGTAAATGTACTCTGGTTTAAATAAACTGTTTATTTTATCTCTCGTCTGAAGGACAGTTGCCTATACCATATTATGTAACAAAAACCCTGTCCAAGGCACAAAGGGACTGCAGTAAAAAATCTTATTATGATTGAAATAAAATGTTATTGCTATTTAAATTTCACATAATAATAAAAAGTATATTATGCAAATGTCCGTCCTTTCTTTGATATTGTTCGTCGAATTGTTGAGCTTAAGTTCTGCACGTTTACTGACAAAAAAGCGTGCCGTGACTGGATAGGCCTATTCAAGCTGTGTGGGTTTTCCTCAAAAGACCATTTCAGACACGAAGATTTGTGTCTGAAATGGTCTTTTGAGGACCAATCTCTGACCAAGAATCTGACCAAGATTATGTCTGGAGTTTAAAAGAGACTGTGACCTCTGAGTTTGTTTCGACCTTTCTTCTTAGAGTAGTGAAGAAACGCCGCCTCGTCTTGCTTTTAAAATATGATTGACGTGTCAGTGTTTGTACAGAAATAAAAATAATTGATCATTATAATGTGTCTGTATCAGGCTGGAACATTCGCTGCGTCGGTACTAGCAACACTTCCATCGTGATCGCCGCGGACGACTCGCTGGTCGCCTGGGGCGTGTCGCCCACCTACGGAGAACTGGTCTGTAGTCGCCTTTATATTGGAACGAACTTCCTTATCGCGCGTTGTGAAAGGGGGCTTTTTTAACTTCGTTCCATCCGGGTATCCCTTGACACCTCTCCAGTTTTATCACTTCTTTTGGCTCGCTCTTGCCCGTGTGGAGGTCGGAAATTAACCCACGAGAACGTACTACATTCAGCGTCAATAATATCGAGACAAACCGACTGTTCAAAATGATATAAACAATTATGAAAATTAAACTTTATCTCAATTCGATAAAGTTCTTGTCAGAATGACAGGTGTCGTGTACGGTCTTCATTCTGAAACATTCCTTGTGTCATTGACTTAATATTTAATTTCATAGTTGTTTAGATCATTTTGAACAGTCTATTCGTCCCGATATTTTAGACGCTGACTGTACCAGGATAAATATATAATCAACATAAAACAGAATAAACGCAAGTCCTGAAAGTTAATAGTTCGTGTAATTCACTACGAAATCCATTGTAGTAACTTATGAGTTGATTTTTACTTGTGTATTTTGCCATACCTTCGCCGATTGAGCCAAATTAAATTAAATCTTATTTCAAGGCTATAAGACTCAATTTTAAATGTATAAAGTGTTGCTACAGTCAACACGATTTTTTAATAACAGTAGACTGTAATAACAAAAATAGTTTTGGTCGTTGTATTATACTTTTAACTCAATACTCTGATTAGGGTGTATGAGGTCTTGCGTTAACTATGTCACATATCGTATATGTGTTAATCCAGGTTATTAACTAAATTTCACTTAAATTCGCGCAGTCGAAGCCGCAGACAAACGCTAGTACTTAATAAAAATAAAGTTAATTTAAACTAAATCATCAGTTTATAGTAGGTCATTGCTGGACATAGGATTCCATTCGGTCTCCGTTCAAATTCAAAGCATTTATTTCAAACTAGGTTTTGCTAGTGGCTTCGGTCGCGTGTTGGTTGAATAATATTCTACGAGAACGTATTACCGAGATAAAAACTGTCGTAATAATCCTTTCTATTTGCTAAATTTTAACCGAATCTGTTCAGCCGTTTTCGTGTGATTGAATAAAAAACATTTTCATATTAATTTTCACATTTATGATATTGGTAGGACTAGGATTAGTAAAATATTTTTTGTTTGAAAGGTTATAATTATAGAGTGGTCTCATATAAAGGTTAAGTTCTCATATACGTGGTTTTTAGTAAGCTTCAATAATACGTATTTTTACCACTAAACTCCATTTGAAATAAGGGGGCCTACTCCCTAAGCACGAAGTTCGTCGTTTCGGTCGAAGTAACGGGCATTTCCAACTCCGTATCACTTACGGACAGAAGTTTAGTTTGGAGACTGAACTAACATTGAATGACAACACGATTTGACAGCTGTCCCTAATCCCGATAGGTATGTTTTTGCCCGTCCAAAAAAGTTAGTTAATTGGCTGTAGGATGAAGCACCATGAAGTTTTGAACTACTTTCGGACGGGCCCGTATTTTAGTTGACGGAGTTAGAGAGTAGGCCCCAAGATTATACATTTAACTAAACTTTTTTTACAGTCCGATCAACCGATTTTGACTTCTTTTGCGTTGGTGGCATGATAAATGGCAGCTGCAGTAAACAGTTGGTATTGTAATTACTTTTTTACTTTTAATGCTATTCTTATGCCTATGGTATAGAAGTCAGAATTGGTTAACTGGGCTGTAAAAAAAGGTTTGTTTAAATGTCTAATTTTATTTCAAATGGAGTATAAGTCTATGTTGATTATGTTATAACTTTCTAATACTGTTATTTATATAGTTCTCTAGACCGTATTTTGGTTATGGTGGCCAATCTCAATGGAGAGTATTCTGTGTGGGAAATATTGTAGTGTACAGAATACAAGTGGTAGATACCTTTTTATTTTAGACTAACTGACTTTATAGACGATGTCTTGTCTTAACTATGAATATTGAAATCGCAATTTTTTTTATTTTTTCTTTCATAAGAACTTTCTCTTGACATTAATAAAGACAACAAAAAAGAATTAGCAAAATTGGTCCAGCCGTTTACGTGTTACCAAGGGAAATAGGGATTTATTTTTATATGTTAGATAGATGTTGTAGAGGAAATCCTTATGAATGTCCTTTGCTTTGGGGAGGGCCTCCTCGTAGGAGATCGTGCGATATCCCCTAATGACTCTGACGGCCATCGCTCGCTGTGGCCTTCGCAGGACAGCGATGCTGCCGGCCGTCAGGTCAGCCGCCCAGATCGGGGCATACAGGGCCATCGATCGCACGATCCCCACGTAGAGCCGCCTACAGGCGGCGCTCGGGCTCCCCAGATTGGGAAGCAGCGTTGACAGCGCCCCAGCCGCGCCCAACAACTTGGGCGCCAGCCGCTGGAAGTGGGGGCCAAAATCCCACCGGCTGTCGAGCACCAATCCTAGGTACTTCATGGTGGACTCGACAGCGATTCGAGACCCCCCGACCACGATGTGTGATCCCAGCGGCGGCGCTCGCCGGGGGCCATGAAAGACCATGGCCTCCGACTTGTTGAGGGCCACCTCCAGGCCTAGGCGCCGTATGCGACACCGCAGCCGTCGCCAGCAACGCTGCCTCCCTGTACGAGCTCCCCCGGGCCGTGACCAGCGTGTCATCCGCATAACACGTCAAGTCCACCCTCGGCTGGAACTCACCCCTCAGATCACAGTTCTAACCTTTTTTTATTTTTATTACGGCACGAAATCCTCATGGATATCCTCCACCCTAAAGAAAGCAAAGGAATCTGACAGACTCTTACTAACTAAAACCAACCCAGTATTCCGTCCCACACATGCACCGGGGATCAAAAGATCTAATGCGACTTCCGCAATCCCTGACTACTAACCGGCCCGCCTCCGCGAGCCGCATCAAGTTGGGGAGTCTCCCCCCCTTACGTAATAGAGAAACGCACGTAAAACACTACGCACCGCCATCTAAAATCCTAAGAAATAGAGGACAACGAATGTGCCGTAAATACCTAACATAAATAAAATAAAAAGAAATAACCTTAAAAATATTAAAACCAAGAAAAATAGACATGCTATTTTGTTTTTAAATACATTTCAAATAATAACCGACGGAAGCTTCGTTTTCTTTAATAATTCACGATTAAACCATAAACCAACCGAAACTTCAGCCAAACCGTAAATCAGAAGTTCGTGAATATTCTCGCGTTATTCAACCTACTTAGTAAATCTTAATATCAAGTGATGTTCGGCTAACTCCGGAATGAATCGAATCCGCTCGTAGTTTCACTCAGCTGACATAAACAAACGTGATTTTATTTTGAATTTGGTGTTATTTTTATCACGCGCATGCACGCATACAGTGGAAATTTTACTATTTTTGAATGCTGGAAATCCATTTTCGGTCGGACATTAATTTCAAGTGGAATTTCACACGTTTGACATTACATCAACAAAAAATTGCTCAAATGTTAAGCAAAATATTATTCGAGCGCCAATAGGTTCTTGTAGCAATGTACCAATAGTTTGGTCGTCCACTTGCAGGGGACGGGTGATATTAACAAGTCGTCGGCGCGGCCCAAGGAGGTGACGCGCATGGACGGGCTCAGCATCACGCAGGTCACCATGGGCTACTCGCACACCCTGCTGCTGTGCGACGACACCGGCGAAGACGTGCAGACCAAACTGGCCTCCCTGCCCACCTTCAACCCATAAGCTGCCCGCTCACACACCGTAGCCAATCCGCTGCATCACACGTAAAACTGGAACTTCACTTAGCGTATTTGCCCAAATGATCGCGTTATTTTCATTAACACAAAATTAACTTTATCTCAATGTGTAAGGGTATATTTTAAATTGGTCATGTTACGCGAATATTTGGGCAAATACGCCAAGTGAATTGCGAACATTAAACCCCACGCTAAGGGACGACATTAATCAACTTATCAACACAACATATAATACAAGGTGTAACAGAATAAACGCAAGTCCTGAAATTAGTCTGTTCCTAATTGACTACTGAATATATTTAATTAGCTTATAATAGTAGCATTAACTCAATATTGTAATTGGAGTGTTTGAAGTCTTGCGTTAATTATGTTACACTTTGTAAATACACACACTCACGTTGCTACACTAAACTTTAATTCAGAATCTAAAATCATTTGTATTAATTTATTCAATTATCAACTTTAGAGTTACACAGTCTAAAGTTGGTTTTTGAGTAACAAGTCTTAAAGAAATTTCGGTTTCAATCGAATTTGAACTTTTCCACGTATGAGATTGAGTTTTTCCAAAACTGAATGATAGTCTGAAATTCTGAATAAAAGTTTAACTGTTTAACATCAATAAGTGGATTTTTTGTGCGTGTCTACGCAACTTTGATCAATTTGTTAACTAATAAATAATAATATCGTAGATAGCATTTTTGAATACAAATATTTACATTAAGAAACCTCACCGTATTAAAAACTAATTAATATTAGGAATGTCGCCTCTTAGTACTTTGAGCGCAGTATATTGAGATTGAGATCATAAAAAAGTGCTACTTTCTGCACTATTTAATCATAAAACTTATATTACTCATCGCTAAATTACGGAATGCAAGTTGAGTTCATCTCGGCGCGGCCTGGCAACGTCGAATTTCAAGTGGTTTTTCGTCATTATCTTATTAAGTTTAAATCAAAGTACTATTTTTTTTTTCAGCCAAGCACTAAATCGTTTGTATTTATAACTTTTTAGGTTATTTTTTTACAACTATTTTGGTTTTGACTTATAAAATCGTTACACCGCCAATTCTCTTCTATGTGCATTACATAATACGATAAGTGTTTTTATTTAATACTAAATGTTAAAAATAAATACCAACGCTCTAGTGCTTGGCTTGGCTTGGAAAAAATATTGTACAGACGCCAGCACATCAAGCTACCACAATCTATCAAATTTCTTTGATAGATTTTCAACTTTATAACTTAAGCATAAGGTTCATGTTCATTTAGGAAAATTTGACTAACGACTAATTTTGAAATTTTGAATGAAGAAAAACCACTATAATTGATACGTTGCCAGCCCGCACTGTATAAACGCTCTTAAGGGGGAAACACCAGGGTTGTTCCGAAATTCTAATTTTCTTAAGTTTTTTGTAATTTGCAGGTCAGCGTCAGGTTGTATGTTGATTAAAATATAATTCGCGATCCTAACACGTCTGAATTTACAGAATAATTGTAATAATTAAAACCATCAAACAGCCCTCAAGTTCATTGCTTAGTTAATCCCATTGAATGATTTTTCATTAAATACTCGTGATCAGTTTCCATGAATTGATGATTTTAATTATTATTATAATTCTGTAAATGTGTTACGGTCGCGAATCATATTTTAATCAACGTACAAGCTGACACTGACCCGCCAATTGAAAAAAACTGAAGAAAAAATTAATTGCGCGGTCTACCGTAACGCATCCACCTTAAATACACATATTCGACTGCAATGAGAACGACGAAATTAATCACCCTTGTAAACATACAAGGGTGATCTCATGGGACTTTTTCTTTCTTTTTTACTAAAAGTTTTTAACAATACAGTTTACATTTGAATGTCATATGTTTTTGTATAAATGAGGAAATATGGTCCGTGCTCATGTCATACAAATAATTTAATTTTTCAAACTACGACCTACAATTCGGTAAGCCACGGCCGTTACCACTTACCACAATTTTTAGTATCCGATGGTTTATTTTTTACTGTATGTATAGAAGGAGGATATCTGGCCCCTCTGCACGTAAACAGAAGATGTAACTTAACCTCAATAAACTGCAGCTAGCACTATTTCACAATAGCAGGCCTATTGCAATAACCAGTTAACATACTGTTAATTATTGTCCAGTTGCAAATGATTTTTTAGATCGTAAGATTCTTTATAATTTTGTATTGGTGTAAGTTTCGGAGACTCTTGTACTTTGATGGACATCCAGGTTCAATGACTACTAACATTTTGTTTACATGCTAATAATTTTGAACTGAGATTTTGTTACAATGACAAAACATAAATTTATTTTTGAACCAGTTGACCATAAACGTCTCCCCACACGTGGGAATCTCAAACTGACAGTCTTGACTGATATTGACTTACATTATTTTACTTGTTTCGTTTCGATGCCCAAATATTAATTTATTTTTGAAAGATGACCAATATCATCTCCTCACGTAGAAATGTCAACCAGTTACAATCTTGACTGATATTGTCTTCCACTTTTTATCAACCATGTATGTCCACTGCTAGATGTAAGCATCGTGGGTTATTTCGTAGCTGTGCAGTTAAAACTTTGTAAAGTAAATTAGTTTTTATTTTGTATTTATTTTTTGGATACAAAACCTCATTTAGAACAACGTGCTCAACTGTAAGATGCTTCTTAAGCAATCTTTACGCTACTGCTACATTTTTATCGTGACAATGTAGCCGTAGCTTTACATAATAATGAGACCCTTGATAAACGTCAATTATGAACATTTTTTAGAAAGTTAAAAATGTGTTACTCTTTTAAATAACGATTATTGTGAGGTTTTTACTTCACGGCGACGCTCTGCATGTTGTAAGGTTGTTCATTTTCATACTCGTGAGTTTGCTGCGGCCCCACAGAGCAGTCCGATAGTAACCGCCGACCTCATCTAGTTTTGTACAAACCTACTTAGTTGACGTCCACATGGACGCAATAAAATCGTGGCTGGGTTTTTATAACGCACTGGATTTTCAACTTTCGGTCTTGAACGGAACATTGATAATCCAACTAGAGTGCAGTGCGAGTGAGTACCACCGCGTCATAAAAACTCAGTTCGATTTTCAACTCCCGTCAATGAGCAGTGCGCGAAAATATCCCGCCACGATTTTATTGCGTCTCCGTGGGAATGTGGGCTTACAGAAATAAAATAATGTATTTATCAAAGCATTGAATCTGGTCATCAAATTACAAGTGGCGAGTATCCATCGAATTATTTTTTTTATATCTATAGTTTTTTTTTAATACTTCTATACAATAATTATAACAATTAGGAAATCCGATTTATTTTCAATCGTTTTTTTTATATATATATAAGGTTTGAAATGATAAAGTAGATTTTAGAAAAAGTAAATTTAATAATAAATTATTATGTGTATAGATGTCGAGCCTGTACGAATTTCGTGGGACATTCAACAAATATTTGTTGAGTTAGTTAGTTTATACACGGCGGGAATAAATTGCTATAGGAGACCAGACTGCTAAGATTTTGAGCAAATATATAAAGTTGGGCTTGTGGCTAAGTGATAATAGTCGCTCGATTCGATCGCTCAGGTTAAGCTACGCTTGTTGCGGTTGGTCATTGGATGGAGAACCGTCTGTATATACCGAGAACCCTCCGTGCCTCGGAAAGCACGTTAAGCCGTTGGTTTCAGTCATTCATGGATCTTTGACAGTCGCTACGTCAGAAGCCCAACAGACTGACAACCAATCTTATCAAGAGATAATACCTAGTAACTAGGCTGTGGAGGTCAGATGGCAGTTGCTCCATGTGAAATGCGGGTACTCAGCTGCCTCCGGTTAGACTTGCAGCTGACCTCATCCTAGTTGAGAAAAGCCTAGGCTGATGATGAATAGGGTATAAAGTTTGTTTCAGGGCCACCTGTTCAGGCCGATCATTTGCAGTCCCCATGAAAATCACGTTTGCTCTTACTGTCGGTCACCTATCGACCATCTAATTTATGACTACCATAATTATTATTACCTTTTACATTGTTCTCTGACAATGGTTAGACCACACAGGGTGACTTTGAAAACAATCGACATAACTTAAGAGTGTACTACCCATCAAGAGGAACAAGTTTTACTTCAGGACCGATTTCTAATTCGGAAAAAAAAAACTCAACCTTCCTTTATAAAGGTATGGTCACCTAAAGAGATAAGTAATTAGGCTAGTCGGATATAGTTAAAGTTTAGTAAATAACTTAATAAAAACATAATTTAATTAATTAAATAGTTCATTTATCGAATTAAATTTCATTCGGTAACATCCTTCATTTTCGTATTAAATTTCAACTATATCCGGCGACCTTGTTACTTATGCCTTTTGGGGACTGTACATACCCGATTGGACCATTTTTTCCGATTGTTTTCAAGGTCAACCTGTAATTAATACAGTATTGTGATAAGGTCACAAATTCATAAACTTAAATCAATTGGCCATGTTCAGGGAACTTCAAATACTGGTTACAATTTGGTTAGTTTATAAGCTTAAATGTCCGCGTTCAAGATTCATTGCGTGTAGCTCACGTGACACTTCACAGGCGCGTCTGCGCGACACTCCTAGCGCGCCGGTGAGATGTGAACCCAGCCTTAGAGCCACTTAGGTGAAATTCTAGGATCTGTTATAAACTCATCAAGCTGTAATGAGTATTATCAGCCTTATAACACTGTGATTGACAATAGAACCTTTGCATAGAATCGTTTATACCGTCCCACGGAATTTGTAGCGGTGTCTGAGAAAGTGTATCTTGTATTAACGTTGTACACGTCTTCTAGAAATAAGTGTTTACTATCTAAAGATGGTGTCCGTTTCAGTGGCGCGGCCACGAAGATATTTCAACAAAAAAAAAAAACTACCAAGATTTTGTAAAAATTTATAAAAGTTGATTCCCAAAACCATATTTTGTTAAAGTTATGGTTAAAAACTTCTAAGGGTTTGAACGTTGCCGCGCCATTGAAACGGACACCTAAAAATGAGCCTGTAGCGCGTCGTTCGGAGGGACAATACCAAATGCTGTTAAGATGGTGCGCGTGGGTAGCGCGGGAAATGTTTTTTTTAACTTTTTTTGCAATTTGATCACTGTCAGGCTGCATGAGTAACAAATATGGCTTTACAGAATTATATTAGTTAAAATCAATCCTAAAATCAACCCTAGAGGGTAGTTTGACGATTTGTTCATGATATAGTAATTCATAGTAGATAAATTAGTTTTAGTATCATGAACAAATCTTTCAATGGGATTAAATGAACATACAACCTGACACTGACCTGCAAATTGCAGAAAACGGAAGAAAATTTTGATTTCGTGGGATACTTTAGCGCATCCAACAGTGGCCCATCGACCCGTGGCCCATCCTTGTCGCCGCCACAAACATACACAAGGCGTACGACAAACCCCCTCGCCACCAGCCGCCACTTTCTCAGCCCTAATGCGGCAAGCGCCCACCTCACTTCAATCATTCTAGTATACGATTAAGATATAACTACTAAACATTTTGTTTGGAGACACAATTATTTAGGAACACCTCGATTGCGAGATTTTCTACTTTATGATTCTTTAGGGTAAGCATAGCTGTAAGTAATCGTACTTATTTAATGTTTGTAAGTCTAGGTGTATGTTCACATTCCCTCTGCCAGGCCCCAATTTGTTGGACTGTTATTTCCATGTTACTGTCCTGGGTCACCGGAGACTATAGACTGACTTTTACTCAAACTCTAGTTTAACGAACAATTGATTAAGTAACACGTAGCTTGGAGTAACTTAAATCAAATGTAACAGGAAACACTGGTACTGTAGGTGCGTGTCTGTCAGAGGCCCTATTGAAAATTTATTTTAACCATCTCGACATTACGCATCGACCCCGTTTGGCGCTCCGATTGGCTCTGGATTGGTTAAGGGCCGAATGCGGTCGAGATGGTTAAATGAAACTCACACTAGGGCCACAGATCATGAATACGTTCAATGGGTGATAACCAGCCTCATCGATCATCCATATTGATCGACAAGCAACCAACCGTTGATCAGTGTAGTGTATGTTTTGTATCCGACTGCAGGGTTTAATGAATCCCAAACCATCGGTCCATATCCAGTAACAAACAGTCGAGAACTACTTCTCTGGCTGCCATACACCACTCACTGCATCCATCTGAACGTTGATGGTTTAGATCGACTGTGATCTGATTATACCCAAATTGTTTATCAAGAAGTGCAGATTTAACTGTCCTAGTCTATCTCGTACACTTGTTTTAAGTAATTAATTATAGTACGTAAGTTCATTCATCCCACACTCTTTCCTAAACATAACTTTTAAGATTCTATGAAAATATGTAATAAGTATTCAGAGGAATAACAATCTCATTTCCTGTCAGGACTAACGGGTACAAACTATTTGTCATAATGTAACCTTGCCAACTGTAACATTTGATAAATAAACTTTTTTCAATGCATGGTTTGTTGGTTCTTTTTATTTTTCCTGACTGACTATTATATATATATGTGTATGTACTAGCTTCCGCCCGCGGCTTTGCCCGCGTGGAAGTCTGAAATTATGCCGCAGGAACGTACTACCGGGATAAAAGTAACCTATGTGTTAATCTAGGTTATAATCTATGTGTGCCAAATTTCATCCAAATCCATTCTGTAGTTTTTGCGTAAAAGAGTAACAAACATCCATACATACAAACTTTCGTGTCATGCTCTGCCGCAGAACCACCATTTTAGAAACCGATCAATTATATCTTTGAATCGTACTTAAAATTATGTACGTCAAACGTACATAATGTACGTATACCGTTATCGCTGCACGTGCATTAGGTAATGATAAAATAGACATTGATTGTGGATCTGCTGGAGAGCATACTCTCTACCAGAGCCACACAGAACATGTACCTACTCAGGAAAGATAAACGCTACTTGTTTTCGAAGAAAACTGTTGTACGAATAGTGTTTATTGCAAACGTGTTGAAAAATATCATTATTAGACAGCGGATTTATTTATTTTAACTTTACTAAAATTTTCATAGAAAGCGCCTGGTACATTCGTATCAGTAAAATGTTTTGTAGCATTTGTGATTAGGCGCGTAACTATAAATATTATGAACGAGGAAAATTAACATGTTATTTATTACTTAATAAGTACTAGATTTATTTACTAATAATTATTTATTTATTTAATATAATATTATAGAAAAAGATTATGTTTCCCATAGCCGCTCTAATTTTGCTATATTAAGCTAGATGGCATCACTGAGAACTAATAAATATTTATCTAATAATGCATTCTATATCACTCAGAATACCACACCAATATTATTATTAAAAACCACTTTTTATTTGAAATTCTTTTAGGTTTTTTGATTCGGGGGAATCAACGGAAAACGTTTTTTTATCATTATCATTACTTTTATAAATAACACAGACACAGTTACCCTCACTTAAATAACGTGCTAAAATTAACATTATGAGGGAGGTTATCTTACGGAACTGAAACCCCCTTTCTAGTTTTTAAAGTTTATTTGAAAAAAGAAATACAAGAAGTTTTTTTTTTTTTTTTTTTTCTCGGTAATGGCTTCGCACGGTTTGTGCATTTAGCCAGTGTCAAGTAATTTTTCTTTACGATCAAGTAAATGGCCCGATACCGGGCACGAAGTTACAAAACAGTCATAGTCGTCTTTAGTCAGTCAAGTCCAGTCAAGTCAAAGTTATTGTAAAGCGGTAGTAACTTTACAACAACCTAATATGAGTTTTTGGGGGGAACACGAAAAGTCCACGTTAGTCACTTATTTTCACCTTCACTACACTTGTGCACTCACATGTAACTAAATTGAATAATTCACTACCAAAATTATACAATTTAATTCGCTATTTCACTAAATTTCATGAAAATGAAAATTCGTGCGACATGTTCCAACCGTATCCCGCCAAAAACTCCCAAGAAGAAGTTAATACTATAATATAACATTTGGGAACGAAAACCCTTAATACTATTTCCCGCGTAACAATAATGGCGACACGGCGCGGCGTAGGCACGTGGCGGCTTGCGCGATATTATTGACACACGGGTCTACGCGGTAAACGTGTTCCCCGACCGACCCTTGCTCGTTGAAGCGCCAGCCCGCGCCGCAGCTGAGCCAGTAGCTTTAAATTCCCCACCTAATAATAATAATGCCAATTTTTCGATCCAGCCTGTCCCCAATAGAAATAGCTGTCCCCCTATCAGTGACGCCCTGAGCCGAGGTTCGTACCCCACAGGGGGTGCCCTCAGCGTGCAGTCGCTTAGTTTTTAAATTTTAGTTTGTAAGCCCTGGCTGGAGGCGTTAAGATTAACTTCTTAATGGCAGCCCCAGGAAAGCCCGGTTGAGCAGTCACGGCCTCTCAAGGCCAACTGCGAGATGCCCAACAAAAAAAAAAAAAAAAAAGCGGAAACGTGCGGGCAGCGGACTCCTACGTCTCCTAGAGATGGGTAGCTATTCTAATAACTAGCCAAATAACGTGTGCGTTACCCAGGCCAGATGTTGTCGAAAATGGTCATTTGAATCTAATAGATAATTAGTTTTGCGGCTTCTGTAATTGTTGCGCACATTTTTAAATTTGTTGCGCTTATAGTTTTTTAATTATTTCACAAAAACATTTCCTGCTGGGGTAACGTTATCCCAGCCAGACCTTTTTCTTTCTAATGGGAATATTTAAATAAATACTAGCTATAAAATTAGTTGTCTAGATGAAGTAAATGTTGTGCCTTATTTTGTATTTGTTCTTTCATCGGTTGCGAAGTTATTCGAGATTTTGCTGGGGTAACGTTTTTGGTTTTGCTAGATCTTTGAAACGGTTAAGCGGATTCTTATCATATTTTGTACATGACTTCTTAGGAATTAGTTTAAATTTGTTCTGCAATAAAAAAACCAAAATAATGCATAGTTTAAACGTTATTTCATTAAATAGAAAAACACTTCAATTGGTTCCAGCACTCTCCATAAGAGGTCTAAAGACTTACTTTAAACGTTATTTTAAAGCTTGTAAATGCCTTCAAATGTATGTGAAGTTTCATTAGTATCCTGTAAGTATTTAACAAGTTATGATGATATTCAGTTCTTCACGAGCACGGTCTTGATGCGCGCGGTGTTATTTGGCCACTGGATTGGATAAATGAACTGAATGTTATGTCAATTATTAGTTGTTCAGTTCAGTTGTATATCAGTAAAATTTCAGCGTAGTACATTGGATAATTAATGAGATAATACGATTAAAGTAATTAGGAAGTGAATGACCGAGGTAACCCGACCAAGTTTAGGTGGTTACGAAAAAGCGAAATCGCAGAACATTATGCTATCTTTTGAAATGTTTAGTATAATACACCTTACAATTTCGGTACAGACGCGTACACTGTTAAATACATAATAATATAATATTATCTGTACTATGAAAACATTATTATTATCTTCCAGTTGCACATACTTATCAAAAATCACCGATATAACATGTCGTTCGGTGGGACGCGGGAAAATGTGGTATTTGAAATGAGACAACAAATCAGTAGGACTAACTGTGAGCATTTTACTACATTGTGATATCATTTAATATTACCTTTGATCTGTGATTTTAATTGATATAAGTAGGTATTAGTAGACATACGTAAGTTTAGAGTTAACTGAAAAAAGGCATTATTTATAATTTATTGTCTGTGATCATTACACATTCCAATATGTGTATATTTAAATAAAAACTGTAACTGTGTACTGTGTATACTGAAATCTATAATTTAAATAAAAAGTAATAGAAAATTTCAAAATAGCAAAATTACTATCAGTAATTTTAATCTGTGATTGTTTTTAAGTATAAGTTTATTAATACTTTTTCACTTCTCATGCTCTAAAAAGACATCATTATAGCCCTACGAAGCGGGACTAAAGTGACCACTTTAGTCCCTAGGGAGTAAAAAGTAATTCGTTTTTTAATTTCCTTCATGTGACATAGACAAACTGAAACAGCCAGTAAATATACTATTATCTGTGGAGTGTGGACTATCTTCATTGCGAAAATGTTGAGAGTTTTAGTTCCATGGTTTTTGCCAAGGTGGCGCCATGTGTTTTAAATTGTTAATCTGTTACTGGTTTAGAAGAAAAAAAAGACCGCGAAAATTTCAGAATTTTTGTCGAGTGTAAATTTGTTCGGCTTTAAATAAATTTATTAAGAATGTCCAGTGACAAATATTATGTTCCTATATATTATGTTCCTTGGTGAAGAGTTTGACGTCAAGCAAAGAGCAAAAGACATACCTAATAGATATTGTGATTTTTATTTTATTAACCGACTTCAAAAAGGAGGAGGTTCTCAATTCGTCGGAACCTTTTTTAATTTTTTTTTATGTATGTTCCCCGATTACTCGAAGATAGCTGGACCGATTTGGATTTTTTTTTGTTTGAAAGGGTATACTTCCCAGGTGGTCCCATGATCATCAAGTCAGGATCTGATGATGGGATCCTGGAGAAATAGAGAGAACTCTTAAAATTTTATAGGCACGCGAAGCAATTTAGGTATTTTTTGGAAGAGTACTTTCTCGGAGTGGTCTCATTTCAATTTGGTGAAGATCTGATGAAGAACTTTGGAGATAGGCAACGGAACTCCTCAATAAATGATAGCAAATGGACTAGGATTGCTGAAATCTCATGTCTGTCTATTGTTTACACCAGTTCTTAACATAACATCACGCCGGTACGCTGTGAAGGGGTAAGCACATGTGAACCACTAAAAAGTGAAAAAAAAACTTTTTCCTAAAAAAAAACAACCGACTTCCAAAAAAACACTACAAAGTGAAAAATAACTTTAATTTCGGAAGGCGGTGACAACAAATTCAAATTCAGCTCCAAAGACGCCGACTTCCGAAATTAAAGTTATTTTTCACTTTGTACTGTTTTTTTGTTAAGTAATATTTATTAGGAAAGTACATGTTTTTGTTGAGTAAAATTTACAATTTTTCTCGCACTCGAAGTGAAAAGTACAGTTTGCACCTCGAGACTAAACGCCAACTTAATATACCCTCGGTTTCATTGACTCCCTCGCACGCTCGGGAGTCAAACCACCTCGGGTATATTATGGCTTCGTTTAGTCCCTCGTTATAAAATATACTATAAAAGTTCAGTTGAAATGATTATTTTACCTGTTACTAAAAATTCTTTAATAAACATGTAGTTTTTTTTTAAACTTGTGTACATGTCTGTACTAAATTTGTAACACTATCCTACATATTTTAGAAGGTACCATAATGTTCTGCGATTTCGCTTTTTCGTAACCACCTAAACTTGGTCGGGTTACCTCGGTCTTTCACTTCCTAATGACTTTAATCGTATTATCTCATTAATTATCCAATGTACTACGCTGAAATTTTACTGATATACAACTGAACTAAACAACTAATAATTGACATAACATTCAGTTCATATATCCAATCCAGTGGCCAAATAACACCGCGCGCATCAAGACCGTGCTCGTGAAGAACTGAATATCATCATAACTTGTTAAATACTTACAGGATACTAATGAAACTTCACATACATTTGAAGGCATTTACAAGCTTAAATAACGTTTAAAGTAAGTCTTTAGACCTCTTATTGAGAGTGCTGGAACCAATTGAAGTGTTTTTCTATTTAATGAAATAATCTTTAAACTATACATTATTTTGGTTTTTTTATTGCAGAACAAATTTAAACTAATTCCTAAGAAGTCATGTACAAAATATAATAAGAATCCGCTTAACCGTTTCAAAGATCTAGCAAAACCAAAAACGTTACCCCAGCAAAATCTCGAATATCTTCGCAACCGATGAAAGAACAAATACAAAATAAGGCACAACATTTACTTCATCTAGACAACTAATTTTATAGCTAGTATTTATTTAAATATTCCCATTAGAAAGAAAAAGGTCTGGCTGGGATAACGTTACCCCAGCAGGAATTGTTTTTGTGAAATAATTAAAAAACTATAAGCGCAACAAATTTAAAAATGTGCGCAACAATTACAGAAGCCGCAAAACTAATTATCTATTAGATTCAAATGACCATTTTCGACAACATCTGGCTGGGGTAACGCACACGTTAATAATTATCTTCTTGAACACTTTAAATTTATTATATCTTTTGATAGAGCGAAGCGATTGCGATGAAACAAAAACTAAAAGATACTCCGAGTTATTAACATAATTTGCTATGGTTATTATTACATATAATATTTGTTAGAACCAGTTCGTGCCAATAGATGTCGTTACGTGTTTCAACATTACGTAAATTCTTCTTGAACACTTTAAATTGATTATATCTTTTGATTGAGAGAAGCGATTGCGATGAATCAAAAACTATAATATACTCCGAGTTATAAACAATATTTGAGTATGAAAGTAATCATAGTGGTTTCGTACTATTGACGTGATACTTGTACAAATCACACATCTGAACAGATAAACAGAAACACCGACAAACAGACAAAAATTTCAAAAATGATAGAAATGGCATCTGTTGACTATCCCTTAACATCCCAACTATTTCTTTTTGTAATATTTTGAATGTACAGAAACAGCTCGTCTACAGATTTATTATATGTATAAGTATATAATATATATAAATATATATATAGCTGTTTCTGTACATTCAAAATATTACAAAAAGAAATAGTTGGGATGTTAAAGGATAGTCAACAGATGCCATTTCTATCATTTTTGAAATTTAAGATAAGATAAGAAGAAGATAGATGTGAAAAAGTTGCCATCTAGTGAGGGTAGTGTTTTTAAGGATATAAGTAAGAATTTTTTGTGATGAAAACCTGCAAGATAATGAAGGTTCCACAGCGCTGAATCTGTAAACGTTGAAGACGATGTAAGTTCTAGTAGCGATAGCATTAGTAATAACGTGGAGTCTTTTAACGTAGACCGTGATTATTATTACTATCATTACTTATAGGACTATTGTAGCCAATAAGCTTGATATAGTAGTGTTAAGATGGGTTAGCGCGTCGCACAATGATAGTCGATGTTACCATTCCGCATGACGAGAACCTCGTGAAAGCTGAGAAAAAGAAGCAAATTAAATATCTCGAATTAGCACACGAGGTTGTTGACATTGACATGGAATGTGAAATCGGCTGTCATTGTGCCGATTGTCGTGTCAGCCAATGGGCTGATGGCCGAAAGCCTCGATCAACATCACTCGAGGCTCTCGTTAGGCGCTTGGATCAAAGGCCTGATTCAGAAGGCAGTACTCCTCGATACGGCTGGCATCGTGAGAAGGTTCCTGTCTCTGGACCCCTAACCACCGGTAGCTTAGACCCTGCTCCCGATACCGGCGGAGCACTATTTTTTATATTCTTAAATGTTTTTTTGTCGAGTAACTTTTATAAAGATATTCAAAAAAATAGTGCATAAGGATAGACAATAGAGTGTGCGTTACCCCAGCCAGATGTTGTCGAAAATGGTAATTTGAATCTCATAGATAATTAGTTTTGCGGCTTCTGTAATTGTTGCGCACATTTTTAAATTTGTTGCGCTTATAGTTTTTTAATTATTTCACAAAAACAATTCCTGGTGGGGTAACGTTATCCCAGCCAGACCTTTTTCTTTCCAATGGGAATATTTAAATAAATACTAGCTATAAAATTAGTTGTCTAGATGAAGTAAATGTTGTGCCTTATTTTGTATTTGTTCTTTCATCGGTTGCGAAGTTAGTCGAGATTTTGCTGGGGTAACGTTTTTGGTTTTGCTAGATCTTTGAAACGGTTAAGCGGATTCGTATCATATTTTGTACATGACTTCTTAGGAATTAGTTTAAATTTGTTCTGCAATAAAAAAACCAAAATAATGCATAGTTTAAAGGATATTTCATTAAATAGAAAAACACTTCAATTGGTTCCAGCACTCTCAATAAGAGGTCTAAAGACTTACTTTAAACGTTATTTTAAAGCTTGTAAATGCCTTCAAATGTATGTGAAGTTTCATTAGTATCCTGTAAGTATTTAACAAGTTATGATGATATTCAGTTCTTCACGAGCACGGTCTTGATGCGCGCGGTGTTATTTGGCCACTGGATTGGATAATATGAACTGAATGTTATGTCAATTATTAGTTGTTCAGTTCAGTTGTATATCAGTAAAATTTCAGCGTAGTACATTGGATAATTAATGAGATAATACGATTAAAGTCATTAGGAAGTGAAAGACCGAGGTAACCCGACCAAGTTTAGGTGGTTACGAAAAAGCGAAATCGCAGAACATTATGGTACATTCTAAAATATGTAGGATAGTGTTACAAATTTAGTACAGACATGTACACAAGTTTAAAAAAAACTACATGTTTATTAAAGAATTTTTATTAACAGGTAAAATAATAATTTCAACTGAACTTTTAAAGTATTAATAAACTTATACTTAAAAACAATCACAGATTCAAATTACAGATAGTAATTTTGCTATTTTGAAATTTTCTATTACTTTTTATTAAAATTATAGATTTCAGTATACACAGTACACAGTTACAGTTTTTATTTAATTATACACATATTGGAATGTGTAATGATCACAGACAATAAATTATATATAATGACTTTTTTCAGTTAACTCTAAACTTACGTATGTCTACTAATACCTACTTATATCAATTAAAATCACAGATCAAAGGTAATATTAAATGATATCAAAATGTAGTAAAATGCTCACAGCTAGTCCTACTGATTTGTTGTCTCATTTCAAATATCACATTTTCCCGCGTCCCACCGAACGACATGTTATATCGGTGATTTTTGATAAGTATGTGCAACTGGAAGATAATAATAATGTTTTCATAGTACAGATAATATTATATTATTATGTATTTAACAGTGTACGCGTCTGTACCGAAATTGTAAGGTGTATTATACTAAACATTTCAAAAGATAGCATAATGTTCTGCGATTTCGCTTTTTCGTAACCACCTAAACTTGGTCGGGTTACCTCGGTCATTCACTTCCTAATGACTTTAATCGTATTATCTCATTAATTATCCAATGTACTACGCTGAAATTTTACTGATATACAACTGAACTAAACAACTAATAATTGACATAACATTCAGTTCATATATCCAATCCAGTGGCCAAATAACACCGCGCGCATCAAGACCGTGCTCGTGAAGAACTGAATATCATCATAACTTGTTAAATCCTTACAGGATACTAATGAAACTTCACATACATTTGAAGGCATTTACAAGCTTTAAAATAACGTTTAAAGTAAGTCTTTAGACCTCTTATTGAGAGTGCTGGAACCAATTGAAGTGTTTTTCTATTTAATGAAATATCCTTTAAACTATGCATTATTTTGGTTTTTTTATTGCAGAACAAATTTAAACTAATTCCTAAGAAGTCATGTACAAAATATGATAAGAATCCGCTTAACCGTTTCAAAGATCTAGCAAAACCAAAAACGTTACCCCAGCAAAATCTCGAATAACTTCGCAACCGATGAAAGAACAAATACAAAATAAGGCACAACATTTACTTCATCTAGACAACTAATTTTATAGCTAGTATTTATTTAAATATTCCCATTAGAAAGAAAAAGGTCTGGCTGGGATAACGTTACCCCAGCAGGAAATGTTTTTGTGAAATAATTAAAAAACAATAAGCGCAACAAATTTAAAAATGTGCGCAACAATTACAGAAGCCGCAAAACTAATTATCTATGAGATTCAAATTACCATTTTCGACAACATCTGGCTGGGGTAACGCACACGCTGTTGTAATAGGCCCCACGTTGGGCGCCCAGATTGTAGTGGATGTTGTCACTGACGTTTTTAAGTTATTTAAAAACTGTCACTGCTGCCAAAAAAGCTTCCGCCACTTCAGAGTCTTTGGTCCCGTCGTATTCAGCTCTGCAGGAGGCTAAAGAACCGTGTCTTCCTGGTGCAAGTTTTGACAGCAGCGCCTCGAACTGAGCGTCCGACATGTTCACCGACATCTCTGCTTTCCTCCTTACGGTTGTCGTAGTGATTTGTCCGGAACGTGTGACGTACTTGGGTTTGTTATTTTGCCCACCGTTGGTCGCCAGATTGTAGGGGATGTAGTCACCGTTTCCGGGATGAAAACACTTTACACTGATAGCACTGGTTTATTACTTTTAAAACTATAAAATAGGATGATTTCCAACCCCTTTTTCCCACAGGAAGGTGTGCGTGGTCCCAGCGGAAAAGTGTCGAATTTCGTTATTTCAGTTTAGCAGATATTTAGTGTATGACGTCGTGTAATTGTGTATGGTAAATACTTTGCGCATCCAACCATTGAGGAGCTATTCAACAAAAACTGTTTCCGCTGGGACTACGTCATCCCAGCGGCACTTTTTTCTACAAATGGACGTACAAGAAAAAAAATCATTCAATAATTAGTGTGTAACGAGAGGTAAATGTGTATGTTTAAATGAAATTTGTGGGTCAATACACTGCGGAGATGATAAAGTTTACGCTGCGCTGACGTTTGGCTATCTGATGAAAACCATATAAAACAGTTTAGTGCAGAGTTGTAATTTTTTACGCACGTTGCTTTGAATTTGTGTATAAGTGTGTGTGCAAACAGAATTTTGAAAAAATATACGTAAAAGTAAAACAAGGTTATAAGGTCCAAGCACTTAAAATAGGAAGTGAGCCTAACTTATAACGTTTATTTGTATCTTGTAAGGGTCTACAATGTCTTGCCAAGTTTCATTTATGTGTGTGTAATTAATGAGCAATGGCATTGACTACGACTGGACCACTATATTGTATGACATACATTGTATGACACGCAGTGCAGTCGTTACCAATTATTATTTTAATGAAGGATTGTACTGACTGCCTCGTTGGTCGTACGCGTTCGAGGTCCTGGGTTCGATTCTCAGGTCGGGCAGCGCTATTGGGATTTTTCGTTAGCAATTTCTCAATAGCAGCTCGGAGTGACTTAGAGCCCTATTGATGTCAATAGGTTCGCCCTAAACATAACTGGCGGAATAAGGGTGTACTATAGATATAGATACACCTCTGTGAGCCTTCGGGGATTATAGGCGTAATATTATGTAATGACGGTTTGTATAAACATGTCACTTATAAAAATGGGTGCTTGCAGTCTCAATAAAAAAACGTATACACTTACAAAATTCACATCTTTTAATCACTTCAAGTTGATTGGTTTTTCACGATTAAGCATACATTTACATAGAGAAACACGAGTTATAGCGCTTGATCGTGCAAGAGAGCCATAAACTACTTTGTAATTAAAGCCCACTTGCACGATCATTGGTTACAGGAATTCAGGGTTTATTAGATACTTATCTTGGGCTTATCGCCACCTAGGAAAAAAAAAAACAAATGTCAGGTTACCTAAACCCGGTGTTACGTCTCATTAGCAGCGTAACGTGTAAGAAAATAATATTGAGTAGACCCAACTAAAAGCGAAAATTTCGTTTTATATAAAAATATAGACCTAAATACCTACTTTACCAAATGTTTTTTCATATCAAAAATATGTAAAACAAAATTTATTTTATACAATGTATAACAGAACTAACGCAAGGCCTCGTTCACCCCAATTAAGAGTATTGCGTTAAAAGCATAATAAAGTGACCAAAACTATTTTTTTATACCAAACTATTATTATTAAGAAAGTAGCATTGAACCCAGCTTACTTTGTGCATTTAAAATAGAGTCTTATTCCGTTGACATAAGATTGAATTTTCTTTGGCTCAACCGGCGGTAGATATGACAAAATTGATATTTGACAAACTGAAACTGATTCAGTAGTAAATTATGAACAAACTACTTTCAGGACTTGCATTTATTCTGGTACACCATGTATAAAACATAATTTTACATGAGAAAAGTTACGATAATATCACAAAATATATTACAATGTTTTCCGAGCTGCACGTCCACTTGGAATGGGGGCGTACGGAGCCGACGTACCGACTCATTTACCGACGTCCAGCGTGGTTTTGTCCCATACAACGGGACGTCGTGTCAACGAATGTCGTATCTATACGCACCAAGCAACTCACATACTGACTGACTTGTTACTTGTGTATTAAAAAAAAATCGTATTACTACTTACTTTTACAATACTTGTAAATATGCATCTATCTTCACATATCCTACTAAATTAATATTATAAACTAGCTTTTGCCCGCGACTTCATACGCGTGGACTTTAGAATCAAGTAGATAATCATTTTTTTTGATAATATATAGCCTATTTTTTAAGTTAGACCTCTCGGAATACATCATTGAAAACTGCATTCAATTCCATGCAGTGGTTTTTGCGTGATGCGGTAACAAACATACAGACAGACAAAAATTCTAGAAACCGTTTTTTTGGCTTCTGTTGCTCTAATAAAGACCCCCCATACAATTTTTTCTTCAATATCTTTAATGTACAGACATCGGCCTGTTACAATTTTATTTTATGTATAGATGTGAAAGTCGGTGAACATATTTGGATGTTTGTTACTCAATCACGCCAAAACGGCTGAACGGATTTGGATGAAATTTGGTACACACATAGTTTATAACCTGGATTAACAGATAGGGTACTTTTTATCCCGGTAGTAAGTTCCCGCGGGATAATTTCCGACCTCCACGCGGGCGAAGCCGCTGGCAACAGCTAGTAATTATATAATGATTGCATGTATAATATTGTACTTAAAACATTTTTTTCTTGCCCATTCTTCTCCATACGAAACTACATTCTAGAAGGGGCGACTAGAATCAATTATATTTTAATGTAAATGTTTTCGTTCAAAAGTGCCCTATTTGAAATAAATACTTTGACCGACCAAATGGATGTGTAGCTTATATTTAAATCTTAATTTAATAATATGGCAGAGAATTTGAAATTATTTTTACACAATTCACATCAAGCATCACAGTGGGGTGCTAGGGTCCTATGCAAAAGCTCTTACAGTGACACAAAATAGCATTTAAACCATAAGTTTAAAAACTATAAGCCTTTTTGAATATAAAGGATCATTAAATCCTGAAAATAAATGATGACTTCTAAGCACATTTATTATTATGTATAAATACAAATCCCGCACAGTTTATGCGACTGCGGTAACATAGCAAGTTATAAAAGCATAATCAACCATACTATATTATAAATATGACACCGACTACATCAATTCTAGAAAAAAGAAAAAAATAATACACATTTAGATGGGTGGGTAAATTACAAATCCAGTCTAATATTACGTACAACAGTTAAGACTTAATTCTATTTTCATGTCAAGTTAGACGTTTAATAGCATTTATATGCCTGATTTAATCAAATGATTTAACTTACATCTTAAAGAGTTGTCGATTACGACGTTCAAGAGCATAGAAATGTCCAATGTATTGAATAAATTATTTAACTTACATCTTAAAGACTTGTCGAGTTCGACGTTCAAGAGAATTTATATGCCTTAAGTACTTAAGCGAATGATTAAACTTATATCTTAAATACTACTACTATCCTTAAATCCTATCACAAAAAAAGCAGGTACTTTTTTATTTTACTTTAACCAGATCTAGTGCTTTGGCTGAAGTAAAATCAAATACAAAATATATAGAGAAAAGAGTCGCGAAACTATATTTTAACACGATTGCAAATAATGAAGCGAAAACCGACAATTCATAATGCATTTAGTTGCAAACTGATAAAGTAATGCATGTATAAGGGTTAAATGATAACAAAGGCATCTTGGTGATGGCCATCGTACTTATAAAAACTACAATTAGGGCTCTATCTCCCAAGGAGTTGTAATGAAAGAAATGTCCGCAGAATCTGCAAAGTATTGCTGAACATAAGTTTTCCAACACACGTATTGATGTCAATTGAGATAACATGCTGGTAATTCTATTAAAAGTTTATTTGGGACCTCAGATTATAAAACAAAGGCAGATAGACCGCGCGGAACACGAGCGGGGGCTAAAAGACCAAATACTGATTCAAAACTCGAGTTAGTACGCCACGAAGCGTCACATTGTATGTTACACATACAATGCGACGCTTTAGTATTTGGGCCTCACTCTTGGTGTCCCGCGCGGTCTATCTGCCTTTGTTTTATAATCTGAGTTTGTGACTTTAAGAATCTTGTAGCGGCATCTACATCGCTACATCTATAGCACGCATCACACTAACGTCTCAAAATCGTGCTTCGCGCAAGCAGGGTTTGCCTAGTATACTAGTTACGCGGTACACCCTGCTGAATATAAATTTACAACGTCCCGACCTAAATCGTTGGACAGTAGCCCACCAGACAGAATACCCGTCCGGAGGAGAATCCTCCCTTTTAAATAAAGGATGAGTGAACACACTGTTCCTAATACCTCTATAACATCAAGAAAAAAATTACTTTGAAAGTGTAAGTTAAAAGGAACCAATTTCAATGCTTCTCTTTTCATTTGCTGCCTAAAATTACGATTTCAGTCACAAATCTTCTCCTTGCCAAATAGGTAGAGCAGAACCAGATAAGAGCTGATGAATAGTCTCCACGTTCAGTACACACCAGGCTACGCGTGGGTAAATCAGTTAACGCTAACAAACATGTAGGCTATAGACGAGACTCATTAGAAGGTACGGACAAGTAAGTATAAAAGAGACATCTTTAAATGTGACAGTGTGTTCTTGTCCTATTATTATGAGTCTATGTTACTTGAAATAAATTATTTATTATTATTATTTAAATCTAATCCTTTTGTAGGTAACGGGGAACCTGCGCTTATCTGAGCAACTTCTACACTACTATACCCCTCTAGAGGTGTGGGGAAACCCGCGATAAATCAGCCGTCTTCCTACCTATTAATACATCCTTTTGCAGATAAATCAGCCGTCTTCCTACCTATTAATACATCCTTTTGCAGATAAATCAGCCGTCTTCCTACCTATTAATACATCCTTTTGCAGGTAAAGGAAACCCGCGATAAATCAGCCGTCTTCCTACTTATTAATACATCCTTTTGCAGGTACAGGAAACCTACGTCAATATGCGAAGATATTTCTTGACGTTAACCTAACGCTTCAAATAAACAAGCTGGGAAATATTCGCAGCTGCTGTAAATACATGAGTATTAGTAGTATTTAGAGGGTACTTCATTTTTTTTAATCCTATCTATAAGATTTAAATAAGTCTACACAGACAAAGCGCTCCAAATGAGACGTGATGCAAAAACCACAGAATGTAGAAATAATTTAAATCAGGATCACACACATTTAGCCTATGGCTTCTATTATGTACACAAACTACGACACTGAAGCGTTTTCCTAGACCCGTACTGTTTAACCTAATGCTAATCTAACATCTTGCGGGCTTTCGTCATCCCAGACAAATGTGTCCTACCTATGCTAATTAACATAAGTCAAATAATCAGTACATATTAATTTTGTACTACACGTCTCCGCGGACGATGGCACAAATTAAGGGTTAATAAAATCAAAATAGGCCCATAAAGTAACTAATCTTACTTACAGATAAGAATAATCTCAACCTACAATCTATCCCCTTCCACCCGTCATGCATGATATGGTTGGGCTTGCAATAGGTATATAATCATAGTAGTATAAATATGAACCTGTTCCCATAATGTGGGTATTAAAACACGATTAACAGTATCAATAACAAGTTACGTGCAATCACATGAGTAGACAAACGTTTCATACACTACTTTATCTACCCTCATCATTGATATAGAAAATACCCAAGATCAGTCTCAAACAAAAGTAACACTCAAAACTGTCCCGAATTAAATGGTGACTGGTAATTAGTAACCGATATTTAAACACATGATTGTACTCATCATAACAAACAACTTTCCCAAAGAAACGATTTTTTTTATGTATCTTATTGACCCCAATTTTATTACCCCAATAGAATATTGAGTACCTTACAAGAATAATACACCATCAGCCGTAATTTAATTTAGTTACCTACAAACAAAACAAAAATGAAACTAGTTTTACCATGCATTATTATGTTTTTCATTAATTTAACAACGGATCGCGTGCGCGCATCAGCTGTGGTACGCTTGACCTCGGGGTCAGCTGATGCGCGCACGCGATCCGTTGTTAAATTAATGAAAAACATCATGGTAAAAGTGTTACAACTTATTTACGAAAAAAATCAGTCTATAATTTACAGGATAAGACTCATTCAAGTTTGGTCGAATCCGCCCCTAAGCCGTATCTTCGAAAATTAGCAACGGGTAATAATGAGAAACCTGTGAATTCATGCCTGGTTTAGATAATGCTAAGCTTATCTAGTTTTTAAGAAATGCATAAACCCACATAAAATAAATAATGAACGACTAGGATTGATAGGTCGAAAAAACAGAAGCACTTCCCTGTGCACTCACAAACAATGTGTTTGTGCTTCTAACACAAAAAATATTTCAATCAAGGATCCTTGTGACGTATGTCACACAAAATTTAGAACCATACAGGTTCAGAATGCACAATTCCTAAAATGTCCAATATCTTTGAGAATATACTTTATGCAATGAGTCCTCGCAGTGCTTTCTTAGGGTTCGTAGTCAACAAGGAACCCTTATATATAGCTACTAGCTTCTCTAGATATGGGAATGATGGACCTTTATGTCTACAAGCTTGCCAGACGATTAGAAGTTACTCTCAAGAACTACCTGAGCAGAATGTCACCTGTCAGCACTCCCACCTTAACACCTCGAACGGAGCACTTCAAAAGAGTCATGCAGCAATCAGACCTATGCCCTTTGACCCCACCACCACCACCTCCTCCAATGCCATCAACCTCAAAGGTATCATTAGCATGGAGGACAGAAGGTGGAGATCTGCGAGCTGCCATGATAAAAGAGCTAAAGACTGTTCTAGAAAGGAGGGCGAGAGCCAAACCTAGCACTAGCTCTAACTAAAATGAAGCTACAGTGCTGAGCTATGGTCTTAAGCCATGAGGAAAATGTGACTGTTTTAAGATGTGATCAAAAGCCAAAAGCAGCTTAAGATCAACGCAAAGACGGAGCTAATATTTATGGTAGCTTTAAATTAGGGTGTAAATAAAATATAAAGAATGAGAAAATGAAATAAAAAAAGCATAAATATGGAAATGTGTGAAAGTGTTAAAATGTATCTTTTAGTTTTATATATAATATATGTATAATATAATATAGTTTTATAAATTAAAACTATATTATATTAAAATAGCCGCTGCCGCGGCTTCGCCCGCGCGGAGGTCGAAAATTATCCCACGGGAACGTATTGCCGGGATTAAAAGCACCCTATATGTTAATCCATGTTACAAACTATCAAAAAATTGCTTGCTAAATTTCATTCAAATCCGTTCAGGCGTTTTTACGTGATTCAGTAACAAACATCCATACATCTACACAAACTTTCACATTTATAATATGATTATCTATATACTAGCAGCGTTCCGCGGTTTCACCCGCGTCGTTCTCGTTTCCGTGGCAATACGGGGATAAAATATAACCTATGTCACCCGGGGATAGTGTAGCTTCCCAACAGTGAAATAAGTTTTCAAATCGGTTCAGTACTTTCGGAGCCTATTCAATGCAAACAAACAATCAAATCTTTCCTCTTTATAATATTAGTATAGATTATATTATAGTAGGATTACGATAACCTCTACATCAGCCATCCATACTACTATATCATATTATAAATGTGAAAGTTAGTATGTTTCGATGTTTGTTAATCGCGCAAAAACGGCTGAACGGATTTGGATGAAATTAGGCACACAGATCATTTACAACCTGGATTAACTAACACATAGGATACTTTTTATCGCGGAAGTACATACGTTCCCGTGGGATAATTTTCGACACCACGCGTGCGTAGCCGCTGACAAAAGCTATTTCAGAATGAAAATGATGTGCTCGAAGTGAATGCTCGAATGATACATTACATACAAACGTTACAAATCAGTCTCCGCCTTAAAGCACCCACAGACAGGCGCGACGCAACGGTGCGTCGCGAACATTTTCCAAGAAGTTTTAATAAAAAGTCGCCTCGCGCCTTACGCGACGCCCAGGCGACGCTTCATGTCGGCGTGCACAGTGTTCAGTTCCTTCACACTCACGTGCACCAACACTTGTAGTTGACCGACTTCCGTGTTCTTGTATTTGTCGGTGTCAAGCAATTTGAGTGCGTGCTCTAGGCATACAGCTTTGTTTTTGCCGAGGAGTCCCTTTACCTGTTGACAAAAATAATTCAATCTATAACATCAGGTATAAAAGAACTAAACTCGCGGGAAAGACCTGCACGGGCGAATGTCCGTAGGGACATATCAATTAGTTCAGGGCCCGAAATAAGAATGAATGACAATACGACTTGAGTTATTCCTACGACCGACATGAAGTTGCCCGTCCGAAAATAATAATTTGACAAGTACTTGTTTTGACAGATCAACTACTTTCGTACGGGCTCGTATCTTCGTTGAAGGACTTAAGAGAGTAAACCCCTTCACCGCGATCGAGAGCGATCCGCATTGTTTCGCTTGCTTTTCAACATCTTTCACGCATGATTGTATTTTTGAGCGCGATTGAGCGAGTATGTAGAGCTGCCAATTTTTTTTAATGTACCAGTTTTCGTTTAGGATGCTCATAACTAGAAAATAATTCCTGAAGTGCAAAACGAAAGAAGTATTTATCCAGGAAAATTGTTTATCAATTTAAATACCAACTTACTGTGACTATAAAATAGCAATGGGATCGTAGGCGAGGTGTGTGAACTTACCTTCGAGAGGTACAACGAGGCCCTGCAGTATTCGCACTCGTCTTGATCACGCGGGTTGGATGCGCGCGGTGTCTTCTTCCTACGTGCTGAGTGGGCGCTCAGCAGCTAGGATAACAAACAAAATTAACACTGTTAATGTGATGGTGTCTCCCCACCCTTCAATTTAGTCATTCATGCAAACTAGGCTGAGAGTTAGCACCTTTTGAACGCCATAATGACATAAGACAGATCCCCGGCACGCTCGCCTTTCACCACTTCCTAGTGCTGGGAAGAAGACGTGGCTCAACAAACTTCCCAGCTACTGGTGTTATCCTCCCGGAGAGGTAAATTGACCTTCCGGTAGGATGTCAACGGTATTACGTTTGCGCTAAAGTCAATCCCCAAGGAGGGCTCCCAACATTTAACGTTGTAGTGTGGGATGAGACCATTCTCTCGATCTGCAACGGGTGGACCGGGCGTCGCCTCTTCCAGCCCCCGTATACAGGTTCTTCAGGGCGGCGAACTTGGGGACGTGTGCTGCTGCTGACAAGGCAGCGGCGCGTAGTTTTGCCCCCACGCCCCTGCTGATGTCACGGGCGGAGGCGCACACCTAGCGCATCCCGCGGACCAACCAGCTCGGATCGTGGAAGGCGCACAAGTTTCTATGAGATTCTCTATATCAGGGATTATGGGAAATTGTGCGCCTGGTGTGGGAAGGGAACCACTGACTAATTTTTAGTACCTACTAGCTTTTGCCAGCGGCTTCGCAAGCGTTAACCGATTTAAACCTGAACCAATAATACACCTAAACCTTCCTCATTATGGGCACACGGTAAGTCCCCTCTTTGAGGAGTGGATTGCGAGGCACCGCGGCATCCTCGCGTTCCGCCTGACGCAAGTCCTCACCGGACACGGCTGTTTCGGGAGGTTCCTGTTTCGCATAAGGCGAGAGGTAACGGCCGCGTGATCCCACTGCGAAGATCGCCCTGAGGACATGGTGGAGCATACGGTGGAGGTCTGCCCGGCTTGGACGGAGCACCACCGTGTCCTCATGGAGGCGATCGACGGCGGCGATTTCTAGCGTCCGGCCCTGGTCCAGGCCATGGTACGGAGCGAGACTGCATGGGTAGCCGTCACCTCCTTCTGCTAAGCAGTAATGCTCGCGAAGAGAGAGGCGGCGCACATGAGGGAGAGGCAGTAGATGCGCCCTCACGGCCCTAGTCAACGCAGGAGACGCCCTGGGCGTCGGGAATCCCAGACTGATTCCCGGCCACCGTAGGCGCGGGCTTGCGGACGGTGAGTAATGGGTAGCTCGCTGTCCGGTAAAGACCAAGCCCGGGTCGACGGAGGGTTGTGTTGCACGCGCGCCTCAAATAGATGTCAGCACCAACTGGTGGGGTGCGCAATGGCCAATGCCTGCCAGCAGTGCGGGTTGTTCGAAAGAGATGCCGCGGCCCCTGGCACACAGGCAACTGAGGGAACACGGGTGGGTTTTAGTCAGTAAAAGTCTGACACGCCCTCCTGCTACACCCAGAGCGGGAGAAGTTATTTGATGAATTCCCACCCGAAAACCGCATAGAAATCCGTTCAGTTCTTTTTGGCTTTATCGTGGACAGACAGGCGCGAACTTAATTAAAGAACTTTTATAATTAATGAAAAGCCTGTCAGACAACACCACCCGCCCCAGAACAGAAGACATCCATAAAAAAAAACCACCGAGGAACAAAAACTGATGAATGGAATATTAAAAAAGAGAAAGCAATTCGTGCGTCTGTGCACGCCACTGTTACACATCTATATATAGGCTGGCAGAGACATCGACATGCAACCCGCTACCATGGAGTAAGTTTATACTGAATCCTCATAGAAATTTTAAAAAATCATATGTATTTTTTTTAATTTCCTCTTCCTTACCTTTTAACCGCATAGGTATTGCACTTTTTACGCTATAGGCGGTCTAAAATGATGTGCTAATTCACAGGTTACAGTTTCCGCGTCGATGTCTCCCTGTCACCCTGTATTTCTTACCTCTTGAACAAACGGCAGTCCCCGCTCTTGCAGCATCTGCCTGTTGGTGACCTCTTCGCGTAACATCTTGTCGAACAACGGCTGGGCGATCTTCAGTATAGTGGGATCAGCTTTCGGGTCGTTGCCTATATTGCAGAGCAGATGTTCCATTGCGAACATTGTCGGCTCGCAACTTTCTCGAGCCTCCTGTTAACAATGAAATAATGTTAATGGTTTTTTTTTTTTTAATAACAACAAATAAAAATCTTTTTCCAACTAAAAAAGAACATTTTGAACTTTTAAGTTATGGTACCTAACCTACAATAATTCTTATACCTCTACTTGCAATGTAAACAGGATGTATTGCAACATCAACATGATTCACAAAGAGGATTAAAAACGTATTATCGAAACTAACGCAAAAACTACCCAAGCAAAATTAATAAAGTTTATATGGGGCTACACCCCATATCCATTAAAAACAATTTTTTTAATCGATCTAAAATTGCCGGAGAAATCGCGAAACAAAAAAAAACAATACAGACATATTAAGAACCTCCTCCAATTTTGAAGTCGGTTAAAAATTCGCTTATAAAGATGAAAAACTCGCCTTGAAGACTGTCCAAAGGCTCTCAAGCCAGGATGGCGGTGCGAAATACACACTCTCCGATTCAGTGTAGCCGGTGCTGATGCAGCAGGTGTAGGCGTTCGGGAAGGCCAAGATGTACTCGCCATCGCGCTGCGTGACGCGCGACAGCGTCACGTTGTGCTCGCGCAGCAAGTTGGGCGGGATCATCGTGATGTCGGTCGGCAACCAATGACATTTATTCTGGCAGAACGTCGGGCTAAGAGTTTCTACGGCTTTCCTGAAGTTGTCGGCCTGGTCTGCTGGGATGCCGTACCTTAACATATTAAGATGGAAATTAAGAAAATGTAAAGTATACGAATAACTCTATAAAACAGTATCGCGCTGACAGTCAATGCACAGTTAAACCGATGGATCTAGACATTTGAACTGCAAGAAACATTGTTTGGGTAGGTACTGTAAATAAAGGTTGGTTGCTTATGGAATGCAACCTTTGTGAGTATACTGACAGGTAATGAAATGGCTTTGTCACATTCGAACTGTCAAGTAGATCTAGAATCCATCCTTCAAATAGTTTTAGACTAGAATAAGATTTGTTGCGGAGATAAAAAAGTTGATGATCAGGCGCCGTGCTGTTATGATCTAAAACGTGGAATAAACGATATTATTGATATTTACACGCACACAAGCGTTTCATTTAATGTAACCCGGTACCTAGGATTGCTCAGGTTCTACAGTACCCTGAAGGTGCAATATGTACAGATAAAAAAAAACAGCCCTACCGAAGAAAAGAGGTGGTTAAGTTTATTTGAAGTAACACTTATTTTACCAGATCCTTTCGGGTCCCCGGAGCTGGCACTCAAGCCAGGCTACAAAGTGTGGATCCTTGTGCCAGCAGGAGGTCGAAAATAGCATGCCTAGGAGCAGAGTGGGCACCGTTACGCCCAACACCGGACCCAAGTACTGCAGCACGTTGCGAGGGTTCTGGCTAACCATCTGAAACGAGTATCAGGCTTAACTATGTTTGGTTACAATTGTATGACATAGTTTAGTCAACTTCGTAACTGCTTTACCACCTAATGGTTGAATGTCATTTCAACGTTAAGGTCGAAGTTTTTGACGATTAACCGCCGATTTCTATAATTTATGGACCGTTATTGGTTAAAATGAAGAATCTTGTATTGTATCTTTACCAATAATTAAGTAAAAGCTCAATAAATCAATTACGTGGTGGTCGTCTACGCATGTAGTCTACGACAGTACGAGGCCGACTACGCATGTAGTCTACGACAGTACGAGGCCGACTACGCATGTAGTCTACGACAGTACGAGGCCGACTACGCATGTAGACTACGATAGTACGAGGTCCACTACGCATGTAGTCTACGACAGTACGAGGCCGACTATGCATGTAGTCTACGACAGTACGAGGCCGACTACGCATGTAGTCTACGACAGTACGAGGCCGACTACGCATGTAGTCTACGACAGTACGAGGCCGACTATGCATGTAGTCTACGACAGTACGAGGCCGACTACGCATGTAGTCTACGACAGTACGAGGCCGACTACGCATGTAGTCTACGACAGTACGAGGTCGACTACGCATGTAGACTACGATAGTACGAGGTCCACTACGCATGTAGTCTACGACAGTACGAGGTAGACTACGCATGTAGCCTCCGACAGTACGAGGCCGACTACGCATGTAGTCTACGACAGTACGAGGTAGACTACGCATGTAGCCTCCGACAGTACGAGGCCGACTACGCATGTAGTCTACGACAGTACGAGGTCGACTACGCATGTAGACTACGATAGTACGAGGTCCACTACGCATGTAGTCTACGACAGTACGAGGTAGACTACGCATGTAGCCTCCGACAGTACGAGGCCGACTACGCATGTAGTCTACGACAGTACGAGGTAGACTACGCATGTAGCCTCCGACAGTACGAGGCCGACTACGCATGTAGTCTACGACAGTACGAGGTCGACTTCGCATGTAGTCTACGACAGTACGAGGTACCTCGTACAGTAATGACGAAATACAACAGTAGGAGGTACCTCGTTAGTAATGACAAAATACGTCACGTGTAATGTATACATATTGCAGTCGAAGATTAAAAAGATACCTTAGGATTCCAAGGGTGGCGTCCATAGGGGTCCGACTTATTTTTGGTAAAGCCATAGCCTTCCTGTCCGGTGTCAATGGCCGCGGTGTGCACGCACACGTGCTCGGTGCCCAGCGTCACGAGGCGCCAGTAATACTCCTCGATTTTGGCCAAATCGGGTGGGTCGGCGGACTCCGAACCTTGTCCGAATGTGTTCTCGTATGTCATGGTGGCAATCTGTGGGCCAGGAGGGCTCTTTAATAACCCACCACAATTTCACCTTAAATCTTTATATATTTACTGACAGGCGACACAGCCTAAGCCGCTGGGTCTAAAGCATAAACAACGAAAAACGAACAAACAAACGAAAATGAAACGAACGCAAACGAATTCAGAACCTCCTCCTTTTTTCGAAGTCGGTTAAGAAGCACCGAATTCATAGTACCTTATATTAAGAATTTGAACGTACCTTTCAGTACTATACGACTGAAAGGATTTACACATACAATTAGACAGACTATGACCTGGGTTATGTTATGTGACATAAGGTCTTTTTATCCCGTTAGTTCGTTCCCGTGGGTTAATTTCCGACCTCCAGGAGGGCGAAGCCGCGGGAAAAAGCAAGGAGTACTCAATCAATCAATCAAATGCCGATTTTGGCTACGGTGACTGTTTTTGTTTACGACAACTATAGATCACGAGCGTGTGATTTTATGTGGCTAATGTAACCTATTTTGACTGATTTAGGTGCTCCCACACAGCAGTTATATAACGTTAGAGACTGACTTTTTTAAACAAATTATAAAAAAAGTTATAAATTGTTACAAATTATAATAAATTGTTATTGATGTTAAACAACTTCATTTAACAAAATGTTTTACAACTGATTAGAATATGATATAACAAAATATAACTTTTGTTGTATAACATCATCAGAGCCTCAGCGGGACGTTAGCGGAAGGGCACGGGGGGGTTGCGCGAGCGTTCGTCTCCGTCACGTACACAGCTTTAGTCGGTGCAATGGTGAAGCACGTGTTATATGTGATTTGTCAAAATGTCTCGTTCTATTTGGAGTAATGAAAATGTGATCAAATTGATTGAACTATTTCAAGAGAAACAAGTCTTGTGGAATACGCAGATGGATGAATACAAGGATCGAAATAAAAAACATGACGCATGAATGCAAATTGCGGCTGAATTTAATTTAGATAAACAGTCGATTGAAAAAAAAATGCGGTCACTTATAGGTCAATTTCAGAGAAAGAGTTAGAAGCCTAAATCAGGTGCGGGGGCTGACGATATACCAAAATGGTTTGCGTATAAAAATCTTTTATTTTTAAAGGATCGAAACAAGCCAGAAGAAACTGTTGATGGTGGATTGTCGGTGAGTAATAATTTTGACTATGGTTAATAATAGCTAGATATGCCCAATCCAGTAAATCTTCATGTGAAAAATAATCAGCAAACTCATTTCTTATCACTTTCCCATCTTCTGTCTGTGTTTCAACTGGTTCCAGAGATGTTAACTGCTGCGTTTCTGATCTCCATTCTCCAGAAGTATGCGCAGCACCTGATTTTTGCCTATCATAATATTGAGGTGGGGCGTAAATAGTGCTTGAAAAATTATGTAGAAGCACACATGTCATAATTAAAGTAGTCGTTTTTTGTGGATCTAATAAAATTATACTTCGTAATACTCTAAATCTGGCTGACAAAATTCCAAATGCATTCTCTACCGTTCTTCTTGCGCAGCTCGTTCTATAATTAAATGTTCTCTCTTTAATATTGTTATCCTGGGGTCCTGCAAAAGGTTTTAGCAAATGCTTTTCTAACGGAAATGCGTCATCTGTTACAAATACATAAGGAGCAGGTGTGGTTCTTCCTGGAAGTGGACAATCTCTTGGTAAATTCAAATTACGTTCAATTATATTTTTTCTTCCTGGAAGTGGACAATCTCTTGGTAAATTCAAATTACGTTCAATTATATTTTTTCTTCCTGGAAGTGGACAATCTCTTGGTAAATTCAAATTACGTTCAATTATATTTTTTCGAAAGGGTGTGTTTGCAAATACTCCGCCATCACTTATACGTCCTTGGCACCCAATGTTTACGTATAAAAAATTATATTCTGCGTCAACCAATGCTAAAAGAACAACACTATAAAATCCTTTGTAATCGTAATATTCGCTTCCGCTTCCTATTGGTTTTTGTATGGCTACGTGTTTTCCGTCGATACTTCCCAGGCAATGGGGAAAATTACACTGCTTAAAAAACTTATTTGCAACCTGTAACCATTCTTGAGCAGAAGTTGGCATCTGAAATAAAATAAAACATGTAATATAAGTTTAAATTGTTTCAAAGTAAACATTCCACACTAGCTTTATTTATTAAATTAGCCACTGAATAATGCAGCAGTACCTGCAGTAAAAGGTACGAATTGTAGCGGCAACGCACGTGAGATAATATTTTTTGGAATTGAAAGCGATAACTGCCAGGTAGGGTAGTACTAGTTACAGAATAAATTATAATCTCAATTTCGTTGCCACTACAATTTGAACCTTCTATTGTAGGTAGTAAAGTTGCTATTCCTGTAAATTCTTTTAGTTATTATTCATTTCAGATCAACGAAACTCAAAGCGGAAATCAAATGAGTGACACAAATACTGAATCCGACATACCAAATGAGAAGACATTCACTGTCCCGAAAACATTTCGTAAAAGATTCAGGCCACAAGTTACACAAGACAGAACATCAGAGGAAGCTTTGAAACTCTTGAAAGACATGTATGAGAGTCGACGCGACAGAGATGAAACTGATATTTTTGGAGAATATGTCGCAAGCAAACTTAAAGAAATCAAAAATACTTATGCCAGAAATACCGCGCAATATCAAATTAATAATATTTTATTCAATGTTTCCATGGGAGAATATGATTGGCCAACCAATACGATAGAAACACCCAGTAATGCTGCTGGTGCTTTCAAAGGATACAACTGTGCACCAAGTCCATCCACTTCCGCGGTTAATATTAGCACTGGTGGCAGAGAACACATCAATACACCAAGTCCATCCACTTCATCGGATAATTGTTCAATTACTAACGCCACACAATTCAGTGAAGATTCTACGCAATCATTAGATGATTTGTTGCAATCAATCCAAAACAAATGATAACTTTGGATCAACATTGATTTTTAGTTTGCTTGCTGTATTTGTCATTAAAATACTGCAAAAATTAATTTTTAGCTTACTGTATTTTCATTGAACATTTCTGAAAAAATATTATTAATGTTAACATTGAAACAAAAGAACTGATTTGTACTTACGTGTAAATATTCTTTTAATCCCTCGTTGAGAGTCTCGCACACTTCTGGTATGATCATACTTATATGTTGGTGTGATATTTTGAACACATCTCCAAGACTACCATAACTGCTACCGGTTGCTAAAAACCTTAATGTAACTGCTAATCTTTCTGTATAATTTATTGCTTTTCTCCAATTAGTATCCTGCTTAGCAATATTCTTTCCGACTAAATTCAGGAGAAATTCGAATTCTGAACTGTTCATTCTTAAAAAGTCGTTCAAACAGCCCATCAAGGCCCAAATCTTCCAAATATTCTGTAGCACTGTACTGTTCTCTAGCTTTCAGAGTTCGACGCATCCAGTAAGAGCGCCTTTTCTTCTTTTTTTCAAACAAAAAATAAACGCCAAATCTATCAGCACTTCCTCCATTATTGGGTCACTACCACCTTCCTCGAAAGACAAACCCAAACTGATTGAACATAATGTTATACAAAGAGTTCAACCAATGTGGGAGCGTTTATAACATATAACATTTCTTAACATGTTGTAGAGTATTGTCACACGCTATTATAAATGTTATCGTGTTACACAATGTTGTATAACCAGTATAACGTTATATAACTGCTGTGTGGGAGCACCACAAACGATTACTATACTACGTGTAACATAATTAACGAAAGACCTCATAGCCCCAATTAGAGTATTAAGTTAAAAGCATAATACAATGATCAAAACTTAATTTTTTAAAAGCTTACTATTTTTATTTAGAAAATAGTGTTGACCCTCGTATTAATTTATGCAATTAAAATTGAGTTTGTTGCTTTATCTTAACATTTAATTTTCTTTGCATCAATCGGCGGTCAGTATGACACATTTTTTTCTATGTACCTATATTAAGTCACTGAAATCGATTCAGTAGTCATTTATGAACAAACTTTTTCAGGACTTGCGCTTATACTGTTACACCTTGTATAAACGGGCTGTCTATGCCAAAAAGTCACCATGGACATGCTGTAGAGTGTAAGTAGCTTGGGTACCTTTCTGAATTTAGCTCGGTTCATGACCGCGCCCTTGATGATACAGTCTTCTGCTTCATTGACAGCGGCTACCGCGTCTTCATCTTCTGTCTCTTCATCAGAAGACTCCATTAAGCCAACCAATCGCTTCTGGCGGTTGAGCGGGTTCAAAGCGCGGTCCAAAAGCTTTTGATTCTTTCGGTTCCATGCGATCTCGACTTTCCGCATAATATCCTGGCGCTCCTCTTTAGAACAAGGAAATGAAGAAAAATTGTTTAGCAAAAACTCGCAGTAAGGAATGTAACGAAAATCTAATAACAAATGTTATGAACTTATGTCTAGAAACAAGAATACTTACGATGGGAGAGCGTGTCGTAAGGAAGCAGATACTTTACGTAAATCTGGTCGAGTTTCCTCTCAGTAATAGTCCCTTTATTAAATTTCATATCTTCTACGACCTTGCCCCATCGCTTCTTGTTATATACCGTTTCCAGACCGCCGTGCCGTTGCACGAGGTGGTATAATTTCGGTAAGTTTACCTCGATACCATCCAGCTGCAAAGCGTCATTTTACTTTATAATTATGTTCTTTGAAGCTGTCATTCGTAGATCTTTGACCAGTCGTTACGGGTCGTCAGAAACCTGAAATTCTGACAACCAGTCGTGCCAAGGGACATCGTATTACACAGTAACTGAGCTGTGGAGCTCCATGTAAAATACTGGTACACGCTGCATCCGGTTAGATTGGACGCCGAACCCAAAAGGCTAGGCAGATGATGAATTATGTTCCTTGAACATTTCTTAATCCACCCGAATAAGTTTCGCTACGGTCGCGGTGAATATCACACCAACTCATGTTCATAATTATTAAATTAAATCAATTTATGAGTATAATAGTGGACTTTCGCTATAACACCTTCAAGCCGTCATAGTTCGTTTCGCACAGTGGTCTTGTGCGCACGAGTCTCCCTGTGATGCTAAAAGACCAATGAAATATATGGAACAAAAAAGAATGCTGCTTTAGATCAATACTTACCAACGGCGGTCGAGTAAAATTAACTTTTTGCTGTGCCAGAGATAACTTGATTGCGCAAAGTTCTCTCGCGGCCGGTCCCCAGCGGTTGAACAGCCGCGAAATGTATTGGTTCGTAACATCGAATCTCATTTCGTCATGCACTCTAAAGGGTGGGTTCCAACCAGGAGGGGGCACCACCTTACAAATTCCAAATCTGACCGCTTCTGACCAGATCTTTTCATAGTAGCGAAGTGGATCCTGGAAATAGTTTATTAAGTAAAAACCAGTGGCGAAAGCACCATATAACACGAGTCCTACCGGCTTCCCTTCGGTGATTCGGCGGCACGTCAATAGTGTCTACTATTGCCAAAAAAAAAAATAGTTAACACTACTGGTATTTAATTCACCATAATATTCAAACAAAAAAAAAAAATGCTTATTTTAGCTTTGTATTACAACAAAAAAGAATGTTCTAAATTAAACCCGGCGCCAAAACGTCATAATTGAGTACTAAAAACTCATACAACAGCGATCCTGATTATGATGTCACTTTAGGTCACGTCAAGTCACGTGGCACCGCTTGTTATGGACGAGAGCAAGCCGCCGTACAACGGGTTATGATATGACAGAGACAGTTTTAGAAAAATGCGACAGCCAAAACTAGATGCAGGAATATTGCACATTTTATTTGGTTTTCAGCTGTTCAATTTTATTATATTTAATTCTTTACATTCCTATATTAATTTTAGAGTGGTAGTTAGTATTCTTTATTGATATGTCAGAAAGTTAAAGCTGACTTCGTTTCGGCTTCTCTCTTAGATAAATTGACACCTCGCCGCTGGTAAGACCTACAACTCTAAAGTCGCTGCCGTTACCACTGGGCCACCACTGCACTCAACACGTTTAAAAGTAAAAACATACAAAAGTTATGCTAGAAGGCTACTTACACGAAAATCTTCTTCGGTAGGGTGGAACACTGGAGCTTCCACTAGCAAACCGCCATTCGAGGGCAACAGTGCGCTGCTGGTGCTAGGCCCGTCTTGATCTGACAGTTCTTCGGGATCCATTCTCTTGGCATCCCTTTCCTTGTCGAGTTTAGCCGCCATGCCATCGACTTCACTGTACAATCGGCGTTTTGCCTCTATTTTAGCTAACACATCAGCTTTGATTTTCACCTTCAGATCCGCACAATATCTTTGGTTTTGCTTCTCCATCTGTGTGAACCGCTCTTGGTAGCGGGACATCTCCGCGACTACGCTATTCTTTTCCGCCATTATCCGCGATATTGCCTGTCTCTTCTCTTCCTCCACACGGGCAATTTCCCTTTCTTTCTCCTCTCTCATCCGCTCGTGCAACAGAGCTAGCTTCTTTTTAACAGCCATGCGGTTTAAGCGTTTTTTGTCGACTGTAGAGGGGGTTGGCGACTCTTCATCAGTTGTCGCGTCGCTCATCGCAGGCGAGCTGTCGGATGATATGCTCCACCTTAGACGGCCGGTACTGTTGTTTCGACATCGCGACTCGTCTTGAGCATTTTGCAGAACTCTGATCATTTCATCGAGGAAAGGTTCCTGTTCTTCAAGTACGAACTCATTGTCTCTCAGCGACTCATTTGCCTCGATAAAGCCAATCGCCAATATCTCCTTGCCATGAACGTTTGTGGCTCTTACAATCAACATCACAGCAGATTGAGGTAATAGAATGTAAACATTACTTGACTCAGTGTTAGCCAAATGCGCGAATTCGTAGATTATTGTTACTTCAACATGTGGCATTTCACCATTTGCGTCCGTCAGTTCGTTTCTGCGTAACGCGGGTTTGTTTTGACGTGGCTCTGTCATTAATTCAATTTGAGGTCCAACTAAATCTGACACTTTTATCAGTTTATTAATTCGAATGCATGGTTGACATACGTTGCAGCGTGAGTTGAGTAATTCCTCAACTGCGTTTACGACATCCGTGTCAGTGCGACACGCTGCCGCAGCACAAGGCATCCAAGAAAACGGAATCTCCAATCGAACGGAACCAGCACGCTCGACTCTGGCTGCGGCTTTTTCAAAGCTTCCTTTGGAAAGAGACTTGTGTGCTTTGATTTGCACGTCCATGGCAAGTTCTGAAACGTGAACGAATGCAAATTAACCAACCTGTTACGCTTGCAATAAGTGCCGATTTTTCAATATTATGGTAACTGTTATCTTCCATACTTGCTTATAAAAATTACCTAACTTTTAAATATCGACCATATAGGAGAGATGTTAAACTACATATAAAGTTGTCAAAAAATAAAAGACCCGTTTTAACTTTTGTCATCGCGACGTAACTAGTGAAGTAACCATAGAACTCGGTACTAGATACTCACAATAAACCGATTCAAGTTTGTATGAGTATTTGATCGATTTGATTATGTATTGTTAAGTGCATTGCATTAAAGTTCTGATTAGAAAATGTAACTTAAACTTTAATATTGTAGGTATTTTGAAATTATACAATGGTAAGAAATGTCAATTTGTCTTTAATTTAATATTTTTATAGTTACAATAACATTTTTTTCTTTACGCACTTCACATTATTGTGTTTTATTTAATCAAATTTTCATACAAAACATCTCTCGGGCAGTTTAATAAATCGTTCTTAATTATTTGGCCAGCTTCATTACTATTTGAATTTGATCCTATAGAGAATACATAAAATTTGTAAAAAAAAAAAATAGTTCGGGATTTCATGCTATATTCCTAGTCCCGTTTGCTCTATTCATGTGGCTATTTCATAACATAACTGTACCATTTACAATAGCATTAGACAGAAGTTAAAAAAGGTTCTTTTTAATGTACACTTTGTAGCAAAATTACATTAAGAGCCCGTGTATAAAATTCATTTGCTAGAGTTTAGGCAAATTCATTTTGATACTATGTTTGTGTGCACCGTTCACGCACACACGCCTAAAGTTCGAGCGTAGTAATCGCTTAAACAGTTTTGATCTTTTAGATAAGAATATATTTTTAAGTGTGGAGTTTATAAGCAAAATGTTTCCTTTACATATTATTCCTGATTTTTTTCCTTGTTAACGTAGGTTCTAATGTAGACTTTAAGGAATTGTAAAGCACTGCTTTTTTTTGGTAAAATAAACATTGTCTTTTCTGATCTTATCTTTTTAAGGGCTGATTTTACCAAAGTCAGATATATTTTATCCGTAGGATAAAATTTACGTCTGACAATTCTACTATGGAAAATCTGTCAAAAATTCAAAATTTATTCTCCGGATAAGACTTATTCTAGGTATAAAAGTTTGGTGAAATTCGCCCTAAGTTATATAGGTATTATTAGGTATGGTTGAGAAATAAAAGTCTAGAATGTTTGTGTATATTCGTTTAGTACCTATATCTATCACAATAAATAAAAATGGTACAATTTCGTGTCAGAAGCATGTATACATTTAGACATTCACTAACATTGAGGGAAAGGGTTTTACATAAATAGGATTTGTTTGCATATTTAGGAATTTAATTGTGACTCCATCGATGCCAATAATGACTAAGATGAACTTAGAAAGTATAAACAAATTGAAAAAGTATATTGAGACTATGCCCCATATTTGAAACTGTATTTAAAATAAAATAAGAGAATTGGAATTAGATTGGGATAAAAGCTTTCCTCATGGTACTGTTGTTGTTGTTGTCTAACTTTGAATCTTCCTCATTCTGAAAGTAAAAAATATAAAAAAATTATATACATGCAGTAGGAATATTATAAATATAGAATTTATTTATATAAGACAACGGCGGCATTTTCATCGATTTCCTAAAATTAACAACAGTGAAAATATGAATGTATTCGTAAATAATTCTTTATGCACTTCTAACGCTGATCAAAAGTATAAACTTACACGTTCTTCAAACGAAACGGTTTGGTTGGAATTACATTCTGCAAGAATTTTCCTGATACGTGCTAATCCCACGTTTCGTCCTTTTTTTTTTGGTGATGCACTGGTAGTGTGTTCCTTTTTTTCGACCCATTATCTACAAAAAATATTAACATCAGTAACTTATAGGCGCTATTGGGCTCAATCACAAAAAAAAATCAATCGATTGATTTGTCCTAACTAGAAATTTGGTAACGGGGCCGGGAGACCCCCGTCGTCAGGAACCAAGTTCCTTACGTACGCTTTTTGATCAACTCGCAATGTAACGTCATTTACACTATCTTTGAAACTCTCGAAACTTCATTTTGACCTCACTATTGGCTTCAGCACCCACGGAAACCATAAAAATGATCTCTCTGTCTTTCTTTTTCTATTACATATCACAAAAGACTTTGATGATTTTTTTTTTTTTATTGTTATGACTAGCTTAAAAATTATAGAAATCGTCACCACACCCGGAGTGTGGCTCCTTGTGGAGGCGATCGGCGGCGGCGATGACTTACGTCCGGCCCTGGTCCAGGCCATAGTACGGAGCGAGAGTTAATGGGTAGCCGTCACCTCCTTCTGCGAAGCAGTAATGCTCGCGAAGAAGGAGTCGGCGCACGTGAGGGAGAGGCAGTATATGCGTCCTCACGGCCCTAACCTCCGCAGGAGACGCCCTGGGCGTCGGGGATCCCAGGCTGATTCCCGGGCACCGTAGGGGCGGGCTTGCGGACGGCGAGTAATTGATAGCTCGCTGTTCGGTAAGGACCAAGCCCGGGTCGGCAGCGGGTGGTATTCCACGCGCGCCTCAAAGAGATGTCAGCACCAACTGGTGGGGCCCGCAAGGGCCGATGCCTGCCAGGGGTGCGGGTTGTTCGAAAGAGATACCGCGGCTCCTGGCACACAGGCAACTGAGGGATCACGGGTGGGTTTTAGTCAGTAAAAATCTGACACGCCCTCCTGCTCCACCCAGAGAGTTATTTGATGATTTCCCACCCAAAAAAAAAAAAACCCGCGGTGTGGTGACGATTTCTATCATTTTTATTACGTGATGATTTCTAAAAGTTTACTCCTACCAAGCTGCTTTAAAGAACTTCCTTCCAAAAATCTATGAAACATACAATCTAAATATATATAACTGGCGAACCCGGTAGGCAGACGTTGTCCTGCGACACTTCACCCAGATCCAACAAAAAGCTAAGACGCACACCGGTATAACTTTAACATTTTGCAAATAAGCAAAAAATAAACAAGCGAAGTACTTAAAATAAAATTAATACTTACTGGATCAAAATGTGGTAGCCGGCGTACAATTTATGGAATATGTTTACGTAGATCACGTGAGCTCCTGCGATGCAAAGCGATACGTCCTCACGCTGGGAAGGCCCGGTCGCTACTGACGGGATCGGTTTTGCGCGGTCGATAATATAGTTCACTTTGACATTGATTTACGAAATGAAGTTGTTGTTTATTATTAAAATAAAATTTATGTTATATTAAATGGTTAACTTAAGATTAAAACGTAATTTTAAAAATTTCATAAAAGTGATTTTAAGTAATAGAAAAAAAATACTTATTTGTCTAGCAGTTTCCTATAAATTACGTTTTTTCAATATTTATTTTCTGCTATATTTCGTAGGAAAGTCAAAAAATTAGTTCAGCTATCTGCAAGAAGACCATTCAATGATGCTATTTATATTTTTTTTATGTGCAGGATCTGTTGTAGTTTTGTGTAACTAGAAGCCAAACATCACTCGCTTGTTACTTTTCGGAAAAGGGGCTGTGGATATTGGTGATTTTCCAATATTGTATAAGTTATTTGAAAAATCCGTTTCAGCCACGTGCAAGAATTAGAACTCAACTCTTATAGTAACAAAAAAAATGTCTAAATTCCATTTCCCTAGCTCACAACAAGTGATCAAAATTGACCAAAATTAATTAATTTCGTGCACGGAGCCTTAAACATGTTGCAGTTACGATTAATGCCAAATTTATTATAATTTATTTAAATATTAGGTGTCACACTTTAATGTTATCATGTGTAACTATTTATCTTATGAAATTATGTGGCTTTAATTTATAAAATTATTTCATTTCAATTTAAAATTAAACGTGTATTCCCGTTCGTCCCACTGACTTCGTCCCCGTAGTGGGACGAACGGGAATTTACAAAAATAATATTAAATTTGTTCCCGATCGTCCCATTCATGATTTTAGGGGGACGAACGGGAATAAGTTCTTATATAAGCGCCATTCGTCCCACTAAATAATTTTGTGCGTATTGTTTAGTCGTTGTTTCGTAGTTTACTTTCAAAGGAGATGTTTGATTTTGGGCTACCACTATGTACACTACATAGATAAGTAGGAAAAAAATAGGGCAATTTCATAAAAATACTAACAAATTAATTTTAAGAATGGTACAAGCGTACAAAAATGATCATTTAAATAAAAAACGTTTCTGATGGAATTCTCCGGCGATGCCGCTAGTTAACAAAAGAGTGCCGATAACATTGTGTTATTTGCGTAAACCCTATTGGTTTACTCAACATTCTCTCCCAGTATCCTTAAATTAGACCGGTCGGGTTAGTGTTGACAATACAATGAAACTGCACGGGTGTTAGTGTAATAGTATTATGTTCTACACGAATTCTGTGGAAAACTACTGATGTAAGTATATTTTTGTAACAAATATCATTAGATAGCCTACATAGTTAATACTATTTTGTCTCATGTCTTATTAATTTATTCTAATACCATTTTTGTATTATATTTTATTATACACAGTTGCATTTAAAGGATTAGTCCTTTTGCGAATTGGGTATTTTAAGAATTACTCGATTTGCGAATTGGGCATTTTAAGAATTAGTCCTTTTGCGAATTGGCCATTTTGAGAACTAGTACACTTTTGCGACTCTGTTGCCTTTTTGAGAATTAGTCCTTTTGCGTCTAAACCAATACTAAGTGTGTAATTAGATGAGAGTGATTTTTTAGAGCTCAACAATGTCACAAGAAGCGCATCTTGGTCCCTCTAGTAGTACAGGAAGCTATTTACAATATATACAAAGAAAAGGTGGAATCGTGCTTCTTCGTGCTGGATATCAATTTTTGAGGAAAAGGCAATATAAAAGCGGAGCTATTGTATGGGAATGCCATCTTAGAAGGAAGAATAAGTGCGGAGGGACCTTAACTATAAAAGTAAGTTCTTTTTTTACTTCTATTTTTCATTCAACATCAGGAAATGGGTAAATAAATTATGCACGTTTATTGCAGAATGATCAAATTTTGAAAGAATCTACACACACTGTATCCTGTACACCGGACTTCAATAGAAACATAATAGATATACATATTGATGAATGCAAGAAGAAAATAACTTCTGATGATATACCTTGCGTACCAACCACCTTTAATTCAACAATTTCGAAAATTTTGGACGAAGGACTAGATATGGTAACTTTACCTAAAGATATTCCCAAATTTGCAAACATTAAAAGCACGTTGTATCGCCATCGAAATAGAACGAATAATATTAGTAAAATCATTTTTAATGACGTTAAAACGGTTGAGATTCCTCAGAAATTTCAATCTTTTTTGTTAGCAGATTACTGTTACGATAACACACGACTACTCATTTTTTGTTCCCAAGAAGCTAGAGAAAAATAAATAGTTTTGAAAAATATATTTGGTGACGGTACCTTTAGGAGTTGTCCATCTCCGTTCCAATAACTTTACACGGTTCATGGTGATTTAGGAAGTGATAATCAAAGCACAGCGTTGATGCCATTATTGTACGCTTTAATGTCAAACCGTAAAAAAGAAACATACGAGATTTCAAACTCGTTAAATCTCAAATCAACGATTGGAATCCTACAGCATTTACCAGTGATTTTGAAGTCTCAAACTCAAAGCATTTATTTTAAATAAACCATACAGGCACTTTTGAATTGTCAAAAAGTCGACCAGTTGGAAAGTTGAAGCTAGTTAGTAGCAGCTATGTCTGCTATACGTACAATATTTGCAGAGATAAGTATACACGGTTGTTATTATCATTTTAATAACGCTGTTTGGAGGAAAGGCCGTGAACTAAACCTAACAAAAAATTAAATTTTAAGACGTCAAGTAGCTCTAAGTGCGGTGCTTCCATTATTACCCGAGGACCGTATTTTTGAAGGCTGGTTTTATGTCGCTGGCGAAAGCCCCGATGATAGCCAAAGTGAAAAATTTCGGCAATACATGCTCTATCGCAGTGGCTTCAACCAAATTTCGTAAAAGTGTGGTGCAGTTTTGGTAAATGACACCGTACCAATAACTTTGCCGAAGGGTGGCATTTTAAATTAAATAGTGCTATAGGCAAAAAAAAACCAAATATTTTAAAATTGCTTACGGTGTTACATTTTCACGGCTGTGCTGGAGGAAGTCTTCCGAAGGTTGGCAGCGGGCTGGACAGAAAGGGGCATTATGGTCGGCCATAAGAGATTATCTAATCTCCGTTTTGCCGACGATATTGTCCTCTTTTCATCTTCAGCCTCCGAGTTGACTCAGATGCTAGACGATCTTAGCACGGCAAGCCTAGAGGTCGGCCTTCAGATGAATATGTCAAAGACCAAGTTGATGACGAACAGCGTGCATCGCAGGATCACTGTGGCAGATGGGGAGGTTGAATACGTTGATGAGTATGTATATCTTGGTCAAATAGTCTCTTTCCAGGCAAGACAAAACAAAGAAGTTGCAAGACGCACCGAGAATGCCTGGAAGAGCTATTGGGCCATGAAAGAACTAATGAAGGGTGATCTTCCTTTGTCCCTCAAGAGAAGACTCATTGACGTGTGCATACTTCCCATCCTCACATATGGTGGTCAAACATGGTCTTTGACAAATCAGCAGAGGTCCACGCTCGAGGTTTGCCAGAGGGCTATGGAACGAAGTATTCTGGGCATCAAACTAACAGACCGGGTTAGGAATACGACCATCCGTTCAATGACAAAGATAACTGATGTCACTTGGAAAGCTGCCACACTAAAATGGAATTGGGCTGGACACATCTGCCGCATGTCAGACGACCAATGGGCCAAACTTACGACCCAATGGGTCCCTCCTAATGGCAAGCGACGTCGCGGTAGGCCCAGACGGAGATGGCGGGATGAGCTGGACTCCTTCAACAAGAACTGGTCACTAGCAGGATTAAACCGAGAGAAGTGGAAGGAGGGTAGAGAGGCCTTTGCCCTGCAGTGGGACATCACAGGCTTTTAATAATAATAATAATAATAATAATAACGGTGTTACATCAAGACTCCAACTTATACAGCGTGAAAGCAAAACAAAGTCCAAAACAGCGTAAGCTACATTCAATCTTGACAGACCAATATGTTATGAATTGCCAAATGCAACTTCTAAGTTCAGAAATAACCATAGGACATTTTCTAGAAAAACTTACGTAAATATTAATCATAAGCAAAGTGGTAGATGGTTGTACGTTGATTTAATCTTTGTGTGCAATAATTATTATCGCCTTATTTTTTATTTTATGGTCTCAACTACTTTCTTAAATCCATGTCAATTTTTTATTATTGTTACTCTTTATGATGTTTTATATTCTTCTTGATTTTGTGATGTTTTGGGTATTTTTATTATGATTTTGTTATAGTTTATTGTTTATTGACGCTATTTATGTGTAAAATTAACGAGTTCACTGTCCTGATCGCTTATATAATGTTTAACGCAAAAATTTGCGACTGTATACCTACATAAGCAAGTGTGACTTTGTAATAATTAGGACGTTTTCTTTTTACAAAAAGAAGCTGATTGAAGAAGCTGACTGATTTTTTAATCATAATTTTTAGTTTTATGGAGAATTTTATTTTGTTTTAATGTTTCAGTGTATGTGTATTTTGATACCTAGGTACGTAAAGTTGATTCTGTGATTTTAACTGTGATTTTTATTCCTTAGTAAATGACTGATTTTTATTTTAAAAATTGTTTTTTGTTACCTTTAAAACAACCAGTCTGAAATTATTTGGTGGGACCAAGAGGCCTAAAAAATAATTAATAAATTATTCCCGTTCGTCCCCCTAAAAATCATGAATGAGACGATCGGGAACAAATTTAATATTATTTTTGTAAATTCCCGTTCGTCCCACTACGGGAACGAAGTCAGTGGGACGAACGGGAATACACGAAATTAAAGTGTCAATGCTAAAAACCTAAAAGAAGCAGGAGTGAACAATACCGAGTGACTAAATTAGCTGATGACGACGAAGTTTTACCAACGTATTGTGGGTCGTAAGTTGTTATTTAAAATAAAGTATTGTAAAAAAATGTATTTTATTTCGTTTAATCTTAATTAGATTTAAATCATTTTGTGATTGTTTGCTTCATTCATTCGTTTTGTTGTAGGTTTGTAATGTGTGATGAAGATGTTATTATAAATAGAACAATATTTAAAATAAAATTACTTTTACTTCGTTTATCTCAGTATTTAGTACGGTCTTAAATCTACCTAAAAAATTAGAACTGAACTTTGAAATAAAATGTTTTGCACTCCTGCTTCTACTAGCCTCTTTTTTCTAAAGCTATAATAAATGGCGTATAGTGTTACTACATAATTACTTTTCTGATCAATCTAATTTCTTAATTTAAAAGTTCACATTTGACATTTGAATTTGTTACATTCACATTTATCAGAAATATTAGGTTTGATAAGGGCTGAAGTGTTATTTCTCCATAAAGATGGTTTGACTATTAGTGCTATATCATGAGCTCAATATAAGAAAATGAATGCTGAAGATACTACTGACCTGGAGGGGCAGTTTGCTGTTTCGTAATGTGTGGATCCATCACGTCTTCCTGGACTTGATGGTTATTCGTCATGTCAGACGGGTCGTCAAAGTAACTAATATCAATGTTTTCATCCTCCACCAACACCTCGTCTGAATTCGACAGCATTCCATCCAAACCCTGAAGAATCGGCATATTTTCCAACCCTGGCACCGGGACAGGCCGGATAACTGGGTCATTTGTGGCGACGGGGATAACCGGGGCAACGAGATCATTCAGAACATCTGGGGCTAGCCGGTCAGGCGGGTCTGAGGGAGTGAGGTCTTCCTTGACGACTGTGACTAAGAACTCTGGCATATCATGTGCAGTCGGCTTGGGTGAGCATTCCGTATCAATCCTTTTCTTCATGGGAGTTTTTTTCTTAGCTATACTTCGTTTGGCATTTTTTCGACCAATCTCCTTTAAACTGGCCTCGTTTGTAATCTTCTTAGCAGAGGTCTCGCGTGTGATTTTCTTTTTCGAAGTCTCGTGTGTTGTGATCTCTTTTTTACTTCTCTTCTTGCAAGGTTTCTTTTTAAGAGATATCTCCTTGGAGGAGCTTGGACCGTTCTCTTGGGGAGCATTCTGGCTTGCAGCGGTCTGTTTAGAAGACATCAGTCGTGCTGCTGCCTGCTTTAGGCGTGTTTGCTTGAATATGAGTGGTTCATCTTCGTCAGAAGAGTTCTTCTTGCGCTTCGAGGCCACCCTTGGGGCAGGAGAATAACTAGCCAAGGCCAAAAACTTATTCATTAGAAGCTTGCTTGGGCGCCGAGATCTTAGCTTCATCGAATGTTGTTTTTTATATTCTTGTCGTTTTCTAACAGTCTGCAACTTTGGCGGCTCAGCGGGTTTCTTAATTGTGCCCACATTGTTATTCACACGTTCGTGAAGGTGTACCTGTTGCAAATATGAAAATAATCATGAAATTTGTACATTATGGCCAGAATGTAGAGGGCTCGTGGCTAAAATATCATAACCAGAGGTCGGAATTAGGTAGAGTTATTATGTACTTACACTAATTTCATACAACGAAAGAATAAAGTGGATATGTCCCAAATCCCGGGATTAATTTTGAAGAGCAGAAAAATCCCGGTATCTATTAAATAAAAAGTTATTTACTTTTACACAATTTAAACCACTGCACGCGCGACGTTGCCAAATTTCTATCTCTGAGGTTTTTATTATTATTTATTAGTAATATTGTTGGTCACACGGGATTGTCTATTAGAAATCCCGGGAAGATCCATATTAATATCAACATTTCGATGCAAGTACACAGATAACTCTACCTAATTTCGACCTCTGATCATAACAGTCACACGGATCGATCGTTACTACAAAAATGCACGTAAATGCATGATTTCGTCGTTGAAATTGGATACTATTCGTTGGTTGTATTAATAACAATTACTTGGTAAAAAATAGTTCGTTTTCTTTTCTACAAAGATAATAAAGCATTTTTTTTTTTTAATGATTTGTTTACTTTTTTAATAACAATAAGCATTCACCTGATGCATATTTAGGCAAAAACTGATGGAGAGTTGAATTGAGAGCTCTAATTTGCAGATTCCGTAGAATATAATCCATCAAAACTACTTTTGATACATTGCACATATCCTAATATTATCTTTTTAATAGAATACATTTTTGTTATATGCCTTTTAATAAAGAAAAAATGCCTGAACCTAATTCAATTTTCAACTGAAAAGGTTTTCAAACAAGCCTGATTATCTCCGAAGTCTATCTATCTATCTCCTGATTATCTTCAACATTTACTTAAAAAATCAATTTATTCTTTTATTTGTTCTTTTTATTTTCTTATGAATTCAATAAAAAGTACTATATATTTCACAGCGCCGGCGATCTGAGCTCAGTATGGCACGAACGCTTAAAGATGACTGCGCGCAACGCCGAAATGTAAGACGGCTCTTAAGCTACGCAAGCCATGGTTGGTCCGTGGATGGATGTCCAAATTTACTTACCGAGACCCCCTCGGAAAGCACGTTAAGCCGTTGGTCCCGGCTGTTATTCGTTGATCTTTGACAGTCATTACGGGTCGTCAGAAGCCCGCAAATCTGCGGCCCAAGTCTGCTATTTTTATAAATTCGTCATTCCAACACGATCCCATTGTCATTCATTATATTCATTCATCATACAATGGCTACAGCAGTATCGGGACCATAGGAACTTTGTTACAAAACCCATTGTAAAAATATATTTCGCCTCATATCGGCTGTAAATCTTTTTATAATTGTAAAAATAAACGGCAACCGAAGAAAGTTTACGTCATAAACTCATAAAGAACACAATAACAGGTTAGATTAAAGTTGTGACCAAACGTTTTCACGAAATTAAACGGCGCGGGCTGCGCCTACTTAATTTTTTTTTGCTGGGATAGTATTGGCGTATCTGAATCCGTAATAGATACCGGGAAACTGTCTTGTAGTAGGGAAGGTCCCATTTGATTTTTGCCACCGATTTTATCTTTAGTCATTCGTGGTTTTAGTTTTCGCGTTGATGGCCCTGCCACCCTGTTTATTATAATTTTCTGCAGCACAGAAACAATTGAATACCCGCCGAAGGTAGTCTTTCATGGTTTAAGTTTTCGCGTTGATGCCGCGTTGATGCCGGAATTACCGGTATATGAATTGTTACTTTTACCGATACTAATGCTGGTAATTAAATAAGGTTAACTGACTTGGGGTAACGGTATTATTATCGTTACTGTTTTAATCGTTAACATAACGGTAATTAGTAAAATTATAGAAAAAATACCGGTAATTCGGTCCGTATAACCGATGAAAAATTTCGGCGCTGGGGGGTCTAGAATGATATGCTGAATTCATGGTTACAGTTTGCGCACTGAATAAAAACTTTTCCTGTATGCTTGACTGACTCGACCCGGGCTAATTTATGTCCTCCAATTGGGGATTATTATGCATTATGTTAGTCAGGATCCATTATTTTACAAAAAATAATCGCTAAATGTAAACAAAAATGGTCTCGAAATAAATAGCTTTTCTCTTACCCAGGGTCGTGTTTCAACAGTGTCGTTCCGCGAACGGGGCGGCGGCGGCGCCAGCAGCAGCGGCGGCGGCGGCGGCGGCGGCAGGAAGTCGCGAGCCAGGTGATTGCCGCGCAGCCTCTCAACGATCACTACAGGTTGTGAAGTGGTCAAATGGGAGTGACCTAAATGTGTTTAAGTAACTGATACATTAAAATGGCTAACTAGGCACGGCACACTAAGTGTTATATGATAAAAGCTGTTCGGCGAATTTAATACAATATACATAGTCTTAAATCATGCTGATGAATACGCATGCTAAAAAAATAATAATGGCTAGTTTTAGATAACGAAAACAATGTCCGCCTTTATTTGAATTTTTATGTTGAAGTCGGAAATATGGGTACGATAAACAAAATGGGGACCCAGATTGGTCGGACCAGCTCAGCTGGAGATTAATTGACAGTAGCTTGGGGTTTGTACCCCAAGCTACTGTCAATTAATCTCCAGCTGAGTGAGACATTTGTATGTGGTGCTGTCCTGAAGTATTTTTTGTAATGAGACATTTGTTTATATCTTTATATTAATACGTGAAACACAAACTTTGTACCCCTTTTTAAGAAAAGAACGGACGGAGGAGTATGAAATTTTTACATAGTTACACTGTATATGGAAGAGGGCAGAAAGCAAATTTTTTTTTTAATTATGGTCGAATTTAGATATTTTGTATTATGGTTTAATACATGCATGTAAGTATGAACCTCTGCGCGACCACTAGTTAGTATAGTTTAATAATTGTGTATAATTTTTTGTCACAAACGTTTTATATTCTCTTATGGATTTGATATCGTTTCAAGTCCGACTGATTAAATAATTAAAAGAAACTGCTTAAACGGTAACAAAAGCTTATATTGTGTATTAAATAAAAAATACATAGTATAAATTGTACGTAGTTTAGAAAAAAAAAACCTAAAAATAAACGGACAATGGGAGCCCGAGATGTATGTTCGGTGTCATGCTGGTTTTTCCACGCACGCAGGGTTGACTGATTATTATGGAGCGGGCTCCACCGCAAAACACGGGACTTGCGTTGTTTTATGAAAAAAGTTTCGATAAAGACTAAGACTACTGTTTTAATGGTTTGTTCGAGATGATTCGAACGTATTTACTCGCCCGAAACGGGCGAATTAACACTTTTAAATAGTATTTATTTATGTAGAAGATTCGTACGAAATTAAAGTATTCGTTACTGTTGGCGACGTCCTGATCCTGATTTAGAAATTAAGATTGATTGAAAATAAAAACGATTTTTTATTACGTAGATATAAGTAAATCATTACATCATATACCTAACCATAGGGCTAGTTTTGATCTCCCATAGTTCTAAGTTAATTAATACCTACAGATAATGTAGGAATGTAACTCTAAACCAATCACATAAACAGAATTAGCACGCCACACATCCTCAAAGGTACATTTGGTTGTAGGCGAAGCCCAATAAAACAAAGCCTAAATGTGTATGTACCTACAGCACCTAACCTGCTTACTCTAACTATTTAACAACAATCGAATGTATTGTAGGCAGTTAATTTGAAACCAACCATGCAAATATTGGTATTTTTCCACAAGAAACAGCACGTGACTAAGTATAATATTTTCCCACGGTCTAGGCGAAACTTCTCGAAGGAATCGGGAGCAGGTTTCAACTTGTCGAATAAATCGGGCTTACGCTTGACCATTAGCACCCCCAGAAGCATAAAATATAAATGTTTGCTGCTAGGTCCACCCGCTACTTGTACCCTAGTAAGAATTAACTTAAGAGCCATTTCACATTTTCGCGCGAATATCTAAGATTTTAGTCGCTTAATTTACCATCTTAGTTAATTCTCTGGCATTAGTGAATACATGTAAATAATAGTTCAATCTTTCGTATTAACACTTCATGTAACACATTTACAAAAACTTATTTGTTTACTTTGTAGTGATTAATCTCTCAGAACTAGTTTATTGAAAAATCATCGCAGAGTCAATTTCAGACTCCTACATTTATCATTATTGTTTATAAATTTGAATGAAAAAAATACACAAAGCATCAGACATACATATAGTTCTGTTGACACATTATGTACTAGAGTTTCGGTTATTAATAACATTAATAAGTAACAAAATGAAGTCTTAGGACAATTTTTACGACTTATTCGCAATTATATTGCAATTTTTTTGTATGAATAAAGCGTAATTACATTTTAAAAATCATGTCAAAATAAACTATGTTCTTTAAGAAATCAAATTCTCGAGTTTGATTAAAATCCCTTAATTTAATTAGACATAATATCCTTTTTTTATCACTCTAAAACATAATAAATTGCGATGCACAAGCGGACAGTTTACCATTCCGACCTCGCCGCCGAGGTCCTCGCGCCCCGCGAAGACCTCGAGTAACGGCGCCTAACGTCGAGACCCCCGACCGACCCTTGCTCGTTGAAGCGCCAGCCCGCGCCGCACCTGAGCCAGTCGCTTTAAATTCCCCGTCTAATAATAATAATGCCAATATTTTGATCCAGCCTGTCCCCACTAGCTGTCCCCCTAACAGTGACGCCCTGAGCCGAGATTCGTACCCCACCCACAGGGGGTGCCCTCAGCGTGCAGTCGCTTAGTATGTAAGTTTTTAGTTTTTAAGCCCTGGCTGGAGGCGTTAAGTTAACTCTTAATGGCAGCCCCAGGAAAGTCCGGTTAAGCAGTCACGGCCTCTCAAGGTCAACTGCGAGATGCACGACAAAAAAAAAGGATACCGTTTAGAACAGCGCGAGCGCCCATCGTGGAAGGACCTGTGCTACTTTTTCCCGCGTCTCAATTGTCAAGTGTTCATATTGTACCCGCAATATTAAACTACGATTACATTTTGATTCTCTTAGTATTTTGTTTGAAAAAGGTACACATTGCGAAAAAAAAAACGTAAATATGTTTATTTGCTGTGTGGACTGGGTCCTGATTTCGGATGGACGTTTTTTTGGCCGGAAAAAATTGACTCGTTTTTACGAAGATTGCGTATTGCCAGAAAGTGTAGACCCTAGAAAGGCAAAATCAATGCCTTTATGACAAATATTTATTTAACGTAAGTGATAGTCATTATTTGTCATGCAATAATCACATAGGTTGTGTACGATTTTTTTTTGTGGGAAATCTTTAAATAACTTCTCACGCTCTGGGTGGAGCAGGAGGGCGTGTCAGACTTTTACTCACTAAAACCCACCCGTGTTCCCTCAGTTGCCTGTGTGCCAGGGGCCGCGCTATCTCTTTCGAACAACCCGCACCCCTGGCAGGCATCAGCCCTTGCGGACCCCCTCAGTTGGTGCTGACATCTTTTTGAGGCGCGCGTGGAATACAACGCGCCGTCGACCCGGGCTTGGTCCTTAAAGGACAGCGAGCTACCCATTACTCGCCTTCCGCAAGCCCGCGCCTACGGTGGCCGGGAATCAGCCTGGGCTTCCCGACGCCCAGGGCGCCTCCCACGGCGACTACGGCCGTGAGGGCACATATATTGCCTCTCCCTCACGTGCGCCACCTCCCTCTTCGCGAGCATTACTGCTTCGCAGAAGGAGATGACGGCTACCCATGCACTCTCGCTCCGTACCATGGCCTGGACCAAGGCCGGACAGACCGGCCGGCCGGTCCTCAAGGCGATCTTCGCAGTAGAAACACCCGTTCGTTTCCTCCTGCCTTATCCGAAACAGGAACCTACCAAAACAATCGTGTCCGGTGAGGACCTGCGTCAGGCGGTGAGGACCTGCGACGGCGGTGAGGACGCCGTGCCGCATCTCAAGCCAAGGTTGTGTACGATGTGATTGTTTTCCTGTTCATTTTTATTCTTTACTTTTCATAACTTATATATTTGTGTTTTTTTTTTGTCTAGAAAGCTTTATTATACTGAATAAATAAAATAGCTTTTATCATAAATCTCTAAATGCCGCATTATGATTATAACAGCTCAAGATTGTTTAGTCCGTCTCGACACCCGCGTTACACTGCTTGTATTGTATATGTGTGGATAGCTACGCTCACATACGAGTACACAGCGCTGCCGTCTTTTACCTAAAGTCGAGCATATTTTTTTTGTGAAATGGCTCTTAAGGTAATTTTGAAAGAGAATTAGTCAGAGTTTTATATGTTATATACTACTTTTCCATGGTGTTCAAATAATCGTCAAGTATACAAGTTATGTCCATATAGGGTAAACATACCGGTTAACCGGCCACTACCCCTTTTCGGCCACTTCGCACGTTATTTGTCCTTATAGACTGTGTTATAGACCACCCCTTTCAAATTTCGCACCATTCGATCTGGACGAACTTCACGGTTCGTAATCCAACGGCATGACATCCAAATTTGCGAACTGACCCCTCAGTCGCCATTTCAAAATTTGGTGTGTGGACGCGTGTCAAATTTAGCGAAAAAAATAGCAGGTGGATTGATTTTCAAAGGTAAGTTTTTAAATGTTGCTGTTGGTTTATTTTTCATTAATTTGGTTTGTATATATTTAGCATGTTTAAATTCAATATTCAACTGCCCAAACTAATCAAACTTTACGTAATTTGTGATATTTTTGGTGGTCGGACAATACGTTAACGATTAATTTCAAAAACTACTTTCCGACCGGGTGGTCGCATAACCGGTTTATTCAGGTTATTTCACTTTGCCTTTATTGGAGAAACCTTAAATTCACCAACATAGATTCCATTATATTTGTGAACAGCTAGAATTTTGTAAATTTACAACTAGATTCCGGCCGCCAGTATTCCTCATATTTTCAAAGATATGGCCTTCAAAAATACCGAACGTTTAGCGGCCGATAACTGGTAAAAATAAAACCTGTCTCCGGCCGTTTGAAATAAAGAGTGGCCGAAAATTGGTAAAAATTACACCTGATTCCGGCCTTTCGAAAAAAGAACGGCCGATAATTAGTAAAAAGTAAATCTGTTTTCGACATAGGAAATTAAAAGCGGCCGAAAAATGGTAAAAATGTAATCTATTTCTGGCCGTAATATTTGTTTGTAGTGACTTTGTTTGCTACTCCTTTATACTGAAACGGCTACATGGGTTAGAATGAAATTTGGCATAGCCTTACTCTGAATTAATACATAGGCTAGATTTCACAGCGGGGGCGAAGAAGCTTATTATGTTATATGTGTTAATGGATAAATTTTGGTTGATGTGCTTGGTGTTGGAATTTTTTCAGATGGCACCTGTCAGTAAAGGAAAGAAAAAAAATGAAGAGCCTTCCCGAAGGTATGCTTATAGTGAAGAAGCACTGATAAGCACTCTTTCAGGTATACGCGGCAATATTCACGGCATCAGAGAAGCATGCTGGCAGTACGGAATTCCAAGATGCACTATACAGGACAGGCTTTCCGGTCGTGTTGCTGATCAAAGGAGAAAAGTTGGCCCAGACCCTATATTTGGTTTTGATGGAGAAAAAAAATAGTTGGTTGGATAATTGATTTAGCGAAAGCCGGAATTCCAATCAACAAATATGACCTTCTAGATACAGTGGCTGAGCTTGCAAAAGAACTGGACATAGACCATCGCTTTCCAGGAGGTAAGCCTGGTATCTCAGCTTTCTCATACGCCATCCAAACATAAGCATCTGAGAGCCAGAAGCTATTAATAAGGCGAGAGAAGCCATCAAGGAAAGTTCAATTTTCACCTCAAATTCACCTTCGCAATCCAGTTAAATACTGGGAAATTCAAAATCGTTTAAAGTGGGATCCTCTGTCGATCGCTTTTTGTGAATTTATTAATTGTTTTACTTTCATACTATTATAAACCCTATGAGCAACTGAATAAGAGTCGTTTTTCTTCCGTGAATTAGGTGGCCGATAACCAGTGCACTGGTGGACGTTATCTGAGTGAAAAGGCCGAAAACCGGTATATTTGCTGTTTTTACGAATATATTTTTTTTATTAATTATGTATCACTGATACGTCTTTAAACGTTAGGTTTTATGAAACTACACTATTGTAGGCTAAAATATGTTTTTTTTTGTAAAATCTTGGAGTACAGCATTATGATAGAAATCAACCCTAAAGTCAACAAGCCGCTTAAACGGCCGATAACCGGTATGTTTACGTTATTCCTAGCAGTAATTCAGTATGTTTGTAGTAGTTAGATAATGCGTGATTTAATAAAGTGAAAGTATAATTAACAAAGGCGTTTTCATTACGAATCCCCTACAGTTAGTATACTTTCTTAACTTTACTGCAAAAATTCTAAACGTGCCAATTGCCCAACGCGTTTTTCGGGAGTTATTGATTGGCCCACTAATAAATTAACTTCGTGCGAATCACCTTCAGAAAATAATAAATTATACCTATAAAATAGTCGCTTCGCCCGTTTCGGGCAAGTAAACTCGTTCGAATCGAGCAATAAGCAGTTTTTATCATTGGCATTTCGGTAAAACTCGGTAATGAGCTGCATGCGTGAATAAATTCGCATGACATTCGCTAGTTGTAACAGAATACTGCTGCCGGAAACTACCCGGTCAATCTACTAGTATTGAAACAATTACAACCATTTAAAAAATATCTGTACTTAAAGATTTTACCCTGTTTTTCTGGCGGACTAGCAGCACAACCTACGGGTAAATACAGAAAAACAAATGAGATTATTTTATGGGAAATATTTAACTGTTTCTATCTTCTAATGACGATTTTTTTATAAATTTTCGTCTTTATAAGTTTCTGGCCTGTTAGGAAGTTTCTTGCAGTAATCAAGCTAGTGTAGCCCTACCAAATGGGTAAGGTTACACTGTAACACTGGCTGGGCGAAGATCTCTAGGAAAAATACATAGATATCCTGTACATAACTGTTAATTATGTAATAGCTAAGAAATGAATTGAACTTACTCTGTAGAGCCACGACATCCAATAAGCCCGTGGCCGTCATGCTGTTCACGGTAACGCTTCTTTGATCTTGCGTGGCGTCCCGCCGATTGTCGGCAGCCGCCACGGTGACGACATTCGGCGGCACGTAAGCGCCCTGTGCGAACTTGCGCTGCGCTTGAACGCGACGAGAACGTGCCCTGGAACGTCATGCACTGTGAATATCAACAACGAACATAGCTTCGGCGCGCTATACACATCGCTAATTGGAAGAAGGGTGACATAAAAAAAAACAATTTTCAGTTAAGTATGCAGGTGAACGAAGTAAATTGTATTCTTTTTGCTACAAAAACGATATTACGCTCAGCCTTTAAATAAGGAAACGGGAGAGATTGTAAGTTTATGCTCGCCGCACTCTTACCGGTGCTATTAAATCCTCATGCCCAAAAATGTATGATTTCGAATTATGTTAACCTTCTCGCAAATGAACGACATGTTAACTATTTACATACGGTTAATGCGATGGCGCAGCAGAGCAAAGAGCAAGGAAACGGGCGTGAGCACTGAGCAGAAGCACAGTGCTCACGCCCGTTTCTTTCCTTATCTGCCTTACTGCAGCTTGGGAACTTGTGCGACCATTCGTGAACTAGGACAGCTATTGCGCGACACAGCACCCTAATTGCGTAAAGGCCGTCGCAGACTGACGTCGCAGCACGGCACGTCAAGGCAAAGGATTTAATTTTTGATCAAGTTATATTTATCCTTATTTCATTGAGTTTAGAATTCATATTACTTATTTCGATACAATTATACCGCGGCACATCGTGGCATGCTGCGGGACGCCACGGCACGTCGTGGCGTGCCGCAGGGCGCGGCACGTCTCTACCAATATACATGTACAATATTCAGCACAGCAGACAAATTAATATTCCTGAAAATACTCAATATGTGTGATCCCCAAAACCTGCATCAAGAAAGTACCCATCAAAATAAATTAATACTTAAGCGTAACAAAAACCTAAAACCAGTACACCTACCTACCTTTCCTAACAATGGCGGATTTACAAAGAAATATTCAATGTCGTAAAATACTGAATGGCTATTCACGTATCGCGTGCAAATCATCAAAGGAACGGGTTTGATCCAGTTTTAAAATTTAAAAATCGATCAAAGGACCCCTCGGATTCGCCGCTCCCCTTCCTAGCCTTGAAAATGTCCCCCTCTTAATATCGACCGGGCGGTCGATAATAAGAGGGGGGACATTTGAGTTAACACATTCGATGCCATGCACGAAAAATAATTCGTCGTCGTCCACGTTGAAGAGCTTCTACGCGAACGACGATGATTGAACTCGCTGTAGAAGGATAATATTTGAAAATGCGTTGCGTCACTTTAATTCTAAGTACTTATGACATAATTATTTTGTAGGCAGATAAGTTGATTCACTGTTGGAATTTTAATCGATGTTAACACGGACCTATAATAAAAATAATCCTGTAATCCCTACTTAATATTATAAATGCGAAGTAACTGTCTGTCTGCTACGCTTTCACGCCTAAACCGCTGAACGGATCGTCATGAAATTTAGCAGAGATATAACCTGGGAATATGGAGAAGGACATAGGCTACTTCTTTACGCGATAACAGACATCCACGCGGGTGGAGCCGCGAGCAAAAGCTAGTTTATTATAATAAAATCGCGGTTGGATTTTTTCGCACACTGCATCGTCAACACACTGCTGAAGAGAGTTGATATTTGAATAGTGTGTTTTTCCGAAGCGCTGTGATGCACTGTTGGATTCTCAATCCTCGGTTTAACACCAGTACGTGATAAAATCCTGCCACATTATTTGGACGTAGTTAAACGAAAAGGATCCAATCCACACAAAGTCTTGTGTGGATTGGATCCTTTTCGTTTAACTACGTCCATTTTAAGTCCGTGTCCGTCGAATTATAAACCATTCGCAACGTAGATATAAAGGATGCTTGGAGTATGATAGTTAATTCAATTACAATTTTCTTTACTTCGATCACAAAAAATCCATTGTTTGTATTACAATAGGGTATTTTCCAATTCATTAAAAACTATTTTAATTTGAAGACTGGGACGAAATATGTAACAGAAAAATCAAAATAATATATTGGATTATATCCATTTTCTCAATTAAAAACGATTAAAATCAAATTAACTTTTGGTTGTTTTGAATTTACCGCCAAAACGCTTCTTACGATGACTTTTTTATCACGTGACCACACGTGAAGGCCGCTTTGTGTAAACGGCACCGGTACAAATACTTTGCGTGGCGCACATTTAGAAGTATTTGTGTACAGAGGCACCCCCGCACACCAGTAATATCACTTTATATCCATTAAAAATCTTGTTAATTATAAAAACTAAAACTCGACATAGTCGACATTCACTTGCTTACTAACTACTTTAGTTTACACAAAGCTGACGTCATGTGTGGTCACGTGATTAAAAAAGTCATCGTAAGGAGCGTTTTAGAAGGAAATACAAAACAACGAAAAATAAATTTGATTTTAATTGAGAAAATGGATACAAATCATTTATTTTTATTTTTCTGTGACATATTTCATCCCAATCTTCAAATAGATTTTGAAAAATTGGAAAATACCCTATTGACGTATTCTGTACAGATCGTGAACATTATTTGTGAATATTTATTATGTTCAATAAGATCTTAAGGCCTTCCGAAACGGTAATTTTCGATTGTCAATGTTTACGTGATTGAAGGTTTCAAATGATGAGCGATTGATCGTGTATAATTCACTCAGGCCTTGGTCTCAGTCTTGATCTGTGTTAAGACGTATCGGTCACAAAGATTTCAAACGCAGTGTTGCAATGTTTTGCAATAACTGTTGCTGTGTCGGTTTAAAAAAAATTAACAGAAAAGAACCTAGCCACAGTGAGATATCGTTTCAGTTATGAACATTTGAAAATTTTCTTCGAATGGACTATAGTTCTTTTGAAACATTATTAGAATGAATCCGACCGAATTGCTTGCCACATATCGGTATATGTGGCAAGCAATCCGTGCCAGTTAAAGGCTCTTCTAAAACACTACGGCGTATTGTAGATGGCGCCACTTCTCTTTTTGTGTTTTTAGATATTTGTTGCGAAGTATTTTTCTGTAGTGCCACTACAATTGTATTAATATTGACAATCGCTTCGAATACACAAAGTAAATTATCAATGAGCGTCAATCACGTAAATATTGGCCTGTAATTAACTATACCATATCTGTTAATGTCACTACCCCTGGTCAGCACCTTCCTCCGTGAGTATGCCCTAGAATAAGACAATAAATGAATACAAAAAATTATAAAAATTAAGCACGAATAAATCATTATAACTTCCGTTAATTTCAATATTAGAGTTTAGAATAGATAGTCTAATTTTAATTAGCAACAATGCCCGTCCATTGCTCGTAGCGACTCATCGGTCGCGAATCATATTTGGTTCAACAAGCAGCCTGACACTGACCTGCAAATTGCTAAAAACGTAAGAAAATTTGATTGCGCGGGCAACCCTGGCATTTCCTACTTAAGGTGAATGCGCAGTGGTAGACCGCGAAATTCAAATGTTGTTACGTTTTTTTGCAATTTTCAGGTGAGTGTCAGCTTGTTACTTGATCAAAATATGATTTGCGACTATAACATGTACGTATTTACAGATTTATAATCATTAGAATCAATAATACATCTTTCTAAGTTAGATTTGTTCCATAAGAGCAAATTTCTTATGGAAAAGTGCTTGTGGAAGAAATCTAACTTATAAGAGATTATTAGACATTCTAATGACTATAATTCTGTAAACACGTACCTGTTATATTCGCAAATCACATTTTGATCAGGATACAACCAGGGGGCCGATTCTACTAATTTGCAACGTTACACGTTAAATTGTGTTTCCACAACAGTTCGATTTCGATCGCCGTTCGATAGTTACATAAAAAGTCATTCTACTATTTTATAAGCAAAATGGAAACTAAACTTAAAACGAATTGCAACTGAACTGTAGCGCGAACACAGCGGGTAACCCGCGTTACCAACATGCCAAAATAATATGTTTTATTAATACCACAAAGAAAAAAGTTGAATCTAAAAATGTTACTAAACACGAATATGTGGCACTAAAAGTATTTTCTATAATTAAAAGACATAATGATCATAATTTTATCATTAACTTTGTCCTATACGAGTAGTACACGTCACGCTCATGTTCGATTTTGTTAGTAGAATAGGTTTTGACATTGATTCAATCGATCGTTGGCGTAACTAAAACGTAACCGCAGCTGTGTCGCAGCTGGACCGTTGTTCATTTTAGTAGAATGCGAAAACGCTTAAAAGTGGTGATTCGGTTGCGGTTCTATTGCGTTTTTTTAACAAATTTGTTAGTAGAATCGACCCCCTGATACTGACCTGGAAATTGCAAAAACGTAAGAAAATGTGAATTTCGCGGTCTACCACTGCGCATTCACCTTAAGACTAACGCTCTAATAATGCCGGGGCCACACCCACGAGAAACGCCGTTGATTATCGCGATGATGGACGTTAACCGTAGGTGTAGCCACAACTTATCCCGATAATTTTACAACGGTATTCACATTGCCATTTACGTTAGGCGATAACTATCGCCAATGACGAGCATTGACGTTGACCGTTCAAGTGTGGCCACTGAATTTATCGCTTTAATTATCTGAATCTTTACTGCGTTGTTTATCGCGATGATGGGCATTGACGTTGACCGTAGTGTGGCCCCAGCATAAGAGTCCTTATACACCCTGCATGTCACTGGAATAGCAAACTTTGCTATTCTGATTTGATACTAATTTCGCGAGATTTGTACACTTCAGTGTTACCTAAGATAATGATTGCAATTTATAAAACATCGAAATGTTTTATTTGACAGTTATTAGCGATGTCGCACACTGGATCGAAAATTGCGTTTCGATGGCTTCGAAGTTTCTTTCGCATGGATGTCGGGAATTATCCCACAGGATCATGCTACTGGGACTAAAAGTAAATATATTATTCATGCTATTAACCTATGTTACTCCTTTTAACATCAGCTATCTGCCAGACAAAGTCCCACCATAATCAGTCCACCCGTTTCGGAGATTAGCCAAACCAAATATGTAGAAAGTATTTTTTTTTATGTGTGTCGATTCGCCCACAAATAAATTGACTACGTCCGAATCACCTACAGAATATAATATTTTATTTAAACGCATTGTTTCGCCCGATTCGAGAGAGTTAATTCGATTGTATCGACTAATAAGTAAACAACTGCTGTAACTGTGTAACTTACCCGCAAATTTAGATTTTTTGGTTCGCATGAATCTTTTGCTGCTACCTTCAATGTCTTGTTATGTACATTATTGGAATTGTTGTCTTTATTTATTAGGTACTTGTTTTGTGCGTGTCATACTAGCTTTGCTCACGAATGTCATCATTATTATATTATAGTTAAAATATTTCTCATTAAGTGAAATTTGTAGTGAATTTCTTTTGAGTAAATAAAGATTCTTTAACCACAACTTATGTACGAGTACCCACCCACCCTGTTGTCAACATTATTTAGTTTGACCGATTGTTTTACAATTCCAAACTGCCTGTCAATGCTTTAAATTAAATAAACGCTTTGCCAACTACCGGCTAATGAGACATATTTAATTTTCTATTGTAATGGCCCCTTATAGGGGCCGCACGCTACTAAACCAATGTTTGAGCTTGAGTTGTAATTAGTCCATGGCTCCCACAAATAAATTAACAACGTGCGTATCACAGCCTACGGAAAACGAAAGTGTCGATTCGCCCGTTTCGAGCGAGTAAATTCGGGCGAATCGACTAATAAGCCAAAAAAGATGTACGAGTAAACCCTGTGGTCAACATAATCAAAATCTTACTAGAAATAATTTAATTTGACCAAATTTTTGACAATTCCAATGTGCCTGTCAATGTTTTAATTGAAATAAATGCTTTGAGTTTCGAGTTGTAGACTAAAAAAATACAACTTATACAGGTATAGTTTCCTACCTGTACTTAGCTTAAACCTGACCCTGTAAATAGAACTTGTACTGAACTAAACAGGGTGTTAGGCAGAGGGTTAGCCAAACAAGGGCCCTCCGCGTAGGAAGGAGAAATAATTACGTTAGTTTGTTCCCTTGCTGCACCGTTATTACTGAACCTTTAGTTATGCAATAAATAATTACGTTAGTTTGTTCCCTTGCTGCACCGTTATTACTGAACCTTTAGTTATGCAATAAATAAATAATTACGTTAGTTTGTTCCCTTGCTGCACCGTTATTACTGAACCTTTAGTTATGCAATAAATAAATAATTACGTTAGTTTGTTCCCTTGCTGCACCGTTATTACTGAACCTTTAGTTATGCAATAAATAAATAATTACGTTAGTTTGTTCCCTTGCTGCACCGTTATTACTGAACCTTTAGTTATGCAATAAATAAATAATTACGTTAGTTTGTTCCCTTGCTGCACCGTTATTACTGAACCTTTAGTTATGCAATAAATAAATAATTACGTTAGTTTGTTCCCTTGCTGCACCGTTATTACTGAACCTTTAGTTATGCAATAAATAAATAATTACGTTAGTTTGTTCCCTTGCTGCACCGTTATTACTGAACCTTTAGTTATGCAATAAATAAATAATTACGTTAGTTTGTTCCCTTGCTGCACCGTTATTACTGAACCTTTAGTTATGCAATAAATAAATAATTACGTTAGTTTGTTCCCTTGCTGCACCGTTATTACTGAACCTTTAGTTATGCAATAAATAAATAATTACGTTAGTTTGTTCCCTTGCTGCACCGTTATTACTGAACCTTTAGTTATGCAATAAATAAATAATTACGTTAGTTTGTTCCCTTGCTGCACCGTTATTACTGAACCTTTAGTTATGCAATAAATAAATAATTACGTTAGTTTGTTCCCTTGCTGCACCGTTATTACTGAACCTTTAGTTATGCAATAAATAAATAATTACGTTAGTTTGTTCCCTTGCTGCACCGTTATTACTGAACCTTTAGTTATGCAATAAATAAATAATTACGTTAGTTTGTTCCCTTGCTGCACACCGTTATTACTGAACCTTTAGTTATGCAATAAATATGTGAGATATTTAAGGATTCACTCCACAAATCGTACACTTTAGAAACATGATCACTCCTTAACTATCACTGGAAAAGTAATCTCTACAAACAAAATAAGCCCTTAGTACGGCGTACATAAATACTCCACGGAAAGTCACCAGTTTTAATATGGTAACATAACGACATTGATGTGTGTTCATTAACGAATTCACTTTCAAAATGTGTACTTTTTTATAATATGAAAAAGATACCTTAATAAGCGCGCGAACCGCCGCCGATTCAAACCACAGCCCGCCACGCTTCAATTAGCGTCAGAAGCACCGGGTGCGACCGTATGCGACGAACGGAAAACGCGACGCGGCGCGGAGTACAGAACTAACTTGCGGTCTGGCCGGCGCACGGTAGCCCACTGACTGATTTATTGATCCATCCAACTAGGGATGGGCAAAAAATATCGATATATCTAAATATCGATATTTTTCAGAAAATAATCGATATAGCACACGATGCACCAAACACCCAAATTGAAATGGTCGACTGAACGGGTCATCTGCTACCCTTTCAAATTCCTTAACACCACTCATGCCCTGTGGATTTTTTTTCGACTTCTTATTGTTCTATTAAATAAAGACCCCAATTTTACATAAAAATACATTTTTTTTTAAGTTTAAGTCTTATTTTTAATTTTATTTTGATGTGTATTGTTTTAGAGTACTTTTAAATACAAAATAAGTGACATTAGTCATCTAGTTTTTTAATTTACTCGCAAAGGTAAAACTTAAATTAAAGCTGTATATATTACAGCTGTTTACATGGCTACAAAAAAAAACCAAAAGTGACCGGGATCTTCCAACTCCCTCAAAATTTCTCTAGTCTATCCTCTTGCTAATGATGTGCCACATGCTTTAAAAATCTTTTAACAACTTTGTGAATTCGCAATGAATAAAAACTTTTCCCGTATATTGATGTATCGATGTAAAATTCTAACCATCGAAAAGGTACAAAAAACGATAATATTTTCAGACCGACAAATATATTACTAAAGTTTTACTTTCCAACTGGTGGGGTCCGCAAGGGCCGATGCCTGCCAGGGGTGCGGGTTGTTCGAAAGAGATACCGCGGCCCCTGGCACACAGGCAACTAAGGGAACACGCACTCGTGTTTTCTCGATTTTAGTCAGTAAAAGTCTGACACGCCCTCCTGGACCACCCAGAGCGGGAGAAGTTATTTTATGATTTCAGCCTCAAGAAAACAAAAATACTATTTGTGTGGAATCTTGCAACTCAATTTTCAAGCAGATATCTTACACCGATTGAGCTGAAATTTTGTATACACGTTAAGTTGGATAACAATGCATGGTTAGCTGTGTGGCGTCATTCTAAATCCAACATTGCATAATTTTTAATGCACACCTACAATATGAGTATCAAATGACTTGCTGAGAATAACTAAAATGTAAAAACTAAATTGAAAGTAAAAAAGCTTTTTTTTAAAACAAGCTTTTATTGAAATGTGCATAAAAGAATAAAATAAACTTTTCCTTTAAACTTTCTAGTCGGCACATCACTACTATCAACTTATAACGGCATTACACAATTTATATGATATAAAAGCTTGTCGCAAGATTTACGTACTCGTATTTGCTTAGGTTGAAAATTTGAAAAATTAAAATTAATCGGATCATTTACTTTTTTATCTACAGAGATAAATTTCGCGACAAGCTTTTATATCATATAAATGGTGTAATGACGTTATAAGTCGATAGTAGTGATATGCCGACTAGTCTGCCATATTTGTAGTCAGCCCATTTTTTACTCGTATTAGGATAATAAGGAATAGGAATCCTTTTTTGGTCCATTAATTAATTGGACTTAGATCCAGAAATTAAATACCGAAAGTAAAATTAATTAATACTTCTAACAAGAAAAAAGAAACTATATAGCAAATAATTGGCAATCAAATCAAATAAAAAAAGAAATGAAATCAAAATATTTTATAGCACATGATCCACCTGCATGGGCACTTAAGAATCTACAAAGTATACTAACCTAGTACCCCAATAAGTAGGTTTGCCATTTTGAACATAGCCGATGTCACCCGAAATCAATGATCGGCTTGCCGGCCATTTTGCAGCCGCCGATCGCGTCCAACTTTAGGAAGGTTAAAGGCTATTTTGAACATGACGCTACGACCATTAAGAGCCGAGAAAAACGAAAAAAAAAAAAAAACCTTGTAAGAACGCTGAGCGTAAAGGTGCTATTACTTATAGCGCAGACGGGTGATCCTATGCGACGTGGTCGGTAAGTCGTTATTATCACAAGTCTGATATCACCAAGAAATGCACATGTCTTCACCGTATGAGTAGAGGCCTTTGCCCTGCAACTGCACAATAATAGGCTGGTATTATTATTCATCATCTACCTGGCCTTTTTATGTTAGGGGTCGGCTTCCAGTCTAACCGGATGCAACTGTATACCAGTATTTTTTACATGGAGCGACTGCCTATCTGACCTCCACAACCCAGTTGTTGTTGGGTAATACGATACCCCTTGGTAAGACTGGTTTTTAGACTTTCGAGCTCCTGGCGACCCGTAGCGACTGTCAAAAATCCGCCAGTGACAGCTGGGACCAAAGGCTCAACGTGCTTTTCGAGGTACGGAGGGGTCTTGGTATGTAATGATGGGCACCCATTCACTGACCAACCGCGGCAAGCGTAGCTTAACCTGATCGATTGACCCGTGCGACTGTAATTACTTAACCACCGCCCCTTAGGTATTATACTGTAATTACTTAACCACCGCCCCTTAGGTATTATCATTTAATAATACCGAAACCGTAAAAAAATCTATAAAGGCAATGACACTTTGGAGGATTTTACAAAAATAAACCCCGAACACGAAAGTTGGCATAAATCAATTACAAACGTAGGATAAAACCAGCCAACCGTATCATTTTGAATGCGCTAATTATAAAAACATGCCGACCGGACTTGCTAAAGTTCTCCCGCGAAGCCGGGATAGGTACGCGTATCTTTTATACGGAATAAAATAACTGAAACTTACCTCGTCAACATCTTTTTTCGGATCCGTTAGTAAAGTCACTAACACATGCTAACACTGCCGCGGTTCTAACCAAACAGCCCTTTCATTAATTCCAACGAAGGGGGCTGCGATATACCCCCTGACTCCTGATCGATATCCTTTTATGTAGGTACTACGCATACGCACCAGATTGTGCGCACCTACTCATCATTGTGTTCTACGTCTTCTTCAGTATCACATAGCCGTTCTAGAATGTACAACGTTGACGATTAGTGTTTGTGAAGTAAAAATGAAATCACGCTACTAAATAGTGATATTTAGCAATAGCATTATCAGCCAATAATGTACCCACTGCTGGGACACAGGCCTCCTCGGTGAGAGGGAATAGTGATATTATATTTAAATAATTAATTAAATTGTATGCGCGCGATAGAACGGGATATCTATCCCGTTCTATCGCGCCCTATGGAGCGAGACAGAGAGTGACGTTTGATAGATTAGATTTTAAAGAACTCCAAATAGGTAAAATGTAAGAACTTACTGAAATCCACTGAACCTTATCACTACTTAATATAAAACAAACAAAGTCCCCACCGCGTCTGTCTGTCTGTTCGCGATAAACTCAAAAAATACTGAACCGATTGTCATGCGGTTTTCACCAATAGACATAAGGTATTTTTTATTGGGTGGGAAATCATCAAATAACTACTCCCGCTCTGAATGGAGCAGGAGGGCGTGTCAGACTTTTACTGACTAAAACCCACCCGTGTCCTCTGAGTTGCCTGTGTGCCAGGGCCGCGGTATCTCTTTTGAACAACCCGCACCCCTGGCAGACATAACGAAGGTTTAGGTGTATAATTTGTTTAGGTTATGACATAACCTAAACAAATTATACACCTAAACCATTCAAATTCAATCATTGTTATATTTCAGCCAATTTACACATTGTGTAAATTGGCTGAAATATAACAATGATAGTTGCAGGAGTCGGAAAAAATCATGTGACTGGGCGCATTACTGTCGTGCGCCGCGTTAATAAACAAGCGTTTATGAAAACAATGTACCTATTACGGAAGTATTTATCTTAACAAGAAGATCTATTAAACTGTCGCAAATTAATTTCGATAGACCATGACCTGGGGGTAGGGCATAGGATATCCCGGTCGTACGTTCCCATTTGATAATTGCCGAGCCCCACGCGGGCGAAGCTGCAGGCAAAAGCTAGTGTTTATATCTGTACTTTGTACTGTGTGACAAGCTAAATAATTACCTTTTCCGAGAAAATGCACAGAAGCGATGTTCTGATCCCTACTCATATTATAAATGCGAAAGTAACTCAGTCTGTTACGCTTTCACGCCTAAACCGCTGAACCGATTGTCATAATTTTTGGCAGAGATATAGCCTGGGATATGGAGTAGGACGTATGCTCCTTTTTTACGCGATAACCGACGTCCACGCGGCCGGAGCCGCGGAGAAACGCTACTAATATACTAAAGCTGAAGAGTTTGAATGCGCTAATCTCTGGAACTACCCGATGTATTTGAAAAAATCTTTTCATATGTGATAGCCACATTCATGAGGAAGGCTATAGTATTTAACATCACGTTACGACCCTAAGGATCCGAAAAAAATAAAAAGGCAGTCAGAAAGAACGAAGTGTAAACTGAGTAATAACTCGGGCGAGCGCGACGACAGCCGAGAAGATCCGATCGGACGTGACGACAGCCGAAAGCATCCGATCGGGTACGAACGTAGCAAAAATCCGAGCAACGATTTGATAGATACTATAAATAATAATTATACTTATACGGTCGATTTGAGAAAAACCTCTTTTTTTTCGTCGGTTAAATCGATGAATAATTTTAAATTAATGACGTTTTCCGCCATCATTCTTCTGCCCTTATCCCAATTTATATGGGGTCGGCCCAACATGTATATCTTCTATGTTAGTCATCATCTTGGTAGTAAAATTCATACGCGACATGAACAAAGAAGTATAATGTACATAAGATCAAAAATCCGAGTAGGTACCTATCGATTAGAAAGATTTCCAAAATAATAGGTACTTAATAAAAAATCTCAAGATGATAAAATAAAGTTCATGCCGTATTCTATCATCATTCTCCAGCACTTATCCCAATTTATTTGGGGTTGGCGCAACAAGTCTTTTTCTTTCATACTTCTATTATTAGTCATCTTGGTAGTCACCGCCCCCATCCCCTTCATACGCGACACGAAACAAAGAAGTAAACTTTTAATGAAAAAAATACCGAGTATTGATAAGAAAGATTTTCCAAATACTAAAGGGGAAAATAAGACTATCGAATGGAAAGAGACAAAATCAAACTGGTTGCTAATTGAATTTTATAATGAATTATATTTATGACATTGATTTAAACTCAGTGATTACTTTAACTCGCACACTGACTGACTTATTACTTGTTAATATTCTAGGAAAATCGTATACTTACTTCTTCAATGTTTGTAAATGTGTGAGTACCATGTATCTATCATAGAATTAACTTATCTGTATTGCTTCAATTGGATTCTTTTTACCTATTTTGGTATGGTAATTTTATTCCGGGTGTATCGTTTTCACAAATAATCATAATAATAAATGTATGTTAAATATTGTACTTAAAACATTTTAAAAGAGTAACGGTGGAGTTTCTTGTCCATTCTTCACCATAAGAAACTACATTTTGGAAGGGGCGACAATTCAATCAATCATTCAATTAAATCAATTGTATTTTAATGTAAATGTTGACGTTCAAAAGTGCCTTTTAAGTGCCTATTTGAAATACATGCTTTGACTTTGAAAAAAATATCCAAATACTAAAAATAACTTTTTATTTTTAGTATTTGGATATTTTTTTTTTTATTATAATAAAATATAATTCATGCCGTTTTTCCATCAACATTTTCCTGCCCTTAGCCAATTTTATTTGCGGTCGGCGCAACATGTCTTTTTATTCCACATTTCTCTATCAGTATCCATCTCGGTAGTCACCCCCATCACATATTGTTTTTCACACAGTCCATACAAACTTTCTTTGTTCTCCCTTTACTTTTAAAGCCACGTTCATACGCATGCCGTATTACGCAAGCACAACAAACAAAGACTAACCCAGACATCTTCGGTTCAGGTAAATCACATCAGGATCAGCATTATCGATTAGATGGCGCGCGATAAGCGAAACTAAGTACGTGTCTGTACGTCGAAGAAAAGCCACGGACTGGCTCTTCGGGCCAGATCGAAGTCGCAAAAAGGTTAAGTTGCGCGCGCACCTGTAGTGGGCGACTGGGGGGAGGCAGTTGCTACCCAGCCTACCCTCCCTGCTTGAATGCTATGCCTATGTTTCCTAGATATATCTATCACCACCCCGGGGCATAGCTGTTAGGGGGCGCCGTTGCTTTGCGTTGGGTCCTGTGTATATTGACAAGATCCACCTATGTGTTGTGAAATACATTATTAATTTGTAATTAACGATCAAGACGAAATTTAGGTTTTCATGTTCAGTATGCTTAGGTTAGGTACAAACGGAGAGAAAGAATAACCGTAGCAGATTTTTTTTAAAGCTCTTTACATAGAATATACTTTCATAAATAAACACACGTTTACCAGCTTTTTGAATCACACTTTTAACTAGTACCTGTTTTTAAAATAAGGAACTCAGCGGTTTCGTCTTTATATTCAGTAACACATGGAAGATATATAACAACTATGAGAAGAAATAAAGAGGGAAGCAGCCAGGGTATACCGCTAAATAAAAAAAAATCTTACCATCTACCCCTAAGGATTTTTTAGATTTTGCTCTTTAAGAACGACGGAAGAACCACGAATTAAACCTGGGGACCGATTCAAGCAAGCATGCATCGAAGAGAAAGTGGCCTATGGCGGTGGATCCGTACTTGTATGGGCCGGAATTTTTGCAGAGAGTCGCACAGAGCTGGTGGTTATAGCAAACGGCACTATAACTAGCGAAACATACGTGAAAGAACTCCTAAACGAATATGTTGGTAATTTTATGGTCAATTTGGAAGTGGATGCTACCTTTATGCATGATAAAACCCGGCCTCATACTGGTGTAATTGTGAATGACTACGTTCAAGGTGTGAACATTAACTGTATGGAGTGACCCTGCACGCAGCCCGGACCTCAACCCAATCGAGCATGCTTGGGACGAGCTCAGACGATTTGTGAGACACCAAAACTTCCCCGATCACGCTTCAAGAGCTCAAAGTTGCGCTCGTAGAGAAATGAGAGAATGTTTCCCCACATCGTATAAGAAACTTGGTGTACAGCATGCCAAACCGCATAACCGCAGTGATGACAGCACGTGGTGGTAATACAAAGTACTAAAACTCAAAAAAATGTTATAGTGGTAGAAAAAAAAGTTGCTTTTCTAGTTTTCATATAAGATCAGATTGGTTATTTTTTATGAATATAATACAAAGCAGCAATTTATTTCATTAAGCTAGCCTTCTTAGTTTCCGAGACTTCCAGGTATATTTATGTGACCCTAGTTCATTTGATTGTTCTCGATTGTAATAATAGGATTTACAAGTGTCCTAGGCAACCGCGACACTCCCACGTATAGATTCAGCCTTGTCTCCCGCTGAACAGTTATTGATCAACTATTAATAGACAGTCGGGAAGCAAATGTTTGTTATTTATCAATATGAAACCGATACTATTACTTTCATAATATTTATGAAGGAACTAGCTACTTACTGCCTTCGGCTTCGCCCGCATGGATGTTGTAGTCCGGGAGGAAGTGTTGCATTTTAGGTAGTGATTTTACGCCGATCAATTGAAATCTTTTTCATTAGATGCCGAATGACTAATAAGTGAACCAAGCGTTAGCTGACTTATGTTTCTTTTTTACAGGTTCATGTGAGCAGTTTACGCATAGTCCCCCCTCCACGATGCAGCTGACGATTTTTTTTCAGCCGTTTATGATAAAAGTTTCGGCTGAAACTTTTTTCATAAACGGCTGAAAAAAAATAGTAACGGTACGGTACGTAAGCTAACGGGTCGGTTCACGTATTGGTCATTTAAGATCAACTTTCGATCTCAACATCAGCCGGCTTACTATGACTTTTGCATAGCTACCTCGGCCGGACTCTCACGGGAACATGCAAGTTGCGGGACAAAAGGCCTATGTTAGTCCTTAGTATAACATCAGCTATCTGCCAGTGAAAGTCCCGTCAAAATTGATCCAGCCGTTTCGGAGATTAGGCGGTCCAACAAGTAATTGGCACGTTTTGATTTTAAAAACACTTTCCTCCCTTATTACAAAACAAGGTTTTTGTTTAGGTATGCTTTAAACCATCGAGCCTGATTTTGAAAAAAGAACCTAACTAAAATCGAAATAAAGCTCCGTTTACAAAACTGACAACTTAGCCCAGTGCTAAATTGTCATTTTTGTATTAAGAACTTTACCCAAATAGAAGATAAGTTTGTAATTCCAAAACTGTTTTAGGCTGGAACTAAAGTTAGATTTGCGTTTTGTAATAAGACGGTACGCGTCGGCAACTAGAAGTACTCGCCACCCAGTACCTGCGCGCGAAAGCGAGACGCACGATCTTGGTACAGATGAACCAAATAGCGCGTCGCCGCCGCCGGCTCAGGGGGGCTACTCTGTAACTCCGTCAACGTCAAATACGGGCCCGTCCGAAAATAGTTCGAAACTTTAGTGACTCTCCTACAGCTAATTAATTAACTTTTTTGGACGGGTAAAACCATATCGGGGGTAGGTACAACTGTCAAATCGTATAGTAAATAGTAATTCATTCTTAGTTTGGGCCTGAAACTAATCATAGGTCCGTAAGTGATACGGAGTAGGAAACGCCCGTATCTTCGACCGAGATTACGGATTTCGTGCTTAAAGAGTAGGCCCCCAGATCACCAAGCGCTATACGAACCTACTACAGCTACATGAACAAAAACTAGCAGAATATGTTTTGGAAGCGCTGGGTACGCGGTGTCACGAAGAACAAAGACCCTTGCAAGTGGGAGATCTGGTTCTGATCGTGGACCCTAACTCTCCCAGAAATGTATGGCTGAAAGGTGTGATACAGGCCGTAATAGCTGGCAAAGATGGCCGCGTCCGAGTGGTCGATGTGAAGACAAAATCCGGCCTTCTGCGGCGGAATGCGACACGCGTCGCGCCAATCTCTATGGGTGATGAGTGCTGTAGCAGCGGCTGCACTAGGGAGGGGAATGTAGGCGACGCGTGATCGTAATCGTATCGGTATTTTATAGTTTTTGTATTTTAATTTGTTTAATTTGTATGTATTTACCTAGATTGACTCTGTTGATATGCAATAAATCCAGGTCTGATAAAAGAATCGAGAGACGCATGCGAGCGGGTAGGGGGCGCGTGCTTAGCGGCGCCGCAACTTATAAAAACTGTGCAACAGTTTTCTAGTGTTCCCTACGAACGATTGCGCACGGACGTATGTGTCTTTACGTCTCCCCACCCTTCACCCTTTCGATAATTTCAAGTGTTTCACTTTGCTGATCCACGTCCCCTACACGCTGTATATATATATATATTATAATTAATAAATTTATTAATTATAAGCCCGTCACCCAATGGTAGAAATGGACATGAGCGTAAGGTATACTAAGGTGTAATAGATATTAAAAAATCACGACCAAAAGATATACATATTTAGAGAAATGCTTTTTTTTTACAATTTGTTATTACATTTGTCCTTACTGCACCGGATTCTAACCCTATTGCGGATGGTCTGGTCGGTGGTCGTGTCGCGCCTGTACAAGGCATGAAATTCATATAAGACGCAATAGGGTTAGAATGCGGAATTGGTAAGGACTACCGAAATCTAATAACAAACAATTTCTATGAAAACTTCTTGGAAATTGTTTTACCAGAATCGCTTAGCACCATTGCGTCGCACCTGTATAAGACATGAAATTCATATCACACCCCACAATCGGGTTAGAATCCGGTATTGTAAGGACTACCGAACCCTAATAACAAATGTGTTAAAAAGTTATTTAATATTTTCCTAAGTATTATTTTTTTTCGTCATTTATGAATACTTATTATATCACACCCTAGTATACCTCAAGGTCATGCCCATTTCTACCAAAGGGTAACAGGCTTAGAACAGAAATTCAGCGAATAAAAATACCTAACTGTTTGCGGCTTTAAGCGAATGTTAAATTATTGTTAGCAAAAAATATAATTGGGCCAGCCCTTTTTTGGGTCCTTTTTATGTGTAGTTTTACTGATCTACATAACTGCTTACAAAAATCTTTCAAACGAAATAAAAGCTTGTAAGAAACAAGTTGAGAATATATTATTACTGACCCTTAATGCAGTTCTCATCTTTCATCGTAACTGATTCAATGAAGGGTTCCCACACAAGATTTGGCATCATAAAAGGTCAACCTTGATCTCCCTGGTCTGAATAGTCTAGCTAGGGGAAATCAACACCAAAGAATTATATTGCAAGTAAAAATTTTAAGCAAGTTACCCCCGCACACAGATTTGGGCCAGATTGGATTGTAAGTCCACTAAAATAAAAATAACTGCCCATATGCCAAACATTAAACTTCGAATGTTCGGTGGCTTATCCTTTTTTTCTTAAGTTTTCCAGTTGTGTCAGTGAAATGAAGTTTAATTGTTTATTTCGTAAATAGGATATTAAACTTCGAATGTTCGGTGGCTTATCCTTTTTTTCAAGTTTTCCAGTTGTGTCAGTGAAATGAATTTTAATTGTTTATTTCGTAAATAGGATATCAGAATTGCTTTCACTCGACATTTAAAAAACGTAAAAACAAGCTAGACGGTTTCGACATTTCCTATGTGGCTACTCTTGAGAAAGATAGTGAAATAAAACTCATGTGTCAGTCTCTTTTAAAATCCAGACAAATTCTTGGTCTCCATAAGCTGATGAGGCAATATACTTAGGTATGTACCTGGATAAGAGACTTACATGGAGAAAGCATATCTTCAACAAACGCCCGGCAATGGGACAAAAGATCCAAAAATGTACTGGATACTAAACATCAAATCACAGCTATCACTGGAAACAAACTGCTACCCAATAAAGTCATAATCAAACCCATAAAATATGGTGTTACGGCTTACAGTTATGGGGCACATCAGCAAACTCAAACATTGAAATCCTTCAAAGATTTCAGTCCAAAATGCTACAAATGATAGCCAATGCACCATGGTATTGTAACCAATGAAAGATTACACCACAACATTAATATGAAGACAGTCAAGCAAGAAATAAAAAACAGAATTAAAGTATATACATCGAGGATCACACACCACCCTAACGCACTTGTGAAGCGTCTAATGCCAATGAGCGAACCAACAACGCCAAGAAGGCTTAAACGGAAAAACCCACAAGACCTATTACTACAGACTGTGACTGATACAAAGCGGACCTGTCATTGGATATGTACCGCACAAGCCTAATTCAAACAAATACCGAACTATTGCTGAATATCAATTAGATAGCTTGCAATAAATAATAACTATTTTTTTTTTTAATTGGTTCATGTAATGACTAATGACCATGTCGATTAGTGTCTGAAATGGTATTTTGTGGAAAGAACCATACGTATTTGAGTGGACCTGTCTTGTGTCCATTCAGTGCAAGCATATGTCAGTAATCATATAGCTCAATTCTGAACTTGAGGATTTCTAAGACTTGACAAACGGTACCAAAAAAAGACATTTTGGTAAGCAGCATAAAGTACTCCAACTGCCAGACCATCATTTAAACAGAGAAAGTAACATTACTCACACAGTACTACATTCACAACAGTTCATGTAATATAATACATACATTAAGTAAATATTAATGTGCTTTTGTACCTAAATATTATTTATCAATGTCAAATCATATATTAAAAAGATTAGAGAAAATAATTAAATTAAGTATTCACATAATAATTAAAATGTCAAGTTTTATCTCAAGGCTTAGCAGAAAGTCCAGATAAATCCCAAGCTTTTTTTAACTAAGTATTAAGCGTATCCAATATTATTATATTGTGATCAGATATCACACACCTGTCAGCTAAGAAGTTAATTATATCGCTAATTGTAGGAATGTGATTGCTAGCAAAGATAATTATATTCAATCAAAACTTGTTTTCTATTGTAGAAAACAAGTTTATCTTTGTGTAAATGGAATTAGGTATAAGGGATGTTAAAACTACATGGATGGTATCACAGTAAACTACTGTTATTTCTTGTAATAATTGTAGCTTCTAGTGTGTACAATCCAATCGCTTTTAAAATATGAATGTACACAGGTATTTTGGGTTGTGAGTAAAAATAAGAGCAGATGTTACAGACATCATATAATTTAAATTAGCATTTCAAAAGTAGTGTTTCTTGCTAAACAGCAGATGTTCTCAAATAATGAAAACCAAACTGGTCTGCTCGGTATAGCCCGGGCTGACATTCACAACAAGCTCAAATTTAAATTTAAAAAAGCGTAGTGGGACGCTGTGAGGGGACACCGTACGCAAGTACGTACAATGTTATATTAGGTTATATTGAACAAAGGGTAACAAGTAGCACGACAGGATAATTTTTGGAGGGTAGAACTTTTGATACATATGGGCAAATGTATACAAATGTATTTTTTGCTTTAAAATCAACAGAAAGAGCAGGGGTGCTTTTGTATTTAACAAGTAAATGTTGTTAAGTACAATATGATTCCTCAAATATCTTTGATTCCACGCTGTGTGCAGCCAGCATTTTTTTGAGCACCCAATCTAGTAGTATTTGATTTGAAAGAACTTCGGAATGTCAAACCCTTCTTTTAAACTTTGCCACAGACGGAGAAAAACATTATGAATAATAAACAGTATTTTTTAAAGTAAGTGAAACTATTTTTGTAGTACCTTGGCAGAAAAGTAACTGCGCTCTGATTGCTTTGCTTTTAGGTTCCTGGCTTTCTCATTAGGCTGTGATGGTGCAGCATAAAACGATATTCAACTACAAAGTAGTTTGTAAATGTTTAAGATTCGTTAGGTTAAGATAGGAACTTGAAAGACAATTGCTTGTAGCCTAGAGAAGTGGGAGCAGAATATGTTCATAAATTAACACTGCATTTTGCACCCAAATCATAACATTTGTTCCTAAATTACCTCACACAACTGAAATAAGTCTACACTAGTATATTCAACATGGGTAGCTAGCAATCCTAACAGCACATAAATCAATATCCACCCACACAGACTGGGGGATGGTTTATCCCCACAAAACGAGGGATGGTGAATCCCCCATCCTAAGAATGGTTTAACCCTACAAAACGAGGGATGGTGCATCCCCCATCCTCAGAAATACGGCATATTGAAAAAGGACTACACTATCCAGACACTGTGAGTGTGAGTGAAACAACGATAAGGACCCTAGGTAGACTAGGTTATTGATTCATTTGCATTTATTGAACAGCCATGGTATCGGTGGGCCGTCTGCTTAGGGGCGAGTTAATTAGAATATAGGGAGAATTTAATAGAGAAAGTTAAAAGAACTTAAATCATAGCGAGTCGGATTAAACGTAAGTAAGTATATCAACTTTTTAGACGGTACTCGGGAAATATGTAGCATTGGGCAATAATGATTTAAACCAAATTAGAGGTTATCGTAAAAAAGATGTGTAATATTGTTTATAATAAAACCAACCGAGTTAATTCAGAAATTCAAATTAAAGTCTGAAGTCGCTAACGTTGTTATGATTCCGTTAACAACAATAATGTTCATGGCCAAAATATTACGTTGATATATATAAAAGAAAATATGTCTGAATTTCATAGGAGGACTAGGGCCATTGTCACTGTTACTGTTATTCAGCGGTTAATAAGTTCAATTGAGTTTATTTTGGTTAATCAAAATTTTCTATAAGAAAATACAAAATGGCGAGCACCTTTATAAGCCGCGAGCCAAACATACAAAATCTATTAATATCGCTGTAATGGTTTCTGTAAATGTTGTAGAATATAATAAAATCGAAAATAGTAATACTTACGGCCGCATCTCCTTGAATATTTCGTCCGGCGAATGAGACTTCTTTAGCTACACCTACGCCTTCCGTTCATCATTAAAACAAACGTTGCCACTAGAGGTTTGCAGTCACCGGAGCAGTGAGTACCAGAGAATAACCGGTGATTTACCGGTAAAAGTACTCGATTGAAATAATCGGTAATCAACCGATTGATCTCCGGTGTTCGTCGCATCTTATTTTTAAAGTGAAACTTTTATTACATCGTCTCAAACTTTTTCGTCTGTGTGTTGCATGTCGCGTGACGTGTCGCGTGACGGTCGGCCGCGGAGTAGGGATAAAGTTAAAGGCGCTCGTCAGAGCAGCCGAGGCCAATATGGCGGCGCCTATAGTTCGCATCAGCTGACCGTGTAGTTTTTAGTTAAATGTCTATAATGTGAAAAAAAGTTTCACTTTTACGGTGGTTTCATAAAACCACACAAGTTTTTTTTATATAATAAAGTTACACAAATAAAAGACACATTTAATAATATATTTTTTTTTATAATTATTTAACATTCATGACAATTATTTACCAACTTGTTTCTTTCGAATTAGATTAATTATTTCAGTCATTAGTTCATAGCGGTCTTGGCCGTTTATGTGATTCATTTCACTAGCAACTAACTGGCCAAATAATTTGTTACAACGTTCGTGGTTATTTTTGTAATTTTCTGTTTGCGTTCCGTTTTCATTGCTCATTACTATGGGTTGCTTTTTTGAAATATTTCTAGCACAATCACCTTCTGGTTCTTCGTCAGAAAATGTCATCCTTTGCGCATATTCTTCAAATAGATCTAAATAGAATCAATTAATTTTAAAGAGAATTTTAAAATTAATTGATAGTATAACCGCTGCACAGAGAAAACTGCCTCAAGCACCTCAAATAATTAGCCCAGAAGAAGAAAAAATATTACAAGATATGGTGCTTTTGCTGGATATATTTGAGCAAGCAACCCAAATGATAAGCGGAGACCAGTATCCAACCTCTAGTTTGATTATACCTATTATTTACGGGCTATTCGATAACATTCAAAGTTTGGGGCCCAGAATTTCTACACCGGTAGGTGAAATATTTTTACAAACATTGAAAAACTGTATGAATGATCGCTTATTGGAATACGAATCTCGAACTGTTTAACGAATTTCTACTATACTGCATCCCGTTTTTAGAAACAGCTTTAGACAATTGCAAAATAAATTGGCTGCTAAAGATGCTGTAAAGGCAGAAATAAATAATATTTTCCGGATCCGAAACATATCTCAAAGCGCAGAAGAAATAGCCACGTCAAGTGAAAATAGTACTAGAGAAACTGGTCGCTCGGATTTGCTTGGATTTCTAAAAAGAAATACCAGTAATGCAGATATGACATCCGCTACGGCAATGAATTTATTCAAAATGTATACAGAAACACAGTATCCTGAAAAAAGCCACAATCGGGATGAAGTTGTGCAATTCTGGAAATACAATAAACATTTAAAGCCTTTAGACGAAATAGCCTCTAGATACCTAGCTGTGCCTGCTACTTCTGTAAGGTCAGAGAGAGTATTTTCGGCGACAGGACAAATACTTAATGATAGAAGAAACATGTTACGCTATGACGCTGTTGACATGTTGTGTTTCTTAAATCAAAATCAGCATTTGTTATCTTTATAAAACGTTTGTTTTTTTTAATAAATGATTATATAAAGTATATCAATTGATTATTCTTATTTCTTCATTTTTAATGTATAAATAAAAAAAAAGAAACAAAATTTCTTTATTCTCCGGTGACCTCCGGTTTTTAACCGGAGATTGCCCAATCACCGGTGAATTCAATCGGTTCTTAAAATCTCGCTCCGATGCAAACCTCTAGTTGCCACCCTTCGTCAAGTAAACATTGACTATTGTGAATTGTCACTTGTCAGTTTTTTTGTCTGTTCGGTTTACAAGAATTTCTCTACAACCAACCTTATTGATTATTGTCTATGGCTACACTTTCATTGCTAGCGTCAAATAATAATTAGGTATGTGCACATTCAACTCGATTCAAATTTCCAAGAGCAAGCGATTGGCCAGTGAAGGCACAACATGTAAATAGTAGGTACAAATGTACAAATAAACAAACTTATAGAAAACTGGAATAGTACGTTGTCCAGCCGTGGCAACAACATAGGCCGAAAAAGCATATGAAATTGGCGTTTTGTCTGGATTGGCTTAGGCGAGTTTACGTGAATTTGAATTTGAGTAATGTAATGGAAAGTAAAGTAGGTCACACGTCAGTGGTAACAAATCCAGTATATGCTGGCCTCTTATTCTATTAAAACTCCGTACTACGCTAGGCCAGCTCTAGATCATAAAACTACCACTGACGTGCGGCCTACTGTACGAATAATGCTTAACCGGTATCGCCTGAATAACAGTCGACGTCATAAACTTTAATCGTTATTATTATTATTAAACAAATGTAGACAATATTTTTGAATTGCACACTCACGCTCATACTTAATTAGTTGTGTTTCGTAATATCGTTGCAAAAAAGATAAGCTATTTCACTCTTGGTAAAAATGTGTATTAACAAAACCAGTAGGTAAGTAAAATCCTACTCGAAATTACCTCTAGGTTGGTTAATACATTCTTAAAATAACAGTTATAAATGATAATTTCTTTCGTATCCCGGACCCCGGTATGTCCATTACCGCCATTGCCATTACACGTCGATTGCTACTGCACGTCCGCGTTACCACAGAGTACATTTTTACACGCTTTATATTAGCTTCACTTGTATGTTTGTTTGTTTGTATGTAACCGACTCCTTTGAGCGCGATTTTGACCCACTTTAAACGGTCAGATTTCATTGAAACTTTGTAAACTTGTCCAGGACCGATACCAATTCAATAATTTAAAAAAAAATGGAGAAAAAAACACGTTTTTGTAGTTAGCAGAACTAAAAAATAGAAAATAAATAATAGTTTAAAAAACTAAAAAACACGCTTTAAAAACCAAACTTTTTAGTTTGGTTTTTAAAGCGTGTTTTTTAGTTTTTGATTTTTAGTTTAAAAATCGTGGGGTGCTTGACATTAATTGATTATAAAAATACCTCAAAAAGCACCCCACGCTTTTTAATTGAATTAAATTATTTTCTGCTTTTTTAGTTTGGTTTTTAAAGCGTGTTTTTTAGTTTTTTAAACTATTATTTTTATATCGCGTAACGTAAGTTCTAAGTGCTCATAAACACGAACGGCACGTTACCAACTGTACAGACAACCTGTGATTCTTTTCAAACCCTTTTACGTTTCGCTAGTATTTATCAAATAACGGTAGGTATATCCATATTTAACCTGTTTTTTTGCTTCATTCGTTATTCACATAATACATACATAACATCACGCCTTGTTTCCCCGAACGATTCGACAGAGGAGTACCTATAGTACACCCTAATTTTGCCATTACCATGTAATAGGAGGCGAGCTTATTCCCATCAACTGTGCACAAATCCAGACAGAGAATTTCAAGATAGAATAACCCAATAACACTGTCCGACGTGCTCAACGGTAGCGCTTGGGACCACTAGGCCAACGAAGCAGTCAGATATTATTGTTATTAATACAGGAAAAGTTTTTATTCAGTGCGCAAACTGTAACCATGAATTCAGCTAATCATTCTAGACCCCCCAGCGCAGAAATTCTAAACTTTTCCTGTATGTTATTTTTATTTTTATTCTAATAAGTACTTACACACCATCTCCTACATTTCATGCATTTGTCGATTGCATTTTTGACCTTAGTTTGGTATGTTTTCTTTTGTTTTTGATTAGGTCCAGCACCCTAATTGCGTAACACGCGATTAATCATAATCGGTTTCATTTTGACAGTTCCACAATATTCATTACGCTATTCACGTTGTTGAGCAGACACATTTTTCGAACATATGAAGCAATGGTTTAGCCATCTGTTTCAAAACGAAACAGATTGTGAGTTACGCAATTAGGGTGCTGGTTCTTGGTACGGCTTTGTCGACTAGTGACAACGACACAAGAAACCTCGTTCTAGCCAATCACGTTTTTGTAAGCTTATGGTCACGGCAATCGCGTGATTCGCATGCGGCTGCATCCGCTTTGTGACGTCATGGGTAAATTACGTCCTGCACTCAAAATTCGTACAAATATGACCTTTCTTTTGAATGCTTAGTCGTAGTTATTAGGTGGTGAAATCTTACATGTTTTTGTCGGTCATAAATATTTAACCTATCACCAGCGTGGCAGCGTAGCTGTTCACAACCATTTGACCGTTTTCGTATAAAAATTCGACATTTTTACAGTGAACAGCCTTTATAACGCCCTTTTGAAAACTTTGATTGATGTTCGAATCGGCACGGGATCCAAAGACTGTGAATAATTATGCTGTATGTAAACCGAGCGAAAATACTTATTCACGTCAGTCCACTCCCGCTCCACTCTCTCTAAACTGAGAGTCCACATAATAAGTGAAAGCTGAGGCTGAAATCTGACAACTTGTCGGCTAGACATATTAGGTATCGAAAATGTCATTCGCTATCAAACATGAAAAACTTTTTTTCTTGTTTGCAATCAACTTTGGGCGGCATCCATTGCTAACCCAAAAACGCTGCATCTGATAAAATTTGGCGGTTATGTTGTAAAAGGTTGTAATATCATTTCTTACAATTTAAAAACTATGGCAGACATAAGAATGCAGCTTTACAGTTTCCATGTATTGAAGGATATAATTATTCTAACTAACTCTCATGAGGTGGAAGATCCACCTTTGATGTTTTAACGTTATTTATAAGTTGAGTTAGTATCTAGCTCGTGAATTTCGAATATGAAAAATTACTTTTTAGTTGTTTATATTACTTTGTAAAATCAATTTAACGAGGACAAGCTAAGTACCTACTTATTTGACTACTTGACATAATATTCACAACAAAATAGACGAAACAAAAATCTGATCTTACGTCTATTTTGTTGTGAATATTATAAAAAAATAAAATAAAATTCGTTTATTTCAGACTATTAATTGTCCATATTTTGTTAGTATAACATCTTAAAAAACTATGTTAGTCGCGAGGAAATCAGTTGTATTAAAATTAAATTGAAAGAAGTTAATTAAAATTAAATTGAAATAAATTAGTAGACATTAAATTAAAATAAATTAGAATTGAATTAAAATACATTGAAATTAATTAAAATGAAAAATTTAATTGAAATTAATTAAGATAAAATTGAAATAATTTGTTGTGCATAAGTTAAACAAAAATTTAAATAAATGACTAAATTAAAATATAAACAAAAAAAAAAACATAGAATCAGGTAACATGCAGCCTGATCAGCCTTCCCACAGCTGCCGATATTGGCCTGTCTGCAATCATCCTTAGGATTCTGTTGCTACTCCCTCGCATTCGGCGAATGAGTGAGGCTGACTTTTTGCGCATTATAGCGTAAAAGTCATCCATCCTCGCGTCGGCAAACATGCCCGAGGCACTGCAAAATCGAGGTAGTCGCATCAGAATCCTAAAAACGTTGTTATACTGTACTCTGAGAGCATTGTAGGCCCGCTGCGTGTAGTTGGTCCACAGGGCACTGGTGTAAAAACTTTGGCAGTAGGCTCTGAACAAAGTTATCTTTACCTGTGCTGTGCACTTTGCAAACCTATGTACCAACATGTTAGCGCGCACCGACAATGCTCTCCGCTCTCTGTCAATGTCTGCGTCATCATGCAGGGTTTCGGTCACAATATGCCCTAGATACCTGAACTGAGAGACCCGACTCAAAGATACCCCGTTGAGATACACTGGTGGTATACTCTCTGGTTGTTTAATATTACCCCTGATGAGCATATACTCACTTTTGCCAACGTTGTACCTTAAGCCGTGCTCCTCAGCATAGGCCTCACAGATCCCTAATAGCTTCCTTAGCCCTCCGACAGATGGACTCAGCAAAACCATGTATTTAATTATGTCAAGTAGTCAAATAAGTAGGTTATTTGACTACTTGACATAATATTCACAACAAAATAGACGTAAGATCAGATTTTTGGCCTCTTAGTCGGGTCTATTTGAACTTTTGACTGAAGAAACGGCCACGTAAACCACGTTGAATATATCGTTCGTTAACATATAAAAAAGTGTCCCCCGTTCATTTGAATTCCGAATGAAACGACGTTTACTCTATTTTTTAAATACACCACATACCTATATTTTACGTGAAGAAAATCTTTGTACCTACCCCTTTTTATGAAAATTGCGCGGACAGAGGAGTCTGAAATTTGGCATAGTTAATATATATTTGGAGAGAGAGAGCAAAAACATTTTTTTCGATTACATACATACATAAACTCACGCATTTTACCATATGGGTAGGCAGAAACTTCAGAATGCTATCTGCTACGATCCTTACATACTTATTTTGCCTCGTTTATGCTCATACATCTGGTCATTATAATATGGTTGAATTTCGTATTCTTTACGGTCGAATTTCGACCACTGGACTGTCTTGAATAATTAAAGCGTAAAAGAAGACGCTAGCTTACAAGAAATGTATTGGATCGAGATAGCTTGCTGTCAAATTCGTAATTTCGTAGACGTTGCAAAGCAGCAACATCTGAAGTTAGCAAGTGGCAATTTTTATTCCCATTGACATCAGATTATAATTCATATAATTCATTATAGATCATTCTGACGTTTTCGTTAAAATATTTTATAATCTATGAACACCATTGTCAGTTTGACAGATTTTGGATTTTGTCTGTATATAAACGTCAGTGGTAGAGGTGAGCACAATTTCTGGACTAAGCCACCTAGTACGTTTATAGAAAAATACTTGGTCCAAATACCTGTTCCAAGTACCCACGATGTATTTACTCAAATTCAGATAGATTCGCAAACGAAGGGACGTTATGTATCTTAAAGTCCGTTATTTCGTGCCTATATCGTATGGTCCTTCCTACCACATATCGATTGCGAAGAATCAAGTCGTCTCTCATGAATCAAATGATTTTAAGTTAAATTAAACGATTCAAAATAAATATATTGTATTGTATGATTGGAGTACTATGTACCTGTCTCAGAATGGCTTGATGCTTGGTTTGATGATTGCTCGGCGGTATGTCATGCTCACTCTAATGTCTCACTGATAGTGGTGCGTGTATATAGCTCCCACATAAATGGCTGAGCAGTTTAGTTGAATGGTGCTGATGCGTCATGCTCGTAAACGGGCGCTGTCAGTAGGGAATGGTAATCTCGTAGAAGCCACAGCTTATTTTAATTTAAATTGCATCGTTCTCCCCTGTATATTTTTAACATGAATGATGTAACCAATATATTAAAATCATATTTTGATTTAAATTAGTGTCCGTGGAGCTTCATCTTTCTGACAAAACGACTTGACAATTCCAAAGTGCCCGTCATTTTTTTTAAATATGTAAATGGTTTGTAATTGACTTCAATTTGAATTGTGTACTACACACAACGAAGAAGTTCTAAATTAAACAACTTCGTAAGTCCAAGATCAATCGTCAAAAGCATTCTTTCAAATAATATTAAATTTTACGGGCATTTTTTTTTTTTTTTGAGGATGGGAAATTATCAAATAACTTTTCCCGCTCTGGGTGGAGCAGGAGGGCGTGTCAGACTTTTACTGACTAAAACCCACCCGTGTTCCCTCAGTTGCCTGTGTGCCAGGGGCGACGGTATCTCTTTCGAACAACCCGCACCCCTGGCAGGCATCGGCCCTTGCGGACCCCACTCTTTGGTGCTGACATGTCTTTGATGCGCGCGTGGAACACAACGCGCCGTCGACCCGGGCTTTGTCCTTACCGGCGAGATTAAAAATGAATTGTGTACTGTCGGATCTGGACCTATTAAATAAAAATATTAAATCAGGTTACCAAATTTATTTCAATTAAACTATATAACTACAGCGAATAAATTAAAACAAAGCGTCAAAAAACAAATAAAAATATAAAAATGAAATCAGGTTAGTTGTATGTAACACTTGGTATTATAAGCTCGAAAAAAGCGTGAAATTTTTGATTTGATATTGTAAAGCTTTTATACTTGATTAATGGTACAGATGCCAGCACTTCAAGTTACCCCAAACTGTCAAACTTTCCCAATTGAACATGAACCTTACTTGCTTACGCTATAAAGTTGAAAGCCTATCAAAGAAATTTGACAGATTAGGATAGCTTGATGTGCTAGCGTCTGTACCATAATAGTCACCAGTAGTATCGGTAAAAAAACTCCCTTGGATTGAAAATACTCGATGTAGTTTGTACAGACGCTAGCACATCAAGGTACCCCAAACTGTCATTTTTTTCCAATTGAGCAAGAGCCTTAAGCTTATGTTATAAAGATGAAAATTTATCAAAGAAATTTGACAGATCGGGTTAGCTTGATGTACCGGCATCTGTACTTTACGTGTTGTTAAAGATGCGGCTAAGTCAAGAAAAATATCGTGTGCGCATACCTGTTCTGTAAATACTTTTCAAGTGACTTGAGACGATTTACTAGAACAGGTACGTGATAGACTTGAGTCAAGTCTAATCAGTGGCTATGGTCGTGGTCGCGATAGAAGGGGAGTGTTTTTAATTTCTAGTGATTTTTAGGTCAGTATAGTTGTAATAAACTACGGTTTGATGAAATCGTGTATTATTTTAACAATACAATAGGTATGTGCACAAAGTATACGAATAGTGTAACGATTTGATAACGACGATGGACTGTGTATATTTTATTTCTGATCGGATTTTTAGAATTAAAGTGTCGAGAACCGAAAAATAATTACTCATTTTGAAGTCCTTTATCGAGGTAAGTTTCTTATTAATGATTATATGCTCGGGGATTTTGATTAATCCGTCTTAGATGTGTTTAGCGTAAGCAGTTTAGTGTTTAAGATATATATTTTTTCTAATTTTAAACGCGCGTAGATCCATGCATCGTAAGTGTAACACTTTCTGAAGTCGGTTTCGGTTGTCCTGAATACAAATTTAGATACCTAAATGCGATTATTTCTCTTCACTAGTATAATTGTCAGGTTATGTGATACCTGTTTGACTTTATTTATATTTGTTTGATGACAGTTTTGTGGCAAATATAATATGTCAATGCTCACAATCAATGAACTAAAGTTTCTACGCAAGCCTTTCATAAAACTCAAAGCATTGTTCCTTATTTACAGAATACATAAATAACATACAATAATCTTTCTAAGATATATGTGTCCTTTGAACATCACCAACTACTTTGTACAGTAAAGTGTCGGAAGGCTCTCCTATTTCAAATCCATATTATATTTGTTATATTTCATAGTAAAATGCATTCAGGAAATGCATCTTTGTTGTGTGAATACAAACAAGTGAACAACACATTTCATGTTAAATAAATAAATAAATAAATGTTAGTTTTATGGCTATTTAAAACACATACATCACTTAAATGACTTACTTACTACTGACTTAATCAAAGAGAAATGAGGAACTTTGCTTTAACTTAACACTCTATTTAATATGTGCAAAGTTGTTACTTTCAACTATACTGTGTGTCTTAGTGTGTTCAATTTTCTTTGCTGCATGGTTCATGGGTTATAAGCATAATCTGCCTATAATGTTCCCTCTACTGGGACACAGGTCCCCTCTCTGTGAGAGGCAGTGGGCTGTAATTTAGCACGCGGGCGTAGTGCAGTGCTTGGTAGATGTTACACATTTTTGGTTAGGTAATAGGTAAAACGGGCTGTTGTCCGCAACTCCACGTCAAAGCGTGTATTTTGCGTACGGGTGGCAGAATCGGTTATTCGATCCACCCCAGTTCCTCGAGAAAGGCTAGCAACGCCTTGGTGTTGCTGACAATTTCACGTAGGGTACCTGGGTTACCGAAGTATATTGCCCTGTAATTAGCGACCACAGGGCAGTTCAACAGCACATGAGCCGCTGTCTCGTTGTCTTGCATGGACTTTTTTGGTTGTAGGACATGTTGGTTTCCTTCACGGTTTTGAGAGTGTTGTGCTGGAATTGTTTACACAAAGTAAAGCACCCACTCCTCTCATGTAGTGCATGTTTATAATATTGTAATTAAAGCACATGCTTGTAACAAGTTTACTGATAGAAGTTTAGAAAGTATTTGGTGGTTGGACATTGACAGAGAACAATTCAAAAGTCATATGGGACATTTAAATCTAATGTCCCGAACAACAGTTGTAAAGTTTTCCATCAATAGGACTCTTTTGATCATTAGTCATAATCTCTTAGTAAGACAGACAAGTTATGTAATGTTATGTAAGAGGGTTTGCTTTCTGCAGTTAATCCTTTATGTGGATCACGTACGTGGGCCATGGCGGGTGTCAGCTGTTATTTCAACTAGCCCACCTCCTTCCAGAAGTTGATTATATCTAATGGCATGATAAGAACATCTGAGTGCCTCGAAGGTTTCTCTCCTTAATTGGGTGAGGCCTGTGAATTCAAAGAGCATCCCTGCATTGAGGACTGTCCTTTATGCCTAATGTGTGGGAGTGAAATAGACAAGTCTTACTGTTTTAAGTCTTGTCTATTTCAATTGTCATGCTGAGGCAACCCACTTACTTTACTGACTTTTATACATACTTTAATAAGTACATCATAATTATCCTATAATGTTCCCACTGCTGGGACACAGGCCACTTTTTGGTGAGAGGGAGTAGGATGCAATCTACCACGCAAGCTCAGTGCGGGTTGCTAGATGTCACATGTCTTCTGATGTACCTACATAATTTTGATGATTGATAGACTAATTTCATCATTTTACTAGCTGTTCCACGGCTTTGTCTGCAATCCAGGATGAAAAGTAGCAAATAGTAGTAGTAAGTAGTAGTGGCAAATTTCATCCAAATCCGTTCATCCATTGTAGTGTGAAAACGTAACAAACAAAACAAACTGTCACATTTATAATATTTGCTAGGAAGTTGGGAAAAGCATTCCTTTAATATTGATAACATAATGCCCCAACATTAAAGCAAATTATTCAGCTCTGCTCAAAGAACTCAATACAGTCAAAAGAACTCATACAACAAGACTCCAGGAAGTCGTGAAACTATTAGTCCCAAGTCTTGATAATCTACTTCAGTGTTGAAATGAAGACTAAAAGAATCAAGTCTTGTACAACACCTCACATATCCATCTGAGGCAATGTAGCCCATAGCTCGGTGGCAAACCATATTTATGATTTGATTTTGGCATGAAGGATTATAATAGCTTAGCTATATACCCTAGCTTTTGCCAGCGGCTTTGCCCGCTTGGGGTCAGAAATGCTTTCACGGGAACATACTACTGGGATAAAAAGTATCCTATGTGTTAATCCAGATTATAAACTATCTGTTTGCCAAATTTCATCTAAACCTGCTTAGCCGTTTTTGCGTGATTGAGTAACAAACATCTAAACATGCAAACTTTCACATTTGTAATTAGTAGGATAGTGGGATTTTGTGAACCAAGTTTCAAGTTTTTAGCCACAAGTAAATTATCCACTGAACTCCAATTAGACTATTTTTTTGTGAATCACAAAAATATATTTTTTGTTTAAAGTCAAAGTAAAGTCAGTCAGTAGATAATTAATAATACGGACTTTGAGTTAGTAAAGCCATGCAGTAAAATTGTCTTCAATTGACTTAGAACTGTGTCAGGTTGACTTAAAAACAACTTTATTATAGCAAGAGTCGCGGACAGAAGCTGTTGTTAGAATCTGTTAGATATTTATTACCCAGACCCCCAGGATTCATATTTTTTTTATTTTATTGTATGACACGAGTGCATCAGTTCGAGATTGTGACGGGCTAATTATATTACATGTTTACAATATAGTCATCTCCAACTCCTGTTGCAACGTACGATCGGATAGCGAAACCTCCTTATTGTTGTTGGTAACTTGAACTACCTCTTCGTCGTCATTGTTCTCAGATGAATTTACGAGGCTGTACTGCACTCTTATTAGAGATTCTTTAAGTGTAAAACACCAGGTTTTTGCTATTTGCAGATCAGTGTCAGCCATTGAATTACTATTTCATATTCATAATGAAATAGTCGTTAAATGAAATTCGAGGGTTCTATTCATAACTAGCTTTTGTCAGCGGCTTGGCCTGCGCGGAGTTCGAAATATATCCCACGGGAACATACTATCGGGATTAAAAGTATCCTAAGTGTTATCCCAGGTTACAAACCATCTGTTTGCCAAATTTAATCCAAGTCCGTTCAGCCGTTTGTGCGTGATTGAATAACTAACATCCAAACATCTTAATATACAAACTTTCACATTTATAATATTATATAGTAGGATTCTAATGATTATAATGCTGTAAATACATCGTGTTAAGGTCGCGACTCATATTTGTTCAACATACAGCTTGACCCTGTTCTGCGAAGTGCAAAAAACGTAAGAAAATTTGAATTTCTCGAGTTGTCCTGGCATGGCGCTTCTCCCTTCATTTCTTTTCGTAGTAAAGTCTTTTCAGTTCCACGATTGCGGGATTATGTTCCTGCGCTCGTTATCCCGCAACACGTGGGTCTGGAAAATTACGCGGTACCCAGTAAAACGGATCTCGGTATTTTGGTATTGTGAGCTTGGAAGCTACTTGCAAGTTAGGGCTCTGCGTTAGTTCGAAACTGGTAGAGCAACCTAGTATTGCAGGTGTGGCGGTATATCGCTTCTGGGGTACTGTCCACGAATTGTTCTCAATATCGCAAGGGGCTTGGCAGAGAGCCAAGTTGCTCGTTCACAGTTCGCGCAGTTGCACATAAAATATACCTAATATTTTTGAGTCGCTTACTATTGTTCTATATTTAATTGAGTTCATTGTACTAACGCCGCAAAAATAAATAAGAAATAGAAAAGTAGGGAAATTGTATGTATTTACGTATTATTGTAGCTTTAGTATTCTTAAACTAAATAGTAAGAATTGCCTCACTTTATTAACGCTGGTGGATTTCCATGTCACGGTACGCGGTTTCATGTCCTTTTTACTAAAATTACGCGGACGGCAGAGTATGAAATTTTCCACAGTGAAAGTTTATATGTAGAAGGAGTACAGAAAGCTAATAATATATCATACTGAATGTTAGTATAATTATGGTAGAATTTCGACCACTGGGTGACCATTAGTTTTAATTAATTGTGCCAGACGAAATCAGAAACACTTATTTCAATCTGCAACGAGTGTCAAAGCTACCTGCCTACTCAATAAGTCCCAAGTCCGTCAATGAAGATACGTACCTCACCGAATGTAGTGCGATAATTCTAAATTAACCCTACTCCCATTTTTTTTTTCGGGCTGGAATATTGGGAGTAAAAACAATACCTACTGTCAAATCGTGTTGTCATTCTTTCTTAGTACGGGCCCTGAATTTGTCCTATATCCGCAGGTGATGAGGAGCAGGAAACAACCGTCACTTCGGCCAAAACTACGGATTTCGTGTTTAGAGACTAGACTCTTATTTTGATCTCTTCTTTCTCTTTTTTCGATTATATGTAGTAATAGAATCATTAAATGTACTATACGGTAAAGTCTTGATTTCCACACAGCAAAACCATTATCATTGTACTGAAATCTAATCCATACTTAAAATTACAAAAATTCCGAAGTACTTCTGTATGATACCTTTCACGCCGAAACCACTGAACGGATTTCGATAAAATTCGCCAAGGAGATAGATGGCATCCTGGGGAAGGACATAAGCTACTTTTTGTTTCGGTAACACGTGCCAGTGGGCGACATCCACACGGGCCAGCTGCGGGCAGAAGCTAGTCGCTATACCAATTCCGAAATACATCAGAGAAATCAGATTGATTAATTTTGCCGAAAAACACACCTAATTTTACCCAACTGCAAAGAAGAGTTGTGGTTTTAATCGAATAATAACAACGTGAGTACTGTTGAAACCGAAAGGTTCCAACTATAAATAAAATAGTTAGTAGCGTTTAACTTTGTATAATTGACTCAGATAAGATCAGACTTTTACAAGGCCGCGCCTAATACATTATAATTATTAAATATATTCTTAGGATAAAACTAATCCTATACTCATTGACGGATAGAATCCTAATTTCATCATCTTGATCGTTCAAATGTGACAGTCATTCTATCACCGGCCTGTATTAACATAAAGGTTGCATTCGTAAGCAACAAACCTTTACATGAGCTACGCCCACCCTTGAATAAAAGGATTAACGTAGTCGTATATCTGAACAAGACTTTTATTCACAACATTTGAACAATCACGAGATACCTACCTATAAACCTATCAGAATTATTACCTAACTCTGGAACGATAAATTGACAATATGAGGTCCAACTCTTACATGAGAAGGCTCAAGGACAGGACAAACATTTCTAATACACTATGAACAGTGTCAGCAAAGTTAAACATTAAAGCGTGCCAACGTGCACCTATACAAACTAAGTCTGTCATGCTTGAACCTCGTCACGTCAAAACCAGAGGAAAAGACGCGACGTGGCCTCCTACAAAAAATAATCAATGTGAAAGTTCACATTGGTCCAGAAGGGTTAATCAGAGAAGTTCTTAACATCAAAAGCTTTTGCTCCATCGGACGGCATTGAGTCAGAGGGAAGGAAAAGGTTAAGAGGCTAGACCACACTTTGAATTCATCAAAAACAATCTAAATGATGTTCATACTCCAGAGCTAAAATCTAAAAAAGATATAATTACTCCTCTCTCGTTCCTTTCCATTTAATATCAGCTACAGCTGATTCTAAAAATATACCTACGCCTTTCCCTTTAATATCAGCTTCAGCTGATGAAAATCTGTGGGTCCTTATTTAAAAGCTGAACCAGTAGTGTCAATCCAACACTCTTTGCGGAGACCATGCTCCTTTAGCAAAGTTGGCCATGGCTTGTGTGAGTGAAGGTAAAGAATGCTCATCTATAGGCTGAACCAGTGGTGTCAACTCAACACCCTTTGCGAAGACTATGCTTCTTTAGCAAAGTTGGTCGGCTTAGAGTGAGTGTCTTCCCCCCTCTAGGTGGAACCACAGTTTTTAAGTTTAATTAATTCGCGTAGTTACTTAACATACGTTATTATTTTCTGGAGTATGCCCATGCTAATTCACCGCTGTGAATCCTAAGTAATGAATATATAGTCGTGGTGTACTTCCCTCAGACTCTGCGTGGCTGTGAGGAGTGACACCCGTTGACCCGGTGTATCCTCGTGTCCGATGTGGTCTCACGTTCATATGTAATGAATACAAAATAACACGCATTAATAATATGTACATTTAACCAAACTAAAATAATGGAATAATATTTACATGTTTACATCTAGTTGACATTGAAATTATAATATAATAATGACACTAAAAAAATTAATTAATGTGACAAAAAGGGACACTAAAAAAAAACTATAAATTAACGAGAAATGGTTTTAATCTAACATGAAAAATCTCCCTGATCTTCCTATTATTTACTCTTCTAAATTTCTGCTTTAATATGAAAAATGTTTCTATAAATTGCCATGGAGAAAATGTCTTTATAAAATATTTATTAAACTTTCTAGAACTTCTTTTGAGTTTATTTAGTTCTGGAGTTAAGTTTTTTATTTTAGTTGGTCCAGCATATTTGTATGCGACATTTTTCTTAATAGGCGCTATTTTTATATTATAAATGGTGCGCTTTCGTCGTAACGAAACATTATTGCGTTTTCTTTTGTCATTTTTAATTTTTATTGGACAATATCGATCTATAGGTTTGAGAGTTTTATGAAACTTTATATTTTTGAACTTTTCAACCATAACTTTCATATCATTTCCTTTGCTTGTTTGTTTATATGGCGTTGGAATGACCTCAATTTCATTTAATGAACTGGATGACTGCTCAGGTGAAGCTGTGACGACCTTAACTATCTCCTGCTCAGCTTTACTTTCCTTTGACTCTAAAGCAAACTCAAAATCATCACCCTTTGGAGTCACGGATGACTGCTCGTCCTCCTTCGCTTCGGTCGGCAATGAAAGTTGATTAGTTTCTACCATCATGGACTTTCGTTCATGCTCAATATTATGATCGACGATGACGTTATTTTTATGTGTTTCGTCATCGCGAACATTGTTTTCCTTGGACAAGGATTCATTCCGAGGCTCTGAAACAAAGCTAAAAGGATAAATAATTGGAATGCTCTGACCCGATTCGTCCATCTCTTCCTCGTGTTCGGTCTCGAACACTTCGCTCAAATCTTCTTCAGCATTCCCAGGTCTGCATTCGACTTCCTCACTGTCATCATAGCTGTCAGCGTGCTTGTCATCCTGGTTGTCATCATTTTGTTTTATTCTAGAAAATAATTCAGCGTCATTATTTTCATCAACAATGCTTTCCTTTCCGACTTCCTCGGACGTTGTTAGTGCAATGGCTTGCTCTTGCACTAAATACTTGTGCCATGGGTGGCATCTGCACTCAAACTCTTCCCTCAATTTGTTGCAAATGGTTTCAAAGGTCATACCTTCACGGTATATATATCTATGAAAGATTAGGGCAGCGCTATCCATATATGCGCTTATTATGAGCGCCCAATCGCTCTTACGCCATCCATAATGGTTAGCTTCTTCAATAAACTCACTAATAAATTGTTCGACACATTCATGTCTATGCGTGCCCGAAAAGAATTTATTAATTTCTGGCCAAAAACATTGATATGCCATCTTCCTTACTTTCTTTTAATATATAAATAATAAAAACCACTTAGCTCTGTTCGTCTTCTTCTTCTGGGTGCGATAGGCCTTGCCTTATCGTATATTACTTACGCACTTCTTTATATCTCAAAAAAAAAAAACAGTTATTGCGCAGTATCCTATACCCGGCACCTCCACCACTATGTGATACCTAAGGGGTCTAGGTACCAATAAAATATTGAGTAACGTTCAATATTGTATATTTAGATAAGTTAGACTTTTACAAGGCCGCGCCTAATACATTATAATTATTAAATATATTCTTAGGATAAAACTAATCCTATGACTCGTTACCCGTGGTCCCGGTGGGTCGACCCATTACCGGGTCCACGGGTAATTTTAATTACCCGTGGACCCATGGCATTAGGGATTGATTTCGGACTTCTGAATATATCGATAAAAAATTAAAACCATCAGTTACATACAATAAAGTTTACTCATTCATAAGAAAATAAAATAAATCCTTCCTTGGGAACAAAAACATACCTTCTCCTAACAGAACTATATATATTGAAAATGGTGAATTCATAACCGATACACTAATGGACATAAACTATCTTAATATTTCTAATGCGTATCCAACTGATATTTCTCCAGTAATTAATTCCATTAATGTATCGGTTATGAATGCATCATTTTCAATTGCAATTTTTGTTCTGGTTCTACCTGGATTATTCTTTTCATTTTTCGATAATTTGATCAAAACGTTCAGGAGACGCATTATGTTTGTGCAATTTTTTTTAAATTTAATTTTGCTATGCCAAGACTCCGACACGTTATTGGTTCGGTGCCTTTCTCCGAAGACACTGACAGTTTTAACAATATCATTCTTCAGCCAAAAACGTTGCAAGTAATTTAAAAAATTCTGGATTTTAATATTTTTGGTGTTGCACCGTGATTTTACATATTCCCACCCTTCCAAAAGTCGTTCACTTGGTAATAATGGCAATACTGAACACAGTGACACAACTCTGGCTTGAGGTTTACTTTTTGTAATGCCGAACATCTTTTTGCCCATCCTCCACATAGCTTGCTGCCAGTGATAATAGCACCCTATAATCTCAATGTTGGGAAAAACATTATGTATGGAATTTAAAGCTGCAAGTTCAAAATCACAGTGATACTTTAAGGGTTCCCAGTTTGGAAACTGGGATTTTAATATATTGAAACGGGCTGTATACGTTTCGGTTTTCTTATCACTTAGTAAAGCGTAAATTATCGGTTTTGTTTTAGTTGTACTAGCAGTACTGCCTAATTCAGCATGTATAGTGAAAAATTCAACAAATGGAGGGGGGCTACAATTGAATGTTGCATCACCAAATATTTCCTTTGTTTGCTCAGTTATACCTCTATCTTCTTCCATACAGAACACCAAAATTGTTGTGTCTTGATAATAATATTCTGCCAAAACTAAATTTCGGTGTTGCAATGGAACCTGTACTTCATGAAATGTTTTAAAATTCATTTTAGTAACTCCAGCATATTCATTCCGCGCCCTATAAAGACGATGCTTGACACTATTTAATTCCGGAAAGGGAGTCAACATATTGTTCCCTTTATCCATCCAGCTCTCTTTCGCCTCTTCATATAAATGTGTAATAGGTCGATCAGTCGTTCGCGCCTCCGATGCTAAACTGTCTAGAGATTCGGTTACTTCATTTGATATTATAATATCTGGACAGGTATGAGATATGTTTTTTATTACAATCTGTTCCTGTAAGAATGGGGATAAATGTTAAATTTTACTACTTTTACGACAACTAGCTTTAAAATTTCAGAAAAAATAACAATGCTCACTTTATTAATAGTTATAGATCCTTTGCACTGATTTTTCCGTTTCAAAGAACAGTTCCAAAGAGATGATTCATTTTTATAAACCGTATGCTTGTAGTACTGATGATTTTCGAACAGCAAAACACTACCTTTCTTTCTTTTAATTATTTTAACCTTATTTTCCATGTTAGCAAATTAGTTTCCGCAATAAAATATTTTATTTCAGTGCGTACTTGCTTACAAATAATTATGTCAAAATTACAAAAAGAAAAATGAATAAAGATCCTAATGATTATGACAACATGACTAATAAAGAAAAAATAAGTAATATGTGACCTCTTTTGACGTAACTAACAGGCTGTTATTATGGATAATATGTATTTAATCTTTAGTAGGTTCCATGGTAGTAATTAATTTTTTATCGATATATTCAGGAGTCCGGAATCAATCCCTAATGCAATGGGACTACGGGTAATTAGAATTACCCGTGGACCCGGTAATGGGTCGACCCACCGGGACCACGGGTAACGAGTCAATCCTATACTCATTGACGGATAGAATCCTAATTTCATCATCTTGATCGTTCAAATGTGACAGTCATTCTATCACCGGCCTGTATTAACATAAAGGTTGCATTCGTAAGCAACAAACCTTTACAGTACTGCTTAAAATACGGTCTTGGCTAATTCAGTCAGTTGGCTTGCATTTGCCAGATCTCCGATCTATTTCTAATTCAATCGATAAGATTTATTCTTAACTAACTATGCCTACGGCTTCGCCCGCGTGGGCTATAAACTACCAAAATATATTTAGCCAGGTAGTTAGGTACTGACCGCAACTTCGTTCGCGTGAAATCTCTTGGTTATCTTATAGTACTTTCTATAGCATCGCATCGCCCGCTATTTTAATTCCTTTTTTCTTATCATTCTTTCTCACTTTAATAATAACTAACACTTTGATTTCCTCTACAAACTTCAACACCCCCTACATCCGGATTCAAGCATACCTAGTGTTTTAAAATTCATCTTTGCGATCTTTATTATTTACCTGAAGAGATGTATTTGTTCCAAATTTCAAGGTTCTAAACAGAAGAATAAGATCTTTATAGAATTGTATCATCATCATCTGCATCATCTGCCTAGCCTTTTCCCAACCATGTTGGGGTCGGCTTCCAGTCTAACCGGATGCAGCTGAATACCAGTATTTTACATGGAGCGACTGTCTATCTGACCTCCACAACACAGTTACTGGGTGATACGATACCCTTTGGTAAGACTGGTTGTCATTCTTCCGGGCTTCTAACGACCCGTAACGACTGTCAAAGATCCATAAATGACAGCCGAGACCAACGGCTTAACGTGCTTTCCGAGGCACGAAGGGGTTTTGATATGTACCCAAAGATGGTCACCCATCCACGGACCAACCTCATCAAGCGTAGCTTTACCTGATCGATCGACCCGTGCGGCTGTTATTACTTAGCCACAAGCCCCTTCATTGAATTGTATATTACCCCTTTTCACTTCCAAAACGATTTTTTTAAAGATCGTTGTCTGATTTATTATTTGTTAAAAAACCGGCCAAGTGTGAGTCGGACTAGCGCACGAAGTGTTCCGTACCATTATCTATAAAAACGGCAAAAAAAAATCACGTTTGTTGTATGGGAGCCCCCTTAAATATTTGATATATTTTAATTATTTATTTTTAGTATAGTATATTTATTTCCGAGTATATGGTACATTATGATTTTAATATTATTAAAAAGCACAATACAACAAAATATGCTGTGAATGTTTCAAGCGTCTACCTGTTGCCGTTATCAATATCGAGCAAACACTAGCAAAAAAATCACGTTTGTTGTATAGGAGCCCCCTTAAATATTTATTTTATTCTGTTTTTAGTATTTGTTGTTATAGCGGCAACAGAAATACATCATCTGTGAAAATTTTAACTGTCTAACTATCCCGGTTCATGAGATACAGCCTGGTGACAGACGGATAGACAGACGGACAGCGGAGTCTTAGTAATAGGGTCCCATTTTACCCTTTGGGTACGGAACCCGAAAAAATACCCCTTTTCTCCCAGGTAGGTATTCCGGCACGGATTTCGTACTTGCCCCTACGAACTTCAACAGCCTTTCGACTCTCTTTCAAGGGTAATTTTTGAAATTGATCGTTAGAATCTGTATTCTTTACCTACATCATTTCAGCCGAAAGACGTACACTCTTCGACATAGGCCTCCCCAATCATCGCCACTTCCACCGATAGATATATCAAAGAACCGTAAAATTTGCCGCCAAATGAAGTTTCAGCACCACTTGCTACCGTTGTGATTAACGACGCGCCGCACTGATTATTTCAGATTATTTACAAGTTATAACATGACAAGGTCGTATAGAGTTTCGTACACGCGTTACATTCTCGGCTTACATAAAAAGATCAATTATACATGATCGATAACGATAATATTTTTTTTTTGGGTCTTGGCTTCGCACGGTTTGTGCATTTACCCAGAGTCAAGTAATTTTTCTTTTTGATCAAGTAAATGGCCCGATATCGGGCACGTAGTTACAAAACAGTCATAGTCTTCTGTAGTTAGTCAAATCAAAGTTATTGTAAAGCGGTAGTAACTTTACAACAACCTAGTAGGAGTTTTTGGGAGGAACACGAAAAGTCCACGTTAGTCACTTATTCTATCAAAAACAATATTCTATCAAAAATCAGTTTCCGAGTTCGAAAATCCCGTCCATGACTCAATACAGGCAGCCTTGAAGCCCAATGTCTGCTTAACGTTAAACATATTATTGGTGTTTGGACTACTGTTAGCTATAGGCTCGGCTCAAGGGCATATACCTACATTCCAGCCCGAAGAAGGTCGCTCACTATAATTTCTATAAAATTAACAATAAACTGTTAGAGACTTGGTTCTGCACTACAGATGGGTGATTGCGTAATACTAACAGAAGGAATGGGTTTCATTTTGTCAGTTCCACAACATCCAATGCGTTATTTACGTTGTTGAGCAGACAAATTTTTCTAACATATGAAGCAATGGATTAGCAATTTCCTTCAAAAATATTCAGATTCTGATTGATAGTGTTTTACGCAATTGGGGTGCTGGTCTGGGGTATTTAATGTATGTTATAAAACACAGGCCGCTTCTGCTAAGTAGATCTAGATTTCCAATGTTCTCCAGCCATAGAACACACGGGCATTGCATCTCCAGTACCTACATCTTCTTTGAGAAGATATATTTCTAATTGACTTACTTGACATACTCTTCAGCTTTGTTATTATTAGTTAATAGTTATTAGAGGGGAGCTTGTGGCATTCTGTTTAAGCGTGACAGCTTTCCGAGTGGCATCAGTTATTTTAGTGTTGGAACAGATTGTTGTATTCTTAACCCGGTCCACAACAAAAAGAAAACAGACGAAGTTGCGCTTATAAGACTGATCTCACATCAGTTGGGAGCATGAGATTACGCACTTGTTCCTCATTGAGCCCCGACAAGTACTTGAGCGTCAAATTAACAAGAAAATTGACACACTTTCTGTGTTAGCGCTTTATACAATCATCATGTGTAATCATGCCGGCCTGACTTCCTGTCGGGAGATACTTGGGTCAGCGCTCGTCTTTGTCGGTGGGTCCACAGTTGCACACGATACAGACTTCCATCAAACTTCTCAGCCAGAGCCTTGGAGTCTATAAATAGGCTCCGGACTTGGGTACCCCTAACTGAGTCAGATTGATCGATCAGGTTAAGCTACGCTTGCCGCTGTTGGTCCATGGATAGGTGACCATCTTTACATACCAAGACTCCTCCGTGCCTCGTAAAGCACGTTAAGCCGCTGGGCCCAGCTGTCATTTGTGGATCTTTGACAGTCGTTACGAAGTCCGAAAGTCTGACAACCAGTCCTACCAAGAGGTATCGTGTTACCCAGTAACTGGGTTGTGGAGGTCAGATAGGCAGTCAGTCCATGTAAAATACTGGTATTCAGCTGCATCCCGTTAGACTGGAAGCCGACCCCAACATAGTTTGGAAAAGGCTAGGCCGATGACTTAGGTAGGCCGAAGTAAAGAAAGCCTGCTCACGTGGAGATTCACAGATGACTCGGCCCTTGAATCTTAATGCGATGCTGCCCCACAAACCATGGGGCACTTAATGGGCACTTAATATCTTGTCCAGCGTGTGCTGTTGTCTGCACGCTACAGCAGCTGATGGACGCTGCTTGAAAGTGCTAAGCTCGTAGCCAAATTCTGGGCTAACTGTATTTATATTGCTTTTGACACGCTGAGAAGAAGAAGATCAAACTTCTATAGAATTTTGTCTGTGCGACAAAGGAGTAGATACAGACAAATTTCGGTGAGCCAGAAAAGTCGAAAGTCTGTATCTATGTCTGCGTATTTGTCGGAGCCTAATAATTAATGATTAAATGAATTAATTAACTTATTAATAAAAAAACCACTTACAAATACGCGACCAATGAAAAATTCTGTGTCTGCGCAAAAATTCTATGAAGAAGGCTGCGTCAAAGTTTTTACACAAACTTCAAAGTCTGTAGGACCAAAAGCCTGTAATGTGTGGACACACCATAATGCACGGAGCAGCATTATTCTACTTCCTAGTAATATTATAAATGGGAAAGTTTGTGAATATGTGATGGATTACTCTTTCACGCAAAAACTACTGAACGGATTGGGATGAAATTTGGCACACATGTAGTTCATAACCTGGTTTTACCCATAGGATATTTTGTATCTCGGTAGTACTTTCCCGCGGGATAATTTTTGACCTCAACAACGTAATAAATAACGCAACGAATTTTGCTGAACTGTCAAAATGAAAACCATTGCTACTGTTAGTGTGTTACGCAGCTACGCCTTACGCATTCACGGAACTTGAAAACCATAGTTCATTAAGCCGGTTTATTATTACACACACAGGTCTTATTAACCGCATATGGCAGTAGCTTGTGTCCTTCCTCATAATAGCGCGATGATATGAACGCATTCTTTGTTTGTTAATACGGAGCCGTGTGAATATTATCTTTATCTTGGGTTAAAATGAATTAGTCATTTATTTATTTGGAAAAAAAACATTACAGACATAGACATAAGTTATATTTCTATGATCACAGCATTGATATAATTAATCAGCCTATAATTTGATGCTTTGTAAGTTTGTATGTGGGTAATCTCAGGAAACACCAGTCGTAATTGAAAAAAAAGAAAAACTTTTTGAACTAGTACCATATAAAGAACCGTACCTTAAGGTACGTACATTTAAAGAATATTAATTCCTTTCCTTCCAAAGAAAGTTATTGAAAACCTATTGTAATTCCATACGGATCGTGGCATGCCTTAATATCTTTGCCCTTGAGTTTCCGAACTCTTGAGAATTTTCTTATACCACGTTCGGTCAGACGTAAAAATATCGCTGGACTCGCTATTTTGAAGTCTCGGTGTTGAATCGAGTTTAGAATTCAATAGTGCATTCCAGCGCGTCTAAAACACACTGTTCGATTGTCAACTCTCGGCGCTAAGCGGTGTGTTGAAGATCTAGTGCGCGAAAAATATTGAATATTTTTACGTCAATGCAAACGTGAACTTGATGGTTAATGGTTTTTACATTCATCCAGTGGCCTTAGTGTGAGTTTCTTTTAACCATCTCGATCTAATGCATCGACCGCGTTCGGCGCTCCAATTGGTGGTCCTTCACTAATCCAGGGCCAACCGGAACGCCAAACGCGCTCGATGCGTAGATCGAGATGGTTAAAAGAAACTCACACTAGGGCCTCTGGTCAAGAAGATCAAGAGCTTCGCTGCTCGTTGTCAACTGACCCTTATTGAATGTCTTAATATCTTCATTTATAACTATACTAGCTTCCGCCTGCGGCTTCGCCCGCGTGGAAGTCGGAAATTATCCCGCGGGAACATACTACCGGGATAAAAGTATGATATGTGTTAATCTAGGTTATAATCTATCTGTGTGCCAAATTTGATCCAAATCCGTTCAGCCGTTTTTGCGTGAAAGAGTAACAAACAAACATCCACACATACAAACTTTCGCGTTTATAATATTAGTAAGGAAGTAAGGATTTAACTTACTAGCTTCATTCTGCCCGCGACTACTTCCCCGTGAAACTTGTTGAATCATAATCTCATCAAGTCGCCTCCCGAGCGGAAAGTAACCTATTACTCTTGATTAAAGGTCGCGCTCGCGGTGGCAACACTGGCGACATGCACTGTGGCCTGTGGCACAATTTGATCGCACTGGCTCATTTGGCTCGCTCAGTGACCCCAATAGCGCAGCGGCCGGCTTGTCTGCGCCCTGGGGGGTTTGGTTCCCTTGTTAAAGAATCTTGATCTGGAGATCACTGTATACAAAGCCACGTGGCTCGAGACAGATCGCGTCTTAACATAGGCATCATCTGTCTAGACTTTTCACAATTATGTTGGCGTCGGCTTCCAATCTAACCGGATGCAGGTGAATACCAGTGTTTTACATGGAGCGACTGCCTATCTGACCTTCACAATTCAATTTAACATGACGCCAGATATAATACAACCCAAACTAACCTAACCTGTGATATACCCAGCGCACGATCAAAACGCTTCCAGCGATACCTCATTTGTCAAATTATAATAAGTAGGTAGTTTAGAAGTTATGAGGGAAAATATGAACATACATTATAAACATACCCACGTACATACCGGTCACAATCATAACCCTCCTTTTTACTTCGCCGTCGGAAATATCCCGCGATTTCTGTCAGTGGAAATTTCGGAGACGTTTTTCGAGGTACAGCGATCACCAGATACGTCGCGCAATCTTCATTAAATGAGTCATTGGTTAGTTAGTTGCCATAATGAATACGAGTACTAAGAACTGCCACAAGTAGCACAAGCTGACTTTGCATTAAAGCCTGTCATTTTCTTTCGTGATTGACTCAATATTAAGGTGGATGCACCAACGTAGCCCGCGAAATTCAAATTTTCCTACGTTTTTTTTTGCAATTAGAGGTTGGTGTCAGGTTGTATGTTGGTTAAAATGTGATTCGTACTCGCACCGTAACAAATATGGTTTTACAGAATTAAAATTATCAATACAATCCTCCGATTTTTTTTTTTAAATTGTCATTCAATGGTATGAAATGAACTGAGAGTGTTGTTTTGATGATTTTAATGATTATTATTCTGTAAATACATACGTGTTACAGTTGGGAAACATATTTTGTGCAACATACAACCTGACACTGACTGTATATTTCAAAAAACGAAAGAATATTTGAATTTCGCGGGCTGCCGTAGTACTTCCCCCACTTATTATTTTTACTAGTAGTTCGTAATAGAACAAAGTTACTGGCTATACGCTCATTCGGAGAAAAGCTCGAGATAAAAAGTGTGACAAAAGCGCATTAAGACGTTATAGCATGTCGAGTGTCGACACCCATGTATTCCTTTACAAGAACATTGACAAAGTTCAATGAAGCTCCATTCAGAGATACATTCTGGTGTAACGTAACTCTCTTCTCATTTTGTTTTCCCGAAAGTATGAGGCGCAGTATCAAAGTCTCCTCCAACACTGCGGGAACGATCTGAGATAGAGAGAGAGCAATAGAAAACTTAAACGAATTTCGGTTCCGGTTCTTCTTTTCAGTATGGTTCGGGTACGGTTTGGTTCTGGTCCCAATGTACCGGTTCCAAATAATGGTTCCAAGATACCGGTTCCGTATCATAATCAAAGGTTCTCTAAGAAAGAAGGGATTTGTTTAACGCGTGTCTGGCGTGTTTACTTTCAGTTCGCCTTCGAAATATGTATATTGGCGGAAGTCTGTACTGTCTACAGTGACAGCAAATTAACTATTGTCGGTCATTATTATTAGTAGTTTGAATAATCTACACTTATTGTAGCGTCGTAAAAACTAGTTCAGATTCGCTTTCAAGAAGAATAGGTAAAATAAAGGTTCTTAATGGTTCCTATTGGTTCCTGTTCCGGTTCTGATTCTAGTAACGGAACCACTAAATAACGTTTCTTTACCAGTATTTTAGGAACCTTTGCAATCCCAGTTCTTGACGCTTAGCAGCTGCGCAGTGCCCCTGAAAGAAAAACGTAAAATTCCGCAATCAATATACCTTTTAACCTGTCGATTACTATCGAATCGCTTAATTAATAGGAAGTTTTGCAACACACCGTATAATTAATAATTATGTACGTTCCCAGCACGAGAGTGTCGTTGCATAATGTGAAAATATAGGGAAGCACGGAATGGACGGGCGCGCGACTCGTGAGCGGTTTTCTCAGCGTTGCCAGATATTTTTTCGCAAAAGCAGGATTTTTAAGCCTATTGAGTAAAAACGCGGGATTCTTTCTTCGAAAGCTAACTACTAACTGACTTTATTACTACTTATCTCTTTACTTGAGTTTCAAATTAAGTTTACAATGTGATGATAGATAGTCGTAGAAAATGCATTTAAATGAAAATACCTTACTTTACCATACTTTTAACAAGCAACCGCACCATCTAGTAATCCCCGAAAGACGGGACGGAGCCTGTCCCGCGCGGGACATTTACTTTCAGACTAAAAGTCGGTACGTCCCGCCATAATCGGGACGTCTCGCAACGCTACCGCGCTGGTCCAACGGTTATGAGTATGACGTTTTAAAACGTCATCCTCAATGCTCATGGTGGATGCGCTACGGTAACCCGCGCAAGTCAAATTTTCTTACGTTTTTCTGTACGTATTTACTCACTTTGAATGAAAAAGTCATTCAATGGGAGTTAATACATACGTATAACAGTCGCGAATCATATTTTGTTGAACATACAGCCTGACACTGACTTACAATTTGCAAAAAACGTAAGAAAATTTGAATTTCGCGAGCTACCTTGGCGGTTCCCCCTTAACGAAAATACTCCTATCGTATGGCAAGTGTATACGACCTGATTATGTTGCTATTTAAATCGGTTAGAAGTAAAAATTAAGATCCTTTTACTTTATTATGTGCCAGTGTCTGTTAACTAACGGCATTATGTCATCTTGTGTCAGTATTAATTACTGTAACTGAGGAGATCATTCATCTTAACGAGCGTAGATTAAAAGACCCGTTACTTAGAGGCAAGGCACCCCGCGGGGTAATTGTGTAGCACACTATCAGTAGGAATGGCTTTCATTTTGACATTTCTACAACATTCATTGCGTTATTTACGTTTTTGAGCAGATATTTTTTTCAAAACAATGAACCCAATGGATTAATCATTCAAAATGATTCAGATTAAGATTGATAGTGTGTTACGCAATTAGGGTGCTGTATTTAGTCTTGTTACTATAAAAACATCGGTGATGACAATCCATATCCGACTTTGAATCTGCTTTGTGGCGCCACTTCTTCTTCCCAGCTAAAGCACTAGGAATTCGTTGAAGGGCGTGTGTTTTGGGGGACTGTCTTATATGTAATTTTGACGTTCAAAAAGAGCTGACTCTCAGCCTAGTTCGAATAAATGATTTTTGATTTTGTACATTCAGGATTTCAAACTCGCAAATTACTGGATGAAGTTTGATACGGTTTTAGACGCACTTTAAACGCTGAGGGAATGATACAATAGCAATAACATCGGTCGGGTCTGTTTTGAAGTAGGCGGAAACTGTATTTCTGGATTTAAGCCAAGTTTCTTTTTTACATTTATTCGTATAATTCGATTGACCGGTGCTTGTGGGAGGCCTATGTCCAACTGTGCACGTCTTTCGGCTGAAATGATGATGATGATGAATTCGATACAAATGATTAAAGTTCTTGTTTGAAGTTTGAAGGTTGCTCTGCCTTTACTGGTACATAATAAGATGTAGGTTAGTAACACATTAATAAACAATTTGTTTAATTAACAACATGAACTTTGCTCAAATGAATTAAAAAACCGACGCTATTTAAACACTTACCAGAAATCTGCATATTTTGTTACAAAAAGGCAAAAATATGTTCACAAAAAAACATAACCCAACCTAAAAAATTGCTACTTTTCAATTTTATTTTCATTCACACGTAGAGAATACAATCCCGAGCATGTTTTTCAATCCCGGGCTTACGGGATTTTTGAAGCCTTTTCCCGGGATCCCGGGCCTATCCCGGGATTAGACTATGTGGTTTCTAATTGAGCTAAAATTTAAAAAAACGAGTAATAAAAAAAAAATTTCTTTAATGTCTTTGCACAACACAAATCAGAACAATAATAAGAAAAGAAAAAACACAAACCAAAAAATACAATACTTTTGCAAGAAATTAAAAAACAGCACAAAATAACTATTTAGAATTTCGAAAATATAGTCGCAGAAATATCAAAGCATCCAATGTTTGACTTCCGAGCCTGCTTCGTAGTTTATTGCCAACATAAGCAGCAGCTGAAAACGCTCGTTCAGGTTCTACGCTGGTTGGAGGAATAGACAATAGATACTTATATGCTGTTTCTAAGTGATATCCACGAACTCCTCCATTTTCGAACAGGCTCATTTCACGTCTAATACTATTTGCCAACCCCAATTCATTTTGTACTTGTACTTCAGGATCTGGGGATTTCATACTCTTGTTAATTTCCAGCTGTAACTTTTCCTTTAATGTCAATTGGGGTTGGGAGGTTTCTGACCTTAGCTCATCATCTGTTTGTGATCCTGACCTTGCTTCTTCTTCCGTGTTATCTCGACTATTAAGTCTTTTAACAATACTCTTTATTTGCTTCCTCACTAAAGCCTGTGTCGGAACTGGAAATAAGTCGTGCCATTCCAAATCCGATAATAACTGATTTTCATCATCCATTCGTGGATTTTGTAAATAATTTAACACGCCAGTTAAATCATCACTTCGTCGTTGCTTTATACGTTCCACTAAGGATGTTTTAATTTTTTTGGCAAGTGCTGAGTTTTTGCTAGACAGTTGTTTTATAAGAAATTTCAGAGCGGCATCAGCTGTGCATAAATTAGCATCTCGCCGACAGATTGCTTCTACTGTCAATTTAATTGGGGTCAGCACATCAACAATTTTATTTACCAATTCAAAATCAACATCTTCTAAACGAATTGGATGATTGAGATCTATAAGAGCTTTTTGAATGCATGCTTTTAAAAGATAAAATCGCTCCAGCATTGTTAAAAGACTATTCCACCTGGTTTTACAGTCCAAAAGAAGTGACAGCTCTTTTCCATGTTCAATTTTCACATATTTTTGAAGTACTGTTTCATTTTTCAATGGAGATCTTTTGAAATACACTACAACTTTGCGGATTTTCTTTATCAGCTCATTAATATTTTCATATTGTGTTAACTCTGGTACGTGTTCTGGCACTTCTGGCGTAAGATCATTTTGTGACATTACGATTAAACCTGATTCTGGACAGTCTAAGTCTTCTAAATGGTGTTCATCATCGCTGTCGTCCATATAATCAACATTCACAGCTGGTTCATTTATACTATCATCTGAGGTAGGGCTATCTTGCAAATTATTATGTTTTTCATAAAGCACATCACAGACCGCCAAATTGATACCATGTGCGAGACACAGTTGTTGTTCAGTGCAAACAAGCCGCCCCACCTTTATCATAACATTCGGTCCATCGGTTACAATAGCCACGATGTCAGTTTCTAGGGAAATGTCAAATTTACTTAGACGCTCTTGCAATATACGAAGACAATTTTCAGCTGTCATACTTCCGTAAATAGGAACAAGTCCTAAGTTCCAAATTTTTTTATATGAATGAACGTTGACCGCCATGTATCGTTTATTGGAAGTTGAAGTCCACTCGTCGAAAGAAAGACTAAATCTTTCACCTGCACTTTTCAAATGTTGTAATTCTGCAGTTACTTGCTTTCTGATTTTTTCACTGTAATTCATAACACGTTTTCGAACAGTGACGGCTGACTTTGGTAAATCCGTGTATTTTGCTAAGAGCAATTTTCTCAAATCATCTGAGGTTATGAATACACTGAATGGAAATCCATCTAATGCAATCATTCTTGCCAAGATATCATCCAGGCTATCGTCGGCACTTTTAGTAAAATAATCATCTAACTTTCGCTTGGCTGGCGGCGGTGCTGTGTTCAGATTTTCAGAATCTTGACTTGTTGAAGCTGATATAACCTTGATATTATGTTTTGATAACAAATGTGTATGTAATCCCTTAGTTGATCCACCCAAAGTCTTGAGGATGGCTGGGCATCGCTTACATTTAGCACTATTCCCGTCCTTCGCAACTAAATAATAACTCCACACTGACGTCGTATCACTGTCTTTTTTATGTTTAACAAAGTCTCCCGCCATTTGAAATACTTAATTTCAGATAATTGACTTTTAAATTTTAATGGCGTAGCCTACGTAACCCGTCACTGACAGAACAATAAATGAAAAAAATAAAACCTGATTTGCATATTTATACTTTCGTACAGGGAATCCCCGACGGGAAATACCCGCAACAATATTATGATATGAGATGATCGGGTGATTCCCCTGTTGGTCCGTTGGGGAATTACAATTTAGTACCTTAAGAGTATTGTATTAAAGTATTCCGAGTGGGGAAGTCCCTTCTAAGTTCAACGACAAACATATTATTAGGACTGTACCTGTGTAGTAAATAGTGGGTACCTACCTACGTATTGTACGAGTTGCTTTTTGTCGTAATGTATTAAAATAATCTAGGCAAGGTTATTTTCAAGACGCAACGGACTACGGAATACAAACTAGACTTGTTTGTGGCAATCCCGAAAATCCCGAGATTAGCCAAGTACAGTCCCGGGATTTTCGGGGCCAGAAAACGGTCGGGATCCCGGGATCCCGAGATTTGGGATCCCGGGATTGTATTCTCTATTCACACGTTAAGGTGGAAGCTCCAGTAGCTCGCGAAATTCAAATTTTCTTACGTTTTTTGCAATTTGCAGGTCAGTGTCAGGTTGTATGTTGATTTAAAATATACTATTTCATGAAAAAGTATTTCCGTGGGATTCAATGAACATAGGGTTTTATTGATAATTTTAATTCTGTAAATACATATGAGTAACGGTCGCGAATTATATTTTGCTCAAAATGCAACCTGACTGACCTGCAAATAGCTAAAAACATAAGAAAATTAGAATTTCGCACCCATAAAATAAAATAGTAAGGACATCAAAATAAAGCTATTAAGTCAGTAGTGGATTTTTAATAATACATAAATATTAAAGCTATTAGTGGCCTTTTCGCAATTAGGTGATAAACACGTGGGTGCGGTGACGACGCCAAAATGCGTGAATCATTTTAACACTCGTGTTCATTCGCTACCGTCCGTTCGTTGTACTTCTATTTTTAAGATAAATGAAACACGGATATAATAGTAAAATAACCGCGCAATAATTTATTGTGTCTTACATTTCTATAATGTTTTCTAACATTCCAGCTGGGGCTGCCATATCAAGAAAAATTAAACTAAAACTCGACTACTGTTTTTTTTACTATTTAACTAGCTTTTGCCAGCGGTTTCGCCCGCGTTATCCAATTTAAAACCTTAACAAATTATACACCTAAACCGTCGTCTTAAATATCACTTGTCTATTCGTGAAAACTAGGGCATTCAAAACTGGTTACGGTTCCAGACTTTTGATACCCGGCTCTGGGAGCTGTCGGAACCGGGCAACCTGGTTCCACCCGGTTCCCACTCATAAAACTGTAAGTGATATATGATCAAATAAATCACAGAGAAACTGACAAGATTACGACGACTGACGTCATTATTACAAAGTATGACATAAAAAACTTGGTAAATTATTTCAAATTAACATTTATTTGGTCACTTACTAAACAGTCATTGTAATCCTTAAATAACAGGAATAATTGAGGAACTCAAAAAATACATAATTATCTAAAACAAATCAGACAAGACAGTTTTTTACAATAAGGATCATTTTGCGTTCTTTTTATGTATTTTTTCTTTATTTATATTACTGTATTATCTCTTAGTTTTCTAGTTAAGTTTACACAATAATCAGTCTTACAAACTGCCACCATAAAAATACGAAGAATTTAGTTTTTTTTGTAACAATTCAATATGAAAAAGCAAAATAAAATAATTTCTTTTAATTTAACTAAAGCAAGAAATCACCATATTTTCGTTTTCATGAGTAGTTTTCTCAGACATTTTTTTTTACGTACGCGGTTTTGTTTGGTAGGCGAGGTGAGGCGAGTGTGCGACGAGTGCATGCAGTATACCTCGCGCGACGTTGCCAGGTCGTGAATTTGCGACAGCTTGAATTTTATTGACACGCTTACGGCCCGGTCCGCTGGTTTTGAATGTGGAATTAACTTCAGATTTTTTAAGAACTTGGGTCCTGGGTTAACTTCTTTGAAACCGGTTCGTCCGATACCTAGGAAGAACCGGGTATACCCGGGTATTTCATAACCGGGTGTACCCTCATGCTCTAGTGAAAACCGCATGAAAATCCGTTCAGTAGTTTTTAAGTTTATCGCGAACAGACAGACAGACGCGGCGGGGACTTTGTTTTATAATATGTAGTGATTAAAACGGTTTTCGTTTTAGAACAAATTTTTTATTTATATTATTTTGGGTTTAGCTCACAATGTACATATTTATGATACCCAACACGGCAGCATTGACAAAAAAATCTTAAGTTCGTCACTTTATGTCCTCTAGACGGCGCCTTATTTAATGTGACGTCACTTAGCATATAGGTACCCAGCGGACGATCAAGATGCTTCCGACGATACCTCATTTGTCAATTTATATTAAGTCGTTTAGAAGTTAAGAGGGAACAGATGAACATACATACATACAAACATTCATTACCTAGCGGTCAAAATCATAAAACTTGCCGTAGTCGGGTAAGAAAAATTAAGGGCCGGGGCGAGATTAAAATTAATTCCGACTCTTATTAATTAGAGAATTGAGTTCATTAGTCGTCAGTGTTGTAAACTGTAGTCATTAATATTTAAAGATGAACGTGTTACTCTGCTAAGAATATAAATATAGACTAGTTTGGTGACCCCACGCGACTGTATCTACGTGGAAGTATTAAAATACCGGGACAATCTGTACCAAGAACTGTTCCATGTGAGATTATTATCAATCGGATAACATTTGTTTGTATCAATGATCGATATACCTACTAACACATTTAATAAGTACATTGTTATAAACTCGTGTTCCTATCATCTATATATATAAATAAAATTTAAGTGTTTTTTGTAAAGTCTAAATTTTATTAAATGCATAGTTAGAAGGTGTAACAGAATAAAGTCCTGCAAGTAGTTTGTTCTTAATTGAATCGATTTCAGTAACTTTTAATATAAGTTCTTTTTTATATTTTACCATTCCGATCGCCGATTATACCAAAGAAAATTCAATAATAAGGCAATTTTAAATGCATAAAGTAATGCTAAGGTCAACACTATTTTTTATTATTAATAACAGTTAGCTTATAAAAAATACGTTTTATTCATCGTATTATGCTTTTAACTCTTTTCTCTAATTGGGGTGTATGAGGTCTTGCGTTAATTATGTTACCAATGTAGGTACTTAAACAACAAAAAAAAAATGTCTGTCTGTTTGTTTTGGCTAATCTCCGAAACAGCTGGACTGATTTTGACGGAACTTTCACTGGTAGATAGTTGATCTTATAAAGAGTAACACAGGCTACTTTTTTTTAGCACCTAGCAGCTGGTAGCACGTTCGCGATATAATTTCCGACATCCACCGTGGCGACACGCCGCGCCGCGGGCCACAGCTAGTTTATTATTCCAATCATCCATGCCATGAGCCAAATCACGTGCTATACATATTAGGTCTTTACCTATGAAATTGCCGTTTTGCAGTACTGGCCATTTCAAATCAAAATAATTTTTGTTTGGGTAAGAATTCTAATTTCAAATTAATTTTATTTTAAAAACATGGATTTTTTTTTCCAAAAGTAGTCATTTGTTTATTGATTAGTGTTACATTTTCATCGCATTTCAATCTTTTTCGTCATCATGGATACATTAAAAATTCGAGTAATTATGGAATATGAGTACCGTCGTGGCAGCAACGCGGCACAAGCGGCACGCAACATCAACGACGTTTACGGAGCTAACACTACAAACCAACGCACCACCTGTTATTGGTTTGCTCGCTTCCGTTCTGGAAATTTCGACCTGAAAAATGAACCTCGCGGTCGTCCGAAGACTTTGGTCGACAATGACGAATTAAAGGCGATTGTGGAAGCTGATGATACACAATCTACGGCTGAATTAGCAGCAGCTTTCGACGTTAGCGTCAAAACAATATTGGTCCATTTGCGTCAAATTGGCAAGGTAAAAAAGCTTGACAAATGGGTGCCCCACGAACTCAATGATCGTCAGCGCGAAGTACGCGTCGAGACGTACCTTGCACTGCCCAACAGACACACAAATGAAGGAATTTTGAACCGCATTGTTACCTGCGATGAAAAATGGATTCTGTTTGATAACCGCAAGCGCTCAGCAAGTTGGTTGGATCCTGGTTCAGCACCTAAACAATGCCCTAAACGAAAACTTACCCCTAGAAAAGTGATGGTCACTGTTTGGTGGTCTAGCGCTGGTGTGATTCATCACAGCTTCTTACCAAACGGGGTGAGCATTACTGCAGATGTGTACTGTGAAGAACTGAACACAATGATGGAGAAGCTGGCACATCTCCAACCAGCATTGGTCAATCGCTCGTCTCCGCTGCTCCTGCACGACAACGCGCGACCTCATACTGCACAGCAGACGGTCTCCAAGTTGCAAGAACTGGGGTTGGAAGCTCTCCGTCATCCGCCCTACTCACCAGACCTTGCGCCTACAGACTACTACTTTTTCCAGAATTTGGATAACTTCTTGGCGGGAAAAAAATTCAATACCCGAGAGGCAGTACAAAATGCCTTTGAAGAATTTGTTGCCTCCCGTCCAGCTGATTTCTTTAAGAAGGGCATCAATAAACTGCCACTGCGATGGCAAAGATGCATTGATTGCATGGGTGATTACTTCGATTGATACAAATAAAAAATACATGAAAAATTCGTTTAAATTTTTTCATACAAAACGGCAATTTCATAGGTAAAGACCTATTATTATAATAATGGCGAAAAGAAAAAAAAGTTTTCTTTCTCCTCTCGGAAAAGGATGGCATTCAGCGAGTCACTTTGAAAGAGGAATAAAATTAATATTGAAAGAAAAATGGATTTAATTTTATTTGTCACAGAAACACGTGCCCCTTTGGTCATATACCTGGTTATCGCCTTCCCCTTCGTATTATAATGACATAAATTATGAAATGAAAGACTCTGCGATATCCAACGAGCCGCGCGCCCGTACGATCTCTCCGCTCCTTATGTTTCCGCAATAATCCAATCACTCGCTGAAAAGTAAAACGTGTGAATAATAACCTGAAGAACACACACGTTTACCGTGCGCAGTCGGGTAAAAAGTAGCCGTTAACACTTTCTCCTGCGAATGAGATGTCATAACTGGTCTTTTTTATTTATTTTTGTTGCTGACTGGGCCTGCTCTTGACGTCGATCACGTCTGATGGGACGCGATGGATGAGGTCTATATTGGGACGAGCGTGCCCAGAATGTGTTTTGAAGGTCTGCCTTGAAGGTTTAAAATTAAACGTGGAAGGAACATACTCGTAGACCCTGGCAGAGAGTCCCACACTTTCATCGGCCATATTTGTGATTATGGTCAATATGATGAAGCAAATGGTATGGTCGAGAAAATCGTCTGTCGTCAATTACCTACCATTTTTTTCTAATTAAAAATCCCGTATTATACAGGGTGTCCCAAAAGGTTACGCAGCTGGGAAGGAGGGTGATAGGGGTGGTCACAAGGGTCACCAGAAAAATAAAAAAAGAAATCCCCTCTGGGTATTTAAAAAAATAAATGGCATTTTTTTAAAACTAAAAATGTTACACCTTGTGGGGCAGGTACAGTTAGCAAAATAGCCCCACAAGGTGTTAAAGTTTTAGTTAAAAAAAAAAAAATCTGGTGACCTTTGTGACCACCCCTATCACCCCCTTTCCCAGCTACGTAACCTTTTGGGACACCCTGTATTTCTAAGCATAATCACCTGGGTAATTCCGTAACACACTAACTGTAGGAATGGCATACATTTTGAACACGCTTTTATTACTGTTGAACAACATTCATTGCGTTATTTACATGTTGATCTAAAATGTTTCATACATAACGTAAAAACGGAAAAATAATCGGTTAATATTTTAGCTACGGATCTTAAAAAAAGATCCACACAGCAACCATGGTGAAAGCAAGCATTAGATTCATAATTTTATACGATTGGTTTGTAAATACGTACTTGTAATCCTCGCCTAACACGCCACATTTGAATTTAAATGTGTGAAAATCATCACGAATGTTCTAATCAATTGGAGATGTTAGATGTTATCTCGAGATATGGTGATAATAATATATGTTTCTTAGAATTAATGTTCTTAATTTGTGATCCACTCGATACTCTGCCTTGCGCCTTTTAATTAGTAAGTTTTAAGTTTTTGTGTCAATATTGTGTGCCTTAACCTCTGTGAAATAAATTTCGTATCTTCCTTTTCTTTTTTAATACATTTATTGTTCCTGACACAAAAGTTTACGGTACGTTAGTGTACGAGTATACAGGATAAGTTTTTATCCTGTGTCCAAAAACAATCAGCTGTTTCATAAAAAGTGCAATACCTACGCGGTCAAAATGTATGGAACAGCTGATTTATTTTTGCATAACCGACGAAAAATTTCTGCGCGTGGGTGTGAAATGCTGAATTCATGGTTACAGTTTGCGCACTGGTTAAAAACTTATCCTGTATATATAGACTATCCTACATTCAATGTAATGAAGTTCCTGTCCCAAAGTTTTATAACCTTATTTTGCGTTTTATCTGGTGTATTGCAGAGGTGCACCCAGACTGCCAATCATATTTGGATGCCATGATAGGTATTAGTGGTGAATCTATACTCAAGACTGTGAAGGATAATTTCCTTTTGCGCTAAGGATAAATAAATCTAATGTTCGTCCGTTTCCAGTCCGCCGCGCCGTGCCGTTGCACGAGGTGTTATAATTTCGGTAAGTTTACCTCGATACCATCTAGCTGCAAAGCGTCATTTTACTTTATAGTTATGTTCTTCGGCTCGATGGCACCTTGTATTCCATGCGCGCCTCAAAGAGATGTCAGCACCAACTAGTGGGGTCCGCAAGGGCCGATGCCTGCCAGGGGTGCGGGTTGTTCGAAAGAGATACAGTGGCCCCTGGTACACAGGCAACTGAAGGAACACGGGTGGTTTTTAGTCAGTAAGAGTCTGACTCGCCCTCCCGCTCCGTCCATAGCGGGAGAAGTTATTTGATGATGACATAAACAAAAAAAAAAAACTTTGCCCAGCAGTGGCTGAAATCGGGCTATGGATGATGATGATGATAATGAATTATTTACGGCCCAAGAAGTGCTATCATATTATTTCAACGTATATAAGCCCTCTTACTCCACTTTCCACCTGGAATGAGTCCTACTTCCATAAATAATTGGCTTGTGTCGTGGGCAGCAATAATATGAAGAAGCTGACTCACACTGTCATCCGGTGCAAACAGAGTGCAACGCGTATGTTTACAACTCATATATTGTGAGTGCTTTTATTGCTATACCTATTTTTTGTTAAGTATGAGTACGCATAACTTTTTACAGAGTAGTTTAATTTCATTATTCTTTTTTATTGGTCCCATATAAATTTGGAAAAAAAAATCCTACCCTAAGGGTCGGAAAATAGTGGTGATTTATTCTTCACTCACAGATTTTAATGCTAAGTGGTGTATAACAAAAAGTAATCAAAAATTAAGCATGTAGTAATTAGTAGATTATAGCCACAAAAAAAATTCTAAAATAAAAACTTATTAACAAAAAAAAACGCCGAAAAATACAGAAAAAAGAAATATAAACCTTTTTTGTTTAACCTCAATAAATAAGTTCGGAAGTCGGCGACTTTGGATATGTATTTAAATTTTATGTCACCGGCTTCCGAACTTAGTTATTGAGGTTAAAAAAAAAGGTTTATTATGTTTTGCCTTTCAGTTTTATTCGGCGGTTTAATTTTCTTGTTAAAAAGTTTTTACTAGCCGTATCTCTATCGCTATCCCACTCCTGAGCAAACGCCTCCCTCCACTCCTTCCATCTTTCGCGAGTCCGCGCGTCCCAATTTCGACGGAACCTATCTAGCTCGTCCCGCCATCTGCTAGGTGGTCTTTCGTGACCCGGCCTCTCTCTCCGACTTTTAGAATTATTCAATTAATGAAAAGCCTTGCGCAACAATATAAGGTTTCCTGTTATAACGGTTTTTGCACCTTGTCTAATCTTAGTATCAAAATAATCAAATGTAAATGACATGACGTCACGGTATCGGCCGCCGCCTACTCACAATCGGTCACCGCAGAGACGCGGCGTCTCGCCCGAGCTGATACTGAATGCGAACACTTCGAGTGGGCGCTATCCCTTATGCATCGTCACTTATAAAATCAGCACTAAGTCATATTATTAGATCAAGCTGATAAAAATAACTGCAACGTCAATAGCACCATTGTTCTTGATCGTGATGATTGAGTTCACAGTATTTATGCATCATTCCTACCAAGCGTCTTTGTGATAGTAATAATTGCGTTGTTGATGATGATCAACTAACCACCTGCCAGTAGTAATGTATGTACCTACAAACAATTCCTTAGTCAGGTGCGTAAATGAACATGATTATCATCGGCAGCTATGGTCGGAATCCTTGGTTTAGACATAAACAAATGGCATTTTTGTAATGTTTTGTAATCTTATATGATGTTTTAAGCTAGTATGAAATATCTGTAATGTGATTTGAATATTTGATACACACATTATGTGTTACATATTGTTTGGCAATAGTAGACACTACGAAGAGTATTTCTTCCAAAGGGAAGCCGATAGGAATCGGGTTGTATGGCGGCTGCGCCCCTGGTATAAGTAAACCTCTGCCAAACCATTCGGGAAAACAAGGCGTGATGTTATGTAAGAAAGGTTGAATTTTGTGGGTTACCTTAGCGCATCCAGCCTTTTCACAATCATTGTTAAGCTGGGTACAGATTATTTGCAACGCAACATGCAATGTAAAACGAGTATAATGTGAACGTGCGCACAGTGGGCGCCTAGTGCGCTCGCGAACAGATTAAAATGTTGCATTGCATGTTACCTTACATATTGTGGCGCAAATAATGTGTACCGGGCACGTTAGCAGCACGGTGAGTCATCATACACACACTCGTGTGTAACAAACCACTCACGTCTACTGTGACTGATTGCCCTATCATCAACATTGTCAAACGATATCAATTGACGATACGAGCGCTCACTGTAGTGTATGGATGCGAATGCGTTCTCGACTGCGCCTGCGCTGTCTGCCGTCCGTTCCACTCAGCTGATTTTACGGCGTGCTCGAGATGATAAGACGATGATATATTTTCTTGTTTTTTTTTTTCTAATTGAATAAAAAAAGCAAGCGATCGTCTTGAATATCACTAATTTTTTTGTTAAGGTAAACATGATGTTTGATATGTGTTGGTTTTTAACCAACTTCGGCGATGCAAAAAAGAGAGTAATGATTTTGACCTGTATGTATGTATGTTCATGTGTTCCCTCATATCTTCTTAACTTCTTATCATAATTTGACAAATGAGGTATTGTTGGAAGCGTCCGTCAGTAGGCTATTTTTAAATTGAATACAGCGGCTCTCTTGGGGACATTACGTCATGAAATTACTAATGTATATATATTTTTTAATTGTCGTGTAGTTAAAAAGGAAGTTCAAAAATTAAACCCGACAGCTGAAAAATCACGCTCTAAAAAGTATGAAACAAGAAAATATTCTCATCTAAATTAAGCCGTGTGGTATGTCACCCCTACCCTAAATACATTATAATAATATAACTGTATTAAGCTATCATAGCTTTAGGGAAAAGTGGCATACGACCACGGCTTTCAAATTTAGCGTGATTTTTTAGTTGTCAGGCTTTACTGACTGTATAGGACGTCCATGCGTGACATAAACGAACGAATTTTCGGACAGGGTAGTTTTATAACATCTAAGTACCGAAAAATTTTATGATGTAACGCCGCCGCCGAAACTTTCGCCATTTCCTTCCACAACACTTTCTTAAAATGTTCACTCCGTAATAATTGTGTACATGTTAATTGGACTCAAAAAACTCTAATTAGAAGTTTTTGAATGCAAATAGCATATTGCACTTGAGTAGAACACTCCAAACTAAAATGGTACTAATTCCATCCAAGTGAAGGTACAGTTTAGATTGTAAGTTGTTCGACTAATAAGCCCAGTGTAACGGTCGGCGCACATTATACGGTTAATTACTGCGTTTTGCATAATCATATTAATATAACGATTCAATTTCTCTAACATCGCAATAATTTATTTTTCTACCTTACGTAGAAATTGTATGTATTTGGACGTATATATGTTCATAAAAGAAATCATTAAAACGTGAGCCTTTTTTCTGCAACCATTATCACAACGTGGTGAACAAAAAAAGAATATTAAAAAGAAAATTACTGACTTCCAAAAAAAACACCACAAAGTGAAAAATAACTTTTATTTCGGAAGTCGGTGTTTTTATTTTGTATTTTCGTTTTATTGCCACCGACTTCCGAAATTATAGTATACCTACTATAATTTAAAAAAAAATTGTAATAATACCTTATTACAAGCTTTTTTTCACTTTGTAATGGTTTTTGTTGTTCTTGTATCTTAAGACGCATTTAATTTAGCTTCTACAATGTATTTATCTCAGAATTCTGAAGCTTCTTGGAAGACCTTCATATCTTTAAGGTAACTGAAGAAAAGGACATGCCGCGTGGCAGTCATACTTTTATCGCAATTCTAAGATGATTGTATTACCTACATCACGCTTGGTTACCCCGAAGGGCTTTGCAGAAGTGTACCTGTAGTACACCCCCCATTTTGATGTAATAGGGGGGGAGCCTAGTGACATCAACCGGGCACTGCTGAGAAAATTCAGACAGAAAAACCCAATAACACTTTGATCGACCTAGGGCTCAAAGCCCTCATGATCAGCAGTAGCGCTTGCGACCACTACACCAACGAAGCAGTGAATTCTTAAAAGATATACCGGATTTTTTTTTTAAATAATCACATTTTGTGATGCCTTAAAACAGTGAATGTAAATGACAATTTAAAAACCTCCCCCCGCCCCCGCTCAGTAAACTTGCAAAGGAGTTCGTTGCACGGACTTGCAGATAATCTTGAGTGTGTGCATCATCTTACAGTCTGCTGACCCATATAGGAGCAGAGGGTTCGGTTGGTGTATTGTTTCAATTACTGTATCCTCACTGAGGTCGCGGTGTCGATGGCATACTTTAAAAAACTTTGAACAAAAAAAAACAACCGACTGCCGAAAAAACACTACAAAGTGAAAAATTACTTTAATTTCGAAAGTCAGTCTCTTTGGACATGCATTTTTTTTTTTGTCAAATCGGTTGTTTCTTTTTTGGAAAAGTTTTTATTTTCCAGTTTTAGCTATAGTACCTACCCTCCCCACACCAATTCAAAATTTCATCATCCTTGGGGTATTCTCAATGTCAATCAAATCAATCCATGTTTAGGCGATAGCATAGCAGCAATCGCGGTTGATTTGCTGTCATTTTTTTAAGAGTTTCGTTGTCTGTCTCCGAAACTCATCATCACATCTATAGTAGGGACTATTTCGGAATAAACCCATAGCGGAAAAAAAAAGAATTTTGCAAATCCGTCTTATATTTATGACGGATTTATCCCGACCATACATTAAAAAAAAATATCCGAATTGATAACTTCCTCCGAACTCCGTCATGTACTCGTACAAACCGATTTGAAAAATTATTATTTGGTTTGAAAGGTTACACTTACAGAGTGGTCCCATTAAAATTTGGTCAAGTTTTGATCAGTGGTTTTTGAGGTAGATTCAATAATACGTAATTTTTCCACTTGGTTTTTTTTGGTGATGCTCTAAGAATTCCTGTCACTGTTATTTACTTAGCAGGTAATGATATACGAATTTGTTTGCGGTAGGTGCCACAATAAAAAAAATATAGTATATAAAAAAAAGAAACGACTTCCAGAAAAAAAAAAAACTACTAAGTGAAAAATAACTTAAACGGAACTCTGACAATCAGTCTTACCGAGGGGTATCGTATTACCCAGTTACTGGATTGTGGAGGTCAGATAGGTAGTAGGTATGCTGAAAAGGCTAGACAGATTACGATGATGATGCATACAAAAAAATTGTCCCACCCTGCGCTCTTCGATCTGAAGCAAGATAATTCAACAAGTTTTTTTCACAACAACCTAATATTATGTTGTAGTACTAAGACTGTCCTAGAAGTATTGAGATTACGTCAGTTCCTACTTCTAGTATAGACTGGAAGTTGACCCCAACATAGTTAGAAAAAGTCACGGACAGTAGCAGAATCGTAGTTTCCTTACTTTTGACGCATCTATTAAATATAATCGAAATGCTACGAAATAAATAAATATAAATAATATGAAATTACCCTTCAGGGAAGCCGGTTTATGTCAAAAGTGTAATCAAATGTTTACTGGCCGTAATCTTGTAATGTGCAGTGCACCTTAGTCCCGTCATCCCGTGGTTTGGCACGTAATGTTTTAGCTATCAAAAATAGAAAGGGTGATATTCGTGACTCAATGGTTCGGGTTCACTGATTTCAAACGCATTTCATCATCATCATCTTTTCAGCCGAAAGACGTCCATTGCAGGACACAGGTTTTCCCCAAGCTCTGCCGCTTCGAGCGGTTCTATGCTTCTAGCATCTAGTGGATTTAACAAGGTAATCGGCCCTCGTTGTGCGAGGCTTTCGCGGTCGCCACTCCAGATCTTTTCGGCCCCATCGGCTATCTGTGCTGCGAGCAATGTGCCCTGCCCACTGCCACTTAAGTTTGGCAATTCTTTGAGGAATGTCGGTTACCTTGGTTGTCCTGCGGATCGTATCATTCCTGATTCGATCACGTAGGGAAACTCCAAGCTTAGCCCTTTCCAGCGCCAATGGAGTTTATATTTACACGCCTTCATTTGGATGCCACGTAGATGTTTTGAAGTTCTACAGGTATTAATAGTAACGGTGTCAGGAATTTCATTGCGTTTTCAGATCGAATAACTCGCGTAAGGACGATTTCTAAGCAAGGTATTAGTCCCGACGGTTTGGTCACGCCTTCGTTTCCTCCTCATCATCATCATCATCTGCCTGCCTGCCTTTTCTCAAGTATGTTAGGGTCGGCTTGAACTCAAACCGGATACAGCTGAATACCACTATTTTACATGGAGCAACGCAGTTTGGCAGGCTTATAAAATTTGTACAAGTTTTGGTCCAAATAAATGATTTATTTTTCTACAACCCAGTTACTGGGTAATACGATACCCCCTGGTAAGTCTGGCTGACAGACTTTTGGACTTCTGACGACCCGTAACGACCATAAAACATGGACGAATGACAGCCGTACTTTTCGAGGCACGGGGGTCTTGTAATGTAAAGATGGCCATCTACGGAACAACCGCGGCAAGCGTAGCTTAACGTGAACGATCGACCTGTGCAGCCGTTATTACTTAGCCACAAGCCCTATTTCCTAGTATGGGCTTTTTTACCGATTGAATGTAGGAATATTTCCAAAGAATGGTTACTCATCATTTCAGCCGAAAGAGGTCCACTGGACATAGGCCTTCCCAAATGGTTACTCCCGTGATCATAATTGCGTTCCAAAGAAATCTATCGTCGATTTTAGTAGACGTTCTCTGGAGCCTTATGTCCAGCTTAAATATTACCTTTTGGTGGTTTTATGTCACTCTCTAGAAAGACTTCTATTACCTTGCAAACCACCTCACGACTGACAATGAGCCTGAATGTAAACATTTATTTCTAGATCACCAATGTTTTGATGATCGTCACCATGGCTACTGATATCTTAAACCTTTAATCTATACTGCATACTAACAAGATTAGACCGGAGATAACCAACGAAACTGGCTAAATTAAAGATATTGCGTAGACAGCTATATCTTCGAGTATCTGGAATACGAGAATGTTGTTCTGATTTGAGGAAATGAGCGTACAAACAGCACCCAAATTGCGTAACACGCGATTAATCATAATCGGTTTCATTTTGACAGTTCAACAATATTCATTGCGTTATTTACGTTGTTGAGCACACGCATTGTTCGAACATATGAAGCAATGGTTTAGCCATCTGTTTCAAAACGAAACAGATTATGATTAATCGTGAGTTACGCAGTTAGGGTGCAGGGCTTCAGGGGCCGTCCGTGAATCTCATAACGTTTCTTCCTCCTTGGTGATAATATAACTTGAAAATCGATGGGCTAATGTAGCCCGAGAAATGGAAATTTTCTTACGTTTTTGCAATTTGCAGGTCAGTGTCAGGTTGTATGTTGATTAAAATATTAATTAGAATCCGTACCTAATATGGCTTTTCAGAATTATAATTATCAATACCATCTTAGTTAATTTAATCCCATTGAATGCATTTTTCACAAAACAATCTCACGACCAGCAAATTTCTAAAAACGCAAGTTTAAAAAAAAAAAAATCGGGCTGCCCTAGCGCTTACCTATTCCTTCTCCTTGTTACCAAATGTGCCATGGGCATATCTTCGTGATCCTAGCGATTGCCTCTCTCACACGTTCTACACTCTTAGTTTCCTGAATCTCAAGGTGATACCGCAGTAAAAAAACACTATGAAGTCGCTTGTTTTTCTTTTTAACCCCCGACAGAAACAAGTTTTGTAAAAAAAGGTTTTTTTAATTTTCCACCGTTTCCGTTTAGATGTCGTACCTACTTATGACACACGAGTTCGTACACCACTACTTACCATGTAAACAAAAGTGTCTGGAATTTTTATAACAACATCAACGTACAAAGTGAATTAAATATGGATTTTTGAATTTGAAACGAACTCAAAAACTACCAAAATAAACTTAGTAAAATTCATATTCCGCCGCGCGAGTAGGGGGTAATCTCTCGAACTGCCAGTCGGATTAGAAACATTAGTAGCCCAATTCTTTAGAAAGATTATCTAAGACTACTAGCTGTTGCCAGCGATTTCACCAGCGTGAAGTTTGAAAATTATCCCACGGGACCGTACTCCAGGGATGAAAACTATCCTATGTGTTAATCCAGGTTATAAACTATCTGTGTGCCAAATTTCATCCAAATCCGTTCTGCCGTTTTTGCGTGATTGAGTAACAAACATCCAAAATTCTTTACAAACTTTCACATTTATAATATTTGTAGGATTTAACATCACGCTACAACCCTTAGGAGCCGAGAAAACAGTCAAAAAGTCAGAAAGAACGCTAACAATTCGTTATTCGTTTGTAATAAATAAAGTTTAAAATCTATCAAAGAAATTTGAGATTGGAGTAGCATGATGTGCTGGTGTCTGTGCTACATAATGTAATTAATAATGAGTCTCTGCTACGTCTCAAGTCAGTGCAACCCCGATAAAAGTTTCAGGTTACCGATGTGCAGACGGCAGCCGCTTCTTTATCTGCCTGATAATACATAATGAATTACTCGTCACTTACGACATTGGCAAGAAATTTATACGTATGTGATTGGTATGATATCCGGATACCACACATTTCTTTTGTCTTTATCATAATATTGTTTTGTTTACATCTTAGATACAAACTAGTGGTCGCCCAGTCGTCGAAATTTGACCAAAATTAATTTTAAGTTTGAATTACATAAAAATATTAGCTTTCCGCACTCCTTTTCCATAAACTTTAACTGTACCAAATTTCATATTTCTCCGTCCGCGACTTTCGTAAAAAAAGGTACTTACAAAGTTTTTGCTTCACGTATTTAATATAATATATGGATATACATATATATTTTGAAGATATGCTGTAACTAAGTATCAATAAAAAAATCGTTGGCTGCTAGCTTTTTACTAAGTCACTGCATATAACTAGAATGTTAATATTTTTTATTTGAATTGCCCTTGATATATCCTAATTCAGGGATTAGGTGTGGTCTAGAATCTAGATCAGTTAATTTGAAGCCTCAGAGCATTCTATAAAAAAAAAACATTTTAAACCAATATTAAACGCCTAAGTGTGGTTAGTGCCTAAGTTTTTATTTATTTAATAGGTATAGAAGAATAAAAAAGAAGATAGATAGATAAATAAAATGTGAGTGTCTGACAGACAGACAAAAATGTTTGTTTTGTTATAAGTTCCGTATATACTTTCATATGTAATAACTAATAAGAATATAGTCAGTCCATGACTTACTGAGATTAACACATAAGTACGAACGTTCCTTTCCCTACTCGTATGTAGATTGTAGATATATTACATATCTAGCAAACAGTACAGTAACCACGGGTCGTTGATATGTGAATGAACCCAATACATTACCGATGCACTTTGCACTATTATTACTATGTAATAAAGTTATAATAACTAATTATAGCGCATGCGTCTGCCAGCGTATTGCTCATGAATTCATGATTCAATTGCATTATAGGTACCACGTATTATACAGCGGAGTATTTGCGTTACACACTTACCTACAACAGTTGGGATGGCTGTCATTTGGACAGTTCAACAACCATTGCGTTTCTCATTGTTTTGTCTGACAAATTTTTCGAACTTATTACTACTTATTACAAAAAAACAAAACACCAAAAACCAAAACACCCAATTACTAAAAATATGGACAGTAGGCAATTAGAAAAAAAAAAAACATCATACCTTTTACATTTTGCTAACTTTTGTCAGCTGCTTCGCCCGCATGTAGGTCGGAAATTACCCCACGGGATGTACTACCGGGTTTAAATAGTACCCTCTGTATGTTTTAATCCAGGTTATAATCTATCAGTGTGCCAAACATCTAAACATACAAACTTTCTAATATTTTTGGCTTTTGCGAGCGGCTCCACCTGCGCGGTGGTCGAAAATTTTCCCACGGGAACGGACTACCGGGATAAAAAGTATCCCAGGTACTAATCCAGGATATAATCTATCTGTATGCCAAATTTTATGTAAATCTGTTTGGCAGTTTTTGTATGACAATATCCAAACTTTCACATTAATAATATTAGTAGGAAGTAAGATTTTATCGTGTTTAGATATCGATACCAGTCCCGCTTGCGGAGTTTAGCTAGGCAGTATAAAATAACCCCGTTTACGTGATGTATTGCGTTAGTGCATCTAGCTAGCGTTACGTTATCGCCATGTTGCCTCCGAACCCTAAGGGTGATAGTGTGCCGGTGTAGTTCGTCTTGGACGGGTGTGCGGAACGCTGCGGTGGTTTTGTGTAGATCGAGTGCATTTTGTGGTATTACTATAAAAGTGTTGTGTGTTTATTGACAAAAGGTATTAACAATGTTTTTTAACACATTCACCTGCTTCTTCCTTTTCTTGTCGGGTCGATGGCAAATGTAAAAATGTTTTATGTTGACGAAGATGAGGGGTTCGTCCGTATTGGCTCAGGATCGAGTCGCGTGGAAACAGGAAACGGGAACTGGGACAATACAGGCTGATTATTATTAGTAGTTTTTTTTTTAAATATTTTTACAAATCTCTGGACGTGGTCCTTTGGGAGGTAGGGGCTGTGGCTGAGGTCCGTGTTACTATATTCTGATAAATAAATTACCTAATTATTATGATTTAACCGACTTCAAAAGGCGCTTCGGCTGCTTTTTTGTTTTTGTGTTTGCTCCGCAACTGCTTCGAAAATTACTGATCGATTTCAAAAAATATTTTTTAATTGATGGGGTATGCCTCAGGGGTGGTTCCAAATACATTTTTGTACATGGGACCAATTCGGTAGTTTTTGCGTTAGCTTCGGTAATACAGGTTTAATACGGACCTTAGTGTGTCTTGTTGATGTTGTAATACTTCCTGTCACTGTTGTTTACATAGCAAGTAGGTAGTGATACAAAGTGAAAAATAACTTTAATTTCGGAACTCGGTGGCAAAATACTAAAACACTGATCTGAAGACACTGACTTCCGAAATTAAAGTTATTTTTCACTTTGTATTTTTATTTGTGGGGGAGGGAGTCAGTTGGTTTTTATTTGGCGGTTCTGAGAAGTGCAGGTGTGTGGACACTTTGGGCACTCTAACATAATTATATGACATGTAGGGTTGCCAACTTTTTCTAGAAGAAGTAGAGTATTTCTGATCACAGAGAGAGTAAATAAAGAGTACAGATTAATAAAATACAGTAACATTTATACATTTCTCTTTATGTATTTTCTGGCACTTCTTGCGGTACATAACATTTTTTATTTATTTTAGGGGAATGTAGGACTCATAACATCCTAATTCTACGTTAATATAAGATCAGGAGAGGTCATTTTAATCAATATTTTAAAACCCAGTGCTTCTCTTCTCGCCATTTCACATTCATGACAGAAAAATAGTTAAGTCTCACAGTGGAAAATACAGAAAAAGCGCAGAAAAACTAAATCACTTACCTCAAAAAAGTCAGTTTATGAAAAAAGAGTATTTTGACGTACTCTATTAGTTTTATAGATTATAGAGAACACTTCTATGAAAAAGAGTATAATACTCAATTTTAGAGTACGGTTGGGAACCCTAGTGACACGGTCTGATCAGGTGCATTCGCACTAGGTGAGACATTTCTTGCTGAAAATCGAACTTAGTATCTCAAGATTCGTGTCTGTTCTGACGTTTCTAATGAAACAATGTCGCATTTCTTATCTCCTCATTGGATAAGCAGCCGGTTTGTGTGGGAACGTTCACGTATGAGTTGTGCGTCAATTCACAGTGGCTTCCGTTTTCCAATGGGCTCGTTGGGTGCACTGGCGGTTGATATTTGAAGTTGGGTGTCTTTTAAAATAAACTAGGACTAATAGAGAAGTATAACAACGTCACGCCTCACGCCTATATTTCACACTTACATTTCGCCAGTTATGTTCAAGTCCCATGTAAAAGAGAAGTACGGTAGAATAAAAAAATAAAATAAATATGAAATATAAAAAAAATTGTGCATTGTCACGAGAACCAAACGTGTAAACCAAATTGTGTAACTTGTATATCGTAGTTGAGTTGTAGAGTCAGATAGGCAGTCGCTACATGTAAAATACTGATACTCAGTTGAATCCGGTTAGACTGTTAGCCGACCCAAACATAGTTGGGAAGAGGTTAGGCAGATGATGAAATAAATAATACTTAATTTTATATTGTTCATCAGAGACACAACATAAAACTACACCAGACTGTACGACAAGAAGGAGGCAAGATATTGTTTACTCCGTACCTTACTGTAAAACATCATTTGCAAACAGATTTTTAAATTTTCTAGGACCATTCATGTATAATAAAATTAATAAAATATCAAAGCACGTCCAAATTCGCAATTTTAATAGTCATGCTTGTAAAACTGAAATTATTAAGTTCCCTAATACACTGAATTATGATGATACAGAAAAATTACTTAAAATAACTAGTTAAAAAATTAATCACCAAAATTTAAGTTTTCTACGCAACTGGTTTTAATAATAGTTAAACATATTGTGAAAGTACCGCGAAACACTTTGTGAACAAACTTTGCATCTGAATATTTTGCATATGCTATGACAACTTTAACATCTACCTACAAGTTTTTTTACAAAAATCAAGTTTATCATTGTATGTTTTGGTTTACGTGCCTTAATTCAACCTCTGTTGCACCTACATGGCTGTGTTATTAGTTATTAATAACGAACATTCTTGTTGTTACTTCATTAATTATGTTGTCATAGGTCTGCTATTATAAGTACATTTACAGAGAAAGAGCAAATCTGTACCACCGTAATACAGTGTATACTAGTACGGGGAACAGAATGAATCAGTCCTGTGCTAACCATAATAAGTACTTACAGACACATACCCAACTAAAATGTTACCTACGTGTTTTGCTTATTACTTACTAACTGGATATGTGCAATGTTGTTATATTGATTTAGCTAGTAAAGATGTTTATTTTTTATTGGCATAAACTGGGCTACGGTTAAGTTTCCTGCCTGTGTATTAGGAACCTGTTGAATTTTCTGTCACAAAGCGTGCTAAGCCGATTTTGTAAGAATTATCTTATACTTAGGTGTTTATCTTTGTTAGTCAGACAGTTTGCACAAAAGATCTTAGTCCACCTCGGTTCCCACAGCTAGCTATCACCAAGGGTCGTCCAAAGCTTCCCTTTAAATGATAAATTATTTATTTCTGTAAATAGGATTGTAGAAACACTTTTACACGTCAATCATATTTTTTTAAGTAGATGAGATCGGAGTTTCAAGTCCAGACATCATCTTGGTCAGATCATGTGAATACCATGTAGATTGTTGTCGGGATTGGTATTTATTATTTAAATAAAATAAATTAGCCACCCTTTAAATAAATAAAAAAATACTAACTTTATAGTTACCTTTGCCAACCTTGTGAGCTAGTTCGTCACAAAACAGTTCTCACAAGGGTTTTTCAAGGTTTCCTTTTTATAAAGCACAATACAAATGACTAGGTAGGTATCGTTTAAAATACGCGGCTGATCAATTTTGAGATCGAAATCAAAATCAAAAGTCAGTTATTCAATCTAGGCTGAGAGTCAGCACTTTTTGAACGTCAAAATGACATAAGACAGTTCCCAAAAAAAAAACGCCCACCCTTCGCCACTTCCTAGTGCTTTAGCTGGGAAGAAGTGGCGGAACAAACTCCCCAGACATAAAATCATTCTTACTTTTTGAAGGTACTTTATTTTTAGGCTATTTTTTTATAAGTTCTGTTTTAAATTTTTGTTTGCTGCTGGAATCCCCGGTTAGACGAAATTCTATAACTTTGAAACTAAACGATCTATCGAGATGAAACTCGGTAAAAACTCAGTAATTCTTCATAAAATAAAAATTAAAGCATAAAACCCCGTCCGTATTGATGCTTGATTTGTAAAGGTTTTGGGGGTCTAATGCAACTTTGACCTAAAGTTTATGAGTTTATGACACAGCCATGAGCATGAGCAACGGTGACCCAGCGGTAATGACCGCGACTTACCTACGAGTTTAGATCGTTGGTTCGAACCAAGATAAATGCTTTACCTTGTGTAATTTTTTTCATCACAACAGCCCTAATTCACTATGAACACTTAACGATTCCTTACTTCGAAACCACGTCAATTCCATAGATCACACACGACATCTGCTAATAAATATCGACAAATTGAGGTAATCAAATCAGGGCACTGATTTCAACGGCACTTGCCCGAACGGCACCTGAACACTTCCACTAACGGCATTGAAACAAAATTTCGTAACGTGCCGTTTGTCTTGGAACATACATAATATGATATTTCGATTCCTTATCGTTACATTGGTTTCTACAAAACACGATATTGACGTAGTAACATTCCGCAGGGAATCATTATAACCATACAGAATTGGGGCCCTGCTCTATAAACGGTAAAGGTAAACATTGTGAGGAAACCGGCATGTCCTAGAATCATAAGTTTAAAGACATGTGACATCTACCAACCCGCACTGTGTCCGCTTGATGGATTACGGCCCACTCCGTCTCACAGAGCGGAGGCCTGTGTTCCAGCGCCTTCCAGCAGTGGGAACACTATAGGCTGATTATGAAATAGCCACGAGCGTCATTACTTTGAATCTACAATCTGACGTTTCATTTCGCGCTGTTTTACATACCCCGTAGTCGGGTAACAATAAAAGGCAGGACTGTAGTAACATAACCTTTCCTTGTTCACAGCCCCGTCAACATGAATAGGGGCACCCGCGTGGAGCCGACGCCGCCAGAGTGCGCGCTGGCGGCCGAAATGTTCGACCACTTCTGTTCGGCCGGCACCATGAAGCAGATCCTCGCGTTACACCGGGAGATCTGCAACACGCTCAACCTCAAGCCCAACAGACTGCCGGACTTCTACCCCAAGCTCAAGGTACGTGTCTGACCAGGGATCAGATGAACCGGAAGAAAGAAAGAAAGAAAATTATTTATTAGCCTCGCACAGGAATATCATATAATAATTATACTTAATAAATTATAATTAAAATAAAATAAAGTGTAATAAAAAACAAAGTCCTGCACCCTAATTGCGTAACACACTATTAATCAGAATCTGAATAATCTTGAAGCTTATTTTTAATCCATTGCTTCATATGTTTGCATAGTTCGTCTGCTCAACAACGTAAACGACGCAATGAATGTTGTGGAACTGTCAAAATTAAAGCGAATCCTACTGATAGTGTATTACACAATCACCCCTCTGGGATTACTTGAACGGGATAGGGAACGGGAAATAGACAATAGACTATGGATGCCTTTTCCGACTTTATATTTCTATGTTACTCTGTATCTGTAATTCTTAGAACTAGTGGTCGCCGAGTGGTCGAAATTTGACCTTAATTCACTGAAATTTTAAATTTGAACTAATGTATTATTAATTTATCATATAAATATATTAGATACCTATATATCGATAGTGTACATTATTATGTGGTCTTATTACAAAACAAGCTTTTTGTTTAGGTAGGTATGGTTTAAAACTATCGACCCTGATTGAAATCGAAATACACCTGTTTTTACAAAACTGACAACTTGTGTTTATAACTCTTTTGTAAAATCGACCCACGAATTATCTATAAAAGATTTTTTTTTTCAACATATCATTGTAGACCCCCCAGCGCAGAAATTCAGCATAATTATCATTCTAGACACCCCAGCGCAGAAATTTTTCGTCGTTTATACAAGAATAAAATGTATGGAACAGCTGATTTTTTTTGTATTCGGATACAAAAAAAATCAGCTGTTCCATACATTTTGACCGAGTAGGTATTGCACTTTTCTATGAAACAGCTGGTTTATTCTTGTATAAACGACGAAAAATTTCTGCGCTGGGGTGTCTAGAATGATAATTATGCTGAATTCATGGTTACAGTTTGCGCACTGGTTAAAAATATATCCTGTATTATAATTACAAACCATTATTTCGCGGACATTGGTGTGGGTTATACGTTTACCTAGTTATTAATTTACTCTGTCACACTTCAATTGTAACTGTTTTACGTCCCAATAAAGTAAAATAAAATAAACTTTATTGGTTAACCAACTAGCAACAATAAACGAAAATCTAAATATTGAAGCTGAGGAGTTTGTTTGTTTGAAAGCGCTAAACTTTGGAACTACAAGTCGGTTATTTGTATGAAAAGCCATTGTTTTCAAGTCTTTTTAGGGTTCCGACATCCTTAAGAAAAACGGATCCCTTATGCTCGTGATACCGAATCACTCGTGTGTCACGGTCAATTCGCTCCGAATCTACCGGACAGATTTAGTTGAAATTTTGTACACATGTGAATTTCTGACGTATAGTGTAACCATTGATATACCTACAAAAAACCCATGATAATCAAAAAGGTCCGCATAAATTGAGCGCAATGTGCGCGGGTTTCAAATAGTATCGTCAGTATCTTTGAACATTGCTTTGTAAAAACCACTTAAGTCATGCGTGTAAGGTAGAATTTGCAAAAAAATGTGTTTTATCATAACTATAACCACTGACGTATAATTGGGGACAGTTTTGAATTTTACTTTTGTTCGAGACTGCATCTTGGGTTTTTTGTATATCATTGAATTTCGATGACATCTCCAGCTCCCAGCGCGCAATTTTTGCGAGACACGGGGACGGGGGCCGCATCAAGAGGATCGGTCCGCTTGTTTGACAAGTCTGTAACTCTGTACTAAGTCTATTCGCGTTAAGAAAATAGTGTCGCATCGTTGTCACTCAGCTTTGCCACGCCCCTTGACCAATTAGATCATAGTAAAATAGTCTGAAGGGCTTACTTCAACTGGTTAAGGCCCTGGTAACTTTAACTAATGTCGTTACTAGCGATAATAGTTCTTATTGCAATCCGATACGGGTTAAAATCTGTTGTAATAATTTCAAATAATAAATGAGCAAGCATTGTCGTAAAAATGCAAATAAAATCGTATAAAATTAGATGTTAACTATTTAAAAATAAATAATCCATCACTGGATGCAGTTTAGCATTTGGAATTTGATGGAATGTTTTGAATATTAATTATAATTGTTATTGAAGGGATAAACTGGTTTTAAAGATAATTAAGAGGTGACTTTGACGATTTTTTTGATGCATTAAAGTATGTTTAATTATGTTTTGAGTTCCATCACTGTATGCAAAAAAGACTTAAAAATATAATATTTTTGTTTGTTTCAAAATTATTTACGGTTAAAGAGATGTTACACTGGTTTAGAATACCACCTTTTTGAGCGTTTTCAAGATATCACCGCCTTAATGTGAACACGGCTTTCTAATTTACTACGATCTAATTGGTGGGTGTAACTAAGCTAAGTGACAACAATGAGTCACTATAGATAGACTATAGAGTCACGTCGCGTCTGTCTGTGGGATCCTTCAAATCCAAAGACTATAAAGTGGTTTAATACTCTATGTTCAAATCCGTTTTGCATCTTTAATCTAGACTAATGAATAACAGTTTACAATTCGCACTTATCTGATAGCCATTGGCGGGAATGTCGGGATCTTGTCCCATTTTCTAACATACGTTTCTACTGTAAATATTCTAGCTATCCCCTGGGGCTGAAACTATTTCTGTAACCGTATTGATCCGTAGTTCGGTACTTAGCTGGCCGTCGTCGAAAGGAAATGCTATTTCAATTCCAAAGGAATTCAGTCATAAAGTACTCAGAGTTTCAATATATCACAGCTTCATAGCAGTTTGAAAATTAAATACCAATTCTGAGTAATCTTCAACTTTATTTCTGACGAAGTAAAGCATATATTTGTTGGCAGATTGTTGATATTTCGCAATGCACTTTTAACTTAGAAAGTGATATTTTAATAATATTGTAGACGAAAGTTTACCAGACCGCGACGTTTGCGAACCGTGGAGTTAGTTTGGTACATCATAGGTACCGGTCAGACTGCTTTCCATTGCGGTGTAGGCAGGGGGGCTGGAGATAGTGTTTCTTGTGTACTTTGATGATATAAAGTGACCGCATCAGTTGCAAGTGCCTACTCCGATGAATGATCTATTTATTACATCTAGCTTTTGCCAGCGGTTGCGCCCGCGCGTAGTTACGAAATTAACCCGTGGGAAAGTACTACCGAGATGAAGCTAGATTATAGCCTAGATTAACACATAGGATACTTTTTATCCCGGTAGTACGTTCCCGTGGGATAATTTCCGACTTCCACGCGGGCGAAACCGCGGGCGGAAGCTAGTATATAATATATAACAAGTTACCTTCCTAAAACCCGACAAATTGATATTCACTAGAATGCATGGAATATATTAACCATCGAATGCGTGGAACCGTGCTTACAATAAAACTGTCAAAACAACGTAACTCCACGTGACACACCAATTTAACACTTAGTACGTAGAACTTCATCTAGAACGTCCGTGTTTCAATGGCACGAAGCCAACACGTATGCAACTCACCGTCCCCGTTTATTACTCTTAACATCCAGGAATTCGTAAATTGTACTGGGAAATAGAGAAATACGACGCAAAATAAAACTTACGACCGTTAGGCTCTATGCTATTGTGTTAGGTTACTCTAGGATACGTGAATCTGAATTTAACATACCTATACAAGGAATAACAGAATAAACGCAAGACCTGCTAAAGTAGTTTGTTCCTAATTGACTACTGAATCGATTTCAGTAGCTTTTAATATGGGTATTTTTTTATTTTGCCGTACCTACTGCCGATTAAGTCAAAGAAAATTCAATCTTAAGACAAGGCAATAAGACTCTGTTTTAAAAGCATAAAGTTATGCTAGGCTCAACGGGTTTTCTTAATATTAACAGATAAAGAAGTTTTGGTCATTGTATTATGCTTTTAACTCAATACTGTAAATGGGATGTATGAGGTCTTACGTTGATAATGTTACACCTTGTATATCATGTGTTGAATTCATGGTTGCAGCACATGATTTTAAACCCCCGAAGAGTAGAAAAATAAATGCTTCATAGAAAAGTGCAATACCAACGCGACACAGTCAGAATGTATTGCGTAATTGGCAGAGCTTATTTGTTTTTAAATATCATCGTCATTAACTGCCTAGCCTTATCCCAACTATGTTGGAGTCGGCTTCCAGGCTAACCGGATGCAGCTGAATACCTGCATGGAGCGGCTGCCTATCTGACCTCCACAACAGAGTTACTGGGTGATACGATACCCTTGGTAAAACTGGTTGTCAGACTTTCAGGCTTCTGACGACCCATAACGACTGTCAAAGATCCACAAATGGCAGCTAGGACCAAGACCTTAATAACTGACAAACAAATTCAACGCATGGGGATTCAGAATCATGTACACACGGCTACACATCAAGCTATATACATTTCCAGTATAAACGGAGCTCGCATTATAGAGGATTTTCGTATAGTGCGAGATCAGCGTAAACTGGTAAAGTATAGCTTGATGTGTAGCCGTGTGTACTGAACCCATGGCAACAGATTGCGTATCGATATTCCTTCATTGTAATTTGGGAACAGTTAAAAGACATTTACATCAGGGAACCCACATCTGCTTACACATAGAAGCTAGCAGTTGTTTTATAGCAGCTCTCAATGATAGTTTTCAACACTCAGAGCGCTGGAGCGAGGAAACCAAGACATTTCGGAAAGTTTATTGAACATAATTCTAATGTAACGCCGGCCAATGCATTAGGCGGTTATTAGACCCTGAAGTGAAGCCGAACGGGGGAAAATTGAGCGATATAATACCGAAGATATCTTTTGAACCGACTTTGAAAAAGTGGAGGTTCTTAATTCGTCTGCGTTATTTTTGGTTGTGGATCGACTTCAAAAGTTGGATATTTTTACTCATTAGGGGTGGTTCCTTATAAATTTTATTAATTTTTCCTGGGTAGTTTTTGCGTTAGCCTTGATAATACGTTTTTAATCCACTTTGTGTATCTTGATAATGTTGTAATAGTTCCTGTCACTGTTGTTTACACAGCAAGTAGTGGTGTACGATTTAGTGTGTTGTAGGTAGGTAGTTAGGTATCATAACTTAAAAGTGACAAATAAACTGTTCACAAAAAACTGAAACAACTGCCTTGCAAAAAATTGAAAAAATACTTTTATTTCGAAAGACGATGGCAATAACTGAAATACAGATCCAAAGAGAAGAAGAGAAGAAGTCGGTGTCTTTGGCAAAGACACCGACTTCCGACATTTAAATAATTTTTCACTTTGTAGTGTTTTTTTTTTTTGTGAAAATGTTTGTTATTACAATTTAAAAGCTAAAAACTAACGAATCTATGCTGTATTTTCCAGTGCAGGGCAAAGGCTTCCTACTCCTTTTCCACACACTTCTTCCACGTTTGCTAATGCAGGCCAGTCCCATTATCTCCTGTCCTTGGCGTCGTAGATGTCTCCATTTAATTTCAACGCGTCCGAATTAGACGCATGTCGACATTGCCGACTCAGAGTATGCCCCTCGGGTCAAACATCTTAATCCAATGACACGATCCTGCAGCCAAATACAATGACCTGTAATTACAATAAAACCAACCAAGACTCGGGTACCGAAAGAATGTAAATAAAAACAAAAGAATTTATTTGGCTCGTCGTGCGTGGGTGCAATGTACTCACACCAGCACCCTAATTGCGTAACTCACGATTCATCATAATTTGTTTCGTATTGAAACAAATGGCTAAACCATTGCTTCATTTGTTCGAAAAATGTGTCTGCTCAGCAACGTAAATAACGCATTGAATATTGTTGAACTGTCAAAATGAAACCGATTATGATTAATCGCGTGTTACGCAATTAGGGTGCTGGCTTCTAACCCATTATAAAATGTTTGGAGTAACCAAAAGGTCTGTTATCGAGTTAGGATATAGAAAATTACGGCATTATTGTATTAGTTGCTATTGACAGTAGGACTCGCATAGGATAATCAGCATATTATTATAATGTTACGACTGATGGGACACACGCCCCAGTTAGAGAGGTTGAGCCGTGATCTACACCACGCGGGTCCAGTGCGGTTTTGTACAAGTAACATGATTTGTTGGTCTTAGGGTATGCCGATTTCCTCACGTTTTCTTTCACCGTATTGAGAGCATATGGTGATGAAAAATGCAGAAACTAAAGTGCGACTCGGAAGGCGCGGCTCTCTTCATTGGTCTACCACTGCTTTACTGGGACTCACATATCTCGGCTATTTTTGTCTGACAGAGGTTGATGTGGTCCGTGGATAGGTGATTATCTTGGTCACCTGTCCACCGACCAACCGCGGCAAGCGTAGCTTAGCCTGATCGATCGACCCGTGCGGCTGTTATTACTTAGCCTCAAGCCCCTATTCATTATCACATGTATCATGAGTAAATTAGTTTTAACGAAATGTTAAATGAATACCGCTTTGATACCGTATGTGTGCCCAACCTCACAGCGCAAGAGAGCGTGAAGATAAGATGCGTTTGATAACGTGAACAATGTCAAGTGCTTATCTCAGTGAGGAAGTTAGTCGGGTAGCGGATGTTTAAGAGTAAGTCACAGTCATGCCTGTGAGGTTTCAGCTAAAAACGACCTAACTTTGTAAATGCAGGGTAATGTATAATTAACTTTTGCCCGCGGCTCCGCCCGCGTGGATGTCGGTTATCGCATAAAAAAGTAGCCTATGTCCTTCTCCATATCCCAGGCTATATCTCTGCCAAATTTCATGACGATCGGTTCAGCGGTTTAGGCGTGAAAGCGTAACAGACAGACAGAAAGACAGTTACTTTCGCATTTGTAATATTAGTAGGGATTGGCTAGATAAACTCCGCTGCTGCTATAGGTATTAGTATCAAAAACACGATACAAACAACCTGCCTAGGCTTTTCGTAACTATGCTGGCATGAACTGACATCGCCGCGTCTGCTTCCAGTATAACTGGATGTGGCTGATTACCAGCATTTTACATGGAGCTACTACCTTACTGACCTCCACAACCTCGTTACTAGGTTACACGATTCCCCCTGGTAAGACTATCTGTCAGACTTTCGGGTTTCTGACGACCCGTAACGACTGTCAAAGATCCACGAATGACAGCCGGGACCAATGCATTAATCCCAATGTAAAAACCAATCTTGGTGTGCAAAGATGGTCACCCATCCATAGAACTACCGCGGAAGCGTCTCTGATAGATCTACCCGTGCGGCTGTAATTACATAGATATAGCATGTTTAGTAAATGCCTATTCAATGTGTAATAAACGCAAGACTTCATCTACCTGCTCGAATTAAAGTATGGAGTTAAAAGCATAATACAATGGCCAAAACGATTTTTTTCTAAAGCTTACTATTATTATTTAGAAAATAGCGTCGACCCCAGCATTAATTTAAATTGAGTCTTATTGTCTTAAAAAAGATTTAATTTTCTTTGGCTTAAACGGCGGTCAAATTTTTTGAACAAAAGTACCTATAGACATCGATTCAGGACTTGCGCTTAGTCTGTTACACCTTGTATATTACTCCAGCAGTTATGCCGGATTCGTTTCGATTTGAATGTAAACTACAAACATACGTCAGAATCGACTTTATTTTCGGTACGGCTGCTCTGCTGAGTCTATGTTATCGGAATCTAGAAATAAGTGTTGCGTGAACAATAGCGTGAAGTGAGTTCGTTTAGGAATATGCCTCATCTCTTCTTAGGCGGATTCCATAGTAGCCAGGTTATATATGGGCCTCTGAATTATTTCAGAAGCCAAACAGACGTATTCTCACGGACGTAAAAATATCGCGGCGGGATTTTAACGCGCATTGGATTTACATCTCTCTGTGTCGAACCGAGCATTGAGAATCCAACACAGTGCACTTTAGCGCGTTGAAAAAACACACTGTTCGATTTTCAACTCTCTGCGGTAAACAGTGCGTTGAAGATCCAGTGCGAGAAAAAATAATGATTTGTAGTCGCCATGTGTGGTGTTGTGTACACATATGAAGTGCACACGTCTTCGCACATGATACATGGCAAAGGGATGGGTGTGCTCGCACGATTGATAATGCACTGGCAATGTACCATCGCTCATCCATAGTCCACGGGTGACAGTTGTTCAAAATACTTTAAGAGTATTAACGCACTCCATCTTAAGTTGCGACCGTCCCCTGGACTCAGTGTATACAAGGTGTGACAGAATAAACGCAAGTCCTGAAAGTAGTTTCATAATTGACTACTGAATCGATTGGAGTAACTTAAAATAAGGGTATTTTAACGATTGTTCAATCATGATAGTATTTTATTTTATGATGTATTTTTGAATAAGTCTTTTTCTTTAACACTTGTCAATTGTTAAAAGAAAATACTTATCATTATCTTTAAAAAAATACACTAACGGCCTTATTTTAAAAATTATAGAACATCTAAACAGTTGCTAAAGTCTGGTTTGTCTTTGAAAACCAGACTTTAGCAAGTTTTTAGATGTTCGATAGGTTTTTATGAATAAGGCCGTAAATGTATTCTGGCTTCGGTGACATAAAATGAACATTTTATGGTATCCTTACTTTTCGGCAAAGCCTTAAAGTATTTCATGACAGAATTTTCTATCAACTGTTCTCAATGCGAGTCAATATGAACGTGTTACATTGCCTCCATAGTTTAGACTAGCTTTTGCCAGCGGCTTCGCCCGCGCGGATCTTTCATCCCCTATTTAACTCCCTTAGGGGTTGAATTTCGAAAAATCCTTCCTTATTCCTTGTCTACATTATAAAGGGAACCTCTGTGCAAAATTTCAGCTTTCTAGGTCCAAGGGTTTGGGCTTGGCGTTGATGAGTCAGTCAGTCAGGACTTTTCTTTTTATTTATATAGATAATAAATTTCTTCCAATACCTATGACAGGTTTATCCAGCCAGTGCAATCATTTTGTTCGAAACCAGACTTTGTATCGATGATTTAAGGTTCATGCTTTGGCGTCTTGCAGCTAGCGGATGGCAGCCCATATGCGTCCATGCAGTGCCCCCTCGCTAGCGTCACTTACCTTATTATATTCAAATGATCCTGGAGTCTAGTCACGAATGTTTGTATTTGTATGCTAATTAATTGCTGTGCGAATGTCTTATAGTTTCGTGTGCACTTGCCTTATAATGCTTAGTGTTCATATCAGAGAGCTCTGCGTTGGCTAGATATTATCTAATACCTTCAAGCGAGCAATTCTTGTATACCTATAAATATGTATAATGATATGAATAATCTGAATCTCGGAAACGGCTCCAACGATTTCATGTATGCAGGGGTTTTCTGGGGTTACAAAACCTATTATTAGGGTTTGGAACCAGCTCGGTTGACGGCCTGGTTAGTCGGAACCGCAAGTTCAGTTTGCTGAGCGTGGATTTGATTCACAGGTCCGGCAGTGTTAATATTAGCCCGTATTCTAGATTTGTGGCCGTTTGTTGTTGTATGCTCGTCTCCTACTATATGGAACTTAGACCAAGTGGGTGTACTATACAGGTTCAAATGAAGAGGCCGAATACGATTTTTTTCCGATTTCCCGATTTACGTGATTTTATAGACGTTCTCTATGCATTTTACCACCATACTGCGATCGCCAACCCGCCTGCCAAGCGTGGCGATTGTGGCAAACCCCCCGCAAATTGGGGGAGGCCTATGTCCAGCAGTGGGCGTCTTTCGGCTGAAATGATAAAGTGATGATAGACGCGATTTTAGGTTTAGAATATCACATTTTTGCGAATCATATTAACGTCTACACGGTAGGTATGTAAAAATTACAGTGTATTGTTGTGAAAGTCTATATACAATGTATGAATTGTGTGGTGTGGTTGTGGGTTGTGGAGGCAGTCGCTCCATGTAAAATACTGGTATTCAGTTGCATCCGGTTAGACTGGAAGCTGACCCCAACATAGTTGGGAAAAGGCTAGGCAGATGATAATGGTGATGTTTGTTGGTAATGAAGAAACTCAAAAAATCATTAACCGATTTGTGAAATTCTCTCACCTATAGAAAGCTACATTATCAGCGAGTAACATGAGCGTATTTCGTTAAAAAAAAATAGAGATCCCTACGAAAATTACAATAATGTAACCCAAGATATCAAAAATTTGCCTATAAAGGTCATTATTTGACGTGCTCTTCCACAGCTGTTGATGATCCAAAGAATAATGTACCTACTACATGAAGACTACTTTATAAGTAGGTACTTTTATACTAATAATAAAATAATAAAGCTGAGGAGTTTGTTTGCTTAAACGCGCTAATCTCAAGAACTACCAGTGGGATTTGAATAATTATTTGCATTTGGTAGGCCAATTCTTGAGGAAGGCTATAGACTTTTCATACACTAGGGCCCTTAGGAGCTGAGCATAAACAAAAATAAAACAGAAAGAACGCTAAGCGATGATGATGATGGGACTCCCTTTTCCGCGCTTATACTCCCATTCGGTCCGTTGTGCGTGGGGATTCTGGCTAACAAAGCCAGCCTAGCTCCGCCCAAAAGCACAGAAGCTTCCTGGGAGCTTCACAGGCTTCGCAGAGCGAGACCTCATTGTTCCGAGGATTTCTTCACGTTGAGAAGCCACAGCCTCGCATTCCAGGATGACGTGGGCGGCTCATTCCTCGGCGTCAAGGCAGCCCCTGCAAAGCGGGCTGCCTGTGGCACCTATATTATAAAGATGTTAAGGGAGTTATGGCCCGTAATTGTTCCTATGATTATTCTAAGGTTATTTCTACTCAGGCTAAGAAGTTTTTTGGTTAATCGCGGGTGTACAATTGGTAAAGCCAATTTTGACTGTCTACAGTCTGTTGCCCGTGACCATCTGTTGTTATGAAGTTCGGTTGATCTTTGGCGAATACACGCACGAAATTGTGAGTAAGGCAGGGGGAGAAGTGGGTACGGGCCTAGCACTTTCATATCTGCTTTCATAACGCTAAGCGAAAACTAAGGTATAGCGTTGGCAAACGATGCGATTCCAAACAATATCGCGCGGAAGAAGTCGCAGGCAGAAGCTAGTTATCTATAATTATTACGATCACTGCGATTTTCCGGAGAACTGTCTAAGGACTAATTTTATTGTAACGCTATCGCTAATTACCGGCTTATCTGCAAGATAACTGGCTGATACGCGTTCGTTGATTGGGCTCGCAAATAAGTGCGAAAGGTTTGACGTAAGCACTGGCGCGGCGTGGTGACGTCACTGTCAACAGTGGGGACTCTTCGAATGTCGCTGACTGAACAGGTCCACTCAATCTGTGTGCTTCTTTCCTCAAAAGACCGTTTCAATCTACTTGGTCCTCACATGATCTGACCAGCAGGCTTAGCACGAGAACCGTAGACAAGCGTTTTGTCGTCGGAAGAGTAGACAAAAATGTCGTATCCATAAAGACAGTGGACAGTATTTCACTGAGAAATGTAGAAAAGTGATTTCTATTCTACAGTAGAGAAGAAATAAAAAGAGTCATGCTAAGTCTGCTGATTTATGCCTGGACTTATAAAATTATTTATCATTGTCATTCACATATCATATTATGGTGAAGTGAAATCATTTTGAAAGTCTGTGGAAAAGCTTAGTCATCACAGTCTTGGTTCTCTATCTCTCTAGCTATCTATCTAGCCTAGACTGTGATAGACAAAAAGGACATAAAAGGGCATTGTGAGAGAAATATACAGGAAAAGTTTTTATTCAGTGCGCAAACTTTAACCATGAATTCAGCATACTATTCTAGACACCCCAGTGAAGAAAATTGTCGTCGGTTTTACAAAAAAGAATCAGCTGTTTCATAGAAAAGTGCAATAGCTACCTCCGCGGTCAAAATGTATGGAACAGTTTTTTTTTTTTGTGAAACCGTCGATTTTTTTTTTCGCTGGGCTCTAGAATGGTATGCTGAATTCATGGTTACAGTTTGCGCACTGGATAAAAACTTTTCCTGTCTTCAATTTTTATTTTTTTTATTATTCATGCGGTCAGATGACCGCAAATTGAATGCCCTTTAGTGTCCGCTGCGCCTTTTTGTTTCATGAATAACAAAACGTTTTTGAGAAATTTGGATTATTTATTATTTTGCTGCTGCGACTGCGACTTACGGGTTTTTTCATCACCACCTGCTGTCAAAATGGTGAAGGGAAACCGGCATGTCCTAGAACCAAAAATTGGAAGACACGTGACTCCTTCCGAGCCGCACTGGGCTCGCGTGGTGATTTGCAGTTCGCTCCCTCTAATAGAGGGGAGGCCTGTGTTCCAGCAGTGGGAACATTAAAGGCTGATTATTAATTTTAATGCATTTTCATTCTCGTTCAGTTCCGCCTTTGCTCCGTAGATACCGCACCAGTGAAAGATCTACATGGCCCGACCATTGTGTGCCTAGATGTTTCTTCTTCTCCATAATTCTGTATCTGTGCCTGCTGTGAATATCATTAAAGATCCTGTTTTATTTAATTATTAACTAGCTTTTGCCCGCGGCTGTCATTTGTGGATCTTTCACAGGCGTTATGCGCAATCAGTAGCCTGAAAGTGTAACTACCATGCTATCTTACCAACGGTTATCGTCTGGAGGTCAGATAGGCAGTCGCTCCATAAAAAGTACTGGTTTTCAGCTGCACCCGGTTACAATGGAAGCCGACCCAAACTTTGTTGGGAAAACGCTAGTCAGATGATGATTTTGCCCGCGGCTTCGCCCGCGTCGAAGTCGGAAACTATCCCAGGGAAACGAACTACCGAGATAAAATAGTACCCTATGTGTTAATCCAGGTTATAAAGGTGTGGCAAATTTCATCCATATCCGTTCTGTAATTTTTGCGTGAAAGAGTAACAAACATCCATCCATTCACTTTCACATTTATAATATTTCGTATGCTATCCAGGAGGAAAAAAAGTAAATGGCCCAGGTAATGTTTTACCTATGTGCCAAATTTCATCCAAGTCTGTTCAGCCGTTTTAGCGTGAAAGCGAAACAAACTTACTTTCATACGTTGGGATGCATGAATTCTCTCTCTCTCTCATTCTGTCTGTATATGACAACTGGTCCAGATTCCGATAACCAGGTGTCGAAAAACGTGTATTGGGATTTAAATAAGAACCCCAACAAAAAAAAATGTTCTGATAGGACGTGTACCTATAGAGATTTAAAAAAAAAAATGGGTGGGTCCGTCTCAATTATTCCAATTAGCCGGTTGGCTGGCTTCCTCTATTACAGTGGGGTTGCATATTCTCAGGGTATTGTGCTTCCTTGTCACATCTGTTCAGCACAACCCCTCTCTGTGTGTTGCGATGGCAAAAATCATTGTTATTGTGATGCTAATGAGGGGAGTAACGGACAAACAGTCCATTGAATGTCCGGCAAGCTGCACGACTTCTGAAGTTCTGAGCTATAGTTGTAAATAAACTGCTTTAAATCAAACTTCGGTATTTTAAACCACGACCACATGGGCTACATTGATAGAAGAAAGAAAAAAAATGTTTATTCTGCACAAACAAAACGAACATTACAAAAAAAATTAGATGCATAAAATGCACACATTTTATTACTTGAATACGGGGCTTTTGGCTATTTTGTATTCGTACAAAGTAGCCAAAAGCCCCGTATTCAAGTAGAAAGGTCGCCCAGAGGTCGAAATTCTACCATAACTCATGTTTTCAAAATTGAACAATGCATTATATAATTTATTATATAAAAATACATTTTGAGAATATGCTGTAGCTTAGGTATCAATAAAAACTAGTGTCATTAGCTTTTTACTCAGCCACTGCATATTTTTAGAATGTTTATATTTTTTTATTTAAATTGCCCATGATATATCTTAATTCCGGGAGTACCTACGTGTGGTCTAGAATCTAGATCACTTCGTGTGAAGCCACAGTAAATTCTATATAAACAAAAATACTTTTATCCAAAATATAAAACGGTCAAGTGTGGTTTTAAATCGTTTTAAAACAAAAAGGTTCGCTCACAATGGGCCTCATAAGCAGGCTTAAAGTCACTCAAAGGCCAATGGAGAGGGCTATGCTTGGAGTTTCCCTGCGCGATCAAATCAGGAATGAAGAGATCCGCACGAGAACCAAGGTAACCGACATAGCCCGAAGAATTGCCAAAAGTAAGTGGCGGTGGGCAGGGCACATTGCTCTCAGAACAGATGGCCGATGGGGCCGAAAAGTTCTGGAGTGGCGACCGCGTACTGGAAGACGTAAAGTTGGATGGCCTCTAACAAGGTGGACCGATGACCTTGTGAGGGCCGCAGGAGTCCGCTGGATGCGGGAAGCACAGGACCGTTCGAAGTGGCGTAACGTTTTTGGCTGAAATGATGATGATGAAACCAAAAAGACTATTTAAAACCAACCGTTTGGTATCGATAGTTGTGATTCTGACTCAACTATCACTAAACGGGCCGCTGTTATAGTCTTGCACTTGGCGTAGGCGACCGTCGTAAAACTGCATAATTGCACATAAATCCTTAAGTAATTACTTTTATATAGTTCCACAACTATTCTGCTTTATCGTACTGTTTGTCAACAAGATGTTTATGATATCACAATGTTGATATGAATTTTGTTCTCGAACAATTATTTCGTTCCATTGGCGTGGGTCTCACTAATGGCCACTGACTAATAATATATTATTAAGGTGGAAGCGCCAGGGTAGCCCCTGAAGTTCAAATTTTCTTACGTTTTTGCATGTTGTTTTGTATGTTGATTAAAATATGATTCGCGACCGTAACAAATATGGCTTTACAGAATTATAGACTTTAGTCGCCCAGTGGTCGAAATTCGACCATAATTTATTTAAAACTGAATATATTTCAAATGTATTATAATATAGCTTTCTGCACTCCTTCTCCATATAATCTTTAACTATGCCAAATTTCATTCATTTCCTTCCGCATAATTTTAAAATTAGAATTTTGCGGTCTACCTTAGCGCATTTAGCGGTCCACCTTAAACAATGGTTGGTATATAGATTCAGACTGACTTTGTTTACAGTTGGCAGTTTTAGGTTGATTTAAATTAATTGAGTGTATGTTGACTTTGACGTCGTATGCCCTTCGGGAGGAAAGGCGTGTCAGCAATTATTTTAATGTACCTAATTAAAACTATTCTGGCTTGCGGTTTGCACGGACATGGGACGTAAAAATATCGCGCACTAGATTTTCAACTCGCTGCACGCTGGTTAGTGCCGAAAGATGAAAATGACATGACTTGTCATTTTTTGACACGCTGGGATGCGCTCTGTTGGATTCCCAACACCGACCGTCTTTTTACAAAACACGATCAATCTTTAACCCGAGCCGAAACCATAGAGACAGTTTTTGTATTTCGAACTTTATGCCGAATGTGGTAAAGTTCTTTGTACAAAATTGACAACGTATACTCCGTTTGGAATAAGATGGGACATTCCAGATGAACCTCCACGGTAACCAGCTCGGTAACGGGTCCCGAAAGAACCAGGAATCACGACTTACGGACACCCTATATTGATCATGTTAATATAGTATTTCATGCTAACCATCAGATCTTATAAATGTTCGTTATTTATGAGAGTTGTATATACAACTCATAAGTAAACGCCCTTATATCTTTGATATTTAGCGCGCAAGTTTATTAAAAATCTAACGGTCTTATTCATAAAAAAGGTTATGCTCAGGCGCGGTCGCAGCCAGTCTTTGGGGGGGGGGGGGGGGGCTGGTCACAGGCAAAGACTAAGAACATGTATTGTATTTTCGAAAAATTACTATTTTAAGCTTTACGTTTACGGCTTCGGGACATGACACCCCCTCGGACCGCGCCTGTAACTGTTCGATAAACTTATAAAATATTTGATAAAATTTTGATTCATAAACGATCTATAACTAATATGACGTTTATAAATCAAAATGTTGCCATTCTAATGAAGTCATTCAACAAATTGACCAACACATCGAATCGTCAAACGAGAATGTCTGCCAACTTACCGCATAATTGTGATCATAGACATTAATACGTACTGGCAACCCTTTAATTGTCTACAGTTTCGACACTTCTGACGGGTTACTTCCTTCCCTCAAAAATGGCTGATCTTTGCATTATGCTCGTGAACGGGTGCTGCTTGTGGTGACTGGTCGTCTTGCTGACCATGATTTTGTTATTGTTGCTAATAATTACTTACCTGTTTGTTTATTTATTTTACGTCGATGGTCCTAGGTTATCATTTGTGGCCTCAAGTTGTAACTCGGGTCCGGTATCTTAAAGTACTCTTTGCTTGGGTCGTAACAGTTATGTGAACATAATCCAGCATTGGATATGTAAGATATCACGCCCAGGAGGCTTTTATTTTGGTAGGATGCTTGAGTTAAGTTTTCATTGTATTTGTTGGTATATTGGCATGGCTAGCTGACATGACAAATTATTTAAGTTCTGTGTCTCGTAATGTTGATTACTTTGCCTATGTATAGAATTAAGTCTATCTAACTAAACCACGGAAGAGAAAAAACTAAACAGACAGCTGTGCCGCTGGGGAGTTTGTTGTGTCACTTCTTCTTCCCAGCTAAAGCATTAGGAAGTGGTGAAGAGTGGGCGTTTTGGGGGACTATCTTATGTCTTTTTGACTTTCGAAAAGTGGTGATTCTCAGCCTAATTTGAATAAATGACTTTTACACAATAGGTATTATGTTGTGTGTCAATATTTGTACGTCAAATGGTCAGAAAATTGACATTTGGTGACATCAACATTTATACGTCAAATGGCATTTGGTTTGCAATCAATCAGCTGCTTTAGAGAGTCGGCCGTGTTTACATTTTACTTTTCACAAATATCACCCACACACATCGCACCTTTAGAATTATAGAGACCTAATGCGAAATTAGCCGCAACCAAAATTGGTCTCTATAATACTAATAATTCTAAATAATTTTGCTTGCGGCTAATTTCGCATTAGGTCTCTATAATTCTAAAGGTGCGACATGTAGTATGCGATTTTAAATGTGACAAATAAGATTCAAAATATTATAAACAACAAGAAAATGCCCAGATCTTAACGAACAAAACAAACTTTTTTTTAAATTTTGGTACCTATATTAATTCGAATCAATAGTCTTCAGTCCATGACACACGAATCAATGAATTGCCAAACTTAAGTGGCAGTGGGCAGGGCACATTGCTCGCAGAACAGTATGGCTGATGGGGCTGAAGTTTTCTGGAGTGGCGACCGCGTACCGGAAAACATAGAGTGGGAAGGCCCTCCCACAAGGTGAACCGATGACCTTGTGAAGGCCGCGGGAATCCGCTGGATTTGGGAAGTACAAGACCGGTCGAAATGGAGGAGCCTGGGGGAGGCCTATGTCCAGCAGTGGACGTCTTTCGGCTGAAATGATGATGTTTTTTTTTTTTTATTTTTTTTTTTTTTATTTTTTTTTTTATGATGATGATTTGTCACAAACTTATTGTGTACGAGTACAATAGACGCGGTGATATATTATCTAAAAACCGAATGCTGAAAGTTGATGCCAAATCCTGAAATTAATGGCGTAATTTGCAACATCCCGCCGAGTCAGCTGATGTGTCATATATGTCAAAATCTAGTCGAGCAGAGAGGTTGAATAAACCTTTTTAACAGTCTGTTCAACTGATTTTGACTTCTATTGCGTTGGTTGGTAGCATGATAAACGGCATCAGCAATGAACAGTTGGCATTGTAACCACTTTTATGTTTTTAATGCCATCCTTAGGCATGCATAAGCTTACGGAATTGAAATCAAAATCGGTTGAACGGACTGTAAAAAAGGTTTGTTTATATATCTAATCTTATTTCAAATGGAGTACTAGGACTGGACAAAATTGTTCGTTTTGAAGTGTAATTGATTGGAGTTAGGTTCTTATTTCAAAAACAGGCTCGATGGTTTAAATAATGCCTAAAGAAAACCTTGTTTTGTAATAAGACCGTTAGATTTGAAAATGCAGTGCGCAATAATTCCCACCGCGATATTTTTACGTTTGCGCAAACGTGGGCTCAATGTTCATATTTGGACAGGAGCGAAAGAAAACCGGTCTGTCCAAATATGTTCAGCTCAATTTGAATTGTATCAAAGGCTTCCGGCGCACACGCGCAGATTACGTGTAGGAAGTTATGCTTCATGTGCTCCTGCTACCAGCTATGTTAAAAAGGATTGACGCCCGGGTTGCCGAAGACGGCCATATTGGATTTTCTATTGGTACGAAGTTTTGACAGATGACTCATCTTTTTTTATTAATTGTTCGGCATGTATCAAAATAAGATCTGACAGAGGGGTAATTTTCGTAGTTTTAAGAAAGTTTACAGTCTGAGGGGCAGTGCTCGTAATTTTAAGAAACGTTCACAGTCGATCTCAGACCCAATCTTTCAAAAATACCTCGAGTTTCCATACATTTTTGACAAGTTTTTGACATTTGATTGTCGCCGAGATGACACTGCAACTAGATTTTGAACGTTCCTAATTACGGGAATTGGCCTTCTGATCTCAGCCTCAATCTGTCAAAAATACCTCGAGTTTCCACAAATTTTTGATATTTGGTTGTCGTCGAGATGGGACTGCGACTAGATTTTGAATGTTTTTAATTAAGAGAATTATTGGGCTTCTGGTTTCAACAGGACGGCGCGCGGCGCTACCTGTCAATCTGCCAGAGAAACAGTAAATTTTTTGAAAGAGAAAATCAACGGGTTCCATATCTCAAGTTTCGGGGATAAGACATCGCCTCAAAGATCATGTGATATAACGCCCCTTGATTATTTTTTATGGGGTTCCCTGAAATCACTGGTGTATGCGAACAAGCCAAGAACTGTCATAAAGCTAAAGAGTCACATCATGCGCGTCATCAGGTGTCATTATGCCAAGAAGTGACGGTTTTTTTTTCCTCTCGTATTCACGCTACTTACGAAGCTCAGGTGGTAATTTATATGATAATATGGTATTCCTTCCATACGTAATGTCAAAAAGTAAGCCTTTCAAAACAAGAAAATGTTATCTAACCATAAATCAGCTTATAACGTTCCCACTACTGGGACACAGGCCTCCTATCTGTGAGAGCTCTCTACCACGTGGGACCAGAGCGGGTTGGTAGATGTCATATCTCTTAAATTTTTGGTTCTAGGAAATGCCGGTTTTTACACGATGTTTTCTTTCACCATTTTGAGAGCAGTGGTAATGAAATTAAATACACAAAGTAGAGCGCCTGCCTGGGTTCGAACTCACAACCTACTACTCGTAAGTCGGGGCCGATACAACTGGGCCACCACTGCCAGCATCATTTCAGCCGAAAGACGTCCACTGCTGGACATAGGCCTCCCCCAGGCTCTTCCACTTCGACTGATCTTGTGCTTCCTACATCCAGCGGATTCCCGCAGCCTTCACAAGGTCATCTGTCCACCTTGTGGGAGGCTTCCCACTCTGCGTCTTCCGGTGCGCGATCGCCACTTCAAAACTTTTCGGCCCCATCTCCCATCTGTTCTGCGAGCAATGTGCCCTGCCCACTCCCACTTTAGTTTGGCGATTTTTCGGGCTATGTCGGTTGCCTTGGTTCTCCTTCGGATCTCTTCATTCCTGATTCGATCACTTAGGAAAAATCCGAGCATAGCCCTCTCCATTGCCCTTTGGGTGACTTTAAGCCTTCTGATAATGCCACTACCAAATTTTTGATCTAATCCTTACCTATTATAAAACAAAGTCGATTTTCGTGTTTGTACGCTTAGATCCTCCGCAACTGATTTTAATGCGGTTTCATTTGTAGATACAGTGATTCAAGAGGAAGGTTTATTATTTTATATGTACAACGACCACCGCGCGGGCGAAGCCCCTGGTAAAAGCTAGTTGTAAATAAATCAATGTTTTATTTCAACTCGAATACACCTGGTCCCGATCGAAAAACGTGTACTATTAACCATCGTTTCTGATGAATACTAGATAGACAATACTCATCATAATTAGCATTAATTGTAGGTACCACTTGACAGCATTTTTGTATCTGATAGCAAGCATTATTCACCGTTCCAAGAAACAAGTGTGTGGATCTTTTGTGCAACAATTAAAGTGCTATTGCTATCTTTACCAAAGAATCAAGAAAAAGACGGTATTAAGTAAGAGCTGTCAAATTCAGTTGAACTAAGATTTTCTGCGACGCAACTGCCTACGTCATACTAAATTCATCATGCTTAAAATTACGCGAAATTCAAAGCACTCTTCAACGCAACTACGACGAACTGAATTCATCATACTTAATTAAAATCAGACGTAATTTTTGATTGAAGGTTTCGAGAGTTCTAAAGCAATACTCTTATTTTACTTTAGGTGGTGAACAAAACTATCGGCACCAATATTACTACTAGCTTTTGCCAGCGGCTTCGCTCGCGTCGAGGTCGGAAATTATCCTTCGGGAACGTACCCCTATAAGTTTATCCAGGTTATATACTATCTGTCTGCCAGATTTCATCCAAATCCGTTCAGTAGTTTTTGCGTGAAAGAGTAACAAACACCCATCCATCCATCCATACTCACAAACTTTCACATTTTAATTATTAGTAGGATTAATTATAACCCCTTCGTTCATGTGCATGACGCATTTGGCAAGGGTCTGGAGGGTGTGATCAGGTAGACACTGGTCATCAACTATGCATAAGAAAACGACGCCGTCTCGATGAATTTTGTATGCACATCGATCGATTGGGAATAGTCTGGCTATTTTAGTAAACGTTCATTTAATGTGCTTGACGCATGTGCCGAAGGGGGTTGTGGGGGGTGTGATGTGGAGCCACTGTTATATGCTTATAGCAATGCATATAGCATAATGCAGCTATTTTTAGAAAAAACCGATAAATGCTCTGTTCTGTGGGCACCCCTCTATTCCCCGCCCCGTCTAGTCGTGAGGGTAATATCCGGTGGAAAATGCAGTACCTATTGCATAATAATATGAGCAGTTATTTATGTATAAGACTGAATAGTTAAGCTACTGAGGAAATACATTGCCGTGTAATCGTTATCAGTAAATATTGCACTCGTATCACCTTCCTAGATGTCATTCATGAAGGGATTTATATGATTATATCTGCTTATTGATATGGTTGTAATGTAAATATGCCGTTCTCGTTTTAGTTTTTAATCTGTTTTAGGCATTCGAGAGATCCTGTGGGAGGTAATTAGTTTATTATCGAAATCAAGAGTAATTTATTCAAATTAGGCTGCGATTTAGCAGTTTTCGAACGTCTAAATTACTTACAACAGCTCTCCAAAACCCCCGCCCTTCACCACTTTCTAGCACTTCCACTTTAGCTGGGAAGCAACAACCTTCCAAGCAGCACAGCTATCTGTTTATGTTGTTAGATAATAGGTTTGCAAAGTAATTGACATTACGAGACATAGAACATTTGCCATATGCCAGCTATCCACGCCAATTTACCAAGATTACCAACAAATACATTGAAAAGAATGCCTAGCTTATTAGTTTATTAATAAAATCAAAAGTCATTTATTAAAATTAGGCTGAGATTCAACACTTTTATGTAGTCAAAATTACACAAGACAGTCCCCCTTCACCACTTCCTAGTGCTTTAGCTGGGAAGAAGAAGTGGTTCAAAAAACTCCCTAGCAGCACAGCTGTCTGTTCAGTTTCAAAAACTTGAATCTATGTAATAGTAGGTATGCAAAGTAATTAACGTTACGAGACACAGAACATTTAATTTAATTATTTGCCATATGCCAGCTACGCCAATATACCAACAAATACAATGAAAACTATACGCAAACAAACACTAAAAATTTAAACTAAGCTTAGTACCTGAATAAAAGCGTCCAGATCCAGGCATAAGGGCGTGTCCTCTTACATGACGTAATTAGCGAGTATCTTCAGTTTGAAGGACAAAAAAAAACTCAAAGCATTTATTTCAATTAAATCATTTAAAGGCACTTTTGAATTGTCAAAAAGTCGATCAGTTGGAAAGTTGAAGCTAGTTGCCCATTCGAAAACGTAGATCTATATGGAGAAGAATGGGCAAGAAACTCGGACACTCTTTTAAATCAAGTTGGATATTACAAAATCTTGGGAACATTATTCTTGTTGCTTTATGTGAGAATAATGTAAAAAAAATAATAAACAATTCTAAATACAAGATTAAAAATAAGCCCTGGAAGTTAGGAGATGACCAGTCTCAACCGACATCGCCCGTTCACGAACTTGACGCGTGGATCAGCGCCATCCAGCTCAACCATTTTGTAGGGAACCGAATGATCAACACGCGCCACCATCAGTGAGACATTTAAGTGAGCATGACTTATTTATAAAAACTTATGAAAACAATCCATTCGTTACAGAAGAAAATAACTTTGTTAATGAACACCGATCAGACTGTATACGGGAGTTGTGGCGCGGCTTGGGAGAAGCCTAAGTCCAGTTGTAGATTGACTGAGTACATTACGATAATCAGCCTATAATGTTCCCACTGCTGGGACACAGGCCTCCTCTCGGTGAGAGGGAATGGGCCCGTAATCTTCTACGCGGGCCCAGTGCGGGTTGGTAGAAGTCACATGTCTTCGAATTGTTGGTTCTAGGTCATTCCGGTTTCCTCACGATGTTTTCCTTCACCGTTTTGAGAGCAGTGGTGATAAAATAATTTTCATAAAGTAAAGCGCCGTGGGTTCGAACCTACGATCTGCAACCAGTAAGTCGGGGCCGTTAATATTGGGCCACGACTGCAAGGTGCATATTGATTCATTAAAATACCTACGATTACACATAGGACTACACGGTGCATCATTGCTTCAGTGGTTGCAAGTGCTTACTGCTGCGCATGACGTTTTGCGTTAGATTCCCAGGTCGGTCAAATTGTTAAAAGCAGCCCAGAGTCTGAATTTGTGGCAGGTTGATGGAATTAAGCTGGCCCGTTTTTAGGAAAGCTTACAGTTAATACAATACGATATCCAGTACAATGTGTAAACGATGGCCAATTACAAGCTTCCACTGATGATTATTGTGAGTAATATTGACAAACACACGAAAACAGCAATGAGAAATACGCAATTGAAATGGTACACTCAAAAAAAATATTAATAAAGAGAAACAAAAAGGTTATACATCGAAAACACAATTATTCAAACTCTGCTTTACTTTCTTAATACTAATAGTAAATAAATCCTAGTCGACATCCTGACACACCATATTAAAAGTACGACAAGCTCTTATCACATACGATTTCTGTCTGTTGATAGTTCTGACATGAGGCACATGGAGAAGGTACACGAATCCCGATCTTGCCCACCAACTCTGGGACGTCATCAGATCCGTTTATAACACTAAATAAGAAAGCAAGATCTGCAATTTTCCTTCGCTCGTGTAGAGGCAGAATATGGAATGTTTACACCGACTTATATAATTCGGGACATAGGTATTTGAGCGATATTGAGTGATATTGATATTTCATGGGACTTAAACATATCTGGCGGAATATACCTATATAAGTCATCATCATCATTTTAGCCGAAAAAAATACAGTGTTAGACATAAGTCTCCCTCAAGTCTCGCAACTTCAACCAGTTCTGTGGTTCCCGAATCCAGCAGATTCCTGCGGCCTTCCAATTCTACGTCTTCCGATACGTAATCGTCACTCCAGAACCTTGTGGACCCTTCGGACATCTAGTCTGCGAGAAATGCTCACTGCCACTTAAATGTGGCAATTCTTCGAGCTATTTTGGTTCCCTGGGTTCTCCTACGCATCATAGGGAAACTCCAAGCATAGCTCTCTCCTTCGAATGACTTTTAACCTTCTTATAAGACCTACAGGCGTGTTATGTAGGTATGTTATTTATATTATAGTTGTTGTGAACCCTACCCAAGTAAATGACATGTACTTGTTCGTATTTGTAACGTTAGGTGACATGAGATATGCCACCGGACGTTCACTAAGGATTCACACTTGACTGACTATCTGAACTCCCTTTCCCTCGGGTTGCGCAATGCCACGTTATTGTTAATATATCTACTGCCATAGGCCCGTCGTCTACGACGCTAGTCAGAACTGACAAATAAGAGTATGTTTGTTTGTTTATTAGAACGCGCTAATCTCTGGAACTACCAGTAAGATTTCATAAAAACCTGTTTGAATTTGATAGCCTAATGCTTGAGGAAAGCTATAGTCTACTTACCATCACGCTAGGACAATTAGGAGCCGAACAAAAACAAAAAGAGTCTGAAAGAATGCTGACCAAACACGGTGTTATAGCGCGGCTAGGCGATGTGACGCGACGTAAACAAGAAATTTCACGCGGTCGACGTCGCAAAAGTCTGCTACTGCAAATTTCATGCGGTCGATGTCGCGAAAGTCTGCTACTGCTAATTTCATGCGGTCGAAGTCGCGAAAGTCTGCTACTGCAAATTTCAAGCAGTCGAAGTCGCGAAAGTCTGCTATTGCAAATTTTAGGCGGTCGATGCTGCGAAAGTCTGCTACTGCAAATTTCAGGCGGTCGATGTCGCGAAAGTCTGCTACTGCAAATTTCATGCGGTCGATGTCGCGAAAGTGTGCTACTGCAAATTTCATGTGGTCGAAGTCGCGAAAGTTTGCTACTGCAAATTTCATGCGGTTGAAGTCGCGAAAGCCTGCTACTGCTAATTTCACGCGGCTGAATTCGCGAAAGCAAATTATAAAATGTTTTATATTGTATTGTAAGATAATTGTAATGTGTCTCGTTGCCAACGAGTCGTTGGTAATCCTAAAATAAATAAACTAATTAATTGGTTACGCTGCGTCGTACACTGCGCTTTGTTCAAAGGACTAATTGTATCAGCACAGTTTTTCCAGAATATCATCGAAACCGATAGCGCGCGACTAGCATGATCGGATCGCTAGTGATTAGTAACTAGTGCGCTATTAACTAGTTCGTCATTGTTTGGGTCGTGTACGAACCGCCTTTGAAATACAAGAGCTGTGACATTCTGGTTCATTGGTGATTTGAGTCCGTAACTGGTTACTTGTTATTTTGAGTAGCGTCGTGGACGACAGACCTTAGTCTTGAGACTGACTTCTATCGGTTTCTGCTCTAGTTTAAATACTGAGCTCATTGCTCGACCTTGACCGAAATGGCTACATTATTAGTAACTATTATTTCGAAAGGAAGTTGTTTTAATTATTATAATTCTAGTGATACACATTAGTTACCGTCGCGGATCTTATTTTAATCAACATACAACGTAACACCCAATAATGATCGACTGGTATCGGTTTCAGCTCTAGATGAATACCTACTCATTGCTCGAATTAGCAAAATTATTAGCTACTGTTATTACAAAAGGAAGTTGTATTAAGGATTATAATATTAGAAAAATACACATTTGTGCGACCGTATCGCATATCATATGTTCGTTTCGTAATCATCATAACGTAAGAAAATTTGATTTTCGCGAGCTACCGTACCGTAGCCTTAACTAGTTTTTTTTTATTGTTTGGGTCGTGTACGGACCGCCATTTGATATACTGAGCTGCGACAATCTGCCTACTCATTGGGGTCTCATTCTTGTTTGAATTTCTACGACGTGCCTTAGGTATTCTTGAGACCGACCGCTATTGGTTTCTGCTCTAGTTTGACTACTGAGTTCAATGCTCGACCTTGACCGAAATTGGCGGTATTAGCGACTATTATTTCGAAGGTGTTAATTTAAACATACAAAGTGGAACAATACAACAATAAATTAAACTGCGTTTAGCTAGTGACGTTCCCAGTCTGCATACAAACACGACCAAATGTATACAATAGAGTTGTAGTTGCTATGCTTAATATTATTCGTGAATTGTTCTAATATGGATATGCTGGCCTCTACACAGAGGGAATTTCTTTGATAGTTTTTCAACTTTGTTTCAAAAGTATAAGGTTCATGTTCAATTGGGAAAATTTGACAGTTTGGGGTAGCTTGATGTGCTGACGTCTGTACATATTGTCTGAAATAAAAGTTATATCTTTTATCTATATATTAACTAGCTGACCCGGCGAACTTCGTACCGCCTAACAGTCAGTGAATTTCATGTAAACTTTTAGCTAAACGTAATTAAGGATTTTACTAACGTAATCAAAATGTCAATAAAAGTACAGAAATCAAGTATTTCAATGACGTGTTAGCAAGACATTTGCTTTATTAGAGCTATATGGTTTTTGCTGCATGGGTTGCACTTGGGTTGATTCTCTTCAGTGAAGCACCTTATGAATTATACTACAATTTTACAAATAAAGCGGGTGGTTTGCCGACACGTGAACATGCCACATACGATAATTGACCATGAGAAAAACTCGCATTTTCTAGATTTGTTAATCGTCATGACGAAAGCAAGATGAATCGGAAATTTAATTCGTTTAAATTCAAAGGGCATGTCGGTTGGGATCATCGGAAGAATGAGAACTTCCTCACCTTTGAATTTTCCTTTGAGTATCGTCGCGTGAATCACATTGATCATCAGTTTTCATTATAGTTTTGTTTGGTCTAGATTTCGAAGCATGAATACTTCCGAACCAACCTTCAGTTATAAATTGTGCAATGGTAAGCCAGGCACATCCAAGGAGTTTCAATAGATTTGAATTAATGCAGAGTACCAACGATTTGATTCTGTTGTTGAAGTTTATGTAAGTCATCTACATCTTTGTTCTTAGCCGCCAAAATAAGTCACTCAACCATTTGTTATTTTTGTGGTTAGCAATGATATTCAGGCATAGAGCTCATCTTTCTATGAGACGAAATTCGGGGGAAATGAATGAAATCCACTCAACTTGTCGACGGGAACACAGCGATTACCGATAGTCAGCAATTGCTTGGAGAAATGTTCAGCAGATGGATCTTTCAGCAACGCAATTCTCATGTTTACTGCTAGCTGAAGTTTATTCATATAGCGTCACAGATTTGATGATTCAGGTCAAGCGTTTATTTCATCGGCAGCAGTCGATCTTGGAATGACTGGTTGTATTCGGCGGAAATGGACAGTAAAATCGTTGCGTCTCCAAAATATCTCTAGTCATTGCGCAGATCTTTCAATATTAGGTAAAGTACTTCCAATGGGCCCCAAACTGCCCCATTGGTCTCATGGTTGCAAGCGCGACAGCTGAGGGTGGGGTTTTGGGTTTGATGCTCAGGTCGGACAAAGTGTTATTGTGTTTTTCTTTACCTATGAATATCTCAGTAACATACCGGAATTTCGAAGTTGGCGGTGTGATACCCGGGGCCTCGGAATGGTCCTGCGCCTGATCTTCCTGCGGCCGTGACGGATTGCGTGCCTCAATGAGTATAATTTTCAAGCAAATTGAGCTCTTGACATGCAAGAAATTTGGGTACACGATACCATTAACAGTTCGTAGTGATTCAAATGATGTTGTCCCACGCACATTCACCAGCAGCAACCAAAAATAGCAGCATTCATCATTCTTCGAATCAACTGTGTAAATACGACTAGGAGCATTAGTAGAACGCACATCCGTATGACCAGGAACCGCGTCGAGTTGCTTTCGACGCCGACGTTGAAATTTCTTCGATAAAGCTTTCCAAGGGTAATAATGTGGCATCTCCCAGTTAAAGTGTTCGGTGGGCCAAGCCATGTTGCCACCGCGCCGCGCCTCGGCGCGGCGGCGTGCCGATAATGACGCGTTGATAGCGAAGCCTGCGCATGCAGATCGCGCGCAAGGTCGTGTGTTGGGTTCGATTCCCAACAGCCAACGTTCATGCAACTGAATCCCTTTGGCAAATCGAAAATAAAGCAAAAACGTTGTACCCCCTTTTACTAAAATTACGTGGACGTAGGATTACGAAATATGGCACACTTAAAAGTTTAAGTTTTCGGTTTTACAAAAAAAAATCAGCTGTTTCATAGAAAAGTGCAATACCTTCGCGGTCAAAATGTATGGAACAGTTGTTTTTATTTTTGTATAATCGACGAAAAATTTCTTCGCTGGGGGTCTAAAATGGTATGCTGAATTCATGGTTAAAGTTTGCGCACTAAATAAAAACTTTTCGTGTATATTAGAATATAAAAAAGAGTACCTTACCGGTATCCGTTAAAGTTATATTATTTTGTTTTCAAAATGTATTTTCTCATGTTCCTAAAACCTGGTATTTTTTTTATTTATTCTCACGGGTGTAAACCAAGGTGAGAAATTAAGTTTGAGTAGATTAGGTGTTTTGTACTGCATTGAAGTTATTGTCTAAATCTAATTGTAGGAATTTCCGAACTATGCGACATGTGTTTGATATAGCTGCTTTCTGCAATGTTAGATATGTACAATATATTATTGAAATTAAATGAAGTGCAATCTTTTCAGGCGAAACTGTCAAGCTCGTGGAAAGCGCAAGCCCTGTTCAAGAAGTTCGACGCGCGAGCCAACCACAAAGTATACGCCAAGGGACGGGCGTGCGCGGGGAAAGTCCTCATCATCGGTTCGGGCCCCTGCGGCCTCAGAGCAGCTATAGAATGCCAACTACTGGGCGCCAAAGTCGTAAGTATATTGATTGATTGATTTGATTGGTTATTAAAGGTTTTCATTAAGAGGGAAGTGGCCATAACTTTTCATTAGATAGTCATTCAATGGAATTCAATGAACTTAGAGGTTTGTATTGATGATTTTAATCCTTATAATTCAGTAAAGCCACATTTGTTACGGTCAGGAATCGGCCATAACTTTTCATTAGATAGTCATTCAATGGAATTCAATGAACTTAGAGGTTTGTATTGATGATTTTAATCCTTATAATTCAGTAAAGCCACATTTGTTACGGTCAGGAATCATAATTTTGATCAACATACACCGTGACACTGACCTGCAAATTGCAAAAAATGGAAGGAAATGTTATTTTCGCGGCTAGTTAAACTCAAGTTAACAAAAAAATCTTATTCTAAATGTTAACTAACATAATCCAAGTAACGTTAATACGATAAATCACCTATTTTAACCTCTTCTCCACCTATTTTGACTGCCTCGTTAGTGGACGCAAGCGCTACTGCTGAGCAGGTTGTCCTAGGTTTGACTCCTAGGTCGGGCAAGGTGTTATTGGATTTTTCGATCTGGAATTTCTCAGTATCAGTTCTGTTTTTTTTTTGTTTTGTTGGGAAGTCTTCAAATATCTTCTCCCGCTCTGTGTGACATATCCCTCCCGCGGTATCTCTTACGAACAACCCGCACTCGTGGCAGGCATCGGCCCTTGCGGACCCCACCAGTTGTTGCTGACATATCTTTTAGGCGCGCGTGAAACGAAACGCGCCGTGCGTCGACCCGGGCTTGGTCCTTACCGGACAGCGAGCTACCCATTACTAGGGATTCCCGATGCCCAGGGCGTTTCCTGCGGCGACTAGGGCCATGAGGGCGCATATACTGCCTCTCCCTCACGTGCGCGACCTCCCTCTTCGCGAGCATTACTGCTTCGCAGAAGGAGGTGAGGACGCCATGGCCCCTCTCAATCCACTCCTCAAAGAGGGGCTTACCGCCGCAATTGTGGCGTGTCCAAGCAGCCCTGAGTCTAGATTTGTGCACGATTGATGGCAATAGGCTCGCTCCATTTCATGGGACTTAAACATAAGTGACGAAATGTGGGTGTACTATGGTACACCTCTGCCCAAGCCTTCGGGGAAACAAGGCGTGATGTTATGCTATGTATGACTGTTAATGTGACTACTACATAATTTTATAGATGACTAGCTTTTGCCCGCGACTTCATACGCGTGGACTTTAGAATCAAGTAGATAATCATTTTTTTTAATAATATATAGCCTATTTTTTAAGTTAGACCTCTCGGAATACATCATTGAAAACTGCATTCAATTCCATGCAGTGGTTTTTGCGTGATGCGGTAACAAACATACAGAGAGACAAAAATTCTAAAAACCGTTGTTTTGGCTTCTGTTGCTCTAATAAAGACCCCCCATACAATTTTTTCTTCAATATCTTTAATGTATAGACATCGGCCTGTTACAATTTTATTATATGTATAGATAACAATAGATAATGACGCATTCAGACAATCTGCTACTGAATTAAAATTCCCACAGCTGGGCCATTCTGCATTCAGTCTGTCCTTGGATATGAAATCGTCTAAATCATATGACATACATACAATGTACTTTTCTAAAACCTCCAGGCATACCTCCATTCACACAGGGCTCATAAAACTGTACTGTTCTGTAGGTTTATCAAACATATTTTATTTAAATTTAAGCTACTCAGCACCCTAATTGCGTAACGCACGATTAATCATAATCTGAATAATTTTAAAACAGATTGCTAATCCATTGCTTCGTATGTTCGAAAAATGTGTCTGCTCAACAACGTAAATAACGCAATGAATAGTGTTGAACTGTCAAAATGAATCAAATTACGATTGATCGTGTGTTATGCAATAAGGGTGCTGGTCCCCATTTTGTATTATTTAAAAAATAATAAATTATGGTCGCAATTAATGTATCAAGTTATTAGTATATTGCTAATATGAGAGCTCTTGGCTAAATAATAACAGCTGTACGGGTCGATCGAAGGTTAACTACGCTTGCCGCAGTCAGTTAGTGGACGGGTGACCTTTTGGCCGAAGCACTGATCAGTCTCGATATGTTATCATATCGAGACTAATCCGTGCCTCGGTCTGGGCTGTTATTTGTAAATCTTTGACAGTCGTTACGGGTCGTCAGAAGTCCGAAAGTTTGGCAACCAGTTGTACCAATGGCTATCGTATTACCCAGTAACGGGGTGGAGCGACTGTTTCATGTAAAATACTGGTATTTAGCTGTATCCGGTTAGACTGGAAGTCGATCCCAACATGGGAAAAGGCTAGGCAGATTGAGTTTGTTAATACATATATTTGTAATCTTTCTCCTCCTTCTCCGATTGCATGCCACTGAGTTTCAAATGGACCAGAGTTCTCTCTCTCTCTCTTCTTCAACCCTAGGCCATCCAATGCTGAGTGTAGGTCTTTTCCAAATGTCTTCACTTTTAGTGGTTTTGTGTCATGGCTATCCAGTTTCTTCCGGCCACTTTAATGAGATCGTCTGTCCACCTAGTCGGTTATCATAGTTCCATAGTTCTCATATAGTTGCAAATGGACCATAGTTGTCATCTAGTTTCAAATGGACCATAGTTCTCATCTAGTTGCAAATGGACCATAGTTCTCATCTAGTTTCAAATGGACCATAGGTCTCATCTAGTTTCAAATGGACCATAGTTCTCATCTAGTTTCAAATGGACCATAGTTCTCATCTAGTTTCAAATGGACCATAGTTCTCATCTCGTTTCAAATGGACCATAGTTCTCATCTAGTTTCAAATAGACCATAGTTCTCATATAGTTTCAAATGGACCATAGTTCTCATCTAGTTTCAAATGGACCATAGTTCTCATCTCGTTTCAAATGGACCATAGTTCTCATCTAGTTTCAAATGGACCATAGTTCTCATCTAGTTTCAAATGGACCATAGTTCTCATCTAGTTTCAAATAGACCATAGTTCTCATCTAGATTCAAATGGACCATAGTTCTAATGTAGTTTCAAATGGACCATAGTTCTCATCTCGTTTCAAATGGACCATAGTTCTCATCTAGATTCAAATGGACCATAGTTCTCATCTAGTTTCAAATAGACCATAGTTCTCATCTAGATTCAAATGGACTATAGTTCTAATGTAGTTTCAAATGGACCATAGTTCTCATCTAGTTTCAAATAGACCATAGTTCTCATCTAGATTCAAATGGACCATAGTTCTAATGTAGTTTCAAATGGACCATAGTTCTCATCTCGTTTCAAATGGACCATAGTTCTCATCTAGATTCAAATGGACCATAGTTCTCATCTAGTTTCAAATAGACCATAGTTCTCATCTAGATTCAAATGGACTATAGTTCTAATGTAGTTTCAAGTGGACCATAGTTCTCATCTCGTTTCAAATGGACCATTGTTCTCATCTAGTTTCAAATGGACCATAGTTCTTATCTAGTTTCAAATGGACCCTAGTTCTCATCTAGTTTACCCATTGCTGCGCACCAGCCTCCTTTTTATGAGAGATATATAATATGGTGAATTCATATGGTTACAGTTTACGCGGCCATGTCCCTGCCACCCTGTATTTCTAAACTTCTTTATAGTTTAGCTGATACACGAATGTTTAACAATACACTGATGTAATTACTAAAAACAAAACGAAACTTACTTAAACAATGGCATAATTGTTTTGAGTATTGGATGGCGTCCATTCGGTCACCTTACCGATCGCAGTTGAGTTTCTGCAAGAGAACAGATCGAACAAATTATTATGTACTTACCGTCGTTTATAGGAAAAGTGAATATAATTGTCAATTACTTAAAAGAAACATTCATTTATTTGATAATTAATTTGGTTTTAAATACTACGACACGTAAAAATATTGTAGTTATTAACACATCATGTCTGTGAGTAAGCGGGTGAGTTTATTACATAATAAAGCAAAATTATATTGCCATTGCTCCCATGTGCCTTAATGGATGTAAGGCCCAGGTCACAAAGTGGCTATTGACATTGAATTATGATAAGACTGAAGATTAACTGAGTATATCAATCGCTTAACTGAATGCAGTGAATAAGGTAATATTTGTAACTATAGGAGAGGAAGCTGGCACCCTAAACACAAGTTAAATCTTACATTGGGTGCAAGAGTTCATCGAAAACACTCTTTCTCTTAGTTGTAACGCTGCATAGTATTTATATAGTTGTTTTTTTTTTTGTACAACTGAAGGTCACAAAAAAACTTTTTTTTATATTATGAGACTTATTAAATGTGTTAATAACCGCCTAGGAACGCAAAAAAACAGGTGAAAACTGCGTATAGTCACAGAAATACTCCTTGCAAAAAAAAAATGTTTGAAAAATATTCATGGGCCTTATACGTGGTAGCAGGGACATCGACGCGCAAAAGGAAACCATGAATCCAGCACTTTATTCTAGACACGCTAGCATCGAAAACTTTCGTCGGTTATCAAAAAAAAAACTCAGCTGTTTCATAGAAAACTGCAATACCGTCCGGTCAAAATGGTAGAGCTATTATGGCAGATTTTTTTTTTTTGCTGAATCATGTACTGAATCCGTGCTAACAGGATATGCGTCGATTTCTTTGTCACCCTGTATGGAAATATAATAATGTAATGTAATGCACCGATCCCAGCGTGCTTTGACCAGACTCGATTAATCGAATGAACACTAGTCCCTGGAGAGCCTCATGCTTCATGGTGTTACAGAGGCCATTGCATATCAAGAAGTAGACCGGGGGGCACTGTAATGGTCGACGTGCCCTTAGGATAGGAAAGGATTGCGAGCCTACCGGATATGCATCTTTGAGTAAGCATTGGACTAGTGGAGAGACGGGTGGTATTTTCACGACGTCGCCGGCATGTTGATTCAGATCGAGCTTCTTGGGTAGGTTCAACTGTTTTCTTAGCAAAGAGCTATGCCGTTGCTTCGCTATGTACTTGTGTTGTTGTTTTCATAGTCGTCTTCTGAGTTCTCCCTGCTATCAGTTTCTGGTTTTTTGTAGATATCGCTAGCCGCTTTCTTGATCTTGTTTCTGTCTCCAGCCATGTCCTTCCAAAACGTGATTCCCATGTCGAAATATTTCATGTACTGTTTTAGGTTGTCGTTCCATGTGTAAATGGGTCGTCCGACCTTCTTAGATTTAACCTTATGCTGCATTGCTGCATGCAATAGGTGTGGTTTATTCCGTCTGAAAACGTGTGCTATGTAGCATTTCCTGTAATTCTTGATTCGTTTTGTTATGGTTTTTCCGTCAAGATTTGGTGCATTTTCTTACTTCTTGGTTTATTTCTGCAGGCTTAGCATGACGTTTTCTATTTCTACGAAGAATAGACAGTGCTTTTTCATATCAAGGTGACATTTCATTTCTCCATTTTTGACATCGCACCGTAGATATCCTACTACAATCTGTCATTTTGTCTTTCGTTTCTAACGATCTTTGTCTATGTCCTTAAAAATGTAGATTATTTCAGAAGAATATTTCGTCCCAAACTGTCAAAATCACACTGACAACAAACTTTCTAGTCGACGGCCGCAAAGTATAGACGATTATCTACAAAATCATGATTCGTTTAGAACGCATAACTGTGATAATTAATTGAAAAACTTAGCTATCTTCTCCTATTGTACATTATGTAGTTAATAGTCATGTCTATTCTTCCGTCGACAAATCGGTGCTCGTACTAAGCCTGCTGGCGAGGTTAATCAAGTTTCTCATGGTAACTCGTAGATATCTTCTGGGTCTTGATCTGTTCGCCTTGGTGAGGGTCGATACTTTTAAGCCATATATCATACCAGGTACGATAACCATTCGAAACAAAAAGTCTAGCTAACTTCCAGTCCATCTTTGAGTTTAGTATGAATGGTAGTAATGATTTGGCGTTTCTCGTGGCCTGTTGGCATCGTTTGGCATTGTGGTTTTTCTGCTTAATACGGATGTTATGTATGTGCTTAGGTATTTGATTTCGTCCACTGTTGGTATACTTATTCCGTTGAGGTTCTTTTCTCAGGTCACAGGTCTTTTCCCATGCCTACCTCTAGGTAACTGACATCGCGTCGGTATTACTTTTACTGTTAACTAGTTCAATTTTGGCTTACTTTCTTAATAGAATTGTATGACCCTGGTGTGGGTTACCCGCTTTTCTTGAGGGGTGCTATTCGAAGTGTGTGGAGATGCATGTTCCTGAGTTTATCCCTGTTTCCTGTAGGTTGGCTATATGATTGCCGCTACGTGAAGGTACAGCGTCTATTTGATTTTCTTTCTTTGGCTGGTGTCGAGGCGTCGCGAACGTTTCAAGTTGCAATGCACAGGCCTGGGCAAGTGTGCTTGCTTGGGAGAGGTCAGATTTCTAAGTGTTGTGTATCTAGTTTCATTCACGAATACGTCTGATAACTGCGTGACTAGTGTTGATTCGTGTTGTTCACACGGTGTTAATGAGTTAACTTGTTGGGGGCTGTTCGTTAGAGGCTGGGGTTTCGTGGGCTTTTCTTGCTCTCGTGGCTCTCGTGTGTTGTACCGGTTACCTAAAGGTTTGGTATTTTGTGGTGTTTTAACGTTGTACTTAGGATCCACATCCTAAGTACAGTCAGCGTCAATTATATCGGGACGAACAGACTGTTCAAAATGATCTAAACAACTATGAAAATTCAATATTAACTCAATGACACAAGGAATGTTTCAGAATGAAGACAATACAGAAAAAATGTCATTCTGGCAAGAACTTTATCCAATTGAGATAAAGTTTAATTTTCTTAGTTGTTGAGATCATTTTGAACAGTCTGTTCGTCCCGATATTTTTGACGCTGACTGTACAACGTTAAAACACCCGTCAACAGCCACCTGTTGACGGGTACTGGTTCGTCAATAGGTGAATACCCCTGTGCGTTCTGTGCACATGCACATTTACGAGATAGTATTCGGACACAAGTATGATGACTTCTTCGCGCCCCCCCCCCCCCCCCTCCAGAATGTTACATAAAATTGTGTGGTTATTTTTCTCTATACTTTGTTCCTGGAAGAGAATGCTGTTGGGGAGAAAATCATGTACATTATTTAGGAGTGCTAGGCGAATTCTATTATTATGTCGATGTTTCAAGGCATACGCAGCGAGGTCTTGACGAACATTTCCTGATCTAATGTGGAGCCCATTAAATTATTGTTTTTTTTGGCGGGCTACCGCACTGGTATGGCCCCACTTGAACTCATCCTGTATGGAAAGATAATAAAGAGAAAATTCGTTTATTGACATAACAGCGAAAAGAACACCTCAAAACTAAACACTAAAACAAAAAACAATGACTATAATGCCAAAAGAGCCTCTGCTCAACATAATGTTAGATGACACACAAGGACTACTATTTTTTTTTGAAGGTGGGCCTTCATCATGTAACTTCTCCCGCTCTGGGTGGAGCAGGAGGGCGTGTCAGACTTTTTCTAACTAATACCCACCGTGTGTGTTGCCTTTGTGCCAGGGGCCACGGTATGTCTTTCGAACAACCAGCACCCCTACCTATAAATTGCGAGAAACGTAACAAAATTTGAATGTCGCGGGTTACCCTGGCGTTTCCCCCTTAATTTTATAGTAAAATTGTAATATTGTGCCAAAATTATGTACGTGGATGATTAGGTATAGAAAGTAGTTAATTCAGTTCCTGTTGTATGGTTTTAACTGTCTAGGTCGAATACTTTTGTTAAAGTATTAAGGATCGTTCCATCCACGATGACGCGCCAATCTCTGCCCCTTTCCCTCGTTTTTGATCGCTCTCAGTACAAGTGTCAAAGAGTGGAGCGCGTCTTCATGGATGAAACTATCTATAACTACCAAATAAAATATCATTGGCTCTTCAATAAAATAGTTTAAAGAAAAATTATATTTAATAAAGAATTTTGGAATATTAAAGAAACAAAAAGAAAAACGGCTTTTCTCAATCCCATGGAGTTACACCCGGTTACTGCAAGCCTCGCTAACCCCTCTCGTAATGCGGATCCACGCTAGACACTATGGCTTTTTAATTGTATCTGTAATTACAGGACTCAATCTGTTAATAATAGGTCTTTACCTATGAAATTGCCGTTTTGTATGAAAAAATTTAAGCGAATTTTTTTCATGTATTTTTTATTTGTATTAATCGAAGTAATCACCCATGCAATCAATGCATCTTTGCCATCGCAGTGGCAGTTTATTGATGCCCTTCTTAAAGAAATCAGCTGGACGGGAGGCAACAAATTCTTCAAAGGCATTTTGTACTGCCTCTCGGGTATTGAATTTTTTTCCCGCCAAGAAGTTATCCAAATTCTGGAAAAAGTAGTAGTCTGTAGGCGCAAGGTCTGGTGAGTAGGGCGGATGACGGAGAGCTTCCAACCCCAGTTCTTGCAACTTGGAGACCGTCTGCTGTGCAGTATGAGGTCGCGCGTTGTCGTGTAGGAGCAGCGGAGACGAGCGATTGACCAATGCTGGTTGGAGATGTGCCAGCTTCTCCATCATTGTGTTCAGTTCTTCACAGTACACATCTGCAGTAATGCTCACCCCGTTTGGTAAGAAGCTGTGATGAATCACACCGGCGCTAGACCACCAAACAGTGACCATCACTTTTCTAGGGGTAAGTTTTCGTTTAGGGCATTGTTTAGGTGCTGAACCAGGATCCAACCAACTTGCTGAGCGCTTGCGGTTATCAAACAGAATCCATTTTTCATCGCAGGTAACAATGCGGTTCAAAATTCCTTCATTTGTGTGTCTGTTGAGCAGTGCAAGGCACGTCTCGACGCGTACTTCGCGCTGACGATCATTGAGTTCGTGGGGCACCCATTTGTCAAGCTTTTTTACCTTGCCAATTTGACGCAAATGGACCAATATTGTTTTGACGCTAACGTCGAAAGCTGCTGCTAATTCAGCCGTAGATTGTGTATCATCAGCTTCCACAATCGCCTTTAATTCGTCATTGTCGACCAAAGTCTTCGGACGACCGCGAGGTTCATTTTTCAGGTCGAAATTTCCAGAACGGAAGCGAGCAAACCAATAACAGGTGGTGCGTTGGTTTGTAGTGTTAGCTCCGTAAACGTCGTTGATGTTGCGTGCCGCTTGTGCCGCGTTGCTGCCACGACGGTACTCATATTCCATAATTACTCGAATTTTTAACGTATCCATGATGACGAAAAAGATTGAAATGCGATGAAAATGTAACACTAATCAATAAACAAATGACTACTTTGGGAAAAAAAAATCCATGTTTTTAAAATAAAATTAATTTGAAATTAGAATTCTTACCCAAACAAAAATTATTTTGATTTGAAATGGCCAGTACTGCAAAACGGCAATTTCATAGGTAAAGACCTAATATTTCCTATAACCGTTTTCCTCAGGTGGTGATCGAGAAACGCGACCGTATGTCCCGCAACAATGTGCTGCACTTATGGCCCTTCGTCATCCAGGACCTGCGGGCCCTCGGAGCCAAGAAGTTCTTCGGCAAGTTCTGTGCCGGCTCCATAGACCACATCAGCATCCGGCAGCTACAGTGTATTCTTATGAAGGTGAGGCTGTAAGATTTTGAACTTTAAGTCCCTTGTTTAGGGTTCTCTTTCCATTTGTGGCCCAGTGGTATCGGCCTCGACTTACGAGTTGTGAGTTCGAACCGAGGCAGGCGCTTTACTTTGTGTAAATTATTTTATCATCACTGCTCTCAAAACGGTGAAGGAAAACATCGTGAAGAAACCGGCATGTCCTAGAACTAAAAATTCGAAGACATGTGACATCTACCAACCCGCACTGGGCTCACGTGGTAGATTATAGCCCACTCCCTCTCACAGAGAGGAGGCCTGTGTCCCAGCAGTGGGAACATTACAAGCCTGTGGATGATGAAACCTGTGGAAATGGAACCATAACCATCCATAATCAGCCGATTATGGATGGTTATGCTTCCATTTTTACTCAATATCTATGCAATGTGTAACATTATTTGAGCAAGACCTCATACACCCCAATTAGAGTATTGCGTTAAAGTAAAATACAATGACTAAAACTACTTTTTTTTTAAAGTCACCAATAATTATTAAGAAAATAGCGTTATCCCCAGCATTAATTTATACATTCAAAATTGTGTCTTACTGCCTTGAAATAAGATTTGATTTTCTTTGGGTCAATCGACGGTCAGTATGGCAAAAACCGTAATTTAAAAAAAAACACCTTCATTAAAAACCACTGAAATTGATTCAGTAGTCAATCGTGAAAAAACTACCTACCTACTTTCAGGAGTTGCACTTATTCTGTTACATCTTGTATATTATAAATACGTGAAGCTAAAACTTCGTAGCCCCTTTTACGAAAATTACGCGGGCGGAGAATGAAATTTGGCACAGTTAAAGTTTATATGGAGTGGAGAAAGCTAATAATATTATTTAATAGGGTTTCAAATGTTTCAGGTGGCGTTATTACTGGGAGTAGAGCTACATGAAGGAGTCAGTTTCGAAGAACTTTTAGAACCCTCGGTTGCCGAAAATTCTGAAAGTAAGTGTTAACGGATTTTGATAAAATTTGGCAAGGAGATAAATGGCATCCTAGGAAAGGACATAGACAAATTTATGGGAATATAGAGCCTATTTAGGGGATCAAAGATATTATAATTGATGCTTTTGATAAAATTATTATAGAGAATTACGTTTATCAGTGTAGAACCACCCTCCGAGGGGTTAAAAACGTGGGATAATGTCGGCATTCGCGCGCATAAAGCTGTAAAAGATACGAAAGCAATATTAAAGAAGACCTATTTAAACCAGATGACTTTCATAACAACTGTGTGTAGCACAGCAAGGCGATGTTTCTATGATGACGAGATTGTTATGTATTTAGTGATGATTTTATTGATGTGGATTATTCTAACATAACTTCACGTCTTGTTTCCCGAAAGGGTTGTGCAGAGGTGTACTGTGGGAGTCCGTCGGGATCGCTGAATGAAACACTTTATGCGTGTAATTATAAATTATCTCATATATTTCACGCTTATTAACCGACTTAAAAAAGAAGGAGGTTACCAATTCGACATTTTTATATATATTTTTGTTTAAATGTATGTTCGGGCATTATTCCTCTTATTCATAAACGTTGCTTAAAGTTAAGAGACGTTTAAACGTCACAAATGTATGGTTAAACAGTCGCTAATCATTACTTAACTTTAAACAACGTTTATAAATATAGGGGTATAACTCCATCATATATCGACGGATTTGCAAAATATTTTTTTTATTCGAAAGGGATTTATTCCGAAATGGTCCCATTTAAATGTAATATAGATCTGATGTTGCGTTTCGGAGTCACTCAACGGAACTCTTCAAAAAATGACAGCAAATCAACCGCGATTGCTGCTATCGCATAAATATGCATTGTTTTGACCCCAAGGATGATGAAATTTCGAATTGGTGTGGGGTAGGTCATCGTCATCATCATTTCAGCCGATAGACGTCCACTGCTGGACATAGGCCTCCCCCAAGCTCCACCGTGGGGTAGGTACTATAACTAAAAAGTGAAAAAAAAATCACAAAAATAAAAACCGACTTCCGGAAAAAAACACTACAAAGTGAAAAATAACATTAATTTAGGAAGTCGGTGACTTTGGATATGTATGTTATTTATTTGTTTTGGAAAAAGATTTTCGTCTTAACAGCTCCGTGCCTGTCAATGATCTGTCTTCTTCCGAAACAAAAGCCTAAGCTAAAATATTTGAAGGATTCTAGATCTCCTTGGCAGTTCGAATGTGCCAAAGCCATTTCATTGCCTGCCGGTACAACGATAAGGTTGCGGTCGGTAAACAACCAAACTTTACAGTACTGTAGGACCTTAAGGGTCCTTGGTACCGGGGTTTAATAAATAAAAAGCTTGTATGCGTATAAATATAAATTATATCGTTTATTCCACGTTTTAGGTCTTTACAGCACCGCGCCTGTTCAATGTAGGACCTGAAGGGTGCCTGGTACCGGGGTTTAATAAATAAAACGCTTGTATGCGTATAAATATAAATTATAACGTTTATTCCACGTTTTAGATATTTACAGCTCCGCGCCTGTGAATCAACCTTTTACTGCCTTTGAATTTTTTGAAGGACTGATTCTAGATCTTCTTGACAGTTCGAATGTGAAAGAGCCATGTTCGAACATAAGGTTGTATTTTAACTTAATTTGTAACTGCAATAAATATTATTTTGTAGGATTTAGCCATATTAGCGGATAAACATGTGTTATACTTAATTTAACCCAGTTTACTCGCAATTTTACATTGTTTACGTGCGGAAAAAAATAGAAATTACGTGATATTTGACGAAGCCCCTACTTGAGATTGGGTAAGATTCAACTCACCCCACCCCCCCCCCCCACCTCTTAAACGCCTCACGTCAATAATGGACGCCCTTACTTATTCTGACCAAACTATATTCAGGTTTCGCATTATACTAAAAATGAAGTTGTATATAGAAGATAGATTATAGATAACGTCTGTTGTTCCCTCAGCTCTCGGCTGGCGCGCGCGCGTGCTTCCCTCCGACCACGTGGTGTCCCAGTTCGAGTTCGACTCGCTGCTGGGCGCCGACGGCAAGCGCAACACGCTGCACGGCTTCAAGCGCAAGGAGTTCCGCGGCAAGCTCGCCATGGCCATCACTGCCAACTTTATCAACAGGCACTCTGAGCAGGAGGCCTCGGTGAGTACACAAGTTATTTTTCGCTCTGCAACCATCATGTTTTTGATTTTGGTTGTTTGTTGGTTGCCAGTAGCCAGTGTCGTAACATGGGCTTGTGGCAGCTGGATACCAGTATTTAACATGGATCAACTGCCTATCTGACCTCCACGACCCAGTTGCTGGGTAATACTACCGCTGGTTGTCAGACTTTCGGGATGCTGACGACCCGTAATGACTGTGAAAAATCCACAAATGATAGCCGGGATCAATGGCTTAACGTGTTTCCGAGGCACGGAGGGGTCTTGGTATGTAAAGATGGTCACCCATCCACGAACGGAACGCGGCAAGCGTAGCTTAAACTGATCGGTTGACCCGTGCGGCTGTTATTACTTAGCCATGAGACCTATCAATAACAAGTACTGGTCCGTAATTCATTTAAATTTTAATCAATAAAATTCAAATATATGAGCTTTCTGCACTCCGATCTCCACAAAAAGAAAGAAAGAAAGAACTTGTAACTGTGCAAAATTTCGTACTCCTCTGTCCGCGTAATTTTCGTAAACAGGGGTACATAGTTTTAGTTTTACGTATTAATATATAGACGATAAGAATCCATCCTTGCTTAGATCCCCTTATTTATAAACGTTGCTTAAAGTTAAGTAGTGATTAACGTAAGTTTAACCTATAATTTTTGACGTTAAACATCTCTTACTTTTAAGCAACGTTTATAAATAAGGGGAATAATGTTAAATGTTTATCTTTGTCCTAAAACCGACACTTATTTGCTTGAAAGGACTAGCTATCTATCACTAGCTACGTAGTGCAAAGATTTTTAAAGAAAAAACTATTTGTATTTTAGGTGCAGCACAGACGACAGACTATCCGTGACGCACTTTTTAGTTTGTGAAAATAGAACATAAGCAATTATATGTAGTAACGTACGCGCAAAAAGTCCGGTGCACAAAATATCCGCGTCATTCTGGCAGATCGCGCCATGCCGCGCCGTACAAAAAGTGCGCGAAAAAAATTGAATGTTTGCTTCAACGCGCCCACTTTTAGTATACAATCTGCACTCGTTAGTGGGGACGTAACGTACGCGGTATACCATGGCGCTAGAGATCGATGTACAAGAAATACAAAACAGACCAGCAATTTTGTCTAAGGAACTGTCCTTTCAGTAATCTCTCCGAAAGTATAGGATGTACCCAAAACTCTCTATTTCTTCTTCTTTTTCTATACTTCTAGTATAAAATAATACATCGCAATCTCTGCATTTTCATAGCGTCTACGTCCCTACAGTTCTGCAGACAGAATGATCGTTGATGTGCGTCGTGTGCGTTGAATCTGCGTAAAATCCGCGACGGACTTTTTGCATGCCATGCAGACATTTTGTGCGCAGCAGACTCGATCGCACAAAAACTGTGTTGTCTGCGCTGAACTTTAATGTAAAATTTCTGTAATTATACCTGTTTATCTTGTGTCACCAGGTGCCGGAAATAAGCGGCGTGGCGTTCATATTCAACCAGAAGTTCTTCAAGGAACTGTACGTGGTGACGGGCATCGACCTGGAGAACATCGTGTACTACAAGGACGACACGCACTACTTCGTCATGACGGCCAAGAAGCACAGCTTGCTGGACAAGGGCGTGCTGCTCAATGTAAGTGGACCCACACAAGCGATCCACCACAAGATTAAAGGGGAACATTCAAATGATTATACTCGTAGTTACGTAAATACATAATATCTGGATGATCGACCTTTGCTCGGTTTTTGTAGTGAAAACTTCTTAAGGCGCGTTGAGAACTTAATGGGTTAGCAATAATCATGGAACTCGCGTCATCGTCAGCGAACGCTTTCCATGAGCTAAATGTATACTGTGTATATATGTGTACTTTTTGGGTGAACAAAAAGCGTGAAACTCGCGTCATCGTCACCGAACGCTTCGCATGAGCTATATGTATACTGTGTATATATGTACATAGATATAGGAGTGTCAAAGTGTCGAAAATAACAATCTAATAGCTCTACGATACAATTCACAAGTTACTTATTTTTTATTTATTCAATCAGATTATGAGCCCGCGGTTTATTTAAAATGGTGGTTGGGTGAACGAGCACACGGATGAGTCGTGCGTTGATCACTTTTGGAAAAGTCCCTTTCTTTCATTAGGAAATCCTAATTCTTGTATCCCTTTCTTTCCCTTTGTATTTTTATCGTAAAAATCTGTACTGTTACCTTTAATGGCTGAAGTCGATCGCCCGTTTATCATTTTTTACCGAGAGCAATCAGGACCCAAGGACCCAATGTGAAATTGAAGATAATTAAATACACACGTAATTGTTCAAGATTTCACTTTTGTCGGCACTCCCGGAGTGCCACTGCTTATTTTTTTTTGTTTGACCTTTTCTAAAAATGAAACCTAGCTAGATCGATATATCGCCCCCGAAACCCCCTGCCTGCATTGGAGCCCTTTCCAAGATTCAGATTATATATAAACATATATACAAGAATTGCTCGTTTAAAGGTTTATTATATTATATTAGATAGATTTGTTACGGTCACGAGTCATATTTTGCTCAACATATAACCAGACAGTGACCTACAAATTGCAAAAATCAGAACGACGCAATTATTAAAAAAACACGCGATCTTAAAGCTGGACCGGATTGATGCTATAGAAATTAAATGTTAGACCCATTTGAAACAAGTTTTTACAGTGTTGGTGCACTAGACTTTTGCATGTACTTACCTTTACAATACCAAGTGATACGTTAATATGCTTGTAAAACAATATCAATGTTCGGAAGCACACAAGCCCGAGCAATTATTTTTCATAACAAAAAAAAAAGACAAGAAATATCCTGACCGATGCACATTCGAAAGTAGTTTTGAAATTTCAGTAGATGAAATTACCCGTTGAATAAGTAATTAGGGTAAATACAAAAGTATATTGAATGTCCGAGAAAAGATTTGTTTTTATCGGCCTACTCTAGATAATCTGCATCTAGCAATCGACCTAGATGAGACTACTACCTAGTAGAGACCCATTAAATTAGTTGTAAGACTATGATTTTGTGTATAATGATTTCACCACTTCTTCTACAGGATTTCAACGAGGTATCCCGGCTGTTGAGCGTGGAGAACGTAGACCGCGCCGCCCTGATGCGCTACGCTCAAGAGGCCGCGCGTTTCTCCACCGATGGCCGCCTGCCGCTGCGGGACTTCGCCCTCAACCACTATGGGGAGCCCGACGTCGCGCTCTTTGACTTCACCTCCATGTATGCGGCCGAGAATGCGAGCATGGTAAGTCGGTTATAGTATACAGCAGGGATGGGCAACCTTTCCTTACGATACATACAGAAGAGATAGTAACATTAAAATTTAAATTCATATTTAGAAAACAGCTTGCATCTGTGTATTATTGGTGATCTCTAATAAATTGTACAAGGTGTAACGGAATATATGCAAGCCCTGAAAGCAGTTTGTTCATGTGGAAATTAATTAATAGGTGTAAACCTAACTTTCCCCCAGAATCTGTAAAACAATTAATACATATTAGTGGTAAAAAAATTAATGATCCTAAAGACATAGCTACGGCATTCAATGACTATTTTATAGATTCGGTGCATCCTGCAAGGAATTATGATAACGGCAATGTCATATCTGTCATAGATCACTATCAAAAAACCCTTTTTATGGCACCGACAGATGTTAAGGAAATATTTGAAATTTCGCTAAACAATACAAACAGCACGGGATTTGATGAAATTTCTACTAATATTTTAAAATCAGTGTCGCATATAATTGCTCTCGTACTGAGTTACATAACTATTAACCTATGCATAGAGAATAGTCACTTTCCAAACATATTAAAAACTACTATAATTAAGCCACTTCATAACAAAGGCTATGTAAGCAACCATTTCAAATGATCGTCCAATAGCTTTAATACCAGTATTACCAAGTCTTTGAAAAGGTAATTTATAAATCCCTTAACTCATTCTTTGAAACAAATGATATACTTGCTAAAGAACAATATGGTTTTCGGAAAAATAAGAATATCAACAACGCAGTCTATGAGCTAATTACCGAAATTCTTAGTAATGTTGACAAAAAAAAAATCCTATTGCCGCAGTAGTTATGGACATGTCTAAGGCATTCAATCACGTAGATCATAAAATATTGCTGGGTAAGTTAGAACGTTATGGTGTCCGAGGAAATATTTTGAGCCTAATCAAGTCTTATTTAAGTGGAAGAAAACAAATCACGGTTTTAAATAGAATTTGTCCTGGTTCTAAGATAGAAGCTGCTCATAGTTCGTCCATAAGAAATACAACTTGTGGTGTACCCCAAGGGAGTGTCCTTGGGCCCTTACTGTTTCTTATATTTATAAATGATTTGCCGAAATGTACCGACTATCGAACCGTCCTGTTTGCCGATGACAGTACACTTATTATACCGTGCAAAAACTTAGAATCGTACGAAAATGACCTAAATAATTCCATCCATTGCATAATGAACTGGTTACATAAGAATAAACTTGGAAAAAACAGGTTATGACGTTTCAACAATAAACAAACAAACAAAATTTAAATATATCATACGCAGACCAAAAATATCGTGAAACCAACAGTGCCAGATTTCTAGGACTTTACTTGGATAGTCATCTTAACTGGAAATGTCATATAGAAACGGTCTGTAAAAAACTAAACCAGTATTCTTATGCGCTTTATAATCTTGTAAAAATAGCTAATGAGTCCGTAGTATTGATAGTTTTGGAATAATGTATTGGGGAAAAAACAAATTCCACTGAAAAACAAATTGCTTTCAAAGCTCAAAAGAAATGTGTACGTGCTGTGTTTAAACTGAAAAAGACTGATACTTGAAGTCCATTTTTTAAGAAATATAAACTTCTGACTTTACCCTGTATATACATTTACGAGACGGCAGTGTTTGTAAAATCAAACTTGCATTTTTTTTAATCATTGATATCAAGATGACGCAACAAAGAGATATGTGCTATTCCGAAATATTCGAAAAGCTTTTTAGGAATGGCACCCAAGGTATATAACAAAATACACAATACAATGACAGATCTTGACATACGCAATTTCAAAAAGGCTGTCCTTAATTTATTAAACATAAAAGTATATTACACAATTAATGAGTACCTTGACGACCAATTGTAATCTATTGACATTTGTTTTATTAATTTTACTGTTACAATTTCGTTTTATTTATTTATTTATTAGCTCTCATGCACATCACACATTTTACAATTATGTCGGTTTTGGTATATGAACTCTGTCAGGGCACTGCAAAGCACAATGTCGGTTTGCTGTTGAGTTTAAGTTGAATTAACATAAATTTGAATTAACATAAATAACACATAATTAACTAAACTAATATTAATACGAATTATTAACTAACACAATACAATACATGTCGGTAATCAAAATAAAATAAAAAGTCATTAGGATGTCCAATTAACAGTAATAAATATGGAAAAGGTAGTTACAATCATGTTATGTCAAGTTATTGATTAAATTGAATTATGGCATATAATTTTACAATACAATACAAAATAAATAAAATCGATTTGGTTTAATGTCACTGTAATAAGCAATTTTATTTTATGTCTTTGATCAGGCCGGATCTAACAAAAAAGAGGAAGTTCTGAGTACGTAACTCGTACCTACATCTCTAAAGTTTTATCCATCATGTATTCGTCAACTGTGTAATAACATTTCTCTATTAAAAATAATCTTAGTTTGCTATAGAATGAATTTTTAGTATCGTCATCTTTTATGTAATTCGGTAGTTTATTATAAATTGTTGCGATTCTATAGTTGGGGCTATTTCTCATTATTTTTAGTTTTGGTGTCGGTGTTATCAACTTGTTTTTGTTTCTACGGTTATAATTTTGGTTTGCTTCTATATTTGATCGAAAGTAATCTCTGTGTTTCTGCACGAACGTAATTATTTGCAATATGTACAGGGAGGGTAATGTTAGTATTTAATTTTTTATGAAATGTGGTTTACAACTTTCCCATGGTTTAATGTTCATAAGGATGCGTATACATTTCTTTTGCATGATGAAAATATCATAAAAATCAGTGCTTTCACCCCACAATATTATGCCATAGTTAAACCATGCATAAGCATAGGCATAGTATGTTGAGAGCGCGGTCTCATAGTTTGTGTTGCTTTTTAATTTGCTTAATGCGTATATAAATTTTGATAACTTAGTCTTCAGACTTCCGATGTGCTTTTTCCATGTTAGATTATTGTCCAATTTATTTATATTGTTGTAATGTTAAGTGAATGTTTTGTCCTATTTATTACCAATTAATTAAATTATACTTAATCAAAATATTTGTGCGCCGTTGACGGCAAGACATAGCGTTCATTCTTATTAACAATATTGACATCTGTACTTTAACTGTGTTCTACAAATAAAACTATTTGAATTTGTATTTATAATTGACTACTGAATCGATTTCAGTCATTACAAATATAGGTTTTTTTCAAAGATTATATATTTTGCCATACTTACCGTCGATTGAGCCAAAGATAATTTAACCAAGGCAATAAGACTCGGATTTTAAATACATAAAGTAATGCTAGGATCTACTCGATTTTCTCAATAATAATAGATATCTTTGAATAAAAAAAGTTGTGGTCATTGTATTATGCTTTTAACGCAATACTCTATAATTGGGAATTATGAGGTCTTGCTTTATTTATTTGACACATTGTATTTAACTTACAACATTTTGATATTCATTGCTTGCAGGCACCGCAATCTTAAATAAAAAAAGGTGCGCAATACAAGCAATATAGGATGCATTGAAAAGTAAACGTATTTAAAAATAAGATCAAATATATTATGTAAAAATGAAACATAATTTTTAAGCAATAACGTTGAAAACACTATGTTGCAAAATAAGACCACAACATTATTTGTGGTGTTATTTTTCCGGCTGTTTTGGATGCTCTCAACTGAAATCTAGTACAATTGTTGATCGCAGATTTCAACGACGCAAGTTATTTGTTCGTTCAATTTACTGTTTTGATTTAGCATGATCAGCAAAAATATTAACTGATTTTCAATTTTTTGTAATAAAATAAAGCAAATATTAGTAGTTTGAGTCAATTTTGGCAGCTATTTTACCAAATAGGTTAAATTATTATTACATGTAATTTGTACTGATCAAGCTCAATTAAACCTAACTCATATACAGAGGTGTCTGTAACGGTGTCGCGGGTTCAATTGATTTTTCCCCATCTCAAAAAATGGCCAATGCGCAAAAACAAGTTTTCACTTCAAAAAAATAAAAACAAAAACATGTGACATCTTCCGACCCGCACTGATCTCGCGTGGTGGATTATAGCACACTGCTTCTCGAAGAAAGAAGACTTGTGTGCCAGCATTATAGGCTAATTATGGTTATGCTAACGTGACTTAATGGGGTTTTACTTAATAAACATTTACCTATTCTCTAGGTATATGAGCGCCACGGACGCCGCCTCCTGTGCCAGCTGGTTGGAGACAGCCTGCTGGAGCCCTTTTGGCCGACAGGCTCGGGCTGCGCGCGCGGGTTCCTGTCCGCGCTCGACGCCGCCTGGGCCGTGCGCGCTTGGGGGCAGAGCCCTGCGCCGCACCCTCTCGAGGTCATCGCCGAGAGGGAGTCCATCTACAGGCTGTTAGGTGAGTTTGTTACACAATTTAACGAGCTTTTTATTTATTTTATTTATTTGTTTAAGATCTCCAACAAAAGATTTACACACATTTTCACCAATCTGTCTGTGCCAACACTTTGCAATGCAAAGTCTCTCAATACTTACATAATGCAAAACCGTTGATTTGTGCTCAAATAATAATTGTAGTGCAGTCGTTATGTCCAGCTGCGAGAACTGGATAGCATCATTGTAATTATAAATATTACTAGGGAGGTTAGCGGCCAAGCGCCGCGATGCAGATGTACAGCGCTTTGTATTTCTTTTATATACCGCTAAACAAAGAGGCCGGGTATCTCTTTCGAACAACCCGCACCCCTGGCAGGACATGTTATATTTACGTTTTATGAATACTAGTAGTCGCCCAGTGGTCTAAATTCAACCATACTTAACGCAAGACCTCATACTCCCCAATTAGAGTATTGAGTTGAACGTATAGTAATGACCAAAATTTATTTGTTTTAAGAGCGTGTTAACATTTTACAAACGTAAATCGAGAACTTGGGAGTTTTTGAAGTGATTTTGGCCATATAATTTATTGTTTTAGCTTTTTTTTACTTCAGTCATCGTAATTATCATACATTTTTATTTAAAGTCTATTAACAAAAACTAGTTCAAATTGTATTTTTGACTACGAAAACAGCGGATTTCGAAAGCGCGATTTCCAGATGACGTGCGAAGGCTCAACTTTCAAGTAATATTACAACAATTATTATTACTAAGTAAGAAAGTAAAAGGTATTCATTCGAATAGGAATATCCTGAAATTTAAAATGTATTCAGTAAAAATCGATTTTTAATTAATTAACTTGCATTTTTATCACGTCTAAGAAAATCAAAAATCGACAAATCGACTACAAGAAAACACGTCATATCTCATAATCTAAAAGTCATTTGGCAACATAAATAATTTTATACGTTAGAAGAAAGATAGTACTATTAATTTGTGAAAAAGAAAAAAATACCTGTCTTCAATAATCTATGAAAATAATTTTTCAAAGTAATTATAAAATAGGGTACATCGAGCGACATAAATCAGTCGTGCTCTGGCACTCGTCGACGCAGGACCTATGTCGGTTGACCTCCCGCCGCCGCGCAACCGCCACGCGTAATATATACGTAAATTATAGTGCGACAAAATATTTTTGATCCGTAAGTATTTTTTATTTTTTTTGTGAATCTGAATGAGGTTGTTCATTAAAAGTAATATTTTAATTAGGTAAAGTTGAATTATGTACTTAACTTGTAACTTTTTTCTCTACAAACTTGTCATTATTTTACTTACAGAATATGGGTAGAATCCATATGGATGGGTGGGTGGTTATGGGTGGGTGGTTAAGGTTAGGTCACGAAAAAGTAAAATGATTAATAATTTGCAGAAGGCAAGAGAAGCTGTTAGTTATGCAATCAAGAATCCCGGAGTTTTTAATAAATATTACAAATAATTAACAAAGCGGCTTCCATACTTTCATAGCTAAACATGTTCTTCATGTAAATATGCTTCCGAATATCAAATCTCTGTTTATATCATAGAAAAATTCCATTAATTTTATTTAGTGTTTTTTTAGGTTACAGAAACAAAACCGGAATCTATAAATATCGAAGGAATTTTTCAAAAATTTGCAAGAAAAATTCCATTAATTTTATTTAGTGTTTTTTTAGGTTACAGAAACAAAACCGGAATCTATAAATATCGAAGGAATTTTTCAAAAATTTGCAAGAAAAATTCCATTAATTTTATTTAGTGTTTTTTTAGGTTACAGAAACAAAACCGGAATCTATAAATATCGAAGGAATTTTTCAAAAATTTGCAAAAGAATACCAAATTCTAATTCAGCGCCTCGTGCAAAAAGAATTTTGTATAGATACTCGTTAGATCATGTGGCATCAGTGAAACACGGGAAAGATAACGAAGTAAAAGCTGTTGGACAACTAAGTCGTCAAGAAAACATATCCATCGAAAAATGTGGTTTGTTTATTGATGAATCCCTTTTTTTCCTAGGCGCGTCACCGGACTGCATATTATGAAGATGGCATCATCGAAATAAAGTGCCTTTTTTCTGTTTTTGGTATCGATCCAGATATTGCTATTCAGCAAAAAAAAAAAAAATGTTTTAAACTATGTGGCGACGATGTGGTTATAAAAAAAACCATGATTGGTTTTATCAAATCCAAGGCCAACTTCACATCGCTAATAAGAATGTGTGTTTGTTTGCTGTTTGGACTGGCTGTGAATTTAATATAAAAGTCGTCAAAGTTTTCAGAGATGATAATTTCTGGGAACAAAAGATGGCTTCGCGGTTAGCTAAATTTTATTTTGATTGTGTTCTCCCAGAAATTATAGATCCAAGGAAAAGTCGATCGATGCCCCTTAGACAAATAGTTTTATAAAACTTCAATTAAGTAGGTACTTATACAAATAAAATGAGTTTATTTTTATAAGTACCTACATAATATTATTTTCTTCATCCATATTTGTACAAGTTTATTTAAAATACACTAATAATCTAATGTGGACAGTATTTTTTATTTTCTCCGTAAACCTCTAGCTTTTTATTTCAAAAAAATATAGGTACGCCATAGTTACAGATCAAGATCGTTTAGTCGTCGCAGCGTTACAACTGTGTGCCGTAAATGAGGAAAAATGCACACACGCGCACTCACTACGCGGCGTCGAGCAATAAAAACCTAAATCCCGAACGCCTAGATTTGGTACAACGCTCTTAAAGCTAACTGGTATTATTAAGAAAATCGTGTTAACCCTAGCATTACTTTATGTATTTAAAATTGGGCCTTATTGGCTTGAAATAAGATTGAATTTTCTTTGGCTCAATCGACGGTAGGTATGGCAAAATACATTTTTTTTTAAAACCTATATTAAAATTAACTGAAATCGATTCAGTAGTCAATTAGGAACAAACTATTTTCAGGACTTACGTTTATTCTGTAACACCTTGTATACTAGTGGTCGCCTAGTGGTAACTAACACATACTAAAATTTCAGCACAAACGACTCCAGAGAACCTACACCGCGACTTCGGCGCCTACACTCTGGACCCGGGTACCCGTTACCCGAACTTAAACCGGACTGCCGTGTCGCCGCACCGAGTGGTTTCGTTCTACGACTCGGACGAGCCGCTGCCTCTAGATGCTGCGCCTACGGCTAGGAAGAGGAGAAGAGGTTAGTACCAACATGAGAAAACATACAACGAAATTTGGCGCGGGGCCAAGGTAGCCTTCGAAATTTAAATTTTCTTCCGTTTTTTGCGATTTGCAGGCCAGTGTATGTTGAGTAAAATATGGTTCGAAAACGATGAAAATAAAACAAAGGAAAGGTTTGTCTTGGTTACAAAACAAAAAACAAAAACTAATTTGAAAGATAGACAAAAGAATAACGTTTATTTGGGCAGTTCGTAAAACACAAAATACAAATAGCAAAATAAAATAGTGTTTTTAAGGCTAGGTTTTTCAGACCTGTGGGCCTTTGAAACGCTACCTTAGCCTCCCATTATTGCAGCGCGACGTATTTATTTACGATGAACTGTCAACCATTTAGCGGAAAATCCATGCCACAGTATAACATATTGCAGTTGATCAACTGAATTAGTTTTGCTTAGTTTCGATTTTTTTTCCTTGCTTTTATTTACTTTATTTTTATGGTAAAACTAAAATTATTACTTAAAAATGCCTTGTGTAAGGGTAAGTGTCCTATAAGGTACCGATTGGGCGTTTTCATATTATCAGTTATCTACACCAACCTGATACCGATATGTCGGCAGCTATACCCATACCGATCCGATCCCGATATAATTACTATCGGCCCGATGATATTGGTTAATATCGATGACCATCGCGACTTACTTAACGACCACAGTACAGTAAGTATCGACGTCTCGAAGTCGGCAGTGTGAATAATTGTGTTCAAATGATAGAATGGCCGGTTCTTTCACCCCGCACTGAGTCTTCGCCGGGAGATATCTGGTTGATATCGGTGTCAGTCACTGTCTGCAACGACATAGATGACAATAATCTACTGTAAACTCTATGTGAAAGCGTTTAGTAAGTACTAAACGTATGCGAAAATCTGACCGCCGATATCGTGGCGGTGTCGGAATCGGCTAATGTGCTGTGTTGTAATTTAATGGGTTTAGTCCACTCTCGGCCCCACGACCCCTAAAAAAGATTTGTTGTTTCCTCTCAACCATAGTTCACACTCGAACCCCAGGGGGTGAGACTGAATTTTCATACAAAGGACAGGCATACCTTGTCCACTTTCAACCCCTAGTTCGGTAAGTACCTAAAATTAATATTTCGGTACAGTAAGGTACGAAATACTTTGCGGGTCGAAAGGAAACTAAAACTGAGCTGGAAAATAAAATCCGCCATTTTTTATCCGTCCCCGGTCTTGTCGGAATACCGAGCAATTGGTCTATTTACCAAAAAAAAAGTGGCATAGATACAATACGTCATTGACGAACTTGATTGGGAGCATGAGCACCGAGTTACCAGCGTATAACCAGACTGCGTTCACACGGCGCTATTTTTCAAGCATGATATGATATTTTATCGTAAACAATAGTGACAGTGACTTTTTGTATTCAAAACTGAAAGTTGTTCACTCAGAGCCAAAATAATAAAATCACGAATTCGAGTTCATCATTACAGTTTTTATCGTGTTGCATACATTTGGTGTGTTAGTACCTATAGCATTTTGTTTGAAACAACATTTTTTTTTCTAATTTTCACTTTTGGTGTCAGAGTGGAAGTTGTTTATATTTGGATACAACCGACAGCCGGATACATAGTTTACTATGTGATATTAATGTAGGATATGATAGTAGCGAAGACAGTTCGGTGGAGAGTTCTTATCATAGTTGATTTGGATGAATCTGATTTAAAAAAAAAATCTTAGAAAAATGTTTTGTACAAACTTTTTCATAAACGACGATAAAAAATCATATACGACTCGCACTTGACTATTATTTTATCGATAATAATTTGTAATGTGTCTGGCACTATTTTAAGATGACAATTAAACGTCATCAATCATCATATTGCCTAGAAATAATCATATTTTCGAAAATAATTTTATGAATTAAAACTATATTATAATTACAAGATATTTTTCTGAGCTGACACAATTTCATAATTAAATGTGTTTTTATTTTATTCGACTTGGACAGATGCAGGATGAGCGTATTTTTGAAAATTTTGACACTGGTCTACCCTCGATGACGTCCTGTAGGACTCTGAGCCCGAGCTGATTTAGCCCGATTTACAATTTTTGAGTTTCTAAAAAAAAAAAACTTTGAAACTAAAAAAGCAACTGTTACATTGTCTCATGAATACGATTCCCTCGTCGTACATGCAATTTCCACATTATTTTGTGCTGTTATTAGGAAATGAGACGGAAAATAGTTTTGAAATCGACCCTGTTTCTGATTTTTTTTTTCAAACAAAGATGTATCTATGACATTTTTTTTTCAGGGCCTAAATACACTAATTTGATCATTTAATATTGATTCTGAAACAGGTAATTTCGGATAAACCCCCTTTAAAGCTCCAAGGGATCGTAGACCAAAGCGACACTTCCACGCGTTCTTTAGAATAAGGGTCTTGACAGACGGACAACGAAGTGATCCTCTAGGGTTCCGTTCTTTTGAGCTACGGAGCCCTAAAACTTATGAATTTTATATCTTGTAATCCGTTCCTCTTCAGAAGCTGAGGTGCCGGAAGAAGCCCTCGTGTCGTGGGTGGCGTGGTCCGAGCCGGGTATCCGTGCGGCGTGCAGTCCGGCGGCGCTGACCGAACTGCTGCGCCGCTACCGGCCCGACCTGTTGCCGGCCGCCACCGTGCCGCGCGCCGTCTACCACATACTGCAGCAGGAGTTCGGTGAGAACTGTTCTTACTAAATTATTTTATATAATTTATATTATTCAATAAAAATAATACATTCAATTAGTAACATATACTGATTCTGGGGAAATACTTGTAGAGATCATCTAATTCAAAACTGCATGCCTGTTCATAAAATTTTCTATTCAAGCATTTAAAATGTGAATGCAACAAGCAATGGAGGGGTGTGCTAATTAACTATTTCACCTCACAACCTCGGAAAAATTCTGTTTGTCATTCGAAATTTGCGTGCAAAAGTGCATTTTACCCGCTAGCGTGGAATCAGTTTTTGAAATTCGAACCTTTCTATTCAATAGTTTTCTATACAGCCAGTCCACTGAAAATGCATTAATACTTATTTCATGTTAGTGCGCCAACCCCATTTTTAGAATAACCGCACTGGCCTGCAGGACGACTGCACGAAAAAAAAAGAAACTTTAAAAAAAGTCGTCTCTATTAAATTCGCTTTCCATAATTTTGGTTTATTTTTTGATAAATCGTAAGAAATAATAAAATATGAGCGAGTCCAGCAGCGATGAAGATATAAATTTAACACCTGCAGATTTAGTGCAAGCGGAACATAATGCCGAATTGAGTTATCTTCCGCAAAAATCGCGCGTAAAGTACATAAAAGCGTACAATTTGTTCAATGCATGGAGACATTCTAGAGGCGTGAAAACGTTTTCGAAGACTACAATGCAATGCTATCACACTTCATTGAGTACTAAGTACACTAATTTCATATATTATTTAGGCTATTTTTCTTGCACCTAGCATTTTCCTCGCTGTAGTGAGCTGAAAAATTGTGTGTTGCGCTCGGCAGCAAAGGTATTCTGCGTCTCGTACTTTTGAAAGCCTCGCTACGCTCAGGATTCTATATTTGAACCACTCGCTTCGCTCATGGTTCAATCCTACGATTCTTCGCTTGCTCAGCTTTCAATACAAGTACTCGCGCCAAAAAACAACTTTGCAGCCTTGCATAACAACTATTATCGTAGTTGACAGGTATTTTTACCAAAACACTTTTATAATCTATATTGAGGACAAAACATCTTGGGATTGACATGCTCCAATTTTTGCATACTGAATGTTGTTCTGTTTTTTTTTTGCAAACTTATACTCTTCGACATTTGATTATTATTATATACACTTTGACATGAATATTTACTTTGAGAAGTATAATATTATTATTGTTTTAATTATTGTGAACGTGAGGACTGTGTGGGTCATGTTTTGTTTTTTTTTTGTTTTATGTTTCATCTCTTTCTCAGTTAGTTTTAATGTTAATCTGGCAGTTTGAGTAATTTATGCGGCCTACCCAAATGTCCTTTCTTTGCTATTGTTCGTCAAATCTTTGAGCTCCTCAAGTTCTGAGTTGAGCTGCATGATTACTGATAAATGCGTGCACTGATTGGACAGGTCCACTCAATCTGTGTGGTTCTTTCCTCAAAAGACCATTTCAGACACCAATCCACATGGTCTTCACATGATCTGACCAAGATTATGTCTGGACTTTAAAAGAGACTGTGACCTCTGAGTTTGTTTCGGCCTTTCTTCTCAGAGTAGTCAGATAGGAAACGCCGACCTCATCTAGTTTAAAAAAATTATGATTGACGTGTAAAAGTGTTTGTACAAACCTACTTACAGAAATAAAATCATTTATCATTTATAACGTGCATTAATTCAGTTACACATTGTATATAACACAGGCCTGGCGGCGCTGTCAGTGGCGGTACGAAGTAAACGAAATCCCTTTAAAAAAATATGTCAAGTCTGTGTATCCCTTTGACGCTACAGAACCCAACAAAGAAACGTCATTTTGATCCATCCCTTCCCTTGCCCTCCCTAAACCGAGGTCCGTAACCCACAGAAGGTGCCCTTAGCGTTTAGTCGCCAGCCACAGGCAAGTTCGGCTAAGCAGCCGACAACCTCCTAGGTCGACCTGCGAGATGTGATTCCCAAAGCTAACACGTACCCATTTGTTCCCCAGGCATAGTTCCATACTCGTCAGGCGGCACTCTTCGCGACGTGCCCGACGCGAAGCTGCGGTCCTACCTGACGCGCGTCTACAACGCCTTTAAGGGCGAGGTGCCGCACGTGGTCCACGAGACCGACGTCTTCGATCAGGTAACAGTTGTCTGACAGATGTGTACTCAGTACAACACAACCTGGAGGCCAATTCCCGTTTTTAAAATCGTTCAAAATATTCTATTCGTTTTCACCCATGATACGATCGCCTACTAGAAGCTATTTGCATCTAAGCTGAATGGTCGTTTCCATGAAATGAATACGACAAAATACGTCGTAAAGACCAGAGTCTTTACGACGTATTTTGTCGTATTCATTTCATGTTAGTGACAATCTATGTCAAAAAACTTGAAATTTTTGCTGTATTGAGACTGAGATTAGAAATTAAAAAAACTTTTAAACAAAAAAAAAATACAACTGGCCTAAAAAAAAACCAATACAAAGTGAAAAGTAACTTAAATTACAGAAGTCTGTGTCATTAGAACTGTATTTTAGTTTTTTGCCTCCTTTTTATGCCCATAAGTATAGCAAACTAGCCAATGGATTTAAACAATGTTGTGTAATAATCCGCTGTATGTTATTAGATCAAACAGAGCATGCAGAAAGAGAAACACGTTCGCAACATAGAACATCCGGTCTCTGTATATTCAAGTAAGTCGTTTTTACCTATTGTGGTATCGTAATTTTATTCTAGATGCATCGTCTTTACTCTCTAAAGTATTGCTAGCTAATTTAATTTGACCCTGTATACGTTTTGGATATGGATATCGAAAACAAATTAAACACAAAAGAAATATCTTTTGAACTTTGTTCGAAATTTTAAATGACATTGTGACTTATACAGTAAAGCAACCAAACGACTGTTATGTTATAGTTTTTGGAAATTTGGAAAAAATATATCTATGTACCACGAAAATTAAAAATCAAACGGCTGAGCCAAATACCCGCGCCTGGCCGACGCGGTTCGCTGGATGATTACCAGATGATTATTATTTATTATTATTCTCGTTTATTTATTTTCATGCATAATAAGTATATGTATTATTGAATATTTTTACAAAAATCATACAAAAACATTTAAAAATATAAAAAATAGTGGCCCATCGGCATCAGGAGCAGGGTCCAAGATGTCGGTGGTCAGGGCTCTAGAGAAAGGAACCTCCTGACTATGCGTGCCGTATCTAGGAGTACTGCTTTCTGAATCAAGCCCTTGATCCAGCCGCGTAATGATTATGATTACTATTAAATTGACCTTCGCCCAAATAACGATGTTTTTTTTTGTTTTTAATGATTATTTTCCGATATCGATACGATGCCGTGTCACCAAATTGTCGTTGCTAAAAGTATCGTATTTGCTAAGGCTCTTATATTTTATTTTATTAGTGTTTAAAGTTCACGAGGCTTTGACATGCTTTCACTGTCGATAATGTCACATTGTCAAGGTTGCATTGAAATAGTTTCAGTTGCCTACTAGCTATATGTACCTTAGTTACTGTCTAGATTTAACCATTACTTTTTTGATGCAAATCAAGAGTTTGAAAAGTTTATTTTAGAATGTTTTCTAATATAAGTGTTAAATCTTCTATAGACGCGGCCGACGCCGACAAATCCCACTCGAGCTACAGAAAGAAACGTCGCTCTGTGCGTCCCCAAGTAAGTACCGACCCCGCCGAGTACATCCGCAAAAAGATCGGCAAACTAGACCTTAACGACATCACACAGCTCGCGCGCCTCATCGAGGGCCACGACGCCGCCGATGACACACACACAGACAAACAGAAAGATTTACAGGAACAGATACTAGCTCTCCTCGACCCGGATGAGTCTCCCGACCCCCGGGTCCTGCGCCAGTCTTTAGCACATCTCCTCCAAGGATCCACGAAGACGAGGGTTCAAGAACCGCAGCAGTTAGCTAATTTCTTCCAAGAAGAAAAAGCCAAACCTGTGAAACCTCAGCGCCGGCTGAAGGGCCTCGATATCAACAGCATGAGGGTCCCGGACTTCTCCGACATGTTTGACGACTCGGCCGATACAGACGCCACCGTTGTCAAAGTGGAACCTAAGAAAACATTCAGCAGATCACCGTCCGTCGAAAGTGCGAAGATACTGCTTTATCCGAGGTCTTCATCAATTGATAGTGGGAAGAAATTCAGCCGGTCTTCAGAGAGTCCTTTGCCGCAGAAGGGCAGGCGACTCTCAGATGTCCTAGACAGTCAAAGGCATTCAAGACACTCGCAGAGTCCCGAAGTGAAGCTACCGTACAAGAGATCGAATTCGATCGGATCATCTGAAGTTGCGAATACCAAGCGCATCGCTCAGCTGTTCGAGGGTCAGAAACGTCGCCACACTCCGAGCCCAGATTCACGATATATACGCTCCGGCTCCATTACAAACCCCGAAATGGCGTTACGTTTGCAGCGCATGACGGAGATTATAGAGGGCAAGCGACGGGACACGCCCAGTCCGGACAGATCCAAAAGAGAAATCATAGGTAACCCCGAGATGGCAGTGCGGCGCCAAAAGGTCGTGGAACTCATCAAGCAAGGTCAAGGCCTGGGCCAAGAGCGCAAACAACGTCAACCTGAAGTACCTCAGCGGCGGAACAGCGACGAGATGACCTTCAGGATGCAGCGAGTGTCAGATATGATGCAGAAGAGAACTGCGGAGTCCAAGAGGCCTAAAACGGGACGCCGAAAGGCCGCGAGAGAGATCATGAAGCAGAGATTTGAGAAGAGTCTACAGATGTTGGCTGCGGAGCCTCGTTTAGACTTTGCGCCGTCAGCTGACTTGGAGAATGACTACGGATTGCAGCAGTACCGCGCCAGTGCGCCCGACTTCGACGAGCGAGTGAAAAAGCTAGAGAAGAAGCTGCAGCACTATGTGAGGCGATTGCCGTTGTGTCGCATGGAATGGTCCGTTTGAAGGGATGTTGGTGTTTAGCGGTCGGAGCGGTTGAGAGCCTACTGTTGAAGTCTGTACTCGTAGAAACCTTAGGTGTTTGATTCCCAAAAAAAACATACCATAAATTATGTTTGGAATTCTTGCAAACAATTTTGAGAACAGCTATTTATTTACTTATTAGACTTCTCAAAAAAAAAAAAACTTTTTATTTCAGGCATAAAAAGATTAAAAAAAAAATGAGTACACTGTTACTTTATAGTTTAAACATTGAATTCTTAAGTCTTAGCGCCTCATTAATTACAGAAAATCACCGTATGCACCTATTGCGACAAAAGCACCAGCAAAAGAAAGATTTGTTTTTCTTTTCTTATTTAGCTTTCTATGATTTCATTTGGTTCTTTTAAATGATTTCTATTAATGTTATGTTAAGCAATGGGTGTTATTTACCGGGTGAAATAAATGAATGTATATCATAAAATTATATTCTGATGCGAATTCTTGGCTCCTGGTTTAACCAAACTTCTAAATAATCAAACTATTACGACAAAAACAAACTATTATTATGAATAGGTATTCGCTCTCAATCGCTCTCGACTACTCTTCAATCAATAGATAACACGCACGTTTTCAAACAAAACATCCATGGAGATGAACAGACTACAAAAATAACGTTTTTATACTGACATAGAATAATTATTTTTATTGTGTGTGCATGTTGAGGGTACTATTATACTAGCATTTGGTAATCTTCTTGAAAGCTCATAGTTTTTTTGTATAAACACAAATGCCATAATCGACTGGCGACTTTGACCTTCTTGCGTCCCGACGGGTGAGACACTGTAGCAGGGTTAACATGAGAACGCGAGATATAACGATTCGTCGAACTTTCTGCGATTCTGTCATCCTAATGCCTAACTTCACCGTAAGCCCGCGAAATTCAGATTTTCTTACGTTTTTTGCAATTAGCAAGTTCGCGACCGTTAGACGTGTGTATTTACAGAATTATAATACACTACAACCCTCTAAGTTCATTCAATCCGATTGAATTACTTTATCATGAAAAATTCATTCTTATGAATCAACGTTCAACCTGACGTACAAATTGCAAAAAAAGTAAGAATAAATCTGAACTCTATAAAGACACTTAGACACTTTTTTTCCCACGACGAGAGACCAACCGGTGTGAATGACGCAAGAACTGGCAAAGTGTTGGTGAAATAGTACCCCAAGAGTTATATTAACGTTCCACTTGTGTTTTAAATTTACACCGTGTTCTTACTAACTGAAATGTGTTGTCGTAAGACTAATGATTTTAATTTGTCGCCAATCCCTTTTATTCTGTATGCCTTTGCCTTCATAATGTATTCGTAGAAGTGGCTGATCTTAGACAATGACACGCAACCTGCTGCCATGGATTCTGTACGTACTAATAAACCTACGTTGAAAATTTTAAAATAAAAATGCTGTCGGTACCATACATTTTGACCGCGTAGGTATTGCTCATTTCTATGAAACAGCAGATTTTTTTTAATAGCCAAATAATTGTTTCTACGCTACGTCTAGAATCATATGCTGACTTCATGGTTATAGTTTGTGTGTCTATGCCCCTGCCACCCTGTATTAAGAGCCTAGATTTGAAAATACTTTCAGAATAATTAGGCTCGTCTTTATGGTAACCTTTGCCAAAATTGTCTGGAACAAAAATGAAAAACATAACAATTGTATTTTGTAATAACAAACCGTTACCGTTACTCTCATCTTACTAATATTCAAACCATAAAATCACAATACTACAGCTTCAAACTCTAACCAATAGGAGGAGGGCCGAATCGTCGGCGGAGGCGGCCGAACTGCTGGCGGAGGCGCCCGAGTGGCCCGCCTTGCCGCCGAGCTTAGCGGTACCAACGCCAACTCTTCGAACGTCACCCCTCGACCGTCTTCCAAGCCTAAAGACCTCATGCGATCCGTCGGCAAGATAGAAAGAGATGACTGGAATATGAAAGAAATAGAACGTAAGATCCAGGAGAATCGAATGGGCAGGCCCGAGCCGAAGACTGCCGAACGAGTGCCGAAGTGGGATAGAGAACAGGTAAGAGTGAGATGTCATTATTTTTTATCATTTTGAACGATTCACGCAGCAGTGGTATCTCTCAAGTTAGTTGTGTTCAACGAGCTTAAAGATATTATGGTTGCTCATTATAACACCAGAGAGAGGGTGTTTTATGATGGGTACACTTACAACTACCTTCTGTCCGCGGCTTCGTTCGCGTGGATGTCGGAAATTATCCCACGGGAATGTCCTACCGGGACAAAAAGTTTTTCTACTTTTTCTTCTAGTAAAAAAGAAGGAAAGAAATTTGGCATCCTGTGGAAGGCCCTAAGATAACAAATTCCTTTCCTTCTTTCACTAGCTCCTTACAAAACTTTATCGAAATCCGTTCAGTGGTTTGGTTTGGGTTTGAAAAGGTAACATATAGACAGAGTAAGTTTCAGATTTATAATACTAGTACAGATGTTCTATTTTTGTTTACCTATTGTGCCTCACTGCTGGGGAAGAGTCTTCCCAATACTTTTTTATTCGTCTTTGTCTGCTGCCTTTTACGAGTCTAGGTCGTCGCGCCAGCGTTTCTTTTGCCTGCCTCGGAGGCGACGCCCATCTTCAGGCATGTTCTATTCAAACTTGTTCATTTGTTTCAGTTTTTGGGTCGGCAGCGTAAACTGAAAGAGGGGGAAGGCAACGAGGAGAAATGGGTGGAAATCGATGAGACATTGCATAAGCTTGACCAGAAACTGAAGGACTCTGGCAGACCTGACCAGGGCACTAAGAAGGTTCGTATCATCCCAATCTATGCTACTCTGTATTCAAATAGGGTATTTTACTCTATATGACAAACAATCTAAAATCTTATTATTGTTATAGGTAGGCAAAAAGCAGTCGGGAAATGTTGGTGAAATAACAAAATATTTTTTTAAATTCAATTCAAAGAAATCTGTTTTTGTACACCATGAAATAGTAGCTGCCATGCTATTACGTCATACCACTGTTTAAACTAATCAACTGAACAACTTTGTACTTTTATTATTTTCGTAACCAACGTAATTTTTATTCAAATAATATCTTATATTCAGGAACAGCAAACCAACGATAAGTAGAGTAATAACCATTTTTTAAAATTATAAACAGTTATCATACAAAATATCAGCGCATTTGTTTACACAGCAAACTGACGTCATACCCACCGAGTAATATATCGTCCACTGCGTCCAGCGTTTTCGTCAAATTACGCGCGAATATGAAAATGAAAAATTTAAATTTAAATGCATTTTTATGGCACTAATCGATTCAATTAAAATGTCGTGTTTTTTAAGTGGTTTAAATAGTATTTTTGAATCTAATTAAGACATTTTCAAAAATGGGTGTAATACCCTATTCTTGAAAGTATAACCCGATTTTCATAACTGTGCACCTGTCAACGTCAAAATATTGACAGCTGATTTGGTAGCGTCAGCAACAGTCAATGCAAACCTTACTGGGAAGCATCAGCGGTGAGATAGGAAGGGGAGAGGGCGGATGAACCAATCTTGCCAATCTTTTGACTTTGACAGCCTCAAGGGCACAGTTGTAATAATCAGGTTATAATAAAAGGTGCATGGTTCAATCGATCAGGTTAAGCTACGCTTGCTGCGGTCGGTTCGTGGATGGGCCTTTACATACCATGACGGAGGTGCCTTCCCTCGAAAGGCACGTTAACCAGTTGGTCCCGGCTGTAATTCATGGATCTTTGACAGACGTTACGGGTCGTCAGAAGCCCGAAATCTGACAATCAGTTTTACCAGTTGTAGAGGTCAAATAGACAGTCGTTCCATGTAAAATATGGGTATCCAGTTAGACTGTTAGCCGATCCTAAGATAGTTGGGAAAAGGCTACACCGATTGATGTTGTTTCCAGTTAAATAAATATCAACTTTATTTAAGTATACGTTAGATTTCTTTCAGAATTACTTAAACCAGTGTATTCCATGTTTAGGTTGCGAACCTGGCGACGAAATTCGTGAAAAAAGAACCCGAAGCCGAACAATCGAAAATGATGCCGAAAGAACTGCCGAAGGAGGATGTATGTATTTTCTTTTTCGTCTACTATTATATTATACTCTTAGCTGCTGTGTCACGTGAAGCTAAGGGAGAAGCATCTTGGTAAATGCAAATTTTGCTTACGTATTTGCAATATGCAGGTCATTGTCACCTTGTGTGTTGAACAAAATATGATTCGCGTTCCCATTGAATTACTTTTTCATAAAATATTTACTCAGTGGGATTATATGAACATACACCACACAATAGAGTGTTGTATTGCTGATTTTATTTTTTATAATTTTGTAAGCTACATATCAATATCAATCATCAAGATGTATCCTGATACTGATTTGAGAATAGCAAAAAAAGTAAAGTAAATAAGGCTTTGGCAAATTATCCATTTCAAAGAAGTTATTCCACTATCATGCTGAAAATACGACGTACAAGGAAAACGATAAACGATCACCTTATAGTCCGTTCACAGTTATAACCTCTGGCACCAATAACCCAACAGGAACCTTATTGTAAGGTCAATAGAGATCACTGTGATATTGGCAGATTTGTTATTAACAGCAACCTTATTGTAACAATAATATTAGAGATCATTTCAATATTCACAGTAACGCGAAAACACAGGTAAAATAAGTTTGAATGGACTGTACTTGTCAATTCACTTAATACGTCACAGTTTTGACGTCGTTTGCTTCTGAGCGTATGAAACGGTTCCAGGTATCGACACAACTGGTTTCTATGTACCTCCTCTATGAAGACGCTCCCGTAGATCTGCGGTCGACCGTGCACTGCACACCGCGAACCAGTAGTGACGTCATTGGCTGTCACTAACAGAGCGACAAGACGTATTGTTCGTTGGACTATCGCAGCCCTATTTTATGCTCAGACATATCACTGTCCATTCCAAGGCTGTCTGGAAAGGATCACAGACAGCGATAAGGCGACCCATTGTATATACTGTAGTGATCGATTTAGTTTTTTTTGTGTAGAATATAAATAAATAACGCAAAACTGAAGTAGAGAAATAACCCCTGCCGTGGAAGTTGTGTGTGTCGAGTGTGACGCGTTCGTAATTTATTATCTTTTAGATCTCTTATTCTTTTATATTTATTCGGTCTAAAATTGACGCTCCATGGACATAGAAATCACAGTTGCGGTAAGTGAGAAATAAAAATGGCTTTATTTCAGTATTCTTTATAATATTTGGTAATATGGCTGATATAACGATTGCAGAAAGCTATTATTTTGATTAATACATTAGAAATACTTTTAAATTATAAACAAAACATGGTCGAATTTAGACCACTGCCCGACCACTAGTGATCGTACTTATCCTATATCCTACTAATATTATAAATGTGAAAGTTTGTGAAGATATTTGGATGTTTGTTACTCAATCACGCAACAAAGGCTGAACGGATTTCGATGAAATTTTACACACAGATTATAAACTGGATTAACAGATAGGATACTTTTATCCCGGAAACTCGCTCCCGTAGGATAATTTTTGATCACCACGCGGGCCAAGCCGCTGCAAGCTAGTAAAGAATTCTGAAATAATGCCATATCCATTTTTATTTCTCATCTATAAAAGTTTGGTTTCTATGTCCATTTCAGACCACTGTGGGGCGTGTCGAGACGCTTCAGTCTTTCATTGCGATGGGGCGAAGTTGCTCCTAATGGTTGCGGTCGCCTTCGGACGGGTTATTTTGTTTATCCACCCCAAAAAAGCCACCCTAAGTTGCATATTTGGAAACGCATGTCCGAGGATCCACCCTAGGCATACACAAGGTGTAACACAATAGATGCAACTTCTGAAACTAGTTTGTCCATAATTGACTACTGAATCGATTTGTCATTTTTAATACAGGGTGAAATTGAAAACATGCGACAAACCGTAATGGGTGATTGTACTCATAATTATGAACAACTTTTATTAAGGGACCAAAGATGCAATCGCAAAAAAAAAACAGCTGTTCCCTACATTTTGACGAGTCATGCGAACATAAATGTAGGGAACAGATGTTTTTTTTTTCGCGATTGCATCTTTGGTCCCTTAGTAAAAGTTGTTCATAATGATGAGTGCAATCTCCCATTTCGGTTTGTCGCATGTTTTCAATTTCAACCTGTATAGGCATAAAAATAAATGTATTTTGCCATGCCTACCGCCGATTGTGCCAAAGAAAATTCAATCTTATTGCAAATAGAATAAGGCTCAATTTAAAATGCATATAGTAATCATAGGAAAACATGATTTGCTTAATAATAACAGATAGCTTAAAAAAAATTGGTCATTGGCTTTTAACTCAATACTCTAGGTATAATTACATAATAATCTAACGCAAGACCTCATTAACCCCGTATGAGATCTTGTGTTACTTATGTTGCATGTTGTATATACTTCTTTTTTTGGAATATAATCTCGCAGATCAGCCTAGGAGGTCGGCTGCTTAACCGGACTTGCCTGTGGCTGCTTCAATAAATGAAAGCCTGCAGCCAGGGCATAATAACTTAAAACCAAGCGACTACACGCTAAGGGCACCCCCTGTGGAGTACGGACCTCGGCTAAGGGCGTCAGCAAGGGACGGCCTGGATCGGAATCACACCCTAGGCATAACTAGATAAACGATTTTTATAGGCTAAGGTGGATTCCTGGACATGCGTAATCCACCCTAGGGGTGTTTTTTGGGTTTCGGAAGAGCAGGTTCAGTCGACCCTACCAATACCTTATGCCGCTATCCTCTATTCATGTCATTGGCAATCTTCCCAGGCAAAGAAGAGCTGGCGCGGCCCCACGTTCACGGGCATGCAGTGTGCGGCGTGCGGGACCCGTGTGTTCGCCGCCGAGGGCGTCACTGCCGACGGGCTGCACCTGCACCGCGCCTGCTTCCGCTGCGCAGTCTGCAAGACTGTGCTCCGACCGGGGTGAGCACACTTCTCATAAATCTATTACTAGCTGACCCAGCGGACTTCGTACTGCCTCGGAATCAATAAATTTTAATGTTGTGCGCAATGAATGATCAGCATCATGCATGAGTCATTGCGCATGATCACCTACCAAGTTATGACAACCTGGTACTTCGAAGGCAAAAAGCGTTTTCTAGCTGACACACCTATTTTGCCACTTTAGGTTACATTATTGCAATCTTCTTAGGATTTCTATTTTTTTTTAATAAATGCCTATGTTACTTCCTGATAATTTAGCTTTCTATTGGTGAAAAAATGGTTAAAATCGGTCCAGTAGTTTCGGAGCCTATTCGGAGCAAACAAACAAACAAAAAAATCTTTCCTCTTTATAATATTAGTATAGATTATACAAGTGATGTTCGGATGCATATTTTTGTTAATTTAAAACTATGAAAGGATGAAGCGGCTTCATAAAAATATATTTCTTGTAATAAAAATACCACGATGGGAATTCAAACATCCGGAATACATGACGAGTCGCGTATATAGTATGAAAACGACCACTAAAAAACATTTATTTTAATAAATAATCCCGGCCGGCTTCATAAAAGTTGTACTTTTATTTAAATTTAATTAAATAATCACGAAAAACGTACTTAATAATTAAAACTACGATATACAAAATAAATACGAAAAACTACTTGAAGTTGCCAGCCCGCGCGGAATGAATGCTCTTAACGCAATGGGCTAAAATGGCGCTGTAGTAGACGTTGCCAGCCCGTGTAGAATAGACGCTCTGAAAATGGTTTCGTCTTCACAGCAACTACACAATGGAGCGCTATGGCAGCCGCCTGGTCTGCTTACGTCACTCGGGCGTGAGCGTGCCGGACGCGGTGGCCGCGGTGACCGCGCTGGCCCAAGCGCGCGCGCCTCCGGCGCCCACGCCCGAGCGCATCAGCTTGGAGTTGTCAGACAGCGGCGCCAGGGAGATCGACGAAGACGAGTGGACGGACAGGAACTTCCTCGCGTCGGAGACCTCGTGTGCCGGTGGACTCAGGTCAGTCTCTCATAATATCACCATTAGCCTAGGCTGATTCAATTCTATTCGCTGATTCCAATATATTGGAATCAGATTCCAGTCTAACCGGATGCAGCTGAATACCACATGGAGCGACTGCCTATATGACCTTCACAACTCAGTTATTGAGCAATACGATATCTCTTGGTAAGACTAGTCACATTTACGGGCTTCTGCCGACTCTTAACCAGTAGTTTAAAATACGTATGTGTGTTATCTAAATATTATAATTATATGGTCTTGGGTCTGTCACATTAAACTCGTCTTTGATGCGTCACAGTTTTAACGTCGCCATTTACTTCGTATATCAGATACAGGACTGATAGCATCACGTACTATCCAAGGCATGGGTGTCATACATTGAACTTTGGAAGTCTGCATTTTGTAGATTCCAATCAAAATATCTTATTTCACATAAACCTACATGATCACTTATGAAACATCAGAAGCTAGGTGCACGAATCCAATTGGTCGTTTCCTTTGGTGAAGAGCCGGCAAGAAACTCCACGGTTACTCATTAAAAAATAATTATTACAATGTTTTCATAGTACAGTTTTAATAGTTATGGGAGGACAGTGTAGGTCTGAACTAGTACCACGTACTAGAATATGATCTACAAATGTATAGACTATAAGGCCTACAACATTCTCACATTCACAAAATATAAAATATATTTTTAGATAAATAAATTGTTAAACCTATTTAAACCAAATGACATGGTTGCCATACGTGCCATGACAGTCACTAATAAAGATTTGAAATTAAAATTGTAGGTATAATGTCAAATAAAGAGAAGTTTATGTCAAAGAAGTGTGTAAAAAATCATAATTGACGTCTTAATTTGGAACCTACCATAATAGGAAATAGGTGTGAGTTTATTTTTATGCTGATATACGTGTGTCATCTTTCAGTGACGAGGAAGAATCTAGCTCGGATGAGTACACGGACGCAGCCGACAGTGACGTCGAGGTGGCCGCATCCCCTGGGCCCCAGGACGCGGGCCCCCGGCCCCCACGGGCCCCGCACAACGAGCTGTACTTCTCCGACGACTCCTTCGGTTACGATGACTACTCCGATGACGGTGAGTATGTAGTTACAGTAACAGTAAGGGTCAACCCACTGCGGGTAAGGGCACATTGCTCGCAGAACAGATGGCCGATCAATTAACTCAGCCTATCGCAGTCCACTGCTGGACATAGGCCTCTCCCATGCTGCGCCACAGCACCCCATCTTCCGCATCTAGTCTGACCCAACCACCTTTTTAAGGTCGTCAGTCCACCTAGTTACGCTTGCCGATACGCGGTCTCCACTCCAGGACTCGTCTGCTCCATCGGCTATCGGTCCTTTGACAAACAATGCCAGCCCACTGCCACTTCAACGTACTTACTTTCCAAGCTATGTCGGTAACTCCAGTTCTTTTCCGGATAACTTCGTTTCTGATTTTATCCTTCAAAGAAACCCCAAGCATAGCCCGCTCCATAGCGCGCTGAGTGACTTTAAATTTGCGGACCAGCCCAACTGTCAGTGTCCACGTTTCGGCACCGTATGTCATCACGGGCAGGATGCACTGGTTGAAGACCTTAGTCTTCAAACATTGCGGTATTGGCGACGAGAAGACTTGACGAAGTTTTCCAAACGCTGCCCAACCCAACCGGATCCTCCTGTCGGTTTCTTTCTCAAAGTTGTGTCTGCCAAGCTGGATAACTTGCCCTAGGTAGACGTATTCCTTCACAGCTTCGAGAAGCGACCCTTCGATGCGTATTGGACTCGGCAAGAGACGTGCCAATTCAAATCAAATCAAAAAAATTATTTGCTAGAATATGGTACATAAGGCAGCATGAAGGATGTTACAGTCATTTTTTTTCAGCATATCCTGCCATAACATGGCGTACAAATGTATTAACAATCAGCAATTAATCTAATTTACAAATATCAGTTTTTATTGATTTGTCTTCTAAATAGTCCTTAATGGTATAATGTCTTTTACATAGCAATAGTTTGAAAAATATTTTTTTAAACATTGTCAACGGTAAGTCTTGTAAACTACTTGGTAAATGATTGTAAATAATAATCGACATGCAGTATACATTTATCTTAAATAATTTTAGTTTTATTGGTGGCAGTCGAAGTCTATCTTTATGCCGTGTTCGACTATTTGGCCATCATCATCATTATTATATTATGTGCGAAACAAGTATTCTTCTTAAGATGGATGCGATAAGGTAACCAGCGAAATTCATTTTTTTGTTTTTTGCAATTTGCCTGTGTCACGAATTACTTTTTCATGAAATTCGTTCAGTGGGTTTGAATGATTATTATAATTCTGTGAATCATGTTTTGTTCAACATACACAATGACACTGACCTGCAAATTTTGAAAAACGTAAGCAAACTTCAAATGCGCCGTCTACTTTACGCATACCCATAAAATATTTCGAATCTCCGTTACGTTTACTCAGCGCGTGCGTGTTGGCCCAAAGATCCAACAGCTAGTGACTAATTCTACCGAATTTAATTGGTACTTTCCAGGCGCTGAGTCGTCGGGCGGCGAGTCGTGCTCGCGCATGCGCGAGGCGCGTGAGGCGAGGCGGCGCGAGGTGCCAGCGCCGGCGCGCGCGCCCACCGACAGCAGCGAGGTACCGCGCTGTGCAGTCGGCTAGGCGCGTAGGGAGGTGCGGTATCGAACGCCGCCGCCCCACCAGCTCAATATACATGCATTGCATTTTAAACGAGTTTACGGATAGGTTACAAACGTGTAAGGTCTTTCTACACTAACACACCTTGGCCGATACTATTTCGAAAATAACGAACTTGACGGGTTTTTCGAAACCTTTTGTACACACTTTCGTTCTACAGGGTGGTAGCCGTATCGACACGCAAACTGTTACCATGAATTCGGCACATCATGATTCTCGACCCCCTAGTAGATAAATTTTCCGTCAGATATAAAAAAAAAATAACTGCTATTTCATAGAAAGGCGCAATACCTACGCGGTCAAAATGTATAGATCAGCAATTTTTTTTAAATTACTAACGAATCATTCTGCGCTAGGATCAGAATCATGTACTGAAGATCCATGTTAATACGTTGAGCGTGGATGTCCCTTCCTTTGTAAGGAACTCTTGTGCAAAATGTCATAATTCTATTTTTTTAGGGCGATTTTCACAAATGAAATTGAACGCGTTTAGCACGTTTAAACGCTGTCAGTGTCAACATTGCTATGAAACATTTACACTGACGCGGTTCACGTACAGTTTCATTTGTGAAATCCGCGCGAAGGCTGTACGTGGCCTATCATCGAATGAATTTAAGATTTTTTATTGAGTTAATGTTTTATTAGGTAGAAAGACCATTACAAGTTTTGACAGTAGATCGAGAGAACTGTCAAAAATAAATAATAGCAAGATTAGTATTTTGTTTGATGTGTAGGACAGTTGTAGTTTAGTTTAGATCTTGAGACGTATGCCTCATCCGTCACTATTTCAAGATGTACCGTCACCAAGTAACCAGGGCCAAACTTTAACTATATCCGTGACGGATCAAGATGAAATACAAGTAGGTACCTCTATTAAAGGAAAATATCAAGTTTTACAATTTAACTAGAGTTGTATTCTGGTCATAAATACAGAAATAAAAATTTCTGCGCTGGGGTGTCTAGAATGATATGCTGAATTCATGGTTACAGTTTGCGCACTGGTTCAAAATTAATCCTGTATAACCTGCAGGTATTTTTATTTAAAAAAAATATTGAATTTAAAAACTTCCCTGTATACATAAAAAATTGAGTACGATAAATTGTACTTTTTAGGGGGTTTGACGCAGAATGTGCACTTCGCAAAATACGCACTTCTCATCTCTTCTCACTGTAAAAAAATCACACTGATGTTGAGCAGTGCTCATTTTGAGCAGCGCTAATTTTGAGCAGTGTTTATTTTGAGCAGTGCTAATTTTGAGCAGTGCTCTTTTTGAGAAGTGCTCTTTTTGAGAAGTGCTCATTTTGAGAAGTGCTCATTTTGAACAGTGCTCATTTTGAGCAGTGCTCATTTTGAGAAGTGCTCATTTTGAGAAGTGCTCATTTTGAGCAGAGCTCATTTTGAGCAGAGCTCATTTTGAGCAATGCTCATTTTGAGAAGCGCTCATTTTGAGAAGTGCTCATTGTGAGAAGTGTACATTTTGGAAGTGCGTATTATGCGAAGTGCACATTTTGCGTTAAATCCCGTAGTAACACTAACAGTAGGCTTTCATTTTGACAGTTCAACAACAAATATTGCGTTTTTTACATTGTTGTGCAGACAACTTTTTCGAGCAGCACGATTAGCAATAGCCTTCAAAATTATTCAGATTCTGATTGAACGTGATGGTGACGTTTTCGTGGTCAGATTAGTCCTACAGAGTGTAGGTACAGTTTAGGCGCATGCGTCATATCATCATCTGCTAGATAACAGGGGCGGCGGCAGAGGCGCGGTAAGCGTTTAGTTTGTCCACACTAACTTCCGTCAACGGCCTACTGTTATATTTTGATCTATGAATTGGCTTTCATTGCTTTAAAACAAAATAAATCACTGATCTCAACTCTAATAATTTAAGTCATAAATACAATCTTCTAACTACATTTAATTGGATTGTATGACTTTTTCATGAAATAGTAATAGGATACAACTAAAAATAAGTTTGATTTTAATTAAGAAAATGGATATAAATCATTTTTTTTCTGTTACATATTTCGTCCTAATCTTCAAATTAAAATAGTTTTAGAAAAATTGGAAAATACCCTATTCATTCGAATTAAATGAACTTAAGTGGGTTGTATTGATAATGTAAATGATTATAATTATTTAAAACAATATTTATTACGGTCGCGAATCAGTTTTTAATCAAGATACAACCTGACACTGACTTGCAAATTGCAAAAAACGTTCGAAAATTTGAATTTCCTGAAGAAAATTCATCAAAATAAAACAGTAAGTCCGTTCAATCGATGGCGCTTTTAAATGTGTTACTTTCATGTACAATTAATATATTAATTCGTTATATTTACATATTAAACCATAGTATCGTATGTGTGTATTAGCTTACATATATGTATATTATACATATGTATTATAGCGCACTATTTTATGTACATATTATATTTATATCATATGTAAATAATGTCTGTTGTTTTTGAGTTGTTCTTTTCGTATTTAATTTTTATTTCATTCATTCATGTATCGTTAGGAAGGTATGTGACATTAAGTACTATATGATTTTCATAAATATTGGTTGTACGATTTGTGTAAGTACCCATTGGAGGGCTCAAAGTTTTACTTTTAAATCCAATAAACCAATAGATTTTGTGAGCGAAGTTCTTTAACGCGTCTTGCGGTAGGAGTACACTGGTAGAAATGGACTTGACACGAAAAGAAAAAGCATTTTGCCTCTCTATGCGACACACTCTCTGTCTGTCTTTTTTATATTAAAATTATTAGAAAGAGACAATTTTTATTATATTTATTAGAACGAGAGAGATAGTTTTCCTTATTTTCAAGGATAGTAAAGCCGATAGTGATGTCAAAATTATATTCCAAGATGGCGGCAGTATGAGAGCTTTTAGAAACTTATACTAGATGGCTCTGTATTTAAAACTCTCACTAAATTCACACTTTTTGTCTCTCTCCGTCTGTCTCTTTCTGTATATGCGAGTTTGTGTGCATGCGAGTACTGCGTAAGGAATTTTGCTCCTGAAGAGGATTGCCCAATCGGACACGGGGTCGATACACCTGTTTTTGATGAAACAGTACATATAAGTAACAAAAAATTATGCTTTCGATTCCATTAAAATTAACTAAACTATAAAATAAATATATTTTTGGGTTTATAAACATACCTATTAAGATACTGTTCAATTCTACCGGTCTACTGTTTTTTAAGCTGTACTCTCATTTGACCTAGAAATATTCACGAGAATAACGAGCACTAAGTATCACGTACGTTCCAACGATACACTTACACTGTATATACATAAATAGTCCTCTGTGACGTAGTTCCGCGACGTGATACCGCCATCACCGACGGTAAGTTAGTGTGGTTTGTTTGTGCACCTTTCTACGCATCCGGGCGGTCGCTTGCTACGCGCTAACAAGGTCCCGGCGCCTTGCAGACTTTGTACTATAGTGAGCTTCAACACAGGTGGAATCTGAGGACGAGAGCGAGTCCAGCGACGAGGAGGTGTCGTCCGCTACCGAGGTGTCCACGGACAGCGAGTTCGCGCGCGAGGAGGCGGCGCCCGCGCCCGCGCCCCCCGCCATCCTTGTGACGGAGGCCACACCCCCCGCGCCCCCGTACGCCGCGCTCGTCGCGCCCCCACACCCTGCGCCCCCGCACGAGTACCCGCTCAGCCGCACGCGTTCCGCCGGCGGGCTCGCCACCAAGCGCGCGCTCGAACTCAAGCGACGATACCTACTCGGCGAACCCTCACCGCCCGCAGTCAGGAAGTCTGACTCCACCTCCCAAATAGACACCAAGTTTGAAGCCTTTAGATCTACTATAACAGAATTCCAAAAGATGCTACACCCCGCCCCCGTGCCTACGCAGCAGCCGCAGAAACCTGTCGTCACCTTCCAACTGTCCACCGAAGACAAGAAAGCTCAGCCGATGCCCGACATCATAAAGAACCTCGTCGCCGACGCGCCCGTCGACTTGCTCACCAAAGTGGACACTCCTCTCATCAAAGACTGGAGTTCGGAACCAGCTAAAGATCAAAAGGATCCGGACTTGGATTCAGACTCTCTGTCGGAAGACGACTCGTCCCACACCGAGACTGCTCCCAACCAGTCAGTGCCTCGCGTTGAGGTGCACGACGAGGGAGGAGAACTGATTCAGTTGGACAGTCTCATGCTGATCAACAGCACGGAGGACGAGAAGGCGTCGGGCACGGCTACTGGTCCCACAGTAGTCGCGGCTGCCGACTCGGAGTCTTCTGAGTCTGGTCGTGACGCCACCACGCTCGCGCTCACTGAGACTGAGCTGTCGGACTGGGCGGCCGAGAGTGCCGTGCTGGACGACTGCGGGCTGGACGACAAGGACGACAGGAAGCGACGCAACAACCCGCGAACGCTCAGCGGACCCAAGCTCGTACACGACGCCAAGAACATCGCCGCCGTCGCGTCGCACGTCTGCGGCAGAACCAGCCCTCATGAAGCAGTTGTCTACTCCAACGCACTCGAGCACTTCGAGTTCGCCGACGAAGGGGAACAAGACCCGTCACTGGACACTCCCGTCACACCCAGAAACGACGGCTACATGGAGCTCGTAGACAACGACTACGACCCCTACTCGCCCGGAAACGACCGCTCCATGAATTTCATCGAGAGGAGTTTCTCCGAAACAGTCTTCAAGCCAGCCAGCCAAGAGAACAGCTACCGACAGAGCTTGTGTCCCATCGACTTGGATGGAATAGAAGACATAGACGCAGACACGGAACCTTTAGATTTGAAGTCGTCTCAACTTTCAAAGTCAGTTGAAAACGAACCTAGTGATAAATCCACGAGTGGTAGTTTGCAGAAAAGTGACAGTTTGCAAAAAAGTGACAGTTTGCAAAAAAGTGACAGTTTACAGAAAAATTACAGTATTCGCGATGATAGCGTGCGAGTTGAAGAGAGTTCTGAGCCGAAGATAGAGAATAAAATAGAAACTTTAAGTCTGTCAGAAATTTCACCGCCTTTAGAGAAGGATAAAATGATTGAGACAGAAAGTTCTGAGATTTCGCCCCCACTAGTACCTGATACGCCTCGAGTGAAGTACCCTCCGCCGAGCCCGTTCAACGGGCCGTGTCCCATGCGGCTGTACTCGCCCGCCGTGTGCCGCTCCGCCAGCGACACTTTCCATCCGTCCACGTCCCGCAGCACGGACTCGCCCACGAGGAGCTTCGAGCTTTCCGTGTCCATCAACCTAAGTTCAGGCTCCCTGTCGCCGGTCAGTCCCACGCCCGCTCGGGACACCACCGACAAGGTACAAGAAATAAAGCGAGAACGGGAGGAGCAGACCGAGGTTGTGAGGAGACTGGTCCTCGAGAGGTTGGGTAGCGCACCGAAAGGCGCCCGGAAGTCGAAGCCGGTAAAGAGAATGCGGGCATCGCCTGCCGCGATCCCGCCCCCGGTCCCGCCCCCACCGAGGCATCAGGAGCTGCCACCGACGTGGCTTCCGGAGCCGCCGCCGGTGTGCCTTCCGGAGCCACCTCCAGTGTGCCTGCCGCAACCACCCCTGATGTGGCTTCCAGAGCCACGACCGCCTCCGCGCCCCTTACCCCCCCTCATGCCTCCCTCCGTGAAGCCTTCCTTCTCCGACTCTGAGCTCGCTCGGAATATTCGGAGCAAGAGCATCATGAAAAGCATTTCTAGTTACCTGAACCGAAGGCTGGGACCGAGACCCAAGGTAGGTACACTACCTTAGTACATTCAACGTTATGTGATTGCATAGTGAACAGAATGTTATTTGTGTATATCAGTCGAGGCCACTGATAGGAATCTCATCTGATATGTCTTACCTAACCAAAATGGGTAACTAGATGTACCATTTTTGGATTAACTTTTGAACAAAGAAACTACAGTCCGGCCGTCAGTCGAAACAATGCGTGGCTGACACCTGTCAGCGAGACAATTCTAGTAACTAATAAAAATCAGAGCAGTGGTAATCCAACGGTAACGGCCGCCGTGACTAACCGCGTTGCAGGTCGTAGATTCGAACCCACTTCATTCATTCGTTCATCACCACTGCTCTCAAAACGGTGACAGAAAACATCATAAAGAAACCGGCATGTCATAGAACCAAAAATTTGAAGACTTGTGACGTCTACCAACTCGCACTGGGCTGACGTGTTGGATTACGGTCCGCCACCTCTTACAGAGAGGAGGCCTGTGTCCCAGCAGTGGGAACGTTATAGGCTGGTTATGCTGTTCATCATCATCGATGAATAAAGATCAAATTCGCAAAACACGTGTGAGTAACGCATTCTCTCGACGACCGGACTGTGTATCAAATAATGTGATGAAAATAGTAAGCATTTATTAAATAATCAATTTAGTTCATATCACAAGCAGAGCATTAACAGTGGCTACGACTGCATATTTAATAATCAACTATCAGAACCCATTAATTTCAAATGAAAAGCCACTATCATTACACTAACTCATGATACGTGGCTTGCAATGATTGCATTTTGGACCTTATGTAAGCGTATTGAGCACCACATCAAATATGACCATTTGATTGGATTCTATAGTATATAACTTAAGAACATTGAATACATCAACCATGGTTTTTAGTTGTACGATAGTTTCAACTTATTCAGAAGTCAGTTTAGCTGTCTTTATTAAAACTTTTTGATTTATATAAGGTGGATGCGCTAAGGTATCTCGCAAAATTCATATTTTCTTACTTTTTTTTTGCAATTTGTAGACAACCTTACACTGACCTAGAAATTGCAAAAAAACGTAAGAAAGATTGAATTTCGCGGAATACCTTGGCGCATCAATCTAATATATTATTTTTTGTATTTCTTTTACAAGTTATTTATTTTGATGTTACAATACCTAATATCGTACAACAAAAAGTCGTAATTATACTCAAAAAGCATCAAAATCAATTTACATCATCTACAACACCCATGTCATCTCACAAATATAATATGTGAATATTGTAAAAATAAAGTAGTGATTCAATCCGGGGTTGGTCGTAACATGTTTAGTAAGGGTGTCCACGATCTGGCAATATAACATGAGACACGGAAGTGGGATTAACTTGTTTTGGGGCACTGTGTTTGTTTCGTGCCGGATTGAAGTGAGCAATGAGAAAGTAATTCACATTTAGACTCTTCAAATTTAGTCATTATGTTTTCTTCAAAACACGTCACTTAGTATTGGTTTGAATGCGCAGTCTAAGATAACGCCTTATACAAGGTGTAACAGAATAAGCGCAATACCTGAAATTAGCTTATTCCTAATTGACTAATGAATCGATTTCAGTAACTTTTAATAAAGGTATTTTTTCAAAAATTATGTATTTTGCCATTCCTACCACCGATTGAGCCAAAGAAAATTCAATCTTATTACAAAATACATAATTTTTGAAAAAAAATACCTTTATTTAAAGTTACTGAAATCGATTCAGTACGGGAGTAAATTCATAAAGTAATGCTAGGGCGAACACGTTTTTCTTAATAATAACAGTCAGCTTAAAAAATTGTATTATGCTTTTAACTAAATACTTTTTCTAATTGGGGTGTATGAATGAGGTCTAGCGTTAATTATGTTACATGGTGCTTATTTGAGGCTAAGTAATAACAGCCGCATGGGTCGATCGATCTGGTTAAGCTACAATTGCCGCGGTTGGTCCGTGGATGGGTGACCGCCCTCAGGGCTCTAGTCGCCGCAGGAGACGCCATGGGCATCGGGAATCCCAAGCTGATTCCCCGCCACCGTAGGCGCGGTCTTGCGGATGGCTAGTAATGGGTAGTACTGGTGGGGTCCGCAAGGGCCGATGCCTGCCAAGGGTGCGGGTTGTTCGAAAGAGATACCGTGGCCCCTGGCACACAGGCAACTGAGGGAACACGGGTGGGTTTTAGTCAGTAAAAGTCTAATACGTGCTCCCGCTCCACCCAGGGCGGGAGAAGTTATTTGATGATTTCCCACCTTTAACAAAAAAAAAAACACCGAGAGTTGAAAATCGAGTGTGTGACAAAATTCTGCCGCGATTTTATTACTTCCACGTGCATGTGAATGTCGACATATGGTCGATTCCTATAATTTACAGGCCGATATCGTTTAAAATTAACTTGTATATTTACCAATGATGAAGCAAATACCTCATAGGTTCGCATAGTGGACCCTCCCATAGTAGACCCTCCCATATGGAAGTAGCTATCACAGGTAAAATTAGGTAACGAATCTATTTGGAACCGAGTAGACCCTTGCTCTACTTTAATCCGGCACACATAATTAACTATGTCAAAATTTCGTCGTAGTCGGACGCCTGAGTAGACTAACACACGTTGAATTTTCAGTCACTCTCGGATCCGGAGCTGCCGTTGCACGTAAGCAAATATCCGTACAGTGTCGTACTCGTGAGTCGCATGCCGTGTACGTGTGTCGCAACACTTGCTCGCGAAGTGTGCGCCTGCCCTTATGAGTGTGGCGTTGGATCAGTTGATGCATGTCTGTTCGGGTTTGTGTCAAGGAATTTTATGTCTACTGAATATTGGGATAAGTTTTATTTTTGGGATTTCTGGAGTTGCTACGAAGACACTTTACTGTCGTAGCGTGAGAAATTAAGTGTAATGTTTGAATGTAAGCAACTGTGAGGACGATGCGCTAACGTAGCCCATGAAATTAAAATTTTCTTACGTTATTTCAATTTGTAGGTCAGTGTCAGGTTGTTTGTTGATTAAAATATGATTCGTGACCATGATACGTATGTATTACATAAATAAAATCATGAATACAACAAGATGGTTTATGATTTCTGTGTTTTCTAGAGTAGCTACACAGAAAAACCCTCCCAAGTTCATTTAATGCCTTTTATTTATTTAAACTTCTCGCATGCATAAAAGGTACAAAGACGGACTTAATGTCTTAGGCATTCTCTACCAGTCAACCAAGGAATTGAATGTTTAAATGAACTTGAATGGTTGTACTGACATTGACCTGACTGACACTGACCTGCAAATCGCAAAAAACGTAAGGAAATCTGAATTTCGCGGGTTACCTTAACGTATCCGTGATTGAGACCCGAATCTGCATTGACCAAAAATAATGTTCGATCCAGAATCAAATAAATCATTTGGCAAGTTGATTTACGTTCAAACATATTATACGAAAACGAATTAATGTGATCCAACGTCAATCATTCGCTCTGTGCATCTGTCTGTTCGCGTGAATGTCTTCGCTTCATAATTATTTCGTTCCACGTTCTAGCTCGGCGGTACAATACACAGCATAATATTGATAATATTGTATACCGACGATGTATGTAGTTAGCCATTTTATTAACTTTCTGTGTAAATATTTCCATTGCCAGTTACCGAGCCTTTGTAGATCAATGATTACCAAGACTTTTTAATTAAATATTTGACAGTAGTTACGGGTCGTCAGAAGCCCGAAAGTCTGACAACTAGTCTTACTAAAGGGTATCGTATTACCCAGTAACTGGGTTGTAGAGGTCAGATAGGCAGTCGCTCCATGTAAAATCCTGGTATCCAGCTGCATCCGATTAGACTGGAAGCCGAACTCAACATAGTTGGGAAAAGGTTAGGCAGATGATGATTTTTAAATTAATTCCTACCTTGAAATGATTAAAATATATCTCAAATTGCATTAACAGCAATAGCAGTAATATTACTACTAGTCATCGTTAAAAATACTGACCAGTCAAGGGTTTAGCCCTCTCTATGTATATTCTTCATTTTTGTTTTAACATTGTTCTCACTTAGAGAAACAACAAGAATGATGTATCCAGGATTTTGTAATACCTTGATTTAAAAGAGTTTCCTTGGAGTTTCTTGCCCGTTCTTCTCCATAGAGATCTACGTTTTTGGAATGGGCGACTAGCTTCAACTTTTTGACTAACTGACAACGACTCTTTGACATTCAAACTCATTCAAAAGTTTAATTGAAATAAATGTTTTGAGTTTCATACCTAGTAGTAACTTTAGGAGGGTTTCACTTATTTGCTGAATATTGTACTATCGAAGCGACCAATTTCATGTAGAGGTAAATAGCGGTATTTGTGAATTTTGCATGTAAATAGAATGTGCATGATATCGCTTCTTTATGCGTAATTAGTCGTAACTTTTGCTTTGGAGTTTGCAATTTTATTCATTCTGTTTTAGAAGACCTAAATAACGTTAAATATAAAGTTAGTGTTATAATTTTTTTATAGCAAAAATTACGTCTAATTGTTAAGCTAGTGTCGCAATGCATGTTGAAATGGCCTATGTGTGTCGGTCGCTATAATTATGAAATATATTGCCAAAGAAACCAATTATCTTTGGTTACATTTCATACAAATACGAAATTCCTATACAAATGTTGTAAGCGATTTTGAACGTTATAACATTGGAATAAGAATTGAAATGGCTTACAATGTTTGGTAGAACTTCGAAGGTGCGTTATTAAAAAATACTTATAAATCCCAGACATTTAGTAGAAATGTAGTAAAAGTCATACTGTTTTCATAGAAACTATTTAAAAATCTTAAAATTTGTAATTAATGTTTAACTGCGATATCCCACTTTTATTAATTAATTGCATTGCAAGTTCTTTATTCAAGAACATTTTTAAATGCGCCTATTAATATCAATTCCTATTAGAGTCGGGGCAAATTCGCAACAATTTAATGTATATAGCCTAACAACAAGCACAGAACATATAATATGTTAATTTCTATGTATATGGCAAAAAGATTGAATATAACTGGTGGTTTCGGTCCCTTTAATACAGAGCTAACTGAATGTGTTTTTACCAGGAGTCGCAGACGACAGGCGCTCACAAGTCTACCAGCGCACTCCAAGAGCCTCCGCCCGTGCCTCCGCCTCCGAGGGTGTACTCTCCACCCACACCACCTCCCCCTCGCCGCCCCCTTGAGCCGCGGCTAATACCCAGACCAGGTTAGTTCTGGGAAATTTGATGTCACCATCACTAAAGCCCCATTTTCACGACACAGTGATCGTCTAAACACTGTTAAGTTAGTCGTTGCAACTTACCTTTTTATTACAAAACGCGATGTAGCCTAAAGTTTTTGCATGTCCAACTTTATTTCGATTTACGTAAAGCTCTTAATACGAAAATGAAAACTTAGCACGTGACTTAGTTGTCAGTTTTGGATAAAGAACTGCATTTCTATAGAAGATGTTCAAAAACTCTCTTGGTGGTTTAAAGCCTTCCGCAAACACGTTCGTCGTGACTCTCGTAGAACAATTTCTATGAGAATTTCATGCTACAAGAGTCGCTTAAATAATAACCTTGTTTTGTGATAAGGGGGTATTTGTTCAATATATGGTATCAATCTCAATAGTCGCCTATATTCCATTCAAGTAGGGACGGGTTGCACGACACAAAATTGTCAAATGACGTTGACGCTTTCTCTTCAAAGCGTATAAGTCGGCTATTGCGTGCGTCCTGCACAAAATGAATGAAAAACCAAGTCCAGCCGCTAGACGTTCACACGGACGTAAAAATATCTCGGCGGGGATTTAGCGCGCACAGGAGTTTCAACTCTCGGAGCACTGAGAATCAAACAGAGTGCATCTCACCGCGTCAAAAATACACCCTGTTGGATTTTCAATTCTCTGCGCTAAGCAGTGCGTTGAAGATCCATTGCGATATTACTACGTCGACGAATAAAATTGACTGTCTTTGTTTTCATATATTTTGACAGTGGGTCGCCGACTTTCCGCTTGCTGGGAATGCGGCCTCATATTCAAATAAAATAATTAACGTGTGACGTCGGACCCTTCCCATCGTGAATGAAGATCAACTAAATCAAAATGTCCACTGCTTAGCCATCGTCTGTCAACTTAACAAGCATATAACATTAGCATTTGTTTGGTCTACTCACATACTTCATTGTACTTCCAAGAGCAATTCAGTACATCAATGTAATACTTTCATTATTGTAAAATTACATCTTAAATCGAAGAACGTCTATAGTTAAATGAAGTCTGAAAATTGTTTTATTGTTGGCTAATTAGGAATGGGATTATAAGAAACTAAAAAACAATTTGCCCGTTTTGAAGATCTCACAAGACTTACGCCATTTTGCGAGGCAATTCAAATGCGTTGTCGGGCCTCTTGACCAGGTTTGGTCTATAGTTTAAAATGCAGAATGCGTAGACAACGGCTAAGTGATGAGTCTTTTCACACCCCGTATGTCCACTGTACCGTGGTTAACATCCACATAACACCCACACGATCATCTTACTAAGCACTAACAACAGATCACGGACCGGGCAGCGCCGCGGACATCGAGCATCGCGAAATCATGCGACGGTGGTTCATAACAGCGTGGTCCGGGATCGTAGCCGCGCAGAGGGCAAGGGAACAGAACGAGCAACTCGATCCCAATGCCCGTCGCCTTGGCAGACTCGAGCGGCGATTGGCACGACCCCAATCTGGTAAATTGACTTGTAAATTCAATGAATAGCCGCTAGATGGCGCAGTTTTATGATGCGATGTGGGTTAAGTGTAAGCGCCGGGGTAGCCTGCCAAATTCTCATTTCATTATATTTTTTGCAATTTGCAGGTCAGTGTAAGGTTGTATTTTGACTAAATTTGATTCGCGACCGTAACACGAACGTATCAAGAGAATTATATTAATTAAAATCATGAATACAACCCTCAAGTTGATTTAATCCCATTGAATAAGTACCTGTCAATAAGTACCTGGCCTGCACTGTCTTCCCATACCTATTAAAACTGTAATTTGAAAACATTGTAAAAGTCCAATTATTTTTAAAAGAGTAACCGTTGCGTTTCTTGCCGGCTCTTCTTGCTTGCCGTGCACCTAGCTTCTGACGTTTCATAAGTGCCCATGCTTCATTATGTGAAATAAAATATTTTGATTTTTTTCATGCTATTGTTGTTTCGATCGCGAATCATATTTTGTTCAACATATAACCTGACACTGACTTGCAAATTGCAAAAAACATAAGGAAATTTGAATATCAAATCATACACCTAAGGGTTTTAGCCAAACGACAAAGCCTGTATAAAATGAACGACAAATTCAAAGCCCTAGATAAAAAATCGAAGCTCGCTTTAGGTTTTGTAAAAGAGAAGTAGGTTTTTACCCACATTTTTTAGTGACCTCATAACGCCATACATTATTTGTTTTCATACTCACTCATTTAACATTTGCTTTATGATGTGTATCGAAGGCTCTGGCCCAGTGAATTTCCCTTAAAACTGCTAACACGGCAATTATACTCAAGCCACAGAGGAATACCTTAAAATTGCATTTAAGGTTGATGCGCTAAGAACACCGTAAAATTCAACTTTTCTTCCGTTGTGTTGTCTGTTTGTTGCGTCACTTCTTCTTCCCAGCTAAAGCACTAGGTAGTGATGACGGGTGGGCGTTTTTGGGGGACTGTCTTATGTATTTTGACGTTCGAAAACTGCTGATTCTCAGCCTAATTTGTACTTCCACTGTAAACAGTCTCACGCCAGCAAATAAACGTTGTAAATGTTCATATAATATAAGCGTATTATACTGACACTCCACTTGGCGTATTTAACGAAATGTTCGCATTATTTGGGTTATCTATAATTCAATAATCTATAATATAAAAATGAATCCCTATTTCCCTTGGTCACGGCATCACACGTGAACGGCTTGACAAATTTTGCTAATTATTTTTTTTGTTGTGTCCGTTATTGTCAGGAAAAGGTTCTTATGAAAGAAGAAATAAAGAAAGTTGCGAATTCAATATTCATAGTTAAGACAGGACAACGTCTGTCGGGTCAGCGGGTATTAAACTATTAATAGGTATATTTACAATGTGTAACAGAATAAACGTAAGTCCTGAAAGCAGTTTGTTCATAATTAACTGCTGAATCGATTTCAGGAACTTTTATAATGTTATTTTTTTCATAAATTATGAATTTGTAATACCTACCGCCGATTGAGCCAAAGAAAATTCAATCATATTAAAACACAATAAGACTGAATTTAAAATGCATAATAATTACAGTTAGCTTAAAAAAAGTCCTTGAGTTAATAAACTTGAAACTTTGCACGAATTATCTGAGTAAAACATTAAGTTAATTTTTAAATTGTAATTTTAAATTTTTATTATTATTTGATTATTATTTATTAGAAGGTGTTAAAGTTTGTAGGGGAAAAAAAAATATGCGGTCGAAGTCGCAGGCAAAGTGCTAGTACAAAATATACCTCAAACAGTTGATTTTGTAAATTTTGTAACGCTAGTATTACGCCAATATGTTTTATTTTTGGTGGGAAATCATCAAATATCTTCTCCCGCTCTGGGTGGAGCAGGAGGGCGTGTCAGACTTTTACTGACTAAAACCCACCCGTGTTCCCTCAGTCGCCTGTGTGCCAGGGGCCGCGGTATCTCTTTCGAACAACCCGCACCCCTGATAGAACAATAAACGCCAATATGTTGGGGTTGGCTTTCAGTCTAACCGCATGCAGCGCAAATACGCCAAGTGCCAGCGTCCGTCGCCCGTCAAATCGGTGCAGCCGTTTCGGAGATTAGCCGGGACAAACAAACATACAGACAAACAAAAAAAAAACATGTATTTTTTTTCGTTATAAGTATCGTATATACTTTCCTAGGCAGTGAGATAAAAGATGTTATTTATTGACATGGGGAAACCGGAAACCGGCATCTCCTAGACCCAAAAATTCGTAGACATGTGACATCTGCCAACCCGCACTGGGCCCGCGTGGTGGATTTTAGCCCACTCCTCTCACAGAGAGTAGGCCTGGGTGTCCCAGCAGTGGGAACATTATAGGCTGATTATGTATTTTTGACATTACAAACATACACTTCCAATGCCTTTGGCAATTTGACACACGACAATATTCATTGCGTTAATTACGTTATCAGGCAGACTTGTTTGTATAGACTATGCTTGGCATATGATCGTGATGTGTCACGTGCAATATTTCAGCGGAGCAGCAGGCGGCCGCGGTGGCAGAGATAGTGCAGGTCCGGTCTCGGCGCGAGACACACAGAGCTATGGTGTTGGCTCATAGGTACGTACAGCAACATACACACAATATTGATTAACATAACTAACTAATACAGAATATGCATCTTCTGAATACGGAACAAATGTTAAGGTGTTTACGATTCTAATTTAATAACAAACCCGCACGGGTTTTACAACTTGACAGGCTATTGAGATTTATTTATTATTAACTAGCTTTTGCCAGCGGCTTTGCTCGCGCGGAGGTCCGAAATTATCCCACAGGAACGTACTACCGCGGTAAAAAAAGTATCCTATTCGTGACCAAATGATATTCCGTAAAATGTTGTTTTGGTGTGGTGAAAATATAGAAAACTAATCACAATTATGTTAAGTGTGCTGCTACCGATTTATGCCAACCTGGTACTTCGAAAGCATAAAGCATTTTCTAGCTGACACAACTATGTTAGGTAAGCTCCTACCAAGTTATGACAACCTGGTACTTCGTTCAGAATACCAATCTACTTATTTAAGTAAACATTTCTTAATTGTTTCTAAATTTTAAACTATTAACCCCCGGAATCCCCTTAGGAACGTACTACTGGGATAAAAAGTATCCTATGTGTTAATTTAGGTTATAATATATCTGTATGCCAAATTTCATCCAAGATGGATGTTTGTTACTCAATCACGTAAAAACGGCTGAAAATAGTTGGATGAAATTTGGCAAACAGATAGTTTGTAACCTGGATTAACATATTAGATACTTTTTATCCCGATAGTACGGTCCCGTGAGATAATTTTCGACCTCCACGTGAGCGAAGTCGCTGGCGAAAGTTAGTTATAAAATAAAGTTTCTATAGCCATAATTGTATGCTCATCGCCTTCTGGTACGTTCTGTATTCTGAGACTGCATCTAAACAATCACGCTATTTCTTAACTTTCGCCTTTTTTTCGATTAATATAATGTTCGCTTTGTAAATAATGTAACTAATATAGCATCGTAAGCACTTCGCTACTAATAAGGCATAACATATCAGGGCCAGGTTAATTTTCTGGGCTAGACTTATTCCTAGCCGTATGGTTGGTCTCCACCACCAGTTGCAATAAACAGATCAGGGTGGAAAAATTACGGCATGTGGAGGGAAAGTTTACCTAACTGTAGTGAAGCCCAAAAGGAGGGTAACGTTTTTAAGATAGTCTTGGACTAAATAGGCGCGGGCGCTTTTATACTGCGCACTAGATTTTCTCACACACTGGTCTTCGACCAGTGCGTGTTGCCAGTGTTGACCTATGGTACTGAAACGTGGCCGTTTAGAATCGGCCAATGCTAAAAGTACCCAATAGACAATGGGACTACTTGGACTTTCCTTACGAGATCAAATCAGGAATGAAGAGATCCGCAGGAGAACCAGGGTAATTGAAATAGTCCGAAGAATTGCCAAATATACGTGGCAGTGGGCAGGGCACATTGCTCGCAGAACAGATGGCCGATGGTGCCGAAGGGTTCTGGACTAGCGACAAGACGTAGAGTTGGAAGGCTTCTCACAAGGTGGACAAATGACCACGTGAAGGTCGCTGGATTCCGCTGAAAGTGGGAAGCACAGAACCGAAACCATATTATTCAATCTAGTACTCAAACGATTAACTTCTTACATAATATTACCTTCTCTCCACCGACCGTCTTTTCTTCCATCGTATCTGTGCCTTGGCAACGATTACCTATATCTATCGCTTGTTGTCTCCTTGAAGGGTTCGGGTGTTGGTATTCTTACAGGCAGCATCGTGGTCGCCAACGAAGTGTGAGAACGGCGTCGCTCCCGGGGCGGCTGCCCGCAGATGTCGTTGATGACATTCTGCAGGACAGGTGGGACGTAGGCCATACATTCATATTCATCTTTACTAACAAGAGTAAAAACTATTCCCCGTAAAACGTTTTTCTCAACAATCTTTAGACAAGGATTTAGTAACTTTTATCTAGGTAATGAAATTTGGGGCGACAGCTTTTGTGTACAGGGTAAATTTGTAACCAGTGCGCAAACTGTAACCATGAAAATAGCACATCATTAGGGACTCCCCAGCGTAAAAAAAATCGTCGGTTATACAAAAAAAAAAACAGCTGTTTCATGGAAAAGTGCAATACCCACGCGGTCAAAATGTATGGAACAGCTGATTCCTTTTTGGATAACCCACGAAAAATTTCTACGCTCATCATCGAAATCATGGTTACAGTTTGCGCACTAGTAAAAAATTTACCCTGCATAAGACAGACCAAACCGCCATTATGTATTATTCAGTTGCCGAATGAAAAATCAACTCTTTGTTTGCCGTCAGAAGCCCGAAAGTCGGACAACCAGTCTTACCATGTAAAATAGTGTTATTCAGCAAGTCGACCCTAAGATATTTGGGAACAGGCTGGCAGATGATGAGTGAGTTACACAATGACCCCTCAGTTCTGAATTCAAAATGATGAAACTACACGAAGAAGAACAAGAAGGCCGATTGAGTTTTGTTTTTAATGGTGGAATAATCTGGTTTACAGAAAGCAGAGCGGTGGGAGCAGTAGCTCCGTGGATTAATACAAGTGTGTGGCGGCAATACAGAGCAAGGAGCCGGCGTCAGTCCATGTGAACTCGTCATTATAGTTAGCTGCGATCGACTGGCTACTAAACACGAGGTTACTATAATTCTTTTCGAGATCTCGTGAGGTATAGGAACAATTAGATAGACTGTAGTTTTGTTGCCTTATTTATAATAACTGTTGTAATAGATACAGGTTGCCAGAGACATCTACGCGCAAACTGTAACCGTGAATTCAGGACATGATTCTAGACCCCCAGCGTCGAAAATTTTAGTCAGTATACAAAAGAAATTCAGCTGTGTCATAGAAGATCTTAAGCAGTCAAAATGTATGGAACCGCTCTTTTTTACGGTTCCGTAACCGGAGGGTAACCAACGGGACCCTCTTAATGGACCTGTCAGCGCGCTGTATCTCATGATTAATAATAGGTAGACCGTTGACATTTTCACAGACTGTGTATTTCTGTTGCCGCTATTAGAACAAATAATAAAATAAAGGGTTCTCCATACAATAAACGTTTTTGCCCTGTGATACGAAACCCTACGTGTGCTAGTCCGACTCGCATTTGGCCGGTTTTTAACAGTGAAAAAATTACATCGCAGGGATTTCAGAATCATGTACAGAAACAAGTTGCGTGTTGATTGATGTGTCTGCCCTGTACGCACGATTTCCGAGTATTCTATTGGTACCAAGATATAGAATATTCGCAAATCGTGCGTTTATTTTTCTTACAGCTTGTCTTTGACGCTGGCTTATTTTAAAATACAGTTAAGTTGAAATAACCGTGTGTTTTTCACGCTTTATTTAGACATATTTGAGGAGATGAGAGATCGATGAGATTCGTGTAATGTCGTGTTTCGTAAGCAGCGTGGTTGCTATGATAATTTGCATAGGTACCTACAGATTGAATGTTTATTATTCTATTCAAAGAAACAAACGTAAAACGGGTACTTTGCAATCGCTCCAAGATTTTGTAAAGCAAGTGAAGGAAAATACTCGTAAAATAGAAATACAAAATAATTTAAAGTTTTTAATAAAAGTTTTACTGTTCAAAGAGTCCAGAGTTCGATTACCAGGTCGGGCAAAGTGCTAGTAGGTTTTTCTTTCTGGAATTTCTCATTAGCAGCCCGGAGTCAGGATTAGTGACCGGTTGATGGCAAAAGGCTCGCCACCTGTTACATGGGAGCTAAACATAACTGGCGAAATGTGAGTGTACCATTGTGTGGTCCATCTCTGCACAACCCATCGGGGCAACAAGGCGTGATGTTATGTTGTCTTACTTAGAGGATACTTTTACCATACAAATTTTGGAGCGCTTGGGAACTACTCTACTAAACTGACATGAGTGTATATGAATGACGTATCAATCATGGGAAAAAAACCGTTAGTTCATTATTTTAATTTTTATTAGAACAAAGAATGTTGTGACTGGACATTGTTGCTATTTTTAGGGCCAAAATAATCACTTTATTTTAAGCTTTACTTAAAACCCACGTAAAAATATCGCGGCGGGATTCTATCGCGCACTTGAATTTTATCTCTCGACGCTTGGCAGAGCGTTGAAAATTTTCTGTTTCATAGAAGACGTTCGCGGTTTAAATGAACAGTTAATTTGTTGGGTTTCCAACTCTCGACGCCCAGCAGAGCGTTGAAAATCTAGTGAGCGATATTTTTACGTCTGCGAGCGTGGGCTAAGTTTTTGGTATTGTCGGCAAAATCGGCGCGGTTGCTGACTATGTACTGTTTCTAGGCTATGTTGGTTAATTAAATATAAATCAAAATGAAAAAGCTACTCGCACATGATCTTAGCAAGACTGTGCAGTTAACAAAATAAGTCAGAGAATCTACCTATTATTATATTTAAGATGGATGCGCTAGGGTAAAGACGCCAGTACATAAAGCTACCCCAAACTGTCAAATTTTCCCAATGAAATATGAACCTTATGCTTATGTAATTAAGTTGAAAATCTATTAAAGAAATTTGACAGATTTGGGGTATCTTGATGTGCTGGCGTCTGTACTCCTTAAAATTATCTTCTGATTTTTGCAATTTGCAGGTCAGTGTCAGATTGTACGTTGATTAAAATATGATTCGCGATCGTAACAAATATGGCTTTTACAGAATTATATAATCAATTTTCACCTTTAAGATAATTTAATCCCATTGAATGATTATGAAATAATCATTCGATGGAATTGAATCAACTTAGTACTTTATAGTTCTGTAAATACATACGTGCTACGGTCGCGAATTATATTTTGTTCAATATACGTAAACTTGGCCTGCAAATTGCAAAAAAACGTAAGGGAATTTGAATGTCGCCGTGTACCTTGGCGCTTTCACACAAAGTAATAATCGTATTCTTTAAATTTCTCTCTAGTTTTGGAGAAAATGTTTTAAGGAAAATATAAACAGCCTATCTCTAATTCCTTTGTCGAGGAGTATTTATGTTTGATTGACCGACACGGTGTATTCTACGCGTGTAATTGACATTTTTGTATTCAGAGCTTTATTTTGAATATTAGTAGGCTGTAGGACATTAATCTAAGATCAAGTACCTTACTGGGGTCGGTGGCAGACACGGTCACAAAATACCTAAATGTACACATTTATTTGTCACTTTGCCAAGAATTTAAACAGTAAATACTTATGAATAGCAAGCGCAGTCAAATTCTCGAGATTTTGCTGAGATTGGGTTCGTTTATATTATTGGTAAAGTGAATATAGATCGAGTATATACAGGGTCAAATTAAATTAGCTAGCTAAACGTTGGAGACGTGACGTGACGTGATATATATAAACACGATAATAAAACCTAAAATATTTGATGTTTTGTTTTGCGGGGTCAAGGGCCGCTGGGAGTGTTGTTACTTGACGAAAATCTGTTTTCTTTTGTTTTATCGATTCTTATTTAGATTTCCTTACTTTTGAAAAGTATACACAAAATAAAAAAAATGATGATTCAAGTGACTATACTAACTGCAGTCGTTGACCCTATTAAAAGAGTCAATCAAATTAGTATTTTTTTGTGTTTTATCACGTTATGATATCGATACCCATTTCGTCTAAAAGGTTTAGCTAGCTAATTTAATTTGACCCTGTATGATGACCCAATCAATGGGCAATAAACAGTGTGCTAGATATGCCAAATGTGTTAGGTACATGGAGATATTTTTTTATTGTATAGTTACGACTAAGTACCCGTAGGTATAGGTAAAAGCATTTATAAACGCTGTTTAAATAAAGAGGATGTGCTAAAGTAACCAGTGAAATTTCATGAAAAAGTTTTTATGGGATTATATGAATTTAGAGGGTTGTATTGATGATTATAGTTCCCTAAATACAGTCGTGTTACGGTCACTAATTATATTTGAATCAACATATACCCTAAAAGTGTCCTGCAAATTTAAAAAAACGTAAGAAAATTTGAATTTCACGGAATACTTTGGCGCTTCTTCTTAAACCAAATTAATGACTTTTGAGTATTTTATTGTAAATACGTATTTTTTTAAGACTATGTATCATGTTTGCGTGGTAGTGATCTATGTGACAGTAAAATCACTTAAGATACGTCCTCATTTCTAGATTACGGACTGATTTTTCAACGCCAGATATCTTTGACCGAAGAATAGTTTTGTTTTTTTTGCAAACTTCACTTTATTCCGAGGTGATTGATGGCTTCTGCGTAAAAAAAGAAAATAAATAGCACTATATGACTTTTTTGAAACAAGCGTTTATAAATGTGGTGTTAAAATTCGATGTAACAGAGCTGTTTCGGCTTGCTATCTCCCGCGCTGTTAAAATGACGTGCGCTGTCAAACAGCTGTCAAAGTGACACATTTGACAGTTAGCTTTGTTCCAATTGTATTTAAATCTCCCGAGCGAATCTGATTTATGTGTGTAAGATTGCCAAGTTCGTGTAGATCAAACTATGGTATAGATCCGTCTGCACCCGTCTAACGCGATGTTAAGTGTGGTGAAGCTATCGCAGTAATGCACTTGTATCGCTTTTAATATAGGACACAGGTTCAAATTCTCTTGTTTATTCACATATTTTATTATAAGACTAAATAATGTTGCAGCTGTAGGAATTAATCACTTCAACTACGGTTTCCTATGCGAGCGGTAATGTAATGACCCAATATAGAGCGCATTTTCATACTTTACGGCGCCAAAAAGCCTGTGAAATTAAAATGTTGTTACGTCCTTTCAATTTTCAGGTCAGTGTCGACTGTATGCTGAACAAAATGTGATTCGCGACTGTAACAACCTATTACGTTCAATATAACCCTATTGAATGGGGTTTTAAGAACTTAGAGGGTTGTGCGAGTTGTTTTTGTATTGATGATTTTAATTCTTTAATAGTGTTAGGGTTTCGAATCATATTTTGTTCATTAAACAGCTTGTCACTGACTTGTACATTGCAAAAAAGCGTATGGAAATTTGAATGTCGCCGTGTACCTTGGCGCTTTCACATAAAGTAATAATTGTATTCTTTAAATTTCTCTCTAGTTTTGGACAAAATGTTTTAAGGAAAATATAAAAAACCTATCTCTAATTCCTTTTTCGAGGAGTATTTATGTTTGATTGACCGACACGGTGTATTCTACGCGTGTAATTGACATTTATGTATTCAGAGCTTTATTTTTAATATCAGTAGGACATTAATCTGTAAATAGTGTTACGGTTTCGAATCATATTTTGTTCAATATACAGCCTGTGACACTAACCTGAAAAAACGTAAGAAAATTTTATTTTCGTGGGTTTAGCCCCTTAGCGTCTTAGCGCCTTAGCGTCTTAGCGTCTTAACGCCTTAGCGCTTCCACCTTAATGTCAAATAGTGGTGAAAGTGACAGATTTGATTTACGGCCGCTATCAATCTGACAGAAACGCTCTCCTAGGTACCCGTAGATTGTAGTATTGTCGTGATTGTCATATCATGTTACATGTATACGGGTTGTTTGACAGCTTATGAGTTTTACCTATCTCACAACGTTAACTAGAGAAATCATGAAATAATTTTAATTTCATTTTAAAATATTATACAACTAAATTTTGTTTTTATATTAACAAAATGCAATTTTTTACATGTTTTACTTCAATTTTAGTATTTTATTACTTTTTTTTCTCAATAATTGTGATGATTCTGTTCAACATCAACTAAACTTAAATTTAGGCTATTGCTATTCTTTTTCTTTCTAATGAAACAAGAAAGAGACTAAAATTAAATAGAGCTGTGAAAATCAATTAAAATATATGACGCAGCCACGACGAAATAAAATCACTCCAAATTCAAGGCAATAGAGACGTTACATATTTAGTTTGACAGTTCTAAAGCGTCACTTGTCTTTTTCTTTCGCGGTCTGTCAGTAAGAGATAGCAATACTCTTATTTTAATTTAGGTGGTGAACGAAAGAATCGGCACCATTATGTATGATATGTATGATAAATAAGACAATCGCTAAGATCAGCATTTCAGTGGAATGCAGGCTATTTTTATACTTTTGTACATGTTACTGGCAATTGTGTCCGTGGCTTTACCTTTGCCTCATATAGCTTACCAGAAGCAATACTTTAAGTATAATATATGTATTATAGGTAGTTGCGAATATATTATAATATATAAACGTATTATTTGTATGTGCTGGGACAGAATTTGTAAAAGTATTTTTAGTGATGGCGTCGACTTGGCACCATTTCAACACTATTGCTGGTGGCTCCATCTATGGTGCTGCTTTTAGATCGTAGACAAGCGTTAAATATATAAATTATAATAAATATGTATTTTATTACTAAAATATTGGAATAATTCACGCTTACCACACCGCCAGGTCGTCACTAAAGAGATCAAAATATTTTTTTATATATTAGAAAATTAGTCTTCCATATTTCGTATTTAATTTAAAAGTCTAGTTTAATTGGGAAAGCCAAGTCGATGAAGGATTTGACCTCTTTATGTAAAAGTCGAGGTTTCTAGTACTTACAGTGTATATAATTTGCTTCGCTATGTTTTGAGGGAGTTTGATCCAAGCGTTTATGTAGTCGCGCGATTAAGAACAAAATTTTCTTGCAGAAAATTATTTAGCACACTACTCATTTTTCCAGAAAATTTGTTAGTATTGTGGATAAAAAGTAATGTAAAAGTTTGAATACTTCTTTTTCACTTCTATAAAAGGTGTAACAGAACTACCGCAAGACCTGAAAGTAGTTGTTCCTAACTGACTACTGAATAGATTTTAGTAACTTAAAATATAGGTATTTTTTTCAATCATTACAGTTGTGGTCATATAATTAGGAACGATTTTATATTCCAGATTTTTTTTTATATAAATCATGTCATGTATAGTTATGGGCTTTCTTAAAAGTAACTAGTTATGTTATGAAATAGCCACATGAATAGAGCAAACGGGATTAAGAATATAAAATGAAATCGCGAACGACTTTTTAAATTTTTTAATATTTTCTCTATTACCAAATTCAAATAGTAATGAAGCTGGACAAATAATTAAGAACGATTTATTAAACTGCTCGAGAGTTGTTTTATATGAAAATTAGATTAAATAAAACACATTGATGTGAAGTGCGTAAAGAAAAAAACAATTTAATACATGTTAAACTAAAATTAATAGTTAGTAGCATGTCCACGGGCTTTAATTACTGCTTTACACCGGCGAGGCATTGACTCTATCATTTTTTGACATTTCGCAAGAGAGATGAGAGTTTCATTCTTCTAAGAAAACGTCGTAAGGTTCTCTTAAATTGCCACACTGTCGATTTGAAACCGTTTTCTTGATTTCGCACCAAAGATACTCTATTGGGTTTAGATCTGGGCTGTTAGCTGGCCAATCTAAGACAGAGACTGATTGCGATGTGAGAAATTCCTTAACGGTGCGTGCAGTATGCTTTAGATCATTGTCGTGCTGGAATATCCTAATAACCGGAAGCACGTCTTCAGCATCTATGTTTCCTTCTATCAGCGTAACAAGTCCAACACCATGTTCAAAAAAGCACCCCCAAATTTTCACATTTGCCCCACCGTGCTTTAATGTATTTTTTGCGTACTTAGGGTCGAAAGCTTTGTTCGGAGGGCGTCGTCCATATCGTTTTCCATCAGAACATACCCTGTTTATTTTTATGACGTCAGAAAATAATAATTTTCCACTGCAATTGCAAGCCGAGATTGCCTATGGCTCTTTTACAACATGGGCACCTTCCTTGCTATCCTTCTGTGCAACTTTTCTTCTATCAAACGCCTTCGAATAGTGCATGCAGAGATTGCTGAAGGGTTGTTTTCACCAAAATATTCTTTTCTCAGCTCATTAGACCCTTTAAAAGGATTTAGTTTTGCCAAACGAACGATATTTTGATCATCTCGACGAGATGACTTTCTCTGTATATGTACACGCGGAACATTTGAAGTTGTTTGATACGTGGCAAAATGCTTCACAGCATGGAAAACCATAGGTTTTGAGCATTGGAGATGGTCGGCTATCTTTTTATACGGCCAATTCTTCTCGCGAAGTTTGATTATTACTTCCCTTGTAGATTTATCATAACTTTTATTTTCCCCATTGTTTTCATATGAAGCAATCACCTTTATGACTTTTACAGCACTAAATAGCGCCAAAATTATATGAATAGCTAGCTGACCCGACAGACGTTGTCCTGTCCATACAAAATTCCCATAGAAAATGTAATTTAAGTTTTCCCGATTTTTTGACAGTTTCCTAATGCACAAAAAAAAAAATAGATGTTGGCCGATTCTCAGACCTACCCGATAAGCACACGAAATTTTATCAAAATCGGTCAAGCCGTTTCGGAGGAGTATGGCAACGAAAACTGTGACACGAGAATTTTATATATTAGATGACCTAAAACCACAGAGCCACAGATTGTTTTCTATTTGAGAATAAAAATTAAACTATTCAGCGTTCTTAATTATGTGACCAGCCAGTAAGTAGTAATACTATAATTCAGATCGAATGTATAAAGTTTATGTATATATTTTTTGCCAATCATGTGTATTCAACGTATGTACTCGGAAAGTACGTTAAGCCGTTGGTCCCGGCTGTCATTTGTGGATCTTTAACAGTCGTTACGGGTCGTCAGAAGCCCGAAAGTATGACAACCAGTCTTATCTAGGGGTATCGTATTACCCAGTAATTGGCTTGTGGAGGTCAGATAGTCGCTCCATGTGAATGTTTTCAGCTGCAACCGGTTAGACTGGAAGCTGACCCCAACATAGTTAGGAAAAGGCTAGGCAGATGATGACCGAGAGAAATACAAAAAAAATACATGCAATTAGTTATACTTGTTAGTTTGTAAAAAAACTCCCCTTTATTAAGCGTTCTTAATTATATGGCCACCACTGTATGTATTTTGCCATACCTACGGCCGATTGCGCCAAACAAAATTCAATCTAAGTTCAGGGCCATAAGACTCAATTTCAATTGCATAAAGTAATGGGGTCAACACGTTTTCCTTAATAATAACAGGTTAAAAATAATAAGATTTGTTCTACTCTACAAAACTCCAATTGGGGCTTATGATGTCTTGCGTTAATTATGTAACACCTTGTATTCGTCTTTGTCTTCTGACATATTGTAAAGCAAACCAATAAGGGCGAAATCGCCATCAAACCTTATCAAAATATATCTTACAAAACAATGTCATATATTTTTACACCGCGCTTTAAAACTTATTTTAGTAGAATTTGGAAAAAGCAAGATTATAAACACAGAATTATGTGAGATTATTGTTTTATTTTTACACAGCATTTAATATACTGATTAAATGCTGTTTTTTTATGAACAATTTGTAAAGGAAAATTACAGATAAGACACAATTTTTTTTTAAGTAGATGCACAATTTTTATACAATATAAGTATTCAGTCAATTACAGAATTACCGTCATTCATAATACTTTAGTATATACAGAGAAAAACAATATAGCATATAGCGCAATAGTATTTACTAAATATTATAGGAGTTTGTTAATTGATCAAAAATAAATTCAAAGTAGGATAGTACCTCTTTTTACACCACGATCGGAAATCATCATTGATAAAGGAAAATAGTCAAGTTCTAAAAGTTACAAAATCACTATTATAAGAGATCTTGATACTTGATGCCGACGATACTTGATGAAGGCGACAGTAATGCATTTATTGTCTTATTTTCTTGTTATAAGATATAAATTCGAATGATTGACTTTGATTTCGGAGGGACTTTTAGGAAAAGGACATTCTGAGCCTGAACCGATTTTATCACGCACTGCATTTTCAAGTCTCCCTCTTTGATCGAGCATTGAGAATCCAACAGAGCGCATCGAAAAAACACACTGTCCGATTTTCAACTCTCAGCGCTAAGCAATGCATTGAAATTGAGGTGGGCGAAAAATTACCGGCGCGATGTTTTTACGTCCGTGCCAACGGGGACTTGTGTGAAGTGAGCTTGAAGTAATGTGTTCGGTCTATTCTGTAAAAATCTCATCGTGCACACACAGGTGAAAATATGATGACGTGAGCTGTCATTCCACATGTTGCTCGGTATTAACACTATTGACAGATCAGTTCACCTAATATTTCACGGTCAATTTTTTTACAGAATAGGTTACCAGTAGTTCTATTCTGTAAAAATCTCACCGTGATTACTTGGGTGAAGTGAGCTTAAAGTGAGCTGTCATTAGTGTCAATCACTAGCATCAGATCGAATGACAGCTTACTTAAAGGTCAGTTCACCCAACTTTTCACGGTAAGATTTTAACAGAATAGTTTGACTGGTGCTAGGGATTAACACTACTAACAGCTTATTTCAAGTTTATTTCATGTTGAGGTACAGTGGCCATATTATGAGTTTCATTTAACCATCTTGATCTAACGCATCGACTGCGATCGATCGAGATGGTTAAAAGAAATAGGTCGGATGTACACAGTACGATAGCTAAATCGGTACCTTTAAGTACCTGTCATTGTATGAGGACCTACAAATCGCGTGACTAAATACTCGATACATACGTCTTTATAGAATTAGTATTCATATCATAATCATAGTATTTATTAACGAGCTATTTTATTTATTGGTGCGATTTTCTTTTTGTATAATTTTTCTTGTTATTTTTTTTGTATACTTGTAGATTAATAATAAACTTCTTGTCGTGTCTTTTTAAGGTGGAAGCCCCATATTAGTTGCGAAATTCAAATTTTCTTACGTTTTTTTTGCAATTTGCAGGTTGTATGTTGATTAAAGTAAGATTGGCGACCTCAGCACGTATGTATGAATCGCGAATCGCATTTAGTTCAACATACAGCTTGACACCGACCTCCAAATTGCAATAAACGTAAGGAAATTTGAATTTCACAGGCTACCCTAGAACTTTCACCTAAATAATGAAAGCATCTCGATCTAAGGGCCCGAAGATGCTCTAATAGGGTATTTTACTCTTTAAGAAAACAAATCTAAAAATTTATTATTGAGATAGCTTAGGCAAAAAGCAGTCAAAAAATGTTAGTTTTAGTTCATGAAATAACAAAATACATTTTACAATTAAATTCAAAGATTTCAGTTTTTTTTATCTGTTTTTGAACTCCATGAAATAGTAGCCGCCATGTTATTACGTCATACCGCTGAATAAACTAATCAACTTTGTATTTTTATTATTCTCGTAAACAAAGTATTTTTTATTGAAATAATATCTTACATTCAGGAACAGCAAACAACGATGAGTAGTATAATAAGTATTAAAAAAAAATATATAAACAATTATCACATAAAATATCAGCGCATTTGTTTACACAGCAAACTGACGTCATACCCATAGACCAATGTGGCGTCCACTGCGTCCAGCGTTTTCGTCAAATTACGCGCGAAATATGAAAATGTAAAATTTTGATGCAGTTTTATTGTACTACCAGATTAAATAAAAAAAATTATGTATTTTTTTAGTGGTTTATTAGCATTTTAGAATCTAATTAAGACACTTTTCAAAAATGGGTGTCATACCCTATTATAGCTTAGGATCGATCTTACCCTTGAATTTTCCTGTATGTAAATTTTGTTTATTTTATTTAGTAAAATCACACGCAATTTATACTTAGTTAACATGGTATGGAAATTTACTTTGGGAGTATGCATATATTTTTAATTTTGCTCGCCTTAGCAACCGGTAGATTTTATAAAATATATTTTTTCAATCGTTTGTGAATTTATACCATGTAGTTACTATTCTGTATGATACAAAAATAATGTAATATGTGGTATTATTGTCGTTGTTATGACGCACGAATCATGTTCAATACATATTGTAAATAGGACCTTAGTATTCCATCTACCCATCTACCCTCGGTGGCCTACAAACAGAGCTTTACTCTGGCTTCTAAAATTATGGTCTAATATTATTTTGTATAAAATTTGATTTAAATTTTCTACACACTTACAATATGTTAACCCTAGTATTACTTTTAATTGCAAATCATAGTACTTTTGTAAGTATATGCGTTAAGAACGACGTATAGGGATCAGCAATCTTTTGTATTGCTTGCTCAGAACACTGCATCTTTGTAAAACTTGTATATTGAGCTGTGTTCGCAATATGTTAAGCTTTAATTTTATTTTATTACGGCAAACGCACTTGCAATATATCTAGGTCTATTGAATTATTTAAATTTGGCATGTGCTGCCTTCACCAACGTCTCTTTGTCAGTCCGTCCGTTGGCGCGCTTGTAACGCAAATACTACTATCCCAGATTTGTTGTTTTAATTCTTAGACGTTCTCTGGCAGTTTTATACAGCTTGTGAGTTTTAAAATATCTCTGCACATAGCCCGGTCTTCAAGTCAAAACTACAAAATACCGCAGCATGCCCAAATTTAACACTTATTTAAGAAATTACTTCTATTTATTAGTCACTCGTCTTTTATTACAATTGTATTATAATAATAAAAACAGAACTATGAAAAAAAAGCAGATCACCTTTTCAAAGGGATATTGTGTAGTTAGTTGGAATGAAATATCTATACATATTTTATAGCAATAACAGACGTGTTAAGAATGGATAGTTGTAGCCGAACACCATTTAGAACATGTTCCTCTAATGTTGTTATTTACATATATATTTTGAAGTTGAGATTATATCCAATGCAAGGATTGAACACAAAGCAATGTACCTCCTCATGTATGCGTAGTTAATTTGACAAACTAATAAAAAAAGTAATATATGATCATTTTGTTTTATTTATCTTTCTACTCAGTTTATGTAGACTGGGCCGGACATGTCTGCCGCATGTCAGATGTCAAATAGGCTAATGCTTGGTTTCTATAAACAAAAACGGATCGTTTCACTTACCAATGGTAGCATTTTTTATAGCCATAATTAAGGGCGTATTCGAACAGAAAGCTGGCTACCGGCGCCGATCTATCATCGCTTATCGGTATTGGTCCGTTCTTATCGAGATAACCTCTACATACAGCAAGCGGGTATAAGCAGAAGCTGGCTGGCAGTCTCTCTGAGTAGCGTGCAAATTGTCGAGCTCATCAGACGAAGATATTTTTCTGTTAGAAAATGTTTATCTCAAAAGGCGAAAACAAAGTGTACACCCCATAAATAAATAAAAAAAGTAATATATGATCATATAATATATGAATACGTAGTGGATGCTGTACCGATGCAACGAGTCACGAAGGTAAGGGATTTAGGGGTTGTTCTCACCCCTGACCTATCGTTTCGCGATCACATAACTAAGATCTGCAAAAAGGCATTTAGAAACTTGGGGTTTGTTTTGAGGCAGACGAGAGACTTTACCAGCATCACAGCCATCAGAGTCCTGTATGACGCATTAGTCAAGAGTCATCTGGAACATAGTGCTGTCATATGGGCCCCACATGAGGCTAAGTACTCAGTGATGTTGGAGCGGGTCCAGAACAAATTCACCCGCCACCTGTACAAAAAACTTTATGGGGTATACCCATTGTACCCTTTGATGTACCCCACTCTATTCGTACTAGGTATGGTGGGGTACAATCAACTCGGTGTGCGACGCGAATTTACACTAGTATCGTAGTTGGTGAAACTGCTCCGAGGCATAGAGCACAACCCGGGAGTGTTACAGCGGTTGCACTTGTACGTACCCGACCGTTATGTGTGGAGGCGACGGCCCCCGCCCCTGCTGGCCGTACCATCAGCCAGGACCAACTTGCTGGCTAAAACCCCTCTGACTCGAGCAACTCGCACTATAAATTACATTCAGGTCGAATTGGATATATTTACATGTTACTGGAGAAAATTCGCAAAAGTACTATTGTTTCAAAATCAAAATCAAAATCAAAAGTCATTTATTCAAACTAGGCTGAGAGTCAGCACTTTTTGAACGTCAAAATAAAATTACAAAAGACAGTCCCCCCAAAAACGCCCGCCCTTCACCACTTCCTAGTGCTTTAGCTGGGAAGAAGAAGTAGCGGAACAAACTCCCCAGCAGCACAGCTGTCTGTTAAGTTAGAAGAACTTGTTTCTATACAATAATAGGTAATAAAAATTACGAAACACAAAAAAAAAAACATAAAATTTGCCATATGTCAGCTAGCACACGCCAATATACCATCAAAGATTGAAAACTAAAAATAATAGAAAATTAAAATAAAACGTAAACAGAACTTCCAATCTAAATAAAAGCCTCTAGGCATAAAGGGCATGCCCGCTTACATATGCAATTCTGCATTATGCAAATATAGCTATAAGTAACTTAAAGTAACAAAAGTTAAACTAGGACCTCTGGACTAAAATTAATAAAAACTTAATACAATTAACAATAACAAAACCATGGTCAGCAAGACGACCAGTCACCACGAGCAGCACCCGTTCACGAGCATAACGCAAAGATCAGCCATTACCCCCCTCGCCATATTTGAGGGAAGGAGGCAACCCGACCCCCGACGCTACCGCAAGCAGTGACATCTAAGGGAGCATGACGAACTTGCTGCCGGTTGCACTGGCAAGAATAATCATGAATTGTCGAGGTCGCTAGCTAACTACATATTGCAATACTACTCATTAAAAAAAAAAACATTGTAATGAGTAGATTAAGTCATAAATAAATGATAAAAAAAAGGAAAACCTGAATTATACAGTCAGATAAAAAAAAAGCAATTATATGAAATAACATAATGATATAACCTGTCAGTGGGTAAGCTAATTCTGGTGAAAGAACACAAACATTGTCTTGAGTTAATCACAGCGACCAACAATTCTTATCATTTAAGTAGTCGTTAATGGAATAGTATGCCTTTGAACAAAGGGTGGATTTTACTTTAGCTTTAAACGCACTAAAATGCAAATCTAGCAAGGAAGAGGGTAGCTTATTATAGAAGGTTATACCCAGACCTACAAATGAGTTATGAACCTTATGTAGCCGGTGAAAGGGAACACGTATTTTGTCCTTATTTCTAGTATTAATATTATGAATATCACTGTTTTTAGTGTACAAGTGTATATTTTGCCTAATGTATAAGATGTTGGCGAAGATGAATTGCGATGCCACCGTGAGAATCCCAACATCTTTTAAAAAATCTCTCAGAGAAACTCTAGAACCTAGTTGGTAAATTGCTCTAACAGCTCGTTTTTGAAGAACAAAAATATTTTGAATGTCAGCGGCTTTGCCCCACAGCAGAATGCCGTAGGACATAACGCTATGAAAATAACTAAAATAAACTAACCGAGCTGTATCAACGTCAGTGTATTGTCTTACTTTCCTGACGGCGTAGGCGGCCGAACTGAGCCTTCCCGCTAGGCTTGATATATGTAATCCCCACTGAAGTTTGGCATCTACTGTTAAGCCTAGAAAAACTGCCGAGTCTACAGATTCAAGCACCTCATTATCTAAGACGATGTTGGGTCCTAAATTCCTAACATTCGGTAAGGCGAACTTGATACATTTCGTTTTCTTGGCATTGAGAACTAGGTTATTTACGGTAAACCAATCCGTAACCATTGAGAGTGCACTGTTTACGTCGTCAAAATCTTGTCTGTTCCTGTCTACTTTAAAGATAAGAGAGGTATCATCAGCAAACAGTACAACGTTACAGATATCCTTTAAATAGAATGGCAAGTCATTAATATACACTAAGAATAAGAATGGACCTAGTATTGAGCCTTGAGGTACACCTAACTGAACTGGTCGCCCGGATGATTTCACACCATTAACATCTACACATTGGTGCCTATTTTGCAAATAAGAGCTTATTACGTTAAGAGCTTCGTTTTGAACACCGTAATGACGTAGTTTACGCAAAAGCGTGTCATGGTGCACGCAATCAAAGGCTTTGGAGAGATCACAGAAAACTCCAATAGCATTTTGCGAGTTTTCCCACGCGTCAAAAATGTGTTTCAGCAGAGCAACACCCGCATCTGTAGTCGAACGACCTTTTGTAAAGCCATATTGTTCATCGTGAAGGAGGCTATTTAAATTAAAATGTCTTAGCAACTGCTTGAGTATTAACTTTTCAAATATTTTACTAAATGCCGGTAAGATAGAAATAGGCCTAAAATTGCCAACGTTATTTTTATTTCCTGATTTAAATAATGGTATGACTTTACTACTCTTCATGAGGTCAGGAAAAGACCCTAGATCAACACATTTATTAAAAGTAACAGCTAGATAGGGGGCTACGATGTCGATTATATTACTTAAAAGCTTAATGGAGATGCCCCAATAGTCTCCAGTGTTTTTAGACTTAAGTGTGTTAAAAATGTTAACCACATCAAGAGGCGTTACATGTTCGAAACTAAATAAGCGACTACATTTGGGCACACTACTGTGCAAAAGATTTTCAGCTTTAGACGGGGACGAATTTAGTTTATATTATGTTACAAATAATGATCTTTGATGAGTGCTATAATTTTAATTTTGCGTGTGTGACTTGACTATCGCATTAGGTTAAGTAGGTACCTGCAAGGATAGTTTTAAGGCCTTTAAATAAATAAATAAGATATTTTTTTAGAATAGAATATCATCATTTATTTCAAGGCATAAAAGTGGACAAACAAAGATTTTAAAGTTATACAAGAATGACTCCAGAAACATTTCACTACATTTTGGATAAAGTAAAAGACCGATTGACAAAAAAATTGAGATGAAACAGATATCTGGTAACTCTTCGGTATCCGGCCTATCCGGCGGTCTAAATACTATCCGGCCGGTCGGCCGGTGATAATTAGCGCCTATCCGGCCGAATACAGGGTTAAAAAAAATGGTAATTAATTGCTCCAGTTAGTTGGTATCACTTAAGAAATACAATCAGTACCTAATCAAAAGATAATTCTACAACTTATGAAATGAATTATGAACCTAGTCCCTACTTATACTGCACTAGGGGCAAATAATGGTGAATTAAGTCTAATTTATCTGCATTAGGAGGTAGCAAACACTTATTTTCGTAAATAAGGCCAGCTTCAGAAAAAAGTCTTTCGCTGTAGGTACACACTGCTGCAAGGTGCTGAAAGATACATTTAGCCAAACTTTGATTTTGGGTATTGTTTAGCATTAGCTGCCCATCAAGAATAAGGGTCAAAATTGTGATCAATTTGCACTGACTTAAGACAAAAGTCAAGCTCACATCGCGTTTCTTTCTTCACGTTGATCCTGGCTAGTATTGTTTTCATTGGCCACCTCATCAAAGCAATCCCAAAACGTGTCATGAGCTTTGCGAGAAACAGCTGACTCTCGTCTCTTCTCCTCACATTTTTTTAACCGGTGTTGAAGATGAACTGCTACTGGAGGTCTCAACACAAGACAATTTTAAATATTCATATAGAATATCCTGGCGCGCTCTTTCAGCATCAAGCACCCCTAAGTATTTTGTATTGAATCTCGGGTCTAAAAAAGTTGCAGTCAAGTAGTTTGAGTCTTGACTTATGGGGATAAAACGAGTTTCTAATTCAGCTTTAATCGAGACCCGCTTATTGCGATAAATCAGGAGTTCTTTGCACAGTTTCATCTTTATCTAAGTAGATATATTTTAAAGCAGCAACGTGTGGTATTACTTCTGACACGCAGGATAGACCAGAACGTAGTTAGTAAACCACATACTTGGAGTATGTGGTTTACTAAATACCTACTAAAGAAATCAAAACGTCATTATCCATTTTTAACGCCAATCCGTGTTGTCTCATTGCAAATTAAGCAGCAAATGGCGGCCTACCAGCGCTTATCGGGGCAGCAGGCTTAGCACAAGAACCGTAGACAAGCGTTTTGCCGTCGCAAGAGTAGACAAAAATGACATATTTTTCGTAGACTTTTTAGCGAGAAATGTAGACAAGCGATTCCTATTCTACTCCTAGAGTCGAAATAGAACGCGTCATGCTAAGCCTACAGGTCGGAACTTGTCGGCGACGTTCGGCGCTTATCGGCGCTGGTTCGGCCTGCCGCGACGAAGATGGTGGAACGAGCCTGACTTCTACCGTAAGGGGTGGCCAGCACTAGCAAAAGACAGAATTGTGTGGAAGTGGGAGAGAGGCCTTTGCCCAGCTGTGGGACGGTACTGGCTAATTAGATAGATCTACCTAAACTTATCTCAGTCGGTGAGCGACAGAACACACGTACATCTCTTTTCATATACTCTCCTATCGCAGGTACGCTGGAAGAGATTTCTTTAGAAATAAGCATCAGCTTTGTAGGTATTTTTCGTTGTTTCCTTTCTTCTTGTCTGTTTAAGTGTATGCATGATAAATCAGCCCATAACGTTCCCATTGCTGGGACATAGGGACGTAGTCGGCTGTAATCTTACCACGTGAACCCAGTTAGATGTGGGTGCATAAATAAATCTATCATAGATACATAAACTAATAATAAAGCTGAAGAGTTGTATGTTTGAACGCGCTACTCGCTGGAATTGTCAGTGGGATTTGAAAAAATAGGTAATTTTGCATTTGTAAGCCAGTTACTGAGGAAGGCTATAGGCTATTTAGCATCACGCTGCGACCCTTAGGAGCCGAGCAAGGAGACCCGCGTCTTGGTGCAGACGGGTCGTGTCTTGTGACTTCTAAGTAAATCTCTAATAATGGCGTTGTATAAGTATGTAATGAAAGAAGCAGTTTACGAGTACTTAGTGGAGGCAAAAATCATGGGATATAGACGCAGACAGTTATAGGTAAATGGACAAGCTTCAATCAAATAAAACAAACCGATTTAAATTATCACAAAGTTTAATACTAGCATGATTCGAGATTAATACAACTTTGACCTTTAATATTCTTAGTCATACATTAGTTAATTATATTTCTGAACAAATATGTATATAATTCGTTTGTAAACCATTTTCGTTAATTTTTTCAGTCTGACAGTATTTTTCAATAGAATACTTTGTTAATTCGTAATAATTCGATTTTTTGAGCAATCGTTTGTCAATGTTATGTTAGATTATATTTACATAAATTATTAACTGGCGACCGCGTACCGGAAGACGTAAAGTTGGAAGGCCTCCCACAAGGTGGACCGATGACCTTTTGAGGGCCGCAGGATTCCGCTGGATGCGGGAAGCACAGAACCTGTGGAAGTGGCGGAGCTTGGGGGAGGCCTATGTCCACCAGTGGACGTCTTTCGGCTGAAATGATGATGATGATATTATTTAAACTAATTTATTTACTCGTAGCTATATATAATAAGTTAAAATATTATCCGAACTGTGAACTTCCTACCTTATGTCTGCCTCTGTGATGGCACATTGGATTTCTTTTTCCATTTTAAGCACCCGTCGATATCGACTTGTACTGAGTTGTTAGCGTTGTCGTATTTTTAAATTACTTTGTACCATACAATAGTAGATTTTGTATTGGAGAAATTTTAGAAGGAGAGACTAATGACCCGTCTGTTGAAACTAAGCTTAACTTAGAAAATAATACAGATAATGCGTGAATTCATGTATTATGAAAGTAGTTTGTTCAGAATCTATTTCTGTAATTGTTAATATACTTAGGTAATGTTTTTCCCCAAATAATATTAAAACTATATAAGTTACAGTCACAATTCCGCTGTACAGTCAAAAACGTACGTAAGTACCTACTACGCTAGACCCTTATTTTAAGTGTGTGACTGTGTGCGTGCGTAGATTTGTAATGTGACCACAACAATTTCATAAAAATACAATGTTTTATGTACACACGGCTACACATCAAGCTATAAATTTCCAGTTTACGCTGATCTCGCACTTTAGGGAAATCCTATACAATGCGAGATCAGTTAATACTGGAAATGTATAGCTTGATGTGTAGCCGTGTGTACACGAGTATAAATTCAGTGTATGTACCTATTATGATTAAATTGTTTGCTTGCTTAATTTCCGGGACATCTTCAAAATATCTGAATTAATGTACAATTACAGCTTCAAAGTCGAAAGACGCGTCATTAAAATCTCAATTAAAATTATAATTGTATCGATACTACTAACGGATACAAACTCACAGGTTCTTAAATACCTACTTAAATAATTTATTGACAAACATTCATAAAAACAGACGGGAAAATAGAGCAGCTTACAATGATTATCTTCAATCTAATCTTATGTACTTACAACTAATATAATTATTTACAAATCTTTATAACTGCTTACCAACTAATTTATAAATTTGAAATACGAAATAATACAATATTTATATGATTATATTAAGAAAAGATCAAGGTAATCATAGTCCAAGCAGGAAAAATTATACGATAAAAAATACTTTATACTGACTTTACATAGGCACTAGGTATTAGTGCCTATGTAAAGTCAGACAAATAAATACATAAGCAAATTGACCATTATTTTCAATCATATTCTTTGACAGTAATATGTAATACGGCAACTTGACGTGGCTGTCAATTTGCTTAATCCGAAGTACCTATTAGTAATCGGTTATGGAGGGTATGAAAATATAAATCGTTGCTTTAATAATGGTGTTCTGAGCAACTTCGAAAAATAGTTCTGTTTTTGTTTAACAAGATTTGACAGTGTCTGTAAAATTTTGAAAACAAATGTAAAGCTATTGGAAAAGTTCGCGTAGGTAGATAAACATAACAGTTAGGTACGTGATAATGTCACTAATATACTATGCCCAATATTTTGGTGAACACATAACTAACATTTCAATACAAGACATTACAAATAAATCTATTTGGTACATTTTGTTAATATCGACTGAGAATTTCTCTCAGTATTTAAACACTACTTCTAGAATTGAAATATTTGAAGAATAAGTGCACGTTACAATGCCAAATGGATTGCTTTATAATAAGAAAATGGAATTAAATAAATTATGTCATAATTATTCATGATAACTGCATAGCTATTCAGAACCATTTGACAGACTATCGTAACGAAAATGACACATTTCGATAAGCTGATTTGCCTTGCTCCCGATAGCAAAGAGCTGTCGAAAGAATAACAGTCGTCTATTTGATTTAAACTGATTGACGGATTTTTAACAGCGTTTAACAGACTCCTACGAAAACATTGATTGATGTTGGATTCGGTACGGATGCGTATCGAATGGTTGTGTATAGCTGTTTACATTCATTCGACATTTTAGTCGAAAACATGTCTAAAATACTTACAACTTGTGACGGTTCAAACTGCATCGGGTTCTGATTTTGCATACTAATCACAGTGAAACCTCTGATACAAGCCAATGTGGGTACATTCGCCAGAGTTGCTCTGAGTGAGAACATCCATGTTTTGGGACGATCGCATTCTACCGAAAGTCGCACTCAAATATGGAAGTGCAATAAATTCCGACGACACAACAGCAACAACATACAGTCTTCATTAATATCTAGGCTTATGATTATGGTGGGGGCGATGGGGCGAATGCCAGTCGGGGTGACGGGGCTCACGGTGGTGATGGTGGTGGTGGTGACGGCGCTTGTCGCGGGGGTGAGGCGCGGGGTACACGTCGGAGACCACCAGTTCGGAGCCGTCCTTGGGCGCCTCGCGGTCGTGGGGCCGACGGGGGCCGTGCTTGGCTCCTGCAGCCTCGTGCAGCTCCTCCCAGGCCTGGCGGTAGTACCGGTTGAGGCCGCTGCGCGACTCGGACGAGGACGAGTCGAGCGACCCCACAGTATTGCAGTCAGGCGACACGTGGTGCCGGTACCGCTTGCCGTCGTTGTGCTTCCTGCTAATGATTGCATTTTGTTCAGTATACTGTTCTACATGATAATTTACAAGCATATAAATAGTTTGAATGGAGTGCAATTGGAGAGGCCTATGTCCAGCAGTGGACAGCTCTAGACTGATGATGAAGAGAATACTGTGCGTCTATACTGATTTTTCTAAAAACAGATTTTATTTTATATCTTGACACATTGAGTGGTTGAGGTCTCTGTGATTTTGGTAACTATACTGAATCAATAGCTTGGTACCTATTGAGAGGGAATTTATCTAGGGACCTCTGAAGCTCTTTTCATTCCAAAAATATGTTGTCTCGTTAAATACTAATGACATTCTTATGCCTTGTAAGGCAATTGAGCTACCGTAATTAAATAAAAATTACTGAAACCTACAAATGATTTAGATCACTCGTTTTGTTGTTATACAATATAATAAAAATACCCTTATTTACAATATTGTGCTTGGTGTAGGTAGTATAATAGTGATGTTTTAAATACGTTGTGTCGTTTGGCGCGAAGCGTACATTGTGCATGTCGGTACAGTACAGGTGGTAGTTATGTGCCTACAATTAATATTATACGGCCCAGCCGAGCCGGTGACATTCGTGAACTGTTTTAAAGCATTGTTTGTAAGAAGTGTGTTCTTTAAGATTCCCCATCTCTCCAGGTATGAAGCTGTGTATTGATTAAGACATGTAGGTAAACTAAGTTCTTGTTTATTCGATTTTTTTTTGTTTGTGATTTTTCAACATGGCGCGTGCTTTCCAAATCCCGGTGCGTGTAGCGATGACATGGTGGTCGGTTAAACACAACAAATGAATGTACATTAACAACACAAAATATAATTATACACAAACAATTATTATTGATCTTAAAATTCGAAACAGGCAACACTGTGCGCCGTTTTAGGCGCCATCCGCCATTTTGTTCTCGTTTCATCGCGGGTGGTCAACCACCATGTCAACGTAGTACCTTAAAACAACGCACTGGCTATAAGGGGTTGGAGAAGTGTCCGGCCCGATGCGTGTGGCGGTGTGTTCGGGCGAACTCGCGCCTGCCGACCTGCTGGTCGGGGAACGGGAGGGCCAAGAGCGTGTACCACCGGGAGGGCAGCTCCCGGACTGCCGGCGGCGGTCGCTTTGGACCTCCGCTGCCGTACCAATCACTCATGTAGTGTGTCGCTTTAACCTGATGCTCTTTGTCTCGCCTGGTGAGCGAGGGGCTAACCGTTTACTTCAAGTAAGGTTTGTATGAGGAATACTTTCTATGATCGTTATAAGATGTTCCAATATTCTTCAGAAGTTGGCTTTTGGCGCCAGCGGGGACCCTAACCAAATACAAAACTGTCGTATCTCTTCTGTAAAAGTACGGCTGATTTTTTAAGTAATTTACATAGTATACGAGTAGAGAAAACACATATTTCTTGTTTAAGATGGTGCGCTAAGGTGGTCCGCCAAATTCAAATTTTCTTACGTTTTTTTGCAATTAGCAGGTCTGTGACAAATTGTATGTTGATTAATATATGATTTTCGACCGTAACAGGTATGGTTATATACAGAATTATAATCATAAAATACAACTAGCGTGTTCATTAAATCCCATTGAATGACTTTTTGATGAAATAGACAGCTTGCAGCTTTCTCTTTATGTCAAACGCTAAAGCGTGGAATGGATGGTTGAAGTTTGTATGGGATATAAATAAGTGTAGGTAAAGTTAAAACTTTGGATGGTCGGTGTTAAGAACGGCAGAATAAACAGAAATGTCATTAATTTTTCAGCTATTAAAATTATGTTGAATAAGAAATACTTTAGATTCGTTTTGGCGTTTTCTGTCGTGGTATTCGAAAAGTTCGATTTATCAAAATATGTGACGATCAATTATCATTTTATACAAGATGTAACAGAATAAACGCAAGACCTGAAAGTAGTTTGTTCCTAATTGACCACTGAATCGATTTCAATCATTTTTAATATAAGTAGGTATATTATCCAAAAAATATGGTTTTTGCCATACCTACCTACCACCGATTGAGCCAAAGAAAATTGAAGGCTATAAAACTCAATTTTAAATCAACACGTTTTTCTTAATAATAACAGTTGGCTTGAAAAACATAAGTTTAGGTCATTGTGGTCTGCTTTTAACTCAATACTAGAATTGGGGTGTGTGTATGTCTTAAGTATATGTATGTATTATGTATATATACATACTCGGCCTATAATGTTCCCACTGCTGGGACACAGGCCTCCTCTCGCTGAGACAGAGTGGGCCGTTATCTACCACGCGGGCCCAGTGCAGGTTGGTAGATGTCAAATGTCTTCAAATTGTTGGTTCTAGGACATGCCAGTTTCCTCGCGATATTTTCCTTCACCGTTTTGAGAGCAGTGGTGATGAATAAATTTACATAAAGTAAAGCGCCTGTCTGGGTTCGATCCTACGATCTACAACTCTTAATTCGCAGCCGTTACCACTGCGCCACCACTGCTCTCTCTCTCTGTGCTCTCTGTATGTATGTGTCTTGCGTAAATTTTGCTACACGTCGTATTTGGTACGAGAATATAATTTATTGAAACCACTGAAGTAATATAGGTACCTATCTGTAATGTGTGTAGGTATATAGGTCCTTAAATCTGTATTAGGTAAAGCTACCTAAACTTTAAGGTACTACTTGACAGGGGTCGCCATTTCTAATAACCCATAATTATGTTTCAAACAAAATTAGACCGTTGATTACCTACTTGGTTCTTCTAAATAACTCAAGCGACCTCATCACCCCTGCCTACTTTTCTAAATACTTCAAAAAAGTCAAATCAGTGTGCTCTCACCTCCTGACGAGGATGACGATCGTGGTTATGATGGCTATAATGAACACCAGCGCCCCGAAGGCGCCCAGGGCGACCACGGCGCCTATGTTGAGTCGGGCCCCCACGGTCCCCACGGGGTCGCGCCTCTCTCCGTCGACGGACTGCGGCACGTTCACACGAGGTGTCTGCTCTGCTCTAATGTTGTTCCCGCTGCCGAGGATCTGGAAGTAAGTTTGAAGTAGGTAAGTTTCGGCCTTATTGCTCGATTCACACGAATTTACTCGCCCCAAACGGGCGAATCGACAATTTTGAACAATAGGTGTACTATTTTCTGAGACGATTCGCGTGAAGTTAATTTATTTGTTGTCGAATCGACACCTCCAGTAATACGTTTAACGGGGAATGATATGGTTCCCTGGTTCGTCGCACGCACGCTCTTTGTAAGCGTTCACAGTTCGGTTCTTTTAGGCAATAGTTTGATCTCGTTCGGGGCCGCGTCTGACGCCCCCCCTGCGCGCTAAAATTTTTCATTTTCTCGTAAACTGTGCGTCCAAATAACTTGCTATAAAAGCCAGTCTGGATTTGTGTCCGGTTGATAGCAATAGGGTCGCCCCCCATGGCATGGGAACTAAACATAACTGGCAAAACGTGAGTGTTGTGTAGCTACACCTCTGCCCAACCCTCTGGGGGAAAGAAGTGTTGTAGTTATGTTATGTTATAAGTAAGTACTATCGAGGAAACTAACATCTATACACCGTAAGGACTATTATTCCTTGCAGCGCTTAGCCGCTATAGTAACGCTTGCTAACAGATGTGGTCATTGTGTGCACGGGATTTTATTTTAAATTGGTCAGATGTAAGTTTCCTCGATAGTACATGTGAGGTGCTCATGGCTAAGTAATATAATTATAACAGCCGCACGGGTCGATCCATTAGGTTCAGTTACGCTTGCCAGGGTTGGTCTGTGGATTGGTAACCATCTTTACATACCGAGACCCCTCCGTGCGTTAGAAAGCACGTTAAGTCGTTGGTCCCGGGTTGATCCCGGCTGTCATTCGTGGATCATTAAGAGTCTTTACGGGTCAACAGATGCCCGAAAGTCTGATAACCAGTCTTACCAACGGGTAAGCCAAAGTTTATCTTCATAAAATTGTCTTTGATGATGAAGTAACTTTCGCTTGTAACTATTAATATAATATGCCTGCCTAATAATAATGTTTTATTTTCAATTAAAGTTTTTATTCAGTGCGCAAACTTTACCGACGAAAAATTTCTTCGCTGGGGGTCTACAATGATATTATGCTAAATTCATGGTTACAGTTTGCGCACTGGATAAAAACTTTACCTGTATAGTATCGCAGATTTCGTTATAGATCTTAAGTGAAGCATATTCTCAAACTTTGAAGAAATAAGAAAAGTTTTTAGAAGGGTTGACATTAATCCCTATATCAACAATGGGATAATGCGTCATTATCGAGATCAGCCTTTATACAAGTTATTTTTATGCTTCAGCTAAGTCATTAGTCATAGCAATCTGGACGTACCTACGTTACACAACCTCCAACAAGTATTTAAAAGTCAGAAGAAATCAGATAACTTTTCGTATTATTTAAAACTTAGGCTTATGTGTAGCGGGTTTTTGAAGGCCTAATTATGTATTCACGAGGGATCGATTTATAACGCCAGTTTAAAATGTTTAATTAACTGTCGGTTTGTCATGTCAGTATGATCTAAGAAAAAAAAACATGGTTTGGATTTAGCCCAAGCTAACTTGAATAGACATTGCGAAGCCTTTTTACGGATGCCATGATCAGCTGACTAAGTTATGACAGAATGCGTGAACAGTGAAAGCAAGGTAACTTACCTGGTTCTCTCTCGGATGGCTTGCCACAATAATATGCGGAATATGGCTGGTCGGAGAATCCTGGTTATCAGGCACAGTGGTCTTCCTTTCAGGTGGGCGCTCATAAGTCCTCGTGGTCGGTCGTTCTGTGGTCGGCTTAGGCCTTAATCTCCTTGGGGGCTCCATTGTCACTGTCGCGAAGGGTGTAGGTGACGACAAGGGCCGAGGGGACGTGCGTGGTCGTGTCGGCAAGATGAGCCGAGGGCTGGTCGGTGACGGAGCGGGCGCAGAGGTTGTGGGCGTCGGCGGATTAGTGGTCGTCGACGGAGTTGTGGTTGTTGGACGTTCTTCCACTGAAAATAAAGGGTAAAGATAATTTAGCATGGCTAAGAATTGGTGGATTGTTTAATACTAACCTATTAATAAATTGAGTGGGTAACTGAGTGAACGAACGAAGTAAACTGAGTGGTAAGCTAATTTGGTATCTACCAACATACTCATGTAGGTAGACACCAAAAAGGCTTTGTAATCGTATAAACAAAATATATATTTGAAAACATTTTATGACTGATACAATTACGTGTCCCAGGTTATCCGGAATCGATGGCGACCCATACTCGTCGAATACGCTCTTCACCCGTCAGTTTCACATGTAAACAAATACGTGCTTTGCAAATTTGATCTTTATATTAGAAAAGAATTATTACAGTGTCAGGTACGCATTCTCTCGACGTGTCGGACTGTAGAAGTAACTCTAATAATTCTATTGACAAGCATTGGTATCAATCGCAGAGTTAGTGAAACGTAATTTTTAATTGTGTAGTAGTATTTTACGTCGATGAGGGTAACATAATCTGTATAGTATAGATTAAATCCCTCTTTCAATAAATAAAGAAAAAAGAAGTCTATTTAAAAAATTTATTAGGAGAAACCATTCAGTTTATTAACGACTTATTGGTTTTTATGTCATGGCACTTGGTTACTTGTACTTTATGTAGGCATGTAAAGTTGTTGTCCCTAATTGACGGGACGAACTGCATAGCGTTAAGAGCTTTAATTCCACGCGGGTTGGCAACAACGCAGTTATAGTAGTTTTTCGTGATTATTTGATTAAATACAAACAAAAGTACAATTTTTTTTTCAGCCAAGCTCGAGATCCTTTTTATTTAACGATCAATTTAAATTTTACCAAAACCAAAATAATTGTAAAAAAAATTTAAAACTTTTGTTTGTATTTAATGAAATAATCACGAAAAACAGCGGTTTTTCGTGATTATTATATTGATTGGGATCAATGCGCCTTAGCCTGCCCGCGTGGGATGAACCCTCTTAAGCGAGCCAGCGTAGTACATGTGTACCTAATTTTGAAGAGAGAAACTTTACATTCTGGATATAAAAATCACCCAAAAACTTCAGTGGCGAATTTTAGTTATAAAAATTACTTTCTAGGTTATTTTTAAGCTATCTCCACACTAAGCAACTTACGATCAGCGACCAATAAGGAGTACCTAAGTTTGTTGGAAACGAGGCAAAAATTGCGCAAATTCTGCCCCGTTTCTAACGTACTAATTACAAATAAAAATTAGATTGTTAAGTTTTCCGTTCTAAAATATACTAACTAATAATAAACGTTATCAAAGTGAAATGTAATCATATAATTTTGAGAAATATGGTAAGCTTGGTTACAGCTGAGTCTGGCGTCGTTGGGGGAGGTGGGCGCGTCCCCTGCCCTGCGACGCCTGCGCGCCCACTACGCGCCTGATTTATCTTTGAGAACGCAGCAGTCCCACCAGCGCTTTCGCCGGATCGTCACGCTGTCTTGTCCTGTCATCTTCCACTATAAAGAACATAGTGTACCGTTACTGATCGCCTTTCAAGATGTCAGGCGTCAGTCCATGCGAAATCGGCTCAACCTCCAGCCTGCGCCGGCGCTACAAGAGGGCTGGCCTCATCTTCTCCGTTGGGCAGATACATGAAGAGATGTATTACCGCTTGCCACCTGGATCGTTACCCGACACATCGTCGGTGATCTACATGGCCGCTGTGTTGGAGTACCTAACGAAAGAGGTGCTCAAATTGACCGGAGACCTTGCTAAGCATTATGGAATCTCCCGCATCACCCAGCGCCAATTACAGCACGTTATGGAAACTGACCCTGAATTAGATGATTTAGTGAAGGCTAATATAGCATGGAAACACCTTGATAACTCAGATGATGATGAAGACGATGATGAAGACGATGATGACGACGACTCGAGCAACGACGCGGACATTGACTCGGATGATGACTCGGACATGGACTCCGTTGATGACGGAGAACTACCTAAAGCACCTAAGCTCGGCAGTGGAATGGCTGCTGAAGGATCTGCCGACGAAAGTTCTTCCACAGACGAAGATTTCGCCCACATGGATTTAGACTCTGCTACTGACCGCACTAACTCTGAGGCAGAAGAATGCCACGCTGACGTTCCGGATTAGGTAAAAGTAAAAAGTACTGCGTTTGAAAGTCGTTAGATTAGAAATTCCATTGTTACCTATTATGATGATAAATGTATTAAGTTATTGTTTATGTGATGATACATGGATCAAGTGTATTGTTCATGTGATAGTAAATGTATTGAGTATATAGTTCATGTGATGATAAATGTAATAAGTACTGTTCATCTGGTGATAAATGTAGGTATTAATAATATTAGTCATGTGATGATAAATGTATTAAGTTATTGTTTATGTGATGATAAATGGATCAAGTATATTGTTCATGTAATGATAAATGTATTAAGTATATTGTTTATGTGATGATAAATGTATTAAGTATTGTTCATGGGGTGATAAATGCAGGTACTAATTATATTGTTCATGTGATGATAAATGTACTAAGATTGTTCATGTGGTGATAAATGTAGGTATTAAGTATATTGATCATATGATGATAAATGTATTAAGTTATTATTTATGATAAGATGAATGTGAGACATTATTATTTATAATATGCTATGATAAATGTGTTAATAAATATGGGTTTAAATATTATGTGCTTTATTTCTTGCGCCCTCACATCCACTCTTAAGACGTAATTACGTCAGAAGGATGGCTAAAATCCAACATTTTCCTTCCACCACGTTACTTACGCTGACAGTTGGGCGTTGGCTTATCCCAGAGGCCATTGGCTAGGCAGGCAATCCTCTTGGCTCCCTGCAGCCTGAACCCTGCAGCACAGGAGTACTCTGCCACAGAGCCAAACACTGAGGAGTTGTGAGTGACGGAGACGCGGCCGTTGGGAGTCGGAGGGGGCTCCTCGCAGTGCACCACTGGTGAAACAAAATACCATCAGTAAGCATACAGTAGCATAGAGGCAAGTAAGCATAGAGGCTGGTACAGCAAAAATCGGAACAAATTCTTTGCTCAATATCGCAAATGTTTATAAATAACGATTATTATTAATACTTTATTAAACTGAGCTGATCCTTGTAGCTTTATATGTATGTGTGGAGGCTTATTATAGTATCTGCGTGGTGGTTCGATCGATAGTTACACCGCAGAATATATACCCGAGCAGAAATAAAGCTTCATACTAACGCCGCCGCCGTGCGCACCCGCTCACGGCGGCGGCGGCGAGTAGTACCTTACCTACACTACTAGACGCACAGCTATGTGTGCGTGACGTGTCACCGACAAGGCGCGGGGTGCGAGCACCAGCATCCGCTCACGTATAAACTGGTTTGAACTAGCTCTGTAACAGGACGAAGTTAAAGGCTGCTAGCGGAAGCGATACGACGCGGATGTTTATAATAGTTTTTTTTTATTGTTGTTAAATATGCCAAGCAGTTGTACTGTGTGCACAAACATGGGAGGAAAACCAAGGAGAATTCTTATTTTGTGTATCCAAAGGATCTTGTTAGGTAAAAGACTATATTATCTACCTACACCTTCACATTTTTCATCCTTACTAAAGAAGTATATAGTGACGAGATAGGTAGTATCCAAAATAATTAAGATGGCGATAAGGTTTCCGCATAAGAATGATACCTTACGGCCTGGCTACGAACTTGCCGCTATCGACGAAAGCTTAGCGCTTCCGTCCGTCCATCTGTCCGTCCGTCCGTTCTCATTGTCGAATGACAGCCTATAAAAGTAGGCAAGAATTTTGAGCTCTGTTAGGAAGTTTTCATTCTGCTCGGGTACATATTCTGTGGTAACACTGCGCTTGTCCCCGGTAATATTGTTTCTAGTGGCAGTTCCTGGTATTCCTCTCGGCTTTGCTACCGCACCTGTGGCGAATGATAGGGAAATTGATGCTCGTCTTGTGGTGTTATCGACCGCAGTTATGAAATATCAGTTTAATAAATAAAAAAAGTCGTGTAAATTTTACAAACGTGATGTACATCAACATCTAACCACAAAAAAAAGAAAATAGATTTTGTCAACTCATCCTTCGAGTAACATAAAGGGGCTTGTGGCTAAGTAATAACAGCCAGCAGTTAAGCTACGCTAGCCGCGGTTGGTCCGTGGATGGGTGACCATCTTTACATATCAAGACCTCTCCTTGTCTCGAAAATCACCTTAAGCCGTTGGTCCCGGGTGTCATTCGTAGATCTTTGACAGTCGTTACGGGTCGTCAGAAGACCGAAAGTCTGACAACCAGTCTTACCAAGGAGTATCATATCCAGTAACTGGGTTGTGGAGGTCAGATACGCTGTCGTTCCATGTAAAATACTGGTATGCAGCTGCATCCGATGATAATAATAATACGATACTCCTCGGTAAGACTAGTTGTCAGACTGTCGCGGTCGGGCTTTTGACGTCCCGTTACGACTGTCAAAGATCTACAAATGACAGGTGGGACCGACGTGCTTTCCGAGGCACGGAGGGGTCCCGTATGTAAATATGGTTACCTACCCATCCACGGATCAACCGCGGCAAGCGTAGCTTTACCTGATCGATCGAACCGTGCGGGCGGTTATTACTTACGGTATGGTCTACAAAAAATAACTACAATCACCTGTTATTTTAGATCTGATAACAGATGTCAAAATCTAAACAGCAGAAGTGGGTCAGGCACTATGTTCATCCTGTTACTGTCCTGTTACTAAGAATGATAATAGCTATCGGCACTAATTTTTAAAAATCAGGCATTATTTCCAGTGGAAACGGTCAGGTCGTAGCCTCGTAGGTTCAAAGTGTACAACCAATCCAGGAATCACAAAGAAGTGTCTCTGTGTAAATTAGTTGATCACAACCCTTCTCAAAACGGTGAAGGAAATCATGGCGAGGAAACCAGCATATCCCGAACCAAAAGTTCAGTTTGTAACATCCAGCACCCGTACTGGGATCGCGTGGTGGTAATCCACCAATCCGTCGACCGCGTGGTGGTAGCCGCCTGTCTTCGAGAGGTAGCGGGCCCTAATCGACCCGTTACCACTCGAAGACAGGCGCCTAGTGCCCCAGCAGTGGAAACTAAGCTTTTTAAAACTATTTTCTAAAATGTGATTTTGATTTCAACGAGCGCTTTCATGTATCCCACCATCACTTGTACAAGTTTTCTTAGCTAGAGTTCACTTCGAAAAAGTGATTTTTCTTAAAAAAATCATATTACCTCTATGTAAATCATATCGTAAATAGGATAGTGGGATGAACCCTTCAAGATACAGGCGTGAAGTTATCTGTACTTACAAATAAATAAAATTGAAGTGTCTGTTTGTAACGTCGTAATAGCAGCTTTTTACTTAATCCATATGATTGTAAGTATATACGTTACTTATAACAAAAACACGTTAACAAATTTGTATGTATGTGCGTCTGCTTTTTCCGGCTTATCTTCAAAACAGCTGGTCCGATTTTGACGGGACTTTCACTGGCAGGCTGATGTTATGAGGAGTTACATAGGCTACATTTTCCGACATCAACGCGTGCGATACCGTGGGCACAGCTAGTATTATGTAAATCTGAAACCAACCGTCACATCTGGGCGGGGGTCCGTTCCAGCGCTCGTCGATGTCGCACACGAGGCGAGCGCGGCCCACCATCTCGTACCCGGCCTTGCATGAGTACTGCACGTGTGACAGGTAGGACACGGAGCCATTGAGCAGCTCGTACGAGCCGTGCGGGATCTCTGCCGGGAAGCCGCACTCGATACCTGCGGGACACGGAACATTTGAAAGAAAGAAAGAATATCATTTTATATGGCAATAGCTCGTGTGATCCAAAATATAAATCATAATAATAAAGGACCCCAACTCTTGGTCTTGCGCGCTCCTGAGCCCTGGGTTTGGGCCGGTAGAGTTTACTTTGCCAACCAGACCAAGATAGATACAGAAACCCGCTGGGCAGCATGTGGCGAGCTGTTGGGCAGTAGCGACCCCACGGACCCCATCTACCGGTAGAAGCATTGTTCTTTATCCTGAGATAGCTTGCCTTTATTGTCCGGCTAGCGTGAACACTGACGAGGACCAGAATTCCCACCACATTCTTGGCTTGCGCCAACCGTGGTTGTCCCTGGGTACACCTTGTTATACATAATGTGTACAGGGATGATTATCGGTTGGTGCCTCCTTGTCATTTAAAATGGTCTAACGGCCTTCTGCGATTTGGCTTCGGCTCTTCGTACGACTTTCAAAGATCCAGGACCCCAGGGTCCAAGATATGTCAAAGAGATCTAAATAATAATAAAAGCCCACCACCGTATTTCTACGTTGTAGCCGTAGTGGGGCGTGCGTGCGTGTTAGGGTCACCTTCATGTGCAACTCTGCGTCGCACTCGACCGTTGTTTTGAAAACAGCTAACTGTTACGAAATTACTTACATCAAACCTACTGAAAAGTTGACGAATTTCTTCAGACGTTTATCTTTCAGCTAAGTTGAGAAGCTTCCCACTCAACGTTGGAGGGTAGGAGGTTGTGTAACTCTCCAGTTTACTTATGACGTACGATTCTAACTAAATTTAGCTGTTATTGAAATAAAAATAACTTTATATAAGGCTGTATTTTCCTGCTGTTACGATATACCAACGTCAATCGTTTGAAAACTTTTCTGATTTCTTCAGAGTTTGTTATGCTTCACCTAACTTTAGCATTGATGTTGACGTCAATGCGAACTGCGGGTAGAGCGCTGCGCAGTACTTAATTCTATTCAAAATTAAATACCAAAATAACATGTCTGCTTATTGTTTTTTCATGCATAATATAACCTTTTAATAAGTTTTCTGATTTTGAAGACGAATGTGCCAATATGTTTAAGAGTCAAGCGGCAGATAAAATGATTGAAATGAAGGTTAGGGAAGCAAAATCTGTGAATGTATTTGGACAATCCGCCATGTATTGTATATGGAAAGTAGCAAAAGATGTGTTTGGTGAATCAAAAGAGAAAGGTATGATGGTAAGGATCATGGTGGTGGAGTGAAGATGAGCAAAAATGCTTAAAGAAAAGTAAAATTGCGTTTAACAAATGGCAGGCGGACGATGTACAGGACTGAAACAACTATCGAGAGATAAAACTCATGTCACATAGTATGAAGGTATGGGAGATAGTTATAGAGAAAAGACTGCGATAGGAGAGTGAGATTACCCCGAACCAGTTTGGGTTTATGCCAGGTCCAGGAACAATGGACGCCACTTTTGCACTCCGCCAGTTGTGGGGGAAGTACAGACGTGCACACAAGAACATGTTGGGATGTGTTGTGGTGGGCCTTGAAAGAGAAAGCAGTGCCCGGGAAATTCAAAGTTTATCCTTTATTGAATTTAACACCATCTGTCGTCACGTAGCAGAACTAAACAAACTCTTTCACCACACTAACAAAACTGTTTTACAGAAATAAACTCAACTTTTTTAGGTTCTATCTCCCTAAAATTATTATATGAATCTAAAGAATCGAATACAATACTGTTGAACAGGTGAAAACGAAATGAAATTTGCAATATTCCTCCATCTTGTTCTCGCTGACGTTGCGTGAATAGGTATTTTATGAAAAACTTATTCAATGGGATTAAATGAACTAAGAGGATACAACCTGACACTAACCTGTAAATTGTAAAAAACCTTGGTAAGAAAAACTCACGTTTACCGGGTTTTAGTTCCCGATTATGGCATTTTGGCGCCGATTTACTTTAGAACATTTCTTTTGTTACTGATATATTTCTAAGCAAAAAATACGGGGTTTTGGTGTTTGTATGTTATGATGAATGAAATGGCCGCATTTTAAGCAATAGTAGACACCATTTTTCAATAGCGTACCCGAGTAGGTCGGAGCGAGGACAACCGCCCCAATTGTGGGTTCATGGACGGCTCGGACCTCCGGTGTGTATGCGGCGTCTCTCCACAGACAATAACTCAACCTCCATCTCGCACCGTATGCCCTGTCATCAGCACACGTGACGACCTAATGGGTGCATCAGCGAATAGTATTCGCGTTGCTACTACTACTAACCTAAAATAAATAATCTTTCTATAATACTCACGTTTACAAACGGGTGGGAACTCGTCGTAGAAGCCGGTGTCGAGGCAGGTCCTCACGGTAGGCCCCACGAGAAGGTGTCCATCATCACACGAGTACTCCACCGACGCACCCACTTCGAAGCTGTCGGCTGACATGGTGGAGTTCGGCGGCTGCTCAGGACGCCCGCAAGCTTTCGGTTCTAGAACGAACACAAAGGAACTGAGTTAAGTCAAGTGATGAGGGAACCAGAAGAGACAGGGTTTTATTTATATTACATAAACATTCATAATCAGCCTATAATCTTCCCACAGAGGGGCAAACCCATTGTCGGATGTCACATGTCTTCGAATTTTTGGGTCTAGGACATGCCGGGTTTAAGGTGAATGCGCAGTGGTAGAGCGCGAAATTCAAATTTTGTTATGTTTTTTGCAATTTTCAGGTGACTGTCAGCTTGTTACTTGATCAAAATATGATTTGCGACTATAAAAAGTATGTATTTACAGATTTATAATCATTAGAATCAATAATACATCTTTCTAAGTTAGATTTGTTCCATAAGAACAAATTTCTTATGGAAAAGTGCTTGTGGAAGAAATCTAACTTATAAGAGATTTATTAGACATTCTAATGACTAAATTCTATAAACACGTACCTGTTATATTCGCAAATCACATTTTGATCAGGATACAACCTGATACTGACCTGAAAATTGCAAAAACGTAAGAAAATTTGAATTTCGCGGTCTACCACTGCGCATTCACCTTAATATTACAGAGTTTGTTTATTTGAACGCGCAAATCTCTGGAACTACCAATCAAATTTGAAAATTTATATTTGGTTAAGATAGCCATATTTATGAGACATACACAGACATATTTGTCAGACAGTGACAAAATTTTCACATTTTCACAATAAGTGCTGTTCAATTATACCTCAAACAATAAATAAAGACGAATGATTTTTTTTTCGGATCGTCGATTTTAGTGAATAGGCCCCAATTGTCTCCTGGTACCGTTAAATCAATGAAATTTTAAGCAAAGTACCTACATGATTTGGGCTAAAATTTAAATTGATGTGGAGAAAAGCTAGCGTAATTTTTTTCTTTGTTGAGGGGCTTGGCTAAATTATAACATCCGCACGGGTCGACCGATCAGGTTAAGCTACGCTTGCCGCGGTTGGACCGAGGATGGGTGACTATCTTTACACATCAAGACGTCGTTGGACCCGGTTGTCATTCGTGGATTTTTGACAGTCGCCAGAAGACCGAAATTTAGACAAACAGTCCAGATGCGCTGAATACCAGTATTTTACATAGAGCGACTGCCTATCTGACCTCGATAACCCAGTAACTGGGTAACACAATACCCCTAGGTAAGATTGGTTAACAGACTTTTAGGCGTTTGTAAACCCGTAACGACTGTCAAAGATCTAAGAATGACAGCCGAAACCACGTACGATATGTAATGGATGGTCCATTCATGAACCGCCGCCGTAATTGACGTGTCACAGAAATTATATCGCTAGAAGTGCACGAGATTAAACATAATTTACTTAAAAAAACATACATTCGCAAGCATATATACTGTATTTGCAGTAGCCAAGATAATCGCATTGCGTCCCTTCCGGGCACGATCGAGAGAACCACGATCAAAAATCTCAATTTCGCAATTGTAAAAAAACAAAATACAGATAAAATAAACCGCTAACAAAAAACTTGTCACTGTCCGCGGGATCATTGCGCAACACACTAAAAACAGTAGGAAAGACTTTCGATTTGAAAGTTCAACAACATTCATTGCGCTATTTACGTTGTTGAGCAGACAATTTTTTCAAACGTAGGTAGCAATATCCTTCAAAATAATTCAGATACTGATTGATAGTGTCCCTGTGTGTTACGCAATTAGGGTGCTGGTCAAATTCCTCAGTTACGTCGTAAAGCAAAAGAAACTTACGGTGTTGGCAGATATAGTTGAGTCTGGCTTGGCAGTCGGTGTCTGCCCACAGCCATCCCTTGCTGCCATCAAAGCGGGCGCAACCCTCACCGCCTCCAGGAGCGTTCCAGAAGGAGACGGTGACGTCATTGCCATTCACCCACTTCCAGTTGGCAGGGTCTTGAGGGTCCCGGACTGCCCCGATCCAGTACTGGCTGCTGCTGTCACTCCTGCACAAAAGAAGGCATGGTTTGAAGACGTGTGTTCCTTTTTGGGACCATTAGGTAGGATGGTAAGGTTCTAAGACGACGACAAATTAAAAAAAGACATCATCATTATTTTCCTGGCCTTTGGTATCTCAATTTATTTATAGTCGGCGCTACTATTAGTAGTCATCTCCGTAGTCACACCCTTTCTAACCATATCTATCATCATTCACACAGTCTATCCAACAATAAACAATAGACATAGAATAGTAAATATTTATATATTCATCCCCGGTAATTTGTTGTTTTAACCTTCTCGCAGAACAGATGACCGATTAGGCCGAAGGTTCTGGAGTGGCGACGGCCTACCGGAAGATGTAGCTAGGGAAAGCCTCTCACAAGGTGGACCGATGACCTTGTGAAGGCTGCAGAAATCCGCTGGATGCGGGAAGCACAGAACCGGTCGAAGTAGCGGAGCTTGGGGAAAACCTATGTCCACCAGTGGACGTCGTTTGGCTGAAATGATGATGATGATGAACATTGCAGTTAAATCGACGAAACATAAAATAGAATGATAATGTTTCTGCCCGGATATGAAGCCCGAGCAAAATTAATGAACGAAAAATCCCCTTCCGTCATTCTCACCCACATCTGCCTTGTAAATACCTTTTGCTAGCCACCCGATATTCATCCTCTTCACATGACCAAACCGCTAAGCAATCCCTTTTCAATTTGTGTCAATACATCTTTTAAGCCACACCCTTGCCATCACATCATTCTTCAGCCTATCATTCACAGTCACACCATTTGCAAGGCACGCATTTCCGCAGCATTTATTCTAAGTGTTAATAATGAACAATATTCTAAAATTGGACGGAATAGACGAACAAGCTGAAAAGGTTTAGTTTTGTAACAGGCCGCTCAAGGCTAAGGTAACCGCGAAATTCAAATATTTCTTAGATTATTCAATTTTCAAAATATGGCTTTACAGAATTATAAATCACCAGAATCAGCAATACCACCCTCTGAGATCTTATAATGCCATTGAAAAACATTATGCTAGAGCGCATCCTCCATAAGTAATAAATACGTGAAATTATAGTAACAAGAACATTGGTCTCGAATTTTGTAATATTCCTAACTTTCGCAGCATACAAGCATTCTAACGCTAGCAACACTTTATCTAGAAGAAAACGCAGACATTTCGCAAAGCGCACAGCAGTAGCACAAATCAACAACTGAATATGAAAGCTCCAAAAAGTCCATAACCTCGTCTGGATGACGTTCTCAACAAAATAAAAGACCCTGAAATTAAATTCATCTGTGATCTAGTCATAACAAAAACATCCAATTAACTGGCCCAGACGTCTAATCAGGGGTGCATCACAACATGAGAGCGCTTAACTGAGTAGGTAATTGCTACACTGTTCAAGTGTACATATTATATTGGTTGATGGTATACTCCTGTTACCAGACAGACATGGCCGCCATGGGGTGGCGGTCGGTAATGTTCCCGCCAGACGGGTGGCTTGCTGTTTGTGTGGAGAGTCATGGTTACCTATAATTAGTACAGTATTATATTCCCGCTCGTACCCCGCATGCCGCGCCCCGCACCCTGCGTCCCCTGCCTGTCTGGCCTGGCAGAGTATTGAGTAGGAATCATAGGGGAAATTTATGGACAGGTGTGTGGAACATTTTCCAGAATCTTAAATTATTTGCTCTTTAAAATATATGTTTTAACTACTTATTAATCTTTGAAAATAATGTTGGCACAATTGAAAGTTTTTCTTGGAAAATGTGTAAAAGCAAAGGAAAGGAAAAGGAAATTACTGTATTTTTAAGAATGTTTACATTCCAATCTCAATCTGTCAAAAGTACCTCGAATTTCCCTACGTTTTTGATATTGATTGTCGCCAAGACGAGATTGAGACTGGCCTACAAGTGTCCAAAGTATAAAAAAATAAAATTCTAAGCCCGAAATTCAGCCAGGCGAACTTAGGTGGGTACTAAGATGTCGAAACGATAATTTCTTCATTACGAAAATAAAACCCGACGAATTGACCTATTTCATCCCACTATCCTATTTACGATATGACTTACATAGAGGTAATATGATTTTTTTTTAAGAAAAATCACTTTTTCGAAGTGAACTCTAGCAAAGAAAACTTGTACAAGTGATGGTCGGATACATGAAAGCGCTCGGTGAAATCAAAATCACATTTTAGAAAATAGTTTTAAGTTACGAAGATTTTATTGTTTGTCATAAATAAATGATTTTACAAGTCATCCTACGCAACATGGTATGACGTACTTAATGGTGGAAAATATTAATTTTCTAAGAAAAAATCCTAACTTTTCCAAAGCGAAGCCTAGTAAAAAACTTATACAACATGGTATGACGTACATAAGGATGGAAAATATTAATTTTCAAAGCGAATAATTTTCGCAACACAGACGGCTCCCTTCATCTTACGCAATACATATTTCTAAAGAAAAGCTACCCGCTATCCAACTGAAGCCGAACAAACAGTTTTATAAAAGAAATGTTCACAACTTTCGTGGAAAAGCTGGTGGTCGGTGACACGACAAGCCTTTAGTAGAAAATGTTTTTGATTAGATAACAAAAAAAAAACATTCAGCACAAAACGAAAGGAAAATTACAAAAAACATAATATCACGCCTTGTTACCCTAAAGGTTGGGGACAGCAGGCCTAGACAACACACATTTCTGTTAATGTCATTCCCATACATTTTGGCGTAGCGTTTGGCGTGAACGCTAACAGAAATGTGTTTGTCTAGACCCCAGGTGTACCTATATTACACCCACCTTTGGTCGCTTATGTTTAAGTCCAAGTGGCGAACATATTGCCATCAACCGGGCAAAGAGACTCCAGGCTGCTACTGAGAATTTCCAGAGAGAAAAAACCCAATAACGCTTTGCCCGACCTGGGAATCAAACTGCGCCGCAGTCAAAAACATCATCATCTGCTTAGCCTTTTCCCAACTATATTGGGGTCGGCTTCCAATCTAACCAGATGCAGGCGAATACCAGTATTTTACATGGAGCGACCTCCACAACCCAGTTAATGGGTACCACGATGCCCCTTGGTAAGGCTTTCAGACTTTCGGGCTTCTGACAACCGACTAGCCACTGTCAAGGAAAGTCAGTATAAAGGCATAAAATACACACATACTAGTAGCCAAAAGCCTCGTACTCGTTTCTCAAAAATAAAAGATTTCACAACACAAAACTGCGCCCTCCGTTCTTTGTAACACAGTATGACGTACACGAGGGTTGAAAATAGAAAATTTCCAAGCCAGAGGGGTGATTGCGTAATACACTATCAATAGGAATCGCTTTCATTTTGACAGTTCCACAACATTCATTGTGTTGTTTACGTTGAGCAGACGAATCATACAAACATATGAAGCACTGGATTAACAATAAGCTTAAAGGGAATCAGATTCTGATTAATAGTGTTTGCCCAATTAAGGTGCTGAACTCCGCAATTTTCCAAAGTGAAGCCTAACAACGAGTTATAGAAATAAATAAGTTCTTATTGTTTGTGGAAGCCCTAAAAGTGGTCGGTGAGATGAAAAGGTTATTCTAGAAAATTGCTGACCAATTTGTGTTATAAACGTACATTTGTTTGATTGCCAAAAAATAAATAATTTCGTAACTCAGTGTGGTCAGTCTGTTATTTCATACCTGAAAAGTGGGCTAAGTTCTATACAGTCTGTTATTTTCAGTTACATGGGGTGAAACTTTTTAGCTGAAGGATTAAGTAATTCTTAGGTATTGGCACCAAACCGAAAAGGTACAAAAACTTACTTATAAGTACTGTCACCAGATGAGAGAGACCACAGGCTCGTCAGATATGGTTGAAGTCGTTTCAGTATATAAAAAACCCGAAGAATATTACAAATAAAATTAAATAAAATTAATAGAAAACAAACAGTGAATTTATCTTATTGTACCACTATTTTACTTGACTGCCAAAGATCCACAAATTAATGACTGCCGGGACCAACGGCATAACGTGCTTTCCGAGACACGGAGGGGTCTTGGTATGTAAATATGGTCTCACATCCACGGACCAACCGCGGCAAGTAACTTAACCTGATCGATCAACCCGTGCGGCTGTTAATAAATAGCCACAAGAATATATAAATAAAATATTAGCTTTCTGCATTCCTTCTCCATATAATCTTCAAATATTTACCAAATATCATAATTTTCGTTAACAACGGAAAATGTTTGCTAACATATTTAAAAAATATAGTAAACTTCTTTTGATTTGACAGCCCAATCTCTCGCCTTGTGCACCCTAAATTGCATGTTCACACTATTAATCAAAATCTGATTTTTTTGAAGCTGGCAATAATTAGTTCGAAAAAAATGTCTACTTAGCAACGTAAACAACGCTATGAATGTTGTGGAACTGTCAAATTGAAAGCGATTCCTACAGTAGTGTATTACGCAATTATCCCTCAGGTTTTTCTTCCATTTTCTCTCTAACTTAGTTTGACAGTTCGAATTTCATTAAAGTTATTTATATTCTGTACAACGCAACGTCGTCTTTTGCATACAACAGTGCCTTATTTTAAATTGTAAATTAATTAAATTTAAAATTTCGAAAAGGTTCGCAAACCCTGAGACAGGGAGAAACATTCATAGCAACACGTCGTGATTAACGAGTACCAAAGCAGACAGGGGGTGAGGTGCCGCCGCCCGGGAGGGTCCAGCCGATGCAATTATCTTACACTCAGATGCAAGGCCTCTCGTGTTTGCGATCACTCGCACGCGCACACAGCGTTATTGCGACGCTGTGTTTTGATTTATGGACCATGTTATGCAGTAATGCAATAGCTATTGAAGAGAATTTGATCGAATTGTGTCTAAATATAGTGTTATTTTTTCAGTGAGAAGGAGCCTCCAAGCCGAGCCTCGTCTTGCTGTTATTTTTTAACCGACTTCAAAAAAGGAGGAGGTTCTCAATTCGACTGTATTTGTTTTTTAAATGTTTGTTACCTCAGAACTTTCGACTGGGAGAATCGATTTTTATTTGTAAGCTGGTGCTTCCCGTGTGGTCCCATTTAAATTTCATATAGATCTGATGATGCGTTTCGGAGACAGACAACTGAACTCATCAAAAAATTACAGCAAATCAACCGCGATTGCTGCATCGCAAAATATGCATTGCTAAATATGCATTGTTTTGACCCCAAGGATGATGAAATTTCAAATTGGTGTGGTATAAATAAAAAGTGAAAACTAGAAACTTTTTCCCCCCGACCGACCCTTGCTCGTTGAAGCGCCAGCCCGCGCCGCAGCTGAGCCAGTAGCTTTAAATTCCCCTAATAATAATAATGCCAATATTTCGATCCAGCCTGTCCCCAATAGTGATAGCTGTCCCCCTATCAGTGACGCCCTGAGCCGAGGTCCGTTCCCCACAGGGGGAGCCCTCAGCGTGCAGTCGCTTAGTCTATAAATTTAGTTGGTAAGCCCTGGCTGGAGGCGTTAAGATTAACTTCTTAATGGCAGCCCCAGGAATGACCGGTTGAGCAGTCACGGCCTCTCAAGGCCAACTGCGAGATGCCCAACAAAAAAAAAAAAAAAAACTTTTTCAAAAAACAAACAACCGACTTCCGGAAAAATGCTACAAAGTGAAAAATAACTTTAATTTCGGAGGGCGGTGACAAAAAATTCAAATACATATCCAAAGTCACCGCCTTCCGAAATTAAAGTTATTTTTCACTTTGTAGTGTTTTTCCGAAAGTCGGTCGTTTTTTTTTTGGAAAAACTTATTTCTTCTTAAATGATTTTATTTCAGTCGTCATCATCTGCCCAGCCTCTTCCCAACTATGTAGGGTCGGCTTCCATTCTAACCAGATGCAACTGAATACCAGTATTTTACATGGAGCAACTGCCTGTCTGACCTCCACAACCCAGTTACTGGGTAACACGATACCCCTAGGTAAGACTGGCTGTCAGAGTTTTAGGTTTTTGACGACCCGTAACGACTGTCAAAGATCCACGAATGACAGCCAGGACCAACGGTTTAACGTACCTACTTTCCGAGGCCCGGTCGGGTCTTGGTATGTAAATATGGTCACCCATCTATGGACCAACCGCGGCACCAGTAACTTTTATTACTTAGCTACAAGCTCTTCGATTTTATCTCTGATGAATTTAAATATACAAAGTAAAGGCTTCTTCAAACAGGCGCGACGCGAAACTTGTAGAATATTCACATGAAGTTTTCATAGAAATTGTCGTACGAGTGTCGCGCTAGTGCCCACGAACCTTAAAGCGCCTGTCTGAGTTCGGTCTCCTACAATTGGTCAGTCAGGGCCGATACCACTGGGCCACCACTGCGCAATATGCAGGTCGGCAGGGACATCCACATCCACATCATAGAAAAGTGCAATTCTTACGCGGTGAAAATGTATGGCAGAACTAATTTTTTTTTAATAACTGGCGAAAAATGTCAACGTAATTCATTATCATGATGTACTGAATCCCAAGTAACAGGTAGTGTCTCTGCTTCCCTGTATGCAATCATTACGTAAGGTTAGAAACCTTATATTCTTCAAGAAAGACTTCTGACTTTAACAAGTGAAGTAAGGCAAAGGGTTTGACGAAAAGAAAGTTGGAACCGTTCGTGGAAGAACTATAAATGCTTGGGGGCTATTAGAAAATTGTTGGGTAATTTGTTTTATGAAGGTTAAATTGATAATTGCGCAATGTAATTAATTATACAATTCAAGTCAAGGCCTGTGACATAGAGTCAAATGACGAAGCAACGAATGACTGCATCGCATAGAGTGAAATTGAACCAAATAATTACTGCATCGCATATAGTGAATTTAAAGCAACGAATGACTACATCGCATAGAGTGAAATTGAAGCAACGCATGACTGCATCGCATATAGTGAAATTGAAGCAACCAATGACTGCATCGCATAAAGTGAAATTGAAGCAACGAATGACTGCATCGCATAAAGTGAAATTGAAGCAACGCATGACTGCATCGCATATAGTGAAATTGAAGCAACGAATGACTGTATCGCATAAAGTGATATTGAAGCAACGAATGACTGAATCGCATAGAGTGAAATTGAAGCAACGAATGACTGCATCGCACAGAGTGAAATTGAAGCAACGAATGACTGCATCGTGTAAAGTTCTAGAGGATGCGCAAAGGTAGATCGCGAAATTCATTTTTTTATGATTTTTTTGCAATTTGCTGGTCAGTATCAGGTTATATGTTGATATATTATGATCGCGACCGTAGCCTATCATTTCTTTGGGTGGACTTTCAGTCTTACCGGATGTAGCTGAATCATGAAGTTCTCCTATCATTAGGGGAAAAATAAATACTTTAACGATAGTGACTTTTGCCTGAAGTGCATAACAGTATCCACGTGTTATTTGATTGCAATGAAAGCCCGGACGCTGCCTCCCCATGGTGCCAGACACATAAAGGCTGTGTACATGGGGATTAATATTCCTTTGATAGTTGCAGACACATAACCTGTACATAAGGCTCTTTGAAATGGCGCTATCGATTTTAGGGTGGCGGCTGTGAGCTTCAAAGGGAAATCTGGTGAAATTGAATGGCGCACGCAGACTGGAAGTTTTTGTCAATCAAATTAATAATTTCTGTTTACTTGATGAAATTACCTACATTCATGTTTTGTTTTATTGATAAATGATAATGATGAATGATTTCATTTCTGTAAGTAGGTTTATACAAACACTTTTGCACGTTAATCATATTTTTAAAACTGGAAGAGGTCGGTGTTTCCTATCTGACTACTCTGAGAAGAAAGGCCAAAACAAACTCATAGGTCACAGTCTCTTTTAAAGTCTAGACATAATCTTGGTCTAGACTTTGGATTGGTGGCACATTGGATTGGTGTCTGAAATAGTCTTTTTAGGAAAAGAACCAAACAGATGGAGTGGACCTGTCCAAAATATTATTAAACACTTTATTGTGCATACACAAAACGGACAAACATATCTGGTGTACCTTTTACTTACGTAAAATATTTCGTGCGTTTGAGGGGCTTGTGGTTAAGACCCGCACGGGTCAATCGTTCAAGTTAAGCTACGTTTGCCGCGGTTGCTCCGTGGATGAGTGACCATCTTGAAATATCAAGACTTCTCAAGAGTGAAAGTATATTAAGCCGTAGGTTCTTGATGAACAATTTGCCAGCGAGTGGTTTACAATATTTACCCATTGTAAGTCCTAATCTATCGCGAACTTCGAGCAGGCACGGCTGGCAACTCGGAGTCGGACCATTTGTATACAACAGCATTCATTTGTTGATCATGAATTGAAGATATTTGCGTGCGGAGATTTGTAATGTGACCAACATTTCTCCCACAATCAGTATAACAAATATAATAAATAAACAATGCTTTTTACAATACATAATAGTAAAAAAATTGTGTATGTATTATACAGGGTGATTGGAAGATGGATGCAAAGCTTTAAGGTGAAGATAGTATAGACAATTTAGAACCATTTAAGCCATGGTTGTCTTAGACGAAGTCTTACCAAATTTTTTTTTAATAAGGATTAAAATACGTATTGTACAAATTTTTTATTTTTTCTGAGCTTTAAATGTCTGTAAAAAAAATGTCTAATGACACAGAAGCCTAAAACATGTGTTGCTTGATTGCTTACATATTACTTTAATTAAATAAATAAAAAATGAATTCATTTATCATTCAATTTGGCCATAATTATGCAGTTTACATTAAATTTTGAGAATTTCCGAAAAAAAAACTTAAAAATTTGGTTAAAAATATTTGGTAAGACTTCGTCTAACACAACCATGGCTTAAATGGTTCTAAATTGTCTGTACTATCTTCGCCTTAAAGCTTTGCACCCATCTTCCAATCACCCTGTATTTATGATTATACCATAATATTAATTTAGTAGACTGTACTAAATACTGCCCCGTTGGCCTAGTGGTCGCAAGCGCTACTGCTGGAGTGCTGAGCATAAGGTCTGGGTTCGATAATTCGATTCCCAGGTTAGGTAAAGTGATATTGGGTTTTTCTATCTGGATTTTTTAGTAGCAACTCGGAGTCTGGATTTATGGCCGGTTGATGGCAATAGGCGAGCCTATTGTCCTATTACATGGGACTTACGTAACAGGAAAAATTTGGAAACTCCTGCCCTGCCTGTCGGGGAAATAAGTCGTGATGTTATACATACTCAATACACCTTTCATCGCCTTGATCCCAGGCCTATGTCCAGCAGTGGATGTTTTTCGGATGTAATGATGATGATGCCTTACATTGAATACCCCGGAACAGTACCTACTAATTGACGACTAATTGACTGAACTAGCCACGGCGATAGCGCTCGCGCAGAAAATAGCACACAGACATGCTATATTAATTACGTAACAATACTGCTCTATTTATATAGAGCAGTATTGTTACGTAATTAATGTGAGCATAACGCTTGGATTATTCCAAGCGTTATGGTAACGTAAGCCTAGTACTCACAGCTTCACACCGTTAGTGCACAGTGAGTAAGCACACGCCCTATAATCGCCGTCCGTCGGTCACTTCCTACGTGCGTTATGCATTTGATGCTACTTGCTGGGTATGGGTCCCACTCATGTGAGACGGGGCTTAAGTATTATGGTGATAACTGATTATTTTATGATTCTAGAGGACGTAAGTTGGGTTGGGAGGTAAGGAGGTAAGCCGCACAAGTCGAGCCAAGGAAAAAGCAGTTGGTCTGTTAATAGGGGACCATCTTCCCTCCGGGCACTTGAAAGCACGATGGTTGTGGCTGTCATTCGTGGATGTTTGACGGTCGTTACGGATCGTCAGAACGCGAAAGTCTAAACAATCAGTTACCAAGGGGTATCGTATTATCTAGTTACTGGCTTGTGGAGGTCATAAAGGGAGTCGTTCCATGTAAAATAGTGGTATTGAACTACATTCGGTTAGACTGGAAGCTGACCCCAACATAGTTGGGAAGAGGCTAGGCGGATTGATTGTGGTAAGAGAGACACGGTAGCAAGGAGAAGCCATGCTGTGCCAACCACGTATAAATGATGAGTTGATGACAAACAGAGGAAGATTTTGTATTACTTTGTCACTTGGGATTAACATTGAACCCATTTTGACCCATTGAACCATTGAACACAGTTGGGTTTAACATTGAACCTCCTGGGCATCCCGCGAAATTCAAATTTTCTTACTTTTTCGCAATTTGCGGGTCAGTGTCAGGTCGTATGTTGATTAAAACATGATTCGTGACCGTAACAAATATGGCTTTATAGAATTCATCATCATCATCATTATTTCAACCGAAAGACGTCCACTGTTGGACATAGGCTTTCCCCAAGCTCCTCCACTTCGAGCGGTTCTGAGCTTACCGCATCCAGCGGATTCCTTCGACCTTCACAAGGTCATCGGTCCATCTCGTGGGAGGCCTTCCAACGCTACGTCTTCCGGTACGCGGTCGCCACTCCAGAACCTTTCGGCCCCATCAGCCATCTGTTCCGCGAGCAATGTGTCCTGCCCACTGCCACATTTAGTCTCCGTAGTCAGACCCTCTAACACAGTCCATCCATCGTTACTTTGGTCTCCCCTACTCTTATAGTCACCGACAAAATGGAATGCAATAAATGAATAATGAATTAAGGCTTTTAAAGACTCTGTCCAAGTACGGTACTCCCGAAGACACCACAAACCTTTCGCCGTTATTCCAAATTGATCATAAACGTAAATCGTACCGCGCCGTAACGTTCGACATACGGACCGTATCGGATTGCAGACGGCGCGCGTACGGGACCCGGCCCGTTGTCTTAAATATACTCGTTTCGAACCGTTACGTGCCTCCGAGATTGGGTTCTAGTGGCTTTGGTTGCCGGCAGTAGATAGTGAACTGACAATCTCGTTGGTCTAGTGGTCTCAAGTGCTGAGCATGAGATCCTGGTTCGATTCCCAAGTCGAGCAAAGTGTTGTTAGGGTTTTTCACAAGGAATTTCTCAGTAGCAGGCTGCAGTCTGTATTTGCACCCGGTTGATAGCAATGGGCTCGCCTATTACGTGGGAATTAAATATAACTGGCCACATTTGGGTGTACTATCTCTAAATGTTTCATTTTCATAATTTATAAACTACTGGTCTTAAAACAATAATATGTACAGGTATATAAAAAAGAAAATAATCATATGGTAACAAAAAACACGTTCGCATCATTGTCAATGGGAAAAGTGCCCAAAAGTCTGGCAGCATTGCCACGTTGTATGGCAATAATGATTCTTTGGCCGAAAAATAGGCCAGCCCTTTGGTCACGTGAAGAGTCGACTAACCGCTTGGAAATGTCTCGGAAAACTAAGTGGGCACTCAGACCCCATGGCCGTAGAGTTTCAACCCCAAACGGCTCGAACATATAGGTTCCAATAAGATTGGAATATTTGCGCCGTCTGAGGTTTTCCGCAACTGCAGCAGCCGCCCCAGCACAACCCACCGTACTAGAAAGATTTTTTTCTTTCTTTCTTTCTATGAATTTAGCATATCATTCTAGACCCCCAGCGCAGAAATTTTTCGTCGGTTATACAAAAAAAAACAGCTGTTCCATACATTTTGACCGCGTAGGTATTGCACTTTTCTATGAAACAAAGCGAAGCATCTGACAAAAGTTCCTGTCCATGGAAAGCGTCTGATACTTTTAATATTACCTACTTCAGAGTAATATTCTACAATATATCTATATAATAAAATGAGCCATGTAAATTTAAGTTAAGTAACTCTTAGTTTTAGTTACCTTTCTCACCTGGTACCTGCCCAGGTGTCACTGATCGAACTCCACAAACACGCAGGTATTAAAAGTACATGAGACACTAGTCAGAACGTAAGGCTTCATCTTTGTGAAAATAAGTTATGTCATAAAGCTCTGGGATCTTGGACTAATAATACAATGACCAAAACTTATTTTTTTCAAAATCTGTCTGTTACTATTAAGAAAAAAAGTGTTAACCCTAGCTGTACTTTATGCATTTATAATTGAGTTTTATTGCCTTGAAATAAGATTATTTTCTTTTAGCTCAATCGGCGGTCAATATGGCAAAATAAGCAATAAAAAATAAACCAATTTTAAAATCTACTGAAATTGATTCCGTAAATAATTATGAACAAACAACTTTCAGGACTTACCAATTTATATACTTACAATATAAATGGGATTATATGAATTTAGAAGGTTGAGGAGTGGTTGAGACTCATAATTTATGACTACAAATTCCCACTAGTGCATACCTGAGCAGGCTTCCAAAATACGTTCAGAAAGTTATCCCTGCTCAGTCGGTCACCACCGAATCGGCAACCATCATCTTATATCCAATTTTCTGCACCACCATCTTGGATACCGATCAGAATCTTATACAATTATTACGAAATCCATCGTGAAATTGACTGGTAACTTGTATAGAGGAAACTCGTAACATCAGCTAAGCTGCATTGTTTGACAGACGTTGACATATGACGCGGGCCGCTGTATATGGGCTGAGACCATTTGTGTTTCACGGTATGACGTAATAACCGTGAAAGTAGATGGAGCGGCAGAGTGATCTGCACTGTATTTGTTGTAGCTGGTGGCTTTCTCTCTAACCCCGTCAACTAACATACGGGCCCGTATAATACGAGGTAATAAAAAAATTACCTTTATGATTTACCTGAGGAAACCGGCATGTCCTAGAACCAATAAAATTCGAATAGGTAGGTACATGTTATATCACTGGGCCCGCGTGGTGGATTACGGCTGTGTCCCAGCAGTGGAAACATTATAGGATGATTTTGCTTATGCTTATGATTTACCTTGATAAGTATTCGTGCTCAGATTCAAGTGTATTCAAAGTGTAGTCAAATTACAAAAACCCCTTCTTAGTACCCCACATCATAAAAGGAACCCGTGTGCAAAATTTCACGTTCCTAGTCTCAGTAGTTTCAGCTGTGCGTTGATATGTTAGTCAGTCACTCAGTTTCTTTTATAGATAATTGTGTAAAGATTGTGTCACAAAAATGACCAGGAATGGCATTTAGAGACACGTGTGATTTCAGTAGTTAGGGAGTTGTTTTTGAAACTATTCATGGCTGACAAGTAGTCACACGCAAACAAGACGTATTGTATCTGCGAATACAAGAACTTCTTTAAACAATTACAGCACAAAAATCAACAGCTTAAACTGCCAAAAGCAATGCTAAAATTTAAACAAGGTTCACTCACCGGTGTCGCCTCCAGAGCTCCCAGCTGATGAAGCCCTGCAGCGCCGGGTTGCTCTCGTCAACCAGCGTGCCGCCGCGGGACCGGCAGAACCCGAGCGCATCCCGGAACGACGTCGGTTGCCGGTCGTAGAAGATGTAGCACTTCCCGTTGTACGTCGCCGTGCTGCCAGGCGGCTGATCCCGGAATTGAGGACACCTCTCTATCGGCAGTGCCTGGTCGGTGTACACAAATGCTTCGCAAATCGACAGCTGAGACGGCGCTGAGGATTCTAAGTGCACGCTGACGAAGGCACCCGGCATGGGGGGGTTGCACGGCAGGAAGAGCGGCTGCCCCTCCTCGATGAAGCCGCTGAACCGGTTGCAGACCGGGTTGGTGCCCAGGTCCGGCCGGTTGTTGCCAACTCGTACCACGATGACGGGCTTGTTTGCACCTGGAAGCACAGTACATGAGTTTTAGGTAAAGCCTATATATTATAGGGAGAGACTGGGATGTCAAGCGCTTAACCACTGCGCTAACCGTGCCGTAAATACATAATAACAATAATACATTGAGTACCTACAATACAAAGTGAATAATTACTTTAATTTCGAAAGACGGTGTCCTTGGTTTTGTATTTTCGTTGTTGCTGGACGTAAAGAATAGTATCATCCCATCTCTTCCCGTGGGTGTCGTAGGTGGCGACTAAGGGACTTACTAGAGAATGGTTGCAGCGTTCTCTATACATTTTACCACCATACTGCAATCGTCAACCCGCCTACCAAGCGTGGCGATTATGGCCAACCACCTCCTTTTGGGGGAGGCCTATGTCCAGCTGTGGACGTATTTTGGCTGAAATGATGACCAACCCCACACAAAATCGTATACCTTCACTTGTAAATAACAGAGACAGGAAGTCATTATAACATCATCAACACGAGGGAAGTGTGGAGAAATTTTAACCAGCGCAGCAGCTTTGCCTGTGGCACTTCAAAATTATGCCATGGGAACGCCAGTATAAGCTGATCTTTGCATTGTATAGGATTTCCGTACAGTGCGATGTCAGCGTAAACTGGAAATCTATAGCGTGATGTATAGCCGTGTGTACTACCGGGATAAAATATGTATCCTATGTGTTAATCCAGGTAATAATTTATCTGTGTGCCAAATTTCATCTAAATCCGTTCCTAGTTCTTGTGTGAAGACCCTTCAAATCAAAGAAGATTTTTTCAACTCGGTTCATAAATGACGGAGTTCTGAGGTAACAAACATTAAAAAAAAAACAACAGAACTTTTTTGAGTCGATTAAAAATACTTAATCCATTTACTATTCAAAGCAGAAAGCTAAATTCGTTATTTTATTTTAAAACCCGACGTCAATGTGTCTCTGCCGCCGCTATTGCGCAAGTTGCGACGTGCGAGGTGCGACCCGTGCGTCTCCACTTGCACAATACTTGCATTATAAGTGCTTGTGCAAGTTACACATCTCTGAAAATGGGGCAGAGTTACCAATCTGATGAATTGTATTCGGTTTTCAAATAAACAGCTCTGTCTTTTTCCGTATTTTGTGAGCTAAACGGTGCAAGTTAAGAATTTTTACCCTACTACGGCGAGGCAAAAAGTAGAGTTATGATTATGACCGGTAAGTATGAATGTGGGTAGGTATGTATGTATGTTCATCTGTTCCCATCGTTGGTAGCGTCTTGATCGTGCGCTGGCTGAGTGAGGACAAATATTTTTTTATTGACTATGTAGAGATTGTGTATGTAGAGGATATTAAATCGTGAAAATTTTAATGAAAGGGCTTAATTAGCACACTTCAAATCTGGATTTTCTCAGCCCGGAGTCTGGATTTGTGTCCGGTTGATGGTAATAGGCTGGCCCCCTATTAACTGGCGAAACGTGGGTGTACTTTAGATACACCTCTATATAGCCAACCTTTAAAGAATGAGAGTGTTTTTCAAGAGAGAGGAAACAAGTTTTGATGTTTGGATCACACTATCACATCCTGGAAGGAATATGTTGAATTACAAGTCATCCGGTATAGAGGTACACAGATGCACAAGAATAGCTTACGACGTCTTCGAGAGACTTCCACAGATTGCGCGGTGTGCGGTCTTGCGCTTTCTAACAATCATTTAATACAAGACGACCCTTTACACTGTCATTACAGCTTAGACGAGCGGCGACAAGCACCGCCGGGCGCAAATCACTAGTCTACAGTGAAAGTTATCCGACGAAAATTGCAGGAAAGTTACTAAGATATAGCGAAACGATGATTTGACATTAAGTGGCAATTTTAGATTAGTAGGTTTAGCTTGAAAAAATCATTTTAATTTCTTTATTTCATTAAACAAACAATATGTAAATGTACCTGTGTTAATCCAGGTTAGGTATAAACTATCTGTGTGCTGTAATTTTTAAATTAAATTACTAACTAAATATACAAATAAAAACAGAAACAAAAGGACACTTAGGCGTCGAAGTATTCGTCCGTATCGCTGTCATTAGGAAACGTGCCCAGAAGACTGGCAGCATTGCCACGTTAAATGGCAATGCTAATTCTTTGGCTAAAGAACCACCCAGCCCTCTCACGTGAAGTGTCGACCAGCCGGCGAGAACTTTCTTTAAAGAGGAGTTGTGCACTCGGGCCCCATGACCCGAGCGTTTCGACCCCAAACGGCTCAAAACTGTATTTACCCATAAGGTTACCGTATTTAAGCCGCTTGAGAGTCTCAACAGCCGCAGCAACGGCGCCAGCACAGCCCGCCGTGCTAGGAAGGGTGTCGACACAGGTTGCGACCCACACCAGAAGTCTACCCGCCTTCCAGGGCAATAACGTCATGCCGTCTGGTCTATTCCCATTAAATTGTAAAATTATAGAACATTTAAAAATACTCTATTTTTAAAAACTTATAAAACATTTATAAATACTAGTGGTCGCCCAATGATCGAAATTCAACCGTAATTCGTTTAAAACTTAATGAAATTCTAATACATTATTTTATTATATAAAAATATTAAGTTTCTACACTCTTTCTCCATTTAAACTTTTTTTCACACTACTCAATAATACGTATTTAATCTACTTTGTGTATCTTGATGATGTTCAAATACTACCTGCCACTGTTGTTTACATATTAAGTAGTGGTATACGAATTGGTTTGGGATAGGTATCATAACTAAAAAGTGAAAAATAAAAAAACAAAGACACCGACTTCCGAAATTAAAGTTATTTTTCACTCTGCATTGTGTTTTTTTAGTAGTCGGTTGTTCTTATTTGTAAAAAACGTTTTTTTTTGCTTTATTCTAACCGGATATAACATTTAACTACTTATCCATTACGTATTATAATAATGTAAGGGTAATTCAATTTCAATGATAACTAGAAAGCGTCACGGAACACCTCTGGCCAATCACCTGGGAAATTATCAACGGAAAATTGCAGGTAATTGAAAAAATACAACTCACTTTAGGGCAGATAATTTGTTTTTTTACAGCATTTTCTTACGTCATCTAATTCGAGATATTCGATGAGAACAAAGGCCGAAACAAACTTTTAAAGTCCAGACATAATCTTCATCAGTTCATATCAGGCCCATGTAGATTAGTGTCTGGAAGGGTCTTTTGAGGAAAGAACCACCAAATAATGAATTCATCCTAATTATACTATTTTCAATTTTTGTCACTAAATCTTCTTTAATCCGCATCGGCTTTAGCACACCACATCAGTCCTCATTCATAGTCAGTAGTCACACCACACCACACATGCATCGCAAGAAGGAACAGACACATGTCTTTGATTTTTTCCAGGACATGTTGGTTTCCTCTAAATGTTGTCCTTCACCATTTAAAGAGCAGTGGTTCCGCTGTCCAAGGAAGCAGTCAAAATATACTCTCAATTTTCAAAAATTGCCTTAATTTTCATCATAATTTCTAACCGAATCTTTAACAAAATCAGAGTCGCAGCATCTGATACACGAATCTTCGGTTAAACTTAACACAAGGTTAACTCGTGTTTACGAAGATCTAAAGATTAACTTAACGTCCTTTTGATTACTGCCGACTTCCGTGCGACTTCGGAAGTGTATTGTCTTTCAAACTATTCTTCGTATGTCCATGGAGAATTATAAATTACGTGGTGATTTGTGTATGTCTTTTGACACTTCCTCGTTCCTCTGAGAATGTAGGAACTATTACGAGTATAACATCGTGTGTATCCCTGAGGTGTACTTAGGCCGTCAGTCTACTAGGTGTGATCAGTGACAAAAATCAATTTTACACATCACATAGTATAAATCGACACAATTATTCAATAGGTTCTAGCTTTTGCCAGCGGCTTCGCCCGCGTGGTTCTTGAAAAGTATCCCACGTGATCGTACATGTGTTAATCCTAGTTATAATCTATATGTGTGCCAAATTTCATCCAAATCCGTTCAGCAGTTTTTGCGTGATTGAGTAACAAATATCCAAACATACAAACTTTCACACTTATAATATTAAGTAGGAAGTATGATTCCAGCTTTTAATACATATGTCGTGATTGATGGCGCCAAAGTATAGCAGATAGCGCCATCTAACAATTTGATTCGTTAACGAATAATCATGTAACCGGAAACGCAAGCGAGTCCCACCGCTTGGACACGATCTTCAATGGAAGGGCTGCAGGGAGGACTGGCGGAGAGACCGAGTGCGGCGACAGTCTACAGTTGACAGACGAGCTCGGATAGTCTAGGCAAACGCTCTGTACCAACGCACATGTTTGTTTGATCCGATGTTTCGCAATTCGGCCACCATTATGTGACTCATATAACAGCTAAGAAATAATAATCTTGCAATTTTACTTTTTGTCAGAATATAAAAAAAATATAGGTTATTAATTATGATTTAAATAGTCTTGCCAAGCAGTATCGTGTTAGCCAGTTACCTCCTGGTTTGTAGAAGAGGTCAGATAGACAGTCGCTCCATGTAAAATACTGGTATTCAGCTGCATCCGGTTAGACTGGCAGCAGACCACAACAGAGTTGGGAAAAGGCTAGGCAGATGCGCGATAGGTATCTCATAATAAACAAAATATAATTTTAAGCACTACGCTCCGTGATCAGCTGTTTATTGAAAATATACTACAGTCCGTTCAAACCAGTAATTTAAATTTCCTAACTATTTGAAATCAGCGAGGTAAGTGTGTAGGTAACACACCATCAGTAGACTTTAATTTTGACAGTTCAACAACATTCATTGCGTTATTCTTATTTACTTTGTTGAGCAGACAAAGTTTTCGCGATAATCTCTGGACCTACGAGTCTGATAAAAAAAAAACTTTTTACATGTGATATCCCAATTCTTGACAAAGGCTTATAGTTTATTTAATATCACTCTACGACCCTTAAGAGCAGAGCACAGATAGAAATAACGCTAAGCGAAAAGGAAGTAACAGCAGGCGATGCAATGCGACGGGGTGGTTCGGGGTAGAGATGAAACGGATATCCAGTAACTATCCGGTATCCGGCCTATCCGGCGGCCTAAATACTATTCGGCCGAATACCGGATAACTAACGCCTATCCGGCCAAATACTGGATAAAAAATAATAATATAAGTAATTAATTGCTTTATTTAGTTAGTATCACAGAAATACAATCAGTAATCGAAAGATATTCTACAATTTAGAAAATGAATAAGTACTCATACTGCACTAAGGGAAAATGATGATGAATGAATACTAATTTATCTGCATTAAGAGGTAGCAAGCGGTTCCGCTTGTCTTCGTAAATAAGGCCAGCTTCAGAAAAAAGTCTTTCGCTGTACACACTGCTGCAAGATAGATTATTAACTTTTTTTAAATTTGGCTATTGTTTAGGATTAGCTGCCCACCACGAATAAGGGGCAACGTTCCGCTGGATATTCGGCGGCTGAATATCCGGCTATCGGCTACAAGGTTGTCCGAATTCTGGTATCCGGTATCCGGCTAAACTGCTATCTGTTGCATCTCTAGTTTGGGGGAAGCAGTGGCGGGCATAAGATCGTGTACAATAAACTGCCAGTACGGCACAAGGAGGTTGGTAACGCGCGTTTAACACTTCGCCCCGGTGTGCACGCAAGTGGGCCAGCTAGCGCCACAAATCTTGATGAGAACACGAACCAGCTTGTTGACTACATAACCAGCCTATAATGTTTCCACTGCTGGGATACAGGCCTTCTTTTGAAGATATGTGACATATACCAATCCGCACTGGGCCCGCGTGGCTACGGCCCACTCCCTTTCACAGTGACAAGGCCAGTGTCCCAGCAGTGGGAACAGTGTAGGCTGATTATGATAAGGCTATGTTATACTGACTCGTTGGTTTGCGATTGCTATGCGGTCATGGAGTAGGCATTCGATTGCCAGGTTGGAAAAGTGTTATTTCGTTCGTCGTCATGGTTGTATGTTTGGCTCGCTTCTATGTCGTTTATTATAAAGATTATACGATTTATGCCTCTGCTCCAGTGTCTCATATCGCCGTGAATATACACTCAAATCGATGTAGTATTTTTTTTTTAAACAATGGCACTGCGGGACTGCCGACAGAAGTGAAAACTTGAACAATTACGTGTGTATTTCTTTAACAGTGTCGCAAGTTCAATTGTTTTTTCCCATCTCAAAAATCCCCAACGCGCCTAAAGAAGTTTTCACTTCAATGAATGAACTATGTTTACATAGAGATAGAGAACCTAGCTGCTCTCACATGGATTTATACAAAGTGGTTTATTTATTTATTTTTATGTATTACTACCTCGTTACAGCAGTGGTGGCCCAATGGCCCAGCTGCGACTTATGAGATGTATGTTGTAGGTTCGAATCCAGACAGGCGCAACCAACCCGCACTGGGCCCGCGTGGCGGATTACGACCCGCTCCCTCTCACAGAGAAGAGGCCTGTATTCCAGCAGGCTTAGCACGAGCACCAATTTGTCGACGGAAGAATAGACATGACTATTAACTAAGTGTTGTACAATTGGAGAAGATGTTTTTCTATTAATTATAACAGTTATGCGTTCTAAAGGAATCATGATTTTGTAGATAATCGTATATATGTTACCGGCCAAACCCGATTTCAGGCCACACTAGTTTGTCCTAGGCCAAACTGGTTTATTAAGCCGGGGCACGCCGATGAAATGGGTTAGGTTAGGTTAGAACTGTGACCAAAAGCGCGCGAGCCGAGCGAGCGAAGCGAGCGGCGCCGCGGCAGCGGCCGGCGAGCGTTACTTCCAAAGGCTGTTAACGAAATGGCTAATTAAGCTAGAAACCAGTTTGGCCTAGGACAAACTAGTTTGGGCTGAAATCGGGTTTGGCCGGTAACATATATACTTATTACTTTGTGGCCGTCGAGTAGAAAGTTTGTTGTCAGTGTGATTTTAACAGTTTGGGAAGAAATATTCTTCTGAAATAATCTACATCTAGTCAAGGACCTAGGACAAAGATCGTTAGAAACGAAATATTAAATGACAGATTGGCAGTGTCATGGAGAAACGAAATGTCACTTTGTATTGACAAAGTACTGTCTATTCTTCGTAGAAATAGAAAGCGTCATGCTAAGCCTGCTGCAGAAGGAACAGAGGGCTCGTTGGTGTAGTGGCCGCAAGCGTTACTTCTGAGCATGAGGTCCTAGGTTCAATTTTCGTATCAGGCAAAGAGTTATTGTGCTTTTCCATCTGGAATTTCTCATTAGCAGCCGAGTTTGGTTTTGTGAGCGGTTGATGACAATAGGTTCGCCCTCTATTACATGGGACTTAAACATCACTGGCTAGACCTGGGTGTACTATATAGGTGCAGCTCAGCATTACCCTTAGGTCAAACAGGCATGATATTCAGTTTGAATAAAAAAACTATTCTTACCACAGCACTGCTTCCCGAAGTCCAGCCTCACAAGCTGCACCATGTAGGGCTCCAGCAGGTTCACGTACCACCAGGGAACCCTCTCGGACTTGGTGAGCGTGCAGGTCTCCGCGTTGAAGGTGGCTGCTGTGCTGCCGTCCAGCGCCCTCTGGGGCACCCCGCCGTCTTCCGTAGACGCCTGCATTGGCGCCTTGCCTGCAGCCACGTTGAGGACTGAGGAAGAAATGGTGGAATTAGTGGGTTTTCTAGGTAGACCACGACTTATTTCTTCTGGATAAATTTTAGGTAAGGGTAGTATCTATTAGGTCTTTACCTATGAAATTGCCGTTTTGCAGTACTGGCCATTTCAAATCAAAATAATTTTTGTTTGGGTAAGAATTCTAATTTCAAATTAATTTTATTTTAAAAACATGGTTTTTTTTTCCAAAAGTAGTCATTTGTTTATTGATTAGTGTTACATTTTCATCGCATTTCAATCTTTTTCGTCATCATGGATACGTTAAAAATTCGAGTAATTATGGAATATGAGTACCGTCGTGGTAGCAACGCGGCACAAGCGGCACGCAACATCAACGACGTTTACGGAGCTAACACTACAAACCAACGCACCACCTGTTATTGGTTTGCTCGCTTCCGTTCTGGAAATTTCGACCTGAAAAATGAACCTCGCGGTCGTCCGAAGACTTTGGTCGACAATGACGAATTAAAGGCGATTGTGGAAGCTGATGATACACAATCTACGGCTGAATTAGCAGCAGCTTTCGACGTTAGCGTCAAAACAATATTGGTCCATTTGCGTCAAATTGGCAAGGTAAAAAAGCTTGACAAATGGGTGCCCCACAAACTCAATGATCGTCAGCGCGAAGTACGCGTCGAGACGTGCCTTGCACTGCTCAACAGACACACAAATGAAGGAATTTTGAACCGCATTGTTACCTGCGATGAAAAATGGATTCTGTTTGATAACCGCAAGCGCTCAGCAAGTTGGTTGGATCCTGGTTCAGCACCTAAACAATGCCCTAAACGAAAACTTACCCCTAGAAAAGTGATGGTCACTGTTTGGTGGTCTAGCGCCGGTGTGATTCATCACAGCTTCTTACCAAACGGGGTGAGCATTACTGCAGATGTGTACTGTGAAGAACTGAACACAATGATGGAGAAGCTGGCACATCTCCAACCAGCATCGGTCAATCGCTCGTCTCCGCTGCTCCTGCACGACAACGCGCGACCTCATACTGCACAGCAGACGGTCTCCAAGTTGCAAGAACTGGGGTTGGAAGCTCTCCGTCATCCGCCCTACTCACCAGACCTTGCGCCTACAGACTACTACTTTTTCCAGAATTTGGATAACTTCTTGGCGGGAAAAAAATTCAATACCCGAGAGGCAGTACAAAATGCCTTTGAAGAATTTGTTGCCTCCCGTCCAGCTGATTTCTTTAAGAAGGGCATCAATAAACTGCCACTGCGATGGCAAAGATGCATTGATTGCATGGGTGATTACTTCGATTAATACAAATAAAAAATACATGAAAAAAATTCGTTTAAATTTTTTCATACAAAACGGCAATTTCATAGGTAAAGACCTATTATTTGTAATGTAATATACCAGTATTTTACTGAATGCATTTGAAAGTATATAAGTACGGTACGTATTACAGATAAACAATTTTTAAAATATTGGTCTTCACTGGCTGATAGTGGAGTAACGTAACATATCTTTTTGCACAATAAAAAAAATAAAAACTTTTTCTGACAAAAGAAACAAACGACTCCCAAAAAACGAGTACAAAGGGAAAAACTAAAATACGCTTGTGCTTGGGCTTGTGGCTAAATTAATAACAGCCGTAAGGGTTGATCGATCGGGTTAAGGAGAATGGTGACCGTCTTTACATACCAAGACCCCTCCGTGCCTCGGAAAGCACGTTAAGCCATTGGTCCCGGCTGTCATTAGTGGATCTTTGCCAGTCTTTACGGTCGTCAGAAGCCCGAAAGTGTGACAACCAGTCTTACCGAGAGGTATCGTATTACCCAGTAACTGGGTTGTGGAGGTCAGATAGGCAGTCGCTCCATGTAAAATACTGGTATTCAGCTACATCCGGTTAGACTGGAAGCCGACCTCAACATAGTTGGGAAAAGGCAGACAGATGATGAGATCGAAAGACACCGACTCCACTTTGTACTGTTATTTTTTAAAGTCGGTTGATTTATTGTCACAAAAATTAAATGGAAAACTATAATTATAATTTCGGTAATACAACATTACATCGGTAATACAGCATTTGACGATCTTATAACTGCGTCATCGTCAGTGAGCGGGGTTCGCGCAGCTGAATTTTGGGTCAAAAAAAGTTTGATTTTTTTGCCATCGATACGCTATGAAGAAGGATTGTTTCTACCACCATTCGATCTAACCGAGGAAACTACATAACGAGCTACTAGGTCTGCATACCGTTATCCGATCGATCATTAAAATTGATTGCTACATTTATAGCTTTGTTATTAGCGGCTGCCATTACAGTGGCCCGCGTTCGATTCCCGGTGGGTGTGAGTTGCTGACAACGGTTGTTAACGCCACCATGTTGTTATTTCGTTGTTGTAATCATTATTGGACCAAAGACAACTTGTTCCTGTTTCATTATATGCGTATTGTAGTAGGCTTGGTTTCATCATTTTCCCTACTATGACCCCAACATAGTAACATCCATGGAACGACCGCACCTAGCTTCAATCTTCGATCGATCTTCGTTATCATTTAACGAATTTAGATCTGCGTCGATCAGCACCATATTCCGTCATTCTCCAATATCCGTCTGTCGCCCATATCTGCCTCCTACCCACGGCATCTCCGCCATTCGGTGACAAATAACGGAACAAGGGCTGTGCGGAATTAAATTAACATGTTTCGGTCTAGTGATGTGTTGTCGATAACTGTCGATAATTTGCGCAAACGATCGGCTCACGCGGCTCTAACGGTATTCGGTTGAACGATATTATATTATATTTTTTTGTTGAGATATTTGAGACGAACTTATTCGTCGTTCTTGTAGACGTGGGTTCAAGATTGTGGGTGTCATTCCTAAATCATTTACGAGAAATGCCTAATTATAGCATTGCTACACTATGGAAACCATGTCTTTTTTTAGGTATTTGTCAATAGCGCATCGCGGTAACAAATAAGGTTCAGAATAGCGATGCGTGTGAATCACACGTGATGTTAGTTGTTTCGAATTACCACCCTAAATAAAGTAATTTTGCTGTTTTAATTGAATAAAAGAAAATGCATGGCTCTGTGGAATATTTTAAAGTAAATCTTTTGTTGATTTAATTCCTTTTAATAGCATTACATAAAATATGAGAGTTTACGCTCAAAATTTTGAGATTTACGTGTTTTTTTTGTGCTCTGTTTTACGATTTTTTACTATAGTAAGTACCTATCTACTATTTTATTTTCATGAAGTATGACGTAAATTGTTTATTGAAACTGAATTGCGTAACACATTAATAGTAGAAACGAATGGCTTTCATTTTAACAGTTCAACAACATTCATTGGGGTAATACGATAGGTACCCCTTGGTAAGACTCGTTGTCAGACTTTCGGGCTTCTGACCCGTAACGACTGTCAGAGGTCCACGAATGACAGCCGGGACCAATCAACGTGCTTTCCGACCCACCTAGGGTTAGGTATGTAAAGATGGTCACCCATCCACGGACCAACCGCGGCAAGCGTTCCTTAACCTGATCGATCGACCCGTGCGGCTGTTATTACTTAGCCACAAGCCCGTCTATGCGGTATCTACTATCTACCCGTCTTTGCCTACCTCTTTGGTGAAAATAGGCGAGATGTTAAGATGTTACCTACGATTCTTCGTTCTGTGTTATGCATCAGACTATTTCTTCCATCAAGACATGTGTCAACCGCACGTCTGCGGAACACGTGAACTAGAAAAACCACTCTTAATGCGACGACATAGAAGTGAAATGTTACTTGTACACGCGGTGTAATTTACTTTTAAGCGTGCGAGAATTCTCACGATGCAATTGAAGCTTTGAAGAGAAGTTACTTCACGCTTGCATTGCAAAATGGTTGGCAGAGGTGTGTTCTATGTGAGAGGGTTTAGTTCCCGCACTTAGTCCATGAGATTGATCATTCTGCGCGGGCCTATCGTAAATCAAAGGTCTAAAAAAACTAAAAAAAAAAACACTACAAAGTGAAAAATTACTTTAATTTCGGAAGGCGGTGACAAACAATTAAAATACATATCCAACGTCACCGCCCTCCGAAATTAAGTTATTTTTCACTTTGTATTGTTTTTCCGGAAGTCGGTTGTTTTTTTTTTGGAAAAAGTTTTTATTTCTCACTTTTTAGTTACAGTACCTACCTACTTCACACCAATTCGAAATTTCATCATCCTTGTGGTCAAAACAATGCATATTTATGCGATAGCAGGAATCGCGGTTGATTTGCTGTAATTTTTTGAAGAGTTCCGTTGTCTGTCTCCGAAACAAATCATCAGATCCATATGAAATTTAAAAGAAACCATTTCGGAATAAACCCATTTCGAACAAAAAAAAAATGAATTTTGCAAATCCGTCTGTATAAACAGGAAAAGTTTTTATTCAGTGCGCAAACTGTAACCATGAATTCAGCATATCATTATAGACCCGCCAGCGCAGAAATGTTTCGTCGGTTATAAAAGAAAAAATCAGCTGTTCCATACATTTTGACCGCGTAGGTATTGCACCTTTATATGAAACACCTGGATTTTTTTTGTACAACCGACGAAAAATGTCTGCGCTGGGGGGTCCCATTTAGGAGATGCAAGTATCTTGCCTAGTTGCCTGTGGCATACTATAACTGAAACTACAGATGACTTGCATCATTTTAACGCGGTGCATCTTTTATTGAAATTTTAATTTATTGGAATTTTATTGAAATATGTCTACTCTTCGTCGAGTTAACATAGAAGTGGTCATACTACGCTAGCTGGTATTCCAAATAGTTTAGTTAATTTCTCTCTTAAAGGTACATTGTAACAGTAATTTATTTATCCAATTTTGCTTTATTTTAGAACCTTTGTGAGAGCTGGAGTCTGAACTAGTTTCGGGACCTGTAACACAGACAAATGTCTATAGGTGGTATAGTTTTTTTTATCGCGCGCGCTTTTCTTGTGGTTACCAAGTGTATACACTGTGAATGTGTGCCTGAAGAACAGTCGTGTCAGCAAACAACACACTCATGCACATACATTTATTTCCGACTACGCCATTGCATCGGACGGTACGGAGAGCTCCTGCGCTAACACATTCACAGCGTGTGTGTAGCTGTGTACACTTGGTTATCACAACCAAAGCGCACGTCCGCGTCAGTTAGTGAGATAAAACTACTGTACCGCTGTTTGTGTACAGCAGCGCAGAAGGTGAAAGTTTTCATGACATGCTTCCGAGCCCACCTATTGTACCATTTGTACCGACTATTGGTCTATTTAGAAGCAAAAAACTGAAAGAAATTTTGAGCATTTTACATTTATTTATGGCTTCGATATATTGCTAGGCGGGTTCAGTGCTTCAGTTTTCCGTTATCTTTAAGTACTAATAATAAAGCTGAAGAGTTTGTTTGTTTCTCATAACAATATCTATCTTACACATCGCACCTTTAGAATTATAGAGACCTAATGCGAAATTAGCCGCAAGCAAAATTATTTAGAATTATTAGAATTATAGAGACCTATTTTGGTTGCGGCTAATTTCGCATTAGGTCTCTATAATTCTAAAGGTGTGACATATTAGGTATGTGTTTTATTGGTTCCTATCTGACCCTCATAACCCAGTAAATACAAATGTCAGCCGGGACCAACGGATTAACGTGCTTTTCGAGGCACGGAGTGGTCTTGGTATGTCAAGATGGTCACCCATCCACGGATCAACCGCGGCGAATGTAGCTTAATCCGATCGATCGACCCTCATCGTTCTTTTTCTGGCTAGTTTCAAGCAACGATGACACAAGTACAGTCACCAAAAGAGATAAGTCCTAGTGTCGTCGTATAGTATACAGGGTGAAATTGAAAACATGCGACAAACCGAAATGGGAGATTGTACTCATCATTATGAACAACTTTTACTAAGGGACCAATGATGCAATCGCGAAAAAAAAAACATCTGTTCCCTACATTTATGTTCGCATAACTCGTCAAAATGTAGGGAACAGCTGTTTTTTTTTGCGATTGCATCATTGGTCCCTTAGTAAAAGTTGTTCATAATGATGAGTACAATCTCCCATTACGGTTTGTCGCATGTTTTCAATTTCAACCTGTATATTATGTACTTGAAGTTTAGTAAAAAACCAAACTAAACTTCAACTATATCCAATCCTGGGGTGGTCACGGCGTGCCATATGTCCTGGTGCGCCGGACTGGTGGGGTCTGCAAGGGCCGATGCCTGCCAGGGGAGCGGGTTGTTCGAAAGAGATACCGTCGCCCCTGGAACACAGGCAACTGAGGGAACACGGGTGGGTTTTAGTCAGTAAAAGTCTGACACGCCCTCCTGCTCCTCCCAGAGCGGGAGAAGTTATTTGATGATTTCCCAACCTCAAAAAAAAAAAACTATATCCAACAACCTTTCTTACTTATCTTTTCTGGTGACCTTACATACAAGGTCTTTCGTCTGAGAGACGTTCATTGAACCCATCAATTAAGCTGTTTACTTGAATTTACGTTATTCGATATTTTTATTATTTAAATACGATACTAAATAAGAATCGTTATAATGTACCGTCGGTATTTCGCACCTTATTAAAAATATTCTGCTAATAAAAATATGTTAAACCATAATGGTACAGCTGATTAAGGGGTCAACGGCCGCGAGTCGCGCGAACTGCCGTGAACCATGTGATGTTGGAAAATATATACATAGTGTCTGCGTCTGTGAAGTTTCGCGAACTAATTAAAAGTAACTTATACAAATGAACTCTGGCAAACTTTATATAAGTTATTGTTTATACATATTTTAATCAAATGAATTAATAATACACTATAACATCACGCCTATATTTTCCGACGGGTTAGGCACAGTTGCACCTATAGTACTGCAAGCGGCCAGCCTATTGCCATCAACAGGCACAGTTCAAAGCTCGGGCTGCTACTGAGAAATCCAGATGGAAAAAACCTGAAGACAATTTGCTCGACTCTGGCATCGAACCCAGGACTAGCCCACGAGGCAGTAACAAATAATAAATAAAATAACAAATCCTTGCGAGAGGAGCTAGGGCCTCAGTACCTCTATACATATCTACTGAACTAATGATAATGAACTATCATTTATAAAGAAAATATAACTTCGATTTTACGGGTCGTTAGAAGCCCTATCTTACCAAGCGGTACCTTTCGTGTTACCCAGTAACTGGGTTGTGGAGGTCAGATAGGTAGTCGCTCCATGTAAAATACTGGTATTCAGCTGCATCGAGTTAGACTGGAAGCCGACACCAACAAAGATGGGATACGCTGGGCAGACGATGGTGATGATTACGTCGATTTTAGTGTATATTCACGGCGAAGTGAGTCACTGGGGCAGAAGCATAAATCCCGCGCGGTAGAGATGGAAAGTGCCCGTCCGACCGGAACGCGACAAAAAACGTTTGGTACAAATCACGTAAACTTCGGACTTCAGGGTATTTCCAGCTGTTAAACTTAAAAAAATTGACAGGCGACAGGTGACAGGTCACAATTTGACGAACTGATAATTTATACACCACCCTGTCGTGGAATCGTGCAAGTAATGTCTTCTTCAATAGGGCTTGACGTAGGTACCTACGTTTACTCCGCAATTAACCTTTTTTCGTAATTCATCATCATCATCATCATTTCAGCCGAAAGACATCCACTGCTGGACATAGGCCTCCCCCAAGCACCGCCTCTTCGACCCGTTTTGTACTTCTCGCATCCAGCGGATTTCTGCGGCTTTCACCAGCTCATCGGTCCATCTTGTGGGAGCCGTTCCAACGCTACGTCTTCTAGTACGCGGTAGGTACGTTTTCGTGATTACTTGCTTAGAAATTATGATCTAAGGCGCTGCTTGTAAAACGCTTGGTTTTTTGTCGCACATTTAGGCTTTGGTATTTTATTTTAAGCCAGAAAAATATTTTGAGTAGGTATTGTGAATTGTTCAAAGAAAAGACTTCTTAAAAAACATAATCATCATGTGCCTAGATTTATCCAAAATATGTTTGGGTCGGCTTCCAGTCCAACCAGATGCAGCTGAATATCAGTATTTTACATTGAGCGACTGCCTATCTGACCTACACAACCAAGTAACTGGGTAAAACGATACTCCTTGGTAAGATTGGTCGGCAGACTTTCGGGATTCTGACGAGCCGAAACGACTGTACGATCCATGAAAGTCAGCCAGGGCCGGGGCACGGAGGGGTTTATGTAGGTAAGGATGGTCACCCATCCACTGAAAAACAGCGGCAACCGTAGCTTAACCTGATCGATCGACCCAAGCGGCTGGTATTACTAAGCCACAAATTAGTATGAATAGTAAAAGTAAAAATTTAATTTGCTCTGCAAAGCCAAATAAGTCTCATTTACGCCAATTTACTTCGCATTAACATCAAAATGGGCCACAATTCAGTTCACAGTGTTCGCGGTCGCTCTCAGATCCGACCAAGTTTAAGGTTATACGGTTGTTTTTGGTCAAATCTTATTTTATATTGGTTATACTTAATGTAGGCCGCATACCGATTGTGGAATGTAGGGAAATACACTGCTTTAATCTATGAGGAACATGAAATGTTGTGCCCATTTAATAAAACCGGTCTTTTAAATACATGGCTCATGAAAAATATTTAATAGAGGCATTCATCACCAATAGATACTTACGTTAAAAAGAAAACCAAGTTTTTGAAACGTACAAAACATACTTACTGTGTATTTGAATATTTAACAGTATAAACCGTTCCACCGGTCACACTGGGGGGATTGCCTATAAGTAGGGTCACTAAATTCAAGTACCTGGGGCACTGGGTCACCGAGGACCTCTCAGATGATTTGGATATAGAGCGGGAACGTAGGGCGTTGGCGGTGAGATGCAATATGCTGGCGCGCAGGTTTGCACGGTGCTCACGAGACGTGAAAATTGCTCTTTTTAAGGCATACTGCCAGTCATTTTATACCTGCAGCCTGTGGGTCCGGTATACGCGTGGATCTTTCAATGCCCTACGGGTCCTATATAATAATGGTTTCAGGATGTTGTTGGGGTTGCCTCGCTTTTGTAGTGCATCAGGTATGTTTGCTAAGGCCAAAACGGATTGCTTTAGGGCGATCGTTCGTAAAAGAGTGGCCTCCCTGATGCGCCGCGTGCAGGGCAGCACCAACAGCCTTCTGAATACCATATTGGAAAGGGTTGATTGCCCAGTTGTGAGACACTGGAATTCAATTCACGGCTCGGGTGGTGCCCTCTATAATATTAAGTAGCTCAATTTTGTTTAAATGTAATACGAGTAGGTCAATTTGTACAATAATTTAATAATTTTACTAACGTAGTTTTAAGTATTTTTTACTAACAAATTATGGAATGTAATAATTCATTCTGAATTAAAATGATTAATAATTAATAATAAACCATAAATAAGATTTATTTTTAAAAATATTGAATAGAGGCATTCATCACCAATAGATACGTTAAAAAGAAAACCAAGTTTTTGAAATGTACAAAACATACTTACTGTGTATTTGAATATTTAACAGTATAAACCATAAATAAGATTTATTTTAAAAAATATTGAATAGAGGCATTCATCACCAATAGATACGTTAAAAAGAAAACCAAGTTTTTGAAATGTACAAAACATACTTACTGTGTATTTGAATATTTAACAGTATAAACCATAAATAAGATTTATTTTTAAAAATATTGAATAGAGGCATTCATCACCAATAGATACGTTAAAAAGAAAACCAAGTTTTTGAAATGTACAAAACATACTTACTGTGTATTTGAATATTTAACAGTATAAACCATAAATAAGATTTATTTTTAAAAATATTGAATAGAGGCATTCATCACCAATAGATACGTTAAAAAGAAAACCAAGTTTTTGAAATGTACAAAACATACTTACTGTGTATTTGAATATTTAACAGTATAAACCATAAATAAGATTTATTTTTAAAAATATTGAATAGAGGCATTCATCACCAATAGATACGTTAAAAAGAAAACCAAGTTTTTGAAATGTACAAAACATACTTACTGTGTATTTGAATATTTAACAGTATAAACCATAAATAAGATTTATTTTTAAAAATATTGAATAGAGGCATTCATCACCAATAGATACGTTAAAAAGAAAACCAAGTTTTTGAAATGTACAAAACATACTTACTGTGTATTTGAATATTTAACAGTATAAACCATAAATAAGATTTATTTTTAAACAAGGGTTATTGATCTCATTCTTATTTTCATTACCTTTGTTTTTATGTAGTTTGTCTGCCAAAAGGTATAATGCCATAATGGTTATAATTATAACAAAACTGTGTGGTTATTTATTACTTGAATGTAAAAAATCTGTTAGAGGTTGCAAACCTATATGTTTAATATAAACTACATCTTGTCTACTGCTTGGTGTGTCCTAGCAACCGTTGTAACTTTAGTCCAATTAATATATTTTTCTGTTGCACTACAAATATGTATTTTCTTCCTGCAATCGTATCCCATTCTCTAATATGGTAGCAGAGCGTGGTTTGGTTTTTTGGTTAAAACGCGTATGATATAATTAATTATAGTATCAAGTAAAATTATCGCGAAAATGAGTAACCAATCCATCGCAATTGAAAAACTCTCCGGGGTGAATAATTACACCACCTGGAAATTTGAAATGAAGATGTTGCTTATTCATGAAGACTTGTTTGGATGTGTCAACGAGGTTGATAATAAAAATAAACCGGAATGCGAAGACAAGAAGAAACAGGAAAAAGCGCTAGCACGAATCTGCCTCAGTGTTCAGCCATCTGTTTACTCCGTTGTCAGGAATTGCAATACTGCGTTTGACGCCTGGAAGAATTTACAGAATTCGTTCGAGGACAAAGGTCTGTGTAGAAGATTAGGTCTTCTCAGATTGATATTTAGCTTAAAATTAGAGCAGTTTGAGAGTATGGAGGCGTATGTTACAAAAATTCTAGATACAGCCCAACAACTGCAAGACATAAATGCTTCTCTGGAAGACGAGTTCGTTGCTATAATAATGCTTAGTGGGCTCCCCAAGCACTTTGACCCACTCATTATGACTTTAGAACATAGTAGCCTTTCTCTCTCAAGTGAACTGGTGAAAACTAAACTACTCCAGGAGACACAGAGACGAGGTGATGCAGAAGGTATGGAACAGAATGCCCTAACGACTTCGACTTCGATCTCGAAGCGACCCAAGTGCTTTCGATGCAAAAAATTAGGTCATTACGCTAGAGATTGCAGACAGAAAGCTCCGCATAAGGATAAGCCATCTAGTTCCAGTTGTCAAGAGGAGAAAGAAGAGAAGAAGGTTCAGAAAACTCCTGGTAGGACGACTATGTTGTCGGCTCTGACGGTAAAGCTGGATCGAGATGTGTGGTACGTCGATAGTGGTGCAACTTGCCACATGACCAATAATAGAGACATTTTACATGATTTTGTGTGTGATACGCCAAAAGAAATTAGCGTTGCCAATGGTGAAAAACTTTTTACATCGGGTCGTGGTAATGTGAAACTCTTTTTACAAAACCAATGGATAACTGTCAGTAATGTAGTTTTTATACCGAACTTGTCATGTAATCTATTATCTGTCAGTATTTTGACACAAAAATGTTTTGAAGTAAAATTTATATCGAATTTTTGTAAAATTTACGAAAATGGAAAGGTAGTAGCTGTAGCAAAACGGGATGCATGCGGTCTTTATAAATTAGAAACCGGGGATGCGTCTATAAATTCTGTTTCGCGTGAATACAGTATGCCAGTAAGCGTTTCTTTAAGTACCCAGGTAGAGGTTCAATCTCAGGGTTTATGGCATCGTCGGCTTGGACATCTGAATAGTCGCAGCATGAACTTACTCAAGAGTGGTATGGCGGCTGGTATCGACATTGATGTATCCACATTCGAGCAATGTATCGCTTGTATTGAAGGTAAGGTTACTAATTTACCTTTACCTAAGAAATCTTTTTCACGTGCAAGTGAGGTGTTGGGACTGGTTCACACAGACGTGTGCGGTCCTATGCCAGTGAAATCTATAGGCGGTGCAAGATATTTGCTAACATTTATTGACGATTTTTCCAGGAAGACATTTTGTTATTCAATAGAATCGAAAGACAAAGTTTTTGAGTATTTTTTGATTTTTAAAGCTCTTGTAGAGAACGAGACTAGTAAAAAGATTAAAATCCTGAGAAGCGATAATGGTGGCGAGTACATCAATACGAGATTTAAGCAGTATTTGAGTAAGGTTGGAATCCGGCATCATACTACTGTTCCTCACTGTCCACAGCAAAATGCAGTTGCCGAACGCGCGAACCGAACAATTATGGAGGCGGTGCGCTGTATGCTTCTGGAAGCAGGTTTGGATCAACGGTTCTGGGCTGAGGCTGCGAACACTGCGGTGTACATTAAAAATCGCTCACCTACAAAGGCAGTTATGGGTGCAACTCCAGAAGAAATTTACACTGGACATAAGGTAAATTTAGATAACTTACGTGTGTTTGGTTGTTTAGCTTACGCTGTACAAAATAAACGTAATAAACTGGATCGCAAATCTAAACCTTACATATTCGCGGGATATTGTGAGAACACAAAAGGATACAGGCTATTGGATGTTAAGAGCTATAAGCTAACAATAGCGAGAAATGTTAAGTTCATTGAGAATAAATTCCTCAAGCATCTGAACTTCACTAAAGTAGAATCAGATATGATTATAGAACTTAAAACTCCTTGTGTATCCGAGAATAGAACAGAGTCAGAACAAACTTCTGATGATGCTAATGATAGCGAGGCTTCGACCAGTAGCTTGGTCACAGATCATCACTCAGATGCTACTTATGTTCCAGACGTTTCATTTGAGACAGATGACTCGAGAGCAGAATACGTGGAAGCTGATGAGAACTTCTTCCTGTGTGGTTTTTTGACGGGGGAAGCGTGTGGCAGTGATGATCCAAGAACAGTTAAAGAAGCGTTGAATAGTCCTGAAGCCATACAGTGGCGAGCTGCTATGAAAGACGAGTATCAGTCCTTTTTGGACAATAAGTGCTTTACGTGTTATAAGTGTTTCGATTTTGTTAAATTGTTTTATTATAGCTAGCAAAATAATTTATGATAGAACGGAACGATTTATTATTCATGTGACAGATAGTTCACCAGATTCTGGTTCAGATTCAGAATAGAGAACAAAAAAAAAACAGCTGTTTCATAGAAAATTGCAATACCGACGCGGTCAAAATGTATGGAACAGCTGATTTATTTTTGTATAACCGACGATCAATTTCTGCGCTGGGGGGTCTGGAATGATATGCTGAATTCATGGTTACAGTTTGCGCACTGGATAAAAACTTATCCTGTATACTTTGTGGATTTAAAAAAAAAATTATCAATACAACCCTCTAAGTTTCTTTTCATTATTTCAGCCAAAATACGTCCACTGCTGGACATAGGCATCCCCCTAAAGGGGGGTTTTGCCATAATCGCCACGCTTGGCAGGTGGGTTGGCGATCGCAGTATGGTGGTAAAATGCATAGAGAACGCTGCTGCCCATTCTCTAGTAAGTCCCTTAGTCGCCTTCTACGACACCCACGGGAAGAAATGGGATGGTGCTATTCTTTTACGTCCAGCACCACACGCAACGAAGTTTCTTTTAATCCCATTGCATTCATGAGAATATATCCAACGCTTTTCCCGACTTGGGAATCGAACCAAGGGGGTCATGGTCAGCATCAGCGTTTGCGACCATTAAGCCAATAAGGCATTGAAGTTTGTCAAATATTATTGACCAGTTTTAAGTGAGTATCTTGTAGTAGCGGTGTCGGAGCGTCGCGTCGCAAGCCCTGCGCCTGCGCCGGGGGCTAGCACTCTGCCGACACCGTTAGCGACAGCGTACGGCACACTTCTGTACTCCGTTACTTGTAGGGCTGCCAAGTGACAATGGTTTCGTCGCAATGTCCAATAATCAATACTTCATTGAAATTGTTAATCGTGATAGTTATGCCATTGTCTAGGTATGTAACTTTTATATCAATGAAGTATCGAAAACACGTTGTTTTTTTAACTAGACTTGCTAAGTTGATCAGTAGGTACCCTTAATGCGTAACACACTATCAGTCCAAATCTGAATAATTTTGAAGGATCCATTGCTTCATTTACGTCATGTTCGAAAAATGGTCAACAACGTAAATTATGCAATGAATGTAGTTAAACTGTCAAAAGCCATTGCTACTGAATGTATGTTTTGCATTAGTCAACGTTGATACGGACGTAATTAACTCACGGCAGTCTTTTTCAGCGCACTGGATTTTCAATGTACTGCTTAGGCCCGAGAGTGGAAAATCGAACAGCGTGTGTTTTCTATGCACTCTGTTGGATTCTCAAAGCTCGGTTCAACACCGGGAGATGTAAATCCTTATATATTTTATACGTCCGTGTGAACGTCGATTTACCCCGCAAATATAAACAGAATTATGGTCACATTGGTGCTGATTCTCTTGTCATAAAATTCTCTAAACTTGACTAAATATCTACACCAAAATTGAGTTTATTCCTGTCAACTGACGATTTCCCATTTTGAAATTGACTAAAGTGACACAACTATATTTTAGTTTGACACCACTAAGATTGTACTGAGTTATTAATTTAGTGAAAATGACAATTTCACTAATCTGTTGTTGTCAATTTCACTATTCTGTTGTTGTTAATTTAATTATTCTATTGAACCGAAAATTTTGATTGTCTAACTAAATGTGGCTATTTTTGTCGCGTTTAAAAAGGTGTGGAATAAAATTAGTTGTCAAGAACTAAAATTCACACCACACCTCGACTTCAGGTGCAAAAACAGTACTGTATCTTTTTTTTCTTTTCTTTTGCTTTTAGCTTGAAAATGGTGTGTCCTATCGTAAAAATAATGAAAATTTCGACACCCTTTATAAAACCCATAGATCTCTAAAACTCAACATGTAGGTAATAATTTTTCATATTTTCCATAAAAAAGTGTACAATTCCATACAAAACACGTCCGAGGCTGCCCCGCTGCGAGCCTCCGGCTCTAAAAAAATTCACGGAGTAGGGCAAACTAGTACTACGTTGCGAAGCCAAAAAATACCACGTGGAGTCGCGATTGTCACATTCGATTTTAGTTGTGTCAAAATTATTTTTAAATTTAGAGATTTTTTTTTCAGAATTGCTTTAAGATTCTCATAGCCAAAAGTAAGGAATTTTAGTGATAGTTTAGTTCGGTGTACAAGAGAATCGGCACCATTATCAACTCTTCACTTCAATTCACCAGCCAAACGAAGTGCGACAAAACTTCAACGTCGCATTATCTCTCTACTTGTGTCGTTTACGCATAGTCACGAGGGAGACTGGTTTCGACAGCGAAAGACATTATAACGAATAAAATTGCCGCACGCATTTGTTGATTAGTAGTGGTGGCCCAGTGTAAACTTACGAATTGTAGGTCGTAAGTGTAAACCCAGGAAGGCGCTTTACTTCATGTAAATTAAGTCATCACCACTGCTCTCAAAACGGTGAAGGAAAACATCGTTAGAAAACCGGTATGTCCTAGAACCAAGAAATCGAAGACATGTGACCTCTACCAACCTGCACTGGGCCGCACGAGAGGAGGCCTGTGTCCCAGCAGTGGGGGACATTGTAGGCTGCTTATCTAGTTGTTGGATAGTTTTCCAAGTTCCCGCCACGCGCCAGCCCTGTGCGCGCGCGCCGTGTTTACTATGAACGGTGTGCGTCAATGGCAGCATGCTCGTCGTGTTCCACTTTACACTTGTCTTACTCTCGCCACTCGCCACTATCCTACCATCTGCTCGGCTAAACGTGCGTGACCATACAACTACGATAAACCTTTGAATACAATTAACTCAGCCTATCGCTGCCCACTGCTGGACATAGGCCGCTCCCAGGCTGCGCCACAACACCCTATCCTCCAACTTCCGCATTCAGTCTGTCCCAGTCATTTTCTTTAGGTCGTCGGTCCTCTAGCTGGTGCGCGTCCCACGCTACGCTTACAGATTTGCGGGCGATACCCACTCCACGACTCGTCTGGTCCACCGGCCATCGGTCCCTCGACAGACATGGCCAACCCACTGCCACTTCAGTTTGCTTACCCTGCAAGGTATGTCGGTTACTCCGGATTACCTTTGGATTGACTTATCGTTATCATACAGGGTGGCCTCCGCAGTCGTTACGTGTCGTCAGAAGGACGGAAGTCTGACTACCAGTCTTACCAAGGATTTTCGTATTTCGAGTAAGTTATTTCAACATGTTTTAGAACTTAAAGTTCGATGTGTCATCTACCAACCCGCACTGGGCCCGCGTGGCGGGTTATACAGCCTAATCACGGAGAGGAGGAGATATTCTATGTCTTATAAACAGCTCTGATTCAAAATCAAAAGTCATTTATTCAAATTAGGCTGAGAATCGGCACTTTTCGAATGTCAAAATACATAAGACAGTCCCCCAAAACGCACACCCTTCACCACTTCCTAGTGCTTTCGCTGGGAAGAAGTGGCGCAACAATTGGTAAACGTTAGCACTCTAGTATTGAGTCCTAGGTATTCTATAGAAGTTTGTATCACTATTGTACCGGGTTTGCTTCTGTGTATGCAAAGGGGGCCCAAGACAGACTAGGGGGTTACTCTAAGTAGTTTCATGTGAATTCAGCAGCTGAAATTACTGCGTAGGTTCTCTTTTCTAGGAATTGTTATCAAAGCACGTTTTCCATGTATTTGTTGAACTTACAGTAGTGGGGAAATTGTCTGCCGCTGTTTGTTATTCCATTTGAATTTTAATATAATGAGGGGGAAAGATCGCCCCCGCGCCGTGGTTACGTTCTAACAAGCAAAAAAGTGATAAGATAGGAAAAATAATATTTTTAATGTTATTGCTATATAAAAAGCGTTTTATTGTAGCATTTGAACTTGGAAGATGCCCCTTTTTATACGACAAAAAAGAAATGGCGGAGTCGTCGGCGCCAAATAATTAATGAGAGTTTCTCCATTTCAAAGTAATTATAAAATTTTGATAATGAATCAGTTTGTTGTTTGGCACCGACTCAAAGTTAGTTCATATAAAATTTGATAGTTTATGTAAGTAAATAAGCATAGTACTCACGACTTAAAATGTTTATTTTATTTTTTGCTTTTTAGTTCTACTTTGTCGGTTAAATATTTTGTTGTTTGTTTTGTTGCTTTGTTGTGATGATGACGAATTATTTGATCCCCAATGAGTTCTTCCCTTTCTTTTTCCTTTGTATACTTGTACATATTGTATGATGTATTTCAGTTTAAATAAAAAATGATTCATAAAGTAAAATGTAAGAATCAATTGATAATTTAATACAAAAATAACACTTCAGTCAGAGAAGAAATTCCACGTCAATAAAACACAAATGATAGCTTTCGAGTTACGAGTCATCAAACTAACGGTAGCCATCTTCTTTTAAAACATCTCACCGATAGGATCAAGGGTCATAATTGATATGTTCTAACATAGGTAGTGGTAATAATAAAATTCACCGTTGCTAAAGTCAACACATTATACGTAAAGCAGCAGCTACACGGGCACACGTCAAAATGTACATTAAAATATAATTGATTCTGGTCGCCCCTTCCAAAACGTTACTTCGTATAGAGAAGAATGGGCAAGAATTTAAATTATTAGGTACTCAGCACCAGAGCAGTGATGGCCCAGTGATAACAGCCGCCACTTACGAGTTGGAGTTCGTGGTTTCGAATTCAAGTAGCCACTTTACTTTGTATAAATTATTTTATCCCGATTTCAAAACGTTGAAGAAAACATTATGAGGAAACCGGCATGTCCTAGAACCAAAAATTCGAAGACATGTGACATCCGCCAACCGCACTGGGCCCGCGTGGGCCACTCCCTCTCACAGAGAGAAGGCCCGTGTCCCAGCAGTGGGAACATTTTAGACTGATTATACTATTGAGTAGCACCAGTTCGTCAATGTTATGTGTACCTAGGTATAACTTCAGAATACTCCAAATTCTGTATTGTCTAGTTGTTGCTCAATATGGTGTGATCGCATGTTGGCATCGCAGTAAATTGCTCGATGTTGGTGTGACGACGTGACGTCATACTACTACCCAGAATTGAGCTGTTTTAGCTGACCGTGTAGATACCGCTGTACAAAGTTGTAGAGACAACGGTTAAAACAACCGAACGTCACACGTTACGCGCGGTTCAGGTAACAAGAAGTAGGACAATTAGACGCTTAGGGCTGATACTTGCCTTGATATTAAATAATGTCTAGTACCCAACAAACAAAAAGCACTAGCACTAGCACATCGCCCGTGACTTCGTGCCCGTGAAAATTAAATGTATAGCTCATGTTACTCCGGAATAATGTACCTTTCAATAGGTGAAAGATTTTTTAAAAACGGATATGTCGCTTTTGAGATTATCCATCACACATTTTTACAAACAATCAACTATCTACTCTTTACCTATAATATTAGTGTAAATAAAAAAAACCACCGACTCCCTTATAATCACTGCAAAGTGAAAAATAACTTCAATTTCGGAAGTTGGTAGTCTTCGGTTTTGTATTTTTAAATAATATATCCAGTTTTTATTTTAGTACCTAGTGGTACTTAACCCACACAAATTCGTATATGTACCTACGTTCACTTGCTAAGGAAATAACAGTTACAGAAAGTTATTATTATTGCTATAACCTCAAGAACATACACAAAGTGGAAAATAAAATACGCACCTACTATTCAAACTAACTCAAAATCTACTCATCAGAGCTTGACCAAATTCGTATAGGACCACATAAGTATACCTTTTCAAACGCTACGCTTGCCGTGGTTGGGCAGTGGATGGGTGGCCATCTTTACATACCAAGATCCCTCCGTGCCTAGGAAGGTCCCAAATGTCTGTCGCGCATCTTTGACAGTCGTATGGGTCCTCAGAAGCTCGAAAGTCTTACAACCAGTGTTACCAAAGGGTATGATTGTACTACCCAGGCGTGGGTTGGGAGGTCTGATAGGTGGTCGCTCCAAGTAGAATATTGGTATTCAGATGCATCTTGATATACGGAGGCCTCAACATAGTTGGGAAATGGCTATGCAGATGATGAATTTCAGTAAATCGATGACCGCCCTCATGAGTGCACATGTTTTCAAATGTTTGTTTCTAGAACATTCCTGTTTCCTCACGATGTTTTCCTTCACCGTTTTGAGAGCTGTGATGATGAAGTAATTTACATAAAGCAAAGAGCCTGTTTGGGTTCCACTGAGCCACGACAGGGCCGCAGGAGTCCGCTGGATGCGGGAAGCACAGAACCGGTCGAAGTGGCGGAGCTTGGGGGAGGCCTATGTCCAGCAGTGGTCGCCTTTTGGCTAAAATGATGATGATGATGATGATGAGCCACGACAGCTTAAAGTTCAACTTATCATAATCAAGGTAACACAATAATAATAATATGTATTATTAAATCACGCCTATATTCCGCGATAGGTAAACACGGTAAACAATAATGTATGTCACACATATTTGAAAAGTCTTGAACGAAAAACATCGTTACTTAGCTAATCGAGTTAGATCGATAATGTCGGGAACCCTGGATCGATTGGCGCCGATGTCCAAGCATTATTGAAGCGCCGTGGCACTGCGGCAAGGGGGGCATTTGTTATGTAAATTACTGCATTTTCAGTCGCCACAGTGTCTCTTGAATAATTTAATGTCTTGTACTTTTCAGGCCACTCAGAACTATTTGGAGAGTCGTGACCTAAAAGCTACACCGACTCGCAAACTGCGATACCATGAATTCAGCACATGATTCTAGTAGACATTGTTCATATGTTATCGAAAAAATAACCTGCTCTTTCATGGAAAACTGCAATACCTACGTGGTCAAAATGTGTGGAACAGCTAATCTATTTAATAATACGTGATGCAAAAACTTTGTACCCTTTTTACGAAAATTACGCGGTCAGAGGAGTATGAAATTAGGCACAGTGAAAGTTTATGTGAAAAAGAGTGCTGTAAACTAATATTTTTATACAAGAAATACATTAAGTTTTAAATGAAATTGGGTCTTTCGGCCGCTGGGCGATCACTAGTTGTTTTTTTTAATATCCGTAGAAAAAATCCAACGCACCGGGACTCAGAATCAAATACTAAAACCATAGTTGTGCGACGATGGCCCTCTTCCGTCTTCCGCCGTCTTCTATTCTCGACGGTATTCCGTGTTCATTTGACTTCAGTTTTTGATTAATGTTTTTCGTTTTGCTTGCAATTAATTTATTGACATGTGGTTTATTATTTTATTTTTATATATTTATTTTCATTTTATCTAAATATTATTTTCTATTTTTTTATTTATTTGCATGTATTCTTTTATATTTGTAATAGGTACGTTTATGTTTCATGCTGGATTATATTCAAACGCAATGTGAATTGTTACTGAAATAAATTTAATTTCATTGTACAATAATTAACGCAAGACCTCATATACCCCAATTAGAGTACCTATTGAGTTATCAGCATAATAAATTCAATGATGCCCTACTTGACATAGACGCCGACTTAGATTTTTATCTTTTTCATAATATGGCATCTGAGGCCGCCATATTGGATTTAAATTACCGTCATTTCGTGTAATATCAATCAATCTTCAAATTCAAATTCTTGTAATATCGACAAATCAATAGACGTAAGAACCATCAGAATTACCAAAAATGGTATATATAATGACACAAAGTAACAAATAAACACATAAACTGATAAACATAAAACCCTCCTTTGCGTCACGCAGTTTGGTTAAAAGAAAACTTAATCTAACCACTCGACAAACCACTCCACTTCACCGTGATATATATCGTCAGTTACGTGTGCATCATTCATAATCGACTCGATAGCTTGGTACAATGGCCGTCAGTCGACACCAACATACGATTCGGTGACAAAGACGAGCGAAGACATTTGCCATTCAATGCTAATTGCCGCCATTGCCTTAAGTTGCCGGAAGTCTTTTGTGACGAGTCTATTAGTTGCTTTGATAGTCTGCACTTAGTTTAATAGGTGGGAATTGAAAGTTATTAATATTAGAGAGTTGGTTTAAGTTGTTAGACGGTTTAGGAAGGAAAACTATTAGTGTTTCTAGGTTGCATTGTTCCGTTTCAGGGTAGGCCTATCAAACTTACTTTCACACAGTTTGAGGATTCCTGGGTGAAAAACATGAATGACTTGTTATGGTCGGGAATTAGGTAAGTATATATATTTTTCAACACAGTTGCTTGTAACGTCACCCATAAACTCATAAGGCAACACACTGAACTCGTGGTTTTTACTTTACATTACCACACTCTAGTGTTTCTAATTTAACTTTTTTTTATCTTGGCAAAGAGATATATAGGCTGTTTAGCGGTTTTGTCAGTGCCTTTATTTACAACTGCGCGAGCATCGATAGGGCGGCGGCGCGCGGAAACAACAAAATCAGCGCGCTATTTCCATAAATATTAGTTAACATTTTCGTTGTATGGTTAATTTTTATCAAAAACATCGGCCTCACGTAGTGAAGAAGAGCAATAATACTGCCTCGAGAGTAATGATAATGACCAACAGAGCACATTTTGTATCATAATGTACTTACATAAAAACCTGACACAGACCTCCAAAATACAAAAAAACGCAAGAAAATCTTAATTTTTCGGGTTTCCTTAGTGCATCCCTCTTAAGGCAGCTCGCAATAAACCGAATGCACGCAACGCATTTTACTATTGCGTGTATTTAATAATTATTAAAAATTAAAAGGTGACCAGTCAAAAAATATAAATAACACTCTCAGTTACCGTTATCTCTTGTATCACACACCCACACAATAATTAAACGAGGCTCGGCGATACTCATTAGTAAACACAGAAATTCCGTTGCCAACAAAAAAAAAATCATATATTTTTTTTTGACAACATTATCGATTATTAATCACTTGTCATTTGTTTGTAGGTTATAGACCCCATTGAACGCATTGGGGTCACAGGTGAGTCATGGGCGCGAATCGCATATAAATTAAGTGATTGTCGTGCGTGGAATCATGACGGTTCCACTGTCACGTGTGTTTAACCTATTTTTCATATTAGGTAAACAATAATATATTGTTTTGTCTAGTCAATAGAATAGTTTCAACTTATTTGGGGCTGTGTGATTTGCTTTACTTAATAAACGAGAATCGCCAGGGTAGCCCCCGAAATCCAAATTTTTTCGTACGTTTTTAGCAATTTGTATGTCAGTGGCAACCCCAACCTCTGCTTGGTCACGATGCACTATGTGGAGGTGCTAAAGAGAGCCTGGGCATAAATACATTTTGCAAAAATCACGCGGTTACTTGTATTATACCTCAAAGTGTTGCTAAGAAGTTAATCTACTATATTATACATAAATAATGTATGTGGCTGGGACTGGCACTGGTTTATAGAAAAATATCACAAAAACATCTAATTTGTACTTTTTTAGGACTATTTTCTGGTGAGTTAGCAATGGAAACTATACATAAGTATACATAACTATATATATAAGTATTATACCATTACAGATAGCATATAATATATACTTTCGCTTGGTATGCATAAATAAGCTATAATAATTTTTGTTGATATATTAACTAGAAATATTTATCGCATGACATAGGTATCATTTTTGCGTATCTGAAACTTTCAAATAAAGTTTTGACAGTTGCGGAAATTTTCCGAAGACCTGTCAATGATGTTATTTGTTAAGAAATTTAATATTGTTAAACAGGAAGGACAAAAAGTTGCAACTTCATTGCACAACACATGTTAATCAATTATAACATGAAATAGTAAAAAAATCATAGAAATACGTAGGTGATGCTATTTTATTTATAAGTTGATATGGGATATACTTGTGATATTTTACTACTTGCAGTTTATGTTTAGATAATGTATCGAGTATTTATCACCATATTTTAGTTCACATACCTACATAATAAATAATCAATAAAACATATCGGAAACGGCATAACCACATAATGATAATTAAATTACTTCTTTCTATCATATTTTGCACTCGTTTCAAATCAATTATTTTATCGCGGCACTACAGAAAATACTTTGCAACAATATCTAAAAATACAAAAAGAGAAGTGGCGCCATCTACAATGCCACAGGCGACCTACGCAAGACTCACGTCACAGAAATCCTACATCGCGCAGTCAGAGTTTACCATGCGACTCAAATAGGTACAAGATCCCGACATCAACCGTCGGGCAGGAGCCCACAACACTTCCTCCCTTTTCCATAGAGTATGAGTGGACTTTACACCCTGTTCCTCATACTTCTATAAACTAGTCATATTTTGTTAAGACTATTAAATATATACTATTATATATATAAACTGCATATTAATACAAGATTATCTAAAAAAAAAATGCTGTATGTAAAACATGGAAGTTATGAATTTATGACCGGAAACCGACTCAATCTCCCATCTCGAGTCTGACTTTCGGGCTTCTGACGACGCGTAATGACTATCAAAGATCGATGCATGACAACCGGGACCAACAGCTTAACGTGCTTTCCGAAGCACCGAGGGATTTCGGTACCTATGTATAGATGGTCACCCATCCAAGCGTAGCTTAACCTGATTGATCGACCCGTGTGGTTGTTATTACTTGGCCACAAGACCCTCAAATAGCAAGTCATCATCATATTTTTTTTAAGCAAAGCACTACCTTCTAAATACAATTTGCTACGTCCACATCAATCTCCGAGCCATAGACGATATAATTGAATGGTAGAGATGAGCATAACATAGATAGCGGTACATCGGTACTAATAACTATTACTGCAGGTGTGACCGTTAGTGGAGCAGCGAGGTACCTTCTGACAACTGGGCGACTGAGCCCGACGCACGTACGGGCAATTCTACGAATTAGGCGGCCAAAAATACAATTTCTAAAATTTGTCTCAGGTAAAAAAAAAGACTTCCCGCGAATGGTAAATAACCGTAGAACAATGGGTAACCCCACCCGCTTACCCACTAGGAGCGCGCGCCAGAATGTGCCAGTCTAAACTTGATCGTCGCTCTGAGTGTTCGTATTGCTTTTCGACATTTCGTGCAAAACTGTTATTTTAAAAGTGAATATTTTTATTTTGGAGTGTGTTGTGAAGAAAATTATGATGGATTCAAGTATAACAGGTAAGCGTACATACATATTAATACGTTTTAGGCAAATGGTAAAGTAAAATTTGGCGTACTGGTAGATTTAAAAACATGCTTGTGATTGTTGTTTATAATTCTCATTTTTTAAATTTAAAATAGTTTTTGTTGTACTTCAGGGTTCGTCCCATTGGTTTTGGCTGTTGTAGTATAAATAAGAGTATTTAAGCTAATTGAAAACGATGAAATTGGCCGTGATCTTCCGTGAAATCGAAGTTTTTAACATCAATGAATTACATAGTACAAATTCATCGGATTTGCAATTTTTAATTTTTTATTTTTAAATGTGTTCTCATTTTGTTCCAGATACTGAGGGTACTTCAGGGATGCGGGTAGTAACGCGTAGATGCTACATCTGTGGTGGTACATCAAAAGAATTTAATAATCTCAAAATAAAGAAAACAGTTGATATCGACGCAATACAGTTTGGCCTATCTGTGTTGCATGCTAGGATTCGGTTTTTCGAAAGCATACTTCATTTGGCATACAAGATTCCTGTACAAAAATGGCAGCTAAGGTCGGAAAATGACAAAGGCATTGTCAAACAGAAAAAGGCAGAAATACAAACAAAATTTAGAGAGCAAATGGGCCTATTAGTAGATGTGCCAAAAGCTGGTTTTGGCAATACCAACGATGGCAATACTAGTAGAAGATTTTTCGCCAATCCAGAAATTGCTGCTGAAATCACCGGTGTGGATTTAAATCTAATAAAACGCCTGAAAGTGATTTTGGAAGTCATATCCAGCTCTCATAAAGTCGATTTACAAAAGTTTGCTCAATATGGGTATGAGACTGCGAAGATGCACGTTGATTTATATCCCTGGCATCCCATGACTCCCACAATGCATAAAATACTAATTCATGGCGCAACTGTCATGGAAAATGCACTTTTGCCTATAGGTTTATTATCGGAAGAAGCTGCAGAGGCGCGTAACAAGCATATTCGACTTTACCGGCAGAATTTCGCAAGAAAATTTTCTCGAGAGCAATGCATTTTAGACGTAATGAACAGATTATTGCTCAGCTCAGATCCCTTGATATCTAGCATAAGACCAAAACCTAAAAAGAGGTCAACACCACATAGTGAAGAAGCAATACAAATGCTTATATCTGCTGAGGCCCACAGGGCTGAAGATGAGGAAACTGCCGCAGAAGAGTCTGACAGCGAAATGCAAGGATTCAACAGTGATGAAGAGACGTGGGACTCCTAATCGTTTTTTTTTTTAATAATAAACCTTTATTTTGTCATTAACAATTGTCTTTTACTTGAATATATGCTCACCAAGAGCTTATAAAATTGAAATATAATAATAATAAACCATTTAGAATACATAAAAAGAAGAAAATAATTTTGACCGCCTAATTCGTAGATTTGCCCGTACGTGCGACGTTCGGAATGTCAGTCAAGAATGTCTGTCAATATGACTGATTTGTTTTCAGTTTTCCTGTACCTATGAGGGATCGATTTTGAGCTCAGAGGTTAATTCATTCGTATTGTTAATTCGAAATTGATTTCTGGTTTTTGTTTCCACAGCTCACACAACACACTATCAGTCTATAATGTTCCCATTGCTGGACAATTTGTAAATGATATTTAGCGCAAAGAAAATTTATTCTGTGCAATAGTGTTATAAGTCCAGACACGACGGCACGACGCGACGAGGGTGCCGCGCGATTTTAGTAAGACAATTTCTATGTAGTTTTCATAGAAAATGTTCTACCATAATCGCGTCGCGTCGTTGTCGTTGCGTCGCGCATGTCTACGTGATAAGAGCGCACCGAGGGATTTGCAGGCCGCATCGTTATTACTAAACCTTTAGTTACGCAATTAATTTTACAGATAATTAAGGACTCACTCTATAAACGGTACTTACACTTTAGAAACACTATTACTTGCAGTTTCTTCGATAGAAAAGAAAGTAGCCTCTAAAAAATAAATGACGGTGTAAATACCTACTTCACGGAAGGTCATCAGTTTTTTTTTAAATAATAACATATCTACAAGTTTTCTTTAACATAAACATTTAACATTTAAAAAATGTGTAGGTAAGGTTTTGTTTTAAATAATAATCACGAAGGAAATACCGAGATTAGCGCGCGAACCGCCCAATATAATGAGATCCTCGATTAGTGCCAGAAGTTCGGTGCGCTGTTAAGGTTGCACGGCAGGTTTTGATGTGCGATGACATCACGATTATGGGCCTTACCATTATAAAAGTTGAATTTAATGTTAATAATAAATATTAGCATTGCGCAAGTTCAGCAACGCTGATCTTCAGCCGCACGCGCCGCTGCCAGTACCACGCTAGGGTTGCCCGCCAATCGAATTTATTATTATTTTAATTATCTTGTACTTTTTATAGTTGCTAACAAAAAAATACATAACCGTATTGAATTCAATTTATAATTTAACGAAGATAAAATACAGAAATAACGGCGACGCTAATCTTTGTAACCCATAGATAAGTGTGAATGAAAAGTTTTTCGAGTGTATCATTTTGACATTATGGTTAGGGACGATGCGCTCAGGTAGCACGCGAACTTGAAATTTTCTTACGTTTTTTTGCAGACTTTTTCATGAAATAATCATTCAGTGGGATTAAAAGCCTCTTCAAATAGGAGCGACGCGACACTTGTAGAACAATTTGCATGAAGTTTTCATAGAAATTGTTCTGCGAGTGTCGCGACGCGACCGTTGCGCGTCGTCACGTCGCGCTAGCCTGCACGAGCCTAAAGGCCCCCGCAGAGCGGCGCGAAGCAAGAGCTCGACGCGATTCTAGTAGATCAATTTCCATGAAGTTTTCATATAAGTATAAGTAATTGTGTATTGTTCTACGCGCCTGTCTATGAACTTAGGGTGGTTTTAATTACATATTATAATTCTGTTAATACTTAAGTACCTACCTACATGTTACAGCCATGAATCATATTTTATTCAACATAACACAACCGGCAAATCGAAAGCGAAACCGAAAACGTAAGAAAATTTTGAATTTCGCGGGCTTTTTTGGCATGGCAACAATCGTTAATGGAGATATTTTTTATTAAAATTAGTTTTTAATTGTTTATTTTTTTTAGCACAGACTTTTTTTCGTTCTGCATCGTTGTCGCAATGTACCTATAAGTTCAACGTGATAAAATCAATATTTTGATTTATAAGAGTGTCCGTGTAGTTTCTGGTCCTTGAGCCTGTAATTGGTTTATTTTAAAATGAATACTTTTAGTTTGAGTTTGAATTAATGTTTGATAAAAATTACAACACAGTACTCAACGACGTCGTAATTTCTTCTCTCCACGTTTTTCTAATAAAATGTTAATAAAGTGATCTCAACAATGCACAATACGTTAAATTACATTAGAGTAGTGCACACCCCTGCTCGCTACCCATGACCGAGTTTTACTTTCTTCGAGAAAACACTTCACATGATTGTGAATGGCTTCTAAAAAGCGGAAGAGTTCATTGTCATCCAGTCCCACAGCTCTCAGTCTCGAAGAAAGTATACGCTTTGCCCTTTGTGATATTTATTCTATTATTCCATTGAAATAAATACGATGTTGTCACGATTTTCGTTAATTATGTTCGAGTAGCTTTTGCCAGTGGCTACGCCTGCGTGGTTTTCGATATTAATCACACAGGAACGTACCACCGGGATAGCCTATGTGTTAATCCAGGTTATAATCTGTCTGTGTGCCAAATTTCATCTGAATCCGTTCAGCCGTTTTTGCATGATTGAGTATCAAACATCCAAATTTATTAGTATTAGTAAGATTTATAAAATATTTTTAATCTAAACGGCTGTTATAAAGAGAATTTGACTGATTTTTTGTATGTTTGTTTGTTACGCTTACACGCTTTAACTGTCGAACGGATTTGAAGGCCCATTGGTAGACCATGACCGGGATTAGGACATAAAATACTTTTTATCCCGATATTCTTAGGGCATCAAGATTTATGCGGGTGAAACCGTAGGGCGCGGCTAGTTTAAGATATACGCATGAATAGACTAGACCTAGACCTACCAAAGTTAACATTTTTCGACGGTTAGATTAGCACATGAAGTCTATCGTTGAAATGATTCATCTGCTATTAAAAAAAAACTTCTTTTTAACCAGTAAGTACTTACCACAAAAAGGAATGCCATCAGGAGTCCACTTTCCGTTGGCGCCACAGACCCTCCTGGTGGGGCCCAGGAGTTCGAACCCTCGCTCACATTCATAGGAGGCGATGGTGCCCTCCGTCAGGGCTTCCTCGGAGAATGTGACCCTGGAGTGCGCAGGTGCGCCAGGAAAGTGACATGTCGTGGCTGATAACCCTGGAAGAAGGAAACATAGTTTAATAAAAAAAATAGTTATAGTCTTAACGAAACTTATTTTTTTTAAAGCTTTCTATTATTATTTAGAAATAATTATTTCGATGACCAGATAATGAAGTAGACCGTACATCATTGACCTACATAAATAACTGAATTCCTCTAATTAGATTCCGCTTACATCAATTAAAGCAGGGTTGTTATCATTGCGAGTAAATAGTATAGTAGATGACGGCAGAGACGGGGGTCACACTGAAAGTTTTTTGAATAGGCCAGTAAGAAAAGCAGCCGATGAAAATTTTATTTAAATTTGGAACTCTATGGGGATCTGTAGATACGTAATGAATTCATATGTCATTTATTTTTAAAAATTGGTGGCAATTTAATAAGTGTCCGTTGTGCGTCGAAATGAATTTGACTAGATTTTTTTTTTCAATGATCTGTTACGACTTTCGTTGCAGTTACTCAACAAAAATGTTAATATAAACTTCGATTAGCATTTCATGACGAAGCCCCATACCGTGCCACTGTTTGCAACTAGTTTAATGACTAAACGTGGTCGAAGCATACCTGCTCACTGATGGTTTGCGAGAAGGACTCTTTCTACGGCGACTACTGAAGATAACGACAGTGCTGTGCGGCTAATGATAGAAACTGATAGAACGGTGACCATCAACAGATTCGGGCAGCTATAGGCATTGGTATGAGTCTAGTACAAAAAGTCTTAGGTACATGAACATTTAGGCGTCAGAAAGCTTTGTACTTGTACTAGATGGATATCTCATAAATTGACGGAAAATCAAAAACTTCGTCGTTTAGACTGGTGCCGCTCAATTATTGAAACTTCTTTTACGGGTCACTACTAAAAACTTTCAGTGTGACCCACGTATATACGTGGGTTATTTGTAATTGGTAAATTGCTTAAAAGTAGATAATTAAAAGTCATGGTACAATAGACATGCCAACTCAAAGAAGGTGCAATATAATTCCAACAAGTCGAATCCAAAGAGTAAAATCACTCTATAAACGCCGTGCTCTAGTCGACATTCTACATTCTTTACGGATTCCGTCTGTCATGTCATCACGTACGTATTCCTTACAATATTATATCGGAAGCAAAACGAACGGATCTTATACTGTCTGATAGGTACTTTCTGGAGATGACCGTTAGAACGAAAGTACTGTCAACATGGATTCGGAAGTCAGTTGGTGTTTACGTATTATAAATTAATAATAGGTATATAGGGGATAGTGGCTAAAAATATCGGATGCACGGTTCAATCGACGCTTGCCGGTGTTGGTCCATGGATTTTTACATAAGACCTACGTGCCTCGGAAAGGACGTTAATCCCGTCTGTCATTCGTGGATCTTTGACAGTCGTCACGGATCGTCAGAAGCCACAAAGTCCGACAGCCAGTCTTACCAAGGGGTATCGTATTTCTCAGTATGTAACTGATGGGTTGTGGTGGTCAGATAGGCAGTAGCCACAAGTAAAATACTGGTATTCAGCTGCATCCGGTTAGACTGGAAGCCGACCCCAACATAGTTGGGATAAGGTTAGGCAGATTGTGTACTGAATCATAACACTACCCCTAGACTTAGTATAAAATAGCTTTTGGCAGCAGCTTCACCCGCGTGAAACTTTCATCCCCTATTTAACTCCCTTAGGGGTTGAATTTCGAAAAACCCTTCCTTATTTGTTGTCTACATTATAAAGGGAATCTCTGTGCAAAATTTCAGCTTTCTAGGTCCAAGGGTTTCGGCTGGGCGTTGATGAGTCAGTCAGTCAGTCAGGACTTTTTATTTATATAGATTACCTAATATCATAATTAGCCTATAATGCTCTTACTGCTAGGAAACAAGTCTCCTGTCTGTGAGAGATGAGACCTGTGTCAGTAACCACGACGCGGGCCCAGAGCGGGTTGGTAGATATCACATGGCTTCAACGGGACCCTATTACTAAGACTCCGCTGTCCGTCCATCTGTCTGTCCGTCTGTCACCAGACTGTATCTTATGAACCGTGATAGTTAGACAGTTGAAATTATCACAGATGATGTATTTCTGATGCCGTTATAACAACAGATACTAAAACATAAAATAGAATAAATATTTAGGGGGCTCCCATACAACAGGCATGATTATTTTGCCGTTTTTATAGATAATGGTACGGAACCCTTCGTGCGCGAGTCCGACTCGCACTTGGCCGGTTTTTATGATTCTAGGACATGCCGGTTTGCTCACGATGTTTTCGTTCACCGTTTTAAGAGCAGTGGTGCTGAAATGAAATGTACACATAAAAAGTACTGGCTGGGTTCGAACTCACGACCTAGAACTCGTAATTTGAAACCTTGACTACCACTGCTCAGTACTCAAACGAGTTTCAATTTTTGACAGATATGTTCGAAACCGATTTTTAAACACCAATCGATCCTAGAGAAAAGAAATGCCACCAAACTTCAAGGTTCAGATATGAATTCAATCCTGGCTCTGCGCTTGATTGCAATGATACTGCTGGTGGCTGTGCTGACGATGCACATCCGTTCCCTGAAGGTATTCAAATGGGAGCAGTCGGTGTCTGGAGGAGTGTTGGTGACGTATCTGATTGCCATCATCGGCCTGACCCTGTGTGCTGGGGCGAACAGCTGTGATGGAAGGGCTTTGCAGGTAATTACTACACAGATACTGCCAGACTTTTAGGCCTTCCGCTGCGTTACTTCGACATCCGTGATTGATTCCCGGCGCACTTAACTACAAACATTCTCGAAAGCCGATCCGTGCGACACGGAGTGATGATTTTTGATTATTCCAGAAGCAGGAAGTCTACTGTCTAAGCACGAATTCCGTTGTTACGACCGAAGTTACGGCCGATTTCTACTCCGTATCATCTTCGGAATTTCGTCTGCTCAACAACGTAAATACCGCAATGAATGGAGTTGAATTGTCAAAATGAAAGCCATTATGTTCCTGCTTGGCAGCAGGTACACACACTAACGTGTGGCATGATCAGCCCATAATGTTCCCACTGCTGGGACACAGACCTCGTCTCCGTGAAAGGGAGGGGGCCGTAATCTCCTACGCAGGCCCAGTGCCGGTTGGCGGATGTCTCATGTCTCCGAATTTTTGGTTCTAAGACATGCCAATTTTCACACAATGTTTTCCGTTTTGAGAGCCTGTCAGTGGCGAAAGCACCATATAACACGATTCCTACCAGCTTTCCTTCAGTGATTCGCATCTCTACCGCTTTTGAAAAATGGCACGTCAATAGTCTCTACTATTGCCAAAAAATATAGTTACACTACGGGTATATAATTCGCCATAACATCCAAACAACAAAAACGCTTATTTTTAGCTTTGTATAACTACAAAAAAAATGTGCTAAATTAACCCGTCGCAAAACGTAATTATTGGGAACTAAAAAATCATACAACAGCGATCCCGTACTGATGTCAATTTACAACGGGTTACGATAGAGACGGATATAGAAAAAATGCGTAAGCAAGAACGAGATGGAGAACGAGATATTGCACATTTTTGCTTTTCAGCTGTTGATTTTCATTGTATTTAATTATTGATATTAATTTTAGAATAATATTAAGTATAATTTTTTTATAAGTCAGTAAGTTAAAGCAGGTTTCGCGCCGGCTTCTCTTTTAGAAAAAATTACACCTCGCCGCTGGAGCCTGTTAAGGTTCAAAGCGATTACCTACAACTTGTAAATGGCGGCGGTTACCACTGGGCTACCACTGCTACTGTTAGTGTCTTACGCAATTACCCCGCGCATCTGCACCCGCGCCCTCTACCACCTTCTTGATACAACTCTTCATCTCCTTCCAGGCGTACTTATGCAGCACAGGTTCTGCCCTGCTCCTGGTGAACGCAGGAGCTATCTGGCACAGATGGAAGTATTCCAGCCAAGCAACCCAAGCGATAGCCGAGATCCTGTACCTGTTAGGAGTGCCGCTGAGACGCCAGGTCATCCTGAAGGTGTTCCTGTGTTCCGCTGCAGCATTGATCTTCATGCTGGACCTGGCTATTGTGCCTCTCATATCATCATTGAAACAAAAATGAAAGTACAGAACAGTCACATGTCGAGTTTCATTTTATTTGGATATTAATGCACCTGAACTGCCTAAAGCCGTATGGGGTATGCGTGGTGGATTACGGCCCACTCTCACAGAGAGGAGGCCTGTTTCCCAGCATTGGGGGCATTATAGGTTGATTATGTGTGTTACGAGAACTGCCTGAACTGCCTCGTAGGTGAAGTAGTCGCAAACGCTACAGATTCCCAGGTTGGACATGATATTATTGGGTTTTTTTATCTGGAATTTCTCAGTAGCAGCCCGGCGACTGGGTTTGTGCCCGGTTGATGGCAATAGGGTTGGGACTTAAACATTACTGGAGAAATGTGGGTGTACTATGCAGGTACAACTCTGCCCAAGCCTTCTGGGCAACAACCCGTGATGGTATGTTTATTTCACCTGCTTTGTAAAGCCAGGTTATGAATCATATTTTGCTCATCATACAGCCTGACACTGACCTGCAAAACCTTCTCCAGCCTTGAGAAAGGCCTTCCAACGCTTCGTCTTAGAGCCTCTTCACACTAGCGGTTGTCCGGCGTAGGCATTCGATGAACGTATGCGCAGCGTAGACGCCGCGACAACGCGACGCACGCGGCGCGTTGTCGCGGCGTCTCTGCTGGGGCATATGAGTACGCTGCGCTAGCGCCGTGGGTGAGCGACATTATGCGCCGCGTTACTGCGGTGATTATAAGGCACCAAGCTTAAAAATCACCTAATATAATAAAGTGACATTTGTTTATATTGTAGTAGATTTGAAAGCCATTCGACACAGTACATTGAGACGAATTGTGTTTGCCCGTGAAGAATTACGAACAGAGCGATCTGAAGGCGGCGAAAGCGAACTAATTCGATCCCGAGTCAAATTTTGGTGAACTGTTTTGAATCTGCAGCCACGATGACTCAAATCTAAGTGAAAATAAACCGGCTACATGTGTGTCGGTTAAACTTAACATTGTAGTTGAAAAACATGTTCTACCTTACATTCCAACTGCAAACGTAAGGTGGTCGATTATATCTGGATGACTTGTAAAGGGCTTTTTACTTCGTTATACGAGTATAATACTACTGCCGTGATTTTTGTAACATATCCAAAAAAAACCGTTTATATGGCCGAGGGGGGGGGGGGGGGTTGGGGGGACACTTGTGTCTTAACAATATAGCAATAACAAATTGGCACATCATCATCATAGCCTTTCCTCAACTATGTTGGGGTCGGCTTTCAGTCTGATGATGCAGCTGAATACCAATATTTTACATGGAGCGTCTGCCTATCTTACCTTCACAACCCAACGATACCCCTTGGTAAGACTGGTTGTCAGACTTACGGGCTTCTGACGACCCGTGAGGACTGTCAAAGATTCACGAAAGACAGCCGGGACCATCCGCTTAACGTGTTCTCCGACTGCCAGGGGTGCGAGTTGTTCGTAAGAAATACCGCGGCCCGTGGCACACAGGCAACTGAGGGAACACGGGTGGGTTTTAATCAGTAAAAGTCTGACACGCCCTCCCACTCCACCCAGAGCGGAAGAAGTTATTTCATAATTTCCCAACCAAAAAAAAAAATCGTTTTCTCCGAGGCACGGAGTGGTCTTGGTATGTAAAGATGATCACCCATCTACGGACCAACCGCGGCATGCGTAGCTTAACCAGATGGACTACATGTATAAGTATAGTATAAGTATTACAAGTATATTAAGTATACTAAGGGCGAATTTCACCAAACTTTTATACCTAGAATAAGTCTTATCCGGAGAATAAATTTTGAATTTTTGACAGATTTTCCATAGTAGAATTGTCAGACGTAAATTTTATTCTACGGATAAAATATATCTGACTTTGGTAAAATCAGCCCTTAATCATTAACAATTCCCCTTACTTCACATTACGTAAAAAACTTTCATCAATTTAAACATCGAGGAGGTACCACAAGGAACACTAGTCTTGCCATACCTATTAACACTGTAATTTAAAAACATTCACTAGAAGCCAATTATTTTCAAAAGACTATTAAAAGTTTCTTGCCAGCTCTTCTCCATAGTAATCGTCAAATTGGGACCGTGCATCTAGCTTCTGACGTTACATGAAATGAAATATCCAGATTTGAGTTACACTTACTCTGCAATATATTGTACAGGACCAAGGAACATATATAACGCAAGCGGTACAGGACACGGGCTGCGCCCTTCCGCACACTGCCGCACAAATCAATAATCAGAGCGAGATGCAACTAGTCAGCCATGTTGGCAGTATTTTCTCGGTTACCTAGGATACTGGGGGCCCACAAACCCCTACTACCTATCTAGCCAGCTAGACTAAGACCTCATCTAGGGTGATAAGCTTGCGCGGGTGCAAACATTATGGAACCGCCATTTACATTCATAGTGAAGTAACTATAGTCCCACCATGGGAACTTCACTATAGTGACACCTTCAAAAGGCACCCTGGCTTTGGGGATAAGACCGGTCTTCATCATATCGATGATTCTCCTGTTGGTTTTGAATAATCTTCGATCAGAATTCAGCTACTTCGACAGCGTTATCGTTAGCCTCGCAAAAGTCTTTCATAGTGCAGGTGTTAGTGCACAAAGAGCACGACAAGAGATGAGGCATAGTTTGCGATGTGGATCCACAGTCGCACTGCGGCTCATTGGAGTTCTCCACCTGACCAAGTTGTGATGGCAGCGGCCCATCATTGTTTCTTAGTCGATTAAGAGATTTCCAAGTGTGCCATGGCAGTTGGTGGCCCGCTGGAGACCTTTCTGCAGGCTCATCATAGTCAGCTGGAGGGTGATGTTTGAAGAGCCACCGTTTCAATCGCGCCACACTAGAGCTACTGTCATATAGTGGGATGGTCGACTTCAGGAAGCTGTGACACAGCTCTTCAGTCTGCCCCTCGGCTTCGTCACGTTTTATAGTAAATGCCGTTTGTTTATCTCCTGCTTGTGCTTTTCAGTGGCACAAGCAGTTTCCCTTCGAACTTTATGGGGGGCTATTCTTGCAAGTGGGTTTTCGTGACTCAAGTGGTTTTGGTTGGAGGCACCCTGTAAATTATACCACTCCGGTGGTCACCATCTGCACCGTTACCTCACGGAAGACCGATATGAAACCTCCTCTGTGCAACGCCTGTTAAGGCACATTTTTGTGGAGACTAAAAACATGACTGATCTAGCCAGTGAGGGATCGTTTTTTTATTCTGGAAACAATACTAGCCTCTACTGGCGTACACCATCCCACAATGCACTGTGGCAGAAATAGCAAACCTGTAGACATCCAACAACCGTTTATTCAAGCCATACATTTTGTTTTCCCATTACGTGCCAACAAACAATCTTGAATCAGTGACTACTGAAAAGGACCTAATACTTTCACATTAATAAGGTACTCTTTATTTGCTAACAGAAAGAGACTACTGTACAAACAATAATCAAAATCTCGCTGCCTCATTTAAATGAAAGAACAAATTACTATTAAGTACTGCAATCTACTATTAATAAAAACTAGATGCCTAATACTTTATATTCGGTTCGTATTACATAACTTTTAGAGGAATGCCTTGAAGATAAACTTGAAAAGATGGTGGTCGCTGGTCCGATCAAGTAACCGCCCTTACTGAACTCTGTTACGACCGCCATGAGAGAAGCCGGCAGTAACCGAACGAAGTGGAAGAACATCGTACATGGAGCGACGAAGGACTTTTAGGGATACAAATTTCAGTTATGAAGTATGCGACCAAGAAGAAGGGGAATACAAGCTGAACAGGAATCATGTGCCATACGGTTTCTGAAAATATCGACTCACAGACATAGGTAGATGAAAATATCACGCTCAGATTTCTATGTTTGTTACCGTGACTTATTCTGCCGTGCCCAGATTGCCATTGGTTCGTCATCCTTGTTCTTTGGCCACCTAATCGCGTCCGCTACCGCCTGTCATAGCCAACCCGCGTTTACCCAGGACAAGAGCTAAAAGGTATCTATGGAAACAGGGAGCCGGGAGGCGGTCGGTGGTTGCTATGGACGCATAAACCCCACCCACAGCTGCATTCCCGGAACACTTTTGCGTTTAATTTCCAACGTACAGCTTTGATACTACCTCTACGGTTCATATTGAATTATGTTCGTGGAAGAACGTATGTAATAGCGAGCGATTTTAGGTTTGTTTTCTTTATAAAACGTAGACTGTATTTTTACTTTTAACATTTTACATGTTTAAAATAACTAGTGGTCGCCCACTGCTCGAAATTCGACCAAAATTAATAATAAAAAATAGCTTTCTGTACTCCTTTAACTGTGTCAAGTTTCATGCTCTTCAATCAGCGTAGTTTTCGTATAAAGGGAGACGAAGTTTTTCTTCACGTCTTAATAATATACAGGAAAATTTTTCTTCAGTACACAAACTTTAACCATGAATTCAGCATACTATTCTAGACCCCCCAGCGAAGAAATCTCGTCGGTTTTACAAAAAAAAATCAGCTAATTCATAGATACGCTAATTCATACCTACGCGGTCAAAATCTATCGAACAGCAGTTTTTTTTTTTGTGTAACCGACGAAAAATTTCTGCGCTGTCTAGAATGATATGCTGAATTCATGGTTACAGTTTGCCCACTGTATAAAAACTTATCCTGTATAGATAACTAGCTTTTGCCAGGCAGTGGCCTTGCCCGCGTGGAGGTTGGAAATGATCCCGCGGAGAAATACTACCGGGATAAAAGTACCCTGTGTGCTATTCTAGGTTATAAACTATCTGTTCTGTAAATTCGTTCTGTAGTTTTTGCGTGAAAGAGTAACAACCATCAATCCATCCCTCCTTACAAACTTTTATATCTATAATATTAGTAAGAAGTAGAATCAGTAGGATTCTAATGTACGTGTGTCATCATCTGCCTAGCCTTTTCCCAACTATGTTTCCTGGGTAGGCTTCCAGTCTAACCGGATGCAGCTGAATACTAGTATTTTACATGGAGCGACTGCCTATCTGACCTCCACAACCCAGTTATTGGGTAACACGATACCCCTTGGTAAGACTGGTTGTCAGACATTCGGGCTTCTGAGGACCCGTAACGACTGTTAAAGATCCACGAATGACAGCAGGAACCAACAGCTTAACGTACGTGTGTATGTCACATTTCTTTGTGTTTGTTTGTGAACACACAAACAAACACAAAGAAATGTGACAATCCAATCCAGGTTTAGATTCAGAAGGTAGGTGGATCTGCGATCGAGTTCTTAGACACCGGGCAGCGTCTGTCTGGTCAAGTAGTAGATTATAAAACTAACAATGATGACATAGGTTAGATTGGTTGTCAGATTTTAAGGCTTCTGACAACCTGCTCCATAATTGCGTAACACACTGCCAATCGGAATCAGAATCATTTAGGCCTCCGCATACAAGGGACTTTTATACGCAGGGAATAAACATTCCTGGATTGCAGAGGTAGCATCAGTGATGAGCAGTTAGACGCTACGCACAACAATATTGAGTGGGATGCAGGATCATTTATAGTAAGACAGGCGCGTAAAAAAATAAAAAAAAGTCCATCGAAAGATCGGGTTTTCGATATAGATAGCAATACCAAACACGTGATTAAAGTATTGCCAGGTAATTTAATTTGACCCTGTATTGCTACGACAATAACTTCAAACACTCTGACATAAATCTTTGCACCGCGTAACGTTAAACCAGGAAGTGGAAAATTAGCGACAGATCACGATAATGCAGAGACACTCGTCTCCTAAACTATTAGCTTGATTAAGAAAGCGTGCCTGACCTAGCAGCGTGGTCGGAGAGCGCTGTGAGTGCTGTGACAGAGAATATAATCATCTTTGCACATAGTACGCACATGTGTCACAGATTTGCGTCGCGTTTTTGTCTTCAAATTGCGTATTACATTATCCAATATGTATGAAATATAATTAGGAAATCGAAAGATGCAATCGCAGTTAGAACAGTTGGATCCGATTTAGTGAGATTGGAAGGTCCCGACCGCACTATTTTTTACTAAATTGTTCAATTGTATCCCAATGTAGTTCTATTTCATAGATTTTTAGAATTCGATCTAGTTCTGATTTAGTTAGTTGTGATCACTAGCTTCCAATTTCCTAATTAGATAGATAGAGTTTCTACAAATCGGATAGCGTTATACGCACTTAAATTGTCATTCGCAACCCAATGTAAATATTCTACGTCATGACTGAGTCGTCTGTCCGATTTAGAATTCAATTTAGTCTAGCTAGCTAGTCAATTTAGACTAGCTTCCAGGGGAGCGGGTTGTTCGAAAGAGATACCGTGGCCGCTAGCACAGAGGCAACTGAAGGAACATGGGTGGGTTTTAGTCAGTAAAAGTCTGACACTCCCTCGAGCTCCGCGCAGAGCGGAAGAAGTTATTTGATGACATGCCATACTCAAAAAAAAATCACTAGTTTCCAATTTTCTAAATAATCTAGAATCCTTTAATCTCAAAACTTCTGTGACATACTCGTTGGTAGATGAGCCGACGATGTTTATGAGCTTTTCAAGAGACCTTGAACATGTTTGGGACTGCAACATTGGTCTGGTCACAAGCCAATGAATGTGAGGTCCTGGTTTTGATTCCTAGGTCAGTTAGTGTTATTGTGTTATTCTATCTGGATTTTCCCAGTAGCAAGCCCGAGTTTGGATTGGTGTCCGTTTGATTGCCCGTAATTATTTAGGTACGTAAGACTGGTTGATAGATTTTCTGAGTTGTGACAGCTAGCAGGCTTTGCACGAGCACCTATTTGCCGACGGAAGAATAAACATGACTGTTAACAAAAGGTAGGTACAATAGGAGAAGATAGCTATGTTTTTCTATTAATTATGACAGTTATGCGTTCTGAACGAATCATGATTTCGTAGATAATCGTTTATACTTTGTGGCCGTCGAGTAGAAAGTTTGATGTCAGTGTGATTTTGACAGTTTGGGAAGAAATATTTTTCTAAAATAGTCTACATTTATAAGGACCTAGACAAAGATCGTTGGAAACAACAGACAAAATGACAGATTGTAGAAGGATATCTACGGTGCGATGTCAAAAACGGAGAAACGAAATGTCACTAATTGTATTGAAAAAGCTCTGTCTATTCTTCGTAGAAATAGAAAACGTTATGCTAAGCCTGCTGTACCCAAATTGCGTAATACGCTATCAACCAGAATCTGAATTATTTTAAAGGATATTGCTTTTCCATTGCTTCTCAAGTTCGAAAAGTATGTCTGCTCAACAACGTAAATAACGCAAAGAATGATGTTGAACTGTCAAAATTAAAGCCGTTGCTACTGATGGTGTGTTACTCTATGACCTGTAGCTGACGTCCAATTGGATGCCGGCGTTTAATGAACGGCCTAGGCGTCCAATTAGCTGGCTAATTTAACCAGCACCCTAATTGCGTAACTCACGATTAATCATAATCTGTTTCGTTTTGAAACAGATGGGTAAACCATTGCTTCATATGTTCTAAAAATGTATCTGCTCGACAACGTAAATAACGCAATGCATATTGTTGAACTATCAAAATGAAACCGATTATGATTAATCGCGTGTTACGCAATTAGGGTGCAGATGGCTGCGACATGTCCATCGCATTTTTTATCTATTGCCTCAAAACTGCATAAAAACATCATTTTCCCCCGTTTTTGTGCACATACACATAACTCCTTGTTTCCCCGAAGTGTCGGTCAGAGGTATAATAATAATAATAATAATGGCAACACTGTGTCAACTGAACGTCACGTTTTTCAATTTTTCTTAATAATTGCATAATTTTATCACTGATACTAATTTTACTACAGTTCTACAATACAAATTCATTAAAACCAGTATAATCTTGGAAATCAATAAAAACAGACCCTACTACACCATAATGTAGTAAATATAACCAGAAACTACCGAATCGGAGGTGACATGACAGATGTCACCTCCGAACCACAAAATACTCAGAAATAGAAAAACTAAGAAATGTTGACCAGAGCCGCCGCACGTAATGCACGCCTACCACCACCGGACTCTTCGCTCAGCTCCGCCTCGCCGCCGCCGGTACCCAGTTCCACTACGGACGCTGTGACGACACCGGCCGCGGTAGTTGCGTCGAGCTCGAGCGACGAGTATTTCTCCCCGCCCACGACGCCACCACCTGCTCGTCGACGGGGACGACGCCGGCCGCCGGATGGTTTAGGACCTCGAGGCCCATCGGCTTCTGATAGGGTCCCAGCTCCCGGCGGAAGTGTGCAGCGCATGAGATGGACACGATCCATCAATGAGAACGTCATGCGCTCATACTATGGGGCTACAGAAGGAGGAAACAATCTGACCGCGTACCGTGTTCGGATGCTCTCTCTTTTTCAGGTGCTTGAACCAACTCTCAACGTTTCGACACAACGACTATCGGATCAGGTGCGGGTCATCCAGCGTAATCATATGTTGGATGACACTGTACTTGATCGCTTGCGAATTGAAATGCAAAGTAGCCATGTCATCGTCCCCCCGCCGCCGCCGCCGCAGACAGTTGTGGTACCACCACTGTTCACCACAAGCCACGCACCTCAAGCTGACGAGGGGACTGATGATAGGGTTACTAACGTAAGTACCCAGTGCAATGAGGAATTGAGGAGTGCTTTGGAGGGTGCGATTCGGGAATACCGGTTCATGTCGCCCGAACTTAGGCCACGCTTACCTCGTTTGCCCATGCATAACAAAAATAGGGCGCTGGTGGCGGCTCTGGATTCGCTGTTGTCAAACTATTTTGATGACTGCGAAGACCTCACCGATACTCATTCAATTCTGTACTGTGCGGCTGTAGCGGCATGTCGTGTAGCTCACGTAAAATTCGCTAATGACTCTAGAGCTACACGACCTAAACCAGCCATACCAGCTTGGCAGTGCAGAATTGAACGTCGTATTGGTGGGGCCAGAGCCCTCATCGGCAAACTAATCTGCTTCAGGGAGGGCAACACTCGCCCTAGAGTGATGCGCTTTGTGAGGCGGGCATTCTTAGGGACTGATACCAGCCCTCAGGATTATATGTCCCGTGTCGCAGAGCGCATAGACTTCCTGAAGCAGAAAGTGTATGCATGGGCAAACCGTATCCGTAGGTATAAGCGGCGAGTAGACCGATACACTCAGAACCGCACCTTCCAGAGTGATGAAAGGTGGGTTTATAGGGCTTGGGAGCGACCGGATCAAGGTGTGGCTGATACGCGCCTACCGGATGATGATGCCATGTGCTCTTTTTGGCGCAATATCTGGTCGGTGCCTGTCAGTCACACCGAAGGTGATTGGACTCGAGAAGTCGAGCGAGCCTGCGATCCTATACCAGAAATGGGGGCTATTACCATCTGCCCCCAAGATGTAGCTCGTGCAGTCCGTCCGCTGCCAAACTGGAAATCTCCAGGGCCGGACGGGCTGCACAACTTCTGGATCAAATGGTTCATTGGATCGCACGCTCGCTTGGCGGCTCAGTACCAGACTGCTTTGGAGTCTGGTTCGCTACCCCAGTTCCTAACGACAGGAGTTACCCACCTGCTCCATAAATCTGGTAGTACCGCGGAACCCAAAAATTATAGGCCGATCACGTGTTTGCCGACGGTCTATAAGGTTCTTACATCCATTTTGAGAGCTAAAATTTACAATCATGTAGACACCAATTCCATCATGTCTGTCTCTCAAAATGGGTGTCGGAACGGATCCCGCGGTACTAAGGAGCTGCTCCTCATTGATATGGCCATTAGCCAACAGGTTCGTCGTTCCAGAAAGGATCTTTCGACATGTTGGATAGACTACAAGAAGGCCTATGACTCGGTGCCACATACATGGCTCATGAAGGTGCTGGAATTGTATAAAGTAGATACAACTCTGCGCACCTTCCTGATGTCATGTATGGGGCAATGGAGGACGGTCCTTCGATATCCAGGATGTCGAAATATCCAGAGGAATAGCGAACCGATAAGGATCGAGCGAGGCATATTTCAGGGCGACAGTTTGAGTCCGCTTTGGTTCTGCCTAGCCCTGAATCCTCTAAGCACACTGCTGGAGGATTCAGGTATAGGCTATCGACTGAGGAGAGGTGGTCAGGTTATATCTCACCTCCTCTACATGGATGACCTAAAACTCTTTGCCCCCAACAATTTGCAACTGATGGAGCTACTGAAAGTAACTGAAACTTTCAGTAGCGCCATTAGGATGGATTTTGGTGTGGACAAATGTGCGGTCATGCATGTAAAGCGAGGGGAGATTGTGGAATCCGTGGGGACCCAACTCTCGGATTCCATAAAACTTCGAGCCCTCTCCGCAGCCGAAACCTATAAGTATTTGGGTATGTCGGAAGCTTTGGGCATCAATGTTACTGACATGAAACAATCGTTGAAGGAACGCTTCTTTGGCCGCCTGAAAAAAGTATTTAATAGTCTTTTATCAGGCGGAAACAAGGTGCGTGCCTTCAACGGTTGGGTCATGCCGGTCTTGATGTACTCTTTTGGCATACTTAAATGGACTCAGACCGAACTCGACGCCATAGATAGGAGGGTCCGTACGCTGCTGACTGCATATCGCATGCATCACCCACGGTCATCGGTAATGAGACTGTATATCCCGCGAAAATGTGGAGGTCGAGGCTTTTTAAATGCTAAGACTCTCCACAATCGCGAGATATGCAGTCTCAGGGATTATTTCCTAGAAACCGACGTGGGGATGCATCGAGATGTGGTTGCGGTGGACAAGGGCCTCACCCCGCTCTCCTTGGGTAAAGAGAACTGGCGCAAGCCTGTAGTGCTTGACACTAAAGATCGCATGGAGGTATGGCAGAGTAAGGAGCTTCACGGACGCTTTTTCCAGGCCCTACATGGGCCCGATGTAGACCTTCTAGCGTCCGTAGCCTGGCTGCGTTTTGGTGACCTATTTGGGGAAACCGAAGGTTTTGTCTGTGCAATTATGGACGAAGTTATGATGACGAACAATTACCGGAGATTTATTGTGAAAGATGGCACGGTTGACATCTGTCGGGCATGTCACCGTCCGGGAGAATCAATCAGACACATAATCTCCGGGTGTTCTCGTCTAGCTAACGAAGAGTACTTGCATAGACACAACCTAGTAGCCAGGATTATCCACCAGCAACTTGCTCTGAAATACAGCCTTGTGGAATCAGAAGTGCCGTACTACAGGTATGTGCCCGACCCAGTTCTCGAAAATGGACATGTCACACTGTACTGGGATCGATCCATCATCACTGACAGGACTATTGTTGCCAATAAACCTGATATAGTGGTGGTGGATCGAATAGAGCGGCGTGCAATGATCGTTGATATAACGGTCCCGCATGACGGGAACCTCGTGAAAGCCGAGAAAGATAAACAAATCAAGTATCTTGACTTGGCTCACGAGGTTGTCGACATGTGGGATGTGGACTCAGCGATCATTGTACCGATAGTAGTTACAGCCAATGGCTTGATAGCCAAGAGCCTCGACCAACATCTGAGGAGGCTCTCGTTGGGCAGCTGGGTCAAGGGCTTGATCCAGAAAGCGGTACTCCTGGACACGGCTCGCATTGTCAGGAGGTTCCTCTCTCTGGAGCCCTGACCGCCGGTAGCTTGGACCTTGTTCCCGATACCGGTGGGCTACTATTTTTTATATTTTTAAATGTTTTTATATTTTTATAGTAATATTTAAAAATATAATTTATATGTATATTTAATTGAATAAAGGAGTAATAATAATAATAATAATCACTTTATTATCAGGCAACTAAGGCCCATAGATAAAATACACAAAAATAATTACACCAAGTTATGTTTAAGTCTCATATGTAATAGGGGGCGAGCCTGTAGCCATCAATCGCGCACAAATCCAGACTCCAAATTGTGCTGAGAAACCCAATAACACTTTTCCCGAACAGGAAATCGAACCCAGACTCGTGCAGTAGCGCTAGCAACCACTAGGCCCAACGAGGCAGTCATTTAAATGAAGTAGGTATAGAAATAAGATATTTATTTAAATGAATAAACACTCCTACAACATTCTTCGCGACAAGGTCATCGCGGCGCCTTTCTCGAAAACTTTCTACCTACCTTGCGGCCGGCTGAACGAAAACTTTGTGGGTCATACCGCAGGTGGGGTCAATGACACCGTGACTCATCGAGATTAGATCATTATATTCTCAGCGGGGGATGGTACGTGTATCAAATATTTCTCCGACAATTATAACTAAGGGCTCATGAAATACGTTTTTAACCGACCAACAAAAAAAAAGCGCAATCTCAAGTCGACGAGTATTTTTTTTAAGTTTCGTTTTTTTGTGTTTTTTACGCATTTTAACTTCAAAAAGAGTAGTCCGATTTTCAAGATTCATTTTTATTAGAACGAAGTCCCACTTAAAATTGAAGTGGATCCCATTTAAAATACTAAATATATACCTAAGAGTAGAAAAATATATAATCCCAAAAAAAAACCGACGAAAATAAACCTTTTAGTGTTATTTATTAAGCTCCTAAATTAAGGTACTTAAATTACTAATTTTGATTCGGTGCCAAAGAAACATACTTAAAGGTGGCAAGTAATAACAGCTTGATTGACCTACATCCTAATTGCGTAACACACGATAAATCATGATCTGTTTCATTTTGATAGTTCAATAATATTCATTGCGTTATTTATGTTGTTGAGTAGACACATTTTTCTAACATATGAAGCAATGGATCAATCTGTTTCAAAATGATTCAAATTATGATTGATCGTGCGTTACACAATTAAGATGCTACAGCGTTGATTGTATGTTTGGCGCCGACTGAAAATGAGTAATTTACGAGTACAATAACATAGGGGCTTAGTTAGATTAAAAGGTTTATTTCTTGAATTTCAGTTTCTGTTTGCTTCGGTTAATTTTTTTTAGACTTTTTTATGTATTTGAGATCTCTAACAAAGGTGACAATATACAATATCAAAAAATAAAAAAGGTTATTATAAGTGTACTCCTTCAACAGGAGACTACAGTAAGCACAGAATTGTCAACACGATACTTACAAAAAAATAGAAAATAAATGATGAAGGTTGAAAATAAATGTAATTTCAGAAAAAGAAAAAACCAATAACATGCCAAGATTGAGCATTCATGTTACAGTTGTTAAGAATTTTCATATATATAGGGTAACAGCCTAGGTAGCTCGTCGACGTCCCCGCCACACTATAAATGTAAGTATATATTTTCTTTGCTCCGAACATCACTTGTTTCGATAGAAACTTCAGTCACAGCTAGTGACTGAAGTGAGCTTCATTATAAGGAACTTTAAGCAGAACAACTATAAAATTTCGTTATCAATCGTCAAACAGTACACCGAAATGACAAAGCTTCTCTTGAGAAACATTGTGTAGAACTTATCAGTAAGATGTAGGTACTGCTTACACTACAATCGTTCATTCACCTTCATGCTGCAATTACCTGCCATCTCTTATCAAGGATGCATGATATGAAACAAACTTTGTTGTAAGATATTATGGTTAAGGTGTACAAGGTGAATTTTTAATCACCGTTAAAAGATTTCAGGGTGATAGTACCCGTGAAATTGAACAACTTTCTATGAGGAACATGGGCTGAAATATGAAAAAAAACATCGGACCCCCATACAAAATTGATCAGCTGACTATGGATTTTTCATGGAAGGTCCGATTATTTTCATATTTCGACCCATGTTCCTTGGAGAAAGTGGTTCAATTTCACGAGTACTATCACTTGAAATTTTTTAACGGTGACTAAATATAGGTAGCTGGTGAAATTACATTTTTCTTACGTTTTTTCCGATTTTCAGATCAATGCCAGGTTGTGTGTTGATTAAAATATGATTCGCCACCGTAACACGTATGTATTTACAGAGTTATAATAATTAAAGTCATCAATACAATCTTTTAGGTTCATTTAATTACATTGAATGACTAATTCATGAAAATGTCTGAATTCATTGAACTCCCAGTAACTGGGTTGTGGAGGTCGGATAAGCAGTCGGTCCAGGTAAAATACTGGTATTCAGCTGCCTCCGGTACACTGGCAGCTGCCTCAGCACAGTTGGGAACTGGCTAGGCAGATAATAATACTTGTGCGGTCGATCGTAAGCTACCGTCAATTACGGTTCTTGCCACAAACGCCAGTGAAGTCAAAACGTTTAATATCCTTGAACCGCACTTCAACATGCAACATGTTTATTGCCGTGTTAACGTCCACATATCGTGCTAAGTCTGGTTCCAGCTGTCGAGCAAAACGCTGGCTTTGTGCCAAGAACGAGCCATTGCAAGTGATAACTTGTTGCATCTTCTTTTGTAGATATGATCCTATCATAGCACTAAGTCCGGGTCGCCACCGAGAAATTCCTTTTGAAAAAACCAACCAACAACACTTGGCCTCACCCGGGAACCAAAACTATGCCTACAACTGTGTACTGCCCAAAGATCTATGGTACTGCCTATGGTGCTCTACTTTAATCATTTGCTGGTCAACACTGGTCACTATCAATCAAAATGTGAATCATTTTGAAGGATACAGCTTATCCATTGCTTCATAAGTTCGAAAAACTCGTCTGTTCAACAACGGAAATGACGCAATTAATGTTGTTAAACTGTCAAAATAAAAGCCATTCCTACTTTTGGTGTGTTACGCAATCACTCCGAATGTCATGGTGACAGTTTACAGTTGGTTCGCACTTCGATTTTTCAGCTTCGTTACTTTGTGTAAATTAATTCATCACAACAGCACTCAAAACGGTGAGGGCAAACATCGTGAGGAAACCGGCATGTGTCCTATACCCAAAAAAAATCGAAGACACGTGACATCTACCAACCCGCACTGGGCCCGCGTAGTGGATTCCACTCCCTCTCACCGAGAGCAGGCCTGTGTCCCAGCAGTGGGAACGTTATAGGCTGATTATATATGTATGAATATGACGTTTATTGATGTGGATAAGTCATCCGTTCAAAAGCCTAGGATTTTCCTTGTTTTCAGGGAAAATAAAAAAATAAAAAACCTAGATGCGGTAGGTAGCTATATTACCCTAAACAGCACTGGGAAATATCATAAATAAGTACTAATTACATTTCCATGTCTCATTTATGCATAACCATAAAAAAAAATATAGTCATTTAAGTATCTTTGCTGCCAAGTGTCTAGTTTCTCCCGGATTATGATCGCACGCGCATAAAATATGCCTAGGCATAAACACAGTTTAGTGCCTAATAATTATGTTTCTGAGTAGGTACTGGTCGGTTTCTCTCAGGGTTACGATCACCGACCAGCGACCAGTGACCTAACCCTGCCCTTACTCGAACCGGTCCCAGTGACCGGGTTATAAGCACAGTTAATATTAATATGCTTTTGGGTTGAATTCAAATGTACGGTTTATATTAAAAAAACGTTTGGTAGAACAACACATTTTTTTTTAAACTAGCTTAAGAAAAGCAGCGTCGATTATTTTGAGAAAATACTGAAAAACTTGTTCTTTAAAAATCAACTTTCAACTGAGTTGAAAGTTAATTGATAATGCCCAGTAACCTGTGCCGTTGATGATCTTATGACTGCGTCAGTGAGCAGAGTTCGAGGGGAGCTAAACATTGGGCCAAAGAGGTTTGAACTTTTTGCCATCGTGATGCTAAGAAGAAATGAGCTATGTTTTGCTGTCAAAAAATATAGTTTATTCTCCCCCAAACATATGATCTACTACAAAAAGTAAATCCAAAATAGTTTGTAAGGCTAAAAATTCGTTCATCACCACCAAAACCTTTCCCATCACCTGCCCAGTGTATTCCCAACTATGTTGGGGTTGGCTTCCAGTCTAACCGGATGCAGCTGAGTACCAGCATTTTACATGAAGCCACTGCCAATCTGACCTCCACAACCCAGTTACTGGGTAGTACAATACCGCTTGGTAAGACTGGTCGGCAGACTTGACGACCCGTAACAACTGCCAAAAATCTACAAAAGACAGCCGGGACCAACGGCTTAGCGTGCTTTCCGACGCTACTTTCCGTGCGGCCCATGTCACACAACCCCCTCATCAGAACCTTCCCCGAAATACCGCAGATAATATTTAAAGCAGATGAGTACTCATCACGCGAAGTCACCAACACCAGTCTGGCTTGAAAGCTACACACAAGACGAACGCTTCCGTACGCCTTCTAAGAAAACTTTCATAGTATGAGCAAGATAATCTTGACGCAATCCCATCAGCAATGTGAAAGCTTGCACAAACACACAGCGTTAACAACCTTATGAGTTTAATTTTAAAGTTGGAATTTGTCCGGTTTATATGTTGCTAGGTATTGTGAGAAACTTCAGATTTTCCCAATGAAGTCATTCGGGTCGGTTCGGCCGGGTTTAGTCGATTTAGCAGAGATAGGGTTGATTGTTAGCAATGATAGCTTTAAGAGACGTTTAGTTAAGTTGTCAAGAGGGCAATTCTTGAGCAGTAGTGGACCATTGGTAACAGCCGCAACTTACGAGTTGTAGGTCTTGAGTTTCGACCCACGAAATAATTTACATAAAGTAAAGTGTGTTAGTTTGTGTAAATTATGTCATCACCACTGCTCCCAAAACGGTGAAGAAAAACATTGTGAGGAAACCGGCATGTCCTGGAACCAAAGATTCGAAGACATGTGACATGTGCCACCCGCACCAAGCCCACGTGGTGGATTACAGACTGCTCCCTGTGACAGAGAGGCGGCCTGTGTCTCAGCAGTTAGAACATTATAGGTTGATTATGCTGTGATTCCAAGGGGCCCACTTTCTAAGTCCGTTAACAAAAATACAGGCCCGTCCGAAAATATTTCGATACTACGGAATGAATCCTGCTCCCGATTAATAAACTTTTTCGGCCGTGCTAAAAGTCGTTTGTATACTAATCAAATGGACGGAGTCTGAAATAAAAGATTTTTATTTATTTAAACCCATCGAGAGTAAGACACAACTGTCAAATCGTGTTGTCATTCATTGTTAGTTCGGGCCCCGAACTAATCTTATGTCCGTAGGTGATATGGAATAGGAGACGCCCGTAACTTCGGCCAAAATTACGGATTTCGTGCTTGGAGAGTAGATCCCCAGAACCTTTCAACCCCTTCGGCCATCTGTTGTGCGAGTAATGTGCCCTGCCCACTGCCACTCTAACAACTATCATTAGATTGTCTTCAAAATCATTGAATAATCTTCATAACTAAGTAAGAAATGAAATAAATAATTTATTCTGTAAATAAGTCACCTGAATATACATGGCAGGTTAAAAACAAAACAGGCTCAATCTAGTCGACATTTCCAATCTGACTCCCCCTGAGATGAAATGGCGAAACAAACCAAGTGGTCAAGGTCTGTTTTATGCAGGGTCAAATTTAATTACCTAGTGATTTTTTTGGGGTCAACAACCCCTTGTATTTTAATTGATCTATGAATTGAGGAAATCTGTTTTCTTTTGTGTTTAGATACCGATATCCCTCTGTGAAGTTTACATACAAAAAAACAGATGTTTAAAAACAAAACAGGCTCAATCTAGTCGACATTTCCAATCTGACTCCCCCTGAGAAGAAATGGCGAAACAAACCAAGAGGTCAAGGTCTGTTTTATGCAGGGTCAAATATAATTAGCTAGTGATTTTTTTTGGGGTCAACGACCCCTTGTATTTTAATTGATCTATGAATTGAGGAAATCTGTTTTGTTTTGTGTTTAGATACCGATATCCCTCTGTGAAGTTTACATACAAAAGAAAGATGTTTAAAACCGAATACACTAACTGAGGTCAATGACCCCACAAAAAAAAACATAAAATTAATTTATTTTCGTTTTATCATGTTGAGTTAGAGATATCGCACATCTGTGGAGTTTTGATAGCTAATTTAATTTGAACCTGTTTAATAAATATTGTCTAACAAAACCAAGTATCGTTTAGAAGACCCTTTCTTTGTTCGGAACCGTTTACAGGTAGAACTTTTTCATAGGACAATCTGTTTTTAGGCCGTGTGACCGACGTGTTTTACGGACATGCTTCAAAAATGTTTATTGCGGAGAAACCAGGAAATACGTGATTCATTGCTTTATATGTTTATGAGACAGTTTTTTCTATTTATGATGGTGACGTGAGTCATTTGGCGAAAGTTAAGAGCAAACATAAGTTCCGTGTCAACGCTGCGGCTAGCGAGGGTGAGCAGAGTTCAGGCGGGACTTAGGAGAGGTGGGCTGAGAGCAGTCTACCTTCCCACGGGGACCTTCAACACACTGCGCGCTAAGAGCGCTAAGAGTTGAGAATCGAACAGTGTATTTTTGAAGAAAAATATCATGATTGAACTAGCATGTCTTATAACCAAAAATTCGAAGACATCTAAAATCCACCAACCAAATGTCCCAGCCGGGGGACGTTATATGCCGACTGTGATCAATTTTTACTGGCATTGCAAGTATCTACTTCTGTTAAACAAATTGAGTATTCTAATTCAACAACGTTGCTAGAAAATAGAGCTTTTTCTACATAATTATTTATGCACATCACCGAACAAAACTTCATTGACACGTCAAATCGAACTTAAAACGGTTACAAAAAAGGCCTTTCTATAACAACACATCGGTAGAATCTAACAACAGTTGTAATATAAGCCGTCCCATTTAAATAAATTCCGAAATCCGTAATATGTGAGGTGTTGGCTATCGGGCGGGGCCGCATTCTTGCACCGTTATGAGTCCAATGCGCAGTTACTTGGTCGTAATCAGGTCGACGGAGAACTTGTGCGGCGGTGGAGAGCGACATGCAAATGATTCGTGTTACGTCGACTATTCACGAGACTTGTGTTACCGGGGTATCGAATGTATTGATTCCGGTAGGTACTATGAATGTTACATTACAGATGCGTAGCTGCAGTTGTATTGGGTTTTGAGGGGCATTAAGAAACATACGGGCTGATTTTTTAGTCACCTTCCAAATTTTTCAGGGTGATAGTACCCGTGAAATTGAACAACTTTCTCCAAGGAACATGGGTCGAAATATGAAAAAAAAAATCGACCTCCCATGCAAAATCAATAGTTAGCTGGTCGATTTTGTATGGGAGGTCCGATTTTTTTTTTCATATTTCGACCCATGTTCCTTGGAGAAAGTTGTTCAATTTAACGGGTACTATCACCCTGAAAAATTTGGAAGGGTATAAAAATCACTTACTGTAGTTTAAAAAGCCCTTCCCGTATAACACGTAAAAAGCAACCTTTACCTGCGACTAGCTTTACCTGTGGTAATTTTTTAAAGTATTGAAAACTTTGAAGTCATTTCCCGACTACGGCGAAGCACAAAGGAGGGTTATGATTTTGATCCGTATGTATGTACGTGGGTATGCATGCATGTATGCTCATCTGTTCCCACATCACTTCCAAACTTCTTATCACAATTTGACAAATGAGATATCGTTGGAAACGTCTTGAGCTTCGGCTGGTCCGGTGGCTATGACGTCACATTAAATTAAATATGGCGCCCTCTAGATGACGTAAAGTCGTGATTATTTTTACAAAAAGCTATATATTGTAAGAGTGGTAAACGATCATAATCAATTTTGTTTACATTAATGTATAACTTTCAATTTTAATGTAATTCTGTAATTTGTTTAATAATTTTTTCACTTCTCATGCTCAAAAAAGACACCAATATAGCCCTACGAAGCGGGACTAAAGTGACCACTTTAGTCCCTAGGGAGTAAAAAGTAATTCGTTTTTAATTTCCTTCATGTGACATAGACAAACTCAAACAGCCAGTATTATCTGTGAAAATGTTGAGAGTTTTAGTTCCATGGTTTTTGCCAAGGTGGCGCCATGTGTTTTAAATTGTTAATCTGTTACTGGTTTAGAAGAAAAAAAAGACCGCGAAAATTTCAGAATTTTTGTCGACTGTAAATTTGTTCGGCTTTAAATAAATTTATTAAGAATGTCCAGTGACAAATATTATGTTCCTATCACAGACATATAAAACAGTAGCAGACCAAACATTCGCTAAAAAATGCGTACCCATTACGCACACATAGAGAGTGTGACGATACAGGGCCGGACTAGGGCCGGTTGCCGGTATTATATAACGATATTGAAACGACCGATAAATCTTACTGAAAATCTGCGAAAATCAATATTCTCTGGGTAAATGAAGTGTAGATTACTTATCAATTATGTCTTAACGAATATAACCACCCATCTGTTCCCGTGGTTACTGTAAAAGGCGACTAAGGTAATGTTTTAAGAGGACGGTGGGCGGCAGTCCTTTCACCTCCTTTTAACGGTATATTTATACACAGACCGTTGACGGGCATCAGTATCGGATAAAACAACTCTCCCTGCAGTCATTAACCCGCATGCCCAGCGTGGTGGGACCTAGAGTTAAGGTGTTGGTATGCCTGAAAGCTAGCTTATAAATATATAAGGAATTTTGCAATAAAACAATGAATTTAATGAATATTTACATATTTATTTTTTACTTTTTTTAAACTTTATTTATATAAATATTCTTTATTGTACACTACAAAAATACAATAAACAAAAAAATACACTATAATAAATACAATAGGCGGCCTTATCGCTTTCCGCGATCTCATCCAGGCAACTATGAAATGGACAGTGATTAGCCTGGACATAAAATGGGGACGTTGTTGGTGCAAATAATGTGTTTACAATATACTAAAATAGATACATAGATATATACATAACCTAAATAATAGATACATAAATACATACATACAAAATTTAAAACGAACGAAAATAAAAGCCTATACAGAGATTATTACAGTTTGGTACGAGAACGAGATCACAACGACAAGTAATGTTCTTTATTTTCATAATTTAAAAACTACTGGTCCTAAAATAATAATATGTACAGGTATACAAAAAATTAAATAATCATAGGGCATCAAATAATACGTCCGCATCGTTGTCGATGGGAAAAGTGGCCAACAAAGGCTGGCAGCATTGCCACGTGGTATGGCAATGCTGATTCTTTGGCTAAAAAATAGGCCAGCCCTTTGGTCACGTGAAGAGTCGATCAACCGCTTGGAAATGTCTCGGAAAACTAAGTTGCCACTCGGACCCCATGGTCCTAGAGTTTCAACCCCAAACGGCTCGAACATATAGGTTCCAATAAGATTGGAATATTTGCACCATTTGAGGTTCAGTTTCAATCCTGGAGTTTCATGTTTTTAAATCCATGCATTGCGTAAACTTACATCCTTTGGAAACCTGGAAAAATATTAGTAAGCTCAATTATTACCTGCTGAATGAAATGTTAAAATTATGTGAGTAGCCTATACCGATTTATGTCCACCATCGTTCATGTTATCCATCACACAGACAGGGTAACATAACCGGCTAATGAGACACAATTGATTTTCTATTGTAACGTATTACATGTGTACGCGCCGGGCCGGAGCGATTCTATAAATTTTATTATCATAGAATGTATGTTTACACTGGCAATCTGCACTCTGCAGTATTTTTAAACTGTCACCAAAATTTTTTGAAATATCGTAAAGTAAACCGAGTCTCTATTTGATAATTCCATGATAGGTAAATATTTTCCATACAATAAAAAAAATCGTCTTTGTTGCCAAATCCGTCCCTGACTACACAGAATAATACAAAAACTTACCGATTAAAGGTCAATCCAGGTGTTTTGTGGTAGCTAGCACTGTCACACTGGTACGCACAGCACTTTACCATTTTATTTTTGTGTAATTGTCCCAAACAATTAATATTTCAAGTAATATTGCGCGGTTGAAACATAGAACGCGATTCAGGATAAATTTTGCTTATCAATATGGCAGCGCGGGACAGACGGGCTACGCGTCAAATTTTGTCTATGTGTGAGTCAGTGTGACAACAGGTGACAGAACGAGATACTGCTTACGACTTGTCGCTTAGCAAAAAAAGGATAGAGAATCAAGTCCGTCGACTATGGATTAATGTTTGGTCTGCTACTGTTTTATATGTCTGTGGTTCCTATATATTATGTTCCTTGGTGAAGAGTTTGACGTCAAGCAAAGAGCAAAAGACATACCCAATAGATATTGTGATTTTTATTTTATTAACCGACTTCAAAAAGGAGGAGGTTCTCAATTCGTCGGAACCTTTTTTAATTTTTTTTTTATGTATGTTCCCCGATTACTCGAAGATGGCTGGACCGATTTGCATTTTTTTTTGTTTGAAAGGGTATACTTCCCAGGTGGTCCCATGATCATCAAGTCAGGATCTGATGATGGGATCCTGGGGACATAGAGAGAACTCTTCAAATTTTATAGGCACGCGAAGCGATTTAGGTATTTTTTGGAAGAGTACTTTCTCGGAGTGGTCTCATTTCAATTTGGTGAAGATCTGATGAAGAACTTTGGAGATAGGCAACGGAACTCCTCAATAAATGATAGCAAATTAACTGGGATTGCTGAAATCTCATGTCTATCTATTGTTTACACCAGTTCATAACATAACATCACGCCGGTACACTGTGAAGGGGTAAGCACATGTGAACCACTAAAAAGTGAAAAAAAAAACTTTTTCCAAAAAAAAAACAACTGATTTCCAAAAAACCACTACAAAGTGAAAAATAACTTTAATTTCGGAAGGCGGTGACAACAAATTCAAATTCAGCTCCAAAGACACCGACTTCCGAAATTAAAGTTATTTTTCACTTTGTAGTGTTTTTTTCTTAAGTAATATTTATTAGGTAAGTACATGTTTTTGTACTAAATTGACTATTTTTCTCGCACTCGAACTGAAAAGTACAGTTTGCACCTCGAGACTAAACGCCAACTTAATATACCCTCGGTTTCATTGACTCCCTCGCACGCTCGGGAGTCAAACCACCTCGGGTATATTATGGCTTCGTTTAGTCCCTCGTTATAAAATATACTATTAATCTAGTTTAATTCTATGATCCAATGTTGATTGAAATAAATAAATAATAATAATAATAAACTTTAGGGCAAAGTGGCATACGACTACTACGACTACATAGATCGCCCCACCTGCACCCTAATTGCGTAACACGCGATTAATCATAATCGGTTTCATTTTGACAGTTCAACAATATTCATTGCGTTATTTACGTTGATGAGCAGACACATTTTTCGAACATATGAAGCAATGGTTTAGCCATCGGTTTCAAAACGAAACAGATTATGATTAATCGTGAGTTACGCAATTAGGGTGCTGTTCCTATAGAGTCCCGATAAAATTTTAATGACTGGCGAAATGTGGGTTTAATATAGGTAGCTTCACCTCTACCTAACGTAGCTAACTTCATGGCGTTGGTTTCTTTTCTTTTTTGAGGTTGAGAAATCATCAAATAACTTCCCCCGCTCTGGGTGGAGCAGAAGGACGTGTCAGATTTTTACTGACTAAAACCCAGTGGCGTGCACAGAGTTTTTAGGCAGGGTAGGCAGAAAAAAAGGAAAAACGCAAAAATAAACAGCATGACTGATTTCTGTACCTCCACAGCATGCAACCTGTGATTGTTTTGTATTGAATTTACGACTGACTTTACCTTTAGTTCGTATTAATTTCAAATCCGGTGTACAACTACTTTTCACGATCAGTTGTTTTGTTTTCTCCAAAAGATAGTTTTGAAAATGCATAATTTTTTCTTTTCTCTATACACACCACCTGAACAACTTTCACAGTGAATATTATCTATTTTTCACACTATTATCGACGTTAAAATCTTAAATACATCCTATTAAAGCTCACAACCAAAACAAATAAATCCAAACAAACAATGGCGTCGAAAATCGGAATATGAAAATAATACGGCAAAAAAGTAATGGTTGTTTATGTAGCGAAAATTCAATGAAACAATGCTACTATTTAAAATAGTCGCATAGCCATCTTTGGTCGGGAAACTTCGGTAAGTTTCGTAATTCGTCGTGTCGTAAAAGGCGTAAAAAGTCAGTGACTATCCTGCATGGTTGTGTTCGTTAATTGTAACATTGTGTGCCACGTATGTATACAAACGCACACGCAATAAATCTGCATGAGAGCACACATATAAAGAATAAGAGTCGAATAGTTCGTGTCTCTCCCGAGGCACTCAGTGGCGCTAGTGCATCGCAATGCGAAATGCGTCAAATTGTACAAGTGAACGGGTATTGTATCGATGATACTAATGATATGATTTATGACTAAAGATTTTTTGTTTATTGATAAAATAATATTAATTTTAAATATTTGTCTGATTTAGGTAGTGTCTTTCTGGCTTTATTGACTGCACGCCATTGCTAAAACTCACCCGTGTTCCCCCAGTTGCCTGTTTGCCAGAGGCGACGGCGGCGTTGGTTACGTTGCAAAGCAGACAATTTTGTCGAACATAATTGTGAAAGAATGGATTAGCAATAAATAACCTCAAAATGGTTCAGATTCTGATTAATAGTGTGTTATACAATTACCAAACTACTTCCCACGAAAGAATAATATAGACATTCTTTTCTGAATAAATAAATAATCCCGGGTTCCGGGATTGAACAATGTTGTAAAACCAACTACAACAAACTTAATGAAATTATAGCAGTGGTTATTTTGATTTAGTATCTTTATATTATTCAAAACAAATGGAATATCAATAAAAAATTATAATGTGCAATGTAAATGTGCAATATGCAATGCAAGTAGAGTAAATTGATTTATCTATCTAACAGATTAGTGATCGAATTGACTAATTTATTGTATTTTATACATATAAACTTTTAGTGTAAAAATTCTGAAAGGTATGTCTGTATTATTCTTTCGTGGGAATAAAAGTGAAGTTTAGGTTTATTAGCGCCCGATTATCCGATCACTGGTCATAATGTAATGCAGCTAGGGTTGCCAACCGTACTCTAAAATAGGGTATTGTACCTACTCTTTTTCTTAAGGGTGTACTCTATAATCAACACTAATAGAGTACGCCAAAATACTCTTTGTTCCTAAACTGAGTTTTTTGAAGCAAGTGATTTCGTTTTTTTGCTGCGTTTCTATATTTTCCACTGTGAAACTTGACTTTTTCCCGGTCATGAATGTGAAGTGACGAGAACAGAGGAGCCGGGCTTTATAAATATTGATTAACGTCTCACACGTCAAGTGCACACCATGTGTTCCGATAACAATAGAATTTCTATTGTGTCAGTAGACGCGCAACGGGTTAAAATGAGCTCCTGAAATGATACTCTATTTTATTAATCCGTACCTACTCTTTATTTACTCTCTCTGAAATCAGAAATACTCTACTTCCTCTAGAAAACTTTGGCAACCCTAAATGCAGCTGTGTGCGGAAATCATTGTCATACGCTGACGGGATATTGCAACCTGCAATCACTGCAGTTTCACTGTGTTTACTATATTTCCACTACTAACTATATAATTAGGAACTTTAATACTTCCTCGGAAGAATGGATATAGTTATATGATTTTTTAATTGACTTTTTTTTAAAGTGGTTCTCAATTCACCTGTTTTATTTTCGTATGCTCCGCAATATCTCCGGCAATTATGGATCGATTTCGAAAATGCTTTTTTAATGTATGGGGGCGTTCATTAATTACGTGAGGCGTTAAGGGGGCGGGGGGAGGTCGAGTTGAATCCAATCTCACGTGGGGAGAGGGGGGCTCGGCAAATATCACGTAATTTATATTTTTTTAGCCAAAGAAACAATGTAAAATTGCGATAAAACTGCGTTAAATTAAGTAAAACATGTTTTTCCGCCATAATGGCTAAATCCTACAAAATAATATTTATCGCAGGTTATGCGGTCGCCACAAATTAGCACAGTAGCTCCTCGATTGTTAATCCGCCACCGGCTAACCAAGCCAGTCAAACGCAGTACATGCATCCATCGCAAATAAGCACAGATTAACGTTTATACACTAAAAATACGCATTTTGAAATATCTCACGTGCGATTATTGGGAGGGGTCGAGTCAAATCTCACATCTTACCAGAGAGGGGGTGGGCGTCGAAATATCGCCTAAATTGCCTCACGTAACTAATGGACGCCCCCTTTAGGGCCTCAGGCCTCAGGGGTGGTCCTATAAATTTTTAATTATTTTTGCGTGGGTAGTTTCTGCGCTAGCTTCGATAATACGTATTTCATCTAATTTGTGTATCTTGATAATGTTTTAATAATTCCTGCCACTGTTATTTACAGAGCAAGTAGCGGTATATGAATTGGTGTGGGGAAGGTAAAGGTGGGGTACGTGATGAAAATAAAAAAATCGGTGGCAAAAAACTAAAATCCAAAGACACCGACTACCGAAATCAGACTTATTTTTCACTCTGTTATTTTTCACTCTGTTATTTTTCACTCTGTTATTTTTCACTCTGTTATTTTTCACTCTGTTATTTTTGGCAGTCGGTTGTCTTTTTTGTAATAAACTTTTTGTTTTTTTTTTTGTGTGATACTTGTGTAGTGTCCCTGTGATTTTTTTACGTAAATTTGCATACTTGGCTAGCACGCTAGCTACTTGGAGAGCAGTGGAGGCCCAGGCGAAACGGCTTCGACTTACGACTTTTAGATCGCAGGTAAAATACTGGTATTCAGCTCATTCCGATCCAGCCCGTCCTTTGCTGCCCTCTAGCAGTAACGCCCTAAGCCGGGGCCCGTATCCCACGGGGGTGCTCTTAGCGAGTAGTCGCTGAGTTTAAAGTTTTTAAGCCCCGGCTGGATTAGAGGCCTTAATTTTATTTATTAAGGTAGCCACAGGCAAGTCCGGCTAAGCAAATGACAATCTCCTAGGTTGACCTGCGAGATGCCATTTCCAAAAAACAAGATAAAAACAAAATGGTACCTATTCAGCTGCATCTGGTTAGACTGGAAGCTGACCCCAACATACCTAGGAAAAGGCTAGGCAGATAAGCAATGCCCAAAATTAATCAATCAATCGTCAAAATAACCAACTACCTACTTCAAAAAAGCAAAAACACTTTCTTCAAGTTCTACCGAAACTGGGCGAATACTTTCCTTGACTTTGACCGTTCGCGTACATAACCTAAAAATGTTAAGTTCAAACAATGAGTTTCTTATAACGGACTGTAGGTGGCGTCACGAGTTACAAAATAACAGATAACTTAAGTTAATTACTGTACTTTCACTTCATCTTTAACTCCAATTACTTTTACTCGAGCTCCGTCCGCGGTGCGCCAGTTTTGAAATGGCGTAAGAACACTCATCGCTGCTTTTACTTAGGTAAGTCTTCAGCTGTTTAGCATAATCAGACTAACGGACGGACGGCGGAGGCCTATAAATAGGGCCCGTATGCACCCTTTGAGTACAGAGTTTGAGTACCTTGAAAGTACAGGTGAAAAGTATATATTTGTATGTATGTAATCATTTCTGAATTGCTTTTTTTTTTTTTATTACGCACTAAACAGCGAGCCGCGTTTCAGCCGCGTAGTTCCCGTTCCCGTGGGAATACGGGGATAAAATATAGCCTATGTCACCCGGGGATAGTGTAGCTTCACAACAGTGAAAGATTTTTTGAAATAGGTTCAGTAGTTTCGGAGCCTATTCAATGCAAACAAACAAACAATCAAATCTTTCCTCTTTATAATATTAGTATAGCTATGCTTTTAAGGCTCCTCGCGACGCGACTGGTAGACTAATAGATAATAGAGAATATCAATATATAGAAATAGATCGTCATCTGTCTGCCTTTTCCCAACTATGTTGGGGTCGGCTTCCAGTCTAACCGGTTGCAGCTGAATACCAGTATTTTACATGGAGCGACTGCCTATCTGTACTTCATAACCCAGTTACTGGGTACCACGATACCCACCTAAACTTACCCAAAGGGCAACAGAGAGGGCTATGCTCGGAGTGTCCCTACGCGATCGAATCAGAAATGAAGAGATCCGCAGGAGAACCAAGGCAACCGACATAGCCCGAAGAATTGCCAAACTTAAGTGGCAGTGGGCAGGGCACATTGCTCGCAGAACAGATGGCCGATGGTGCCGAAAGGTTCTGGAGTGGCGACCGCGTACCGGAAGACGTAGAGTGGAAAGGCCTCCCACAAGGTGGACCGATGACGATGGGAAGCACAAGACCGGTTGAAGTGGAGGAGCCTGGGGGAGGCCTATGTCCAGCAGTGGACGTCTCTTGGCTGAAATGATGACGATACCCGTTGGTAAGACTGGTTGTCAGACTTTCGGGCTTCTGACGACCAATAACGTCAGTCAAAAATCCATGAATGACAGCCGGGACCAACGGCATAACGTGCTTTTGGAGGCACGTAGGGGTCGTGGTATGTTTAGATAGGTAGGTACCCATCCATATACCAACCGCAGAAGCGTAGCTTAACGTTCAATCAACTCATACAGCTGTTATTATTTAGCCACAGGCCCCTCATTCTAATATTATAAATGTGAAAGTTAATATTTTTAGATGTTTGGATGTTTGTTATTCAAACACGCAAACACGGCCGATCGGATTTCGATGAAATTTGTCACACAGATCATTTATAACGTGGATTAACACATAGGATACTTTTTATCCCGGTAGTAGGCCAAGGGGGCGAAGCCGCTGGCAAAAAAATAATCTAAATTATATCTTAGATAATAGACAACAGTTACCTAACTGAGTATAAATCTAAGTAAAATTCTAGTCGTTTTGATTGATATATACAGAGATGTAACTTATCTAAGATACAAGTATCTGAAATACAGATACAAGATACAAAATACGTATCTTGTATCTGTATTTCAGATACTTTTTTGAAATTCATTTTGTATCTTGTATTTAAATACCTGTTATTTGGTATCTTAGTATTTTGTAGATACTATGTTTGCTAAAATACTTTTAGTAATTGATGAACAATAGCGAATGAGTGATAAACTGTTTGAAGAACTAGTTTTACTTAAGTCTCAATTAAAACCTTAAAAATATAATATTATGTTGTGTAACGTTTGCGCAATCAACGCGATTTACATGTAAAAAAAATAAACATTCATTAATAAAAATGGTTTTTTTTTTACAACAGTATCTTATCTATAAAAAGTATTCGAAAGATACGTACTTTATATCTAGTATTTCAGATACCATTACAGAAAGTTATTTGCATCTGGTATCTGAAATACTTAATTTAAAAGTATTTTGCATTTTGTATTCCAGATACTTTATTTAAGATATCTTGTACATCTCTGGATATATACCTAAATCAATCAAAACGACTAGAATTTTCGGCTAAAGACTGTTCTTCGAAACTCCTACGACACGTAGAGGTACGTATTACCTTACCTACGCCAGTGATCCAAAATTAATTGGCAATTATTTTTTTCTTGGTAATTGCCGTGTACCTATAAAAACATATTCGTAATCTGTTGTTGTTATGGGCAACGGGGGGCTCTCGTCTTATTGACAGGCACCCTGGGCTCGCCTTTTGTGCCACCCACAGAGGACGTATCGTACTTTGAGTTCTAATATGTTTTATAAATAATCGACCCCACCTAAAAAGACGGCTTAGTTAGTTAGCTTTTAGTCCACTCACACGAATTTACTCACCAGGAATGGGCCAATCTACACTTTAAAATAAAGATTATTTTTTGTAGGCAATTCGCACGAAGTTAATATGTTTGTGGGCTAATTAAAATTAACACCTTTTGATTTTTATGCAATATAATTAAGAAAAAAAAATGGATTTTCTTAACTTGATAATGAGAGAAAATCGAATTAATGTTATTATTTTATTGCATAAAATTCAAAACGTGCCATTTACCCCCAAAAGTTAATTAGGCATTTTGTTAAACAATTTTCATTACTGTTACGTTGTATTTGGAATCGATACTTAAATTCCTCTTCTGGGTATATTGAAGTTAGTATCTTCTAAGGGCTGATTTTATCCGCCTCGAGAAATTACTTTTGAAAGTGAAATGAAAAAATGGGAAAATTTCAAAAATTCGCAGGATAAGACTAGATATATTATATTAGTGGAATTCGCTCTACTTAAGTGTATTAAAGTAGGAACCTGTCTTCCAAAATTAAGTCGTAAGCACCCATCTTAACAGAAAACCGTAATAAGCGATTAAGTTGTAAACATCTTTGGATTTCGACGACGTAAAGTGGAAATTCTAAAATTATTACGATACTGCGATTTGTATTTTTTTTGCCTTCTGGTACTTAGCAGACTTTTAAGTAGAATACCAACACCTAAGTAATATTTAGCCTGACAAACATGTCGTGAGTTCAGGGGCTTTACTTTGTGATTTTAATTTCATCACATGACATGACATGTCCTCGAACCACTAAATTCGATGACGTGACATCTACCAACCCGCACTGGGCCCGTGTGGTGTATTATGGCCCACTCCCTCTCCTAGAGAGGAGGCGTGTGTCCCAGCAGTGGGAACATTATAGGCTGATTTTTAACAAGTAGTACTTACCCAGAGCATGCTTCCCATAATTATGTTTGCAAACAAAGGAAATTACGCCCGGCAACAAGTGAGCTATTACGTAACTTCCACTGTGCCTACCCTTCAGGCAATCCTGAAGAGTACTCTTCATTAAGAAGGGGTGTTTATTCTTACTTAGGCGGAAAAAAAACATACGACTTTCCAAAAAAAAAAATTGCGAGTTCTGGTAACAATTTTTTTTTTACAACGGAATTATGAACCTCCTCTTTTTTTAAATCAGTCTAAAACAAGAAAAACTTACATTTCTTTCGTAAGTATCAAAATCTATTAAGTCGTTTTGAGAACAAAGAAAACCGCCCTAGTTGCCATGGTTTGATTTCAAATGTCTTTTTTTTCTGTTGTCACATTTAGACAGACTTAAGGTGACTTCAGCCTAAATTTGTACTGATACAAATAATTTAAAGTCGTTCTTTGAAAGACAAAGGAATTCTGCCTTGCTTCATGTTTGCATCGAAAAGTCGCAATAATATAAAATCCTTGAAAAATGCATAACCCGGTGTTATAAATAATGTAACTCATACAAAAAAATCTCTAAACATCATAGTTTTAAAGTTTTGAGAACAAAGGAACTGCCCAAAGCACCGGGTTTTGGCAATTTTGGTTTTTTTTTTTGTCACCATGTCTTTTGAGAAGGCTAATGAGGAAAACTACACCATTATTTTCCCAGAAAATCTACTAAAACTCATACTTTTGCAGACAAAGAAACTCATGTTAACCTCTAAAAGAAACCAAGATTTCAATTTTTACTACCAATCTTCCTGAATATTATGGGGGACGCATATTGCGACCAGAAAACAGTGTACAGAACCGAAATTTATGTATTTTCTAAACATTATAATTAGGGAGATTTGAGAACAAAGAGAATCGCCCTACCTACTTGGCTTGGTGGGATTTAATATTTTTCATTTTTTTTAAATCACCACATTTTGGCAGACCGTATGTGACGTTACCTTAATTTATTAATAATATTAAGAAAAAATCGCCTTACTTAGGGATTTCTGAGAACAAAGGTTCCGCCCAAAATCGTAGGGCTTGGGTTTTCCTTGATTTTCGAATTGTTTGCGTGTTCACGACATATTAGGAGGGAAATAATAACAATGAGATCAATTTAAGCTCTGAAAAATTTCAAAATTATAGACTTGCAGACAAAGGAAATCAAGCTTTGGACAGCTACAGTACTTAATTGATGCTAGATTTTAATATGAGGTCTGGCAATCCTTTAGAAATTGACAGGCGATGCATATCGAGCTAGAAAAACTCATTAGAAACTATATTATTTCCTAACTCTTATAGTTTGTAAGTTTTGAGAAAAAAGAAAACTTTCAATATTTTCATGGTGTATAAATTTTCTATACTGCCTTCATTCAGATTACGACTTTTAGCTCTCATACGGCAATCGCATAAGTGTAACTGGATTTCTAAGGTCTAATTTTGACCCAAAATTTGGTGAAAAATTTACAATTCTGAAGAAGTTTTGAGAACAAAGAAAACACCCAATATTTTCATGGTTTATTAATGTTCAATACTGCCTTCAGAATATAACTTTTAGCTCTTACGGCACCCGGTTAAGTGTAACTGGACTTCTAAGGTCTAATTTTGACCCAAAATTTGGTAAAAAATTTACAATTCTACAGACAAAGGAAATCGTTCATGTCGTTTTAACTTACAAATACTGCCTTTCAGAATTAAACTTTTAGTTCTCATGACATCCGAGGCAGGCAATAAGGCCTTCTAAGCCCTAATTTTGACCCTAAACTCGATAAAAATTGAAGTTTTGAACACAAAGGAAATCCCGGGCGAGGTGGGCTGCGTACTTTGAGTCCTTAAATAGCTAATCGATTCGGTTTGCAACTGCGCACTGGGTGCAGACTGCAGGTTTTTTGTCCTAGATAAAGCTAGGTATTATGTCATGCGCACTAGTGCTACTAATATCGATCGATTGGCCCGAATAGCCGATGTCCTAGCGTCGCCGGGCGCCCAACCCTCGAAATGCGCCGAATGCATTTCCCGAGCAGAAGGTGGGTGGAAAATTTTCCGTGATAATATTTATAAAAATTCTGTATTTTTTTTTCTTTTTGTTAGTTTAACCATTAATTTGTTATACGAGAGGCTTGTAAAAATATTAATTGGGAAGTTTATTTTTTAAAAAGACATCCAAAACTTTGTTTTTTATTTAGTGGTATTTTATATTGGTTGGCAATTTTGTACTTTTTTTCATACAATAAATTGAACCACGTAAAAAAATGAGCGATGAAAAATGCTACAGATTTCTTCTTCATGTTTTGCCGCGGGGGATTTGGGTCTTACCTTCCGTGTTTGTATTACCTACTTATTCATTGTGGTTTTGATAACAGAGGTAGGTACTTACAACATGTAGATGTCGAACCCCTAGAAGTGTGTGGTAGTGTGATAGTCATAGCTTAAGGTGTGTTGATGTAAATTGTTCCATTTATATGCCAAATAACAACTTAAATACTTGAATAACTACATACAGGGTGCCCGGTAATTAATGGATAACCTTGAAAAGGTTTATGGTAGAACTAATCCCCCAAATTCTTTGGCTGCGACCGCGCGTGCTAGTGGGACGAAAGCGTGGATCCAACGGGAATACACGAAAATCATAACCCTCGTTTTTGCTTCGCCGTAGTCGGGTAAAAAACGAACACAAACCCTTGTCTCAATCGGCCTGTATCTATTTAAAATCTACACCAGGTTACGTTAACTATTTCAGGGGCCTCTGCGCATGCAACAACACCTTGGCATCAGCTAATTACACGTAAGGTTTCAACAGTTACCGTTTTCTAAGGGAAGTTGCCCAAGCTCGGTCGGCGGCTGATATTCGATCGCGGCTCGATTGTGGTTACGCTCCTATTGTGATATACGATGGGCACACGTCCACTGACCACCGTTGAGTCAAAACTTCACTTATACAGGGTGTTTGGCAGAACGTTGAACATACGAAAATGGTGGGTAGGTGGGGTCATCTGCTACTTACTCAGCCCTAATTTATTTGGCCCTGGCCGACTGGGTATTTAAAAAAAAAAAAAAAGTTTTTTTCTTGTTTCACCACTTTCCTAACTTTAAAGTGTATTTTTTTATTAAAAATGGGCAATAAAACAGGCAATTTTTTTTTTTTTTAATCTTTGATGTTGGCAGATTCTTATAAAATTATTGCTTTGTTCAGATGTTAGCTAGAAAAAAAGTTATGAGTCCTCAAACTTACAGAAAGATGTAAAAAATACTTGAATGTTAATTTCAACTTGCATTTAAAAAAAAAACAAAAAATGATTGAGGAGTTCCAATTCTAGCAAAACATCCCTAGTGTGTGAGCTTTCTAATGGTATGTAATTTGCTTTTATAAAAAAAAAACTTTAAGAGTTATTTCATAATTTTATCAAGTAGGAAATTTTTGACTAAACTCTACCTTTACGGAAAGTTAAATGTTTTGCGAAATTTAATACTGCAAAGTTGGTAAAAATTAAATGATCGATTGAAATTATGCTGTACCAGTTAGGTGCGTTAATGAAACAATTAAATAATTTTAAATAATTTATTTAAATAATAAATCATAGATGTTCAAATTGACGCCCTTCATTCGCAATACAGGTGCGGCATCTACGTCTGATTTCTACAGTTGTTGTGCGCAGCAGCATCTCCTGTCGCATAACTTCGAAAGCAGCATTAATTCGATTTATCAAATCTTCCCGACTTTCTACTTCTGTAGTGTAAACTAGTTCCTTTGCCCTTCCCCACACGTGAAAATCGAGCGGAGTGAGGTCGGGCGATCGCGGAGGCCAGGGAATTGGTCCTCCCCTGCCAATCCACGAATTTGGGAAACAATTATCCAAATGCTCACGTACAACTAGACTAAAGTGAGCTGGGCAACCATCGTGTTGAAAGACAATAGGCCTGTTTATGTCTACTTGGAACACTTCTTCCACTAATGGTGGTAAATCATTTATCAAAAAATCCAAGTAGTTGTTCGCGTTGATGTTGTCGGGCAAATAATGAGGCCCTATTAGCTTATCGCCAATCACTCCTGCCCAGACATTCACACTGAATCTCCTCTGGAAGCCTCTTTGTCTCTTCACGTGTGGGTTTTGATTTTTAAGTGCCCAATGGTGAATATTGTGATAATTGACAATCCCTTCTTTGTCAAATTTGGACTCGTCTGTCCACAAAATACTTTTTAAAAAGTTAACGTCGTCCACATCGGTATGCAGCAAATGGCGACAAAATTGCACACGTCTCCCAAAATCACTGTCATCGAGACCTAGAACAAACAAAACATGTCTAAGAATTGATTTCAATACTGAATCTTTTCTTCCTCCGAGTTCAAACTCTACAATTATCCAAATTTTTCATCTTCAATTTTTAAGTACACTAATTGGCTTTATGGCTTAGCCATAAAGACGTAAGACCAAATTCACAAAAGGGCGTGCGACTTTCCAATTTTGTTCTAAAAAGGACCCATAAGTGCTGGCAAGTTTACCTACGCTGACCACCTGCGCAAACCGAATCCGAAATCCGAATCCTGTAAGCGCTGGCCGCCTGATTGTTACGTGAATGCGGCCGAATAGGAATAGTTTATTGAATTTAATTTGAAATTAGAATTGAATGCGCTAAAAACAACATGAGGCAAAACAACTAATAAAGAAAGTGACGAAATCAAGGTTAAATGGAACGATCAATTGAACTGTCTCATAATTTACTACATTCCACAAAATCGTATCAGATGCAGTGCATAAACGGCTTAATCTTACCTTGCACTGGAGTGTAGTGAAAAGCATGTCTACCATCTTGCCGGAGAACAGACCACACTTTCCATATGCTTAAGCCAAGTATTGAAGCTATCTGTCTAATGCTTTTGGTAGGATCCGCGTCAAACTCGGCAAGAACTTGTTCGTCAATGGTAGCATCGGGTCGTGCTGCGTTCACTCGTGGTTCTTGTAAGTTCAGGTTACCGGTTTGTCGTAAACGTCGGTAAGTACTCGCAAACGTCTGATGACTGGGTACTCGGCGGTTGGGATAACGCTCTTGATAAATTCTTCGCGCTTCACGCGAATTTGTATTAGCGCTTCCATACGCTAACAACATGTCCGCGTATTCCTCACTGGTAAAAGCAGCCATTTCTTTACCAATAACAACAGGTAACAGTAATAACAAAAAACTTAACAAACTTAAACTTAACTAGTGATAACAATAAAAGAAAACGAAGTGAACAAAAACAAACGTAAGCGTAACGGGCACGTGAGATCGCAGAGGCAGTTAAGTCTCGACTGAATAAAAGAAAAGAATTCATTCTGAGGCGTCACGGTGCCACGAGAGCGAAAGAGAGCAAAAATACGCTATGACTGCGCAAGAGTGAAACAAAATTTCTACCTGCTTTGTGTAACCATCTCAAGGGAATAGTGAATGTCAATTTGCACCACTGCTACTGGCAAGCCGTCGATCCATAATTTTTACCAACTTTGCAGTATTAAATTTCGCAAAACATTTAACTTTCCGTAAAGGTAGAGTTTCGTCAAAAATTTCCTGCTTGATAAAATTATGAAATAACTCTTAAAGTTTTTTTTTTATAAAAGCAAATTACATACCATTAGAAAGCTCACACACTAGGGATGTTTTGCTAGAATTGGAACTCCTCAATCATTTTTTGTTTTTTTTAAAATGCAAGTTGAAATTAACATTCAAGTATTTTTTACATCTTTCTGTAAGTTTGAGGACTCATAACTTTTTTTCTAGCTAACATCTGAACAAAGCAATAATTTTATAAGAATCTGCCAACATCAAAGATTAAAAAAAAAAATTGCCTGTTTTATTGCCCATTTTTAATAAAAAAAATACAGTTTAAAGTTAGGAAAGTGGTGAAACAAGAAAAAAACTTTTTTTTTTTTTAAAAAATACCCAGTCGGCCAGGGCCAAATAAATTAGGGCTGAGTAAGTAGCAGATGACCCCACCTACCCACCATTTTCGTATGTTCAACGTTCTGCCAAACACCCTGTAGAACCCTATTCAAAAAAGGAGATTCTTAATTCTGTTGCATTTTTTAATGTTCATGTTACCTCAGAACTCTGTCATTTATAAACCGATTTGAAAAATTTAAAACTTCCTTGGTTTGAAAGCGTGTGCTTACCAAGTGCTCCCATATATAAATTTGGTCATGTTCTGATTAGTGGTTTTAGTTAGCTTCAATAATGCGTGTTTTTTTCGACTTAGTTATTGTTGATGATGTTATAATAATTTCCTCAAACATGGTCTCCACCTCATTGTCGGGGTATGACGAGGTGGGGGTGTAAACCTGTACGACCTTCAACGAATATCTTGCGGATATTCTCCGAATAAGGAACGCCACCCTGGTCGACACACTCACGATCTTCACCACGTTGCTCGCAAGGGACTTATGGACGATAAACCTGACACCACCTTGGGACTGGTGGTCGCCCTACCGGAAATAGAGGAAATTTCCGGATTTAAGGATTATCGAGTCTCGACGGACCGAAGAGTATACATCCCCATCGTAACCAACTCAATTCTTCCTCGAGTTCGGTGATCATCTCGAGTGCACGCGTGTTGTACGTTGCCAGGTCCAATTTTCGGTGATTGTGGTAGCCGGATCTCTGCCGGGGATTTTAGCACATTTAATTTTTGAGGGGGACTTGAAATAATCGCCACGCTTGTTAGGCGGGTTGGCGATCGCGTATGGTATGTAAAAGGTATCGCAAAATGTGTAGAGAACGCAATTGCCCATACTCTAGTAACTCCTTTAGTCGCCTTTTACGACACGCTAGGGAAGAATAGTGGTATTCTTTTAGTCCGGCATCACACGGGCAAAGCACCACCAGTCAGATATCTTATTAGAACTTGTTTTGTATTTGTAATATTAATAGATTTATCTATGAGACTTTCAACTTTACTAAGGAATTCAGAAAGTCGACACTTGGTGAAAAGAGAAGTGAATGCGGCACGGCAGTAGTAGCCCCGCCAAGACGAGCCAAAATTGATTTCGTCACTGAGTGACTCATTCATTCATCAAAACCTCTAGGGCAGTTCCCGAGGTCCTAGAAAGCTGAAATTTCGTATGTACGAGTAAGCTAGGATTTGCAATTTGCATACAAACATAAAAAAGTAATCGCTAACTTTCACCCTCCAACTCCCTTAAAGGGACAGATCAGGGTCTGGATCAGTTACAGATCCAATGTAGAGCCAAGCCCCAAACTGTACAAGGCTTAACTCTGCATCCCTTACATCTTAATCAAAACGCATAGCTTGGTCGTATCATTGAACTATTGCACGACAAAACCTTAAAGATCAGTGAATTAATTTCTTACCATAAGCCCAAAAGAGTGTATATGTGCGACAGTCGAGAAACGGTCAAGCCGAACATTTTGACTAAGGATGTGTTAGGTTTGTACAGTTAAACCTAGTAAGAGTTACGGGCTTGAACTTACATTACTTAGATCTGATAACTCTTTAACAGCAAAAGCGATTTTTAAGTCATGTCAGCCTAATCTAAGTACATGTTTTTTTTGATGGGATTTTCTGTCACTAGGCGTCATTTATGATCTCTCATTAAATGACTGTGGGAAATTCAGTCGGAAGGCTGCCCCCCTAGACATACTACCCCCTACTTGGCAGAATAAAGATAGAATTGGTCATGCTACGCCTGCTGTACACTCAACAGTCTCTACATCTACAGCAGGCTTAGCATGAGAACCGGAGAGAAGCGTTTTGTCGACGAAAGAGTAGACAAAAAATGACGTTTCCGTGTAGACAGTTGGCAGTTTTTCACCAAGAAATGTAGACAAATGATTTCTATTCTACGGTAGAGTAGAAATAGATAACGAAAACGCTAAGCCTGCTGCAGTGTTATTTACTGCCATTATTCCGTATTTCCAACAAAGAAGCTTGAACTACAATCCGGAAAAAAAAACTCTTCAAAGCTCTTTGTTGCACCGAGCATTGAAAATCCAACAGCGTGAATCTCAGCACGTCTAAAAACACACTTCGATCGTCAAATCCCGGCGCTAAGCAGTGCCACGAAGATCCCGCGGCGATTTTATTACGTCCGTATATACGTCGACTATAAATATTAAGTCAAACCTACCTATACTCAGCCTGGGGTGCGGGTTGTTCGAAAGAGGCACAGGCAACTGAAGGAACACGGGTGGGTTTTAGTCAGTAAAAGTCTGACAAGGGCGTGTCTGCTCCACCCAGAGCGGGAGAAGTTATTTGATGATAAAGCCTACCATATTTGTATGCGTTCAAGACAGCGCATAGTGATACAACAGTCATTTTATAACATATTGATGGCTTCGAACCGGGACGTCACGCGCCGGCGCCGTCACCCACGTAAAATTTTGGCCCCCCGACCCGCCGCGTCACATCCCATCAGCCAGCGCCTGCCCTATTCCTGCGTATTCACGTAGGTAGCGTTCTTTCCGACTTTTTTTTTTGTTACGTGTACGAGGGTCGTAGCGTGATGTTAAATAGCGGACCTTTATCAAGAATCGGACTATTAAGTGCGACGAATTTTTCTAATCTGACTTACTTACAAATAAAGTACCTCTTTACAAGATTAGGATATAGATGTTTTACATTTGACCGATGTGTCAGACATAAACGTGACACAAATAAATAAATTTTAATTTGAAAGTATTTTTTGATCAGGCGACCTCTGAATTAGTTTTGTCTTAGAGGTTTTTTTATTTATAATTTTATTCTCAGGTCAAAGTCAAAGTCAAAGCATTTATTTCAAATAGGCACTTAAACGGCACTTTTGAACGTCAACATTTACATTAAAATAGAATTGATTCTAGTCGCCCCTTCCAAAATGTAGTTTCGTATGGAGAAGAATGGGCAAGAAACTTTAAAATGTTTCAAGTACAATATTTAACATAGTACATTCACTATATGATTATGTGTGAAAACGATGCACCCAGAATAAAATTACCATACCAAAATAGGTAAACAGAATCAAATTGAAGCAATACAGATAAATTAATTCTGTGATAGATACTTGGTGTTCACACATTTACAAACATTGTAAAAGTAAGTATAGGTACGATTTTCCTACAATATTAACAAGTAATGAGTCAGTGTGTGAGTTAAAGTAATCACTGAGTGTAAATCAATGCCATAAATATAATTAATTATACAATTCAATTAGCAACCAGTTTGATTTTCAGGTTGTTTTTTCAGGTATTTTGTGCACGCTGAAATGAGTAAGTAAACAAAAATATATGGAACTATTTATATTAAAAATGTTTTATGTACCATATTTAATGCAAAATAGAATAGAATAATTCATTAGATATCAAGTTTCACAAAATCCATCGTATATTTTGTTTTTGTTCCAAAATTTATAACTGGTACAATTTTGTTTATTTCACACTTTAATGCAGACTGCCCATGATTTGCACGTTGTAAAAATAAAATAATCTACTTAAACTGGCAGTCGTTACCCCAATGACCTTACGAATTCTTACTCGGCTGTTTACGTGCCACGAAGTGTATCCAAACACATTAAACCGAGTCTAGTTCTCTGCTCAGATAGTGAAAGTAGCCATGAGGCTACCACGTACCGGGTCACTCTACAACTGTTTCAGATACGTAAATATTTGCCTACAGGCCAAATCTATTCTGTAAAAGTCACACAAAATCCGTGATTTAAAACCCATTTTAAATTTGTTTAAAACCACGACCACGTGGTCCGTACTTTGATTAAATATTAATTTAAAATGAAGTTAACAACGCTAATAGAAATCATTCACAATTTTTATTATTAATGTGAAGTTTTAATTACATTTATACATCTTTTTTTTAGAATTGGACAGACTGAAAATAATCTTGATAAGTTTGTATATTATTAAAACAAGATTTAAGAATAAAGTATCAATAAAAAAATTGCCTGATCAGGGTTTTACTCAGCCACAGCATATTTTGAGAATGTGTATAACTTTTCACATAAATTGCCCTTGATATTGTATAAGGGAGTAGGTTTGGTCTAGATCACTTCGAGTGCAGCCTCAGTACCTACGTTCTATAAAAAAATATAAAAAATAACTGCTAAGTGGTTTTAAACCGAAGAAAACGGTTTATAACCAAATAGTTTAAAACGTTTACCGTCTTATTACAAAAAGCGATCTTACTTTAGTTCTAATCTAAAGCTCTGAGCCACTTTTTGCATTTCCAATAATATTTCAATTTAGGGAATTTTCTTAATACAAAAATGACAACTTGTACTGAGCCAGTATTGTAAAAAGAAGTGCATTTCTATACATATTTGGTTGTTAATTAAAAAACCACCCATTGTCAGAAGCAAACTGTGGGAAGAGAAATATCCACCACCTTTGGATTTTGTTAAAGCCCAAAGACATGTGCCTCCCGGGCGTGATCTGCAGTGGCCTTTATGGAAAGCTCGCAAACGATTGCGTACACAAGTAGGCCGCTGCAGACACAATTTGTGATAGTGGGGAAATGCACCGCACTGGCACTGGGTTTTGGATGAGACAGTAGACTCATCCAACACCCAGTGCGAGTGCGGTGCTTCTGATCAGACCATGCCCGACCAGACCTAAATGCCCGGTCACCTGCACCTTGGATGACCTAAATAATACTACTGATGCCACAATACCTACATTCTAGACCCATACAAAAAAAAAAGCATACCTACAATTTGACCATGTGCACTTTTCTATGAAACAGCTGATTTTTTTTGTAAAACCGACGAAAAATTTCTTCCCTGGGAGGTCCAGAATGGTATGCTGAATTCATGGTTAAAGTTTGCGCACTGAATAAAAACTTTTCTTGTATATATTAAAAAAAAGTGTACGAGTACCATTGGCACGAAAAGAAGAAGACATATGCTGGCTTGATGGTTTAAACCTTATCTAAATAAAAGCCTTGTTTTGTCATAAGGGAGTTAAAGAACACTTTGCATCTATAGTCGAGTACCACAGCGTATGCAATAGGAATTCTCAAATTCCTATAAATATTACGCCATCGACATAGGAAACGAAACGCCAACAACACTTAATTTTTTGTAGCCATCAGCCATAAGGCATTCGATTAGGGGGGGGGGAGGGGATAGGCGACAAAAAACACATTCTTGCTCATATAGTCTGACACACTGGGTTACGATAATAATCGAACCTTTTTCTTTCATCATGACCGTGCCATCGTTTTTTGTATACAAGAATGTTAGAAATGTAACTTTTTAGAAGGAATTTCGATTGTGACTTCTGCTTGCAGCTTTCTGGAATTTCTTATTCCACAACTCCCCCTGTCAAATCGCATCGTTTACCTGCGCTATAGCTTCATTTTCGCTTAGCATTCTTTGAGATTTTTTGTTCTAGCGTGATGTTGAGTAGCCTACAAGCCTACCTCGAAAATTGTGCTATCAAATGCAAAAAGATATTTTATTAAACCCGACTGTTATTTCCAGAGGTAACCGAGCTTAGACAAACAAAAAAAAACATACTAACTCTTCAGCTTTATTATTAGTACGTGTATAGATTACGGATCACCAATTAGTTCTATTTTCCTTTTTTAAACGCACTCCGCGATAAAAAAAAAATGACTATGGCGGCACGTTTGGGAGTTCTTCTCCATAGAGATCTACGTTTTGGAATGGGCAATTAGCTTCAACTTTCAATGCATATAAATGGTTTAATTGAAATAAATGCTTGAGTTGAGTTTGAGTTTCATTACTGGCAACTAAAGTTAAAAATCAAACGAAATAAAACAAAATAACCTTTTTTTTAGTAATAAACAAACATTATGTAATAAACGAAATTCGATTATCATGTGGGTTTAAAGCCTGCACAAAATAGGTCGCCGCGGCGGAGGGAGGTCCTAATCTAGACCGCAGTCCGCCATTTGGTGACTCCTGATATAGATAGATATGCCAGGCTATGAAACGCAGCACGACAAAATTGTATTGACTTAAAAATACCAGCCTATTAAAGTCTCATTGCCTCTTATCTCCAAAAGGCTCTTATTCATACAGAGAAGACACGAGCATTGATCGCCACGGTTGCTCAAGACGGGTCGGCGATTTTAAACTTATATTCACTATAACTCTAGAAGGGGCAATTCTCGTAATTCCAAGAACGTTCACAGTCTGCACCATAATTGCGTAGCTCACGATCAGTCTTAATCTGTTTCGTTTTGACAGTTCAACAATATTCATTGCGTTATTTACGTTGTTGAGCAGACACATTTTTCCAACATATGAAGCAATGGATAAGCAATGTTTCAAAATGATTCAGATTATGATTAATCGTGCATTACGCGATTAGGGTGTTGATCTCAGTCTCAATTTGTCAAAAAGACCTCGAATTTCCATACATTTTTGACAAGTTTTTGACATTCCGACTAGTCGCAGTCTCATCTCAGCGGCAAGCAAATGTCAAAAATTTATGAACAATCGAGGCATTTTTGACAGATTGACTCAGAGATCAGACTGTGAACGTTCTTAAAATTACGAGAATTGCCCCCGTGGTTTCCGCACATTTTTTTGCTTCACCGGTGTCAGTAATATCCAAGATAAACTCCAAAGTATAAATTGACGAGAGCAGTGTGAAATCCAGTGGTAACAGCCCAAAACTATCGAGTTGTAGGAAAAATTTACTGTTCCACTCATTTTGACCGCGTTGGTATTGCTTTCTTTGTAGGAAACAAATGTTTAAAAATAAACCGTGTATTATAAAGGGACCATTCGACATGTAGTCCCAAAATTTTCGAACTCCCGAAATTATTCGGTTACAACGGGTCAGTTGTCTCCACCGGAAGCGAGGGTGTTGTGCACATCCGGCGCAGGCGCAAGACACTTGGGGAGGACGACAGTTATGTCACCGAATCATGCAAGTGTATATAATATTAAGCACAGTTTAGGGCTCCGCAGTCAAGCAAGGAACCCTTTTAGTTGTTTTAATACATTGTCATGCATGTTTGAAATATTAAACGCTTAGAAAAATGAGAACTAAACGTTTCCTACACTGAAATAAAAAAAATTATGCATAAAAAAGTAATAGCTACTTGTATGAGATTTCTCTACAAATACCATAAGTAAAATATCCTAACAAAAAAGAAATCCGGAAAAAAATAAAAATTACAAAAAAAAATGGTTTCTGAAATGATTAAAACCGATTTTTTAAACTAATATTTCAAGTGAATGTAATAAATTCAAATCATCAATTTTACTGCTTTTTTATTGCGTTTTATCATGTACTTTAAAAAAATTAAAAATAAACTTAATAATCCAACTAATAACTTATGTAAGTATAAGTAATAAGTTAAATTATTAAGTACCTGTAAGTAGTTTCTACAATTTTCTTTTTCCGACAGACCATCGAGACTCGATTTATGTCACGTAGAAATGATATCCCAGTATGCATAAATACAAATACAAAACTTCAGAGATCACTGGTTGTGATAAATAAACATGATTAAAAAAAAAGATTACGTAAACTCTAACTTCGAGTGACTACCGCTGATTACGGGGTCAACAGCCGCGGGTCGTGTAGTTACTAGAAAATATAAGTTTTGAAAATGTATATTTTTTGTCTTGTAGTGTTTAGATATGCACACTAATCACGTCTTTGACCCTGTACCTATTGGTTAAGTCACCACGAAATTGTCTTTTAAAATTCGGTTCAAAAGACACAACACTACAAAAAATAAGATAAATGCAACGAATGTGTAACTGTCAACCGGGAAATATTAGTTAGCGTAGTGCTAAACGGTGACGGGGTGACATGTCCACAGTTACTTACACACACTCCGATAGCGTCATGCTCTAGTTATGGAGACGTAAGGTTAGAAGATAGCAGTCACATTCAAACAAGCTGGTAACTCTAGTATCTAAAGGAACTGTAGGTAACCCCTTTATATAGCTCTAGCAAAGGGGAATATTCCAAAACAAGTATACATAAAAAACCAACCGCCTTGCAAAAGCACGATTCTGAACATACGAAACTTAAAAATAACATCACGCTGTGTTTCCCCGAAGGGTTAGGCAGAGTTACAGTACACCCACATTGACAGTTATGTTTAAGTTTCATGTAAAAGGGGTGAGTCTATTGCCATCATCATCGTCATCATCTTTTCAGCCGAAAGACGTCCATAGCTGGACAAAATCTTCCCGCAGACTCCTCCACTTCGACCGGTCTTGTGCTTCCCACATCCAGCGGATTCCCACGGCCTTCACAAGGTCATCGGTCCACCTTTTGGGAGGTCTTCCCACTCTACGTCTACCGGTATACGGTCGCCACTCCAGAACCTTCCGGCCCCATCGGCCATCTGTTCTGCGAGCAATGTGCCCTGCCCCCTGCCACTTAAGTTTGGCAATTCTTCGGGCTATGTCGGTTACCTTGGTTCTCATTTGTTCTTCTATTCTAATGCCATCAACAGGGCCATTAATCCTCGCTGCTGCTGCATTTCAGATAAAAAAATCCAACAAAACATTGCCCGACCAGCGGAGTAATTGGTTTTACGCAATAAAAAAATACAAACATTAGAATGGCTTTCATTGATAGTTCAACAACATTCATTGCGATATTTACATTGGAGAGCAGAAAAAATTTCCAAACATATCAAACAATGGATTTCTGATTATTAGTATTTTACGCAATTAGGGTCCTAGGAATCGAACCCTTATGGTCAGCAGTAGTGCTTGCGACCGCTAGAACAACGAGGTAGTCAAAAAGAATGTACAGTGGGCTGCATTAATTGGGTACCCCAGTTGTATTCAAATTTTAATACAACTGGGGTACCCAATTGATGCAGCCCACTGTACCTTAACTGTAACTTAATCAAATATAATTTAATAACTTTGTTTTATTTTTGTACTGAAATGATAGCAACTTACCGAACACTAATCCGTACTAATTACATAGTATAAAGGACCATGGGGGATTTTGTATGAACCCCGTCCCCACCCTACAACAGTCATGGGATACGCGTCAATTTGTTCATTGGGACCCAAAAAAGCCTAAAGTACCTGCATTAGTTGCAAAAACTATTGGGTTTATTTATAATGAAAAAAAAATTCTTTTCCGCAAAAATATATTAATTTTTAAAGAAAAATCATTTTTTCCACAAACAAAAAAGCATATTTAGATAGATAGATAGACGACATAAGGAAAATTGGAGGAGCTACCTGGTCCAGAAAAGCTAGAGACAAGAATGAGTCGAAACAGCTGGAAGAGGCCTATACAGGGCACGCTGATCTCTTAACCGGAAAACCCGATGTGTTACATTTACGTTTTTTCATACTATTAGAATAAACTTGTGTTTAGTTCTTCAGCAATAAATGCTTAATAAAAAAAAGGGAAAAATACAATCGGTTGCTATAAAAACCGTTACCTTATATGAAAACAGTATTAAGACCGCCATATTCTAATCCTTTTTATTGCATACTAAGTAAATGAGTGAAAAAATATATTTAAAACAATATATTATAAAACCTAAACCCCACGTATTTGAAAGATGTCGCCATAGTAAAAAAAAATCTACTACTAATAACTAGACGCGTCAAATGACACTTATTTAAAATCTGTTGGATGGTGGGGACGTTTCTTCTCATCATCCTTTGAAAATTTTATTATTACAGAGAGCCCTGGCACCCATAACACAAGTTTAATCTTTGGGTGCCGGACGTAAAAATCAGTGATTTATGCAATTAAAAAAAAAACAATATTGTCATAGTACTAACCTATCGCCTCTGTATAAATTGTAAATTTGGAAATAAAGTTTATTCTATTCTATTCTAACTAAATATTAAAAACCAATTTTAAGAAAATATTAAAAAACAGCCGCACGGGTCGATCATTCAGGTTAAGCAATGCTTGCCGCGGTTGGTCAGTGGATAGGTGACCATCTTTACATACCAAGACGCCTTGGTGCCTCGGAAAGTTTGACAACCAGTCTTACCAAGGGGTATCGTGTTACCCAATAACTGGGTTGTGGAGGTCAGATAGGCAGTCGCTCCATGTAAAATACTGGTATTCAGCTGCATCTGGTTAGACTGGAAGCCGACCCCGACATCGTTGGAAGAAGGCTGGGCAGATGATGATGACTCCACAATTAAATTACTTAAATGATAAAAATTACATAATTATTGACAGTTTACCGACAATTCTGAACTCATGCGCATAACTTATACCCATTTTGTCACGGCTCAAAGCGGCCTAATAAACGGTTATTATCATTCGCGTCTTGTAAATCTAGTTGCTCAACGATGACGCGTGCGCATGTAGCGGGAGATTTCTTGTTCGGATCTACATAATGGAGCAAAACAAGGTAACATGGAAGAAGGGAACTGTGTTAGAAGTGTTTTTGCAAGTTGTTATTCAATATCTGTGTTAAGAGCATCATTTAAGGGAAATCTAGTCTCGGGCTCAAAGTTCCTGGTGGGCCTGACTAAAAAGCACACTGTCTCACCAGGCATCGTGTCCGACAAAGGTAGTATTGTGATGAGCAGTTAGACACTAGTCTATGCGCACAACGTTATTGAGTGAGATGCAAGACCGTAAAAAGGAAAACAAGCGCGTAAAAAATTAAGAAAAGTCCTTCGGAAGATCGGGTTTTCTGAAAAAATCACTGCATAAATCATAAAGTTTATTGAACTTTTCGATAATTGAGCTTTGTCGGTAGCGACTTGGTTTTGGAGATTTTACACATCTTTTATTACTTAAACACGCCCAAATTTAGGTTAAATTAGCAAGAAAAACAAATCTTTGCTGGCTCATAACTTTTTAATGGCTTGTTTGTTTAGTATTCTGTTTCCACACCGACAATATTAATAATGAGACAAAACCACACTGTTTCCCGAAGTTTGTATAAAAAAAAAATTCAACTAGATTCACCTTAATTGTTAATATTGAAAAGCTCTTTTGACTGCCTTGTTGGTCTAGTGGTTGCAAGCGGTACTGGTGAGTATTAGGTCCCAGGTTCGATTCCCACGTCGAGCAAAGTATTAATGGGGTTTTCTATCTGGTTTTGATGGATGGCAATCGAAACTTAAACATAACTGTCGAAATGTGGGTGTACATGTTACACCTCAGCCCATAGCTTCGTTGAAACAAGTCGTGGAGTTATGTTATTAAAAAAGATAACTTAGAAAAGGTAATTTTGCATAATCAGCCTATAATGTTCCCACTGCTGGGACTCAAGCTTTCTCTATGTATGAGGGAGTGGGCCATAAACCACCACATAAGCCCCGTGCTGGATCCCACATGTCTTTTTTTTTTGGTCCTAACACATGCCCCGGTTTCTACAAGATGTTTTTTTAAAATCATCGTTTTGAAAGCAGTGATGAAATTAAATACGCAATGTGAAGTGCCTGCCCGGGTTCAAATTCACGACCTACCTACTCGTAACTCAGGCCCGAAACCACTACTTATGAAACGTATTATAAGCATTTGCAGCAATAAAAGTTAATGTGATAAGAAAAGGAATAGTTTTAAAAGAGTAACCATGTATGTTCTTGCCGGCTCTTCTCAATAGGAAACGATCAATTGAAACGTGCATTTAGCTTCTGACGTTTCATAAGTGCCCATGCCATGTAGGTTTAAGTGATTTAAGGCCCTGGTAACTTTAGATATTGTCGTTCGATAATAGTTCTTTTTGCAATACGATACGGGTTAAAATCTATTGTAATAAATTCTAATAATAAATGAGCAAGCATTGTCGTAAAAAGGCAAATAAAATCGTATAAAATTATATATTAACTATTTAATAATAAATAATCCATCACTGCACGCAGTTTGGCATTTGGAATTTTATGGTATATTTTTAATTATATTTGTTATTGAAGGGATAAACTGGTTTTAAAGATAACTTAGACGTGACTTTGATGATTTTTTAATGCATTAAAATATGTTTAATTATGTTTTGAGTTCCATCACTTTATGAAAAACAGACTATTAGATAATTATTTACGGATAAAGAGATACACTTGTTTAAAAAACTACCTTTTTGATAGTTTTCAAGAAATCACTAATTGTCTGCTGTCAGAAATTCTGACAGCAGACTATTAGTGTTTTATTTTTTCTGTGGAGGTCAGAAATGCAGTCGCTCCATGTAAAATACTGGTATTTCGCTGGGAATAGGCACAGCAGATGAGGTTTATAGACCCTGAACATATCATGAAAGGTTTTTTTTTTTTCAAATATGTATTGGGCATAACAGAGTTCGACGCATGGGACAACTCTGAGCCCAGTTGTAGAATAGCGATATATATCTTCTGACCTATGAATATGTCCAAAGAGAAAACATTCAAGCATACGAGTTTGACTTGTAAATCAGGATATGGTAAGATTCAATTTTGACTGACAAAATTATGTACGTAATCTATGGTCACTGATTTTATGACCTCCTACTTCTATCCTGATTGACTTTAACATCATTTGCTGCCTTTATCCCAATTTATTTGTGGTCGGCGCAGTTTTTTTTTAAACGCTCTTATTAGCTTCAAACGCATGTTAGTATGTGCCTATGTAACGGAAACATTGAACATGATTTTGATCTTCTTCAAAACGTCGGATTAAATCGAAATTTTGCATAGTTATCAAGGATCGATAACAATTCAATAATTTCAAAAATATATATGTATATAAAAAACTGTAAAATCACGCTTTTGTAGTTTGCAGAACTAAAAAATAGAAAATAAAATAATAGTTTATAAAACTAAAAAAACACGCTTTAAAAATCAAATTTGTTTGATTTTTGAAGCGTGTTTTTTAGTTTTTTAAACTATTATTAATTATTCTTCCATATTTCTCTATTAGTCGTCATCTCTGCAGTCACTCTTCCTTACCCTATCATCTTAAACATGCTGATAGACATTAATTTTCAAAAATGAATTCCCATTTTTCAACATAGGCTTTTTAATAATAAGTTTTTTAAATATAAAATACGTTAATTTAAAACAATTTAAACACAAACGCGATATTCTCATTTCTCTCAGACACAGTCTGAGCAATTTAAAAAGAGAGACGCGAAACAATATTTGACCTACTTTACTCGGAAACGAAAGACGGAAAGAAATCAGAGTACATCAATAAATGAAGAATTATTTTAGAACAGATGCTGATCTTTGGAACCTTGGAAAGGCCAAAGGGTCCATATAAGAAGAAAATTCTCAAAGAGACAAACATAATCTTCAAGCCTAAATACAGTGACATATTTTCAGTAAGAGCTGTGTTTTTTGATTGTGTATTTCCTTATAGGTAGTTAATTGTAAAGGGAATACCCGAATTATATTTGTCTTTTCATATTGATGTTATTAGTATATTTGCATAGTAGGAACATTTTGTACGACTTTTAATATAAAACAATATTATCAATGTTAGTTTATTTAACCACTCAATAGGCAATATCATTTAACACGCAAATTGTACTAACAGTAAGAAAATACGAGATGAAAATTGAGCCTAGCGCAATCATCGAACCCACGTCCCATGAAGTTTGAGACACAAACCGCTGACAGTCACCTGTGACAGGCATCATGGCGACCTCAATACCCATAGTAAATTAGCCCACATTCACCACCAACCGAGCGGATAACCATTGCAAATAACATCCAAATACAAACAATAGTATAACCATGAAGAACACACAAAAAAGTAGAGAAATCTCATCACAACACAACTCTTCCCAAGAAAGTAGTACACAGCTACAGCGAACACTATGGATACAAGAAGAAAGGTACAAAAAAAAACCAACCTTGAAGGAGGGACAGGATAACACAGATATACAGAACATCCATTTTGATAATTCACACTGTAATAATATTAAACACTCGCGGCGTTTTCGTGGGGCGCGCGGTCATGGCGCGTGCAGCGTGGCGGGCTGTCGGAAAGCGACTGGGCGAGCGTCGCGACAACAGGTGCGCGCGCGCACGCAGGTACTTTCTTCCCCCCTTCTCTCCTCCCGCGGAGCTTTCGCGCGCTGAATAACCGATTTCTGGCGCTCCAGGGTATTCCATACGTGTTTTGAAACACAAAATAATTGGGTTAGTAGGTGTGACTTGGTATTCTAATTACGATGGCTTAGGATTATATGGCGTTCGTCGCGGCCGGTGTATTTGTTATACAGACCTACATAGCTGTATCGGTAATTATTGGTTTGTAGGCTATTGGTGACGTCACAAGATTCGGATTTCTGACAGTGTATCACAATGTTTCAATAGGACCTGATTAGATTCATGCGCTGTACAGTGTGTTAATTTATGTTTAGTCATGTTTGGTTATTGTTATAACAGAGTGCAATTTGGTGTTTTTATTAATATTGTAACGGTATATTTATTAAAAAAAGAAAACATTTAGGTATATCTTTCTCGGTAAAATGTTTAAAAAAATGCTCTTTGTTCAAACGTATGCGTTGATGTCTTTTGTATGAAACCGCGAACGCTACGAAAATGGGTCTACGACTTTTTACAATTTTTTGGCAATAGTTTTATTTTAAGTATTGTTTTCCCAACTATGCTAGGGTCAGCTTCCAGTCTAACCGGATGCAGCTTAGTACCAGTGTTTTATATGGAGCTACTGCCTATCTGGCCTCCACATTTCACAACCCAGTTACCGGGTAAAGCGATACCCCTTGGTAAATAGATAAAAATAGAAAAAAAAAAGACGGGTTGTCAGACTTACGGGATTCTGACGACCCGTAACGACTGTCAAAGATATATAAATAAAACCAGGGTCGGTTATTTAAAAAAAATGCTGTTTCATCCATTTTGACCATTGTAGTTTTGTGTGAAAAAGCAGGTTCTTTTTAGTTTACCTACAAAAAAGGTTTACGCTACCTCTAGTATCACATGCTGAATTCTTGGTTACAGTTTCCGTGTTGATGCCTCTACAACATACACTACTAGCATAACTAGAAACAAATCCCGTTCAATACGAAAAATTACAAATGCATAAAAATCATTTGAAAAATCTAAATAAGTACATTATTTTCACAGAACAGCTACCTCATTAACCCACAAACTGTATCAAAGAAATTTCTTTAAAATAGAAACCCAATTGAAACGAGATTCGATATTAATTCACTTTCACGAGAGAATCGATTCGATAAAGTTGCGTAACTAGAGATCGTGATGGCGGCCGATTGAGCTCCTATTATTTAAAAGTGGAGTACCATCACGTTACGGTCCTCTATGTGCTATTCTAGAGGGTTTCAGGTAGACTTTTGTGCATGGCGGCTGTCGGTGGTTATTGCAACCAGGCCACCTCCCTCCGCGAGTTGATTAAAATGAGATGTTTATTTATGTAAGTAGATCTTTTACACGTGTGGCTTGTGGCTAAGTAATAACAACCACATGGGTCGATCGATAAGGTTAAGCTACGCTTGCCGCGGTTGGTTCGTGGATGGGTGACCATCTTTACATACCAAGACCCCTTGGGGCCTCGGAAAGTTTGTTAGGCCGTTGGTCCCGGCTGTTATTTGTCGATCTTTGACAGTCGTTACGGGTCGTCAGCAGTCCGAAAGTCTGACCAGTCTTACCAAGGGATATCGTATTACACAGTTACTGGGTTGTGGAGGTCAGATACGCAGTCGCTCCATGTAAAATACTGCATCCAGTTAGACTGGAAGGCGACTCCAACATAGTTGGGAATAGGTTAGGCCTAAAAATTATGCTTTTTCAAAACTAACTTTCGGTGAAAAAAAACCCACATCTGATCGTGAAAAGTACACCGTTGCAATTAATACCAATTATAGTTAAAGTCAATCGTAAATTCAATACAAAACATATGATTCTTAATTGCCTCACAGGTTGCTGCTGTATACGTACAGAACTGTGTACGCCACTTTATGTAACAGGGGGCGAGGCTATTGCCATCAACCGGGCACAAATCCGGACTCCGGGCTGCTTCTGAGAAATTCCTGATGGAAAAACTCCTTTGCCCAACCTGGGAATTAAACCCGGGACATCATGCTCTGCAGTAGAACTTGCGACCACTAAACCAACGAAGGAGTCATGCACATACATAAAAGTAAAACAGTTTATTAACAATATAAAAGAACAAATCTTACATACAAATCCCAACAGTCCTGTGATTTGTGTCTACTAATACAAGTATAATTAATTAATTACGTCTGAGATTATAAATACCTATGTACATACGTTATGCGGTTTATTTTTTTTGGGTGGTAAGTCATCAAATAACTTCTCCCGCTCTGGGTGGAGCAGGAGGGCGTGTCAGACTTTTACTGACTAAAACCCACCCGTGTTCCCTCAGTTGCCTGTGTGCCAGGGGCCGCGATATTTCTTTCGAACAACCCGTACCCTTAGCAGGCATCAGCCCTTGTGGACCCCACCAGTTCGTGCTGACATCTCTTTGAGGCTACGTTATGAGGTTGTTTGAGCTTAATTCGCACTGACCTCCGTACTAGTGAAAACAGTATTACGGCAGATCAGTCTTCCTCGTTCACATAAACCCACACACTTCCACTCAATTACTGAACTTGCATTTGACTGCTAAGGAAAACAAAGAATTATGTGTATGGCTATAAGAATACAAATACTTATTAGGTATTATTTGAGGATTTGATGACGATAATAACGATGGTTATTATAAAATATTAAAAGTATATGCAAACATTTCAGACAAAAAGTTATATGCGAGGCTCGTTTTGATGGCAAGAGAGTGCGTAAGCTAGCAAGCCATTCTAGTCAAGCCAAACTAGTCACACTGTCCTCGTAAATGTTACCGGCCAAACCCAATTTTAGGCCAAACTAGTTTGTCCTAGGCCAAGCAGACTTATCCTACGCGTGATATGTCGCAGCCAACTAGCTTAATTAGCCATTTTGTTAACAGCCTTTGGAAGTAACGCTCGCCGGCCGCTGCTGCGGCGCCGCGCGCCGCTGGCTTCGCTCGCTCGGCTCGCGCGCTTTCGTTCACAGTTCTAACCTAACCTAACCCATTTAATCGGCGTGCCCCGGCTTAATAAACCAGTTTGGCCTATGACAAACTAGTTTGGCCTGAAATCGGGTTTGGCCGGTAACTTATATACAGAACAAAACTCATTACACGCTTTATATTAGCTTCACTTGTATGTTTGTTAGTTTGTTTGTATGTTTGTATGTAACCGACTCCTTTGAGCGCGATTTTGACCCACTTTTAACGGTCAGATTTCATTGAAACTTTGTAAACTTGTCGAGGACCGATTTCAATAATTTAAAAAACAAATAGAAAATAAATAATAGTTTAAAAAACTAAAAAACACGCTTTAAAAACCAAACTAAAAAAGGAGAAAATAATTTAATTCAATTAAAAAGCGTGGGGTGCTTGACATTAATTGATTACCTATAAAAATACTTCAAAAAGCACCCCACGCTTTTTAATTGAATTAAATTATTTTCTCCTTTTTTAGTTTGGTTTTTAAAGCGTGTTTTTTAGTTTTTTAAACTATTATTTATTTTTAACTGACTTCCAATCTAACCAGATGCAGGTCAATACCAGTATTTTACATGGAGCGACTGCCAACCTGACCACCATAACCTAGTTTCTGGGTACTACGATACCCTTAGGGTAAACTGGGACCTACGTCTAAACGTGCCTTCCGAGGCACGGATCCGGCGATTCGTCTGATTTGACGCGTATTAGTGTTCGATTTTTCACAGGATTTCATACAAGTACTAGCCGACCTGTCTTAACTTATTTGTTTTAAAATATATAACAATCTAGTAGTATGGTAAATATGGTGAGAAATTCTAAATCACTCTAAGACTCATTCTAAAATTCTTTCGGTTCCTTCGCTTCCTTCGGCTCTGATAAGTACATATACGTTTAAAATAAAGTTAATCTGACGGAACATTTTATTTTATTAAATAAAACTCAGCATTTCTTAAGTTAGAGTAAGAAATACGAATTACCACAAAGGGGGTGTACCAGAGGATGGTTTTAAAATTCACTTATATTATTGAAATCATTTCGTTTTTGAAAATACTGTATCGGATTTGTATGACAGGTGGACACCAGTAGGCAGGCACGTAGAAGTCAGCAAATATAATGTAAGATAGTAATCTAAATAATTATTATCACTAACTATTCCTAGCACGTAAGACGCATAATAATATCCCGGTGAGATCTAGAACTCACTTCTCAAATGTGGCTCTTTCTGAATATAAATATCTGGAAAGGCCACATTTGAGGAATAATTACTCATTTTGTTATTTAAGTTCCAGATGAGTTATCTGCCTAGCCCAGGTTGGTTTCCAGACTGAGCGGTTAAATACCAGTATTTTATGTATGTATCTACATGGAGCGACAGCCTAGACTGGCCACCAAAACCCAGTTACTGGGTAACAAGATACCAGATGCTTTCATGTCTGAAATGAAATTTATGGCAAGAGAGGCGAATTCACTACGTAATAATAAATTAATAGTGGTCACCCAGAAATACATTATTATACAAAAATATAAGCTTTCTGCACTCCTCCAAATCTAATACCTTTAAACGAGCAATTCTTGTATATATACAGGAAAAGTTTTTATTCAGTGCGCAAACTGTAAACATGAATTCAGCTTATCATTCTAGACCCCCCAGCGCAGAAATTTTTCGTCGGTTATACAAAAATAAAACTATGCGGTCAAAATGTATGGAACATCTGATTTTTTTTTTAAACCGGCGACACATTTTATAGTTTGCGCACTGAAAATAACTTTTCATGTATATCATCCCATCTTTGGAATAGCAAGCTCAGGACTTATAATATGGTGTCAGTGTAAAGGGCGGCGAATATTATTTGCACAACTTTATTGTATTCGATTCTTTATATTACTATATTAATTTTAGAAGGATAGTATTTTTTATTTTATTGATAAGTATGTAAGTTAAAACCGGCTAGGCTTCGGCTTCTCTCTTACAAAAATTGACACCTCGCAGCTAACCTGCATATAGGCTTTTCCTGGTTACATACTTGTATTTCTCTATGCTATCTCTATTGCGCATTACGCAAATAATGTAAAACATTCGTCACATAAAATAAGGATGAATAATAAATACAAGATACCTTTTGCAGTTGGAGTAAACTTTCTGTAAAAAGCAGTGGATAATGACTTGGAAGAAGTTGGAGACTGTCCAAGGAATGTCTATGGCGTAAACGCATAGGCACGGATATTTAGATGACACTCATGTGCTTAGACTTAGAAAACTTTACGAAGTTTTTTCGAAAAGACTTTCAATCGCTATTAATATTTACGGAGCTTTATGCTGGAGAGCAGTGGTGGTCCAGTGGTCACACAGAGAGGGCGCCTGTGTCCCAGCAGTGGGAACATTATTGGCTGATAACAGTGGGGAACAGTAATGTAAAAACAGTACACGCGGTTACACATCAAGCTATACATTTCCAGTTTACGCTGATCTCGCTTTCTACAGAAATCTTATACAATGCGAGATCAGCTTATACTGGAGTTGTATAGCTTGATGTGTAGCCGTACGTACGTTGAAGTCAACTTTGTGTAAGTTCAGTATGCTGAATACGAGAAAAATATCAGATTCGTTTTATTGACTCTGGTTTATGAGAAAAGACTTTATCACTATTTGACTGACAGAAGGTTTTTGTACCGATTCGAATACTCACATTCACAGCACAAAAGTAAGTCATTAAAATGATTAGTTGGCTCAGTCCATATCATCGGCACTCCAAATTTATGCCCTTTACGTCCTCCGTGGCTCCATTGCCGCAGACATTCCACGAGACTTACATACGGTTTTCGGCACCCACTTTTTATTTTTTTGAACATGTTTTATCCCAAAGTATGCATGCTAGGCTTGATTCACATAATCAGTGATCCTTTTTCTTTGTTTTAGCTGTAAAAAATTGCCACTTAAAAAACAAAAGCTGTTGGAATTGTTAACACAAGGCTTTCGCGACGAAGTCATATTTTTAAGAGAATAATTGCATCGCACTTAAAATAGGACATAAACTGATTAATTAAGTTCTTATACCGAAACAATTATAACTATCTACGTGAATAGAAAACGTAATTTGGTTGGGTATGCTCGAATTAGTACAACTTAGGAAGGTAGGTTATTTTTTTTAAATGATCGCGTTTATGTTAATATGTCAAGAACCAGAGTCAATCCAAAGAAAGGGCATGTCTGATGAAGGTGTTTATTAAAACCAAATTAACGCCGCAGATTTTATTTTTTTATTTCACAGTTTTATATTTCTATGTATTTGTATACTTCCAGAGAGTTGGAGAGGGACTAAAAAAAACAGCCATCAGTGCTGAAAGGGGGGGAGGCTCTTATTCATTTTAACCAAACTTTGATTTGGCGGTTTGCAGTAGGTACTTAGGTACCTACGTACTGGCCACTTATTCCATTGTAACTTGACACTTCGTACTACTCTAGGACAGCTTAGGATCAACTTGTTACCAGTTTACCACCGATATGTGGTCGACCTGACTTCAGTATCATCGATCCATTTAATGCTCCCTTTCATTAAGATTACACCACTCAAGCCTTGAAATAACAAAGTGCCATCGAATGGCATTCCAGTCACGGCGGCCATCTTGGCATTATCGTGGCACTACGCACCAAAAGTGCTGCAAGCAGGAGTCACTGACATCCGGCATTGAAAGGATTTAGAAATGTTAAACTCACCCACTTTTAAATATAGGAGCCATGTTATGTTAGAAAATGTCATTTTGTCCTTGTGTTCCGACATAAAATTGTTTTTAATGCGTAACATCTTTCCACTCGCTTTCCTGCAATCTGTAGGAGTGATTTCGTGAAAAGGGACGGAAGTGTGTATAACAGGAATCCAGAGAAGCGCGCGCTATTTGATCTGAGTTGGCCGTTTCTGAGCGGTTGGTATAATTTTGCGTATTACCAAGGTGAGATGTCAGATGTTTACAAATCACGGTGGAGCATACGGTGGATGTCTGCCCTGCCTGGACAGTTTACACATCTCGACTACTGTAAGGCTCGCTCTTTTTTTGACTAGTTTCAAGTGCCAACGAAAGTTTTTTTTTTTTATATTTTTCAGTGGAGGTGTAGATTTTTCCATTCCTGTCTCGGAAAAAATATTGATACCATTATGTGAATCAATTTCGAGACTTTTCAGCCCATATGAGCTGAACGCATGCTTTTGTCGTTTATAAGTAAAACTATAAATGCATTTAAAATGGGCTCACCGATGTCTGTTGACCATTTTACTTGTTGACAGGCCTACACTGTTCTTGCATGGGTGTTAACAGTGTAATTCGGCTTTTCTCCATAGGAAACGACCATATGAGTGCATCTAGCTTCTGACGTTTCATAAGTGCCCAATTGCCTATGTAGGTTTATATGTAAAATAAAATACATCTAACTTTATCAATGATGTCACTTTACTGATTCTTTTACAATCAACCACAATGTCTATTGCACCTCATCAGTTTGTATGATAATCTTCTGAGGTGTGGTCGGGCAATTTTTTATGACGCACTGAATTTTTAACTCTTAAGGGGGAATCTAGTCGCGGGCTCGAACTCACTGGTGGGCCTGGCTAAAAAGCACGCTGTCTCACCAGGCATCCAGAGGTAGTACCAGTGATGAGCAGTTAGACGCTAGTCTACACGCACAACGTTATTGAGTGAGATGTAGGATCATTTATAGTGAAATAGGCACGTAAAAAATTCAGAAAGGTCCTTCGGAAGATCGGGTTTTGTGAAAAAACCACTGCATAAATCTTTGACCAATAAAGTTCATAATTTTTTTCGATATTTGAACTTTGTCGGTACCCACTCGGTTTTGGAGATTTTACGCTTCTTTTATTACTTAAACACGCCCAAAGTTAGGTTAAATTAGCAAGAAAAAATAATCTTAGTTTGGTCCTAAAGCTTTATATTTTAGTATTCTGTTTCCGCACAGACAATATTAATTATGAGACCAAAACATATCCCCTCTTATTTATAAACGCTGCTTAAAGTTAAGAGATGTTTAAACGTCAAAAATGTAGTTATACAGACGCAAATCACTACTTAACTTTAGGCAACGTTTATAAATAAGGGGGTTAATTTTTTGATGTACGTTGTCGAACGGTGGAGTAAAATACTCCCAAAGTTTGAATGGAAAAAATGTGGACTAGATTCACCCTAATATTGAGTTGAGCATTGAGAATGCAACAGAAGGTATACCAGCGCCTCCACAAAACACACAGTTGGATTTTTACTCTCGGTGGTAAGCTGCAGTAACATGTAGAAGCAAGCAAAGCCAGGCTTCTGATCTAGCGACAAACGAAGGCGTTAAAGGCTAACAATCGTCCATTAAACCATTATGGAACATAAACCATTCCTGTATCAATCCACCAACTTAGACACAACTGCGTCTTACCTCATCCTTAACACCACTGCATAAGACTTATTTTTGCTTAATTTATATGCAGGACTATGGGCCATAGCTGAACTGACTTACAGCTGCATTTATAAAGTATCTCTAATACAATTTCATAAAGTTATTTTTTGTTTGTTTTCCAAAAGCTGGGTAATACAACGTAGCATGTTGATAATGCAATCGTAATGACTTTTATTGCTATATCACTAAGGTCCATAACAGGGTGTTCTAACTATGGGTGTAGTATTGTGGGTTAATAGTTTCCTATCTTGAATTTAAGGTGTTGGAATGTTAGAAGCACTTTCCTTTATCCTGGATGGGTATGTTTGGGTTCATCGCATCCATAGGTGGATAACGTTATTCGAAGTCCATATAAAACACAAAAGGGCTCAAAACTTTCCATTGATTATGTGACTATTTCTATTTTAACCTGATTGCTATTTTTGCCACTCCTCAAAATATTGTGGCTTGTGACCAAGTAAAATAACAGCCGTACGGTTCGATCGTTCAGGTTAAGCTAGGCTTTTCGCGGTTGGTCCGTAGATGGGTTACCATCTTAAAATGCAAATTTATGTACCAACCCTCAACGTGGGATGAAAGCTTATAAATCGTTCAACAAATTGATCATGCTAATTCTAGTTTTTCTTATGGTAGAAGAGCTAAGGTTCTCCGCAAAATGAATAGTTTCTTACGTTTTTTGTAATTTATAGGTCAGTGGTAGACTGAATGTTGAACAATATATAAACACGCGACCGTAATCAAAATGGCTTTACACATTATGGTATTTTTAACCGACTTCAAAAAGGAGGAGGTTATCAATTCGTCGGGAACCTTTTTTTTTTTTTTTTTTTTTTTTTTTTTTTTTTTTTTTTTTTTTTTATGTATGTTCCCCGATTACTCGAAGATGGCTGGACCGATTTGGATTTTGTTTTTTTTGTTTGAAAGGGTATACTTCCCAGATGGTCCCATGATCATCAAGTCAGGATCTGATGATGGAATCCTGGAGAAATAGAGAGAACTCTTCAAATTTTATAGGCACACGAAGCGATTTAGGTATTTTTTGGAAGAGTACTTTCTCGTAGTGGTCTCATTTCAATTTGGTGAAGATCTGATGAAGAACTTTGGAGATAGGCAACGGAACTCCTCAATAAATGATAGCAAATGGACTGGGATTGCTGAAATCTCATCTCTGTCTATTGCTTACACCAGTTCATAACATAACATCACGCCGGTATGCTGTGAAGGGGTAAGCACATGTGAACCACTAAAAAGTGAAAAATAAAAACTTTTTCCAAAAAAAAAACAACCGACTTCCAAAAAAACACTACAAAGTGAAAAATAACTTTAATTTCGGAAGGCGGTGACAAAAAATTCAAATACAGCTCCAAAGACACCGACTTCCGAAATTAAAGTTATTTTTCACTTTGTAGTGTTTTTTTGGAAGTCGGTTGTTTTTTTTTTGGAAAAAGTTTTTACTCTATATGAAAAAAAAACTAAAAATATATTATTAAGTTAACTTAGGCAAAACGCAATCGGAAAATGTCACCTAGTTTTAGTTCATGAAATAACAAAATAAATTTAAAAATACAATTTAAAGATTTCAATTTTTTTAAATCTGTTTTTGAACACCATGAAATAGTAGCCGCCATGTTAATTTTACGTCATACGGCATGTCAACTTTGTACTTTTATTATTTTTGTAACGAAAGTCATTTATATTTAAATAATATTTTGCATTCAGGAACAGCAAACCAACGATAAGTAGAACAATAAATATATTTTTTAATTTATAAACAACTATCCTAAAAAATATCAGCGCATTTGTGTACAGCAAACTGACCTCATACCCACAGAGCATTATGGCGTCCACTGCGTCAAGCGTTTTTGTCAAATTACGCGCGAAATTTGAAAATGTAAAATTTAAATGCATTTTCATGGCACTAATCTAAAATTATTATTATCTGTAATTGCTTCAATTTCATTATTTTCACCTATTTAGGTAGATATGGTTATTTTATTCTGGGTGCATCGTTTTCACACATAATTGTTTAATGAATGTATGTTAAATATTGTAGTTAACTTTTACCTATCACAATAGGTAGAGTATTTTATTCTAACTGCATCGTTCACACATACATAATGAAATTAATGAATAAAAATATTTATAACATTTTAAATGAGTAACGGTGGAGTTTCTTGCCCATTCTTCTCCATACGAACCTACATTTTGGAAGGGGCGACTAGAATCAATTCTATAAATGGTGACGTTCAAAAGTGCCTATTTGAAATAAATACTTTGACTTTATGCGAAACCTGATTATAGTTGGTTCAGAATAAACTGAATCGATTCCAATAAATTTTACACCATGTTATATTTTTTCCCAAATAAGTTTTGCAAGTGTGATGGAAAATGTTATCACCCGTATATTAAAATGCAATCACCGTACGGTTAGGTACCTACTGCCTAATTATTATAATAATTGCGTCGTATTGTGCTCATTGATAATTATCAATGAGCACAATACGACGCTCGACGCGCGGTCGGCGCGGGGTCCGCGTGGTTTTTTTATTTTTATTACTAACCATGCGGTGACCATGTTTATGTAGACAACTACGTACCTAACATAACAAGCCTAAAACTTTGAGATTTTTCATGATACAGTTGCGAAATTTTGTACATATATTCTTTACATAGAAATACTAGACACGTGTTTCGAGTTTTGCATATACTATAACTAGGGTTACCATCCTCGTTTTAGTATATGCGAAACCCGAAGTTAGCACCTGTCACACGTTATTATCATTTTGAAACACAGAATTATGAAATACGAATTACAGTGACCTCTTAGTTTTTAAAAGAGGAAACTAGCTTATGTATAAATCGAAAAAAAAAATTGTTACACCGTCTCAGTTGTTGATCTGAGTACACCGTATTTTTTAACAAGAAAGTGTCAACTATAAGAAAACCCTTTTTACGATTTTTTACCTTTATTTAACTATTTGACCCTTTATACGCGCCTATATAAACGTATAGGTATGACTTATCATAAAAAAACAGTACCTAGGTAAAAAAAAACAGTATACAGTACTAATTTTTGATTAGGAACAGAATTATTATTGTGGATGGCATCACAGTTGTATGTCAGATTTGTCATTATTGGGTAGATATGTACCTATATACCGTGTACCGATATGTACTTAAATTCCACGAGAAAATCGCGTTTGCTTCTAAAAGCTTATTAAATTATTAGTGCTGGCGTCTGTCACTGTCAGTAGGTACCTACTGTCAATAGGTACTGTTAATTTGTCGAGTAGTTTTTGGAATAAATGTTGGTTTGTATGTGTAGCTACCGCCTACCGGTGGTACCTATAAAGTAATCTGTGAACCGTACCTATTTATGATGTTTAGGAACTAATAAGCGAAATTATATGAACGTCATGAACTATCTAAGAAATACCTATTTATAAAGTTTTACCAACAAGCTTAGGTAGGTACGTATTAGGTATTGAAGATCACCATTTCACATACCCGTCCACTATTAGGTGTCTAAGCATGGTGATTATGGAACATCTAGGTAACTAATATGGAGTTTACCTAGATTATATGACTAGCTTATAAATCAGATAAAGAAGCAAGCACAGTATTTAGTAGGTAGGTACTGACCTGTTTTATTAGTTTTAACTTTACAATTATAAACTATCCTACGAGTTAGCCACTCCCAGACATAGTCAGACACGCTACACAAGTCCAAACATATTTATTTGTCTACCAATAGAAGATACTTATGAATCTCCACGTCTTTGTCAAAACTGCGACGATCAGAAGGAAAATATGTTATTAGGAGCGCCATCTATTGGTTTACTTATAGAACTAAAATCTGTTTCCTAGAATTATTAGTTTAGTGTACAGCGTGCAGAGTAACTCTTAGTTAGGAGTATTATGTGTTCTGTGAACTGTTAGCTTTAGACAAAAAGTCAATTATGGTACTCTGAGCTATAGTTTCCTTTTTTATGGTTTGATTTTCACCTACCAAAAAGCAACGGCCGTGCTAAACCGGTTAAACCAAAAAGTATAATAATACTATGGCAGAAGAGAGTCCTCTTGGGTTTTTTTTTTTTTTTTGTTGGGCATCTCGCAGTTGGCCTTGAGAGGCCGTGACTGCTCAACCGGGCTTTCCTGGGGCTGCCATTAAGATTTTACACTTAATGCCTCCAGCCAGGGCTTACAAACTAAAATTTAAAAACTAAGCGACTGCACGCTGAGGGCACCCCCTGTGGGGTACGAACCTCGGCTCAGGGCGTCACTGATAGGGGGACAGCTATCTCTATTGGGGACAGGCTGGATCGAATTGGCATCATTATTATTATAAGGGGAATTTAAAGCTACTGGCTCAGCTGCGGCGCGGACTGGCGCTTCAACGAGCAAGGGTCGGTCGGGGCCCTCTTGGGTTAAACGTTTTTAGTTTATCTATGTGGCTAGCCGTATCTATGGTAGATGTTTTGTTCTTGTTTTGTCACAGAGTACATTTTTATATGGGTTTTGTTCGACTCTGTCTGTGTCCGCTTACGTGGTATATATTATTATGTTCCTTGGTCTGTGTTGGTGACTTGTGATCAGTTGTGATTGCTTGTTGTGATACTGCGAAAACTTGGAGTGTCTTTGTGTTGTTATGTGACAACCTGTGGAACTGAAAATTTTGTTTTTCTTGTTCTGAAACGCGGTCACGTACGGGGTCATTAAATGATATTTCTTTGTGAGAATAGGTTTTAAAAAAATACTTTTTTGTACCTAATATGTTAATTAAGGTCAAAAAACATTTTCAAAGCTGGATGATGTTTTCATTGGCTTTCGTTCCGTACCTATATTCCTTTGTTTTCTGGGCACTAGAGCAATATTTTTTTAACATGGCCCGCCGATAATCGATTTTAATAAATAAATTTGTCGCTGTCTGGGCCTATCAGTGATAAAGGTTCCGTTTCAAGAAGGACAACGGAAAAGAGGAAGGCTTCTAGGAAGCACAAGCAATTTCCGTGGTCTTTAATTTAAAATTCAGAGCAGGATTGTAGATATCTATGAGCTTCATAGGTATTTTATTAGATAAACTCATTCGTCAAAATCTGGTAAAGTAAACAAATCAAGTTGGATCTACAGCCGCTACACTCATCTCTTCTGTAATTGTAGTCGATTTTTCTTACAGCCTTACTAATAATATTAAACATAGAATGAAGTTATTCCAAGTTTAAACCTATGAAAATGTAGGGTTATTCCCTCGTTATTCCTGGTATAACTTTATTTCCGTGTTTATTCGTAAGCCCGAAAAACAAAATAAGCACAAACTAACATCTAATATCGACTAAGTTATGTAGGTACATACCTACGGCTACACATCAAGCTATACATTTCCAGTATAAGCTGATCTCTCATTTTATAGGATTTCCGTAAAGTGCGAGATCAGCGTAAACTGAAAATGTATAGCTTGATGTGTAGCCGTGTGTAAATAAGTGAATAAACACTAACCCTTGTTTATTTACATACGTAGGTAGGTACCTACTAACTTCGTTTTTTCGGAGCCCCTGTCAGTATCAAGTTTAAAATATTGTTGATCTTATTGATCCATTATTTTAAATACCAACGAATAAAAGAATGCTTTATATAGAAAAAATATATTTTAAGGTTTCCTGTAAAAAAAAAATCAAGATTCAGTCAAATGGCAAAAAGACAGGATAATACAGATTATACAAACATCACATCGAAATATCGCCAACCGGCTTTTTGGCACCATACACTGTGGTCCATGCTGGCTCATTGCCCTGTCAAACTTTCAATCAAATCAAATCAAAACAACAAAAGAAAAACATGAAAAATATTGCATTTTAAAAGCTGGGTGCGGCCACGATAGAATATCTTTAGTAGGTAGTTATATTTAGTGCTCTAGTTTAAGTCTAGTCCTCCCGCAAAATGACGCAGCCCCCCGCCCAGTGCCGCCGAGCATGCGTAGAACGAATAACCTATGCGTAGAACGAAGCGGTCACGAAACGCGCAGCTGTAATGGATCAATAATTTGCTTCGCTGCTGCAGTATTCCGCTCCGCCGCCCGCCGCCCGCCGCTTGTGGTATATATGTTCCTTGGCCGCCCGGGCTCCTAGCTTCAGTCTTCAGACGGCGTTCCAGCTAACTGGTCGTCTTCTCTTGACGCTCCCGTGGGCTCCCAGCTTACAGTTTTTCCCAAGTGAATCAACCAAGTGACTAAGTGAAATATGTTGTCTGAATTAAACTACTTCCAACTGGCCAGGATGATACGCATTTGATGCATGATGGCCCGCGAGGAGCTGCCAGCTGACCCCGCGCAACAATGGGACGTTCTTCTGTGCATCATCGCTTTCGAAGAGCGGAAACTTCACAACTCACCAATGGGCGCTATGGAGACACTAGATTACGTCTTCAATCATGCAGGAATCCAGTAAGTACATTTTCTAATTGCAGGACTATTTATTAGCACGGCGTAGTACTTCGGGTGGCGATCGATACACTTCGCGCAGGTCATCTAACATCTAGGCTGCCTGACTATAGGATTCCATTTGGTGCGAAGGACATGGATGAAAACTGGCTGGATCATTTTTTCGTTGGCTCTTTCTTACAAATTTGCTAAGATTATGTTTTAAATTAGGTTATAATATATTATTAAATTAAAATAAGTTACAATGTGACTGTTATATTTTAAGTTAAATAAGTTTTAAGATCAAATATGCAGCGTTAGTGTCAGTCAAATATGAGGATTCCAAAGAATAATGATGGAACAAGTATTTAAAATTATATTTTATGTTAATATGCATCTTAAGAAATGATGAAAAGAAGATAAAAAATTCTAAGTCGACATTATATTGGTAAGTTAGCTAATAGAAATGCTAGTACAGCTTGCATTCCATTCGTTGAATACTTTAATGACGAGGCATATCTGACTTACCGAGTTAGAATTTTTTTCCGGTGCCTGCTAAAAACTAATTTGGGGAAGGGACGGTTAGGAGAAGAAATTTAAAACAAGAAAGTTGAATTTATATTTGAGATGAAATTATAATGAATACTTAAGTAATTTCAATTGGTTATTTAATTTAAGTTATCATAATTTATTTTGGGGAAGGAACAGTAAGGAGTAGAAATTTTAAACTAGAAAGTTGAATTTAAATCTGAGATGAAATTATAATGACAACATTATATTTAAATTGAAATTAGGTGATTTCAATTTGTGATTTCTTTAAAGTAATCATAATTTATTTTGTGGAAGGGACATTAAGGAGTAGAAATTTAAAACAAGAAAGTCGAATGTATGTCTGAAATATATTTATATTATATTAAAATTTTAACAATAACAGTGTAACACAATAATGTGTCGATCGATCAGGTTAAGCTACTCTTGCTGCGGTTGGTATGTGGATGCATTATCAGAATTTGTTATAACTACTGTAGCAGCTGCAGCTGCCGAGGCGACTCCGAGCTCCCATAACTCACATGCTGTACACAGAACACTGGACAACATGTTGGACAGTGCTATGATATCTCTTGGTGTTTACTTGGTTATCGCCAAACAAGACGATATTTTATATCAATTAGATTTTTATATTTTTAATTTATTATATTTTGATTCTACACTCTTTGCTAAAGAACGGGCTCATTCAGCAGCACTAGTCCATGGATGGGTGACCATCTTTACATATCAAGACCCCTCCGTGGCTCAGAAAGCATGTTAAGTCATTGGTCCCGTCCCGGCTGTCATTGGTGGATCTTTGACAGTCTTTACGGGTCGTCAGAAGCCCGAAAGTCTGACAACCAGTCTTAACAAGGGGTATCGGGTTACCCAGTAACTGAGTTGTGGAGGCCAGATAGGCAGTTGCTCCATTGTAAAATACTGGTATTCAGCTGTGTCCAGTTAGACTGAAAGCCGATCCCAATATAGTTCGAAAAAAGCTAGGCAGATGGTGATTTAAATTAAATTTAAGTCATTTCAATTTAAGTAATCTTGTCTCGTTGGTCTAGGGGTCGCAAGCTTTACTGCTGAGTATGAGATCCAGCGTTCGATTCTCAGGTTGAAGTGTTATAGGGTTTTTCTATATGTAATTTCTCAGTAGTAGCCCAGAGCAACAATTTGTGCCAATAGAAATTATTGATGGCAATAGGCTCGCTCCCTATTACATGGGATTGAGACATAACTGGCTAAATATGGGTGGTGGGAGATATGGCGTGATGTTATGTTATGTAAGTAATTTTAATTAACACAGAATATGAAATGAGACATTATCTTCCATAATATTATGACTTTATGAGTTAAAATTAAATAAAATAAGTTTTTAATATTAACACAATAATGCACATGGTATGTAATGTCATCAGCACAGCTAGCCAAATGTTGAGCGAAAAGGCTGCTGTGCAAAATGGACCATGGCTGCTGCTGCTGCGGAGGTCCGGCTTCGATACCCAGGTCAGGCAATGTCATTGGATTTTTCCATCAGTGATTTCTCAGAAGCAGCCTAGAGTCTGGATTCGTGCCCGGTTGGTGGCAATAGGCTCGCCCCTTATGACATGGGACTTAAACATAACTGGCGAAATCTGCGTGTACTATAGGCACAGCTCTGCGTATCGAACGCTTCGGGGATTATAGGCGCGATGTTATGTTATAGGCGCGATGTTATGTTATAGGCGCGATGTTATGTTATACGCGCGATGTTATGTTATACGCGCGATGTTATGTTATAGGGTGCGATGTTATGTTATAGGGCGCGATGTTATGTTATAGGCGCTTTGTTATGTTATAGGCGCTTTGTTATGTTATAGGCGCTTTGTTATGTTATAGGCGCTTTGTTATGTTTTATAGGCGCTTTGTTATGTTATAGGCGCGATGTCATGTTATAGGCGCGATGTCATGTTATAGGCGCGATGTTATGTTATAGGCGCGATGTTATGTTATAGGAGCGATGTTATGTTATAGGCGCGATGTTATGTTATAGGCGCGATGTTATGTTATAGGTGCGATGTTATGTTATAGGCGCGATGTTATGTTATAGGCGCGATGTTATGTGTTAGGCGCGATGTTATGTTATAGGTGCGATGTTATGTTATAGGCGCGATGTTATGTTATAGGCGCGATGTTATGTTACAGTCGCGGTTATGATAGAGGTGCGCAGCTATGTTACAGGAGCGATGTTAATGTTACAGATGCGCAGCTATGTTACAAGCGGTGTTATGTTACAGGCGCGATGTTATGTTATAGGCGCGATTTTATGTTGCAGGCGTGGTGTTGTGAACAGACGCGATGTTATGTTACAGGTGCGCAGCTATGTTACAGGCGCGATGTTAATGTTACAGGTGCGCAGCTATGTTACAGGCGCGGTGTTATGTTACAGGTGCGATGATATGTTACAGGCATGATGTTATGTAACAGGTGCGCAGTTATGTTACAGGCATGATGTTATGTAACAGGTGCGCAGTTATGTTACAGGCATGATGTTATGTAACAGGTGCGCAGTTATGTTACAGGCATGATGTTATGTAACAGGTGCGCAGTTATGTTACAGGCATGATGTTATGTAACAGGTGCGCAGTTATGTTACAGACATGATGTTATGTAACAGGTGCGCAATTATGTTACAGGCATGATGTTATGTAACAGGTGCGCAATTATGTTACAGGCGCGATGATATGTTACAAGCGCGATGTTAATGTTATAGATAATAAAATAACATGTTCTACGTGCAATTCGTACTTATTTATAATATCCGACTTGCCGAACTTAAGTAGTAGGAACTCTTTTCTACTGCCTGCCACTCCTTTGTTGATTTAGGGTTGATGCAATTCGGAGTAGAAACGTAACATAACACAAGAAACTTGAAATGACGTCTAAGATGAAATTATTCCAGAACTATAACAAATTTCAACTTAAATTGAATGAATAATTATAATTAGCACTTACAGTGATTATGCTATGGACGACCACTGGGTGACCACTAGGAATTATAATAACTAACCATGTTAGATTAAGGGCTGATTTATTTATAGTCAGATAACGTCATCATAATCACATCATTTCAGCCGGAGGATGTCCACTGCTGGACATAGGCAGATAACGTATATCTAAGGAATAATTATTACGGTTTCACAGCTTTAGTATAGAAAATATGTCAAATTGACATAATTATTCTCTAGATAGAAGTTATCTGACTGTTGAAAAATCAGCCCTTATTCATTTTAACTAGCACATAATATAATAAGATGCGTTATTATCCACTAAGAAATATAATAAGAAATGTTAATTTTAATTAATAGCATCAGCATAATTAGTAAAGTGCTATGTACAGGGCTCAGGAGTTGTGGTCTCAATTCTTGCAGAGAAATAAAATACATTATTTTTATGGTTTGACAACTATCTTATTAATAATAATACGTCAGGTACTGCACAATGTACTGCTCACATGCACCATACTTTGTTATGACTTAGCAAATTATACTGCAGTATGCATTAATTGTGCCCACGGGAAGTTGATTACATAATTCGTGTTTTATTTACTTAGTACCACTATAGCCGATGAAACAATGTACGTATTCAAGTAAATTTTCTATTCATTAGGGAAATCTTCACGGAATGGATGCGACAAATGAAACGACGCTACGACAGGGAAACGAATGATGACTCATCTCGAAAGAAAGATGAACTTTCGGTGCTGTGGCGTGAACGGGGAAACGAGAAGTTTAGAGACCAGTTATATGATGAGAGCTACATCCTGTTCACAAAGAGTGTGTTGTACGCGCATAAAGCAAGCCCTCTGTACGCAGTAGCTCTCGCTAATAGATCAGCAGCATCTTTGAGATTGAAACGTTATGAGGTAATAATCACACTACATTTACTTCATTGAAATATTATTTAAAATTTATTGTTTTCACACAAGTTACTTTTGCTTCCAGGAGTGTCTGCGTGACGTGCTGCGCGCTTTGAACCACACGTACCCACCAGATCTTAAGCACAAGCTGTACCTACGGCGCGCAGAATGCTACTACCAACTGGGCGAAATAGGTCTTTGTGTTGCAGCCATGCGCGAAGGAATAAGGCACAGTGAAATCGTTAAACTGGGGGGTATTTCTAAAAGTAAATAAATATTAAAAATATTTTTGTAAATCGTTTGATTAAATAATTGATTATAAAGGTTGTCCCAACAAGAGCGCGGGAATTAAAATTGCCGCCATTTTGTCAATACGAGTTGTACGGTGTTTTTTTTTTTGACAGTTGCCACGTCGTACATGGCACGCTATTTAAGAATATGGAGAAGTATCTATTCAAACCAACAACGTTTAATTATTGTAAAAACACATTACAAAAAAGGTGAAAGTTTTGCGAAAACAGTTCGCCAATTACGTCAAGTTTTCGGTCGCAATAATGCGCCAAATGAATCGACAGTGAGGCGTTTAATTACAAAATAGAGGAAATACGGCGCGTTATTGGTGAAATACAGCCATATTTATGCGAAAACGTTATTAAATTTTTTAACAAAAGAATAACCCTGTGCCAGAGGTTTCGTGGTGGCCATTTGCCTAATGTTGTATTTCACGTTTAATTGGAACAATTTTTCTTAAATATCTTTCTTTATGTTGAAATAAAAATGTTTGCTTAATTCAAAACAAATGTGTTTTTCTTTAAAATTAAATCCGGCGCTCTTGTTGGGACACCCTATATAATTAAATATTCATACAGCAGTTTTGGGTTCGATTCTCGGGTCGGGCAAAGTGTTATTGGGCTTTTTCCAACAGGAATTTTTCAGAAGCAGCCTGGTGTCTAGATTTGTGCCCGGTTGATGGCAAAAGGCTCGCCCCCTGTTACCATAAACACCCACTTACCCACCTACACGTACTATAGGTAGACCTACCACCTTCGGGGATTACAGGCGTGATGATGTGTTATGTCAAATATTCATACAAGCAGTTATGTTTATAGTTCAGTTCGACAATACATGCCGATCGATGGAAGAGAAGTTGTCAGCAATCCAGTACGAGACCCCACCTTACCAGGTGCACTTACCGGATGTTTACGCCGGAAAGAATCCTGATTTCAGGGATGCTAGCAGTGCTGTTGAACTAGTGTAAGTGTAAACATTTATTATTTGAGATAATTACTGCTTGGATTAATGATGAACCATCAAAGGGAGCCATCTCTCGGGATGAAATTTTTCATAAAAATTTCCACCACCTATTTCACACATTGACGGGGGGAGTTTCCTAAAATCCTTTCTTAGCTGACCTCTCCTACTCATAATCTACCTCTGTGCCAAATTTCATCTTAGTAGGTCCAGTGGTTTTTAAGATTTCGTTATTAATCAGTGAGTGAATGAATGTAAGAATGAGTGACCTTTCGCTTTTATACAGGAAAAGTTTTTATTCAGTGCGCAAACTGTAACCATGAATTCAGCATTGTATTTTTGTATAACCGACGAAAAATGTCTGCGTTGGGGGGCTAGAATGATAATTATGCTGAATTCATGGTTACAGTTTGCGCACTGAATAAAAACTTTTCCTGTATATATAGAAAGAGACAGCATCAGATCGACAGGCAGCGACTAGACATCTTCACCAATCTTATTCGAGCCCGCGCAATTAGCGCTGAGTGCAAGTGAAGTGCGTGCGTGCGTGCGTGCGTGCGTGCGTGTGCGTGCGTGCGTGCGTGCGTGCATGCATGCGTGCGTGTGTGCGTGTGTGTGTGTGTGTGTGTGTGTGTGTGTGTGTGTGTGTGCGCGTGTTAGGGTGTGTGTGTGGGGGTGTGTGCGTATATGTGTGGGGGTGTGTGCGTATGTGTGGGTGGCTGTGTGTCTGTGTAGTGTGTGGTGCGTGTGTGTGACCCTCCGTGCCAAGGAAAGAACATCAAGCCGCTGGTCCCGGCTGCCATTCGTAAATCTTTGAGTCGTTACAGGTCGTCAAAAGCCCAAAACTCTTACAACCAGTGTTACGTAGTAACTGAGTTGTGGAGGTCAGATAAGTTGTCGCTCCACGTAATATATTGTTATTCAGCTGCACCCGGTTAGACTAGAAGCTGACCCCTAAAATAGTAGGGAAAAGGCTGGGCAGATAATGGGTACTGACTTTTCTTGCTAGCTGCATTTAGTCAAAGCCATGATAATGAATCCGCGTGGGGCTTGAAATTATCTCACAGGATCTTACTACCGCGATAAGAGGTATGTGTTAATCCAGGTTATAATCTATCTGTGTGTCTCATCCAAATCCGTTCAGCCTTTTTTGCGTGATTGAGTAACAAACATACAAACTTTCACATTTATAATATTAGTAGGCAAGTACTCCTTGGTTAGCACACGCCTTCTAGTTTCCGAGAAATAGGGACGTTACCACATTGCAATCAAATATAACAATATTGACCCTAATAATAGGGCACAAGTATACAACATAAGTGGAAATGCTGTTAACAATTTTATTACAGTCCGGTCGTCGAGACAATGCGTTCACTCACCTGTCAGTGCAATAATTATAGTAACTAATAAAGATCAAAATCGCAAAACACTCACTTATTCGTTTGTATGAAACTGGCAGATGTCAGGATCGCATCCTCTTGACTGTCGGTGTTTTGTGTAATGATATTTAATAGTGCTTGTGAGTGTGTGACCACGTTACATTGTATCATAACGCTACACTGCATGAAGAATATGTTCATAACGAAGAGGACGTCCCAGTCCATCAGATTTTAATATTGTTACCACATTTATATGAAATTTGATGGATAGGGACGTGGGAGGCATTCATCTTGGCGTTTCGGCGTCGGTGAGCCAACTGGCTCTCCACTGCCTCCTCAGGGGTGATGTTGTAAGCTATATTACATCAACACCTCCGAGGTGGCGGTGGGGACAGGCTTGGGTTCATCGTTCATCCAGCGGGCACATCAACATTACTTCATGAATTTTATTATTGTGGGTATTCTATAACGTGTTTTAAAGACCTCATAAACACCAAGTAGAGTTTTGAGATAAAAGCATAATACAATGTCTAATACTTATTTTTTTAAAGCAGACTGTTATTATTAAAAAAAAAACGTGTTGACGTGACGTGATGCATTACTTTATGCATTTAAAATTGAGTCCTAATGCCTGTACTTAAGATTGAATTTTGTTTGGCTCAATTGGCGGTAGGTATGGCAAAATATTTTTTTTAAATACCTACGGGTATTAGAAGTTGCTGAAATCGATTCAGTAGTCAATTAGGAACTAACTACTTTCAGGTCTTGCGCTAAATCTGTAACACCTTGTAGAGATTTGATTTTTAACGCAAGCTTTTTTGCAGCCGTAATAACGAAGTCGGACGCCATGTCCTCGTTAAGAAACCAGTGAAGAGGGGGGATGTGATTTTCTCTGAAGAACCGTTCGCTTCCGTCCCACTATCGACTAACCAGCTGCCCCATCCTTACTACTGCGACTACTGCTGCAGCGGTGATCGCGCCATGGTCGGGCAAGTATTCATCTAACGCAGTAATTCCCAAAGTGGTCCTGGACCCCCAGGGGTCCCGACGGGGGTCTCAAATGGCGTGAAAAATGCCTTTTATTTAAAAAAAATTGTTAACTTTTGGGTTAATGGCAGAAATGTAGCTGTATAGGGTCCACCGAAACTAACACAAATTTTATTGTGGTCTACGAGTATAAAAAGTTTGGAAACCGAACTAATGTCTGTAAGTGAAACGGAGTTGGAAACGCCCGTATCGTCGGCCGAAGCAACGGACTCGTGCTTATGGATTAGCCCCTGGTTACTAACCACATTATAAGCAACTGATCGCCAACATGCACGCAAGTTGAACGCGTTGGTTTGACCGTAACGTTCCTACGGCCGTGAGCAAAACACACTATTCAAATTTCGACGCGCTGATTTGCACCACAAGATACAGAGAGTACAGAAGTCAATCTACATACAAAGTGCGCTCGAGCAATGCACACATAGACACCACTCACGGACACGATATCTCGGACGGGTTGGGACCAGTGCGAGCGCGATTGCCATCCCCTGAGACACGCGTCTGTGAAGTGCAAAAATGGAGCAACAAAAAATAAGTTATTATAACTGTTCAGTGGACGGTTGTTTAAATTCAAAATTAAACTGTGAATTGTCGTTTTTTAAGCTACCAGTTGTTTCAGAGAGGTATGTAACTCCATTTGAAATAAGATTAGACATTGAAACAAACCTTTTTACAGTCAGTTCAACCGATTCTGTCTTCTATCCCGTAGACATAAGGACGTCATTAAAAGCAAAAAAGTAGTTACAATACCAACTGTTTACTGCAGCTGCCATTTGTTATGCCACTAACGCAATAGAAATCAAAATCGGTTGATCGGACTGTAAAAAAGGTTTAGTTAAATGTCTAATCTTATTTCAAATGGAGTATAGGTATTTGCTTGTGTTTCGATGGTCCGTTTTAACGTAACACAGAATAGTTAGTTGTAGGCAAGCGAATATGACTTTGTAGCCTTGTAATATTTTTACAATATATTAGGTATTTATAGTAGTACCTATAAGCTAAAAAATACGCTCATCTTCCTCATTATAAATAGTTAAGATAGAACTGTTCGGCGAGCCGGCCGGGCCGCCCGTGTCGCCGCCCGCCGCCGATCATTACTATTAGGTCTTTACCTATGAAATTGCCGTTTTGCAGTACTGGCCATTTCAAATCAAAATATTTTTTGTTTGGGTAAGAATTCTAATTTCAAATTAATTTTATTTTAAAAACATGGATTTTTTTTTCCAAAAGTAGTCATTTGTTTATTGATTAGTGTTACATTTTCGTCGCATTTCAATCTTTTTCGTCATCATGGATACGTTAAAAATTCGAGTAATTATGGAATATGAGTACCGTCGTGGCAGCAACGCGGCACAAGCGGCACGCAACATCAACGACGTTTACGGAGCTAACACTACAAACCAACGCACCACCTGTTATTGGTTTGCTCGCTTCCGTTCTGGAAATTTCGACCTGAAAAATGAACCTCGCGGTCGTCCGAAGACTTTGGTCGACAATGACGAATTAAAGGCGATTGTGGAAGCTGATGATACACAATCTACGGCTGAATTAGCAGCAGCTTTCGACGTTAGCGTCAAAACAATATTGGTCCATTTGCGTCAAATTGGCAAGGTAAAAAAGCTTGACAAATGGGTGCCCCACGAACTCAATGATCGTCAGCGCGAAGTACGCGTCGAGACGTGCCTTGCACTGCTCAACAGACACACAAATGAAGGAATTTTGAACCGCATTGTTACCTGCGATGAAAAATGGATTCTGTTTGATAACCGCAAGCGCTCAGCAAGTTGGTTGGATCCTGGTTCAGCACATAAACAATGCCCTAAACGAAAACTTACCCCTAGAAAAGTGATGGTCACTGTTTGGTGGTCTAGCGCCGGTGTGATTCATCACAGCTTCTTACCAAACGGGGTGAGCATTACTGCAGATGTGTACTGTGAAGAACTGAACACAATGATGGAGAAGCTGGCACATCTCCAACCAGCATTGGTCAATCGCTCGTCTCCGCTGCTCCTGCACGACAACGCGCGACCTCATACTGCACAGCAGACGGTCTCCAAGTTGCAAGAACTGGGGTTGGAAGCTCTCCGTCATCCGCCCTACTCACCAGACCTTGCGCCTACAGACTACTACTTTTTCCAGAATTTGGATAACTTCTTGGCGGGAAAAAAATTCAATACCCGAGAGGCAGTACAAAATGCCTTTGAAGAATTTGTTGCCTCCCGTCCAGCTGATTTCTTTAAGAAGGGCATCAATAAACTGCCACTGCGATGGCAAAGATGCATTGATTGCATGGGTGATTACTTCGATTAATACAAATAAAAAATACATGAAAAAAATTCGTTTAAATTTTTTCATACAAAACGGCAATTTCATAGGTAAAGACCTATTATTATGCCGCATTTACACATTCGTGCGAATCCCGAGGCGAATGATGAACACGCATAATATGTACACAGCGCACTCGCTATTCTCACGTGCGTGCCTCGCCTCGCGATTCGCGCGCTCGCGTTGGGAGCGGTTTTTCGGACGCGAATCAAAGGGCACGAATAGCGAACACGAACTTACTGTTTACACATTCGCCTGCATTCAGTTTGTAATTTAGTCAAAATTTTGCTCAAAATTACGGAATAAATAAGTACGTACTACGTAGGTACATTGTTCGATTGCAATGACACTATCATCCACCATCATCTGCGTCGACGGTTCTTTTTTACTTTTTTACGCAGGACATCTTAATAATTATATAAACTCATTAGATGTAGCGCGCATGCCGCCATTATATTCACGTACTCCATGTTCGCGTGCGAATGTCAAAATAATTCACCCCGCGAATGTGTGAAAAGTAATTCGCGACGGCACTCGTGTACGAATGTTTCGTCGAGTGACGAGGCGAAAGGCGAACACGATTGTGTAAATGCGGTTTTAGGGTTGATATTATTTGTGATCATGGCAAGTATGTTGTAAGGTGGCTATTAAGCTCTCTCTCTCTCTCTCTCTCTCTCTCTCACTACCACGATAGTTTATTGTGCATAAGCCAAAGTTGACAACCCTAGCGCGACCGCCGAGCGTAGGTATGAAAAGTGAAGTACATACATGTGATTGACTTCTGTACTCTCTGTATTTTGTGTTTGCACTCTGTCGAGTGCGCGAAAACATCTCGCCGCGATTTTATTACGTCCGTTTGAATGTCGACTATGGCATCATTGTAATTTATTATATTTGTTTTAGGTGCGATAAGTGCTCTCGCGTTGCCTACTGCGACGGGGGTTGCTATAATCATGGAAGTATTTACCACCGCTGGGAATGCGCTGGAGTGAGAGCTAATATATTCCAGAACATAGGGATCGCGCATTTAGCATTCAGGTAAGGTTTTTAACAGGTTTTTAAGTTACAAGTACAGTCGAACAAGCTAATTGGTATACAGGCAAAAATTTACAGTTCTTCCATATTTTCACTGCACTGGCAGAATTCATTTTAACACACCTACTTTAAAAAAAAGAATTGACTATTCACTATATTACCTTGTTCGACTGTACTAGCCGTTGGTCGGTAATAACCGCAAGCGTCTATGTCGCTGCAGATTACATTCCAAACCCGACGACACAACCTCCACGGCAGTAGCATTTCTTTCGTTCAGTTACACGAATCACGATAGTCATTTATCACAATCAGCCTTTAATTTTGCCATAGCTGGGACACAAGCCTCCTCTCTATGAAAGGGAGTGGGCCGTAATCCACCACGCCGGCCCAGTTCGCGGCGAAAGTCATTAGTCAAACAAAAAAAAAATGATTTTTTACCCAGGTCCAGAATTGACACTAGCCATTTTTCAGGGTGATGCTGAAATACGCTTCTAAGGACTTCCCTCTGCTGCCTAATGGCGGGTTCCCACCAAAAACCGCAGCCGAGGTGATAAAAGCGTACACCGACGTCGATGAAGTCAGCGTCTACAATTCAGAGTACTCGGAGTTTTTCACCATGTTCAAGTTGGCGACAAACTTCGACGTGCCGTCTAATGCTGATTACATTCAGTATTCTGTGGTAAGGTTTATTTTTTATGTATTTCATCTTCCACGCGGCTAAATAGAAGTTTGTGGGCGACTCATCTTTTTCATGTACATTTTGTCCGTTGCTAAGTAACTGAAGATTCATATCCAAAGTGTCCCCACTGCTGGGCCACAGGCCTCCTCTCTGAGAGAGCAAAGGGGCCGTAATACACCACGCGGGCGCAGTGGGGTTTGGTAGCTGTCACATGTCTTCGATTTTTGGGGTTCTAGGACATGCCGGTTCCCTTACCATGTTTTCCTTCACCGTTTTGAGAGCAGTGGTGATGAAATAATTTACACAAATTAACGTGCCTGCATCTCGTTCTGTAGGTTGGTTAAAATATTATTTGCGTCCCCAACAAATATGGCTTTACATAATTATAATCATTGAAATCATCAATACAACCCTCTAACTTAATTTATTTCGATTGATCGAATACAATCATATTTTATAATTCATATTTCATATTGGGTCTACTCAATCTGTGAGGTTCTTTCCTCAAAAGACCATTTAGACACCAATCTTTAATCACCAAGATTATGTCCAGATATAATCTCGATCAGATCATGTGAGGACCATGTAGATTGGTGTCTGAAATGGTCTTCTGAGGAAAGGCTTTAAAAGAGACTGACTTCTGATTTTGTTTCGGCCTTTCTTCTCAGAGTAGTCAGATAGGAAACCTAGTTTTTAAATTAAAAATATGATTGTGGTGTTAGAGTGTTTGTACAAAGTTTGTACAATCACTCTAACACCTCAATCATATTTTTGTACTACAAAATTATTTATCCTTAATGCTCGGTTCCTATAAACAGAAACGGACGGTTTTGCTTGCCAATAGTACCATTTTTTATTTCCAAACTGGGCAAATAAACAGTTTCGTAAGCTAATTTTACATGTGATAGCTACTTCCAAATAGGGGGCGTCTACTATGCAAAGGTATTAAGTATTTGCTTCATTATTGGTAAAGATACAAGTCTTAATTTTAACCTACAACTGTACGTAAATTATAGGAATAGGCCATTAATCAAATTACAACCTTGCACTGACCTTCAAATTGCAAAAAACGTAAGAAATTGAATTGAATTTGGGTCTTAAAAAATTATGTGTGGCGCATTACCTACATAGCGGGCTTCTATTTCAGACATCCACGATGCTGACTTTGTATCTTGAACGATATACTAAATTCTTCAACTATTTCGCCGACCGAGTGGGTTACCCTCTGCCGACACATGAGTTGAAGTTGTTGTGTGCAACCTTGATCTACCGCAGCCTTGGACAGCTCCTGACCAACGCACATACGGTCATGGAACTCAACTGTGGCACAGCACGGTCAATTCCCAGTAAGTTGTCCCTATAAAAAAATCCAATTAAAGGTCAACAAGTTGTTTATCTGGTATAATCGAAACCCAAGTTATAAAGGTTTAAAAAAACGACGAAGCGCTTCGAGAAAAGGTAGGTAGTGCCCTTGCGCTCCGCTTGGCTCGTCTTGGCGGGGGCACTGGCGTGCCCCCAACTGCGCCGTCTACTATTATACAGGTTGAAATTGAAAACATGCGACAAACCGAAATGGGAGATTGTACTCATCATTATAAACAACTTTTAATAAGGGACCAATGATGCAATCGCGAAAAAAAAAACATCTGTTCCCTACATTTATGTTCGCATAACTCGTCAAAATGTAGGGAACAGCAGTTATTTTTTTGCGATTGCATCTTTGGTCCCTCAGTAAAAGTTGTTCATAATGATGAGTACAATGTCCCATTACGGTTTGTCGCATGTTTTCAATTTCACCCTGTAGTTTCGAAGATGATATGGTGGTTGCATTACGTATAACTCAATTTAATTTCATCATTTTGGCGTTTATGTTAATTCATATTATAACTGACGATAATTGGAATAATATAGGGATCTCATGATACCAGTAATCAAAAAGTCACCATCGCCTTTTTCCTCCCTTCCCCTTCTAACAAAAAATCTCTTAAACTATATACAATTGCAGAAAATGTTAATGACAAATAATATGTATAGCAAATTCTACGCGATACGTTATCTTAACAGGTTGCTTCCTTTCGTCGTGCATCCGAAACCCGTGGCGCGGCGTTGGCAGCGCTGTATACCCGTCGGCCTCCATGATGAATCACTCTTGCGAACCAAATATAACAAACGGGTACGTATTCTTGACATAATCCATTCCGATTTAAATAAAAATACCCCTAAAACCTAAGACACACAATCAGCGTCTCAAAAACGTCCGCATAAATGCGCGTAATGTACGCTGGTGTCAATAGTATCGTCAGTCATCTTACAGTCAGTCTTTTTGGACATAGCTTTGTAGAAACCACTTTAATTCATGCGTGTAAGGTTGAATTTGCAAAAAAATGTATTTTATCATAACTAAAACCACTGACGTATGATTGGGGACAGTTTTGAGCGTTACTCTTGTTCGGTTACCGTGCCTCTTGGGTTTTTCGTATATATCAATGTTCAAGTTCAAGGACAAAATTCATCAACAATTTATTTTATTCCATCTGCAGGTTTTATAGGAATCGTTTGTTAGTAAAAGCGATCCGTGAAATCCCGGTAGGAGACGAAATTGTAAATTGTTATGGTCCTCATTCCGCGCGACATAACACCGCTGTACGTCGCGACAGACTGCTCAACCAGTACGGGTTCCATTGCAAATGCCCCGCCTGTGTCGACGAAACCAGGAAAGACTTTGTGGTATGTATCAGCACTTTCTGCCCCCGCTTCAGCTAGCTAGGTAGCTAGAGTAACTACTTGCAGCAATTTGAACGCTCAAAACATTAATTAGTTGGCAATAAATTTTGAACAGTAAAATAAATTTTGTTGATCCTAGTGAGGCACTTGTAGTCTAGAGTTTTCGGCCACTTTAAAAGTAAACTAGACACTCGAGAGTATATTAGAATCTCACAGCCCTTATCATGTAGCTATGGTTTCTGATCCCCTGACTGACGTGTTCTCCGCCAGTCGATGTTTTCGGCCTACGCGTGTCAGTCGTGCAAGGGACCGGTGACGTGGGCGGGGGCTCAGATGTCTTGCCACCAATGTTATAATGACTTCCCGCTGCAACAAGCCCAAAACGCTGCTGAGACCGCAGAAGCATTGCACGCCATAGGTAAGGTATTCCGCGTCACGATACACGCCTCACTTTAAGTTACACGAACTATACAACTCGTACCAGGTACTTCTCAGGGGCGGTTGCGCGTCCGCAATCGATAATTTTTTTAGCTTTCGTACAAATTTTAATATAACGCTGTTGGCTTATTTTATGCGTTTTTTTTTACGAAATTCAAAACTCCTTACGTTTTTTGCAGTTACAGGTAAGTGTCAGATTGTATGTTGATTAAAATATGACTCGCGACCGAAACATTATAATCGTTAGAACCATCAGTACAAACCGCTAAGTTCATTTAATCCCATTGAATGAAATATTCATTCTATGGGATTAAGGGCTAATTTTTCAATAGTCCGATAACTTTTAGCTGAAGAATCAATTGATAGTTTGGCATATTTTCTATATAAAACCTGTCAAACTGTCGGATTAATCTTCAGGTTAAAGTTATCTGACTATTGAAAAATTTGCCCTAAATGAACTGAGAGGGGTTGTATTGATGATTTTAATGATTATAATTTTGTAATTATATACGTGTTACATCGAGAATCATAGTTTAATCTACATACAAACTGACACTGACATGCAAATTGCAAAAACCTAAGAAAATTTTAATTTCGCGGGCTACTTTATTTATCACATATTATTCATAATGTTGCGTGGTCATCCTGGAAATGGCTAAGCAAGCTCAGATCCCAGATTGTTCGACGCAACGTCTGCTTTATTTGGACTAGGGCAGCAACTGCCCCTGTATCATCTACCACGCCAGCAGGCTTAGCACGAGCACCGAAGATAAGCTTTTTGTCGACGGAACAGTAGGCTAAAATGTCGTTCCCGTGTAGACAGTAGAAAAAAAAACTCAAGTCTCTGATGTGAAGAGAACAGTCTTCACTATCCTAGACAAATCATTCAATGGGATTAAATGAACTAAGAGGGTTGAATTGATGATTTTCAAGTCTTGTTTGGTCTCAGGTTATATGAAATGTAGAGAGCAAATATAGAGTCATATTTTAATCAGCATACGACCCGACTCTGATCCTCAAATAGAAAAAACTGATGAAAATTTGAATTTCGCGGTGTCCACAACATCACCCATGACGTACCTTTTTTCTTCGATTTTGACCGTACATAAAAAAGGTCCTAAATAAAAATTTCCTATTATTATATTTTACGATCACATAAAATATCTAATCAAATGATATAATTTGACATAAATGGGAACCTACAATAAATTTGGGTAGTAAAACACATCACTAGCGACTACCACGTTGCTATGGAAAAGTCACTGTCTATGAAGAAACCGAGTCTATATGTGATCTCGTGCTCGGAAAGAATAAGAAGAGAAGAAAGCGTCATGCCAAGCCTGCTGGCGGACACAATACCACCAATTAGCCACGAAACAACTTTTGAGGCCGCTTTCTGATATATATTTTAGGCTTATTAGTCAATTCGCATGAATTTCCTTGCATGAATCGGGCGAATCGTCACTTTGAAATAATATATTATTTTCTCTAGGCGACATGACAATGAGGAATGGTGTAACTGATCATTACGGACTAATTAATCATGAATAATATTCATATTTTATTGATATTTTTGATAAAATACGATTGGCCTTGTTTGCTCGTCATTGTTCGTCTCAATCTAAACACCTGTTTGACTGGTAGACAATGCATAAGGCATAAAGTCCGCCTTTTAGGTTTTTTTATATGCGAGAAGTTTTAATTAATAAATACTAACTGACAAAACTATGCTACAAAATGTTATAAAAGTAAAGATTCGCCCGATTCGGGCGAGGATATTCGTGCTAATTGACTGATAACTGATAACCTACTTATACAAGATGTAACAGAATATACGCAACTCCTAAAGTAGTTTGTTCATAATTGACTACTGAATCTAAATAGATTCAGTAGTCAATTAATACCAATATTATAAATGGGTGAAATACCCATTTATAATATTGGTATTTTTTCAAATATTAAGTATTTTGCCATACCTACCGCCGATTGAGCCACCAAAGTAAATTCGAATCTTATTTCAAGACTATAAGGCTCAATTTTAAATTCATACAGTAATTGCTAGGTTCAACACCATTTGCTTAATAATAACAGTTAGCTTTTTGGCTTTAGTTTAGTATTGGTCATTGTACTATGCTTTTAACTGAATACTCTAATTGTGTTGTATGAGGTCGTTGCGTTAATTATGTTACACGTTGTATTGACATTGTGATTCTAACAGAATACTAGACTTAGGTTTACACCTTGTACTCAATATATAACGGAACATATAAGAGAGATACATACCTATATACTTTTATGAGATAGACTAGAGAAAATGTTCCTGTCTGCATCAGTCAATTCGACATCAAGAGTTAACTAAGGTGTTCGGCATAGGGGTTAAGTATTGATTTCCTCGTTCTTAGCTCCACCCGAAAGTAATATCATAATCCTAACTAATATTAAGATTGTTTGTTTGATGTAACCAAAATTATATCTGAACTTTAAAATACCTGTGAATCTGTTTCGGCCTTTCTTCTCAGAGTAGTCGAATAAATAACGCCGACCTCGTCTAGTTTTTTTAAATATGATTGACTCGTAAAAGTGTCTGTACAAACCAAGTTACAAAAATAAAATCATTAGCAGGTGTAAATGTTATAATTACATTATAATATTACTACACATATTTTAAACACATCGTCAATAAATACAACATTACATCTACAAATTTGTGAAAGAGATAGACATACGATCTATTCTCATCATGTTTTATTGTTCTTGATCATAGAAAAAGGTGGGTTGAAAATGGTTCCGAGGACCTAAATGTACAAATTAGGTCCAGAGATAATCTGTATTAAATTGGTTCCTATAAATATAATATATCGGTGGTTGCAATTTCTCATTTTTGAATTTCGGGACGAATCGAGAATGTATTTAAACGATTTTTTTATTATTACTTTCTCGAAGGGAATCGGTACTTACCTAGTGGTTGTGTGGTGTGGTGGATGGAGGTACCCAAACGTTTAAACAATAATAAAACGCATAAGCCGACATTCACACGGAACGTAACAAAATCGCGTCGGGATATTTTTGCGCTGTGTATTTTCTACTTTCGGTGTTAAACCGAGCTTTGAGAATGCAACGCTTTTATTACGTCCGGGTTTTTGTCGACCTATCAATACATTTTATTTGTGTATTACAAATAAATACTAAACCTGTGATTGAAACATGATCTAACGATAGAAACTGCCTGCCTATTTCAGTTTCAGGAATGTCCTGAAATTGAAATAGTGCACAAATAAATAAACACGTTGACTGTGGAAATGAATACTCATTTGTAACAGCGGAAGGCATTTAAACAAAATTATATACGAGGGGTGATCCAAAAGTATATATAGTAATAATCGGTTATTTCCGGTGCACATAAATATAAATAAAAAAAAAACATCTTGCTCATATACCCACTAGGTTAGCATAAAAATAAAACATAGGCCACGATTACCGGGAGGTAAATTCATTTGAATACGAATCGTTGAAGAGATAATACCACAAAAATAAACAAAATCAAAATCGGTTCATCCGTTCGGGAGCTACGATGACAGACACAGACACGTCAAAATTATAACACCCCGTCGTTTTTGCGTCGGGGGTTAAAAATGGAGAAAAACGAAATTAGAGCAGTCATCAAGTACCTCTGTTTGAAAAAATTTCTACTAAAGACATACGTACACAGACTTGATGGAAACATTTGGGGACTCTGCTCCACCATATTCCACAGTTGCACGCTTTGCCAAGAAGTTTAAGCTGGGCAGAACATCAACGGAAGATGAACATCGCGAAGGACGCGTATCCACATCCCTCACTGAAAATAACGTGAAAAAAGTCGAAGATGTCGTGTTGGCAGATCGAAGAGTCACAGGCATATAGTTGAGGTCACAGAGATCTTATATGGGAGTGTTCAAAGAATCGTCACGAACGAATTGCATATGAAAAAGGTCTCCGCGCGTTGGGTACCGAGAATGTTAACCGACGAGCAAAAGAAAAATCGAGTTGACATTTCGAGGGTGAATCTCGAAAAGTTCCAAGCAGATCAGGATTTTTTTTTGTCACGCTTCGTGAACATGGACGAGACCTGGGTTCACCATTTTGATCCTGAAACCAAACAAAAATTAATGACTTGGAAGCGAGCCTCCACCGACGCCGAAGATATTCAAAGTGTCAACCTCGGCGGTAAAGGATATGGCGTCCGTTTTTTGGGCCGCTAAAGGAATAATTATGGTGGAATATTTAGAAAAGGGAGCCACTAATTCGGGCTCTTACTACGCAGACCAAATAAGGAGATTGCAGGACGCCATTAAGGGAAAAAGAAGCGGCAAACTGCGAGGTGGAGTGCTGTTTCACCAAGACATTCAAGAATCGGGATTCGAACTGCTTGAACACCCACCCTATTCGCTAGATCTAGCTCCCAGTAACTTCTATCTCTTTCCTCGGCTCAAGGAACACCTCCAAGGCAAGAACTTTGAAGACGATAGCGAAGTGATGGCCGCTGTTGAGGGGTTTTTAGAGGGTCATGACGAAGATTTTTCTAAATGAATTCTGGGTTTAGAAAAAAGATGTACTAAATTTGTTAGGAGACTATGTAGATAAATATATTTTTTTAACCTATCATCACCGTGTTTAATATTCATTATCATTACTTTTGGATCACCATAGTAGAAGGGATCTTTTTTGATTTAGATTAAAAAAAAACACCAATTGGCATTACTAGGGGATTACGGCACCGCATCGCGGAAAATTTTGTTGTAAAAACAACCGTTTTTTAATCTATAATAATGGCTTATTAGATATTATTAGGCGGTGCCGGTTCCGTTATTTTGTGCAAATGAGTTTCGGTGCGAGTTCAAACTGACTCGTCGCGGCGCTCTACAATCATCGTGTTCAGATGTTTTGTATACCTACAGTTTTCAATAGTGCCCCTCTTATATGTCCCGTATTAGTGGAATGCCCAAAATGTAAGATTAGAGTGAGTCTGCCCGGGTTAGTACTCCTCGGCAGCATCGGTCACGATTTTGTGCACGAAGGTAATACTACTATTTTACTAAAATGTTTATAACTTGAATGTCGCTCCTAATTTCCTGTGGCAAACGCTGACTCCGCACTAAGGTACCAAGGTAAAGGCACCACGAGCTAAATATCAAAGTTCAAAGTCCTGATTACCAAACTGCAATGTCCCGAGTACCAAGTAAATAAGTTCTCTGGTACCTTTACCTAACGCTTGTGTATAAAAGCGGGTACCTTTTGACAGCTTAAGTTTGTAGAGTATTGCGTTGATACTGTTCGTTGATTTTGTTAATTCAGAGTTAATTTAGAGTTTATTCTTTTGTATAAGTTATTATTGATTTGCGTTATGTTTGTTAGTTCTTTTTATTTTTGATGTATTTTATACATGAAGAAAATAGCTACTGTTTTTATTTGATGATACTTTCAGTCGTTTATTTGTATTGTTGAGATGCGCTAGCGCAACGCTTTGTATAGAGAAGCACCTATCTACTACCTTTAACTGTTGTCGTAATCCTGAGGTGCCTGCAGACATTAGCTTCCAACAAGTTTTTCAATCCTGTAAAATCTCCCTTCTCTGCTTTGAACTGCGGCACCTTGGGACATTGTTTAATGTTAAACTTATTTTGAAAACTCCAGTTTAGAAAATCCTACAAATCTTTTGTCCATCAAATTCTTAAAACTTCTGTATTTTTATGAATTATGTTTTAAAATATAAAAATAGTTTTAAAATCCTTGTCATCATCAGCATCAGCCTACAGCAGTCCATTGCTGAGCCTAGGCCTCTCCAATTGCACGCCAATCAGCTCGATTCTCGGCAACTCTCAAGTCATTATGTGATTAAAAATTTGTTGATTAGAAAGTTTAAATAGTAAAAAAATAATTGTACTTACTCATAAGTTTTTTGCAATAAAATCTTATTTGATGAAGTTTTAATAGTCAAACAAGGTCAGTATACTTACTTAGCTAGGCCACGCTGGAGGTTAGTAAATGAATCGGCTACGCCCATTCTTCCTCTACATCAGCTATTAATTTTTTAGCGATGCAAGCTAAGAGCAAAGAAGAACGATTGAAGCATATGTTGCGATCCTACAAACTAATGCAGCAAGTTTTGTACCGACACCATAACATACTGCGCAAGGCTGCCGACGATCTGGCCATGCTATACACTATTGTTGGTAAGTAACTAAAAAAGAAAACGAAACATGTCTCAATTTCTACTTCAATCCCCTGGCGGACACGAAGTAACTCAAAAAAAGGTCTTAATTTTAACTTAAATACCCCGGGGGACACAAAGTATCTCAAAAAAGTTTGAATTTTAACTTAAATGGCCCGGGGATACAAAACAAAGTAACTTAAATAGCCAGCCTAAAAAAAGCCAAGAAACATGTCGCAACAAAAAAAACATGTTGCACAACTTTTGTTTCCCCACGAATACAGAGCCAAATAATGCAGCTCTAATGTGTTCTATAATTTTTTAGGTGACTACACAAAGAGCATCGATTTGGTAAAACAAAACATCCAGAGTTACGAGTACCAGTATGGGTCATTCAGCGTCGAGGTACGTATTCATACTCTTATCCATAAAACTCATGTTTTATTGAACTTTTAAGATGCCAATACTCATATTGTATGTTCATTTTTAACAGGTAACAAACGAAGTCAACAAGATGGCGAATCTGATGATTAATCGCGTCATGAAGTATGAAACCGTTTCAGAAATGGAGTAAGTTCACATGCTAACACACATACAACAAAACGCAACGTTTCTATTTGTCCCTCGAATTGTATATTTCCATTCACATACCTATAGGATAAATTTTTAACCAGTGCGCAAACTGTAACCATGAATTATTCTAGATCCTTTAAAGCGTGAGCGCGCTGGGTACCGTTGTGGGGACTAAACTCCAATCTATCTATATAATCTATACAGGGTAAATTTTTTCCAGTGTACAAACTGTAACTATGAATTCAGCATATCATTATGTTCACCTGTAATTTTTCGTCGGTTAAACAAAAAAAGTCAGCTGTTCCATACATTTTGACCGCGTAGGTATTGCTCTTTTCTATGAAACAGCTGACTATTTTTATATTTCCGATGAAAAATTTATACGTTAGAGGGTCTAAAATTATATGCTGAATTCATGGTTACAGTTTGTGCACTGGTTGTAAATTTACCCTGTATAGGTTTTCTATAGCTAGGTTGGAGTTTAGTGCGCACAACGGTACCCAGCGCATTCACGCTATAAAGTGTCTAGACTGATTAATTGATCAGTTCCTGCGTGCTACAAAATGTCGCGGATGTGGCTCTACCATGTTACACTTGATTGGCCAAATCCCTTAGGGACACCAGATTTGCATATTCCAGACAGTTGGTTACAGTTTGCGCGTCGATGTCTCTGTCGACCTGTATAGATCAGCAGAACAGTCATAACAGCTTATTTAGGTACTTAGGACCCAAATACCGCATTCGTTAGATATATTTTGTTCTGACGAAAATGTTCATTGTCTAGTTCGGGACAGCAGATGAAGGATTGGATCCGCGAGACTCTGAATATAGTCAGGAAAGCAAATCAACTGATGGAACTAAATTTCGGCACCTGGCAGTCGATGTACAGGACGTTGAAGGACAACGAGGAGGTTTTGGAAGGTATGCTCTTGGAAACGGTCGAACAGGACACTGGCTGCTGCAACCTTCGGCGGCGAAACCTCAGCCTTCTCTAACACCCATTCTCCATGCTCTTTTAAGAAGGCAAAGTCTTTACGCCTGGTTTTAACGAACTACCAGGCCATGTAGAAGCGTGCATTATAAATAAAACGATTACAACGAGCCATAGGGGAGAGTGTGCATGAAAGAGCCAGTTTTAAAAAGTAGTAAAAAAACCATTTCAGGCGGATTAAAAAAAAAAAAAAAGTTTTTTTTTTAATAATCAGTTTATTAGTAGTGATAATCAAATTTAAAAAAAGGTAACAATGTAAGAAATCTGAAATATAGCAACTTAAAAAAGGGAAATCGGCTCTTTCGAAACAACCTGTACCTTTCAATGAAAGAGCTACTGTGTGCTTTGAAAGAACCAGATTCCACTTCATCGAAACAAACAAGTTTTTCAACAATTTTAATACCTCTTAAAATACTCAAAAATCTAATCAAAATTTAACCTAGGTGAAAATCTCAGCCTTTAATCAGTCTCAAATAATTATCTTACAATAATCTTAATCATTATAATACTTTTATAAAAATCAAATGTTGAAACTCTGATATAAATCAGAGTTTCAACCTTTGATTTTGAAGCCAAGCCTTTGCCATTTTTTCGGTGCTGAGGCTCGCGAAGACATGTTTTTCTAGCCTGAAAGATTAACAGTATTAAATAGATATAAAAAAGACGGCAAAGTTAAACTAAAAGCTAGTAATATATTGAAAGAGCCATCATCTTCATGCCATGAAAGAGCCGGCTCTTTCATAGACACGACAGGTGGCTCTTTCAAAACATTTAGTATTAAAAAATATAACCTCAAACAACAGCTAATTTACGTTAACATCATAATAATAATATTTGCGTAAAATAATGCCAAATATATGTATAACAATACGACTTATTATGTCAACCTATGCTTTGCACTTCTTGTCAAAAAAACTACTTAACACAAAAAAACTTACATTTAATTTAAAAACTTAAATTTTCATACAGTCCTACGACGCCATTTGTTTTCGTAGAACTGTCAAATGTCTGTGGGTGGCAGCTGTCCAGTGTTGCCATATAAAGAGTACAATTGAATTATGGTAGGCTTTTTTAAGTATGAGATAATCGTATCGGCTCTTTCATACACACTTTCCCCTACTTTCGTAGCATGTGTACTGTCTCACGCGTGCATACGAGATAATTACGAATTTTTAACTTAATGGACGCTTATGTATTGTATGAAAAAACTTATGTTAAGATGCGTGTTACATTTATGAGAAAGAACTCGCACAATTTCGAGAAAGTTGTAGGCTTTTTTCCATGGAAACTCTTGTTAAACGATCTTGTTTTTTTTAAATTCAATTTTATCACCTTTGACCGCCGCTTTTTCTAAAAACTGAGGAACGTTTTGTACTTATTATTAGAGCTATCTTTTCATGTAGGATCTTACAATCAACCTTAGATACGCATTGGTTTAGTTTTCAAAAATCTAATTACGGTTTGCATCGGGAAAAGACGTCCCGAATAGATTTAGGTAGGTAGATATTTCAGTAAATTGCACACTAACTAGTCATCTAAGGACACCGCGCACACACACAAGCACGTACACAAATAACCTTTTGTGTAATAAACATAAGCTAAAAAGTGATTGATACGCTCTTAGTAGCGCGGAGAAAATTTGAGTGGCAATATCATAAACTTACTAAAGCGGTCCCCGCCACTCGTTCAAAGTGAATTAACGATTTTATGTACGTAAATACGTACAAAAAATCGTTAATTCATCAAACTGATATTGTTATCGCGGCATTCACTGATTTTCTGAACACGCGCGGCCGCGTGGTTTCCGGCTGTGAAAGAATAGGACCACTCCATCTCCATTTCCCGTGGGTGTCGTACGAGGCGACTAAGGGAGTACCGATAGGACGGGCAGCAGCGTCCTCTCGTGAATTAATAACATCTTACTGCGATCACCAAGTGGGAAGAACTGGTGATTATTTCGAAATTCTCTCTGGCCCTCGAAATTTAAAGAACTTATTGGCTAAAATTTTTTGTCTCGATTATTAATTGAGGAGAGTTCGAATATGAATAACATCTTATTGGCATCTTAGTGGCATGATAAAAGCATAGTTGGCATCTGGGTGAAAATTTGGTAAGAAATTGCGCTTGGGCGAAAACCATCATACCATCTGTACAAAGTGATCAATTTAAGGCTATAACATCATACTAGCTGCATAGAGTGACAATTTAGGGTGACAACAACATATAAGCTGTATATTGTTTAAGAGTGACAAATTGGTCTGAATGGCATTGAGTATTTAGTCTCGCTGGGTAGAAATATTACGTAGTTATCTGGATGATAATTTGATTTGAATTGCGCTTACCATGCAAGCTGTGTAGAGTGATAAATTGGTCTGTATGGCATTAGTTATTTAGTCTCGCTGGGTAAAAACATTTTGATGGTAATTTCCCCTGAATAACGTTTTGGATACAACAACACAAGCTGAAAAGACTCAAAATTGGCCCTAGTACATTTTTGGTCGAGTTTCCACAATTTGGCAAGTTGAAAATTCTGATAAACTTTTTGGCCTCATAAACATTCACACAAAAAAACTCCGTGTTTTTCCGCCCCAATATCTCACTACCTCATCTGTCTAATTTGCCACCTTTACGAACTAAACCCTTAAAAGTCCGGGTCTTATCGTGGGAGAGCCTAGCTGTAGACACTAGTTGACTACATAATAACTTAATGTCTCACCACTTACGGGGCGTGAATAATATGAATCTAAAACAATACCGTAATAATGAAAACATATAATATATATACTCTGTATTCGCGGTGAAGTGAAGGCGTATGCTGAAACTTGATGATCAGAACATGAGACATGTTGTTTAGGACTAACATACAGCTTCTGAATGCCCACGCCTTACGCGTTCATTAAACTGAGGATGCGAGAACTAGTCACTTGAAGAGTACGGTGTTAGATTATGACGACACATCTTTCTGAATTTTAAATTACTTATCTAGCATCTTTCCTTAATATTTCACTTACACCTTTCTCCCTTCCCTCCCCCTTGATTATTTCTCTTATTCTAAGCCCAAGTTTTATTTCATACCCCTTCATTTAGGTAGTCCACACTTGCGCCTACCTCACCCTATAAAAAAAACCTCATACACTATTCACCACCCCACCCTGCTTCCTCTTTCCCCCCACCAAAAAACCCTGTCCTTTCAAAGACTTCAAGTCAGTACATATCGTGGGAGAGCCTCGCTGTAGTCACTCGCTGACTGCAGCTCGTACATGGGCTGGCTCGGCCGGGGAAGTACCACGCTCTCACAGGAGACCGGCGTAAAGTAGCGACCTTGTGTTGCTGTTTCGTGCGGTGAGTGACGAGTACCGGAAGCCCAAGTCTTTCTTTTCCCTCTCACCTGCTCTTGCACCTGTTTTATATTTGTCCCTTCTTACTCTAATCATCTTTCTCGCACTTTCCGGGCATGACAGTTGTGGAATTTGAACATGGACACATGGACAATGGAAACATCCAATTAAGTAATTTTACTCCGTATCCGCGGTGGAGTGTAGGCGTATGCTGAAACTAGATGGTCAAAACATAAGACACGTTGTTCAAAAGCAAAATACGGCTTCTGATTACGCACGCACGCCTTACGCGATCAATAAATTGAGGATACGAGAACTGGTCGATTGGGAGTACGGTGTTAATTTATGATGGCACGGCTTTCTGCTTTTTAAATAACCTACCTATCTAGTGTTTTTTCTTAAATATTCGCTTCTTCGAAAGCACAACTTCTCCCCTCTTCCTCACCCTTAATTATAACTCTTATTTTAAACCCAAGTCTTCCATCATCCCCTTCCATTTAGGTAGTCCACACTTGCACCTACCACACCTTAAAAAACCTCACTCTCTTACCACCACCCCGCCCCGCTTCCTCTTTCCCCCCAACAAGACACCTTTCAATGACTATATGTCTAGTACATATTGTGGGAGAGCCTCATTGTAGTCATTTGCTGACTGCAGCTCGTACATGGGCTAGCTCGACCGAGGAAGTACCACGCTCTCACAGGAGACCGGCGTGAAGTAGCGACCTTGTGTTGCTGTGTTTTGTACGGTGAGTGACGAGTACCGGAAGCCTAAGTCTTCCTTTTCACCCCCTCTTGCACCTGTTTTATATTCGTCCCTTCTTACTCTAATCATCTTTCTCGCACTTTCCGGGCGTGAAAGTTGTGATATTTGACCCATACCTTAATAATGAAAACATCTAATTAATTATACTCCGTATCCGTGGTGGAGTGAAGGCGTATGCTGGTATTTGATGGTAAGAACTTCAGACAGGTTGTTCACCAGCAAATATACAGCTTCTGAATACGCACGCCTTACGCGTTCATTAAACTGAGGATACGAGAACTGGTCAATTGAGGAGTACGGTGCTATTTTATGACGACACGACTTTCTGGTTTCTAAATAACCTATCTAGGTCTATGTTTAATTAATTGCTTCTTCGGAAGCACAACTTCTCTCCCCTCCCATCACCTTGATTATTACACTATTATTTTAAGCACGAGTCTTCCTGCATCCCCTTTCATGTTTCCTTTTTCATTTAGGTCATCCACACTTGCACCTACCTCATCCTATAAAAAAACCTCATACACTTCTCACCACAACCCCACCCTGCTTCCTCTTTCCCCCCACCAAAACACCTTGTCCTTTCAAAGACTTCAAGTCAGTACATATCGTGGGAGAGCCTCGCTGTAGTCACTGGCTGACTGCAGCTCGTACATGGGCTGGCTCAACCGGGGAAGTACCACGCTCTCACAAGAGACCAGCGTAAAGTAGCGACCTTGTGTTGCTGTTCCGTACGGTGAGTGACGAGTACCGGAAGCCCAAGTCTTCCTTCATCTATCACCCTTTTAATATTCATTCTCTTAAGAGTCTGATCGTCTTCCTCGCATATTCCCATGGCTTAATAATAATAAAACACATCAATTAATTATACTCTGTATCTGAGTATCAGAAGCCCGAGTCTTCCTTCTTTCTCCGCCCCTCAACTGTTTTACCTTCGCCCCTTCTTACTCTAATCATGTTTCTCGCACTTTCCGGGCGTGAAAGTTGTGAAATTTGACCATGCCTTAATAATAAAAACATCCAATTAATTATTTATACGCCGTATCCGTGGTGAAGTGAAGGCGTATGCTGTAACTTGAAGGTCAGAACATGAGACACGTTGTTCAGGAGCAAAACTACAACTTCTGAATGCGCACGCACGCCTGACGCGTTCACTAAACTGAGGATACGAGAACTGGTCAATTGAGGAGTACGGTGCTAATTTATGACGACACGGCTTTCTGCTTTTTAAATAACCTACCTAGGATCTATTCTTAAATATTCGCTTCTTCGGAAGCACAACTTCTCTTCCCTCCCTGTCCGTTGATTATTTCTATTATTCTAAACCCAAGTATTCCATCATCCCCTTTCATTTAGGTACTCCACACTTGCACCGACCACACCCTAAAAATACCTCATACACTACTCACCACCACCCCACCCTGCTTCCTCTTTCTCCCCACCAAAACACCCTGTCCTTTCAAAGACTTCAAGTCAGTACATATCGTGGGAGAGCCTCGCTGTAGTCACTGGCTGACTGCAGCTCGTACATGGGCTGGCTCGGCCGGTGAAGTACCACGCTCTCACAGGAGACCGGCGTGAAGCAGCGACCTTGTGTTGCTGTGTTTCGTACGGTGAGTGACGAGTACCAGAAGCCCAACTCATTCTTCATCCCACCCCCACCCCACACCCCCACCACCCCATCACCCTTTTTATATTCGTTCTCTTAAGAGTCTGATCATCTTCCTCGTATCTTCCGGGCGTGAATTTTGCGAAACCCCCACCCACGCCTTAATAATAAAAAATAAACATCAATAATTGTACTCTGCATTGGAGTGTTGAGTACCGGAAGCCCATGTCTTCCATAGCCAACCCCCTTCCTGTACGCTTTATGTAATCATTCTCTTGTAAGTCTGATCGTCTTCCACGCAGGTTCCGGTCGTGCATATTGCGAAACTCGACCCATGCTTTAATAATGAAAACAGCAATTAATTAAACTCTCTGTCGGAGTGTCGAGTACCGGAAGCCCAAGTCTTCCAAAACCTCCCGTACCCCGCATCCTCTACGCTTTATATATTCATTATCTTGTAAGTGTCATCGTCTTCCACACGCTTCCCGGTTGTGATCGTTGCGAAACTCGACCCATGCTTTAGTAATGAAAACAGCAATTAATTATACTCTGTATCTGATGAGTGTCGAGTGCCGGACACGCAATTCATCCTCGTCTAAATGCGATCATCTACTCCACATTTACCGGGCTTGAATTTTATGAATCTGGAACAATACCTTATTAACGAAAACATCAATTAATTATACTCTGTATCCGTCGTGGACTGAAGGCGTATGCTGAAACTTGATGGTCAGAACATGAGACACGTTGTTCGCCAGCAAACATATAGCTTCTGAATACGCACGCCTTACGCGTTCATTAAACTGAGGATACGAGAACTGGTCACTTGAGGAGTAAGGTGCTAATTTATGACGATACGGCTTTCTGTTTTTTTTAATAACCTTTCTAGTATCATTTCTTATTAATTCAGTTCTTCGAAAGCACAACTTCTCCCTTCTCCCTCTCCCGTCCTCTCCGTTGATTACTTCTCTTTGAATCCTTGTATCTGTTTTCTTTTTAAGGTTATCGTTTAAATTAAATTATTTTTGGATTATCACGTAGATGTCGATATGCTTAGGAAACTTCAACGTAGGAGACTAGGCGAAATTGTAGGACGACGCGACATAAAAAGAAATGTTTGACGAGAAAATGGAGGTAAATAGGCATAAAAATCTGTGCAAAAAATATATTTAAATGGAGATTATGGCTGCAATATTTATACGAACTTTAGGAGTTGAAAACTGTTACAAGAATAACTAGGCCGAAATTAATATTAGGACCCCAGGCGCAATTTTGATTAGAACGGGGCGAAATTACTATGTTGTGACATGCCGGATATTGTTAAGACGTAGGCAACATTATTATGAGAACATACAGTAAAATTAGAATGAGGAAGAAGTAGGCGAAATTTTCATGAGGTGGTTATCGTTGTTAGGTGATTGGTAGATACACTTGGCGATTAGTCAGGATATAAATATGACAAGACAACTTTTTCTCACCACGGTGGCAAAAAGTTTTTAGATTAACTGGGATTCATCTTTTTCTCTTAAAGAAGAGCATTAAAGAGGTCACGGATAAGGTTTAAGAGACGCGTTGGAGTGGCTATTCAATAAAACGCGGTAGTCAACGACGTTTGTTGATGAGCAGACGCAAAATTATTGTATTAAGTATGTTAAAGCTTAAACTGTAAGACTAGATACAAACAGCGACATGCCCAAGCATAGTGTTAAGCTATTTCGACGCTATCAGTGTAACAAAAACGCTAAAAATATGAAAGAATTACGTTTAGAACGTGTATTTCGAAATCATTCGTATTTGTGAAAATCAACCACAGCTATATTATTAATTGTTTTTTGATAAATCTTTGTTTAACATTTTAAATTGAACACAGATAGCTTACTGCCTCTATGAAATACGAGTATGTGAAAGCTAAGGACTAGATTTAAATGGTGAAATGCCCGTACATAGTGTTAAGCTGTTTGGACGCTATCAAAAGCTAAAAATATGAAAGAATTAAGTTTAGGACGTGTATTTCGGAATCATCTATATAATGTAACTCAAACAAAGGTACAAATTGTTTTTTTGTTTGTTGGTAGATGACATTTGGATAAATCTTTGTTTAAGATCCTAAAATTAACACTGATAGCTTATTTTCTGTAGTAGTTATGATAACCATAGTGAAATACGAATATGTGAAAGCTAAGGACTACATTTAAATGGTGAAATGCCCGTACATAGTGTTAAGCTGTTTGGACGCTATCAGTGTAACAAAAAAGCTAAAAATATGAAAGAATAAGTTTATGACGTGCAGAATCGAAATCATCTGTATTTGTAAATCAAACAAAGCTACGGACGCCAGCACATCAAGCTACCCCAAACTGTAAAGCTTCCCAATTGAATATGAACCTTATTCGTATGTGATAAAGTTGAAAATCTAACAAAAAAAATACAGATTGTGGTAGCTTGATGTGCTGGCGTCTGTACGAATTGTTTTTTGGGAGTTGAGAGTTGGATAAATCCTTGCTTAAGATCTTAAATTGAACACTGATAGATTACCGTTTCTAGTAATTATTATAACCATTATAGTAGAATATGTGTACGTGAAAGCTAAGGTCTAGACTTAAACGGTGAAATACCCGTACATAGTGTTAAGATTTCGAGGCTATCAGTGTAAAGAAAGCTAAAAGTATGTCATAATTACGTTTATGAAGTGATATTTGACCTGTATTTGTGAAAATCAACCAAAGATATGAATTGTTTTTTGTTAAGATCTTAAATATAACACTGATAGTCTGCTGCAAGTATTTGTGTCACTTGCAATAATTTAAGGACCTTCGACTTCGAGTATTTAAATATATGTATTAGCGATAAGAATATTAGGCATTATTTCATTACTACTATAAGTACCTTGTAAGCAACTTTGTCTTTTCTATAATGTAACAACTAATCCCACCCGTTATCATTTTGCCCGAAGTACTGGGATTCACCGCTAGAACAATATCTACAAGATTTATACCAATGCAAAGATATTTTAAGCAGAATATAAGCAAACTACGGCTTATTCTTTAGCGTTTCCTCCCGTGAATGTGATTAGAACCTTTACCGGGGCCTGAAGACCACTCCTGCCAACTTTCACTCATAAGCCTGAATCCGCAGAGAGCAAGAAAAACCCGTCGACAACCGACAACCAACCGCCAACTAAGTTCCACTGGATAGTTGTGGTAAAAGATTCCCCTTGAAAAATCTTTCCATTGGCATACTTAACGCTATTGCAGCAAGTTAGCTAATTTCCCTTATCTATTGTGTTTGGAAACGAGTATGTTCTGTCTATAATGGCCTACTCTATAATGTCAACAATAAAGAAATATACTCCGTATCCGAGGATGCGAGTACTGGTCACTTGGAGAGTATGGTTCCGTTCTATTTTAAATTAACTTATAATCAGTTTATTCTCCTCCCTCTCCCTTGATTATTTCTCTTATTCTAAGCCTAAGTTTTACTTCATCCCCCCTTCATTTAGGTAGTCCGCACTTGCACCTACCTCACCCCATAAAAAAACCTCATACACTTCTGACCACCACCCCGTCCCGCTTCTTCTTTCCCCCCACCAAAACATCTTGTCCTTTCAAAGACTTCAAGTCTAGTACATGTCGTGGGAGAGCCTCGCTGTAGTCACTCGCTGACTGCAGTTCGTACATGGGCTAGCTCGACCGGGGAAGTACCTCGCTCTCACAGGAGACCGGCGTGAAGTAGCAACCTTGTGTTGCTGTGTTTCGTGCGGTGAGTGACGAGTACCGGACGCCCAACTCTTCCTTCTCCCTCTGTCACCCCTTTCATATTTCTTCTCTTCTAAGACTGATCATCTTACACTTTCCGGGCGTGAATGTTATGAATCTTGAACAACGCCTTAATAATGAAAACATCAATTAAATGTACTCTGTATCCGCGGTGGAGTGAAGGCGCATGCTGAAACTTGATATTCAGAACTTAAGACAAGTTGTTAAGGAGCAAACATGCAGCTTCTGAATACGCACGCCTTACGCGTTCATTAAACTGAGGATGCAAGAACTGGTCACTTGAGGAAGTACGGTTCACATTTATGCCGTCACAACTTTCTATCTTTACCTTATGATCATTATATTATCATGTTAATTTCCTTCTTCGAAAACACTAGTTCCCTTCCTCTTAATTTCCCTGGTTCCCTCTATTATTCTCTTTTCCCTACTTCTTGTCACCCTTGTTACCTGTGTCTTGTCACCCCTTTTTATTATTCATTTATTTCTAATACACATCTTCACCACTTTCGGGGCGTGAATGTTATGAATTTGGAACAATGCCTTAATAATGAAAACATCAAATAAATATACTCTGCATCCGCGGTGAACTGCTGAAATTTTATGGTCAGAAAATGAGACACGCAAGCATACAGATTCTGAATGCGCACGCCTTACGCGTTCACTTAACTGAGGATGCGAGGACTGGTCACTTGATAGGTACGGTTCAAATTCACGACGTCACGTTTGCCTTTCGGCGTTATTTCTAGCATAACGGGTGGGACCCAAAAAGCCTGTTAACTGTGTTATTTGTAGGTACTTCTTTTTTACCATCACAACAATTACTGGCCATCAAAACAGAACCTTAAATAAGGGTTCACTTACTTTTCGATGCCTATAATATTACGCGTTAACATTTTTGGTGAAGCAATTGTAGTTTTTGTAGAAAGAAGGAGCGTTCATACGCTTTTGCTTTTATAAAAAAAATACCGTAAAAGGTCTGGTGTATGTAACATCTCACTGTGTTTGGTGAAAAGTTAACTTATTCAGTGTCCCATTAATTAATAGCTTTAAGTGCATATTTTTAGTAATAACTTTGCAATAGTAAGGTTTCTCCTTGCATGGTAGGCAGATGTCGGGTTTCTAATTCGTCCAATCAAATACTATATTCTGAAAAGTACAATGATTCTAAAAGGATACTTAATCCGTTCAGTTGATATGACTGAATAGTCTATTTCAATTCATCTTCTATCGGGTGTTTACTTTACGAAATTCTCAAGTAAAAACCTTAATCAAATTGATAACAATTTGGTTAAATTTAAGGGCCAAGAAAATTGCATCGCGTCCTTTGGAAAAAAGGTCTTTTCACTGAAAATGTATACCGGTCGATAGAAAATGTATACCGGTCGATAGAAAATGTATACCGGTCGATAGAAAATGTATACCGGTCGATAGAAAATGTATACCGGTCGATAGAATAATTCTTGTTAAAATGTATACCGGTCGATAGAATAATTCTTGTTAAGAAGTAGATACCCTCAACATTCAAAAGAAAAAACCAGCGCGACTATCTGCTAGTTTTTCAATTCAAAGAAATTGTCAAACGAATGTTCCTTTGATCCCGAGCTCTCTGCTTGCCCTTTAATAATATCTGTGTTGTAAAAATGTCGCAGGACCTTTTCAAATGTATTAGTTTATAATATTTGTGGAAGTCACCACGATTGTTATTTTTATCGAGATTTTACTCTTTTACATTAAAAGCTTCGTTTGGAGTGCAATGCAAACGGTGAAAACTATCTACTTTCCTATTCCGTTTTCCTCTTAGGATACTCCGTAATATTTGCGTGGATCCATTACGAAACTTATCTTAAAATCTTTCCACTGTCACTATTAACAGTATTTCTGCTACACGATCTTGGGTTTTTGTAAAACTTTTTTTATTTAAGTAAATATATTTAATTTATGATTAATGTATTTTTTTTTAGACAATACTATTGTTTTCAAGTTTCTCCTGCGGCAAATCAATGTCTGTATCTTAGAAATAAGTATGTGTCTATGAAAATTTCATGTAATCGAAAAAACAATAAAATCGCTTCTAAAAGTGTCACTTCTGTTCTTTTATTACAGTATATATAGATATAGGTACGCACTTGAGAAACTTCTTTACCACCTTAGTGGTAAGTGCGTACCTATACCCACCACGATACTTTACCACCCTTTACCACGATATTTTTAAGAGCGAACGTCTTGACGTTCGCTCTTAAAAATATCGTGGCGGGGTTTTATTGCGCACTCGATTTTCAACTCTCTGTGTTGAACCGAGCATAGAGATTCCAATAGAGTGAGTCCCAGCGCCTTCAAAAAACACACTTAGATCTTCAAATCTTGACGCTAACCAGTGCGCGTAAAAAATTCGCCGAGATGTATTTACGAACGTGGACTTAGGAACACTATACCATATTATTCATACATTCTGAACAGTAGTCATCACAATAAATTGGCCTATAAAGTTCCCACTGCTGGGACACAGGCCTCTACTCTATGAGAGGGAGTGGCCTATAATCTACCACGCGGGCCCAGCGCGGGTTGGTAGATGTCACATGTCTTCGAATTTTTGGTTCTAATACATGCCGGTTTCCCATGCTGTTCTATAACCGTTTTTGAGATCAGTGGTGATGAAGTAACACAAAGTGCCTATCAGGGTTCGAACCTATAACCTACAGCTCGCAAATCCCACTGGGCCACCACTGCTCTTGCCACTTGTTTTAACTACTAAGGACTGATTTTTCAATAGTATAGTCAGATAACTTTTATCGGAAGAATAAATCTGACAGTTTGACATAATTATTTTCTATACAAAAGCTGTCAAACCGCATTATTTATTCCTTACTTAACCACTAGAGAGCGTATAGGCCGATTTCTTCTAAGGACACGACTCACCACTGCGGGCCGGGGGACGAGGAAGAATGCGCGGCTGCAATTGGTCAGTTACTTGATTAAGGGAAAATAGTCGATATCGATAAAAGGGATTTTAACATTATAAAAAATACTCAATAAAAATCACATAATAATATTTAATCAAAATCAGTCAATTACAAAAAGAAAAACTAGTATCCTGTCATTATTGATTTCAAAATGAATTAATTTAGTATATAATATGTTTTTTGAATTAAAGTTTTAGGGTCCTGATTGTTCTTGGTCAAAATTATAAACGAGCGTATACATATTTCTGAATTTTCCATCTTTTTAATTCAATCAAATGATTTGTTGATTCTATTATTTTAATTTATTAGTATCGATATCGACTTCAGCCATAGGTATTAACACAACAATAAGTTTTACGATAAAAATACAAAGGGAAGGAAAGGGATAAAAGAATTAGAATTTCCTAATGAAAGAAAGGGACTTTTCCAAAAGACATCAACGCACGCGACTCATCCGTGTGATTGTTCACCCAACCACCATTTTAAATAGACCTCTGCGCGGTGGCTCAATCAAAACAAATTTTCGTAGTGTGCGATGAAAAGTTTTGCCACCCTTTTTGTAACTAGATGTCTTGGAATGTTTCCTACACCACTTCACCGCGCGTGAAGGCATTTTTATAGAAATTGCATAAAACATTATAACAATTAGTAATTATTTAGCGTTCATAGGTCTAACACTTGGTCATAACTAAAATAGTTACTAGTACTGTAGCCAATACAAATAAAGGCGATAAAATACGAAATAGTTTTCGTGCGTCGGGGCACTGTATGCGCAGTCAAGTGGTTTTATAGTCTTTGGTATATATGTATAATCAAAGATATGTTCATGTACTTACTTAAGTATAAGCAAATAAATTATTTCTATTCTTTTTCGTTATTCCCTCAAAGTTTAAGCCAATTCGGAAAATAAACTGTTCAAGTGCAGGCAGGAACGTCTTGTATAAAAAATGGCTTTGCTAAGAGCTTCCTTAGTGTGCTTACATTGGTGCCTTCTTCACAACAAATTTCGTTAAAACTGCGACTGGCCATATGAAGGTATGCATTACGCATATAATATAGTTAGTGTTTGCATAAGGTACCTACATGTAGAAGTGGTCGCTGTCGCAGCCCCATCTGATTAGTGCGTATCGTTAATTTTGAAAATAATTTGATTATCTACTGGTAAGTACCTACTCCAGGAAGAACATAGATAAGATCGAGTTCCTGGAATCGAGGGATCTGTAATGCCACGTGCGACTTGGAGTTGCCGCTATGATTCCTGTATTTGATGTTGAAATAATAGCAAGTATGGTTCAAGCTAGGTTGAAGTAAGTAGGAGGCTTTTGAAGTTCAGGATTCAATACAGAATAGCGAATAAATGCTGTAGTTATTCGCCGGAGTAGCATAATCAGCCTATAATATTCCCAGCGCTGAGGCACAGGCCTCCTCTGTAAGAGAGAGCGGGCCGTAATACCACCACGCAGACCCATTGCGGGTTAGTGGAGGTCACATGTCTTCGTTTGATCCGAGGACATGCCGGTTTCCTTACAATGTTTTCCCTCGCCGTTTTGGGAGCAGTGGTGATGAAACAAATTACACAAAGTACAACGCCTGTCTAGGTACGATCCCACGAGTCGCGGTCGTTACCACTGGGCCAACCCAAAACAAAATTAAAGAAAAGTTTAACCCTAACAATTTTTTCAGCATTCATTAGTATATGTAGGTACTTACCTTAGGACTTATAGTAAGGTACAACAGGTACCTAGTAACAGCAAAAATAACAAGCGCTGTCATGTCACCGGCCACCGCACAATTCCATGCAACGCATTTGCAGCGGTAATTGTTTAATTGTGGAAACAGTTTATTAGTAGCAGAATTATGTTACAATGGTTAATATCTGACATTATCTCACTACTTACACCGGGTACGAAGATCCACTAACAGCACATTAGTGGATCTACGCATAGCTACATACACTCATGTCTTCTTTACATGGGGTAGGCAGAAACTACAGATCGCCACCTACGATCCTTATATATGTAGTTACCTACTCTGCCTGTTACGTTCATGCATTTGAAGGCCAATTCTCGTAATTATCAACGTTCAAAATCTAGTCGCAGTCTCATCTCGGCGACAATCAAATGTCAAAAATGTATAGAAACTAGGAATTCTTGACGGATTAAGACTGAGATCAGAGGCCTTAGTGAGTTTCATTTGACCATCTCGATCAAACGCATCGAGTGCGTTTGGCGCTCCAATTGGCCCTGGATTTGTGACGGACCAATCGGAGCGCCAAACGCGCTCGATGCGTTTGATCGAGATGATTAAATGAAACTCACACTAGGGCCACAGTTAGGGTAGTATTGTAGTACAGTAACTATTAACTTCTCATTGATCTAGTGGTCGCCAGCGGTACTGCTGAGCAAGAACTCCTGGGTTGGTTACCCCTGGGGTTGATGGCGATAGGCTCACCCCGTATAGTACACTAATATTTCCCAAACAAGCGAAATATTGGTGTACTATAAATACACCTGTAGCGGCTCTACAGAAAAATGCTTCGCAATAATATCTAAAAACACAATAAAAAGAAGTGGCGCCATCTACAATGCCACAGGCAAACTACGCAAGACTCACGTCACACAAAATCCTGCATCGCGCAATCAGAGTTTACCGCGCGACTCTCTTAGGTACAACATCCCGACATCAACCGTCGGGCAGTTGCCCACCAGCTACAACACCCGTCTGGTCGGAGGATCCTCCCTTTTCTATAGAGGATGAGTGAACTTTACACCCTGTTCCTCATCATACCTCTATACACCTCTGCCTAAGCGTTCGGGAATGCAGGCGTGATGGTATGTTATGTTTGTATCTGTACTTGACAATTTTGTTGTACACCTACCTACTGTGCCGAGTGCCTCCTAGCTAGGCCTCCTACCTACGTGTAAATAATGGTAAATTCTTGGAAGTCTCGACGCCCCCGTCCGAGGCTATGCCTCTGGCCGCGGAAGATAATCGGTGGCCTGTCTGAACACGCCCCTAATTAAATGCAACTTTTAAATTGACAATAGGTATTTGAGAGCGCGTGTGACGCGCGCCCATGTGAGTGGTTGCTTTACATGTTTCTGTAGGCGTTCCACGACAATGGTACGCAGCGGTTGATTTTTTCACGACGCGACGTCTCGCCGTCCCCCAGTTGTCTGAGACAGGCCCGGCGATAGATGACCAGCAACAGAGATGCTGACTCGTCGCTCCTACGGATAGATCCCGCCCGCAGCAGGTCACGGTCCGACCTAAGGACCAGCTATGCTCCGTAACCATCTCACCGGGTGAAGTGAGTGTAGAGTGAACTATCAGTGTCCTTCCACCTGATGTTAAGGATGGCCAAACATTACACTGCTCGCTCACTGCACCCAGTGAGATGGGTACAGAACAGCATAGCTGTTGTGTGTGAGCGGTATCGACGGTATCGTACTGTTAAAGCCCACGTTCTCTCAGACCTAATAAAATAGCGGCGGGATGTGTTTTTTCAACGCTGTTAGATTCTTAATGCTTGCTTACACAGAGTTGAAAATACAGTGCGCGATTAAATCCCGCCGCCATTTTATTACGTCCGTGTGTAGGTCGACTAAGATGGCATAAAGTTCCACTTTTAATTGTACCTATTCAGTAACTTGACAGTTCAAAAGAAAGTTAATGTTACCATACTAACACTAATAGTGATGGAGTAGTGAACGATTTTTCGTAAAGAACGAATGATAAAAATAGTTTAATTTAAATTAAACCATTTTTAAACTCAACCCAAAATTAGTTTGGGCACAGGTAGAGTCATTTCGCAAAAAATAATAACTTTTTAAGATTAAAGAGGTTAAACAAGTATTCGAGGTTGGTAATGTGACCCCTTCATCAGAGTGCTTGCGTATCTCACGTATTAAATGAAGATGATATGTGTCGTATGTACCCTGTTATTGATAACATCAGTAATACCTTAATAATAAATACTACCTTTTGCCAGCGGCTTCGCCCTCGTGGAGGTTGAAAATTGTCCCACGGGACTTATTACCGGGATAAAAAGTATCCTATATGTTAATCTCGGTTATAAACTATCTGTGTGCAAAAATTCACCCCAATCCGTTCGGCCGTATTTGCGTGATTGAGTAACAAACATCCAAACATCTAAATATTCACATTTATAAATACACATCTCTAAGTTGTTTCATTTTAAATTACTTTACTACTGAGAAACAAAACATAACAAATTCTACAATTTTTAATAGTATTCTATTCTATTATTTCAAGTTCATTCAATTTCGTTCATTCTTACACCACCTCACTATCTTTTTTTGTCAAAATCTGGTAACCCTTCAACTGTCAAGTTATGGAATACAATTAAAAGTCTACGAGTATAATGATGTACGTGAAGCGGGAGCTCGCGACGCGTATTCACGTGTTGGAAGACGATAATGGAAAGACTCTCGTTATGTTGCCCTAGTTACTACCTACCAATCTTACTACCAGTAGTAATAACGTTATTTTTTTACCCTTCCTTTTAGCTACCACAAAAGGGTCTTCCAGGAACTTCTTCAATTTGTCATAGAGCAAGGGAATGAAACAACACAACATACAGTGATCTATTTATTAAGAAAAAATCCATACAGCGTATACATTAGTAATAAAACTTCCCGATGCGCCCTCAAGTACCTACTTATGTGCGTAGGTACCGTCAACTGTAGCATCTTTACTTTCCATGAAATATCTCTCGATTACTAAAAATTTGTTAAAAATAAATTTAAGTATTTACAGTACTCATGGCTAAAGGGAGAACTATTTAATATTTTCATTGTAATTAATTTTTCTCATTTAATGCGTATTTTTATTCACAACACTTAATACATAGTAAAATCACTAAAAAGTTCGTGTGCCATAACGAAAATTAAATTTTGTTAACCAATGTCATTTAAAATTAAAAATAAACAAACGCACGCGAAACATTTCAACTGCTCAATGTTAACTCGAAATCAAGATTCAAGCAGGAGAGTTGTTCTAGAAAACAACTTACATACAGGACATTACATAAATTACACACAATAAATAAATTCGCAAAAAGTGACATTTAAGCAAATCATTTTTTTTTTCATTCCTCTAAGCCCACTCTAACTGCACAGTTGTTAGAAGCGGCTTCTTTTTTAAAGGTCAGCGCTCACTAGGCGGGATGCGGCATGGCACGGCAAAGCATTAACATTAATGTATGGCCCAGCATACCGGAGCTTCCCGCGTTATGCTCAAGTTGAGACGATATCAACGATATGAGAGAGCTAAGGGTATGGAAATAAGACCCAAAATCATGAAAACCCTTTCCCCTGTTAAGGCACGCCGCACCGCCTGGTAAGCACGCTACTTTTAATGCTATACTCTTGAAACTACCTTCCCAAAACAAAGTAAATAGGTATTTAGTAGGGAGGTCCCTACACGCAAAACCAACATTGAATAAAGATTAACTTTAAAGAAGGGATGCGTCAACACGTTTTTATTTTAAACCGAGTTATTCGATTATGACAGGTAAATCGAGTCTAAACCAGCCTTCTTATTCACATTAGAACCTCTTACTTAACTTACAAATTGATCGACTTACAGAGATATTAAACAATCCGCGCTTATAAAGCTTTTAATTTACTGGACCAATTTAACCATTCTTTTCCAATATAGGTTTAAATCCGAATTGTGATTGGACAGAATAAAAGATACGAATTATTCCCTAAGTATGAGACATTCGATCCATGGTACAAGGGCAAACTTACATCTCTAGAACACAACAACCCTGCAAACATTTCATTGCTTCCAGCATTAGTCTTACATTATTAGAAATTCTTCATAATTTACACAAACATGTAATGATTCTTCCCATAAAAGAGTAAAGTAGAGAACAACTAATGTAAAACTGTACGCCCCTCCACTAAAATTATATATCACTGTATGATTGTGAACACCGTTAGTTTATAATCTATCTCACGAGATTATAAACTGTCGAAAAATTGTGAACTGTATCATACTGCTTACAATAATATAACGTATTCATTTTCTATAGTTTATAATCTATCCATGTCAAACCGTCAAATTGTAAACGAACCTGCACTTAGTTTACACTATCGGAAAATAGTGCGTTAAATTGTAAATGGTTTACAATGTTTAGATACTTTCTAATCCCGCGAGATAGACTATAAACTGACGATGTTCATAATGTTACGGTGACAAATACAAGCATTTGAAATGTGTATGCAACAAGCAGTAGAGGGGCGTGCAGTTTTAAATTAGTTTATCTCTACGACTAGTGATATGCAGTCACCAAAATCGATAAGTAACCAAGTTCGTCAGTTGAAGTTTAGTAACAATCTGATGGATGTTTTCGAATTTAATTAAAATAATAATTTAGAGGTTCATTTATCAAATCAAATGGAATTCGAAAACATCTATCGGTTTCTTAATAATCTTAAAATACAGTACAACTATTTTCTTAACGTCCCTCGGCAAACATCGTGTTTCGTAAGTCGTTACATTTCTATTAGTTACCCTTTGCACTTGGTGCTGACCGGACGCTCTCAATCGACTTGGAAGTATATAGAGTTGTTAATACTTTTTTAACTTAACGTAATTTATTTTGAAAATTGGAGAAAGACTCGTTTGTATTCGGAAATGCGATGATTCCCGAGGCACATCAAGAAAATAGCTATACTGTACATATATGCAACAACCCTATTGCTTATCTCCTTTGACGGCTGTAGCTCGCATTACTTCTGTCAAATCGGACGACGTTCTTACTTAACCTAACTTCTCCTATCAGATAGATACCTAATTAATTTTACCCTGTCCAATTAATACAGCTCTTAATTGTTTTACTTTAGCATTTTTTTTACTTAAACGAACATTCTGGTGGCCTGATGGTGGGGACTCACCGTGACAGGAGTCGCTGATGCGTGTGCCATTTACTTTTCGAAAACCATGAGTCTAATCTTGTCATAATCCGATAGTTTTACAGCAATGTACATTTGCGTTGATTCTTCTGAAAATATAAAAAAGTTTATATAAATAAGTGCACATCACGCCTTGAGCTTCTGAAGGAAGGGCCGGGTGTTAAGCCCGAATTAGTTGCGAGACTGCCGTAAGTATTTTATTTGCCCGTCTTATTACAAATCACGATCTAACTAAAAACTGAGCCTTAACCTTCTAGTCAGGGGCTCTACTCTCTAAGCAGTCGAAGGGTGATTTGACAACTGTCACTAGCTCCAGCACCCTAATTGCGTAACACGCGATTAATCATAATCGGTTTCATTTTGACAGTTCAACAATATTCATTGCGTTATTTACGTTGTTGATCAGACACATTTTTCGAACATATGACGCGATGGTTTAGCCATCTGTTTCAAAACGAAACCAATTATGATGAATCGTGAGTTACGCAATTAGGGTGCTGGTGTCTTTTTCCCGACAGAGAAAGCTAATAGGGTATTACACTGATTTTTGAAAAATGTCTTACATATTATGTGATTACGAAAGGACCAAGTTTAATAATATTGTTCGTTGCCCGGAGTACCAGGCGCGCAAAAATCACAGGTAGTTGGATTCCGTCCTTGTATCACTCACACCGACAAGTTATGCGTACACGCATACATTTACTTTGAAGGTCCTCTGTCGCTGGATTTGTTGCTGTCTTGCTTACACAACAGTGGTGTCCGCGCGTCAAAACGAGACGTATGTATGAACATGAACATGAGAACATGCGTGCGCTGTGATGTTCAAGTGCGTGAGTAGTTAACACCTGCTATTTTATGCACTCCTATTTATAAGTATGATTTTTGGCGGATAGTTTAAATTAATATTATTAATAAAAAGGTTATAAGCTTCACAGGCACATCTTCTCTTTACAGAGGTCCGAGGGAAGAGGACATTTCAATCATTCAATTACGATCATTGAATGAGCTTCTTTTTATTTTTATTATTTGATTTTAATTAATTGACCTCAAACCGGCGACTGTTTTGTGAATTCTTCCGAATCGTTTTAACGTCTACACGGCTAGAAAAAATTATAATGTATTAAAAATTATCTATACAATGTTTGAATCACTTTTTACGACTTAATATTTAAAAAATATTTAACTTAGTAAAATTTTAGAGAAAATGGAAAACGGAGGCTACTCAGAACTGTCGTTCATTAAATGAAAACAACAGAAATAAACATCAGTTCAAGATCAATCCATTACCCGAAAAACAAAAATTAAAAAGGATTGGCAGTAAATAATCTTTCAAAATAACCTATAGTCACGCATTATAATTCTCGACAAAAACTAAAAAGGAGCTTATTAAATATTTCATGTTGTGCATTAAAACTTATGGAAATGCTGTATTTGAACTGTAAAAGCACGTCTGTAAAATCAAGTAAATTTATTTGAACTGTAAAAGCACGTCTGTAAAATCAAGTAAATTAGCGAAATTGACATAATTTCGTAAACGGACGGCCTCTTAAGAAAATGTTGGCTATAGTCTGCGCGGAACTAGTTGGCCGCGCCTTAGGTGGGGACAGGGGTGAGGAGACGGGTTGCTTATTGTTCGCAACGCACATGAGATTAATGTATAGACAGTGATGACTAATCTTGAGATATCGCACTTAATAAAATAGAAAACAGATGTACCATGCCTAGTAAGTGAACAATAGAAGTGAATAATTAAAAAACACAAGTTTTTATTGTAATTATTTAGTAAGTTAAAATAAACCAAAAACAAATTATATGAAACTATTCTGACATCAACCGTTTAAAACTGGTTTATTTTTCTCCTTATCACTCCCAAATCAAAATCATCAACTTCTATTTTATTTCTTTTGGTCTGCGCGGACATCTAAATTTTGCTTCCCCCGTAAAATACGGGTAAAATACGCAAGGAAGTTTTACTTTCAGCAATCACTCATCTTACACTACCTTCTGATATCCCCGTTGCTTCTGCTACCAATTTATGTATATTCGCATCAGTTTTATATTCCAAACTATCAACATCGGCTTTCCGTTTTTGAAAAATCGTATGCACTTGGAATATTAAGTTTTTAACTTGTCTATTTATCGGCGGACTCATCTTGCGAATGCAATCTCATGTGCGTTTTATCTAAACTAGCCGGAACTTTTAACGCGTGTTGCCGTCGCGAAGTACGGCGCCGTACTGAGTAATGACAGCAAGCGCCCCGACCCCTCCGTCCTACCGCTCACATACCTAAGGCGCGGCCAAATACTTCCGCGCGGACTATAGTAAAAACCATTTCGTCCAGCGCAATTTGAAATATTATTATATCGATCGAAGGTGCGTGAAAAACCAAGTAAGCCTGTAACAAAAAGTAAAGTTGTTTGTTGCAAAAAACGCTGGAAAATTTTAATTTCGCGGGAAACCCTGTCGCTTCCAGCTTAAAGGAGAATGATTTCAATGGGTAGGTAATCGACTACGCTATTGTCGTGTGTTACGTCGGTTGATAGTGCCAGTGTAGGGAGTGACGGAGCTGCCCTCACGATTGCTGGACAGACCAATTGGAACAGAGCTAGCTAACCTAGCTTCCGACGTTTCATAAGTGCCCATGTAAGTTTGTGAAATAAAATATTTTGATTTTGAGAATGTTTGGCCACATAAGGGATGAATGACAAGGCAATTGCATGTAGCTAAGATGGGAATGTTAAGAGGGATGTAAGAAAAGTTGTGAGTATGAATGTCGATGGCTATAAGAGTAGGAGGAGACCAAACAAACGATGGATGGACTGTGTGAATGATGATATGGTTAGAAAGGGTCTATCGAGATGAAGACTAATACAGAAGTGTGAAAGTAAAATACATGTTGCGCCGACCACAAATAAGGATAAGGGTAGGAGGACAATGATGAATGAAATTATGATAATTATATTCATCGCCAAGTTACGTACCTTCATTATTGGTGCACCCAGTGGTGCTTCCTGTGGTGGCACGAGGCCTAACTCGTCCTCGGCCGCTGCCCCGTTCGCAGCTGCTTCAATTTCCTCAGTCTGAAATAGGCAGGTGAGAAAAGCTTTTGAGACCATATTTCGTTGAGTGAAATAAGGCGGAGTATCCGAGAAGCTCAATTTTTGTCCTTTGACACAACATGCCACATGCAACATGCTAAGTCGCTACCTCTCTCTCCCCGCCATACCCAAGAGACCAACTCCTAAAAAGGCCGATGGGCAAGCGATCATCGGCTCCGACCCCAATTTATTTTTTATTATTGATCCAACGTACCTCATTTTTATCTCATATTTTCCTTTAGGGGCCATTCAAGTATTACGTAAGCAGTTTTTTAGCAATTATTGACCCCCCCTCCCCTCGTCAGCAAAAGTAAGCAAAGCTCTTACTCCCCCCTCCCATGCTCATGTAAACATTGGTAGCAGACACACAACGTGTCTGCCCACTTTCTTGTGATTCATAGACAAGTAAGGTTGGTTGACATGTGTTCAAACCAAAATCGACTAAATTTTGGTATGAAAATCCAAAAGTTAATAAATAAATTCTGCTGACGTAATCACCATCCAGAGCCCCCATCCCCCATATCATCAAAAATAAGCAAAGCAAAGACCCCCCGCCCCCCTGTAGTGCTTACGTAATACTTGAATGGCCCCTTACAGTCTACATACTAACAAACCGTTGGTTTCAAGTCTTAAATAAAAATGAGGTTTCCAGACAGTCATTTTTCAGTTTCATTTGTCTAACGATGTATAAGGCTGGTAGGTGCACAATCTCTACAGACACCTACGGGGTATACAAGCGTGAATATGTTATTACATTCACAATAAAATACTACATGAAGTATGTACCTTAACTTAAAAAAATACGTTTTTCACTATTTTTTTAATAATCAAACATATTTTGTACTACAGTTGTACCATTACATTTTTTTTTTTTGCAAATTACTTGTATGCTCCTAGTCCTAAGGCAGATCTGCTCAGAAGATGTAGGATACTACGTCACTATCACACGTACAAACATTAATGAGAGTTGTCGTCGGTAGATGGTCTAGTGTAGGAAGCGTATTCATCGCAAACTAACGCACCTTAAGTTGCACTGAATTCAGCCATTTTGCTAGTGGGTCGGAGCCGGATGCACTCGTGGACGCTTTCGAGGCAATGTCTTCGTTCATTGCTTCGGTCTATAATATGTAGGCAAGAATAGCCATTAACACTATCCTTAGCTGGACCCAACCCCACCTTAACTGCCTCTCAAGAGTAATACAACAATTCGGAAGCGCACACGTGTAAATAAAAATTGTCTAGGTAGAGTTACGCACCTTGATTGAATCCAGTGGTGCTTGGCGACGTACCCGGCGGTTACTTTCAGGCTCCACGGCCTCCATTTCATCGTCAGTCTAAAATAGACAGGTAAAAAACATCTATAATTAAGACTTGACAAACTGGAGGTAATACCGTCTACCTCAACCGCTATCCTTCCCTCCTCGACGCGCTTTCAAAATAGCTAGCTTTTATTCTTCATACCATTCTCGCGACCTCAAGAGAGGTTGGTGGTATGACTAGAAACTAAAACGTCATTCCAATTGCAAGGTTTAACTACTTACTGGGTCTCCAAATTTCTGTCAGATGTCAGTAAGGGCGGTGCTAGCAAAATTTATGTTTGCGCAGCTAAGCGGACCTGCGCTCTAAAGAGATGAATACATTTTGTAGGTGGAGGCGCGCGACGACTGGTTCTGCGAATTAAACTTACTTGCGTACTGCCATAGGGAGTAAATCCCATTTACTTAAACTACGCTGAGGTAAAATGACTTAATAGAAGAGATATGGGCAGAAAAATTACACACCTGAAGCATCAGTAAATCCGCAAGTTTTGTGAAGAAGAATCCGGAAGACGCACGGGCTATCGGCTGCTTGTTTTAATTTATTAAGTCTAAAATAGGTGGGTAAGGTAAGGTAAGGTAAGATAAGGTAATGTAAGGTGAGGTAAGGTAAGGTAAGGTAAGGTACTCCACTATCGTGATGCGGAGTTCACGTAAAGATGAAATAAAACAAGAGCATAAGTTGCGATTTGACATTTATCCAGTACTTTATTCAACATCTATACAATTACAGTTTTTTATAATATCTGACTTTAGTATGCGTAATGGAGCTAAATAGAAGGTAAGTTACACCAAAAATCGTAAAACTTACTGGAAAGCTAAGTAATAATACACAAGGTTGAAAGTTGATCTAGTTTTGGATGGTAGTGGGAGGTCTGTTCGTTCAGATGTCAGGTTTCCGACCACGACCGTGTATCGTCCGACGCCCGCACCCCCCACCCTTTGGAACCTCAGTCGCTACTGACTACCCATCATAACTGCGTTATCCTTCTTAACAACTAACCTAAATCTATAGTTAAGTTAAACTAATAACATTATCAAAGAATTACCAGAGCTTTTCACAGTTGACTCCTTCATAAATTATAAAGAAACCACTTTCAAAATCAATGTTCGGTCATTACGTTGCTAATAAGAGAGAGAAAAATACAATAATATTTTATGATTTAACGACTAACGACTTAATTCAAATACATAGAGTTATATATATTTTTTTTCATATCGAAACACGATTAATCTACGATCTTTACAGACACAGATAATAATAATTTTAAAGTGTTTCCTCAATAATTATGACGATGACATTGAATATCCGGGCATATTGCAGGGTACAGAGGCCAGCACATCAAGGTACCCTAATCTGTCAAATTTCTTTGATGGATTTTCAACTTTATTTCAAGAACATAAGGTCATGTTCAATTGGGAAAATTTGACAGTTAGGGATAGCTTGATGTGCTGGCGTCTGTACACAGGACCGATGTTGCAGATGAATAGATCCTGGCAGAGATACCACAATATACTCAAGCATTCACTGCTTATTAAAAAGTAGTACAGTAAGCTAGCGGCCGTGCGTTAAAATCCTTGTACAGACGCCAAGCACATCAAGCTACCTCAAACTGTCAAATTTCTTTGATAGATTTTCAACTTTATTCCAAATATATCATGTTCAATTGGGAAAATTTGACAGTTAGGGATAGCTTGACGTGCTGGTATCTGTACAATAGAGCTCCAAAAATCTACAAAATTTTCACCAGCATCTGCCTAGCCTTTTCCCAACTATGTTGGGGTCAGCTTCCAGTCTAACCGGATGCAGCTGAATACCAATATTTTACATGGAGCTACTTTCTAACTGAGCTCCACAACCCAGTTACCGGGTAACACGATAACGGTTGGTAAGACTGGTTGATAAACTTTCGGGTTTCTGATGCCCCGTAACGACACACATATATCTAGTAACGTACTGGTACACGTTAAAAATTTCCTCAAACAACACAGCTTCTTAAAATGATAAAATAACACAAACAATAATTCAGCCGCTAGCTCCAGAGTTCATCACTACAAATTTTTATTTCCGTATTCAAACGGAATGTTATGTTCATGATTTTGTTTTTAAAATATCTGTACATTGGTGAGACCACGAAAGTGCGTAACCGTGTCTTAGGATTGCGGGGTAAGTACGTCTGCAGGCGGCGGCTAGTCTACAATACGTTGTATTGTGTGACAGTAAACCCACGTTTCAACTAATAAAATCGCAGAGGGATAATCAACGCACTGCACCGAGAGTTGAAAATCGAACAGTAAAACACACGATACGATTTTCGACGCGCTGAGATGCTGTTGAATTCTCAACTCTCGGTTCAACACCGAGAATTAAAAACCCAGTGAGGGAAAAAAATCCGCCGCGATTTTATTACGTCCATCCGTGTACGTCACGATGACACATTGAAACATTATAAAAACATACACATAAACCGCGCAATTCTAATATTTCCACAAAGGAACTAAATAAAGCTATAAAATAAATTATTCATAATGCTAGTTACGTACTTTCGTTAATGGCCTCAATTTTTAATAATAATCGATTGTGATCTACTTTATTTGGTACAATCGACGCTTGAACTGATCTACCGGCATGGTATCTGGGTTATCTATTGAAAATGACTTTTACCTTGGGTATAGTATAACGTTATATATATAAGCGTCAAAGTAGCTCGCGAAATTCAACTTTTTGCAATCTGCGTGTCAGTGTTCAGGTCAGGTTTGTGTGTCGATTAAAATACAATTCGCGACCGTAACAAAGGCTTTACACACTTATTATAACTAGTGTTCGCCCAGTGGTCGAAATTGGACTATAATTCATTTAAAACTTAATGTATTGTAATAAAAATAGAGCTTTCTGTAAAATTTCGTGGGCTACCTTACCGCGTCCCCCTAAGCGATCCGCCTTATATGTGCCCACCTGCCCAATGAAATAGTTGCCCACTAGTGGCGCAGGAGGCGAGCCTTTCGATCAACTATGTCATGCAATCATTGTAAAAAGGTATGAGAAGAATATAATACGATGTCAAACAGCTATGCTTATACCGACTGGGTAATGTCAACATATCATCTATCTACATACATTACTATAGGTATGAATAATTCAGTCAGTCCACGTAACTAAACCATACAATTCTACAGCTAATAAATTTCTCTTTTTATATACACTCGATTTCAGTAAATGTGACCCATTCAACTTTACCAAATTGAGGCTATCTTTGCAAAATTCTCGACTAAATCAATGAACTAATAAACACCATTCAAAAAGTCACAAATTATAAAAAAGTGTAGGTTTTAATAAGCTTTATTTAAAAAAAATGGTTTGAAACCTGGACTAAATTACAACAGAGATTTGTTTCTTAAATCGTGATTTTGAACTTTGCTCTGCAAAAATATTTAAATATTTTCCAGGACTGCAACAAGGTAAAAAAAAAAACACGTTTTTGTGCATAAAATTGAACAAATAAGTTTATGATTGGTAAAAGCAATATATTTTATTAGAAAAAAAATTCAGTCAATAAAATATAATTGTTTTTTTTTTCAGTGAAAAATTATTTCCCCTTTTTTTTGGTAGGGGCAAAACTTAAAGGTTCGGGTCACCGACATGCTAATGTGACGTGAAGTTTTAAGTTTTCACTTCACAGCTGCATATTTTTATTAATTGTCCCTAATCAGCGTTTTTAAAATGACTTTTGCTTTTAGTCCCTGGCCCTGACATCAAGCAATGGACAAAATTTTATTCAATAAGGAAATTTAAAGGTAAAAACAGCTGTTAATATTTTTGCTTGAAGTACTAAGTTAAATTATAAGATTTCATTAAAAAAACCGACAGGTAATTGCGCAATTAGTAAATCTTCCACAAATACAATTTGATAAATAAAATTGAAATTCAGAAACGTGCAAACGTGCACTGTTTAACTTATCGCGAAAAAACATTGTAACATATCCCATACCCAACACGATGTATAAATAAATGTTTCAAATTATTGCGAAACTAGCCTGAAATTCGGCGTAAATTCCCCAAGCCACACATTTACTGCAGGCGAGTGTTTTTATTCTAAAAACGAACCCTGAAAAGAACTAGTGCAGTGCTAAAGCACAAAACATACGGATGTCAAAAAATAAAAAAAGGACAAACACAAACGCACACACTCACAATTATAAATGAGAATATCCTATGAACTATATATCGATATCTCGCCTCCTGTTAACCAGCACAGAGGCGACCAGCCCGCTTGGAACATCATAAATGAATATTAAGTGGATACAAGTCCGGACATGCAGTGCCCGTCCATACCGATAGCCGTCCGCCATACACATAACAAAACTCCCATGCTAAACTAGCGTCAGCACAACTTTGTCCGTGTAATTTTCGTCTTCGGGATCCTCTTCATCCTCCTGTAATAAAGAAGAGAAAAAGACAAAAAATAAAAAGGGTAATCGAAAAACAAAAATAGACGTAAAGAATCATGGCCATATTGGACTAAAACAAAACAGAAATTCGTCCCAAAATTAGACTGTCACCAAAATGTAGTACGTCATTATGGTAATTATTAATGATCATCAGTTTATTTGTATAAGCTGGGGAAGTATGCCAGGCCACTCAGAAAACTTTGCGAAAAAATGTTTATGAGAGACTATCGTGTCTCATAAAAAAAAATGGATCTGCGCCTGGAACATTTTTTACGATTTCAAGTGTCGCCTGAAAGCGGACGAATTCTACGATAGACTTCAAATGGCATTCATGGATGAAGGCCCTTTCTAAGGCAACCGTGTATCATTGGTATAACGAATTCAAGTGCGGTGGACTAGCTTTAGGGGATGAAGAAAGAAGTGGTCGCCCTTTGACGGCTGTTACGGAAGAAAACGTGCTAGCAGTGAAAAATTAATCCATGACAATAGGCGAGTTACGTATCAAGAGATCCAGCACATACTGCAGGTTGGATCGGGAAGCCTTTACGAAATTCTACACGTGCATCTTCGCGTGAGGAGGATAGTTTCACGCTGGGTGCCGCACAACCTCACCGATGTTGGGAAGCAGGCCCGGATGGAATAGTCCGTGATATGACAAACAAATTTGAAGCAGGCTAGTCTCGGCGTGTTTACGACATCATTACAGGTGATGAGACTTGGATTTATCAATACGATCCAGAAACGAAGCGCCAGTCGACGCATTGGGTGTTTCAAAACGAATCAACGCCTACCAAAGTGAAGCGATCTAGAAGCGGGTGGAAGATTTTGATAGCGAGCTTTTTCAGTTTGACTGGCTACTTGTTGTCAATTCCTTTACGGAACCAAAGAAGCATCGACGCTGAATGGTATACTACCAAATGCTTTGCAGAAGTTTTCTCTGTTGTGAGCAACAAGCGACCAAACACAGGGCTCCGCGGGCTACTGCTGCACCACGACAACGCACCTTCGCACATCGCGCTCAAAACGAGGGACTTCCCGGACAGCACGCCGGTCAAACTCCTGGGTCGCCCTCCTTACAGCCCTGACCTAGCACCGTGTGACTTCTTTTTATTCCAGAAAATAAAAATTAACTCAAAGGGATACATTTTCGTAAACGAGGTGTCGGCGGCGGACTGGAAAAAGTGTTTCTTGTACAAAGTGTACTTTGAAAAGATTTAATTAAAAAAACTTTAGGAGTGTTCCACGTCTTTATAAATATAACTTTTCTTTATCAGAACGCAGCATAAATTGTTAATTTTGAACGCATCTGTAATGATTTTACTCATCATAACAAACAACTTCCCAAAGAAACGATTTTTTTTTTATCTATCTCATTGACCTAAATTTTATAACCCCAATAGAATATTTGAGTTTGACTCAGGCAGCGCCTTTGAGTATTGTAATTATAGTTTCACCTTTAGGTACGGTTTCATTAATCCGCAAGATAAATAAAAACGTTTACGATTCTGATTAATTAATCCGCAAGATAAATAAAACTGTTTACGTTTCTGATTCAGTAATCCGCAAGATAAATAGAAACGTTTTCGTTTCTGATTCATTCATCCGCAAGATAAATAAAACTGTTTACGTTTCTGATTCATCAATCCGGAAAATAAATAAAAACGTTTGTTTCTGATTCATTAATGCGCAAGATAAATAAAAACGTTTGTTTCCGATACATTAATGCGCAAGATAAATAAAAACGTTTACGTTTGTGATTCATTAATCCGAAAGATAAATGAAAACGTTTACGTTTCTGATTCATTAATCCGCAAGATAAATAGAAACATTTCGTTTCTGATTCATTAAACCGCAAGATAAATAGAAACGTTATCGTTTCTGATCCATTAATCCGCAAGATAAATAAAAACGTTTACGTTTCTGATTCATTAATCCGCAAGATTAATAGAAACGTTTTCGTTTCTGATTCATTAATCCGCAAGATAAATAAAAACGTTTACGTTTCTGATTCATTAATCCGCAAGATTAATAGAAACGTTTTCGTTTCTGATTCATTAATCCGCAAGATAAATAAAAACGTTTACGTTTCTGATTCATTAATCCGCAAGATAAATAAACGTTTACGTTTCTGATTCATTAATCCGCAAGATAAATAAAAACGTTTACGTTTCTGATTCATTAATCCGCAAGATAAATAAAAACGTTTTCGTTTCTGATTCATTAATCCGCAAGATAAATAAAAACGTTTTCGTTTCTGATTCATAAATCTTTATAATAAATAAAACAAGTTTGCGTCCGTCTAGCTACAAAAAGCATATCGTGACTTGACAGTACCTTTTTTTGTCGTCAGTATCCTTAGGAATCCTGGCCAGGATCGTACAGTACACCAAACGTTTAGCTTTAGACTTTCATTCGCATGCAACTTTGCGCACTCGTGGTTTCACCTTAAGGGACTCCAAGGTGTTAAGAAATACGCACGAGCAGCCATATTTTTTCCTTGGTCTGCGGCCATGATAGCGACTCGTCCTGCACCCTAATTGCGTAACTCACGATTCATCATAATTTGTTTCGTTTTGAAACAGATGGCTAAACCATTGCTTCATATGTTCGAAAAATGTGTCTGCTCAACAACGTAAATAACGCAATGAATATTGTTGAACTGTCAAAATCAAAACGATTATGATTAATCGCGAGTTACGCAATTAGGGTGCTGGTCTCGTAGCAATAATGAGCCGCGGTGAGCGCGAGATCTTTAAATGACTAGACTTACTTAACACTGTTCCTTCACGTCGTCTATCAATGTATTGATGCATTCCTGGTGCTGGGAGAGTCGGGAATGACCCGTGGTGGTGTGCTAGGTCATTACTACTGGAGCGGTACTTACATCATCGAATCCGAAGCATGTGTCGACCTCCTTCTCAAGTTTGATGTTGTTGGAGGTGACAGTGGACTGCTTCACTACAAAGGTTCTAGGCCCTTCTTCATCATCCTCCTCTTCTTCCTCCTCTTCCTCTTCTTCCTCCTCCTCCTCATCTTCCTCTTCTTCTGTTGAACAAAATGTCAAAATTAGAACATTTAAAATATAAATAATTAACGTGGATTCGTAAAGATAGCCCGTGAAAATTTAATTTTCTTCCGTTTGTACAGACGCTAGCACATCAAGCTACCCCAAACTGTCAAATTTTCCCAATTGAACGTAAACCTTAATACTATGTGATAAAGTTGAAAATCTATCAAAGAAATTTGACAGATGGGAGTAGCTTGATGTGCTGGCGTCTGTACAATTTGCAGGTTAGGGTCAGGTTTTTTTTTGTGGGTGGGAAATCATCAAATAACTTCTGTCAGACTTTTACTGACTAAAACCCACCCGTGTTCCCTCAGTTGCCTGTGTGCCAGGGGCGACGGTATCTTTTTCGAACAACCCGCACCCCTGGCAGGCAGCGGCCCTAGCGGACCCCACCAGATGGTGCTGACATAGGTTAGGGTCAGGTGGTTTGATTAAAATATTATTCGCGACTGCAACAAAACTTATAATAATAATAATAAATAAATGTTTTATTGACAAATAAGGTGTTACAATCAATTTAAGCCCTGACTCATGACCTAGGTAGTACCTGTGTTACAGGAGTCAGTGTCTTCACCCGTTTGTGGAAAATTAACAATTTATGTGATAAAATAAAAAATAACATTAATAGAATTTAGTGCATGCTTGCTCGTGTGTGCGTTTTTGGTGTTTATGTATGAGTGTGTTGTATTATGTGTGTGTGTATTTCTGAGTGACTATGATTGGTGGTTGTACTTTGTGCTATATCAAAGTCTTCGTTGCGTACATTACTATTTAGTTGTTACGAGTATTTTATTTTGGAATGACATCATCATCGGAGGATGACGGCCACAGATATATTATTAGGTTATGGGGGGGAGCCCCCATAACCTAATAATATATCTGTGGCGGTCGCAAAATGTCTTTTTATCCTCACCTCTCTATTAGTCATCATCTCCGTAGTCACACCCTCTCCACCATATCATCATTCACACAGTCCATCCATCGTTTGTTTTGGTATCTCCCTACTCTTATAGCCATCGACATTCATGCTCAAAATTTTCCTCACGTCATTTTCCTCATTTGGAATGAAATAACATAACATCACGCCTGTAATACCCGAAGAGTTAGGCAGAGCTGTAGTTACAGTACACCCACATTTCGCCAGTTATGTTTAAGTCGTAGTAATAGGGGGCAAGTCTATTGCCAGCCCGCCTCCGGGCTATTACCAAGAAATCTTTAAAATTACTTGTCCGACCTGAGAATCTAACCCAGGACCTCATGCTCTACAACTCGTAAGTACTCACGGCCAAGAACTCGTAAGTCGACACCACACGGACGTAATAAAATCGCGGCTGGATTTTTTGCGCACTGGGTTTTCAACTCTCTGTGTTGAGCCGAGCATCGAGAATCCAACAGAGTGCAGTGCGAGTGAGTCTCAGCGCGTCGATAAAAAAAAAAACACTATTAGATTTTCGACTCTCGGCGCTGAGCTGGGCGTGTGATTGGCGGGAGGCCTTTGCTATTCTGTATGGTAATAATGATTCCCCGCGGAATCTTACTACGTTCAAACTACGTCAAGGTCTTGTCTTGAAGATCCAATGTTACGGTAAAGAATCGAAATGTCATATTCTGTATGTTCCAAGACAATTTGTCGATATTATTAATACGATATTAGCAGATATCGTGTGTGATCGACGTGGTTTCCAGTAAGGAATCGTTAAGTAGTCACTATGAATTAGGGCCCTGGAGTGGGACAGAACTCACCGGCATCATCGTCATCCATGTTGTACTCTGGGGCCACGACAGCGACCTGCTGCTCAGTGCCATCCTCCAGTTGAATGACCTCCAGCACCACGTACTGCTGGCCGTCTCCGTCGCCCACGGTCACCAGCTCGCCGCGCTTCAGGTCGTTCTTGGTGAGACCCAGCTTGATCATGTTCTCGGCGTCGGCAGAGTCCAAGACGCGGAGATTCTGTGGAATTGAAATTATTTGTTTAATCGTATGTACGGACATTTCGTCTTGGATAGTAAAAATAACATGTTAGTATATGTCAGGGAAATTCTTCCACAAGTTAACCATCCCTACTAATATTATAAATGCGAAAGTAATTGTCTGTCTGTAACGGTTTCACGCCTAAACCGATGAACCGATCGTCATGAAATTTGGCAGAGATATAGCCTGGGATATGGAGAAGGACATGCTACTTTTTTACGCGATAACCGACGTACACGCGGGCGGAGCCGCGGGTAAAAGCTAGTAGTTTATATTACAATGGCTTGAAGATAGGAGGCCATACATATACATACAGAGCGGCAGGGAATCTGTTGCCAAGGATTCAGAACCATTCTGCATTGTAAATGTTCTCCGGTTAGATACATACATATATTCTGCCCGCGTAGGTATTGCACTTTTGTAAGAAACAGTTGCTTTTTTTAACAAGCAAAAAATCGGTGTTCTGAATGATGAACTGAATCCATTGTTGTGAGTCCCTGCCACCCTGTACAAGTAAAACCTGTGCCGCCGGTCTAGTTAGTTTTTCACAGTTCTTCACATATCGCTGAAAAAATATCTTCTACATTTTCGATCCGATCGTAACCTCTTTCAAACAATAGGGAATGGCATCTGCTTGTGCCACACATTGCATTTTGTTGGGTTTAATTTTAGCATTTGCGTTTAGTTCCAGCCTTTGTGTTTAGTTCTAGCATTTGCGTTTAGTTCTAGCATTTGCGTTTAGTTCTAGCATTTGCGTTTATTTCTAGCATTTGAGTTTAGTTTTAACATTTGTTTAGTTCTAGCATTTGGGTTTACTTCTAGCATTTATGTTTAATTCTAGCATTTGGGTTTACATCTAGCATTTGAGTTTGGTTCTAACATTTGCGTTTGGTTCTAGCATTTGCGTTACGTTTTAACATCTGCGTATAGTTCTAGCATTTGCGTTTAGTTCTAGCATTTGCATTTGGTTCTAGCTTTTTCGTTCGGGTCTAGCCGGGGTTCGGGCCTTTAGTTCTAGCTTTTGCATTGTTTGGTTTGCATTTACGTTTAATTCTAGCATTTGCGTTTAGTTATAGCATTTGCACTTAGTTCTAGCATTTGTTTTTAGCTATAGCGTTTGTGTTTAGCTTTAGCTCTAGTTTTTGGGTTTCATTCTAGCATTGCCGCCAGCGAATAAAATCACGTTTGATCTAGCTGCCTCTTTGTAATTCCTTTAAAGCGCCCTTCACTGGTCTTATTACCCGACTGCGCCAGAAAGAGGGTTATGTTTTTCGAGTGTATTTCTTTGGCACGCTCTGTAGCCTAAAAAACGGTTTGATGGATTTTACCTTGAGAGGCGTCGTTAAATTCGTCTCAATTGTAAAAGTAACACTGTTATATTAAAATTGTGAAAATTAAAGTGGCCGATTTTTGGCGCCATATTATACGTCTTCAAAAATACTTATTTTTTTCAAACCCTATCAGTCCAACTACAGGGCGAAGACCTTCTGGCAGATAGATAGCCATAATAAAATAATTTCTATAAAAACTTGATTTACTAAAGTGGCATCGAGCCGGTCTGCGGGAGCCATTAATTGTCCTATACAGCGAATGCCATACGACAAGCAGCAAAATAATCATAGAAAAAGCAAGAGCGTGCAAAATAAAATATAATTAGTATAATGCCATTAAAAATATTGAAACATTCGCAAATCGGAAACGCAATATTCTTTGTTATTAACTTTTAATGGTTAAATTAAATACATTATTTGTCTTCCCCCAGAATCTTTTACACAACAGTAAAGCCCAAAAGGTTTTTGCAGTTATACTTCTTTTGGCACGTTTGGAAAAAATCATGAGAGTAAAATATGTATGATGCGCGCGCACACCGACAGCCAGCGACATGATGAAGTTAGCTGATAAATGTCATTAATTTATCATTCCTTTTACAAACAGAGATTTGAGAAACATACGCGATGAAATCTTTAGCTATTATTGTTCTGTTACGCCAAAGAAGTATAACTTCTTACGTGTGTACATATGTACGCACACGTTTTTTTAAAATTGCATTTAAGAATCCATATATTATATGATTTCAGTGTGAACTCTAATCTCATTTTCATTTCTTTCATACTTCATAAAAATAACGTAAATGTAATGGCATAACAATTACATTTATGGAAAGCAAATTAAATATCATGATAAATAAATGTAGCAATGCTTAACAACTGGTGTAGCTAGCATTTAAATAATATGTGACAGAATAAGTTAAATGTCCGCTTAAGCTTATTAAACTCATGTTTGCTTAGCTTGAGGTATATTTTGTAAAAAAAAAATAACCAGGGGAGCACCCTGCACGACCAGCGTCGTAAACTCCCCTCTGCTGAACATAGGCACCTCCCATAATGCCAAAATACCTCTTCGGATTACTAACATTTAACGAATTGTGTTACATAGCAACAGCGTAAAAAAACTACACAATAACAAAAGAAAAGTTGTCTTATCGCTTAGCGCACATTTAAAAATATAAAAATTAAATAAGAAACAAGATTTAGCCATGCAAAATCTTCAATATTCATTCGACTACTACTTTTGTGTAACAACAAAAATAAAATGGCTACTGGCAGGCATCAACAGAAGAAAGCAATGCAGTGTTTGGGGAATTGAAAATCAATACAGACATCATATTACAATATTTATGGGAACGTGCAATATCGGGAGCGCGACGCAAAATATCCTGTTCGCCTATTTATTACATTTGTTTTATTTGAATGCACATGTCATGTACTAGCTGAGTTTAAAAAAAAATCGCTACGAGTTTTGTGCCACGCCCATCAGCAAGCAATAATAAACAGAGTAATTATAGATTTCTACAATATTTTTATAATTATGACAAAAAATAACGGAATACGAAACGCGTGGGGCCGGTTTTGATTATTACGTCCGTCAATTTGTCTTAATCTTGTGAGTGTCACTAAAGACATGACAGATCAAAAGTCGATATAGCCGACGACCCAGACGCCATAATTATTGTGAAAAACAAAATGAATGTCGACGAACTATGTCAACTGGGGTATAATTAAGTAGGTCTTTTTTAGTTTTCTACTTTGGTATCGCTTTGATATTAAATGGCGGCAAAAGATGTTTAGTATCATCATCACCCTATAATGTTCCCACTGCTGGGACACAGGCCTCCTCTCTGTGAGAGGCAGTGGGCCGTAATCCACCACGCGGGCCCAGTGCGGGTTGGTAGATGTCCCATGTCTTCGAATTTTTGGTTCTACGACATTCCGGTTTCAGGAGATGTTTAGCAATTGAGGTATATTTGAGTAGTACTCATGGGTAAAGTTGCTCATAGCAAGTAAAGTTCGTACTCGGAACAGATTCTTCAAATAAACTAAAATAACTCAATCTCAAAACGGTCCTACCCTCTAGGTAGCCATACTGGCCTCTACGCTACCTCCTATACAGTGAAAGTGGAAGTTTTAATTTAATTCACTGTTGTGACATCGACACGACGACATGACATCGACATTTTTTCCAAACAAACTTCGGGAGTGTCTGCACTGGTCGACAATTTACATAAAAAATTAAACAGGTATGGGTTTGTCTCTTTGCGGAAACAGAATACTAAAATAAAAAGCCATTAAAAAGGTAGGAACCAACAAAGATTCGTTTTTCTTGCTAATTTATCCTAACTTTGGGCGTTTTTAAGTAATAAAAGAAGTGTAAAATCTCCAAAACCAAGTCGGTACGGACAAAGCTCAAATATCGAAAAATTCAATAAACTTTATTAATAATTGATTTATGCAGTGGTTTTTTCATAAAACCCGATCATCCGAAGGACTTTTCTTAATTTTTTTTCCGCGCCTGTTTTACCTTAAATGATCCGGCATTTCACTCAATAACGTTGTGCGTGTAGACTAGCGTCTAACTGCTCATCACTGATCTACCTCTGTCGGACATGATGCCTGGTGAGACAGCGTGCTTTTTAGCCCGGCCCACCAGTGAGTTCGAGCCCGCGACTAGATTCCCCTTAATGTAGTGGAAGCGCTAAGGTAAACCGCGATTATTTTTTTTAATGTATTTTTTGCAATTTGCAGGTGAGTTTCGGGTTGAATGTAGAAATGTATATTAAAATAATGATTCGCGACTGTTACAAATATGGCTAAAATCATCAATAAAACCCGTCTAAGTCAATTTAATCGCATTGATTGACGTTTCCATGAAATATAAATAATAATAAACGTAAGAAAATTAGAATTTCGCGGGATTTTTGGAACTTCCCCCTTAGGGCGAATTTCACCAAATGTTTATACTTAGAATAAGACTTATCCTCCGAATAAATTTTGAATTTTTGATTGTTTTTCCATACTAGAACTGTCAGTCGTCAATTTTGTTCCGCGGATAAAAGTTATTTGACTTTGGTAAAATCAGCCCTTAGTCGATGTTCACACGGTCGTAAGAATATTGCGGCGGGATTTAATTGGATAGAGGATAGAGAATCCAACTCCGTCAAACTTTGACCCAAACCCAAACTTTCGAGACAGGTTTTTGTTTTTCGAATTTTATGCTGACTTTTGGAAAGTTCTTAGTACAAAATTGACAACCTAGGACTGGACTAAGTTGTTAGATTTTTACTAAAAGAACTTAAATTCGATTTCTGTTAGCGAGAGTGCATCTCAGCGCGTCGAAAAAACACACTGTTAGATTTTCAACCATCGGCGACAAGCTGTGCCTTGAAAATCCAGAACATCCAGAACATGAAAAAAATCTCGCCGCAATATTATTGCGTCCTTGTATGTCTTCGACTTAAGGTGGAAGCTCCAGGGAAGCCTGCGTTCAATTGTTCCTACGATTTTTTTGCAATTTACAGGCCAGTGCCTTTAAGAAAGAGTACCTTTTATTTGAATATGGAGAAGGAATTCAGAAAGCTCATACTTTTAATTATTGATGCTTCAAATTCAAAAGAATTATGGTCCAATTAAGACCACTTGTAATAATAAAAACGTAAGAAAATGTTAATTTCGCGGTCTATCCTGGAGCTTCCCCGTTAAAAGTATACAATACAATACTCACAGGCATAGGCTCTCCATCGACGAACCGCACCTTCCTCTGGCGTCCGATCTTGAGCGCCAGCGCGCGCTCGTGGTGTCCCGACTCGGGGTCATGCACGGCCAGGTGGCGGATCAGGTTGCCCTTGTGCGCGAACATGCGGTGGCACTCGTGACACGAGTGTGTCTTCTCCTTCGGCGGCTTTGGCACGTAGTTGGGGTTGTGGTACAGGTTCTGGTGGCGACGGAGCAGCTGCTTTTGCCTGAAATTTGGATGATATATTCTTTGAATAAAAAAATATTTATTTTATTACTAACTTCGTCCTTCGACCCACCCTGTCGCAACGCGTCGCCTGTCGCGGCGCTATTATCTCGTTTTTGCTACGAGTTTTTTCTGACTTTTTGTCCCTTTGCACGGCTCTTAAGGGTCGCAGTGTGATGTTTAATAGCCTATAGCCGTCGTCGTGATTGTGGCTATCATGTACAAAAATATTTTTTCAAATCTGGTATTTCATAAAGCTTTCATTTTTAATAAAAACCACGCGAGCGCAGCCGCGGGCGGAAGCTAATCCTTCTTTCCTACTAATATCCTAATATTATACATGTGTAAGTTTGTATATTTAGATGTTTGGATATAGATGTTTGTTACTCAATCGTTGCCAAACCGAACCAAGCGTCTCGCGCGCCTTGCGTTTGGATGTGTGGTATGGGTGTGAGTGTGTGTGGGCGGGGTCATTGTGGTCAAAAGGTCTTTTGGTTATAATCTAAAGTGATAAGCCAGTCAGTTATTTTTCTTTTAAAAGTTGTTTTTGTTTAGGCTATGAATTGAGAGTGGATGAGATCTATGAGGTCTTGCGTTATACATGTTACATGTTGTATAAATATGTGTCTTATGTGTCTGGTACCAACCTGAATGACTGGTCGCAGAGGTCGCAGACGAACGGCTTCTCATCGGTGTGCTTGAGCATGTGCGTCTTCAGGTGGCGCTGCGTGGTCGACGCGTATGGGCACAGGTCGCACTTGTAGCATTTTTCTCCCTCGTGGGTCTATAACACAATGTATTTATTTTATTTTACTAGTGGTCGGCCAGGGGTCGAAATTGTGCCATAATTCATTAAAAACTTTTAACTATTCCTAATGAATTATTATATAAAAATATTAGCGTTTTGCACTCCTTCTCCATACAAGCCTTAACTGTGTGAAATTTCATACTCCTCCGGCAGAGGAGCAAAACTGTGCTTTTATACAAATTATGTTTAGTTGTGGTCATAAAAGGTGCAAAATCCATTAAGTACGTCAAAAGAAATAATATCATCAAAATAAATAGGTAAAAATTTTGGAACCCCCAGGACACATTCTAAAATTATTTTGCATAAAGACAGATTAGTTAGTGCCTGAAACCCGCGCGGGTACTCCCATTCCTAGGCACCATTTAGGCAAATTCTCATATGAAGATGAGCAATCTCCTTAGACACGCAAATATAATACAGGAAAAGTTTTTATTCAGTGCACAACTTTTCCTGTATAACCTGGATAAGGTACCACATAGATACTTATTTTCGTTGCTACAATTTTAAATTCCTTTTGCCTATTGCGGTATGGTAATTTTATTCTAGGTGCATCTTTTTCACGTATAATATTATAATGTATGCGTATATTGTAAAACATTCATACTTCTCCATACAAGACAACCTTTTGGAAGGGACTTGAATCAACTTTATTTTAATGTAAATTTTGATGTTCAATAAGTAGTGCCTTTTTGGCTATCCTCCTACTAATATTATAAAATAGCCTCCGGCCGCGTGGAAGTCGGAAATTATCCTGCAGGAACGTACTACCGGGACAAAAAGTATCCTATGTATTAATCTTGGTTATAAACTATCTGTGTCTTATATTTCATCCAAATCCGTTCAGCCGTGAAAGAGTAACAAACATCCATACATACAAACTTTCGAGGTTTTAATATTATAAATAAGGATGTGAAAATTTGTACGGTTGTTACTCAATCACATTTTAGAATTTTGAAAAATGGCAACCTGGATTAAACCATAGGATACTTTTTTATCCTGGTAGTATATTCCAGTGCGATGATTTCAGACCTGTGGCGCAGGCTGTGCCGCTGGCCATATGACTTTGAGTTAGATAACGACACGTGTGACGTACCTTGTTGTGCACCTTGCAGGAGTAGCGGTCGGGGAAGGACTTTCCACAGCGGCGACACTTCAGCGGCTTGTCAGAAGTGTGCAGCTTCTGCACGTGGATGCGCAGGTCCGTCTTGCGGCCACACTTGGCGGGGCACAGCTCGCACGAGTACACCGGCTTCTCGGACACTATTCAAATGAATAATGATTGAACTTTAAAATGTTTAAAACAAGTATTTATTTAGCCACAGTATTAATATTTCCCATAACATGATTTATTAGTGCCATAAAAATTAACTAACATTTTTATTACTGATGCAAGTAATACATAGAATGTGTATGGTGTTTCCACTGATGGCACACAGGCCTAGTGGGCTATACTCCAGCACGCAGCCCCGGTGCGGGTTGGTATATGTCACGTGTCTTCGAAGTTTTGGTTCTAGGACATGCCGGTTACCTCACGATGTTTCCCTTCACCGTTTTGAGAGCAGTGATGATAAAATAATTTACACTAAGAATAGCACATGTCAGGATTCGAACCTACCAGTTACAACTCGTAAATCGCGGCTTATTCTACTGGACAACCACTGCTCTCACTAAGCCACCAGTGTGCTTAGTGGTGCAAATATTGATAGTTCGAAAATACAATGTTAGGTGGCAACCAGCCTGATCTAGGTTCATTCAAACCTGAGTCTCAGGCCAATTAAACATAGTAGTACTGGGATAAACTTCAAATATGGTTCTGGACGGAGGTAGGCTGGTTTCAAAAATACACAAATAACAGCCGGGACCAACGGATTAACGTGTTTATTGAGGCACGGAGGGGTTTTGGTATGTAAAGATGGTCACACATCCACGGACCGACCGCAGCTAGAACGTGTTATATCCCTATGATTGTGTATTGACTACCAATTTAAGTAACGTGCCAAACGAATGTTGGCGCGTTATATTTTCAAATAATGTACTGACCGTTGTGGATGAGCCGGTGGGCCTTCAGCGAGTTGGACTGCGTGAAGCACATGTTGCAGTGCTCGCACTTGTAGGGCTTCTCGCCGGTATGCGTGCGCAGGTGGCGCTTCAGCTTGAACGTGTCCGGGGACGCGTACGTGCAGTGCTGGCACTGTGGAGTTTACGGCGGCACGTGTTAGACAGGTGGTAACATAAGGTGAAAGCGGCGATCGTTTCTCTCAATTTGCAGGACAGTGTCAGGCTGCATGTTGAATGAAATATGATCGCAACCGTGACATGCACATATTTATAGAATTATAATAATTAAAATCACCGATACAACTCATTTTGTTTTTTACGGTTAGAAAATCATCAAATAACTTCTCCTTTCCCACTCTGAGTGGAGCGGGAGGGCATTTCAGACTTTTACTGACTAAAACCCACCCGTGTTCCTTCAGTTGCCTGTGTGCCAGAGGCCACGGTGTCTCTTTCAAACAACCCGCACCCCTGGCAGGCATCGGCCCTTGCTGACCCCACTAGTTGGTGCTGACATCTCTTTGAGGCGCGCGTGGAACACAACGCGCCTTCGACCCGGGCTTGATCTTTACCGGACAGCGAGCTTCCCATTACTCGCCGTCCGCAAGCCCGCACCTACAGTGGCCGGGAATCAGCCTGGGATTCCCGATGCCCAGGGCGTCTCATCCATACAACCCTCTAAGTTCATTTTATTCCATTGAAAGACTATTTCGTGAAAAAAAAAAATTAACATTCATTACACAAATTCAAGTTAAACAATTCGGCCCAAGTGTTATTGAATTTTTCCATCTGGAATTTCTCCGTGGCAGCCTGGAATCTGGATTTGTGCCCAGTTGATGGCAATAGACTCGTCCCCTTTACCATGGGACTTAAACAGAACTAGCGAAACGTGGGTGTACAATAGGTACAGCTCTGCGGAACGCTTCTTCTCTTCTGCGTTATTTATGTGAAGGTTTACCTGGTAGGGTCTCTCGCCGGTGTGGCAGCGGATATGGCGGCGTAGCTTGGACAGCTCGACGGACGCGTAGTCGCACTCCGTGCACTTGTGCGGCTTCTCGTGCGTGTGCTTGTAGCGTACGTGACGGACCAGCTCGCCTGACAACAAACACCGAAATTAAACATCTGTCTTTCAACACACTGGGCCGACTCGCTCTCATAGAAAGGAGGCCTGTGTTCCAGCAATGGGAAGATTATAGGCTGACTATGCATTCGAACGGCTGCATATAGGGTTTTAGTTGCGCTTGCCGCAGTCGACCATAAATTACATATCGAGGCCTCTCAATCCGACCCAGATTATGTCAGGTCTGACAGAGACTGAGGAGACTGTGACCTATGAAGTTTTCTGACTTTCTTCTCAGAGTAGTAAGATAGGAAACTGCTACTTCGTCTTGTATTATAATAAAATAAAAATGAATAAACTAAAATAAACTATTCAGCGTTCTTAAATATGTGACCAGCCAGTAAGTAGTAATACTAGGTTCAGATCTAATGAATAAAGTTTATCTATTTATTTTATAGCCAATCATGTGTATCAACGAATGTACCGCTAGTATGAAAAAGTTTTCTGATACCGAGAGAAATACAAAAAAATACATGCAATTAGTTATACTTGTTAGTTTGAAAAAACCTTCCCTTTAAATAAGCGTTCTTAATTATATGACCATCACTGTATATTTCTTCTGGTCGTGTGTATATCTCTGAACTCCTAAGCTGCTGGACCAATTTTGACGACGTTTTTGGGTGTGTTGCAGAGGGACCCTGGGTGGTTTTGATTCACAATTGAACCCGGTAGATGGCGCTGCATTCGAGCTGTAGGTAAGACAATATCTGTCCCGTCAGCTAGTAGTTAACATAAGTCGTGAGTCGTCTTGAGCCAGCGTGGTGATCAATACTCGTGCCTTCTATGTATGAGAAACCTTTGTGTGTGTCCGTGAAGTGGGGACCAAGTGGGACTGGTAAAATTATTCTCATAGTTGACTCACCCGAGGTGGTGAAGGGGCTGTTGCAGTATTTGCAGACGTGCGGCTTGATGCCGTTGTGCATGTTGACGTGGTTCTGCAGCGAGGCCACGGTCTTGAAGCCGCGCTCGCACACGGTACACTTGTGCGGACGGTCCTCCGAGTGCGACCTCATGTGGCGCAGCAGAAGGTACCTAAATGCACACACATGCGGATATGTTTTATTTCTGAAAAAATATATACACAAAAAGTTTTTATCCAGTGTGCAAACTGGAACCATGAATTCAGCATACCATTCTAGACCCCCAGCGTAGATATTTTTGTCGGTTATACAATAAAAAAACAACTGTTCCATACATTTTGACCGCGTAGGTATTTTGCACTTTACTATGAAAAAGCTGATTTTTTTTGTAAAACCGACGGAAAGTTACTTCGCTGGGGGTCTAGAATGGTATGCTGAATTCATAGAAGTTTGCGCACTGAATATAAACTTTTCCTGTATTTCATTGAAACAATGGGGCACCTAATATCGTGTCCATGATCAAAATTGTAAAACTTTTACTGCTTGAATACGAGGCCCAATAGATATTGAAATGCATATTTTTTTTACTAAACTGACTACCTATTTCGGTGCTAAGTTCTCATTTTACCAGACTACGGCGAAGCAAAACGGAGCCGTTATGAGCTTGACCGGTATGTATGTGTATGTATGTATTTCCATCTGTTCCCTCCTTCTAAATTCTAAACTCATCATCATTCTTCTGTCCTTATTCCAATTCATTTGGAATAAAGGGCTTTCTAACCATATCATTCACACAGACCATCCATCGTTTACTAACCATATCATTCACACAGACCATCCATCGTTTACTAACCATATCATTCACACAGACCATCCATCGTTTACTAACCATATCATTCACACAGACCATCCATCGTTTACTAACCATATCATTCACACAGACCATCCATCGTTTACTAACCATATCATTCACACAGACCATCCATCGTTTACTAACCATATCATTCACACAGACCATCCATCGTTTACTAACCATATCATTCACACAGACCATCCATCGTTTACTAACCATATCATTCACACAGACCATCCATCGTTTACTAACCATATCATTCACACAGACCATCCATCGTTTACTAACCATATCATTCACACAGACCATCCATCGTTTACTAACCATATCATTCACACAGACCATCCATCGTTTACTAACCATATCATTCACACAGACCATCCATCGTTTACTAACCATATCATTCACACAGACCATCCATCGTTTACTAACCATATCATTCACACAGACCATCCATCGTTTACTAACCATATCATTCACACAGACCATCCATCGTTTACTAACCATATCATTCACACAGACCATCCATCGTTTACTAACCATATCATTCACACAGACCATCCATCGTTTACTAACCATATCATTCACACAGACCATCCATCGTTTACTAACCATATCATTCACACAGACCATCCATCGTTTACTAACCATATCATTCACACAGACCATCCATCGTTTACTAACCATATCATTCACACAGACCATCCATCGTTTACTAACCATATCATTCACACAGACCATCCATCGTTTACTAACCATATCATTCACACAGACCATCCATCGTTTACTAACCATATCATTCACACAGACCATCCATCGTTTACTAACCATATCATTCACACAGACCATCCATCGTTTACTAACCATATCATTCACACAGACCATCCATCGTTTACTAACCATATCATTCACACAGACCATCCATCGTTTACTAACCATATCATTCACACAGACCATCCATCGTTTCTTTAGTCTCCCTCTACTCTTATAGCCATCGAAATTTATATTCAAAACTTTCCTCACGACATTTACCTCCGTATCACATGCCCGTAAGACGGATAGTTTGAATTTTTTGCTTGTAAAACATCATACGAGGAAAACAGAGAAGTCGGGTATGGTTGACAGTTACCTGCGATGACTAGTGTAGTCGCAGAAGTTGCAGTTGTAATTTGGCCGCATGTGCGCGACGCTTCGCTTCTGCGTGGTCCTGGGCCTGCCGTCGGGAATCTCCTCCTCCTCTTCCTCCTCCTCCTCGGCGGCCTCTTCGTCCTCAAACGTGTACACGTCTTCGTTGCCTTTTTCCTCCACTTCGGACTATATAAACGTCATCATTTATAACAATCAGTCACTTACCAAGAAAAGTAGGGTATCTAGAATTAATTTTTATTGTTTTCGAAACATACTAGGGATCAGCATAGGTACTCGTAACCATTCGATACGCTTCTGCACCGAATCGAACATCAATAAATATTATCAACGAAGTCCTCTAAGCACTGTTCACAAATCCATAACTCAACAACATTTTAATCTTATCTGATCAAATAGACGACTAGTATTCTTAATTGATATAACCAAACTTGCGCGTTTAAAAACATCTGCCTAGCCTTTTCCAAGCTATGTTGGCGTCGACTTCCATCTAACCGTATGAAGCTGTATTTCACATGCAGCGACTGTCTATCTGACCTACACAACCCAGCTACTGGGCAACACGATACCCCTTGGTAAGACTGGTTGTCCGAATTTCGGGTTTCTGACGATCCTGGCGATTTAACTCTCCCACATCGGTGCGTTTCACTCTGGGTTTACCCCTAAATCATAGTGGCGCAAAATGAATTATTTAATTAACCCCGAATTAGCTGTTAACGCCGAATGGTTTAAGATAACCCATGAAAGCGCAAATAGGCCTTCATAGAATCGATTCGTCCTCTTAGTAACAAAAAAACGTAATTCGACTACGATAAATTTTGAGTAAAGTAGCTACCATCTATCTCAAAATAACAGGTTTTATTTCGTCACCCAGACACATATATTGATGACACTTTATTTCTAAAACGGTGGTTGTCGGGCTTTTGACGACAGCTTTGAAACGTAGTTATTATATTCTCATTATTGTATCTGCTATCCGTTTTCTCAAATAAGACAACATCGAGATGCATTGTGTTACTAATGCGCGGTTCCTATAAACAAAACCGAATCGTTTTGCTTACCTATGGTAGCATTTTTATTGCCACACTAGGCATTGTTAATTAGATTCGAAAGCTAATTTTACCTGTGATAGCTACTTCCTTATGGGACGGTCTACTATGCAAAGCTATGAGGTCTTTGCTTCATTATTGGTCCCCTCGCATGTCAAGTATACACCATGTGTTCCGATAACAATTAGAATTTCTATTGCGCCTGCTAATTAGACGTGCAACGGGTTAATTGTAACGGATAACGGTCCGTAAATAAACTATAGGAATCGGCCATTGAGATCGATTTTAAATTCATAATTTATTACTTAAGGTGGGGTTTTCCGGGCGTGGTTGGCCTTTGAAACGACATACCTACCTACCCCCACCACCCTAAATGCAGCGCGACTGCGCGACGTATTGATTATAATTATGATGCGTCGCCGACCATTTCATGGAACCTCCATGGCCGCAGAATAAACTATTTGTTGTTGATGAATTAGTTTTTCATTGGTTCGATTTTTCCCCCTTTAAGTTTACATTTTATGATATCTACGATATTTAACAAAAAATATTATTCAAAGGAGAATGACCAAAAGTGGTGCCAAAACAGTCTCGCGCATCAAGACCAGACCAGATATCTTTTGAGTTTAATAGTATAGATATTGTTTTACTCCCTATAAATGACGTTCCGTTTACACTACGTTCCGACGACACTAATATAATATTATAAAGAGGTAAAGTTTGTAAGTTTGTTTGTGGGAAATAATCTCTGGAACTACAACTCTGATTTGAAAAATACTTTTTGCATTTAATAGCCCAAATTTTTAAGAAAGGTTATTGGATATTATTTTAAATCACGCTACGACCCTTAGGACCGAAAACAGCCGGAAAGAAAGGATCGGCGATGGAATACGACGCGACGTGTCGATTACCTCGTGATACATGTATTTTTCACATTATTTTGTGCTGTAATAAATACAATATTCTTTACTTCGGACTACAGGTACTCACAATAGTACCATACAGACCTTTGTATTCAAATTATAATTATGTCGTATCCCTAAGTGTTATACTGGTTGTAAATAAAGAATAAAATAAATATAAATAAAATAGTACATATTAGTAACAATTACTTAAAAATACGTAAGTAAACTTTTTTAAACTAAAAAATCAAAAAATTAAATAGTACTCATATGTTATATAAATATAGTAACAATTTGGAAGTACTAGCAATTAGTAAATAGGAAATTAACCCTTTACACCCGACGGATACGAAAAATGGTTTTGTAATCGTTAAATTTGTTTTTGTTTTTCATCAAGTAACGTAAATTGATCGTGTTACTTTTGAACCATTGATATCCCCCTAAAACAAGGGTGGATCCATGACATATATTTTTCTTTTTAATACACCAACTTGACTCATCATCGTTTCAGCCGACAGACATCCTCAGCTGGACATAGGCCTTCCCCAAAGGGGGGGATGCCACGCATGGCAGGCGGGTTGGCGATCGCAGTTAGGTGGTAAAATGCATAGAGAACGCTGCTGGCCATTTTCTAGTAAGTCCCTTAGTAGCCTTTTACGACACCCACGGGACATGGGATGGTGATATTCTTTCCATCCGGCACCACACGGAACACCTAACTAAGTATTAAAATTGATTCCAAAACAGGCAAAGCCGGATATCCCCCCTTAAGTGATAACGCAGTATTAACTGGTATTAACACCTATTGTGTTAAGGGCCAAGAAGAGTTGACTCATTATTAAATATAAGTACGGAACGGTTGTTAAAATAGAAAAATATAAGCACCTTAACCTGCCCCCGTACCTGGTCCACCTTGAGATCGATGTTGACGACCCCCTTGGCCTCGTCTTGCACCACCAGCACGTAGCTAACCTCTCCATTGGTCTCAGAAGGGACCAATGTGACCGTCTGGTAAGTTTCCTCCTGGTCGGTTAGTATCGGTTCTGACCCTTCAGCGGTCGCCTACAATTGGATTTCAATTAATGCTTGCACCTGAATTTGAGATGGTTTGTTTATATGAGTTCCCTTTGTGAGATGGTAATCAAATGCGAGACTCTCTCATTTTTAAAAAAAACTTCCCAAGTTATTAGCAATGGTCAGATGTTTTTAAAGATTTTGTAGTCTGCCAATGGCTAGTTCTTAAAGAGCTACAACCCTGTAATGTATTACAACCCTGTAATGTATAATTGCATAATAATTATTAAAGAAGCTTTATCACTTCAAAATTATGAATACAAGCAAAATTTTGTCTATTTTTTATATACATTATGTATACTAATTATTAAAAAAAAAGGGTAAAAGTACACATTATTATACACAAAAATAAAATGTTATATGAAACAAAAAGATAGACTATCTATCTAAGTAATCAAATGTACCTACTTATCTATAAAATTATAATAATCCTTGTAAATTTTTCATTCAAATGTTAATTTAGTAATCCGAGTATTTTTCAAACTAATTGATAAATCCGGTGTGAATGAATATGCATGAGTAGTGTACACCTTAAATAGACATATTTGCACAGAACAAAGATCCTATGTACAATCAAAATGTAAAATGAAATATGACGTCGCATTTTCTTAGTTTTTAAATTTTAATGATTGGTTTAAAAAACCATTTACTCTTACTCGTCAAGGAAACCTAAACCCATGTTCAAAATTTTTTTAAATGAAAAACCACTAATTAAAAAAAAACAACATAATATGCCAGTTGAATTTTTGACATGGTGTCATTAATTTCCTAGAGTAATGGAATATCAATAGGAACATGTTGTATAAAGAAGAAACTGACTGACATCAATGCACAACTCCAACTACTGAGACGTGAAATTGTGCACAACGGTTCCTTTTATGACGTAGGCGGGCAAGAAAGGGGCGAAAGGGGGGAATGCGTTTGTATGAACATTCTATTCCTTAAATAAAGGCAAAAGCGTCAGGGTCATCCTACGAAATTCATATATTCTTTTTTCAATTTGCAGGTCAGTATATCAAAACCGCCAACACAACTTTCGAAGTTAATAGTACCCTACTATTTCATGAAATGACATTTGAGGCCAATTCTAACTTAGGAGTTATGTTGCCGATTCTGATTATTGAAATTCTGTCAAAATACAACCAGTGGCTGGCAAATTGCAAAACCCGTTAGTAATTTTGTATTTCGCGGGCCTAGCCTATTGCATTACCTAAATAGACTTTAAACTTGTTAAAAATATAATACTGTTACCCCAGATGGCACTTACCTCCTCAGTTTCAAGGTTGTCATCAGAATTGTCCATGTCCACGTCCTGTACTTCGCCTTCTATCGCGGACTGGTAGTAGTACTTGCCGTCTTGGTCTACGTAGTACTCGACCATTCCCGCAGGCAAGCCTTCTTCATCCGTTGCGGCATTTACTTTAGAAATTAAAGAAATATGTTAACAACCCATTCCACAAGAGAAGAAAATGCCTAAGCTCATGATTATGATGCTCGATTCAATGAAATCAGTTGTCAAATCGAATTACAAATGACACCTATTTTTTTGTCATCTGTTTGCTGTCGGGCATAGGTCTTCCCCATATTTTTCCAATGATATTGTCCTATGGCATTCTCCAGCTAATCAACAAAATTCAGTCAGATAACTTTTATCTGAAGAATAATCATGTCAATTTGACATAATTTCTATACAAAAGCTGTCAAACTGCAATATTTATTCCTTAGTTATAATTGAAAATCAGCCCTAAGATATAAAATGTAGTCTAGTGTGTATAAATAGGTTTCATATTTTTATATATATTAAAGAAAGAAAAATCCAAGTTGGGGTCAACATCCAGTCTAACCAGAGGCAGCTGAATCTGAGCATTAAACATGGAGCGACTGCCTACTCTAACTTATTTCTAACACTAAAATATTATTTATTGTCAAGGGACTCATCACCTGCAATGACTGATCCTGGGTTGATGAATGTTTGCTTGCTGTTGTCCTTGTCTGGAAGTGGCATGATTGCTTTTTCCATGAAGCTATTATCTTCTTGAAGGTTAATGTTTTCTTTTTCTGAGCAATCTTGACTAGCCAGGGACTCCTGGCTTACCTCCTTGTCTTGAATTATTTTCTCCTGAGCGTTGTTAGATTCTTCGTTCTTGTTTGGGTCTGCCACGCTGCCTGGGCTTGCCAGGCTCGCCTGGCTCGCGGGCACGTTCCTAAAATAGTCGCCCTGATCGATGGAGTCAAGGCGTGCCTTCAAGTTGCTGTCTAACGCGGCTGTGTTGCTTGTCAGACTCGTGGGCACGTTCCACAAAAATTCACCCTGAATTACGGGGTTTGGGAGAGAGACGTCCTCGCTGCGTGCGCTTGCTAGGCTCGCCTGGCACTCGAGGTCGTCACTAGAATCTTGATCGGAGTCCGAGTCGTACTCGCTGCCTAAGCTTGACAGGCTCGGCAGGCTGTCGGTATCGTACCCAAAACTTTCGCTATAGATGACGGGGTCTGGGTCTGCGTTTGAGTGCTCTTCGCTGTCTAGGTTTACTTGGTGTTCTTGGTCCGCCGACTTTTCCAGAGCCTCTTCTTTAAGTTCGAATGTTGAGTCTGTCAGCCAGGCTAATACAAAAAAATAATATTATATTTACAAATACAATACAGCAAACACTACCCACCTGACGGCATGTGGTCAATAACATCCATCAAATTATTATTATATTAGCTATTCATAGATGAGTATCTTAACGTCATAAAATCTCGAATAATTCTCGAAGGTGACAAATCCATTTACCATCACGCTACGACGAAAAAGGTCACAAACCACTAAATGAAAGCCAAGTAATAGAAGGGACGGCGGGCGATTTGATGCGACGCGGTGGGTCGAAGCCGAAATTACATACGGACGAATTCGCGGGCAGAAGCTAGTAAATAATCGTTTTCAAATATTGGATAGCTGTCCCAATTAGAAATCTCATCATTCATAAATATATGGTCTTGAAAAACACAAGACACTTCCTTACGATGCTAACATAATATCTAAGAGACGAAAAGACTTGATTGTTCATATCCCACAAACTAAAACTAAATTCGCTGCTATACAATACAACAGACGTTCTGCTATTGATTTTGCATGGGAGGTCGATTTTTTTTTTTTATGCTGAAATGAATGTTCATTGTTAAGCATGAGTATTCCAATGAATGCTGCAAAATAGATCAAAAGATATCACCTTAAATCAAATTTGACAGACTGTTTGGTGATAGAAATGTATTTGTTGTAATTACAACAAATACATTCCTTGTAAAGAAACATAATATTTTGATTGCATCTGTAAACAAGAATGTATGAGACTCGACAATTCGACATTATTGTGAAAGAAATCTACAGCCTACAGATACAGATGTCATAAGTAACAACATTACTTGTCCTATTTTGTTTGCAAATCTAGATACTGATTGAAAGGCTTTCAACTATAGCAAACATCTAGATTTCTTTATTATATGTAAGTGTAATCTATATACCTACATATTAAAATGTGAAGCAAAAACTTTGTACCATTTTTTTTTTCAATTATGTACGCTGGGCGGTATTCAATTTGGCACAGTTACAGTTTTTAAGCAAGAGTGCAAGAAGCTAATATACACATAATAATACATACAACAATGCATGCATACATATAATAATTTTTATTTATCATCATTCGTCACATTAAGTTTTAAATTCATTATAATCGAATTAAGACCACTAGACGACCAGTAGCTCTCGGTACTCCTAGGTCTTGCCTTAAAATCCTTGGAGTATAGACGCCAGCACAACAAGCTACCCCAAACTATCAAATACTAATATTATAAAGAGGAAAAATTTGATTGTTTGTATGTTTGCATTGAATAGGGTCCGAAACTACTGTACCGATTTGAAAAATTATTTCACTGTTGGGAAGCTACACTATCCCCAGGTGACATAGGCTATATTTTATCCCCGTATTGCCACGGGAACGGGAGCTACGCGGATGAAACCGCGGAGCGCTGCCAGTTTCTAATAAAGTTGAAAATCTATCAAAGAAATTTGACAGATTGGAGTAACTTGATGTGCTGGCCTCTGTACATTCCAATGTATTTTGACGATCTCATTCATTTCACCAACATACTGAGTAGTGAGCCAAATCTAGAAACAAACAAATTCCAGACGTAATAGATCAGTTCAGAATTCTGTACAACAATAGGACAGGACAAGTTCAGGGTTGGCATTTCGTTGCAACTACCAGAACAGTTTGCGGAAAACCGTATTAAAATACGTTGCGTAGTTAAGAAGAACAACGCGGTCACACAGACATACCCGAAAATCAACTTTAATTTATAATATGTATAGACCTATCCACTTTACTTCAAATAAAACCCTAAACCGGAGGGAATTGACATAATATCTAAATTGTTAAATGCTGTTATGTACATCTAATAGTTTATTTATTGCTTTTAAATTAGTGAATGTCTGTTTAAATTTGCGGTTTTAGCAGTATATTATAACGCAACTGGTCAAATGTGGATTTACTATAAATAGTTACACCTCTGCCCAATCCCTTGGTGAAACAAGGCGTGATGTTATAGTATACTCTTTAAATTTACTTAATTATTAATCATTCTTCTTATAAAAACTTACTGCAGGTCATTTAAGTCCTAAATCAAGGTGTGAAGAGTGTTTCTGTTTTTAAACTGCTTGTTTATTCATAAAAATACAACATAATGGTTAAGCAGAATGGTTAAATACTAGATATGACCAGTGGTTTTACTGATAAGCTAAGTGATTTTTAGTCTAAATCCACAGAACTAAGCACCTTCAGCAATATTACAACACTTTAAACTTTGTTTTTATTTCAAACTAGCTGTCCCCACAGATGTTGTCCTGTCTTAACTATTAATATTGAATTCGAATTTTATATAAATGTTACGCACAACATTCTTATTTTTTTCTTTCATAAAATCCTTCTCCTGACAATAACAAACACAATAAATAAAGAATTGGAAAAATTGGTCCAGCCGTTCACGTGTGATGCCGTGACCAAGGGAAATAGGGATTTATTTTTATATATATAGATAAAGATTAAACTTAATAAAATAAAAAATATCCTTACACTTCACCCCTGCCTATCCGTGGACTATTACAACCCTGGGAGACTATTACTACCCAACATACTTTGAGTCATAAATAGGAAATAAAACAATTTCTTAAGAACTTCAATTTTTATTGAGTAGTTAATCAAGCATATTCAAACACAAATCAAACTTTCATTAGGCAGTCCCAGCATATACCTTGTGTATGTTCCCTGCACAAGGAATGCCCAGAGGATTCCAGCCCATGCCACACCTAATTTCGATTTTCTGGTCCTTATTCCTTGTAAACACCATGCATCGTTTTAAAGTGGTTTGGTGGATGTTTCTTTTTTGGGTTATTTCCCAGGACTTCCAGGAGATGGGTGGGTATTGGCCTAAAAAACAGTTTACTGAATAATGAATTGATTAAAAAACAAATACAACTCTAGTAATAAATAAACAAATTAATACAACTTACTGTCAGAAATATTGAAAACATTGGATGATATTCACAACTCAAGGCTATCAATACATTGTACTGGTACTACCCAGGGGTCTAAGAGGACCCCAGAGATGCTGTATGTGCTTCTGTGCTTCAGTTGTGCTTGCGGATAACCGACTGGCATATGTCATGCCAGTGTTGAATTATGAGATTACCTTAATTAGAACAAATGTGCGATTCATTGTTTTAAAGTTATGTATGTAAATACTTTAAACACACCGCCTTCAGTAGGGTTTAAGCGTTAAGATTATATAGTTCCAGCTATTTTACAATGCTCGGCAAAGGCCCCTTCTACTACAGACAGAGAGGGCCTATGCATTGATCTACCAACATTTTCAGAGTCCATGTTATGTCAATGACAATTTGAAGTAAGAAAGTACCCAGCCATTTAAATCACATCATCAAAAAATCAAAGGTACTTGTCAGAAGATTAAAAGAGAACTGAATTTAGTAATTGTAATATTTTTCTGATTCTTGGTTAGTATTTAGGGCTCCACTATACTTTCCCCTGCCATCAGTTTACAACAATTATTGTAGAGATTATTATTGGAATTCGTTGTTATTTTTATTAACGTTTACAAGTTTTGTATGATCAATACAGAAGGTACCTTCTGAACTGTTTGGTTTTAGACAAAAGATGTTGGAATTTTTACAACAGAATTAAAGAAACTCCTTTATGCCACTTGACTTAAAATTAATACGCAGCTTACTCCAAAAATTCCGAACATCGTATTTATTGGAATAGATACGTACGTGCTTTAGGAGGAGTATACACAATCACCACCACCTTATTGTTCCGCCATCTTATCATCGTGAGACACTTTCATTCAAATTCACTCGTCCTATACGTTTTAATTGATAAATAACGATAAAACATATCAAAATAAGCATTTACATGAAAGTTGGGCCACCGACAGATTGAAAACCAAGTTTAGCCACGACGGCGCTAGCGTCAATCAATACTCAAGCTCAACGATTTGATTCCACAAGGAAAATTACCAATATTTTCGCGTCTCATCTTAATGATCAATAATCCCATGCAAAGTCATTTTATAAGTATTCATAGTCATAAATATGGAGGAAACAGCACACATTATACCTGTATCTTTGTAGAGCTTCTATATTTTCTCGATGAGGGCGTTTCAATCAATTTATTTCACTATCACGATGCGATAGTGACGCCAAAATGGCGGCTGCGAGAACTACAAACTGGAACAAACTGAGAAATCAAAGGAACCAGCGCTAGGTGTTGCTATACTAAAATTATAATTGTGGATCTACGTAACTAGGTGGCGGTATTTCTAGGAATGGTAGATGTAAAGGTCTTTCGTACGTTTGGTATGTGTCATGGTAGATGGTAAGTTATTTCCATTGAATGACTATTTAAGGTGAATGCGCAGTGGTAGAGCGCGAAATTCAAATTTTGTTACGTTTTTTGCAATTTTCAGGTGAGTGGCAGCTTGTTTCTTGATCAAAATATGATTTGCGACTATAACATGTACGTATTTACAGATTTATAATCATTAGAATCAATAATACATCTTTCTGGGTTAGATTTGTTCCATAAGAACAAATTTCTTATGGAAAAGTGCTAGTGGAACAAATCTAACTTAGAAAGACGTATTATTGATTCTAATGATTATAAATCTGTAAATACGTACATGTTATAGTCGCAAATCATATTTTGATCAAGAAACAAGCTGACACTCACCTGAAAATTGCAAAAAACGTAACAAAATTTGAATTTCGCGCTCTACCACTGCGCATTCACCTTAATGAAAAATGTCAAATAGTGTTGTATTCAGGACTTTAATGATTACTAGTGTTCGAAATTCGACCATAATAATTCATTTAAAACTTAATGTACAGACGCTAGCACAAATCAAGCTATCCCAAACTGTAAAAAATTCCCAATTGAACATAAACCTTATAATTTTGTAATAAAGTTGAAAAACTATCAAAGAAATTTGATATATTTATAGCTTGATGTGCCGGTGTCTGTACTTATTTCTAATGCATTATTATTTGGATATATGTATTTGCTTTCTGCACACCTTCTCCATATAAACTTTAACTGTGCCAAATAGGGTATTTTACTCTTTAGGAGAAAAAATAAATTATTGTGATAGCTTAGGCAAAATGCAGTCGGAAAATGTTTGTTTAAGTTCATGAAATAACAAAATAAGTTTTAAAATTCTACTCAAAGATTTCAGTTTTTTTAATCTGTTTTTGAAAACCATGAAATAGTAGCAGCCATGCTATTACGACGTCCACTGCGTCCAGCGCTTTCGTCAAATTACGCGCGAAATTCGGAAATGTAAAAAAATTATGCATTTTTGCGGCACTAATCGATTAAATAAAGTATTGTGTTTTTTAGTTATTAGCACATTAGAATGTAATTAGGACATTTTTCAAAAATGGGTGTAATACCCTATTCTGTGTAAAGAGGCGTAGGTAAAAAGATTTATTCACGTATTAAAATAAAGATCATAATACGGCCGTGAATCATATTTAGTTCAACATATAACTTGACACTGACCTGCAAATTGCAGAAAAAGTAAGTAAATTTGAATTATGCTTGTTACCCTGGCGCTTCACCCATAACCTGACTTCTCAAAGCACAAAAAGCCTAATCAATGCGAGGTATGTTAGTAATTCTTTGATAAAAATATATACATTGTCTGGTTTAAACTCGATTAGTTCAGTAATCTGATTTAAACACCATGAGCACTTGAAACTTTAAATTCCTAATGCTTCAAATTCGAATATTTATTTGTTGATTAATGTTACCATGTATAAGTACTAAATCAGCAGAAGACTAACAAAGAAAAGTCCTATTGAAAAAAAGGAAGTAGAATATGTCTGAAATAAAAACAGTAAATGACCAATTTTGGACTAATTATGACTAAACACGGCAGACCTTTTTTATGTTTTTACGCATCCCAATTTATGAGCTTTAGTTTATCCATCAAACTCTAGGTGGCAGTCCCTGCCATACATTTGGACGGAGTTGCCAATGCCTAAAACTTGCCTAAAATCTTTCTAGAAGTAGCAGGACAGTTTGTGGATTCTATGGAAGTAACTTAGAAAACTTAATAAGTTGAAAAAAATCTGTATCAAGATTGCAAAATAATTTAGTAATAAAGCATAGCGCCAAAATTAGGATTTTACTATAGACAATAATTTATAGTTTTGACAGTTTCGACGAAGACGGAGACGCAGTGATGCCAACTTAGCCCCTCCGGGGCTAGATCTAGCCCTTTTTCTTCTTGTTCAGCCCCGAATAATTATAATGATTAAATATTATCGTCTGTCAAAACCATATAAACATAAATAATGAAACAGAATGAACTTTCGAGTCCCTAAATTCCATCCCATAAATACGAACTGGCCTTACCAGGTCTAACCAAACTTACTACCTACACATAAGTAATCCCATAGGATCTCCTTTTTTTTATCCAATTTAAAATACTGAACAAGGCTGCGCGCAATGAGGCTCAATTCCAACCATCAACGTCGTCAGCGCAAAGTGAAACCCTTTAAGAGAAATTAGATGAAGACTGTTATTTAGATAATAATTTTATGATTAAAGAATATGTTATAATCCAGAATGATGTATTTTATTAATAATTTACACAATACTTATTCATGAAATCCATTTTACTAAAGAATCTTTATTTTTCGTTATTTAGTAATTTAGCTCTATTAAAAAAAATGTGCTAATCTAGCCCTTTTTATAAGCTTGATTTAGCCCCAAAACCTGACACCCAGTTTGGCAACACTGAAAAGACGGATATGAATACAGGCACAGGACATTGGTATGAAGTTGCAGCGAGCGTAAAATGTTATTATTGATTGATTCTGAATGTGAAATGTGAACCCCAAACTTGTTTATAGTCGTTGGACTATTGATTTTTCTACCCTGCACCCCTTTCATGCACCGAGCCTTTCCCACACTCCCCACGCTACCCCTCACTGCTCTGACCCGGCACAGGCTGACCTCGCCCGGTGCGTCGCGTAGCTCAGAGTTGGCTCAGAGCTCAGTGGCCAGTCTAGTCGTGCCCGGTGTACTTGTGTAAGAGGTGTTAAGTAATTTGTGTCTTCAGTTACACCATAATGGCTCAGAGACAATCTAATCAAGCAGCGTTGCCGGTGAACGAGATTATGGCAGAGTCATTTTGCCGTTGTTGGAACGCCTTCAGCGAGGATGACCCGGGGGAACCCGACTGCCGCTGTGGTGAAGAAATTGGCGTTGTAAAATGGCACTGGGAAACAAATCGGCGCCTACCTGAGTGGGTGGAGCTATGTGATGATAATAAACAAGTGGTGTTCCATCCATTGTATAGTTCAGGAACTGCTGTAGCCAAGGGGAATGTTGGCTTACAGCACAATATGCACTATTACTGGGAAATTAAGATGCTTACCCAACCGTATGGCACTGATGTCATGGTGGGCATTGGTACCGAAGATGTAGCGGACGCTATTCCCGATTACACAACTTGTCTGGGTGCAAATGAAAATTCTTATGGATTGTCGTATACTGGGGCTATTTGCCAAAATGGAACAGTAATTGACGACTGCCCAGGCTTCTGCAAGGGAACCATCATTGGTGTAATGGTGGACATGTTTAGAGGAACTTTGGAATTTTACTTGAACCGCAAGCCGCAAGGAATATCATTTATCGGTCTCCGAAGTCACCGCACATTGTTTCCAATGGTATCATCTACTGCTGCTCTGTCCTCAATGCGGCTGACTTATGCTTCCTCATGGAAAACCTCACTGCTGATTAATGCTGCAAAGGTACTTGCATCATCGGTTAGGGGCCAATACTTCTTCAAGAACATGCCGCCTGGACTTGCTCGAGATCTAGATACGGACTTTTGGATTCCACTGCCAAGTGCTGGAAGACTTTTAGAAGTCAATAAGTCTCAGAGTTTCATTCGCAAACGAGTCAAAGCTCGGAGATTTTAAAATAGGGCCCCAAATGGCGATGTTGCTAGAGTAGCACCAGGGCCATTTGATGTCATTTCGAGAAGGAAGCGTGTTCATGAAAATAATAGAGTTGGAATGAATCCAATTTTTTTTGAAAATGCCATTCTGGATGGTGTAAACTAAAAGCGATGTGCATAAAGAGTGAGGACTGATATTACTGATTGTGATTAAAATGAAGGCCTCCAATGGCCTATTGGAAATGAAAGACTGTTTAAACTAGATTTAAGAACTATGTATTGTATACTTAAGCGGCAATAGGCCTTTGGTGGAGTTTGTCAACAGGTTCTAACTGTGAAACCAACCCATTGTCCTATTGTCAACAGGTTCTAACTGTGAAACCAACCCATTGTCCTATTGTCGTCAACCCACTCCTTTCATATATTTACCCGAGTAGGATGGGTTAATAGGATTACTAGTAAAATACAACATTGTATGTTGCTAGTAATCTAAATTTTTTTATTAATCAAAATCTTTTCTAAAATTATGGATGTCTATTTATATTAGTGCAATTTGCAAATAAGTCTACCTGGATTTTTATAAAAATACCTTTTGGTGATATTTAATTATTCAATTCAAAGGGTAATCATTTAAAATGGTAATTAGTGTTAAACCTACCCTGTTTAGGTTAAGTCTCAAACTAAAATACTAATTTTGGTAAAACCTTTAAACTATGATAATGATGAAACCATTCCCTTAAAATCAAAACGTGATGTATCAGGATTTTTTTTAAATTATAGGACATATTTGCTTCTTTAGGAGCGTTGTGGGTTGTAAACGGCGGCGGCGCATATTTAGGGGTTTATATTTGGATTTATAAGTTTGTGTGCATTTTTTTTACAGTTAATTTGGTATTAACTTTATTTATTTCTTTATTTATAAATGTTAAAAATAATAATAAATAATAACAAACTAGTGCTTGGCTGAAAAAAAATAGTACTTTTGTTTGTATTTAATTAAATAATCACGAAAAAACCACTACAAATGCTCCGTGGCCAGTCTGCGTGGCATGAACGCTCTTAGATTAACAATACAATTTAAATATTGATGTGTGTACTTCTATAGGTTTTGCTGTCACTTCGGACAAATGAATGATTTCCGTAAATATTAAGAATTGTATCTCTTGTGTGCATAACTGCATACTTAGCGGATGACAGCACTCAGCTATCCAGAATAGCCCTATTCTGGATTTTTAGCATAAGATTTTACAGATTTTCCTTTGTGGGTGTAGTAAGTAGGCCATTAGGGTAATCAGTGTAATGGGAATTTCTTACGACATTGTCTCGACGTTCTTTGATTAACTCACTCTTACTCTTGTGCCATTACTACGCGCGTACTTGTGCCACTGTAAGCGGCGAGGTGTCGGCTGCCCATACACAGCGGTCACGAGTTTTGCGTCAGCAGTTTTGTCGCCGGCGCCGATTGCTGAGTCTGCGTGTTGCGCCGTAAGCGTGTCTTGTAGCCCCGCTCCCATCCCCGCAGCTCCTCCCCGCAGCGCTGCACGACCGACGCAACCATCTGATGATCTGACCCGTTGGTCACTGAGCACCCCCACTGCTCACTCCGCAAAGCCCGTGGCTATAAAAAAAACGAACTGGGCTGATAATGACGGCTCCGTGACTGTGCAAAGGAGGAAGCGCCGACAGAGTAGCTGGAAGAACCGCTGCGGCAAGGCTCCTACGGAGCCCAACGAAAAACTGCGTTCTGCGAAGCCGAATACCTCGGTGTATATTTCCCGTCTCCACTACACCGCCGACGCGGAAGACATCGTGAAGTACGTGCGCCAAAGGCTGAATTACGCGCCGAGAGTGCAGCTACCGGAGTCGCATCACAATGTCAACTGTAAGGCGTTTGTGGTGCGCATACCAAAATGCTACCTGAATCTGGTGATGGAAGAAAGCTTTTAGCCACAGGATGTGGTATTCCGCCGCTTTCGCAGACAAGTGCCACCGGAACGCACAAAGACTTAGTGCAAATAAGTGATACTAACATAGTTTTCAGTTTTATTTACTAACACAATTTGTTATTATATTGTGTAGGTATATTCAGGTTAAGGTATTTATCTATGGGTCTTTGTAACCTGAAAAGAAATGGTTTATTATTAATTATATTTATTTATTTCACAGGCTTGAAGGGTTTAAAATTTCTTAATTCGCGAATTGCATTTTTTATACTCGTGATAACTTTAATTAATTGTTTGATTCGAATGAATTAAAATGTATTTTGCTTCTACTCGTACATATACTCGTATACCCTTGATGATAAAACTAAATATTTCAATAAGAATTTATACTACGATACGAATGTAACCAACTTTTAGGACACAAAAGCTGCTATTGTGACATAACTATGATAGTTAGATATATTCCGTCGCGGACTTTTTTGTAGCTAATAATGAGTAATTTAATCATGTAGTAAGTACATAATTTTTGTGTGACTTTTTTGTAGGTAATAATGAGTAATTTAATCATGGTAGTAAATACATATTTTTTATGTATCATCAATAGTTTTCTCAGCGCACGCCAATTATTGCATTTTAAAGGCAACATTTTGCTACTTTGGGTTACATTATTACAATTTTCTTAAGAATCTCTATTTTTTTTTTTAATAATTTATAACCTATGTTACTTATTCGGTACAAACAAACAAATATTTTCTCTTCATATTATTATTAATTAATTATTGTATTATGTAATCATATATTATAAGTAATAAGTACATAAGTATAAGTACTTTATAATATTAATTATGGATGTAATTGGTGTTTTAAACGAATTTGCGATTAATAAAGTCAGTAGTGAAATAAAAGTTGTTTTTTATTTTCTCACATTTGTCCAGATTTTTAAAACTAAGCGTTGCAGAGACCTGAAATATAAACCAGGGTTTAATCATGCAGGTGCATTCCAGAACTCTTCGGTTAATAGCAGACCTGTCGCGTTTAGCTTAGTGTATTGACCAGGGTCTAATTAGGTATGACTAGGTTTATTTTTTCTTTTTTTGGGTGGGAAATCATCAAATAACTTCTCGCGCGCTGGGTGGAGCAGGAGTGCGTGTCAGACTTTTAGTGACTAAAATCCACCCGTGTTCCCTCAGTTGCCTGTGTACCAGGGGCCGCGGTATATATTTCGAACAACCCGCACCCCTAGCAGGCATTAGCCCCATCAGTTGATGCTGACATCTCTTTGAGACGCGCGTGGAACACAACGCGCCGTCAACCCAGGCTTGGTCCTTGCCGGACAGCGAGCTACCCATTACTCGCCGTCCGCAAGCCCGCGCCTACGGCGGCTGGAAATCAGCCTGGGATTCCCGACGCTCAGGGCGTCTCCGGCGGTGACTACGGTTGTGAGGGCGCATAATACTGCCTCTCCCTCACGTGCGCCGCCTCCCTCTTCGCGAGCATTACTGCTTCGCAGAAGGAGGTGACGGCTACCCGTGCACTCTCGCTCCGTACCATGCCCTGGACCAGGGCCGGACGCGAGAGATCGCCGTCGCCGATCGCCTCCACGATGACACGGTGGTGCTCAGCCCAAGCCGGGCAGACCTCCACCGTATCTATGCTCCACCGTGTCCTCAGGGCGATCTTCGCAGTGGAAACACCCGGGCGTTTATTTATTTCGCGTTTCCTCCCGCCTTATCCGAAACAGGAACCTCCCGAAACAACCGTGTCCGGTGAGGACCTGCGTCAGGCGGAAGGTGAGGACGCTGTGCCGCCTCTCAAGCCAATGCTCAAATCAATACCGAAAAATAAAAAAGTTGAAAACTTAGATAAATTTTGGTACTTACAAGTTTACGCGAAAATCGAAATTTGCTAATATATTTTTATCCTGTTGACTCAGAACCTTGATTTTTATATACACCTAATAGGGACTATAGACCCTCAGTATCTGGTATAAATTTCTACTTGCTAGGTCCACCCGTTCCTGAGAAAATCGGTGGTGACATACGGACAGACAGATGAACAAGAGAGTGATCTTATAAGGGTTCCTTTTATACTTTTTGAGGTACGGAACCCTAAAAATAACTATTCCTGGCGGACGAAGTCGCGGGTACAGCTAGTTAGTTATATAATTAGGTACATGTGAAGACGATGCACTTAGAATAAAATTGCTATACCACAACACAACAGGTAAATAGAATGAAAAATAAAGCATAATTTCCTGACCTAAAAAATATTACAGCCGGAACCTACGGCTTAATGTGCTTTCCGAGGCACGGAGGAGTCCAGGTATGTTAAGATGGTCACCCATCCACAGACCGACCGCGGCAAGCATAGCGTAACCTGATTGATCGACCCGGGCGGTTATACTTTTTTTGTAAACCAATTTACAGAAATAAATTATAAAATAGTTACCTAAACTAATATAAATGGATGTAGCATTTGTTTGTTTGTAAGTAGGTAGGTATGTTGGGGGTATCCTGTGGAACAAGTACTCAGAAAAAAAAGAAAAATTGCATTTGAAAACCCAATTCTTGAGGAAGCTTAGGAAGGACATTTAACATCACGCTATGACCCTAAGGAGCCGAGTATAAGGAAAAAAAACGTGTGAAAGAACGCCAAGAGAAAACTCAGTTAAATCGCGGGCAGGCGATGCGATGCGTTGCGGTGTAGGATATATTTTTTAATTTGTACATGGGCTGCGCCGTCAGACGAACCTTTTTATCTTTTCTATACAGTCGTCCGTCCTTCAAGTTTTCTTAGTTAGAGGATGGGCAACATCGTTCACCTGCGGTCCTGAGAAAGTTTGTTCTAGAGCTCGCAACAGCGAGTCATGAGCGTGAGGTCCAGAGTTCAATTTCCTGGTCGGTTAGTGTTATTCGGTTTCCCATCAAAAATTCTAATTCATTTATTTGCCAGAATATAGGTTTATAACGAATGATCTGTTTAACGATTTTTCTATTTTTCATTTTCATTTCTTAAATGCCTGGTACTTTTGACAGATCTTTATTACTGTTTCCTCATACCTATTATCATTGTTAGCCAAAACTAACAATTTGGACATCTGCGAGTCTCTGTCTAAATATATGAAATGTTTAAAGATTTGATTAAATTTTAGTATATCTAAATGTTTTATTTTCTTTGTTTTTTTCTATGTCCTTTAAAAATGTATTACTATCCGTTTCCTTAATTTACCTATAATTAATATTTTTACTTTGTTAGCTTTGTTTTTAACTCTATTGTGCATGTTGTGGTCTCCTATAAGTTAAGGAGTAAACATATTTAATACCCGATGTTGCCCTTTATTTATGTGTCATGTATTGTGTACATATTTTCTTGTAGATCGTAAATAACTAAATTAGACGTAATACTGCTTTACTTATTTTTACTGTGACATTTCTATGTTGTGGCATGCCACGATACGGCGCGGCACGGCGCGGCGGCACTGCGTGCCTTTGGTCAAATTAATTTACTTTTTTACCCCTCTATTTCCAATCTAATTATAAATACGTAGATTTTTGACTCGAGGCTTATAAAATGTGGTTTCAAATTTGCCAAAATTCGAATTAAATTCTTACGTGTTACTGCGCCGCGGGTCGTAATGCCGCCCGGTCGTTTGGAATCCATACCTTGTTGCCTTTGTAGGTAGGTACACTTACGGATTTACGTTGGCAAAATCGAAACGAAGCACTTAGTTTCGCGTTCTGGCTAAGAAGGTACCTAGGTAAGCATTAGCAACTGGTAGGTAGGTACATACTTAGGTACGCATATTGTTTACACGTACTTCCCTATATTTTTTATCGAAACGCTTGTTTGATTGTTAGTAATAAAATTTTGGATAGGTATTAAACTTAATTACCATTTCATTCTTTGTATTTTATTCTGAAATTACGCTTATTGCGTCTTTTTTTGTTACCAATATTGATTTTATAAATAAACTTTTATACAGGATAAGTTTTAACCAGTGCGCAAACTGTACCTACTCCCGCTCCACCCAGAGCGGGAGAAGTTATTTGATGATTTCCCACCCAAAAAAAAAACCATGAATTCAGCATATCATTGTAGACCACCCAGCGCAGATATTTTTCAGCGGTTTACAAAAAAAAAACAGCTGTTCCATACATTTTGACCGCGTAGGTATTGCACTTTTCTATGAAACAGGTATTTTTTTTTTTGAATAACCGACGAAAATTTTCTGCGCTGGGGGTCTAAAATGATATGTTGAATTCATGGTTACAGTTTGCGCACAAGTGAAAAGGACATGTTTTGTGTTGTTTAGATTAACATATATTTTTTTAAAGATCATTTTGGTACGGGATATGGAGGAAAAAGGTTGTATTCTTGCTCAGTTCCAGCCCAATTCACGTAAAGCACAGCTAGGTTAAAAAATAAAACGACACCATATCTACATCCATTTTTTTTTTAATCCTACGACAATAAATATTGCCTACACACAGTACCTATAGTTTGAAAACATTTTTTTTTATCACAGTAAATCTTATTTTGTAATTTTATATAACAACTTACACACTATTTGGCTCTAAAGTGGTCTTAATTAATTGTGAAGCTGCCTTAGGTAATACGAATTTAATTTTTTTGGAAAAAAATGTTGGGATTTCGGTGAACCGGAACGCGCGATCAGGCAGACAAAGGACGCCTTTCGGTTTCCCGAACAAAGTGACATATTATTTTGTTCTCGATAGATTTGAAAAAGCATCGCTTAATTTTCTTTTTGTCAATTTCTGCATTCATTTGCAAATACACGTCTTTTACATTTTACTTTATGTAGCTTGTACTTACTATATTTATAAAAATACAAAAGTTAGGTTATAATATTCTCCATATTGTATGTAACAAATCTTAATAAGTATATAGGTAGCTACCAAGTATTTCCTGCGTAGGCATTTCATTTCCTAAAAGGCTTTTAGTTCACGTTGGCACGAACGTAAACATATCGTGGTAGGATCTTTTGCGCCGACAGTTTAAAAATCGAACAGTGTGTTGAGTCATTGCGCTGGGATGCAGTCTGTTGGATTCTCAATACTCGGTCTTCGGTTCAACGCTGAAAGTTGAAAATCTAGTGAGCGATAAAAACTCGCCGCGATATCCATATATTGGTAGTTTTTCGCTGTTTTCTAAAATATTTTAGGAGTCTATTAACTCTTTAGTTATTTAAATCAAATTCAAAAGCCGTTTTTCAAATTAGGTTGAGAATCTGCATTTTTGGAACTTCAAAATTACATAAGACAGTCCCCCAAAACGCCCGCCCTTCACAACTTCCTTTGAAATCTTAATTATTGATTGAGCTACTGCTAGCTATGTTGTGTCCGATAGGTGAAATGTATCTATCAATATAAAAATCCACCTTATATACCTATATTTATATACGTTTTTAAGACCACTTGAAAATCAACGTGTATGCTGGCACAAAGCTTAATTAAGTACTTAGAAGTATCAGAAAAAAACACGTAGGTACACGTACTCTACAGAACAGAGGCAGCAGAGTTTTTAGACGGGGTAGACAGAAATTAAAAAAGGCACAAAAACAAAATAGAATAACCGATTGCTGTACGCACGGCTACACATCAAGCTATACATTTCCAGTAGGTATAACAATGGCGTCGGAAATCGGAATATGAAAATAATACGACAAAAAAAATGAAAAAAAAAATAAAAAACACGCTTTAAAAACCAAACTAAAAAAGGAGAAAATATTTTAATTCAATTAAAAAGCGTGGGGTGCTTTTTGAGGTATTTTTATAATCACTTTAAATGTGAAGCATCCGCATTATCCGCACAATGCCAGCGGAATTCGAGACAAGCTCTTTTTTTTCTCACGCGTGCCGTCTGTGTATGTGACTTATCGGGCATTATAATTTATCTAAACTAATAATAAAGCTGAGGAGTTCGTTTTTTTTTGTTTCTTTATTTGAACGTGCTAATCTATGGAACTACCAGTTGGATTTGAATAATTATTTTTGCACTTAGATAGATAGATAGATAGATAGATAAAACCTTTATTTAGTGCACACAAAATACATACACTACACACGAAAAACCAATTAAATGATAACAAATAACACGAATTAAAATAAAAAAAATAAAAAACAAGGTGCCCATTATATCTACAAAAAGAAAAACATACTTAGGTGCTTGAAATATAGTGGACACTATTACTCATTCCGTTCAAATTGTAGATACTTGATAGCCCAATTATTGTAAAATATTTTATGCTGTTTAACATCACGCTAGGACCATTAGGAGCCGTATAAATAGACAAAAAAAACCCCCGACCCAATTGTTATGTACAAGCTAATGTATAGCGATGCGCGGTCATATGCGATCGGCCTGCGCACACGGCGCCAGCGCCGCGCAGCGCCCCGTACCCCGCGCCCCACCCATGTGCCCGCGCTAGCATGTTTTAAATAAAGCGTCAGTGCGTTCACGGCCGTCATTTGTTTTACTTGTGTCCCGTATCTAACACCAATCAAAAACCTCTAAAAAGTTAACAAATAAAATGTATTCACCTTTTAAATTTAATAAGAAGTTGTAGGTAGTATTTTAATCAAAGCATTGTCACTTCGGGGGACGGCTAATGTAAATGTTATCCGTCTGTTTGGAGGTTTCATTGAACGGTTCTTTCATCAGACCCTGATCACCATTTATCTTTATCCTATTTATTGAAACCGTGTGAAAGTCTATTAACTGCTCCCAAATTGCAATGTTAATTTTTATTTTTTACAATGTCTGACATATAATTCTCGTCATTATTTGACATTATACATCAATTTTACTTTCGACTATTTATTGTTAGTGATTGTCATCGAAATCATGTCACTTGGTTCAAATAGATTCATTTTATATAGGTAGATTCTTTTACATACTGTGAATGAGAGAACGTTGTAGGCCTTAGAGACTAGATTTGTAGACGTTTTTCTATTCTGTATTTTAATTCCTCTAAGTACCTGGTACTTATTGACTGGCCTGCACTGTACTCCCATACCTATTATCACTGTAATTTGAAAACATTGTAAAAGCCAATTATTTTTAAAAGAGTAACCGTGGAGTTTCTTGCCGGCTCTTCTCCATAGGAAACGACAAATTGGAACCGTGCACCTAGCTTCTGACGTTTCATAAGTGCCCATGCAGGCTTATGTGAAATAAAATATTTTGATTTTTGATTGATTGAGACCTTTTTAATGAGCCTAAATACGATACTTGAGCAGTTTGCTGGTGACGAAGTTGGGCATCCTGGAAATTCCAGGTGATGCTCCATCATCAGTTCTAGGTTCCTTTGTTCGTCTAATATAATTGAAATTATAGAATACCAAATTTCGACTCGATCAGACCCGTGGAAGATGCTCAAATCCCTTCATCAATCAGAAAAGAGCTGATAATCGTCAAAAGGCGGAACCGATTTGGATGAAACATGTCTAAAAACCACCGCTAGAAAACTACTTTTAAATAATAAAACCGCACCCAAATCGGTTCACCCGTTTAAGCGCTACAGTGTCACAGACAGACACACACACAGCGGTCAAACTAATAACACCCCTCTTCTTGCGTCGGGGGTTAAAAAGAACGCTAAGCGAAATCGAAGTAATAGCGCGGTTGGCCGACGCGATACGATGCGATGCGACGTGGTGGGGGAACAAGAATTTTCACGCAGACAAGTCGAGGGCAGTAGGTATGTTTTCTGATACAACTAAGACTCATCAAACCGATCCTTTAGAAGACTAAAACTTAAATTTTAAATAACTGTTATACTTATCTAAAATATCGATACAATAAAATACAAAATAACCCGAAAGTCTTTTGAAAACCATTATTTTAATTCCTCAAGGAAAGTCATAGGTTATGTTCAAATTATTTTTAAATAAAATTGTCCATTGGGTAAGGCACTGTGGCGGAACATGGCATTGCGTTGCTGTATATAGATAAAAAAAAAACAAGAAAGTGAGTTGATATTCACACCGACGTTATTAAATCGCAGCGAAATATTTTCGCGCAAAGTATTTTGAACTCTCTGTGCTGAACCGAGCATTGAGAATCAACCAGAGTGCAGCGCGAGCGAGTCTCAGCGCATCGAAAATCCACAGTGTTCGATATTCAACTCTAGGCGTTAAGCACTGCGTTGAAGATCCATTGCGCGTAAAATCCCGTCGCGATTTTATTACGTCCGTACGAATTTCGACTTAGGAGGTTAAATAAAATTTTAATTTTGGGGGCTACCCTGGCGCTGTCGCCTTAAGAAAGTTAGGTTTAACAAAAGAGCAAAGTTCAAATCATTTGCTTGAAATTTGCAATTTCATTAACAGTCGGAATACAGAAAACAAAAAATAGTAGGTAGTACATGGTATTAAATGAAATGAGGTACTTAATACAAAGCCTAAAAGTAGGTATAATAGTGCGCTAGTACTTTTCTTACTAGTTTATAGAAATTGGGTAAGTCAAGAAAAAATCCAATAAATTATTTCGAATAGGCACATTCTTAAGGCACTTTGAACGTCAACAAGAAAAGTTATAACTACATAAACACTAAAAAATCATAAATTAATTTCAAAATAGCGTGGGGTGCTTTTTGAGGTACTTTTATAATCAATTTTATTAATATCAAGCGCACCACGCTTTTTTGAAATGATTTCCTGCTTTTTTAGTTTGGTTTATAAAGCATGTTTTTAGATTTTTTAATGTATTATTTATTTTCTATTTTTTAGTTTTGCTAAATACAAAAGTGTGATTTTCAGTTTTTTTTTTAAACATGGAACAAATTTATAAAATTATTGAATTGTCATCGGTCCTCGATAAGTCTACAAAGTTTATATGAAATCTGACCGTTTGAAGTGGGTCAAAATCAAGTCCAAAGGAGTCGGTTACAAACAAACAAACATACAGGTGAAGCTAATAAAAGGGTGTTAAAAAATAGAATTGTTGCTTTACCGTTGCCCCTTACAAAAGGTACTTGCGTATGTAAAAAACTCAAGTGTTCGATTTTCAAATCTCGCCGCGTGGCGCTAAGCAGTCCGTTGAGGATTTATTGTCAGTAATATTTTCAAAACAAGATGATGTCGGCGTTTCCTATCTGAATACTCAGAGATGAAAGGCTGAAACAAACCCAGAGGTTGACCTCTAGATCATGTATGAAGTAGTAAGAAAAGCACGAGAATATTTTGTAGGAAAACTAAATAGCAGTAAGGAAGAAACGTCAGTTAAAGAATAGGGTAATTTGGATAATGCGTAACACACTAACCGTAGGAACGGCTTTCATTTTGACAGTTCAACAACATTCATTGCGTTATTAACGTTGTTGAGCAGACGAATTTTCCGAACATATGAAGCAATGTACTAGCAATATCCTGATAAATCATTCAGATTGTGATAGTTAGTGTATTATGCAATAAGCCCCTTACCATGACCATTCGTAATAGTTCGAATTAGATTTTTATAGAAAGAAAAAACAATTAAGGGTTCCGCTTCGCCTCGCCATATTCAAATTCTGGAAAAACCGAACGTCTTCTTTTTCAATGGAATTTTTGTATTTATTATAGAAATTTATATTTAGACAGGATAAAGTCAAGTTTATTTGTAGGTATGTAGGGGTAATCTCTGGAACTAGGTACAAGTCGAATTAAAAACCAATCATTTTACAATTGATATCCCAAAACTTGAGGAACCGAATAAAAAGAAAAATAAGTCTAAAATAATGATATGAGAAAACGAAGTTATATGGTGGGCGGGGCGATGCGATGCTTTATGATATAATTTATGTTAAAATAAGAAGTTTCATGCGGAGGAAGCCGCGGGGAGAAGCTAGTCGTCAAATAATATTCCCAGCAGGCTTAGCACGAGAACCGTAGAGAAGAGAGAGAGCGTTTTGGCGACGGAAGAGTAGACAAAAATGATGTTTCCGTGTAGACAGTTGACAGTTTTGAACCGAGAAATGTACGTTTAGTCCACTCGCGACCCCTCGACCCCAATAATAAATGTGTCCATTGGACCCCTGACTACAGTTTATTCTCGACCCTTGGGCATCGAGAGTGGATTTTATTTTCCAGCCAAGTTTTAGTTTCCTTGCGACCCCCAAAGTAGTCTGTACCTCACTGTATCAAAATATTAATTTTAGGTACTTACCGAACTAGGGGTCGAAAGTGGACGAGGTAAGTATGCATGTCCTTTGTATGAAAATCCAATCTCACCCCCTGGGGATCGAGTGTGAATTATGTTTAAGGGTTGAGAGGAATCAAATGAACACATCTTTTTTCAGGGGTGTAGGGGTCGAGAGTGAACTAAACGGAAATGTAGACAATTGATTTATATTCTACGGTAGAGTAGAAATAGAAAGCGTCATGCTAAGCCTGCTGTAGGTAGGTAGGTAGGTACTTTTGTAGTTGTCAGAATGGACTGAAAGCATTTGATTGAATTCATTTGTCAAATACTTTCACAGAAGTAAAACCACTCTTGATTATCAGTCTTAAGTTTTGCGATATTCAATTTATAAAGTAAACATTGATGGCTATCCTAATTAAAATAAGGTCACTTTTCTTTTTATAGTTTTAATGACTAATAGTAAAGCCCAGAGGGTTTTTCAGCAAATATTTATACAAAATGTAACTTAGTTAATGCAAAACCTCATATTATACTCCAATTAGAGTGAACAATGACCTAAACTTATTTTTTTAAAGCTAACTGTTATTATTAAGACAATCGCGTTGACCCCAGCATTACTTTATGCATTTAATATTGAGTCTTATCGCCTTGATATAAAATTAAATTTTATTTAGCTCAATCAGCAGTAGGCATGGCAAAATAAATAATTTTTTGAAAAATATACCCATGTTGAAAATTACTGAAATCGATTCAGTAGTTAATTAGGAACAAACTACTTTCAAGTCTTTCGTTTATTCTGTTACACCTTGTATAAAGTACCTACGAAAACTTGACAGCTAAATAGATGGGGCGTAAATGGAGTACGCCAAAAATGTATTTGGAAGTTTCAGATACGGGGAGACCGCGTTCAGATAAAAAAATATCAAAAATGACTTGATATTTAGACCCGTTGATTTTCATCTTATCGTACGAGGCGTCACTGAAGACGTCATAAAAAGGCAAATCTGACGAAGATATAGTGGCTCTCACAAAATCTGAAGAGTTCGATTTAACTATGTTTTTTTTTTTAAGCATAAGTAATTAAAGACTATTTTACTTATGCTTATGCTTAAAAAGATGTCCAAATCTACACAAATCCCTATTATATAATATTATAAATGCGGAAGTAACTCTGTCTGTATGTCACGCTTTCACCCCTAAATCGCTGAACCGATCATCATGAATTTTGGCAGAGATATAGCCTGGGATAAGGACATAGGATACTTTTTTACACGATAATCGACATCCACGCGAGCGGAGCCGCGGGCAAAAGCTAGAAATATTATAAAGAGGAAAGATTTGATTGTTTGTAAGTATTAGATAATAATAATGTTTGTAATGGATAAACTCAAAAATACATAACCAATTTTAAAAATTCTTTCACCATGGAAAGCTACATTATTCCGGAGTAACATGAGCTATAAAATTTACGCGAACGAAGACGCAGGCGATGTGCTAGTTTTGTATAAGAGCGCTTTAAAATAACTGTGGTACTTAAATAACAATTGAAATTGTAAACAAAAGAAGTTTTAAACAGTTGTCTAAATTACCTATAGGTATACAAAATGTTAGCAGCACAGCAAACACCAAAGAAAACACACTAGAAAACCATTATTTCGAATTCGTTCAAAAATTAAGAATAGACAATGATATAATATAATAATAAATTAATAAACTAATGTGTATTGTATACACCGAGGCTTTATACAATAGTAACACAAGAAAAACACACAATAACGGTAAATAATGTAAAAAAACAGGTATAGATAGGTAGGTACCTACGCCAAGACCATTGCAAAAACTTAGGGAAACAGAAATTTTTAACTAAACAAATGAATTGAAATAACAGAAATATTAAGCTTTATATGAACTGCATTCCGTTCCCACTTATTTTACCTTTTTTTTACATCACTGTCAGGGGGCCGATTCTACTAACAAATTTGTTAAAAAACGCAATAGAACCGCAACCGAATCACCACTTTTAAGCGTTTTCGCATTCTACTAAAATGAACAACGGTCCAGCTGCGACACAGCTGCGGTTACGTTTTAGTTACGCCAACGATCGATTGAAACAATGTCAAAACCTATTCTACTAACAAAATCGAACATGAGCGTGACGTTTACTATAGGACAAAGTTAATGATAAAATTATGATCATTATGTCTTTTAATTATAGAAAATACTTTTAGTGCCACATATTCGTGTTTAGTAACATTTTTAGATTCAACTTTTTCCTTTTTGGTATTAATAAAACATATTATTTTGGCATGTTGGTAACGCGGGTTACCCGCTGTGTTCCCGCTACAGTTCAGTTGCAATTCGTTTTAAGTTTAGTTTCCATTTTGCTTATAAAATAGTAGAATGACTTTTTATGTAACTATCGAACGGCGATCGAAATCGAACTGTTGTGGAAACACAGTTTAACGTGTAACGTTGCAAATTAGTAGAATCGGCCCCCAGATTCAGTGATCTTTGTTTTTGTTACAATAAGGTTGCTTTTGGTATCAGAGGTGACTATGAACGGAATGTAGGTATATCTTGACCTTTGAATTACTTATACCTATTCGATTTTTTAATAAGTTGTTTTTATGCGTACCATGATGTGAACTAATATCATTAACGAGAATATTTTCCTCACAACTCTTTCAAATGTAATTTATTAAAACCAAGCTAAGAGTCAGCACTTTTTGAATGTCAAATTTACACAAGACAGTCCCCCAAAACACCCGCTTTTCACCACATCCTAGTGCTAGCCGCGAAGAAGTGGCCTAAAAAATGCTGTCATGATCTCCGATTATTTCTGATTCAAATGGTCAAATATTTATTTTTGGATAGTATATTTAATTTTTTAGCCCTTTGCCTTAAATATGGTACTACAAACTACAATCGCTTAACCGATTATGTACCTACCTATAACTTAAAATTGTACTGATATGACATTCCAACTCCAAATGTCTGTTTTGTGATACAAAATCATTACATACTACATAATAATTTCAATGACAAGATAAAACAAAAATCCAATCGACCAACAAGAAAAGCAATAAAAAAAAAACAATATTTTGACTTGAAAACGTTTTTAGTAAACTTTTTGACATTTCTAAATAGGAAAACTTAAAAGTAAGTTACATTAAATACTTAATTTTAAATAGAACCAATGGTTCACAACAATCATATAACTTAGGATGAAACTTAAACTTTTATTTAGAAAAATACTTAATAAATACCTACTTAAACTGCTAGATTTTGCTTACACTGGTAGAGATGTCGCTTTTTATGGTAGTTGTAATGTTTTTAGGATTCCGTAACCAAAGGTGCCAAGGGAAGCACTATTATTGAGCCTCCGCTGTCCATCTGTGAGCGGGCTTTATCTCATGAACTGTAATAGGCAGACAGTTGAAAGTGTGTATTTCTATTGCCGCTTTATCAACAAGTAGTAAAAATAAAATAAAGTTGAAAAATAAAAGTGGTCTCCATACAAGAAACGTGCTTCTGTCGGCGTTTTGCTGACAGATATTAGGAAACTTATCTTTCACCCTATTCTGTTTTACCGGAAGCGAAAAGTCAGCAGTGAGTACGATACGTACGCCCCATGTTAGTAGTAACAGAATCAGCTGACCTCATAATATATTATGAGGAATGGCTGTCATTTTGACAGTTCAACAACATTCATTGCGTTATTTACGTTTATTGAGCAGTTTTTTTTCGATCATAATTATGAAGCAATGGATTAGCAATATCCTTCAAAAGCATTCAGATTATGATTATTAGTTGTTTTACTTACTAGGTCAAAGTATTACAACAAATATACAGTTTATCGTACTAATAGCGTAATTCTACCAGTGAGGCAAGGCAAGTGTGGTGTCTACATTAAGAAATACAAAATGTTTTGTTCATGCCCGTTTTTTTTTTAAAGGAAGTTGTTTAAAGCGTAACATCAATGAATCCAAAAGATACTTAGGTAGTACTTAACAGCTCAAATATAACAAAGCGGTAATATCAATGGCACAGAACTAAACATTACAACATCATTGTACAAAAGAATTCCGAAACACATGGCGTAGACTTTTCAATCATCTGTACATATTGGAATAAACAATTATAAATCGAACAAAAATACCGAAATACATTTCAAAGGTCTAAAGATAGACACATCGCATTGCGCACAGCAGATTAATATGACATCGCTGCGGCATAGAATATAAAATCGCAAAATGGCAACACACAATCGCAGTCAAGTCAACTCTGAGCCGCAATGAGATATGTCTTGTCTTAGCCATAGACGTAGAGAATGGACTAAGCGTTATCCTTACAAAACTTACCACTCTCTAGACAGAGACAAAACGACTGGGCGGCCAATACTTGACTCTTTTCTGCAAGCCTGTAATAACAAAGGCGCAGCGCAGTGCCCCGAAAAAAATATGTTTGTCAGGGTTTGGAGGGACACGTCGTTCATGTCGAATTGTTCCAATAAATTAATATCATTGTAATTAAAATTTATCTCTTGTAAAGAGGTGCGATCATGGCGAATAATATCCAATGTGAAACACATTTTTTTTTTGTGAAAACTTCTTTAGGTGCGTTGTGGACTTTTTGGGTGAACAAAAAACCTGGAACACGCGTCATCGTCACCGAACGCTTTCCGTGATCTATATGTAGGTATACTGTATATATATGTGTACTTTTTGGGTGAACAAAAAGCGTGAAACTCGCGTCATCGTCACCGCATGCTTCCCATGAGCTATATTATGTATATTGTGTTTAATGTATATAGGAGTGTTAAAGCGTCAAAAATAATAATCTAATAGCTCGACGATACAATTCACCAGTTACTTAGTTTTTTATTTATTTAATCAGATTATGAGCCACCGCAGGAGTCTATTTAAAATGGTGGTTGGGTGAACGAGCACACAGATGAGTCGCGCGTTGATGTCTTTTGGAAAAGTCCCTTTCTTTCATTAGAAAATTCTAAATCTTTTATCCCTTTCTTTCCCTTTGTATTTTATCGTAAAAATCTGTGCTGTTACCTTTAATAACTGAAGTCGATCGCTCGTTTATGAATTTTTACTGAGAGCAATTAGGACCCAAGGACCCAATGTGAAATCCTGTATTGACAATTAAAAAAATACACACGTAATTGTTCACGTTTTCACTTCTGTCGGCACTCCCGGAGTACCGCTGTTTTTTTAACAAACATAATCTACAATAATTGACATAAAATATATACACTTGATGTTCATAACCTTATTACTTATTTGTAAACTTACTTGTGATAGGATCTTTGAGGGAGTTTATTATTTCTCCACTTGCACAAAAAAAATCATTTTTTACAGATATTTCTTTAAAAAATAATGTAATACTTCTATCTAACTGTACATCAACTAAATGTCGTACAGAAATATAACAATATAAACAGTAAACACTCTCTACAACAATGCATAGCACTGGGCTTACAGTTGTACATGCAGCGTAGAATGATACACTGCTGACCGCCAGTGACGTGAACCAAACAGAATACTAGAAAGAGACAACTACTGGCCGCACATTTGCTTTGTCTCTCTCGTACTTTTCGGTCTGTATTCACTGCACAACTGAATTCGGAACGCGCAGTCCATTCGCTATATCTATGGTCTTACCTAGTATAGAAAGTCGCCTCTGGGGGCTCTTACTAACGAAACACCAATTAAAACAATAGTTTAACTTTGGAATGAAAAAATCAGTCTCAAACAATGTAGATGATGGAGTTGTAGATTCAAGCAGGCTGTGGGCGGCGGTTGTGCGTGCGCATGTGGCGCGTGATCATGTCGCGGCGGCACGCGGCGTAGGGGCACGACGGGCAGCGGTAGGGCTTCTCACCCGTGTGCGTGCGCTGGTGGGTGGCCAGGTGGTCGGACCGCGAGAATACCTGCCCGCAGGACGTGCACGAGTACGGCTTCACGCCGCTGTGCAAGCGCGCGTGCCGCGTCAACATATCGGACCTCGCGAACTTGCGATAGCACACTTCGCACTCGTACGCGCGCACTCCCTCGGGCTTGCTCCGGTGGCGAGACGCAATGTGCTTCACCAGCCGGTCGTAGATCGCGAACTCTTGCCCGCAAGCGTGGCAGCTGAACAGTCCTGTAGTCTCGCGGGGCGACTTCACGCTAAGGTCCAAGGGGACGTCCTCGTGCCCCCCTTGCGGTGTGTCGTGGACCAGCCAGGATGGCGTGGGGTAGTTATTATTATTGTTGAGCTGGACTGCCAGCTTATCCAGCAGGCGGGACAGCCGGTGCTTTTTGTGCTCGAATATGGGGGTGTGCGCGGGAGGCAGCGGGTCCATGCTACCTGCACGCGTCGGTGGCATGCTGGGCCCCGCGCCCGACACTCCGAATGGGGCTGGTGGCCAACCTGCGGAAGAGGAACAAAACGTTAATTAAAAAACTGGTGTCATTTAGACGATTTTGGTGAATGTTTGTTATACGAATATGTTATACCTGAAAGAAAGAAAATTCCGTCTTGCTGGCATTAACTACTGTATCAAAATTTGTCGTTGGAATGCCCTAAAACGGTTTGAGGGAGAAAGATAGATTTTTCCTAACGTACCTAAGTAGTACCTTAGGTAACAGGTGATTTTTGTGACTATTGTCAGTAAGGCTTACGATTCTTAAGAATCGGCTTTTCAGCGAAACCATAACTCACTCAATATTTTATACAAAAAATGAAATTGAAGTATCTGTTTGTAATATCAAAATAACAACATTTTATAAAATGCAATATTTTTAAAATATGAAAGTATTTATATGTATAGGTAAAACAAAATAATATTGTTTAATATTTTTGTCTGATCCGATTTTGACGGGACTTTCACAGGCTTATAGCTGATGTTATAAGGAGTATCATAGGCTTTTGGTCGATAGGACGTTCCCTTGGAATAATTTCCGAGATCCACTAACCTATACTTACTAGGGTAAAGAAGGGTAATGCCGGTCACTTAAGCATAAAGAACTACAACTCAGTCAAAAATCGTCATTTATTTAAGAAATTCTTATTAAACATAATTTAAGGTATTTTTCTTACATAATCAGTACCATTGAAGTCAACATTAATTTCAAATACGGCACAATCAACTCTTAAAAAAAAATGGATATGACTGGTTTTGCCAAACATAGCAGATAATCGGAAGGTTGTCAATACCAGTCAAGTGTTTAACGGCACAAGTCGCACACGTAGCCTACGGGAGACTCATAACACGAGCACATGAGCCTAAAGCCCACACTGTACGCACCCGTACCAAAGCTCGTGGTTTCGGTCATAGTCGTCACTTGTCATGCATCTGTTCTCCAGATCTCCGACATCGGTGTCATCATCATCATTGGGAAAGTTTTGATTTCGGAGTTTGGTGAATTCTGGTCCCTATTCTCATCCTAGAGAACTCTCTTTTTCACCTTTCTGACATTTAGTAGATTTGCTTTTGTTTTGGCTCCAGATTTTTTCTTCTTTTCCCTTGTTGCTCTTCTATCTTCTTTTTGTACCAAAGCTTCCTTGTACAGAATATTTTTTAGAACAGTTGCAAATTGTTTTCGAGAGGCTCCCTGCACTTGCTGATTGTTTGTAGGTTTCTTCGGAGCTAGTAGAAGATCTTTAAGGGTTATTCTTAAAGTTGAGGGAATGGCATTGTCTATTGTCAGTTGCAGGACTTTAGGAGATGTGACAAGACTATTACCTGGTATTGTTTGGGTGTCGTCGATTAAAAGTGGTGATGAATTAGGTGCTACTTTTCTCCCGCTTTGAGTCCCCGACATCCTAAAAATAAAAAGGAAAGTAATATACAATTTAACAGAATAAAAGGTCTAATTATAATATACTTGCAAACATAACTTGCGGTTAATACCGGTCAGCTTGACCGGCATTAGCCACCCGTATACGTTTCTGGTTAATAATAATACAAAAAAACCTGTAGTAAAGTTCTGGATGTTTATGATTACATGGATAGAACTACACAGCAATAAATAACACTGTCAATGAATGAATCGTGAAAATTAAGACACTCACCCCTTATGTTCTGCGCCCAAAATAAACGAGAAATAAACTGACGTGCAGTTCTCCCAGACACGTGCTTGGAATTGAGCGGGGTCCGATGCGGCGGCGCGGAGAACACTTACGCCACCCTCAATCAATGTGTGTGTGCGCAAAAACGCTTTAATTAGGAAGATAGTGTGGTGACCGCCTTTGTCGCCTAACCGCGGATACCCGACTTTACCCCAATACTCGTAATAAAGCTAAAGAGTTTGTTTGTTTGAATGCGCTAATCTCTGGAGCTACCGATCGGACTTGATAAATCTCTTCGCATTTATGATAGCTCAAAAAGAAAGGTTATAGGCTATTTAACATTACGCTATGACACTAAAGAGACGAGCAAAATAAAAGGCGATGTGATACTTTAGTAGTTTAGTATATTGTGATGTTTTACGACTACCACACAAACGTAATCGCGGGCAGAATTTAGTTAGCCCGCGTTCCCACAGACGTACTAAAATCGCGGCGGGTTTTTTCGCGCACTGTATCTTCAAAGCACTGTTTAGCGCGGAGAGTTGAATATCGAACACTATGTTTTTCGACACGCTGAAACTCACCCGCGCTGCACTGTGTTGAATTCTCAATGCTCGGTTCAAGGGGCCTACTCTCCAAACACGAAATCCGATATCTCGGCCGAAGTTACGGGCGTTTCCTACTCCAAATCACTTATTAGTTTGGGGCCCAAACTAAGAATTAATTACTACACGATTTGACAGTTGTCCCTACTCCCTATATGGTTTTCTTCTTCTTCGTCGTCACAGTCTTGGCAGAGTGGTCGTGGTCGTCACATCAGGGGTGGTGGCAATCTTCACAATCCGTCGCCATTCCTCCCGTACTGAGGCTTTTCTTGAACTGTCGTGGAGTGGACCATTGAGTGCAGTTTTGACTTGGTCGGTCCACCGCACTGGAGACCTGCCGCGTGCTCTTGTACCTTCAACCTTTCCCTGTACTACAAGTCGTTCCACAGATGTATCTTCTAGACGTGTGATATGTCCAAAGAAAGTGAGAATACGACATTGGACGATGGAAGAAAGACGCTGTTTGACACGAAGCTCTTGGAGGATTGAGACGTTGGTTCGAAACTGTGTTCAGGTTATGCCAAGCATTCTTCTCCAGCACCACATTTCTAGGGCGTCTATCTTCTTTTCTCGCTTTCCCTTAAAGTCCATGTCTCAGCTCCGTAAAGAAATATGGGAAACACTAATGCTCTGACAAGTCGCATTTTAGTGGCCTTTGTGATATTTCTGCTTCTCCATATTTTTCTAAGCCGATCCATGGAGGACCTGGATGGTTTTACCTGCCCATAAAAGTTAATTAATCAGCTGTAGGAGACACTTCGAAGTTTCGAACTATTTTCGGACGGGCTCGTATTTTCGTTGACGGAGTTAGAGTGTAGACCCCCAAGACGAAGAGTAAAAAATCGAACTCTGTTTTATCGACGCGCTGAGACTCACTCGCTGCACTCTGTTGGATGCTCAGTGCTTGGTTCAACACCGAGAGCTGCGAAAAAATCCCGGCGTGATTCTATAATGTCCAGCACGTCAACTCAACTTACTAGTAAAATTGGAATAAAAAGTACCTACTGAGTTAGTGCAACAATGCAATAAGCTTGGTACAGAATTCCAAATGTCGGATATGTATCCTCTGAATGGTATGATTATGTGTCGTTAGCCATTCATTGTGTTCTGAAGGGTAATTTGTCAAACCAATAACAACAACATTTGTGTAAGGTAGTGCTTAGTGTCTGTACCTGCAATAGGTACATAAATTACAATGAATACTAGGTATTTCCTGTCTTGATTATTGTGGGAACCAAATGTCTACCTCTAATTTTATTTTTTTTATTTTTTATTACTGATTGGGCGCGGTCTCTTTCCGAAAAGAGTGGCCGTAGAGAAGCGTTTTGTCGCCCGAAGAGTAAAAAAAATTACGTTTCCGTGTAGACAATTGACAGTTTTGTACCGAGAAATGGAGGCAACCGATTTCTATTCTACGGTAGAGTCGAAATAGAAAGCGTCATGCTAAGCCTGCAGCGGCTGCAGAACTAGCAAAAGACAGAATTGTATGGAAAAGGGTGAGGGAGGCCTTTGGCCTGAAGTAAGACATTGCAGGCTAGTTATAATAGATTGGGCCTGCTCTTGACCTCGATCACGCCTGATGGAAAGCGATTGTTGAGGCCTATGATGGAATGAGCGTTTCCAGAAGATGCCTGTTCACATTTGTTTTGAAGGTACATGGGTTAAATGTGGAAGGGTACACAGAAACAGGCAGAGAGTTCCCCACTCCAGCTGTGCGAATAATAAACCACATACACCGTAGTTTCGGGCGAAGATACGGACGTTACCGACCCTAACAACTAAGACCATATGAGTAGTTCCGGGCCCGAACTAAGATTAAATTACAACATCATTTGACGGTTGTCCTTACTCCCGATGAGACAAAAATCGTCCATGGGGAGTAGGGTTCATTTCGGAGTAGGTACCGAGCTACTTTCGAACGGACGCGTTTCTTCGTTGACGAACTTAGAGAGTAAGCCCCCTGCGGCAACTAACATCACTGTCTCACTAACTGACCGGCTCCTTGACAAATCACTAGTGCTTGTATATACAGGGTGAAATTGAAAACATGCGACAAACCGTAATGGGAGATTGTACTCATCATTATGAACAACTTTTACTAAGGGACCAATGATGCAATCGCAAAAAAAAAACAGCTGTTCCCTACATTTTGACGAGTTATGCGAACATAAATGTAGGGAAAAGATGTTTTTTTTTTCGCGATTGCATCATTGGTCCCTTAGTAAAAGTTGTTCATAATGATCAGTACAATCTCCCATTTCGGTTTGTCGCATGTTTTCAATTTCAACCTGTATGGTTTAATTGAATTAAACGCTTGACTTTGAGTTGCAGGCACGTAGAAGTGGTGGAGAAGTGGAGATTTACAAATGCGGTTTTATGCACAATCATCATATCCTTTTTTAACAATGTTGGGGCGGCTTCCAGTCTAAGCAGAATAAGCAGATGCAGCTGGTTCTATGCACAATCGTCGTTCGAAATTCTTTTGTTGTTTTTTGCGACTTTATACGAATTTGCTCACCCGAAACGGGAGAATCGACAATTTGAAATAGTTCATTATTCTATCGTCAACTCCAGAAATACGTAGGTATTATGCAATAAAGTAATAACATTAGTTCGATTTTCCCCTACTATCTAGTAAGAAAATCAGGTCGTCAGAAGCCCGAAAGTCTGACAACCAGTCTTACCAAGGGGTATCGTATTACCAAGTGAATGGGTTGTGGAGGTAAGATAGGCTCGCCATGTAAAATACTAGTATTCAGACCCCGACATAGTTGAACAAGGCTTGGCAGATAATGATGTTCTGGTTCTGCCCATCCTTACCTCCGTACCACACGGCACATTACATGAAAACAATTAAGATACAAGCAGAATTAATTACGTAATTATCTTCCATTTATAACAAGCTACGCGGAATGCCTCTCTAAAGGGCAGGTGGTGTTTTTAAACGTAATTTAAAGTCACGCAAATAACGATAGTAGACTCTATGCAGCTTGATCGCATCTGTCTTTGTATAGATGGGCAATCTTATCCTGCACCTTCTATTGGTACTAGGTAAGAAATCTTAGACCAATCACATGTCTCAGAAGGGTCATAAAAGAACCCCAAATAGAGGGAACGAACACTGGTACAACAGACTTTTTTCTTTATAGTTTTTATTGTAAGAGGCGTTAAAGAAATCCGTTTGGGGAGGAGCTCTATCGAAAATGTTGACGTTAAGACGAATTACCAGTCTAGCTCGAAAGATACTTAACTTACTTGAATTTAAATTGATGAGAAAATTATACAGAAATATTGTCTACCGGTTTTTCTTAGAAACAATGGAAGTTGGCGCGCATTTGGGAAATCAATTCTTGCTAATAGCAAGTATTGATTTCCAAAATGCGGTCCCAGGTAGGATGAAATGTCATAATCATTATCATCCGCCCAGCCTTTTCCCACCTATGCTAGGGTCGGCTTCCAGTCTAACCGGATGCAGCTGAATACCAGTATTTTTTATGGAGCGACTGCAAATCTGACCTCCACAACCCAGTTACCTACTGGTTAATGCTCGGTTCCTATAAATAAAAATCAATCGTTTTGCTGTAACTATGGTAGCATTTTTTATAGCCAAACTGGGCTAATAAATATATTCGTAAGCTAATTCTACCTGTGATAGTTACTTTCAAATGGGGGGTCTACTATACAAAGCTATGAGGTCTTCGCTTCATTATTAGTGAAGATACAAGAGTCTTAAATTTAACCAATTAAATTAATTACTCTGTAAATTATAGGAATCGGTCATAAGATGTAACCCCTTGATAAGACTCGTTGCCAGACTTTCGGGCTTCTGTCGACCTGAAACGACAGTCAAAGATCCACGAATGACAGTCGGGACCAACGGCTTAACGTAGGTAGGATGATATTTTATAGGTACCTACCATAAAAATATACCAAAAAAACAGGTATACCTAGGTACCCAATGGCCCATTTATTTCCTTGGTGATAAATGAGTAATGTTCAACGAACATGGTGCAAGCTGGGGTCAGTTGCAACACAGCACCGCAGCACCCCATAGTAAAAGAAAAAAAAACGTAAAACTTTATTCAAACTGGAGAGGCGTGTTCTGGACAGCCGGTAATTAATTTTTCCAATCCGAGATATAGGACGTAATACGTGGAATAGACGTGTTCTGCACATATTTCGTTATTACAAAGAGGTTCATAATTGACTACTGAACCGATTTTTAGCAACTTTTAATAGACCTATAAAATTTATTTCAAAAATTATGTATTTCGCCCATGGATTGCGGGGTCCTGGCCAGTTGCCCGGAATGACGAATGAAGAAGATGGCTCTGCCTCTCAGGGAAAATCTTGTAAACGTCGTTTAGATTGATCATGTTTTATCTTCGTTGTGATTTCTCTGAAGGATTAAAACAGGAATTAAGTTATCCAGAAATGAACTGGAGTTACCGATAGAGCTTGCAGAGTAATCAAGCTGAAGTGGCAGTGCGCTGTTATGTTTGATGAAAGACCGACCGCCGGTGGAGCAGACGAATCCTAGAGTGGACACCGCGGTTCGTAGAGCCTGCCAGATGGACCGACGACCTTAAGAAAGGTGGCCGGGAAAGACTGGATCCGGAAGGCGGAGTGGGTGAGGCCTATGTCCAACAATGGACCGCGATAGACCAAGTTGATTGATGATTGGACTTAACGCTTATTTTTCTTTTCATAGTCCTGCTCCTGCCTGTACGAGGTTAGTTATTATTAGTAGGTATTTTAATAGGAATTGTAAAAGCAGAGCCTATTTTGTCACTCACTACTACGTATTGAAAGAGAAATATGAAAGCAATGCATGCGCTATAGTTGGAAGTCAAAAATTTTGCAAGAAGTATGCAATTGTCTGTCGCTTAGTGAAGGGAAAATCTCTACCATAGGATCGAAGGGATTTATCCAAAGTTTTTTTTTTCTGTGAGTTTTTCTTTACGTACCTACGTACCTAGTCGGCCGAGAATGCGGTCTGTCAGTCCTCACAACATGACAAATGTGGTTTTAAACTGAATAACATGAAAATATAATATAACTATAGGTAGCAGTGGCGATGGGTGGAATTATGACCAGGGTAAGCCGGTCTAAAAAACACTCACCGCGTGATGCAAGCTTAAAGTTTCTTCAGAAGATAAGGTCCCACTAACACTGACACTGAGTTGGAATCAGAGAATTTTGTACGAAAGATTTGATTTTTATTTGCATTTTTTCAGTAATACTTAGAAACACATAAACATATGTATATTGGGCCACAAAAGGGATGGATGAAAGGCAGTTGCATGTAGCTGAGATGAGAATGTTAAGATATTACACTGAGTGATATTACACCAATGGATAGAATATGAAATGAGTACATAAGAGGAAGCCTGAAAGTGGCGCCGATAATCGAAAAGTTGTGTGGAAATCGGTTGTATCTATACATGACGGTGGAATAAGGAAAAATGTCATGAAGAAAGTTTTGAGTATGAATGTCGATGGCTATAAGAGTAGGGGGAGACCAGAGAAAAGATGGATGGACTGTGTGAATGATGATATGGTTAGAAAGGGTGTGACTACGGAGATGACGACTAATAGAGACCACAAATAAATTGGAATAAGGGCAGGAGAATGATGATAGAAACACATTAAAATAATGTTAGTTTGAAATAATGCATAGTGAGCGGTGGAAGCTGGGATTCCTTAAAGGTAAGCCGATGGAAATTGGCCTGTATTGTCCCCTCGTTTAGCGTAGTTTCTCTGATTGGATATGAAATGATCAGAGTTTAGTTCCCATCGATTGGATTGTAAAATAATCATCAATATTTTGAGTAGGTATATGTATCGTATTACCCAATAGCTGTGTTTGTGGAGGTCATATTATAAGCTCGCTACATGTGAAATAAATAAAATGTGTTCAGCTGCATCCGTTTAGATTGGAAGCCGACTGCAATATAGTTGGATGTTTCCAACTATATTGCAGTCGGCTAGCCAGATGATGATGATGATAACGAGGTACAATGTGCCCGTGTTAATTAATTACACACGGAACAGAAACAAACAATCTCACTTACACTAGCAATCATTGCAATTAAGTAGGTACTGCAATTATCTTTAGTACTATGCCTATCCATACTATATTTCCTTTATTTTAACATATACACATATAAATTACATTTTTAAATATTAGAATATAAAACATATAAAAATATAAAAAATTAGTAGCCCACCGGTATCTGGAACAGGGTCCAAGCTACCGGCGGTCATGGCTCCAGAGAGAGGAACCTCCTATCAATGCGAGCCGTGTCCAGGAGTACCGCTTTCTGGATCAAGCCATTAACCCAGCTGCCCAACGAGAGCCTCCTCAGGTGTTGGTCAAGGCTCTCGGCTATCAAGCCATTGGCTATATATTATTAATATTATCAATACTACCCTACTAATATTATAAATGCGAAAGTAACTCTGTTTGTCTGTCTGTCTGTCACGCTTTCACCCCTAAACCGCTGAACCGATCGACATGAAATTTGGCAGAGATATAGCTTGGGATATGGAGAATGACATAGACTACTTTTTTACATAATAACAGACATCCACGCGGGCGAAGTCGCGAGCATAATTTCGTTATATTATAAATTGGATAGTAGCTCTGCGTGCCTGTCTGTATGTTAACTTTTCACGCCTAAGCCACTGAATAGATTTCGATAAAATGTGGCAAGGAGACAGATAGCATCCTGATAAAGGACATAAGCTATTTTTTGTCTTAAAATTAATCCGAAAACGAATGATATAGAGGATGAAAGTTTGTATGGGAAACACAACATTTTTTAAGGTAGGGATATGAAAATTAAAATGCATGCTTTTGATTAGAAATAAAGAACTAAATGTTTCAGCGTTTTTGCAAAATCATCCCGGAAGGGGGTAAAATAGGTGGTGCTGGTTTCTGATTGATCCAATTAGTAGTTGGTCATGCATTCCTGCCTATGTATTTACTTAATGTAATAGTTTAATTGTGTATTTAGTTAGTTTTAAGCTTAGTTTATCACTTACATAATTAGTTATTTAGTCTAAACATAGTTTATAACTCGCACAACAATACCCCATTGCTATCTGTGGAGGCTTGTAAATGGCTTTTCGTAAATTATCTTACTATTCCTTTTGTACTGATAGCTGTAAGCCACCCAAACACAATAAAATAAAATAAAATAATTTTATTATTGATATTTTGGGGGACTGGAAATATAGTCTGTCTGTTATATTGTCATGCCTTAACAGCTGAACGGAATTGGATGGAAGGTATACGGACATAGGATACTTTTTATCCGATAGTAAATTTCTTTTGGGATAGTTTCCGGCAGACACGCGAGCGAAACCGCGTGCAAAAGCTTATAGGTACCTTCTGACATATTATAAATAGACTTTATTTAAGTTTTCCCAGCAGCGTGGTAGAAGAATTAGTAATGACATGCTTCCCGACTGTCAGAATATAACAATATGTTCCAATTTGAAATTTACTTATGTAGTACTTACCTATAATGTAGATACATTAAGCTACCAAGTAAGTACCTACCTACTTAAAATTCCAACAAGTTTTTCTTTAAAGTTTATTTTTGATACTTTTGAGTGTTGTTGTTTTCGGAGTTGTACGTGAATCAAAAACTTTGTACCTACCCCTTTTATAAAATATACGTGGACGGAGGAGTATGAGATTTGGCACAGTTTAAGTTTATATGGAGAAGGAGGGCAGAAACCTAATAACTTAAATAATAAATAATGCATTAAAATATATTAAATTAATTAAAAAAAAAACCTGGTAGAATCTCGATCGACGGGCGACCACTAGTCATTATAATGATTACAAAGTAAATAGCAGAATTAATTGAAAATCATTGGTACATAATGATTGATTTGGCAACAACACATGGTTAGTAAGTCATATTTACTATGTGTGTCTAACATACATGTTCTACAAAATGTATTTGAACACACAACACCTTCCTTTTGCGTGACAAGAGCACCTAAAACGAACTGCTAATTACTGACCACCAGCATAAACATGTAGGAATATCCAAAGTCATGTATTAAAACAGTTATTATGGCTACTACCGGTTACTAGCCACTAGCCAACCTATACCTGGTCTAATAAAAAAATATACGTACATATCTCAAGATGTCTCGAATGCAATTTCCAACGTCGAAGATCAGATGCATGAATCCAAAACGGGCAAATTGATACAATCCTTTGGTGTGTATTTTTTTGATGCACTAAGTTTTAGCACAAGAGGTGCGTGAGTGAACGGTACGTAAGGTCGTCGGGTCGTGCGACCGGTCCAACCGCCCCCGCGCTCGCGAACATTGAGCATTCACGCGCGACACACGTCCGCCTCGCTGCACACCGCCGGGCCGACTGCCGCTCCCTCGCCTCCCACCCCCGCACACCTGCGCGCGCGCAACAGCGAAAACATTGCGATGCATCCACGCAAACGCATGCGTGTACGTACCGACATCCGTTAACTAATAAACATGTTAGTCTTGATTATACGACGCTGGCGAACGCTGCAGTGATTCGGTGAATGATGAATTTGTAAGTGGCTGGTAAACAATAGTAAGGTCAAACGTGAATCTCTTCTTAGAACTCAGAGTGCTTAGTTACTGGGTTATTGTAACCTAATCGACATGATGTCGAGCGGGTAGAAAGCCAACTAAGTTCAACTATAGTTCTACTTTTAATTGTATTCAGTAACTTGACAGTTCAAAGAAAAATAATGTTACCATACTAAAACTAATAGTGTTGAGGTAGGTAGTGAACGATTTTGCGTAAAGAGCGAATGATAAAGATGGTTTCATTTAAAATTAAACAATTTTTATTATTCGTTATAAAACTTTGAAAAAACATTTGTATGATATTAGGTCTTTACCTATGAAATTGCCGTTTTGCAGTACTGGCCATTTCAAATCAAAATAATTTTTTTTTGGGTAAGAATTCTAATTTCAAATTAATTTTATTTTAAAAACATGGATTTTTTTTTCCAAAAGTAGTCATTTGTTTATTGATTAGTGTTACATTTTCATCGCATTTCAATATTTTTCGTCATCATGGATACGTTAAAAATTCGAGTAATTATGGAATATGAGTACCGTCGTGGCAGCAACGCGGCACAAGCGGCACGCAACATCAACGACGTTTACGGAGCTAACACTACAAACCAACGCACCACCTGTTATTGGTTTGCTCGCTTCCGTTCTGGAAATTTCGACCTGAAAAATGAACCTCGCGGTCGTCCGAAGACTTTGGTCGACAATGACGAATTAAAGGCGATTGTGGAAGCTGATGATACACAATCTACGGCTGAATTAGCAGCAGCTTTCGACGTTAGCGTCAAAACAATATTGGTCCATTTGCGTCAAATTGGCAAGGTAAAAAAGCTTGACAAATGGGTGCCCCACGAACTCAATGATCGTCAGCGCGAAGTACGCGTCGAGACGTGCCTTGCACTGCTCAACAGACACACAAATGAAGGAATTTTGAACCGCATTGTTACCTGCGATGAAAAATGGATTCTGTTTGATAACCGCAAGCGCTCAGCAAGTTGGTTGGATCCTGGTTCAGCACCTAAACAATGCCCTAAACGAAAACTTACCCCTAGAAAAGTGATGGTCACTGTTTGGTGGTCTAGCGCCGGTGTGATTCATCACAGCTTCTTACCAAACGGGGTGAGCATTACTGCAGATGTGTACTGTGAAGAACTGAACACAATGATGGAGAAGCTGGCACATCTCCAACCAGCATTGGTCAATCGCTCGTCTCCGCTGCTCCTGCACGACAACGCGCGACCTCATACTGCACAGCAGACGGTCTCCAAGTTGCAAGAACTGGGGTTGGAAGCTCTCCGTCATCCGCCCTACTCACCAGACCTTGCGCCTACAGACTACTACTTTTTCCAGAATTTGGATAACTTCTTGGCGGGAAAAAAATTCAATACCCGAGAGGCAGTACAAAATGCCTCTGAAGAATTTGTTGCCTCCCGTCCAGCTGATTTCTTTAAGAAGGGCATCAATAAACTGCCACTGCGATGGCAAAGATGCATTGATTGCATGGGTGATTACTTCGATTAATACAAATAAAAAATACATGAAAAAAAATCGTTTAAATTTTTTCATACAAAACGGCAATTTCATAGGTAAAGACCTATTATATAGAATATAAGAAAAAAAATATGCTTTTTTAATTTCTTCTAATAGAAAGAAACTAAATAAATGACCTTACTACTGAAAAACAAAATTATAACAAATTCTACAATGTAAAATAGTGCAAATGATGTTTTTATGACAAGTTATTTAAATAAAAAAAATGCATGTAAATACATTATTTCAAGTTCATTCAATTTCGTTCATTCTTACACCACCTGACTATCATTTTTTGTCTAAATCTGCACCCTAATTGCGTAACTCACGATTCATCATAATTTGTTTCGTTTTGAAACAGATGGCTAAACCATTGCTTCATATGTTCGAAAAATGTGTCTGCTCAACAACGTAAATAACGCAATGAATATTTTTGAACTGTCAAAATGAAACCGATTATGATTAATCGTGTGTTACGCAATTAGGTTGCTGGTAAACTTTGCCAGTGAACCCCAAACTAGACAGTTAGTTTGTACCTTGGGGTTCAGGATACGAATTTTACAGTGGAGCTTTCAAGTATGGTATGGTATGAGTGTATGTAAGTACCTATAAAGTTTGTGTGGTGTCTGGCGTGTATGTGGTGTGTGTGTGTGGTGTATGTGTGTGGCGTGTAAAGGTGTGTGTTATTGTATATTTTTGTTCCCCATAAATAAACTTCGTTTGATTCAGTGTCAGGTCAGGGTCGTTATATTAATTGTTCCAAGTCATCATATCCAGTAATATGCAGCATTTTCTTTAAAAAATATTGCATTCGAATGAGTTAGTGTTTTTAATTTCGCAGATTTTGCAAACTTTATTGTACGTATTAATGAGAGAGTAGGCCGGGGAGCGTCTAGCTAGCAATGAGGTGACGTCAGGTGTTGGGATTCTATAACTTCTTTTGCTTATTATTGATGTATAGTCGGGCCTGCTTCTAATATTTTTGTGCGTTTTAATAAAGGCAGAAAGAATGAAAAGCTGGCGGACACTGAGAACTCTCATTTCGCGATAGAGTAAATCAGTAGAACACCGGTAGGGGTTCTTAAAAGTTACTTTTAGAAGCGCCCTCTGTGCTCTTTCAGCTTCAATCAAGTATCTAGGTCTTTCCAGCTCTACCCCAGACGTTGATGTAATACAATTTTTTTAATAAACGTTTCTCCACACTAGGAATTTCTCCTGTATTGTGAGTGCGTTTATAAACATTTAAACTCACATACACAAACAGCCAGACCCGGAAGAACTACTTGTAGGTCATACAAATAGTTGTTCTGTGCGGGAATTGAACCCGCTACACACAGCGCAGCAGTCAATCGCTTAACCACTGCGCCAACCGTGCCGTCGCGCGTCGATTGGCAAAGCGCTAGGTGAACTTGTTGTACTGTGTCTGTGGGTAGACAGTCTGTTAGTCTACGCATGGTGTGAATAAGTTTTCTTATTCCGCCAGAAATATTGGATATTTATGTTGCTTAAATGTTGTAATATGTACCTACATATGGCGCCCTTTAGAGGATAAAAGTCATGTTATTTTTATATTTTTATGAGTTGATGTTTAGAAAGCTTTTGCTGTGCTGAATGTACTGTAAAAAAAATATCCCTGACAGACAACTCACAATCTAAACGCCTTATGGCCGATTCCTATAATTTACGGACTGTCTGTTGTAGGTTAAAATTAAGACTCTTGTACCTCTTTACCAAAAATAATAGCTTTGCAGAGTAGACGCCCTTTGTTGAGTATTTGGAAGTAGCTAAGTATCTCAGGTAAAATTAGCTTACGAAACTGTTTATTTGCCCAGTTTGGAAATAAAAAATGCTACCATTGATGAGCGAAACGATCCGTTTTTGATTATAGGAACCGAGCATAAGTCTAGAAGCATGAAATTTTGCACAAGAGTTCCTTAAGTAACAAAGATTAGCCCTAAGGAGGGGTTAATTAAAATAACCCCTCCTTAGGGCTAATCTTTGTTACATATGGAACCATGGGGTTTAATCGGGGATGGAAACTTGATATTTACTGCATCAGTTAAGGAAACCGTTACAAAATTAAAGTGCGGTGTCACAGAGAATACGGCCGCGAGTTATGAGTTGTAGCTCGAAGGTTCGACCCTAGGCTTTACTTTGTATGAATCATTTAATCACCACTGCTCTCAAAATGGTGGAGGAAACCATCGTGAGGAAACCGCAGCTGTGAACCGAACCAATTCGAAGACATGTGAGATCTACCAACCCGCATTGGGCCCACGTGGTTGATTTCTTCAGCGAAATATAGTATTTTTCAGACTAAGCTGTAAAAAATGATAGGCAACTAAAAAAAAAAAATTCTTTTTTAAGTGTCCTAAAACAAAAATAAAGCAGACCAACGACCAAACATTCGTTTGACTTTTTCAATTTCACATTGACAAGTTCGGAATGCAGTAAGACAGTTACGTTCGGATACGCTGCGTTGGCAACCCTAGATACGCTCCACGCTATTGCATCAGTCAAAAGTTATTGAAAAGGCACGTTCATAAATTTTTAAAATAAAAGATTTGTTTGTTAGATTTTCGTGTTGAAAATATAGTATTTTTGCGTACTATGTGTTTCTTCAAAAGTATATAGTAGGCAGACTCCGAAATACAGTACAATACTATATATTATAGTACGGTTTACAACCCTAATTACAGCTCACTTCGTCTCGAAAAGAGAAGCCCAGCAGTGCATTATAAGCTGATTACAATGTGACAGAGATGGACGCATCGCGACCTTTCTTCTTTCTAACTGGGTTACGAGGCTTATTTGCTAAATACAATTCCTTTGGTCTGAATTCAGTAACTTGTTACGTAGGTAGTTACCTTATGTAGGGAGTGTAGGGACCATATTATTTAGATCATTGACAGGAACGCCGAAAGTCTTTCAACCAGTCTTACCAATTGGTATCGTGTTTCACAGTAAGCCGCCGGGAACTGAAACGGTTTACCAACAGTCGATTGGTCCATGCACCGTTGGTCAACATTATCTTTAAACCATTAACTTTTTATCCAAAAAGCTTTTCACCCATGAACGTTTCGCCAACATAAAACAACGTCAGTGAATGCTTAACCAACAGAATGTTTTGACCTATAACTTTTCACCCAAGATAATGTTAACCAACGGTTCATGGACCAATCGACTGTTGATAAACCTTTACAGTTTCAAGCCGCCGACGTCCCGCGGACGCATTAAAATCGCGGTGCGATTTTTCCGCGTAATGGATTTTCACCGCACTGCTTAGCGCCGAGAGTTCAAAATCGAACACTGTGTTTTTTCGACGCGCTAATACTCACTTGCGCTGTACTCTGTTGGATTCTCAATGCTCGGTTCAACACCGCACTGGATTTACAAAATCCAGTACACGATAAAATCCCGCCGCGATTTTATTACGTCCGAGTGCGACTGGGTTACGGAAGTAATTTTAAATAGGTACTGGAACTGTATCTGGTTGGACTTGAAATTGACCCCGATCGAGTTTGACAGAAAAGACTGGGCGGATACTGATGACCGTTACAAGTTTGAATTTATAAGGAGGATGCGCCAAGGTGGCCCGCGAAATTCTTTGCTAAAGTTTTTTTTGCAATTTACAGGTCAGCGTCAGTCGTGTCGGGGGACAGGGTCAGTTCCGCTTTTTGAGATTGCTCGACGGTGCGCTTATGAGTATGGTAAAGTAACGTATTTTCGTTAAAATACATTTTATACGACTTTCTATTATCATGGTAAACTTAATTTGAAACTCAAAAAGATAAGTAATAATAAATACTGTTAATAAAAACACGACTGATTATTTACGTTATTTTATTATGCCCCGCTTTCGAAGAAAGAATGCCGCTTTTTCACTCGAAAAGTATAAAAATCCCGCTATGCCTGAAGAAAAAATCTGGCAACGCTGGTCGTGAATCATATTTTGTTCAACAAACAACCAGACACTGACCAGTAAATTGCAAAAACGTAAACGTAATTTAATTTCGCGGGCTATTCTGGCGCTACCCCCTTAACAAAAGATAGAAAAAACTTTTTTTTTTGCGGTAGGTAAACATGACCCAGAAAAAGAACAAGTTGGTGGGAAATATGAGTCACATCCAAGCAAAACGGCTATCGCTCAGCATAATGCTACGGCCCTATACGACACAGCCCCTGCGCTGATTTTCAACCATAGCCAGGGTTAACAAAACTTTTGTCTCGTAACTACATATGCACTTCAGCAATAATATTATAAAGAGGAAAGATTTGATTGTTTGTAATGGATAAACTCAAAAACTACTTATCGGTTTTCGTAAATTATTCCACTTATGGAAAGCTACATTATTCCGGAGTAACATGAGCTATAAATTCCATAAATCTCACGCGCACGAAGCCGCGGGCGATATGCTAGTAAGTTGTCAAAAACCCATTAATTTTTAAATAATATATTATATTCTTAAGAGTAGGTACCTATTGCATTGCGAGGGTAAATTAAAAAAGACACATTTAATATCAAAATTATAAAAATACAAAACAAAACTTAAATAACCAGTCATTCTAATTTGATCTGATGTTGCTAAATTAACTATGCATTAAGTATAGTTAATTGAAAAGAAAATGATTTTAATTTTGACTACCTAGCTGCTGCCCGCAAATTCGCGCGCGTGGATGTCTCAGATTATTCCATCTCAGAAATAGGTAAAACCAGGATAGTTGCCCCAGGGGTATAGTTGCCCCGATTGTAATAACTTTAGATTTGCAGATGAATCGCATGCTACTTTTTATAAATTTGTGGCTAAAAAACCAAAGTATCGGCTAGTTTCACAAATAAAGTATTTTGCTTTTTATATTGAGAGATATAGTGATTTGCAAAAGTATCCGGCTTTTACCCTATTGCTTATGTTATTCCTAATAACATCAGCTATCAGCCGGTGAAAGTCCCATTAAAATCGGCCCAGCCATTTAAGAGATTAGCCGGAACAAACAGACAGACAACAATTTATAAAATATTATATTACAAGTACCGTACCTACTTTCATATGCATTTAATAATAAGCTGTAATTTTTAATTTACAACACTTTAATTTAATTTAATTGTATAGATGTATACCTAAATAGATAAAAGCGCATAAATAAGCTTAATTGTTTTCAATTTATACCGATAAAGGAATTGATGTATATTCTATTCATAAATAAATTATATCACTAAACAATCACAAAAAACAAACGATTCACACACAAACTAGTTCATTATTCTAAAACTCACGTGTTTTGAGATCCCTGTCAAACTTCACAAAATTTTGCCTTTCCATTTTCATTGAAGAAAACATTCTATAATTGAACTCAGTCACTGATTTCTCAAGAACATGCGCACACACACTTTAAGTTCCGAGTCGGGGCCCGAACTTACCCGAACGGCCGAACTAGACCGAAAGCTAGTGGAGCGAGATGTGTCTCCTTCGAAAACTTGCCAGCAAATGGGACTGGGGTCCGGTGAAATCAGTGCAGGGAGGCAAATAAATTCAATTCTTAAGATGCAAGGGAGTGGACAGATGTGTGACTCGTGGGAAAGTAGGGGTGCGCGTGCGCCGCACGACGTGCGTAGTGAGTAGGTGTTGCCCTTTCTTAGGTGCGACACCTCCCACTAACGGTCTTACGTTGGAATTACTGATAATAATAATAGTAAATTATTAAATTGCATAAAATATGGTGTGAAATATATTTAAAAAAACATACGGCTACGTATTTATCTATACAAATCAATATTGTATAGGTACTAGTGGTCGCCCAGTGGTGGTAATTTGACTATGTTGTTTTCATAAATTGTATGTGTTTCTAGTAAATATATTAGGTTTCTGGAATTCGTCTCCATATAGACTTTATGAGCGTTAATCTGACGCGGGCTGGCAACGTCGCATTTCAAGCGGTTTCTCATGCTTATCTTATCAAAATACTATTTTCTTTCAGCCAATCACTAGATCGTTGGTATTTATAAGATTGGGTGCATGTTTTTTAGATATTTGGTGTTAACATACTGTCAATTATTTTTTATTTGCAGTACTTATTACGATTAAATGTTTTTATTTAAGAGTAAATGTTAAAAATAAAAAAGCAATAGAATTAAGGTTCTGCCATATTACGCTATAACTTTATGGAGCTGTGCAGTCAATCAAGATATTTCCAGGGAGGATTATTGATATGGGGCTAAGGGCAGGTGCCTGACCCGTTTTCGCTACAAGAAAACGGTGGGAGGAGACTGTTCCTAACTTTTCAAAACAGTTTGACAGCATTCACGGATAAAAAAAAATACAGTCAACAAGAAAATGGGAAATTTTCCCAAAAAACAAAGTTGATGCTAATCTGTTTCATAAAAGGATAAAAAAACTCTACTTGACGTTTAAGTGCTAAAAAAGCAAGAAATCCCAAAAAATCTTCCCATACATTTTGGAGGAAACGAGATAGATGAGAGAGAATACAATATACTAGTGTATGGCAACAGTCGAGTTCTTCCACTACTTCACTGGGCTGAATAGGGAACGAACATAGCAGATAGTTACAGATTTAACCTTTCAAACGATTGTGATCGGCAAGCGTTGCGTGGGACGCCCCCAGCTAGATATACCGACGACCTTAAGAACACCCACGTCAAACGTGTCCTTATCACAAAGCATATATGATGAGATAAAAGACTACGTTGAAGACAAGGAAGTTTTCCTTCTGCTCACTGAATTCCGTAAGTAGGTATGCGCAGACGCCAGCACATCAAGCTATCCCAAACTGTCAAATTTTCCCAATTGAACATGAACTTTATGCTTTTGTGATAAAGTTGAAAAAAGATCAAAGAAATTTGACGACTGGCGTACCTTGATGTGCTGGCCTTTGTACGTAAACGTCTATTGACAGATCCCAAATTACGATGTTTATTTAATTTTTTTACATACTTCTTTGGCATAATCGCCCGATTTTATTTGACATTGAATATCTACAATTCTTATTTCTCCCAATCATATAATTTGGTTTACAACGCTTTTTATACAAGGTGTAACAAAATAAACGCAAGTCTTAAAAGTAGTGTATTCATAATTGACTACTAAATCGATTTCAGTAAGTTTTAATGTGGGTATTTTTTTCTAAAATTATGCATTTTGCCATACCTACCGCCAATTGAGCCAAAGAAAATGTAATCTTACTTCTAGGCAATAGTTATAGGTATGTCTCAATATTAAATGTATAAAGTAATGCTAGGGTTAACACGATTTTCTAATAATTGTTAGCTTTAAAAATATAAGTTTTCTGTCATGCATTTAACAATCAAATTGACCATGTTAGTTTATGTGAAATATTTTTTTATTATTTTGATTTAAAGAAACTGGCTGGGACAGGTTGGATGCGGAAGACGAAGGACAGGGCCTGTGGCGCAGCCTGGGACAGGCTTATGTCCAGCAGTGGACTGCGATAGGCTGAGTTGATTGATACCTATAAGGAGGTAGGGGGTCAATCATGACATAGAATAGGAATGGCTAGTTTAGTCAACTTTAAACAAAGCAAATAGCTTCAAAGTTCGACGACTGCTTTGCAAATCTATGGTCGATTACAAACAATTGTTTTTATGTTTTGCTTCCTTTTTTGTTTTATGTATTACTAGCTGTTGCCCGCGGCTTCGCCCGCGTGGAGGTTGCAAATTATAATACGGGAACGTACTACCGCGATGAAAACTATCCTATGTGTTAATCCAAGTTATAAACTATCTGTGTGCCAAATTTCATCCAAACATCTTCACAAACTTTCACATTTATAATATTAATAGGATAATATGACTATATGATAGTTCGTACTAAGAACGTACACAGAAAAAACATTAGGTTTAGGCTCCTACTATCTTTGGTTTTAATGAAAAATTAAATATCGATGGGTAGAATCTTTAGACAATTTAATGTTACTAATTATCTCAAAATATTTAATATGTAACGAATAAAAGCTAAGTCAAATTATATAAAAAAGAAAAGAATCATAGGGCAGCAAAAAATTCGTTCTGAAGTGGGCACTCGGACCCCATTTGAATATTAAAAAAGAAAACATTTATAATTTATAGTTCTCCCATATTACAATCACAAGTTACTAAACACGAAATAAATACAAATCACAATATAAAAATAAATACAATGTCAGCAAATCATAAATACAATGTGAAATAAAAATAAGCAAGTCAATGTCAAATAAAAAAAAAAGTCGCTGTCGTCGTCGTCGTTTCGCCGTCCGAGATTATGTAGCAGCAGACACCGGGCAGGCGGGCACAGCTCGCCGTGTTAGGAAGATAGGACGGCGCTACGGTGTCGACACATAGTAAGGTGTCTGTCAATCACAAAAGAAAGGTAACAAACAAAATCAAAATATTTTATTTCACATAAGCCTGCATGGGCACTTATGAAACGTCAGAAGCTAGGTGCACGGTTCCAATTTGTCGTTGCCTATGGAGAAGAGACGGCAACAAACTCCACGGTTACTCTTTGAAAAATAATTGGCTTTTACAATGTTTTCAAATTACAGTGATAATAGGTATGGGAGGACAGTGCAGGCCAGTCAATAAGTACCAGGTAGTTAGAGGAATGAAAACTACTATTATAATATTATTTTAGTGATAGATGTTCTTTTTTACTACTATTATAATATTATTTTAGTGATAGATGTTCGTTAGGAATCATCAACATTATCTGCCCAGCCTTGTTGAAGCCGACCCAACTATGTTTGGGTCGGCTTCCAGTCTAACCGGATGCAGCTGAACACCAGTATTTCACAGGAAGCGACTGCCTATCTGAGCTCCACAGCCCAGTGACGGGTGGGTAATACGATAACCCTAGCTAAAACTGGTTGTCAGAATTGGCCAGCAGATTGATATTATATTTTAATTAATGATTTCAAATTCAAATTAAGTATAACAAAGAATGCCGTTCCCATTTTTTTTTAAATATTACATTGAAAATTCATTACAACATTAATATATGTATTACAATTAACCCCCTGGCTGCTATTTAAGTTTGAAAGTACCAACATTTTTTTTTTTTAAATAAAAATATTTTGGACGTTCGTTTAGAGACGCAAACAGTTATTGCCCGTGGTATTAATTGACATGAATATTATGAATATTATTAATATACATGCATACATAAACTCACGCCATTTTCCCTCGGGGTAGGCAGAAACTACAGAATGCCACTCCTTTTGCCTCGTTTACGTGCATACACAGAGGGGCAATTCTCGTAACTTTAAAGAATGGATCTCAGTCTCAATCTGTCAAAAATACCTCGAGTTTCCATACATTTTTGACAACTTCTTGACGTTTGATTGTCGCTGAGATGCCTGCGACTAGATTGTAAACGTTTTTAATTACGAGAATTGGCCTTCTGATCATACACGCACCTGACCTTTCTGAAGAGCTTCACCAATAAGGTCACTATATGTTCCCTTAGGGCGTCCCTTTCTGGCGTTTCCACTCACATCTGCCTTGTACAAGGTAAATGTTTGTGGTGCGCATACCAACATGCTACCTGAATCTGGTGATGGAGGAATGCTTTTGGCCGATAGTTATTATAACATGTATATTTAGGTTATGGTATTTATCTATGGGTCATTGTAACCTGAAAATAAATGGTTTATTATTATAATATTATTATTAAATACCCTTTGTTAGCCGCCCTTCATTGATTCTCTCAAATTAATTAATCAATATTTTTAATATTTATATTCATGATAAGACTTTTACTATTGTCACACTTAAATACCAGTGGAGGGGTTTTTTTTTTTTTTTTTTTTTTTTTTTTTTTTTTTTTTTTTTTTTTTTTTTTTTTTTCAGAGTGGGAAATCATCCAATGACTTCTCCCGCTCTGGGTGGAGCAGGAGGGCGTGTCAGACTTTTACTGACTAAAACCCACCCGTGATCCCTCAGTTGCCTGTGTGCCAGGGGCGACGGTATCTCTTTCGAACAACCCGCACCCCTGGCAGGCATCGGCCCTTGCGGACCCCACCAGTCCGGCGCACCAGGACACATGGCACGCCGTGACCACCCCAGGAACCAAGTAGCACAAGGGCCCCAGACTACCCTGGCACCCTTGGCTCCCCTGGCCCCCTGCGACGGGTCAGCGCAGTGGCCCCGCCGCCTACCACTTCTCGGCCGCAGGGGATAGGGAGAGCGGCCAACGCTATACCAACACTCCTCTTCCCCTGCGGCCCCACCGCGTCCGCCATCAAACGGTGGCGGCCCCGTCCAGGCCACGGAAGGGAAGAGCGCTACTCAAAAGTACCGGCACTCCTCCTCCGCCGCAGCCTGTAACCCTCAGCCGCGATGCCTCCCATTCGACATCGCGGCCCGCCTCAGTTGCGGTGCACCTCACCGCAACCTACTTTTTGGCCGCTACGTCGTCGGCTTGGAGACCAAAGCCCTGACGAGCGGCCCCACCTTTGGGTTCCTCTTCGCTTCACCGTGGGAGCGGACCACGGCTACTGAGCCCCCCCGCAACGATAATGCGGGAACCCACTGGGGGGGACCAGTGGAGGGGTTAATATATTCTCGCTGTAACGGTAAAAAATGTCAAGAGGGTGTTCCTTCCCATAAAAAAAACGTTTTTTTTCTGGTCAACCACTTAGAATTTTGCGCACTTATAAAATGCTCGAAATCTTTGAAATTTCTAAACCATCCGTTGACATATTTCATCGTTTTCAGTTTTCATTTCTGACGGCAGTCGCCACGACCAATAGATGTTGATTTATAGTTCAAGGACCTCAATTGCGAACATTTAGTTTGGGAGGCGGGATGGCGACGGCGCAATGTGTATTGCCGTTATCGATCGGAAGGGCTGGCGGCTTCCGCCATGTGAATGTATCTATGCGTGATCTATATATGACAGTTATTTCCGCATTGCAGTATGCTCATTAGTTTTATATTGGAACTTTCTGACTGCAAGTTACAACTAATAACATGCAGTTCATGATTTTTTTCATCAAAATCTTTTATATGCATACAAATGATGAATGAATGGTACAAAAGATGTTACATAATTGTATAAACACACATTCCGTCGGCACACATAACCAGCCTATAACGTTCCCACTGCTGGGATATAGACCTCTTCTCTTATTATTTATTTATATATTTACTTAAAGGTTCACCCGCAGTACATACATAATTATACATACAAATAGTAAATAATTCGGTTATATATATGACAATTACAGCAACAGAGACGCTATTTTTGAGAGGTAACACCATTTTATAGAAGATCGTAATACAACCCGCGGTATCAGTGCGGGTTGGTAGATGTCACATGTCTTCGAGTTTTTGGGCGTAGCTTGACCAATTTTATCTCTGTTCTACCAAAAAAAGACAAAGTTATTTCTATCTAACTAGACAACTACGGGGCGACCCGTAGCCTCGCGTTTCTATGAAGATAAAGACATAGAACTTATATTTTCCGTAACGACGGGGAGGTAGCTACTTATGCGCTTGGGTATAAGATTTTTTAATTCAATAGTCATTGAATAGGATTTTATGAACTTAGAGGGTAGTTGATGATTTTAATGATTATAATTCTAAAAATGTTAAAATGTTTCTACCCACGAGTGTCAATCATAGAGAAAAACTGGTCGTCATGTTTTTTTTTTGAGGTTGAAGAATCATCAAATAACTTCTCCCGCTCTGGGTGGAGCTGGAGGGCGTGTCAGACTTTTACTGACTAAAACCCACCCGTGTTCCCTGAGTTGCCTGTGTGCCAGGGGCCACGGTATCTCTTTCAAACAACCTGCACCCCTGGCAGGCATCGGCTCTTGCGGGTCCCTGGAGTTGGTGCTGACATCTCATTGAGGCGCGCGTGGAATACAACGCTCTGTCGACCCGAGCTTGGTCGAGGGTTGGGTTGGGCTTTTCCATTATGAATTATCCAGTACCAGCTGGATTTGTTCCCAGTTGATGGCAGAAGGCTCGCCCCCTATTACATGGGACTTAAATATAACTGGCAAAATATGGGCGTACCAAAGGTACCTTATGTATGTCTTGCTGACCTACTTATCGTTTTTTTTTTATAGGTATCGAGAAATCGAATGTAATAAACTGCCAAATACTCTATTGAAGCTACGAGATGCTACGAGCTCATAATGTGCTACGGGCTACGAGCTACGAGTGCTACGGACTACGATCGCTACGCCCAGCCGAATTTAATGTTTGTCTTTTTAACCGACGAAAAAACGGAGGAGGTCACATAAGTCGACGCGTATATGTATACATATATATATAATTATTATGTATGAGCAGGCATATCTTTTTACAGAGTACTCCGATTTTGATAATTATTTTTTTATTGGAAAGGGTTGTTTTATTGAACCCCGAAGTTGGTCCCATACAAATTTTTCGAATTTAATGAGTTGCACAAAGACAAAAATTTATGTCTCGTTACATAATGGATCATTAACGCTAATGATTTCATTAGTATAATTATGTTGCAAAAACAACTTTAAGGCGCTAATGGTGCTTGCTTTGTGCAATAACACCTTTGACAGATTGCCTCGTTTTACACTTCTTTATTTAAAATTAAAGAACCATTAAAATTGAGTCTAACTTTGCTGTCTGTAACAAGTTAACGGAAAATTAGTATTTAATGATGGCTTTAAAAGTTAAAGTTCGTTTCTGCAACTGGCTGTATAATTTACTATAATTTAGTTTTTTCCTACAGGATTGGATAACTATCAATAGGCTAGCTATTCAGGAGTTCTAATATTTGCTCGCACAAATCAATCATATTGCACCCCGCGTCTCCCCCGGCGCCAGTGCAATGCGCAGGGCAGAGCCGCGCCCCGCGACCCGCCGATCAGTACTCATATTTATAATACTAGGTGCTTAATTTAAGTAGCATACCATTGGATGTTATTAAAATCTTTGTACACCTTTTTACAAAAATTAAGCGAACAGAGGAGTATGGAATATAGCACAGTTATAGTTAATATTAATGGTGTCCCGGATATCCGTATCCGTGGATACCCGCGTATCTGTATCCCTATCCGTTACATTTTCGATGGATCTTTTGCCTTATTAATAATTCCAAATTGCACAACTAAACTTTTTTGTAGACATTTTTTTAACTCGTACAACACACAAACGTTATCTATGCTGCCCAGTGTCACACTAAACTATAAAAAAAAAACAAAAGAAAGACCCGCGCAACGCAAGTCGAAACATGTTATCCACACACATCCACTGCTAAGGAGTCCTTCAGGCGCCTTGGCTTTATTTTAAGAAACTGTCGCGATTTCCACAACCCCCACGTTATCAAGCTTGTTTTTGGGGCATTGGTCCGTAGTAAGCTTGAGTCTAGTGCATGCGTATGGAATCCTTTTGAGAAGCAGTATGCGTTAGCTTTAGAAAAAGTTCAAAAAGCATTCCTTAGATACCTCTACAAGCACTTGTATGGGTTCTATCCTTTCTTGTATCCCACTAAATTCCTCTTGGGTTGCATAGGTTTCAATTCACTAGAAGTTAGACGGTCGCGCGATCAGATGACTGTAATATTTAAAATTCTTAGGGGGATTATTGATGTTCCTGATCTACATAACGCAATCTGTAATCTATTTGTCCCAGACAATTACTGTCGTGGCAGGAAACACCGCTTACTGGCTGTTCCAACTTGCCGTACTGTTGCACACTCCAAGTCACCTATTCCTCGGACATTAACCGCCATTAACGCTCTCCTGAACTCAAATACAAATCTTGATATGTTTGCGGATGAATGGAAGATGATGCTGTCAGAATTTTTGAATTTTTGTGAGAAGAATGCATGACTGTGTTAAACAGCTTGTAATGTTATTGTTATATAAATGTTTAAATAGTGTAATTGGCTTCGGCCGTTCTATTTAAACTAAAAACAAATAAATAAATAAATAAATGTTCTGTCACGCAAAGCGCGTCAACTATCGTTTCAAGGTCACGCGCACCGACACCGATTGAGTAAGAAACTTAAGATCTGTATCCGTATACGCGGATCTTGATGCCAATTATCCGTATCTGGATCCGGATCTGCGGATCTACATTTTTAATGATCACTACATCACTAATTTATATGGAGAAGGAGTCCAGAAAGCTAATATTTTATTAAAATTAAATTTCAACCACTGGGCGACCACTAGTATGGATTTCAGTTTTATAATTACTAATACTTGTGGCTAAGTAATAACAGCCACACGGGTCGATTGATCAAGTTAAGCTACACTTACCGCGGTTGGTCATCTCATGCCCAACTGAAAAAAATGGTTGGTCATGGATGAGTGACCATCTTTACATACCAAGACCCCTCCGAGCCTTGGAAAACACGTTAAGCCATTGGTCCTTGTCATTTTTGGATCCTTGACAGTCGTTACGGAACGTTCAGGAAGCCCGAAAGTCGGACAACAAGACTTACCAAAGGGTATCGTATTACCCAGTAGCTGGGTTGTGGAGGTCAGATAGGTAATCACTCCATGTAAAATACTCGTATTCCAGCATGCAGTTAAACTGGAAGTCGACCAATCATCATAATTTCTCTGAGACTAAAAACTGTTCACTGTTAAAAATAAAACAATAAATTGGATGAGTGAGCTTAATCTCGAAATTAACTTTTCCAAAACCAAATTACCAACTTTACATCCACGACGAAAAACACGAATAGATATAACCTTAACATTTACCTAATCAGCAAAAAACTAGAAACAGTTAACGATTTCGTTGTCCCAGTTTTGATACACATACATGTGAACCCTGAAAGACGGTTACTCCAAAAAAGAAAAAAAAAACATACACCCTACGCGACATTAAAAAAGCCACCAGCTTACAATCCGCACTTAAAATCGAAAGTCATTTATTCAAATTATACGGAGAATCACCACTTTTCGAACGTCAAAATTCACATAAGATAGTCCCCCCAAACCGCCCGCCCTTCACCACTTCCTACAATCTCCCCAGCGGCACAGCTGTCTATTTAGTAAGATAGTAACATACTATGCGTATGCCCATGCTAGGTTTAGCTATGGCCTCATCTTATGGGGAAATATCACAGACGCTCTCATCCTATTCACCCTACAAACAAAAACTGGCACAAATAATTACAAACATAGGACAAACAGATACAAGCCTTACTTCCAGAAACACATAATTTTCACCTTAATTAGTATTTATATTCTAAAATTATGTAAACAAGGGAAAACACACAAACAAAATATTCGTTGGCCATAAAAACAGTTTAATCTGTCTCAAACTACACTCTTCTAGTCCATATGGTATCTCATTTAAAATACATATTATATAGAAAACAAAACCAATTTATAGAGGTATTTTTAAATAAAAACAATACTTAATTACTTAATAAAAGTTTATTACACAATATACTCAAATTTAACGGATAAATTCAATACTAGATACAACAAACTAAAATGCCAAAAATAAATAAGTTAAAACATAGTACGTATTTACAGTTATATAACAATACTAGCTTATGTCAGCGACTTCACCCGCGTGCTGGTCGGTGTTTTATACATTATAAACCTTCCTCTTGAATCACTCTGTCTATTGATGAAAACCGCATTAAAATCCGTTGCGTAGTTTATAAGATCTAAATGCACAGACACGAAAAGCGACTTTGTTTTATACTATGTAAGGATTCAATACAAAATACTTAAGCAATATGAATAATATGTCATATAATACAAAAATAAATAAACATATGACTGTTTATTTAAAATGTCTGTTTGAAAATAAGTAATACGATTGTAAAGAGAACAAATAAAACAATATAATAATGGAGTTTTTGGCGGGATCGCGTTGGAAAATGTCGCACGAATTTTCATTTTCATAAAATTTAGTGAAATAGCGAATTAAATTGTATAATTTTGGTAATGAATTATTCAATTTAATTACGTGTGAGTGCACAAGTGTAGTGAAGGTGAAAATAAGTGACTAGCGTGGACTTTTCGTGTTCCCCCCAAAAACTCTTACTAGGTTGTTGTGAAGTTACTACCGCTTTACAATAACTTTGATTTGACTAACTAATGTCGACTATGACTGTTTCGTAACTTCGTGCCCGATATCAGGCCATTTACTTGATCGAAAAGAAAAATTACTTGACACTGGCTAAATAGTACTGTGCACAAACCGTGCGAAGCCAAAACCCAAAAAAAAAAACAATATAATAATAAGGAATAATATCGCTGTCCCTCATGACGAGAATCTCGTGAAAGCTGAGCAAGATAAGAAAATCAAGTATCTTGACTTAGCTCACGAGGTTGTCGACATGTGGGACGTGGACTCAGCAATAATTGTACCGATAATCGTTTCAGTAAATGGCCTAATAGCGAAGAGCATCGACCAACATCTCGGCAGGCTCTCATTACGCGGCTGGATCAAGGGCTTGATTCAGAAAGCAGTACTCCTAGACACGGCACGCATAGTCAGGAGGTTCCTTTCTCTAGAGCCCTGACCACCGGCATTTTGGACCCTGCTCCTGATGCCGATGGGCTACTATTTTTTTATATTTTTAAATGTTTTTCTATGATTTTTGTAAAAGTATTTAAAAATATACAAGTATGAAAGAAAATTAAAAGATAATAGGAATATAATAAAAGCTATGGTCACAAGCAGTGACGTTAACGAATGTAAATACTAAAGAAGAATTTAAAAAATACTTCGGACGTGTTGGAGAAGAACGTCTTATGATTTCAAGTTTTTTTATGCTTAGATGGTTTGGTCATGCCATTTTGAGAGTGTGAATGAAGGACAGCTAGTTATTTACGAGGCAGATATGAGTGGAAACACTGGGATGGGATACCGAGTACTTATAGTATGCATCTATTAGCATGACGCTTTCTATTTCTACGAAGAATAGACAGTGCTTTTTCAATACAAAGTGACATTTCGTTTCTCCATTTTTGACATCGCACCGTATATGTTCTTCTACAATCTGTCGTTGTAACTTTCGTTTCTAACGACCTTTGTCTAGGACCTTATAAATGTAGACTAGAAGAATATTTCTTCCCAAACTGTCAAAATCACACTGACAACAAACTTTCTACTCGACGGCCACAATGCATATCCAATTATCTACAAAATCATGATTTGTTTAGAACGCATAACTGTGCTAATTAATAGAAAAACATAGCTATCTCCTCGTATTGTACATCATTTAATAGTCATGTCTATTCTTCCGTCGATAAATCGGTGCTCGTGCCTGCAGATGTATGAACGTAAACGAGGCAAAAGAAGCAGATTTCTACCTACTACCATGCGAAAAAGTCGTGAGTTTATGTATGTATGAATGTTTCAATCGGAAATCCTAACAGGTTCACAGCTTTATATAGAAATATAAATCATTAATTTAGCGCAGCGAGATCCGGATAACCTCGAGTCGATAGTTGCTACTTAAGGTCAATGTCCGGGAGTCGCTATAACTACCATCATACGTATAGGTAACTTATCTTCTGTTAAGAGCTATCCACATAGATTTGCTTAGGTAAGTACTAGTTATTGTAATGTAAAGGTTGACTGCAAAAGTCGACCTTATAACTTATTCTGTATAGTGGAGGCTGGCTGTAAAATAACTCAGGTTGCATTCGAAGAGTCAAGCAAAAGAAACATGGGAAACATGATGCAACGAAAATAAAACTTAAAAAGAACAAAGGGCGAAATATGCGTCACATCCCAAAATAGCCATCGCTAAGCATAATGCTCTTGTGTCCCGATACCAGACGCAGACAGTACCCACAGCCACAAAAACTGTCCGAAAGGAATCTCCGCCTCTCCGTTCGCAGCATCTTACTATATTCCTACACTTACGCTCATCCTAACGGGACCACGCCACGCGCTCTCAAAAAAAACTCCACAACAACCATGACGTCACAGCGTTACGTCATATTTTTTTACTCGTATCAATTAGCGACACCAGGGGCGGCGGTGGCGGCGCGGCGCACGGGCCAGGTGCGCCCGCGCCGGTCGTGAGAACCTCGAGACGTGGGGGACACACGGCTGCAGCGGGCGGCAAACAAACATTATTCAAGTATTATTATTTCATACGTCTTTGTGTTTACTGCTATCTTGAATGGCTCGTAATACTGTTATTGTGTAGGTTTGCTTGGAGGGTGATCGAGGGTGGGACGGATAATTAATAGAGGTACCTTAGTTGCTAAGGGATAGTATTTTACAAAGACGACAAACAATAGACTTTATAAGACCTCTGTGTTTGTTTTGGCTTTTCTTCTCAGAGATCAGTCGCCTTCTATAATTTAAAACATTTACAACAAAATATTGACGTGTGGAGGTGTCTTACATAAAGAAACATTTCATTTCTTATCAAATAAGATCAGCCGCAGAAGACTTGTTATGACAGCTAACTGATTTTTCTTTTACCGATACGAGGTATTCAAAAAACTCAAGCAGGGGAGGCCTAATTGCGTAACACACTAACAATAGTAATTGGCTTTAATTTTGACAGTCCAAAAACATTCATTGCGTTATTTACGTTGTTGTGGCTTATACCTAAGTAATCACAGCCGCACGGATCGATCGATCAGGTTAAGCAACGCTTACCGCGGTTGGTCCGTGGATCGGTGACCATCTGTATATACCCAGACCCCTCCGTGCTTCGGAAAGTACGTCCCAACTGTCATTGGAAGATCTTTAACGGTCGTCAGAAGCCCGAAAGTCTGACTCACTAAGGGGTATCGTATTACCTAGTAACTGGGTTATGGAGGTCCGGTATGCAGTCGCTCAATGTAAAAGACTGATATCTAGCTTCATCCGGTTAGACTGGAAGCCGACCCTAACATAGTTGAGAAAAGGCTGGGCAGATGATGATTTACGTTGTTGAGCAGACAACATTTTAGAACATTAATAAAATGGATTAGCAAATATCCTTCAAAAACTTTCATATTCCGATCACGTGTGTTACGAAATTAGGGTGTTGTGTTAGTTTTATAATCTAACAAGTATAGTTTTTTTTTGGGTGCGAAATCATCAAATAATTACTCCCGCTCTGGGTGGAGAGGAGTATTAGACTTTTACTGACTAAAACCCACCCGTGTTCCCTCAGTTGCCTGTGTGCCAGGGGCCGCGGTATCTCTTTCGAATAACCCGCAACATAGTGTATTGTGGTATCTAACTACCACGCCACTGAAGTCACGGGAAGTAGCTAGTTATCTTAAAATTTAGCCTGTATAGACGCCAGCACGTCAAGCTACCCCAAACTGTCAAATATCCCCAATTGAACATGGACCTTATGCTAATGTGCTAAAGTTGAAAATCTATCAAAGAAATTTGACAGATCGGGGTAGCTGGATGTGCTGGCGCGTCTGTACGTAAAAAAGTAAAGTATATTTACCTTCGGCCCGTTCGCGCTAATTTAAGACAAGTTTTATATACTAAACTGGAAATTTATAGTCATAACATATAATAACACCACGCCTTTAGTCCTCGAAGGGTTGGGCAGAGGTATAGGTACCTAAAGTACACCCAAATGTCTATTGCCAACCGAGCACAAATCTAAACTCCGGGTTGTTACTAAGAAATTCATACATTCTTACGATTTAAATGCAACGAAGTTCAAAAAATATTAAGTTACTTTTTAGGTTAGGATTTCCTGTTACCAAATATAAATAAAGAAATAAAAGGGTAAGAACCATGGCTAGAACTAAACATTAACGTTCGAAGTTTAAGTCTCGAGGTCCAGGGCGGTAAATAGAGGCGTTTAAAGAAGTAACACACTCAAAATGTACACAACAAGACGCCAACGCAACACCGAAGGGCAGTTGAGGTAATTAATACATACCCTTGACGTAGAATAAGCATAAAGAAATATTTGAAAAATATTTTTTTCCTGCGTTTCTTTTAACATTGTGATAAGCGTAGTTATTATACAATTAAATTAGTTCATTTCTATACATAGTCAGGTAAAAAATGGGCATTTTTTTTCGCACACAGATAGTTTACAACCTGGATTAACACATTGGATACTTTTTATTCCGGTAGTACGGTGCCTTGGGATGATTTAGGCCTCCACGGGGGCGAAGCCGCTGGCTTTAGACAGTTTTGAATAATAATTAAACTTTACATTATTTTTTACGAACCGATACAGTTCGAACTTTAACATAAATAATTAAAGAATATTATGCTTAGTTGTATGCAGCTACAGGTAGTGAGTATCGATCGGTCGTGTGCTCCCGAAGGTGCCCGAAGTGAAGCGGCACAAGCTTCACGTTTTTTCTTGGAATTTTTTTCTTTCTTAGTGTTTTTAGAGTTTAATGTGATGTGATCCCAGGACCCTTGTTTGATTTTTGTCTGGAAAGTTCGTAGCGTAGCCTTCATTATAAAAAAAAAAACATAGATTATTACCTACTAAGCCTTGAAAAACGTTTTCAGAATCGATCACAATCTAGATTTCCATGAAAATAAAGGCTCAAATGAATACTTCTTAGTCAACGATCACACGGACGTAAAAATATCGCGGCGGGATTTTATCGTGCACTGAATTTACATCTCCCTATGTTGAACCTAGCATTGAGAATCCAACGTAAGTTGTGCCTGAAAGCCTTTTATACCGTTACCGTTGTATTATATTGAGGACAAAAAAGCTTGGGATAAATCTGCTCCACTTTTTGCATACCGAATGTTGTTTTTTGTTTATGCAAACTTATACTTTTTGACATTTGATAATTATTATATAGACTTTGACATGAATATTTACTTTGAGAAGTATAATATTATTATTGTTTTAATTATTTTGAATGTGAGGACTATGTGGGTCATGTATTGATTTTTTTTTTCGTTTTTGTGTTTCATCTCTTTCTCAGTTAGTTTTTAATGTTAATCTGGCAGTTGAGTACTTTTTGCGGCCTACACAAATGACCTTTTTTTGGTATTGTTCGTCAAATCGTTGAGCTCCAAGTTCAAGCGTTGAGTTGAGCTGCATGATTACTGATAAACGCGTGCACTGATTGGACTGGTCTACTCAATTTGTGTGGTTATTTGGTCAATTTTTTCCCAGACACCAATCCACATGGTCTTCGCATGATCTTACCAAGACTAAGTCTGGACTTTAAAAGAGACTGTGAGCTCTGAGTTTGTTTCGGCCTTGCTTGTCAGAGTCAGAGTAGTCAGATAGGAAACTTCGACCTCATCTAGTTTAAAAAAATATAATTGACGTGTAAGAGTGTTTGTTTATACCTTCTTACAGAAATAAAAGAATTTAAAATTTATCAAAAGAGTCGCGTCGAAAATACACACTGTTTCATTCTCAACTCTCGGTGCTACTAAGCGGTGCGTTGAAGATCCAGCGCAAATATCCCGCCACGATATTATTACGTCCATGTGAACGTCGATTTAATGGAAATCTCGTTTATCTTAGCAAGATTTAAAATTTGGTGGTGTACCGATGACCTTGTGAGGGCCGCAGGAGTCCGCTGGATACGGGAAGCACAGAACCGGTCGAAGTGGCGGACAATTTAATTGTGCGGAGGCCTATGTCCAGAAGAAGACGTATTTCGGCTGAAGGCTGAAATGATGATTGAGTTCGGTTTTATAGATCTTCTTCGTCTGAACGAGGCTCAGCAAAGTCAAATTAAAAAGCTTGATAAATGAGTTAATTTATATATTATACCGTCTGATTTATTTCTAAAGTTCGAATACCTTAGCAGAGGGGCAATTCTCGTAATTTTAAGAACGTTCACAGTGTGATCTCAGTCTCAATTTGTCAAAAACACCTACCTCGAGTTACCATAAATTTTTGACAAGTTTTTGACATTAGATTGTCACCGAGATGAGACTGCGACTAGAATTTGAACTTTATTGATTACAAAAAAATGGCCTTCTGATGTCTGTCCATCTGTCTACAATTAAAAAAACTCGAAACCTCATCCATGTACTAGGTACGCTCTTCTCCTTTTCGTGTCGATAGTACTTCAACGGAGGGGCTTGTGGATAGGCAATAACAGCCGCACGGGTCAATCGATCAGGTAAAGCTACGCTTGCCGTGGTTGGTCCGTAGATGGCTGACCATCTTTACTGACCATGTTACGGGTCGTTCGTAATAATATCACGGCGCGATTATTTATAGTTCAGTCGTCAGTATAGGTAAACAGTAAAAGTACAGGATGGGAGAGACATCAACGCGACACCTGCACCCTAATTGCTTAACACACTATCAGTAACAATCTGAATCATTTCGAAGAATATTGCTAATCCATGGCTTCATATTGATCACTTACATAGGTATTCATCTCAATAGGGTATTAGACCCATTTAAAAAAATGTCTCAATTAGATTCTAAAATGCTAATAAACCAAGCTAGTAAATCGATTAGTGCCACAAAAATGCATTTCAATTTTACATTTTGACGAAAACGCTGGACGCAGTGGACGCCATATTGCTCTGTGGGTATGACGTCAGTTTGTTGTGCAAATGCACTGATATTTTGTTATTATGCTAATTGTAAAAAAATAGTTATTATTCTACTTGTCGTTGGTTTTCTGTTCCTGAATGTAAGATATAATTTCAATAAAAATTACTTTGTTTACGAAAAAAATAAAAGTACAAAGTTGTTCAGTTTAAAAAGCGGAATGACGTAAGAACATGGCGGCTACTATTTTATGGTGTTCAAAAACAGATTAAAAAAACTGAAATTTTTTAATTGAATTTTTCCCATTAACCTACCCACTCACCTACACACATTCACCACTAGTCACCTTTACAATCAACAACAGTTACCTACACATTCACCCTTTGACTGCTTTTGTTATCATTTTTCGTTTTTCTTATCATTTATTTATTTTTTGTTATAATGGTTTGGTAGAAAGAAATACATGTTACCTGCCTGTTAATTTGTATAAAGCCACTAATCGGGGCCTGGTGACCTGTAACATAGGTTTTTCTTAAAACCTACATCAGGTACCAGCTCTCACAATGTTAATTTATATATATTCAAAACTGTTATTGATACAGATCAATTGTGAGAGAAGATAAATAAACTTATTATTATATGTTCGAAAAATTTGTTTGCTCGACAGAACTGTCAAAAAAAAAACAAAAAAAGTGGATGAATTGGTCTGATGCTAACGTAATGAATGTTGTTGAACTGTCAAAATGAAAGCGATATCTACTGATAGTGTATTGTACAACTACCCCGCTATTACCACGGATTTAGTACCTACACACAGCGTCAACATGTGCTTACAACATTGGTTTCGTTACGGATAGTCTATAGAATACTTCAAAAAGAGCTTATTGTCTCAGTCTCAGTTTGACAAATTAGCCTGCGAGCCCATACGAAATGTGATGAAATTGTTATCGACTATCGTCCGAGTCACTTTGTCCTAAGTCTGTCTTACCAATAGACTATGTTATTTGAGGGTATCCATTAATTTAACTTATAAAATTAATCCCTTTACCCTGAAGTTATAACTACATCGTTTATGTCTTACGTTCATTTAAAACGTCTGTATGCAGAGAAATGACAGATCAAGTGACATTTCGTTAGTATAAGTCAATCTAAAATATATTATATCTTTTGCGTTTAAAAGATATCACTTGTCTAGAGACCCGTTTGTGTCAGTTGGCAAAATATGTATGCTAAGTTATCTGTAATTATCAAATTGAGTTGTAAAATATAAATATTTTTAGTAAAATTAGATCAAAGTTTTGTTAAATAATAGCAATAATAAATATTATGAAAAGAATATGAAAGTATTTATGTTTTCTTGATTTTTAAATTCTTTATAAATATTTCTAAAACAAAATAGTAAAATACATTACTTATATAAAAAAATACATGACAACAAAAAGCACATATCGTGGATTTGAACCTCCAATCTTAACCACGGCAAGCGGTCTTGAAACCCTCGGTCTAATTAAACGATAATTTACTTCTCGTAAATGTTAACCATATTAACTAAAACAATACAGTAAATTATAATAAAATGTTTTTGCAAAATACTTAAAGTAACTTGGGCTTTTCACGGATTTGAACGCACATGTGTTTTGGAGGGGTAACCACTAAATGGAGCTGTGTGTACCTATATATTTCCGAACACCCCTGCGATGAAATTGTTCGTTGGTTTTATTTTTTTAATTGTTGTTCCATGAAACAGCAGTTTTTTTTTGCTCTCTTACGGCATATTTCTACGTTAGATGACCTTAGAAGCTCGTGCTGACTTCTTGGTTTGAAAACCGACACGAAAAAGCTTCTACGCTAGTCTAGAATCATGTGCTGAATTAATGGTTTCAGTTAGCGCGTCGATGTGTTTGCCACCCTGTATTATACGAGTGCGGAGCCACGGGAGAGTTAATGTAGTACAATAGTAAGAAAGAACAATGAATCACCAACAACAACAACTTACGCAATTTCTCCTCCATCATCAATACAACCCTCAAGTCGAGTTCGCAGAAAATTATTACCGGGCGGAGGGACGCGCAGGTGTCGCCTCACGTGAGAACGCACTCCCCTAGCTCGAGGTAGTGGATTCTATTCCCACGCCGTAAACTATCGGTAGCTTGCTAAGCCAAGGTACCCCATTGTTTAGCTTCAGATTGTGGGGTCGTATTCTAGGGTGGTCAACTCTACATGTACCTTTAAGTTACAAGTTTAGCGATAGGGAATTTAATTGTTTAAGTATTAGTTTAGCTGCTGAAATATTTATCGTATGGTATAAAGTAACTCACTAATAATATTACTAGCCGAGAATGGAACCGTTGAACGTGTAAAAAAACAATAATTTAATTGTAAGCCTAATTAATAGTTTGTATTGAAGACCTATTATTATTATTACCTAGAATAAGTTTATTACATTTATATTATCTTATATTCTCATGTATGATGTAGGTACGTGGCTCCTTTGTATTTTTGAGAATAATGTTTTTAAACCTAGTCTTGATGATGAACGAAAGGTAATTCATGTACTCGTAGTGTTGTCCGTTAATTGATGATTTGATATTTAATCCAAATTTGAATGTATTGCTCTTTTTATTCTTGGTCATGGTCAATATTTAAGAGATGTGCCGATTACAAGTTTTAACGAGTATTGCTCGGTATTTACCGAACCGAGTACTCTGCCGAGTAACTCGGTTTAGTTGTCGTAGGTATTGAGCTTCAAATAAGAAAGAAGAATGCCATGTCATCGCCATAGAGTTCGACATCCAGTCTTACCACGGGGTATCGTATTACCCAATAACTACCCAACAATTGTGGAGTTCAGACAGATGACGGTGATGATGATATCAGACTGATTTCAAATCTATACTATCGCTATGATGTATACCTGTAGCCCCTGTAGGTATGTATCTGACTCTGGACAGCTTGGAGACTGGTACGCCAACCAGAATGTTGTGGAGAGCTTTTGAGACCTAAACTAAACAGACAGCTGTGCTGCTGGGGAGTTTGTTGTGCCACTTCGTCTTCACAGCTAAAGCACTAGCATGTTGTGAAGGGTGCGCGTTTTGGGGCACTGTCTTATGTAATTTTGACATTCGAAAGGTGCTGATTGTCAGCCTAATTTGAATAAATGATACTTGATGTTGATATCTAACGTGAAGCGACAACTTTGTACCCTTTTTTACGAAAATTACTCGGACGGAGAAGCATGGAATTTGGCACAGTGAATTTTTATAATGGAAAAGGAATGCAGAAAGTTAATATTTATAAATAACAATGCATCAGACATACATTCAATTAATAAACAAAACTTGGACGAATTTCGACCACTTATTTATAGTCCCACCTGAGATCCATCAATCAGCTCGCACTGGGCCCGCGTGGTGGAGTATGGTCTACTCCCTCAATCTGACAGGAGCCCTGTGTCCCAGGATTGGGAACATTATACCTAGGCTACATATGCATTGCGATGTAGGTCGTTGAGCAGACGAAGTTTTCGAACAGATTTAAAAAATAAACAAAAACGTTGCCCCACACACTAGGAATTGCTCCTATAATTTGGGGCTTTTACAAACATTTAAAACTCACATACACTAACAGCCAGACCCGGATCAACTACTTGCAGGTCATACAAATATTTGTTCCGTGCGGGAATTGAACCCGCGACACGCAGCGCAGCGGTCAATCGCTTAACCACTGCGCCAACCGTGCCATCAATGAAAGCAATGGATTAGGAATATCCTTCAAAATGATTCAGATTGTGATTGATAGTATGTTACGCAATTAGGGTGCAGTTGTTAAAACAAATGTTAATAATCAAAAGTTGTAATGCACTCAATTTATACATAAAGGTACACAAATGTATACCTAACGACGGGTTTGTGGCTAAGTAATATTGGTTCTGGAGTGGCGACCGCGCACCGGAAGACGTAAAGTTGGAAGGCCTCCCACAAGGTGGACCGATGACCTTGTGAGGGCCGCAGGAGTCCGCTGGATGCGGGAAGCACAGAACCGGTCGAAGTGGCGGAGCTTGGGGGAGGCCTATGTCCAGCAGTGGACGTCTGTCGGCTGAAATGATGATGATGATGAATATTGGCCGCACGGGTCAATCGCTCAGGTTAAGCTACGCTTGCCGCGGTTGGTCCGTAGATGGGTGACCATCTTTACATACTAAGACCCCTACGTGCCTCGTAAAGCACGTTAAACCGTTGGTCCCGGCTGTCATTGGAAGATCTTTGACGGTCGTTACGGGTCGTCAGAAGCCCGAAAGTCTGACTCACTAAGGGGTATCGTATTACCCAGTAACTGGGTTATGGAGGTCAGGTAAGCAGCCGCTCCATGTAAAATACTGGTATTCAGCTTCATCCAGTTAGACTGAAAGCCGACCCCAACATTGTTGTGAAAAGGCTAGGCTAAGGTTATTACAAAGATTTAACCTGGCAACTTTTAAATTTTTCACATGCTGGTTGAAGCATATTGCATCTTGCTACAACTTTATTATAATATTTGCTTTCCTATACAGGAAAAGTTTTTATTCAGTGCGAAAACTTTAACCACGAATTTACCATACCATTCTAGACCTCCCAGCGCAGAAATTTTTCGTCAGTTTTACAAAAACAGCTTTTTCATAGAAAAGTGCAATACCTACGCGGTCAAAATGTATGGAACAGCTGATTAGTTTTTGTATATCGACTAAAAATTTCTACGCTGGGGTGTTTAGGATGATATGCTGAATTCATGGTTACAGTTTGAGCACTGGATAAAAACTTTTTCTGTCGATAAGTAATATTTAAAATGCAAGTATTTTATTAATAAAGACCTTGTCCAGGCTTAGCCAGATCACCCTAACAAACTGAGCAATTCCCAAAATGGGACCAACCCAGAGGCATATATATACATTAAAAAAAGATTTTTGAAATCGAGCTGGAGATATCGCGGTACATACAAAAAAAAACGAATTGAAAACCTCCTCGTTTTTTTAAGTCAGTTAGAAAATAAATACTGTTGCATAGCTTGCGGTGCTCGAAACACTCTTCTCAACAAATACCTGTTGTACTTGTAGTAGAAAAAGGGTTACGACATAAATACAACTCATAGGGAGTTCTGTAATGCACGTGCGTACTTAGGGTCCCCTTGTCGTATGAGATATACTACAATATAATAAATCATATTTATTTTAATAGCCACTGGCCATTTACATTCTCAAGCGGATTTATAACTTTATTTCAAGACAAATAGAGTTGTTGCTTGGTGGTTACAGGTAATTTGCTTGGTTCTATTCTTAATAGATTTACGCGCTGTATTCGAGTTGTTACACTTTTTAGAGTATGTTTAGATTCCTGAGAATGTGCCAAGTGTGCCAATTCTCAGTTTCATATTGTTACCTTACACTGGCCCAGTGTTATAACCCCCGACTTACCGAGTTGTAGGCCGTGAGTTTGAACACAGGGAGGCACAACTTTGTGTATTTCATTTCATCGCTGCGGCTCTCAAACGGTGATGGAAAACATCGTGAGAATACCGCCATGTGTCCTAGAACCATAAATTCGAAGACGTGTGACACTACAAACCGGTACTGGGCCCGCGTGGTGAATTACGGCCCACAGAGGAGGCCTGTGGCCCAGCACTATAACGATTGATTATGGTGATATTACGCTGTAATGACAACATATTAAAATGTCGAATATTGCTGTTATCATTGCAGCAATATTCTACATTAGCATATACAGGTAATTTTTTAACTAGTGCGCAAAAATCAGCTGTTTAAAAAAATGGATTAAAAACGTAATTATCGAAGCTTATACAAAATCTACCAAAGCAAAGTTAGTAAAATGTAGATGGGACTATTCCTGAGGCATACCCTATCCCTGAAAAAACAGAATTTTCGAAATCGATCCAATGTTTCCAGCGAAATCGCGTAACAAAAAAAAGAAACAATGAACAAATTTCTTGTTATCTATTTTCTAACTTCCGCTGTCGTGGGTATGTATCGTAAATACCGACACCGGACGCACTTCCGGTCCTTCTAATTCTGACGGAGAATTGAAAGGACGTACCTTAAGGCAAGTTTCTCCGCACTTAAGGCACTTTTAGGCACCGAGACGGCCCGAGGCGAATATTAAAAAATGTGAGATAATTTTAAGTAGGTACTTATATCCCAGAGCATTTTTGGTGGAAATGGTCTGAACCGGCGACGATGAGCGAGATGAGAATTGAATATGTTGTTTTGTTAAGTTGACACAACGTTTAATCACGTCACAAATAGGTCCGTTTTTACACGCTTTATATTAGCTTCACTTGTATGTTTTTTTGTTTGTAACCGACTCCTTTGGATGCTATTTTGACCCACTTTAAATGGTCAGATTTCACTGAAACTTTGTAAACTTATCGAGGACCGATGACTATTCAATAATTAAAAAAATAAAATTGACATAAATGAAAAAAAAAGGAAAAACAAAACAATCACGTTTTTGTAGTTAGCAGAACTAAAAAATAGAAAATAAATAATAGTTTAAAAAACAAAAAAACACGCTTTAAAAATCAAACTAAAAAAGGAGAAAATAATTTAATTCAATTTAAAAGCGTGGGGTGCTTGACATTAAGTGATTATAAAAATACCTCAAAAAGCACCCCACGCTTTTTAATTGAATTAAATTATTTTCTCCTTTTTTAGTTTGTTGTTTCAACATTTGCTTCGGAACTAGATATAAAATATCTGTATTTCAGACATTAGCGCTCGCCTGTTGTAAGCGGCATGCGACACTTAGCAGAATAAATCTTTATTTTTAACCGACTTTAAAAAGGAGGAGGGTCTCAATTCGTCGGAATCTTTTTTTTATGTATGTTCCCCGATTTCTCGAAGACGCCTGAACCGATTTGGAAATTCCTTTTTTGTTTTTACTTCCCAGATGGTACCATGGTCATCAGGTCAGGATCTGATGATACAACCCTGGAGAAATCGTGGGAACTCTTCATATTTCATAGGCACACTTGTTTACATGGCAATTTATGTAGTGGTATACGAATTGGTGAAGGGTTTTTTTTTTTTTTTTTGGGTGGGAAATCATCAAATAACTTCTCCCGCTCTGGGTGGAGCGAGAGGGCGTGTCAGACTTTTACTGACTAAAACCCACCCGTGTTCCCTCAGTTGCCTGTGTGCCAGGGGCCGCGGTATCTCTTTCGAACAACCCGCACCCCTGGCAGAATTGGTGTAGGGTAAGTAACATAAATAAAAAGTGTAAATTAAAACCTTGTTCGATTAAACAACACCACCGATTTCCCAAAAAATACACTACAAACTTAAAAATAACTTTAATTTCGAAAGTCGGTGACAAAAAATCTAAAATGCAGATCCAAACACATCGACTTCCGAAATTAAAGTTAGTTGTTTCTTTAACCAAATGAAAATCAACCTTACAACAGATTACACTCCATTCTTTACCTCGCTAACACTGCCTACTGCTATACCGGTCGGAATCGCAGTGCTCGGGGGAGGCGTATGTCCAGCAGTGGGCATCTTTGGGCTAAAATTATGACCGCTATTCATCCACTTAATTTGAAATCAACAAGATTAGCAAAAACACATTATAATAACTAAATGCAAAAACATGAAACGACTAGTAGTGCCCTCTCTCGGTAACTCATAGCGCTTTAGTGCTTCCGCTATCCGCCACGGATTTTCATTCCTTTATAATATTAATTAAATAATTTAACTAGTTTTAAGTGTTTTTTGGATAAAGTTTTGATTGTACGAAACTCCATGCAGGCTAGATTGAATACATGACGGTCTGGCGGTTTAATGGCCGACGCAATTGTCCTGCAGATGTGGTAGCGTCTTGTGACGGATCGGTGAGCTCCCTAAAATAGGCTTGAGCTACACGGTGACTGATACATACATGTCGTCTGTTGGGACAGGTCAGCTCAAAGCTGCAATGACTCTTTCTTCAAAAGGCCCTTCCAGACATGGCCCTGCATTGTTACTTAGAGTCAAATAATATAATGTTTGGACTTTAAAGAGACATGACCTCTGTATTTGTTTCGGCATTTCTTCTCAGGGATCAGTCAGCTAGGAAATGCCGGCGCCACCTAGTTTTTAAAATATTGACTAACCACATCCTGACGTGTAAAAGTGTCTTACCAAGATCTACTTAGTTTACATGAATAAACATTTCATTTCTTTTCATTCCACGTAGTGCTTCCCACCAGGCAAAATCGGAAGATTCTTCCATTTCAATGGAGGAGGGGTACCTACACCATCTAAGCGACACATTATCTATTGTTGTCCGACATGTTCCTTGTACTTTTAGCTATATGAGTTACCACTAGTTGTTTCATGATATTACTAATCTTGTTGATTTCAAGTTAAGTGGATGGATAGCAGTAGGTACCTGCGCGTTACTACATCAGTTTCTAGGTCTCGAGGACAGAGTTGAGTGTAAAGGCTCCCACATACAGGCGCAACGCGACGCGACTCTCGTAGAACAACTTGTATGAAAATCTCATGGATATCATATTGTTCAACCAATTTCGCGTCGCTTCTGTTTGAAGAAGCCTTAATTAAGACTGAACTTCACTTCAGGTAAGATCGTTTAAGCTCGGTTCCTAGTTCCTATAAACAAAAAGGAATAATTTTGCTTATCAATGGTAGCATTTTTATTACCAATAAATAAAAAAAATAGATTCGTAAGCTAATTTTACCTGTGAATCTGTGATAGCTACTTCTGATAAATGAGAAAATAAGTCTGTCACTCTGATAAGCTTTCACGCCTAGACCGCTAAACTAATCGTCATGAAATTTGGCAGAGATATAGCCTGGGATATGGAGATATGCTTAGGCTACTTTTTTATGCGATAACCGACGTCCATGCGGGCGCAGCCGCGTGCAAAAGCCAGTTATTGATAAAGATAGAAGAGTCTTAATTTTAACCAATAACGGTTCATAAATTATAAGAATCGGCCATTATAATCATCAATTGTAACCGTTATTGTAGTAGTTATTTTCTTTGAATGGGGCTTGTGGCTAAGTAATAATGGAGCACGCGTCGGTCGATCAGGTTAAGCTACGCTTGGCGCGGTAGATCCGTGGATGGATGACCATCTTCACATACCAAGACCCCTCCGTGCCTCGAAAAGCACATTAAGCCGTTGGTCCCGGCTGTCATTTGTGGATCTTCGTCAGTTATTACTGGTCGTCAGAAGCGCGAGTCTTACAACTAGTTTTACCAAGACCTACCTAATTAGGCTGTGGGGGTCAGATAGGGACGGATCGCTTTATGTAAAATACTGGTATTCAGCTTCATCCGGTTAGACTGGATTCTGACCCCAACATAGTTGGAAAAAGGCTAGGCAGATGATGAGTATGATAAAAGATAAGATAAAAAAGTAGGTAGCGACCTAAACATAATGTAATGTAATTAATATAATTATAGTAAAGTAGCACCTGATGAGAATCACTGACTAGAAGCTCAATTTATCTGCCATCTACAGGGTGTAAAAAGATACGCCGTCAACTACGCTTTTGGTACATCAAACTAAGTAACATTGCACCAAAATAATTACTGGCAAACGACCTATATTTTTGTAGTCAAAAGATTTTTGCAGTAATGCGCAATTTAACGCACGCAAAACATTGTGCATTTAGGTGCATGTAACGGTACAGGGGTCAAGAGCTACCCCCTCGACCCCTGTACCTGTGTAAAGTTGTGTTTTATCGTTAAAAACTGGTTTTTGTAAAAAAAAACAGTAACAATCGGAATGTTGACCTTCAATATCTCCGTAACCTTAAGTTTCCCAGCAGGCGTAGCATGACGCTTCCTATTTCTACTCTACCGTAGAATAGAAATCGCTTGTCTACCTTTCTCGGTTAAAAGCTGTCAACTGTCTACACGGAAACGTCATTTTTGTCTAATCTTCCGTCGACAAAAAGCTTCTCTACGGTTCTTGTGCTAAGCCTGCAAGAGGGCCTGGGAAGCTTTTGGTTACGGAGATATTGAAGGTCCAGAACAAAAAAAATATTATATTGACGGAGAGTTCGGTCGGTTATATAATAATATTTTTATAAATAATGATAAATAAATAATAAATAAAAAACCCTTTATTGCAGACCACATGATCCATAAAAAACACAATATAAAAAAATAAGTACCTCCCAAAAAAAACAATCTGAATAAAGAAGAAAAAAATATACAATTAAATAGCATAAGTACATACACACACACAAACTCAAACCTTTCTTCTCTTGCACATAAAATAATTCGTTATAAATACAATAATAGTTGAATATCGACCACTGGGCGACCACTTAAGCCCAAATACACTGCCACGAATGTCGCTTACTAAGAACAATTGAATTTCGCGAGCTACCCAAAAGCCAAGATGGACAACTACGACCCAAGACTACTATAACTGAAGATAATTTCACTAAGCCGTTCCGCAATCATTTCAACTACTCAACTAAAAATCGTTGATGATTTAGTAATTGTTCCGGTCATCAATATTTATTTGTCATTGTTATGCAGTCATTTACATCAGCCAACAGTGTTCCCACTGCTGGGACACAGGCTTCCAATCTGTGAGAGGGAGTGGGCTGTCATCCACCACGCGGGCCCAATGCGGGTTGGTGCTTAGTGGATGTCACATTCATATGATTTTTTATATTTTTAAGACATGCCGGTTTCCTCGCGATGTTTTTCGTAAACTTTTTGAAGACTGTGGTGATAAAATTTAATGCACAAATTAAAGTGCCTGCCCGGGTTCAAACTAACGACATGCAGTCATTTATACTTACAGAATAATCATTACTCAGCCCATCTCTGCTGGGGAGAACAAACTCCCCAGCAACAAAGCTGTCTGTTCAGTCGTAGCTTAGGACTCGATAATAATTTAATCTAACTAGCCTGCACTGTCGCACTGCAGGGCAATGACCTCGCCCTCCCTTTTCGATACAAATCTGTCTTTTCTATCGATAAAAAATGGCACTCCGCGAGTGCTGACAGAAGTGAAAACTTATACGAAATAATTATGTACGTACATACACAATATATGTACATACTATATACAGAGATGTCGGTAAACGCAACAGTGTGGCGAGTTCAATTGTTTTTCCCATCTCAAAAAATGCCCAACGCGCCTAAAGAAGTTTTCGCTTCAAAAATGCCAGGTTTTTTCGTAGCTCTCGTAGTCGCGTAGGCCGTAGCCACTTGGTTCTACGAGCTAGTTGCTACGGTGCTACGAAATAATTTATCCCCAGACGAAAAAGAGGGGTGTTATAATTTTGTAGTATGTATCTATATCAGCGTGTCTGTCTGTGGCATCGTAGCTCCTAAACGGCTGAACCGATTTTGTTTTGTTTGAAAGATCACTTAATCGAGAGTGTTCTTAGCTATGATTCAAGAAAATCTGCTCAGCCGTATGAAGATTATCAGCTCGCTATTCGAGTTGACGAAGGGATTTGAGCATCTTCCACAGGTACGATTGGAGTCGGCATTTGGTATTCTATTATTACTAGAATCAATACTTCATGACCTATTTCGAAAGGGCATCTAGTTCGGGCTTGTTCGTCAGACTTCGGCTCGATTCGTCGCAGTAATGACTTGGCTGCTTTTGGTGCAAGCACTGTACATTATATATTTCATATATATTTAGATTCTTGTGTTGTAGAACTTAACAATAAAGTTTCAGAATAGGCTTTTGTTTTTGAAATCTTGAATCTGTATTAATCTTTATACATATTTACGAAATAATTACTGAACTTAGGAAGACAATGGCGGATCCTGAGGAGGGAGGGGAGTAAGAGGCATGCCCAGCTCACAATCGGTTTTATTGTCAAAACTTAAAAAAAAAAACAACCGACTTCCGGAAAACACTACAAAGTGAAAAATAACTTTAATTTCGGAAGTCGGTGACTTTGGTTATGTAATTGGAAAATGTTTTTATTTTTCACTTTTTAACTAAAGTACCTATCCCACACCAATTTGAAATGTTCCTTGGGGTAAAATCGCATAAATATGCATTATATTTATGCGATAGCAGCAATCGCGGTTGAAATGCTGTAATTTTTGAAGACTTCCGTTGTCTGTCTCCGAAACTCATCATCAGATCTACATGAAATTTAAATGGGACTATTTCGGAATAAACCCCTTTCGAACAAAGAATTTTGAAAATCCCTCTATACAATGTGTTACGGAAAGTGTATATACATACCAAGGGCACGGGTTCTTTGGATGATATCAAACGATATTGGAAGAGTTTTTTTAATCCTATCTCTACTTATTCGGAAGTTATGAATTTTTAATACATTTATATAAGAAACCGAACTTTTCAAAATCAAATAAACACATCACTCGGAAGAGATTTATCGTGATAATGGCAAGTAACGTGGAAAGTTATTGACCTACGAAGTGCGGTGACACGTTTGTTATGATTTTAATACACATGAAACCGAGGTATCAATTCTTAGAGTATTTTATTTTGAGCTGAAACTATGCAGGAAAAGTTTTTAGTCTAGAATTATATGCTGAATTCATGGTTACAGTTTGCGCACTGAATAAAAACTTTTCCTGTAGAGACTCTATACCAGCTGTTATCTTTAGTGCTTAAGGATAGCTGGTTGGAGCCAACATTGGTTGAAGCCAACGGAGGTGCCATTAATGTCAATTGTATTTATTGGTCTTGAAAGAAGACTGGTATTATGCAATACGTCAAAAAGGGTTCCATAGATTTCATTAGGATTCTCATGTTCTACTATACATAGCTAATAATCCACAGTGGTCTGACGTTAAGCCACTTAACACTAATTTATTTTAGGCATCACAATCACTAAAAATATTATCAAAACAAGTCTGATGTCGTGATCTTAGTATCGGATCGTGATCGGAGTGGGATGCTCGATCGACGGTCACTGTATCAACAGTATTAGTTATGCAGACGACATGGTGTTGCTCAGCCCATCAATAGCCGCGCTCAGAAAGCTGATAGGCGTGTGTGAGGAGTATGCGAGGGTACATGGTCTCCTGTACAATGTACAGAAAAGCGAGCTCATGGTATTTCAAGCCAGGGGTCGTAAACTGGGGGATGTGGCACCTGTGCTGCTTAACGCTGTCGCTCTTCGAAGAGTGAGAGAGTTTAAATACCTCGGCCATGTGGTTACCGAGGATTTAAAAGACGATGGGGACATCGAAAGGGAGAGGAGAGCGATGGCGGTCCGCTGTAACATGTTGGCACGCAGATTTGCAAGGTGTAGTTTAGAGGTAAAGGTTACACTTTTTAAAGCATTCTGCCAAACTCTTTACACCTGCAATCTGTGGGTCGACTACACGCAGCGGGCCATCAACGCTCTCCGAATACAATATAATAACGCGTTCAGGGTGCTGGTGGGGCTCCCACGCTACTGTAGTGCGTCTGCGATGTTTGCGCACGCGCACACAGACGGCTTTCACACTGTGCTGCGGCGCCGTATCGCGTCGCTGATGTTCCGCATGCGTGGGAGCGCCAACGCCATCCTGAACGTGCTCAGCCACAAGCTGGACAGCCCCCTTCTGGGGCACTGGGTTCAAGCACAAGTGCGCGTGCCCGGGGCCCCAGAGGACGGCAAATACTTAAATTAATAGCAAAATTTTAAATACTAACATAGTTATAAGTCGTTCTACTAACAATATGTATGGGTCAAATATGCCTGAAATAAAAAGATTTTAATTTATTTTTATTTTATTTAGTAGGTTCAAAAAACAAGTTAATTAAATTAAAATACATACACAGATTAACAAGTCTAATACACTACATTAAAATCTCCACATAAAATTATACATTTATTTATTGATTTTAATTTATTGAGTGAATCCTGCATTACCGATTCGAAGCGAATAAAATTCCCAGAGGGGGGTCGATAAACACAAATTATAACGTAACGCTCGAGTTCCACAAAAGACAACTAAATAGTTCGCTCGATGGAAAGATTAACTAGATATAAACGTTGTTTACATTTCAACTTGTTGGAAACAAGAACTAAGGATCCACCGTAAATCACTTTTCCTCACAAATGCACTCTGCACGATAAAAAAATCATCGTTGAAACACACTATTTCATATTCTACACACTATTTCATGTTCTCATTCCAAAAATGACAAAATCAAAGTCATTATGTAATCCACCAACCCGCATTGAGGCCGCGTGGTGGATAGTGGCCCATTCCTTCTCACAGAGGAGGCCTGTGTCCCAGCTGTGGGCATTATATGCTGATTATGATGGAAACCTTTACTTAGTTACATTTTATAGTGTACATATAGCTACAGTTTCCAATAGTGTGGGCGGCCCACATTGCGTCTCAATTTAGAATTAATATTAAATTTAAAATATAATATTACTAGCTGACCCGACAGACGTTGTCCTGTCTTAACTTTGAATATTGAAATCGCAACTTTCTTTTTTTCTTTCATAAGAACCTTCTCCTGACAAAAACAAACACAACAAAAAAAGAATTATCAAAATTGGTCAAGCCGTTCACGTGTGATGCCGTGACCAAGGGAAATAGGGATTCATTTTTATATATAAGAAAAAAAAATGATTTGCACTATGGCTCACAACGCCGGGAATAGGAAGCCATAGTAAAATCCATTAGTCGACCTATAACGGGCTGGCTCTTCAACACACCGCTTGGCGCTTCGCGTTGAAAACTTGAATCTCGAACAGTGTGTTTTTCTGACGAGATGAGATGCACTCTGTTGGTTTATGAATGATCTGTTCAACACCCGGAGTTGAAAGTCCAGTGCGAAGTCTATTCATATGAACGTCAAGTCGTCAATATAGTTGAACTATTGCGTCGCAACACTAGGAGGTGCATATGTATATATTTTACTCTCCCAGAAATACATTCTTACTCGAAACTTTTGAGGAATTAGTTACCTGCATAAGGATAATAAGTTAACAAAAATACTACACCACTAATCAGCTCCTTACACTTACAGCAACGGGGCTGAAGTGCGTCGAACTTTGTTTGATGTATCTTTTTTGCGCGTATTACGTGCGTACGCGCAATTATTGACAGCCAGTCCCCCCTAAAGATTGTGACCGACCCGCACCTGTAAAACATAGTGGCGAACTTGAAAATTTGCGAAACTGTTTATTTTATTTTATTTTGCTGCAATATTTTAATGTGGGCACTTATATGAATTGGAAAGTAAGGTAAGGTAAGTAAGTAATTACACGCTTTATATTAGCTTCACTTGTATGTTTGTTTGTATGTTTGTAACCGACACCTTAGGGCGCAATTTTGACCCACTTTAAACGGTCAGATTTCATTTAAACTTTGTAAACGAGGACCGATGACAATTAAATAATTAAAAAAAATAATTGGGAAAAATGCAAAAAAAAAACTGAATAAATCACGCTTTTGTAGTTAGCAGAACTAAAAATAGAAAACAAATAATAGTTTAAAAAACTAAAAATACCTCAAAAAGCACCCGATGCTTTTTAATTGAATTAAATTATTTTCTACTTTTTTAGTTTGGTTTATAAAGCGTGTTTTTTAGTTTTTTAAACTATTATTTATTTTATATTTAAACACGTTTCTGGTATTATTCGTTATTATCGAAATATCAGATATACACATACTGCAATTTCAACTGTCTACCTATTACAGATCATGAGATACCTCCCGACCCTCCCATTGACAGACAGACGGACGGAGGGACGTACAGCGGAGGCTTAGTAATAGGGTCCGTTGGTTAGGTACCCTTCGGGTACGAAACCCTAAAAAATCAGAAATAACGCTTAGAGAAAATGAAGTAATATCGTGGGCAGGGGATTTCATGCTGTATAGTATATATTTTATCATTACCTAATTCATGGGCTGCACCGTCAGACGAACTTTGAGTATTAGTCATCAATTTAAAATCATTAGCAGGCTTGGTATGACGTTTTCTATTTCTACGAAGAATATATAGTGCTTTTTCAATACAAAGTGCCATTTCGTTTCTCCATTTTTGACATCGCACTGTAAATATCCTTTTACAATCTGTCATTTTGTCTTTCGTTTCTAACGATCTTTGTCTAGGTCCTTATAAACGTGTCTACATTTACAAGGATCTAGACAAATAGTCTTATTTCAGAAGAATATTTCTTGCCAAACTGTCAAAATCACACTCTTCGCGAGCATTACTGCTTCGCAGAAGGAGGCGACGGCTACCCATGCACTCTCGCTCCGTACCATGGCCTATACCAGGGCCGGACGCGAGAGATCGCCTCCACAAGGACACGGCGGTGCTCCGCCCAAGCCGGGCAGACCTCCACCGTATGCTCCACCGTGTCCTCAAGGCGATCTTCGAAGTGGATACACCCGGGCGTTTCCTCCCGCCTTATCCGAAGCAGGAACCTCCGAAACAACCGTGTCCGGTGAGGACCTGCGTCAGGCGGAAGGTGAGGTCGCCGTGCCACCTCTCAAGCCACTCCTCAAAGAGGGGACTTACCGCCGCTATCGTGGCGTGCCCAATTTATTATATACTTACCCTTTAAAATAATCCTTAAACTCTCAAGAAAATTACGCGCAAACAAAAATTTTGCATATCATTCTAGACTTCCCCCTAGCGTTATCAAAATAAAAATGAGCTGTTTCATAGAAAAGTACAATACATACGCGATTAAAATGTACCCAACTTAAAAAAAAAAAACATGTAGGTACTGAAAGTGCACGTTGATGTCTAAGATGCCAGCCACCCTGTGGAGAACATAAAATTGCAATAAAAAAAAAAATTTTCGATGACCGCTTGACCTGCCATCACAAAGAACTTCGGAATTCAAATTCCACTTCGGCTTTTGCATTTTTATGAATACATTTTTCAGTTTCGCTTATCTGAATCAAGGCTCTTAGCCCCATCTATTCGTGGGAAAAAACTTTGCTGTGCAAACAAGATGGAGTCCGTAGGTATATAATAGTAGCTAGTACCTATACCTTGTACCCACGATATTATATTGATGTTTTAACTGTAAACCGTAGTTTAACAGAAACTTTATTGATAACGGTATGTTAATCTGATAACGGTGTGAAAGGAGTCCGGTGGCACTTTTTTATTTTAAGTACTTATTGTAGGTAATTTAACTATCTAACGAATTAGGTCCTAGTTAATTTAATTAATAAGGTTAGAGTATGAATACTTTAAGTGAGTTATGCACCTACATTTTGTAAGCCGCTCTCTGCCTAATAATCAGCCTGGCAAGCGGCTTTCGGCAGCTATACAGAACTATCTTTCGCCAGCGGCTTCGCCCGCGTTAACCAATTTACACAAAACCTTAACAAATTATACCTACGTCTTAAACCTTCCTCATGAATCACTCTGTATATTGATCAAAACTGTATGAAAATCCCTTCATCAGTTTTTGAGTTAATGGTGAACAGAACGACAGACAGACGCGGCGGGACACTGTTTTATAATGTGGTACAGCATAGGTTTAAAATGGAGTTTCAGCTTTGAATAAGTAGATGCAAAAATCTAGTTTTGTAAAAGAGCCCGTAACATTTCAAGGGCATAGGCGTCTTTATAACGAGCTAAATAAAAAGCCGTTATTTCTACAGCTTCAATACAAGCAAGTCCCCCTCGATTCCTCACGATTGGAGCAAGCGCGGGGGTTGATATACAGCGTGGGGTGCGCGCGCAATCTGGCGCAATCCCACGACAGTGTTACTATTGTTATTACAAAATATTACCATTTTCTACCATGCGCCGTTTGGTACACCTGCAAGTAACTGTACCTGGGGTACGCTGTGTTGTGATGCGTTTTTGCGGGTATTTGAGATTAAAGAAACGATAGTGAGAGGGTTTCCTTTTATTTTTTTTGTTGCAAGAAAAGTTGGTGCTTTTTCATATTTGTTTTTAAACTATTAGCTATAGAATATACTCTTGACTATACACAACATATATAAATAATTCATTAATAATTAATGTTATTTTCCTATTTATTAAGTAGATATTTATACTGTTTTGTATGCATGGTGAGAATAGGTGGTTAGTGGAGGAAAATACACAGCTAAAAAAAAGTTAATCAAGTCGGCTTATAAAGTAAAAAAAAATACCTAAAAAAAACCTGCCTCGGAGGGTAATTTTTTGTATCAATCTATTACTGGAACAATGATTCAATGAGGATCTAATGTTTTCGAGACGCACCCTTCTGCCCTTATCTTTTTTTGATGTATTTCTTTCCGTACTTTGACTACGTTTTGCAGGATTTCATGTGAGAACCGAAGGTTTTGTATAACTATGCAATTAGGGCCGAAATATATTTTTTAGATTCCGGCAATTCATTGAGAAGGTTGACACGGTTGACATCTGCCTTTATGTGTCCTTTGGACATCTGGAATTATCTCCGGTTATACTTGCAGATACTCAACCCGTTGGCAAAGATAACGGCCCCATATTCTTGATAGTTAATGTTATAATAAAAATTGGAACACAAAAACAATAAGAGAATACTGGAAACAAAAACTTAGCTCAACGGTACCCACTAAGTACTTAGATGACCGATTTATTTTTTTCCTAGTTATTAAATTTTGTTTATAATATGCGTAAAGGGATTATTCGGTTTAGGACAGATTCTGGTTTGGGCAGATTAAATTTAAAAGCCCTTTATGATTCCAATGGCCTAACATCATTAATATTAAAAAAAAAATACATCAAGCATAACTACTTCTGACCATCAAGTAAATGCCAATCATTGTAAGACCTAGTATTCCTTGCATATTCAGAATAAAGGTACGTGCGATAAATACACAATGTATGTAAGCTTCATTCCACCTACACAGTGCGTTTATAAACATCAGTCTACTTCGTCCTTTTAACTACCACAGTTGTGTCTAGGGTTTACACAATATTTTTTTACTATGTATACTTTGCATAATTATCCGTCATGAGAGGTAAACAATGGTAAACATATCATATTTGTTACGAAATACGAGCAAGGTATAACTGATCTTGATGGAACTGAGATGGTGGGATGAGCTGGACATACATAGTAAAAAAGTAAGACTTAGTACTGAATCTAAATAGGTCTAGTCTAGACCAAAATAACTCTAGAACAAAATAATTAATATAGTAATATCCCACTTCCTACTATCCTACTAATATTATAAATGTGAAAGTTTGGGAAGATGTTTGGATGTTTGTTACTCGATCACGCAAAAATGGCTGAACGGATTTGGATGAAATTTGGCACACAGATAACTTGGATTAACACATAGGATAGTTTTTATCTCGGTAATACGTTCCTGTGGGATAATTTTCAACCTCCACGTGGGTGAAGCCGCGGGCAACAGCTAGTTCTACATATATTCGATTAGAGAAATGTGAATTCAATGTCTTTTATCATATGATATTAATAAGCTTAAACGACAACCCTACATGTAAAGCACTTTTTGCACTTATTATTGTGTCTGCGCCGGATCTAAACATAAACTGCACATGCCTGTCCGTCTGTCGGGAACTATGCTCATGGTACTATTTGTATTAATATCCCACTAAGTACTATAAGATAAAATATTGCCTGATATTTTTTTATTCAAGTGATGGCTAAGTAATAACAGCCGTACGATTTGGTCAATCAGGTTAAGCTACGTTTGCCATGGTTGGTCCTTGGATGGGTGACCACCTTTACATACCAAGACCCTTCCGTGTCTCGGAAAGCACGTTAAGCCGTTGGGTCCGGCTGTCAATTGTAGATCTTTGAGAGTCCCGAAAGCCGAAAGTTTGACAACCAGTCTCTCCAGTAACTGGCCTGTGGAGGTCAGATAGGCCGTCACTCTATGTAAAGTAGGTACTGGTATTCAGCTGCATCCGGTAAGACTGGAAAGTGAGCCCAAACTAGGAAGTAGTTATGCAGATGATGATGATTATCATTCTAGATAAATCCAACAGCTATTGGAAATATTCAACGATTACATTAAAAACAACGAGGCACCGAGTGATTTATTTATTATTTATTTATTTATTTTATAACAATTGCTTGCTGCACTTACAGTAAGGACCAAAGCGCGCAACAAGCCAACAAAACAATAAATTTAACTAAAAAACTTCACACAAACATTTAACATAGATCTACTGCTATACACAAATATATCAACATCTTGGCCTCTGAGCAATCAGGGCGTTAAGCAGATTGATCGCCTGGGTTGTGGGTGATGACGGAATGACGGCCAAACTCCTGAAGGCCGGTAGTTAAGGACTTCGTGAGATAACTTTCTTAAGATAACTATCGAAATCCACGTGGGATGAGCCGCAGGAATTGCTAGTCTTACATAACCACTGCAATTGAAAATATTGACAGAAGATTGAGTGGCGATAATAATGACAATTAAGTACAAGAAACTAATAATTGAGTCTAAATTTATGATACCCGTATATTTGGGCTAAGATACTGTATAAAACAAATAACCGTGGTTTATGTATTTATTTGTACACAATTTATTAAATATCTGGTTTTACCGAGCTTGGCTCAATTTTTTTTTGGTTTGACGGTTTTCTGTAAATGAAACCTAGTCAGATCTATTTATCGCCCCCAAAACCTCCTGCATACTAAATTTCATGAAAATCGTTTATGTTAATCGGAAAAGTTTTTATTCACTGAGCAAACTGTAACCATGAATTCAGCATATCATTCTAGACCCCCCAGCGCAGAAATCGTCAGTTAAACAAAAAAAATCAGCTGTTCCATACATTTTGACCGCGTAGGTATTGCACTTTTATAATTATGTAACAGCAGATTTTTCTTTGAATAACCGACGAAAAATTTCTGCGTTGCGGAAAAAGCTTTTCCTGTATATATACAAGAATTGCTCGTTAAAGGTATATAGATAAACTATTTTCTTGAAAACAAAATTGAATTTTAGCGCCAAAATACTTAGTGAATTATGGTAGAACTTTGTCTTTTGTAGTTAGTAACATTGTAGGCGTCGGTCGGTAAATGTCAAACGGACATGCAAATGGCCATTAGACTAAAGTCTGAAAGATAGCTGGATGTGGTGATTTTTCTCCGCTCTTCGTTTTCTCAATTATTACAGTGTTATTATACATCCGAATTAAATAAATATCAAACATTTTGCTGAGCTTAATTCAGTATGTCGGGTAAAGTGTTCGAGGCGCAGGAGCACTGCAAGGCAGCTGAGAAAGCGTAAGTGGAAATTCATTCCTCCTACTTTTTTAAATTAGTAATGGTGCTGTTATTTTGTTAAAACTCAGCTTCATTTTTTTGTAAATTCAAGTATTAGTATCAATCACTTGCACAGACAGTCAGATATCAGTGCAATGTTCCTTTTCTTTGATATGATATTGTCTGCTTGATTTGCTTTTAGTAATAGAGTTAAAAACAATTTTATAGCAATCATGTAGGTCTGGCTTCTTTTATATTGTAGATTGGTTACTAAAATTACATTGTCTTCTTTTGCATTGAATTTAATTAATCATTTTGTAAAGAGATTAATGTAAATATTTTCTTTGTGTCTGGGATGATGTAGAACGAGATGTAATGACCAAATTAGACAAAATTACTGATTATAGTGATTGCCATAGCCTACTGTTATATTGGGATGCCTAATATTGAGAATTTCGATACAGACAATGTAATAAAACTTTATTCCTCGGAGCAAAAGGCCGAGATATATGAAACGTTTCATTAAGTCAAAAAGTCTCGAAGCATTTTTTTCAAATAAACCATTTACTGAATTAAGTATTAAGGAGTTGTAGTGTTGTCAATATGAAGCTAGTTGCCCATTTCATAGCATAGTAGGAAACTATGGAGTAGAACGGGTATTTATGTAAGAACAAGAAATATGTGCATGTTAAAAGCTGCCAGAAACGTTCTGCTGGTAACATTTTAACATTAAGATAGTTGACCAGCATAAATAGTTGGTGTTACGGTTCCGTGCCCGAAAGGTAACCAACAGAACCCTATTACTAAGACCCCACTATCCGTCCGTCTGTCTGTCTGTAAGCGGGCTGTATCTTATGATCCGTAATAGGTAGACAGTTCCAATTTTAATAGAATGTGTATTTCTGTTGCTGTTATAACAGCAAGAAATAAAAGCAAAGTAAAAATTTAAGGGGGTCTTCATACAAGGAACATATTTTTCGGCGTTTTTTGCCCTGGGTACGGAACCTTTCTTGTGCGAATCTGACTCACACTTGGCCGGTTTTTAGGTATCACTAATTGAAATGTTTAGACTTTTACGGTTTACACACAGCACTAGAATTATTAGCAAAATCATCATCTACAGAGGCTTATCCTAACTATGTTGGGGTTGGCGTACAGTCTAACTAGATGTACATGTATTAAAATGAAATCGCAATACAAAGAGACAATTCAAAAGATATTAAATATTTTTCTTTCTTTTTGGAAATCAAATTTTATTAATTTTTCAGATACATTGCAAACTATAATTTTGTATAATTTAGAAGCATTTTGTTTAAAATTTGTAAATGTGAGTACAATGCATCCGTATAATAATTATGTTGTTATGATGTACGTTGACTTGAAAAAGCGTGGCAGTTGAGAGTATGTCATGCTCACTTAAAAGTCTTGCTGATGGTGGCGTGTGTGTTGGATCATTCGGTTCCCTACAAAATGGTTGAGCTGGATGGTGCTGATCCACGCGTCAAGTTCGTGAACGGGCGCCGTCGGTTGAGACTGGTCATCTCCTAACTTCCATGGCTAATTTTAAATCTTATATTTAGAATTGTTTTTTTTTTTACATTGTTCTCACATATAGAAGCAACAAGAATAATGTTCCCAAGTTTTTGTAAAACTTAACATGATTAAAAAGAGTGTCCATGGAGTTTCTTGCCCGTTCTTCTCCATAGAGATCTACGTTTTGGAATGGGCAACTAGCTTCAACTTTCTGACAATTCAAAAGTGCCTGAAAATGGTTTAATTGAAATAAATGCTTTGAGTTTGAGTTTGAAAAAGAAAACAAGGTGCACAACTGGAAATTTTGAATGACAGTCATTAAATAATGAAATAACTGAAAGGGACTGGTTGATTTATAATTAAGAACATAATAATACAACATAGATCAGTGTTTGTAGCGATGTCATCCATTGATCAATAGGAAGGATAAAACATAATCGGTTAGTCCATGAAAACATCACAAAAAAAACAATATTGTAATACAGTATCAACTAATACGGGGGTATTCTGACAGTTACCGGCAGCCTTATATATTGTAATGTCAACAGTATACTTAGGTAACAAATTATGCGCCTACAAATAAATACATCTTTAAATAAATATGTGTAGCAAAAAGTTTGACCCCTTTTTACTAAAATTATGTAGGCGAAGGAGAATGGAATTTGACACAGTTAAAGTTTATATGGAGAAAGAGAGGAGAAAGCTAATATTTTTATATCATAATGAATGAATAAGAAATACATTATGTTTTAAATGAATTATGGCCGAATTTCGACCACTGGGCGACCACTAGTAAATATTAAAACATGAAAGGTAGACGTGAAATAAATGAAGAAACATGACAAAAGGAGAAATACTTGCTTCAACATTGAACACAGAGACTCTGATGATATCATAGCATAAACTGGCTATCTCTAGCATATCTATTCATTGGACCGTTAGGGCGTTTTGAACTGGACTGCCCTTTTTTTCGGTTCTTCCCGGTGTCCTCGAAATGATCCTGGGGACGCAAAAATGTCCCATTTTCAGAAACCACGCGATAATTGACGTGCCGGATAAATTGTGGATGTCTGAAAAATTCTAGATACAGTTTCCGATCCTTATAGCGATCTTGATCATCACCAGCTGCACACTTTATTCTCCTGAAAAAATATATAAAGATTACTGAGAATATAATTGATAATTTTTTCCCTTTCAAATATGTAATAAATAATTTTCATAAAATAAAAAAATAAATGTGCTGAGATGTAGGCTGGTATTCTCTGAATTGAGTTTCCTTTGTGAATCGGCCCATTGGATAAATTAACAAAAATCTTGTTTTGAGTAAAAAACTAAATGGTCACTTTATATCTGAATGAACAACAGGAATATTTGATGTTGAAAACTAGCAATAAATAAAACAAACTGTTTAGTGTACAAGAGAGGAAAATCTTCAGTCTCAGGGAAATATTAGTAATTTAAAAAACTCAAAATCAACATCAAGAAACATTAATTATCAAAAAGGTGGCCAGACGGCCGCGGGGGCGGCTCAGTCCCAACCCCAGCGCGTTGCACTGGCGCGGGGGGAGAGGTGGGGTGTAATGCAATCGATCGAATCCAATTATGAGTCCGGACGAAATTTCAGACATGGTGGCCATATCCGATCAACTTGGATTAAATCGCGACGTATGGCAAACATAGCCTAACCTGACCTAACAGAATGGAGTCTGCCAAAACAGACATTCGATGGATAGGACTATCATTACAATGGCTTTTCGGCGAAACGGACGCTCGGTCTAATGGCTATTCGAAATTGTGTTATATCGATGCTATGGAATTTCGGCAATTCGTACGTTCGATCTTGATGACTTCGTGGAATTGGCAAACGGGCATTGTTGTCCATAAATATAAAACTACTATACTCCACCAGAATGGAGCCTGCCAAAAAAAAGAACAAAAAGGTAGAATATATATATGATTCATCATCTGCCTAGCATTTTCCCAACTGTGTTGGGGTCAGCTTCCAGTCAAACCGGATGCAGCTGAATACTAGTATTTTACATGGAGTGACTGCCTATATGTCCTCCACAACCCAGAATATAGATTAAATGCCCCCCTTCCTTCCTGTCTAAATAACCCTTCCTCGGCAGTCGGGTAAAAATGGAGTTATTTTCGATTGTTATTATTTTAAACATAAATGTTACCTTCGGGGAAATCAATCATTGATTTCCAATACAATCTACTCAAGTGGCATATTTGTTTTGGTATTAGTTATGAATACATCTAGTTATCATAAATTAAAGATTCTTCTTTCATCTTAAGTAGTTTTTATGAACTAGCTCACTGCTCATGTACACAATTACTGTGATTCCTTCAATTTCCGTCGGAATATAAATATAAGAGCTTAGTGGTGGCCTAGTGAAATCGGCCGCGACTTATCTATTTGTAGGTCGTAGGTTCGAACCCTGACAGGCGCTTTACTTTGAATAAATTATTTTCATCACCACTGCTCTCAAAACGGTGAAGCGAAACATCGTGACCAACCCGCACTGCGGCCGCGTGGTGGATTATGGCCCACTCCCTCTCAAAGAGAGCAGGCCTGTGTCCCAGCAGAGGGAAAATTATAGGTTGCTTATGTAAATAAATATAAGTAATATGAAATTCAAAGAGCTAATAAAAGTATCAATTTCAGCTGCAACACTTGCTCGATAATAAATAACTTTTTTTTAGCGACCTTAGTCAGCTTCAGTTGTCCGAAAATATTGCTTCTTATGAATAAATACTTTTTTACCCTATGTGGATTCATTATTTAAAAGGATTTTAGAAGAGTTCATTATTCATTACTTTCAATTATATAAATACAGTTTAGGAAAATATTCTCGGTAAACGATAAGTGATTTTTATTTCTGTAAGTAGGTTTGAATAAAAACACTTTTACGCGTCAATCATATTTTTAAAACTTAATGAGGGCGGCGTTTCCTCACTGATTACTCTGAGAAGAACGGCTGACACAAACTAAGTCTCTTTTGCAGTCCAGACATAATCTTGGTCAGATCATGTGATGACGATGTAGATTGGTGTCTGAAATGGTGTTTTGAGGAAAGAACCACACAGATTGAGTACACCTGTCCAGTCAGTGCACGCATTTGTCAGTAATAATGCAGCTCAACTCAGAACATAAGGGGGTCGCTTTAGACTGAGAACAGTCACTGATAAACTGACAAAATAATGCGCTGCTTGCTTGCTTGGTTTTCCTTTTATATTGGGTATGCCCAATCTAATCGTTGCCGCGCCGGTACCGCATTGATGCCGAGTTAATTAGTAAAGCAACAATCATAGTTCAGTAAAGCAGCGAAACTGCGAAACTGTCAGCGAAACTGTCGAAGACGTCAGCTTATCAGCTTAATTTATTAACGCAGACAGAATCAAATTCATAGACGTAAAAGACAATTTTGGGTATTTTGGGTTTTAACCTGTCCGTAAAGAAGACGATGGTGAATTTAACGAGCTTATTAAAGAAATAAGAAACTATGAATCACGTTTTTTTAAGTGACAAGCTTTTTCAAACCATAAGAAATTATGAAGCATTTATTTTAAATTTCTCAATGTGTGTAACAGCTTTTGTAAAGTTTTAGCAGTTGCGTTAGCAATGCTTGATTGAACTGTGATCGTGGCTTTATTTTTAAAACACTGCATCAATGCGGTTTACACGGTTCCGGATCCGCTGATTGCGCCGCGGCGGCGCGGGCGGCGTACGTATGTGCGATTTTCATTCTTATACACAAGACGTGTCAAACATGCGGCCCTTCACGCAACTGTTTGCAGCCCGATCCAATTTAAAGGCCTGTTGATGCGGCTCGCGTTTTCACTAAAATATATCAAAAATCTCGCGCTGGATGTTGGAACGGATAGATGTCATAGAAATTCAATGTCAGGCAAAAGTTTGACAGTGTTTTTGCACTCGACAAAATATGTCAAATTTCTGGGAAAACATTATCTATTAAATGTTCTATTTATTGTAAAATAACTATGCAAACGATTTATTTTTTCTTTATATTTGGGTTTTGCGGTGCACTGATTCTGCGGTCCTTACGCGTTAGGCACCAGGGACTTTGAATTTGACATGCCTATAAATGATATATAAAATCATGCGATCCGGCTCCGGTGCGGCTCTGGCGTCACGTACATGAAGCCTGTCTTCCGTCTCAGTTGATGAAGCTGTGCGCTGTCTTTTATTTTTCTTTGTGTCATGCTTCATGCAAATGTATTTAGTTTGTCCCTTCTTTCTGCTCATGGAATTGTTTTGTTCAAGTATCAAATAGATGATGGATGGCCATTGAAATGCCTGATTAATATAGGGTTCAAATTTCGAACATAAAAATCACGCCTCTGTTACTTGAAGGGGTAGGCAGAGATTACCACATTTCGCCAGTTATGGTAAATAAAATACCTACTCATGTAACTCTGGGCGAACTTATTACCATCAAATGCGCACATAATTTTCGACTAGCTTTTGCCAGGCCGAAAACTATCCCACGGGAACATACTACCGGGATAAAAAGAGTCCTTTGTTAATCCAGGTTATAAACTACCTGTGTGCCAATCCAGACTAGAAGCTACTGAGATATTCCTATTAATATTTCGGCCGAACTAGGGTCTAACCCAGGAATTCGCGCTCCGTAGTAACGAGACAGTATTATTTAAAATACATAAACCCTTGCACAGTCAGTCCGGTACAAACAACGCATATGCAAAAACGAATACGCTTTTGAATATGCGTTGTTTGTACCGGACATTTTGAATAAGGGTGCTTTCAACGCAATAAGGGATGCTTTGTTTGTTTTATGTTGCGCTAAGTTACTGCTTTGCGGATTGTTTGCTATATTTTTATGTATATCGTAAAATTCGAATTGTAAATTTCAAAACGTGTTTATATTTACATACTTTATAAACACAATACCGAAATTTCAAAATTGAATTTTATATAACAAAATAATGTTATTAAAGATTTTTTTTTTACAAGAAGTTAATATGACCAACGAGATTCCATTTTTTTTTTCATTGCAATGCATAGGTATGCGGGGCGCGCCATCTTTATAGCGTTGCAAAACTATTCCTAACTCTTTTAACTTTGATCTTTTATTTAGTAGGTTCAATCCCAATATTATGAGAGTAGATAAAGTAGTGTATGAAACTGCACATAACTAGGTATTAAGGCTCCAGGGTAGCTCGCGAAATTCAAATTTTCTTTAATTATTTTTGTAATTTGCAGGTCAGTGCCAGCCCGTATGTTGATTAAAATACAATTCACGGTCGAAACACGTATGAATTTACATAATTATAATAATTAAAATAATCAATACAACTTTTTAAGTTCATTTAAATTCAATTGTATGACTATTTCATGCAAAAGTAATTTAATAGAATTTAATGAACTTAGGTTTTGTATTGATGATTTTAATTATTATAATTATGTAAATCAATATTTGTTACGCTCGCGAATCATATTTTGTTCAACATACAGCTTGACACTGAGCTGCACATTGCAAATAAAAGTAAGAAAATTTGAATATCGCGAGCTACCCTGGAGCTACCTTAGAGCACTCGTGTAATATTATTATTATTAATGTCGCCTACGGCTCACCTTAGAGCACTCGTGTCATATTACTATTAATAACGTCGCCTACGGCTCACCTTAGAGCACTCTTGTGATATTACTATTAGTAACGTCGCCTACGGCTCGGTTTTTAAAAACACACTCGTATTTTAATACCCCTCATAATTGAACAGTTTCATAAACTATTATTTTGACATGCTAGCGATGTTGCCAAATCATCAAAGAAACCAACAGACTACCTTAAATGACTTAGGTATCACAACATAACATAGCGCCTGTTTATCCTGAAAGTCATTGATAAATTTTATGTATACAATGATATGAATATATACTTTGTTAACTGTTTTATTGTTTTAATTATTGTGAATGTGAAGACAGGGCCATATTTTTTTGTTATTTTTGTTTTATTTCTTTCTCAGTTAGTTGTAATCATGTTCTGGCAGTTTGAGTAATTAATGCGGCGTACCCAAATGTCCTTTCTTTGATATTGTTTGTCGAATCGTTAAGTTCCTAAAGTTCTGTGTTGAGCAGCTCAATTAGTGACAAATACGTTTACTGACTGTACGGGTTCACTCAATCTGTGTGGTTCTTTCCTCATAATACTATTTCAGACCCCAATCTACATGGTCTTTACATGATGTGACCAAGATTATGTCTGGACTTTAAAAGAGACCTTTGAGTTTGTTTCGGCCTTTCTTCTCAGAGTAGTCAGATAGGAAACGTCGGCCTCATCTAGTTTAAAAAATATGATTGACGTGTAAAAGTGTTTGTACAAAGTTACTTACAGAAATAAAATCATTTATCAAAGGTATGGGGCAGGGGTGTGCCCACAGTATAATATCTACATTAAATTTGGACATTTAGGTTTAAGTCCTATGTATTAGGGGACGGGTTGGGTTTGGATCGAATAATCGATTTTCCCACCCCTACGCGACATAGGCTCGTGGTTCGTCGTGGGGTTGCAGACACCAGCCAGTGCTACCTTTTAACTACTGCTCAACCGAGCATAAATCCAAAATCAAAATATTTCATTTCACATAAGCCTGCATGGGCACTTATGAAACGTCAGAAGCTAGGTCCAGGATTCGGACTGCTACTGAGAATTCCCTGACGGAAGAACCCAATAACACGACCTGCGAATCGAACCCAGGTGGACCTCATGTTGAGTAGTAGAGCTTGCGACCAGCAACGCAACTGCTGCTAAGCTTGAATTAAATCTAAAATGTATTAAATTTATAGATTAATTCTACTAAAATATTGTAAATATGAAAGTTGTGAAGATGTTTGGATGTTTGTTACTCAATCACGCAAATACGGCTGAACGGATTTGGATGAAATTTGGCGCACATAATTATAGATTATAACCTAGATTAACACAGGATACTTTTTATCCCGGTAGTACGTTCCCGTGGAATAATTTCCGAACTGCACGCGGGCGGAAGCTAGTAACAAAATAAATTAATTCAAAAATTCGAAACGAGTTTGGTTCCTATTACCTGTACGATGTTGGATTCCATTACCCCACACGACGTCACGCAAAAATTAATAATTAAGACGCTTCTAGAATTATGCTATATTTTATTCGTTTTAGAATCATTTCACGTAGTTTTGTAGTTCTTTTGATTTAGTTATTATTTTAATAGCTTTGCGTTTGATCACTGTGTTGATGAAATATCATATGTGATGGTATCTAATGCAGATGTCTTTGACAGGCTGAAGACAACTGTCTTCCGTTGGAAGCCGGACTATGATTCGGCAGCTGACGAGTATACGTATGCGGGTAAGTCTTTTGAGTAGCAAATTAATTCCCCTTTGGCGCAGTCCAGAGTTACGATCTGTCATTCTTTTTAGTATCATTGACAGTGAGTGATTGCGTGCATAGTCCACCTCGCAATTGTTTCTTAACAGTATAGCCTTTAATAGCAATATTAAAAATCAATATATTTTAACACAATCATGGTCGAAATTCGACCATAATTCATTTAATTTTTTATTTCGAACTAATGCATTATATCTTTTTTTAGCTTTAACAAATGCATTATTCCATCCCATCTCTTCCCATGGGTGTCGTAGGACGCGACTAAGGGACTTACTAGAGAATGGACAGCAGCGTTCTCTATTAATTTTACCACCATACTGCGATCGCCAACCCGCTTGCCAAACGTGGCGATTATGGCAAACCCCCCCCCAAATTGGGGGAGGCCTATGTCCAGCAGTGGACGTCTTTGGCAAAAATGATGATGATGACACAGAAGAAGAGACCTTGTCGTTTTATGTCGTGCAAGCGACATTCACCCTAGGTCTGCGAAGCACTTATGAGATCGATTTTACAATTATTAATCCTTCTTTTCTTTATTAAAATCCAGTTTCTACATAACTGATATTTTTTGCAGCACAATGCTACCGCATCGCCAGAGATCTGCCGAACTCCAAGGAATGCCATCTGAAGGCGTCGGAGTGCTTCAAGAAGAACAATTCGTTTTTCCACGCAGCTAAATCTCTGGAAAACGCTATGATTGTCAGTAAAGAAATTGCTTCTCCTGATGAGGTAAGTCATTCCCATTTTCTGTCTAGAATCAATGGCCTTCGCTGAGGACGTGGATTATTCTGGTAAGTGGCACAGCTGGCACACTTATCTCTTTCTGCTGGTAACTTCCATGAGGTCTTTGATCATCAAAAAGGATGTATGGCCTTCGTTGAGGACGTAGATTATACTGGTAAGAGTAACACTCTTCTCTTGATCACTTCCACAAGTACCCCGATAGGGAAAAACGGCTTGATTTTCTACTGTTTTACAGTTTCTATCTTAAAGCCATCTTAATTCTCTCAAACATTCCGTCATTCAACAACGTTATTAATCAAGTCGAAATCTCAGTTTAGCAACTTGTCAAATATGTACGGAATTTAGAGTCGTTTTGTCAGATTAAGACATTAGAATGTTCTTAAAAATATGGGAACTACCCCCACGATCTGGAGATTATTTGTAGGTGCAGAAAAGAGGCATGGATTCTGACATTCTCCTTGAAAGTAGATGCGCTAATGTAGCTCGCGAAATTCAAATTTTCACAATTTTTTTTTTGTAATCTGCAGGTCAGCGTCGAATTGTATGTTGGAACAAAATATGATTCGTAACCGCAACACTTACGTATTTACATCATTATAATACGTCTCTCTAAGGTCATTTAATCCAATTGAATGTTTTTTTCATGAAATATACATTTACTGGGATTAAATGAACTTGAGGGTTGGACTTGATGATTTTAATTCTATAAATCAATATTTGTTACGGTCGCCGATCATATTTTAATCATCATACAACCTTAAAACTGCATAAAAAAAAAACGGGGAAAATATTGAAGAGTTTCGCAGGCATACCTCGCGATCAACTTAAAAAGAAAAACTTTAAACGAGCAATTCTTGTATATATAATCTGAATCTCGGAATCAACTCTAAAGATTTTCTTGAAATTTTGTATGCAGGGGGTTTCGGGGGCAATAAATCGATCTAGCTAGGTTTCATTTATAGAACACGTTAAGGTGAATGCGCAGTGGTAGAGCGCGAAATTCAAATTTTGTTACGTTTTTTGCAATTTTCAGGTGAGTGTCAGCTTGTTACTTGATCAAAATATGATTTGCGACTATAACATGTACGTATTTACAGATTTATAATCATTAGAATCAATAATACATCTTTCTAAGTTAGATTTGTTCCATAAGAACAAATTTCTTATGGAAAAGTGCTTGTGGAAGAAATCTAACTTATAAGAGATATATTAGACATTCTAATGACTAAATTCTGTAAACACGTACCTGTTATATTCGCAAATCACATTTTGATCAGGATACAACCTGATACTGACCTGAAAATGGCAAAAACGTAAGAAAATTTGAATTTCGCGGTCTACCACTGCGCATTCACCTTAAACCAAAAAAAAAAACCGAGCAAAGCTCGGTAATACCAGATATCCTTACTTTTAATATTATAAATGCGAAAGTAACTCTGTCTGACTGTCTGTCTGTCGCGCGCTTTCACGCCAAAACTACTGCACCGATTTAAATGAAATTTGGTACACAAATAGTCTAGAGCCTGAGGAAGAACATAGGCTAGCTTTTTATTGCGAAAAACGGGTTGTAAGAGGTTGAAAGGGGGGGATGAAAAGTTGTATGGTTTATGTCTACTCCAGCACCTATATTTAGCTAGCTTTGAATAGATCAGCTTCTAGTTGACCAAAATCGATCGTTGACGACCAATCCACATACAAAGTTTTAGTGTTTTTTATTTTATTTTGTTTTTTATAATTTTTTCCTTTTGTAAATCTTAATTTATTTTATGACTCTTAAGATGTGAAAGTCTGGAACAAATGTCTTCAATGCAGCTATCTTCGTGTCTTTTGTAATGCTTTATCTAAAATTGTTCCTAATAAACTTTTAATTATTTAATCCAGTGTGGCTTCTGACTCTGTATTGGAATACTGGATCAACGCCTTTGGCCTTTGATTACCAACCGCCAGATAGTTTTCCATATACATATACAAACCTTGTTTTAGTGTATGCGAAACGCGAAACACGTGTCTAGTATTTTTATGTAAAGAAACGGATGTAAAAAGAGTCAAAACTGTATCATGAAAAATCACAAAGTTATAAATAAGCTTTTAATGATACCTAGTTGTCTACACAAACATGGTCACCACGCGGTACCAATCGCCGTCCAGCGTCGTATTGTGCTCATTGATAATAATTAGACAGTTGGTACCTAACCGTACGGCGATTGTATTGTAATTAACTGGTGATAACATTTTCCATCACACTTGCAAAACTTTTTTGGGAAGAAATATAACATGGTGTAAAAATTATTACAATCGATTACTTATTCTGAACAAACTATATTCAGGTTTCGCATATTAAAAAGTATGTTGTGTATAAGACAGTTATTGAATTTATCTAAATACTCGGTAAACTGTTATACCCGAAAGGAACGAAGTCCGCAACGAAGTTTGCTACAATTCGGCATAATCTCTCCGAAAATAACAATTTTCTGTACGCGAGACATAGATCTAAGCGCTGCTACTTACTACCTGTGGCTTTTTGATTTTGTTCGCTTAGTATGTCCATCTTTTTATTTTTAAGTATATTTAAATGTCTTTCGGTGTTAAGGCCCATAGTATCCTCATCTCCCGTTTGTATGCTAAAGCACGACTGCCGCCCGCGCAGGGCCCCTCTGAGCCTTTATCTCAAAATGGGGATATTCCTTTGACTAATTTACAATTGTGCTTCGGCGATTCTGTGGTACCACTAACTATCAATTTTTCAGTGTATTTTTTTTCCAAATAACGAAGCCGTTTAGTAGGAGTATGGAATAGAAGCCAAAATATTGCGTGTTGGAAAATATTTTTTACAGCAAAAGTATTAACCATACAAAAAAAGTACTTCGGGCAAAATGATCTATATGAATCTATAGCAAAATCATATATTTTTCAAATCTTCAAGACAAGCCGTTAATGAGCAGTACGGTTCATAAAGTGACCGTGTTACGCTACCAAAAGGGACGTAGGCCCTTAAGGCGCGGTAAGAAACTTTTTTTTGTTGGTATTTTACAATAGCGCGTCGCGGCAACAAATAAGATTTCAAAATAGCGATGCGTTTGATGTGAGTTGAAACGAATGACCACCAAATTAAAAATAAAATTCAATTTTTTATTTAACTTAAAAATAAATGCACAGCTCAGCGGAATATTTTTTAGGTTTTTTTAGTTGATTGAATTCCGTTTATTATCATTATATAAAATATAATTTTTATTAATGCTCAAAAAATAAGCGGCAAAAATTCCTTTTTTTTCAGCGCTGTTGTATGATTGTTTTATCATGGTACTATTTTATTTTTATGCAAAATTTCGGAATACGCCTTTTGTTTTGAACACTTGACAATACACTGATTTTTTTTCTGGCTTATATGTACCAATACGCCAAATTGTGCGACAAAAACTGAGGGTTCTACGGTGTCCTTCGTTTGGGCAGCGTCTTAATAAAATCAATAGATGATGTAATTTTTTTTAAACTGAGGATAGCCATGAAATTATCCATGTTTTTTTCTGCTATGTTTATTTTCCTTGACATTACTATTTCAACTAAAAATTTTGTCAACTGGAAACTAAAAATATTTCAATCGATCATTTTAACGTTTTACACTACTCAAACCTTGTTCAATCGTTAATTCAACGAATTACTTTAGTTTAAGTAATTAGTCGTCAATCAAACAAAATTTTGGCCATGTCTGATGTCAATGTATAGTGTATACCTATCTATGTTCAATTTATTTGATTGAACCCCGTTGTGCGTTTTCCCCTTCCGGTACCATCGATCGATCTCCTGTCTGCACCCCTGTGCACCACCTCATGTATGTACCATCTCACCACCTCCCTAGGTGGTGAGGTGGTACATACATAATGACATCCATAACCCTACACAGGAACTACGCATTGCACCTGACGTATCTATTAAAATATAATATATAAGGTGTATTCATACACGAAATACATCTAGTAGTATTTTAAAATTCAGTTATTAGTTTAGAATAGGTAATATCCTATTTAATATTATAAATGTGAAAGTTTGGATGTTTGTTACTCAATCACGCAAAAACCGCCGAACGTATTAGGATAAACTTTGGCACACAGATAGTTTATAACCTGGATTAACATAATAGTACTACGCTGTCAAGAAAGTATCGGGAAAGGATCAATAATACAGAAAAATGTTAGTTATTCATCCAAATTTATTGTATCGCGTTCAAAGTATGCTCCTTCAGAAACGATACACTTACGCCAACGAATAATCCAATCATCAAAACATTTTTAAACGCTTTTTCCGAAATTGAGTTCAGTTCTCGCCGCGAATTCTCCTTTATGTCTTCTACCGAATGAAAACGGGTGCCACGAAGTGGTAATTTGAGTGTAGGAAAAAGAAAGAAATCGGCTGGAGCTATATCTGGCGAATAAGGTGGATGCTCGATGGTATTTATTGAGTTTTGGTTAAAAATTCGTTCAGAATGATGGCCTTGTGCGAAGGCGTATTATCGTGGTGCAAATTCCAAGAATTTTCTTTCCACAAATCTGGCCCGTTTCGCCGAATTTGCTCTCTTAAACGCCTCATAACTCTCAAATAATATTTTTTATTAACCGTTTGACCTTCCGGCAAGAATTCCGAGTGCACAACACCGTGATAGTCAAAGAAAACAGTCAACATGACTTTGAATTTAGATCGACTTTGGCGTGGTCTTTTCGGTTTCGGTTCAGTTGGAAGGCGCCACTCCGAAGCTTGTTGACTAGTTTGCATGTCAAATTCGTAAACCCATGTCTCATCACCAGTAACAATGCGTTTCATCAATGTTGGGTGGGAATTGACTCGTTCTAGCATGTCCTCAGCCAGCGACTCTTATGCGATAGAGTTTTTGGAGAAAAATCTGGTTTAGCCGAGCGGCAACATGTTTCATACCCAATTAATTATTTAAAATGGTACGGATTGACTCGTAAAACACAGAAAGTTCAGCGGCTATATCTATCAAACTTGAATAAGGATTTTCAGTCACTATTTCCTTCACTTTTGCGATGTTAACTTCACTTGAAGACGTTGATGGCCTACCAGAGCGAGACAAATCTTTCATCACATCTCGACCGCTTTTGAACGCTTTGGACCACGCATAAGCACGTGTGTTTGATAAAGTCGATTTAAGCCTTCTTTAAAAAATTTTAGGGACTTCGAACACGAAATTCCATTGGCGATGCAAAATTTAAGACTAACTCTTTGTTCGATGTTACAAGCTAGATATGATCTAACTAAAAACAGCACTGTATTTAAACTAAATAACATAATTATGCAACTCAAACTCCACGCCAAAAGAAAACAGTTGTACCAATCTAACGAACAAAAAAATCGAACTGATCCTCCATTCCCGATACTTTTTTGACTGAATGTATACTTTTCGTCCCGATAATGCGTTACCGTGGGATAATTTTTGACCTCTACGCGGACTGGGCCGCTTACAAAAGCTAGTTATAAAATAAATTAATTCAATCTAGAAACAGACGGACGCCCTGTATGTGAAGTTCATTAGTGATGAATGGCGTTACCTAGCATCATATAATATACACTGATGCGGGGGAACCACCCACGCTGCTAGGCAGCCCGACCTGCGTGGTGTGGGGGCATGCCACCCGCCGGCCATCATACTATTCAATACTCAAGATTAATTGGAAACTGCTGTATCGCGTCTATTTCGGGAATATGCTGTTGGTACATGCAGCACTATTATTTAAATCATAATTTGAAGAACACTATTTAAATCTGTGGGCTTATTGCGTAACACACTAATTTGACAGTATTGACAGTTGAACAATATTCATTGTATTCAAAAGACAAACTTTTCGAACATTTAAAGTAATGGATTAGCGATATCCTTCAAAATTATTCAGATTTAGGGTCCCATCATCATCACCCACAACCCAACTTCACCCACGGCTGGGCATAGGCCGCTGTTTTCTGTGATCCTGATCTGTGATCATGACATGAAATGCTGAGAAGCAGTGTATCAAATAATTTTGTCTAAATCGTTTTTTTGATGATAATCACATATAAGTACCTGTACCGGTGTGGTGTTTGTGGCTATGTAATAATAGCCGCATAGTTCAACGATCAAGTTAAGCTACGCTTGCTGCGGTTGTCCGTGGATGGGTTAATCTTTTTTTTTTTTGTTACCTATTTATTTACAAAATCCACAGCTCTTTAACAATTTCACTTAGGATAAATAAACTAATCTTACAGCCAATTACGGATTTACAATTTAATTTTACATACCAAGACCCCGCCGTACCTCGGAATGTCCCTGTTGTCGGTTGTGGATCTTTATCAGCCGTTACGGTACTCTGACAACCAGTCTTACTAAGGGGTATCGTATTACCCAATAACTGGGTTGTGGAGGTCAGATAGGCAGTCGCTCCGTGTAAAATACTGATATTCAGCTGCATTCGGTTAGACTGGAGGCCGACCCCGACAAAAAGGCTAGGTAGAAACATTCATAAGTCCTTACCTAATATTATATAACGACGACGACGACGTTTTAATATCGACGTCTTTTAGTATTGCGTCGTGGAGAGAGTAATGTTGCGGAAATGAAGTTTCTTTGTGCAGTTTACGTTGAGTGTAGAAAACAATATGATAATTTTAGAAGTCTAAAGTATAATACTGCTGGAACCTAAAATATACAAAGTGTAACAGAATAAATGCAAGATCTGAAAGCAGTTTGTTCCTAATTTACTACTGAATCGATTTCAGTAACTTTTAATGTGGGTATTCTTTTTATATGTGTTTTGCCATACCATACCGCTGATTAAGCCAAAGAAATTTCAATCTTACTTTTAGGCAATAATTTTAAATGCATAAATTAATGCTCCGGTTAACACGTTTTTCTTAATATTAACAGTCAGCATTTAAAAAAAGTTTTGCTCATTTATTATACTTTTAACTCAATACTCTAAATTGGGGTTTATGAGGTCTTTCGTTAATTATGTTACACGTTGTATAGACATTATAGCCGTACCTGTGTCTGTGAAAAAAAATTTTTTCATTAGTACAGGCACCAACCATGTTTAAATATTTTTCTGTAATGTAAATTTTTAATTTGGTAAATTGTAAGTACCTTTTTTTGCTTTTTTATTAAATTATATTTGTCCAGAACTTGTTAGATCGTGTTACAGACTTATTAGGGCTAAAAGAAAGTTTTAAAAAGTTTTACTGTAACTATTAGGACCACTTTATTGAAGTGACGGATGTCACTGAGACAAATTCTTACCTGAATTGTCGAATAAAAAAAAACAAAAAACACTAATTCACGTCAAAAATACTTATGTTTAACAAGAAGATGAGTTGAGTGTTTCCGGTCTTCCTAAAACGGATAAAGATCACAATGATGTCGATTTCAGTTTTGTGTTTAGTAATGTCAATTACTTACCTATTATTGTACAGAATCAAGTTCTCCTAACTTAACAGACAGCTGTGCTGCTGGGGAGTTTGTTGCGCCACTTCTTTTTCCCAGCTAAAGCACTAGGAAGTGGTGAAGAGCGGGCGTTTTGGGGGGACTGTCTTATGTAATTTTGACGTTCAAAAAGTGCTGACTCTCAGCCTAGTTTGAATAAATGACTTTTGATCTTGAATGGGAATAAATGAACCTATAGTGTTGTATTGATAATTATAATTATGTAAAGCCCTATTTGCTACCATCGCGAAATTTAAAAACATATCGTCTTGTAGGTATAGGGTACGTTTGCTAAACCAACCAATCATTTTTGCTTTACCACCCATATTATGTTGAATGTCACTTGTATGTCCGCAAACAAACCAGCACCCTAATTGTGTGATAGAATAATTTTAAAGGTTATTGCTAATCCATTCTTTCATATGCTCGAATAAATCTGTCTGATTAACAACGTAAACAACGCCATGAATGTTGTGGAACTGTCAAAATAAAAGCGATTCTTACTCATAGTTTATTATGCAAGTAGTTAAAACTGATGTGATAGTTGGATAGTTTCAACATTAGAGAAGAATCAATTTACTGGGGGTTATGGTCACAAATGATAAAACGATTACGACCATACAACATTTTTTTGTGAGCATCCCAGGTGACTTTGGTCTCGCTATTTTGTCGTAACATAAAACTTTGTACGTACGGTTTTTCCTCACAAAGAATACAATATTCACTCCTATGAGGAAAAACATAATAATTGAGTAATACGACGGTTTCGCTGGGTTAAAAACTAGAATCTTTACATAGTGTAAAACAAAATCGCTTTTCGTGTTTGTACGCTTAAATCTTTTAAACTACGCAACGGGTTAACCGACACACCGGCCTCCATGCGGGCGAAGCCACTAGCAAAAGTTAGTTAAGTTATAAAATCAAAGTATTAACATAAAATTTAAACACAAATTTAAGATATGGTGTTTTAATAGCCTTTTAAAAGTTGGAAGTGATTTTCATTGTTTAATTACTTTAGGTGTAGAGTTGAGCCCCCTCATTTAAAGACAGTCTTTCTACCGTAGTTTTATAACTTTGTAGGTAGGTACTCGTTATTTAAATTAGAAGCTTTAAGTTCGTGCATCGTTGCACTGATCACAAACACATAAAATTAGCGTCGGACGTGGCATTTAACTCAATAAGTTTACGATTTATAAAATACTTAAAAAAAGTATTTCGTTAGATACAGACTAACTATCTAGTCGACTGGCAAATAATATACTTATTGTACCTAGCTGTAAGTAGTATTTTAAAATACTCATGTCGTCAACATGCTGTTTATCCGTGAACCCGCTAACTGTATTACCTGTACAATACATTAAATATATAATTTTGAATTAAAACAACTGATGCTGCAATCCGAATTTAGTCTTCCAATCACCTTTTCCAAATACAACGAGTAACATAATTAATGCAAGACGTCATATACTCCAATTAGAGTATTGAGCTAAAAGTATCATGCAATCAACAAAACTATTATTTTTAAAGCTAACTGTTACAATTTAGAAAATCTTGTTGACCCTAGCATTACTTTATGCATTTAAAATTTTGAGTGTCATTGCCGTGACATAAGGTTTAATTTTCTTAAGCTCAATCGGTGGTAAGTTAAAAGAAAATACTTATATTAAAGTTACTGAAATCGATTCAGTAGGCTAATTCTGAACAAGCTACTTTCAAGACTTGCGTTAATTCTGTTACACCTTGTATATGTATCTAAAACTACAGAAAGCAGCTATATTAATTAAACACTCATGTTGCACGCATTGAATGAAAATTCTTACAATTAGATTTAGACAAAAATTCCACCGTAATTAGTACTTTGTCTGAAAACCCTTTAAAAATCTCATGTTCACCAAACCTGTTTTTTTTTTTTTTTTTTAAATAGTAATTTTCCTTGCAGATTTACAACTTGGCAGTGGAGTCTGCCAATCTGTACCAGCAGCATGGCTCGGGCGACAGCGGTGCCAGCGTGCTCGACAAGGGAGCTAAGATCATTGAGGGGACCTCTCCGGAACTGTCCGTGAGGCTGTTCCAGCAAGCCGCCGATGTGTCCTCAGTAAGTGTTAGACTTATTCTTTAGATCGTGGAAAGTTACATGTTTGTGCGTCGCAATTTCTCATTAGATTGTTGCAGTATTCATTTTCAGCGTCTCGCAGTGCTCAAGTCGTATAATTTTATTGTTTTTTTTGCCATCCCCTTTTTATTTATACCTACCTACTTGACGTTGATTACTGTTTGCATGATTATTTTGACGTTAGATTATTTTTTTATATTTTGTTTTTTTTTCGTGTGCGTCGTTATTTATTATTTGGCTGAAGTTTTTTTTTTTATTTCGGTGGTACTATTTGTAAGTCAACGCGGTGGTATTAAAAAGATAAGTACATTATTTTGATATTAATAATTATAATAGTTATAAGTCTAGTTTTTAATAGTTCAGTACTTTCTAAAGAAAGTATTGAATTTAGAATAATTTCATTTAAGTTCTGTTCTAAAACTATCTGACGAAAGTGTAAACAAAGATTCAATTCATACGCAATCACTTACTAAAGGGAATAAAATGTAAAAAAACCCGTTTCAGATTCAATTAAGGAATTAGTGACAAGTTCCGAAGAATCTGTATTTAGAAGGTTTCAACTACACTGACAACTTTTTCCGTCAATTTTTGTTTGAACTAGCTTTGGCCCGCGTTTTCCCCCGCGGGGTTGTCGGTAATGTTCTCAAGGGGCTTTTCATCCCAATCCGTTCAGCCGTTAAGGCTAAATTCTGTGATTTTTACTTTGAAAACACTTGACTTTCCATACATCACTTCATCCCCCTTTTCAGCCCTTCGGGAGTGGAATTATCAAAAACGCTGGAAAACGTATATTTCAATCATCAGTCTAAATACAAAGTTTGAAGATCCTAACTTCGAAACCGAACGGACTTCCATAAAAACTTCCACCCCCTATTTAATCCCTTTACGGGAGGAGTTTCCTAAAATCCTTTCTTAGCTGACGTCTCCTACTCATAATCTAACTCTGTGCCAAATTTCATCTTCATATGTCCAGGGGATTTTGAGATTTCGTTATTAATCAGTGAGTGAATGAATGTAAGAATGAGTGAACCTTAGCTTTTAGAAGAAGCAGATTGTCGATTTAATATATGAATTTTACATTTTAGTCAGATTCTTTCGGACAAATTACCTATAAGTAAATACATAATAATCACCGGCCTGATTCAGGGAAACACAAATACGGTTGAAAATTTACAAAATATGGTTCAATTTTAATAACTAGAAATTAAAATGTATTTTCTTATTTAAAATTACAACTATTAAATATTCATACATAATTATAATAAAATAGTAATGAAGTCAAAACCGTCCATCGAATCGAAAATAAAAAAAAATTGGTGCGCGATAATATAGTTTTTTGAATTTTGGTTCGTTTGTCTGGATGTATGTTCTACCGCGGATTGACGCAAAAACGGCATCCACTCAGCATTTTAGCCTGATTATAGTAGTTATAGTACTCTTCCGAAGCCGCGAGCAAAAACTAGTTGAAAACAAGATCAAATTTAGCCTAGTATTTGTGAGTACGATTATTTTATATAAAAGATTTATTGTCTTGATTTTGAGGGTTACGCACCTAAGGGCTGCCAACGGGTACCCTCTTACTAAGACTCCGCTGTCTATCTGGCCGTCAGTCTCAATGCTGTATCTTTTGAACCGTAGAGGTAAACACTTATACAAAAAACTTGTTATAATTCGTAGTGTTATATATTTTACGATGATATAGAACCCTTCATGTGCGAGTTTTACTCTCTCATTTTTTAATAAGGTGTAGATACCATTTAATATCCACCTTTCTTGACTTGTTAAAAATGATGTTATCTATGGGTTCCGTCAGTTTTATACTACGATGAGCCGCTGTTCACCCACATTGAAGGAGCAGATCGTAGAGGTGTTCTATTCGATACTCAATATTTATTTGCATTCCGCAATGCGAACTTAGGTGGTAGTTTTTTTACAAAGATATGGTTATTGTGGACCCTGTCAGGCACAGTATAGTAGCTGAGGAAAAGGCCTATAATCTATTGAATTAGTTGGTATACTAAACAGTAAGTATTTTATTTAAGTTATTATTAAAACAATATAACTTCGTCTATTTAGATATTTCAGGATTTTTATTAGTGCCCGACCGAAAATTGATTTTTAGCCGAAAAGAAAAACAAAGCTTCTGCTTTAGTGTTATTTTCGGCAGAAAATAATAAAAATATGAATGATTGCGCTGTCTACGTGTATGAAGTGATGAAGATGACCGTGTGTAGTAAAAATACTACATTAACCTCGTTTTACAACTTCAAAACAAAAATTGCGTCCGTTTATGTCAGCTGAGTGAAACCACGAGCGGACAAGATTCCGAAATCCCGAAGCTAGCCGAACGTCACCTGATATTGGCGAGCTTTACGAAGTAGGAAGAATGACGTGCGACGATTCATGAACTTTTGCTTTTCGGCTTGGTTTATGGCAGAAATCGAAAACATTTTCGGCCGAATATGGTAGCACACGCAATTTTTTTTTGGAATTTGCAGATCAATATTAGCTTGAATGCTGGTCAATATATTCAGACGCAAATTCTAACAAGATGCATATACAGCATTATTATCAGCATGATCATAATCGCATTTTTTTTTTTGTAATTTGCAGATCAATATTAGGTTGAATGCTGGTCAATATATTCAGACGCAAATTCTAACGAGATGCATATACAGCATTATTATCAGCATGATCATAATTATGTTCCATTCAATTTCACATTACCCTATTGAATGAGTATTTCATGAAATTATGACATTTGAGGCCAATTCTAATTTATATAAATATCATTGTAGCGGTCGCGAATCATATTTTGATCAGCATACAACGTGACACTTACCTGTAAATTGCAAAAAAACTTAAGAACATTTGTAAAGTGCATTAAAAAATCGAATACGAAATGAGAACTGTTCTAACTGTCAATAAAATTCGTAGTATAAAAAATCAGTTTTACGACAATTTATGTATATGCAAAAAATGGTTCTTCACAATACAGGGTGGTAGGGACAGACGCACAACTTGTAACTATGGATTCAGTAAGAAAGAAGAAAGAAAGAAAATACATTTATTTGGCACATAGTAAAAAGGCACGCAATATACAGCAAAATAATAAAAATCAAAAACCTATAAAAAGTGTAAAGTGCGTCAAAGTGTGCCTTCACGGCTGCGCTAAAACGGCCCAGTTCAGGATAAATGCCAGACAACTAGTGCCTGACGCTGAATTCAGTACATGATCCTGGATCTTTCTGGAAATATTGCGTCGGTTGTTACATTTTTTTATTTTGTTCAACGTGTAACGGAAAGGGTATATACATACCAAGGGCACTGCTTCTTTGGATAGTAACAAACGATATTAGAAGGGTTTTATAATCCTCCTCTACATGTTCGGAAGTTATGTGGTATGCTCCATAGGACAATCTACAGTCTAGACAAAATCAAACTGGTTGCTAATTTAAGTGTATAATTCATTATATGTATGACATTGATTTACACTAAGTGATTACTTTAACTCACACACTGACTCATTACTTGTTAATATTATAGGAAAATCGTATACTTACTTTTACAATGTTTGTAAATGTCTGACCACCATGTATCTATCACAGAATTAATTTATCTGTATTGCTTCAATTTGATTCTGTTCACCTAGTTTGGTATGGTAATTTTATTCTGGGTGCATCGTTTTCACATAATCATATACTGAATGTACTATGTTAAACATTGTACTGGAAAAAATTTAAAAGAGTAACGCTGGAGTTTCTTGCCCATTCTACTCCATACGAAACTACATTTTGGAAGGGGCGACTAGAATCAATTCTATTTTAATGTAAATGTTGACGTTCAAAAGTGCCATTTAAGTGCCTATTTGAAATAAATGCTTGGACTTTGACTTTGCGAATTTTTAATACATTCATACCATATAACGAACTGATCAAATTGAAATAAACACATCACTCGGAAGAGATTTATCGTGATATTGGCAAGTAACGTGGAAAGTTATTGACCTACGTAAAGCGGTGACACGTTTGTTATGATTTGAATTGAAGAAACATATGAAACCGAAAATTTGTTATTAATTCTTTAGAGTTCTTTATTTTGAGCTGAAACTATGTAAAGTGATTCTAAACCAGCTGTTATCTTTAGTGCTTAAGGATAGCTATAGGGATTCTGTTACACCCTGTATACTTACAATTTTGTCCGCGTACCCAGCACATTTGTAGGAAACAGTAGATTAAAAAAAAATATAACCGACGAATATTTCCGACGTAGGGTCTAGAATGATGTACTGAATTTAGGGTAACAGGTTGCTTGCCGATGTCTCTGCCACCTGTATTGGTTCTCGAAATATACGCCTATGGAGAGTTGAAGTAAAGCGCTAAGTACCAACTGGACAAAATGTTTACAAAAAATAAATAAAATCATGTTTATTGTTCAAAAATGCAGTTTAATTTCTGATATATCCGTCATTTTAAAACACGATGAGTATATACTAGTAGCCTCAAGAGTTACACAGTCCACCCTTTTGCTTTCCCTCGTCAGTCCTTGGATAGCTGGTGGAATGATAAGTACCCATCCAGATCATTCCAATGAGCACAAACACGATGAGTATATACTAGTAGCTCCCCAAGAGTTACACAATCCACCTTTCTGCTTTCCCTCGTCAGTCCTTGGATAGTAGCTGTGGAACGATTAGGTCCCACCCAGACGATTCCAATGAGCACAAACACGATGAGAGTTTATATTATTTGAGTTTATACTAGTAGCTCACTAAGCCATACTTTCTCTCATGAAATGCTCAAATATATGTACGTGTTAGCCACCGTAAATAATAAAAAAAGAAGTTTTTTACACTTCAGTAACTCTACCATGAGTTTACACAGCCAAATCTCGTTAGCGTCTCCGTGAATTATTTATATGAATATTATACAGCGCTCCTAGCGTTCGCAGAAAGAATAAAAATTTGTACCATGAACAGATTTAGATAGGTGAGAGACGATAGTCACTAACGTGTTTCAGCAGCCGCGAAAAATACGCTTGCGATAGTTGTTACGTAACTCACTAGCATTTTGAGGTGTGCAAAATATGTTTACATTCAAATTATATACGTTTTTGGAGTAAATTAAATTCAAAATAACGTGTGGAAGAGCTTATTAAGCATGGAATTTGTTAGTGGTCGCTGAATTTGGAGATAAACGACGGGACGTGAACGACGTGAATTTCAAGTCAAAGTGAGTATTCATGTTGGATACCCATTGGGAAATATAAATAAAAGAAAGGTAATCAAACTTTACTCATTGTATTTTCTATTTTTGTTAACTAATTTCACTTAATTTGGGTCCAAAACGCTGCTAATCGCACAACGTCAATAACTATACAAATTGAATAGACGACACTCGACAGTGACATATTTATTATGACAAAATAAAAATTCAACAACCACTAAATACCATCACTAGTCCACTAACCGCCAATCTTTCTATTTAGTCGGATAATTTCGGGCTATTGACTGTAATAACATTTTTAGCATAGTGATAGCACTACATTTTGAGCATATGAGCTGTTCTCTCTTCTTATTACTGAGAAAGAAAGAAACAAAACTGGAATGAGAGCTGGCCGACACGATCTATCGAGCTTACCTTAGAGAAAGTCCATAAAAATCTTGGTGCAAGCATTATCGAAATCTATTTGATTCACGTTTAATCACTAGCGAGTTATTTTTCTATAATAACTTATGGTAGACGTACCGATGACAAAAATGCTGGAATAGGTCTCTGTCGGGCCCTCACTGATGGCCCTTCTTCTTTGCCAGTGTTTGTAGTTTGTAATTGAAATTTTCACTTTTTCTGTGTATAGGGTCAATATTGCGAGTCTACCCTGTAGCAGTTTTATTTACGGTACATTACAAATCCTCCAAAACACCAGCAAAATCTGTCGCCGCATGAAGCAGAAGAAGACTGGACTCTTGTAACGAATGTTTCGAACGTCTATCGGGCCCCAAAGAAAACCACAGCGGAATTATGTAAAGTGGTGGGTTCGACCTGATACTGGTTAATAAAATGTGATGGTTTAATTTCTATAATGACTATGTATTTTAGGCGGACAAAATAATGATGGAAACGGACGATTGCGATTCTGTGTTGTCCGAGGAGTATTCTGACTCGGAGGACTCGGACGACACGGACGCCAGTGACGAATCGGAGGGTCCCTACGACATGGAGGCCCCTGACGACACCGAGGCCGAAGAGGACAACGAGCTCCCGAGGGATGCGGGGGCCTCGGAAATCACTGGGGCCCCGATAGATACGGATGACTCAGATGAGATGACTGTCGTCGAAGTCACCGTGCAGGACGACGAGGTACACACTTTCATTGAAAATCCTCGTATTCATTGAAAACTAAGATAAGAAACAGCCGATTAGCTAAATGTCACCTTGAACTTCGCCGTCAAGCATCGTCAATTGTTGCTTGCGGCGAAGTTTGTGAAAGTGAGAACGTTCTGTTAAGGTGAATGCAAAACTTTCTTCAGTTTTTTTTGCAATTTGCAGGTCAGTGTCAGATTGTATGTTGATTAAAATATGATTCGCGACTGTAGCAAATATGGCTTTACAGAATTGTTATCATTAGAATGAAATTTTGAAGTCGTCACTCAAAGGGATTGAATGAACTTGGAGAGTTGTAACACAGGCTGACGAACACTCTTACCTAGAAACCAGACTATATATTTCTGTATGGATAATGTAATGGTAATGGATTTTCGGACATAGGAAAATCCACATACATGAAAAATTCAAAATGCGATATCTCAGCGAAAAAAAAAAGATATTCGAGTAAACTCAACTCAACTTTCAGATGCGATTGATCATTTTTTGGAGGAAAGAGGATCTACCGGGCTACGTAACCTCAAAATGAGCAAAAACGGTGTTTTTTGCTCTTCCAGGTTAGGATATCTCAAAATCCTGACGTGATAGAGCAATTCTGCGGTCAGATTCGGATTCAGCGCTTCAAAATACTTCGGAAATGTATAGTCTGGTATCTGGGTAAATAATTTGTCGGCCTGTGTAATTTTAATGATTATTTATAATTATGGAAAGCCATATTTGTTACGGTCCCGAATCACATTTTAATCAACATACAATCTGACACTGTCCTGCTAATTGAAAAAAGGAAGAAATTTGAATTTCGTGTTCTTCCTTAGCGCATCCACCTTCAGGCAAACGATAGGTAGAGCCCTAGGGATAATTTGTCTGCAGCTTCATAATAATAATTCAAAGACCTATTGGTCGTTTACGAGATCTCTCAGCTTTTCAACGGCCGGCACTTAAATATTCCACGATTATCACGCTCCATTCTTAATAGCAAACGTGACATTATCACAGTAATCCTTCACGGCCCTTGAGGGAAGGAATAATACTAGTTTCTGCTAGTACCCGCCGTGTATATTTCATAGTCAATCAAGTTCGCAAAGCTTGTTAGATGTGTACAGTACATTTATTTTTCAGGCTGAATCTGGCTCCATGATGATGCCGGTAACGTCGATGGAGGAACCTTCTACAACCATCTCCGCTGGTGCTTCATTTGCGCTCGACAATGATGATGGCGATTCTCTAGTTTCGATTTACCAAATTGTAGAGATAGAAGGCGAGAACAACGACCCCGTGGACGAATCCGCCAATCCGTCGGACGTAAGCGCTGACCCCGTGGTTGCAAGCGTCGAGCCCGTGGACGAGAGCGCTGACCTCTCGGACGGGAGCTCCAGCGACTCCTCGTGCGAGGCCGACCCGATTGATGGTAGGAAGCTTTTTGTCTAACCATGTCGTTTCTTGTGTTTTACATTCGTTTTTGTAAAACTTTCTCATATTTCAGTGTTGGCCGATAGGGCAAGAATGAAAGCTCTCACACTCATGAGGGATTATCAAAGAATTCTAAGGATGGAAACTCGTGTCCGGAAGCACTATGACACCGCACTGCGTAATTATGGCAGAATGATTCGCAGGAAGACCATGGAGATAAAGAGGTAAGTAATAATCTCATGATAATTTAAGCAGTTCTTAGGAGGTCAGTAATAATCTCATGATAATTTAAGCAGTTCTTAGGAGGTCAGTAATAATCTCATGATAATTTGAGCAGTTTTAAACAAATCAGTAATAATCTCATGATAATTTAAGCAGTTCTAAGGAGGTCAGTAATAATTTCATGATAATTTGAGCAGTTTTACGCACCGGTCGAACAATCAGGTTAAACTTTGATTGCCGCGGTTGGTCCGTGGATGGGTAACCATCTTTACATACCAAGATCCCGTGCTTCGGAAAACACTAAGCCGTTGATCCCGGCTGTCATGCGTGGGTCTTTGACTGGCGTTACGGGTTGTCGGAGGCCAAAAAGTCTTGACAACCAGTCTTACCAAGGGGTGTCGCGTTACTCTGTAACTGGGTTGTGGATGTCAGATAGGCAGTCGCTCCATGTAAAATACTGGTATCCAGCTGCATCTGGTTACTGGAAGGCGACCCCAACATCTGGGAAAAAGCTAGGCAGATAATGATGATGCTTCACATCACTACTCACCAATTTACCTCGGTCATTATTTTTACACAATTTGATACTTTAACATTCAAATTATTCATTGCTAAAAATCACATCACAATAATGTATGTTAATTATTTAATCTATGATCACTATTTTACTAAAAGTTTTGACTAATGTTGTGTCAATTTGTTACAGATACCGGAAAATGCTCTATGCAATGATATGTTTTATCGAGATGACGGAGGAACTTAACTAAAGACCCAGACATGAATCTCATTATTATATAAGATCATGTTAGATATAAGTCATTTCTCAATTTTTGAGAATCTATTTAACCTGTAAGACTTGAAGAGTCTTTTCATACTAGTCTGGGCAAAGCCCATCATGTAATCAATTGATAATAAACTGTAGTTGTTTTTCGGCCTCAATTCAGTTGTTTCGTTGCCCTCCGGCCCAATTATTTTTCCCGCTTCAAGAGTTAATAATATTATGCGGAGTTGATCTCGCAATTAAAAGTGTCAATTAATCAGTTCTGTACTACAGGTGTCTTAAAACTTTGCGCTTTAGGCTAGTGTAGCGAAAGATCTCTACCTGCAAAAGGACAGAACTGGTATGGTTTGCTTGTACTGCTACTAACTTAGAATAACTAACTGATAAAAAACTTGACCAAAAAAATCTGCTTAATGTGATGCTGCTATTGTTGATCGAAGGCTTAATTAATGCCTCTGTATATATACATAAACTCACGACATTCACGATTCTGGGTAAAGTCTGGTAAGCGTGAAATGTATAAATGATATCAGTCGTGAACATCGTCAATATGGTTACTATGGAAAGCCTGACTTGCTAGGCTATGTAATATCGGTGGGTTGTCAATATCTGAAATGATTTTCGATTTTTGTTTCCAGTATCGGAATTCCGATATTGATATCGAAACTAGGAAATTTTAATAAAAAGTTGAATTTCATTGAAAAAAAAAGCATTTAAAATAAAATCAAATATTGCATTAAAAATATACATGACAAAATCAGCACGCTACAGTTTTATAAATCAATAATTTCTTAATAAGTCCATAAATTTTAAAAAAAGATACTGATAAACTATAGAAAAACTGAAGTGTAATATAAAATCGAATAAAATTAAGAGTTGGTAAAAAGTGAAGAACTACGTCTTCGATAGAGAAAGCTTCGTTTGGTAGAGAGTGCGTTTAAATGACAGACAATGCATCTATTGTTCCGTCTGAAAAAGCTCAACGAATTTTACAAAATAAATGATGTCAAAAAAAATGCGCTCACATTCAACGCCAGTTGGTAAAAAATATCACTACAATTTTTTTTTTACTAATTCCTGTGTTGGATTTTCAATATCGGAATTGAAATACCGGAAAAATCTACTCGAGATCTGATATGCATACCCTAGTACTGTCGTAGACTCTCCAACTTTAAAATGAGCTAACACTACTAAAAATCCCATCACATCGCTTCAAACATAACACGCATCAGCTCACTTAGCTTCGAAAACGTTCATAACATCATCACAGCGTGCGTCGGGTTCGACTGCGGTTGCTGCGCTACAGCCTGATGGACTGATAAGTAGGTAATTAATTATAAGATAACAGCGTTTACAATGCTTTAAGGTTCCTTAGGCGCGTGGCCAAATTCTGAACTAAATCCGCCATCTTGTTTTTTAATAATTTCACAAATGTTTAGAATAAGTTTGCGACGGAATTTTATCGCGCACCGGATTATCAACTCTCGGTGTTGGACCGAATATTGAGAATCAAACAGACTACAGCTTGAGTGATTCACAGCGCGTCGTAAAAACAGGGTTCGATTCTCAATTCTTTGGCGCTAAGCAGTGCGTTGAAGATTCAGTGCGTGAAAAAAATCCGCCGCCATTTTATTACATGCGTACGTGGACTTACCGACCAACGTCATTCGAGCGAAAGATCCTTATAGCAATGTACTATACTCAGTCCACAGTTATTTTACCTCTGACAACGGCAACGCAAAAGCAACCTTTTTGTAACGAAAATAAAGATCACTGATATTGACAGACTTGTTACTTGCAATAAAAGCAACCTTATCCTAACGGTAACAAAGATCACTTTGATTTTGTGTGCGGCATCAGAGGTAAAACAAGTTTGAACGGAGTTTACTAACAATCCTCTTATCACGCCATACAGCAAAACTGTTCCCAAGACCCATCGATCTTAGTGGGATACGACTGCAATCTGTTTATCCATTTTCATAATCACCGTCATCAGCCATCAGCCACCTGGTATTACTAACTGCGTAGTATGCTTTCTTTTAAACTGTTTAAATCAAAATAAAAACTCATTTATTCAAACTAGGCTGAGAGTTAGCACTTTTTGAACGTCAAAATTATATAAGACTCCCCTAATACGCCCGCCTTTCACCACTTCATAGTGGTTTAACTGGGACAAAGAAGTGGCGCAACAAGCTCCCTAACAGCACAGCTGTCTGTTTAGTTAGAAGAACTTGATTGACACAAAACATGACCCTCGTTTCTTTGATCTAACCTTGGCCACCTTTCGGTAACAGCTTTACTCCATCGACCAACTCCGTGTCTAACTAGATGCCCAACTCCACTTGAGGCGCATCGCCCTGTCCCCGACGACGAATTTCGGTGCTACCTACGCACTCGGTCTAGTAGAGTTATGCCAAGCATGGCTCGCTCCATGGCCCTTTGTGCTACTCGTATGCGGTGGACAGTCTCATTTGTGAGCGTCCATGTCATAATCAGCCTGTAATGTTCCCACTGCTGGGACACAGGCCTCCCTTTGAGAGGGAGTGGGCTGTAATGGGGCGTCCATTAATTACGTGAGGCGCTTTATGGGGGGGGGGGGGGGGTCGAGTCGAATCTCACCCAATCTCACGTGGGGGAGAGGGCAAATATCACGTAATTTATATTTTTTCCGCAAAGAAACAATGCAACATTACGAGAAAACCGGGTTAAATTATGTAAAACATGTTTTTTCCGCCAATAAGGCTAAATCCTACAAAATAATATTTATCGCGGTGATGCGAACACCACAATGTAGCACATTGGCTCCTCGACGGTTTTAACTGCCACCGGCCAGCCAAGCCAGCCAAATGCAACACATAAATCCAACGCAAATAAGCACAGATTAACGTTTTTACACTAAAACCACGTATTTGAAATATTTCACGTGATATTGTGGGGAGGGGGAGAGGGTCGAGCCAAATCTCACGACATCTCACCAGAGCGGGGGTGGGGGTCGAAAAAGCGCCAAAATTGCCTCACGTAATTAATGGACGCCCCGTAATCTACCACGCGGGCCCAGTGCGGGTTAGTACTAGATGTCTTCGAATTTGTTTTCACCACCGCTCTGACATCGGTGAAGGAAAACATCCTGAGGAAACCGGCATGTCCCAGGATGAAAAGCAGGCCTCGGGCCATAGATTTTGGTCTTCACTAAAGCCGCCATTTTGTCAAGGTAATTTCTGTGACAATTTCTCAAATGTTATCCAACAGCGTAATATCTTTTTACCACTAAGAATACTTGTTATGATGACGTATGTCAATGTGGATGAACTTTTAAGCTGGGCTGACCTTGCAGTTGTTTATTTTGTACCTACAAACGGGGTCAATGGGGATGATGCAGGCAGGGGTCATCGGGACGAAACGAGAATACGGATTTCAACTTTCAAATAATATAATTTGTTGCCTAAAAGTAATCTAATGTGATAAATTAATCATTTTATTTATCTATGTTGTTTACATATTTCAACATCCAGATTAGGGCGACGCACGCGGCGTTTCCTATCTGACTACTCCGAGATGAAAGGCCGAAACAAACTCAGAAGTCACAATCTCTTTTAAAGTCCAGACAATCTTGGTCAGGTCATGTGAAGGCCACGTAAATTGGTATCTGAAATGGTATTTTGAGAAAACAACCATACAGATCGAGTGTACCTGTCCAGTCAGTGGACGCGTGTTTACTGTATTATAATTAACGATTAAGTGCATTTGGTGGCAACAAACTATATTTTTTCAAAGTTTAAATCCATATCCAAGTTTGGACCCTATTAATTATATAGACTGATATCTTCGTATAGAATAGGAAGGTAACTTGTAAATACATACATGAGCCTGTTATTGTGCCACTGCAAGGCAAAAGCCTCCCTCCTCTCATACAGATAAGGCATATTTAACATCATCACGCTTTTCAATGTTGTGATTGTGTTATCAACTTTGCCTACCTCTTCATGTAACTTGGCATCGGTGCAACACTTTTACTTCACCCATTCTAGGATCATCTGTCAACCATCACGTTATCATTCACTTGAACATAAGCCAAGTTAAATTTGGTACTGGTATTTTATAGTTGGTAAGTATATAACGATCATATAATGAAATCAATTAAGAAACATTAATCACATAACACAAACTTACTATGGAATTAGAGAGGTTATTGCGTAATGCACTAACAATAGGAATGGGCTTCATTTTGACAGTTCAGCGACATCCATTGCGTTATTTACGTTGTTGAGCAGACTAATTTTTCGCACATATGAATCAATGGATCACTACATACCTATTATAAACATTCCCCTCCGCGTCTCTCTGTCTGTCTTCGCGATAAACTCACCCTACTAGACGGGTTTTCATGCGGGTTTGACCAATATACAGAGTAATTTATGAGGAAGGTTTTGTTGTATAATTTGTTAAAGTTTTGTATAAATTGGTTAAAGCGGGCGAAGCCACTGGCAAAAGCTAGAATAAATATCCTTCAGAATGATTCTGATTGGTAAAGTGTTACGCAATCAGGGTGCAGGTCCTCATGTGCTACTGGCTAACTCACGACAAGGAGAATTGTATCTGAAACTAATAATACTTGGAACGGTCTTCGCAATACAGGGTAAATTTTTAACCTGTGCGCAAACTGTAACCGCAGCGCAGAAATTATTCGTCGGTTATACAAAAAAAATATATCTGCTGTTTCATAGAAAAGTGCAATACCTACGCGGTCGAAATGTATGGAACAGCTGATTTTTTTTTTTGTAAAATCGACGCAAAATTTCTGCGCTGGGGGCTAGAATAATATGCTGAATTCATGGTTACAGTTTGCGCACTGGTTAAAAGTATTTCCTGTATACATGTCGAGTGCTAGACTTACAATCTATTATCTAACTCATCTGGCTTTGACTAGAGATCTTGCTGAAGATGGTTGTCACTTAGCCCGAGGGCGTCCTGCATTAAGGGCGAAGCACCAGGGTAGACAGCTAAATTCAAATTATGTTACGTTTTTGCAATTTGTAGGTCAATGTCATGTCGAAAAAAAATGGCTACTGTAAAAAGTATGTATTTACAGAATTAATATCATTGTTTGAACCCTATCCGTGATCTCCGTCTTATTACAAAACGCGAACTAACTTTATTTCTAGCCTAAAGCTCTGAGGCAGTTTTTGCATTTCAAACTTTATTTCGATTTGGGTTAAGTTCTTAATGCAATAATGACAACTTAGCACCAAACTGAGTTGTCAATTTTGTCAAAACCTTGGGAATAAGACGGTCTATGTTTATACAACGTGTAGCATAACTCACGCAAGGCCTCATACACCCCAATTAGAGTTATGGGTAAGCGGTATAATACAATGACCAAAACTTTTTTTTAAAGCTTACTGTTATTATTAAGAAAATCATGTTTACCCTAGAATTACTTTACACATTTCAAATTGAGTCTTATTGCTCTGAAATAAGATTGATTTTTCTTTGGGTCAATCGGCGGTAGGTGTGGCAAACTACATAAATAAAAAAATTAAAACCTATGAAATCGATTCAGTAGTCAATTATGAACAAACTACTTTCAGAACTTGTGCTTATTCCTTGTATAATCCAATTGAATGACTATTTCAACGTAAATTTGAATTTCCCGGGCTTCCATAACGCATCCCCTTTAAACAAGTTTATTTAGTAGGCTTTTCGATCATCTTGAATCATCTTTGCATCAGTCATATTCATTTCTCTTCATCTTCTATTACCGTAACAGGACCAGTATACGCTGACCTCTTGTTCTGTTGAAACTCCTTACCACATTAGGCCAGGCCAAGGTGAAAGGGTAAAATCGACGTTCGCCACATCCAGTGGTACGTCGTACAGAGTGGCGATTAGGTTATTTATTACATTAAAACAGAAATTTCTTAACAAGTTAGCTGTACCTTTGTACTCAATTGTATAAATATGCCGTATCACTATGTATTTACTGTGTGTACATACATAATAAAATAAATCAATCTGCTTACCCTTGCCCCAACTATGTTTGGATCGGCTTCTAGACTAACCGGATATAACCGAATACAAGAAAAAAAAATACATCAATTAGTTCTGCGGTTATTACAAATTGTTATCAGTCTGTTTAAATTGTAAAGTTAACAATTTTAATTAAAAAACTCTATTCTTTAAACAAAATAAATAGCATAAAAATTGGCATGGAATAAACCACCCATGACGCGCGGAGCTATGGTATCAACAATTCAACACAAACTTTATGGTATTTTTATCATAAAGTTTCAAAATTAAGTTTAATGATGTTAAATACTACAATGAAGAAGGTCCTACGAAACTTAACGACCTTATTAACCTTAATATTCATAGTTAAGACAGGACAACATCTGTCGGGTCAGCTAGTGTATAATATGTATAATATAACAAACAACAACAACAATGATCTACAAAAAACCCAAGATACACAATCAGTGTCTCAAAAACGTCCGCATAAATAGGGCATAATAATGCGCAGTTGCTTGGGCACTTTAAATCACGCATTTAAGGTAGAATTTGCAACAAAAAAATGTTTTATCATAAACTATAACTAGTGACGTATAATTGGGGACAGTTTTGAGTGTTACCTTTGTTGGAGACTGTGCATCTTGGGTTTTTTGTATATCAATGGGTTTCAATTAACGTAATTACCACCCTGTACAACCTCTAGTCGCCTAATAAATTAATTAATCTGAATTAACTACACTCACTTCGATAAAAACTAATCTAAAGCTGAAAACTAACTGCTGATACAATACTTAGGGAACGTACCCATACTACGTGACCCATTTTTTTACAATTTTTTATACCCCTCCCCGCCTCGGTGACCACCCGCAATATTTGCCAATACCTACGCCCCTTCCCCTTTAGTTTTCACGTAGTAATTCATAAATATGGTTTTAAGTCACTTTTAGCCAAAATAAAGTTAAAAAAAAAATCATTTGGTTCATATTTGTCTTTATTAAGGGCGCTTTCACATTTTTTCTTGATTTTGAGCGTTTGACTCGAGATTTGATGAGTGATTATAGTTTATATATAGGCAAAAAATAAAAATATGTCCGAGAAAATTTCATTATTTGTCTAGGGAGCGCTCTATGTAAACAAATTTTTGAATTTGTTTACATAAGTCAGTAAAAACCTTGTCTCGGCAAATGATGTTTCGTAAAATGTTACTTTCGGGCATCTTTTGATGCTCTGTTACATGGAACATATAATAGTTTAGTAATTTATAAAAATGTCGGGGGTAGGACTGTAGCTTGTTATTTAGAATGCTCAAATCATTTTTTTATGTTTCATACAATAATACACAAAAAATAATTCCGTAAAACAGAGAGTTAATGATAATTTTTCGTCTGAAATCATATTTTGTTATCTATGTATGTTTAATCGAAATTAAAACAAAAAGTATTTAATAACTAAGGCTCCTAAGTCAACTTGCTTGAAAAAAAGAAACAGTCTATTTAAAAGTAAAATAATATTTTTGAACAATTTTTGAATGCAACGCTATGAATCAGTAATAAACTTCGGGAGGCGCGGGCTTTAGCTATAAGTCCACGCCGGTATGTTCCTGGGCGTCCGAATCATAATGGTTAGCATATCTGAGTAGCATACTTCACTATACACGCACGCACGATCAGCTACCACGCGCCGTTAAATTTACCTAAAACTATATTTAGTTTTAGGTAAATTTAACGGCGCGTGGAAATTGAAATTGAAGTATTCTTCAATTTGTAATAGCCCTCTTAATACAGCGCTTGCCTCGTGACGCCAAGAGTGCGCATATACCTATAATAACAAGTGAAAAACTATTATCAAGAAGAAAAACTTATGTTAAAACATATTGTAACATAAACCTAATACACTGCATTAAACGCTGCGCGTCATATCTAAATATAGCTCGAAAGAGCACGAGATTTCCCTAGAAGGTATTGCTACGTGATGGAAACTCAAGCCCCTCCCCCATCCCCCGGCCCTGTGACCAAGCGTAGTATTTTGAATACCCCCTCAGAACGGGTCGCTTAGTATGGGTATGTTCCCTTATCTGAAGCTGCATACTAAGTTAGCTACTAACTTACCTACAGGGTCAAATTAAATTAGCTAGCAAAACTGCCGATCCGAAGATTACCGCCAACTAATCTTTACCTTCCATGATTACAATTTGAACATGAATGAAATATCCCTCAATTACTAAAAATCTTGTTTTTTACTTTTGTATCGCTTTGATATTAAATGACGGCAACAGATGTTTAGTAGTTGAGATATATCTCATAAGTACAGTACTCGTGGGTAAAGTAGCTCATAAAAAGTAAAGATGCCACAGTTTATCGTATCGATATCTAAACACAATTACTGAATAAAAATGTTTTTTTTTGAGGTCAACGGCCGCTGGTAGTGTTGAAGTATGAACTGAGACAATCTATTTTCACGTGTTTTTATTTTATTTATTTATTTACTATATAAGGTTTTGTTGCCGAAACCAATCACGTCGGCGTCGGTGAAGTCTACACAAAAAAATAATCTTTTAAAACACTACACTAGCCGCGGTCGATGACATCACAAAAAAAAGTCATCAAATTATTTCCTTTTTTTGTCATTAGATATCGATACCGATTACGTCAGCGAAGTTTGGCTAGCTAATTTAATTTGACCTTGTAATGCTAATATGAAGCTAGATACTGCTTGAAACTTACTAACTGGAAGCTCCTGCTTGGTCTAACAAACCTAACATTCGATCATTCAGAGTAATTCTGAGCTTTTTGCTAGCCTGCTGATCTTCGTGCACCAGCCGCATCTTGGAATCGTAAGTATTAACATTAACAGCCGGTCTATTCTGACAGTTAGGTTTCACTACCTCCCTCCCTCTACAGGGTCAAATTAAATTAGCTAGGGGAACTTCAGATGTAATGGGTATCGATATACATATAAACATGATCAAACAAAAAAACTAAATGAGATTTTTCGGGGTCATCCATCAAAAATCAGTATAAAAAATAAGTTTTATTTGTGTCAACTACACAAACGTGATTGGTATCTATATCTTAACATTCATAACACTAGAAAAAAAAAAACTGGCTCAACTCCTACTTCAAGTAACAAAACCAACAACGGTCGCTGACACCAAAAATAAATTACTGTCGTGTATAGACATCATGTCTACAGAGTTTCGCTGGCTAATTTATTTTGACATGGTTATTATAAAGCAAGTTGCTCTTATTTAGAAAGTTTATGTTCTTTAACCCTGCATAAGTGTCTTCTTTTTGACTCGGAGACTCAAGAAGAAGGCACAGGGATATATTGGCCCACTCACTAAGGGTTTCAACCGTCATGTCATTCTACCTGATACTGGGAATCAAATCACTTTACCTAAATTCTCACAGTGAGATTTAATCAGAATAGATCGGCAGGTAAGATACACTAGGGTAATTGCGTAACACTAACAGTAGGAATAGCTTTCATTTTGACAGTTCAACAATATTCATTGCGTTATTTACGTTGTTGAGCCGACAAATTTTTCGAATATATAAAGCAATGGATCAGCAAACTCGTTCTAGAAGATTCAGATTGTGATTAATAATGTGTTACGCAATTTCGGTGTTGGTTCCAAGTTCAGGGTATCATACGCTGAACTTGGCACCTGCAACAAAACATTAACGAACAGAGTCAAATGATTTTTTTAACAGATCTTAAGTAAATAAATATGGAGTACCACAAGGGAGCGTTTTGGGACCATTGTTATTGTTACTTTGTAATAATTATTTACCAGGTTCAATAAACTATGTTCAATTCGTTGTTGATATTGTTGCTCAATAACACTAAAGGTTCTAAGAAAACGAAACAAAGCTGTACAATCTGTAATAAAATGGCTTGCATCTACTAACATCATCATCTGCCTAGCCTTTTCCATATATTTGTAAGTATAACTAAAACAAAATATTTCACAGACGCAAAACAGCGCACATGGCTCTAGTGGATATGTTGAATCGATTTTGATATACGGACGTAGACCAGGTTCTCAAGGACGTAAATATATCGCGACGGGATTTTATCGCGCACTGGATTTTTAACTCTCGGTGTTGAACCGAGGATTGAGAATCCAAAGTAGTGCGCAGAGCGCGTCGAATAAACACATTTTTCGATTTTAAACTCTCTGTGCTAAGCAGTGGTTTGAAGATCCAGTGCACGATAAAATCCCGCCGTGATATGATATGAGGCTATTTAACAGAGAAATTTACTGTACACAATAAATGTGTAAGAGCTAAATGCGGTGTAGGTCCTCTCGAGTCTCGTATAACATAAGCCGTTGACCTTCACCTTGTTGTAATTATTCGATGAGGTAAAGGGGTTTGTAAAGAAGCATAATGGAATCTTTAGATTCAAAAGGTCCCTTTTGAATATGAAGGACATCAATCAGGTTTCGAACATTATGCCCCTAAAAAATAAATAAAAAGATTGTCCACATGTTTATGGATTTTTTATTGTTTTGTGTGTGTTTGCCTTTGACTATAAAATTACAATAAACAGACATTAAGAGATAGGCAACATGAATTTTGATGATTCCGTTTTTTGTAATAAATACAACATACATATTTTTTTTATCATTTATGTGTATTACTCCTTTGAATGTAAAATTACAATTAATAGACGCCAAGAGATCCAACAAAAAATGTACCTATTAGGTTTTTGTAATTAAAAATATGTAATGTTTAATTTAAATGTGATTGACTAATAGAATGAATCTACGCAGATGGATAATAGAAAATTGATTTTATATATTACGCAAGAATGTATAAGTAGTGAGAAAAAATGTTATTTTAAGGTAAACAAAGTTTCTGCCAGATGAATTTATTTTGACATAGATCTTAATTTATTATTATTGATTTTCATTTGGAATAGTGCAGTTACATGATTATTTTTACTTTTGACATTTATTATTGTTTGCTAATAATTTACGAACCCAACATTTATTTTATTTTATTCATTTAAATGAATAATTTAAAAGTGGCAACATGTCTGTTGCTTAATTTTTTCTTGATGTTATTCTGCAATCATTTTATTCTTGTGTATGTACACATGTTTGAACAAATAAACATTTCTTATCTTGTCTTGTCTTAAGGTATAGGTCTTGTAGGTTAGGTCTTGTTATATTAAGGTTGTTTTGTGATGTAAATTAGACCTGTTCTATAGTTATGTAGTGTCTCTTGATATTTATATTAAGTAGCACAACAGTTGTAAATTTTACTAAAATTAGTACCTAAGTAGGTATTATTAATATGAAACTAATTGAAATGCCTTAAACAGGCAAAATATAGACTGTACCATCAACTTTTACAACTTGTAAAACCCGTATTTTCAGCAAAAAAAGAATATATTCTAATAATTATTTTTAGATATGTAATCTGTATACATGGTGGCAGGGACATTGACGCACTTTCTGATACCATCGATTCTGTACATGATACTAAACTTAATACTCGGGGCGCTAAACATTTCCGTCGGTTATTTAAAAAAAAAACAGCTTTGCCATACACTTTTACCACGTAGTAGGTATTGTAGGTAGGTACTTTTCTATGAAATAGCAGATTTTCTTCGTTGATTAACGACGAAAATTGTGCTAATTTCATGGTTTCAGTTTAAGCGTCGATGTCGTTATCGCCCTGTATGGTATATTATTAAGGCATATTGTGTTATGTACTTATGTTATAAACCCTTTGTTAAATAAGAAAAAAAAATAACGTATTTTTCGAACACAACTACGTCTTATAAGTTTTGCTTCTATTTATGTCATAGTTCACTTACAAACCATTGTTTTGCAGTGCCTTGCCTGCTACCATGTTTAGACTATAACCTACAACTATATTATATTGTTTAATATGTAATGTACAAGAGAATAAATAAATACATTGTCGGCATACTCACAACCCATCAAAAAAAAAAAATACCCTCACTGTCACTTCGTTTTATTTATTTGTATAATTGCCTGTAAAACTGTAACCATAAATTCAGCATAAGATTCTAGACCCCCTAGCGGAAAAAAAATCATCGGTTATTAAAAAAAAAAAACACCGACTGTTTCATAGAAAAGTTCAACACCTACATGGTAAGATGTTTAAAACAGTTAATGTTTTTTTTTTATAACCAACGAAAAATTTCAACGCAGGTGTTCATTGCGCGTCGATCTCCCTGCTACTTTGTATGCTTTTGAGAGAGGAGGACACTGCTGCATACACATTTCTTTCTCTTGCTGTGGTTCTGGCCAGTCCAAAGACACTTGCTTCTGATGTTGTATGAATTTTAAGCTCAAGCGAATCTAAGAAAGGAACGAAACACTGACTGACTTAAACATGACTTATAGAACATCTGTCATTTGTTTTTCAGACCGAGAGCAGTCAACACCAGGGCTCGGAGTACATCAGCAAGGCGTCCCGCATTCTGGTCAAGCTACAATGGTATAAGCCCACGTTCCCAGCGACGTATAAACATAATCGCGGCGGGTTTTTTTTCGCGCACTTCATCTTCGACGCACTACACGCCGAGAGTTGAAAATCGATCACTGCGTTTTCTCGACGCGCTGAGACTCACTCGTGCTCCACTGGATTCTCAATGCTCGGTTCAACGCCGACAGTATAAAACTCAGTGCGCGTAGAAATCCCACCGCGATTTTGATTAGCACATCCGACAGAAGGCCCATACATCATCCTTCTTAGTCGGTACCTCATCTTCATGTGTTACATAAAACCACTAGTTGCTCGTGACTTCGTCCGGGTGAATTTTCTTAGTCACTCGACCAACCCCGTCGCATAGAATGGCCTGCCTGTGCGAGTACTTCGTATTCGTGACATTTTTTTCTTTTCACACGGCTCCTTAGGATCCTCGCGTGATTTTGTATATAGCCTACCCCCCCGCTAGCCGCTAGCCTGCCCTAGCCTAGCCTGCCTGTTGTGTATTGTTGTTGTCCTATAGCCTTCCTCGATAAATGGTCTTTCCAAAAATAAAATAATTTTTCAATTCGTACGGTAATTCCTGAGATTTGCGCGACGAACAAACAAACTCTTCAGCTTTATAATATTAGAATTAGGATAGACAAGTCATAAGTATAGATGCCTATTTTCCCCCGCAAGTGGTTGCTGTATTCCGGTTAGGTATGTCTGTATTTACAGAATCATAAGATATTTCAGCTAACTCAAGTATAGCAAAGCAAAGTTAGAAGTTAGCATAGAACCAAAAATTCGAAGACAGGTGACATCTACCAACCCGCACTGGGGCCGCGAGGTGGATTATGGCCCGCTCCCTCTGACAGAGAGGAGACCTGTGTCCTAGCAGAGGGAACATTATAGGCTGATTATGTATTAAAGCTCTCTGGAACGTCAAAATAGAACTGATTCTAGTTTCCATTACAAAAGGAAGTTTTGAAGAATAATGGAAAATAATCTCGTTGTGAAGCGTTGACAACTTACCCTTACGTTTGCCGATGGCTCGTTTGCCATCCAAACACGAAACTAATGGACCATCTCCACTGATTTCAGGTACGACCAAGCCGTGGACAGCCTTCGTCGTGAGATCGGCTTCCACCAGGAGTCTGGCAACACCGGCGCCATCGGGAGGCTCACCGTCGCCATAGTGCTTGTCCAGCTTGCTAGGGGCGACGCTGTGGCCGCTGAGAAAGCGTACAAGGTAAATGATAACCAGTTTTAACTAAGTAGATTTATACACTGCCAGGGGTGCGGGTTGTTCGAAAGAGATACCGCGGCCCCTGGCACACAGGCAATTGAGGGAACACGGGTGGGTTTTAGTCAGTAAAAGTCTTACACGCCCTCCCGCTCCACCCAGAGCGGGAGAAGTTATTTGATGATTTCCCATCCAAAAAAAAAAAAAAGTAGATTTATACAAACCTACTTTTTGTTTTGCCTTGAAATAAGATGGATTTTTCTTTGGCTTAATAGGCCGTAGATATGGCAAAAAAAAACCTATATTAAAAATGATTGAAAACTATTTTCAGGACATGCGTCTATTATGTTATACCTTGTATATAAATCGACACAGTTTGACCACTTTCTGTATGTATGGACAGAATAAAACCTATTCCCAACCGAGGTGAGATTTACAAAAATTATCGAGCTCGGTTTGCTTGCTCTTATATCCAACATTCACTTAATTATTAAGCTTTTCTGCTTACATTTGACAAAGTTCCTTCGAGTATGAATGGACAAACGATAACCTAACATATCCTAGGTGAAGTGCAAAAATGATCGATATCGCTTCGTGGAGCTGAAGATGTACCCCTTTGAAAATAAACCCTCCGGCGCCCATACCCTTTGTATGTATCGGCATACATACAAAGGGTATGGGCGCCGGCAGGTTTATTTACGTACGAACGTAGATCCACGTGAGACACAAATCCCCTTATTACAAAACAAGGATTTTATTTCGATCAGGTTTAAACCACCAAGTCAGTTTTTGAAAAGGGTATAATATTGTACTCTATATGAGTAAAAATCTAAAAATATATTATTGAATAGCTTAGGCAAAATGCAGTCGGAAAATTTTAGTTTTATTTCATGAATAACAAAATAAATTTTAAAATTCCATTCAAAGATTTCAGTTTTTTTAATCTGTTTTTGAATACCATGAAATAGTAGCCACCATACGGCATGTCATTTGAACAACTTAATACTTTTATTATGTACGTAACCAAAGTAATTTTTAGTTAAATAATATTTTGCATTCATGAACAGAAAACCATCGAAAAGTAGAATAATAACTATTTTTTCAATTACAAACAATTATCATACAAAATACCAGCGCATTTGTTTACTTAACACACTGACGTCATACCCACAGACCAATATGGCGTCCACTGCGTCCAGCGTTTTCGTCAAATTACGCGCGAAATTTGAAAAAGTAAAATTTAAATGCATATTTTACGGCACTTATCGATTAAATAAAAATGTTGTGGTTTTTTTAGTTGTTTATTAGCACTTTAGAATCTAATTAGGACACTTTTCAAAAATGAATGCAGTTCGTTGTACAAAACTGACAACTTAGTTCGGTGCTAAGTTGGCATTTTTTAATTAAGAACTTTACTTAAATCGAAGCTAGAACTAAAGTTAGATCGCGTTTTGTAATAAGACTGAATGGCTTTTTAATTGTTTCTAATTACGGCAGTCCCGGCATGCCCGGTTGGCAATAAAGTCCACCGTGACTGTTATGTGTTCAGAGCACTTGCTACATACAAATTCCGAACTTACTGACTTTACGCCGTGCCTTCTAACGGATCAACTCAAAGCTGCAATGGATTTTTCTTCAAAGGCCTGGGTTTAGGTTAAAACTTTAAAATGTAAGCCCTCTTTGATGGTGTCGGCCTTTCTTCTCAGGGACGAGTCAGTTGGGAAAGTCGGCGCCAGCTCCATCTAGTTTCAAAATATTTACCAAAACATTGACGTGTAACAGGGTTTTATTTGAGGTGCAACACGCTTAATACCTAAGTGAAGACGACAGTGGTCGACCGCCCGCCGTCTTTCTAAATACACACATAAGAACGAGACAGTGCTATGTGTTTCTGTATCTTTTTTATGTATTAAAAAAACCGAGTGTCGGACTACAGTCGCCTTCACTTAAGGTACTTAAAGTGTTGGCTCCACTTTTATCTTAGAGCTTCTTGGTCGCAACACGTCGTTGGTGCCAATGTCAGGTTATTATGTTGATTAAAATATGATTCGTGACCGTAAAAAATGTATTTACAGACTTATAATGATAATAATCATCAAAACTGCTATCTGACTTTACTGGTAAGATTCATCATTCTCTTACATTTTTCCAATTTATTTAGAGTCAGCCTATTTTGTCCTTTTCTTCCATATTACTGTAATAATCATTATCTCGGTAACAACACCCTCTCTAACCATATCATCATTCACACAGTCCATCCGTCGTTTCTTTTCTGGCAAGGTTAACTTACGAAAATAACTATAATTTTCCAGGAATGGGGTAGCAACTGCGAGGTGGCAGAGATGCAGACCTTAGAGCAGATCCTGCAGGCTTACGACGAGGAAGACCGCGAGTCGGCGAAGCGCGCGCTGTCCAGCCCATTCATCCGCAACATGGACGTGGAGTACGCGCGGCTGGCGGCCACGGTCCCGCTGCCCGAGGCCATGGAACCGGCTCCCAGGGCTGCTGTCAGGGAAAATGCGGCCCCGTCTTATGTCAGTCCCAATGCGCAGTCTACTACCACAGCTGTAAGTCTGTAATAGGTTTAGTTTTTACAGCCACCACAACTCCTGTTTAAATGAAATAGACGTCCGCTATTCTCCTGATAGCCAATTGCTGTCGACGACTTGGCAAATCAAGTAACCAAAATAAGTCATTTTAGATTTTCAAGCCTGTGGAATGGTCGTGAATAGCTATGCTGGTCTTGTTCTCACATATTGAAACAACAAGAGTAATGCAGCAAGGATTTAGTAATATCTTAATTGACAAAAGTGTCCATGGAGTTTCTTGGCCATTCTTCTCCATAGAGATCTACGTTTGGGAATGGGCAACTAGCTTCAACTTTCTGATTTTGTGACCAACTCTTTGACAATTCCAATATCCCTGTAAATGGTTGAATTTAAGTGTGGAAATGCTTGGCCACTTTATTTAGAACAGGTTTAAACCACCAAGTATGTATAGAAATGCAGTTCTTTTTACAAAACTGACAACTAAGTCCGGTGCCATGTGGTCATTTTTGTATTGTATTAAAGACTTTATCCAAATAAAAGTAAATTTGGCAATGCAAGAATTGCCTCAGAGATTTACGGCCTTATTCATAAAAAATTTTCGAACATCTAAACACTTGCTAAAGCAACACTTTAGCAACAGTTTAGATGTTCGACAACTTTTATGAATAAGGCCGTTAGGCTGTAATTAAAGTTAGATTGCGTTTTGTAATAAGACGGTTTGGGTTTATAGTTTCATTTTATTTATTTGGGACAAAAACAGTTATACATTACAGCAATTTACCAAAATTAATTATATTATAGTCGAAAAACGTATAACCTACACTATTGTCCACGAAGTGATATCGGAGTATAAAAACGAACGCATGTTAAATAAAAAGAACAAACCGGTCAAGTGCGATTCGAACTCGTGCGCCGAGGGTTCCGTACCTACCCATTATACCGCCATAATAAAAAAGATATGGGCAAATTTAGATTTTCGAAAACTTGTAAGTACCAAAATTTACCTTATTTTTTTTTATTTTTTTAATGTTTGTGACTCACGGACAGACACAGACGGACAAGAGGGTGATCTTATAAGGGTTCCTTTTTTACCTTTTGAGTACATATTTGAAAGAGTTAGGTCTAGAAGCATTAAACTTTGCTCATGTTTTCTTATACAATGTGGAATACTACTTAAGGCTATGGTAATACGGTCTTATTTTCAATGGAACCAGTAAATTACTCGCGCGTTTTTCGTTCTGTTTGAACTGACCCAAACATGGCCAGCCCACTGCCACTTCAGGTTACTTTGTAAGCTTTGTCGGTAACTAAGATTCTTTTCTGGATAATATCATTAAAAGTTAAAGTATTTATTGCAAACAGATACGTAAAAGGCACTTTTGAACGTCAACATTTACATTAAAATACAATTGATTTTGCCAAAAATGGTAGATTTGTATGAAGAAGATTGGGCAAGAAACTCCACCGTTATTTTTTTTTTAAGGTTTTACTATATTTGTACGTACACATTAATTATAGAATTATAAGTGAAGACGATGCACCTAGAATAAAATGACCATACCATAACATGCACACAAGTTTCTTGATTATATATTTCAAAGAAACACTGAGCGTAGTACAGAGATGGTTGATATTTATCTATTGGGCATAGATAAATATAACCTGTTTCTCCATAAGACCAATCCCTAGTCTAGCATGTATATTTGGTTCGGCTAGTAATCCTGTTTTTTTTTTTGCTTTGAGAAATGCTCATGCATACATACTGCGCTACTACAGGGAGATAGCGCAGTTATGTGGGATTTCAACCCACCTTCTTGGGGGGTAACCCCCATCACCGGCACACCAGAACACATGGCACGCCGTGATTACCCCCCAGGGACCAAATAGCATAAGGGCCCCAGACGACCCCGTGTCTGGCACCCTTGGTCTCCCTGCGACGGGTCAGCGCAGTAGCCCCGCCGCTTACAACTTATCGGCCGCAGGGGATAGGGAGAGCGGCCAACGCTATACTGACACTCCTCTTCCCCTGCGGCCCCACCGCGTCCGCCATCAAACGGTGGCGGCCCCGTCCAGGCCACGGCAGGGAAGAGCGCTGCTCAGAAACACCGGCACTTCTCCTCCGCCGCAGCCCGTAACCCTCAGCCGCGATGCCTCCCATTCGACATCGCGGCCCGTTTCAATTGCGATGTCGCCCAAGCGCAAATTACTTGTTAGCCGCTACATCGTGGGCTTAGCGACAAAAGCCCTGATGTCGCTCATCAGGGCATGACAAAGCCACGGACAGCACACAGCGGCAGCACACTCTGCCAGCGTGTGCCACGCCGTGTCCTCCCGACAGTCGACGCAGTGGTGACACCGAGCGTCCGGCTCCCTGTTTATTCGACACAGGTACTTCCCGAAGCAACCATGCCCCGAGAGCACCTGTGTCACCCGAAACGTCAGGGAGCCGTGCGTCCTCCCGAGCCAGCGCTCGAGTACCGGCCGGACCGCCCCGATGGTGGCGGGGCCGGCGGTAGGGCGTGAAAGTCTGTCCCGCTATTCCGCCACCAGGGCTACGCGAAGCTGTGACCGACAGCTCCAAATGTCGCTGCATCAACGGCTCGCAATCCTGTCCTATCCCAAGGGCCCGTCTTCCCTACCATTACGGCACCCCCCGGTAACTCCGCAATATGCAATGATCTCTGTAGCACCATAAAATATGAGGCTTCAAGGGTTAGTGCCAATTTCGAATTTTGAAGCACGCTGGGATCGGTGAATGAATGAAAGAATGAAATTCATAAATAAATTCATTCTAAGAAAAACCAAGCATAGCATAATATAACTAAACATATTATTTCTTCTATTCCAGGATATTTCGAACGTGCACGTAGAAGAATCCCCCTACTCGCCTGTGACATACGAGAAGAAGAATGATGAAGAAGACGGCTTGTGTTAAATCTTCACTAGCCATAGCTTCCGTGTTCAGTTGCCTGTTAACCCCGTCGATGGTGATAACGCGGTAATATATAAGTCATTTCAGTAAAACGACACATGGACTAAACAAAGGAGATTTTGTAACTATGTGGTGTAAGTTCCACCAGAAAAAAACTTTTCTCTACCTGTTTCTCCCTAGTCCGTTTATACCATTGATATACAAAAAATAAACAAGATGCACAGTCTCGAACAAAAGTAACACTCAGAACTGTCCCCAATTATACGTCACTGGTTATAGTTATGATAAAACACATTTTTTTGCAAATTCAACCTTATACGCTTGTCTTAAAGTGGTTTTTGTAAAGCAATGTCCAAAAAGACTGACTGAAAGATGACTGACGATACTATTTGACACCGCGCCCTATTTATGCGGACATTTTTGGGACGCTGATTGTGTATCTTGGGTTTTTTGTATTTCAATAGTCTAAGCCAATAAGAATTTCAAACTAAAACCATGAATTCAGCTCTTGGTGCTAGCACCAATCCGAACGAAAAATTTATATGCTAGAGAGACTAGTCTCTCTAGCATTATAAATTTTTCGTTGGTTAGAAAAAACCATTCAAAAGTATCATACATATTACCGTACTATCATCACTGACACATCATTTTGTGTTAACCTATGGGGCTATAAAGTCCGCTTTAGTTTGTGTATAATGTGTTGTATAACGCGGTTAATTTAACGCAGCTCCATTTTAAACAACATTTCTCTAAATAATTATAGAGTCAAATGCTGGCAATACTTTACCCACGTGTCAATATCGAAAACTATCATTCGAACTTAGTTCAAAACTTTTAATGACACTGTGACATGTACAGACGCCAGTACATCAAGCTACTCCAATCTGTCAAATTTCTTTGATAGATTTTCAACTTTATGACATAAGCCTAAGGTTGATTTTCGATTGGGAAAATTTGACAGTTTGGGGTAGCTTGATGCGCTGGTGTCTGTACATTAAGGCAACCAAACGATGTTATAGTTTTTGGAAATTGTAAAAAATATCAAATTTTCATGAAAAATTACAAAAACAGTGATATACGCGCGCCCGGTTGACGCGGTTCGGAGACTATTTACGGGCATTGACCTTGGACATCAAATGATGTTTTTTTTTTGTTTCCATTACTTTTCTATAGTTATAACCAACACATAGGTACAGTATCGCCAGCTAATGTAATTCGAGCCTATAAAACGCACCTCCATTTTACACAAAAATTCTCTAAATAATTAAAAGTGTAAAGTATTTTTGCGTAGCTATGAAAATTAAGGGTAAAAAATCAGCTCTGTATGAAGCTTTAAACTAGATTTAAAGCTAAGCAGTTTTATTGGTCAATGCAAAGATAAAAATTAAATAAGTACAATGATAAAATCGGTTTGGCATGACTTTACAGGGCTAGTTAGAGTTAATAAAACTTACTTTTTGAGATAATTGAACGCGCTAGCGAATTACGTAATTTCTTCTAAAACATTCCAAATTAAAAAAATCCGCTCATGTGCGAGTCAGGATGGGTTCCGTACCACCGCACAATATTTAACACTTTTTTTTTAGTTTAGTAAAAATCTCTTCTCAATCCTTTAATACTATTATGGCCGCTATAACAACAAACTAAATAAAGTAACAAACTTTATTTAGTTTGTTGTTATAGCGGCCATAATAGTACACACTCTGAAAAAATAACAAATGACTACTTATAACGGGTCAATACATACAGCCCTGTGACAGACGGATGGACGGACAGCGGAGCCTTAGTAATAGGGTCCCGCTGACAACCTTTTGGTACGGAACCCTAAGAAGTCTGGTTCCTAAATATATATAAAAAAAACTAATAATTAAAGTGATAATAAAATGTAAATTTCAGGCAATCTTAAAAGTTTTTGGGACGTCTTATTGGCCCATAAGAAAGAGCGTAGGTACGATGTCAAGATGATCGGTGTGGATAGCAAAATTAAAAAAAAAATGCCTACTAATATTATAAATGCGAAAGTAACTCTATCTGTATGTTACGCTTTCACGCTTAAACCGCTGAACCGATCGTCATGAAATTTGGCAGACATATAGCCTGGGATATGGAGAAGGACATAGGCTACTTTTTTACGCAATAACCGATATATACGCGGGCGGAGCCGCGGGCAATAATTAGTATTATTATAAAAAGAGTCGTAACATGTAAGTCTACGATCGCACGGACTTTAAAAAATCGCGTCGGCATTTTCTCGCGCACTCGCACTGGATCTTCAATGCTTAGCGTCGAGAGTTGAAAATCGAACAGTATGTTTTTTAGACACGCTGAGATATACTCTGTTGGATTCTCAACCCTAGGTTCTACACCGAGTGTTGAAAATGTAGTGCGCGTTAAAATCCCACCTGGTCTTAATCGCTAACGTTTCTTCTAGTCGCTTCTTACATTCCTGCTGGCACTCGTCGTCAATTGATCTTTATGACTATGGTATACTTAATGAATTCTAGTCATATATAGCTTCATTCATACTGTATTTCATCAAATAGGAAATCAACTAAATCATGTGTTTCACCATCTATTAAGAAAACTTTAGTCTACCTAACACGGCGAAAAACTTGCCATTTATATTCATATAGTAAAGATTTGGATGTTTGACGGTCGTTACGGGTCGTCAGAAGTTCAAAAGTCTGACAACCAGTCTTACCAAGGGGTTTAGTGTTACCTAGTAACTGGTATAGGCAGTCGCTGTATTCAGCCACAGACAAAGACTACAAGAATATGTGAAATACACCGAGAAATTTTCCCATCAGAGCTTCTGATTTATGTAACGACTTGTATGACGAATTGTATGACCTTTAGACCGAACTCAGTCCTAGTTAAGGAAATAATATGTCCATTTTACGAAACAAATTGACATAAAGATTCGGTTCTTAAAAAATAAAAAACATAAATATCAACTTATAAATACCATTTAGGTACCTAACTCATATTTATATTACTGTATGTATAATACAAGAAATTCGTATAAAAGAGTTATATACTAACCGAGTTTTATATTATGTATTACCTATATTTTCTTATACTCTGCGGCATCATCCCACGTTCGCACTGACGTAAAAATATCGCGTTGGAATTTTATCGCGCACCCGATTTTCAACTCTCAGGTGTTGAACCGACCATTGCAAATCCAAGAGAGTGCATCCCAGTGCGTCGAAATAACACTCCGTTCGATTTTCAACTCTCGGCGCTTATACTTTTACGTCTATGCGAATGTGGACGTACTGTTTCCTTTACAGTCGAATCCGTTTATAATGACATCAAAGCGAAATGGTAAACATGTCATACTAAGTGGACGTCATACAAAGCATTTTGTAGAAAATAAACCACCTTCTGTTTTTGTTAGGTATTTATTTAAATAAAGATAAACACAGCATATTAAATAAACATTGTACGTAGTAAGTACGATACATGTATGTATGTATGTTTATTTTTTACATAAGAAATCTATAATGTTTGTCTGCTTTAGTTTTTTCCTTTTAATGTAATAACAGTTTCTAATACTATTATGTATAGAAGACATCGCCATGGTCAAATTATCATTTTCAATTTTGCTATGAACAAATCGTGATAATAATTCTGCAGCTTTTAATGCCATGTCGGTCACTATAACCGAACATATTTTTTTTTAAATGGGTCAAAATAAGCGACATGTCACTATAAGCGAAGTCATTGTATCCGACTTTATTATAAATAATTTTATATGAAAACCAAATTTCGTTGTGTAATTACGTCATAGTAAGTGGTTGGTCAATATAGGCGGAGTCATATTTTACGGATTCTACTGTATATGTATACATTAGCAGCTGATCCCCCTTTCGTTAGAGGTCAGCTTGCATAAGCGTTGACGACATTTTGATACAAAACCTCGTTCAAGTTTAAAAATGAAGATAATTTTATATAATATTGTATTATTATATTATAATATTAAATATGTAAGACTTAGTTTTTAGTCCAGGCCCAAAATGGTCATTACTTTTTGTCTGAAATGTATTGGCTGTTATAATTTTATGGCACTGTTTTTGTAGATCTTTAAATTACTTAGAAAACAATAGTGTTATTGATATGGCATACTTATCAATCTTCAATTAGGGGTAGCAACGACCTAATGCCACTGACATAATAATGTACATATGGACATCACATGGTGTAGGTACTGTGGGAGTTTGGCAGAACTCCCACATCGGGAATCAGTTATCTATAAATAAAATACGTGGTAACGTTTAACTCTGGGACTCCACGTTTAATTCTTAAGAAATCCAGACTTTACAGCAACGCGCCTAATACAAGAATGATATCATCTACCGGAACAAAACCTATGTCAAAATATTTTTAAATTCTAAAACTAAACTTCCCCACTGTTCGAACATAGACAGCCCAATCATTGGTTGCCAGTTAACGTAAGGTTCTATGATGAGTGTACAACCTTTACAGAACTTATTAGTGACTACATCAGTTTCTGCTCGTTTTTTAATCATTGCCATTAACAAAGTATTAAGGCAGAACCGCCAGGGTATCCCGTGAAATTCAAATTTACCAACGTTTTTTGCAATTTGTATTTCAGTTTCGAATCACATTCGAATTCGGTCGCGAATCATATTTTGTTCAACATACGATGATTTTTTCATGAAATTGTCATTCAATTGAATGATTCCTCATGAATATTCATGCTACCAGTTGGCGCCACTTTGACAAGAGGTCTTCCAGTTCGAAAAGGAACTTAAAATATTTGATGTCATTCGTTTCATTCTTTCGTTCACCATTCAGTCCGTAGGCGCTTTGACACTTTTGACAGATGCCCGGACCTGACGTCTCAGTGCTGCCAACTAGTGAATGTCATTTCAGAAAACCCTCATTTATTGAACTTATAGGGACTGTATTGGCAATTTTAATGTAAACGTAAAAGTTTATTAATATATATATAAATAATAATTCTCTAAAGCCATATTTGGTACAGCCGCAAATCATATTTTAATTTGAATTTCGGGGGTACCTTAACGTTTCCACCTTACATAGGTTTTTTGAGACGACTACTGTGTCAAAGCAATTATTTAAATATATTATGTAAAATGTATATATTATGCCAGTTAATTAAATATATTGTGGCGAATTTATTTCACATAACGCACTCTTAGGTATTTGGTACTGATACTCAGTCATATTGTATTTATCTGATAAGCATGCACTTTGATTTGTATTCCGAATTGTTCTAAGAGCGTTCTTCCCGCGCAGACTGGCAATGTCGCTTTTCTCTGATTATTAAAAGTGATCATTATTAAATGTAACTGTTATTTTTTCAGCCAAGCGGTATTTATAATTATTTTAAATATTTACTCTTAAATAAAAACATTTAATCGTAATTAGCACTGCATATAGAAAATAATAAAAAATAAAATGATTTTTATAAGTAAATACCAAAATAACTGTCTTCTTCTCGATCAGTGCCCTTCAACCGATTAATAATATCATGTTATGTTCAATCCCTAGTAAGGCCTAAAATGTATGTTTAACAACCGATTTTAAGGGATTCATACAAACATCAAGTGATTTTATAGGATTTCGCTATTGTAATAAAAAATACATACTTTGTTTGTCAATATGTTTGTATAATTGTCGACAAATTCTATATTCTCGCATTACTATTATATTCCAGATACATTAACTCAAGTAAATAGTTGGTAAAGCTGAAGATCCCTTAAGTCGTCGTATTTATGAGAGATGCGCCAAGGTATCCTGCGAAATAAAAAATTTCGTGCGTTTTTTGCAATTTGCAGGTCAGTCTTGTTGATTGAAATATGATTCGTGACCGTAGCAAATATGGCTTTGCAGAATTAATTAAAATCAGCAATTTATCCCCTTCTTAGGTTCCATATTTAATCCCGTAGAATGACCATTTTTTGGATCATTCAATGTGATTAGAGTTGTATTGATAATTTTAGCTGTGCCCGCACTTCGTCCGCGCGGAATAAATATTTTTTATTTACTAAATATATAGTAATAAAAATAAATACAACTTCTAAAATTAAAGTAGCCTAAGTTACTCCTTATTACATCAGCTATCTGCCAGTGAAAGACCCGTCAAAATCGGTCCAGCCGTTTCAGAGATTAGCCGAAACAAACAGACAGACACACAAAAATTGTAAAAAAAATATTTTGCTATATGTACCATGTATACATCCATATACATTTAGTAAAAAGCGGTTATTTTAATATACAAACAGACACTACAATTTTATTTATCTGTATAGATAATTCTTGTAACCGGTAGAATGCCGCAATTACAGAAACAATTATAAAGCCATAGTGTCTCTCGCACATATTCCATGCTTACAAAGGGTTGATGCATACTTGTTGCGGTCGCGAGCACGATATAATTATATTTTCTTCAACATACAACCTGACTGAGTATGCAAAAAAACGCAAGAAAATTTTGAATTTCGCGAGCTCCCCTGTCGCTTCCCTCTTACGCTATGCACTATTATCAAAACGTGTGATAGCAATCGGAGGTAAGGTTTTATACAAAGTGTGATACAGACTTGCTTTATAATTATGGCCTTGTTGGTTGCGCCGATATACAGTCAACGTCACTAAAAGGGTTTTGATGGCGACCATTATCTTGAGAAGTTTGTCCTTTTTGCCAAATCATAATATTTTATTTCACATAAACCTACATGGGCACTTATGAAACGTCAGAAGCTAAGGTTCGACTTTTAATGGTGTTTAGTAACTTTATGTACAGTTCAAAGAAAAATAATGTTACCATAATTATGTTGTATGTTGTTGTTATGAGTTTGAGGTAGTGAAAGATTTGGCGTTAAGAACTAATGATTAAAATAGTTTAATTTTAAATGAAACCATTTTAAGCATTCGATAAAAAACTTTAAAAAATCGTTTGTAAGATGTGGAATATAAGAATAATTCATTATTTATTAATAAAAGTAATGCTTTTTTTTTCTTCTAATAGAAACAAACTATAAATAAATTACCTAACTACTGAAAAACAAAATATATAACAAATTCTACAAATTTTTATAGTGCATATCATGTTTTTAAAACAAGTATATAAATTTAAAATAAAAAATTGCGTGAAGTACATTATTTGAATTTCGTTCATTCTTACACCACCTCACTATCTTTGTTTTTGTCAAAATCTGGTAAGCCTTCCACTGTCAAGTTACTGAATACGAATAAAAGTCGAAATAAAGGTGCACGGATCCAATTGGACGTTACCTGTAGAGAAGAGCCGGCAAGATAATTGTCATTTACAATGTTTTCAAATTACAGTGTTAATAGGTATGGGAGGACAGTGTACGCCTGTCAACAAGTACCATGACATAAATTAACGCTCTGTTTTCCCCATAAGGTTAGGCAGAGGTATACCTATAAAACAGTTATGTTTAAGTCTCATTTAATAGACGGCGAGCCTAGTGCCATCAACCAGGCACAAACCTTAGACTCCGGGGTGCTACTTTTTCTATTTTATTAAGTACCAGGTATTTAATAATAATAGAGAATAGTCTTGCAATGCCTGTACCTACCTATACTAATACCTAAACTGTGTAAAAGAGGAATTTACAATACACAATCTCTGATGATCCGTTAGTTTGTCATCACACTCTGTATGAACTCGATCTTGTGCTTATAATGATAAAGAATATTGTATAAAATGTAACGTACTGTTATTTGCAATCAATGTAGTGAGAACTAGTGATATAAGTGTTTAGAGCGTCGACGAATATAAGTTATTTGATAAGGAGTTTATCTAAGCTCAAGTGCCGTAGTAGAAATGTGCTTGTATTAGATTTCCGCTGGGTTTTTTTTTCTACGTAAGCTTATGTTTTTCTTTGTGAACTGATAATTTGTATAGTTGATTTAATAATAAGACACTTTATTTATATTGTTGTTATTGTAAAATTGTTCTTTGTTTTTTTTTTCTTGAGTGTTATTGTAATTTGGTATTATATTTAGAATGGAGGTTTGGGAATGCACTGTTGATTAATTGCAAGTGTTGCATGCTCCCTATCGGAGCTAAAATCATATTACTTTGACCAGTTTGGTGAATTTAATGTAAATAAGATGTTTCCAAAAGCAATAATATTGGCTTAGGATATTTATAGTTTTGCTAAGTTAGTGTACTTAATCTCGCTTGCTTGCATATTTATCAACAGTGCGTAGGATAAGGTAATATGTCATTCTCTACGACATTACGAGGAAACAACCAATTATATTTTGGACGGAATTAAATTAATTACTGATATCAATTTTCATAGTTCAAATTAGTAATCATTGCCGGCAGTGTAACTTAAGGTGCTCTAGAGTAGCTCGCGAAATTCAAATTTTCTTACTTTATTTTTTACTTTTTACTTCTTTTTTACAACTTGCAGGTTAGTGTCAGAATATGATTCCAGACCATAAGAGGGAACAGGGCGTGCGATTCTCCATACAAATGTATCCCCCTTTTTTCTTCCTGAATAATGCCGATAGAGCAATATTATTTTTTTCATAAAATCAAGGTCTGCTGTAAACACGTCCCAGTCATTTTCTTTTTTCAGAAACTAATTAGTAAAGAAAATATGGCCTTCTAAAAATGACAAAAAATGCCCTATGTTTACTGCCGTGATTAGAGGACTAACAGACAAACTAGAAAAGTTTTTAACATAAAAAAAAAATGATAGGAACCTGAACATACTCTTACTTAAAAGGTTAATGTAAAAAATAATTGAATCGGCTCAATTTTCGAGGAGAAAAAAGAAGATTACGAAACGTCGATCTCGTCAAAAATTTTGTGATAATTTCGGTCTGAGCTGCAGCTGTCCCTATCACACACTACAGGGTCAGACTTACTGACAGCGCGACGGCAATAGTTTCTTCAAATACCTATTTTTCAAATTCTTCGCAGGCCCCGTCCCCTCTTAATTAAACACGTGCACTTACAGAATTATAATCTATATAATGCTTAAAACAAACCCACTACAATTCCAGGAAAAAGTCATGAACTTAAGAGGGTTGTATTGCTGACTAATTATGTAAAACCTTACTTGTTGCGATCGCCAATCATATTTTGTTCAACATACAGTTTGACACTGACCTACAAATTACAATAAACGTAAGAAAATTTGAATTTCACGAGCTACCCTGTAGCTTTCACCATATACAAGTAATACAATTAAATGTTAAATTAAGATTTGTAATATTGGGCTTCCAATTGTTAACTGTGTACTCCTTTGCAGAGGAGAGCAGTGTCCTTTGATCATAGATTGTTAAATTGATATGCGCACAATTAGCACTTCTTACTTATCTTAGAGATAAATGTTGGAATAAAACTATTTCACGTAATGTCGTAGAGAATACAAATTAAGAAAAACGTGTCACACTGAATTCATGTAAGATTTTTTGTGATGAATTAAATATAAATAAAATTCAAAATATAATCAATTCTAGTGGAGTTTTATTTAACACTAATAAATTATACAAATTTATACTTACACTACTTTTAATTTATAGTATAGGAATAACTTTAAAAACTAGGTGTATCACTAATGTTTCGTATTCGTACACAAAAGAAATTAACAGATTTATGGAAAACGTAGGAAGCATTTGCCCTGCATTGAGATAGTACAGACAGTAGTCTTGTGCCTGCTCGGTCATTTTTAACATCGCTCCGTACTAGTTCATTTCGGTCAGTGAACTAGTTCATTCTAATAGTTCTATTGGCTCTATTCGGTCTTCGCTCTAAGTCAGTCAATTTTTTTTGATAGATTTTCAACTTTATTACAATTGTATAAGGTTAATGTTCAATTGGGAAAATTTGACAGTTTGGGATAGCTTGACCTGCTGGCGAGTAGGAGTACGAATTGCTATTAGACCGGTTATAAGACGGCATTCGGAAACGTTTCTTTACAGTACAGTGCAAAGAAACGGTTCCTATTCGTTCATCGTTCACGAACTACACAAGATTACAGTACAGGGTAGGCAGACAACTTTTCCAATTGAAAAAGGCACTCTTGCCCGGCGTTTACACCAATACGCAATGTATGACGGCGGCTTCCCACGGTCCGTGATATTGCGGACCAGCTCATACGGACACCGTGGCAAGAGTGTCGTCTGTGGGAGCGCAAGCAAGTCCGTAGCGAAGCGCCCGAATCCGCGAGTTGGTTTGTAACTTCAAAGGTGCGGTGCGAGCTTCTCTTACACGTTGGTAGAGCCTTGGTGTGCGTCGTGTGGGAATCCGTGCGTGATAATCCACAATATCACGGACCGTGGGAAGCCGCCTTAAAACAAATGTACTGATTTGACATTGTTTCAGACATGTATTGTCAACTATTTTGGTCACCTTTTGACAAACTGTACAGAGTTTATAGAGGCTTATTCCGTTGGGCCACCCTAAAACAGCCACCGCAGACGGGGTGGATAATCGGAATTTGTATATTAATTTTCTTCAGATTTTCTCCCTCGGCTGTGTGTATAGTCATTGCGAGAAACATGATAGAAACTTGCCCAAGATACCTTTAAAAGTTCATGCTTCCTACCTAAATTTGACTTTATACTTGGTTTTGCCAGTTTCGCGCGTGGGGGGTCGAGAATTATCCCACGGGAACATAGAACCGGGATAAAAAAAACACTTGTGTTAATCCAGGTTATAATCTATCTGTGTGCCAAATTTCATTCAAATCCGTTCAGCCGTTTTTGCGTGATTGAGTAACAAACATACAAACTTTCACATTTATATTATTATTAGGATAATACAAATTAATTCCGAGTATCTGGGGGTGGATAATAGGAACTTGTTGGGTGGCCAAACGGAATTTGGTTTTACAGACAATTCCTACGATACAGAAATATGGAGCGTGTAGCCGGGCTATAAAAAGGACATATTAGCTTCAACTGTCAAAATTAAAACAATTACTTATCTATTGTTACCGGCCTCAGAGGGTCGATTGAGAGATTACAGCTTGCACAATCATTTCCATGTTACATAATACAGGATTATATTATTATTACTGGTACGCCTTGGAAGGCATCGCATAGTGCTACGATATTTTCCACAACTTCATACCTAGGGCTGATTTTTAAATAGTCATAACTTTTCTGAGAAATAAATATTGCGGTTTGACAACCTTATACCTATAGAAAATTTATGTCAAACTGTCAGATTTATTCCTCAGATAAAAATTAACTCATTACTGAAAAATCAGCCCCTAGTGTCACAAATAAATAAATTGGAACATAATTACGTAGGGTTCATTCACATTCTTCATGTAAAAACTCCATTATCAAAATACTTAAGACAACAAGATAATTAGATTTATACAGGAAAAGTTTTTATCCAGTGCGCAAACTGTAACCATGAATTCAGCATATCATTCTAGAACGCCCAGCGCAGAAATTTTTCGTCGGTTATACAATAATAAAACAGCTGTTCCACACGTTTTGACCGCGTAGGTATTGCACTTTTCTATAAAACCTCTGATATATTTTTTTTAAACCGACGAAAAATTTCTTCGCTGGGGGTTCTAGAATGGTATGCTGAATTCATGGTTAAAGTTTGCGCACTGAATAAAAACTTTTCCTGTATAATTTGTTTAAAAGTTGTCTATAACAAATTCGAATTCATTGGGAGACATAATCAATTTAAATGCTATAAGCGGATATATTCACATATTCCTTGCCAACTATTCCATTAGTGATTTATACATACACTTAGGCCTATTTATCGTCATGCCCTTATTCCAATTTATTTAGGGTCGGCACAACATGCTCTTTTTCCATACTCACTTAGGCCTAAATCCCTACAAACATTTTCTTACTACGAGATCAAGGTATTCATACCTACAATTTGATTTGATATTTACCAGACAATGAGGGTGTTCTGAAATGACGTTCACTAGGTGGCAGCACTGAGACGTCAGGTCCGGGCACCTGTCAAAAGTGTCAAAGCGCCTAAGGACTGAATGGTGAACGAAAGTATGAAACGAATGACATCAAATATTTTAAGTTCATTTTCGAACTGGAAGACCTCTTGTCAAAGTGGCGCCAACTGGTGGTTTGAATATTCATGAACACCCTCATTCATATGAAAAACATTATTTTTAACGAGTATTTTTTTGCAGGAATAACTGTTTCGAAACCTTATCAGTATCATGAGTAGAGGTGAAGCAAAAACTGTAAAAGTGATATTGGCACAAGTCTCGGTACAAAGAAATTCTAACAAGTTGAAAGAACAAATAAAATTAAATATCACTTACAAAAACTACGAGGAAAATTATAATATTGATTACAGGTTTGGTTACTTAAAATAAGCTGCCGTTGTATAATATTATTTTAAAGCTAAATCTACTTTATAATTAAATAAGTAAACCACCACATAGAATGATAATTCACATCTAATACAACAACCCTACCGCACGTCTTATTCAACGGTGTATACCCTCCTTCTACATTGATTATAACACTTGGGAGTTACAGTAGAACTTTATACCCCACAAGATGGTGACAGATATATCAAGGTATTGCATACCTTATAGACAATTAACTATGTCAAATATCCTGTGCATAGTCATACAAGTATATTATGATTGAAATTATCTGGCCTTATGCACACCAGCGGGCAGCTGCAGTGTAGTGAGTGCTGTACAGAAGCGCACTGGTAGTGCACACAAGGCATAAACCAGTATAATAATATAGTCTGGTACCCTGAGAGTTCAGTATTTTGAGATTTTATATGAGATTTAGAAAGAACCTCAAATGAAACTAACTTAATAAAACGGGACATAATACTGTGTACATGCAACTGAGTAAGGAGTGGGCTAAATCAGTACAACTAAATCACAAATACACACATGTTTGTAAAAAGATGAGCTTCTGTCAGTAGAACTAAAAACTACAATACCGCAGTAGGTAAATACAGTGTAAGTTACTTCTCACAAACTTACATTATACTAAACCATGCAAGGGGAGCACGTTAGGAGTGAAACTAAGGGAGAAAATCACAAACACAGATACAAGAAGAAACACAAAAGTCAAGGATATATTGATTCGTATAGGCCATGCCCTTGCACCGAAAATTCGAAGACAAGTGACATCTACCAACCCGCACCGGGCCTGAGTGGTAGACGGCAGTTGCGACGGTTACGATCCACTCCCTCTCACAGCGAGGGAGCCTGTGTCCCAGCAGTGGGAACGTTATAGGCTGGTTATGTTATAGACTATTTGAAATGGGACTGGATAGAACACAGCCTTTGATGCAAAACAAACAAGTGACTCAAAAGAAGGGACAAGAAAATGGGGGCGCACAAAAACAAGATTGGAAGACGATATAACTCTAACCCAAGCAACAAGCTGGACCAGAGTTGCAGAGGACAGAGCACAATGGAGACAGTTGGAGGAGGCCTATGCCAAAAAGCACACTGACCTGTGGGATATATAATAATTTGATTTCGACCCAAATAAATTCCTGAAAACAAACGAATATAAAGATCCCTAAATTCGGAAATAAACGGCTATTATATAAGTAAAAACTAGTTTTGTTTACCCATTTTATCAGTAGAAGGCAAATCAAAGTAAAAAATCTCTGGTCCATAGGACCAGTTCTATAGTCAAATTGTTATACCAATTGCTCGATAATTCCGATTGAAAGATGGAGCGGACGACCCTCAACCGTCACTCCACATAAAGATCTAGCCTTCTATTTTTATCTCAACAATAACTGCAGTTGTATGATGCACTTGACAACTGTGGAGGAACTATCTAGAGTTTTGTGAGAAGAAAACTAACGATAACCTACCAGTTTAAATCTATGCTTCTACAAAGTATGGAGAAAATTATGATTGTATATTCTTGTGGCTAAACATTGTGTGTATGTATGGCGCCACCATAGGTGGCACGGACGACGTAGATTCTGGAGCCTGTTCCTTCTCTTTAGTGTTCTTTGTCTTCCTAAATTGAAAACCATTTTTCCTGAGTATCTTCCTGAGCGTTTCCCTTGAGCCTTTGAAGTTTATCTCTTCCTTCAATATCTGTAGGAGCTTGTTGATAGTAGGTACTTCTTTCTTGAAAGCGTAGAACTCGTGGATCTTCCTGCGAATCACTTGTAAGTCGTACTCATCGACTTCTATCTTGCCCTTTGTCCTTACCCGTTTCTTTGGCGATTTCTTTAGAGTTTCAGGGTCTAGCAGACCCTGTTCCACGAGTCTTGCTTCTTTAACGATGTTCAATACTGTGCGCTCAGATACACCTGAAAAGATACAACGCTCGAATTAACTAATTATAAGTAAACTAGAACACGCAAATGTTTGTACCATTATTTGAATGCTAAGGTTTAAAAAATTTGTCTACCAGTAATAAAGTGTTTTATGTTATTCAATTTCAATTGTTTAAATTAAATTGCTGTTTTGGTAAGTAGGCGCCATCATTAGTTTATCTTTTTAGGGTTCCGTACCTCAAAAGGTAAAAAAGGAATCCTTATAAGATCACTCTCTTTGTGTCTGTCCGTGTGTCACCACCGATTTTCCCAGGAACGGGTGGACCTACCAAGTTGAAATTTATACCAGATACTGAAGTCCCTATTAGGTGTATAAAAATCAAGGTCCTGAGTCAACACCATAAAAAGATATGGGCAAATTTAGATTTTCGCGATAACTTGTAAGTACCAAAATTTACCTTAATTTTCAACATTTTTAATTTTTCGGAATTTTCCCTTTACTTTACGCAGGCAGAGAGTTCCACACTTTGGCTGTCCGCATAATAAATGTGGAGCAGTAGCGCTGAGTACGACTGGTCGGGATATCAACCATCGTGCGGATGGTAGTAAAAGGGGAATGGTGGGATCAGGTCGTGGATCTCCTGCGCACACTCTCCGAAGTACAGTCTATAGAAGACCGACAGGCAAGCAACATTACGCCGATGAGCCAAGCTGTGAAGCTTAGCCACCAACGTTTCGTCGCCTATGAGCCTATTTGCTTTGCGTTCCACCGAGTCAAGGGCAGCAAGCTGGTATTTTGCTGAGCATCCCTTAACACATCAGATGGCCAATTCTCCTAATTAAAACGTTCAAAATCTAGTCGCAGTGTCATCTCGGCGACAACGAAATGTCAAAAATTTGTCAAAAATGTATGGAAATTGGAAACTTGAGGTATTTTTGACAGATTGAGACTGAGATCAGACTGTGAATGTTTCTTAAAATTACGAGAATTGCCCCTCTGATCATACACGCCGGTAGCGAGTGCTGACCGCACCTGACCTTTCTAAAGAACATCTCCAAAAAGGTCTCTATATGTTCTTCTAGAGCGTCCCCTCCGGCGTTTCCAGTCACATCATCATCTACCTAGCCCTTTCCCAACTTTGTTGGGGTCTGATTCCAGTCTAACCGCATGCAGCTAAATACCAGTATGTTACATGGAGCGGCTGCTTATCTGACCTCCACAACCCAGTTCATTATTCATCATTTCAGCCGATAGACTTCCACTGCTGGACACAGGCCTCCCCCAAAAAACTGGAGGGGTTTGCCATAATCGCCACGCTTGGCAGGTGAGTTGGCGATCGCAGTATGGTGGTAAAATATATAGAGAACGCTGCTGCCCATTCTCTAGTAAGTTCCTTAGTCGCCTTCTACGACACCCACGGGAAGAAATGAGATGGTGCTATTCTTTATGTCTGGCACCACACGGAACCCAGTTACTGGGTAGTAAAGATACGTTGGTAAGACACATCTGTAAATACCTTTTGTTAGTCGCCTTTTATTTATCCTGTTAACATGATAAAACTGTCTAAATATACTCTTTTCAGTTTTAGTCACCACATCTCATGTTCTTTTAAATTGCACCATTGCCTTATCACATCATTCCTCAGTCATCTTTTTACCACAAATTCTTCACAAGGAATGCAATTCCACACCTTTTATTATACTCTTGTGCCACTTGTTACAACCAACATTCCCTTCCATACATAAGCGTAGGCACCAGCACACCATAGTGAAAAGCCAGTGGAACTTTTTTGAATGTCGACTGGTTAGTGAAAAACAACATGCTCATTCACATAATTATTGCAAGACCTCACACACCACATTTAGAGTTTCAGTTAAAAGCATAATACAATAATCCAATTCTTTTTTAAAGCTAACTGTTATTATCACGAAAATCGTGCTGACACTAGTTTTACTTACTGCATTTAAAATTGAGCCTTATAGCGTTGTTTTGAGATTGATTTTTTTTTTGCTCAATCGGCGGTAGGTATGTAATGGCGAAATACACACTTTTTGAAAAAAATACCATTATTAAAAATGATTGAAATAGATTCAGTAGTTAATTATGTACAAACTACTTGCGTTTATTCTTTAATACCTTGTATAGCACCATTCCCTTTTTATTCAAACTCAAACTCAAACCATTTATTTCAAATAAACCAATTACAGGCACTTTTGAATTGTCAAGGTTGGTGAGGTAGAAAGATGAAGCTATTCTCTATTCACTCTCCTTTTCACATCTTCATCAATCTTTGTCACCCTATTCTGCCTGCACATCCAATATTTTCTCACCTGTCGGTATATGAGAAAGTATGGGATATGCAGGCAGGTTCTAGAGAGGGAATTGGCTGTACGGATCAGTGTTTGTCCTTAAGATGCATCAGTATCTAACATAATCAGCCTATAAGGTTCCCACTGCTGCAACACAGGCCTCCTTTCTGTGACCTCTCACTTGGGCTGCACTCTGCCACGTGGGCGAAGTGCGGTTGGGTAGATGTCACATGCCTTTAAATATTTGGTTCTAGGACATGCCGGTTTCCTCAGGATAATGTTTTCCTTCTCAGTTTTGAGATGGTGTTGATGAAATAATTCACAGTCAGGGTCGCTACCACTAGGACACCACTGCTTCGCCTATCAATATCTTACTTATGTTTAGAATAATTAATAATGTTATACTTTTTGTCAGCTGTGAAGATACCTTATAGTAAATAAATAAATGAGCCCCAAGATTTAAATTTAATTTAAAGTGAGGCTTAGTTTGTGGCTCACCGAACATGTCACATATTGTATTCTTACTTATCATGAATAAACGTCTCTTGACATTTCTCGGGACCCTCGGGTCCCGGACCTTTGGAAGGTGTACGAGGGACCGACGCCGATTAGCCTATTCAAAATATTTTTATGAAACTATTTTCAAGAAGAAGGGAATTTCTAACTAGTTAACTTAAGATAATTCTTGGTAACATTTTCAAATACACATAATTAACTGTATTAACAACACAAAACAACATACACCTAGTGCAAAATATGAAGCAATAGACTTCACATCGCATTGTGAAGTTTTTCGCCTATTTTTGCCTATCTTTCACAAAGAAGATACGCGAACTTTTGGTCACCTATCAAAAGATTGCGAATATACGACAATATCATTCATGACAGTGTGTTCGAGTTATTTGGACTTCTACACTTTATAGTCGTCTACTTCTGCACTATACCTATATTGAGTAAAAACAGATAAAAACGTGTATATCGGATGGCGATTTGAAGTACTACCAAAAGAAAAAAATTGAGTATTATGATACAGAAATGACAGAATTTTAACAACACATTAGTTGATTGTCAGGGTAATCATGCATTACAAAGTTATTGTTATGATTATCGATTTCAATGGACTTAGCTCTCGAATTTTTGAATAAAAGCTCACATGAGAAGACAAAAATCTTGTAAATGCATTTGCTGTATTGCCACTATTTTATAATTCATAAGCATCAACATAGTATCTCATTTTTAAATCAGTTAATATTATTTTGAGAGATGTTATGTGCGCACTAGCATACAAAACTAATTCTTAGGGTGGGACCAGAACCCATCGCGCCTCTCCCCTTCGGGTATCGCACTCTGGTAAGGAAACGAACCAGAGACCAACATCACAAGATATGGCTGGATCTAGGTGAGTGCAGGCAGGCTAAGGAAGCACTTCCTGCGATCGATGCCCGCCTCACAAAACAGGTTCTCCATCTAACTAAACCACAGCTGCGTACAGTTACAGCAACTGGCCATGGGTCATTTAACAAACATCTCTTTGTCATAGGAGTAACAGACAGTCCGCTGTGCGGGGCCTGCATGGAGGACGACGAGACAGCAGCACATGTGCTGTTTAACTGCCCGGTGGTCGCCACTTACAGGGCTAAATACTTCGGTAACCCAGGTACCCTACGTGAGATTGTCAGCAACACCAAGGCGTTGCTTGCCTTTCTCAAGGAGCAGGGGTGTATCGAATGACCGATTCTCCCACCCCTACGCAAAATACGCCCTTTGACATGGAGTTGCAACAACAGCCCCTATTACCTATTAGGGTGTGCTATTCAGATGTGCCCCTTACATCAACATTTAAAGATAAATATCAACATGTTATTCTGACCAACAAATAATTGACATTCAAAAGCTGCTGACTCTCAGCCTAGTTTTAATAAATTATTGAATTTAGAAGACACATTTAAAAAAAGAAATCAGTAGCAAATTGATTTTTTTGAAAAAAAAATTGTATTTTGAATTATTATGAGCAGTTCCTAGATTATGACAGTAACATTCTAAATTTTGATGTGACAGTAAAATATTCAATTCCAAAATTAGATCGTTTTAGTGGTTAATGACTATCGCATTATTTAGATGACCAATGATTTGTGCACACTTTTGACTATTTGCCGCATTAGGGCTCATTTTCTAATAATGAACATTATACCATAGTGCAGTGGCTCAATGCACACATACGTAAACATGATGAAAGATAAATAAGGTAACTATTCTAAAGCAAAGGCATGCCATGAAAACTATTTTAAATGCATACGCCTTGTTTAACGCTACTAGTCAACAAAGAACATTATACGTTACACAATAAATAATAACTTACATAAGGCAAATTATAATAAAAAATAACACATCTACAAACCTGTAGCGGCTGACACTCGAACGTAAACTTTACTCAATGGTATTATTGGCACTTGCATTCGTTTTTCCTCGTCCATAAACTCTTTTACTTTCAATATTATCTCGCGAACTTCAGTAGTGATATTCTTCGGCATTTTGTAGCGTAATTGTTTTGATATTTCGCACAAAAACAGTGAATAAAGCACAATTGAAGCACAGCCCCAAATGGACACTTTTGAGTTTGACTTTTGTCAGTGTGACATTTAAATATTTTATTAAAAATGGCGGCGGGCATTCTCGCAAACGCATTAGGGCCGATTGGCCGCCACTTGTATTTCGGATACGCTGACGAATAAAATTATTGTTCTTTACGAATAAGATGATCACTCAGGTTGATCATATTTCTAATAACTAGGAAGCACAGAAGAAGAAACAAGAAAAAAAAAACAAGAAGAATTATGCAGTCTGATGAAAGTGATAGTAAATTAGTTCAATTTCAGATTTGATGCCTATGACCAAACTGAAACGACTTGCGTCGCATCGGAGCGTCGCCGTCGCGTCGGTGTCGGTCGTTGATCATAAGAATAAGCGAAGCGCACTCTGTTTTCTCATTTTATGAATGGGTTTGCTTAACTCGCTTATCTCATAAATGAGATGGGCTCACTCCACTCCAAGTATATATATGTATTCTTCCAGAGCTCACTCAGTAGGTATGTATAAGCGGCACTACTATCATTAAAATTAAATACTGAAATAGTTAATGCTGTGCTACTCAACAAAATCTGTGACCCACGAGAGTGAGAATGTTTTCAAAAGAAAAACATGGCGCCCAATACAGTAAATATTTATTTCAATAAGCTCTTGTATTGATTTAAAATTCTGTGTGGAAGTTTTTGCACTCAAATGACGTTAATAAACAAGATGGCACGTTAGTTCCGTTATTGGCCACAAGCGTAAAGATACAGTACAGCCTTAGTCCATCGAATAGCTGCTATCCGTGGTTGCACCCACGTGGATAGCGAATATTATTCCACGGGAATGTGCTACCGGAACCAAAAGTTTCATTACTTACTCCATAGAATACCAGATATCTGCCAGTGAAACTCCCGTTAAAATCAGTCCTGCTGATGATTCGGAGATTAACCGGAACAAAAGAACAGTCATAAAATACCTAACATCTAATAATACTTACTAACATTATCCATATTATCCTACTAATATTATAAATGTGAAAGTTTGTATGCTTCTTTGTATGTTTTTTTTTATATTTGTTACTCAATCACGAAAAAACGGTTAAAGGGATTTGGATTAAATTTGGCTAACAGATAGTTAATAACCTGGATTAATACATAGGATACTTTTTATCCCGGTAGTACGTTCCAGTAGGTTGATTTGCGACCTCCACGCGGACCTCCACGCGGGTGAAGCCGCTGGCAAAAGCAAGTGAAGATATAAATACAACATTAACATAATTTTAGCCAAAACTTTGCTTGCTGGCCTCCGCCAAACGCCGCCAAATCAACCGATCTTGTGGTTTTTGGCCATAATTAGTATTTATCATCTGCGTTTTGCCATTTCCCGAATATGTTGCGGTCGGCTTCCAGTCTCAACGGATGCAGCTGAGTAGCAGTATTTAACATGAAGCGACGAGGTACCTATCTGTCCTCCACAGCACAGCCCTTGTAACACGATACCCCATAATAAGACTGGTTTTTGGGCTTCAAACAAATGACAGCCGGGACCAACGGTTTAACATGCTTTCTGCACCATAATTGCGTAACACGCGATTAATCATAATCTGTTTCATTTTTACAGTTCAACAATATTCATTGCGATATAATTACGTTGTTGAGCAGACACATTTTTCGAACATATGAAGAAATGGTTTAGCACTCTGTTTCAAAACGAAACAGATTATGATTAATCGTGACTTACGCAATTAGGGTGCTGGTGCATGCAATTTGTTGTTTTTATTAATACTGTAACGGTTTATTTATTGATAAATAATAGTTTAAAAAAACTAAAAAACACGCTTTAAAAACCAAACTAAAAAATTAGAAAATAATTTAATTCAAATAAAAAGCGTGGGGTGCTTGACATTACGGTCTTATTTATAAACGCATGTTAATTTTTAATCAATTGCTAACTAACTGATTAGCAAAATTCTTATTTATAAACGCTATTTAGCGTTATGAGGTCGCTAAGCAATTGATTTGTAGCTGTCAAAGTTAAACACCACCGGTGCCCTGTTGCTGGTGCCAGCTTGCTAAGAGGCAACATGGCGGATTTTATTTGAATCAGCTGATCGATTCAATAGGATTTTTGTGTGATTCAAGGTTATTTGTTCCTAATATCGAATTGTGCCTTAGTAAATGTGGATTTCGACAATATATTACGGGATTTCAGAACGACACCGAAGAATTAAATATTTCTGAAACGCCGCGCGCGCCTGTGGTTAGTGAACGGAGGAAGACCTACAAGACTCGTTTAAATCCGCTACGAGAATACATATTCCTCATTCTAAGTACACGTGATGATAGGATTTATAGGGAAAGTTGAATCGGCAGGAGGCTCAGTAGGTTTGAAGAGACTGAGTTTGTGCGGAAGCTCATCGGAGATAGTGATTATCCAATGTGTTATCCCATGTACCCTTCGTTTTATGACGCCCACAGAGAACTTTATATTATACTGATGACGCCTTCTAAGGCCCAGAACTAAAGAAAAGCCACATTGTGGCAGTCCTGCACAATAAAACAAGATATCTTTTTTCATAAAAAGCAATTTATTTTGAAACCTACGCAATAAAGCGATTTTTGTGTTATAATTTCATTATTTTTGATTTCCAATTCTTCTTTCTCCAAAGACGGGTGCCATTATTTTCCCATGGCACACTCATTCCTCATCTTTTTCACGTAGCATGGTCTCCGTTGCCGTCTTTGCAAGGTTGAATAGTTATGGTGCTACATGCTCAGTAGTGGCTTTCATAGCAGCAGTCAAAATTGTAACTGTAAATAAGTATAATAATTGTTAATAAAAGACTGAAACCCCAATGCAAAAGCAATAGGAAGTTATATAGAATAGGCACAAGTACCTACATATTTTTCTCAAAATGAATATCTATGTAAATAATTTTAAATAATATGTAAATACATAGCAAAATCAGTTATTGCGTTAGCATTCATTTGGTCACTTTACAATAGAAAGTAGATAAAAATTCAGAGCTGCATTACCTTTTCCTGTTACTCCCCAATCATGGGAGCGTTTTACTTTCATTGCAGCCATAGCAAACACAACTACCTACTCATCTTTTTCACGTAGCATGGTCTCCTCAGTTGCTGTCTTTGCAAGGTTGAATAGTGTTGGAGCTACGTGATAGTAGCTTTCATAGCAGCAGTCAAAATTGTAACTGTAAACAAGTAGGTATAATAATTGTTATTAAAAGACACTGAAACCCCAGTGCAAAAGCAATAGGAAGTTATATAGAATAGGCACAAGTATCTGAATATGTTTCTCAAAAAGAATATCTATGTAAACAATTTAAAGAACATGTAAATACATAGCAAAATCAGTTAGTGCGTTAGCATTCATTTGGTCACTTTAAAACAGAAAGTAAATAAAAATTCAGAGACACATTACCTTTTGCTGTTTACTCCAATCATGGGAGCGTATTATTTTCATTGCTATCATCGTAAACACAATGAAATAAACATATTAAATCATTTTATTCAAATAAAAATAAATCGAAGAAATATTTGAGTTTTATCTGTCAAGTGTCAAAGTCACGACAGCAGATACAAAAATCGTGCATTTGAGAACTTTATTGTCAAAATCCTGTTTTTAGGCGACTATTTTGATTATAATCTGTGCTGAAGGCATAATTTCACCTCTATTTCGTTTCGCTACTAATCAGCTGCAAACTAGCGTTTATAAATAAAGAAAAGTTAATCATTGATTAGGAGGTAACCAATTGATAAGCTAAACAGTGGCTAATCAGTGATTAGCGAGATTTTTATAAATAAGGCTGTTATTGATTATAAAATACCTCAAAAGCACCCTACGCTTTTTAATTGAATTAAAATATTTTCAAATTTTTTAGTTTGGTTTTTAAAGCGTGTTTTTTTGTTTTTTGAACTATTAGGTATTTATTTTCTATTTTTTAGTTCTGCTAACTACAAAAGCGTGATTTTTTCAGTTTTTTTTCCTTTTTTTTCTATTTTTCTCAATTTTTTATAAGTTATTGAATTGTCATCGGTTGTCGATAAGTTTACAAAGTTTAAATGAAATCTGCCCGTTTAAAATGGGTAAAAATCGCGCCCTAAGGAGTCGGTTACAAACATGCAAGTGAAGCTATAAAGCGTGTAAAAAAGAAAATATTTATTTAAGTATCAGTCTCGGTAACACGTTTAAGAAAATGATGTTTGTTCAAAGTATGCGTTGATGTCTTTTGTATGAAAACGCGAACGCTACGAAAATGGGTCGGCGTTTTTTTTACAATATTTTAAGAAAAAGATTAATTTTTAGTATTTTTATTATTTGTCAATCAGCCTAGCGTTGTCCCAACTATGTTAGAGTCAGCTTCCAGTCTAGCCAGATGCAGCTAAGTACCAGAGTTTTATATGTAGCCGTTGCCTGTCCGATCTCCACAACCCAGTTTTCGGGTAATACGATACCCCTTGGTATGACTGGTTGTCACACTTTCGGGCTTCTGACGACCCGTAACGACTGTCAAAGATCCATAAATGATAGCCGGGACCAACGGTTTCACGGGCTTTCCTAGCCACGGAGGGGGTTCTTAGTACCGTATGTAAAGATGGTCACCTATCCACGGACCTATAGTTGGATATAATTTAAAAAAAATAGTTATTATTCTACTTATCGTTGGTTTGCTGTTCCTGAATGTAAGATATTATTTCAATAAAAATTACTTTGTTTACGAAAATAATAAAAGCACAAAGTTGTTCAGATGATTACTTAAAAAGCGGAATGACGTAAGAACATGGCGGCTACTATTTTATGGTGGTCAAAAACATTAAAAAAAAACTAAAATCTTTGAATTGAACTTTAAAATGTATTTTGTTATTTCATTAACTAAAACTAATATAATATTCAGACTGCTTTTTGCCTTATCTATCTCAATCATATTTTTAGTTTTTTTCTCTTATTGAGTAAAATACCTTATTCGAAAACATTTGACATAGGTAGTAACGACAATACCTACGGCCGAAACTGAACTAATTTATAGGAACTACACGGAGTTTGTACATCTATTCACGAATGGAATACCAGGACATATTTGTACATATATTCACAATTAGAAAGATATGGTAAGTAGTAGTGTCTGTATCAATAAAAATGCACCTCATGTCCAGTTATGTATTTGATTATCAGTCATATTAGGGTATTTTCCGCTTCTTAAGATGACCTTTTTATCACGTGACGTCAACTTTGTGTAAAACTAAAGTAGTTAGTTGTAAAAAAAAGAATGTCGAGTTTATAATTAACAAGATTTTCAATGGATAGAAAGTGGTATTACTTGTGTGCGGATTATTTGTGCACAGAGGCATCTGTGCACAAATAATTCTAAAACTGTGCCACACAAAGTATTTGTACTGATGCCGTTTACACAAAGCTGACGTCACAAGTGGTCACGTGATAAAGAAGTCACCGTAAGGAGCGTTGGCAGTAAATTCAAAACAACGAAAAATTAATTTGATTTTAATCGTTTTTAATTGAGAAAATGGATATAAATAAATTTATTTTTCTGTTACATATTTCGTCCCAATCTTCAAATTAAAATAGTTTTTAATAAATTGGAAAATGCCCTAAGTTATAGTTAGATACAATAAGTTTTTAATATATTGTATAATCTACATAAGTACTACAATCGGCCGTTGAGAGAGGTCATTAATCATACCTGAAAGATCGCATTCGCAAAACACGTATTCGTTTGTATGAAACTGACAGGTGTCGAGAAAGCATTCTCTCGTCGGCTGCTCTTAAAAAATTAAAACTAACATATTCTGATTGATCAGTACCTACATTTAGTGACTACATAAAACGACTAGAAATTACAACACAGTTCTAATATTAAAATTAAAGCTAACATGTTACAAACACTGACAATAACTAATTAATTCTTATTAAAAAGGGAGGGTATCTATATTTAGTCTGACTCCAACTATTCTGAAGAATCATCGCTGCTATCAGATGAAACCAAGTCATCATCACTTTCATGTACCCCAGTTAATAATGACAGGAAAGCCATTTTATTAGCCATTATATCCTCTATTCTACTATCAGCCCGTTTTTGCTTTGCCAATTCTGCAGCTGCCTCTAATTCTTCAAGCTCCAATTGTAAATCATTTTTTGAGATTTCAATATTCGCAATAATGTTGTACAGCTCCTCTAGCTCCTCATTTTTACATTTCTGCAAGAAAACTAAATAATCCTTGATATATAACTGATTCAGATAATGTCTTGCATCATTACTTGCATTAAACGTTTGATATATCTCAATCATACATTTTAGTAAACATTTCTTTCCTTTACTAATCAGCGCTACCATATCATTTTTTACTGTAATGCACAGTTTAAAGTTTCTGAATATTGGATAAATTAATGCACGTCTATAAGAGGCAATCAGAACCTCTGTCATATCATTAAATGTGCAGAACCAACTCAAGGTTGAAGAGAGTTTATTTATAGTCCATCCTGATTCCACAGTGCTTTCATTCAAAGTAGTTCGTTTATCATAACAATATCCATAGAGAATATCCACCAATCCATAAAGCACTTGCTTGTACTCGGTCTTACTCAGTAAATAGTCTTTGTTTGGTAGCTCCTTCAGTACACCCAGTTCACTGTCAGAAAGTTCAAACTCTTTATGAAAATGTTCATTACACCAAGGTGCTACAGCCGTCAGGCATGGCTGAAGTAGTTCATCATCATATAAGTCAGCCAGGTAATGGGATGCAGAAAATTTTTTTGCTTCATGCTGAACTCTTTTAGTCTGGCGCTCTTCAATTGACACTGTTTCGGGGTCGCTCAATTCAAAAATCTGCGGGAAGTCAGTACCAATGTTGTTGAATTCCGTTGTGAGTTTGTTTGCAAACCCATAGGTATACTTAATAGAATCACTATCTCCATTGATTCCATCTTCTAACATTTCAACTAAATCAGGGATGGGCGTGATCATATCTAGATTTTCGAAATGTTCGCCTGCGGTCTCCTTTTCAAACGTAAAGTTGAAGTCCCCTGAATCACACAAGTACGATCCTTTGGAGTTATCATTTTTTGCGATGCTGCCTGGCAGCTGTAGTCGCAGGAAGTACGGATTGGAAGCAAATTGAAAATAATCGCGATCTACTATAATTTTTGTATCACCAATGTTTGTATAAGGTGCGTGCACGTTTATAAAGACGTGATTAACGTCCTGAGCTATCTTGAAACTTGGAGTCAACATGCTTTCACTTTAACATTTTCCAGTATTTTATACACAGTATATAAAGATTCTCGCTATGAAACTGCACAGCATACTATAAGTAAACCAATAGTAAGTGGTATATTGAATTATTGATTGTGTTGTGATACTTGTGACAACAGAATGACAGAACGTAACATTATGGCTACGTTCCGAGATACGATAATATCGATTTGAGCGTGCTCACACCCGTTCCGAATTGGCGTGAGCGCGATAACGATGTCCCGTGAATCGTCATAGATGACGTCATGACATGCGCCATCTTGCGATAACGCCGACCATGCATAATAATTATATCACCGTGAGCGCTGTCAAAAATGACAGTTGTGCTGTTTTCTTTTGAATCATATCATATCTTTAACTAACTTAAATATAGTGCTTCTGGCTAGAGTCGCCACCTAACCAAATAAGAAGACGAAATTTGTGGTGTACACAAGTTTTATATGGTGTAAATTGGTTTTAACATTGAGTGAGCACTGTTAGCGCGTTCACGAGCGTTCCGTATTGTTAACAAAACTGACAGTTCTTAGCTGCCATAATCGTGATATCTATCTCGGAACGCAAATTATTGATGTGAGCGCTCACAGCGCTATTTTTCTTATTCGGAATGTGGCCTATGTTGTGACGTTTGGTTTTTTAATTTTGTCACACAATTTTTATGTCGCTCATAGTGTTCTGAAACCAGATCTTTTTGCTAAGGTTTGTCGAACCGAACCCATAATAGTTTGAATATTAGCTTTTTAAGCAAAGTAGCCCACGAGCAAATGGTATTGAAAAAAAAACCTAAACCTAAAAACATGAATGATCTTCAACTTTATAGTGCATTTTGTTTGATTACAAACTATAAACTATAAGTAAATAAATAAATTGAAGATACCAACAGAACCAATAGATTTCCCAGAGGAAAGAATACTTTAAACAAAAAAATAATATTTAAGACAAACGAAAACGGTTTACAAGGGTGGATTCCAAGTACAATAAGAAGACTATTTTAACACAAATTATTCACCTGTACCTAGAATTAGGTTTAAAGTGATACCAACAAGTTAGTAAGTCATTTAGAATTAGGACTTCGCAACCGGAAAGCTCATTTGATTCAATATCAAACTTATTTAGTCGATTTGGGTGAGTATGCGAACAGCGCAAATAAAATGGATCAATACGCGTAGCCAGTAGAAGGGCCGCCTTCGCCCATAATGTTGGTAGCGCGGAAACTCGTTGTTTTTTTTCAAACATTGGATTTCAACACCAAGGCCACATTCCGAATTAGAAAAATAACGCTGTGAGCGCTCACCTCAATAATTTGCGTTCCGAGATAGATATCACGATAATGACAGCTAAGAACTATCAATGGAGCTAAGAACTCTATGGGAAAGTTCCCATTTTGTAATTTTTGTGTAACCCTGTAGGCATTGCATTTTTTTTTTGTTAAAGTAAGTGTTTTACAAAATAATAGGCATGCAAGATTCACATCTAGTAGATGTCAATCAAAAATATTGTTTTTTAGCTGATTTTATTGCATTTGTGATTGTACATCAGTTTTGTGAACTACAATAAAAAAAAAAAAAAAAAAAAAAGAACTGTCATTTTTGTCATCAATACGGTACGCTCGTTATCGCGCTAACAGTGCTCACTCAGTGTTAAAACCTATTTAAACCATATAAAACTTGTATACCACAAATTTCGTCTTCTTATTTGGTTAGGTGGCGACTCTAGCCAGAAGCACTGTATCTAAGTTAGCTAAAGATATGAAACGATTCAGAACAAAACAGCACAACTGTCACTTTGACAGTGCTCACTCACGGTGATATTAGTATTACATGGTCGGCGTCATCGCAAGATGGCGTATGTCATGACGTCATCTATGACGATTCACGGGAAATCGTTATCGCGCTCACGCCAATTTGGAACGGGTGTGAGCACGCTCAAATCGATATTATCGTAACTCGGAACGTAGCCCAAGAGTTCCCTTCGGCTTAATGTTGGTAGCACTTCCTGTGCTAATCACAGAGTCGAATAAAATTTCTGCGTGAAATGTACTATAATTATAAAGCATTAACATTTTTGTGTTGGATTAACTAAATTTTGAGGTAAAAGATAAGAAACAATAAGAAATACGCGTTGTTCATAGACAGATGGAGACGACAGTTGTGGCGAACTGCTGTCATCTGAAAGACAGCACAATGCACAATGAAAACTGGGACTGAAAAAGACAACTTTTATGACTTGTCATTAGTATCGCTTGACCTACAGAAAATGTCTTTAGCTGTCAAACATACAAAACTTGCTTGCAATAAACTTTCAGCGGCATCTGACAAAAAGAGCCACGTTATGATGTAATCGATGGTATTAAATAATGTAAATCATTCATTTCTTACAGATATATAAGTATTATAATATAAGTATCCCGAAGTTCAAATTATGATGAAATGATTAAATTCTGGATAAAGTTTTAAAGTTGTTAGGTTGAGTTAGTACCTAGTTATTTTGTTAAAATGATGTTAATTATTGAACAACAACAAGCTACTTAAACTTAACGTATTTTTCACAAGAAAATATTTGTTGACCAGATCCTTTTTTCGGCCTCATAGTAGGCTTTTAAGGGAGGTATAAGTGCACGCTGAGTATATCATTCTTAAACTAAAAAAAGCACGCAAAAAGTTAAAACCGTGATAGTTTACTCGATGACTTGATGAGTCAAACAACAAGCACCGCCAAAAACGGATAAGCAAAGCTATAAAAAGGCTTTACGTTGTCCTCCTCATAATTACTATCAGTTTCCTACCGCTGCTAACTCCACCATCTCTGATTGATCAACTGTTGTGTTGGTTGGGCGATTATTAACGAGATAATAAGGTTAAAAACTGAAAGCTCATCATAGGCAGCAGCACAGTTCAATGTCTACAAATCGGCATTGTTTTATCTGTTTATTTATTTATTTACTACTACTACTTTTTTTATTTTTATTTGTTTACTTTTGTGTCAGGAAAAGGGAATCATCTACCACGGGCAAAAAAACATCTTTAGTAGAAATCGCAATCAATATTATGAACGTTTTACGGTTTAGTGGAGGTGTACGACAGTAAAAACCTGATTGGAGTTGAAAGCCAACTCCAAGATGACCTTTCTGACTGAAAAGCCTCAGACATGTTAATTCTAGCACTGATCTATTATGATAAAATAAACACACACACATATTTACTATAATTTACTTAATATCTCACCACAAGTACTTGTAGGTAATGAGAACGGATTTAGTTCTCTTGAGAGCGTCACCTGTATACAAATTTATGACATAAAAGTTTTTAGGTTTCAAACGAATATAGTCTCAACGACAAATTGTTTTTACAATATTTTTGGAGAGCAATATCTTTGGCAAATACATGGGTCCCCATTTTTTTTGCATACAAAAGTCGCGCAAAGGAGAGTAATAATTAATTAGGCGTAAAAGTTGTCACTTCACTTGTTTGTTGTTTGCCAAAAAAATATAGACAGCAGTGACATCTGAAGTGTGCAAGTGGTAGTTTTTATCCATAATATCGACTAAGTTTGTGTGGAAAGGAATAGAATGTTAAATGTACATCACTAAAGATCAATACACTATCAGTAGTGTCAGTTTTTCTTGTGAAGTGGCGAAGTACGAGAGAGCTTTTAAGCTTTCTTTACATTGAATTACTGAAAAACAACAAATTCTAGTGCTTGGAATACGTCTTACTTCAAAGGCAAACATGCCGAACGTATACGCCGCGCTGCCTAACTACGCAGTGGTGAATGCTCTTCAAGAGGTATTGTGGTTTATATGTCGTCCTGTACATAATATTCTATGTCTCGAAATCATCTTAAATCTCATATTTTGACGAAATACCCAAACATCTTATTCTACTACCTTGAACGCTAAATATGAAAGGTCAAATTGTAAGATTTATCTTTGTTTGCCTTTGTTATAGCTACGTGATCAAAACAAAGAGCTGAAGGCGAAGCTTGAAGAACATTCCGTTGCCATGGAAAAGCTTCAAAAAGTAAGTGCATAGTAGGGATATTGTACATACAACATTTTTGTATTGGTATTTGTTGTGTATAGCAGTGTTCTTCAACCGTTTTGGGCGGGCCCCTAGAAATTATTTTTGCGACGCCCGCCCTCCGCTGTTTCCATCTTAAAATCCAATACCTTGGGTAGATTTCGGTTATACAGAAAAATAGAATACCCACAATCAACCATAGAAGCTTTGAATTGGTTGATTCCAATTGGAACCTCATACAGTGCAAGTTAATGTTTCGTCGAAGACTCAAATAAAAGGCAAATGGAGAAATCGCCTAAATGTTGAAGGTGATTTAAACCTAAGTGTATCAAAAGCTGATCCATGATGGGAAAAATTGGTTGATGGGAAACACACCGCGTCCTCATCACATTATTGATTTATGTGACTTTAAAGGTATTTGTAGATTTGTAAACCTACAGCCCGAGCATAATCAGCCTTAAATGTTCCCACTACTGGGACACAGGCCTCCTCTTGGTGAGAGGGAGTGGGCCGTAAGCTACCATGCAAGCCCAGTTCGGGTTGGTAGATGTCACATGCGGTTTCATCACAATGTTAATTCTTCACCGTTTTGACAGCAATAATGACGAAATCATTTACACAAAGTAAAGTGCTTGCTTGAGGTCTTTTGGCTACGACCTACAACTCCTAAGTTGCGGCCGTTACCACTGGGCCACCACTGCTCTCGAGTCTACAACCTAAGCCTTCATTTAACTAACTTTTTCTTATAAATATAACATTTTGAACTAGTGTGGTTTCATATTTATGAGCATTAAATTTCAAGGTAATGCCGACCCCCTTCTAGAGGCTTGGCAACCCTCTATGGGGTCACCAGCCACATTTTGGAAAACACTTGTAACAAATATAACAATTTACTTCGATTTTCACTGAAGTTATTAATATTTAAGTTTTGCCGCCCAAATCTGTTCATAGTGACTGTATTTCAGCTGCTAACACACACACACCTGTCTGGCTGTTGCGTGTATCGTTGTCTATTCATCATCATATTTGCTGGGTGCAGGCTTCCCCTTTGTTACTGTTCTTAAGATCTCTTGTTCTTTATTAAGAGTAGCCAACCAACCATAATTCTCATGAAAATGCCTGTATGTGATCCAAATATTTTGAACACACAGTTGTGGTGTATATCTAGGATTGTATGTAATGAAATAAAAGTTTTTTGGGAAACAAATTCAGTAAAGAGTTGTGAGCTTTTTTTTGCACAAATTTAATCTGGACTTTGGCCGTTCATAATCTACTCATTGATGAAGTAAAGAAAACCGCGTTATTGAAACATCGCATATGTAATGGAGATTCTAAATGACAAACCTTTTTTCCAAATAATTAAAAGACTTAAAACACGTATTTCCTGGAACAAGTTTTGTGAAATCTCCACGCGCCAATTTTCGATCGATGTTTTCGCGTTCTCTCTCACTCGCTTGTATTTTGCTTGCATTGCATTATATAATACAATAAGCTTTTCAATCATGCTCGCGTTAATGATAGACAGACTGGGAAGGGCTTAATTATAATAAAATAGACTAAAGAGGAAGTCTGTTCTGTATTTTGAACTTCTGAATCAAAACAAACTTAACTGTTCATGAACTTATAAAGGCTCTACATTAGGTTCACATCACATGCTGTGTTGGAGAAACTAACAGCCGCACTGGTCGATCGGTCAAGTTAAGCTACGCTAGCCGCGGTTGCTGCCTGGATGGGTGGCCATCTTTACATACAAAAACGCCTCTGTGCCTTTCCGTTAAAACGGTGGTTCCGATTGTCACTGTGCCTTGTTAACTTCATGTTATTGTTCGTGGATCTTTGACGTTGACAGTAGTTAAGAGTCGTCAGAAGAAGTGTGGAAGTCAGATAGCTAGTCGTTCCATGTTTAATACTAGTTTTCAGCTGCATCCTGTTTGACTGGAAGCCGACCCCAACTTAGTTGGGAAAAAGCCTAGCAGATGATGATGATCACATGCTGTGATCAGCACTATCTTTACTCACGCATTTTAGGAATGACTAATGAAGAAGAAGAGTACACAACTAGCCAACACATTAATATCATATAAAATATTGCAGGGTTACGACACTCTTGACACGGAGTTCAAGATGATGCAGCATAACTACTCTTGTCTGTTGATGACTACCCGGGCTGAAGTGCAAAGGAAGGACCAAAAGATTCGTGAACTTAGTGCTGGGTTAGTATACTTTTATTAAGCAAAAGCATAGCATAAGCAACCTCTCCTTTCTAGTGACAAGGAGTGGGCCCTAGAGTATAAATGTTCTGTGGTGGGCCGTAATCCACCACGTGGGCCTAGCGCGGATTGGTAGATGTCATATGCCTTAGAATTTTTGGTTCTAAGACATGCACATGCCGGTGTCCTCACCGTTTTGAGAGCAGTGTATAATCTTACTAATATTATAAACGCGAAAGTTTGGATGTATGGATGTTTGTTACTCATTCACGCAAAAAATACTGAATGAATGTGTATGAAATTTGGCACACAGATAGCCTGAATTAACACATAGGATAGTTTTCATCCCGGTAGTACGTTCCCGTAGGATCATTTTCAACCACTTCCACGTGGGCGAAGCCGCGGACAACAGCTAGTATTATGATAACACCAAAATTTTTATTTGGAAAGATGCATAAAAAGTTGTTTGAAAGTAAAAGAATATTGTGCTTGTGCTTGCTGAGCAATCACTTCTCAAACGCTAAAGTGACCCGTTGATTGGCTGACCATGTTGTTTTTATTAGTATTAACTGGTTATTTATTTTACTCCAAAGATCCTAGTTTAACATTTGTAACATCAAGTAAGCTTAAAGCTAATGCACATAACATAATGCAGCATTGTATAAGTAAGCGGGCACGCCCTTTAAGCCGGGAGGATTTTTAATTGAAATATTCTGTACAATAAGCTCTTCTAACTTATTATACATCTCTAAATAATGAATACAAATCTTTGTTTTAGAAAAGAGCTGCTGGCGATGAATGGTTACAAGAGTGGGAAGAACAATAAAAGGCATGGCAACCAATGTGCAAAGAATCCAGGCTTTATAAACTATGTTCGACCATCAGGGAAGGGAAATGAGACAAAGAAGGCAAACGAGAAAAAGAAGGCAGATAATGTGAAGGGAGGAAAAGGAAAGAAAATGTAAATAAAATAAACATTCAAAAATCAATCTAAAATGGTGTTATTTGCTTATGTCCCAAATTTTTTAGATAAATAGTCGTGCAAAAAATCTTGACGACGTAAATAATGTTCTACTGCAGGTCCAAAATTGGTTCACTGCTAGTAATTTACCCCCTTATTTATAAACGTTGCTTAAAGTTCAGTAATGACAAATGACTAGCGTTTGTTTAACTATACATTTTTGATGTTTAAATACCTCTTAACTTTAAGCAACGTTAATAAATTTGTATTGAAATTGTAATTTCATTAATAGTAATTTGAGAGATAGTATTGAATCAAGAGAAACTATAATATAATTGGTCGATAAAACTTCCTGGGGATCACAGTCCACTCAAGGCTACAGTGGGGTCCTCATTTAATATTTCTTGCAGTCCTGCAAGTTAAATTCAGCAGCGTAATATACCAGGCCACTCAGAAAGTATTGCGAAAAAAAGTTTTTATGTATGAGAGACTGGCCAGTTATAATCTCTTTTGAAAATAATATATGATTATTTGCAAGTAAAAAGCTAGGTAGGTACGTTCTAATTTCAAAATTTCGCTCCACATTGTTTGCGAGCTACAGTCCCCGGCACGTAACTTGGCAAGGTTTTGGCGTAGTGGGGGTAAGTTCGCGCATCGTGGAACAAAAAAGTGGTCACTTTTATTGATTGTCATTATTCTATAGTTATTGCCATCATTTATTTTTAATCCTGAAGTTAAAGAAAGTAGAGGAATTTGTGACATTTATTAGGTGTTATTAATAAAATATATAGTTTATTCCCGTTGTCCCCGTACACCGTGTCCCCGTCCTACGGGGACAGCGATACTTCAATTAAATATTTAAAAATACTTCCCGTTGTCCCCGTACACTGTCCCCGTCCTACGGGGACAGCGGTACTTCAATTAAATATACTTCCCGTTGTCCCCGTACACTGTCCCCGTTAATATAGTTGAATAAAATAAGTAAAAATTATTGCCCACAGTGCCCGTTTTTTCATTTTTCTGTAGTATTATAAATGTGTGCGTTGGCATCTTTTACCCAACAAACAAAGTGTATGGAAATATTGGTAGATTGGTCTTGGTACGCGGTAGATTAATAGGGTGTGTAACGGTTGATATAATAACAAAAAATCTAACGTTCACTTGACCTAATTTCAGTTAATATACTTTTGTTTAATATAACGATCAGTTGAGATAATGAATTGTTGATATAATTTCATTTTATCTAATTTCTTATGATATAATAAACATTTCCTATAATGCACATTTGACATAATATTCATGTAGTATATTATTCATTTACTATAATATTCATAATCTCTAATAACTTTTTACTGTTTTTTTTTTCTTCGCTTTATACCCTATACACTTACCACCCTCAACTATTGTAACCAGTAGAAATTGGATGCAATCTGGACTTTAGGGCACCCCGACTCGGACAGGTTAGGTTAGAAGGGGATGGCGGGGTCGTGTGAGCGAGCAAAGCGAGCGAATAGACCCCGCCATCCCCTTCGTGGTTATTTTTTTATAAACCATAAAGAAGTAGGAGCCCCGCTTCGCGGGGCTCCGTCGACCAAGCCCACCCTCGGCCATGCATTGAATATTTTAAGATTTGGTTAGGTGCCATTTGAGTTAGGTTAGAACTGTGACCATTAAACATGAAAATTAGGTCAAAAGAACATTAGGTCAAATATGCAGATTTAAGAGGACAACGACTCGTGAAAAGTTTACTTCCCGTTGTCCCCGTTAGCCGAATGTACGTTACGGGGACAACTGGAAATAAATTTAATCACGTCCCGCTGTCCCCGTGACGGGGATATGGCATACGGGGACAACGGGAATAAACGAAATATATGCATTTAAAAGTTAAAAAAAATATTTAATAAAAAATATTACAATTGTAATATAAATTATCGATGGATCTGCGCCGGGAACATTTTCGCGCTATGATTTTTTACGATTTCAAGAGTCGTCTGAAACTGGACGAATCGTACGATTGACTTCAAATGGCATTCATGGATGAAGACCCTTCTAAGGCAACCGTGTAACGTTGGTTTAACGAATTGAAGTGCGGTCGACTAACTTTGAAGGATGAAGAAAGAAGTGGTCGCCCTTTGACAGCTGTTACGGAAGAAAACATGCTAGCTAGCAGTGAAAAATATAATCCATGACAATAGACGAGTTACGTATCAAGAGATTCAGCACATACTGAAGTTGGATCGGGAAGCCTTCACGAAATTCTACACGTGCATCTTCGCGTGAGGATAAGGCTAACCATAGTTTATAATATAGCTGATAGTTTCACGCTGGGTGCCGCACAACCTCACCGATGCTCAGAAGCAGGCTCGTCTCCGCGTGTTTACGACATCATTACAGGTGATGAGTCTTGGATTTATCAATACGATCCAGAAACGAAGCGCCAGTCAACGGTTTGCGTGTTTCAAAACGAGTCAACGCCTACCAAAGTGAAGCGATCAAGAAGCGGGGCGAAGATTTTGATCGCGACCTTTTTCAATTTGTCTGACTACTTGGTGTCAATTCCTTTACGGAACCAAAGAAGCATCAACGCTGAATGGCAGTATACTATCATGGTATACTACCAAATGCTTGGCAGAAGTTTTCTCTGTTGTGAGCAACAAGCGACCAAACACAGGGCTCCGCAAGCTACTGCTCCACAACGACAATGCGCCTTCGCACACCACGCTCAAAATGCGGGACTTCCTGGACAGCACGCCGGTCAAGCTCCTTACAGCCCTGACTTAACACCGTGTGACTTATTTTTATTCCCGAAAATAAAAAAATCAGCTCAAAGGGATACAATTTTCATCGCCGAATGATGCGCTGTCAGCGTTCGAGCAGGCTGTAAACGAGGTGTCTGCGGCGGACCGGAAAAAGTGTTTCGAAAACTGATTCAGACGCATGAAACTTTGTATAGAGGCTAGTGGAGGGTACTTTGAAAAGATTTCATAAAAAAACGTTGTACCTATCCAACATTTATTTTATTTTCGCAAAACTTTCTGCGTGTCCCACGTATACTGTCACTAACATCCCCTGATTTACATAAGTAGATACAGCGAGGCTAGTCTTCTTTAGCTAGGTACCTTCATAGTATCATGTCTTACGGTTTTGTTTTACTTTGGGGACGGACGGCAGACATGGAATCCATTTTTATTCTGCAACAAAGGGCCATCAGAGCCATATATGTAGCTACGTAGGTAAGTACCTAACCTCCGCAGGCGCGATTCTCTAAGGGAGAATCTTCAAGGGATTCTCAAAATATGACAAATGTACGGTGATGTAGCCCACTGTACATTACAGTCAAATAATTTTTACACATGCCTGCACTTGCCCTTAATTTTTTATCAGTAATAATTTCTGGACAACCACCTAATAAAAAGTACTAGGCTTGCATACATTCAAGATGGTATTCTATCAGTTCGCGGCAAATATGACGGACGACTCCTGTTGTTTGGGAAACCCAAAACATGTCCAACACGGGACAATTTAAGAAACTATATCGATATCTTGAAAGCTCAGACCAAATAAAGCTTGAAGGCAGAAGGCATGTACCTATTTAACCAAATCCTAAATCTCCATTACTACATAATATTGAGTTTATCGGACTTTAATGCGGTTTCCACCAATAGACAGAGTGATTTATGAGGAAGGTTTAAGTGTATGAAAACGAGGGCGAAATCGTTCGCAAAAGTTAGTTACATTATTTATTTATTAATAAGGCACATCAACAATATAAACACAAACATTAATAGACATCAAAAAAGAAATAAAACAAAGTCCCGCCGCGCCTGTCTATTCGCGATAAACTCAAAAGCTAGTAATATTATAAAACAAAGTTCTACTCCTCCTACAAAAAAGATTAGGGATTCCAAAATTTTATCGATAGCCAATTGATAATTGCTTTTTGTCCCCTATTATATTAAATAAAATATTACTCGCAACATCATTCTATTAATTAATTTGACCCTACAATTTTGTTTTCTTGTCGGCATTAGCCGAAGACGGTGGCGCGTGTTGGGCACGTTTTCATTTGTCGGCTATACCCGACGGTGGCGGTCAAAAGGTTCACTAGCTTTTGCCGGCGGCTTCGCCCGCGTGGAGGTCGGTGTATTATACACATAAACCCCCACTCACAGACATATAAAACATTTTTATATGTCTGTGCCCCCACTACACTACAAGCCCGCCTCATTCTCTTTTTTTTATTATTTAAATCTATTTTCTGGTCGTTTTTCAATTAGATACTTATGGATAATGATAAGTGGACGTGAGGAGTCTCCTATCACAATAAAGCATTTCCTTGCTTAAGAGGAGACTCCAAATCATAAAATGAAACGCATAGACAGGAAAAGTTTTTATTCAATGTGCAAACTGTAACCCGCACCCTAATTGCGTAACTCACGATTCATCATAATTTGTTTCGTTTTGAAACAGATGGCTAAACCATTGCTTCCTATGTTGGAAAAATGTGTCTGCTCAGCAACGTAAATAACGCAGTGAATATTGTTCAATTGTCAAAATGAAACCGATTATGATTAATGGCGTGTTACGCAATTAGGGTGCTGAATTCAGCATATCATTCTAGACCCCCAGCGCAGAAATTTTTCATCGGTTATACAAAAAAAATCAGCTGTTCCATACATTTTGACCGCGTAGATATTGCACTTTTCTATGAAACAGCTGTTTTTTTTTGTATAACCGACGAAACATTTCTGCGCTGGGGGGTGTAGAATGATAAGCTGAATTCATGGTAACAGTTTGCGCACTGAATAAAAACTTTTTCTGTATGATAATGGAAATATTTTTTTTTTGTTTTCACCCAGCTAGGTGTCCCTATTTTGTCAACGTTCAAGATGACCTTTCCTTTGCCAGAATTTAGGTAGGTCGACAAAGCATGCACGGTAATCGCGCAACCCTCTTTGCTCCCGTAGCAGCAGGGGCAATTTTTTTTCTGAAACCAACTCACCATAAAAACTGTTATTATTTATAGCCAGAGGCCGATGAAATTAAACATAATTTATGTTATACGTTTTTATTTGCGCGTCACACGCCTTTAATACAAAAGTAAAATTGGAGGCAAAAATTGACATTAGTCTGACATTATTGAGTTTGACAGATAGAGCTGGCTAAAAGATTTAACAAAAACAACTTAACTTGGCTGCCACACAACAAAAAAAAAATCGCTTAAACCTGCATGGGCACTTATGAAATGTCAGAAGCTAGGTGCATCGGTAAGTAGTTCCTATAGCAATACGACGAATGCCGCCATCGCTCTTGCGCAGGAAGGATTGATTGGCACCATACAGATTGTGGATAACAGCCTCGTTCACCTTGCCAGAGAGCATGAGGTAACCTCCTTCAAGAGCAACTCACCAGCTTCCACGGCGCCTGAGTATTCTGACCATCGAAGTTGACAAGGAACAGGTAGGAACAGATGACTAGGGTATTATCCAATTTATTAAAACCTATTCTAATTTGAAGACTGGGACGAAATATGGAATAGAAAAATAAAAGTAAATTGATTTATATCCATTTTCTCAATTAAAAACGATTTAAATCAAATGTATTTTTCGTTGTTTAGAATTTACCGCCAAAACGCTCCTTACGATGACTTTATAACACGTGACCGCGTGACGTCAACTTTGTGTAAATTAAAGTAGTTAGTAAGTAAACAAGTGAATGTCGTGTTTATAATTAACAATCAAATCACGACATTCACTTGTTTACTTACTAACTACTTTAATTTATAGATAGAAAGGGATATTACTGGATGCGGCGCCTCTGTGCACAAATACTTCTAAAACTGTACCAAACTAAGTATTTGTACCGGTGCCGTTTACACAAAGCTGACGTCACGATGTCACGTGATAAAAGTAACCGTAAGGAGCATTTTGGCGGTAAATTCTTTGAGCACTGGCGGCCGTTACCACTGGGTAACGGCCGCGACTCACGAATTGTAGGTTCGAACCCCAACAGACGCTTTACTTTGTGTAAATTATTTCTTCAACACTGCTCTGGTGAAACCGGCATGTCCTAGAACCAATAAATTCGAAGACATGCGGCATCTAACAAGACGCAATGGGCCCGCGTGGTGGATTACGGCCCACTTCCTAATCGAGAGGAGGCCTGTGTCCCAGCAGTGGGAACATTAAAGACTGATTATGTACTATCAAGGAAACTAACATCTATACACCGTAAGGACATTATTGCTTGCAGAATGCAACGCTATAGTAACGCTTGCTAACAGATGTGGTCATTGTGTGCTCGGGATTTCGTTTTCAAATTGGTCAGATGTAAGTTTCCTCAATAGTACACTTATGACTTATGATTATGACTCATAAACTATCTTAACATTTCTAATGCATACCTACCTATCCAACTGATGTTTCGCCAGTAATTAATTCCATTAGTATGTTGGTTATAAATTCATAATAATTTTTAATATATTCTGGTATGAGTAAGATTTTGTTTCCAAGGATGGAATTATTTTTTTGTTCTCAAGGATGGGATTATTTTATTTGCCTATGAATGAATATCTTTATTGTATGTAACTGATGGTTTTCTTTTTCTATCAATATAGTCAGAAGTCCAGAATCAATCCCTCCCCCTGGGACCACGGGTAATTAAAATGGACCATGGACCCAGTAATGAGTCGACCCACCGGGATCACGGGTAACGAGTCTGCTTGGCTTATCTTACTTAATAATAAGTAAACCCATACATATAATTAATACAATTCAAACGTTATAAATTAGATTATAACGTTTGAATTGAAATTATTTATTCAGGTTTCAAGCTGGCTAGCATGTACTATAAGGCAAGACACCATTCATTTATGTCTTGATGAAATAGTACTTGGCTATCAGAATATTTTGTAGATCTTTGTTTCTAACACCTGATCAAGCTAATAGGACTGGTACGTCTTAAGGTTTGTTCAAAAGGTACAAAATTAGAAATTCAATTTCTCTGCTTAAAACATAGTTTAATCATTCATCATTGACTCACATAAATTAATAATAAATAGGCAGTAAAAATAAATAAATTAAAGTACCCAAACTAGGTATCCTAAATCCTTCATGCATACAAAATAAATAACTTAGCAAACTAGACACAGTAAAAATCATGGAATAGCGCACTGTTCCAAATCACAGAATTTCAGTAAAAGTAGCTACACAACACCAATCTATTCAACCAAACCTACATAGGAAATGGAAGCAACTTCATTCCTTTCTTCACCTCCTTGTACAACGCCTTATAATCTTCATGCTTCCTTACCATCACCATAACGCATCCTCGCGAGATGCCCATAGCCGCGCCAATGTCTACGCGGCTTGGTACGTAGCAGTACGGGATATTTTTCTCTTCGCAAACTGCGGGTAAGTGGCACATGATCTCTATTGGTGATACGTCTCCGGCGAAGAAAACGAGTCCTCTTTCACCATGCCGTAACTGTTTCTGTACGATCTTTAGCCCGTTCCTAAGGAATTGTTTGTGACCATACGCCTTCTTGATGAGCTCGAAAATCTTTTCACAAAGTTTCTTCGTAGCCATGGGTTTTGCGATCACACTACAATTCTTAATTTTACGATCGTAACTTCGTTGTCCCTTCGATTTTTTGATGACATCTCCCTTCTCGTCTTTTGCGACAGGCTCCTTTTTGGTTTTGCCATGGGCTTTGCCCATTTTGGGAAATTACAAGTATTTTGTGTTAAAGCCAGTATTATTTTAATGATGCTCTGTGTTGAAAGCCGTAAACTTCCAGTATTTAAATGATGCTCAGTGCCGTAAACAAATTATCGTATTAGTTTTTTAATCTGAGATCGTATTAGTATTAATTTGGTTGCATTCCGCCACAAAGTACTTTGTATTGTAATTAAGGTGAATGCGCAGTGGTAGAGCGCGAAATTCAAATTTTGTTACGTTTTTTGCAATTTTCAGGTGAGTGTCAGCTTGTTTCTTGATCAAAATATGATTTGCGACTATAACATGTACGTATTTACAGATTTATAATCATTAGAATCAATAATACATCTTTCTAAGTTAGATTTGTTCCACAAGCACTTTTCCATAAGAAATTTGTTCTTATGGAAGAAATCTAACTTAGAAAAATGTATTATTGATTCTAATGATTATAAATCTGTAAATACGTACATGTTATAGTCGCAAATCATATTTTGATCAAGAAACAAGCTGACACTCACCTGAAAATTGCAAAAAACGTAACAAAATTTGAATTTCGCGCTCTACCACTGCGCATTCACCTTAAGGAACATAAATACCACAAGCGGATTGTAATGAATGATGCGCACGCCCGCTAGGAGTATATGTGTTCTGTGCGCACGCCGCACAGAGTACATTTATTATATGCGCCGGGCTCCACAACAAACACAGATAACTTTAAACGACAACAAACAAACAACAAACGAAAACGACCACGACGACCAGTGTTGCCACAGTGGTTGCCAGTACCTATGCATATAAAAAAGCATAAAGCTTAGATAAAAAAGTTTGCTTAAAATATAAAGCATTAAGATTGCCATAAAGCAACTTTGAACAACGCTTAGGAATATGATAAATTGGCATTGGCAACCCTGGGTACAGTGGGTACAATACAAACTCCGCTAGAACTTGCACAGAACTTAAATACTCCTAAGTATATGTGTTCTGTGAAAACAAAACTACAAACTACATGAGTAATTTAATACCTATAAAAGTACTCTGTGATGAGTAATCTGTGATACAAAACAAAAACATAGACTGCAAAAAATGTCCTGTTTTTCTAAGGATTAAGAAGAAAATAGAGATAAAACCCAGATCACGGAAGAACATCTTTATTGCCGGAGGGCTATGATATTGTGTCTGCGTATACTTAATTCTGATACTTACAAAGTTTTCAACTATAAGGAAGACGACGAAAAAAACATGACCCATCCGCAAGGTACCTATTATAATATTGTATTGATAAGTAAATATGTACTGACTAGCCGTTTTATTTGTATGTATTTAGAATGATATTCTGTTTTACATTACTTTTTTTTCTTTACTGAGCAGAAGCTGTCTAGAACGAGGTTGGTCATGATGATTATTTACTTTTTGCAGATGATCTCGAGTGTTCTCTGCCGGATATACAGAGTTTGGATGTTAATCTGCATATCACAAGATTTCGATCAGATATTCTAAAATTTCTGAGGTATGTTATGATAATAGTTAAAAATAATAGCAGAGATAAACTACTTCAGTAGTCTTATAGAACAGTCCCCATCCCCATTTTCTAGATACATACATTTCATGTAAGTAATTATATGGTCATTCTGATACTTTCAGATGGGAGATTCAAAGGAATATCTATATTGGAATGAATATCCACTCCTCCATTTAGGACTTTAATTAATCTCAAATGTGAGTATAAACAAATTTGAAGGAATTGTCAGGAATAAGTATTGTACATACATATTTCTGATTAAAGACTATTTATTGTATTAAGGAAAACAATTTGCATATAACTATTAGCCTTGAATGGCAGTCTGCTCAGACGTTTATGCATGGACAGGAACAGCCTGTGCCTGGTGATGGGGAACATCACAGGACACTGCTCACAAATAAAAACACTTCTACACAATATGGATAACGGACGCTCCTCTATGCTGGGCTTGCAAGGAGTCTGAGAAAACCATTGCGCATGTGCTCTTTGAATGCACAGGCATCACCCAGATTAGGTCAGAAACTCTTGGGAGACCGAGATCTTATACAGATGTTACTAACAGACCAGGAAATATAATTAACTTCTGGAGGGAGGTGGGCTATTTGGTATAACCACAGACTGCTGCCATGGCCCACATTAGTCCACCTGAAGATGAGTCACCAATATTGCACTGAGGACTTCCATTGCCTCGGCTAAATTGAGTTTTCCTTACATAAACTAAACCAGAAAAAATGCATTGTATCATAAATATTACTTTTGAACTATGTTTGGCACTTCACTTGCTATTGGCTCACAATTAGATTGAAGGTGGTTATTAGAAGACATAAAAAGGCACAGTTTTTCGTTGCAGTTGACAGAATCCCTTTATCAATTTTACAGCAGTTGTGCTTTTGCCAATACTTTCCTGGGAACCACACAGTAAAACATATTCCTCATATATAATGTCTTGAAGTGTTATTAAATACTGTAAAATTATATTAAATTTGGCAGGAAGCTATATATTGCCCCCACGCCTACGAATTGCTTTCGTTGCTAACAGTTTAGATTGTACAAGTTGAAAGGAGAGAACATGCTGCACTGTGAGAAAGGAGAATGGATTGTAACAAACTTTACAGGTAAAGTTTTTCGAACATTGTATTTATTTCAAAGTTGGAGTAAATCCATCTTGTTACACTACTGCCCGTTTTCACCCACATCTAAGTTTACGGGATTCCCTAAGAAAGGTTAGGGGGCTGTTAAAAATGGTTTCTGTTTCACCAACAGTAAGGGGTCAGTTAAACGCTAAAAGGACCCCTAAATTTAGGTGGCCGCAATGTGGGCCCCTAAACCGGCATTTACGTATGTTATCTCTCAAGCAACGAACATGGATAGTGATATATTAGAATTTGTTGAAAAATATTAAACTGTTTCTACTATATTTAACGTAAACAACAGCCGTAGACCAAAACTATATGGGAAACCACCAAACTACTTCGAAATTTTTGCTGAAACTGACTTTTTTCGGAGATATCATAGGATATCAAAGAATAATGATGATGCAATGGCACCAAGGCTTAACTGATCCGTAACATTGTAACGTTGCAGGTGCCGCACCGCCCACTGTCCAGTACACGATCGTGAGAGCTCTTCGGTGACGCAGCACTCGCGCGACCTGTCCGTGTCCTCGGACAGCACCATGCGGTGTGTCTGTGTGGAGACCTGAGTGGCGCTGGACGCAGGTCCTCGGATAGCATAGCTCTGGTAATACTTTCAAATTGTCAAACTCAAATAATCTATTTCAATATAACTATTTACAGGCACTTTTGAATTAACAGGGCAGTCAGTTTTTTAATTTTTTATGATTATTTTTGTTTTATTCTATCATTCTTGCTATACAACAACATGTTTGGTAAATCTTGCATATTATGTAAGCTATCACCCCCCTTTATACCAGGAGGCTTTTATTTTGTTATAATGCTTTATTTACATTTTTTATTTTTTGTGCTCGAGTTAAGTTTTCATTTTATTTGTGGGGATATTGGCATGGCTAGCTGAAATTATTACAAATTATTTAATGAATGTTTTGTGGGTCGAAATGCTAATTACTTTGCCTACCTATGTATAGAATCAAGTCTATGTAACTAAACAGGCAGCTGTGCTGCTGGGGAGTTTGTTGTGCCACTTCTTCTTCCCAGCTAAAGTACTAGGAAGTGTTGAGGGGTGGGCGTTTTGGGGGACTGTCTTATGATAAATGATAAATTTCTTTTTAGTCTCCTACGCGGTGACTGTTTAGGTGTGTATCAGGTTTACTGCTAGCATGATTGGATAGTTCATGATTCGATCTTTGTACGCTTTTGTCCTGTCTGAGATTTCTCCTGTAACAGTTTAGATGCAGAGGTCGTGATTGAATCTTTTATTTCAGACACCTAGGCGCATTTGTTATCATTCTTAATATGACTGGAACCTTTGTATTCCTATATTTTATTTTGCCACTGATCCCCACAGTTGTTAGCCGAATGCTTTATTATGTATTTAAATAGCAACAATTTGTTTTGCAGTGAGATCTTACAATTTTTATTTATTCGCTGTTGGGCCGTAGCCAACCGCGCTTTGTAATAATGTGCTTATTCCAAATTAGGTGTTTATCCAAATATATTCCAAAGATACTTGGCGTAATCCTATTGCGAGAAAAGTATTCCGTTTAGAGTAACATGTTCCTTTCCTGTTAATGAAAGTCACCTGGACGGGTTTGGTTGCGTTAGCTTAATTCGCCAATCATTGAACATTTAGACTGATAAATTTATTAAAAAATGAGTTCATAATATGTACAAATCTCTGTTTTATTGTAAATCTCAGATTATAAAACAAAGGCAGATAGACCGCGCGGAACACCAAAAGTGAGGCCAAAGTGAGGCTTCACTCTTGTGTTCCGAGCGGTCTATCTGCCTTAGTTTTATAATCTGAGTTGTAAATGTTCAATGTGCTCGCTTGCCACCAATGTGCTCAGCTCTATCAGCTTCAGCGGCTTCACACCTATTGTGCTACAATGATTGTTTGGCGCCTCGTTGGTTAAAATTTGTGAAATTGTCATCATATTTCTGCCACATTTTCTTCTTCCATTGTCCGCTGTCAGCCGTCACGCTGTCATTCACCGCCTTCTCTTTCATATGATTCCTCACAGTATCCATCCATGTAAAATATATCTCTGGCCTTCCCCTCCGTCTCTATCCATCAGCTTATATTACTTATATTAATTAGTCTTGTGTTCTTTATTTTAATTTATGTAAATAAAAACTGTTTGCTAATGCTGCCATTGTTTTTCTTTTAGTATGCCAAAGTAAATTATGCCTTGCTGTTGCGAAGATTAGGTTTTTGACATTGAAGTGACAATAATGTGGTTATTTATCCGAAAAACAAGTGGTTAATTAGACGGAGTCAGTGCTTTCTTTGTCTACTTCCTGTAGTTACTTGTAAAATACGTAACGTAGGTTCGCTACGAGAAAGCCCGTCTAATGCCATTATTTTCTTCCGTTTAAAATGAGCGAGCATTTTATTGCCTGCAAATTTCATGAATAAAAAAAAACTTTAGGACAAAATGTCTATAGCTTAGACGTGCGACTTCCGTTATTCCATGAGGTATTAGCGGCGTTTCTTTTTGATTTCTAACATCAAATCGATCTCAACCAACGTTACGGTGGGACCAACAAACCCAAGACTGTTGGTTCCACCGTAACGCTGTCTTTCTCTGAATGAGTAAAACAAATAATAATTAGGAATTACTATTTCGTTGGTCTAGTGACCGCAAGCACTACTACCTACTGAGCATGACGTCTTTGGTTCGAATCTTGGTTTTAATGTGGTTTTTTATTCTACGGGAATTTCTCAGTATCAGCCCGAGTTCTGGATTTGTGCCCGATTGATGGTAATAGGCTCTCCCCTATTACACGGATCTTACACATAACTAGCGAAATGTGTTTGGACTATAGATGCCTCTGCCTAACCCGTCGGGGAATACAGGCGTTATGTTATGTATCAGGACGATGATGCTCTTGTCAGCCGCTTCCTTCGATTCGTCGGTATTTAGTGTTTTTCTGCTAAATATGTACTTTTTTATCTCTACATTTCATACTCCGATGTCACATCGTGAACAATAGTGTGGTTTATACGTTTTTTCGACTGTAATGTAACGACTGTTTTTAAATACTGTAATGTATACCTGTTTTTTGGCCCAAATAAATAAAATAAAATAATGAAAATGGGCGCCAAAGTGATCGTATTAAAGAGCCTTCTATGGCAGCACAGCGTCTGTTCAATCGGCAAGGCGAGGTGGTGATAGTAATATTGTGTAACTCGACTTGCCGCTTGCGAACCGCTCGTCTCAAGATATCCCATTGTGATGACTTTATCTTCTTTTGTCACGTCTACACAAGGAGAGTAACGCGACCGTCGAGTACGTGTGTACGAGCAGTGGCGTGCACTCCATACATACAAATAAGCATACCGTGTAGTCCCAAACATACATTGTTTACGACTACACGGTCTCCAAACGGCCTCCAAACGTGCCAAAGGAAGTATAACTTAAAATAAAAAAAAACTTTTTGCATTTGAGAGTCCAATTCTTGAGGAAGGCTATAGGCTACTTAACATCACGCTAAGACCTTTAGGAGCCCAGTAAAAGTAAAAGAGTCAGAAGTGATGGATTATGGATAAAATAACACAGGATTGAATTTATAATATTACATTTAATTAGAAACAGTCTTTGTGTAACAACGGCAACGACAATCAGGTATAATATGACTAAAGAAAAAAATACAAAGGTGGCATAGATAGTGGCGCCAACTTGCACGGATTTCGGAAGTACTAAAAAAAGCATATTAAAATCGGTTGGTTTATACAGTTCTAACACTTGCCCTTAAACTAAAAGATTTGTTAACCTAGACGAGAGATACAGGATAATTTGTTTTGGCATAATTTTAATTCGCATAATTATACTTGGCGTAATGACTACTAGAATAATAGTGTTAAGGCATGCTAAATTATAAGAATAACAGAAACCAATTTTATTTGCGTGATGTAGTATATCACTAGGTTAAGGTGCGGTGGGGTGGCCCTTGGGCCAGATCCCCTCTATTGTTGATGAAACATGTGGGTTAGGTTAGAACAGTGACCATTTACGTGCAAAGGCGAGCGAGCGTAACGGGCGTGCCGCGGCAGCGGCTGTCGAGCGCCAGATCCCCTCTATTGTTGGTGAATCATTTGAGTTACGTTTGAACAGTGACCATTAACGCGCGAAGGTGAGAGAGCACAGCAAGCGTGCGGCGGCAGCGTCTGCTGAGCGCCACATCCCCTCTATTATTGGTGAATCATTTGGGTTAGGTTTGAAAAGTGACTATTAACGCGCGAATGCGAGCGATCGTAGCGAGCGTGCCGCGGCAGCGGCTGCTGAGCGCCAGAATCCCCCCTATTGTTCGTGAATCATTTGGATCACGTTTGAACAGTGACCATTAACACACGAAGGCGAGCGAGTGTAGCGAGCGTACCCCGGCGAATAATTTGGGTAATGGTCACTGTTTTATTATTGGTGAATAATTTGGGTTAGGTTTGAACAGTGACCATTAACGCGCGAACGCAAGCGATAGTGCCGCGGCAGCGGGTGCCGAGTGCCAGATTGCCAAATCCCTTCTATTGCTGGTGAATCATGAGTTAGGTTTGTGAATTATTTGTGTTAAGTTATGTTTGAATAGTGACCATTAACACGCGAGCGAGCGTGCCGCGGCAGCGTCTGGCGAGCGCCAGATCCACTCTATTATTGTTGAATCTTTTGGGTTAGGTTTGAACAGTGACCATTAATTAACGCGCGAAGGCGAGCGAGCGTACCGCGACAGCGTCTGCCGAGTGCCAGATCCCCATTATTGGTGAATCATTTGGGTTAGGTTTTAGGTTAGGTTTGAAATTCATATTATTAATTCTAATAAACCAGCGTACTTTTTCGCTAGTTTTTTAGAATTAGTAATATTAATTTAAAGAATGTAATATCCTTTGAAGTGGCGAAGTGGTAAATGAAAACAACGGCCATAGCGGTAGCACATAGCTATACGTTAAGACAGTAGTTAATTATTATAGGACAGTCACACGAGGAGTGTTGCGACTCAAACAGGTGGTTATCGAAAGGACACGATAGGTTGAGCTGAACGATTACTGACGTAAATACATGCACAGACTGGATGAGTCCAGTCAATCTGTGTGGATCTTTCTCATAAGACCATTTGAGGCCCAATATACAGACGCCAGCACATCAAGCTACCCCAATCTGTCAAATTTGTTTGATAGATTTTCAACTTTATTCCATAAACATAAGGTTCATGTTCAAATGGCAAAATTTGCCGGTTTCGGGTGGCTGGATGTGCTGGCGTCTGTACATGGTCTTCACATGATCTGACCAAGATTATGTCTGGACTTTAAAAGAGACGGTGAACTCTGAGTTTGTTTCGGCCTTTCTTCTCAGAGTAGTCAGATAGGAAAAGCCGACGTCATCTAATTTTTAAAATATGATTGACTTGTAAAAGTGTTTGTACAACCCCTACATACAGAAATAAAATCATTTATCATTTAAAAAGCTAACTCGTGTCACACAAGTTAGCTTTTTATTTTTCAGTAGCGTGCAGTTCGTAAATACAGAAAGACACTGCCTAACCTACGTAAATCAGATAAATATTTATAACGAAAATTATTTTATTAATAAAAAAATCTTTATTCATAAATCAGCTCCACCTGTCGAGCGTCAGTGGTACAATTATGAAATCATCGATGCAATACCTGCTCGTTCGTACAATTTGATGCAACGTCACATTGCGCTGCACTAGCGCCGCTGAGTGCCTCGGGAAAGCCACAAACTACTCGCATCTTAATGTTTATACCTTTTAGGTATGATTCCGAGCTTGCACGCAGCAGTGCTGCCGCAGTAGTGCTGCCGCAGTAGTGCTGCCACTGTGGTGCTGCGCAGCAGTGCTGCCGCAGTAGTGCTGCCACTGTGGTGCTGCGCAGCAGTGCTGCCGCAGTAGTGCTGCCGCTGTGGTGCTGCGCAGCAGTGCTGCCGCAGTAGTGCTGCCGCTGTGGTGCTGCGCAGCAGTGCTGCCGCAGTAGTGCTGCCACTGTAGTGCTGCGCAGCAGTGCTGCCTATCGCGCTGATTCCGAGCAAGGCAGCAGTGTCGCGTTGTTCGTGGTGATGCGCTGTTGTGTATTCATTCATATTTGCTTTGAGTTGACAATATGTCGATCGATGACCAACTTTTATTTATGTTGTTGGAAAAGGGAGAAGATGACGATGATATTATGTTGTTGTTTTATACCACAAGCAGACTACGCGAAGGATGTTACAAAACGCTGATTAATTAATTGTTAACACCTAGTTAATTAATTGTTCCACTTCTGAATCAGAGAAATTCATCTTTTCGTTGCCAATTTACTAGTCAACATTCGTAGGTACTATCGCTGCGGCGGCAGACGCGTCACTACTGGTCTGTCGCGGCGGGGCGACACTGCCGCGCAGCAGTGCTGCCACTGCATTGCTGCCGCGACATGCTGCTTAGCTCGGAATGAAATCTCATGTAAACTTATAGAGAATGTATGGGAGTAGTGCTGCGGCAGCACTGCTGGAGTCCCGTACGGTTTATCGAATCACCTTTGAACGATATAATTGTCTACAGAAAGTATGGTTCACCGTTGAATGGTAATACGAATAAACTTTTAGTCGTTACCATTATTTAACGACAGCACGTTTCGACGAATAACGCTACAAAGAATGAATGGTTAGCCGAAACCGAGATTTGCCAATGTCATGGTTCGCCGGAACACGCTTGAACTAAATAATCTTTTACCAATATCTATTTTCGCCGAAAGCACCTTTTTTTTAAGCCGATCCAAAACAATGCCTTCTGTTTCTTGCTCATGAAATATGACTAGCGTCAATTAAATTGCATTAACTTCTATTTCCATGCGCTTATCATAGTAAAGCATTATTATCAATATATTATGTGTTATGTGTAAAACTAGTTTGTATATCTATACACCGAGAAATTTTAATGGTTGTTTACCCGCAGCGAAATGGTTTTGTCTTGGTAATACAATCGTTATATAAATAAATAAAAAATTAGAAACAAAAAATGACAGATTAACTCACGTTTTCGAGTTGATGAATATTTTTTTAATTATTTTAAAACAAAAAACCTTTCTCAGAATGTCGCTTTCCCAGAATGTCCCTTTCCCAAAAGTAATACGTTAATCAGTATACGACCCACGTGGTCGTGGTTTTAGATTAAGGTTTTTATTTTAAAACGGTTTATGTACAACTATAAGAAAAACCAATGTCCAGCAGTGCTGCGATAGTCAAAGTTAATGGAAACTGCCGCGTTCCGTCCTACCTTACCCCTCCATTAGTCTGACGCAGGAATTATGTTCGCTCTAAAGAGTTGTCAATACCATGTGGCCTGGTTGTCCACAGACGCAGCGTATCCTTGTGTCCTGGTGTGGTCGCACCGCATGCGCCAGCTCCCACAGGGCACGAGGCTCGGTTTCTCGCCGCACTGCAGCTGCCAGTTCGGGTTCCACCTCAGCGGATCTCCCAAACCCACCTACATGGGCTACGGTAAGCATCATGCGTTGTGCAGGCAGAGACGGATGGTGGCCGACAGTTAGCAACTATTTATTTATTTAACCATTTATGCACACACATATAAACAGACAAGAAGAAAGGAACAGAAAAATACGTACAAAGGTAATGCTTATTTCTACAGAAATCTCTTCCAGCACACCTGCGATAGGAGAGAAGATAACAGAGATGTAGACAACGCGTGTAATAACAACAGAAGGAAAATCATAAAATTACAAATTAAACTCTAATTTAAAAATATACATACACACATAATATGAGAATATACATACATACTTCTAAAATAAATATCACTAAAATATATATAATTATAATGTAATTTAATTAAAATACAATTTTGACAATGTGGAGAGATAGTGTTCTTTCACTCTTCTTTTGAATACTGCTACAGTTTGGCAGTCCCTAATGTCAGGCGGAAGTGAATTCCACAACCGTACCGCGTGCACAGTGAAGGAATAGGAGTAGAAGTCGGTTGAGTGGGGAGGGGACTTGAGGAGATTTCTAAGATGCGACCTGCAAGGTGCATCAAAAGGACGGGCGTAGGAGAAGCGATCCCGCAGATAGGATGGGGTTTTAGGGTTGTGAAGAATGTTAAATAGCAAACACAATATCCGAGAGTTTCTGCGTAGTCGAATAGGGAGCCACTTGAGGATCTTGCGAAAGTTAGAAACGTGATCGTATTTTTTAAGGTTAAAAACAAAACGAATGCAGATATTTTGCAAACGCTCAAGTTTATTTAAAAGCTCCTCGGTGGCATCCAAATAACAGGCATCAGCGTAGTCAATGATGGGCTGTATGAGAGTTTGAGCAAGGGAGATTTTGGTGTTCAAGGGCAGGAAGCTCTGGAGGCATTTTAACGAATGGAACGTGTAGTGTACTTTGCGACTGACTTGAGCAACATGGGCAGTCCACGATAAGTATGAGTCTATGGTCACCCCCAGATTTTTAACCGTTTTTGCGTATTCTATCTGAACTCCATTCAAACAGAGTGGAGACAGCGACGCAACATCAAGCCTATCTGATATGACGCCGAATAGGATACCTGACTACATACACACCTACGAAAACCCACGCCTTTTCGCCATGTGGGTGGGCCGAAACTACAGAACGCGCGCTAACCGTTACGATACTTACTCTCATTTTGCTTCTTGATCATTATTAAAATATACCTTAATTAATGCTCAAATAAAAGTTACAATAAAAAACAGATATGTGAAGAAACAACAAAAACACCTACGAACGAAGCAAGTGAATACAAAGCTTGTTAAAACCGTGGAAAACAGAGAAATAACTCGGTTGTGAAGTCATTCGGATCTTCTATCCGTGTCGCGCAAAAAGACCACTGTACTAAATAAATTCTCCTTATTGTATTAGTACTGTCAAACTCCGCCACCGTAACTGTGTCTGTCTAAAAAACGCATCATTCTGCGGCGTTATATGGTACGAACCCAGGCAGGCATTTTAGTTGGTGTAGTTAATTTTAGTTGGTGTAGTTAATTTTAGTTGGTGTAGTTAATTTTAGTTGGTGTAGTTAATTTCATCATCACTGCTATCAAAACGGTGAAGGAAAAGATCGTGAGGAAAACCAGCATGTTCTAGAACCAAAAATTTTAAGACATTTGACATCCACCATCCCGCACTGACCACAAGTGGTGGATTTGGACCCATTTCTTCACACTGAGAGGAGGCCTGTGTCCTAGCAGTTGGATAATTACACGCACAACACTGTTTTGTGGGATAGGCATAGCCACACTTCTAACCTATAAGTTCCTTACAATGCCAGAAGGTGATGTAGGCCTTGTTTAGTTTGTTCTCCAAGTGATTGCTCGAGTTTAACTTAGCTGTCCAAGATGATCCTAACATACTTCGATAACTTGTGTTGAATAGTTTTGGTAGGCGACAGGGCCTAGTGTTTATTTTTGGGTAAACATGTATGCAACAACATAATGTATGGCACAGCAAATATTTTCCCAGGTCCAGAATCAAGTATAATGCATGGTAATAGGTTGCGCGTCGATGCCCCGGCCACCCTGTATAAAGGTTTTCTTGCACAACAATAGTGCAAACCATATCATCACATGTTTGGCTTTCTTTCGCTGAATGACGTTGTACCTTTATTTAAATGTTCATCGGCACAACTAATCCTAACATTACTGCCTAACTACTACATCTACTGCCCCTCCTTCCTAACTTTGAATGTTGGGGCATAATGCCCAAACGATGATGTCCAAAGAAATGTATAACTGTTTCCTTTCCAGCAATGGACTGCTCTGAACCTTTGGTGCCAGCTACCGGTAGCTTGGTAACGGAGCCTTCAGTGAAGCGTAGCAAGTAACCGCTGGGAGACTTGATGATATATCCTTGCGAAGACGATTACGACTTGACTGCCCTGACCCTTTGGTGCCGGTGAACGGTCGCTTTGTAACGGAGCCTTCAGTGAAGCGCGGTAAGTACCCACTGGGAGACTTGATGATATACTATTGCGAAGACGACTACGACATCGTCGGCGAGTCCTCCACAGTGTGCGCAGAAGACGACTTTTGGTCCCACCCCCTCCATATTGTGTACCATCCTCTGATATACGCAGTACCGACATATTTACTTAGAAAATCTCCTAATATTGTTAATGTGAAAGTTTGTATATTCCGATGTTTGTTACTTAATCACGCAAAAACGGCCGAACGGATTTGGAAGACATTTGGCACACAGCTAGTTTATAACCTAGATTGTCACATAGGACACTTTTTATCCCGGTAATACATTCCCGTGGGATAATTTCCGACCTCCACGCGGGCGAAGCCGTTGGCAAAAGCTATAAATAATGTTACGAGCTTGGGGTTTGTGACAATTAAAAACTGCCAATATAAATTACCAAAAATTACACTTTAATTAAACAACCTAATTACAAAACACAATTGCACTACTGATCACTCTAAGTCGCACTTGAAGATCGCTTTCGATGTTCTCGCATGTATAGCTTGTCCAATACTTCCCGGGTTGCGATCCGTTCCGTCCTTTTATAGGGCCCTCGGATAGTTCCAGAACGTTCTACTGTAGAAGTTCAGTTACATCAGAAGAACAAGTACATACCGGCCCCGACTTAACAGATGTCGATAGTTCTAGAAAGTTCTAACATCGAAATTTCTAGAAAGATCTTGACTCTATTAATTCTGCTACTCGATACTAAATGGCGCTAGTGGCAACTAATGTTACCATGTACCAGACATTAATTGTGGCACGCAACAATAATTATAGAAGATTAATTGTATAAAATATAGAATATCTATGAAAAATTTGAACAAGATCCATCTGGTAGTATTTGCGTGATGCTGGAAGATACATGTAAACAAATGCAATAATTCTAAAAACTATATTTCAGGCATTAGAATCTTTCCCAGACTTCGTAGCAAGTACTTTTCTTCAAAAATATCAAACGTTCTGTATTGACTTCGCTACGATTTTATTATTATACTAGTTTTTTCAGCGGCCCACGTGGATGTCGAAAACTGTCCCACGGGAAAGTACTACCGGGATAAAAAGTCCTATGTGTTAATCCAGGTTATAATATAACTGTGTAAAATATCTTAGAGACACGTTTTTGCGTGATTGAGTAACAAACATCCAATCTTTCACATTTATAATATTAGTAGAAATATAATATACCTACTAGTGGTCGCCTAGTAGTCGAAATTCGGTCATAAATCATAAAAAAAATAGAAATATATTAGCTTTCTGCACTCAGTCTTCATATAAACTGCCAAACGTCATACTCGTCGATCCGCGTCATTTTCGTAAAAAGGGGTATAAAGTTTTTGCTTCACGATTTAGCATAAAGATATCAAGTTATAGGTCGAGATAAAATATTGAAACCACATCAAATTGTTTCATTTATTTTCGGTCATTTATCACCCTCAGCCCCTTAGATAGCTGGAAAATGATGCTATGCGCGATCGTTTTTGTTTCACTGTTATGAAATTAGTTCACGTCGGTCCACAAGCAGGGCCCTTAAACCCTCTCCAGGTTGACGCCAGCAGTCGCCCTCAACCAAGCGCTGAACTACATCCACTGGAGCATAACGCAGCGTCACTCGACTCACTGGCATGGGCTTAACAACTTGCATCAGAAAATGGGATGAGTTTTCAAAAATCATTAAAAACCTAGCCTATGAAAAAAACGTTTTTTTTAAACAAACTCGTGCACAAGTTTCATAAACTACAATTATTATGTAGAAGATCACTCTGTAATGTTCCCAGTTTTCCACAGCTGGGACTCAGGCCTCCTCTCTGTGAGGGTGAGTGCCCATAATCCACCACGTGGGCCCAGTGCGGGTTGGTAGAATAAGTGTGAAGTGTAAAGTGCATGCCCATTTTTAATTAATATGGGTGAAAATTCAATAGGTACTCATGCATGAGAACGCTAAGCCACTTATAGCTCAAACTTTAAATGAGTATTTACAGTATGTTGGGATCAATCACATGGACCGACCGGCGAGACGCCTGGACCTGAATCCAATTAAAGATGCCTGGGATGAGCTTGATAGGTGTGAAAAAATCGAAACCCCATCCTAGGTACATTTCACCTGCAACTTAATGAACAGCATACACAATCGCCTCAGAGTTGTTAGGAGAGCCCGTGGAGGCAATGTAAAGGGTATCTGTGACGTTGTACTGTTTGCTGATGATCCTCTCTTATCTTTAAAGTAGACAGGAATAGACAAGATTTTGACGACGTAAACAGTGCACTCTCAAGGGTTACGGATTGGTTTACCACGAATAATCTAGTTCTCAATGGCAAGAAAACGAAATGTATAAAATTCGCTTTACCGAATGTAAGAAATCTGGGACTCAACATCGTCTTAGGTAATGAGGTGCTTAAAACTGTAGACTCAGCAGTTTTTCTGGGCATAACAGTAGATGCCAAACTTTCGTGGGGATCACATATATCAAGCCTAGCAGGAAGACTCAGTTCGGCCGCCGCGCCGTCAGGAAAGTAAGACAATACACTGACGTTGATACAGCTTGGTTAGTCTATTTTAGTTATTTTCATAGCGTTATGTCCTACGGCATTCTGCGGTGGGGCAAAGCCGCTGACATTCAAAATATTTTTGTTCTTCAAAAACGAGCTGTTAGTGCAATTTACCAACTAGGTGCTAGAGTTTCTCTGAGAGAAATTTTTAAAGATATTGGTATTCTCACGGTGGCATCGCAATTTATTCATCTTCGCTAACATCTTGTATATTAGGCAAAATATACACTTATACACTAAAAACATTGATATTCATAATATTAATACTAGAAATAAGGACAAACTACGTGCTCTCTCTTTCACCGGCTTCATAAAGTTCATGACTCATTTGTTGGGTTAGGTATAACCTTTTATAACAAACTTCCCTATTTTTTGCTAGATTTCCATTTTAATGCGTTTAAAGCTAAAGTAAAATCCAACCTTTGTTCTAAGACATACTATTCTATCAACGACTACTTAACCAATAAGAATTGTTGGTCGCTGTGATTAACTCAAGATTATGTTTGTGTTCTTTCACCAGAATTAGCTTACCTACTGACAGGTCATCCTATTGTATAGAATCAAGTTCTTCCAAATTAACAGACAGCTGTGCTGCTGGGGAGTGGCGAAAGGTTGGCGTTTTTTGGGGACTGTCTTATGTAATTTTGACATTCAAAAAGTGCTGATTCTCAGCCTAGTTTGAATAAATGACTTTTGATTTTGATTCATTTTGTTTTAAAGTTCGTTTTCTCAACCTAATAATTATTGATAATCTGTTTTTACACGCTTTATATTAGCTTCACTTGTATGTTTGTTTGTTGGTTTGTTTGTTTGTTTGTATGTAACCGACTCTTTTGAGCGCGATTTTGACCCACTTTAAACGGTCAGATTTCATTGAAACTTTGTAAACTTGTCGAGGACCGATGACAAATCAATAATTTAAAAAAATAATTGAGAAAAAAAAAACACGTTTTTGTAGTTAGCAGAACTAAAAAATAGAAAATAAATAATAGTTTAAAAAACACGCTTTAAAAACCAAACTAAAAAAGGAGAAAATAATTTAATTCAATTAAAAAGCGTGGGGTGCTTGACATTAAGCGATTATAAAAATACCTCAAAAAGCACCCCACGCTTTTTAATTGAATTCAATTTTTTTCTCCCTTTTTAGTTTGGTTTTTAAAGCGTGTTTTTTAGTTTTTTAAACTATTATTTATTTTTTTATGTAATTTTGACATTTACACCAACATTACATACATACATAAACTAACGCCTTTGTCCCATGGGGGTGTGCAGAAAATACAGAATGCCACCTACTACTATCCTCAATTCCTCCCGTACTCCTTTTGCCTTGTTTATGTTCATACATCTGGTAATACACGCATTCTGATTGCGAATAATACGAAACTGACCTTTCTGAATAATTTCACCAATAAGGTCACTATAATGTTCTCCTAAGGCATCCACTTCCGCTGTTTCACTCACATCTGCCTTGTAAATACCTTTTGTTAGCCGCCATGACTGAAAGTAGAATAAATGCTGTGGAAATGCGTTCCTGGCAATGCATGTGTGGTGTGACTGCGAAAGATAGGCTGAGGAATAATATGATAACACAATGGTGCAGTTTAAAAGATCATGTAATGACAAAAATTAAAAACAGTATGCTGAGATGGTTTGGTGATAATAAACTAATATTGTTTCCATCATTTGGTGTTGTTTTATTAACTGGTAAATTATCTGCAACATATGTTACTGCCCAGAACTAGTGCACATCATGTTGTGAAAATCAAATCAAATCAAAATATTTTATTTCACATAAGCCTGCATGGGCACTTATGAAACGTCACAAGCTAGGTGGACGGTTCCAATTTGTCGGTTCCTATGGAGAAGAGCCGGTAAGAAACTTCACGGTTACTCTTTCAAAAATAATTGGGCTTTTACAATGTTTTCAAATTACTGTGATAATAGGTATGGGAGGACAGTGCAGGCCTGTCAATAAGTACCAGGTACTTAGAGGAACGAAAAAACAGTTTAGAAAATCGTCTACAAATCTAGTCTGTAAGGCCTACAACATTCTCTGATTCACAATATGTAAAGGAATCTACCTATATAAAATGAAACTGTTTGAACCAAGTGACATGATTTCTATGATAATCACTAATAATAAATATTCGAAATTTAAATTGATGTAGGTATAATGTCAAATAATGACGAGAATATGTCGGACATTGTAAAAAATAAAAATAATAAAAATCAACATTGTAATTTGGGAGTAGTTAATAGACTTTCACATAGTTATGCTGTCAATGAGGTACCAGGGAAGCCACATGAAAAGAATACCGTCCTTACATGTACAGACGCCAGCACATCAAGCTACCCCGAACTGTCAAATTTTCCCAGTTGAACATGAACTTTATATATAAGCAATAAAGTTGAAAATATGTCAAAGAAATTTGACAGATTGGGGTAGCTTGACGTGCTGACGTCTGTACATTGCACCCATGCGAAGGGGTGGGTCGCTAGTGTACAGAAAAGTGTATAAAATTAACATTGTTTTATTCATCTAATCAACAGCTAGTAGCACTTACCAGGCCATTAACAGGCGTGCACTGCTGGTTATCATTTCCATTCAGGTTATATGTGCAGGGCTTGTAGTCGGAGTAGACCCGCAAGAGTCGCAGTTGGAGGGATGAACTCCACACGGCCGTCGAGTGGCCTGGTTCATCCTCGCAGTTGCTGATTAAGTAGTGCAGGTGGCAGTTAAAGGGGGTATTTTAAGTAGACAGAATAAGTTTTATGTTACGTAGATAAACTTTTAGGTTAGGTAGGTTCTAAATAAAAATGTTGTCTTATATTATAACCTTGGGGCTTTCAGGAAGGTTTCAGTCCAGTCCAGCGTGTTTTGTTAATTCCAATTTTGAGTTACTTTATAGGATGCGAATACAAGAAATCGTTTGTTTACATTACAACGTAAACAACATAGGCCACATTCCGAATAAGGAAAATAGCGCTGTGAGGGTCATCAAACTTCTAACTAAAAGCCTAGCAGAACTTGGATCATTATACTAAAAAATTGTGGAGCGCAAAATGTACCTTAATAATCTTCTTATCGTAGTATTTTTTCATTTAGTAGTATTATATCGCAAGAGTTTCGATCTCATGGATACAGAGGTCGCTACTATAGCATTAACCAGACATATTAAATAATTATAATGTTGTACGATCTGTTCAGCAATTGACGGACAATATAATTTAGACGGGTTATTTTTCTAATATCACTACCCTATTATTCTTTACTACCATAATGGTAGTTTAGTGTGTGTTGTTAAAGTCCATCGATTACTTTTTTTAAATAATGGTAAAATTAATAAATGCTTTTATTTGTCATTAATTTTATTACATTTCTAGTTTTAAAATCTAGTTTTTTTTTGACACTGGTATGCTGCCGTATTTCGATATTATTACAAATGATTCCATTAGAAGCTAGTAGAATTTCAGAATTACGGCTACTAACGGTAACATTAATTTTCCCATGTCATGTCGATATGTCAGTGTTATTGTGTTATGTCACATTGCAGAAAAATTTCGATTCTCGTTTGGTGCGGTTCGTTATTTTTGTGTATTTTGTGATTTTGGTTCTATTCCAAGATATCCTTGTGTTGTTTCCATGCTATGTTTGTTGAGTTGAGCCCCTGCTCCTCCAAATTAGTATCGAATATACGCCGTGATAGCTTGTTTAGTGACTGAAATAGAGATATTGACTCCAGTGCATTGTGTATTTGTTGACGGCAGTACGACAAGTGCAAATCATGTCTTCCGAGAAAAAGTGCTGTGTCCCTGGGTGTTCTGAGAATTCTGGTATGTACTAAGATTACCCATTTGGTGACTATGTTTGAAAGTGAGATTATAATGCGCAAGTGGGCCAATACCGTTCATTGTGGAATACTATAGGGGAGGCCTACATCAAGCTGTGGGAAAATAGGACTGACACGATGATAATTTGATAGTAAGAAGACTGACATCCGTCTATGCATAACTTTATGTACCGTAAAATGGGGTGATTAGAGATGCAGGGGTGAATCGAGACGGAACTTTAAAGTGGATTTGCCGATGAACTTATGATCGTTTTCTGCTAATAAAGGCACTTAATCGTTAATTATAAAACATTAAACATATTAGAGTCCTTTTTGACTACAAACTATATAATTTTAACGGTAAAATCCACTTTAAAGTTTCGTCTCGATTCACCCCTGCATATCTATTCACCCCATTTTACCGTTACCGTAAAACGGGGTGAATCGAGACGAAACTTTAAACTAGATGTGACGTTGAAATTATGATCGTTTCCTGCCAACAAAGGCACATAATCGTTAATTTTATAACAGTAAACATATTAAAGTCCTTTTTGACTACAAACTATATAATTTCAACATTCATCTATTGTAAAGTTTCGTCGCGATTCACCTCTACGTCTCTATTCACCCCGTTTTACCGGTATTTCACTCTGATTGTGTTGAAATGTCCAAAAATGTATGCACATGCTATCAGTCGCAAGGACTGATAGCAGTCGCAAGGACTGATAGCATGTGGATAAATTTTTAGAAGATTTGTTAGTATAATATTATGGAATTAAGTTTTAATTCGAGGTTATTTGGAAGCCAAAGCCATTTAAGCTTCCAAACAGTAACATCAAAGTTAAAAAAGAAAATGTTTTATTAAATATGTGTTTATGAAACATCAGTTTCACAATAAAACTTTTTAATTCTGTATTGTATTTCTTCTTTTCAGATTCCCACACTGTGCTTCATCTTTTTCCAAACCCTGTAAAGGATTTGGATCGCTTCATGTCATGGGTCTTTAATATTGGTGGGGACATCTTGCAATTCAGTAATGAGTACATTCACAAAAATCGGCGAGTTTGTCATGTGCATTTTGAACTCAAATATTGTTGCCGCTATAATCGAATCAGCAATATTGCTGTGCCAACATTAAAATTGCCAGGTGAGTAAATAAACTTCACAGTTATTAGACTAATGTTGATAAATAAAATTAATATACTTAGGTACTTGAGTAATTTAAATCTGAATATTGTCGAAAACAAAATAACTTTTTTGTGACGTTTTATCTGGTATGCATAGAGTGAGATGGGCAAATAGACTATCTTTTATGAATAGTAAGCAGTTACTAATCAACCAGAAAAACAAGCTCTATTATAGGACACAATTAATAATTTAACTGACTATTTATTTACAGGCCTATCAGCACTCAAGTTTATTAGTACTTCGACAGAAAGAAGGCCTTTGAAATCGATTGAAAATGTGTCCAACATTTTGCCGTCTACTTCTAAAGGTAATCTTTGTTAAATTTAACAAAGAAGTGCTATTGTTAAAGTACAGATATATTATGTAATTTTTATTCCCCTTGCCCTTCCCAAAAACCTTAACCAAACTACACCTCTAACACATTGTTTCCTAGCATTCTTTGGCAGTTGACTTATACATAATCAATGTAAACTTTTCAATTTTCAGTTTGTACTGATCTCCAAAATCAAGATCAAGAAATAAGCATTTCAATACCACCAATTCCGATGGAGAAGGAAAACATTGGTAAGTTTTTTTTTGCCAAGCCAAAACTTGTTATAAGATGTAAATATTAATAAACTAACCCCTGAAACCTCTCTGGTCTATTGAAAGTTTGCTCTACTTTATTCTTTACTTTGAACCTGGATAAATAGGGATACCTACAGTCAAAATTAGTAAAAGTAATAAGGTGTTTTTTTTCTAAATAATATAAAATCCTTTCAATTTTCAGAATGCAAACTACTCGTCCCTGAACAAAATATAACTTCTATTCCTGCTCCAACTATAGAAAGAAATAAGGGAAAAGAATCTATTTTCCCAGAGAAAAGAATAAGTTCTAATGTGTGTCATAAGGATGCTATTCAAATCAAGCTGAAAAGTAAGTTATTATTTTATACCTACTTTTATCCACAATGTACATGAGACAGGCTTGGGTTTTATGTTGTGTGCAAAGTTTGCAAAAATAGGACCTGAAAGCCTTTAAATATAATTCTATGTATTTCATAGACCTTAGCACTTGATTTGTTTTACACATCAAAGATTTTTTTTTTTTTAATATTGCAATCTATCTGATTGATATTATCTATATTATATCAATCAGATAGATTATTATATCTTTACATCAAAGATAAAACTAATTTTATTTAACTTTAACAGGCCAGACAATGAAAAAGACCACATTTTTAAGATCAAAGATGACAAAAACTGAACATGAACTGTATAAGAAATTAGTTGATGTAAAGATGAAACTATCAAAATGCAGAAACAAATCCAAAAAACAAGCAACAGAATTAAAGAGTGCCAAGAAACTTTTTACAAATATAAAATTTATAAAAGCATTAGAAAATATGCCAAGTACGGGAAGGTTAATAACTCTTATGCAGTTCAGAGAGAATAAGAAGAAAGATAAAGGCCGAAGATTTTCAGTAAAAGAAAAAATTGTCTCATTGTCAATATTTAAGCAAAGCCCAAAGGCGTACAGATTTTTGAGGAAAATATTTATACTGCCTTCTCCACAAACCTTAGGGACCCTTTTAAACCAAGCAAATATTGGTCCAGGTATAAATACGAATGTGTTTGACCAATTAAAGGCAAGAACTGCTAAAATGACAACCGAAGACCGACTATGCGTATTTTTATTTGATGAAATGTCTCTAAAACCCAGTCTCACTTTTAACACTAGAAAAGATACCGTAACGGGCTTTGTAACGGACGGTGAAGAAACGCGCCCAATTTTTGCAGATCATGGTCAAGTTTTCATGGTACGTGGCCTTATTAGAAATTATAAGCAGCCAGTTGCTTATACATTTTCATCAGGAGCAACTAAGGGTCCAGAACTGGCTAAACAAATTAAAACAGTAATAAAGGAGTTACTAGACTCTGGATTTATAGTGTTGGCTACTGTTTGTGATCAGGGGGCCAACAACAGAAGTGCCATCAAAATTTTAACAGATGAAGTAAAAAGAAAATGTTTACAAAGAGGAGAAATCCCTGAGGAGAATTGTAATACAATTAAAATAAATGAAAAAGAAATAATCCCACTATACGATCCGCCACATTTGTTGAAGGGCATAAGAAATAACTTATTAACAAAAAGTTTGAAATTTGAGATAAATGGCATCAGTAAAACTGCAAAGTGGCATCACTTGGAACTTTTGATGAAAGAGAATCCAGCCTATAAAGGTATCCGACTGGTTCCAAAATTAACGGAAAATCATATTGATGGAAAATAAATAGGCAAAATGAAAGTTAAATATGCAGCTCAGGTATTTAGTCAGACAGTGGCGTCGAATATGGGATACTTAGCAGGTTTGTATTTTTATATTTCTCTGAATAGATGTTGAGTGAACTGGGACACAAGTATAGATATTAAAAATATCCAATTGCAGAAAGAATGAGTGTTTAAATTTTACTGATTCAATGTATCCTACTAATATATGAGATTTGTAAAGAAATAGAAAGTTTATGGAAACATTATTGTTTGTATGTTTGTTACTCAATCATGTAAAAACAGCTGAACGGATTTGGGTAAAGATACACTGTAATGTGTTCCTGTGGGATTCGCAGATGAAATTACTGGCAGAGGCTACACTACTATAAAAGTGCTGCTGTGTCCTGATCCGAATTAATAAAGATGTAATAATGCAATCGCCCTGAAATTAGAAAAAATAAGATTTTTCATAATTGATTTTTGTCCCATTTCAGATAAAGGAATTTTGCCAGCAGAATGCAAAGATACTGCAGATTTGCTGCTATTTTTCGACGAGTTGTTTGACTCGGTCAACGGCAGTTTTGCAAACAAAAATAAATTTGCAAAGCCACTGCTTCAACCAGTGAAACCTAATTCGGCACACCATAAAAAATGGATGGAATTCAAAAGAATTTTGAAAACTATGAAATTTTATAAGGGCAATTCTTCAGAAAATGTACCGACGTTAAATAATTGGGTATGGACGCTGGATGGTATACAAAAACTTGTAAAAAAAATAGACAGAGAGTACAATGTTACGTCAATTTGGATGCGGCACCTGAATCAAGATCCTCTTGAAAACTTTTTTGGCGCAATCAGAAGCCACGGGTGTCGTAACGTCAATCCAACTCCAGATGCATTCCAATCTGCCTATGCGGCGTTGTTAGTAAATAACCTCTCCAGCGTTCATGCCCCGGGTGCTAATTGCCAAAAAGATTATTGTGAGGCCTTACTTACTCTGGTTACAAATAAGGACTGCGAAGCCAACAAACTTACACACAACATAGATTTAAATAAAATATTAAATACCAACGTGCTGCCTCTGGAGGAAAAAGCCGATCCTAAAATTATGGCTCCATTACAGTATGTGAGTGGTTATTTAATTAAAAAATCTAAAAAAATATATAAAAATTGCTCCATATGCAAAAAAGATTTAATTGACGAAAACGAGTTAGAATATATACGGTATAGACAATACTCGAAGAAACGTTGGCTTTGCAGTCCTACTAAGTCGGTGATTGCTCTTGTTTCTGCTTTCCAGGATATCATTACAGATGAATTAAAAGAAAATTTAGAAATTAAGAATATTGGAGAATACATAAAAACTTTACTATATATATCAGCAGATTTTAAATGTTTTAAATGTGATAAACATAAAAACAAATTACAAGAGTACATGACAAATTTATCGATAAGATTTTTTGTATTTAACCATTGTAAAACCATCAATAAAATTCTTACTGGAAAGCAAGATAGTATCAGTGACACCGACAAATACCAGGTAATGGCTAGAAATTATTGCAAAAAACACTGTAAAAGGCCTCATAGTTGATTAAATAAATGGACATAATTATAGTTTATGATGTTTTATTTAAAAAAAATAATGTATGGATGGATTAGTAATGCTTTTAATAAACATTTTAATTAATCCATACATTAATTTAAACCACTAATAAAAAATTAGCAAGCTTTAAATTTAATAACCTGAGTACCTTACTATGCACTATAGATTCAAGATTATATACATATAGATAAAGTTTTCATCGGAGAAAACTAGATGTCGCTGATGTCCATTGCTTGAAAAACCTGTGAAGTCAGATCTCTATACCTATATAGTAAAAAGTACTCTGTGGCGCTCACATCAATAATTTGCGTTCCGAGATAGATATCACGATTATGGCAGCTAAGAACTGTCATTTTTGTTAACAATACGGAACGCTCGTGAACGCGCTAACAGTGCTCACTCAATGTTAAAACCAATTTACACTAGTCTTGTGTAGTTCGTGAACGATGAACGAATAGGAACCGTTTCTTTGCACTGTACTAAAAGAAACGTTTCCGAACGCCGACTTGTAATCGGTCTATTAGTTCCACTGACGTATAAATCATATGGACTTGGCATACCTACAAGAAAAACGTGGATACCTACACTTTATTGAGAAGATAAAATGGCGGCTAATAGGGCAGCCCATATCGATTTTTCTCTACAAAAACATCGATAAAAGGTTGTGAGAATGTTTTCATATTGTCACGGTACAATATCAAAGGGTATTTTTACACACTTTTCTTAGCTTCATTTGTATATAACTAACAAAATAACTTACTATGTAAACAAATCTTAAAAGTTATTTTTGACCCACTTCCCGGTTTTTAATAAGCTAAAATTTTGCGTACCTACATGTTTAGTTTGTATGACATTGCTGGCGATTCACTTTTTCAATAACTAATCTAAAATTAGAAAATCGCTATCTTTTATTAAAAGGCAGTGCGAGAAAAGTACGGCTGTAGCTATGAACTAAGTTAGTGACGTCAGACTAGTTTATACCTTGCGCTTCACTTTGTTTTTAGTCGACACGTTTTTACGTGCACCTACCCTTAATTTGCCTACCTTACAACCTACCTTACCTTATAATCTAACCCCCCAGTGGGTTCCCGCATTGTCGTTGCGGGGGGGAGGGGCTCAGTAGCCGTGGTCCGCTCCCACGGTGAAGCGAAGAGGAACCCCAAGGTGGGGCCGCTCGTCAGGGCTTTTGTCTCCAAGCAGACGACATAGCGGCCAAAAAGTAGGTTGCAGTGAGGTGCATCGCAACTGAGGCAGTCCGCGATGTCGAATGGGAGGCATCGCGGCTGACGGTTACAGGCTGCGGCGGAGGAGGAGTGACGGTACTTCTGAGTAGCGCTCTTCCCTTCCGTGGCCTGGACGGGGCCACCGTTTGATGGCGGACGCGGTGGGGCCGCGGGGGAAGAGTAGTGTCGGAATAGCATTGGCCGCTCTCCCTATCCCCTGCGGCCGAAAAGTGGTAGGCGGCGGGGCCACTGCGCTGACCCGCGCAGGGGGACCAAGGGTGCCAGACATGGGGTCGTCTGGTGCCCTTATGCTACTTGGTTCCTGGGGTGTTCACGGCGTGCCATGTCTCCTGGTGCGCCAAACTGGTGGCCTTCGCAGTGGCCGATTGCGCCGATTGTCATTATTAAGATAAGTAGGTACTTACACCAAATAAGTTTGTGTCAATTTAAATTAAATGTAAGTGTTATTCTAGAGCCTTGCGTTAGGTAGACGTTCTAGACGGAGCGGATGGAACAAATTCTAAGAAAACAAATGACGCTGCATCTGCGATGGGCTCCCGGCACGGACGTCTCCAACACCTATCATTTCTAACATGCCGATGATTTTGGGTTTAAATTAAAAGTCAACAATATTTTTTTATAATAAAGTGTATAATATTAAATAAATTAATCTCATTCATTTCAGAATAATACAATTTTGTTCAGGTAATTTCTGTGTGATATATAAATTCCTTTCCCTTAAATCTTTGATATTATTATTACTAAAATGGGCAATTTTTTTTGTCTGTCTTCTAATTTTCTCATTAAGTCTTTTTATCTTCTTGTTCTGTTTTTGACATTTGTCCTTTAATTTTGTAATCATTTTAATTGTATGTATCTGAAATCAAATAAAATCAAAGTCAGCTTTAATAGATATTGAAGACAAGTGAGAGATATCTCCCACCCAATTTTAGTTGATGAGATGGCGATCAAATTCGCAAATAATGATGACAGGAAAAACTGAAGCTAGTTATACCGATAAATCTGGTGTAGTGGAGGTGCTAGCGGCTAAATCTGGCGCAGCGGAGGTGCAAGCTGCCAAATCTGGCGCAGCGGAGGTGCTAGCGGCTAAACCTGGCGCAGCGGAGGTGCTAACGGCCAAATCTGGCGCAGCGGAGGTTCTGGTGACTAAATCTAGCGTAGCGGATGTTCTAGAGGCTAAATGTATGCCACTCCTCTTTGAAATCTCTCCAGGCACACAAACAGCTTTGACCTAAAAAACACTCTTTATTATTAACAATATTAACAAAAACATAAAAGTAAACACTCAAAAAATTTATGACACTTCAAAAACAGTAGGTGATCCTACTGCTTAAATTCCAAAAAAAATATTCACCAGATCCAGATATTGATTGTGAGTTTGTCTGATTTTGGTCATTTTCAATTAAAATGCCAGACATATTCGATCGAATCACAGGCTGTAAACAATAACATTATTAGTATTTTTGATGTTTCTTGATTTCATTAATAGGTTTATTTATTATTATAAATCACCCATTTACTTAATTGGTGGGTTGAGAAGTCTCAATTCACTTCTAACTCGCTCGCTAGTTTAGCAGCTCTCAAGTGAAAATGAGCTAAATAATCGTACTTAAGCTCACTTCACATTTACCTCATCCAAATTTTCACAGGGACATTTTTACAGAATAGCATTGTTATTATACTATTAAAAAGTAATCTGTAAAGTACTATTCAAAAAGCAGACTACTGGTGACATTTGTAATTAAACATTAATAAATTGCTTATAAAAGGAATACCATAAATGGACTTAGTAGTACAACCAAATAAACGCATGAAGATCTTATTTTGGCAATTAATCTAAGGACACTCAAACACATTCTTTACATCACTCTTAGCCACTACACAATCATGTTGGATAAATTTATAACAAACAATGTTACTTACCAATAAGGTTCGTGAAGGTAAAGCATCGTCACGCAATGTTACTTTATTCAGTGTCCGGTTGAAACAAGATTCTTCAAAGTGAAGAGAACAAATATTAATTGTTTTTGTTGACATCTTTAAATTTTCTACACCGATTGTTTCCAGCCAAATTTTCTTTCTTCCTTTATTAGCAGGCAGCCTTGAAAATAAAACAAAAACCCAATAAAGAACCATAATATAGCATTATCGATAAATATAAAAATGTCATGCATGCACTACTCTATCCCTACAATAACAAGAAAATGATTTCATGAAATAAAATGTATTATTACTGTTTTTAATAAAGGCAAAAGGGAAATCGTGAATGCTTTACTGTTGAAACTCTTTAACGAATGCAGAATATTTTGTTTATTATCTAAAGATAAAGATATTTCAGCTGAAATTAAGTACGTACCGGTGCAAAGTTATGTTCGGGTGATTTCCGCTTCTTTTAATGCCGCATCCGATTATATTGCAATTGGACACCTTGCAATTGACGATTTCCAATATAGAACCGAGTTCAAACGCAATAACACAGCAAAATTACTCCAAAATTCACAAAATAAATCCACAGCTCAAGAGCATTTGACAGTTGACGTACCCCAACTTTGTTACCAACAGCGAGAGGATAAAATGGCGACCCGGCCGCAAATAGGTATTTCAATGACGCTAGGAATGAAGGGTTGCCATTATAGTAACTGTCAGAAACACTGTTATACTTTTTCGCTTACGCAAAATTATGAAAGTTAAAAAGAGATGACAGTATTTTCATGAATTCGGTATCGATATGCCTCATATTTGTATAACTTGTTTTTCTATAGTCAAACATTTCAAGTCCATATGATTTATACGTCAGTGATTAGTTCTAATAGCTCCTCGTACATTTACAAAGAGCCATACCGTATTTCCGAACGAGAACGAGAATGACAGCGACTGATTTGACCGTAGACAGAGAACGGATTTGAGATTTGACTGATACGATTTCAATGAGACTTTTTTGCTCTGTGATCTATAGAAGTACTGACTGAGAGCGAAGACCGAATAGAGCCAATAGAACTAATAGACTGAAATAGTTCACTGACCGAAATGAACTAGTACGGAGCGATCTTAAAAATGACCGAGCAGGCACAAGACTAATTTACACCATATAAAACTTGTGTACACCACAAATTTTTTTTTTTTTTGGGTGGGAAATCATCAAATAACTTCTCCCGCTCTGGGTGGAGCGGGAGGGCGTGTCAGACTTTTACTGACTAAAACCCACCCGTGTTCCCTCAGTTGCCTGTGTGCTAGGGGCCGCGGTATCTCTTTCGAACAACCCGCACCTTCTTATTTGGTTAGGTGGCGACTCTAGCCAGAAGCACTTTATCTAAGTTAGTTAAAGATATGATATGATTCAAAACAAAACAGCACAACTGTCATTTTTTACAGCGCTCTCGGTGATATTAGTATTAAGCATGGTCGGCGTTATTGCAAGATGGCGCATGTCATGACGTCATCTATGACGATTCACGGGATATCGTTATCGCGCTCACGCCAATTCGGAACGGGTGTGAGCACGCTCAAATCAAAATTACCGTATCTCGGAACGTAAGGTTAAACTCACCAAAGACCATCGAGACTACTATGGCTACGTTCCGAGATACGATAATATCGATTTGAGCGTGCTCACACCCGTTCCGAATTGGCGTGAGCGCGATAACGATGTCCCGTGAATCGTCATAGATGAAGTCATGACATGCGCCATCTTGCGTTACCGCCGACCATGCTTATTACTAATATCACCGTGAACGCTGTCAAAAATGACAGTTGTGCTGTTTTGTTTTGAATCATATCTTATCTATAACTAACTTAGATATAGTGCTTCTGGCTAGAGTCGCCACCTAACCAAATAAGAAGACGAAATTTGTGGTATACACAAGTTTTATATGGTGTAAATTGGTTTTAACATTGAGTGAGCACTGTTAGCGCGTTCACGAGCGTTCCGTATTGCTAACAAAAATGACAGTTCTTAGCTGCCATAATCGTGATATCTATCTCGGAACGCAAATTATTGATGTGAGCGCTCACAGCGCAATTTTTCTTATTCGGAATGTGGCCTATAAGGTATAATTATTATAATGTACTCTGTGACTATATGCCATAGATTCTACAGAATATTTTCTTAAATAACCCAAACAGTGTTGCCAGCATATAGAGCAACAGAGAGATATTTATAATATTGGAACTTCGCGTTACCTCGCTATCTGGTAGCGGATGACGACTCTACACACCCATCTGACGCCCGAGTAAGCTGCATCCAGGTTACACGCAACTTGCTCGAAATAACAGAAATATTCAAAAAATGTGCATCCGTTGCGTAGCGTGCGCTAGATTTAACGTAAACGAACACCGCCTAAACTCACGTGGTATTTTGCGAATCTGGTATTATGCTCTGGAGGGGAAAGCGAGTGCGCGGGTTCGCGATTTAAGTGCCTATTACACTATCCAATTTTTAGGAAACTTGATTAGGAAATCGGAAGATGTAATCGTAGTTAGAACAGTTGGATCCGATTTAGTTGTTGCAGCAGTTGGTCCCGATCGCACCACTTATAACTAAATTGTTGCATCCCAATGTAAATATACTTCATAAGCGCATAAGACTCATCTATTCGATTTAGAATTCGATTTAGTCCAGTGTGATCACTAGCTTCCAATTTCGAATGTTCCTAGTTAGTTTCTACAAATTGGATACGCACTTTACGAAGACAGCGCTATAACACATAGAAATACCGGTCACACACGCACGTCCAGTTTCCTTATCCAAACCGTGACCGGCTAGCTCTTTAAGTGGGGTAGACGGGAACTACATAATATCATAGCATGAATGTGAGATCCATACCTAACTGTAGGATCAACTCTAACATCTCTGTTTCACTAACGGTTGTGATTCATGTGCGTTTATTAGCTATCGCTAATAAACGCACATGAATCACAACCGTTAGTCAATCGACTAACTCGACTAACAATCGACTAACGGCCTTATTCATAAAAAGTTATCGAACATCTAAACAGTTGCTAATGTCTGGTTTTCAAAGAGAAACCAGACATTAGCAACTATTTAGTGTTCGATAAGTTTTTATGAATAAGGCCGTAAGATTATAAAATATAAAATGGCAAAACTTAGAGCATATAACCTAAATGCTCCTTAGAGCATTTAACCTATAAATGCTCTAAGTGGCAAAATAGTGGACACCAATAAACGACAATACTATTATAATACTTAACTGTCAGTAGTGTGAGTTTTTGGCGGGATCGGGTTGGAACATGTCGCACGAATTTTCATTTTCATGAAATTTAGTGAAATAGCGAATTCAATTGTATAATTTTGGTAGTGAATTATTACTAATAATAATTAATTTAGTTACATGTGAGTGCACAAGTGTAGTGAAGGTGAAAATAAGTGACTAACGCGCGTGGAGTTTCGTGTTCGTTTCGTGTTCCCCCCAAAAACTCATATCAGGTTGTTGTAAAGTTACTACCGCTTTACAATAATTTTGACTTGACTGACGAAAGGCACATGAGCTAAAGGCGACTATGACTGTTTTGTAACTTCGTGCCCGATATCGGGCCATTTACTTAATCGAAAAGAAAAATTACTTGACACTAGCTAAATTCACAAACCGTGCGAAGCTAAAACCCGAAAAAAAAAAGAAAACTGTCAGTGTAATTTTTCTGCGAAGTGGCGGTAATGCGATAAAACTCAAGCAAAGCACTCAGTTTTTTGAGGTAGTCGCGGAATGCGAGCTTACTTTTCATTGATTGATTACTGAAAAACATCAGATTCTAGTTGGAAAAAAACATCTCCCTATACCGCCTTTCGTAATGGAGGGCCTGTTCTTAAATTGGCACAGCAACATACTCTTGAATGCTCTTCAAGAGGTACCTATTGTGATTTGCACTAAAACATACGTAGGTATTTCTCGAAAACATAATTTTAACACATTTTTTTTTTCTTTAGCTACGTGAGGAAAACAAAAAGCTGAAAATCGAGATTGACGTACATTCAGTTACAATGGAGAATCTCCGAAAGGTAAGGGTCTAATACTTAAGTATCTTATACATTTAACATTTTAATGTTTTTCTGTGGTGATTTTTTTTGAGGGTGGTGGGAAATCATCAAATAACTTTTACCGCTCTGGGTGGAGCAGGAGGGTGCGTCAGACTTTTACTGACTTAAACCCACCCGTGTTCCTTCAGTTGTATCTCTTTCGAACAACCCGCACCCCTGGTAGGCATCGGCCCTGGCGGACCCCACAAGTTAAGTATTGAAAAATCTAATTAGATTTTCACTGAAGATATTAATGTCTCAGCCATGCTGCACAAATAATTACTGTATTTACTGTACTTTGGCTGCTATAAATACATAATTATACTAACACCTGCAAGACTGTGGCATGCTCAGTTAGAATAATTAAACCATTCATTTTAGAACTTCGGTTACATTGTTCATTAGCAACATTTGGGTCAAAAGCAAATCATAGCGTTCCGCAGCTTGGTGTGCCTTTTGGCATAGGCAATCCTCTGCGATTCTGGTCCAATATGACCTCCAGGGTAAGATGCAAGTCATCTTCCCATCTTGTTTTTAGCATGTGTTCGGTCCAGTCCCATTTGAAATGATCTTTGTGAACCAAAATATCCGTGTTTAAGGTTTTTCTTTATACTGTGTTTCAGATTTCAACCCAGTTTGACTCTTAACATGCTTCTTTCCATCGCCCTTTGACATTTTACTTGTTTCGCTCTATGATTGTTAGCGAGCAAACAAGTTTTGCAGCCATATGTTATACAGGGAAAAGTGCTCTAGCTTGTAAGAAGAAGTGTTGCAACAAACTCCCCAGCAGATAATATAAAGGCTCTATATTAGACGTCATATCATATCACATGCTGTGATGAACACTATCTCCGTGTTGAGCTGCATGATTAGTGACAAATGCGTGCACTGACTGGACTCTGTGTGGTTCTGTCCTCAAAATACCATTTCAGACACCAATCTACAAGGTTTTCTCATGATCTAACCAAGATTATGGCTGGACTTGAAAAGAGACAGTGACCTCTGCAGAGTTTGTTTTGGCCTTTTTTCTCAGAGTAGTCAGATAGAAATCGCCAACCTCATCTAGTTAAAATAATATCATTGATGTGTAAATGTGTTTGTACAAACCTACTTACAGAAATGAAATCATTTATCATTTACTCACACATTTTTACCAAAACCAACTAAAGAAGAATGACAAAACTGGATAACAAATTAATTTTGTAACAAATATTGCAGGGTTACCTCTGTTTTGCGGTGGAGTTCAGAGCGTTGCATGATAACTATGCTGCTCAGCTGGAGAGTGCCCGGGCAGAAATTTGTGTGATGACTCAAAGCATTAGTCAACTCATTGCAGAGTTAGTATACTTTTAATATTATTGATTTAATACGTTGGGTAATAGAACAGTGGTGGCCCAGTGGTAACAGCCGTGACTTAGTATTGAACTCGTATGTCACGGCCTTTACTTTGTGTAAATTATTTCATCACCACTGCTCTGAAAAGCGTGAAGGCAAACATTGTGAGGAGACCAGCATTTATTTATTTAAAATTTCGTACATAACACCCTAACAGCTATAATGCGCTAATGTGATGTTACTACTATAAACATACAGTTCTAAAAATCATCTTACTTACATTAATTAACAAAATTAACCAGAAATTAACATGAACTTTGCCTCTAAATATTTTCAATGCACTTCAGTGCTACTCCTGGGAACCTGAAGAGGTGGATATATTTCAGTGCAGCCTGAAGAGGCTGCACTGAAATATATCCATCATCATCATCATCATCATCAGCCGAAAGATGTCCACTGCTGGACATAAGCCTCCCCAAAAAGGGGGTTTTGCCATAATCGCCACGCTTGGCCAAATATATCCACCTCCATAGAAATAATATTGACCAATCTTATGGCTCGTGACAAGGGGGCAAACTTGTTCAGGTTTGTCCTAGAGGATGGCTCCAGTAGCGTTGGCGTCGGGAAACGTGCGCTGCCGAATTCGGCTGGTGCGCGCAGCCCCAGCTCTGCCAGTAGTTCTAGGTGGTGCAGCCAACCGCGCAGCACCCAAAATACAAAGCTACAAAGAGCGACGTCCCTCCGTACAGCCAGCCTACTGTACCCTACCATCCCTATTACGAAGAGACTCGGGTACAACAGTGGCAAGAAGGGATAGACGCCGTACTGCTTCAAATACAGAAACCGAGTGGATTTGTTTTGGATTCTTGGACGTTTGGCTATTTGATGAAAATCATATGAAACAGTTTAGTGCAGTGTTGTAATTTTTTACGCACGTTGCTTTGAATTTGTGTATAAAGTGTGTGAAAACAGAATTTGGAAAAAATATACCGTTCAGAAGATATGTTACACGTAAAAGTAAAATAAGGTTATTAGGTCCAAGTACTTGAAATAGGAAGTCTAGAGCCTAACTTATTATTTGTTATTGTTATTAACGTTTATTTGTTTCATGTAAGGGTCTTTAAAGTCTTGCCAAGTTTCATTTATGTGCTCTTTATAATTAATGAGCAATGGCATAATTTACTACGGCTGGACCATCATATTGTATGACATCCGATTGTAGGAATTTTTGATGGAAAAGAAGATTAAAAAAATATTCCGATATTTAATGTATCAATGCACCTATTCACATGTAAAATTTCAGATCATTACACTAAATAATTAAAGAGATATAATAAAAAAACTTCAAAATAAAAACAACCGACTTCCGGAAAAACATTACAAAGTGAAAAATAACTTTAATTTCGAAAGTCAGTGACTTTGGATATTTATTAAAAAAAATTGCCACCGCCTTTCGAACTTTTTTTTAAAGTTTTTTATCTTATACTTTTTAGTTAGAAATGTCATCACTCTTGGTCAAAACAATGCATATTTATGCGGTAGCAGCAATCGCGGTTTAATTTGCAGTAATTTTTCACATTTTTCCGCTGCAACTACGCACATCAATTTTTCCCAATTGAACATGAACCCTTACGCTAATGTAATAAAGATGAAAATCTATCAAAGAAATTTGACAGTTTGGTGTAGCTTGATGTGCTGGCGTCTGTATATTCTCATAATTTACACATACAGTTTCTAAAATATTAAACAATGGCATGCATTCATTACTGTCACATTATAAACTACACAACATAAAAACAAACAATAATTATTTCCTCGGTGCACGGTAGCACAAACAATCTCAAATAAGGCTGAGTTCTCATTTGCGGCTGGAACGCACTTTAATTAAGTCAAAGCGCGGCGATGTTGCCAAAACACTCCACCTTGGTTGCGCCCATCTGCTCGATCACACCGTAGTAATTTATAACCTGGTGGAATAAGTTCGCCATCATGGATTGAATCATTAAGCCCCGACTCCGTGATGGCAAAAAGGTCGTAAGAGGATGCCAATAGATTTGTAAAGAAGGCCTTTTTGTCATTGTTCGCGAACCTCGAACAGTCTGGTGGTTCACTCGAATGCATTTATTCCTGGCTTTGGTTGCTTTGCGTTGGTTTACGGGTGTTTCGAAACAACACCCATTGGTTGAATTGGGCGTTAAGTGTCCAGATATTTACGTTATTCACCTTTTCAACAAGTGATTCTGTGACTCCAATCATAAAAGACGCATAGTTTCTTTTGCCTTTCGGGATTGTCTTCTCAACTTTAATGTCGTCAGTACTAAAGATTCCTGCCACGTGCTCACTTATTGCCTTCTCAGACGTGTCTGGATGTAGTGACCACACATGTAAAAATCTTTTCCTCTGGATTGCTTGAATTGAAGCAATTAGCGCATTTACTCCTTTTTTATGGCATTAGCAACAACTTTCTTTGCATGCTTTTTGTTCTTGACTACTTTCTATTTTTCAGTTGAAATGTCTTCTTCCAAAGCTATTTGAGGAGTTTCCAAAAAACACTCGCTGGTTTTCCGCGGTATGGACGCGCTGTCGCACGGCGCGCACGTTCCGTCTCCTTTCTCGGCGGTTCTTTGGCATCACTCGCAACACTTGCCTTGCTCACCCGCTGTGTAGTTGTTTTTACGCCGAGTTTATCCATCTCGCTCTCCGATGCTTTCATAGCTAATTGAACTTCGAATTTCTCAATTTTTTTGGATAAAACTGCAAGTACCTTCGTCTGGTCGCTAATGGTGACAAAGTAATTTTCGAACTTTAGCTGTTGATCGTCTATTTTCTTATTTTGAGACTCAATCACAGCTGTTTGAGTCGTGATTTTTGCCATCAACGCTGCCACTTTCTTCAATAAATCGTTGAAAGCCGTTTCAACGTTAAACTTGGACATTGTTACCGGTGAACGGAATAAAAAGCACGGACTACTGTGACTACTGTAGGAACGACCCTACGTCATCTCTACGGCATATCTTAGAACCAGAAACTCGAACACATGTGACATCTACCAACCCGCACTGGCCCCGCGTGGTGGATTACGGGTCACTCACTTCTCACTGAGAGGAAACCTGTGTCCCAGCAGCGGGAACATTATAGGGTGACTATAAATATGTTGGTTGCTCGTCAAGTGCCAAAGGTTCCACATTGAAGTTTGCCAAAGAGCGATGGAATGCTGCATTCTGGGTGTAAAAAGACAGGACAAATCTAGAACACTGTGCTGCGTTCCAAAACGGGTATAACAGTCATAGACAAAGCTTGCCAGGCTCATATGGGGATTGGGCGGGTCCCATCAGCCGCATGCCGCGACCACTGGGCAGTCCCCACACTATGGTTGCCTGAAGATGGACGGCGCCACCGCGGTCGTTTTACAAATCGGTGGCGAGATCTACCTGGGGGGTTCGAGGTGGCGCGGTAAAAGAGTTCTTAGAAGGACTTGGTCAAGGCGTTTGCCCAGCAGTGGGACAGTATAGGCTAAAAAAAAATATGTTGATAGGTACCTTGATTTTCCTTTGGAAAGATGAATCAATAAAAATATTGTTCTCATAAATAGAAGAAATATTCTTTATGGTCGCTTCTAGCAAGTTCTAATTTATGCATCACTAAATAGATAATTAACATCTTTGTTTTAGGAAAAAAATCTTGCTGAAGAACTTGAATGCTGTCAAGAAAAGGAAGTATGTTAAGAAGAACAACAAGCATTATGTAAAAAATTCATGCTGGATGAACTATCACAGAAACAAGGAAGATTATGTTGAACAGAACAATGACGATATTAATCTTTAACAGGTTGAGGCTTTGCAAGTGATCAAATCTGCTAAAGCCTAGTTTGTCTTCCCATCTCTGATATAAAGGAAAGTTTTTATTCAGTGCGCAAACTTTAACCATGAATTCATATTATATTATTACTAGCAGTTCACCCGCGACTTCGTCTGCGTGAATTTCGAAGATACAGGCCCTAAGTATTACTCGCTGATATTGTAGGTTTCTATAGGTGAGTTAATTTTATAAAATTTAATTTAGATAGGTATCTAACTAAGCTAAATAGGTATTTAATTTAAAGCTTCCCTATATACAATGTTTGAGATTTTTTTATTTTCCGGTACCAAAATTATCTGGTTTTCGGTTGATCCAGCTAGTGATAAACCAACATATAACTGCCCATGGATAAGAAAATATTTTAGTGTGTCAATGCCAACCAAAGAGAATGTTTGTCTCTGGGACTTGTTAATAGTCAAGGCAAATGATGTTTAAACGTGAATCTGGAGTCACTTGAACGATATAGGAATCTCCGTGGGAATTATTGGAAGCCTCGGGATCTGCGCTAGCTGGCCAGCTCCTGGTCCGATGAGAATGGTCGCTGTGATTAAGTTGTCTTTTAAATAATTTATTAGTAGACTTGTGCCATTGCACAGGTTAGGTTGGCTTACATTTTCCGATTTTAAATAGCAGTTCGCGAGGTGGCAGCCCGAATGGATTAAGGGAGTTTAAAAGTTCTTGCGGAGAGTGTCTGCATCTTCAATATTACACACTGTATCAGTGGACTTGTAGATTTTGACTTGGCCGGGGACTTTATGTAAAATTAAATTATTGATTTAATTGACTGTATCGCTCCTAGGTGTGACGATAGCCCTTGAACAAAGCCCATGAAGATCTCTATTTAGTACATATTACGATATGCACGGATATTTGACATGAAACGTCTGCCTATGTAACCTCCACAGCCCAGTTACAGGGTAATACGACACCCCTTACAATTGGTATCAAACTTTCAGACTTCTGACTACCTCAATAAATGAAAAGATAAATCACACCAGTTTGATATAATCTGGGAGAAGCTTTGCTCTGCCATATAACCTATAGATACCTATGATAGTGTTATTTCTTTGCGTCTTTGAAACAAATAAATTATTGAACTTTTCTTAGCAGACATCATACTCGTAAATATGAGCATTGAGCACACCTGAAGCTGTCTGGTGGTCTACTTTGACTGAAACTCGCCGGTGCTGAAACCACCTTTATTTAAGCACACCCCGTATCTCACAATGTCTAGGTACTTAATAATCATAATGAAAATGTGGGACGAATGTACCATGACTCATAGAGCTCATGTTGAAGAAGTGGATCGAACACTTAAGGACTTGAGAAACTCAGTCGCTGTCATGGGTGGTGTCACTTTTGTTATACTGGTGACTTTCGGCAAACACAAAAGAGACACGTGCGGACATCATCAAGAAGTGTCTAAAATCATCGCCCTTATGGAGTATAATTCAAACCCTAAATTTACACACTAACATGACAGCCCACCTTAAATATGGATAACGATTTTCCACAACAGCTGCTTAAAGTTGGAGAAGGGTCTTTTTATTCTCCAACCTTGGGTGCTAACGTTGCGGAAATCGTTATAAATGAGAGTCTGGGTCGTATAGTTCACAGTCTGCAGCAACTTATAGATGAACAGCATCTATAAGTCGCAGCAACTAAGTTTCTCAAGTCCTTAAGTGTTCGACTGCTTCAACATGACCTTTATGAGTCATGGTACATTAGTCTCATATTATCAGCGACGTATCTTGTAACGACTGACTAAGGGGTCCATTTTTGAATGTCGAACATATCGACTGTTGCTCCAATGAAACTGTCAGTGCGAGTTTGAAGGTAGAGTGAGTAGATTTACCGTCGCCATTCCCCGAAGAAGCCACTGCCAGAGCTATTTTTCCGGATTGCCTAACATGTGCTTATATTAAATTAGCGACGAATGTTTTCCCTGTGCCACCTGGGGCGTCTAAATTTAATTTTTTTTCTTAATTGTTCGTTACGCTGTCAATAATGCATCAAAAGCCTGTTTTTGATCTGTGACTAACTTCAGAAAATTTGTTTTACAAAAGTAGCAAATTCATTGATGTTGTACGGTTTTACCAACATTTGCAGAGACATGCTGCCTTAAATCAGGGGGACGCTGCGCACGTTCAGCGCTAGACTCCCGAGCACGGACCTGAGATGCTCACACTTTGGCTAGCGAGTCGTTGCGAACGCTCGGAGTTAGTGACTCTATCCCCTGTTGCAGATACATGCTGCCTTAAATCAGGGAAACGCTGCGCACGTTCAGTGATAGACTCCCGAGCACGGCCCTGAGATGTTCTCATACTAGGCTAGCGAGTCGCTGCGAACGCTCGGAGCTAGATTCCCTAGCACGTGTTATCTTCGAAACTATTTAAACAATTGACATACTATAAAGGGCAAATCTTATCTCTATGATATCCTTGTGATTATAAAATATATTTTTTAGATAAGGAATAATATTTGGTTGTTTAAAAAATCATCCAAGAGTAAGTAAACTTTTTGAATACATAAAAGCTACTATATCTGCTAAAATATAAAAGATAGAACTATGGTATCGCGGAATTTTTTGTAGAACTATTTAGGGCGGACCAAGTTGCCTTACATTATTTTTAATTATATGCAACTGTTTAGGCAGCGCATGCAAATAACTCTGTTTTCTTCCGCCTGGTTAGACATACATTGTGATAGCTCGGTATGCAACATATAAATATAATTTATAACCTATAGCACTCACAAATAATGCAGCTTCCAACCAGTGAAAAAAATCTTAGAATTGGACCATTCGTTCCGGAGATTATCCCCTACATACAAACTTACAAACAAATTTTACCTCTTTATAATATTATAATAGAATATTATAGTATAGAAGTATAGATTTTATTCATGAATTTTTTGATTCATGGTTACATTTTGATCGCGTAGGTGTTGCACTTTTCTATGAAACAGCTGATGTCTTTTTGTAAAATCAACGAAAAATGTCTGTCTGGGGGGGGGGGTCTAGAATGATATGCTGAATTCATGGTTACAGTTTGCGCACTGGATAAAAACTTTTCCTGTATGTGTGTGTATTAAAAATGAGTTTCCATTATATTTTGTTTTATTTACTAAAAAAATCATATTATTACCAGATAAATTGTAATAATTATCATCATAAAGAGAGATCGGATATTCGGTTGCATATTTACCTAAAGATAATTTTTATCTATGAAAGTATGGAAGCGGCTTTATAAATTATTTGTAATATTTATTAAAAACCCCGGGATTCTTGGATTGCATAACTATTCAGATGTGTATTAATTTAAAATTAATGTTTAACCTGATACAAATATGTGTATGTACTGGAGGAGGGGTGGTTTGTATTAGTTAAAACAAAAATAAACAAATTACTTACCTAAATTAAGACTTTTTCAATACAAAAGCGCATTCCATGTTAGCCAACATCTCAACTTTAGGTGAATATGCATCCGAATATCCGATCTCTGATCATAAACAACATAACGCCTTCTTTCCCCGAAGGGTAGGGCACGGGGGTATCTATAGTACACACTGATTATGTTTAGGCCCCATGTGATAGGGGCGCTGCTACTGAGAAATTCCAGACCAACTTCGTAACACTCTGATTGACCTGGGAATTGAATCCAGCACCCTAATTGCGTAACTTTCGTTTTGAAACATGGCTCAAGCATTGCTTCATATGTTCGAAAAATGTGTCTGCTAAGCAACGTAAATAACGCAATGAATATTGTTGAACTGTCAAAATGAAACCGATTATGATTAATCGCGTGTTACGCAATTAGGGTGCTGGACGTCATGCTCAGCACTACAGCGACGAGGCAGAGTTATCGGCATAACTTTAAACAAGGCTCAGGCCTATTTAATAGTCCGATATTTGTATGTTAGGAATAAATATTGCGATTTGATAGCTTTCGTATGGAATATATGCCAAACTCTCATATTTATTCTTCATTAAAAACTTAACTTATCCGACTATTAAAAAATCATTTCTTAATATTATTCTAATAAATATTACAAGATTTAACTAACTCTACGGCGGGTGATGATAACTCCACGAACGTTGCACACAAACGAACTCGCTTCTTGGAAGACTCCGTAGCGTACGGTCCCAGGGCTGTGCCCCGGGAGCCGCGGAGTGTGCGTAGTCCCAGCGGAAAAGTGTCGAATTTCGTAATTTCAGTTTAGCAGATATTTAGTGTATGACGTCGTGTAATTGTGTATGGTAAATACAAATTTGTGCATCCAACCATTGAGGAGCTATTCAACAAAAACTGTTTCCGCTTGGACCACGTCATCCCAGCGGCACGTTTTTTTTCAAATGGACGTACATGAAAAAAAAAACATTCAATAATTAGTGTGTAACGAGAGGTAAATGTGTATGTTTAAATGAAATTTGTGTGTCAATAGACTGCGGAGATAATCAAGTTTCCGCTGCGCTGACGTTTGGCTATTTGATGAAAACCATATAAAACATTTTATTGCAGAGTTTTAATTTTTTACACACGTTGCTTTGAATTTGTATATTAAGTGTGTGAAAACAGAATTTGGAAAAAATATACCGTTCAGAAAATATACACGTAAAAGTAAAATAAGGTTATTAGGTCCAAGTACTTAAAATAAGAAGTCTAGAGCCTAACTTATAACGTTTATTTGTATCTTGTAAGGGTCTACAATGTCTTGCCAAGTTTCATTTATGTGCTCTTTGTAATTAATGAGCAATGGCATAATTTGCTACGACTGGACCACTATATTGTATGACATCCGATTGTAGGAATTTTAAATGGAAAAGAAGAATAAAAAATATGCAGATATTTAGTGTATTAATGCAACTATTCACGCGTAAAATTTCAGCTCATTACACTAAATAGTTAAAGAGATATAATCAAAATACCAGAACAACCGCAATACGTGAATAAACCGACCAAGTTTGAGAGGCTACGAAAAAGCGGGCGTGCAGTATAAAGAGCTAACGTTCTAAAATTTCCAGTGTTATCGTTATTATGTTTAATAGTTTCGTACAGGTGCGTACACAATAGTTTAGCAGAATATAAAATACTGCATTAACTTTGTACTATTAAAAATAGTTTTTGAGGTTAATTGCGTATCACACTTCTAATCTGAATCATTATGAAAGTTAATCTAATCTAATCTTTCGTATGTTCGAAAAAACTATCTGTTTAGCAACCTAAACAACGCCATGAATGTTGTGGAACTGTCAAAATGAAAGCTATTCCTATCCTACTGATACTGTATTACGCAATTAGCCCTTCGGAGGATACACATTTTGTAATACAAAATACATAATTATATCTGGTAATCAATAATGAGTTTTCATTTTCTTCGTTAGCAGTGATAAAGAAAATACTGTTATTGATTTGGGTAATCAATAACAGTATTTTCTTCTAAACATAGAGGCTCGGAAGTTCGAACCCAACGTTGTTAGGTACATTGACAGATAATTTACATAGTAATTAGAACAAAATGGAAAAGTTGTTTATGTTATGCAAGCCTGCCTCAATTTAAAGGTTATCAGTGAATATGGGTTTTGCATAGACTTCTGAAATTGTTAAACCAATAACTACTGACCTGGCTTACGATTGACCTAGGGGAACCTGCATAACATAGGTATCTATTCGGGGACGGTTATTATTTCGACTTTAGCGTTCACCACGTCAATTTCAATTAGAGTATTGACTTTACCGAATTTATGCACAACCGAATTACCAAACCCTCTGAGTACCTGTAGGCAGATGTTTAGTTTTATTTGTTGGTTTATTCCCCAATTCGTGTGGTGCCGGACGTAAAAGAATAGCACCATCCCATTTGTTCCCGTGGGTGTCGTAGAAGGCGACTAAGGGACTTACTAGAGAATGGGCAGCAGCGTTTTCTATGCATTTTACCACCATACTGCGATCGCCAACCCGCCTGCCAAGCGTGGCGATTATGGCAAAACCCTCCCTTTTGGGGGAGGCCTATGTCCAGCTGTGGACATCTTTCGGCTGAAGTGATGATTCCCCAAATTAGACAATCATGTATTTATTACCAAGATCAACAAAAGAATACATTTATATGTCGTTCGTTAATACGCACAGTTTTAAAATATTTATCTGAAGGTCACAGGCGGCTTTATTTTCAGGGGGCGCAATTTGAGCTCCACGACGCCATCGCCAGCTCGATCATTTGTGCAGTTCACCTTGATTTAGTTAAGTTATCGTTTGTCCATTCATACAAGGAGTAACTTTGTCGACTTAGGCAGAAAAGCTTAACAATTAAGAGAATGTAGGATGCAATAGTGAGCTCAAAGTCACTGGGCAGACGGCGAAGCCTGAAGGCTGCGGGTGTCGACTTCAGGACAAGCTGCTTCTCGCACGGACAACTGTAGATAACTACGTATGTTACGTACAGTTGTCCCGCGTCACCAGTCTTGACTCTCTGTATATTTCCGCAGCTGAGAACAAAACTACAAACGTACCGATATTATAAGGGAAGTTTACAGTATGTTGTGGTGTATTACGACCCTTTTCACGCGAATGAAGTCGCGGGCAGAAGATAATTCTATTATATTATGATAGTTCGTAAAACGTAGGTACCTACACAGAAAAACATAGTTTGAGTTTCTCATCTTCTCATCATCTCTCATCTTGGGTTATAATAAAAACAAAATATATTGATGGTTAGGTCACTGTTATTGGGAAATCTCGTGTGCTACAATCCACTGTTACCTACATAAACTATTTTAGTCACTGGCTTTCATTTTGACAGTTCAACGACATTCATTGCGTTATTTACGTTGTGGAGCAGACAATTTTTCTAACATGCAAAGCAATGGGTTAGCAATATCCTTAAAATGATTCTGATTCTGATTGATAGTGTGTTAAGCAATTAGAGTCCTGTTCGTCAGGAATAATCTGTACGAAACCATCACTCAGTGTATAACTGTTGAGCGATTAGGTAGTTTAAACAAGATCGCAGGCGTTATTCACTAAAATCGAAAAACTGCGCAAGCAATGGGTGAACAATAGCAACTACTGCACGGTGCGGGTGTCGACCTCAGGACGTGCTGCTTCTCACACGGACAACTGTACATCAGCAGTCCTGACTCTCTTCATGCTGTGGCTGCTGAGACCATAACTACGAACGCAGTATACAGGAAAGTCTACCATAAGCGAACAACTTCTTTATCAAATGGCCTTTTAGTAAGTCCCCAATTAATAGTTCTGCAAACAGAACCAGATTAGTACCTACTTGTTGATCGTGATTCAACAAATCTATGCTGAAGATCGATGTCGACATACTTAAAGACGTAATAAAATCGGGGCGAGGTTCTCAACTCTCGGTGTTATACCGAGCATTGGGAATCTAGCAGAGTGCAGCGGGAGTGAGTCTCTTCGCGTCGGACAGTGTTCGATTTTCAACTCTCAGTGCGTGAAAAAAACTCGCTGCGATGTTGTTACGTTCGTGTGAATGTCGACTATGGCTTTAGATGCTTTTGAAAATGCGGGCGAGAGAGAAATGACTAAAATACTAGCAAGCATTGAAATGGGCCTATAGTTTTATTGTTATTGGAATTATGAGATGGAGGGGCTGGTCTGCCAGGGGTGCGGTTGTTCGAAAGAGATACCGCGGCCCCTGGCACACAGGCAACTGAGGGAACACGGGTGGGTTTTAGTCCGTAAAAGTCAGTAAAAGCCTGTCAGCCAGCCTGTCTGTTTGGGCTTTTTCCTTTAAAAAAAACCTTTTAGAAAATGCAACGAATAATTGCTAAATTAAAAAGTACAACTGGGTTGTAGTATATTATGGCATACCTACCTACTGAAGTGGCGGGTATTACGTTTAGTCGGTTAACCAGACGCCCTTTGACAGCGTTCTCAAAAGCCGACATTTACGATTTTGCGAGTGCGTTTCGATTTTGTTAAATTGTGTTATTATAGCTAGCAAAATAATTGATGATACAACGGAACGATTTATTATTAATGTGACAGATAGTTCATCAGATTCTGATTCAGATTCAGAATAGAGCCCATTGTTATAAACTTAAAAAACTATAAATAATTTGATCGTAACATTTGAAATAAAAGGTTTCGCATCTATGAGTCACGTGTTTTTTTTTTGTTTACCTTTATTTAACTACCTAAACCTAAATGAGTATAATAAATAATAATAATAATAAAATCGTTTATTTATAAAAGGGGCACGGTTTACAATAAATACCTTAACAAATAAAATAGAGCACAATTGCTAATTTGCCTGAACTAGGATAAACCTGTGCTTCAGGCTACAAAAAATGCACAAATACTTAAAGTAATAAATTAACAATGTGTATAAAGTAATAACTAAAATAAAACTTAGGTCAACAAAAGTAAAAATGCATGTTAGCGGTTTTATTTGCAGACAACAAGTAGATCTTCTGTCTGTGCATAATCAATGGATAGTAAATGTTTAAGTACAGTTTTTTTACAGCTATAGTAATTTAATTTATAGATACTTAGTTTTTTATTTAATCTATTGTACAGAAATGGGCCTAAGAATGTATAAAATCTTTCTACAAAGACATGTTTTGAGGTTGCATTCGTTACGCATACTATGTCATTCCGTCTCTTGTTAGTATTGTCAGCATTGTAGGTAAGCATGGTGTGCTGTTTTAATACTAAGTGCATAATGAAAAGCTGGCGAACAGTGAGTACGTTGCAGGATTTGTATAGCAGATCTGTAGGAAAGAAGAAGGGATGAAAGTTTGCTACCTTTAAAATTGCTCTCTGAGCTCTTTCAAGAGGAAGCAAATTAGTTTTAGGTGCACCACCCCAAGAAGTGATACAGTATTGAATAATTGATTGACATAGGGCCAAATAAACTTGTGTGATTAATTTTGAATCTGCTAACGTTCGCAATTTTTTAAATACATATATGAGTTTGCGCACTCTTTTAGTTAGGCATTCAATATGTTTTCTAAAAGAAAGTGTGTCGTCCATTATTACCCCCAGGTATTTAATGTAGCTAGTTTTAAGGATAAAAGGGCAATTACACATGCTGGCTTTACGGTTTCCACATTGATGGGCATATAGATGAGGGTTAGTAAGGTTAAGTTGAGGCTTGCGCATGGAGAAGTGAATATATTTAGTCTTGTCGGTATTTAATGTTAGTAAATTGCTTTGAAGCCAATTAGTCACAGAATTTAAACCTAATTGAGCGATTTCAAACAGTTCGCTACTGGTTTTAGCGGTAAAAATTAACGCCGTGTCGTCGGCATATAATATAATTTTACCGTCTAGTATTGATAACTGTGCATGTTTTCTCTGCCGGTGAATGTTCTGTCCGTCTTGATATTTTTTGAAGAATTCCTGAATGATTCCAGTTTCCTTTTCTGTGGTGTGACGCTGGGTTTATTTTTGTTATGTAGGTAAGTATTAGGTGTTTCACTGTTTTTGTTGTGCGTCACTCGCTAGCTGTTATGTGGACATGCTGGTCATGTGTTGTCTGTCTAGCTAAGGCCGGGAACTAGGGGGGAATTTAGATAAAATAATTATGGTTCAATCTAGCTATGGGATTTCCTATAGGCTGTTCTCCATACAAACTCCCCCCCCCCTATTTAAAGACCATTTAGATGACTTAAAAAAAAATCGGCTAGTCCCAACAGCTTAGGTTGTGCATTGTCTGTCAGTGAATAAAGTATTCAAGATTCCATAGAGAAATATTCAATAGTTGGTATTCCAGGGAATAAGAATAAAACGGAAATATAAGATTACATCATTATTTATTGATTTTATTGTAAACAATATATTCTATAAAATCTTACAAGTATTAAAATAATTATTCAAGCCTATATCTTACATCATACTCATAATAATAATTAAATGTAAATGATAAAATAATTTGGTGGACCCTGCGAACAAAAATGATATAATATGAACAGGCGGATGTACGGAGCGAGATCTTGCTGTCTCCGTCCATTATGAAAGCGTAGTTGATTTGGTCCGTCTAACAAAAAATGAAAGCTAGATTTATTGACCAAGGACTTAACCAAGTTTTTAGTCTTACACTTTTATCTGAGGAATAAATATGTCGGTTTGACAGCTTTTGTATAGAAAATATGCCAAACCGTCAGATTTATTCTAAAGATAAAAGTTATGTGACTATTGAAAAATCAGCCCTTAATGAGACAATCGAGATTGTTTCTGGTTGCTTAAAACCGCCCCATTTGGTAATGTTGTATCCACTGACAGGCATCACGTCTCCAGAAATTCGCAGGTCTAAAGTCAGCTGAATCGAGAAGGCGAGGCAACAGGATGACCTACGGTACACTATGCACAACTTCCAGTGCCACAGAGACATAAAAGGCTCAAAATTTCTCTTGGGTGTGCGTGTCCATTATTATGTGTATTCCTAGCCTTATGAATGTTCACATTATAACATATCTTTATCCATTCATCTTACATATTATCATACAATCTACACTATTTAAAAAGGCATATTATTTAAATTTTATTTTTGGGATACACATGATGATTTGCATCGTTCAAAACTTAAATGTTTGAGTGCCAACCAGACAATGAAATTCAAATATTATCGGATGTGACACCATCTAATATAATAATATGACAGATTTTGTACCGTTCCTAAGATAATTGCGAGGTCTGGGACTATACATACCGTCAACCGACCCCACAGAGGTAACACTGGCACCAAAAACCGCAAAAATAGCCCTTAGTGCTACGACATAAAGGCGCAGACAATGGCAAATTGTTCCATTAGATCCTACTTTTTTAATAGTGCAAACAAAGCTAATCGGGACCAATGTCTAATGTGAGTTGGAAAAGCCAGTTTGCATGAAAAAAGATTATTTCAGAAAGAAAAACAACAACTGATGACAAAATAATAAAATACTACGATTGATACGGTTGAACATAATAATTATAGATATTGTTACCACTGGTGTGCGGTTGACTGTGCCCTTAAAACGGGTGTGTTAGGGAAAGCGCCACGGTAAACCACGAAAATCAAATTTTTATACGTTTTTTTTGCAATTTGCTGTGTCAGGTTGACAAAATATTATTCGCAACAGTAACACATGTATTTACAGAATTATTATAATCATTAAATTATGTCCTACGGCATGCTGCTGTGGCTAAACCAATGACATTAAAAATATTTTTGTTCTTCAAAAACGAGCTGTTCGTGCAGTTTTTCTGGAAGATTTTTTAAAGATATTGGTATTCTCAGGGTGGCATCGCAATTCATCTTCGCTAACATCTTATATACTTAATCTTAAGCAAAATATACACTTATACACTAAAAACAGTCAATCTTTGTTCTAAGGCATACGTACTATTCTATTAAAGACTACAATTGGTGGTCGCTGTGATTAACTTAAGACAACGTTTGTGTTATTTCACCAGAATTAGCTTACCTACTGACAGGTCATATGAGTTACTTCATATCATTGTTTATTTTATTTGACTGTTTAAACCATTTTTTTTATCAATGTTATTTTCATATATTGTTGACATAAATGGTTGGATGATTTTTTTTTCATGTGGTTAGCTAGTGACCTCGATAATTGTTCATATTATTCTTGCCTGAGCAAACGGCAGCAAGTTCGTTACCGCACTGCTTGCGGTAGCGTCGGGGGTCGGGTTGCCTCTTTCCCTCAGAAATGGCGAGAGGGGTAAAATCCTTGCGTTATGCTCGTGAACGGGTGCTGGTCGTGGTGACTGATCGTCTTATAGACCATAGTTTTTGTTATTGTTATTAACTGTTTATTTATTCTACTCCGAAGGTCCCAGCTTAACATTCGTTACTATAAGTTAAATCTAAATGCAGCTCTGCATATGTAAGCGGCCACATCCTTTATACCTGGAGGATTTTATGTGGGTATTGAGTTCTGTTTACGTTTATTGTTTTTATTATTTACTTGTTTCTGCTTGAGTTTAATTACTATGTTTTATTGGTATATTAGCGTGTGCTAGTTGACGTATGGCAATTAATTTAATTTTATGTTTTGTGTTTAGTAATGTTAATTAATTTCCTATTATTGTATAGAATCAAGTTCTTCTAACTTAACAGACAGCTGTGCTACTGGGGAGTTTGTCGCGCCACTTCTTCTTCCCAGCTAAAGCACTAGGAAGTGGTGAAGGGCGGGCGTTTTGGGGGACTGTCTTATGTAATTTTGACGTTCCAAAACTGCTGACCCTCAGCCTAGTTTGAATAAATGGCTTTTGATTTTGATTAAAAAAATCATCAATACAAACCCTTTAAGTTCATTTAATCCCATTGAATGACTTTTTCATGAAATAGTAATTCAATGGGATTAAATGCCATATTTGTTATGGCCACGAATTATATTTTAGTCAGCATGTCACCGGACACTGACGTGCAAATTGCAAAAAAATAAGTTTGAATTTCGCGGGCTTCTTTAGCGCATTAACAATTATAAAATAACATTTTTTAAGTAACAAAAACAGATCTTCATAGAAGACCAAACGTAAAATCTACTAGGCCATATTGAACAGCCCTTTTAGTTCTTTTATAGTGAGTTTGGAGTTGTCGGGGTTCTTGGCGCCTGTCAGCACGCTCTCTGCCAGCTCCAGCTTGGCTTGCTGCAGCTTCCTGATCGACTGCTCTACGGTGTCAACGCAAATAAATCTGTGGGAGAAATAGATCGATGAACATAGTGTGACTTATAGTCGGATTTGAAGGTTACAAAAATCACCCTATAATGTTCCCACTGCTGGGACACAAGCTTCCTCTCTGTGGGAGGGAGTGGCTGTAATCGTCGGACCACTTCACCACTTAGTATCAGGAGAGATAGAAGTGGTCTAACGATCGTCATCAGTAATCCGGTAGTTAGTAGGGGGCGAGCCTACCGCCCTTAACTGGGCACATATCCAGAATCCAGGCAGCAATTGGGAAAGTCCACTTGGAAAAATTCAACACCCATACTGCCCGACTTGGGAATCGATCCTACGAAATCATGGTCAGCAAGTCCTGAGCATGGAGTCCAATTTACATAAGCGTATTTGGTCAAATATTCGCGTTTATTGTCTATTACAAAATGTACTCTATGCACATTTTTATACAGCTGATTTTGTATTAGCAAAACAATGCAAATATTTGCACAAAAAGCCAAGTGAATTGGTCAAATGGTAGGAATGTGCCAATCATTTATTATTATTAGGTATTTGGAGCAACAGTGTCCTGACATCACAGAGTACTCGGCGGGGTAAACATCTGGCATGCACTCTCTTCGGGAAAGGCGTTGTTTGGCTAATGAGAAAACTTGGCAGCTAGTCGAGTTGTGTAATCACAATGACTCATGCGTCTCGTAGTTGACCTTGAGAGGCCGTGACTACTTAACCGGGCTTTCCTGGGGCTGCCATTAAGAGTTAACTTAACGCCTCCAGCCAGGGCATAATAACTAAAATTACATAGGTACTAGGCGACTGCACGCTGAGGGCACCCCCTGTGGGGTACGGGCCTCGGCTCAGGGCGTCACTGGTAGGGGGACAGCGAGTGGGGACAGGCTGGATCAAAATATTGGCATTATTATTATTAGATGGGGAGTTTAACTCTACTGGCTCAGCTGCGGCGTGGGCTGGCGCTTCAACGAGCAAGGGTCGGTCGGGGGTCTCGACGTTATGCGCCGTTACTCGGGTTCTTCGCGGCGCGCGAGGACCTCGGCGGCGAGGTCGGAATGAAAATGATCATGTCTTTACATTAAATAATAGGTCTTTACCTATGAAATTGCCGTTTTGTATGAAAAAATTTAAACGAATTTTTTTCATGTATTTTTTATTTGTATTAATCGAAGTAATCACCCATGCAATCAATGCATCTTTGCCATCGCAGTGGCAGTTTATTGATGCCCTTCTTAAAGAAATCAGCTGGACGGGAGGCAACAAATTCTTCAAAGGCATTTTGTACTGCCTCTCGGGTATTGAATTTTTTTCCCGCCAAGAAGTTATCCAAATTCTGGAAAAAGTAGTAGTCTGTAGGCGCAAGGTCTGGTGAGTAGGGCGGATGACGGAGAGCTTCCAACCCCAGTTCTTGCAACTTGGAGACCGTCTGCTGTGCAGTATGAGGTCGCGCGTTGTCGTGCAGGAGCAGCGGAGACGAGCGATTGACCAATGCTGGTTGGAGATGTGCCAGGTTCTCCATCATTGTGTTCAGTTCTTCACAGTACACATCTGCAGTAATGCTCACCCCGTTTGGTATGAAGCTGTGATGAATCACACCGGCGCTAGACCACCAAACAGTGACCATCACTTTTCTAGGGGTAAGTTTTCGTTTAGGGCATTGTTTAGGTGCTGAACCAGGATCCAACCAACTTGCTGAGCGCTTGCGGTTATCAAACAGAATCCATTTTTCATCGCAGGTAACAATGCGGTTCAAAATTCCTTCATTTGTGTATCTGTTGAGCAGTGCAAGGCACGTCTCGACGCGTACTTCGCGCTGACGATCATTGAGTTCGTGGGGCACCCATTTGTCAAGCTTTTTTACCTTGCCAATTTGACGCAAATGGACCAATATTGTTTTGACGCTAACGTCGAAAGCTGCTGCTAATTCAGCCGTAGATTGTGTATCATCAGCTTTCACAATCGCCTTTAATTCGTCAATCATTGTCGACCAAAGTCTTCGGACGACCGCGAGGTTCATTTTTCAGGTCGAAATTTCCAGAACGGAAGCGAGCAAACCAATAACAGGTGGTGCGTTGGTTTGTAGTGTTAGCTCCGTAAACGTCGTTGATGTTGCGTGCCGCTTGTGCCGCGTTGCTGCCACGACGGTACTCATATTCCATAATTACTCGAATTTTTAACGTATCCATGATGACGAAAAAGATTGAAATGCGATGAAAATGTAACACTAATCAATAAACAAATGACTACTTTTGGAAAAAAAAATCCATGTTTTTAAAATAAAATTAATTTGAAATTAGAATTCTTACCCAAACAAAAATTATTTTGATTTGAAATGGCCAGTACTGCAAAACGGCAATTTCATAGGTAAAGACCTAATATTTCCCTGTGTTATCTCTTTATACTTAATAGATAGACTAACACCCGCCCCTGCCTCCTCTCTGTTAGAGGGAGAACCTCTGGGAGAGGAAGCCCACCAGGCGGGCCCAGTGCGGATTGGTAGAGGTCTTCGAATGTTTGTTTCTAGGACATGTCGTTTTCTAAACGATGTTTTCCTTCACCGTTTTGTGAGCAGTAGTGATGAAATAATTTACACTTAGTTTTTTTTTTCGGTGGGAAAAAAATGGGATTGTTTATTGTTAATTAAAACGGTAACACCAATTACATTAATTAACATACAGATTGAATAGATAACAAACATATTACAAATACTAACATATAATAGAGGACAACCTAGCATACTTACTCTCGCAAAATATCAAACACACACGCATGATTTTACTCCATTCATCAGCAAATAGATCACATTCAGGATAGGCGGTCAGGAGGGCGTTGAGCATCCTTAAAGTACGACACACAGGGGACTCAGCTCTGGCAACAGTTTTAGACAACGGCGGCGCAAACAGATTGCGTCGACGGCTTTGACGATGACCGATGAATTTGTCGGGAACAAATAGTCGACAGAAAACATCGAGGAGTTCGGGACTGTCGATGCGTCCTCTGAGAATTTTGCAGGCTACTGTGAGCTAAATCATCAAATAACTTCTCCCGCTCTGGGTGGAGCAGGAGGGCGTGTCAGACTTTTACTGACTAAAACCCACCCGTGTTCCCTCAGTTGCCTGTGTGCCAGGGGCGACGGTATCTCTTTCAAACAACCCGCACCCCTGGCAGGCATCGGCCCTTGCGGACCCCACCAGTTGTTGCTGACATCTCTATGAGGCGCGCGTGGAACACAACGCACCGTCGACCCGGGCTTGGTCCTTACCGAACAGCGAGCTACCCATTACTCGCCGTCCGCAAGCCCGCGCCTACGGTGGCCGGGATTCCCGACGCCCAGGGCGTCTCCCGCGGTGACTACGGCCGTGAGGGCGCACATACTGCCTCTCCCTTACGTGCGCCGCCTCCCTCTTCGCGAGCATTACTTTACACTGCATTTACACTTAGAAAAGTGACTGTCTGGGTTCGACCCTATGACTTAACAACTCGTAAGTCGCGGCCGTTACCACTGAGCCACTAGTGCTCTTTCTGTGTCTGGCATATTAATGCCAGCATTAGCTGAAATTGACCTTTTTGGCCCAGCCGTAAGGCATACACTGTTGTTGTTGAAATTTTTCACTTATTTTGTGGCTCAAGTTACTGTTGCCAAAAAAAAAATGTATTCTTTCTCTTTCGTTTACCACCAATCTTCATGGTTTTCATATGATCTGATCAAGATTAATCAGGAATTTAAAAGAGACTGTGATCTCTGAGTTTGTTTCGGCCTTTCTTCTCAGAGTAGTCAGATAGGAAACGTTGACCGCATCAAGTTTTTAAAATATGATTGACGTGTTAAACTGTTTCTACAAACCTACTGTAGCAGGTGGCTTATTTAGTTACCTGTATATGTGGACGTCCCTGGTCTGCCCCATGCGGTAGATGCGGTCCTGCGCCTGCTCCTCCAGCTGCGGGTTCCAGTGCGGGTCCAGCAGCAGCAGGTGGTTGGCGCCGCACAGGTTCAGGCCCACGCCACCCGCGCACAGAGATAGCAGCATCACCTACACACATTCATACATTGTTGTTTCCTGCTGAGTGATGGCAGACTGGCCAGAATACCTTGCAGTGCGTTTTTTTATGGTTCTGGGAGGATATTTGGACCGAAAAAGCAGGGTTCGGAGGGAATTGGGAGATTTTTACGTTGAAAATTTTCGTCAATTATTAAAATAAAAATGAGCTTTTCCATACATTGAAAGAGCTAATTTCTAAACGTCGAAGGCGAACGTATTGCACTTTGATTTAACAATAAGTCTGCGCTAGGGTGTAATTCATGTGCTGAATTAATGGTTACAGTTTGTGCGTCGATGTGCTTGCCAGTTTTGGAATAATGTTTCACCGCAAACGAATTAACTGATTTCATCAGATATATCGTCTTCTCGCATTAAAACTGTATAAACTCAAAACTTACTAATTTTACAGGAGAGCGTTTTAAAGAGAAAAATACTGGTGATACCAAACGTTTCCGCATATTAACCCCATTTTGAATATTTTTGGAAATTGTACACTTTTAATGCGAAAAGGCGATATATTTATTTAACAACGGAACAAAATACATCTAAAACTGTCAAAAATTCAAACTAAATTATTCCTCGGATAAAAATATTCTACCCGCCTGCCAAGCGTGGCGATCATGGCAACCCCTCCCGCCCTTGGGGGTGGCTTATGTCTAGCAGTGAACATTCTTTGGCTGAAATGAATGAGAAAATGAAGTAAGTTGTGTTCACCTTGATATCAGACTCAGGGTTGTTGATCTTGTCCAACAACAATTGTCGCCCGCTCACGGGCACTTTGCCGCTCAGTGTCACGCTGAGGATTTTAATTTTACGCAGCTGTGCCTCCACCAGCTGGAGTACTGATGTCCACTGAGATACCACCACAGCCTTGTCGCCTAAGGGAACATACTTATCTACATGTATAATTGGAAGAGAAAGGTATTACCAGTTTTGTCCGATTATTTATTATTTCTCTTTATTTACGGTTTCAGATTTTGCTGGGTGAATTGAAAATGAAATTGAACCTACGAGCTCGGTTTCAGAGAATACTGCATTTTAATTATATTTGAATTGTTTATAATAAGCACCCAGAAGCACCGTGTTGTTCTTGAATTGAAAATAATAGGTCTTTACCTATGAAATTGCCGTTTTGTATGAAAAAATTTAAACGATTTTTTTTCATGTATTTTTTATTTGTATTAATCGAAGTAATCACCCATGCAATCAATGCATCTTTGCCATCGCAGTGGCAGTTTATTGATGCCCTTCTTAAAGAAATCAGCTGGACGGGAGGCAACAAATTCTTCAAAGGCATTTTGTACTGCCTCTCGGGTATTGAATTTTTTTCCCGCCAAGAAGTTATCCAAATTCTGGAAAAAGTAGTAGTCTGTAGGCGCAAGGTCTGGTGAGTAGGGCGGATGACGGAGAGCTTCCAACCCCAGTTCTTGCAACTTGGAGACCGTCTGCTGTGCAGTATGAGGTCGCGCGTTGTCGTGCAGGAGCAGCGGAGACGAGCGATTGACCAATGCTGGTTGGAGATGTGCCAGCTTCTCCATCATTGTGTTCAGTTCTTCACAGTACACATCTGCAGTAATGCTCACCCCGTTTGGTAAGAAGCTGTGATGAATCACACCGGCGCTAGACCACCAAACAGTGACCATCACTTTTTTAGGGGTAAGTTTTCGTTTAGGGCATTGTTTAGGTGCTGAACCAGGATCCAACCAACTTGCTGAGCGCTTGCGGTTATCAAACAGAATCCATTTTTCATCGCAGGTAACAATGCGGTTCAAAATTCCTTCATTTGTGTGTCTGTTGAGCAGTGCAAGGCACGTCTCGACGCGTACTTCGCGCTGACGATCATTGAGTTCGTGGGGCACCCATTTGTCAAGCTTTTTTACCTTGCCAATTTGACGCAAATGGACCAATATTGTTTTGACGCTAACGTCGAAAGCTGCTGCTAATTCAGCCGTAGATTGTGTATCATCAGCTTCCACAATCGCCTTTAATTCGTCATTGTCGACCAAAGTCTTCGGACGACCGCGAGGTTCATTTTTCAGGTCGAAATTTCCAGAACGGAAGCGAGCAAACCAATAACAGGTGGTGCGTTGGTTTGTAGTGTTAGCTCCGTAAACGTCGTTGATGTTGCGTGCCGCTTGTGCCGCGTTGCTGCCACGACGGTACTCATATTCCATAATTACTCGAATTTTTAACGTATCCATGATGACGAAAAAGATTGAAATACGATGAAAATGTAACACTAATCAATAAACAAATGACTACTTTTGGAAAAAAAAATCCATGTTTTTAAAATAAAATTAATTTGAAATTAGAATTCTTACCCAAACAAAAATTATTTTGATTTGAAATGGCCAGTACTGCAAAACGGCAATTTCATAGGTAAAGACCTAATATAAATCGCAAATATCTCAGTTCAGCCAAATTATAAGGATACGAAATGCAATTTCATAATATTTTTTAAAGTGTCATCAATGTTTGCATTGGTAGTTTTTAGTTAAGAAACACGATGAATTCAATGTTCGAGCCAACGAGAAATGTAAAATTTCTTTTTATTCTTTCACTAGCTTTTGCCAGTGGCTTCGCCCGCGTAGTGGTCGAAAATTTATTATCCTACGGGAACATATTACCGGGATAAAAGTAGCCTTGTGTTATTCCAGGTTCCAAACTATCTGTGCCAAATTCCTTTGCGTGATTGATTAATAAACATCCAAACTTTCACATTTATAATATTAGTAGGAAATTGGATGTTAGGTACTTAGTTTGATGTACATAAGGTGGTTACAGGGTGGCAGGGATCGATGCATAAAACGGAAACCATGAATTCAGCACAGGATTCTAGGCACCCCGTAGGGTAGAAAATTTTCGTAGTTTAATGAAACAAAGCAATGCTGTCAAACACATTTTGATTTTCTATAAAACAGCAGTTTTTTTCTTCATAACGTATTAATTTAATACAGTCTAGAATCATAATATGCCGAGTTCATGGTTTCAGTTTTTGCGTGATAGGTCCTGTAACACCCTATATTTAACATCTTTTGGTTTCTCTCTATAAGTGACATCTCAAGTGTACACAAAGCAAAATAAATGCGATATTTTATGATATTAATATTATTTGTTTACATAAGAGGTTTGGAAGAAAAACGGGAAAAAATTCCCAGCGGTGGGACACAGTATAGGGTAGCAAACAAAAGAAATGTGTGACGCACTACCTTTATTAGGGAACACCTGCTTGTTGAGACAGTCCATCACAGCCGTGATCTTGGAGGACGGGTTGTTGAGCTCGAACACCGGGTTGTTGGGCGACAGCACCGAGCGGATTGCCTCGGCCGCCGTCGTGCCTTTTTGCGCCGGGCCTTCGTCCTCATTCTCGTCATCTGACTTGTTACTGCGGCTCTTTGACATAAAATATACAGTTGTGGTCATAATTAAGAACGATTCGATGTTCCATTTTTTTTTATCTAAATCATGTCATGTGTACTTAGTTATGTGTTCCTTCTTAGAAGTAACTAGTTATGTAATAAGTAGCCACATCAATAGAGCAAACGGGATTAGGAATATAGAATGAAATCGCTAAGTATTTATTTTACAAATTTTATATATTTTATTCTATATTAATGAATGAATGAATCAAATGCACCGATCCCAGCGTGGCTTGACCAGACTCGATTAATCGAATGAACCTTAAGATTTGCACTTGCCCCTGGAGCCTCATGCTTCATGGTGTTACAGAGGCCATTGCTTAACAAGAAGTAGACCGGGGGGCACGATAATGGTCAGGTAGACGTGCCCTTAGGATAGGAAAGGATTGCGAGCCTACCGGATATATATCCTTGAGTAAGCATTGGACTAGTGGAGAGACGGGTGGTATTTATTTATAGGAGGGTATCTTTTCACGACGTCGTCGGCATGTTGGTTCAGGTCGGGCTTCTTGGGTAGGTTCAACTGTTTTCTTAGCTCTTTTCTATGCCGTTGCTTCTCTATGCTCTGTGTTGTTGTTTTCATATTCATCTTCTGAGTTCTCGCTGCTATCGGTTTCTTGTTGTTCACTTTCTTGATATTGTTTCTGTCTCCAGGTATCTCGTGCCCCCAGCTATCGAAGTGTGGGTGTGCTATAGTTTCTTGTTGTTCACTTTCTTGATATTGTTTCTGTCTCCAGGTATCTCGTGCCCCCAGCTATCGAAGTGTGGGTGTGCTATAGTTTCTTGTTGTTCACTTTCTTGATATTGTTTCTGTCTCCAGGTATCTCGTGCCCCCAGCTATCGAAGTGTGGGTGTGCTATAGTTTCTTGTTGTTCACTTTCTTGATATTGTTTCTGTCTCCAGGTATCTCGTGCCCCCAGCTATCGAAGTGTGGGTGTGCTATAGTTTCTTGTTGTTCACTTTCTTGATATTGTTTCTGTCTCCAGGTATCTCGTGCCCCCAGCTATCGAAGTGTGGGTGTGCTATAGTTTCTTGTTGTTCACTTTCTTGATATTGTTTCTGTCTCCAGGTATCTCGTGCCCCCAGCTATCGAAGTGTGGGTGTGCTATAGTTTCTTGTTGTTCACTTTCTTGATATTGTTTCTGTCTCCAGGTATCTCGTGTCCCCAGCTATCGAAGTGTGGGTGTGCTATAGTTTCTTGTTGTTCACTTTCTTGATATTGTTTCTGTCTCCAGGTATCTCGTGCCCCCAGCTATCGAAGTGTGGGTGTGCTATAGGTACACTTCTGCCCAACCATTCAGGGAAACAAAGCGTGATGTTACGTGTGTGAGTAAATAGTAAGGTTCTAAGCATGTTTAAGGTACTGCCAGATTCTACCTTCCTGTTCTCTTCCAGCGACAGCTTGTTGAGCTCTGCCAGCAGGTCGTGCTCAGCCAGGTCGTCCTGCACGTCGGGCGCGCTGTCCTCGTCCACCGCGGTGGCGATGAGGCCGCAGTGGCAACACACTTGCCGCAAGCGCAGCAACAGGACCAAGTGCTCGTCGGAATTCACTGGTTGAGCACCTGAACAACCAAAAAACATTTTTTACCAAAATAAAACATCCTACTTTAATTTAAAATAGTTGCTGTCGCTGGCTTTCGATTCGTTTGTTTTATTGGGTATTGCCGAATTGCCAACAACTGCTGAAATTTTTGAAAAAATAGTTTTTGCTTTTTACTTGCACTGCAAATCACATAAGATTTTTCTTCAAACGATTGACACAAATACAACGATGTTGTAAATTCCTTTAGCGCTAAATGCGTTGAATGTTTTGTGGTGCACGTGGAGGTAAATCTAATACCTTTCTTGTATATATGTATATATATAATCTGAATCTCGGAAACAGCTCCAACGATTTTCATAAAATTTAGTATGCAGGGGTTTTCGGGGGCGATAAATCGATCTTTGCTAGATCGATTTATCGCCCCCGAAATTTTTAGAAAATGTTTCATTTTCAAATGTTTCAGGTTTCATTTTTAGAAAATGTCAAACCAAAAAAAAAAACCGACCAAAGTTCGGTCATCCAGATATTAATTGACTAAGTGGCAATCATCCTACTAGTAGGTATTAGCAATGTGAATGTTTGAATGTTTGTTACTCAACCACGCAAAAACGGCCGAACGGATTTGGATGAAATTTGGCACATAGCTAGTTTATAACCTGGATTAACATAGGACTTTTAATCCCGGTAGTACGTCGCCGTGGGATAATTCCCGACCTCCACGCTGGCGAAGCCACTAACAAAAACATTTTTTTTTAAATTGACCACAATATGGCCTATGAATGATGGCTGGTCTGAACACCGGCTAGCTCTCTGAACTTTCGCGAATGTTCACGCTCTCATACTTGCCTCATGACACCATTTGGTTCCTAAAAATGTTTTTGCGCAGCCTTCTGATCAAAGATGGCCTTGATTGTCTTTTGATTATTCATGCAGAAATAGTTTATTTTGTCGAATTACGCAGAAAAATTTTAAGAAATGTGAGAACTAATAAAATTATATTATTGCACCATATGGGATAGGTTTGGTTTTCTTATGGTCATTCATACAGAAACAGGGCAATTCATACAAAAATAGAAAGTCATATATTCAAATTAGGCTGAGCATCAGCAATTTTCGAACGTCAAACGTCAATTCAACGACATTGTGCCTCCCCCTAAAGGTTGCGGCCCTGGCAGCCACCCACCTGGCTAGCCCCTAGCTACGACGCTGATTGTAATCAAGTTAACGTACCTTGCAAAGCGATCATTTTCTTATGCATCTTAGCGTAGGTGGTGTCTTTGCTGGTGCTGCCGAAACCTTTTGCGTCCCCATTATTCTCCGCGCGCTGGTGCAGGAACTGAGCGAACAGCGACTTGGAGAATACCAGCACCTACAATGGCGAGAAAGAATTACTTTTAACAGTACCATAAGTGTAACTCGATAAGTGCGCGCAATTTTTTTATGTTTTTGGATGGCTAAAAAAGTATTAAGGGGCTTGTGGCTAAGTAACAATAGCCGAACGGTTCCATCGATCACGTCTATAAATACCAAGACCGCTTCGTGCCCCGTTTGGTGTCTTGTGAAAAACTTGAATCAAGCCATCGTAGTCTTCGGTTGGGTTCCAAAATTTTCGTTGTATTTTAGCACGAGCGTATCGAAGCATTCTTTGTATTTATCTTTCGTGAATTTGAAAGTTGTGTACGCGTCGTACCTCTCCAATCGAACCAAATTCACCAACAAACTTGCTTTGACATCAGTTGTTTCTTTGTGGACACCAGATGCTTTTAGAAACACGTCAGCCATTTTTGCCACGCTTCGACTCGACTAGCCGGCCCTCCTTCCAGACACAATTCCGCCGGAGGCCGTGCGTGTTCCATTGTTTTATTTTATTGTTTACGATATTAACTATTACTTTAACTGTCTTTTTCAACAAAAACTGGGATTATTGGGTGTTAATTTCAATTAATGACTTAGCACCGCTGCCACCATGTTGTAAATGAAAGATGGGTTGACCAAGGCTGATTTTTATTGAGTACCCACAACCTAATTATTATTACAATGGCAACCTACCTACATTATACGACAGTGACTACCTAATTATTATTACAATGGCAACCTACCTACGTTATACGACAGTGACTACCTAATTATTATTACAATGGCAACCTACCTACATTATACGACAGTGACTACCTAATTATTATTACAATGGCAACCTACCTACATTATACGACAGTGACTACCTAATTTTTATTACAATGGCAACCTATCTACATTATACGACAGTGACTACCTAATTATTATTACAATGGCAACCTATCTACATTATACGACAGTGACTACCTACATTATTATTACAATGGCAACCTACCTACATTATACGACAGTGACTACCTAATTATTATTACAATGGCAACCTACCTACATTATACGACAGTGACTACCTAATTATTATTACAATGGCAACCTACCTACATTATACGACAGTGACTACCTAATTATTATTACAATGGCAACCTACCTACATTATACGACAGTGACTACCTACATTATTATTACAATGGCAACCTACCTACATTATACGACAGTGACTACCTAATTATTATTACAATGGCAACCTATCTACATTATACGACAGTGACTACCTACATTATTATTACAAAGGCAACCTACCTACATTATACGACAGTGACTACCTAATTATTATTACAATGGCAACCTACCTACATTATACGACAGTGACTACCTAATTATTATTACAATGGCAACCTACCTACATTATACGACAGTGACTACCTAATTATTATTACAATGGCAACCTATCTACATTATACGACAGTGACTACCTAATTATTATTACAATGGCAACCTACCTACATTATACGACAGTGACTACCTAATTATTATTACAATGGCAACCTATCTACATTATACGACAGTGACTACCTAATTATTATTACAATGGCAACCTATCTACATTATACGACAGTGACTACCTACATTATTATTACAATGGCAACCTACCTACATTATACGACAGTGACTACCTAATTATTATTACAATGGCAACCTACCTACATTATACGACAGTGACTACCTAATTATTATTACAATGGCAACCTATCTACATTATACGACAGTGACTACCTAATTATTATTACAATGGCAACCTACCTACATTATACGACAGTGACTACCTAATTATTATTACAATGGCAACCTACCTACATTATACGACAGTGAATACCTAATTATTATTACAATGGCAACCTATCTACATTATACGACAGTGACTACCTAATTATTATTACAATGGCAACCTACCTACATTATACGACAGTGACTACCTACATTATTATTACAATGGCAACCTACCTACATTATACGACAGTGACTACCTAATTATTATTACAATGGCAACCTATCTACATTATACGACAGTGACTACCTACATTATTATTACAAAGGCAACCTACCTACATTATACGACAGTGACTACCTAATTATTATTACAATGGCAACCTACCTACATTATACGACAGTGACTACCTAATTATTATTACAATGGCAACCTACCTACATTATACGACAGTGACTACCTAATTATTATTACAATGGCAACCTATCTACATTATACGACAGTGACTACCTAATTATTATTACAATGGCAACCTACCTACATTATACGACAGTGACTACCTAATTATTATAACAATGGCAACCTATCTACATTATACGACAGTGACTACCTAATTATTATTACAATGGCAACCTATCTACATTATACGACAGTGACTACCTACATTATTATTACAATGGCAACCTACCTACATTATACGACAGTGACTACCTAATTATTATTACAATGGCAACCTACCTACATTATACGACAGTGACTACCTAATTATTATTACAATGGCAACCTATCTACATTATACGACAGTGACTACCTAATTATTATTACAATGGCAACCTATCTACATTATACGACAGTGACTACCTAATTATTATTACAATGGCAACCTACCTACATTATACGACAGTGAATACCTAATTATTATTACAATGGCAACCTATCTACATTATACGACAGTGACTACCTAATTATTATTACAATGGCAACCTACCTACATTATACGACAGTGACTACCTACATTATTATTACAATGGCAACCTACCTACATTATACGACAGTGACTACCTAATTATTATTACAATGGCAACCTATCTACATTATACGACAGTGACTACCTACATTATTATTACAAAGGCAACCTACCTACATTATACGACAGTGACTACCTAATTATTATTACAATGGCAACCTACCTACATTATACGACAGTGACTACCTAATTATTATTACAATGGCAACCTACCTACATTATACGACAGTGACTACCTAATTATTATTACAATGGCAACCTATCTACATTATACGACAGTGACTACCTAATTATTATTACAATGGCAACCTACCTACATTATACGACAGTGACTACCTAATTATTATAACAATGGCAACCTATCTACATTATACGACAGTGACTACCTAATTATTATTACAATGGCAACCTATCTACATTATACGACAGTGACTACCTACATTATTATTACAATGGCAACCTACCTACATTATACGACAGTGACTACCTAATTATTATTACAATGGCAACCTACCTACATTATACGACAGTGACTACCTAATTATTATTACAATGGCAACCTATCTACATTATACGACAGTGACTACCTAATTATTATTACAATGGCAACCTACCTACATTATACGACAGTGACTACCTAATTATTATTACAATGGCAACCTACCTACATTATACGACAGTGAATACCTAATTATTATTACAATGGCAACCTATCTACATTATACGACAGTGACTACCTAATTATTATTACAATGGCAACCTACCTACATTATACGACAGTGACTACCTAATTATTATTACAATGGCAACCTACCTACATTATACGACAGTGACTACCTAATTATTATTACAATGGCAACCTATCTACATTATACGACAGTGACTACCTAATTATTATTACAATGGCAACCTATCTACATTATACGACAGTGACTACCTAATTATTATTACAATGGCAACCTATCTACATTATACGACAGTGACTACCTACATTATTATTACAATGGCAACCTACCTACATTATACGACAGTGACTACCTAATTATTATTACAATGGCAACCTACCTACATTATACGACAGTGACTACCTAATTATTATTACAATGGCAACCTATCTACATTATACGACAGTGACTACCTAATTATTATTACAATGGCAACCTACCTACATTATACGACAGTGACTACCTAATTATTATTACAATGGCAACCTACCTACATTATACGGCAGTGACTACCTAATTATTATTACAATGGCAACCTATCTACATTATACGACAGTGACTACCTAATTATTATTACAATGGCAACCTACCTACATTATACGACAGTGACTACCTACATTATTATTACAATGGCAACCTACCTACATTATACGACAGTGACTACCTAATTATTATTACAATGGCAACCTATCTACATTATACGACAGTGACTACCTACATTATTATTACAATGGCAACCTACCTACATTATACGACAGTGACTACCTAATTATTATTACAATGGCAACCTACCTACATTATACGACAGTGACTACCTAATTATTATTACAATGGCAACCTACCTACATTATACGACAGTGACTACCTAATTATTATTACAACGGCAACCTATCTACATTATACGACAGTGACTACCTAATTATTATTACAATGGCAACCTACCTACATTATACGACAGTGACTACCTAATTATTATTACAATGGCAACCTATCTACATTATACGACAGTGACTACCTAATTATTATTACAATGGCAACCTATCTACATTATACGACAGTGACTACCTACATTATTATTACAATGGCAACCTACCTACATTATACGACAGTGACTACCTAATTATTATTACAATGGCAACCTATCTACATTATACGACAGTGACTACCTAATTATTATTACAATGGCAACCTATCTACATTATACGACAGTGACTACCTAATTATTATTACAATGGCAACCTACCTACATTATACGACAGTGACTACCTAATTATTATTACAATGGCAACCTACCTACATTATACGACAGTGACTACCTAATTATTATTACAATGGCAACCTATCTACATTATACGACAGTGACTACCTACTTATTATTACAATGGCAACCTACCTACATTATACGACAGTGACTACCTAATTATTATTACAATGGCAACCTACCTACATTATACGACAGTGACTACCTAATTATTATTACAATGGCAACCTACCTACATTATACGACAGTGACTACCTAATTATTATTACAATGGCAACCTACCTACATTATACGACAGTGACTACCTAATTATTATTACAATGGCAACCTATCTATATTATACGACAGTGACTACCTAATTATTATTACAATGGCAACCTACCTACATTATACGACAGTGACTACCTACATTATTATTACAATGGCAACCTACCTACATTATACGACAGTGACTACCTAATTATTATTACAATGGCAACCTATCTACATTATACGCTAGTGACTATCTACATTATTATTACAATGGCAACCTACCTACATTATACGACAGTGACTACCTAATTATTATTACAATGGCAACCTACCTACATTATACGACAGTGACTACCTAATTATTATTACAATGGCAACCTACCTACATTATACGACAGTGACTACCTAATTATTATTACAATGGCAACCTATCTACATTATACGACAGTGACTACCTAATTATTATTACAATGGCAACCTACCTACATTATACGACAGTGACTACCTAATTATTATTACAATGGCAACCTATCTACATTATACGACAGTGACTACCTAATTATTATTACAATGGCAACCTATCTACATTATACGACAGTGACTACCTACATTATTATTACAATGGCAACCTACCTACATTATACGACAGTGACTACCTAATTATTATTACAATGGCAACCTACCTACATTATACGACAGTGACTACCTAATTATTATTACAATGGCAACCTATCTACATTATACGACAGTGACTACCTAATTATTATTACAATGGCAACCTACCTACATTATACGACAGTGACTACCTAATTATTATTACAATGGCAACCTACCTACATTATACGACAGTGACTACCTAATTATTATTACAATGGCAACCTACCTACATTATACGACAGTGACTACCTAATTATTATTACAATGGCAACCTATCTACATTATACGACAGTGACTACCTAATTATTATTACAATGGCAACCTACCTACATTATACGACAGTGACTACCTAATTATTATTACAATGGCAACCTACCTACATTATACGACAGTGACTACCTAATTATTATTACAATGGCAACCTACCTACATTATACGACAGTGACTACCTAATTATTATTACAATGGCAACCTATCTACATTATACGACAGTGACTACCTAATTATTATTACAATGGCAACCTATCTACATTATACGACAGTGACTACCTACATTATTATTACAATGGCAACCTACCTACATTATACGACAGTGACTACCTAATTATTATTACAATGGCAACCTACCTACATTATACGACAGTGACTACCTAATTATTATTACAATGGCAACCTATCTACATTATACGACAGTGACTACCTAATTATTATTACAATGGCAACCTACCTACATTATACGACAGTGACTACCTAATTATTATTACAATGGCAACCTACCTACATTATACGACAGTGACTACCTAATTATTATTACAATGGCAACCTATCTACATTATACGACAGTGACTACCTAATTATTATTACAATGGCAACCTACCTACATTATACGACAGTGACTACCTAATTATTATTACAATGGCAACCTACCTACATTATACGACAGTGACTACCTAATTATTATTACAATGGCAACCTATCTACATTATACGACAGTGACTACCTAATTATTATTACAATGGCAACCTACCTACATTATACGACAGTGACTACCTAATTATTATTACAATGGCAACCTATCTACATTATACGACAGTGACTACCTAATTATTATTACAATGGCAACCTATCTACATTATACGACAGTGACTACCTAATTATTATTACAATGGCAACCTACCTACATTATACGACAGTGACTACCTAATTATTATTACAATGGCAACCTACCTACATTATACGACAGTGACTACCTAATTATTATTACAATGGCAACCTACCTACATTATACGACAGTGACTACCTAATTATTATTACAATGGCAACCTACCTACATTATACGACAGTGACTACCTAATTATTATTACAATAGCAACCTATCTACATTATACGACAGTGACTACCTAATTATTATTACAATGGCAACCTATCTACATTATACGACAGTGACTACCTAATTATTATTACAATGGCAACCTACCTACATTATACGACAGTGACTACCTAATTATTATTACAATGGCAACCTACCTACATTATACGACAGTGACTACCTAATTATTATTACAATGGCAACCTACCTACATTATACGACAGTGACTACCTAATTATTATTACAATGGCAACCTACCTACATTATACGACAGTGACTACCTAATTATTATTACAATGGCAACCTACCTACATTATACGACAGTGACTACCTAATTATTATTACAATGGCAACCTACCTACATTATACGACAGTGACTACCTAAAAGACGACTAATATAAAATTACATAAAGAAGAAAAATACAAGATGCGTCGACTCCAAATAAATTGGGCAAGAGGATGATGATGATGATGACAGTTTCTGCAGCTGCAGCTTGTTGTACTGACCTTCTGATACACGTTCATCTCTCTGGGCGTCAGCGTGACCTCCTTGACGTGAGCGCTGCGCTTCGGCAGGCAGGTGAGCTGCCCGCGCTCTACCAGCTGCACCTTGGTGCGGCGCAGCATTAAACACTGAATGATGGTGTTCAGGCGATCTTGGCCGCCCGAACTCTTGTTGTCGATCCATTTCATCCACATCTGAGGACGAAATCATTAGTAGTTTGAAACTTGTTGCATCCTACATCCTTAATTACGATAGTCCTTAATTACGATAGTCCTTCCAAATCCAAAAGTAAATGCATGAGGAGCTTCTATCTATATCCCTCTAGCAGACCCTAGAGTGTCCAGGCAGCCATATTACTTTGAGTAATCTATTTCATCACCATTGTTTTCCGAACGGTGAAGGAAAACATCGTGAGGCAAGCGGCACCAAAATTCCGAAGACTTAATTTATTTTCAATTTTATTTGGCTTTAAATCACCAAGGTGGAAAATTTGCTTCGCCAGCAATTAACTGACTATAATCGTACTTTTATTGACCCGAGAGAAACATTAAACTTCATTGGTTTTACTAAACAGTCACTTAAAATCGGGATTTAGAGTATTATATTTCCTTCTCCAAGTCCCTGGCTACCTATCTGCCAATCGGTTCAAAGGTTTAGGCGTGAAAGGTATCAATCATGCAGATAGACAGATACTTTCACATTTATAATTTTAGTACGGATATCAATGTCTCTTATTTATTCTTCATATCAGAGTAGCGGTTGTGTATATCTGTATATACTCACGTTTAGCTCGCCAAAAGGCGAGCATCGCAGGAACCTGATCAGCGCGAAGAGGTCCAGGTCCTTATTCTGCACGGGCGTGCCCGTGAGGCACCAGCGCCGGCCCGCGCGCAGGGCGGTGACGGCGTCGTTCGTGTCCGACTTGTGGTTGCGCACCACGTGGGCCTCGTCCAGGATTACGCGCCGCCACGTTATGCGCAACAGAATTCCATTCTAGACGTCACAATTGAACTTGATTAAAAGCGTATGATTTTGCGATATCGTTAAAAACATGTTTACCGAATTTAAGAAATCTTGGATCCAACATCGTCTTAGATAATGAGGTGTTTGTACTGTAGAGTCGGCAGTTTTTCTGGGCATAACAGTAGATGCCAAACTTCAATGGGGATCACATATATCAAGTCTAGCGGGAAGGCTTAGTTCGGCCGCCTACACCGTCAGGAAAGTAAGACAATACACTGACGTTGATACAGCTTGGTTAGTCTATTTTAGTTATTCTCATAGCATTATGTCCTACGGCATTCTGCTGTGGAGCAAAGCCGCTGACATTCAAAATATTTTTCTTCCTCAAAAACGAGCTGTTCGGGCAATTTACCAAATAGGTGCTAGAGTTTATCTGAGAGTTTTTTTTTATATATTGGTATTCTCACAGTGGCATCGCAATTCATCTTCGCTAACATCTTATATACTTCTTCTTATATCTTATACTCGTATATTAGGCAAAATATACACTAAAAACAGTGATATTCATTATATCAATACTAGAAATAAGGAAAAAGTACGTGCTCCCTTTCACCGGCTTCATAAAGTTCATAACTCATTTGTTGGGCTTGGTATAACTTTTATAACAAGCTTAAAAAAAAAAAAAAAATGTTAATCTTGCTAAGGCAAGATTTACATTTTAATGCGTTTAAAGCTAAAGTAAAATCCAACCTTTGTTCTAAGGCATACTATTCTATCAAAGACTACTCTTAAACTATAAGAATTGTTGGTCGCTGTGATTAACTCAAGACAACGTTTGTGTTATTTCATCAGAATTAGCTTACCTATTGACGGGTCATATGAGTTACTTCATATCATTGTTTATTTTATTAGACTGTATGAACGTTTAACGTTTAAGGTGGAAGCGCCAGGGTAGCCCGCGAAATTCAAATTTTGTTACGTTTTTTGCAATTTGCAGGTCAGTATCAGGTTGTATGGTGATCTAAATATAATTCGCGACCGTATCAAATAAGGTTTTTCAGAATCATAATCATTAGAATCAGCAATACAACTCCATAAGTTAGAATTGCCCTCAAATGTCATAATTTCATGAAATAGTCATTCTTTAGAGTAATATGAACTTATAGAGATGTATTGCTGATTCTAATGATTATGATTCTGTAAAGCCATATTTGATACGGTCGCGAATCATATTTAGATCACCATACAACCTGACAGTGACCTGGAAATTGCAAAAAACGTAACAAAATTTGAATTTCGCGGGCTACCTTGGCGCTTCCACCTTAAGCTTAGCTCTAGCTCTTTGCCGGACAGACCCTGCATATTTTGATGAACAACATTCAACATATGCGGGTCACCCGTTGTCGCACCTAATAGTATAAACTACTAGGCGAATCAAAAGTAGTGTTAGTGCTACTACTAACAGTAGTCAAACAAGACTTCAACATACTACTCATGTCTGGGTTTATATAAGCTACTAGCCTCGCTATTTTAAGTCTAAACTTAGGGGGCAGATACACTGTATTCCTTGTCGATTTTAAATTATCAACAAAACTGTTGGTGTCAAAAAATATAAGTTTTTCACTGTAGTGACTTACTAAGAACTGCATATGATTATTAAGCATATGTATATATTTATTTATTTAACCATTTATGCACACACATATAAACAGACAAGAAGAAAGGAACAGAAAAATACGTACATAGGTAGCGTTTATTCTACTAGATAACCTCTCAAAATATGGAAAGCACACAAAATAATTTTATTACAATTAATCTTTAAAATATCAGTAAAACTGTTAGTGAAATCTTCTTTTTACCTACAAGTACAGTTATGTTGGTATTACAATCTTATTGATTTCTTGTAATTGTTGTCATTATTTCTTTGAAGGATTTCCCAGGTAAACAATTGTTTTGAGTAGAATTAGTAAAGCTAGTGACATACTTAAAGCGACTATCCGAGGTAATAAACCAAAGAAATCTAGAGTGCTAACCTCCCAAAACATTGAACGTTTTCTAAATGATGCACCTGACCACAGTTTTCTGGCCGTAAAAGTAAGTACTTATGGTACCTATTTATGTATAAACCTACTATAGTTTAAAAGTTTTCCTGTAAAAACATATTTAATTATAATATTGTTCAGAGGTTGTGCTAATTTTTGGCGTGAATGGGGCCTGTCGCAGTAATGAATTATTAAAGATAACTATGAACGACATTCAAAAACACTCGGGATTTATTGATTTTACTGATCGTTTTAACTGATACGAAAACAAAAATTGATAGAACGTTCGTGATACGGCAAGAGTACGTAAAAAACTAAAAATCGTCGAAAAATATCAAGCTTTACGGCCCACTAATACAAAAACCGACAAGTTTTTCGTACAATAGGTACCATGGCGGAAAATGTACTTGGTAACCAATTGGAATCAATAAAATAGGTGCGATGCTAAAAGAGATTGCCACATTCTTGAATCTATCAAATCCCGAACAGTACACAGGACATTGCTTCCGTAGAAGCTCTGCCACCCTTTTTAGCAAATTCTGGTGCTGATCTTACATAGAACTGAAACGCCACGGAGGGTGAAGGTCCAGCACAGTAGCAGAAAGCTATATCGAGGAATCAATCGAAATCAAAGCCAAAAGATGCAGCTGAATAGTTGACAGTATAAATCTAAAACCGTCTACTTTTGACCCTTGGGCGCCACTATCTCCGGCGCGCCCTTCAACATCGAAAGGACAACCTTGTGGAACGACTACATTACAGCTTTCTCACCAACAGCAACCACAAAATATGTATAATCAACATATGCCATTTTAATCCTTTTCGAAATTTTTGTCTGTTTGTCGGATTTCCTTATGTCGTGTTTCTGACTATCTGTTTAGATGTGTGAATAGATCAAGTATCACGTCAAAAGAACGAAACTAATATAGTGAACTTTCATACTCAAATATTGTTTATAACTCGAAGTATATTTTAGTCTTTGTTTCATCGCAATCGCTTTGCTCAATCAAAAGATATGATCAATTTAAAGTATTCAAGAAGAATTTAATTACGTAATGTTGAAACACGTAACGACATCTACTGGCGCGAAACGGTACTAACGAATACAATATGTAAAAATTATGTTAATAATAACACGTCAGTCTCATAAAGGTTACTGTGTCTGCGTTGTTTCAAAAAGTAATGATACTGATTACTAAAATCACTTTCCGTTGGTGGTTGATTCCCACGAATTAAAAACAGGTAAAAGAATTTCAAATAAAAAGTGGTGATAATAATAATTGATGTGGTGTTCCGAGTCAAAAAGAATGCAATGTGAGACAAATATTTATTAGTTTTAAAAATAAAAACTTTACAAAATCAATACCGATTTATACGATATACGATATAGAGGGATGCGATATATATACGATATAGAGGGGAAGAAATCTCATAACAAAATAAAATTGTAATAAAAGTCTCAGTGGCATCATCTAGCGTAATATAGCAAAATTATTGCGGCTATGAGGAACATCTTGATATAAAATCTTAATCTTGAACGTATGCCATCTAGGTTTGAATAGCAAACATACGAAGACAACAACCTGATTATGCCTGTTTTATAGATTTTCTATCGAAAATACGTATATCCGAGAGGCGAGGTCCAAAATCCGTAGATCCATGGATACACCCGTAAATCCGTAGGTCTGGCAACGCGGGGTGACGCTAGGTAGAAATTGGAAACCTGTGGTAGGCATGTTACCATTTGGACATAAGGTATCGATGATATTGTTCGCTTTTACGCAGTTTGTTTTTTTTTTCAATTGTTCGACCAGTGTTTCCGAAGTAGATGTCTGCTTTTTAAACTGCTTCGAACATCATTTTGACAAAGCAGATGGAAGCCAAGGTATTTTACGATAAAGGAAAAGTTTTTATCCAGTGCGCAAACTGTAATCATGAATTCAGCATTCACATGCTGAATTCATGATTACAGTTCCCCTGAGCCCCTGCGCAGCCATTTTTCGCCGGTTATACAAAAGAAATCAGCTGTTCCATAAATTTTGACCGCGTAGGTATTACAGTTTTCTATGAAACAGCAGATTTTGTTTTTGTATAACCGACGAAAAATTTCTGCGCTGGGATAAGATAGATAAGATAGCTCAGGCAAAAACTTTTTTTTAAAATCAAAACTTTTTTTTTCCAAAAAGTTTTTATTTTTCACTTTTTAGTTTTAGTACCTACCCCACACCAATTCGAAATTTCTTCATCCTTGGGGTCAAAACAATGCATATTTATACGATAGCAGCAATCGCGGTTGATTTGCTGTCATTTTTTGAAGAGTTCCGTTGTCTGTCTCCTAAACTCATCATCAGATCTATATGAAATTTATATGGGACTATTTCGGAATAAACCCCTTTCGAGCAAGAGTTTTGCTAATCCGTCTTTAAATGACGGAGTTATGCCCGAACATACATAAAAACCAACAAATATAAACATGTCGAATTGATAACCTCCTTCTTTTTGAAGTCGGTTAAAAATTAGTCGGAAAATGTTGGTTTTAGTTCATGAAATAACAAAATAAATTTTAAAATTCAATTCAAAGATTTCCGTTTTTTAAATTTGTTTTTGAACACCATGAAATAGTAGTAATATCAACTGAATAACTTTGTACTTTTATTATTTTCGTAACCAAAGTAATTTTTATTGAAAAAGTATCTTACATTCAGGAACAGCAAACAAACGATAAGTAGAATAATAACTCAATTTTTAAATTATAAACAATGGGGTATTAACCAATTTATTAAACACTATAAGATTGGGACGAAATATGTAACAGAAAAATATCAATGCATTTGTTTACACAGAAAACTGACGTCATACCACGGATACCGATATCTATGCGTCATACCCACGGAGCAATATAAAAATAATGGCGTCCACTGCGTCCAGCGTTTTTCGGCAAATTACGCCAGAAATATGCAAATGTAAAAATTTTATGCATTTTTATGGCACTAATCGATTCAATGCAATTTTTTTTTTGTGGTTTATTCTATTCTATCTAATTAATACACTTTTTCAAAAATGGGCACTACATACATATAAAAGTAGTATTCATCATAAAGTAGGGTATAATTTATTAAGAGTTTTCGGAGTAAAAAGAGTAGTAAATAAGTGTGCAAATTTTTGTGATGTTAGTTTTCGAGGTTGGGTTTCAAGGGAGGTCCAGTGGCGAAAATCAGGAAATAAAAATCCAAAATTACGGCCATAACTACTGGTGGATCTGAGTAAATAGGTTGGTTTTCACACGGACAACTGTAGGTATGTCGGTCCTCATTTGAGCTACATCGCTTAATTTATTTATCTATTTGATAACTCCAACAAAGGATACATAGAAACAATAGAAATCACAATAATATAATATTGACAATTTAATAGTTTTTTGCCTGGTTTTGAATATTTTTTTTCAACAGCGCTCTTAATTTGGGTAATGACCGACGTTACGGGGCGTAATGTAACATTCGCAGCGAGCATGTCGTTACACCGAGTGCTAAAATCAGTGTTGCTCGCATGTTATGCCGTACTGACCGCACGAATGCTCGCTTGATAACATGTTAGGTGCTTTTTGCCCCGTGACGCCGGTCAGTATCCACCTTCACAGCGTGATCTTTCTTCATCGTGATAACGCCGCGGTCCCAAGGGCCGTTAACTGACAGGTAGCGCCAGGTGTTACTGCACTGCTACCTGTCGAGGCCTATCGCAGTCCGTGTCGAGCATTCCCACTGCTGTGGTTTTATTCAGTGGTCAACATTTGATAAACAAAGCTAAAAGACACGCGCCTGTACGGGCCGAGACAGGCGCCCGCCCCCGCGCTGCGTCACCCCGCACCGGCGACGACTGGCCACCGGAGACCTCATCGGCATCGTATATTCGGTGCTCGTATGTATGGTCTGGCCTGTGAGAAAGCGGGCCGTGGGAACGTGGAATAACGCTTCAGCACACTCAACCAGACGCGCAGTCGATTTATTGAATATCTACGGCAGGTGCACATATATTATAAAATGAGCCTCGACCAGGCGCTTTGATTTATATTTATCCTCAAAATTCTGAGTGAGACTTCGTCGTATTAACATTATAGAACCTGAAGACGCAGTGACTGCATTCGAAAGCTGTGGTCGGTTCCTACCAGGCTAGATCGCAAGATTCTTTCTTTTTAATGGAGGAGTGGTACCTACAAACAAAGGGGGAATTAGGGGATAGGAATTCCTCAGTTTTCAAGCAGAGAAATTCCTCAGGAACACAGGGCTATTGAAAAAATAACTTAGGAAATAGAGAAAATAATTTGGGGAATAGAGAAAATAAATTAGAGACAAGGGAAGAGAACATAACTATATAATAGTGAAAATGGAAGTAAACTTAGGAAAAATAAAAGAGAGTAGATAATATGTCCACATACCATCGGTTCGCGCTGCATGATATTGTAGGTGGTGAGCACCAGGTTGTACGCGGCCAGGCGGTACAGCAGCTGGGTGCGCTGCGTGCCGTAGTGCAAGCACACGGACAGCGCGTGCGGCGTTATGTGCTTTTTGACCTCGGCATACCACTGCCGTATGAGCGACGCCGGGCACACCACCAGCGTGCCTCCTCTCACCCCTGGTATCAGAAAGATAAGCTCGTTTAAGGTGGATGCGCTAAGGTATCCCGCGAAATTCAAATGTTATTCCGTTTGTTTCCAATTTGCAGGTCAGGGTCAGGTTGTGTGTTGATTATAATAAGATTCGCGACCGTAACTAATATGGCGTTACAGATCATTAAAATCATCAATACAACCCTCTATGTAAGTTTATTTAATCCCATGGAATGACTATTGCATGAAAAAGTTATTCAATGGGATTAAATAAACAAAAGCAGGGACGGTTAGCGTTACCAATAAAATACCGGTAAAACTACTAAAATATTTTGTTCCGTTCTGTTAAATATTTAACGGTTTAAATTACCGTTAATCATAGGATTTACCGGTATTTAAATAGCGTTACCAACATCGTTACTTCACTAAAATCTAACAAAAAGCAAAATTTTGTGCGACATTGCTAAACCGAACCAAGCGCCACGCGCACCTTGCGTTCGGCTCTTCTAAGTGGAGCGGCAACAACGTATGTTACGACGATCGGAAAGATACGAATACGATAAGACTCGTGCTCGCGCATGTTTCATTTCATAATCATACGGCACACAAACATAGCGTCGCGTACGCTGAACGTACCTACGTCTATTGCCTTTGATTTATCAACTTGTTGTTTGTGTCAAAAATACTTTTATGGGCAGAAAGAAGTTTCAATCTTTCAACTTTAACCGTATTATTATAACTATATTGTTACTTTTTAATTAATCTTTTGTATTTATGTCGGTACAGTTTACATCTCTGGATACAAAATTAAAACCTTTCTCATATCTTACGCGCCTCATAAAGGCGCTGTCGAAATCAATTTTATTGTATCCAGAAATATGTTCGCCCACATGTATCTGGATACTTACAATCAAATTGACCTTAGTATACCTTTTTGGAGACAGGAATATACTATACCTTCTTGGAGACAGGAAAATCTCGTTTTATAGAAATATTCAATCGCAGCTATTTTGAGTATTTATTTTCAATTTGAGCCACCCATTTTAATACAATTTTCTGCAGCAGAGAAACAACGGTGTCGATTCTCTTGTCACAAATGCCTCTAAACTAGACTAAAAATCACCAAAATGTTGTTTATTTCTGTCAAATGACGATTTCTCCTTATGAGATTGACTAAAGTGACACATTTTAACTATATTTTAGTTTGACAGCACTAAGATGGCATTGAGTTATTATTTTAGTGAAAATGGCAATTTTGTTTTTCTGAATTTGAAATTTTTAAGCTAAAAGTTTGATTGTCTGACTAAATCTGACTATTTTTAATCGCTATTAAAAAGGTGTGGAATAAAATTAGTTGTTATGAACTAAAATTCACACCAACACTTCGACATCAGGTGCAAAAACAATACTGTAACTATTTTGTCTTTTCTTTTGCTTATATCTCGAAAATGGGTATCCTATCGCAAAATTAATGATAATTTCGACCCCCTATTACACCCATCAACCTCTAAAACTTAACATGTAAGTCATAATTTTTCTTATTTTCCATGCAAAAAGTGAAAAATTATATATATAAAATACGTCAAGGCAGGCCCACCTGCGCGCCTCCAGCTCTAAAAAACGGGGTAGGGCAAACAAGTACCACGTTGCGAAGCCAAAAAAATACCCCGTGGAGTCGCGATTGTCAAATACGATTTTAGTTACATCTAACTTATTTTTAAATCCAGAGATGTTTTTTGCAGAATAGCTTTAAGATTCTCATAGCGTACATTAAAAAACGAACTAAATTATCACTTAGTTTAGTTCGGTGTACAAGAGAATTGGCACCAATTGCGCGCGCGCGCGTTGATGGCTCTGCCACCTTGTTTTTTATTATTTTCTGCAGCACATAAACAGTATCGTATACCTACACGCCGAAGGTAGTCATTCATGGTTTCAGTTTTCGCGTTGATATCCCTGCCACCCCGTTTATTATAATTTTCTACAGCACAGAAAAAAAGATGCTAGTCACTCCACCGTCATAGTTAGAAAGAGTTAGACGTATACATTACCGATATAAGAATTGTTACTTTTACCGATACGAATACTGGTAATGAGATAACGTTAACTGATTTTGGGTATCTGTATTATTATCGTTAACATAACGGTAATTAATAATGTTATAGAAAAAATACCGGTAATTCGGTCCCTGGTTGTACTCATGATTTTAATGCTTATAATTCGGTAAAAGCATACGTATTAGTCGACATTAACACGGACGTAATAAAATCGCGCCGGATTTTTTTTGCGCACTTGATTTTCAACTCTCGTGTTTAACCGAACATTGAGAATTCAACAGAGTGCATCTCAGCGTGACAAAAATCGTACAGTGTTTTACAGTTCGATTTTCAACTCTCGGCACTAATCAGTGCGTGAACAAATTCTGCCGCCATTTTTTAACGTCCGCGTGAATGTCGACCAATACGTTTGTTTTTAGACACTTATAATCATTAAAAACGTGAGCTTACGGTCGCAAATCAATATTGTTCAACATGCAGGCTGACCTGATCTAGGACTTGCAAATTTTAGAAAAACTAAGAAAATTTTAATTTTCCGGGCATCCCAGGCGCTTCCACTATAAAAGTTCCTACAAGTACACACCATCCCGGCGCACCAGAACACATGGCATACCGTGACCACCCCAGGGACTCTTGGTCCCCATGCGGCGGGTCGGGAAAGTGGCCCCGCCGCCAATCACTTTTGGGCCGCAGGGGATAGGGAGAGCGGCCTACGCAATACCGACACTCCTCCTCCCCTGCGGCCCCACCGCGTCCGCCATCTGAAGATGGCGACTCCGTCCAGGCCGCGGAAGGTGAGGAAAGTGGCGCTTTCCATACACCACTCGTCTCCCGCCGCGGCCCGCAACCCCCAGCCGCGATGCCTCCCATACGAAATCGCGGCCCACCTCAGTTGCGATGCTGCCCAGCGAGCGGCACCGCAACCGGTTGGTCGCTACGTCGTCGGCTTAGCGGGAAAAACCCTGACGAGCGGGCCCCCCTCGGGTTCCTCTTCGCTTCACTGTGGGTGGGTAAGCCACGGCTACTGAGCCCCCCCGCAACGACAATGCGGGAACCCACCGGGCGGGTCACAGTTCTAACCTACCCCAACCTTCTCGTCGGCTGACAGTGAGAAAACGCCAGAAAGTTAAAAAAATCAAGCTCGTTTATTGTAAACAGCGTGCATCATGAGAAACCCAAAAAGTGTTCAGGGGTTCAATAATAAATAATAGAAAACGTACACCATTATAAAATCAGTCAGTTATTAGAGGATCAATTTAATATCCTTCTTAAATAATTGAATAAATAACTTTAAGGTTTGTGTTTGACACAAATTACCCTAGATGTAAATAATCAACATAATTATATTACTTACGTGTGTTTTTAGGGCACGGGTGATTATCATCATCTGCGTCATGAACGATCAGGCCTTCCATATCGCTCACGATCAGCCCTATCATAGTGACGGTCTTGCCGAGACCCATGTCGTCCGCTAGAGGAAAGCAACCTTTTAGAAATAAAAGAAAAACCAGCGGCCAAGTGCTTGTCGGATTCGCACACGAAAGGTTCGCACGCGTACCACAGTACAATATTTAACACTACATACTTATTTTTTAACTTAACTTTTACTTTTTAACTTTATTTTATTTCTGATAACGTTTGCAGGGGCCAACATGGCCAGAGAACGCACAAGACAGAGAGGTTTAGAAGGAAAATGCAATTAGGGCGCTGAAAACGGTCAAATGAATGCTTTGTTCTGACAGGTCTGCTCACCCAGTATGCCAGCTCGTGGTCTCTGCGTCTCCCTCCACTGCAGCCAGGCCAGCGCGTGCAGCTGATGAGGCATCAGCTTGGACTTCATGGCTTTCGGAGCCGTCGCCTCCTGACTCTCGGTAGGGCGAGAGCCCAGCGACTCGTGTAAGTAGCGCAGACGGTCCAAGATCAGTCTGTGTTCCGCCATGTGGGTTGCCTTGGCTATAAACGCAGTCATAATTCCATAACAAGGTACATCTACATTTCGTCATTTCATGGGGCACAAATATAGTTCACGTATATGTATGTCCCATGTAATGGCAAGCGTATTGTCAATAACTGATAACTAATTCGGATGCTGGACTACCAATGAAAATATTTTTTCTGGAAAACCCCGCTAGAACATTGCCCGCTCTGGGGCATCGAACTCAGAATTGCACATTCGGCAGTCCGACTAGTCGCATACCAAGGCAGTCAACAAGACATACAGAAATCATGCATACAATTTATTTATTTGATTATAATAATATTCATCTGAATCGCGATTTGCAAAGTAAATAAAAGAGGTTCTTTTACTCCAAAGATTAGCTGGATCAATGTGTTAATGACCCATGTGTTGTGGCATTTACACTCACCCTGCTTGCCATTCGTCTTTGGCTCGACAGCATCGCTGGCTTTCTGCAGCTCATCCCAGGTCTTAACCGCAGCATAAGGATTGTCTGACAGAATGGAATTCATTATGGGTATGTTTCAATTACACTTGAACAGTTTCCATCTAGATGGTTTAACTCGTATCCTTGGGGTGCTAAAGTGGTTTCACAATTTCGTTTTCAAATAACTGACAGATAAGTTTCCGTAGCGGAAACTAATCTAGCTAGGTATTCGTAAGCATTCAGTTCTTAGGAAAATGTATGAAATTTTCAATTTCATCTTGCTCTTGAGGAAAATTAAAAATTTATTTCATTACTTCATTAACCTTACCTTCTCCTTCAGGAACAGGTGTATTAAATAATTTAGTGTCAATTAAGATATTATGTAAACAACAGTACACTTTTGACTTAAGGCAAACAATTTAATTGAATGTTTCGTAATGTTAATTACTGACTATTGTATAGAATCAAGTTCTTCAAGTTCTCTGTTCCATGTAGTGCCGGACGTAAAAGAATAGCACCATCCCATTTCTTTCCATGGGTGTAGTAGAAGGCGACTAAGGGACTTACTAGAGAATGGGCAGCGTTCTCTATGCGTTTGACCACCATACTGCGATCGCCAACCCGCCCAAGCGTGACGATTATGGCATATCCCCCCTTTTGGGGGAGGCTTATGTCCAGCAGTAGACGTCTTTCAGCTGATATGATGATGATGATGAAGTTCTTCTAACTGAACAGACAGCTAGCTTCTGGGGAGTTTATTGCGCCACTTTGTCTTCCCAGCTAAAGTACTAGGAAGTGGTGAGGGGCGGGCGTTTTGAGGGACTGTCTTATGTAATTTTGACGTTTAAAAAGTGCTGACTTTCAGCCTAGTTCGAATAAATTACTTTTGACTTTAATTACCCAGTCACACGCTACGGTTGCCGGAAACAGCGCCGGCTTTTCATGCATACTTCACCAAAAATAACCGGAGCAATATGGATGTAAAGGGGCAGATTGTAGTAGTCAGTATCAAACATATAGGAACAATCACACTGAACAACAAAGTAAATTAAACTATAGGCCACTGTCACAAGAACTATTTCAGAATTAACACAACACCCGACCACTGTCATTTAAACAAGAACTTTACACAGTTGACATAAAGTTGAAATTCCTTTACCTGCTTCCACCAACATGTTGGCCACCTTGTCTCCTTGGTCCGTCACCTGCTTTGACAGTTCTGTCAGTTTCTCGATGAGCTTGCTGCCCTCGTTCGGCAGATTGTCCACGTCCATTTCTTGCAGAAGGTACTGGAAATTGTGGTCGGATTAGAACTTTGAACTGCGCGACTGCCTCGTTGGTGTTGTGTTCGCAAGCAAGCAAGCAAGTATTGAGGTTCTGGGCTCAATTTCCAACATTCACTTCCATACATTTACGGCACCTAATATCAAACGAGAAGAACAAAAACTTATACAAAACTCACCCTAACTTTCTTAAGATCTTCCTTCAAAGCCTCCAACTTCATGAGCTCAGATTCCCTCACTTGCTTCTTGACATAGACGACCTGCTGGTTGGGATAGCTCGGAGGAACGATGTACTTCCTCTTAGACAGAGAGGTGCGCTTCGTGCTCTTAGTCTCGTCTTTCTTAGGAGTCAGAGACTTGCGGGGCTTCGGGGACTTCTTCTTGGTAGACACCTGGAGAGATGAGATCAGTGTTATAATAGATTTATTTTTTGGTATCTTTCGACGAATTGATGAGACCGTTAAGATTTGAGTTGAGCTGCATGATTATTGAGAAATGCGTGCCCTGACAGGACAGGTCCACTGAATCTGTGTGGTTCTTTTATCTAAAGACCATTTCAGACATCAATCTACATGGTCTTCATATGATCTGACCTAGATTATGTCTGGACTTTAGAAGAGATTGTGACCCTGGTAGAACTCTTGTAGAACAATATCCAGTTTTCATTGTTATTAATATCAACACAAACGCATAAATAAAAGTACTTAATAATTAAAACTACGATATACAAAATAAATACAAAAAACAAAAGGACACTTAGGCGTCGAAGTATTCCTCCGCATCGCTGTCATCAGGAAACGTGCCCAGAAGATTGGCAGCATTGCCACGTTGAATGGCAATGCTAATTCTTTGGCCAAAGAATGACCCAGCCCTCTGGTCACGTGAAGTGTCGACCAGCCGGCGAGAAATTTCCTTAAAAAGGAGACGTGCACTCGGGCCCCATGACCTGAGCGTTTCGACCCCAAACGGCTCAAAACTGTAGTTGCCCATAAGGTTACAGTATTTACGCCGCTTGAGGGGGGTCTCAGCAACAGCAGCAGCGGCGCCAGCATAGCCTGCCGTGCTAGGAACATGGGATGGCGCAAGGGTGTCGACACATGTTGCATCCCACACCAGAGGTCTTCCCACCTTCCAAGGCAATAACGTCATGCCGTCTGGTCTGTTCCCATCGTTACGTACCAAGCCGTTTAGTTCTAATACCGCTGGTACGCCGGCGGTGACAAGGGCTCGACGAATAATATCGTTGATGCTGGCGTGGCGTGCTATGCGACCTGCGCTCCTGCAGCAGGACAGGCCATGGTGCCCGAGACTGTCGACAGCTTCACCGCAGTGACACCGATGCGGAGCAACACAAGGTGCGCCCAAGCGGAGACACGTAGCGAGCCGAAACGATGAGTCATCCATCATAGTGCTTATGGTGGATGACGGGAGCGCCTGAAGCCACAAGCCTGACTCCCATTCTCCCACAGCCAGCAGACGGGCACGCTCAACAGTATTAGATGACGTATTTACCAGGGTATTCCGTATAATACTTCCGTATAATACTACAAACTTCCAAGCCATGTTCAAGATCTAAGTCTCAATAAATTTAAATCATTCATTAAACGTAAGTTGTGCCTGAAAGCCTTTTATACCGTTAAGGATTATATTGAGGACAAAACATCTTGGGATTGACCTGCTCCAATTTTTGCATACTGAATGTGGTTCTTTTGTTTTTTTGCAAACTTATACTTTTCGACATTTGATTATTATTATATACACTTTGACATGAATATTTACTTTGAGAAGTATAATATTATTATTGTTTTAATTATTGTGAATGTGAAGACTGTGTGGGTCATGTTTTGTTTTGTGTTTCATCTATTTCTCAGTTAGTTTTAATGTTAATCTGGCAGTTTGAGTAATTTATGCGGCCTACCCAAATGTCCTTTCTTTGGTATTGTTCGTCAAATCTTTGAGCTCCTCAAGTTCTGAGTTGAGCTGCATGATTATGATAAATGCGTGCACTGATTGGACAGGTCCACTCAATCTGTGTGGTTCTTTCCTCAAAAGACCATTTCAGACACCAATCCACATGGTCTTCACATGATCTGACCAAGATTATGTCTGGACTTTAAAAGAGACTGTGACCTCTGAGTTTGTTTCGGCCTTTCTTCTCAGAGTAGTCAGATAGGAAACGCCGACCTCATCTAGTTTAAAAAAAATATGATTGACGTGTAAAAGTGTTTGTACAAACCTACTTACAGAAATAAATCATTTATCATTTATCATTTATCATTTATCAGTGGCACGTCCCACCGTCTCTGGGAGGATGGGTTGCCAGGTAAAACCGTATTGGGACAAGCCATTTTCCAAGCGTTGAAAGCATCGGTCAAACACGGTACTTCAAAATCGACCAGTGAGGAAGATAAAATATTCCTGGTTAATTTATCTGTACTGTGGACCGAGGAGAGGAAGGCCAGTAACTTATACTTGAAATCTTGCGGAAAGTTTTCATAGAAATGGTTTTACCAGTCACATTGCGCTGTCGCGTCGCGCTTGTTTGCGGGGCTTTAGGCGGTTTAGAATGAAGAATAAGAATAAATTTATTGAACCAATGTTACAATTATTACCTTATGATTAACTTAACTTAATGTTGGTACGTAACTATTAGTGATTTTCGTTTTGGTCTTTACGGTTTCAAAATGTAATAATGGGTACCCACTAAAAGTTTAAAGCAAAAACTGTTAAAACGAATGTGAAAGAATGGATATTTTATTATAATTTTCGATAATATCCTTAATTATACCTACTTACGTCTTACTTTTTATTATCCTTCATTATTTTCTCATAATGTTTACTTACTACTTTCGGAGTCGGGCTTCTAGGCATCTTGACCTAATTTGCACTGAACAATTTATAACGAGTAACTTATCATTCATGCAATTATTATCACTAAAAAAACATCGAACAAACAACAAAGTATATGCAATATAAACTAATTAACAGCTATAAATAAAAAAGTTTGGTATATGATCAAAAAATGGCTCGCGAACAAAGTCCGTTATGATTGACGTTTTGTTATAAGATACTGAATTTGACAAAGAAAATTTCAATCTACCTCCACTTTTTGATAATATTTATTTTAACAAGTACGCACCTACTTGTTTGGATTTTAAAGCAAACTAAACCAGGGTTTTTTGGGACAGTTCAAATTCTGATACCTACGTCACAATCTGTCAAAAATAGCTCTAATTTTTCTGAAATTTTTGACACGTTATCTTCGCTGTGATGAGATTGGGACTGTTTTTATTAACAAGAATTGGCCATCAGAAAATATATGAATTTCGTTGGTGAGAAACTGAAAATAAATTCGCCGAGCGACCGAAGTGAAGGTGGATCACTTTAGGCTACGTTGCGACATGCAATAATATCAATTTGAGCGTACTCACACCCGTTCCGAATTGGCGTGCGTGAGCGCTGTCAAAATTTACAGTTGTGCTGTTTTATTTTGAGTCGTATCATATCTATAGCTAACTTAGATTTATTAGATATAGTGCTTCTGGCTAGAGTCGCCACCTAACCAAATAAGAAGACGAAATTTGTGGTGTATACAAGTTTTATATGGTGTAATTAGGTTTTAACAGTGGCCGCTTTCCGAATTACAAAAATCAACTCGGAACGTAGCCATTGAGTGAGCACTGTCAGCGCGTTCACGAGCGTTCAGTATTGTTGACAAAAATTACAGTTCATAGCTGTCGATATCGTGATACTCGTATCTAACTTAGAACGCAAATTATTGATGTGAGCGCTGTGAGCGATAATTTTCTAATTCAGAAAGCGGCCATTATCTCGGCCCGGAATCAGAACTGTTGAGGCCTCCCTCTTGTTGTGTCAAGGTGGTATGAACGATTGTTTAATCAATCTCATACCAGCTTCTGCCGCGACTTCTTCCGCGTTATGGTGAATCTTCGTCATTTTTTCCATATAAACTTCGGGAGTGTATCACTCCACTGTTCGACAATGCACACCAAAAATTAAACATGGTATGGTTTTAACTCATTATTAATATTGCCTGTGCGGAAACAGAATACTAAAATAAAACTCCATGAAAAAGTTAGGAGCCAACAAAGATTGGGTTTCTTGCTAAAGTGTAAAATCTCCAAAACCAAGTCGGTACCGACAAAACTCAAATATCGAAAAGTTCAATTAATTTTATTGGTCATTGATTTAAATACAGTGGTTTTTTCATAAAACCCGATCTTCCGAAGGAATTTTCGTAATTTATTATGCGCCTGTTTTACTATAGGTATGTGATCCTGCATCTCACTCAATATTGTTGTGCGTGTAGACTAGCGTCTAACTGCTCAGCACGGATACTGCCTACCTCTGTCGGACACGATGCCTGGTGAGACAGCGTGCATTTTAGCCAGGCCCACCAGTGAGTTCGAGCCCGCCACTAGATTCCCCTGAAGCTTCCCCCGACCCACCCCGTCGCAGTGTGTCGGTAGCCCGGGCTGTTATCTTTATCGCCCGTTAACAATAATATAATATAGCCTATACCCGTTCTCAAGAATTGGCTTACCAAAGGCAAAAATAATTGTTAGGTAGTTCGCGAGATTAGCGAGTTCAATCCAACAAACAACTCTTCAGCTTTATTATTATAACTAGCTTTTGCCAGCGGCTTCGCCCGCGTAAAGGTCGGTGTATTATACGTATAAACCTTCCTCTTGAATCACTATGTCTATTTACTGTCTAAACCGCATTAAAACCCGTTGCGTAGTTTAAAAGATCTAAGCGTAGAAACACGAAGTCGACTTTCTTTTACACTATGTAAGGATAATAGGGTATTACACCCATTTTTGAAAAGTGTCCTAATTAGGTTCTAAAGTGCTAATAAACAACAAAAAAACAACATTTTTGTATAGTTGATTAGTGCCGTAAAAATTTTACATTTACATATTTCGCGCGTAATTTGACGAAAACGCTAGACGCTGTGTAGATACGCCATTTTGCTCTGTGGGTATGATGTCAGTTTGCTGTGTAGACAAATGCGCTGATATTTTATATGATAATTGTATATAATTTAAAAAAAAATGAGTTATTATTCTACTCATCGTTGGTTTGCTATTCCTGAATGCAAAATATTCATCATCATTTCAGCCGAAAGACGTCCACTGCTGGACATAGGCCTCCCCCAGGCTCCATTTGGGGGGGGGGGGATTTGCCATAATCGCCACGCTTGGCAGGCGGGTTGGCGATCGCAGTATGGTGGTAACATGCAAAGAGAACGCTGCTGCCCATTCTCTAGTAAGTCTCTTAGTCACCTTCTACGACACCCACGGGAAGAGATGGGATGGTGCTATTCTTTTACGCCCGGCACCACAAGGGACTGCAAAATATTATTAAAATAATAATTACTTTGGTTACGAAAATAATAAAAGTACAAAGTTGTTCAATTGACACGCCGTATGACGTAATCACATGGCGGCTACTATTTCATGGTGTTCAAAAACAGATTTAAAAAATGATTTCTGTTTTACAAGAATTGAAATTTAAATTTATATTGTTATTAAATGAACTAAAACTAACATTTTCCGACTGCATTTTGCCTAAGCTATCTCAATAATATATTTTTAGATATTTTTTCTCACATTTGTAGTAAAATACCCTAGTGAATAATAAATGATTATTATCATCAGCTTTTTAAGCCGATAGACATCCACTGCTGGACATAGGCCTCTCTTAAGCCCACTTAATATGATAGGTATAGGTAACAATGCTGAAGAGTTATATTTACTAGAAAGCGGTAATCCTGCAACTATCAGTCGGATTTGAAAATTCTTTCTACATTTGATAGCCCAATTTCTTAAGGAAGGTTAGTTTAGGATAAAGGGTATTTAATATCACGCTACGAGTCTTAGGAGCCGAGCAAAAAGAAAAAAAAATCAGAAAGGACACTAAGCGAAAGCGAAGTAACTATACTCCATTTGAAATGAGATTAGACATTTAAACAAACCTTTTTTACAATCAGTTCAACCGATTCTGACTTTTATACTGTAGGCATTAGGTTGGCATTAAAAGCAAAAAAGTAATTACAATACCAACTGTTTACTGCAGATGCCATTTATTATGCCACCAACGCAATAGAAGTCAAAATCGGTTGATCGGACTGTAAAAAAGGTTTAATTAAATGTCTAATCTTATTTCAAATGGAGTTTAGGTAAGGGCGAGTGGTGCGTGCGACGCAGTGGCTCGGGAGGCCGAGGAAATATTATAAAAGGTCGCGGTTATTTTATTATATTGCGTATCTTAAGACTTCCACGCGAACGAAGTCGCGAGCTCAAGCTAGCAATTAATTAAATAAATCGATTCGAAAAAAAAAAACTATTGGTAAGACGAGATCGCGAGAAATGAAAACAATGGATGGTATTTGCCCAGGAGTAGAACATAAATGTCATCGGCAAGCAAAAATAAAATAAAACCTCACCACATCTTCATCATCACTGCTCATCGCACTTATGTCTGGCTTCGTATCCATAATAGTGACGTCATTATCATAACGTATAAAATTGACCCTATCCTTCTTTGCTATGAAGTGATTTATCGTTTCTTGATGCGTTAGTTATGTCCTGAAGTGGACTTGAGAAGGGGGAGCAGGTTAGTTTTGAGGAGTCCATGTTCACTGTGTTCTTTTCAGGAGTCTTTGCCTGAGCTGGAACACCAGCTTCTGGGAGGATCCGTGGTTCGAATTTCGTGGACTCTGAAAGAAATATTGCGTGCGTGTACGAGGTTTCTTGGAATGCAAAATTAATTAGCGTAATTTTCCAAATAATCCCGTTATTTAGGCGACGCTAAATTTACCCTACATTTATTGTGTAACCAGCCTATAATATTCCCCCAGCTAGGTCACAGGCCTCCGCTCGGTGAGAAGGAGTAGGCCCTAATCCACCGCGCAGGCCCAGTGCAGGTTGGTAGATGTCACATGTCTTCGATTTTTTGGTTCTACATGCCGCTTTCCTCACTCTGTTTTCCTTCACCATTTTGAGACCACTGGTGATGGAATAATTTACACAAAGTAATGTGCCTGTCTGACTGCAAGATTGAAAAAAAGTTAATTAGTTGCAAGAATAGTCCTAAAAAATCATAACAAAGGCTTTTAATAAAATTGCAGCAAAAAAGCATACTCACATCATCGGACTGAATAAAATCCGTCGTATCACTTTCATTATCCTTGGGCGTCACACCCATGATACTCATAGGCGTGGCTCTGGACATCACCATCTGATCCTCATCTGGACCATCGTCATTACTTTCTTCTTCATCTGCTTGATCTGTAACTTCCTCGCTATCATCGGAACCATCATACTTTAGCGGAACAGTTCTATCAGCGCTTTCATCTTTCTTTTCATCATCATCGTCATCATCACTGTCATTACTTTCAGAAGGATTTTCTTCCACCATACTAGAATCAAGTACTTTGTGGTCTTTCCCGCTGTCAATTTTCAACGGTGTGTCTTTCATAAATTGCAATTTCTTGCATTGCAGTTTTACGTCCAATTATGGATTCGTTAGGGTTTAGAGATTTCTTTCTTAATGATGGTCTGCGTTTCGGTACTATTTCTGGTGACAGTTCATATGTTCAGGAAAATTATGGAATTGTTTAAAATAGTTATTTTTCACAGCATCAAAAGTTATTTTGTATTTGCTTATAGCTTTAAAGGTAATGTTTGCTATTTTCAGGATCTTTAAAATATAAAAATTTTGAATTTTTTACACTGCAGATTTATTTTGTGAATTTGTTGGAATTGATTCTACAAAATTGATTCAGATTGGGCTGTGCTGTGCCAATTTAATTATAGGATAGGCATAAAGTTAATAATTTTATAACTATTTTAAAATAATCCATGCCTTCATCTGAAGAACTTGAGAGGAGCAAGTGAGGGGGCTGCAGTGGCGGGCATTTAAAAAAATATTTTTCAAACTATTGGTATGTAAAAGATATTATACCATTATGGACTATTTAGAAGACAAATCAATAAAAACTGATATTTGTAAATTAGATTAATTGCTGATTGTTAATACATTTGTACGCAATGTTATGGCAGGATATGCTGAAAAAAAAATGACTGTAACACCTTATGTACCATATTCTAGCAAATAAATATTTTTTATTTGATTTGATTTATTTTGTGTATTTTGCAACTGTATTGCGGTAATAGCTTTGGACTTACACAGTCTCAAATTACAGGGTAACCAACAATTTTATGAAAATTTGATAACACACAAATTAATCAATAAACTAACACCTACAACCTAACTTAACTAAAACGAATAAACTAAAACAAAGCGTCAAAAACTCATCCGCATCGCTGTCGATTGGTACCTAATGTACCCAAGAGACCGGTGGCATTGCCACGTTATATAGCAATGCTCAGCCAAGGTAAAAACTGGCGCTTGGGTCACGGGAAGTGTCAACTAGCCGTTTGCAACTTATCAGTCTAACATTTAAAAAAAAGCGTTGAAACTCGGTTCAGGCGGTTCAAATCGCTTTCGGATAAATCGAACCGTGTGAACCCAGCACTATCCACGAGCGGCTACAGTAATTAAAATCACGCGAACAATGAATACGAGCTATTATCTTACATGGTACGCCTATGCAATAAAACATATACAAGTAGTTTGTTAAAGCATCAGCTCCACTACTGTAGGCTCAAGTTAACTCGGAGCAATTTGTAGATAGTAAGACTTTAACCATAAGTATTTAGCAGGCGTTTAACTTACTGTTCTTGATTGCTTGTTCAATGTCAATGTGAAGTTAGTTAATATACACGTACAAGTCTTTCTCTGCGTGCTACATCCTGAGATTTTTAATTCCTAAAATTCCTAAGAAGTTCCTCTAGTTTTGTATATAGATACTCAAAACACAACATCATTTACAATATCAAAGTATCTAGAGGCATAGTTCGCACGCATTACTACTAGATGGCGCTACTAGTCTCATCCATCGCGAGTGAAATATTTCTATCTATAAAATAAAAGTTGCTGTTTTTGTCTGCCTGTTTCTCCGCTTAATTCTTTAACAAATTTTGATAGTTTTTCACTTTCCTTTAGAGAATTTCTTCGGGAATATTTTAAGTGTATAATAATTTCATATTAGAGTAGAGAAAAGCCGAGAATTTCGAGGATTTCACGACTTCCGTCACCTACACTGTATACCCGTGCGACGCCGGGGAGGGTCGCTGGTTTTATACAGGGAGTAACATAATGAACGCAAGTCCTGAAAGTAGTTTGTTTATTATTGACTACTGAATCGATTTCAGTAACTTTTTTTTTTCAAAAATCAAGTATTTTGCCAAACCTACCGCCGATCAGGCCAAAGAATTTTTTATCTTATCTCAAGACTCAATTTTGAATGCATAAAGCAATTTCAGGGTTATTTCTTTAGTTGATTGCATTCCTTTCAGTAAAATTACGCAAAATCGGTACAATGTGATAGTTTACACTCAAAACTGAGGATGACTATGAAATAGTTTTTTGAGTTCTGTTTTACGATTGTTTTATCATAATACTCTTTTACTTTTGCTCCTTCCCTCCTTCTTTGAGCAAAGTAAATCTTTCCTTCCTTTGCTACACTACACGAATTTTAACCATTAAAGTTGTATGGAATTTCATTGCTGGTGAGTTTTATCGTGGTATTACTTCAATTTCATTCCTTTTACCTATTTTGGTATAGTAATTTTATTCGGGGTGCATCGTTTTCACACATAATTATATACCTAATGAATGTACCTACTATGTTAAATGTGTAAAAAAAAATGTATTTAAAACATTTTAAAAGGGTAACGGTGGAGTTTCTTGCCCATTCTTCTCCATACGAAACTACATTTTAAAAGGGGCGACTAGAATCAATTCTATTTTAATGTAAATGTTGACGTTCAAAAGTGCCTTTTAAGTGCCCATTTGAAATAAATGCTTTGACTTTATCCACCAGCACTTTCCTTTGAAAATCCATTATTGTCGAGTTTTGTTTCAAAAATAGTTATGTGCAAAAAGGTTTTATTCAGAATTTGGCTGTATGGGCACATGAGTAACTAAGTATGGGTACAGGCAATACAAGCATCATTGTCAAATTTAAAAAAAAGGTGTTAAACAAAACCGCGCGGAAGAAACAAAAGCGCGGCGGGCGGGGTGAACAATTTTGCAATTATACATTGTTTCCCATACATTTTCGTGATATTTATAGAGCTATACTAAGCCTTGTCCACAATGACAACAACGTTTCTCACCACGCTATGATGGCCTCGAGTGCCCGAGCTTAGCTTAGCTACGGTCTCGGTCTTCAAGGTCATTCCCTTCCAGCCTGTCCCTACCAGCGATGCCTTAAGCAGAGGTCTGAACACAGAGCCCGGGAGTGCCCTTAGCGAGTAGTTGCTATAGTTTTTAAGCACTGGCTGAAGGCCTTAATTTATTAAGATAGCCACAGGCAAAGTCCGGTTCAGCAGCCGACAACCTCATAGGTTGACCAGAGACATCCCATTTCCAAAAAAAGTCGGTGACTTTGGATATGTATCTTAATTTTTTGTTTGACCTTCGGAAATTAAAGTTATTTTTTTCTTTGTAGTGTTTTTCCGGAAGTCGGTTGTTTTTTTTTTTGGAAATTGTTTTTTTTTTCACTTTTTAGTTTACCTACTCCACGCCAATTCGAAATTTCATCATAATTAGTCAAAACAATGCATATTTATGCAATAGCAGCAATCGCGGTTGATTTGCTGTCATTTTTTGAAGAGTTCCGTTGTCTGTCTCCGAAACGCATAATTAGATCTACTTATATGAAATTTAAAAGGGACCATAAATAAACTCCTTTCGAACAAAAAAGAATTTTGCAAATCCGTCTATAAATAAATAACGGAGTTATGTCCGAACATACATTAAAAAAAAAAAACATGTCGAATTGATAACCTCCTTCTATTTGGAGTCGGTTAAAAAGAGCTGTGTCTATTCTTCGTAGAAATATAAAGCGTCATGCTAAGCCCGGTGGCGTATGAAATTAGGTATATGATACAAAAGAGATTGAGTTAATACAATGCAAAGATAGTTCCCTGCATTTAAATTGCGTAACACACTAACAGTGGAAATAAATGGCTTTCATTTTGACAGTTCAACAATATTCATTGCTTTATTTACGTTGATGACATACAAATTTTTCGAATATAATCTAAGAAGCAATGGATTAGCAATATCGCTCAAATTGATTCAGATTTTGATTGATAATGTGTTTCGCAATTTGGGGGGCTGGTCTCCACATTTTCAAAGTCGTTTTACATAGGTAGGTTTGTTGTATGAGATCGATATTATTAATTACTTTAGTATTATACACTAGCTGACCCGGCGAACTTTTGTGAGACTAACAAACGTCAATGTAGTGCATTAAGTACTTTTTGACATGTTTTTAATACAAGCACAATCAACATGTACCCAACCCAGGACTTCTTTTCACATTTTAGACAGATTTTGAAAATAATAGAATTATATATATCGATCTTCTTTATTTCATTACGTTTTAAACCTACCTTGGACTTCTACAAATTTTTCAAAACTTTTGGTTTTGAAAAATCGGTTCAGCCGTTCTCGAGTTTTTGTGAGACTAATAAACGTCAATTCATCTATATATATATAAGTATATAATAAGATAGATTAGACATATTGACGTGCATTATTATATTGAAGGGCTTGTGCCTAAGGAATTACAGCCGCAGGTGTCGATCGATCAGGTTAAGCGTTTGCCGTGGATGGGTGATCATCCTTACATAAAAAGACCGTGCCTCGGAAATCACGCTAAGCCGTTGGTCCCGGCTGTCATTCGTGGATCTTTGGCAGTCATTACGGGTCATCAGAGGCCCGAAAGGCGAAAGTCTGACAAACCAGTCTTACCCAAAGAGGTATCGTATTACTAACTACTGCAACAAAAGCACGATAACTGCTCATATAGAAATTTGAAACTCACAAGTAGGGCTGTCAGGGTTGTTCTCTAAAAGAAGTATACCTAGTATTTTTTGATTTCAGAGAGGGTGCAGATAAATAAGAATGAGTACCAATTAATAAAAAAATGTGTTTTCTAGCACTTTTTGCGTTACAGAACGTTTTTTATTGATTTTACAAGTAAGTATTGTAAGATTCTAAACATCTTTATTCCAAGTTAGTATAAGATTAGGAGCCCTGTTACTATTGAGTAACAGGGAATTATTAAAATGGTCATGAATATAAATAAAAGTGATGATTATAGTCTCGTCACTTCACAAGTTCACAGCCATGTCATGATCGACAAACAGTCAAGTCTCACAGTGGAAAATGTATAAAAACTGCAGAAAAACGAAAACACTTGCCTCAAAAAAGTCAGTTTATGATAAAATAGTATTTTAACGTACTCTATTAGTGTTATACATTACAGGGTACACCCATAAATCTTCAAGAGTCAAGTAATTAAAACAATTACTTTTCTATTGTTATCACACTCAATGAGTCTGCCTAACAGCCGAGGGGTAAGAAAAAAGTACATTACAGTGTTGGGCAACAAAACACGCTCCTAGACTATCGTGTATAATAGGTATTAGCCATACATACAGACACACGTACACTCAATACATAATCCTCGTGACACTCCGTCACCCGGTACGAATCGGAATCTTATTTTCATACAATTTCATTAAAATGCGTATTCGCGATGGAGAAATGGTCACCTGCTGTGTACGTGACTGACCTGACTATGTTGAACCGAATACGAATTTACGTAATACTATTATGGAGTACTGTTTAAGGTACTGTGATTTTGGTGAGGAATAGAGATTGGTATGTGATGCGTTCATAAGGCTGACTGCCTACTGGCGCGTACAGGGGAGAAGCGGAGCGAAAAGGAGTGAAGCGGGGCTGTGCCAGTAAAATCTCCGTTTTGCTTCAGTGGATATTTGCGAATTCGTTTAAAATTCAAATTAAAACTCATGTTGGCTGCGTGAATTTATTAATTTTTCCAACCGATGTCTACATAGTTGGAATAAGGCCAGTTAGGCAAAGCCTAGCCTTCACTATGACCAGTTAACGATTCCTTACTCGTAACCACATCAATCACACACGAAATCTGCTAGTATCGTATTAATAATATCGACAAATTGTCTTGGAACATACAGAATGTGACATTTCGATTTCTTACCGTTACATTGATTTCTAAAAAACACGATGTTGACGTAGTTTGAACGTAGTAAGATTCTATATTGATTGCGTTGATACAGAATTGGGGCCCTGATGATGATGGTTTATAGGTGTATAACAAGCTTTCATGCCAGCGGATACGCTCTCGATAAAAGGTCCCCTATATGTTAATCCAGATTATCCTACTAATACAATAAACGTGAATGTTTGTCAGGATGGATGGATGTTTGGATGTTTACTACTATATGTGTGCCTAATTTCATCCAAATCCAATCTGCCGTTTTTGCGAGATTGAGTAACAAACATCCAAACATACAAATATTAGGATATATTAAATAGTAGGATATATTGTCAATATCACAGACATTTAGGTTATTGAAATTGGCTGTCAGCCGTGGCCCGTGGCATACGAAGCAGCAGAGAAGTGTCGTAGAAAAAGAGACGGCGTGGAGGACGACGATGTAGCGTTTCGTTCTTCGCTAATCGCTCCGCTCCTCTCAGTAACAAGGGCCTTATACATTATTTTTTAAGAGTCACGTATACGTTGTGTCATTGCGATGCAGTCCCTTGATCTCTTTATATCATTCGCATTGACCATTGGCTGTTACCGAAACACCACTCGAACAATCTGAATATTGCTAATCCAAAGCGTGCACTGACTGGTTGGGACTACTCAATCTGTGTGGTTTTTTCCTCAAAATACCTTTTCAGACACCAATTTACATGGTCTTCACAAGGTCTGACCAGGATTATGTCCGGACTTTAAAACATACTGTGAACTCTGAGTTTGTTTTAACCTTTCTTCTCAGAGTAGTCAGGTAGGAAACGCTGACCTCATCTAGTTATGATTGACGTGTAAAAGTATTTGTACAAACCTACTTACAGAAATAAAATCATCTAACATTGCTTGCATTTATTTCCCTGATAAATGCTTTGTATGGAATGGTTGTAACACGATAAATTGACGTAAATGACGGGTTTCAATTTACTTACTAATTGATTGCCCTGAAAGTAGCAAAGATGTAGCAAGCATCGATGTACATCGATGCTTGCTGCGCCCTTGCTACTTTCACCGTCTAATTATTTCATAGCCTAATAATTCTCCATACTCATTTATTTCACGCGCAAGAATATGTATTCTCAAAGAAATAGTTACATCTTCTTCAGAAAAATCAGGTGCGTAGTATTCCCGGCGTGCGTGTATGACCATAGTAATTACGTGACACAGCTAGGTAGCAATGGCTTTCATTGACAGTTCAACAAAATTCATTGCTTTATTTATGTACGTTGTTAGACAGACACATTTATTGAACCGACATAGTAATGGATTAACATTTTAAGGTGCAGTCGCCTCTGGGTTCTTCTGCTGCAGTGGGTGATGCTGAGTCTGGCCGTGAGAGGGTGAAATCACTTTCCGGCTAAACAAGTCAAAGTTGCCATTCAAAACATGAGCAGAGGTAAATCGGTGGCCACGACGGACTCAGCATTGAGCATTTCAAATATGATTGGGTTCACCTGCCGAGGGTCCTGTCCTGGTTTAATAGAATGTGTTTCAGTCATTCTCATTTATCAGCCGAATTGATGCGAACTATAGTTGTACATATTGTTAAATACAGGACAGGGGCTATCTCGGACCGGGAAAACTACCGTCCCAATCTCTCTGGCGACTAACTTTGCTAAAACATTGGACAGTATGAGGGACTCATGTTTAAAAAAATATCTGTGTTTGCACGACCGACGCACAGTTTGGATTTCAACCTGAATTATCGGCCGAAAGTGCCGAAGAACTGTCGGGCAATAGCGGTCTGAGGCAATATTTTGAGATTCTCCCGTTGTACCTAGTGACCAAGTCAAGATCACCCTATTCAGGTTTTCAGTCAGGGTCTGTACGAAGGGTTCTATGGGTCAGCTACGCCAAAAGATCGTTAGATGCCTCACGCGTCCAATATAATAATGTTTTAAGGATTCTATTGGGACTGCCCCGTTTCTGTAGTGCATCAGAGATGTTTTTGAAAAACCGCACTGACCGTTTCCACGCAATCATACGCAAAAAAGTGGCTTCACTGATGCATCGAAAGTGGGTGAGTCACAACAGTTTCCTGAAAACAGTGGCGGAAGTCCTTACGACCCTTTTCTGAGGCATTTTGTGGAGAAGATGGTCAACTAGGTAGGTGATCGCTTGCTTAATCGTTCTTTGCGCAACCTGTCTCGTATGTGTTGCCGGTGTTGATTGTGTTTTGTATTACTAACATTATTAGGTATTCTTTTCACTAACAAGATGGATTATATTGCTGTCCGAAACTGAATAAATAAATAAATAAATAATCCTTAAAAATACTCCGATTCGGATTGATATCGTGCTGATTCAAGTAAAAAGCAGTTTAGTTACAATGTCTCCATAATAGAAACGTTCAATCCTCTAACTAAGTATTAATGCCGAACACAAATTCAAGTTGGATGCAAATCGACTCCATAATGTGAGCCGAGGTGTCAACTGCATAGATAAGTTTTAGAAATCTATGTATTACCCGATTGGAAGACGAGGTGATCGGGCAGAGAACCAAAGTTGCCGACATACCTCACGGAATAAGCAAGCTGAAGCGGCAATTTCATTCCGATCCAGCTCTTCTCTTACTGCCCTCTTCGAGTGACGCCCTAAGCCGAGGTCCGTATCCCACAGGGTGTGCCGTTAGCGTGTAGTCGCTAAGTTTTATGTTTCTAAGCCCTGGTTGGAGACATTAATTTATTAAGGTAGCCACAGGCAAGTCCGGTTAAGCAGCCGATAACCTCTTATGTCGACCTGCGAGATATATCATTCCCAAAAAAAGGACGTAAAAATATCCTGGCGGGGTTTAATTGCGCTCTGGATTTACAGCTCTTGGTGATAAACCGAGCATTTAGGATCTTTGACTGTCGTTACGGGTCGTAAGGAGTTCTAAAGTCTGCCAACCAGAGGGAATCAAGAGGTATCGTTTTACCCACTTACTGGGTTGTGGAGGTCAGATAGGCAGTCGCTCCATGTAAAATACTTGTATTCAGTGGCGAATCCGACCCAAACACAGTTAGGAAAATGTTAGGAAGGTGATGACTGTCTACGGGCCCGGGTGATATCTGATGTAAGTCCCACTAAGTACGTAATTATCTACACACGCCGGACCTTTCTTAACATTTACAAAGTCTTGATTTATATAACTTATGAAATCGTCAATTAGCGAGCTCGAAAAACATCGAATTAAAAGCAGCTACTGCATACAAAACATATTACACAAAGTGTGTGTTTCACCATCGCGCACGGTGCGTAGATTGTACGGAGAGTGCGGTAACCTTGCCACTCTTGCGCAATACCGGAACACCGCTCTCGGTAACATCGAGATGATATACTTTATGGCGACGTATCTTTTCGCTCTTGTTCGCTTCTGGATGCCTGGTACTTTCTGCAGACGTGCTTTACAAAAGATAAGAGGCAGAGTACAAACAATACAATGCAGGATACGTACTGAAGGGGCTTGGCTAAGTAAAAACAGCCGCACGGATGGATCGATCAGGTTACAGTACGCTTGCCGCGGTTGTCCGTGGATGGGTGACCATCTTTACATACCAACACCTCGTCCCGGCTCTCATTGATAGTCGTTACGGATCGTCATATGCCTGAAAGTCTGACCACCAGTCTTACCATGGGTATAGTATTGGGAACTGGGTTGTGGAGGTTAAATAGTCATTCGTTCCACGTAATATACTGGTGTTCAGCTGCATCCGGTTAGACAGGAAGCCGACCCCAACATGGTTCGGTAAAGGCTAGGTAAATTATGATGATTACTGTAATTTTTGGTTCAAGAACTGCACCATAATTGTGTTTCACACTATCAATCGCATTTTGAAGGATATTGCTAATCCATTGCTTCATAAGATTCGGAAAGCTGCTCAACAACGTAAACAACACTATGAATGTTGTTGAACTGTCAAAATGAAAGCCATTCCTACTGTTAGTGTTTACCCGGCTGTTCGCTTCTGGGAGCCTGGTTGCCTTAATGCCTGGATACTTTCCGCAGACATCATTATTATTTGAGATGGGCCGACTAGTCGGCTGTAAAATGGCCGGCCAATCGGCCGACTAGTCGGCCAAGCCGAGCAGCCGGCTTTCGGTTGAGTTCGAGTGACATCGGTAATGTTCGTGACAATGCTTTCGGCTCATAAGTGCGGGTTCGCGGCGTCCGGCGACCAGTTGGAATTGTCAGGACATGTTTTTATTTGCTTTGCATTTATTATATCATTGTTTATGTGTGAGCCGGCGTTTCTTCCTATCTTAGTCTAGATTGCACTGAAAGTACCTAAACTGTAAAACTGATTCTATAATAAAAATAATTACAGTAAAGATTTCAAATTAATTTCAATCACCGTCTTTTAAATTTTTAAGCATAAAAATGGGCCGACTAGTCGGCGGTTGTAGCCGACTAATCGCTGACTACAAATATAGCCGACTAGTCGGTATATCACAAATTATTAGGCTTTACAAAATGTAATAGTAGTTATCAATCAATCAATCCATCACTTTATTTCTCACCACACTATACATACATTTTATTTATTTATTTATTTATTTATTTATTTAATACTTCACGCACAGAAATGTACAGAGGCGGACTTAATGCCAAAGGCATTTTCTACCAGTCGACCTTTGGGTGATGCAGAGAACAAACAGTGGTAGGTGCAATTACTCGTGTCTTGAATATTTTCAAATATAAGTAAATATAGGTACTAATATTATTATACTCATACATATGATATACATACTTAATTAAATATAACCAAAAATAAACATACTTAAATACACATAAATTTAATAAAATAAATAAGACAAACAATGGGAAAACATTATCGTTGTGAAGATACTGCCAGCTTCTTTTGAATGTGCTCGGACATTGGTCAGATTCGACAAAGATACACAATTCAGGTAAGTATTATACTGTGGGAGACTGGTGCCTAAGCTAGGCACGTGGCCTGTGTTTCATTCAGGACACCAGGATACCGCCCCTTTACATTTTCATTTTATAAATTATGTAGGTACTAAGCGCCAGAATGTAGTAAGGAGTCCATACGACATTTTATAGTTTTACTGTATTATGATTAAAATCTAGGTTAAGTATGCGAGACGAATGTTAATAGATGTGTATGTAGTATGGGTGACGGTGTGGGTGTGTAATTGTGTGGGTGTGTGAGTGTGTGGGTGTGAGAGAGTGTGATTGTGTGTTTAGGTAATTCTAAGGATGTTTTCAGTATCATTATAGTTTAATTTTTGGATTTATTATTTGTGAGACTAAATATATGTAACACTTTATGCGTTTTATTGTATAAGTAGCCACCTAGATAACAAAAGAAACGCTTTACAAAAATAGTTTTGTGACGTGGTACATGTTGGCCCTCCGCTGGGTCATATCGTCTTTTTCCCCTGGACGGCGTTGGATTATAAACCAAGAGAGTGTGTTGTTTCAGCAAAGTGTGCAATATAAACAGTGGACGCACTGTCAGGACGTTACTTCCTGTGTATAACTGTTCAGTGGGGTAGCGATACGGTCGAAAAGACGACACTTTCAGAGTAGCTCTTTGGGTCTTTCAACTTCTATTAGGGTAGTTTTTGGAGCACCACCCCAGGTGATACAGTAGCATATTATACATTGGGCAAGGGTCTAATAGGTACACTGATTTCATAATATTTTTATTGGTTACATGTCTCAGCGTCTTGAACACGTATATTAGTTTCCGTAATCTGTTACTAAGAGGGGTTTTGTTGTCTTGAAATCTTAGATTTTTGTCGATTGTTATTCTTAGGTACTTTAAATCTTCAGCCTTGGTGAGTGACTCGCAGATACAACTATGGGTATGTGGATTTGTGCAATAGTATTAGGTAATGTTTGGGAGGATCCATTGTTTTTCATTGAAAATGCTATGTAATTGGTTTTGGTTGTAGTTATGTACACAGTATAGGAGCAGCGGTGGCCCGGTGGTAAAGTGATATGTATGGAGAGCGGGAATAATGAAGTAAACAACCGTCTTGCTTGGACACTAGTTTATTACTAAAAACATGGCAGCCCGGCGCGCGCGCCGCGCGCTGTCTTCATATGTATCACTCCTTCACACTTAGATTTGAACCCTGGTGACAATATATAATACTCTTAAAACGAATTATAACACCAAACTTTAACACAAAACAAAACAATGAAAAGAATTTCTTATAATGCATCACCTTCCTATTGCGCTTTGGCGCGGGAGTGTGGGTGATGGTGCGCGCGGTTCGTCAACATTGCATTCACACGTACTTGGAAACTGATGGCCTTCGGACACAAGTAGTTCCGGCTGCGCTGTCGGAGATGGCAGCGATACTTTGCACGCGTGGGTTCGGATCCCATCCTCGTTGCCAGTGATATGTATGAAGAGCGGGAATAAGGAAGTAAACAACCGTCTTGCTTGGACACTAGTTTATTACTAAAAACATGGCAGCCGGCGCGCGCGCCGCGCGCTGGCTTCATATGTATCATAACGGCCGTGACTTACGAGACGTAGGTCGTATGTCGAACCCTGACAGTCTCTTTACTTTGTTCAAATTATGCTACACAGTTCAAACAATTCAATGTACCTACTGAAAGTTTTGTTACAAGAACTACTTATTTTTTTCTAGTCATCATCATCATCTGCCTAGTCTGATCCCAACTATGTTGGGGTCGGCTTCCAGTCTAACCGGATGAAGCTGAATAATAGTATTTTACACGGAGCGACTGCCTATCTGACCTCCACAACCCAGTTGCACAGTAACATGATACCCCTTGGTAAGACTGGTTGCTAGACTTTCGGGCTTCTGACGAACTATAACGACTGTCAAAGATTCACGAATGCCAGCCGAGACCAACGGCGACGCATGGAGGGGTCTTGGTATGTAAAGCTGCTTGTGGTGACTAGTCGTCTTGCTGACCATGATTTTGTTATTGTTACTACTAATATGGCAAATTTAATGTTGTTTTTTTTTGTGTTTCGTAATTTGAATTACCTATTATTGTATAGAATCAAGTTCTTCTAACTTAACAGACAGCTGTGCTGCTGGGGAGTTTGTTGCGCTACTTCTTCTTCCCAGCTAAAGCATTAGGAAGTGGTGAAGGGCGGGCGTTTTGGGGGACTGTCTTATGTAATTTTATTTTTGACGTTCAAAAAGAGCTGACTCTCAGCCTAGTTTGAATAAATGACTTTTGATTTGATTTGATTTAATTACCTACGGTCAACTGTGGCATCTTTACTTCCCATAGCAACTTTACCCATGATTACTGTACTTAAATTACTCTCGATAACTAAAAATTTGCTGCCGCCATTTAATATCGAAGCGATACAGAAGTAGAATAATCTACTATATGTTACAAACTTCTAGTTAACGAGAGATAATTTAATACAGTTCTCATTGGTAAAGTTGCTCATGTAAAGTGTGGCATCTTTCGCGGGAATCCGCTGGATGTAGGAAGCACAAGATGTCCTATGTCCAGCAGTGGACGTCTTTCGGCTGAAATGATATGATACCTACCGTTTTTCACAGTAGATATATTTTCGCCAGCGTATTGTAGTTTCACGTGACCAGAGGGCGGGGCCTATTTTTCGGCCAAAGAATCAGCATTGCCATGCAAAGTGCAACGACAGTTTTCAATGTCAAGTTCGTGAACGGTCGCCGTCGGTTGAGACTGGTGATCTCCTAACTTCCATGGCTTATTTTAATCTTATATTTGGATTTGTTTTTTTTACATTGTTCTCACTTAAAGAAGCAACAAGAATAATGTTCCCAAGATTTTGTAATACCTAACATGATTTAAAAGAATGTCCTTGGAGTTTCTTGCCCGTTCTTCTCCATTAAGATCTACGTTTTGGAATGGGCAACTAACTTCAACTTTCCAACTGGTCGACTTTTTGAAAATTTAAAAGTGCCTGTAAATGGTTTAATTGAAATAAATGCTTAGAGTTTGAGTGTGAGTTTGAATTGATTTTATTTATTTTTCATCCGTACCTACTTCTCTAACCGATATTTGTGTAATAACGACCATAGCTTTCAAATGAGATTTTTTTCTTGTTTCATACTTTCTAAAGTATTTAGTATTCGGGTTTTAGTTTTTGAGCTTACTATTTATTTGTAAATGTTCTTTATATTAGAATATTTTCTTGTTTTTTTCAGATAAATCAACCCTTAATTATTCGAATTAAGAAAGCCTGCGTACGATAAAGAAATTACTAGAGTGCAGTGACATAATGATTACGTATTACCAGCAGTTGCGTTCTGATTGTTACTGGAGCGTAATGATGTATTGAGAGGCACGACATGTGTGCTGTGACGAAATTGTGGTCACAGATCATTTGGTGTCATACTCACTAAACACATTAGCTCATGAGTCAATTCGCACGAATTTACTTTCGCCCAAATCGAGCGAATCCACACTTAAATATTTATTTGCCTTTTGTATATACTCGCACGAACTTAATTTATTTGTGGGCGAATCCACAACTTCTGAAATACGTATTAGCTTATGTTACCACCGACGTAATAAAATCGCTGCAGGATTTTTCGCGCACTGGATCTTCAACCTTAAACCCACTGCTCAACGCCGAGAGTTGAAAATCAAACAGAGCACACCCTTCCATTTTCGACGCGCTGAGACGCACTCTGTCGGATCGTCAATGCTCTGTTCAACACCGAGAGTTGAAACTGCGGTGCGAAAAAAATCCCGCCACGATTTTATTCCGTCGGTGTGAACGTCGACTTAGGCAATTGGTACGTTTTGAATGTTATGCAATAAAGTTATGAGAAAAGGTCACTAGAAGTAAAGAGGTCAGCACATCAAGCTACCCATAGTTTTTCAACTTTATTACAAAAGAATAAGGTCCATGTTCAATTGGGAAAATTTCACGGTTTGAGATAGCTTGATATGCTGGCGCCTGTACATACAATTCAAAACGTGCCAATTCTGGTGTTGTCGATTCGCCCACAAATAAAAATAACTTCGTTGCATATAGAAACTAAAATATTATTTAAGAATGTCGTTTCGCCCGATTCGGGCGAATTAATCGACTAATGAGCCAACAAATTCGATTACCGGTTGGTGGATGCTCTAGTTCACAAGGAGTGATCATTACTGAGCGACGGAGACATTATAATCCAGTTTAATAAAATAACTTTATAAACGGCTAAGTAATAATAGCTGCACGGCGTGATCGATCAGGTTAAGCTACGCTTGTCGCGGTTGTTCAGTGGATGGGTGACCATCTTTACATATCAAGACCCCTCCGTGCCTCGGAAAGCACGTTAAGTCGTTGGTCCTCGCTGTCATTCGTAGATCTTTGATCAAAACCCGAAACTCTGCCAACCAGTCTTACCTAGGGCTATCGTATTACCTAGTAATTGGGTTGTGGAGGTCAGATAGGCCGTCTTTGCATGTAAAATACTGGTACTTACTCAGCTGCAATCCGGTTAGACTGGAAGCCGACGTCAGCATAGTGGGGAAAAGGTTAGGCAGATGATGATGACATGTTTAAGTCAAACCAAAGACATTTAAATATACTTACGACTAGCTTCTGCCCCCGACTTCGTTTACGTGAAATTTTGGCCCCCGACCGTCACCCGACCTACTTTTTTCCGACTTAGTTTCTTTTTGATCTGCTCCTAAGGGACAAAGTGTTGTTACACGCAACTTTCTTATTTTTTTGTTTCGTAAGAACCTTAAACTGACAAACACAAAAAAAGAATTAGCAAAATTGGTCCACCCGTTCATGTGTGATGCCGTGACCAAGGGAAATAGGGATTCATTTAAAATATATAGGTACACCGAGAAATTTTAATGGTGGTTTTCTTGCAGCGAAATAGTTTTGTCTTGGTAATATAATCGTTATATAAACAAATAAAATATTTAAAACAAGAAATGGCAGATTAACAATTATGAAAAATCACTACGTGCGAGAGTTTATTTTGCTTTGAACATTTATAGATCGCTGTTTCTACTGTCTACGGTGCGTGCGATTCGAGTAGTACCTACAAGTAACCTCTAGTGTTACTATTGATTCTCACGTTTTCGATTTTATGAATATTAAAAAAAAAATACATCTTAATTTTTTTACTTTTACTTTATGCTTCGAAAGTACTCCTTATGCTAAGTTGTTCTGCCGCGGGAAAACACCCATTTAAATGTCACGGTGTATAGATAGAAGATAGATAAATACTTAGATAAACAACTATTTACGAAAAACCACTATAAATGTGGCGTTGCCAGCCCGCGTGAAATGAACGCTCATTAAGTAATATTAAAATAGAGTTTGTCATGTTCTCCACTTCAAATGCTCAATTCGTTCAAATGAACACACTCAATTTGGGTGTTTGTACGTCAATTCACGCAAGTCTTTTGGTACACGTTATACCTAATTTGTTTAAGCCATGCATGTCAAACTTTAAAAAAAAGTCAAACTTAAAATAATTGTTGCTCCGAATGCATAAGGAACGTAGAATCGAGTGAATCGCATAACCCCTACATTAAGAAAAACAAAATGATTGCACTAACTACATCCAAGTTCCAAGTCTGCGTCGGTCAGTCGCGATCGGAGATTTGCTTACACTTGTGTGCTTCCAAATATTTAGCATTTTGTCGTATTTCTTGTATTGAACAGAAAGGTATGTACTTGCAAAAGTACATACCTTTCTGTTCAATAGTGCACCAACGCTGCAAAATGTTCCTTTCAAATGGGTCTACTAATATTTAATTTCTATGACATCAATCCGAGCGCGCGTTTTAGAGGCTGCAAATTAGATCGGGCTGCAGGAAAATGCGAGGCCCGCATGTTTGACACGCCTGGTTAAACAATCCAATACTAGACTGCGGTATCCTTGAAAGTTGGTCGATGCGTGTTCTGCTTTTACATTATCGTAAAAATTCTATTGACCCTTTCATCATCTTTACTGCGAAGTTGATTTCAATATAAACGGTAATTTTCCCTAAACGTTACTAGAATTAAATTACTTGTGCAAGTTATTTAACTTTGGCTTTATGACGACATCGCAACTGACGGCCAGCACCCTAATTGGGTAACACACGATTAATCATAATCTGTTTCATTTTGACAGTTCAACAATATTGAGCAGACACATTTTTCGAACATATGAAGCAATGGATTAGCGCTCTGTTTAAAAACGAAACAGATTATGATTAATCGCGACTTACGCAATTAGGGTGCAGTATCACGCACACACACACTTGCACACCTATGTGAAAAAGTGTCTTTTGCATGGCTCCAAAATATTATGAAAAATTACCTAAAAGCTGGAAGCAGCATTCAATAAAAAGTTATAAATTTTCTAGCAGATACCTAAAGCTTATTACAATTTGATTGAATTTTAGATTAGAGATTTTGATCATGGTTTACTAATTTATTTTATAAATTAATGTTAATATACCTATTAATACAACTAACTAACTATACAAATAAATACAAAAAAAAGACACTTAGGCGTGGAAGTATTCGTCTGCTTCACTGTCATCAGGCAACTGCCAGGCCAGTCTTCTGGCCACGTTAGTTAGTAGTTTAATTTAGTACAGTGTATAATGTTACCGCTAACGTGCGTAAATCAGTTAGAGTGTTAATCTGTTAATTAATTAATTAACTTGTTAATCTGCAGATTATCTGGTTGAGTCCGTTAAAGTGGAAAAATGTTTTAGATATCATAAGTAATCTACAGACTAACGGCCAAGCACACAGTTCAGTTAATAAAATAGGTTCTTTGCTTGAATAAAACATTCGAATTTATTGTAATTATTTAATTGTAATTTCTAATAATAATCTAAAGTTTGGTGACATTTTACGCATGAACAAAAGTAATGAAATAAATCAATACAATAGTGTGTAATTAAAATTATACTCGTATGTGACTCCACTGAATTAACTGATCAAATTAGATAATTTAACTAAGTAAAGGAACTTTACTTCAATAAAATCAACAAAAATAACTTAAAATACTCTGACGGTAATTAGCCTAAACTTACGTAAATTGCAATAGAATCAATCTTATTTATTGCTACAGTCTCTCACATATTCCACATAAGAAAAACACAGAATTACTTATTTGTGTACAATCTAAAGATTGGTGCCATTTTGGATTACACAAAAAAATATTTTTGCGACAAGCACACTTGTTTGTTGCATATTTAGATTTGCGGTCACATTTCCTGAAGCCTTGCCCATTACCTATTGATTGCTTTGTTGCAGTTTGACATTAAGAAATTTCGACATCAGGAACATCATCTTTCTCTATCAATCTTTCTTGACAAACGCTAAATTAATATCTTGCATATAAAAGTCTCAAATTTCCAATTTTAGTGCCCAGCTTGTAGAATCCATCCTCAGATTTTTCATGGCCAAAATTGAACGGGCATCAGTTTTTGATCTGACGACTTCAGCTACATTTATTCTCGCTGTGGTTCCTTCTTCGGCTATTGGATGATTAGCATACCGAAATATACCATTTTCTTGGCTTGATTTTCTAAATCTTCCTTGGTATTTTCACGTTGTATTTTTTGATTTATATTGTTTTTACAAATTTTGCTCAATATCTTTTTACCAAAACCTTCTTCTCCAGTCTCCGTATCACCACAAATCGCATTAATAAATGAATTACATTCGATGCAGGTATTCGCCTGATGTCTCTTCAGAGCGAACATCACATAGGACTGATTCGTTTTCCTGTTGATTATGTATTAGAACTACATCAGAATCAAAGCGCTCTTCGGTTAGTTCTTGATTTTCTGAAAGTAATTGATCTAGGATAGCTGGATATGCTTTTAGTTGCGACTGAGTGGGTTCATTTATGACTGAAGGAGATTTCTCGGCCAAAAAGACAAGACAAAAGTGTTTCCCTCACTGTCTTCCGCGATTTAACGATGTAGACTCCGTTAATATGCAGATTAACTAGGTAAAGTGGAGATATCAAATTTCACACTTTAACGGATTGTACCCGGTAATTTGCAGATCACCTAGTTAATGCGCATATTAACATATTCCGTATTCTAACGGTATAAACATGTTAAATTCCAATTATCATGACATGCTACTATATATCCTACTAATCCTTATCTTTACTTTATTTATTTAATATTATAAATGCGAAAGTAACTCAGTCTGTCTGTCGCGCTTTCACGCCAAAACTATTGAACCGATTTAGATGAAATTTGGTACACAGATAGTCTACAGCCTGAGAAAGGAAATAGGCTACTTTTTAATGCGAAAAAAGGGTTGTAACGTTGAAGGGGGGAGGGGGATGAAAAGTTGCATGGAAGTAACGTCATTTTTAGAGCTAGAAGCTTGAAACTAATTTTTTAGGCTGTTGATTCTATAGAAATAAATATGACATTCAAAGTTTGTAAAAGTTTTACCCTCAAGGGTGTAAAATAACAATAGGGAATAGGGGATGAAAGTTTGTAGGGAAATATGTAAGGTTTATGTAAATGTTTTATAAGTTTGCGACAAGAGACAAAGACCCAAAGACACTATTCCACGCGGACGAAGTCGCGGGCATAGCAAATAATATTGTAAATGTGAAAGTTTGTATGCTTAGATGTTTGTTACTTAATCAAGCTAAAACGGCTGAATGGATTTGGATGAAATTTGGCACGCTGATAGTTTGTAACCTGGATTAACATTTAGGGGACTTATGATCCCGATAATATGGTCCGGTGGGATAATTTCCGACCTCCACGCGAGCGAAGCTGCTAGCAAAAGCTAGTTTTAACTAATTAATTCGACTCGAAATGACATTACATTATTATTATTCGACTGCGCCAGAGGGAGGGTTATGTTTTTCGAGTGTATGTATGTGTATTTCTTTGGCACGCTCTGTAGCCTAAACGGTTTGATGGATTTTAGCTTGAGAGGTGTCGTTAGATTCGTCTAAATTGTGAGAGTGACACTGGGTATATTAGAATTATGATAATAATTTTTTTTTCTGAATTCCTTCCCAACACAATAAGAATCGTTAAAGTAGGAGCACTATGTAAGAAGTTGTGAGAGGTCTTGAACCTCCTCCTTATTTTCGTCGGTAAAAAAAGAAACATTCTTTGAAGTTACTAATCATCTTTTATTTTTATCATAGTCCGTTGAACTTATTTAACCTGTGATTTTGCGTCACTAGCAAGACCAAAGTGATCTCTGATTAAGTAACAATAAGGTTGTTTTTGTTTTATATTTAAAAAATAGTTTATGATTGAATGTGTACATACTTAAGTTTTGAAACTATGGACTAATTTTATGTCTGAAATAAATAAATAAATAAAATTAAATTATAGGTTGATTATAATGATGAAGCGGAATTTTACCGCCGTACTCACAGACAGCAGTCAGGCCAAATAAGTAGTACCCGTGACCTTTCCAAAGAATATGAATACTTTGTTATGAAATGGTTTCATTTCTCTAGTTTCGACAGATTGTATTCATAATTTTTATATTGCGCCTAACGCAGAATTAAGTGTTGGATATTTTGGCTAACTGAAGGTCAGTGAAACTACCGTAATTGCTGTACGTTTATTTTTTCTAGACCATTTTTGTTATGTAACTAAAACTTGAATGTATGCGGTTCTTAGTAAGATATAAAAATAAATAATTAAGTAGGTGACGTGATTTATACGGTATTTTTGACCATGTATTTGTTCATATTATTTTTGACCATTTATTTGTTCATATCATTAAGTCATTGCTTAACAAAACAATGATGAAATTAAGGTCGGTGACTGGTGACATGAAAATTAAATAAAATACATAATTATCCAAAGTCTAGACTTCCGAAATTAAAGTTATTTTTCACTTTGTAGTGTTTTTTTGGAAGTCGGTTGTTTTTTTTTTTGCTGCCGACTTCCGAAATTAAAGTTCTTTTTCACTTCGTAATGTTTTCATTTTTGGAAGACGGTTGTTTTTTGTGATAATAGGTATTGTTCTCTTTTTTTTGTAAATCTTAAATCATGTAGGTAAGTATACTTATATCTAACATAACGTTATTTATCTTATAACCAAATTGTCGATTTGTCATCATTCTATTTGTAATGTTCCATAAATTATGCACTGCGAATAATAATGAGCTGTTAGCGACTGTTTTTTTTATAATATAGTGATGTTACTATGGTTTGTGTTTTTTTTTGTCATTCCTCTGTGTGCCTTCGCTTTCGTTTTTATTTAAAGTAAGTTACCCGCGAAAATCAAATTGTTGATGAATGATTTAATCCCATTGAATGACTTTTTCATGAAATAGTCATTCAATGGGATTAAATGAACATATACAACCAGCAGGCTTAGCATGAGACCCGTAGAGAAGCGTTTTGTCGTCGGAAGAGTAGACAAAAATGACGTTTCCGCGTAGACAATTGACAGTTTTGTACCGAGAACTTTAGACAAGCGATTTTTAACCGATTTCAAAAAGGAGGAGGTTATCAATTCGTCGGACCTTTTTTTTTTTTTATGTATGTTCCCCGATTACTCGAAGATGGCTGGACCGATTTCGATTTTGTTTTTTTTTGTTTGAAAGGGTATATTTCCCAGGTGGTCCCAAGGTGATCATCAAGTCAGGATCTGCTGATGGGATCCTGGAGAAATAGAGAGAACTCTTCAAATTTTATAGGCACACGAAGCGATTTAGCAATTTTTTGGAAGAGTACTTTCTCGTAGTGGTCTCATTTCAATTTGGTGAAGATCTGATGAAGAACTTTGGAGATAGGCAACGGAACTCCTCAATAAATGATAGCAAATGGACTGGGATTGCTGAAATCTCATGTCTGTCTATTGCTTACACCAGTTCATAACATAAAATCACGCCGGTATGCTGTGAAGGGGTAAGCACATGTGAACCACTAAAAAGTGAAAAATAAAAACTTTTTCCAAAAAAAAAACAACCGACTTCCAAAAAAACACTACAAAGTGAAAAATATCTTTAATTTCGGAAGCCGGTGTCAAAAAATTCAAATACAGCTCCAAAGACACCGACTTCCGAAATTAAAGTTATTTTTTATTCTACGGTAGAGTACAAATAGAAAGCGTCATGCTAAGCCTGTAGCACCCTAATTGCGTAAGACACTATTAATCAGAATCAAAATCATTTTGTAGGTAATCCGGTCTTTCTTATATTCGAAAAAAATGCCTCCTTAGCAACGTACACAACGCCATGAATGTTGTGGAACTGTCAAAATGAACGCGATTCCTACTGATAGTGTATTACGCCACTACCCGTCTGTCACTGATCTGCAAATTACAAAAAAACATTAAAAAAATATATCTGGTCCTACCCTGGCACTTCCCCCTTATCGGGTACCTTACTGGTACAAGCACAGGTGTTCGTGTTTATTGTGTACCTATTATTACATACCCAGGACTATTTACTTCCGCGATTGATCGGTATTTGTGAAGCTTCCGGGTCCCAAGAAAAATAAAACTTTCTCTAAATTGTTAGGTACAATAATAAAATTGTATTCACTTTGTTCCAACTGGCTTACCTATCTACTTACCTACAATTGTCATTAGCCTTGAGTTATAGCGCCCTATTAGAGTCTCACTAAGTATGTACCTACTTAGACAAATTGAAACGGCTTGTTAGTCCATTCGCAAATATTTACTCGCCCGTAACAGGCGAATCGAGAGTTTTAAATAGTATATTATTATCTGAAGGTATTTGTGGGCGAATCGATAACTTCCGACATACGTTTTAGACAATGGGCACATTTTGTATTTCATGCACTGTGCCTTGGGTTAGTTTTTCTTAAATACTGCATAAAATTCATAACGTGCCAATTTTGCCTAATACGTATTTCTGGAGTTGTCGATTCGCACACTAACAAATTAATTTCGAGCGAATCGAGCACAGATTTTTATTTAAGATTTGGCTGTTTGGGGAAATATTAAGTAATTAAAATATTAATAAAGTTTGAAATTACATATTTATTCGCATTCAAAAAGAAAACGCATCGGCCACATAGGCTTGTCATAGGTACCTACTGTAATCTATCCTGTAAGAATATACAAATACAGACATAACATTACGCCCATATGGCCTGAAGGATTAGGCAGTGGTGTACATATAGTACTCCCATATTTTGCCAATTATGTTGTCCCATGCAACAGGGCGAGCCTATTGCCATCCGTTCGGCGGCATCTTAATTGCGTGACATCACAATTCGAGAGTTTCTAAGGAGATTGCTAATCTATTAGGAACTTATTAAAAATGCGTCTCCCAATAACGTAAATAAATAAGGCAATGAACGGACATTGTTGGATATTGCCATACTGCGGGTGTCACGCGATTACCCCGCGATTTGCCACTGAGAAATTCCAGACGGAAAAACTTTTTCCAAAATAAAAACAACCGATTTCCGGAAAAACACTACAAAGTGAAAGTTACTTTAATTTCGGAAGGCGGTGACAAAAAATTAAAACACATACCCAAAGTCACCGACTTCCGAAATTAAAGTTATACTTCAAAAAGAAGGAGGTTTATCAATTCGACATGTTTTTTTTTCAGGTATGTTCGGGCATAACTCCGTCATATATAGACGTATTTGCAAAATTATTGTTTTTTCGAAAGAGTTTTATTCCGAAATGGTCCCATTTAAATTTCATATAGATCTGATGATGCGTTTCGGAGACAGACAACGGAACTCTTCAGAAAATTACAGCAAACAAACCGAGATTGCTGCTATTGCATAAATATGCTTATCGATATATTCAGAAGTCCGAAATCAATCCCTAATGCCATGGGTCCACGGGTAATTAAAATTACCCGTGGACCCGGTAATGGGTCGACCCACCGGGACCACGGGTAAAGAGTCATTAAAACAATAAAAAAATAACAAACAACCAACTTCCTAAAACAACACTACAAAGTTAAAAATAGGAACAACCTAATCGAGAACCTCCTCCTTTTTCTAAGTCGGTTAAACATAACTCTAATTTGGAAAGTCGGTGTTTTGTCCATTTTCGTTTTTATGCCACCGACTTACCAAATTAAAGTTATTATTGAGAACTTTTATTTTTTAGCTGTGGTACCTACCCCACACAAATTCGTATACCTTAACTTACTAAGTACGTTACAGTGGCAGGAAACTATTTTAACATCAATAGCACAAACTTAGTGAAGAAAATAAAATATTATTGAAGCTAACTCATAAACGACTAAACAGAATTTGATAAAATTTATATGGGCCCACTCGGTAAGTAATGAAAGAATTTTTCAAATCGGTTAATAAATGGCGGAGTTCTGAGGTAACAAACATAAAAAACTATTAACAAAAAAAAAAAAACAACCGCTGTCTGAAAAAACACCACAAAGTGAAAAATAACTTTAATTTCAGAAGGCGGTGACAAAAATTAAAATACATAATATCAAAAGACACCGTGTTTTACTTGACTTAAGTTTTTATTTTTCACTGTTTAGTTACAGTACCTACCCCGTACAATCCCGTTGAATAATATTCAACCTCCACGCGGGCAAAGCTGCTGGCTTAAGCTAGCGTCAAATAAATTTCCACGACTGAAATACGTAATATTCCTTAGTTTTCCCAGAAATTGTCTCAAGAAATATTTTCTCAACAGGAACATTCTAGTAGTGTATAAAGACTTGTCCTATTTTTAGTACATCTACATAAAAGCTGTAGTAGACTGTTATGTAGCTTGTTTACTACCTAATTCATCGCTAATGCATTTATGTCCCCCTTAGGCGATGACAAAGCTAAGCGTCTAACACATGTCACTTAGTTCTAATCAACAAAGAAAATAATGCTTCTCCATACTTAGCCGCCCGTTCATTTACCTTGTATCTATACAAAGCTCACAAGAAGCTTCTTGACAGTTTCCAGTGTAGGGTTACTATTGTAACAAAGCTTGTTAGCCGTTTTCTATTGTGTGTCAAAGATAATGAAGAATACCGTAAACCGGGGTTACTTTGATTCGCGGGATGACTTTGATCAAAACTTCCATTTCATATAAAATTGCTAATTACGTAAGACGAAACGCAACATGGTAGTTCTTTACGTTAAGTTAAGTTAGCAACACTGAATACCTGTCAAATCCGTAAACAACAATCTGAGAACACACTGGGAGAATTCCCAGTGAAATAATAACAATTATAATTAAAAATGTTTAATTATTTTTCCTGTTGGCAGTATTTGATTTTTGGCATTATAATTTTTATATATTAGCAAATAAAGTTACTTTGTAACTATGCAATGAAATAGGGGGTATCAAAGTAACCCTTCATCCAAAGTATAACTTTGATCAGTCAGTTTATTTTTTTCTCAAAATAAAGCAATATTTTTTGACGTATTATTACAGGAATCGAGAGTTATAAAAAAACAGACTATAGGATTTTTTTTGTATTTTTATCAAATTTAAGAAATATGAACCTTCAAAGTTCAATATTGATTAAAGTAACCCCGGTTTACCGGTACTGAACAAAAGGAAATATAGAGGTTTAAATATGACGGTTTCCATGGGCGCCGGCAAGTTTATTTTCAGGTGCATCTTCAACTCCATGTCGATCATTTAAACTAACGAACGAAAAGAAAGAAAAAGGAGGTAGTTCTTAATTCGACACGTATATTTTATTATGTATTAGCTGTGCCCGCGACTTTGTCCGCGTGGAATTTAACAAAAAGTATATACAGGGTGTTTGGCAGAACGTTGAACATACGAAAATGGTGGATAGGTGGGGTCATCTGCTACTTACTCAGCCCTAATTTCTTTGGCCCTGGCTCCATGGATATTTAAAAAAAAAAAATTGCTTTCTAGTTTCACCACTTTCTTAACTTTAAAGTGTATTTTTTTATCTTTAATGTTGGCAGATTCTTATAAAATTATTGCTTTATTCAGATGTTAGCTAGAAAAAAAAAGTTATGAGTCCTCAAACTTACAGAAAGATGTAAAAAATACTTAAATCTTAATTTCACCTTGCATTAAAAAAAATACCCATTTTTAATAAAAAATACACTTTAAAGTTAAGGAAGTGGTGAAACTAAAGCCCAGTCAAAATCGGTTCAGCCGTTTCAGAGATTAGCCGGAACAAACAGAGAGACAGACAAAAAATAAAAATAAATGTTATTTTGGTATATGTACCGTGTATACATCCATAATTATGCATTTAGTAAAATGCGGTTATTTTAATATTACGGTTGTTGACGTTCAAAAGTGCCTTTTAAGTGCCTATTTGAAACAAATGCTTTGACTTTGACTTTGATTACAGACACTCCAATTTTATTTTTCTGTAGTATGTATGTGTAGAAGATGACCACGCATATCATTTTACTGAGTAGTGCGATAATTTTTTTTTTTTGGGCATCTCGCAGTTGGCCTTGAGAGGCCGTGACTGCTCAACCGGGCTTTCCTAGGGCTGCCATTAAGAAGTTAATCTTAACGCCTCCAGCCAGGGCTTACAAACTAAAATTTATAAACTAAGCGACTGCACGCTGAGGGCACCCCCTGTGGGGTACGGACCTCGCTATCACTATTGGGGACAGGCTGGATCAAATTGGCATTATTATTATTATAGGGGGAATTTAAAGCTACTGGCTCAGCTGCACGCGGGCTGGCGCTTCAACGAGCAAGGGTCGGTCGGGAGTAGTCCGATATTTATCATTCTTTTTTTTATTGGAAGCCAGGGAGGTGCAAGTTCACCGCTTGCACCCAACTTTTTCACCCACTAAACCTCTGTGAGGGGTTGTTAGTACAGCTTACAAACATCGTCAATCGTCAATCCTACTTTCTACTATCCTGCTATTATTATAAGTGTGATAGTTTGTATGTTTAGATGTTTGAGTATTTAGATGTTTGGATGTTTGTTACTACTATCCGACTAATATTATAAATGTGATAGTTTGTATGTTTAGAAGTTTGAGTATTTAGATGTTTGGATGTTCGTTACTACTATCCGACTAATATTATAAATGTGATAGTTTGTATGTTTAGATGTTTGAGTATTTAGATGTTTGGATGTTTGTTACTACTATCCGACTAATATTATAAATGTGATAGTTTGTATGTTTAGAAGTTTGAGTATTTAGATGTTTGGAAGTTTGTTACTCAATCACACAGAAACGGCTGAACGGATTTGAATTTAACTTGGCACACAGATAGTTTATAACCTGGATTAACATATAGGATAGTTTTTATAGCGGTAGTACGTTCCCGTGGGATAAATTCCGACCTCAACGCGGGCGAAGTCGCTGGCAAAAGTTAATCTTTAAGGTGGAAGCGCCAAGGTAGCCCGCGAAATTCAAATTTTGTTACGTTTTTTGCAATTTCCAGGTCACTGTCAGGTTGTATGGTGATCTAAATATGATTCGCGACCGTATCAAATATGGCTTTACAGAATCATAATCATTAGAATCAGCAATACATCTCTATAAGTTCATATTACTCTAAAGAATGACTATTTCATGAAATTATGACATTTGAGGGCAATTCTAACTTATGGAGTTGTATTGCTGATTCTAATGATTATGATTCTGAAAAGCCTTATTTGATACGGTCGCGAATCATATTTAGATCACCATACAACCTGATACTGACCTGCAAATTACAAAAAACGTAACAAAATTTGAATTTCGCGGGCTACCCTGGCGCTTCCACCTTAAGATTTCCTGAGGCTAATATTGCCAAGTTTTCAGATTATTAACCAAAGGAATAACATTTTTTCGATAAACTGGATCCCCTCTTTTCACTCCCACAGAGATGGAATGTTGAAATATCTTTTGGGATGTCTCCATAATTTGACTGAAAGATTATTGAAATGAATCATTCAAATAAACATTCGATATTTTGAACATCCAATGTATCGAGTTTACGATATATTCATGATATATTGAATGTTCGATTTATTAACCATTCGATATTATGAACCTTCGAGTATTTAGACGTTCGATTTCGTTCGTCGATCAATTGATATTCGATTATTTGGCATTCGATTTGGCATAGGTAGTACTTACACCTCTAGAAGTTAATTTATAAGTATACAGACGAATGAAAAATACCTACCTACTTAAACGGCCGCAAAACACTAGAGCGCGTGAGCGAGGCGATTATTAATAAATATTGTTCTGTTGTTTACTATATAATAAATACTGGTTAATATTATGTAAAATTTAATTATTCATTTATTATGGTCTACGTCCAAAGTTTTCGGAATACTGTAATAGAGGATAAGCCTATTGCCATCAACCGGGAACAAATACAGACTCCGAGGTTCTACTGAGAAATTCTTGAATGAATGATTAAAAGGCACCGACCCCAGCGTGGTTTGACCTGGGTTAATTAATCGAAGGAACCCCAAAATGTTCACTAGATAAAAAAAAAATACTTTGCCCGACCTGGGAATCGAACCCAGGACCGCATGCTCAGTTGTAGCGCTTGCGACCACTAGACCAACGAGGCAGTCAAGTTAATTAATGTTTAGACTAATTCTAATTAGTAAGTGCTAGTAATTTTATTATCTCATAAAGCATTAAGGTGGTTAATACACTGAAACGGCTACGCGTTGTACAAGGTACAGATTATGTTGGCTTCGTAGTCGACTGGTACGAAAAACCACGCCCGAATCGGGCGAATCGTTACTTTTAAATCATATAATATTTTCTCTATGCGGCTCGCACGAAGTTCTTTTATTTGCAGGCTATTGAAATTCGTATTAGGCAACTGGCACATTTTGTATTTTATGTTATAAAGGTAGTGTACCTACCTTTTTGTTTCCTTAATGTTTTATTGCCTAATACGAATTTCTGGAATTGTAGATTAACCCACAAATAATTGAATTTTATGCGAGTCGCCTATATAAAATATTAAGTATAAGTGATATTAGAGTTAGTATTATATTATGATAAAAAATCGCTGATCTAACTTTATTAATTAATTTTTTTCCAGATGTCCAAGTGGCAAAAAAAATAAAAACTCACAGCTAAACTCTAAGCAGTGTGAAGACACCATTACACTAAAAACAATTTCACGTAACGCCATCTAATAAGATAAACATCATACCTCAATAAATATGACTTATCTACTTAATCTGACCATTATGTGTGAGTAACGAAACATTTTTTTATCAGCACTTTTCTAAGTAAGTTATTTAATGATTTCCGTCTTTTACGCGCGTACGTACATTCTTAACTTTTTTGGCAATGTTAGTTAGTTAGGCATTGAGGGGCTCGTGGCTAAGTAAGAACAGCCTCACGGGTCCATCGATCAGGTTAAACTAAGCTTGCTACAGTTGGTCCGTGGATGGGTGACCATCTTTACAAACCAAGCCTCTCGTTCTCCGTCTAGCTTTTTCCTAAGTTGGTGTCGGCTTCCAGTCTAACCGGATGCAGCTGAATACCAGTATTTAACATGGAGCGACTGCCTATCTGACCTCCACCACCCCTGAATAATACGATACCCCTTGGTAAGACTGGTTGTCAGACTTTCAGTCTTCTGACGACCCGTAACGACTGTCAAAGATCCACAAATGACAGTCGGTACCAATGGCTTAACGTACATTCCGACGCACGGAGGGTTCTTGGTATGTTACGGTGGTCACCCATCTACGGCCCGACCGCGGCACCCGTAGCTTAACTGATTAATCGATCCGAGCGACTGTTCTTCCTTATCTACGAGCCCTTCTTACTTACTCTCTCTTGTTTGTACTAACTTACTTTCAGAACTAAAATCATTAATCATTTACTGCGACCCATTAGGTGGCACTCACGGTCGTTCTCTCATCCATCTCAACAACTCGGTCAGCGAAATAAAAGTCAAAGAAATATAGATGCGAACTACAAATTAAAATGATTAATTATTATTTTTATTTATTTATTTAAATTTCTCGCACACAAAAAGGTACAAAGGCGGACTTAATGCCTTAGGCATTCTCTACCAGTCAACCAAGGGTGGTGCAGAGATTAGATGGCAGGTGCTTTGGATGAGAGGAATGATCATAAAGCCTATAAAATATATCATAATGAATTATAAATAATATTACATATATAGGTTATTAACTAATAATACACATACATGCGTACATATCTACTATAATATATACTTAAAATATACATATATATATACAAATTCAAGGGACAGAGGTGTCGAGACGACTCTACGAATTTTAAAATTATTTTATAAGTTTAAAAAGATGTATTATTTACTTACTTACTAGCTATGCAGTTTGTAGATCGGCTTCACAAGAACTGATTTTTTAGATAAAGTTACTGGTTCGTTGGTCGGCTTATTATTTGACTCACACGAATTAACTCGCCCGTATCGGGCGAATCGTCGCTTTTAAATAATACTAGCTGCTCGCCCCGGCTTTGCCTGGGTGGTGTACCTACCTAATGAATAAAATGAAACGGGCAACTTGCTAGCGGACATGTACAATATTCATAAAATATACATTTATAATCTAATGGCATTTTTGAAAAACTGAACATCAGTCTGTCAATGTTTTGTCAAAATATTTAAGATCTCACCGACCGTCTTCTGTCTCACTCACTTTTCATATAAAGAGATTTTAAAACAATTTCCCTACGATTTTTTTTAAATTCCTTTTTCTCAAATCTTGTTCTGACTATAACACACAACTTTAAAAGAATTTCGGCATTTCGGCGATTCATTTTTATTTATAGACTAGCTGCCCCGGCGAACTTCGTACCGGCTCAGATTCAATAAGTGTTGCGATAACTTATCAACAAAATATCTTGAGTCAATGCGCATCATTTCCTACCAAGTTATGACAACCTGGTATTTCAAAGGCATAAAGCGCTTCTAGTTGACACACAACATAATTATGTTAGGTGAACTCCTACTAAGTTATGACAACCTGGTACTTCGAAGGCATAAGTCGAAATTCACACAGACGTAATAAAATCGCAGCAGGATTTTTTCACGCTCTAGATTTGCAACTCTCAGTTAAATGTTGAACCGAGCCTTGAGAAATCCACAGAGTGCAGTGCGGTGGCAAATAATTTGTAGTCGAATCGACAATTCCAGAAATTCGTATTGGGCAACTGGCACGTTTTGAATCTTTTGAAATTTGTTTTCGTGATTACTAACGCCGCAGCGGAACGAAACTAAATTTGAATCACTTGGCTGAGTCTTGGTCAGTCATCTTCAAAGGGCTGACTTTTAATACGCCAAGTTGTTAAACGTTGAATGATTCTAGTTCAATTAACTATCAGCCTAGGCATCCAGTTGGATGCTGGCGTTTAATGAACGGCCTAGGTGTCCAATTAGCTGGCTAATTTAACCAGATGATTGCGACATCATAAGGATATCCCGACGAAAAAAAGAAAAATGGTCGGACTAAGTGTTATTGGGTTTACTATCATGAATTTCTCAGTAGCACCCCGGATTCTCTATAGTGCCCGGTCGATGGCAATAGGATCGTCCCCTCTTACATGGGACTTAAACATAACTGATGACCAAGCCCGGGTCGACAGCGCGTTTCGTTCCACGCGCGCCTCAAAGAGTTGTCAGCACCAACTGGTGGGGTCCGCAAGGGCCGATGCCTGCCAGGGGTGCGGGTTGTTCGAAAGGTTGTTCACTTTTACATAAAATTATATTATTTTTCTATTAGTTCGCTGTACCAGTATAGTTTCCTAATAATTGTTTGATGCACCGGGCGATGTCATTACGTCAAAGCCGGCTGTCGCTGAAAACCAGCGCTGGGGCTCTGTCTTGCATAGGGTCGCAGCATAATGCTGAGTGATAGCCGTTTTGTGTGGATGTGACGCATGTTTCCCTCAACCTTTTCTTATTTATTTTTTTGTGTTACTTTTGTTTACCGCAAATAAACGTTTTTTCTTTCTTTTCTTTCTAAAGATATACCGCGGCCCTTGACACACAGGCAACTGAGGGAACACGGGTGGGTTTTATTCAGTAAAAGTCTGAGTCACCCGCCCTCCTGCTCCACCCAGAGCGGGAGAAGTTATTTGATGATTTCCCACCCAAAAAAAAACATAACTGACGAAATGTGGGTGTACTTTAACCGCACCTCTGACTATCCCTCTATTACATGCGTGATGTTATGTATTTTACCTAGATTGGGAACCTCCTTCCAACCACTGCTTACTTAGGTAACTTATTAAGGTAATCGTTGAGCAAGTTTATTTTGTAACAATGAACAAATAATATTTGTTTCATAATTAATTATTTAAGTAGATAAGTTCGGGCAAAACTTCGTCATAGATAAAACAGAATTTTGCAAATCCGTGTGTATACGGATTTGCAACATTCTTTTTTTCGCTCGAAAGGGGTGTATTTCGAAATGGTCTCATTAAAATTTCATTGATAATGAGTTTCGGAGACAGACAACGGAACTCTTCATAAAATGACAGCAAACAAACAGCGATTGCTCCTATCGTATAAATATTCATTGTTTTGACCCCAAAAATTATGAAATTTGAAAATAAAATAGTTTTTTCATATAAAAAGACTTCCCGAAAAACACTCCAAAGTGAAAAATTACTTTAATTTCGGAAGTCGGTGACTTTGGATATGTATTTAAATTTTTTGTCACCGCCTTCCGAAATTAAAGTTAGTTTGTATATATTATTGCATTAGAAATACAATAAGTTTTAAATTAACTACAGTCAAATTTCGACCACTGAGCGACCATTAGTGTAAATATCTACATAAATACTCACCACCACGCGTTATGCTCATTTCGGTCAGATAGAGATCTCAGACTGCAATAAACAACAATTATTTAGGTCCAACGAAGTGAAATCGTAACGAAACATCACTTTAATTGATTGAATTACACATTAATGTAGTACAAATATACATAATACATTGATTGAAGAACTCACCGTGGGGTAGGCAGGAACTACAGAACACTTCTTGCTACGAACATTACATACTCCTTTTCAAAGTCAAAGTCAAAGCATTTATTTCAAATAGGCACTTAAAAGGCACTTTTGAACGTCAACATTTACATTAAAATAGAATTGATTCTAGTCGCCCCTTCCAAAATGTAGTTTCGTATGGAGAAGAATGGGCAAGAAACTCCACCGTTACTCTTTTAAAATGTTTCAAGTACAATATTTACATTCATTATATGATTATGTGTGAAAACGATGCACCCAGAATAAAATTACCATACCAAAATGGGTAAAAAGAATCAAATTGAAGCAATACAGATAAATTAATTCTGTGATAGATATATGGTGTTCACACATTTACAAACATTGTAAAAGTAAGTACCTATAGGTATGATTTTCCTACAATATTAACAAGTAATGAGTCAGTGTGTGAGTTAAAATAATTACTGAGTGTAAATCAATGTCATAAATATAATTAATTATATGTACAATTCAATTAGCAACCAGTTTGATTTTGTCTAGACTCTAGATTGTCCTATGTTTTAATTTGATTTCGTACATACATCTGCAACCTAGCTGCGTTGCACACAGTTTTTAAGAGTCTGTCATTTTAAAGGATATTGAAAAGAAAATGAAGTAATTACAGTCAACGTGCCTCCTACCTACTTACTGCATCTCTGCCTATAACAGCCTATAATGTTCCAATTGCTGGGACATAGGCCTTTTCTTTGTGATAGGGAATACAAAATCCACCACGCGGGCCCAGTGCGGGTTGTGTGTCACATCGCATCTTTAGAATTATAGAGACCTAATGTGAAATTAGCCGCAACCAAAATTGGTCTCTATAATGCTAATAATTCTAAATAATTTTGCTTGCGGCTAATTTCGCATTAGGTCTCTATAATTCTAAAGGTGCGACATGTTATCGAATGTTTCGTTCTAGGACATGCCAGTTTCCTTATGATGATTTCCTTCACCGTTTTGAGAGCAGTGGTTATTAAATAATCAACACAAAGTAAAGCGTGACTGGGTTTAACTCGTAAGTCGCGGCCGTTACCACTAGGTTAGGCCACCACTGCTCTGCTTACCATATAAAGATTAAAAGGCGTAATGCTAATGTTCTCAAAACCAGTTGTCTTCAGCGGACTAGCCACTTTGCAGGCCACAAGGAAGCGTCGCGTCAAAACCGGTCCCATTTTGTTCTGACATTATGAAATATGGGCGTCGAGAGATATATACACATTAATTTATGAAACAAACCGCTTGTTACGATAAACGTAACATTTTCAAAATGAGGTTATAAAGATATGTGTGTTATTTTTTTGTTATTACGAAACGTTATCTCATGTCTCTTGGAGCATGCGGATCTACGAATGACAGCTGATCCCACGGCTTAATGTGCTTTCTGAAGCAAGGAGTGGTCTTGGTATCTAAAGATGGCCACCCATCCACAGACCATCCGCGGCAAGCGTAGCTTAACCATCGATTGACCCTCGCAGAAACTAAATAGCTACAAGCCGATACACATGGAAGAAGGCACATATATCCCAAAATTCTGAATCATTGTGCATAATGAATTCAACTAAATGATTTCTAGAGAGAATGAGGAAATTCTGATAAGGAATAGGTTAAAGAGATGTCGAAGTCACTGACATTTAGTTAGTCGTTGTAAAGGTCGTTGGTTCAGACAGAATCCAACCCACTGAACTATTATGGCAAGGGAAGGAATAACGAAAGCTTGGCTGAGATAAACGTAGCTATTACAGAATTAAACATATAAGCAACTTTATCAAAACACTGTAATTTTACAGATATTAAAACACCCATCAGTGTGCAAAAGATGATAATACATTTATGGCTAAAGCGGTTACTACTGAAACGACAGCTAATAGAGATGATTGGCAGAAAAATACAAAGAAAACCTCATCATCATCATCATCGTTTCAGCCGAAAGATGTTGACTGCTGAATATATGCCTCCCCCAAGCTCCGGCACTTGGACCGATACTGTGCTTCCCGCATCCAGCGGCTGCCTGAGTCCTTTACAAGGTCATCGGTCCACCATGTTGGAGGTCTTCCAACTTCGGGCTATGTCAGTTACCTTAGTTCTCCTGCGGATCTTTTAATTCCTGATCGTGGAAAGAAAACCTGGGATAAAGAAAATAGAACTATGATAAAATGATGCTTGCCATTGTGGTCTAAAAGTCCTACAGACCGTATGTCGACCTTGGCAGCGAATATCACTATATAGACTAGCCTTCGGCACGTGAGATAGTATAGGATACTATCTCACGTGCCGAAGGCTAGTCTCCAACAGGTGCGTGCGCAGACACAGGTTCACTCTATCTTTCCTCACTCTCAGGAAAAAATTAAATCTTTTCAGTAAAAGAGGCAAAAACAAGTTGGAGAAGTTGGATGAAGATGATAATTATGTCCTCAGAAGTGACTTGTGTGGGGTTGCATCAAAATGGAATTTAGGAAACCCAGTGTTCTGAGTTTTCTGAATCTGAATCGTCAAAACATTCTGCCAGTATTGATTTAGATAATGCAATGCATCTTGACGAAATTGTAATCAATGTCTTAGGGTAGCAACACTGATTTACATGGCAGATGTGAGTATAAACGGAGAAAGAAAAAAAGAAAATACATTTATTTACCACAGACTTAAGAAGCCCCCTGGCTTCCTAGGAAGACCTATAGTGACCTTATTGGTGACGTTCTTCAGAAAGGTCAGGTGCGTAGTACTCGCAACCGGCGTGCGTGTATGACCAGATGGATGAACGTAAACGAGGCAAAAGAAGTATGTAAGGATCGTAACGGGTGGCGTTCTGTAGTTTCTACCGCTGCGGGAATCAATGCGTAAGTTTTTATACGTGTGTACCAGTGGCGAAAGTACCATATAACACAATTCCTACCGGCTTCCCTTCGGGGATTCGCATCCGCAACTCTATCGCACAAAACAAATGGCAGGTAAATAGTGGCTACTAATGTCAAAAAATATAGTTAGGTATACTACGGGTATTTAATTCAGCATAACATTCATTCAACCAAGCGCCAAAACGTCATAAACGAGAACTAAAAATTCATACAACAGCGATCGCGTAGTGATGTCACTTTAGGTCACGTGACACCGCTTGATATGGACGAGAGCAAGCCACTGCCGCGCTGTACAACGGGTTATGACAGACAGATATAGAAAAATGCGTCAGCGAGAACGAGATGGAGGAATATTCCACACTTAATTTGGTTTTCAGCTGTTAAATTTTATTGTATTTAATTCTTTACATTCCTATATAAATTTTAGAATGATAGTAAGTATTCTTTATTGATAAGTCAGTAAGTTAAAGTCGACATAGCTTTGGCTTCTCTCTTAGAAAAATTGACATCTCGCCGCCGCGCTGGTGTGTACAATATATCCGGTTTGGCGAATTACGCGGTCTACAAGTAACAAAGTCAGTCCAAATCGAAACGACCAAGATTCGAGATCGTTTGAATCGCCGAGCAGTGAAAGTAACTATGTCCCTATAACACTTCTGCAGTAAGCAGGATTCGTTTACATAAGTACACATTTTGTATCGGCACATTGCATTACATTGATTTTTACTTTTGCTTGCTTTATATGCAGTTGGTATAGAGAAGCACAGAACCAGTCGAAGTGGCGGAGCTTGGGGGAGGCCTATGAATGATGATGAAACAGATTTTTTTTTAATAATACTAATTTACTAATAATACGATTTTTTTACACGCTTTATATTAGCTTCACTTGTATGTCAGTATGTCAGTATGTAACTCTCCGTGGGTAATTTTGTTATTAGCTTCACTTGTATGTTTGTTTGTATGTAACCGACTCCTTAGAGCGCGATTTTGACCCGCCCTAAACAGTCAGATTTCATAGAAACTTTGTAAACTTATCGAGGACCGATGACAATTCAATAATTTAATAAAAAAGGAAAAAAATATATAAAAAAACACGTTTTTGTAGTTAGCAGAACTAAAAAATTGAAAATAAATAATAGTTTAAAAAAACTAAAAACACGCTTTAAAAACCAAACTAAAAAGAAGAAAATAATTTAATTCAATTAAAAAGCGTGGGGTGCTTGACATTAATTGATAATAAAAATACTTCAAAAAGCACCCCACGCTTTTTAATTGAATTAAATTATTTTCTTCTTTTTAGTTTGGTTTTTAAAGCGTGTTTTTAGTTTTTTAAACTATTATTTATTTAGTAATAGGATACCCCTTGGTAAGACTGGTTGTCTGACTTTCGGGTTGGGTGGAAAACGAACCCCTGAATATAAAAATTCCGGATCGAATAGAAACGTGATTGCAGGCAAACTGTCAGCTTAGTACGTGGTATCCAGGAATCTGCCACGCTATGTCACCATATTATGCCTATGTAGCCCCACTGCAGGCTTTCTCTTCGATTCCGCTCTATCTTGAGCTAGTGTGGACCAATCCTGACTGTAGGCGTCAAGTTCGTCCCGCCATCTTCTCTGGTGTCTGCCTCGATGTCGCCTGACGTTTTCTGGGGACCCACATTGTGGAAGATCTGGCACATCGTTTGAGATGCAGCAAACGTATCCTGCGTAGTATAGACTAGAAACTAGTTAATGCCCATAGTATCCTCATCTCCCGTCTGAATGCTAAAGCACGACTGCCGCCCGCGCCCGCGCAGGGCACCTCTGAGCCTTTATCTCAAAATGGGGATATTCCTTGGCAAATATTGATTAATTTACAATTGTGCTCTGGCAATATTGTGGTACCTCTAACTATCTATTTTTCAGTGTATTTTTTTTTCCAAATCACGAAGCCGTTTAGTAGGAGTATGGAATAGAAGCCAAAATATTGCGTGTTGGAAAATATTTTTTTACAGCAAAAGTATTAACCATACAAAAAAAATATCCTCGGCAAAATAATCTATATGAATCTATAGCAAAATCATATATTTTTCAAATCTTCAAGATAAGTCGTTAATGAGCAGTACGGTTCATAAAGTGGCCATGTTACGCTACCAAACGGGACTTAGGCCCTTAAACTAAACTCGACAACATAGTATATGTGAGGCGGTAACATATCAATTAGGAACCAGTATAGAATCGACTTCCTTGTCTTAATATATATTTATTGACACGTAAGTCATAACTTAGAACACCATAGTTTTGCTTATGTATACTTCTCGCTATGATGATACTTTGTTATGAGCATAAAGTATGATCTCCCTGTAAAGTCCGCCTCGACCTTTGTTATGAGCATAAAGTATGATCTCCCTGTAAAGTCCGCCTCGACCTTTGTTATGAGCATAAAGTATGATCTCCCTGTAAAGTTATGAGCATAAAGTATGATCTCCCTGTAAAGTTATGAGCATAAAGTATGATCTCCCTGTAAAGTATGATCTCCCTGTAAAGTATGATCTCCCTGTAAAGTATGATCTCCCTGTAAAGTATGATCTCCCTGTAAAGTCCGCCTCGACCTTTGCTCGAGCTAGCCCGCGCCGCTGAGCCTATAGCTTTAAATTTGTCCCTAAATAAGTATTGAATATTCCGATGTAGCCCGTTCCTTTGGTCCCTTTTCCAGTGACGCCCAAAGCCGAGGTCCGTACCCCACAACCCTTAGACCCATTACGCACTGTCGACTGGTCGCCGGCGACAGGCAGTGGCTTGTGCGTCGCCACTACGCGGCGAGTCGTCGAGTCGCCCGGGCGACCGACGACCAAGTGCGTAAACACTTATTTAAACTATAGTAACATACAGTCGCCATCGACCAAGTCGCTGGCGACCAGTCGACAGTGCGTAATGACTCTTAGCGTGTAGTCGCTTAGTTGTAAGTTTTTAAACCCTGGCTGGAGGCCTTAATTTATAGAGGCAGCCACAGGCAAGTCCGGTTAACCAGCCGACGACCTCCTAGGCTGACCTGCGAAATGTCATTCCCACAACAAAAAGGGATTTTTATTTATTTATTTTGGATCTCCAACAAAGGATACACAAATGCAATAATAATTATAAATCACTATATCTAAAAAGGTTCCGTTACGTGTGCTCTTTCAATTACATAGTCTTACGCAATTACCCCGTAGCGCGGTTTCTTGTCAATGTGGCCAGAGCTTTACATAAATTGAGCATCGCACAGCACAGCCTCGTATAGCTTGATGTTGGTCCGTCAGCCTGGCGGCTTTCAAACAGGCGTGGCGCGACACTCGTAAAACAATTTCCATTACTTTTTCATAGAAATTGATCGACGAAAGTCGCATCGCGCTGTTTGCAATTTACAATGTCCAATCAGTAGACGGTACTACACTTACCTTATAAATCATGTATGTACCATTTCTTTGTCTTGGCAGGTCGGTCGGCGACTGTCCGTCTGTAGTGACACTATCCATGGTAATCAGATGGCAAAGTGTGATGACGTAATCATCAGGAAGGCACTGCGCGTTCCAAGGTGTCAAGCTAGTCAGCTGACGGCATTATAATAAGCCTTTCTTTGGCTTTTTTCATTTACTCTAGGCGACCCGAAATGCATCCCTAAATACACAACGCGCTGTTGGATTTTTAGCGCTCGTCTCAGCGCTGTAAGTTGAAAATACAACAGCGCGAACAGGACGTAATGGTGACCTTATGGGTGACGTTCTTCAGAAAGATCAGGTGCCTAGTAGGTACTTGTAATTGGCGTGCGTTTATGACCAGATGCACCAATGATGTAATGTAAACGAGGCAAAGAGGTATGTAAGGATGTGGTGGGTTCTGTAGTTTCTGGACACGGCTCGCATTGCTAGTACGTTCCACTTTTAGGGACCCTGGCCGCACCGGGTAGCTTGGAATCCTGCCGCGACATTGTTAGGTCCGTGCGACCGTAGACTTACGGACAGACAGAATGGAGACTGCCTTTTGAAATAATGCAAGGGGCGATGGCATCACTATTATGTAATTTAACTTGCCTACATCCATAATATTATGTTTCATGTAACATAAACAAATTATGTAACTAATATGATTTATTTCAGTCATCGAATATTTAAGCACTATCTATTTGTTTTGAAACTTGTTTGTGTCAACCTTGTATCATAACAAATATAAGTCCTACATTAGCACGAATGTACAAATATCGCAGCGGGACTTTTTCTCGAACTGGATCTTGAACGCAGTGCTTAAGGTCCTGGTAATTTTAAATGTACTCGTCGTATTATCGTTATGCGCGATAATAGCTCTTCTTGCAATTCGATACGGGTTAAAATCTGTTGTAATAAATTCGAATTATAAATGAGTAAGCATTGTCATAAAAATGCAAATAAAATAGTATAAAATTAGATATTAACTGTTTCATAAAAAAACAATCCATCACTGGATGCAGTTTGGCATTTGGAATTTTATGGTATATTTTTAATTGTTATTGAAGGGATAAACTGGTTTTAAAGATAATTAAGAGGTGACTTTGATGATTTGTTTGATGCATTAAAGTATATTTAATTATGTTTTGAGTTCCATCACTGTATGCAAAAAAGACTTGAATATATCATATATTTTTATGCTTTCAAAATTAATTACGGTTAAAGAGATACACTGGTTTAAAAAATCACCTCTTTGAGCGTTATTATGAAATCACCGCTCTTAAACGCCGAGAGCTGAAAATCGAACATTGTGTTATTTCGACGTCCTGGGATGCGCACTGCTCGGCACTGATGCTCGGTTCAAAACCAAGAATTCAAAATCCAGCGCGCGATTAATCCCACCGCTATACTTTTACTTTCGTGATCTAAGTATATATCCTTACATGCATAAGGTCCTGGGTTCGATTACCGGCTCTGGCAATTAGTTATTTGGTTTTTATACCGACTTCAAAAATAAACGGGTTATCAATTCGAAACGTGTATATATTATGTAAGGTTTATCTATTCATACACGAAATATCTGAAGGGGTCATTGTACTCATCATTATGAACTACTTTTACTATGGGGCCAAAGCTGAAATCGCAAAAAAAAATTCTGCTGTTCCATACATTTTGACCGCGTAAGTATTGCACTTTTCTATGAAACCGCTGATTTTTTTTTTGTATAACCGATGAAAAATTGCTGCGCTGGGGGGTCCCTAATAGATTAGTAATCTCCTTAGAAACTATCGAATTGTGATGTCACGCAATTAAGATGCCGCCGAATGGATGGCGATAGGCTCACCCTGTTGCATGGGACAACATAATTGGCAAAATATGGGAGTACTATGGGTACATCTTTGCCTAATCCTTCAGGCCATATGGGCGTAATGTTATGTCTGTATTTGTATATTCTTACAGAGTCGATTATAGTAGGTACCTATGACAAGCCTATGTGGCCGATGCGTTTTCTTTTTGAATGCGAATAAATAATTTCACAAACTTTATTATTATTTTAATTACTATTTCTCCAAACGGGCGAATGTACACTTTTAAATAACATAAGTAATATTATTTTCCGTGGGCGATTCGCTCGAAATTAATTTATTAGTGTGCGAATCTATTAGGCAAAATATACACTTTTACACTAAAAACAGTGATATTCATAATATTAATACTAGAAATAAGGACAAACTGTGTTCCCTTTCACCGGCTACTTATGTGGCCAACTGTGTTCATAACTCATTTGTTGGTCTGGGTATAACCTTCTATAACAAGCTACCCTCTTCCTTGCTAGATTTGCATTTTAGTGCGTTTAAAGCTAAAGTAAAATCCACCCTTTGTTCAAAGGCATCCTATTCTATCAACGACTACTTAAATGATAAGAATTGTTGGTCGCTGTGATTAAATCAAGACAATGTTTGTGTTCTTTCACCAGAATTAGCCTACCCACTGACAGGTTATATCATTATGTTATTTCATATAATTGCTTATTTTATCTGACTGTATACCTAATTCAGTTTTCCTTTTTCTTTTTTCATTTGTTGTTGACTTAATCTACTCATTACAATGTTTTTTTTTAATGAGTAGTATTGGAATACGTAGTTAGCTAGCGACCTCGACAATTCATGATTATTCCTGCCAGTGCAACCGGCAGCAAGTTCGTCATGCTCCCTTGATGTCACTGCTTGCGGTAGCGTCGGGGGTCGGGTTGCCTCCTTCCCTCAAATATGGCGAGGGGGGTAATGGCTGATCTTTGCGTTATGCTCGTGAACGGGTGCTGCTCGTGGTGACTGGTCGTCTTGCTGACCATGGTTTTGTTATTGTTAATTGTATTAAGTTTTTATTCATTTTAGTCCAGAGGTCCTAGTTTAACTTTTGTTACTTTAAGTTGCAGCTATATTTGCATAATGCAGAATTGCATATGTGAGCGGGCATGCCCTTTATGCCTGAAGGCTATTATTTAGATTGGAAGTTTTGTTTAAGTTTTATTTTAATTTTCTATTATTTTTAGTTTTAAATTTTTGATGGTATATTGGCGTGTGCTAGCTGACATATGGCAAATTTTGTTTTTTTTTGTGTTTCGTAATTTTTATTACCTATTATTGTATAGAATCAAGTTCTTCTAACTTAACAGACAGCTGTGCTGCTGGGGAGTTTGTTCCGCTACTTCTTCTTCCCAGCTAAAGCACTAGGAAGTGGTGCAGGGCGGGCGTTTTGGGGGACTGTCTTATGTAATTTTATTTTGACGTTCAAAAAGAGCTGACTCTCTGCCTAGTTTGAATAAATGACTTTTGATTTTGATTTTTGAATCGACAACTCTTGAAATACGTATTAGGCAATTGGCACGTTATGAATTTTATGCAATAAAGTTATGGAAAACTACCCCAAGGCACAGTGCATGAAACACAAAATATGCCCATTGTCTAAAACGTATGTCGGGAGTTATCGATTCGCCCACAAATACCTTTAGAAAATAATATACTATTTAATACTCTCGATTCGCCTGTTACGGGCGAGTAATTTTTTGCGAATGGACTAACAAGCCGTTTCTATTTGTCTAAGTAGGTACATACTTAGTGAGACTCTAATAGGGCGCTATAACTCAAGGCTAATGACAATTGTAGGTAAGTAGATAGGTAAGCTAGTTGGAACAAAGTGAATACAATTTTATTATTGTACCTAACAATTTAGAGAAAGTTTTATTTTTCTTGGGACCCGGAAGCTTCACAAATACCGATCAATCGCGGAAGTAAATAGTCCTGGGTATGTAATAATAGGTACACAATAAACACGAACACCTGTGCTTGTACCAGTAGGGTACCGGGGGAAGTGCCAGGGTAGGACCAGATTTTCTTTTTTTATAATTTAGCAATTTGCAGATCAGTGACAGACGGGTAGCGGCGTAATACACTATCAGTAGGAATCGCTTTCATTTCGACATTTCCACAACATTCATGGCGTTGTTTACGTTGCTAAGGAGACAATTTTTTCGAACAGATGTAAGACCGGATTAGCAATAACCTACAAATTGATTCTGATTCTGGTTAATAGTGTCTTACGCAATTAGGGTGCTACAGGCTTAGCATGACGCTTTCTATTTGTACTCTACCGTAGAATAGAAATCGCTTGTCTACATTTCTCGGTACAAAACTGTCAATTGTTGACAAAATGCTTCTCTACGGTTCTCGTGCTAAGCCTGCAGGTTGTATGTTGATTAAAATAACTGACTGACGACCGTAAGACATACCTATGTCATCATCTGCCTAGCTCTTTCCCAAACTAAGTTGGGGTCGGTTTCCAGTCTGACCGGATGCAGCTGAATGTTACTGGGCAATACGATACCCCTTGGTAAGACTGGTTGTCAGACTTTCAGACTTCTGACGTCCGTAACGACTGTCAAAGATCCACAAATGACAGCCAGGACCAACGGCTTAACATGCTTTCCGAGGCACGGAGGGGTCTTGGTATGTAAAGATGGTCACCCATCCACGGATCAATTGCGGCAAGCGTCTCTAAGACGTATCTATGTATTTACATAATTATAATCATCAATACAACCCTCTATGTTCATTTAATCCCATTTAATGACTATTTCATGACAAAATCGTTCAATGGGATTAAATCATTCAACAAAAATTTGAATTTCGCGGGTACCTAACTTAAATAAAAACGAAAGCGAAGGCACACAGAGGAATGACAAAAAAAAACACAAACCATAGTAACATCACTATAATAAAAAAAAAACAGTCGCTAACAGCTCATTATTATTCGCAGTGCATAATTTATGGAACATTACAAATAGAATGATGACAAATCGACAATTTGGTTATAAGATAAATAACGTTATGTTAGTTAGATATATACTTACATAATATAAGATTTACAAAAAAAAAGGTGTTTATCATAAAAAAAACCGTCTTCCAAAAATGAAAACATTACGAAGTGAAAAAGAACTTTAATTTCGGAAGTCGGCAGCAAAAACGAAACGAACTTCCAAAGTTAAAATTATTTTATACTTAAGTTATATTTTTATTTATTTTACTGTGGTACCTACCCCACACAAATTCCTATAGCTTCATTTGCTACGTAAATAATAGTGACAGGAAGTTATTATTATAACATGATCTACATAGGTACATTGAGTGGAACAACTAAGTATTATTGAATGTAACTCCAAAACCAGTAATTAGAAGTTAATACAATTTATATGAGTCTACCATATAAGTATACCCTTTCAAACAAAAGAAGAATTTTTCAAATCGGTACATAAATGACGGAGTTCTGATGGTAGCAAACATAAAAAAATATAACCGAATTGAGAACCTCCTACCTTTTATTGAAGACAGTAAAATCTAAAAATTTAACATAAATTATACAGCCTACATTAAAAAATGAAGTATTGTATTATTTTTTAGCAATGGCAGGTCGGCAACATACGGAAATGAATAAGAATAAAGGAACAATGTGACAATTAGAAAAATATTAAAAATTTCTAGGAACTAAGGACACGATAGGTACCTACTACTCTCTACACATAAATGTATGGTTATTACTTTCTTCTAGACCTTTCAACTCGAAAATAAACAGAAGAAAACATAAGAAAAAATAACATTTGGGAAGACATAAAAACTTACCTACTTACTCGTACGTATATTTCAATGAAATAATAACGATTTGAAACAATCTAGACGAACGATTTCAAAGCTCAAAAGCAAAGACTTTAAAACCAACTGGTGGTAAAACCAACCAGTGGTTTACTACTCTATGCTCAAAAGATATTAAATATTCCACTACATGTACAGTTAATTTTATATTATACATAACCATCCGTCAGTTTCCTGAACTTGATTGATCATTATTAGACAAGGACATTACAAAACCGTTCTAGTAATTTTCAGGTTTGCAATATTATAAACATTCACGTACGCTTACCAGATAAAAAACGTCCATAATCCTCCCTAATTAGGTTGTTACGGCAATAATGCTATCTAAATAGGTACATGCTTAAGACTAAATTAATTAAAGGCTAGAACTTTTAACGAATACAGATGAAATTAACTTTTCTAAGGCACAGATAACAACACTTTGTCACTTTAAAACATTGAACTAAAGAAAAGCAATCGCTGACCGCTCTCGATGTTTTACCCCACCTGTGATACCCCACCCAATTGAAAAGTCGCCTTTCTACGCCCAATCTGAACGTGTGTGCTACCTTTCTAAATTCGCCGGGTAAAACGGGCTAGTAGGGATGGACCAAGGGGCTAGATTATGCAATTATTGGACTCGCAAACCGACCAGTATATAAGCTTGTGGTGCGCTCAGAGGTGTAGAAAGTAAGCCAGTCGTGACAGGCAAAGTGTAATACGGAATCAGTCCAGCTAACCAAGCAAGATGTACGCAAAACTCGCTGTGAGTTCTCCAAAAAGATTTTTTTTATCTGTCAAAATAGTTTTGCCGCCAATTTTTGTGTCAAAATATTTTTTTTAATGTTTTTGCTAAGCGTGGTCGCCAAAAAATTGTGTTTGTTTTTATCGCAATTAATTATTGGGATTGTGTTAAATTTTTCGTATCCTTGGATATACCTAGTTAATAATAATCATCATCAAACAATATTTGTCAGTTCGCGGCCTATTACAAAATATATTCTTTTAAATTCTGATGTGTCAAATTCCTACCGAGTTAAAAGAGCTTTCAACTGATTCTTTTAAATACTAAACTTAAGTTCGGTTTTTAATGTGACTTTTCAAGTCTGTTGTATTTGGTTTTAGGAGTTTGAAATTACACCTATCAAATTAATATCTGTGTTTAAAAAACGAACTGTACCTATAATTTAGCGTAAATTGTAAGTACCAGCGACACCTTTAAATGTCGCAGCATCATGCTGAGATAGGGGCCTTTTGGCTTCGTAAAGTATTTTGTTTTATATTTTTTTTACTTTTTATAATATTTTAAATTTTAATTTTTTGCTAAGCATATTGTGTAGTTTAGTTTGTGATATTTCTGTGCGAGTCTAATAAATACTTTTTCTTTCTTTACTAAAACAAAATCTTTATTTTTTGACAGCTTATCTCCTTCGTGGTTGCCGTGGTCGTCGCTTCCCCAACCCCTGGTGGCGGTGGACAGTAAGTACCTTACCTTATCTACACACATTTACACAAAATAGTTTGAATAACTAAATTATGAATGATTTTATTTCTGTAGGTACGTTTGTTCAAAAATTTCGATAATAGATAAGGTCGGCATTTCCTATCTGTCTAAGAAAGGCCGAAACAAACTCAGAGGTCACAGTCTTTAAAGTCCATAATCTTGGTCACATTTATTTACGGGGCAATTAAGGGATAAAAGTTAAGTCTTTATTTATTTTGTTCCAAAATATTTCATGAACTTGGAGGGGCTCATAGCTTAGTAATAACAGCCTCAAGGTTCGATCGATTAGGTTAAGCTACGCTTGCCGCTGTGGGTCCCTGGATGGGTGACAATCTTTATATAACAAGACCCCTCCGTGCCTAGGAAAGCACGTTAACTTGTTGATCCCGGCTGTCATTCGTGGATCTTTGGCAGACGTAAGAATCTCGAAAGTCTGACAACTAGTCTTACTAAGATGTACCGTCTTACCCCAGTTCCTAGGTTGTGGAGGTCGCTCTATGTTAGACTTCTTGCATTCGATTAGACTTGAAGCCGACTCAAAAATTATAGTTGGGAACAGGCAAGGCAGAGGCGTTTAGTTTTTGTTGCTATGTAAATAACTAATGTCAGCCAACTCGGTAACAAAAAAAGTCCAAATAAAAGAAACCGCAAACATTACTATCAAACTCAGTTATTTACTATCCGAACAAAAAACATAAAACTACAACCTAATGAAGATAAAATGACGCAAGCGCAACAAAACTGTCTCAAGTTCAGCGCAGACGCAATAAAATAACATAACGATGTTTGCGTTGTTCTTTTTATGAGAAAACCATTCAGTCATAGTTCGAATGAATGGAATTCCTTGTTCTTTTTTTGAACATAAAACCGTTAGGAATTTAATGTTGTATAGTGAGATTTGAATCAGTATTGTGATGCGGTACGTTGTCAAGGTCGTGGCGTGAATGCGTGATGCGCAGGAGTTTTATGAATGGCTAACCTTACAGTATGACTAGACTAGGTAGGATTAATAGAATTAAAAAAAAACATTTTTTATTAAAGAAAGTTGTTAATTACAAATCGATCCAGAAACTTCTAGATCGATTCGTTAAATCTATAATTGAACTGGTTTCTGCTACTTTTGCGGTAAATTGCGACTTAGAGTTACACCATTTTTGATAGCATCAATTAAAATACTTATATTTAACAACCGCTGTAAGTATTGATTACTGTAGTGAAATTGTGCTACATACATTATTTATGTTAGGCGCTGGATTATACTGCTATTGCATCAAGTAATATTATAATATTGCACGCATATTACATGCAATCAAGTTTTATCCTACTAACAATACTATAAATGTGAAAGATTGTGAAGATGTGATGTTTGTTACTCATTCACACAAAAACGGCTAAACGGATTTGGATGAAATTTGGCACACAGATAGATTATAACCTAGATTAACACATATAATACTTTTTATCAAGGTAGTACGTTCCCGTGGAATAATTTACAACCTCCACGCAGCCGAAGCCGCGGGCGGAAGCTAGTGTGTATTATAATCATAAATTAATTAAATAGTTATTTGGCTAACTTAGCCGGGATTGACAGATTAATTGCGCAACACATCATCAATCAGAGTCTGAATCATATTGAAGCATATTGATAATTCATCACCATCATCATTCTCTGCCCTTGTCCCAATTTGTTTGTGGTCGGCGATAACATGTCTTTTTCTTCCTCACTTCTCTATTAGTCGTCATCTCCGTAGTCACACCCTTTCTAACCGTATCATCATTCGCACAGTCCATCCATCGTTTGTTTGGTCTCCTCCTACTCTTATAGCCATCGACATTCATACTCAAAACTTTCTTCACGACATTTTCCTCATTCCTCGGTATCACATGCCCATACCATGACAATAGATTTCCTCACAACTTTTCAGTTACTAGTGCCACTTTCAGACTTCCTCTTATGTACTCATTTCTTATTGTATCCATTCGAATAACACCAGACATCCCTCGTAACATTCCCATCTCAGCTGCATGCAATTGCCTCAATTCATTACTTCATATCTTCGAAAAATGTCGTCTGCTCAACAACGTAAATAACGCAATGAATGTTCGTGAACTGTCAAAATGAAAGCTGTTTCTACTGTTAGTGTGTTACCCAATTACCCTTCAACTGATCTATTCTTTGTAAATCTCACTATGAGAACGTAGGTACGTGAATAAAGCTTGAGATGTGGTGTCATGCCACCTGGGCCTAAATTCTCTGTGACCATTTAACGATTCCTTACTCGTAACCACGTCAATCACACACGAAATCTGCTATCTTGGAACATACAGATTATGACATTTCGATTCCTTACCGTTACATTAGCTTCTAAAAAACACGATATTGACATAGTTTGAACGTAATAAGATTCCGCGGGGAATCATTAGGTATAACCATACAGAATTGGGGCCCTGATGACACTATTGTTTGTTGACAAGACAACTGACAGTCATTGCGATACGTATTGTGGTTATTCTCAACTAATATGACGAGAAAATTATTCGAAACACAAAGTCAACCACAAATAGTTAACAGCTGTGACAGCTGGAACCCAAAAGCAACCTTACTCCACATCCGGACGTAATAAAATCGCGGCGGTATTTTATTTCGCACTGGATTTTCAACTCTCGGTTTTGAACCGAGCATTCAGAATCCAACAGAGTGCAACGCGAGTGAGTCTCAGCACGTCGATAAAACACAGTGTTCGATTTTCAACTCTCGGCGCTAAGCAGAGCGGTGAAGATCCATGCAGTGCGCGAAAAACTCCCGCCGCGATTTTATTACGTCCTTGGAAACGTAGGCGTGGGTTATTGTAATGAGAAGAATCAGCAATATCTTTCAAAATGGTTCAGATTCTGATTGTATTACGCATTTAGTGTGTTACCCAATTGGAATCTAAAAAAAAAATGCTGCCAAAAAGAGCATTTTGCGTCATCTTCTTCGTCGTTCCCTCAATATTAAGGATCGCGACCACATACGATCCGACTCCAAGTTATTTGGTCTTTTGCAGCGTCGCTCACTCGGTACATGGGCTATCATCTTGCCGTTGCTCTGCCTTGAGCGCATTTCCTTCCACCCGGCCCAGTGTAATAAGCTGAGGGCACGCTCCTGGCATGTTGTAGATAGCCGCTTGGTGATGTTGAGTTCCTCTAGTATAGATTCATTCGTTCTCATAGCGGTCCATGGTATACGAAGTAGCCTCCGCCAATATCTCGAAAGCATCGGTCTTACTGCTTTTGCAATTTTTTTCGTGAAAACGTCTTTTCGCTCGGTGTACTGGTAGTAAGTTCAATATATTCGTATCTGACCGACAAAACATGTAAGATTTCAACCGCTAATAACTACGAGAGATTTAGTGCTAGAGTAACGGTTGAGCATTCAAAAGATAGGTCGTTTATTACATAACAATTTTTGATCACGAGATGATTCGTATATGATGTCACATTGCTCTATTTTTGTCATAGGAGGAGGAAATTAGCTGATGATGAACAACACAGCTTTTCCTACCATATTATGTTTGTCTAGCGATGTGTGACGCAATCAAGGAATCGACGCATCTGTAGATGTAGCGGCGTTCAATAAATAATCTCATTATATGCGCTTGCGTCATGTTCCTTATGTAATAATTAGGGAAGTTGTAATTAGCTTCCAATCTGGCGTGTTTATGACTGTTTCCGATAATGTACATAACATTATGCTTTGTTTCCCTGAAAGGTGAAGCAGAGCTGTATCTATAGTACTCCCACATTTCGCCAGTTATGTTTAAGTCCCATGTGATAGGGGATGGGGCCATCAACTGGGCACAAAGTTAGACTGCGAGCTGCTATTGGAAATTTCCAGATAGAAAAACACAATAACAGCGACTTATAAACTGTACGTCACAGGTTCGAACCCAGACAGGCTCTATACTTTGTGAAAATCTACTGCTCACAAAACGACGTCGCTTGAAACCCACTGGGGCTCTGTGTCGTATAGGGTCGTAGCGTAACATTATGCTGAGCGACGGCCGTTTTGCGTGGATGTGACGCATATGTTTCCTCAACTTCTTCTTTTTTGTGTTCTTTTCTTTCTTCTTCTAAAAGTTATCTACTTAGTACAAGTTGAATTCTGTCTCGTAACTTAGACTCCAAGTGGTAGTTGCTAATGAACATCTCAAGTTACTCAACGGGCCGAACAAGATTCCTAGAGGTGACAACTTTGCATTATCTTCATGGCATGTAATAAATCCAACTGCTTAATAGTAGTGCTAATTATTATGTAATTCATTATCGTTTTTATCAATGTGCAAATAAGTCTGACAACTAGTCTTACCAAAGGATATTCGTTATCCAGCTGTAACTGGGTTGTGGAGCTGGTCAGATAAGCAGGCAGTTGCACATGCGCGTACATGCTGGTATTCCACTGCATCCCGTTACATTGGAAGCCGGCTCCAAACACAAACAGGCGAGGCAGATCACGCTGTAAATAGAGTTCATTATTACATGAATTGATAACCCCATATTGACATTACAACTGTAATGTCGGCAAAAAATATACAGACACCAGCACATCAACCACAATCTGTCAAATTTCTTTAGTATATTTTCATCTTTATCGCTAAAGTATAAGGTTCAAAGTTGATTGAGAAAATTTGACAGCAAAACGAGTATCTAAAGGATCGTAACTGGTGATGTTTTGTAGTTTTTGCCAGCACCCATAGATAGAAGCCGCGAGTTTATGTATGATTGTACCTTTTTAAATGAATACAAGCTCACCAATTTGTCATTAAAGTTGGTAAAAGGTTACATACCCACTAGGTAATAAGAAAGTACTTATCCACTTATATAACAAGAAGTAAATACGTAATTTTGTTACCATACAAACAAACATGTATATGTTCTCAATCTGATTGTATAATACATACTTAAAAGCTCATAAAAAGGAGAATTTTTAATACATAAGTATTAATAAGCACTTATACGGAAAAAAGTGGTGAACTGCCTATGTAATGCCGCTTCTGATTACAAAGGTCGAATTATTCGACTCTTGAGTCGAACGAAATACGTAATGATATCCGGGTATGCTGAATATTCCAGATGTGGCTAATAGTATGAATTATGAAATTAGTTTGTTCAGAATTGTTTACTGAATCGATTTTTGCCATTTTCAATAAAGGTATTTTTTGAGCCCAAAATTTATTAAATCTTCGTAAATTACAGTCGTAATTAGAGCAGTGGTGGCGCAGTGGTAACGGCCGCGACTTACTCAAATCTTTCTTGACGACATCCAAAAATAGATAACACGATACCCGATACACGATATCCTCAAAATAGTAAACAGAAGTACATATATAAATTCCAATTTTCTCAATACACTTCCCGATTCTAGGATCGAACCATGAACCGTAAAGGTTGATCACTGTGACACACATACATACGTAGGCAGGAACTATAGGACGCCACCTGCTACGATCATCACACAGTTCTTTCACCGTTTACGTTCATACATTTAGTCATACACACACGCCGATTGCGAGTACTACGCACCTGACTTTTCTGAAGAACATCATACCAATAACGTCACTATATTGTATTCCTAGGGCACCCCATCCTGGAGTTTCCTCTCACATCTGAGAGTCTACTCACTAAGCACAAAATCCGTAATTTCGGTCGAAGTTACGGACGTTTCCTACTCCGTATCACTTACGGACTTATGATTAGTTTGGGGCCCAAACTAAAAATGAATTACTACACGATTTGACAGCTGTCCCTACTCCCTATATGGTTTTACCCGTCCAAAAAGCTAATTAATCAGCTGTAGGAGTCACTTCGAAGTTTCGAAATATTTTCGTTGACGGAGTTAGAGAGTAGCCCCCGTAGCCCCCTGCTTTGTATATACCTTTTGTTAGCCCTCCATTTAACCTCTCAACATGACCAAACCATCTAAGGATATTCTTTAATTTTTTTGTCACTGTGACTATTTTTCTAAAATCAATCATTTCTGCCTATCTCCATGGCTGTTCGGCGCGATGTTAGTGCCCAGAACAAGGTGTTTTAACTTAGTATCTGTATCACTTAGCAAGACCGGTTGGTCCAGTGTGGTTACGTAATACTCTTCATGTCTTGGGTGCTCGTAGACTTTCCAAGCATTCCTTGTATTGTAAAACCATTTTTTTTTAAGTTCCTATGAGTTTCTCGTTGGTACCGGCCTCTAATTCCGAGTTGACGGTCGTGAGCTTGAACCCAAGCAAGCACTTTACTCTGTATGTTTAATTTCATCAATACTAATCAAAAAAACGGAAAAGGAAAACATCGCGAAGAAACCGGCATGTCCTAGGATCAAGCATATTATGAAGACATGTGTCATCTACCAATCGACACTATATACGATTTTTCTCTGACTTTGGCCTTGATTTCTTACCTCTCTATCTTTAAAATAAATAATACCAGGTGATTATATTTGTCCCTCTAGTGAAAAAAGATTTTTCTCGTACATAAATCGAAGAAACGATGTCATTTTCATAGTAGGTATAGAAAAATACATATTGTTTTGATTTTTATGATTCTTAACATCACGTTCACTAAGCAGTGTTTACCAACTTCCCATCTGTCCTGTACACAGTTCATTTTAATTCTAATTGACATCGGAGCACCCCTGCTTACACCTCGATCAATAATGGTTGCGGATACGACTGTACAAGTTATAACTATATGTGAATTCTAGCTCGCCGTCCCCCTATCAAACAGAGGGTTGAGCGAGACGCGAATGATTGAAATCGTACAGGTATTTCAATTAACATTAATTGTGGTTTCATACTTTCTGGATACATGTATGATAGATACCATAGTTTTCTTAATTGAAATACCTGAACAATCCTGCTAATATTATCAATGTGAAAGTTTCTATGTTTGTTACTCAACCACGCAAAAATAGCCGAACGGAATTGGAATAGATTTGGCACACAGATAGTTTATAACCTGGAGGATATCTTTTTTCCCCGGGTACGTTCCCGTGGGATAATTTCCGAACTCCACACGGGCGAAGCCGCTGACTAAAGGTAGTCATACATAATTGTTCCAGCATCGCGTGAATGTTGGAATTTAATGAAGGTATTTTGTTTCATCATTAATTCTGTTACGGGCCAAACTTGCAGTTGGAAGGCAAGTTTGAGGCCGAGATCTAGACTCTAATTACACTCATTTCCCGTCTCTGTAAGTATACCTTGCACTGTCTAGTAGGTCGACAGTTGTTGTGACTTGTGCGGCAGTTAAAGAAACAATGCTTAGACAAAGCACAGTCACCAATAGAGATAATAGTTACCAGCGTCGTCGGATATAGTTGAAGTTTAGTAAAAAATCGATGGATGAATGAAATTTAAATTGATAAATGAACTGTTTGTATTCTATTATTTTGAAGAAAATCTTGAAAATATTGGACAGGACAAACTTATTAATTTATTGTATTGTCATCGGTCCTTGATAACTGTGCTAAATTCCAAGTGAATCTGACGTTTTGAGGGGGGTGAAAATCGCGTTCAAAGATCCCGTACATAAATAGATAGATAGATACTGGTGAAGCTACTAAAAACGTGTTAACAAAGTAGTTACGTGCAAAAATACAGCCAGTTTTATGAAAATGTGCAGTTATATGGTAGTGTCCGTTAACAAACTAGAATTGTGAACAAGTTACATAGTGTATCTCCTATTTCAAACTCAATTCGTCGCAGCGAATCCTAAAGTAAGTTCGGAATAACACCTTCGTTATTTATAAGCAATAACCACCACAATGCATGCATCTTTGATCTGTCTGTTATTCGTTATCTACAAGCAAATATACAGTGATGTATGGCTTGACCTCGTTGGTGACGCTCGAGAGGTTTACTCTTACGGTAGTTATTCAAGAGTTCCATTATCTATAATCCAGGTCTATCTGGCCAGCTCAATGGTACTCAATTATTTTGATAACTTTGGAATACATATATAATCAGCCTATATTATTCCCACTGCTGGGACATAGGCCTCCTCTCTTCGAGAGGAAGTGGGCCGTAAGCCACCACGCGGGCCCATGTACTGCGGGTTGATAAATGTCACATGTCTTCAATTTTTGGTTCGCGGACATGCTGGTTTCCTCACGCATAATTCCTTCCTCGTTTTGAGAGCAGTGGTGACGAAATTATTTACACAAACTAAAGCGCCTATCTGGGTTTCAACCTGCGACCTACAATACCTAATACATACATTTGCGAAAATTCAAACTAAGACCATTTGATTTGATTAAATATTCAAGTATTCCGTTATCCAACACATCTTTTTTCAAACAGCGATTCCTAATGAACCGCCATAGTAGTTATTGCTTTATATAAAAATGAATATTGTTATGTTCTAGTCAAAACAAATTAAGGTGTCTAGATAATTTTACAAAGTTTGGAGTTGGCATAAACGGTAAAAGTAACGTGTTTGATTGACCGCCGAGAATTAAACTTTGCTGACAAAAAATGCGAGGACAAGCGATCGTAATGTTTTGGCTTAATAGTCCACTCGCACGTTTTATTTGTGGGCGAATCGACAACTACAGAAATAGGCAATAGTAGGTGTAGTAGGCAAATGGCCAGTTTTGAGTTTTTTGAATGAATGAATGAATGAAATTCACCGATCCCGAGAGATTGCAATAAAATTAAGAAAAACGTATACTAGCGCACAATGCATGCATTGATTAAACCATATTTAAAGTGTAGATTCGCCCGTTTCGAGCAAGTATATTCGTGCTAATCGACTGCTGTTTTTGGTATATTATAAAACGTGCCCGGATTACAGCCCTCTCCCTCTCACAGAGAGGAGGCTTGAGTCCTGGCTGTGAACACTAAGCTGATAATTACGTGCCCTGTGACAACCGATTTCCACACAACCATTCAGTTAACATTTCATTGATCTGATAAGCTTAGATCATTAGCTCATCAATGGGTGATTGCAGCACTCTGTGATGTTTCTATACTCGTAATTTCGACTGTCGTAATTTTCCTAATTATTATTATAAATTGGCTCACCACTTGCCAACCTACATTACAAATTATAATGTTCTCATTTATCTTGAGTATAAGTTGCGTACCGTAACTTTATCTACGCTAACTTGACGGTCGACTAAAGCCTTATGATTATTTCAGTTATGATCTAATGAATGAGCTACTTTTTATATATCTTTAAAGAAATGAGCTCATTCATTACACAATAATTCAATTGATCTTCCATGTTGCGCATTAAAACTCATGGAAATGCAGTATTTTAACTGTAAAACTACGTCTTTTAAATGAACTAAATAAGCGAAATCTTTCTAATTCGTATATGGCCTTTTATGTCGATATTACAACAGTATTTATAAATAAACTTCGTATCAGGGTGGCTAGGAGAGGCGACGCGCAAACTAAAACCATGAATTTAGTACACAGCTTTTATTACTCCTTGTAGTTCTAGATTATGAATTATTATCAATAATAAAAAATAAAATATGTAAGGATTGGCGTTCTGTAGTTTCAGTCTAACTCCATAGGAAGAAGGCGTGAGCATATGTAGGTATGTTTGTAAAATAAATTTCAAAGTAATGCAATATATAACGCAACTACTTAACTGCACTAGATATTAATTAAATGAATATTACTAAATTCAGTAAAAATATGTGGAACAGCTAATTTTCATGATAAAACAATCGTCAAACAGAGCTTAATAAAATATTTTTACTGTTTATTTTTACAAATTTATTTACGCAAACTTTCCTCGTGAAGTTTGCGTACTACACAAATGACAATAACGCACCAAGTAAAGAGGTGGATTTGGAGTATTTTCTCATAATCAGTTAAGTTTTGACAAAAATTGCATAAATGACGTTATTGCACCGTAGGTGCGATATATTTACTTGGGAGAATATAATTTATTAGCATCTGTAGCCGAACTAGGACGAGTACTGCATCTCAGCATCATCAGCGCCAGAGACATGCAATTGGATGAAAGAACTTAAATAAAATAATTAAAACTAAAACAACATTTTTTTTTACAAAAACGAAAGTGTGCCTTACTTTAAGATATTGGCAACAATGTGACTTGAACTTAAGTACGTACTTAAACGTTTTAAGTTACGTGGTAAGTACCGTGCTTGAAAAAATACCAAAGCAGAAGTGTGTGGTAACTAAACTGTTTTTTCAGTTCAGTTAAATTTTGTATATCTTCAGACTCCCGAAACTTCTTTAGAAGCCAGAAAAATATGTCCATTGTTTATTTTGCAAGTTTCAGGGTTCTTTTGCAACCCGTTGCGTAGATACTACTCTGGTATTTAGAAAGTTGCGAAAGTAAATAATTTTATTGGCGTCAGTCAATACATGACGAAAAGAAAACAAAAAAAGCAGTTCGAGGAAAATATTTTGATTCTCTATTGTTTCAAACTTGTATTTGACGCACTTGGCTTGCGTAAAACCGATAAACTTGTTACTATCCAAACTTGTCAGCAATTAATACCAAAGAAATTTACAAATCAATTGCCCTTTTCAATATATTTACAAGTGTTTTCTGCTGGGGAGTTTGTTGCGCCACTTCTTTCCAGCTAAAGCATTAGGAAGTGGTGAAGGGCAGGCGTTTTGGGGGACTCTCTTATGTAATTTCTGACGTTCACAAAGTGCTTACTCTCAGCGTAGGTACTTTGAATTTGACTATTGATTTTGTTTTCAATGTTGTGTAATTTAAACAGGGTGGCAAAGACATCAACGCGCAAACTGTTACCATGGGTACCAATCAGTACATTCTGAACCATGCGTTGAAATTTTTCGTCGGTTATTTTAAATCAAATCATCTGCTCGAGACATTTTGACCGCTAGATATTAGACTTTTCCATGATACTGCTGATTTTTTTGTGATAACCGGAGAAAAAATTGTACGGGTCTAGAATCATGTGCTATATTCATGGTTACAGTTTTCGTTTCGTAGATGTCTCTGCCACCTTGTATACTGCGAATTGAATACGCTCGCTCCTTTTCAAATGGGACTTAATAGCGTTCATCCCACACGGGCTGGAAACAGCGCATTTATAGCGGTTTTTCGTGTTTAAAAAAAAAAATACAAACAAAAATAAAAATAAATTTCAGCCAAGCACTTGATCGTTGGTATTTACAAGTTTGTATGCAATTTTTTTACAGTTATTTTGGTATTTACTTATAAAAATCGACATAACGTCAATTATTTTCAATTTGCATTATTTAGTAAGATTAAATGATTTTTATTAAAGAGTAAATGTTAAAAATAATTATAAATACTTATGTTTGTATTTAATTAAATAATCACGAAAAACTAGGTACTATAAATGCGTTGTTGCCAGCCCGCGTGGGATGAACGCTCTTAAACATAGCCGGCGTAATCTGGCTGTACTATAGGCACAGCTCGGCTCAACCGTACGGGGTACTTTTATAACATACTGAAAGTAATATTCAGAATCGCAGACAAAGAGTTTCGTAAAAAAACCTTAGATGGGAACTAAAAATATAGACCATAGCCCTGGAATTTTGTAGAAAAATAAACGTTTTTTGTTTTTTTGGTTGGGAAATCATCAAATAACTTCTCCCGCTCTGAGTGGAGCGGAAGGGCGTGTCAGACTTTTACTGACTAAAACCCACCCGTGTTCCTTCAGTGGCCTGTGTGCCAGGGACCGCGGTATTTATTTGCTAAATGCACAATGTACACAACCATATTTATAAGCTAGGCTTAAAACTAGTGAGTACATGACCCTGTTAGGGCGCAGCAAGATAACTTAAAACTAACTTAAGTACATATTACTATGAGACCTAATATGACGTAGATCAGGGACTTCCACACTTAAAATATTATACTAATTAAACTTATATCTAACTTTATACATAAAAAACAATATATATTATAATTAACAGTATCTCTTTCGAACAACCCGCACCCCTGGCAGGCATCGGCCCTTGCGGACACCACCAGTTGGTGTTGACATCTCTTTGAGGCGCCCGTGGAACACAACGCGCCGTCGACCCGGGCTTGGTCCTTACCGTACAGCGAGCTACCCATTACTCGCTGTTCGCAAGCCCGCGCCTACGGTGGCTGGGAATCAGCCTGGGATTCCCGACGCCCAGGGCGTCTCCTGCGGCGACAAGGGTCGTGAGGGCGCATAAACTGTCTTTCCTTCACGTGCGCCGCCTCCCTCTTCGCGATCATTACTGCTTCGCAGAAGTAGGTACCGGCTACCCATGCACTCTCGCTCCCTACCATGGCCTGGACCAGGGGGGCTACTCCCTTAGCACGAAGTCCGTCGTTTCGGTCGAAGTAACGGGCGTTTCCAACTCCGTATCACTTACGGACAGAAGATTAGTTTGGAGCCCGAACTAAGAATGAATGACAACCCGATTTGACAATTGTCCCTACTCCCGATATGTTTTTGCCCTAACAAAAAAGTTAGATATTTGGCCGTAGGATTCACTAAGAAGTTTCCAACTACTTTCGGACTAGCCCGTATCTTTGTTAAGGGACTTAGAGAGTAGGCCCCACGGCCGGACGCGAGGGATTGCCGCCGCCGATCGCCTCCACAAGGAAAAATAAACATAAGAGAAGACATCATAAGGGGGTTCGCCAGGGTAGCCTGCAAAATCCTTTAGAACGTTTTTTGCAATTCGCAGGTCAGTTTTGTATGTCGATTAAAATATGATTCTCGACGGGAATAAATATGACTTTAGAGAATTATAATCATTAAAATCATCAATTCAACCCTCATAGTTCATATTTAATCCCATTGAATTACTATTTTACGTTTTACGGTCGCGAGTCATATTTTGTTCAATCTGGCCTGACCTGACAACCTGATCTGACCTGAAAATTGAAAAAAAAAACGTAAGTATGTAATAACAAATATGAATATCAGGGACTACCCTCACACACAGTGCCTCTTCACAAAGATTTTACGGAGAATGAGCAGCCAATTAAAATAGAATTAGTTCTCAAGAAAAGAACGCCAACACATGTAGCGCCATCATTAATTTATTTTTATTTATATCGATGTGTATTTCACCGTTTTTCAAGTATCACAAATAGAGTCCTTCGTCGACAAGGGAACCATATTTATTGATTTATAGTTTAGGCAGTCTGCTGGTAGAATTTGCGTAGCGCGAACACCTTATTATTCAAGTCTAGCTGAGCCCGTGGCTTCTTCCGTTTGGATGTTGGATAGTGTCTCACGGGAATCAAAGTAGCCTATATCTTTCACCAGTATCCAACTCCTTGCCAAATTTTATCGAAATCCGTTCAGTGGTTTAGGCGTGAAAAGGTAACATGCAGACACTCTACTTTGTTTGTTTTAATTTGACTATGTTACTCCTTATAAAATCAGCTAGCTGAAAACCAGTGAAAGTTCCGTCAAATCTGGTCCAGCTATTTCGGAGATTAGCGGAAAGAAACATATACAGACAGAAAAAAAAATAGTTTTTTTGCTAAAAGTACCGCACACTTTCATCATCACCTGCCTAGTCTTTTCCGTACTATGGATTTTACCAACTGGATGCAGCAGTACCAGTATTGTACATGAAGCGATTGCCTATCTGACTTCCACTACCCAGTTACTGGGTAATACCATACCCCATGGTAAGCCATCATTTTTATTAATATTTTCCCTTGTAAAGGTCGAAACTTCGAAAGCCTTTTTTAAAACGGTATTATATTAAATTGCGTGTCGGGTAGTGTATCCAATTAGTGGATGTTATCAAAATATTTTCACAGACGAATTTATTTATGTTGCAAACATAATTATTCGCTGCAGCCAACTTTGAAATTGTTAAAATTACAATTAGGTATTATGTTGGACCGCAATTAACCGTGTTTCCATACCGTGTCCGTAACTTGAGTGAGAGATCGGTACTTGTTACGCAACCTGTCTTGTTACTCATATGAATGTAATGTTGTTTTGATTCGGTTGCTGATCTTATGGGAGCATTTTTTGCGTGGTTTTATGGCTTTATATAATTGGTATCTCCAACTAAGGATATCAAGAGATATATATTAAGGATATTATCAAGGGATATTAAGAGTATGTTTGGCACAGTTAATATTTATATGGAGAAGGAACGCAGAAAGCTAATATTTTTGATAACAGTTGATTAAAATTTTAATGAATTATGGTCGAACTTCGACCACTAGTGCAATATAAATCACAATATTTAATATAAAAGTTCTTAAACATGTGCTCCTTCGATTACTGCTTTATGCTACATTATGCTTGCCATCTTAAATACTTTTACCAATAAAATTGTGGTTCTTATAGTAATTTTATTCAAAGTTCATCATCTTCACATAATAAATAATTAATGTATGTATACAAATATTGTAAAAGTTTAAAAGAGTAACTGTGAAGTTTCTCACCCATGCTTCTCCATACAAAACTACATTTTGGAAGCGGCAACAAGAATCGGTTCTATTCTACTGTAAATTTTGACGTTCAAAAGTGCTTATTTAAAATAAGTTATTTGTTTTTTACTCTTTTACTACCTCCATTGCCATAAAAAACACGACTGTCTGCCAAAGATAAAATTGTAAACTATCCGTCCACAGTTACCCAAAACAGCAACCCTATTGTAATGAAAATAAAGACCACTGTGATATTGACAGACTTTTTAGCGGCAGTAACCCAAAACCAACCTTATTTTAACGAAAACAAAGATCACTTAATTCTGATAGTGACGCAAAATCAGAGAAAATCAGTGTGCACGGAATGTACCACGGAAAATCCAAGAACTGACCACATACGTCATCAAAAGCCATGACAGTTACAGCATCATTCGATTACATATGGCTAAACCCAGCACATTTGCGTGGTTTACATCAGACATACAAAGTCGTCGCACCCTAATTACTCGTTGCATCACCGACAACTTGTGCGTTTCCCCTGTATTATCCACTTTGCGTCGAGTATAGGGAAAGCGCACCATTCGTATACATAGGACACAGTTCGCGCGTGCCATTGCTTAATCTGCCGCATCGTGAATTGATTTCTAGATTTAAGTTGCTACGAGGTTTTTTTGTTGAATTTTATGCGTACCGTGTGTAGAGGGTTTTACTTGTATGGAATTTAATTCCGGTGTTTATTTGGATTGGAATAGAAACGAAGTGTTTTTGGAATTGGAATGTTTGATTTCTATTTAATTGGTGGGGTCCGTAAGGGCCGATGCCTGCCAAGGGTGCGGGTTGTTCGAAAGAGATACCGCGGCCCCTGGCACACAGGCAACTGAGGGAACATAGGTAGGTTTTAGTCAGTAAAAGTCTAACACGCCCTCCTGCTCCACCCAGAGCGGGAGAAGTTATTTGATGATTTCCCATAAAAAAAAACAAATAAACCCGTCGCGCGGCTAATTAGCAGACGTTAATAGTGATTATATTGTTATCGGAACACATGGTGTGCGGTTGACATGCGAAGAGTTAATTATGATTATGTAGGGCGTTTATTCTCTAGCTCTACTTCCGAGGATACTGGTATCCCAGCAGAAATTATATATAAATAAAAATAAAAAAGCCTTATAGTTCTCTTAATTTAGGTATAATATTTAACTATAGTTCTTTATTGATTACATTATTTTAATTTGAAAACCCCTGAGGCGAAGGCCTCCTCCAGAGGCTGATTATAAGACGCGTTTATTTATGATTATGAGGCTTTGTCCAATTAAAAAAAAAATCGAAAGCCCGCGGTTTTCATTTTGACAGTTCAACTGAGCAGACAAATTATTCGAACGTTTGAAGCAATAATAGCAACGGATTAGCAATAGCCTAGTGTGTTACGAAATTAGGGTAGGGTAGAGAGACATAGGAAAAAATAAATACTTCTGTAGGCAACTGCATGGCATTAATTTAATATTTTCTGATCATGAATCACCGATAAGGCCAGTAGCGGATTTAGTTTTGATGGCGCCATATGCCCAAAACGATATGGCACCCTTTTTCTTGGGTAAAAATAAAAATACTTTTAAAAATCTTTTTGTTCGTTATTTCGGATTTTAGTACTTTCCTGATAAATTATTTCAAAGAAATTCTACGCTTGAAATGGTTCTATGTTTAGATTGTAAGAGCGTAAGAAAATAAACTTTAAAATTTGGTCTCACAGTTTACAGAAAACCCAAACGATTTTTAATTTTAGTCGATTTAAAATTTTTGGCGCTCCTCAAAATTTTCCGCCCTAGGCGGGGCCTCACGGGCCTTAGACTAGATCCGCTACTGGATAAGGCAATTCCTAATATGGCAAGCTTTTCAATGTTCCTCATCAAGGTGGTGTATTAGACCACGTTCGCAAGAACGTAAAAATGTCTCAGCGGGAATTTATCGCGTACTAAATTTTCAACTTTGAGTGTTGAACCGAACATTGAGAATCCAACAGAATGCATCACAACGTGTCGAAAAAACACACTATTTAATTTTCAACTCTTGGTACTTAACAGAGCGTTGAAGATCCACTGCGCAAAAAAATCCCGCTGCAACATTTTTACGTTCGAGCAAACGTGGATGGCTGTTTGAAGGCTTCGAGTCTTCAAACAGGGCGACGCGACACTTTTAGAGAAATTGTTCTACGAGAGTCCGCGCCTGTTTGTAGAAGCCTTAATTCTAAAGGAATGTGTAGTCTTCTCATTAGCTTGCAGGACCAGGTGCATCGTGATATAACAGATAAAACTACGTTTTACAATTTAATTGGAATTCTATTTACACACTACTGCTTGTCATCATTGTGCGTTAAGGTAATGGGTACTGTGGTTTCAACACATATTTACCGAGGCACTGCGGAGTATTTTGGGAATTTTAACTTTATTAACACCCAAAATAAGAACGACATTAAGTTGAATAGACTAGAGCTAGGTTCTGCTAAAATTGAGGTCTTGGTCGGCCAAAGTGTTATTGGGATTTCCCATCATGAATTGCTCAGTAGCCGACCGGAGTTTGGACTAATGCCCGATTGATGGCAAAAGGTTCGCCCCTTCGTACACGAGAGTTAAGCATAACTGGTAAAATGTGGCTGTTCTAAAAGTACACCTCTGCCTATCCTAACTTCCGCTTACCACTTTAATGAACAATAAACGTCACTTCTTGTTTACCGACAAATGCGTGTACCTACTGACTTGACCGGACCAGTCAATCAGTGTGGTTATTTCTTCAAAAGACCATAGGAATTCACATGATCAGAGCAAGTTAAGGGCTTTAAAGGAGACTGTGACCTCTGAGTTTGTTTCGCCAATTTTTTTCAGAGTAGTCAGATAGGAAACGCCAACCTCATCGATGAGTGATGAGTAAAACCCCTACATACCTTCAGACTTTCGGGCTTCTGTCGACCCGTAATGACTGCGTGCTTTCCTGGCCACTTGGGGTCTTGTTATGTAAAGATGGTCACCCATCAACAGACTAATCGCGTCAAGTGCAGCTTAACCTGATTTATTGATCCTTGTGTCTGTTTTTACTTAGCCAGAACCTCCCTTGTACAAACTTACTTACAGAAATAAAATAATTTATGATTTACCATTGACTAAATGTTAAGAACATCGCCCTTAATGACAAAACTATAACCAGCTCTCCCTTCCACAGTCACAAACACGTCACCATCCACGTGCCCTACAAGGTCCACACGATTCACCACCACCACGTGTCGAAGGTCCACGTCCCAGTGCACGTGCCCGTCGTCAAAGAGGTCCAGGTCATTAAGGAAGTGCCCGTGATCCAGCACGTGCCGGTACCGGTGTACAAGCACGTGCCCGTGCCCGTGGTGAAGCACGTCGAGGTCGAGAAGAAGGTCTACGTGCCTGTTCATGAGGAGCACCACGGATGGGAGAGCGAGTCGTTGTCGCATGGCTGGCACTGATAAGAACACCATAGTATTATTGTTTAGGTTAGTAAATATTATTTTATATTTTTTGTAAACTCAAGGTACCTACCCCATTGCTGGGCAAGGGTCGCACATGATTCTAGACAACGTGGAAATTATTCGATCGACTTCCGGAAAAACACTACAAAGTGAAAAATATCTTTAATTTCGGAAGTCGGTGACTTAGGATATGTATTTAAATTTTTTGTCACCGCCTTCCGAAATGAAAGTATTTTTTTTTACTTTGTATTGTTTTTTCGGAGGTCGGTTGTTTTTTTTTTTTGTAAAAGTTATTATTTTTCACATTTTCGTTATAGTACCTACTCCACACCAATTCGAAATTTCATCATCCTTGGGGTCAAAACAATGCATATTTATGCGATAGCAGCAATCGCGGTTGATTTGCTGTCGTTTTTGGAAGATTTCCGTTGTCTGTCTCCGAAACGCATAATCAGATCGATATGAAATTTGAATGGGACCATTTCGGAACATGAATTGATAACCTCCTTATTTTTGAAGTCGGTTAAAAATGAAAATGCTGTTTCATAGGAAAGTGCAAAACCTACAAAATATTGAGGGATATAGATATTGTTTAAGTATTTTTTATTTTTGCTTCACATTTTCTACGCTCACAATAAAGTGATCTTAACGAATTCTTTATTTTGTCATCAGGTTACCTAGGATAAGAGCCACACATCGTATCAAACAAGCGCTATCGGAAGTTTACGAAGTCATCCGAACTGCCCCGATGTTTACCGAAGCAACCAAACATCACAAATGTTTGGTGGAATAAATAAGAAAAAATATGCTCAGCATACGTTGCTATACGTGACGTCAAGACCTAATTCTGGACGACAAAGATTTAGGAGGCTATTATTTGAATTTTATTCTGAAATCGTTCAAGCAAGAGGGTTTTGTATGCACTGTTTTGTGTGCACATACACACATAATTTACATAATCAGCCTCTAATGTTCCCACTACTGGGACACAGGCCTCCTCTCGATGAGAGGGACTAGGCGGTAATCCACCACGATGTCCACGATGTCACATGTCTTCGAACTTTTGGTTCTAGGACATGCCGGTTTCCTTACGATGTTTTCCTTCACCGCATTGACTGGTTTTGTATGTATACTTGTGCAATTCGAACCAAACCAACCGATACCAGGATTTATCGTCCCACTGCAGGACAAATTCTTTTTCTCAAACAGAGAAGGCACGAGCATTGATCACCACGTTAACTCAAGACCGGTTGGCGGATTTGCTAGAGCAATGCAATATAAAATAATAAAAAAATAAGTCAGATCATAATATCGACAAAGGGCTGATTGTTCAATAGTCAGATATTTTTTATCTGAAGAATAAATCCGACAGTCTGGCATATTTTTCAAACTGATAAATTTATTCCTCAGATAAAGTTATTTGACTTTTGAAAAATCAGACCATAATCCGGTAATTTTTGATTTTATAAAGTCATGAAAATTTAAAAAATACTTACTAATTGCCACATAACAACGTATGCTGAGTAACAACTACATTTTAAACATAAATAGTTTAAAAAACCGTTATCTGTATTCTTGTTTTGAATTGTATTTTTTTTTGTAATTAGGCAACGGTATTTACTATAAACCGCCTTGCTTAAATAACAACTAAAATTCTTGTAGAATATAGTAAGAAAAAGTATTAAAAGATATTCTTGGAAGTATGTATCCCACATATAATACACAAACTGAAAGATGAATAAACATTTTAGCAGACAGCCAGATCAATCTGAATTTGTAATTATAATAGTTACCATAGATGTGATCCATGTTATAATTAAGAACCAAAGAGAATAAAAATGATGTGTTTATAGTTTTTTACATAAAGGTTTGTTTTATTTGTATCATCATTAGCTTACAGCAGTCCACTGCATCCCATTTCTTCCCGTGGGTGTCGTAGAAGGCGACTAAGGGACTTACTAGAGAATGGGCAGCAGCGTTCTCTATGCATTTTACCACCATACTGCGATCGCCAACCCGCCTGCCAAGCGTGGCGATTATGCCAAAACCCCCCTTTTGGAGGAGGCCTATGTCCAGCAGTGGCCGTCTTTCGGCTGAAATGATGATGATGATGAGTCCATTGCTGGACATAGGCCGTTACATTTTTTTTTTTGCGAAAAGGTAAAGAAAACAAATCTTTTTAATTGAAATTAAACCTACTGCATTTAAAATATCGACGACATTGGCAGACTGATCAAAATGATCTATCTATCAATCAATCAATCAATTCAGCCTATCGCAGTCCGCTGCATTGGCCTCATTTGGCTGCGCCACAACACTCAATCGTCCGTCTTCCGCATCCAGTATGCCAGCCACCTTTTTAAGGTCGTCGGTCCATCCAGCTGGGGGGCGTCCTACACTACGCTTGCCGATACGCGGTCTCCACTCCAGGTTACGTAGTAACTATTCAGTAATCTGTGCTCCAGGACTCGTCTGCTCCACCGGTCATCGGTCCTTCGACAAACACTGTCACTGCAGCTTGCTTACTCTGCAAGCTATTACGGTAACTACGGTTCTTTTCCGGATAATTTCATTTCTGATTTTATCCTTCAAAGAAACTCCGAGCATACCCCACTCTGTAGCGCGCTGAGCGACCTTGAATTTCTGGACGATATGACCACAAATGGTCACCCATCCATGGATAACCGCGGCTAGCGTAGCTTAACCTGATCGATGGACCCTTTCAGATGTCATTACTTATCCAAAAGGCCCTCGATTGTATGTACATGTGATTAAGGAAAAAAAACACTATAGGTACTCATTATAGTCACTTTAGTTACATTAGGCTAGATTAGCTGTACAAACAAAGGCTAGCTTCTTTTACGCAACACAACACTTTTAATCCTTACATAGCCTGTTGAGTAGTACACAGGGTTCAAATTAAATTAGATAGCAAAACTCTCCACATGTCATCAGCATCGCTATCTAAACACGATTAAATAAAATAAAAAAAGATTGAATGATTTTCTTAGGGGTCATCGAGCGCTGGTAGTGTAGTTACTTGAGTTGGGAAAATAATGTTTTATCTTGTTTCGATTTCGTTACCAATTACGTCTGCGAATTTTAGCCAAATAAACTGAACTTTAAACTTATATTTCAAGTGATATCGTAATTGCGGTCGATGCATCCCCAAACAAATCATCAAATTAAATTCTCTTTCGTTTAATCATTTTTAGATATCGATCACGTCAGCGCGGTCTCCTTAGCTAATTTAAATTTACCCTGTATCTTCAACATTTCTATACAAGGTAAGCAAAGGAACAATGACTCAACTGCCTTCCGTACGACAGGAAAATCCCGACTAAAATGAATTTAAAACCCAATGAGAAAAGAGTGGAAATCTCATTTCGCCCCCTCATTGTACGTTCTGACTGCGAAGCACATTAACTCGTAGGAGGTGAACGCAGCTACACTGGTCAGCTGTGCCTTGTAGACCGTCACTGCCCACCCCCTGTACAGTCCGAGGAAGCCGTCTATCTGGTACGCGCGTACCAGGCATTCGAGCAATCTTTGACATCTTATTAGTTTTTGCGCTTGACTTGGTGTTTTGTACTTCATATCCGTCCTGTGGGTCTGGAACAATGCATTGTTTTGTAAATCGATGAGGAACAATATTGTAAAACTGATACACAAATAAAATCCAAACACAAATAAAAGCAACAAAAAAAAGGAACTGTCTTCCAAAACAATACTAAAATAATTTAATTTCGGAAGTCGGTGTCTTCAGCTCTGTATTTTAGTCGCTTTACCACCGACTTCCGAAATTAAAGTATTAAAACAAAAGTGTTTTTTATTCGGTAGTTTTTTTTTGTAGTAAAAAGATTTTTATTTTTGACTCTTTAGAAAAGCTACTATTTCTTCTTAGTTATTTTGCCTACCTACTCCACGCCTATTCGTATACCACTACTTGCATATAAACAGTGACAGGAAGATACACAAAGCGGATTATTCGTACCGAAGCTAACGCAAAAACTTCCTGAGCAAAGTTAGTCAAATCTTTCACGGACCGCGCACATCAGCTGTTTTCCTTGACCCCTTGACCTTGAACGAGAGCGCGCGAGCTCCGTACGGTTGTTAAATGAATAAAAGAAGAATAATGTATGTTAAAAGTGGAAAAGTTTAGTTTTTAAAAAGGGATTAATTTATAGCTTAATTAATTTACAGCTGGTGTATTATTCTCCTGCCTTTATCCCAATTTATACTGACTTCTGTATCAGTCGTCATCTCCGTAGTCACACCCTTTCTAACCATATAATCATTCACACAGTCCATCCACCGTTTCTTTGGTCTCCCCTACTCTTATAGCCATCGACATTCATACTCAAAACTTTCTTTACGACATTTTCCTCATTCCTCCGCATCACATGCCCGTATCATTACAACCGATTTCCACACAACTTTTCCGTTATCAGTGCCACTTTCAGACTTCCTCTTATAAATATAGTTTTTATTTTGTTTTTTCTCCAGTAGAAGTAAGTACTAACACTAGTTTCTAAGTCGTTTGTATACTAACCAAATGGACGTTATGGGTCTGAAATAAAAGATTTTTATTTTTTTATTTATTTATAAGTACCGTACTTAGAATAGTTGGTCGCTGTGATTAACTCAAGACAACGTTTGTGTTCTTTCACCAGAATTAGCTTACCTACTGACAGGTCATATGAGTTACTTCATATCATTGTTTATTTTATTTGACTGTATATATAAACCATATTTTTTTATGTTTTTTTTATTTTATTAATGATTCTTTAATTTATTGTTGAATGTTGATTACGAGTACTTCCCTACTTGTATAGAATCATGTTCTTCCAACTTAACAGACAGCTGTGCTGCTGGGGAGTTTGTTTTGCCACTTCTTCTTCCCAGCTAAAGCACTAGGAAGTGGTGAACGGTGGGCGTTTCTCGGGACTGTCTTATGTAATTTTGACGTTCAAAAAGTGCTGACTCTCAGCCTAGTTTGAATAAATGACTTTTGATTTTTGATTTAGATTTTGAAACGTAAGAAAATTTGCGGCTACCTTGGAGCTTTAGTTGGCATTTTTTCCATAGGTACAAACTTCGGGAGAGTATTCCACTGTTCGATAATGTACATCAAAAATTAAACATGGTATGGTTTTGTCTCATTATTTATATTGTCTGTGCGGAAACAGCATACTAAAATAAAAAGCCATTAAAAAGTTATGAGCCCACAAAGATTCGTTTTTCTTGCTAATTTAACCTAACTTTGGGCATGAGTAATATTCCCCTTAGAGCAATAACATAAAATCTAGTGAAGTTTTTCCAATCTGACAAACTGAATTTTCTCATATTTCTGGTCTCTCGAATACAAGAACGGTCTGTAGAGTTTTTATCCGAAGCAGGAAGACTTGTGACGTAACCAGGAGGTTGGACAGTCGACTTGATTTTATATATTTAATGACTGTCATACAAACATTGCATTTATTTCTGATGCCGGAACCTATCCGGACTTCCTCGGCTTTAATCATTATGCATGACCAAGTGGTGGTTTCTCGACGTAATTATTCGACGACTTATTTTTCTGCTCTCAAAACGGTGAAGGAAAACATCGTGAGGAAACCGGCGTGGCCTAATGTTCCCACTGCTGGGACACAGGCCTCCGCTCTGTGAGAAGGAAGTGGGCCATAATAAACCACGTGGGCCCAGTGCAGGTCACATACATATCTTAGAATTTTTGGTCCTACGACATGCTTTGATGTTTTCCTTCACCGTTTTGAGAGCAGTGGTGATGGAATGATTCACACAAAGTAAAACGCTTGTTTGGGTTCGAAACCTACAACTCGTAAGCCGCCCCCGTTATAACTGGGACACCACTGGTCTTCTCTTTATACGGAGCGACTATCTATCTGACCTCCAAAGCAGCAGGTACTGCGTGATACGATAATCCTTAAATTATGATGAAAAATTGTACAGGATTAGGTTGCGTAAGTCTTAAGACCTAAGGGAGAAAGAACTACTGTAGTTTTAAAGGCAATTGAAATTAATCAAAATGTTTTGCTTCCACTGAATTTGTATTTATCAAGCTATCAACCAGCATTCATAAAAGCACTACATGCTTTTATCATAACGGGTTTTTTTTTGGGTTTCAGAGAATAGCATTCGGTACGTTCAAGGGAAATGGGTACCTAATTCGTACCACTTAAGTCGTTCTTAAAACAACTGTTGTTTGGATTGTTCCATGGCATCTTAGCCAATCCAACTTCTGAAGCAGCAAAAATATTATATGCTTTTTATTAGATAGTAAGTTTTGAGTGATTAAGGTTAGTTTATTTAGTTTAAGAGTAAGTGATTGTTTGTAAAAGCACGGTGGAATTCACATTGTTACATACGTGCACATAAATCCCTTAAATAAATAAAGACTAAAAAAAACATGACGTCATTAACACCAATTAAAAACTACAAACAAATAATTACTACATAGGATCAAGTGGAATTCTTTTCTTTTGGAGAAACAGTCGATTACCTAATATGATGAATATTAGGTAATCGATTTTTTCCTCATAATTCCTTAGTTCTATGAAAGTTAGAAAGACACTACACTGTAAATTAATTAAATGTACGAATTAAGTAACTGCAATGGGCTTTTTTAGTATCCAAACCACAGATATAACTTTAAGGTAAAGACTACCGGAAGATAGTAGAACAATCTTAATTTTTAACTTTTCTTCCCAACGGGCTTACTTACTACTTGTTTTACTTAAATTAAGGGACTAAAAAGCACACTTCTAGTGACTTCTACATCTTTACTTGTCAGTTTTTATGTTCAGTAGAGCAGCATACTGCTGTTGTACGACTCTGGTATGTCTAACGCAACCTTACCCTAATATGTGTGTACATACACTGATTTGTAGTCTTCTTTTAGCCAAGTCAAATGGATATGTGATTGACTTGGCCATGAAGCCGGCGAGGGAGCCAGCTAGAGAGCTGGCAATAGCGAGGTTCGCTATTTTGCGCTTCTGGGACTGGCATTCGTGACCATCACAGGTCGAGCTCAGCACTCCTAGGATCAGGGGCTGGACGGCGCTGAAGGTTGTAAACTGTATGCCCACTTGTGGCCCCATCTGGAAAGAGGAACAAACTAGAGAACTCATACTTCAATAAACCAGTTACATTGTGATTTGAGTGTGCTAACACCCTTTCCGAATAATCATGAACGCGATTACGATGTCCCGTGAATCGTCATTTAGTTTGGAGTCGCATCATATCTTTACAATAACGTGGAATACAGTTGCCAAAAAAACCAAACAAGAAGAGAAAATTTGTGCTGTATAGTATACATTTATGTATAGGTAAGTTTGACGTCGAGCGAGCACTGTGCTGTCAGCACCTTCACTAGCGTTCCCATTTGTTGACAGCTCTCAGCTGTAATACCTAATCATGATAGATAAATCGGAACGCAAATTGATGTGAGCGCTGTGAGCGATTATGACAGAATTCGGAGTTTACCCTATTATTCAATGTATTGGAGAGCAGTGGCCCAGTGGTAACGCCCGCGACTTACAAGTTGTAGGTCGAATTTATTTCATCGCCACTGCTCTCAAAACGGTGAATGAAAACATCGTGAGGAAACCGGCATGTCCTAGAACCAAAAATTCGAAATTCGAAGACATGTACCAACCCACAATGGGTCCGCGTGGTGGATGACGGCTCACTCCCTCTCATAGAGAGGAGGCCTGTGTCCCAGCAGTGGGAACTTTATAGGCTACTTTACACTGGTCAACAAAATGTTAACTTTTTTGTCACATGAAAACTTGTATCAAATTATGAATGTTTGAGTGCCACCAAACAATAATACATCAAAGAAAAAATGACATCAAAACATATATTTTAAAAAGAATCCGCTACACTTAGATAAATTATTGCATTATCCTAACTATTATTATAAATGCGAAAGTAAGTTTCTTTGTTTGTTACCTTTTCACGCCTAAACCACTGAACCGACCATCCTGAAATTTTGCATATATGTTGTCAGGTGTACAGAAACGGACTTAAGGTAGCTTTCATCCCGAAAATAAGTACCGAAGATTGAAACAAAATTGTTACATATTTTTAATGAGGGCACACTAACATAAACAAAAATCATCACGAAGTTTGTGTGACAAAAACAGTGTTTACCAGTGTTATGTATTCAATGTATTACTTACTAGAGTAAATACTTTGCCATGGTAGCATAACATTTACTTTGGTTAAAATATAACTAAATGAAAGCTTGTAAAAAGTAGGATCTGACCTGCAATAGCGAAGCACTCAGCCCCTCGTAGAACGCGCGGATTCCTCCGTATCGGAACACAGCCTTGGCTCCGTGGAGAACACTCCTGTACTGGTCCTTCACCAACATCTGACGAACTCGGATGACCTCCAGTGGTATAATTAATGTGGTACAAACGCACCCCGCCAGCACACCGCAAAAGAAATGTTCAATGTGTCTAGAGAAAGTTTTTTAGGCATTGATTTATAGTACAGTCGTGTTCATTAATATGGCACTGTCAAGGATTCAAAATATTGTGAGCGTTGGATAGCTCAATAAATTCTTTAGAACCTATAGATCAAAAATATGTCCTCATGTGAACGGTTCAATAATGCATCATATCATCAATCATATGAAAAATTATGAGAAAAAGCAGTCACATATTAATTAATCTAAATCTTGACCACAATTTTAAAGATGCTTAAAGTTGTCACAATATTATAAAAAATTTTGACGTTCATATATTTTTGAAGCCTGAATGAAAGGGCCAATATATTATTGAACTCGACTGTACCTACTGCTAAGCTTGTTTTAGCGCCTTTGAAAACAACTATTGCAATAACATGTCGGTACTTAAGTGGATGCGGTAAGGTAGCCCGCAGATTTTTTATTTTTTGTCAATTTGCAGGTCAGTGTTAGATTGTATTTTTATTAAAATATGTTTCGCGATAGTAACAAATATGGTCTTACGGAATTAAAATCATCAATACGACCCTCTACTTACATTTAGGCCCCTCGCCCACGGCGACTTTTTGTAGCGATGCTGCCGTGTGTTTTGTAAACGCGCTTCTGCAACGCTACTATCGCGCGTTAGTCGCGTTTGCAACGTGCAACAGAAACGATGCAAACACGCGGCTGTATCGATACGTCGATACAGCCGAAAGAAGAAAGAAGCGTAACAAGATCGCAGCTCAAGCGCGACAGCATCGCGATAGTAGCGATACAAAATCTGGGCAAAGGTACACAGCCAGCGACAAAATCGCAACTGCGACGGCGACGGCGACTTTTTGTAGCTTCTTAATGCTATTGAATGACTATTTGATGAAACAATAATTCAATGGGATTGAATGAACTTGAGAGGGATGTGTAAGTATTGGTGATTTTAATTATTAAAATTATCTAAATACATAGACGAGTTACGCTCGCGTATGGGAATGCCCGAACAGAATCGATCTTCCAGAAGATCGATTCATGGCCATACGATCTACCGAATTTTTGAATCGATTCAACTGGATGCGATCTTCACTCAGATCGAATCGTATGCGCTACAGATCGTATGAAAAAATCGTATCAAATAAAACCTAAACGCCAACCGAAACTTACCGTACGAACTTCAACAAAGTAAGATTACATAAACATTGAATGAGATTAGTTTCGACTGTTTAGAGTTACATTAATCAAAAGCAGTATTGTATGAAATGTGAAGGTAGGTAATATTTTGATTATTGGATTGTCGGGTATGTAAGCATTCTCTGATTTTGTTTTCTTTCATGCTTTATAATTATTAGGTACTGCAACAGGTTTTATATTCTGTGACCATGACCTATTATTTCAAAATACTTTTTAATATCGCCCCGCCAACGAAATTAAACGTTTGGACATTTTTTTTATTGAATTTGACACGTATGGACAATGTAAATTGTGTAAACAGATTGTTAAAACAAAAGGAAATACATACTACCAATTTAAAAATCATCTCAGACGTCATCACAAAGGCACATTTTGTAATAGAACTATTATGTAGATTAATTTAAAATAAATAATTGGGAATGCATACTATGCTTTTCATTATTTTTATAAAATTACGATACGATCTCACTCGATCTCGGAAGATCGATTCAATACAATACCACGATTAAGATCGTTTAACGATTCACGAGGTTACGATCCATTACGATCCAGGAGATCGATTCAAAGCAAAAAATCGGGCGTCCCTACGGCGTATCATATTTTATTTAAGATACAGCCTATCACTGACCTACGCATAGCAACAAACGTAAGAAAATGTGTATTTCACCGGCTACCTATTTCAAAGGCGTTTATACGCTTTTCCCATAAACGCCTTTGAAAACAAAGATTGCAATAAAATTGCGGCTATCGACAGGTTGCTCATAAAATCCTGGTACACATGTCTTAATAAAAGTATTAAGAAAAAGGCAATCGTTTTGCAATTTTCCTTTTATTTTCATAGTTACGAAGGTTAGATTGGAAGCCGACCCCAACATTGGAAAGTCAAAGTCAAAGTCAAAGTATTCATTTCAAATAGGCACTTTAAAGGCACTTTTGAACGTCAACAAAATGTCGAAAGACTAGGCAGATGAGATCGTAAGTAATGTAGGTCCTATTATTAAGCCGTACTACGTACTGTATTTCATTTTCATCTACTGAATTTTCTATTAAAAGTGAACACAAGTTGAAAAGCAGTGGTGGCCCTGTGGTAACGGCCGCGATATACCTACGAGTTGTAGGTCGTGGCTCCGAACCTGAGCAGGCACTTTACTTTGTGAAAAAATAAAAAAAAATCATCACCACTGCTTTCCAAACCGTGAACGAAACATCGTGAGGAAACAGGCATGTCGTAGAACCAAAAATTCGAAAACATGTGACGTCTGCCAACCCACACTGGTTGGATTATGGAAAAGAAAGAAGAAAGAAATGGTATTTATTGTGACTCGCACAGGAAGATCACATACTAAAATAAACACAATTGTATAAAAATGATTTAAAAAAAAAATCTCGGAAGAACAAAAATATTTAAAATATAAATAAAACACAAAGTCCTGCACGAGGCCAAAAGGCTCCTACCTCAGCATGATGCTGCGACATTTAAAAAGTGTCGCAGCGCTGGTATTCTGATAGGGCTCACTCCTTCTGGAAGCAGAGGAGGCCTAGGAAGGAATGGCAACATTATAGGCTGATTATCCGTATGCTACACATGAAGACCCAAGTTTTAAAAGACTTGATGACGCTACCACGTAATAGAGACTTGGAGTTGATCTGATGATGGAGACGGGAGACAGTCGAGAGATCTCAACAGATTAAAGCAGTACCGTCTTCTGTGGGCTTAGGCTAGGAACTATAGACATAAGTAGCTGGGGTATAACATCGAGTATCACAGACCTTTATTTTTGATAATGTCATCTTGCAGGTCTACATGAGGTTGTCGGCTGCTTAACCGGACTTGCCTCTGGTTACCTAATAAATTAAGGCTTCCAGCCAGGGCATAAAAAACTTAGAACTAGAGCGACTACACGCCTGTGGGGTACGGACCTCGGCCTCGGGGTGTCAGAGGCCCTATGAGTTTCATTTAACCGCATCGACCGCGTTCGGCGCTCCGATTGGCCCATCACTTCAAACCAGGGCCAATCGGAGAGCCGAATGCGGGCGATGCGTAAAGTCGAGATGGCTAAAAGAAACTTACATAGGGCAACTGATGACGGAGACGGAAGGCTGCCAAACGAATTCCTTATTCGTAAAGGAAAAGAAAAAAAAAATTTTTTAACAAAAAACAAAACAAATTGACAAGAGAAAAATAAAATCAAACCTAAGATTTTTAATTTTTGATAAGCATATTGTGTAGTTAAGTTTGTAATAATCCTGTGCGAGTCTAATAAATACTTTTTCTTTCTTCATTTATTTCCTTTTCCCATCTACGTTGATGTCAGCTTCCAGTCTAACCGGGTGCAGCTGCGTACCAGTATTTTACGTGGAGCCACTGCCTATCTGATCTCCACAACCCGGCACTGGGTAATACACGCTGGTTGTCGGACTTTCGGGTTTCTGGCGAACCGTAATGACTGTCACAGATCTACACGAATAACAGCCGGGTCCAACGGGTCAACTTGCTTTCCGAGACACGACAAGGGTCTTGGTATGTAAAGATGGTCACCCATCCACGTACCAACCACGTAGTTTAACCTTATCGATCGACACACGGCTGTTATTGCTTAGCCACAAACAAGCCCCTCGCGATAGAGATTATCATCATCATCTTATTATTATCTTATCGACAAACTATATTGCTAGTTTTACTTACTGGTACTTACGCGGGACCACAGCGGAGGTCAGCTGTGTGCTGATCTCGTACACGTAGAACTGACTGCTGACTCCCAAAACTGAGTAGACCTAAAAATTCAGGCAGATTATTAAATAAATAAATGATATTATTTCTGGAAGTAAGTTTGTGCAGACACTTTTACACGTGAATCACATTTTTAAAACTTGATGAGGTCAGTCGTTTCCTATCTGGCCACTCTAAGAAAAAAGGCCGAAACAAACTCAGAGGCCAGTCTCTTTTCAAAGTCAAAGTCAAAGCATTTATTTCAAATAGGCACTTAAAAGGCACTTTTGAACGTCAACATTTACATTAAAATAGAATTGATTCTAGTCGCCCCTTCCAAAATGTAGTTTCGTATGGAGAAGAATGGGCAAGAAACTCCACCGTTACTCTTTTAAAATGTTTCAAGTAAAATACGAGTATTTACATTCATTATATGATTATGTGTGAAAACGATGCACCCAGAATAAAATTACCATACCAAAATGGGTAAAAAGAATCAAATTGAAACAATACAGATAAATTAATTCTGTGATAGATACATGGTGTTCACACATTTACAAACATTGTAAAAGTAAGTATAGGTATGATTTTACTACAATATTAACAAGTAATGAGTCAGTGTGTGAGTTAAAATAATTACTGAGTGTAAATCAATGTCATAAATATAATTAATTTTATGTACAATTCAATTAGCAACCAGTTTGATTTTGTCTAGACTCTAGATTGTCCTATGGAGCAGGACCACCATGTTTCCAAGCATTCTTATCTTGGATATAATCCTCTAATTTGTAATACGCTAGTTTACAAATTTTACTTTTAATGTAAGCTTTAAATTTCCTTTCATTTAATTGCAATATATCACAAGGTATTTTGTTGTAACATTTAACACAGTACCCCATAAAAGATGTATGTACTTTAGCTAATCTGAAAAATGGTTGATCTATTTTGTCTTTGTTTCTAGTATTAAAATTATGTCTATCACTTATTTTATTAAAAAGATGTAGATTTTTTCTTACATACATAATATTTTCATAAATGAATTGGCAAGGTACCGTCATAATATTAATCCTTTTAAACAGTTCCCTGAGGGATTCGCGGCGACGTAGATTATAAATGGCTCTGACAGCTCTCTTTTTTTAAAGTCAGATTAGCTCTTGCGAAGACCGGTGACTGAAATGATCTTTTGAGGAAAGAACCACGCAGATTGAGTAGACCTGTCCAGTCAGTCAGAACAAAAGGAGCACATTAATTGACTAAGTCAATTAATGGTGGTTTATTCATAAAACTCGATCTTCCGAAGGACTTTTCTTAATTTTTCACGCGCCTGTTTAACTATAGATGATCCTGCATCTCACTCAATAAGGTTGTGCGGGTTGACTAGCGTCTAACTGCTCGTCACTGGTACTACCTCTGTCGGACACGATGTCTGGTGAGACAGCGTGCTTTTAAGCCAGGCCCATCAGTGAGTTTGAGCCCGCGACTACAGTCCCCTTGAGGCGGCTTCCCACGATCCGCGATATTGCGGATTATCGACGACCACCGACAGCCACGCACCACACAGCAAAACTCTACCAACGGTGTGTGTCCATCTGCGAGGGTCTTGCGATTACAACCAAAATGCAAAGTGCTTAAGAAGCGCGCACCGCACCTTTGAAAAGACCGAATCGCCGCGGATAGGACGCACAGCGATGAACGTACGTCGGTGGGGGCTGGTGCGCGTCCTCTAATATCATGCTCCGTGGGCAACCATCTTTACACCCTGCAGACTTGACATACCTGTCCTAGCAAATGTCCGTGCCAGAAGGCGGTGAGACCTTCCTCCCAGAATATCCTCCTCGCTACCTTGTACGTAGCAAATCTCTGCTGAGGCTTCCGAAGTAGCTGCGACCTGATTTTGATGACGTCCATCGGTTGTGTGATAAACTTTGTTGAAATACCAGATAGGCAACCAACTAATAGCTTCTGCTTCTTAGTCATTGAATCATTTGCGTTATACCCCACCATGGTAAGTGTACCATGATGGGCGGGTCCTGGTGGAGGTCCAGTTGTGGGCGATTGGAGTTATTACCATCTTGTCATTACTCCATATTAAGACGAACGCGCCCAACCCGAAAAATACAATTTTTTTTTATAAAATAAACTGAACACGATTATTTGACATTGGTTAATTTGACATATGGTTTGATAAGTTTTCAGATTTGTCTGGATATTGGCGACATTTGGTCAATTTCACAGATTAAATATGTTTTTTTTTACTTTTATATTTACTGGTGCACTGGAGCATTGTAGCGAAATTAAAAGAGGTTGGAACATTTTTGTATGGTTTGAGGTTCATCGTCTGTATTTGTGTCGAGAGTCTACATATAGAATTAGTGGTTGCTCAGTGGTCGAAATCTGACCATAATTTCTTTAAATTTTATTGTATTTGTAATGCATTATTACCGATATAGTAATACTAGGTTTTGCCCGCAGCTTCGCCCGCGTGGCCATCGGTTATCGCGTAAAAAAGTAGCCTATGTTTTACTCCTTAACTCAGGCTATATCTTTGCTAATTTTCATGACGAACGGTTCAGTGGGTTAGGCGTGAAAGCGTAACTGAAAGAAAGAGTTACTATCACATTTATAATATTAAGTAGGGATCTACCATTTTCTTTTTATTCCGGTAGTACGTTCCCGCGGGATAATTTCCGACCTCCACGCGGGCGAAGCAGCGAGCGAAAGCGTTTTCTGTAAATTGTTACAAGTTACTTAGGGGCCATCCATAAATTACGTCACATAAATTTTATGGATTTTTGACCCCCCCCTCGTTCTTGTCACAGGTGGTCACACTTTTGAAACCCCCTCCCCCTTGTGTGACGTCACTTATTTTTTAAACAGCAGTTTTTCCAATTTTGTTTAATATAAATTAAAAATAATCTACATATGCCTTATTAGTAAGTAGTATTTATTATTTAGTTAGTAATATTTTTAATTTTTGCTTTACATATAAAGTTCGAGTTTTAGTATTTAAGATTTTAACATGTGACGTCACAAAGCTCTTGAGACCGCCTGTCCCTGAAATGAAATGTTTATTTATGTAAGTAGATCTTATAAGATACTTTTACACGTCAATATTTTGGGGTCAATATTTTAAAAACTAGGTGGCGTTGGCATTTCCTAGCTGATTGTTCCCTTAGAAGAAAAACCGAAACAAACTCAGAGGTCATGGTCTTTTTTAAAGTCCTAACATTATATTATATGAATTTTATGTGAGTCTAACAATGCAGGGCAATGTCTGGAAAGTTCTTTTGAAGAAAGAGCCATTGCAGCTTTGAGATAACCTGTCCCAACACCACTTGTCACATAATATCAGATTTTTTACGCCTCCCCCCTCTTAACGGGTGACTTAATTTATGGATGGCCCCTTAGTAGGTACTTTAGACTCAACCAATTTTAGGTAGATTCTACCAACTATATTGACATCAGCTTTAAAGCTGATGTCAATATAGTTAACCTTAAGGTTAAACCTTAAAGTTAAGGTTAACCTTATTGGATGTAACTGAACACCAATATTCTACATGGAGCGACTGCCTGACAGACCTCCACAACCCAGCTGCAAGGTAATACGATACCCCTTTTTTGTAGGATTGGTAGCCAGAGATTTTTGTTTGACTGTCAAAGATCCACGAATGACAGCCGGGACCAACGGCTTAGCGTGTTTTCCAAGGCACGGAGGGGTCTTTGTATATAAAAATGGTCACCCATCCACCGACCACCCGTGGCAAGCGTAGCTTAACCTGATCGACCGACCCATGCGGCTAATATTAATTAGCCTCCTTCATATTCAATATTACAACTACAGTGTTTCTCCATCCTACCCCACTCTATTGTAGGTACTACTTCTAATCAATATCTATGATAAATGTGTTTGCAGACAAATTGATGAGACTTCATTAGGTCAGAACCCCTTAAAACAATTATAAAGGCATGAATTTCTACTTTTCTGTCATATTTCATGAAAATGGCCCTGATAGCGGATAAGCTATCAATCAGTGAGTTTGTTTTCATGATAAATCATTATCAGCTAATAGTAAAATTCATCGACCAGCACCCAAATTGCGCGATCTGAATCATTTTGACGAATATTGCTCATCCATTGCTTCTTACGTTCGAAAAATTTGTCTGCTCAATTGAGGAAATAACGCAATAAATGTTGTTGGACTATCAAAATGGAAGCCATGCCTACTGTTAGTACCTATTACGCAAGTACCAAGCAGAATACGAAACGTTACAGAAGTTATTATGAACTAGCTGTTGCCCACGGCTTCGCCCGCGTGGAGTTTGAAAATTATCCCACGGGAACATACTGCCGGGATAAAAATAATCTTTTGTGTTAATCCAGGTTATAAACTATCTGTGTGCCAAATATCATCCAAATCCGTTCAGCCGTTTTTGCGTGATTGAGTAACAAACATGCAAACATCTTCACAAACTTTCACATTTATATTATTAATTATTATTATTATACTAGCTTCCGCCCGCGGCTTCGCTCTCGTGTAAGTCGAAAATTATCCCGCGGGAACGTAGGTACTACCGGGATAAAATTAATCCTATGTGTTAATCTAGGTTATAATCTATTTGTGTGCCAAATTTCATTCAAATCCGTTCAGCCGTTTTTGCGTGAAAGAGTAACAAACATCCATACATCCATACATACAAACTTTCGCGTTTATGATATTAGTAAGGATATAGAAGGATAAAAAGTCTTTCAAAGAAGGGACTGTCATTATTATTTTTACTAGTGGTCACCCAGTGATCGAAATTGGACCTTATTTAATTAAGCTGTTAATACAAAATATTAGCTTTCTTCGTTCCTTCTCCATATAAACTGTAACTGTGCCTCATACTCTCCCGTCCGCGTAATTTTAGTTAAAAGCGTATTTTGTTTCACGTATTAATGTAATTGGTAAAGTTTAACAACACTTGTGCCGGAATTAACGCACGCCATTAAAACCTCAATTACGTAGATTATTATGTTAAAATCATAATAAATGCAATGCATGTGTTCACTTTTATATATAAATCAATGTTTATTTATTTAATTAGTAATAGATACTGAATGTGAATTTCAATTTAATCTACGTACGCACACAGTAGAAAGTGGTTATTACATTAACCAATTTGTAGAAACTCTAACTAACTAGGAACACTCTAATTAGGATATTGAAAGCTAGTGAGATTAGGATATTGAAAGCTATGGAGTTTCTTGCCCGTTCTTCTCCATAGAGATCTACGTTTTGGAATGGGCAACTAGCTTCAACTTTCCAACTGGTCGACTTTTTGACAATTCAAAAGTGCCTGTAAATGGTTTAATTGAAATAAATGCTTTGAGTTTTAGTTTGAGTGATCACACTACTTAAGTATGCTAAATTGAATTCTAAATCGGACAGATGAGTCTGAAGTACAGTGCCACTGTTCCCACAGTGGAAAAAAAATCAAAGAAATCCATAAAAAAAATTGAATTTATGAATAGTTTCAGAGGTACTCAAGCTGTTAGGTACTAAGTTATCATCATAATAATTATAATCAATAAAAAAATCTTGTTATATTAGTAGGGATTATTTTTCGTTAAATTGATAGATATGATTTGGCAGATGAGGTAACACAGAACTATAATATAACGCGAGAGTTGTTTTTGTTTGTTTGAATGCACTACGAGTAATCTCTGACACTACCAATCTGATTAGAAAACATACTTTAGGGTGGGTATTTACAGGCGTTATAACATCACGCTACGGAACGTCCCTTAGGCGCCTAGCAAAAAGTCAAAAGTCAGTAAGAACGCTAACCTAACCAAGTAACGGAGCACACCTATAGAATTGCTAATACGGGATGGTGTCCGCATTTCCAGGCCAATATAACTCAAGACGCTTCCAACGATACTCGTACCTCATAAAATAATATGTCAAATTATGTTGTGATGTTAAAATCAAATTCAAAGTTTCGTCCCGATTGACCCCTGCATCTCTATTCATCCCGTTTCTACGTATACAGAGGAATTGTGACTGTAATTTACGTAGTTTTCATTATTTTGGGAGGAAAGAATACCTATTTAAAAAATTACAGAAATCGATTCGGTAAACGATTCTGGAGAAACTACTTTCACAATGTGCAATAATTCAGTTACACATTGTATATTTAAACAAACAAGAAAAAAAGAACAAAAACATTGGTTCTAACCGACTTCTTTGCGCTCATGGGGAAGCTCAGGGCGTCGTTCTTTTTGCGTGTGGTGGCAAGTCAAAATACTGTTGTCAAAGCTGTTTTTCATACTGTGCATTTAACGAGGGAGACAAAATAAATGTACTCAGCATTGTTACGGGGTATATTTGTTTTGGCTTCCTTGGTGTGACATGGTGGGTAGTTTTATTGTTATTTTTCTTTTCTTTACTGGTTGTATTTATGTTCGTTTGTTTATTTTATCTTTTGTTTTAGAATAAGTTTTCAATTTTAATTTTATGGGTGCTAATGCCTGAAATAAACGATTAATAAAAAAAAAGGTAATGCTAATTTCTAAAGAAATCTCTTCCAGCATATAATATTCTTTATTGTTCTCTCACATTCACAAGCGCAGTTTTTTTTCTGGGAATGACATCTCGCAGTTCAACCTATGAGGTGGTCGTCTGCTTAACCAGGCTTGCCTGTGATAATCTTAACCAGGCTTGCCTGTGATAATCTTAACCAGGCTTGCCTGTGATAATCTTAACCAGGCTTGCCTGTGATAATCTTAACCAGGCTTGCCTGTGATAATCTTAACCAGGCTTGCCTGTGATAATCTTAACCAGGCTTGCCTGTGATAATCTTAATAAACTATGATTGCCAGCCAGAGCTAACAAACAGTACAAAATCAAGCTAAGACTGGTAAAAAATGTTGTAGGTAAAACCTGTATTACAGATCACCAGGCTCCTCCTCCCTAGGACAACTCACTTATGACAAACTACTGTTCAAATAAACATACAGGTTGTACATAATACAAAACTATTACAAATTAATATTAGTAAACGTAAAACAAAATGGAAAATTAAAACTAAGGCAAAACAATTCTGATGGCAGAAGTGGCATAATATTAATTTGGTGGTGTGCAAGTGTGCGGTGTTTGTGTGAGAGTAGGTGATGGAGTGGTGGGTGTGTGTGTTAATTGTATTTCGTTCCATACTATAAACATTACCATAAGAGTTTTAATAAATGTTCTGTTGCATTCTAATCAATGCCTTGAACTCCTTGAAGCCATATCTGCGATAGAAGAGTACATAAAGAGATATAAGAGTAAAAGATAAAATCATCATCTACCTAGCATTTTCACAACTATATTGGGATCGGCTTCTAGCCTAACCGGATGCAGCTGAATACCAGTATTTTACATGCAGCGACTGCCGATCTGACCTCCACAACCCAGTTACTGGGCAACACGATACCCCTTAGTAAGACTGGTTGTCAGGGCTTCTGGTTTCTGACGACCCAAAACGACTGTCAAAGATCCACGAATGACAGCCGACCCTCAACCAGGACCAGCTCCTTAACGTGTTTTCCGAGGCACGGAGGTGTCTCGGTATGTAAAGATGGTGCCATCAATGAGCCATCGCGGCAAGTATAGCTTAACCTGTTCGATAGACCTGAGCAAAATCAAAAGTCATTTATTCAAAAAAGGCTGAGAGTCAGCACTTTTTAACGTCAAAATTAGGACAAAATCAAAAGTCATTTATTCAAAAAAGGCTGAGCGTCTGCACTTTTTGAACGTCAAAATTAGGTACATAAAGGTATGAATCCGAGCTTCACTGCACGCAGCAGTGTTGCCGCAGCACTACTGGTACCCATACATTCTCCAAGCTACGCTGCAATGTCGCGGCAGCAATGCAGCGGCAGCACTGCAGCGCAGCAGTGTCGCCCCGCCGCGCCGCCGCGAAAGATCAGTAGTGACGTGTCTGCCGCCGCAGTGATAAAGTGAAAGAGATACCTCTCTTTCGAACAACCCGCACCCCTGGCAGGCATCGACCCTTGCTGACATCACCAGTTGGTGCTGACTTCTTTTTGAGGCGCGCGTGGAATACAACGCGCCGTCGACCTGGGCTTGGTCATTACCGCACAGCGAGCTACCCATTACTTGCCGTCCGCAAGCCCGCACCTACGGTGGCCGGGAATCAGCCTGGGATTCCCGGAGCCCAGGGCTTCTCCCGCGGCGCCTACGGTCATGAGGGCGCATATTGTGCCTATTATAAGTTCCATGTCAAAACATAAATAAAATAAGTGTTTATAATTATAAATGTCTATACTCCATTTGAAATAAGATTAGACATTTAACCAAGCCTTTTTTTACAGTCCGATCAACCGATTTTGACTTCTATTGCGTTGGTAACATGACAAATGGCAGCTGCAGTAAACAGTTGGTATTGTAACTAGTTTTATGATTTTAATGCCATCCTTATGCCTACGGTATAGAAGTCAGAATCGGTTGAACGGACTGTAAAAAAGGTTTGTTTAAATGTCTAATCTTATTTCAAATGGAGTATAGATATGTGCGTCAGTTAACGTCACCTAGAAACTCGGAACTAATAATCGGTTAGGTCTTGAATTAATTGCACAATGCATACTCAGCCTATTACGTTCCCACTGCTGTGACTCAAGCCTCCTCTCTGTGAGAAAGAGTGGGCCGTAATATAAAGAAAAAAGAAAAGAAAAAGTATTTATTAGACTCGCACAGCAATATCACAAGCTCAACTATACAATACGCTTAACAAAAAATTTAAATATAAAAAATAATAGTTTGAAAAACTAAAAACACGCTTTAAAAACCAAACTAAAAAATTAGAAAATAATTTAATTTACATAATTAAAAAGCGTGGGATGCTTTTTGAGGTATTTTTATAATCAATTAATGTCAAGCACCCCACGCTTTTTAATTGAATTAAATTATTTTCTACTTTTTTAGTTTGGTTTTTAAAGCGTGTTTTTTAAACTATTATTTATTTTCTATTTTGTAGTTCTGCTAACTACAAAAGCGTGTTTTTTTCCTTTTTTTCTATTTTCTCAATTTTTTTTAAATTATTTATTTATTTAACCATTTATGCACACACATATAAACAGACAAGAAGAAAGGAACAGAAAAATACGTACAAAGGTAATGCTTATTTCTACAGAAATCTCTTCCAGCACACCTGCGATAGGAGAGAAGATAACAGAGATGTAGACAACGCGTGTAATAACAACAGAAGGAAAATCATAAAATTACAAATTAAACTCTAATTTAAAAATCATACACACATAATATGAGAATATACATACATACTAATATACATACATACTTCTAAAATAAATAAATAATTATAATAGTTAATAATTATTGAATTGTCATCGGTCCTCGATAAGTTTACAAAGTTTAAATGGAATCTAACCGTTTAAAGTGGGTCAAAATCGCGCTATAAGGAGTCGGTTACAAACATACAAACAAACATACTAGTGAAGCTAAAATAAAGCGTGTAAAAAAAACCATCACACGTTCCTAGTGCGGGTTGGTAATTAATTATTTGCGAATATTTCGACACACCACCATAACAGTGTACGACCATCATAGTTATGTCACAATCATTGCAAAATTCGACCATTTAAAATGGAAATAATTACCTGAGAGAAGTTATACAAGGATCTTTTGTTGTGTAGCCGAAAATGGTGGAAACCTCGCCATCTTCAATGTACCTATAACATTTTCGACCTGGAGGAGAAGCGTGGAGGCCGAAAATTATCCTTCGGGAACGTATTACCGCGATAAGTATATTATGTGCTAATCTATCCTCCATTTGAAATAACATTAGACATTTAACTAAAACTTTTTTACAGCCCGATCAACCGAATCTGACTTCTATTTCGTAGGCATAAGGATAGCATTAAAAGCAAAAAAGTAGTTACAATACCAACTGTTTACTGCAGCTGCCATTTGTCATGCCACTAACGCAATAGAAGTCAAAATCGGTTGATCGGACTGTAAAAAAGGTTTGTTGAAATGTCTAATCTTATTTCAAATGGAGTATAGGTCATATCATATAATGTAATATCTGTGTGCCAAATTTCATCCGAATCCGTTCAGCCGTTGCTGCGTGATTGAGTAACAAACATCCAAACATCTAAATATCCAAACATACAAACTTTCACATTTATAATATTAGTAGGAAGTAGAATTTCACAGATGTTTACAGTGCGACAAGGATTATTTAGCGTAAAGATTTCTGAAATGTATAGAAATAAACAAAACGGCGATGGCAGCATTCATTCCGATTTAAAAAAAAAACCTTATATTACTGAAAAAACGGTTCTTTACTGTTTGATGGACACAAAACAGAAAAAAAAAACGAATACCTGTGCCCACTATGAATAATAAAACAACCGACTTTCATGTTTTTCGAATATTTATATTGTTTAAAAACCTTTTGCATGCTTTCAAAATTGTCTACTGTTTATTTTCACACATAGTTATGTATAGTTAATGTAAACTGGAAGAGCGGAACCACCTAATACAAGCAAATATTTGCTTAAAAGGTGACATTTAACAATGTAATTTACATAAGTCGATGAAATAAACATTTTTTTTTTTTTACTTCCAAAAAAACACTACAAAGTGAAAAACAACTTTAATTTCGGAAGTCGGTGTCTTTGGAGCTGTAACTTATTTTTTTATCATCGCCTTCCAAAATTAAAGTAATTTTTCACTTTGTAGTGTTTTTTTGGAAGTCGGTTGTTTTTTTTTGGAAAAAGTTTTTATTTTTCACTTTTTAGTGGTTCACATGTGCTTACCCCTTCACAGCGTATCGGCGTGATGTTATGTTATGAACTGGTCTAAACTTTAGACAGACATGAGATTTCAGCAATCCCAGTTCATTTGATATCATTTATTGAGGAGTATCTCCGAAGTTCTTCGTCAGATCTTCACCAAATTGGAATGGGTCCACTCCGAGAAAGTACTCTTCCATACCAATACCCAAATCGCTTCAAGTGTGCCTATACAATTTGAAGAGTTCTCTCTATTTCTCCAGGATCCCATCATCAGATCGTGACTTGATGATCATGGGACTACCTGGGAATATACCCTTTGAAACAAAACAATAATAATCCAAATCGGTCCAGCCATCTTCGAGTAATCGGGGAACATACATAAAAAAAATAAAGGTTCCGACGAATTGAGAACCTACTCCTTTTTGAAGTCGGTTAAAAAGAGGACATCAACGCTAACTGAAACATCATCATCCGTCAATTCAGCACGTCAATCTAGGTATACGTTAGCGTCGAAATTTTACGTCTGTCGAAAAAGTGCATTAGTGGTCAAAATGAATGAATGAGTATGACAGATAGTAAATTTAAAAAAAATCATGAAAAATGTCAGAATTCTGTACAGAATTCACGGTAACAGGCTGTGCGTCGATGTTCCTGCCACCGTGTAAATGAAAAGTAGGTAAATTATATTGAAAAAGTGATCGAAGTACTGAATTGACAGAACAATTAAAACCTAAAAAAAATACGATAAGAAGCATCATTTACGAATTAAAAAGAAATCAATATCATTTAAAACAGTTAATTTTTCTAGTTGGCAGATGTCACATGTCTTCGAATTTTTGGTTCTAGGACATTCCGGTTTCCTCACGATGTTTTCCTTCACCGTTTTAGAGAGCACTGGAGATGAAATAAGATCTAAATAGATACATCTCGTAAGTCGTGGCCGTTACCATTGGGCCAATACTGCTCATTTGATTAAATAAAACAACTTAAACGATAAAACAAATGAAATACAATTGTATACAAATTGTATACAAAATTGACGATATCCCCCATTAAACGTAGCGGGGAATATAGACTTTATATCAAACAGTATGATCTATTAATCAATGTAGAGAGAGCCCATTAATGGATTGCGAATTAGTTTGATGACTGTGGGAGTGTGTGTGTTTTAGTGGAGGTACTTGCGGTAAATATAAACAGCCAGTTCTTGTAAGGAGATATTTTGTCACTAATAAATAATCAATCAATAAACTAGGCAGGCAAGAGCACGTTGTCGAAAGTCGACTTGTCGCGAACCCGATCGGTGAGGAATAGAACGAGCATTCAATTAAAGATGGCTACCGAGAGCGCATGCTAGTGATGTACGTATTTAGTCATATTTAGTGTCCATTCCAACAATGACGCCTTCGTTTATGGACGCAGTCAAAATAAAGCGGACATTGAGTTGACAGTAGGCTCGTATATGTGTACCTAACAATAGACAGCTTTTATTTCAGACAGGAGTGCATAAGTTAGTGACAATTCTACGTAACTTCTAGTGTTAATAGGTTACAGACACAGATAAACATATTATACAATTAAATCATCTGTCTGCCTTTTGCCAACTATGTTGGGGTCGGCTTCCAGTCTTACCGGATGCAGCTGGATACCAGTATTTACATGGAGCGACTGCCTATTTGACCCCAGCTACTGGGTAATACGATACCACATGGTAAGATTGGTTGTCAGACTTTCGGGCTTCTGACGACCCGTAACACTGATAGATCCACAAATTACAGCCGGTACCAACGGTTTAACGTGCGTTCCGAGGCATGGAGGGGTCTTGGTATATTAAGATGGTCACCCATCCACGGACCAACCGCGTCAAGCGTAGCTTACGATTGACTCGGGCTGCTATTTATTACTTAGCCACAAGCATACAATAAAATTATATATAATGTATATATACATTACAATCTATACATACATACATTAAATAAATAAAACTAACCCTGCTCACCCCTAAAAACCCTAAACAAACACACTATTAATCACAATCTGAATAATTTTTAAGCATATTTCTAATCGATTGCTGCATAATTTCAAAAATATCGTTAAAAAATACGTCTACTCAACAATGTAAATAACGCAATGAATTTTGTTGAACTGTCAAACAGAAAACTATTCCCACTGTGTGCAATTGGACCGCTTGATAACCAAGCATATACCAAATAGTCAGGTTTAAAATGATAGTTGCCTTATGTACATACACCACCTACATAGAATGGAGAGGAGAGATGTACAGGCCGTGGCAGCCCGTAGGAAATGTACCGTTTTCCATATATAGAGATGAAAATTTTCATAAAATAAACAAACATGTTGCGAGTTGTCCAAGTTAATATTCAATATGGTAAATTATTGTAATGTTGTCTCACTCATACAGGCTATTGAACTACGAAATCCCAGATGAAGAGGCAAAAATCCAAAAATGCAATAAATTAATTCTCTTTATTTATTATTTATTCCGCGTACTCACTGTAATTATTAGTAGGTACCTACTCAGTAGAGTTTTTCCATTTATCCAGGGTCCGCTGAACCAGGTCACACAGTACTTTATATTACTTAAGTTTACTTATTACGAAAACCAACATCATCTTTCAATTTTGTATTTTTATATTTATTTTAATACTTCGCAGTATTTTGTTATTATTTTTCGTTTTAAATAAAAAAAAATCGTTTACATCCAATATTTCATTCGTAGCAGAAATAACCTAGCGCGCTTCGATCACGAAGCTACTAGACAGTTTTAAAAACGCTATTGGGCTAACAGCACCTCATTCGCCCCGCACTGTGATTCGCAACGCACGTCCCTGCAATAAAACACAAATTTACCAGAGTGTTACTAAAAGTTTAAAATCAAAAATACAAAATAATTTCTGAGTGTTAATTATGAATCCGGCTAGTGATTATAGTGAAAAGGAACCGAAGGTAGGCTAGTTTTTTTGTGTTTTAGTGAACCTTTTTAGGTATGCTGTGCGATTTTTGTTGGGAAAAAGTTTTGAATTCGCGCCTCGGATATGTTAATGTTAACAATAATATCTGTAGCTTTTTGTAATTGAAGTGAAATTTGTTTACATACGTGGAGTGATTTTTTGTAGGTAAAAACTCATAGGTTCGCGTCACTGATATGTTAATGTTAACAAAATATCTATGTGTGTGAATTTTACTTGTTGCGCTTTACTAGCAGCGAAAGTGTATTTTAATTGTTGCCTATTTAATTAATTTTGATCAGAAAGCTAATTACGAAAATGAAGTTTTGATACCAAATTTTTTGTACCAGAAATGTTTTTTGGAATGTTAGAGCCGCTGAAAGCCAACCCTCTAAAATTGAGGAGGCCTGTTCCCCAACAGTGGGAACATTAAGGCCTGAATATGTCATGTTATTTTCTAAAATGTTTTCAGTTTGTGAGTGACTATGTTTTGTTATTTAATTTTCGGAAGCATCGCTTTTGATTAAGTCAAGGACGATATTATCGGTAAACGATCTATAACATAATTTGTATCACGATAATTTTTGCCACAAACTTCCTTATCGTTCGTTATACTCTCCATATTGCGCGAATGTGACTTCGCACGAAAACAATTGAACTTTTTGACCGTCCCGACAACTATTACTTTCTATTTTTTTATTATTTGTATCAACAGTTGTCGTGCGCTTTTCAGTGAATTGGATGGAAATACAATTTTAGTTTTTCCTGTTGACAATGAAACGGACTACTTTTTTGGTGCCCTATGTGTAGTAGTTAGCACCGTAGACTATGATTATTTTCATTTTTATAAATGAATGTTATGATTATTTTAAAGCAGTGGTCGCCCAGTGGTCGAAATTCAACCATAATGAATTAAAAACTATAAAAATATAAGCTAAACATTCATTTCCATGCGCGTAATTTTCGTAAAATGGGGTACTAAGTTTTAGTTTCACGTATAGATTACCTATTATAAATAAATACAATTTGTAAATGAGCATCAGTTATAATTGAGAACATGGGTGACAAAATTTAATAAAGTCAGATAACTGCATTTAAGTTTATGGTTTGTTCAGGAGGTTAAACTTTAGGTTTGTTTGCTAGCGTGGCGATGCAATTTTCGGCGCTTTAAAGCTGTTTTTTGTTAGAACGATATTTCACATCGTACCTACTTGCCGAATGAAAGCTAGGCCGAAAAAAGTGTAACATTTCGATCATTGTGTTACTTAAGCTACAGTTAGTGTGTTTGTGTTTTATTTTTTATTTAGTTACTCGTATTTATTTTGGCCTATTACTTCGCCCGAATTGGGCCAGTGGACGCTTTTAAATAATACGTTATTTTCTATACGTGACTCGCACCTAGTTAATTTTTTTGTGGGCTAATTGATAACTCTAGAAATACGTATTAGGAAATAACTAATAAATTAGTTTGATTTTCTCCTATTATCAACGAATCTTAACTTTATTGTATAAATCTGTCATTGCTTCTTTTTTAATTCTTTTAACCTATTGTGGTACTTATGTTAATTTTATTCTAAGTGCATCGTTTTCACATACAGTTACATACCTAATTAATGTATGTAATACATTTTAAAAGAGTAACAGTGGAGTTTCTGCCCACTCTTTCGGCAAGAGTCTTGCCCACTCCTTTCCATACGAAACTACCTTATGGAAGGGGCGACTAGAATTAATTCTATTTACTTAAATGGAAATGTAAAAAAAAAGCTAAAAAAAAAAAAAAAAAAAATGGAAATGTTGAAGTTCAAAATTGTATTATTATAAAATATTTGAAGCAAATGTTTTGACGTTGACTTTAAAAAATTTAAAACGTGCCGAATTCGTATTTTTGGAGTTGTCGATACGCCCACAAATAAGAGAAAGTACCTAATGTTACTGAAAAATGTCAATTCACCCGATTCGGGCGAGAAAATACGTGCGAATCAACTATAAAGCCTATTTTTAATTTTTAGTTTAGTTTCGTCCCACTGCTGGGCAAAGGCCTCCCTACTCTCTTTCCACCTCTCTCTATCCAAAGCTGACAAGGACCAATCTTTATTAAAAGAGTCCAGCTCATCCCGCCATCTCCGTCTGGGCCTGCCGCGATGTCGTTTGCCACTAAGCGGGACCCACTGGGTCGTAAGTTTGGGCCATTGATCGTCTGACATACGGCAGATGTGTCCAGCCCAATTCCATTTGAGCGTGGCAGCTTTCCGAGTGACATCAGCTATTTTCGTAATGGAACGGATTGTTGTATTCTTAACCTGGTCCACAAGTTTGATACCCAGAATACTCCGTTCCATAGCTCTCTGGCAAACCTCGAGCGTGGACCTCTGCTGAATTGTCAAAGACCATGTTTGAGAACCATATGTGAGGATGGGGAGAATACATACGTCGATGAGTCTTCTCTTGAGCGATAGAGGAAGGTCGCCCTTCATTAAATCTTTCATAGCCCAATAACTCTTCCTTCCATTGTTGCTTGCGTGCTTTTAAACATAATATACCAGAGCAGATGCCTTCTTATCTTCACCTCCCTAGGTTGACTGGTAGAGAATACCTGAGGCATTAAGTTTGCCTTCATACCTTTTTTAGGGTACGAAAAGTTTAAATACATAAATCAATAAATATACAGCGAAAGGAAGTTCGTTACAACAGGGTGTCACGAGACAGCTCTATACAGCAAAAAAAAATATCATCTCTTTAGACATTATGTGGGTGTCTACGTATTGTTAGGTTTTTGAGTTTAAGTACTATGTTTTGTTGGTATATTGGCGTGTGCTAGCTGACATATGGCAATTAATTTAATTTTATGGTTTTGTGTTTTATATGTTAACTATTATTGTATAGAATCAAGTTCTTCTAACTTAACATGCAACTGTGCTGCTGGGGAGTTTGTTGCGCCACTTCTTCTTTCCAGCTAAAGCACTGGGAAGTGACTGTCTTATGTAATTTTGACGTTAAAAAGAGCTGACTCTCAGCCTAGTTTGAATAAATGACTTATGATTTTGATTTGCTAAGTAGTTAGTAGCACCAGTGTACCCCAATTTTTCTTACGTATTTTTCAATTTGCAAGTCAGTTTCAGGTTATATGTTGATTATAATATAATTCGCGACCGTAACACGTATATAATTACACACTCTTTCATGAAATAGTTATTCAATGGGATTAAATTTAATGAACTTAGACGGTTGTATTGATATAATTTTAATGATTACATTTCTGTAAACCCGTACTTCTATTCTATTATGTTTTTATTATGGCAAGCAAAGCCGGTTTAGACTATTCTGCCAATGTCTAAAGTTAATTGGAAAAGCATGTGTGCGTTATTTAAAAATAAAAAAAGAAGAACTATAATTATATTCGATGATACAGTAGGCCTTAATGTTGATCTTGTGGAGTTAGTACTGGACTGAAACGAACGAAAAATAAATAAATTAAATACTATAATATAATTGTTAGAACATTAAAAATACACATACCACATAAACTACAGTTTGAGGGAGTAAATCATAATTTTATATAATTGTGACGGAAACCCGTACTTATTTGTAACATAGGTACAGAAGCTAGAACATCAAGTTACCTCAATCTGTCAAAAAAAAATATTTGATAGTTTTTCAACTTTATTACAAAAGGATATTCAACCTTAGCCTTAGCGCTACTTTAGCGCATATACCTTAAGGCTCCGTGCACGAAAAAAGCTTGTTTTTTTGTCAATTTCTTATCTTATTGTGAGAAGCTTGAAATATTGTGTCTGTGTGACTAAAAATTAACTTTTTACGAGGCGCTAAACCATTTGTGTCAGTCAAAGCACCTGTTAATAAATTGTTTATTCAATTCACATCCATACGTAATCAACTTAAAATGTTCTCACTGCTGGGACACAGGCCTCCTCTCTGTGAGAGGGAGTGGGCCGTAATCCACCACGGTAGCTCAGTACGAGTTGGTAGATGTCACATGTCTTCTAATTTTTAGTTCTAACAGGTTTCGTCACGATGTTTTCCTGCACCGTTTTGAGAGTCATCAATTATCGGTCTCGAAAATATAGTTTATCTCGTCTATGATTAACTTATTGAAGATGTTTTATTATCATGACATAAAGTTCTGTTTTATTTTGAGAATAGCTGAAGATTAATGTGTGATTCTTAAATTTCTTGAAATGGTTTGGTAAATCTATTTAATACGTGAAGCAAAAATCCTGTACCCCTTTTTACGAAAATTACGTAGACTGTGGAGCATGAAACTTGGCACGGTTAAGGTTTATACAGGGTGTAAGGGAAACGCTTCCGAAAATGAAGAGAGGTAATAGGGCTAGTGAATCTCGATACGATACCATAAAAAAATGTAGTTTTATTTTTTGCAAATTTTTTAAGCATTTTTTGTTCACTATACTGTGAGAACGGTTAAATGAAACATTATTTGAGATTACACAAATTTAAAAACAGTTTTTTTACAACTCTAGCAAGCAATGCATTCAAAAATAAAATCAGCTGGCGCATAATCGCGCTTGCCGAGAGCCGCATGCATGGCCGGAGAGCCCAAGTTTACGCAGCGACTTTAGGCACAGAGTTTAACGTTTTAGGAATCCTTTGACAAGCGCCGCCAACATAAAAAAGTAGAAAAAATACAGGAGCGTCAAACGTTTTAAATTGATGGACCGTATCTTGCATTTAATAAAAGTTTTGTATGTAAGTCGATGATCGATAGTGAATGAAATAAAGTAAAAGATCGCCAACTTTAGCTGTGATTGACTGAAAAATTTCATCGAGTGTACAGTTTCAAGCAACTAGTGCGGGTGAATCTATTGAATTTGAACTTTATGTCAATGTAAAGCGCATCGGGGCATTAGAAATGGTTCAAAACAGCGATGGGTTTGATGTTAGTCAATCGATCAATGACTGTCAAAATAAACGTATTTTGCAGATTTAAATAGTAGTTACTTATATAATATATAATTCTGTACACATTTGTTAAGGTTTTTTTTTGGGTGGAAAATCATCAAATAACTTCTCCCGCTCTGGGTGGAGCAGGAGGGCGTGTCAGACTTTTACTGACTAACACCCACCCGTGTTCCCTCAGTTGCCTGTGTGCCAGGGGCCGCGGTATCTCTTTCGAACAACCCGCACCCCTGGCAGGCATCGGCCCTTGCGGGCCCCACCAGTTGGTGCTGACATCTCTTTGAGATGCGGGTGGAACACAACGCGCCGTCGACCCGGGCTTGGTGCTTACCGGACAGCGAGGTACCCATTACTCGCCGTCCGCAAGCCCGCGCCTATGGTGGCCGGGAATCAGCCTGGGACTCCCGACGCCCAGGGCGTCTCCCGAGGCACATTTGTTAAGGTTGCGAATCAAATTTTGTGCTCGGTTCCTATAATCAAAAAATGTAGTGTTTTGCTTATATAGTAGCACTTTTTAGCACGGTTCAGTAAAATATATTTTAAGTAATTCATTTGTTGATTAGAATAGCATAGCATAATCAGACTATATCGTTCCCACTGCTGGGACACAGTCCTCCTTTTCTTTTGAGGTAGATGTCACATGTCTTCGAATTTTTGTTTCTAGGAGCTAGGACCTTCCTCTCGATGTTTTCTTTTACCGTTTTAAGAGCAGTGGTGTTGAATTAGATTACACAAAGTAGCGCGCCTGACCGGGTTTGAACCTATGACATACTACTCATAAGTCGGGACCTATACTACTGGGCCGCCACCGCCGCCGTTCAGACAAAACACAAACTATGCAGGGAAAATATTAATATTACAATTTTCATCTAGTATTAAATAACTTTGTTCAAACTAACGCCACCGCTCGTACCTACCTACCATTGGGATATCCCGGCGCTTCCTATACAATACATTTACATATGGTGTTCACGTACATATACACTCATAGAAGGCCCCATATTTGTAGCCTATACACCTATTTGGAAACGGGAATTGAACCCGTGACCTTGAGTTCAGAAATTCGAAACTTAGAAACAAGTTCATAGAAAAATATAATTTAAGGCGCGGTAAGAAGCAGATTTTTAAATATTTGACAATAGCGCATCGCGTTAACAAATAAGGTTCAAAACAGCTCGTTTGATGTGTTAGTTGAATCGAATAACCATCAAAATTAAAGTGATATTGCAATTTACGGCTCAGTAAAATATTTATTTAGTTAATTGAATTCTCTTTATTATCATAACATAAAATATGATAGTTGCTGCTGAAAATTTCGAGAATAATCCGACGAAAAATATTTTTCTGAGCTCTGTTTTACCAACAATACAATACACTCGACGACAATACGCTCAATTTTTTCTTGCTTTTTATGAAAACGCCTAATTTAGCAACCAAAAAACAGATTGTTTTACGTTGACCTACGTTTTGACCCGTGCCTTAAATTGAATAAAGATAAATAAATTAAAAAGAACTGCAAGCACAGAACATAAATAGTCGGCAGCTGCAAGTCATGGCTGTAATAAGAACGCTTCCACTCAGCATAATGTAGTGCTCATATTCAGTGCTTATCCAAAAATGCTCTACGGAAAAAGGGCTGGTTTGGCTGGCTGTTCTCCCGAGTCAACCTGTCAATTAGGTAGCCGTGACTCGCGGTCGCAGACCTGTGAACAAAGGGGTACTTAGTAATATGATAGTTTGTGGATCTTTTGTTGGATAATAATTTTATAACACACGTTATTTACCTATTTTTGTTTATTTTAAACATAATTTAGTCTAGCCAAATCGTTTATTTTATTCGGAACTATAATTTTAATATTATTATTCATTTACATACATTACTGGCTTTTTCCAGCGGCTGCGCCAGCGCTAACCAATTATAAAACAAATTATACACCTAAAAACCTTCCTCATGAATCACTCTGTCTATTGGTGAAAACCGCGTGAAAATCCGTTCAGTCATTTTTGAGTTTATCGCGAATAGATAGACAGACGCGGCGGGGGACTTTGCGTGAACTTTGAGCCTTCAGTTGTCGACTTGTAAATGCAAAACGACAGGAACAGTGGAACTCTTTCGGCTAATAATGATGACCGATCAGGTTAAGATACGCTTGCCGCGGTTGGTCTGTGGATGAGTGACCATCTTTACATACCGAGACCCTTTCGTGCCTCGGAAAGGCGCTGATCCCGGTTCCCATTCGTGGATCTTTGACAGAAATTACGGGTAAGCTAGGCAGATGTCGATTATGATACATATCTACACTCATCAAAAGTGTCTAGGGATCAAAGTATTTAAAAATATATTATTAAGCCCTACTAATATAAAAGAATATGTCTATTTAAATTTATAAAATAAATTGTTTTTGTACCTGTGTGTAGATCGACGAATTATTCTCTATTTTTGCATTGATAAAGAGTTTTCGCGTTTTTTGTTTATGCTGGATTTGAGTAATTTATATGTAAAGATCTTGTCTGCGTGTGGTGATGCGAGCGCGTCCTCCAGTTCGCTCTTCAACGCTGCCAGTGATGCGGTAACGTGTTGAAATTCGACACGTCGATTGCCACAGCACGTTGCCGAGAATCAGCTTCTCATGGCTCTTTTATATTGATTCCACTGCAGAAGCATTTCAGAAATGTTACTGATTTGGCCTCAAAGCCGCTGCAGGTTTATAAAGGAATACGACTAGACAGAAGATTTTTGTGTTTTGGCCCAAATTAAAAAAAAAACAATTTCCTTTTCAAATGACGAAATTTACTGAAATAAGTATTCATAGGGCTCACAAATAATATAATTAAAAAACGTAATGTTTTTAGGGGCTTGTGGCTAAGTAATAACAGCCACACGGGTCGATCGATCAGGTTAAGGTACGCTTGCCGCGGTTGGTCCGTGGATGGGTGACCATCTTTACATACCAAGACCCCTCCGTGCCTCGGAAACCCTGTTAAGCCGTTGGTCCCGGCTGTCATTTATGGATCCTTGTCAGTCGTTACGGGTCGTCAGAAGCCCGAAAGTCTGACAACCAGTCTTACCAAGGGGTATCGTGTTTACCCAGTAACTGGGTTGTGGAGATCAGTTAGGCAGTCACTCCCTGTAAAATACTGATATTCAGCGGCATCCGGTTAGACTGGAAGCCGACCCCAACATATTTGCGAAAAGATTATTCAGATGATAAACTAGCAAAAACATGCTTGATCACTAGACACTTTTGTTGCTTGTATTTGTGTCTCTGAACCTTATAAAAATACTTGCCCCTCAATTCAAGAAAAGCTTTCAATCTAGCTTCAACTTAGGGATTTCATAATATATTTGTGTTTTTTTTTAAATAAAACTAATAGCAAAAGAGCAATTAAAAAAATAACCTATTCATTAAATAAATAAAACTACTTAGATTTCATTAGAAAATATTTATGAAGTCAAAAGTCAAGTCCATCGACAGGTTTCTAAAGTACACTTCAAAAGAAACTGTTAAGTAGGTACAGCATAAACATTTATTCAAAATATATTGTGAACTATGGCTACCTACTGGTAGTCGCCCAGGGGCCCAAATTCGACCTAAAATTGTAATTAACAATAATAAAAAAATATAAGCGTCGACGTGAGAACCTCCTCCATTTATTCGTCGGTTATTAATATTAGCTTTTTGCTTTCCTTCTCTATATAAACTTTAACTTTGGCAAATTTCATACTCCATCCGCGTAATTATCGTAAAAAACAAAGTTTTTGATTCACGTATTTATATGTATAACTATATACAATTTCTTCATTATGTATTTTTGTGTAGATAATGTATGTGTATTATAAGTATATAAACTATTTCGGTTCCAATCTTATTTATTATTCATTATGATACAATTTGTATAGTTTTTTTTCAATCATTGTTCCTTTCAACCAAAGCACCTGCCATCTAATCTCTTCACCACCCTTGGTTGACTGGTAGAGAATGCCTAAGGCATTAAGTCCGCCGTTGTGCCTTTTTGTGTGCGAGAAGTTTAAATAAATAATTGATAAAAATAAAAATAGTAGTAGTTGAGTATGTTTCATCATCATCGACATTCCAGCCGAAAGACGTCCACTGCTGGACATAGGCCTCCCGCAATTTGGGGGGTTTGCCATAATCGCCACGGTTGGCAGGCGGGTTGGCGATCGCAGTATGGTGGTAAAATGCATAGAGAACGTTGCTGCCCATTCTATAATAAGTCCCTTTTTTGCCTCTTACGGCACCCACGGGAAGAGATGGGTTGGTGCTATTATTTACGTTCGGCACCACACGGAACGGTTGAGTAGGTATTTTTTTTTTTGGGTGGGAAATTATTAAATAACAGCTCCCGCTTTGGGTGGAGCAGGAGGGGCGGTTGAGTATGTTTAGATATTGATAATTGCTTGGGAGCTAATTTAATTAGACCCTGTATATTGCTATCGCTACGATAAGCTGATTGGGTAATTAATATTCTAAATGTACACAACGTAACATCACGCCTGGGTTCCCCGAATGATTGTGCACAAGTGTACATATAGCTCACGGTCACCCACATTTCGCCAGTTATGTAATAGGGGGTGGGCCTTTTGCCATCAACCGGGCCCAAATCTAGACTCCAGGTTTCTACTGAGAAATTCCAGGAAGAAAAACTCAATAACAATTTGCCCGACCCTTACGCTTAGCAGTAGGTTGCGACCACTAGGCCAACCAGGCAGTGAGTAAATTTGACCAGTAATATTATGATGGACACAATAGAAATACAACCCCTTCCACGATATTGATTTTCAGTAAACAATGAAGCGTCGTTTTGTAATTATTTTGCCATAAAGACTCACCTTAATTACTCGGTTGTTCAATACGGGCAAGGGCATCGAAGCTCAACCATGTTGATACCATGCATACACTACTGCTCATCTCTATCTATCTATCTAGAATCATGTAACTACTTACATGATTCTAAACCGCTGGATGGAAATTGTTCGTCACGGATTTAAAAAAATAAAAATAATACAAGCTTTTATTTAAATGTGCTAAAAAGGATAAAATAAACTTTTGCTTTAAACTTATAACTATCAACTTAAAACGTCATTACACAATTTATTTGATATAAAAGCTTGTCGCAAGATTTAAGTAGGTACTCGTATTTACTAAGTTTGAAAATTCAAAAAATTAAAATCAATCAAATCAAGGTATTTAATTTAATTGTTTATCTACACAGGCAATTCTCGCAACAAGCTTTTATATCATGTAAATTGTGTAATGACGTTGTAAGTTGACAGTAAAAAGTTCAAAGGGAAAGTTTATTTTATTATTTTGGGCGCATTTAAATAAAAGCTTGTTTAAAAAATTTTTTTTAGTTTTAATTGTTTTTAAACTTTTTATTTATTTTTCGAGTTATTCTCAGCAAGCGCTTTCCTTTGATACCCATATTGTAGGTATGCATTAAAAAAAAAAACTGTCAGCCATCTTAGGTGTTCCACCATGTTGGTTTTATAATGATGTCACACCGCTAACCATGCATTGTCATTCAAACTAAACGTGTATGCAAAATTTCAGCTCAATCGGTTAAAGATCTGCTTCATAATTTAGTTGCGAAATTCCCCCCAAACAAACATAGTTACATAAATACATTGCAAGTTAAATAAAAGCTTGTAAAAAGAAACTTGCTCCATACCAAAACAACAACAACCAACCAACCAACATTTCTATGAAACAGCAGATTTTATTGATAACCCAAGAACAAATTATATGTAGAGCACCACTACCACTAGAGGATCCACTATGCCATATATAGTGACCTTATTGGTGAAGTTCTTCAGAAAGGTCAGGTGCGTAGTACCTACTCGCAACCGCGTGCGTGTATGACCAGATGGATGAACATAAACGAGGCAAGAATTGTAGCAGGTGGCGATCAGTAGTTTCTGCCTAATCCCATGGGAAAAAAGGCGTAAGTTTATGTATGTACGTATTGTCATCTCTTAGCTACCACGGCTTATTTCAATTTCTGAATTGTTACTTTATTTTTGTTTTTATTACGGACGCTTTTAACCTTCATGTCTTTTAAATCAACGAACCAACTTTTTGTAACAATATTATGATTTAAAAAGTGTGTCCATATAGTTTCTTGTCCGTTCAAATCAATATCAAATCAAATCAAAAGCATATATTCAAACTAGGCTGAGAGTCAGCTCTTTTTGAACGTCAAAATTACATAAGACAGTCCCCCAAAAACGCTCGCCCTTTACCACTTCCTAGTGCTTTAGCTGGGAAGAAGAAGTGGCACAATAAACTCCCCAGCAGCACAGCTGTTAGTTTAGTTATAAGAACTTGATTCTATACAAAAGTAGGTAATTAATATTACGAAACACAAAATACATTAAATTTGCCATAATTATAGCAGCCAACACACGCCAATATATCTCCAACAAAAGTTCTTCTCCATAGTTACCTACTACGCTTTGACATGGGCAACTAGCTTCATCTTTCCGCCTCTTTGACAATTCGAAAGTGCCTGTAATTGGTTTATTTAAAAAAAATGCTTTGAGTTTGGGTTGTGGTAGTCACATAGATCAAAGGAAAAAAAGCGTTATAGAAACGACAAATCTTTAAAACCGTTCCAAACACCTTTCAGAATGTAAAATCTTCTTTGGTGTATTAAATTGTTTTTGTCTTCCATCCCAACATTATCATACTATTAGTAGATGTTTGTATTACTGCGACTTGTCCGGATTGTTTGGAGGCCTGGAGGCCTGTATGTATCACAGATATTCCTAGCACAGTCTCCAGTCTCCACAACATCAATGTATTTTTTGTAAACACTATTATGTATTGTACCTACTGATTTTTTCATATGTGGTGGAGAAAAGAAAAGTTTTTATTATTATTAATCCATATTTCTAATATATTTATAATATTAATAATGAACACAAAATTCTGTGATTTTAATCATTTATATTTTCCAAGCGGGCAAAGAATTTCACTGCCGTGAAATCCAATAATTCGAAATTGGTTATGTTTCCATTTTAATGGGGATCAACGATTTACTCGATAAGTCTGTAAGTAATACTCGTATGAATATATTTAATTGCTGAAAGTAATGGTTTGATGTAGGTCAAGCATTACTTTAATAATTACGAACGTTACGAACGTACGAATACGAACATTACATTAATAAGTACGAATCCGAAATACAATGTACGTTTAAATGCGAATTCACTGAATTCATTAATTGGTACGCAACGAACACTCCTGCACCCTAATTGTGTAACGCATGATTAATCAAAATCTGAATAATTCTGAAACAGATTGCTGATTCAATGCTTTATATGTTCAAAAAATGTGTCTGCTCAACAACGTAAATAACGCAATGAATATTGTTGAACTGTAAAAATGAAACAGATTATGATTGATCGTGTGTTACGCAATTATCGTGCTGGGTCTCAAGTTGGGCAAAGTTATCTAAAAGTTAAAACATGGCAATGTTTAATAGAATCACAGACGCTCGTAGCTACGATAAAACAGCCGCACGGGTCAACCGATCAGGTTAAGCTACGCTTATAAAGGTTCGTCCGTGGATGGGTGACCATATTCAGGTACATTTCAAGACCTCTGTATGCCTCGGAAAGCACGTTTAGCCGATGGTCCCAGCTGGTATTTCTATATCAGTGACAGTAGTTTCGGGTCGTAAGAAAACCCGAAAGTCTGGCGACCAGTCTTACCCAGTAACTGGGTTGTGGAGGTCAGATAAGAACTCCATGGTATTCAGCTGCATTCGGTTAGACTAGAAGCGTACCACAACATAGTTGGGAAAATGCTAGGCAGGTGATGAATTGCTGTTAAAAATGCTAGGCAGGTGATGAATTGCTGTTAAAAATAAGTTTGTAGATATCACCTTTTGCACCCACATTTAAGCAAATAAATTATCGACTATTCACGAGACCAGCGGACTGGCCTATTTTTTGGCAAATGAAGCAACGTTGCCATACGTGGCAATGCTTCCAGCCTTTTGGACACTTTTTAACCGACTTTCAATCAACTTCAGGAGGAGGTTCTCAATTAAACTGTGTTTTTTTTAGGTCATAACTTTCCACTGGGTGAACCGAATTTGATGATTCTTTATTATTTGAGTGCTGGTGCTTCCCGTGTAGTTCCATTTAAATGAAATATATATCTGATGATGCGTTTCGGAGACAGACAACGGAACTCTTCAAAAAATGACAGCAAATCAACCGCGATTGCTGCTATCGCAATAAGTATGCATTGTTTTTACCCCAAGGATGATGACATTTCGAATTGGTTAGGGGTAGGTACTATAACTAGAAAGTGAAAAATAAAAGCTATTTCCAGAAAAAAAAACAACCGACTTCCAAAAAAACACTACAAGGTAAAAAGTAACTTTAATTTCATTGTGGTGTCATGATTTTTTTTTTGTTTTTTGTTGGGCATCTCGCAGTTGGCCTTGAGAGGCCGTGACTGCTTAACCGGGCTTTCCTGGGGCTGCCATTAAGAGTTAACTTAACGCCTCCAGCCAGGGCTTACAAACTAAAATAAATTACAAGCTAAGCGACTGCACGCTGAGGGCACCCCCTGTGGGGTACGGGCCTCGGCTCAGGGCGTCACTGGTAGGGGGACAGCTATCATTGGGGACAGGCTGGATCAAAATATTGGCATTATTATTGATCGGGGAATTTAAAGCTACTGGCTCAGCTGCGGCGCGGGCTGGCGCTTCAACGAGCAAGGGTCGGTCGGGGGTGTGGATGAAAATTAAATAAAATACATATACAAAGTCACCGACTTCCGAAAATAAAGTTATTTTTAACTTTGTACCTAGTGTTTTTTTGGAAGTCGGTTGTTTTTTTAAGTTATTCTTGTTGACGCTCCATAAATTGTTGATCGATTTAAAAAAAAAACATTCTTTAATGGATGGTTATTGCTCAGGGGTGGCCCCAAAAATAAATTTAATAACGTTTCTTGGGTAGTTTTTTAATTACCTACAGAATTTAATCCACTTTGTGTATCTTGTAGATGTTCTAATATTCCTGTCACTGTTTACACAGTAGTAAGCGAATTAGTGTGTGGTAGGTACCATAACCAATAAGGGCAATTTTTTTTTTAAATCTAAAACGAAAACAACAGAATTCCAAAATTAAAGTTATTTTTCATTCAGTAGTGTTTTTTTGGAAGTCGGTTGTAATTTTTGTTTATTAATTATTGATTCTCAGGAAAATACGGAGGCCCCTTTGACTAACAAATTTCGCACTCCGCTCATTCCTAGCCCACCATTTGATTGGACTGCACTACCGGCCAAGCTACTGAATAATAAATTGTCTCACCGTTTTGGCCGAGCTATTAATATGGCTCTTCAACGTGTAACAAAAGAGTCATGGTACCTAATATCTGTTTGTATTGTCTGGCTTGAGACGACCAGGACGATGGGTTTGCAATCAAATTGGTTCGACTTGTAATTACGTCGGCTCATTTTTGGGTCTGTTTTGTTATGGTGCTGCCCAAACCTAGGAAACCGTTAAACGGTCAGTTTATTTTTGTCGTATATTTAGGCCTATTTGTAGTTGTACATACCTACTACAACCCAGAAAAAATTGGGTACCTATTGTAAAATGTTCAAAGAAATGACTTATTGGAAAATATTTCATCTATTTACATATTAATACGTGCAGCTTAAACGTTGTATTTATAAACGAAAATAATAGTTATAGTATAGATGGAAAAGGAGTAAACAAATATAATATTTCGATATAATTAGTTACGCATTCGTTCAAACTTAAAATGTATGTGAATAATGGCCGAGTTTCGATCACTGAGCGACCATTAGTAGTGTACTCGTATATAAAATATTATCATGATAAAACAATCGTAAAACAGAATACTAAAAAAATATGTTTCCGGTCCACCTGCGTGGATGTCGGTTATCGCGTAATGAAGTAGCCTATATCCGTCTCCACATCCCAGGCTATATCTCTGCCAAATTTCATGAAGATCGGTTCAGCGGTTTAGTCGTGAAAGCGTAACAGACAGACAGAGTTACTTTTGCATTTATAATATTAGTGGGGATAATAAAGGGAATTTAGTCAACTTAAGAAATACCTAAAAAATATTCAACAGAGCCATGCATTTTATTTTTAAATTTAATTAAAACTGCAAAGTTACTTTTACTTTGGTAGCCATTCGTCTCTACTAACATCAAACGCATCGCTGTTTTGAACCTTATTAGTAGGTGCGATATGCTGTTTTCAAATACCAAAAAAAAAATGGTTCTTACCGCGCTATGCGAATACATAATCATTGCCCCTTTATTGCAGCGACGTTATTCAAAAGCATTTGTAAGGTTATCGTATCGATAAAGACACATTTCGATATTATAATTTTGCCTTTCCCCTGACAGCAAACAGCTGTCGGAAGAAAAGCGGTCATTTATTTGATTACGGGCGAATAATAACGAAACTTTTACCTAGATTACGTCTTATTCCTTTGTTTATAATTTATGTTTTTTTTTGTATTATTTGTTTTGTTCAAAACCTTTGGCATGCTTTCAAAAGTATCTATTGTAAATCTCTCACACATAATTATGTATAGTTAATGTGAACTGGAAGAGCGGAGCCACCTAATACAAGGAAATATTTGCTTAAAAGGTGACTCCAAACTTAACAATGTATTTTTTTTCTTTTTTTTTGTTCAGAGAATAAATTTATTACTACAACTGTCAGACATCAAATTCAATCCACGGATAAAATAAATCGACTTTACGGCAATAGATATTGACGTATCGATGGATAGAGACTTTGGTAAAGTCAGCCCATAACTTGTCCCAGCAGTGGGAACATTACAGGATGATTATGGCAGCAAATACATCTGTTTTGACATTATTATCGCAATTGCAGAAATGATTTTAATGATGCCAAGTAGGGGTGGGTCGGAATTCGTAAAACATCATCATCATCATTCGTATAATGATGCACCTGCACAAATGATGCATCATTGACAAATTGCAGGGGTAATATATAAGGTTCATTAAGGGGAATCTAGTCGCGTGCTCGAACTCACTGGTGGGCCTGGATAAAAAGCACGCTGTCTAACGAGGCATCGTTTCTGACAGAGGTAGTATCAGTGATTAACAGTTAGACGCTAGTCTAGACGCACAACATTATTGAGTGAGATGCAGGATCACTTATAGTAAAAGAGGCGCGTAAAAAATTAAGAAAAGTCCTTCGGAAGATCGAGTTTTATGAAAATATTACTACATAAATCAATGACCATTAAAATTTATTGAACTTTTTGATAATTGAGCTTCGTCGGTACCGACTTGGTTTTGCAGATTTTACACTTCTTTTGTTACTTAAACACACCCAAAGTTAGGTTAAATTACCAAGAAAAACTAATCTTTGTTGGCTCCTAACTTTTTAATGGCTTTTTATCTTAGTATTTTGTTTCCGTACAGACAATAATAATAATGAAAACAAACGATAGCATGTTTAATTTTTGATGTGCATAGTCGAACAGCGGAGTAATACACTACTGATGTTTATATGAAACAAAAATCGACTCGATTCAACTTAACGTCATCAGTGGACATAATTATTTGATGCTCGTTAGGGAGTTTCCTCTGTATTTTGCAAAGACCTTGACAGGAATTACTCGCAATTGTCATTTATTTAATTTGATGTTGTATTGATATTCTTGCTTGTGTTCTTGCACTGGAAATTATGTCCTTGTTGACCGACATAGCTAGTCACAACTATTCGGTACGGAAGCGTATCGAATAGTTGTTGCCGTACCGAATCGAAAATCAATCAATGTTGTCGAAGGAGCGTAAAAGCCACGCCCTCCCGCTCCGCCCGGAGCGGGAGAAGTTATTTGATGACTTCCCATCCAAAAAAAAAAGAAGCGTAGCGTAGCGTAATAGCCCCGACTTACACCCAGACAGGCGGGTTACCATAATCAGCCTATAAAGTTCCCACTGCTGGGACACAGGCCTCTTCCTGGTGAAAGGGACTGGGCTAAAGATCCTTTCGATTTTGACAGCGTCACGCAAAATCAGAGTTAAAAATTAAAATAAGTGTTAACGGACTGTAACGAAGTCTTTATTAAATGTGGGAGAAACTGTGAAAGCTTTCAATTAATCCCTTGCCGATTTCGGCTACGGTGACTGTTTTTGTTTACGACAACTATAGATTACGAGCGTTTACTCTGATGTGGCTAATGTAACCTATCTTGACTTCAAAGGTACGTGCACTATCGAGACTGATGCCTACAAACAGCACCCTAATTGCGTAACTCACGATTCATCATCATTTGTTTCGTTTTGAAACAGATGGATACACCATTTCTTCATAAGTTCGAAAAATGTGTCTACTCAATAACGTTAATAACGCAATGAATATTGTTGTACTGTCAAAATGAAACCGATTATGATTAATCGCGTGTTACGCAATAAGGGTGCTGGTCTATCCCGTGCCAACTCCTCCCAACGAGAGTGATATAATATGTTGCATCTCTTCATACGTCTTTTCTAAACGTCTTTGTGTCTGAGGAAATGGCTGTCTGGTTTCCGCTTACCGTCCTTGAGTTTAGAAACGAAGATGAAAGAAAGAAAAGAAAGAAGAGAAGTAGTAAGAAGGAGAGTATTTATTACACATCCGTGTTTCCGTGTGGAAGTTTATATAACATAGGTACTAGCAGACCCGAAAGACGTCCTGTCTCAACCATTATTGAATTCGCATTGGTATACGAGTAATATTAGAAAAGTTAACATAGTCTTTAAGTTTTCTTATATTTTCTAATGTTACGCGAAACTTTCTTAATTTTTTCTTTCATAAAAACCTTCTCCTGATAATCACAAACACAACAAAAAAAGGATTAGCGAAATTGGTCCAGCCATTAACGTGTGACGCCGTGACTAAGGGAAATATAGTAGGGATTAATTTTTATAATATATGTACTTATTAAATACTCGTATAAGAGATAGGTGTCTCAACGCCTGATAGGATGTTAGTAGCATTAAATACTTAGTAAAACTTATTGCTGATTAAACTACATCATCAACTACCTAGTCGTTTCTCTGTCAACTATGTAGGGGCCGGCTTCCAGTCAAATCAGATGCAGCTGAATACCAGTATTTTACTTTACCTCCATAAACTAAGAAGACTTTCGGGGTTCTGACGACCCGTAACAACTGTCAAAGATCCACAAATGACTGTCGGGACCAACGGCTTAACGTGTTTTCCGAGGCACGGAGGGGTCTTGGTTGGTAAAGTTGGTCACCTATTCACGAACCAATCGCGGAAAGCGTAGCTTAACTTGATCGATCGACCCGTGCGGCTGTAATTACTAAGCCACTAGCCCCTCTGGTGCTCATATACCTACCTAATATTTTTGGGTACGATTCTTTTTTACCTTGGTGATTTCAACCGTGTCTGCTGCGCGTGAGGTCCTAGATTCTCGCTCCAACATGGGACCTATTTTGAACACAATATGATTCGGGACCGTAACATACAGATATAGTAATTCAGTGGGATTATATGAAACTAGAGGGTCGTATTGATGATTCTATTGATTAAAATTCTGTAAATACATACGTGTTACATCTTCCCGTACGCGATCGCCACTCAAGAACTTTTCGGCCCCATTGGCCATCGGAAGACGTTGGTAAAGTTGGAAGGCCTCCCACAAAGTGAAGCAATGACCTTGTGAGGGCCGCAGGAGTCTGCTGGATGCTCAAAGCACAGAACAGGTCGAAGTGGTGGAGCTTTGGGGAGGCCTATGTCCAGCAGTGGACGTTTTTCGGCTGAAATGATGATGATGGTACGTGTTACAGTCGCGAATCATATTTTGCCTGACACTGACCTGCATATTGCAATAAACCTAAGAAAATTTGAATTTCGGGGGCTGTCTTGGAGCTTCCTTCCTAAGCATAGGTGGTGTAATGTGGGTGTGTGTACTATACACGCATAGGTGGTCTATGTGGGCGTATGTACTATACACGCATAGGTGGTGTAATGTGGGTGTGTGTACTATACACTCATCGGTGGTGTAATGTGGGTGTGTCTACTAAACACTCATAGGTGGTGTAATGTGGGTGTGTTTACTATACACTCATAGGTGGTGTAATGTGGGTGTGTCTACTAAACACTCATAGGTGGTGTAATGTGGGTGTGTTTACTATACACTCATAGGTGGTGTAATGTGGGTGTGTATACTATACACTCATTGGTGGTGTAATTTGGGTGTGTATACTATACACTCATAGGTGGTGTAATGTGGGTGTGTGTACTATATGCTCATAGGTGGTGTAATGTGGGTGTGTGTACTAAACACTCATTGGTGGTGTAATTTGGGTGTGTGTACTATACACTCATAGGTGGTGTAATGTGGGTGTGTACTATACACTTATAAAGGGTCAAATTAAATTAGCTACCGAAGTACCACAGACCTGAGGGTCTATCTAAACACGATAAAACAAGAAACGGATTAATTTGATGACTTTTTTGTAGGTTCATCGATCGCAATTATTGAATTTGAAAAATGTAAATGTAACATCAGTTTTAAATTGTTTTCTTTTTGTGTATATTTCACAAATTTATTGTTATCTAAACAAAATAAATCTGATTTTTTTCAACTCACACTTCATTTAACAAAACTGACAGCGGTCGTTGACCCCCAAAAATAAATCGAATATTTTACATACATTTAGTATTGAGAGTTTGGCTAGCTACTTTAATTTGAGCACAGCGTCAAATTCAGATAAAACACAGACACAGAGACAGATAGTGCACAGACACTAAAGCACTACTCTATCGGGGAATAAAGGCGAAATGTTAAGGAATTATCTGACTTTCAAATACTTAATCAAATCTTTTTGTTATACAGCCTCCATCATCAAGAAGTGGCTCTGCAGCGAGGGCGAGGTGTCGTCTGCCTCCGCTCCAACCAGATACTGCCAGCTGCTCAGGTAACCATGTCACCATAGTCCTCTTTCCCTTATACTTATTTATTAGGGTCGGTGACGCATGACGCTTAAGTTATGAGTTGAGTTCTGAGAGATTACTGACAAATGCGTGCATTGACCGGACAGCTCCACTCAATTTGTGTGGTTGTTTCCTCAAAAGACCATTTCAGATACCAATTTACATGTTCTTCCAAGATCTAGTCGAGTTATTTTGTATATAGCCGTTTTGCGTGGATGTGACGCATGTTTCCCTCAACCTTTTCTTATTTTTTTTGTGTTCCTTATCTTTTTGCGTCATGTTTACCGCAAATAAACGTTTTTCTTTCTTTCTTTCTATATACAATGATATGAATATTTACTTTGTAAAGTATTACAATGGTAATAACTTTCTTTGAGATTGTTCTTCGAAACGTTGAGTTCCTTAAATTTCTAAAAAGTTTAGCTGCTCGATTACTGACATTTGTCAGTACTCGAGCAGCTCACCTTTTTTTATTAACACGCTTTTATTAGCTTCACCTGTATGTTTGTTTGTAACCGACTCCTTTGGACTTGATTTTGACCCACTTCAAACGGTCAGATTTCATTTAAGCTTTGTAGACCTAACGAGGACCGATGACAATTCATCATATAAAAATAAATATAAATCACGCTTTTGTAGTTAGCAGAACTATGAAAATAGAAAATAAATAATAGATTTAAAAACTAAAAAAACACGCTTTAAAACCAAAGTAGAAAATAATTTCAAAAAAGCGTGGATCTACTTACAGAAATAAAATGATATATCACGTCATCGTCCTCTATACATTTCTTCAGTCATCATCACCTACAGCCCCACTTCGCCCATTGCTGGGCATAGGCCTCTCTTTTCCTGGGGTGAATTTGTCAAAAGCAAAGTCATTGCATTTATTTCAAATAGGCACTTTTGAACATCAACGATTTTCGTCACTTACAAAGGTAGTTTCGTTTGGGGAAGAATGGGCAAGAAACTCCGACGTAACTTCTTTAAAAAAATTAAAGCAATTTTCGCATACATTAGACAAATCATTATTATGTGAAAACGATGCACCTAGAATAAAGTTACCATACCACAACGGTCAAAATAATTAAAAAAGAAAGCAATGACAGATAAATTAATTATATGATAGACACATGGTGCTGACATATTTACAAACATTGTAAAAGTAAGTACCCTGAGATTTTGCATGCTATGTTTCATCCTAGCTGAACATGTTTGTGCCATACCATTATATTTAAGAACATTTTATACCATGTTTTAAGCAAATAAATGATTTATTATTAATAATAAAAGTAAGTATGCGATGATCCTAGAATATTTAACACGTCGCACATCCTCTAAAAAACTGTCGTAACACGCTGAAAACTAGTTTTGAGAAAAAGCCGATTTTATTTTATTCCAATAAACTACTGATAATGTGACTTTCAGGTTACAGATTTTTAGCTTTTTACTATTTGAATCAGCAAAGGATTTATCAAGCTATTTGCAGAACGTAGAATTTTATTTATGAACGGAATGGAATATTTTAATTTAAAAAAAAAAAACTGAAAAAATACCCAAAATATGACACTTTTTTACATTATACTGTAACGTAATTTATGAAATGAAACACATTGTAACTCAAATAATATTATTTATTTATAGCTCTTTCTATTAAGTTTTCTTTTTAAATCTTATCTTTGAAGCTATTTTAGGAACTTTCACAATATTATAATCAGTCATAAGGCAAAGTAAAAAAATACGCTTAGAATCACAGCCATTATTCTTTTCCAGAGAAATGAAATGCTGGCACTGTAGCTTTGTAGAGCTGTTTATAAAGTTACTTTGAAGAGTAACATCTCCTAATTCTCAGTATTTAGAAAACAAAACCCTGTTGACGTCGTCTATTTTTAACCGACTTCAAAAAGGAGGAGGTTATCAATTCGTCGGAACCTTTTTTTTTTTTTTTTAGCAAAACATGTTGCATTTATCGCCACAAAGTGGTTTCAAAGAACGCGCTGGTACAATTATTTTGGTTGAAACATAAGATTTTTCGGTATTTCGCATGTTTTTCGCTTTATTGGTAAGCCACTCCTCAACTCTTGCAACACGCTTTCTATCTTTCTTAACATTACTATTATCTTCTCTTTCGTTCAAAAAAATATTCTGTTCGACTATTTCATCCTGGTTTATTATTTCATTCTTATTCTGTACTGTTTCGTCTTTTTCTTCATTATTTATTTCAGCAAACTCCTGGATTGAAACTGGCCCAACTTGGTCGATAACTACTTGGTAATACTTGTAGGTTATTTGTAATTGCAGTTGACGTAGCAAAACTCGCTGCTAGAATAAGTGCTATAGTTCATCTAGCACTTCGTCTAGCAGCTCTTCGAGCTCTTTATGATCTGTTGGAGGAACTAGACTTGTAGTTAGGATCCTTTACAGAGTCATCGTCATCTACCGAAAAACAATCATGAGCAGCTACCATAATAATTAGTATCTATAGATTTATTTTCAAGCGAATCGTGACTGCAATGGGAAATAGGCTCAGCGTCTTTCCTACTTTCCAAAATTGTATCGTTATCTGAATTTTCTGAATTAAAACAATTACAAATTCATAAACTAATAAGCAAGTACTTTACAGACACACACACTTAACACACACACACACACTCAACACAAACACACACACACACACACACACACACACACTCTTTAACTACAGATTATATAAACTTATATGATTTATATAAAAAAACTTACTCATACATTCATTAGAGTAGTTTTCTACTATCGGCTCATGATCTTCAGTAAAAAAACAATTTATTGATACGAGACACAAAAACTGTTATGTTGCCTCTATTAAGTACCCTACTAAATTATACAGGTGAATGTTTGTGTTTGTTACTTCTTCACGTAAAGACTACTGATTACTAAATAGCAGTATGTTCAAAATTCATTTGTTTAAATGGCTAAATGATAATATTTTTTGTAGCATTAAGGAATACTTTGAACATACGTTGTACTAATCAGAGTTTGGTACTTAGAAACAGTATTTATTTATTTAAATACATGTTTTTGAACAGGACGCCACGTATCTGCCGACCAAACTCCTAAAAAGGAGAAACCCTGGTCAAAGTTCCACAGCGGATGTCGCGAGAAAACCTCCATCTATCTGGACTGGTCTGATGAGAGGTCTGACAAGAAGAGTCCAGGTCAGTCTACGTTTACATACGTCGTAATTCTCCTGCCTTTATTCCAATTTATTAGGGGTTCGCGCAACATTCACCACAAATTCGTCATCGCGGAAGTCACACTCTTTCTAACCATATTATCATTCACTAAGTCCATCTATCGTATCTTTGGTCTCCCCCTACTCTTATAGTCATCGACATTCATACTCGAAATTTTCCCCACGATATTTTCCTCATTCCTCCATATTACGTGCACATACTGTGACAACCGTTTTCCACACAACTTTTCATCTATTGGTGCCATTTTCAGACTTCCTCTTATATACTCATTTCTTATGCTATTCATTCGTGTAACACCACATATCCTTCTTAAAATTCTCATTTCAGCAGCAGAGGTCCATACTGACGGTGCCCGTTCACGAATATGACGTATGGGTTGGCTCCATTATGATCAACCATTTTGAAGGGAATTAATTCACTTTTGCAATTTTGATGTTAAGATTTATTTGATACCTAGGTTCAAAATACTTTAATGCATTAGTATTGCCAGTATTTCCTCTTATTAATTATCGTCTTCATATAGTATATAAAATTCTGTAAAGAATGGAAACTTATTCCGATGCTGTATTTTTTCGAAATTGTTTTGTTGAAGTAAAATAAATTTTGCAGGAGCTATTCCGAAGCGCGTCAAGGCGAAATCTATGACTTCATTCAAAGGTATGGTTTTATCAAATGTATCAATATGAAACAAAAGAGCACATTCTCATCTTTTTTTTTACAGAAATTATATACCTTACAATTTCGTTTATTAAAAACAATAATACCAAATAAAATAAAGAAAACCCTTTATGGTGGTGATGACGTAACAGGATTTCTTAAATATTTTAAAATCTTACCAATACACACAAATATACAAAAGTGGTAATTAATAGAACAATTCACCAACAAAGAACTGCAAACTAAATTCAATCTTACCATAGCAACCAGAATGGCAGCCCAATCAAAACTAATAGTACCGAGATACAAGAACTATTACGGAAAACGAATGAAAGCTTTTATAATACCTACTTTAATTGAGTTTAATTGATCCGATATCCGATTGATTGATGATGTTCCAACAAAAATTAAATCGGAAATAACAAATAGGTAGTAATTATAAAATTAAATACAAAAAATACTTTGATTCTCTTTGAAAATGCATCACTGTTTACATTCAATGTACACGTAATGTAATCTAATGTCATTCAGCGACGGAATGCCTGACCGGCGCTGTTTTCGTTTTTGTACTATTTTAGTTATTACTTACAAACTACCTTACAATGTTTTATTTTAATTTTATAAACTATGTGTTAACCATAAAATAATAGATTCCTAGTGATTATTCCGTTAGTATTATTTAATTTTAAGATTGGTGATAAGTGTTTCAACATCCGGACAAACCTATTGAGGTTTTTGTGATGTTTCTGTTTATATTTTGTTTGTTCCTTTATAATAAAATAAAAACTATCTATAGGTACTATTAGTATCAATACACAATACTCAATCTTTATTGCATCACCATCACTATCATCACCAGTTCAGCCGAAAGACGTCCACTGCTAGACATAGGATAGGCCTCCCCCAAGCTCCGCCACTTCGACCCGATTCTGTGCATCCGGCATCCAGCTGACTCCTGCGGCTCACAAAAGTTCGTCGGTCCACCTTGTGGGAGGCCTTCCAACTTTACGTCTTTCGGTACGCGGTCGCCACTCCAGAACCTGACGGCCCCATCAGGCATCTGTTGTGCGAGCAATTCGTTCCGCCCACTGTCACTTAAGTTTGGCAATTCTTCGGGCTATGTCAGTTACGTTGGTTCTCCTGCGAATTTCTTCATTCATGATTCGATCACGTAGGGAAACTCCAAGCATAGCCCTCTCTATATACCTCAAAAATATAGTTATTAATATAGCTCAAGAATTGATTTGTCTTTTGTTTCCTTGAACGGGCTAATATCTGGAACTGCCTGTAAAATTTTAAAAAATCTTATTGTTTTTAATAGCCTAATTGGTTGAACGCTATTAAGCTACTTAACATCACCCTACGACCCTTATGAGCCGAGTCAAATGACAAAAAGTCAGTAACAATAGACGGGCGGTAGGATGCGACTTGGGGGGATGAAGTCGAGGGCAGAAGCTAGTTTAGCATATTGAACCTATAATGTCCACTGCTGGGACACAGAACTCCTGTTTCCGAGGGAAGTGGGCAGTAATCCACAACGCGGGTACAATTCGGGTTGGTGGAAGTCGTCACATATCTTCGAATTTATTCTCGGTTCCAGAACATGCCGGTTTTCTTAAAACATTTATTAATATATGCTTTATTGTACACCAGAAAATACATAACAAAAATAAAACATTTAAAACTAAAAACATACAATGGGCGGCCTTATCGCTTTCTGCGATCTTTTGCAGGCAACCTTGGAATGGACAGTGATGGCGTGGACATAAAATTGAGGTTGTCATTGGTGCAAAATTAAGATACAATTTACTTTATTAGATACATAGATATATTCATATTATATATGCTAACATTTTAAGGAAACCGGCGGCATGTTCTGGAACCGAACACGATGCCTTAATTATTTTTACTTTTATATCAGATGCAGAGGAACTAGAGGTGGCTACTTTTTTGGAAAAAAATAAAGATTTTATGGACGCTTACGTATCAGAGCGAGTATCTGCAGAGGTACTTGATAAATGGCTGAAGACGAAGGAGAACTATGTAAGTCATAATTCTTCTGCCCTTATCCAAATTTATTTGCGTCTTTTTCTTTCATACTTCTCTATTAGTCGTCATCTCGGTAGTCACTCAATTTCTAACCATATCATCATTCGAACAGTCCATCCATCGTTTTTTTGTCTCCCCTACTCATAAAGCCATCGATATTCATACCCAAAACTTTACTCACGACTTTTTTTTGGCCGAATTATTTAAGTGGCTGGAGAAAAGAATTTCCTTCTCTAACCGAATTATTTAAGTGGCTGGAGAAAAGAATTTCCTTCTCTAACCGAATTATTTAAGTGGCTGGAGAAAAGAATTTCCTTCTCTAACCGAATTATTTAAGTGGCTGGAGAAAAGAATTTCCTTCTCTAACCGAATGCCAATTTCTAGTCTCGGCCCACTACGACTTGCACAAGAAGATATCAAAATGAACAAGCGTATGCACAAGTAACGGGTCGAGAGACAGGCCTACTCTCTAAGTCCGTCAGTAAAAATACTGTTCGGTCCGAACGTAGTTCGATACTTTGTAATAAACCCTAATCCCGATTACTCCGTTTTTTCGGACGACCAAAAATACATTGAAAAGGAGGATGAGAAGAAACGTCCCCACCATCCAACAGATTTGAAATAAGTGTCATTTGAAGCGTCTAGTAGGATAGATATTTTTTTACTATGGCGACATGCTTCAAATACGTGGGGTTTAGGTTTTATAATAATATATTGTTTTACATATATTTTTTCTTTTTTACTAACACATTTACTTAGTGTGCAATAAAAAGGATTAGAATATGGCGGTCTTGATAATGTTTTCACATAAGGTAACGGTTTTTAAAGCCGATTTTTTAAACCGATTGTATTTTTCCCTTCTTTTTATTAAAAATTTATTGCTGAAGAACTAAACACAAGTATAATCTAATAATATTAAAAAAGCGTAAATCTAACGCGTCGGGTTTTCCGGTTTAGTGATCAGCGTGTCCTGTATAGGCCTCTTCCAGCTGTTTCCACTCATTCTTGTCTCTAGCTTTTCTGGACCAGGTAGCGCCTCCAATTTTCCTTATGTCTTCTATCTACTATCTAAATATGCTTTTTTGTTTGTGGAAAAAATGATTTTTGTTTATTTTTTTTTTTTTGTGGAAAACTATTTTTTAAATTATAAATAAACCCAATAGATTTTGCAAATAATACAGGTACTTTAGGCTTTTTTGGGTCCCAATGAACAAATTGACACGTATCCCATGACTGTTGTAAGGTGGGGACGGGGTTCATACAAAATCCCCCATGGTCCTTTCCTAATTTCCAATGTATTTGTCAACTGTCAAATCATGTTGTCATTCATTCTTAGTTCTGGCCTTGAGCTAATCTTATATCTAAACGTGATACGGAGTAGGAAACGTGCTTAGAGGGTTGACTCCCAGGTGTGCCTAGATTGAGGCTCTAACGTACCTATTAGGACGGTTCAAAATTTCATGACACATTTTTTTGTAGCTTGCAAAATATGTATGGAATAAAGAGAAAAGCTTTTAGTAATTTAATTCATTAGCCATAAAATTATATTAATATTTTGTACAATTGTGCATGTACATAATAAAAACAGAGAGAAAAGTATCACAGGACGTAAAAAAATCGTCCGCATCGCTGTCAATGGAACAAGCATCTGAGCTGACTACAAACTTAATAAAAGCACAATTGCACTCTACCAATGTAAAAAATGTTAGGGAAAACATGGGGGCTTTCTCCGAAGATCACTCTGTGGTTATATAAATCGGTAATTAGGCCAATGCTAGCTTATGGCGGCGCTTTGGTTTGGTGGACGTAGACCGAACTCTCGACCACCATTACCAGTCTACAACGCTTCCAACGACTGGCCTGTTCAGCTACCACAGGCTGCATGAGCAGCCATGGAGATAACCCTCCAACTAACTCCCCATGCCCTGTAGGTACATACAGCAGGAGGCAGCGCTAGCTGCCATCAGGCTAATGCATCTAGGCATATGGGGCAAGAACCTTGCCACTACACACGCTAACCTCCTGGACCGGGCGATTGAGTACGAGCAACTCATCGCTGCCCCGTGTGATTGAACACCAAACCAACCTATTTTCAACAAAAACTATATTATTACACAAATAGTACAGGAAGAAAGGGATCAGTCAGGAGCCAACGCATTGCGCATCTACACAGACGGCTCAAAAACACAAAACGTTTCAGGCGCTAGCGTACACTCCCTTGACCTCAATTTCAATTTTCACATACCGCTAGGCACACATAGTTCGATCTTTCAATGTGAATATTTTGCCTAACACAAGCCGCAACAGCAGTAAAGCGCTTAGGCATCCGGAGCTAAGGCATTAAATTCCAATCCGACAGAATATCTGTGCTCAAGCTTTAGAAAACTAACAAACAAACAAATTTTTGAGTGCCATCTAGCTCTGGAGAGTTTATCGACGTCCAATCGTATTATCCTCCAGTGGATGTGTGTGGGCATAGTGGATGTTTAGGCAATGATGCCGCAGACGAACTTGCGAAGAGAGGCTCTGATATGTAAATGCTAGGCCCGTACCCACTTCTCCCCTGCCTTTCTCACAATTTCGTGCGTGGATTCGCCAAAGGTCGACCAAACTCCATAACAACAGATGGTCACGGGCAACAGACTGTAGACAGTCAAAATTGGGCTTTACCAATTGTACACCCGCGATTAACCGAAAAACTTCTCAGCTTGAGTAGAAATAACCTCAGAATAATAATAGGAACAATTACGGGCCATAACCTCCTTAACAAACATCTATTTAGCATAGGCGCCACAGACGTCCCGCTTTGCAGGGGCTGCTTTAACGCCAAGAAATCAGCCGCCCACGTCAACTTGGAATGCGAGGCCGTGATTTTTCAACGTGAAGAAATCCTTGGAACAATGAGGTCGCTCCAAGAAGCCTGTGAAGCTCCCAGGAAGCTTCTGTGCTTTAGCAAGGCTGGCTCTGTTAGCAAAAATTACCACGCACAACGGACCGAATGGGAGTCTAAGTGCGGAAAAGGGAGTCCCATCATCATCATTATCATCATCATCACGCCCAGCAGCTCGATCTGGTGGTGCTGTGTCTGCTTGTAACTGAAGTTCGTCTCCTCCTTCTCAACTGCACTAAAGCAACAAATCGTACATTTGCATCCGTCCCCGCAAGTTTGATAAAGAAAATCGGCTCCAACTAAGCGAACATCCTTTCATATGGAGATATCAGTAGGTAATAGATTTTTTTTTGTATCCCGAATCACTGCCGCTGTACCGGCGCTAGGTTCAGAATCAACTGCTTAGTGGGGCCGGTTTGTTTTATATACCAAGACGTGACGAACTGTTTTTGTGTAATATAGTCTGTGCCTTCTACAATCACCTGTAAGTACCTAAAATTTGGTCGATTTTCTTTAATAAATGTTAATTTAACCTTTTTTTTTCTTTTTTTACCTCCGCCACCACTTTCGCTTATATGACCACTTTTATTTTCCATGCTGTGTAATTAGCTCAGGTTATTTGTACTACACAATCAGCCTATAATGTTCCCACTGCTGGGATATAGGTCTCATCTCTGTAAGTGGGCCGTAGGTAATGTACCACGCGGGCCCAGTGCGGGTTGGTGGATGTCACATGTCTTCGAATTTTTGGTAATGTCTTCGAATTTTTGGTACAAAGTTGGATTTAATGGTGCTAGTAATTTTTGCAGGTTGCTCCTCCAACCAGAAAACTAAAGATAAATACTTTTAAGAAGACAGACGAGCCAATCCAAGAGAAGATCTTTACGGTAAGCACTAGGTAAAATAAAAAAATAACTAATCAAAGTAAAATTTCGCCACTGACTTGAACGTTTCCAGAAGCTGTTGAAAATCCTTCAAGAGGACCCCAACGAGCACACAGTTGTCTGGGAGCTGACCAACTACATCACCAGCTCAATCGGGGTGGACGCTCATCGTGTCTACAAGCTGTACCCCGAGCGTCCCTACTTTGTGCAGTACTTCGTTGTAGATGTAAGGTTTAAGAGTTGTGCTCGTATATTTGTAACGGATTTCTGTTGATATGGGTTTCCGATACCAGTACCTCATTAGACATAAAATAATATTAATAGTATGTACATGTAAAAGCAGAGAGAAAAGAATCACAGGGCATCAAAAATTCGTCCGCATTGCTGTTAATGGGAAAAGTGCCCAAAAGGCTGGCAGCATTGCCACTTTGTATGGCAATCGGTACCTTATTTGCCTCTTTTTACAACTCGATTAAAATGCGAAACCAGCAGAGGGATTGGACAAAGTGACATTCTATCACGGAACAAACATATAATTATGACGGAAAGTTTAAAATGTGCGGTGCTGACATAACCTACCGGAAGCCTTACATCAATCCTACACCATAATTACGTACCACACTATCAATCAGAATCTGAATCACTTTGAAGAATAAATAATATCGCAAACTCGAAAAGTAATAACTTCGTAAGTTCGATAAACGTGTCTGCTCAACAACCTAAATAATGAAATTGTTGTTGAACTGTCAAAAAACCTATTTACAAAATAAATAACCGATACAAAAAGTACCTAAGTGAAAACCAAAAATAAACCTTTTAGTGTAATTAAGGTCGTAAATTAATGTAAATTAGATACTCATTTTGAGTCAGCGCCTGCAGATCAATATTATAATTTTTTGGGATACTTTTTTCTACACTGAGGGTGTATTTTGTGCTTTCATTTTAAATAGAACCAGCTTCGAAGAACCCTGACGAACCCAATTCTATTTTTATTGGACTCTTTCCAATAAAATTAGAATTTTCAAAATCGGACTACTCAGTAAAAAGATATGAGTGGTCATACAAAAAATATAAATACAGGACAAATTTTTAACCAGTGTGAAAACTGTTTTCGAGAATTCAGCATATCATTCTAGACCCCCAGCGCAGAATGTTTTCGCCGGTACATATTACAAAAAAAAAAATCTGCTGTTCCATACATGTTGACCGCGTAGGTATTGACAGCTGATTTTTTTGATTAATTTCTGTGCTGGGGGTCTAGAATGATATGCTGAATTCATGGTTACAGTTTGCGCACTGGTTAAAAACTTATCCTGTATAATATAAACACGCGTCGACTTGAAAAGTCTTCCTTTTTTTCGTCGATTAAAAAAGAAACCCATTGCTACTGTTAGTGTGTTATGCAATTACCCCTATGTTGGAAGTCGTTGTAGAACTACAAAACGCTTTGAAAACGATTGCCACTCGTCCAGGCCCTAATATTAAAATCAGTTGCAAAACACTAATCATTGAGGATAAATAATGAGGTTGACAGTAACTTTTATTTGTACTTTGTAAAACTATGAAAATCAAGTTAACTTAACAGTTATATACTGGGTCAAATTAAATTAGCTGGCAATACTTTACCCATGGCCTTGGTTATCGATATCGAAAACCAATGTTTCGTCATTCCAACTTTGTTAACTTTAAACAACACTGACATGTACATTACGGCAACCAAACGACTGTAATGTTATGGTTTTCGGAAATTCGTTAAAAATATGTATGTTCCTCGAAAGATTACAGAAACCGCTGATCGATTACGGGCATTGACCTTCGCCCAGCGAATGATTTTTCTTGTTAATGTTCCATTTTTTTTTTCAATAGCGATATCCAAGACGTCGGTGGTATTGCCAGCTAATTTAATTTGACCCTGTATACGTAGAAAACTCGTAGCACCATTTCGAAAACATAGTGCGTAGTGGCAAAAAATTGCCGTATTCAGCCGGACGTTCTCATCTCACCTTCTATGTTCTAGCCATGTCGAGATGTAGTAAGGAGCTTAGTTCGCGCATACCCTGACCAAGCTCAGATAGTGCTGAAGGTAGCCAGGAGTAGGGCATGCCGACGAGTGTCCAGAGCCGATGAAACTGTCAAGTTCCCGGAGACGCCGATAGCGCTGTTCAGGGCTTTGGGGAAAAACGTGGTAAGTGTCCACATCCATCATAGATGAAAAATATGTTTTTTACACATAACACAAAAAGTACACATATACAGGGTGTAACAGAAACCCTATTGCTATCCTTAAGCACTAAAGATAACAGCTGGTATAGAATCACTATACATAGTTTTAGCTCAAAATAAAATACTCTAAGTATACCAAAATTTTCGGTTTCATATGTTTCTTCAATTCAAATCATAACAAACGTGTCACCGCACTACGTAGGTCAATAACTTTCCACGTTACTTTCCAACATCACGATAAATCTCTTCCATGTGTTTATTTCAATTTGAAAAGTTCGGTTTCTGGTATCTCTGGTAATCTGGTATGTATTAAAAATTCTCATAACTTCCGAGCATGTAAAGGTAGGATTAAAAAACCCTACCAATATCGTTTGATATCATCCAAAAAAGCCGTGCCCTTGGTATGTATATACCCTTTCCGTTACACGTTGTATACACAGTATACATATAGCTCATGGAAAGTGTTCGGCGTCGATGACGCAAGTTCCATGATTTTTGTTCACCTATAAAGTACACATATATACACAGTACACCGATAGCTCATGGAAAGCGTTCGGTGTCGATGACGCGAGTTTCATGATTTTTGTTCACCTATAAAGTACACATATATACACAGTATACATATAGCTCATGTAAAGCGTTCGGTGTCGATGACGCGAGTTTCATGATTTTTGTTCACCCAATAAGTACACATATATACCCAGTATACATATAGCTCATGGAAAGCGTTCGGTTTCGATGACGCGAGTTCCATGATTTTTGCTCACCCAAAATGTGCTCAACGCGCCTAAAGAAGTTTTCACTTCAATAAAAAAATAACATATTTAAATGACTTTGTTGTAGGTAATATTTTGATCAAAGCATTGTCACGTCGAGTGACAGTTTAATTTTAGTAGCCGTCCCCCGACGTGATAATAGAATAGAATAAAATAACTTTATTTCGGACACAAATATCCATATAGTGTTAGTAACATCCAAGAAAATAACTTATTGCCTAGTGTTAGTAAAAAAAAACAACCTCCGCACAAACTGCTGTATAATCGGAGAGTCGAGGCTCTCGGCTACAGTTTTCAGGATGCTGTTTCGACTACCCCTCACTCTCCTCAGTAGTGACGCAGTTTTTTTTTCGTATAATTGCATAGAAGCCGTCGGTGCGGGCTTGCGCAAACATGTCCGACGCGCTACAGTAACGAGGCAGCCTCAACAACATCCTGAAAGCATTGTTATATTGGACGCGCAGGGCATCCAGCGATCTCTTAGTACAATCGACACATAGATTGCCCGTGTACAAAGTTTGGCAATAAGCCTTCAAAAGTGTTAATTTTACTTGGTCTGTACACCGCGCAAATCTACGGGACAACATATTACTCCGGACCGCTAGAATCCTGCGCTATCTCAATGTCCACGTCGTCCCTGAGGTCAATGACAATGCTTTGATCAAAATATTACCTACAACTTAAAAGGCCAATAAATGTTATTTTTTAGCTTTTCAGAAGTTATTGTTTGGGTCGGAGATTTTTTTATTTTAATTTAACCTTGTTGAACATATTTTATTTTTGTTAAAGGTTAGCTACACTAATAAATCAGCACAATTACTGTCAACATAAACAACTTTGACATGTTAACAATTATTACAGTGTTGAGTGAGTCGGGACGGTGTGCCGGGAAATTCTATGACGTGTTTTAATTCGATATATAGACAGATTTTTTTTATGTTTCTTGTTTTTACTATCATTTTAAAGCTAATAATCTCGTAAGAAATACAATTTTATCAAATAAAAGTACGCAGAATTTCGATTTTTATGGTCTTGAGTGATAAAAATGGGAGAAAAATAACAAATCTCGTTTTAAATAAGAAGCCTGCTCGTTATATTATAAACCAAATTACCTACATGAAAGTCATAAAACACATAGGAAATATTGTACAGATTTCGAAACTAAAATTGTAAAAAAATTCAGTCAATTCAGACTTAAAATTTTGACATGAAATGAAGTTGACTCTGAATTGTAATACAATTTAATTTGCTTGCATGCACAATTAGATACCTACTCAAATGATTATGAAATTGTTGCATAAAAAATGGTTTTTAATCATTTTTATGACAAAATTCGCAAAACATAGCGCACTGCCTTTATTTTCAGATCATCGTACTTATGTATTTTTAATTAATTAATATAATTAATAAATAGTCGCAATAAAGTCAAATACACTTTATCAGTTTCAAATGCTGCCAGTTCGCGAGTCGGAATCGCATACTTAGCGTTTCGTACTACAAGGCAAAAAACGTTTCTGATATGGAGAATTAGAGACCCCCTTAATTTTTAACTTTATTTTATTTTTATTATTTTTTGTTATAGCGGCAACAGAAATACACATTCTGTGTAAATGTCAACTGTCCACCTATAACGGAGCATGAGATACAGCCCGCTGACTGACAAACGAATGGACGAACGGGCACCGGAAGTTTAGTAATAGGGTCTCGTTGGTTACCCGGTTACGGAACCCTAGAAATGAACTTTATTTTAGGTCCGTGTGTATAGGTAACAAATTAATATCCTTGGACGCCACCAATATTAGTTCTCTCATCTAGAAACAAGCCAACCACGTCATGTACCTGCCGATCTTAATGAAGACCGGGAGCACAGCCTACGTGCTCGAGATGTGGCGGGTTCAGGAGAAGTTCACCGAAATGGATGAGTCCATCGGCTCCAACTTCCTGGTCCTCGGCAGTCTGAACCTGCATTACTGCAATCTTTACATGGATAAGAAGAAGGAGAGAAAGATGTCGGGTTTTCTTCTGGATGTTGTCAAGTAAGTTAATACAGGAGGTATCGGTTCATCCCGCGCGGGCTGGCAACGTCGCATTTGTAGTGATTTTTCGTGATTTATTTTACTACTAGATGTTTCCAACGCCTTCGCCCGCGTGGATGTCGTAAATTATCCCGCAGAATTACTACCGTGATAAAAACGCAACCTATGTGTTAATCCAGCTTATAAACGATCTGTGTGTTAAACATCCAAATCTGTTCAGTACTTTTTGCGTGAAAGAGTAACAAACATCCATCCAATCTCACAAATTTACACGTTTATAATAATAGGAAGTACGATAAATCAAAGTACAATTTTTTTTTTCAGTCAAACACTATATTCTTGATAATTATAACATTTACTCTGGAATAATAACATTTAAAAGTAATAAGTACTTCAAGTAGAAAATAGTTGACAATATGTCGATTTTTTTTTAAATACGACCAATATGACTGAAAAAAAATTGCATACAAACTCATAAATACCAAAGATCAGCTTGGCTGGGAAAACATTGTACTTTGATGTAAACTTAATAAGATAATCACGAAAAACCACTTGAAATGTGACGTTGCCAGCCCGCCCTGGATAAACGACTCATTTACAGCAATAAAAACCTAAATCAATCTCATGCAGTCGGACGCATTATAGGTCTTTATTGTTAAACTAGCTTTTGCCCGCGACTTCATACGCGTGGACTTTAGAATCAAGTAGATAATATTTTTTTTTGATAATATATAGCCTATTTTTTAAGTTAGACCTCTCGAAATACATAATTGAAAACTGCATTCAATTCCATGCAGTGGTTTTTGCGTGATGCGGTAACAAACATACAGACAGATACAAATTCTAAAAACCGTTGTTTTGGCTTCTGTTGCTCTAATAAAGACCCCCCATACAATTTTTTTTTCAATATCTTTAATGTACAGACATCGGCCTGTTACAATTTTATTATATGTATAGATTTAAGAAGATGTCTCCGACTGTAGGAGATTGCTTATAGTATTCGATCTAATAATCATCCTTTCAAAATAAATTTCTTGTTTCCATCTTTTTTAATTAAAGTTTACTTTTTAGGTAGTCGGGTTTTTATATTTTGTAATTATTTTTTTATATATTAGGAATTGCCAGCTAAAACACAAAATTAATTCATTAATTTGACCCTGTGTTATTGAAAAATTTCAATTTGGCGGTTTTTACAACGTCCTGAACATTTCAGAGCAATATTCGAAGAGATGGTGTCTCTCGACCAGCTGATCAAGATAATCTTGGAGTTCGCCCAGCGTCTCGTCAACGCCGACCGGGCTTCCTTGTTCCTGGTGGACAACAGGAACAGCGAACTGGTCTCCACAGTATTCGACATGAAGTTTGAACCTGGAGCTGACAGGGATATGGAGAAGAAGGAGATCAGGATGCCTATCAATAGAGGGGTAGCTGGTTATGTAGTGATGTCTGGAGAAACTGTGAACATTCCTGATGCGTATTTGGATTACAGGTTTAACAGGTAAGATCTTAGAATCTTGTAGGATGCTCTAGTTCAGGAGGAGCTCGGCAGGTAGTCTTTGACTAGTTTATATAAATGACCTACCTACTTATGACTGTAGTTGTATAAAATCATTATCTGCCTAGCCTTTTAACTATGTTTTGACTTCCAAACTAACCGGATGCAGCTGAATACCAGAATAATACAAGTCGTTGTAAATCATTCATCAAAATAAAAATAATAAGTGACACTGTCATCTACAATATGGCAACCAAACGACTGTAATGTTTTGGTTTTTGAAAATTCGTAAAAAAAAATCTATGTTCCACGAAAAATTACAAAAACAGCATCGATTACGGGCATTACCTTCGCCCATCGCATATGAAAACATTTGTTTTTTTTTATGTTCCATTTTTGATATCGATACACAACACGTGGGTAAAGGTACCAGGTAATTTAATTTGACCCTGAAAAGGGTCATAGGTATCTGCTGGACGTAAAGACCACATGCCTACGTCCAGCGATGGACGTCATCCAGCTGAAATGGAAATGTTTATTTTTTCTTAGTGCTGTGGACGAAGCTACGGGCTACAAGACAGTTAACATCCTCTGCATGCCGATCAAGGTCGAAGGCAGAGTGATCGGAGTGGTCCAGATGGTGAACAAACGGAATGACCACAGCTTTGGTCAAGAAGATGAAAGGCACTTCGAGATTTTCTCCACATTTTTTGGTCTTGCCCTCCATCACGCCAGGCTATACGACAGGATCATGAGGAAGGAACAGAAGTACAGGGTAGCCTTGGAAGTTCTCAGCTACCACAATACCTGCAAGGAGCTTGAGGTATCCGCTATGATGATGGACAAGAAACCGATTGCAGCAAACCTTGACGATTACTACTTGAACCCATACAAGTTAGATGAGTTCCAAAAATGCAAATGCGTAATTGAGATGTTTAGTGACTTGTTTGATATGACCAACTTCGATGTGTCGACACTGACGCGGTTCGTGCTCACGGTGAAGAAGAACTACCGCACTGTGCCCTATCACAACTTTGATCATGGATGGACGGTTGCTCATTCGATGTATGTAATGCTGAAGAATGATACTCAAAGGCACTTTGATAACAATATGGTAAGGAAACTTTCTGTTCGCCGTCAGGGTAGCTCGCGAAATTAGTTTTTTGAAATTTTCAGGTTGTATGTTGATTAAAATGTGATTTGCGACTGTAACATAATATATGGTTTTACAGAATTATAATAATTAGAATCATCAATACAACTTTCTAAGTTAATTTAACTCCATTGATATACTTCGTCATGAAATAGTCATATTTTATTCAACGTACAAAATAAAATAAAAAACCCTGGCGCCACCTTCTTATGGTTTTCTTAATACAATGCATAATCCCTGTAATAAGTTTAGTTTAGTGACATTCCCATCAGCTAGAAAAAATATGTGTTCCTCTCGGCTCAAGCATCAAAAATGTCCAAAAATATGTGTTATGGCCTTTAGGTCTCATGCAGGACTTACTTTGATTCTCTTATTAATTTAGCTGTAGTCAACCCTCCTGTGCGAGTCCTCACAACTTTTTGTTGCATATCTTTCTATATTTTACTATAGCAACTTCAATGCTAACTTATGTTTGATAAAATGCCGATTTACCTAGGGCGCGGTTTTTTTTCTTCAAATATTTTTGAATACTTAAATCTTTTATTTAAACCTCAGATTTAAACATGACAATTCACTCAATTGTTATGGCTTGTAATATGTACATATATACGCCCACCTGTGTGACAAAAAATATCGTTATATGGTGTCCCACGGTTAGGCAGCGTCTTAAGAAGCTCTATACGATTTCTTTCTGATTTCGCTGATTTACGTGATTTTATAGTCGCGATTTTACACATAAAATGTATTTCTATAAGTTTTAAAATGCACCACATGAAAGATCATTTCAATCAATATCAAATGAATGAGCTTCTTAGTTTTAACGTCTAAACAGTATAAAAAAATATAATGTAGGTATTGTTGTAAAAGCCGTCTATACAACGTATGAATCACTTTTTGCCACTTTCGTAGTAAAAATATATTAAACTTAGTAACATTTTAAAGTAAACGGGCAATGAATTGGTTTTGATTTCGGTTACTCAGAACTCTCGTTCAAAAAATTAAAACTACAGTAATAAACTCATCCATTTCCCGAATAAAATGCAAGAGCTTTTAAAAGGATTGGCAGTGAATAATTTTTCAAAACGACTTAAATCTCGCATTATAATTCTCAAGAAAAAAAAAAAAAAAGAGCTCATTAAATAGATAATAGTTGAAACGATATTTCATGTTGTGCATTGAAACTTACGAAAATGCAGTATTTTAACTATAAAAATCAAATGAATAAGCGAAATCGACAAAATTTCGTATAGGTACGGCCTCTTTAGAGTCATTCATTTTTTAGCGCCTAGCCCTGTTTGTGGCTAGCCTCTGCCACGACCTGGACCACCGTGGCTACACCAACAAGTACATGAGCGAGATCGCCTCCCCGCTTGCGGCTATGTACACCACCTCGACCCTGGAACACCACCACTTTAACATCACCGTCACCATCTTGCAGCAGGTATTCTATTCTTGCGGCTATGTACACCACCTCGACCCTGGAACACCACCACTTTAACATCACCGTCACCATCTTGCAGCAGGTATTCTATTCTTGCGGCTATGTACACCACCTCGACCCTGGAACACCACCACTTTAACATCACCGTCACCATCTTGCAGCAGGTATTCTATTCTTGCGGCTATGTACACCACCTCGACCCTGGAACACCACCACTTTAACATCACCGTCACCATCTTGCAGCAGGTATTCTATTCTTGCGGCTATGTACACCACCTCGACCCTGGAACACCACCACTTTAACATCACCGTCACCATCTTGCAGCAGGTATTCTATTCTTGCGGCTATGTACACCACCTCGACCCTGGAACACCACCACTTTAACATCACCGTCACCATCTTGCAGCAGGTATTCTATTCTTGCGGCTATGTACACCACCTCGACCCTGGAACACCACCACTTTAACATCACCGTCACCATCTTGCAGCAGGTATTCTATTCTTGCGGCTATGTACACCACCTCGACCCTGGAACACCACCACTTTAACATCACCGTCACCATCTTGCAGCAGGTATTCTATTCTTGCGGCTATGTACACCACCTCGACCCTGGAACACCACCACTTTAACATCACCGTCACCATCTTGCAGCAGGTATTCTATTCTTAAGGTGAATGCGTAAAGATAGTCCGCGAAATTGAAGATTTCTTTAATTATTTTTGCAATTTGCAGGTCAGTGGCAGTTTTTATGTTGAACAAAATCGAATAATTACCATTTCTTGAAAAATTAACATGGAGGGTTGTATTGAGTATTTAAATGACAATAATTCTATATAGACATACGTATTACGACCGCGAATTATATCTTGTTCAGCAAACATTCTGACATTGACCAGGAAGATGCAAGAAAACGAAAGAAAATTTGAATTTCGCGAGTTTCCTTTCCGGAGAAAGCGCCAGGTAAGTCTTTTTGTATTTTATTTGACGCCAAAACTAGCTGGAAGCCGGACAAAGGCATCGCAAATGATGCTGGGATGGATCCCAGAGACGAAGCTGGAACATGGTCATGGGTTCAGACCCATGACCATGTTCGCTGCTCCCACTTCAGAGTGGGAGCAGTTAATAGACTTTCACACAGTTATGCTGTTAATGAGGTACCAGAGAAGCCAAATGTGCAGAAGGAATTAATGCCAAACCTCCGTCTTCAACGTAGTCTTTTATCTTATAATATGCTTTTTTGATAAGGACGTGTTAGATGTGAGTTTTAAACTTTCCATTGCTAAGTTCTGTAACCGAGTTTGGCAACTTGTTATAGAAGCGTTAACTGTTTATTAAGAATGACTTGCTAGTTTTAGTTACATGATCTAAATTTTGGAATCACAATTTCATCTTTACTACGTGTATTTAGATTATGGAAATTACATTTTTTTTTAAAGACCTAAGTTTTTGCGAACATACAAGATATTTTCTAGAATATACAGAGAAGGCAGAGTTAGTATATCAATTTCGTTGAATTTGTTTCCAAGAGACTCGCGAGGCCCCATTTTATAGTTTGCACTGATTGCCCTCTTTTGTAAAATGAAAATTGAATCTACGTCAGCTGTCGATCCCCACAGCAGAACGCCATAAGACATAATACTGTGAAAATAAGCAAAGTATACTAACCTAGTACCCCAATAAGTAGGTTTGCTATTTTGAACATAGCTGATGTCACCCGAACTCAACCGAAATTAGACTAGTCGGCTAGTCGGCCAAAATCATAGTCGGCCCATCTCTAATTTTTACCGATGCCGTTTACACTAAGCTGATGTCACGTGTGGTCACGTGATAAAAAGTCATCGTAAGGAGCGTTTTGGCAGTAAATTTAAAACAACGAAAATTGAATTTGATTTTAATCGTTTTTAGCTGATAGATCGATCGGTGCGGTTGTTATTACTTAGCCACGAGCCCTTCAGTTAAAATCCGTTCCGTAGTTTAAAAAATTTAAGCGTACAGACAATGGGAAGCGACTTTGTTTTATACTATGTAGAGATGTCAGCTAGCACATACAGTCCAGTCGCGGACAGAAAGAAAAAACAGAATACGAGTATAATAGAAATGGCATGGATGTTATAATTTTTGGGATATCTGTATCTAGACTAAAAATGAAGCTGAAGAGTTTGTTTGTTTCTTTGTTTGACCGCCCTAATACCAACGACTAACTCTGGAACTATATAATTCTTCTGCCTTTATCCCAATTTATTTGTGGTTGGCGCACTTCTCTATTAGTCGTCATCTCCTTAGTCACACTTTTTCTAACCATATTATCATTCACACAGTCCATCCATCGTTTCTTTGGTCTTCCCCTACTCTTACATATAGCCATCGACATTCATACTCAAAACTTTCCTCACTACATTTTCCTCACTCCTCCGTATCACTTGCCCATACCATGACAACCGATCCACACAACTTTTCAGTTATCGATGCCACCTTCAGGCTTCCTTTTATATCATCATCATCATGGTGGCCTTTTGGTTATCCAATCTTGGATGTAGGCCTCTTCCCTCTTCTTTCACTCCTGTCGATCTTGTGCCCGACTCATCCAGTCTCGACTTCCGTGTCGTCGGATGTCGTCCACCCAGCGCTGTGGTGGTCTTCCGCGCCCTCGGGTATCCACTCTGGGTCTCCATTCTAGAACTAGTCTTGTCCAGCGGCTCTTGTCCATTTTTGCAATGTGCCCCGCCCATGTCCACTTTCTTTGCGCTATTACGGCTATAATGTCTCTAACTTTGGTCTTAATTCGAATCCAATAATTCCGTTTCCGGTCTCGTAGGGTGATTCCGAGTATAGCTCTCTCCATGTCCCTCTGCGCGACTCGGAACTTCTGGGCGGACTCCTACGTAAGAGTTATGGTTTCCGTACCATAGGCTAGTACGGTAGTCCTCTTATGTACTCATTTCTTATTCTATCTATTCGTGTCACACCACACATCCCTCTTAACATTCTCATCTCAGCTACATGCAATTGCCTTTCATTCATCCCTTTTGTGGCCCAAAATTGTGACCCATACAACGCCAGTCGTATTTGTAGAAATATTTTTGTATTAGAGAGGCCAATTCTTGAAGAAGGCCATATGATACTTAACATCACGCTAGGGCCCTTAAGAGCCGAGTTATTACAAAAAGAGTCTGAAAGAACGCAGCGAAGAGTTGATGGGGCAGGCGGGTGATCCGATGCATCAGGGTGGGTCGGGGCAGCAAGAAGTTTCATGCATACGAAGTCACGGGCATAACCTAGTATAATAAATATACAGGGTAATTTTTTTACCAGTGCGCAAACTGTAACCATGAATTCAGCATATTATTATCATTCTAGCTTTAAAAAAAAATTATACGCTAGGGGGTTTGCGCATTGGTTAAAATTTTATCCTGTCTATTTTTTTTTAATGATAGCAATAAACAGCGGTCATCACTAATCACTGCAAACATACGAGTATTATAAAACGAAGTCCCTCCCCGCGTCTGTCTGTTTGGTTGTGATAAACTCATAAAGGCCTTAACGGATTTTCATGCGGTTTTCACCAACAGACAGCGTGATTTATGAGGAAGACTTAGGTGTATTATTTGCGGGCAAAGCCGGTGGTAAAAGCTAGTTGCTACTTGCTAATAAAATCTGAGCAAAATTATTTTTAAAAGGTAAGTGCCTGATGAAAACTGGATGACAAAGAGAGTAAGTGGAACCTTCAGCGAACGAAGCAAGTTAATATAAACCTTGTAAAAAGGTGTCAGTTAGGCGTCAATGACGCTAGACAAAGGCTTTTTACCCTAACGATTTAATGAGGATTGCGCTAAGATAGTTTTTGCAATTTGCAGGTCAATGTCTGGTTGTGCGTTGATTAAAATATAGAATAAAATAAACTTTATTTCCTACAATTTAGTTCGTACTATGACAATATGTTTATTAAATTGCATCAATCACTGATCATGGGTGCTCTCTTTATTAATAAAAAAATCCAATTTATACAAATTAGTAGCTATCAATTGAGTACAAAAATATAATATCTAAATATGATTCGCGACTGTAACACATATAGCTTAACATAATTATAATCAGTAATAAAACTCGGAAGCAAAAATAATTAAAAGCAAAACACTAGGTACCAATTCCTACCAAATTTTTAGAAATATACATCGGCTAGTTTTTGAGTTCTAAGGTGGCTCCTCAATTCAGACGTCTGAATTACGAAGCAACCTTAAACGTCCTGTAAATATTCAAAGGTTTTATAACAAATTCCAGGATTGGGCCTACAAAATCGGCTAATTTACTACTAAATGTTGGTAAAGGTGCGTTAAGATATGAGACATGGATCAAAAATTTCACGCGTATTAAAAAGCTCCCGACATGAACAAACACCTCTAAAAAGTAAAAAATAATAATATGTATTGACCGTTACTTCTTACTAATAAACACGGAATAAAGTTATTCCAGGATTAACGAAGGAATAACCATACATTATCATAGGTTTAAACTTCCTTTTTATTAAGAAGGTGAAAAATAGATCAGGGCCTCAAGTCTGCTATTACAATGGTGTCAGAATGGCCTATCATTGATTTCTTAATTGTTGAATTTGACAAGTTTGGTAATCTACTAATAAAATGGCGTCATTATGACTTTCCAATGGTCAGCCACTGACACTCCATTGAAAGAAATGGCATTTATTGGTAATCTCATACATCATGACAAATGAATGACTGACTTAATTTACGAACTTGCTACTACTTTAGATTGCTTATAACACTAATAAATAACATGTAAAAATATATAAATGAAATCTGGCATGAATAAATGTTCAAAAGTAATAGTTTTTCGAAAATCATTTCTACTAACGAGTTTTATAATAATGGCAATACAAAAATGCCATTATGACACAATTCTATTACCAGACCATTGACCGACCAATGATTGACCATTAAGAATTTAGCAGATTACGAACTTTTAGCAAAATGACAAATGAATGACAATGGGATCGTGTTGGAATGACGAATTTATAAAAATAGCAGACTAAGCCCCCTGATTCACTGTGAAAGTTGTTCAGGTTGTGTGTGTATAGAGAAAAAAAAAATGATGTATTTTCAAAAATATTTTTCGGTGAACATAAAAAAAAAACATATGATCGTGAAAAGTAGTTGTTCACTGGATTTAATTACAATTAATACAAACTAAAGGTAAAATCAATCGTAAATTCAATACAAAACAATATGATTCATTTATTTGCCTCACAGGTTGCATGCTGTGTACGTACAACAATTCGCTATTGTGTTTTTTTCCCCTTTTTTAAATTTCTGCCTACCCTGTCTAAAAACTCTGTGCACGCCACTGATAGCAGGTAGTATTCAATAGTTTCTGCCTATCCCCATAGGAAAAATAGCTGAGTTTATGTATGTTTCATCATCATCATTTCAACCGAAAGAAGTCCACTGCTGGACATAGGCCTCCCCCAAAAGGGGGGTATTGCCATAATCACCACGCTTTGCGTAAACGGCCAACTAAATATTAGTGATGGTTTTGACGATCTTTGAATAGCTATCCATAGTGACTAAACTGTTGGATTTAATTGACTGAAATTAATTTTGAATGCAGATTGAGTACGTCATTGAATAATCGAAGTATAATTTCTTGTCGTCTTGTCGTTCCCATTTTGTATAATATCTAACTAATAACTATATTCAGTTTGGTAGATATCGCTTTATGATATTATGTCTCAGAAAATAATATTGCAGAAGCTGAGAACTCTGCACCACAACATAATATTGCAGTACTGTGAAGGATATTCAAAAAGACTATTTGTAATCTGAAAAGGTATTCAGCGTTGCATATTCAAAGCTAAGCTGCCTCGGTCCTTTGATGCGCATTACTATTTTCTAATGCTTCAAAGCTTCATTGAGAAGATTAATATCGTCTACAGGCGTTTAGGGTTGGCGGTCGCAGTATGGTGGTAAAATACATATAGAACGCTGCTGCCCATTCTCTGGTAAGTCCCCTAGTCGCCTTCTATGCCACCCAAAATTTGTTGTTTGAACGTATGCTTGTATGTACATATTAGGGTAAAACTAGGATAGTTGCCGCGATTTCTTTGTGTGATTGCATGGGAAGGCACAATGCGATCAAAGTTTTTGTATATGTTAACGGAAAAGTATGTAATTCGTCATTGTATACAATTCCTAGGAAATGTGTAAAATTCCTAAAATAGATAGGAAATCTATGATATATTTTGTAACATACACTTTTCCTAGGAAATCTATGCATTTTCTAAATAGCAATCGGAAATGTATTAAAAGTTAGTGACAGAAACGAATCGCTGCAAAACCGACTCCACGTAGTCTTGTCTGCCCTACCCCTAGAGTGTTATTTAAATCCGCGTAGGCGCGGAGGGGCGAGGCGGGCTGCGAGCTGAGGAGCAGGTGGTATTAGCGGTCGCCGACGCGGCTGAGGCTGCAGCAAGCCGAAGCTGCGGTGGTGAGCGCGAATACCATCTGCGACTATAAGCTCGCGTGGGACCGCCGGAGACCCGCAGCGCCGGAGCTGTGACAGAAACCATGCGAGAAATTCTAGAAAGCATTACTTTTTATATATTTCCTAGTGCGTTCTCGGAATTGCATAAAATTCCTAGGAAATACATACATTTCACAGGAATTGTGTGTATTAAAGAATCTTTGAAACATTATTTTACACATTTCCTGAGTAGGTTCGGAAGTGTATATATTTCCTTGGAATTGTGTACAATTCCTAGGTTTCATACATTTCCGGTAACATATATAAGATGTCCTGTTTCTCGGCGGGGCATTTTATCCTAAACGTAATTCATATGGATAAGGTAAATACTATCCCCTATGTGGGATCGATGTCCCAAAATGTAGACGTCCGCAAAAATTGCGGAAAATTTACCTACTCTGTCAATATTATAGAAGAAAAAAGAATACTTTTCCAGTACTTTTTCTACTTTTTCAGTATTTTCGTTTTTGTACTCGGGATATAGACTGATTTCAAAAAGAGTGGCAACCATCCAGCTTTTACTACTAGTACTTTAATTCCCAGGACGCTCACAACATATTCTCCCACATTTCGAGCGACGACTACAAGGACATCCTAAGCTACATCAGGCACTGCATCCTAGCCACGGACCTGGCAGTGTTCTTCCCCAACCTGGCGAAGATCACGCAGCTCCATGGAGGCGACAAAGAACAGTTTGACTGGAAAAAACATAATCATATGTGAGTTTAGTTGAGTTAGGTACTGTGAGAGTTCTGCCGAACTCCCAGAGCACCGGGATACTGATAATTACTAATAAAACTCTTTATATCGTTTAACTGGTGGGATTCCACCTTTAATTTCAAGAAATTAGAACTTTACAGCAATCTGCCGCACATAAGAATCTTTCATCTGCCGGAACAAAAAAACCTATGTCAAGGATTTTACTTCTAAATATAAAACTTCCTGACTGTTCGAACATAGACAGCCCAATCATTGGCTGCCAGTTACGTGAGGTTCTTCAGTTAGTGAACAACCTCTACAGTACCTACTTACGGTATCATCATCAAGCGATTGGCGTTTTCCCGACTCTGTTGGGATCGGATGCAGCTGTGTACCAGTCTTTTACATGGAGCGACTGCCTATCTGACTACCACAATCCAGTTACTGGGTAATACGATACCCCTTGGTAAGACTGGTTGTCAGACTTTCGGGCTTCTGACGAACCGTAACGATTGTCAAAGATTCACGACTGACAGCTGAGCCCAAGGGATTAACGTGCTTTCCGAAGCACTTAGGGGTCTTGGTATGTAAAGATTGTCACCCATCTACGGACCAACCGCGGCAAACGTATCGACGATTCCAGAAATTCTTATTACGCAACAGACACGTTTAATTTAACCGTCTTCAAAAAGGAGGAGGTTCTCAATTCGTCTGTATGTTTTTTTTAATTTATTAACTTAGCTTCGGTAGTTTTTGCGTAAGCCATAATAATGTTCTTCCACATTATGTATCTTGATAACATTCTGCTGCTTCCTGTCACTGTTGTGACAGTAAAAAAAAATACCTTTAAAAAAAACACTACCTACTAATTTTGGAAGGCGGTGACAAAAAAATGAAATACATATTCAAAGACACCTTCCCAAATTAAAGTTAGTTTTCATTTTGTAGTGTTTTTTTAATGAAATAAAGTCAGTGTAGGTACTTTTTCCTTAACTATTCGTAGTTTCTTTACAAGTGTCGAGTCGCACTGATGTCGTGTCGCGCCTGTTTGAGGAAGCCTTTAAGGTTTTGTTCAAAACGTGACCGCCTAATATGAATTTCTGGAAGTGTCGATTCGCCTAAAAATAAATTTACTTCGTGCAAGTCACTTAATACAATACAATATTATTTAAAAGTGACGATTCGCCCGATTCGGGCGAGTTAATTCGTGTGAGTCAACTAACCTAATAAATATAATCTAAATTTTTATTACACCCTGGCCCTACACTTTTATAGCGAACTAGCTATGGCAATATCCATGACGGCAGCAGACCTGTCAGCATCAGCCAAACCCTGGGACATTCAGATCGAGACAGTGAAGGTCATCTTCGAGGAGTTCTACGACCAGGGTGACAAGGAGCGAGAAGCGGGAAGGGAGCCGATGGCTATGATGGACAGGAACAAACCTGATGAACAACCTTCTTGCCAGGTAAGTATCTGTAATCAACTCGTAATTATGTATCATTATAATGAACAGCCCATACTTCGCACGAGTCATCGTCATCTGCCTTACTCTTCCCAACTGAAAATCAGTATTTTACATGGAGCGACTGGCTATCTGACCTTCACAACCCAGTTACTGGGTAATACGAAAGACCTTGGTAAGACTAGTTGTCAGACTTTCAGGCTTATGACTACCCGTAACCATTATAAGACATCTACAAATGACAGCCGGGCCCAACGGCTTGCCATTCCGCCCCAACTATCGACTGAGTCAGCCCGCGCCGCTAATCCTGTACCTACATAGCTTTAAATTCGTCCCTAAATAACAATCATTCAGATCCAGCCCGTCCCTTGCTGCCCTGTTCGAGCGACGCCCTAAGCCGATTCCCGTGACTTAGTTTCAAGTTTTGAAGCCCTTGCTTCACGCCTTAATTTATAGAGGCAGCCACAATCAAGTCTGGTTAAGCAGCTGACCACCTCCTAGGTCGATCTGAACGATGCCATTATCAAAATAAAATAAAATAGTCTTAACGTCCTTTCCGAGGCACGAAGGGTTCTCAATAAAGTAATGAATGGTCACCCATCCACAAACCGACCGTGTCAAGCGTAGCTTTACCTTTGTACGACTCCTACGGCTGTTATTATTAAGCCACGAGCTCAAAATACAACCTTAGATTGATGATAATAAGGTTCAAAACACAACATCTCCTACGGAAAGACAAAACATTAAAAAAGAAATCAGTCTGAGTCGTAGAAAAACAAATCTTGTTTGTTGTAACTAAATACGAGTAAGATATATCTAAATAATTAGTTCGAAGAGAACACTAATTAACAACACTTTATGGAACAGTCTCAATGTCAGAGGAAACAATAAACAATATCCCACTTTTTCTTTTTAGCGTGTCGATTAGAGATGCTGCGATTAGTTGTTATAGCGTTATTGCGAATAGTCAAATACCGATTATTAATTATATTCCATATGGCGAATAATCGAACAACTCGCCATTATTATTCGATATAAAAAAAGATCCTTCTAATATTGTAAATGTAAAAGTTTATATATATTCGGCCATCACCTTAATTCGTTACTGCTGTTTCGGACCAAAATTAACATATTTTCTTCGCGCTTCCCATTTATGGAAGTACACTCACCTTTTAGACAGAATGGACCAAATTATCCGACACACATTAACTTCGATCTTAAATGTGGCCATGGACGACCGAGCTTGGGCACAAGCTACTCTTCCCATTCGTATGGGAGGCCTCGGCGTCCGCAAAATTTCCAGTATTAGTTTACCGGCTTTCATATCCTCGGTCCACGGCACTGAGAAATTAATCAGGAAAATCTTAGCTTCCACACTGATTGATTTTGATGTGCCATGCCTCACCGAGGCTATGGATGCCTGGAAACACGCTTGCCCGAACTCCAATCTACCTGATAATCCATTTTCCCAGAGACAGTGGGATGAGCCGCTCTGCAGAGTTGTACAAGAGAATTTACTGAACACTTCTACTACTACTGCAGAGCGTGCGCGACTACTGGCTGTGGGTAAATGGGAGTCGGGTCTGTGGCTTCATGCACTACCGTCGTCGAACATTGGCACTTTGTTCGACGACACAACTTTCCGCCTCGCTGCCTCCCTACGATTAGGAGCACCATGTTGTTCTCCTCATCGCTGTCACTGTGGCGAAGTTGTCAACAGTCTCGGACACCACGGCCTATCTTGCAGCCGAAGTGCGGGTCGCTTAGCGCGGCACGCGAACATTAACGACATCATCCGACGAGCTCTTGTCACCGTCGGCGTTCCAGCTGTATTAGAACCCATTGGCTTGGCACGCGACGATGGCAAGAGACCGGACGGCATGTCTTTATTTCCATGGAAGATGGGTAGGCCTTTAGTGTGGGATGCAACTTGTGTCGATACTCTTGCGCCATCCCATCTTCCTGGGTCGGTGTGCTGTGCTGGCGTTGCCGCTGCGGCTGCGGAAAACCTCAAGCGGCGAAAGTATAACAATATTATTGGTAATTATATTTTCGAGCCGTTTGGGGTTGAAACCCTCGGGCCGTGGGGTCCGAGTGCTCATGCTCTCTACAAGGAAATCTCCAAACGGCTGGTTGACACTTCCCGTGACCCAAGGGCTGGTTTTTACTTTGGCCAGAGGCTGAGCATTGCTATACAACGTGGTAATGCCGCCAGTCTCTTGGGTACATTACCAGTCGACAGCGATGCGGATGAGTTTTTTGACGCTTTGTTTTAGTTTATTCGCTGTAGTTAGTTTAATTGAAATAAAAATATTTTACCATAAAGTTTATATGTTTAGATGTTTGGATGTTGGTTACTCAATCACGCAAAAACGGCTGAACGGATTTGCATGAAATTTGGCACATAGATAGTTTGTAACCTGAAATAACACATAGGATACATTTTATTCCTATAGTAAGTTCCTGTGGGATAATTTTCAACCTGCACGCTGGCGAAGCCACTGGCAAAGGAAAAGTAATTAATTCGTTATTTAATAATGATATTACGGTTGTAGTAGTCTTGAACTTTCCAATCATTTATTTGTTACTGTAATCTAAAAAATATCTAACTTTATGTATGACTATGTGAAAATAAAACAATGAAGTTACAGAAATCGGTCTTAAATTATACTGATTTAACATTCCAACCATTGCAAGTTCTGTTTATTCAAAAAACATTTTTTTGAGAAAGATTTGATTTATGAAGAAAAGCGCAACCAACTTGAAAAGTCGTTCTCAAAATCTAGTATTTCGCACCAATTAATATTTATGTTCAAAAAGGGCAGAAAATTCTGCCCCACTTGTACTTTAAATATTAATTAAAAAGCCTTTCTAATTATTAACTTTAATTTGACATTACTGAGTTAGCCAAATAACTTTTTATATTAATAAACATTTTTATTAGGTACCTACAAAGCGTGTTTGATTTTTTTTGGAAAAATTAACGTTTCTACTATATTTCTACAGATTTTTGTTCTTAAGGTCGAAGTAACAGGTTGACATAACTCGGTAGGAGCACAACTAACTAACATAATTAAGTTAGCTGGAAAACGCTTTATGCCTTCGAAGTACCAGTTTGACAGAACTCGTTATGATATCATGTGCAATTACCTATTTAATATGTTTTGGAAGCGCTATCAATATGTTGTCTGGCGAGCATTTTGATTGGCTTCAATAAAGCAAATAAGCCTTGCTGCCACGTGAATTACATTAATTTGAATTTAGTTTTAATAAAATATTATATTTTCATTGAACTTAACTTATTTTGTCTAATAATTTTATCTTAATAAAAAAACTGAATTTAATATAATAATAAGATAACATAACAATAATTGATTTTTAGGAGGTACGAAATTCGCCAGGTCAGCTAGTTATTAATATTGTCTGTGCGGAAACAGAATACTAAAATAAAAAGCCATTAAAAAGTTAGGAACCAAAAATCGTTTTTCTTGCTAATTTAACCTAACTTTGGGCGTGTTTAAGTAGTAAAGAAAAGTGTAAAATCTCCAAAACCCAGTCAGTACCGACAGCTCAAATATCGAAAAGTTTAATTAATTTTATTGTTCATTGGTTTATGCAGTGGTTGTCGGTCACGATTCCTGGTGAGACAGCGTCTTTTTTAGCCGGGCCCAGCAGTGAGTTCGAGCTAGCTACTAGATTCCCCTTAAACGTTTATTTTAGACAACTATTCAGCGAATGTTGTACAATACTGGCTATTATTCGGTATATTCAGTGAACAACAAAAAAATTATTAAAATCGAGTAATGCCGAACAATAGCGAGTATTCGCAGTGACTCTAGTATCGATAGCAAAAAGTTCAAACATCTTTGACCCAATATTCTGCTGCGCGAATTCCCGCTTATTGAAGCAGTCATAAGATCATCAAATGCACGGGTGACAGGGCGCTTGCGGCACAGAATGGAAAGGTGGCCATTATCAATAACCTACTAAGAAACGATTCTTTTTTTAAAGTTAGAATCTAAGGGCAGAAGTCCGTAGCCAGTCGGCTACGGACTTCTGCCTTTAAGGTATGATTCCGAGCTCCGCTGCACGTACCAGTGCTGCCACAGCAGTGCAGCCACAGCACTACTGGTCCCCATACATTCTCTATAAGTTAAGTCGCGGCAGCAACGCAGCGGCAGCACTGCTGCGCGGCAGTGTCGCCCCGCGCCGCCGCGACAGACCAGTAGTGACGCGTTTGCCGCCGCAGTGACAGTACCTACGTGAATGTTGACTAGTAAATTGGCAACGAAAAGAAGAATTTCTCTGAATCAGAAGAGGAACAATTAATTAACCGATCGACATCTTGTCAACTCAAAGCAAATGAATGAATACACAACAGCGCATCACCACGAACAGCGCGACACTGCTGTCTTGCTCGGAATCAGCGCGGCAGGCAGCACTGCTGCGCAGCACCACAGTGGCAGCACTGCTGCGTGCAGCGGAGCTCGGAATCATATCTTTAGATTCTAACTATCTGCAGTCGCGGGCAACGTGTCGCTACGTGATGTTGCGGCGACACTCGGAACTTAAACATAACTGGCGAAATGTGGGTGTATTATAGGTATATACACATCAGCCCAACTCTTCAGGGAAACATGGCGTGAAGTTATGTGTTGCTATCCTCATAAATATCCAAATCGAAGTTGGGTAGACAGCTGTGGTTTTAAGCCCCACAACAAGCGTTTTTGATATTTGTGATGTTGGCATTATAGTATAAATTCTATTGTTTAGAAGGCCGTATACGATGTTTTTCCTATTGAGCTGATTGCCATGATTTTATATACGTGATTTTATAGTTAAAATACTGTATTTATATAAGTTTTAACGCACCACGTGAAATATCATATGATCTAATGAATGAGCTACTTTTTTATTATTTGATTTTGATTAATCGACCTCAAACCGTTTTGTGAATTTTGCTGTAAGAGGTTTAGAATAACACATATTTACGAATCGTTTTAACGTTATCACGGTATGAAAGATTCGAAAGTGTTGTTGTGATAGTCATCTATACAATATATGAATCACTTTTTACTACTTTTATGTTATAAAACATACTTAGTTTAAAAAATATATTTAACTCAGTCAAATTTTAGAGGAAATGGGCAATAAATTGGTTTTGATTTCGGATATTCAGAAGTCTCGTTCAAAAAAATTCTCTAATAACTTCAGGTCAAGATCTACTTCCCGTAAAAATGAGAAAATTTTAAAAGAATTGGCAGTAAATAATCTTTCGTATTGTATGTTCAAACTTATACAAATGCAGTATTTATACTGTAACCCTTTTACTAATAAACACGGAATAAAGTTATACCAGGAATAACCATACATTTTCATAGGTTTATACTTGGAATAACTTTATTCTGCGTTATATTTTTGAATTAAATATATTAATTTATAAAAAATATAATATATATAATTGAAATATGTTAATTTATAATAGGACAAGTCGTCACAGTGACGCTATTTTATATTTTGATTGTAATCAATTTATTACTGATTACAAGCTGACAAATTATACTATGTATTGACCACCTAGTTGTAGGAGACAAATTGCTAATCTTTTAGCATACAATTTACACAGTGACACTGGTACCTGTAGTGTACCATCGAATACTGTTAGTAGTGGTACTAACACTACTTTTGACACGCCTAGTAGTTTAAACTATTAGGTGCGACAACGGGTACGCTGCATATACTGAATGTTGTACATCAAAATATGCAGGGTCTGTCCGGCAAAGAGCTTGAGTTAAGTTTATTTATCGAGAATCACGATGTTCAGGTGTTATGTTTGACCGAACACTGGTTGAAAGAACATGAAATAGTGTGTTTCAACAATGATTTTTTTACTGTGCAAAGTGCATTTGTTAGGAAAAATGCTATTCGCGGTGGATCCTTAGTTCTTGTTTCCAACAAGTTGAAATGTAAACAACGTTTAGATCTAGTTAATCTTTCCATCGAGCGCACTATTGAGTTGTCTTGTGTTGAACTCGAGCGTTACGTGATAATTTGCGTTTATCGACCCCCCTCTGGGGATTTTATTCGTTTCGAATCGGTAATGGAGGATTCACTCAATAAATTAAAATCAAGTAATAAATGTATAATTGTATGTGGAGATTTTAATGTTAATATTTTAGATGTTACTCCATTAAGTATTAGACTTCTCAATCTGTTTAGGTCTTTTAATTTAAAAACTTGTTTTTTGAACCTACTAGGATCACGGCATTTTCGTCGACTTGTCTTGATAATATATTTAGTGACTGTGATGCCAAAAATCAATTAGTGTTAAGTGACTTAACGTCAGACCACTGTGGATTATTAGCTAGCTTCCCTTTGCCCTTACATAAAAAGCCGCATAAAATAGAATGCAGGCCTTATACAGCTAGTCGTTGCAACAAATTTAAAAATAATATAGCTCGTAGAATTACCCCATCTTTAATAGAACATGAGAATCCTAATGAAATCTATGGAGCCCTTTTCGATGTAGTGCATAAAGAATACCAGTCTACTTTCAAGACCAAAACCATTGACATTAATGGCACCTCCGTTGGCTTCAACCAATGGGCCACTCCAGGTATTTATAAAAGTAGAGCGAGACTATACGAGCTATATGGTTTGAAAAAATATAAGTTTGATACTCCTTTCCTAGAGTATGTCAGAAATTATTCAATATTATTTAAAAAGATCTGTGCTTTTGCTAAATCAAAATTTTTAAGCGATACTATAAAAAATCTAGTAATAAAGTAAAAACCACATGGAAAATTATTAACAATGAAACGGGTAAATCGGTTAAACAGGAAAAACATTTAGAGATTATGGTCAACAACAAATTAGTTAGTTGATAAAGCTGCCGACGTAGCTGAGGCATTTAATGAGTTTTTTGCCAACATACCTATTACTACGACTCGCTCCTTAAATTCGTCCCCGTCTAAAGCTGAAAATCTTTTGCACAGTAGTGTGCCCAAATGTAGTCGCTTATTTAGTTTCGAACATGTAACGCCTCTTGATGTAGTTAACATTTTTAACACACTTAAGTCTAAAAACACTGGAGATTACTGGGGCATCTCCATTAAGCTTTTAAGTAATATAATCGACATCGTAGCCCCCTATCTAGCTCTTACTTTTAATAAATGTGTTGATTTAGGGGTTTTTCCTGACCTCATGAAGAGTAGTAAAGTCATACCAGGTAATAAAAATAACGTTGGCAATTTTAGGCCTATTTCTATCTTACCTGCATTTAGTAAAATATTTGAAAAGTTAATACTCAAGCAGTTGCTAAGACATTTTAATTTAAATAGCCTCCTTCATGATGAACAATATGGCTTTACAAAAGGTCGTTCGACTACAGATGCGGGTGTAGCTCTGCTGAAACACATTTTTAACGCGTGGGAAAACTCGCAAAAAGCTGTTGGAGTTTTCTGTGATCTCTCCAAAGCCTTTGATTGCGTGCACCATGACACGGTTTTGCGTAAACTACGTCATTACGGTGTTCAAAACGAAGCTCTTAACGAAATAAGCTCTTATTTGCAAAATAGGCACCAATGTGTAGATGTTAATGGTGTGAAATCATCCGGGCGACCAGTTCAGTTAGGTGTACCTCAAGGCTCAATACTAGGTCCATTCTTATTCTTAGTGTATATTAAAGACTTACCATTCTATTTAAAGGATATCTGTAACGTTGTACTGTTTGCTGATGATACCTCTCTTATCTTTAAAGTAGACAGGAACAGTGATATAAACTCTTTACTTCTTCCGTCTATAAGCAACATTTTATTTTTTATTTAATTGTCAGTTTATCATTGACAAGTTGTGTCTTATAAATTATCGCATTTTTAAGCATAATAAAACCTTGTATTACGTAAAGGTTTTGTCTGTTATTTCAATTTATTATGCTTAAAAAAAAATCATGGAAAAATATCTAAAGCCAGAAAGGTTTGATGCCGACCCATCGGATACTACCGCATCGAAAACATGGGAACATTGGCGTAAAACATTTGAATACTTCTTATCAAGTCAGAAGAAGGCGACCGCTCTTTTGTCATCAGCGGAAGACGCACAGTCGACTAAAGATCAATGGGACGAAGTCAAGTATCAACTTTTGGTAAACCATATTTCTCCTAACGTATATGCTTACGTAAGTGAAACTCATAAGTATGACGAAGCGATTGTTAAACTAGAGAAGCTGTTTGTGAAACCCAAAAATATTATATTTGCACGACATATGCTTGCATCGCGAAAACAACGTTCCGATGAAAGTATAGATACCTATTTACAAGTTTTAAAACAACTATCTAAAGACTGTGGCTTCACTACCGTCGACGCTGAAACAAACAGAAACGATTACATCCGTGACGCCTTTATATCAGGTATCTTATCGAATAAATATAGGCAAAGGCTTTTAGAAAATCTTACTCTAACACTCGATCAAGCTTACAATCAAGCAATTTCCTTAGAAACAGCCGAGGCCCATTCCAATAGTTTCAATAACCTACCAGTGAACGCAGCTCAAAAGAAAACGGCTCAGGTTGCCGCCAATTTCTCTATTCAACAAGTTGAGCAAAACGAGAATTTCTCTGCCGCTACTCGTAGAAGAAAATGCTTTTTCTGCGGAGGGCAAGTACATCTTCGCAGAAACTGTCCTGCGTTCGATGGAGTGTGTCAAATTTGTAACAAAAAGGGACATTTTGCTTCAGTTTGTAGAAGCTCATTCAGAATAGCAAATTCAGTTACAACAGACAAGAATCATTCAGCATGTATTGTTATGGCAGCATCACCTTCGTCCCTAAGAAAAGCTACTGTGCCCGCCTACATCAAAGGTATAAGAGCAGAAGCGCTCTTAGACACAGGAAGTTCCGTTTCTTTTATCAATGACAGCTTCTCCAAACTCTGTGGACTTAAAACAAAGCCTAGCTATCAAACAATTTCAATGGCCTCACTTAACCATGTTTCACAAGTAGAAGGCCAAACTTTTCAAACAATTAACATAGGAGATCACAAATACGAAAATGTGAATTTCCTTATTGTCAAAAATCTTTGCGCCGATATAATAATCGGCCATGACGTCCTCGGAGAACATGCGTCACTAGAATTCTCATTTGGTGGACCAAAGAAGCCACTTCACGTGTGTAATGTAGCTGCAGCATCTGTGCCGGCCGTACCACTTTTTGCAAACGTCTCTCCTAAATGCAGACCTATTGCTGTAAAATCTAGGAAACACAGCGATGAAGATACCAAATTTATTAAAGACGAGATCAACAAACTTTTAGTGGAAGGTGTGATTGAGGAGAGTAAATCACCGTGGAGAGCCCAGGTCCTCATAACGAAAAATCAAACGCATAGGAAACGGCTTGTAATTGATTATTCGCAAACAATCAATCGTTATACTGAGCTTGACGCATATCCACTACCCAACATAGAGGACTTAGTCGCTAAAGTAGCCAAAAACTCAATGTTCAGCTTGATAGACTTGAAAAGTGCTTACCATCAAGTTCCAATATTGCCCGAAGAAAGAAAGTATACTGCCTTCGAAGCTATGGGTAATTTGTATCAGTTTAGACGCATACCTTTTGGAGTGACAAATGGCGTCTCAAGTTTTCAACGAACTATCGATTGGATAACCAGAAAAGAAAAACTTCAGAAGACGTACGCTTATCTTGATGACATCACCATTTGTGGCCTTACTCGTGAAGAACACGACCAAAACTTAGAGCGCTTTATGACTGCGGCCAAAAAGTACGGTCTGACATTGAGTATGCAAAAATGTAAATTTTCTCAAGACTCTATTAATATTCTTGGTTACAACATTCACAACCACATTATCAAACCTGACAGTGAGCGCCTCAAGCCACTTATTGACTTACCGCCACCACAAGACATACCGGCACTCAGACGTACACTCGGTATGTTCGCTCACTATTCCAAATGGATTCCTAATTTTCAGAACGTATTCACTCACTTGTTAGGACAACATCTTTCCCTCTTACAAATGAGCAAAAACAATGCTTTGAGAGTCTGAAAAACGACATTGCTAAATCTTCAATTCACGCTATCGATGAAAATGTGCCTTTTAGTGTTGAAACTGATGCATCAGACCATTCAATCGCAGCAGTGCTAACGCAAGACTCCAGGCCCGTAGCATTATTTTCAAGAACCCTGAATCCAACCGAATAAAATCATTCTGCTATAGAGAAAGAAGCTTACGCTATCGTAGAATCATTAAAGAAATGGCGACATTACCTTATTGGTAAGCAATTTCGCTTGGTCACCGATCAACGCTCGGTTGCTTTTATGTTTAATATGAAACACTCAAGCAAAACTAGCTTCAACTTTCCAACTGGTCGACTTTTTGACAATTCAAAAGTACCTTAAAATGGTCTAATTGAAATAAATGCTTTGAGTTTGAGTTTGAAAATTAAAAATGAGAAGATTCAAAGATGGCGGTTGGAACTTGCTGCTTACAAATTTGAAATCGTGTATAGACCCGGCAAAGAAAACTACGCTGCTGATGCTCTATCTAGAGTTTGTGCATCTACAGAATCTCGCACTGCCAAACTTATATCACTTCATGAAGCTCTCTGCCATCCCGGTGTTTCGCGTATGTTCCATTGGATACGTTCTAAAAATCTACCATATTCCCTTGAAGAAGTCCGAAATATGACAAGCTCTTGTCGGACATGTTCAGAAATAAAGCCGAGATACGTACAAAATACCAGTGATGAACATAGAAGACTTATCAAAGCAACGGCACCCTTCGAACGCTTGAGCATAGATTTTAAAGGCCCAGTTCCAACGAATACAACTAACAGATTCATTTTAACTGTAATTGACGAATTTTCTCGATTTCCATTCGCTTTTCCGTGCTCGGACGTCAGCTCAAAAACAGTAGTCAAACACCTCAATAATTTATTCATGATATTTGGTTTTCCATCGTATATTCATTCGGATCGTGGCACAGCTTTTCTTTCTGCCGAGGTACAAGAATTTCTTCATGAAAGAGGTATCGCCACAAGCCGAACTACTGCCTACAATCCACAAGGCAATGGACAAGTGGAGAAATTGAATTCTACACTCTGGAAAACAATACTTTTGGCACTGAAAACTAAAAACTTATCAGTTGAGAACTGGGAGCAAGTTTTGCCGCAAGCCTTACATTCTATTCGCTCCTTACTTTGCACCGCTACTAATTTCACACCGCATGAGCGAATGTTCAGACACCCACGGAGATCTACTAACGGAATTTCTATTCCAACTTGGCTTACGAATTCCGGCCAAGTATTACTGAAGAAATTAAACAGGAGTAACAAATATGAACCAATTGTTGAGGAGGTGGAACTATTACATAGTAATCCAGATTACTCCTATGTCAGATATCCCGATGGAAGAGAGACTACAGTGTCAAATCGTTATCTAGCGCCGCTGGGTTCAGATGACATAGCTCCCCAGGAAAATGAAACTGATTCTTTTGTTACACCACCTACATCACCGGTAATTGAGAACCGTAACATGACACCTTCTTCATCTACAGAGGCAGAAGAGCCGGTCTCTGACAACAGTGGAGGACGAGTGTCTCAAGAACGACTGCCGCTATCTCCACCACCGGAGACAATTCGTAGATCCAGTCGTGTGTGCAGACCACCAACATTTTTAACTGATTATGTTAGAGACTAGCGCGGGAGAATGATATAAACTCTAAATGCTTTGAGTTTGAGTTTACTTCTTCCGTCTATAAGCAACATTTTATTTTTTATTTAATTGTCAGTTTATCATTGACAAGTTGTGTCTTATAAATTATTGCATTTTTAAGCATAATAAAACCTTGTATTACGTAAAGGTTTTGTCTGTTATTTCAAACAGACAAGATTTTGACTACGTAAACAGTGCACTCTCAATGGTTACGGATTGGTTTACCGTAAATAACCTAGTTCTCAATGCCAAGAAAACGAAATGTATCAAGTTCGCCTTACCGAATGTTAGGAATTTAGGACCCAACATCGTCTTAGATAATGAGGTGCTTGAAACTGTAGACTCGGCAGTTTTTCTAGGCTATACAGTAGATGCCAAACTTCAGTGGGATTACATATATCAAGCCTAGCGGGAAGGCTCAGTTCGGCCGCCTACGCCGTCAGGAAAGTAAGACAATACACTGACGTTGATACAGCTCGGTTAGTTTATTTTAGTTATTTTCATAGCGTTATGTCCTACGGCATTCTGCTGTGGGGCAAAGCCGCTGCCATTCAAAATATTTTTGTTCTTCAAAAACGAGCTGTTCGAGCAATTTACCAACTAGGTTCTAGAGTTTCTCTGAGAGATTTTTTAAAAGATGTTGGGATTCTCACGGTGGCATCGCAATTCATCTTCGCCAACATCTTATATATTAGGCAAAATATACACTTGTATGTACACTAAAAACAGTGATATTCATAATATTAATACTAGAAATAAGGACAAACTACGTGTTCTCTTTCACCGGCTACATAAGGTTCATAACTCATTTGTAGGTCTGGGTATAACCTTCTATAACAAGCTACCCTCTTCCTTGCTAGATCTGCATTTTAGTGCGTTTAAAGCTAAAGTAAAGTCCACCCTTTGTTCAAAGGCATACTATTATATTAACGACTACTTAAATGATAAGAATTGTTGGTCGCTGTGATTAACTCAAGACAATGTTTGTGTTCTTTCACCAGAATTAGCTTACCCACTGACAGGTTATATATCATTATGTTATTTCATATAATTGCTTTTTTTATCTGACTGTATAATTCAGTTTTTCTTTTTTTTTTTCATTTATTTGTTGACTTAATCTACTCATTACAATGTTTTTTTTATTTTTTTTATGAGTAGTATTGCAATATGTAGTTAGCTAGCGACCTCGACAATTCATGATTATTCTTGCCAGTGCAACCGGCAGCAAGTTCGTCATGCTCCCTTAGATGTCACTGCTTGTGGTAGCGTCGGGGGTCGGGTTGCCTCCTTCCCTCAAATATGGCGAGGGGGGTAATGGCTGATCTTTGCGTTATGCTCGTGAACGGGTGCTGCTCGTGGTGACTGGTCGTCTTGCTGACCATGGTTTTGTTATTGTTAATTGTATTAAGTTTTTATTAATTTTAGTCCAGAGGTCCTAGTTTAACTTTTGTTACTTTAGGTTACTTATAGCTATATTTGCATAATGCAAAATTGCATATGTAAGCGGGCATGCCCTTTATGCCTAGAGGCTTTTATTTAGATTGGAATTTCTGTTTACGTTTTATTTTAATTTTCTATTGTTTTTAGTTTTCAATTTTTGATGGTATATTGGCGTGTGCTAGCTGACATATGGCAAATTTTATGTTTTTTTTTTGTGTTTCGTAATTTTTATTACCTATTATTGTATAGAATCAAGTTCTTCTAACTTAACAGACAGCTGTGCTGCTGGGGAGTTTGTTCCGCTACTTCTTCTTCCCAGCTAAAGCACTAGGAAGTGGTGAAGGGCGGGCGTTTTTGGGGGGACTGTCTTATGTAATTTTATTTTGACGTTCAAAAAGAGCTGACTCTCAGCCTAGTTTGAATAAATGACTTTTGATTTTGATTTTTTTTTTATTTAAATCGGAATGAAGAAAACAACTTCATTTTTTGAAAATGTTATTATTCTTCGATATAATCCACCACGTGGGTAAAACATTGCCAGCTTGTTTAATTTGACCTTGTGTAAGGATCATAGTAGGTAACATTCTATAGTCTCTGCCTACTCCCATTAGAAAGGCGTGAATGTATATAATGCAAACTCACAAAAGGCAAATTAAAAAGTTTATTCAAAAAAAGTCGGTTGTTTTTTTTTTGGAAAAGTTTTTTATTTTTTACTTTTTAGTTATAGTACCTACCCCACGCCAATTCGAAATTTCATCACAACAATGCATATTTAAGCGATAGCAGCAATCGCGGTTGATTTGCTGTAATTTTTTGAAGAGTTAAAAATGAATGTTTGTATCATTGCTGTCGGTAATATCTGTTTTAAGCCTTTCAAGTAGAGTTGCTTCTAATATTACGTAAATTCTGCTAAATTAATAGGATTACTTAGTACGTTCGTATGTGAGGTTCAGCCCCTATTGCATAGGACTTAAACATAGCTGGCGAAATGTGGATGTACCTACTAGACACCAAGTCTTCTGAATTCTTAGGAATAACAGGCGTAGATTAATCTGCTTATAACGTACCCACTGCTGGGATACAAAACCTTCTCTCTGTACAGTGAATGGGCCATAATCTACAACGCGGGCCACGTGCGGGTTGGTAAATGTCACTTATCTTCATATTTTTTTTTTCTAAGACATGCCGGTATCCTTACGATATTTTCCTTCGCCGTTTTTGAGAACAGTGTTGATGAAATAAATGACATAAAGTAAAGCGTCTATCTGTTCGAACCCACGACGTACAACTCGGAAGTCGGAACAGTTACCACTGGGCCACTACTCGAACAGGCAAAGACGCGTGTTGATGCTATAATCTAAAGAACTTCATTCATAAGTATTTTCTGAATACCTGAAATAAGACTCATATTTGCGGTGGAACCGACGGAATTTTGATGGACTTATAGTATACTAGCTTCTACCAGTGGCTTTATCCGCGTGGAGGTCGAAAATTACCCCCCGGGAACGTACCACCGGGATAAAAAGTAGCCTATGTTAATCCAGGTTATAAACTGTCTGTTTGCCTCATCCAAATCCGTTCAGTAGTCCATCCTCAAAAACTTTCACATTTATAATGTTAGTAGGACTTATTCCAATTTTTTAATAGCCATCGCTGTCTCACTGCTGGTCAAAGGCAGTGGCCTTTGCCCTGAGGGTGCTCAGATCCATCCAGGCCTCCATTTCCAGGGCCACCACGAGCCAATCCTTACAATACGCGTCTAGGTCGTCTCACTACCTCTTCTTGGGCCGGCCTCGGCAACACCGTCCATCCTCAAGCGCACACCATGTGGAAAATATTAAAAAAAAATGTTTTCGGTTTTGTTGCAGGTCGGCTTTCTAAGCCAAATCTGTGTAGCTTGCTACAGAGCTCTATACCAAATCCTGCCTAACACTAGACCCATGTATGCCATGGCTTTGAACAATCTGGAGAAATGGAAGGCCAGGGAAGACTTGGTCAAGCGCAAACGACCGCAACCAGGAGTCGAAATTTTGAGCAATACCAAGGAAGATTCGAAACCTACTGGCGATTTGCCAGAAATAGAAGAAGAAGTGTCTAAGCTTAAGATTAGAGAGGAACAAGCCCTTGCCGTGGACGTGGTGCACGAGTCCGTTTCATGGGAAGAGGATGTTCAAGAGATAACAGATTCGCTGGTGTCTATTGTGATGCCTAGAACTGTGATCTGGAGAGACATCGGTGCAGAAAAGTGGATAGATGAAGAGGAAGGAGCTGAGGAAGGAGCTGTCGGTGGAGTGCCAACTAATGTTCAGCAGAAAAAGGGAGAGTAAGAAGCATATGCGATTGAAAGTATAATATGCTAATTGCCAACACATACTTCTTATTTTTTCGTCATCAAGCCATTTTTAAATTTTGTCACACCTAAATTAATACCGAGTTGTCAATTTCGTATTAAAAAGGTGGATGCTCTAAAGCATCCACCTTTTATACGAAATTAAAACTTAAAAAAACCTAAAAAAGAAAACAAAAAAAAATAATTTCAGTCAGATTATGTTTCGAAATACTGAAATTGGCTCGAAGATGTTAATTCGTACCAAAGTTAGAATTAGTTATTTTAGTGTTTTTTTTTAAGAACTTACGCCAAATTTTGTAATAAAAAAAATACATTCGAATACTTGAAAGAAAAAAAGATATATTCCGACTTAAAAAAAATAAGGAGGTTCACTTTTTTGGAGTCGGTAAAAAAATTGAACAGGCAATTTTATTTTAAAAAAAACATTATTCAGTCGATCTATCCGTCTCTCCAATCAAGTCACTTGACACTTTGCTTTTTGTCAAAATCTGACTTCTGAGTACAATGACCTTTTGGTTCTACAGCAGTTAAAAATCAAACAATAATTAAAGACGAAGACACAGACGCATGTAACATTTAAAGGTCAGACTAGGGATGCCCGATTTTTGCTTTTAATCGATCTTCTGGATCGTAATGGATCGTATCGTCGTGAATCGATTTGCTTTCTTAATCGTATTGTATTGAATCGATCTTCCGAGATCGAGTAAGATCGTATCATAATTTTATAAAAATAATGAAAAGCACAGTATGCATTCCAAAATATTTATTTTAACTTAATCTACATAATATATCTATTACAAAGCGTGCCACGGTGCCTTTAATGATGTCGTCTGAGATGATTTTTAAATTGGTAGTATTTCCTTTTGTTTTAACAATTTAGTTACACAATTAACATTGTCCACCTGTATTGCATTTAATAAAAATATCCAAACGTTTGATTTTGTTGGAATAGGTCACGCTGACAGACCAGATATAACTCTTCCTATTGCAGTATCTAATATAGAGCATGAAAGAAAACAAAATCAGAGAATGCTTACATACCCAACAATAAAATAAACAAAATATTATCACGGTAACACCTACCTTCATATGTCATACAATACCGCTTTTGAAACAGTCGAAACTAACGTCATTCAATGTTTTTGCAGGAAATCTTTTGTTGTAGTTCGGTATGTTTCGGTTGACGTTTAGGTTTTAGTTGATATGATTTTGTCATACGATCTATAGCGCATATGATTCGATCTGGGCGAAGATCGCATCCTGTTGAATCGATTAAAAAATTCGGGAGATCGTATGGGCATGGATCGATCTTCTGAAGGAACAATTCAGATCGGGCATCCCTAGATCAAGAGCGTCAATAGAATCTGTATCAATAGTGACATATTATAGTTCAGCAACAAAATGAAATACTACACTATTTCGTTTTGTTAGTTCATAAGATTTACCTAGACGAACTTTAATTGTGATCATTTGAATATTTAAGCACTAATACATTTTTTTTTAAATATGGTAATTATTATTATAAGCTCAAACCAAATAAATTCAATGAATACGAGTAGGTACGATTAATTCAAGTGTCAGTCGTAGATACTGATGTAAGTTCATAATTATTAGTAATATAGTAATAGTAACATTTATTTGTTCAAAACTTAAATCTATTTAATCTTGTACCTTAAATGGTCTATAAGTTAGTGGCAAGATACAATTCACTTTTTTAAAATGGGAAAACGTCCTTAGGATGTGATTTACTTAAATTATTATCTTTATCAAATAAAACTGTTTACTGATGCATAGATGCATTTTGATTAATATACATCATTCTTAATTAATATTATCTACTTTCATATCGTAAAATTTGAATTATATAGTTCAAAACGAGTTTTTATTGACATACTGTATAGAGTTAATATCGGAATTTAATAAAAGTATCATACTTAAGACACTTTTTCTGTAACAAAATAATCGAATAGGGTTAATCCAAGAAGTTATCATCATCAAGGAGTTTTCACCAATTATTATTTTTCTAAATGGAACGCACATCTAAGCGGGCGCGCCATTTTTATAGCATTACAAAACGATTTCTTACTCTTTTAACTTATAGCTTGAATTTACTGGGTTCAATCCCAATGTATGAACGTTTTTACCAATACGCTACAGGGCGAATAAAAGAAGTATCCATCAATATTTTTTTGTAACGGAGGCGCGCTATTTTTATAGCATTACATAACTTTATTAATTCTTACTCTTACAACTTTGATCTTCTATTTTGTATGTTCAATCCCAATGTATGGAAGTAGATAAAGTAGTGTCTGAAACTGCACTTATCTAGGTATTAAAACAATCAAGTGTTAAACTATTAGTAATCTCGCGTACAGCTCGGTTTTAAACACACATTCATGTTTTAATACCTCCCATTATCCAACATTACCTTCTGGGCACGCTCGTTCCATCATAGACCTCATCAGGCGTGACCGAGGTCAAGAGCAGACCCATTTAGTAGTAATAAAAAATAAAACTGTTTACTTACTATACTAAGATTTAGATTAGACCATCTCTTATATTTAATGTAAGACAATTTAAATATTTATTAATTAATTAAATTGATGGTAATTATTATAAGCTCAAACCAAATAAATAACCATTTATTCAAGTAGTTATAGTAGATTTTAGTTGTTAGTTCAGACCTCAAAATTGCAAAGTTATAGCATTACAAAACGATTTCTTACTCTTTTAACTTATAGCTTGAATTTACTGGGTTCAATCCCAATGTATGAACGTTTTTACCAATACGCTACAGGGCGAAAAAAAGAAGTATCCATCAATATTTTTTTGTAACGGAGGCGCGCTATTTTTATAGCATTACATAACTTTATTAATTCTTACTCTTACAACTTTGATCTTCTATTTTGTATGTTCAATCCCAATGTATGGAAGTAGATAAAGTAGTGTCTGAAACTGCACTTATCTAGGTATTAAAACAATCGAGTGTTAAACTATTAGTAATCTCGCGTACAGCTCGGTTTTAAACACACATTCATGTTTTAATACCTCCCATTATCCAACATTACCTTCTGGGCACGCTCGTTCCATCATAGACCTCATCAGGCGTGACCGAGGTCAAGAGCAGACCCATTTAGTAGTAATAAAAAATAAAACTGTTTACTTACTATACTAAGATTTAGATTAGACCATCTCTTATATTTAATGTAAGACAATTTAAATATTTATTAATTAATTAAATTGATGGTAATTATTATAAGCTCAAACCAAATAAATAACCATTTATTCAAGTAGTTATAGTAGATTTTAGTTGTTAGTTCAGATCTCAAAATTGAAAAGTATCTACTTTATCCAATAAATACTGTTTACGGCATAATTGCAGTTTGATTTATACACAGAAAATTCCTATAAAAATTTTGCTCGTGAATGAAACAAAATTCCTACGAATTGAACTGTAATTCCGTTCATAATATTGAAAACTGGGTGAGTTGAAGTTTCCACGAAACTAAATTCATAAGAAGGTTTTGATGAACTGAAAAAGTTTTACTGTAATCCGTGTTTAGTATTTAATTTACTAATAGGTTAAAACTTATAAAATAAAGACTCACTTCTCAGACAAGGGTTCGTGTCTTATTTAATTTAGGTATAATTAAAAATAATCAGCAGAGCCAGTTATCATTACCAGATTTTCTGCTTTTGGTAAGTAAGGATAAAGAAAAAAAAACTGCTAATCAATGTTGGGTCTTAAAACCCGCATTTGCCAGGGTTGCCCAAAAAAATCCTTAGGTTGAAATCGAACTTCATGATTTTTTAAATTTTAACATATTTTTCAATAGTAAATCTCCTCTCTAACCGAAAATGAATGAATGAGTGAATTGCTGCAGTCCGTGTACGTACCTATACCGTGTACTTAGTACATCATTATCGAAAATAGATTCCTGACAAAACGGCAATACCCAGGGCCCCACAAACTTGTAAGTCTGCCCCCAAACCTACTCGTCTGTCCCACCCGGCCTGCAGGAATGAGATAATTATCTACCTGTTTTCGTAGAATCTGAATTCTGAATTCTCTATTGTGTTCCCTAACTTTTTTATGTATAATCTAAAATGCCATAATTTTTTATGTCCTAATCATCATTTGTAAGAATGATAACTTGCCCGAACTTAATGTCTCAATATAACATGCCATAAAATTTAAATCCCTAAATGCCCTAAATTTGTTTGTCATAAATATTACAACCTATAAAAAAAAACTTAAAACCGTTTTCAATAAAAGTTATAAGTCCTAAATTCACATTATTTAATGTTTATTTTATCCTAGTAATGTTTTCAAAACGAATTGTTATTACAAAGCTTTCGCTATGAACTTCTCTCAGGCGTTACGTAGATACGAATTAGATATATGACAACGGGCAATATTTTTTCTTCTACCGACTTGTTTTGCATGTATCACACTAAATAAAACAGTTGATTGTGGACATGGCGTTTTCCCTGTAAGAATCATGCAAACAAGCATACACCATGCATGCAGCAAGCAAGCATGCAGCATGCAAGCAGCATGCAAGCGAGCATGCAACATGTAGCATGTAAGCAGGCATGCAACATGCATGCAGCATGCAAAAGAGCATGCAACTTGCAGCAGGCAGGGTTTCTGTCATGGCTCCGGCGCTGCGGGGCTCCGGCAGTCCCGCGCAAGCTTATCACCCCAGATGGTTTAACGCTCACCACCGCAGCTCAGCCGCGGCGGCGAGTGTTACAACCACCTGTTTCCTCAACTCGCCGCATCGCCCCTCCACGCCTACGCTTTTTTAAATTACACTCTAGGGGTAGGGCAGACGAGACTGCGTGGAGTCGGATTTACAGCGATTCTTTTCTCTGTCACTAAAACCTAATTTTTAGCTAATGTTTTAGGACTATATAACAATGTTATTATAAATGAACATTCGGAATAATACACATTGTCTATTACAATACTCAGGAAATATGACTTAATTTCGGGCAAAATTAGGATATTCAATTATTATTATGACAGCATAGTTTTAGAAGTAAAGATAATTATGTAAATCCACATTTAGAATTTTTGAACGTTATGGGTACTGAAGTTTATAGTAAACGTGTTATGGATAGTGATTTTCGGACTAACAATTTTAGGAGAAGAAAGGGGTTACCAATCTGAATGTATGTTGAAAAGAAAGAAAGCAAGAAAACTAGATTTATTTGTAGTGGAAATATTGGCACACAAATAAAAAAACAACAAAGAAAACAAAACAGAATTACACCTACTTACGAACTCAGAACACAAATAGTCGGCAGCTGCATGCCGTGACTGTGACAAGAAGGCTTCCACTCATCATGATGCTGTGCTATGGGACCCACAGCACAGCATTGATTTTCAGTTGTCACGCTAATGTTGCGTTTTATTTTTGTTAAAATAAATCGTTTGGTCCACTCTCGGCCCCTCGACCCCTAAAAAAATATTTGTACATTTGATTTCTCTCAACCCTTGGAGAGTCGGAGTTGAGCCGTTGAAGCGAGCGGTCGCCTTCTTTAGAGCTCGCACCAGATGTTGACTGGGGCCTCGAATTTGAAATCAAACCGCGTGTGTTTTGTGTTTTGCCACAGTGTATTTTGTAAAATTGGTGAAAGTGTAACATAACTAACGCAAGACCTCAAATACCCCGTTTAGAGCATTAAGCTATAAGCATAATACAATGAATAAAAAAAATTATGTTAAAGCCAACAGTGTTATAGAAAATCGTGTGGACATTTGCATTAACTTATGCAGTTAAAATTGAGCCTCATCCCCTTGGAATAAGATCCAATTCTCTTTGACTCAATTAGAGGCCTTGTATAGTTTTGATTACACTTTAACCACAAACAAGTAAGCAAAAGTGATATTGAAGTGCGCTTCAGCCTGCAGTGGAGACGGGCTGCTGGAGGACGACGGACCCCAGAGGCAGACTTGGTGAGATCGCTCCTATTATTACAGGGATTCGTTTGCTATAGGTACTGCATGCGGCGGGCCTTTATTCGCCGCGCGTGATCTCTGAAAATCAAATCACCTCCTTTGTGGACCAGTGTGCTTACACCCACTGTAATAGAGGAAAGAACTTGATACACGCCAATATTCTAGCACAAAATACGGTACCGTCCAAGACACCGTACTTAAGGATCTTACTATTGTAACAGTGTAACGAATTCCACAGTGGATTGCAAGGGGCCACGGTCAAAAAAATATTCAATCGGAAACAGATGGCCTAAATAGGTACCCCGAACTATTCCGTTGGCTTTGCACGTTTTTGCTTTACAGATAAACAAAGAATTAAAACTAACAAAATAAAAAGGTCAGCCCATAAAACAAACTTTAAGGTTAGCAAGTTTCAGCCCCTACATACATGTGTTTCTGACTACCCCTACAAACAAAAGCGCTTACAATGGATACAATTGTGCCCATTTCAAAAGATGGAAATTGTTTGCTTAGGGCACTAGCCCACCAAATAAACATTTTAATGGGCTTAACATTTGATCACAGGAATGTCCGTCAAGACCTAGCCATCTATGTTTTGGAACATCAACAACACTTCTAAATAATATACAGGAATTTCTCCCCAACAGCATTCTCTCCCAGGAACAAAGGATAACAAATTATATAACCGCGCAATTTAACGAAACATTCTGGAGTGGCGAAGATATAGTTATCGCCGCGTCTGAATTCTACCTCGTAAACGTGCATGTACACATAATCAACGGAAATACACAGGTGTATTACCCACGGGCGATCCAGTACCCGGCAACATACGAGTACACATCCTCTATCAGAATCACCACTATGATAGCTGGGTCCGGAATAATGAAAAACAATACAGCAACAACCCGAAACTCCTAATGCAAATTCCAACCAACATTAAAACACCACATCATATCAAACCAAGAAGTAACCGGTGCAACACACGCCAAGAACAGGAAAAACCCACGAAACCCCAGCCTCAAACGAACAGCCCCCAACAGGTAAACCCGTTATCGCCGTGTGAACAACGACAGGCAACACTATTTACACCGTTATCTGACGTAATTGCGGACGACACCGGATACACAATACTAAGACACCGGACCTCTATCGTAATTAAGTACACCTGCCCAGACTTGTGCATTGCAACCTGGAACGTCCGCGACGCCTCAAAACCCGGAAAAAATCGAATAGACGCTGAACTTTCACGCAGAGGCATTCATATAGCCAGCCTACAGGAAACGGATGAATTCAGGAGCATACAGCTCCACACGCTACAAATGGCACGCGACCGACGAAATGGGAAGAAAACTAAAAAAATCCGAGGGCTTTCTGATACCAACGGTTAATATAACAAAACCGATAATCGAATCACACTGCGAAGGACCAACGGTGGACGAAATAACAGGAATCATCAATAAAATGCGAAACGGGACAGCCCCTGGAACGGACCAAATGGTAATCGAACTGTACAAAGCGATGCCCCAAATACTATAGGAAGCTGTTACTAAACACATGAATAACGCCTGGACACAGAACACTTTACCCGACATGTGGCTTGAGACCGTACAAGTCCCAATCCCAAAAAAAAAAAAATCCTAAAGACGCGGACGATTTCCGCCGCATATAAACCATTTGTAACACGGGTTACAGAATTTACGCCTCATACTTACAAAAAAAAAAAAAAGTAAACGATACAATAACGGAGCTGGGAAATTACCAACCAGCGTTCTTAAACAATAGATCAACAGATGACCACATTTTTACGCTCAAAAGGGTTCTAGACGAAGGATGGCGTGCAGGTAAACGAATTTACGTACTCGCCCTCGACATAGAAAAAACCTTGACAACGTTGACTTCAACGCATTAAGAGATATATTACTGGAACGAACCAACAAATCGATGACCAACAGGATAATCAGGGCATGCTGGAATGAAAGAACATGCATCAAATGGTGTGGTCAGCAAAGCAGTTGGATTGTCAAAGGAAAAGGAGTTAAGCAAGGGTGCCCCCTGTCCCCTCGCCTTTTTACATTGGTCATTGACGAAGTCCTTAGAACACTAGAAGACACTATCGTTTAATCAAACTAGATCAGGACCGCGAAATTTCACTTTCCATGGTATTCTCATTTGCGGACGACCTTATCCATAATACAGATAATCTAGAAGGTCTAGAGCGTATCTTATACTACATTAAAGCCTTACTAAATAGCGTAGGCCTCCAAATAAACGAAACAAAAACAAAAATTCTAATTAGGGACCCCATAACATCACAGCAAACGACCAACGTGACCCTCAACGGAGTAAGTATACCAACAGTGGACGTAATCAAATACCTAGGCGCATACATAACATCCGCATTAAGCAGGAAAAGCACAATTAGAAAATGATGCCAAAGGACCACGAGAAACGCCAAATCATTACTACCATTCATACTAAACTCAAAGATGGACTGGAAGTTAGCTAGACTTATGTACCGAATGGTTATCGTACCTTGTATGATATAAGGCTTAAAAATACCGACCCTCACCAAGGCGAACAGATCAAGACTCCGAAAATATGAACGACTTATCATGAGAGACTTGATTAACCATGCCAGGAATAAACCAAGAACTGAGAAGATGCACCAAATCTTAGACGGAAAACCGTAACAAAACGCATCAAGAACCACAGGATGTGCTACTTGGCACACGTCTTCAGACGGGATAAACCACACCTATTGCATGCAGCAATGCAGTATAAGGCTAAATCTAAGGAGGTCGGACGACCTATTTACACATGGAACGACAACCTAAAACAGGACATGAAATACTTCAACATGGGAATCACGTATTGGAAGGCCATGGCTGGAGACAGAAACAAGATCAAGAAAGCGGCTAACGATATCTACAAAAAAACAGAAGCTGATAGCAGTGAGAATTCAGAAGACGAATATGAAAACAACAACACAGAACATAGTGAAGCAACTGCATAGAAAAGAGCTAAGAAAACAGTTAAACCTGCACAAGAAGCTCGACCTGAATCAACATGCCGGCGACGTCGTGAAAAGATGCCCTCCTATAAAAAATACCACCCGTCTCTCCACTAGTCCAATGCTTACTCAAGGATGCATATCCGGTAGGCTCGCAATCCTTTCCTATCCTAAGGGCCTGTCTACCTGACCATTACCGCGCCCCCCGGTCTACTTCTTGATATGCAATGGCCTCTGTAACACCATGAAGCATGAGGCTACAGGGGCTAGTGCGAATCTTGGGGTTCATTCGATTAATCGAGTCTGGTCAAACCACGCTGGGATCGGTGCATTACATTACATTACATTACATTTGATTTCTCTCAACCCTTGAACATAGCTCACACTCGTCTCTTAGCGGGTGAAACTAAACTTTCATACAAAGGACAGGCATCCTTTGTCCACTTCCGACCCCTAGTTTGGTAATTACGTAAAGTTAATATTTTGCTACAGTACAGACTTTTTTGGGGGTCCAAAGGAAACTAAAACTTGGCTGGAAAATAAAATCCACTCTCGACCCCTAAGGGTCGAGAATAAACTATAGTCAGGGGTCCAGTGGACACATTATTTATTGGGGGTCGAGGGGCCGAGAGTGGACTAAACAAAATGAATACACAGTTACTCGTTTATGAAGCGAATGATGAAAAGATGAATACTGAACGCCACGTACGAATAGACAATAAACACAGTGCAGTTATCGTCATTCTTATCATTAATTCGCCTGCGCTTATCTCATCATTCCGTGCTTGTCTTACAACTACTGATACATGTTCAATTATAGGCGAGGACGCTGGCACCCTAAACACAAATTAAATCTTACATTGGGTGCCAGATAGTTCATCGAAAACACTCTTTCCCTTAGTTGTAACTAGACATGGGCGAGATCTAAAGAGCTATATCACTCTTCTGAGTGATATAGCTCTTTAGAGTGAAAGAGCTAATCGCTCTTTTTCTTTTCAGTGAGCTACTTCGCCCATGTCTAGTTACAACTAAGGGAAAGAGTGTTTTCGATGAACTATCTGGCACCCAATGTAAGATTTAATTTGTGTTTAGGGTGCCAGCGTCCTCGCCGTTCTTTTTTTTGAGCGTTAGTTTTTTTTTTTTTCTTTTTTTCTTTTTTTTTTTTATCTAGTGAGCTAGAAAGCTCACTAGCTCTTCTATAGCTCAGTGACACAGACGCCGAGACGCCGACTGTTAGCTCAATTGACTCACGCCGCACGTGCGTCGAAGGAGACGGGTCGGCTCGCTCAATAGTGAGTAGCTCTTTGGAAGTTTGGACTCTTTATTACTCACTAGCTCTTCTATAGCTCAGTGATTCAGACGCCGACTGTTAGTTCATTTGACTCACGCTGCACGCGTGTTGAAGGAAATGACTCGGCCCGCTCAATAGTCATTGTCAATAGCTCTTTGGAAGTTTGGAGTTGTTAAGTTAAATAAGTGCTTCTGTTTGTTTATATAATGTTATGACTTTACGTAAATAACACGCAAAAAAATAAACAATGCAATACCAAAGTATTTTCTACTTTAAAGCTATGGCCATAAAGATAGATTTACAGTGATTTATGTCGATGATAGTCTACAATGACGTATTGTATCGAAGAGCAATTGTTGGAAGAACGAACTATGCGATCCGAAATATTCCGAAGCGAACCGAATGAGCCGTTCGGCCGCTGACTTCGGTCGGTTATCGGTGTCTTGCTGAAGTATTGAGAGTCTAAGAGCTAACTGAGCTAGTGAGCTACTTAGCGAACGAGTGAGTGAGCGAGAGCGACGTCCATCAAAAAGAGCTAGCTCTTTTCTATCACTCGCTCACGAGCTACCCATGTCTAGCTGTAACGCAGCATAGTGTTTATATAAGTGTTTTTTGTACAACTAAAGATAATAAAAAAAATAAAAAAATGAGGTCGGTCCAACGTCTTTTTCTTCTACACTTTTCTATTTGTCGTCATCTCCGTAGTAGAATAGAATAGAATTTTATTTTGCAAATATGGGTAATACACAATACTTGTTAAGATACATCAAAGGTCAGCCATATTTTACCATTCAGCATGCAAACATTTATACAGGGTGAAATTGAAAACATGCGACAAACCGAAATGGGAGATTGTACTCATCATTATGAAAAAAAAAAAACATCTGTTCCCTACATTTATGTTCGCATAACTCGTCAAAATGTAGGGAACAGATGTTTTTTTTTTCGCGATTGCATCATTGGTCCCTTAGTAAAAGTTGTTCATAATGATGAGTACAATCTCCCATTTCGGTTTGTCGCATGTTTTCAATTTCACCCTGTATTATTTATGTAACCTGTACTTACATTTTGAAAACCACAGCAATTAAAAAAATATCATTTTCTTTATTCCATTTAAATCACATATAAATTACATTTTTAAATATTAATATAAAAACATTTAAAAATATTAAAAAAAATATCATTATCATTACAATTATCATTAGGTATCATTACAGTTATCATTATCATTACAACCCCACCCCAACCCACCACACCATTTTTGACAACCTTGACACAGAAGAAATTAATTAAGTGGCAAATTTTTTTATGACATTACATTTCGTAGGCAAATGTTGAGTTACAAACAGGCTTATTCGTCGATTCGCAAGCTACGGGCTAATCGACACTTTTATATAATATTATTTTCTGTAGGCGATTTGCACGAATTTAAATTGAACACGAGCCAATTGCCTAATATCGCCTAATTGCCTATTTCTGCAGTTGTCGATTCGCCCACAAATAAATCAAATCAGACGAGTAAATTCATAAGAATCAACTACTAAGCGGACAAAAAAAAATTATGATCCACTCACGAAAGTTACCGTTATCACTAATTACCGTTTTCGGCAATATTCATACTAGACTAGCTGACCGAACAGACGTTGACCTGTTTTCTAGAACTCGATCGCAGCGCCACCTACCGGGCTCAATTGTGAATCTAAACCACAGGTGCTCAACGGGGGCGGTATCGCCCCCTAGTGGGCGTTGGAGCTTTTCGTGGGGGCGGTAGCGGGTCCAAAGACAAATGGGGGGCGTCAAGACAGTCAAGGGGAAGTCGGGGCGTACCTACATAATTAGAAATTTAAAATAATGAAATACTTTAAAAATATACCATTCTATTTTCATGAAAAAACATTTTTTCTAGCTGTCTAAGATGTTTATCCTATTATTATGGTGTAAATAAACATTTAAATACCTAAGTGTTCTGTATATAGCCCATGATTGGTCAAATCCAATATTGATTATCTATGGACGCTCGCCAAGGCGGCACGCGATTGGTTGGTTCCCATTCCCGCCAAAACGCATGATTCCGCGACGCGCGCGCCATCATCAAAGGTGTGTGCGAAAAAGGACAAGTGAGTCTGCCGCCATTGCTCGCTTGAATACAATCTGATTTTGAACTCCGTGAGTGCAAATTGCTAAAACAAGGACAAATTGTGCATTACCGTGTTTTGTACTCGTGCCGCTGACTGTGTGATCAACATTCCACCCAGAGGAACGACCACGCTTGAGAAGCGGCCGCAGCGGGAAAAAGGTGAGTCGTACTTAGATTTTTCTCTGTTGAATTTGCATCCTTGATTGGGCGAACGAGCAGAACTCAGTTCCTACAGAACAACCAGCCAAAAGTTACAGTCCACTCCTCTATTCCACACTAAGCATTAAGTATACACACATAAACTAACTAATTGATGCGGTTTAGGACTATCGGTATCAAGTATATGCAAGTTGGTAAGCAAAGATTTGATTTACGCAGTCAATCATGCTTCGACAAAAATACGGCAACGTGTAATAATTAACCATTATGTAATAATAATGTATGTACGTTGGAAATTTTTTTTCTTGTAGAGGGGGCGGTGGTTCAAAAAACGTTGTGAAGCTATGATCTAAATCACTCAAACACACACAAAAAGAAATATCAAAATCAATCCAGCTGTTTGGTAGGAGTTCAGTGACATATGTACACACCTACAGAAGAATTATAATAATTACATAAAGATAGTGCCACATTATACCAACGCAGCTGGGCGAGTCAGTTTAACGCAGGTAGTAGTAGTGTCTGATCATTAAGAACATTAGTAGGTATTTAATTTTGTTTTGAAAATATTATAAGATTTCGCATTCTTTACCTCTTTACGTAGTTTATTATATTGTTGCACTTGCACAAAAATAATGATCCCCTCGCGACAGACTGTTCGCTCTCGCGGCAGCAAAGTTTGATCCTTTCTACGACGATATTACAATGGCAAAAGGGCATGTTTGCAACTTTGCTCTGAAAATTAAAATAGGAGTTTTAACTGAGATAGAATGGCTCTGATGTGTGTACAGCGTGTACTAGGTGTAATTAACTGTTAGAAGCAATAACTATTTCATGAGGTAATTTTGACCGATATTAACGTGTAGGTACTATTTACCATTAAAAGTTCGTTATGTGCCATTGGAATGTGTCAGTAATTCGAGACACACAGGAATCTGTGCCTTCACTCCTAAAAAAATAGAGAATTCGACTTCCTTTTTATTTTTTTAAAGTTTTTACTTTTTCTACAGAATTTTAATTTAGTAATTAGGTATATCTAAATTAAAAGGAGTTAAGTAATAACATTCTTTTTGGGCAGCTTAAGTGTAAATTTTATAGATACTAAATAATTAGTAAAATACCTAATATGAATTATATAATTTGAATGAAACACCTAAAGCCGAATTGAGCATCACGATTAGTGACAAATGCGTGCACTGACAATTGAGTGGACCCATCCAGGGTCCACTCATTCTGTGTGATTCTTTCCTCACTAGACCATTTCAGACAACAATCTACATGGTCTTCACAATATGATCTGACCAACATTATGTCTGGACTATAAAAGAGACTGTGAGCTCTGAGTTTTTTTCGGTCTTTCTTCTTAGGAAAAGTGTTTGTACAAATCTACTCACAGAAATAAAATAATTTATTGTTTACGGGATATTTAACGTCATTAGTACTTAAAGTCAATAGGTGACTGTTTACCCATGCGTTTTTGACGTTTAAACGTCTCTTAACTTCAAACAACGTTTATAAATAAGAGAGTTGCTTTTTCTTCTTTTTTATGGTGGGAAATCATCAAATAACTTCTCCCGCTCTGGGTGAAGCAGGAGGGCGTGTCAGACTTCTACTGACTAAAACCCACCCGTATTCCCTCAGTTACCTGTATGCCAGGGGCCGCGGTATCTCTTTCGAACAAAGAGGGTTAAGGTATGATTCCGAGCTCCGCTGCACGCAGCAGTGCTGGCGCAGCACTACTGGTCCCCATACATTATCTATAAGTTTATATGAGATTACATACCGAGCTACGCAGGAATTCCGCGGCAGCAATGCAGCGGCAGCACTGGTGCGCGGCAGTGTCGCCACACCGCCACGACAGACCAGGGCCTCAAGTCTGCTATTACAATAGTGTCAGAATGGTCTATCATTGATTTCTTAATTGTTGATTTTGACAAGTTTGGTAATCTACTAATAAAATGGCGTCATTATGACTTTCCAATGGTCAGCCACTGACACTCCATTGAAAGAAATGGCATTTATTGGTAATCTCGTACATCATGAAAAATGAATGACTGACTTAATTTACGAACTTTGCTTATAACACTAATAAATTATATGTAAAAATATATATAAATGAAATCTGGCATGAATAAATGTTCAAAAGTAGTAGTTTTTCGAAAACCATTTCTACTAACGAGTTTTATATTAATGACAATACGAAAATGCCATTAAGACACAATTATATTACGAGACCATTGACCGACCAATGATCGACCATTATGAATTTAGCAGATTACGAACTTTTAGCAAAATGACAAATGAATGACAATGGGATCGTGTTGGAATGACGAATTTATAAAAATAGCAGACTTGGGCCCCAGTAGTGACGCGTCTGCCGCCGCAGCGATAGTACCTACGTGAATGTTGACTAGTAAATTGGCAACAAAAAGATGAATTTCTCTGAATCAGAAGAGGAAGAATTAATTTTTCCTCATCACTTATCAATTGGTTTTTAATCAGCATCTTGTAACATCCTTCCCGTAGTCTGCTTTTATAAAACAAATCTGTTGCTGTTCTTTTACTATTGGTATAAAACAACAACATAATATCATCATCATCTTCTTCCTCTTCTAACAATATAAATAAAAGTTGGTCATCGATCGACATCTTGTCAACATAAAGCAAACGAATGAATACACCATAGCGCATCACCACGAACAGCGCGACACTGCTGCCTTGCTCGGAAACAGCGCGGCAGGCAGCACTGCTGCGCAACACCACAATGGCAGCACTACTGCGGCAGCACTGCTACGTGCAGCAGAGGTCGGAATTGAATCGCAAAAAAATATTCAATACATCAATACATGGGAAGCAAACTTGCGACGTTTCGTGTTCGTCTAAAATTTTCGATGATTCAGATAATGTAAATTACTTCATTTCGCTCACCGTAGAAAGATTTGTTATTCGGTTGGAATGGTAACCACCAAGTTCTGACTAACGATAATATTTGAATGAGTGTATTTTAATTAATTTGCGTAGCTTGTCCCCGACCATGTTAGGGTCGACTTCCAGTCAAAAAAGGTGCAGCTGAATACTAGTATTTTACATGAAGCGACTGCATATCGGACCTCAATCAACTCAGATATCTACTCAGATACAGGGTAACACTATAAAAAATGGTTTTACTTCTTGACAGATTCTTGAGCTATTAATTCTTCATAATCAGCCTATAATGTTCCCACTGCTGGGACACAGGTGTCCTCTCGGTGAGAGGGAGTGGGTGTCATCCACCAGGCGGGCTCAGTGTAGGTTGGTAAATGTCTTCGAATTTTCGGTTCTAGGACATGCCGGTTTTCTCACGATATTTTACTTCACCGTTTTGTGAGTAGTGATGATGAGTTAATTTACACAAAGTAAACTGTCTGTCTCTGTTCGAACCTCTACGACTCGTAAGTCGCGGATGTTATAACAGGGCCACCACCGCTCCCTGCTCCCACGGGTCATGTTTACCTACGTGATATTCAAATAAAACAGGGAGGAAGGTTATTGAAAATTAAACGCTATATAATTATTATAAGTCAGTTATGTAATACTTTTTATCAGTGATATAATTTAATGACTTATCGATAATCTTTAAAGAAGTCTTATCATTATGCTTGTTCATCCACGTGAGTAATACAAGTAAGTATGAATATTCTGAATGGTAGGTAAGTAGTCAATGTTTAATCTTCTAACTTAACTAATATTATCAAGAGAAAAGATTAGATTATTTGCATGTTTGTTTGTAACGCTTCCGCGCTAAAGCGGCTTAACGGATTTGGATGAAATTTGGCACATGAGTAGACCATGGCCTGTATTAGAACATAGAATACTTTGTATCTCGATATTGCCATGGGTTCTAGAGCTATGCGGGTAAAACCCCGGATCGCAGTTAGTGGTACATAAGGTTTGTAGGACTTAACCCAGCGTCACTCCGCCTTTGCCAATGTCTTGACCCGCCAGATCGTAGAAAGACAGGAAGAAGCTGAAACAAAACCAATTAACGTAAGAAAATCGATTTATTTAAGGATTTATGGAAAGGGGTAAAAGTGCTTGAAACAACTAGAAATAAATGAAATTAAGAAAGAATTTCGCTGTTAAAAATGACGCAGAGAAAGAACACAAAAAATAGTTGGTCGAAAATAATCGTCACATCCACGCAAAACGGCCATCGCTCAGCATAATGCTACGTCCCTTTGCGAAACATAGCCCCAGCGCTGGTTTCTTTATCGTTCCTTTCCCCTTAGGAGATTTAGTCCTGGATCGCAAGCGCTGGGAGTCATGTGGACCTATCCACATGACTTCCAGCGCTTTTACCCAGCAGTGGCATGATGTAGGCTTGCAGTTACAGTATGTTATACAGGTGATTTTGGTGAATGATTCCATTATGCAAGTTGATTAACTTTATTTTTGAATAAAGGTTGGTTGTCTACCGAAGACAACCTTATCATCGTACCGGCAGGCAACGAAATGGCTTTATCACATTCGAACTGTCAAGGAGATCTAGAACAATCCTCCAAATAATTTAACATAGGTTTTGTTTCGGAAGAAAAAATGCTTGACAGGCGCTTAGCTGTAAAGACCTAAATGGGGAATAAACGATTTATTAGGGTATTTTACTCTAAATGAGAAAAAATCTAAAAATATATTATTGAGATAGCTTAGGCAAACTGCAGTTAGAAATTGTTAGTTTTAGTTCATGTAATAACAAGATAAATTTTAAAATTCAATTCCAAGATTTCCGTTTATTTAATCGGTTTTTGAACACCATGAAATAGTAGCCGCCATGTTATTAGTCATACAGCGTGTCAATTTGAACTTTGTACTTTTATTATTTTCGTAATCAAAGTAATTTTTATTTAAATAATATTTTGCATTCAGGAACAGCAAACAAACGATAAGTAGAATACAATAAACTAAATAGAATAAACTCATGTTTTAAATTATAAACAAAATATCAGCGCATTTGTTTAAATAGTAAACTGACGTCATACCCACAGAGCAATATGGCGTCCACTGCGTCCAGCGTTTTTTTTTTTAAATTACGAGCGAAATTTAAAAATCTAAAATCTAAATGAATTTTAGCGGCACTAATCGATTAAACATAAATGTAATTTCGTTTTTGTGGTTTATTAGCTCTTTACAATCTAATTAGGACACTTTTAAAAAATGGGTGTAATACCCTATTTATATTTACACGCATACAAGCGTTTTATTTATTCAACCTTGAGACCCTTTAGGTCCCACAGTACCTAGAGGATTGGCACCCGACCCCTTGGTCTTTGTTGCAGGATGCGGTCAGGTAGGTAGCTCACGAAATTCAAATTCGCGCTCTTTTGCAATTTACAGGCCAGTGTCTAGCTGTATGTATGTAGAAAAATATGTTTCGCGACAGTAATGTTATAATAAACATCGTTTGGAATAAGATTAGACATTTAAATAAACCATTTTTACAGTCCGTTCAAATGATTTTGACTTATATTGCGTTGGTAGCATCATAAATGGCATCTGTAGTAAACAGTTGATATTGTAACCACTTTTTTGCTTTTAATGCCATCCTTATGCTTTCGGAATAGAAGTCAAAATCGGTTGAACAGACTGTAGAAAAGGTATGTTTAAATGTCTTAAACTTATTTCAAATGCAGTTTATTGCTCGCCCAGCTGTCAAAATTCAGCAAAGATTTTTATTTCTAATGCACACTGAAAAAATACATTACCGCGATATATGTACGCTAGCTCAAATATTAGGGATGCTTTTGATGTGGACACTGAAATGGCTTCTGCGTTTGAACTAGACTAAAGGGCTTGTACACAAAACTGCGATGCATCGTCGCATCGTACGGCGGCGGCGCGGCGCGTAATCCAATTAATTAATTCCGATCTCATACTACAAATGTATATTTTATTCGTAGATAATGCAAGACAAGATGAAATAGAAACATTTTATAAAGAAAGTACCGTAAAAATGCAAAACAGAATATCATCACTACAACCGTCTAAGTTCATTTAAGTATAATCCCATTGAATGGTAATTTTATGAAAAAATCATCATACTTACGGGAGAACATTGTCAACTCAAAATCAAAATATTTCATTTCACATAAACCTGCATGGGTACTTATGAAACGTCAGAAACTAGGTGCACGTACACAACTACAAAGTTAAGTTTATTGGTGGGATAAATTCAACCCAACTACGGAACCCTCTGTGTTCGCGGTCTGACGCGTACTGGACCGGTTTTTATTCATTCTTTCTTTAACTTACTGCAATAGAATAATCAGCCTATAATGTTGCCACTGTTGGGATAAGCCTCCTCTCTGTAAGAGGGAGTCGGCCGTAATCCACCACGCGGTCGCAGTGCGGGTTTGTAGATGTCACATATCTTCGAATTTTTGGTTCTAGGACGTGCCGGTTTCCTCACGATGTTTTCCTTTACCGTTTTGAGAGCAGTGGTGATGAAATAATTTACACAAAGTAATGCGCCTGTCTGGGTTCGAACTTAAGACCGACAACTCGTAAGTCGCGGCCATCACTGCTCTCTTATGGCACCAGCAATTTTTTACATAAATATTTATTTATTAGTAATTCATACTATAGTCTCATATAAATCATTCCAATATGAATTAAAAAGATTATGTGGATTATTAGTTGTTCCACAATCGCGAAATTAACCGCCCGAATCGGGCGAATCGACTCTTTTATTAAGGCCCATAGTATCCTCATCTCCCGTATGTATGCTAAAGCACGACTGCCGTCCGCGCCCGCGCAGGGCACCTCTGAGCCTCTCAAAATGGGGATATTCCTTTGATTAATTTACAATTGTGCTTCGGCGATTCTCTGGTACCTCTAACTATCTATTTTTCAGTGTATTTTTTTCCAAATAACGAAGCCAATTAGTAGGAGTATGGAATAGAAGCCAGAATATTGCGTGTTGGAAAATATTTTTTTACAGCAAAAGTATTAACCACACAAAAAAAGTACTTCGGGCAAAATGATCTATATGAATCTATAGCAAAATCATATATTTTTCAAATCTTCAAGACAAGCCGTTAATGAGCAGTAGGGTTCATAAAGTGACCGTGTTACGCTACCAAACGGGACGTAGGCCCTTAAATGTAGATATTATTTGGTATAAGCGACTAAGTTAATTTATCTGTGGGCGAATCGACAACGCCAGAAATACGTATCAGTCAATTGGCACGTTTTGGATTAATTGCACTTTATTGCATGTACTTGCACTTACCTTTTTTTATAACTTAATCGTATCGTTTCGGGCGAGTGAATTCGTGCGAATCGACTAATAAGCGGACAATGTACAAAAATACTTACAAATCCGGGGAGATCCCAAGTTCCTTTTCAATAAAATCGGAGACTTCTCTCGTGATAATCTTGTTTTCTTCCAAACCTAGGTGTCCGATGGATTCCAGGGTAGCAACGGCGCCGGGGACTGTGGACTGACCTCCGAAAGATATGGCACAGTCACCTGACACCACGCAGATGAATTTCTGTCAAAATAAGTTAAGAAAATGAGATAAAACTCCGAATGAATATGGCCGATGATAATGTAACTGATTGTATCAATATTGATGATTTTGATTTCCTGATCTTATTTTGGGTTGGTGCAAAAATATGTCTTTTTCTTCTTTAGATAGGCTTACCACCATCTTTTCAGTTCTGTTTCGCTAAGATAGCACGCAAAAATCAAATAGTCTTACGTTTTTAGCAAAAATAACTTTATTTTCGGATGTCGGTGATTTTGGATATGTATAGATTTTTTTGTCACCGCCTTCCGAAATTAAAGTAATTTTTCCACTTTACAGTGTTTTTGCGGAAGTCAGTTGTTTTTTTTTAGTTTTTTTATTTTTCACTTTTTAGTTAAAGTACCTACCCCACACCAATTTGAAATTTCATCAACCTTGGGGTTAAAACAATGTATATTTATGCGATAGCAGCAATCGCGGTTGATTTGCTGTCATTTTTTGAAGAGTTCCGTTATCTGTCTCCGAAACTCATCATCAGATCTATAAGAAATTTAAATGGGACTATTTCGGAATATACCCCTTTCGAACAAAAAAAGAATTTTGCAAATCCGTCTATACATGACGTAGTTATGGCCGAACATACATAACGAAAAAAAAAAACGTCGAATTGATAACCTTTTCCTTTTTGAAGTCGCTTTAAAAAAAATATGCTCCGCGACAAAGACAAAATATGGCTTTACTTTGCAGGCTTTCTAATCAGTAAAATCATCATTACAATCCTCTATGATTTTATGAAAAAGTTATTGTAAGAATAAATACTGACATGAAAATGCCAAAAAACGTAAAAAATTAAAAAAAATCGCGCTTCCCCCTTAAATACAAGCTTTAGAATCGTTCAATCGATCTATCTTTTATTTGGTTTTCCTAATGTTACAAAAGAATGTTGAAACATAACCGTACCTCCCTCTTACAAATGCTAATGTTACCAACAATTTTTTTTTATTTTTTTATTTGGCAATACTTATTCAAGTACCTACCCATTCTTCATTATTTGAAAGCAAAGATTCGGTGCACAGTGAAATTACATTTTAAATTGTGATCTACTAATACTAATTAAGTTTTATGAAAGAATTACATCCAAGACAAGGGTCCTCGGCTGGGGGTGATTTTTTCGTTCACTCACTTAGGGAAGGAACGACGGTTGACCGAATAAATAAATTACCTATTAAACTGATTTGGTTACACTAAAATATTTTGATGTTTTTATTACGTCTTAATTTACATTTAAATACAAAAAACCCAAGATACGCTATCAGCGTCTCAAAATCGTCCGCATAAATAGGAGTAATATCTTATTGATTGGCAACGTGCGTAGGTGTCAATAGTCACCTTTCAGTCAGTCTTTTTGGACATTGTTTTGTAAAAAACACTTTATGTCATGGGGTAACGGTAGAATTTCCAAAAAAATGTGTTTTATCATAACTTTAACCATTGACGTATAATTGGGGACAGTTTTGAGGGTATTTTTTTTTCGAGACTGTGCATCTTGGGTTTTTTGTACATTAATGTTAATTTATAGATTTTCTGATATTTTTCTTTGCAAGCTCTAAAACAAAATGTCGTGCTTGTCAAAATCCTGAAAGTAGTGTTCCTTTAAATAAAAATTATAGATTGAATTTTCAGTTATTCTTTATTTAAAAAAGATAAACTTGAAAGATATACCTACAATACGTAAAGGGTGGCCCCTTTACTTATTGTAGGTATGAAAAAAGAATTTGGATTGCTCTAAGAGTAGGGGAAGATTAAAGAAAGTATGGATGGACTGTGTGAAAGATGATCAATCAATCTGCTTTTTCCAATCTATGTTGGTCTCGGCTTCTGTCTTATCGGATGCTGCTGAATACCAGTAGGTATTTTACAAGGAGCGACTGCCTATTTGACCGTCACTACCCAGTAACTGGGTAACACGATGCCCCTTGGTAAGACTGGTTGTCAGACTTTCGGGCTTCTGACGACCCGTAACGACTGCCAAAGATCTACACATGACAGCCGAGACCAACGGCTTAACGTGCTTTCCGAGGCACGGAGGGGTCTTGGTATGTAAATATGGTCACTTAACCAAGGCCTCAAGTCTGCTATTACAATAGTGTCAGAATGGTCTATCATTGATTTCTTAATTGTTGAATTTGACAAGTTTGGTAATCTATACATATAATAAAATTGTAGAAAAGTGGTGTCTGTACAATCGAAATATATAAAAAAAAAGTAGCAGGGGTTGTTATTATATCGATGCCGAACCCGAGATTGTAATTAATTTTTTTTTTGTCTGTTTGTCTGTTTGTCTGTGTGTTTGTGCACGCTAATATCAGAAACGGCTTATTCGATTTAGATGCGGTTTTCACTAATATATTGTAGTAAGCTTCACTTAACATTTAGTGTTAATTTCATGTCAATCGGTTCATAAATAAAAAAGTTATGTCAATTTAAAAAATCACGGCGAACATTTGTTAAGGTATTCTATCAGAGTACGTACACGCCTCGCGCCTGCGCGTCCGTGGCTATATAAAGCGCGCTGAGAGCCGCGCCGCGATGGCCATACGTCAAATATCGTACACAGAGAAGCATTACTGTAAAGTAAATTTTTTGCTACCCAAACGACGGTATATTATTATGTAATTCAAAATATGCTGCCCAAAAAGTCACTATTCCACGCGGACGAAGTCGCGGGCACAGCTAGTCTACTAATAAAATGGCGTCATTATGACTTTCCAATGGTCAGCCACTGACACTCCATTGAAAGAAATGGCATTTATTGGTAATCTCGTAGATCATGACAAATGAATGACTGACTTAATTTACGAACTTCCTATTACTTTAGATTGCATAAAACACTAATAAATAATTTGTAAAAATATACATAAATGAAATCTGGCATGAATAAATGTTCAAATTTAGTAGTAGTTTTTCGAAAACCATTTCTACTAACGAGTTTTATAATAATGGCAATACGAAAATGCCATTATGACACAATTGTTTTAAGAGACCATCGACCGACCAATGATCGACCATTATGAATTTAGCAGATTACGAACTTTTAGCAAAATGACAAATGAATGACAATGGGATCGTGTTGGAATGACGAATTTATAAAAATAGCAGACTAAGGCCCCTGATCTATCGACACGTGCAGCTGTTAATATTTAATCAAGAGCCCTTCACTGTGTGAAGATGATTTGGCTGGAACAGCTGGGACAACCGGGATGACGATTAATAGAGAACTATGAAGAAATAGGCATGTTGCGCGACCACAAATAAATTGAGATAAGGGCGGAGAACGGTGATAATGATTACAATATTGACAATGAAACTAAAATAAATCTAATACAGAAACAATATACTTATTATATAATTATTTGTAAAGTCTTTGAGATACTCACATCTTCGGGCTTCCTTACAACTTTCGCAAGCAGCGGAATGATTTTATTAACAAAGTCATTAGGGATTTTAGCCCGCGGCAAATTGGTTAAAATTTTTAAACAAGGCATGTTTAACAAGTTGTTGGTTTGCTGGCAAGGAGGTTACTGATATAAACAGCGAGTGATAAGCGTAGTTATTGTTATCAATGTTATTTCAAGTGCACGCCGTATCAGTTATAATATTATTCTTGTTCTGTTTTAGGGATGGGCAGCTGATGTTAATGTTTTTATCTACTCTCATATAGTAAAATTCGAATTCGTTTATAGTGGCATGCTTTAGAGGGACTTGTGGCTACGCAATAACAGCCGTATGGGTCGATAGATCAGGTTAAGCTACGCTTGCCGCGGTTGTTCCGTGGATGGATGACTACCTTTACATACCTACCAAGACCCCCCCGTGCCTCAGAAAGCACGTGAAGCCGTTGATCCCGGCTGTCATTTGTAGATCTTTGACAGTCGTTACGGGTCGTTACAAACCCGAAAGTCAGACAACCAGACTTACCAAGGGGTATCGTGTTACACAGTAATTGGTTTGTGGAAGTCAGATAAGTAGTCACTCCATGTAAAATACTGGTATTCAGCTCCATCCGGTTAGACTAGAAGCTGACCCCAACATAAGTGGGAAAAGGCTAGGCAGATGAAAATAAAAAAAAAATATCATCACTTAACACTCACATAACACAAAAATACATACGTTTCCCAGTCACACACACACACACACCACACACACACACACCACACACACACACACGCCACACACACACACTCACAACGCAACAAAACATACGAATCCCTCTCACACAAACTGAATCAGCCACTCAGTCATTTTACTTTTATAGTCTAATTTTAATTTAAGTTTTTAATTTGTTATATTTTTTGTTTCCTTTTTTACTTTATTTTCAAATTTTATTTTAGTTTTCTTTAAATCACTATATAATAATACAATCTTTTGTACAATATCACCTTACCAGCTCTATATTTCCATAAGGGTTTATAGTGTCCAAGTGGCAGTAGAACACTGACTCCTAAGTAACAGGTATTCCTAGTTTAGGAGTCAGGGTTTCAACTTTGTGTTCCTTTAATTATTGTGTACTTTAGCTAGTTGCTAAGCATATTGTAAGGACTTGTATCAATAAAATTAATTATTATTATTACTTCTTCCCAGTTAAAGTACTAGGAAGTGGTGAAGCGCAGGCGTGCCGGAGGACTGTCTTAAGTAATTTTGACGTTCATAAAGAGCTGACTGTCAGACTAGTTTGAATAATTGACTTTGGATCTTGATTTTTTATGCAATATTTTTATATATTTTAATAAACGTTGTTTTACGGTTTGTTATTTTTTTTATCTAAGACCTATTTCGATGTGTGATTATCAATCAACTATTATAAATTTATAACCCAATTTAATTTTTGTATGACTCGTTTTTGTTCTTCTAGTGGTCGCAAGCGCTACTGCTAAATATGAGCTCCTGGGTTCGATTCCCGGGTTAGGCGAAGTGTTATTATATTAGATTTTCCCATCTGGAATTTCTAAGTAGTAGCCCGGAGCTTAGAATTGGGCCCGGTTGATGGCAAAAGGCTCGCCCCGCATAACATGGGACTTAAACATAACAAAAGGGTATAAGGGAAGTTTCAAATATGCAGCATCAAATATCAGGAACAATATACCGCCTTCCTTCCGAAGCATTAAAAACGCAATCGATTTCAGACAAAAATGTAAAATAGTAGTAATTAAATTAAAAAAAATTACTCGAAATTACTATGAAACAGGGCATTAGCCGTTCAGTGGTGTTCCGTCTATATTTTTGATTTCTTTTTCGTTTTTTCTTTATTGATAAAATAGCCAGACGTGTCCGCATACTGTTAAAAACCACTCAATTTATTTTTTTCTAATTAAATTTATTAATGTATGATCATTTTATTTTAATATTGTTTTTTTACCTATGCGTTATTGCTAAATCTAATTCTTTTTTTTTTGTTGTAAACAGGAGTCAAGGGTTTAAGCTAAAACCAGCGCTTAGCAACCCGCTAGGGGGACCTAAGCATAATAAACCTTTTGCTTCCGGGATTATAGTTTTGTGTATAAGTGTACCTACTACTACTACTAGCTGTAATACTCAACTCAACTCAATTAGAATAGGAGCATAGTTCGTTCGATCAGGTTAAGCTAGATACTCTTGCCACGGTTGTTCCGTGGATGGGTGACCATCATTTCATGCCAAGACTCCGTCATGCCACGGATAGCACGTTAAGCCGTTGGTCAGGCACAGTCCATGGTCGAAAAACAACGTCACTATCCAGTTACCAACACAAACACGAAATTAAGGAACCAGTTTCAGTCACCATTCTGTTAAAAAAAAAGAAAAAAATCGTTTCCTTTTTGTAATCAAGCGGAACAATGCAATTTAAATATTTATTAACGTAATTGTTAATTAACACTTCATTGATATCGGTATCGCACAAGTAATGAAGGTAATTGGGGAGTAGACATGGGCGAAATAGCTCACTGAAAAAGAAAAAGAGCGACTAGCTCTTCTATAACTCAGTGGCTATCAGACGGCGACTGTTAGCTCATTTGACTCACGCTGCACGCTCGTTGAAGGAGACGGCTCGGCTCGCTCAATAGTCATTGTCAATAGCTCTATGGAAGTAAATAAGTTTTTCTGTTTGTTTTTATAATGGTATGACTTTACGTAAACAACCCAATAAAATTAACAATGCAGAAAATATTTGACACATTATAAAAAGGAACCTTTTATGATGTGCCCAAAGTATTTTCTACTTTAAGGCAAAGGCCAAAAAGATAGATATACATTGATTTATATCGTATGATAGTCTACACCAGGCTATTGGCAGGGCTATTGTTGGAAGAACGAACGATGCTATCCGAAGTATTCCGAAGCGAACCGAATGAGCTGTTCGGCCGGTGACTGCGGTCGGTCGTCGGTGCCTCGCTGAAGTACTGAGCTAGAGAGTCTGAGTGAGCTAAATGAGGTAGTAAGCTAGTTAGCGAGCGAGTATAAGCGAGAGCGATGTCCATCAAAAAGAGCTAGCTCTTTTCTATCACTCGCTCACGAGCTAGCCATGTCTATTGGGGAGTTATTATTCCACAGTACTGGTAACACCCACGTCACCAATGTGTCTCGGAATGCAATACCTGACGAAGTATATTGTTATAGGTTTAAAGTATAGCGTAGTATAGCATTATCAGCCTATAATGTTCCCACTGTTGGGACACGGGCCTCCTCTCAGAGAGAGGGAGTGGGCTGTAATCCAGCACCCGGGCTCAGTGCGCTTTGGTGGATGTCGCATGTCCTCGAATTTTTGGTTCTAGGACATGCCTGTTTCCTCACGATGTTTTCCTTCACCGTTTTGAGAGAAGTGGTGATAAAGTAATGAACACAAAATAAAGCGCCTGGCTGGGTTCGAACCTACGACCTAATAGCCGTCAGCCGGCTGTTACCACTGGGCTGCCACTGCTCTCTAGCTACTGAATATTAGTACTTTTCCTCGTTCATGTTCATACATCTAGTCATACACGCACGCCGGTCGCAAGTTCTATGCACCCGAGCTTTCTGAAAAACGTCACCAATAAGGTATACTACATAAACATAATTATGTCCTCCGAGGGCGTCCCCTCCCGCCTTTTCTACTCACATCTGCCTTGTTAATAACCTTTGTTAGTCGCCCTTCATTACTCCTGTCAAAATGACCAAGCCATCTAAGCATACTCTTTTCAATTTTTGTCAATACATCTATCTCCTTTTAAATCGCACCGTTGCGTTGTCTTACCACATCATTGCTCAGTCTATCATTCATAGCCACACCCACACCACACAATCATACTTTTTTAATAAATATTCTTTATTTAAGGCGGTGATTTCTAGATAACGCTCAAAAAGGAGGTTTTTAAACAAGGGTATCTTTTAACCGTAAATAATTTTGAAAGCAAATAATAGGTACATGTTATTTTCAAGTCTTTTTTGCATAAAGTGATGGAACTCAAAACATAATTAAACATACTTTAATGCTTCAAAAAAGTCAATAATAATTATAATTAAAAATATACCATAAAATTTCAAATGCCGAACTGCATCTAGTGATGGATTATTTATTATTAAATAGTTAGCTAACTTTATACGATTTTATTTGCATTTTTATGACAATGATTTTAACCCGCATCGGATTGCAATAAGAACTATTATCGCTCATAACGACAATATCTAAAGTACAAGGGCCTTAAAAAGTTGGGATAGCATTTAACTGTACGCCAAGCCTTTGTGGCGCATTCATTAATGTTTATAAGTCATATCAAAGTCATGTCTTAGTATGAAATGATGGTCACCTATCCATGGAACAACCGTGGCAAGCTCGTACAATCATACAGTGCGCAAAGAACAGGAAAATCCCATACCGATTCCTGTTGTTAGAAAAAGATAAACATACGACTTGTCAAAATCAACAATTATGAAATCAATGATAGACCATTCTGACACTATTGTAATAATGTTTGGTAATCTACTAATAAAATGGCGTCATTATGACTTTCCAATGGTCAGCCACTGACACTCCATTGAAAGAAATGGCATTTATTGGTAATCTCGTACATCATGACAAATGAATGACTGACTTAATTTACGAACTTCCTACTACTTTAGATTGCATAAAACACTAATAAATAATATGTAAAAATATATATAAATGAAATCTGCCATGAATAAATATTCAAATTTAGTAGTAGTTTTTCGAAAAACATTTCTACTAACGAGTTTTATAATAATGGCAATACGAAAATGCCATTATGACACAATTCTATTACGAGACCATTGACTGACCAATGATCGACCATTATGAATTTAGCAGATTACGAACTTTTAGCAAAATGACAAATGAATGACAATGGGATCGTGTTGAAATGACGAATTTATAAAAATAGCAGACTAAGGCCCCTGGGCATTTTCTTGTTGTTAATAATATTTTAATTCTTATTTGTCATATTAAATCGGATCTGCATGTGTGTGTAATACTTGTGTAAAGTAAAATGTAAACACGCACGATTGGCGTGACACTTCAACTTTGGTTATCAGAAAACTTCATTACCACTACTTATTTAACTTGAAAAGTGGATGAATTCGTCAAGTAATTAAATGATATATGCTGCCACTGCCCCGCGGTGGAGTTTGGATGTTTGAAAGCCCCAGTTTTTATGTTTTTTGCATCGACACCACCGTCATCAAAATGTCGATTATCGCATTTACCGACTTCGATTTTAAAAGGTAAATTAATAAAGTTGCGCTTTAGAAATGAAAGATTTAAGGGCGTTAACTTATGACTTTTTATCTGACTCTCTTTATTAACGCACATTCATATGATTTGACGAATAGCATTAAATACAATCACATGATGCATTTAGGGTGTCGTACGTCGTGATTCCTGGGTCCTTTGGGACCAACCGACCGGCCAACCGCGCCAAGCGTAGCTTAACTTGATCGATTGTTCCATGCGGCAAATATTACTTAGCCATCAGCCTATATACGAGTACAACGTAATGCACTTAATATCCATTAAAGTGCACTCTTTCATTTGACCAGCCCGTTGGTAATGCTAATCGTCATAGTTCGCTAAAAGCCACCCTCTGGTGAGTGTTAATCCGTTCCACGCCCGGTTGATGGGACTAGCCAACTTTCAATTTGATAAGCCGTTTTGCATTTGTTATTTTTTTTTTGAATGCACTCGCTTTTCATTTGTTCATTTAATTTTTTTTTATGCACTCACTTTTCTTTTAAAGCCAGCTGTGATTTTGACGTGTTACTAGAAATGGCAGGAGGCTAATGTACGGTGTTATTAGGATTTAAGGGGACTTAAAATCCCCCCCAGTGGGTTCCCGCATTGTCGTTGCGGGGGGGCTCAGTAGCCGTGGTCCGCTCCCACGGTGAAGCGAAGAGGAACCCCAAGGTCGTCAGGGCTCGTCAGGGCTTTGGTCTCCAAGCCGATGACGTAGCGGCCAAAAAGTAGGTTGCGGTGAGGTGCACCGCAACTGAGGCGGATGGACATCGCGGATGTTGAATGGGAGGCATTGCGGCTGAGGGTTACAGGCTGCGGCGGAGGAGGAGTGCCGGTACTTGTGAGTAGCGCTCTTCCCTTTCGTGGCCTGGACGGGGCCGCCACCGTTTGATGGCGGACGCGGTGGGGCCGCAGGGGAAGAGGAGTGTCGGTATAGCGTTGGCCGCTCTCCCTATCCCCTGCGGCCGAAAAGTGGTAGGCGGCGGGGCCACTGCGCTGACCCGTCGCAAGGGGACCAAGGGTGCCAGGGGTGCCAGGGTAGTCTGGGGATCTTGAGCTACTTGGTTCCTGGGGTGGTCACGGCGTGCCATGTGTCCTGGTGCGCCGGACTGGTGGGGTCCGCAAGGACCGATGCCTGCCAGGGGTGCGGGTTGTTATAAAGAGATACCGTCGCCCCTGGCACACAGGCAACTGAGGGAACACGGGTGGGTTTTAGTCAGTAAAAGTCTAACACGCCCTCCTGCTCCACCCAGAGCGGGAGAAGTTATTTAATGATTTCCCAACCTCAAAAAAAAAAAAACCTTGTGGAACTGCCAAAAAGTAAGCGATTCCTACTGATAGTTTTATTACGCAATTACCCCTCATGACAGAGATGGTCTAGAGTCATCATGCAGTGGGTACCCGAATAGTGGAGTCGTTAAAAAAACAGACCGAAGAAACGTTCACGCGACGATCTTAGAGTCTTTCTTGGCGGATTGCTGGCAGCAGACAAGAATGAATGGAAAACAATTTTAAACAATTATAATTCATTATTTGACTTTAAAAAAGTACAAAGATACGAGGTGATACTTGGTTTAAGCTTGCAAATATTCGGGCATAAAATAACTGCACGCTAATTGCGTAACACCCATATTAATCAGAATCTGAATTATTTTGTAGGTTATTGCTAATCCATTCTTTCATCTGTTCGGAAAAATTGTCTGATTAGCAATGTAAACAACGCTATGAATGTTGTGGAACTGTCAAAATTATTTTGTAGGTTATTGCTAATCCATTCTTTCATCTGTTCGGAAAAATTGTCTGATTAGCAATGTAAACAACGCTATGAATGGTGTGGAACTGTCAAAATGAAAGCGATTCCTACTGATAGTGTGTTACGCGACTACCCCTCTGATCACAGAGCCCTATGCTAGGAAAGACCTGTGTTGACCCTTTATCAAACCGTCCATATTTGGATATTATAAAAGTAAAGATTTGTGAAATGAAATTAGAGTAGGTAGTACATTTTATTTTGTGGACAACAAACAGGGGAAGAAAGCAGAAAGTGTGGGATAGACTTTTGGCCACCGGTGGGACGGAAACGGTTAGATACTATCATCATCATCATCATTTTAGCCGAAAGACGTTCACTGCTGGACATAGGCCTCCCTCAAAAGGGTGTTTTGCCATAATCTCCACGCTTGGCAGGCGGGTTGGCGATCGCAGTATTGTGGTAAAATGCATAGAGAACGCTGCTGCACATTCTCTGGTAAGTCCCTTAGTCGCCTTCTACGACAGCCACGGGAAGAAATGGGATGTTGCTATTCTTTTACGTCTGGCACCACACGGAACGATACTGTAGTGCTGTCTTAAGCAGAAATAAAATCCAAGGTTATGTCAGCGAATTTTTTACTCAACTCATGATAAATTAGATATATTTTCTGACGCAATCACTAATCAGTTTATCACCCTGATCGAAGCAGTTTTCCTTATCAGCAAGATTTCTATTTCATTACTAAGTACGTACCTACTCTGTCTTTTGTGATAAAGCAATATTCAAAATGTCTAAATTGCATGACAACAACTAGCGGACACACCCAGTGGTAATTCACCCATAATTCGTTTAAAACATAATGTATTTCTAATTCATAATAATATAATGGGTAACATAATTAACGCAAGACCTCGTACATAATTAGAGTAAATTGCGTTCAAAGCATATTACAAAACTTTTTTTTTAAAGCTTACTGCAATTTTTTAGAAAATTTAGCGTTGACCTTAGCATTACTTTATGCATTTAAAATTGAGTCTTTTCGCCTTAAGTTAAGATTAAATTTTCCTAGATTCAATCGGCGGTAGGTATGGCAAAAAATAAATTGAAAAAAAAAAACCTATATTAAAAGTCACTGCAATCGGTACAGTAGTCGATTGTGAACAAACTACTTTCAGGATTTGCGTTTACTCTGTTTCACCTTGTGTGAAAATGTTAGTTTTCTACAGTCTTTCTCCATATAAATTTAACTGTGCCAATATTCCTCCGTCCGCGTAATGTTCGTGAAAAGTGTACAAAGTTCTGCTTCACAAATTAATATCCCTATAAATAGCAGCACCCGGGCTCAGTGCGCTTTGGTGGATGTCGCATGTCCTCGAATTTTTGGTTCTAGTACATGCCTGTTTCCTCACGATATTTTCCTTCGCCGTTTTAAGCGCAGTGGTGATAAAATAATTACACAAAAAAAGCACCTCTCTGGGTTCGTACCTAAGAACTCGTAATTTGCGGCCATAACCACATTAAATATGCCTAGCGGCTTACGGTCTTTTTCATAAAAAAAGCTTATCGAAAGTTAAAGACATTCATTATTCACTGCTCGATAAGCCTATAAAACGTTTGATAAAATTTTGTATTCATAAAAATTCATTAACTAATATGGCGTTTATAAATCAAAATGTTGCCATTTTAATGAAGTAATCCAACAAATTGACCAACACATCGAATCGTCTAACGGAAATGTCTGCCTACACACCGAATAATTGTGACCATAGACATTGTTACGTACTGGCAACTACTTAACTGTCTACAGTTTCGACACTTCTGACGCGGTGACGTCATTGTTATTTGAATTTGACAAATAATTTGAAATTGTAACTGTGAACTGATTGCTTGAAAATTGACATTTATTGACAAACAATATTTGTACGTCAAATGGTCCAACATCATTTTCTTTGAAATCAGCTAGCTGCTTTAGAGAGTCGGCCATTTTTTCCTTAGAACACTGCTAAAGTAGGGTTCTGGCGTTTATAACTTTTATAGAACGCTTTAGTGCTAAAATGCGTTTATGAATAACACTTTTTGTAAACCAGACTTTAGCAACAGTTTAGATGTTCGATAACTTTTTTTGAATCGTTAGTATCTAAGCTTGAAATAAAATGGCACGGTCTAAAAGCTACTCTGTAATCTCCCCAGTGTCATGTCCATTATGAAAACTTAGTCCCTTTGACGGTGCACACTTACATTTAATCCCCCTTTTTGAATCCTTGTAATCGCAATTGCTATCTGATTTTGATCTGCATGCGTCCAATAATACCTACTAATGTTCCCCAAAAACTCTTTCAAACAGAAACACATTGTCAAGTCCACCCTCTAATTTGAAGCCTGCCATTTTCGTCCATCAATTATCTATGACGTCATTGTAATCATTCCCCGCGGACAAAGGGCTGTGCGCACAAAAAAACTGTGCTCGCATCATACTAATTTAGCGGACGTCATGTGAGGCCTTCATTGAATTGAAACTAGCGCAATGACAGGAAGAACTTCAATCATGGATTACCTTTCGGCGCGTGCGGACTTAATTAATTTCCCCTAAATACACATTGTCGCTTAGCAACGCCCTTAAGCCGGTATACAATTTGCTACGCACCTGTACTCATCGTGCGTACCCTAATTATAAGTGACGTTCTATTTTATTTGTGAAGTTCAATTTAAGCTACTTACGCTCTCGTGTCAAGGGTTGGGAATAATTTCGCTTAATGGAACTGATTTTTAGAGGTTTTTTACGGGCAGTTGTTTTTCATAATAGAGTGTTTTGCTGCCGGGGGAACCTCATGCCTAATCTAATAATTTTAAATGATATCCATTTTATTCTCAGTAGCGAATCAGATTAATATGGGTAGGTTGATTAAAAATGTTACTGGATAAAGGGTCACCTTGTGCTAAAAGCCAGAGGTAACTTACATTTTGGAAAACAAAACACCACCTATTATTAATTTGTAAGTAATGGATATTGCATGTTTTTACTAATGAGAAGCGAATGCAACAGATTCCGAATAATTTCGATGCTTAATTATTAGGAGAGATTTCCGTTGGAAACCAGTGCAGCCCCTTTCCGAATGAAGTATTCAAAAGCCCCTAATTATTTAGACTACTCACGAAAATTCATGACTAACCCACTGCTGTCAAAATACAACCAACCTTATTGTTAAAGCTTACAGCTTAAATTCAAATAAAAGTACGCAATGGCTTCCACAGATGAAAATTATTAGGCAGGTATCAAATTATTTGCGTTGGTAACACGCGTCTTCGTATGATGTTTACGTGGGATCTCTAATTGATATAATCTGATATCGACAGACAGTGTAATTGCCTGGCCAATTATGAGACCATATTTTTTATATTCGTAACATTTTCATATTAAAAGCGACCTACCTAAGGTTGACAATCCCTCCTTTGAGCTTTCACTTGGACATTTGATGGAAGTCTTGTAAATGAAGGTTCGGTAAAGAATTTATTTCTTTAATAAGTACCTTTTGCCAGTAGCTTCGCCTGCGTATGTGTAGGAATTTTAGCCATCGGAACGTACTAACAGGAAAAAAAGTATCCTGAGGTGTTAATTCAGGTTATAAATTATGTGTGTGCCAAATTTCCTCCAAATCCTCCAAAGTTGTTTTTGTGTGATTAAGTAACTAACACCTAAACATACAAACGTTCACGTTTAAAATTGATAGGATACTCTTCGGTCATTTCCGTCTGTGCGTCCGTCCGGAGTTCACACCGATATTTAAGTCGTCTACATCTTTTCAGCATTCGAAAATTGGAAAAAAGTGTGTTTTGCGCACCGGGAGAATCCCCATACAAGTAATCGAGGGATGAAAAAGAACGTGTGGGGTCAAGAGGAACCCCGTCAAAAACGAAGTGCGTTACACTTTTTCTTCAACTCCGAAATTAACGTAGTTTACTCTATCTTTAAATTACTAAAACTTGACCTTTGTCCTTGACCTCACTATTAGCTTCAGCACCCTAGTAAACCATGAAAACGACACCCACGCTGAAGAATTTTCAATGAAGCCATCTTTAATTTTTATTTAGACTTAATTATCGGCTTCAGAACCCCTGAAAACCACTAAAGCGACTCTTACGTCGTTTCAGAATTTTTGTAGCCACCATCTTGGATTTCCATTTTGATCTCACTATCGGCTTCAGCACCCTCGAAAACGTAGAAAACGATCTCACTCTCTCTCTCTGTCTCATTCAATTATTATAATAAAAAGTAGTAAGTTACGTGACAATTTTTTCCGTTAGGTACGTGAAGATTTATACAATTTTACTCCTACCGCAAGCTACGTTAAAAAACTTCGTTTCAAAAACAAAACGTAATCTCACCCTCTTCCTTTCCAAGCTTACCCTTTCAAGTTTAAAATTCATTTTACAATATTGAAGAGATTTTGATTGCACTTGAGGGTATTTTGCAAATATGCAGGACCCCAGCGGGTTGGACAGCGCTCACCCTAACTTATTACGCGCATGATGCGAGTTAATAGTTTTCGGTTTTCGTATGACCGGAGACTATGATTTATGCCGTAGTAACATCGGCCCTTGCGGACCCCACCATTTGGTGCTGACATCTCTTTGAGGCGCACGTGGAACACAACGCGCCCTCGACTCGGTCTTGGTCCTTACCGGACAGCGAGCTACCCATTACTCACCGTCCGCAAGCCCGCGCCTTCGGTGGCCGGGAATCAGCCTGGGATTCCCGACGCCTAGGGCGTCTCCTGCGGCGACAAGGGTCGTGAGGGCGCATAAACTGCCTCTCCCTCACGTGCGCCGCCTCCCTCTTCGCGAGCATTACTGCTTCGCAGAAGGAGGCGACGGCTAACCATTCGCTCTCGCTCCGTACCATGGCCTGACACGGCGGTGCTCCGCCCAAGCCGGGCAGACCTCCACCGTGTCCTCAGGGTGATCCTCGCAATGGAAACACCCGGGCGTTTCCTCTCGGCTTATGCAAAACAGGAACCTCCCGAAACAACCGTGTCCGGTGAGGACCTACGTCAGGCGGAAGGTGAGGACGCCATGCCGCCTCTCAAGCCACTCCTCAAAGAGGGGACTTACCGCCGCTATCGTGGCGTGCCCAGTCGGATAGAGGCCAGAAGCATGATTAAGTGTTAGTCAATCAATCTGGTCTTTCCCTAATCATGTCGGGGTCAGCTTCCAATCTAACTGGATGCAGCTTAATACCAGTAGTTTCAGTACGCATGCTGAATAAAAACTTTTCCTACCTTTTGCCTACTCGCCTACTCGCCTACTCGCTCTATGTAATATACCGGTATTGAGCTGCATTCATTTAGATTGGAAGCCGACCCAAACATTGTTGGGAAAAGGGGTTTACTGTATCTGGCAGAATGTTTATGCTCCGAAATTTATTTGGCTTATCACACTTTGCATAATCTTCTATAAACGAACATTTTAAAGGCATAAAATTATTTAGTACCTATAATACTTATTGTTTGGCCGAATGTCTATATGACCGAATTTACAATGGCATACCTACTTTTAAAATGGCAGGATTTTATTTGGCATATTTGGCCTTTGATAAAGTTAACATTCCGCATAATTTCGTTTAGCATAACTTTTATTTAGAGCGACGATTATTTGGTACAGTTTCACTTGGCATACTGTGAAGATGGCAGAATTTCATTTGGAATATTTTTGTTAGGCATAATGCAATTTCTATACAATATGCTGCAGGCATTTTAACCTCAATTAAATTTAAAATATTGTCATAAAAAGTCAATATGTTGTGCTACAAAAGTTAGTGCCAGAAACGAATCGCTGCAAAACCGACTCCATGTAGTCTTGTCTGCCCTCCCCTAGAGAGTAATTTCAAAACCGCGTAGGCGCGGAGGGGCGAGGCGGCCCGCGTGCTGCGGAGCAGTTGGTGACCGTTTTAATCATCTGCGACGATAAGCTAGCATGGGACCGTCGGCGCCGGAGTCCCGCAGCGTCGGAGCCGTGACAGAAACCATGCTTGCTGCATGTTGCATGCCTGCTGCATGCATGTTTTATGCTTTTTTGCATGTTTGCATGCTAAATACTTGCTGTATGCATGGTGTATGTTTGTTTGCTTTTTGCAGGGAAATAAAAACCACTTAAGTTCACAATCAACTGTTTTATTGAGTGATAAATAGTGATAATACATGCAGAAAGATAATTAAATAATGAATTAAACAAAATACATAGACAATTTACGTTAAACTAATCTTAAATTAGCTCCTATTGCCTTTACAAAGCCAGTTGTAGTGTAATCTGACCAATTATTTAATATAATTTCTATGCGACACTTTTTATCCAAAACGTTTTATCTTATTGCTGGTACTGAGGCGCCTATACCTACTTTGTCAATCTCTGTGATTGAGTATTTTAATTCCCATTCCTATTTTACATGGTTAGAAAAGCGTGTCTTTTAGCTTAGGTTAGGTTATATTAAGGATATGAAATGTATGCCAAAGATGATTCTAACTGTAAACTTTCTGACATATATTGGTGGGTAGGTGAGGTGGCAGGGGATTCCTACACTTAGTGATATCATAACGGGGTGATTCTATTCGGTGATGAAATAAAACCGACCGCCGTGAATGTTCGTTAAGTGTTTAACGAACATTCACGGCGGTCGGTTTTATTTGATTTATTGTAATAATTATATATTTACATCTTATTTGCAATGATGGGTACCAAGTACAAATGCTGTGGGTGCACAATGCAGGGCGCGTAAGTCTGTAAAGTAATGTATGGTTCCGTACATCCTGCTCGCCCAAAAGGGATAACAGATATGATTGATAGATAGGCAGATAAAATGAAGTTACAAAAAGGTTGATTGTGATTAAATAGTATCATGATAATAGAATGATAGTTAATGATACATATGCGACAATAAACTAATTTAACTGACTATTTTAAGTTACGCCTGTCCTTAATCATCGCGATCTTGTGAATGCACCGAATGTAGGAACGTTGGCGAGGTAGCCTTATCTACATCACTGATTGTAAACACTTCACTGCACTTTTGCACTGATTCCGTTAAACGTGATGCCACTGGCACCGTGTCTGCTGGCTCGACTGTCACTGGCCCCACCCAGACAGCCTCCTAGCCCTGGGGGGCCGGCGACGCTGGTACTGTCCCCGTACTGCGTTGTCTTCTGATGAGGTACACGACGACGCTACCCAAGATGATAACCGAAGCTACACTGAATGAAATACGTTTAGATAATGGAGACGGAATATATGTCACATCATCAGCTCTAGCGGCATCAATAACTCTATCAAATATTCGTTACATTCAGCAAACGTTAGTTGGTACGGTAGCAGATATTTCACACGGGCGCATTGACAGTCATTGTTAACACCAGTTTTCGTATCAGCTGAGCATCATCTCTAGCCATCTGAATGATAAACTCACGATAGCAGTGGATTTGAAAAATATCAAGGACTGTGTGTCAGCTAGAGTTTTCTCTAACTACTTAAACATCGAAATCAAGGTTCCACTCCTAAGCAACGAATTGTTTGAATTAAACAAAATCATAATTATTTCGCAAAAGAGAGGCCCACAATATTATCAGCTCATTCCAGCAGTACCCTTCGTAGCTTACTATATACGAAAGGATACAGCATTTTTTCTATCAGAAGCAGACTTACAATTGTGTATTCATGTTCCCAACGATATCTTGTTATGCCCATTTAGGACCTAGACATAAAGCAGTCTGCCTGTGAAATCAAAATCTTCATCATTACACATCACACAACCCGTTATGATATTACCAGGTGGATCCCCTACACCCTGTATTCATTCGTCCTAAAATTCCCCTCCCTAATGCTACTCAAGTTTGTCGTGATTTTAAATAAACTTTCAAAATACAGCGGTTGTTCCCAACGCGGCCTCTATGTTGGAGGGTTTCAACGAAACGATACAGAAGGGTTGCTTTCTAACAGGCTATTGACATTGTCCTCGAAGTATGCCAAGGTAGTAAATTTTCAATGTTAGGGGTTACCTCTCAATGTTAGGGGGGCAAGTTCAAGAACACGATTCTTGCGATCAATTCAATTCAGTCCGAATTTTGTGTTGTGTTTTGTTTTACGTGCTCACGGAGTTACAGTTATTTTTGACGTTTTGACCATTAATTGAAATCTGAATACAGGTAGGTATGAAATTATTAATAACCGACATAGTTTGCTGAGTAAGCAAGCTGAAGTGCCCCCCTGCTAGATGGACCGACGAGGGAAACCCAGGCTGATTCCCGGCCACCGTAAGCGCGGGCTTGCGGACGGCGAGTAGTGGGTAGCTCGCTGTTCGGTAAGGACCAAGCCCGGGTCGACGGCGCGTTGTGTTCCACGCGCGCCTCAAAGAGATGTCAGCACCAACTGGTGGGGTCCGCAAGGACGGATGCCTGCCAGGGGTGCGGGTTGTCCGTAAGAGATACCATGGCCCGTGGCACACAGGCAACTGAGGGAACACGGGTGGGGTTTAGTCAGTAAAAGTCTGACACGCCCTCCTGCTCCACCCAGAGTGGAAGAAGGCATCTGATGATACGCCCAGCCAAAAAAAAAATCCCTGGGCCCTCAGGCCACCAGATGGCCCACCAACGCATTTGCCTACCAAAAGCTATCAGTTGGCCTTTGAGAACATATTATTTTAGGACTTCAAACCAGGTCTTAAAAATATTTTGTTTCGGGTTGAAATACTTTTTTTTTTCAATTATCAATAACTAGTTTTGTCAGGCTGCGCCCGCGTGGAGGTCGGAAACTATCCCGTGGGAACGTACTACCGGGATTAAAAGTACCCTATGTTTTAATCCAGGTTATAAGCTATGCATGTGCCAAAATAATTCCATCCTTGGAAACAAAAGCGTACTCATACAAGAATTAATTAATTACTGAATGGACTTAATTACTGGCGAAATATCAGTTGGCAATATGCATTTAGGCGCACTTACACGGGCTATTTTTTAGCAAGTATTGTTCGGCAACACTAATGGATCAATCTGGATCAATTAAGTGGAGCAATCTGGAGCAACAACAAAATGCGCAAATTCTTTCGGGAATATTGCTTCTGATTGCTCTATATATTTCACATTTCTCAATGTCGCCAATATGAGTAGCCGAATATCCAATCGGTTTGGAAATGTTTAGTCAGTTTTCATTCTATCTCGTTTTTACGTATAACTATGTCTCGTTTTTGCGAGAGGAAGGAGGGGGGGGGGCGTATTACCTAGTTTTTTAAGTTGCTCCATATTGCATGGTATTGTGTGGCCGTATCTCTGGCAACAGGTTGCTACATGTTGCCATTGCTCTAAATTGCTGGATGTAGTAGAGACGCCATAATTGACGATAGGGTTGCCATCCGTCCGGGTTTCCCCGGATTTGTCCTAGTTTAGAAGACATCCGGGGAGCGTCCGGGTGGGGCTTCATCTGTAGTCCGGGTTTATTTTAAGAATAAAAAAATTCTAACTGATTAATAAAACAATTTATTCTGTTTTGTTAGGTACCTACATTTAAATTGATGATAAAAGATTAGTCAATTTAATTAAGGTCTTAAAATAATTAAAAAAGTGATTTATGACATTTTCAACTGTTTTTTATTACACTGACTGTTTAAAAAAACCAGTTGACAGTCCGGGTTCTGGGCTCTAAAATCCTGGGTTTTCACGCGTCTTGTCCTGGTTGCCAAATTTTAAAGATGACAACCCTAATTGACGAGGATGTAGCAATTTTAGTTGCTCGTGTAAGGTGCACCTTTAGAAATGTTAAGATGGTGTATGAGTCATACTTATAAGTTATTAGTGTATTGGTTATGGTGCGTGGACACTACGGTCAACGTCAACGCCTAACATCGCGATAAACAACGCGTTAAACAACGCGGTAAACATTCCGATAATTAAAGCGAACAATTCAGTGGCCCCACTTGATCGCCACCCGAGTTATCGCCTAACGTCAAATGGCAATTTGAATGCCTTTGTAAAATTATCGCGATAAATTGTGGCTACACCTACGGTTAACGTCCAACATCGCGATATTCAATGGCATTTCTTGTTAGTATAGCCGCACCATTATAAATTCATCATTTTCAATACAATCGGCTATGCTATTCTGTAACCATCTCACCGGGTGAAGTGAGCGTGGAGTGAGCTGTCAGTGTCATCCCACTGATGCTAGAGATTGACCAAGCATTACATTAATTACAATCATAATCTAGATTAAATCTCGATTATGATTGTAAATGTAATGCTTGTAACCATCTCACTCGGCTCACTTCACCCGGTGACAGAATAGCACGGCAGTTCTGGTATGAGTATGTTTTTGTTTCCAAGGATGGAATTATTTTATTTGCTTATGAATGAGTAAACTTTATTGTATGTAACCGATGGTTTCCATTTTTAACCGACTTCAAAAAGGAGGAGGTTATCAATTCGTCGGAACCTTTTTTTTTTTGTTTTTTTTTGTTTTTTTTTTTATGTATGTTCCCCGATTACTCGAAGATGGCTGGACCGATTTGGATTTTGTTTTTTTTGTTTGAAAGGGTATACTTCCCAGGTGGTCCCATGATCATCAAGTCAGGATCTGATGATGGGATCCTGGAGAAATAGAGAGAACTCTTCAAATTTTATAGGCACACGAAGCGATTTAGCTATTTTTTGGAAGAATACTTTCTCGTAGTGGTCTCGTTTCAATTTGGTAAAGATCTGATGAAGAACTTTGGAGATAGGCAACGGAACTCCTCAATAAATGATAGCAAATGGACTGGGATTGCTGAAATCTCATGTCTGTCTATTGCTTACACCACTTCATAACATAACATCACGCCGGTATGCAGTGAAGGGGTAAGCACATGTGAACCACTAAAAAGTGAAAAATAAAAACTATTTCCAAAAAAAAACAACCGACTTCCAAAAAAACACTACAAAGTGAAAAAATAACTTTAATTTCGGAAGGCGGTGACAAAAAATTCTTCACCGACCTCAAACACCGACTTCCGAAATTAAAGTTATTTTTCAAACACCGACTTCCGAAATTAAAGTTATTTTTCACTTTGTAGTGTTTTTTTGGAAGTCGGTTGTTTTCTATCGATATAGTCAGAAGTCCGGGAACGATCCCTAATGCCATGGAACCACGGGTAATTAAAATTACCCATGGAGCCGGTAATGGGTTGACCCACCGAGGCCACGGGCAACGAGTGCGCGGGCGAAGCCGCTTTCATTTCATAGTAGGTCCAGTAGTTTTTGAAATTTGGTGTTTAATTAGTGAGTGAAGTAATTAATGACCTTTCGCTTTTATTTATACAGATTTATTAGGACTACATAATAAGCCTGGATACCTGGAAACTTTCTCTGATTGTCTTAAAATAAATGTAAAATCATTTTAATTTTAATACTTTTTACTTTCAGTTCCCGTACAGGATCGCTAGGTGCTGGACCCCTTGAATGTCACATGTACTTCCCACCTGAGACCAATGAAATACACAGGGTCAAATAAAATTAGCTGGCATTACTTCACCCACGTGTTGGGTATCCACTTCACCCCAAGTGAAGTAATTTGTCAGCGCATCTTGCTCAGCTGTTTTTCTATTTTTTATTGGATCAACTTACATTGTGAAAAATTGGTATTATTACGAATTTCCAAAAACCATAACATAGCTTGGTTGCCGCAAAGTTGTATCTAATAGTATCAGAGTCATTTAAAGTTTTGAACATAATTAGTTTTTTTTTGGTACCTACTTACTTTTAATGTAAGTTTTCCGTACCATATTCAAAACGTGGGTAAAGTATTGCCAGCTAATTTAATTTGACCCTGAATAACTTGGTTTTTGAACCTGCACACTGTAAATGTAAGAAAAATATTTAGATAACTAGGGAATAAAACACTTTTAAAGATTTGATCTTTTTTAATGAACGTTCATGCAGTTCACAAGGTATGTAAAAGGAAGGTACTTTCGATATTAATCATAATAATAAGAAAACAGCTATATTGATAAATCACATGTCGCATAGTTCCGAAATTCTTACAATAATATTTATACAATAACTTCAAAGGAGTACAAAACACTTACCTAATCTATTCAAACTTAAAATATCATCTTGATTTAAAAAAATAGAAAGTAAATTTTAAAAACAAAATAATTATACTAAACTTTATCCGGTTAAAAAAAACACGTGAACACGCAGTATAGTACTACATAGTAGCCTTAGGTGCTAGATTTTTACAAAAGTCTCTTTCTAAGTAAGTAACATTATTTCTTTTTATATCACAACTTAATAGCTAGCATACCAACCTACTTCTAAGTTTGAATACCTCATCATCATCCGCCTAGTCTTTTCCCGAATATATTGGGGTCGGCTTCCAGTCTAACCAGATGCAGCTGACTACCAGTATTTTACGGTCTATCAGGGGGCCGATTCTACTAACAAATTTGTTAAAAAAACGCAATAGAACCGCAACCGAATCACCACTTTTAAGCGTTTTCGCATTCTACTAAAATGAACAACGGTCCAGCTGCGACACAGCTGCGGTTACGTTTTAGTTACGCCAACGATCGATTGAAACAATGTCAAAACCTATTCTACTAACAAAATCGAACATGAGCGTGACGTTTACTATAGGACAAAGTTAATGATAAAATTATGATCATTATGTCTTTTTAATTATAGAAAATACTTTTAGTGCCACATATTCGTGTTTAGTAACATTTTTAGATTCAACTTTTTTCTTTGTAGTATTAATAAAACATATTATTTTGGCATGTTGGTAACGCGGGTTACCCGCTGTGTTCCCGCTACAGTTCAGTTGCAATTCGTTTTAAGTTTAGTTTCCATTTTGCTTATAAAATAGTAGAATGACTTTTTATGTAACTATCGAACGGCGATCGAAATCGAACTGTTGTGGAAACACAATTTAACGTGTAACGTTGCAAATTAGTAGAATCGGCCCCCTGACCTCCACAACGCAGTTACTGGGTAACGTAAGTTTTAGTACCTATTACCTAATTATTTATTATTTTATTTGAATTAATCACATTGTACAATCGAATTTATCGTATCATACCTTTTAGCCAATTATTGCCTTGGATGCTTTTTATAAATAACTGGCGTCTACCCGCTACTTTCTTTGCCTGGAAGTCGTAACATACCACAATTTACTAAAACATCCTATCACCCCAAAAGCATATACCGTCTCCGTTACGTCGTGGGTAAAAATAACAGCCACATATTATAAAACTTTCCTGCATACTACGTTACTAGTTACAGTACAGTTTTCCATGTGAGGAGCAGTTTGTCCAGAGGTCGACACCCGCAGCCTTTAGTGTCTGCCCCTATGACTGGTTGATAGTCATTGCGAAGCGTACGCTCACAGGGAACTGTATGCGCTTAAACTGGAAGGGGTTATTGTGGGAATTCGTGGTTTACGCCAACCCGCTTGCCAAGCGTGGCGATTATGGCAAATTGGGGGAAGCCTATGTCCAGCAGTGGACGTTTTTCGGCTGAAATGATGATGATGAGTGGTTTACGCTGTATATAAACCGTCTCGCCAATGCCACAACCTGTTAGAATGTTAGCCTCGTACTGTGGTTGATCGCTGCAGCGATCGGCAAATCCTACTAATGTGGGACTGTAGTGGGCGTCTGCCACAATCTGGGGATTGGGATGCTTTATAGCAGAGTCGAAGAAACGCTTGGAAAGACGTTTCATGCACTGCTATTAGATGTTGGGCATTCTGAGATCTAGATGATGATTCTCATTGCGGATATAAAAGGATGAAGAGGCAAGAGCGAGCAAATCGATCCCTTCGCAAGACCAGGATGTGAAGTAGACCCATTACCAAAACGAGCGAGTGGAGCAAGCTGAACAACCCTACGAGTGGGTAACTACATGGGAAGAGCGAGCGAAGCGAGCCCCTTCGCAAGACCAGCACGCGCAGCATGCTTTACCAAAACTAGCGAGCGGAGCGAGCTTAACCTCACACTTGTGAAGCACACTTTCACATTCGTAGAGCGAGCGAAGCGAGGCCCTATTACAAGAAAACCGAGTTTAGTGAGCCTCCTTTAACAACAAGAACGAAGCGTACCTTAGAAAATAGTGAACGCCAACTACTGCGCCGTCGCTCGTGGCGTAGGTAGGCTCACTTCGCATGCTAGTCTCGAGAGAAGGCTTGCTCTACTCGCTTGTCTGGATTGAAAGCAGACGCGTGGAGTAGGTTGGCTCGCTTCACTTGCTCGATTTTAGAATATGCTCTTGCGCTTGTTTTGTGGGGGGCTCGCTTCGCTCGCTAATTCCTTGAATAAGTGTTCTTCGGACTCAAGTCAGAGTAAGAGAATCCCATCGCTAAGTCACATTAGTTTACTGGCAATGTGACCTTTTGTTTATACATAGTTGGTATAGAGCAAGCTTGGCAATATTGTGCCTGGCATAAATGACTATGGATTATTATGGGAACTTCTCCCACTGGGTAAGGTCAGGTTACCGCTGTGACCGAACGTTTTCAGGCAAGCAAACGGTGCGGATTTTGGTTACGCACGGTTTCAGTCACGAAAATTGGCGAAAAAAAGTGAGGCAGGTATGCACGGTAGCACTTGGGGTGGTAGTGAGCCAGTGAAGTGATTTAATCAATTTAAATACGGAATCAACAGGATTCTACATTTCCAATGAAGAAGAATTTTTTTTTTAGGTACCTATTAAATTCTGATATTTTTCATGACATATACTTGATATAAAAATATTGAAATCACCGAGCATGACGAATTAGTGAAATGAAACCAAACTCATGAATGAACACGAAATGAAATCAATGAACACGAAATAACAAATTTATGGCAGGCCCTAGGGATGTAGATACGATCACGCCATCGCAATCGTTAAATAATATTGTATGTTGTACATCGTGAATGACATTAGAAACTTACCGTGTACAATCAGTTCATAGTATCTTCTGGCTTCAAAATAATATGAGTTGCAGTGACCTGTCCCGAACACGAAAATCGTTGCGCTGCTTTGTCGATGGCCGCATTGCGTTGCTAAAATAGAAACAGCTTCCGATCTCGCTAGAGATGCAGGCAAGTTTCTGTAGCGCCACAGTATGGAAAACTACTTGGAAATTGATCTACCAGAAACGCGTCGCGCCGCGCCGCCGCCGGTCTGCTCCCAGCCTTTACGCAAACCTTAAATACAAAAAAAAAACAAAATATTTGTCTGAGAGTGATAATTGAATGAACTATGGAATACATAGCAAATAACTAGATATTCTAGCTTGCAAAAAAAAAAACAACTGCAAAAATTCAGTCAAAAAATTAAAGTATTTGTAGTAAGCGTCATGTTCGCATACATAATCAACCTATAATGTTCCCACTGCTGGGATACAGGCCTCCTCTAGGTGAGAAGGAGTGGGCCAAATCCACTACACAGGCAGTGCTAGGGGCTAGGTAGATGTCACATGTCTTATAATTTTTGGTTCTAAATAAGATGATTTGTGTCGTCGCAAAAAGGGCGAAACCCATAGAAAATTTACCAGTAAAATGATTAAGAAGGATGCGCTAAGGTAGCTCGCGAACTTCTAATTTTATTACTACGAAAAATATTTAAACCGACATACAACCGGCCGATTTAAATATTATTTGCGACCGTCAATAAAATGGCTTTACAGAAATAATTACATTAAAATCCACTTTCAAAGTTCGTATAATCGTCTTTAACGTATAAATAACGTTAATTGTCATTGCCAAATAAACGTTTATTTTTTGGTTCCCTCTCCCTTAATGTCGGGGCTTTCGGTATTTTCTTTTTTTTTCTTCCGTGATTTGTCACACTGACGTGAACCACAACAAGACTCATGTCGACTTCGTTGAACCGTAAAACTTTTATGTGAGCCACACACCTTTGTGTTCACGAAATCGAACTACTTTCTTAGTCCGAGTCCGAATCAAAGCTGGTGATATCGATACAGTCCATGGTTCCCTCCTTGCGCGGCCTGACGTGCCGCCGCAGTTCTCCCGGCTCATCTGTTGCTTTACGTTTCCGTTCCTGGTTGCAGCCAGATGAGCCTGCTTGTGGATGAGTCTGAAAAATAATAGAAATAATGGTGGGACACGATTTGAAGCCAATTGTAAGTCCACGTTCCACGTACAAATTCAAATTCAAACTGGATCTTCATAGCACTGCTTAGCGCCGAAAGTTGAAAATACAAGTGTTTTTTTTTGGCGCCCGTTCTGTTGGATTTTCAATCCTCGTTTCATCACCGAGAGTTGAAAATCCAGTGCAAGATGGAATCCCTCCGCAATGTTTACGTCCGACCGATCGTGGTCTCATAGTTTCACAGTGAGAGTGGTGTGTAATACAATGAATGGTTAAAAGTGTTCGCGACGATGCGTCACTACATAGTTATATAGTTTGTTTTTGGCATTAACTTAAATTCATAGTGATAAGAGTGATAGTTAAACCAATAAACAGTGGTAAATAAGTGCCTAGTATAGAAAACCGTAAGTACCACCCCTGCAAACCTCATTTAAGTGGGCTATATCGCCGTAATTATAGTATTGTAGTGCGTCCAGGTAACCTAGTACCGAGACCTAGCCCTGGACCTAACTTTTAATAACGTAAATTTAATATAAAGCCCACTTAATTGAGTTTGTATGTCGTGTTGCTCTAGTTAAGCAATATTTAAGATTTATGTTTTTTGTTAACCCTCTTTCAGGGCGCATCACGCCCTGAAAACCATAGCTGTAAGATTTTAAATCAGATTGTTGTAGGTCTATAGACCAGCCTGAGATATCTATAATTGGATTTCAAATCGTTTCAGTAGTTTTCGAGAAAAACAACTTACAAAATAAAATTTAGTAACATTTTTCAGATTTTTTCGGTTTTCCTCGAAATATTCTTTCAGTATAGAAAGATATCGTCGATATGGATATCTCAGGAGATGGGGGATTTTATGCGGAATTCAGGGATATGTAACATGCCATATGTACTTTAATAAATTAACGTGTTATATACTTATTTCCGACATAACTGTAATAGAATATTGAACAAATAAAACTTTAAAACAGGAAGTAATTCACGGTCCTCGTTACGGTAAAGATTCATAGTACGATAGTAAACATGTAATTTTATGTAATTTGTAGTTATCGGCAAGATTCTTATTTAACCTTTAATTAACTTAAATATATAGATATAGTCAAAGTAGTGTTCCGAAATTGCTTCCTGAAGACTTATGAAAACTTGTGTTATTAATCAGGTAAAGTAACCCCTTCAGAAGGTTGTCAAAAACACCCCTTTCCTAGACGAAAGTCTGGAAACTGTTTCTTAGGGGCAGAATGTCGTTTAAAACATTGGTATGGTAACATGAAGAACGGAAGAAGGTAACCACTCTGAAGATATCTGGAATCTATAGTTGCAGGACGTGAGCGCGCGTGGACTGGGAGACCTACACACATACCGGGATAAAACCTGGATAGGTATACACCCTCCCTACACACCCTTCGCATCCATGCGATCACGCCCGTCCGGCACAAAAGGGTTTACAATATTGTTACAGATATTTGCGTTTGTGTATCTTAAACAGTTTAAGGCTTATTTTGAAAATTTAAAGTTGACTTTTGAATGTTCACTCACGCGAATATTGCCGTGATGTCTCATCTTAAAGTACACTTGGCATTTCAACCTGCAGGGCAACTTGAACACCGTCTATCAAGCGGTCTATGTGGGCAATGTACAAGCGGAAGCGGTGTACGCCAAAGAAGCCAGGAGAGTTACGGACACGCACATGCGTACAATGAAAAAGATCCTTAATCCTTAATCCTTCGTGAGTTAATTTTCATTTCCGTGATCTTATTATTGATTTCGGTGTCATCTTATTGAATGCACTCGAAACTTCAGCAATGATATCCATGACAAAAAATTGTATATTTTCATTGCCGCCATTTTGAATTTTTACTGCCAAATTTTAAATAAATTGGGAAAAAAACTTTAAAAATGGCGCTGTCGTAGCTAGTTCCCAACACAAGCAAATAATATTAATAATTGTGTGATGTAGTTTTATGTTGTTTTGTGAAAATGACGCATTGTTGTGTTCCTAAATACTTCGAAATTGGATTCCCGAGAGACCTTAATACTAGAAAATTGTGGGATAAAGCTATACAAATAAACGGTGTTCGAGATTATGTCAGAAACATTCTGAAAGAAAGTGATGACTAGGAAATATTTAAGGTATTAATTAAGTCTGACCATTTTCATGTAACATACTTGATTTAAAAAATATTAAATTTAAACAAGTAGCGAAATAAAATCAAACTCATGAATGAACACGAAATAACAAATTTATGGCAGGCCCTAGGGACGTAGCTACGATCACTCCATCGCAATCGTTAAACAATATTGCATGTTGTACATCGTGAATGACATTAGGAACTTACCGTGTCTATACCGCGGGGCCCCCTAATTGTCTGCATTACAGGGTCCAGTCCCGACCTCGAAGGTCCCGCAATAGCCTCAGTGCGTAGCTGAAACAGGAAGAGCATCCTACCTCGGTAAGGACGCAGTCAAGTTTCTGTGGCCCCACAGTTAGAGCGCGAGCGCATAACATTTACATCGACAGTTGGTGACACTTCATGTACTCAACTCTTCCAACAGGAGCGGGAACGCTATTATAGGCTACCCAATGTAGCGTAAATAATCCGCTACGGTTAAAAACTTTTTTTATTTCCATTCCAAACTTTTAAGAAAACTCTCCTCATATTTTTTAATAACACTGCAGATTTGGGTGCCATCGATGGTGACATGAATTTTTTGTTTGAGCTAATACACCAAAATTCATATAAAGTATATGAATTTTGGTGTATTAGCTCAAACAAAAAATTCAGAAATACAGCAATAATCTATTATTCTAAAGCTTGGAGGACTTTAATTTTACTACGACATTTATTGGACGTCGACAAGTTACAAGCCGAATTTCGCTTTTCACCACGGGCTATAAAACGACGTGGTTCGCTGAGACCTATGTGGACGCGGTTTTCCCAGAAGACCTGAGTTGACCTGAAGTGCTTGAAGACCTGACGTAGGACTCTGCAGCCACACCAACCTCGTCAGTCACTAATTTCATTTACCCGTCTGGCGCGCTACGCCAACCAGTTATTCGGACTAATCGTATCCACACATAATATTTATATCGCATTGTAGTAGATTACTATTAGTTTATTTCTATTTTAAGTTTAACATAATATCCCTATTTTTGAATAATATTCTATAGACTCATGGTTTTACTTAGTGTTCTATCGTAAAGGAAACGTTATTTTTTACTTAGTGTTCTATCGTAAAGGAAACGTTATTTTTCTTGCATAGGCCTTGATTAAATCGATTGCAATCGCTTGATAGATCGTGTACCAAGATAATTTACATTTAAATATATAGATATAGTCAAAGTAGTGTTCCGAAATTGCTTCCTGAAGACTTATGAAAACTTGTGTTATTAATCAGGTAAAGTAACCCCTTCAGAAGGTTGTCAAAAACACCCCTTTCCTAGACGAAAGTCTGGAAACTTTTTCTTAGGGGCAGAATGTCGTTTAAAACATTGGTATGGTAACATGAAGAACGGAAGAAGGTAACCACTCTGAAGATATCTGGAATCTATAGTTGCAGGACGTGAGCGCGCGTGGACTGGGAGACCTACACACATACCGGGATAAAACCTGGATAGGTATACACCCTCCCTACACACCCTTCGCATCCATGCGATCACGCCCGTCCGGCACAAAAGGGTTTACAATATTGTTACAGATATTTGCGTTTGTGTATCTTAAACAGTTTAAGGCTTATTTTGAAAATTTAAAGTTGACTTTTGAATGTTCACTCACGCGAATATTGCCGTGATGTCTCATCTTAAAGTACACTTGGCATTTCAACCTGCAGGGCAACTTGAACACCGTCTATCAAGCGGTCTATGTGGGCAATGTACAAGCGGAAGCGGTGTACGCCAAAGAAGCCAGGAGAGTTACGGACACGCACATGCGTACAATGAAAAAGATCCTTAATCCTTAATCCTTCGTGAGTTAATTTTCATTTCTGTGATCTTATTATTGATTTCGGTGTCATCTTATTGAATGCACTCGAAACTTCAGCAATGATATCCATGACAAAAAATTGTATATTTTCATTGCCGCCATTTTGAATTTTTACTGCCAAATTTTAAATAAATTGGGAAAAAAACTTTAAAAATGGCGCTGTCGTAGCTAGTTCCCAACACAAGCAAATAATATTAATAATTGTGTGATGTAGTTTTATGTTGTTTTGTGAAAATGACGCATTGTTGTGTTCCTAAATACTTCGAAATTGGATTCCCGAGAGACCTTAATACTAGAAAATTGTGGGATAAAGCTATACAAATAAACGGTGTTCGAGATTATGTCAGAAACATTCTGAAAGAAAGTGATGACTAGGAAATATTTAAGGTATTAATTAAGTCTGACCATTTTCATGTAACATACTTGATTTAAAAAATATTAAATTTAAACAAGTAGCGAAATAAAATCAAACTCATGAATGAACACGAAATAACAAATTTATGGCAGGCCCTAGGGACGTAGCTACGATCACTCCATCGAAATCGTTAAACAATATTGCATGTTGTACATCGTGAATGACATTAGGAACTTACCGTGTCTATACCGCGGGGCCCCCTAATTGTCTGCATTACAGGGTCCAGTCCCGACCTCGAAGGTCCCGCAATAGCCTCAGTGCGTAGCTGAAACAGGAAGAGCATCCTACCTCGGTAAGGACGCAGTCAAGTTTCTGTGGCCCCACAGTTAGAGCGCGAGCGCATAACATTTACATCGACAGTTGGTGACACTTCATGTACTCAACTCTTCCAACAGGAGCGGGAACGCTATTACAGGCTACCCAATGTAGCGTAAATAATCCGCTACGGTTAAAAACTTTTTTTATTTCCATTCCAAACTTTTAAGAAAACTCTCCTCATATTTTTTTAATAACACTGCAGATTTGGGTGCCATCGATGGTGACATGAATTTTTTGTTTGAGCTAATACACCAAAATTCATATAAAGTATATGAATTTTGGTGTATTAGCTCAAACAAAAAATTCAGAAATACAGCAATAATCTATTATTCTAAAGCTTGGAGGACTTTAATTTTACTACGACATTTATTGGACGTCGACAAGTTACAAGCCGAATTTCGCTTTTCACCACGGGCTATAAAACGACGTGGTTCGCTGTGACCTATGTGGACGCGGTTTTCCCAGAAGACCTGAGTTGACCTGAAGTGCTTGAAGACCTGACGTAGGACTCTGCAGCCACACCAACCTCGTCAGTCACTAATTTCATTTACCCGTCTGGCGCGCTACGCCAACCAGTTATTCGGACTAATCGTATCCACACATAATATTTATATCGCATTGTAGTAGATTACTATTAGTTTATTTCTATTTTAAGTTTAACATAATATCCCTATTTTTGAATAATATTCTATAGACTCATGGTTTTACTTAGTGTTCTATCGTAAAGGAAACGTTATTTTTTACTTAGTGTTCTATCGTAAAGGAAACGTTATTTTTCTTGCATAGGCCTTGATTAAATCGATTGCAATCGCTTGATAGATCGTGTACCAAGATAATTTACATTTAAATATATAGATATAGTCAAAGTAGTGTTCCGAAATTGCTTCCTGAAGACTTATGAAAACTTGTGTTATTAATCAGGTAAAGTAACCCCTTCAGAAGGTTGTCAAAAACACCCCTTTCCTAGACGAAAGTCTGGAAACTTTTTCTTAGGGGCAGAATGTCGTTTAAAACATTGGTATGGTAACATGAAGAACGGAAGAAGGTAACCACTCTGAAGATATCTGGAATCTATAGTTGCAGGACGTGAGCGCGCGTGGACTGGGAGACCTACACACATACCGGGATAAAACCTGGATAGGTATACACCCTCCCTACACACCCTTCGCATCCATGCGATCACGCCCGTCCGGCACAAAAGGGTTTACAATATTGTTACAGATATTTGCGTTTGTGTATCTTAAACAGTTTAAGGCTTATTTTGAAAATTTAAAGTTGACTTTTGAATGTTCACTCACGCGAATATTGCCGTGATGTCTCATCTTAAAGTACACTTGGCATTTCAACCTGCAGGGCAACTTGAACACCGTCTATCAAGCGGTCTATGTGGGCAATGTACAAGCGGAAGCGGTGTACGCCAAAGAAGCCAGGAGAGTTACGGACACGCACATGCGTACAATGAAAAAGATCCTTAATCCTTAATCCTTCGTGAGTTAATTTTCATTTCCGTGATCTTATTATTGATTTCGGTGTCATATTATTGAATGCACTCGAAACTTCAGCAATGATATCCATGACAAAAAATTGTATATTTTCATTGCCGCCATTTTGAATTTTTACTGCCAAATTTTAAATAAATTGGGAAAAAAACTTTAAAAATGGCGCTGTCGTAGCTAGTTCCCAACACAAGCAAATAATATTAATAATTGTGTGATGTAGTTTTATGTTGTTTTGTGAAAATGACGCATTGTTGTGTTCCTAAATACTTCGAAATTGGATTCCCGAGAGACCTTAATACTAGAAAATTGTGGGATAAAGCTATACAAATAAACGGTGTTCGAGATTATGTCAGAAACATTCTGAAAGAAAGTGATGACTAGGAAATATTTAAGGTATTAATTAAGTCTGACCATTTTCATGTAACATACTTGATTTAAAAAATATTAAATTTAAACAAGTAGCGAAATAAAATCAAACTCATGAATGAACACGAAATAACAAATTTATGGCAGGCCCTAGGGACGTAGCTACGATCACTCCATCGCAATCGTTAAACAATATTGCATGTTGTACATCGTGAATGACATTAGGAACTTACCGTGTCTATACCGCGGGGCTCCCTAATTGTCTGCATTACAGGGTCCAGTCCCGACCTCGAAGGTTCCGCAATAGCCTCAGTGCGTAGCTGAAACAGGAAGAGCATCCTACCTCGGTAAGGACGCAGTCAAGTTTCTGTGGCCCCACAGTTAGAGCGCGAGCGCATAACATTTACATCGACAGTTGGTGACACTTCATGTACTCAACTCTTCCAACAGGAGCGGGAACGCTATTACAGGCTACCCAATGTAGCGTAAATAATCCGCTACGGTTAAAAACTTTTTTTATTTCCATTCCAAACTTTTAAGAAAACTCTCCTCATATTTTTTTAATAACACTGCAGATTTGGGTGCCATCGATGGTGACATGAATTTTTTGTTTGAGCTAATACACCAAAATTCATATAAAGTATATGAATTTTGGTGTATTAGCTCAAACAAAAAATTCAGAAATACAGCAATAATCTATTATTCTAAAGCTTGGAGGACTTTAATTTTACTACGACATTTATTGGACGTCGACAAGTTACAAGCCGAATTTCGCTTTTCACCACGGGCTATAAAACGACGTGGTTCGCTGAGACCTATGTGGACGCGGTTTTCCCAGAAGACCTGAGTTGACCTGAAGTGCTTGAAGACCTGACGTAGGACTCTGCAGCCACACCAACCTCGTCAGTCACTAATTTCATTTACCCGTCTGGCGCGCTACGCCAACCAGTTATTCGGACTAATCGTATCCACACATAATATTTATATCGCATTGTAGTAGATTACTATTAGTTTATTTCTATTTTAAGTTTAACATAATATCCCTATTTTTGAATAATATTCTATAGACTCATGGTTTTACTTAGTGTTCTATCGTAAAGGAAACGTTATTTTTTACTTAGTGTTCTATCGTAAAGGAAACGTTATTTTACTTGCATAGGCCTTGATTAAATCGATTGCAATCGCTTGATAGATCGTGTACCAAGATAATTTACGTTTTTTTAAGCCATAAAATATTTCACTAAGTTTCGCTCGTCCATCAAATCCTAATCTGCAGTTTTTTACCCCAATTTTCACCTTTTTTATATCTTTATATCTTTGGTGTTTTTTATATACTATTACTTACCTTTAAAAAATTTAACGTATTATGTGGTAAAGATGTGGTTTTTCTTCATTTACCACGCTACACCGGGATTTCCAAAAAAAAAAAAAGATTTTGATAGTTTATGAGGACTATTCTTTGATGAAAGTTTAAAATTTCTTCAAGAATTGGGCTGATTGCAGATCGGAACGAAAAAAAATATACTTGCTACATAAGTCTCCCTTCGGGGGGAAAAGAAACGTCAGTGTCTTTTTTGAGGTAACTCGACTTTAGCGCACTGGTGAGACATTCGAATGACGCCAGAATTGTCCACAAAGGGCTTTAAACCTATTGGTGATTTTGTTTTTTTTTTATTGGCTTCGCCCTGTAGGTAATAACCATGTATGTATATAGGTAGATAGAGGACATACAAAAAATGTCAACAACATGATATCTTAATGTGTTACATTACCGATATAATTAGAATTAAAGATACCCAGCTTTAATGATTTATCTCATTATATTAAAAACATTAATTGACGCTGAACACCGTTTCATCAGATGATGAATGATGTGTGAAATTATGACGATTTCTTCAGTTATGTAACATTTAAATATTATTATGAAGTACCTATATAAGTAGGTAGGACTTAGGATTCTCATGTTCTATTAAAGATGGGGTAATTCTACGAGCTATATTATTTTTAAATTTGTTGCAACGACTAGCTGTATAAGGCGTGCATTCTATTTTATGCGGCTTTTTATGTAAGGGCAAAGGGAAGCTAGCTAATAATCCACAGTGGTCTGACGTTAAGTCACTTAACACTAATTGATTTTTGGCATCACAGTTGGCAAAAAACTTAGAAAGGGCCCATCTATGGAATAAAAACTTTTTGACTTTGCAACACAAGAAAGCGAGCGGCATCATCGGCTTCCTTTTTAGAGAAAATATTCAGGTCATCTGATATGAGTGAAGAGAGTGAATAAACAATGTATGTAGTGTATATAGTGAACTAAGATTGCTACTAAATGTTCATAAATAATAGAATGGTATGCACCTGTTTATGTAATATATAATACTATACTACTATAGTAAATTGGAACTGTGGCTTGAAGAACAAAAACGTTCTTCTTACCACCCTATGTGTAGTTATGGTATTCAAACTTGTAATAAAATTATGACAATCTGCGAAAATTATACGGAAAAGGATATACATTCTAACCAAGCACTTCGAATCAGTTAAACTTTCCACTTAAAGAGGTAAAAATCTAAAATCACATAACATTGATGTTAAATTACTTTTCATTAAGATAATCTCATCACAACATTTTCAATAGAAAAAGCGCTTTGTAGCTTAAATTAAATATCTAGCTTTTGAATTAAATGAAAATATTTGCGCTCATCATGGCCATTTTTATTTTAATTATCTAGGTAATTTGACAGTTTAGGACATTATATCACAGACATATTTTGCTTGCTTCATTTACATAGCCACTATCGTGCGACGCCATTTTGAAAAATTATCAAGATGGCGAATCGAGACGAGGCCGGTCTCAATACAAAAAAATTCGATCACCTTTCGTTAAACCGTGGGAGACGTGGAAGAGCGTTGTCGCACTTGTCAAGTTGGCACATTTTGTAAAGGTTTACTCAAAAGTGGTTAATAGACAATTCGGAAATTTCCATGTCAAATACTTGATTAAAAATATTGAAAGCACAGAAAATAACAAAATCGAATCAAACTCCTGAATGGACACGAAATGGAATAATATAATACATCGTAAATGACAAGAGGAACTTACCGTGTCTATACCGGGCTCCATAATTGTCTGGATTGCAGGGTCCACTCCCAAACCCGAAGGTCCCGACGCCATTTCGGCAAAGGCCTCATTTTGTTTATGAAACAGAAAGAGCACCCGACCTCGGTAGGGACGCAGACAAGTTTCTGTAGCATGAGCACATAACAATTTCATTGAAATGTTTATGAAACAGAAAGAGCACCCGACCTCGGTAGGGACGCAGACAAGTTTCTGTAGCATGAGCACATAACAATTTCATTGAAATGTTGGTCACTCAATGAAATTCTACTCTAATATGAAACTTTATTGAGAAGAAAATAGTAATGGACACTTGTCTTCTGCCTTGTGTCACATAATGGCTAACAAACATGACTCTAAATTAAACAAGTAAATCTACGCTTAAAACCTGTCAAAGACGGGGTCAAAGAGGAAAGGAGTAAGCTTGACTTTTTAATACGGGACTCGTAACGAACTCTTATTTTTTTGCAACGTTCCTATTATCTTGAACAATCTCACGAAGTTTCAGGTCTGGGAAATAAATACTTTCTGAATTAAAAAATATTAATAACCTCAATTTAGTACTATTTTATTGCTTTTGACGTAATTTTGACAGAAGGTGTAGCTATTTTACAGATTTTTAGTAATGAGTTTTGATTTTGCAAATAAAAAGTTGACGCGCACTTGTAATTTTTTTGTTTTAAATGCACATATTTTTCGCTATTTCATTAGGGTTTTACACATTCTAAGTGATTTGAGCTTGTTTTGGGTAGAACTACGAAAATTTTGATTACGTGACAATCTTAAGCTCGAGCGTGCAGCGCCACATCGCTCTATTGTTGTTGAGTCCTTTGGTTTAGATGAGGTTATAATAACAGTGTGATGTTTCCTGATAATAAAAAATAATATTACGCGTAACTATGCATAGTATGGATAAACAAAAGTATGCCATGTTATATTATGTCTTAAAATTTTATGTAAATGGATAAGGAAACAGTAGGTCCGGCGATTTTACCTCAGAAGGGGGCTTTGTTTCCTACCCCCACTCCCTCTCCCTCAATAAATGAGGTTTTCATTAAAATATATTTTTTATACTATACTATGCATTTCCTAAACCTGCCCCTTGCGGGAGGGTGGTCCTCGTCCTTCTCAAATAAATATACAAATAGTAACCTTATGTAAAAGTCCTTACAAGGAGTATTTTAAAAATAAGCTTTGTACTTTAGAACGTAACCCTCCTTAATTATAAACGTTGCTTAAAGTTAAGTAGTGATGAGCGTTTTAACCATACATTTTTGACGTTTAAACATCTCTTAACTTTCAGCAACGTTTATAAATAAGAGGGTAAAAGTGTAACTATATTCTTGCATCTAGTTGTGAGCATAATTAGTTTATATTTCAAGATTTGGGTTTGAGTTATTGACCCCATCATGGATGAAGGCCATAATATAGTAATTTCGATTTAGTTCGGCGTTTTCCTATTTCTGTCCATCCTTGCGTGCTAATTGGATGATATCATCGATCCATCGTTTAGATATTATGTGTACCAACTTTCCCCTTTCCCTAATGTCTTTTACATTTTGTGGTTTTTCTGGTCCATTTATAGTCTGTTAGACTGCCAACATGACCAGAGGGGCAATTCTCATAATTTTAAGAATGTTCACAGTCTAATCTCAGCCTCAATCTATCAAAAATGCTTCGAGTTTCCATACATTTTTGACAAGTATTTGACATTTGATTGTCGCCGAGATGAGACTGCGACTAGATTTTGAACGTTTTTAATTACCAGAATTGGCCTTCAGTTCAAAGCTACTTTATTCTAAATGTATGTTATAAGTTATAACTAGACATCGGATTATAAGCATAATCGGCTTCGTCCATACTGATGACAGTAGTCCCCAATCGCCCGATTTTTTTATATGCCGGAAAAGTGATACGGGGCCATTCAAGTATTACGTAAGCAGTTTTTTAGCAATTTTTGACCCCCCCTCCCCCTCGTCAGCAAAAGTAAGCAAAGCTCTTACTCCCCCCTCCCATGCTCACGTAAACATTGGTAGCAGACACCTAACGTGTCTGCTAACTTTATTGTGATTTTGGTATATTGTCATCGTGTTCTTCGAGCCATTCATAGACAAGTAGGGTTGCCATATGTGTTAAGCCAAAATCGACTAAATTTAGTAGAAAATCCAAAAGTTAATAAATAAATTCTGCTGACGTAATCACCATCCAGACCCCCCATCCCCCATGTCATCAAAAATAAACAAAGCAAAGACCCCCCCGCCCGCCTGTAGTGCTTACGTACCTAATACTTAAATGGCCCCTACGATGTAGAAAAGAAATAGTTATCACGTACGAATTTTTCTCTTGATCTTTTTACATATATTTTTTTAACAAAATGACCTACTTAGATTACTTTATAAGATGAAGATTACTTTTTCAGGAAACCCCATATATTTAAGACTTGAAACCAACAGCTTTTTAGTATGTAGCCCGTAATGGAAAATAAGAGACAAAAATGAAGTCTGTTGAATCAAAAAAGAATTCGGAAAAGAGCCCATAGTCGCATGCCCATCGTCCTTTGTAGAAGTGCGTTGCGTTGCGTGGAAGTCCCTCTGGGCAGTGCGATTGACGCATAGAGTACTTTACAGTGCGAGGCGCCTGCGCAGCCCGTTACTGGAAGCGGCTGGCCACCAATCCCGCGTTATATTTCGAAGGCATATAACTACAGAAATAAGACTATCAATGAAAAAGTACTAAAATATGCAATAACCATTGATATAAATAAAAAAAATCCCAAGAAACACAATTTGCGTCTCAAAAACGTCCGTATAAATATGGCGCAATGTGCGCAGCTGTCAATGACATCGTCAGTCATATTTCAGTGATTCTTTTTTTAGACATTGCTTAGTAAAAACCACTTTAAGTCATGCGTGTAAGGTTGAATTTGCAAACAAAAGTGTTTTATCATAACTATAACCACTGATGTATAATTGGGGACAGTTTGCTACTTAGTCAGTGCTATCAGTTACTTTTGTTCGAGACTGTACATCGCCTTGTTTCTGTTCATTTCACTTCTAATTGTATGGAAATTTCTTGTATATAAATACTGTTCTCCATTCCCCTTTGGCAAAGACATAACTTTTAGTAGTCAAGCAATCGGATTTTATAAACAATATATGATAAAAAAACAAAAAAAAAACTTTTTACACGTATTTATTATTTATTTAAGTATTTAATATTTTAGTTGATGTGATTATTGATTTTCTTTAAATAACTGAAATCAATTGTCAAGCTTCGATTAATCAAATTTTAATTGTGATCAAGACACGTTTGTTATTTGCGTTTTATGAGTTAATTATGTACCACGGGTTTTTTGTGTGATCCGTGATCTTATATATTGATTTCCGTGTTGTCATAAATGTTCGCACTCGAAATTATAGAAATTAATCCATAACTAAAAGTTTCTATGTTTTCTTTGGCGCCATATTTAATTTTAACCGACCTAATTTTCACTAAAATGTTAGCATCAAATAATTTTGCATGTTGTACACCGTAAATCATATTCTAATGTCTAATAATATACAACTTACCGCTACTAAAGCCTCCAGGCATTCCCAATAATCCGGAGATCCGATGGGCAGCGATGCAATCAGGTTCTGCGCCAACTCTTCGGCTGTACGCTCTATCAACTGCAACAGAAAGAGTATCCGACCTCGGTATGGACGCAGTTAAGTTTCTGTAGCCCCACAGTATGAACGCATAACATTTTCATTGACATTTGGTGATACCTCATACACTCAAGTCTTCCACCGGGAGCGAGGCCACCCGGAAACGAAAGCGAGTGTAGCAATGAAAAGAAATATTCGCCTACTCGCTATAACGGCTAAACGGGTATGGATGAAATTGAGCAGCTGGTTGTCAGACTGTCGGCCAACTGTCAACCCGTAACGATTGTCAAAGTATCCACGATTGATAGCCGGACCTAACGGCATAACGAGCTTTCTGAGGCACGGAGGGGTTTTGGTATGTAAATATGGTCACCTATCCACGGACCAACCGAGGTATGCGCAGTTTAAAAATCAAAATCAAAAGTCATTTATTCAAACCAGGCTGAGAGTCAGCACTTTTTCAACGTCAAAATTACATAAGACAGTCCCCCAAAAATGGCCCACCCTTCACCACTTCCTAGTCCTTTAGTTAGGCAGAAAAAGTGGAACAACAAACTCCCCAGCAGCAAAGCTGTCTGTTACCCTGATCCATCGACCTGTGTGACTTAAACTGTGTAGTATACTATAGCCATATTATTATCCCCTTTGAACATTGCGTAGTTGGATGTTGATATCATGCTGGGATGATGTAACAAGGGTAGTGAAAGTAAACATCGCATTTTTTTTTTTTGGGAATGTCATCTCGCAGGTTAACCCCGTATAGATTAAGGCCTCCAGCCAGGAAAAAAAAAACTTAAAACTAGAGCGAGTACACGCTAAGGGCACCCCCTGTGGAGTTCGGATTTCGGCTTAGGGCATCGCTCGAAGTGGGAAGCAAGGGACGGGTCAACGGTCGAGCAATTGAAAAACATGGGGCAATAAGTCGTCGTCGTACTAATTGCTATAATCTGTTTTGCAGGCGTTATGTTATGTATGTTTAGTCTCGACGCGCTGTATTGTTGATTACTTTTGCAAAATAATCAAGTTCTTCTAACTGAACAGACTTTACGCTTTTTCAGGACAGCTACTATCATCCGTTCTTCATGACGTCACCAGATATACCTACCAATGTTATTTTACATTTCCCAAAGAAACAGTTCCCCGACTTCCGACTAGGAAGGGGGTGTTTTTAACGACTTCTGACCAGGGTTACTTTACCTGATTAAATTATACAAGTTTCTTACAAGTCTTCAGGAAGCAATTTCGGAGCACTTCTTGGACTATATCTATATAAAACAATTTAAATTGGAACCTAGCCGATGCCTACAAAATTTACGAAATTACATGGTTGGTTACGTACCCACAATATTTACCTTAACGAGAACTGCTAATTGCATCCTGTTTTAAAGTTTTATTTGATCTAAATTTCATCATAGTTACATCAGAATTATGCTATAAGCACATCAATTTATTAAAATACATAAGAAGGCATGTTACGTAACATTGTATTCTGTATAAAATCCCCTATCTCCTGAGATATCTATCTTAGCTACATCTTTCCATACTGAAAGAATATTTCGAGGAAAACTGAAAAATTATGATTTTTGTAAATAAAAATTACTTTATATGTTGATTTTCTCGAAAATTACTGAATCGATTTCGAATATAATTACACAGCCCTACAAAAAAAACAAAAAAAATGTTTGGTGCAGCTCTTTTATTGTCTGTGGTCGATAAAAAAGTTAATGTACATTATACTTACATACGTAATTTTAACTCATCAGCTCTAGTTTATCTACTGCCCTCATTTTAAATTTTTTACCGCCTTTTTCGCAAATAGTCATTATTACGATAACATCAATAAAGTTTATGTTACTATTTCATTATGGCTAGTACGTCCAGATGTTGTGTTAACGATCCCGATTCATTTTGTTATGTTTGTGGTGAATATATACTGAAAGATCAGCGTAAAACGATTACAAACACTGTGAGACGTATGTATTTTGCTTACTTCGGTATTGAAATTCGACACCAAGATAAAGTGTGGGTTCCTCATAGTGTATGTAAAACATGCGTTGAACATCTGCGACAATGGGAGAAAGGCACACGTAAGTTTTTGAAGTTTGGAGTGCCTATGATATGGCGAGAACAAAAAAATCATTATGACGACTGTTACTTTTGTATGACTAATATAGTGGGCATCAACAAAAACAATCGCCATAAATGGAAATACCCTATTATTCCCTCAGCACAAAGACCTATTCCTCATTCAGAAAATGTTCCAATACCAGCTTCTCACCAGGCAGTGCAGCAATCTCAGGAGGATCAAACTGAAACACCTATTTCTTCCCAAGTCGATGACGACTTTGAATACTGCGAGTCATCAAATCCTAAGCCATTTTCACAGAATGAGCTTAATGACCTCATCAGAGACTTGGACCTTTCTAAGGAACGTGCTGAGTTACTAGCTTCAACATTAAAGGAAAAAAAATGCCTTTCCTCAGACGTTCGAGTGTCTACATATCGTACGAGAGAACGAAACTTATTGCAGTTCTTTTCATCTGATGAAAATTTTGTATATTGCTGTAATGTGAGTGGTTTGCTGACTTTCATGGGCTTGCCGATTTATCGGTCCAATGAATGGCGTCTCTTTATTGACAGTAGTAAACGGAGTCTCAAAGCAGTTCTTTTACATAATGGAAATAAATTAGCTGCCGTCCCAATTGCTCACTCAACATATGTGAAAGAAGAATATGAAGTAATTTCAATACTTTTACAGAAAATAAAATATACTGAACATAGCTGGGTGATCTGCGTCGATTTGAAGATGGTAAAATTTTTATTGGGTCAACAGAGTGGTTATACTAAATACCCATGCTTTATATGTCTCTGGGACAGTCGAGCCAAATCAAGTCATTGGACTCAAAAAAATTGGCCTATGAGAGATGCTCTTATTGTTGGGGAAAGAAATGTTATAAATGAACCCTTGGGTTCAAGAGAAAAAATCATTCTTCCACCATTGCATATAAAATTAGGGCTAATGAAGCAATTTGTTAAGGCTCTCAACAAAAATGGTCAATGTTATCAGTTTATTTCACAGAAATTTCCTGGTTTAAGTACTGAAAAACTAAAAGCCGGTATTTTTGATGGACCTCAAATACGTCAAATAATAAAAGACACTTCTAAATTTGAGACTTCTATGAATGATGTGGAAAGGCTTGCGTGGAAATCTTTTGTAGCAGTTGTACAAAACTTCCTCGGAAACCATAAGGCTGACCACTATGTAGAATTAGTAGAAGATATCAGCATATCTTCTAGGTTCGATTCAAAGATTTAGGCTGTAATATGAGTATAAAATTACACTATCTCAACAGTCACATAGATCAATTCCAACACAATTTAGGAGAACTAAGTGAAGAACAAGGAGAACGTTTTCACCAAGACATTAAAACAATGGAGAATAGATACCAAGGGAGATAAGACACTCATATGATGGCCGACTACTGCTGGGGAATCATGCGAGATTGCCCAAGTCAGTTTCATTCGAGAAAATCACTCAAAAGACAATTTCTTGATATTTAATGCAAATATTTTTTTTTTTTTTTGAAAATTGTTTTTTTATTTATCTCGAGAACTAGAGCTGATAGAAAAAAAACCGATTACATTTTTGATATCACCATGTAAGACATACTTAAAATCAGGTCTAAAATCTCCGGCACCAAAATGGTTGTAGGCCAGTGTTATAGATGTCTTAGGCTGGTCCATAGACCTAAAACAATTTGATATTTAAAAAATTTTGACATTTGTGAAAAATAGTTTTTTATTAGGCTTTTGTATAGTCGATAAAGTACTTGCGTAGCAAACTCGACAAAATTTCGTATACAAAATTTTGTCAAGTTCGCTGATTAAATGAATTTTAGAGACGTGCTTTTACAGATAAAATAGTGCATTTGCATACGTTTTGATGCACAAAACGAAAGATCGTCCTTTTTTATTTTTGTCAAAAATAATAATGCGTGTTTAGGTTGATATGAAAGATTATTTACTGCCCATTCTTTTTAAAATTTTGCATTTTTTTTTTCGGGAAATCCGTTGATCTTGAACTGAAGTTTATTTCTGTTGTTTTTTTTTGATCAACAGTTCTGAGTATCCGAAATCAAAACTAATTCATTACCAATTTTCTCAAAAACTTGACTAAGTTTAATATTTTTTTACTATAGTTTTTAATATCAAGGTGGTAAAATGTGATTCAAACATTGCATAGATAACTTACATACACAACAATACATTGTAATTCTTTCAATCGGACGTTAAAATAATTCGTAAAAATGTGATATTCTAAACCACAGATTAGCTAAAGTACATACATCTTTTATGGGGTACTGTGTTAAATGTTACAACAAAATACCTTGTGATATATTGCAATTAAATGAAAGGAAATTTAAAGCTCACATTAAAAGTAAACTTTGTAAACTAGCGTATTACAAATTAGAGGATTATATCCAAGATAAGAATGCTTGGAAACATGCTGGTCCTGCTCCATAGGACAATCTAGAGTCTAGACAAAATCAAACTGGTTGCTAATTGAATTGTACATATAATTAATTATATTTATGACATTGATTTACACTCAGTAATTATTTTAACTCACACACTGACTCATTACTTGTTAATATTGTAGGAAAATCATACCTATACTTAATTTTACAATGTTTGTAAATGTGTGAACACCATGTATCTATCACAGAATTAATTTATCTGTATTGTTTCAATTTGATTCTTTTTACCCATTTTGGTATGGTAATTTTATTTTGGGTGCATCGTTTTCACACATAATCATATAATGAATGTAAATATTGTACTTGAAACATTTTAAAAGAGTAACGGTGGAGTTTCTTGCCCATTCTTCTCCATACGAAACTACATTTTGGAAGGGGCGACTAGAATCAATTCTATTTTAATGTAAATGTTGACGTTCAAAAGTGCCTTTTAAGTGCCTATTTGAAATAAATGCTTTGACTTTGACTTTGACCACTTAGGTATAGCATAATTCTCAAAACAGTGGCCTTTTTGCGATCGATAAATCAAAATCAAATAATAAAAATAAAAAGTAGCTCATCCATTTGATAAAGATTTAAATGATCTTTCATGTGGTGCATTATTATAGATATACAATATTAACTGCAAAATCGCGTCTATAAAGTCACGTAAGTCAGCGAAATCGTTTTTTTTTTCTTAATATTAAAATTGTGGCCATTTCTTGATATTAACATTACTACACAATCATCACCTACCTACCGTAATCGCATGTTACTTGGGGTCGGACAAACCCACGAGCATAGCTAGTCATAAATAAACATTGAACGTTCATTATTAAACTGAATAAAATGGCAAACAAGAAGAGGGTGATGATGATGATGATGATGATGATGATAGGACTCCCTTTTCCGCACGTAGACTCCCATTCGGTCCGTTGTGCATGAGAACAAGAAGAGGGTCGCAAATACCTACGGCATTGAATATCCCTTCATTTTTAGACAAATGCTGTCATTCAAACTTTTATACGCCAAAAGAAAATGAAGACCTCTCAACAGAGCGCAGATCCCATCGGTGATCTCATATTGCTTTTGAATTTTATTAGGAAATCCTATCAGAGAGGCCAAAACAGGGAATAAAAATGGGTCACACAAAAATAATTTCCCCTATAACGAATTTTCCTGTTTCAAAAGATTTTATAAGCCGTTCTCCAAAGCCGCTTAGAGCAGGAATGAGAGTACTATATAATTATCTGTAATATATAGCACCCTCGAGGGCTGCAGGTGTGCTCGCAATAGAAGGTATTGGAACGTTTCTACGTAGAGTATTTAGTGGGTTTCAATTTGCGGCGGCAACTCGCAAAATTACTTACAAGTTGGGACTGGGGATCCTCACAAATGTAACAAGAAAATTAAGCCATAATCTACCTAGCATTTCACCAAAGTTGCTGCGGTTGGCTACCAGTCTGATCAATTGCAGCTGAATTGGACCAGTATTGTACATGCCATTACCTGTCGGATCCCGTACAACCCCGTTACTGGATGATACGATAACACTTGGTCAGACTGGTTTTCAGACTTTTAGGCTCAAAGAGCCAAAAAAACTGCAAAATTCCTTGTATTTTGGCGGTCATTCGGTTCGACTAACATCGAACGCATCGCTATTTTGAACCTTATTTATTGCCGCAATGCGCTAATTGTCATTAGACAATTAACAAAAAAAAAACTTATCGTGCCTTTATAAGGTTTATTTATTATTCAATTATGTGTTTTAAAGTTTACGTGTTCAACGACTGACGAAACACTATTTTTTTACGAGCATTTTGGTCTGCAGAGAATCACTAAATCCTCAGTTGCAATTGAAATCTGCGATCGCAGACGAATTAAAGAAGAAATATCGGAATCCCAAATTTCAAATTACTTAAACACTGCATTACATTAAACAATCATGTCAATTCACATAATCGACGGAATCTAAAAAAAAAACAGCTTCATCGATTTCGATGCAACTTTCACTTGAAGATTACTCCTTCCTGGTCTAACATCACGCCGCATATAAATGGGGTCAGCGGTTGTGTAAAAGCAGGATTTCCTGTGGAAACCAGTTGAAAACACGTCTAGGTTGGCCTATGACCCTTAACTTTATGTGAAAGGTGCATATTTAATCGAGACAATCGCTCATCCCGTGAGGTAAGAGGATTATACTTGTGACGTAATTTCCGACACACGTACTCGTTTAAACACGTCTTAACATTCAGTACATTATATGAGATGACGTGTGTTTCGCGTTCCTCCCAGGTCTAATGAGAGTTATACTGTTTTCCAATAAAATCTTGTAGAAAGTAACATTCACAGGTTAAAATTTATTTTATTATGTTTTTTATGTTTATTTCAAAAAGGGGCTCAGAAGATTTCTAGAAAGGAGAGTTAATCCAGATAATGGTTTGTTACGAGTAGATACGCTCTTTACGATTGTTTTTGCTATTTTTCAGCTGTAGGGTGGATTTTTGAAACGGGATAGTAAGAGCAGGTATAGTCATGCCATTATTCGCAAAAGGACGGTATTCCTGATTTACAGAATGCGTGGCAGTCGCAACGAAATCTTGAAGACTGTGGGTGATAGGATCTTATCCCCGGTTTGGAGGTCCCTTGTTAAATCAGTCATCTTACCACAATTTTGATATCCTTTTTTTAATTGTACTCTTTCCGAATTAAAATGTGTTATTTTTATTTTTTATTAATATCTGTCGTCTAGATGACGACAAATTTATATGAGCATTTGTGGAAGTTCGTAATATGCAAGTGGCAGCACAAATATGATACATCGGAGGAACATCAAAACTTTCTGAAGAGACATTAAGTGACGCCAAAATATAAAATGAAAAAAAAATTAGAAAATAAATAATAGTTTAAAAAAACTAAAAAACACGCTTGAAAAACCAAACTAAAAAAGGAGAAAATAATTTAATTCAATTAAAAAGCGTGTGGTGCTGTTTGAGGTATTTTTATAATCAATTAATGTCAAGCACCCCTCGCTTTTTAATTGAATTAAATTATTTTCTCCTTTTTTAGTTTGGTTTTTAAAGCGTGTTTTTTATTTTTTTTAAACTATTATTTATTTTCTATTTTTTAGTTCTGCTAACTACAAAAACGTGATTTTTTTATTATTATTAGTTTTTCCTTTTTTTTCATTTTTCTCATTTTTTTTTAATTATTGAATTTTCATCGGTCCTCGATAAGTTTACAAAGTTTCAATGAAATCTGACCGTTTAAAGTGGGTCAAAATCGCGCTCTAAGGAGTCGGTTACATACAAACAAACAAACAAACATACAAGTAAAGCTAATATAAAGCGTGTAAAAATAAAAGATGTGTCACCTCTTAGAATATAATAATATCTTGCGTTATAAATATCTGCCCACTCAGTTAAATTCAGAAAAATGTGAAACCGTGTTGTGACCAAGAATATCTGACAACACTATGGCTTTTTTTTTGTTTAGCATAATCAACATATAATGTTCCCACTGCTAAAACACAGGCGTCCTCTCAGTGAGAGAGAGTGGGTCGTATTCCACCACGCAGCCCAGTGCAGGCCGGTGGTGGTTGGTGTTTACTGTTTATATTTCCTGTACGAGTCCCAAATAAAATAATTATCTTGCATTTTTTTTTACAATTACATTATGGTGTCCCCTCAATTCTAGAAGTGTAAATAAATAAATACATAATAGACATTGATTACATTGAAGATATATACTAGCTTCATCTTTCTAATTCATCCACCTTGACAATTCAAAAGTGCCTGTAATTGGTTTATTTGAAATAAATGGTTTGAGTTTTATACTATACTTTTGAACCCAACATTTCACGAATTACAAGTTATTTAGCTAAAAAAAAAAATCAGTATCAATTTAACTTGAACATCATCTGATATATATAATTCCTAATATGCTCTACAATAAACGCTTTGAAGTGAGGAATTAGTGGGACAGTATTGAGGTACCCGAAGAGGGAGGCGGCGCACGTGAGGGAGAGGTAGTACAGGGTGTCTCAAAAGAAAGTTCACATTTAAATCTTTTTTTAAAAGAAAAGTCTTAGCTTTATTGAAAAAATGTTTATTTTATATTGAAGTACACTGTTTGGGAATTTATTTTTTAAAAATAACATTGTCCAAATGTAAACCGTTGCGCTCTCGGCATTCATTTAGTCGGGCACTAAAATTGCCTATGACAGCTCGGCAGGTAGTCTTGAGGCTTCAGTTCTTGCACTAACTGAATTTTGTACGGGTGCAGCTTTAAATCTTCGTGTAAAATGCGGCATAATGAAGATCTGTGCACATTTAAAGCAACAGCACGCTTCCGAATCGAGAGGTTTGGATCATCTCGAATAGACTGAGTAACACTGTCCACGTTTTCGGCTGTTCTTGATGTTCTTGGCCGCCCAGATTTTGGTTTCTCCAGAGTTGACCCAGTCTCTTCAAACTTCTCAACCCATTTTGCAATGAGTCGAGTGCTAGGCGCATCATTTAAGTGACGAATATGTCGAATACTGCAGAATTTTCTACGCGCTACAGTCGCCGAATTACCGTTTTTGTAAAACTCACGTACGCACAACGCACGGTCCGCACCAGAGAAACGCTCCATAGCGACTAAATTCCCAAGAGCCAGACTACCGACTGACATACCCCCCGCGCCCCTCAGAATAGTTGCTTTCGCGTAATAAGATAAGCAAATGTGAACTTACTTTTGAGACACCTTGTATATGTGTCCTCACGGCCTTAGTCGCCGCAGGAGACGCCCTGGGCGTCGGGAATCCCAGGCTGATTCCCGGCCACCGTAGGCGCGGGCTTGCGGTCGGCGAGTAATGGGTAGCTCGCTATGCGGTTAGGTCCAAGCCCGGGTCGACCTTGCGTTGTGCTCTACGCGCGCCACAAAGAAATTTCAGCATCAACTGATGCGGCCCGCAAGGGCCGATGCCTGCCAGGGGTGCGGGTTGTTCGAAAGAGATACCACGGCCCCTGGCACACAGGCAACTGAGGGAACACGGGTGGGTTTTAGTCAGTAAAAGTTTGACATGCCCTCCTGCTCCACCCTGAGCGGGAGAAGTTATTTGATGATTTCCCAACCAAAAAAAAAAAAAGAACACCCCCACATAGTTGTGAAAGGCTAGGTAGATTGATGAACTCAATTTTGACGTACAAAAGTGCTTTTTATGTGCATATTTGAAATTAATGTTGTGACTTTTAAAAATATTTCTGTGTCCGTCCCTTGCTCGAGCCAGTCCGCGCCGCTGAACCTATAGCATTAAATTCGTCCTTAAATAATAATAATCATTCCGATCCAGCCCGTCCCAAGCTGCCCTCTTCCAGTGATGCCCTAAGCTGAGGTCCGGACCCCACAAGGGGTGCCGTTAGTGTGTAGTCGCTCTAGTTATAAGTTTTTAAGCCCTTTTTGCCATAGGCAAGTCCAGTTATGCAGCCGACAACCTCAAAGATTGACTTTCGAGATACCATTACCAAAAAAGTAAAAAATAAATAGAAATAACAAGCAAGTAGGAAACGCCTAACAACATCCATTGATGTTAGAAATAGGCGCGGCTACAACTGGAACGCACGTATTCTTTCCTAACACATTCAGATTGGTTTAATCATTGTTTTCGCCTTCAAAGTGACTCATCAAATAAAAGCACTAAGTAAATGCAAACGAAGACAGGTCTAAAACCTAGTTAATCATATAATTGTGAAAGTCTGTTTGTTAGTCGTTCCCCAATCAGCGCGCAATGATTTGCCGAGTATGACAAACCTACTGCAAGGACATACGATATCCTTACGATAACTAAGTAAAGATGTATGTATGGAGATATATTAGGTCTTGTTGTTTATCCACTTAACTAAATTTGACAATCGTTTTCCATAGTAAAGACACCTTTAAAAGCTAGGTTTAACCAAATAAAAAATCATTTGTTCAATCGAGCCTGAGAGTCGGCACTTTCTGAACGTCAAAATTACATAAGACAGTCCCCTAAAACGCCCGCTCTTCACCACTTCCTAGTGCTTTAGCTGAAAAGAAGTAGTGGCGCAACAAACTCCCCAGCAGCACAGTTCTATGTTAGTTAGAAGAACTTGATTCTTTTAAATAGTAAGTAATTAACTTTACGAGAAACAAAAGTGTCTTTACATGGAATTTCTCGGGTGTTTCCTAAATGAGTCTGAGTTAGTTATTTATTTTGTTCCGAGCGAGAATATAGTGTATATAGCGAATAATTTGGCTATATAAGCCAAATTATTCGCTACATTTATATAACGATGATTACTAGCTTAAATATTAGGAAAATCATATACTTTTATGTGTGTTGTAAATATGTTGGCACTATGTATTATTAATCCTTAATCATTCATAATCACAATCACCTATCACATATTTAATTTGCCACTCATTGCTTTATTACACGCTTTATATTAGCTTCACTTGTATGTTTGTTTGTTTGTATGTAACCGACTCCTTAGAGCGCGATTTTGACCCACTTTAAACGGTCAGATTTCATTGAAACTTTGTAAACTTATCGAGGACTGATGACAATTCAATAATTAAAAAAAAATTAGAAAATTGAAAGAAAAAAATCTCGTTTTTGTAGTTAGCAGAACTAAAAAAATAGAAAATAAATAATAGTTTAAAAAACTAAAAAACACGCTTTAAAAACCAAACTAAAAAAGGAGAAAATAATTTAATTCAATTAAAAGCGTGGGGTGCTTTTTGACGTATTATTATAATCAATTAATATCAAGCACCCCACGCTTTTTTTTTACTAGCTCTCGCCAGCGGCTTTGCCCGCGTGGAGGTCGAAAATTATCCCAAGGGAACGTACCTACTACCGGGATGAAAAAGTATCCCGTACGTATTCCAGGTTATAAACTATTTGTGTGTAAAATTTCATCCAAATCAGTTCAGCCGTTTTTCGTGATTTAGTAACAAACATCCAAACTTGCACATTTATAATATTGGTTGGATTCGTTTTACATATTGTGCTAAAGTAATTTTGTTCTAGGTGGATGGTCTTCACTTATAATGATATAATTTATGAATACAGCATATTGGGAAACATTTTAAAATAGTAACGGTTTTTTTCTTGACCATTCTTCTTCATACAAAAACTACCCTTTGGAAGGGGGCAACTAGAATCAATTTAATTGTTTTGTAAATTTTGACGATCAAAAGTGCCTTTTGAAATAAGTGATTTGACACTGACTTTGAGTGAAAAAGTCCTAAAAACGTAGAAATTGCTAAGGTTTGTTTTGTTTTGTTGCTACCCATGTTTTGAACCACTTTTAAGGGAATATAAAATTTACGTCATCATTTAGACTCCATCATGACATTGGTTTCACAAATCTTTAAACACAATACTGATATAAAGTTGTAAGTAATAGGGGTTTTTTTCTTTTTGAGGTTGGGAAATCATCAAATAATTTCTCCCGCTCTGGGTGGAGCAGGAGGGCGTGTCAGACTTTTACTGACTAAAACCCACCCGTGTTCCCTCAGTTGCCTGTGTGCCAGAGGCGACGGTATCTCTTTCGAACAACCCGCACCCCGGGCAGGCATCGGCCCTTGCGGACCCCACCAGTTTGGCCCACCAGGATACATGGCACGCCGTGATCACCCCAGGAACCAAGTAACATAAGGGCCGCAGACGACCCCGTGTCTGGCACCCTTGGTCCCCCTGCGATGGGTCAGCGCAGTGGTCTCGCCGCCTACCACTTTTCGGCCGCAGGGGATAGGGAGAGCGGCCAACGCTATACCGACACTCCTCTTTCCCTGCGGCCCCACCGCGTCCGCCATCAAACGGTGGCGGCCCCGTCCAGGCCACGGAAGGGAAGAGCGCTACTAAGAAGTACCGGCACTCTTCCTCCACCGCAGCTTGTAACCCTCAGCCGCGATGCCTCCCATTCGACATCGTGGCCCGCCTCAGTTGCGGTGCACCTCACCGTAACCTACTTTTTGGCCGTTACGTCGTCGGCTTGGACACAAAAGCCCTGATGAGCGGCCCCACCTTGGGGTTCCTCTTCGCTTCACCGTGAGAGCGGACCACGGCTACTGAGTCCCCCCGCAACGACAATGTGGGAACCTATTTTGGGGCTAGTAATAGGGGTTAAAGTATGAAATTACCGTTGTATAGTAATAGACTTCGAATTGACATAAAATCTTCACAGTGTGAAACTTTTTTCACGTGATACCTATGAGGCTTTTCTTTTAAAAAATATGCAAAATTCGATTTTCGACTTTCAATTGTTTTTTTTTATTCAGCTAAGGGCTGATTTTACCAAAGTCAGATATCTTTTATCCGTAGAATAAAATTAACGTCTGAAAATTCTACTATGGAAAATCTGTTAAAAATTCAAAATTTATTCTCAGGATAAGACTTATTCTAGGTATAAAAGTTTGGTGAAATTCGGCCTTAGACGTAAAGATAGATACTTCGAAAATCCGAGTTATTTTTGACTACGAGTTCAGACGCGGAACTAACGCGGCAGAAACGGCTCGCAATATCAATGTTGCGTTTGGAGAGGGGACTGCTAATGAACGTACCGTGTGTCTTTGGTTTAAACGCTTTCGTAATGGAAACTTCGACTTGAAGAACGAACCACGTGGTAGACCGCCCACACAGGTGAAGGAGATTTGAAGGTGAATTGAAGGAGATGGTAGAAGCCGATCCGAGTCAAACTACCCAGGAATTAGCGGCATGATTTAACGTTACCCAACCTACAATATTGACTCATTTGCATCAAATCAATAAGATAAAAAAATATGAAAAATGGGTGCCTCATGATTTGACTGATCTGCAGAAAGAAATGCGTGTTGAAACTTGTATTGTAAAAAACTTGTTGAATCGGTACAGAAATGAAGGATTATTGGATCGAATTGTGACATGTGACGAAAAGTGGATTGTTTACGATAACCGTAAGCGAAAAATGCAATGGCTGACCCCAGGTCAAACGCCGCTTTGCCCTAAAGCAAAGCTTACCAATAAAAAGGTAATGGTAACTGTTTGGTGGTCTCTTCATGGTGTTATTCAGTAAGTTTTCTCAGGTCTGGTAAGGCAATAACAGCAGATGTTTACTGTGCCGAACTTCGAACAATGATGGTCAAACTGGCAGTGAAACAGCCCCGACTCGTGAATCGATCTTCACCATTATTGCTCCATGATAATGCAAGACCTCACACTGCACGAGAAACCGTTGTAGCTCTACAGGAGCTGCAGTTAGAAACTATACGTCATGCTCCGTACTCGCTAGACTTTTCTCCAACGGGCTACTATTTGTTTTGTGATTTGGATAAAAAAAAAATCTTCCCAGGAGGCAGTACAAAATGCTTTCACACAGTTTGTCGAATCTAGATCCTCAGAGTTCTATCGTAAAGGCATATATACAGAAAGTAAAGTTCCTGTCTGGATTCGAACCTACGATCTAGAACTCGTTAGTCGCAGCCATTACCACAGGGCCACGATTGCTCCTGATGTAATCTTCACACGTTTTGGATCGTCATAGCCTCCCATACCTATTATCACTAAAATTTGAAAACATTGTATGTAAAAGCCAATTATTCTTAAAAGAGTGACCGTGGAGTTTCTTGCCGGCTCTTCTCCATAGGAAGTGACAAATTGGGACCGTGCACCTAGCTTCTAACGTTTCATAAGTGCCCATGCAGGTTTATGAGAAATGAAATATTTTGATTTGATTAGATTACACGTCGTATCAGAGTATCTATCACAGATAAAGTGGTCATAAGAGTACATTAATAAACATCACCTACCTCTTGAATTTGCAGCGAGTTAGGTGGGTCAGAGACCTGTTCTTGTTCTTCTCTTGGTGGCATATCTATGTTTTCCTCTGGTTGCATCTGTTCCACGTTAGAACCGACACCATCAGCGTCATCATCAGCAGAAACAGGGAATCCTTCTGATGATGTCGTAGGCCGTCGTGACATAGGAACCAGATGGGATTCAGCTTCCTCTTCACTGTCAGATAAAATCTCAACGATCTCGTCTGTACTCATTCTAAAAAAAAAAGGGTTTTTATAACAACAACGATAAGAAACCGTTATAACTAAAGCTTTACGGTCTTATTCATAAAAAAAGCTTATCGAAGGTTTAAGACATTCATTACTTAAACTGCTCGATAAGTTTATAAATATAAAACCTTTCATAAAATTGAGTATTCATAAACGTTCTATAACTAATGTGTCGTTTATAAATCAAAATGTTGCCATTTTAATGAAGTCATCCAACAAATTGACCAACACATCGAATCGTCAAACGAGAATATCTGCCTATTCACCGAATAATTGTGACCATAGACATTATTACGTACTGGCAACCATAAAATTGTCTACAGTTTCGACACTTCTGACGCGATAACGTCATTGATATTTAATTTTAGGTAGACAAAATAACAGATTGTAGAAGGATATCTACGGTGCGATGTCAAAAATGGAGAAAAGAAATGTCACTTTGTATTGGAAACGCACTGTCTATTCTTCGTAGAAATAGAAAACGTCATGCTAAGCCTGTTGGCTTTTATAACTTTATAGTAGGTTTATAGAACGCTTCAGTGCTAAAATGCGTTTATGAATAACACTTTTTGAAAACTAGACTTTAGCAAACCTGTTTAGATGTTCAATTACTTTTCATGAGTAAGACCGTTAAGATTTTGTTTGTGCTAAGGTAACCTGAAATATCGAAATTTTCATAGACTAGCAGGCCAGACGGCCAGTGTCAGGTTGTACGTTGAACAAAATATGATTCGCGAGCGTATAAATTTGGCTTTACAAAATTATAATCATTTAAATTATCAATGCAACCCTCCAAGTTCATTTATGCTCGGTTTCTATAAACAAAAACAGATCATCTTGCTTACCAATGCATTTTTGAGGTTATACTTCTTTTGGCACGTTTGGAAAAAATCATGAAGGTAAAATTAGGATGCGCGCGCACACCGATAGCCAAAAAGCGACATCTGATAACTATAATTTATTTATCATTACTTTTACAAACAGAGAGTTGTGACATACGCAATGAAATCTTTAGCTATTTTTATTTTGTTACGCCAAAGAAGTATAACTTCATACGTGCGTACATAAGTACACACATATACAGTTTCTGTAGCACCATGAAGCATGAGGCTCCAGGGGCTAGCACGCTGGGATCGGTGCATTTCATTCATTCATTCATAAAAAGTGATTTTATGTACATACTTGAAGTAAATGATTTGACCTTGACGGGAAACCAAATTGAAATGGGCGGTTTAAAAATACCAAAGAAATAAATGTAGGGAAAAACCGTTCAGAAAGTCTCATGCGACTGCGCAATGGATCATCATCATCTGCCTGGCCTTTTTCCAATTATGTTCCAGTCTAACCGGATGCAGCTAAATACCAATATTCTACATGGAGCGACTGCCTATCTGACCTCCACAACCCTTGGTAAGACTGGTTTTCAGACTTTCGGGCTTCTGATGACCCGTAACGACACTGGATATATATGATATATTTTTCGCGTTTTTTGTCAATTATCACATGTTAAATGGTAAGAGGGAACCCAAATACGATTAAATCAGCTGAAAACAGCTTAAAAAAGCGTCACTTGAATGCTATGTTATATATCTAACTTATGAAAATAAAGACTAGGTGGGTTTCGTAAACTTGAAATTACATTGTAAAAAGAAATAAAATATCTTTGCTCGGTTCCCATAAAAAAAAAAACAAATCGTTTTGCTTACCAGTGGTAGCATTTTGTATCGTTAAAATGGGCATATAAATAAATTCGTAAGCTAGTCTTACCTCTGATAGCTACTTCCATATGGGAGAGTCTACTATGCAGAGCTATGAGGACTTTGCTTCATTATCGGTAAAGATACAATGTCTTCATTTTAACCAATAGGTAACGGCCCGTAAAATATAAGCATCGAGTTCGAAAGAGATACCGTGGCGCCTGGCACACAGGCAACTGAAGGAACATGGGTGGGTTTTAGTCATTAAAAGTCTGACAAAGCCCTTCCGCTCCACCCAGAGCAGGAGAAGTTATTCGATGATTTTCCATCCTTAAAAAAAGCAGTAATGTATTCGCTAAAAGCTTCATAACCGCTTCATACCTTTTGATACATATAAGAGTGCTAACTAACGTAATTAAGTGCGCCCCATCTAACTTTTACACTTTCATTTTATTTTAATACAGTGCAGTGTGCAGTTGTTGTAAAACCAATAGAATAGAAAAATAAAACATTTTAATAAACCAACCTTTTTTTAAATTCATATTACAAATTTTCGACTTGTCAATTTTGGTTTCAAACATGACCCCAATCCTATGGTAGTAAATAAACAAATTATTTTATTGGTATAAACACAGGTTGATGAAATAATGTGAAACTTTGACGCCAGAGCTAGATTCGAGTACTTTAACTTAAGGAGCCAGTGTTTTCTTCCAGGTTTCAACTAGTTTTATGCAGCAAGATTAATCGCAAAAGGAGAAATAAGTAATTTAGCAATATTAAATTGAAACTTAAATTAGAATTCAGGCAAATCAAATAAAATCATAAGAAAAAATTAAAATAAAATCAGCATTAAAATAAAATTTTAGTAAAATCAGCACCATCATTCTTTCTGCCCTACCCAAATTATTTGGGGTCGACGCAACATTGCGGGGTCTTTTTCAGCCACACTTCTCTAATAGTCGTCATCTCAGTAGCACCGCTTTTTTTACGATATCATCATTCACACAGTCCAGCCATCGTTTGTTTGGTCTCCTCCTACTCTTATAGCCATCGACATTCATACTCAAAATATTCCTCACGACTCCTCCGAATTCCTCCGCATCACATGCACATACCATGACAAACGATTTCCACATAACTTTTCAGTTATCGATGGCACTTTCAAACTTCCTCTTTTCCACTAATTTCTATCCATTCATGTAATTTTTTTATAAAATCATACACAAATTCAATAAAATTAATATCGCAAATACAATTTCAAAATTATAATGCAAAAACATATAAGTATAAAAAAATGCGGATGCTGGGTATATTTATTAGAAGGCTTATGAGCATAATATCATATTATTATTAAACTTAAATCACATAAAGAAAAAAAAACGATAAACAAAAAAAAATCACTTTTCGTGTAAATTTGTGCGACCGCGGTTTTCACCATCATATAAGGAATTTATTAGAAGGATTATTATATTATTAAACTGAAATCTGAGCATAATATTATAATATTAAACTGAAATCAAATACAGAAATCACTCGCTAATTTTTACTTAAAGAAGTGCTTTATGAACGTAAAAACGTGATGTCGCGGGGCTTGGTGATTTCATAAAAACAAATAGAAAAATAAAATATACTCAATTCATGTCATATATTATTTTAATCTAGGTTTTACCAGCGGATTCGCCCATGTGGAGGTCGAAAACTATCCCACGGGAACGTTCTACCCGGATAAAAAGTATCGTATATGTTAATCCAGGCTATAATCTATCTGTGTGCCAAATTTCATCTAAGTCTGTTCAGCCGTTGTTGCGTGATTGAGTCACAAACATCCAAACTTTTACATTTATACGAATAATATTAGTAGGATCATGGTTGAATAGAAAGAAATTCAAAATTATGTTATTAAATCAATTATGAGGTTCGGTTTGAGAAAGTTTATTAAAATAATAGAGCTTATTTCGTCCGTTATCGTGTTTGAAGGCTTTTACAGGATTTAACAAGACAGACATTTCCTCGAAGCTCCGCGCACCTTGAAATCTATTGATCGCGGCAGTTTAATTTGTGAATTTCGCTGTAAGTGTTTAACACTTCTAACTGTCGCGAAACAACAAAGTTACACGCAAATAAAGAAAAAAAATATTAGCATCACTTAGCCTTGACTATAATTAATAACTCACATGAATTTTTTCCGTTGTTATCTGTAGTTCCGTAAAGCTTCACTTCACAAAAATCACTTATAAAGTTATTACTTTAATATAATACCTATATAAAAAACGTTATAACTCACGAAATATTTCGTCGACACAAATTTTAAAGTATTGAAACACAACCGTACGCGGCGAGAAGGAATACTCTAATCATTCTTAAAATTAGGGTGCCGGGGCCCACCTCTGAGGACCCTTCCGTGCAAAAAAGGGCGGCACCCGGTATGAGAGAGAAGGATATGGAGAGCAAAAACGCCTATCAAATTACGATAAGTAATAACGGTTATCAGCTTTTACGAAAAGAAAAATTTGAAAATTGACCAGGATTGTTGGGAAATTCGGGGAAACTGAAGTGCAGAGAATGCCCTTTAAGTTTTTCCGAAATTTCCAAATTTGTTTTGGGATGTTTGTATGAATTATTGAAATGTGGACAAGACAACGCCAACGACAACGGGAGAGCTAGTCTATTCTAATATTGTAGAAAGGTATTTTTTGTATGTAGGAAGGTTTTATGAGGTTGTATGTCCGGAATTGTTGGACCGATTTCGATTAAATTTGGTATGGGGATACTTTGAACCCCGGGAAAGTACATAGACTACTTTTTATCGACATGCCAAGCGATCGAAGCCGCGGGCAGGAGCTAGTAATAACTAAAAAAAAATTAAAAAAAAAAACCAATACTACGGTTTACTTAAGGTTTTTAGTTTTCACTTAATTATGTAATATACTCATACACTTGGTCTCTGGATTTAGAATTTGCAGCTATGCACTCCTCCGCCGGAAAATTACAATGCTTGCTAATGACGATTTCAGGACATTGTAAGTTAGTTTCTTGCTTTTCCATGCAAACAGCACCCACATGGCTACCTGAAAACGTAGAGTTCTGTGGGGTAACTAACAGTTGGAATAGCTTTCATTTACTTTGACAGATGAACAACATTCATTGCAATATTTACGTTGTTGAGCGGACAATTCGAATGTATGCAGTAATGAATTGCTTGAAAATTATTCCGATTTTGATTGTTATGCAATTTAGGGCCACTTGCATAAGAACTGAATTTTGTGAACCGGACCTTACTTATTTATATCTAACTAGATTTTTCACGCGGCTTCGCGCTCGTATATGTCTGAAAATATCACATTGAAACGTACCACTGGGTCTAAAAGTGCCTAACCTGCTGGCCTATGGTCGATGGGGCCGAAAGGTTTTGGAGTGGCGACCGCGTACCGGAAGACGTAGAGTTGGAAGGCCTCCCACAGGAATGCAGCAGGAATCCGCTGGATGCGGGAAGCACAGCACCGGTCGAAGTGGCGGAGCTTGGGGGAGGCCTATTCTATGTCTAGCAGTGGACGTCTTTAGGCTGAAATTATGATGATATGAATAGGACCTTTAGTAGTTGTAATACCATTAGTATGTAGTACATAAAGTTTTTTCATTCAAAATCAAAAATCTAAAGTCATTTATTCCAACTAGGCTGAGAGTCGGCACTTTTTGAACGTTAAAATGACATAAGACATTCCCCAAAACGCCCGCCCGCCCTTCACCATTTCCTAGTGCTTTAGCTGGGTCGAAGAAGTGGCGCAACAAAATGTCCAGCCGCACAGCTAGTTCAGTTAGAAGAACTTGATTCTATACAATAGTAAATAATTAACATTACGAAACATAGAATACTAAATTTAATTATTGGCCGTATGTATGTCTACTAGCACACGCCAATACACGAATATAAAATAATCATTGAAAACTATACTCAAACAGAATTCTACTAATATTATAAATGTGAAAGTTTGTATGTTTGGATGTTTAGAAGTTTGAATATTTGTTACTCAATCACGCTAAAACATCTGAAAGAATTTGGATTAAATTTGGCCAACAGATAGTTTTAACAGTTTTAACCTGGATTAACATATACGGTACTTTTATTCCTGGTAATAAGGTCCCGTGGGATAATTTCCGACCTGAACGCGGGCGAAGCCGCTGGCAAAAGCTAGTTGATAATAAAAACGTCAACAGAACTCAATCCCTACTAATATTATAAATATTATAAATGTCCCTACTAATATCATAAATATCCCTACTAATATCATAAATGTCCCTACTAATATCATAAATGTCCCTACTAATATCATAAATGTCCCTACTAATATCATAAATGTTCCTACTAATATTATAAACGCGTAAGTAGCTCAAGCATATACTGCAGGTGGAACGGGCAGCCTTCACGAAATTCTAAATGTGCATCTTCGCGTGAGGAGGATAGTATCACGCTGGGTCGGCACCCACCGTGAAACTATCCTCCTGGTCGTGTGCGGCCACAACCTCACCGATGCTCAGAAGCAAGCTCGGATGGTATGGTGCCGCGAAATGATAAAAAAATAGAAGCAGGCTCGTCTCAACACATCATTACAGGTGAAGGGTCTTGGATTTATCAATACGATCCAGATACGAAGCGCCAGTCGACGGTTTGGGTGTTTCAAAACGAATCAACGCCTACCAAAGTGAAGCGTTCTAGAAGCGGGGGAAGATTTGGACCGCGAAGTTTTTTCAATTTGACTGGCTACTTGGTGTAAATTCCTGTACGGAACCAAAGAAGCATCGACGCTGAATGGTACCAAATGCTAGGCAGAAGTTTTCTCTGTTGTGAGCAACAAGCTACCAAACACAGGGCTCCGCGGGCTACTGCTCCACCACGGCAACGCACCTTTGCACACCGCGCTCAAAACGAGGGACTTCCTGGACAGCACGCCGGTCAAACTCTCGGGTCACCCTCCTTACAGCCCTGACCCAGCACCGTGTGACTTCTTTTTATTCCCGAAAATAAAAAATCAGCTCAAAGGGATACAATTTTCGTCGCCGGAAGATACGCTGTCAGCATTCGAGCAGACTGTAAAAGGGGTGTCTGCGGCGGACTGGAAAAAGTGTTTCAAAAACTGGTTCAGACGCATGAAACTTTGTATAGAGGCTCGTGGAGAGTACTTTGAAACGATTTAATAAAAAAGTATTTTACACGCATTATATTAGCTTCACTTGTAGGTTTGTTTGTTTGTTGGTTTGTTTGTTTGTTTGTATGTTTGTATGTAACCGACTCCTTTGAGCGCGATTTTGACCCACTTTAAACGGTCAGATTTCATTGAAACTTTGTAAATTTGTCGAGGACCGATGACAATTCAATAATAAAAAAAAAATTGAGAAAATAAAAAAAACACGTTTTTGTACTTAGCAGAACTAAAAAATAGAAAATAAATAATAGTTTAAAAAACTAAAAAACACGCTTTAATAACCAAACTAAAAAATAATAGTTTAAAAAACTAAAAAAACACGCTTTAAAACCCAAACTAAAAAAGGAGAAAATAATTTAATTCAATTAAAAAACTTTTTCCAAAAAAAAAACAACCGACTTCCAAAAAAACACTACAAAGTGAAAAATAACTTCAATTTCGGAAGTCGGTGTCTTTGGAGCTATATTTGAATTTTTTGTCACCGCCTTCCGAAATTGAAGTTATTTTTCACTTTGTAGTGTTTTTTTGGAAGTCGGTTGTTTTTTTTTTGGAAAAAGTTTTTATTTTTCACTTTTTAGTGGTGCACATGTGCTTACCCCTTCACAGCATACTGGCGTGATGTTATGTTATGAACTGGTGTAAGCAATAGACAGAGATGAGATTTCAGCAATCCCAGTCCATTTGCTATCATTTATTGAGGAGTTCCGTTGCCTATCTCCAAAGTTCTTCATCAAATCTTCACCAAATTGAAATGAGACCACTACGAGAAAGTATTCTTCCAAAAAATACCTAAATCGCTTTGTGTGCCTATAAAATTTGAAGAGTTCTCTCTATTTCTCCAAGATCCCATCATCAGATCCTGACTTGATGATCATGGGACCACCTGGGAAGTATACCCTTTCAAACAAAAAAAAACAAAATTCAAATCGGTCCAGCCATCTTCGAGTAATCGGGGAACATACATAAAAAAAAGAAAAAAAAAAAACAAAAAAAAAAAAAAAGGTTCCGATGAATTGATAAACTCCTCCTTTTTGAAGTCGGTTAAAAAAGCGTGGGGTACTTTTTGAGGTATTTTTATAATCAATTAATGTCAAGCACCCCACGCTTTTTAATTGAATTAAATTATTTTCTCCTTTTTTAGTTTGGGTTTTAAAGCGTGTTTTTTAGTTTTTTAAACTATTATTTTTCGCAAAACTTCCTGAGTGTCCCCACGTAACTTGGCGAGACGAATTGGGGATCGACATGAAAAGCCACGGCTATTCCGAAGCTAGGTATCTGTCTGATTCCCTGTCAGTTAGGTGGAGAATTTTTATTAAGTTTGTAGGTATAACTGATATAAACTTCTATTTTCGATTATTCTCGAATAATGGAGTTTGTTCTTTTACAAAACACGGTTTATCGTTCAGAACCACGTTTAAAGCATATAGTCATTACACGCTTTATATTAGCTTCACTTGTATGTTTGTTTGTTTGTTGGTTTGTTTGTTTGTATGTTTGTATGTAACCGACTCCTTTGAGCGCGATTTTGACCAACTTTAAACGGTCAGATTTCATTGAAACTTTGTAAACTTGTCGAGGACCGATGACAATTCAATAATTTTAAAAAAAATTGAGAAAAAAAAACATGTTTTTGTAGTTAGCAGAACTAAAAAAATGAAAATAAATAATAGTTTAAAAAACTAAAAAACACGCTTTAAAAACCAACCTAAAAAAGGAGAAAATAATTGAATTCAATTAAAAAGCGTGGGGTGCTTTTTGAGATATTTTTTATAATCAATTAATGTCAAGCTAGTTGATTAAACTATTTTTTTTTTCGAACAAGCTTTCATTCTGACTAAGGTGAAGTACTTAATATAGAACTGGCAACTTGGCACCGGACTAAACTGTCACGTTTGTAAAATAAACTGGTTTTTTTATCGAATTTTTAAAACTAAAGGAAAACCTTGTTTTGTACTATGGCCGTTGATCTAGTACTGTTGGTTAATAGTGATGTGTATTTGTTTAGAGATGTACTTGTATGTACTTGAGTAGGTATTTCGTTACATTCGAAATTACATTAATTTATGTATACTTAATTTGTAAGCATTTCACTGTAATATATTTTTAACTCGAAAGTGTTTTATATTTATGTTATTCATACAAAGTAGTTACAACTAATAAAGAACACGATGGAGCGGCTTGTGGCTAATTAATTACAGCCGCACGGGTAAATAGGTCAGGTTAAGCTACACTCGCCGCGGTCGTTCCATGGATGGGTGACCATCTTTACATACCTCGAAAAGTACGTTAAGTCGTTAGTCCGGGCTGCAATTTGTGAATCTTTGACAGTCGTCAGAAGCCTGAAAGTTTGATAACCAGTCTTACCAACGGGTATCGAATACGATACTCCTTGATTTGATAAGTTCTACAGCCCAGTTACTGGGTAATAACTCGGTAATTGGGTTTCAGAGGACCGATAAGCAGTCTCTCCATGTGAAGTACTATGCAGCTGCTTCCGGTTTGATTGAAACCCGATCTCAACATAGTGGGGAAAATGCAGGTACCTACATGATGAATTGTACTTGTAATCATGATGAAATTTCATGTATTCGATGAAATTTCATCATCCTTGGCGTCAAAACAATGCATAATATATTTATGCGATAGCAATAAGCTCAGTTGATTTGCTGTAATTTTTTGAAGAGTTCCGTTGTCTGACTCCAAAACGCATGATCAGATCTATATGAAATTTTAATGGGACCATTTTGGAATAAACCCGACTATGACGGAAATACGTCTATGACGGAGTTATGCCCGAACATATCTAAATAAAAATAAAAATGAAATAAAATGTCGAACGGATAACCTCCTTCTTTTTGAAGTCGGTTAATAAGCACTAAACATACCTATATTTTATGTTTAATGATGTTTACTCACTTAAACATCAACTTACTGTCAGTTCTACAGTTTGTTTATAGTTTGTTTAACAATAGCTTACTTACATCTCTTTTCGTGTTGCAATAAGTACATAGTCACCTGTAATAGGTAAGTAATTACCTACTCAAACTGAACAAAAGACTTGACCATCAATCTATTTGACACTTTTGACAGCTGTCATGTTGATCAAGCCTTTTGTGTTACACAGCCCATTCATAGTATTTTACCTCTGATTTTGTCGAAATCAAAGTGATCTTTGTACTCGTTTCTATAAGGTTGCTAATGGCTTCCTGCTGTCAGAGGTAAAATAATTATAAACGGACTGTAAGTGTGCCTATTTACTTAATGCACTACGTCATAATAATGTAATGAGCGGGTTTCTTTTTTTGGCTGGGAAATCATAAAATAAAACCCACCCGTATTCCCTCAGCTGCCTGTGTGCCAGGGGCTACGGTAGCTCATTCGAACAACCCGCACCCCCTGGCAGGCATCGGCCCTTGCGGACCCCACCAGTTGGTGCTGACATCACTTTGAGGCGCGCGTGGAACACAACGCGCCGTCGACCCGGGCTTGGTCCCGGGGCTTGTGCGCCGGGTCGATCGATCAGCTTAAGCTACGCTTACCGCAACTGGTCCGTGGACCATCTTTATACACCAAGACCCCTCCATGCCTCGGAAAACTCGTTAAGCCGTTGGTCACTGCGGTCATTCGTGGATCTTTGACAGTCGTTACGAGTCATCAGAAACCCGAAAACGACAACCAGTCTTACCAAGGGTTATCGTAATACCCAGTAACTGGGTTGTGGAGATTAGGTAGGCAGTCGCTACATGTAAAAATACTGGTATTCTGCTACATCCGGTTGGACTGGATCATAATAATGCTTAGTTGATTTGTTTGACTTGCCTCTTAGGCCCGTGTTACAGAAACTCACTCAAGACTCAAGCATTACTTAAAACTAGTTTAGAGCCATTTGATTGGTTCAAACAAGTTTTAAGTAATGCTTGAGTATTGAGTGAGGTTCTATAATACGGGACTTAGACTCCCCGTATTAGCAGAAGCGTATGGGAGGCCTTTTTCTAGCAGTGGGATACAAATAAGATAAATAGGTTGCGTTGTCCCCGTGACGGGCTACACAATTTACGGGGACACGGGTTTGATTGGTATGATAAAAAATATGTCCATCTATCTGGAGCTGCATTAGTAAAAATGTGAGGAAAAGAGTTTCCGGTTTTGCTCATCCGTGGGATTGATTATACTGGCTAGGCAAATGGAAGTTATTTTGATACGATAAAAAAGCAGTGTGGAATTTGTGCCCGTTTTCCGGTAGAAGACTCGTCCACTATTACATAGTACTGTAGAAATGTCGGTGTACTATAGGTAAGTACACCTATGCCTAACCATTCGGGCGTGATGTTATGTTATGTGTTAGATTAAGCACTAAATTCACTAAAAAATTCAAGAACTTTTAGCGAGTGTTTATAAACACTGCGAAAGATTGGCGGGTGATCACCGGGCTTCAAACCCAGACTCCTGGCTTCTACTGTGAAATTTAATAAGGAAAAACTCAAAAACACTTTGTAATAAAATAAAAAATAAAATAAATTTGCTTGCATTCAATTACATTTTATCATTGTAATTGAATGCTAAGATCTTATTTAATTGTTCTTATCATTTGTATGCCAATATTGGCAAAACATAGCGCACTGCCTTATTTTTAAGATCTTCTTATGTTTGACTGTTTGACAAATAAATTATTCTATTCCCAACCCGAGAATCGGACCCAGGACCTCAACGCAACTCAAAGCATTTATTTCAATTAAACCTCTTACAGGCACTTTTGAATTGTCAAAGGGTCATGGGTCGATCAGTCAGAAACATAGAGCTAGTCGTTCATTCCAAAGCGTAGTAGATCCCCATGGAGAAGAACGGGCAAGAAAATCCACGCACACTCATTAAAATCAAAATATTGTTACAAACAATTGGTTCAAACATGTTGAAATTATACACGTGAGGACGTTGTAAAAAGACGTGCTTATTGAAAGCATCTGTAAAAAAAAAAAAAACAATTCAGCAAATAAAATAAGTCCTGCCAGAGATGACCAGTCCCTACAACATGACGTAGCACCATTCAGCTCAACCATTTTTAAGGCCACATTCAGCCCATAATTTTCCCACATCTACCGGGGCCCAGTGCGGGTTGGTAAAAGTCTCATGTCTTCTAATTTTCGGTTATAGGTCATGCCGGTTTCCTCACGATGTTTTCCTTTTGTTTTGCCGTTTTTAAGAGTGATGAAATAATTTACACGAAGTGAAGCGTCTGTTTCGGTTCGAACTCACGACCTATAAGTCGAGGCAACGACTACTAAACCAACGAGGCAGTGCTTAATTTAGTATTCCTACATTTCCTACACTCAACAGAATCACGTAAGAGTTAGCTCTAGTAGTCAGTTCACGTCCGCAGTGCGTTGGTGGGGCTCGAACCCACGACCTCTCGGCCGCCGGTGTAATGTCGTAGCCAATAGGCTATAAATAGACGCAGAACCTCGGCATGGATGATACATAATGTGTTTTCACTTTTTGAACGGTAAATGGCCGATCTGTGCTTGTAGAATGAGGATAACTACACTTACTTCTAACGAGCGAATTTTGTTTTTAAATAAAATTGTTACTGTCATTCAAGAACCGTTCACCTTCTACGGACTTTTGCTCAGTTCCTATAAACCAAAACGGATCGGTTTGCTTACCTATGGTAACATTTTATATTTCCAAAGTGGGCAAATAAATAGTTTCGTTAGTCAAATTTTACCTGTGATAGCTACTTCCAAATAGGGAGGGTCTTTGCTTCGTTATTGGTAAAGATACAATAGTATTAGTTTTAACTTACAACTGTCCATAAATTATAGGAATCGGCCATTAAACTGTTTTATTTATTAAGGGGGAGGGGTCAACTTAGCCGGAACATTTTCAACGTTAGTGTCAAGTTGTATGTTCATTAAAATATGATTCGATTATACCAGGTTATAGAATTATAAACATCAAATCATGAATACAACCCTCTTAATTCGTATAGTCCCATTTATACCTATATATATAATGAATAATCATTCATTGGGATTAACAGAACTTAGAGGGATTTAGGGACTTAGAGGGAGAGATTCATCACCTGCCTAGTCTTTTTCCAACTAAATTGGGGTCGGCTTCCAGTCTAACCGGATGCCGCTGAATACCAGTATTTTACATGGAGCGACTGCCTATCTGACCTCCACAACATTGTTACTGGGTAAGACTGCTTGTCAGACTTCCGGGCTTCTGACGACCCGTAACGACTGTCAAAGATCCACGAATGACAGCCGGGATCAACGGCTTAACGTGATTTCCGAGATACGGAGGAGTCTTGGTATGTAAAGATGGTCACCCATCCACGGACCAACCGAGGCAAGTGTAACTTAACCTGATCGATCGACCGTGCTGCTGGTCGTATGATTATAATTCTGTAAATAAATACGTGTTACGGTCGCGAATCGTATTTGGTTCAACATATTTTCTGACACTGACCTGCGGCTTGCAAAACACGTTGAATTTCGTAGTCTACCCTGGCGGTTCCCCCATAAACCATTTTATTTATCTATTCTCATCTAACCTGTGAACAAAGCTGTGGGCTACATTATCACTCGAATTACTTGTATTTTTCTGTTTGTAATATTGCTTATAAAGCTTGTTTATTGTTCCTATTTAATTAATTAAAATAAGAATCTTTTATTTTACCGAAAATAAAATGAATAAATGACTTTTATCAACAATAGATTATTTTAAGGGTTTAAACCACGCAGTTTTTTAACATAATTGTGACCAAGGATTGCAAAAATCTTTTGTTTTGTTAAATAAGTGTGACTTTTGTGAACGTGATCTTTCTTCATTTTAATTGAGTATTAGATATTCTGCCAAGAATGTACAAAAAATAAGGGGGAATAAAAAGAAACTAGATTTTCAGTATTCATAACTCGTGTATTACTAACAAAACTTAAAACAAAACAAAATTGTACTTCACATCGGCCTCTTTTACCTTTGAACTAACATTACTATGCCCACAAAACTATTTCAATTTCGATTATTTTTCACTCTAGAAAAATGTTTTGATAATATTTTTTGCTAATAAATAGACATCTAATATTAGTTCAAGTTACACTTTCCCACTGATAAAAATTGCATAATTTATTGAGTCCATTTGGATTTGCATTTTGGTATGTATATATATGTAACAATTTTAGAGAAAAATTATCAACAATTTAAATCAGCAAAAAAGTCAGTCGATTATAAAACATGTCTTTCAACAGACATAATAATTATAACAAATAACATAGAGCCTCTTTTAACACTTTTGAAAGAATATAAACGAGCAAAACGTTAAATGTAAATGTGTACGTTAATTTAGATAATGCAGTTTATATTGTTTCGAGAGTGTGAAACTTAGATGTATATGTACATGAGTGAATCGGCCATGGGATCAAGCCCATTGTCGGTCCACGAACAATAGACTCCTAGGAGGAAGTGAACTGCGTTAAAACGTATGAAACCATTACGTAAAAAATCACTTCCGATGGCGCACGCAAAGCTAAATACATTTGGCATTCGCAATTTTGGAAAATAAAACATTTTTGGGCACTCGCTTATGGAAAGTATTCAACTTCACGTACGCCGGGCACTTAACCACATAAACATATTTACAAAAATTGGTACATGACGGTAACAAATAGTTAACAAATGACTAAAGATATTTACAAGGAAGGTTCTTTACCTAAACTTAGTCCCATCCGTGGTGTTCGTGGTGGATCGGTACCCAGACCTTCTGCCAGACTGGTTTCCATACCTTCTTCCATGCTGGCACTTCGATCGACTTCCAGTCAGGTACCTGGATCTGCTTCCATTTCTCTACCCAGATCTTCTTCTGGACTGGTACCCAGACCTCTTTCTTAACGGTCTTCCAGATTTGAACCTTCTCGTCTACCCATTCCTGCTTCTTCTCGGTGACCCAAGCTTGTTTCTTCTCTGTTTTCCAGACCTGCTTCCACTCTTCTTTCCACTCCAGCTTCTTTTCCGTCACCCAAACTTGTTTGTGCTCGGTCTTCCAGATTTTCTTCCATACTGGCTTCCAGATCATCTTCTTCCTCCACAGGTCATGGCTGGTGTACTCCCAACCGTGGTCATCCTTGCCGAGGAACTTCTCTCCGGGAACGCCTTCCTTCACCCACTCTGGGACGTGTATTTGTTTCCAAGCTGGTACCTGAACTTCCTTGGTATGTGGGACTTGGATTTCTTTCCAAACTGGTTTCCATACTTTTTTCCAGTCGGGAACCTGAACTTCCTTCCAGATGGGTACCTGCACTTCTTTCCAGATTGGTTTCTGGACTACTTTCCATGCAGGGACTTGCTCTTCTTTCCACTGTTGTACTTTCTCCGTTTTCCATGCTGGTACTTTTTCTTTCTTCCATTCAGTTTTCCAGACCAGTTTCTTTTCGGTTTTCCAGATTTGTTTCCACTCCTCCTTCCATACGAGTTTCTTCTTCCACACTCCTTCTGGAGGTGGAGAGTGCCAGCCTCCAGGGGAGCGTTTATCCCGAGATAACTCAGTGTCCTTAGCCGTCTCCTGGATAGGCACGGCTAAAGATGCAGCACACGCCAGCACCACCCATATCTGCAACAAATAAACTAGTTTTAATTTCCACAGTGATGGTTCACTTTCCAACAATTAAGATTTAAGCCTCGTATTAAACGGTCAATGTATTTTTAATGGTTTCACTTTTACTGAATTAATTTGAAGTTCTTATTTTTATTGTGTTGTACGTGTTATGTAAGGTATCTAAATGTAAAGGCTTACTAAGCATTCATTAATTATAATTTACGTCAGGCACAATATTTAATGCAAATTTTCATATTATGACAAATGTTGTGCACACAAAGAATAATATTTAATAATTAAAATAATAGAGTTGTTATGTTAATGTTGTTTTTTATACATGTTATTGGTAACTTTAGAAATCGGTATTGAGCTTTCATAAGTTGTAGTTTCTGCGCAGGCGCGTCGAACATGAATGATAGGCTGTTACGTATGAACGTAAATGTTATTTAACGAGCCTCGGGTCAATTATTCGGATTATTGCAATTATTATAAGATCACATAACTTTTGAACGAGTATTTATTTAAGTACGAATGTGTGGACCAATTTTAAAGTACGCAGATCGAGCACTGAAATATTTTTTTTGTTATGATTTCAAACTCAAAGCATTTATTTCAATTAAACCATTTTCAGGCACTTTTGAATTGTCAAAAAGTCGACCAGTTGGAAAGTTGAAGCTAGTTGCCCATTCCAAAACGTAGATCTCTATGGAGAAGAACGGGCAAGAAACTCCATGGACACTCTTTTTAATCATGTTAAGTTTTACAAAAACTTGGGAACATTATTCTTGTTGCTTCTATATGTGAGAACAATGTAAAAAAAAAACAATTCTAAATATAAGATTTAAAATTAGCCATGGAAGTTAGGAGATGACCAGTCTCAACCGACGGCGCCCATTCACGAACTTGACGCGTGGATCAGCACCATCCAGCTCAACCATTTTGTAGGGAACCGAATGATCCAACACACACGCCACCATCAGCAAGACATTTAAGTGAGCATGACATACTCTCAACTGCCACGCTTTTTCAAGTCAACGTACATCATAACAACATAATTATTATACGGATGCATGGTACTCACATTTACAATTTTTAAACAAAATGCTTCTAAATTATACAAAATTATAGTTTGCAATGTATTTGAAAAATTAATAAAATTTGATTTCCAAAAAGAAAGAAAAATATTTAATATCTTTTGAAATTTTAATAAATAATACTTGATTCAGTAAAAATAAAAACTTATTCGTAATGTCAGAAAATAAAAATAATAGGAACAGAAATGTTCATAATGTCAGAAAATTTTAGATGTAATGTAAGAAAAATTTATTTTCAAGATCGATACATTTTATTGAGTTGGAATGACGATCCCGAAAAAATAACGACATTAAATCAGATTTAAAAACAACAATTTTAACAGAAATAAAATCGCGATTTTATTTTTAAATTCCGAAATTTAATCGAACACTTTTATCAATTTATCGAAAAAAGAACACTTATATATATTGTAAAAAGAACACTTTTATATTGTAAAAAGAACACGATATAAAGTCACTGTCACACACTACACCCACCGTAATAGTCAGCGTCCTCATTTTGGTATGATGTCCGCCGCGACTGACGATGCTGCGCATGCGCTGGTTTTTATTAACGGGCCCCTCTCCTGCTCCTGCGACCGTGACGCGAATGATGCGATGCTAAGTGTCGTAGGGGAGGGTTGAGCATCTAACGCAGGTCTGCGTATGCGTCGATTATTATTGTTTTGATTTTCTTATCATGCGAATAACTGCTCACGCGATTTGTTTTTTTTTTATGTTTGTTATGCGAAGTGCGATTTTGGTTTTGAAGTTGGATGTTGGTTCAGATTGACTTTGTAGTATTAAGAAGTCTTAGAACATTTGATGTTTTTTAAAACAGTTTTACATGGGAGTAAAAAAACAGCCACAATTAATAAATAATTTCTTACAGAAAGTAATAAACAAAGTTAAGTACTTACTTCATTTTTACTTTCTGTAATATTTATTTCATTTTGGTTGGCAAATTACACAAAATAACAACAATAAATCAAGAAAAAGGTGATTGAAAAACTCATAAAACATAGTGCTTGAATTATTAAAAAGTAATGTTAGTCAAAGACAATTCATTTCTTACAATTCATTCGGAATATTCTTCAATAAAATTGACCTCGCCGGGTCGTAATTAAATCTAGAAGCTATACTATATAGCTTTACGATTCTAGCTATCCGGTGCTAATCTTATCCAATTTGCTTTTGAAATTGAATAGTTTATCTTAATACGGACTACACCTGATTTATTCTGTTAAAACCTCCTCTTAAAATTTAGGTGAAGTGAATTTGAAGTGATGTATCTATCATCAGATGAAATGAAAACTAATTTGACCTGGTTTAATGTTGTCGTGGTTGTTTAAAGAAACAGCTACTTAGATGTAACTTAGACGTAACTTAGATACAACTTAGATGTAACTTAGTCTTATTACATTTTGTGGAGTGTTTCTCGTGCTTGTGCAATATGTTTATCTCGTCAATCATTCTGTGTTAGTTGATATTGATAATTTAATACTGACGTAAGTAAATTAAACAAGACTCTGCAACCATTTCTTTGACAACTCATAGTGTCGGCTTTTGTCAAAAATAATTAAACTCAATAAATCATCATATGCCTAGCCTTTAACCAACTATGTTGAGGTCGGCTTCCAGTCTAACCTGATCTAGCTAAATACCAGTATTTTACATTGAGCGACTGCTTACCTGATCTCCACAACCCAGTTACTGGGTAATATAATACCCCTTGGTTTATCCGACTTTCGTGCTTCTGACGTTCCGTAACGACTGTCAAAGATCCACGAATGACAGCCGGGACCGACGGCTTAGCATGATTTACGAGGCACGGAGATATCTTGACATGTAAAGATGGTCACCCTTCCAATGACCAACCGCGGTAAGAGTAGATTAACCTGATCGATCGAACCATGCGGCTGTTAATACGTAACCACAAGACCCTCTCAATATATTTAAAATAAACGTAATAAATAACTTAGCAAAATAAGTAAGTTTCGTTTAAAATAAGTGACAGTGTAGAACATCTAAGTAAAATTAGAATGGAACACGTTTTTTGATGATTTCATCTAACTGGTATGGTGTAGAAAGTCAGTATAAAGTAAATAAGCTATTACAATTTCGGCCTTACCATAAATAATTAGACATTATGTACAAGTATATAAAGTAAAAAAGGGAAAAGCTAACTGGGCATCAAAGAATTTGTCCGCATCGCTATCAGTGGAAAAAGTGCTCAAAAGGCTGGCAGCGTTGCCACGTTGGATGGCAATGCTGATTCGTTGACCTAAGAATAGGGCCCTTTGGTCACGTAAAGTAAAATAAGTATTATTAATTCAGTTAGGTATGACCCTCGGAGTCCTAGATTACTGAGATCGATAAATAAATGATAAACGTGCGTATAAATATAAATTTCACCTTTCTTCGTCTTTGATTTTTAATTTTCCGCACCTATCTATCAATTAAATTCTCCCGAAACAAAACCTATCCTAGTCTATTTGAAGGATAGAATCTAGACTGATCTTCTTGACAGTTCAAATGTGACAAAGCCATTTCATTACCTAAGCTGCTTGTACTTACATAAAGGTTGCATTCAGTAAGCAACCAACCTTTACAGTACATAGTATACATTAATTAATATTAAACTAAAAAAATATATTCAATAGCAGAGCAATTCTCGTAATTTTAAGAAACGTTCACAGTCTGATCTCAGTCTCAATCTGTCAAAAAAACCGCAAGTTTCCATACATTTTTGACAAGTTTTTGACATTTTGTTGTAGCCGAGATGACACTGCAACTAGATTTTGAACGTTTTTAATTACGAGAATTGGCCATCTGGTGGCGAGACATCGACGCCCAATCGTTATCATGAATGCACACGATTTTGAACCCCAAAAACTCAATCCACTCACCCTATCGCAGTCTTCTGCTGGGCATAGGCCTCGTCCAGGCTGCGCCACAACACCCTGACCTTCAAAATCCAGTCTATACCAGCCACGTGTTTAAGGTCATCGGTTCATCTAGCTAGGGGGCGTCCCACACTACGCTTGCCGCTACGATATCTGCCCTCCAGGACTCGTCGGCTCCACCAGCCATCGATCCTTCGACAAACATGGCCAACCCACTGCCACTTCTGCTTGCTAGTAAGCAAGCAGAAGTGGTAGTGGGTTGGCTGGAACTGGTAACTGAAGTTACCGACTTAGCTTGCAGAGTACTGCAAGCTAAGTCGGTAACTTCAGTTACCAGTTCATTTCCGTATAATTTCATTTCTGATTTATCCTTCAAAGAAACTCCTTATTTTAACGCAAATATTTTTTGTTCCATATTTATTTTAGTAGATTAATATTTTTATAATACCTATATGTTTTAATTGCTTTAAAATAATACACGTTTTCATGTCCTTCTCGATTGTAACAATCGAACAGTATTAATGTGATGCGCACTTCATACCACTCTGGCTCGACCTAGTTTGGGATTGTAAGTAATAAGTATACCTGGCTATTAATGTAGACCATAAAATTTTTTTAAGCACTGGAACATTTTTAAACATTATCTTATCTAACTTATACCTGTAGGTAAGTCAACTACTTAGGTATACACACAAGAGATCAGTAGCGAGCTAGCCAATCTAACTGCATTGTGTTCAGATCAAAGATCATTGTCGTAAGTTGTGGTGTAGGTACAAGCATGAGCATAAATACCTCACAGCTATCTATAGTAATATTATAAAGAGGTAAACTTTGTTTGTAAGTTTGTATGTAGGGGTAATCTCTTGAACTACCAGTTGGATTTGATAGCCCAATTCCTGAGGAACGTATTAGGCTATTTATCATCATTTTACGATCATTAGAAGCCGAGCAAAAAAACAGTCGGAAAGAACGCAAAGTTTTTTGTTCTAAGGAAATTCTAATACAGACGTAATTAATTCGAAACTCGCCTAACTTTTTTACCGCCTAGCTTTTTCTTCAACTACATTTAGCTCGGATTCTAGTTTATATAACCGAATACAGCTATTAACAGTATTTTACTTACAGCGACTACTTGTCTGACCTGTACAACCAAGTTACTGGGTAACACGTTACCTCTTGTTACAGCCGTGACCAACGGCTTAACCTGCTTTCCGAGGCACGGAGGGGTCTCGGTATGTAATGGAAGGTCACCGATCCACGGACCGCCCTCGGCAAGCGTTGCTCAACCTTGAATATCGACCCCTCAGTCTATCTCTAACTAAAAACCAAAATGTTCCAATTACCGTCACAATTCGCCCTCACATACAATCCTGTTACACAGCTCACTGGGCACAGGAAAACTATTTTCGACTGTAAATCCCATGATTAGACTCGACAACTCTAAAAATTCCAAATGGATGTTAATGGATTATCATACTCGTATATCAGTCTGACAGTTAGGCCTATCAAATCGCGACGCAAATAGTGGACGCTGGTATTGTGCATTGTATCACCATGCTCGAGGCCAATTGGCTAGTAGCAATAGAGACGATTTTCGGAAAGCATGCAGTAAATAAGTTCATATTGTTTGGTGACTGACAATGGATGCGTCGGATAGAAACACAGCGGTGAGGGGGGTGCCTATCAAATTACCGTTCGTAATGAACCTTCCATTTGGTAGTGGTTTGTTGTGCTTTCGAATGGAATCAAATTCATGACGTTTGTTTGCAAAGAACTACTAGAGGTGGTCCTTAATCAAGAATTTAGAACGTCTATTAGGAAGGATGCTCTAAGATCACCATCATCATCATTTTAGCTGAAAGTCATCCTCTGCTGGACATAAGTCTCTCCCACAGGGGGTTTGGCATAATCTCCATGCTTGGCAGGCGGGTTGGCGATCGCAGTATGGTTATTAATATGTATAGAGAACGCTGCAGCCCATTCTTTAGTTAACCTCTTTAGTCGCCTTGTAAGACTCTCACGGGAAAAAATGGGGTGGTGCTATTCTTTTACTCCAGCACCACATGGTCACTCTCACGGTAATGCTATTATTATCATGTATCCCGCCAAATTCAAATTTTCTAGCGTTTTATACAATTTTCAGTTCAGTGTCAGGTTGGCCTATCGCAGTCCACTGCTGGGCATAGGCCTCTGCCAGGCTGCGCCAAAACACTATCCTCCGCCTTCCGCATCCCAGTCACCTTTTTAAGGACGTCGGTCGATCTAGCTGGCGGGCGTCCCACACCACGTTTACCGATACGCGGTCTCTACTCCAGGAATCGTCTGTTCCACCGTCCATCGGTCCTTCGACAAACATGACCACCCCACTGCCACTTCAGCTTGCTCACTCTACAAGCTATGTCGGTGACTTCGGTTCTATTCCGGATAACTTCATTCCTGATTTTATCCTTCAAAGAAACTCTGAGCATAGACCGCCGTCAGGTTGTATGTTGATTAGAATATGATTCGCCACCGTAACAAATACGGCTTTACAGAATTAAAATCATGAATAGGTAGGTTTACACGTCAATCATTTTTGAAAAACTACATGAGATCGGTTTTTCCTATCTGACTACTCTGAGAAGAAAGGCAGAAACAAACACAGAGGTCACAGTTTCTTTCTAAGTCCCGACATAAACTTGGTCAGATCTTGTGAAGACCATTTAGATTGCTGTCTGAAATGGTATTTTAAAGAAAGCACTACACACACATATTGACTGGACCTGTTCAGTGTCAGTGCATAGTCAGTAATCGTGCAGCTATACTCAATGTGGCGTTGTTTATGTGAAAACATTCTATCTGCAAGCATGCGAGGTCACTCCTTGATTTCCAAACGTCTCCAGATTTCAGATGAAAAACAGGAAAATAACCAAAAGCATATCTACGATGTCATAGGTCTCCGACCTCGAAGCTTTAAACTCTTGAAACCGGGAGCTTTTGAATGGAGTACTCACAATGACGCTTAATACAAATTACTAAAAAATAAACTCAGTTGCTTTGTACAATAGTCTATATATATTTCACCCTCATCATCTTATTATCATCTCACAATTAATTAAAAGGATGCGACTAACAATACTGGATACAAGATACACTCTATTGAGCGTATTGTGCGCACCCCAAACGATTCGTTTACAGTCGAAATCGAAATCATTCATTCAACCCGCAGCTGTCTGGTCAAACCAGAATTTATTGCGAAGAATCAGATCTACATAATACATTGGTCTACATTTCAATAATATCACCGCTGTTACAGACTCTTTTGAGTACATTCACTATTATTTGAATACTCATCTCCCTATATGTAATCTGAATAGGGGACTACTCGTTAGGGGAAATTGAAAACGATGTTTATTTTGATTCGAACGTTGTTATTAAATACATCGTGTACACTCGGATGAACGTGGATTTCATTTTAAAATATCTTCGGTGTATATTTGAATTGTTTGTATAAAATTGAGCCGGTATTTAATTAAAAGCAGAAAATTTCACGTTCCTGGTAGATATTTTTTGGAAATAATTTACTGATAATTGATGGCTATGTTTTTATTGGTTGGTGGAAACAGGGGGGTGGAACTTTGAACAGCTTTTTAACAACGCCTTTTGCACCAACACTGTAATGGCAAAGTATAGGTTAGGATAGGTTAGTACGTAGATCATAATTATGTAGAGCAGTAGTGGCCCCAGTGGTAATGGCCGCGACTTACGAGTTGTAGGTCGTGCGTTCGAACCCAGCCAGGCGCATTACTTTGTGTAAATAATTTCATCACCATTGCTCTCAAACAGTGAAGGAAAATATCGTGGAGAAACCGGCATGTCCTAGAACCAAAAATTCGAAGACATGTGACATCTACCAACCCGCACTGGGCACGCGTGGTGGATTACGGCCCACTCCCTCTCACAGAGAGGAGGCCTGTGTCCCAGCAGTGGGAACGTTATAGGCTGAGTATGTACCCGCAAACTAAGTATCTTACTACCGTTCCAGCTTACAATGGCCCACTTTTCATCTTGCGCCGTCACCTTGTCACCTGTTCATTTGATGATAATAAGACTGTGTCAGTGAGCGGAGTTCACGCAGCTGAATTTTTGGCAAAAGATGTTTGAACTTTTTGCTATCAATACGCTAAGAAGTAGTTTCCCATATATCGTATTACGTATCTCATGGAAGTGTAAACAAACCATTTTTAGGTTAAATTCTTACGCAATCACTCAGTAAACGTAAATAGTGATACATTCATCTGTTTTTAGAAGGCTTCACTTTACACTTCTCAAAACTTTTCCAACAATTATTGTATGAATTACGTTATTAGCATATTGACCTGCCTAGCTTTTTCCCAACTATGGCGACCCCAGTTCCGGCTTCCAGTCTAACCGGATGCAGCTGAGTGCAACAATTTTACATGGAGCGACTGCCATCTGACCTCCACAACCATGGTACTGGGTAATACGATACCCCTTGGTAAGGTTGGTTAACAGACTTTTGGGCTTCTGACGATCCGTCACTACTGTCAAAGATTCACAAATGACAGCCGGGACCAACGGCTAAACGTGCTTTCCGAGACACGGTATACTAAGAAATAACTATGCTCAATGGCCCACCTTCGAATGTATGCATGACAAATTCGAAGACACGTGACGTCTACCAACCCGCACTGGGCCCACGTGGTGGATTACTGACCACTCTGTCTCACAGAGAGGAGACCTGGAGGCCTGTATCTCAGCAGTGGGAAAATTATACTATTGTGATTTGATGAACGTAAACGAAGCTGAGAGAACATTTAAGGATCGTGGCTGGTGGCGTTCTACACGTTCTGCCTTCCCCCAAGAGAATAGTGCGTAGGTATGTATTTTTGTTTTTGTTATTGCTGAATGGACCTGCTCTTGACCTCGATCGCGCCAGATGGAAAGCGATGGACGAGGTCTATGATGGAGCGACACGTTTATTATAGGTATGTGCGTTAACTTTTTTTTTTACTTTGCCCCGCATTAGGATTTTCTCCTGTATTATGGGTGCGTTTACAAACATTTAAACTCACATACACAAACAGCCAGATCCAGAACATCTACTTGTAGGTCATACAAATATTTGTTCCGTGAGGGAATAGAACCCGCAACACACAGCGCAGCAGTCAATTGCTTAACCACTCCGCCAACCGTGCCAAATAATCATTGTATGTTATGGGAACGTCTTTGGTGTATTATAAGGGAAGATTTGGTTAGCCGATTCACAGTCTCATGAACAATTACCTAAATAATAATATGGCACTTTATTATACAATATATTTTTAAATGTTTTTTGTAAGGTTATTTTATAAAAATATTTAAAAATGTATTGTATTATGTAGTTGAATGAATAAACGAAATAATATGGCACTTAATGACATGATTAAAACAATCAGCATAATATACTAATTTCAACTTTTAATTTGTGTTTGGGGTGGTAATAATGCCATATGTGTTAAATATGTTTGCATATTTTTTAAGTATCTTTTATATTTGTATCCAATCCTATCATATGTTGATTCTTTTATATTTTGTGAACGTGATAATGTTGTAGGCTTTGTAGATATTTATAGACTATTTTTAACCGACTTCAAAAAGAAGGAGGTTATTAATTCGACATGAAGATATGTTTTTTTATGTATGTTCGAGCATAACTCCGTCATACATAGGTATATAGACGGATTTGCAAAATTCTTTTTTGTTCGAAAGGGGTTTATTCTGAAATGGTCCCATTTAATTTTCATACATAGATCTGATGATGCGTTTCGGAGACAGACAACGGCTCTTCAAAAAATGACAGCAAGCAAACCGTGATTGCTGCTATTGCATAAATATGCATTGTTTTGATGGCATAAATACCTATGGATGATGAAATTTCGAATTGTGTGGGGTAGGCAGGTAGGTACTAACAACGCAGTCTTGAGCTAGCGTGGTGATTAAAAAACATACCTTCTCTGTATGAGAAGAGGCCTGCGCCCTACATGGTTCAATAATCAGCTGATATTATTTAAAAACAACCTGTCAACAACGCTCTCCTGTCAATGTTATTCAGGTGTCAAAAGCTCCTCGGAATACTATAACTAAAAAGTGAAAAATCAAAAACTAAAAAAAAAACAACCGACTTCCATAAAAACACTACAAAATGAGGAATAACTTTAATTTCGGAAGGCGGTGACATAAAAATAAGTGTCAAACACTGTCCTCCCAAACCACTGTAATTTGAAAACATTGTAAAAGCCAATATTTTTATAAGAGTAACTGAAGAGTTTCTTTTCGGATCTTCTGCATAGAACATGACCAATTGAAACCGTGCTCCTAGCTTTTGACGTTTCATAAGTGCGCATGTAGGCTTCTGTGAAGTAAAATATTTTAATTTTAAATTTTGTTTCTGAACCAAAAAATGTAGCAATTTTCTTGGGTATTTTCAATAAGTATACAGAAAAAGTTTTTATTCAGTGCGCAAACGGTAACCATGAATTCAGTATATCATTCTAGACCCCCCAGCGAAGAAATTTGCAGCTGTTTCATTGAAAAGTGCAATACCTACGCGGTCAAAATGTATGGAATGAAATGTGGCAGAGATATAGCCTGGATTACGAAAAAGGACATTGACTACTGTTTTATGCGATAACCGACAACCACCGGGCGGAGCCGCGGGCAAAATCTATTTGTGTATATTTATTGAATAATATCTTGGAAACTCAGACAACCATTCTTACCAAGGGGTGTCGTGTTAAACAGTGACTAGGTTGTGGAGGTCAGATAGGCAGTCGCTCCATGTAAAATACTGATAAACCGGGGTTACTTTAATCAATATTGAACTTTGAAGGTTCATATACGGTTTTTTTTACTCTCGATTCCTGTAATAATACGTGAAAAAAGAATTGTTTATTTTGAGAAAAAAAATAATAAACTGACTGTTCAAAGTTATTTTGGATGAAGGTTTTTATTTTTTTGGATGGGAAATCATCAAATAACTTCTCCCGCTCTAGGTGGAGCAGGAGGGCGTGTCAAACTTTTACTGACTAAAATCCACCCGTGTTACCTCAGTTGCCGGTTTGCCAGGGGCCGCGGTATCTTTTTCGAACAACCAGCACCCCTGGCAGGCATCGGCTCTTGCGGACCCCACCAGTTCGTGCTGACATCTCTCTGAGGCGCGCGTGGAACACAGGGCGCCGTCGACCCGGGCTTTGTCCTTACTGTGCCTACGGTAGCCGGGAATCAGCCTGGGATTCCCGACGCCTAGGGCGTCTCCCGCAGTGGCTACGACCGTGAGGGCGCATATACTGCCTCTCCCTCACGTGCACCACCTCCCTATTTGCAAGCATTACTGCTTGGCAGAAGGAGGTAACGGCTACCCATGCACTCTTGCTCCGTACCATGGCTTGAACTAGGGCCGGACGGGAGAGATCGCCGCCGCCGATCGCCTCCACAAGGACACGGCGGTGCTCCGCCCAAGCCGGGCAGACCTCCACCGTTTGTTCCACCGTTTCCTCAGGACGATCTTCACAGTGGAAACACCCGAGCATTTCCTCCCGCATTATTCGAAACAGGAACCGCCCGAAACAACCGAGTCCGGTGAGGACCTGCGCTGCGTCAGGCGGAAGGTGAGGACGCCGTGCCGCCTCTCAATCCACTCCTCAAAGAGGGAACTTACTGCCGCTATCGTGGCGTGCCCAGCACTGGTTGGATGGTGGGTTTTATTGCCTAATTACAAAATAACCCCAATTATAATGCCAAAAATCAAATACTGCCAACAGGAAAAATACTAAACATTTTTAATTAAAATTGTTAGAATTCCCAGCGTGTCATCAGAAAATAAGATTGACAGTTCTTCAGTGTTGCTAACCTTGAAAAAAAAAACCAACATTTTGCGTTTCGCTTTACGCAATTAGCGATTTTATATGAAATGGAAGTTTTGATCAAAGTCATCCAGCGAAATAAAGTAACCCCGGTTTACAGTACTGGTGTTAGAGTTGAGACTGACCCCATCATAGTTGAGAAAAGGCAAGATGGTTATGATAATTTATTGACTAATATCAGATAGATAGATAGTTAAATAAAACCTTTATTTAGTGCACAAATAACACGAATTGAAATAAAAACAAGGTGCCCATTACATCTACAAAAAGAAAAACATACTTACGTGCTTCAGTACGTAATAAATCAATTATAAAACGTCGAGATATTTGCACTTGTATAAACTGGGTAATAGGTAGTTCAGAATTTAATCGACGCTTCAGATTTATGACCACACATTAAATTGCCTTACATACTTATCAATAGAGTAAACGATCTTGCCTGACAGATATATTTATTACTTAATAAAGCTTCTGCCCGCGACATCGAAGACGTAAAACATAAATATATCCAGCTCATTAGTCGACTCGCAAGAAAAACTTAAATTATAGTTATTTTTCACTTTTTAGTGTTTTTCTGGAAGTCGGGTGTGTTTGTATCTGAATGAGCCAGTAGGTAATTGGCTCATAAATTACGGCTTTAGTCTTTGAGATTGAACCTCCCGTGAAACTCTATTAAGGGGGCTAAATAATTACAAACGCATGGTCTATCGATGAGAGGGGCAATTCTCGTAATTTTAAGAACGTTCACAGTCTAATCTCAGCCTCAATCTGTCAAAAATGCTTCGAGTTTTCATACATTTTTGACAAGTATTTGACATTTGATTGTCGCCGAGATGAGACTGCGACTAGATTTTGAACGGTTTTAATTACCAGAATTGGCCTTCTGGTTAAGCTACGCTTACTGCGGTTGGTCCGTGGATGGGTGACCATTTTTACATACCAATATCCCACTGTACCTCGGAACGCACGTTAAACCGTTGGTCTCGGCTGCCATTCCCAGATCTGTGACAGTTGTTGCGGGTCATCAGAAACCCGAAAGTCTGACAACCAGTCTTACCAAGAAGTACACGTACCTATTACTCAGTAACTGGTCTGTGGAGGCCTGGTGACGCAGTCGCTCCATGGAAGATACTTTTATTCTGCTGCATCCATTTAGAGTGGAGGCCGACCCCTAAATACTTAGGAAAAGGCGAGGCATATGACTGACCGAACACACGTAACATTTTTATTTACGTTTTAAAAGGCGAGGCATATGACTGACCGAACACACGTAACATTTTTATTTACGTTTTAAAAGGCGAGGCATATGACTGACCGAACACACGTAACATTTTTATTTACGTTTTAAAAGGCGAGGCATATGACTGACCGAACACACGTAACATTTTTATTTACGTTTTAAAAGGCGAGGCATATGACTGACCGAACACACGTAACATTTTTATTTACGTTTTAAAAGGCGAGGCATATGACTGACCGAACACACGTAACATTTTTATTTACGTTTTAAAAGGCGAGGCATATGACTGACCGAACACACGTAACATTTTTATTTACGTTTTAAAAGGCGAGGCATATGACTGACCGAACACACGTAACATTTTTATTTACGTTTTAAAAGGCGAGGCATATGACTGACCGAACACACGTAACATTTTTATTTACGTTTTAAAAGGCGAGGCATATGACTGACCGAACACACGTAACATTTTTATTTACGTTTTAAACAAAATAAAGAATTTTAATTTGCATCTTGAAAGAATTTGCTTCTCATTTCCAAAATACCACAGAAACGTAAAATTGAACTGCATACATGAATCGTATAATTAAATAAATGAGTGAGAAACAAGATAACGAAAGTATTTCGGCACGGCTTGTAAATCTCATGAATTTTATAATTAAAATCACTTGTACGTAATGAAAGCTTATGTCCAGCAATGACCGGTTTGATAATAACGGTTATTATATTAGTCTTGCTCTTAAAAACGGTGAAGGAAAACATCGTGAGGAAACCAGACATGAGACATCTAACAACCTGCTGGGTCTGACTGCCTCGTTGGGTGCCTGGTGTTCGCAAGCACGACTGCTGAGCATATGGTCCTGGATTCGATTCCCAGGTCGGGCAAAGTGTAATTAGGTTTTCTATCTGGAATTTCTCAATAACAGCCCGGAGTTTAGATTTGTGCCCAAGTGATAGCAATAGGACGAAGCATTCCGACAACAAACCAATTCACCCGTTGCACAACATCATCGAACAATTCAATTATTCCATACATTTCACCACTCACACGTGTGCGTAGTCCCAGCGGAAAAGTGTCGAATTTCGTAATTTCAGTTTAGCAGATATTTAGTGTATGACGTCGTGTAATTGTGTATGGTAAATAAAAATTTGTGCATCCAGCCATTGAGGAGCTATTCAACAAAAACTGATTCCGCTGGGACTACGTCATCCCAGCGGCACTTTTTTTTAAAAATGGACGTAGAAGAAAAAAAAATCATTCAATAATTAGTGGGTAACGAGAGGTAAATGTGTATGTTTAAATGAAATTTGTGTGTCAATAGACTGCGGAGATAATCAAGTTGCCGCTGCGCTGACGTTTGGCTATTTGATGAAAACCATATAAAGCAGTTTAGTGTACAGTTATAATTTTTTACACACGTTGCTTTGAATTTGTGTATAAAGTGTGTGAAAACAGAATTTGGAAAAAATATACCGTTCAGAAGATATACACGTAAAAGTAAAATAAGGTTATTAGGTCCAAGTACTTAAAATAGGAAGTCTAGAGCTTAACTTATAACGTTTAATTGTTTCTTGTAAGGGTCTACAATGTCTTGCCAAGTTTCATTTATGTGCTCTTTGTAATTAATGAGCAATGGCATAATTTATACGACTGGACCACTATATTGTATGACATCCGATTGTAGGATTTTTTTATGGAAAAGAAGAATAAAAAATATGCAGATATTTAGTGTATTAATGCAACTATTCGCACGTAAAATTTCAGCTCATTACATTAAATAATTAAAGAGATATAATAAAAATACCAGAACGACCGCAATAAGTGGATAAACCGACCAAGTATGAGATGCTACGAAAAAGCGGCCGTGCAGTATATAGTGGTAAAATTCTAAATTTTCCAGTGTTGTACCATTATTGAATTGGTACAGGTAGGCACACAATTCTTGTACAAGTAACTAATAGCTTTCGTGATTAAACTAGTTAGTCACTTGTTTTTTTTCTAAACTTACGAAATGATTACAATAATAATTACATCTGTATTAACAAATGCATTTATTTGTCAGAATATTACAAAAAATTGTAACAGTAGATAATTATTATGTCCTTAATATTCTGCTGCTTCCAGCGTACAAATATTTTGATGTTACACGGTACAATTCCATTAAATAGAAATACTAATAATAATTAGTAAAAAAAAAACATTATTTTTTATTACTAAATGGGCCTGCTCTTGATCTCGATCACGCCTGATCGAAAGCGATTGACGAGATCTATGACGAATCAAAAACAACATTAACTTCAGTAGTCATTTCAAACGTCGAACGGTATAAATCTACTTTCACACTTGAGTCAATTATTACTGATCTGCGATTGTATGATATATTTGTTGCTGTAAAAGCTCGACCAAGAAGACCAACACCCGAAAATTTACTAGTAAAACCTTAGATTTACTTACCTACTAAGGCACCTATGGCTTTTACAGCGGTGGAGTTTCTTGCCGGCTCTTCTCCATAGGAAGCGACAAATTGGAACCGTGCACCTAGCTTCTGACGTTTCATAAGTGCCCATGCAGGCTTATGTGAAATAAAATATTTTGTTTTTTTTTTTTTTGACAGTAGGCAATATATTTGTTTTTATATTTAATAAAAGAACTGATTCTTCTATCAATGTTATTACTTTCTCTAATGTTGTTTTATTTTAATTTTAATTAGTCATTAACTTGTAAATACTTTTGATAGTGCAAAGTTAATGTAGTTTGTTTTATTTTCTGCTAAACTATTGTGTACACACCTGTACGAAACTATCAAACACAATACCGATAATATACTGGAAATTTTAGAACGTTACCACTATATACTGCACGGCCGCTTTTTCGTAGCATCTCATACTTGGTCGGTTTATCCACTTATTGCGGTCGTTCTGGTATTTTTATTATATCTCTTTAATTATTTAATGTAATGAGCTGAAATTTTACGTGCGAATAGTTGCATTAATACACTAAATATCTGCATATTTTTTATTCTTCTTTTCCATAAAAAAAACCTACAATCGGATGTCATACAATATAGTGGTCCAGTCGTATAAATTATGCCATTGCTCATTAATTACAAAGAGCACATAAATGAAACTTGGCAAGACATTGTAGACCCTTACAAGAAACAAATAAACGTTATAAGTTAGGCTCTAGACTTCCTATTTTAAGTACTTGGACCTAATAACCTTATTTTACTTTTACGTGTATATCTTCTGAACGGTATATTTTTTCCAAATTCTGTTTTCACACACTTTATACACAAATTCAAAGCAACGTGTGTAAAAAATTACAACTGTACACTAAACTGCTTTATATGGTTTTCATCAAATAGCCAAACGTCAGCGCAGCGGCAACTTGATTATCTCCGCAGTCTATTGACACACAAATTTCATTTAAACATACACATTTACCTCTCGTTACCCACTAATTATTGAATGAATTTTTTTTCTTCTACGTCCATTTTTTAAAAAAAGTGCCGCTGCGATGACGTAGTCCCAGCGGAATCAGTTTTTGTTGAATAGCTCCTCAATGGCTGGATGCACAAATTTTTATTTACCATACACAATTACACGACGTCATACACTAAATATCTGCTTAACTGAAATTACGAAATTCGACACTTTTCCGCTGGGACTACTACGCACACCACTCACACCATTGTCCAAGGCGACTGTTACTCAAAAATGAATAATTCAATCCAAGTGTGCGGCTTCTCTTATGTTCTAAATAGTCTCATTACAAAACTATATATACTTTGATTGGAATGCTTGTCGATCCCTCCGCGTGAACTTGGCCCACTTTTTGCACGTGGTCTATAGAGGTGGTCGGAATTTAGATTATGGTTGCGTTTTTTTCCGGTCTTGCCTATTCCCGAACCAGGATAATGTGTTAGAATGGCATCAAAATAATCAGCCTATTAAATTTAGCACTGCTGGTACACAGGGCTTCTCTTCGTAAGATGGTGTGGCCTGTAATCGTCCACGCGGGCCCAGTGCGGGTTGATAGATGTCACATGTTTTTAAAAGACTTCAAAAAGAAGGTTATCAGTTCGACATGTTTATATTTTTTATTTATTTTTTATGTATTTTCGGGCATAACTCCGTCATATATGGACGGATTTGCAAAACTTCCGTAATGATCCCATTTAAATTTCATATAGATCTGATGATGCGTTTCGGAACAGATAACGGAACTCTTCAAAAAATAACAGCAAATCTTCCGCGATTGCTGCTATCGCATAAATATGCATTGTTTTGACCCCAAGGATGATGAAATTTCAAATTGGTGTTGGGTAGGTACTATAACTAAAAAGTGAAAAAAAACTTTAATTTCGGAAAGCGGTGCCAAAAAATTTAAATACTTATCCAAAGTCACCGTCTTCCGAAATTAAAGTTATTTTTCACTTTGTAGTATTTTTCCGGAAGTTGGTTGTAATTTTTTTGGAAAAACTTTTTTTGAATTTGTTGGTCCTAAGAGATGTTGGTTTCCTCACTATGTTTTCCTTCACCATTTTGAGAGCAATGGTGATGAAATAATTTATACAAAGTGAAGCGCCTGTCTGGGTTGCGCCGTTTCCAGTGGGCCACCACTGCTTCCGCTGCTCTGTGAGAATTTAGTATCTATCCAATCTAACTACCTTATATTGTCCCACCGCAAGGCAAATTTCCACACAATTCTGTCTTTTGCTAGTGCTGGTACTGACCAGCAGTAGCAAAAGACAGAATTGTGTGGAAATTAAACTCCTACCGAATGGACTGCCATTCGGTAGGAGTTTAACTCGTCCAGCCATCTTCGTCTCAGCCTACAGCGATGGCGTCGTTCGTTTAGTGGGACCCAACCGGAGGTTCTCTCAGCCCATTTGTCATCCGACATACGGCTGCCGATGATCATAATAGACCTACATTCTCTCTGATAACATACTTATCTACACACACACACACACTCACAACTCACATTTACATAAATTATCTTAACATGTTTAATTTATGTTAATTGCCTTCTTTTTACTCACATTCTGTTAATTTATGTTATGAACTTATGAATTACAATCTTGCGCTCACAGAACACATTAAACTCTCCATTGTGGTGTTAATAACACAAGACTTCGACATACTACTTAAGACTCTGAGTTTATACAAAAAGCTAATAGCTTTACTATTATGTGCCTAAAACTTACAGGCAGATACACAGTACCCCTCATCATCATCATTTCAGCCAAGCTCCGCCTCTTTTACCATTTTTGTGCTTACCGCATCCAGCGGATTCCTGCGGCCTTCACAAAATCATCGGTCCACCTTGTAAGAAGCACGTACGTCTGATAATACGCGGTCACGACTCTAAAACCTTTCAGCCCTATCGGTCATCGGTTTTGCGAGCAATGCGCCCTGCCCAATACCACTTAAGTTTGGCAATTCTTCGTGCTATGTCGGTTGCCTTGGTTCTCATGCGGATCTCTTCATTCCTAATTCGACGACGTAGGGAAACTACGAATATAGCCCTCTCCATTGCCCTTTGGGTGACTTTTAGCTTTCTAATAAGGCCCATTGTTAGTACCCCTAGTCGAGCTCAAAGTTCCCACAATACTGTTGGTGTCAAAATACACAAGCTTGTCACTGTAATGACTAACTAAGAAGTGAATATTAACGTTGAATAGTGTTTCGGTTACCAAGATACTGGTTGTGCTTAGTTTGGAACCCGCTGTCAAAGGCTTCTTCAGATAGGCGCGAAGCTACTCTTGTAGAACAATTTCCATAAAGTTTTAATAGAAAAACGTATTTTGACAGGTCAAACAACTGTCAAAATGTATCAACGAAAGCCATTTCTTCTGTTAGTATTTTACTCAATTAGTCTGCAGAGGTGTAACGACACTTATCAGATATTTTCCTACTAGAGGTCTTCTGCAAAGTAAAGGGAAGGTATACTCTCTTCAGAAGAGGATTTCATGTAATTATGATAGAACTTCACTTTCAGGTATGTTCGTTTAATCCCTAAATAAGTTTATTAAAAAAATCTTAATAATATATTAAGTATTTTCTGTAGCCAATTCGAATGGAAGTTAATTTATTAATGGGCGAATCTAAAGCTCCAGAAATACATATTGAGCGTTGTGAATTTTATGCACTGTCTACTAGTGTAGTTTTTTCTTAACTTTATTGCATACATACATAACATACATAATCAGCCCATAATGTTCCCACTACTGGGACACAGGCCTCCTCTCTTTGAGAGGGAGAGGGCCATAATCTACCACGCAGGCCCAGTGCGGGTTGGTAGATGCCACATGTCTTCAAATTTTTCATTCTAGGATATGCCGGTTTTGTCACGATGTATTCCTACAATTGTCGTAAAAGTTTAGATTTGCCCGTCCTGTTGAAATTCGTGTAAATCGACTTATAAGTCAAGTATTTTAGTAGCTGGGTTGAATGGCTTCGATGTATCGGACGTTGGTAAGTGAACCTTCTTACGTGTCGTCACTGATGTATCCTTTAATATATTCTGGTCGCGTACTCTCATTCATGAATGTTGCACATGTTGCTGTCACTCATAATGGGTGACGTCATTTGACGATAAAAGTGAAGTTGATACCTGTTGAGTTATGGTTGTGTTTATTTAATGAATTATACGGAAGCTGACATTAGCTAAGATTTTTTTTTACTTTTTTTTTTCAAAGATATAATAATTTCGGTAGTCGGTGAAAAATACTAAAATACAAAACCGAAGCCTCTGGAAATTAAAGTAATTTTTCACTATTCGTTTTTTTCTCTAAAAAGTTTTTTTTTTTTTTTTTAGTTGTGGTTCCTACCCAGTAGGTACCATTCGTAATATACATAGAACACTGACAAGAAGTTATTATACCGTATCCCGTATAAAATAAGTGGGAAAAATACGTATTATTGAAGCTAACCAAAAAACAACCCAAGCAAAGTTGGTAACAAAAAAATATGGGTTCATCATTCATACTCCTAAAAGATACCGTATTCATTAGACAAAGAACTTTTGAAATCGATTCACAATATTGCCGGAGATATCGTGTAACACAAACACAAAAAAGAACAATCGAATTGAAAAACTTCCTCTTTTTTTAATTCGATTAAAAAGTGTCCTGTTACCATTAACAGGACACTTTTTAATCGAATTAAAAAAAGAGGAAGTTCATAATCCGGGCCCATGCCCGGCCTTTGACCTCGGGAACAAGCGTGCCCAGAGATGCATGTTCACTCTTGCTTTGAAGGCAGACGGGTCAAATGTGAAAGGGAACACAGACGCTGACAGAGAATTCCACACTTTGTGCGCATAAAAGCGCTAAGCACGACTGGTCGGGATAGCAACATCACTCCATTTTTGAATAAGGGTAGTTTGACGAGAATGTCAGCACGCAGAAAGCTTCATCTGGCTACCTACTCTTTAACACGATTCTCACGAAGAAAATTTGTCTTGATCGCGCTATATTAACAAGATTAAAACTAGAGCATCAGCGTTGCTTCAAATTCGCTGCCTCCCGTTGCTGGAACGACTTGCCTCCTCCTTTTCGTGCTATAAAGACAGTTGGCACATTCAGAACCAAATTTAAACAGCACTTACTACAGCTTCAAAAAGATACCTCACTTTGAACCTGATTGAACTTACCCTTGATCTGCACGCAGCTGGCAATGGTGGTGAGCGATTGTACAGGCATAGCTGCATTGGTTTTGCACTTTGTTTTTATTTCTTTCTTTCTTCTTTGTTTTTTTGTTCGTTGTTTGTCATTTTTGGTAAATCGGAATTATCACACCTCTCAAAACCTTAACTCTTTTTTCTCTAATTACCGTAAATTGTCTGTATTACATGACGGCCATAACAATATACATTCGATGTGATTTTCTTTTTGCTTTTGCCATAATTATGTCGGCGCCATTTAAAGTACTCTGTGGTCGGCGCCTGCGTCTCATTACTTGACAAAGCGATGCCATAGTGTCACAGACACTAAAGGCAAGTAATAGATGTTACGTGCGGTGCAGACACGCGTTTTACAAAAAATACTTTTCACGTACAATTTTTTTTGGGTATTTTACACATCATTATCTTAATTTGCACAAACGCATAAAGAAAAGTACTTAATAATTAAAACTACGACAACATAAATACAAAAACAAAAGGATTAATAAATTAATAAATTTATTAATAAAATCATTATCTTATTTTTATTTATTATTATATTTCTGTATCTGTCCGTGACATCACAGTGGGCCCTATCAGAATACCAGCGCTGCGACACCTTTAAATGTCGCAGCATCATGCTGAGATATGGGGCCTTTTTTTTTTGGCCTCGTACAGAATTTTGTTTTTAATTTGTTTTTACTTTTTATATTATTTTTAATTTTTTGTCAAGCATATTGTGTAGTTAAGTTTGTGATATTCCTGTGCTAGTCTAATAAATACTTTTTCTTTCTTTCTTCTTTATATCAACCAACATAATATATGTATTTACATATACTGCAATGGTCAATTCTTTACATTCACAATCATATATTTATAAAACCAAATTATACAATTGCGTATGTAATAAAAAATAGCTTTATTGGTGTTCCAAATTATAGTAAGTAATACCAACAATTTTTCAAAATCTACGCAGTACCTACACAGTGTCAAGGAATCAAACCCCACAGAAGCTCTCAAAATAATATTAATGTACAGATATACAAGTGGACTTATTTTGCTCCCACAATTACGCGTCGGCCTCCCCTAGACGGGTCGCATGGCAACACCCAGACTTATCTGTTTTTTGTGAAATAAATTAATTGATCCCCCTCGGTACTTCCAACGCACGATATGTTATGACGGTACGTCAGTTCTGTTGCTGGATGGTTCACAAGGATTTTAAGCTTACACAAAAAGCCTGCACGTGGCATTCTTCGGAGTCCGGAGCTCGTATAGGCAAACATTCGATACGGCACGATATTAATATATTGCATAAACGCAATAAACTCAAAAATAAATATTTGCATAAGCAAATATTTATTTTTGAGTTTATTGCGTTTCCATAAGGAAATAATAATAATTCCTTGGAGCAACTTGGGAATGAATGTATGAGATTCTTATCTTTTCAGAACAAATGAATCGAGCACTTTGGGAATAAGCCAACGTTCCGAACATAAGTATCTGATGGAAGTGTAAATGAAGGGTTACATAATTACTCATTAAAAGGAATTACTTTAAATCCAACTATTGTTTGAATTACCTACTTTACAAAAAAAATACAAACATTTTAAGGCGATTTCAAATTTGAATTTCGGGTAAAATTAATCACATTATTATGGCTTATTAATCGATTCATGCGAATCGACACCTTTAATTTTTTGCTATGAAAATATGGGAAAAGGTCACCGAAAGTTCATGCAACCAACTGCATAAAATTCACAAGGGGACTATGCCTAGTACGTATTTCTGGAGTTGGTGATTCGCCTTCAAATAAATTAACTTAAAACGAGCCGCTTATAGTTTTTTTTTTCGAATTTCGATTTTCTAGATTCGTGCGTAACGACTATTAAGTCTTCCAAATGTCCTCCATCCATCTTCCATCTGATAGAAGTATAAACAAAGGATTACGCAATTCTTCACTAAAGGGAATTAATTTATATCCCACCATATTTTGCTACTACTGTTTGAATTACTTTAAATTAAATGCTAATTGATATAATTCATCGACGAAATGTGAAACATTTTTAAGTTGATTTAAAATTAGAATTTAATCAAAATAATAGGCGATCCGAATTTACACTTTTATATCTACGAGTATAGGCGACTCGTACTTGTTTCTGGAGTACTCAATTCTCCAACAAATAAAATATTGGCTTAGTGCGAGTCACCTTTAAAAAATAGTTTTTTTTTTTTTGCATATTGCACTACAAATTTGTATCCACAGGTACATTAACTAATCCATTCGTTTTAAATTTTTTTTGAGGGTGGGAAATCATCAAATAACTTCTCCCGCTCTGGGTGGAGCAGGAGGGCGTGTCAGACTTTTACTGACTAAAACCCACCCGTGTTTCCTCATTTGCCTGTGTGCCAGGAGCCACGGTATCTCTTTCGAACAACCCGCAGCCCTGGCAGGCATCAGCCCTTGCGGTCCCCACCAGTTGCTGCTGACTTTTCTTTGAGGCACGCGTGGAACACAACGCGCCATCGACCCGGGCTTGGTCCTTACCCGACAGCAAGCTACCCATTACTCGCCGTCCGCAAGCCCGCGCCTACGGTGACCGGGAATCAGCCTGGGATTCCCGACGCCCAGGGCGTCTCCTGCGGTGACAAGGGCTGTGAGGGCGCATATACTACCTCTCTTTTACGTGCGCCGCCTCCCTCTTCGCGAGCATTACTGCTTCGCAGAAGGTGACGGCTACCTATGCACTCTCGCTCCGTACCATGGTCTGGACCGGGGCCGGACGCGAGAGATCGCCGCCGCCGATTGCCTCCACGAGAATACGGCGGTGCTCCACCCAAGCCGGGCAAACCTCCACCGTATGTGCCACCGAGTCCTCAGGGCGATCTACGCAGTGAAAACACCCGGGCGTTTCCTCCCGCCTTATTCAAAACAGGAACCTCCCGAAACAACCGTGTCCGGTGAGGACCTGCGTCAGGCGGACGGTGAGGACGCCGTGGCGCTTCTCAATCCACTTCTCAAAGATGTAATTTAGCGTATAAATTACAATAAAACAAGAAAGAGCTATAAGTCAATGATTATTATCTTACTTTTGACTAAGCTGCATTTATTTGCATTACGTCACTAAGCGCAATTCGCCACTGATTCCGAAACAGGTTGTCACATCAATAATAGCCGTGGAAGACAAACATGTTTTAAAACAAGTAAGGCTACATGTACGTAATCAAATAACACAAACATGTAAAACAATGGGATGCTCAGCTATCTAAGAGAAAGCCAGTAATTGCGTTAATTTCGGCGGGCGGTCGTGAACTAGAGGGGCCAGTAAATATTAACGAAAATGAAGCATTTTTTTAAAAAACGTTGCTTAACGTTAAGTAATGATTAACGACTGTTTAACTATACATTTTTGAAGTTTAGGTGGAAGGTGCGGATAACAATACCTGCAGAAACTGTTATTACAAACTATTAAAAGTATTAATAAAGAACTAAAAGGGAACACCAATATATTTATCAATAGGCGCCGACAAAGATCTTCGTGCACATTAATAAGAAAACATTACGGAAATAATTAAACAATTAATTCTATTACTAGGCTCAATCAATAAACAAATACCAAAAATTCCCGAGTTGCTGTGAACATCTGGATACTTTCTAAAATGCTCAGGTACTATATAAATGGTAGGCGCCAAATTTTTCCCAAGATCTTAATTATCACGTATATATAATTTAACTTGTCGAGGACCGATGACAATTCAATAATTAAAAAAAAAAAAATGAGAAAAAAAAATCACGTTTTTGTAGTTAGCAGAACTAAAAAATAGAAAATAAATAATAGTTTAAAAAACTAAAAAACACGCTTTAAAAACCAAACTAAAAAAGGAGAAAATAATTTAATTCAATTTAAAAGCGTGGGGTGCTTGACATATTGATTATAAAAATACCTCAAAAAGCAGCCCACGCTTTTTAATTGAATTAAATTATTTTCTCCTTTTTAGTTTGGTTTTTAAAGCGTGTTTTTTAGTTTTTTAAACTATTATTTTTGGTAGGTATGGCGTCATTACCATCTGCCAATGTCAAATCAGGGAAAATTTTATTATTGTTTGGTTTTCGTTTGTGTTTCATTCACCGGGCGAGAACGTTTTGTGTTGTGAATTTTAAAGAACTGATTATCTGATTACTTACGAATATTAGTTTTCAACGTGTTTATATAAACTTTTTTGTCGTTTAATATCAACTGTTTTTAGATGTGGCTACACGAAGGTTTTATCGATATGATATCGATAAGACGATTTGGAGATGCTTCGCCCTACGGATACGTAAATCTGTCATTTGCTAATGGACGCTTAAATTATTTCTCTGAGATGTACCATTGATTAACGGATTTAATGCTAATTAGTTAAGTACTCATTAGGACTAATTTAATGTGCCTTTCTGAGTGTGGCTGTAAGTCTCTTAACTTTATGCAACGTTAATAAGATACATTCCTAAATCTGCAGCGTGTATCGGAAAGGGGTGCTCAAACGACATTGGGCATCCTACTATGGGAGAAATGGCTAACACAAACCAAAGTCTAGGGTTATTGTGTAAATAGGGTCAAATTTCATTAGCTGCCAATACTTTACCCACGTGTTGGGTATCGATATTGAAAATTCAAGGAACAAAAAGAAAATATAAAACTTTTTCCAAAATAAAAGCAACCGACTTCCGGAAAAACACTTCAAAGTAAAAAATAACTTTAATTTCGGAATTCGGTGACTTTGGATATGTATTTAAATTTTTTATCAGTGAGCTGTGATTTGAGAAAATCTGTTTAGCAGTTTAAAGATTTTCAGTTCTTTTCTGGTTCATGAAAAGATGAAATGGATTTGAGCATCTTCCACGGGTCTGATCGAGTCAAAATTTACTATTCTATTATTTCAATTTTATTAGAAGAACAAAGTAACCTTGAGGTTGAAGTTGCAGCATCACCAGGAATTTGCAGGACACCCAACTACCTCACCAACATACAGCAGAATTGTGAACAGTATTGTGTTGGGGCTCATTGGAAAACTTTCAATGAATAGGTCGGGAGACGGTAATATAAACGCCAAACAGACGAGGCCCAAAAATTATGAATGTATGCTGTTGTAGCAAAGGATAACATTTTTATTAGCCGTCCCCCGACGTGGCGATGATTTGATAAAAATATTACCTACAATTTGACTATAATAGAGAATGTTCTCAGCTATTATTTAAAAAAATATGTTTAGCCGTTTGAAGATTATCAGGTCTTTTCCGTTTGATGAAGGAATTTGAGCATTTTCCACAGGACTGATCGAGTCGAAATTCGGTTATCTATTACTTCAATGATATTAGAAGAATAAAGTAACCTAAAACTGATGCTGCAGCATCACCTGGCCTTTTTTTTCATTTGGAGTTTTTATTAGACCCGGGGTATTTTTTATTAGACCCGGGGTATTTTTTATTAGACCCGGGGTATTTTTAATGTAACTTTTTTATCCTCTTTTAATCTTGTTTCTAAATAATAAAAAACAATGTTCAACGCGGTTATAGAACATGCTGGTTTCCTCCCAATATTTTCCTTCATCATTTTGAGAGCAGTGGTAATGAAATAATTTACACGAAGTAAAGGTTTCAAGGTTGTCAAGGTTTGAACCCATGACCACAAACTCGCATTTGTTTATTTCTCGGATTCAATGTGCTGTATCGATGAAATAGAATATATATAGTGCCAACGCATACATTATTAGATGAGCGTCGAGACTAGGTGAAAGTTCACTACAGACTCACTTTCCTGCATGTTAGTACAGTTATCTGTTACGCAGCCATCTCGGAAACTAAGCCTAAATATAATATTTTATGGCGTCGACCAGCCATCTAAGGAAACAAAACATTCAATGTGTCCATGACTGGGAACAAATAACCAACTCGCATAAATTTCTCCGGTAAATATAGCATATGGAGATTTAGAGATTCACTGTTGTTGTGGTATGTAGGTATGTACCGTCAGGGAAATGATTTGGTAAGCAAATTTATTTATTTATCAAAGGTATACCAACAGCTACTGTTTTTAATATATGATATGTATTCAGTAATAGCTTTGGACTTACACAGTCGCCAACTATAAGTTAATACACAATAATATCTAATAAGACTAAAGACACTAGAATTTAAAGACAGTATTATTAATGGCAAACTACTTCTTGAACTTAAGATCAACCACAAAAATTGGAACTAAAACTTACAAAACGAACAATACTTATTGCAATTTTACCCACTAACTAAAAAATAAACAATACGCATTGAAATAAAATAAAAATGAGATCACAATGTAAAGTCTTCTAAAATAGAGGATAAAAACGTAAAAGTGCCCAAAATATATTAACCAGACATATTACCAGATTGTGTTTTTCGGTACTTTTAATGGAATCATGGTGTAAGTCGACATCTAGTACTAATGTTATCAAAGAATTCATCTCTGTACTGATTCTGTCTAGTGGTGAGTCACCCCAATATTTGTTTTTGATGCTTGAGTGTGGATATTGTACAAATTGACTACCCACCGGAATTGACCGTTTCTTGTTGGCAGTTGGAAAATATATAATCACAGTTGAAGTAGGGTGTCAATTTGAGTACGACGCAACGCGTTTGCTTTTTGTGCCATATTTAGGGTCGCCATCGTGTAAGTGTCTTTTCGCACGCTGTTGAAGAAAGAATCCGAGATTTCTTAGGTTTAAAGATTTTATTCCCAAATAAGACACAAAGTTATGATCACAAACTCATTTGTGGGCGAATAAAACTCCAGAAACACACAACAAAAGTTCGATTATCTCCTATTACCTAGTAGTGTTCCGTGTGGTGCTGGACGTAAAAGAATAGCACCATCTCATTCCTTCCCGTGGGTGGCGTAGAAGGCGACTAAGGGACTTACTAGAGAATGGGCAGCAGCGTTATTACACGAATCTGTGAAACCGAACTATAAAAAGTTTAATAATAAACACAACATACAAAAAAATACTTCAATTTCGATGTCGGTGGCATAAAAACGAAAATACAAAACCAACGTCCGAAATCCAATTTATTCTTCGTAGAGTATTTTTTTGATATAGGTTGTTGGTAGGTACCTACTCTACGCAAATTCCTAGTTTGAAGGTTTTGATATGTTAAGTTTTGTCTGGTAGACACTCAAATTTCGATCACATTACTCAAACATGAGCACTACCAAACTCATTGCGGCTTAAATTGTATCGACATGAAGTTGGAATTAACCAGCTAAAAATTATAATCAGACAGGACACAAATACAACTGATAGAGGGCGTAAAATGACTACATATCGCACCTTTAAAGAAAAACCGTTACTAAACGAAATTTTTCGAAAATTGTGTTACAAATGCCATCTTCCTTAAAATTACGTAAACTATACGATAAATATAACACATTCATAAAAAAAACCACTGTATGAGGTAGGTAGGCTCTAATTTTGACAATTACAAAACTAAATAAGATTTTGTTGCTAAATGCAATAACGTGTTTAAACTAATTGTGATGTATTTTGTTTTTTCGTTTAGTAATGGTTTATCTTTAAAGGTGCGATATTGGAAAATTTGTTAGTCAAATCAAGTCAATGTAAATTGAGACGTTCCAATGTAACTAGTGGCGATGAGTAAGCTACATTGTGGACACGAAAGAGCCAGGAAGGGCCTCCGTTGTGAATAGTGTTTCTATATAGAAAGGCGGAACGATCGATGACACTATGCAAGATTAGTTTGCAACCTATAGAAAGGTCAGGAGTAGCAGTATGATGCAACAGCTTAAATTGTTTGCCATATGTCAGCTAACACACGACATTAGGTACAGTCACGGACTTTAATTGATAAGCCACTTGACACAGTTCCTATTTTAGCCGTGTAATGCAAATCGGGTGTAGTCGGTTGTACTCGTACATGTCCAGAGTGACGACCCAAAGTCAACCAATTGCAGGGCTAGCAACCGTAACCTAGCAACCATTGTTTTAGCGTAGCGATGGTAACGTTATGAGTAGTCATTTCGACATCGGAAAAACTCGCACCCACGATTTTATCCGAACGCGTAGCGTCCAAGAGATGTTCATGACAAATATGATAACTGTTGCTTATAAACATAAATAGTTACGGCTACGATTCACCAAAATTCGAAATTATCGTCTCTGACATTTCAACTGTCACTGTCTTTGGATAGGTTTTCAGAAATAACGAGTATTTAATGAGCTTTTTTCAAAGGAGGTCAGTATCAAATAGATTGAATAAACTTATGCAACAGTGTATTGATTTATCATTGACAATTTATTAGTCAACCTCTATGGATAAGACTATTTCCGATTATAAGTAATTTGTCTATACGAGCATGCGGTTTAAGTTCGTGTTTAATCGTGTAATCTCGTGAATGTATAAAACTGCAAAATTGGAAAGTTTAATAGTGGCTTATCAATGAAAGTCCGGGACTGTACCTATACCAAAAACTGTTCTTTGAGAATACTCGAAACTATGCAATGATACAAATATATACGTTTTTATTACAATGGATTAAAACGACACGATAAAGATGATGAAGAAATGCTTCTTTTGAGATCTTTCAAATCAAAATTTAGAATTAAATATTAATCCTTGCTTTTTTTTAGAATTAAATAATTAATTTATAATCTCTAAATAAATGAATTAGAATAGTAGTAGCCTAAGGAACGGCTGTGCTGAGTTTTAAGAGTTGGTCATAAGTTCGAACCCAAGCACTACTTTACTTTGTGTAATTTATTTCAGCAACACTGCTCTTAAAAACTCTACAAAGTGAAAAATAACCTTAACTTCGGACGTTGGTAGCAAACAATTGTAATTGATCTTAAGACACCGGTGACTTCCGAAATGAATGTTATTTTTCACTTTGTAGTGTTTTTTTTTTTAAATCGATTCTTTTTAATTGTAAAAAAAATAGTCTGTTAACTTTAAATTATAGTTTTTGAAGACTATACTCCTGTTGCACTGCCTTATCACTTACTAACTCTAAATATTTATCAGTTAGTGTATAACAAGGGAACAGTAAGTAGGTACCAGCAGCTGTCATTATATTCGACAAGATACCCTCATTTGACCTGTAGGTACATTGTTGTGACTACCGAACACAAACGCAACATTGTCATAGTGCGTGGCAGTGATTTTTATCTTGAAGAGTTAACACGCAGCTATGTTGACGTGACATGCATCATGTTTAGGGTTGCTTCAGCTGTTACCATCATTGACTTGCTTCACCGGTGGTTTTATCCATGTCAAATTTTCTAGGACGAAAGGTTCCCTAATGTCCAGTGTCTCTAGATCTGTATTTTTTTTGCCACGGACTTACGTGTTTTTTCGGAAGTCGGTTGTTTTTTTTTTACTTTTTAGTTAAGGTACCTACCCCACACCAATTCGTATACTACTACTTCCTATGTAAACAACAGAGACATTCTAGTCACAATAATTGTATTTTTTTTAAATTGTGTATCACAAAGTGGATTAAATACGTACTATCTAAGCTAAGGCAAAAACTACCAAAGCAAAGTTACTAAAAAGAAATGGGACGGGCCCCGGCACTTCCTATTCAATAAAAACAAAGAATGTTCAATATCGATCCACATATGGCCGGAGATTACGATGGACATACATTAAAAAAAAAAGATACATACAGGCGACCAAGAGACCTCCTTATTTTGCAGTCCAGATTACAAATCAGCGCCACTTGTCACGGTTATAATTGTAAAAAAAACCGTTTTAATCCAATTTTTATTTTTATTTTTATAAAACCGGTTTAATATATGTTTAAAACCACGACCACGTGGATGGATTACATATTACCTGAAAAAGGCTAGGTAATTGAATTAATTTGCATACTTTTTAGGATTAGACAGACTGAAAACAATTTTGTGAAACTTAATAATATACATTAATACAAATATGTTGTAGCTAACCTTCAACAAAAATATAGTCTCATTAAGTTTTCACTTAGCCACTGCCAATTTATAGAATGTACCTATGCAGGAAAAGTTTTTATTCAGTGCGCAAACTTTAACCATGAATTCAGCATACCTTTCTAGAACTCCAGTGAAGAAATTTTTGGTCGGTTTTACAAAAATAATCTGCTGTTTCATAGAAATGTGCAATACCTACGCGGTCAAAATGTATGGAACAGCTGTTTTTTTTTGTATAACCAACAAAAACTTTCTGCGCTGGGGTATCTAGAACGATATGCTGAATTCACGTTTACAGTTAGCGCACTGGATAAAAACTTTACCCGTATAAGTACATTTTATTTTAATTACCCTAAATCAAAGCCGAAAGTAGTATATATCACGGAGTAGGTGTGGTCTAGGTCAGTTCATGTGAAGCCTTAGTGCATTCTAAATAAAAAATAATAAAAAATATTAAACCGCTAAAGTGTCGTTTAAAATCCGTTTCGTTTCAATAGTCACGGTACTACAACATGCTAATCCCACTGATATATCTAGTCATCGTTTCCCGGAAAACACTTAAGCAGGTGCTGGCTATATTTACACCTAACACTCACATGACCAGCAGTAACCAAAGTCTATTACACAATTACATTATGCACTCGTCAGTTTCCCCGACGCTGTTTGCAAACACATTACCCGGTTGTGGTCAGTTGCAGTGGGGTAAACGACACGATCGTGGATTTAATTAGAATTGTTTTCGAGCCTAGAAGTCGGAAATGAGGGGAAGGGAAAGTAAATGCAATGTGTCACATGGGGCAAGCTATCGGTTTTTTGAGGGTGGAAAATCATCTGGGTGGAGCGGGAGAGCGTGTCAGACTTTTACCGACTAAAACCCACCCGTGTTCCCTCAGTTGCTTGTGCCAGGAGCCGCGGTATCTCTTTCGAACAACCCACACCCCTGGCAGGCATCGGCCCTTGCGTACCCCACCAGTTGGTGCTGACATCTCTTTGAGGCGCGCGTGGAACACAACACGCCGTCGACCCGGGCTTGGTCCTTACCGGACAACAAGCTACCCATTACTCGCCGTCCGCAAGCTCGCGCCTACGGTGGCCGGGAATCAGCCTGGGATTCCCGACGCCCAGGGCGTCTCCCGCGGCGACTACGGCCGTGAGGGCGCATATACCGCCTCTCCCTCATGTGCGCCGCCTCCCTTTTCGCGAGCATTACTGCTTCGCAGAAGAAGATGACGGCTACCTATGCACTCTCGCTCCGTACCATGGCCTGGACCAGGGCCGGACGCGAGAGATCGTCGCCGCCGCTCGCCTCCACGAGGACACGGCGGTGTTCCGCCCAAGCCAGGCGAGTTATAAACTATATGTGTGCCAAATTTTGTCCAAATCCCTTCAGCTGTTTCTGCGTGATTGAGTAACAAACATCCGAACATCCAAACTTTCACATTTGTAATATTAGTAGGATCAGACCATAAGAAAGTGCTACGGAATTGTGTAACAGTGCAAAATGACACTATTCTATAGTTATAACGAAATATACCACGTAAAATATTAAGTTAGAGTTAAATTGTCTAATAAGCTAGACTGTAATAAATTACAAAGAACTTTAGCTCTTATTAATACCGAAAAAAAAACCTGTCGGTCCCGGCTGTCCTTCGTGGATCTCTGACAGTTGTTACGGGTCGTCAGAATCCCGAAAGTTTGACGACCAGTCTTACCAAGAGGTATCGTGTTACCCAGTAAGTAGGTTGCGGAGGTCAAATAGGCAGTCGCTCCATGTAAAATACTGGTATTCCGCTGCATCCCTTTAGACTGGAGGCCGATCCCAACAGAATTGGGAAACTGCCAGACAGATGTCGATAATAAAGGAAAAAAAACTTAATTCGTCCAAAACTGGAATCGGTTACAAAGTTTCCGTTGTCGCTTAGACCTTGACAGACAATGTCATTGACCTAATCTGTCATTCCACTCACAATTCCAAGATGATAAATTACACCATCAATATAAATGTATATTTCATTACGAATTATGTAAACTATCACTTAATACCTCCATCAATTTGTCCTAAGCGCCGTAACGGCTTAATGTAGCTAAGCGAAGGTTGGAAGTTCACCGCCCACAATATTTATGGTGACATGTTGGTTGTGGTCCCACATTTGAATAAAGTACCACTTTCTGTGGGCGTCTGTGGGCTTTTGATCGGAATGGCTACCGTTTTTGATCGATATGTCGACATATCGAATGATAATGGAGGCCTGTGGGGCTATGTCCAGCAGTGGACGTAATTGTGAATGATTTTGGAAAAGTCGTGGTCCACCAATCTGCTTAGCCATTTCTTTTCTAGCTGGATACAGCTGTATACCAGAATTTTACAGTTTTCAATCTAAAATGAAATCTAGTACCTATATCAAAGTAATTTAAATAAAAAATTAGTTCAAAAACTAAAACACAGTTACTGAAAAATCACGCTCTAAATTAAACAAGAAAATAGTCTCATCGGAAATCCGTGGTCGTATGCCACCTACTCTAACAAAACAATACATTCTAACAGTAGTAAGTGATCATATGCGTTAGAACAAAACTACATACACCCTTCTGTAAATTGGTTAAAAAAAACACGTCAAAATTAGATTATGTTTTAAACTCGACGAGTCGGTGTTTCCTGACTGACTGCTCTGAGAAGAAAACCCGGAAAGATAGGCATCTGTCTTCCACAACCCAGTTACTAGGTAACTATACTAGGTAAGACTGGTTGCACCCGTTACTCGCCGTCCGCAAGCCGCGATTTATAATATTAGTTAGTACATAATAACAACATAATTACTGTCAAGTAATAATGGTTTCTATTTTGATTCATTTAAATGGTGTAGTACCGTTTTAATTAACTATCAATAAATAAATAGGTAAGGTAATACAGGGCGTTTCTTGGTTTTATGTTATTTTTGCAAAAATTACGCGTTTTGTGTTCCTAAATACGCAAAATTTTAGTCCACCATTTCCGTAAAATTTTAAAATTGAGGCTTAATACTATCTTAGAGATACTTTTTTTTACAGAGTTCGAGATTATGTTTGAAATATTTTGAAAGAAAGTGATTACTAGGAAATATTAGGTCTTTACCTATGAAATTGCCGTTTTGCAGTACTGGCCATTTCAAATCAAAATAATTTTTGTTTGGGTAAGAATTCTAATTTCAAATTAATTTTATTTTAAAAACATGGATTTTTTTTTTCCAAAAGTAGTCATTTGTTTATTGATTAGTGTTACATTTTCATCGCATTTCAATCTTTTTCGTCATCATGGATACGTTAAAAATTCGAGTAATTATGGAATATGAGTACCGTCGTGGCAGCAACGCGGCACAAGCGGCACGCAACATCAACGACGTTTACGGAGCTAACACTACAAACCAACGCACCACCTGTTATTGGTTTGCTCGCTTCCGTTCTGGAAATTTCGACCTGAAAAATGAACCTCGCGGTCGTCCGAAGACTTTGGTCGACAATGACGAATTAAAGGCGATTGTGGAAGCTGATGATACACAATCTACGGCTGAATTAGCAGCAGCTTTCGACGTTAGCGTCAAAACAATATTGGTCCATTTGCGTCAAATTGGCAAGGTAAAAAAGCTTGACAAATGGGTGCCCCACGAACTCAATGATCGTCAGCGCGAAGTACGCGTCGAGACGTGCCTTGCACTGCTCAACAGACACACAAACGAAGGAATTTTGAACCGCATTGTTACCTGCGATGAAAAATGGATTCTGTTTGATAACCGCAAGCGCTCAGCAAGTTGGTTGGATCCTGGTTCAGCACCTAAACAATGCCCTAAACGAAAACTTACCCCTAGAAAAGTGATGGTCACTGTTTGGTGGTCTAGCGCCGGTGTGATTCATCACAGCTTCTTACCAAACGGGGTGAGCATTACTGCAGATGTGTACTGTGAAGAACTGAACACAATGATGGAGAAGCTGGCACATCTCCAACCAGCATTGGTCAATCGCTCGTCTCCGCTGCTCCTGCACGACAACGCGCGACCTCATACTGCACAGCAGACGGTCTCCAAGTTGCAAGAACTGGGGTTGGAAGCTCTCCGTCATCCGCCCTACTCACCAGACCTTGCGCCTACAGACTACTACTTTTTCCAGAATTTGGATAACTTCTTGGCGGGAAAAAAATTCAATACCCGAGAGGCAGTACAAAATGCCTTTGAAGAATTTGTTGCCTCCCGTCCAGCTGATTTCTTTAAGAAGGGCATCAATAAACTGCCACTGCGATGGCAAAGATGCATTGATTGCATGGGTGATTACTTCGATTAATACAAATAAAAAATACATGAAAAAAATTCGTTTAAATTTTTTCATACAAAACGGCAATTTCATAGGTAAAGACCTATTATTTACCTGCGTATCACTTTCTTTCAAAATCACTTGTGTAGTTTTAGGTAGTACTTTCGCTTTCCATGTAAAATACTTGAAAAAAAAACTAATAAACCGACAAAGTGAAATAAAACCAAACTCATAAATGAACACGAAATGGAATGAATGAACGCTATGTCAAATTTATTGTAGGCCATATCATTACGCCCTGAACAATTAACATAGCGGTTCCCAGTCGCGATCGTCACGCCATCTAGAATAACCTTAGCCCGACCTTCCCCATTAAAGTTGAAAAAATCATAGATACTAACTTTTCTTTTACAACTATTGTCTACATTTCTCATTTCGATGGTCTGCTGGTAGAAATTTCTTAAGTACGCCGTTTCTTTGTACTCACAAATTATGTCGTATCTCTATGTCTACGGTGTACACAAAAATAAATAAAATAAAGAGGTCATTATGTTGTAGCCTCCCACTCTAATACAATATGATCGCATCGCTCACGCTTTTACCTTAAAAGGGTGAGCAGATGTCGAACTGTGTTATTAGGGGACATAAAATAGTAATGAAAAAAGTCATACATCATGTATCCAAGTAAAAGGGTTTTGCTGTGATTAGATGGGCCAAGGTGAAAACATTGGCGAGATCAGTTAGAAGTTGTATTTCCAATGAGTAGATAATAAATTCATAGGTACTATTAGCAGATTCAGGAAGAATTTTCTTCTATCAAGCCATGTGAGCAAAAGGATATCCCAACGACAAAAATAAAACAATAACAAACTTTCATTGCACATTTAAACGCCTTCATTTTCATCATCATTCTCCTCTCTTATCCCAATTTATTTGGTGTCGGCGCAACTTGTCTTTTTCTACCACAATTCTCTATCACTCGTCATCTCCGTAGTCACACCCTTTCTAACCATATCATCATTCACACAGTCCATCCATCGTTTGTTTGGTCTCCCCCTACTCTTATAGCCATCGACATTCATACTCAAAACTTTCTTCACGTCGTTTTCCTCATTCCTCTGCATCATATGCCCATACCATGATAACCGATTTCCACACAACTTTTCAGCTATCGGTACCCCTTTCAGGCTTCCTGTTATGTACTCATTACTTATTCTATCCATCCGTGTAACACCACACATCCCTATTAACATTTTCATCTCAGCTGCATGCAATTGCTTTTCATTCATCCCTTTTGTGGCCCAACATTCTAGCTCATAGAAGACGACAGATCTTACCATGGTCTTATATATTTTCCCCTTGAGTTTAAGGGGAATGTGGGCGTCGCAGATTGTTCCCGTGACCTGCCGCCATTTCATCCATTCGGTGTTAATTCTGTGCTTTACCATCCGATCTACGAATACTTCACCATTTAAACGCCTTATGAGACGAAAATTCATAAATCCAAGAGCAATGGTGGCCCAGTGTTATCGGCCTCGACTTAAGAATTTGTGTTACTTTTTGTAAAGGATTTCATCACCACTGCTCTCAAAACGGTAAGGAAAACATCGTGGGGAAACCGGCATATAATAGAAACTAACATTCGAAACCAAGCTACATCTACCAAACCGCACGGGGCCTGCTTGCTAGATTATGACCTACTCCTTCTCGAAGACAGGACGTATGAGTTTCAGCAATGGAAACGTTAAAGGCTAAATTGTTATTAAAGAACTTTGTGTTTCATGGTTCTAGACTTAGCGGTTTAACTAAAGATTTTCATAAAGTCGATCTTTTGCCAATAGTGATGCCCGTTTTCACCGACATCCCCTAAGTTTATGGGACCTGTTAAAAGGTGGTTTCTGTTTCACCAATAGTAAGGGGTCAGTTAAACGCTAAAAGGTCCCCTAAATTTAGGTGAGCGAAATGTGGGCCCATAAACTCGGCATTTACGTATGTGATCTCTCAAGCAACGAACATGGATAGTAATATATTAGAATTTGTTAAACAATTTAAAACTGTTTCTACTATATTCGACGTAAATAACAGCCATAGACCAAAAATATATCGGAAACGACCAAACTAGTTCGAAATTTTTGATGAAACTGCCTAGGCTATCCACAACTATATTGGGTCAGCTTCCAGTTTAACCGGATGCAGCTGAATACCAGTATTTTACATGGAGCGACTGCCTATCTGACCTCGACAACCCAGTAACTGGGTAATACGATACCCCTTGGTAAGACTGGTTGTCACTTTCGGGCTTCTGACGACCCGTAACGACTATCAAAGATCCACAAAGGACAGTCGATAGTTTGCATGTACCATGTGCCTAGTTAACGTAAATAGTGTAGTTAATTTCATTCAAAAATCTGATGAATCTAAATAGTCATGCAGTGGGGTTAAATGATCTAACAGTGTTGTATTTATTATTATAATTCTGTAGTTCTACCCTAAGTGTCAAAAATAGAGAAAAATTAGTCGTCATGCTTGACTTATTTGACTTTTCTGTCGATTGAAAAATATAAACATTTTCTTCTCTTCAGTTTTAACATCGTCGTGCCTAAGACGATATAAATATTTCTACAGTCGGAGATATAGATTATATAAATCTTCAGTGTTGTATTTATTGGAAAAGATTAAACATAACTTAGAATTTCCTGATAACAGGTGAGTACTTAACTTATTAAGTAGTAGCCCATAAAATAAAAATTTACTGGTAACCTAACGTAAAATTGGTAAAAAAATACCATACAATGCACATTCACTATATTATCAAACAAACAATCTTAACTAGTTAAGGGGAATCTAGTCGCGGGCTCGAACTCACGGGTGAGCCTGGCTAAAAAGCACGCTGTCTCACCAGGCATCGTGTCCGACAAAGGTAGTATCAGTGATGAGCAGTTAGACGCTAGGCTACACGCACGTTATTGAGTGAGATGTAAAATCATTTATAGTAAAACAGGCGCGTAATAAATTAAGAAAAGTTCTTCGGAAGATCGAGTTTTATAAAAAACCCACTGCATAAATCAATTACCAATAAAGTTTATTGAACTTTTCGATATTTGAGCTTTGTCAGTACTGACTTACGTTTGAAGGTTTTACACTTCTTTTATTACTTATACACGCCCAACATTAGGTTAAATTTGCAAGAAAAACTAATCTTTGTTGGCTCATAACTTTTTAATGGCTTTTTATTTTAGTACTAGCTTCCACCCGCGGCTTCGCCCGCGTGGAAGTCGGAAATTATCCCGCGGGAACGTACTACCGGAATAAAAATATCCTATGTATTAATCTAGGTCATAATCTATCTGTGTGCCAAATTTCATCCAAATCCATTCAGTAGTTTTTACGTGAAAGAGTAACAAACATCCATCCATCCATCCATACTTACAAACTTTATAATATTAGTAGGATTCTATTTCCGCACAGATAATATTAATAATAAGACAAAACTATACCATGTTTAATTTTTGATGTACATTGTCAAACAGTGGAGTAATACACTCCCGTAGTTTTTGACTAAAATACGACGGAAATATTTTTGAGTAGATTAACCTTAATAAACTCTTTGCAAATGCCAACAATCAAACAACTCTCACGTCACGACATCACAAAAGAAAGAAGTGTCAAATACAAATAAGACCACAGATAACACGCGACGTTTCGTTATGTGTACACCGAGTAAATAAGTAAGAAAACATGAAATTCATTCAAAATATGAATGAAATAATATATAATATTACTATCAAAACACGATTTATAAATATCTGTATCCATATAAGTGTATACTTTTTTTTTTATAAAAAGCTATTTGTTAAAAGGATCGATAAGTTCATAGACGAATCAGTCACTATGATCGAGAACAAAACGTCACATAGATGTGTCCCCCAGTTAGGTGATAAAAATAATGGTGAAACGAAATTGTATTTAGGGGCTAGTTTGGAGGAGCTTTTAAGCTAATGATACCATACGTAGGTGGTAATATAGGGGAGGTCGGTGAACGGGCATGAAAGGCTTTTATTATTTAAACTCTATAAGCCATCCCCTCAAATGTATGGCATGTTCAATACATTTTAGGGGATGGCAATATAAGTTCCTTGTAACATGAGACTTAAACATAACTATCAAAGCGTGGGTGGGCTATAGCTTCACTTCTGTCCCCCTCTTAGGGGGAAACAGACATGATGTTTATTTTATTTTGTAATATGTCTAAAGTATCGATTCTGGGCGTTCCCGACCGACTGCAGTGGGGGTGTGGTTCATCTTGCTGCTCATTCGACAAGAGCTAGTCTACATGCCGGTTGGTGGCGACACAGGGTAGGGCTTTCTGGCTCATCCAATGCACACGCCCATTTCCAAGTATCACCCCGTCACCCCCCTTGTGACACCCTCACCTCCACCGGCTTCAAAAGTTAAGTGCTAATAAAGATAGACGCCTACGTTAGGGCGTAGGTTCTGGGCGAATAACTATCTAGAATTTTATTTTAAAAGTCACCCTGAGACTTAAAGGTACAATACCCATTTGATTTTTTTAAGTATTCGGTACTACGATATTAGAAGCAGTCGTTCGAAACAATCTTACTGTAATATCGTACATAATGTACACAATCACGCAAAAACGGCTGAACGGATTTGGATGTAATTTGGCAAGCAGCTAGTTTATAACCTGGATTGACACATGCAGTACTTTTTATCCCGATAATAGATTCCCGGGGGATAATTCCGATATCTACCCTGACGAAGTCACTGGTTAATTCGTATAGATATGTCCGATTGGGTTAATGGTTGAGTGTCCCTTCCTATCTATTTCATACTACCCTACTAATATTAAAAATGTGAAAGTTCTTAGAACGGTTCACGCAAAAACTTCTTAACGGATTTGCATGAAATTTGGACCACAGATAGATTATAACCTGGATTAACACATAGAGTACTTTTAATTCCGGTAGTACATTCCCATGGGATAATTGTACCACTACACGGGTGAAGGCGCTGGCAAAAGTAAGATTTGGATAAATATATCCGATTTGGTTAATGATTGAGTGTCTCTTAATATCCCACTTCAAAAAAAACTACTACAAAAATACTACTATAAAAAAAAAACAAAAAAAAACTACAAATATTTAAACAAAAAAGTTTTTTTTTTTTAAACAAATTATTATAAAACAATTAAACAAATTATTACAAATTATTTAAACAAAAAAAAAACTACTACAAAAGTAAGATTTGGATAAATACGTCCGATTTGGTTAATGATTGTCCTTAATATCCTACTTCCTACTGTAGTATTATAAATGTGAAAGTTTGGATGTTTGTTACTCAGTTACGCAAAAAGGGCCGAACGGATTTGGATGAAATTTGGCACACAGATAGTTTATAAACCGGATTAATAGGATACTTTATCTCGGTATTAGGTTCCCGGGAGACAATTCCTGACATCTACACGGGTGAAGCCACTTTTTTTTTTACTACACTTTTTGTAGGGCATCTCGCAGTTGGCCTTGAGAGGCCGTGACTGCTCAACCGGTCATTCCTGGGGCTGCCATTAAGAAGTTAATCTTAACGCCTCCAGCCAGGGCTTACAAACTAAATTTATATACTAAGCGACTGCACGCTGAGGGCACCCCCTGTGGGGTACGGACCTCGGCTCAGGGCGTCACTGATAGGGGGACAGCTATCACTATTGGGGGTGAAGCCACTGGCAATTCAATCACGTAAATACTGCTGAACGAATTCGGATTTGATTGCTCGAGTAACCATACACATCATCTAAAATTACACACATTTAGACCTCATTCATCAATTGTTAAGTCCATGCAGATGACGTCGAGAGCAAAAGAATAATTGTAATTGCGAAATTAACCGTCTGTTATATTTTTATAACTTACTGAATGGATTTGGATGAAAGGTTAAGACCATGACCTGGGTTATTACATAGGATACTTTTTATTCCGGTAGTAAGTCCCTTTGAGAAAATTTACGCGGGCATATCCACCGTATCCGAGCAAGCTCCACCAGCATTCTGAAAGTAATAGCAGACCGGTTAGACTGTCCTTTTATTAGACTCTGGATTGCACTCCACGACGTGTCTAATTGATTTTGTGTATTTCTATTGTATTTTAATGTTACTAACTTAGTTCTTAAGTTCTTACTAATACAAATATGGATATCTGATTCATCCGAAATAAATGATTATATATATATTTATAAATCAAGCCTAACACTCGTTTGAACTGGTACCTATGTAACGAGAAAGTCTTACGGCTGTAAATCAGTTTTAAGAAATGTGTGTGAATATTAAAAAAAAACATGGTAAATAAGAGACAAATAGTAATAAAATCAATTAGATAATAGTTTAAAACGAATATTATTGGTAAGGATACGGGATACATGGTCAAATAAAATTTGGTGGCGAAAAAAAAAATAGTTTCAAAGATCGATTCGTTTCACATTTGTAACAGAACTTAAGAGGCTGTATACGAAATTTTGCCAATTTACCAACGTAGGTACGTATGTTTACAGTTAAAATACTGGTTTCCATTAGTTTTTATGCACAATATATAAAGTCGTTTAAACAATAACTAATAAATGAGCTACTTTTTTATAATTTTGATTAATCAACCACGTTAAACGTTAAAGTTATGAATGTGTTCAATAAAGTTCATTTTTCAACTCTCGCGGAAGTCAATAGACCTGGGGCCTTAGTCTGCTATTTTTATAAATTCGTCATTCCAACACGATCCCATTGTCATTCATTTGTCATTTTGCTAAAAGTTCGTAATCTGCTAAATTCATACTGGTCGATCATTGGTCAGTCAATGGTCTCGTAATAGAATTGTGTCATAATGGCATTTTCGTATTGCCATTATTATAAAACTCGTTAGTAGAAATGTTTTTCGAAAAACGACTACTAAATTTGAACATTTATTGCCATATTTATGCCAGATTTCATTTATATATATTTTTACATACTATTTAATAGTGTTTTATGCAATCTAAAGTAGTCGGAAGTTCGTAAATTAAGTCAGTCATTCATTTTTCATGATGTACGAGATTACCAATAAATGCCATTTCTTTCAATAGTGTCAGTGGCTGACCATTGGAAAGTCATTATGACGCCATTTTATTAGTAGATTACCAAACTTGTCAAAATCAACAATTATGAAATCAATGATAGACCATTCTGACACTATTGTAATAGCAGACTTGAGGCCCTGAGCTGCTAACAGAACAAACAAGACCTGACTTTCTGAGAACGATACCACTTAAAAATAAATACATCCTACCAAAATATAATAATGTGTACGGTATGAGGGTTGCAGAATATTTAGTACCATTTTTTCTAAATAAACTTCCAGAAGACTTGCAAATGCTTTACAAAACGAATTCGAAAAGTTATAAGTATAAATCCAAATGTTTCCTTACACAACATTTCTCAATGTAGTTATTATTGCTTGTTGTTGTTTTTTCTTCTTTTTTTTTCCAATATTGTCTTATGTCTAGTGTTATACTGTTTTTTGTCAAACTATCGTGTACAATAGTTAATAAATTTTTTTTTGTGTTTTTATTGAAATGAGTGGCTCGCCATCAACAGATAAACCCTGAGAGGTTTTCGTTGTGTGGCTTAAATCACGATTGTAATACTCAAAAAAAAAAAAAAAAAAAAACTATTAAATACAATGTATATTTATATTATGTCATTACAGTTTTTACCACTTTCGTATTTTTCGATGCAGCTGAACACCAGTATTTTACATGGAGTGACTGCCGATCTGACCCACTTACTGCATAATATGATACCTCTGACTTGGTCTATCAGACTTTCAGGATTCTGACGGCTCGTAACGACTGTCAGAGATCCACGAATGACAGCCGGGACCAACGGCTTAACGTGCTTGCCGAGGTGTATGGAGGAGTCTCGGTATGTAAAGATGGCCACCCATCCACAGACCAACCCCGGCAAGCGTAGCTTAACCTGTTGGATCGACTCGTGCGGCTTATATTACTTAACCACGAGCTCTTCGTATTAAAAACTAGCGCAAATGGGGAAGTACTTTGGATATCTACTTTCGGGTAATACGGGTGATTAGATCAGCCTTTATCGTTCCCACTGCTGGGACAGGCTTCCTCTCAGTGAGAGGGAGTGGGCCATAATCCACCACGTGGGCCCAGTGCGGGTTGGAAGAGATATGATGTCATCGAGTTTTTAGTCCTAGGACATGCTGGTTTCCTCACGATGTTTATCTTTACCTGCCTCGTTGGTCATGAGGTCAGTGGTTCGAATCCCAGGTCGGGTAAAGTGTTATTGGGATTTTCTTCCTCAAACTTCAAATGAAAAAAAAACACTTTATGGTTTACAGAACTGGAACTTCCGAAAACTTTTTCATAAAATAGTAATTTATCAAAATTAATAACTATTTCATGAATAAGTCAAACAATGGGATTAAATGAACAGAGGGTTAATTAAATTGGATTTTAATTATTATAAAGCTGTAAAGTCACATCTGTTACGGACGCGCATAATATCTTAATCAACAAACATTTTATAAGGTACCGCGCGAAATTCCGAAATTTCTCAGGGTACCTTATCACATACTCCTTAAAGATTGTCCTTAATTAATGCAAAAGTAGATATCAAACTTTTTCTACAAGTTATCAAATAAGATTATTACAATATCCGGTGGTATTGTAATAATCTTCCGTTCTTAGTTCCGTCTATTGCTTCCCACAAACGAAAACAAAAGTGAAACGATGCATACGTCTATTACGTCCTACATACCTGTGGATTACACCGCCATTACTGCTGACCTTATCGACAGCGAGTTGTAGTCGTTCGGTGATACCAATCATTTGGCGTTTTTTGATATACTGTCGACAAGTCACTTTCTCTGATATATTACGTTTTAAAATTGTGCGTGTGGTTTTTATGAAATAGTTGATTGCTATATTTGGTTTACATACAGTAAAGAGTTATGTATAGGATATCCGTGTGTGTTGAATGATTCTTTTAAAAAGAATTAAACCTATTTTGAAGACGAATATGTTGTATTCTAAGAAACCGCCTTAAAAAAATGGAGGACTGGCTCAATTCTGTTGTAGGAGTTTGTTTTATGTTTGTTACCTCAGAGCTCCGTTATTTATAAGCCAATTTGATAAATTTTTCTTTTGTGTGAACGGTTTTACTTACCGAGTATTTGGTCAAGTTCTGTTTAATGGTTTTTGAGTTCGCTTCAATTAATTTAATTTTTCCACATAGTGTATGTTAATGATGATGCAATTACCTGTCACTGTGAAAAAGTTGATTAAAAAAAAAAACGAAAAAAATACACTTACAAGTGAAAATTCACTTTAATTTCAGAAGTTAGTGGCAAAAAAAATAACCAAAGTCACCGGCTTCCGAAATTAAAGAAATTTTTCACTTTGTACTATTTTTAAAATTCGTAGACGTGTGACATCCACCCATCGCACTGGGCCCGCGTAGTGAATTATGACCAACTTCCTCGCATAGAGAGGAGGTCTGTGTCCCAACAGTGGGAACATTATTGTTTGATTATAACTAATAAGCCGAGACCGTAACATACACATACTCAATAATTTATGTTTACTTAGTAGGTACTTACGCCTCGTCGCCTAAAGACATCATGTAACATCCACAATAAAAATACAGCCTTGAAATATTCTTTTTTTTTCTAGACAACATTTATTCAGACTCAAAACTAGGTAATGATGATATTAGAAATTATTCTCCCATGATTAATGTCCGTACTTACATTACATTATTCTTAATATGAAAGCAAAAGTGGACGTAAACTATTTTTTGTCATTTGTAGGTCGCGACGAGTTTTGTGTCCAGTTTACGTTGGCTTCTCATGGCCGCCATTTTGAACCGGCTTCGTTCGACCACCGTGTGTCAATTAATGCTGGGCTTCCGATTGCATAGCTCGAATTGTAAGCGTATCGGATACTGGTTTTGTTGTCAGATTCAGGAGAGATAAGCCATTGATGTACTGCCTGTGTTTTTAACCTAGATTTTTGTATCGATATAATATTATGTATATACTGTCATACTTCTTAGTTGTATTGAATAACATATGATTCGCGATACCGTTACACCTATGAATTCACAGAATTATAGTAATTTAAATCATCAATGGTTTTATTGACTATTTTGACTATTTCATGAAAAAATCATTGGGTTGTATTGATGAAATCAAAACTAAAAGTCATTTTAAATTCAAATTAGCCTGAGAATCAGAACTTTACGAACGTTGAAATTACATAAGACAGTCCCCCAAAACGAACGCCTTTAATGATGATGATTTTAATTGTTAACATTCTGTAAATAATACATATATTTTGTAATATACAGCCTTACCTACAAATTACAAAAAAAGTAATATAATTTGAATTTCGTAAGCGACCCTGGCGCTCCCACCTTAAGCAATTAGGGTACATGTCGTATCGTACAGTGAATTCTAAGGATTACATATTAAAACCCGAAATGTGTGAATATCTTAGCGAATATTAGACCTCATTTATTTCATAAGAAGGATAACGACGGCGTATCAACAAAGTACCAGACTTAAGCGAACGTTAATGATACAAAATATTACCCTCTACAACAATTTTGTGAATTGGCAACTCATTTAAAAGTAATGAAATTTCACGTCAAGGACTATTTTATTTTTCACTAGCTTTTGCGAGCGGCTTCGCCCGCGTTGATGTCGGAAATGATCCTACAGGAACGTACTACCGGGATAAAAAGTATCCTATGTATTAATCTAGGTTATAAACTATCTGTGTGTCAAATTTCATCCAAATCCGTGCAGCCGTTTTAGCGTGATGGAGTAACAAACATCCAAACATCCGAACTTTCACATTTATAAAATTATTAGGTTTCGATTCAACTGACAATTAAAATTTGCGGTCGGAAAGACCAAAATCCTTTGGATAATGACACCGACAGATGGCGTTCATTGTTGGTAATACAGTTCGATTAAAATATACTTATAACATATACACAATGGGCAGGGCATATTGCTCGCAGAACAGATGGCTGATGGATCTGGAAAGTGCTGGAGTGGCAACGTAGCGAAGACGTAGCGTTGGAAATCCTATCACAAAATGGACCGAGGACCTGGTGAAGGCCGCAAGAATACGCTGGATGCAAGATGCGTATGAAGAATGGACTTCCTTCGGCTGAAATGATGATGATGATGATACACATTTTTTTCTGTAAATTACTTATTTGTTTTTTATTAATTCAATGTATTTCTAACGGCTTATTACCTTAATTAGCTTTCTTCATTCCTTCTCCATATACCTAAACTTTAACTGTGCCTACTAATTTCATATTGCTCGTTTCGCGTAATATTCGTAGAAAGGAGAACAAAGTTTTTACTTCACATACGCCACGCCACACCTGAAAGTATCCTAATATAATATAATATATAAGTTTCCCATAAGTCCAGTGGGTGTCGTAGTAGGCGACTAAGGGACTTACTAGAGAATGGCAGCAGAGTTCTCTATGCATTTTACCACCCTGCTGCGATCGCCAACCCGCCTGCCAAGCGTGGCAATTATGGCCCTTTTGGGAGAGGCCTATGTCCAGCAGTGGACGTCTTTCGGCTGAAATGATGATGATGATGATATAAGTTTATTTCAATAATTGTTTACAATGATACACATTTAAGGGCTATATTTTCTGGTAATAAATAAATTAGACATCTGTGGCCGAACTAGGCGAAAGCCTGTATTTCGACTATCAGCGCCAAAAGCCTCAAATATGTATCTATGTACTAAATATCCTAATTGACTTCTGAATCGATTTCAGTGGCTTTTATTACAGGTATTAAAAAAAAAAACATTGTCATACCTGCCGCTGATTGAGCGAAAGAAAATTAAATCTTAGTTCAAGGCAATAAGTCAAATTTTTTAATGCATAAAGTAGTACACGTAACACATAGGTAATAACAGTTAGCTTTAAAAAAAGTTTTGGTCATTGTAATAAGCTTAACTCAATACTCTAATGAGGTGTATGAGGTGTTGCTTGAATTAGGTGACACAATATAATATTGTAACATGTTATACGTTGTATAGATATCAGCACAATGGAGTTTGGAGCGAAAATACAAGCTTGGTAAACAGTAAGATAAAAGTGTTTGGAGCGTATCCCAGGTGACGAACGTCAGACGACCCCTGTCAAAAAAAGGGTGCGCGGCGTATGTTTCTCATACGGCTTCTATAACATTTTTATTGAACGACTGGATTGTAGCGGGTGCAGTTTGAAATAAGTTCGCGTTATATCATTAAAACTATTTATTGTTATTTGCCACAGATTTTTTAACGGTGTCCGACACTGCCGTAGCTAGCTATTGTACCTACTTATTTGCTCGGCACTAGATTGTTTAGGCACATTACATTTTCGAAGCTGCAAGCCTTCTTCGTTTAGGAGTTTTTTTCATTTCTGAGCAGATTTACGACCGATATGACACGACACTTTTTTATCCATTTCATTTTAATTCTATTGTAACCAATATTTCTATTGTTTCTCTTTAGATTTTGGTAGTGGTTTGTCTACACTTTACAACAGAATTATCGTTCTATCTAAACGCGTTTCTTCGCTATAGACAAGCACCCTAATTGTGCAACACAGTATTAATCACAATCTGAATAATGTTGAACGTTATTGCTAATATGTTCTTCCTTAGGTGCGAAAAAAATTATGCAACGCCATGCATGTTGTGGAACTATCAAAATGAAAGCGATTCCTACTGACACTGTATTACGAAATTACCTCTCTGGTACGCATTACAATTTTGAAACATAAAGAAATAGAGGGTCGCGCTTTTGAGCGAGCACGTGCCATGTGTAGTCATAGGCAAATTAAATCCTTTCCCAAAATGAGTACAAACATAAGCTATGTTTTGAATATTTGACCTAACTGTTTCGTAGTTAGTAACAGTTGAAATTTAACATATTATTGTCGTTCAGAAATTTAACCTTCTCACCAGTACAACAAGCGAAAAGATGTTAACAGGTCAACCTAAAAAATAAATAATTATTCCAAATCGACGTTCAAACTAACGTCGTCCTAGAACCAGAAAATTAAAAGCGTCAAGTTCTTTCACAGAGTACCCAGCACCCTAATTGCGTTACACACACTATCATTCAGAATTTAAATCATCTAACCCATTAGTATCCTCGGAGCTCGACTTACCAACCGTATACGGAACACGATACTGTGCTCTAAAACACAAATCGCAGACGTCACTCAAAAATGGTCGTCGTCGCTCAAATGGGACTGGGCTGAACACGTTGCGGCCACGTTGGATGTATTGTGGAAGACCCAGGCGTAGATGGCGGAACGAACTTGACGTTTACATGAGGGATTGGTCCATATTGGCCCGGGATCGAGTTGAGTGGAAAAACAAAAGATCTTAATCCATTGCTTCCTAAGCCCGAAAAAATTGTCTGCTTAACAAATTAAATAACGCAATGTATTTGGGTGAAGTTTCCAAATGAAAGCTATTCCTACTGTTGGTGTGTTACACGACTATTCCTCTGGTACAATCACCTATTGTATTTCCAATCATCATTAGTCATCAGCAGTTCACTGCTGGACATAGGACGTACCAATTGTAAGCTCCTGAACATAATACAATAGCCTAATTAATTAATTTACCTACATTTACCCAAGAAAGCTGCATCGTGGCGTATTTAGGCGTCATATTGTACAAGGCGCTTATACCAGTCCATATTATTAGACAGTTAGATACAGAAATATTTAATCATCCGGGCATGCAGGAACTATGAACTAGACTGAACTATTTAATTATACATTGTTCGAATAGTAAAATATAAGCTGCCGCCATGCAGACCCCTTGCATGCTAGCAAGTTGATTAAAATGTCGACATACCACAGTTTATTAACTGTACGATTCAATTCAATATTGCTGGCATCCCCACCCGATAAAGTTGCGACTAATTTGCGTATCACACTCACAGTTTAGGTTCCTATACTTAAGAGATCAATTAAATTAAGAGACCGTATAAGAAAATTTTCCGATTTCGCTCATTTTAGTGATGTTATAGACGCGATTTTACAGTTAAAATACTGTATTTCTATAAGTTTTAATGCACCACATGAAAGATAATTTCAATCATGATTAGATTAATGAGCTACTTTTTTATTTATAATAAGCGATTTTGATATATCCACCTTTGTCTGTTTAGAGAATTTTACTGTGAGAAGTCTAGAATATCACATTTTTACGAATCGTTTCAACGTATATATGGTATAAAGAAAATACAATGTATTGTTGTAAAAATCATCTATACAATGTATGAACCACTTTTGAACACTTTAATATTTAAAAAAAAAACATAGTCCAAAAATATGAAACTTCAAATGCAGTATTTTAACTTAAAGTAAAATTACGTCTTAGAAAAATATAGTTTATAAGCAAAATCGACAAAATTTCGTATACGGCTTCTTAAGGAAAACATACCGTTCTCGTTTAGCAGTCTCAGAGTAAGGCTGGTCTATCTTTTCATCGCAGTCCGAAATTCAGCCGATCAAGTGAAACCCTATGTGTCCCGGATATGGTCGTTAATTGATCATAAAAGAGCTATAATTACCAACCCTTAAAAGTTTCTATGTGTTTATTGCTATGTGTAAAGTTTCTTCTTTTGCTTCATAACTAATAATTACTACACATCTCGTAATTTTATAATGAGACGAAAATATGTTAGTTTCGCCTATTACCTATTTTCATTTTAGAGTTATAGGACCTAAGGGACTGACATTAAGACTTCTAAGAAAACACTAAAGAAATCATAATTTGTCAATCCGGAATTTTTATAAGTGGCCAATACATTACAGTAGAAGTTTGTTCGTTAAAGGTTGAGAAATGAAATGAAATCGGAAAAAAAAATCGAAAAATATCGAGATGAAATCGTGAATCAAGTAAAAGAAGTTATTGTGTAGCACGCATCAATCAGAATGTGAAACATTTTGAAGGAGCTAATCTATTGCTTCATAACAGGGATTTACACCCATTTTTGAAAAGTGTCTTAATTCGATTCTAAAATGCTAAAAAACCACTAAAAATGTGAGGGTTCTAGGTCTCACACTTTATGCACTGGATTGGAGGATACTACTACGTGGTTCACTGATTAAAACTCTTTAGAAAACTTGAAGACTATTTATTTATCACTGTACATTTATAGACTTATTTATAGCTCACTTATTTATAGTCCACTGTTCATTGTTACTGTTCACTTTTTACTTATTTACTGGTTATTATTTACTGTTCATTGTTCACTGTAAGCACTGGTTTCACAAACTGATCGAACAGCTCAAAATGCCCTATACTTATACTTGGGCACATAGGTACAAGTAGCGGTGTTGGCGCCGCTTTTCGCAATTAAATTTGCCAATCATATTTTTCTAGATTAAGTTGTGTTCGTGCTCGACTCTAGATCCACCAATCAGAAACGAGTGTAGGCGTGGCTAAGACCGGACAGGTTTCGACAAGTTCGAACCTGCTCTGAACTTGATCTAGAGTTGAGCGTGATCATAACAAGGTTCTTAGTATCTACTTAAGGAAATCAACAAAACTTATAGCTATACACGAATATTATGTACAATGATCATTATATACATTCAATTAGGCTATCTATCTATTGTTCCGTGCGTGGGCGTCCTGCACATTTCTCCCGCCGTGCGCCGTCCGCCGCTGACGTCGCAGTCGTAGAGACCGGTGCAGGCTCGCCGTGGTCGATCGATAGCACCACTATCTTCTTCACTGGACGTCGCAGGATACCTCCTTTTGTAGACACGTCCACTGTACGCACTACTCCATCTGGACCGGGAAACGTAGCGCTGATGCGCCCTCTGACCCACATGTTCCTTGGTAGGTTGCCATCTACGATGAATACTAGGTCGCCTATTTTAGGGATCGTGCCTCTAGTGTGCGGTTCTCTGCGGTTCCGTAGTTCCGGTAGATATTCTTTGAGCCATCTGGCCCAGAATATATCGGCAAGCCTCTGAGCGGCACGCCAACTGGCTCGTAGACGTAAGTCGCTGTCGTCGAATTCTCCTGGTGCCGCGATGCGTCCTGGACCGCCCAAAATGAAGTGATTGGGGGTCAAAGCCTCAGGATCTTCGGGGTTGACGGATACGTGCGTAAGTGGTCGGCTGTTTACGGTATGTTCGGCTTCGATGAGTAGGGTATGAAGCACTTCTTCGCTCGGAAATCGTTCGTTCAGTGTAGTGGCTAGCGCTGCTTTAACTGATCTCACCATGCGTTCCCAGGCGCCTCCCATGAACGGCGCTCCTGGTGGGATGAATCGCCAGTCGATCATCTTCTTTGAAGCTTCTTCTGCTGTAGCTGTGAAGATGGCTGCTCGTAGTTCCTTTTCAGCGCCGTGGAAGTTTGTTCCGTTGTCGGACCATAGTTGTGCGGGACATCCTCGGCGTGCTATCATGCGTCTCAATGCCATGATTGCTGAATCTGTGTTAAGCGATGCCACAAGTTCCAGATGTATGGCTCGCGTTGTCAGACACGTGAATAAAGCGACGTATCTTTTTTGGTGACTCCGTCCCGCCGTAATGGTCAATGGTCCGAAGTAGTCCAGTCCGACGTAGGTAAATGGTCTCTGGTGATGTGCTAAGCGACAGGAAGGAAGATTCCCTGTCATCGGCTGAGGCGGAGAGGCTGCCTTGATACGACATCGCAGACATTTGCTTATAATGTTCTTGACGGTCGGTCGTAAACGGAGCACCCAATGCTGCTGACGACACTCGTTTACTATGGTCTCGGTACCTGCGTGATGTAATTTGCGGTGTACGTGTTCTATCCATAATCGCGTCGTGATATGGTCACCGTCTAGTATCATTGGTTTCTTCAGGCATTCTGTGACGTCAGTCATGGCGGTTATTCTGCTCTTCAGGCGAATCTCTCCCTTCGTGAGTTCTACGCACAGTGCGTGCAGGCGACTGTTTCGTTGTATGTGCTTCTTGTTTCTTAGGGCTTCTATTTCTTCCTTGAAGGATTGTTCTTGTGAAGATCGTAGGATCAGACTTTCGGCTTCGCGCAGGAGTTCAGCTGTGAGAGGCAGGTGATTGTTCGTGATCTCTTGCTTCTCTCTGGGTTTGATCGGCACTGTCTTCTTACTCCTTCTCCAATCAGGGTCGTTGCTGCTGTTCTTTTTGGTTCTTTTGTAGTTAACATTTTGTCTAGATTGGCGGCAGAGATGTAGAAACTGTAGAACTCGCGCCGTAGCTCGTAGATATCTTTCCCAGCGTGAAAACCTATTGACGTTTGGTATAGCTTCGCAGATCTGTATGTTCTCGTCTCTAATGCTACAGGTTCTCTCTTCTCCTGTGATTATGACGGGGTTCTTATCATCAGCTGGCCATGTTTCCGGGGGCCTACGAAGGAATTCTGGTCCATTAAACCAACGATGATCTTGATCGTAGTGTTCTGGTACGTCTCTTGTAGCGTCGTCCGCGGGGTTCAACTTGGTCGGGACCCAGCGCCATTCATTGGTGGAGCTGTGTTCTTCAATTGCTGCGATGCGGTGCGCGACATATGGCTTGTAAGATCTGGACCCAGTCCTTATCCATGATAGTGTAGTTCTGCTGTCGGTCCAGAACGTAGTTGACTCTGGTGTCTTTTCGTGTTCTTCTTTAACCGCTGTTGCCATACGTGCGCCAAGTACAGCTGCTTGCAGTTCTAATCGCGGAATCGACATCAGTTTCAATGGTGCTACTTTGGCTTTAGCTGTGATTAAGCGGACGTAGACTCTTCCGTCCTTGTTGATTGTTCGCCAGTATAGTGTTGCTGAGTATGCAGATTCGCTTGCGTCGGTAAATATATGCAGCTGTAGTGATTCCGTAGTACTGAAGCTTGGATAAGTTCGTGGAATGGAGACGTGTTCTAATGCTCTGAGATGAACGAGCCATTTCTTCCAGCTTGCGGCTAGGTCGCTATCTAGGGCTTCGTCCCATGCTGTTCCACGGCGCCACACTTCCTGTAGTATTTGTTTGGCTCTGATGGTCACCGGCGATACAAGTCCCAAAGGGTCAAATAAGGACATGACTATTCGGAGAGCTTCCCTTTTAGTAGGCGTGTCGTTCTGTAGGATGTTCTGAGGTATGCGCGTCAGATTCAAGTTGAAGGTAAGCGAATCTTCCGTTGGCCTCCATATCAGACCGAGAACTCGTTCTGTCTGGATGTTGTCTTCCAGCTTGATCGTGTCTTCGGTCTTGGTTACTTCCCCTAGTGCTTCAAGAAGGGCGGTAGAGTTTGATGACCATTTCTTGAGTTCGAAATGCGCTTCCCTGTGAATGCTGCGCACTGCTTGCGAGATTCTTACTGCTTCTTCTAATGTGTCAAAGCTATTTAGATAGTCATCCATGTAATGCTTCCGTTTGATAGCTTCGACTGCCTCTGGATGTTCATGTTGGAATCTCTCGGCGTTTGTGTTCTTTATGTATATCGCTGTAGCTGGTGAACAAGAAGCTCCGAAGATCAATGACTTCATCCGGTATTGCTCCGGCGGCTGGTTGTCTCTTCGGTCTCCTCGCCACAAATAACGTAGGGCGTCACGGTCTTCGGGTCGAAGTTCTATTTGTAAAAACATTTCAGTAATGTCGGCGGTCACGGCGATTGAATGTTGACGGAAACGCATGATCACTCCTGGTAGGGATTGCAGGAGGTCTGGTCCAGTGAGTAGTTGGTCGTTCAAAGAAACTCCCCTGGTTTTGGCTGCTGCGTCACAGACAATCCTTAATTTGTCCGGCTTCATTGGGTTGAAGACTGCGAAGTGAGGTAAGTACCAGGTTCTGTATTTTGACGTGGTTGGTGGAGCTGGCTCGGCGTACCCTTTTGATACTAGTGCTTCCATTTGTTCAGAATACCTCTTCTTCAGTTCTGGATCTTTATCAATTTTCTTCTCCACGCTGCTGAGTCTGTTCAAAGCGCTGTCATAGTTCTCCGGCATTCTTATGTTTTCATTTCGCCATAATAGAGCGGTTTGATATCGTCCTTCTGTGGTTCTCTTCGTACACTGCTGCAGGATTCGAAGTGCCTTTTCATCAGGATCATTGATGGGTTTCTTAGGGTTGACTTGCATGTTGTCCATCGTGATGTATTCCTTCACTAGTTCATGCAGGTCATCGTCTGTGTTAGCATGTGTGATGAAGTTCACTCTGTGGCCCAGTGCTCGTGCGTGGCTACCGTGCAGGACCCAACCGAGTGGTGTTAGTGAGGCCACTGGTTGGTTCTTCTTTCCTGTCTTGATTTCTGTTGTGATGAGGAGGTCCCAGTTATCTTGGCCGATCAGGAGTCTGGGTCTTGCATCTTCAGTTACTATATCTTTGGCTATGTCTCGAAGGTGTTCACAGTCCTTAACTGCTTCTCCAGGTATCCTTTGTGCAGCCAGCTCTAGCTGTTTGACTGTTCTTGCATGTAGCTTGCGTTCAGATGTGTGGAGTCCCTTGATGAAGAAGTTCACTCGTCGAGATGTTATGTCGATTGTAGGTTCGCCGTCGAAGGATGATATTCGTAGTGGTTCACATGATCCTTGTGCTCCGATTTCATTGGCTAGGCTCTCATCAATCAATGTTACAGTAGAGCCGTCATCCAGGAGCGCGTAGGTATCCACAGCTCCCGCCGGTCCAGAAAGGTGTACTGGAATTATTTTCAGGAATGACACCTTAGGTGTCCATGCTGAATGAACCTTCTCTTGTTCTTCTTTGGAGCACTCAGGTTCTTCTTTCTTTTTGTTCACTGCACTGTCGGCGTGTAACATCTTATGATGTAAATGTAACAGTCGTTTATTTCACATTTCTTCGGTTTACAGCTGTGTTGCTTTGTTCTATATTTGAGGCAACGAAAACACAAGCGATGTTTCTTAGCTATATCCCATCTAGCATCAGTAGCTGCTTTCTTGAATTGTTCACACTCCATGATGCTGTGTCCCTGACGTTCACATAAATTACACTTTGGTTTATTTGTTTCTTGCGTTGCGTTTACTCGTTGCTGGCGTCGTTGCGTGTTCTGAGAAGTTTGTGTTGTTGCAGCGATGTTTTCAGGCAGTGCATATGGGCTGCATATTTCAGCTTCAATCTTGATGAATCGAGTAAACTTCAGAAGATCAGGTTCTGTTCTTGGATTCATTGCTGAGAACTGGTACCACTGTCTCTTCAAGGTTGGTGTGAGTTTTTCAACAATAACTTTTGTCACTTCTGGATTGAAGAGGTAATGTCCACAGTTGAGTGCTTGTAGAGTTCCAACTATGCTTTCTACTTTGGTAGCGAATGTACATACTTCACGCGGAGATTCAGTGAGGCGCGGCAGTGTTCGTAGTCGTTCTATCTCGGCCATTGCAATTGAGTCCGAACGTCCGAAGCGTAGCTCGAGTGATTTCATAACTTCACTTGGGTCTGCGTTCACTATTAGTAACCCTTGTACCGCTTCCTTGGCTAGACCTCGAAGGCTTCGTCTAAGTCTAGACATGTTCTCCATTGCTGTTAGTCGATGTGCTGTTTCAACGTAGGCGGCACGGAACGTGAGCCAATCTTGATGGGCTCCGTTGAAGCAGGGTAGTTCAGTGTGTCTTGTTGGCTGCTGGTACTGTGTGGATTGCATAGCGTGTGTGATTGCAGCAGCAAGTTCTCTTATGTCCGTCCTAGGTTCTTGGACGGCCAGTGTTGAAGGCTGATGCAAGGCGTGCGCTGATAGCGTGGACTGCGGCACCCGGGTTTCGGGGGCATCTCCCGGAGCGTAGCTGCGATGTGGTGCCGTAGTGTAGATCGGTTGCCATGATGTGTTCGTTGGTACGTACGTGGAGTTCTGTGGCCAGTGTGCGACGGGTTCTGTCGGCGCTGGCGTTCGTTGTGGCTGCGCAGGCACGTAGTTCGGTTGCCAGGATGCAGATGTGATCACTGGCTGTAGGTTCGGATGTGGCTGCGTGTTCACTGAGTTTTGTAACCAGGCGGTGACTACAGGTGGTGGGTTCAGGTGCGGCTGTTCAGTCGCAGTGTTCGGCTGCCAGGAGGCGGCGTTGCTCACTGGCAGCATGTTCTCAGGTTCCATGTTCAGGTTTTCAGGAGGCGGGTGCATGGTGCTGACTCCCGCCGGTAAGGTCGCCGGGATGCTCCAGGACACGGCGGTGGTTACTGGAACTGCAGGTTCGGTCGACGACTTTACTGGTTCATGTGGTCTGTCGGCGATGGCGAGCAGCTGGCTTGATTGTAGCCAAGTAGTCACTCGTTGATCATTGCCAGCTTCCGAGGCTACTGAGGATGAGTCTTCCTCAGTGGATTCAGCTTCGACCTCGGCTAGGCGCGCGTTTGCTAACTCTACTAACCTTTGTGCTAGTTCTGCTTTGGCCTTGGCTATGCGGCGCGTTTTGGACACTTTTACACTTTTTTGAGACGTAGGTTTACTTCGGCGACCACTTTCTTTATTTTCAGGTTCTCCGGTGCGTTTGATAGTAGACGCGGTCGCGGCCGGTGCTTCTGACGTTTCAGCTGTTGTTCTGGTAGTTTCCGTGGTGCCCGTCTCAGTTGTAGCTTCAGTAGTGGTTTCAGTGGCCGTTTCAGTAGCCGCTTCAGTGGCTGTTTCAGTAGCTGAAGTTGATGCTTGTCTGCCCTTTTTGCCTGTAGACCTCGTAACTGGCATTGTTCTTGAGTCTATGTTCTTCTAAATATTCTTCAAGAGGTTCACTAGAATCTTCTTAATAGCGTTTTCCTCGAATCCGGCTCTCGAAGGACCAGACAATGTGAGGGTTCTAGGTCTCACACTTTATGCACTGGATTGGAGGATACTACTACGTGGTTCACTGATTAAAACTCTTTAGAAAACTTGAAGACTATTTATTTATCACTGTACATTTATAGACTTATTTATAGCTCACTTATTTATAGTCCACTGTTCATTGTTACTGTTCACTTTTTACTTATTTACTGGTTATTATTTACTGTTCATTGTTCACTGTAAGCACTGGTTTCACAAACTGATCGAACAGCTCAAAATGCCCTATACTTATACTTGGGCACATAGGTACAAGTAGCGGTGTTGGCGCCGCTTTTCGCAATTAAATTTGCCAATCATATTTTTCTAGATTAAGTTGTGTTCGTGCTCGACTCTAGATCCACCAATCAGAAACGAGTGTAGGCGTGGCTAAGACCGGACAGGTTTCGACAAGTTCGAACCTGCTCTGAACTTGATCTAGAGTTGAGCGTGATCATAACAAGGTTCTTAGTATCTACTTAAGGAAATCAACAAAACTTATAGCTATACACGAATATTATGTACAATGATCATTATATACATTCAATTAGGCTATCTATCTATTGTTCCGTGCGTGGGCGTCCTGCACAAAAAACAAACACAATTTTTTATTGAATCTATTATAGATTAGTGCCATAAAAATGTTACATTTTCGTATTTCGCGCGTAATTTGACAAAAACGCTGGACGCAGTGGACGTCATATCGCTCGGTGGGTATAATGTCAGTTTGCTGTGTTCACAAATGCACTGATTTATTTTGTATGACAATTGCTTATAATTTAAAAAATGAGTTATTATTCTACTTATCGTTGGTTTGGTGTTCCTGAATGTACCTAAGACATTATTTCAATAAAAAATATTTTGGTTACGAAAATAATAAAAGTACAAAGTTGTTCAGTTGATTAGTTTAAACAGTGGTATGACGTAGTAACATGGCGGCTACTATTTCATGGTGTTCAAAAACAGATTAAAAAAAACTGCAATCTTTGAATTGTTATTTTCATTTTTTTTTCATGAAATAACAAAAGAAATTTTAAACTACCATTTTTCGACTGCTTTTTGCCTAAAATATCTCAATATATTTTTAGATTTTTTCTCATCTAGAGTAAAATACCTACCCTATTATGTTCGGAAAAATTGTCTGCTCAACCACGTAAATAAATAACACAGTGAATGTTGTTGAACTGTCCAAAATAAAGTAATTCCTACTGTTAGTGTGCTAAGCAATTACCTCTCTGAAGAGCCTTTAGAATAAATTGAAGTAGGCATGTATAAAAATACATTTTTTACGACAAAATAGTAGGTAGGTACAGTTACAGCAAGCCTTTGAGGTAGAAACGGGATCGCTTCAGATTCCTGGGATTTTGTGGGGGTGGGTGGGTAGAGCGGTGGGTGGCGCAACCCGTCGCCTGGTGCAACTGGGGTTGAATATCCTAGCTCAATACACGGAATGCCCGGGAAAATAAGGCTGACGGTAACATACACAAACAACTAAGAATAGACATACAAACCGTGCAGCACGATAGGATAGCAATCTATCACGTAATTAATTTAGAAGAAAGGTCAAAATAGCACACAACTTTTATTAATATCTATTTGGCATCAACTTAAAACCTTTGTGAGATTCGGACTATTGTTTGGAATACGCGCCGTGTGCGGGGGTGATTTCCTTTTGCGCGTAAATTTTCGTCCCCTATTATATCTGTTTAGAGGGCGAATTTTCGAAATACTATCCTACTAATAATATTATAAATGTGAAAGTTTGTGAAGATGTTTTGGATGTTTGTTAATCAATCACGCAAAACGGCTGAACGGACACAGATAGATTGTAACCTAGATTAACACAGGATACTTTTTATCCCGGTAGTACGTTCTCGTGGAATAATTTCCGACCTCCACACGGGCGAAGCTGCGGGCGGAAGCTAGTATTATATATTTCGCTCTTTTGTTATTTAGAGAACACGTGCGCAGAAATTAGAGGGCTTCGAACGTGCGTTGTCTGTCAGTGAATTATGATGGTTCCTACCTGTGAAAGATTTCGTTTTATGTAGGCGTACATTGTATTGCGTGGTAATTATTTAACCACTAACAGTAAGAATGGCTTTCTTTTTGATAAGTCAACAACATCCATTGCCTTATGTAGGTACGTTGCTGCGCAGTTACAATAGACGAACATATGAAACAATGGATTAGCAATGTGCTTCAAAATTATTTAAGTAGATTCTGATTAATAGTATTACCAACCTTAGTACCAACCTTGAAATCGCGAAAAAAAATCAGCATACATTTTGTCGATTTAAGTGAACAGCTGTTTTTTTTTCGCCATTCAAGGTTCGTCCCATAGAAAAAGTTGTTCATAATGATGAGTATAATGACCCCTTTTCAGGTTTAGGGTAAACAAAAACTAATGTTGCATAGACAAATGCGCTGATATTTTTTAAGTAATTGTTTATAATAAAAAAAATAGTTACGCAAAAAAAACATTATTTAAATAAAAATCACTTTGGTTACGAAAAGAATAGAATGTAATAACATTGCGCCTACTATTTAATGGTGTTTAAAAACTGATTAAAAAATCTGAAAACTGAATTGAAAAATTGAATTTTCAAATTTATTTTGTTATTTCATGAACTAAAACGTAACATTTTCCGACTGAATTTTGCCTAAGCTATCTCAATAATATATTTTGAGATTTTTTCTCATATAGAGTAAAATACCCTATTGGGGTGCTGTTCGAACCAGCAACGTCTTATAACGAAAAATTTGTACAATTTATTATTACCACAACGTCAATAATATAATATAATATAATCAGCCCATAATTTTTCCACTGCTGGCTTCCTTTCTTCGGGAGGGCTATTATCCACCACGCGACCCCACTGTGGTTTGGTAGATGTCACATATCTTCGAATTTTTTGGTTCTAGGACTTGCCTCTTTCCTCACGATGATTTCCTTCACCGTTTTGAGAGCAGTGGTCATGAAATTATTTACACAAAGCAAAGCGTCTGGGTTCGAACCAGGCTTCTGGCCGTCAGTGCTGGAGTATGTTGCCTCATTTGCCCCTATATTGTCCTCAATTTAAAAAGGTGCAAAACCTACTTAAAATGAGTCGTTAATTTGACAATGCTCTGAGAAAATGCATGACATGACGTGAATGTGGAAACAAATGTCTGTCATATTGTGTTTATACGTTACATAGCACCATTGTTTTGCCTGCAGCACTCTCGTGTTAGTTTCAAGACAGTGACATTTATGCAAATTAACGTGAGGTTTGTTCTGAAACTAGAAACACTTCATTTTTTCTGCATTATGTTTAGTCTAATGAGGAGGTCGTGGCTGCATAATGGACGGGTCGATCTAAGGTAAGCTACGCTTGCCGCGGTCGGTTCGCAGATGGGTGACCATCCATAACATTTCGAGACTCCTTCGTGCCTCGAAAAGCAAGTTATGCCGTTGGTCCCGGCTGTTATTTCTACATCTTTTACAGTCGTTACGGGTCGTCAGAAGTCAGAAAGTCTGACAACCAGTCTTACCAAGTGCTATGGTGTTAGTTACAGGGTTGTGTAATCGTAGGTACGTAATCTACTAGTATTCAGCTGCATCCGGTTAAACTGGAAGTCGACTCAACATAGTATTGAAATAAGCTAGGGAGATTGATTGGTTTCACTATGTCTAGTATCATACAGTGCTGTTTGAATTGCACAAGGAATCAACAAAACGAAATGATTCTAAGGGATTAATGTCAGGGTGAGATGCGAGATGATGTAGCAATGCTGAATATTTTGGACTCTTCCGTACCCGCGAACTCGCGTATTTTACGCGCGAAACAGTGATTCTGGTGAAATATAAATATCACGTAATACGACTCGAATGCGTCATTACTAACACCACGAAGGTAATATTCATAGCAATGGTACACCTGTGTGCCAGCTGTGCTTGACGGTTATTTTAATTTTGGTACACATAAGAAACAGCCGGATCCGGACCTATGTACCTACTACTAACACTTGAGAAATAAAAGATCCGCAGGAGAACCAAGGTAACCGACACAACCTGAAAAATATCTATACTTATGAGGCCAGTGGGCAGGGCACATTGTCACAAACTATATGTTTTCTGTTACATATACATTGTACATTTTCAATATGTATACTTGTTTTAATACGACGAAGGAAATACCATCATTAGCACGCGAACCGCCCCTTCTAGCCATAGCCGCTACTCGTCAATTAGCGCTAGTTATGTGCGCTGTTAACAGGCATCATTGTTGTTAGTCTTTTCTTAGTTTTATTGTTCTTATAACTCTCCAAATTACCATACCTACCCACTAATCAAGTGATGAGAAGATTATCGAGTTCAAACGTGAACCGGCGCCGGCACTATTTAAATTGTCCGGGGCAAACTGCTCAAATGTGTCAATTTAGAAGTAACAGTTATCCTTTGAGCAAATGGCACTGTAATTTAACAAACGCTTAGCGCACAATTTTCAACTATTAATATCAACTATTAATAATATTATATACCTAGATAATTATGTTTTCTGTGTACAGGATTGCGTGTTCCTTGTTTTGTTTTTAAAACAGGCTGTTTAGTACTTTATTTATTTATTAAAACATAATGCACAAGTAAAAAATATTCTACCAGTCAACCTTAGGATGATGCAGAGAGAAAACATGGCAGGTGTAACATAAGGGATAGGTTACTCGAAAAATAATACATACTAATACATACACAGGGTGTGGAGTAGGTAAATAATGAATAACCCTGAAACTGTCGATTGGCCAGATTATCATCTATCATTTACCCCACTTATATCGCCATGTGCCCATGGATGACCAAATTATTGATATTTTAAATAAAAATCGTACTTACTCTTACAAAATCAGCTGCCATTTCTACAATTGGTGATTTTTTCTCGTTTTTTTTTTATATGACTCCTGAATATTTATATTATCAGATCAGTATCAAGATTTTTTATTACATTCTAAGATAAATTCAAATTTTCTCTCGGAGTTATAATTCTGAAAAGGCAAATTTGTAACGGTCACGAATCATATTTTAATCAACATACAATCTGACACTGACCTGGACCCTAAGTTCAAAATACACTATTAGATAATCCGAATCTGAATCATTTTGAATGCCAATCCATTCTTTCATCTGTTCGAAAAAATTGTCTGCTTAGCAACGTAAACAACGCGATGAATATTGTGGAACTGTCAAAATGAAGTCGATTCCTACTGATAGTGTATTACGCAACTACCCCTCAGCTAATTGCAAAAACGTGAGAAAAATTTCAATTTCGCATGCTACCCTGGTGTTGCACCCTCAACTTTCACACAAAAAGTTCGTCGACGAACGAATTTATACATATTTTCGGCAGTCGATTTTTTATCTCCAAACGCAGCGCGCACGCGTTCTCCCGTAACAATGCACTGTGTGTATTCAATTCAAATCAATGCAATAAGCTTTGCTTTGTTACCGAAGGTTAAAACTAACTACAAAAATAGCACCTAACTGGAACTAAATAAAGGCGCAGTGATGTCACGTCAACCAAGGGATTCCCTTTGAAGTTTGAATGTATTGACCCCCCAGTTGGACTAAGCACGTCAGGGGACATGGTTGTAGCATCTAACTTCATTCATTTCGAATTATGTCCGGCCGACCGATTCTGTAGATAATATATACTAGGTAGGACACGGATTGACGGAATTACGTGATACTTACGAAAGGTGGACATAGAGGGTGATTTTTAGTAGTCGGGTTTTAGTTTTTGGACTTACTTTTTATTAAAATTACATTGTTTAGCTCACAATAAATATATTTTTGTGAGCGCAGTGGTGACCCAGGGGTATTGGCCCCGACTTAAGGCTTCTTTATACAGGCGCGACGCGACAGCGCGGCGCGATAGCGCGACGCGATACTTAGATCTATTTCTGTGAAAACTTTATGGAAATTGTTCTACAAGTTTCGCGTCGCGTTGTCGAGTCGCGCCTGTTTGAAGAAGCCTTTACGAGTTGTAGGTTGTGAGTTTGAACCCAAGCAGGCACTTTACTTTGTGTATTTAATATTATGGAATATTATTATGAGCTATGGAACGAGCTATGCTCGGAGTATCTCTGAAAGATAGAATCCGGAATGAGGTGATCCGGCAGAGAACCCAAGTTGTCGACATAGCTCATAGAATTAGCAAGCTGAAGTGGCAATGGGCCGGCCATATTAGTCGTAGAACCGATGACCGGTGGGGTAGACGTGTTCTTGAGTGGAGACCGCGAATCGGAAAACGTAAGGTAGGACGCCCTCAGGCTAGGTGGAGTGACGATCTTCGCAGGGTTGCTGGTAGTAACTGGATGAGAGTTGCCGAGAATCGAGTTAAATGGCGTGAAATTGGAGAGGCCTATGTCCAGCAGTGGACTGCTGTAGGCTGATGATGATGATGATTTAATATTATCATCATTGCTCTCAAAACTGTGAAAGAAAACATGACACAGGAAACCAGCATGTTTTAGATGGCATGTGATATCTACCCGCGTGGCCAGCGTGGTGGATTATGGCCCTCTCCCTCCCACAGAGCGGAGGCCTGTGTCCCAGCAGTGATAACAATACAGACTGATTATGCATGCTAAGCATATTTGTGAAATGTGCTAATTCACAACACGGCATCATTGAAAGAGAAATTGTTTTTAGTTTGTCTCTTTGTGTCCTCTACAGGGCGCCCTATTTAATGTGACGTCACATGGCCTATAACTAGCGGACGATCAAGACGCTTTAACGATACCTCATTTTCCAAATTATGATAAGGAGTTTAGAAGTTATGAAAGAACATATAAATTCACATATACGCGGTCGCGGAGCTATCAATATCATAACCATCGTCGTGTACGGGTAATAGCTACTGGTTACAGTGTAAAAGAATACGTGTTAACGACGGGGGCGACTAAATGAATCGGACGGTAGGTAACTCAGTTATGAATTGGTTTCGGGACCAGCTAGCGGTCCCGACTAATCGAATTGGGCTCGTCGCGCGGACTCTGTCACGGTCAAATTGGAAACGTGCATCTAGCTTCTGACGTTTCACAAGTGCCCATGCAGGTTTATGTGAAGTAAAATATTTTGAGTTTGATTTGATTTTGATTGATGTTAGGTTTGACGCCGATCCAAAAGCTATTATTGCATTGGACTTGCCATGGAATTGAACGCGATATCTGATGCTTCGTTGATGAAAAACGGACTAGATGACTATACTTTTTTTTAAACAAAGGAATATTCTTCGATCATCATTTACATATGCAGTTTAATGTGTTGGCTATTATGATTGCATGCAGTGAAAATGATTATAAAATATGTTATTAGAGATCGTCTAATTTAAAACTGCATGTCCTTCCACTAAAATACAATAAATAAATATAATAATAATAATATAATACAAGCATTTGAAATGTGTATGCAACAAGCAGTGGAGGGGCGTGCAATTTTAATAAGATGATCTCAAAAAACAACAAAATTTCAGCCGAAACACGTCCACTGCTGGACATAGGCCTCCCCCGAAGGAGATGGTTTGCCATAATCGCCACGCTTGGGGTTGGCGATCGCAGTATGGTGGTAAAATGCATAGAGAACGCTGCTACCCATTCTCTAGTAAGTCCCTTAGTCGCCTTCTACGACACCCACGGGAAGAAATGGGATACTGCTATTCTTTACGTCCGGTAACACACTGAACCCCGGCAACACACGGACCATCTCTACCTACACTTAAAACCTTTGTCAGGAATAGGATATCAAGTTTAAATTTTCTTTACATTAGAAAGTTCCGGAGCTGTCGTAGCTAATTGACACCGTCGTAATCAACCGCGTGTTAACTCAAAACAAAACGTTACATAAAAAGAATAACTTCACCCATTTAAAAGACCGTTAATAATAAGTTCACACGTAACACAAGCCCCATAATTAAGCTCATCCGAAGCATTGTTTCGCTCGAATTCCAAATCCACTGCCCTTTCGAAACGTGTGACGTAATCCATTGTAGCTGGACCAAGATGGCCGTATGTTATTGTCACAGATAAGGGCATAGACCATATGGGCTCAGTATTTGTAATTTCTGTTTGCACGTCGAATACTTTTGGACTACAAAGTTCTTGGTAATTTCTGTGTCTTTAAGGCTTGTCGAGCCTTAAATGGAAGAGTAACATCTGAATATCTTATTTGGAGTAATGATTTTTTGAAATGAATTTTCTTAATGCATGTTTTACTCTGCATAGGTACCTACTTAGCGAATGAGAGCCAGACCGACAAAAGTGTAGCATTTGGCCGTCACGACACTTTTGCTATAGTATCTACCTATTTAGGTGTGCTTGTAATGAATGTGAAACGTTGTTACCTAAGTTATTTAATTGTGTATTTTGACGTGAAAACGTCTTTTCGCTAGGAGTACTGGTAGTAACTTCAATATTTCTGACCGACAAAAACATGTAAGATTTCAACCGCTTATAACTACGAGAGTTTTAGTACTAAAGTAATGATTGAGCATTCAAAGGATACCTAGGTCATATTTATAAAAAAAACAAGCATTATATAATTTGGCTATGACGTCCCACTCCGTATGCATGCGCGCGACCGTCTATTTTCGCTGTGGGTCGAAATTTCAATTCATGTAGAGCAAAAACGTCTCTAGTTAGAACATTGCTTCCAGTATCGCTGTCAAGAGTTGATAAAGCACTGCTAGGGCAAAGAGAGAATTAACAAAAATATTAGCTGCAATATGGTTAAAAATCAATATGAAGTCGACAATAGTAAAATAACTCTTTAGATCGTATCATATCGGGCGTAAATATGCTCAGAAATGATAAAAATCTCAATCAAAGATAGCTTGCATCAAAAGGAATTCAGTGAGCCAAAAAAATCTACTGCCAAACAAATACAGTACCTACGGCAATTACTAAAACCGTAAGAAAGTCTGTTGCAAATAGAAAAATATATTAAGATGTCTAATATTGGCCGTAAATCTGCCCGAAACTTAAAAACATCATAATCGTTGAAAGCTTACTTCATGAGGAATCCATTGAGCCTACTTTATCTAGTATCGGTCAGACACAATGGCTAGTTGGCTACAGCAGTATCGGAAACCATAGGAACATGAGTTACAAAACCCAATGTGAAAACATGTTTCGCCTCAAATCGACTGTAAATCTTTTTGTAATCTATATACCTATATATAAAAATTAATCCCTATTTCCCTTGGTCACGGCAACACACGTGACCGCCTGAACCAATTATGCTAATATTTTTTTGTCGTGTTTGTTATTGTCAGGAGAAGGTTCTAATGAAAGAAAAAATATAAGAAAGTTGCGCGTACCATATATAAAATGCGAATTCAATATTCATAGTTAAGACAGGACAACGTCTGTCGGGTCAGATAGTATTAAAAAAACGACTATCGAAGAAAGTTTACGTTGTAAAGAACACAATAACAGGTCAAATTACAGTTATGACCTAACGTTTTCACGAAAACAAACGGCGCGGACTCGTACTGCACCTACTTATTTTTTAATTTTACCGTGTGCGAGTATGACAGGCACCCCAGTTGCGTAACACACGATTAATCATAGTAATCTATTTCATTTTGACAGTTCAACAATATTCATTGCGTTATTAACGTTAGTTAGCAGACACATTTTTCGAACATATGAATAGAATAGAATAGAATAGAAAACATTTATTCGACACAGACACAATACAACAGCAACAAACATATAAAAAAAGAAAGAGAACATTAAGCATAACAATAAAATTGCAGTAAAATTGTGCTGAGCGTGCCCATACCGAAAGGGTAAATAAGAAGCAATGGTTTAGCTATCTGTTTCAAGACGAAACAGATTATGATTAATCGTGAGTTACGCAATTAGGGTGCTGGTCTAAGAATGTAAACGAAGCACAAGAAGTATGTATGGTTGCGTTCTGTAGTTACGCAATTAGGGTGCTGGTCTAAGAATGTAAACGAAGCACAAGAAGTATGTATGGTTGCGTTCTGTAGTTTCTGCCTACCCCTGTTGCCAAATTAAATTGTTATGATTACCTAGAACCCAATCGGAGTCGGCTTCCAGTCTAACCGAATGCAACTGAATTCAATTAGCGAGCTATAACATGGAGCGGCTGTCTATCTCACCCCAAAAACCCCGTTACTGGGTTATCACCCAGTAACGGGGTTGTTGAGGTGAGATAGGCCATTAGTTTACGATACCCCTTGGTAACACTGGTTAAATGCCCCAGCGAGTTGACTACGGCCTCCACGGTACGCGTCCCAAAGGGCCGGGGCCCCAGGGTCCCGAGATGTACACAACCAGTCTGTTATGCTCCCGCTGCTGGGACACAGGCCTCCCATCTCAAAGAACGGCCTGTGTTCCGGCAGCGGGCCATAAATCACCACGCAAGCCCCATGCATGTTGGGGGATGTCACATCGATTTTTTTGGTTCTAGAACAGGCTTCCTCACGATGTTTTCCTTCACCGTTTTAGAGCTATTATTATTATTAATTAACTTATAAACAACAACAAGCACAACAAGCAACAACAACAACGCAACACCGCGCAGCTTGTTACGAAGCAGCGTAACAAGCTTGAGTGCTTGCAAAACCTATGCATTCGCTAAAGTTCCTGCCTCGGTTGGAACTCACGACCTACAACTCGAAAGTCGGGGTCGAAACCATTGGGTCTCCACTACTCTACTGAGCGCCACAATGCTAAATTTATATTATAATAATGATTATTTATTTCCTAGAAAATACAATGCACCTTGTTAGTAATCTAATCACGTATACAACTTAAACCTTTACAATGTTAAAAGTAGTACATCATTTTGGTACCTAATTAATAAGATGTATACCCCATTTATTATAGCTTTAGAAAAAAGAGGCTCGTAGAAGCAGGAGTGCAAAACATTTTATTTCAAATTTAAGTTCTAACTTTTTTAGGTAAATTTAAGACAGTACTAAATACTGAGATAAACAACGTAAAAGTAATGTTTATTTTAAATAATGTTCTATTTACAATAACATCTTCATCACACATAACAAACCTACAACAAAACTAATGAATCAAACAAATAGTCACATGATGATTTAAATCTAATTAAGATTATAAGGATTTTTTTTTACAATACTTTATTTTATTTAAAATAAAGTATTGTAAAAAAAAAAATCCTTATAATCGTAAGTTGTTATTTAACAACTTACGACCCACAATACGTTGGTAAAAATTCGTCGTCATCAGCTAATTTAGTTACTCGGTGTTGTTCACTCCTGCTTCTTATAGGTTTTTAGCATTGACACTTTAATTTTTTTGGCATTAATCGTTTCTGCAACACGTTTAATGTAATTTTGTTACGAAGTGTACATTAAAAAGAACCTTTTTTAACTTCTGTCTAATGCTATTGTAAATGGAGTATAATTATACAGTAAACAATATTATTCCAAAGTGACAAGACGCTGTCAGTGCTGCCGCACCCGAACAGGGAAGTCTTGTATAATTATGCGCCGCAGTGAACATCCCTGATGCCGCCTGATGCGCTCCGGTAACCTTGGCAACCCCAACACCGCCCTATACACGTAGTTATATTGGTCACGTGATACTCTGCAAGCCCTTTGCGTGCAGTCGACCATAGCCTGGGCAGGTACAAAAGCTTAGCAGAACCCCCTAAACAGAGTAGTGTCTACACCCCTCGAAAGCTTTGTACACGTACGCGTTACGGACCAATTAATCGTATCACTAATTATTTTACAACGCATTCTACTAAAATGAATTTTATTATGAACAGGTATGGTTAAAAATAGTATGTTACGAGTAATCCAAGCTGTTGGGGCATAAGTGTCGAACAGAGACCTAACTTTATTAAAATCGTGTTTAGTTTCACCGGTCGGCTAAGTAGCATGTTTCCCGTTTACGCACTTAGTCGTGACGTAGAATCGAATGAATTTGTCTAGTATTTTCCCAACTTTATTTGAGTCGGCTTCCAGTGTAACCAGATGTTTAAGAAGATGGAAAGATTGGAAATACCCATTACTGAAATAATTAAACATTTATTTCTCTTCCACAAATACGTCTTACAAATATGAAGATACTTGATAGGATAGATCCTTTGATGGATCTTTGGAGACTGGTAGGTACTAGGAAAACCTGTCAAACAGATTACCCGGACAGATTACCAGAATCCAAAAATATGAGACAAATTCTCGAAGAAATCTCAATCTATTATTAATACGTGAAGCAAAAACTTTGTACCCCTATTGACGAAAATTTCACTGACGGAGGAGTATGAAATTTGGCACAGCTAAAGTTTATTATGTTTTGCATTTAAATGGTAATTATGGTGGAATTTCGACCACTGGGCGACCAATAGTTAAATTATACAATTATTATGCGACGGGTCCAAGCAATAAATCAGTACCTAAGAGTAAAACCCAAAGGGAATTGCTCAGTTTGTTAGGGTGATCTGGCTAAGCGTGGAAAAGATAATTATTTAATTTATTAATTTTTTTTATTTTTTTTTTATTTTTTTATTTATTGATTAATAAGACTTGCATTTTTTAAACTTCTCTTATCTATAAAAAAGCAAATATTATAATAATTTTGTAGCAAGATAAACCTTGCCGGGTAAAATATTTGTAATAAGCGTATTCTTCAATGTGACGTTTGTTTCAACGTGAGGAGCAGATTCAGTGCCCGAGGTAGTGGTAGGGCCATATCATCATGAGGAGCGGTATCGGAGTCCATGATAAGAAAAAAAAACGTTCAAAGCAGCGAGTAAACAAAATAACATCCACAGTGCACGAATAAAATATATTGTTTTTTTCATTGTTGTTAGATGAGACATCCCTAACGTCAAGTGAAAATGTGAAATGACATCTGAGATGTAATTTAACTTGACGTTAAGGATGTTCGATATGTATCGATACTCAAGTGGGTCGGTACAACGAGATTTGACTGAGTTTCACATCGATTCAACAATATACGATCCATTAGTGTGAATTGATAAAGGTAGTGAGGATCGGATCGAAAAATTGTATTATTTCACCCATTTTGCAGCCTATTCCCATTCTGCCCAAACCTTCGGGGAACAAGGCGTGACGTTACGTTATGTTTATTTAATCCCTTTACCTAGGACATAAATAAGTACAAAATATAATACCAACATCATGTGAGTAGCTAAAGTTATTTATATAATAAAAAATCCATTTTATTTGTAGTCCTCTTCAATAGATGCGAGGATTTAAGAATTAATTGAAAAAAAAACCCGCGGCATTTTTCTTGTGTGCGTGTGTACAGCAACTTAATACCTACGTAAAATTGCTATAAGAAGTATTACAGTACGGCAATCTTTTTAAATTATCAGATAATTTGTGTTGCTACTAAAACACGGATAATGCAAATCAAATTGATATAAATCTCAATATAATGCAGCCGCCGGATGTCAGTCTCTTTTGTTACAAGTGTCTATAAACCTGAAGGCCAATTCTCGTAAATAAAAACGTTCAAAATGTGGTTCAGTCTCATCTCGGCGACAATTAAACGTGAAAAGTGTAGGTAAACTCGAGGTATTTTTGCCAGATTGAGAGCTGAGATCTGAGTGGCAATTCTCGTAATTCTAAGAATGTTCACAGTCTAATGTCTTGACATTTGATTGTTGCCGATATGAGAAAGCCACTACATTTTGAACGTTCTTAAAATTACGGGAATTACCTCTCTGATTGCAAAACACTCAAAATCAATATCAAAAGTATTTTTTTATTCAAACTAGGCTGACAGTCAGCACTTTATGAACGTCAAAATTACATGAAGCAGTCCCTCCAAAACGCCCGCCTTTCACAACGTCCTAGTGCTTTAGCTGGGAAGACGAAGTGGCGCAACAAACTCCCCATCAGCACAGCTGTCTGTTAAGGCGGTGATTTCTTGAAACCGCTCAAAAAGGTGGTTTTTAAACCAGTGTATCTCTTTACCCGAAAATAATTTTGAAAGCAAAAAAATATATGAATTTTTCAAGTCTTTTTTTGCATACAGTGATGGAACTCAAAACATAATTAAACATACTTGCATCAAAAAAACCATCAAAGCCTGAGTGTAGTTATTTTTAAAACCAGTTTATCCCTTCAATAACAATTATAATTATAATTAAAAATATACCATAAAATTCCAAATGCCAAACTGCATCCAGTGCCAAAATCCATGGATTATTTATTATTAAATAGTTAATATCTCTTTTATAAATTTTCTGTCACCAAAATGTCATCAATGACACTTGTAAGGTTTTTCCCTTTTCATTGTTGCGATTGGAAAGTTAACTCTCTCCAATTTTTATGAGGGGACTATTAACTCAAGTGGTGGTATATTGCAGATGAAGACTTCAAAGTGCAACTTTATTAAAATTTGGCGTATGAAATACTCTATTATTAACCGATTTCAAAAAGAAGGAGGTGATCAATTCGATGACATTTTTTTTTTATGTTTGTTCGGGCATAACTCTGCCATATATAAACGGATTTGAAAATAATTTTTTGTTCGAAAGGGGTTTATACCGAAATGGTCCCATTTAAATTTCATATAGATCTGATGGTGAGTTTCGGAGACGGACAACGGAACTCTTCAAAAAATGACAGCAAATCAACCGCGATTACTGCTTTCGCATAAATATGCATTGTTTTGACCCCAAGGATGATGAAATTTCGAATTGGTGTGGGGTAGGTAGGTACTATAACTAAAAAGTGAAAAATATTTTTTTTTTAAAAATAACTTTAATTTCGGAAGTCGGTGACTTTGGATATTATGTTATTTTTCACTTTGTAGTGTTTTTCCAGAAGTCGGTTGTATGTTTTTTGGAAAAAAAAATTATACGTACTTATTAGAGTCAAATTTAGATTGATATTTAAGAAGGTTGCGATGTCTTCTTACATTTATTGCAATTTGTAGGTCAGTGTAAGGTTGTATGTTGATCAAAATATGATTTTCGAGCGTAACAAATATATACATACGTGTACCGGTGGACACGTATGTATATTAATACGTATATATATATAAATACGGTGGCGAAAAGATAGAGCCAAAAGATGGAAGAAATACAGTATTACTTCGAAATATACGTGCATTCTCATTCGTTCGAAAGGGAATTTAAATACGAGTACATTAGCTGTGCTGGCGCCTCTCCTCATAAAGGCATATATTATAGTACTTAAATCTAACCAGAAACATGATCCCCCTTATATTCATAAACGTTGCTTAATGTTAAGTAATGATTAGCGTCTGTTTAACCATACTTTTTTGACGTTTAAACATCATTTAACTTTAATCATCGTTTATGAATATACCTACCCCGATTTCTATAAATTTAAGATGAAATGCACCTTTTGGATGTTAGATTTGACCCTGTCTTTGACGGCGGCGGTCAGAGGGGTTCCAAGATTCAATTGTAAACCTATCTAAAGACAGTGACAGTTGAAATGTCAGAAACGATAATTTCGAATTTTGGTGAATCGTAGCCGTAACTTCTAATGTTTTTAAGCAACAGTTATCATATTTGTCATGAACGTCTCTTGGACGCTACACGTTCGGATAAAATCGTGGGTGCGAGTTTTTCCGATGTCGACATGACTATTCATAACGTTACCATCGCTACGCTAAAACAATTGTTGCTAGGTTACGGTTGCTAGCTCTGCAATTGGTTGACTTTGGGTCGTCACTCTGGACATGTACGAGTATCACCGACTAAACCCGATTTGCATTACTCGGCTAAAATAGGAACTGTGGCAAGTGGCTTATCAATTAAAGTCCGTGACTGTACATTAGAAATGACGACCTCCACCGTGACCTTAAAACAAAACTCGTTACCACCATCATCCAAAAATTTGCTGAAACCCACGAACACAGACTTCACCGACATGTGAACATCGAGGCAATTCAGCTGCTAGACAGCACGGACATAGTGCGTAGGCTAAAGAGAACTAAACCATTTGAATTAATGTAGTGTATAAAAATAGTGAATAATAGTGACATTGATGTGCTGTACATGTAACACATGAACAAAGTGTTTTTATATTTAAATTATCAGACTCTAAGAAAATGCTATGGAATTGTGTAAACGTGCCAAAATGACACTATTCTTAGTTATAATGTAATCTACCACGTAAAATATTAAGTTAGAGTTAAATTGCTTATTAGTCTATTAGGCTAGATTGTAATAAATTACTAAGAACTTTCGTTCTTATTAATAAAGAAAAAAAAAATTACAATTTTAATTAAAAAATCATCGAGGGCAATTTAGGGAAAACCTAACAATAAAATCAATATATTTTTCCCAACTATATTACGGTCGGCTCACAGCCTAATCGGATGCAGCTACATACCAGTATTTTCCTTGGAGCACCGCCCTATCTGACCGCCACAACCCTTTAACTGGGTAATGCTATACCATTGGTAATACTAGTTGTCGGACTTTCGGGCTTGTGACGACCCGTAACGACTGTCAAAGATCCACGAATGACACCCGGGACTTAAGGCTTAACGTGCTTTCCGAGGCACGGATGGGTCTCGGCATGTAAAGAGATGGTCATTCACAGATCGACCCTTTCGGATGTTATTTCTTAGTCAGATGGACCTGGATACTAATTTGTAGCACAACGTATTACCCAGTAACTGGGCTGTGTAGGTCAGAATGTAGAATACTGTTATTAGACTGTAAACCGACCCCAACTTTGTTGGGAAAAGGCTAGGCCGGTGATGATAAGGTCCGTTTTCTGTTCTATTTGTTTACATTTTCGTCAGATACATTTAGAATATACCATACTGCGTAGTTGTTGAAACCAGCCAAATGCCCATTTACAGTTAAAATTATAGAGTTGTAAAACGAGCCAGCGCAGCGCTGCGAATCCTCAAAAAGTTTGTTTTTAAGGCCTTTGTTTGGTTGCGTATTTGTATGGTTTGTTTGGAAATTGAAAGAAGTTATTTTGATTAATTGCGTAGCTTTAGCATATCACGTTTCTTTGCAGCGTATTGGATATTACAAGTATAATTGGGCTATGTTATGCCTATTGGGGTTATCCGGTTGTCTGTTAAGTAGGAACTTGGCTTTATAAAGGTTAGCAAGGGCTAATCGATGTTCCCTTGAGTATATTGGCTGCAGAATCAGAGTTTCCTGGGCAGCGGCTTTTAATACCGCTGTAATGGTGGTGGTGGTGTTCCAGGGTATTTCGATGTTTTCATCTGTTGCGGTGATTCCTATATTTGCTAGCTTTTGTTATGCATTCTTGGTATTTTGTTTTGGTAGAATTTCTATTGAGCGCGGCATAGTTTCATTGTTTATGGTTGAAATTCTTGGTCTCAATTGTTGTTTCATTCGTACCTTGCCGTTGCTTTTGGGTATTGTGTTTGGTTTTTATTTACAATTCTGTTTTGTCTTACCAGTCCCCAGATTATTTTATGGTCGGAGATGCAGCCAGGGGCCCATTCACCTATAATGAAGTGAAAGACTTTTTCTATGGCGTGGGCGTCATGTTGTGATCCAATTGCGATTTTTGAGTGCCGTTCGACCATGTTATTCTGCATGATGATCTAGCTTTTGTCGTTTCAATTTAAACTTTTTCCTGTTAGCTATATCCAGTAATAATTCGCCGTTGTAATTGGAAACTTCATGGCGTAGGTGTTGTGGGATCAACCCTATGCGTTGGAAATTTTGTGTATCTTGTCGACCAATATGATCGGCAGAGACTCATCGCCGTTGACTCGCTTACGGCTGGGTGAATTTGAAGATAACCTTACTTACGGAAGAGAGGTATCGCCCCGCCAAGAGCTCAGTGACTGCCGGTTACTAGCTGATCTCTTGCCGAGACGGTGCTGTTATGATGCTTATAAGTGTGCGTGGTAGAATTGAGTTTCGTAGTAAAAAAAAACGTCTTTGATCGGGGACCCCGTCAGGAACGAACTTCTTCAAGCTTTTCTTGAACTCCAAATGGAATTTGCTATGAAGATTTAGATTGTCTAACACAACGAACACGACACCCATGATGTTTTTTTTTTTATTGGTACCGCTGCCATCTTGGATTTTCATTTCGCCCTCACAGCTATTGGCTTCAGCATCCTCGAAAACCATCACTCTCTCTCTCTCTCTCTCTCTTTTTCTATTATACTTTACCATAAAAATTCTACGGTTTTTTATTACGTGACGATTTCAACAATGTTCTACAACTTTATTCCAACCGCAAACTGCGTTAATTAACCTCGTTCCAAAAATCATAAACTCCTCGAGTTGAAGTGATACTGATCCGTGCATTCCCCACACGTGTATGGAGACCTTTATGCGGTTGCAAACGTCAATATTGACTTAGTTTATTGCTACGCTCTGATGATCAAAAGCTTCATATCCACCATCAAAGCAAATAGTAGCCAACGTTTAGTATTTGCTTTACAGATTATTTGCTTTGGACTGCGGCTTGGCCATAGGCAGGAGAATATTCCGCTCAAAGGATGCAAAGTACCTAATCAATTTGTTGATTAAAGACGGAGTTATTTGGTGTTTCGAAATCAACGTTTGGAACACTGTTTTTATAATCTTTGTTTCTCGCCTCCGGCGAAGTAAATTGGAGTGCTATGATCAGTATGTATGTATGTAAGTATGTTTATCTGTATGTATGTACACACATCAAAAAAGTTTGTGATCACTAGCATAAGCTGATATAATTTTTTAAATTGAACTTTATCAAGAACAATTCTTTGTTGTGTGTTTTCTTTAAATAGAAATACCCTGTTTGAAATTAAAAAATAAAACTATTTTTTATGTTTTATAAAAAAAAATAGTCATTAATCATAATGTAATTGTAACAGAAATTTGATAGAAAGAAAAAGACTGTTTAAGCAAACTTAAACAACAATTTATTAATAAAAGGTTTGTATTCAATATAATTTAACTCCTCCCCTGGCTCGAACACATGCGGTGATCCTCCTGGGCATGCTGAAAATCAAGTGATCCAGCATTTTTTGAGGTAACCTGTCCCATTCTTGAATAGCGGCTTTCCTGAGCTTTGGCACTGTCTGGGGCTTCCAAACAGCTCGCTTAAGAGCACTCCACGAGTGCTCTATTGGGTTTAAGTCAGGCGAGCCGGCAGCCCAGTCTAACCTTGTGATGTCGTATTCTTGGAGAGCAGCATTGAGTCGTTGAGCTCGATAGGCGGGCGCATTATCATATTGGTGTCCATTATCATTCTCATTATCATATAGGTAGTACATATTGGTGCCCATAGTTTACTCGGAATGATCTGACAATAACATCAATAGCAACTGCTTTATACATATTTGCTGTCGTGAAGACTCGATACGGGATCATAGGCGATCTCGCTCCAATCATAATACCACTACAAAACGACACCGATTTCCCGCCTTGCTGAACTGTTCCACTGGCCTTTCACGGTCTCCTGGTCTTCTCCAGACACGGACGGAGCGTAAGCTAGGACTGAATGAAAGCCTTTTTATATGCAAAAACAATTGAACTGTTTTACATTCTAAATTTATATTTTTCAATAAAGAATCTAAAAAGAAGAAGAAATTATAATATTATTGTGGTGATATGGAAACTCATTGGAGTTTCTATGGGTTTAAAATAAAGCTGTTAATTTGATATTGTCATTCTGTCAATACGACTGTAATCTTTTTCTTTGTATTTTGCTGATTAAAACCATGTATTCTAAAGGTTTTATCTTATTTATCAATACCTTAATCTACCGTAACAAAAAAGATTTAGATTTTTCAAAGTGATCGCAAACTTTTTTTGATGTGTGTATGTATGTTTATCTGTGATCTCATTCCTAACTAAATTACATACGAGTATAATAATTTGATAAAACAGGTACCGTTGGAGTGACGTCATATTAAATTTAATATAGCGCCCTCTAGAGGATAAAAAGTATTTAACAAGAAAAAATACTGACCGCGGCTTTCAGTCGAGAATATTTTATTTTCTTGTAAAATACTTTATATCCTCTAGTCGGGTTTTAGTTTTTAAACTTACTTTTTTTCTAGCAGTCTGATTTCAGTAAGGCAGAGGTAGGTCCATTTCACCAGCCCACGTTTAATTCAATCATTTATTTTAACCGTCACAATAAGCCTACAGTGTTCCCACCGCTGGGACACAAGCCTCCTGTCTGTGAGAGGGAGTGGGCATTACACATCGCGGGCCCAGTCCGAGTTTGTGGATGTCACATGTTTCCGAAATGTTGTTTCTAGGACATGCTAGTTTTCCTTCACCGTTTCGAGAACAGTGGTGATAAAATTATATACACATGTTAAAGTGATTGTCTGAGTTTGAACCTGTGACATACAAACTGTGACGTAAGTTCGGCCGATACCACTGGGCCTCCACTATATCGACACGATACGAGTTGTGAAGGTCAGATAGGCAGTCGCTTCACGTAAAATGTTAGTATTCAGCGGCATCTGGTAATACTGTGGAAGCAGACACCAACATAGTTGGGAAAAGTTTGGGCAGATGATTATAATGAATACATACAAGACAGTGTTAACACTGCGTAAAGCACAAACTCATAATTAAACTTCCAGTTTAAGCGCGTGCAATTCCTGGTAAGCGTATGCTTCGCGATGACTATCAACAAGTCACATAGGCAGACACTGCTGGCTGCGGGTGTCGACCTCAGGACAAGCTGCTTCTCACACGGACCACTGTACGTAAGCTACGGTCACTTGTCCCGTGTCACCAGTCTATATTTCCGCAGCTGCGAACAAAACTACAAACGCTGTATAGAGTGCAGTCTTATAAAAAATGTGGCTGTTATTGTAGTAGGAATATTGGGATATCTTACGACTTCTAAGCGATCGAAGTCGTGGGCAGAAGATAGTAATCAGTACAAAAAGTTGCAGTAAGGGGCTTGTGGTTCAGTAATAACACCCGCACGAGTAGATCGATCAGGTTAATTTGGATGGGTGACCCTCTTTACATACCAAGACCCCTCGTTGCCTCGGAAAGCACGTTAATCCGTTGGTCTTGCCTATCATCATTCATAATTTCAGCCGAAAGACGTCCACTGCTGGACATAGGCCTCCCCCAGGCTCCTCCATTTCGACCGGTCTTGTGCTTCCCACATCCAGCGGATTCCCGCGGCCTTCACAAGGTCATCGGTCGGTGTTCTTGCCTATCATTCGTGGATTTTTGACAGTCGTTGCGGGTCGTTAGAAGCCCGAAAGTCTGACAAACTGTCTTATCTAAAGGGTGTCGTATTACCCAGTAACAGGGTTAGGCAGTAACTCCATGTAAAATACTGGTATTTAGTTGTAGCCGGTAAGACTAGAAGCCGACTCCAATATACTAAGAAAAAGGCTAAGCAGATTGAAGTATTAACTAATGGGCGTACCCGTCCAGGGGCAATGCTAGTTTATGTTCATATAGCTGTAACTTGATCACAAATGATAAACTAGGACCTTGTCAGTTATGTCAAATAGATAACATACTGATTTTTTTTCAAAAACAGTACTTTACATTTCCTTATACCTACTAGTAGATGGCCGTGGATGGGTGAGCATCTTAACATACCAAGACCCCTCCGTGCACGTTAAGCTGTTGGTCCCGGCTATCATTTGTACATCTTTAACAGTCGTTACGAGTCATCAGAAGCCCAAAAGTATGACATCCAGACTTACCAAGGGGTATCGAATTAACCAGTGTCTGGGTTGTGGAGGTCAGATAGGCAGTCGCTCCATGTAAAACACTGGTATTCAGCTGCCGGTTAGACTGGAAGCCGACCCCAAAATAATTGGTGGCTAGGCAACAAGAAGTCGCAGCGAGGTGTCTACTAAGCTATTTAAAACTTAAAGAAAATAAGGAAATATTATATTTCGTCTTATGTAAGTTATACAATTCGATGGTTAGATGTCTGTCAGCAAGTGCAATCGCAATGCCGCTTAACGCCACTATATAACCATATTTGGAACAAATTATACAAGCAGCAACAATTTATGCCTTAAGCGTTGGTTACCTGGAATTAAGGAATCGTCCACATAAGTGGCTCGATATATTTGTCATGTTATCATACCAACCGCATCGTTAAGTTGGTTCCCGTCTGACTGTATAGGTCGCTCTTTCGTATGTTTTATAATCTTAGAGAGTAATACGACTTGTCGCACTTTTTGTGCGCTTCTATAAAATGTATACTTAAAAATGTATGTATATGCAAGGCGTAAAAAGGCCCATCACATATCCGTCAACTACGAATTCTGTACATCAAACTATTAGTACCCTAATATTGGTAAAAAAATATATTTTGGAAACTACTTTTATTGTTGGTGTGTAATTTGCCGTTTGCGGTAGTGCGCAATGTAACGCACGCAAATCATTGTGCTTATTATGGGTGCGTAATATTCAACCACTGTAAATAAGATAATTATCTATTAATTTTATTGATTTATAATATTTTAAAGATCTCTCATAAGCTAAGGCTTCCTCCGGGTTTTAGTCCATAACAACCATTAAATAAATGAGGATTTTCATACTAATTGGCTCCACCTATCCACTTTAGTCAAGAATACCCAATCGTCTTAGTTTTCATTGCTAACGATCAGCAAATAATAAAAATGTTTTTCATCTTAGAAAAATTTATGTAAGAAAAACATGCGTATTGATTTCGCATCTGTCTGTCCGTCTGTCCAGATAAGGTCTAAAACAACTTGGTGTTGTTTGAGAATACTGTAGATTTTACGTCGAACTTCAATAAATACAGTGGCAGGGACATCGATGTGCTAACTGTAACCATGAAAACAACACATGAGACTCTCTACTGTAGAAGATAGCTGTTTATATGAAGATGTCATCCCGTAACTTGTATGCTTGATTCCATAGTAACAGAGAGAGAAGAAAGAAAGCCTGTCAAGTGCTCGATGAAGAGATAAATCGTGCCCATTTCTATGCCAATTCGACAAGATCAAGCACACTTAACTATTTTGAAAAGTGTTTTTGAAGTAAAACGATTTTTGGTTGGCGAAAATGTTATGAGTTTGCGTTACCAACATTCTAACGTTAACAGTATATCTGTTGCTATGAGTATGACGTGTTGTGCTTGGCCAGCTCTGAAACCATATTTTTGAATGAAATAAATTTACAAATTTTAATTTTTGTTTTGCTATGAGGTGTTATTTCTGTCGTCCCCATGACTACCTTAGCTTTATTTCCAACTTGTATTATCCGTTAGTACAAGTCTCTGCATAATAATAGTTCTCTGCTGTTCCTTGTCCATTGCCATCTCCGGCCAATCTCCCATAAACATTTCTACTTCATCACGCCAGCAAATCCTACGCCTCCCTCGGCGACGAAAGCGAGGTTAATTGCTATTATAGTCTATTCTAATGTATCTTCGATGTTTTACAAAATAGAGTTTCAGGTATAAAAGTCATCTTTATCATCATTTTAGCTTAAAAACGTGCAATGCTGGACGTAGGCCTATGCTTCCCCCAAGCACCAGCAGCCTCTTCGACCAGTTCTGTGCTGCTCGCATGCAGCGGATTCCTGCGGCCTTCACCAGGTCATTGGTCCACCTTGTTGGAGGAATTCCAACGCTATGTCATCCAGCACGCGTTCGCCACTCCAGAACCTTTCACAGCCATCGGCCATCTGTTCTGCGAGCCCACTACTACTTAAGTGTGGCAATTCTACCTAGGTCCTCCTGCGGATCTTATCATTTGTGATTTGAATACGTAGGGAAACCAAGCATATCCCTCTCCATTGCCCTTTGGGTGACTTTTAGCTTTCTTATGAGGCCCATTGTGAGCGTTCACGTCATCACTGTAAAATTAGGCCTTAGTGCCATATGTCATCATTAGAAGTACGTAAAGATTACCAGTTTTCTTACAATAAAATCTCGCTATTACGTCACAGCGGTGCCAGACCTTCTGATAATCAACTATGTAGATCTACCGGTGTGTGCCAAAGTCGGTACTCATCGTGTACTTATAATAAGAGCCGCGCGACCGTTGCGTAAACTCGACTTAGAATCTTGAATGCATTGCGTAAGTACGCATCAAGGAATATATTTTTTTTTGCAAGTCAAAAGATGTAGCGGGATTGGAACTGATTGTTTTTTACACGCTTTATATTAGCTTCACTTGTATGTTTGTCTGCATGTTTGTAACCAACTCCTTAAGGCGCGATTTTGACCCACTTTAAACGGTCAGATTTCATTTAAACTTTGTAAACTTATTGGGGACCGATGACAATTCAATAATTTTTAAAAAATAGAGAAAAATAGAAAAAAAAGGAAAAAAATAATGAAAAATCACGCTTTTGTAGTTAGCAGAACTAAAAAATTGGAAATAAATAATAGTTTAAAAAACTAAAAAAACACGCTTTAAAAACCAAACTAAAAAAGTAGAAAATAATTTAATTCATTTAAAAAGCGTGGGGTGCTTGACATTAATTGATTATAAAAATACCTCAAAAAGCTAAGTTAAAAAAAAAACAATCGACTTTAAAAAAAAACAGTAAGTAGGTACAGAGTGAAAAATAACTTTAATTTCGGAAGTTAGTGTCTTTGAATCTGTAATTTTTATTTATTAAAAATGTTATGTTGGATAACAAGTATTCTTGTTACCTAATATAATAAGTAAATTATTAAATGCATATGATTTAATGCAATAGACGTCAATATACAATACTTTATTTTATTTTATTAGTTAATGTTTTACAATATTTAATAAAAAAAATCCCACATTATCTCATGATAAAGACGATGAACCTAGAATTAAAATACTACAGTACCGTACCACCCAGCAACTGGGTTGTGAAGGTCAGATTGTCCATCGCTGCATTTATAATACTGGTATTCAGCTGCAAACGGTTAGACTGGTAGCCGACCCAACCATTATTGGGAAAAGGTTAGGCAGATGATGATAACTCCTTTCTGAATGACATGTGTTTAATTTTTGGGAAGCCAACTTACCGCTCAGCTCACTCCGCTCGCTCTCACCGCTTGTTTCGCTCAGCTTCAACTGCATGTAATGTTGATTTCATTCACGACATTCGCACAATTTCTCCTCATCGACGGTGTTCGGATTACAGATGTACAGTTATCAACAAAAGTGTTAGAGCTTAATGTTCACTTTTACTCTCTAAGTACCTACCTACTTAATAACAGCAACGCAAATAGATTTTCTGGAACTCCAGAAAATCATCATCATTTTAGCAGAAATATCAGTGTTGGACATAAATAAGGCAATATTATATTTAATAACGTTAACATCAGATCACGACTAGTTTCCCTGAAGGGTTGGCCTATAGTAGGTCCCTATACCCTCATTTCGCCAGTTATGTTTAAGTCCCAAGTAGGAGTTTTTAGCGGGATCGCGTTGGAACATGTCGCACGAATTTACATTTTCATGAAATTTTGTGAAATAGCGAATTAAATTGTATAATTTTGGTAGTGAATTATTCAATTTAGTTACGTGTGAGTGCACAAGAGTGCTGAAGTGAAAGTGAAAATAAGGGACAAAAGTGGACTTTTCGTGTTCCCCCCAAAAATTCCTATGAGGGTGTTGTAAAGTTACTACCGCTTTACAATAATTTTGATTTGACTAACTAAAGTCGACTATGACTGTTTCGTAACTTCGTGCCCGATATCGGGCCATTTACTTGATCGAAAAGAAAAATTACTTGACACTGGCTAAATGCACAAACCGTGCGAAGCCAAAACCCAAAAAAAAAATTCCCAAGTAAAAGGGGGCGAGCCTACTGCCATCAACTGGGTTCAAATCCAGACTGGCTGCTACACAGTCCTCCTGTCAGTGAGTGGGCCATAATCCACAACGCGAGCCCAGTGTGGGTTTGACATGCCGGTTTCCTCACGATGTTTTCCTCCACCATTTTGAGAGCTATGTGATGAAATTATAAACACCAAGTAAAGTGCCTACGTGGGTTTGAACTCACGACCTACCATTCATAAGGGGCCGATAACACTCGGCCACCACTGCTCTCATATAGGTATCTCCTACTGTTATTTTATCATCTAGGCCTCTTTTCTCGTAATTTTAGGGGAATCTGAATAATATAAAAAACTGAAACCAATTTTTTTTCCCGTTAAAAAAGCTTTAATTTTGAATCCAACATAAAAAAAAACCTATACGATTTCTAATGGTCTAACAGTTCTTTGATCACTTGTACTGGCGATACGATCACAGAGTTACATCACACGACCTCTTGCTTCCGACAAGTGTTTGTCTTCCCTTAGTCGGCAATGCAATGCTGACCTGCTACGAAAGGTTACAAGAATGTGGGTGAAACTGTCATCATCATCCACCATCTTCTGGGTGACAAAGTGTATGAAAGTTGGGCTTAGGAATTGGAATCGGCTTCCAGTCAAACTGACTGACTGCTTTTTTATTATTATTTACAAACATTCTAAGCAGTATAACATTATTATATTACAGTAATAAAAATCATATAATTGCAAAAAATCATTTTATTGTGTTGACGACAAGGCGTTGTTAATTTTTCTTTTGTTTTTTTTTTTAACTCGTAAAATGATAACTTTATACCTAGTAACTTACTTTAATACTATAAGGTGTGAGTTTATTTCTCGGCCAATCCTGAATCCTCGTTACCAAGAAATTAACTTACTAATTTTGAGTTTTGTCTTATCATACCTATGTATTTTATTAAATACGCTGCGATCTCTCGCGTCCGGCCCTGGTGCAGACCATGGTACGGAGCGAGAGTGGTATGGGTAGCCGTCCCCTCCTTCTGCGAAGCAGTAATGCTCGCGAAGAGGGAGGCGGCGCACGTGAGGGAGAGGCAGTATATGCGCCCTCACGGCTGCAGACTCCGCGGAAGACGCCCTGGGCGTCGGGAATCCCAGGCTGATTCCCGGCCACCGTAGCCACGGGCTGGCGGACGGCGACTAATGGGTAGCTCGCTGTCTGGTAAGGACCAAGCGGGGGTCGACGGCGCGTCCTGTTCCACGCGCGCCTCACAGAGATGTCAGCACCAACTGGTGGGGTCCACAAGGGCCGATGCCTGCCAGGGGTGCGGGTTGTGCGAAAGAGATACCGCGGCCCCTGGCACACAGGCAACTGAGGGAACACGGGTGGGTTTTATTCAGTAAAAGTCTGACACGCCCTCCCGCTCCACCCAGAGCGGGAGAAGTTATTTGATGATTTCCCACCCAAAAAAAAAAACATGTGAAGACCAAGTAGATAGGTGTCTGAAATGGTATTTTGAGGAAAGAACTTCACATATTGAATGGACCTGTCCAGTCAGCGCACGCGTTAGTATTCGTGCAGCTCCACTCAGTTTTCAATAGTTGTCTATGACTTTAAATACCAGAGCAATAATTGACCATGCAGAGATAGATCATGACATGTCACCTCCTACAGGTATAGGAATTAGCATAATTGGCCTCTAATGTTCCCACTGCTCGGACACAGGCCTCCTGTCTGTGAGAGGGAGTTTGCTGTAATCTACCACGCGGAACCAGTGCGGGTTGATAGATGTCACAATACATGTCTTCGAATTGCCGATTTCCTCACGTTGTATTCCTTCATCGTTTGAGAGCTGCGGTGAAATCGTTGGGTTAGTTGTCGCAAGCGCCACTGCTGAGCATGAGGTCCTGAGTTCAAACCCCAGGTCGGGCAAAGTGTCTTTGGTTTTTCTATGGATTTCTTAGTGGCCGCCCGGACTATGGATATGTGTCTGGTTGTGATTTCAATAAACCAGTTACTGGGTAATACGATACCCCTTGGTACGACTGGTTGTCAGACTTTCGGGCTTCTGACGACCCGTAACGACTGTCAAAGATCCACAAATGACAGCCGAGACCAACAGCTTAACGTGCTTTCCGAGGCACGGAGGGATTTTGGTATGTAAAGATGGTCACCCATCCATGGACCAACCGCGGCAAGCGTAGCTTAACCTGATCGATCGACCGTGCAGCTGTTGCTACGTAGCCAAAATTCCCTACTGGGGAAATAGCTAGAACTTCATTTAAATTCAAGAATATTTTTTGTTGTACCTAATGATATATTTGAACATTGGGCACGCCACGATAGCGGCGGTAAGTCCCCTCTTTGAGGAGTGGCTTGAGAGGCGGCATGGCGTCCTCACCTTCCGCCTGACGCAGGTCCTCACCGGACACGGTTGTTTCGGGAGGTTCCTGTTTCGAATAAGGCGGGAGGAAACGCCCGGGTGTTTCCATTGCGAAGATCACCCTGAGGACACGTTCGAGCATACGGTGGCGGTGTGCCCGGCTTGGGCGGAGCACCGCCGTGTCCTCGTGGAGGCGATCGGTGGCGGCGATCTCTCGCGTCCGGCTCTGGTCCAGGCCATGGTATGGAGCGATAGTTCATGGTTAGCCGTCACCTCTTTCTGTGAAGCAGTAAAGCTCGCGAAGAGGGAGGCGGCGCACGTGAAGGAGAGGCAGTATATGTGCCCTCACGGCCATAGTCGCCGCGGGAGACGCCCTGGGCGTCGGGAATCCCAGGCTGATTCCCGGCCACCGTAGGCGCGGGCTTGCGGACGGCGAGTAATGGGTAGCTCGCTGTCCGGTAAGGACCAAGCCTGGGTCGACGGCGCGTTGTGTTCCACGCGCGCCTCAAAGAGATGTCAGCACCAAATGGGGGGGTCCGCAAGGGCCGATGCCTGCCAGGGGTGCGGGTTGTTCGAAAGAGATACCGCGGCCCCTGGCACACAGGCAACTGAGGGAACACGGGTGGGTTTTAGTCAGTAAAAGTCAGACACGCCCTCCCGCTCCACCCAGAGCGGGAGAAGTTATTTGATGATTTCCCACCCAAAAAAAAAAAGATATATTTGAACATGTCACGTTTTATTACCACGGGAGCTAACTAACGTCTGTGATACAGGCTCGGCCTAATTCACTGATAAATACTTATTGTAATACTGATTAATTTAAAGAAGATTTGTTTAGTTTAAATTTATTTGTAAAGTGTGTTTTTCTGTACTTATCAATAAAGTTTTTATTATTAGATACTATTTATTATTAATTACACTGACGATCACCAGGTTGACTTTACTTGACCTCAGGTTGAAATCGCGATAACATCAGTATCATAAATTCGCAAGTCTCTGCGACCTCTCAGTGAAAGTTAAACCACCATTGTTAACAGTCTGGCAGCCATAATAGTTAGAATTCTAGGACATCTTGCTTAAAAAATAGATCAATATCGTGTTATTAGAATGGTAGAGCATAAGTAAAAACTGCCGCAAGGATCGATCGATCAGGTTTACCTACTCTTTCCTTGGTTGGTCCGTGGATGGGTGACTGTATTGACATGACCAAAACCTCCGTGTCTCAGAAAGCACGTAAAGCCGTTGGTCCCAGCTGCCATTTGTGGATCTTTTACTGACTTTACGGGCCGTCATAACCCCATTACTAGACTCAGTGCAACCTAGTAACTGAGTAGTGGAGGTCGCATAGGTTGCTACATGTAAAATACAGGTACTTGGCTGTATCTGGTCAGACTGGAAGCCGCCCCAACATAGGAAAAGCCTAAGTCGATGATAATCTTGTTATGAGCGACCTGGTCATCTTGTCATAGACGAAATCGATTATGTTTTTTAATTACTAAATGGGCCCGCTCTTGACCTCGATCACGCCTGATGCAAAGCAATTGATGAGGTCCATGATGGATCGAGCGTGCCCAAAAAATACCTGTTCACTCTTGTTCAAGGCGCTGGTGCACCCACGCATCAACGAAACACAGCAAGCCAGTCATCAAAGTATTGGGTGTGACTGTCCAGGATCCGCTGTGCGCTCGGTTCAATCGAGTTACTGGTGGAAAAAATTGCGCTACACGAGGAGGCTAGCGCTAGAGAGGCTATATTTTTAAATAGCTGTTCCCTTGAGCGATATCCTGGCCACAGCATCAGGTAATTTATACCAAATGTGACACTTAGCGATTACCCAGCCAGTTGGCGATTACCCATTCTTTTAGAGTTTATGTATTATAGCTTGTTCGCTATTTGATGACTTGTGGTCTTCGTCGCTCTTTCTTGCTTGTTCTTTTCTATTCCTGAAATTTGAAGGTAGTTGCCCATTCCAAAACATAGTTGGTAGGCATTATTTTAAATATCCTTGGCTTGGGCCTGGAGATTCGAACCTTTGTAAGGCGTACGAGGACCCTAAGCCAACTTGCAGAGGCCCCTTAGACAATTTTAAATGAAAAGGAAGCATCAACCGACCATATCCCTGTGTGCACTATGTAGGTGCACCCAAGGACAACCCACGGTAGGCGCAGGACTATTGCAGAACATTTGAACAAAACATATTAGGCTAAAGTGTTACGAGGTAGACTCAATTAAACGACTGAGAAAATTTTGCCACCAGTATACCGGAAAAGTTTTTATTCAGCGCGCAAACTGTAACCATGAATTCAGCATACCATTCTAGACAAGCAGCTGTTTCATACATTTTCACCGCGTAGGTATTGCACTTTTCTATGAAACAGCAGATTTTCTTTTTGTTTAACCCACGAAAAAATTCTGTGCTGGGGGATCTAGAATGATATGCTGAATTCATGGTTACAGTTTGGGCACTGAATAAAAACTTTTCCTGTATAGGTACCTGTTCCTCATACCTCTTTATGGATTGTGTGGCTATAGTTTATTAATATTATTACGGTATGGAATGGGCTACTAGCTTCATATTGCTGACCGACCAACCCCTTGACAATTGAAAACTGCCTATAATTTGTTCAATTGAAATAAATTCTTTGAGTGAAGATATCAGTGAGCCAACACTTTTATTTGATGTAATTACCGAAACAAGAACGGTGGTTAAAAAGCTTAAGAATGGTCTGTCCGCTTTACATAATATTATTACGTATCTTTATTAAGAATCGTCTAAACATGGACCTAGAAACCCAAATATGTTGAATCATAAGCGTAATCAAAACATCTTTAATAATAAATAAACATCGATAGAGTTACAATCGATTAATCGACCCACACATTACAATGTACCAAAAATAATTCAAACCGATTAAACATATTACTTTCAATGCTGGTTTTATTCCGAAAATCCACAAATCTGCAGACACCTCCGTGAGAAATATTGGCGAATGAACCATTCACAATGCTGGCTTGATTACCAATGATTTTAATTTTGGTGACACTAAAGCAGCGATCGTCATGTTTGACAAATGTTTGGCAGAGGCATTAGATATTTTTGATTGCTAATTGCATTCCAATGTTACGTCATGTGAAGTACTATATCGGCGTATCGGTAAGTTATCGGAATCTATAAAAATTAAAAAAACTTAGTAGACCTGGTGTGCGTTGTCTAATTGTTCTTGTTATTTTTGTTAATTAGACTAAGTAAGGTGATTATTTAAACTGTTTTGTTTATAGTAGTAACATCGCATTGGCGCATAGCTGTTTTGTACGAAATTTTAAATAAATAAATAATAATCAGTAAATAAAAAACACAAAACGATAATTTATTTTTTGAAGTCGGTGGCTAAAATCTAAAATACAGATACAAAGACAAATTGAAGTAATTTTTTACTTTGTAGTGTTTTTCATGGCAGTCGGTTCTTTTTTATTTTACACTTTATGGTTATGGACCCACACCGATTCGTATACCACTACTTGTCATGTACACAACAGCGACAGGAAGTATTAGAATATCTTAATATAAGTAGTTTAATATTTAACTCTACGTCAACAAATAACTTTAGGGGTCTTTCCACTCAATTTATCGCAATACAGGTTAAGTTTTTTGCAAGAGTGACTCAATGTATACCTACCTTTATTATTATTATTAAAAGCCTGTGATGTCCCACTGCAGGGCAAAGGCCTCTCTACCCTCCTTCCACTTCTCTCGGATACCTACTTACCTATTATTATTCTATAAATAGCAATTACTCTAATGTGGCATGAAACTGTGGCCCTCAACTTGTATGCCAAGTTATTTTTATCACAACAATACGAAACTATGGAAATATTCGTGATTGATTTCTTCGTGTCTAATACTTTTACAACACAGCTTACAACATACGTATTTGTTTGTAATACACTAAATGAATCATATCTACTACTCTGTTTGGCACGAAAGGAAGATCTTTGTGGTTTTTGTGACCACTTGGAAGCTCTTGAACTGTATCCGGACCCAAGTGGGAAGATGTAACTCCGATCTGGGTCCAGTTGAAAACCAGCGTTATATAGGCTCTACTAGTTGTCTGGCATTTATGAGATTTACATACATCTTTATATAGGGTGACTGGTAATTAGTGACCGATATTTAAACACATGATTATACTCATCATAACAAACAACTTTCCCAAAGAAACGACAAAAAAAATATTACTAGCGCATGTCCCCAATTATCACCTCAATAGAATATTGAGTACCTAACAAGAATAATACACCATCAGCTGTAATTTAATTTAGTTGCCTACAAAAAAAAACAAAAAAGAACACTTTTACCATGCATTATCCTTTTGTCATTAATTTAACCACAGTACGGACTGCGCGCGCTCTATCTCTATCCGCTTGACCCCGGGGTCAAGCGACTCACAGCTGATAGAGCGCGCGCGGTCCATATTATGGTTAAATTAATGACAAAAGGATAATGCATGGTAAAAGTGTTTTTTGTTTTTTCATGCTAGTTAAATAAATAAAAAATCGTTTCTTTGGGAAAGTTGTTTGTTATGATGAGTACAATCATGTGTTTAAATATCGGTCACTATCTAATTATACCAGTCACCCATATACGTGATGCAAAAACTTTGTAGGTACGTCTTTTACGAAAATTATGCAGACGAAGGAGTATGCAAATTGGCACAGTTAAAGTTTAAATGGAGACGGAGTGCAGAAAGCTAATATTGTATAAAATTTAAATGAATTATGGTCGAATATCGACCCCTGGGCGACCACTAGTGTCGATAAATGGTCAAAAAGCTTAGCAAAGCGTAGAAAAATTCGCAAACACCGGTAGAAAAATTCGTGATTTATTCAGCTGATTTAGCGGCAGCCCGTTTAGTGTACTTACTTTAGTTATTTTCATAGTATACTTGTACACGTACTGGACAGGGAGCCACTCAAATACGTGTGGTTCTTTCTTCAAAAGACCATTTCAGACACCAATCTAGATGGTAAGTACTCAAATGATCTGACATTGACATTGATGAATTTTATTTATACATTAACATGAATATTTACCGTGTAAACTAAGATATTGCTTTGATTATTTTAAATCTGAAGACATGTGGGTAATTTCATTTTATCTTTTAATTTTAATAATGGTATGGCAGTTTGAGTAATTGAAAATTGAAAATGCCAGTAATTAACATGGAGCGACTACCTATCTGACCACCACAACCCAGTAACTGGGTACTAAGATACCCCATAGTAAAACTGATTGTCAGACTTTCGGGCTACCAGTTACGGCTGTCAAAGATTTACGAATGATAACCGAGACCAGCGGCTTAACGTGCTTTCTGCACGGAGGAGTCTCGATATGTCATGGATGAACACACATTTACGAACCGACCGCTGCAAGCGTAGCTTTCACCCATCGATCGTCCCATGTGGCTGTTATTATTTAAACATAAGCCCCTCACATTACGCGTCGACGCGTCGGGGCACGGTTAGTGAAAACGCCAAACAGACGATGCCTAGCAATAATGAATGCAACTATGCTATTGTAGAAAGGATAACATTTTCATTACCTACTTAGCCGTCCCCCGACGTGTACTGGCTTTGATCAAAATATTACCTACAACTTTAAAGGCCTATAAATATAATATTTTTACTTTTTAGAAGCTTTTGTTTGAGTCAGGGGTTTAAAAAAAATCTGTAAATCTGTTTTTATGGCAATAACGAAATTTATTTATTATTATTTAATATTGTCTGTGAGTCATGATTATGCTAATGTCATTGTTACCTACTTGAATTTATAAATGAAATTATGACTGTTTAGCAAAGGACTGTTGGGCAATAAGTTTTATTTTCTTTAATTTAAGACAAGGCTTTTGTTATTCGTGGAAATATACCAACTTGTACTTGTAATACGTAACTTAACCACCCTCACTGACGTACTTCGTAAACTTTTCAGTTAAACAATAGAGTTTATTTTGTCTAATTTTGGGATTAACGTCAAACGTTCATACTCACTCGGATTTCGAAATAATTACCAAAAATGTTTTCGAACATTTCTTTTAAAGGTTTTCCGTTGTTTAACGCCGTTTTTTGTACATTTTTATTGGCATTGCTTAATGTACTTATAGGAGAGAATGTTGCAAATCAATATGTTTTCTTGAGACTAAAACGTGTCTAATTAGTGAAGACATTATTATCTTAATAACCTGTTTCCTCCAACGAACTCTCTCTGCTTCCGAACGGTGGGAAGGAGCACGCATTCTCGGAGAAAGATGATTGTGTTAACAATAAACAAGATTACCTTTAAGTAGTGGGTAGAGAATAAGCAATAGGAAGCAAAAGAATAACGTATAAACAACCTAGTAGTGATTTGAACAAAAACGTAAAAAAAATATCGATGCGATGCGAATATGACACTGCTGCCCATTCTCTAGTCACCTTCTACGACACCCACGGGAAGAAATGGGATGGTGATATTCTTTTACGTCTGGCACCACACGGAACCTGAATAATATTCAGCCTTAATTTACCAAGAAACCACTTAAAACTAATTACAACATACAATAATTATATGAATATCAAATCACAACTATATTGCACTTCAATGTCTTTGTCGGTCAGGCTGCCCTTTGACGCATAGTCCTTCCCCAGACTCCTATATTTATCACGGTCTCGTGTGCCTCCATCCCCCGCCCCACAGGGAACCAGCTGTCTTCAGTATGTCGTCATCCCACCGCGCACCGTTTACGTAAATTTCCTCTATTTATTTTCGATCCATGTTTAATTTTGTGCTCTAGTCGCCGAGTCGAGCGTTGAAATTCCAAATGCGCGCATCTATTTAGGGATTCATCTCACCGAATGCCACCAACACTCTCATTCTTTGACAGTTGTATGCTATGGCTATAATACGGCAAATGTCAATTTGTAATACGATAAATACGTCAGTAGGGTGTCATATTTTTTGTATATTCAAAAAAGATTTAATAGTACATACATAAGCTTACTGACATAGGAGAATAATTATTTACATGTCTAAATATATAAAAAAGATGGGAACGAATCATTTTAACAATTAATTTGAATCGAGCATTAATCGATTTATATGTTTCGTCAGTATTTATTTCGGAACTACTACGCGGGCCCAGTGCAGGAAGTCACATGTCTTCGTATTTTGATTCTAGGACATGCCGGTTTCCGTTTCGGAACCATGCATTAAGAACATGATTCTAGACTAGAAAGCAGGAATGTTTCGTTGGTTATCAAAAAAAAAAAAAATAACAATCTGTTTCACAGCAAAATGCAATACGTACGCGGTCAAAATGTATGGAATAGCAAATTGATTTTTATAACCGACGAAAAATTTTTATGCGCTCTGTTTCAAATTTTATCCGGTATAAGAGAACAATGAATATTAAGATATAAAACAGTATCAGATTGTTGATAAGCCCTGGCAGTTGCGAGATGACCAGTTTTATCGGACGACGTCCGCCCATGCATATTGCCTATACATGATAATTTCTATGTGTATAATTGAATAAGTATAGTATAAGCGGCCATGTCGGATTTGGACAAAGCAAGCCCCTCCCACCGTGTCCGTTGATTTATCGGTAGCATAGGGGTTACACCCTCGGATGCAATTATAAATAACAGCCCTTGTAACAGGAACATTTTCCAAATTGGTATTATTAGTCTATACTAATTATACCTATATATCTTTAAATTATTATTGCTACGTAATCTCCACTTATAAAATGTACAAAGGGGACACTACCCTACCAATAGAGTTTAAGCTTATCTTGATTAATATTATAAAATACTAACTTTTGCCTGCGGCTCCTCGCTTGGATGTCTGGTATTATCCCACGGGAACGCAGTACTGCGTTAAAAGGGTTATAAGCTATCACTGTGTCTTTCATTCGAATTCATGGAGCCATTTTTGCGTGATTGAGTAACAAACATCCAAGTGACTTATCAGTCACGAAAAAAAATGCTTTGGTCTTACTAAAATAAAATGATAAATGATTTTGTTTCTTAAAGTAAGTTTGTACAAATAACTTTTACACGTCAATCATACTCGTATTTTTAAAACTAGATGAGATCGGTATCTCCTATCTGTCTACTCTGAGAAGAAAGGCCATAACAAAGTCAGAGGTCACACTCTATTTTAAAGTCCAGACATAATCTTGGTCACATCATGTGAAGACCATGTAGATTGGTGTCTGAGGAAAGAACCACACAGATTGAGTGGACCCGTCCAGTCAGTGCACGCATTTGTCAGCAATCGTGTAGCCCAAGCCAGAACCTTAGGATAAAATATTATTACTCATACAGTTATCTTTGTGCGAATGGCCTAAAGAAAATATTTTTTTGTTTGAAAGTTTTTATCCGCCCGTTGCGGGCTAGAAAATTCGTGCTAAACGACCAAAATATCCTATCATCCAAACATACAATCTTTCACATTTATATTATTAGTAGGAACGAAAGAAATTGATTTTTTAGGAGATTGTATTTTTATTGAATGCTTGCTCAGTCCTCCGAGCGAGCATTTAATAAGTAGTAATTCAAAAACTTTTTTTTCTAAAGGGTTATAAGTCTCTGATGTTATAATACAATGGATTCAGTTACAACGCAACGTCCTGCGTCCATTTTTGCGCTTATTCGGTCAGGAAAATTATTATTATTGTCCCGAAAATTTACTCTCTGCGTCATTTTGCCTTGTTAAATCTATTTCATGAAACTGTGAAAAAATTACAGTTATCAGTCAGTTCTGATTTGAATAGACGGACAATTCAAGTTAGTAATTAATTAGGCAATCTGACGACCTATATAAAAGTGTGAAACAAGGCATGTTGCGCCGCCCTCAAATAAATTGAGATTGGCAAGAGAATCATAATTTGAGACGAAAAACGTCCACTGCTGGACATGCGTTCCTCAAGCTCCGTCACTTCGAACTGTTCTGTGCTTTCCGCATCCAGCGGATTCCTGTGGCCTCGGGTCACCAGTCCACCTTGAGTCTTTCCAACTCCACGTCTTTCTTTACAAAGTTGCCACTCCAGAACCTTCCGGCCCCATCGGCCATCTGTTTTGCGAGTAATGTGCCCACTGGTATAACTTAAGTTTGGCAATTCTTCGGGCTATGTCGGTTAGCTTGGTTCTCCTACATATTTCTTCATTTCTGATTCGATCGCGTAGGGAAATTCCAAGCATAGCCCGCTCCATTAATTACCCTTTGGGTGGTTTTTAGCCTCCTATTATGGGCGGTCCATGCAAGAGAATGATGATATTATTATAATGGTGGTTCTCAATTCGTTAAGTTTGCTTGGATACTTTTACGTTAGCTTCGATATAAATTTTTTTATCCACTTTGTGTATCTTGATGATATTCTACTACGTCATGACACTGCGCAAAAAAGAAACCAAAAAAAAACAACCCATTTCCGAAACGGTAAAAAACAACTTTAATTTCGGAATTTGGGGACAAAAACTAAAGGATCCTTAAGACACCGACTTCCGAAATTATACCTAGTTATTTTTCACTTTGTAGCATTTTTTTGGAAGTCGATGTTGTATTTTTTGGAACAAGTTTTTATGAGCTATTGTCTGAAGTGTAGTGACGACTCAGTATTGTGTTAGTTCATAGATACTTCATTTAAGGAAGAGATTACTTACTTAAGAGTTAGGTATATTCAATATATAGCTTCTGCTCGTGACTTTGTCGCGTGCAATTTCTTGTTCCCGCGACCTACTCCGTCGCATCACATCGCCAGGCCGGGCTATTACTTGCTTTTCGCTTTTTTGACTCCTAAGGATCGTAGCGCTGGGCACGCCACGATAGCGGCGGTAAGTCCCCTCTTTGAGAAGTGGCTTGAGAGACGGCATGGCGTCCTCACTTTCCGCCTGACGCAGGTCCTCACCGGACACAGTTGTTTCGGGAGGTTCGTGTTTCGCATAAGGCGGGAGGAAACGCCCGGGTGTTTCCATTGCGAAGATCGCCCTGAGGACACGGTGGAGCATACGGTGGCGGTCTGCCCGGCTTGGGCGGAGCACCGCCGTGTCCTCGTGGAGGCGATCGGCGGCGGCGATCTCTCGCGTCCGACCCTGGTGCAGGCCATGGTACGGAGCGAGAGTAAATGGTTAGCCGTCACCTCCTTCTGCGAAGCAGTAATGCTCGCGAAGAGGGAGGCGGCGCACGTGAGGGAGAGGCAGTATATGCGCCCTCACGGCCGTAGTCGCCGCGGGCGACGCCCTGGGCGTCGGGAATCCCAGGCTGATTCCCGGCCACCGTAAGCGCGGGCTTGCGGACGGCGAGTAATGGGTAGCTCGCTGTCCGGTAAGGACCAAGCCCGGGTCGACGGCGCGTTGTGTTCCACGCGCGCCTCAAAGAGATGTTAGCACCAAATGGGGGGGTCCGCAAGGGCCGATGCCTGCCAGGGGTGCGGGTTGTTCGAAAGAGATACCGCGGCCCCTAGCACACAGGCAACTGAGGGAACACGGGTGGGTTTTAGTCAGTAAAAGTCTGACACGCCCTCCCGCTCCACCCAGAGCGGGAGAAGTTATTTGATGATTTCCCACCTAAAAAAATAAAAAAAAATAAAAAAAAAATAAAAAAAAAAAAGATCGTAGCGTCATGTTAATGTTATGTATATAGCTTGTAGCCTTCTGAAAAAAATAGGCTATCATATGCAAAAAAATCCAACCGTTAGATGCAAAGATTAGTGCGTTCAAACAAACAAACAAACTCTACCACTTTATTTGGAAACCTAAATGAGATGATGATGATGTCTGAGAGTTTGGGGACCGAGAGAACGATTTTTCGGGCAAGGGGTTATATAAGAACTATTGTGTTTATCAATTCCTTGACTTAGTTCGTTTATTAAGTGAGTATTTTAGTGCAGTACCTATGACTGATCTTAAACAGTAGTGCAAGTGCTGACTATTATATAGAACACGTGAATCAAGTGTCTTCCTCTGAACATAAAGTCAATAAGAACTACTTCGCGGCTTAAATTATAGGTATTTAAATTTTATGACTTATCATTACCTATATATAGGCTAGATTGTAATTGAATAAAGTATCACAGCAGGTGATGGCTTATAAAAGGATATTTTTCAGCCTATAGGTACTATCCCACAGCTGGGGAAGGGCGTCCCTCAAGTCCTTCCAGGAACTTTTTTCCCACTCCACTTTGAACCAGTCCTCAAGGTACGCGTCCGGGTCATCTCGCCACCGCATCCTGGGCCGACCCCAGCCGTCCATCTTCAGATGCCCGTTGTGAGACTTTTGCCCAGCGGTCATCCTGCATGCAACCGAGAAAATAAATAAATAGTTAATTATAATAATACCCCCTCCATTTTCAATAAATTATTGGCCGAAGAAGATAGATACTTCATCCATCGTTATGTAGGTAGGTTCTTAATTTTCTCCGAATAGTATTAAACTCACTACTTGTGACTTATTTTTAAATTTATAATGATTGGTTTTTATTGTTATTGTAAATACTCGAGTTTTTATTTAAGTAACCCACAGTTATTTTTCTAGCCGTAATTTAAAAACTAAATAACTGGCAATGTAATATCCGCCGCGCCTAGCAGCTTGTAGCGCTTTGTGAGTGCATCGTGCACAAATCAATGTACCTACCTATAATAATCGCATGGAACAGATTTAGTTCCTGTTGTTTACGTTTTATTTTGCTTTTGTAAGTTTATGTGATTACTTGTTTATTTATAAGTATATAATTATAAATTAGGTACCTATGTTAAAACTGTTTTGTACTCCTCGTCACTTGTCCTTAAAGGTTCATTTGAAAACCAACGTCAGACAGTATCAGTCTGTCTGGCATTAATGCTGAAATGAACCTTTTTGGCGCAGCCGTGAGGCACACACTGTAGTAGTTATTTTATTTATCTCCACTTTTTTATTTGTTATTGTATTTTGTGTCTCACGAACTGTGTCCAAATAAACGGTATTCTTTCTTTTCTTTCTAATATTAATTATCTACCTAGCCTTTTCCCTACTTTGACTGGTCAGCTTCCCGGCTCACCCGATGCAGCTGAATACTAGTATTTTAAATGGAGCGACTGCATATACGACCTTCACAATTCAGTTAGTGGGTAACACGATATCCCTTCGTTTGTCAGACTTTTGGGCTTCTGAGTACCCATAACGGCTGTCAAGGATCTGCGAATACACAGCCCGGAACACGGCTGAAAGTACTTTCCGAGGTACGGAGGGGTCTTGGTATGTAAAGATGTATGTAAGATTATGGATGACGTATCACTTTACGCAAATAAATGACATCCATCAAGTAATAACATACTGCGGAAATGGTTGATATTCAGAATGCATTTTAATTACAAATTAGGTACAAACAATAAGAGGAAACTTGTAATGACATTATTTAGACTGTTATTTTTAAAAGCCCGTGAGATTATATTTTTGGTATACTGGCTACATAAATATTAATTATTATTATGTGAATATAATCTGTCTTCCTGAATGCAAGTTTGAGATATTTCTAAGATTTATAAACTACTGGCTGTTGTCCGTGATTTCGCCTGCAATCCAGTATGAGAAGTACCTGTCCTTACCCAGGTCATGGGCTATCGGTGTGCCAAATTGAATCCAAATCGGTTCAGTCATGTTAGCGTGAAAGCGTAACAAACGAACAAACTTACATTTGCATTTATAATATTAGTCAAAAATAAACATTTAAATAAACTGTAGCAATATTATTATAATTGAGCCTAAAGGTGCTCTTACATGGGCAATTTTTGGAGCAATTATTACTCGGCAACACTAATGGATCAATCTGGATCAATTAAGTGGAGCAATCTGGAGCAACAACAATAAAATGCGGAAATTGTTTCGGGAACATTGCTTCTGATGCTCCATATCTTTCATATTTCTCAATCTTGCCAATATGAGTGGCCGTATATCCAATCGGTTTGAAATTTTTTAGTAAACTTTGTTTGTATCTCGTGTGTACGTATAACTACCTACGTCTCGTTTTGCGAGAGGAACCGCCCGGCGGCAAAAGCGGCGGCGGGAGGGGGGGGGGGCGTATTGCCTAGTTTTATAAGTTGCTTCAACAGGTTGCTACATGTTGCCATTGCTCTAAATTGCTGGATGTAGTCGTGCCGTCATAGTTGACGAGAATTGACCAGGATGAAGCAATTTTAGTTACTCGTGTAACCGCATTTTTGTAATAACAGCCGCAAGGGTCGTCGGATCAGGTTAAACTACGTTAGCCGAGGTTAGTCCGTGGATGGTTGATCATCTTTACATACCAAGACCCTTGTGCCTCGAAAAGCACGAAATTTTGTTTGTCCAGGTTCTCATTCATCTTTGGCAGTCGTTACGGGAAGTCAGAAGCCAGAATGTCTGAATTGTATTAACAACCCAGTATCTAGGTTGTGGACATCAGATAGGCAGTCACTCCATGTTAAATACTGGCATTCAGATGCATCTGGATAGACTAGAAGCCGACCCCAATATACTTGGGAAATGGCTCAGCAGGTTGCTTGACTACAGCGTAATAATATAGGTAAATGGCTCAGCAGGTTGCTTGACTACAGCGTAATAATATAGGTAAATGGCTCAGCAGGTTGCTTGACTACAGCGTAATAATATAGGTAAATGGCTCAGCAGGTTGCTTGACTACAGCGTAATAATATAGGTAAATGGCTCAGCAGGTTGCTTGACTACAGCGTAATAATATAGGTAAATGGCTCAGCAGGTTGCTTGACTACAGCGTAATAATATAGGTAAATGGCTCAGCAGGTTGCTTGACTACAGCGTAATAATATAGGTAAATGGCTCAGCAGGTTGCTTGACTACAGCGTAATAATATAGGTAAATCAAGCATAAAAGCATCTTTGCACCACTACACGTAAAAGTGCTGCGAACGGCTTACCAACAACCTATATTAGGTAAATAAACCAAGCGTCTAAAATACCTTCTAATATTTTTGACTCGCGTTAGAACGCGAACGTGTTATAGATAACCACAAACCAAATCGACCATTTAAACTTCAAATCGCGGCGTGCGGCTAGCCGCGTACCAACTAGTTGGTGACCAAAATCTACCGTGAAAATGAAAAAGGTCGCTCTGTTGAACTGTTTTTCTTGGGCTAATGGCGTATGCTACCTGAAATTATCTAAACCAATATTTTATAGAGAAAAGATTTGAATTTTTGTACGTTTATTTGTTACGCTTTCACACTAAAACGGTTGAAAGTATTTGAATGAAATTTCGAAAATTTGTAGACCATGACCTGGATCAGGGCAAAAGATACTTTTTATTTCGATATTCCCACGGGATCGAAACTTATGCGGGTGAAACCGGAGGTGCAGTTAGGAGTAAATAATTTAGTTTAATGTTTTGTGTTTCATAATCTCAATTACTTTGTGTAGAACTAAATTCTTCAAACTGAACAGACAGCTGTGCTGCTGGAGAGTTGTTGCATTACTTTTTCTTCCCAGCTAAAGCTCTAGGAAGTGGTGAAAGGTGGGCGTTTTGCGGGACTGCCATAATTTTGACGTTCAAATATTCATAGCCCCGAAGGTACCGTCGAACACAGAGCTTCAAAATTTAAATGGAATGTCTGCGGCCTTTTAAAGAACAGTATTGTTTTAATCTAGAATTGTATACATGAAAGAGTTGAATTGAATTGAATTTTTTCCTGTAATTAATATAACATGAACCACAAGCACCGTAATCGTCGAATCCGACTCGGCTGGGCAGCCTTCGGGAAGCTATGCAATATCTTCTCGTCCCAAATATCGCAGTATCTCTAGACGAAAGTCTTTGACCAGTGCGAGTTGTTGATGACCTATGGCAAAGGATCGTGGTCGCCCACAATTCACCTCATTAGAAAGCTAAAAGTCACCCAAAGGGCCATGGAGAAGGCTATGCTAAGAGAGATCAGCAGGAGAACCGGAGTAACCGACATAGCCCGGATAATTGCCAAACTTTGTTGGCAGTGGGCAGGGCACGTTGTTCGCAGAACAGATGGCCGATGGGGTCGAAAGGCTCTGGAGTGGCGACCGCGTACCGGAAGATGAAGAGGTGAAAAGCCTCCCATAAGGTGGGTCGATGACCTTGTGAAGGCCGCTGGAATCCGCTGGATGCGGGAAGCATCGAACTGGTGGAAGTTGCGTGGAGCTTAGGGGAGGCCTATGTCCAGCAGTACCCGTGTCTTGGCTGAAATTATGATAAATAAATGATGATGAAATAAAGCGGCCTTAAAACGGCCTTTTAGGGCCGTTTTTACAATGGGTAAAATCGACCAATAGAAAACCCCCATTCATAACACTCCTTCACTATTTGGCACAAATTACAGCACAATTTTCACACAAAACCAGCACTTAGCCACTCAACAAATCATGGCACTTAGCCGACAATTGTTTGAGGATGACACTTACCGTTTCCCATCATTGTCGGGAGATCGACAATCGAAAGTAAGTTCAAGTACGTTTTGTTCCCACGCGCGGAACAAAGATTAGGGTAATGAGCAGAAGTGATATCGTAAGTAATTTCCGGTTTTGAATGACGGTAGTTTTGTTCTTCGTGTATGGAGTGAATATGAACTTCGTGTTTATACTCAAAATAAATCAATATTGATGATAAAAAACTTTTTCGGAGGAATTAGTATCGTACGGTTCGGTTTAGTATTTAAATTACTATTGTACACTGATTTAAAAAAAAAAAAAAACATAAAAATATATTATAAATATTATTATCGTGAGTTCGAACCCAGGCAGGCACTTTACTATGTGTATTTAATTTCATCACCATAGTTCTCAAAAAGGAGAAGAAAAACACTGTAAGGAAACCGGCATGTCCTAGAACCAAAAATTCTAAGACATGTGACATCTACAACCCTCACTGGGCCGCCAGCGTGGTGGATTACAGCCCAGTCCCTCTCACAGAGAGGAAGCTGTGTCCCAGCAGTGGGAACATTATAGGCTGATCATGATGATATCATCCCACTGCTCAGCAAAGGCCAATTCAATAATTTGCCTAGCCTTTTCCCAACTTTACTGGTTTCGGCTTCCAGTTTAACCGGACGCAGCAGTATATCAGGATTTTACATGGAGCGACTGCCCTTAGACTGGTTGTCAAACTTTCAGGCTTCTGAGGACCCGTAACGACTGTCAAAGACCCAAGAGTGGTAATGGAAATCAAAGGCTTAATGTGCTTTTCGAGGCACGGACGTGCACCCATCCACAATAATAATAATTTTCTTATTTTTACATAGGTATTTCGGTACCATGGTGTCCCAGTCCTTTCAATCATTTCAATTTTCAGATAAAGTTCATTAAATTATATTGCATTACATTATATGCACGCAGAACAGACGGCCGATGGGGTCTAAAAGTTCTGGAGTGGCGACCGCGCACTGGAAGACGTAAAGTTGGAAGGCCTCCCACAAGGTGGACCGATGACCTTGTGAGGGCCGCAAGAGTCCGCTGGATGCGGGAAGCACAGAACCGGTCAAAGTGGCGGAGCTTGGGGGAGGCCTATGTCCATCAGTGGACGTCTTTCGGCTGAAATGATGAATGATGATGATGACATTATATTAAACTATACCAGAATTTGTATAAAAATTCGGACACACACTAACATTAAATTAATACTTAATATTCAATTCAAATTAATGAAGCTTAGGATATCAACATAGAGAATATCAGTTACTAGTTATTCTAAATTGACGTCATAATTATTAATATGCCAATTAATCTACTACTAATATAAAAATGTAAAGTTTGTAAGTTTGTGATGTTGTAGGGGGTAATCTCATGGATCTACTGAACCGATTTTGAAAACTATTTTACCAATAGAAAGTATTAACCCAAAAAATTTAAAGACTTTTTCATGGTAGTCGTATTTGCAAAGTAAGTCGGAGAAAAAACGGTCGAACGAAAACGTTTCTTACGAACGCTGCTGAACGATGAGAGATATGATATATGATTGAGTTCTAGAGAAAAGTTGTATAGCTTGATGATGCCTATAAAAAAGTCAGTGACAGCATTACTTGTCTAACTTTTATATTTATGTCACAAAAAGTAGTTTTTTTTTTAATTTTTATTGGTCATATTATCAACAATTATGAAGTAAAAATATTTACTGCCCAACGAAGTGGGCACGGGTCAGCTAGTTTAAAATAATTAATTCGTTACATCAACGACACATACCAAATCGTAGGCAGGTCCTGTAGTTTCTCCAGACCTCAAAATTAGTCTACCAAGACTTTTCCAAACCATACTGGGATTGGCTTCCAGCCTAACCGAGTGCTGCTAAATACTTACCTGTAGGTATTTTACATGAACCATCTGCTCATCCTGGGTAACACGATTGATACACAGTAAGACTCGTTGTCAGACTTTTGGGTTTCTGAGTACCCGTGACGACTGTCAAAAATCTACGAATGACAGCCAGGACGAACGGCTGATTATACTTTCGGTGGCACGGAGAGGTTTCCATATGTAATGGTCACCCATCTACGAACCGACCTCAGCAAGCGTAGCTTAACCTTAGAGCCACGAGTATAACTACCGAATAAAACTACTGAAGAAAATAATAAATAATCATATTCCTAGAAACAACTGTCATGTCTGCATTAATTACCTATTAATCTTTGTCCTTAAAATAATTGTGGGAACATAATGATATAGGAAGTGAACGACGAGTGACCGAGCCGAGATTTCTAATCGATTATAAAACGAGATTGTAATCGATTTATATACACAACAAACGGCTGATGGTTATGGCAGATATTTTATTTGGCAATAAGTATTTGTTTTGTGTGTCAGCTACTGAGCTTAATTTTAAGATGTCAGATGTGAAAAATTGCCCCCGATTCAGATTGATTGGTTATTGTTTTCAAAATGAAGATTTCCTGCCTTTTTGCAAGGCTTGATTTATCCAGACTGAGACTTAACACGATTATGTCAGAGTTCGTATAATAGTCATTTATTTGTGATAAATGATTTAACTTTGAAGTAGGTAAAAGTGAGTTTATATGACCAGTTTGTATGTAGAGGGTAATCGTTGGAATTGAAGTCCACTAATGGGAACATGAGCGAAGCGGTGAGTCAGTGGTGGCCCAGTGGTAAAGTCCGCGACTGACGAGGGCAGATCGTAGCTTCAAACCCAGACGGGCACTTTACTTTGCATAAATTATTTCATCATCACAGTTCTCAAAAACGGTGAAGGAAAATATTGTGAGGAAACTGGCTTGTCCTGGCACCTAAAATTCGAAGATATGTGACAATTACCAAATCGCACTGGGCCCGCGTGTTGGATTACGGCCCACTCCCGCTCACAGAGACGAGGCTTTTGTCCCAGCAGTGGGAAGAATATAGGCTGAATATTTTTAGCAAATTAGGCTGATAAATAATGTTGAACCTCTGCTTCAAGCTAGGAAGTGCATAAATACTTCATCATCTGCGTAACCTTTTCCCTACTATGCTGGGGTCAGCTTCCAGCCTAACCGGCTGCAGCTGAATACCAGTATTTTACGTGGAGCGACTACCTATCTGACCTCCACAACCCAGTTTCTGGGTAATACGATACCCTTTGGTAAGACTGGTTGTCATACTTTTGGGCTTCTGACGACCCATAACGACTGTCAAAGATTCACGAATGACAACCGGGAGCAACGACTTAACGTGCTTTCCGAGGCAAGGAGAGTTCTTGGTATGTAAAGATGGTTACCCATTCACGGACCAACCGCGGCAAGCGTAGCTTAACCTGATCTATCGACCCGTGCGGCTCTTATTACTTAGCCACAAGGACCTCAAAAGTGCATAAAAGTTATTGTAATAAATTAACAATAAGTATAAAGTAGAAACGAAATTAAAATTAGGAAATTATAAGTACGGTAGCATGTTAGTCGTTCTTTTTAACCGACTTCAAAAAGGAGGAGGTTATCAATTCGTCGGAACCTTTTTTTTTTTTTTTTTTTTTATTTTTTTTTATGTATGTTCCCCGATTACTCGAAGATGGCTGGACCGATTTGAATTTTGTTTTTTTTGTTTGAAAGGGTATACTTCCCAGGTGGTCCCATGATCATCAAGTCAGGATCTGATGATGGGATCCTGGAGAAATGGAGAGAACTCTTCAAATTTTATAGGCACACAAAGCGATTTAGGTATTTTTTGGAAGAGTACTTTCTCAGAGTGGTTCCATTTCAATTTGGTGAAGATCTGATGAAGAACTTCGGAGATATGCAACGGAACTCCTCAATAAATGATAGCAAATGGACTGGGATTGCTGAAATCTCATCTCTGTCTATTGCTTACACCAGTTCATAACATAACATCACGCCAGTATGCTGTGAAGGTGTAAGCACATGTGAACCACTAAAAAGTGAAAAATAAAAACTTTTTCCAAAAAAAAAACAACCGACTTCCAAAAAAACACTACAAAGTGAAAAATAACTTTAATTTCGGAAGGCGGTGACAAAAAATTCAAATACAGCTCCAAAGACACCGACTTCCGAAATTAAAGTTATTTTTCACTTTGTAGTGTTTTTTTGGAAGTCGGTTGTTTTTTTTTTGGAAAAAGTTTTTTGTAGACAACAAGTAGGTAATCTGTCAGGCGAACTGTGGGAGTGCTATTTGTTGACTTCTGCCTGACCATTCGGAGAATACAGGAATAATGGTAAGATATGGCATCTAATCAGTCTCATGCACTTATTGTTAAAACAGCACACCATGCTTACCTTCTCTGCTGGCAAAACTAAGAGCCTCGTCACACTAGCGTTTGTCCAGCGTAGGCGTTAGATGAACGTATGCGCAGCAGACGTCGCGTTGTCGATCCAAAGGTCCAAGCTGCCGGTGGTCAAGGCTCTAGAGAGAGTAATCTCCTGACTATGCGTGCCGTGTCCAAGAGTACTGCTTTCTGCATCAAGCCCTTCATCCAACGCAATGAGAGCCTCCTGAGGTGTTGGGCGAGGCTTATTATATTATTAATAGTGATGCAAACGAAGCCACATAAAAGTCGGTGCACCATAAATCAAATTCATTATTACAAAACGTCTTCATAAATTGCAGATGCACCTCTTTACTTTTTAAATTCTTGATTCTGATTAGCATAAGAGGTTTTTTTAAACCGGTCAAGTCTCATCGACCTTGCGTGATTAATGTTCCGTACTGTTTTTTCGACGTTTGTTTGTATGTGTAATGCGTGTTCGTAACTCGAAAATTACTTGACAGATTGACGTGGAGTTTTTGGTGGGTTGAAGGCCCTATTTACATTACGTATTGTATCTTCACGGTAGCTTAGTATGTGGAGTAAACATAATTGTAAGAGTATGTTTATTTTGTTCTAGCTTTTGCCAGCGGCTTCGCCCGCGCTGAACTTTCATCCTCTATTTAACTCCCTTAGGGGTTGAATTTCAAAAAATCCTTCCTTATTCCTTGTCTGTATTATAAAGGGAACCTCTGTGCAAAATTTCAGCTTGCTAGGTCCAAGGGGTTGGGCTGGGCGTTGATGAGTCAGACAGTCAGTCAGGACTTTTCTTTTAATTTACATAGATTTTAGCGGCAAAATTATACATATTTACAATACGCGACCTGGAGAATCGAGCTGAATGGCCTGCACTTGTAAAGGCCTATGTCCAGCGGTGGACTGCTGTGGCTGGAATATCGACGCGCGTGCTGTAATCACGAATTCAACACATGATCTAAACAAAAATTTTACAGCTTTTCCATAGAAAAGTGCACTACATACAAAGTCAAAATGTATGGAACAGATTTTTTTTATTTCAATGACCGTTGAACCTTTTAAACTCATTTCAGAATCGTGTACTGAATCTATGGTAACAAGTTGCACGTCGATGACCTGACACCCGGTATATGGAGGTCCCCATATAATATATGGGTAGGTACCTACATACCGTCACATACAGTCAAGACTGCAATATAAATATGTATTGCAGTCTTGACTGTATAAATCTTGCTATTTTCCATAAAACTATACCATTTAGGCTTAGAATATGGAAATGATGATCAAAGTATGATTTACTTACATTTATATATTTTTTGCCGATCTTCCTGCTATCTCAAATCTGAATCATTTTGAACAATATTGCTAATCCATTGTTTTTTTCATACGTTCGAAAAAATTGTCCGCTCATCAACTTAAATAACGTAATGAATGTTGTTGAACTGTCAAAAATAAAGCCATTCCAACTGTAGTACCATGCTAAGTGAGATACAGAACAAAATTCATTTGCAGAAAGATACTAAAAAAGAACTTGCGTTTTTAGATAAAAAAAATCCTTGCGGAATCCAAAAAGTTATCAAAACTTTATTCCCAAAGTCGGACAATATTATTTCATCAATACGACAGACAATCAGACAGATAAATTATAATGAGAAAACATAATGTCACGAACAACCTCGCCCGATGCAATAAATAAATAAAAATTCGCACTTTCAAATATACACCCACACCTCTTGAACGGCTGCACACATTCCGATAGCACTTTTGACAAAATTTAGCTAAATAAATAAGCATTTTTTCCTAGAAAACCGCATTACAATCTGTCCAGTATTTTACGAGTTGTGGCACATAAATATCAGCCAAATAATGGTTAAAGTGAGATGTGCGCCTGCGCTTCGCACTGGTTACATAAAGCGACTTTCTTTGCAAAGGTCGCGGGTTCGATGGCCCGGTCGTGCATCGAGGTGATCTCTCGGGTTAACGGGGCCGCCCGTCGGCCCTATTTATATTACGTATTGTATCTTAACGCTAGCTGAGTATGTGGAGTAGACAGCATTGTAAGAGTTTGTTATTTTGTATGTTAGCGGCAAAGTGATACATATAATGCAATATCTGGTAGCACCTGGCGAATGGAGCTAAATGGCGTGCAACCGGAGAGGTCTAAGTCTAGCAGTAGACTGCTGTAGACTGATGATGAAGATGATATGTACAATAATGTCCTGGATCTCGAATAACGAAATCAGAGCCACAAAAATGACTTATTATTAAAAAAATTGTACAATTCTTGTGATTTTATCTGTAACTGTATTTTATATAAATACTCGTAGGTCATCATTTGCCTAGTTTTTCCCAACTATCTAGGAGTCGGCTTGCAGTCTAACCGGGTACAGCTGACTACCAGTACATTAGGAGCGACTGCGTGTCTGACCTCCAAAACCCAAATACTGAGTAACGCGATACCCTTTGGTATGACTGGCTGTCGGACTCTCGGGTTTCTGATGACCCGTAACGACTGTCAAAGACCCAAGAATGACAGCCGGGACCAACGGATCAACTTCGTTTCCAAGGCACGGAGGGTTTTGTGGTATGTAATGATTGTCTCCCATCCACGGACCAGTCGCGGCAAACGTAGCTTAACCTGATTGATCAAACCGTGCTGCTGTTATTACTGAGGCACAAGCCTCTCTAGAATTTGTGTAAATAGGTACCGTCAACTGTGGCATCTTTACTTTTCTGGAGCAACTTTACTAATGAGAACTGTTTTAAACGATGTCACGATTGCTAAAAATTTGTTACAAATAGCTGTATCGCTTCGAAATTAAATAGCGGCAACAGATTTTTAGTTATCGGGAGTAATTTAAGTACAGTAGAACTCGTGGTTAAAGTTGCTATGGCAAGTAAAGATGCCACAGTTGACCGTACTTAGGTACGCAAATTCTCACAGAATCATAAAAAGAAGAATTAAGCTAAGTAAGTAAGAATTAACACCACTATGGGAATATAAACATATATTTCGATCTCAATTACCTGACTAGTATACAAAGTGGCAAAGTTTCACCACAGATGAGCGCCTACACGCACTCTTGCGCAACAACACAATAGATCGCATTGACAGTGAGAACTTGAGTGTGTTTTGACCCGAATTATCTTCATTTTTCTACATCTTTGTCACATTTTTCGTATTTATTCGTTATTATTATCATTATTCGTTCTGCATCTGGACGTTTCGGGTTTTTGGACTCATGGCATACTTATCTCTATGCTAATTTTATAAAGAGGTAAAATTTGTTTGTTTGTATGTAGTACATCCCATTTCTTCCCGTGGCGTGGGTGTCGTAAAAGGTGACTAAGGGACATACTAGAGAATGGGCAGCAGCGTTCTCTATGCATTTTATCACCATTCTGTGATTGCCAAACCGCCTGATAAGCGTGGTGATTATGGCTAACCCTCAAATCCCTAGGGGACGGCCTATGTCCAGCAGTGGACGTCTTTCGGCTGAAATGATGATGATGATGTAATTGATGATGATGTAAAAAAAATACCTACTTAATATAACTTAGTAATAACAATATATCTGCTTATTTATGACATGTAGTCACTATGGGTGAAATGTATTTGTGTGTACTTAATTATACAATGCCTGAAATAAAAATTATTTGATTTTTTTTTTGTATCTGAAACTACCAGTCGGATTTGAAAATTGTTTTTTGGATTTGGTAGCCCAATTCTTTCCTTAGACTACAGGCTGCCTACAACCGATAGGATTACAGTATTCATCTGCCTAGCCATTTTTACAGTATTCATCTGCCTAGCCATTTTTACAGTATTCATCTGCCTAGCCATTTTTACAGTATTCATCTGCCTAGCCATTTTTACAGTATTCATCTGCCTAGCCATTTTTACAGTATTCATCTGCCTAGCCATTTTTACAGTATTCATCTGCCTAGCCATTTTTACAGTATTCATCTGCCTAGCCATTTTTACAGTATTCATCTGCCTAGCCATTTTTACAGTATTCATCTGCCTAGCCATTTTTCAACTACGTTGGGGTCGGCTTCTAATCCATGCAGATGCAGCTGAGTACCAGCACATATACATGAAGCGACTACCTATCTGACATTAACAACCCAGTTACCGGGTAATACGATACCCCTAACTAAAACTAGCTGTTAGACTTTTGGACCAACGGCTTAGCGTGCTTTCCGAAGCACGGAGGGGTCTTGGTATGTAAAAATGGTTACCCATCCATGGATACTAAGCCACAAGCAAACAAATTGCTGTATTTCTGCAAGAATGATTGACTGCTAAAAAAAAAACATTTAAAAAGGATATACACTTCACTTCAAATGCACCAAATTCTCCTTCCTATTTGGTTCTCATATCTACAAACATACATACAGTGGTCGCCTATTAGTTTGATGAGGATACGATCGGTCGTGCGTTGGAGAACGGCGTAAGTGCCATCACGTGCGCTTACGTAACGCACGCTATTCGCATGGTAAATACGACTTTCCGTGGTTAAATAAGGCTATTTACTTTCCGAGGATTTAAAGTATTGAAGTTTATGAGTTTTATTTGGTTCTGGAAAGCAATAGGCTAGTTTACATATCACACCTGTTTTTCTCTAAGGTAAAAGCCGGATAGTTGCCACACTTTTTCATATCACTATTTCTATCTCTCAGTACAAAAACCAAAATACTTTATCTTTAGAGTATTAGCGATTTTTGCGGACCTCTCTATTTTGAGACATCTATTCCACATAGGAAATAGTTGCCTAATCCATATAAATTACGTTTAGGATAGATGCCCCGCCGAGAAACAAGACATCTATCCACCAAAAACCTTGATCGCATTTTGGTTTCCCATGCAATATCACAGAGACATGAGACACAGTTAACTTACTGGTAGAAGCAGTATCCGCGAAACTAGAGTCATTACAATCGGGGCAACTATACCCCTGGGGCAACTATACCCCTGGAGCAACTATACCCCTGGGGCATCTATACCCTTGGAGAAAACTATACACCTGGGGCACCTATACCCTTGGAGAAAACTATACCCCTGGGGCAACTATACCCCTGGGACAACTATACTCCTGGGGCAACTATCCTGGTTTCACCCCAAGGGTTAGGCAGAGGTGTACTGTGTCCAATGTTGTCATTCTCTTACCCTTGACCCAGTCTATTTAATGCTATGTTAATTTACTGTAATGTTATTTTTTTTTGTTAAATGTGCTTTTTTTTCCTGAAATAAACATATTTAAATTTATAGTCCAATGGCGCGGCCATCTTATACAACCGGCGCAACAGGGATAGGTTGATAAGCAAACAAACTCAACACCAGGAAACCTTAATGTCTGTTTATTTGTCTTATGTAATGTCAACTAGGGAAGGTGATCAGTAAATACAATCATGTCGTTTGTAAGAAGCGGTTCTGAACAAGCAACACTTGCTTTTAATATTTGACATGCTAATATTTGAAGTTTAAACTTACCGCCACCGTTCTGCTTGTTATTTTTCATGCAATCTTTTCATCTATAAGGTACATGTTCGGGTCGGCAGTATTTGATAAAGTCAAAACATTTAATTCAGATAGGCACATAAAAAACACTTTGAAACGTCAAAATTACATTAAAATATAATTGATTCTAGTCGCCACTTCCAAAATGTATTTCCTTATGGAGAAGAAAGGGCGAGAAACTCCACCGTTCCTCTTTTAAAATGTTTTAGGTACAATATTTTACATACAATAATTATATAATTGTGTGTGTACCTAAACGATGCACCTAGAATTAAATTACCAAATCACAATAGGTAAAAAAAATAAGCAATGACAGATTAATCAATTATGATAGATACATGGTCTATTTACAAACATTGTAAAAGGGGCGGCCATTACTACACAATATACGGGTTTCATTCGGCTCGTCCCGATCATCAAACTCCTTACGGCATCAGTGCTCGCTAAGTCATGTTCTGGTCAGCAGTACTGCAGCATCTTTCCGAATACATCATCATCTGCCTAGCCTTTTCTCAGCAAATTTTGGGGTCGGCTTGCAGTCTTACCGGATGCAGCTGAATAGCAGTATTTAACGTAGAGTCAATGCCTTTCTGACCTTCACAACACACTTACGAAATCCCATGATAAGAATGGTTGTCAGACGTTCGGGCTTCTGACGAACTGTAACGACGTGTAAGATCCAGAAGCGAATGACAGTCGGGATCAACGGCTTAACATAATTTCTGAGGCACCGAGGGGTCTTGGTAAGTAAAGATGGTCACCCATCCACGGACCAACCGCGGCATGCGTAGCTTAACCTAATCTACCGAACCGTGCGACTGTTATTACTTAGCTACAAGCCCGTCTTTTGCCTATCTCATATATGGGAGGAAAAAAAAAAGCAAACATAACCTAATGACGAACCAGACATTACCGAACGTGATACATAATAAACGTAAAAAAAAAAACAGTTCAATGAACTTTAGTTTAGAAGCCGGTTTTATGGCAATGAAAAAACTAGTAACAAAAAACGATGACGACTCAATTAAGTATAATCTAGTGTTCCATTGCACTGAACAAATAGTACGAATGGTCTGCGGTTTGCCGCTACATTTCTGCGGTTTGGACTGCTTGACGATACCGAAATCGCGAGTCGGCCTTCGAGGTAGGCCACGGCAAAGGTGGTGTGACGAATGATAAGGTTTGCAGGGCCAACATGGCCAGAGAAAACGCACAAGATAGAGAGGCTTGGGAGGCAAAAGGGGAGGTGTTTGCCCAACAATGGGACAAAGTAGAGGCTAACACAAAAAAGGTGTATCAAAAAATCTTCAGCGACGATTTTGCAGGGTGGCTGGTAGTAGCTGGATGAAAGTAGCTGAAGATTGAGACGAATGACTTGCAATTGGGGCAGCTTATGTCTAGAAGACTACTGATAAAATGATGATGATGATGACAACATTAAAAAACATAAGCAGTGTTTTTTTCTGTTAGTGAGTTCAGGTTCCAATCTTAACGTTACTTGGTTCGTGCTTCGACTTAGGCGATTCACAGCCTGTAGGGCAGAAGAGCAGTGGTGGCCTAGGTGGTAATAGTCGCGATTTATAAGTTGAAGCATGTAGGTTCGAACCCCGACATGTGTTTTACTTTGTGTAATTTATTTCATCTCCACTGATCTCTCAATCTCAATACGGTGAAGGAAAACATCGTGAGGTAACCGGCATGTCCTAGAACCAAAAATTCGAAGACATATGACATCTACCAATCCGCACTGGGCCCGCGTAGTGGATTACCACTCCCTCTCACAGAGAAGACGCCTGAATCCCTGGAGTGGGAAAATTATATGCTGGTAATTATTCGTTAAGCAGCCGCAATTTTTTTTAATAATATTATAAGGTCTTTATCGTAGCTTTAAGTGAGCCAAACTTTTTGTTTTTTGGTGGGAAATCATCAAATAACTTCTTCCGCTCTGGGTGGAGCGGCAGGGCGTGTCAGTCTTTTAGTGAATAAAACCCACCCGTGTTCCCTCAGTTGCCTGTGTGCCAGGGGCCGCGGTATCTCTTTCGAACAACCCGCACCCCTGGCAGGCATCGGCCCTTGCAGACCCCACCAGTTGGTGCTGATTTCTCTTTGAGGCGCGCGTGGAACACAACGCGCCGTCGACCCGGGCTTGGTCCTTAGCGGACAGCGAGCTACCCATTACTCGCCGTCCACAAGCCCGCGGCTACGGTGGCCGGGAATCAGCCTGGGATTCCCAACGCCCAGGGCGTCGCCCGCGGCGACTACGGCCGTGAGGGCGCATATACTGCCTCTCCCTCACGTGCGCCGCCTCCCTCTTCGCGAGCTTTACTGCTGCTTCGCAGAAAGAGGTGACGGCTAACCATGAACTATCGCTCCGTACCATGGCCTGGACCAGAGCCGGACGCGAGAGATCACTACCGCCGATCGCCTTCACGAGGACACGGCGGTGTTCCGCGCAAGCCGGGCAGACCTCTACCGTATGCTTCACCGTGTCCTCAGGGCGATCTTCGCAATGGGAACACCCCGGCGTTTCCTTCCGCCTTATCCGAAACAGGAACCTCCCGGAACAACCGTGTCCGGTGAGGACCTGCGTCATGCTGAAGGTGAGTAAACCGTGCCGCCTCTCAAGCCACTCCTCAAAGAGGGGACTTACCACCGCTATCGAGGCGTGCCCAACCCCTCTCTATCTTAAGAAACGTTTCCAGTATCTTAGCGACTCCCACGCGACATTCTTGGCAATGCATTTAAAATGGCAATGCATTCCATAACTTTCTTCGACACATTTTTGATAGATTGAGATCAGCTGTGAACGTTCTTAAAATGCTGAAAGTGCCCCACTGATGTCAGTCTCAATGCGTCAAAAATATCTCGAATTTTGACATCAATTGATTGTCGCCGAGATGTCGCTGCGACTGCATTTTAAACGTTTTTAATTACTAAATCTACTTGATAACTAAGTTGCGCTGGATGTCTGGAGTTACGCAGGGAGACCGCGTCAAGAACTCATGCATTCGCGGCAGCCTTTATATCCGTGACATAGCAGAAAATGGCAGGAGTGGCGCTTACGTTAGGGGCAAATTTCACGAAGACCAGTAAGCTACGTGGGGAACGAATATACCCGACAGAAGGACAAGACGCAAAAAGTGCTGGCTTGACTCGTACTGGATGACATGCGTACCAATGGACACACCATAAGCGATGCAGAAGACCGTCCGCAATGGAGGGCTAAAAGTAGAAATGCGGAACCCGGGTTCAAAAAAGGTGCAACTGGAATAACACGAAGATCATGATGAAACTCACAAGTGAAGCTTGATATTATTAGGTAAAGAATCCGTATAAAATCAACATTCTATACAGTGCTGTTCTAAACGAGCGAATAAAATATTAATTTCTTACCTATTCTTTAAACGATTAAGTTCTTATTCGTTGGATTCAAGAATTAAGAATTTTGTTGGCTCATAAATTCCAATAATATTGCGAAGATAATTTTGTTTGATCTTACAACGTTGATGATGTTAGATAAATGGTTCTTTGAGTAGGTGTGGCGGATTTTATTACAAAAAAATATATATTGATATGTGCCAGTTATATTATATTAGTTGGAACTTACCTGAAGGTGATATTTATCACATTAGCTACAGTTAACTGACACTTCCATTTCGTTGAATTGTTATCCTTGCTTAAAATACATATTATGTAGAAAATACACGAATCTAGTTATTAGCAGTTCGCCAGCGTCATCGGTCGCATTGATTTCATATTTTCCCCTGAAAACTTTAACATGAATCCTTCTTTACGGGGTAATTTAACAAAATAATTTGACTGGTTCCTATTAACAAAAAGGAGTCATTTTGCTTACTTACCAATGGTAGCATTTTTATTCCCAAACTGGGCACATAAATAGTTTCGTAAGCTAATGTTACCTGTGATAGCTACTTCCAAATGGCAGAGGTCTACTATGCGAAGGTATAAGGTCTTTCCTTCATTATTGGTAAAACTGCAAAAGTCTTAATTTTAACTTACAACAGTCCGTAAATTATAGGAATCGGCCATTAGATAAGTATTCATGTCAAGTTTTGAGATTATTTACTCATGGAATATGATTTTTCATAAAAACTAAATATACCTCTTTTCAACCTCTTTAAGGTCGAATATTTAAAAACCGCTTCTTAAACGCTCCCCTACATTATATAAGGAAGCTGTGTGCAAATTTTTACGTTCATAATCTCAGTAGTTTCGGCTGTGCGTTGATATTTCAGTCAGTCAGTCAGTCAGTTTCTCCGTCTAGATATATAGATTGTTTGATGATCAAATAATCAATAAGTACTGATCCTCAGTTTAAATAGTCACACGCATTGATTTTATAATCCTATCTACATATTTATTTTACTGTCTTCTTCCCGCGTCATTTTCCACATCTAATTGGGTTAGTAATCGATTTGCACGAATTAACACGACCTAATCAGGAGAATCGCCAATTTTAAAAATGTAGGCGAATTGGTAATTCCAGAAATGATTAGGCAATTGGCACGTTTTGTATTTTATGTAATAAAGTTTGTGTAGTTTTTCCGTTTTTTTAATTCTTTTTAGTTGTTTCCATAACATTTTATCCAAAACGTGCCAGTTGACTAATAAGTCGTCTAATTCCTTGTTTTAACATAAAATCAATCCTATGACTTTTAGATCAATCCTGGCAATCCTGTAGCTTCCCAGGATTGAAAAAAAATCGGAATCGGATCAGTAGTTTGAAAGATTACCCCGTAGATACAAACACATAAATTCCACCTCTTTGTAATAATAGTATGGATCGGCGTATGGAATGCGGTTTCTTAAATCATCACACATACATAGCAATTATAGAAATCGCATATTCCGTTTAAGTTGATTGAAAGTCAATCAACATGTTTGTTAGACGTCGCACTTTTACCAAATATTTAATTGGTGTTACTCAATAGGAGGTTGCCAACACGTCTTGCCGAGTCCAATCACGCCACAGTCACTTCTCTAAGTTGTGAAGGAGTATGTCTTCCTAGGGTTTGTTATCCAGCTTGGTAGACACAACTTTAAGAAAGATGCCAACTTCTGACGACCCGAGTATTAAACAGTCTGGTCCAGTCTGTCCCTCGCTGCCCTCTACCGGCGATGCCCTAAACCGTGGTCCGTACCCCACAGGGGCTGCCCTAGCGAGCAGTTGCTATAGTTTTATGTTTTTTAGCCCTGGTTGGAACCCTTAATTTATTAAAGTTACCACAGGCAAGTCCGGTTAAGCAGCCGACAACCTCATAGATTAACCTGCGAGGTTGTGATTCACAAAAAAAAATGTAACGACCCGAAACGACTTTTGAAGATCCACGAATGAGAGGTAGTCAATAAATAGTACTTAGGTTTATACTTTGGTAAATATTTATTTGAACTTGGATTTATCAAAAATTGCCTAACTGTTTTGGCTGATCAAACTATTGAATTTGGCAAATAAAAGTTTTCAAAGATATTTAACTATAATGTTTTAGTTCTTTGAGTAAGTACAGTACAAACTGAGGTCGTTTCATCTAGCCAAGGAGGTCGATAACACTCAGATTCGAATTTACTAATAAATTATCAATGATTTTATTACTGTTAGTAGGTAAGTAGGTTTGTACAAACACTTTCACACGTCAATCATATTTTAAAAGCTCGATGAGGTCGGCGCTTCATATCTCACTACTCTGAGAAGAAAGGTCAAAACTAACTCAGAGTTTGTAGTTATATTCTATAGCTAAATACAATACAACAATTGAGTACCTTTGTACTCAATTGTTTTTTATGCTGTATTTGTATGTATTTTACTGTGTGTACATAAATAATAAAATAAATAAATAAATAAAAATAAATACATGATTACCTACCTATATGTTTTATTTTCAATTAATCTATATTTGCTCTACTCTAGAGGCTTTTAACCTGTGCATCTTTTGTACATCGTTTACACATAAGTAATAAATATAAAGTCAATATTGATGATGTAACTAATATTTTTGTAATAACATCATTTTAAAGTTTTTATTGTTATTAATATCAACACAAACGTATAAAGAAAAATACAAAAACAAAAGGACACTTAGGCGTCGAAGTATTCCTCCGCATCGCTGTCATCAGGAAACGTGCCCAGAAGACTGGCAGCATTGCCACGTTGAATGGCAATGCTAATTCTTTGGCCAAAGAACGACCCAGGCCCCAGGTCACGTGAAGTGTCGACCAGCCGGCGAGAAATTTCCTTAAATTAATTAATTTATTTATTTATTTTAAAGAGTGTCCATGGAGTTACTTACCCGTTGTTCTCCATAGGTACTGTTGGACCGTTAAAAGGTCCCCGGGTACCGAGGTCTATTAATTAAACACTTCAAATGCAGTACCTAATTGTTCCTATAAATCGTTCTACGGTTTATATTAAGGTGAATGCGCAGTGGTAGACCGCGAAATTCAAATTTTCTTACGTTTTTGCAATTTTCAAGTCAGTATCAGGTTGTATCCTGATCAAAATGTGATTTGCGAATATAACAGGTACGTGGTTACAGAATTATAGTCATTAGAATGTCTAATATATCTCTTATAAGTTAGATTTCTTCCACAAGCACTTTTCCATAAGAAATTTGTTCTTATGGAACAAATCTAGCTTAGAAAGATGTATTATTGATTCTAATGATTATAAATCTGTAAATACGTACATGTTATAGTCGCAAATCATATTTTGATCAAGTAACAAGCTGACACTCACCTGAAAATTGCAAAAAACGTAACAAAATTTGAATTTCGCGCTCTACCACTGCGCATTCACCTTAATCATTTCCTTCCTCGGCTTGTCAGCCCGATCTCTTTTATATATTTTTGACGTGAAAACGTCTTTTCACTCGGAGTACCTATAGTATTAAGTTCAATATTTCTGACCGACAAAAACATGTAAGATTTCAACCGCTTATAACTACGAGAGTTTTAGTACTAGAGTAATGTTTGAGCATTCAAAAGAGAGGTCATGTTTATAACATCATAATAGGTGAAAGCATACTTCATGAGGAATCCAATGAGCCTACTTAATCTAGCATCGGTCAGATACAATGGCTACAGCAGTATCAGGAACCATAGGAACATTAGTTACAAAACCCAGTGTAAAAACATATTTCGTCTCATATCGGCTGTAAATCTTTTCGTAAGATCAATCGAAGAAAGTTTACGTCTTACAGTTTTTTTTTTTGTTTTTGGCTTCGCACGGTTTATGCATTCAGCCAGTGTCAAGTATTTTTTCTTTTCGATCAAGTAAATGGCCCGATATCGGGCACGAAGTTACGAAACAGTCATAGTCGTCTTTAGTTAGTCAAATGAAAGTTATTGTAAAGCGGTAGTAACTTTACAACAACCTAGTAGAAGTTTTTGGGGGGAACACGAAAAGTCCACGTTAGTCACTTATTTTCACCTTCACTACACTTGTGCACTCACACGTAACTAAATTGAATAATTCACTACCAAAATTATAATTTTTTTTTTTTTTTAAAAACGTTGCCCCACACTAGGAATTTCTCCTGTATCGTGGGTGCGTTTACAAACATTTAAACTCACATACACAAACAGCCAGACCCAGAACAACTACTTGCAGATCATACAAATATTTGTTCCGTGCGGGAATCGAACCCGCGACACGCAGCGCAGCAGACGATCGCTGAACCACTGCGCCAACCGTGCCGTCATTTCAATTCGCTATTTCACTAAATTTCATGAAAATGAAAATTCGTGCGACATGATCCAACGCGATCTCCCCAAAAACTGTCCGTCTTACAGTTGTGAACAAACGTTTTCACGAAAGCAAACGGCGCTGACGGACTGCGCCTACTTAATTTTTTTTCTATTCTATTCTAAATTAGTCTGACGGTTCCAATATATTAAAGTAATTACGAGTATAGCCAGCCTATACAATCGTAAGGTTGTCTCAAGAAAACTACCTGTACAGTACCTACAACACTTTATAATGGGCAACTAGCTTCATATTTTTGACTTAGGTAGAGATTCCTTGACAATTCAAAACTGCCTGTATTTTTTATATTGAAATCATAGCTTTTTTAGTTTGAGTTTGGCAACCCGTGTAGTCTCCTACAATAAAATTGTCCGCTTTATGAACTTACATTTAATAATAGTTATAATTTTATTTCGGATCATTCACTTATCCACATTTGTGTTAGTTAGTACATAAGAACTAATTGGTAAAATCACAATACTGTAGAAATACAAAGAAAGAAAGAAAGAAATCAAATCAAATAGACACGTGGAGTACAATTCAGTGTCTAATAAAAGAGCCGGCTAACCGGTGTGCTATTACTTTCAGAATGCTGCCTACTTACGATTTAAATTTGAGCAGTTTTTTTTTCTCCATAAATTCTTTTATTTTAAAAGTCTATAGTTTATCTACCTTTATTAGTCAAAACACGCGGTACATTAGCAAAACATAAGAAGCATTAAGACCGTCTAGACGGGCTCAGAATAACATTCCCAGACGATTTTCTATGAAAACCATACAAAGATGAAAAGTACCTATCGTGCTTTTGTTCAGAGACATTTTTGCATAGGTATTTTAGCTTTGAGAATTTTCTTAATATTTTCTCGATATTAAGTAACGTTTCTTGGTACCTACACAGAAATAGAAATTATTTTTTAGGACAAGGAATTTAAGGTCTCCATAATTTAAATATTTTCAATGATAATAAAGCTTATTATTCAATTAGGACCCTAGTCTTAATTACATGGCAAGATAATATAACATGAAACATAAGCATACGTTTCTTAATCTAGTTAGTGGGTGCCGTACTGTTCTCCTGGATAGGTTACAAAATATCCTGTGTTTAAGAATAACAGTATTTTAAGGATAATCTTGACATTTTGGAGGTATGAGGAACAAGGTGTAAGGTTCACTCTACCTCCATAGAAAAGGGGGGACCCTCTGACCAGACGGGTGCTGTTTCTGGTGACCAACTGCCCGACGATTGATTTCCGGACGTAGTATACAGGGTGTTCATTAAATAGTATGACATAGTGTAGGAGGTGATAGCTTGGGTCAATACCTATCAAAAAAACATAAAATATGTTCCACAAAATGTTACGGATTTACAGTCATAGAAAATTTATTTTCCTCCAAAAATCGTTTTCTGGTATTTTTTTTACGTCGTAATTATTCGTGAATAGTTACTCTACTCATTGATAAGTATTTTTTTGTATCAAAAACAGGAATGTTTTCAAGAAATACTATTATTTGTTTAAATTTTCACTGAACAATTTTCTTATCGCTTAACACTATAACTGTAAATCTGTAACATTTTGCGGAACATTTTTTTTTTTTTTGGTAGGTATTGACCCAAGCTATCACACCCTGCACTATGTCGTACTATTTACTGGACATCCTGTATATGATAGTTATTGCTTACACGATGCAAGATTTTGTATACCGTCAATGTGCTACGTAGTTCGCAATTGTGCCGTTGTAGACAATATCTACAGTACCTAAATAAGATGATACAATTATGTAGGTAGTCTATAATCATCACAATTTAGTTAATTAAGAAGAAACGTGATCACGTGGTTTTTGGCTTGCATTTCAAACAAAAGCATTCCTGTTTTTTCCCTGGTTAATGATATATTAGTGCACATGTTTTTTTTTGCGATATAATGTATTTCCACCACTGTCATGTCCTTTTTTTGCTGGTTTTGGCTACGCATGTTTTGTCATGTCCTTGGTTATTTGGGGTACTTACTTACTTATACAGGGTGTAAGGGGAACGCTTCCGAAGCCAGAACGTAAATGCAAACGGATACCAATAAACTTTCGCCTTAAATAGGTTATTTTGCATCAATTTATTACGTTTGATGCTTTTGTAATGTTTCTACTTTATTTTTTTTTGGCAGAGCTTTACAATGCCTAGACCTAAACTCGCCGCCTGGACTTGGGATCGAGCGCGGTTAAGCGTGAGCCTATCAGCAGATTTTTATTTTAGGAATACATTACTTGCTAGAGTTGTAAAAAATAAATGTTTTTAATCTCAAATAATGGCTCATTTAACTGTTCTCACAGCATAGTGTACAAAAAATGCTAAAAAATTAGGAAAAAAATTTAAAAAACATCTCCCTATCACCTGTCTTCGTTTTCGGAAGCGTTTCCCTTACACCCTATATACTTTTATCATTAAAGGTGAATGTGTTAAGGTAGCCAGCAGAATTTTATTACTTGTTTTAATTTTACAGGTAAGTGTCAGGTTGTATTTTGATTGAAGTTTGATTCGCAACCGTAACAAATATCGCTTTACAGAATTACAATAATTAACATAATTTATTAACGTCACGGTTGGCGCAGTGGTTAAGCGATTGACTGCTGCGCTGCGTATCGTGGGTTCGATTCCCGCACGGAACAAATATTTGGATGACCTGCAAGTAGTTGTTCCGGGTCTGGCTATTTGTGTATGTGAGTTTAAATGTTTGTAAACGCACCTACAATACAGGAGAAATCCCTAGTGTGGGGCAACATTTAAAAGAAAAATCACCCTTGTAGGCACAACCCTCTAGGTTCATTTAATCCCATTAAATAACTTTTTCATGAATCAGACATATTTTGTTCAACATACAACTTGACTGACCTGCAAATTGGAAAAATCGTAAGTTTATTTGGATTTCGTTGGCTTCCCTGGCACTATAACCTTATGAATTTTCAAAATCATTTAGGTACTAAGATCACAGACAGACATTGCCAGATTAAATTCAAACGTTTTATAAGCGATCCGTTTTGTGATAAGAACGTGGCGTAATAAATCGAAAGATAACATTTTAAAGAACCACGATACTAAATAGAATTAAATTCGAAATAACATTCTGTATAATATTTGTTCCTATATTGACGATCGATAAGTCGACCGATCGTTCCTATATTGACGATCGATAAGACGACCGATCGTTCCTATATTGACGATCGATAAGTCGACCGATCGTTCCTATATTGACGATCGATAAGTCAACCAATCTGGTTTTGCCGCGGTTTGTCCTTGAACGGGTGACTATCTTACTTTCCAAGACCTCGGAAACATATCAAGCCATTGGACCGCGCTGTCATTCCTGAATCTTTGACAGTTATTACGGGTCGTCAGAAGCCCGACAAACTGACAACCAGTCTTACCGACGGGTATCGTATGACCCAGTGTTGTGGAGGTCAGATAGGCAGTCGCTCATGGTAAAATACTGGTTTTCAGCTGCATGCGGTTTGACTGGAAGCTGACCCCCACATAGTTGGGATAAGGCTAGGCAGATGATGATGCGTAGTTAAATAGGCAGCTATGTTGGTTTAGAAGTGTAGTTCTGGGTTTGATCTCAAAGCCAGGCTAAGAGTTCATCGAGGACATCTTCTGTAGGAATCGGGATTTGTGCCACGTTTTGAAACAATGCAGACAAAGCTTTACGAAACCGTTTTCTCTCCTTTGATAAATATTGTACAATCATCCAGAAAGAGACAACCCGCAGTAGGCCTCGTGATGGAGTACGGCCTCTCACTCAATACTGCTACTGAGAAACACCTGTTGCCCGAACCCAGGACCTCAGACTTAGCAGTAGCCTTTACGACCACCAGACCAAATAGGCAGTCAATGACTCCATCATCAGCCTAGCCTTTTCACAAATATGTTAAAGTTGGCCTCCTGTCTAACCGGATGCAACTGAGTACCAGTGGAGCGACTGCCTACCTGACCTCCACAAATCACCACTGGGTAATACGATACCACTTGGTAAGACTGTTAGTCAGACTTTCGGGCTTCTGATGACCCGTAACGACTGTAAAGATCTACAAATAACCGGGACCATCGGCTTAACGTGCTTTCTGAGGCACGGAGGGGTCTTAGTATGTGAAGATGATCACTCATCAACCACCGACCCAATCGTTGGACCCGTGAGGCTATTATTACTTAGCCACAAGCCTCTCAAGACTCCAATTAGTCCTTAAAACCTCAAAACATAAACCTATTCTATTTGGAAAATGCCAGACGCGTTGTGTAATATGACAGACAGGTAGATATCTTATTGAAACGCACATAGGAACACTTGCATTACAACATAGTTTGCTACTATATCGTTTATTTTATGGTCATTTCATGGGCCCAAGCATGCGCAATAGAGGACAACGCCGCAATTGGCCAGAAGGTTAATGGGCATATAGGTTTCGTACACTTTCCTTAGGTCGTGTGTCGGTATGCCTATACGCTGTGGCGACATGCCCCGCTAGTATTTAGAAATTACTAGCGAACCGTCCCTGCTTTGCATAGTATTTACGACTTGGACAAAAAGCATCGAGATTTTCTTATTAGGTAATGTAAGTTTTCACTCAAATTAGGCTGAGAATCAGCACTTATCGAACGTAAAAATTAAAAAAGACAGTCCCTCAAAACGCCCGTCTTCATCACTTCCTAGTGCTTTAGCTGAGATGAAGAAGTGGCGCAACAAACTCCCCAGCAACACAGCTGTCTGTTTAGTTAGATAGACTTGATTCTATTCAATAGTAGGTAGGCAAAATAATTAACATTACAAGACACAGAACATTAAATTAAATCATTTGCCGTCTGTCGACTGTCCATGCAACTATACCAACAAATAAAATGAAAACTATACTCAAGCAAAAAAAACGAAATTAAAGCATAATACCAAAATAAGGGCATTCAGGCATAAAGATATGACTCCGAGCTCCGCTGCACGCAGCAGTGCTGCCACTGTGGTGCTGCGCAGCAGTGCTGCCTGCCGCGCTGATTCCGAGCAAGGCAGCAGTGTCGCGCTGTTCGTGGTGATGCGCTGTTGTGTATTCATTCATTTGCTTTGTGTTGACAAGATGTCGATCGATGACCAACTTTTATTTATGTTGTTGGAAAAGGAAGAAGATGACGATGATATTATGTTGTTGTTTTATACCAATATTAAAAGAAAAGCAACAGATTCGTTTTATAAAAACAGACTACGGGAAGGATGTTACAAAATGCTGATTAATTAATTGTTCCACTTCTGAATCAGAGAAATTCATCTTTTCGTTACCAATTTACTAGTCAACATTCACGTAGGTACTAGCTAGAGCATGGATACCGGTTTTCGATAATATCGAAAAACCGGATTATCGGACCAAAAATCCGATATTGAAAAACCGATATTGTATTTCACTGATATCGGTTTTTCGATATTTGAAGATGAATCTGTGGTTATGGTCATGAATGATTTGGCCTTGGATTATAGCGCCAGCAGCGTGAATGGAGATTTGGAAAGCCTAGATTTTGCGAAAGAACTAAATAAAGAAATTGAAAAGTAATTGAAGGAGAAAAATACAAATATGCGTAATAGAAATGCAACAGAAGATGAAGCTCACAGAGATGGTGGCTATGGTGAAAATGATAAGCATAAGTTAATTCAAATTGAAATGGCATTGTTTGAAAATGGTGGCAACCGCGGATTCTATTTAGACATGGCGTACAGACATTTACTGACGATACCCCCCACGAGTGTAGAGTCTGAAAGACCGTTCTCGTCTGCGGCATATACGTGCAACAAAATAAGATCGTCTCTCAAAGACAATACCTTGGATGCGCTCTGCTACTTACGTTCCATATTTCAGCAATCGCGATCTCGTGAATTGCCGTAGTCTTCGTCTTTGAAGTCATAAGATGACTGTGTAGCCACCCCACCAATTTAATATCCAGATCTTTGCGTTTATTGTAATATTTACCTATATATTATGTTACTTATTCACTTATTTTAACTTGTGTTGATTTTTTTATTTTATGTTAAAAAATTGTTTTTTTTTATGTTTCATACTTTTAAAATTCTTATTATTATATAAGATTGCAATGAAAGAATTTTAATAATAAATATCGTTGATTTACTTCGTAATAGTCTCTTATTTCTAATATTTGAACCCTCACAACGTTAAAACGAATTTGATAAATTTTTTGGTATAATATCGGAAAAAATATCGAAAAACCGGAATATCGGTATTAAAAAATTGAATATCGAAAAAAAACCGGTATTGGAAAAAGATTCCGATAGTCCATGCTCTAGTACTAGCTCTGCGGCGGCAAACGCGTCACTCTGGTCTGTCGCGGCGGCGGGGCGACACTGCCGCGCAGCAGTGCTGCCGCTGCATTGCTGCTTAGCTCGGAATGTAATCTCATATAAACCTATAGAGAATGTATGGGAACCAGTAGTACTGCGGCAGCACTGCTGCGTGCAGTGGAGCTCGGAATCATACCTTAAGGTGAATGCGCAGTGGTAGAGCGCGAAATTCAAATTTTGTTACGTTTTTTGCAATTTTCAGGTGAGTGTCAGCTTGTTACTTGATCAAAATATGATTTGCGACTATAACATGTACGTATTTGCAGATTTATAATGTGTGGCAAAATAAAATTATAGTGGAGGGTTCAGAAGACCCTTTTAATTTTAAACACCCAAATAGTCTCACATTCTTTCTAGCTAGTTTAAATATTTATGTATTTAAATTCTTACACACGTACAATCCTGGTATGTAGCAATATTTAACAAACTATTTAATTAAATACTCAACATAATATCAATTTATACGTCTTAAAGACAACCTTTTAATTTGGAACCCTAGAAACAGGCGAGGCTCCAAACATCATAATTATTTTCTTTCGGTTTCGGTAGAAAACCAGTACTTTTACGGTAACTGTCAATCGAGATAGTTTTTAAACGTCACTACGCTGGTATAAAATCATTTGAGGCAAATCACATACTTTTCATTTAAAAATTTGTACATAAAATCACTACAAATCTTATTAAGACACTAGCCACTCAGCACGACTCCAAATCCAACCCGTTTATAGATTACCTTCATGTTGTAAGTCAGTCAGATAGACTCGTAGAACAGTTTATATTTTATGGTTGTCGGAGGCTAGGTCTACCTACCCATTCTGAAAATAATCTTGAATTCAATTCATTGGAAATTAATATTCATGATTTCAACATTTGGACGTATGACGTTCCGAAGCGTATCTTTTAACTTGATTAAGGATAACAGAAATGTCAAAACATGTGGCAATAAATTCATCATGCGATTGATCCTTTGTTTTTGAAAGTAGCGTATTCAAAATTATTTGACCTTACAATCTAAAATTTTTCGAAAGTATTGTGTAACCATAAAAATCGATTCAAAGTTTTTGTCAGACCTCCCACGTTTTATGCAATACTTTTTGCAAAAACCTACCTACCTTTGTACCTTTAATCAGGCAACATAATATATGTTCGTGACTTCATAACAATTTTCTGATGTCCTTAGCATTTACTTATCAAGCATTAGATTGTATATTTTGTAAATTCAGTATTATATTCACCGCTTGCAGATCAATAATTAAAAAGTATGTAGTCATACATTACCTATATGGTTATACATTTATTTTGGAAATTATTTGTTGTTTTTTTTTCATTAAGTTTATGTAAATTGAATGAAAATAAAAATTGCCAGGTATATGATTAAGGTACGGGAAAGTAGCTATTTTCAGTTCAGTGGGTTATTCCGAACGATTGATTTGATTGGATTCACATCGATCATGACTTTATTGAGAGATAGAACTCTTGATCTGCGAAGCAAGGGTCGTTTCCCTCGGAATGCCCCCTAGCATTAGAAAATATTTATTAATTTACTATAATACGGGATGCGTAGTCAAGTTAATTCCAAGTTAGTCTATGTATTGCAGGCACACCTAAGTCGTATTTTCCGTCTCTAGTTTATTAATATAATGTTAATTTAAAAAGGACGACCTCAATATTCACCGGTATTTTATTTCTTTGTATGTGTTGTCCTCCGTTAGTTCGAAAAATATTTGACCGAATTTCATTTCATCTTTTCAACTATTAACGTTTCGTATTTTTTTACTTCATCGAATTCACGTCTGCCACTGTATTAGTTGACCTATTATAAATTCAATTTTTTTGGTTACCCCGATGTTTCATTTGTTCGAAAAACTTTTTACCGAAGTTACGCTTAGCCGAAATAACATTTGTTCGAAATATTATGTTTCCGAACATTCATTATAGGTACCACTGTTTTAATTACCATATTTTCATATCACCAAACGCCGCCTAGAAAGTTTGTGAACAAAAGTGGTTTTAAATGGTCCCAGCAGGCAGGCATGCAACATGCAAGCAGGCATGCAGCGTGCAAGCAGGCATGCAGCATGCAAGCAAGCATGCAACATGCAAGCAGGCATGCAACATGCAGCAAGCATTGTTTCTGTCACAGCCCCGGCGCTGTGGGGTTTGGGCGGCCCCACGCGACCTTATCGTCGCAGGTAGTTTTAACGCTCACCACCTGCTCCTCAGCTCGTGGGCCGCCCGCCCCCTCCGCGCCTATGTGGGCTTAAATTACACTCTGGGGGTAGAGCAGACAAGACTGTGTGAAGTCTTGTCTGCTCTACCCCCACATATTGACTTGACACTATTTCAATTTAATATTGAAAATGCTACCAAGTAACCGGCTATATATTTGTGACCAAATAATATTCTGTAAAATGTTGTTTTGGTGTGGTAAAAATATGGCAAATAAATAATTTGGCAAATGAAAAAAGGTTCAAAAGAGGCTTCGGCCAATAGCAAAAAGTTATTTTGTAAATCGGAGAAATATAGTTCGATAAAATAATACCTATGACATATGATACTTTGATGATCTTAAAATATGTCAAATAATGCTTATAGCAAAAAAGACATCAGCTAATAGTTTTTGGTAAATTGAAATTCTAACAAAATAACTTCGGAAAACTGATCGGTTCCCGTTGTCCGCGAAATGTCCATGTCTCCGACAGTTGAGGATTAATTTAACATAATCTCTTTTTAATGGATAGGCTATGCCTAATACTTCCTGTCACTGTTGTTAACAAAAAAATCAGTGTTATCCGGAATGGTGTGAGTTAGGTAACATAGCGTAAAAGTTAAAAATAGAAAACGTAGAAAACTAAACAACCTTGTACTTCCAAAAAATTGTATCCTTACTTTCTAACAATTTCCTCCTGCAACAATTAATTTTAAAAGTTTCCAAAACTACATCTTCTTGCGTATGAACGTAAACGAAGCAAAAGGAGTATGTAAGGATCTTAGCAGTGGCCGTTCTGTAGTTTCTGCGTACCCCGAAATAAAGAATGCGTGAGTTCATGTATGTACTTATGTATATTCACATCATAATGTCTAAATGTGAGTACCGAGTAATGAAGGTCTCCTTGCACGAACCCTACAAGTCTTCATTCTCGTTTGTTTCCGCTAATCTGACAGAATCAGATGAATCGTTCGATCGACACGCCAACTCTCTGCTGTAAGTCCGCAGTTTGATTCACGCGACATTTGTAAGAAAAAAACGTGTAGGGACCCCGAGGTCAGGAACAAAGTTTTTTAGGCTTATTCTGCAACTCTGGATGTAACGTCGTTTACTCTATCTTTAAACACTCATAACTTTATTTTGATCATCACTGTTGGCTTCAGCACCCTCGAAAACCATAAAAACGACACCCATGATGAAAACTTTTTGAACGTCAAATTACATACGACAGTCCCTCAAAACGCTCACTCTGCCCCATTTTCTACTACTGTTTCAGCTGGGAAGAATAAAAAACAAACTGCACAAAGTCCCAGCAGTTTGATTTGTAAACAGTTACATACGACGTAGGTATAAAATAAATAGTAATACCTCCTTAGCAAGGTATATTCTTTGGCGGGAGCAGTTTAGACCCCCTGACAATTTTATTGAACCTTAAAGAGCCTTCTGCCACTTGTTACCGTGGCTGACTTGTAAATATCTAAATAGACTTCGAACCCAAGTCGGCCGGAGCAAAGACAATCTCCACAGATGGGGGTTCACAGACAGCTCAGATATCAAGTGCAAATGCGGCACCTCCCCACAGACGATGGCTCACTTGCCATCCTGTTACTTACGCATTTGATGATCTTATGACTGCGTCAATCAGCGGACTTCGCGCAACTGAATTCTGGGCCAGAGATCATTGATATTTTTGCCATCGATATACTAATATAATAAAGACCTGCAATAGGAACCAGCTTATTATTATCTGAGTGATAGATCGTGCGGGAAAGGGAAAGGTATCGGGCGCCTAAAACATCCTTGAACATCAATACTGCGGGCAGTTTAATTAACTGGGCTCATTCGTTAATAATGGATGCAGCTGCGTCCCAGAAATAAAATATGACACGCCTCCATAACATCTCACCATGGTATAAGCTATAAAACTAAAGCCCGATTAATCAGGGCACCAGTTTTCCTCCATGGAGTTATGACCTGGACAATCCGAGCGAGAGAAAAATACAGAGGAATGCGAAATACATTTGAAATGTGGTGCTGGAGGCGAATGCTTCGAATACCATGGTTGGCCAAACGCACGAATGTGTGCGTCCTATCTCAGCTCGATATCAAGACCCGATTGTCTACAATTTGCCTACAGCGTATTTTGACCTACTTCGGACACATAATGCGAAGGGGAGATAGTAGCCTTGAAAAGCTGGTCATTATTGGCAATATCGAAGGAAAGAGAGCACGGGGCCGGTCGCCAATATGATATTCTGTCCAAATAAAAGAAGCTACGTCCTCCAGAAAATTAAAGCAGGTGGTGATGGCAACTTCAGACCGGAGTCGATGGAGATTTGTCAGATTATCCGCTAAAAGGGGTTCAGTGACCACGGTCCTCAGTAATGAGGGACCGATTTCTTCTTTTGAAGAAGAAGAAGAATTACTATCTACAGTTTTCTGATCACTTTTTGAAGGCCGCAGGAATCCGCTGGATGCGAGCAGCACAGAACCAGTCGAAGTGGCCAGGCTTATGTCCAGTAGTGGACGTCTTTCGGCTGAAATGATAATGGTATCGGTGAACATCCTGTGAAAGTTTCAAGTGTCTTCTTACGGTTCAAAAGCTACAGCTCTGTTTCAGACGGTCGAATAGTGGAGCCTTGGTAATAGAGACTCTAAAAATTAATTTAAAATGTCATCAATCATAAGAATATGACGACATATTTACAGGCAGAAGACAGCAACATAAACTATGACTTAATTTCCGATTGATCATCAATAATTAATTTAAACTATACAATTTGTCGTTAGCGAGATAAATCTTCAAAGAGTAAAGGTTGAATAACTAATCGATTCTAATTTGTTTTAATCTTACGGTGGCCCTGTTGAAATGTGTTAACAGTTTGCGTTAAGAATTTGAGGTGCAGTTATGTGCAAAATACATACCACACCTTTTCAAAATATAAGGTCAACAAGAAAGTAGGCCTTTGGTACTTAGCTTTGGGACTTACGAGTGAGTTCAAACCCAGGCAAGTGCTTTACTTTGGGAACAATCACCATTGCTCTCAAAACGGTGAAGGAAAACATCGCAAAGAAACCGGCATGTCTAAGAACTAGAAATACGAAGACATGTTACATTCACCGGGCACTGGGCCCGCGTGGTGAATTACGGTCCACTTCCTCTTATAGAGAAGTCGAGGCTTGAGTCCCAGCAGTGGGAACATTATAGGCTGATTGTGATTATGATAAATTTTGATGGATGGAGAGGAGACGAAGGCCATAGAAAAGATGGATGGATTTCGTGAGGAATCATCAATAAAAGCGAGTATAATTATGCAACAACCAAACGATAAATCCCACTCGTATTATACTAACAGTAGATGTTTGGATATTTGTTACTCAATCACGCAGCAACGGCTGAATGGATTTGGATGAAATTTGGCACACAGATCAAAATCATAAAATCAAAATATTTTATTTCACATAAGCCTGCATGGGCACTTATGAAACGTCAGGAGCTAGGTGCATGGTTCCAATTTGTCGTTTCCTATGGAGAAGAGCCGGCAAGAAACTCCACGGTTACTCTTTTAAAAATAATTGGCTTTTACAATGTTTTCAAATTACAGTGATAATAGGTATGGGAGGACAGTGCAGGCCAGTCAATAAGTACCAGGTACTTAGAGGAATGAAAATACAGAATAGAAAAACGTCTACAAATCTAGTCTCTAAGGCCTACAACGTTCTCTCATTCACAATATGTAAAAGAATCTACCTATATAAAATGAATCTATTTGAACTAAGTGACATGATTTCGATGACAATCACTAATAATAAATAGTAGTAAAATTGATGTATAATGTCAAATAATGACGAGAATATGTCAGACATTGTAAAAAAAAATAAAAAGAATAAAAATTAACATAGCAATTTGGGAGCAGTTAATAGACTTTCACACAGTTTTGCTGTTAATGAGGTACCAGGGAATATAGGGACGATACGACGACAGGGAAGATAGTTTATAACCTGGATTACACATAGGATACACTACACTTTTTATTCCAGTAGTACGTTCCCGTGGGATAATAGTGCCGTCAGTGGAAGTGCTCAAGTGCGGTTCGGTCAAGTACTGTTGAAATCAGTGCCTCGAGCGGAATACCTCTAATTTTCGATCGCCACCCGAGCGAAGTAGCTGGCAAAAGCTAGTGATCAATAAATATCTTAAATTGTCATCACGGTAGTCAAGTTATATCCCCCTTTCGACTCGAAATATCCTCCTTCACACGGTCCATGCATTTCTCTTCATCACACATTATATAAAATTAGCTGCGCTTCGCGTTTTGACCCGTATAAGCCTCCATTCCGTGGAAATATCGGAATGAAAAGTATCCCAAGTCCTAATTCACGTCATGGTCTGGTATCTATGTACAAACTTCATCCAAATGCGATCAGCCGTTTTAGCGTAGAAAATGTACGGAGTGTACAGAAAATTCAATCTTATGTTTTATAAAATACTAGCTATTGCCTGCAGCTACGCCCGCGTTGATGTCGGATATCGCGTAAAAATTTAGCTTATCTCCTTCTGTATTTTCTGGCTATATCTTTGCCAAATTTCATGACGATGGGTTCAGCGGTTTAGCCGTGAAAGCGGAACAGACAGACAGAGTTACTTTCGCATTTATAGTACTAGCTTTTTACCGTGGATCCGCCCGCGTGGATATCGGATATCGCGTAAAAAGTAGCCTATGTCCTTCACCATATCCCAGGCTAAATCTTTGCCAAATTTCATGACGATCGGTTCAGCGGTTTAGGCGTGAAAGCGTAACAGACAGAGTTATATTCGCATTTATAATATTAGTATGGATGTATTCGTTTATAGATTAAATTAAATAGAGCCGCCGCGCCGTTCGCGTGCTCGCGTAAGTCAACACCGATCTTTAATGAGTCAGGCACACGAAGGCCGCTTGCATTGTTCTCGAGTTCTCCAGTTTTTATGAACGCGTTCCGCGTCGTACCCCCGACATGTTCCGGGCTTTTCCGACGGTGACTTGAGTATGGAGTTTAATTCCCAGTTAATGACACGAGTGGGAGGTAACCGAGCCGGCTCGTTAATTGTACTGTCATCATTGGCCTATATGCTCTGTTCCTATAAACAAAAACGGATTGTTTTGCTTACCAATCGTAGCAATTTTTAACCGACTTTAATAAGGAGGAGGTTACCAATTCGGTATGTATTTTTTTTAAATGTATGTTTGGGCATAACTCGGATATGAAAAATTCTTGTTCGAAAGGGGTTTATTCTGAAATATATTTCATATAGATCTGATGATTAGTTTCGGAGACCTACAGACAACGGCACTCTTCAAAAAATTACTGCAAATCAACCGCGATTGCTGCTATTGCATAAATAGGCATTGTTTTGATTTGATTGACTTTGAGAATACCCCAAGGATGATGAAATTTCTAACTACTAAAAATAACAGAATCTGAATCATTTTGAAGGGTATTGCGGATATTGCTAATCCATTGCTTCATATGTTCTAAAATAAAAGCTGATTGGTCAACAACGTAAATAACCCAATGAATGTTGTTGAACTGTAAAAATACTGTGTCGCAGTACTGACGCGATCCCAGAACACGGACGAGGAAAGCGACGTAACTACGCGCGTCGTCGTTTGGCGTGTACCTCTTCTCATAAGCTCGTTTACACAATCGGCGCGTGTGCATTTCGTCCCACATCCCGCGCAGGATTCACTACAGTTTGATCTGAAGGACAATAAAATACTCGTAATTAAAAACGCCCAAAGTCTAGTTGCAGTCTCATCTCGGCGACAATCAAATGTCAAAAACTTGTCAAAAATGTTTAGTAACTCAAGGTATTTTTGACAGATTGAGACTGGACCAGACTGTGATCGTTCGAATTGCCCCTAATAGCTCAACTCCTACGCAAAGGGGCGTGGCCTATTCTTTAAATAAATAGGAACAATACTAACCTAGAAATTTGTGATGAACACTTTTATTTTCCATTCTCGTATTAGAATTGAAGATTAATTTTATTGTGTCGTAAAATTATAGAATACATTTTAGTGATATTATTAAATTATTGAATTCTTAACTTTTGTTTAGAATTCAACCAAACTAAACCTTATTTTATGCGACTAAAGATTGAAAATCATTTAAAGTTTCTGTCAAACCTTATTTTTTTTGGATAAGGTAAAATGAGTTTTTGGCCCCTGTTTTTAAGATTGAAAACTATTTGTTGAATATAGTAAAGAACTTTCATTCTAATACAGTTATTTCGTGAAACTTTGGATTGGAATGGAATATTTATCGTGTTGTATTAATTTTTATTGTATTCCTCATTGTATGCTTACGTGGGTTATATAAAAATTTATGCTATGTATGAAAAATGTAAATTAATGAATATTTTTTCTTCTTAGCGTCTCGTGACTTTAAAACTATGCCTTCTGACATAACTTAGGTAGTATTGTACTACTTATAAACATAGAGTACAGTCTAATTAGAGTATCGATGGCAAACAAATTCAAACATCTTTGGCCCGAAGAGTGCAAACTCCGCTCACTGACGCAGTCATAACATCATCAAATGCACAAGTAACAGGGCATACGGCGCAGGATGGTAGGTGAGCCATTTTCTGTGAGGAGGTGCTGAATATGCACTTGAAATCTGAGCGACCTACCCTCCGACCTTCTGTTACGTCCGGCGCGCTCTGGGCAATCGATTTCTGTCGATTGGCTAGTCCACCAAGATGAAGGCACCACGATGACGAATATAAATATAATTACAGTATTACTTTACCAGGCCTATGTTCGTGGAACGTAAAGAAATTGCGGCAGAATTTTTCATCGCACTGGGTCTTCAACCCATTGCTGTGCGCCGAGAGTTGAAAATTAAACAGTGAGTTGGATTCTCAATGCTTGGTTTAACACTGAGAGTTGATCAGCAGCAGCAGAGAGTTGCAGTTGTTGTTGTTGGTTGTTGAGTTGTGCAGCATGCTGCTGCGCCCTGCTGTGCCTACGACGCAGCTGTACATTTCACGTCTGCATCATTCCACGAAGATTGAGGAAGTCGTGCAGTACTTGAAAGTGAAGACCAACTGGACTCTGAGGGTCGAAAGGTTGGAATCGCGCCACGACGTCAACTTTAAGTCGTTCGTGGTCCGAGTTCCAACCCAGCATCTACAGACCTGCTTGAAAGAGGACTTTTGGCCGAAAGGTGTCGTATAGCGGCGTTTCCGAGGACGGTTACGCGACACCTCACAGCGATACACGACGCCGACCACTTTACGTGTATATAGTTATAGTTTTGATAAGTTTCATAATATGTATTAGTTTATTAATATTTTTAAGATTATTTTGTGTATTTTATCTATGAGCCTCAGCTGCCTGATAATAAAATGATTGATTGATTGATTGATAATCGTGTGCGTGATAACATCCCGCTGCGATGATTCTACATTTGGTATATTACTCATTCCTACCGACGTTTTCCTTCACCGTTTTGAGAGCAGTGCTTATGACATTATGAAATGAGGACGATTATGAAGTAGACCTTTTTTAATACTGGATGGCACCAGCATTTCCTAGCTGACTGTTCCCTGAGAAGAAATGCTGAAACAAACTCAGGGATCATAGTGTCTTTATAAGTCCAAACAATATAATATTAAGATTTTACAAACAAATTAACAATGCAGTGCCCTGTCTGGAAGAGCTTTTTGAAGAAAGTGCCGTTCCAGCTTTGAGCTGACCTGTCCCAACACACAGCATGCATGCATAAGTCAACCCTAGTGTTTGTAGCACAATCCTACGACAAAAAAAAAAGTAAATACACAAAATAAAATGCCTGCTTGGGTACGAACTCAGCCATTCGTAAGTAGTAGTATACATAGTACAAGCAGCGCATTATAATCGCACAACTTCAAGGTTTTCGATCTCTTTCATTGAACACGTGTTTCGCCTATTCAGCCCACACCCCAGTTTCCGGGTATAGTCCACCCTCTTTGATCATAACAGGTTTCTTTTCAATCGTCCTATGTAGGTATGTATTTTATTAGATGTTAAATTCTTTCCCTTAGTAACACAAACTCGTATCTCGATTTTGTCCAATTTTAGCAAGCGGATATATCAAAAAAATCGCGTGATATGAACTTACAAGATTTGTGTTTATTCTGTTACACATCGACTTGAAAAACTCCTCCTTCTTTTTCGTCGGTATTTTTTTTTAATCAAAGTTGAGTTATGTTAAAACTGTTAATAAGGCGCCGAATTGAAAAGCCACTTTGATGTATATGTTACCGGCCAAACCTGATTTCAGGCCAAACTAGTTTGTCCTAGGCCAAACTGGTTTCTAGCTTAATTAGCCATTTCGTTAACAGCCTTTGGAAGTAACGCTCGCCGGCCGCTGCCGCGGCGCCGCCGCGCGCCGCGCCGCCGCGCGCCGCGCCGCCGCTCGCTTCGTTCGCTCGGCTCGCGCGCTTTTGGTCACAGTTCTAACCTAACCTAACCTAACCCATTTAATCGGCGTGCCCCGGCTTAATAAACCAGTTTGGCCTGAAATCGGGTTTGGCCGGTAACATATACAAATAAAATAATGATTGTGTAGGTAGGTCTGTACCTACCTACTGACTGAAATAAAATTTAATTATTTATTCTGTAAATAGGATATAGAACTGTTTATACTTATAACATTATTTTCTATATCCTATTTACAGAATAAATAATTACATTTTATTTCAGTCAGTGATGATGATGATAAAAAATCTGCAAGTTAAGCAAAACTATCCAGCATAAATTGTGCAAGCTGTAAGCGAGACAGGCTGTAGGAAGTCTTTCACCATAAACAAAGCAGAAAATAATCTCTTGAAGAATCGTAAAATCTTTCCTTAGTTAGCTAAGAATTTAATTAGCATATTAATTACACCTAAGCGGGGTTTAAATGAGCAGCGGTGTCACAGTGGTAACTGCCGCGACTTACAAGTTGCAGGTCTCTGGTCCTTTCTTTGGTATTATTCGTCGGATCATTGAGCTCATCAAGTTCTGAGATGAGCTGCATGATTACTGATAAATGCGTGACTGATTGGACAAGTCCACTCAATCTGTGTGGTTCTTTCCTCAAAAGACCATTTCAGACACCAATCCACATGGTCTTCACATGATCTGACCAAGATTATGTCTGGACTTTAAAAGAGACTGACCTCTGAGTTTGTTTCGGCCTTTCTTCTCAGAGTAGTCAGATAGGAAACGCCGGCCTCATCTAGTTGACTATGACAGCCGGCAGAAACTTGGAAGTCTTACATAGCGGTGTCATGTTACCCAGTAACTGAGTTGTGGAGGTCTGATAGTCAGTCACTCCATTTAAAATACTGGTATTCAGCTGCGTCCGCCGACTAAAGTCGACCCTAACATATGTAGTTGTCTCGTAGGTAGGTACTGTAAGATTCCCTTTTGCAAACAACCAAGGGAATCTTATAGTACTGCAACAGCGAGCATAGTCGTTAGAAAGTTAACAATTAAAAATATAAATCCTAACTCAATATTGTACTATCCATCCAATTAACCAAGACAGGAATATCATCACAATAAATATCAAGAAAAGGAGAAATCATATATACAAAATTGCTGATTAAATCTATCTGTTACCGACTTGTATCTCGAAATCAGAACTGCTTAAAATGAACGGAGTTTTTTACCGTCCAACGGAAATTCTGTCTAAGTTTTTTAATACCACCGGTACATGAATGAGCAGTTATGTAATTAGAAGGAGAGGTGCACTTTAATTCATTCGCCAGTTAAGTTCAAGCAGTCCGATCTAGTCTCTCCCTTGCTGCCCTCTAACAGCGATGCCCTAAGCAGAGGTCCGTACCCCACAGGGGTTGCCCTTAGCGAGCTGTCGCTATAGTTTTAAGTTTTTAAGGCCTAGCGGTAACCCTTAATTTATTAAGGTTACCACAGACAAGTCCGGTTAATTAGCCGGCAAACTCACAGGTTGACATGCGAGTTGTCATTTACAACATTGTGACTACTGTATTTCGCATCATTTACATGACCACTAAGTATTTAATTTTAGTATGGCTGTTTGAATTTAAACTTATGTTAAACCTACCTGACATTTATAAAAAAAATATAATAATCAATCTAGTAATGAATGTACAACAATAATAATAATAATTTAATTTAATTTAACATCTATTTTTAATTTAATTTATTTTTCTAAAACTATGGTGTATGTATGTGTAAAAACTTGCCTGAAATAAATGTTTTTTTTTATCAGTTTTGTTTAAGTCTCTTATAATAAAGGGTGACCCTATTGCCATCAACAGGACATGAGTCCACACGGGGTGCTATTGAGAAATTCCATCAACTTCTTCCCGACCGACCCTTGCTCGTTGAACCGCCAGCCCGCGCCGCGGATGAGCCAGTAGAGTTAAACTCCCTATCTAATAATAATGATGCCAATATTTTGATCCAGCCTGTCCCCACTCACTGTCCCTCTATCAGTGACGCCCTGAGCCGAGGCCCGTACCCCACAGGGGGTGCCCTCAGCGTGCAGTCGCTTAGTATGTAATGTTAGTTTTTAAGCTCTGGCTGGAGGCGTTAAGTGATCTCTTAATGGCAGCCGCAGAAAATCCCGGTTAAGTAGGCACGGCCGCTTAAGGTCAACTACGAGATGCCCAACAAAAAAAAACGTCCACTTCTTCATCTTAGCGTGTCGATGGCAAAAATAACACGAAAAAATACCTACAAATATCTACGTAATACAAACAGGATAAGTTTTTAACCAGAGCGCAAACTGTAACCATGAATTTAGCATATCATTCTACACCCCCCAGCGTAGAAATTTTTCGTCGGTTATACGAATAGAAATCAGCTGTTCCATACATTTTGACGCGTATGTATTGCACTTTTCTATGAAACAACTAATTTTTTGGTATAACCGACGAAAAATTCTGCGCAGGGGGATCTCGAATGATATGCTGAATTCATGGTTACAGTTTGCGCACTGGTCAAAAACTTATCCTGTAGAATAGAATATAATAGTACATACTTACATAGGTAATTTCATACAAAGATCTTAAAATAAGGTTATGCACTATGTTTAACAATATTGGCATACAAATGATTAAAAACAATTCAAGTAAGCAATATTCAATAACAACTTTAAAATTAACAATATAATCATAATTATTTCAGTACATAATTGTGCATGCAAGCAAATTAAAAATTACAATTCAGAGTCTATTATCTCAAAAATTTGACTACAACAAAACACTTATACTACCAACATTATCCACTTGTTACTAAAGGATGAGCAGGTATTTAAGATTTTGTCGTCGTAATATGATACTTACCTACGTGAATACCTCTGGCACCAGCGTAGTAGGCTTAGTAAAGCCGGGTTTACAATAAGAAACTAATTTCGAGAATCAATAGCTTCACTTGTCTGTTCCGGGCTATAGCTAACTAGAGTTAGTTAGGTATTGACGTGTAAAAGTGTTTAAACGGTTTTGTTTAAACACTTTCACACGTCAAACATATTTTTTTTTAAACTAGATGAGGCCGGCGTTTCCTATCTGACTACTCTGAGAAGAAAGGCCGAAACAAACTCAGAGGTCAGTCTCTTTTAAAGTCCAGACATAATCTTGGTCAGATCATGTGAAGACCATGTGGATTGGTGTCTGAAATGGTCTTTTGAGGAAAGAACCACACAGATTGAGTGGACTTGTCCAATCAGTCACGCATTTATCAGTAATCATGCAGCTCATCTCAGAACTTGATGAGCTCAATGATCCGACGAATAATACCAAAGAAAGGACCAGAGACCTGCAACTTGTAAGTCGCGGCAGTTACCACTGTGACACCGCTGCTCATTTAAACCCCGCTTAGGTGTAATTAATATGCTAATTAAATTCTTAGCTAACTAAGGAAAGATTTTACGATTCTTCAAGAGATTATTTTCTACTTTGTTTATGGTGAAAGACTTCCTACAGCCTGTCTCGCTTACAGCTTGCACAATTTATGCTGGATAGTTTTGCTTAACTTGCAGATTTTTTATCATCATCATCACTGACTGAAATAAAATGTAATTATTTATTCTGTAAATAGGATATAGAACTGTTTATACTTATAACATTATTTTCTATATCCTATTTACAGAATAAATAATTACATTTTATTTCAGTCAGTGATGATGATGATAAAAAATCTGCAAGTTAAGAAGTTGATGGAATTTCTCAATAGCACCCCGTGTGGACTCATGTCCTGTTGATGGCAATAGGGTCACCCTTTATTATAAGAGACTTAAACAAAACTGATAAAAAAAACATTTATTTCAGGCAAGTTTTTACACATACATACACCATAGTTTTAGAAAAATAAATTAAATTAAAAATAGATGTTAAATTAAATTAAATTATTATTATTATTGTTGTACATTCATTACTAGATTGATTATTATATTTTTTTTATAAATGTCAGGTAGGTTTAACATAAGTTTAAATTCAAACAGCCATACTAAAATTAAATACTTAGTGGTCATGTAAATGATGCGAAATACAGTAGTCACAATGTTGTAAATGACAACTCGCATGTCAACCTGTGAGTTTGCCGGCTAATTAACCGGACTTGTCTGTGGTAACCTTAATAAATTAAGGGTTACCGCTAGGCCTTAAAAACTTAAAACTATAGCGACAGCTCGCTAAGGGCAACCCCTGTGGGGTACGGACCTCTGCTTAGGGCATCGCTGTTAGAGGGCAGCAAGGGAGAGACTAGATCGGACTGCTTGAACTTAACTGGCGAATGAATTAAAGTGCACCTCTCCTTCTAATTACATAACTGCTCATTCATGTACCGGTGGTATTAAAAAACTTAGACAGAATTTCCGTTGGACGGTAAAAAACTCCGTTCATTTTAAGCGGTTCTGATTTCGAGATACAAGTCGGTAACAGATAGATTTAATCAGCAATTTTGTATATATGATTTCTCCTTTTCTTGATATTTATTGTGATGATATTCCTGTCTTGGTTAATTGGATGGATAGTACAATATTGAGTTAGGATTTATATTTTTAATTGTTAACTTTCTAACGACTATGCTCGCTGTTGCAGTACTATAAGATTCCCTTGGTTGTTTGCAAAAGGGAATCTTACAGTACCTACCTACGAGACAACTACATATGTTAGGGTCGACTTTAGTCGGCGGACGCAGCTGAATACCAGTATTTTAAATGGAGTGACTGACTATCAGACCTCCACAACTCAGTTACTGGGTAACATGACACCGCTATGTAAGACTTCCAAGTTTCTGCCGGCTGTCATAGTCTCAGAATGACAGCCGGGATTAACTGCTTAGAGTGCTGTCCGAGGCATTGGGGTCTTGGTATGTAAAGATGGTAACCCATCCACGGACAAACCGCGGCAAGCGTAGCTTAACCTGATCGCCTGACGCCACAAGCCCCTCATTCCCTTTGCTGTATATTATGTATTAAATAAAAGGCAACCGGCGTGCGTGTGTGACCGTAGATGTATGAACATAAAAGAGGCAAAAGGAGTATGTAAGCATCGTAGCAGGATCGTTTAAGAGTATCTACCAACCCGCACTGGGCCCCCGTGGCGGATTACGGCCCACTCACTCTCACAGAGAAGAGATCTGTGTCCCAGCAGTGGGAACATTGGAAGCTGATTTTGAAGGGTTACTAAAAAAAGACACATAAGTATACTATATATAGCCACGGTGTCGAGACTGTCAAAATGATACACTTTTTCGGTCTATTTTTCATTCGCAGACACTTTTAAATATAATATTATTTTCTATAGGGCGACTCGCACGAAGTTAATCTATTTGTGAGCGTATCGACAACTCCAGAAATACGTATTAGGCAATTGGCACGTTTTGAAATTTAGCGGGCAGCACGCATAGCTTGGCCACCATAGGAACGTGTTTTGTCGACGGAAGAATAGAAAAAATTACAGACTGTAGAAATATTTATATCGTCTTAGGCACGACGATGTTAAAACTGAAGAGAAGAAAATGTTTATATTTTTCAATCGACAGAAAAGTCAAATAAGTCAAGCATGACGACTAATTTTTCTCTATTTTTGACACTTAGGGTAGAACTACAGAATTATAATAATAAATACAACTCCACTGCATGACTATTTAGATTCATCAGATTTTTGAATGAAATTAACTACACTATTTACGTTAACTAGGCACATGGTACATGCAAACTATCGACTGTCCTTTGTAGATCTTTGATAGTTGTTACGGGTCGTCAGAAGCCCGAAAGTGACAACCAGTCTTACCAAGGGGTATCGTATTACCCAGTAACTGGGTTGTGGAGGTCAGATAGGCAGTCGATCCATGTAAAATACCGGTTTTCAGCTGCATCCAGTTAGACTAGAAGCCCCCCAACTGGGCATATGAGTTAGTTAACTACATCTGAAGCTACCTCCTCGTTTTTATGGAAATAATAACTGTCTTTGTCGTCATAGAAACGCGAGTCAAGGGGTCGCCCCGTGCTCGGACATTAGAGCAGTCAAGTTGGATAGAAAGAACTTTGTCTATCTTGGTAGAACACAGATAGGATTAGTCATGCAATAAGGAACTGCGTTTCAATTAAAACTTGTTAATTTATTTAGACAGCTGTCATGTTCACATAGATGTTTCTTCAAAGAGTAAATCATTTTCTTCACGCCACATAGCTTTTGGGGTCGTCACAGACGCCGCGAGCGTGAGCAAGCGATCTTTTCATGGTTCCTTTGCTAACATCCGCTATTATGATTGAATTTTGTAACTGACAAATTCATTAGCTGGTTGACACACCTGACGATTGTTTAAGTGAGGACTATGAAATGGCATATGTATGAGTCTACACTGACTTTTAAGCGTGCGAGCGTCTTGAAAAAACCTCAATTCGGTGGAATTTTAAGGTTTTCAATTCGGTTGTATTAAAAAAAAAATGTTCGTTAACTCAGAACTCCGTTATTTATAAACTGATTTGAAAAATTCTTCTTTTGTTTGAAACGGCATACTTATAGAGTGGTTAGTATTAATTTGGTCAAGTTTTGATTACTAGTTTTTGAGTTATTTTCAATAATACGCATTTTTTCCACTTAGGGTATGTTGATGATGTTTTAATAACTTCGAGTCACTGTTATTTATGCATAATAATCAAGTTTTGTTTCATTCTGTCTAGTCCTAAAAACGTAGTGGTATTATTAATGACTTCATATAAACCTATGTATTATTAAAAATGGTGAATGATTTCAATTAGCTTTTTTAACTAATTAAAGAAATACGTAATTAATGTACGACCCATTTGGTCGTGGCCTTAAACTGTCTTAAACAAATGTAAAACCACGGATTTTGGTACAAAACGGTTTATTTACAACTAAATCTTGACATAAATGATAAATTAAACCAATAACCTTCAAATTAGCACCATTCAAATGATATAAAACCAAATATACATCATCAAAGTTCACGGGTTCTCCCTCACAAATAATATTATAAGTTGGCGCCACATTAATATGCATATTACATGTATATAATTTTATATTCAAATTCTATGAATATTCTCGGCTGTAGTATAATCTTTTTCTTACAAAACTGTTGTTATTTGGGTGTGTCGAATTCTTTAGATCATGTGAAAGTAGTTTTCGTGATCGTTATGCTAAGTTAATTGTTTAGCTCAGGCTCAGACGCAACAATAGGAGGATAAGAAGGTCGCGGACTACATAATGAGCTGTTTATTGTGATGTTCACGGCTAGAGGGCGTGAAAATAAGAAGCTGAACTCATCAGAAATATGACTTTTTATAAGGAATGTGCTATATTTCTAAATGAGCATCGTAAATATATTTTCAAATTAGATTATATTTATATCTATAAGTATAATTCTTCCGTGTGGTGCCGGACGTAAAGAATAGCACCATCCTATTTCTTCCCGTTAGTGTCGTAGAAGGCGACTAAGACGACCTACTAGAGAATGGGCAGCAGCGTTCTCTATGCATTTTGCCACCATACGGGGATCGCCAACCCGCCTGCCAAGCGTGGCAATTATTATACCTAAACCTGCAGTTTAGGTGGTCGGTCGGCTGAAATGGTGATGATGATACTTAATTCTTCTGTACGTGTGTATGTCACTGATCTCCTAAGCGGCTGGACCGATGTTAATGATTTTGTTTGTTTGAGTGGGTCCTTGAATTTAATAGATTAATAATTAAACTCAATAAGTGCGCTGCGATCGAGCCCTAGGAAACAGAATATCGGCGGTCTGCTCAGCTTGTTATACATATAGGTACACCGAGAAATTTTAATGGTTGTTTTTCCGCAGCGAAATGGTTTTTGTCTTGGTAATACAATACAATCGTTTTATAAACAAATAAAATATTAGAAACAAAAAATGCCAGATTAATCATTGTGAAAAACTCCACGGGCGAGAGTTTATTTTACTTAGAACATTTTTTGCATCGCTGTTCTTTTTGTTGGCGGCGCGTGCGATTCAAGTAGTACCTACAAGTTACTTCTAGCATTACTAGGTATTCATTCTCACGTTTTCGATTTAATGAATATTTTTTAAATTATTTTAAGACAAAAACATCTTTTTTTTTACTTCTACTCTATGCTTCGAAAATACTCCTTATGGCAAGTTGTTCTGCCGCGGGAAAACAACCATTAAAATTTCTCGGTTTTTAACTTAACAGTCACCTTCTATTTAGCCTTTTCCCTAATATGTTTGGGTCGGCTGCCATTCAAACGGACGCAGCTGAATACCAATATTTTACATGGAACGACTGCCTAACTGACCTCCACAACCCAATTACTGGGTAGTACGATAACCCTTGGTAAGACAGGTTTTCAGATTCTCGGGCTTATGAAGACCCGTAACGACTGTCTAAGATTCACGAATGACAACAGGGACCAACGGTTTAGCGTGGTTTCCGTTCATCGATTGAACAACCGCGACAAGCGTAGCTTAACCTAATCGATCGTGCCAAAAGCTAGTTCGGAGTTTGAACTAGTATTGAAAAAACTGAGGCATACGTTAGTATGGAACGAACGCGAATGACCACGTGACCGAGTTACCTTTTACCGAGTCAGAAAAGACTTTCAAAAATATAATCCCAAGTTTCAAAATCAAAATATTTGCTTTATCTGACGAAATAACTATTAGTTTTTGAGACAGTAATCATCCGCCTACGCTCATCTCTTTAGGGAAATATATTACTTAATATAATCGATACTTATGCATATCAGTATATTAACTCCAACATCGGATTATGCTAAAGATGGCCGTGTTTATTGTTATTATATTATACGTAAATTAGATTATAAAAAGTTTGTGTGGTGTGGAAATATGTTAAATATACATAGTGTTGTTTATGTGAAGTTTATGGTTTTTTCCTTCAGCATCTTGTTTGGTTTTAAAGACTCTTTAGGTGCCAGAGTCTCGTTGCTAAGTAATAAAAGCCGCATCGTTCAATCAAAAACGTGGAGTTACGCTTGCCGCGGTTGGTCCAAGCGGATTCGTCGCGCAGGGCCAGTTTCCCACGTTGTGGAAATCTGGTCGTCTGGTCCTGCTCAAGAAGGTGGGGCGCCCCGCGGACTCGCCATCCGCGTACAGGCCCATAGTGCTGCTTGACGAGGTGGGTAAGATGTTTGAGCGGATAATCGCTGCCCGCCTCGTCGGCCACTTAAGTAGGGAGGGGCCTGACCTAGCCGAAAGCCAGTTCGGCTTTCGGCACGGGCGCTCCACCATCCACGCGATATCGCGGGTGAGAGTCCTGGCGGAGGAAGCGGTGTCCCGGGGCAGGGTGATGTTGGCCGTGTCGTTGGACATCTCCAACGCCTTCAACACCCTGCCCTGGAGCTGCATTCGGGAGGCACTGCGTTACCATCGGGTGCCCCCGTACCTCCGCCGCATCGTTGGAGCTTATCTGGCGGATAGGTGTGTCACTTACATGGGACGTGATGGCGGAAGCCAGCGCCGCATGTCGTGCGGTGTTCCACAGGGTTCGGTCGTGGGACCGCTCCTGTGGAACATCGGGTACGACTGGGTGCTGAGGGGCGAGCTCCAGTCGGGCGTGGATTTGACGTGTTATGCGGATGACACGCTGGTCACGGCCTGGGGGAGCTCGTACAGGGAGGCAGCGTTGCTGGCGACGGCTGCGGTGTCACAGGTCGTGACCCGCATACGGCTCCTAGGCCTGGAGGTGGCCCTCAACAAGTCGGAGGCCATGGGATCCCACATGTCACATGGGATCTGGGATCACACATCGTGGTCGGGGGTCTCGAATTGCTGTCGAGTCCACCATGAAGTATCTCGGATTGGTGCTCGACAGCCGGTGGGATTTCGGCCCCCACTTCCAGCGGCTCGCGCCCAAGTTGTTGGGCGCGGCTGGGGCGCTGTCAACGCTGCTTCCCAATCTGGGGGGTCCGAGCGCCGCCTGTAGGCGGCTCTACGTGGGGATCGTGCGATCGATGGCCCTATACGGAGCCCCGATCTGGGCGGCTCACCTGACGGCCGGCAGCATCGCTGTCCTGCGAAGGCCACAGCGAGCGATGGCCGTCAGAGTCATCAGGGGATATCGCACGATCTCCTACGAGGTGGCTTGCGTACTGGCCGGATCCCCGCCGTGGGACCTCGAGGCGAAGGTACTCGCGTCATTGTATCGGTGGCGCGAGGACTCGCGGGCGCGGGGCGAGTGGCTGACGCCGCGACATTTGGAGTTGCGTCGGTCACAGCTTCGCGCAGCCCTGGTGGCGGAATGGCGGGACAGGCTTTCACGCCCTACCGCCGGCCCCGCCACCATCGGGGCGGTCCGGCCGATACTCGAGCGCTGGCTCGGGAGGAGGCACGGCTCCCTGACGTTTCGGGTGACACAGGTGCTCTCGGGACAGGTACTTCCCGTACCTGTGTCGCATAAACAGGGAGCCGGACGCTCGGTGTCACCACTGCGTCGACTGTCGGGAGGACACGGCGTGGCATACGCTTGCAGAGTGTGCTGCTTGGGAGGAGCCGCGCCGTGCCCTCATCTCAGGAGTCGGCAGTGATCTGTCGCTGCCGGCCGTTGTCGACTCGATGGTCGGCAGCGAGGAGTCCTGGGACGCGGTGGTATCCTTCTGCGAAACAGTACTTTCGCAGAAGGAGGCTGCGGAGAGGGAGCGGGGTCCAGGGGTGACGGATCTGGGGAAATCCGTCGCCCCCTACTACTTCTTAGGACCCGAGATGGCGGCGCGTAGTGTTCCACGCGCGCCTTTATAAGATGTAAGGGGGGAGTTTAACACCTCACTCCCCCCCCCCCTAACGCGAGGTGGCCCGCACAGGCGGGCCGGCACTAGCCGGGGATCGCGGAATTCACTTTTGTTCCCGTGATCTCCGGTGCAAGTGTGAGGCGGAACACCGGGGTGGTTTTAGTCAGTAAGAGTCTGACAGACCCCTCCGCCCTCCCCAGGGTGGAGGACATCCATGAGGATTTCCCCCCGTTATCAAAAAAAAAAGGCGGATTCGTCGCAAAGCACGTTACGCCGTTGGTCCCGGCTGTCATTCGTGAATATTTGACTGTCGTAACGGGTCTTCAGAAGCCCGAAAATCTGACAACCAGTCTTACAGCTTCTACAGCAACCAGTCTTAGGGATGCACGAAGAAGCCTCCTCGTGAAGCGCAATTCGTTCCACCAGTAACTCGAATGAACCAAGCGCACGGCGCATCCTGGACAGTCACACCTAATACCTTGATGACTGGCCAATTCTTCCCTTGTGGTGGTAGGGCTAGCGCTCGCCTGGTTCGCTACCACCCTACCACCGGAGTCCGGCGTCAAGCAGCTTGCTGTGTTTCGTCGATGCGTGGGAGTACCAGAGCCTTGAACAAGAGTGAACAGGCATTTTCTGGGCACGCTCGATCCATCAGGCGTGATCTAGGTTAAGAGCGGGCCCATTTAGTTATAAAAAATAAATATAAAAAAACCAAGAGGTATCGGTTTACCCAGTAACTGGGTTGTGGAGGTCAGATAGGCAGTCGCTCCATGTAAAATACTGGTATTTAGCTGCATCCCTTTAGACTGGAAGCCGACCCCAACACAGTTGAGAAAAGGCTTACTAAATGATGATGGTGATTATACATTAGTTTTGTCAGTATTTTCATTTATTGCCATATTGCCGTCTCCATGTTGTATGGAGGGTGGCAGGGACCTCGACACGAAACCTGCTAACATGGCTTAGTATAAATTATACTACACCCATCCATGGACCAACCGCGGCAAGCGTAGCCTAATCTGATCGATCGTCCCGTAACAAAACTAATGTCTGTATGAGTATATTGAAACTATCAAATAATTCCTAAGTAATATCGATATAAAAGTTTTTTAAAAATAAATAAATTGGTATGTAATGTGTCGACTATGGGTTTATCTCTTTTTAATTTATTTGTTGGATTTTTGCATACAGAATGGGAAAGTCATTATGCCGGAACCATACCAACGAGAAACGCCGTTGATTATCGCGATTTTGGACGTTAACCGTAAGTGTAGCCACAACCTATCGCGATAATTTTACAACGGCATTCACATTGCCATTTGACGTTAGGCGATAACTATCGCCAATGATGAGCATTGACGTTGACCGTTCAAGTGTGGCTACTGAATTTATCGCTTTAATTATCGGAATCTTTACTGCGTTGTTTATCGCGATGATGGACATTGACGTTAAGCGTAGTGTGGCCCCAACATTAGATGCACAGAGTTTAATTTACTGTCGTATTGTCGTCTTCACGACTTTATTGGTGATGTTCCTTAGAAAGGTCAGGAGCCTGTCAGGAGTGCGGGTTGTTCGAAAGAGATATCGCGGCCCCTGGCACACAGGTAACTGAGGGAACACGGGTGGGTTTTAGTCAGTAAAAGTCTGACACGCCCTCCCGCTCCACCCAGAGCTAGAGAAGTTATTTGATGATTTCCCACCCAAAAAAAAAAGGTCAGGAGCGTAGTACCTACTCGCAATCGGCGTGTGTGTAAGACTAGAGATCTTAGTGCGAGTTTAATTTAACAATTTCAAACAAACGCATCGAGAGCGTTCGGCGCTCTGCTTGGTCTGTCATGAAACTCACACTAGGGCCACTGATGTATGAACATAAACGAAATCTTTAATGGCCGATTTCTATAATTTACGGACAGTTGTAGGTTGAAGACTCTTGTATCTTTACCAAGTTGAGGCCCCCTATTTCAAAGTAGCTATCATGGGTGAAATTAGCTTAAAAATCTATTTATTTGCCCAGTTTGGAAATAAAAATGCTACTTTTGGTGAGGAAAACGATTCGTTTTTGTAAATAGAAACTGAGGACTCGGGTAGGCTGAAGTAAAGAAAACTTGATTAAGTGGAGATTCACAGACGACTTTGCCCTGGATTGGAAATGTGGTGCTATCCCACAAACAATGGGGCACTTTATATCTGGTCCAGTGTGCCCTGTTGTGTGCACACTACAGGAGTTGACTGACGCCGCTGAAAGCACCAAGCTCGTAACTAAACTCTAGGCTGACTCTTTTAGATTGCTATCGATATGCTAAGAAGAAACAGAACGAGGCAAAACGAGTATGTAAGTATCGTAGCAGTTGGCGTTCGGTATAGTTTCTGCCTACGTTTAAAAAAATAAAATCTTCCATGCAAAGAAGACGAGTTTATAATATATGTATGCAAGTACGTCGTTTGCCTGTAAAAGAATAGCACCATCCCATTTCTTCCCGTGGGTGTCGTAAGAGGCGACTAAGGGACTTGCCAGTAGCGTTCTCTATGCATTTGACCACCATACTGCGATCGCCAACCCGCCTGCCAAGCGTGGCGAGTATGGCAAATCCCCTCCCGCGTTGGGGGAGGCCTATGTCCAACAGTGGACGCCTTTCGGCTGAAATAATGATGATGATGACGTCATAATCAGCCTATAATGTTCCCACTATTAGGACACAGGCCTCCTCTGTGTGTAAGAGGAAGTAATATACCACGCGGGCCCAATGCGGGTTGGCAGATATCACATGGCTACGAAATTTTTGGCTATATGACATGCCGGTTTCTTCACGATGTTTTCCTTCATCGTTTTGAGAGCAGTGGTGAATGGTGATGAAATAATTTACCCAAACTAAAGCACCTATCGGGGTTCGAACCTACGACCAAACTCTCCAGTCGCGGCCGTAACCACTGGGCCACGACTGCTCCAAATTCTAGGCTGGGCGTATTTAGATTGCTATTGACACTATATGACTACATTCCAGAGCATTGAATAATCGAACAATGACATATAGCACCACAATAAAAGCCATCAAAGATTATAGAAAGCTATGCTTCACGTGATCATATTATAATCCAAACGGTCACAACCACACATAAAATGACGTTTATGTGGCATTACCCAACGTGACGCAAGTCGAGTTAGTTAGGTAACGACATCTGTCCACGCAATGTCTAGTCTCTAGTGCTAGATTGTTCAGTGTTTTATTACGGACTAGGTAGGTGACAATTTGGTAGTGCATCTTATTATCTTACGTGGCTTATTAGTTAATTTGCACGAATTTACTCTTAAATAAAACTTTCTATATTTATTTGTAAGCGATTGGCATGAAGATAATTTATTTGTGGGTGATTTGACAACTCCAGAAATAATTATATATTAGACAATTCCAATATGTATCGTAAAGTCATGTCCTCAACAAGACGTGACGCTGCATTCTTTAGCCTCCTTATCATCTTTGACGCTGATTTAATGCGTAACTTTATCATTTAGCTAATTAAGACATATCATTCGTTAAAAGGAGCGGAAAAATCATCATGATTCAAATTCAAATTTATTTATTTAGCTTACACAAGGTTCTTAAATATAAAAATAGCGGTTTATACATGGTATGAAATTCTCACTAACTGAAGGCTTAGATAGATTAAGCAGCGAGTCCCAACCTAGGCACAGCTTATAATTATCTTGGTGACCCAAACACTCACTACACATAGTTTTTCTTTCTACTAGCGCAAGATTGTTACCTATTCATAAGTTCCTTACGATTTTTGATATAACAATGATATGCTTTGCCTTTTCCCAACTGCGTTAGGGTTGGCTTACAGTCTAACTGGATGCAATGAGGGTGTTCTGAAATGACGTTCACTAGGTGGCAGCACTGAGACGTCAGGTCCAGGCATCTGCCAAAAGTGTCAAAGCGCCTACGGACTGAAGGGTAAATGAAAGAATGAAACGAATGACATTATTTTAAGTTCATTGTCGAACTGGAAGACCTCTTGTCAAACTGGCGCCAACTGGTGGCTTGAATATTCATGAAAACCCTCATTAAATACCAGTATTTAAATGGAGCGACTGCCTATCTGACATCCATAACCCAGTAACTGAGTAACACTAGACTCCTTGGTGACACTGGTGGTCAGACTTTTGAGCTTCTGACGACCCGTAACGTCTGTCACAGATCTACGAGCAGCGCGGACGGAGGGATCTCGATATGTAATAGTTGGTCACTCATCTACAAAGCGACCCCGACAAGAGTACCTTAACCTTCGAATGACCCGTGCGGTTGTTATTATTTGCACTATATGTATTAGGTGTTAGAAATAAAACGCAGAAACAAACGTCATGTGGTCATTTCGACCTTCGGAAACGTGTGAAATGAAACCACGACGCGACGTTTACCCGCGAAGCACGTCGCATCGACAAATGTTTGTCGGGTCAATATTGAACTTGCTATTTGACCCTTTCGTAGAATACCAGTTTTTACTGCGACTCCGGTTGCTTTTTGCTTCTTTAACGTACTTTCTTTAAGAACAGTTTTTTGTGCAGGTTCCGATTCATTCCTTGGGAGTGATCTCAATCTCACGGTGCGTCAAAGGTCAGAATGGGCGAAATTCAAAGAACTGACACTTTGCTAAGTATTTCAGTCGAATATGAACCTTAAATTCGTCCAAATAATATTCATTTTTATCTAAGCGACTGGGACCAACTCTTTCTCAAGAAAATGAACCGTATTTTGATAGAGTTGATGTTCATATTCGTATGAAATACTAACTTTACTTAATAAAGTTAAATCTAAGTGTGGTCAGTAAATCTTGCCTTCGTGTAGACAGGTGTTGTCAACGGATGCTGGGGTGAGAAAATTTGCAACTTTGAAAGGTGTTTAATAGGGCTAACTGTCTGGGCAGTGTGAATTCAATGCAATAATAGGGGTTGTTTAAAAAGTACTTACGCTAAATTGATGGGAAAAGACGCCAACAGTTCATTACTGTAAGAGCAAAAAAAAACTTTTTGTGGTTCGCCTTCATATTATAATGATATAATTCATGTATATTGTAAAACATTAAAAGAGTAACGGTGGAGTTTCTCAGCCATTCTTCTCCATACTTTTTGGAACTAAAATAAATTTAATGCAGATTTTGACATTCACAAGTGCCTTTTATGTGCTTATTTAAATTGAATTATTGACTTTAAAAGACTGGCTTTCCTTCCATTTAAAATCTATCAAAAACATAATTAAAAAAAAAGTAGATGAATTTTCTTATTTTACGGACCGTTATTAGTAATAATGAAGACCCTTGTATCTTCACCAATAATGAAGCAAATACCTCATAGCTTTGCATAGGTAGTAGACCCTTCCATATGGAATTAGCTATCGCAGGTAAGACAAACTTATGAATCTATTTATACTTAGGCCCAGTTTAGCAATAAAAATGCTACCATTGGTAAGCAAAACGATTCGATTCCGTTTATAAGAAACGAGCATTATTGTATTCTGCCAAAATAAATCTTCAAACACACAAACACTACTACCCAAACACTCGTTCATAATATACGTAAAACCAGTGAAAAACAGACAATCACCTTGACACTATTAATGGGTCGATCCAACTGGCCGCCCGTTGAGATCAAGCAAAGACAAATATATTAGAAAAACACGCATCTTGCTGAGATGTGCTTGTACGAGAAGATTAATACACCAGAGACTTAACTCCAACATTTATTCACCAGAGAATTAACTTCGGGCATCGGGCGTTCAATATAATCTTTATACTAATCCTAGCTTTTGCCAGTGGCTTCGCAATGGGATGGCACGGGGCGGGTGAGGGGAAAAAAATCACGCGGACGAAATCATGGCAGAAGCTAGTAATACTAATAATTAAGCTTAAGAGTTTGTTTGTTTGAAGGCGCTAATCTCGACAACTAGCTGTCGAATTGGATAAATTATTTCTGTATTTGATAGCTAATTTTTTGAAGAAGGCTATAAGCTACATAACATTACGCTAGCACCCTCAGAACCCGAGATAAAAAAAACACAGAAAGAACGTTGAGCGAGAACGAAGTATTAGCGCGTGAAGGCGATGGCGGGTCGGGGGCACAAGAAATTTAACGCTAACTAAGTCGCGGCCAGCAGTTAGTCTACAAATAAACAGCGGTATCTATGAAGTCTCCATTTTATATCGATTCTGTGTCGGACACAAAGGGCCGTCTACGACTCAGCAGGCTGAGTCAACAGTTGTAGTACATTATGGGCTCAGTTTGTTAACGGCTATGCGTAGTGGCTTGTCAATAGACAGAAGATAAGCTTTCACACCTCTTTTAAACGTGGGTTTATTTAAGACAGTGTGCACACAAGAAGAAATGAGCAACGGTGGCCCAGTGGTAACGGCTTTGATTTACCTGGCGTAGATCGTGGAGGAGCTCGGGGCTTAATAATAATAGCCTCATAGTTCAATCGAAGGTTAAGCTACGCTGGCCGCGGTCGGTTCGTGGATGGGAGACCGTCAATAAAATATCGATTCTCCTCCGTGCTTCAGAAAGCACGTTATTTAAACGTCTTTAACAAACGTTACGGGTAGTCAGAAGCCCGAAAGTCTGACAACCGGTCTTACCAAGCGGTATCGTATCACCCACATTACTAACAGTTACTGGGTTGTGGAGGTCAGATAGGCAGACCGTCCAAACCAAAAAAAAAAAAAAAAAATTAATTAAGTCGAAGTTTAGTTACCACGCCCGAACTATGATTACCAATTTACCATACGTAACGTTGTGATAACTATAGTTCGGGACTTGATTAAAAAAAACCACCAATCACCAACCAAGCGGAATCCAACTTTTAAACCCTGGTAAATTCCGCCCAATTTCCATCCTTTCGCCCAATTTCCATCCTTCCCTTCCTATCTGAAGTGCTCGAGGCCAGTGTGCATAAACAATTCTCCCACTTTATTCACCGCAACTCCCTCATCAGTCCATTTCAATCCGGTTTCAGGCCCGGGCACAGTACCATTTCTGCTCTCCTTAAAGTGACTGACGATATAAGGCGTGGGATGGAAGACACTAAAGTTACAGTCTTAGTGTTAATTGACTTCTCCAATGCTTTTAATACCGTCAGTCACGAACGCTGACATATGGCAAATTTTATGTTTTTTTTTTGTGTTTCGTAATTTTTATTACCTATTATTGTATAGAAACAAGTTCTTCTAACTTAACAGACAGCTGTGCTGCTGGGGAGTTTGTTCCGCTACTTCTTCCCAGCTAAAGTACTAGGAAGTGGTGAAGGGCGGGCGTTTTTTGGGGGACTGTCTTATGTAATTATATTTTGACGTTCAAAAAGAGCTGACTCTCAGCCTAGTTTGAATAAATGACTTTTGATTTTTTTTTTCTCCTTTTATCCGTTCTTTCCTATCTTATGGTCTCTCCGGAGGTACTAGAATGGTTTACCTCTTATCTTCAGGGGCGTCAGCAGTCTGTTCGTGCTGGAGACTCTCTATCGAGTTTGTGTGATCTTACAGCTGGCGTCCCTCAAGGCGGTATATTATCTCCTCTTTTGTTCTCCATTTTCATTAATCTCATTACCACCGAGCTTCGCATTGCGTATCATCTTTATGCGGACGATTTGCAGCTTTACTGTCAGGCAAATGTTGACAACATAGCGGATGCGATTGGGGAGCTAAACCGGGATTTAGGAGTGGTTAAGAACTGGTCTGATCGGTTTGGGGTGGCGGTTAACCCTGCCAAGTGTCAGGCTATCATTCTAGGTAGCCCCCATAGTATGAGGAAGTTGAACAGCTTAACTGTGCCACTTGTAAAGTTCGACAACTCAGTCATCCCGTTTAGCTCCGATGTTAAGGATCTTGGCCTACATATCGACACTTGTCTTGACTGGCGAAAGCAGGTCACGACTATTAGTCAAAAAGTCACCGGAACGTTGCGGTCGCTTTATCGGTTGAAAAACCTTTTCCCATCACACATAAAGGCAATGCTTGTACAATCCCTAATCTTTCCCATAATTGACTATGGCGATGTGTGTTACTATGACCTGAATGCAGATCTCCTCAATAAACTTGACCGCCTTCTAAATAACTGTATTCGATTCGTTTTCAATCTTCGTAAGTATGATCATGTGTCCGCGCACCAGTTGCTTTTAAAATGGCTACCCATCCGTCAGCGCAGAGTTGAGGGCTCTGTCAATGTTGTTTTCTATACTCGACAAACCCACTTCTCCTTCTTACCTAACTTCCCAGGTTCAATACTTGTGCTCTGCGCATAGTAAAAACCTTCGTTCCACCAATAATCGTCTTCTACGATGTCCTTCTCACCGCTCTGGTTTCATCCAATCTTCGTTCTTTGTCCAGGCGGTGTTTCTTTGGAATGCGCTCCCTCTGAATATCCGGATGGCAACCAGTCGGTTTTCATTTAAAGTAAAGGCACGTGAGCATATTCGTAAGAAGTTGGCAGAATCATCCCAGCGCTGAATTGCTGGATTCGTTTTCTCTTCTACCTATCGTAATTTCTAAACACAAAGTTTATTTTGGGTATATATATGTATGTATGTATCTATGTATTAGTATATAATATATTATTTTTCGAGTAACCTATCCCCTATGTTGCACCTACCATGTTTTCTCTCTGCATCACCCCAAGGTTGACTGGTAGAAAATGTCTCAGGCATTAAGTCCGCCTTTGTACAGTATTTTTTACTTGTGCATTAAGTTTTAATAAATAAATAAATTCCAGCTTTCGCCGCTCTAGCTTCCATAGTTAAATTATAAAACCATTTTTTTTAAATATATTTTTTTTGATTGGGAAATCATAAAATTACTTCTCCCGCTCTGGGTAGAGCAGGAGGGCGTGTCAGACTTTTACTGACTAAAACCCACCCGTGTTCCCTCAGTTGCCTGTGTGCCAGGGGCCGCGGTATCTCTTTCGAACAACCCGCACGCCTAGTGGCACTTTGAAAGAGTGAAAATGGCTGCGTGCCTCCGGCAGGTGCCTGAAAGTATTACTTCATGCACTTAGTGCCTATTCACGTCAACACAAGTCACCAAACGCCAGATCAAAGCAAAGCGCTTCAACTAAAAGCGAACCGCTGCTCGCTTTGTAAAACCGCTTTCGGTTTTTAAAAAGCAGTTATATGGGGTCTTATTTTCATTAAGTTGTAATATTTATGGTTATTCGAGCTTATATGTCGCAATTAGTCTCATTTGCTTGTATTCGGTAATCCGAATGACATTAAATTTGTTATGGACAATCATTTTCTTTTTGTATGATCGTCTATTGTGTATTAATATTAGCTTACTCTATAAAGATTTGGTTGTGTAGGAAACCGATTCCGTCACAAATAAAAGGCCGTCATAGAGATCTATAATTTTTTTTAAACGCTCTGTAACTACCATTATTATTTCAGCCGAAACACGTCCACTGCTGGACATAAGCCTCCCTCAAGCACAGCCACAGCGACCGGTTCTGTGCTTGAACTATTGATTCCTGCGGCCTTCACAAGGTCATGTCATGCACCTTCTGAGTGGCCTTCCAATGCTACGTCGTGATCGCCGTTTCATAACCTTTCGGCCCCATCGGCCATCTGTTCTGCGAGCAATGTCCCTGCCCACTGCCACTTAAGTTTAGTTAGACTGGGAGCCGACCCCAAAACATTTGAGAAAAGGCTAGGTACATCGAGTAAAGATATTTATAAAATTATCACGTCTATTGCAGTTTTACAAATAACCAAAATAAACCAGTTATAGATGTTTATCGACAAACGTTTAGCGCTCGAGTGCGACTTTTTACTCAAATATTGTCATTCGAATAGGTAGCTTATGTACGTTGTTTTTAAACTCTTTTGTACTAACAACATGATGTGGACGATAGTAAATACTTACTATAGACTTCCGTGGTAAGGGCCGCGACTTATGAGATGCAGGTCATCCAGACAGGCGCCTTACTTTGTGTAAATTATTTCATCACTACTGCTCTCAAGACGGTGACGGAAAACATCGTGAGGAAACGGAAACATGTCTTCGAACCCAAAATTTGAAGACATGTGACATCCGCACCTGTCTGGGCCTGCGTAGTGTATTACGGCCCACTCGCTTTCAAATAGATAAGGCTTCTGTCCCAGCAATGGGAAAATTTAGGAATGATCCAAGATAGTAAGCTACGCTTGCCGTGGTTGGTCTGTGGATCGTCGACCATCTTTTTACATATCAAGTTCCCTCCGTGCGTCGGCAAGGACGTTAAGCCATTGGTACAGGCTGTAATTCATGAATCTTTGACAGTCATTATAGGTCGTCAGAAGCCCGAAAGTCCGACCACCAGTCTTACCAAGGGGTATTATATTACCGATTACATGGGTTGTGGAGGTCAGATAGGCTATTTGTAAAAAAACTGCATTTTGTGTTAATCCAGGTTATAATCAATCATCAAAATCCGTCCAGCCCTTTTTAGGTGATTGAGTAACATACTTCAAAACATATGAAGAACGCCTCTAAGCTTTGAAAACAACACAAATGCTTTATAATCTCATAATCATAACTGTGCCTTGAGATACACATCACGACACACCCATTAAAGAATGGTACCATGTACCCAGCGACCCACATCAACATACCCACTATTATATCATCTGTTCCGGAGAAAGTGACATGCAGAAAACGGATCAACGTTACCTACTTGTTACCGTTCTTAACCTTATCGGCCGGTCTTGGGAATTTTGGAGTTGCTACAGTTTTTGCGTTACGTCACACGGTGCGTACACGCAATTAAGGTTTCTTTTAGTTTTTTGCAATTTACAGTTCAGTGTCAGATTGTATGTTGAACAAAATATAAATAAAACAAAGTATAAAATTCATTCATGCCACCCTGTAAGTTTATTTAAGAATAACAATGGTGTCGATTCTCTTGTACACCGAACTAAACTAACTAAACTATCACTAAAATTCCTTACTTTTGGCTATGAGAATCTTAAAGCTCTTCTGCAAAAAAAATCTCTAAATTTAAAAATAATTTTGACACAACTAAAATCGAATTTGACAATCGCGACTCCACGTGGTATTTTTAGCTTCGCAACGTAGTACTTGTTTGCCCTACCTCGTGAAATCGCGCACGGGAGGGAGCCTAGAGGTGTTTTAAATGTAAAGTATGAAATAATATTACCTACATGTTGGGTTCTGGGGTTTATGGCTTTAATAAAGGGCGTCGAAAGTTTCATAATTTTTGCGATAAGACACACCATTTTCGAGATATAAGCAAAAGAAAAAAAAGATACAGTATTTTTTGCACCTGAAGTCGAGTAGTTAGTGTTAGTTCTTGACAACTAATTTTATTCCACACCTTTTTAATTGCGATTAATAATAGTCAGATTTAGATAGACAATATTTTTTTAGGCTGAATAGAATAATTAAATTGACAACAACAGAATAGTAAAATTGGCATTTACACAAAATTAATAGGTAACTCAGTGCAATCTTAGTGCTGTCAAACCAAAATATAGTTAAGTTGTGTCACTTTAGTCAATTTCAGAATGGAAAATCGTCGTTTGACAGGAATAAACAAAGTTTTGATGATTTGAGTCTAGTTTAGAGAATTTTGTGACAAGAGAATGGGAACCATTAAGAAGATTATGAATACATTTATTTTGCTAAGTTTACATTCAAACGGATTGAATTCCTGGACCTCACACTAGGATGCCCTGTGTTGTGAGATCCAGGCTACTTCGTTCCATTTACATTTTTCAACTTAATAATTGGAATAAAAAATAAAAAAGAGTGAGTACATTGTGGTTTAATTTGTGTTTGTTGTGTTGGTGTTTATGAAATAGGTATGTATGAGTAAGTGTATATGTTTATGTATTTGTGAATGTAATGAGTGAACTGTGAGTTTTAACTTAGACTAGAAATGAAATCCTATTGAATGACTATTTCATGAAAAACTCGTTCTATGGAATGGAAAAATGGATGAAAATTATAATTTTGCGGTCTATCTTAGCACATCCGCCTTAAATGAAGGATTTGTCATTTCATCATCATCCTATAACGTTCCCACTGCTGGGACACAGGCCTCCTCTCGGTGAGAGGGAGTGGGCCGTAATCCACCACGAGGGCCCAATACTGGTTGGTACAGAAGTCTTAGAATTTTTGGTTCTAGGACATGGCGGTTTCCTCACGATGTTTTCCTCCACCTTTATGAAAGCAGTGGTCTTAAATAATATACTCAATATAAAGTGCCTGTCTGGGTTCGAACCTACAACTCATAGGTAAGTCGCGGCCGTTACCACTGGGCCACCACTGTTCTTGCTTCTTTGCCTTATAATTGTTAAATATACATATAATCGACCACGACCAACGATCTTCGCACGGTGGCTGGTAGCAGCTGGATGAGAGTTGTCGAGAATCAAGCTGGTGAATGGCGGGCAATTGGAGAGGCCGTCAACATTTCTCAAGAATTTCGCTATCAAATCCAAAAAATATTTTTTCAAATCCAATTGTTTGTTCCAGAGATTAGCGCGTTCAAACAAATAAACAAACTCTTTAGCTTTATTATTAGTATAGGGTCAGTATAAAAGTATGGATGTAATCAGGGATGTAGGTACTTACAATATTTGATGAAAGCAAAATAAATACGGTACTCTAGTTTCCATGTGATTGGCGACAAGATAGAGAGCAATAGATGGGGGGCAAGTAATAAGTGGGAAGGTAGGTCATTATTCTGTAACGAGACACTGAAAGGAGCTAATAAAGATGTAGGAATGCCTCGTCGTCTGTTGCCATAGATTCAGTACGTACTTGATTCAGAACACCCCTGCGTTAAAAAAACCATCGGATCTTTGTATTTTTTATTTACTGTTCCAACTAATTTGATCACGTAGGTCTGAAATGGTGGTCTTTTTAACAACCGACAATACAATTCTACGCTTAGTCACGCCTTACCGTGTGCTAAATTCACGGTTACAGTTTACACGTCAATTTCCATGCCGAATTCTTTTTATTAAACCAGAAACGTGTACAGACGCCAGCATATCAAGCTACCCCGATCTATCAAATTTCTTTGTTAGATTTTCAACTTTATAACTTAAGCATAAGTTTCATGTTCAAAAGGTAAAATTTTACAGTTTGGGATAGCTTGATGTGCTGGCGTCTGTACAATAAATTGAAGGGATCTTATAAATATTTATACGAAAACAGCAATGTAAATACCTAACCCTTACAGAACCCATTATTATTTATGGGGAGGAACTTTAAGTTTTTATGTCATGGCTGCCTTAATTTATTGAGGCAGCCACAGGCAAGTCCGATTAACCAGCCGACAACCTCAGGTTGAACTGCGAGATTTATTGCCACTGCCATTACCAAAAAAACCGCTTAAATCTGACAATTATTCATACCAAGGAGTATCGTATTACCAAGTAGAGGGTTAAATAGGTCCGAAAGACAGTCGCTCTAAGTAAAAGACAGGAAGGCGACCCCAACATATTTAAAAAAAGCTAGGCAAATGATGAACCATTCCAACTAACGGAGCAGGCCTAAAAATACCCACGTTATGTAAAAAAAAAACAGTTATAGAACATTTGACCTTATTGGTGAAATATTCTATGACTGGTCTATGGGTCTTGCTTCATATATGAAGTAACTACGAGTACTGTCGAATAACGAGAGTTATCATAATATACAGCACGTTACACCACACAATTCTAAGCAGAAGTATTTCTTAAAGATGATCGTTGCAAAATATTGAAGTACCTTTGACGCTATGAACTCCTAGTACTTTATGCTGTGTGCACACTTTCTTTAAGGGGAAACTAGTCGCGGGCTCAAAATCACTGGTGGGCCTGGCTAAAAAGCACGCTGTCTCACCAAGCATCGTGTCCGATAGAGGTAGTATCAGTAATGAGCAGTTAGACGCTAGTCTACACGTACAACGTTATTGAGTGAGATGCAGGATCATTTGTGGTAAAACAGGCACGTAAAAATTAAGAAAAGTCCTTCGGAAGATCGGGTTTCATGAAAGAACCACTGCAGAAATCAATGACCAATAAAATTGATTGAACTTTTCGATATTTGAGCTTTTGTGGGTACCGACTTGGTTTTGGAGATTTAACACTTCTTTTCTTACCTAAACACGCCCAAAGTTAGGTTAAATTAGCAACAAAAACAAATCTTTGTTGGCTCCTAACTTTTTTATGGTTTTTATTTTAGTATTCTGCTTCAGTACAGATAATATTAATAATGAGACAAAACCATACCATGTTTAATTTTTTAAGTACATTATCGAACAGTGGAGTAATACACTCCCGAAGTTTGCATGGAAAAAATGTCAAAAAGATTCACCTTAAGCTTTGCTGATGATGTTGAAATGGTTCCAGTTTAAACAGATGGAGATAAATACATTTGCCTAGTTGGTCTACTGGTCGCTACTGTTGAGCATGAGGTCCTGGTTTGATTCGCAGGTCGGGCAAAGTATTGTTGGATTTTTCTATTTGAAATTTCTCAATAGCAGGCCGGAGTTGGGATTTGCCCGGTTGATGACAATAGACTCGATCTCTACTACACGGGACTTAGAACATAACTGGCGAAATATGGGTGTACTATAAGGTACACTTTTGCCTAGCTTTACGGGGAAACAAGCCGTGATGTTACGTTTATGTTCACGTCCTACCTACTGAAATAAGTATCAGTGCAATCAATTTGCCTAGCCTTTTCCCAATATTTCAGCTTCCAGTCTAACCGGATGTGGCTGAATGCCAGTATTTTACATGAAGCGACTGCCTATCTGACCTCCACAACCCAGTTACTGGGTAATTAATACGATAACCCCTTGATAAGACTGGTTGCTAGACCTTCGGGATTCTGACTACCCGTAACGACTGTCCCTGTTCCCGGCTGTCATTTGCAGGTATTCGACACTTCATGTACACATAAACCGATTTTTTGTTTGTTACGGTATCGTTCAACAATAATAATATTAACATTCTACCTCTGATATTTACTTAGCTACTAGTGAAGGTATACGATTTTGTGTGGAGTAGGAAACACAACAAATAAATAAAAACTATAGAACAAAAAAGAAAAAATAAACTAAACGTAGGTATTTTCGGAAGGCAGTGTCGGTTATGTATTTTCCTTTTTAACTACCTACTTTCGAAATTAAAAAGTCTATACATTATTTATGTGGTTCGAAATATTGCAATGAAGGCAGATGACTATACTCCATTTGAAATAAGATTAGACATTTAACTAAACCTTTTTTACAGTTCAATCAACCGATTTTGACTTCTATTGCGTTAGTGGCATAACAAATAGCAGCTACGGTAAACAGTTGGTATTATTGTAACTACTTTTATGCCTTTAATGCCATCCTTATGCCTACGGTATAGAAGTCAGAATCTGTTAAACTAACTGCAAAAAAGGTTTGTTTAAATGTCTAATCTTATTACAAATGGGGTATAGATACTAAGATGACGACCAACACCATGGAAGAAAAACTCAAGATGCACCAACCCCAAATAAATTGGGGTATAGGCCGGTATTACTTCATAATCAGCCGATAATGTTCCTACTACTGGGACACAGGCCCCTCTCTGTGAGAGGGAGTGGGCCGTAATCCACCACGTGGGCCCAGTACGGGTTGATAGATGTCACATATCTTCGAATTTCTGGTTCTAAGACATGCCGGTTTCCACACGATGTTTTCCTTCACCGTTTTGAGAGCAGTGATGATGAAATAATTTACACAAAGTAATGCGCCTGGCTGGGTTCGAACTTACGACCTACATCTCGTAAGTCGCGTCAGTTACCACAGGGCCATTACTGTTCTCAGAAGATACTGACTGATCACATATCAAATCTGAAATCCAGAAGATGATCAATTTAAGACGTGATCACAATTGATTGCTCGTCGGTACATTAACACTTTCAGCTGAGCATCTGGTATTCAAATGTTTTTTGCGCGGCAGACTATTTTCTCATACAAAACAAATGACGATTAGTGACGTTCTGCTTTTCATACAAACAAAGATAGTAAAAAAAAATTACACAATCGTTACTACACGTCGACGTTTCAGGCTCAGGTGAGTTCATTTGCGAATGTAGGGTGGAGTGGCGCTAGCAGTCCGAAAATTTAAAGTGATATATTATGGCGCGATGTCATAGCTTGAAGAAATTGGTATAGGCCACAGCCTATACACGTTCCTTAAATATATTTTGCTGACGTGATTAAACGTTGTGTCAATTACCGTTTATAAAATTGTACGTATTATAACGTTGCTCCGCTCAGTGTTAAAATGTAAATCTATACAAAAATTTCTAAAGCCATATTGTTACCTCATAGTACCTCCATGATGCTACACAATTCAATCAGTTACCAATTGGTTTCTCTTTCCGAGAGTCCCATTCATATCTGTCTGTTCATATACCGGTCGCATACTAACTGACCGAATTATTTTGGCTACCGTTTCACTTTTTCTAATGCATTTTGTACTTGTTTTTGTTGTAAGGATCACGTTTTTAACATTAACGTGTATCTTATGGGCATGCTGTATGCATTGTTGGTTATGCAGGGTCAAATTAAATTAGCTGGCAATACTTTATCCAAAACTAATAACTTTTTAGGGTTCCGTACCTCAAAAGGTAAAAAAGGAACCCTTATAAGATCACTCTTTTGTCCGTCTGTCTGTCTGTCCGTGTGTCACCACCGATTTTCTCAGGAACGGGTGAACCTAGCAAGTTGAAATTTATACCAAATACTGAGGTCTATAGTCTCTATTAGGTGTATAAAAGTCAAGGTCCTGAGTCAACACAGTAAAAAGATATGGGCAACATTAGATTTTCGCGAAAACTTGTAACATTTACCTTAATTTTCAACTTTTTTATGTTTTGGAATTTTTCCTTTATTTGTGGTGTAAGACCTTAAATTTGCCCATATCTTTTTTATAATGGCGGTATAATGGTAGGTACAGAACCTTTGGCGCACGAGTTCGACTCGTACTTGACCGGTTTTTTTCATCTTTTCAACTTTGTTCAAAACTTTAAATGGCACTGACATGTGTACAATAAGGGATCCAAACGACTGATATGTTATGGTTTTTTGAATTTCGTAAAAAATCTGTGTGTTCCACGAAAAATTACAAAACCAGCTGATCGATTTCGGGCATTGACCTTCGGCCATCGAATTATGTTTTTTTTTCGTTCCATTAATTTTAGATATCCATACCCAACACCACTCAGCCTATAATGTTCCCACTGCTGGGACACAGGCCGCCTCTCGGTGAGAGGGAGTGGGCCGTAATCCACCACGCGGGCCCAGTGCGGGTTGGTAGATGTCACATGTGTTCGATTTTTTTTTTGTTTCTAGGACATGCCGGTTTCGTCACGATGTTTTCCTTCACCGTTTTGAGAGCAGTAGTGGTGAAATGATTAACACAAAGTAATGCGCCTGGCTGGGTTCGAACGCTTTAAGTATTGCCAGCTAATTTAATTTGACCCTTTATTATATCTAATTGAAGTGAATGCGCTAGGGTAGCCTTCCTTCAAATCGTTCCTGCTAATTGCAAAAATCTTGAATTTCGCGAATTCAAGTTTTTTTTGCAATTAGCAGGAATGCAGGCCAGTGTGACATGAAATAGTCATAATGGGATTATATGAACATAGAGAGTTGTGTTTATTTTAAATTATTATAATTCTGTAAATACATACTTTTTACTGTCGTATTTTTTTCAACGTACAGTTTGACACTGACCTGCAAATAGCAAAAAACGTGAAATAAACTTATTACGTAATATAATTTATCAGCTGGGTTAATCTGTCTGGGTCATAATAATATACTTACATATAGATATTATTATATGAACAAATATGGAAAGAGTAACAAAGAGGCTGCTAAAAGGGTAAAAAGTAAAATAGAAATAATGCTTTATCTATAAATCTACTAATCGCAACGGATTTTTCACCAATAGACAGAGTGTAGTAATAAGAGGAAGTTTTATTTTTATAATACATGCATATTGTAGTACTAAAGAAAAGGCGAGAATTTGAAAGATTCGTAATGTAAATATATTTTAGTACGTTATTTTGATCTATCTCGTATGGTATAAAATAAGATTCCGAGGTCCGCTGCACGCAGCAGTGCTCTCTATAAGTTTATATGAGATTACATTCCGAGCTATGCAGCATTGTCGCGGCAGCAATGCAGCGGCAGCACTGCTGCGCGGCAGTGTCGCCCCGCCGCCGCGACAGACCAGGGCCTCAAGTCTGCTATTACAATAGTGTCAGAATGGTCTATCATTGATTTCATAATTGTTGATTTTGACAAGTTTGGTAGTCTACTAATAAAATGGCGTCATTATGACTTTCCGATGGTCAGCCACTGACACTCCATTGAAAGAAATGGCATTTATTAGTAATCTCGTACCTACATAATGAGTATTGACAAATTAATGACTGACATAATTTACGAACTTCCTACTACTTTAGATTGCTTTTAACACTAATAAATAATATGTAAAAATATATATAAATGAAATCTGGCATGAATAAGTAGTAAGTAGTTTTTCGAAAATCATTTCTACTAACGAGTTTTATAATAATGGCAATACGAAAATGCCATTATAACACAATTCTATTACGACACCATTGACCGACCAATGATCGACCATTATGAATTTAGCAGATTACGAACTTTTAGCAAAATGACAAATTAATGACAATGGGATCGTGTTGGAATGAGGAATTTATAAAAATAGCAGACTTGGGCCCCTGTAGTGACGCGTTTGCCGCCGCAGTGACAGTACCTACGTGAATGTTGACTATTAAATTGGCAACGAAAAGAAGATTTTCTTTTAATCAGAAGAGGAACAATTAATTAACCGATCGACATCTTGTCAACTCATAGGAAATTAATGAATACACAACAGCGCATCACTACGAACAGCGCGAGACTTCTGCTTTACGACGAGTTATTAATAGACCGCAGGTTCAAATCCAGACAGGCGCTTTACTTCGGGTAAATTATTTCATCACCAGTCACCACTGCTCTCAAAACGGTGAAGAAAAACATCGTGTGGAAACCGCCATGTCCTACAACCAAGAATACGAAGAGATCTGATGCGTGGTGGATTACAGCCTACTTCCTGACACCGAGAGGAAGCCTGTGTCTCAGCAGTGGCAACATGACAGGCTGAGTATTGATTAAAGATGCTAAAAAATCTCGGTGTCTTGTCAAGTCGAAAAAAACGTGCCAAGCGAGGGCTGGTCGCTAGTCGTGGTATTTTAACCACGCAAGCACAGGTTTAAGTCAAGGTTACAAAATAAAAGTACCTACGGTTCATAAAGAAGCGGCTAAATCTATTAGATTTGAATAATTGGCATGTTAAGAAATGCTTTGGAGACCTTGTGAGTACCTACACACGGCTACACATCAAGCACTTTTCCAGTTTACGCTGATCTCCCATTGTATAGAAATCCTATACAATGGGAGATCAGTTTATTCTGGAAATGTATAGCTTGATGTGTAGCCGTGTGTACATCTTGGTTTATACCATGTACGCCGTAAAAATATCGCGACAGGTTTTTATCGTGCACTGCATTTTCAACTCTCGGTGTAGAGCCGAGGGTTGAGAATCCAACAGAGTGTATCCCAGCACGTCGAAAAAGCACACCGTTCGATTTTGAACCCTCGGCGCTACGCAGTGCTTTGAAGATCCAGTGAGCGAAAAAATCACGCCGCGATTTTATTACGTCCGAGGAAATATGGGCGTATTGTTGACACTGTTTAATCTGTTTACGAGTAAATAACATTCGTCGTTTTTGTGTTGCTAACTGTTGTTTATAGTTGATACAAATAAACCTACCAAGTTTTACTTTGGGTTTTATTGTATCTATAATTTTTATTGTTTTCGTATTATAAATGTACGACCGGAGTTACCGACATAGCTTGCAGAGTAAGCAAGCTAAACTGTCAGTGGGCTGGCCAAGGACCGATGGCCGGTGGAGCAGACGAGTCAAAAGTGGAGACCGCAAATGCCAGCGTAGTGTGGGACTAAAGAAAGTGACTGTGACAGACTGGATACGGAAGGTGGAGGACAGCGTGTCCAGTAAGACTGCAATGCCAAGCGGTGGTAACCAAGTGGTAACGGCCGCAACTTACGAGATGTAGGTCGTAGGTTCGAACCCAGACAGGCGCATTACTTCGTGTAAATTATTTCATCACCACTGCTCTCAAAACGGTGAAGGAAAACATCGTGACGAAACCGGCATGTCCTAGAACCAAAAATTCGAAAACATGTGACATCTACCAACCCGCACTGGTACCGCGTGGTGGATTACGTACCATTCCCTCTCACTGAGAGGAGACCTGTATCCCAGCAGTGGGAACATTATAGGCTGAATATACTAGACCAGGATAGGTTGAGTTTATAAAGTTGATTATAAATGTATGACCCGCGTCTCTGCTCCGAGCTAGGCGCCAATGGCAGCCACACAGTTTTTAAACAAATGTAGCTGTTTCCTCCCCAGTGGGTTCCCGCATTATCGTTGCGGGGGGGCTTAGTAGCCGTGGTCACCCTCCCACGGTGAAGCGAAGAGGAACCCCAAGGTGAGGCCGCTCGTCAGGGCTTTTGCCTCCAAGCCGACGACGTAGCAGCCAAAAAGTAGGTTGCCGTGAGGTGCAATGTCGAATGGAACAGTTACAGGCTGCGGCGGAGGAGGAGTGCCGGTACTTCTGTGTAGCACTCTTCCCTTCCGTGGCCTGGACGGGGCTGCCACCGTTTTATGGCGGACGCGGTGGGGCCGCAGGGGAGGAGAAGTGTCGGTATAGCGTTGGCCGCTCTCCCTATCCCCTGCGGCCGAAAAGCGGTAGGCGACCCGTCGCCTGGGGACCAAGAGTGCCAGATACGGGGTCGTCTGGGGCCCTTATGCTACTTGGTTCCTAGGGTGGTCACGGCGTGCCATGTGTCCTGGTTCGCCGAACTGGTGGGGTCCACAAGGGCCATATACATACCAAGACTCTTCTGCGCCTCGGAAAGCACGTTAAGCCGTTAGTCCCAGCTGTCTTTCGTGGATCATTGACAGTCGTTGCGGGTCGTCAGAAGCCAGAAAGTCTCACAACCAGTCTTACCAAGGTGTATCGTGTTAACCAGTAACTGTGTTGTGGAGGTCAGATAGGCAGTCGCTCCATGTAAAATACTGGTATTCAGTTGCATCCGGTTAGACTGGAAGCCGAACCCAACATAGTTGAGAAAAGACTAGGCAGATATTAGCTATATTAGATATATTATTAGATATAAACTCTAACTGTGCCAAATGTCATACTTCTTCATCAGCGTAATCTTTGAAAAAGAGTTACAAAGTTTTGGTTCACGTAGTAATATAAACATAAATGACAAGTAGGTATAAATGCCATTGACCTTCGCAGATTTTAACATCTTTCACGCAATATTCATAGTAGCGCTAAATAGTCATAATCATTACAAAATACACGTACTGCGTTCACAACTTTTATTTTGACAACAAAAGTGCAGTCTCATGCAATATAATTAAGCTTTTTTAGAAAGATATACTCGTAAATGGACCTATGACTAACAAACTGAATGGTGCTGATCCATACGCATAGATATATAAGAAATATTTCTATGTTCATACGTCATGTTCGTTAACGGGCGCCGTCTGTAGGGACTGGTCATCTCTTAGCTGGCATATTTTATTTTCTGAATTGTTTTTGTTTACCGACTTGAAAAAGGCGGAAGTTCTCAATTCGTCTGCATTTTATTTTTAATTTTATGTATGTTCCGCAATATCTCCAGCAGTATTGGGTCGATTTCGATTTTTTTTTTATGGATAGGTTTATGCTTCAGGGGTGGTCTCATATAAATTTCCTGACTTTGCTTTTGTGGTTTCTGCGTTAGCTTCATTAAAACGTATTTAATCCACTTTCTGTACCATGATGATGTCTAATACAGGGAGTATACACTGCTGTAAAGTAAACAACCGGCTTCCAAAAAACACTGCAACGTGAAAAATTACTTTTATATCGGAATGCGGTGGCAAAAAACTAAAATATAGATCCAAACACACCGATTTCCGAAATTAAAGTTATTTTTCACTCTATAGTGCTCTTTTTTGGAAGTCGGTTGTTTTTTTTGAGTAAAAATATTTTTGTTTTTGATTTCGGACACTTTGTGCCCGTCGTTTTACATCGTTCTCAAACTCTGTTTTATTTAGGAATTCCATGACGTAAAAAAACATAAACAAGATGTTTTTAACATTAAGTGCGTGTGCGCACCTTTACCATGACTTGCGCTTCACGAGTGCTAACACATGTCGCAAGCGCCACCCATTGCTGACACCTCCCGTGGATCAAGTACATTCTTACTTAATTGCTGGCAATATTCCGGTCAGCACTGTTTAGATGATTTTTAGAATGTTAAGCTGTTTAGTTAATGTTAAGTAACTTTATTCACTGTATTGAGTTAGTTTACATCACGTACTTAATTAAAACATCAATAGTAACTTATTAAATGCGAAAATAAGTCCGTCTGTCTGTCCGTCTATATGTCTGTCTTTTACTTACACATAGACCATGACTTGGGTTAGGATCTAAGATACTTTTCACGCTATTCAGCTCGATTCTCGACAACTTTCATGCAGCAATAAACTGAAACAATCTTTAATTCATAAATGTTATCTATTACTCCACAGCTAAGTTTATGGAGGACACCACTGACATTTATTTAGATTATCACAATATGACATTTTATGATATTGATTTTATTATCCTCATTGGTTTAGATGTTGTTAAAATGGCTGTTTCTGTGTTTCTGTTTTTAATGTAGTTTTAAGTATGTTCTAAGTTGCACTATCTTATGTTCTTGGTATGTTATGTTCTTATGTATATTATTTTAAATGTGTCTGTCTTTCTTATTATTTGTATGCTCTCGAGTAAAATGTAGCTAACTGACTATCTTATTATAACATCCTATTGTAATGAAACCTACATTTACGAATAAATTTGATTTGATTTGAGCTGCTACCAGCCACCCTGCGAAGATCATCGATCGTTGTCGATTAATTACAAGACTAAAAAGCAAGAGCTGTTGTGACCCAGTGGGAACGACCGTGACCTACGAGTTGTAGGTCGAAGGTTCGAACCCAGACAGGCAGTTTGATTTGAGTAAAGTATTTCTTTACCACAGCTCTGAAAACGGTGAAAGCAAACATTGTGAGGCAACCGGCATGTCATAGAAGGAACAATTCAAAGACTTCTGACATGTAGGTACTAGCAACCCGTACCCTCCCTCTCAGAGACAGAAGGCCTGGGTCCCAGCAGTGGCAACATTATCGGCTGATTATATACGACAAAGAAGAGCAATGCACTGGTTATACAACGTGTCACGGAAAGGGTATATACATACCAAGGGCACGGCTTCTTTGGATGATATCAAACGATATTGGAAGGGTTTTTTAATCCTATCTCTACATATTCGGAAGTTATGAGAATGTTTAATCCATTGATACCAGAAACCGAACTTTTAAAATTGAAATAAACACATAACTCGGAAGCGATTTAAAGTAGCAAGTAATGTGGAAAGTTGTACGTAGTGCGGTGACACGTTTGTTATGATTTGAATTTAAGAAACTTAAGAAACCGTAAATTCGGTATCAATTCTTAGAGTATTTTATTTTGAGCTGAAACTTTGTATAGTGATTCTATACAAGCTGTTATCTTTAGTGGTTAAGGATAGCAATAGCGTTTCTGTTACACCCTGTATATAAGTCAAGTAGAAAAAGTTAGAAATTCAAAGAAGAAAATATTTTTTTAACATTTTTAAGTGTTACGCAAATTAAACATAGATATCCGAACTCTTAAGCATGATTTACTCAACACTTGAAAATGTTTTACGCATTGACTATTGAGTAAAGATCAAGATGAATCAGCCAGCAATGTCATCATTCATTCGCCGATAAATAGTGCTGAATCATAGTTTGGTACAAACATTTCATAATAATGTGATCATAAAATATTAGCACTTTTTTTTTCTAAAACCTTTGCAATATGTAATGGTAATTATGAGACAAGTGCATTTACATCATTGATTTCAAGTTTATTGGGAACACAAGAATTCCAACAGCTACTTGAGTGAACACATAATAACGTTCCTCCCGCGCGGGCTGGCAACGCCGCATGTTGTGGTGGTTTGTGATTATTTTATTAAATATAAATAAAAGTACAATGTTTTTCAGCCAACCACTAGATCGTTGGTATTTATTATTATTTTTAACATTTACTCTTAAATAAAACCTTTAATCGTTATAAGGACTGCAAATTGACGGTATGTCGATTTATTTAAGAAAATACCAAAATAACGGTGAAAAAATAGCATACCTACGGATAAATATGCTTTGCGGCAAAAAATATTCATAATCATCATTTCAGCCGAAAGACGTCCACTGCTGGACATAGGCCTCCCCCAAGCTCTGCCACTTCGACCGGTTCTGTGCTTCCCGCCTCCAACGGACTCTTGCGGCCCTCACAAGGTTATCGGTCCACCTTGTGGGAGGCCTTCCAAATTTACGTCTTCCGGTGCGCGGTCTCCACTCCAGAACTTTTCGGCCCCATCGGCCATCTGTTCTGCGAACAATGTGCCCTGCCCACTGCCACTTAAGTTTGGCAACTCTTCGGGCTATGTCGGTTACCTTGGTTCTACTAAGGATCTCTTCATTCCTGATTCGATCACGCAGGGAAACTCCAAGCATAGCCCTCTCCATTGCCCTTTGGGTGATTATAAGCCTTCTTATGAGGCCCATTGTGAGCGACCACGTTTCGGTTCCATATGTTATCACTGGCAACACGCACTGGTCAAAGACTTTAGTCTTGAGACACCGCGGTATGTGGGACGAGAAGATATTGTGAAGCTTCCCGAACGCTGCCCAGCCGAGTTGGATTCGACAATTGACCTTTTTCTCGAAGTTGGACCTACCTAACTGGAAAGTTTGTCCTAGGTAAACGTACTCGTCCACAACTTCGAGTGCAGCGCCTCTGACCGTTATGAGAGTGGGTGTTACATGGGCATTGGACCATTGGACATGACCTTTGTCTTGTCCATATTCATTTTAAGACCCACTCTTTCGGAAGCTCTACTGAGGTCATCGAGTATTGTACTGAGGTCCTCCATGGTCTCAAAAAATATTACTTTGGTTTAAACTTACTGAGATAATCACGAAAAACCATTTGAAATGCGCTGTTGCCAGCCCGCGCAGGAGGAACGGTCTTAAAAGTATCTAGATAGAAACCATAAACTAGCAGTGGCTATTTGTGATGATGCAGATAACTGGAGGAGACTTGGAGTTTCTTGCCGGCTCTTCTCCATAGGAAGCGACAAATTGGAACCGTGCACCTAGCTTCTGACGTTTCATAAGTGCCCATGCAGGTTTATGTGAAATAAAATATTTTGATTTTGATTTTGAACTGCATTGGGGTATCGTATTACCCAGTAACTAGGCCAAACATATTTAAAAAACTAGATGACGCCAGCGTTTCCTATCTGACTACTCTGAGAACTTCAGAAGAAAGGCCAAAACGAACTCAGAGGTCATAGTCCCTTTTAAAGTTAAGACATAATGTTGGTCAGATCATGTGAAGAAGACTGTAGATTTATAACGTTCCCACTGCTGGGACACAGGCCTCAGGAGTGGGCCACTACGCGGGCCCAGTGCGGGTTGGTAGATTTCACATATCTTTGAATTTTAGGTTCTAAAACTTGCCGGATTCCATGTTTTCCTTCACCGTTTTGCGACTTCTTTTTTTTTGTCGGGCATCTCGCAGTTGGCCTTGAGAGGCCGTGACTGCTTAACCGGGCTTTCTTGGGGCTGCCATTAAGAATTAACTTAACGCCTCCAGCCAGGGCTTACAAACTAAAATAAATTACAAACTAAGCGACTGCACGCTGAGGGCACCCCCTGTGGGGTGCGGGCCTCGACACAGGGCGTCACTGATAGGGGGACAGCTATCATTGGGGACAGGCTGGATCAAAATATTGGCATTATTATTGATGGGGAATTTAAAGCTACTGGCTCAGCTGCGGCGCGGGCTGGCGCTTCAACGAGCAAGGGTCGGTCGGGTCCGTTTTGCGACCTGTGGTTATGAAATTAAAAACAGAAAGTAAACTGCCTACCTGGGTAAGAACTCACGACCTGTAACTTGTAAGTTGGAGCTGATACCACTGCTCACTAAAAATTAAAGAAATGTCGATCCATCATAGACCTCATTAATCGCTTTTCATCAGGCGTGAACGAGGTCAAGAGCAGGCCCGTTAAGCAATAAAAAAAAAGTACAAAAAATGGTCTTGTTTGCTTGTAACCTGGTACTCCAACCCTCTTACTATTAAACACGGAACAAAGTTATACCAGGAATAACAAAGGAATATTATAGGATTGAACTTGAAATAACCTTATTCTGTGTTTATTAGTTAAACTTTTGCGTCAATCCTAATTAAATTTGTAATAGGAAAAAACGTGATAATGTTGGGTGTGTTGCCAAACAATCGCAGATCTGATGATGTTGCTTAGGTAACAAAAAATTGGCCAGTCCAAAGTTCAATCTATGAGAATAACGGGCTATTGAGAAAGCTATGCCATTTACTCGTCTCCAGTACAAAGTCCACACACGAACTTTGTGCTCACAAAATTGTGTAAGACTACATTTTTGAGGTGTACAGGCAAATAAAATGCTTAGAATTTAAGAATTCAGATGAAGTTGTGTATTTTTCGTTATTACAAGATGAGATCTTGACTGACTATGTGTTAATTCAACAATTTGATCATTTGAACTTAGTCAAGATGTGTTGATTTTAATTTAGTCTTGTTTCTGTTAGTTTTTTCTGGTTTTTAATACTATTAGCAAACTATAATGTTCCCACTGCTGGGACACAGGTCTCCTCTTTGTGAGAGGGAGTGGTCCTCGGGCCTAGTGCAGGTTGGTAGATGTCACTTGTCTTCGAATTTGTTCTTCTAGGATATGCCGGTTTCCTCATGATGTTTTCCTTCACTGTTTTGAGAGCAGTAGTGATGAAATAATTAACACAAAGTAAAACGCCTATCTGGGTTTGAACTTACAACCCGCAAGCCGTAAATTGATAGGGGTTATCATGTAACAAGAAAAGAAAAAGATAATATATTAATGTCTAGCTGACTAGCACTTCACCGTGGAGGTCGGAAAGTACCCAATGGCAACGTTCCTTTTGCTGGGATGAAAAGTAGCCTGTATCAGACAGGTCATAGTCTATTTTGTTTTATTTTTGTTTAGCCTATACTGTCCCACTGCTGGGCAAAGGCCTCCCATGTCCTTCCAGGAACTCTTTCCCCGCGCCACCTCGAACCAGCCCTCGCGGTACGCGTCCAGGTCGTCTCGCCACCGCTTTCTGGGCCGACCGCGGCGGCGTCGTCCATCTTCAGGCCTTGCCCAGTGGTCATCCTGCATGCGGCTGATGTGACCCGCCCAATCCTATTTGAGCCTAGCAGCCTTCTTGCCTACGTCTTTGATGTGTGCTAAATTACATCCCAATCCGTTCAGCCGTTTAAGCATGAATGCGTAACAAACTTACTTTCGCATTTATAATAAACTAGCTGTTGTGCGCTACTTCGCCTGCAATCCAGAATAAAACCTTACCTATGTCCTTACCTAGGTCATGGTCTATCTGATTGCCAAATTTCATCCAAATTCGTTCAGCCGTTTTAGCGTGAAAGCGTAACAAACATACTTACTTTCGCATTAAATAATATTAAAGTTAGGATTAGTTTATTCGTATAGACTATGCATAGGTGGATCTTGTTGACATTTTTCCATACAAACTTTTATTTTATTTATTATGGGACAATAAACAGCTACAATATAAAATGTATACAAATAAGAATAATAAATACAGTTTTAACAATATTGCAGCCCACTACATTATCCGCATGTTAACAAAATTAAAATTAGGTAAAAAGTGCCACTAGAGTATCATTACTCAGATAATTATATTATTTAAAATTAAGAAAAATTATTATTAAAATACACGATTAAAATACAGTACAATTAAATAATTAAGTGTTTGAAAATAAAAGAAAAAATTATACATATTAATTTTTGGACAAAATTATATACATATTTGGGATTGTTTCTTACTGTCACAAATAAGAATTAAGATTAAAAAAGAAACGGAATTGACAATTCATTAATAAAAATAATTAAAACGGTTGAAGTAAATTAAATATAGAATAAAGGACACACGCTATTTCTTATTATCATTAGATAAGATTTTTAAAACATTAGACTTAAATTTAGATTTGGAACATACAAAAATATCAACGTCAATGAAGTTGCGATTATACGATTCCACTATACGACGAACAGGGCAACGCAATCCTGAATTAGTCCGACAAGTATTTACAGCGAACAATGTACCTGCACGAACACTACGCTTATTTACAGTGCGGGGGACCACATAACATAACTTACTCGTGAGATCAATGGAATCGAAGTGATTATGAACAATACTATGTAGTATGTTAGCTTCTAGAAACTTACGTCTGGATTCTAATGTTAACATATTATACCTGCTTAGTAATTGCGAATACGACAACAACTTCGGGAATGTTTTACTCCACTGTTCGAAAATGTACATTAAAATTTTAACATGGTATAGTTTTATTTCATTATTAATATTGTCTATAATGAAACAGAATACTAAAAGAAAAAGTCATTAAAAAGTTATGAGCCAACAACGATTAGTTTTTCCTGCTAATTTAACCTAACTTTAGGCGTGTTTATGTAATAAAAGAAGTATGAAATCTACAAAACCAAGTCGGTTTCGACAAAGTTCAATTAACTTTAATGGTCACTGATTTATGCAGTGGTTTTTTCATAAAACCCGATCTTCCGAAGGACTTTTCTAAAAAAAATACGCGCCTGTTTTACTATAACTGATCCTGCATCTTACTCAATAATGTTGTGCGTGTAGACTAGCGTCTAACTGCTCATCACGGGTACTACGTCTGTCGGACACGAAGCCTGGTAACACAGCGTGCTTTTTAGCCAGGCCCACCAGTGAGCTCGAGATTTTCCCTTAAGTCACAAAGTTACATTGCACAAGGACGCCATTGTTAACAAACACACGGCACGAGACATTCCTTGTCCAATGAGAAATATTACGAATCACGCCTTCTGTGGTCGACCTTCGCAATCCTTTGTGAAAACGTATTTTCTTGGAATCATAATTATGTACGAGTAATAGTGACCAATAGCCATAAACTGACTTTTTGAGGCAAATTATTTTGTTTTTCAGCAGTTTTACTATATTTTCCACTTTACTATTTATCGATCATAAATGTGAAGTGGCGAGAAGAGAAGAATAGGGCTTTAATGAGCATCCTAATTAAAAAAAAAAAATTAAAATGTATTTATTGACAAACAAGTTTTTAACCAGTGTGCAAAATGTAACCATGAATTCAGCATATCATTCTAGACCCCCTACGGTAGACTTTTTCGTCAGTTATACAAAAAAAATCAGCTGTTTCATAGAAAACTGCAATACCTACGCGGTCAAAATGTATGGAACAGCTGATTTTTTTTGTATAACCGACAAAAAATGTCTACGCTGGGGGGTCTACAACGATATGCTGAATTCATGGTTACAGTTAGCGCACCGAATAAAATCTTTTCTATTTTTTATGAATAAGGGTGAGTTCTGATTAGTCGTTTTTGAATTCGTTTCAATAGTACGTACCTATTTATTCTTCTAAAGTTTGAATTTTCAATAGTCAGATAACTTTTATCTGAAGAATAAATATATCAGTTTGACAGCTATTGTGTGGAAAATAATATGACAAACTGTCAGATTTATTCTCAAAGTTTTGGAGTGTTTTTAATTTTTTTTTATGCGGCTTGTTGCTTAAAACTACACCTGTAGATACTTACTTTCTCCAAACCACTTTTTAGTTGTGAAAATATTAATACGTCCATTTGTTACCGGCAATATAATATCCTGATCGTGTTTCGTGACTATACGTCATCGGCTTGCGTATACGCCGATCGTCGTGACACGCGGTTGACACAAATAACTTGCCTACTATCTCCTCCATTATGTGTAACAGAGAATGCATCGCAGAGGTGAGACACTGCGCAGCGTTTGACCATGTTCGGACGCAAAAATATCGTGGCGGGATTATATCGGGCTCTGGATGTTCAACTGTTGGTGTTGTACCCTAAAATGTAATATTATTTTATTTTAAATTCATTAGTTTTTTTTTTATGATAACCGAATACCTATTTCGTTTTGTAATTACGTTCTATAAACTTATAAATTTTAAACCATGCTACTACTTTACTCAATTGTTGTGCCCGACAGGGTCCATGTGAACTTTATAAAGAATGTTAAGATCTTGTACACACATGAGATATGCAATAAAGATTTGAATTTGAATTTGAATTTGTGCCGAGCTGCGAAAATCCAACAAAGTGCATCTCAGCGCGTCGAAAAAGCACACTGTTGGATTTTACGCACGTGCGGTCTCTCACATTTCTCTAACCGCCCTTTTGTTGTTTGCCTCTTTGTTCGTTGGGTAATCCTCTTGGATACCCTCCACTTGGGAATAACGCAGGGTTATGTCGGACTTCCGCCGACTAAAACCCCATTGTTCCTCCTGGTGCCATGTTTCGGGGCCCGAGAGATATTCGAACATTCGTTGCACCCCCGACGGGTATAATAAACCCGTCATGACTAATGGGCCCTATTCCCAAATATGTTGTGGTTGGCTTCCTGTCAAACCGGATGCAGCTGAATATCAGTATTTAGCATGGCGTGACTACCTATCTGACCTTCACAACCCAATAATAGCCGAACGGGTCCGTCGATCAGGTTAAGCTACGCTTCACGCGGTTGGTCTATGCATGGGTGACCGTCTTTACATACCAAGACCCCTCCGTGCCTAGAAAAGCACGTTAAGCCGTTGGTCCCGGCTGTCATTTGTGGATCTTTGACAGTCGTTACGGGTCGTCAGAACCCCGAAAGTATGATAACCAGTGTTACCAAGGGGTATCGTATCACCCAATAGGGTTGTGAAGGTCAGATAGGCAGTCGCTCCATGGAAAAAAAAAAACTGGTAGGTATTCAGCTGCATCCGGTTTGACTAAAAAAATACTGGCAGGCATTCAACTGCATCCGGTTTGACTAAAAGCCGACCTCAACATAATGTAGTTGGGAAACGGCTAGGCAGATGATGAGATATTGAACCCCATAACGTCTTTAAAGTTTCACTAGCTAATTTAATTTAACCCTGTACAATTCTATCACCACTGCTGTCAACACGGTAAAGGAAAACATCGTGCGGAAGCCAGCATGTTCTAGAATCAGACGTTCGAAGGCTGGTGACATCTACCATTGGGCCTGTGTGGTGGATTACAGTCTACTTTTCTCTCAAAGGGAGGCCTGTGTCCCAGCAGTGGGAACGTTATTATGCTGATTATGATTTTTTTTTAATATTCTGTTTACTAAAAAGTATTGTTTTCGAATTTCTTAGATATTCTTAGTACTAAGAATGTAATAAATTGGCTTCTTTAGTAATGGAATATTTTGTACAATACTTGGAACAACTAATAAGGTACACTACAGCATCATTGACGATAAGAAACCTGCCCCAGCTTCTAATGAAATTATACAGAATTATCTCTATTCTGCTCTCTCTTTCAGTTAATGTAATCCGAGAACTGAGAACGTTTCTGTTAAGAAAATATACACATCTTGAGACAATTTCTGAGAAAATTTAGAAATATTACCTACGCACTCGCTTCTACGTGCAGCCTATTGTAGCACGTTGTTATTTTGCTTCTATTTGATACCGAAGTTATACAAACAAAGGTTGCATCAAAAGTGTTAATTGAAGTCTAACAAATATGTGACTTTAAAAAAAAAATTGTTGCTGTGGTGGTGACGGATGTGACACAATGACGTAGGTATACACAACCTATGTGACCGTGTAGTGACCTTCGAGGTCACTTAACTGTCATTTAGTTAGCACTTACCTCGCGAACCGTCTTCAGTTTTAAAAGTAAACTATGTATATATCGTCACTTAAATAATATACTCGTATAATTTTATTCAGGCGGCTCGCACGTAGTTTATTTATTTGTAAGCAAATCTACGAATCCAGGTGTTGTTTTGAATTTTATGCAATAAATTTTATATGAGAAAAGGTCACTTGCATGTAAATGCAATAAAGTGCATAATATTCAAAACGAGCTAATTGCCTATACGTATTTCTGGAGCTGTTGATTCGATTACAAATAAATTAAGTTCTTGCGAATCGCCAACAGAAAATAATTAAATTATTTATAGAGTATAGTATATCCGTGCGAATTGACTAATTATAAGCAAAGTTATTGTGCAAATATCTCTCTGTTAATAATGTATTATTTCTTTCTCTGATATCTACCATGCGCTTTGACGTCATTTTATATTTATACGTAATTTCTGGTTTAACTCCTATTCAACGTTGAAGTTTTTGACGTCTGCAACTTCAACGTCACATCATCTATTATAATCAGTTCAGCATACTTACCTATTCACAACCGTTTGATAAACTCTCGTGCCGAATCGAACATCAATCTATGTTATCAAATGAGTCATCCAAAGGCTGTTCACAAATCCAAAACCCGAAACTTTTGTCAGTCTTAATCAAACGCGTCTTCATATTCCGGTACGACATAGAGTTGGAAGGCCTCCGACAAGGTGGACCGATGACCTTGTGAAGGCCACAGGAATGCACTGGATGCTCAAAACAGAACCGGTCGAAGTGGCGGAGTTTGGGGCAGGCCTATGACCAGCAGTGGTCGCCTTTTGGCTCAAATGTTGATGAGGATAATGAAATCAAGTGGACAACCACTATTCTTCCGACAGCTATTAGGTGTCGGTTGCAAGGGAAATTACTCATTGATATTGTGTAATTATCGATTCGACAGCCTGTTGATTGTTTGTGAATAGCGATGCAGTACTTTAGACGATACAGGGTTACATGATAAGAGATATTTAATTGTGTAAATTGGTTTTAGCAAACATTTTAAAACAAAAAAAACTAGATCAGAGGGCTAATTGCGTAAAACACTATCAGTTGGAGGACTCGCTTTTATTTTCACAGTTCCACAACATTCATGGCGTTGTTTTCTTTGCTTAGCAGAAAATATCTTCGAACATATGAAAAAATGGATTAGCAATAACGTTCAAACTGATTCATCATCATCATCATTTCAGCCGAAGGACGTCCACTGCTGAACATAGACCTCCCCCAAACTCCGCCACTTCGATCGGTTCTGTACTTCCAGCATCCAGCGGACTCCTGCGGCCCTCACAAGGTCATCCGTCCACCTACCGTCGGTCGGTACCTTGTGGGAGGCTTTCCAATTTTACGTCTTCCGGTACGCGGTCGCCACTCCAGAGCCTTCCGGCCCCATCGGCCATCTGCTCTGCGAGCAATGTGCCCTGCCCACTGCCACAAGTTTGGCAAGTCTTCGGGCTATATCGGTTACCTTGGTTCTCCTACGGATCTCTTCATTCCTGATTCGATCACGCAGGGAAACTTTAAGCATAGCCCTCGCCATTGCCCTTTTGTGGGTAACTTTACTGATTCAGATTCTGAATAATAGAATGTTAGTATTACGTATTTTCATCCCGGTAGTACGTTCCCGTAGGATAATCTCGGACCTCAACGCGGGCGAAGCCGTTGGCAAAAGCTTAATCCTAGTAATATTATAAATGTTAAAGTTTGTATGTTTAGATTCACAATCATGCAAAAACAGCCAAACGGATTTGAATGAAATCCGGCACCCAGATAGTTTATAACCTCGATTAAAACACAGGATATTTTTTATCACGGGATAATTCCCGACCTCCATGCGGGCGAAGCCGATTGCAAAAAATAGTAAACTAACCCATAATTTTACCTCAGGGGCCTAATTCACTATTATTAACGATTTCTTACATCGAAACCACGTCGATTCCTTATATCGCACGCGACATCTGCTATTATCGTATTCTCTATGACACAATGAACGAAACCGCGCGAAATGAATACGAAATTAGAGTGGTTTGAACTGTCAAAATTACACACTTGAGAACCTTACGGAATCGTTGTAGTTCGTGTAAAATTCAGCAAATCTTATATTGAAGAATGGACATACACAAGGGACATTGTAGCTTTATGTCAAACATGCTTAATATATGTGACCACACTAATAGGGACTATCTCAAGGTTTTATTCACTTTTCCAAACGTTTTCCATATTTTATAGAAAATATGCAGCAACAAAAAGCGAAAGCTACTTCAACTTACAGTCTACTACGCCTAATAGCTCGAGATCGGACGATAACATACTATTTTCGTACCGAAATAAATGTAAATAAAAATAAACAATTTTGATATGAAACTCCAACTAATAAAAATTTTTATAAAAATAATTGATGTGACAAATGTTAATTAATACTCCAACGGAATAATCGTATCTATTATTCCGTATAGTCACGATATGGTAATATATTATTTATTGATGTTCAAAATGGAGAATTTTGTAATTGCTAGTATTAGGATCAAATATTGTCGAATTGAACTTCAAAACGCACCCGTGATTTCATAATGTGCCATAGACAATTTGTCTTAGAGCATTCAGAATATGACATTTCGATTCCTTGCCGTTACATTGGTTTGTACAAGACATGATATTGACAAGGTATGAACGTGGTAAGATTCCGCGGGGAATATTACTTATCATACAGAATTGTTCCCTGTCCTGCAAGAACCAGCGATCGAAAGGTGACGTAACCACGTACCTGAGCTATACGCATCAAAATTTTCATAATAACAAAACCCGAGCCACGATGTTAAACTCCACCATAATAGGCGAACGCGTGATACAAATCATGGGGAAACATCTCGTAAAATTTGATACCATTATGTAATGGCTTACTATGTAATTAAACTGTGGCCTGGCACTTGCCTTATAGTTACGTAATTGCAACGTGCACACATTTTATTGGTAGGTAAGGCGCCTTTGGAAAACGTTACAAGTTGCAAACGATTTTGGTATTTATTTATTTGAACTTCTGAGTGTCTCGTGGCAAAGTGTTAAGCTACGCTGCCGCAGTCGGTCCGTGGATGGGTGACCATCTCTCTTCTCTTTTCTTCTCATCTGACTTGCGGAGGTCAGATAGGCAGTCACTCCTTGAAAATACTGGTATTTAGCTAGTCTAACTAGAGACTGGAAGCCGACAAAGTTGGGAAAAGGGTTGGCAGGTGATGATTTATTGAAACTTCTGGCATGCAAATAAGGTACAGACGCCAGCACATCAAGCTACCCCAATCTGTCAAATTTCTTTGATAGATTTTCAACTTTATTCCAAAAGAATAAGGTTCATGTTCAATTGGGAAAATTTGATAGTTTGGGATAACTTGATGTGCTGGCGCCTGTACAAACGCGGACTTAATGCCTTAGAGATTCTCTATCAGTCAATTAAGGGCGGTGTATAGCTAATATGGTAGGTGCTCCGTTTGAGATGACACTGATAATAATGACCGAAAGCTTCGTTCAACATCTCTCGAGGCTCTCGTGAGGCAGTTGGATCAAGGGCCTGATACAGAAGGTAGTACTCCTCGGCACGACTCGCATCGTGAGGAGGTTCCTGTCTCTGGAGTCTTAACCACCGGTAGCTTGGATCCTGCTCCCGACACCGGTGGACCACTACTTTTTATTACTTTTTATTAATATTTTTTTAAACATTTAAAAATCAATAAGTTATGGAACTAAATAAATAAACGACATAAGAATAAACAAATCTATTAGGTATAGAATTTTAAATATAAACTAGGTGCACAAATACATGTTATCGTAGTGTATTCGAACTTCTGAGGTCCCAATTAGAACCACATTTCATTGGGAATATTGTCACATGTTTTATGGATGACGGATAAAACAACAACAACTCACGTCAGTGAGTGGGTATTACGCAAAACGTGTCATGCTCACAGTTTGATAATGTACCTAACCTACAAATTCAGCTTAGAAATCTACACAATGCGTTCCCGCTTAAGTTTCCAAACATGTACACAATTATGTGTTTGTAGAAAAACAACTTTAAAAACTCACGCATGACGTTCACTTTGCGCTACCACTTCAAAAGTATACTTATAGTACGTTCTGAAATCAACTTATTTTACATTGGTATTAAGTTGAGTTATGGTTGGTATGCGGTTGGTCCGAGAGTGAGTGCCCATCTTTACAAATCAAGACCCCTCCGTGCTTCGGAAAGTACGATAAGCCGTTGGTCCCGGCTGTCAGTCGTAGATCTTTGATAGTCGTTACGGGTCATCACAGGTCCGTAAGTCTGACAGATAGTCTTACCAAGGGGTATCATAATTACCCAGTAATTGTGTTGTAGAGATCAGATAAGCAGTCGCTCCATGTAAAATACAGGTATTCAACTACATCCTTTTGAACTTAAAACCTAGGTCAACCTAGTTAGGAAAAGCCCAGGCAGATGATGATCAAGTTCGTACTCGTAAATGTGGCAATTACGTCACTTGGAAACAAGGATTTGAACAGACTATAGGTAAGCTTACAGTAGCTGGGCTTACTACTAAACCCTACGAGCAGCAACTGATCAAGAGTTCTGACCGCCCTAGGCTAATTATGAGGACGCGCCCCCGCCAGGTGTGTTACGGACGGCCTAAAAAGTAGTCAGTGAGTAGCCTTATCGTCCACAAGCGCCCAATACCTCCTATCTGACTCCGGGTGGATTTTACATAGAGGTCCCAAGTAAGAATGACCTTCACCAATTTAATAACCAGGTGTAAATTATATTTTAACACTATTATTTTTTATAATTTTAATTAAAATATAATTTACACCGGGTCATCAAATTGGTAAAGGTCGTTCTTACTTGGGATCCTCTACTATGTAAAATCCACCCGGAGTCAGATAGGAGGTATTGGGCGCTTGTGGACGATAAGGCTTTGCTTGCATCTGCTCGCGCACTCCACCGAGTTTTCGATAGATTTTCTAGTACGTCGATTTTTCATCCAATTTGGATAACAAAATTTGCCATCTGCTTGTAGATCCAGAAAAAATTGTATAGTTGTGGTTCCAGTGTAAAAAAAGCAGCTGACTCGTCACTACTTTCCGCGGCAGCCGATCCCACGAGTTGTAGAGAATGAGCTGCACAAGGAACAAAAGTACCCAATGGATTTACAGCTTTAATTCTTGACTGAAGACCTTTGTATTGACCAGACATATTGCTAGCATTATCATAACTTTGGCCACGACAGTTTTTAATATCAAGTTCCAAAGTTTTATCAACTGTCGCAAGAACAGCCTTCTCCATGTTTTCACCTTTATGACCACAATTGGGTAAAAATGTGACAAAACGTTCGACAGGTTCGCCGCCAGGCAAAATATAACGAATTATAAATGTGTGACATATCTGGAGTAGAATCAATGCTAATCGAATAATATTTCCTTTTTTTATTTCTCCTATGATCTAAAGTCGAACTTCGTCAGCGAGAAGTAAAATAAATTCGTCGATTATAGAGGATGACAAGTACGATGGAGTACCTCTGCCTTTTTGTCCAAATCTCACCAAATGTTCAGCCATGAAAGGATCAAATTTAGATATAAGCTCAATACCTACAGCCAAGAAAGCTCGACCACCGACCGATTCGAGTAGTTTGTTTAAGGCGCACTTTTTAAAATTTCAAAATTTATTGTTAAAATCAGGGACTCTCAAGTGCATTTAGTTTTAGTGTTTTGTCCCGGTCTAGTAGAAATATGTAGGGTAGATGCAATGAATGATGCTAGATTAGTGCATGCGAAGACACGATTTCAGCGCGCCCCCCCGATCCTCGCGCCCTAGGCTGCAGCCTAATTAGCCTAAGGGTTAATCAGGCCCTGCCTACGAGCCTCGCTTGTGATCCATCAAAATCAAAATCAAAATATTTTATTTCTCATAAACCTGCATGGGCACTTAAGAAACGTTCGAAGCTAGGTGCACGGTTTCAATTTGTCGCTTCCTATGGAGAAGAGCCAGGAAGAAAGTTCACGGTTACTCTTTTAAAAATAATTGGCTTTTACAAAGTTTTCAAATTACAGTGATAATAGGTTTGGGAGGACAGTGCAGGCACCACGCACTTAGTACGTTTATATCGAATCACGTCCGCACGTGTTTGGCAATAGAAATGGAAAAATAACAAATTAAATGGAAAAGACACGCCCCAGTAAATGTGCATACAGAATACAACCAATGGGGTTAGGTTTTAGTCTGTGTTAGTGAGTTAGGGGCGAGGAAGAGTAATGTAATGTAGGTAATATTTTGAAAACCATTATTACTCTTAGATAAAAAAAAATAACGTCATAACATCAGGCCTTGTTTTCCCGAGGGCTTGGGCAGAGGTGCACCCATATTTCGCCAGCTATGCTTAAGTCTCAAGTAAAGAGAGGTGAACCTTTTGCCATCAACCAGTCACAAATTCAGACTCCGGTTTGCTACTGAAGATTCCAGAGAGAAAAACCCAGTTACACTTTGTTCGACCTGGAAATCGAGCCTAGGACGTCATGCTCAGCAGTCACGCTTGCAAGCAGTAGACCAGGCAAAAAACCACACACAATTAATGCCTTTCTGTGTCAATACCTACGATTTAATATCTGGCCAATAATTTCACAAATAAACTGTTTCATCGTTGATGCCCTCCACAGAAGACAGCTGCATTGAATCGGTGACAAAAGGAGTAGACGGTAACCAGTACAAACAGTGCAGATTATTTCGGTAATATTTTTTAGGTAGAAATGTCTACGTACTAGTCTTTATAGAAATAGAGCAAACTTTTTCTTTGCATATTTATAACGAAACTAGCTCCCCCCAGTGGGCTCAGTAGCCGTGGTCACCCTTCCACGGTGAAGCGAAGAGGAACCCCAAGGTGGGGCCGCTCGTAAGGGCTTTTGCCTCCAAGGCAGCGACGTAGCGGCCAAGAAGTAGGTTGCGGTGAGGTGCATCGCAACTGAGGCGGGCCACGATGTCGAATGGGAGGCATCGCGGCTGAGGGTTACAGGCTGCGGCGGAGGAGGAGTGCCGGTACTTCTGAGTAGCGCTCTTCCCTTCCGTGGCCTGGACGGGGCCGCCACCGTTTGATGGCGGACGCGGTGGGGCCGCAGGGGAAGAGGAGTGTCGATATAGCGTTGGCCGCTCTCCCTATCCCCTGCGGACGAAAAGTGGAAGGCGGCGCGGCCACTGCGCTGACCCGCCGCAAGGGGACCAAGGGTGCCAGACACTAGGTCGTCTGGGGCCCTTATGCTACTTGGTTCCTGGGGTGGTCACGGCGTGCCATGTGTCCTGGTGCGCCGAACTGGTGGTGTCCGCAAGGGCCGATGCCTGCCAGGGGTGAGGGTTGTTCGAAAGAGATACCGTCGCCCTGGCACACAGGCAACTGAACACGGGTGTGTTTTAGTGAGTAAAAGTCTGACACGCCCTCCTGCTCCACCCACAGCGGGAGAAGTTATTTGATGCTTTCCCAATCTCAAATAAAAAAATAAAAAAAAACTAGCTGCCCCGACAGACGTCCTGTCTTAACAGACTATGAACTTATGTTACGCGCAACTTCCTTATTTTTTCTATGATAAGAATCTTCTCCTGACAATAACAAACACAACAAAAAAGAATAAGCAAAATTGGTCCAGCCGTTCACGTGTGATGCCATGACCAAGGGAAATAGGGATTCATTTTAAAAAATATGTATACCTATAGGTATATTTAAGTAGGTATATTTATAAGTTTTTAATATTTCATTAATGAATTTAAACCATGTAAAAAAATCTAGATACGGGAAAAAATTAAACCAATGTGCTAATTGTAACCATAAATTTAGAATATACCATTCAGGAAATAATTTCTAATAACAAAAAAAAATGTTGTTTTGTAATACTTTAACTCAATACTCTAATTGGGGTGTATGAGGTCTTGCGTTAATTATGTTACCTACATGTTTTATACAGGATACAATTTTAGCCAGTGTGCTAACTGTAACCATGAATTCCATAAATGATTCTAGACCTCCTAGCGTAGAAAATAGAAGATGGTTATCAAATATAAAATTAGCTGTTCCATATATTTTGACCGCTTAGGTACCTATACCACTTTTCTTGAAGCAACAGATTTTTTTTTTTGATAACCTTCTTCAAATTTCTACGCAAGCTTCCTTGCATAGAAATTGGATGAATCTAGAATAATATGCTGAATTCATGGTTACAGGTATGACAAAATATCTACCTACATATTAAAAAAAAAGATAACCATCTTAAAAGTTACTGAAATCGATTCAGTTGTCAATTAAAAACAAACTTCTATCAGGACTTGCGTTTATTCTGTTATACCGTGTTTAGATCCACCGATTTTGGTAGCTAGCTGTACCAAGCTACCGGTAGTTAGGTTACAGGCCCCGGAGACAGGAATAAAATGATTACCTATATTTTTGTTTCATGCACGCAGCCCTGACTATTAAAAATAGAAAATGAAAGTAAATCTTCTAAAACATAAATCACAAACACGATGATACAACTAGTTATTAGTAATTACCTCTGACCCGCTAAACTCTACCGGTTCAAATAGCCGACTATTTGGCCAAATTATATTTGGATAATTATAATTTGTGGGTGAAATTTACGCAATCAGAAAGTGAGTTTTACGCAACCATCACTTTGGAATATTTACGCGAATGCAGTTGTATTGTACCTAGTTAACAGATTTTGCTGGTTTATGTAGAAAAGCGTTCACGTGGTCGCGTTCATCGATTCTAACAAAATCAAAAGTCATTTATTCAAACTAGGCTGAGAGTCAGCTCTTTTTGAACGTCAAAATAAAATTACATAAGACAGTCCCCCCAAAGCGTCCGTCCTTCACCACTTCCTAGTGCTTTAGCTGGGAAGAAGAAGTAGCGGAACAAACTCCCCAGCAGCACAGCTGTCTGTTAAGTTAGAAGAACTTGATTCTATACAATAATAGCTAATAAAAATTACGAAACACAAAAAAAAAAAAACATAAAATTTGTCATATGTCAGCTAGCACACGCCAATATACCATCAAAAATTGAAAACTAAAAATAATGGAACGTATAAAATAATATAACGTAAATAATAACGTACTGTCCAAATATTTTTTTACGATATAGTGTACAAGTAATAATTGTACAAATGGTACGCGCGTGCCGCGTATCGGCAGGACAGTGTGAGACACTCTCCAACTAGATAGACCGATGACCTTAAAAAGGTGGTTCGGTCAGACTGGATGCGGAAGGCGGAGGAGAGAGTGTTGTGGCGCAGCCTGAGAGGCCTATGTCCAGCAGTGGACTGCGATAGGCTGAGTTGATTGAATCTTGTAGTTGAATAAGGACATTTGAATATAATTAATTACCTACTCTTTATTATGGAAGACAAACGCAAAAGAAGCGGCAAAGAAAGTGCTGGACTTTAAATGGAACTGCGTTGGACACGTCCAACGAGTAACAGACGACAGATAGACAAAGTTCACCAGGAACTGGTATCCATTAAAAACATAACGCGGACCAGGTAGACCACACAGAAGTTAGAGCGACGATATGGCGAAGATAGCGGGCAAAGCATGGAGCAAAATTGTCAGAGATTGAACCGCTTGGAAACGGCTGGAGGAATCTTTTACCGCCATCAATAGACGTTCTTGTACACATTAGTAACAAAATTGTTATTTATGTAATAAAAATAATAGTTTAAAAAACTAAAAAATACGCTTTAAAAACCAAACTAAAAAAGGAGAATATAATTTAATTCAATTAAAAAGCGCGGGGTGCTTGACATTAAGTGATTATAATAAAAACTTTTTCCAAAAAAAAAACAACCGACTTCCAAAAAAACACTACAAAGTGAAAAATAACTTTAATTTCGGAAGTCGGTGTCTTTGGAGCTGTATTTGAATTTTTTGTCACCGCCTTCCGAAATTAAAGTTATTTTTCACTTTGTAGTGTTTTTTTGGAAGTCGGTTGTTTTTTTTTTGGAAAAAGTTTTTATTTTTCACTTTTTAGTGGTTCACATGTGCTTACACCTTCACAGCATACTGGCGTGATGTTATGTTATGAACTGGTGTAAGCAATATACAGAGATGAGATTTCAGCAATCCCAGTCCATTTGCTATCATTTATTGAGGAGTTCCGTTGCCTATCTCCGAAGTTCTTCATCAGATCTTCACCAAATTGAAATGGAACCACTCTGAGAAAGTACTCTTCCAAAAAATACCTAAATCGCTTTGTGTGCCTATAAAATTTGAAGAGTTCTCTCCATTTCTCCAGGATCCCATCATCAGATCCTGACTTGATGATCATGGGACCACCTGGGAAGTATACCCTTTCAAACAAAAAAAACAAAATTCAAATCGGTCCAGCCATCTTCGAGTAATCGGGGAACATACATAAAAAAAAATAAAAAAAAAAAAAAAAAAAAAGGTTCCGACGAATTGATAACCTCCTCCTTTTTGAAGTCGGTTAAAAAGAGGACATCAACGCTAACTGAAACATCATCATCCGTCAATTCAGCACGTCAATCTAGGTATACGTTAGCGTCGAAATTTTACGTCTGTCGAAAAAGTGCATTAGTGGTCAAAATGAATGAATGAGTATGACAGATAGTCAATTTCAAAAAAATAAAAAATACCTCGAAAAGCATCCCCACTCTTTTTAATTGAATTAAATTATTTTCTCCTTTTTTAGTTTGGTTTTTAAAGCGTGTTTTATAGTTTTTTAAACTATTATTTATTTTCTATTTTTTAGTTCTGCTAACTACAAAAACGTGTTCTTTTTTTTCATTTTTTTTTAATTATTGAATTGTCATCGGTCCTCGACAAGTTTACAAAGTTTCAATGAAATCTGACCGTTTAAAATGGGTCAAAATAGCGTCCATTGAGTCGGTTACAAACAAACATACAAGTGAAGCTAATATAAAGCGTGTAAAAATAAAAAAAATAGTTTGCAGATCTTCAGTTATGTAATATGTCACAAAAAAGTATTATAAAAAGAGTCAGAGGCAATAAAGGTCTACATTGTTAAATTTATGAAGATGTATTCAGTTTAATAGTCAACCTTTTTATTAATACAAAAAATGCTCGTTTCCGTTTTTTTTTGAATTTCGTCTTTTTCGCAGTCAATTTTTTTTATTAATTTTTGTTACACTTTTTAGCTATTATGTATTATATTTTTTAAATTTCATAAATTTTTGCAAGCTTTTTATGGAATCCTTTATTTTGATACGACTCGATAGGTTTTGAGAAAAAAATATTTTAAAAAACATAATTATAATATGGCGCCAAAAGTCGCCATTTTTGTTTTCGTAATTTTGATATACCCAGTGTCACTCACAATGGAGACGAATCTAACGACGGCTCTCAAGCTAAAATTCATCAAGCTGTTTAAGCAACAGAGTGTCCCATAAAATTAAATAAATAAGTACCTACTTACATACATACACTCGAAAAATGTAACCCTCCTTCAGACGCAGTCGGGTAGTAAGAAATAAGTGTATTTTTCTTATGAACTCCATAAAAAAACGGGGTCCCTCGGTCACCACCACTACAATACAAAATATAAGTTATTCTTAAGAAACATGTAGGTATACCATGTACCCTGTAATGTCACCAGAGGCAACAACTACAATTAATTAGAAGTAAGCACTTTAGTATCTCATTCTAAGTGAACTGTTATAGTTCTTATTACAAATAAATTATTTAAACCTAACACTAACCTGCGAATTGCCAAAAACGTAGGTACGACATTTTTAATTTCGTGAGCTACCATGGCGTTTTCCCCTTAAAGTCAATAACTAAACAGAAGTACCTATATTTGTCCACCACCTGAATTTGCACACTCACACAACGTCAGTGCACCCCTCTGCAGACACTCTTAAATGATGTAGTTATATATTAAAAATCGATCTTCCGCCTGGCATGGTGGGGACCATGCCGGGCGGAAGATCGATTTTTAATTTGTGACGAACTGAAACTTTAACTTTAACTCTAACTAAGTGCAAACATAATAGTCAATAAGCTCAGTTTTATACACAACTACCACTTTATTTAGGTAAGACCTTTCAACTTCATGCAACTCGTTGCATTGTGTTCTAATGAGAATGTTGATAAACGTTTTTTGCTAGGCGCTCTGTTTCCGTCTGAAATGTATTCTCAAGAAAGGTATGTGGTGTTATGATACATGAAAGTTTAGCCATATTTACCCATTCGGCATGCAAACATTTACATTATCGTTCACATAGGTTTAAACGAAAACTAGATACAGCAATCCAGACGAATTCAGCCAATCATCATCATTTCAGGCGGAAGACGTCCACTACTGGACATAGGCCTCCCCCAATTTGGGGGGGGCTTGCCATAATCGCCACACTTGGCAGGCGGGTTGGCGATCGCAGTATGGTGGTAAAATGCATAGAGAACGCTGCTGCCCATTTTCTAGTAAGTCCCTTAGTCGCCTCCTACGACACCCACGGGAAGAGATGGGATGGTGCTATTCTTAGCGTCCGGCACCACACGGAACCATAGATATAATTTAGTATTGTCACGCCTATTTCTGTATTAGCACACATCACGTCATCAGCCTATATTACTCTGACTGCCGGCATACAAGACATCCTACCGGTGAGTGGGCCATAATCCACAAACCGGGCCCGGTGCGGGTTGGTAGATGTCACATGACTTCTAATTTTTGCTTCTAACAACTTCCTCCCGATGTTTTCCTTCACCGTTTTGAGAGCAGTGGTGATGAAATAATTTACATAAAGTAAAGAGCCTGTCGGGGTTTAAACCTACCTACGACCTACAATTCGTAAGTTGCAGCCGCTACCTCTGGGCTAAAATGGACGGACTACTGGAAAATCACGCATTAAAAAGTAAATATTTCGGATAGAAATGAATATACCTTATAATTATGAGAGCCACAGTCTAGCGGTCAAGCTAATAGATATTATGAAGTTATTCCTAAAATATGGCTTCCTGTTACTGTACTTTCAAGTTTTTCCTCACATAGGTAATATAATATTTTATATCGAGGGACTAAACGAAGCCATAATATACCAGAGGTGGCTTCTCAACATGAAGAAATCCTCGGAACAGTGAAGCTCCCAGGAAGCTTCTGTGCTTTTAGGCGGAGCTAAGCTGGCTTTGTTAGCCAGAATCCCCACGCGCAACGGACCAAATGGGAGTCTACGTGCGGAAAAGGGAGTCCTATCATCATCACCATACCAGAGGTGGTTTGACTCCCGAGTGTGCGAGGGAGTCAATGAAACCGAGGGTATATTAAGTTGCCGTTTAGTCTCGAGGTGCAAACTGTACTTTTCACTTTGAGTGCGAGAATAGTCAATTTTGTACAAAAACATTTAATAAATATTATTCAATAAAATAAAAATCACAAAGGATTTTTTTACTAGAAGCTAAATGTACAATTCGAATTATTTGAAAAACCTTGGAACTAAAACTCTCAACATTTTCGCAATGAAGATGGTCCACACTCCTCAGATAATAGTATATTTACTGGCTGTTTGAGTTTGTCTATGCCAAAGGAACGAAATTAAAAAACTAATTACTTTTCACTCCCTAGAAACTAAAGTGGTCACTTTAGTCCCGCTTCGTAGGGCTATTTTGGCGTACTTTTAGAGCATGAGAAGTGAATACATTCTTTTCCAATAAATTTTCTTTTTAGATCTCTTGGGAAATCCTCGCACAGATTCATTACTTCAATTGTTTTGATAAATTTAGGGTTAGAAACTTATTACAGCATTACAACATTATAACATACAACTTTCCACTCGACCTGAGTTTTGAATTCGATGAACCCTCTCTAATATGTACCTCTGCTCCCCTAGTGAGTGAACACCCTCTTGTCATTTTCTGTAAGTAAGTGTCTTTTCACTTCTCATGCTCTACAAGTACGCCAATATAGCCCTACGAAGCGGGACTAAAGTGACCACTTTAGTCTCTAGGGAGCGAAAAGTAATTAGTTTTTTAATTTCGTTCCTTTGGCATAGACAAACTCAAACAGCCAGTAAATATACTATTATCTGAGGAGTGTGGTTGCAAAAATTGCATTCTGTATTTTTATGACACCAATCGATAGGGTCAATCATAAGGTCAATCTCTCTAGCAAACATGGTAAATTAAATTAAACAAAACCTAGGAAATCTAAACTTAGTTTGTTCGAACGAAAAAAACGATTCCTACGACGCCTATTATACAGGGTGTAACAGAAACACTATTGCTTTCCTTAAGCACTAAAGATAACAGCTGGTATAGAATCACTATACACAGTTTCAGCTCAAAATAAAATTTTCCACGAATTGATACCTTTGGTTTCATATGTTTCTTAAATTCAAATCATAACAAACGTGTCACCGCACTACGTAGGTCAATAACTTTCCACGTTACTGGCCAATATCACGATAAATCTCTTCCGAGTGCTATTTTTATTTCAGTTTGAAAAGTTCGGTTTCTGGTATCAATGTAGGTATTAAAAATTCTCATAACTTCCGAACATGTAGGGATAGCATTAAAATCCCGTCCAATATCGTTTGATATCATCCAAAGAAGCCGTGCCCTTGTTATGTATATACCCTTTCTGTTACACGTTATAAATTAAACAAAACAATAATACGAATAAAATACACGATGGATAGACTGTGTCAATGTTTGGAAAGCGGGTGACTACCGAGATGACAACTGATAGAGTAGTAGGTATGGCAGAAAAAGACATGTTGTGTGGACCCCAAATAAACTGGAATAAGGGCAGGAGAAAGATGATGATCTATGCTAAATCCTCAGTCCCTCAATTCCTTCATGAATCAGATTACTCCAGAAACATTCGAAAATCAGTTAAACATTGCAAAAATGTGCCCGATTTATAGGTGCGCACTTGCCCCTTTTTTCGGACAAAAGAACTGAACAACGCTTTGAGTTCCCAGTATTTTACAGCATTCTGCGTTGTGAATTCAACCCTGCAAAACGTCGACGTGTTATTTGATATTTCGACAATAGTTCTTTGTCGGTATCCACCCAATGTTCATCGAGATATGATCTTTTCACTGACGTCCCTCATATCGTGAACCATTTCAATAGTGAACAGTCAAAATACAAAATACCTGGAACGGTGCAGTTCGTTATATTGGATTCCGCAATGGTTTGGTATTTCACTTGTACCGTCAAAGGGAAATATAATAGTAGTAGTTATGTTTTTGTGCCCCCAAACACAGCACCTTTTTGATATTGCTTATTATCCTATTAAAAATCGACGTGGGACATAAAAGAGCCACTGTAGGTAATATAGAGATAGGTGAACAGTCACGTTCGCTCTTGTAAAGGCTCCATGGCGCGACGCGACACTATAGAACAATTTCTAAACGGAATTAGACCTACACGAATCACGTCGCGCTGTGGCGTCGTCCGGTCTGCAGACTGCATGACCTAAATAATCTATTTCTGAACCTGAATGTGGATAGTCTGATATTAATGTTAAGTATATCGGAGCGTGGGTTTAAAGCTTTATGACCGTTCATACTGCGCGGGCTGGCAACGTCGCATTTCAAGTGTTTTCTCGTGATGATCATATTAAGGGCGCTTTCCCATTTTTTCTTGAATTTGAGCGTTTGACTCGAGATTTGATGAGTGATTATGGGTTAGATATAGGCAAAAAATTAAAATAAAAATATTTCCGGGAAAATTTCATTATTTGTCTAGGGAGCGCTCAAAACTAATTTTTCAATTTATTTACATAAGTCAGTAAAAACCTTGTCTCGGCAAAGGATGTTTCGTAAAATGTTACTTTCGGGCATCTTTTGATGCTCTGTTACATGGAACATATAATAGTTTGCGCTGTTACCGCCATGCGCCGTTAAATTTACCTAAAACTAAATACTTCAAGTTGTAATAGCCCTCTTAAGCTTAAATCTTAAAAGCTGGGAACTCAACATGTACAGCAACAGTTTGCTGCCCTCCTTTCTAGCTCGGTTATTCTTCTTTGAATGTTGGAAAAGTTTGTGCTTAAATTAACGTGACCGCTTTGTGGTTTCGGTTAGAAGGGTCGGAACCAAAGTGACTGTGGGTTATCTTATTAGAAATTATCTTTATAAATTTCAACCCTTTGGTCCTACCTGCTTAAAATCTCGCACCTGGACTTGTGTGGACTTGAAGTGTCTTGGTTTACCTGGAAGTCTTTAATTGGACTCAGGTAGGCTGAAGTAAAGAAAACCTGTTCAGGTGGAGATTCACAGATGACTCTGCTCTGATGTGTAAATGTGGTGCTGCGTGTCCAGCGTCTCCTGTTGTCTGCGCTATTGAACGCGCCAATCTCGCATCCAAATCCTGGACGGACTCTGTATACATTTGCCATCGACATGCTAACAAGATGTTGCCACAACACCTCAAAACACGGCACCTGCTCTTTCTTGCAAGTACTTGCAGTGACCATTTCGCATAACTTTATTGCATAAAATTCAAAAGATGCCAATCGGGCATGTTTGCTGAAGCTGATACAGATAGCTTTCAAGATATTATGCGTAAAATAACAGCATCCCTGATGCAAAGGATTCGCGGGAACACCAACAGCATTTTAAGGGTGATAGTGAATAAGCCTGATTGCTCGTTCCTGGTGAACTGAAGCAGTATGCACAGCTGCAGGTCTACTGCAGCGGGAAACGGACATAGTAATTATAGGTTCATGAATATTTTTTTTAATTTGTATTTTTTTAATTTCAATAATAAATGTTTACAAACTAACACAACAGTTTTATAAGTGTTACTAACCACTATATGAATTATTTGTGTTCGATTTAAATAAATAATAATTGCCTAATACATATTTCTGGAGTTTTCGATCCGCCCATAAATAAATTATATATCCGAATCGACTTCAAGCAGTTTCTACAAGCAGACACAAAATGACTTCCTAGATAATGAAGTTTGATTTATTGGTTAACAATATTTTTAAACTAAGTATCTTTTCCAACACACGAACATATTTTCAAGTACATAACTAAGTATGCTCGGTTATTATGCTCGGTTGCTATAAACACAAACGGATCTTTTTGCTTACCAATTGCAATTGATGGCATTTTTTATTTCCAAACTGAGAAAATAAATAGTTTTGTAACCTATTTTTACTTGTGATGGCTACTTCCAAATAGCGCGGTCTTCTATGCAAAGGTATTAGGTATTTGCTTCATTATTGGCAAAGATACAAGAGTCTTAATTAGGTATAACCTACAACTATCCGTATATTATAGGAATTGGCCATTAGACTTATTTCTCAACCCCTAATTTTCCCTCTAACCCAAGAAAACAAAACAAACTTTCCCAAAGTTTAAAGAAAATAAAACAAAACGTCAAAAATAAAAAAAATGGATGTCGCACGGAAAGCTAATGGGAAATGATCAATAAATCTTCAAATAACTCCTATTACCCGTTAATACGATGCGAACAACAAAGATAAGTACATCAGCGAGATACGGAGCTCTGTAGAAGTTTCTCAGACTAAATATCTATCTTCGTTCCACCGTCTGGGATTACAATTATTAGAGAACTCGAGACGACATTAAATCGATAGTTAGCCCCTTTTCCGTGCACTAATGTCAAAGTTTAGCTTTGAGTTCATAACTTGTGTAGAAAGAATAAAAGTTTTATATTATTGCTAGTTTTTGCCAGGGCTTCGCCCGCGTGGACGTCTATGTATTATAAATAAAAACCTTCCTCTTGAATCATCACTAGAGATCGGATATTCGGATGCTATCACCTAAAGTTGAGATGTTGGCTAACATGGAATGCGCTTTTGTATCGAAAACGTCTTAATTTAGGTAAGTAATTTGTTTATTTTTTGTTTTAAATGGGGCGGTGACGTAATCGATTGGCCGGTCAACGGTATAATTAATTAAATTCGGTGGCCGGTCAAGCAGTTATGCAATCCAAGAATCCCGGGGTTTTTAATAAATATTACAAATAATTTATAAAGCCGCTTGCATACTTTCATAGCAAAAAAATATCTTTAGGTAAATATGCATCCGAATATCCGATCTCTGATCATCACTCACTCACATCCGTTGCGTAGTTTAAAAGATCTAAGCGTACAGACACGAAAAAGCGACGTTGTTTTATACTATGTAAAGATTAATATGAGAGTTTGTACGATGGTACAGGGAGTTCTTTGAAGAGACTCAGTTCTCTCTTCACAAAGACTGACAACGTTTGGTTGGGGGCGGAGACGATGATTTCCGCTTCCGGCCAAATGTTGCCAATCTGCCCTTTAATTAGCGGCCGTAATTTCCACCAAAACAGATGATGTAGGTAGAAAGCGGAAGTGCACACAAGTGTAGCACGAATAATTTAAGTAATAAGCACTTTTATTGTTGCACATTATTTGCTATTCACAAGGGGACTTATGCCATGTAATTAGGGATTTAACCGCGAGCTAAGTGCTAATGTAAACAAAGGGTTTACAAAATATGCCTGTTTGTATCAATTTGTAGTTCCGCTTACAAATTGGATCGACGTTATTATTTTAATACATACTGATGTTCTAATATCAATTTCATGATAAATGGGCACGTGATACGGAGGAATGAGGAAAATTTCGTGAGGATAGTATGAATTTCGATCGCTATAAGAGTAGGGGGAGACCAAAGAAGCGATAGATGGACTGTGTGAATGATGATATGGTTAGAAAGGGTGTGACTGCGGAGATGACGATTAATAGAGAAGTGAGGAAGAAAAAGACAAGTTGCAAAATAAATTGAAGACCTTATTTCAAAAACCTCCTTTGTCAATATCATGTTATGAGTTAGTTACGCCACGCAATTTAAAGCAAATTTCTCGTGACTTAATCTTATTTTCTCTCTCTGCAAGGAGCCTCCTCCAATTTCCAATGGCCGCGTCTCCGTCACCCACAACTCCTCAGTTTTTGGATTGTTGGCAGAGTACTCCTGTGCTGCAGGGTTCAGGCTGCAGGGAGCCAAGAGGATTGCCTGCCTCGCCAATGGCCTCTGGGATAAGCCAGCGCCCAACTGACAGCGAAAGTGACGTGGTGATAGGTTTAAAGGGTGTAAAAATGTTGGATGTTAGCCTTACTTCAGACGCAATTAAGCCTTTATGTGAGGGCACAAGAAATAAAGCAAATCTAATATTTAAGCCCAGATTTATTAACACATTTATCCATAACACACATATTATACATAATAATGTCTCACATTTTCTTAACTTAAATAATAACTTAATACATTTATCATCACATGAACAGTAACTTAATACGTTTATCATCACATGAACAATAACTTAATACATTTATCATCACATGAACAAGAATTTACTACATTTATCATCACATGAACAATAACTTAATACATTTGTCATAACATAACAGGTAACAAAGGGGTTTCTAATCGAACGGCTTTCAAACCTTTGAGTTTTAATCCGAAATGTCCGCGTCGCATTCTTCTTCCTCAGAAGAAGTGCAATCACTAGCAGAGTCTAGTTCGATGAGGACGAGATCTTCGTCTGTGGAAGAACTTATGTCGGCAGATCTTGCAGCGGCAGATTCTCCTGCGGCCCTTCCACTGCCTAGCTTAGGTGCTTCAGGTAGTTCTTCGTCATCATCGGACTCCATGTCCGAGTCATCGTCCGAGTCAATGTCCCCGTCGTTGTGCGCTTCGTCGTCATCATCGTCATCATCATCTGAGTCATCAAGGTGTTTCCATTCTATAGTTGACTTCACCAAATTATCTAATTCAGGGTCAGATCTTATAACATGCTGGATTTGGCGCTGGGTGATGCGGGAGATACCGTAATCCTTAGCAAGGTCCCCGCCCAATTTGACCACCTCCTGCGTTAGGTACTCTAACACAGCTGCCATATAGTACGCTGACGATTGGTCGGGTAACATTCCAGGTGGCAGGCAGTAATACATATCTGCATGTATCTGCTCCATAGGGAAGATAAGTTCATCCCGCTTGCGGCGCCGGCGCAGGCTGGGGGGTGTGCCGGGTAATTTGAACAATCCGCATTGACTGACGCCTGGCATCTTGAATGGCGATCAGTAACGGTGCACTAGGTTTTTTAGCGAAGAAAGACCTTCCTCTATAATGGAGGATGTCAGGTCAAATAATCGTGATGGTCCGGCGAGATCGGCGGTGGGACTGCTGCGTTCTCAAATCAAATCAGGCGCGTAGTTAGCGCGCAGGCGTCGTAGGGCAGGGGGACGCGCCCACCTCCCCCGACTCCTATCCTAGATGCAACCTAGCTTTCCATTGAATTAAAATTGATGTTTACTATTATTTAGTATACTTTAGACCGGAAAACATATCAGACTGATTTTTATTTCTAGTAGGTACGTTAGAAACGGAGAAAATTGGGACTTTTTTTTTGTCCCGTTCCTTACGAACTTAGTTACTCCTTATTGGTCGCTGTTCGTAGGTGGCTTAAATCGCCACTGAACAAGACGGAAATGTTTTTGGATGATTTTTATATCCATAACGTAAAGTTTCTTGCTTTTAAATTAGGTAGACATGTATGTAGTTACGCTCGCTCGCATGAAGCTATGCTATGCAGTTTTTCTCGTCTAATCAGAGATCACAACTTTACATGCCTTCAAGCAATTAGGTAGATACACGTTACAAAGTGCCATGAGATACCAATATTATTACGTTATCAAACTGAATAATAAAAGTTAGAAGAACTTTAGTGGAAAGAAACATGGTTTGTCCTATTTTTATTTTTAAAATGACTTCATTTTTCTTTATTTATTTAGAGACATTTAATCCCTTATCGTTACAAATCGACTAAACATTACACAACTTAAAATAATGTTTTACTACCTCTGCGTGCGATTGATACCAATGTTTGTCAATAGAATTGTTAGATGTACTTCTACAGTCCGACGTCGAGAGACTGCGTTCCTGGCACTGTGATAATTATATTTTAATATAAAGATCAAATTCGCAAAACACGTATAACACGTACATGTGAAACTGACGGATGGAGAGCGCATTCGACGAGTATGGGTCGCCATCGATTCCGGAGAAATAATAATTAATTCAATTCGTAATTGTATCAGTCGTAAAATGTTTTCTAATACATATTTTGTGTTTATCCTTAATTAAACGGTAAATCGTGAAAGCAGTAGTGACCAGCCTATATTGTTCCCACTGCTGGGACACAGGCCTCCTCTTTGTGAGAGGGAGTGGGCCGTAATATACCACGCGGGCCCATTGCGGGTTGGTAGATGTCACATGTCTTCGAATTTTTGGTTCTAGGACGGTTCGGTAACGGCTGCAACCTACGAGTTGTAGGTGGTTAGTTTGAACTCAGACACAGGTCCATCGAAGGTTAAAAAATATAGCTGTACGCTTGCCGCAGTTGGTTCGTGGATGATGGATGACCATCCATGACATATCGTGAATCGTCCGTGCCTCGGAAAGCTCGTACGTCCCGGTTGTTATTTGTCCATATTTGACTGTCGATACGGGTAGTCAGAAGCCTGAAAACCAGTCTTATCAAGGGGTATTACCCAGTTACTGAATTGTGGAGGTCAGATAGGCAGTCGCTCTATTTATAATACTGGAATTCAGCTGCATTCAGTTAGATTGGAAGCTGACCCCAACATAGTTGGGAAAAGGATAAGCTGATAAGTTTTTTTGTTAGAATTCAAATTAATCCAAGCGAACTTTGGTAAAATAAAGTAATTTTGTAGCATTCGATTTACGGAAGTACTTTGACAACTAGGTGTCCTTTTATTTTTGTATTTATTTGTTGTATAGGTGGATCGTTGGCCATTTAATTTAGTATCTAGTGTAAAAAGTTAGTTGTGAAATAATTGTGTATACGCATTTTAATTTTACTGAATGTACACACATAAAACGATTGATCTGGTAGATAAATAAATTAATAGGTACCAACACCGTTTCTGTTAACTTTTATGACATGTATTCATTTCGTGTATCAATCATCTTACATATTAGACACATTTTTAATAATAAAAGCTTACACAAAATACTCTTCAAGAGGGACAGCGATATCAACAATCATTGCACGACGCTCTTGTCGATCATTACTACAACATCAAGCTTAGTGGCTACAATAGTCCTGTCAGTGATGATAGATCAATCCCAGTACAATGTGGCGTGACCATTCTCGCAAACCGGGTCGTGCACCTGCAGTATGGTACTTCGGATTCCACAAGGTTGTCCTGCAAAGCAAGTTGCTACTGGATGATCCTAGATACTAGATTGTCTGTGCAAGTACTCGCCGTTAGCAAGACGAGAACAACCGGAAACAATATGTCGGATTGTTTCACCGGGCCGGTGGCATGCCCGACAGATGTCAACCGTAGCGTCCTTGACAATATATTTCCGATAATTATTCGTCCATGTATTTATTATTATGCCTTATTTTATGCCAAACTCTTTGTATCTGTACTATAATTTTCTCGACCGCTGAATACAAGAATACTATACACTGCAACATTTTAGTCATCTTACAAAGGTGGTACACTCAATGTATCCCTCATGAAATACCTCTAGGCGCAATTAAAACATTATTACCATTAAATAAGAAAACAGGTACAAAAAAAATGCTTTAGAATTATGAAACACCCTCCCTGTTAATAATGTTTACGTATGAAACGGTTGAAGATATCTACCTACCATTACATTCCATCATTAATTCTATCTCCATATCAGGGTATTTCAAGCTACGTCATGCGTCTTAGTGAATGATATTTTAAGATTTTTAATTATGCATATGTTCAAAAATATCTTTTTTATATAAATGATTAGTAGTTATTGGATTCATGAAGTGGGCTGCCGTTGTAAGACGACTAAAATGTCACGGTGTTTAAAGTATAAAATCAATGCTCGGTGCAAATGAAAATTTTATAAGAAAATGTATCTATTAAGTTCATCGAAGTTCATTCGGATTAGTGTAATTATTCGTCTTGAAAAACATCACCGCATTTATATCCGCTGTCGAGTAGCAGCTGATTTCAAAATCGACATCAAAATATTTTATTTCTATTTTATTTCTAAGCTAGGAACATGGTACCAATTGGTTGTTTCCTATGGAGAAGAGCCGGCAAGAAACTCCCCGGTTACTCTTTTTATTATCTTTTACAATAGTTTCAAATTACAATGTTACTAGGTACGGGAGGCCAGTATAGGCCTGTCAACAAGTACCAATAAAATACAAAATGGTCTACACATCTACAGTCTACAAGAGTTACAACGTTCTCACATTCAAAAAGTATGAAAGAATCTACATAATAAATAAATACTACGTCATATTTTTTTATGTGGGAATGACATGTTGTCGGTACACCTAGGAGGTAATCTGCTGCTTAACTGGATTTGACTGTGGTTACCTTAATAATTAAGACCTCCAGCCAGGGCTAAAAAAACTAAAAACTAAAGCGACTACACGCTAAGGACACCCCCTATGGGGTACGGACTCAGCTTAGGGCGTCACGAATGATTATTAGGTAATAAGACCCTAGATAGATAGATTCGTCCCTAGATAGGTTACTAAGGAGCAGTCGAATTTCCCATGATATCTAAATTCTTTGTCTATAGAATGTGAAAAAGTGTCATGTATATTCCATAAATAGATAGAATTTAAATGAGAACAAACAATGGAAGGACTAGCAGATGACATTGTAAAATGTTTTCTACAAACGAAAGCAATGCAAAGAGCAAAGAGCTGAGACAGCTTTCAAAGATTATTTTTCCAAGAACGGTTTTCGCGATAAGACCGCCCATTGTGAGACTATGGGCGGTCTTTGTCCTATGTTCAAAAATATCATTTATATTAGGTAGCATGTTCTCGCTGCTGGGACACAGGCTGAAAGGAAGAAAGGAGTTCTTCGAGAGGGTCTGGGCTGTAATCTAGTATGCGAGCCCAGTGCAAGTTGGTAGACTGCATAATGTTAATGATGTTAATTCGTATAGTGACCCATAACAAAGAGTTTTCTATCTATTTTTTACATCTTTATATACGGAGACCCCACCGTAAAGCACGTTAAACCTTTGGTCTCAGCTGTCATTTGCGGATCTTTTACAGTCGTTACAGGTCGTCAAAAGCCCGAAAGTCTGACCCCTAGTCTTATCAAGAGGTATCGTAGTTACCTAGTAACTAGGTTGTGGGGATCAGCAAGGCAGTCGCTCCATGTAAAATACTGGTATTCAGCCTCATCCGGCTAGACGAGAAGCCAACCCACACATAGTTTCAAAACGGCTTGGCAAATGATGACGACCCGTCGAAATTTCGCCTACACCGCGCTGATTTTGTCAGGGCCCTTAGTCTCTATGACCACTTAACGATTCCTTACTTCGAAACCACGTCAATTTCTTAGATCACACATGACATCTGCTAATAAATATCGACAAATTGTCTTGGAACATACAGAATATGACATTTCGGTTCCTTATCGTTACATTGGTTTTCACAATTTGGCGAGGAATCATTATAACCATACAGAATTGGGGCCCAGATCGAAGTGTACATTTAAGTTATATTTCATCTCTGTATCCCACTAAGTGCTACTTGTACATCTTGTAATCCTTTGTTATATTTGCTTAAACTTTCGTATCGTTCAAGTTTCTTCATCATAAGTTATTTTCTGTCTTACTCCTAATCTACTAACTTTGTTCTACACGTATCACAATCAAAGTTTCTGGCAAAAATAAATGAGTATTTCTTAACTTAGACAGGGTGATGTTGAAATCAAAACATATTCAGGGTTGCGTTTGCTTTCTTCGAGTAATTTCTGGAATATTCGTTAAACATGGGTAATGAAAGCTCATGTGCCTTAAATCATCAATTTTTTTTTTTTTAGTTCCGGGAAAAGGGTTGATATCTTCTATTTACGTATATTTCAAAACAGTCTTTGTTACAAATGATGTAAAAATTGCGAAGAAACTTCTTAATTCAGTTTCTATGCGAAATTACAGCACAGGTAGCGTATTTTACGGAAAAGGGAAAAAAATACTTAACAAACCCGCTTGTCTAAGACGTATGAAACGTAACTCTTCTCCAACCCCTTGACTGTTCTTTGAGGAGTGGCTTGAGAGGCGGCACGGCGTCCTCACCTTCCGCCTGACACAGGTCCTCACTGGAGACGTTTGTTTCAGGAGGTTCCTGTTTCGGATAAGGCGGGAAGAAACGCCCGGGTGTTTCCACTGCGAAGATCGCCCTGAGGAAACGGTGGAGCATACGGTGGAGGTCTGCCCGGTTTGGGTGGAGCACCTCCATGTCCTCGTGGAGGCGATCGGCGGCGGGATCTCTCGCGTCCGGCCCTGGTCCAGGCCATGGTACGGAGCGAGAGTGCATGGGTAGCCGTCACCTCCTTCTGCGAAGCAGTAATGCTACGAAGAGGGAGGCGGCGCACGTAAGGGAGAAGCAGTATATGCGCCCTCACGGCCTTAGTCGCCGCAGGAGACGCCCTGGGCGTCGGGAACCCCAGGCTGATTCCTAGCCACAGTAGGCGCGGGCTTGCGGATGGCGAGTAATGGTTAGCTCGCTGTCCGGTAAGGACAGGTGATCCACGCGCGCCTCAAAGAGATGTTAACTGGTGGGGTCCGTAAGGGCCCATGCCTGCCACGGGTGCGGGGTGTTTGAAAGAGATACCGCGGCCCCTGGCATACAGGCAACTGAGGGATCACGGGTGGGTTTTAGTGAGTAAGAGTGCGCCCTCCTGCTCCACCCAGAGCGGGAGAAGTTATTTGATGATATCCCAACCAAAAAAAAAACTCCTTGTCTGTTGAAGCCTCACTTGCTTGCTTAGAAGGATTTTAATTGGTGTTTTTCGTAATAATTTTGTCGTCTCGTATTACCATGACGTGCGGCCTCTCTCTGTGAGCTCCGGAGCGTTACTGACGTTTAACGTCGATGTCCACACAAGCTACTAGTTTTCCCGGCCTGTTGATTCCAGTTTATCGTAGCATTCCCTTTCAGCTGGTGCTACAAGGCTCGTGTCAGTGACTTTTTCATACATTTGTTTGAGATTATCTCCTTCATGTCTTACATAATCTTCATCGAGATTGTTTTGCGCCGTTGTGTTGCTTTAGGGAAAAAAGACAAAACAAAATCAAGCCCGCTTTTCTAAGCCATTTGCTTTAAACGTGACCTTTTTTCAACCCCTGACTGTTTCTGTCTCATTGCGTTTGCTTTCTTCAAGTAATTTCAGTTTTTACGCAAACTCACAGCAACATTGGTGTTATTCGTATTTTACTGAAAAGGGCAAAAAAATACTTAACAAACCCGCTTTTCTAAGACATTTGTATGAAACGTAACTCTTCTTCAACCCCTTGACTGTTGCAGCTTCACTGGGTTGCTTTATTGGTGTTTTCCGTAATAGTTTGGTCGTCTCATGTTAGCGTGAAGTACGTCCTTCCTCTGTAAGCTCCAGAGCGTTACTGACATTTAACGTTGATAAGTCCCATTCCCGGCGCCACAGAAGACCACAGAAGTTACTAGTTTTCCCGGGCTGTTGATTTCAGTCTTTCGTAGCATTCCCTTTCAGCTGGTTCACGCGAGTCATGTCACTTTTCGTTTATTGATTTTTTCAAGATATTCTATAGATTATAATAATATTTTTCGTAATAGTTTGTTGGTCTTGTGTTAGCGTGACGTACGTCCTCTCTCTGTGAGTTCTAGAGCGTTACTGACTGTTACTGACGTTCTACATCGTTCTACATCGATACTCCCGGCGTCGGCCAGAGACGAAAGTACCGAGTCACAACGGAACTACCGCGTGACCACATACTCGTAAGCTACAAGTTTTCCAGGCCTGATGATTTCAATTTATCGTAGCATTTCCTTCAGCTGTTGCTACAAGGGTCGTGTCAGTGACCTTTACGTTAATTTTTTACAGATTATCTCCCTCATGTTAATAAATTATCTTGATTGGCGTTGGCCACAGGTAGCGTACTATACAGAAAAACGACGAAAACACTATAAAAGGCGCATTTCTAAGACATTCGCATAAAACATAACCTTTTTCGACCCCTTGACTGTTGCTGCCTCACTGGCTTGCTTAGAGGCGTTTTTATTGGTGTTTCCCGTAATAGTTTGTTAGTCTCGTGTTAGTGTGACGTACGTCCTCCCTCTGTGGGTTCCAGAGCATTACTGACGTTTAACGTCGATGCGCCCACTCCCAAGTTCAGCCACAGAAGCTACAAGTTGTCCCGGCCTGTTTGTGCCCGTAGGCTTGTGTCTGTGAGTTTTGCATTCATTCGTTAATTCAGGATTATCTCTTTCATGTCTTGATCAATATTTTTCTGTAAAAGTTTGTTGGTTTCGTGCGTTAGCGTGACGAACGTCCTCTCACTATGAGCTTTAGAGCGTTAATGTGTTCAGGATATTGATGGGGTTGCCCTGCTTCTGTAGTGCGTCAGGGATGTTTGCTGATGCTCGAATCAGACACTAAATATCAAAAATAATGAGTAACAAAATACGAGGGCTTCGTGGCGAGTAATGTCAACCACACGTGTCGATCGGTTAAGCTACGCTTGCCGCGGTTGGTCCGTGGATGGGTGACCATGTTTACATACCGAGACCCCTCCGTGCCTGAAAACACGTTCAACCGTTGATCTTGGTTGGGTACCGTGTTACCCAGTAACTGGGTTTTGGAAGGCAGATAAGCAGTCACTCCATGTAAAATACTGGTATTTAGCTGCAACCGGTTTGACTGGAAGACGACCCTCACAGCTTAGTAGTCAACTCACATGAATTAACTCGCCCGAATCGGGCGAATCGTCACTTTTAAATAAGAATATTTTCTTTAGGCGATACGCACAAAAATTTAATTTATTTGTAGGTGAATCGACAATTCAAAAAAAATCGTAATTAGCAAATGGCACGTTTTCTTTTATATGAAAATGAAATACAAACAGTAGCATAATAAGAGATATACATAAATTATATTAAATATTACATTTTAACAATTACGCTACCCACTACGTTCTTCACAGAACCACAGATTACAACTTTAAGTTTTTAAAACTAGCTAGTAACACAGATACAGTACCTATACAACAGTCATGGTCATAGAACTCATATCTGGATTTTTAAATATATAAAAAAAATACAAGAAAAAGTAAAAGTTAATTTGTGTGCATATCTATACTCCATTTACAATAGCATTAGACAGAAGTTAAAAAAGGTTCTTTTTAATGTACACTTCGTAACAAAATTATATTAAAGGTGTTGCAGTTACGATTTATGCCAAAAAAATTAAAGTGTCAATGCTAAAAACCTAAAAGAAGCAGGAGTGAAAAACACCGAGTAACTAAATTAGTTTATGACGACGAAGTTTTACCAAACGTATTGTGGGTCGTAAGTTGTTATTTAAAATAAAAACCATAATTAGATTTCAATCATCATGTGATTGTTTGTTTCATTCATTCGTTTTGTTGTAGGTTTGTAATGTGTGATGAAGATGTTATTGTAAATAGAACATTATCTAAAATAAACATTACTTTTACTTCGTTTATCTCAGTATTTAGTACTGTCTTAAATCTACCTAAAAAAGTTAGAACTTAACTTTGAAATAAAATGTTTTGCACTCCTGCTTCTACGAGCCTCTTTTTTCTAAAGCTATAACAAATGGGGTATAGATTATTAAATTTATAAGATAAAATAATTACAGATTACGGCCCACTCCCTCTCACGGCGAAGAGCCCTTTGTCCCAGCATTGGGAACGTTATAGGCTGAGTATGTACCATTTTTAAAAGCAAATAAATATATTACATTCTATTCATATGTAAAATTCAGTAAGTCAGAACTTATGAGAATTCTTTTATAAAGATTTAGCTGTCCATTTGAGCCTTTCACTGTCGATAGAAAAGAATATGTAATGAGAAGTGTAACACCTACCTATTTAGAGTTATTTTTAACAAGTCGTTCCTGCTTTCCACGAGTGTAATGATGGCGCCACTTTAAAAAATCGAGATTTCTGTGCTAATTCTAAGTTAAATATTAATGTATCACTACATATTATAAAACAAAGTCCTCCACCGCGTATGTCTGTCTGTTTGCGATAGACTCAAAAAATACTGAACGAATTTTGAAGCGGTTTACACCAATAAACAGAGTGATACATAAGGAAGGCTTAGGTGTATAATTTGTTAAGTTCTTGACTTTCCCAGTTCTTGATTCGGGAACATGTGTGTATTACAGTTATTACATCAAGATTTAAAAATAAAAATCTAATTTATCATAAAAACTTAGCGCTTCGATGCTGTGTCTAGTAGTAGAAAATCATTCTTGAACGCGACCACGACAACGCCTAGCGCCATCTAGTTTTGAAAAGTAAAGTTATTTGTGAAAACCTTATTTACCTTATTTTTCCCGGTTTTCCGACTTGTCCTTTATTCTTTTCGCAAAATCGTTTGCTATCGCAACACTACTACATATGTACTTTTAGTATGGTTTTGGTATTGTATGGTCGTGGTGTTATTTTGGTTCGCAATACAAGATGACAGCAATGTCAACGAGGAATTCTACGCCTAAGTGTCCTTTTGGTTTTTTTTGCATAGTTAGTTATTTAATTTAGTGTCTAGTGTAAACAGTGTCAAATAATGTCAAATAATGTTAAAGTTAAGTCATTGGCTAGGATTAAAAAGGAGGAGGAGAATAGCAGAGTTTCTCAAGTCAACATGTATATTTTTTTGTGTAATACCATGCGTAACTTTTTACTGCGTATTCCGATTGTGATAATTCCTTTTTTATTCTGAAGGGTTGAACTTTGAAGTTGTTCCCATTTAAAAACAAAATCCACCCGTAAGAGTTGAAAGAAATGTCCCAAAAAAATCTTTATAATTGTGTTTGAAACATTAGGTACACTTTATTGTAGATTCCTAATAATTTTCTTTTTCCACGTACTAATGACAAACGCTAGGGTTTGCTAGGAAAACGGCTCCGTCTTATAATATGGGCATTTATGAAAATCTATTATTTTGACCAGTTTTTGACATTTGGCTTTATTTGGACAGGCGTTGTTATGTGACCGTTGTCCACCTACTTGGGAAACCCAAGTTTAACCGAGGCTTAAAGCGTAACATTTTTCTTTTGGTTTTCACGACCGGTAAATGATAAATTATTTTATTTCTGTAAGTAGTTTTTGTTTTTACAAACACTTTAACACGTCAATCATATTTTTTAAACCAGATATCGATGGCGTTTCCTATCTGACTAATCTGAAAAGAAAGGCAGAAACAAACTAAAAGGTCGCAGTTCAAAGTGGTCAATCCGAACTTATAGAAAACCAGTCCTGTATAATTTTAAAGAAATTAAGGTGGGTACTACTAATCAGATTCCCGTTCAATAAAATAATTAAATTCATGATAAAATAGTTATTGTTTGTAACAAATTTTATGAATTTGTTCAAAATACTTGATCAATCTGATTTCTTCGGTACGAGAAAAACATAATGTAGGTGAAAGAAAAACTAGTATAGAAAAATATTATTTGCTCATTGTTGATTTTTTTAAAGAAAATTTACATCCGACGGCTAGTGAAATTTTGTGTGAAAACTGAATTGTTTTGGTTAAGTACTTAATTTAAGTAGTCGGAACTTAGAGATTCAAGAGTCAGATAAAGTGTTTCAATATAATTATATTATATATAATTATATTTAATTGTATTATATTTGTTATTTTTATTTTATTATTTTTGTTCAATTGAACAAAAAAATATTCAAGAGAAATTAAAAACAAATTCTGTCACTAATTGTGTTTGAAAATCCTATCGGAAAATGTATTTAATTTCACGCAGAGGTATTTTGTGATTATTTGGATAAATCGGAAAAGTTAAATCGATCATTTCAATATTATTCGTCGATTAAAATTTCAAAACACTTATAAAACGAAAAATTATAAACGTAACTTTAATAAAAACTTCTCGGCTGGACTAAATATAAGCTTTAATCAAATTATTAGGTGGTACATAACATATTTTACACGTATTTAACTATACATTTTAGTGGAAAACTGAACATTTATGTATGTCAGTTTACAGACGGGCATTTCTTGCCTGAAAAGTATACAATCCTGTCGCTTGGATTATTTTAGACAGACAATATAAAAATTATTGCAGAATATAATTAAATTAACTTTTTATCAACGTTTTTCAATTCCCGACGGGAAGCTGAAAATACAAAATAGTTCAAAAAAAATCAGGTATTTTCACTTAAAGTTTATGTTGTTATATTTTTAGTATGAATTTAGTGCGATATAGTGGTCACCAATGTTAATTTCATGAATTTTCTCTGACCGACCAGCGCAGGAAATTTCAAAAGTTTTCGAATAGATTTTTATTCATTCCCATCGCAATACATTAGCTCTTGATAAGAATAGGAGATTTCTTTACAAAAACAAAAAATAATCTTTTGACAAATTAAGACAAAGAAAAATCTACTTATGTTCGTAAGGTTTAATTTCGAACCAAACCCATATCCCCTACACCCCCCAAACCTTATATAACCCTATTGATTAATGGGCGTGGATAAACTTAGGAGGGGATATCGCAGCACTAGTGGGGATACAGTGGGTGCCAAAGACGCAGGTAATAAATGAGCATCTGACAAACTTAGACTTTACCAGAAAATTTTATTGTTTTCTTACTAGCGGTGAATAAGTATATTATAGGGTATAATTTGATGATAGATGATTAACTAGCTTTGAAATAATCAATTAAGAATAATATAATTAATTACAGTTCTATAATTTAATATCAGATGAAACCACAAAACCACGCTGATTCAATTTCATCCACTGCTCTGTTTATTTTACAACGAAAATAATTTTAAAATTTATTTAAATAGAAAAATTTGCAGTTTCCCAATTATTTATTTTTACCGTGGCAGTAGGTGCCGGCCGACCCATTCCACAGCGTCCGACCCTTCGATTGCGTCTGTGTGTTTATTACTACCACCCCTCTGACTATAAAAAGAGGTCCCGCCGGGTTCGGGACCCGCATTCTGATTCCTCGTGCCCCCAGAAGACTTCGAACTAGCGACAAGAGTAGTACACTCAGTCCAGTATAGCCTGTTCCCCGTGGCTGGAGGCCACACCCGTTTTCTAAGTGTTAAATTCCCTAAAATTAAAGTAAAAAAACTTCTTTCTAAATTTAAACTGCGCTTCTAAACTAAAAAAAAAACCCGCGTTTCTTTCGTGTGAAAATGTGGCTGCTTGACTGGTGACAATTTTGGTGAGTAAAATGATTTAATATTTTTTCCATTTGCTTTTTTCTCGATTTTTCGTTATATTTTTGTTTAAATTTTGACTTATTATTTGTAGGGATTTCGACTTTGATTTATTATTTTTAGCTTAAATTCATTGAAGTGTTCTGTTCTGTTTTCGGGTGCACTTTATTACAGATGTCTGTTAAAATGCCAGTAAATTCTTCTAACTGGTAAAGTTCGCAAAAAATAAATTATTAGGGACTTTTCCACAAAAAATACCAACTACCTTATTTTTGTTTAAATTTCAGACTTATTGTTTGTGGGAATTTCTAGTTTGAATTTTTTATTTCTGGGTTAGATTCGTTTTATATGTTCTGTTTAATTTTGGAATAGGATTTTCCTTTTATTTGTTTAAGTTCCGATTTATCTCTATGGATAGGGAATTTAATATGTTTTGTGGAAAACGACGTGTCCTGTTCCAGTTTCGACATCTACACTTAGAAATAGAACGTTTTACAGGTTTTACAGATGCAGAAATTTCTCCGACACACAAAGAACTTTGCGTCTTGTCGATAAATGATTTTTATTTTAAATCTTATTACAATCTAGGACTTACATAGATGCAAAAACAAACCAACAGTCGAATCCGAATTAAATTAAAGAGTTCTTGGTTTTTTTCTAGACTCCGATTTATGAAAATATTACAATTAATTAACGTGTTCTCGATAAAATTATTTAAAATCGGAATTAAATGAGGGACATAGCATGAAATAGTTAACACCAGTATATTTGTCTGTAAAAATTCCAGTAAATTCTACTAACTGGCAAAGTCCGCAAAAAAATAATAATCGGGACTTTTCCAAAAAAAAGCTACAGAAGATCTTAACATCTCCTCTAAATATGTGATAAATCTGAAATAACTCAAAGAAAATATTTTCTGAATCTCAATCTATTACCTACACGATTTTGTCTGTAGGCACATAAATAAATACTACTAAGAAAAGAAATATTTTATACTAACAACATATCAACACTTTAAAAATGCCAGGAAATTAAAGTAACAGGAAAACTCCGAAAAATAATTAAAATATCTGGACTTTTTCCTGATAATGATTAATAAAACTTCAAAGTACCTGTCATTTTTGGATTAATGATTTTAGATTTGAAATAAATCAGGGACTTATCTAAGGCGAAACAGACAATATTTACGACAAGAGTGCCTGTAGGGACAAAGAAATTGAATGTAATAAGATGCGGTAACTTTTTCTTAAGCTTGCGCTAAAAAAAATCTTCCTATTTCTTCTCGAGAGTGTTTTCAGATTTTACTTGCGGACATACCATATTTTGCCGACGGCGGCGCGGCGCACAGCGAATATTTCTAGGTGTTATGTTTTTCAGGACTATTATTCCGATCGACTTTTCGTAGAACTAGTACGATACGATATGTACTAAACATATTAAATTCGGGACTTTTTCTAACTCACAATTTGCTCAACTAGACAAAACTTCCCTTTTTTTTCTTAAAGTTATACATTTCAATATAAATTAAATCAGAGGCGTAGGAACCAATTATCAGATTCGCAATTTATTACACGACTTGACTTGTCTGTAGCAACGGACAAGTCAGTTGTAATGAACTCTGCTTAATTAGTATTGAGCTCGCGTAAAAAAAAATGCAATCCTAAGACATATCGCGAATCCTATTAAATACTCTTTTGAGTTATTTAACCAGAGGCTTAACGCGAACGAACGAATTTACAGACTCGCAATAATGAACTCCGCTAAATTATTAAGCTCAATTTGTTAGAAAGCTTAAAACAAAATAATATCTCATCACTGAACTAGATAAAATACTTATGGTACCTACGTACGAATTTCACAGGATTTTTTAATTTGTTTGCACTGCTGATTTTTATTTGTTTACCATTTTTGTTTTGCCTGGCTCTTTTTAGACTGCAACTTTTTTGTGCCTTTTATTTTGATTAGCTCTTCTAATACTGCATTTTTCGTTTTTGTTGCGCACTTTAACTTTTACATTTTGGTATTTGGGTACAAATGCCGGATTTCGCCAAGTGTAACTAGTGTACTAGGTTAGGTCGATAATTCCGGAGTTTGCGCTAAATGATATGCTTATTGTTAGAAGGTCCTGGGTTCGATTCCTGAGTGTTCTAAAGTGGTATTAGGTTATTTGGTTGAGAATAACCATTTTCCCCGTAGTAATAGGTTCGACCGATTACACGGAAATTACTGTATTTCTCTCATTCAATTTTGACTTTATGCACTTGGGTCAATCAATAATGAACCCTGTCCCTTGGGTCAGTCATGACGTGTACCTCTGTCTCTTGGGTCAGTCAAGGACAAGCCTCTGGTCCATTAATTTAATTTGATTTGCGCATGCACTTACGTGCACTCTCGGTCAGCCTTGTCGGCGCATCTGTCTCATTCATGCACTTGGGTCAGTCAATAATGACCCCTGTCCCTTTGGTCAGTCAATACCGACCCCTGTCCTTTGGGTCAGTCAAGGATAAGTCTCTGGCTCATTCATTGTAATTTATTTGCGTATGCACTTACATGCACTCTCAGTCAGCTTTGTCTGCGCATCTGTCTCATTCATTCAATTTAAAGTCGACTTGCGGATGCACTTAGCCCGGTCTGATTATGTTTCTCATTCATTACATTTGAAGTTTACTTGTGCATGTACTTACATGCCCACTCGGTTAGCCTGATCTGAGCATCTGTTTCACTAATTTAATTCAAATTTGACTTGTGCATGTGTACATGCACCCTTGGATCAGATTTGATTGAGAAGCTGGCTCATTTATTTAAATTTGACTTTACTTGTGCAATTGCAACCGAACATGCGCTCTTCGATCTTGGCTCATTCCCGACTTAGTATCCTATCTTATTCATTGAACATTGAGTCAACTTGTGCATACACTTGAGTCAGTTTTGGCGTAGGTAAGCCACACTTGGTAAGTCAGTGTCTCCTTTACTTAGTTAAGTCATGGCTTGACTTTACTTAGGTTCTTTCTGATCTAGCTTTCTTTCGCCTTTTATTTTTTTCTAACTTTTCCTTTGCTTTCTTAATTGATTGCATGTTTATTTTTATTTTTTATTCTTATAACTTTAGGTACTGATGAGCACAAGGGATTTTTTTCTCATGTTTAGTAAGTTTAAATATTTTTTTTGGCAACTAATCTAATCAAATACCAAAGGTAACTTAATTGACAATTAATCAAGGTACATGCAGGAACATGTTGATAGATTTTAACTTAACGTATCAGATAGGTGATATAAATGTGTCTCGCATGGATCCACGTTATATAGGTAGCATAAATAAGAAGTTAAGTCGACGTTCACACGTACGTAAAAATATCGCGCCGGGATTTTCTATACAGCCTAACAGTACTCGTTATTCAAGACACACGGGCTCTTCAACATAAGTACTGATCTGCATTGATTAAGAAGGACACGCAAGTGACTGCGAACTGCATTGTATAAGACGGATGTACAAGACGTGTATCTGGGGATGCAGACATCGTATTCAAAAGCACTTGAATCAATTGGTTAGACACAGTCCAGTCACCTCAGTAATCGATGCTACCTACCTACTGCGCAGTTGAGTCTTCCTCCGATGAGATGATTGAAAGCAATTAATGAATAAAATGCACCGATCCCAGCGTGGTTTGACCAGACCCCATTAATCGAATGAACCCCAAGATTTACACTAGCCCCTGGGTCCTCATGTTTCATGGTGCTACAGAGGCCATAGCATATCAAGAAGTAGACCGGGGGGCTCTGTAATGGTCAGGTAGACGTGCCCTTAGGATAGGAAAGGATTGCGAGCCTACCGGATATGCATCCTTGAGTAAGCATTGGACTAGTGGAGAGACGGTTGGTAATTGGATAAAGCTGAAACGAAAACTTCCAAGAATTTTGGCTGAGCCTACTTACTCACTTACTTTACTTAGTAAGCTAAAATTCATAGAATTTTTCGTTTCAGCTTTATCCAATTTAAAGAAAAGTTAGTAAGTAGGTGTGTGCAAGTAAGTATAAAAGTATAGTTTACGGAAAACTACACCTTCACTAGTTATTATGTTAGGTATTCTTCTAATATTATAATCATACCCGATCTTTGTTGCGACACTTCTTCTTCCCAGGAAGTGGTGAAGGGCGGGCGTTTTGGGGGACAGTCTTATGTAATTTTGACGTTCAAAAAGACTCAGCCTAGTTTGAATAATTTAATTTGATTTGATTTTAATCCTTATTTCACGATAACAAAAAAATCAAGCTCTTTCAATGCTGGTGACGTCACGGTATCGTTACAAATCCAGGTGACTACGCAATGTTTAAATTATTCGCTTGGTTAACTTATTACGAGATAATCATCAATCTTTGAGCTGCCTAAAATAGGTTTGAGCTACACAATGACTAATACATACATGTTGAGACAGGTCAGCTCAAAGCTTCAATATCTCTTTCTTCAAAAGGCCCATCCAGACATGGCCCTGTATTTTTAGACCACTGTGATCAGACACAGTATCCTACTATCTAAACATATTATAAAACAAAGTCCCCCACCGCGTCTGTCTGTCTGTCAGCTATAAACTCAAAAAATATTGAACGGATTTTTATGTGGTTTTCACCAATAGTGATTCATGAGGAAGGTTTGGTGTATAATTTGTTAAGGTTTTATGTAAATTGGTTAACGCGGGCGAAGCCGCTGGCAAACGCTAGTTAACAATAAAATTGAAGTCAGTCAAATCAAATCAAATCATCAACATAGGTAGTATATACAGTTCTTAAATTAAAGCCATAGGTCGCTATGCTATGCCAAGAGGCGTACATATATGGTTGCATGCGAAATAAAATAATGAACTCAAAGGGTGTACTAGGTTTTGAATGCGGCTTCGTCCGCGTGCTGGTCGGAAATTATCCCCCATGGAATGTACTACCGGGATAAAAAGTATCCTATGTGTTAATCCAGGTTATAAACTACTTATCTGTTTGCCAAATTTCTTTCAAATCTCTTCAGCCATTTTTTCGTGATTAAGTAACAAACATACAAACATTCACATTTATAATATTAGTAGGATAGTATGCTAATAGGGCAGAAGATTTGTCTGGATGGATTTGCCAACAGACCTCCACGAATCTACAACGTGTAACATAATTAACGCAAGACCTCATACACTCCAATTAGAGTATTGAGTTTGCGCTTTCTGACGTTTCATAAGTGCCCATACAGGCTTATGTGAAATAAAATATTTTGATTTTGATTTTGGGAAGTATAAAACAATGACCAATTTTTTTTTTAAACTAACTGTTAAGAAGAAAATCGTGTGGACCTAGCATTACTTAATGCATTTAAAATTGAGTCTTATTGCCTTGAAATAAGATAGAAAGTTCTTTGGCTCAATCGGCTGTAGTTATGGCAAAATACATCATTTATGAAACAAACATTCACATAAAAAAATTACTGAAATCGTTTCAGAAGTAAAATATGAGCAACCTACTTTCATGAGTTGCGTGATGAATAAAGATTTATTATTTATTGAAGTTAAACGTCAAATAGCAGAATCATAAGGCCAGTAGCAACAGTATAGTACAGATGCCACGGCACCGCTCGCTACGCTCGCTCGGCTCGCGCGCAGTTGGTCGCTATTCTAACCTATTCGGTCGATAAGCAGTATGGTGCAGTTCACAATTTATCGACAGTTTATTATCTCGCGAGATAGATTGTAAACTAACGGTGTTCACAATCAAACGGTGACAAACACACCATACCCTTGTTACGGATGCATTCGTCCATCCATACTAAACTGTTTCTTTCTGGCCAGTTGGTTTTCAAAAGGCGTACCTATTTAAATTCAATACAACTCTAAGGAATTTCACGGCCATGTTGAGCCAGTTTTTTTTTTAAATACTGAATGTAATACTCTCGTCTTTTGTGTCCATTCCCTATTAATGCCGTTAGCTGTTCTTTATATCATATCAAATAAAAATCCGGCTTTAAATAGCAGCTGTGTCCTAAAACCAGTCAACTATATAAATATAAGTGGATATGTAAAGGAGATCAATACAAGTCCGAAGTCTTTGTTACTTTTTGAAAAGATAATCTTTGTGACCTGAGACTTACGGATAAAATCAAAAGGGTGAAGGATATTTAAGTTCATGTTTATTTTGCAATCATACATTGTACTCTTGCGCATAATATATTGTATCTAATTCGCGACGTGAGGCTTGTGGCTAAGTAATAACAGCCGCACGGATCGATCGTTCAGCGACCGGCTGCGTGCTTGGTGCGTGGATGGGTGACCATATTACATACAAACATCGTTCCGTGCTTCGGGAAGCACGCTAAGCGGTTAGTTATTCGTGGATCTTTTACAATAGTTACGGGGCATCAGCAACCCTAAAGTCTGACAACCTGTCTTACCAAGGGGTTTCGTATTACCCAGTTACTGGGTTGTAGAGGTCAGATAGGCTACAAAGGCCAGGCTGATGATGATGATATTATGATAACTAAGTCGACAATCGAACGGACGTAAAAATTTGGATTTTACCGCGCACTGGATTTTCAAATCTTTGTGATGAACCTAGCATTGAGAATCCAACAGAGTGCATCCGCGCGCCTTGAAAAAACACACTGCTCGATTTTCAACTCTCGGCGTGCGTTGAAGATCTAAAACACACTGCTCGATTTTCAACTCTCGGCGTGCGTTGAAGATCTAAAACAAGCCTTTCTAGAAAACGCTCAAAAAGGTGGTTTTTTAAACCAGTGTATCTCTTTAAGCGTAAATAATTTTGAAAGCAAAAAAATATATGATAATTTCATGTCTTTTTTGCATAGAGTGATGGAACTCAAAACATAATTAAACATACCTTAATGCATCAAAAAATCATCAAAGTGACCTCTTAATTATCTTTAAAACCCTTCAATAACAGTAATAATTATAATTAAAAATATATCTTAAAATTCTAAATGCCAAACTGCACCCAGTGATTGATTATTTATTATTAAATAGTTAATGTCTAATTTTATATGACTTTATTTCCATATTTACGACAATGCTTGCTTTTTATTATTCGAATTTACTACAACAGATTTTAACTCGTGTCGGATTGCAATAAGAACTATTATCGCTCATAACGACAATATTTAAAGTTACAATGGCCTGAAGTCAATTCTAGCCCTGGGACCTTCCTGACAGTTCAATCTCTCGTCATAATAATCAAGATCAAGAATCAGCCTATAATGTTCCCACTGCTGGGACCCAGGGCTCCTCTCGGTGAGAGGAGTGGACCGTGATCCACCACGCGAGCCCAGTACGGCTTTGTAGATGTCACACGCCTTCGAAGTTTTGGTTCAAGGTCTCCTCGCGATGTTTTCATCAACCGTTTTGAGAGCAGAGTGATGTCATTTTCTCAAGATAAACCGCCGGTTCCAACCTACGACCTGCAACTTGTAAGTCACGGCCGTTACCTCTGTGCCACCACTGCTCTCGAGATTATTTAGTGTTTTGTTACCGTAATGTTAATTTGAAGGAGTAACTTTAAGTTTCAAAAATTATTCTTTTTTCCAGCTATAGAATGTTTCACCCCAGTGCCGCCAATATTGGTCAAACTGACGGCGCGGCGCGGCGGCGGTGGCGGCGCGCTGCGACCGCAGCCTCGCTCCGAGGAAGAAATGCTGTTACTCTTCCTGTTCTTCACCATAACCACTTCACGTCTAGGGGTAAGTCCTAAGTTTAAGACGATTTATCATTTCGCGTTTCACTTATTTTAATTTGGTATCTCAGATAATTATCAAGTTTTGGAACACAAACTCAATATCATGCAAGACAAAGTTCAAATTCCATTGCAACTAAATATTTTAAAACGGTCTATCAAAAATCAACTTGAAAATTAGAATTTGGTTTAGTATTTTAACAAGTGAACCTTAAAAACTAGTTATTTGAGCCTCAGCAGGTAAGCCTGTGTTAGATTCCATAACTTAAATAAGAATCATATGAACTTTTAACACTTATTGTTAAAGTAGATAATTGATCAAGCGCGATTCATAATTATTATCTGAGATTGCGCATTCAAATATTGACCGATAGTAGGCCCTGTTTTTTTTTGAGACTTCCTCTTTCCGTACTTTTAATTTTAAGCCCACAGCATACTCGGAACACCCGATGCTATCTCAACTGTCCGTCACTTACAATAATAGACGATTTGTCTTATCATTTCAATTTATTTAGTAGCTAATTATCACATACTTCAACACTCGATGCCGAAAACAAACCATAGCTTACAAAGATGAAATGTTCCCTCATCTTGCATACAGTGTTAGTTAGATATATAAAAAAGAGGCAAATACCTTCGTATATATTAACATTTCAATTTATTTACTTAGTAGCTAATAATCACATACTGCAACAGTCGATTCCGAAAACAAACCATAGCTTACAAAGATGAAATGTTCCCTCATCTTGCATACAGTGTTAGTTAGATATATAAAAAGAGGCAAATACCTTCGTATATATTAACATTTCAATTTATTTACTTAGTAGCTAATAATCACATACTGCAACAGTCGATTCCGAAAACAAACCATAGCTTACAAAGATGAAATGTTCCCTCATCTTGCATACAGTGTTAGTTAGATATATAAAAAAGAGGCAAATACCTTCGTATATATTAACATTTCAATTTATTTACTTAGTAGCTAATAATCACATACTGCAACAGTCGATTCCGAAAACAAACCATAGCTTACAAAGATGAAATGTTCCCTCATCTTGCATACAGTGTTAGTTAGATATATAAAAAAGAGGCAAATACCTTCGTATATATTAACATTTCAATTTATTTACTTAGTAGCTAATAATCACATACTGCAACAGTCGATTCCGAAAACAAACCATAGCTTATAGAGATCAAGTGTTCCCTCATCTTGCAAATAGTGTTAGTTAGATATATTACAAATAAAAAGCAAACAAAAAAGTGGCAATTGCCTTCGTACATAATTCTTTATCGTCGCTTATGAGGAATACACATAATAAATATTATACATAATATAAAATGTGTCCGGTGGTCGGTTGTATACTTACAACAATTAAAGTTACTACATTAGACACAAAGATATTACATTAGATTAATTAAAGTATATATTTCCGATTTTCACACAATAATAAAATTAAAGAAAAACAATAAAAAAATACAAAACATAGCTTTTTTTTTTAACATGGGTATTTTTTTCAACTACTTACTTAAATTTAAAAAAAAAAACATAAAAGTCGGTTAATTCAGACGATTTAGGTAAATGTCCATATTTTCTTAGTATTACATTATCTTGAAAACTACGGTAGTTGTGAGGAAATCCATTATATGGAACAAAAAAATCTTAAGGGCGCTTTCTCATTTTTTCTTGAATTTAAGCGTTTGACTCGAGATTTGATGAGTGATTATGGTTTAGATATAGGGAAAAAAATTAAATAAAAATATGTCTGGGAAAATTTCATTATTTGTCTAGGGAGCGCTCTAAACAAATTTTTCAATTTGTTTACATAAGTCAGTAAAAACCTTGTCTCGGCAAAGGATGTTTCGTAAAATGTTACTTTCGGGCATCTTTTGATGCTCTGTTACATGGAACATATAGTAGTCTAGTAATTTATAAAAATGTCTGTGGCAGGACTCTAGCTTGTTATTTGGAATGCTCAAATTAATTTTTTATGTTGCATACAATAATACACCAAAAATAATTCCGTAAAACGGAGAATTAATGAAAATTTTTCGTCTGAAATCATATTTTTTTATCTAAGTATGTTAAATCGAAATTCAAACAAAAAGTATTTAATAACTAAGGTTATTAAGTCAATTTGGTTGAAAAAAAGAAACAGTCTATTTAAAAGTAAAATAATATTTTTAAACAATTTTTGAATGCAACGCTATGAATCAGTAATAAATCTCGGGACGCGCGGGCTTTAGCTATAAGTCCGCGCTGGTTTGTTCCTGGGCGTCCGAATCATAATGGTTAGCATATCTGAGTAGCATACTTCACTATACACGCCCGCACGATCAGCTACCACGCGCAGTTAAATTTACCTAAAACTAAATACTTCAATTTGTAATAGCCCTCTTAATAATTATTAGAAAATGAATTTAAATTAAATTATTATAATAATTATAAAATAATTAGAAATAACTAGTTGTAAAATATAATAAAACTCTACATATTCTTGATTCCACAATGGTAGTTTTCGTTTTTCGTGAAGTATGTTATTTTTACGTGCATTCATAAGTTGGTCGTCAGACGGCGCTAGTAAAGTTTACGAAGTATAGTAGAGGTGAAGCAGGAAGCGAATACCCAAAGTAATTTGCTCGGTGAAGCGTCTTAAGCCTCACCATTTTTTAAATTTCACACAGTAACATCGCGCCCGTGGTCGCAAAATACTGTGCTAATAACCAATATTATGATTTATGTATAATTACCCTTAAGCTCTAACATACCTTGAGAGATAACCGGTAAGTGTTAAGTGATTTCACTTAATTTTAAAATAGGTGGTGCTTATAAAACAATGCTGCAATTTTAAAACAAGGCTGCTTAACCCAGACCACCAGGTGACCAGCCAAAAGCTGCTGCAGCTGGCAATAGTCTTTTGAGAACAGATTTTAGGGCCTCAAACCAGGTCTTACAAATATTTTTTGCATTCCCCATTCTCCATTCTCAATTAGACTTGATTTTACAAGCTACCACAGATTTGTCGCCAAATATTGTTAAGCTGTTACCATAAAAGCCTCTTCAAGGTATCAGTAAAGTTTTTTTTAGATTATTCCAACTGTGAGTGACTTTAAAGTTTTGTTTAATTAATTATTATTAATTAATGGCTAAGTGTCTACCATAACTGTAGGCTAGTTTTATTTACTAGATGGTCCACCGGCTGACACGTAATCAAAATTATGGCCCACATTGAAAATTGGTTGGGCAGCCTTGAGTTAAAATTACGTGTGTATGTGTACGTCCAGTAGACCGCACGTCAGTGGCAACACAACCGGTATAAACTGGCCTCTTTTTCTATTGAATCTCCGTACTACACTAGGGCAGTTCAATTTCAAAGTGTTGCTAGAGAAGTGCAGTCACCTGTCCAATTCTGTACAGACGCCAGCACATCAAGCTACCCTAATCTGTCAAATTTCTTTGATAGATTTTCAACTTTATCACATAAGCATTAGGTTCATGTTTAATTGGAAAAAATTGACAGTTTGGGGTAGCTTGATGTGCTGGAGTCTGTACTTAAATATTTAAAAATGTTTTACGACTGTTCAGCTCTCAACTGATTTCACGGTTTAATATGATTTGTATAGGTACTGTATTTGATGTTATTATGTATTGTGTACATACTCATCTTCCTGCCCTTGTCCCAAGTTAATTGGGATCGGCGCAACACATTTCCTTCTTCCATTCTGCCCTGTCAGCCGTCACGTTATCATTCACGCTCTTCTCCTGCATATCACTCTTCACAAAATCCTATCTTCTCTTGGGCCTTCGTCTCCACCAACATGCATCAACATTTATGCAATATGTTCATATGTAGACACAAAGTATCGACATACGTCCGACGTACCCTGGATAGTTATCCTTGCTAAAACCAGCTGACTAGCAATTACATTTCACCACAAAATTAGTTATTCTCGTATTACTTTACGTCGGTGTGAAAGAAGAAGCTAAAAACAGACGGTAGATAAAATAGTTCACCACAAAAATACAATAATTAAGCGTCGTATTACAGACGCAAATTACGAAGAGGTAAATGGTATGCCTATTCAAAAAATAATGTATATATGTTTATTGAAAATATTTCAAAAGGATTCGTGTTTAATTCATCGACCAGACAGCACCTGGCTTTTGTATCACCCTAAAAATTGCAAAAATAACTGGTAATTTTTCCCTGCCATATGTAAAAAGACACGTGTGCCTTTGTATTGTCGGACACAGTATTGGTGTAGCTTACAATGTTTCAATGAATGGAGAAAATGAACAGTTGGTAGGTAAACGGCATTGTTATGATAATTTGCGATGTTTGGTCTGTTAATTTTGAAAAGGGAGGACTTTGTATAAATACCAGTCTGCTGAAATCTCCCGTTTATATGGTCGTGATCAATAATAATCACAGAACCAGTTTCGATTGTTTCTTATTCAATGATGGTTTCAATTACAAATATGTGTTACTACCTCGCAAAAGCTTTTTAGCGAGACTTTATAGGAAAGAGGTACAGACCTTCTACCTATGTATATTTAAATGGTAAATTTCGTCTATAATAATATGTAGTTGGCCCAACTTTTCAAATCCTACTAATATTATAATGTGAAAGTTTGGAGGTTGGTTACTCAGTCACGCAAAAACGGCCGAACGTATTTGTAAAAAATTTGGCACAGAGATAGTTTATAACCTGGATTAACACATAGGACACTTTTAATCCCGGTAGTACGTCCCCATGGTATAATTTCCGATCTCCATGCGGGCGAAGCCGCTGGCAAAAGCTCGTATTTATTATTTTTATAGAAACCGGCGGCATCTACATCTCCACATGTGAACTACGCAGCATACTGACGTCAGGCAAAATCCTGCATCGCGCAAGCAGAGTTTACTTAATATGAAAGTTTGCTGTAATTAAAAAAAGGACAACTGGGCCCGTTCGAGTGGGCATACTAGGGCGTGTAATTTGTTTGTACTTAAGTACGTTATTAATTAGCCCACCTTGCCCGTGACAACTGAGCTGGATGTGATTGAGAATATAATCGCTATGTTTGATAAGCCAGAAAAATTATACAGTTTTGATTTTCCCTTTTATACATTTGGGCTTTGTCTGTTCTAAATCAACCAAAAATTATGTGACTGAAGCTCACAAAGCTCTTAAACCAATTATTGCAAAAACACTTGTATCGGTTCCGGAGGTATTGTCCTCACTCACCATCGTCATCATCAACAGCTCAACTTCACCCACTGCTGAGCTCAGGCCTCTTTTTTCGCCAATTCCCACACTCCTGTGTTAGTCTCTTCAGGTTCTACCCGCGATGGCAACAATTTCGTCTTCACTACCTTCATAATAAGTCAGTCTAAACCATATTAATATATAGGTATACTTAAGAGATAATATTTGCTATATGTATTTTTATTAATAACGTTTTTACAAAAAAACGGCTGAACGGATTTAGATGAAACTTGGCATATGGGTCGACCATGACTTGGATTAGCACGTAGGGTACTTTTTATTCCGATGTTTCCACGGGATCGAGACTCAAGGCTTTTTAAAACAGGCGTCCGTTGCATCGCGCTAGTTTGCACAAGCCTTTATGAGGATGAAAAATACTTACTCATAAAATTAGACTGAACAAACAGTATTTTACTTAATTACTGAACAAAAAGAGGACTCCCTCGTCAGCTGGTTAATATAAATTGTATGCAAAGTGCTTCTTTAGAGCTAATTTGCGGCGAACTCAAATTATAATTGTGGTTTCTTTCACTTCATATGGCCTGATTGAATAGCCATATGGCGTAGTTTTTCAAAAACTTCTTATTCATAACAACATTATATTGGTAATTAGCCTTTTAATCATATTTTCTACACTGCAGTGTTTTCTAAAGATAAAGATAAAAACTAATAAAAGGTAAAGAAAAAAACTAAAGATGGAAAAGCTTAAATTGTGTAGGTCGTGCTTAAAAAATATATTTACAGAAACAAAAAACCCGACTGCCTAAAAAGTGAATTTTAATTAAAAAAGATGGAAACAAGAAACTTGTTTTAAAAGGATGACTATATTAGACCGAATACTATAATCAATCTCATGCAGTCAGAGGCATCTTCTTAAACTTAACAATAAAGACCTTTATTGCCTCCGACTTTTATTTAATAGCGAAAGGTTAAAGTACTAAGCAATTAGATATGTATTCTTTTAGGAAATACACTGTTGACACACAGGACTGGAAATCTCATCTACAAAAGAAACTTAGTTCAATAACTAACGAATATAATACTTCTGAACATCTAATGAGGGAATTTGTGTTGGCAATTAATGAGCTGAGGGGCAATTCTCGTAATTTTAAGAACGTTCACAGTCTGATCTCAGTGTCAATCTGTCAAAAATGGCTCGATTTTTCATACATTTTTGACATTTGCTTGTCGCTGAGATGAGACTGCGACTAGATTTTGAACGTTTTAAATTACGAGAATTGGCCTTCTGTTATACGCACAAACAAACAACTGTGAGCATTGCCAAACGCCATCAAATGGACTTACAACCGACCATTCGTATAATATAATGTATAATCGGCGTTTTAATTGTCATCTGTCAGATTTATTTTTCTATGCCATAAGCGAGAGCATGGTCTATGGTCAGCTTTTCACTGTAAGCCGTTTTATTGTTTCTGGTTGACAATCAAATACGAAGCGAAGTATTTGATTCGGGAATGAAGTGATAATTGGTGATTATTTCTTGACTAACAATGATTTCGTTTCACTTTTCGACGTTGTGATTATTTCTGCCATTTTGACAAAGAAACATGTTTTTAACGATATTTATGTACTCTAGATCCCTAGATCTATTAGTTAGACTTATTTATGAGAAAAAGTAGGTTATTTCTATCAATGTATATCGACAGTAAAGGACTGTTTTTATATCTGTAACCTAGATAAGAGGTATTGTTTTATATAATATTATGTACTTTCCTAGGGATTTCTGATACTTACTCTATACTGTGTTTAGAAAATGATTTAAAAACAGCATTCCTTTTCAAATTAATATATTGCAAGCATCACTAACAGTTTCTCAGAAAATGGCAATAATAGACATGCTTTCACAGTCATACTGCACCATACTGACTCTAACATGGTAGTAGCCGCCGCCGCCGTCTAGCTGAAAAAACTGTGCTCAGATCAATCAGCCGCCGAGTTCGTCATTTAATTAATTATGCAGCTTTACAATCTAGATAGTTAACATCGTAACTAAAACGTAAGGGCCATACACTGTTCGTTAAATCCACTACAGCCTGCTTATATATTTCGCATGAACTTTTTGACGTGTATGTACCATGCATCAGTTCGTTCGAAATGTTAACAGGACGTATGTATGTCAACTAGCACACCGACGAATTGTGTAATTGGCTCTAAAATCAACACGCTGAATTTCAAACGTCACTTCGAATTTCGAACGATGGACACCATAATTTCAAACAAAAGGCATTCGTGGTCACTTAATTAGTGAGTTTCGAAGTGAGTATACAGAATTGCTTTTCGCAAATCGCCACTAGACATTTCAGTTTTTATCGCTTACTTAATTTTGAGCAGTAACCTCTAGCTAATTTCACTGCAGCACCTGTAAGATCATATCTAATTGACACTGTGCAATCCAGATACAATTAACAATGCATGAAAAGTTAGGAATAAGAAACCTTGGGGTCATAATTTATATTAATAACAAATCGGGATAAACATAATTGTTGTCTGATACCAAGAACCAATGTGCAATGGCTGTATTACGCCACAAGCGGTTCGGGAAGTGGTACTCTTAATAAGCTAAAACGGGGTAGATTTCTTGCTGAGAAGTAAATTACTACGAACAACTGTAGTAAGACTCACTAATGTTCTTTGCATTGTAGTAATTGTATGAACATAATTTAGAGAAAAACATTCAGAATAGAATGATTTTTCTACAAGGCATTTAAAGTGGTTGCCAAGTTGTTACGTTTAAGGTTAACTGAACTTCTGAAAGAAACTCCATGGTTGCGGAATTGGTGGTTCACGTGCTAATTTATGTATTTCCTTATGGCCATAAGAACATACATACATTAGCACGGGCACCCCCTAATCCGGGACCATGAAATTTGTTTCAGACGTTCAGTGAAGACAGGTTGCCTAACATGAATTACGTAAAGGATAGGCCGAGCAACGGTGTGCTTAGTGCGAGTTTTTTTACACGCTTTATATTAGCTTCACTTGTATGTTTGTTTGTATGTTTGTATGTAACCGACTCCTTAAAGCGCGATTTTGAACCACTTTAAACGGTCAGATTTCATTGAAACGTTGTAAAATTATCGAGGACCGATGACAATTCAATCATTTTAAAAAAATAGAGAAAAATACAAAAAGGAAAAAAAAAACAAAACCACTTTTTTTTAGTTCTTCTTCTTCGTCGTCACACTCTTGGCAGAGTGGTCGTGGCTTCACAATCCGTCGCCATTCCTCATCAAAAATTCTTTCATTCAAAAATGAGAAAAAAAAAATTCAATTAAAAAGCGTGGGGTGCTTGACATTAATTGATTATAAAAAATACCTCAAAAAGCATCCCACGCTTTTAAATTGAATTAAATTATTTTCTCCTTTTTTAGTTTGGTTTTTAAAGCGTGTTTTTTAGTTTTTTAAACTATTATTTATTTTCTATTTTTTAGTTCTGCTAACTACAAAACGTGTTTTTTTTCCCATTTTTTTTTTAATGAGTAAATTGTCATCGGTCTTCGACAAGTTTATAAAGTTTCAATGAAATCTGACCGTTTAAAGTGGGTCAAAATCACGCTCAAAGATTCCGTTACATACATACATACAACCCGAGCTAATATAAAGCGTGTAAATTATTTATTAGTGAGAATAAAATAATTATTTATAAATATTATAAATACGGGGAATCAGAGTTCGATCGGAGAGAGAGCCTGAGAAACGGCTACCAGAACCAAGGAAGGCCGCAGGCGCGCAAATTACCCACGGAGAGTTACATACTGACATACAAGTGAAGCTAATATAAAGCGTGTAAAAACAAAACATTGCTTCTCCGTATTTGAGCTCAAAGCATGTATGCATTAGGTACTGAAATTAAATTGTTAACGCAATTATTGTTATTTTCTTTATTTTTTCATCTTTCTGCTTACATTTATTTCGGCAGTTTTGTTCGGGGCAGTGCAATTGGTTTTCGTGTATTTCGACATCTTGAAAGACATTATTTCTTTAAAAAGATGATGAATTGACCCAATGGTGGTTTAGCTGGTATCTTCGTGTTGATCCGCCTTTGCCATCCTTCTTTTGCGTTGGTTGTTCTGTTTTTTTCTCCATAGCAGGAGTGTATATCAGACGTTGTTTTGCAGCCAAAAAAATTGTTTAAAATTTTCGAAAATATCTGCTTGTGGTACTATATCACAGATCTGAATTAAAACATTTCTTTTTTATCGTCATAGGTATTGTGTAACCACAAATGGTGTTATTTGCTGACGATGCATCCTTAATTTTTAAAATAAATAGACGTGCATCAAATCTTGACGATGTAAATAACGCTCTACTGCTGGTACAAAATTGGTTCACCGCTAATAATTTAGTATTAAATGGTAAAAAAACTAAATGCATAAGATTTGCTTTACTAAATGTTAAAAGTACTGATTGTGACATAGTATTGAATAAATAGAAACTAGAATTCGTCGATAAAACTGTTTTCCTAGGGATCACGCTCGACTCAAGGCTACAGCGGAATCCTCAATTAACAGCTCTTGCAGGACGGCTAAGTTCAGCAGCATATGCTGTAAGAAAAATCCACCAATTCACTAATGTAGAAACCACGAGGCTAGTCTATTTCAGTTACTTTCATAGTATCATGTCTTACGGTAATTTACTATGGGGAAGAGCTGCAGATATCGAGTCTGTTTTTATTCTGCAGAAAAGAGCCATTAGAGCAATATATGGCCTCCGTAGGCGGTATCCTCTAAGGGATCTGTTCAAAGTTATTAATATTTTGACGGTACCTTGTCAATATATCTATGAGAACATCATGCACGTCAGGAAAAATCTAAATCTTTTCAGTAAAAGAGGTGAAAGAAACGAACGGACAGAAATGAACAGTAGTCGGACGGGTGTAATCGGACAGAGACATGCGACACGGTCAACTTAGTGCTAGTTACAGAGTCTTTGGATAGACTAACAAAATAGCATACAACTCTTCCGCGGAACTCAAGCGCTATAATATGCGTACGTGAGTGAGGCTTGGCAATCCATAATGACACATTACTTGCAGTCATAAACACATCGAACCACAAAGTAATGAAGTCATAATCATAATATACATCGAAGAATTTGTAATTCTGAGATACTCTACTTTAGGTCTTGGAGTAAATTAGTAATAATTTCCAAGAGTCATAGAATGAATCAATCGAAGTATCTAAAGGCTCTTGCAGACAGGCGTGCAGGGTCTAGCAAATACAATCGGGGCTACTATACCCCTGGGGCAACTATCCTTATTTTACCTTAATTACCGCTAGCAATTTGCAATGTGTCGTGTCGTATGGATTGTGTTTTTACTATTTATCGAGTGTCGTAGACGTTTAATTGTCTAAAGTACTTTACATTTTATGTGACATTAGAAATATTGTGCTATAAACAAATAATACAGTATTCTGTTATTTACTTGCAATTACATTATATATTATTGTTAATGGGTAGGACGCTGCTGCGTTGCGTTCTAGTCTGGGGTATCTCAATTAATTATCTAATTTTAAGAGAATCGCGTGGTTCAATTTGTTTAAGGTAAATAAATAAATCTCGCCAACTGTACCTACCATTAAAAACTAAAACTATACCCCTAGTGGTACCAAGTTCGTTGAAGATCCAGTGCGTCAAACAATCTCGAAGCGATTATTACGTGTGAACGTCGACTAAATGTTATGAACGGGCCAAACAAAAAGGTACAATATTATGATATTTTTAACAAAACAACATATTTTTGTGGAGTTGGCCGATATTTTTTCTTCAGTTCGAAAATGCTTTTTGCCACCTGGAAATAATTCAATTTGTTTAAGGTAAATAAATAAATCTCGTTAACTGTACCATAAAAAGCTATAAAAGTATATACCTAGTGATACTTAAAATAGATGAAAAACACGAACTAAGTCGACGTGCACACGGTAGGAAAAATATCACGACGGGATTTTATCGCGCAAAGGATTTTCAACTCTCGGTCTAGAACTTGAACCGTGCATAGAGAATTCACGCGTCGAAAGAACACAGTTTTTGATTTTCATCCCTCGCAGTGCGTTGAAGATTCAGTGCGTGAAACAATCCCGAAGCGATTATTAAGCCGTATGAACGTCGACTAAATGTTATGAACGGGCCGAACAAAAAGGTGCAATGTTATGATATTTTTACAAAACAACATATTCAACATGTTTTGGACTTGGCCGATATTCCTTCATTCGTAAATGCTTTTTTGCCATCTCCAAATTGGAAAAATACGAGTAGGTACAAACTCTCAGCGGCAATCGAAGTTCCTATTGCAAAAAAAACACTGTAATACGGAAATTCTGACTATGGGGAATTCACAATCATGATTATTATAAGTAAGAAAGGTATACCAAAAGTATCGCTTATTTCAAATATTCGCGCCAATATAGTCCAACTAAGTGATGAACAAATAGTTGCTCGAATTTCAAATATTTTGATTATTGTCATCTTCTTGAGCTACATTTTAATACGATTTTGTATTGCACTGATGGAAATTAATTTTACTACAAAATGACAGTCAGTGTAACTTTGTTAAGACTGAGATTCTGCAGAAAAACTTTAAAATGACAGAAAAAATTCCGTCTCCTAAGCTCGCGGAAAAAATGTACTTACCTAGACACAGAAATCTAGTTGAATGTTAAAATGTAGCAAGCAAAGTTGTTGAAAATTATGATACCCACAAAAGAAGCCGCTATCAGCTCATTAAAGAACAACGTAAAAACCAAAGGGCATATTTATTAACAAATTGCTTGATACTAAAATTAAACAACAAATCATTGTACTGTTTACGTCAGCTAAACGCAGATGACCGTGTTTTCCCTGTCTGCTATAAGAACTCAATAACAAAATGGTGTGCTATACTTGAATGTGAAACATGGGCACTATCCACCACTAACTGCAGTACAACGATAAATACAGTCACCTGCATAAAGCTAGGCTAGTTCTAGTAGCTACTGACGTAGATATGACACCCTAAGTATTTTTATACGTATTGCTGCAAGACGGAAAATTGGAAAATAAAAACGCACCATCATCGACATATCCACCCATCGCCAAGCACACGGCTGTACCGTGGAATTGTAACATATAACACATACCCTGTAGTACCGGGTAGCATCGACGAGTGGATTTGCATTATACAGCGCGCAGAAGAAGAAATTTCCACAGCTCAACACTTCATCACTCCGGCAGAGCATCACAGACTGCAGAGAAATATTCATAACTGACGTTCCAGAACCTAACAAAACCTGATCGGCTATATGTGCTATACTTCTAACCCGATCAACAACACATCACTAACAAACATCTCTACTTGCCCGTCGTGCACTATTTCCTGCAGCCTCCAAGACTACAATGAGAACGACAGAGCTGCCCAGGTCGTACGTAGAGGGTTACTGGTTGAACACAATAGACAGAAGAAGAAGAAGAAGGACGCAGCAGCTTCAGTAGTTATTTAAGCTAACACCCCATCCATAATTCTTACATGTACTTAGATACATCCATACTGTCTCTGTTTGTTAAATGTTCATGCCTTAACGCCTAAACTAATTTCTATGATTTTTGACAAACTTATAGACCTAATTGCGTAACACACTGTATATCACAATCAATTTTACGGATCTTGCTAATTCATTGCTACATTTATTCGATAAAATCTGCTCAACAACGGAACGAACAGAAAGAATTTGGTTGTCAAAATTAAAGTCATTGCTACTGTTAGTGTATTACAGTGTGGATACTGAATCCCAGGATTACTTTCCCGCGGGATGAAATAGTACTAAAATAAGATCTTTAAGGTCAAAGTCAACTTTATTTTAAGATATTTTCTCACGTAATTCAGCAACAAAGAGTAGAAAGAAACAAAAATCACGGATCAGTAATTCTTTTGAGGCTTGTCTGTTTGTTATCGAATCACGTGACAGAATTTTGATGTAATTTTAATATTATACAGCTGCTAGACTAACTTAGAATCGACTGTTTGATCTTAAGCTAACTCCTTATAATTAAATCTTAACAGAATGTACTGACTTAAAAGAGAAAAAAATAAACAAAAAAAGAGTGAAAAAACGAATGAAAAAAAAATACAAAAAAAAAGAATGAAAAAAAAATACAAAAAAAAGAATGAAAACAAAATTACAAAAAAAAGAATAATGAAAAAAAAAAGAATGAAAACAAAATTACAAAAAAAGGATAATAAAAAAAAGAATGAAAACATAATTACAAAAAAAAGAATAATGAAAAAAAAAAGAATGAAAACAAAATAAAAAAAAAGGAAAAAATCCAAAAAAAAACTATAAGGTTAAAAAAAAGAAAAACATGGAAAAAATATATTTTGAAACTAAGTAAGTAATAATAAACTAAGCTAAGTGATGTTGAAATGTTTATTTTATTGCAATCGAACAATGGGGTTAAATACTATTTAATGCTTTGAACCGCACGATGATTATGGTGAATGAGAGGACTATGTAGGTCTTTGTTACCCTTTCAGTTAGATTTAATACTTGTCTGGCAGTTTGAGTACTCTATGCGGCCTACCCAAATGTCCTTTCTTTTGTATTGTTTGTCGAGTCGTTGAGCTCATTGGTTTCTAAGTTGAGCTACACGATTATTGACACATGCGTGCACTGATTGGACAGGTCCACTCAAATCTGTGTGGTTCTTTCTTCAAAAGACCATTTCAGGCACCAATCTACATAGTCCTGGTATGACCCCAAGATAAAAGTCTAGACTTAGAAAAAAAAAATAAGCCACCGCCCAATTTTTACGAAGACCTATGTACGTACTAAATAGATTGTTTTGCCACATACCCTTCTAAGATGCTATTTTGATTGTTTTGTTTTGCCACGTACCCTTCTAAGATGCTATTTTGATGTTGTTTAAAGTTTACATAACACTAGTCCTAGTTAGGAGCTACAACTTACTTTTCATTTTAATTAATTTACGTGACGTAATTTTCTGTATGACATTTAAAGAGATATAATAACTGACTGTGAAAGTGAGTGCTATGTGGGCTTAATAGAATACATGCCATTTTTTTTGTCTGGCGGTTTTGAGTTTCTTTTTGGCCTTTTCAAATGTCCTACAGATCTGGTAGCGTCGTGTAACGGGTCGTTGTAGTCTAATAGGATTGAGCTACGATGTCTGATGCATGCATGCTTACCGTCTGTCAAGACAGTTCAACTCAAACCTTCAACGGGTTTTTCTTGAAAACGCCCTTTCAGACATTGCCTTTCATCGTTAGGCTCACATAATAGCTCAACAATATATTATAAGCAGTCACATAAGAAATGTTATCACCTAGTTCTACCATCTAGTTTTAAAGTATTGAAAGTGTCTTTAAAGATCTACTAAAACATAAAATATATAACACACTAAAATATATAATACTATCCACAAGTATACAAAAGTGAAAAGCTCATTGAAAGCTCATGTTTAAAACAGTTTCGAAAAATTCTTCATTCAGATCATTATGAATGTGAGGACTATGTGTATTCTTTTTTTATTATAGTACAATAATTATCAGTAAAGTAAGATTAAATAATGCTCGTCTGGCAGTTTGAGTGCTGTTTCTCTTGCATTGTTCGTCGAGTCGTTGAGCTCATTGGTTTCTAAGTTGAGCTACACGATTATTGACATATGCGTGCACTGACTGGACAGGTCCACTCAAATCTGTGTGGTTCTTTCTTCAAAAGACCATCTTAGACACGAATCTGCATGGTCCTCACAGGGTCTAGCCAACAAATTTTTTAAAAATTTGGTTAGAAATGGGGTGGATGTGTATTAAATAGACAAAGCAAAAATGATTACAACAATAAAATCAATTTATTTATTTCTACATAAGGTCAACTTTAACCTGTGCATGATGATCATATTAGACTCGTGCCACCGCTGATTCTGCATTATCTGTGGCATAAAATGGCGGCAAGTCATTGCAACCGCTGATCGGTTGCTGTAGTGAATTATTAGAATGTTGGATATGGTGGCCATAGTCACGCTATTATTTTGGTAAAACTGTATGAGTATAGATAATGTAGTAAAAGAAACTTCACATACTTAGATATTAAATAACAAAACTCGCTAGCGGCTCTGTTTGACTCATGTTTTGATAACATCTAATAAGCAACAGTTTTATAAACTACTAATAAAACGATTTCTGAAAGCTCATTTCCAACAAAACTGTCAAATTTAATTATAAGAATTAACAATTTTGTAAAAAAAAAATACTGATGCTTTAATCAAAATCTTCGAAATTGTGAGCATTGGATTGTCTCATGGGATCAATTACTCTTGAGTATCCTTGGAGATACTTCATTTAACATCACGCTTGTTTCCAAAGGGTTGGGCAGAAGTATCTCTATAGTACACCCACATTAATTTCGCCAGTTAAGTCTATGTCAATTACGACAAACTACCTGAATTTCTTGTATGTAGGAAGCACACGGAAATATTTAGTCATACAATAAATGTGGGTCTATGTTGAGATACGCCTGGTAAGTACACGTTATCATTCAGTCCTATGATAACGTAAAAGTCGGAGGGCATATTGAAATAGCTTTTCATGGTACTAGCTTAAAATACATAGGTAAAGTCTTGCACAAACCTAACATTTAAGTACTTGTCAAGATACATAAAGTAAATGTGTTCTATGGGCACCGACCACGGAGCACTTCTTTCATTACTCCGTGGCACTGACCATCCCCGCCTAAAATAATTGCACTGATAAATTTAGCCACGCGCACAAGTCTTACTAAATCTTACATAATAATGACTTTTTGAATACCAGGGAAACGCAACGCATCTTGCCTACCCATTTCCTCCACGTTGTTTTCAGCAAGGTTACCGAAATCAGCCGTAAATATTACACGAGAGTAGAAATATAGTCACGCAAATGTATGAGAGTCAGAGACAACAATCTATAATACCGAACTTTTCTAAACTTGGATGTGCCATAGTTACGGCTGCCTTGATTACTCTGAAGCTTTAGTTACCTATGACATCGGTTATTGGTTACACAATATCGCAAAGCTAATTGTAGATGGCGTTGTCATACCTAAGTCTCTACGGCCTGCAATAAATTAGACATTTCGTTCATTAATTCCATTTCGTGTTCATTCACGAGATAAGTTATATTTCGTTATTTTCGGTGAATTCAATATTTTACATCCAGTGTTAGACATGGAAAATGTCAGAATTTTTAAACTAAAATTTTTCCTCGCAATCAATTTCTTTAGGTTTCCGACGTAACCTTGAACTCAGCTCTATTTTTTTTTAATCTCAAGGATTAGATGCAAGAAATAATCTTGAAATGGAGTAGATACATTTGTCATGCGGTCTTGTAAAGACTTCAAAAAGCCTTCTACTTTTCTTAGCTTGAATAAAACACTAGTCAGTTCACTAGACTCAGCGGTCGGCAACCTTTTGGTAGGCAAGGGCCACAAGTTGGCAAAATAAACTAAAGGCGGGCCGCACTTGTGATATTAACCCCAGAAGCCCAATATACTTAAGTATAATTGGTCATATCCCACAGAAAAAATAAAAATGCTATTGAAAATTGTTAAAACAAACTTAATTTTATTCGTACACGTAATACCTACTTACATTATGTTTATACGTTTGGGCTCTATAGCTAGAAAAATAACCATCGTAAATTATTCAGAAATGAAAATTACAAAGTACCTATTAAATAGGTAACTGCATTTATATAAAGTTCAGTGTGATGTCTGAGGTTGTATTTGGGAGGCTATTTCTTCTATGTTAGCAGTCATATTTGTAGTTGCAATTCGTAGAATGGCTCTCAAATGCTCATCTGTGAGACGAGAAGCATATTTATTTTTTGTTATGAACTGCTGAGCAAACCTTTTCAATTCGTCAAAATCAGATGGCAAACTGCCATAAAATTTAACAAGATCATTGATGTCATAAAAAGAGCTTTTGAGAGCATCATTTGATTGGAGATCAATCATGTTCATTTGTAAATGACTCGGTACATCTTCAATATCACACGAAAAAGGGTTTGCAAAAATCTTCAGTTTGCTCGAAACTTTCTCAAAATCATCAAATCTGTCGCTGAATTGAGTTTGCAGTTGTATCAAAATATCTCTCATTTTATCATTTTTCCAATGAAAATGTATTCCAGCTTCCTGGACAGCCTTTTTACAATTCGGAAAATGATCTAACTTTTTCTCATCAATATGTTTTATAAAGAGTTTGTTTTCCATTTGGAATGCCTTTACGTCTGTGTGCATATCAGAGATTAGTTACTTACTTGAAGCCTTACATTCAGCGTATTTAATTCATGAGTTACATCTGTCAAAAATCCAAGGTCTAATAAGTAATGCCAATGTAAGTAATGGTCTAATGTAATTTTGACATTTATTACTTTTTTACAAAACATACACGGGCCGCAAGTAAGGCGTCCGCGGGCCGCATGCGGCCCGCGGGCCGCGTGTTGCCGACCGCTGCCTAGACAGTTGGAATACGCGGTGCCCATCTGGTGCCCGTATTACGATAAATATAAGCAAGCGATAGAAATGGTTCAGAAAAAATTTCTTCGTGCCACGCACTACAAGTGCTTCCGTGCAAGGATTCCCTATGCAGATTTGCTAAGGCATTATAGGACATTGAGCTTGGATTCCAGACGTTCACTGATCATGGTTGTGATGCTGTACGGTATATGCATATGCACAAATTTAATTGTACTGAGCTCTCGAATAGATTGTGTTATGTTATGTAGTACCTAGAACTGTTACTCGGCGTGAGGTGCGCGCACCTCGACTATTCTACACTGCGCGATGCAGAACGAAAGCTGGGGTGTGAGCCCCTCTCCGCCGACTTTTAGAAACCTATAACACCCAATTCATTGATTTTGATATTTTCACGCTGTCACAATCTAAATTCAAAAGATTGATTTCACAATTTCTTGCAAGTCGCCTATAAGACAGATGATCTTGTTATCCGCATCCTTCGATTCGTCTTCTTCTGATAAATGTGTACTTTTTACTTTTTATTTTTTACTTTTTTATTTTTACTTTTTACTTTTATTTACATTTTAATTTTAATATTTTCATTTAACATGCGTGTCATACCCTGATGTCATTTCGTGGACAATAGTGTGGGTTATACGTTTTTAAGACTGATTTAATAACTTTTTTTTGTAAATGTTGTAATGTATAACTGTTTTTTGTCCCAAATAAATAAAATAAAATAAGTACCCCAATTTCGGAGTATTTAGGAACACAGCATCGCGTCATTTTCGCAAAATTAAAATAAAGGTAAATCCCACCTTGTATTATTAGCTTGTGTATACTAGACACGACAGCGATATTTCGACAGTTGCCTTCCCCAAAAAGCGCATAATTAACACCTTATCGGTGAAAATGTCAGATTAATAATATGACGGAATCGTTTTTTCGGAAACCCGATAGCCTCACTCACCACGGAGCTCATACCCCGCAACTGCGCACTGCAATTTCACCGTTGCTGATGTATCTGCCAGTCTCTCTAAATTCCGTTCGATATGAGTAGGTAATTAAAAATAAATTCATACCATGTTGTGCGGAATTTTAGGGTGATCGGTAGCATTTCACCATGAAGAAAGCGGCTGCTACTCTGGGTTTCAACAAAACAGCTTTTTATCCACGAGCAACATTATACTGCCATATATTCAATTAGTTATAATCACAAATCGGATATTCAGATGCTTATTCACGCGTGGAAAGCGCTTTTGTATAGAAAAATCTTAGTTAAAAAACAAAAGTTTACCTAACACGCACCACCCCGTCTCTTACATACTTACACCCTACATACACATATTTATTTTATTTTATTTTAACTGTGAGTGATAGTAAATTCTTTAATTAAGGCGCTAGGTAATATGCTATTTTGATGGAAGTTGCTCTTTAACAGTTGCAGTTAAGAAAAAGCATAACTGATTGTAGTTCAGGATACTATTATACTCGATTCTGTTTGTCTCCGATTTAAGTAAAAAACAATTTGCTGTAAAACGTCAATTAAACTTTTCGGGTTGGTTTTTCTCTTTAATCAACAAGCACGTAAATTACCCGTACTTCAAAAGGGGTGATTATATTCGCAGAATAAATCATTCAGCATCCCCATAATTTAGATGATGAGAACTTCAGCCAGTAGGGACTGGTCATCTCTTAGCTCCCACGGCTTATTTTAATTTCTAAATTGTTATTTTATTTTTGTTTAATTACGGACGCTTTTAATGTGCACTTCTTTTTACATCGTTCTCACATTGATAATTTCAACATAATGATGTAACCAACTGTTTGTAATAATATCATGATTTTAAAAGAGTGTCCATGGAGTTTCTTGCCCGTTCTTCTCCATAGGTACCTACGCTTTGGAATGGGCAACTAGCTTCATCTTTCTACCTCACCGACCTTGACAATTCAAAAGTGCCTGTAATTGGTTTATTTGAAATAAATGCTTTGAGTTGAGTTGAGTTGACTTCTACCAGGACTTCTGGCAATTGAAGGCATAAATGGTTTTACAAATTCAAATGTGAGTGAATAAGTATACGACAAAAGTGAGTAGGTAAGTTAAGCTTAAATTGCTGCTGAAATAAAAACTTTTCCTGTATATTTTATATTCTAATATTTAAAAATATAATTTATTGAAATAAATGAAATAATAATAATCGTTATTTTTTTTTAAAGGAGCATATTTATTCAACCATTAATATAGAGCACAGTTGCTTATTTGCCTGAAATAGGTTCAACCTGTGCTTCAGGCTAGGAAGAATCACTACATCTATACATTATAGATGTTTAAGATTGGATAAGATTAAATTTGGTTTAAGATTTTTGCAACAAGATCATATTCTTCATTAACTAATTGTACACAAAATCGAGAAGATACTATTATTCTTGAATACTCCATTCGTCTTCTTTTCAACTTCTTTTATCGAGCATAATGTAGAAGCATAAACACAAAACATATCCATAAATATCAGAGTAACTGAAAATCGTGATCAGTGTAAAAGATCTGGCATAAGTAGATACTGATTGTTAATTTATTCGAAATTTAAATTAAATTCCTTAGTAATTTTAATGAAATATATATATGTTACGGCTAATAGCCGAAGTGCGGCTACACCTAGTTTTAGCCGGCTATTAACTAGGTGCAGCTGGACTAGCGCTCCCCGGCCGCTGCCGCGGCATCGCTCGCTGCGCTCGCTCGGCTCGCGCGCGTTTGGTCGCAATTCTAACCTAACCTAACCTAATCAGTCGGTAAGCAGTATGGTGCAGTTCACAAGTGACATAAGTAGGATACATCTAAGTTTAACCGGCTGCACCTAGTTATAGCCGGCTAAAACTAGGTGTAGCCGCACTTCGGCTATTAGCCGTAACATAATTATACACTTAAATTACTTTTTAGCAATTTGACAATGATGAACTTGACTTTTGGACATCATTTCAACATTCTCGTGCCCCTATCCCAATTAATTTAGTGGTCGGCGCAACAAGTCTTTATCTTTCACACTTCTCGATTAGTCGTCATCTACCGAAATGCCAAAATGACGGGCGTGTGACTACCGAGTCACACTCTTTCTAACGATATCATCATTCACGCACTCCGTCCATCATTCCTTTTTTCTCCCCGTACTCTTATAGCCATCAACATTCATACTTAAAACCCTCACAATCGATTTCCAGACAAATTTTCAGCTATCGGTGCCACTTTTAAAGTTCCTCTTATTCACTAAAATTCTTATTCTATCCATTCGTGTAATGCCACACATCCTTCTTAACATTTTCATCTCAGCTGCATGCAATTGCCTTTCAATCACCATTTATTCTTTTGTGGCCCAACATTCACATCACGTCCATACTTTATTATGGACAGCATTTTAAATTTTATGGACAACATTGTATGTTGTCTTTTTTACATAAATGTATGAATGATGATTCTGGCAAGAGGACATGCAACGTCTTCAACCCGAACCCGGCGAATGACCCGACGGCGAACGACGAAGGCTCAGTTCTTCCTTTTTGGTCCCTTTTCCGAGTTTTATCAGTAAATCTAAATGCACGTCGAGCTTGAATTAGGTACCAGAATGGCATTACTTGAAATTTCGACTCAAGCACCCCGCGGGGCGGCAGAAAACGAAGAACTCGTGGGAACATCATCACATTTTCCGCCTTTTATGTAATTTCTAACTTTTGAAGAATTCTTCATGTACTGTGGTCCGTGTGGTCCCGGACTAAAAGAATAGCACCATTCCATTTCAAGCAGAATTTACCGCGTTTTCTATAGAGGATGAGTGAACTTTCGACCCTTTTCCCCATGCCTCTTAACTACAACAGCCCGACGTCATCTCCATTACACAGTCAGCCAGTACTCCAAATGCTTATTCCACGGTCAGTATCGATCGGAAACCGTAACTAACATCAATTATTACATTACTTATTAAGAGGGCTATTACAAATTGAAGTGTTTAGTTTTAAGTAAATTTAACGGCGCGTGGTAGCTGATCGTGCGTGCGTGTATAGTGAAGTATGCTACTCAGATATGCTAACCATTATGATTCGGTCGCCCAGGAACAAACCGGCGCGGACTTACAGCTAAAGCCCGCGCGTCCCGAGATATATTACTGATTCATAGCGTTGCATTCAAAAATTATTAAATATATTATTTTACTTTTAAATAGACTGTTTCTTTTTTTCAAGCAAGTTGACTTAGTAACCTTAGTTGTTAAATACTTTTTGTTTGAATTTCAATTAAACATACATAGATAAAAAATATGATTTCAGACGACAAATTATCATTAATTCTGTTTTACGGAATTATTTTTGGGTTATTATTGTTTGAAACATAAAAAATTGATTTGAGCATTCCAAATAACAAGCTACAGTCCTACCACAGACATTTTTATAAATTACTAAACTATTATTATGTTCCATGTAACAGAGCATCAAAATATGCCCAAAAGTAACATTTTACGAAACATCCTTTGCCGAGACAAGGTTTTTACTGACTTATGTAAACAAATTGAAAAATTTGTTTAGAGCGCTCCCTAGACAAATAATGAAATTTTCCCAGACATATTTTTATTTTTATTTTTGTCTATATCTAACCCATAATCACTCATCAAATCTCGAGTCAATCGCTCAAATTCAAAAAAAAATGTGAAAGCGCCCTTAAATATGCAGCCAATCTGTGTAGATGTAACAGGCTGTGTAATCAATCGTTTGTATAAAATAAATTAGTATCGCGATGTTTGTTGGTCGTGTAGGCGAATTTCACCAATGAAACTGAACGCGTAATATGGCGGTGGAACTGATTCATGAAATCAACATCGACGATCGAACAACATAATATTATCGACGGTGTCGTATGTGGCCCACTTTTTGAACGCATGCACTCGCATATTTGGCAGTTCATTATGTTTGGCAATTCATTAGGAGAACCCCAAATGGTAGTTACGCCAGTATATTGACACTGGCTGCTTTTAGACGCGGTTTAATTGTGCTAATCGCGTTCGGTTTCATTCTTAGACGTTATTTCATTGGTGAAATTCGTCCTTAAGGTCCGGCCATGCCACCGCTTTTGACATCCGTCTTTTATAAACTTGCAGATACTGATTCACATCAGGGCAGTGTGATCGCTACGATCACATCGGACGCGTTGGTTTTGACTTTGGCCGTACCTTAATGAGTGTCATATGAGAACGAATTTTAACTGTATTGTGTTCTTGCAGCACGTCTTCATTGCGAAGATCACATTAAAAAATACGTACGAGAAGTTCCCGAAGGCCAAAATCCCAGGCTTAGGGTAATCTTTTCCCCATGCACCAACCACCCAAAAAAGTCAACCTTACCTATCCAGAATACCTGTCTATTCCCAAATCCCTAGGTCAAATCCCAGGCCTAAGGCCCAGGCCTCAGGGGTCATAACGAACACAACCCTTCCCAATAAATGTCTCCTTCCTATCCCCATATCCTGTCGATCCTAGAGGACTAGCCGCGCCCCAAGCGCCACAAACCACGACCCGGTGTATGTCACCCACGAGCCAGCGCGTGGTGCGATTGGCCGCCGAAACGCGACCCAGTGCGAAAAGTGGCCGGAACCGGATACACGCAACTAGCCGTTAGTCCGCGAATGGTAAACTCAGTGTGAAACGCGTCCAGCCGCGACAAAGACTTCCAGGGCTACCAGTCGACCCCAGAACTCCGACAGCACCCACGACGGACATCAAGCTAGACAGTACAGAGGTAGGTGTTTTAAACCATCATACGCACAGGCGCTGCCGGCAACTAACACCCTGCCAGGCACCTCCAAGCTGCAGCCTGGACCAAGCGGTACAGGGCCGGCGAAGAGGGAGCGCCCTGACTGACACGGCTTCGCTGAGCACGCTCCAGGGGGACGCAAAACGTGTGAGGGTTCAATCTTCTCAGACCACCCTTGTCCGAGGCTCGCTTTTCGTCCCTCGTTATAAAGGTGACGTAGCTCGGTTCCTGATTATTCTGATCCGTCATTGTAAAAGGCAGCTACCGTCGATGGCGAAAACTACGGGACTTATTTCATCCACCAGAAGAAGCTGAAAGGGTCCAGCCCGGGAGCGACAGATATCATCCCTCTTGGGGTCGATATACGTGCACTTCTGGCCCACGACCTACAGCGCGGACAAGAACACCATACCGACACCGACCCCGACAAACGACACTAACACTGCCCAACTCGAGGAGGTCATGGCTCGAGCAGCAATGGACGACGACAACGACACCATATCCCACTCATCACCTGACTGGAACGAAAAACTGCTTGCTTCGTCGCCGAGCAACAGACACGAGTTGAGGTAGTGGAGATACTATCCTATGAATCTATCAAAGTCAAAGGATTTAATTTCAAATAGGCACTTATAAAGCACTTTTGAACGTATCTGCGACTGACTCCACGCCACCGCCGTCACCGTCCGTAAACATCATCCAAACATAGCTCCAACACAGCCATGCTGCCACGGCTAGCCTACGCAGGGCCTTGGAGGTAGAGCCCCAAACCATCATACTAATCCAAGAGCCGTGGATCGTGAATTCTATTTTCAAATTCAGGCATTTGTTTATTGATTTGTGTTGTTTTCACTACAATTGTACTTTTTTCATCGAGCCGACCCGAGTAAAAATATAAGTAATTATATACCACTGCCGCACAAACGGCTCGCAACATTAATTACGTGTACGAAATGAATACTACAAACGAAGTGAAAGTCATTTTATACCCAAACCAGGCAAACCCGACCATACACAACCCAAGGCCTATAAGCCCATAAGCCTCACATCCTTCCTACTGAAAACTCTGTGATAGACACAACCAAGGCGGACCTCTCCTAGTAAAACCACTTCACAAACAACAGCATGCTTATTTCACTGGAACATCAACAGAATTCGCACTCCATAGCGTGGTATCCAAAATTGAATGCGAAGTGATTCACAAATGCTCAGCACTGGCTGGTTTTATCGACATCAAGGGCACCCCTGACAAAACCATGTTCAATAGCTTTAGCATGGCCCTCGACAGATACAACATAGACAACGACCCATAGTGGGTGGATCACCAATAAGCTCAAATTGAGAGCCACCGTGATACATACTGCAAGAGCAGTAGTGACAACAGAAATGGTCTGCGTCTGGTGACCGGGACCATCACAAGACAGTGCTCGCTAAACAAACACTTCTACACAATAGACATAACGGGCAGCCTCCTATGCAGGGCTTGCATGAAGGCTGAGGAAACCGTTGCGCATGTGCAAAACCGTTGCACAGAAACCCTCGGGGCACCCAAATCTTACACGGACGTCCTCAACAGACTAGGAGACATAATAAGATATAAATAATCATTTATTCAGACTACAAATTAGGTCCATTGTGTTAGTAGAAATTTTACGTACTCAATAGCTAAACCAGATCTTGTTCGATCGGCAAACGCCCACACAAGCGGACTATCTGCCCGGGCGGCTATCGTGTGCAGAATGTTGTTGGAACTGTCTCGCAACCTGCGAAGTAACGAGGCAGATTTCTTGCGCCATACTTCGTCAAAGCTGTCGGTGCGCGCGTCAGCAAACATCGTGGACGCGCTGCAGAAGCGTGGCAGTTGCAACAGCACCCTGAAAGTATTGTTATGTCAGATACGCAGAGCATTACAAGTGGGTAAGTACGAATGAGACAGACAAAAGTTAAATAGTAGTACGAGTACTCGTGGCAAGTGCGCACCAGCATGCTGTAGGTGCTCGATGCTTAGCCCATCGGGTCCTGGGGATTTCCCTCGAAACATATTTTTAATTTTGGCCCTGACCTCTTTAGCCAAGACCATCGAGAGCATCGAGCTCCCCGCATGGTGGTCCCAGGGGCGACTGTGTGGTAAACTGGGTTTTGAATAACTCAGCAATATCTTTTGAGTTGGCAATGCCATCGATACTCACAGAAATACCAGGCTTAGGATTTAGCTTACTAGTACCTTTCCAGAAACTTTTAGAGTCTGAATTGGCATAGTGCTTTGCCAGCGAATCCATCCTTAACTGTTCCTGGTGGTTTTGGCACCACTTGACTTTTTGACCGCGATTTCACCATTGAGTCATAAACGGGACCCGATGAGGGCTTTCCGTAGTCGCACTATGTAATGAAACCCAGCCTGGTATTCCTATGGGCCTCGCTCACATACCTGTTCCACCCAGCCAATGGTTTCCTTGGTTTACAAGCCTTTTGTTCGTAAGTGACAATTCTATTCGTACATGATATAGCCAACTTCTCGCGGGAGGTGGGCTACGATAGAATATACGTCTCGTCTGCAGTTTGTAGAGGCGGGGTACAGATAAAGGCTGGAAGACATCTTTTCCTTGGAGGTATTATGTAACATTGAATTAATTAAGCGTCGTGGTGGTAGCCTCAAGCCACTGCTCCTGCATCCTGGGTTCGATCCTCAGGTCGAACAGTATTCTCAGGAACAGCCCATTGTCTGCATTTGTGTTGTTAGGTTACTTCCCCTTGTACCCCTCGGTTTTCCTTTAATGAATAAGAATTTATGAGAATATTAAGGAAGTACCTACACGTACCTACACGTAGAGCAATATTTCATTTTATTTTTGTGAAAAATGTAGATCGTAAGTAGTCTCTTTTCATTATTAGTTTAGTCGTTCAGCTACGATATAAATGTTAATTTAAACAGTCATTTGAATTTTTGTCAGGCGAACGTGCTTTCCCGCTTTCCGACCATGGCTTCCGAAAATCATGTGACTGCATCATATATGTCATCGACGATCCTGTAGAAGCCCTTCTGGAGAATATGATGGATAAAATCGCGGGTTTGGATGAAATTTGGCACCCACGTAGTTTATCACCTAGGATTACCACATAGGATCGGTACTTATATACCGGCAGTACGTTCCCGCGGGATAATTTTCTAACTACACGCGAGCGAAGCCGCTGTGAAAACTATAAAAAAAAACATATTTACTTTTATAAAGCTTTAAAGTTCCTCTCCTTCATCAGAAACCAGAGCGGCTACTGGTGTCTACACCAAGCTCAAACAAAAACTAAGGATTCCATTCGTGTACCAGCTCTTGCAGATTTTGATGAATGACCCTAATAGCTTGCGGGGGTCGTGCGGTCCATGGCCCTATACGGGGCACAGGTGTGGGCGCCTACATTGAGGTGCCAACCGGCCCGCCGGTTGAAGGCGTCCCATAGAGTCATGGCCATCCAGATGATCCGGGGATACCGCACGATCTCCGATGAGGCGGTGGGCCTCCTTGCCGGATTGCCGCCATGGTATCTGGAGGCAAAGATCCTCGTGCACATTTGGGAGTGGCGCGAGGAGGCCAAATGCCGGGGCGTAACTCCGCTGCCGCGAGAAATCACGGCACAGCGGAGAGAGCTCCGGCGGGATCTCATGGCGACATGGAGAGTTGGATTGTCGCAACCTAGTGCTGGGCACGCCACGATAGCGGCGGTAAGTCCCCTCTTTGAGGAGTGGCTTGTGAGGCTGCACGGCGTCCTCACCTTCCGCCTGACGCAGGTCCTCACCGGACACGTTTGTTTCGGGAGGTTCCTGTTTCGGATAAAGCGGGAGGAAACGCCCGGGTGTTTCCACTGCAAAGATTGCCCTAAGGACACGGTGGAGTATACGGTGGACGTATGCCCGGCTTGGGCGGAGCACCGCCGTATCCTCGTGGAGGCGATCAGCGGTGGAGATCTGTCGCGTCCGGCCCTGGTTCAGGCCATGGGTACGGAGCGAGAGCCTCCTTCTGCGCAGCAGTAATGCTCGCGAAAAGGGAGGCGGCGCACGTCAGAGAGAGGCAATACATGCGCCCTCACAGCCTTAGTCACCGCGGGAGACGTCCTGGGCGTCGGGAATCCCAGACTAATTCCCGGCCACCGTAGGCGCGGTTTTGCAGACGGCGAGTAATGGGTAGCTCGCTGTCCAGTAAGGACCAAGCCCGGGTCGATGGCGACGGCACGTTGTGTTCCACGCGCGCCTCAAAGAGATGTCAGCACCAACTGATGGGGTTCGCAAGGGCCGATGCCTGCCAGGGGTGCGGGTTGTTCGAAAGAGATACCGCGGCCCCTGGTACACAGGCAACTGAGGGAACACGGGTGGGTTTTAGTCAGTAAAAGTCTGACACGCCCTCCCGCTCCACCCAGAGCGGGAGAAGTTATTTGATGATTTTTCAAAAAAAAAAGCTATATGCGTGCCAAATTTCTTCTGTTCCGATCAGTAGGGCCATTTTCGCGTGACTGAGTAACTAACATCCAAATATCTAAACATTAAAATTTTCACATTAATATTATTCGTTACTGACTAGTAACTTATAAGTAGCTAATAAGTTTATCTCCCTCATCAGGAACCAGACAGCCCGCTGGTGTCTCAAGTACATACAACAGATAAGGATTCCATTCGTCTACCAGCCCTCGCCACATTTAATGACCCTTATAGATTGAAGCCCGCATACCATATGAGAGGAGGGCGCCACTTCGCAGGTTTTGTAGTGGGCGTACCGACAGTGAAGAGAGATAAGGAGAGCTACATTACCTACCTTGACTGTGAGTATAATTTTTTGTCTTTATTACCAAGAACTAGGGCTCAGTTTTGTAATATTAAGTAACAAACATTCAATCATCTAAATCATCCTAAGACTTAAACACAACTGGTGAAAAATGAGGGTGTACCTACTATAGGTACACTCTGTCTGTACAACCCTTCAGGGATTACACGCGTGATGTTATGCTTGTGTTTTATTTTTACAATTACTCAAACGCCGTTTCTTATAATTTTCCAGGGAATAAAGCAGTTTGCCACATTGAACGCATTCGCAAAATATTCCGTTCAGCGGACCTGATACTCTTCGTCACCTACGTGCAGCTGTTTCATAGCAACATCTACTGGCTTCTTAGGAGCTACTTGGCTGACCGTACGTGCACCAATGTCAAGACTTCGGTAAGCTTTTTTAGAATTTAAAAATCGAAGGTATCATTTCAAAGGCGACCACAGACCATAAACCGGCGTTGACCGGTATGTGGACTGCGGTCATCATTCGCCCGCAGCAACAGATGGTAGAGTCGCCAACTAAGAAGCGTTATCTTACAATTACATAGAAACCAGTTGCGTCGCTACGGTCTGTCATTGTGATTTGCAGTCTGCGGTCTCCTTCGGGATTGTATCTTAATCAGATATCAGATAGTATTTTTTATCAGAATCAGTTAGCTTGGACGCTGCTGAAAGTGCCTAGCTCGTAGCCAAATTCTGGGCTGACGGTTTATTGATTGCTATCGATAAGAAGTGTTAGCTTTAGGTTTTTGTATTTTCAGCCTGCACTTCATTCTACGGAAATTATTCAATATTTATACAAATAAAATAGGTTTTTCTCGCGACTTCGCCTGTGTGTAAGTCGGTAAATAACCCACAGGAACGTATAAGATTGCGACTCCTGAATGTACACATCCTATTATTACATATCATTACCATGATCGCACGGAAGTAAAATATCGTGGCGAGATTTTATCGCGCACTGTATTTCCAAGTCTCGGTATTGGAACGAGCATTGAGAATCGAACAGAGCGATCCCAGCGAATCGAAATTACACACTCTTGGATTTTAAATTCCCAGCGTAAAGCAGTGCGTTGAAGATCCAGTGCGAGGGAAAATCCCACCACGATATTTTTACGTCTGCATCAGTGACCAAGGCAGCTTGCAGTCACAGTCACACATCATTCATAAACGTACATTTTCTAAGAACGCTGTAGCCAAACTTTTTCGCTACAGTGTTTTGGGTGTACGTAGATAAAAGTTTCACCCTTCCAACATCAACACAAACAATTATATTTTTGTGTTGTGAACTGGGTGAACACATTTATTTCATTTTATGCTATAAGGCGCTGTTCTATCCCACAGCCACGCGTAGACACGGGATGCGATCCGTTTTGTGTAAAATTAATTAGGCCTGCGTGCACGATGCCTGAGGACCAGCTCAGATAATGCAGCAAGATGCTCGAACGGTTTTCATAGATTTAATAGATGACTAAAATCCAAAGAGTTGAAAAAGCCTGCAAGATAAAATTCCGAATGATCCTGGCAGACAAAATCTTTATTTAAATCGATACCACCCTCGAACACCTTCCAAGCATCTTACTACACAATAACTGTATTACAAGATATTCAAGAAACTATCAATAAACACGAAAACGTATGAAATAACAATATCTTATAACTATTTGTTCGCCACCCGCTGCAGCCGTCCGCCTTCACGCCTCAAGTTGTGCATTCTACTTTAAAAGTTTGCTTTACAACCCTAACACCCATTGGAACTGAAGTTCTAGTCTCCACACAAACGGCCTAGTTGAGGTAGGTACTGTTCATAATTAAACGGTAACGAGATTGATGTAACTACTTGCATGCGCGTATAAACCATTTACAGACACTTTTGAATTGTCAATAATTCGATCAGTTAGTCGGCAAGTTGAAAATAGTTGCCCATTCCAAAACATAGATCTCTATGCAGAAGAACGGGCATGAAACTCCAAGGATACATGGATTTTGCTTGAGCAGTTGCCGCTCTGTCTACGTTGTCTATCAGATTGATAAAACCTATTGTTTCTTTTTATAGATTTGACTTTTTGTATAATATGTATCTTTATCTCTGTTGTCTCAAGGAAGTGTTCCGTGGCGAAGGAAGCGATACGGCAGTACAACAATACAAGACAATACAAGTCATCTTATTCCAACACATTTGGCGTTATTCAGCACTGAAAGAAAAGTATCAAAAGATTATGGTAGGTACTGTTTACAATTCCGTCTATTTTTTGGAATTTTATTAAATAGTTTTCTCTGAACTCTCTGTAATCTATTTTGCTTTATACAAGGTGTAACAGAATAAACGCAACACCTGTAATGAGTTTGTTCTCAATTGACTAATGAATCGATTTCAGTAACTTATATGAGGATTTTGTTTTTCGCCATATCTACCGTCAATTGAGCCAATGAAAGTTCAGTCTTATTTCATGTCGGTAAGACTCAATTTTAAATGCATCAAGTATTGCTAGAATCGACAAGTTTTGCATTTTTTTTTATAATCTTTAAAAAATAGTTTTGGTCATTATACAGCTTTTAACTCAAAACTCTAATTTGAGTATATAAGGTCTTGCGTTAATTATGATACAGGTTGTATAAGCTCTACAAATTGACTATTACGAGTAGCTTTTATCAGTAATCGTGTGTAATATTTTACTTTTATTTAGATATTTTTTATATGCTCTTTCTGACTGATGGCAGACACTACCCTGTGTTTACGACATACCAAAATAGCATATTTCTGTAAGCCAGAGCTTTTCTGATACCGTACTAGACCAGCCAGGTTATCTACTATAACAACATATTATAAGTAGATAATAAAACGTACGCAGATTATCTTCAAACATTCCTTGACTCCATATTTTCATTATTTGTGAAAATACCTCCCTAAGGGAATACATTTGCAATTTATATCAACTTTAGGTATGATTGTATTATTGTTACGAGCTTCGGGTTCGTGACAATTAAAAACTGCCAATAAAAATTACCAAAATCGACACTTTAATCAAACACACTAATTACAATAAACAATTTCACTGATGATCACTCTTAATCGCACTGAAGGTCACTTCAAATGTTCTCGCCTCTATCGCTTATTCAATACTACCCCGATCCCGATCCGCTCCCGCCTTTTATAGGGCCATAGAACATTCGGGAATCGAACCATCTCGAATCTTCGAGTACATACCGGCCCCGACTGAACGGATGTTGATTATTCTAGAAGATTCTGTAATCGAACTTGCTAGATAGATCTTGACTCAATTAATTCTGCTACTCGATACTAGATGGCGCTAGTGGTAACGAATTACTTTAGCTTTAGCGCGTAACACTGCCCCCTCCTAAGACATGCTCGTCCCGAGCATTTTCGGCCCCATAGTAACGCGCCAGTCGATCCACATGGACGATCTTAGGAGTACATCTTGCACCTTTCTGTATCCGGTACGTTACGTCATTGATCTTTGTCACAATCCGGTACGGTCCGTCCCATTTAGCTTGAAGCTTAGGAGATTTCCCTTTGCTGCGGACTGGATTGTGCAACCACACTAGTGAACCTTCGTCAAACCCTTTATTGTTCATTTTGCGGTCATAACGGGTTTTCATCTTTTCAGACATTTGCTGGCCTGATTGTCTGACATGCTCATAAATGTCGTTCATCTTGTTCCGCAAGTCGTTCGCATAATCGGTTATACTGCGTGGGGCATCAGGTGGTATTCCGGTGATCAGGTCTGCAGGCAGCCGTAATTCTCTTCCAAAGTTTGCGAAAGCTGGTGTCACCGATGTACTTTCGTGGACTGCGCTTCGATAGGACAACAAAAATGGTTGTATGTGTTTGTCCCAATCCCGTTGCCGATTTTCCACAACTTTTGCTAGGTACCTCTCTAATGTCTGATTAAATCGTTCCACCATTCCATCCGATTGTGGGTGGTAAGAAGTTGTTCTTGTTTTATGAGTACCCATAACTCGACAAGTTTCCTGGAATATTTGGGACTCAAAATTCCTTCCTTGATCACTGTGAATCTCTAAAGGTACTCCAAAACGACAGAAGACTTCATGAACTAATTTATCTGCAACTGTCGAGGCTTCTTGATTTGGAATGGCGAAGACTTCCGGCCACTTAGTGAAGTAATCCATCACAACCATGAAATACTTGTTACCACCTTCACTTTCCGGAAACGGCCCCGCAACGTCAAGGGCTATCCTTTCCCATGGTGCACCAACATTGTACAACTTCAATGCACCTCTACTACGAGTCTGAGGTCCCTTTACAGCTGCACAACTGGTACATTTGCGACACCAGTCCTCGACATCGTCCCGGCAGTGGATCCAGTAAAACCGTTCTCGTATCTTCAGTAGAGTTCGTTTTACTCCCAGATGACCTCCTGAACAACCATTATGGTACAGCTGTAGAACATCCGGTACTTGAGCTTTTGGGACAACCATTTGCAAATGACAGCTGTTTCCCCGAGCATTTTCCCATTTGCGGCACAGGACTCCATCCTGAATCACCAAGCTGTCCCATTGGGCCCAATAGCTCTTTGTGATCGAACTCATTGCTGAGACGTCGCTCCACCTGGGCTTAGGAGCTCTGGCCTTCATCCACTCCAGAATCGGCTTGATGTCCGAATCTTCCTGCTGTGCACGTTGTAGGCTTTCCTTCCACTCGTTGCCGAGGTCTGTCCTGAGCATCCTCACAGGTACCACTTCCTTACCCTCTTGCCTAGTACAATGCTTGCAGTCTTCAGGACAAGGTCTTCTTGACAATGCATCTGCGTTGCCATGAGATTTCCCGCTGCGATGTTCGACCACAAAGTCGTATTCCTGCAGTAGCTCAATCCATCTCGCAACTTGTCCTTCTGGATTTTTGAACTGCAATAGCCATTTCAGTGCAGCATGGTCGGTTCGTAAGTGGAATTTCCGCCCCAGAAGGTATTTGCTAAAATGCTGCAATGACTTTACCACAGCAAGCAATTCCCGTCTCGTGACACAATAGTTCCTTTCCGGCTTTGACAACGACTTGCTGAAGTACGCTATCGCAACCTCTTGATCACCATTCCGTTGAGACAACACACCACCAAGTCCTATGTCACTTGCGTCTGTGTCAACTATGAATTCCTTGCCTGCATCAGGGTACCCCAAAATAGGTGTTTTGCACAGTCGGTCCTTTAACTCCTGGAATGCGATGTCGCAACTTTCATCCCAGCAGAAATGTCGCTTCTCCTCGGTTAGCTTATGCAGGGGTTTGGCTATATCCGCAAAGTTCTTAACAAATCGCCGATAATAAGAGCACAACCCTAAAAATGCTCTGACCTGCGTCTTGTCTTTTGGAACTGGCCAATCCTTGACAGCGGCGATCTTTTCTGGATCCGTGCGGATACCTTCTTCCGACACTACATACCCCAAAAAGCTAACTTGCCGTTTGAATAGTGAACATTTCTTCGGACTTAACTTGAGGTTGGCACTCTGGATCTTAATGAGCACGCGTTCCAGGTTTTGAAGGTGTTCTTCAAACGTACGGCCTACAATGATGATGTCATCCAAGTAGACCAAACAGGCATCGCCAAGTAACTTGGTTAGTACAAGTTCCATCAGCCTTTCAAACGTTGCCGGAGCGTTGCATAATCCAAACGGCATTACTTTAAATTGCCACAGACCCTTTCCTGTCGAGAATGCTGTTTTCTCCTTGTCCTTAGGGTCAATTTCCACTTGCCAGTAGCCACTTTTCAGGTCCAGCGTGCTAAACCACTTTACTCCAGTAAGCATGTCCAGCGTGTCATCAATTCTTGGCAAAGGGTAGCTGTCTTTCTTCGTAACGTCATTCAGACGACGATAGTCAACACAAAACCGCATGCTGCCGTCTTTCTTCCTTACCAGCACTACAGGTGAACACCATGGACTAGATGAAGGTTCAATAACACCTTCCTTCACCATTCCCTCAATCATGGTTTCCACTTCCTTTTCACGCGCTACCGGTAATCTCCTTGGCCGCTGACGGATAGGCAACTCCTCTCCTGTGTTTATTTTGTGTTGAACTAAACCAGTTTTCCCAATGTCAGCATCGTTTGAAGAGAAAACTTCGGCGTACTTGAGTAACATCTTCTTTGCCTTAGCCATTTCATTTTGCGACAGAGCGCTGCGAGAGTCTTCTAAAAGTGTGGTCACTCTTGTTTGTGCATCCTTGCTCGGGGTCCCAGTCGATAGATATTGGCATCGACGCAACCAATCCACTTCCTCGCAAGTACCAATCAGTGTGCCTTTTTCAATAATCTGTTCCTGGTCACAAAGATTCAGCACACGTACTCCTGAGATGTCGGTGGCTCTGACCAAAGTTCGTGCCACTTTCCATGGAAGGTCATTATCTAACCTTTCCACGAGTACACAACGATGACTTTGCCCAGAATTCCGAGGAAGACTAACCGGCACAGTCGTTTCTGATCTCGGAGGAAGAACAATCTTCTTAAGGCTATACACATTCCCTGGTAAAGCCCCTTCCATAAAAAGTTCCTCTTGCCCACATTTCATAACTCCTTGCTTGACATCAATCTCGCAGCAATTCTTCCTCATAAAGTCAAGGCCCAGGATGCAATCGTCCGTTATATCAGCCACGATGACATTATGCAGGTAGATCCCGTTGCCTAGCTTCAACTCCATCTCCTTTTCTCCATGGACGGATATGCGCTGACCGGTGGCTGTCACCAAATTAATGCGTTCTCGGTTGTATGCGGAGTCCCCAAGGAGCCGACTTATAACTTGGGAACTGACGACCGTACGAGAAGCTCCAGTATCAATGGTTAGCTTACAAGGCGTTCCGTTGACCTCGCCTTTGATGATTAAGCTGTTCCCGTCATGGGTTTGTGTGATCGAAATCCTTGGGGCTCTTTGAACATCAGCCAGCACCCGCCCCGCAGTCCTGGCTACTACTCGTTTCCCTGCTGCTGCTGGGCAGTGCTGTTAGCCGCACTACCCTCTGGAGACCGGCCATCTTCCCTTTCTGCAGTTCGCTTAGGGCAACTGGATCGAAGGTGGCCCCTTTCCCCACAGCCGTAGCACCTAGGGCCGTATCCTTTATTACGGTCGCGAACTGTAGCCGCTACAACCTCCCTGACGCGATGGGAACGATGATCCTGCCGCACAGCTTCCACCTCCAGTGCATGGGCCAAGGCGTCCTTAAGCGTCCCGTGGTGACCAAGTCTCACAGCAGCTCGAACTTCAAGGTCGCGGATGCCGTCGATGAATGCCTGCACCAGGTTCCCATCAATAAGCGCAGGTACGGACTGGTATGCTTTACGAACCAGCTTCTCCACTTCAAGGGCCCACTGCTGCAGGTTTTCGTTATTGCGTTGCACACGATCCTTAAGCTGCGCACGAAACACGTGTTCCAGGTGAGCGTCTCCATATCTAGCCTCCAATGCCTCAAGAAGCTGCTCGTAAGTCACTTCCTTACCGAGAGCTTCCAGAACATTTAGAGCCTGGTCGCGCAGTCCTAGGGTGAGGGCAGTCATGGCCTGACTGTTATTCCACCCGTTCGCCTTCATGACAGCCGCGAACTGAATTTTGTAGGCCGACCAGGAAGAAGTCCCGTCGTACGGCGGCACTTTGAATCCACGTAGCGAAGGTGTTGTAGCTACGGGAGCTGCGATTCCATCCCCAAGTTTCAGGTTACCCAATTCCTGCTTCACATCAGCAATGACGTCACTAAACTCACTGATCTGAGTTTCAGCTTTCGACAGGCGGTTGTCATGCTGGGCAACCTTCTCCTTCACCTCCTTCATGTCTTTTCCGAATGTTGCGTGAAGATCCTTCATGAGGAGCATCTGCTCGTCCTGGCGGCGCGCTTGCTCCTCCTTATCCCGTTGGAGCTGTTCTTCCAACCGACGAGCCTGTTCCTCCTGTCGGCGGGTCTGTTCCTCCTTATCGCGCTGGAGCTGTTCTTCCAGCCGACGAGCCTGTTCCTCCTGTCGGCGAGCCTGTTCCTCCTGTCGGCGGGCCTGTTCCTCCTGTCGGCGGGCCTGCTCCTGCAGCATCATCATCAGAGCAGCAAAATCTGGCGCTGATGATGCTGGAGCAGCTGTAGACGGGCCGGCCTCCGTGGTCGGTAGCTGACCCTCCGACGTCTGTGGCAGTGCTCCACCGAATCGCCTCTGATCCGTCTCCTGCTGGCGTTGACTCCGGGTACGGATACCCTCCATGTCGTCTTTAGGTAAAATCGGCATGATTTTAATCCTCGCTTCTGACACCAATTGTTACGAGCTTCGGGTTCGTGACAATTAAAAACTGCCAATAAAAATTACCAAAATCGACACTTTAATCAAACACACTAATTACAATAAACAATTTCACTGATGATCACTCTTAATCGCACTGAAGGTCACTTCAAATGTTCTCGCCTCTATCGCTTATTCAATACTACCCCGATCCCGATCCGCTCCCGCCTTTTATAGGGCCATAGAACATTCGGGAATCGAACCATCTCGAATCTTCGAGTACATACCGGCCCCGACTGAACGGATGTTGATTATTCTAGAAGATTCTGTAATCGAACTTGCTAGATAGATCTTGACTCAATTAATTCTGCTACTCGATACTAGATGGCGCTAGTGGTAACGAATTACTTTAGCTTTAGCGCGTAACATTATATTTGAGGTGCCTTAAGTTTTGAAATAATTTTCAGGACACGCAATTTGGGACTGCTCCCTTTCTACCCACACACTTCGAACCCGACGTAGTTATCTCAGTTCAGTCCATTAAAACCGAGATTTCGGCACACCCATGGCATCCCTTGAAAGCGGCTTATGATTGGCGCTCATTCTTCTGGACCGAGAAGCCGCGGAAAGGCAATATTGTGGAGTTTTGGTTCTAAACGCCAATCGTTTTCGCTCAGTGAGTACCAATCCCCAAACTTTATTCCACTTACACACAATTAAGTGTAATTATTTGGTGGTCCATATTTTTTTTGTGAATGACGATTTTTAAATTGTCCCACAGATAAGCATGTGATATAATAATGTTCATATCGAAAGGATAAAAACAATAGAAATAAGTGCCCACTAAGTTTTTCAAATACTCAATTCCGCCATTTAAAAAAAACCATGATGAAATAACAGACGTTCATACATACGACCCCCACACCGTAATGTGGTGACTTCCGAAACTGATATCTGATATTTACATTTGGCAATCGATTGCCCAACACAAATTAAAATCGTTACTGAACTTTCTTGAAAAAAATTGTTTCAGTTACACATTCCGTAGTCGGAATGTAGAACATAATAAAGATAAGTTCTACGAGACCACTGAGCAAGTTCTACCAGTCTGACTTAACATCACCTTCACACCGGTTAAAACTTTCGATGAGTTTGGTCTTGCCGAGGGACACTTGCCAATGGCGTACATCACGGCAATCGGGCTGAAAGTTAATAAAAACAGCGGTTACTGGGTCATACTCAGTGAGGTAAGATATTTTCTATAAATTGAGAATGTTGTGCGTTCATTTGTCGCCTTTTTGTGTTCAGTTCATATCGCAAGAATAAAAGTGTCCACTAAGATTTTCATGTCCCAAATAAAAATAAAACATGATGAAATACCGTCATTCATACATACGGTGACACACCGTAATGTGAAGGCCCCATTGTGGTGACTTAGTAACACGCTATCTGATTTTACATTTGGCAATGGATTGAACAACTGATTATTCTGATTCAAAAACACCTGTGAAAATTCAAAATATTGAAATTATGCATGGCATTAGATATTAATGTGACCGAACACAAAGAGTTAATATTCATATCTTGAATCCTACCAAGTTTACTGTCCATTAAAAAAATAAAATTAGATCTTCTAAAACTTTTTAGTTTTCTATGGAGAATGTTATATTTTTGGGTAAAACACATTTAATTATGGTATATCACCTGTTGCAGGATTCTCTGTCAATAGACAAGCCACAAGATCAATCACTGATCAAAACCACAATAATCCCGAAGTGCCTTCAACTTCTATTTATGTCAAACGCCAGCACATCAAGCTACCCCATCTGTCAAATTTCTTTGATAGATTTTCAACTTTATTGCATAGCCATAAGGTTCATGTTCAATTGGGAAAATTTTACAGTTTGGGGTAGCTCGATGTGCTGGCGTCTGTACTTAAATATTTAAAAATGTTTTACGACTGTTCAACTCTCAACTGATTTCACGGTTTAATTTGATTTGTATACTGTTATTTGATGTTATTATGTATTGTGTACATCATCATCTTCCTGCCCATGTCCCAAGTTAATTGGGATCGGCGCAACACATTTCCTTCTTCCATTCTGCCCTGTCAGCCATCACGTTATCATTCACTCTCTTCTCCTTCATATCAAAATCCTAAATCCTATCTTCTCTTGAGCCTTCGTCTCCACCAACATGCATCAACATTTATGTAATATGTTCAGTACAATACGGCAACGACAGTAAAAATGCAGTGCAGGTTAGCTTACTACAATCGTGTCAGAAATTTTCTAGAGATAAAAATAGTAAGCAATAGCCTTTATCGGACTGCCTCGTTGGCCTAGTGGTTATAAGCCCTACTGCTGAGCATGAGATCCTGGTCCCTACCACCCTGTGTAAGTCCAGGTTTCTAAAGTACATACATCATCATCTGCATAGCCTTTTCTCGACGTTGGCTTCAAGACTAACCGGATGCAGCTGAATACCAGTATTTAACATGGAGCGACTGCCTATCTGGCCTCCATAACCCAGCAGTTACTGGGTAATACGATATCCCTTGGTAAGACTCGTAGTCAGACTTTCGACCAACCACGGCAGGCGTAGCTTACTTTGGCTTGGTTGAATACAGGTTACAGGAATCGTAAACAGCTATAGCATGGTGCCAAGCCAGGGTAGTTAGCCAGTATATTACTTGCTTGCTATCCTAGATTAAAAACTAGCCTCATGTTACCCTGGCATTAGCATTCAGACCGATTTTTGCCTAGCTTTTTCACAACTATGTTGGGGGCGGCTTCCAGTCTAACCGGATGCAGTATTTTACATGGAGCATATGCCTTTCACGTATACCGAACAGCGGTGGCCCAATATGATCAGTGGAGGCCCAGTATGGGCAGTGGTGACCCAGTATGAGCAGTGGTGGCCCAGTGGTAACGGCTGCGATTTACGAGTTGTAGGTAAAATAATAATATTGTGAAAGACGGCACGGTTGACATCTATCGGGCATGCCACCGTCCGGTTGAATCAATCAGACACATTATCTCCGGGTGTTCTCGTCTAGCTAACGAGGAGTACTTGCATAGACACAACCTTGTAGCCAAGATTATCCACCAGTAACTTGCTCTGAAATACAGCCTTGTGGAATCAGAAGTTCCGTACTACAGGTATGTGCCCGGCCCAGTTTTCTAAAATGGACATGTCACACTGTACTGGGATCGATCCACCGTCACTGACAGGACTATTGTTGCCAATAAGCCTGATGTAGTGGTGGTGGATCGACTAGAGTAGCGTGCAATGATCGTTGATATAACGGTCCCGCATGACAGGAACCTCGTGAAAGCCGAGATAGATAAACATATCAAGTATCTTGACTTGGCTCACAAGGTTGTCGGCATGTGGGATATGGACTCAGCGATCATTGTACCGATAGTCGTTACAGCCAATGGTTTGATAGCCAAGAGCCTCGACCAACACCTAAGGAGGCTCTCGTTGGGCGCTGGATCAAGGGCTTGATCCAGAAAGCGGTACTCCTGGACGCGGCTCGCTTTGTTAGGAGGTTCCTCTCTCTGGAGCCCTGACTGCCAGTAGCTTGGACCCTGTTCCGGAAACAGGTGGGCTACTACTTTTTATATAATTTAATGTTTTTATTTGTTTATATTCAAATATTTAAAAATGTAATTTATATGTGTATATGTTGAAATAAAGGAAATAATAATAATAATTCTGAAATTTTTGAAGGTATTAATTAGTCTTCTTTCAGGCGGAAACAAGGTACGCGCCTTCAACGGTTGGGTCATGCCGGTTTTGATGTACTCTTTCGGCATACTCAAATGGACTCACACTGAACTCGACGCCCTGGATCGACGGGTCCGCACACTGCTGACTGCAAACCGGATGCATCACTCACGATCATCGGTGATGAGACTGTACATCGCACGGAAGTGCGGGGGTCGAGGCTTTTTAATTACGAAGACCCTCCACAACCGCGAGTGTGCAGTCTCAGGGAATATTTTTTTAAAGCCGAAGTGGGTATGCACCGTGATGTAGTCGCAGTGGACAAGGGGCTCACCCCGTTGTCCATGGCTAAAGAGAACTGGCGCAAACCTTTAATACTAACTATCGATGACCGCAAGGAAGTATGGCGAAACAAGGAGCTTCACGGGCGCTTCTATCGGGCTCTTCATGAGCCCGCTGTAGATTTCATAGCGTCCGTATCCTGGCTACGTTTCGGTGACCTTTTCGAGGAAACTGAAGGTTTCGTCTATGCAATTATGGCCGAGGTTATCTTGACGAATAACTACCGGAGACATATTATGAAGGACGGGACGGTTGACGTGTGTTGGGCATGTCACCATCCGGGTGAGTCTATCAGACATATTATCTCTGGTTGTTCTCGTCTGGCTAACGGCGAATACTTGCACAGGCATAACCAAGTAGCCAGGATTATTCACCAGCAACTTGCTTTGCAATATAAACTAGTGGATTCCGAGGTACCGTATTACAAGTATGTGACCGACCCAGTTCTCGAAAATGACCATGTCACGTTGTACTGGGACCGGTCTATCATTACTGACAGGACTATTGTAGCCAATAAGCCTGATATAGTGGTGATAGACCGGTTAGCGCGTCGCGCAACGATAATCGATGTTACCATTTCACATGACGGGAACCTCGTGAAAGCTGAGAAAGAGAAACAGATTAAATATCTCAACTTAGCACACGAGGTTATTGACATGTGGAATGTGAACTCGGCTGTCATTGTGCCGATTGTCGTATCAGCCAATGTACTGATGGCCGAAAGCCTCGATCAACATCACTCGAGGCTCTCGTTTGGCGGTTGGATCAAAGGCCTGATTCAGAAGGCAGTACTCCTCGACACGGCTAGCATCGTGAGGAGGTTCCTATCTCTGGAGCCCTAACCACCGGTAGCTTGGACCCTGCTCCCGATACCGGCGGATCTCTATTTTATATATTTTTAAAAACTAGCTGTGCCCGCGACTTCATTTGCGTGCATGTCGGAAAACAAAATTGTGTCGCTCAGATGGTGTAGGTACCACTCCTCCATTAAAAAGAAATAATCTTCCGATCTGGCCTGGTAGGGACCTACCACAGCTTTCGAATGCAGTCACTGCGTCTTCAGGGTCTATAATGTTAATGCGACGAAGGGTAAATATAAATCAAAGCTCCTGGTCGAGGCTCATTTTATAATATATGTTCACCTGCCGTAGATACTCAATAAATCGACTGCGCGTCTGGTTGAGTGTGCTAAAGCGTTATTCCACGTTCCCACGGCCCGCTTTCTCACAGGCCAGACCGCGCCAAGCCAGGCCGATAGGCCGTGGGAACATACGATGCCGATGAGGTCTCCGGTGGTGCAGGCGCGTGTTTTTTAGCTTTGTTTATCAAATGTTGACCACTGAATAAAACCACAGCAGTGGGAATGCTCGACACGGACTGCGATAGGCCTCGACAGGTAGCAGTGCAGTAACACCTGGCGCCACCTGTCAGTTAACAACCCTTGGGACCGCGGCGTTATCACGATGAAGAAAGATCACGCTGAGAAGGTGGATACTGACCGGCGTCACCGGGCAAAATGCACCTAACATGTTATCAAGCGAGCATTCGTGCAGTCAGTACGGCAAAACATGCGAGCGAGCAACACTGATTTTAGCACCCGGTGTAACAACTTACACCGGGTGCTAAAATCAGTGTTGCTCGTTACATGCTCGCTGCGAATGTTACATTACGCCCCGTAACGTCGGTCATTAGAGTGCTGTTGAAAAAAAATATTCAAAACCAGGCAAAAAACTATTAAGTTGTCAATATTATAATAATGTGATTTCTATTGTTTCTATGTATCCTTAGTTGGAGATATCAAATAGATAAATAAATTAAGCGATGTTGCTCAAAAGAGCACCGACATACCTACAGTTGTCCGTGTGAAAACCAACCTATTTACTCAGATCCACCAGTAGTTATGGCTGTAATTTTGGATTTTTGTTTCCTGATTTTCGCCACTGGACCTCCCTTGAAACCCCCTACCTCGAAAACTAATATCACGAAAATTTGCACACTTATTTACTACTCTTTTTACTCCCAAAACTCCTCATAAATTATACCCTACTTTAGGATGAATACTACTTTTATATGTATGTAGGTATGTATCCATAATAGGGTATCACACCCATTTTTGGAAAAGTGTATTAATTCGATTCTAAAATGATAATAAACCACAAAAAAAAACAAAATTTGCATTGAATCGATTAGTGCCTTATAAATGCATTTAAATCTTACATTTTCTTATTTCGCGCGTAATTTGCCGAAAACGCTGGACGCAGTGGACGCCATTATATTGCTCTGTGGGTATGACGTCAGTTTTCAGTGTAAAAAAATGCATTGATTGCATTTTGCATGACAGTATTATTTTTCTGTTACATATTTCGTCCCAATCTTCAAATTAAAATAGCTTTTAATAAACAGGTTAATACCCCATTGTTTATAATTTAAAAATTGAGTTATTATTCTACTTATCGTTGGTTTGCTGTTCCTGAATGTAAGATACTATTTCAATAAAAATTACTTTGGTTACGAAAATAATAAAAGTACAAAGTTATTCAGTTGTTAAGACTACTATTTCATGGTGTTCAAAAACAAATTAAAAAAAAACTAAAATCTTTGAATTGAATTTTAAAATTTATTTTGTTATTTCATGAACTAAAACCAACATTTTCCGACTGGTTTTTAACCGACTTCAAAAAGAAGGAGGTTATCAATTGGACAAGTTTATATTTGTTGTTTTTTTATGTATGTTCGGGCATAACTCCGTCATATATAGACGGATTAGTAAAACTCTTGTTCGAAAGGGGTTTATTCCGAAATAGTCCCATATTTTCTTATAGATCTGATGATGAGTTTAGGAGACAGACAACGGAACCCTTAAAAAAATTACAGCAAATCAACCGCGATTGCTGCTATCGTATAAATAAATATGCATTGTTTTGACTACAAGGATGAAGAAATTTCGAATTCGTGTGGGGTAAGTAATAAACCTAAATAGTGAAAAATAAAAACATTTTTGAAAAAAAAACTTATTATTTAAAAAAAAACAAGTTTTTGGCTAAGCTATCTTAATAACCCCAGCGCAGAAATTTTTCGTCAGTTATACAAAAACAAAATCTGCTGTTTCATAGAAAAGTGTAATACGCGGTCAAAATGTATGGAACAGCTGATTTCTTTTGTATAACCGACGAAAAATGGCTGCGCTAGGAGGGGGTCTGGATTGACATGCTGAATTCATGATTACAGTTTGCGCACTGGATAAAAACTTTTCCTTTATAGTAAAATACAATATTGACTTCCATCTGCTTCGTCAAAGTTATGTTCGAAGCAGTTTAAAAAAGCAGACATCTACTTCGGAAACACTGGTCGAACAATTAAAAAAAAAACAAACTGCGTAAAAAGTGAACAATATCATCGATACCTTATGTCCAAATGGTAACATGCCTACTACAGGTTTCCAATTTCTACCTAGCGTCACCCCGCGTTGCCAGACCTACGGATTTACGGGTTTATCCATGGATCTACGGATTTTGGACCTCGCCTCTCGGATACACGTATTTTCGATAGAAAATCCATAAAACAGGCACAACAAGTTTTTGTCTTCGTCTGTTTGCTATTCAAACCTAAATGGCGTTACTGACGCTCAAGATTAAGATTTTCTGTGAAGATGTTCCTCATAGCCGCAATATTTTTTCTATATTACGCAAGATGGTGCCACTGAGACTTTTATTACAATTTTTATTTTTTTTGAGATTTCTTTCCCTCTATTTGAATTGATTTTATAAGGTTGTTATTTTTAAAACTAATAAATATTTATCTCACATTGCAGACTTTTTGACTCTGAACACCACATCAATTATTATCATCACCACTTTTTATTTGAAATTCTTTTACCTTTTTTTGATTCGTGGGAATCAACCACCAACGGAAAGCGATTTTAGTAATCAGTATCATTACTTTTTACGGGTGTATCCATGGATCTACTGATTTTGGACCTCGCCTCTCGGATATACGTATTTTCGATAGAAAATCTATAAAACAGGCACATCAAGTTGTTGTCTTCGTATGTTTGCTATTCAAACCTAAATGGCGTTACTGACGCTCAAGATTAAGATTTTCTATGAAGATGTTCCTCATAGCCACAATAATTTTGCTATATTACGCTAGATGGTGCCACTGAGACTTTTATTACATTTTTTTTTGAGCTTTCTTCCCCTCTATTTGTATTGATTTTGTAAAGTTGTTATTTTGAAAACTAATAAATATTTATCTCACATTGCATTCTTTATGACTCAGAACACCACATCAATTATTATCATCACCACTTTTTATTTGAAATGCTTTTACCTTTTTTTGATTCGTGGGAATCAACCACCAACGAAAAGCGATTTTAGTAATCAGTATCATTACTTTTTGAAATAACGCAGACACAGTAACCTTTATGAGAATGATGATTATGATTATGATTTTCATCTTTATTCCTTTCAATATACATATAAATTACATTTTTAAATATTAGTATAAAATTATATAAAAACATTTAAAAATATAAAAAATAGTGGCTCGCCGGTATCGGGAACAAGGTCCAAGCTACCGGCGGTCAGGGCTCCAGAGAGAGGAACCTCCTGACAATGCGAGCCGTGTCCAGGAGTACTGCTTTCTGGATCAAGCCCTTGACCCAGCTGCCCAACGAGAGCCTCTTCAGATGTTGGTCGAGGCTCTTGGCTATCAAGCCATTGGCTGTAACAACTATCGGTACAATGATCGCTGAGTCCACATCCCACATGTCGACAACCTCGCGAGCCAAGTCAAGATACTTTATTTGTTTATCTTTTTCGGCTTTCACGAGGTTCCCGTCATGCGGGACCGTTATATCAACGATCATTGCACGCCGTTCTAGTCGATCCACCACCACTATATCAGGTTTATTGGCAACAATGGTCCTGTCAGTGATGATGGATCGATCCCAGTACAGTGTGACATGACCATTTTCGAGAACTGGGTCGGGCACATACCTGTAGTACGGCACTTCTGATTCCACAAGGCTGTATTTCAGAGCAAGTTGCTGGTGGATAATCCTGGCTACTAGGTTGTGTCTATGCAAGTACTCCTCGTTAGCTAGACGAGAACATCCGGAGATTATGTGTCTGATTGATTCTCCTGGACGGTGGCATGCCCGACAGATGTCAACCGTGCCATCTTTCACAATAAATCTCCGGTAATTGTTCGTCATCATAACTTCGTCCATAATTGCACAGACAAAACCTTCGGTTTCCCCAAATAGGTCACCAAAACGCAGCCAGGCTACGGACGCTAGAAAGTCTACATCGGGTCCATGTAGGGCCCGGAAAAAGCGTCCGTGAAGCTCCTTACTCTGCCATACCTCCATGCGATCTTTAGTGTCAAGTACTACAGGCTTGCGCCAGTTCTCTTTACCCAAGGAGAGCGGGGTGAGGCCCTTGTCCACCGCAACCACATCTCGATGCATCCCCACGTCGGTTTCTAGGAAATAATCCCTGAGACTGCATATCTCGCGATTGTGGAGAGTCTTAGCATTTAAAAAGCCTCGACCTCCACATTTTCGCGGGATATACAGTCTCATTACCGATGACCGTGGGTGATGCATTCGATATGCAGTCAGCAGCGTACGGACCCTCCTATCCATGGCGTCGAGTTCGGTCTGAGTCCATTTGAGTATGCCGAAAGAGTACATCAAGACCGGCATGACCCAACCGTTGAAGGCACGCACCTTGTTTCCGCCTGATAAAAGACTATTAAATACTTTTTTCAGGCGGCCAAAGAAGCGTTCCTTCAACGATTGTTTCATGTCAGTAACATTGATGCCCAAAGCTTCCGACATACCCAAATACTTATAGGTTTCGGCTGCGGAGAGGGCTCGAAGTTTTATGGAATCCGAGAGTTGGGTTCCCACGGATTCCACAATCTCCCCTCTCTTTACATGCATGACCGCACATTTGTCCACACCAAAATCCATCCTGATGGCGCTACTGAAAGTTTCAGTTACTTTCAGTAGCTCCATCAGTTGCATATTGTTGGGGGCAAAGAGTTTTAGGTCATCCATGTAGAGGAGGTGAGATATAACCTGACCACCTCTCCTCAGTCGATAGCCTATACCTGAATCCTCCAGCAGTGTGCTTAGAGGATTCAGGGCTAGGCAGAACCAAAGCGGACTCAAACTGTCGCCCTGAAATATGCCTCGCTCGATCCTTATCGGCTCGCTATTCCTCTGGATATTTCGACATCCTGGATATTGAAGGACCGTCCTCCATTGCCCCATACATGACATCAGGAAGGTGCGCAGAGTTGCATCTACTTTATACAACTCCAACACCCTCATGAGCCATGTATGTGGCACCGAGTCATAGGCCTTCTTGTAATCTATCCAACATGTCGAAAGATCCTTTCGGAAACGACGAACCTGTTGGCTAATGGCCATATCAATGAGGAGCAGCTCCTTAGTACCGCGGGACCCGCTCCGACATCCATTTTGAGAGACAGACATGATGGAGTTACTGTCTATATGATTGTAAATCTTAGCTCTCAAAATGGATGTAAGAACTTTATAGACCGTCGGTAAACACGTGATCGGCCTATAATTTTTGGGTTCCGCGGTACTACCTGATTTATGGAGCAGGTGGGTTACTCCTGTCGTGAGAAACTGGGGTAGCGAACTAGACTCTAAAGCAACCTGGTACTGAGCCGCCAAGCGAGCGTGCGATCTTTGAAACCATTTAATCCAAAAGTTGTGCAGCCCGTCCGGTCCTGGAGATTTCCAGTTGGGCAACGGACGGACTGCACGAGCTACATCTTGGGGGCAGATGGTAATAGCCCCCATTTCTGGTATTGGATCGCAGGCTCGCTCGACTTCCCGAGCCCAATCACCTTCGGTGTGACTGACAGGCACCGACCAGATACTACGCCAAAAAGAACACATGGCATCATCATCTGGTAGGTGCGTGTCAGCCTCACTTTGGTCTGATCGCTCCCAAGCTCTATATATCCACCTTTCATCACTTTGGAAAGTACGGTTCTGGGTGTATCGATCCACTCGCCGCTTATACCTACGAATACGGTTTGCCCATGCATACACTTTCTGCTTCAGGAAGTCGATGCGCTCTGTGACACAAGACGTATAGTCTTGAGGACTGATATCAGTCCCCGAGAACGCCCGTCTCACAAAGCGCATCACTCTAGGGCGAGTATTGCCCTCCCTGAAGCAGATTAGTTTGCCGATGAGGGCTCTGGCCCCACCAATACGGCGTTCAATTCTGCACTGCCAAGCTGGTACGGCTGGTTTCGGTCGTGTAGCTCTTGAGTCATTGGCAAATTTGACGTGAGCTACACGACATACCGCTACAGCCGCGCAGTACAAAATCGAATGAGTATCGGCAAGGTCTTCGCAGTCATCAAAAAAGTTTGACAACTGCGAATCCAGAGCCGCCACCAGCGCCCTATTTTTATTATGCATGGGCAAACGAGGTAAGCGTGGTCTAAGTTCGGGTGACATGAACCGATATTCCCGAATCGCACCATCCAAAGCACTCCTCAATTCATCATTGCACTGGGTACTTACGTTTGTAGCCCTATCATCAGTCCCCTCGTCAGTTTGATCTGTATTTAACTGTGGTGGTATTTGTGATACCACCACATTATGATTATGATTATTATTAACATAATTTTTACATAGTATTCGTTAGTACCGTTTCGCGCCAATAGATGTCGTTATGTGTTTCAACATTACGTAATTAAATTCTTCTTGAACACTTTAAATTGATCATATCTTATGATTGAGCGAAGCGATTGCGATGAAACAAAGACTAAAATATACTCCGAGTTATAAATACTATTTGAATATGAAAGTTAACCATCTTAATTTCGTTCTTTTGACGTGATAAGTACTTGATCTATTCACACATCTAAACAGATAATCAGAAACACCGATATATCGACACCCGACAAACAGACAAAAAAAATCGAAAAGGATTAAAATGGCATATGTTGATTATCCTTTACCCCACCAACTATTTTTTTTCGAAATATTTTGAATGTACAGAAACAGTTCTTCTACAGATTTACTATATGTACTTACACCTATATATAATGTATTAAAATTATTTAAAAATGTATTAAAATAAGTAGCAAAATGAATAAACGAAAATAATAATACATAATTCTTAATTTCACCAAAAAAGTCATCACATTACAATATTCAAAGACTAAGCGCATTTTAGGCTTTCAAATAAGTGTTAGAATAAAAAGAGTATGTTCTATTTTCTTATCGATCTTTTTTGTTCTATGTAAATTTATATATATTAAAAAATAAAAACTTACCACTTATGTTACATTTTTCTCCTATCTCATCCCATATTTTATTTTTCATAAATATATTTTTATAATCCGTAAGTGACATATCATATAAAACTGGATTGCACTTCACCAACTCAATAAATGAATCGTTATTCGTTCGTTTCGATGAAGCCATGTTGCAAACGCGTCCTTTCGCTAAGGAATATCGTGCGTACTGTTGTCATTTTAACCCCGCTTGCGGAGTGAGGGGCGGGATGCATGCCGCTGCTCCCGCGCGGTATGTACTTCTACCCACAGCGGCAGTGAATATCGCTCAGGTCGCTCTAGCCGCGGTACTTGATAGTAAAGACCTGAGCGAAACCCGCGCGGTATGTACTTCTACCCACAGCGGCAGTGAATATCGCTCAGGTCGCTCTAGCCGCGGTACTTGATACTAAATACCTGAGCGAAACCCGCGCGGTATGTACCTCTACCCACAGCGGCAGCGAATATCGCTCAGGTTTGAATAGGCCTTAAGGCATGTATTTAATGCGGCAACTAAGTAAAATGAATATAGGTTTAAAAAAAAATAGAGTGGGTACTATATATAATGGGTTGGCAGCTAATAAGGAGTATCGTAATAAGTAATAGGTAGCATATTAATATATCAGTAATAAGCTCCGTTTTAATTTAAAGTAGCATCATGTTTTTCTTTTGGGAACAGAATTAATATCTAAGCGGAAACTTAATGGCGAAAATAAAATAGAAAATGGGCATTCATAAATAATATATTATTATTGTATTATTAGGGCAGGTTTAGATTTTCTATATAATCTAGTCGTTTCTGGCACTCGCCGGCCGCTACCGCGGCACCGCTCGCTTCGCTCGCTCGGCTCGTGCGTAGGAAGTCACAGTTTTAACCTAACCTAACCATTAAAAAAATAATAATAACCTACTCTAACTAGACTGGTAATATATTATCTTTGCCACCCTACTAACATTATTAGTCGCCAGTTCATTATTTATAGCTCCTCGCCTAATATTTTATTTGACTGGTACCTATAGTTTACTAGCTGACCCGGCCACGCGTTGCTGTGGCTACATACGCCACGTACGCCGACTTTTATTTTGTACCTATTGATTTCTGCTTAATATCAAGTGTAAGAACATTTTAATTAATTGTGTTCAACGTACTTCCCCTTCAAATCTCAATCCAGTGAATTTGTATACCAACATCAACATTTTCGTCTTTGTTCGTAAATAATTTCATTGTACTAAAGGGTTATAGTAGTAGAAAGTCAAATAAGGAGATCACCATATTTTTTTACAAATACCATCTGTGTGAAAAAGCATAGTGGACTCCGTGACTGATGTTCTCTTATTGTTCCTCTTAGATTGTTTACTATAATGTAATATAACAAAAACTTTAGCCACAGCAACGCGTGGCCGGGTCATCCCAAATTATTATAGAACTCTTCCGCAACACTGCAGCTATTCCACTATTCTTTTTGATGTTACACATTGCATCTGGTTTATTATAAAGGTACACGGCGTACGACGTATGTGTCGCATATTTATGGTCAATCGAAGTGTTTCAACACTTCGCCATAAGAATGATTGTTTCAAACATGCATTAATCTCATCCGCGAAAGTAGAGCGAGGTATAACCGGTAAGGTCTGCCGGAAGTCACCAGACAAAAGTAAGAATCCGTATCATTTTTGCATTGATATTTTAACTAAATTTTATAATTATGTGATAATACCACATTGATATTTTAATTAAATTTTATAATTATGTGATAATACCACAGAACAGAGGAAAGAGAATACTTACATACATATATTCAAATTAAATTATAAAGTTTTGATCAATGAAGCACAAATAAGTAAAAAACAGGATTAATTTCACTGTATTATCTTCATTATAATATGAATTCAATTTACACTTCAGTCTAAGTAACACGTGGCCGGCTATGCTAACACCAAAAATTTAAAAAGTGGAAATAATTGAATTATACGGTATTTCGTTCACTACAAAATAAATTTAATTAATTTTATAGCGTCAACAACACGTGGTAATTATGCTGTTAAAATGTAGCTTATATGACACGTTCGTAGATTTACCATAGCAGCGCCATCTATTGATTACTTACTGAACCCAGTCGAAAGGTATCGACATCTGTTAGAATCATTTGGAGTTAACAGATAATTGTGACTGTCAAATAATAACAGACAAATAATAAGCTGAATTTTATAGCGTCAACAACACGTGGTAATTATGCTGTTAAAATGTAGCTTATATGACACGTTCGTAGATTCACCATAGCAGCGCCATCTATTGATTACTTACTCAACCCAGTCGAAAGGTATCGACATCTGTTAGAATCATTTGGAGTTAACAGATAATTGTGACTGTCAAATAATAACAGACAAATAATTAGCAATAAATTAAAATTGCGACTATAATTTGAGATTTAAACTATCCTATCTCTCAAGTTGGATCGAACTGCACATGGTGTGCGAATTTTATTATAATCGGTTAAGTGGTTTAGGAGTCCATTGAGGACAAACATTGTGACACGAGATTTATATACCGGATGATTTTTTTTACCGTCTGGAAAAAAATAGGGGTTAATAGGTGAACGGAGTAGAAGCCTATGGCACGGAAATTTAACATATTTTTTTTTTAATTCTAAAATGAAATTAACCTATCAATAAATACTATTACTTATTTGTAGTAAACTTTTCATATAAAAATTAAAAAACAATAAAAAATTATAAAAATACAAAAAAATCGACAAATAATATCAAAATCCAACTTATGGGCACCCTAATCAACGCGCAGAAATTATGAATGAATTCGTAGCGAAATTCAATCCTTTGATTGAAGCCGGCCGGGGATAGGTAACTAACATTTTTTTGCAGGCGTACCGCTCAAGTGTCGCCGCATGCGCTCCCCCTCCCACCCGCGCGCCCTTCGACCCGAGTTCCTTGGGCTTAAAAGTCAAAATGGGTGTACCGCAGGGCTCAATATTGGGTCCGTTCCTCTTTTTAGTATATATAAATGATTTACTTCATTTACTTAAAAACCGACTACAAATGGTGTTATTTGCTGATGACACATCACTGATTTTTAAAGTTAAGAGACATGCACAGGAGCTTGACGATGTAAATAACGCTATAGTTAAGGTCCATAATTGGTTTACTGTAAATAATTTGGTATTAAATGGAAAGAAAACTAAATGCATAAAATTCACGTTACCGAATGTTAGAAGTAGTGAATGTCACGTTGTATTGAATAAGGAGATACTAGAATTCGTCGAACAGACGGTTTTCCTGGGAATCACGCTTGACTCAAGGCTACAGTGGGGTCCTCACTTAACATCACTTGCAGGGCGGCTAAGTTCTGCCGCTTACGCTGTTTGGAAGATCCGTCAATTAACAGACGTGGATACCGCGAGACTGGTCTATTTTAGTTACTTTCATAGCATCATGTCTTACGGTATTTTGCTATGGGGACGTGCTGCGGATATTGAGTCGATCTTCATTCTGCAAAAGAGGGCTGTCAGGGCCATCTACAACCTACGCAGACGCGAATCTCTTAGGGAACTGTTCAAAACAATTAACATCATGACGGTACCTTGTCAATATATCTTTGAAAACATTATGTACGTTCGTAAAAATCTACATCTTTTTAGTAAGATAAGTGACAGGCACAATTTTAATACTAGAAATAGGAACAAATTAGATCAACCACGTTTCAGATTGTCTAAAGTACACACTTCTTTTATGGGGTACTGTGTAAAATGTTATAATAAAATACCAGCCGATATTCTTGAACTAAATGAAAAGAAATTTAAATTATGCATTAAACGCACACTATGTAGACAAGCATATTATAAGTTAGATGATTACATTGTTGATAAAAATGCTTGGCTTAATGCTGGTCCGACTCCACAGGCACCTGGGCTTGCTATTTAAAATTTTCATATTTGGAAGAGACGCTTCCCTTTTTTGTTTTCTGACATTATGAACATTTCTGTTCCTATTATTTTTATTTTCTGACATTACGAATAAGTTTTTATTTTGACCGAATTTCTGAATATTTTTCTTTCTTTTTGGAAATCAAATTTGATTAATTTCTCAAATACATTGCAAACTATATTTTTGTATAATTTAGAAGCATTTTGTTTAAACTTTGTAAATGTGAGTACCATGCATCCGTATAATAATTATATTGTTTTGATGTACGTTGACTTGAAAAAGCGTGGCAGTTGAGAGTATGTCATGCTCACTTAAATGTCTCGCTGATGGTGGCGCGTGTGTTGGATCATTCGGTTCCCTACAAAATGGTTGAGCTGGATGGTGCTGATCCACGCGTCAAGTTCGTGAACGGGCGCCGTCGGTTGAGACTGGTCATCTCCTAACTTCCATGGCTAATTTTAAATTTTATATTTAGAATTGTTTTTTTTTTTACATTGTCTCACATATAGAAGCAACAAGAATAATGTTCCCAAGTTTTTGTAATACATAACATGATTAAAAAGAGTGTCCATGGAGTTTCTTGCCCGTTCTTCTCCATAGAGATCTACGTTTTGGAATGGGCAACTAGCTTCAACTTTCCAACTGGTCGACTTTTTGACAATTCAAAAGTGCCTGTAAATGGTTTAATTGAAATAAATGCTTTGAGTTTGAGTTTGAGTTTTGAGTACCGCGTCCCGCGGTCTCTCTCCAAGTCTCCAGTCCAGTGCGATTAGTCATAGTGTGACGTCGATCGCTGTTTTTTTCCGCGTGTGCTTCAACGTCCAGTATCTTGCCATGATGAGGTATTATTTTTTGTCTGGTGAAAATGTAAATGGTGCAAGGCGAATGTACGCCGACGAAGAACACCTACAATCCCTTAGACGTAACGGTATCCCTGCCCCCCGAATCCCTAGCACAGACTTGATACTCCGCACTTATCAGCGGTTACTTGACCATGGCCAGTTTCACCTTCCTGGTCATGCCAGAGGCAGAGGCCGGCCACCCTTATCCATACTCGTCGAAGACGCCATCCTGGAATATTTCCATCGATACCCGAGGAGGAGCACCCGGCAAGCAGCTCGTCGATTTGGCGCTCATCAAGTTCGATTCAGTGTGAATGTTTGGGCCGCGATAATACACGATCGCATAATTGGTCCAGTTTGGATCGAAGGTCGATTGACAGGGATAACGTATCGAGAAATTATACAGTCCGTTATCGACACAATGTTGGAAGACGTTCCTCTGCACTGTCTGCGGGACATGTACTTCCAGCACGACGGATGTCCAGCTCACTACGAGCGATCTGTGCGCGCGTATTTAGACAGTGAATTCCGTGATAAGTGGATAGGTGGACCTGTGAACTGGCCGGCGAGATCACCAGACGTAACGCCGTTAGGCTTTTATTTGTGGGCTGAACTAAAACGCTTAGTGAGTGATTGTTATAAGAATTTAACATCAACAGGTTTGTTTACATTTCTATCAAAGCTGATCTTACAAGACGTCATTTATTTGGTTTACGGTTTCAAGACACGCGTCACTCAGTGTATCAAATTATTTGCCTACTAAAACTACATACAGCAAGGTGACGTATGTAGATACACGCGCAAATGTGTGCGTGAGAGCGTAGAGATCAGCCGCGAAATTAATGCTAGCGTCTCGCTCACACTCTCGGCATGCTCCATTCATGGGCCGTCGCAGCTTACGCCCATTTACTATTACCTATTTTGCGTATTATTCGTTTTACGCGAGTGCCGTAGGATGTATTCTTTTTCATGTATTTTAAGGATATTCGGAACTTTTTCTATATCAATGGTACCAGGCAAAGGTTAGCGTATATGAGTTCTATTCTACTTACACAACATGTCATATTGTTCTCCAGACGCTAAAAAAAATCAGCCGGTATATTAAGATTTGCTACCTAAACGCAGCTGCTAGTTTTTAGTTTTTATAACACCTTTAATTTTGAACCTTACATAATATAATAGTCGCGAAAATATTTAATCGCTGGCAAGTTATTTTATTTGTTGCAAACATTTAGTCGACTTTTAAGTTATTAGTCACTCGGAAAATAATAAGCTTATTTATTATTCTACATAATCTTTTGAATGTTCCATCATCTGACAGACAAAATTATCATTTATGTTGTCAACGTGAATAAAACAAAATATAAGTTTTATCTTCACTTCTATTTTTATTTACTATTTTTCATCATCTCCTGCATTCCACATTATTGTAAGCACTCTGCAGTGGGACTTGTGTGACCCTACTAACACTAGGTCACAAAAATATTAATATCTACTCTGACTCCTAAACTAGGTGTATGTCCCCGTGTCTTAGAAGTCAGTGATCCTCCGTAACCAACAAAGCCATATTATACATAGTAAATCAGGACGTTCCAACAATAAGCAAATGGTGTAAAAAAAAACACAAAATGAAAAACGTGGTGAGGTGAATAAAAGTAGGGTTTGAGTGTGTGTGTAGTGCGTGAGTGCAGGATGGTGTACACATCGCCAGGTCACGGAAGAGGATAATGTGTGATAAGGGGACTATCGTGATCCTGACAAATCGCCTTTTCGCATTAAAAGTGTACAATTTCCAAAAATATTCAAAATGGGGTTAATATGCGGAAACGTTTGGTATCACCAGTATTTTTCTCTTTAAAACGCTCTCCTGTAAAATTAGTAAGTTTTGAGTTTATACAGTTTTAATGCGAGAAGACGAAATGGGTACCTGGACAAGTCTTAGAGCAATTAGGTACGAATGATTATAATCTTCGATCTGATTTTGGAACCGAGACCCATCGACATTGATCAATTGCGGCGTCATTCTGTATAACCGGAAACGGCATGCCATCCACCTAGTAATATTATTAGTAGGAAGTCACGAAGTTTACTTGTTTTCCTGAAACGAAAGAGGAGAAGTCGAGTGAGACAGTCAGTGCTGGTCCGATGATGCAAGGAATGAGTAATGTTATTAAAGTCGCCAGTGGTTTTTTTTTGTTTTGTTTCTCTTTCTCTTTTTCGTTTTCTGTTTTTGTTGGGCATCTCGCAGTTGGCCTTGAGAGGCCGTGACTGCTCAACCGGGCATTCCTGGGGCTGCCATTAAGAGTTAACTTAACGCCTCCAGCCAAGGCTTACAAACTAAAATAAATTACAAACTAAGCGACTGCACGCTGAGGGCACCCCTGTGGGGTACGGGCCTCGGCTCAGGGCGTCACTGATAGGGGGACAGCAATCATTGAGGACAGGCTGGATCAAAATATTTGCATTATTATTGATCGGGGAATTTAAGCTACTGGCTCAGCTGCGGCGCGGGCTGGCGCTTCAGCGAGCAAGGGTCGGTCGGGGGTCGCCTGTGGCCATAGACTACTATTTATATACTAGAGTGGCTAGCGGAATTAAGTAGGTATAGACCACAGACATATAAAACAGTAGTTATAGACATTCCCAAACTTTGTGTGCATTGTATTAAAAATGAAACATGTGACACAAATCAAATGATAGAAACTATGATTTACTGGGAATGACTCTCGTAAAATTAAAATTAAAAACGTAATCGAAAGTTTTAATCGGTATTCGGTAGTACCTGTATTCTGTATGTATGTAGCCTGTGGTACGAGTAAATGATGCTCTGTGGTAAGGGACGCCAACTTTTCGCCGAACTATTATTTAGTTATGTTTTGTATACAGACTACAGCAAGGAACATTATATACCACAAGCGGGACTACAGATTACCTACTTTAAATTCTAATGAAAGTTTTGTGCTTTGTTGTGTTTGTAGTCTTTGTTCCTTGCTATCACAGGGCGTCGCGTAATGTACCTGTGATCAATAGGTAACTTGCTAACATTAATTGACCACATCTCGGGTGTTTGTGCTTTAATTTCGCCAGTCAGTATAATAACAAAATGCATTTAATAGGTTGTTGCATCAAAAAATGTAACGGTGAATTTTATGGTGGAATATCATTTCACAGGTACGTAAGCGTTAAAAAAGATTTGTATGGTTTATTTTGATTTCATGGCGGCGTTGACTGAAGGGTTTTAATTAAAGGCTTCTTCAAACAGACGCGACGCGACACTTGAAGAACAATTTCCGTTGAGTTTTCATAGAAATTCTGCGTCGCGCCTCTTTGTGCTAAAAACGAAGAATTTTATTCTTAAACAGCCATCTGGTATTTGCCATTGGCAAAACAAACACATAGACAATCTAACATCGGTCAGTAGGTCGTCTTCACTTATTGAAACCATTTATGGGATGGATTTTCAAAAATCCTCTAGAATATTTAATACTTCTAGACCCATTGGTTTAGACTAGGTATGTGACTTCAGATATCTGTCAGTGAATTTCGAGATTTATTCTTTATGCCATGATTAAAAAGTATCGTTTTTACAGCTTTCCGGCTCAAGAAGAACTGAAACAAAAATGGTTAGATGTAGTTCCTGTGGCACAAACAATAGGAAAGGATTCCGTTGTATGCAGCCTACATTTCAAGCCGGACGACCTTCTTGTTGTAAACTCAAGACAAATCTTAAAAGATGATGCAGTGCCTTCCATATTTCCTGTGGTAAGCATCATCTGCCTAGCCTCTTCCCAACTATGTTACAGTATATATACACAAAGTACTTTCTATCCAACTTGACATCTAGTCTACCTGAGTACAGGCCGATCTGCATGTCGATTCTGTAACCATCTCACCGCGTGAAGTGAGCATGGAGTGAGCTGTCAGTGTCATCCCACTGATGCTAGGGATTGACCAAGCATCAGGTGGAATGAGACGGACAGCTCACTCCACGCTCACTTCAAGCAGTGAGATGGTTACAGAATAGCAATGTTGTAAACTCACGTTTCTATGAAGGCAAAGACTTATTCTTTTCATAGCAATGGGTAGGTAGCTAGTGATGTAGTTAATGTTGATGCGCTAAGGTATTCGATTTTTAAATGAATTACTCATTCAATGATGGACTTATCAAGGTTGTATCAATACAACCTTCTAAGTCCATCATTGAATAAGTTTTTATTTAGTTAGTATTTAGTTATTCAATAATTATAATTTTGTAAAACTGTTTCTCTCTCCAAGTGTTTAAAAAGCTGAGAAAAATTGATTGTCATGCTTGAAATTGTCGACTGAAGAATAGAATCATTTCTTCTCTTCAGTTTTAATTTTGCCTAGCTTGGTAGAAATCTTTATACAATCATTTCTATCATTTTGTCTATTCTTCCATAAACACAACCCGTTTCTTTGGTGGTTGTGCTGCGTGTGCAGAAGTAGCTGCATACATTTACATGGAGCGTATCGGACCTCCACAACTCATTGACTGCATTATTTCAAAATTAATAATTATGCTGTTCTAAGTATACTATTTTACAGAGTTAAATAAGTAAATTAAAACAATAGAAAAACTGCTGGTTTGTATCTCAATTACTGGTGTACATAGAGGTCACCATCAAGACAATAACATTATAATGTAAGAAAACATGAAATTACTTAACACCATTAGAATAACATAACCATTTCAATTAAAAAAGTGACATTAACACCTGTTGTTAGTTTTCTCTAGTTAACTAATAATTTGACCATAGTACCTATACATATAATATCTATGTAATGTAAATTCTCATCACAGAAGCCACTAGCATTGATCACCATGCTTGCTCAAGATGCATTGACAACTCCAGACTTATATTAACTGTCCAGGTTTCCGGTATAGTCCTGGTTTCCTCACAATGTCCTTCATCAATGTCAGTGGTGTTCAAGATAAACTCAAAAAGTATGTTGTATGAATTGAATGTCACATTGGGACCCAGAATTGAACAAGTCATGATGGCCCAGTGGTTAACACTTTGCTTCTCATGCACAACCATACCATAGGTTGCATGCTAATAATATGATGTTATTAATTGCAGACTTGCATAGTGCGGGTACAAAGACTGCCAGCTAGAACAACTATTAGGGCAGCTGGGCAGCCACGTCACATTGTACCGGTAATTATCTGCCATTATCTATGATCTGTAAAACTTTCATTTTGTAAAAATATAAAAATTGGAGCAGCTCAATCTCCTTTTTAACCGACTAAAAAACGGGTGAGGTTCTCAAGTCGACACGTATTTTTTTTTAAATGTATCTAAGACCATGCATAACTTTTTACAGAGAAGTCCGATTTTGATAATTCTTTTTTTATTGGAAAGTTGCCCCGAAGTTGGTCCCATATAAATTAGGAAAAAAAAATCCAACCCTAAGGGTAGGAAAACAGGGGATGATTGATTGTTTACTCACAGTTTTTTTTATGTTGATTTGTGCGTTACAAAAAGTAATCAAAACTGAAGCATGTAGTAATTAGTAGCCACATAAAATCATAAAATAAAACTTTGAACAAAAAAATTAAACTGACGAAAAAACTGAAAAGCAAAAGATAATAAACCTTTTTTGTTTAACCTTAATAACTAATTTCGGAAGTCGGTGACTTTGGATATGTATTTTATTGCTTTTCAGTTTTTTCGGCGTTTTAATGATCATCAATAGGTATATTCTTTAACGGTGTAAAAGGCTTTCTGGCATTTATTATGGCTTAGATCTTGAACATGGCATGGAATTTATTATATTACTAGCTGACCCGGCCACGCGTTGCTGTGGCTACATACGCCACGTACGCCGACTTTTATTTTGTAACTATTGATTTCTGCTTAATATCAAGTGTAAGAACATTTTAATTAATTGTGTTCAACGTACTTCCCCTTCAAATCTCAATCCAGTGAATTTGTATACCAACATCAACATTTTCGTCTTTGTTCGTAAATAATTTCATTGTACTAAAGGGTTATAGTAGTAGAAAGTCAAATAAGGAGATCACCATATTTTTTTACAAATACCATCTGTGTGAAAAAGCATAGTGGACTCCGTGACTGATGTTCTCTTATTGTTCCTCTTAGATTGTTTACTATAATGTAATATAACAAAAACTTTAGCCACAGCAACGCGTGGCCGGGTCATCCCAAATTATTATAGAACTCTTCCGCAACACTGCAGCTATTCCACTATTCTTTTTGATGTTACACATTGCATCTGGTTTATTATAAAGGTACACGGCGTACGACGTATGTGTCGCATATTTATGGTCAATCGAAGTGTTTCAACACTTCGCCATAAGAATGATTGTTTCAAACATGCATTAATCTCATCCGCGAAAGTAGAGCGAGGTATAACCGGTAAGGTCTGCCGGAAGTCACCAGACAAAAGTAAGAATCCGTATCATTTTTGCATTGATATTTTAATTAAATTTTATAATTATGTGATAATACTTACATACATATATTCAAATTAAATTATAAAGTTTTGATCAATGAAGCACAAATAAGTAAAAAACAGGATTAATTTCACTGTATTATCTTCATTATAATATGAATTCAATTTACACTTCAGTCTAAGTAACACGTGGCCGGCTATGCTAACACCAAAAATTTAAAAAGTGGAAATAATTGAATTATACGGTATTTCGTTCACTACAAAATAAATTTAATTAATTTTATAGCGTCAACAACACGTGGTAATTATGCTGTTAAAATGTAGCTTATATGACACGTTCGTAGATTTACCATAGCAGCGCCATCTATTGATTACTTACTGAACCCAGTCGAAAGGTATCGACATCTGTTAGAATCATTTGGAGTTAACAGATAATTGTGACTGTCAAATAATAACAGACAAATAATTAGCAATAAATTAAAATTGCGACTATAATTTGAGATTTAAACTATCCTATCTCTCAAGTTGGATCGAACTGCACATGGTGTGCGAATTTTATTATAATCGGTTAAGTGGTTTAGGAGTCCATTGAGGACAAACATTGTGACACGAGATTTATATATATTAAGATTAAGATAGGCAATTTGTCCATCATTCTGATGAACAAATTATCTTTAATGGTATAAAAAGCTTTCTGGCACAGCTTACATTATTTAATGAATGATTTGGTTTTATTATGGCTTAGATCTTGAACATGGCATTGAATTTATTATATTATAGCCTTTTTATACCTATAACAAGTCCTTAGCGGACTCCCAGCCACCGTTGGCGCGGGGTTGTGGACGGCGAGCAATGGGTAGCTCGCCGTCCGGTAATGACCAGGCCCAGGTAGACGGCGCGTTGTGCCACGCGCGCCTCAAAGAGATGTCAGCAATAATTGAAGTTGTCCGCTAGGGCCACTGCCTGCCAGGGTCGCGGATTTATTCGAAAGAATTACCGTGGCCCTGAACTGCAACTGACTGAACACGGGTGGGTTTTAGTCAGTAAAAGTCTGACATGCCCTCCCGCTCCACCCAGAGCGGGAGAAGTCATTTGATTATTTCCCAACCAAAAAAAAAATAGTACCATATCATAAAAACTATATGTGGTACCAATGGTCCTTCTTCCTGCCAAGCAGATACGGTTTTTTTAAACGTGATAGATGTAGTCAAATTTTCGGCATTCATAATAGAGAAAAATGCAAGTTTTTCAATTGGCTCTATCTCTGTTCTGACTATGGTACTTTTTGCCATAGTATGAAATAGAGTACTAATTATAAGCTATAATTTGAGATATATTTCAATTCTGTTGGACTTACGCCCATTTTAGTCGTCATCCTTTGTATTTGTTCCTAGTAATAAGGATATCACTATATTTTTAAACAATTTTGTCTATTTAAAAAAGATTTTTTTTATTTTTTTATTATTATTTATTTTTATTTCGGAAAAATAATCCATAGAGTGTTAGTAACATAATATTAAAACAACTTATTATCTAGTGTTAGTACCAATCACCCGCTGCACAAACTGCTTCACAATTGGAGAACCGAAACTCTCCGCTACAGTTCTCAGGATGCGGTTGCGACTGCCTCTCACTCGACTTAGTAGCGAAGCGGTTTTCTTGCGCACAATCGCGTGAAAACCGTCGGTACGAGCTTGCGCAAACATCTCCGACGCACTGCAATAGCGAGGAAGTCTCAACAACATCCTGAAACCATTATTGTACTGGACTCGCAGGACATCTAGCGATCTTTTGGTGTAATTGACCCATAGATTACTCGTGTACAGACTTTGGCAATAAGCCTTAAAAATAGTAATTTTTACTTGGTCCGTACACCGAGCAAATCTACGGGCCAACATGTTGCACCGGACGGCGAGTGCCCTGCGCTCCCTCTCTATATCTACATGGTCCTTAAGATCGTCGGAAAGAAAGTGACCTAGGTACTTAAAAGTGGATACCCTTTTGATCACTGACCCGTTTATTAACAGCTCGGGTCCCACTTCACGGCATTTTCCGCCGACCCCAAAGACCATATATTCACATTTATTTACATTATAAATTAATCCATGTACGGCAGCATAGGCTTCACAAGTCTCAAGCAACTCTCTGATGGCCCCTGCAGACGGAGCCAGCAGCACCATGTCGTCAGCATAGCTGATGTTGTTAATGCTAACCCCATCAATACTGCATCCGACACGCATGCTGCTGAGTCCCTCTATGAGCTCATCTACGTAGAGGTTGAAGAGCCTGGGAGACGTCAAGCCTCCTTGCCTCACCCCGCACTCCAATCCATACGGTTCAGAGAGCGTACCGTCCCATTTCACATGATTGGTCTGATTACCATACCAGTGCTGAAATAATCCACATATTTCCGCAGGTATACCCCTGCTTTCCATCTTTCTCCAGAGCACATCATACGAGACCAGATCGAAGGCCCTGGAGAGATCAAGAAAACAGGCGTACACCGGCGTGTTGCGATCTATATAGTATTGAACGGTATGCTTGAGACTTAAAATAGCGCTTTCAGTTGAAAGTCCGGGGCGAAACCCGAACTGCGCATCATGAAGATGTATGTAATCATTTAACAAAGTATCAAGCACACCGTCCAACACTTTTGCAATTATTGTCGCAAGTGAAATGGGACGGTAGTTACCCTTGTCCGCGATATCGCCCGTCTTGTTCTTCACAATGGGAGTCACGATAGTCTTCATCAGATTGGCAGGTAAGTATGAGTGACTAACACACATTGTGAAAAACATAGACAGAACTCGCGGCAGATGCACACCTGCATACTTTAAGTGTTCGATACTGAGCCCATCATGTCCTGGAGATTTGCCTCGGCTCATACCGTTAATGATTGCACTTACTTGCTTGGCAGAGAAACGCGTCAGAGGTTTCACTCCACGACTGCTGGGCTCAGAATCTTCCTTCACGATTGAGGGACCGAGAGGGGATTGAACTTGAAAATGTTTTTTAAACATATTCGCGATTCCCTGGGGATCACTTATCCCTCCCACACTCGCAGGAAGACCGGGTTTCCCATCCAACTTACCAGTGGATTTCCAGAATTCACTAAACTTTTTATTAGCTCGTTGTTCGGCTAACCTATCCATAATAAGTTGCTCAGCATTGTTCTGGCAATATTTCAGCCGGCTTTTAAAAACGTTTCGCTTCTCCCGCATTTGATCATAGACTGGACCTGAAGAGGGACGGTTGTTAAGCATCCAGGCCTGAAAACTACATCTGGCCTCGTGATGAGCGTCCCTAACATGCTCATTCCACCCACACACGCGCTTACCCCGTCTCGGTCTCCCCTCGTATGTTACTTTAGACTGCCTGGCTGCCGCACATAGAATTTCAACAATCTGTTTGTACAAATTATCCAGAACAATTTTATGTTCAACTAAACTGCAAGACCCACTACCGCAACTCTCAAACTCATGAGGGAAATCTACGTCGCGCAGCTTACTGTTACAGATATTATGGTAATTGAGCGTTTCTGTCTTAGTTCTTTCACCCCATACAACAGAATTGCGGCAGGTGGTCCGAGTCAACAGTTTAGGCTGCACCACTTTTAGATTACACTCTATACTCATAGGAAGATGATCAGACACGTAAATATCCTCGGAAACATCAACATTTACAATTGTATGCCAAGCTGCTACAGATACCAAGCAGTGATCCAACCACCTCCTACTGCCGTAAACATCACTTATAAAAGTGTATGTATCACTATCTAACCCCCGTTTCTCTATATCAGCACAGATCCAAGATTGGTCAGTACAAAAGCTAATTAATTCTTTATAGAACAACTCATGAGGGTGGGCATTGAAATCACCCAGCATAAAAACATTTTCGATATCACAGCTTGCTACAGTGGCACTTATCTCACTTAACACATCTGTGAAAATAGGCAAGTTGTCTGGACAATTTGTAGGCATATACACTGAGAAAACAAGAATAGTACGACCCTTCGATGAGGCTGTGATTTATGATTAATTGTTTTTTTTTAAGATTTTCAAAATATTCTGTGAAGGCACAGTCATAACATCATTCTCCTTACTAAATGGGCTTTTAAAAATAAATTATTTTACTCTTGAGTAATTGGGATAAATAATACGTTAAATCCCCGAGTCCCTCATCAGTTCTAGCCTTGATATTCATATTTTAGAATCGTTTATGATCTAGAGAATACTAAAAAATCTATTCCTATAGCCAGCGCTGCAAATATTCACAGAGTCTGTTACTGCCGAGCTGTCTCTATGTCAGTTAAATTACTATTTTTTGTAACAGCGTATGCTGTGGTGCTTAGTTTTTTGACAATAATTTATCTATATGTGGGTCCTACTAAAGCTTGGCATCCAAAGTTAAGCCCAAGAATACTGCGCTGCCTTTAGGATTCTAGCTCTTGTTCATTTATCGATAGGGCTCGCATGTGGGGCGCTGGATATTTCTGTAAAGCATGCCATAGGGCCCGTCCATTTCATATCAAGACCCCTCTGTGCCTCGGAAAGCACGTTAAGCCGTTGGTCCCATTGTCAGTCGTTACCGGTAGTGAGAAGCCAACAACAATCTCTGACAACGACAACTAACAAATGACTGGGTAATAACCCAGTAACTGGGTTATGGAGATCACATAGGCAGTCGCTCCATGTAAATCACTGGTATTCAGCTGCATGCGATTAGACTGAAAGCCACCCCCAACATAGAAAAAGCCAAGCGGATTGATTGATCGACGTTTTTAATATTTTATATGTATTGTTGATGTGTCAATATGAAAAGCATTGTCATTGTCGCAGCATCGTCAACGCGACCCTGCGGTCTGACCCAGCGCCGGCGTGGTTCCGGTGCCATGCACATGAAACCTTACGATATGAGAGTAGATAAAATATTATACACTGTTGACGTTATATCTAACTAATGCTTTCTATCATTTATTTTACAGGCGAGCTCCAAAAGAGAGGTGAAACATAACCGTCATCTAATAATCGTCAATCGAGATTCGTCGCCGGTTAGCGTACCACCCGCGGCTGATACACAAACTTCGGCTTCCGATGAACTAAACCAGTTCTATGTTCGGAGTTATGAGGTTTGAGATAACTTTATTCTCATAAGAATACAATAATTCACTAACATGAAATTATTAAAACTATAACGGAAGTAATTATGTCTTCTTTTTGCAAGTATTTCTACTGTTTATTTCACCTATGATTGATCTCTTTATTCTGTCCTGTCGTTAGTTCTGGTTTTAATAATTTTGCTTATTTTCGCTCTTTAATTTTTATTCAAGGGAATCATAAAAAGTGTCGGTTTTGCTCTTGTGATTTCAAGATGTTCTCATACAAGTTGTAACAGAATAAAATCAAGACCTGAAAGTAGTTTGTGCCTAATTGACTAATGAATAGATTACAGTAACTTTTAATATGGGTAATTTTATCAAGAATTATTTATTTTGCCATATCTACCGCTAATAGAACCGAATAAAATTAATTCTTATTTCAGGGCAATAAAACTCAATTTTAAATACGTAAAGTAATCCAAGGGTCAACCCATTCTTCTTAATTAGGTATATTTGAAACAGATAGGTTTAAAAAACATTTTTTTGGTCATTGTATTAAATATGATTTTAACCGTATAGTTCGGAAACTCCCCCGAAAGGACCCGAGCACACGAACCTCCGCTGGCTCGGTAACGGTGTTTCACGACGTATGTGATACAAATTGATTGATATTGTTGTACTATAAATTGATTGATATTATTATGATACCATAAAATCATATGAATGTGTGTTCATTTAAAGAGTTGGATAAAAAAACTCATAAGTTAACGCCATTAAATCTTTTATATTAAACGCGCAAGTTTATTAATTTACCTTTTTTAACCTTCAAGCGGGCGTGCGGTCATTTGTAACGGCAGCGGTCGCGCGTAACCTAAAAGACCTATGGGATATTCCAGGGATTTAAAACAATAATTATTCAATAACAATTTATTTTTTGTATTCAGACACATTATCGTTAAGCTAGGACACAATTTGTCTAAAAAAAAATTTTCTTTGGAAAAGTAATTTGGCATCAATAAATTATCTTACATACCTACCTCTATCTGGCTTTTTATAGTAGGTACTTACAATAAAATCAAAATGACTAAATCAGTTGGCTCCATGAGATCAAATAATTAAAATCAAAATTGTTTAGGTCTAGTTTCCTAACCTTTACGACGACAGGCGCGTGGCGTAGACATGGGTAGCTCGTGAGCGAGTGATAGAAAAGAGCTAGCTCTTTTTTTTGGACGTCGCTCTCGCTCACTCACTCGTTCGCTAAGTAGCTCACTAGCTCAGTTAGCTCTTAGACTCTCAGTACTTCAGCGAGACACCAATGACCGACGGTCCGACCGAAGTCAGCGGCCGAACGGCTCATTCGGTTCGCTTCGGAATATTTCGGATCGCATAGTTCGTTCTTCCAACAATACCTCTTCGATACAATACGTCATTGTAGACTATCATACGACATAAATCACTGTAAATCTATCTTTATGACCATAGCTTTAAAGTAGAAAATACTTTGGCATTGCATTGCTTATTTTTTGCGTATTATTTACGTAAAGTCTTAACATTATATAAACAAACAGAAAAGCTTATTTAACTTAACTCCAAACTTCCAAAGAGCTATTGACAATGACTACTGAGCGGGCCGAGCCGTTTTCAACGACACGCGTGCACCGTGAGTCAAATGAACTAACAGTCGGCGTCTGAATCACTGAGCTATAGAAGAGCTAGTGAGTAATAAAGAGTCCAAACTTCCAAAGAGCTACTCACTATTGAGCGAGCCGATCCGACTCGTTCGACGCGCGTGCGGCGTGAGTCGATTGAGCTAACGGTCGGCGTCTCGGCGTCTGTGTCACTGAGCTATAGAAGAGCTAGTGAGCTAGAAGAGTGATATAGCTCTTTAGAGTGAAAGAGCTAATCGCTCTTTTTCTTTTCAGTGAGCTACTTCGCCCATGTCTAGCGTGGCGTGCTTTCGACGCCTGCGCCGCGACTTAAACAAATGCGATCTATGCACTCCGGAGGGCCCCGTCGGGGGACGGCCAATGAAAATGCCAAACAGACGATGCCCAGCAATAATAAATACTCGTATAACTATGGTATTGTAGAAAGGATAACATTTTCCTTCTTGGTCAGATTTTATCCACGTTTCTGTTAGAACCAATACCTACGTGTAAAGAGGATGGAAAAGGTTTTATCGCGCACTAAATTTACCAGGTTTCACGATACTTCGCATGTTGGCATAAAGAAATTTAAAAGATTTGTCTGAGGTGCTAATGCTGCCATAGTTATTGACGACACTTGATAGCTTATTTTTTCATCATCAGGATTGGTGTGTTTGTTTGTAGAGTAGGTTCAATGATATTTCATTTTTTGAGGGTAGCTCCACAATTTACGGTACCTATGCCGTTAATGTATTTTTAACCTACTTCAAAAAAGGAGGAGGTTCCATGTTAGACTGTGTTTTTTTTTTTAAATGTATGTTCACAGATTTCTGCTCCATTTGTGGACCGATTCTCATTTTTTTTTTTTTTCATTTAAAAGAGTATACTCCTGAGGTGGTCCCATTGGTACCAAGTCAGGATCTGCTGATGGAATCCCAGGGAAATCGAGGGCAACCCTTAAATGTTATAGGTAATAACAATGTTTTTCATATATTTTCTAGAGCTATTGAGACATTTGCGTATGGTCATCATCATCTCATGACGCTGAGCTGATGAAGGAAGGTACAACCTTCTTTTTTATGTATGCCCGGGCATAACGCCGTCATATACGTTACCACTAGGACCCTCGAAGATGCCGTATCATTTTTCTATGACACTCTCAACGAACTACGTGATGCTTTTGTACCGGTTAAGACGGTAATTCCAAGCAGCAGATACCCTCTCTGGTTCAAACAGCCTCTCATAAAAATTCTAAAAGAAAAAGCGAAGTACCACGCTAAATTTAAGAAATACGGAAACTTATCTGATCATGAGTCTTTCGTTTTGCTCCGACAGCGTGCCAAGGAAGTTGAAAGTGACATGTTTAACTGCTATATAAAAAAAATCGAAGACGACATTTCTAAGACCCCCAAAGCGTTTTGGTCGTACGTAAAATCGAAAAATCAAATCAATGCTTATCCCTCCGTACTTAAATATAAAAATAGCACATCGAGTATAGGAGAGGACATCTGCAACATGTTTGGCGACTATTTCAATTCAAATTTTCTCAGTTCTGCTAGTGGTAACGACGATCTTTCCAATGACCATGCGCATGGTTCAAACATGCATTTGAGCGATATTGTTTCGGACATACATTCAGTCGAAGTTAACGAATCAGAAATATTCAATCGACTTAAAGGAGTTGACTTATCTAAATCAGCAGGACCAGACAATATTCCGCCAGTTTTTATACTCAACTGTGCCAAAAGTCTGACTGCTCCTCTTTCACTTCTGTTCAGGCGGTCCCTAAATCTAGGTGAGGTACCTACGATTTGGAAGTCGGCGATAATCACTCCGATCCACAAAAAAGGGCCCAGAGACCTTGTGGAAAACTACAGGCCCATATCCAAACTATGCATCTACGCTAAAATCCTCGAAAAAATCATTTACAAGCAGCTATATGCCTCTCTTAAACTAAGCATTAGTGACCGACAACATGGTTTTCTGCGAGGTCGGTCCACAACCACTAATCTCATTCTTTGTGGCGACTACTTGACTGAATATATGGCTCATCGCGCGCAGGCGGATGTAATCTATACGGATTATAGCAAGTGTTTTGATCGCTTGGATCATGCTATACTTTTGCGTAAGCTATCGGCTATAGGTATCAGTGGAAATCTCTTTAGGTGGTTCTCATCTTATGTGGCCAACAGATGCCAAACTGTTGTTCTTAACGGATACACATCTAGAACTATGATTACCCCCTCAGGGATTCCACAGGGATCGCTTTTGGGACCCTTGCTATTTAACATCTTCATCAATGACGTGTCTTCATGTTTCTGTAACTCAACAGTTCTTTTTTTTGCGGACGACATGAAGATTCTGAGTGAAATCAGAACTTTTGAAGATGCTGAACGTCTCCAACATGATCTGGACAGATTCCAAGAGTATTGTACGGCCAACCGCTTGGACCTAAATGTCTCGAAATGTTATACATGTACCTTCACTCGTAAACCTAAACCTATTCTTTACGAATACAAACTAGCCAACACTTCTATAGCCAGAGTTAATACGATTAGAGACTTAGACGTCACTTTTGACTCGAAACTTCTTTTTGACACACACATCGACAATATTGTTAAAAAAGCCTCAAAGGCACTAGGTTTAATTATGAGGATATCGGCCGACTTTAAAAATATCAAAACACTCAAAATTCTTTATTGTGCTTTTGTGCGCAGTCATCTCGAATACTGCTCTCCAGTATGGAATCCTATTTATAATACTTACGTCAATCGCATCGAAAGTATTCAAAAGAAATTCTTGAGGTACATTCAGTTTAAATCCAAAACCTGTTTGCCTAATTATTACAGCCGCTGCAAGAAGTTTCACATTCTTCCGCTAATTGAGCGGAGAAAAATTGCCGACATGGTATTCTTGTTCAATTTGGCAAATGGTTCAACCAACTGTGCTGAATTGATGAGCAAAATTGGGCTGCGTGTTCCATCTTTCACCTTAAGGAATCATCAACCTCTGTTTGTTCCCTCTGTGCGGTGCATATATCGACAAAACTCTTATATGATAACAGCCAGCAGGGCATACAACTCGATGTGTCAGAGTGTTGATGATCTTGACTTATTCTCCACCAGTGTTCCTAAACTTAAAAAAATACTATGTAACAAATTCTTTGAAGATCACTAAAACCTGTTCAGTCTTTTCTTAATTTTATTGTCTTCGAGTGTTAACTTATTCTTACTTTTGCTTGCCTGTCTGCTGTTTCTTGTGCTTACCCTAATTTTGTCAGTGAAAACTTTTAATTGGCCTTCTTTCGCTAACGGTCAACTATCTGTATCCTAGCTGTAAGTTTTCTTAAGATATAAAAATAAAATAAAATATATAGACGGATTTGCAAAATGGATTTTTTGTTCTCAAGGGATTTACACCGAAATGGTCCCATTTAAATTTCATATAGATCTGATTATGCGTTTCGCAGACAGACAACGGGACTCTAAAAAAAATGACAGCAAATCAACTGCGAATATTGGTATCGCAAATATGCATTGTTTTGATCCCAAAGATTGAAATTTCGAATTAGTGTGAGGTAGGTACTATAACTAAAAAGTGAAAAAAAAACCGACTTCCTGAAAAACACTTCAAAGTGAAAATTGTGAAAAATAACTTTAATTTCGGAAGGCGGTGACAAAACATTAAAATACATATCCAAAGTCACCCACTTCCGAAGTTAAAGTTATTTCTCACTTTGTAGTGTTTTTCCGGAAGTGGTTTTTTTTTTCTTTTTGGAAAAAGTTTTACTGTGAGAGTTTTGTGTTAGTATTTGTTTGGCCATTAAGATCATCTTTAAGATTTTGCAAGAACTTACGGTGTTTCGGTGTCTGATCGGAGTAAATTTTTATATTCTCTCGTTTAGTTTTGGTTACGCAGAGAGGATTTTGGAATTTCTTGCGGTTACAGCATACTTTTATCCAATCGCCCAATCGCAAGACCCTTGCTGGGTAGGGATAGTCATTATCAATTGATTTCAGCAAATATACCACTTAATTTTGGTTTATACTTATGACTTGGTCCTTGTTAGAGGATTCAGGTTCCGGGATACCGCTAATAACGGTATTTTAGCTTCAGTATTCACTTTCGTTTTTCTTCTATGATGGTGTCCTGCATTTCATTTGAGGACGATTTTTGAGCTTGCTCTGATGTTAGTAATTGAACTGTGTGCTTATCTCATTAACCTTTTTCTTAGTTATGCCATTTTCATTGCGTAGCGACAAAACATCAGATTTCATATTGTATTGTGCTATGATGAGATTGAGATTATTATGATGGGTGAGTTTTGAAGTACTTACTAAAAATTCGGTTTGAGAACTTGAGGATGGCCTGTGTAATATTTCTGAAAACCGACCAATGTCGTCGGTCGCTACCCCAGGCTCGTCGGACGTCCTATAACAATCGTCGTCGGTTGGATTATTAAACATACCTAACGCCTGAAAAAAGTCGTTAGATAACACCTTAAGGCATTAAAAACATAAAAGTAAAAAGTTATTTTGAAACATTGTTTTGTTTGGGAAAATGTGTTTTTAATAAAACGTTTTAATTTCACGGGCATTCAGACTGTAATTATGGTACCATTTTTATTTCAAAATAAGAACTTAACAATATGAGTGTTGTTAAAATATTGTCCATTGTTAACTAATGCTTTCTATCACTTCTTTCACAGCCAGGCCGCGACAAGAAACAGAACCGACACGTTATAATAGTGAAACGTGATGGGTCGCCGGATAACGCGCAACCCACGTCGGACACACGACAGTCGACAGTAGGCGTCAGTATAACTTGACATCGTAGACACGTCGTCGATCGGTTGATCCAAAATACCTCTACTATCCCACCAAAAAAAACTGTTTTAATTCAACATTATTTTGTTTGTGAAAATGTGTTTTAAATTAAACTATTTAACGTGGGGTAAGTCTTTAATTATGCTACCATTTGTTACTTTAAAATAAGAACTTTAGGGGATTACATCATTCAAATCCCAGAAATACCGTACGTTTAGAGAAATTTAGACGGATGTCATGTGTTTTTCATCTATATGTTAAATGTATGTTATACATTAAGGTCATTATAATAAACTTTCCCAAAGGGAATTGCTGTTTGTTAGGGTGATCTGGCTAAGCGTGGACAAGGCTTTTATTAATGAAATACTTGCATTTTAAGAACGTCATAACTAATGGGAAAATAAATATTACAGGAAAAGTTTTTATTCAGTGCGCAAACTGTAACCATGAATTCGTGTGCGTAGTCCCAGCGGAAAAGTGTCGAATTTCGTAATTTCAGTTAAGCAGATATTTAGTGTATAACGTCGTGTAATTGTGTATGGTAAATAAAAATTTGTGCATCCAGCCATTGAGGAGCTATTCAACAAAAACTGATTCCGCTGGGACTACGTCATCCCAGCGGCACTTTTTTGAAAAAATGGTCGTACAAGAAAATAAATTCATTCAATAATTAGTGTGTAACGAGAGGTAAATGTGTATGTTTAAATGAAATTTGTGTGTCAATACACTGCGGAGATAATCAAGTTGCCGCTGCGCTGACGTTTGGCTATTTGATGAAAACCATATAAAGCAGTTTAGTGTACAGTTGTAATTTTTTACACACGTTGCTTTGAATTTGTGTATATAGTGTGTGAAAACAGAATTTGGAAAAAATATACCGTTCAGAAGATATACACGTAAAAGTAAAATAAGGTTTTTAGGTCCAAGTACTTAAAATAGGAAGTCTAGAGCCTAACTTATAACGTTTATTTGTTTCTTGTAAGGGTCTACAATGTCTTGCCAAGTTTCATTTATGTGCTCTTTGTAATTAATGAGCAATGGCATAATTTACTACGACTGGACCGCTATATTTTTGACATCCGATTGTAGGATTTTTTATTGGAAAAGAAGAATACAAAATATGCAGATATTTAGTGTATTAATGCAACTATTCACGCGTAAAATTTCAGCTCATTACACTAAATAATTAAAGAGATATAATCAAAATGCTAGAACAACCGCAAAACGTGAATAAACCGACCAAGTTTGAGAGGCTACGAAAAAGCGGGCCTGCAGTATATAGAGCTAACGTTCTACATTTTCCAGTATAGTATCGTTAATATATTTAATAGTTTCGTACAGGTGCGTACATAATAGTTTAGCAGAAAATAAAACACTGTATTAACTTTGTACTATTAAAAATATTTATTACTTAGCTAATGGTGCCGATTCTCTTGTACACCGAACTAAACTAACTAAACTATCACTAAAATTTCTTACTTTTGGCTATGAGAATCTTAAAGCTATTCTGCAAAAAAAAAATCTCTAAACTTAAAAATAATTTTGACACAACTAAAATCGAATTTGACAATCGCGACTCCAGAAGGCTTAAATAAATAAATAATCGTTTATTTCGGAAATCAGGTTCCATTTTGTTAGTATTACAGTCTTAAAAACTAATGTTAGTACGCAAAATATTACACACACGCATGACGCTTTCTATTTCTACTCTACTGTAGAATAGAAATCGCTTGTCTACATTTCTCGGTGAAAAACTGACAACTGTCTACACGGAAACGTCATTTTTGTCTTGTTTTCCGTCGACAAAACACGTCTCACGTCTCTACGGTTGTCGTACCAAGCCTGCAGGTGATATTTTTTTTCTTTTGACTTCGCAATGTGGTACTTGTGTGCCCTACGCAATGATTTTTTTAAGAGCTGAATGAAGCGTGCGCAGGGGGGCAGCCTCGACGTTTTTTTTATATGGAATTTTTCACTTTTAGTATGGAAAAAAAAATTATTACCTACATGTTGGGATTATGGGGCTTGTGGGTTTATGGGGGTCGAAATTATCATCATTTTTGCGATAGGACACACCATTTTCGAGATATAAGCAAACGAAAAGAAAACAAAGATCAGTACTGTTTTTGCAGTCGAAGTGTTGGTGTAAATTTTAGTTCATGACCACTAGTTTTATTCCACAATTTTTTAATCACGATTAAAAATAGTCAGATTTATTTAGAAAAATTAATATAGTCAACATTTTTGGTGAAAAACGACAAACTCAGAATAGCAAAATTACCATCTTCACTAAATTAATAATTCAGTGCAATCTTAGTGCTGTCAAACTAAAATATAGTTAAGTTGTGTCACTTTAGTCAATTTCAGAATGGGAAATCGTCGTTTGACAGGAATAAACTAAATTTTGGTGATTTTTAGTTTAGTTTAGAGAATTTTGTGCCACCAGAATGGGCACCAATGACTAATAAAATAAAACAACATTAGAGAAAGTAATAATAACATTGATACAAAGAATCAGTTCTTTTATGAAATATAAATAACAAATATATTGCCTACTGTAAAAGCCATATGTACCTTTGTAGGTAAGTAACTCTTAGGTTTTACTAGTACATTTTCGGGAGTTGGTCGTCTCGTTCGAGCGTTTACAGCAACAAATATATCATACAATCGCAGATCAGTAATAATTGACTCAATTATGAAGGTAGATTTATACCGTTTGACGTTTGAAAAGACTACTGGTGTTAATATTTTTTTGATCCGTCATAGACCTCGTCAATCGCTTTCCAACAGGTGTGATCGAGGTCAAGAGCAGGCCCATTTAGTAATAAAAAATAATGTGTTTTTACTAATTATTATTAGTATTTCTATTGTACCTACCGTGTAACATCAAAATATGTGTACGCTGGAAGCAGCAGAATATTAAGGACATAATAATTACCTACTGTTACAAATTTTTGTAATATTCTTACAAATAAATGCATTTGTTAATACAGATGTAATTATTATTGTAACCATTTCGTAAGTTTAGGAAAAAACAAGTGACTTACTAGTTTAATCACGAAAGTTATTAGTTACTTGTTCAAGAATTGTGTGCCCACCTGTACCGATTCAATAATGGTCACATGGTCACATAACACTGGAAAATGTAGAACGTTAGCTATATATACTGCAGGTCCGCTTTTTCGTAGCCTCTCAAACTTGGTCGGTTTATCCACGTTTTGCGGTTGTTCTAGCATTTTGATTATATCTCTTTAATTATTTAGTGTAATGAGCTGAAATTTTACGCGTGAATAGTTGCATTAATACACTAAATATCTGCATATTTTGTATTCTTCTTTTCCAATAAAAAATCCTACAATCGGATGTCAAAAATATAGCGGTCCAGTCGTAGTAAATTATGCCATTGCTCATTAATTACAAAGAGCACATAAATGAAACTTGGCAAGACATTGTAGACCCTTACAAGAAACAAATAAACGTTATAAGTTAGGCTCTAGACTTCCTATTTTAAGTACTTGGACCTAAAAACCTTATTTTACTTTTACGTGTATATCTTCTGAACGGTATATTTTTTCCAAATTCTGTTTTCACACACTATATACACAAATTCAAAGCAACGTGTGTAAAAAATTACAACTGTACACTAAACTGCTTTATATGGTTTTCATCAAATAGCAAAACGTCAGCGCAGCGGCAACTTGATTATCTCCGCAGTCTATTGACACACAAATTTCATTTAAACATACACATTTACCTCTCGTTACACACTAATTATTGAATGATTTTTTTTTCTTCTACGTCCATTTTTAAAAAAAAGTGCCGCTGGGATGACGTAGTCCCAGCGGAATCAGTTTTTGTTGAATAGCTCCTCAATGGCTGGATGCACAAATTTTTATTTACCATACACAATTACACGACGTCATACACTAAATATCTGCTAAACTAAAATTACGAAATTCGACACTTTTCCGCTGGGACTACGCACACATGAATTCAGCATATCATTCTAGACCACCAGCGCAGAAATGTTTCGTCGGTTACACAAAAACAAATCAGTTTTTCTGTGTTGTATGAAACAGCTGTTTTCTTTGTTTAACCGACGAAAAATGTATGAGCTTTAGACCTGTCAGTCTCTTGTGTGTAGACCTCTCAGTCTCTGGATTTCTGCTAAAGCTCGTTCATCGTGAGGTTTGTGTAATATATTATTTGGCTCTAGATCATATAAAGCAATAGTAGAAAGCCTCAAAAAATTATAAAATAAAAACTTTTTAACAAAAAAAATTAACAACCGAAAAATTTATGAGCAAAAAATAATCTAGTATACCTAAGTATATATTTTTGTAATTATTTTGAGTTTTCGATTTACCGTAATAACTAAGTTCTTAAACTAATGTGAGTATACCTAAGTACCGATAACAATAGAATTTCTATTGTGTTTGCTAATTAGACACGCGACGGGTTAAAGAAATAACCAAATCAAATTAGCAATGCAACGTGAAATCTCCAGCGATAAACATTAATATTCCAAAAAATGCGTTCTCCACGACTACTCGCAACGACGTGTGCAGGGGGTGTCGACTCTATACGTCGAAACAACGACATACCTACAAGGGCTATTTCAAGTGTGGCTAGAGTTAAAAATAAAATCGGGACCTAATACTCGAGACTAAAAAATTACGCTTTATGAAGTTTTAGGTCGCTAATCATACCACTACTGACTGATGACGTTACCAAACAAGAAGATGGCGGAGTTGTTTGTTATAATTTGCCGTAAAGTCCTATTGACTTGTAAGTTTTTTTGTTTGTTTCGACTCAGTGCGATCCAAATATTTTGAGATAGTGACTCTGAATGTGTGTTTCGAGAAAGTGACTCTGTTTCTGTTTATTGAGAAAGTGACTCTGTTTCTGTACCTATTTCGAAAAAGTGGCTCATAAAACGTGACTATGACGTCGGTAATAAACGCGGAAATTCGACGACAATATTATAAGTGTGGATGTTCACCGGTTACTGTTACTTACAAATAAAGTTATTTACTATAATTCCTGAGTTTTTTTTGCTAATGTTTAGTAGAGCGAATTAAGAAATGAACGAAGTTACATTTTTCTTTCTGGCTGTGCAATAGAAATGAAAAGTTATGTCAAATTAGCATATTATTATTACGTACGTCATTAATGCTAATTTGAGATAATTAAGCATTCCTATTGCACAACAAGAAAGAAAAATTCAGTTTCGATTACGCAGTAATTTACTTTAAAATATTTCAAATTTCCCGCTCTATTCGCGTCCTTTAGTTGTTCTGGGGTGCCACTAGATGGCGAGCAGCAAAACTGTCTTTACTTTTTTTGTACGAAGTCGTTATTCTTCTCCCTAGAGTATATATGTTCTGTGGACGTGTGCCCGCCCGTTTGGGTTGCTGTCTCGCTGACATTAACTTCGTGAACGCTCGGAATTTTCCGGTAAAGGGGCGTGTCGCGCCGCGCATCACGCTTTACGTAATTAATTAATTAATTTGCTTATTTGGCGCAGACTCGAAAATTACTTGGGTATACTTACATTCGTTTAAGAACTTAGTTATTAAGGTTAAACATTTTTTTATTAATTATTTTTTGCTTTTCTTTTTCTTTAGGTGGTTGAATTTTTTTGTTAAAAAGTTTTGCTAATTCTTGTTTTGTTGTGTTTTTTACTGTCAGAAGATTACGAAAAAAAAAGAAAGTTGCGCGTAATATAGGTCTAACATAGTGCGAATTCAATCAGGACGTCTGTCGGGTCAGCTAGTCGTACTATAAAATCGTAGTGGTCAGATATATATGTACAGACAGACGCCAGCACATCAAGCTACCGCAAGCTGTCAAACTTTGATCGATTTTGAACTTTATTCCATAAACGTAAGGTTTATGTGCAATTGGGAAAAATTGCCAGTTTGGGGTAGGTTAAGTCTGTGGGTATGTTGATGTGCTGGCGTCTGTACCTACATGTGTTTGGTTAAATGAGGAAAAAGTAAATTGTTTGGTTTTCCAAAGAATTATAGTAATTAATTAATTAATTAAAATAGTATTTTTATACTATTAAGGCTGTCATTTTCCATAAACACGCTTCTCATCACTACTGCAATTGGCAGAATAGGGTATTTTTTAATTTATTAAAAACTATTTTAATTTGAAGACTGGGACGAAATATGTAACAGAAAATTAAAAATAAATTGATTGATATCCCTTTCCTCAATAAAAAACGATTTAGATTTTATTTTTCGTTCTTTTGAATTTACCGCGAAAACGCTCCTTACGAAGACATTTTATCACGTGACCACACGTGACGTCAACTTTTTGTAAACTAAAGTAGGTAGTTGTTATCAAGTGAATGTCGAGTTCATAATTTAACAATTTTTTTTATGAATAGAAAGTGGTATTATTGGTGTGCGGTGCCTCTGTGCAAAAATACTTCTAAAACTGCGCCACACAAAGTATTTGTACCGGTGCCGTTTACACAAATCTGACGTCACGTGTGGTCACGTGAGATTGTTCTTATGTTTTTGAAACATTTTGATCTGCATTCACATAATATTTTGAAAAAAAGTACAGTTAGGAAGAAAATGGGCAATGAAGAATGTTAACTAATTTTGATTATTAGCACTCCATATTCTCTGTCAAAAATAAAAAATACTAGTGAAAGAATTACTTCGATACGTCAATTAGTTTCCGATTTAGAAGTAAAACAAGTTGTAACCGCACGACGCGGGCTGCCGGTGACGGTGTGACGTCATTGCACAACACGCTCAGTCTGGCTCACTCAGTCGGCTCGCGGTCACGCGCCCGTGCCGTCGAAATTATACCTAAAAACTTTTAAAATGTCCAATCCAAATACTAGGAAATCATGTGTTATGCCTAAATGTAAAAATAAAACTACCAATTCGCCGGAAAAGTTGTTTTTTATAGTTCAAAAGGACGTTAAAATGCGAAAAAAATGGATAAAAGCTAATCCATTTGGAGATAAAAGTCGTTGACGGCTCCTCGCTTCGACGATGTAGCCACATTAAAAATGCTATAGTATGTTTACAGCCACCTCTGCTGGCGGCACAATCTTCGCACGTTACATTTAAAACTTCTTGATCCTTTTCATTGCATTCTAAACTGCAATGATAAGGTGTGGTACGTACGCGGTGTTCTGGTCTGATTCTACATTTAACCGTACATACATCACCTACTCTTTTTACTTGAACATAACCAATAGCATCATCGCCATAGCTGTCTCTTGCCGATCTGAAATAAGTTTCAAATAAAAATAAATGACCTTACGTATTTTGTTAGTAAAAAAAATACAAATAAATAAAATAGGTTTAGTACATCTGTTTAAACATCTACATTTGCAATAAAAATTAAATTAAATGGCCTTACATATTTTGTTAGTAAAAAAAATACAAATAAAAAAAGGTTTAGTAGGTACATCTGTAACGTTCAACCCACTACATCTACATCCTAAGTACCCATCCTAGTATCCTACTAATATTATACATGCGAAAGTTTGTGAGTGTGTGTGTGTTTGTTATCTTTCACGCAAAAAGTACTGAACGGATCTGGACGAAGTCTGGATAATACATAGGCTACTTTTAATCCTGGGAAAATGTACAGTTTCCGAGGGAAACGGGGGCGAAGCTGCTGGCGGAAGCTAGTTTGCAATAAATCAATGTATGTATTCATTTAAATTTACTAAGAAGAGCGGTACCTAGTACCTACCTATATATACATACGTACCTACTTATAGCTACAAAACTATAATACATATTTGTTGTCTTTAACGTAAAAATTTAATGGTAGGTAGGTACTTCTACTATTTGAGTTGCATTCTTCCATTACGACATTAGTTGGGTATTTTGTTTTGATAAAACAATTTAGAACAGATAAACTACTAAGCATAAGTAATAGCAAGGAAAGTTTACTTACCTTTGCATTTTTATTCCTCGCATTTCAGCGGCAACGAAATCACTATTTGTTGATAAATAATGCGCAACTATTTTAGGTAATCCATCTATTTTAGGTAGAATATCCGATTGCCCTCTTTCGAATCCTTCATCCATTTTATTAATCTAATAATATTTACTATTATTAGACTATTATCGTAATACGCGGACCAAAACACAACAAAATACTGCGCAAGCTATTACACCTACTATAATAGCTGGCGACTTGATACTAAGCGGGCCGCGGCCCGCGCGGCGCGTTGTGACATGACGTCACAAGCGGTCACTTGACTGTTAGCGGGACTCGATATTTTTCGAAACTTTGAATGCCTATAAAATCAAAACTACTAAGTATTTTTGACTACAACAAAAACTAGTGTATTTGTATACATACAGGCTTCACTGAGACAAAATTTCAAGCGATTTGGCATACCTAGTAACATTCTTCATTGTCACAAAAGTAAATGTGATGCCAATTGATCCTGTTTGTTATAGGGATTCCAAAACTCTATGGCAACACTGAGGTTTAAGTATTAGAAAAGTCATAAATCGCAACAAATGTTCCCATACATTTACGTAGGTCATTAATCGTAATTCGATCGAACCTAAATACCAGTGTATGACGACAATCAAATCGTTCCATTACTTCACTCGGCTGAATAGGGAATAAAGTAGTTAGATGGTTACAGATATGATTAACTTCCCACTATACCTTTAAGTAGGTAAACACAAACAGTAATCATGGAACAGCTATTAATTTTAACTATCTTTCGACAAAACAAAATAACTAAGCGATTGGACGATTCCTTTGTACCTAGTTTACAATTCGAATCCCAACATGCAGTTGCCTGTGAGCGTATGCTTCGCGATTACTATCAACCTATAATAGAGGCAGACCTGGCTGCGGGTTAGAGATGTTATATTAGGGTCATTTTTAGGTAATCCTAATATTGAATATATTAGTTAACGCATATTATGATACCATACCTATTACTGGGTAATAGTCAAATAATAGTATAATAGTGAGAGTTTTCTGTTCATAAAATACATAATATTCAACTGTTACTGGATTATAATATGTTTAGCTCATTTAGCTGAATGATCGCGCATATTATTAATATAATATAATCGTAATATGACATGGGGTGATTAAATTTGCCTTCATACTTTAATATAAAAGTTACTATTTAGAATTCAGAAATTTTGTTACTCTTTTTTGCTATTTGAATAAATATTTTTTAGAAATGCATGATGACGTGTTTTATTTGCTTTGACATAATTGACGAATAAATTATTTTCTAGACCCATAACGTCACTTCTGCGAGGGTTGTAATTTTTAAACGTTTATATCTTCATAATAGTAAACAGTGAAATGTTTGCTTTTAATGGTTTAGTTTCAATATTATCAATTTATTTTTTTAGTCGAGTAAAACTATACAATTTAATAGGATGTTCAATTTTCAAACGCTTCTCCTGAAAAAATACGTCAGATACATAAGTGACGTTATAGCACCGTAGGTGCGATATTTTAAAATAATAGGCATTATTCCTGCACTGACGTATAACATTATTCCCTATTCTCCGTACCATAATACCATTGCATATTTGTTTAACAATCTTTAATCGATGTCGATTGCTTGCTGTCACTCTGTTTATCCACGAAGCTTTCATACAAAACGCGAGGTGTATACTACTCATCGAATAACGATCGATCGAATATGTTATTCGTACAAAATCGCCAACGCCGCGCCGCTGCGCGCCAAGGGGCGAGCGAATCCGAGCGATGCGTTGAGAGAGAAGTATAGCAACATCGCACTATCCCGCAACGGGGCGGGGGGAGGGTAGGTGTGCGGGTGTCGCGTCGCGCTGCCGCGCCGCGGAGAATAGGTAGAAAGTACGAAACTATTATTTGACTATTATTGAATAACCTAATATGAGAACATGCGGATTACCTAATATGAAACTTCTGCCGTGTACCTATTACGTATACCTAATACGAATAATTATATTAGTAACACCTCTACTGCGGGTGTCGACCTCAGGACAACCTGCATCTCACACGGACAACTGTACTGTTACCAATACTACAAAAGTAGTACCTATACAGGAAAGTTTTATAAAATGTGGCATTATGGTGTCTTAAGACTTCTACGCGGACGAAATCGCGGGCAGAAAGCTAGTATAAACTAAGGGTACAAAATTTACGGTATCATAGTTTTGTATATTGATAGAAGATCCAGCACCCTAATTGCGTAACACGCGATTAATCATAATCGGTTTCATTTTGACAGTTCAACAATATTCATTGCGTTATTTACGTTGTTGAGCAGACACATTTTTCGAACATATAAAGCAATGGTTTAGCCATCTGTTTCAAAACGAAACAGATTCTGATTAATAGTGAGTTACGCAATTAGGGTGCTGGGATTGGGAACAAGACTTAAGGTACCGTCACCCTAATAGTATTTGAAGTTTTGAAATTTGGTAGGTATTCGCTAGTGGTGTGCTAAAAAGCAAAATTTTCTCCTTTGACCCGTTGTCAAACAAGAAAACATGATCCACAAGACTATGAGGTAACTTGAGATCTTTTAGATCTTTAAGTACAAGTTGTTTTATCCAAAGTTAAGTAGGTAGGACTTTCTAGCTCTATACAGAATATCTTTTTCTCTTTAAATGTACATGCATATCGTCTTCCGGTAGCTCACATTAGGCACTCTTAATAAAATCCTCCAATATCTTTAGGATTGGCTAAAGGTTTGTACCTACTTACATCGATTAAGCCATCTAATATATTTTTAGCTACATCCGGAATAAATGAGTGTGTAGCCAGCCTCCTTTACTATTTTATTTTGATCATCCAAAGTAACAAATATTGCAGTCCATTTAGCTAAGTAGGTAATTAAATATTTCCAATTTGTATTTTTTTTTTACGGAATTATAGCGGAAACCAGCTTACAGTAAAACGGGCTTACTTTTTCGACTCGATATATGAAATCCCGCTGCTCGTAGTGGACAAATCCATAGTTATGTGTACTCTTTTTTTAATCATTAATACAATACTTATTTTACCGCCTAAAAAATCAGCAACAAGTCAATCTTAGACCATTTCAAAACGGCCTGTACAATTTCTGTCCGCTGTAAAGCGGAATCCGTCCTAAAGCGAACAAAGGGTATTTGATAAGACCAGCGCTATTGAATTTAAATGCCCCACTTCTGAGAAGACCTTTAAGAACTGTATAAAAATGATGAAATATCAGAAAAATACATGGCTCAAGTGCAATTGCAAGTGTTACTTTTGTGTTGCTGACTGGCACTTTGAACGAAATGGCGAAGTTAAAACATTTCAAAACTATGACCGATATCCGTGACTATGACAAAGAATATATTAGTAATACTAGCTGACCCGACAGACGTCCTGTCTTAACTATGAGTATTGAATTCGCATTGGTATAATATTAGAAAAGATAATACGGTCGTTAAGTTTTCTTAAATTTTCTAATATTACGCGCAACTTTCTTCTTTTTTTATCATAGGAACCTTCTCCTGAAACAAAAAAAGAATTAGCAAAATAGGTCCAACCGTTCACGTGTGATGCCGTGACCAAGGGAAATATAAGGATTCATTTTTATATTATGTAGATAAAAAAAAATTGTTTATTTTGAAAAATTATGTTTTCCCCATACATTGAACAAGTATGAATGAAATAAATAATACACAAATAATTATAAGGCTTTTATTTTCTGAATACATAACAATGCTAAGATTACTTAACAATACTGTCCTGTAAATTAATAAGCGCACATGCTATAATTACACATTCATCTAAAATACGAACCACTTTTGAATTTACTACTGAGTGCGGTTTCAACATACTAAACTCCCATACTCTGCAAATCAGTCTTTCTATATGTATGCGTAAACTAGCAATTTGTTTATTTAAATGATCATCGTTTTTTGACAATTTTGAATCTTTTGTTACACTTGGCAGTCGACTCAAATGACATCCTTTTTGTAATAAAAACTGTTCAATATTTTTGAATCCACGATCAACTAAGATATAGCTATCAGAACATAGCTCATCAAAAAAACCACAATCTTCAACAAGCATAGTATCACTTGTTCTGCCTCCATAGCCAGCACTAATAAAATTAACAAGGCCATTTGGTGTGCTTGAAATTAAATATTTGACAGTGTTTCCTTTTTTGTACTCTGACCAGGTTAACGCTTGATGCAGAGCATTTGAAGGTTTTTGAATTTCTATTTCAAAACAGTTAATTATACTAGTAACTTTATTGTAATTATGTCTAAAAGCTTTTGGTAAACATTTTTTCATAAATGTAGAATCTTGTGCATTTAATTTTAGAATAAGAAATTTCAATGATTTAGCAATGATAGGAATATTTTTGATAAAAATTTTGCTGACCTTTGATACAGACATATCAAATTCATCAGCAAGTTCAGAGAACTTAGTATCAAGTCGTATTTTTTTTAAACAAATTAATATATTTTCCTCAGGAATTTTTGTAGTTTTACTAATTATGTCAATCAAAAAGTAACAGTTTTCTGGAACACCAATATAAAAGAGAGGTCTTCTTTTAAGTTTCATAATAGTATTTTCAAGGAATAACAATGGTCGTTGATTTTTCAATTCACCATCTGCTTCACTGAAACTGCTATAATCTGAACTTATTTCAGACTGAAGTGAAGCAACATAAGGCGTTGAGGCATAAACTGTTGATGTTAATTTATCACTATCAGATGTTTCTTCATCCCCAAACAAACTTTTTGGTAACAATGTAGTGATTGGTGGCTTTCTTATGTCAATTTCAACTTTTATCGGAGGTGTAGATACATCAACAGTATTTTTTCGAGGTGATGTTGCCTCAGTATGTAATTTAATAGCTGTTTGAATTTCTTTAGACCTGTATGGATGATTAATTGATACCTGAAATTTCTTACTTTGTTTTTGAATTCTTTTACTTTGTGTTTGAATTCCTTTATGTTGTTTATGTGATCGGGCAGGTACACTTTCTTCGATAACTGACATACCTAAAAGGAAAACATATTTATTTTTAATAGGAAATAAGAAATTTGCTTACTATTAAAAGGGTAAATAGTCATATAATCATTACCAAATATTATTTAGGTTACCTGACTTATCTGAAGTGGTTAGTAAATTGTTCCAATTTGTTTGATTGCTTGCTTCAAGTACAACAGTATCGGTGTGCTGTACAGGCACATTACTTCCCTTTGGAATTTGTATTGAGCCTTCAGCATCTTTAATTATTTCGGCTCGTTGATATGTAGAATCAAGGCATCCAGTAATAGTATGAGATGGTAGTCTTACATTTCGATCTGGATGGCTATCAAATCTTGAAGGCATACATCCAGTTCTCATTCGTATTTTCTTAACAGAACCCATTACTTTGAACTGCATGTAATTTTCCATATCATTCGGCAACTGCAGCCAAAACAATATTTTTATATCTGTGTATTTATGTGTGTAAAATTGACACACAAAATTAAGCAAATGTGAAGAATTTTTGTATTATAAAACACAAAAGTAAATACCTACTCGTTCACTTACGTCAAAGTGGTCCTCACAAAAATATAATACTGATTTAGGTGATAATTGTGCAGCGTCTTTCCTTTTTGCGATTTGCAACCATTTTTGCCTAATTTCTGGTTGAAATGGCACCGATACAAATACTTTGTGTGGCGCAGTTTTAGAAGTATTTGTGCACAGAGGCACCGCACACCAGTAATACCACTTTCTATCCATTAATAATCTTGGTATTTAAATTATAACTCGATTATAAGCTTGATATTAACAACTACTCTATTTTAGTTTACACAAAGTAGACGTCATGTGTGGTCACGTGACAAAAAGTCACTAGCTACGTTCCGAGTTACGATAATATCGATTTTCACAACTCCGAACGCAATTTATAAATTGTAAGCAGCGTTTTGGCGGGAAATTCAAAACAACGAAAAATAAATTTGCTTTAGATCATTTTGAATTGAGAAAATGGGTATCAATAAATTTATTTTTATTTTTCTGTTACTTATTACGTCCCAATCTTCAAGTAAAATAGTTTTTGAATAAATTGGAAAATACCCTACCTATTGTTAATGAAATTGAAAAAGGCAGGAAAAGCGCGGGAATCATGAATATGGCGGGCGTTATTTTTCTTTCGTTTTCTTAAGAGGGCTGTTACAAATTGAAGTATTTAGTTTTAGGTAAATTTAACGGCGCGTGGTAGCTGATCGTGCATGCGTGTATAGTGAAGTATGCTACTCAGATATACTAATCATTATGATTCGGACGCCAATGAACAAACCGACACGGACTTATAGCTAAAGCCCACGCGTTCCGAGATTTATTACTTATTCATAGCGTTGCATTCAAAAATTGTATAAAAATATTATTTTACTTTTAAATAGACCGCTTCTTTTTTTCAAGCAAGTTGACTTAGTAAGCAAGCTTAGTTATTAAATACTTTTTGTTTGAATTTCGATTAAACATACATAGATAAAAAATATGATTTCAGACGAAAAATTATCAATAGTTCTCTGTTTTACGGAATTATTTTTGGTGTATTATTTTATGAAACATAAAAAAATTATTTGAGCCGTATTTGAGCATTTCAAATAACAAGCTACAGTCCTACCACAGACATTTTTATAAATTACCAAACTATTATATGTTCCATGTAACAGAGCATCAAAAGATGCCCGAAAGTAACATCTTACGAAATATCCTCTGCCGAGACCAAGGTTTTTACTGACTTATGTAAACAAATTGAAAAAATTGTTTGGAGCGCTCCCTAGACAAATAATGAAATTTTCCTGGACATATTTTTATTTTTATTTTCCCACCCCATTTTTTTTTCCATAATCACTCATCAAATCTCGAGTCAAACGCTCAAATTCAATAAAAAATGTGAAAGCGCCCTTATAACTAATAAAAAACGTTTGCGACTGGAGATAAGTTGTGTAGATTTATGTAAATAATCATTAGATTAGTTGTTGTAATTGTTTGTAGATATAATTCTTTATATTTAAGGTAAGTTTTTTTTAAATTTTATTTTTTCTGGCCATTGCCCACAATGGACAATGAACCGCCTGATCCTGGGGGCACAGTCCCCTCGGTCGGTCATAATATTACAATTTATGAATCCAGTATGGGTTCAGCCAGATCGCAGCGAAAAAGAGCTAGAGCTCCACGAAAAATATGTAAAAATTTCAATAAAAGAAGGCGAAATGGTCACTCAACAGGAATAAATAATTCAGAAACAATTTTTCATTGTGAAAATGACGCAGTACAGTAGTCACACTCAGTCCAAAAATAACATCAGACGTACCGGTACATTCAATTTTAGTTCACCAAGAAGCCACTCCACGTTCTGTGGATGGTCCCCAGACTGAAAAGGCGCCACAGGTTGCTAGGGCTTTGTACGAAGCCACAGACCTGTCGCCATACGTTGTACACATAAAAAAAATATATACACAAAACTCGGCTCAAACATTACACCCAATAACTTTAGGGCACTTTCTTAAAAAACGCAGGTTCAACAACATAATAAACGGTTCATTAAAACGCATTGGTCGAAATAGAATATCACTAAGCTTCTCCCGTTACGTAGATGCAAACTCTTTTTTAAATAACCAAAACGTGTGTTTTGTTGTTACAACTCCATGCCAGTGGAATTGTATACATTCCCAACAATTCAAGTGTGGGGAGAAACATTCTGCTGACACTTGCAGTATTGAAGACGAGAGTAATAGTAAATGCTGTCATTGCGGTGGCATTCATTACGCCATCAATATAAAATGCCTAGAATTTGAGAGACAAAAATCAATTAAGCATTATATGACTCATAGCTGCGTGTCGTATGCTGAAGCGTCGCAGCTACATCCACCAATCTCAAAATTGTATGCAGATGTGGTAACATCTGCACCATCACATACCACAAAAAAATCTTTCTTTTCACAACCTTCGCCCTAATCACGTAACACACCAATTATTGTCTCCTCACTAAGAAAAACGGTATTCCTGAAATCTCGGGATCCCCCAAAAACAGCTAAGGGGTATGACCGGGCAGCTCATCAAGCATTAAATCAGTAGTGAAGTTTCTGTATCAGGGAATGGTGTTGCATTCCAAAACAAAACAACAAATAATAATGAGAGTCAAATTTTAAATTTAATAATCATACTAATTATTACCTTATCTAAAAATAATAATATTACACCGTCCAACGTTGCCACTGTAATTGATACTCTGTTTAACTTACTTAACCATCTTAATGGATCTAAATCTATCCAAGACTGTCCAGTGGAACAGTCGCAGCATTGTGAATAAAAATCTGCAGTCGCTCTCTGTGAGACATGGCATAAACCAGGGTTCTCTTTTAGAATTCCTGGCTATGCGAGTCTAAGAACAGACAAAAACGATGGGTATGGCGGTGTCGCCATCTATACATATAAAAATAACGTGTCTTTTCAATCTTTTCCTCTTCCAAGTCTCAGTGACGACATATCTGCTGTCGCTGCTATTGTAAATAAAATCTGTTTGTGTGTCACTGTAAATATTCTTTCTGAAATAAGTAATCTTCTTTCAGTTTTACCTAAACCATTTTTTGTAATGGGCGACTTTAATACACAACATCAGTCCTGGGGTAGTTCTAGTTCCAATTACTATGGGGAAAAGTTATTAGAAATTCTAGACTCTAATAATTTGTGTATTTTAAATACATGTCTCCCAACACGCCAATCGAATCCAGATGAAGGAATAAGTGCCCCTAACCTCTCAATCTGCACACCTGACTTAGCATCGAAATCATCCTGGTCTCCTTTACCGTCTTTATAACGTAGTGATCATTACCCTTTTTTTTTTTTTGTTTGGGAAATCATCAAATAACTTCTCCCGCTCTGGGTGGAGCAGGAGGGCGTGTCAGACTTTTACTGACTAAAACCCACCCGTGTTCCCTCAGTTGCCTGTGTGCCAGGGGCCGCGGTATCTCTTTCGAACAACCCGCACCCCTGGCAGGTATCGGCCCTTGCGGACCCCACCAGTTGGTGCTGACATATCTTTGAGGCGCGCGTGGAACACAACGCGCCGTCGACCCGGGCTTGGTCCTTATCGGACAGCGAGCTACCCATTACTCGCCGTCCGCAAACCCGCGCCTACGGTGGCCGGGAATCAGCCTGGGATTCCCGACGCCCAGGGCGTCTCCCGCAGCGGCCACGGCCGTGAGGGCGCGTATACTGCCTCTCCCTCACGTGCGCCGCCTCCCTCTTCGCGAGCATTACTGCTTCGCAGAAGGAGGTGACGGCTAACCATGCACTCTCGCTCCGTACCATGGCCTGGACCAGGGCCGGACGCGAGAGATCGCCGCCACCGAGCCACGCCGAGGACACGGCGGTGCTGCGCCCAAGCCGGGCAGACCTCCACCGTATGCTCCACCGTGTCCTCAGGGCAATCTTCGCAATGGACACACCCGGGCGTTTCCTCCCGTCTTATGCGAAACAGGAACCTCCCGAAACAACCGTGTCCGGTGAGGACCTGCGTCAGGCGGAAGGTGAGGACGCCATGCCGCCTCTCAAGCCACTCCTCAAAGAGGGAACTTACCGCCGCTATCGTGGCGTGCCCAGCACTGGGTTGCGACAATCACACTCTCCATGTCGCCATGAGATCCCGCCGGAGCTCTGTTCGCTGCGCTGCGATTTCTCGCGGCAGCGGAGTAACGCCTTGGCGTTTGGCCTCCTCGCAACGCAACAGTCCCAGATGTGCGCGAGGACCTTTGCTTCCAGATCCCATGGCGGATCATTACCCTTTAATCATTTCTTTCCCACATAAAAATCCAGCTGTTTGCAATCCAATACCACGATTATAGACTTAAAAATGCAGATTGGGATACATACAAAAATTGTGTAGAAGAAAGAATTCTTGCTGTAACGAATTCCTTACAAGTAAATGATCCTCAGTTATTATCTAATCAAATAAATAACAAAAATTTTAATAAAGGTGGCAGATAATACATACTTTTCCTATTAAGAATGGTGCTACAGGCAAAAAAAATTCACCACCTTGGTGGGATGCTGAGTGCACTCAGGCCATTAAAAAAAGAAACGAAGCAGACAAAAATTATGGTCATACTATGACTCGTCATAATTTTGAGATATACCTAGGTGCTGCTTGCACAACTCGTAAGCTCCTTAGGAAAAATAAATTTGAAATACAGTTTATAATTATTAATGTTTAAATAACTACATCATTATTTACAAGGAAAAGACCTATGGTTTTATAAATATCTACATTAAAATTAAATAAAATACATGAGTTAGAAGTGGGTAAAGCGACTCGGAGGGAAACAAGACTTTGGAAAAGTGAGGAGTGGTCATAAAGAGGGCAAGAAAAAATAAGGTGGTTCAGATCTCCCACTTCAGCGCCACATTAACACGCAGGGTTCTGTACAGTGCCAAGCCTGGCAAGGTGAGCAGGAGTGCACACGTGACCCAATCACATACGTATGAATATTGTTGTAATCTTTTTGCTTAGCTTGTACTTGCTAAACCAAGGTTTAACAAAAATGGATGGCTATGGTACGATAAAATTTCCCTTTCACCGATTGCCCGGACCAAAGCTGACCCCAGGATACCTGTAAATAAACCTTGGGCAGAGCTACCATATCCTTGGTGTTATTTATGTACGGAAAAACGTCTCCACACAATACGGCATTATTAGCTAACTGGCCAGATCTCTCATTACCTAAAATGCCACAATGCGAGGGTATTCACGCAAAATGCACTAAATACCAAGGGGTATAGAACAACTCACGTGTTTCAAATATAATTTATGGATTATGAGACTTACTACGACAGACTTTTGTCGTGGTGCCTTTTCTTGTTACAAAGATGACACGTTACATCGGAAGCAGGTCATGTCTTGCGCGTATGTACACGTCCTCCACGGAAGAAACATTTTCAAATTGAGCGATTCTGGAAGGCCGGCGTGGCTGATCTTGCATTTCCACTGGGTATAGGAGTATTCCTTATTATTAGTGTTATCAGGGATGTTTTCGGAAGCCGAGTTCATTACTACTGGACTAATTGTTGTTAAAATGCAGCGTATTAACTTCAGCCGTCTCCAACGAGCGCGCCTGGTTATGTGGTTCGTCCAAAGTTAGGCAAAAGTTTTCGAGGAGTCTCTCTTTTATTATTGTCGAGAAGATGCCAGCTATAAAAGTGTCGCGAATGTTGTCATCCCGGTTGGTCTTACTATCGAGATCAGTGAAATTACTATCCTTGGACAGTTGCTTCAAGGTTTGGATGTAAGTGTTGATAGTTTCGTGGCTACTTTGTCTCCGGGTGGCGAGAGTGTGGCGTGCATACAGGATATTATTAATTAAGTTTTATATACATTTTGTTCGAGAGGTTTGGTGCAAGCTATGTCGGTGACTCCGGTTCTTTTCAAGATAATTTTACTTTATCCTTCAAATAAAGGTGAAGCTCGCTGCATAGCGCGCTGAGCGACCTTACATTTATGGAGCAACCCAAGTGTCTGTGTCCACGTTTCGGCACCGTATGTCATTACAGGCAGGGCCGGACGCACTGGTTGAAGACCTTAGTCTTCAAACATTGCGGAATAGGCGACGAAAAGATTTGGCGTAGTTTTCCAAACGCTGCCCAACCCAACCGGATCCTCCCGTCGGCTTTTTTCTCAAAGTTATGGCTACCGAGCTGGATGACTTGCCCTAAGTAGACATACTCCTTTACAACACCGAGAAACGACCCTTCGATGTGGATTAATTGGACCCGGCAGACGTGAGAATTGCACATGACTTACGTCTTGTCCAAATTCATGCCTAGGTCAACCCACCGAGAGGCTCCGTGTAGGCTGTGCAGCATCTGGTCTAACTGTTCCAGTGTATCTACCATTATGACGATGTCATCGGCAAAGCGAAGGTGTGAGATGTATTCGATGTTAATATTGATACCCTGTCCAGTCCAGTCCAACGTCTTAAAAACGTCCTCCAATGCATTGGCGAACAGTTTCGGGGATATCACATACCCCTGTCGCACCCCTCTGAGCAGTTGCATGGAGCTTCTTTTCTAATCTTGGATCTGGACAGTCATCGTAGCAGCGTCATACAAACATCTCAACACCTCGATATAGCTCCAGTTAATTAGCCACCGTTGCAGAGAGGCCTGAACTGTCCAGAAATGTTCTCCGTGTAGTGGCGGCTCAATGGTCATCTGCACTATGTTCCGTTGGTTACGTCCATCATACGTCAACTTATAATTTGCAAAATCACGTATCACACTAATGAAACTGTCTAAAATAGCAACTGTTAAAATTACGTCAAAAGCAATAAAATAATACAAAGTTGTAAGTATGTACAGATGCCAGCAGGTCAAGCTATCCCAAACTGTCAAATTTTCCCAATTGAACATGAACCTTATTTTTTGTAATAAAGTTGAAAATCTTTCAAAGAAATTTGACAGATTGGGGTAGCTTGATGTGCTGGCGTCTGTACAATGCACAACAAAATTGATTAAGCGTCAACTACAAGTCCCATTTATTTATATGCAAGACTTGTAGTTGACTTTTCAATTTGTGACGAGCTGCGGAATACCACTATATGACTATTTCATGAATAAATCATTCAATGGATTTAGGTTTTTTATTTATAATTTAAAAACTACCTGTCTTAAAATAATATGTACAAGTATATAAAAAGAGAATAATCATAAGCCATCAAATAATACGTCCGGATCGTTGTCAATGGGAAATGTGCCCAAAAGACTGGCAGCATTGCAACTTCAGGTTTAAATTTAAATAAACTTAGCCGGTGGTATTGATCATTTGTTTTTCATTGCGTTTTGTAATTCTTCTAAAACTCGTGGGCAACGCTGCTTCAAAAGTTAATCATCAAACTATTCTGGGTCTGACAAAAGCAAAAGCCGACCTTAGCCAAAAGACTCGGTTTCGTAACACTACGAGCGACAAAGGCCACATTCCGAATTAGAAAAATAGCGCTGTGAGTGCTCACGTCAATAATTTGCGTTCCGAGATAGATATCACTATTATGACAGCTAAGAACTGTCATTTTTGTCAACAATACGGAACGCTCGTGAACGCACTAACAGTGCTCACTCAAACTCAAACTCAAAGCATTTATTTCAATTAAACCATTTTCAGGCACTTTTGAATTGTCAAAAAGTCGACCAGTTGGAAAGTTGAAGCTAGTTGCCCATTCCAAAACGTAGATCTCTATGGAGAAGAACGGGCAAGAAACTCCATGGACACTCTTTTTAATCATGTTAAGTTTTACAAAAACTTGGGAACATTATTCTTGTTGCTTCTATATGTGAGAACAATGTAAAAAAAAAAACAATTCTAAATATAAGATTTAAAATTAGCCATGGAAGTTAGGAGATGACCAGTCTCAACCGACGGCGCCCGTTCACGAACTTGACGCGTGGATCAGCACCATCCAGCTCAACCATTTTGTAGGGAACCGAATGATCCAACACACACGCCACCATCAGCAAGACATTTAAGTGAGTATGACATACTCTCAACTGCCACGCTTTTTCAAGTCAACGTACATCATAACAACATAATTATTATACGGATGCATGGTACTCACATTTACAAATTTTAAACAAAATGCTTCTAAATTATACAAAATTATAGTTTGCAATGTACCTATTTGAAAAATTTATAAAATTTTATTTCCAAAAAGAAAGAAAAATATTTAATATCTTTTGAAATTTTAATAAATAATACTTGATTCAGTAAAGACAAAAACTTATTCGTAATGTCAGAAAATAAAAATAATAGGAACAGAAATGTTCATAATGTCAGAAAACATAAAAAAGGGAAGCATCTCTTCCAAATATGAAAATTTTAAATAGCAAGCCCAGGTGCCTGTGGAGTCGGACCAGCATTAAGCCAAGCATTTTTATCAACAATATAATCATCTAACTTATAATATGCTTATCTACATAGTGTGCGTTTAATGCATAATTTAAATTTCTTTTCATTTAGTTCAAGAATATCGGCTGGTATTTTATTATAACATTTTACACAGTACCCCATAAAAGAAGTGTGTACTTTAGACAACCTGAAACGTGGTTGATCTAATTTGTTCCTATTTCTAGTGGTAAAATTGTGCCTGTCACTTATCTTACTAAAAAGATGTAGATTTCTACGAACGTACATAATGTTTTCAAAGATATATTGACAAGGTGCCGTCATGATGTTAATTGTTTTGAACAGTTCCCTGAGAGATTCGCGTCTGCGTAGGTGCGTAGGTTGTAGATGGCTCTGACAGCCCTCTTTTGCAGAATGAAGATCGACTCAATATCCGCAGCACGTCCCCATAGCAAAATACCGTAAGACATGATGCTATGAAAGTAACTAAAATAGACCAGTCTCGCGGTATCCACGTCTGTTAATTGACGGATCTTCCAAACAGCGTAAGCGGCAGAACTTAGCCGCCCTGCAAGTGATGTTAAGTGAGGACCCCACTGTAGCCTTGAGTCAAGCGTGATCCCCAGGAAAACCCTCAATGTTAAAACCAATTTATTGTATAAACCACAAATTTCGTCTTCTAATTTGGTTAGGTGGTGACTCTAGCCAGAAGCACTATATCCAAGTTAGATAAAGATATGATACGATTCAAAACAAAACAGCACAACTGTTATTTTTGACAGCGCTTACGGTGATATTAGTATTAAGCATGGTCGGCGTTATCGCAAGCTGGCGCATGTCATGACGTCATCTATGACGATTCACGGGACATCGTACATTAAAAATCCCTCAGTTGCCTGTGTGCTAGGGGCGACGGTATCTCTTTCGAACAACCCGCACCCCTGGCAGGCATCGGCCCTTGCGGACCCCACCAGTCCGGCGCACCAGGACACATGGCACGCCGTGACCACCTCAGGAACCAAGTAGCACAAGGGCCCCAGACTACCCTGGCACCCTTGGCTCCCTTGGCCCCCTGCGACGGGTCAGCGCAGTGGCCCCGCCGCCTACCACTTCTCGGCCGCAGGGGATAGGGAGAGCGGCCAACGCTATACCGACACTCCTCTTCCCCTGCGGCCCCACCGCGTCCGCCATCAAACGGTGGCGGCCCCGTCCAGGCCACGGAAGGGAAGAGCGCTACTCAAAAGTACCGGCACTCCTCCTCCGCCGCAGCCTGTAACCCTCAGCCGCGATGCCTCCCATTCGACATCGCGGCCCGCCTCAGTTGCGGTGCACCTCACCGCAACCTACTTTTTGGCCGCTACGTCGTCGGCTTGGAGACCAAAGCCCTGACGAGCGGCCCCACCTTTGGGTTCCTCTTCGCTTCACCGTGGGAGCGGACCACGGCTACTGAGCCCCCCCGCAACGACAATGCGGGAACCCACTGGGGGGGACGGGACATCGTTGTCGCGCTCAATTCGGGACGGGTGTGAGCACGCTCAAATCGATATTATCGTATCTCGGAACGTAGCCAAAAATCTTGTGTGACAAAATGTAAAAACTAAAACCCAAACGGGAGTTTTTGGCGGGATACGGTTGGAACATGTCGCACGAATTTTCATTTTCATGAAATTTAGTGAAATAGCGAATTAAATTGTATAATTTTGGTAGTGAATTATTCAATTTAGTTACATGTGAGTGCACAAGTGTAGTGAAGGTGAAAATAAGTGACTAACGTGGACTTTTCGTGTTCCCCCCAAAAACTCATATTAGGTTGTTGTAAAGTTACTACCGCTTTACAATAACTTTGACTTGACTGACTAAAGACGACTATGACTGTTTTGTAACTTCGTGCCCGGTATCGGGCCATTTACTTGATCGAAAAGAAAAATTACTTGACACTGGCTAAATGCACAAACCGTGCGAAGCCACAACCGAAAAAAAAAAAAAAAAAAAAACCAAACGTCACAATCACAATCATAACACAAACACATTATGTACGCATGAACACAAACACACTCAACACATTATATGTTTCTCTCTAATAGTGTTCAAATATTTAGGTCATAGGTACTGTGTTTAAATTATTAGTGGTCAGATGTCAAAGTAAAAGCATGGTGACTCCAAGTTTCAAGGTAACTCAGGACGTTAATCACGTCTTTATAAACGTGCACGCACCCTTCGCAAACATTGGTGATACAGAAATTGACGTAAATGGGGACAACTTTCGATTTGTGTCCAAACCGTACTATTTGCGACTGTGCCTGCCAGGCTGCATCGTCGAAAATGATACCGCCAAAGGATCGTACTTGTGTGATCCCGGGGAATTCAATTTTACGTTTGACAAGGAGACAGCAGGTGAACATTTCGAAAATCTAGATAAGATCACAAATATACGGCCTCCAGTAGTTATCCCTAACACGAATCCAGATTTAGTTGAAATTATAGAAGATGGGATCACTGAAGAAGATGGAATCACTGTAGAAGATGGAAACAATGAAGATAACGATTATTCTAATAAGTATACCTATGGCTTTGCAAACAAACTTGTTACTGAATTCAGGAACATAGGTATCCAATTCCCGCAGATTTTTGAATTGAGCGTCCCCGAAACAGTGTCGATTGAAGAGCGACATACTAATAGAGTTAAATGTGAAAGAAAAAGTTTTTCTCCAGAACATTACTTGGCAGACTTACATGATGATGAACTACTTCAGCCATGCCTTACAGCTGTAGCCCCTTGGTGTAGTGAAAATTTTAATAAGGAGTTCGAATTTTCGGATGGTGAAGTGGGTGTAGTGAAGGAGCTACCAAACAAACACTATTTACTAAGTAAAACTGAGTACAAGCAAGTTCTTTATGGATTGGTGGATATTCTCTATGGATATTGTTATGATAAACGAACTACTTTGAATGAAAGCACTGTGGAATCAGGATGGACTATAAATAAACTCTCATCAACCTTGAGTTGGTTCTGCACATTTAATCATATGACAGATGTTCTCATCGCCTCTTATAGACGTGCATTAATTTATCCGATATTCAGGAACTTTAAACTGTGCATTACAGTAAAAAATGATCTGGTAGAGCTGATTAGTAAAGGAAAGAAATTTGTGGTAAAATGTATGATTGATATATATCAAATATTTAATGCAAATAATGATGCAAGACATATTCTGAATCAGTTATATATCAAGGATTATTTAGTTTTCCTGCAGAAATGCAAAAATGAGGAGTTAGACAAACTGTACAACAATATTGCTAATATAGAAATCTCAAAAAATGATTTGCAATTGGATCTTGTGGAATTTGAGGCAGCTGCAGAATTAGCGAAGCAACAAGAGGATGATAAAATAATGGCGAATGTAGTGGCTGAGGCAATAGTTTCCATGTCATTAACTGGGTTACATGAAAGTCATAATGAATCCTATTCACCTAAAAGCAGTGTAGATACTTCATATGAGCAGGAGTCAGATGCTGAACGTACTGACAGCTGTGGCTCCCAGGATTCAACCAGTCAGGCTTGTGAATGACTTCATGCAACTGGATAATGTATAAACAATAAATTCAGAGATATTGTATGGCAGTGTTTACTTTGCTGCGCACTGAATTGTCTTGAAACTGAATGGAACTGATTGTCAAGCTTAAAACTTAGTGCGGTTAGGATAAGACAATTTATTGAATATAATTAAGTTCAGAATTTAATCCTTCACCTTAGTTTTATGTGTAATCATTCATAGTAAATAGATATTAATTAATTATACCAACGTATTATTGTCCTACAGCAGGGCAAAGACCTCTTGATAATTTCAGGTTTAATCCTACTAAAATATTATAAATATAAAAGTTTGTATGTTTAGATATTTGGATGTTTGTTACGCAATCAAACAAAAACGGCTGACCAGATTTTTGACCAGAAGTTTTAAAATACTGTGTGGATTTTTGAGATGGGGCAGTAAGGGTAGTAAGGAGAAAACAGTTGAACTGCCCTTAACTTTTTGAACATACCGTAAGCTGTGCTAAAGAAGTTTGTTTCTAAAACGGTATTCTGACGTGATGGGTACCTGAAAACCTGTTTTTTCTCAACTCATACTTCAAGTAACAACACCACCAGCAGTTGTTGACCCCAAACACAACCCCCCCAGTGGGTTCCCGCATTGTCGTTGCGGGGGGGCTCAGTAGCCGTGGTCCGCTCCCACGGTGAAGCGAAGAGGAACCCCAAGGTGGGGCCGCTCGTCAGGGCTTTTGTCTCCAAGCCGACGACGTAGCGGCCAAAAGTAGGTTGCGGTGAGGTGCGCCGCAACTGAGGCGGGCCGCGATGTCGAATGGGAGGCATCGCGGATGAGGGTTACAGGCTGCGGCGGAGGAGGAGTGCCAGGCCACGGAAGGGAAGAGCGCTACTCAGAAGTACCGACTTCTGAGTAGCGCTCTTCCCTTCCGTGGCCTGGAGGGGGCCGCCACCGTTTGATGGCGGACGCGGTGGGGCCGCAGGCGAAGAGGAGTGTCGGTATAGCGTTGGCCGCTCTCCCTATCCCCTGCGGCCGAGAAGTGGTAGGCGGCGGGGCCACAGCGCTGACCCGTCGCAGGGGGACCAAGGGTGCCAGGGTAGTCTGGGGCCCTTGTGCTACTTGGTTCCTGGGGTGGTCACGGCGTGCCATGTGTCCTGGTGCGCCGGACTGGTGGGGTCCGCAAGGGCCGAGGCCTGCCAGGGGTGCGGGTTGTTCAAAAGAGACACCGTCGCCCCTGGCACATAGGCAACTGAGGGAACACGGGTTGGTTTTAGTCAGTAAAAGTCTGACACGCCCTCCTGCTCCACCCAGAGCGGGAGAAGTTATTTGATGATTTCCCATCCTCAAAAAAAAAAAACCCCAAACACAATATTTAAATTAAATTAATCCAATTAGCTAATTTTAACCCAGTTTAGACATATGAATTGCCAACTTCCTCCCTTTATTAAAAATTATATAGTTGTCGTCAGTGTTAGTCACATTTTAACTTTAATATTAGAACTGTGTGGTAATTTCTAGTCGTTTTATGTAGCCACTAACTGACCTGTACTGATCAATCAGAAAAATATGTTAGTGATAAGTCTTGTAACTTAGTGTCCGTTTCAATGCCGCGGCCACGGCGATATTTAAAAAAAAATTACCAAGATTTTGTCAAAGTTGATTCCATAACCATTTTGTCTAAGTTATGGTTAAAAAGTTATGAGGGTTTGAACGTGACATGGCTTTTGAAACGCGGAGAACCGCGCGGCCACGGATATCTTTAAAACTAAGCGTTGCAGAGATCTGAAATTTAGGTAAAAAATAGATTGAATTTGAAAAAATATGGTAAAATATAGAATAAAATCCTAGGTTTATATTTAAGCAGCTGTAAGACTATAACCCCATGGCCGCGCCATTGAAACGGTGAAAAACACGATATCGCCGATATCTCGCTGAAAAATCTTCGCAGACGTCTGAAGATTCTTGTAAAACCCAGGAATTTGTCAAAATTTGTAAAAATACAACAAAAAAGCCTAGGTTTATGTTTCAGGAGCTGTAAGACTAAAACTACATGGCCGCTCCTTTGAAACGGTGAAAAACACATTATCGCCGATATCTCGCTGAAAAAGCATCGCAGAGGTCTGAAGTTTTTTGTAAAACCTAGATTAGAATATATCAAAACTTATAAAAATACACAAAAAATCCTAGCGTTATATTTCAGGAGCTCTAATACGGTATCATTATTATTATTTCCTTTATTTCATTCAATACACATTTCATACATCATTAAATATTAGTATAAAATTATATAAAAATATAAAAAATAGTACCCCACCGGTATCGGGAACAAGGTCCAAGCTACCGGCGGTCAGGGCTCCAGAGAGAGGAACCTCCTGACAATGCGAGCCGTGTCCAGGAGTAGGTACCGCTTTCTGGATCAAGCCCTTGACCCAGCTGCCCAACGAGAGCCTCCTCAGATGTTGGTCGAGGCTCTTGGCTATCAAGCCATTGGCTGTAACGACTATCGGTACAATGATCGCTGAGTCCACATCCCACATGTCGACAACCTCGCGAGCCAAGTCAAGATACTTGATTTGTTTATCTTTCTGGGCCTTCACGAGGTTCCCGTCATGCGGGACCGTTATAATAGGTCTTTACCTATGAAATTGCCGTTTTGTATGAAAAAATTTAAACGAATTTTTTTCATGTATTTTTTATTTGTATTAATCGAAGTAATCACCCATGCAATCAATGCATCTTTGCCATCGCAGTGGCAGTTTATTGATGCCCTTCTTAAAGAAATCAGCTGGACGGGAGGCAACAAATTCTTCAAAGGCATTTTGTACTGCCTCTCGGGTATTGAATTTTTTTCCCGCCAAGAAGTTATCCAAATTCTGGAAAAAGTAGTAGTCTGTAGGCGCAAGGTCTGGTGAGTAGGGCGGATGACGGAGAGCTTCCAACCCCAGTTCTTGCAACTTGGAGACCGTCTGCTGTGCAGTATGAGGTCGCGCGTTGTCGTGCAGGAGCAGCGGAGACGAGCGATTGACCAATGCTGGTTGGAGATGTGCCAGCTTCTCCATCATTGTGTTCAGTTCTTCACAGTACACATCTGCAGTAATGCTCACCCCGCTTGGTAAGAAGCTGTGATGAATCACACCGGCGCTAGACCACCAAACAGTGACCATCAGTTTTCTAGGGGTAAGTTTTCGTTTAGGGCATTGTTTAGGTGCTGAACCAGGATCCAACCAACTTGCTGAGCGCTTGCGGTTATCAAACAGAATCCATTTTTCATCGCAGGTAACAATGTGGTTCAAAATTCCTTCATTTGTGTGTCTGTTGAGCAGTGCAAGGCACGTCTCGACGCGTACTTCGCGCTGACGATCATTGAGTTCGTGGGGCACCCATTTGTCAAGCTTTTTTACCTTGCCAATTTGACGCAAATGGACCAATATTGTTTTGACGCTAACGTCGAAAGCTGCTGCTAATTCAGCCGTAGATTGTGTATCATCAGCTTCCACAATCGCCTTTAATTCGTCATTGACGACCAAAGTCTTCGGACGACCGCGAGGTTCATTTTTCAGGTCGAAATTTCCAGAACGGAAGCGAGCAAACCAATAACAGGTGGTGCGTTGGTTTGTAGTGTTAGCTCCGTAAACGTCGTTGATGTTGCGTGCCGCTTGTGCCGCGTTGCTGCCACGACGGTACTCATATTCCATAATTACTCGAATTTTTAACGTATCCATGATGACGAAAAAGATTGAAATGCGATGAAAATGTAACACTAGGTAATCAATAAACAAATGACTACTTTTGGAAAAAAAAATCCATGTTTTTAAAATAAAATTAATTTGAAATTAGAATTCTTACCCAAACAAAAATTATTTTGATTTGAAATGGCCAGTACTGCAAAACGGCAATTTCATAGGTAAAGACCTAATATCAACGATCATTGTACGCCGTTCTAGTCGATCCACCACCACTATATCAGGCTTATTGGCGACAATAGCCCTGTCAATGATGATGGATCGATCCCAGTACAGTGTGACATGTCCATTTTCGAGAACGACGAGTACTGGCGGCGAGTACTGGTGGCGAGTACTGGCGGTAAGTACTGGCAGTAACTACTGGCGGCAAGTACTGGCGGTAAGTACTGGCGGTCAGTGCTAGAGGCAAGTACTGGCGGCCAGTGCTAGAGGCAAGTACTGGCAGCAACTACTGGCAGCAACTACTGGCAGCAACTACTGGCGGCGACTACTGGCGGCGAGTACTGGCGGCGAGTGGTGGCGGCAAGTGCTGGCGGCAACTACTGGCGGCGACTACTGGCGGCGAGTACTGGCGGCGAGTGGTGGCGGCAAGTGCTGGCAGCGACTACTGGCGGTAAGTGCTGGCGGCAAGTCCGGCGGCAAGTACTGGCAGCAACTACTGGCGGCCAGTGCTAGAGGCAAGTACTGGCAGCAACTACTGGCGGCGACTACTGGCGGCGAGTACTGGCGGCGAGTACTGGCGGCGAGTACTGGCGGCGAGTACTGGCGGCGAGTACTGGCGGCGAGTACTGGCGGCAAGTGCTGGCGGCAAGTGCTGGCAGCGACTACTGGCGGTAAGTGCTGGCGGCAAGTCCGGCGGCAAGTACTGGCGGCAAGTGCTGGCAGCGACTACTGTCGGCAAGTCCGGCGGCAAGTACTGGCGGCAAGTACTGGCGGCATGTACTGGCGGCAAGTACTGGCGGCATGTACTGGCGGCAAGTACTGGCGGCAAGTGCTGGCGGCAAGTGCTGGCAGCGACTACTGGCGGCAAGTGCTGGCGGCAAGTACTGGCGGCAAGTACTGGCGGCAAGTCCGGCGGCAAGTACTGGCGGCAAGTACTGGCGGCAAGTACTGGCGGCATGTACTGGCGGCAAGTACTGGCGGCAAGTACTGGCGGCAAGTGCTAGAGGCAAGTACTGGCAGGAACTACTGGCGGCAAGTACTGGCAGTAACTACTGGCGGCCAGTACTGGCAATAACTACTGGCGGCAAGTACTGTCAGCGACTAGTACTGGCAGCGGCAGCAACTACTGGCGGCCAGTGCTAGAGGCAAGTACTGGCGGCAAGTACTGGCGGCAAGTACTGGTGGCAAGTACTGGCGGCAAGTACTGGCAGCAAGTACTGGCAGCAACTACTGGCGGCGAGTACTGGCGGCGAGTGGTGGCGGCAAGTGCTGGCGGCAAGTCCGGCGGCAAGTACTGGCGGCAAGTACTGGCGGCAAGTACTGGCGGCAAGTCCGGCGGCAAGTACTGGCGGCAAGTACTGGCGGCAAGTACTGGCGGCATGTACTGGCGGCAAGTACTGGCGGCAAGTACTGGTGGCAAGTACTGGCGGCAAGTACTGGTGTCAAGTACTGGCGGCAAGTACTGGCGGCAAGTACTGGCAGCAAGTACTGGCAGCAACTACTGGCGGCGACTACTGGCGGCGAGTACTGGCGGCGAGTGGTGGCGGCAAGTGCTGGCGGCAAGTGCTGGCAGCGACTACTGGCGGTAAGTGCTGGCGGCAAGTCCGGCGGCAAGTACTGGCGGCAAGTGCTGGCAGCGACTACTGGCGGCAAGTCCGGCGGCAAGTACTGGCGGCAAGTCCGGCGGCAAGTACTGGCGGCAAGTACTGGCGGCAAGTACTGGCGGCAAGTACTGGCGGCAAGTACTGGCGGCAAGTGCTAGAGGCAAGTACTGGCAGGAACTACTGGCGGCAAGTGCTAGAGGCAAGTACTGGCAGGAACTACTGGCGGCAAGTACTGGCGGCGAGTGGTGGCGGCAAGTGCTGGCGGCAAGTGCTGGCAGCGACTATTGGCGGTAAGTGCTGGCGGCAAGTCCGGCGGCAAGTACTGGCGGCAAGTGCTGGCAGCGACTACTGGCGGCAAGTCCGGCGGCAAGTACTGGCGGCAAGTACTGGCGGCATGTACTGGCGGCAAGTACTGGCGGCATGTACTGGCGGCAAGTGCTGGCGGCAAGTGCTGGCAGCGACTACTGGCGGCAAGTGCTGGCGGCAAGTACTGGCGGCAAGTACTGGCGGCAAGTCCGGCGGCAAGTACTGGCGGCAAGTACTGGCGGCAAGTACTGGCGGCAAGTACTGGCAGCAAGTACTGGCAGCAAGTACTGGCGGCAAGTACTGGCGGCAAGTCCGGCGGCAAGTACTGGCGGCAAGTACTGGCAGCGACTACTGGCGGCGACTACTGGCGGCAAGTGCTGGCGGCAAGTCCGGTGGCAAGTACTGGCGGCAAGTACTGGTGGCAAGTACTGGCGGCAAGTACTGGCAGCAAGTACTGGCAGGAACTACTGGCGGCAAGTGCTAGAGGCAAGTACTGACAGGAACTACTGGCGGCAAGTACTGGCAGTAACTACTGGCGGCCAGTACTGGCAATAACTACTGGCGGCAATAACTACTGGCGGCAATAACTACTGGCGGCAAGTACTGTCAGCGACTAGTACTGGCAGCGGCAGCAAGTACTGGCGGCCAGTGCTAGAGGCCAGTACTGGCGGCAAGTACTGGCGGCAAGTCCGGCGGCAAGTACTGGCGGCAAGTCCGGCGGCAAGTACTGGCGGCAAGTACTGGCGGCAAGTACTGGCGGCATGTACTGGCGGCAAGTACTGGCGGCAAGTACTGGCGGCAAGTACTGGCGGCCAGTGCTAGAGGCAAGTACTGGCGGCCAGTACTGGTGGCAAGTACTGGCGGCAAGTACTGGCAGCAAGTACTGGCGGCAAGTACTGGCGGCAAGTCCGGCGGCAAGTACTGGCGGCAAGTACTGGCAGCGACTACTGGCGGCGACTACTGGCGGCAAGTGCTGGCGGCAAGTCCGGTGGCAAGTACTGGCGGCAAGTGCTGGCAGCGACTACTGGCGGTAAGTGCTGGCGGCAAGTCCGGCGGCAAGTACTGGCGGCAAGTACTGGCGGCAAGTCCGGCGGCAAGTACTGGCGGCAAGTACTGGCGGCAAGTACTGGCGGCAAGTACTGGCGGCACGTACTGGCGGCAAGTACTGGCGGCAAGTACTGGCGGCAAGTACTGGCAGCAAGTACTGGCGGCAAGTACTGGCGGCAAGTCCGGCGGCAAGTACTGGCGGCAAGTACTGGCGGCAAGTACTGGCGGCATGTACTGGCGGCAAGTACTGGCGGCAAGTGCTGGCAGCGACTACTGGCGGCAAGTGCTGGCGGCAAGTCCGGCGGCAAGTACTGGCGGCAAGTGCTGGCAGCGACTACTGGCGGCAAGTCCGGCGGCAAGTACTGGCGGCAAGTACTGGCGGCAAGTCCGGCGGCAAGTACTGGCGGCAAGTACTGGCGGCAAGTACTGGCGACAAGTACTGGCGGCACGTACTGGCGGCAAGTACTGGCGGCATGTACTGGCGGCAAGTACTGGCGGCAAGTCCGGCCGGCGGCATGTACTGGCGGCAAGTACTGGCGGCAAGTACTGGCGGCAAGTACTGGCAGCAAGTACTGGCAGCAAGTACTGGCGGCAAGTACTGGCGGCAAGTCCGGCGGCAAGTACTGGCGGCAAGTACTGGCAGCGACTACTGGCGGCGACTACTGGCGGCAAGTGCTGGCGGCAAGTCCGGTGGCAAGTACTGGCGGCAAGTACTGGCGGCAAGTACTGGCAGCAAGTACTGGCGGCAAGTACTGGCGGCAAGTTCGGCGGCAAGTACTGGCGGCAAGTACTGGCGGCAAGTACTGGTGGCATGTACTGGCGGCAAGTACTGGCGGCAAGTGCTGGCGGCAAGTGCTGGCAGCGACTACTGGCGGCAAGTGCTGGCGGCAAGTCCGGCGGCAAGTACTGGCGGCAAGTACTGGCGGCAAGTCCGGCGGCAAGTACTGGCGGCAAGTACTGGCGGCAAGTACTGGCGGCAAGTACTGGCGGCATGTACTAGCGGCAAGTACTGGCGGCAAGTACTGGCGGCAAGTACTGGCGGCAAGTACTGGCGGCAAGTACTGGCGGCAAGTGCTAGAGGCAAGTACTGGCAGGAACTACTGGCGGCAAGTGCTAGAGGCAAGTACTGGCAGGAACTACTGGCGGCAAGTACTGGCAGTAACTACTGGCGGCCAGTACTGGCAATAACTACTGGCGGCAATAACTACTGGCGGCAAGTACTGTCAGCGACTAGTACTGGCAGCGGCAGCAACTACTGGCGGCCAGTGCTAGAGGCAAGTACTGGCGGCAAGTACTGGCGGCAAGTCCGGCGGCAAGTACTGGCGGCAAGTACTGGCGGCAAGTAGTGGCGGCAAGTACTGGCGGCATGTACTGGCGGCAAGTACTGGCGGCAAGTGCTGGCGGCAAGTCCGGCGGCAAGTACTGGCGGCAAGTCCGGCGGCAAGTACTGGCGGCAAGTATTGGCGGCAAGTACTGGCGGCATGTACTGGCGGCAAGTACTGGCGGCAAGTACTGGCGGCAAGTACTGGCGGCATGTACTGGCGGCAAGTACTGGCGGCAAGTACTGGCGGCAAGTACTGGCGGCATGTACTGGCGGCAAGTACTGGCGGCAAGTGCTGGCGGCAAGTGCTGGCGGCAAGTGCTGGCAGCGACTACTGGCGGCAAGTGCTGGCGGCAAGTCCGGCGGCAAGTACTGGCGGCAAGTCCGGCCGGCGGCAAGTACTGGCGGCAAGTCCGGCGGCAAGTACTGGCGGCAAGTACTGGCGGCAAGTACTGGCGGCATGTACTGGCGGCAAGTACTGGCGTCAAGTACTGGCGGCAAGTACTGGCGGCAAGTGCTAGAGGCAAGTACTGGCAGCGACTACTGGCGGCAAGTGCTGGCGGCAAGTCCGGCGGCAAGTACTGGCGGCAATTCCGGCCGGCGGCAAGTACTGGCGGCAAGTCCGGCGGCAAGTACTGGCGGCAAGTACTGGCGGCATGTACTGGCGGCAAGTACTGGCGGCAAGTACTGGCGGCAAGTACTGGCGGCAAGTGCTAGAGGCAAGTGCTAGAGGCAAGTACTGGCAGGAACTACTGGCGGCAAGTGCTAGAGGCAAGTACTGGCAGGCACTACTGGCGGCAAGTTTTGGCGGCAAGTTTTGGCGGCAAGTACTGGCGGCAAGTCCGGCGGCAAGTACTGGCGGCAAGTACTGGCGGCAAGTACTGGCGGCAAGTACTGGCGGCATGTACTGGCGGCAAGTACTGGCGGCAAGTACTGGTGGCAAGTACTGGCGGCAAGTACTGGCGGCAAGTACTGGCGGCAAGTGCTAGAGGCAAGTACTGGCGGCAAGTACTGGTGGCAAGTACTGGCGGCAAGTACTGGCGGCAAGTACTGGCGGCAAGTACTGGCGGCAAGTACTGGCGGCAAGTACTGGCGGCAAGTACTGGCGGCAAGTACTGGCGGCAAGTACTGGCGGCAAGTACTGGCAGCGACTACTGGCGGCGACTACTGGCGGCAAGTGCTGGCGGCAAGTCCGGTGGCAAGTACTGGCGGCAAGTACTGGCAGAAAGTACTGGCGGCAAGTGCTGGCGGCAAGTGCTGGCAGCGACTACTGGCGGTAAGTGCTGGCGGCAAGTCCGGCGGCAAGTACTGGCGGCAAGTGCTGGCAGCGACTACTGGCGGCAAGTCCGGCGGCAAGTACTGGCGGCAAGTCCGGCGGCAAGTACTGGCGGCAAGTACTGGCGGCAAGTACTGGCGGCAAGTACTGGCGGCAAGTACTGGCGGCAAGTACTGGCGGCAAGTACTGGCGGCATGTACTGGCGGCAAGTGCTGGCGGCAAGTGCTGGCAGCGACTACTGGCGGCAAGTGCTGGCGGCAAGTCCGGCGGCAAGTACTGGCGGCAAGTCCGGCCGGCGGCATGTACTGGCGGCAAGTACTGGCGGCAAGTACTGGCGGCAAGTACTGGCGGCAAGTACTGGCAGCAAGTACTGGCAGCAAGTACTGGCGGCAAGTACTGGCGGCAAGTCCGGCGGCAAGTACTGGCGGCAAGTACTGGCAGCGACTACTGGCGGCGACTACTGGCGGCAAGTGCTGGCGGCAAGTCCGGTGGCAAGTACTGGCGGCAAGTACTGGCGGCAAGTACTGGCGGCAAATACTGGCGGCAAGTCCGGCGGCAAGTGCTGGCGGCAAGTCCGGTGGCAAGTACTGGCGGCAAGTACTGGCGGCAAGTACTGGCGGCAAATACTGGCGGCAAGTCCGGCGGCAAGTACTGGCGGCAAGTACTGGCGGCAAGTACTGGTGGCAAGTACTGGCGGAAACTACTGGCGGCAAGCACTGGTGGCAAGTACTGGCGGCAAGTGCTAGAGGCAAGTACTGGCAGGAACTACTGGCGGCAAGTGCTAGAGGCAAGTACTGGCGGCAAGTACTGGAACTTCGTTCCATCCGGGTGTCCCTTGACACCTCTCAAGTTTTTATTTTTACCTATTTTGGTATGGTAATTTTATTCTGGGTGCATGGTTTTCATACATAATTATATACTTAGTGAATGTACCTACAATGTTAAATATTGTACATAAAACATTTTAAAAGAGTACCGTGGAGTTTCTTGTTCATTCTTCTCCGTATGAAACTACATTTTGGAAGGGGCGACTAGAATCAATGCTATTTTAATGTAAATGTTGACGTTCAAAAGTGCCTTCTATGTGCGTTGAAATAAATGCTTTGACTTTGACTTAAAATACGTAAACTTCAATCACCTATTTCTAAGTCGTTTATTGATGGATTTCAATTTTTTTCAGTGATTGTGTTGGTATCAATAAAACTCTTGCTTAAATCAGCACTTGTTTATTCTAAAGAAACAACCTTAGATAACATAAGTACTGCATGTTCCGGGCCCGGTATCAAGATGGCGGCCCCAGAAAAAAAACAAGATAGACTCTAGGTGCTATAGAATATTGAAGGATGGCATTTTGATCTATATTTTAATGCAATTACGTTAAATAATATATTAATAACATCATGAAACTTCTCCATTAAAATATTGTCGGTAGCAACTCATCATTCTCCTCCCTTATCTCAATTTATTTGGGGTCGGCGCAACTTGTCTTTTTTTCCACACTTCTCTATTAGTCGTCATCTCCGTAGTTACACCCTTTCTAACCTTATCATCATTCAGTCCATCCATCGTTTCTTTGGTCTCCCCCTATTCTTGTAGCCATCGACATTCATACTCAAAACTTTCTTCACGACGTTTTCCTCATTCCTCGGTATCACATGCCCATACCATGACAATAAATTTCCACACAACTTTTCAGTTACCGGTGCCACTTTCAGGGTTCCTTTAATTTCTTATTCTATACATCCGTGTAACACCACGCATCCCTCTTAACATTCTCACCACAGCTACATGCAAATGCCTTTTATTCATACCTTTTGTCGCCCAACATTCTGGTGTTCTGACCCACGCAAGACGGCAGGTCTTACCATGGTTTTATATATTATTATCTTCTTCTAAGTTTAAGGGGAATGTGGGAGTCGCAGATTGTTTCCGTGACCATTTACCGTCCGATCTACTTCGCCATCGCTTTGCACGAGTGAACCGAGATACCGAAAGTCGGAGCAGACTGGGAGAAGCGCCCTATCAAGCGCTATGGGTCCACAACTGGAGAGGCCGCCGAAGTCGCAGAACATGCACACATAAAAAAAAGTTTGTGATCACTAGCATAAGCTGATATAATTTTTTAGATTGAACTTTTTCAAGAAAAATCTTTGTTGTGTTTTCTTTGAATAGAAATACCCTGTTTGAAATTAAAAAATAAAACCTGGCTCGAACACATGCGGTGACCCTCCTGGGCATGCTGAGAAACAAGTTATCCAGCATTTCTTGGGGTAACCTGTCCCATTCTTGAATAGCGGCTTCCCTGAGCTCTGGCACTGTCTGGGGACGTGGCTGACGGTCCCAAACAGCTCGCTTAAGAGCATCCCACGCATGCTCTATTGGGTAAAACCCTTTTGCAGTTAGAGGGAATATTTTTCCCACCAATAAAAACCAAAAAAAAAAACAACATTTCTTTTTGCAATTTTATTTTTCGACCTGACAACATTAACGTAACATTATGACGTTTGTTTCTGTTTTTATTTGACACTGACAGATTATTTTTTGTCTCAAAGTTCTTGAAGTGTATGTTCAAAACTGGCGCTTTTTTGTACTGCGAGAGAAATCGGTACATATCTTTGCAATAGAGTGGTGAAAAAAGGTAAGTTCTTCTAGACGTTGTGCTTTCGTATGTTATTTCATAGATGTAAGACGTATTTTTTATGTATCTCCCACGAATTTTCATTTATGTCGATTTTTGTTGGTGGGAAGAATATTCCCTCTAACCGTGAAGTATCCGCTTTCTACTAATAAGGTTAGAGAAAATATTCCTTTATTATGGTTATGGTAACTGTTTTTATTGCTTTGCGACTAAGGAATAAAGGTTTTGGTGGTCTTATTATTGCTTTTCCTCGGGGCTTGGTGTGGTTTTTGCATGGCTTTTGTTTTTTATTTGCAGATTGATTGAAAATGAAAATACTCGGAGATGACGATATTGAGAAGGAGTTGTACGGTATGTTCGGTTTGTCAGAACCGGAAGAGTCTGAAGATGGCGAAGAATCAGAAGAGGATGATGTTCCGTACAATGTCACGAAATTACAGCGAATTTTAGGGGATTTGGATGAACCAGACCTTCGATCTACTGCAACAATAGGAGCATCGTTATCGCCTCAACCATCTACATCATCTGATGCGGAGGTCCCATTGTTCATTCAATTCACATTGTTGCACCGGAAATTCGCTTTTCCAATGTTGGTGATCACATGCCAAATGATATATCGTCGTATCAAAGATGCCGATATTGCAGCACTAAGGCGAAGGATAAGCGATCTAAGATCAAGTGTAGCAAATGTGGAGTGCCTTTATGCATAACACCATGTTTTTCGAATTTTCATAAACAAATGTAATTTTCTTTTATTTTTGTTTCTATTTTCTTATTGGTATTAAATTGTGTGATTTTAATATCGTTATTATGTATGATTTATGTTGTTTTTTTAGTTACTTGAAAAAACATACCGCTATTTCATTACTCTCAAACAGGTAGAGGGAATATTCTTACCACCAATTAAAAAAAAAGTAAAAAAAATATATAAATATTAATTATTATTTTAGGCATCGATTTGGTTTTCGGATTTGTGTTACTTATGAAAGTAACACAAATCCGAAAACCAAATCTTTGTATCTCATCTAGATCCTTATAACCGTTAAAGGGTTAAGTCAGGCGACCCGGCAAGCCAGTCTAACCTTGTGATGTCGTATTCTCGGAGAGCAGCATTGACTCGTTGAGCTCGATGGGCGGGCGCATTATCATCGACCAGTACAAATTGGTGCCCATGGTTTACTCGGAATGGTCTGACAATTACATCAATAGCGTGTGCGTTACCCCAGCCAGATGTTGTCGAAAATGGTAATTTGAATCTCATAGATAATTAGTTTTGCGGCTTCTGTAATTGTTGCGCACATTTTTAAATTTGTTGCGCTTATAGTTTTTTAATTATTTCACAAAAACAATTCCTGCTGGGGTAACGTTATCCCAGCCAGACCTTTTTCTTTCTAATGGGAATATTTAAATAAATACTAGCTATAAAATTAGTTGTCTAGATGAAGTAAATGTTGTGCCTTATTTTGTATTTGTTCTTTCATCGGTTGCGAAGTTATTCGAGATTTTGCTGGGGTAACGTTTTTGGTTTTGCTAGATCTTTGAAACGGTTAAGCGGATTCTTATCATATTTTGTACATGACTTCTTAGGAATTAGTTTAAATTTGTTCTGCAATAAAAAAAACCAAAATAATGCATAGTTTAAAGATTATTTCATTAAATAGAAAAACACTTCAATTGGTTCCAGCACTCTCAATAAGACGTCTAAAGACTTACTTTAAACGTTATTTTAAAGCTTGTAAATGCCTTCAAATGTATGTGAAGTTTCATTAGTATCCTGTAAGTATTTAACAAGTTATGATGATATTCAGTTCTTCACGAGCACGGTCTTGATGCGCGCGGTGTTATTTGGCCACTGGATTGGATAAATGAACTGAATGTTATGTCAATAATTAGTTGTTCAGTTCAGTTGTATATCAGTAAAATTTCAGCGTAGTACATTGGATAATTAATGAGATAATACGATTAAAGTAATTAGGAAGTGAATGGCCGAGGTAACCCGACCAAGTTTAGGTGGTTACGAAAAAGCGAAATCGCAGAACATTATGCTATCTTTTGAAATGTTTAGTATAATACACCTTACAATTTCGGTACAGACGCGTACACTGTTAAATACATAATAATATAATAATATCTGTACTATGAAAACATTATTATTATCTTCCAGTTGCACATACTTATCAAAAATCACCGATATAACATGTCGTTCGGTGGGACGCGGGAAAATGTGATATTTGAAATGAGACAACAAATCAGTAGGACTAACTGTGAGCATTTTACTACATTGTGATATCATTTAATATTACCTTTGATCTGTGATTTTAATTGATATAAGTAGGTATTAGTAGACATACGTAAGTTTAGAGTTAACTGAAAAAAGTCATTATATATAATTTATTGTCTGTGATCATTACACATTCCAATATGTGTATATTTAAATAAAAACTGTAACTGTGTACTGTGTATACTGAAATCTATAATTTTAATAAAAAGTAATAGAAAATTTCAAAATAGCAAAATTACTATCTGTAATTTGAATCTGTGATTGTTTTTAAGTATAAGTTTATTAATACCTACTTTAAAAGTTCAGTTGAAATGATTATTTTACCTGTTAATAAAAATTCTTTAATAAACATGTAGTTTTTTTTTTAAACTTGTGTACATGTCTGTACTAAATTTGTAACACTATCCTACATATTTTAGAAGGTACCATAATGTTCTGCGATTTCGCTTTTTCGTAACCACCTAAACTTGGTCGGGTTACCTCGGTCTTTCACTTCCTAATGACTTTAATCGTATTATCTCATTAATTATCCAATGTACTACGCTGAAATTTTACTGATATACAACTGAACTGAACAACTAATTATTGACATAACATTCAGTTCATTTATCCAATCCAGTGGCCAAATAACACCGCGCGCATCAAGACCGTGCTCGTGAAGAACTGGATATCATCATAACTTGTTAAATACTTACAGGATACTAATGAAACTTCACATACATTTGAAGGCATTTACAAGCTTTAAAATAACGTTTAAAGTAAGTCTTTAGACGTCTTATTGAGAGTGCTGGAACCAATTGAAGTGTTTTTCTATTTAATGAAATAATCTTTAAACTATGCATTATTTTGGTTTTTTTATTGCAGAACAAATTTAAACTAATTCCTAAGAAGTCATGTACAAAATATGATAAGAATCCGCTTAACCGTTTCAAAGATCTAGCAAAACCAAAAACGTTACCCCAGCAAAATCTCGAATAACTTCGCAACCGATGAAAGAACAAATACAAAATAAGGCACAACATTTACTTCATCTAGACAACTAATTTTATAGCTAGTATTTATTTAAATATTCCCATTAGAAAGAAAAAGGTCTGGCTGGGATAACGTTACCCCAGCAGGAATTGTTTTTGTAAAATAATTAAAAAACTATAAGCGCAACAAATTTAAAAATGTGCGCAACAATTACAGAAGCCGCAAAACTAATTATCTATGAGATTCAAATTACCATTTTCGACAACATCTGGCTGGGGTAACGCACACTCAATAGCAACTGCTCTATACATGTCTGCTGTCATCAAGCCTCGATACGGGATCAAAGGCGTTCTAGCTCCAATCATAATACCACCCCAAAAGGACACCGATTTTCCGCTTTGCTTAAATGTTCCAGTGGCAGTTTTTTGCCTTTCACGGTCTCCTGGTCTTCTCCAGACACGGACACGATGGTTATCTGGATGAGTACTGATTCACGATTCGTCAACGAAGAGACAGTTTGGCCAAATGTTTTATTCATTTTGTCGAAGCCTAGCCCACTGCAATCTCCGTCGTTGTCATTGCCGGGAATTCAGAGGACCTCGCCGAGACCTCCGTGCTCGTAATCCAGCCTGGTGCAAGCAATTCCGAATGGTCTGATTGCTAACTTCAAGCCCAGAGGCGGCCCGAACTTCTGCTTTTATTTTAGTAGCGTTGATTGTTGGGTCACGGGCTGCCAGCAATCTAATATAGCGCTTTTGGGCAGCAGTCGAAACAGTTGGGAGACTTTCCGCGAAAAAGTATTTTAAATCCGTTAAAATTGACTAAGATGTCTGAATGAGCGTAAGCTAGGACTGAAAGCCTTTATATATGGAAAAACAATTCAACTGTTTTATATTCTAAATCTATATTTGTAAATAAAGAATCTAAAAAGAAGAAGAAACGATAATATAATCTACCGTAACAAAAAGGATTTAGATTTATCAAAGTGATCACAAACTTTTTTTTATGTGTGTACGAGTATATATTCAGTTCTGGTTCTGCTGATTTTCAAGCCAACATTCTCCAGCTTCTGTTGCCACTTCTCCAATCTGCTCTGGATCTCGGATACATCTTCACCGATAAGAACAATGTCATCGGCAAACAGCATGCACCAGGGTGCCTCTTCCTGTATGTCCGACGTCATTATTTGTAACAACTGCCATACTAAAACTTAATACTTGACCTGCAATTTTCACTCCATTTTTTTATTATTTTAGCTCTATCTACGTGTTCATTGGTCACGTTGCGCAGCGTACGCAACTCTCCCATGCGACCTATCGGCTTCAAAAACCCGCTGAAAGTATTTCAACATTATTATTTTTAATGCAAGTAATGCATTTCTTTATTTAATCAATTATTTCTAATTCCTTTTAACAAGTGGGGGACATCAAACAGCGGGTTTATCTCATGTTTGTTAACAAAAATTACATCCTTTCGCCATTCTTTTTCTGCTTGGACATATGCAGTTTTGGCTTCGGAGATTAAGCTATTTATAGTGCTTATATTTGCCGAGCTTTGGTCGCATACAGTTACGATTATCTTTATGCCAGCTTGTATGTTAGCTATAACATCTACTAAAATTTCTTTAAGTCTTGATGTCTTCAATGTTTGCGTAAAGTAGTAAGCTACTGGTTGTTTGTAATTTTTCCTCACACCTTTGACCATTAACACTAAAACATGGTTGACAAAATTTTGCGTCTTACTTTTCCCATAGTTCTCAAAACCTACAAGATCGTCTGTGTATACATTGTAATGGATTTGCGGAGATATTGACATTTCATCAAATATTAACTTACACAGACGATCTTGTTGCAAATTTTTCGACACTGTGCACTTTAATTCCTTAAAAACGATTTCATTTATTCCTGGAGTCAATTTTACTTGAGCATTGACTATAGGACTTTTTTCGATGGTACTATAAAATATTTACACATTTATTTGTAACCATTAGGGCTTTTCTTAAATTTTTTAAGAAATAAATCTTTTCTTCCTCAGTAAATCTATGCCCCTTCTTCTTCTTCCGTCTTTCGATGCATTGCTTTCGAGTTACAAATTTAGCTGACTCGGACATGTTTCGATAACTTTTCGAAATCCCTGTTAGCACTTTTGTATTTGTATTAAGCATCTTACAAGTTGGTTAATACGCAACTTGTAAGTTTGAACTTTTTGCCGTAATCTCCTTATTTCATTTTTAAATTGTCTTGCTTTTCTGGCACACTGTGGTTCAGCCTTTTTCTGCAGATACTCTATAGTTTTACCTGAAAGATTAAATATAATTTTTAAAACATGCCTACTTAAAATGTTCTGGTATATTAGATATAAATGCTCACGCAAGAGACTAAAGATTTGCCAAATCCTATGAAATATGTGTAATGGTTTATTACACATTTTTTAAATTTTAGTGAGAATGGTTGCTAATCAACTTTAAATCGTTAGAGACCCTAAATGGTCATACAAAATGAAAAATTACTAGAAAACCTACAGATGATTTTCAAAGACCTATTCAATGATGACTTGACATAATTATGAGATCTAGCTCGAGTGCCTCATGGCTCGAGTAGAATGGTTCCATCTATCAAAGGTAAAGCTACACTTGCCGCGGTCGGTCTGTAGATGGGTGACCAACCATTTCATACCAAGAGCCCTCCTTGCCTCGCAAAGCACTACAGGGTTTTATTCGTAGAACTTTGACAGTCGAGGGGTAGTTCAAGGGGAATGCCCCCTGGGTATTACCCAGTAACTGGGTGGTGGAGGTCAGAAAGGCAGTCGTTCTATGTAAAATACTGGTATTTAGCTGCATCTAGTTAGACTAAAAGCTGTACCCCAAGATAATTTGGAAAAGGCCAGCCTTTTCCCAATTATCTTGGGGTACAGCTGGTTGGGGTAGATAGTGGCAGTGTGCCCAGGCACACTTGCCTGGGCACACTGCCACTATCTACACCTAGCCACAATCAAGAGCCTGCCACCCCATTGCTGGGAAAATTGATTGTGTACAGTTGGATAATGCTGTGTGAATAATATAACATACAAACAGACAGACCAGTTGACATACATAAGGTGTAACAGAATGGATGCAAGACCTGAAAGTAGTTTGTTCCTAATTGACTACTGAATCGATTTCAGTAACTTTTAATATAAGTATTATTTTTTTAATTATGTTTTTTGCCGTACCTACCACTGATTGAGCCAAAGAAAATTCAATCTTATTTTAGAAGAAATAAAAACTCAATTTTAAATGGATAAAGTAATGCTTGGGTCGACACGTTTTTAACACGCTTTTATTAGCTCGGGTTGTATGTATGTATGTAACGGAATCTTTTAGCGCGATTTTGACCCACTTTAAACGGTCAGATTTCATTGAAACTTTGTAAACTTGTCGAGGACCGATGACAATTTAATAATTAAAAAAAAAATTGAGAAAAAAAAACACGTTTTGTAGTTAGCAGAACTAAAAAATAGAAAATAAATAATAGTTTAAAAAACTAAAAAACACACTCTAAAAACCAAACTAAAAAAGGAGAAAATAATTGAATTTGAATTTGAATTGAATTTTTAAAGCGTGTTTTTTAGTTTTTTTTCTTAACAATATCAGTAAGCTTTAAAAAAATATAGTTTTAGTCATTGTATTATGCTTTTAACTCAATACTCTAACTGGGGTGTATGAGGTCTTGCTTTAATTATGTTACTCGTTGCATAATAGTCATTTAAAAAAACAAAATACCTGCATCAAATTTCGTCAATAGTGTGGGGGAGCATGGCATGTTTCACTTGACATCAAACAGATAGATCCAGATGGCTTTGAGAATTATTTAATCTGTTCAATAGCAGATGAATATCCAGATTTGGATGGACTAGGTAGGTGCTTAGTTTGAACAAACGACTCAGGCAAACTGGTGGTATCCATCATAGGTCTAGGCAGACCATGACCAAATTCTCTTCTAGGCCGACAGTAGCTATGGTCTGTCGCTGCAAAAGTACTGATTGTTTGCTGAACACCTGTAACATAACATTGCAATATTATCATCTGTTGAATTACTTTTTTCTGTCAAAAAAAATCATCTGGTATTTTGTGTAGCTGTCTAATTTGCCCATCCTTATCATCAGCCAGTCAAACGATAACAATGTGTGCTCATTACATGCTGTTTTGATGCAACCTCAGTCTGTTTAATTAACTAAGATGTTCTAATTTTAATGAAATAAAATAGTTGTCTTTACTTCAGTACTTAACTTATATTAAAACTGTATTTACCTAGTTGCCTATTTTGTACCTTTACTATTTTCATAATAATGAAAAATGTAACCTGAAGATTATTTTAATGTAGGAATGGAAACCCAAATTGTTTTGCTGTATTCAAAGAAAACTTAACCTACATTGTAAAACTTGAAAAAAATTAAAAATATTTTAGTATTTTTAAGTTACATCACTTAAAGTGTCATTATTTTGATCTCAATGAAAACTCACCATTGAATAAATGCAAGAATAATTAAATATTAATCTGTTTGTTTTATTATAGCAAAACAATGTAGATTCTCATTCACACATTAAAATAATCTTCAGCTTAGTTTGTTCATTATTAAACTTCAAAAACTACTCTGTAAAACAGGAGTCACATTCGATGATTTGCCACGTCACCTATGGCAGTTTAAGTTGACAACTTAGTTGTACATCTCATTAGTCTTACAGGGATTTGGTATAAATGCGAAAATAATAGATCCCAAGTCCCTGCGATGTTTATTCCACGGAGGTCTCAGAGTACTTTTATGTTATTTATCTGACGGGTACAATAATCTGATCATTTTGGTATTGATACATGTTGTTTTCCCACAAATATTGAGCTAATTTAATTCAACTTACGAGTCAAATTAACTGTTGGTATTGCTGAACAAATAAGATGACCTCCAGTAGTCTTGAATGTGGCATCAAAATGGTGATCACATATTCTTTTGTTCTTGTAAATCTTCGTACAGTCACATTCTGTAACCTCGCTGCCAACAGCCGCCATCCAAGCAGCGAACAAATCAGGGCGGTTATGAGGGTTTGGGAACCGGTGAAGGGGTACACCATATACAACTGAAAATGGAACGAAATTCATGATTATCACATTATGGCTTTCTAAAATCTCCGCCCCTAAGACGATTAGACGACCCACTGACCAAATTAACAACATATAACATTTTCTTGCATTTAATATAGGTTAGGTAATACGGTACCTATGTTATGGTTATAAACAGTTTGTACCTAAAGCATCACAGCCAAAAATACAATATCTTCTTCGGAGTTCACTCATGCTAACAAAACGATAAAAATTACCAACAAAAACAAAGTAAGTAATAACAATAAATATTAAGAAATAAAAACAAAACAAATAACAGTAACAAGACTAACAAGTAGGTAACAATTTTAACAGAATTAGCTCAATACTCGGAAAGCGCATCAACGTCGGAATCTTATGCCTTTGCCTATATAAAAATGTACTCTGTGCCACAGATTACTCAAGCAAGCTACTCTGTGCTTATGCCGGAGTCAATTAAACTTTTTGGTCAGAGGCCAGAGCATAGAGGTTATTAGACTACTATTAGTTATGTTGCTGACACTAATAGATAGACAATTTAATCATGAACAATAAGCAAGTAGATTTTTTTTCAAAAGACCGAGTTTTGGTTTTATTAGGTACGTTTTTATTCTCTATCTAATATTCTGGGTGTATATTTACTACTGTATTCATGCGCGGGGTATCGAGATTCAGTCTGCCCCTGCCGTAAGGGCTCGAGGGTGGAACCACAGACATATATAAATAATAGTTTAAAAAACTAAAAAAACACGCTTTATAAAGCAAACTAAAAAAGGAGAAAATAATTTAATTCAATTAAAAAGTGTGGGGTGCTTTTTGACGTAATTTTATAATCAACTAATGTCAAGCACCCCACGCTTTAGTTGAATTAAATTATTTTCTCCTTTTTTAATTTGGTTTTTAAAGCGTGTTTTTTAGTTTTTTAAACTATTATTTATTTTCTATTTTTTAGTTCTGCTAACTACAAAAATAAGTTTTTTTTTCCTCATTTTTTTTTAAATTATTGAATTGTCATCGGTCCTCGACAAGTTTACAAAGTTTCAATGAAATCTGACCGTTTAAGTGGGTCAAAATCGCGCTCAAAGGAGTCGGTTACATACAAACAAACAAACATACAAGTGAAGCTAATCTAAAGCGTGTAAAAACAGTAGGAACCCGTAGCGCTAACTCCAGGTGTCGCTGTTGTCAATGGAAATTGATGACAGTTCTTCTATAATCTATGGTTCTAAGTGTGCCCGTGCCACAGACATATAAACAGTAGGCCCGCGCCCCCCTGTTTTAGGGGTGACCACTTAAAAAATATATCGATATTTATATTTGATGTAAAATATCGGGTCATCGGGTTCCAGCATCAATGTTTATCGATATATCGCTTGAAAACATCGATATTTTTTCAATATCGAATACTTTCCACAAAAGTTTAATATTACTCTTATCCAGTCTAACGCAGAGAATTTGCAGTCTTGGATTTCGTATGTGTGAATGTAGAATCAGAGATCAGCAGGCTTAGCATGAGCACCGATTTGTCGACGGAAGAATAGACATGACTATTAACCAATTGATGTACAATAGGAGAAGATAGCTATGTTTTTCTATTAATTATCACAGTTATGCGTTCTAAACGAATTGTGATGTTTTAGATAATCGTATATACTTTGTAGCCGTCGAGTAGAAAGTTTGTTGTCAGTGTGATTTTGACAGTTTGGGAAGAAATTTTCTTCTGTAAATAGTCTACATTTTTATGGGCCTAGATAAAGATCGTTAGAAACGAAAGACAAAATGACAGATTGTAGAAGGATATCTACGGTGCGATGTTAAAAACAGAGAAACGGGATGTTACTTTGTATAGAAAAAGCACTGTTTATTCTTCATAGAAATAGAATACGTCATTAGCATGACGTATTCTATTTCTACGAAGAACCTACCTACCTACTTCGTTCAAATATATGCGTGCTTGTTTATGTAACGCTGGGAATACGGGCTTTAAATCCCCGACCGACCCTTGCACGTTGAAGCGCCAGCCCGCGCCGCAGCTGAGCCAGTAACTTTAAACTCCCCGACAAATATTAATAATGCCAATATTTTGATCCAGCCTGTCACCACTCGCCGTACCCCTAACAGTGACGCCCTGAGCCGAGGCCCTCAGCGTGCAGTCGCCTGGTATTTAAGTGTAGTTTATAAGCCCTGGCTGGAGGCGTTAAGTTTTTCTTAATTGCAGCCCCAGGAAACCCCGGCTAAGCAGTCACGGCCTCTCAAGGTCTACTACGAGATGCCCGAGAAAAAAAAAGGGCTTTAAATCCTCCCATTTCTCTAATGGGTTGTCTTTTAAAGCGCAGACTGGATTAGTCAAATAAATTGACACTTCATCGGCTTTTGAGGAAGCACACCTCCGCTTCTGGCCCATTGCGAGTTTTCTGTGATCTAACCAAAAATCTAAATTTTTGTTGGGGGTTTCATCTTTAGACCCTACACAAAACTTAGACTAGGATGCGTTCAAAAACTTCAATTTAGAATATGCTTTTTTAAAATCAATGTTATAAAAATGAAATAGTGACATTAGCATACTGATATGAATACTATTAACCGATACCTACTTGATACTTAATTTCAAAGTATCGATACTAAAAGTACTTAGTATCGGATAAAACTATCGAGTTTGTATTTATATTTACTCGTATCGTTTCATCCTATTGATTTAGAATAAACAATTTTGATTAAAAAATATGTTTTATTTGCAATATTTCAAAATATGAAGCAAAAATTTTTAGTACCTAGTATTTTGGTATAAATGAATTTTCTTTTTAGTATTTTTTAGTAGATATCAAAGATTCCGTTGGTAGGTTTATAAAATTTGAAACGGTCACACTGCACAGAGTATTTGGTACTCTCGATGACTTGTCACTTGAATTATTAAGATAGCTGTGATTATTGAAAATCTCTACCCTGTTTGTTTGCTAGAAAGGTTGACGAGCAAATTAATCTCTACGATTATTAGAATAGTTTTGTTTTATATCTCCTTCCGATGAATATAATAATCCCAAAGCAGGGAGCGCTTTAACCTGTTGATGTTGTGATATGTCTCCACCTTTGTCGCTGGTCGTCTCCCGCTGGGCCTCCTCCGGGGAACCGGAGGTCTCACCTGGCGGAGACAGACCGCCGGGGTGGCGCGAAGAAAGCGGTACTGTTGTACAAACACCAAAGCAGAATCGTCACCTGCCTCATAATACAAGCCTCACCAATCTGGATAACCTCGTGTTGTTGAGTTACAGCCCTTTTTTGCGTTATTGAGGCGCGGCGCGGCGCGGTTGGATTGCGTTTGGTATTGTTTGTTGATTGAGGGTTGATTGACAAAAATCGCTTTTTGAGAAAACAAATTCACAAAAGGAATATTGCATTTATTGTTAGTCGTCGTCGTTGTTGGAAATTATGGCAGAGACAGGAACAATTCTGGCAGGGACAGACGGGGTCACGTGAAGAAAGCGGTACTGTTTGTGTAACCTGGCAGGGCTACGACTTTGAGTATAAACACCAAAGCAGAATTGTACCCTGCCTCATATTGCTAGCCTCACCAATCTGGATATAACCTTGTGTTGTTTAGTTACAGTTCTTGTTTTGTATTATTTATTGTTGATCAACAAAAATTAATTCTTGAGAAAACAAATTCATAGAAGGAAATATTGCATTTAGTGTTAGTTGTCGTTATGTTAGAAAATATCTTTATTCAAATTCAAGTTTATTACAAATAAAACTCAGCCCCTAATACGACCCACAGACCCCAATTACAGCCACTTAAGATTTGTCAAGTGGTTCGTCAGACAGAAAAATGAGGTCAATGAAGTTAGTGGGCCCCATGCCAAAGTGTTGTAGGTTCCTATAAGCTTAGTTGGACTAACTCTAGAATGTAGATGTTATTCAAATGAAGCTGTCAACTGTCAATCGATCATTGGTTACTGGAACATTATTCACAATCCAGATCTCTGACATCTCCCGTATTATTCTTCCTAAGAGTAGCGCTTGGGAAGAATGATTGGTCGGCCAGTGCAAGTTGTTTTAGGCAAAGCGAGCTTGGGATCTGGCAGTAGCAGTGTTGTTGGCAGCGCTCCGTAAGGTACCACTGATCTTGGTGGTGGTTCTTGTGTTGTCATAAGTGGTGGCTGTTCAGTAGGCGGCCTGGGCCTGTATTCAACTCTGCCTGTTCACTAGGAACCATCATGTTCAGGTTTTTCAATTGTTGAGGTTCAGATACACAATTTTTCTCTTTATTTTCATTACAATAAGGTTGCTGTTTTTTTTTTTATTGAGGGTGGGACCTCATCAAATAACTTATCCCGCTAGAACTGCTAGGAGGGCGTGTCAGACTTTATTATCTCATTCGAACAACCTGCACCCGTGGCAGGTATCAGCCTTTGCAGGCTCCTTCAGTTGGTGCTGAAATTTCGTTGAGGCTCGCGTGGAACAACGCGCCGTCGATCCGGAGGCTTGGTCTTTACCGGACAGCGAGCTACCCATTACTCGCCGTCCGCAAGCCCGCGCCTACGGTGGTCGGGAATCAGCTTGGGATTCCCGACGCCCAGGAGTTGTTCTTGGGTTGTAGCAACCCAAGAACAACAGGATTTTTTTAGGGAATGAATAATGTTCAATTACGAAACAACGCCGCCATCTCGTATTGGTAAAACAAGCGTTGGTTCTGATTTTAGCCACGTACCAATTTTATATGGCTGGCCCTGGGCAATAAAGCGGTAATACCAAAAATCGATTTTTACAAGAGAAATAAAAGAAGCTAATTTGTTTATAGTGTAGTGTACAGTGATCCAAAACAAGCGTTCAAAATGTCAAATGAAAGCGAATTTTTTTACCAGTTTAACCTTTTAAAAATAATTGTAATGGTATAAATATTTAATGAAATAATTGAAAAAATGTATAATACAAATTATAGAAGATATTGTTTCAATTGCAACATCAATAATGACTATAAAAACACACCGACCACTGAGATTCTGGACTGTAAGAATATAATACGACGTATTTTTCGCTTTAGATCTCGAGCGTACCAGCCGATCACCACCTCCTTCAGGGAAATTTTATAGCCAAAGCTTAGCTGTATCATCCACTAATCGCTATTTTAGAATCCTATCAATGAATCATATTTTTATGTAACCATTGTAACAGACCGACTTTATAATTTGATTTATTTTTATTTTTAACCATTTGAGACAGTATTTTATGAAAATTAATAATGTTTTTTAGTGTTACTACTACCTAATTTTTGTTTAATTAAATTTTAAACGATAAACTTACTTAACTGACTACTGACTTACTTTTCTGACTTTGTTTTAAAAAACCTTTCAAATCACATTTTTTTTTTGTACTTAATATTAAACTTTGGAAAAAAACACAAAAACACTTAAAAAAGAAAAAATACTATGCTACCTTAATTTGAATAAAATCACATTTTTTTTATTAAATATTAAACTTTGGAAACAAACAAAAAACACTAAAAAAAGAAAATATACTATTCTACCTTAATTTGAATGAAATCACATAATTTTAATTAGCTGTTATACTTTGGAAACAAAAATAAAATGGTCCAAACCTTAAAAAGAAAAATATATTATGCTACTTTAATTTGAATCTTCGCTTTCAATATCGATTTCTTCTTCAGAATTCCCAACACAATGCAAATTTTTATAAAATTTATGATAATGTTTCGAGATTGCTTCAGTTTTGCAGAGACTCATCAAATCATCGTAAAGTGGTTTTGGTAAGGCGATTGGCTCCCTGTACAGATTTCTCAGTTCATCTCCTGAAACATCATTCACTGGCGTCTTTTTGGGTCTTCCTCTTGAAGATCTGGTGTTTGATGCAGTATTTAAAGAAATATATTCATCATCAAAGTTATACTTTAAATAAATAACATCTGGATGCGCTCGAGTAATCTTGATTTCGTGAATCTTTGTCCACATAACTTTTTTGTTTGGTCTGCCTGCAACCAGTGTCCATTAGAAGAAATTATGTTATTCCATTTCCTTAAGATGAAATTTTTCACCATTGATCTTGGCATTCATGATTTCGCCACACATTTGATCAGGAGTATAAATCGTGTGGTTCTTTTTTGAACGCAGAATGCATCGAATCTTCTTCAGACTGGCTATGGCCAGTTTCAAAGTACCTATGTATTATGTTAACTCCATACTTTTTGGTCATATATAAATAAAGAGCAAAGATAATCCTATTTTTATTCTGCCCAGCACAACCATCAGAATAAAATATAAAATTCTTGATACCACGTTGGCTCTCAGTTTCAATGAAATTTAGGATGCAACTGCCGATTTCATTAGCACCCCTTTTGGCCACTTGATAGTGCCAAAGATAGCAATAACCTCGTCCACTTACTGAGTTGTAAATCGTAAAGTTATTACTTTCGCTTGTAATGAAAGATTCCTACCTCTGATTGAGGAATCGTCAGGACTTTTTCCAGATCATAAATAGCGACGACAGTAGTTGTAGAATCGACTTCTATTTTATTCTAGTTTTGAGTTCACGTACACATTCCTTGTTTCTAATGTGCTTTGTGTAAACTTCTTGGAGTTGGTCTTTTCTTTCACCATCAGCTTGACGATACAATGTACATTGGCTGCACATATCTTTTTTAGGTTTGTGAAAAGAATAATTGAATTTTGTATTACACACAGTTTCATACTGTCGTTTTGTGGCCATCTTTACATCATTTGGATAATTTGCACTCTTAAACCATTCATCAGAATATAGCCTGTATATTTTGGAAATTTTCAGTGTTTCTTCTAAGTATAACTTCTTAGTATCTCTTCGGACATAATGTAATTCTTTAACTGGAAAATGTTTTATATGTGCATTAACACTTTGCTCGGTTGAAAAACTAATTTTCCGTAGTCTATTTTCATGCTGACCCCTGTTATCTTTGACTTCTTCGTTCTCTATTGCTGTGTAAACTGTTTTTTCGCTAATTAATGCTAAGTGTTTAAAAAAAAATCGATTAATTTTAAATGTAAAGATTAAAAAATAAGAAATTACGAACTAAACTTAGGTAAAAAATTTACTCACCGTGCGCGAAAATACGTTACGTATTGTCAGCTGATACACCGTAGTGCGACTGGCGTGACACTTCGCTAGCAACATGGCGGCCGGTATGTCTATATGTCTAAAATAGCAGCTGGAGAATGAGAAACATTCCTAGAGATTGTGAAGTAAGATTTAACTGTGTCTTTCAAATATACTATAACCGTGTGTAGACTAATCTGTGTGCGCGAACCGCTAAAATGAAAAGCTTGAATTTCTTGAGAATTTTTAGTTGAATAATTTTCTGAGAAGTCCATGTGAATAAGAGCATCTTCTTTAGTCAGTGTACTTTTAAGTTTTCTCATTGCACAGAACTGGTGTAGTTACAATATTTCTTTCATGACGAAAAAATGTTTTTAGCTCTTCTTGCAATTCTATAAAGAGGTCGCGCGATTTCACATTAAATGGTTTTTGATGTATTTAGTTATAAGAGTCTTTTTGGGTTTTGGGTCTATGATATCAACTTGATATCCATTTCATAAAACTGATTGGTCTTCTGTCATCAAATTCTTTAAAAGCAGCAGTCTTCTTAACACACTTTAGACATTCTCTAGACCAGCGGTTCTCAAACTTTTTTGGTGGCGGAACCCCTTTGAAAACGAAATTATTGACGGAACCCCAAAATTATAAGAAAAAGTTACGTGCTTTCTTTAATAATAGGTAATCACGTAAACATATAAGCGTATACTATAATTATAATAAAAGAAAAAAAAACGGGATGTATGAAACTGTTTCTTATTTTTCATCAATCGGTTGATATTAGGTTTGATCGAAGAGAGTTAAAGTCTCTTATCAGGTTCGGCATCCAGTCTATTGCAGTATTTTGTTTTGGTATCTGCATAGGTCGCGAATCCTGTTTCACATATATATATATATATTGTTGGGAACGGAAGAAGACCATTCAAGGCCATTGTGGCAAGAAGTGGATATTCATCACGGATTGTGCACCAAAAATCATTTAGTGGCATTGTTTTAAACAGTGACTCCATGCTGGTGTCTAATGACATTTCTAAAAACGATTCATATATCTCGTTTGAAATACTTTCGGGCTTTTGCAGGTTGGGTAAAAAAGGATTTTGAATCCATGAATTCATTAAAAAAATTGTAAGTATCCTGTTCTTCCGGAAAATACGTCTCAAAAAATGCGCGCATTGCAGTGAGATATTGGACCAATTCTTCAAACATATCATCTTGAAACATTTAACCAATTTTATTTGCTAAATGCACAATGTACACAACCATATTTATAAGCTAGGCTTAAAACTAGTGAGTACATGACCCTGTTAGGGCGCAGCAAGACAACTTAAAACTAACATAAGTACATATTACTATGAGATCTAATATGACGTAGATCAGGGACTTCCACACTTAAAATATTATACTAATTAAACTTATATCTAGCTTTATACATAAAAAAACAATAATATTTTATTTAACACACGGATATAATACTTATTTAAACTCTATTTTAACATTTTATCTTCTATAAATTCTAGGATGCTATAATAACATTTTTCTAAGAGCAATGCCTTTAACCTCGCTTTAAATACACATAGTGTCCTCAAGGACCGTATATTTTCAGGTAAATTATTGTATATTTGTACGCTTCGGTATTCTGGGCTATTTTTGTACATTTGTAGTCTAGGTGCTGGAAGAATTAGTTTGGTTTTACGGCGCTCGTTCTTGTCAAAATTAAACATTTTTAGGTTTTTCTTAACAAAAGTGGCTATTTCTAATATGTAAACGCAGGGCAGAGTTAGCATTTTTTCTTTTATAAAGTGGGGTTTGCAGCTGTCTCTAGGTTTTATTTGAAATAATATTCGCAAACATTTCTTTTGTGCAATAAATATATCATTCGCATCTACACTGTGTCCCCATATGATGATACCGTAGCGTAGCCACGCGTAGGCATATGCGTAGTATGCAGTCTGAATCATTCTGAATCATTAGCGATAACAAACTCACTGAATGTAAAGCTTTCGATTTCTCTCTTACTAAGACAAATAGACCAAAAATCTAATTTTCTTTTGAAGGCGGTTTTTTTTTTCAAGCCTGGAACACTGTTGTCTGTTTACCTTGTAATGCTAAAGGTCAATGGGCAAATAGTATGGGAGAAAAACCCACGGCGGACAGAAATGAAACTGTGAGGATATATAGTTAAATGTCTCTAGTTTATCATGGTAAGGGTCGCATTCTTGTGGGTTGTAGGTATATTGAAAAAAAAAAACATATTTTAAATATATACAGGTTGAAATTGAAAACATGCGACAAACCGAAATGGGAGATTGTACTCATCATTATGAACAACTTTTACTAAGGGACCAATGATGCAATCGCGAAAAAAAAAAACATCTGTTCCCTACATTTATGTTCGCATAACTCGTCAAAATGTAGGGAACAGCTGTTTTTTTTTTGCGATTGCATCATTGGTCCCTTAGTAAAAGTTGTTCATAATGATGAGTACAATCTCCCATTACGGTTTGTCGCATGTTTTCAATTTCACCCTGTATATATATCGGAGCGTGGCGTATTGAGATTCGCAATCCGTTCTCGTACGAGATCAGAAGTAGCTCCTATTGGGCGTGGTAACATCCTTCGCCCTAAAGACGTAGGAAGTAGCGGCATCATTCTTCACTTCTTCCTTTTTCTTCTGACCTTTTCCACGCCAAGTCGCACTTCGTTCCGTGTGGCCACGTGGTTTCTGAGGTCTTTCTTCGAATTCTCGGACGGCATTCCAGTCCGTATCGAAGTTATGCTTCTGTTGGTGCTCGTAAGCACGAAGCTGGTTGCGGTTAATCCGCTTCTCACCACTAGCGGGCTGTCCACACTGTACTGGTTGAGGTCTTCCGATATTTCGGGTATCTGCCATCCTGGCTGCAAAATTGCAATAAGTGTATTCTTAAAATGTCTAAAAACGACATAATCACCCACGCAGCGGAGAATCCACTACGCAACAATTCAAATTCATTTATTTCAATCCATAGATCATATTTGATTTACATAATATAAAATTTAACATTATTAAAACCATAATAAATATACATAAAATAACTCAATAAAACCAAAATTAAAATTAATAAAATTAAACTAAAATACATAAAATTAAATACAAGATTAATAATACGCCTGCCTCTGAGTCATTTGTTTGTTTGTCATCACATTAATCATATAACAATGATTAATGTACTGACAATCAAACCTGTTCGCAAATACACTCAGGATGGTGTTGGAGGTGGTCCGAAGCCTGCGCCCCAGAGATGCACACCGTTTTCGCATCGTCGTATAAAAACAGTCGACACGGGCGTCGGCGAACATCCCTGACGCGCTGCAGTGCCGGGGCAGCCCCAACAACACCCTGAACGCATTATTATACTGCACACGGAGGGCGCTGTACTGCTTCTGGGTATATGACCCCCACAGGCTGGCTGTGTACAGGGACGTACAAAATACTCTGAAAATATTTATTTTGACGCCCCCCGAGCAACGAACAAACCTGCGAGCGATCATATTGGCCCTCACAGACAAAGCCCTCCGCTCCCTGTCGATGTCCGCATCATCCCTCAGGTCAGAGGCCACGATATGCCCGACGTATGTAAATTGTTGAACCCTTTTTAATTCCACACCGTTCAATCTGATAGGTGGAACAGAATCCGGGCAGCTCCTACCCCTGGCCTGAAAAACCATGCATTCACTCTTTTTTGCGTTATAGAGCAATGGATGTACAGATGTGTAACATAAACAATGCAAACTCCAAGAAACTTAAGTAATTTGCTTTTATTTCTTAAACTGTAAATCAGAACAAAGTACTGCAGTAATTAATGCTTTACGCGCCTATTTGCATGCGCGTCGACATAATATATATGTCGGAGAGGCAATATTCATCTCGACATCATCATTAGTGGTCACAGGTTTAGTGGGTGTCATTGGGGTAAATGCTAGCACAAAACAAAGTACGTATTCACTGTTGCATAAAATGTAATGAAAAGTTTTACAATATTTATTCCACTGAACTTTGTAATTAAACGTTATTCAGAACAATTATGTTAAAGCAGCGGGTCACGTCTCCCGCGCATGCGCGCAATCTGTCAAGATGGCGCCTCGACCCCGCTCGAGACGTACCTCTGCTACGTAAAACTTATTACAAAACATTAACTTTTAAAGATATTAATTAAATTGTACACAATATCAAAATGTATGAAAACCAATTAAATTAAATTAGGATTTAACAAATATTTTTAGTAATCATTATTGCTGAAATCAACAATCAACTCTATTCTGAATAGATTCTCCGACATATATATTTCACATTATTTATTCGGCGCGATCAATGTCTACTGTGATTTCATCTAAAAATACCGCAGGGGCTTCGATTTGTTGTTGGTGCCTAGTCCAGGATAAAAAATAAACTATACTGGCAATATGCGCGCAGTTCCCGATGGTACGGCGGCCGTGTATGCATGAGTAGTACTGCAGAGTTGGGAAAAATTTTATTCGAATAACGAATGAATAAATTGCTATTTCGTTATTCGCGAATAATACATAATTTCTTTTATTCAAAGGAAAATTATTCGAATGACGAATAAATTATTTTATTCGTTAGTCGGTTGAATAAAAATAAAACAAGGAATAATGGCATTTAAATCAAATATTTATTTGCTTTCAATTATCATGTATTTATAGTTATGATTATTTCTTAATATTCGTTTTCATCACTACTCTTTCTTCAAACATGTTGACAGACAATCTTCTTGACTTTGGCAGGTTTATCATAGTGGCGTAGGTAAGAAAAAACGCGTTCTACTGATGCAGATGAAGGCAATGGTGTATTGTATTTTTGAAATATACAGGTTGAAATTGAAAACATGCGACAAACCGAAATGGGAGATTGTACTCATCATTATGAACAACTTTTACTAAGGGACCAATGATGCAATCGCGAAAAAAAAAACATCTGTTCCCTACATTTATGTTTGCATAACTCGTCAAAATGTAGGGAACAGCTGTTTTTTTTTTGCGATTGCATCTTTGGTCCCTCAGTAAAAGTTGTTCATAATGATGAGTACAATCTCCCATTACGGTTTGTCGCATGTTTTCAATTTCAACCTGTAGTTTTTATTTCAGGATAGCGATCTAAAACATTAAAAGTACGATCTTCTTCAGCAAAATATTGAGATACTATTACATCAGCCCTGGTTTTCGGTGATTGCTTTTGTATGTCAGCTTCGCTTCCCGAGTCTGATTCCAAATCAAAAAATGAGTTTTCTGTATCAGCAGCAACTCTATTTTCAGAATACGAAAGATTCTTGGACACTTCTTTTGCTATTTCATGTTTAAATAATGTTTTGATTCTTCTTTGTTCATGTGGTGTAATTACAGTTAGCAAGAAAATTAGCAAGAAAAAAAAATACAGTTAGCAAGAAAATAGCCATTTTACACAAAACCATTTTTTGATGCCAATCGACCCTGTTTCTAATACAGATCAAAAACTTTTATGGGACCAACCATCGTTGGAGTACTCAAAAAGTCACAAATTGCAAAAAACTTTTCCAAATTTGCAAATTGCAAAAAATTATACGCAAAAGCTTTTTAGTGACGGTTGAGATCTTTTTGTTGAATGAATAAAAAGATAAAGTTTAAAAACAATTCAAACTGTATTTTTTTTTGAAAATCTGTGAATGGGGAGCAAAATTCCATAAAAATATATGGATAGTCTCTTAAGACCATTTTCGCGTAGCTGCAACGGATAAGGTACTTCCCCTTACTGCCCCGCTGAAAGTTTCCATCCTGTATATTTTTTTTTCGGTACAGTGAAATTGGTTTTGGTGTATTTTGACATCTTTTACAAGAGATTCTTTCTTTAAAAGGATGATGAATTGAAATAGTGTTGGTTTAGCTGGTATCTTCGTATTGATTCGCCTGAAAAAAAACCAAACCACCAACGCAATAGAAGGATGGCAATCCTTTTATTGCGTTGGTGGTTCGGTTTTTTCTCCATAGCTGGAAAATATATCGGATGTTATATTTCAAAATATTGATAAAAAATTTCGAACAAATCTGTTTGTGGTGCTATATCACAGATATATAAAGTAAGCTTCGAGAATTAGGTTTTAGGGAAGCAGTGCCAGGAGCGTATAATGCCGTGTAATGCGTTGACCTTCTTTAGTTTCACTGAAATTTACTCTTTTACTCATTCGCCAGATCGCGTTCATAAAATGGTAATAACAGCCTTTGAGGCTCACATTTGGAAATACTTCTCGTACTGCATGTTAGACATGGGCAAAGTCGTTATATTTCATTCACCGTGACTGTTGTTCCAGTTATAAAAATTTCACGGTGAAAAATCACCGTGACTTTGTCACGTCGATCACGTCGGATAGGTAATAGATATTTAGAACGTTTTGTAATGTGACTTACACGATTTGATAATTAATTCGCTTATTCACTATCATCAATAAAAACCATCGCCTGTAGCTGTAATGCAGAATAAAGAAAAAATTACATCTCGGTGTTATTATATCCTAATAATTAGTACTTAATAATAGTATTAGAAATGCGAAAGTTTGTGAGGATGTATGGACGTTTGTTACTCTTTCACGGGAAAACGGTTGGACAGATTTGGATAACAATTTCATACAAGTAGTTTATTACCTGGATTAATATATAGGGTACTTTTATTCCAGTAATATGTTTCCTTGGGATACTTCTCTTACATCGCGCGGACGAAAACCTGGACGACTGCGCCCGCGCCCGCGGTCGTTCAGTTTGCAGCCTAACTAACAGGGTGTTAAGAAATTGCGTACAAATTTGTATAAATATTGTATTTATATTTGATTTGATCATAATATCCTTCACACTTTACACAGGCTTAGGACTGTCGCATAATTTTGAAAACTAAACGGCGTGTTTTATATTTTGATCAACTATTTACATTGATTTTATATGTACATTATTTACATGTTTACTATTATATACATTTTTTTTCAAATTTTTATTTGGTCTTATAATTAGAATTTAAAAATAAAAGTTGTTGCATTTTTCTAATGCCAAGCCTTGTACGTCTCTCGTTCATAATGCTTCCTGCTTTAGAAAAGAGCCTCTCACAGGGTACAGAAGTAGCCATAAAATTTAATTTACTTCTGGCCAAAACTGCTAAATTAGGAAAGCTATGCTTGAAAGTTTTCCACCATTCTAATGGATCTTGCTGTCTTCCCGTAACAGGTAACTCTAGGTATCTCTGTACTTCCAGCACTGCCTGCGATCTAGGTGTACCTTCAGGCCGCACTGTGTTAACTATGGTATCATATTCGTCCATTCTGACGTTTCATAAGTGCCCATGCAGGCTTATGTGAAATAAAATATTTTGATTTTTGATTGATTTTTTTTTGTCCCAAATATTAAACTTATTTCTTTTTGATACGGGTTCTTCAGGGGCTTCCACATCTTCTCTTTGCTGAACTGGCAAATTTTTATTTATAGTGGCAGTGACCAGGTCAATTACTGTTTTTTTAATATCAGCTGCGTAAACCTGGTTTCTAAACACATGTAGTTTAAATCGTGGATCTAGCACTGTCGACACACCAATCGTCTTACTAGCCTCGATATTAGCGAATCTTCTTTCAGTCTCCGATCTCAAAGAACTTATTAGGTTTTTAGTTATTTCGTGAAGACTGTCCGACAAATCTTCCTCCATTGGGTCTTCAGTAACCTGAAGCATTTTATTCAGTGCCGAAATTAGACCTCTAGTTAAAATGAGTATTTGACTCCCGGATACGTATTTTTCGCCGCTCATCGCTTCAGTTATCTGTTCAAAAGGCTTGAGTACAGTGCATAACTCGCGACATATACGCCATTCTTCGGCTGACAAGGTTTCCCATTCCTCGTCAGACAAAGCCATTGTAGCTTTAATAGCTTCTTCCAAATCCACAAAGCGTTGTGACATCTTTAAAGTAGAATTCCACCTAGTGGATACATCCTGAAGTACTTTTCTTGGGATTGCAATATTATTTTGTTTTTGGTATATTAGTAACTTTTCAGTGGCTTTTACACTTCGTTTGTAATGTGCTACAATACTTTTCACTTTCGTGATTACTCCTGATATTGTTTCGTTTGCAGTGCTTTCAGTGGTACAACTTCTCACTATTAGATTTATTGAATGGGCATAACATCCGAAATGCCTATAGCCCATTTTTTCGACAGCAGATTTCATGTTACTAGCATTATCTGTGACAACGATTATAACTTTGTCTTTCAGTTTCCAATTTTGAAGAATACGTAGTACATTTTCTTTGATATTTTCGGCCGTATGTGAACCACTCAGAGGTGCGCATTCTAATAAGACTGACTTCAAAGTAAACTCATCAATATAGTGGGCTGTGAGTCCTAAATACGCATCGTTGTTGCTAGAAGTCCAAATATCTGAAGTTAAACAAACACTAAGTGCTTCACGCTCAAGTTTCTCTTTAGTTTCTGTTAAACATGTCTCGTAAAGTGCAGGTAGATAATTGTTTGAGAGTACTTTCCTGTTCGGTAAGGTGTATGAGGGATTCAATCCTTCAACAAAGGCCTTAAATCCTATCTATCTTCGACGATTGAAAAAGGCTGATAATCATAAATATATAGCAGCATCAACAGATCATCTAACCTTTTTTTTTCATTTGGTGTAAGTTTTCTTTTTAGATATTTAGTCATAGGTTGATTCTGTAATACTATACGGGAATTTACGTTTTGTATGTTGGTATTACTTATACAATTTGTCAAAATATCACATTGACGTAGTTGGCACATTTGAATTTTGTAGTTGCTGCACATTCGCGCTGGAGGTGGAAGTCATCGTAGAGTCCGACTGTGATTGCGGGTTTGATTCTGACGTACCTAGTTGGTGCAACAGGAACAGATTGGACTGACTGCTGTTTTGTAGAAACAAACTGAACAGTAGGATGTTTTCGCTCCAAATGTTTTTTTTAAATTGGAAGTTGAAGATTTGTAGCTATACTTAACTTTACATAATTTACAAATTGCGATCTTATTTACACTGTCTCCAAAATCTTCAAAACAGTTCCATAAATTACTAGTTTTCATTTTGCGTGAGTCCGCCATAATGGCAGAGACCAGTTTTTATACTATATCTACACTAAATACACTGAACTATTCACTATTATTGTTATTTACACAACGAATAAACACAAACAAACTAAGTACTAACACTGCACGTCGTACCTACTTTGCATAAACGCGCAAAGAAAATGAAAGAAAAAATGGCGCCAAATTTATAGGTGCACAAACATGACAAATTACAATGAGTAAACTGAGTCAACTGAATGTCAAAGTTCGAGGTCATAAATGCACGCTAGAATTGCATCGATACTCGTTTTTCACGAAAGTATACGACTACCTCCGAACGGCCGCGGCGCAGGCGGGGCGCGGGCGGACACGTTCCGTTCCAATTTATTCTCGTTCCATATTTAACATTAACCATCGCAGTGACGGGAGTGAGACGGAGTAAATGTGACGGAAAGGAACAACTTTATTTTGGAACGACGATATTATACAAAAAGTCACTGTGATACTCTCAGGTGGCAGATCACGGTGATTTTTTCACTGTGACGTTATTTCAAAATCAAAATCAAAATCAAGGAAGGAAGGTGGTCTGAGATGGCATAGATTTTGAAAAGTTTGATTTTTAGGAAACTCGTAACCAAATAGAAATAAATAGCAATTTTGTATTAAACAGTGGTTTATTAACAACATAAAAACAATCAACAAAACGAAATAAAACAATTTTTTCTTTGGATAATAATTCAATATTAAAATATTTTGAAAATCCATCTCACCCAACCCCTGTAGGTAAGATGGCATATACCAAACTGCTTATTTGCAAACATCGCAGATTACATTTTTGGCCGTTTTTGGTAACCCAATGCATTCTGCGTGGCACCACTGGCGACAGACTTGGCATTGAAGCCACCATTCCCTGGAGCGAGAATGACTCCAGGGGTCATTGCAGTATATGCAGGATGGGTCTTCATCGTCTGAGGCAACCGGTTCTTCCTCATCACTGGAAACTGCCAACACGATTCTTTTCTTAACTTGTCGGGCAGATTTTCTCATATTGGCGGCTTCTTTTTCAGCAACGACAGCTTTTAGTAATGCTATGTCTGGTGATGCATTCAGCATCCCGAATTTACCTTTCTTATGAACAGATCGTTTTATTTGTGAAGATTTAGGCAAAGGTGAAATATCTGCTATTGTTAGGCTTGACTGAATTTGATCGTGGTAGCTCGTAGGCACTGAAGGCCCTGCCATAGTGTCGTCATTTATCTGAGGTACTGGAGGCTCTTCCTCAGTTTGATCGTTCGGGCGGGAGGTCTGGGCATCTAACGGTGGCGCCTCGTAGTGGTGCTGGAGCTGGAGATCCTGAGACTCCTCATTTCTGGCATTGTCTGGTAAGATAGGTACAGAAGAATCTCCAAGATCATTGTCAGTAACATCTGCAGGTGCAAACATCCACTCTGGGAAAATATTCTCATTCAGAGGGTAAATGCCACTTGCAGCAAATCCATTTTGACCATTGCTAACCGTAGCTGCTCGAAGATAAGCTTCCTTAAACAGCTCAGCCACCTGGAAATGTGTAACTGTTCGTCCTGGATGATTCCTCAACCAAATATGCAGCTGTTGATTGTAGAATGTATTAAGTGGGCCGAAGAAGCTAACGTCAAGTGGTTGCATTTTATGTGTACAATGTGGGGGGAAACAGAATAGGATGATTCCGTTATCTTTTGCATACGTTAATACGTCCAAGTTTTTGTGACTGGAGTGTCCATCTAAAAGTAACAGAATCTTGGCTTCTTTCGACGGCTTTGCGTATTTAGCAAAATGCTGCAACCACTTAAGGAATACCGCCCCATTCATCCATCCTTTTTCCTGGGCAAATCCAACAGCGCCGGTAGGAGCATGGTCCATAAGTTCTGCTTTCATATTTTTGCGAGGGAAAATGAATGCTGGAGGTATGAAGCTTCCCAGGGCATTGACGCAGCAAACCGTAGTATAATGTTGGCCTCTTTCAGCACTGGTTAATACCCCTACTTGTTTTCTACCTTTTGTCGCAAAGACTTTCGGGTTTTGTGATGGCACTGTGCTAAACCCGGATTCGTCAACATTCCAAATTTGATGGGGTTCAAAGTTGTGCAATTCCATTACATCAACCAACAATTTAAAAAATGTTTTTACCTGGACTTTGTTGAATCCTCGAGCTCTGGCTGCCGATGTGGCTTCGGGTATTCGAAGTGATATGGACGGATTTCGTTTCCTAAACCCTCGCAGCCAGTCCAGACCTGCTATTTCATTTTCCGAAGAAAATCTATGGGGAAGTTTCTTAGCAACAGCTACTTGATAAGCAAGTTTTCTCAAATCAGTCCTTGTCATTCCAAAAAAACGCACCTCCAGCTCTTGTAAATGCGCAATAATTTGTCTTTCGAGTTCTGAATTAAATGTAGGTTTATGCCCACCTAAATACCCTTTAGACGTTTCTCCTTTTTCTGCTCGACGTCGGAGCGTAGTAGCGGGAACCTGGTATGCCTTTGCTGCCATCTGCCAACCCATTCTCTGGCTACGGACGGCTGCAATTGCGTCTCTCATATTTGTTTCATCCCAACTTTGCCTTGTCGTTTTACGAATGTATGGCGCCATTTCTAAAACAAATAGGTACATATTTTTACTAATTACCTATTGTTAAAAATACCTTACAAAATATACTACTTACCCATTATGTTTTACTAGCAAAATAAAATTATTTCAACATTCAGCATCGCTTTTTGGGTGAGATGGCATACACATTGGGTGAGATGGCATACATCCTATGCCATCTCACCCGGTAGGTACATAATCCAGAAAATAAATTGAATTTATTTTGTTTGACAAGCTACGTAACTTTGCTTATTGCAACATATTTTTTCACACTCTACTCTAAAAGAAAACATTGATAGTTACCTGTTAGATAATGGAGAACACCTGTAATCACGGTTTGAATTCAGCAAAACTAAAAATTTTCGAGAGCAATTTTTACCAAAACTGACGTAGTGACCGCCTCGATTGATGTCGCGCACTGGCGGGCGGCTTGTCGCGGCGAGTTTCCGTTAGGGCCGCACGGGTGCATGTGAGGGCGCCACTGGACTACAAATGCCAAAGATATTGAGACTGTGCCATCTCAGCCGCTATGCCGTCTCAGACCACCTTCCCCTACCTGATTTATTTCTCAAAGCAAAATTATATCTATATCCACAATGTAATAAGACAGGTTTGTCTTTTTGACTTTTTATGAAATTCAGTTCACTTATATCCATTTTAAATTATACTTTTTGTAATCGGCTTTATAATTAATTATTTGAAAGCAATACGACGAAGAAACCAAGAGAATTTAATGAAAAGTGTCGAGTCATAGTGTAACTATGCACAATTCTGCAGAAAGATCGAATAGGTTTAAGGAGATCAGGAAGTGGCAGTATTAGGTGTACATCAGCGCGAGATGACCGATTTATCGCTCTCAAATTGTTGGCCGCTATTACGAATGCAATTTGCGACATCTATTTCGTATTTCCACAGTTGTTGTACGAAGTCGTTTGTCCTCCTTAATTTGATTTAACGCCGTTTCAATGCGTTGAAGTAGTACCTCCCTAGTCGGAACCTCCGTGGCGTATACCAGCTCTTTGGCACGTCCCCAGACATAAAAGTCTAGCGGAGTTAGGTCTGGGGAACTTGCCGGCCATGCAATAGGGCCATCGCGACCAATCCACGCTTTGGCGAACACATCGTCGAGATATTCCCTCACAGTCAAACGCCAATGCGCGGGACAGCCGTCATGCTGGAATACTTTGGGCACATTTTCATTAAATACGGGCACCTCGGACACTAATTCGGGCAGGTCATTTTGAAGGAACTCCAAATAGTTATCGCCATTGAGGTTATCAGGCAGGTAATGTGACCACATTACCTGCCTGATAACCTGATTGACCAACTACCTGATTCCCAATCACTCCTGCCCAAACGTTTACACTAAACCTCCTTTGAAAAGATTTCTGTCTTTTAACATGTGGGTTTTCCGTTGTGTTCACGACCACTTCAATTTGGCACACGATGCACCAAACACCCTGTATAAAGTAGTTTTTGAGTTATGAGGGGGTCAAAACTGGCTCCAAATGGTTCGTGTAAAATTACACACGGTGCTGCTCGCCAGTTCAGTTGGCTTGAACTTGGTTTGACACGCTACCGCGTGTCTAGATTATTAATAGACACTCAATATTGTCGCCAACTCAATATCTCCTTCGAACAACCCGCACCCCTGGCAGGCCCCCAGGATGTTTATGCATCCACTGTTCACATTCAGCAGCATAAATATTTTGAGATTGTTGTGAATGCAACGTCTTGCGGCTACTGCTCGTATGAGGCGGGAGAGCATAGATGTCATTTTTGCGGAAAAAATCAACAGCTTTTATAGTACAATGTGATGTATTGTCTAGTATTAACAGGATTGGATTTTCCTTTGAGGGCTTAGCGTTATCTTTGAAATGGGATAACCAGTCTAGAAACAGATCTCTCGTATCCGATACCATGCCTATTGATGAAGGTGGTGCTCCGTCTATCACCTCTGGTTTCATCCGTTTCATTGCAAATATGAATGTTGGTGGAATAAAGTTACCAAGAACATTGACAGCATTTACTAATGTCACATTAGTTCCACGTTCGGCACTAAAATTTTTGTTTACGCATCTTTTTCCTTTCAGAGACAACACTTTTGGTGGTTTGTTTGGAACGGTGGAAATCCCAGTTTCATCAAAATTGTAATTTCATTGGGGGGGAAAATTATGAGATAACCATAATTGCGATAAGTTATTAAAATATCGCTCACATTGAGGCTTATAAAAGCCAATAGTTCTAGCAATACTCGTCGATGTTGGCCTTCTCAAAGATAGCTCAGGGTGCCTCTTTAAAATACTTCTTAACCACTCTTTACCCGCCAGTTTCTCTTCCTTGTTAAAACGATTTGGGAGATTATTTTTGTCTGCAAAATCATAAGCAATGGAGATGGAAAACGGTGGGCCCAAATGTAATAAGTTGAGATATGATCTAAAAAATTAGACATATTTTTTTATCTAAGAATATGAAAAATCACTTCAATTCTCAATCTGGAAGCGGAGAAATATGAGAAAGATAGTTTTCGTGAGATTATCGATTCAATAATCGATTACACAGTTACGAAAATAAAACTTTTGCACTAAACAACTCAAAGTAATTAAATGCACTATATATACTTACGAGGTCATATTAATAAATCAAATATCAATTAATTACTGAAAAACCAGATTATCGATTTCATATCGATTCAAATCTCTCTTATATTTTTAGTCTATGTCACTGACATGACAACTGACTGACATTGACACTAGACAGTTGCCGACTGTTCTTGTTTGCTCACTCGTTTAGTGTTTTCCGATGCGTTTTGAGTGCTTTCCCGATTATTCGCCATTTTTCACGACCACTGCTTTGTATTTTACGGATTCTGACCCTGCCTACCTTGTACGACCCTTGCTTTCACCTTGGACACCGAAGATCGCTCACACGTTTGACTTGGAATTGTTATTTTGGATTTTACCGCGGGCTTGTGGATTGGATATTTCAAACATTTTCTAGTAAATATAATAACTATTAGTGCAAAAGAACACATTTTGCACTTCAGGAATCAGCTGTTAGTTATAGATTGTAACATAACCTCACTTTTACTTAATCTCTTTATCTCTTATATCTCTGTTCTCAGATTGACAAAATCCGCAGAATTTTCAGTGAAAGGTTGATAATATATAAGCTATTAATTGACACCACTTTCATCTTCTTACACCTAGGCCCAAGATTGTATGTAATCGTTTCAGTCTCCTTTACGAAGCCTCTTCTTAGTTAAATCGTCTAACATATTATCAACCTTTTTTGTATAATTGCTTAATTCTGCTTCCATTACAGCAATAAAGATAGTGGTATATCTACCTAAGCTCGTGGCAGGTGAGGGTTTCTTCAACCGTTTTCAAAGGGTAGCCTCATGCATCTCCATGGATGGCGCAACTGATCTAATACTTTCACCTTCTGTAACCCGGTTTCTGGCCTGCTGAAACACTTCTGGCGGACACAAACTTCGGTCACTCGTCCTTTTCCTTCATGACATCCTACTGACAAAAAATAAAAGTAATTATTTCAAATAAAATGTATCCTAAAGCTTAGTAGAAAAAAATCCTATCTAACGCACGCGTACTCCTGAACAATATACACTTGCGTACTCGTACACATTAAGCTTACTTTACTGACAAACCTCAAGTAGTGCCATCTGTTGAAATTTTGAAGGTTACTGGTGGGGTAACTATTAAGTCCCGCACTTAAGAGGAGTACTGAGGTACCAGATGACCCACCACGTAATAATATTTGGTCTCATCATGCACTATATTAGATAACACGAACTGACCTTCGATCTGGGCAAACCATAGGGTTGGGTCGTCCGGGTTGAATGGTGGTAATCGTACTCCAACTCTGATCGTTTCTGCTGTCTCCTTCGCCAACTCCGTGTCGTTCATTTTTTCTGTCGGAGTGACCATTGAAGTGGACCGGTGGGTAATGATAACCTAGGCCACTTCTTAAGTAGTCTATCTCACGGGTGTTGACAATTTAAATGAAACCAGTAGGCGCTAATTAAACGTATTTCTTTACGAATTTACTTTACTATACACAACTTAATAACTATATAAAAACTATGATAATTAATTACAGTAAGCGAACAGCGAGATTATAATAGAGGGCGTGAAGCGCTAGCAGGACAAAGCTAAAGCGGAGTGAAAGTAAATAATGCTAGCGCGCCGTATTCATATTATTGAGACATCCACACATTAAGGTCCATATTGCCAAGGACGACCGTTGGCTATCTTGCTACGCGGAGACGTTAACTAAAGAAATGAGCGGCGCTTGCGACATCGTAAGATGTGACGTAGTGGTGGCGTAATTTTAGGCCGAGGTCCATAAGCGGTAGCGGAAGTCGTAGCGATTTTGGTAGCTACAGCTGCTCTCTGGGCCCACTATGCCTTAGTTTATTAATATCTATGAAGATATATCTCAGCTGGAAGGTCTCGCTGAGACCGTGACGACGGGCGATAGTAATCTGGGAATTTAACTTGCCTTACTTTATTAATATCTCTGAAGATATATCTCAGCTGGAAGGTCTCGCTGAGACCGTGACGACGGGCGATAGTAATTTGGGAATTTAACTATCCGCCCATTCTCCATTCTTTGTCTTCTTGACAGCCGCTGGTACTTGCTGCGGATCTAGAACCGATGAGTCTTCCTTGGCGATATATGCTGGTTTTAGACGGTCTGTTGTGCCTGTCTACCTCTTGCCTGCCACGTCGACGTCAAAAATCTTCAGCCCACGACGTAATCAGCATTTGGGATGTCTTTTCCCTGAGCGATTTTGGTATCTAGAGTTCGTTTGATGAGCCCCCCCCCGATACCATCAGCGGCACCTTTTCCATGGGCGGCCTCAAAAAAAGACCAACTTCAATAATTATACGGGATTCGTAGACTTTGTCACTAAATAACTAAAAGTTTTTTTGGTCTGTACTGGGTCGTTGGGCCGTCAGAGAAAAAGTGAATAGTTACTCTTTATGTATTTTAAAATGGGATCAAGGTGGGCCCATATTGCCTCAGGATTGTGTTGGTTGTCGGGTGAAATTTAACAGAAAGAAATAGGTTTCTTCTCTACTTTGATGTAAATAACTCCTGTATGTAGTGTTATCTGTTCTTTTATGAAATGCATTGCCTGTATTTCGCTGTGGTACTTGCAGGTGAAATTTTCAGAGAAGTCCATATGGATATATGCCTCTTCATCTTGCAAATTATTAATTATTATTATAAATCAGTTAATTTCAGATAAAAATTAAATCTCCGTAACATCCACAATGTGTTTGATGTTGACAGCTCTTCCAGTAGACTCCTGTCAACCTGCCTGCATACATCTATTATATAGGTGATATTTGCCCTTACGTGCTCTCCATAATAGGAACAACGCGCTTGCTTTATTTGATATGTTCCAAGAGAAATTAATATTAGTTCACTATATGAGCCGGGTAAAATCTGTTACATTATCATTTTCAACGGTAACGCTTACAAAATCTGCTCGTCTTCTGTTTAGTTGATTAATATTGACAAAATCAGATAAGTAATTGCTTACAAACATGTTCGCATTTATTATACTTAAGATTTCCCCGGCATCATTTCTATTAGTTAATGGAGGGTGAAAGCGATTAATTAATGCAGCAGTTTAAAAAAAATCAATCATTACATGTTTTGAGGCTAAGTTAAACTACTCCTGCCTAAACAATTTAAAGTATATTTTAAACCTACCATTGACTGCTTCTACAACCCATCTAGAAATAGTAACCGAATTAGATTGGTTTGCTGCTAGTGTCGATAGTTGCGTTTCACCCCTCTAATGAAGCTAGAACATGGGTTTTATAAGCACAAGCATTCAATAAAGACAAGGCATCTCTGAAACCCCTATCCAGTACAAAAGCATCACCTTGAAAATGTCTGCGTAAATAACTATTTTCGTTTTCGAATTCCTTTTGCATTATAGCTGCATCTGATGTTGTAGCCGGATAAGGACCCAGAACATCAATAATATAACCATCAGAACATACTAACATAAATGGTTTCACTAGATTTCGATATTTATGTAAGCTGTAAGTGTTTTTTTGGTAAAGATAATTAGAGATTTTTTGTATATTGACAGTAAGTGCCATCAGCTATGACTATAGTGTTTTCCTGGCCATCACTTTGAACTCCAAACAATCCTCGCGGTATCAATAGATTTCTTTGTATTACTTGTTCTCTTGAAATATGCGATACACCCAAGTGAGTTTGAACAAAATTATTATATATTAGTTCTCGAATCTTTGACATCAACTCTTCCAAAGATCTCCTTAGAATTTGAAATAATGTTGCCAACCTTTCATTGGGTTCACCTGTCTTCAGTTTCATTAAGAATGCAGCGAGAGACGTTTTACCTCTTCGCATTTCATTTATGGCAGGTATTTCATTCAACAACTGATTGAATTGATATTTTGTGTAGCCAATCCAGTGACGTACAAGATGGGTTTCTATATTATTTATATTTGAAAAATCTAATGCGTTAAAATTTGTGCTCTTTAAATGTGTTGCATTAAATGCATCTGAATAAGCACTAATACCAGCTTGAAAGTCCCAAGTTTCTATATTTAAATGGTTACTGCACACACGGCAGCAGCATTTTTTTTGTTGAAACTGGTAGCCTGAATCTTTCACTCCCCTGACAGTCTTCAATAATGCACCTTGACTTACAGTCTACAGCTCGGATATAATCAGGCAACACAATTGTCTCTGGTCTTCTTGATACGGGCTGAACAAGGTCAATTTCAGACTGATCTTCAACAACAGGTTCGGGATGATCTTCAATATCAGAAGCAGGTTCATTATCTGCATCAGGTTCAGGCAGATTTTCAACGTTAGGTTGAGGGCGAGTTTCAAGGTCACGTTGAAGCAGACTTTCAGGGTCATGTTGGGGCATAGATTCATTATCAGGTGGACCTTCAGAAGTTTCAGAGTCAAGATGAGAGCGCCCACTCGAGGATGTGGATGCCCTGGATACGAAAAGACCTGCTTTGTCTGCTCACACCCAGCAACGGTGACAGACATTGTTTGTAGTCCGCAGCTGCAACAATAAAACATTTCTGTAAAACATTTACACATGTGGATTTTATATAAGTGTAAACATATTATAAACTAGCAGCGAGTATCTTTTGCTTCTTGAGAGACTGATGACATCATCACACTAATTTGGTCTTGATCACGGTTCTGTGAAAAAATTAACATTGTTAGCAATCACAAGAAGTGAAGTAAAATATTTGAAACAATCAAATCACTAATAGGAGAAACTAAACATACACGAAACTTCGTTTAGTCAGAGTTACGTTCTTACCTCCATCAAGGCTTCTGCCATACCGTTGAACGATTCCTCTAGTAAGACGCTCTTTTTTTTGCGATTCGATCGGTTCGACTGCACAAAACTTTCATCTGCCTCGGTTTCAGATCTATCCATAGAGTATTAAACCACTAGAGAGCGTATAGGCCGATTTCTTTGAAGTACATGATTCACTACTGCGGGCCGGGGGACGAGGAAGAATGTGCGGCTGCAATTGGTCAGTTCAAGGTCAAGTTGCGTAGGTATGCCTGGTTAGTGATTGCTCTACTTGATTAAGGGAAAGCAGTCAATATCGATAAAATGGATTTTAACATTATAAAAAATACTCAATAAAAATCACAATTAATCATATTTAATCAAAATCAGTCAATTACAAAAAGAATAACATGTAGCCTGTTATTATTGATTTTTTAAATGAATTAATTTGGTATACTTAAGTTTTTTGAATTAAAGTTTTAGGGTCCTGATTGTTCTTGGTAAAAAATGATAAATAGGTATCGCTGAACTAAATAAACGTCGGCGTTGTTTTAAATATTCAAAACAATCGGGGGTGAAGTGCCTTGAACAAACAGCGCTGTATTTTGTTGGAAACCAATTTTTCCTATTAACCTCATCGATCCACTTTTCTTTTAATTCCGGAATCTTCGGAAATCTAAAATGAAAACATGTATGTCAAAGGTCTAGGCTAACACTTGGTCACAACTAAAATGGTTACTAGTACCGTAGCCAATATATAGGCGACCAAACACTAATAGTTGTCGTGCGTCGGGGCATTGTATGCGCAGTCAAGTGGTTTTATAGTCTTTGGATCTATCACTCATTGCGTCAATTTCATTGTTTGCCTCTTAAAACGTTCTCAAACTTTTTATTTTCACAAGACATGCCATAGTCTCCCAAGAAGCGTCGGGTTGGCAATTTTCTTGTCTTAATTTTTCTGCTGATTTTTTCGGCCAAAAAAGAACGTTATTGTGTACCTATAGATCTGGTACAGCTGCTAACTTTAACTGACTTTTTCCTTAGTTTGCACCACGTGACCCTTTCACATGGCAAGACTCTGCAAAAGAATAAACATAGATCACACTAAAACCATACCTAGAACAGTAAACATAGGTACCTACTAGTAAAAATGCCAAAAACCCGTTCTTGTAAACTATCCATACCTACTAATATTATAAAAAAGCCAAAGACTCCACTGTTATGAACGAAGTAGCTTCCGCCCGCGAGTTTTCGCGTGGACCTAGATTAAGAGTTGTAGCATACTATACCTACGTACCAGTTTTATTAATAAGACTAGCAGTGCTTTGCGGTTTCACCCGCGTAGTTCCCGTTCCCGTGAGAATACGGGGGTAAATGTCACCCGGGGATAGTGTAGCTTCCCAACAGTGAAAGAATTTTTCAAATCGGTTCAGTAGTTTCGGAGCCTATTCAATACAAACAAACAATCAAATCTTTCCTCTTTATAATATTAGTATATAGTATAAGTATATATACCTACTACTTCTGTTTCATTTTTTCGCCATTTAGAATTCATAACCGAAAATAACCTTTACGTGAATTGCCGAAGTGGCGAAAATAAAGAGCAGATTATTATTAAATTTGACATTATTGAAAAGTTCAGGATGTATTTATTATGTATGACAGATGACGAGTTCTTCGAATACATGCTATGGCATCAGTCAAAAGATAATGTCAAGTCGCGTTTATTTATCTTTTTAATAAAGGATTTCTTTTAATAGTTTTTGGGGTTGAAAATATAGTATTTGTGTATACTATACATTTTTTTAACAGTATATAGTACACAGACCCGAAATATAGTACAATACTATATATTATAGTACGGTTGGCAACCCTAGACCCACCAGCAACTTTATATGTAGAGTCGCATCACCATACCTACAGAATTAATGGATAGCAATTTATTAATATAAATTATTGTTTTTAATTAAGGCGCGTCCTCTACCAAAACTTCGCGCCAGCCGTGTTTTGGGCAGTTTTTTGGAGCTATCTACTCGTTATTTAAATGAAATATCAACTAAAAAAATTCATTAAAATTCTGCATTATTTTGATTCCACAACGGATGTTTTCGTTTTTTTTTAAGTAGTATTTGTTTAACAAATCGCCTTACAACGTTACCACAGAAATGAATAAAAATGATTTATAACATACATCTCGTGAAGCAAGCATTATTTTAGATAGACAATTTAATCATGAACAACATGCAAGTAGATTTTAACTTGTTATTATGAATGAAATGTCAATACCAATTATGTTAATAATATCATATGGTTAAAAAATAAAAAAGTCAGTATACACACACACAAGAAATCAATCAAATGTAAAGTCAAAATATATTACAGCGAATAAACTAAAACAAAGCGTCAAAAAACTCATCCGCATCGCTGTCGACTGGTAATGTACCCAAGAGACTGGCGGCATTACCACGTTGTATAGCAATGCTCAGCCTCTGGCCAAAGTAAAAACCAGCCCTTGGGTCACGGTAAGTGTCAACCAGCCGTTTGGAGATTTCCTTGTAGAGAGCATGAGCACTCGGACCCCACGGCCCGAGGGTTTCAACCCCAAACGGCTCGAAAATATAATTACCAATAATATTGTTATACTTTCGCCGCTTGAGGTTTTCCGCAGCCGCAGCGGCAACGCCAGCACAGCACACCGACCCAGGAAGATGGGATGGCGCAAGAGTATCGACACACGTTGCATCCCACACTAAAGGCCTACCCATCTTCCATGGAAATAAAGACATGCCGTCCGGTCTCTTGCCATCGTCGCGTGCCAAGCCAATGGGTTAGTTTCTGCAAGTAGATTAGTTTCAAAAGTCCAAAGTCCAAATTTTGATTTTATAACGATTTTATTTTAACATCTGGGTGTATTTTACCAGGGGGACATCACCGCCGAGACCTGCGTGCCTGCCTTGATATCTGGGTGGATCAGGGGCGTTCCTTTTACTAAAGCCGAAAAGCCTGGCTTTAAATTCAAACGTGACACATTAGAAAAAAATCAGAGATGTACAAAATAGTTTTAAAAAAGTATTTAAATACAAAATGGAAATAGTTTTCTAATTTACCATTTCAAATGCAAAATACAAAATACTTTTGCTTTTTGTATTTTAAATACTAAATACAAAATAAGTATTTTCAAAATACTTTATTCAAATAAAATAGTTGTAGATGAAATTAGTGTTATTTATTTATTAAAGATTTTAACATTACTCGTTTTAAAAGAGCATCAGACATGTTACGTCTGTGTGGACGCATGATCATACCACCATGTAAAAATACTCCTTCCACTGGTGCAGAACTTGGTAGATAGGTGTTGTATTTTAGGAATTCCCTTTTAATTTTATTGTTGTTTATGTGTTAGTATATGGTTCAAGAATTTTGTAGTCGCAGTCACGCTTCCTTTTAATGTTTTTGAACGTTTTTACAAATAGCAGAAATATTAACTTCGTGTCCAGCATCCTACTTAACGTCTTTGAAACTATGCCTTAATATAAATGGATAATAGAGGTTATGGCCATCCCTGAAATAAAGAATAAAATAAAAATAGAACACCATAATCGGGGCTAGCTAACATTAATTAACTTATAAAAAACCCAAGAAATAAACTGTAGACGCGTACGCAAATAGGTGCGAGCGTAGTACCTAGATATTAAAACAACCAACATTGTTACTCAATTTTAGTTACTATTGGCACACCAATAGGTAGGTATATGTTACTGATTGAGTAATATTAGGTCTTTACCTATGAAATTGCCGTTTTGCAGTACTGGCCATTTCAAATCAAAATAATTTTTGTTTGGGTAAGAATTCTAATTTCAAATTAATTTTATTTTAAAAACATGGATTTTTTTTTCCAAAAGTAGTCATTTGTTTATTGATTAGTGTTACATTTTCATCGCATTTCAATCTTTTTCGTCATCATGGATACGTTAAAAATTCGAGTAATTATGGAATATGAGTACCGTCGTGGCAGCAACGCGGCACAAGCGGCACGCAACATCAACGACGTTTACGGAGCTAACACTACAAACCAACGCACCACCTGTTATTGGTTTGCTCGCTTCCGTTCTGGAAATTTCGACCTGAAAAATGAACCTCGCGGTCGTCCGAAGACTTTGGTCGACAATGACGAATTAAAGGCGATTGTGGAAGCTGATGATACACAATCTACGGCTGAATTAGCAGCAGCTTTCGACGTTAGCGTCAAAACAATATTGGTCCATTTGCGTCAAATTGGCAAGGTAAAAAAGCTTGACAAATGGGTGCCCCACGAACTCAATGATCGTCAGCGCGAAGTACGCGTCGAGACGTGCCTTGCACTGCTCAACAGACACACAAATGAAGGAATTTTGAACCGCATTGTTACCTGCGATGAAAAATGGATTCTGTTTGATAACCGCAAGCGCTCAGCAAGTTGGTTGGATCCTGGTTCAGCACCTAAACAATGCCCTAAACGAAAACTTACCCCTAGAAAAGTGATGGTCACTGTTTGGTGGTCTAGCGCCGGTGTGGTTCATCACAGCTTCTTACCAAACGGGGTGAGCATTACTGCAGATGTGTACTGTGAAGAACTGAACACAATGATGGAGAAGCTGGCACATCTCCAACCAGCATTGGTCAATCGCTCGTCTCCGCTGCTCCTGCACGACAACGCGCGACCTCATACTGCACAGCAGACGGTCTCCAAGTTGCAAGAACTGGGGTTGGAAGCTCTCCGTCATCCGCCCTACTCACCAGACCTTGCGCCTACAGACTACTACTTTTTCCAGAATTTGGATAACTTCTTGGCAGGAAAAAAATTCAATACCCGAGAGGCAGTACAAAATGCCTTTGAAGAATTTGTTGCCTCCCGTCCAGCTGATTTCTTTAAGAAGGGCATCAATAAACTGCCACTGCGATGGCAAAGATGCATTGATTGCATGGGTGATTACTTCGATTAATACAAATAAAAAATACATGAAAAAAATTCGTTTAAATTTTTTCATACAAAACGGCAATTTCATAGGTAAAGACCTATTATTCAAAAACGGTAGAAACCCTTACTTAGCCTCAGAGGCTTTACTGTGAGCTTCATTTAACCATCTCGATCAAACGCATCGAGCGCGTTTGGCGCTCCGATTGGTCCGTCACCAATCCAGGGCAAATCAGAGCGCCAAAAGCGCTCGATGCGTTTGATCGAGATGGTTAAATGAAACTCACACTGGGGCCACCTATTTCATACGAACTTTTGAGTTTATGTTTATGTACCTACTTACATTTTGATTCACATCACCATTTATCAAGTAATCTCTGTTTATTATATTTCAACAATAGAAAACCAAATCCAATACTTTATTTTTGATAATAAACACTATTAACGGCGACGAAACAGAAAGACCGGTAATCGAAGTAAAACCAATCAACAAGCCGTAGCGCGTATTGTCATGTTCCACAGATAACGAACGATATTTATGTTTTGTCACTTCACTTTGCACACAAACCCGCAATCGCAAGGTTGCAGCACTTGCAGCGCCGCTAGTGGCTATTTGTCGAATCGCTTACCCATTTACATGATTTGAATGGAAAAGTGGCGAAAATTTGCAGTAAAGTATTTTGCATTTTACAAATACAAAATATATCTCGAAAAGTATTTCAAATAAAATGCAAAATGCTTTTTTTCTAGAGGTATTTAAATACAAAATATAAAATACGTATTTTGCATTTTGTATTTGCATTTTAAATACAAGTATTTCAAATAAGTCGCAACTCTGAAAAAAATACACAATGTAAATTTATCATATTTTAAGAATCATGTCGCAAGAATTCATAAGAATAATAACATTCAAACTCCGCGCGTCGCACCGCGTATAGCCGGCCGCGTGCTAAACGTAGGTCCGATGCGACGTTGCGAGATTCACCTTTACGCCAGATACTCATAGAATAATATTTTAATTTTACGCTGTTTTCATCATTACACACAACGCTGCCAGACCACCAGGCTGCAGTTGCGATCTCGCTCTAATGCTGTAGCGTAAAGCAGTCGGTATCGGTATGAAAACAAGTGACAAACGTCTCGCTCGCACCTTAGGGCTTGCAGTCCGGCTTCTGGATATCTTAAATTTGCGAAGAAATTGGTAACGTTTTCCATAACATTAGTATGTACTCATATTGCAAATTGTTCTGATTTTTAAGCTTGGCTTTTGAATCTTTATGAATGGATGACGCGCGTGAGTAATAATAGGACTCTGCGCAATGCGTGGTATTCGACAGAATGAATGATGCAATTTCAAATTAGTTAGGTACGCAACAAGCATTATTTTTAATATATAAAAAATACAGCTATTGTTAGTTTCTTATTTATTACTTAAAGTTCAAATCACAGTTACAGTCTGTTTGGTCATTAAGGCACTGTTATTAAAAATTGTAAGACTTCTTTTCTACGTTTTAACGCAATTTATAATCAAATCCACATAAAATCTATGAAATTAATTTATAAATTGAATCAATAATCCTCAAACTCAAAGCATTTATTTCAAATAAACCAATTACAGGCAGACTGTATGAGAAGAAAAGTTTTATTTACTATAACGGACGTTATAGTAAATGAAACTTTTCTTGAAGAACTCATGTGTACGAGAAATGAGGTTAGGATATCCTAAGAATTGACCCATCACACGGAATACAGGGTCATTAGCTTCAGAACGCTGGTGGTTATTCCACTTCTCATAATCGATGTGGTTAGCCAGCGTAATGTACTCATAGTTGTCTAATCCTTGTCCGTTAGATGCGTCCAACATCTTTTTAACTACTGTATTCAAATCATCTGCCATCGTCAAACCAGAAAATAAAGGGACGAAATGGATCTTGATGAGATATTCTGTGATTACAAAGTAATCTCTCAATTTCCATGACATCAATGCGAAGAATCTACCAATTCTTTTAATTTCGCGCTCTTTACCTCTTAGACCTATGACAAGATCCTCTGGATCTAGTCCCTTATCATTGACTTCCTGGAGGAAAGCTTTCCAATCAGTTGCTGGGGTATTAATAAATGTTTCTAAGACCTTTTTAGATGGTATTGGTTTATTTGGATGGTTTCTTAGATGTGTGACAATCTCTGACCTATTCAGGGAATGACTCTTATCCGAGTAAATTAAACTAGGGTCGATTACATCTGGTATGTCGAAACATTTCTTTAAGGGCAATAAATGCCAGTTATCCCCGACGTCTTTAATCAAGAAAGGAGTTGGCCAAGTATTTGTCTCGATACTGTCATACAACTTGTGTTTAGGTGAAAGTTTGGTGATATCTACCGGCCATTTCTTATTTTTGTTAAATTGATCTTTGCAAGTTCCGATCCATATTCCTCAATAGTCCTATAACCTTGGTTCAAGGATTGAATTTGATTTTGAACTGCTATGAATGATTTTTTTACTAAAAGTTTAATCCTAAAATCCTTAATCATGTCATTAATTGTCGAGTAAGCGTCTGCTACTCGTAACTTGGCATTTTCAGATAACCTTCCCTTTAGTATAAACTTGATTAGTAACTGTTGACCCACATCATTAAGCATATCCGCATACATTTCTACCGCATCAATCAATCGTTTCGTTGTATTTTCCTTATCATCTAACATAGGTATTAACATACAAGCAGTTTTCATATCGAATTCCATCGTTTCTGATTTTATTTCTATTCTAGACAAAGTACACAATTTTGATATTTCTGAAAATAATGCACTAATCTTTTTGTACGTGGTATCAATTAACTCTGTTTCCGATTCCTTTATTGTTTCACTTAAAGTGGAAAATAATGTCTTACTCTTTTTAAACAATATTTCGGCCTCTTGTAACTTATCCGACGAAACTGAACCTTTATATCTACTCTGGCCTTTTTTTATAAGGTATTTCCGAATCTCTAGTAAATCTTCATATAACTCTATTAAATCGTCAACCATATTTTAAGTAAGAAGCATTATTATTAGAAGGAAATAGTTATAGCATCATATCTTATTTCATTTACAACAACTTTATTTAATCTAACTCGAGGCACTTTCATTCAATACGCCGATAAAAAAAATGCTGAGTCGGAATTGTACGTACTGCCGTAATGCGACTCGCAATCTATTTTTAGAAGTTAAAAATGACTTAACTAAGTACATACTTTTAAAACTATGATTGTCAATAATCTTACGCGTAGAAACACTTTCACACCGACGCACCTTTTTTTTTCAGCTCACTTTGTCAACACTTATGCATTCACGAATCTTCTCTCGACTTGAATTTACTGCACTCAAACTGGTTCTTCACCATGACCTTGGTCTCGCCTTCCAGATAAACGATGCCGCATCCTTCTCATAAATGCTGAATCAACTTGCTGGTCTATCCATTTTTTATGTCCCTTTATCAGTTTCTTGTAAATTACTGCAAGTATCACGATAGCCATCAGCACCAGGAACGTAGTGATTAGTATATTATTTAACTTGATATGGTACTCTTGTTCAGCATCACTCGCGCTGTTATTGCCACCCGAAGCGTTTTATGAAAGAATACAAGTAAAGGAACTATGCATAGTAAAAGATGATAACAATAATGAATTTATAAAAGGTTTATGTAGTGAAATTAAATCTTTAAAAGAATGGACCGGACCCCGAATATGTATTTTGAGTGGAATTGAAAGAATATATGACGAGAAGGAAAAACAATTTATTATGAATAATTATCATTTATTACCCACTAGTGGTCATGCAGGTATGAATAGAATGGTGAATAACATTAAGAGAAAATATTACTGGCCAGGGATAGATACGGATCTTCGAAAATTTATAAGTAAATGTGAGATGTGTCAGAAAATGAAACAAAGTAAATATACGAAACAACCCTTGACTATAACTACTACAGCAATAGCTGCCTTTGATAAAGTATTTCTAGATTTACACTAGCCCAACGTTTCCCGCTCACGATCTGATACTTTGAAACGTCAAAACCCGTAAAGCGCCGCGCCGTTATCTGACAGATAACATGTTTACGGCCTCATTCACAAAAAAGGGTCTACTCAAGTTTCTATTGCTCGTAGCTACCTGAAGTAAGTTGTATTGGGTCCCTGAATCGGGTGTTTCCGTTTTCATCCCAAGTTTTCATCCCACGAATATTTTATTCCGTTTTCTACCCAAATCTTAGTCCGTGTTCTACCCACAATCATAATAATAGTTGTTTTTTCCGTATTCTACCTAAAATATATTCCGGTTTCTACCCACTGCAGTTTATAATTGTTTTTTTGTACAGACAGAAAAATAATCTTAAACTATTTAAACTTTGTATACTTATAATTTGATGAATAGGTACTTATTTACGACGTCACTTCCTTGGCACAGACGCGCATACACACACACAGGCACAGACGGGTAATTCCACTTTGCCCCACCAAGCCCGCCACCCTGGTGTGGCAAAGTGGACTGCCTAAAATTTTGCAGTGGAATATGCCCCACTATTCTGATTTGATGGGGCGGATAACACTAGCATAAACACTTTGTGGATTCTGCCCCACTAGGGTTGGCAGCTCAGGATTTGTGTATGAAGGTTAACATGTATTTTTGAATCATTTGGGTTAGGTTAGGTTAGAACAGTGACCCTTAACGCGCGACGGCGAGCGAGCGAAGCGAGCGGTGCCGCGGCAGCGGCCGCCGAGCGCCATATCCCCTCTATTTTTGGTGAATCATTTGGGTTAGATGAGGCGGTGAATGTCTCGTAAATCCTGAGCTGCCAACCCTAGTGGGGCAGAATCCACAAAGTGTTTATGCTAGTGTTATCCGCCCCATCAAATCAGAATAGTGGGGCATATTCCACTGCAAAATTTTAGGCAGTCCACTTTGCCACACCAGGGTGGCGGGCTTGGTGGGGCAAAGTGGAATTACTTGTTCTAAAAGGGGTATATTTTTAATAGGTGACGTAAAACATGAATTAACGGGTTCAAAACTTCCGTCTAATGGACAAGTTCTAGCAGTTTTATTATACAATATCCGTGAAGTGAATTTAACTGTCAATGAAAGCGCGAATCTCACTATTCGCGAGTGTATTATCTATTGGGAAAAGGCGCGTATTCCTACTAAATCTTTTCCTAATTGTGTTAAAAAACTTGTAAACTTATATCAAGTTTGGAGGGACTTGCAAAAAAATGTACAAAAGACACAAGACGTATTTAAGCAGCGCCGTCAAGACTTTATCAACAGTTTAGATAATTTGTTTGACATTGCACACGCCGATGCGCTTCAAATAATAAAAATAAATGAAGATAGGATCTTTTTACAGCGTCAAAGACAACCAGGCCGACCTGGTCACTTAGCAGGAGTGGATAAAAAATTGACTGATAGAGAGGAAAGCGCGCCTCAGGACTATCGAAGAAGAAAAACGACGTGCTCAATATTTGTCTGAGCCGACTCCTTCGACATCATCTTATGTGCCGTTACAAGACGACTCATCATCTGAATCTAATGAAAACTTAGACTTACAAGAGAACGTACCGACGCTTGTCGAGAACATGCAATCCAGCAAAACACCCCTGCGGAGAGATTTTATTACTCCAAAATTAGTAGCAGCGCTAGATAGGTGTCAATTGAGTATGAGAGATTCTGTGTTCATTCTTGAAGCAACTATTGAAGCACTTGTATATAATATTGATGAATTTCCGATAAGTAAGTCTTTCATACAAAGAATTCGCACAGAAAAACGGTCAGAACGCGCTGAAGCCATTAAAATTGATTTCCAAAATAAGATACCGTAAGTTGTGACTGTTCATTGGGACGGCAAGCTTTTGCCTGCTTTAAATGCTCGGTAATCAAAAGAAGAACGTCTTCCTACATTTATTTCTTATGAAAACAAAGAACAACTTATTACTGTACCAAGACTAGAAAGTTCTACAGAAAGTGAACAAGCACAGGCAGTATGGAACGCGATTGTAGACTGGAATTTAGAAGATAAAGTGCAATCTTATTGTTGTGATACTACTGCTTCAAATACAGGCCGTATAAATGGTGCCTGTGTGCTTCTTGAACAAAAACTTATTTTGCTTATTTTAAAAGCTTATTTTCGCTTGTCGACATCATGTGTATGAATTGGTCTTAAAATTGAAGACAGTTTTCTGCATGAATGTCCTACTTTGTGGTCAAATAATGCTTCGTTTCAAGAAACCAGAAAAAAGTTTCAGCACTGAGGGTAGTAAACGATGTAGCCGAAAGAGCGGTTAAGTTAATGCAAGACTTTCATGGATCAATCACTGTTGAGAAGGAACAAAAACAATTTTTATTACGTTGCGTACAAGAGCACCGCAAAATTTATCCTGACTCTAAAACACAAACGTTAAAAAGAAAATTTGAACAATATTAATATTTTTAATGTAAATGAATAAATAATATACTATTTGGGTGTATTGGAGTATTTATTAATTAAAAAAAATTAAGTTCTTAATTCCTCCTACAGTAAGTCAGTACAAATTTTCATGTCAAAAGTTTGGCATCAAGTCGGCACGGGTTATCGTTGTCCAATCGCAATAATATTTATTATTTGAGTCAATGAGGTCAATCCGAATAAAAACAGAGGGTATGCGTATTTGATTTCGCGAAAAAAAAATATCCCTTATGTCTTGGGACACCCTAATGTACAGCATACACGGCGAGATTGATGCCTTCGTCAAGCCATTAGCGTATGCTCTGCTGCTTGACAAGGAAAAGGGTACGTACAAAACACTGTTCCAGCTGCTAAAATACACAATTCCAGCCATGCATTTAGACTTTTTCACAAACGATTTTGAAGAAGCCGCCGTCAGAGGCTTCCTTGCTGTATTTCCGAATGCAAGTGTAAAGGGTGCTTCTTTCACTACAAAAAGGCGCTAAAAAAGAGGGGGAAGGAACTAGGCCTAAACGAGAATAGTATTCTCAGAAAGCACGTGGGTTTGTGCTCTATCCTTCCCCTTCTGCCACCCGATGCCCTGGATGATGTATGGCTGTATCTCATGAGCGAGAATCCAGACGAGGAAAACGTGACGAAAAGACACGGCCGGAACTGGTAGTGAGCTTTGCCCTCAAAAAATTTTTTCATGTACATTGAAGTCAATTGGTCATATTAAAGCTCACAGGTATGTTTTTAACATAGTTTAAGTTTTATGATCAGAGAAGAAGCGAGAGATACTGCAAATAGGTTTTTTTTTAAGTGCCTTAATATTTTGAATAGCAATGATTGTTACTTCCGAGTTTTATTGACAAAGCTAAACATTTAATACAATAATGTGGTATGGATATAAATTCCGTTTTTTCACTAGCCGTCGGTGTTCCATACATTTTCATAGAATTATGCATCAAGTCAGCTAGTGAAAAAAGAGCCAGAAATCAAAATAGGTACCAAGTAAAACTTATTGGTAATTATATTGATGTGTATACATATATATTGGTAAAAGTATCTGGCTAGACCTTTCAATCGTCGTCATAGGCTGGCCATAGGATATTTCTGGATATTTTGAATTCCTCATAGCGACTTGGCAAAAAACAATATATTATGTTAGCGGCCAAACCCGATTTCAGGCCAAACTAGTTTGTCCTAGGCCAAACTGGTTTATTAAGCCGGGGCACGCCGATTAAATGGGTTAGGTTAGGTTAGGTTAGAACTGTGACCAAAAGCGCGCGAGCCGAGCGAGCGAAGCGAGCGGCACCGCGGAAACGGCCGGCGAGCGTTACTTCCAAAGGCTGTTAACGAAATGGCTAATTAAGCTAGTTGGCTGCGACATATCACGCGTAGGATAAGTCTGTTTAGCCTACGACAAAATAGTTTGGCCTGAAATTGGGTTTGGCCGGTAACATATACAATTGGATAGACAATAAAACACTAAAATAGCACTTGAATTTTTATTTAAGTATTTAGTTAAGTAGGTAGGATTACATTTGCTTATAAAATGTATCTACTGGTTTTACAGACATTTTATGAAAATAATCATTGCAACAACAAAATATCTTCAAAAGCCAACAAAATGTTTTCAAGGAATGAGGCTGGTGCCGTTATATTTGCTTGATGCCTGGCCCAACCCAAATACCATAGATAACAACGTCATGACATGGCAGCAACACAGTCCAAGCAAGCAGTCCCTAAAAATACAATAGCTAGAAGTATTTGGAGCATGTTTTTAACTTGGCAGAAAATTCATTTGGTCAATCCTTCGTGCTTCAGCGGGATTATCAGCTGGTGGAGCTGGTGGTGGTGATCCATGTGCGATACTAGGATTAGGAACTGGTGGAAGTGGAGGTGGTTCGGGCAATCCAGATTCATTTTCCTCTAGTTCTTCCACCTGTCTGTGTGTATTCAGTACTAAGTGGCGCTTAACTCGCGTCAGCAGGGATGACATGCTTGCAGATTTGTCCTCCGATCCTGTTTAACAATGTTTCACATTTTTTATATAAAGTCTTGACTTTTATTAAAACTGGTAATTATTAGGGCGCAGTCTTACTCTGCTTATAGTTTGCGGCTGACTGTTTGTCTGAGTGCGACCTAAGCTATTTTCATGAAATGGCCACACTATGCACACAGGCAAATAATTGGCGGACTATTTGCCAAGTGAGACTGCACCCTTACTCATTACGTAAAATGAATTTTCTTCATCATGGGAACAACACAATAAGAATTTACAGCAGCCAAGGTAAGATAGTAGACAAAAAATATAAGTTCAACAACACACACTAACCTGATTGTGGGTATTCCATGAGAAGAAAATATCGATTAATGGACTATTTTCTTCAAGGGTGTGGTATCGCACTGAGTAACGCCTCCCCATTACAGACTGTCTACAACCAATACACACCATTGGGTGCCCAGTACTCTGATATATGTACCTTCTTCATTGCGTTGGTTGAGCAATACATAACAAGCATTGCAAATCAATCCATATAATCAATAGCACAGCAGAATATTAACAGAAGAAGCGTAAACGAAATTCCGATAAACGATAGCATAGGGTCAAGTTAAAATATACAACAGAGGAGCTAAAACACGACACTGAACACAGTAATACGTGATAGATAAGATCAACGCAAGACTGCACAGAGCACAGGGCATTGAGTGACAGATGACAGACAGTAGAGGTGAGACGAATAGGATAATGGTATAGGTTTTTGGCTGGACATGTAAATACTCATTCCGAGCGCACCAAAAAACGCGTCTCGAGTATTTAGATAAGCGTATGGCGTTTGACACGTAGTAGACCGTATCCGCATCTATGTAGTTGCAAGTTTTGCGACCCACAAGCTCAGTCAGTTCCGGTAACATTGGGAGACGTTCGGTTCGGCACTCGAAGTTTGCGAGTCGATTTATTTATTTTGCATTTCTAAACCTAATATCCATAGGTACCAACAGAAAACAAAATCTCTGTTTCTATTAATATCATGTTTATAAAATACGTTGTCAGTCCTAAGCTTGTTGGAAAAGTATGAAGGCAAGTTTTCAATAAGATTTAATTTTAAGTGAATATTTTAAAATGTAGAAAAGATACGAACACCAACACGTAGTACACACGTTAATAATCCATAAACCGAAAAATACTCTACTCCGATTACTCGATCTCGATGTTATGAAGACTCGGTAGCTATGGAAACAAATAGCCTAAATACTCGTGAACCTAGTTTTTGGAATAAGTATTTAGGGGGACGCATACTTCTAAGACTCAGTATGCGTTTTACCTAGTACGTCTCACCTCTACGCGCGTACACATTTGAAACGTCAAAATAAATGGGACGTTTGAGAAATCAATATAATAACCACACAAAATCAAATAACACACATATTTTTTTGGTACTTTTTCTCGCCTGATCTAGAGAAATGTAGTTGTTGCAATTTATTTTAGTATATTTAAGAAGTAATTTTCATACATTAATAATTACTGTACATTTATTTATTCTGAATTGATTTTGAGGGCAGAATCCGGCCATGTCTTTTAACGACTATATGATCGCACAGTGGATCGGACACAAATTATGGTTGGATAAATGGTCTTGTTACGGGATGACTAACAAGACTAACAACTATCCGGAAACGCATTATGCAACGCTGAGCAGAACCATTAACAAAATCAGTCGCATAAACATAGCACAAATTTTGGCTTTTTGTAAATACAATTGCGAATACTATACCTAAATGCCTCCAGAGCTTCCTGCCCTTGAACACCAAAATCTCCCTTGCTCAAACTCTCATACAGCCCATCATTGACTACGCTGATGCCTGTTATTTGGATGCCACCGAGGAGCTTTTAAATAAACTTGAGCGTTTGCAAAATATCTGCATTCGTTTTGTTTTTAACCTTAAAAAATACGATCACGTTTCTAACTTTCGCAAGATCCTCAAGTGGCTCCCTATTCGACTACGCAGAAACTCTCGGATATTGTGTTTGCTATTTAACATTTTTCACAACCCTAAAACCCCATCCTATCTGCGGGATCGCTTCTCCTACGCCCGTCCTTTTGATGCGCCTTGCAGGTCGCATCTTAGAAATCTCCTCAAGTCCCCTCCCCACTCAACCGACTTCTACTCCTATTCCTTCACCGTGCACGCGGTCCGGTTATGGAATTCACTTCCGCCTGACATTAGGGACTGCCAAACTGTAGCAGTATTCAAAAGAAGAGTGAAAGAACACTATCTCTCAACTTTGTCATAATTGCTTATGTATTTATTAATTAAATTACATTATAATTATATATATTTTAGTGATATTTATTTTAGAAGTATGTATATTCTCATATTATCTATACTAATATTATAAAGAGGTAAAATTTGTTTGTAAGTTTGTATGTAGGGGGTAATCTCCGGAACGAATGGTCCAATTCTAAGATTTTTTTCACTGGTTGGAAGCTGCATTATTTGGGAGTGCTATCTATACTAATATTATAAAGAGGTAAAATTTGTTTGTAAGTTTGTATGTAGGGGGTAATCTCCGGAACGAATGGTTCAATTCTAAAATTTTTTTCACTGGTTGGAAGCTGCATTATTTGGGAGTGCTATAGGCTATAAATTATATTTATATGTTGTATATTAGCCGAGCTATCACAATGTATGTCTAACCAGGCGGAAGAAAACAGAGTTATTTGCATGCGCTGCCTAAACAGTTGTATATAATTAAAAATAATGTAAGGCAACTTTGTCCGCCCTAAATAGTTCTACAAAAAAGTCCGCGATACCATACTTCTATCTTTTATATTTTAGCAGATATAGTAGCTTTTATGTATTCAAAAAGTTTACTTACTTTTGGATGATTTTTTGAACAACCAAATATTAATCCTTATCTAAAAAATATATTTTATAATCACAAAGATATCATAGAGATAAGATTTGCCCTTTATAGTATGTCAATTGGTTAAATAGTTTCGAAGATAACACGCGATAAGGAATCTAGCTCCGAGCGTTCGCAGCGACTCGCTAGCCAAGTATGAGAACATCTCAGGGCCGTGCTCGGGAGTCTATCACTGAACGTGCACAGCGTTTCCCTGATTTAGGGCAGCATGTATCTGCAACCGAGGATAGAGTCACTAACTCCGAGCGTTCGCAGCGACTCGCTAGCCAAAGTGTGAGCATCTCAGGGCCGTGCTCGGGAGTCTAGCGCTGAACGTGCGCTGCCTCCCCCTGTTTTAATGCAGCATGTCTCTGCAAATGTTGGTAAAACCGTACAACATCAATGAATTAGCTACATTTGTAAAACAAATTTTCTGAAGTTAGTCACAGATCAAAAACAGGCTTTTGATGCATTATTGACAGCGTAACGAACAATTAAGAGAAAAAATAAAATTTGGACGGCCCAGGTTAAGGTAAAATGGAGTGGTAATATTCTTTGAGCTTGTGTTTTACGTTTTTCCTGTTCATTGAGTCGCGAATGTCTATAGGTATTGTGAATACCTACTTAGTAGAAATTATGCATGCATAGTAACGTGTGTGAATTAAAATGATTATTTAGTTATCTAACATAAATACTTTTATACAGGGTGTTTGGCGCATGGACCGACCCAATTTTTTCAGGGATTCGGGAGGTCATTAGCTAGATTCTACCCATACACCTTTTGTCCCAAATGTCACGGTTGGTTACATATGATTTTTTTTAAATGAAAAACATGCCCAAAATGTTTCCTTTAATTCGAAATAACTTCTTTGTTTGTGGGTGTAGTGGCACAAAAAAAAATATGTTGCATTCTCCAGTATTTTAAATCTAAAAACATCTTTTTTTTATTACAACTGGTTTCAAGAAAATTCCTTACAAGCTTCCAAAGTTAATTTTTTTATGTAATGAATGAAATTTTAGTATAGTATAGTATATTTATTTCCGAGTATATGGTAAATTATGATCTTAACTATTACTAAAAAGCTTCACATATACTACCGTTGCCGGTGTAGAAATATTTAAATTAAAGTACAATTCCCATTTAGTTTGAAATGACTATGGGTAACTATTATTTTTTAATACAATGTCAAATTTTATTAATTAGAAACAAAAACTTAAATATATTTATGAATGAAATGTCAAATGCCTTAAATTTAAAAAGTCAATCCACGCTAAGTACCTACTGATTACATGTAATGTCAAAATTTATAATTAAAAAAATCGTGAACTGAATAAAAACAGTTGTCTAAAAGCCAGGCAAATATTGCTTTCTTGAATTTATTAGTAGGCAGCACTCTGATGCGAGAAGGTAAATTGTTGAAAATTTTGATTGCCATACAATTGGAATTCCTGCTATACAAATGCAGTCTCTGGCTAGGTGCAAGTAATTTATTTGGGCTTCTACTGTTGACTCTTTTAGAAATGTGTTCATACAATGGGAACATGTGCGAATACCTTTTTATAAATACACAAATTTCAAAAATGTAAAGACAAGGAAGTGGAAGAATTTTTAGTGCTTTAAATAATGGCTTACAATGATCTAAATATTCTGCCCCATACACAGCTCTGATAAATTTTTTTTGTGCAATAAATGCTTTGTTCACGTCCACTGAATTACCCCATATCACGAGGCCGTAACGCAGTACAGATGAAACATAGCCATGATATGCATTGAGGGCTGCTTCTTTACTTGCTATTCGTCTCAGTTTTCGAAGAGCAAAAACAAATTTGTCAAGTCGAGTACAGACTTTTTTGACATGTTCTTTCCAATTCAATTTTTCATCAATGACTATTCCCAAGAACAAGGTTGATGGTACTGGTTTCAAAATTGAATGATTGTAATGTATTTGAGGTGGTTTTACTAAAGTGTTGTATGTTTGAAATTGTACTAACTTTGTTTTTTCAATGTTTACACGTAAATTATTATATTCCAGCCAATTCATTGCTTTTAGTATTTCATTGTTAGTGTCAGTTTGTAGGTCATTCCTATTCGAAGATTTTATTGTCAGAGTAGTGTCGTCAGCAAATAGTGTACAATTATGTTTTAAGCTCTTGCAAAGGTCATTAATATATATTATAAATAATGGAGGCCCTAATACGCTTCCCTGAGGAACACCACAACTATATATTTGTAATTCTGAACTGTATGTTTTTTTTGTGTTATTGTCAATTTTTGATACAACTGTCCTTTGCTGGCGTTTCGATAAATAACTTTTGAGCCAGTTATGCGCCTTGCCTCTTATGCCGTATTTTTCCATTTTGCAAAGCAAGCGAGTATGTGGGACAAAATCGAATGCTTTGCTCATATCTAAAAATACTGATAATACAGACATTTTGTTATTGAGGGCTTCAGATATCAGTTTGACCAAAGTAAAACAAGCAAGTGAAGTCGAACTATTCTTCCTAAAACCAAATTGGTTCTCAGTAAGTATGTTGTTTTTATTTAAAAAGCTGATAATTTTTCCGTACATTGCCTTTTCAAAAATCTTTGATATGATAGGTATCAAAGTAATGGGTCTATAATTGGACATATCCATGCGGTTACCTTTTTTGTATAGCGGTTTAACTATGGATTGTTTTAATCTAGTAGGAAATGTTCCTGTCTCAAATGACAGATTAATTATGTAACTTAGTGGTGCTGCTATGCTTTTACTGCTTAATTTATTATATTTGTGGTAATTTCATTGTATCCAGTAGCATTAGTATTGTTTAAAGAATGAATAATTTTTATAATGTCTTGTTCATTAACTGGAGTCAAAAAGATACTGTCAGTGTTAGTGGTAATGTCAATATTACTCACGTTATTATTATTGCTAAAGTTAAACTTTTGAGTCATTTCTATAAAATAGTTATTGAATTGATTGCATATGTCATAAGGATCCTTAATTATTTTATCATTTATTATTAACTCTTTGATGTCATTTTTATAATTATCGTCATTATTTATATTATTTTTTATAACAGACCATGTCGCTTTACATTTATTTTTAGAATTACTTATATATTTTTTGTTATTTAATAGTTGTGATTTTGATATACATGTTTTTAAAATTCTTGAATAGGTCAGGTATCTTCTTTTAAGGTACTTTTTGCTTAGGGCATCCTGTTGGTAATTATAATATAAAGTTCTCTTTTTTATGCACGATATTTTTATGCCTTTACTAATCCATTTATTTTTTATTGGTTTATTATATTTTTTTATTGTTATTTCGGGGAAACATAGTTTGAAGAACAGAATGTATAGGTCATGAAATATGTTAAATGCATTGTTGCAATCTGTTTCTTCATATATTTCATTAAAACTTAAAGCCGAAATACAATCAAATCTCTTTTCACCTCATAAAAGAATATAGTTTTCTTCGGCATGTTACCAACAATAGGAAGAAAGAACGTTAAAGACTGCCCCGTATCATGATCTGACAGGGCTAGGTTATGTAAACTGCTTTTAGTGTCTATGGTCGAGATATTACTGGCTATTTGATCTATGCAGCTTTTTTTCCTGGTAGGCATTTTAATATGCGTCAATAAGTTAAAATTGTTTAGGATTGATATTAATTCTCTTGTTTGTTTGGTGTCTTTTAGCACATCAATATTCCAGTCTCCGCATATTACTATACGATTCCTACTTTTATGAGTTAATTTGTGTAACAAACTTTCCATTTTTTTGAAAAATATCCCTGGATCTGAATACGGGATTCTATAAACACACACTATTAATAGGTTATGACTCGGAACTTCTATGCCGCAGCATTCAAAATAATAATCGCTAGACATTTCATTTGTTATTTGTAACGGTCTAAAAGTTAAATCTTTTTTCACCAATATGCATGTACCGCCCCGTTTTTTATTGGATCTGGAGTAATCCGCAGCTACGAGTAACTTATAGTTTGTAAGTCTAAGATTACATTCATGACCGGATTGTATAAAAGTTTCGCTAAGACATATAAAGTCTATAACACCTATTTCTTTTGTCAAATCAGTAACTGTTATTTCAAAGAAATCTAATTTATTCAGTATTCCGGCTATATTCTGATGAAATAATGTAAATTGTTGTTTATCATTGCTGACATTGTGGATCGACGGTGGGGCGAAAAAACTTATCTTTCAGATGAGCATTACTCTTCAGCGATATTGCTGAACTTTCGTGATCATAATCCAATGGGTAATTTTTAATGTCAACTAATATGCGACTAAAAATACTTCCAAAAATACATTTTATGCCTAGTTTATTAAGTTTGCCTGTTTTATATGAGAACATTTCCAAGGAGAGGTCACAATTCGTGTCAAAAAAATATGAAATCAAAAAATCAAAATCAAAATCAAATCAAAATCAAAATATTTTATTTCACATAAGCCTGCATGGGCACTTATGAAACGTCAGAAGCTAGGTGCACGGTTCCAATTTGTCGTTTCCTATGGAGAAGAGCCGGCAAGAAACTCCACGGTTACTCTTTTAAAAATAATTGGCTTTTACAATGTTTTCAAATTACAGTGATAATAGGTATGGGAGGACAGTGCAGGCCAGTCAATAAGTACCAGGTACTTAGAGGAATGAAAATACAGAATAGAAAAACGTCTACAAATCTAGTCTCTAAGGCCTACAACGTTCTCTCATTCACAATATGTAAAAGAATCTACCTATATAAAATGAATCTATTTGAACCAAGTGACATGATTTCGATGACAATCACTGAAAATAAATAGTAGGTAGTAAAATTGATGCATAATGTCAAATAATGACGAGAATATGTCAGACATTGTAAAAAAAATTAATAATAATAAAAAGAATAAAAATTAACATTGCAATTTGGGAGCAGTTAATAGACTTTCACACGGTTTTGCTGTTAATGAGGTACCAGGGAAGCCACATGTGCAGAAGGAATTAATGCCAAACTTCCCTGTCTTCAACGTAGTCTTTTATCTTATAATATGCTTTTTTGATAAGGACACGTTTGATGTGAGTTTTAAACTTTCCATCGCTAAGTTCTGTAACCGACTTTGGCAACTTGTTATAGAAGCGGATACTGTTTATTAGAAATGACTTGCTAGTTTTAGTTAATCTAAATTTTGGAATCACAATTTCATCTTTACTACGTGTATTTAGATTATGGAAATCGCATCTTTTTTTGAAAAGACCTAAGTTTTTGCGAACATACAAGATATTTTCTAGAATATAAAGAGAAGGCAGAGTAAGTATATCAATTTCGTTGAATTTGTTTCTAAGAGACTCGCGAGGCCCCATTTTATAGATTGCGCGGATTGCCCTCTTTTGTAAAATAAAAATTGAATCTACGTCCGCTGCCGATCCCCACAGCAGAACGCCATAAGACATAATACTGTGAAAATAAGCAAAGTATACTAACCTAGCTGTGGCTACATCAGTCAACTGCCTTATTTTTCTTACTGCGTAAGCAGCTGAGCTTAATCTGCTTGAAAGCGCTCTAATGTGGGCACCCCATTGCAATTTTGAATCTAAAGTAATTCCCAAAAATACAGTTTCCGAAATAGCATCTAGTTTCTTGCCATCAAGTTTTAAATTTAGACCTACTTGGGGTACATTTGGTAGCGAGAACTTAAGACATTTAGTTTTGTTCGCATTGAGTAAAAGATTATTAGCAGCAAACCATTTCGATAGAACAGCTAGGCTTTCGTTGACATGTAAGACATCCGTATCTTTTCTATCTATTCTAAAAATAAGAGAAGTGTCATCAGCGAATAAAATTATATCCGAGAAGTTAGCCATCAGATAGGGAAGGTCATTAATATAAACTAGAAATAAAAAAGGACCAAGAATTGAACCTTGAGGCACGCCCATCCTAACTAGAGACCCCGAGGATGTCGCCCCGTTAACGTTTACTTTTTGCTGCCTGTTTGATAAGTAGGAAAGTACAAGATCAGCAGCTTGTCCACGAATTCCGTAGTGGTGTAATTTACAGATCAGTGTATTGTGGTCAACGCAGTCAAACGCTTTTGAGAGGTCACAGCATGCATAATTGTAATTTTGTATGTCCATGTAAAGCAAATTATTAAACAATTCTACTCTATAATTATGAATAAGAGCTCCCCTTACATATGACGGAGAGCATACAATCACATTAGTATGAGTTATTTGTTCCAAGGATTCTCTAATTAGCCTAACAAGTTTGATGGAGTCTACATTATCTTTAAAGTCCTTTTCACCAATCGTTACTAAACAATAGTCGTCCATATTAAAGTCCTGAACCTTTTCCGTAACATTTTTAAGTATATCGTTAATTCTACTATTAGGTGACACATAATGGCAATACTGAAATTGTTCGCTAAAAGTATCTTCTATAATTAACACCGGCCGATTGTAGTTGCAGTTACTAAGAACACAAAGTTTTCGTTTTCTTTGCTCTTCTTTTATTACGTAATGTCCTCGTTGGTTCTCCCTTTGTGTAATTTCTGCTTCGTTTCTAATTGTAATTGGTCCCTTGGAAATTTTTGTCGTTTCAATTATTTTGTCCTCTTTTGGTTCCTCATCATAAGATGTAGAAACTTTTGTTTTTTTAGTCTTTACTGGACTGTCATTTTTATTTAATAGATCCTCATTTATTCTCTTAAGATTCTTGTTTTCTAGGGCAAGTGATTCGATTTCACGATGAGCATTGTTTAGATCGATTACCAGTTTATCGATTCTTTCTTGTAATTTTAGTACGTGTTGTTCATCGTTGTTATCAGACAAACTGTTTGATTCGTCAAGAGTCTCATTCAATATTCCACTACTATTGGAGTCAGATTTCGTCCGCGTACGACGGAACGTAATATTGTCCAGGAAGTTCATATTAAGAAATTTTGTGGGGTTTATTGACTGTTTTATAAAAAATTATGGTCGTTGTAATGTGCTTCAAGATAATGCTTAAGATGTTTTAAGATGTAACTGGAACGTGCAGACATATGCTTAGGATAACGTTAAGCACAGTGTTTGGAAATGGAACGCGCTCACTTTTTTCGTGTGAGGGTGGGTGGTTACTGTTTTGAAAATTGAACTATCACTTTTATGTTTTAGCGGTTTTAACACTATTTTTGCAATTATTTCCACTGTTTATTGAGTTTTAAGTTCATAATAGTCTTACTTACATAATGCAATGTCGTTCTTGTAGGATTTTGAGTTATTATATTGCTTAAAGCAAGTCCTTTAGAAAATCACTGAGACACGCACTTATCAATGTTTTTAAGTATTACTTAGTAAGTATTACGCTTTGCAAACGATAACACTGAACTATTAGATATTTATAATGTTAATTATGTAGTTATATTTATGAATAACTTCCCATTTATATTTAATTTTAGTGTTTTAGCAAAAACTGGCAAGAAATCGAACTGTTTACTTTGCGATCACAGCGGCAATTTTTACAACTTCTAAATTAATTATAAAAAAAACTAAAAGCCATTTTGAACTTAGCTTTATTTTAAAAAGTTCTTTAGTTGATACCCTTTCTAACGGTATGCTACATGTCATAGAAATTTTGTTTCTTCATTCAATTTTGCATTTATTTTAAAGGTTTTTTTTTGTATTAAATATGTGAATAATCGACAATTTTAAAATATAAAACACATGTTGAAACAATTTTGTTTATGTAATGTATACGGTCTACGGTGCTAAAGCCTTTACGGAATCCGGCTTGTTCGGGAGGCTGGAAGTCATCAAGCTTGCGCGCGAGATGGTTCGTGATGACTCTCGAAAACAGCTTGTAGACATGGCTCAGAAGTGAGATGAGCATATAAGAAGACATAAGAAGGGTATATACCTTTCTTAAAGAAAAGTGCCACCACACCTCTGTTTCATGCCTGTGGCGTTTTGCCCTCGAGTATGATGGAATCAAACATCTTCTGGAGGGCCTTAAGAACGGGTTTTCCGCCGGCCCTCAGGAGTTCGGCCGTAATTCCGTGATCACCCGGCGCCTGGTTGTTTTTAAGCTGCTTCAGAGCCATCCTAATCTCGTACAAGCTAACGTCCGGGATGTCTTTGGTGTAGTGTCGGATCAATCTGACTCTTGGGTCGTTTGCCAGATTCGTAACGAGGTTGCTTATTCAGTTACATTTGGTTAATTCAAACTTGGCGCTTCACGCTTTGCTTCGATCGTTTCGAATTTGGCGTGATTCACTACCGAAACTCTTCGAGAAGACAAAAACACGTGTATGAAAAACTTCACTCATGACTGTTTTTTAAACTGTGTACTTACTTAGTAGGTACCTATATTCATGTATTTTTGTCTGAACATAACATATTTGGTTTTCCGAAAAAAAAAAAATGTTTTTCCGTAATAAATATCGGTTATCGTTTGGTGATCTGGCAAGAACTAGGGGGGTACACTTATCGATCGCGGCGCCTTGGGGAGATTGCCTAGTGGAAAAGACGAGCCTGGACATCGGTGCGTAGGTAATCTGTAAACAGCCCTTACAGGTTGCCTAGCAACAGATTTCTAACAATGTCAACATTGTTTGAAATCTGTCATCTGGAGCCGAACTTGTGTGGGTAAAAAACCAGTTGCCCATTGTAAATATCGGAACGCAACCGCCTACTGATAAATTAACGGTAAAACGAGCGAATGTGGACAGTAATGCAAAATCAGCGGTAAAATAACCGAAAAACGGTCGACGGTTTCAGTTTGTGTCCATCAACAATTTGAAACCGTCGACCGTTTGTCACCAGTTTGGCGCGTCATTACAACCCAAAAATATCATAGACTAGACGGGAAATCAGTCCTATATTACGCCATGAATGATGGCCTATGTTGCTGTTTGGTAGGTTTTCGTTAAATTGTGTAAAATCTATTCTAAACTTCAATACAATAAATTAAATAATATAATTAATTAATCATATTATATAAAAAAATAATTATATAATCATTATCTTACAATAATTATTATTGTAAGATAATGATTACTATTGAGCGATGGTGGTGACGGAATACCCCTCCGTGCCTCGGAAAGCACGTTAAGCCGTTGGTCCCGGTCCCGGCTGTCATTTGTGGATCTTTGATAGTCGTTACGGGTCGTCAGAAGCCCGAAAGTCTGACAACCAGTCATACCAAGGTGTATCGTGTTGCCCAATTACTAAGTTATGGAGGTCAGATAGGCAGTCGCTACATGTAAAATACTGGTATTCAGTTGCATCCGGTTAGATTAGAAGCCGATCCCACCGTAATTGGAAAAAGGCAGGCAGATGATGATGGTAGTGACGGAATAAGAAAATAAAATAAATAAATAAATATTTTCTGATGTCAGACATCCTAGACTGGAAATAAAAAGAATACTTCATTAACTACATTTGGTTATCATAAATACAAAGATACATGGACAAGGTGGAATTATCCGGTACAAGACTTAATGTCTGTGGATTTGTATCGATATGTGTTGTTTCAATGCCTTGAACAAAAAATTATATCCCATCACTAAAAAAATATTTAACGTAATATTTAACCGTTCGGACACTGAAATCAGTATCGATAAACTGATCTACTGAACGGCACGTTACGAAATTTTGTTTCAGTGCCCTTAGTGGAAGTGCTCATGTGCCGTTCAAGCACGTGCCATTCAAATCTGTGCCCTTAGTGGAATACATCGCAACCCTAGCGCGTCATTTGCTTGTCAAAACACACGCACACATTTAAACAAATGTCAAATTTTCTTTGGATTTTATGATCGGTTTTCTCAGTAAATAATGTAAGTTATTTCCTAAAAAGCTCGATCGCGCCGACATTTAATTATAGAAAAGTGATAAAATGATTCGTTTTCAATAAAGAGTGGTTTACGTTTAGCGTATAATCCTAAAGAAAAATGTATGGACGGCGTATCGGAACATTCTCCTTAAAGGGTTTTGGTTCTACCGTGCATGTGTATAATAAAACCACCAAAACAAAATTTTACGAAAAGTAATAGAATGGTATTCTGGTAGGGTATGTACTAAATGGCTATAGTATGGAACATAAAAAGTGAAAAATTTGAAACAGTTAGGGATGTGATAGTAGATGAAGTAAGTTTCCTGCAGTCAGAGGCCTGCGCTATTTAAAACCGCATTTTTAATTGGATTTTAAAGGAAGAAATTTACATGAAAGTTCCAGAGGTTTAGTAAACAAGATTATGTTTGTAAACTAAATAAAGCTTTATATGGGCTAAAGCAAGCTGCTTGATGTTGGTTCGAATTATTTTATCAATGTTTCTAAAGAAAAGGGGTTTGTAAATTCTTGACAGCCCAAAGATTTACCTTATGCGTAAATTTAAAATGGTAGATTTAAATGAGATCAAATTATTTCTTGGCATTAGAGTTACTGGACATGAAAATAAAGTAACTTTCGATCAGAGTGTGTATATAAAGACAATATTAGACAACGATTACGTCGAGATCAATTGATAAGGAAGCTCCAAAACATGTAGTACTTCATGCTAGCGATGGAAACATTTTTGACAGAGGCTTGGAGAACGACGGAAAGGGACTCGGTCCGCAATTATTACTGTTCGTCCTAACAGGACGAACAAAAATAGGCACATCTGCTCATATAATAAGCTTTAAAAAGACGTATCGCTGAATTTGATACAGTCTTGAAACATTCTAGGGACGGAGCCCATACAAACGCGCCCATTCTCAATTTATGAAAATGGGCTTTATTTCCTTGGATCAAGAGAAGTATGTAGATCAATATGACAAATTGTAAAGTTGTTGATATATTGAAAGTAATTTAAATTGGAGAAAAGTACAGATGTTTATTAATCATACTCATATCAACAATTGATAGCATCTTATTTTCTTTATATTTTCAGAAACAGGATTTTCTGCACTGTCGTATTTAGTGTTAGACATATTTTAACAACATCAGTAATGAGAATTTTAATTTGTTCAAAACATTCACATTATTTTATAAATAAAATGCAACGTACGTAAAACATTTTAACATTTACATCGATATTTTCAAAGCAACGTAAGTTAAAGGGTTTTGATGAAATGGCTTGTGACACTGACAAGTCATTTAATACTTTTGATAATGCGTAATTGTGGCCTCCTAAAACCAGAACAATCGTTTAGTATAATCTTTAACGCTGGTAAACCTTGTGAAAGAAGAAACTTAGCTGCAATTAATGCTGAAGAGTCATCTGTAATAATTTCATGTGGTGCACTTCTTACTTCAACTAACCATTTTTTTTACCAAGCCGTAGTTGAGTCTTTATTGTGGGAATCAGTAATCATTTGAAAAATAGGTGTAGATTTAATCGAATCTGAGGCTATCATGCCAATATAAACAAATAATATAATCGTTTCGTCAGTATAGATCCATCTGAAAGCATTATAGCCCGAAAAAAAGACCCCGTTTGCATCTACAGTAATGGTTAGAGATGTTGTATTACCATCAAATTTTAGTTATCCTATTATCGAATATATGCTTTACAAATAATATGGTATCATACCTTTTACTGGGTAATAGTCAAATAATAGTATAATAGTGAGAGTTTTCTGTTCTTAAAATACGCAATATTCAACCGTTATTGGATTATATGTTTACCTGAATAATCGCGCATATTATTGATATAAATACTCGTATAATCATAATAAAACATGGGGTGATTAAATTTGCCTTCATACTTTAACAGGCTTAGGACTGTCAACAAAAGAGTTGGCGTGTTTACAAAGTTAATCACCATGTTTACAATGAGTCCTAATTTATATTTACATGACTTAAACATTTTTATAATTTTTTTGATGTCTTTGGTATGTATTTTATATTTTTTTAAATTTATTTATGTTTTTTTTTTAATTTACATTTAAATATTTTTATTTGTTTATATACAACCTTATTCTTATTTTATGTACAAGACTAAGACTTCAGTTCTTTTCTTATTAACATTCAAGAACATCAACTGCTTCGCTTTCTCAGTTCTCAGGTCTTGTTCGGCTATCTGATATTATGTTTCCAGACTTGGAAAATATGTGCTCACAGGGTACTGAAGTGCTCATTGCGCAACTTTTCAGCCGATATACCAGGGCCAAGTTTGGATAAATGTATTGGTGATTCTGCCACCATCTTGAAGGGTTGTTTAAGTTTCCATGTTCATCTTTAATCGGCAATAATTGACCTTCAAGGTAACGCTGGTCTTTAAACATTGCCGAAGCCAGAGGAGTTGGTGTAGGCTAGATGGGTCCCAAAATTTCATTTAGATTACCCCATATTGATAATGCCTCATTGTTTTTCTCTTGCTGATGGTACTATTGCTATTATCGGATGGTGTAGCAGACGCAGCCGACATGCTGACCATTGCATTTTTTTTTATTTCAATGGTGACGAGTTCTATAACTCTTTTTTTCGCTTTTTCAACTGCGACTTTATCTTGAAAACAGTGAGTTTTATATCGTGGGTCTAGCAAAGTGCGCGTAGAGTACGTTGCGCTGAACTCAATCTGGCCTAATCTAGTTTTAAGCTGGTCTACTATGATCCCGGCAGATTTGCAATTTCCGAGTGTATGTTATGAGGAATCTTGTTTTCGTATACATTACGCAACACCCTGTTGTACACGATGACGACGCTTCCAGTGACGTAGTTTTCTCCACTTATCTGCTGTGTTACTTCTTGTAGCACCTTTAAAATAGTGCACAGATCTTTGCACATGACCCATTGTTCGCTAGATGGCATAGGTAAGACCCTATCTAGCAAACCGGCGGTACTCTTCAATGCATCTTCGAGCTCCAAAAATCTTTCTAACATGAAATAGACCGAATTCCACCGCGTTGGCACTGCTTGTACAGGGTGTCTGGTGGCAGATTTAGGTTTTCAAAATAAAATAAAATAAATACCTTTATACGTATAGTTTTAATAAAAGTGTTAAAATACAGAGTCATAATACGGATTTTATTTTTTAAATATGATGTCATCCAAATGTCTTCCATCTTGTTGCACACACTGTTCAAAACGGAGCCTCGTATTCCGCGCCACACGCTGCAGTAAACTCGGTTCAATTGCGCCGATTTCTCGCCGAATATTTTCTTTTAAGTCCACAACAGTTCGCGGATTGTTGGTGTAGACTCGCGCTTTGAGGTAGCCCCACAAAAAAAAATCCATTGGGGTTAGTTTGGGGGACCTTGGTGGCCACGGGATGTCCCCAAAGCGACTAAACAGTTTTTCAGGGAAATTTTCGCGCAACAAATCCATTGAAGCTCTGGCCGTGTGTGCAGTCGCACCATCCTGTTGAAACCACGTGTGTGATGAGAACGATGGATGAGCTCGCAGGCTCGGAAAAAGAAATTCGAAATCATGTGTCGATAATTCTCACCACTGACATTAGTCGCGTGGCCCCGTGCATTTTCAAAAAAAAATGGCCCAATTATCCCACTCGCGGATAAAGCGCACCAAACAGTTACCCTTGGGCAATGTAATGGTTTTTGGTGTTTCAATCGAGGATTGCGAGTTCTTGGAGCCCAGTAACGACAGTTTTGCTTGTTAACGTGGCCGTTTAGAAGGAAAAGAGCCTCGTCACTCCAAAAAATTGAATTCGCAGTGCGAAAACGCTCCAACATGGTTTCACAAAAAAATTTGCGTGACACAAAGTCATTTTCTTTTAATTCTTGAATGATTTGAATTTTAAAAGGATGGAACTTCATGTCCTTTTTCAAAATTTCATGAACAATCGCTCTTGGAAGTCCCAGTGAAGCTGCCCTTTTCCGTATTGAAAGTCGTGCATTTTCACGTAAACTCCGTTCCACCAGTGCTATGTTTTCCGGGGTCCTTGACGATCGACTAGGCCCTGGCCGTGGTGTGTTCATAGCCGAAGCAGTTGCGCGGAACCTCTCCACCCACGAACGAATTAAATTCACATCGCTTATCCGTCGAATATTGAAATGTGAACAAAACTGCCGGCGAGCGAGTACGTAAGAATCGTGGCTCTTGAAAAACGCTTCGATAGCGAATGCGCGATGCTCACCCGACCACTGCGACATCGTGACCCCACCCCCCCCGCACCGTTTATAACTTTTTGAAATATTCGATTTTTAAATTGTAAATACGATCATTTTGTTTGTTAAAATGTTGCTCAATTGTAAAGATTTTCTCATCCGTAAACAAAATTTTTCTGTGACTTCCCTTTGCGTACCGCTTCAGTAGTTGTTTCGATTTTACCACCCTATTCTTTTTTAAATTATCAGTTAAAAAATGACCAGTGCGTCTCTTAGGCTGCAAGTCTTAGGTCATCTTTTAAAATACGCGACATGGTTCTGGGTGCTATCTTCATCTCCCGAGATAAAATCTTTTGCTTTCGGACAGTATTTCTTCGAATTCTTTCCCTTACTGCTTTGACCACCTTTTTCGTCCGAACACTACGTGGACGGCCAGATCTTTTTCTGTCACAAACAGAGAAGGTCTCATTGTACCTATTAATAGCCCGGTACACAAACATTTGACTAATACTAAGCGTATGGAGAGTTTTAAAAATTGCATTTGGCTCCATACCAACTTTGTGTAATGCGATCACAGCGATTCGGTTCTCTTTATCACCCCACTCCATTTTAATATCGCAAAATATTGTACAATGTATTGGCGCCAAAATTAGAAAACTCAATGAACAATCGTATAAAAATGACAGATTCCAAATTCAAATGTAATATCTTTCTTATTTTTAACTGTAACAGTATTTATGGCCAGACTAAGTATATACAAGTTTTATAGCGATATTTCATTGTTTTGGCTCTATTTTAGGTTTTTTTTTTAAGTGCCGGGCATTGCGACCCGGCGCGGCCTAAACGGAATAATTATTAAATTTAGGCCGCGCCGGTCAAAATGCCGGTCAGCGTTCTTACGTACGCGTAATGTTCTATCGATGTTTCTCTAAACTGACATACGTCTGTTACGCCCGGCACCCACAGAACACATATACTCCTAGCGGAGAAGAACGCCAACTTCAAACAAAAAAGAAAAAACGGAAGTTGCTTCTAGCGACATCTAGATTACGCCCACAAAAAACTATCATGCACCGCGAAATTTAAAACGCCGCAATCCTACTTTCTTAATTTAAGTTTGGGCACTCTCGCTTGTAAGAAAACTCAAATCGCCACGTATTTCGAGTTTTCTTACAAGTGAGAGTGCCCAGAGTATTAGAAAAAATAGAAAATAAAACAACTATAATAAGATATTATGTTTTTATTTACTTTTCTATCAGATAGATAACATCTACATACAAACTGAGACATTTACTCTATTTTTGATTAGCTGAGAGTTACGTATGGTTAAATTGTAACTAAATAGCACATCACATGTTAACAATCAGGTGAAAAACCATCCTATCTAATATACATTTACACGGCAAACAGTCCAGGTCATAATATGGTACATATTATTCTATATAGATTATGATGTGTACAACACATTGTTTAGACAAATATTTATGTAACAAGAAAATTTTACTTTAACAAAGTGAAAACCGACTTCAATAGCCTAAAATTAACAAAATAACTTTCATAAAAACTTTACAGCTTCAGAAGTTGGTGTCTTCAATTCTTCAATGCACCTTAGCTTGGAATTGAAACGAGAAATTGAAGACACTGACTTCAGAAGCTGTTAAGTTAAGCATTTATAGTTGAATAAACAATTACAAAATTACATAGAGAAGTATGGAAGAAAAAGTCATGATGTGCCGACCCTAAATAAATTAAGATAAGGGCAGGAGAATGATAGCATGAGAATACAATTACATCAACCCAAGACGAACGAAAAGAAGAATCATAAAAATTGGTTCATTTGTTTTTGAGAAAATCGCCATACATACGGGTCGAATACAGAGCTTCCTTTTTCTTTTATCTCCTTAATCTCTATTTCTTAACAATAAATGAGATATCAACATTCATACACTAAAAATCAAATATTCAGCAGATTATAAACAGAAAACAGTGATTTTTTTATCATATGCAAAAACAGTCAAGGGTATAATATAGTAATATAAATAATAGTTTATGGTATGTATTTAACACATTGTTTGGACAAGTATCTATGTAACAAGAAAAATAACAACACATCAAAGGATATATAAGTACCTAAATTTAACATTGAGTACATTCCAGTGTATTTTTAGAAAACATGTTTTATAAAACGTTACATGTATAGAATATGCTTTTGTGTTTTTCTGTTCATTTGTTTTAATATCCCCTATTTCCTAACAATGAATGGGATAGGTATCAACATTTATTTATTAGTGTAAAACACAAAAACCTAATACTCAGCAGATTATAAACAGAAAACAAAAACAGTGTTTTTTATCATAATCGGAAGCAATAATGCTTTATGTTCACCAACAAAAATTCTATTTGTGAAGAATGATTTTCATCTTGCGATTGAGCGCAGCAGCTGATGCTCCTTGGGAAAAAGATCTGTTTTTAAGGATGCAAAAACGTTTGATATATATGATAAAAACACTGTTTGTAATATGTTCAATATTTGATTCTTTGTGTTCTACACATTCATTAAGGAAATCAAAGTTAATTTTTGATTTTATATTTTCTATAATTCTTTTTTTTTAAGAGTTTGTATGGCCATTTTCTTTTAAGATTTTGTTTATAACTGTTGCACAGCACTCAACGCAAGCTATCATTGGCTTTGTTACATAATTTAAACTTTTTTCAGTTCATTATACTCCCGGCACTCTACAAATAAATGTTGTGGTTCCATTGTCTGTGTCAAAAAAGTTTTGTGGCAGGCTTTGCATGTTTTTAATTTTTTTTACAATAAACCCACACACATAAGCACAGGCCTGAATTTCAGCATTATCTTCTTCAATATTTTCTTCCCTTAATTCAGGCATGTCCTCAATTACAAATTCAGTTTCTGTGCTTGTGCTTGTGGGCCGCGATTGTGAGACTGATAAAAAAGTATTAAAGTTATTAATAATTGTATTATTATCACTCTCGCAATTTCCCGATGTGCCTATGTTTGACAAATTGCTGAGAATAGCAGTTTTCAATCCTGCCACAAATTGGCCACACGTGGGGTTTGTATTGGAACCACAGTTGCCCCGAATGCATCCAAACAGATTTTCGATTGGGTCCTGCTGTAGCCTTCTGGTAGCCAGGGTGGTAATATTACCCGCCTACAAATTTTTCCGTAATCATAAAAACGCATTTAACGTTTTTAACCATCCATCTTGTGATGGCGGCCTCCGAGGACTCTCAATGAATTTCATTGTTTGAAAAAAAACTTTCATTTTTTCGAAGAATTCGGTGTGTGGGCTCGTCAAGGACCAATTAGTGGAATGAGGTTTTCCTCGCCTTAAGTCTGGGCTGTCAGCGTTCATTAAGTCAAATAACTTGTCCATATCTGTCACCAGACTGGCTGTCACAGTAGCTTCAGTACTAATTGAACCTGAAATTGAAACATTTTGTTGTGGTTAAAAAAAAAATACTAATGGGGTGTGACGTTAGAAAACGTTGCTACTAGCTTTCCATCAATTGTAGAATTTGTATATTACTACTGGAATGACCTATACGCCTATAATAGAATTAATATATAACTAACTTCAAAAAAAAAGGTTGTTATCAATTCGACACAATACAATGTATGTAATTGTAAGTGTGATGGCCTGGCTTATTGATACCAGCTATGGGTGTGAAAGGGAAAACATCTCAAAATCTAGTGCAATATTTACAACAAAACCACACTACTTATTACAAATATTCCATTTTTTACATAAAACTAAAAATTCTGAAAAAAAAGTAATAAAAAAAATTAAATCAACTTCTATGAAATAACTTTAATCTCGGGAGTCCGTAAAACTAAGCCTAACAGACAGACTTCCAAAACTAATGTTATTTCATAATTTAAAGTTAATTTCTTTTTGAAGTCGATTTAATTTTTTATAATTACTTTTTTTTGTATTTGAACACTCCATATTAATTACCGTTGGATATTCTCGCCAACATTCCTCCTGCTACAGAGTGGCTCAGCACTTGTGCAGCTAGGTTCACTTTCATCTTCTGTTTCGAGTTGGGATCTAGATGATCTTTTTTCAGCAGTGGTGCATATACAAAATTGGGATTGCTGCTGTCCACTTCGTGAAATTCCTTTATATGGGACCATTTTGCAATACCTGTAGATAAGCATTTTTTACATGATCATTATATGTCACATGAATAAAACTATTGAAACTATAAAATGAGGTCGAATTTCGACCAGTGTGCGACCACTATTTTTTAAATACTTATTTGATACTTTATATCTAACCTTTTCCAACTAAGCCATCAGAAGAAATGTGTGTAGTCATCTCAACGTTATATTTCATAAACATGTTTCGGAAGCATTTAAGTAGTTGCGGTGGATCGAAAAATTTAACAATTTCTTTGTTTTTTACTTTTATGTATGGATGCTGTACCGTTGAACCCAGAATCGTAAGAGCTCTTCTATTGACTCTGTCCATATCACAGACAATAGCTGCAACATTTATGCCTGCTTCAAAGCATTGATTTAAAACCTGAAATTTAAAAAAAAAACTGTTTAAAGCTTATGGGTGATAAATATCAACTATCAACAGCTAAACATATAAAACACTGTACTGTGACATAGACTGTGACAGGCAAAGCACAGCCTAAACTGCTAGATCGTAGAGATTTGAAATTGAATTAATTTAACTAATGGGTTGAGAACGTTGCCATTTTGTATCCCATTGGTAAAACTGATTGATTAGCCGGAGGAGGGGTAAAATGGTGGAGCAAAACAATAAATTAATGGCTAGTCCGTTATGGGGCTGTCAATTTAACGAGCTATGTGAGTAGAAGTTTTTTCATCACGAAATTATGACTAAAACGCAAGTGGTTGCACAAATGACGTCATAATATCACTAATATGAATGATGATACTTAAATAAGGTTGAGTAAGAATAAAAAAATACTTACCTCTTTTATAAGCACTGCAAGCCTGTCTGCAGTTGAAAATCCACTTGAGAAATAATGGGCAATTGGTTGCTTAGATCTTTTTCTTATGCCTGAGATCATAAAAACCAGAGCATATGCAGCTATATTTGGTGACCTTCCTTGGGTTCCATGGTCCTGGTATCCTTCTATAATGTCATCTTTGGGATTATACTGCAAATGCTTTTTTATGGACATTTCATCAAACAATAAACTGTAATAGTTATCCCCTGGTGTTTGTGTCACTGCAAATCTTTTCAGCATTGTAAACATTGGTTTATTTATTCCAACTCCAAATGGCAATTTCCGGAGGAGACTTTTCAAAGTGCTGGTTGAAGGCAACGGGAACAACCGTCGTAATAATCGATAGCATGTTGGAGAGCGTTTATAAATTCACAGTGCTGTAATTTTTTCCTCTTTTGACCATCTCCGACCAGTAACTTTCTTTTTAAAGTTTCTAATTTGCCCTTGTAAAAGCAGAGCAAATGCAGGTGTAATTTTTTCTGATAATTTTTTTACTGCTATATCTTCATGAATGGCATTTAGTATCTCCTTCTTTTTGAGATTTTTTATACGGTTCCGCAGCTGGCAAACATTTTGCATGTATTTGCGACATTTTTCTCGTAGCATGCTCTCTCTAGTCTGTTGTGCTAGGCTGGGTAAAGCAATTGATGGTCCAGCCACTGGCTTTTCTTTTGCTTGATGAGCATCACAGGGCGCAGTTGATGGTCCAGCCACTGGCTGCACATTTTCCTTTGCCTGATGACCATCATAGGGCTGAGTTGATGGTCCGGCCACTGGCTCATTATCTTTTGCCTTCTGTTGTGGTGCAGTCTCAGCATTCTGCAAATTCAAAATGTCGCAAAAGGGCCTCTTTTGCGAATGTCCTGAAGAGGAATATACATGTAAAGCAGGTTCTCCCTGAAATGAAAAAATAATGAATGAAATAATAGTTTCTTAAGAATAATTTTATTATAACATTATGTTGGCCGAAGCCCATTACTAGTAGGGGTAGTATTTCTGCCCTCTGGGCCTTTAGGTTGCAGGTGTGATACCCTCTCAGGAAGAACATAGATGTTTGTTCAGTGTCTGAATGTTTAATACTTATATATTTATGTATAGTCTCTAGTCTCCATATAACTAATTATGCTTAGATTAGGACCTTATGTGAAATGACAAAGATATTTAATTATTACAGTGAGATAAAGCGTCCAAGGATTTATATTGTTTTAATATTTTTTTACTTACATCATTTGGGACAGCGGTTCTTAGTAGCTTTGTCTTTGAATCGTCTACAAAATCTGCATTCTTAAAATGTCGCTGACACAACATGTTAATTTAAGGATGCATTTTCCTTTTCAGGGAAAATATACTTCGCCCATAATAAGCAGCTAGCCGAAAATAAAACAAAACATGCATAAAAATGTGTGTTTTGACATTTTGGAAAATGTCATGTGCATCATAACTTTCCCATATCATATTTTATGCAAAAGATTGGGGCAGCGGGTCGTCTAAGAGGCAGAGTCTATCAGTTTTCCTTAGATTTAAGTACCTAGAGGACATGACATTTTTCGTTATGAAATTATAGGGTTATATCTTTACTACAGTGGGACTTCTTAGCTTTTCACATTGTAGGTTTTTCCTTTTTACAGTCTTTACCATCCCCAAACCCCGACTAGAGAGGGTTCAAAAGTTAAGTTTATATTACGTTTTTAATTAGGAATATAGAAAATCAGAAGTACGTAATGTTACCTACCGAATCAGGTTAGTTACTCCAGGTTTAGGAAATCGAAACAACTTCACGCCGTCTTTAGCAGGTGAGCAGCCGCACAATCGCACATTAAACATTTTCTTTTGTTTTCCATAGTAACAAAAAAAACAAAAAATGTCACTTTCTCACAAGAGTCAATTTCTCAATCAAAACAATTAATCGCTCGAATGGAGGAGCATTGGCTCGACTCAACGTTGGTTAGATCAGGTGAAGATCTGCAAATCTAAACACAAATCGAAAATACCACGAAATTAAAGCAGAGACAACAACAAAACAACCAAACAATTATTTTGCCGACGCCATTGTGAACTTTGTTTTAATTTGAATTTGAATTTCATTGGCGGAAAGTTAAGTGTTACCGGTGTTACCACACAAAATCATTGTTTTTTTTCTAATGGCAAGTTAGAGGTTTTGCCCTTGTAGGCATTTCGTTCTTTCCATACAAAGTTGACTGGGGCTGCCGGCACCACGTGCCATAATGAATGCACAGCGCGGGAGTACACCACGCGCGCGGTTGTTGTTCCCGCTGCCCTTCACCCCTTTCACCTCTTCCCGTGTTGACCAATACGGATCTGTTTACGCCAGTGGCCGTACTATGACGGGTTAACGTCATTATTGTTCCGTTGTGAAAAAGGGATAGCGCTATTCGTCCTGTATAGCTCCATCTCTGTCTCACATTGGCACTACGATGGCTTCAACACGTCATAATAGCCCGGCAGTTCGCGCTTATTTTGATAGTTGCACACTGTGATTTCGTTAGACAGAAAAATATTGTTTTATTGTCAAAATGGACGCTTTTTTTTATTTCGAGTTTACACAAGAACAATTACTTGTAATAGACAATTTAGAGAGGTCGAATTGCAGTGAAATAAGTGAGGGTGATGAAGTGTTAAATATTCCGCGTGCGAGAAAACGTCGAGTTGTTTTGTCGGACGACGAGGAAGATGAGCGTGGTTCATCTCCAGCTTTATCGGGCCATACACCTACAACTGAGTGGTACCAACCACGTGGTAAGCAGCCACGTTTAATTCCTTTTACTGAAATACCTGGACTGAAACCTTACTCACTCCGCAATCAACTTGCAAATGGTACACCTGCTGATTTCTATTCCCTCTTAGTCACTGACCATCTATTTGAAGATATAGCACATCAGACGAATATATTTGCCCAACAAAATATCGATAAAGGTGTCACCAAAGATAAGTCGAGATTGCGATTGTGGACGCCAACCGACAAGGAAGACATCAAACGATTTTTAGGTGTGATTATTTGGATGGGAATAGTGAAGTTACCGAAAATCGTAGATTACTGGTCCAATGATGAGATGTTGGGTCAATCTTTTGCAAAAAAGACTATGAGTCGCAACCGTTTTGAACTTTTACTTAGAATGATCCACTTCTCCAACAACGAAGAGGTACCAACAACTGACCGCCTGGGTAAAATACGAAGATTAGTGGATATTTTGAATCATACATTTGGTCATCATTTTACTCCTGATGAATGTTTATGTGTTGATGAAAGCATGATACCATTTCGTAGGCGTATAATTTTTCGCCAATATAATAAGTCAAAAAGACACAAATACGGCATCAAGTTATTTAAGTTGTGTACTACTCCTGGTTATACGACAAAGGTGGAGGTATATAGAGGAAAGACATTAGATTCACAGCATAATACACCTACCAACGTTGTCTTGAACTTGGCACGTAACTACTTTGGTAAGGGCCATACCATGTTCGTGGATAACTGGTAGGGGAGAGGCGTACAAAATGACATAGGTGGGTAAAATGGCACACCTCCTTTTCTCCAAAACCACAGACATAATAGTTCTCAAAATGGCGTGTAGAGGATCGCTTAATAATGTGACATCGGTCGGTACTTATAATATTGTATGGTGGTGGGTAGTTAGTTTAAGTTTGTGAATAAACTAGTCTGTCGTTTACCCACGTATTTTATTGACGTTCCATTGGCGACGAGAACGGGATTTCTATAATTTCTTTTAAATCGTCGTGGTTTCGCGTGTGTCAAGATGCCTATTGGTAAAATTGAACAGTTTAATTTAAGCTCGAAACAGTGGCCAGCGTATATTCGTCGAGTAAACCAGTACATACGGCTTAACGAAATCGACGAGGAATTGCAAGTGCCTCTGTTAATAACGGTCGTGGGGGAAGAAACGTATGCGCTTATGTGTGATCTGTGTTCACCAAGTTTTCCGGAAAACAAAACATATGACGACCTAGTGAAATTGGTGACTGGACACTTAGAACCGCAACGATCGGAGATCGCCGAGCGCCACGTGTTCAGGTTGCGCCGACAGCGTGCGGGTGAGTCCCTCACGGAATACCTGCAGGCGTTGAAACATCTGGCGTCTACGTGCAGTTTTGGAAAGTGCAAGTCATGTTCGACGCTGGAAGAAAATTTGCGCGATCAATTCATGTCAGGGCTGACAAGTGACGTAATGCGATCCAGAATCTTCGCAGAAAAGGAAGTTCAATACAAAGAGGCAGTGGAGCTAGCGCTGGCTCTAGAGGCAGCGGAGAAACATGCCGAGGTGAGCGGCACTACGACGACGGCGGCGGCGGACTCAACAAAGCCGGTAGGCGGCGAGGCGGGCGAAGGCCTGCATTACGCGCGCGGTGGACGAACGCGCCCGCGCGGGCCGCAACGGGCGCTCGGCGGCGGCGCAGGCGACGGAGCAGCAGCAGCAACAGGCGCGGCAGGCGCGGGCCGCGCACGCACGGACGCGGAGAATGTGCGCGGGCGGACCTGCTGGCGCTGCGGCAAGGCGCACCCAGCCGACAGGTGTCGGTTTAAAAATTACAGTTGTGATGAGTGCGGTCAAAAGGGGCACCTACGAGTGATGTGCAAACAAGTGCGCGGTAGTGGCGGTCGGCATAATTATGTGAGTGACGAATCGGATGGTGATATGTTCAACTTGTATGTGGCAGCACGAGGTAACAAACCATATTTTATTAAACTGTCTGTTGATAACATTAATATTGAATGTGAAGTGGACACAGGTAGTCGTATATCAGCAATAAGTGAAGTTATGTACCAATATATGTTTCCGCATAAAAAGATTGAACCGGATAACTTAGTTTTACGAGGTTACTCGGGTTCAAGAATTGAATCACGGGGTTACATTGTGGTAGACGTCTGTCTGGGCGAATTTAAAGCTAAGTCATTGCGATTATACATTATTAAGGGCGGGGCGAAGCCATTGTTAGGTCGAGAGTGGATGCGTGCTCTAAAGATATCTCAAATAAACCTCAATGAAATCAAAGATGATGATTTTGTAAACAAATTATGTAAAGAATTCCCAGAAGTATTTAGCGATAAGTTAGGTACCTGCAAACAGCCCATACGACTACAGCTGTCCGATAAGGAACCGGTTTACGTGCGAGCGAGACCCATGCCGCTGGCACTGCGCGCACGTGTCGAGCGGGAGCTGGAGCGTCTCGAGGCTGACGGTTCTATCTACCGTGTTGACTACTCAGACTACGGAACTCCAATAGTCCCCGTGGTAAAACAAAACGGAGACATATGCATTTGTGGGGATTATAAAATAACCATAAACCCAAAGTTAAAAAGAGATTATTACCCGTTGCCGCGTATCGAGGAGTTATTTGCTAATCTGAGTGGGGGAGATAAATTCTCTAAAATTGACCTCAAACATGCTTATGAACAGTGTCTGTTGTCGGACGACTCGCAACCCTACACGGCTATAACTACGCATATGGGTACTTTTGTTTATAGACGTACGCCGTACGGGTTGTCTGTCATACCGGAAAAGTTTCAAAAGATTATGGAGGAAACGCTGCGTGGGGTGCCAGGGTGTGTAGTATTTTTAGACGACATTTGCGTGACGGGGTCCAACACGCTTGATCACATGAAAAATCTGAGATCTGTACTAGAAAGGTTGCGTCACATGGGACTTACTGTTAAATTAAGTAAATGTAGATTTTTACAAGATAGCGTGAAATATTTAAATTTCATTATTAACAAGGAAGGTTTGCGACCGGATACAGAGAAACTGGAGGCCATTTCCAGCGCGCCTAGACCAGAGAACGTGACACAAGTAAAAAGTTTCTTAGGGATGGTTAATTACTACTGGCGATTTATTCCCAGTTTAAGCACCTTATTACGACCATTACACAATTTGTTAAAAAAAGATAGTGGCTGGGAATGGGACTCTAAGTGTGATAGGGCATTCGTGGAGGCAAAGCAATCCCTCCTGAGCAAACGTGTACTAGCACACTACGAGGAGGGGCGCGACCTAGTGTTGTCTGTAGACAGCAGCGCGTACGGACTGGGCGCCGTTCTGGCGCATCGGTACTCGGACGGTAGTGAGCGGCCCGTCAGCTGCGTGTCGCGCACACTTAGTGCGCCCGAACGCAACTATAGCCAGCTCGACAAAGAGGCACTGGCTATTCTGTTCAGTGTAACGAAACATCACCAATATTTGTTTGGAAGGCGTTTCACGCTTCGTACTGATCACCAGCCTCTGACCCATATTTTTGGGGCCAAGGGGGGGATCCCTCAGACAGCTGCCAGTCGTCTACAAAGATGGGCGGCACGCCTGGCTGCATATGATTTCGACATATAATTTGTGCGATCGGTGGACAACGGTCCGGCTGATGCTTTGTCGCGATTACCGTTACCTCAGGAGGGTCGCTTCGTCGACTCCGTAGATTATTTAAATCTTATAGAGGAATCGCTGCCTATTTGTTTTAAAGATATTACAAAAGAGACAGAGCGTGATCCCTTATTGAGTAAAATAAAAGGATATGTACTATTCGGTTGGCCAGCAGTGCCGAGCTGCGATGCGGAAAAACCATTATTTGCTAGAACAATGGATTTACTAGTGGACCAAGGATGTGTCATGTATAAATATAGGATAGTGGTCCCTCATGTTCTGCAAAAGAAAATATTAAGTGAAGTTCATGAGGGCCATCTGGGTATGAACAAAATGAAAACTTTATCGCGCAGCTACATTTACTGGGCGAGTTTAGATCAGGACATTGAAGAAGTGTGTAGGTCGTGCGCTGCGTGCCGCACTGTGCTGGACGCGCCGCCGCGGGCACAGCTGCATCCCTGGGAGTTCCCGCTGCACCCGTGGCAACGCGTACACGCGGACTTCGCAGACTGTGGTGGAGTGCGATATCTAATCATAGTGGACGCGCATTCTAAATGGATAGAGGCCCTGCCGATGCGCGGCACGAACGCAGCTTCTACTATTAAAGTTTTCAGGAGTACATTTGCACGTTTTGGTTTACCATCGCAGCTCGTGACTGACAACGGCCCACCGTTTACTTCTCAAGAGTTTAAAGACTATTGTGAAAAGAACTGTATCAAACATACAACTTCGGCTCCGTATAGGCCTCAGGGGAATGGCGCAGCGGAGAACGCAGTTAAAACCGTAAAAAAGGCCATAAAGAGAGCGATGTACAAAGGCGAGGACGTGACCGCCGCCCTAAGCAGATTCCTTTTACAGTACCGGAATTGTGAACACGCAACGACTGGGGTCTCACCAGCCGTGGCGCTCCAGGGGCGGCGCTTGCGCAGCCGACTGGATGCGCTACGGCCGGATGTAGCAGCACTGGTACGAGCGAAGCAAGAGCGTCAGGTCGCCCGCGCTTTGGGAACCAATAGGGAATTCCGCGTTGGGGATGCGGTACTTGCACGCGATTACACGGCGAGGGGGGACAAGTGGTCCGAAGCCACAGTTATTAAAAAGACAGGGCCAGTTTCGTACAAAGTTAGTTTAGACAACGGGGTTGAGTGGCGTAGACATACTGACCAAATTATTTCAGCAAATAACAAAAATAGGTACTCATTATCCCGCGTGAGTGACGTGGCCGTAGACAAGGGTACGGGCTCTATGGAAGCTAAACCGGGGGTTAATAGCGGAGCCGAAGGTGAGATGTTTGAGGACGCATCAGGCGGTGATAGTGATACGAAGGACACGTCGACTGTATCACCACCACCGCAGGGCGCGTCTGCTCGTGCACTGCGTGCAATCAACCGAGCTAGACAAGCCGTCAATGATTTGCCGGAATAGTTATCAAGTTATATTACTTATATTATAAAATGTTAGTTGTAAGATGTATCTTGGACTTGATGAGGAGAGATGTGACATCGGTCGGTACTTATAATATTGTATGGTGGTGGGTAGTTAGTTTAAGTTTGTGAATAAACTAGTCTGTCGTTTACCCACGTATTTTATTGACGTTCCAAATAACAGGTCGCAACCTGTGGCGGCGCCAGTCCCGTCCGTTTGGCCGTGTGGTGCGGACACATGTTTGTTTAGTTTTTGCTGTCACGAGTTTTACTCAGGCGGATTTTGTTTCTCGTAAAAGTAAGTATTTTTTACGTTAATTTGTTTGAATTTAGCATTAATTTATTGTAATTTTACTAAATAACTTCGAAAATGATTTGAAATCTCATAATTCTAGTTATTTTTTTAGTTATTGTTTTCTTACGTTGAAGGTTATGAAGTGGACAAAATGGCATACGCCTTGTTCGGGTAAAACAGCATACTATGTCATTTGACCCACCCTTTTTTCTTTTTTCAGATTATTAACAATCATGCCTCGTAACTATTCTAGAAAAACAGACCGACAGGGATGGGATAAATCCTCCATGGAAAAGGCTATTGAAGCTGTGAAGAATAATGAAATGGGCTGGCTATTGGCTTCTAAAGTATTTAACACGTTGAACGCCGTGGAGGTCAACATATGAGCGACACTGTAATAGCCGATAGGGCCAGGAGAAAATCCGTAAATATGTAAAATTTTACACAATTTATTTATTGTATTATTGGAGCGGAAATAAGCTAAAACTTAGTTATTGATTACAAAAAAAACATTTTAGTGTTTAAATTTGCTATAATTTGAGTGTCACTCATAGGTCGTCCCCCGTGGCCTATGCGAAGAGAAAATCGCAAGTCCGTTAGCGGGGGCCGCGCGGGTCACGGTGTCGAGCACCGCCGCCCGCGCGCCCGCACCCGCGTACTTACACACGAGCAGCCCACGAGTTTAGACTGTTTATGTCGTTTAGTGCGTGTTTAGTGTCACATTGAACGCGATACGCTCACAACGCTATTTGGTTTTTGCTAATTTTATATATTCATACTGCGTTCATATTATAAAGATGGATGATTTCGGAGATTTTGAGATAAGTCAAGAAGACTTATCACACATAGACACTTTAGAAATAAATTTACTCAACAACAGTTTTCACGTCAGCTCGGAAGAGGAAGATCTGGACGATCAACCAGTTTGCCGTGGTCGTCGCCGTGTTATGGTTTTTGAAAGTGATGAAAGTGAGTTGGACCAGCTACAAATTACTTTGAATACCATGAGTACTCCGTCGACATCTGCACGTACATGGACGCAACCAGCAGGTAATCAGCGTCAAATTATTGCTTTCACTGAGATTCCTGGTTTGCCTTTTAATCTCCGCTCTGCTATGATTAACAAATCGCCATATAATTTTTACTGCCTTTTGGTGTCAGACGAAATTTTTGAGAAAATAGTGTATGATACTAACGAGTTTGCTATACACAAAATAGCTGCACGAGAAGCTTCTAAGTCAGCACGCATACGCAATTGGTCGCCTACTAATGTTGATGAAATGAAAAACTTTTTTGGTTTGATATTATTTATGGGATTGGTGAAGCTTCCTAAAATGAGTGACTATTGGTCCAAGGACGAAATAATAGGACATGCTTTTGCACGAAAAATAATGTCTCGGAACAGGTTTGAGCTGTTATTACAAATGCTACACTTTTCAAAAGAAGATGACGCTCACAAGACTGATCGATTACATCGCATTCGAACCCTTCTGGACCTAATGAACGAAAATTTCAAGAATCATTACACTCCTGGCGAAGATCTGTGCATTGATGAGAGTGTCGTACCATTTCGGGGCAGAATTATTTTCAGACAGTACAATAAACAGAAACGACATAAATATGGTGTAAAGGAATTTAAACTATGCACGTTACCTGGATATACCTACAAAATCAGTATTTATGCGGGCAAACAAAATGATCAAGTCAATACTACGCCTGAAAACGTTGTGATGTCGTTGTGCAGTGACCTTCTGAACAAAGGGCACACATTATACACTGACAACTGGTACACAAGTGTCAGTTTGGCTAGAAACCTTTTGCAAAATGAAACGCACCTCGTCGGTACAATTCGTAAAAACAGGAAAAATCTTCCTAAAGAAGTAATTGTCATGGAGAGTACTGATGGAATAACTCTATTAAAATGGAAAGACAAAAGGGACGTTTACGTTCTTTCTACAAAACATTCTACCCGCTTCCAATCCGTCACGAAGCGAGGTAAAACCACTTTGAAGCCTAAAATCGTAGTAGATTACAACAAGGCGAAAGGAGCCGTGGACTTATCTGACCAGATGGCCGCATATTCGACACCTTTGAGAAAGTCCGTCAAATGGTATAAAAAAGTGGCCATAAATTTGCTTCTAAACACGGCCGTTGTTAATGCTTTAATATTGTACAAGACTGTCACTGGGAAAAACATGCAAGTAGTTGAATTCAGGAAACAGATATTGAAGGGTTTATTGTCAAAAAAGGAAGAACAACCAATAGAAACCTTGAGGCCAAGACGTATAAAGCACAAGCTCACGAAAAAAGAAGGCACCGCCAAAAATAATCGTCGTACATGTCAAAATTGTTATAAACATAACGTTGAGATAATGGGAAGGGCTTTGGCAAAAAACAAGACCAAAAAGGTGGTTACATTTTGTGAAACTTGCCCAAATAAACCATATCTCTGTTACGACTGTTTTCATCAAGTTCATTAGAATAATTTTATGATGTAAGTTTAAGTTTACCTGGCATTGATCTCAAATTAAGTCTGATTTTGCATGTGTTCCTCGTATAAATAAATATATAAATGAATATTAACTAATACTATTTTGTTTTTTATTTAGTACCAAAACCAAAACTGATTTAATTATAATATTTTTTATTATTTTATGCGTGTTTTATTTATCAAGTCATAAAAATAGTATTTAATTTATACACATATACATATTCTATTTGTAATCAAAATTTATCCCAACTGGTTTCGGCATTATACCATAATTGAGCGCAATACTCTCATACACATTTATATTCTCACTACATTGCAAATATGGCTTAGAAAACTTGACATATTTTTCTAGGTATTATGTTTACATAAAAACCAACTGAACTGCATTAGTCTACAGGGCCATGGGGGTCACCTTATATCGAGATTTGCTTAGAACATTTGTCCGTCGGCTCCATAGACACGTTTGAAATCAACTCCAGCTTGCGGTCACATGTTGTCCCCCGCGGCTCCAACGGAACAGATAAGTGTCGACCAAATGGTGCCCCCCATGGCCCAAATGGAAACACGAAGAAAACGCACTGGCGTTCAACGTGTTAATGTCCCACAGTCGACTCTTAGAAGACATGCACTGAAACAAAATAAATTCTTAGCTCCAACTGCTAAAGGTACCTACCAACTTATGTAGTATTTTATTAACTGTAGCATTATGTACGCATGATCAGAGCGGATTTAATCACGTACTCGCCTTATTGTTTTAGGTATGGGTAGGTACAGGAGTGTCTTCACATATGAAATGGAACGAGAACTGGTAGAACATATAAAATTACTAGAAACGAGATTGTTTGGATTCACAAGGAAGGAAGTTTTGGAATTGGCCTACCAGTTTGCAGACGTTAATAATATTCCTCATAACTTCAACAATGAAAAAAAGATGGCAGGCAAAGAATGGTTGGCTGGATTTCGACGCAGACACCCAGACATATCCTTGAGGAAACCTGAAGCGACTTCAGCTGCAAGAGCCCAAGCCTTTAACAAACCGCAAGTAGCACTATTTTTCAACACTTACCAAGACATTGTTCAGAGCAACAACATTTCTCCTCATAGGCTCTACAATGTCGATGAGTCAGCTTTATCAACAGTCCAGAGACCCCAAAAGGTCTTTGCTACTACTGGACGTAAGCAGGTTGGAGCTTTGACTAGTGCTGAAAAGGGGTCTCATGTGACAGTTGTTTGTTGCATGAGTGCAAATGGCCATTTTGTCCCGCCGTGTTTAATTTATCCTAGAAAAATCATGAAACAGGAGTTGATAGACGAAGCTCCAACCGGTACTTTGGGTATTGCCCAGGAATCAGGTTGGATGACAACAGCTGTATTTTATAAATGGTTGGTGCACTTTCAGTTGCATGTAAAAGCGAGTCTTGATGATAAAGTGCTTTTGGTAGTTGATGGACATATAAGTCATAAAGGTATTGAAAGCTTAAAATTCGCAAAAGAGCATGGAATCATTATGGTATGCTTGCCACCTCACTGCACGCACCGCATGCAACCATTAGACGTATCTTTCTATGGGCCACTGAAGACATATTTTAATCAAGAAGTGAGCACTTGGTTAAAGAACCATCCAGGCAGAGTTGTTACTCATTTTCAAATAGGTGCAATTCTCAACAAAGCTTATGGCAAAGCAGCAACGATTCAAACTGCCGTCAATGGGTTTCAAAAAACAGGTCTTTGGCCTGTTGATCCAAACATATTTCCAGATTATTTGTTTGAGCCTGCTGAGACGACAAACATCCCCATGCAACAAGATCGGGTAGAGCCCGAAGAAGATTCAACGGTAGCAGAAAACCTATGCATACCGTCATCAGGTCCATCTCAGGTAGAAGCAGGCAGTTCGACATCACTGATAATTGCAAGCACATCAGCCGCAGACAACCCACTTCCACTCTCAGTTGCCCAATCTAGAGACACAGCTACTGCAATACCTACAACACCCACATCATCTAAATTGATACTCCATGACATGAATATCAATGTTCCAGTCAGCGTGCTGTCTCCAGTGCCGATAGGAACATATGTGGCTGGACAAGGCAAAAGAAAACCACGCAAGAAACCAACAATATTGGTGTTAACTTCAACGCCAAATATAGAAGAGGCAAAAGCAAAATCAGCTCCTCCACCTGTTCCAAAGAAAAACACGAGAAAGGTTACGAAAGCTTTGGATTTTAGTTCCGACAGTGAAAATGATTTCTCTTCCTTACAAGCTTTCACTGAAGTCGGAGATGATGATGAAGATTGTCCTTGCATGTTACTCAATAGTGCAGTAGTAAATGCGAGAGTACTATATCAGAGTACAACCAACAAGAAAATCTCTGTTGTTGGTTTTAGGCGACTGTTAGCAAAGCAGTTAATTCAGGGCTGTCGAGAAAATACGGAATCGACCACACCACGAGTCAGAAGACAAAAACATGAGCTGAAGAAGAAAGAAGGTGCAGCAGTGTCAACAAGAAAATTTTGTCGCGATTGTTATAAAACAAATGTTCAGTTGTATGGAAGAAATGCGGCCAAAAACAAAACAAAAAAGGTTTCTTGGTTTTGCACTATTTGTCCCGGAAATCCACATTTATGTCGAAAATGTTTTGACAAATGCCACTAAAATGTTTCGATACCTATTTTGATTTACGTTAGAAAACCTTTTTTCACATCGAACACATTTTTTTATTTTTTATTATCATTATTTTTGCTTGCTTTAATTCAACTTGGAAACAAAATAAAAATGTTTAATTCGAAATCCTGTGTTTATTTTTTTTCCAAAAAGTAGGTATACAAGGTAGGGTTCAAATAGATTCATTTTATATAGGTAGATTCTTTTACATATTGTGAATGAGAGAACGTTGTAGGCCTTAGAGACTAGATTTCTAGACGTTTTTCTATTCTGTATTTTCATTCCTCTAAGTACCTGGTACTTATTGACTGGCCTGTGGCCTGCACTGTCCTCCCATACCTATTATCACTGTAATTTGAAAACATTGTAAAAGCCAATTATTTTTAAAAGAGTAACCGTGGAGTTTCTTGCCGGCTCTTCTCCATAGGAAACGACAAATTGGAACCGTGCACCTAGCTTCTGACGTTTCATAAGTGCCCACCCATGCAGGCTTATGTGAAATAAAATATTTTGATTTTGATACCATAAAAAAAACAAAAACCAAGTTGTTACAGGTGTTCATTAGGGCCGCGCCGGTCATATTATGTGGTTTAATACGCAGCGTTTGCAATCTGCGGCGTGAACGGGCTTCGCAAATTAGGGTCTGCCGTGCCGGTCATTTTGATCCCCCACGGCTCCAATGGGTAGATGACGTGCCGGTCATTTTGACCCACCATGGCAGTTAACGTGTTAAGTAATTATGACGGTATAACCGTTTAGAAATCACGCTTACCTGTTTTGCCCTAGGCGTACCTGTTTTGCCCAGAGGGGGTTACCCGTTTTTGGCAAATATGCGGGCAAAACGGGTTTATAGAGACCTTTTGTATTTCTCATATAAATTAAATATATTTCACAAAAAAACAAAAATAGTGTTTTATTTTATAGATTGATAAATATCCTTTGTATTGATGTAAAATAAGCTAAGAATCAAAGTGAACTTGACGTATTTTTTTACATTCTCGCTTAGTTTACCCATTTTAGGCCACCTTCCCTTACGCGATCAAAGTCAGTTCTTATTGTGCATTCGGGCGTGCATGACCAGATAACTACGTTTACTGAATATTATCGAAGAGTTTTCTGAATTTCTTGTTACTGGTACCGCTACTACGACCGTAAATACTGGGTCTATGCACATTCGATTGCACAACGAGACCCCTGTAGTATAATCATGAAAAGATTCGCGTCCGTGAAATAATTAGGGACCTGCTCGATAAAGGGATAATTAGGGAGTCCGAATCAGAGTTGTCCAGCCCTATTTTGCTAGTTAAGAAAAAGGACGGTAGCGACAGGATGTGTGTCGATTTTCGGGCGCTGAACGTGAACACAGTGAAGGATCGTTATTCATTGCCACTCATTGAAGACCATATTGATCGTTTGGGCAAAGCCAAATACTTCACAAGCCTAGATATGGCTACAGGCTTCCTTCAGGTGCCGATGGATAACGATTCCATTCGCTAAACTGGCTTTTTGACGCCCGAGGGTCACTTTGAGTACTTGAAGATGCCGTACGGACTCGCCAATGCACCTGTCGTTTATCAGCGCATAATATCTGATACTCTCCGTCCTTTCATCGAAGCTGGCAAGGCTCTAGTGTACATCGACGACGTTTTAATACCAAGTGAGACAATAGACGAGGGACTACAGACGCTCCACGAAGTGCTACGGACTTTGACCACTGCAAGTTTCTCTACCATTTTAAAGAAATACACATTTTTGGTTAGAGAAGTAGATTACTTGGGGCGTACGATCAGTTATGGTCAGGTTAAGCCGAGTCGGCACAAAATTGAAGCATTGGTCAAGGCCCGAACTCCTGGCAATGTGAAGGAGGTAAGACAGTTTCTCGGTCTAGCTGGGTATTTTCGGCGATACATTCCCAGCTACTCTCTCAAAACGGCTTGCATTGCCGATTTACTTCGCAAGAGTGTGCAATTTCAGTGGACTGAGGAGCACGAACGGGTTCGTATAGATATTATTAAGCGGTTAACTAACGAACCTGTGCTGGCTATTTATGACCCATTGTTAGCCGCAGAAGTGCACACTGATGCGTCGTCGCGAGGTTATGGTGCTGTTTTACTGTAAACCGATGCCGAAGGGCGCAAACGACCTGTTGCGTACTTCAGCAAAGTCACTCAGGGAGCGGATCCACGTTATCATTCATATGAACTGGAAACGTTGGCTGTGCTTAAGGCGTTGCAACATTTTAGGCATTATTTGATGAACAGATTGCAACGCCTTGAAACTAACCCAACGCAAAAAGGATTACTGCCTAGGCTAGCTAGGACGTGGTGGATGTATCTACAAGATTACGATTTCGAACTGGAATATCGTAAGGGGACTGCGCTATCACACGCGGATTACTAGAGTCGCAATGCAATCAATATGTGCCAAATACCAAGGCCACATAACTGAGCCTAGATAGCGCAGGCAGCTGACGAAGAAACTCGATCGCTTTTGCAGAAGTTGAGTGACGGTGAGCTTGATTCGAACCGTTACTTGATGTAGTAGGAAAACAACCCCGGTTTTTATGTTACATCCCTAAAGGCTACCGCCTAAGTTTATTGCGAATCTTTCACGATGAACATCAACATATCGGTATGGAGAAAACGACTGATTTAATACTCCATCACTTTTGGTTTCCGAGATTAAGACAATTATGCGGGCTACACACCTTCAGTTTTAACTGTGCGATTGAACTGTACAGTCGAACTGTACAGTTAAATCGTTAGGTGTGTAGAACAAACAGTTGAACTGTACAGTTTTAACTGAATCTAATCAAAATATGAATAGATAAATCTGTACAGATAGAACTGTACAGTTAAAACTGAGAGTGTGTAGTCGGAACTGCGCAGTTTGTCAATTTTGTCACAGCGAGCGTGAAGTGAACACGTATCGACCTTGCTATCTGCCTTTGCGAAAACTTATCGACCATGGCTCAACGCGAATGGCTGGAAGAGTTTATACTACTATACCAATCGGAGCCTTCGTTATGGAAAATCAAGAGCAAGGATTATCATAATAGAGTAATAAAAGATTCAGCTTATGAAAAGCTTATTTTAAAACTACGCGAAATAGATTCTAAAAGTAATAAAGAGGCTGTTATAAAGAAAATTAATAACCTACGCTGTACGTATAACAAGGAACATAAAAAAGTCATGGCCTCAAAATCCGGATCAGGCGCCGAAGATATTTATAAGCCAAAGTTATGGTATTACCCACAATTACGTTTCTTAGACGATCAAAATATACCAAGGCCTAGTCGGTCGAATTTGGATGAAGAAGATGAGGTAAGTAAATGAAACTTATAGGTATCTTTGTTAAATAAGTATAAGTTTATTAAACAAATAAAATTATTTTGCCAAGGGACCTGACCTCCATTGTTAAAATAGTTCATAAATTCTTCTCTTATCTTTTTGGGTGTCCGACTTATGTTTCCCACATTTCTTCTTTCTAAAGGTTCCATAGTCGAAATATCTGTTGTACTTCCTGGTATGATGGTTCCGGTATCATAGTCTTCTTGATCAAAGCAATCTGGATTAGTATAAGAATTTGGCAGTTTTCTAATTAGATAATTATGTATTGCACAACATGCCATAACGACGGACTCAATTTTATTTGGATGTAAATTTATAGCCGTATGGAAGATTCTGAAACGTGAAGCCAGAATGCCAAAGGCATTTTCCACAATTCGTCGTGCGCGCGAAACACGATAATTATAGATTTTTTTATCTGTTGAAGTCAATTCTGCTTGTCTGAACGGTTTCATCATATCAGGTCTCAACGGAAATGCGTCATCAGAAACAAAAACGTATGGCAAACGTCTCTGACTATTTCTTACTGCTTCTTCGCTTGGAATTTCTAATTGGTTGTTTCGGAGCATTTCAAAAAATTTCATATTTTGTAATACGCCTCCATCTGAAACTCGCCCGTTTGTACCGAAATCACATAATAAAAACTGTTATTGAGCGTCAACAATACCCATAAGTACCATGCTGTGGTGTCTTTTATAATTGTAAAATTCCGATCCACATCCTTTCGGTGGAGTAATAGCAATATGTTTACCATCTATTGCGCCAAGTAGATGTGGAAAGTTCCACCTTTCTTCAAATAATGCACTAATTGCTTTCCATTCACTGCAACTTTGTGGAAACTGAAACAAAGAAAATGTTACAGATGAACGTGATGGAATCATCGGGTGCAACATCAGTGTCTGAAAATGAAGCAGCGCATTCAGAGTTAGATGTTACTGAAAATCTTTCTGCTCAGAGTCCTGCGGCTTTCACCTCAATTACTGCTTCAACTTCGTCTGCTCATGGTTCGGCATCTAAACGGCAAACAAAGCGGAAAAATAATGAAGATCTAACAAAAGACGTTTTGCAGTCCGTTCAGGACCACTTTAAACGGCCCACATATCAAGAGGATCGCTACGACATTATCGGAAAAATGGTAGCATTGAAACTTCGAGAATTTAAAAATAAACAGCAACAGTTGTTGGCTGAAAAAATAATAAATGAAACTTTATTCGAAGCTGAGATGGGAAATCTTACAATGTCACATAGAGTAATGGCTCCAAAAACAATGATACTAAATGATTTTCGATTACGGTCAAGTAGTTCAACTTCTATACCATCACCATCTCATAACTCTTTGCCATCACCATCTCATAACTCTATGCCATCACCATTACAATATACAGGTACTTCAAATCAGTCACCCATACATCAACCTCAGTACTATCAAGCAGGCACACTAGCACCTCAGATGACAAATATAGTACCACAAACAAACACATCTTCATATGGTCAAGAAATTCAAGAGACACAAGCAATAAATGCTATGGGTGATACTACGGTCCAACTATCAATCCCGGACTGGACAGAGGAAACAGCGGGGTCATATGTATCGCGATTTACATTAAACAATAATTGAAATTTGTAGTTTGATGACAAGATTTCACAAGATGATTTGAATAAAAAATGAATAAATAAAACATGAGTCTTTTTATTTCTTACCTTTAAGTAGTCCTTGTGTAAAACCTTATAAATTGCTCCACAGGTTTCTGGTATGATGGCGGAAAGTGCTTGTGGCGATATTATTGTAGAAAATTTTAAACATTCATAAGATCTCCCTGTAGCTAGAAATCTTAAAGTTGCCGTTAATCTTTCATGAGGTGTTATAGCATTTCTCAATATGGTGTCTTGCCTTTTTATTAATGGTGTCACTAATGACAGCAGATGCAAATATGTATCTTCATTCATTCTCAAATAATTATTGAAATCTTTTGGAGTAATTCTCAATTCATTTATCAAGGATGTGTGTGAATACGATTTTCTCAACAGAAGCCAGTGTTTACACCACAATTCACGTGTTTTTCGGTTTCTTCAATTTTCTTTTAACACACACATTAGCCCTACGATCGCTAAAGCGTCGTCTATGGAGGCCATGATGATAAAAACTGAAAGATCATATATTTTTACTTGAACGTGTGTGGGCTGTAGCGACGTACGATTTATCTGTACAGTTAAACTGCACAGTTTTATCGCACAGATAAAACTGAAGGTGTGTGTGTAGCCCCCCCTATAAGTTAGAAAATACATTAAATACTGTATTGTTTGCTTATCGCACAAAAAGTTACCACGTCAACCTTTGCAGCCTATTAACTCGTGGCAAAAACCTAGTGTTCCTTTTGATACGGTGCATACCGACGTCTATGGGCCACTCCCAGACCGAAATAGCTATAAATTTGTTATTTTAATAATAGACGCTTTTACCAAATTTTGCTTGTTGTATCCGATTTTTAGACAAGATACTAATGAACTAAAACGCGTTTTTGAAAACGCTATTTCATTATTCGGTACTCCTCGTTTAATTGTATCAGATCGAGGACGAATGTATGAGAGCTCATCAATTTGTAACTGGAACAGAAACTTAGGTTGTGAGATTAATTTTATAACTGCAAAGATCCATCAAGTAATGGGCAGGTTGAGAGGTACTGTCGCACCGTCATGAACATGATTCGAGTGGAAACAAACTTCCGAAGGAAAGTTGGTCTAATATTCTGTGGAAGTTACAGCTCAACCTGAATATTACCTTACAGAAATCTACCCAATATTCACCTTTAAATTTATTAATTGGCAGTGATAGTGCAACGCCTGTCATACGATCCGTGGTTCGCGACGTCGCATATAAAGCGGCCAGTCCAAAACGAGAATCTCTGCGTGAGCTTGCGCGGCAACGCGCTAGCGTGCTGCTTGTAGAGAACCGAGCGCAGCAAGATGCTCGCGTGAACGAGCGCCGCAGAGTGCCTCAGCCCTTCCGCGTCGGTGACCGGGTTTTTGTCAGGAAGATAAGCGAGTCTATCGGCAAATTAAGACTCCGGGATGCGTGGCCCCTACTCCGTTACGAAAATACTGCCGGAAGGGCGATATGAGCTTCGATTAGTCATTGGGTCGTATGGTAAGAGCACCCAAGCTGCGGCTCAACACATGATATTGTGGCGAGGAGAGTGGCCCCCGATGTGTTCGCGACATTCTTTGAATGTGAGTATGAGTATGCGGTTTGGCTATGAATGGTGCGCATCCCGAGGGTTCAGCGCGTAACTTATAACCCTCTGATAGCCTAGTTGTGTTACCGCTTAAGCCAAACTAAAAAAGGAAAAAAATAATGTAATTCAATTAAAATGCGTACGGTGCTTTTTGAGGTATTTTTATAATCAATTAATGTCAATCATCCTACGCTTTTTAATCAAATTAATTTTTTTTTTCCTTTTTTAGTTTGGCTTTTATAGCGTGTTTTTTAGTTTTTTAAACTATTTTTTTTTTATGTTGAACGGGACCTAGGATGTAAAACATAAAAATAAACACTTTAAACACTAGCAGACCGTTTAAAGTGGGTCAAAATCGCGCCCTAAGGAGTCGGTTACAAACAAACAAAACATGTAAGTGAAGCTAGTATAAAGCGTGTAATAAACCATTCTTGCTGTCATCTCACGTAAGATGAGTGTAGGTTTTTATTCTTTTGTATTTTAACGCAAACAATGTTGCCTATAGGTGCCGCCGACGAGGTGGAAGACGACTTCTTGGATTCCGAAGGAAGCGCGGAGGGAAACATATAAGAAGTACAAGCAGAGGTCCACACTCAACCATCACGAACACGTCGGATGCTGCCTGAAGATGCTGCGGTCGAGGCGAGCCGACTTCAGGAACGAACGAATTAGCTGAAGAATAGGCCCCAGGGGGCGTGTCTTTTTGTGGCAAGGCAGATATTATAACATTAGAGGAGACGTGGTTACTTCCACGTGATATCCCACTGCTGGGCACAATAAGTGATGATTATGCGTATATTGGCAAATCCTCGGTAGATACGTCAACTGGATGTTTGAAAGGAGGACCTTACGGTGGATTGGCTATTCTATGGAGGATGAAATCGTCTGTGTCCGTCACTCCAGTGGATTGCAGTAGTGGTCGGTTAGCAGCGTGTAAATTAGTGGTGAATAGCGATTGGGTGGTATTAATTGTTTGTGTACATATGCCTGTTGAATCCAGAGATAATCTAATCGAGTTCACGAAATGCTTGAGCGAAATATGTGCAATAATAGACAGTAGTAGTGTAGAATCACTGCTCGTTTTCGGTGATTTTAATGCTCACCCAGGCGGTCTCTTCTATAATGAGCTCATGAATTTTTGTGGGGAGTAAAGATGGGTATGTGCGGACGTGGAACGTCTAAGCCTTACCGCAGGTGACTATACTTTTATTGGTAATGTTCATGGTTCTTGTCGGTGGTTGGACCATTGTGTTACTACTGAAATGGGTTATAAAATTATATCTAACGTACAAATTAATTATAATGTATTCTGGTCTGTGTACGAAACATATATAATAATTCCACTCGTTCCGTTCATGTGAGTGAATTTTATTTAGTCACTATTCGCAACTTGCTAGTGTAACACGCATATTAGTTTTTTTTATTATTGTACCTTGTGCATATTTTAATATAGTCCACTTTAAGCTTCTAATTTATGTGGTTTTATTACCAGCGATCGCCACATAAATTAAATGGTCCTTCGACGGTAACATTGTGTTCGCGGCAGTTATCCGATATTGTTTAAGTTGTGTTGTGTGTGAGTGGCACAATATTTTTTCGGGCGGCGGCGTGATCTATTCATCGATACCACGTTGTCATATTTCGAACATTCGCGTCGCGTGCGAGTGCGAGGAGGACTCAGTCATCAGCGTGCAACAGAGAGCCTGCGCCTACGCGGACGAGCGAGAAGCGCGTACGCGTGCGAAGGAGAAGCGAGATCAACTCGGTCGCCGGTTGGTCAGCCGAGTTCCAGAAACTTCCAGCAAGCTCCATAGCTGCCGGGCGTTGCCGCGTTGTCCACCGCGCGTTTATATAGTCACCATTGTCCGAACTCCGAATCCGACGCCATCCGCCATTTTTTTGTGTGGTGTTACTATCAAGTGAAACGCGTGTCTCTTTTCAGCATTGTGCAATTATTACATACTGCAAGTTATCCAACTAGCATCTATATATTCACAAAATTGCTATTATTGAAAGTTTTATACCTATTTGTGTAATGTCACATAATTAATAGCCATTATGGCAAACAATTTAAAACGCCTAGTACTGGCCAGAGGCCAGGCAAAAGGAACTATAACAACGCTATGTAAGTTTGCCGAGTCCGAAGACGTCAACAAAGCCTCTATAAAGGCGCTCATGGTCAAGAAGGACAGGATGGTCACCGCCTTTTCAGAATATAGCTCATTTAACATCGATATATCCCTTTTAGATGAAAAGAACGATGAAGATTTTGGTTACTATGAATCCATGTATTTAAGTGCCTTATAGCCGCATTCGAAGATGCCATCGAGCTGAAATCTAGTCCAAGTATTTCTCCGAACTCGAGCGGAGCATGATGAAGAAGGAAAAGACGTTATGAAACGTCTCCACCCATAAATATTCCCAAGTATGGAGGTGAGGTAGGTGACTTCCACGACTTCATTAGCCTATATAAAAGTGTCATCGATAAAAACACTAAACTGTTACAATGTGACAAATTCTATTATTTAAAAACCTATTTTAGTGGCGAAGCCGCCAAATTAATTAAACATTTATCGCTAACTGCGCATAATTATGCCATTGCACTGCAATTGCTCAGTGAGCGTTAAGATAACAAAAATAAGGTCATTAATTATCATGTTAATTCTCTATTAGACTTGAGCGGGAAATCATTTCTCAAACCAGACAACATTTAGCTACGTTAAAAAACATGAATATACCTGTTCAACATTGGGATGCAGTTATTATACACGGTCATTTTTATATCGTTCTGGAACCGAAACACAGTAACTCCAGACGAGTAATAGTTACTATTGGCATTGTAATTTCTTTTTTAAGACATCTAGAATAGAAGTTAGAAATTGATCACTTTTTTTCTGTCATTCGAGTTAAATTATAGTAGAGCTTCCACTATTTCATTCATTAACGCAAAATCGTACGCCATCCGCTCGGTGATGACGTAGCGCGGAACAGCTGTGCGGTGTGCGGGTCAAGTACCTACCTACCATATGATAAAAACTAAAAACTGCCTAAAACATTTTTTTGCGACAATGCTTACGGCGGCTTCTACAAAGGCAGGAATTCAAATAAAAAAAATGAATCGTTTAATCTGTCGCATAGAGTTCATTATTAGTTGCAGGTGCCCTTGTCAATGAAAATATTGAACTGAATTAAGACCTTAATTTTATAAAGTTAACCGCGTAATTCGGTTGTGCATCCTTGTAAAGGCCGGTCGGATTTCTCAGAATAATTTTAGTAAACTGCGGACCTACTTACCTAGGTTGGTGAAATTTTATTTTTGACCGTTTCTGGTTAGAAATAAAGTCTGAATTCGCTTTTCGTATTTTTATTTGTGTACCTATTTATCTATTGCGTATGTATTTTTATTTATGTTTAACGCTTATGGTACTTACGTTGGTCGCGGTCGCGGCTTCGTTTGATTTCGAGACTGTGTTCGTCGGCACGCGGTTGAACTAATTAGATACCTAAATACCTACATACTTACATTTCGTTATTCAAGCCATAGGTATTTCTCTGTTTTGCTTTGTATTGATTGAAGGTTTGCTAATCATGAGTTTGCTATAGGTCGCGGTGGTCAGTACCTGCTGTTGTTGCTGTAGATACCTACCCGCGACAATACTAAATCGTTTGATTCCGCATTCATAACTATTGGTTGATTTAAATTGCGTTTATCTACATAACAATTTATTGAATAATAGCCCCCTTCAACCAAACAGGCGCGACACGCGATATTTTAATCGCACGCGACACAAGGCATTTACAAACATAATCAACTTTGGCTAAGGACTTACCTATTAGTTTATTTACAATTTACACTTCCCTGTATCGAAGCAGCTGCTCAAATGGAGTCCACTTCGCTCGATACATAAACGGGCACGTTTAATAAGGTTGTCTTTTAATTTTCCTAATGTGTCTCTGTCACTTTTCACAATATTAAAGGCGTCCACTATCCACGCCTGCGCGCGTGTGGGCGCTCGAAACTGTCCATGATCCAGGAGGTGCTGTGTTACAGCCAGGATGGTGGAGGTGAAGGGAAATTGAGGGTCGTCGATTCCACGTGCGCGCAGTGAGTTCAGGTGTTCCGGCTGAGCATACAAGCGTCTAGCCTCTTCCAAGTTATGGTTCGCCATCCCATAAAAATCCACCATTGCCCAATACTCCACGTTCGAATACACGTTTTGCCGACTAATTTTTGGCGCGTAATTAGGTTGCGCGTGCGTGACCTAATACAGCGAAACGCGACGCAATACTAATAGGAACAAGGAAGAGCGGGCGGTTGGCTAGACTGGGGTCGGGGGCGTGGCTTAAGGATCATGCTGTCTGATCGATGAATGGATTTTTCAATGAGTACCGTTCGCATTGTGTTGCCGTTTGTCGATGCGTTTTACACACAGATCGCAAGGAAGCGTTACTTCGAGTTCTCATTATTTCACAAAAAAAACAATAAATTTAATTTTTCGTAATTTTTTTTATTGTTACTTTTTGAAAATAATAGTCCCAATCGATTCGAGTTCGATGATCGAGTTCATGGCTTTCGGTTCCAGAACGACCTAAAATTAACCGTGTATATGTATTTTGCAACGCAAGCTTGATATGCACACATTAAGGTGCTTTCATCTAGAAATGAAATCAGATGCTGATCCTGACAGCGGGCAGCAGCTCTTGAAACTGTGGCAGATAGCCAAGCATCCTCAAATGGTGCAGTGAACAGCGGCCACAGGACAAGTCTGGTAGCCACGACAGGGGGTAAAAATATGCCACAAGTATGCAAATTATGTAACTCTAATAACCACAAACTATATAAATGTGAAAAATTTAAACTTGCCTCGCTATCTGAGGGGCAATTCTCGTAATTTTAAGAACGTTCACAGTCTGATCTCAGTGTCAATCTGTCAAAAATACCTCGATTTTTCATACATTTTTGAAATTTGCTTGTCGCTGAAATGAGACTGCGACTAGATTTTGAACGTTTTTAATTACGAGAATTGGCCTTCTGATCGTTTCAACTATGTAAAGACAAATGATTTGTGCACCCTATGATTAAACAACAATTTTCAAACAAAACCATAATAGTTTACTGCATCAAAATAAGGCTGAACAAGAGTTGAAGCAAGTTTCACTATCTATGAATAAGTGCGATGATGTTCTATTGCCTACTACATATATAAAGGTAAAGATAACTGACAAGTTAGGTCAGCAATTTATTTGAAGTCAGGGCTCTTTGTGACTCGGGTAGTCAGGTTTCTTTTGTTTTATCGGACCTAACAGATAAAATTGATTGCAGGTTAGTCAATAACTATACCTATATTAAAGGAATATGTGGTCAATCTGATACAGTTCCTCATACTGCTACTTTTGACATCTGTTCTATTCTCAACAATTACAACACTCAAATAGTATTCTGTGTAGTGCCCAACATCACTAGTGATCTACCTCAGTGTGAGATAGATACAGATAATTTAAAAATTCCTTCATATGTCAAGTTAGCAGAAACAAAATTTTACAAAACCGGCAAAATAAGTATCTTATTAGGTTGTGACGTTTTCTTTAAAATTTAACGATAATGTCAGGATCAGCATCTGATTTCATTTCTAGATGAAAGCACCTTAATGTGTGCATATCAAGCTTGCGTTGCAAAATACATATATAATAACTGCATCCCAATGTTGAACAGGTATATTCATGTTTTTAACGTAGCTAAATGTTGTCTGGTTTGAGGAATGATTTCCCGCTCAAGTCTAATAGAGAATTAACATGATAATTAATGACCTTATTTTTGTTATCTTAACGCTCACTGAGCAATTGCAGTGCAATGGCATAATTATGCGCAGTTAGCGATAAATGTTTAATTAATTTGGCGGCTTCGCCACTAAAATAGGTTTTTAAATAATAGAATTTGTCACATTGTAACAGTTTAGTGTTTTTATCGATGACACTTTTATATAGGCTAATGAAGTCGTGGAAGTCACCTACCTCACCTCCATACTTGGGAATATTTATGGGTGGAGACGTTTCATAACGTCTTTTCCTTCTTCATCATGCTCCGCTCGAGTTCGGAGAAATACTTGGACTAGATTTCAGCTCGATGGCATCTTCGAATGCGGCTATAAGGCACTTAAATACATGGATTCATAGTAACCAAAATCTTCATCGTTCTTTTCATCTAAAAGGGATATATCGATGTTAAATGAGCTATATTCTGAAAAGGCGGTGACCAACCTGTCCTTCTTGACCATGAGCGCCTTTATAGAGGCTTTGTTGACGTCTTCGGACTCGGCAAACTTACATAGCGTTGTTATAGTTCCTTTTGCCTGGCCTCTGGCCAGTACTAGGCGTTTTAAATTGTTTGCCATAATGGCTATTAATTATGTGACATTACACAAATAGGTATAAAACTTTCAATAATAGCAATTTTGTGAATATATAGATGCTAGTTAGATAACTTGCAGTATGTAATAATTGCACAATGCTGAAAAGAGACACGCGTTTCACTTGATAGTAACACCACACAAAAAAATGGCGGATGGCGTCGGATTCGGAGTTCGGACAATGGTGACTATATAAACGCGCGGTGGACAACGCGGCAACGCCCGGCAGCTATGGAGCTTGCTGGAAGTTTCTGGAACTCGGCTGACCAACCGGCGACCGAGTTGATCTCGCTTCTCCTTCGCACGCGTACGCGCTTCTCGCTCGTCCGCGTAGGCGCAGGCTCTCTGTTGCACGCTGATGACTGAGTCCTCCTCGCACTCGCACGCGACGCGAATGTTCGAAATATGACAACGTGGTATCGATGAATAGATCACGCCGCCGCCCGAAAAAATATTGTGCCACTCACACACAACACAACTTAAACAATATCGGATAACTGCCGCGAACACAATGTTACCGTCGAAGGACCATTTAATTTATGTGGCGATCGCTGGTAATAAAACCACATAAATTAGAAGCTTAAAGTGGACTATATTAAAATATGCACAAGGTACAATAATAAAAAAAACTAATATGCGTGTTACACTAGCAAGTTGCGAATGGTGACTAAATAAAATTCACTCACATGAACGGAACGAGTGGAATTATTATATATGTTTCGTACACAGACCAGAATACATTATAATTAATTTGTACGTTAGATATAATTTTATAACCCATTTCAGTAGTAACACAATGGTCCACCCACCGACAAGAACCATGAACATTACCAATAAAAGTATAGTCACCTGCGGTAAGGCTTAGACGTTCCACGTCCGCACATACCCATCTTTACTCCCCACAAAAATTCATGAGCTCATTATAGAAGAGACCGCCTGGGTGAATGCATGAAGAAGCATGAACCCATTCATGAAGATATAGCAGTAAAAAAATTATCAGAAAAAATTACACTCGCATTTGCTCTGTTTTTACAAGGTCAAATTAGAAACTTTAAAAAGAAAGTTACTGGTCGGAGATGGCCAAAAGAGAAAAAAATTACAGCACTGAGAATTTATAAACGCTCTCCAACATGCTATCGACTATTACGACGGCACTTTGAAAAGTCTCCTCCGGAAATTGCCATTTGGAGTTAGAATAAATAAACCAATGTTTACAGTGCTGAAAAGATTTGCAGTGACACACACCAGGGGATAACTATTACAGTTTATTGTTTGATGAAATGTCCATAAAAAAGCATTTGCAGTATAATCCCAAAGATGACATTATAGAAGGATACCAGGACCATGGAACCCAAGGAAGGTCACCAAATATAGCTGCATATGCTCTGGTTTTTATGATCTCAGGCATAAGAAAAAGATCTAAGCAACCAATTGCCCATTATTTCTCAAGTGGATTTTCAACTGCTGACAGGCTTGCAGTGCTTATAAAAGAGGTAAGTATTTTTTTATTCTTACTCAACCTGACCTGTCTCACAATAAGGCTTAGTAAAGTATCATCATTCATATTAGTGATATTATGACGTCATTTGTGCAACCACTTGCGTTTTAGTCATAATTTCGTAATGAAAAAACTTCTACTCACATAGCTCGCTAAATTGACAACCCCATAACGGACTAGCCATTAATTTATTGTTTTGCTCCACCATTTTACCCCTCCTCCGGCTAATCAATCAGTTTCATCAATGGGATGCAAAATGGCAACGTTCTCAACCCATTAGTTAAATTAATTCAGTTTCAAATCTCTACGATCTAGCGGTTTAGGCTGTGCTTTGCCTGTCACAGTCTATGTCACAGTACAGTGCAGTTTTTTTTTTAAATTTCAGGTTTTAAATCAATGCTTTGAAGCAGGCATAAATGTTGCAGCTATTGTCTGTGATATGGACGGAGTCAATAGAAGAGCTCTTACGATTCTGGGTTTAACGGTACAGCATCCATACATAAAAGTAAATAACAAAGAAATTGTTACATTTTTCGATCCACCGCATCTACTTAAATGCTTCCGAAACATGTTTATGAAATATAACTTTGAGATGACTACACACATTTCTTCTGATGGCTTAGTTGGAAAAGGTTAGATTTAATGTATCAAATAAGTATAAAAAAACACATTTAGTATTTAAGTATAGTTTTATAATAACTAGTGGTCGCACACTGGTCGAAATTCGACCTCATTTTATAGTTTCAATAGTTTTATTCATGTGACATATAATGATAATGTAAAAAATACTTATCTACAGGTATTGCAAAATGGTCCCATATAAAGGAATTTCACGAAGTGGACAGCACTAATCCTAATTTTGTATATGCACCAGTGCTGAAAAAAGATCATCTAGATCCCAACTCGAAACAGAAGATGAAAGTGAAGCTAGCTGCACAAGTGCTGAGCCACTCTGTAGCAGGAGGAATGTTGGCGAGAATATCCAACGGTAATTAATATGGAATGTTCAAATACAAAAAAAAGTAATTATAAAAAATTAAATCAACTTCAAAAAGAACTTAACTCAAAATTATGAAATAACTTTAGTTTCGGAAGTCTGTCTGTTAGGCTTAGTTTTACGGACTCCCGAGATTAAAGTTAAATAACTGAAATTCAGGCCTGTGCTTATGTGTGTGGGTTTATTGTAAAAGAAAATAAAAACATATGCAAAGCCTGCCACAAAACTTTTTTGACGCAGACAATAGAACCACAACATTTACGAGTATTTCTAGAGTGCCGGGAGTATAATGAATTGAAAAAAAGTTTAAATTATGTAACATAGCTTGCGTTGAGTGCTGTGCAACAGTTATTAACAAAATCTTAAAAAAAAAGAATTAAAGCAAATATAAAATCAAAAATTAACTTTGATTTCCTTAATGAATGTGTAGAACACAAAGAATCAAATATTGAACATATATTATTACAAACAGTGTTTTTATCATAATTATGTATCAAACGTTTTTGCTTAATGTCAAGCACCCCACGCTTTTTAATTGAATTAAATTATTTTCTCCTTTTCTAGTTTGGTTTTTAAAGCGTGTTTTTTAGTTTTTTAAACTATTGTTTATTTTAAAATTTTTTAGTTCTGCTAACTAAAAAAATGTGATTTTTTTTCCTTCTTCTGTTTTTTTTTTTAAATTTTTGAATTGTCATCGGTCCTCGATAATTTTACAAAGTTTCAATGAAATCTGACCGTTTAAAGTGGGTCAAAATCGCGCTCTAAGGAGTCGGTTACATACAAACAAACATACAAGTGAAGCTAATATAAAGCGTGTAAAAAAATCAAAAAGGAGCTACTATTGATGTTGATTGCGAATGCAATGTGTTTTATATTTTTGATCGTATTCTGGTTGACTGCTATCTGTACAGTGCGGAAGAAAAAAAAGAGTCTTGCACCGATTTGGACTGTCCTGTAAATAAAGTAACGAGAGAAATTTCTGTTTTACTTTTACACGATAAACATGCAACTGAAATTCAAGAAGCTGCAAATACATTACTAAATAATACCGACATGACACTATGTCGTCGATCTACTTGCAATTTGAACTGATCCGACGCAATCTTATAAGTTTTGAGATATCAGATGAATGTGTTTCTGTGTATGAAAGCACCTGAAAAAATTGTTTTAAAGGACAATGAATATGAACTGCTTTCAATTATAGAATTTGTTCCACCAGTTGTTGGTAAAATGGGCCACTATAAAGCACTTTGTAGGCGTGGAAATATTTGGCAATGCTACGACGATCTAAGTACGAGAATCAGTCGAAGTACCAACATAAAAGTGATTCCACATTGTATTGTTTATAATAGGAAATAAATGTCACATAAATTAATTTGCGAAAATTTCTCATGCTTACTACTTGTGAAAACTAACTCGCCATTTACTGTGCCTTCATAATTGTATAAATAACAGTTGTGTAGTGTGTGGAACATTAAAGTATTGGACTATCAATTGGACTATCCTTTCTGCAAACCCAGTAAGTCTACCCCCACACACCAACAACATAACTAAATATAGGTACAGACGCCAGCACATCAAGCTACCTCAATCTGTCAAATTTCTTTGATGGATTTTTAACTTTATTGCATAGTCATAAGGTTCATGTCCAATTGGGAAAATTTGACAGTTTGGGGTAGCTCGATGCGCTGGCGTCTGTACATATATAAATAAGGATAATTATTAAATGTATGGCAATAAAAAAATCCTTGTCTGTAAATTTTAAAACTATTATCTCACATTTTTCTAATTAATGAGTGGTCGGAATAAAGCAATTTTTGTGCGTTTCTATTGTTTTTGCATCCTCGTCAAATATTAAAAGTACGTACCGTTTGCTTATTATAGAAAATTAAGCAATGTCAGATGTCCCGATTTAGTCAAAATCACCTAGAATTGTTCTTTTGCAATGTACGAGCTCGTGGTGGTTGCAACAATAACCCTACATCTAGACAACAAAAATGTTAAGTCATGTTGAAATTAAAAATAGCATCGAAGGAAATTGTGTTGAATTAGAACTAATTTCAGTACTAAATTGTTCTTCTGCGGTACAAACAATAAATTCTACCACAACCCGAGCCTCACATGCTGACGACGAAGCAGACAGTAGAGAATTTAACATAAGTAGGATCCGTGATTTCGATAGTTTTTGCAGTACATTGCCTCAATTGACTGAATTTAATGAGCAGATTACAACATATATCGCTGGATGCGTGGTAAGAGCCTTGGAAAAATTATCAAATGCGAAGTATGTAGCAGTGCGTTGTCACTAACAAAACCTGGAATAGATCATACCAATCATACATTTCAGTTTGTTACTTTCAAGGATGACGGAGGTCTCGTTTACCCATCAAAAGATGCTGTTCATATTTGCGTAGCAGAATTAGAAATTCGGCAAACAATTCACAAATTACAAAAATTCTGCACCAAGTCATCACTGGGTAAACCTGTGATGATTAATTAACCCTTAGATGCATGATTTTTTATATTTTCGTGAAAAAATACACATATTACGAAATGAGGTCTCTAAAAAACAGGAAAAATAATAAAAAAAATCATTTCAATATTTAAAGTTTATTATTTATTAAAAAACATGTGTTATCATTTTTGATAAATTATGCAGCAAGGTCATAAAAAAAACAAAAATTAATTAGTGTGGAAAACCCTGAAACAGTTATTATTTCTATTGTCACAGAGTGACACATGACATTTCTCACACATTACTGACGTAAGTTTTTTACATTGGGCATATTTACACTGGTTCCTTTTGGAACCATAAGATTTTTCATGCCCGACACCGTCAAAACGTACGTCATCAGGAGGTAATGTTTGAGCGCCTATCTTTGGTCTTTTTTGCTTGTTTACAGGGCCTGCAGCAGTATTCAAACTTGGGCGACCTCTTTTATTTTCCGATGTGCTGCCATATTTACACAAAGTTTCCGCTAGTTCGGTCCTGAAGTCAGCAAGTTTTAAAATATTCTTAGGATTCGCACCCTTCTTCAACAAAACTTTTTTATACAGAATCCAACTATTTATCACAGACATGTCTAGTTGGTGATAAAAGAGTCTATTTGTCCATTTTTTGGATTTCATTCTAATTCTGTATCGACCCAAATAGCTATCCATAGTGTCGACACCGCCCATACTCGCGTTGTATTCGCGGATAGCATTTGGGCAGGATATGGCAATGCTTTTCTTCTGCTTTTTGTCATATCTTTTTACCGTGTTTACAGGTTCTGAACCCACATACGTGGAGAGCAGTAAAACCTGTTTATTATCCTTCCAGCTAGTGGCCGAAAATTCAACCCCATCAAAGGTAGTAACATTTTCATCATACGATCCTCTCGGCACTGATGGTTTGAGAAGATCTTTTTTATCAGGCAGTTTACATGTTTTTCCCAGTCTATTCTTCTGTACTGTCCCCAAGCAATAAATACCTTCTTTGAATAAGTAATGGAATAGTGACAAACTTGTGTAGAAATTGTCAAAATATATTATATGATTTACATTCCTCGGTAGTGGTCGAAGCAAACGTATGACTGTATTCGAAACTACTCCTAAGTCGGGTTCATTTGGTAGTCTTTGGGTATTAGGAGCCCCTGAATAAATTTCAAAATTATAGGCATAACCCATTGGGCAACAAAGCACGTATAATTTAAATCCCCATTTGTGTGGTTTCTTCGGCAAATACTGCTTCATAAAATGGCCAATTTTAGTGGAGCACATCTGTTCATCTAATGACAGGCGATGTTCAAACGGAACTGATATAAATCGGTTATTGAGATGGTCTACTACTGTACGTATTTTATGTAATCGATCGTGCTCAGGATGGTCAGGAGGTAGGTGGTTACTGTTGTCGTTGAAATGAATTATTTGGCGAATCTTTTCGAATCTGTTTACCGTCATTGTCTCTGAAATTGGATGGAATTGTACAGCTCGTGCCCAATAAGATCTGATGCTAGGATAATGATATACTGAAGTGTATATCAAGATGCCAAGGTATTTACGAAGTTCTAATAAGTTGATGGGGTCGGAAAAATTTGGATTCACTTGTACAGCATATTTGTTCGTCTCAGCAATGATCAATTCCAGTAGCTTTTGATGAAAAAAGTAAGAAAAAAATTGGTATGGAGTGGATAAATCTAAAATATGTTGAGGGTAGGCTGTGACTCCAAGAAAGGTAAGAGCTTGATCAACCAAAGGCATGTTTTTCTTTTTCCAAACTAAATTTCTTACTTGAGTATAATTAGTGGACCTTGATACAATTTCTGACAAATCATCAGACACTAATGGGGGATCACAGTCTTGATTAGTATTTAATTCTGTTTGTTCTTCTTCTACTTCCTGTTCCACATCTTCAAGGTCTTCGAGCAATTCATTTAGATTGTCATAGTAATCCAGAGCATCTTCATCGATGTTTGCTTCATCCTCAGAGATGTCGCCGTTTTCCAGTTGAGATAATAGTGTTTCAATATCTCTGTCATTCATATTCTATGTCGTATCAATAGGGATCTAAAACCATAATAAAACCATGCAACCCAACACCAAAAGACATAAAAATTGCTCCAAAAACATAGCAATGTAAGAATAATTATGTACATCCATAGTAAGAAAAACTTACACCGGTAATGCATAGATTATCATTTTTGATAACAATATTCCAAAGCAAATTTAGTACCATGCCACACTATTCAGTTGTAAAATAAACATATCAAAACAAAATATAGATTCTTACCTTTCAGAAAGTATTTTTTTTTTGTAAATAACCGTTATTTTATACTAGATATGAACCGATTTATATATTCAAATTCGTACCCATGTAAGTATTACGATCTTGCAGCTTGTAATGTCAAATTCAACCAATCACAGCCCAGATAGTATTTTGTCATGTTGACAGATTATAAGAATGACACGTAAACAGTCGTCCAGAAACGTTTCGTTACTTAAATATATTTTATTCGGAAGTTATGCGTATGAAAAAGTCAGTTATCATTTTTGATAAACTATGCACTTAAGGGTTAATAAGATTCTACGTACTTTTGTAAATAGTAACATTTTAGTAGCATTTCTATTCATCGATTTGATCGATCACCAACAGAGCACCATTTTGTACAATTAATTAAGGTGGTGGCAAATACATATATTGATGTGCGTTTTCATTATATAACCAAGCACGCGAAACCTGCAGTTACAAAAAGACAAATATATAACAAGCTCATTTTATTCCATGGGCATTAAGTACTATCGAACATAATGTAATGAAACATCATTTTTTATTTGAATTGTTTATTGGATAAATCAAACTTATTTGTTTAGGTAATCAAAGTGTTCTAATTATGTTGTTTAAATATTTTAAGAGTATAATACCTTTTATGCCTTTTTACTATAAGCATTTTCAAACTTGTGAAGTGATTTTTTTTTTGTGAACCACAACATGGCGACCTTACACGCAGGTAATGATTGTTTTTATGTAGTAATTTCGAAATTTTAGGTTTGTTTCGAACTGAATTCAATATCATCATAAATCTTAGGCATTAGAAGGACGACAGTGGTTAAATTTCAGTAATAAAAACGTAGAAATTAAAAGAATTTCTCTGTTATTTTTGCGGTTTTTTAACAATATCGTAGGTGCTGCTTTGGGCACTCGTGACCCAAGATTTACATTTTTTTTAACAGGATTGAGAGATTGAGCAATCAAAGAAATATTAGTGAATTTGGACGTGTCTGATACGAGGAAGAAGATAAGGAAGATTGAGAAAACCTGGAAGTAGAACAGGATGGTGTTGTTGAGGAATTGTTACCTCGTGCCGCATCTGAAGAGAATTGAGATTCCTCCGATGATGAGCCTCTTGTACAAATTGCTCGTTCTTTTAACCACTTTTAATCGTCTTCTGAGATGGGATCTTACAGAAAATTTTTACCCAGCTAGCAATTTTACGTCATAACGACGTCACTTTAAGGCCATTATCGACGTAAATGTCGTCATAATATGACTTCGGTAGTTCCAGTAAATGACGTACATTTGTCATAGTTTTAAAACGTCTTTCAAGGACGTTAACCCCTCCAATAAAGCTGTACAGTTCGTTTTTAAACCCAGATATAAAATTGACAGACGTAACTGCGGTCTAATTCTTATACTAAAAATCGTACACAAAAAAACTTGAAATGTCAGATTACTTACTATCTGGGATTAACTTTAGTAAAAAAAACCGACTTCCAAAAAAACACTAAAGAGTGAAAAATAACTTTCTTCGGAAGGCAGTGACAAAAAATTAAAATACATATCCAAAGTCACCGACTTCCGAAATTAAAGTTATTTTTCACTTTGTAGTGTTTTTTTGGAAGCTGGTTGTTTTTTTTTAAGTTTCTATTTTTCTCTTTTTAGTGGTTCACATGTGTTTACCCCTTCATAGTGTACCGGCGTGATGTTTTGTTATGAACTGGTGTAAACAATAGACAGACATAAGATTTCAGCAATCCCAGTCCATTTGCAATCATTTATTGAGGAGTTCCGTTGCCTATCTCAAAACTTCTTTATCAGATTTTCACTAAATTGAAATGTTTTCCCATTTATAATGAGACCACATTTGAAATGGGACCACTCCGAGAAAGTACTCTTACAAAAACTACCCAAATCGCTTCAAGTGTGCCTATAAAATTTGAATAGTTCTCTCTATTTCTCCAGGATCCCATCATCAGATCCTGACTTGATGATCATGGGACCACCTAGGAAGTAAACCCTTTAAAAAAAAAACAAATCGGTCCAGCCATCTTCGAGTAATTGGGGAAAATTCATGAAAAAAAAAGGTTTCGACGAATTGGGAACCTCCTCCTTTTGGAAGTCGGTTAAAATTGTAGCAATATTTTTAAATTGGGAACGTTTCGTGTGATATTACTAATATGATGTTAGGTAGGATTTTACTAACGTATTAATTCATTTTTTGCCTGACTAGTTTCAGTCTCGAACGGATCTTAGTCATGAGCTCAAAACACAGTGGCGATGGCATGGCTGGTTGAAACTAGATGGGCAAACCCGAAATCAAGGTTGTCTACCGTACAAGGTGCCTCGTACAAATACGAGATTTGTGCTCTTCCGTACGAGGTACGAGGGCACTATCCTCGTACAATTATGTACGAGATTTTGATAATATGGCCATACGAACATTTTGCATCACCATTATTATAATAGTAAAAACTAGTGCCATCTATCAGAAGTTGTAGGAACTTCTTACACCAAAAATTTCATTGCTGCATTTACGCGAACTACGCGATAATTGTCTATGGTAGCTATCCCGTCAATCGGGAAATCCCCGACTAATAAAACATTTCGTTCTTCGCATTAGTCGTCTCTGTCACACATGGCGCAAATTTCTACTTTCTCTGTTCTTTACGTGTCTCATTCGTTGCATGCCGGCCGGCCGTGTTTAGTTTAGTTGTACTACATTAGTAGGTACGTGTAGCTAATTGAACTTTTTGTAAAAAATATTTTTATTGTTAAATACCTAGTGTTTTCGTTGTTTCGACCATTGTTTAGGGGTGTAATAGAAGTATCGTTATTAGTGACCGTTCGCCTACTTTGACTCCGCCTAGAAAATTACCCAAAAAAGGTGGTTGGACAAGAAAAAAGGAAGGTAAACACACTATCGCAGCATCGTGTACAAAATTTTAGACAGCAATGGTTAAAGGATCCGACTTTTAAAGACTGGCTTTTGCCAGACACCAAAGATTTACCAAAAGCTAAATGTGCATATTGCCCGGGAACATCAATGGTAGCTGAACTATCCAATTTAAAAACTCATGCCTCTACCAAGAAACACCTGGGCAACAAACCTGGATCCAGTGGAAAAACACAAACATTAACATCGCTTGGATTCCAGAGAGGTCTAACTCCATAAAATAAAGAGAAAACTCGTGCAGAAATTAAACTTGCTGCATTTTTGCGGAGCACAATATAGCATTCTCAGTTGCTGACCATTTGACCGATTTATTAAAAGAAGTTGTGACGGATTCTAAATTAATCAAGGAAATTGAACATAAACGAACCAAAATTACAAGTGTGGTAAATAACGTTCTTGGAGAAGGTCATAAAGCAGATTTAGCCCAAAAATTTCAAAAAAAAAGAAAACAGTTTTCGGTGATGACGGACGAGACGACCGATGTTTCTACAATCAAAACTGCTTTCGTTGTGGTACGCTATTTCGATCAAGAAGTTCAAAAGATATGTAGCGCATTTTGGGAGCTGTACAAAGATTTTAAGGAAATACCTGATGCCTATGATATTCCTACTGCCAATGCTGAGAATTTATACAGAGCTCTTATCGATTCATTAACTAACCTTAATGTACCATTGACAAAAATGTGATCGGTTTTGGCTCAGATGGGTGTAATGTCATGATGGGTGACAACGACTCAGTAAAAACAAGGTTAATACGCGATTTTCCAGGAATCATAATCACGAAGTGCGTTTGTCACTCGGCCCATTTGTGTGCCAGTGAAGCCTGTAAACAATTGCCTGAAGGTGTAGAACAACTGGCTAGAGATATCTACAACTTTTTAAACATTTTCATAAACGGCTATTTGATTTTCGTAACTTCCAGTCGTTTGCTGCAGTGGAACCTCACAAAATACTGAAACCATCACAGACAAGATGGCTTTCCTTATTATCAGTGGTTGAAAGGATATTAGAGCATAGAGCCATTGCTCTAATATCCTTTCAACCACTGATAATATGACGTGTTATGTATTAACTACTGTTAATACTAAACATGTCATATTCATTACAAGAATACTTGTGCCCTACGAGATTTGACTCCGCGACCCTTACTTCAGGAGGCAGATTCTAATACTCATCAATTTTTATTTTTGCTCCAGTTTGTATTCAATAACACTATGGCTGCCAAAGAGCTAGCAACGCTGCGCGACAAGGTCGCATTGGAAATGCAGACAATGACGTCCCAGGTACAGAAATTCAAAGAAACGCGAATGATGTCAATGTACAAAATATCGTTGTGGAAGATCATCATGGTGTTGATGATCAAGATCAGATGTTGAACGCTGATGGAGCAAATCAAGAACAAGACTTTTATGTTCGAGATTATGTGAGGGCATCAAATTCTTCTCGTAGCTGCTGTTACAGACGGTGCACAAACGAAAATCTTAGGCGAATCCCAACTTCAATGAAAGTGTATTTGGTATGTAACTATCGCCTGTATATTCCACGAGTGCACGATTATGCCATGATCATTTAAGCAACACAAACATCGACGAAATATTAGACAACATCAACGAATTGAAATAGGACGTAAGTCCTATTTCAATTCTTCTTTTTTTTCGGACTTGACAAACATGTTGGTAAATGCCATTAACAATGCCCCTAGTTTGGGTTTTGAATCTGGACTTAATGCACAGGAATTACATTTTTGAACCGGATTGACATTAGAACAGTTCGATGCTATCTTGGCGGAAGCATCGAGTCTATCAGAAAGGGCCCGTCATCCACGTACAGTTCTAGGTGTATACGTAACTAAACTGAGAACTGGTGAACCTTACGAGAGACTGGCGACGCTCTTTAAAACATCACGCAGAGAGCTCGAAAGAAAATTAAAAATGGCCAGAGAATGTCTAACCCAAGATTTTGTTCCAAACCATCTTGGAATAGCCCATGTTTCTAGAAGAGATCTTCTCGAAAGAAATTTTATGATACCAAAAGCTGTTTTTGGGAATGAGGAAAATACTATTTTGATTTTAATAGCAGACGGAACATATATTTATATAGAAAAAAGTTCGAACTTTTGGTTTCAACGCAAAAGTTATAGTCTGCACAAGTTCAGGAACTTATTAAAGTCTTTTTTGTTAGTAACCAGCGATGGTTATATAAACGATGTTTTTAGTCCATATCCTGCTGTGACATCGGATGCGACGATTATGCATAATATAATGAACCAAAACGAGCATTTATTGCATTGGGTCATACACAGAAGAGATGTCTTTATATTAGACAGAGGGTTCAGAGACAGTATTTATGACATCCAGTCGCTTGGCTATGAGGTTAACATACCTCCAACAAAGACAGACATGCTACCCAACTCACCACTGAACAGGCAAATAAGTCGCGGTTAGTAACGATATGCCGGTGGGTGGTAGAGGCTGTGAACGGAAAGTTTAAAAATAGGTTTAAACTTTTAAGGCAGGCATATTTTAACAGAGCTTTACCGAATATGTTCGTTGATTTTAGAATCGCTGCAGTGATCATAAATTCATATTATCGCGTTGCTACTGACACCAGGCTTGCCTCAGAAATACTGCATATCATACACGATAAAATCAACACGCCTAATCTGTTACGTGATTACGTTGAAATGAAAAATCTCAATCGTCAGAGAGTGACTTTTACGGCCATGGAAGCACAGATGCCTCACTTCGAAGACTTTCCGAGATTAAGCCAAGATGACGTCATTTTAATAGCACTAGGCACTTATCATTTAAAACTCGCTAAGTCTTACTGTGCAGAACATTTTCGAAATGGATTATATATTATTGAATTATATCGCGAAAATGCATTGAATGACTTGCCAAGATGCAACATAATGTTAAATAATGCGTGGCTAATAAGAGCGCGAATACAATCTAGTCATGTTAGATCGCGCATATATTATTCGTATGTGCTAATTGATGGGAATATTACTGATAGACATGCTATTGCACACTATTACTGTACTTGCTTGACGGGTAGACGCACAGTAGGAAGTTGTGCTCATATCATATCCATTATATGGTACATGGGAATAGGTCGTCACTCAGATTTTAATCTGCCAGCGTATCTGTTAGACAGCATTATAATTGACGAGTAAAAATAATTATTGAAAAATATGAAAATTCAATGTACCATAATATAATGGATATAATATGAGATAAGTTCTAAGTAGCTTATTTAGAACTTTACTCAGCGATTGTAAAACTGGCCTTCACTATTTTTATTTGCCTACTATGCGTATTGTAAGAATATAAATCATTTATATCCATTATATATACAACGTGTAACGGAAAGGGTATATACATACCAAGGGCACGGCTTCTTTGGATGATATCAAACGATATTGGAAGGGTTTTTTAATCCTATCTCTACATGTTCGGAAGTCATGAGAATTTTTAACACATTGATACCAGAAACCGAACTTTTCAAATTGAAATAAACACATCACTAGCACTAAGTCAGCTGATCGGTGTCAGCGAACTCTTTTTAAGTAAAAATAAACCTCTTACTCCTGGTATTTCTGAATAAAAGGTTCCGCATGTTTATTTTTTGTTTACCAAATATTATAACTGACTTTCCTAAACTTTGTTTATGTTTGTGAACTATCAACTAGCTACAATACAATTAATTGGTCTAGGTAGGTATAAAAACTTAACGAAATAATATTTAGATACCTGCTTGCATTGTCACGTATCATTTACAAACCTGTTGGTTTTTTCACGTAGTTGTCCTTTTGTAGAAGATTACTTTGTAGATAATTATTATCTACATAGTAGTAATCTTCCATCCACCACCTACCTTACTACCCGCATCTACAACACAATTAATACCTAATTCAAAAACAATATTCCTGTAAATTTTCTAACGATATTCCTAACCTTTTATTTTGGTGGCCATAAGGATGAACGATGTTTTGCTTTAAATCGATGTTTTATTCGATTCACAAATCGAATCCAGTGCTTTTGAATCGATCTTCTAAAAATTCATTAAAAAACCAACCGATTTGCTTGAAGATCGCAATAAAACGAATCGTTTCGATAAATCGTCAGCTCTCCTACCAGGAATAAATTGCTTAGATAAACATTATTATTTGCCATTAGACTTAGAATAGAAAAAGGATTTGGTCACAAAGTATGTCCTACTGAACCCAAAAAAATCATTTAAATTCAGCTCTTCGCAGAGAGGTCTCTGAAACAACACAGCTGCGCTAATTTTTGGTAGGGTCGCACGCGGCGTCGGGTTGCTACCTACCATTGCCACGTATCGCGTAGCGGGCGAATAGTGCAAGACAGCGAATTCCTGTGAAAACAGTGGGCCAAACAGGTCCATTGCCAACACTTTGATCCGTTGGTTCATGACAGGTGTCTGGAGCAAGCCTGGGGGGGGTTTGGCGTTGTTGGCCTTATATCGATGGCAGTGGATGCAGGCTAAGACATCATCGGTGATTATTCTCCGCATCCCCGTGAAACAATACAGCTGCGCTAATTTTTGGTAGGGTCTATCGATACCTGGGTGGCCAGCTGTTTAAGAGTCATGTAACTCCTTCAAAATAGCGGCAACCTGAGCACCAGGTACGACTAACTGAGGGGATTCACTCTCGGAGTCTGGATTGAATCGGTACAAGACTCCTTGATCCATGAGGTAACCCCTTTCTAACCATCGTTTAGGTGCAACATCATCAGGTCCTTCTAGTTACACATTGTGGGCAAGCATCACTTTGTTTACTAAAATAGTTACACACATTTTCAATAAAATCACTGTCACAAATATAGTCTGACGCGAAATTTTTAGCAACTAAATGAGATTTTACGGAATAAAAACTTTGATGATTACTTTTACTTTGTTCACTCTCACCTTGATTCTGCAACTTACGACAATGTTCTTTGGTGTGAAGAGGCGTGGGCGGCGTCGCTGGATCAGGCACGGGGAGCGCGGGCGGAGCAGGCACCTGCTGCGCCGCGGCGGCGCGGCGGGCGCAACATGCGCCGGCGCCCGGACTGGAGCGAGACGCTACGCGGGGGCGCGGGCGCTGTCGCGAGCGGCGCCGGCGGGTAGTGTAAACGTCGATAATGTTGCCGGCGTTTGTATTCGACGCTCACTCGCCGTTGGAGCCATGTTGTTTACCTCGTCGAATGAATCCTCGATATTCCGTGCAAGGCGGAGTAATTCATAGAAACTGCGGCAATCCTCTCTTCGTAGCCTCTTTCTTATTCTGCTGTGGAGGAGGCCGTAGGTCATGTCTATTTGAGCCGACTCCTTTACATCGCCTGAGGTAATCGTGCCAAAAGGGCGCGGATGCGCGCTACGAAAAGATCTGTGTTTTCATTGTCCTGCGGCGTCGCAAACATTTCTAAATAAATCCGATGAGGAGGCCGGCGATCACCTTTAGGCACTTATCAAATTTTCTTTGGCTTCGCGCCATGACGACACAGAGTATTTTATTCCTTGCCACCATGTGGCTGCGTCATCCTTGAATAGGTAGGCTAAAGCGCGCAGAATGTTTGAATCCGCCACCTGCGCGCAATCACTATAGGCCTCTATTGCATCGATAAATACTTCAACCGACTCCTTCGGTCGGCCGGAGAACGTGGCTATGCAGCAGGCTAAGGTATTTTGGCCTAGCAGTGCGAGTGATTCCGAGGTCGATGCACTCGCCCGCGACATCGAGTTGAGCAACTCCCTAAATGCTTCTGTTTGAGAGCGTTGGAGAGGCGATAATAGTCGCCACGTTTTTGTTGGAGAACGTAGCGTTAGCATCGATGCGCGGCGAGGAAGAAAACGCGTCGTCGCCATCTTGGTTGGCGGGCTCTGCGATCGGCGTGTTTGGTCGTGAGGGGACGGGTAATGCGTCGTTTGCATCTTCCCTCCGAGTCAAACTAGCCGCTCTACTCCTGGTCACTGGCGTTTTAGTTCGTCACTGCAAAACTGTCACAGCTATGGACTACTGTCACACGAAAAACTAACGTTGGAGCGCCAAATATGAGGGAGGTTATCTTACGGAACTGAAACCCCCTGTCTAGTTTTATTAAAGTTTTTTTTAAAAGGAATACACAAAAAAACGTTAACACTATTTTATAACATTTGGGAACGAAAACCTTTAATACTATTCCCTGCGTAACAATAATGGCGGCACGGGGGGCAGCAAAGACCAAAAACATTGTGAACTTCAACATATTCCTGACATTGCATTCACACCACTTGAAGAAAAAAATTACCCTCGCAAAATCGGAGGTTTACAATATGTGAGCGGGTATTTTATTAAAAGTGCCAAGAAAAGAGTCTTCAAGGGGTGTGATCAATGTAATAAAGATTTGATATCTGAACATGAGCCTGAATATTTAAAGTACAGAGAATACGCCAATAAAAAATGGCTTTGCAGTCCCAGCGACACTCTCCTAAATTGTATTTCGAATCAGCAGGATATTCATTATAATAATATAATGTTAAAAGAAAATTTAGAAAAAATAAATTTAAAAGAATTTATCAAAACAATTATATTAATGCATGTGGATTTTAATTTTGTGCAATGCACCACTCACAATGAGGCATTAATTGATTTTTTGATAAAAATATCCTGTAGATTCTTCATATCCTTTCAGTTGCAACTGTCCGTATTATGACCAATAACAAAACGCATATTTTTGCAACTGTCCGTGGTACGGTCAATTATCTGTGGCAAACTATTTTGCTTGTTTAGCTGTAGCGCAGCAACCTATCTCTTTCGTTCTTATAATAAAATGATCAGGGTAGACAAGGCTAGCTATATCTCTTTGACTTGTACCAACATCACAGTGCAAACGGGCGCGATGTTCATTGCGAAACTCACTTCGAAAGTTGGTGCACAGCGAACCCACGCTTTGTTGTTATTTGTTTTGTTTGTGTATTGAAGAAACAGAAAGTGACGAACTCAAGGATGAATACGTAAGTAAAGTTAAATATCTTTCTATTTATGTATTAGTTTTATGCAGTTTAATATATTTACGCATATATTTTACGGTAAAAAGTCCACGAAGTGAAAAAATGGCGGCAATGTAAAATCTTTGCGGTGGCTTTTCGTATACATATTTTGTTTTAAATGGCTGAAATACTGTTAAAACAGTGAGACAATTTCATAAACTGTCCATAAATATACTATTTTGTGCAAGAAAATTCAATTAGAGCACCAAAAAATTGCAATTTTAACATTTTCATTCCTCCGTTGCCGCGTTAGGCCTCTTGTACACACACGTTTTTTCGCCGTAAAAATCTGCGGTAAATTCACCGTGTGTAGGCACGGCTGTCAGTGTTGTATGGGCCACTGTAGAAGCTTGTTGACATACACGGCGGCTTTACGTTCCGGCGCCGCCGCCGTGTTCGCCGTGCGTCCCCCTCGGCACGCCGCGTCTACACACGGCGCCATTTTGATCAGTGTTGTATTGCAGTCTATGCGAGCGTGTCGACGGTGCCGAACGTTTTAACGTTTTCGTGACGGATTACATACGCTCATGAAAATGAACATAAATCAAGAATTACTAATTACACTAGTTCATGAAAGACCTGTTGTTCGTAACATCACATCGGGCCACACTCCACACCGCGACCGCGCGCTTCCCCCGCCGCCACTCGTTCGCCGACACCTGAGCGTGCGCACACATTTTCGGTCGTCTAAAATAAATTACCTACCTATCTATCAAGAAATACAGTCGTTTTTATTATTAAGTCAAGACCACCAGCAGCACACCTGGAGCTTGATATTCAACATATGGTCCTTCGAGTTAAAGAAGATCGCCGTCTTTGTGCTACGCACGCGCCTCCTGTGGACTTTGGACTGGCCGTCCGTACCGCGTGTTCGTCAACGCCGTAGAGGACACTTAAAGGACAGTCTACCCAGAGGGTCAATACTGAGTGAGTCCGTTCCATTATCCTTACTTTCCTGTCTTTTCATATTTTCTATCCAGGTTTTTAAAATAGTGCTATACGGATCAGGCATACTTTGATCTCTTCATAATTAAATAGCTCACCTATTCAGAAAGTTTCAATTCATTGTCATTCATTTTGCATAATAACTTCTCATAATTACCTAAATACAAATCCTTATTCGCTCGCTGCACGCGGACCGCACGTGTTTGCTAAACGCGTAAACAACCTCATTAGTGTTTTTTTTTCGATATTGTACTTATTGCACCGGTTAGCACGCCCGGCCTCATTAGCAATATCAGCTGATTTTACCGTAAGCTTGGCCAGTTGTTTACGCACCTTTTATAACGTAACTTACATTATTCTGGTTTCTTTGTCTTTGCTTGCATTTAAAACTTTTTGCTTTCCCTTTGCTACTACCTACCTACCTTCTCACTATGTCTGATGCAAAATTAAGGGAACTTATAAAGAGGCGTGGTGGCTACAAAGCAAAGCAGACAGCTGGGAAAGAGCTGAAAACAGGCACCATGGTCTTAGTGAGGAACACTAATCTTCCTCCTCTTCTGTGGTTGCTGGGCAGGGTGGTTGCAGTGAAGACTGGCTCTGACGGACACTGTCGAGTCGCTGACATCCTGACGAAGAAGGGCATTATAACACGTGCATACAACAACATATGCCCTCTTCCATCATCTTGAAGACAACGTGCTTCAACGCGGGGAATATGTTCGTAACATCACATCGGGCCACACTCCACACCGCGACCGCGCGCTTCCCCCGCCGCCACTCGTTCGCCGACACCTGAGCGTGCGCACACATTTTCGGTCGTCTAAAATAAATTACCTACCTATCTATCAAGAAATACAGTCGTTTTTATTATTAAGTCAAGACCACCAGCAGCACACCTGGAGCTTGATATTCAACACCTGTAATATGGGATAAGACTATTGACGATTATAAAAATAAGCGGCTTAAGTACGATTCTTGGAAAGAAATCTTTACAAACTTAAATCCCCTATTTGAAGATTTAAATAGTGAAGAAAAAAACAATTTTGGTAAGTTACAGATATGTAATTTATTTCCTTACAAAAAAATATTTAAGCATAGTTATTTTGATAAGAGAGGCTACCTTCGTTAGACATAAAATATTGTGCAAATCTGTTGCGAACATCGTTAGCCACTAAACTTCCGCGAACTGCATTCGTGATAGGTAGCTGTGTTAGTTCCGATTCTAATTCAAAGGTGGACTCGATTTCATTATCAAAATGAAAGCTTTCTTCTTTATGTATAAAATTTTGCAAAACGCAACAAGTTTTCACAATATCTACAGCCAAATCGATTGACACATTCATTGGCCGGTGAAAAATACGCCATTTGTTGGCTAAAATTCCAAAAGCACATTCAACAAACCTTCGTGCTCTTGTGAGTCTATAATTAAACGTTCGTTTTATTTGATTAAGTAAGTGATAGTGCAAAGCAAAGGCTTCGTCTCCAACAAACACAAACGGAAATTTGTAGTCAGTTCCAGGCAAGCGTGATGCATCGGGTAGATTTAATGTGTTGTTTGTTATTTTTTTCCAAAATGTGGATTCTTTAAAAACACTGGAATCACATTCCTTTCCGTAGGCACCAATATCAACAAATATAAAATTGTAATCACTGTCTACTACCGCCATTAAAACTATTGAGAAGTAATGTTTGTAATTTAAAAACATCGAACCACTGTCCATAGGCTTAATGACTCTGATGTGTTTACCATCAACCGCTCCTAAGCACAGCGGGAAATCGGAAGATTTTTGAAATTTGTTTGCAATTTGAAACCAGTCTTCTTTAGTCGGCATTTTCATATATTCTTTGCACAGTTCTAACCAAATGAAGTAGCAAACTTCACGTACAATGCAACTTATAGTTTTTATTCCAATTCTATAGGTATAATGTAGATCTGTAAATGTGTCTCCGGTTGCTAGGTACCTGAAATATCAAAAAATAATATCATTTTTATTTTTAGGGCAACAGGTGATGAAGAAATGGACCAATATGAAAGATACTTATGATAGATGCTTGTAAAAGGCTGCTAAGTCATAAGCACTAACACCCGATAACACCAACACTGTACACTTAGTTCGCAATAAACTTTGACTTTGACTTTGATAATTGGATAAAATGTAATAAAAAAATGAATGAATGTAAATCTGGATCTGGAGCGAAAAAAATAAGAAAATACAATTTTTATGATGAAATGCTATTCTTAAAAAAAATTGTCGAGCATCGCAAGACCGATTCTAGTATGATTGAACATGTAAATGATTCAAGCCTTCAATCAAGCTCAGGGGACTGTGAAACGAGTGAGGTTCGGAAGGCTACAAAAAATAAAAAAAATAAAAATCAACTCAGTGAAGTTGACATTAAGTTTATGAAGTATATGGATTCAACAGCGCAGGAGGAAAGAAGCCGTAGTATGAACTTTTTTAGGGGAATTTCTGATACTGTTGACAAGTTTAGTGATGAAAATATGATAGACTTTCAGTTTCAAGTCATATCAATAATTAAAAGCATCCAACAGAGAGAGCATAACCGATATATACCTACACCTAGAAACCAATGGGATAGTGGCTATCAAAGTGGCACAGCATCAGCGAATTCGCAGTTATCAATGTATGGGTATTCTACAGCTGCTAGATCAGGCTTTGGGAATAATCGTCAGGAATATGATTTTGGACATAGTTCTGGTTTGGAGTCAATCCCCAACCGACCAGAATCGCAAGTATCTGTGTACAGTGAAAATGCAGGAAGTACCTCTGCAAATTCTCAAGCTAGTGCTGAAGAAGAATTCGATTTCAGTTCTGAATTTCATTAGCATATTTATCCTTGTTTCTTGTTTCTACGTGTATAATTAATTGTTGATTAGTAAGTAAATAATTTATCAACAGTAAAATTTTGTTTGTGATAAATGATTAGTAAAAATAAATAAAATTAAACAAAAGTATGTAAGTAATTTAATTTTGTACTAACCTCAAAGTTACAGCCAATCTTTCTGCGGCGGAAATACTTTTTCGCGTATTAGTATCTTGGTGCTTTAGTTTCTGGGATAAAATTTGGAGCAATTTATCGAATGTCGTTTTCTGCATTCTAAAATAATTGAAAAACTTGTCTTCATCTTCCCTCAGTTGATTCTTGACAAGTGTATGAAAAGCGCCAAATTCTTCGCGTTTTTCTAAAATTGGATGTATCCAAAACCTTCTTCTTTTCTCTTTTTTTTAAAGTTTTCTATATACATAGTACGCAAGAATAATCTTTTTTTTAGAAGGGTTCATGTCGAAAACGTCGTAACTTGGCTGCAGAAAAATGTGAACTGAGCGGCACCTGGCCGCTGTCTCGACCGGTAGCTTCGCCGTGCCATGTACAAGCTTGCACGTTTTGTTAACCGTACGGCTAACACGCCGTACGGTTAAGAAAACGTGTCGTGGACAAGAGGCCTTACTATGGTACGTTCCCGCGCGTTGCTAAGGGCCGATGACGTCATCGCCCGATTCTCGACAAAGTTTGCATAATGTGGATCACTTTTTGGATTTTATCGTATTTATTTTTGATGCAGGTTTTTTTAATAAATTATTATTTTGATCTTAGTTGATTATCCAACTGCAAAAAACGAGGTGATTATAGTAAATATTTTCGATGCAAGTTTTCTTTTTATCATTATAAAATTAATGGTTTGTGGCTAAGTAATAACAGCCGCGCGGGTCGATCGATCAGGTTAAGCTACGCTTGCCGCGGTTTGTCCGTGGATGTGTGACCATCTTTGATGCTGATTCTGTAATGGCTTGTGGCTAAGTAATAACAGCCGCACGGGTCGATCGATCAGGTTAAGCTACGCTTGCCGCGGTTGGTCCGTGGATGTGTAACCATCTTTGATGCTGATTCTGTAATGGCTTGTGGCTAAGTAATAACAGCCGCACGGGTCGATCGATCAGGTTAAGCTACGCTTGCCGCGGTTGGTCCGTGGATGTGTAACCATCTTTGATGCTGATTCTGTAATGGCTTGTGGCTAAGTAATAACAGCCGCACGGGTCGATCGATCAGGTTAAGCTACGCTTGCTGCGGTTGGTCCGTGGATGTGTGACCATCTTTGATGCTGATTCTGTATGATTATACGACCCCGTAAATAGTTTGTTGATTGTTTTTTCGGCGAATGAAAATATTGTACAGCGGAAACTGGACCTTATATTTAGACACATAACGTTCAGTTTCCGCTGTACAATATTTTATGCATTATTACAGTTCTCTGGACAAGTCCATCTGTCCGCGCGTTCGTATGTCACAGAGTCGTCGCATTTACGGAACTGAGTTTTTTTTACTAACTACGGACGTTTTGTTTTTTTTGCATGTTTGGCTTGTCTTGAATTTGCACGGATTTTTGGCTTCTTACTTTTAAGTAACCAAGAGACAACTCACGGTCGGGCTCGCGGGCGGACTGGCACCCGCGGTGTGAGGACCCGGGGTGGAAGGCTAGCCACAAGCCCGGAGGTTGCAAACAGGTACAGGTACTTAGATATATTTTTTGAAAACCCTGCGTACTTTGAGTTTATATCTAGCCACTTGCACGTTTTGTTGTTTGTTTTTTTTTCATGTTTGTAGCGAAGCGACAACCCGTGGTCGGGCTTGTCTCGGGGGTCACACAACCGGGGTGCGGCTAGGGGGAGGCGCAGTACCCGAGGGGTGAGAGGAAACCCAAGACCGGACGTAGACAGGTGTGTTTATATATCTTTAACACCATCTTATTGTCACATCATGCTAGGTGTCTTCAGTAATTAACATAAAACTTTTTTTTTGTAGCCTATTCAGAGGATTCATCAACGCTGATGATTCTGTGAGTGGGCTGTCGTTTGGGGTGTCTCTGGAGGTACCACTGCACCCCAAGCGGTACCGCGTCTGGCCCTCACCTCCTCGTTACCCACTACCACCACCACCACCAGAGTCGACCCCGGTAGCATCGACCTCGGCGCACTGCGGATTCCCCGAGGAGCAGACCACCCCGGTATCGCTACCGGTGGAGTTTGAGTAAGTGAGGAACAATCGAACTAATTAACGCTAAGTAACCAATTTAACTAATGTTCTAACGTAAAATGTTGTTTCAGTTTGGCCAATTCAAGCCTGGCTGCAGCGGCTACAGTTGTTCCTTCTCCTGCAGCGTAAGTACAGTTGCTATTTATGTTTTTGGTTAATACAAAACACGGTGTGCTGAATATTTTTTTAAATTACAGGTACGTAACTTGTGGCGGTAGTGGCGTTCAGGATACTCCTCGGAGGATCCTGAAATCCAAACGTCGCCGGACGCTGCGGGACGAGGATTGACTTTGTGCTGAACTATGGTCAGTTTATACTGTATTGGATTTTCTCCGCATCGAAAACATCGCTCTCAAAGATGAATGGTATGTCACTTTTTATTTTGTATCCTGTAGGAAGCGAAGAGGAGGATAGCGATGACGACGTGGATGGAGAAGACGACGACGGTTTGTCGGTGTATGTACCCAGAGCGCAACGAATGTTCTTCGAGGAAGTCGTTGCCTCTGCGGTACCAACACCACAGCCCGAAACCGAGTCTTCACCACCATCGTCACCGCTTTCCACGCCGTTCGCCAGCCCGCTGGAGCCTACTAATATGTTTAATTTTGACTGGAGGCCATTTCCGAATCCTCCAGTTGCCCCGACTGAGAGGAGAGAAGTGTTCTCCGAGACCAATTGTGGACCCACAGCTCCTTTACTCACTCCGTATAATGCATTTATTGTCATATGGAGCCGAGATTTTATGGAGTACATAGCTACTGAAACCAATCAGTACGCCCAAGAACTAGTGGAGAAACAGTTCCAGGAAGGCTCCCTTGGTCCAGCTAGCCGTATAACTCATTGGCGTGACACTGATGCCGATGAGTTATACGTCTATTTCGGGCTGATTCTTGCGATTGGCATCTGTGTCAAGTCAGATCTGTCCGCTTAAGCACTATCATTTCAACACGGAACTACTCAGAGATGAAGGATGCGGTGCGTGCAGCTGAGGGAGAGGAGTTGGGACAACCCACAACATCCAACGGTATTTTCAGGGCAAGGGAAAAGCCAGATTACAGAACGGCAAATTGGAAGCAGAGGGCGATCTCGTGGCACTAGTTCTCAGCGAATGCAATCACGCAGAGGACGTTCTCGGACTACGCCGACTCGGCGAAATCTGCAGCAACGTGGTCATGGAGACACCTGGAAGAATATTCCTTTTACCGATAAGCCACATGACTATACTGCGACTTTACCAAAAAACCCAGTTCGTACATCATCCGAATATCTTCATGATTATTTTAATGAAGGTTTCTATAAAGAGACTGCTCGGAGTACAAACTTATATTACATGCGTAAAACTGGCCAACAACTAAAAACTACAAAGGCGGAAATAGCTAAAGATTCTCACGGGATGCCTCCCATACCCACGAATGCCGATGTACTGGCGAGCTAATTTGAGGATTGGACTTATTGCCGACAGATAGTTCGCGACGCAATGCGCTTCATGTAGTTGATCACGACCAACCGACTGAAACTGAGACTAACAATCCACTTTGGAAGGTGCAACCGATAATCAAACAGGTTCCTTTCAGTGGCCGATGTTCTTTGCGCCAAGTGGACAAAAATAAACCACGACCAGAAGGTTTAAAAAATTTTGTTCTTACTACTAGCAAAGGTCTGATGCTAGATTTTGAGGTTTACAGAGGAGCTAATACAATGTTTGCTGATACATCTTTGGGTCTGGGACCTTCTGTTATACTCCATTTGACCAGAAGTGTCCCTCCAGGAAGTTGTGTGTATCATGATCGTTTTTTCACAACGGTTCCTTTAGTGGAAGAAATGAACCGGGAAAATATACACAGCACTGGCACAATCATGTTTAAACGTATCCCAGACCGAGCCGCTTGCAAATTCAAACAAGATTCAGCTATGGTTCGCGGTGAAACTCAGCATTACACCAGGGATTCGACTGTCATCGTCAAATGGAAGGACAACAAGTCCGTGATCATGGCATCTAACTGTACAGGATCTTCGTCTGGTACTACTGTCAAACGGTGGGATAAAAACAGAGAGGCACATTGATGTACCGGCTCCAAAAATTATTCAACTGTACAATCAACACATGGGGGGGGGGGGGGCGTTGACATTCTCGACCAGCAAATGGAGTATTATCGTACCTTCATTAAAACAAAAAAATGGCCTTTGAAAGTCATTATTCACTTTTTGGATTTGGCGTTGGTTAATTCGTGGCGATTATGCAAAAATGATTGCGTGGCAAATGATTATTCAAGAAAGGACACTCTGACACTACTGGACTTTCGTTTTGGTGTTGCTAACGCTTTAACCAATTTTCCAGAACTAGACCGCCGCGACGACGTAGGCGTCGATTCTGAAAACGAGCCAGCTCCTATCAATAGACAATACAGGCCACTACGCCCATCACAGGGCAAAAGATATGATGGCTATGATCACCTGGCTGTGTTTGATGACATAAAGGCACCAAGGTCTTGCATGATGGAGGGATACCATAGCCGATCTAAGATTAAATGATCCAAGTGTACTGTTTACCTGTGCCTTTCTCGAAACCAAAACGGTTTCCAATCTTATCATCTCAAACCTATCTAGTTACGTTTTTACAAATTATGTTAGTTTTTGCTATTCTTTTTTTCTTCAATTCTTTTTAAATAATTTGTGATCTCATTTTTATTCCTAAAAGTTAAAAATAATTGTTTTTCTGTTATTTTAAGTTAGTCAGAGTCTGACTTAGTTTATTTTGAGAAAGGACCATGGGGGATTTTTTATGAACCCCGTCCCCACCCTACAACAGTCATGGGATACGTGTCAACTTGTTCATTCGGACCTAAAAAAGCCTAAAGTACCTGTATTAGTTGCAAAAACTATTGGGTTTATTTATAATAAAAAAATACTTTTTCGTAAAAATGTATTGATTTTTAAACAAAAATATTTTTTTCCACAAACAAAAAAGCATATTTAGTTAATAGATAGATAGATAAACGACATAAGGAAAATTGGAGGCGCTACCTGGTCCAGAAAAGCTAGAGACAAGAATGAGTGGAAACAGCTAAAGGGGCCTATACAGGACACGCTGATCACTAAACCGGAAAACCCGATGTGTTAGATTTACGTTTTTTAATATTATTAGATTATACTTGTGTTTAGTTCTTCAGCAATAAATGCTTAATAAAAAAAAGGGAAAAATACAATCGGTTGCTTTAAAAACCGTTACCTTATATGAAAACATTATTAAGACCGCCATGTTCTAATCCTTTTTATTGCACACTAAGTAAATGTGTTAGTAAAAAAGAAAAAATAGATTTAAAACAATATATTATAAAACCTAAACCCCCACGTATTTGAAGCATGTCGCCATAGTAAAAAATTATCTATCCTACTAGACGCTTCAAATGACACTTATTTCAAATCTGTTGGATGGTGGGGACGTTTCTTCTCATCCTCCTTTATTGGTTTTTGTTAGAAAATTAGTAAAAAGAAGGTTTATTTTTTGGTTAATCATAAATACTGATTAATGAAGAGGTTATTCAAATAAATAAATAATGATAAGTACTTATTTTGTTGTTTTTATTAAGAAGAAAAATAAATAAAAGATAACACTCACTATTGTGAGACTTGTAGATTATGCCTAAGTGTCACGATCGTGGGGCACCTTTTCAGGACAACTGAAAATTCAGGATTTTTTTTACATTTTTCCTAGCTTCCCTAGACTCCGAAAAATCCTCTCCATTAACTTTATTTTTGATATTTGCAACTTTTTTTTTTCGGGTGTAATGGGCTATTGCTTGATGTCAGGGCCAGAGACCAGAGACAATACACATTAATTGACATTTTGACAATGATAATATTACAATCGCGAAACGCTCCTTCGTTTACTACGCTTCTTTCCGTATTCGTTCGTGTTATTTCGTACTTACGACTTTTTGCTTCGTTTATTGGACTTGTTTGTGGCAGTTTCGATCTTTTGACGACAATCTTGGCTTTCTCCTGGACTATTGTGTGATTGTGTAGTGCCACCATGTCTGTATACACCATACAGGAATATGCAAAAAATAATTTCAATTATGGGGAATGCAGAGGCAGTGCTGCGGCTAGACTGTATCGCGAGAGATACCCAAATGCTGATCGCTATCCAGATCATCGAGTTTTTTCAAATGTGCACCGTCTACTCTCTGCTGAGGGCCAACTTCCAAACCAAGTACATGGTGAAGGAAGAAGTTCGTTACCTTACGAGGACATGGGTTTTCGTACTTTGGTACGTACAATTCAGGAAAGCATAGGAGTGCCCAAAAGTACAGCTCACCGAATTTTACAAGAACATGAGTTCCACCCGTACCATGTACAGAGAGTACAAACCCTGCTACCTCAAGATTATCAACGTCGGGTTGCGTTTTGTCAAACGATGCTACAAAGACACCGCGAAGACCCGCGATTCATAGAAAAAAAATTGTGGACGGATGAATCGACACTTAAAAAAGACGGTTACATGAACCTACATAATTGACATGAGTGGCACGTAGAGATCCCAAATTTAATGAGGCAAAACAGATCTCAATAGCCGCGTACTGCCTGAGCGAGCAGCCTCGTGAGGCAGCCGCGTGAGGCAAATCCTCGGTCGGTCAAGACTAGCCTCGCCCGAGGCAAACCCACGCGCTGCCTCGCCCGAGCGTGCCGCGGCCCGAGCCAAACATTGTCGGTTTTTGTCCATGCTCTAAAGCGCCTCAGTAACTTTGCCGCGCGCACTCAACACGGTTGTGTTTTGCCTCGCTTCTTCGAAGAACACCATGAATAAAGAACAGTGTCTCAAATTAATACAATTATATGGCGAATATAGACTACTTTGGGATGCGCTATGTCCTGATTATACCAACAGGGGACTAAGAGAAGATGCGTGGAGAAACATAAACCGGGAAATGAACATTCCAATAACTGACTTAAAAAAAAAGATGGAGTCTTTGTTAGGATCCTATAGGCGGGAAAGGTCACGTGAAAAGAAAAGCCGTATCACAGGATCAGGTATGTTTATGTTTATTATTATGTTAATGCCTTTAATTTAAACTACACTTCAGTGTATTTAGCCGGCCATACTTTGGATCGTAGACAGAGAAAACTATAGACTATAAACATACACTCTAAAATTTCAATTATATTGAAAAATAAAAACATTAATGTTATTACAGGTCGTGGTGACATATATAAATTACATTGGTACGCCTATGAAGCTTTCAGTTTCCTGGGCGATAGAAACCACCCAGGAAATACGCAAGATTCTTTACATGAAGAAGTGAGTATTTACTGATAATTATTCTGCCAAGCAATTATTGCTCCATTTGTAATAAAATGTCGCTCTAAATGTGAACGTATTTCTTTTATATCTGTTGGCCCTCGCCGTGGAATAGCTTGAATAGGTAGCGTTGATGACATTCCTGTATCCTGCCGCCATTGCCCGTGTATTATTGTTCTTAGCTTCGGCATCGAATGATCCCGGGGGAGTGAACCTTTGAGAGGAGTCTTGATCTCTTCGCAAGTAGTTATATAAGAATATAGTAGTTAACACGACTTTTGTAGCTATTTCTGGTTCCAATAGGAGCCCATCCTATTCCTCAATACTCTGGACACAGAACTTAAAATTCCAAACGCATTCTCCACAACTCTCCTTGCTCTGGACAGTCGGTAATTAAAGATCCTTTCCATTGAACCTCGATCTGGAGTACCTTCATAAGGTTTCATTGTGTACTCATTCAATGCAAAAGCTTTATCGCCTAGAATAAAATATGGCACTGCAGTTGCATAAGGCGTTTGTAAGAGTTCTGGCGGAGGAATATTAATTTCCCTTCTTTCGAGCTTTTGGTATTTTTACACACCGCCATCTGATATACGACCTTTGCTACCAACATCTACGTACAGGAATTTATAATTGGCGTCAACTAAAGCAAACAGAACTATACTGAGAAACAATTTGTAACAATCGTAATCATTGCCACTATTTATAGGCGACTGTAATATAACATGTTTCCCATCCATTGCTGCAATGGCATGAGGAAAATTCAATTTTGTCTCAAATTCTCTTGCTGTAGTAAGCCACTCTTCTTCGGATGATGGTATCTGTAAATAAAATTATGATTTTTCACTTTACAGAATGTAAGTCAAAGTGAAACTCAAAATGATGGAAGTCAAAGTGAAACTCAAAATGGTGGCAGTCAAAGTCAAGTAGACAATGAAAATACAGTTGAAGAAACCAGAAATGAAAATACGAGAGCAAAGAACTGAGCCAGCTGATTTAACTAATTATGCTATATGAGAAGCCTTAACACTTTTACAAGTGTGCAAGTGATAGTACTGCTTCGGAAAAACATGATTCCTACGATGTTTATGGGCAACACGTCGCAAATGAGTTGCGAAAATATGATGCTTTTACTTAAGCAAATGTAAAGCATGCTATAAATACAATTATTTTCGAAGCGGATATGGGAGCATACCAATCATACACTGGTTATTATACTCAATCATACAGTGGACTAAACAGTTCCAATTATACGTCTTGTCCTTCTTCCTCATCAATACCTCCTACCTCACCGATGCCTCCTACTTCACCGATGCCTCCTATCTCACCGATGCCTCCTACCTCACCGATGCCTCCTACCTCACCGATGCCTCCTATCTCACCGATGCCTCCCCCTCCTCCGCCTCCACGTCCTCATTGTTAAATAATTGTTTAATTAAGCGTTTTATGTCAACTGTCTCTTCGTCTATTTCTGTCATGTTTTGTGTAATTATTAATAAAAAACGTACGAAAACTGAAATATAATTTTTTTTTTTACCGTAACATAATCCTTTAGCACCCCGATTAACGCATCACAAATGTAAGGTCCCGTAGTAGTTGGTACCTTACACTTGTAGCTTTAAGTAAGAAGTGGTAAGTCAGTACTTGGAGTTAGGCGAGTTGATGTAAACACACACAGATTTGGTAACACTAAAGGTTTATTAGAGTACCGATCACAACAAAGTAAAAGTGGGTTGGATGCTAATCCGCGGTGTTCGCGTAAGTATGTAATTCGTCAACTAACTTAAAATCATATTAAACATTGTTTTAAATACCAAAGAGAAAAGTAGGTTGCTGCGTTTGCAGCCTGACGGAATGTACGTAAACCGTACATGCTCCCGAGGGAAAAGGCGGGATGAGCATCCAGTACATAAAACGTTTTAAAGTAAAAATTCCAAAACGCAATAATAAAAAAGTATAGACCGTATAAAAGTAGGTTAAGTAAGTAAAAATATAAAAGTAAGACATCCCAGAACGTCACATTAAAAAGTAAAGACAGTAAAGTAAACATTAGTAAGTAAGTAAAATTAAACATGTACACATAAAAACAATAAGCTTTACTGCTCCTCAAAGTGAAACAGTTGTTTCGGCCTCGCGTCGCTGTATAGTGGCTCCGGCGGTGTCGAATGGCGTATTTCTTGCATCTCGATTTCGACTTTGTTGTCGATTCCTGTAGGTTGTCTTGTAGGTGGCCTTTTAGTTTTCTTATGCCATAGTCTCCTAATCCAAATGTAGACAGCAAACGAAGCAGCTCCTCCCAACAGCAGAGAAGTCACAGAGTAGAGATATATGTCGTGACTCGATATATCTATCCCTTGTGGTAGTCTTTCCTGCTCTTTCTGCTGAATTATTTGCTTATCTATGTTTCTGATATTTATTGCAGATGTATCCAGTTCTGTCATATTCAGCTGTGCGTTTTTCCAACTTAGATCAAATAAATTGTTGATAGTCGTGTTAAGTGTAGGTACTTCAATATCCGCCTCCATGTGAAATTTGCTTCCTAAGTGGTTATAGGTGAATATTGTCGCATCTTTCTTTTGTAGTATGCATTTTGGTTTCAAGGCAATCACCCCAGTACCGTTGATGACTGCTGGCGTAACTTGATCGCTACATATGACGCGCATCAGCTGTCTGTCGCATACTGTAAACAACCACCAGTTAGGTTTATGTAATTGGATCCAAGTTTCTTTGCAAGTTACATCATTGATGACACAGGATAATGAAGTTTGTTGACTGAATACCTTGGCCTCGCAAGGTGCGTCCTTGTCTTGTAAGCTAAATACCGGCTGACGTGAAATGCATGTGTACTCGTCTTCTCCGTATGGCGTGCATTGGCGCATGTCTTGCTCTTCCATAGTGATGTACGAATTTTTCACGAAGTTTATGGCGATATAATTGGAGAAAGGCTGCACGATTCTCAATTGTCCTTGTTTCTGGAATGGTATAGGTATTACCCGGTATATTTTGTAGTCCTCATCGCTCAAAAGTGGAATATGCAATTCGAAAAGTAGAAAGTTGTTTGTAATCCGAGCCTTGACATGGATTAGTTCGTAGATGTCACGGAAATCTTTTTGTATGTCCTTTATCGGTAAGGCTAGTCCCTGTGGAAGTTTTCCAGAGATGATGTTCAGCTGTTCTATTATTTGAGATGCAGGAAACAAGTGTGTATCCAAATGACCTCGATAAATGTTGGCGAGAGCATTCATTAGCATTTCTTGAATTCTATGCAAGTCGCTCAAAATTAAAGTTGATGATAAAGCGGCAGAGTTCACGTCATTTGCTGTGTATAAAATTTGTGCTCTGTTCTCAATTTTTGTGATTATGTTGCAAGTCTGATTTATGTAGGTTTGTATTGCGTGAAATTGTTTGTCCATAAATTCCGTATTGTTTTTAATTACATTGTTTTCTGCCTCTATGATCAAAGTTTGATTCTTCATCAACTGTAACAAGTAATTATCGTTGATTTGCAAGTTTTGGATATCCTTCTCGTACTTTTGCGCAAAGTCTTCATCCAAAACCCCGAAAAGTGTTCTGGCTAATTTTCCGATTCCATCAAAGTAGCCTCGTTTTTGTCGCGAATGCTGAGAAAGTAACATAGTGTTATAATTCTCAAGGTGATGCATTTCATGACGTAGGTGTCTGACAACTGCTTCGCATGGTGTAAACTCGTGCGCGATTCTTTGACAGAGTTTATCAATTTGGTTTATGTAGTCGTTCATGTTATTCGCAGCTTGCCAGTAGGACGTTAGGTTGTAATAGATCAGTAGAGTCCATTCATCATGTATAAGTTGCAGTTTTCCGGCTTAATCGAAATAAATAGGTTGATTGTTGGTTATAGAGGTCACCTTATAGTTGTTTGTTACTGGTGACGATTGTGCAGTTCCTAACATTCCTATTAAAGTTATAAGAGCGAAAGTCAGGAAACTGTACTTGTTGGTTCGCGTGCTCCTTTTTCTTCTTTGGTTTTCAGTTATTGTATCTTCTTCTCTTTTGTTATTTGTTGTTTCTTCGGTAGGTAGCAGTGTTTCTTGCTGTGGTAATGGAGTTAGTTTAACAGTGGGTCGTTTTATCACTCCAGTTTTTGTTTTAAGGGTGGCCACTCGTACTAGACCATCCTTACCGGGATGAGTTTCCATCACTCGTCCCATGGCCCATTTGCCAGGAGGTAAGTTTGTTTCCTTGATTAGGACCACGTCGTTTAGTTTGAGGTTTTGTACAGTTCTGTTCCACTTGCTTCTAGACTGTAAGGTGTTCAGGTAGTCATTGGACCAAGCTTTCCAGAATTGATCCAGCATGTGCTCCGTTAGTTGCCAACGTTTTCTCAGATCCATCTTTCTGATGTCAGGCTCCGGTTGAGGTAGAGACAACGTAGCACTGCCAGTTAGAAAGTGGCCAGGAGTGAGAGTGCTGTAAAATTCCTCCGGATCTTCTGTTAGCAATGTGTAAAAATTGGCCAGTACGTCAGTTCTGAGCTTCGAAATAGTAATTACGGAATACCTCAAGGTAGTATACTGGGTCCTACTTTATTCCTAGTATATATTAATGACCTGTGCAGCTTAACACTCCAAAATGGTGTCATAATGTCTTAAGCAGATGACACAGCTCTATTGTTTTCAGACAAGTCTCGAGAGGAGGTGTATAAACATGCCCAGAACGGTTTTAATATAGTGTCTAATTGGCTACATGAAAATCTCCTAACACTAAATGCAGAAAAAACTAAACACATTTTATTCACTATGAGAAATACTAACCTGCCAACTACTAACATAAACATTTATGCGCATAAGTGCGGCAAGTACGCTGACAATGCATGTAATTGTCCTACTTTAGCAAAAGCCGATCATATGAAATATCTTGGTGTGACGATTGACACAAATCTGAACTTCCGTAAACACATTGATTTATTATGCACTCGAATGCGTAAATTAATATACATTTTTAAGAATTTACGATATATAACGGACTACAAATTAATTAAACAGGTCTATTTAGCTTTGTGTCAATCCATTCTTACATATTGCATAACTTCATGGGGAGGGGCTGCAAAAACAATCCTACTACCATTAGAACGTGCGCAGAGAGCTATCCTTAAGGTAGCCACCTTTCGCCCATTTAGATTTCCCACATACGAGCTTTATACGGCATGTAAGGTTTTAACTGTGCGTCAACTATTTATATTAAAGATAGTATTACACCAGCATAGCAATCTCCCTTATACCCCCATACCTATACATAAGAGAAGAAAAGACTTAGTTTGCATAAAGCCTCAAACTAGACATACTTTTATAAATAAATTTTATGGTTTTTTAGGTCCGTTCTTATATAATAAAATCAATAAGTCTCTAAGTATATATAGTGTAAATTGTAAAAAATGTAGTGAAATGTTAAGTGAATACTTAGCGACATTAAATTACTCAGACACTGAAAAATTGCTAGAAATCATGCAATAAGTTTATTAATGTTAAGGCAATTTTATTTAATAATATAATTATTATGTATCAATGCTAGCTCTATGTACATTAATTTAATAGTCCAATAAAACACTCAGCGTTGTTACCTGAAACACAGGTTTGAATAAACCTACATCAGGCAGGTCGCTATTGTTTTTCATTAGGCCTTTATCCAATATATTATATAAGTTATACCTACACTAGATTTATTTTAGGCATAGTTTAATATTTGCTTAATAATTTTAATATGTAACTCTGTACTGATGTCACTTATATGTAATTTATATGTGAACTTATGAATAAAAGAATAAAGTAAAAGTAAAAGCTGACATAGAGGCCTCGAGTTTAGGCAGGCTTCTATTTTCGCTAGTAACGTAGTGAATTCTTCCCAGGTCAGTTTTTGATCCCCAAGAACCCGCTTCAAGTGGTGTTTTAATGATTTGACGGCTGCTTCGAATATCCCCCCCGCACTAGGCCAAGCAGGGGCGTTGAAGTGCCAATGAATTTCTAGTTTCCCAATCTCGTCAAAGAACTCAGGAGAGAGTAGCTTCTTGAAGTTACTGAAATCCTCTCTCAGTACTTTGGATGCTCCAACGAAGTTCGTGCCGTTGTCTGAGTACATGTGAGCAGGCGTTCCGCGCCTCGCGCACATTCTCTGAAGGGCCGCAATAAACGCTTCCGTGCTTAGTTCTGAGACTAATTCGATATGTACAGCTTTCGTAGCCATACAGACGAAGACCGCGATGTATGCTTTTGAGGTCTTCACTCCTCTTCCTTTGTTAAGTTTCACGTCTACGTGACCAGTAAAGTCAACACCAGTGTGAGTGAATGGACGGCTTGGTGTTACTCTTTGTTTTGGCAGATCGGCCATTAGTTGAGCATTGTCCGTAGAATTGTAACGATGACATTTCACACAGCGTCGTATTCTTCCCTTTACCGCCCGATTTCCAGAGACTATCCAGTATCGTTGCCGTATGTAAGTAAGGGTCAGACGGGCTCCTCCATGAAGCGTCATCGAATGTGCTTGGTCGATCAGTAGTTCAGTGAAGCGGCTGGAGTAGGGTACCACTGCGGGATTCTTCATATTTGCAGGAAGATCAGAGTGCTGTAGTCTTCCGCCTACGCGAATGATTCCCTTGCTATCCAGATAAGGTTTGAGTTTGTAAATGTTGCTTTTTGGTGACACAGTTTTATTTTGTTTCAACTGTTTGTGTTCTTGCGCAAACTCGCTCTGTTGAACATATTTTATTATATATTCTGCCGCGTATTGTAGGTCAGTTGTTGTTAGGTAAGTAGCGCTTGGTCGTAATTTTTGCTTTAGTGATGCAATATATCGCACAATTCGAGCAGTAATTCTTATTACTGAAGTCAGCGAACTGTGGTTCTTCAACAACTTGTAAACAATATTTTCAGTGTTGTAGTTTTTCGAACTGACGTCATTGGGTTCGACCCTGTTTGCTTCGCTTGTAGTAAAGTGGCAATTCACATTATGAGGTGTTTCTGTTTCTGCAAAGTTTTTCAGAAACATAGGTCCGTTCCACCATAAGTTGAACTTGACTACTTTGCTCGGTAGCAAGCCTCTCGAAGCGCAGTCAGCTGGATTAAGTTCCGATCGTACATAACACCATTGTTGAGGTGGAATTACGTCTTTTATTTTCCCCACTCTGTTAGCTACGTATCTTTCCCATCTTGAGAGGTCTCCCTGAATCCAAGCTAGGACCACCTTGGAGTCACACCAACCATAAGCTGATATCTCATGCTCCGTTAGTGATTTCTTCACTTTTTCCATGAGTTGGGAGAGTAGTAGTGCTCCGCATAGCTCAAGTCTGGGCAATGAAGTTTTTTGAGTAATCGGCACTACCCTAGTTTTTGATACTAGTAATGTGATCCTTGGGTCGCCCTTTTCGTCGATTACTCGGCTGTATATGACGCAAGCGTATGCCTTTTCGCTTGCGTCACAAAATCCATGTAGTTGGATATTTTTCTGCGTACTGCCAATCCATCTGTTTATTTTAATGTTTTTAATTAGATGTAGTTCTTTGTTTAGATGCCGCCATTCGTCTTGTAACTCAGTAGGTAGTTCAGCATCCCAGTTTATTTTAGTTAGCCACACCCTTTGGAATAGTAGTTTAGCTGACACAGTTATAGGCGCCAGCCAACCCAAGGGGTCGTATAGTTTGGATATTTGTGATAGCAGGTTTCTTTTAGTTAGTGGTTCGTTGTTGTAGTCGTCTATGGACCAGTTGAATATGAAAACGTCATCTTTTGGATTCCAACTCAACCCCAACGTTTTCATTGATTCGTCGCCTCTAAAATCAAATGTACTTTTCGATATTTGATCTTCGTCTAAGTGTCGTAGAAGCTCAGGATCGTTGCTTGACCATTTTCGCAGATTCATTCCGCCTCCCTTCAGTAGTTTTATGATCGATGTTTGAATTTCCTTTGCTTGTTTTGTAGAGTTGTGGCCGCTGATTAGGTCATCGACGTAGAACTGATTTAGCAATATTTCAGCGGCCTTTGGGTATTTGTGGCCGTCATCGATAGCAAGCTGTTTGAGTGTTCGCATTGCTAGCCATGGAGCACTTTTTGTCCCATATGTTAATGTTTGCAGTTGATATTCTTGTAAATTGTCTTTTGGTTGCTTTCTCCATAGGATCTTCTGTAGATGTTGTTGATCCGGATGACACCATATGGAACGGTACATTTTTTCAATGTCCGCTGTGTAGACGTATTTATAGCCACGCCATTGTAATATCAATGCTTGGATGTCCTTTTGCAGATTAGGACCTTTTTCCATTACGTCATTTAGGCTACATCCACCCATGGTCTTCTGGGAAGCATTAAAAACAGCTCGTAGTTTTGTTGTTGTTGATTGTTCTCTCAGTACTCCATGATGCGGTAAGAAGATTGCATCTTTGGCGGGTGTCGTGTTTGAAAGCTTCATGTGACCTAAATCAATGTACTCGCGGATGAAATCTTTGTACATTGATGCAAGTTTAGGGTTTCTGTCGAATTTTCTTTCCAGTTGTAAGAATTGAGAGATTGCGATCGACTTTGAGTTTCCCAATTTTTCTTCATAACGAGGAATCAGTGGCATCTTTACAATGTATTTTCCGTCGCGATCTCTTTCAGTAGTCATTTTGTAGTAGTTTTCGCACCAGTCGTCTTTAGATGTGTCCTCAGTATTCTGAATGATGTCTTCTGTCTCCCAGAATCTCTTTAAGTCGTTCAGGTCGACAAGAGCGACATGGCAGTTAAAAGTTTCTAGCTTGCCGCATAAAATCCATCCTAAACGGGTTTGCTGAGCTGTCGGCGTTTGGGCATCTCCCTTTAGGACCCCCTCTAATATAACTTGCGAATAGATATCCGCTCCCAGCAGCAAATCCACGCTCCTTGATAAGTTGAAGTCAGGATCCGCTAGTTTCAGACCTTGTAGCTGAGGCCAGTTTTCTTTTTTAAATGTTTTGTTAGGTAAGTTGTTCGTGATCCTTTTCATTGTTAGAGTGCTGACTGAAAATGCAAAGTCAGTGCATCTTGATTTACACTCTAATTCTAGTCGTCCTTTACAATCTCCCGAAATCGTACCCACGCCGGAAATTGTAGCGTTCATCCTTTTTCTAGGTAGTTTCAGTCGTTGAGCCGCGTTCTCCGTGATGAGGTTTACTTGAGATCCTTGGTCCAGTAAAGCTCGTAACGTTATAAAGTCTCCTGTTGATGTCTTTACTTGAAGTTCTACTGTAGTAAGTAATATTTCCATAATGTAGTTGTTTGATAAATGGTTCGAACTATGTTGGTTTGTTGATGTTGAAGGTTGATGTTCCCGTTGTTGAGAACGTTGACCCATATTGTTCATATTGGAACTTGGCGACAGTTTTTGCGCTGAATAGTGTAACATCGTATGATGTGGTTTATTGCACTCTTTGCAAGTTTTGTTCGACGTGCATTCTGTGTCTCCATGCTTATACAAACAGTTTTTGCATATTTGTAATTTCCTTACTGTGTCATTCCGTTGCCGTGTGTCCATTTCAATGAACTTTGGACACTGCATGATCACGTGAAAACCGCTGCACAGAAGGCATTTACCGTATGACGCATGGTATATTCTTGATGTTTCTTTTCTATGTGGTTCATATGATGGTTTATTGGAGTTGAATTTCGTTTTGTTGCTGAATATTTGTTTATGTTGGTTAGATGCATCTTTTTGGTAACCCTTTGCTGCTTCCAACGCCATGAATTTGGTCTCCAAGAACCCCAAAAATTCACTCAGCTCCGGGACTTGCTTTGGATGCTCTAATTCTCTAGTGTATTCAGTATATGATGTTGAGTCCAACTTCTGTGCCATCAAGTACACGATTATTGGATCCCAGCTTGATGTATTTAGACCGATGTTATGTAGGCCATTCATGCATTCGTTGATTACGTCATGCATTCTCTTCAAGACAGCAGCATTGACCTGCTGGATGGATGGTAACTCCATCAAAGTATTCATCAAGTTCGTAAATTGGAGTCTCTTGTTGTCGTATCGCTGAATAAGAATATCCCAACAAGTTTCATAGTTTTCAGCGCCGACCAAATGTTGAACTAATCGTTCCGGCTCTCCTTTAAGCTTAGATTTTAAGTGTTGCATTTTCTGCGCTTTCGAAGAATTTGCATTGTTGTGGATTGTCTCCAGAAACATATCCTTGAACGTAATCCACTGACTGTAGTTTCCAGTGAATTCCGGTAGTTGAATCCTCGGTGCATAGTTTTGGTGGTTTACGCTTGTCCATAGTTTCGAGTTGAGAGATCTTTTCATGACATCGTACTGACGTTCTTTGTTGGCGAACAAGTCGTTGTATATTTCGTTTGACCCTTTCAAAATAGCTTCTAGCTCCCAGTGACATTTCTCTACAGTGTCCCACTTGGTTTTCAGGACGCTCAGGTGATCCTCTAACTCCCATTTTTCAGTTATGGAGTCAATTTCTATTTTGGACATCGCCCGTTCTAGTGCTTTAATGTGACATTCTTGTCGATCAAGCAGTTCCTTGGTCTTGGTATCTACTCCCGTAGGATGAGGAATGACAACTTCAGCCTGTTTTCCTTCCCAGACCAACAACCGCTGCAGTATATCAATCCTGGTGGATTCATACATATGTTTCGTCTTTTCATAAATGTTTCCAGTAAAATATTGGATTTCTTTGTCCTCTCGTTCAAGTAATACATTGTGTCTATTGCCAAAGTCTTGCCAGAGGTTTTCCAATGACACTAACCTTTGAGTCAGGTACTCCTTTCCTTTCCGAGACGCGCTGTCCTTTTGGTAGTTAGTACAGAGACGTTTGATTGACTCGAAGACTTCGTTTTGTGCAGTGATTTCGCTCATCTTGATGTAGTCGTTTCGGTAATCGAAAGTAGTAGTAGTAGTAAGATGTAGTAGTAAAGTAGGTATTGAAGAACACGTAGTTCGGTGTCTTCTAGTTTGTAGGCCTCGTATTACCCGCAGTTCACGTTGTAGTCCGGAAGCTGTAGTAGCAGTAGTCGTAGTAGTAGTTGGCTTGTTGCCGCAGTTGAGTCTTGTTTTTCCGCTTGATTCACGAAGAAGTTCCAAAGTATCCCCTCTTCGTTGATTGCTCAGAGCTCTTGTACTCTTTTTACGAATATGCGCGCTTTCTCAACTTGACTGGTGAGATCCGCTTGTGGAAGGCCAGCCAAGCCGATTCGCTGTCGTTCCAAGAGATACAATTACCCCAAACTGTGAAATACTCGAAGGACCATTAAATGTAAGGTCCCGTAGTAGTTGGTACCTTACACTTGTAGCTTTAAGTAAGAAGTGGTAAGTCAGTACTTGGAGTTAGGCGAGTTGATGTAAACACACACAGATTTGGTAACACTAAATGTTTATTAGAGTACCGATCACAACAAAGTAAAAGTGGGTTGGATGCTAATCCGCGGTGTTCGCGTAAGTATGTAATTCGTCAACTAACTTAAAATCATATTAAACATTGTTTTAAATACCAAAGAGAAAAGTAGGTTGCTGCGTTTGCAGCCTGACGGAATGTACGTAAACCGTACAACAAACTTCAGGAACGATTACTGATATTCTTTGTTTTGATATACGAAACAGATACTGCAAACTAGTATAAGAATCTCCCGTAGCCAAAAATCTTAACGTAACCAAAAATCTTTCCCTCGCGGTTATTGCTTCTCGAAAATTTGTGTCCTTCTTGCTTATTTTGGCGTTTATAAGAGAGTACAAATTTTCAAATTCAATTTTATTCATTCTAGTGAAATTGCTTTCTGCATCATCAAAGCACAACTCTTCAAATAATCTGTTCCCAGCTTGTAATCTGTTTTTGTATATCGTTTTTATCCAAAAACGTTTAGGTTTTTTTCTTTTCTTTTTTTGTACAAGTTGATGAATTAGTATAAAGGCAGTGGTGGCGATAGCCTTCCGAACGCACGGCCTCATGACAATCTTGAGCACAACTGAATATGCGCTACGCTCGCGTGGTCTCTGTTCGACTTGTGAGTCACCACTGAGCGTTCGAGACGTTCGACTAATGGCTCAGCCTCGCTCCGGCTCGGCTTTGCCGCGCGCGGCAGCCTCATGCATATTTAAATACAGACCGAGGCTGCCTCGCACGGCAAACGTTGTGAAGCAAACGTCCGAGGCAGCCTCACGAGGCTGCTCGCTCAGTCAGTACGCAGCTAATATCGTTTTAAAATAAAAATGTGGAATGGAATTTTAAACGGAAGAGTCATAGGACCTTTTGAGTTGCCAGAGGTCTTGAATGGTGAAGTTTATTTAGATTTTTTATAAAACCATTTACCTAATTTACTTGAAGACGTGCGACTAAGTATTTTCAGAGAGATGTGGTATCAGCAAGATGGCTGCCAAGCTCACTATGCCCGCTCCGTGACACAATATCTCAATGAAGAATATACGGGCAGATGGATAGGTGGTCTTTCAGAGAGATGTGGTATCAGCAAGATGGCTGCCAAGCTCACTATGCCCGCTCCGTGACACAATATCTCAATGAAGAATATACGGGCAGATGGATAGGTGGTCTGGTACGATCTCGTGGCCAGCCCGTTCCTCGGATTTAAATCTGTTAGATTTTTTTTTACTGGGGAGCAAGAAAGGTAAAAGAGAAAGTTTATTTAAAGCCAATCGAAAATTTAGCTGAGCTTCGGCAAAGAAATTCGGAAGCGGCTGAATTTGACAACAACAGAAGATTTTCCCGTCTGATAACTAGGGTTGCCAACTCGCTTGATCAGAAATCCGGGAGGTAAAAAAAAGTAATAAAAATCAAAAACCTTTTATTTAAAGTAATACTGGAATTCACATACAAGGTTTACAATAAAAAATGCGTCCGGAAATCTGGCTGTAATTACGCAACTAAACGCACGATACCGCCGGCCGGCCCCGCGTAAGTACATGACTGACTAGGAGGGCCGTCGCGGGTAGTTAGTGGGGGCGGGGGCGGGCGAAGCGGAGGACAGTGCGGAGCTCACGCCCCACCCGCCACTGCCCGCCGCCAGTCACTAGTCCGGGAGATTTTAACTGCGTTCCTGGAGCCGGGAGATTTTAAAATCTAATATCTTTTTTCCGGGAGAATCCCGGAATTCCGGGAGAGTTGGCAACCCTACTGATAACCCGGGCTTTTTTAAGAAGATTTCGAGCTTGTATTGCAGCTGAAGGATGCAATTTGAACACCTTTTGTAATAAATCTCAGCATCCAAATAATTGTTATTTAATTTTAAACTTAACCCTTCTTTGCATTGGGCACGCCACGATAGCGGCGGTAAGTCCCCTCTTTAAGGAGTGGCTTGAGAGGCGGCATGGTGTCCTCACCTTCCGCCTGACGCAGGTCCTCACCGGACACGGTTGTTTCGGGAGGTTCCTGTTTCGTATAAGGCGGGAGGAAACGCCCGGGTGCTTCCATTGCGAAGATCGCCCTGAGGACACGGTGGAACATACGGTGGCGGTCTGCCCGGCTTGGGCGGAGCACCGCCGTGTCCTCGTGGAGGCGATCGGCGGCGGCGATCTCTCGCGTCCGGCCCTGGTGCAGGCCATGGTACGGAGCGAGAGTGAATGGTTAGCCGTCACCTCCTTCTGCGAAGCAGTAATGCTCGCGAAGAGGGAGGCGGCGCACGTGAGGGAGAGGCAGTATATGCGCCCTCACGGCCGTAGTCGCCGCGGGAGAAGCCCTGGGCGTCGGGAATCCCAGGCTGATTCCCGGCCACCGTAGGCGCGGGCTTGCGGACGGCGAGTAATGGGTAGCTCGCTGTCCGGTAAGGACCAAGCCCGGGTCGACGGCGCGTCGTGTTCCACGCGCGCCTCAAAGAGATGTCAGCACCAATAGGTGGGGTCTGCAAGGACCGATGCCTGCCAGGGGTGCGGGTTGTTCGAAAGAGATACCGCGGCCCCTGGCACACAGGCAACTGAGGGAACACGGGTGGGTTTTAGTCAGTAAAAGTCTGACACGCCCTCCCGCTCCACCCAGAGCGGGAGAAGTTATTTGATGATTTCCCATCCAAAAAAAAACCCTTCTTTGCATGATGATGGAAATTTCCATCATAATATTTAGTCAACAAAAAAAGGTACTCAAAACCCTTGTACTGTAAATTTGTTGTTGCTGGCAACTTTTTAAGCGACTATTGCGTACAAAAAAACTTTTTCCAAAAAAAAACAACCGACTTCCAAAAAACACTACAAAGTGAAAAATAACTTTAATTTCGGAAGTCGGTGTCTTTGGAGCTGTATTTGAATTTTTTGTCACCGCCTTCCGAAATTAAAGTTATTTTTCACTTTGTAGTGTGTTTTGGAAGTCGGTTGTTTTTTTTTTGGAAAAAGTTTTTATTTTTCACTTTTTAGTGGTTCACATGTGCTTACCCCTTCACAGCATACCGGCGTGATGTTATGTTATGAATGGTGTAAGCAATAGACAGACATGAGATTTCAGCAAACCCAGTCCATTTGCTATCATTTATTGAGGAGTTCCGTTGCCTATCTCCAAAGTTCTTCATCAGATCTTCACCAAATTGAAACGAGACCTCTACGAGAAAGTACTCTTTCAAAAAATACCTAAATCGCTTCATGTGCCTATAAAATTTGAAGAGTTCTCTCTATCTCTCCAGGATCCCATCATCAGATCCTGACTTGATGATCATGGGACCACCTGGAAAGTATACCCTTTCAAACAAAAAAAACAAAATCCAAATCGGTCCAGCCATCTTCGAGTAATCGGGGAACATACATAAAAAAAAAAAGGTTCCGACGAATTGATAACCTCCTCCTTTTTGAAGTCGGTTAAAAAAACGCAGTTGTCAAAAAATAGCAAACGTCACTGTCAATTACCAGGCCTACAACTTGTCATTCCGCTGTTTGTTGTGACTGGAAGAAATGAGCGAGATTTTAAATTGTTTTATGGAAATAAACGGAGATATAAAATACAATCAAAGTGAAAATGACTGGAAAAAAGGTTTGTTTTCATGTTTTTGTTATTTTATATACAATTTATATCAAAACACTGTGAATAAATTTCTCAAAACTATGTGATAGAAATTTACATCACTATGCAGTAACTGCACTTGTAATGTACTGGAAACATTTTTTTGTTAATGTTAATTTTATGTTGTTTTTTAGGTAAACTTGAATGATAGAGATATTGAAGATTATCTTAGTAAATTGCAAGACAGTTGGCTCTCAGAAGATGGCCTTGATGACCAAGATTCCGATGATGAAAACCGCGATGCTGATGAAGTTATAAGAGTGTTGCAGGAGGAGAACGATGATGATGATGATGATGATGTGGATGAAACTGCTGACATTGATCCTCCTCTTGTAGAACCAGAAGATCAAGAACCCTCTCAGTCTTCTCACCCATCAACTTCATCCAATTTGCAGTCTTCATCCAGTTTTGAATTTGAAAAAAGAAGCTTGATTTGGAAAAAAAGGAATCTGGTGTATGACACAGATAAAATTACTTTCTTGGGAAGTTCTACTGCTTCAGGTAGTCTATCACACCTAGAAACTCCATATCAATGTTTTAACCATTTTATCACTGAAGATTTTATCAAAACATTAGTCGAGGAGACAAATTTATATATAATACAGCGTAATCCCAGTTCATCTATAAAATTTACAGAACATGATTTGTATAAGTTCTTTGGTATATTATTATACATGTCAGTAATCAAATTTTCTAGCACAAGATCATACTGGTCGCCAAAGTTTGGATATGAGCCCATTTCTTCAACAATGCCACTGAACAAGTTTGAGAAAATAAAGTTATCATTACATTTTAATAACAATGATCTTCACAAACCTGTAGGTCATCCAGAACATGACAGGCTTTATAAAATCCGCCCTGTTATCAAGCATCTCAATGAGAGATTTGCCACAGTGCCAATGAATCAAAGACTTTCTGTGGATGAACAGATGTGTTCTACCAAAATAGGGCATTTTTTAAAACAGTATCTGCCTAAGAAACCCCATAAATGGGGCTTTAAATTATATGTTCTCTGTGATTTGATGGGATATGCCCACAAGTTTGAGGTATATTCTGGACAAGAGAATATAGAGAAACTCCCAGATGAACCAGATCTTGGTGCAACAGGAAATGTTGTAGTTCGTTTGCTTCGAGGCTTGCCAAGAAAGCAAAACCACATCATATACTTTGATAATATTTATACTTCTTTGCCATTGGTAGTTTTTTTAGTTAAATCAGGAATTCACACAGTGGGAACTGTGCAACAAAACAGGATACCAAATAATAAACTTCCAGAGAAGAAAAATTTCATGAAAAAATCTGTGCCCAGAGGTAGTTTTGAGGAAAGAGTGTCTGTGTTATGATGGTATAGATTTGAGTTGTGTGGCTTGGAAAGATAATAAGATTGTAACCCTGTTATCTTCTTATTCTGGAGCATTGCCTGTAACTAAAGTCAATAGATTTGACAGGATAACAAAAGCAAAAATTTATATTACTTGCCCGTTTATTGTCCAAGAGTACAATAAACATATGGGAGGAGTAGATCTCATGGATAGCTTTTTGGGCAGAAATATAAAAATGAGGTCTAAAAAGTGGTATTTGCGTATTTTTTTTCATTTATTTGATCTAGCTGTTATAAACTCTTGGATTGTTTATAAAAAAAATGCTCAAGAAAGAGGTGAACCTAAAAAGAGTCTGCTTACAATGGGCCAATTCAGAAATGAATTGGCCTTTGTGCTATGCAACAGAGGAACCACCAGAGAAGCTAAAAGAGGGCGTCCTAGTACCAGTGTACTAGAAGAAGAATTAGAATAAAAAAAAAAGAAAAGGTTCTCCAGCTCCACCACCTCCAAAAGACATAAGAACAGATGGTGCTGAACATTGGCCAAAAGTTGGTGGGTCACTCCGGTGAAAATTTCCCAAATGTAAAGGCTATTCCACAATTTCATGTAATAAATGTTGCGTCAATTTGTGCTTAAATAAAAATAATAATTGTTTTTACACGCTTTATATTAGCTCGGGTTGTATGTATGTATGTAACGGAATCTTTGAGCGCGATTTTGACCCACTTTAAACGGTCAGATTTCATTGAAACTTTGTAAATTTGTCGAGGACCGATGAAAATTTAATAATTTAAAAAAAAATTGAGAAAAAAAAAACACGTTTTGTAGTTAGCAGAACTAAAAAATAGAAAATAAATAATAGATTAAAAAACTAAAAAACACGCTTTAAAAACCAAAATAAAAAAGGAGAAAATAATTTAATTCAATTAAAAAGCGTGGGGTGCTTTTTGAGGTATTTTTATAATCAATTAATGTCAAGCACCCCACGCTTTTTAATTGAATTAAATTATTTTCTCCTTTTTTAGTTTGTTTAAATTATCATACAGAATAAAGAAGATTTAGTAAAGAATATTTTTTTATTTATTTAGTACTGAGCTAAATATGTGACAATGCATGATGATGTAAACCATCACATTGTTTTTTTACATAATACATATTTTTATTTACACCAAGATTTTTTTAAATATTTTTCCTTTCATCTAGAGCATTAATTACATCACTCTGATTTTTTTTTAAAGAAAAAATTATGCAAAGAAGGGTTAAGGAAAATTTATCCTAAATTTAAGAAAAAATATGTCTCGAAAGCGTCACGATCTGTCTCACTCACACTTCTGTCAGAATTTATTGTTTAGCACAGACATATAAAACAGTAGCAGACCAAACATTAATCCATAGTCGATGGACTTGATTCTCTGTCCTTTTTTTGCTAAGCGACAAGTCGTAAGCAGTATCTCGTTCTGTCACCTGTTGTCACACTGACTCACACATAGACAAAATTTGACGCGTAGCCCGTCTGTCCCGCGCTGCCATATTGATAAGCACATTTATCCTGAATCGCGTTCTATGTTTCAACCGCGAAATATTACTTGAAATATTAATTGTTTGGGACAATTACACAAAAATAAAATGGTAAAGTGCTGTGCGTACCAGTGTGACAGTGCTAGCTACCACAAAACACCTGGATTGACCTTTCATCGGTAAGTTTTTGTATTATTCTGTGTAGTCAGGGACGGATTTGGCAACAAAGACGATTTTTTTTTATTGTATGGAAAATATTTACCTATCATGGAATTATCAAATAGACTCGGGTTACGCTACGATATTTAAAATTTTTTTGGTGGCATAGTTTGAAAATACTGCAGAGTCCAGATTGCCAGTGTATATAGAATCGCACCGGCCCGGCGCGTACACATGTGATACGTTACAATAGAAAATCAATTGTGTCTCAATAGCCGGTTATGTTACCCTGTCTGTGTGATGGATAACATGAACGATGGTGGACATAAATCGGTATAGGCTACTCACATAATTTTAACATTTCATTCAGCAGGTAATAATTGAGCTTACTAATATTTTTCCAGGTTTCCAAAGGATGTAAGTTTACGGAATGCATGGACTTAAAAACATGAAACTCCAGGATTGAAACTGAACCTCAAATGGCGCAAATATTACAATCTTATTGGAACCTATATGTTCGAGCTGTTTGGGGTTGAAACTCTAGGACCATGGGGTCCGAGTGGCAACTTAGTTTTCCGAGACATTTCCAAGCGGTTGATCGACTCTTCACGTGACCAAAGGGCTGGCCTATTTTTCAACCAAAGAATCAGCATTGCCATACCACGTGGCAATGCTGCTAGCCTTTGTTGGCCACTTTTGCCATCGACAACGATGCGGACGTATTATTTGATGCCCTATGATTATTTTATTTTTTGTATACCTGTACATATTATTATTTTAGGACCAGTAGTTTTTAAATTATGAAAATAAAGAACATTACTTTGTCGTTGTGATCTTGTTCTCGTGCCAAACTGTAATAATCTCTGTATAGGCTTTTATTTTCGTTCGTTTTAAATTTTGTATGTATGTATTTATGTATCTATTATTTAGGATATGTATATATCTATGTATCTATCTTAGTATATTGTAAACACATATTTGCACCAACAACGTCACCATTTTATGTCCAGTCACTGTCTAATCACTGTCCATTCCATGGTTGCCTGGATGAGATCGCGGAAAGCGATAAGGCCGCCTATGTGTATTTTTTTTTATTGTATTTTTGTAGTGTACAATAAAGAATATATAAATAAAAAAAGTTTACAAAAAGTAAAAAATAAATATGTAAATATTCATTAAATTCATTGTTTTATTTCAAAATTCCTGATATATTTAAAAGCTAGCTTTCAGGCATACCAACACCTTAACTCTAGGTCCCACCAAGCTGGGCATGCGGGTTAATGACTGCAGGGAGAGTTCTTTTATCCGATACTGATGCCCGTCAACGGTCTGTGTATAAATATACCGTTAAAAGGAGGTGAAAAGACTGCCGCCCACCGTCCTCTTAAAATATTACCTTAGTCGCCTTTTACAGTAACCACGGGAACAGATGGGTGGTTATATTCGTTAAGACTTTATTGATAAGTAATCTACACTTCATTTACCCAGAGAATATTGATTTTCGCAGGTTTTCAGTAAGATTTATCGGTCGTTTCAATATCGTTATATAATACCGGCAACCGGCCCTAGTCCGGCCCTGTATCGACACACTCTCTATGTGTGCGTAATGGGTACGCAATTTTTAGCGAATGTTTGGTCTGCTACTGTTTTATATGTCTGTGTTGTTTAGTAATAGGATAGACAATATAGATGTATAATTAAATATATAATGCTAAGATAAATAAATGCACAAACTTAGTAATATTTGTGCTCACTTTAAAACGAAACGTGTGTCTGCAACAGCAAACGCACGTGCTTTATGATTCATAACTCACGCCATTTTGTAGGCGTATAAAACGGTTGTTGCACAAGCAAACGAGTTCACCCGACCGACCCTTGCTCGTTGAAGCGCCAGCCCGCGCCGCAGCTGAGCCAGTAAGAAAAGAAAGAAAGAAAACATGTTTATTCTGCACAAACAAAACGCACATCACAAAAAATATAATAAAACAGATACACATACAAAGTAGCTAAAAGCCCCGTATTCAGGTAGAAAAAGTTTTTATTATATTGTCCATTGACTGTTAATGTCAAAGCTGGGGGGACCATAGACATTAAGGATCTATCTGCGTTACGACACCGGCAATTATATAATAACAATCACAACAAAAATAAAGTGCCGATAACAGAGTGCAATAATGACTACTTTTGTTACAAATAGACTACAAATATAATAACAATTTACCCGTGCGTCGCATCTGTGCAAGAATAGGTAGATGCTCAGCAAAATGCTGTGACTTCGGACGAACTTATTGTCAACAGCGCTGGTTTTCAGCCCTACCTTTCAGAGTGACGTAAAGACGCTCGTCGTGTGATCTAATAAATCGGGTAAGTACAATATTTTTCCACAGTAATAGCTGAACCTATTACGTATAAATATATAAACATAACTGTAGTTAACGGAAATAATTATAAGTAATTAATAAAATACATAAACTAAGACAATGATTCAGTGTTAATAGATATAAATGCTACATATTAATGTCTTGTACTAAAAGTAATAAGAATGTCGTGTACCATGGGAGTTGCAATGGTATGGCGGCCATTTGCGGAGTTTGCCTATCATGCTTTTCTGTCAAGGCGCAGTTTTATAGCCAATTGGTACATCATAATAGTATTATTAAGGATAATTTTTATTATTTTTATTTTAGTGGGCCTAATCACTGAGTGCGAAACCAAACCAAGGACTCAAGTGACATTAACACAGACCAGACTCAGCCAAGGTGGAATCAGACAGGCCAGTCACTCTGTTGGAAAGCCATATCCATTGCTCGTAGGCCGTGACCCTTGAGGTAAGTACAAAAAGAGCAGCTGTTTTTATTGATTGGTTATTGTAAATCATGTGCATTGCTGTATTTGCATGAAATATTTCTTTAAAATACTCAAAAAGTGCTTCTTTGTTCTCAGGACTCTCACTGGCGGAGGAAGGTTATTCCAACAGTGTGTGGCCGCATATCTGAAGCTCCCCCTGAATGCCATGGTTCTATGTTTTGAGGAGCAAAGAGGTTGAGTAGAAAAACGTGGTTCGTATTTACTTTGTCTCCAATTTAACTTCTCAAACAAATAGTGTGGTTTTTGTGTAGTTACTACTCCAAAGAGTAAACTAGCCATGTGTAATTTTCTCCTAGCAGCCATTTTCAAAATATTATTTTCATTTATAAAAGGAGTGACATGACTTCTACGAGGTATCTTTACACAGAACCGTGTACATGCATTTTGTATGCGTTGTATTAGCTTCTCCGTTCTTGATAAAAGACACGGGCCATACACGGTGTCACAATAATTAAGTCTTGATAAAACTAGGCTATCCACTAATTGTTTCCGCAATTCAACACTCAAGTAGTCTCTAATTGAATATAGGAGTTTCAATCTATAAAAACAATTCCTCATGGAGTTACTGATGTGCTTCTCAAATCGCAGTTCTGGATCCATGGTTAACCCAAGGTTGCATGCTATCTCCACCCTTTCAATTTTTTCCCCCCTGATAACAACTTCTGGCTTGGCTGACAGTATTGTGCTGATCATTTTCCTACTTCCTAAAATCATAAATTTAGACTTCAATGGGTTTAATACCAATGAGTTATTATCTGACCATAGCACTACCCTTTCCAGATCGTCATTGATTTTTTCTACTGCCTCTAATGTAGTAGCTGGTTTAAAAGTTATATATAATTGGATATCATCGGCGTACATATGATACCTACAATACTGGAAAGACTTAATAATGTCAGCACTGTAAAGAATATACAGAAGGGGCCCTAAGATGGATCCCTGAGGCACACCGCGTAGCACTTGACGAGGGGGGGATGACATCCCTGATCCATCCTCCTTCTGAATTTCCACGAGCTGTGACCTATTTTGCAAGTAGCTAGCAAACCATTGTATAGTTTCCGCTGCAAAACCATAATAGGCCAACTTGGAGAGTAGTAGAGTGGTGTTTATTGCATCGAAAGCCCTTGAAAAATCAAGAAGTGCAAGGATTGTTCCTTCCCCCTTGTCCCGTGCCTCTAGGATATTCCCCACTACATCAGAAAGGGCTGTGGCCGTCCCACGACCCTTTCTAAAACCAGACTGCAGGTCAGGGAGCATATTGTTTGCTTCCAAATATTCTAACATTTGGTTATATACAACCCTCTCTAAGACCTTAGATAAACAAGGCAAAATGCTAACCGGACGTAGATCTTTAAAAGAACTTGGGTTACTGACTTTAGGTAATGGACGCACAATAGCACACTTCCATAAGTCAGGGAAAGTATTGGTATCTATCGGCTTATTTACTATTGTGGTTATAGCCTGAAGGGTGGTTGGTAATGTTAGTGTTATCATATCCAGACTCACCCCATCAATCCCTTTAGCATTTGACCCCAGACTCTTAATAATTTTGGAAATTTCTCCCTCATTAATATTTCTGAGCTTAAATTCAGTTTCTCCAAACCTATTTGTATCAAAATATGAAAGCTGCGATGTGGGCAGTATGCACTGTCCTGGTACGTCCAGGAATGCCTTATTAATCTCGTCTGGGTCATTAAATTGTCCGGGAAGCATACCTTCACTATGTTCAGAGAACACATCCGTCTTAAGATTTTTCCAAAGCTTTTTGGGGTTTCTTATTTGACTATTAATGTGACTGTCAAAGTATACCTTCCTTTCCTGCATTAGCGCTATAACCGCTTGTTTTTTCAAATCCAAGTAATATTTTTTTGTAGTATCTAGTCTGTCCATGTGATAATTATTTTTTGCTTCATCTCGCAGTTTAAACATTAATTTAATATTATCCGTTATCCACGGCGTGGGACGGTCTCTAAATATTTTACTCTTTATGGGGGCATGTAAGTCATACAATTGGGTGATGAAGACATTAAACAGTTCTACCATACTGTTGACATCCGGTAGTGAGTCAATTTCAAACCATGGCATTGATTTCAGATCCACCTCAAAGTAATCCACCAATATGTCCCTTAGAGGCCGATATACAACTAGCCTAGGTTTGCTTTTTAACTTTTTTATGACAGTATCACAAACAATAAACGAGTGGTGACCAAGTTCACTGATATGATTGACTAGCACGTTGCGAACCCCTACATCGGTACATATCACGTCAATGAGAGTACTGCTATCCCCTACAAAATGAGTAGAGTAGAGTTAAATTCCCCGATTAATAATAATAATGCTAATATTTTGATCCAGCCTGTCCCCACTTGCTGTCCCCCTGCCAGTGACGCCCTGAGCCGAGGCCCGTACACTAAAGGGGGTGCCCTCAGCGTGCAGTCGCATAGTATTTAAGTAGTTTATAAGCCCTGGCTGGAGGCTTTATGTTCCTTCTTAATGGCAGCCCCAGGAAAGACCAGTTAAGAAGTCACGGCCTCTCCAGGCCAAATGCGAGATGCCCGACAAAAAAAAATGGGTTAAGTTGAGGTGTGCGTTACCCCAGCCAGATGTTGTCGAAAATGGTAATTTGAATCTCATAGATAATTAGTTTTGCGGCTTCTGTAATTGTTGCGCACATTTTTAAATTTGTTGCGCTTATAGTTTTTTAATTATTTCACAAAAACAATTCCTGCTGGGGTAACGTTATCCCAGCCAGACCTTTTTCTTTCTAATGGGAATATTTAAATAAATACTAGCTATAAAATTAGTTGTCTAGATGAAGTAAATGTTGTGCCTTATTTTGTATTTGTTCTTTCATCGGTTGCGAAGTTATTCGAGATTTTGCTGGGGTAACGTTTTTGGTTTTGCTAGATCTTTGAAACGGTTAAGCGGATTCTTATCATATTTTGTACATGACTTCTTAGGAATTAGTTTAAATTTGTTCTGCAATAAAAAAAACCAAAATAATGCATAGTTTAAAGGATATTTCATTAAATAGAAAAACACTTCAATTGGTTCCAGCACTCTCAATAAGAGGTCTAAAGACTTACTTTAAACGTTATTTTAAAGCTTGTAAATGCCTTCAAATGTATGTGAAGTTTCATTAGTATCCTGTAAGTATTTAACAAGTTATGATGATATTCAGTTCTTCACGAGCACGGTCTTGATGCGCGCGGTGTTATTTGGCCACTGGATTGGATATATGAACTGAATGTTATGTCAATTATTAGTTGTTCAGTTCAGTTGTATATCAGTAAAATTTCAGCGTAGTACATTGGATAATTAATGAGATAATACGATTAAAGTCATTAGGAAGTGAACGGAGACATTTTCTCCGTTGCAATTTTCTCTTGAAAATTTACGAGCGAAGTTTTGGCGGTATGTTCTAAAATGCTTATTTCGCGCTTCTGAGGCCTCTTCGGAAAGCTGCCCAATAGGCAACAATGCATTTTTTATTACAACTGCACCATGGATCAAAACTTTATGCATTGTTGGTGACATGGGGTTCCAAGGGTATAAATCGACATATAAGCGAGCGGTTTCTATCTCGTATTTGTCGAATTTTTCTGGATCAATTACATGTCCACTCGAAATCGTTTCAAGTATGACTTTTAATCGCTATATTAGGTCATGACTGATGCCCGTTATATCAGAAGCTAATTTTGGATCTTCAAAAAATCTTCTACTTGTGTTGCCGTCATTCGTGTTGCCAAAGTTTGCTTTTGGCATGTCCACTAGCAATCCAGTTTCATTGCGAAATCTGGCCTGGATTTCGAGTTTCCTTTCATTTTCGATTTTTTTCTCGTCTGCAGTTTTCCTCTCTCTGTATTTTTTTACAGGTAATTTAGAAGATAAGTGAATAATGCTTTCGAAAAGACGAATTCTAGCATGTAGAATCGAAAGCCCAAACTTGATAGCTTCAGGATTAATCTCTTTTTCAACATCTAACCGGTTGAAATCCTTAGATGTTGCACCGCATATGTAGCAGCGGCTTGTGGCTTTTAAAGTGAGAAAAAGTGCGCTTCAAACTTTTAAATTGGTCTTCTGAGTACCCTTCGCATGACAGAAGCTCTTCATTTAAGAAAGTAATTTTTTCTTCCAAATTAGGCAAATCGAAGGTCTGCATGCGGTCGAACAAGTATTTACGGGTCACAGTTCTTGCCCCCGGGGTATTTTGTGAACCTACAAAAAATACAAACAGAATTTCTTAAAAAAATCACGAAATATAAAAAAAAATACTAAGTTTTCGTAAAATAAGAACAGTACCAATTGGTACATCCGCGATTTTCCGCGGCTAATTTTTACATTATTTACTATTGGATGCTTTAATCTTTCGACTGTATCAAGAATTATAGCTTGATCTAACTTGGAAGTATAACAAAAACCTTATTAAACACAAATTCATTGCTAAAAAATTACTCCTTAATATGCGAGTCTTACAATACACTAAAACTAATCATTACAGTACTAAAAAATTTCGAAATTCTATTTTAATTAGTAGATAGTTACCTTTAGTATCAGGATCCATAACTTTTTCTTTCGAAATAAGCACAAAATAATAAATATTCACTGTTAAAGTCCTTGTTTGCACACGAACGCCGAGAACAGACACATACACCAAGCGGGACGATCAAATTCCGACTGCTCGTGGAAGCGCGGTGAGCACGGAGGAATGGCGGGAGGGGATGGGTATTGTTCTGCAACTTGTCCCCTAGCTCAGGTAGTCGGCCTTTTTTAAGTGTTTTGCATTTTGTAAATTTGAATTATGGCCGCCTAAATCATTTAAATACCCGTATGTGCGCCGGGGCGTTACTCCGCTGCCGCGAGAAATCGCGGCACAGCGGACAGAGTTCCGGCGGGATCTCATGGCAACATGGAGAGCGTGATTGTCGCAACCCAGTGCTGGGCACGCCACGATAGCGGCGGTAAGTCTCCTCTTTGAGGAGGCACGGCGTCCTCACCTTCCGCCTGACGCAGGTCCTCACCGGACACGGTTGTTTCGGGAGGTTCCTGTTTAGAATAAGGGTAGGTTCAGATGACAAGCGCTCAACGCGCGTTTTGATAACGCGCGTTTACAACTACATACATTTTATTCAGGCCGTACACATGCTAACGCGCGTTTTAGTAACGCGCGCGTTCAACGCTGCGCTAGCGCTCGACTGTTGTCAGCTCGCGTCAACGCCGCTTTGAGATCATTGGTTTTCTATGTTTCCGTTCAGTTGAGCGCGCGCTTTCGACGCGGATAGACGTATTTTAGGGTTCGTCAAGTTCGTCCGAAAATCGTCCGAAATGGAAACCGAAGCTTTTAATACGGAATTATTAATTGATGAAATAGAGAAACGTCCTGCGATATGGGACATGACAAGTAGCGATTATTCAGATAAGAATTTGAGAAGACGGGCTTGGGAAGAACTCGTCCTTATATTTTGTGAAGGACATGACAATGAAGAAAAGAAGAAAATATTATGTGAGTATATATATTTATTTACATTTACAATCGGTTTGTGTTACAAGTTAAATATAACGATCCTGCCAATCTACTTTTCCTTCATTAATTAAATAGTTTGTTAAATGTACTCGAACATTATCCGCCTGTCGCACAGCACGTCCGGTATAATGTGAGGCTAGATTTTCCAGGGGTGGCGTATAAAGTGTGTCTTCAAAATTGTAGCCATCCCTGATTCTGACATAATTATTTAGTGTACATATCGCTTTTACGATTGTAAGATGACTTTCTTTACAATTTAGGATAAATGATGAAGCCGGGGATGATAAGTAAAACCGCCCGTGTTGAGTGTGGTAATATCACTAACTTTAATTTACTTGCTAATTACAGTAAACGACTGCGCGTATGCAAACGCTGAGGTTGCTTAACCTACATAATAATAACAAGTAATATGATGAATGTGCGGGTTCACCGTACATACTGCCAACTCTAAAGAGAGACATGACAAGATGTGAATCTTAAATGATGGAATTTAACTAAAAGACATAACCGATGAGATACGTTTAAATGATATAATATTTAGTTGAAAAGTGATACAAGATGATTTCATTGCATTTGCTTATATTCCTAAATTGTTCAATTTTAAGCAAGTTCGTACTTTTGTTCGAAATTTACTTTCACTGACCGAGAGCTGTCCATTGGGGAGGTCCCCTTATCGACACTTATCGCGTTGCCAATTTCACTGAACTCACTAATCACTGCACGAGTTTCACTAACGCACTCAGATCCCGGTCCTGGGTCGATTCGCGCCTCCGCCCCCGGGGTAGGCACATCCCGTGGCGTACGCACGGCCTCTCGATCGTGCTGCTGCTCATCCAGTGCCGCATGATACTTTTTTCTAACTACGAAGTATAAGCATATGCCACCAAGAATAATAACCATAGCCAAAGTGACATACCCTACAGAGTATTGATGAATGTCGTGGACAGTTAACTCTGTAGAAGATTGTTCCTTAATATTGTTGATTTGGTCTTTCAACTGATTCCAAATATGAGTGTGGTTCTCCGGAACGTCTAATTCTTTGGGCAAGGTTGTGTTGATGAGCGTATTCAGAATAGATACCTCTGGGACATTGACTTCAGATTGCATATTCATATGATGTAAGAAATTGTTATGTGCATGAATACTGTACGCATCCGATTTCAATGTGCATCCCTGACCTATGTCAACGATTCCACTGTTTCGTATTACAGTCGTCGTTGTTCCTGTCATGCAAAAAACGCGGAGCTCGCAAGTTTCACAACAGGTGTAAAACCAAGAGTTCACGTTATGTAACTTGACCCAATAGTCGTGGCACGTGGATATTTCTTGTTTACAAGTGCTCTTGATGTCACTTACTGCATGTATATCACACAATGATTGTTTTATTTTCAGGTTGTAGATAGGTTTATCTATAGAACATAGCAACTTGTTGTTATTTATAACGTGGACGCATCCTTGTAGATCACTATCTGACAGGAGAAGTGCAGTATCCTTCTGTATGTTGTAGGCAAGGTATGGCGAACTAGGGATGGTTCTGAAGTGATTCGCTCCTCTCTTTTGGGGAATTGGGATAATTTTATCCAATTCGAAGACATCGTTAGTCACTAGCGGTATTTTTATCTCTATAATGAGATAGCCTTCGTATAAGGTAGCCGACGCCTTCATGAGTTTATACATGTCTGACAAATCCGATGACTGTATAGGGGTCATCAAGTTTCCCTGTAGTTGTCCGGAGATTATGTTGACTTGACGTGCTAGCTGTTCAGGAGTCAACAGGTAGGGGTCGATACGACCGTGGCTGATGTCTGTCACGGTGTCGATTAGCGTATGCTGAATGCGCATTAGATTTGACAATATGATACTCGCTGCTAAGGCGGATGATGTTATGTATAGACCGTCTCTGTTGTCCAGACGTACCCTATTTAGCTCATCAGTGACGTTTTGAAGATGTAGTTTTATAAAATTGAACTGTTTGTTCATAGTCTCTTCGCTACGTCGTAGAATGTTATATTCTGATTCCAAGACCAAAGTTTGATTTTTAAGCAAATTCCGAAGATGATTCTCGTTGTGAGTTACCTTTTCTATATCTTGTTTATACTGTTGAGCGAAGTTTTCGTCTAGCACTCCAAATAATGTGTTTGCCAAATAACCCACTCCGTTGATTAACCCACGCCTATGCCTTCCTGAATGTGGATTCTCAAGAAGCGCTTGGTAATGCTCGATTTCCTTTACTTCGTGTTCTAGTTGTACGATGACACTGTCGTATTGTGAACCCATGCGGTCAGCTGTTTGCTTCAAGTACGATACGTAGCCTTTTACCTCGGATACTCCGCGATAGAACGTGGACATGTTGTAAAATACAATGAGTTTCCAGTCGTCCTTGATAACTTGCAGGTCGGACACCTTGTCGAAGTAAATTCCTTGATCCGTCGTAATTGGGGTTATATTGTATGACGTCAGTTTTTGCTGTAAACTGGGTGATATAAACAAAAGCATTACTAATGTCGTCATGAAAAGGGTATTTATCGTTGCCTGCCTGCGTGGTCGCGGAGGGCGTCTCTTACTTTCAACTTGGACTGGTGGCGATGAGGAGGTAGACTGGTTCACATTCTGCTTCAAGGGACTCGAACGGGTTTCATCCTCATTTACAGGCAAGTATACAAGCTTGTTCACTGGGCGCTGGATGGTGTTGCTGCTTGTCTTGAGTGTAACGACTCGCACGTGTCCATCTTTCCCAGGGTGCAAAAGCTGTACTCGACCCATAGCCCATTTACCCGGAGGCGTATTTTCTTCACGAATGAGGACGACATCGTTGATTTCTAGATTACCTTTTGCGGTTCGCCACTTAGTTCTAGTTTGCAGTTGTTGCAGGTACTCCGATGACCATTTCTTCCAGATACTCTTCGTTATAGCTTGGACGAGTTGCCAACGAGTCTGTAACGTCGTAGAGTCTGGATCCGTGTGAGGCCTAGATAAGATAGGTGCTCCTATCAGGAAATGTCCAGGAGTTAAGCAGTCATCGTCTGCGTTCTCTGTTAATTGGCATAGTGGTCTAGAATTAAGGCACGCCTCTATTTGACAGAGCAAAGTAGAGAACTCTTCGTAGGTAAGGCGTTGATCACCTATAACTCTTTTCAAGTGGTACTTTAGACTCTTCACCGCCGCTTCCCAAAGGCCACCTGCATTGGGCCATGCCGGTGCATTAAAATGCCACCGAAGATTCATCTCGCTGATTTTGTTAAAGAAGTCAGGGTTAAGGCACTGGATGATTTCCTTGTTTGTACTCTTTCTTCATGAGTCGATCAGCACCCACAAAGTTTCTACCGTTGTCACTGTACATGTGACCGGGAGTTCCGCGACGAGAGCAGAATCGACGAAATGCACCTAGAAAGGCGGCCGTACTCAAGTCTGAAACCAGTTCCAGGTGGACCGCTTTCGTTGATAAGCACACGAAGACAGCCACGTATCCTTTCACCGTTTTTATCCCGCGGCCTTTATTGGCTTTCATTTCCACGTGTCCTGTGAAATCGACTCCAGTATGTGTAAATGGTCTTGACGGGGTGACTCTAGCTCGTGGTAAATCGGCCATAATTTGCTGGTTAACTTCGTTGTTAAACCGTCGACACTTCACACACAGTCTCAGCTGTCGTTTCACAGTCCTGATACCGCTGACAACCCAGTATTTATCCCTGATATAGGATAGTGTTAAACGGGGTCCTCCGTGCAAAGTTGTTATGTGAGCCTGGTTGATAACAAGATCAGTAAGTCGGCTGTGGCTTGGTAGTATGATAGGGTGCTTCGCCGAAATGTTTATTCTGGCGTGTTGTAACCGACCACCAACTCTCAGTAGACCGTTTTGGTCCACAAATGGATGTAAACTGCAAATCTTGCTTTTTGAGTTTACTTGTTGCTTACGTTGAATATCTTGCAATTCTTCATAAAATTCTAGTGCTTGCACTTCTTTAACAATTAAATAATATGCGTTATTTATTTCTGATGACGATAAAAAATAATCATGTGTTGAAATATGATTGTCACGACTTCGCATGATGAAACGTGATACCCAGCATATAGTTCGTACAATTCGTGTCAGTGAACTATGGTTTTGCAGTAATTCGCTTATAAATGTTGTGTTATTTTTCGCTAAAGTTGTGTTCACACTAGTGAGTGTCTTTGTTTCGATGGTGGGGGCGTGGTATATCATCTTAATTGAATCTTTTTTGTCCAAACCTTTTAGCCATTCTGGCCCTTCCCACCATAACGAATGATGTAGCAATTGACGAGCCGTTACTCCACGTGTTGCGCAATCGGCTGCATTTTCTTCCGAGCAGACGTGATTCCAGAGTTTTGCTGGGATGACTTTCGTTATCTGTTTCACCCTGTTAGCTACAAATGATTTCCATCTAGATACATTCCCATGTAGCCAGCCTAGGACTATCATGGAATCTGTCCATGCGTGAAGAGACATTTCTTTGTTTCCCAAGGAATCGGTAACCTTCTTCACCAGCTGTGATAAAAGTAGCGCTCCACAGAGTTCCAGTCGCGGTAGTGTTGTTTTCTTCGCAACTGGTGCTAACTTTGTTTTTGCAGCGACGATTCTTGATGTGTATTCACCCTTATGATTGTATGTCACTAAGTAAATAACGCAAGCGTAAGCTTTGTCTGACGAATCGCAAAATGCGTGTAATTGACATTTTGTTTCCATGCTGCCTAAATAACGCGGAATGCAGAATTTGTCGATGCAGTTGATGTCTTGTTTGAGTTTTTGCCAATTATCTTGCATAACATTAGGTAGCTCTTGATCCCAATTTGTTTCTAAGGACCATGTTTCTTGAAATAACAGCTTTGCTCTGATTGTGAGTGGTGATAGCCAACCAAGGGGATCAAATAATTTTGAGATATCTGACAATAGTTGCCGTTTGGTAATGGCTGCGCTAGTCTCAGGAATCGCTTGGCCTTGGAACATGAAGGTATCTGAGGATGGAGTCCATTGTAAGCCTAGAGTCTTTCTGGATTCAAGACACTTAAATTCGTAGGGGCTGTTCAATTGATCCGTTGCTAACTCTTGCAGGAGTTCCGGTTTATTGCTTGACCATTTTCGTAAATTCATACCAGCACTGTGTAGCATCTTGATAAGCTGACGTTGTAACTCTTTTGCTTGATCCACGGAGCTATGTCCACTTAACAAGTCGTCCATGTAAAAGGAGGTCTGTACGGCGGAAGCTGCTAGCGGGTATTTTTCAGCGTCATCAATCGCGAGCTGTTTGAGTGTTCGCATGGCCAAAAAAGGGGCCGCTTTGGTTCCGTACGTTATAGTGGTTAAGTGATACTGACTCAATTGATTTTCCATTGAGTCTCTCCAAATGATTGATTGTAAGGGCTGATCTTGCTCTCTTACAAGAATCTGACGGAACATTTTTTCAATGTCCGCAGTGATTACTACTTTATGTTGTCTCCATTTGATTATAAGTGTTAGCAAATCTTGTTGTAAGTTGGGCCCACAGTACATAACGTCGTTCAAGCTGTGACCCGACGTCGTCTTGGAGGAAGCATTAAATACTACTCTCAATTTTGTGGTAGTAGAGTCGGGTTTCCATACACCGTGGTGTGGAAGATAATACACCTGATCAATTGTGTTTCCAACTTGGCGCATGTGACCCAATTCTTGGTACTCACTCATAAATTGTTTGTATTGTTTTGAGTATGATTTATTTTTAGACAGTTTTGCTTCCAATTGATTGAATTGCGCAATCGCCTTGAACTTTGAGGATCCGAGTTGTTGCTCAAAACCTGGCATCATGGGTATCCCAACTTCATATTTGCCATTCTCCAATCGTCGCGTGGTGGTTTTGTAAAAATCTTCACAAAATTGATCGCTAAGAGTCAAGTTTGAAGATGAGTCGTGAATGTCTTCTAATTCCCAAAACTTGGCTATTTCTTCTATGTTATTGATTGCGACATGGCAGTTAAACCTTTTCACATTCCCTGATAAAATCCAACCCATCTTAGTTTGTTGAGCTATGGGTGCCTGCGCAGGACCCTTTATAAGTCCACTCAGTATAATCTCCGAGTACACACTGGCATCTAAAAGAAGATCGATAGGTCTTGACACATTGTACTCCGGATCGGCTAACTGAAGATGTTGCAAGTGCGGCCATGACTGTTTGCTAAATGAGGAGTTAGGTAAACTATTTATGACTTTTGATACAACCAAAGCCTGAGTTTTTAAGATGTAATCTCCGTAAATAGATTTGCAGTCTAGCGTCACAATACCCTTGCTTTGCTTGGAGGCCGGGCCCACCCCTGAGATAGAGGCATGATATTGCCGGCGCTGTAAACCTAGCATTTGTGTGGCATTTTCGGATATTAATGAAATTTGAGATCCTTGATCTAAAAGAGCTCGTAAAGTGACATATGTGCCGTTACTTGCTGAAACAGTTAATGATAAGGTAGTCAACAGGATTTCTTCGTTGTCAGCTGCCACATGGTTGACGTTATGCTGTGCTGGCAAGTTTGACTGCGCTGTGGACGTATGGGAGCTCGTGACAGCTGCGGCTTGTGGGTGTGTTTCACGAGTCTCATGAAGGAGAGTGTTGTGGTCCGCGTTACACCTTTTACAGCGCTTTGAGTTGATGCACTCAGTGTCGGGATGATAGTAAAGGCAATTTTTGCAGTATTGGCTCTTTGTTACGAAGGCTAATCGTTCGCTCTGGGTCATTTTCAAGAATTTCCTACAGGTAAATAGAAAGTGACGCTTATCGCAAACAGGACAGTTTGGACCCTGAGTAGCTGCCACTTGATATTGATTCCTGTGCCGATTTCCATAACTGACAGGTTTGCTACCCTGTTGAACTGATCCCCGCTTAGAGGGTTGCTGCGTTGCGTTTGATTCCTTCTCTCTTCGATGTATGGGTTCCAGGGCTGTAAACTTGTTTTCAAGGAACGCCATAAATTCAGTCAGAGATGGTAGCTCCCTGGGTGATTCGCGAGCCTCCTTGTAATCCCTGTAGGTCTCCTGGTCCAGCTTCTTACTGAGAAGATGCACTAGCAACGGATCCCATGTATTGGTATTCACCCCAAGATTGTGTACTGCGTGAATACATTCTGTGGTGGTGTCATATAGTCGCTGTAGTTCATATGCCGTCTGTTTGTGAATAACAGGCTGATTTAGGAATATCTCTATCTGATTTGTAAAGAGAACCTGAGTGTTGTTGTATCTATGCGTTAAAATTTCCCAGGCTGTATCGTAATTATCCGCAGAAATATGAAGATGCTGAATAAGGCGCTCGGCCTCTCCCTTGACTTTTCCTTTCAAGTGTTGCATCTTCTGAGCCTTGGTGATTGAGTTGTTATCGTGGATGGCTTCTGTGAACAAGTCACAGAATGTTGGCCATTGCGTGTATTTTCCCGTAAAAATAGGAATTTCTATTTTTGGGGTCGCGTTCTGAACATGAGCCATGGACGATATCTTCTTATTCAACGAACGTTTGATGTCTTTGTAGATGGATTCATGCTTACAAAATTCATCTTCGTATGATATATCTCCGCCTTGAAGTATGTGGTCGATTCGCAGATGTAATGAATCAATGCTGTTCCACTTGGTCTGAATATCCCTAAGCTCGTCTTCAAGTTCCCACCTTTCGGATATTGCGTCCACGTTAATACTCTTTACTAACCTGTTGAATGCTCTAAAGTTTGTTCTCTGTAAAGCCAATAGTTCCATGGCTTCCGTGTTCGACTGTGTTCCTTTTTCTCCTGAACCGAATGAAGATAGAATATTTCGGATATACTGATAGAGGTCCTTACACTGTTGATAGTAATTAAGCTCAAAATATTTGGGTTCCCTATCTGGATGTTCGGAAAGTTTGACGTGATTCTGTTCGAACTCTCCCCAGAGGTTATCCAACGTCTCAATCCTCCGTTGTATATAATCCGGAGTCTTCCTCGATAATGGATCTTTACCAAAGTTGATTTTTATTTTATTTATATTTTCCAATATCTCCACTTGACGAGAGCTTAAAGCAGCCATAGTGATAAAATTAAGGAACAATCTTACTTGAAAACCGATGAGTTGAACCAACTTTCCAAACGCGATGCGCTCCGATGCTGTGCTCAGCAGCGGTGTGATGATGTGACTCCTTGATCTCGATCGACGTCTTCGAGAGAGCCACTTAGTGATCACTGAATTGACTGTGTGTCTACGGCACTGTCGCGAAGTACTCAACGGGTATAGCCACCGAGGGGTTCCGATACCGAACAACCCGCGCGCCTTGTACTAAATACCCGAAGGACTGATAATACGCGTGATCCCAGCCAATCCGGCTCGAAGGACCAAAAAAAATGTAAGATGACTTTCTTTACAATTTAGGATAAATGATGAAGCCGGGGATGATAAGTAAAACCGCCCGTGTTGAGTGTGGTAATATCACTAACTTTAATTTACTTGCTAATTACAGTAAACGACTGCGCGTATGCAAACGCTGAGGTTGCTTAACCTACATAATAATAACAAGTAATATGATGAATGTGCGGGTTCACCGTACAACGATCTTTTCTGCAAAACGGATGTTAACATCTAACGGCCTGTGTAAAATGCGCCATTTATTGCACATTATGCCAAAAGTACATTCAACATACCGGCGTGCTAATGTCAAACGGTAATTAAATATTTTTTTAGCATAAGTTAGTGACCTTCCCCCATATGGACGCATTAAATTCTCCATCATGCCAAAAGCTTCATCAGCCACTATCACATATGGCAACGTTGTCGGTCTATTTTGTATTAACAATGCCTTTGGCTCAGGTAGATCTAATGACCTTTCTGTCAGCTTTTTGTACAATGAAGAATTCTTGAATATACCTGAGTCACTGTTTTTACCGTAGGCACCTATGTCAACCCACACAAAACAATAGTTTGCATCCGCTAGCGCCAATAAAACTAGCGAAAAATAATTTTTATAGTTATAATACATAGAACCCGTGTGTTCAGGCTGGATTAACCGTATATGTTTCCCGTCCAAGGCTCCCAAACAATTGGGAAACTTTGAGTTCTTTTCAAATATCGTGGATATTTCACACCACTTTTCTTTCGTTGGTTCACTCATAACAACGGGCCTTAATTTTTTCCAAATAGTTTCACATACATGTGGTATTATAGTAGCCACAGTAGATTTGCCAATTCTATAGTCGTAGCTTAATGTCCCAAATGAACATCCAATGGCCAAATATCTGGAAACAAACATAAACTATTACTAAATACTGTTATTTTTTTCAGCGTCATCCCTGCAAAAAAAGTGGAAGAGTTTACGGGATAATTATATGAGAGAGGTGAAGAAAATAAAGACTGTCAAATCTGGATCAGGAGCTTCCAAAACTTCGACATATATTCATTATAATAGACTACGATTTCTACAGGCATCAATTGCCAACAAAGATACAGAAAGTAGTTTCGATGCAGATAATGCATCAACTTCGTCAGAGGTTGCTGAAGTAGAAATAAGTTCTGGCTTTAAGAGTCCTAAATCTACTTCAAGAAAAAAACAAAAATTAAATCCTGCTGATGAAAGATTTGCAAACATATTAGAGCAGAGTTTAGCACAGAAAAATGTGTCTCATCCAAAAGAAGATGACGATGAAGACAAGCTGTTTTGTTTGTCACTCGTTAAAGAGATTAAAAAAATTCCGGAATATAGGCGACTTCAAACTAAAATTGCCATTTATAATTTAATTTTGCAAAACCAAAATGAATTTCAAGGACCACAACAACAGACATATGAAAATCAAAATTACCCGGTATCACAACGAAGAAATTATTCATCACAAGAGCAGCGTCATCAGTCATCAGCTTCTGTTGAAGGCTTTCGTTATCATGATTATAGATCACAGCAGTCTAGTGTGTCAAATAATTTTGCACATTATGGTTATACTACAGCAATGGGGTCTCCATCGCCAGTAACACCTACTCCATCGCCAGCACCAACTAATGTCAGCAATGAATCAGAGTTAGAGTTATTCTGCGAGTAACAAAATGTTATTTTTTCTTTAAAAAAATTGTTCCTAAACAAGTTGATTTGATTTATAGATTATGTTGATTATTAAAAAACTTACCTCAATGTAATTATGAGTTTTTCTTCCGGTGAAATGCTATATCCCACAGCGTTTTTATCTGCTACGAGTTCATCGTTTATGAGAGTCAGTAAGTCATCAAATGACTTGATAGACATTCTGAAGTAGTTAAAGAATTTGGGCTCAAATTGCCTTAACTTAGGATATAAAATAATGTACTGACTTTCAGTCAGCCTGGTTGACAAAATTGGGTGAACCCAATATCTCCGTCTTCTGTTGTGTCGTTTCTGCCGTCTGTATAAAATCACCGATAAAACTGTTTCTACGTTTATCTTCGACAAATGTAGAACTCAAACTGGCCGCAACAACGCGCGTTTAACGCCTGACAAGCGCGCACCATGTGAACACTATACAAAAATTCAACGCGCGTTCAACGCGCGCTGAGCGCTTGTCATCTGAACCTACCCTAAGGCAGGAGGAAACGCCCGGGTGTTTCCACTGCGAAGATCGCCCTAAGGACACGGTGAAGCATACGGTGGAGGTCTGCCCGGCTTGGCTGGAGCACCGCCGTGTCTTTGTGCAGGCGATCGGTGGCGGCGATCTCTCGCGTCCGGCCGTGGTCCAGGGCATGGTACGGAGCGAGAGTGCATGGGTAGCCGTCACCTCCTTCTGCGAAGCAGTAATGCTCGCGAAGAAGGAGGCGGCGCACGTGAGGGAGAGGCAGTATATGCGCCCTCACGATCGTAGCTGCCGCGGGAGACGCCCTGGGCATCGGGAATCCCAGGCTGATTCCCGGCCACCGTAGGCGCGGGCTTGCGGTCGGCGAGTATTGGGTAGCTCGCTGTCCGGTAAGGACCAAGCCCGGGTCGACGGCGCGTTGTGTTCCACGCGCGCCTTAAAGAAGTCTGACACGCTCTCCTGCTCCACCCAGAACGGGAGAAGTTATTTGATGATATCCCACGCAAAAAAAAATGTAATGTAAAGATTTTTTTGCCGAATTAACAGATCTAACAGTTCGATTTGGTTTAATTCTGGTCATTGGAACCTTCAGAAATCCAGCATAATAGTCGATGAATCCCCAGATATAGCAGCAGGGAAGCCTCTTTATATTTGGGTCGTTTTTTTTAATGAACAATTTATTGTAAGTACATTTTGGAATTTAGTGCAAATATTCTCAGGTGAGAACGCTGAAGAGGCAAATGAAGGAGTAACGGCAAAACGAATATTTGAAGCTATTAAGCAGTTTTGAGAGAGATAATGCCACTGTTCAACATAATAGGGTTCGCAAGTGATGGCTGCAATGTTATGTTTAGGAGTAATAACGCTGTTGCTCAAAAATTTGAAGCCGCGTTGCCAGACATCATACAAGGTGTCCGGTGGCAATTTTCACATTTTAAAAAGTTATTACTTTTGAACGCGGGCAGCTAGAAGGGTGCGGGTGGGGCGTTCGTAGCGCCAGTGTCGTGAGTTTTTTAGTCGCAATGGGGCGTTGGTCGGGAGAGCAGCGCGCTTTTGCAATTGAGGCGTACTTAACGAGTAGTTTTTCGCTCATTGCGGCGCAGCATAAATTCTGTAATCGATTCAATATCCCACGAATAAGAGATGCGCCGTCAAAAAGTTTAATTCGATATTGGGTAGCAAGATTTAGAACTTCAGGCTCAGCTGAATCTACGCGTTATCAAGGCCCAGTTCCGTCTGTATCTACTGAAGAAAATATCCAACGTGTGAGTGATTCAATTATGCAAAATCCACGGATGTCACTAAGAGCGCGCTCGTCGGCTTTAGGAATCGCCAGATCAACATTGCACGAAATAATTAGGAAAAAACTCAAGTTCCATCCCTATAAAATCCAAATAATCCAGAAGTTGAACGAAAATGACTATCAAACAAGATTAACTTATGCCGAAAGAATGTTAGCAACTTTTTCTACGGAGACGCGACTAAGAAACATTTTCTTCAGTGATGAAGCACATTTTAATTTAGGAGGGTACGTAAATAAACAAAACTTTCGTTACTGGAGTCCGGAGAATCCCAGAGAAATGCATGAACAACCGTTGCACAGCGAAAAAGTGACTGTCTGGTGCGCTATTTCGGGTAGATAAATTATAGGCCCGTATTTTTTTGAAAATGATCGTGGTCAGGCAGTGACTGTTAATTCTGACAGATATTGTGAGATGATCAATAGTTTTTTTAAAGAAAAGCTTTGCAACAGTTCTTTTTCTAACAGAAACACATGGTTTCAACAAGATGGTGCTACTGCACATACTGCACAAGCGTCCATGATTGCTGTAAGGGAATTATTCCCGGGAAAAATTATCTCTCGGTTTGGTGACATACCCTGGCCAGCAAGATCACCGGATCTGAGTCCATGTGACTTTTTTTATGGGGCTACCTAAAGGGCGTCGTCTATCGAAACCAACCTACCACCACTGCGCAACTGAAAGAGAATATTCGAACTGAAATGGCGGGAATTTCAAGTGATCTCTGCGGACGTGTGTTTGAAAATATGCGTCAAAGATGGGAAGAGTGTTTGCGTCAAGAAGGTCGGCACTTAGAAAACGTTATTTTTTAAAAGTAAAACTCACATTAATGTACTTGTTATAAAAATAAAGATTTTAAAGGAAACTTTATTATTTCTTTTATTATGATTTTTTTAAATGTAAAATTTGCCACCGGACACCCTGTACTACAAAATATCTGCCAGAGCTTGCATCTATTCGCGAGCAAAGCCTGCAGAAAGACTCCACGCCATATTGAAGATTTTGCGCATGATGTTCAATCATTTGTCAAGAACTCATCCAAAAGAATTGCACAGTTGCAAAAATTTCAGGAATTCAACAAGATTCTGAGACCATATCCAACGAGATGGCTCGCTCTGCTTGAAGTCGTCAAGAGACTTCTTGAGCAGTGGCAACCTCTTCGGCTTTATATTGATGGTTTACACAACCAGACGAATGCAGGACGTGAAGACCCACTCTTAGTCAGCCGATCATTTTTCCACGGCTATATTCGTACATAGCTGTGAAAAAATTATCGGATCGTTCCTCATACTAAAATTTATTAGATTTTAGTAGAATAGATTCTACTAAAAATAGTAGAATAGATTCTACTAAAAATAGTGGGATTGAATTAATTCAAATTGATAAATTACGTATCACAATCGTTCATAGTAAAAGCATGCAAGTAACAGCATGCGTGGAGTTAACATACAGGACAGCGACGACATCATTATCGCCCACCAGACCGTTGACTCGAACACTAATGTCGTCACTGCCTCGAATCATTGACCCTGCCAATTTAGATCTTCAGCAGAAAGTGAATGACCAGGGGTGTAAGTTGCCATTGATACAGTTACTTGACAATTTAAAGTAGTTGGATCCCGACAAGTTTTGGGCAAGTATCACGCCTCTAAGAGACATCGTTGACAACAATGGGCTTGCAGAATTAAGCGAATTTGCCCGTGACGTGCTTCCGTTGCCACATTTCAGTGCAGCCTGCGAAATATTTTTTTCTAAAACCAATGCTGTTAAGATAAAGACACGCAATAAATTGATTGCACCGACCGTTAACGGACTTTTGCTCACGAGACAGCGTATTCAGGTCGATGGAGGATGCCATAAATGTTACGAATGACATGTTATAGCAATTCAATACAAGTAACCTCTTTAACAAGAATAATACAGATAATAATTATGATGACATTGATAATGAAATGGATATGGAATGAATAATATTTTAATTATGGGTACCTAATTTCATACGTTTGTATTTCGTTATTGAAAGAATAATATAAATAAAAAATAAATATTGGAGTTGCACATGCACGTTGCACGCTGTCAGAGTTCCGCTGCGTTCGGGATAAATATGATTATATGGAAGTGATGTATACGTTTTGGTAAAAAAAAATGTTTTCATTGTTATTTCTGCTTATGAATTCCATGATAGTTAAAATTAAATGAGAATCCTAGGGCGCGTGGCTGAAATCGGAATGAACGCCACCGTCTTGTTTTCCAATACAATTAATCACAATTGTTCAACGTTCCAACGTGCGGTGCGACACAGGTGGCAGCACTGGACCCACGGTGCGTCGCTTGAATCGCGATACTAGCGCTATGTTTGGTCGCCGGAAGCAGTGGCGCCAACATCCGGCCCTCCTGAAGTGTGTCTGTCCCTAGACACATCGTCATCTGTAATTTGACAGCAAACATGTTAGCTTTTATGACTATAATAGGTATTATGTTACGTTATGTTTTTCCTCAATTAAGAAGTAGCAATTAGTAAGTGGCATACCATTTCGAAATCCAGACTAAACGCGCCATCTTTTAAAGTTACTTGCCAAAATAGTGTAGTACATTTTTTTTTACATTACACGTGGTTAAATTTGGGTGATGTAATAATTTTGAATTCAATCTTGGGCAAAATCTAACATTTTATTTAAAACTGAGGTAGTTATGTTTTAACTTTTAACTGCAATTTACAGAAGGGTTATTCATGGTTACGTCGCAGAAAAAAAACTGACGAAAAGTTAATATTTGTAGTCACAGGACTCGAAAGATCATCACAGGGTGTCAGTTTTTGAGATTTATTTTTGAATCCATACAATTTGAAAAGTATATGACCAAGATTTTTTTTATATTTTCTAATATCTGTCACGACTTGGCCTATTGCCCGTTTTCAGCTTGATGTTGATTTCTGGGACACGTTGTATAATGTAGTAGTATTTGTGGTCTCTTTAGTGACCACAAATACTACATAACACCAAACTGTAGGATATGTAGTTTTCATCTAGAAAGCCAATTGTGGTCACTTTTATTTGAGGCTGAAAATACCCTGCATAGTTTTACAGCTGCTCACATAGTGGATTTTTGTGAGCTACACAAAAAAGATACAAACTCTTTAGACTTTAAAAACATTGACCAAATGGAAGACAATATGGTGTGGTATTGGCTGGGACGCACAAAACAACAATTTAGAGAACTAGAAACAGAATTGCCTGATTTTCATAAGCGTGCCATTGCACTTGGAGCATATTTAATGAAACTTCGTACAGGAGACTCCGATGACAGGATTTCGCCATTATTAAATATGAGCAGAAATACACTGACCAAATATATTAATGAAGCAAGAGATGTAATAGTGGCACACTTTGTCCCACAACATCTGGGCTTGGACCACATTTCAAGGGAAAGAAACTTGCTGCTGAAAGAAACTTGTACATTCCAAACTCGTTGTTCGGAAACCCGGAAGCAAGGTTCAAGATAGACAAGCCATTGCAATAATAGATGGGACATATATTTATGTACAAAAAAGCAGCAACTACTCTTATCAGAGGAAAACTTATTCACTACATAAATATAGAAATCTGGGCAAACCATTCATGATAGTATGTTGCGATGGCCACATAATCGACGTACTGGGCCCGTATGCTGCCACAAAATTAAGACAATATTTTAGAGAAGGTGATACATTTATTTTGGATAGAGGCTTTCGGGACAGTATTTCCCTATTGGAATATCTTAAATACTCAGTGCATTACCCTCTGTCAGTCGAACAAGGCGAATTTCAATAATCGACAGAAAATGCGAATGAATCTCGCAAAGTAACATTGTGTCGTCGGGTCGTAAAGATTGTTAATGGGCGTTTCAAGCGGGATTTTAAGTTGCTGCGACAGGAATATTTTAACAAAGCCTCAAGGTATTTAATGATTGATTTTAAGGTCACAGCGGCCTTAATAAACAGAACTCACCCTGTTTTGGTTGACAGAGAGGATGCAAGGGAAATTATTTCAATAATTCAAGAAAAAATGTTTACAAATAACTCTTTGGCAGATTTTATGGAACTAAATACACACATAAAAAAAGTCTAAGCAATATGTACGGTTTGGAACTTTGAACGATTTTTACTATTGTAATATATTTATATTTCTTTTATAAATAATAACTAAGCATTTCTTGATGCATTAGTGACTAAAGCAACAAAATCCTTCATTTAATTGTTCATTTTATCACAATAATTAACAATATGTGTACCTACTGTAGGATTGGGGGGATCTAACTATAAAATAAAATATTAAATAGTGTTTAAACTCGTGACTCCACGTATATTATAAGACGTAAAGATTATAAGGCCGAAGAAAATATTTTTATTATATTAATAATAAAAATATTTTCTTCGTGAACCAATCCTATCCTATTCTCAATAAAGGATGGAATCTAGAATCATCACCTTGATAGTTCAAATGTGAGTCATTTCATTACCGGCCTGTATTAACATAAAGGTTGCATTCGATAAGCAACAAACCTTTACATGAGCTACGTCCACCCTTGAATAAAAGGATTAACGTAGTCGTATATCCGAACAAGACTTTTATTCACAACATTTGAACAGTCTCGAGATACCTACCTATACCTATAATAATTTTTACCTAACGTTGGAAAGAAATATTACAATATGAGGACCAACTCTTAAATGTGAAGGCTCAAGGACAGGACAAAAATGTATAGGAGACTATGAACAGTGTCAGCAAAGATAAACGTTAAATCGTGCTAACGCGCACCTGTACAAACTAGTTTTGTCATGCTTGAACCTCGTCACGTCAAAACCAACGAATAAGACGAGACGTGGCCTCCTACAACAAATAAGGTGATGTGACAGTTGACATCAGTCCAGAATGGTTAATCAGAGAAGTTCTCAACATTTTACTCCATCGGACGGCATTGAGTCAGAGGGAAGGAAAAGGTTAAGAGGCTAAACCACACTTGGAATTCATCAAAAAAAATCTAAATGATGTTCATACTCGAGGTAAATTCTAAAAAATGTACCTGTTACCGGCCAAACCCAATTTCAGGCCAAACTAGTTTGTCCTAGGCCAAACAGACTTATCCTACGCGTGATATGTCGCAGCCAACTAGCTTAATTAGCCATTTCGTTAACAGCCTTTGGAAGTAACGCTCGCTATGCTTGAGATTTGTGATGGTAATCTTCAAATTTTAAATGTGAATGCAAAGTTTGGTGGAGCTACACATGATTCACATACACTCGAGAGCAATGAATCCGGGTCACTTAAAGAATCCTAAAAATCTCGGAAACTAAAAATGCTAGGTTAATGCAATAAATTGTATTTAATAGACAATGTAATACTCCTTAAATGAAGGTATTAAAACTTCATAGTTATTGTAAAGTTATATCATAAAAAAATCTAATTTGAAAAAGGGCCACTTTCGAAGATGGAACTACGAAATTACAGCATTTGGTTTTGCTTTTGTTTGTAATCTGTCATTTATGTGGGTACATAAACCATGTTGATAGTGCTCTATATTCATTATTCAAGCTGAAATTATGTCGCTTACGCCTGAAGAATGCACCAGAATACTTACAATGCTGGAAACCGGCCGGAGTCAGCGCGATACAGCCAGGACTGTCGGTGTGTCGCTGTCAACAGTACAAAGAGTTCTCCGACGTTACGAAGAAACTGGTTCTAACCTACGCAGACCAGGAACGGGCAGAACCAGGTGTACCACAGCACGAGAAGACCGATACTTGGTGAACACCATGCTTCGAAATCGCTTTCTCACAGGAACTGAACTCACAAATCAGTTTCGACGCCTCGGAGGAAGTAACCCAAGTGCATGGACAGTAAGACGTCGGCTTGCTGAATCTAACTTAAAACCCCTTAGACCTGCAAACGGCCCTAAACTGGAGCGTGGGCATCGTATTTCAAGACTAAGATATGCCCAGAGCCACGTAAATTGGAGTATTGAAGATTGGTCAAAAGTTATGTTCTCCGACGAATCAAAATTTATGCTCTACAAGCACGATGGAAGACACAGAGTGTATCGAAGACCAGGGGAAAGATTCAAGCAAGCATGCATCGAAGAAAAAGTAGCCTACGGTGGTGGGTCTGTACTTGTGTGGGCCGGAATTTCTTCTGAAAGTCGCACAGAGCTGGTGATCATAGAAAACGGCTCTTTAACTAGCGTAAGATATGTGGAAGAAATCCTCAATGATCACGTTGGTCCATTTATGGTCAATTTAGGTGAGGATGCTATATTTATGCATGACAATGCCCGACCTCATACAGGTAGGATTGTGAATGACTACCTTCAAGAGATGAACATTACTCGTATGGAGTGGCCAGCGCGCAGCCCGGATATCAACCCGATCGAGCATGCTTGGGACGAGCTAGGCAGATGCGTAAAACAACGAAACCCTCCCCCAATCACGCTTCGTGAGCTCAAAATTGCTCTCACAGAGGAATGGGAGAATATTCCCCAAAATCGTATAAGGAACTTGGTGTACAGCATGCCAAACCGCGCAAACGCAGTAATGGAAGCACGAGGAGGCAATACGAAGTATTAAAATTCAAGAAAATCGTAATAAAGTTCAAAAATTTCATGTTTCCTATTTTTGTTTTAAGGAGAGATCAGCAGTTTTTTTCTTTATGTAATTTTGTGTTAATAAAATGTATGGTGACTCATATTTTTTTTACTTTCATTTAAGGAGTATTACATTGTCTATTAAATACAATTTATTGCATTAACCTATCATTTTTAGTTTCCGAGATTTTTAACATTCTTTAAGTGACCCGGATTCATTGCTCTCGAGTGTATATGGTTTTCCAGTAGAGTTGAATCATATATGCGTGAACTTCATCAAAATAATGAACAAGTATGGTTATTAGGTAGGTATTTATAACAGTAAAAAAAAACTAATGTTTTGTTTACAAAAAAAGTACGATTTCAGGAGACTCTGGATATCCACAACGCCCTTGGCTTATGATACCTCTCCACAATGCAGTTCAAGGTTCTATTGAAGAACAATACACTCAAAAGCATGTGCAAGCCGGTAACTGCATTGAGCGCTGTTTTGGATTACTAAAAGCTCGATGGAGATGCTTACTTAGAAACAGGGTTCTTCACTATCATCCTCATGTAGCTTGCAATATTACAATGGCATGTTGTGTGTTACACAAAATAGCTTTGAAAGCTGGCTTACCGCTACCACAACCAGTTCCTGCTGCACATGACTATGGGGATGACATAACCATGCAAGATTCCACACCCACTGCGAATGTGGGTAGCCAAAGTGGACTAATCCAAGGAAGAGCCATGCTGAGCTGTTTATTAAATAGGTTAAGATAGAGGTAAGCTTTAAATTAAGATTTCATTTTACTGTTCCTAATTATAAATCAAACTCTTAATGTACTCTTTATTTAAATTTATCTTAAAAATATGAATAATAAGGTATTAATAGTATTTTGTTAAGTTAATTTTATTTTGAATGTAATAGCGGACAGCTGTACTGCTGGGGAGTTTGTTGCGCCACTTCTTCTTCCCAGCTAAAGCAATAGGAAGTGGTGAAAGGCGGGCGTTTTAGGGGTCTGTCTAATGTAATTTTAACGTTAAAAAGAACTGACTCTCAGCCTAGTTTGAATAAATGACTTTTGATTTTCAGATATTATTAAATTATTAATAAAACAGCTTTATCATTACAAACAAGCTTATTATTGTTTTTCTTAAAACACTGACATTCGTAGTAATTTGGTGGTGGCGTGCACGGTAGGTAAGAAGGATTTTGCAATTACCCAATATTTACAAATCACTGAATCAATACCTACATTTTAGGTATTATTGTTATCAAATATAGTTTACATAAAAATCAATTACCTACTGTTACTTCTTGTAAACAGAGCTAGTTTAGAAAAACTGGCAAATATGTAGATGGTTGACTTTTATTTTTACCTTTTACAGAGAAAGTGACATACATAATCAACAAGTTACCTAGCAACCAAAGTTACAATAGACTAGAATGTATCCAGCATACAACCTCTTTAAAACCCCCACTGTATGTCTATACATTTTTTTAAGTAGTCGTGCTTAACTCTAGTAAGTCCTTTTGTGAAGATATCGGCGGGCATTTCATCATTCTTACAATATTTGATACAAATTTCATTTGCCTCGGCCAATTCCCTCACATAATGATATCTAATATTTATGTGCTTAGACCTCCTACCGATTGTTGGCACTTCCACTAATTTTATAGCGCTTTGGCTGTCGCTGAACAGATCAATCGTATTATTTTGACCTGTCAGTTCATGGTAGAGACCTTTTGCACAAACTACCTCTTTCGCAGCTTCACAGATAGCGCGTAATGTCGCTATCTGTAAACGATGTACCTGGGCTGCTTGGTGTGGAACGGTATATTGCATTTTGCCATTAATTACACCTAAATAATTGATTGATGTCGAAGGAATATTCAAAACTTTTGTTACTTTTTTAGCCAGCCAGTGCAAGAGACTCCGGCTGTGGTGGAAGTTCGGCCCTCAACGTATGTATACTATTCATAATTTGTTTCGACAACCAGACTTGTTTTTAAGTAATATTATCTTTTAGATCTTCGTCATTGGCTGAAGAGTTAAAAAAGGTCCGGTCCGGGAAGATCGCTGACAGAAAGAATTTCAACTTTCTGTCAGTGGATCAAAAAGCCAAGCTACTTGCACTACGGGAGCAGAAGCAAGTAGCTCGGTGTTTGCTTCCCGATGCTCCGGAAAGGAAGCAAAAAAGGTACTAGTGTTATTTTTTAATTATCTTGTGGCAAACTAAGTTGTTTTGTCTTACTTTCAAATATTTTACAGAAAAGTGTCTCCCACTCGCACGGCGTGTCCCTTGTTACCTGGAACACCATCAGTTCCGCCCCCGCGAAAACTGAGGCCTTGGGAGAGACCCGTGGCTTCGACTAGCACAGGTTTGTTGTTGTTACTTTTAATTGTGGCTTCCACATTATTGTTGACTTACTCATAATACATCTTGTGCTCTTTTTAGGAGACGAACCGAGACCGTTGCCTGTTGCTTGGGTCGATGACGCAGGCGAAGCCGTTCCCTCAACTAGCACAGGTTTGTTGTTTTTACTTTTAACTGACCTCATTATTATTGACTTACTCATAATACATCTTGTGCTCTTTTTAGCCTCAATGGGGTACTTTGATGGGCCGGTACGAGCGTGCGAGGTGGAAGAAACGGTGGCGGCTAAAACGCCTCCCACGAAAAGGTATAAGTTCTTAAGTATAAGGTAATAAGACTTAGCTAAATTATTAGTCGATGTTGATATTTATGACAATGTTATTTTTACAATTATCTTACAATTGTTCATATGAACTAGTATTGTCAATGTTTTCATTTATTGTCGTATTGTCATAACCACTTTGTATATAGGTTTTCTTTATACTTTCTCATCGTTTAAACCTTTCCTGGACTGCCACAAATATTTCAAAACCAAAATTAGCCAAATCGGTCCAGCTGTTCTCGAGTTTTAGCGAGACTAACGAACAGCAATTAATTTTTATTTATATAGAAGATAAAAGCAGCGTCATGCCAGGCGGACAAACTGCTATCACGGAGCACCGTGAATTTCGCAAAACTCTGATTCGTCAGATTCTTGCGAATCACAAAGTCCGTACAAGAATACCGCTCCCTGGGGCAACAAAGACTTTTAGGGGTCGAAGGGGGTTCCAGGTGCAAAATGTTCCCGTATTGCCTCGAGAAATGTTAAACCACTTCCCGAGAGAATACGGGTACATACCGGGTAGGCGAAAGGAACGGATAAGGCACGCTTGTGTAGTTTGCCACAAGCGTATGTCTACGTTCTGCCCTGCCTGTGACGTGGCTTTGTGTCTTGGTTGTACTATTACTTTGCACCAATATATAAGCCCGGCTTATGTATCGGTGGAAAGGCATAGTACAATCATTATTTGCGGTGATAAGTGATATGTCGTTGTCTTGTTCTGTTTAGTAACGCTCCGTTCAAAAGTCGTTGAAAAAACGTAGTAGTTGTCAATCCACACGGGCGTGTATGTAATGCATGCGCTTATGATAGAATGTGTGTGTACGGTGAACGTACATGGGTTTTAAAATATATTTATTACAATAAGTTAGCCAGTAGGCTCGCGTATTTGCACTTTGAACGCGACCTACATTTGGCAGTGCATTGACACTGACATATTGCATTGTTCTATGCATTTTATGTATATTACATTTTTAGTGTTCAATTAGACGTGGTTTGAGTCGGACAACTTGCATTTTTATTTAGATTCATCCCGTTGAGCATTCACTGACATTTTCTGCATTTAAGTTTAAATTTGACATTTTACATTTGCATTGACATTACTTATGTTAGGGAACCATCCTACATAATTTTTTGGTCCTTCGTAACTATTGCAAGTACCATACAGTCCGATACGTCGGTCGATAAGTCGCCGCGCGGGATCTGTGTCGTGTCGTGTCATACCGTGCCACGTGTGTTGCCGTGCAGGAGCATTCGGGGAGGTGGCAGCGATCCAGGTTCCAGAGCGTCACATTGCATTGCATTGCATACAGGGAGAGTTCCTGAATTTCAAGTAAGATCGTTCATTATTTATCTTACGGCTTTATAATGGAGGGTTTAATCGGGCGTCAAGCTGAGATCCTCGAGGAAGTGAAGGGAATCCATTCTAATTTTAAGAAGGATTCAGCGAGCAGGAAGACCACCGATTACATTCGTAAAAGGCTTGAGAGGTTAGATATACTATGGGCGGAATGTGAAGAGAAGAACCGGGAGCTGAGTGCAGTAGAGGAGAAAGATCATCAATATTTCACCGGTAACATTTATGAGGTCATTAAAAGCTGGTACCATGGAACGCGTCAGGAGATTGCAGCGTTCGAGATGAAGACTCTTGCTGGACCCAGTAACGCCGGCCATAGTAAGTTAAACGTTGAGTTTGACAAAACCATGTTCGAGACATCTGTAGGAGCAGAGGACAAGCTACTCGAGTTACAGCAGTTGCAACAAGCTAACTTCCGTGCATTCACTAGGTTAGTAAATCGAAGCCTACACGAGGTTAAGGAGAAATGGGAAATTGAGGATATGCTTAAGACTGTAGAGTTTCGGTGGACTGCGATTGACAAATTACATTTACAAATTGATGGCATATTAGAGGGGAATTCACAGGACTACTATGACGAGTTCTGTCGTCACGAAAAGGCATTTACAAATATGAAACGGGCGTTGAACACGAAATTAAACGCTTCTCTACATCAACAGCAAACATTGCCTAAAATTGACATACCTATCTTTAACGGCAACTATACTTTATGGCCTACTTTTATGGATCTCTACGTAGAAGCGATTCATAATAATTCGGCGATCGCAAAAACACAAAAAATGCAACATCTAAAGGGTAGACTTCGCGGTGAAGCGGAAAAGCTCGTGCAGCATTTACACATTGCACCCGAAAATTATGACACGTGTTGGGAAATTTTGAACCATAGATATAATAATAAGTTTCTGTTATTTACCAGAAATTTCCAGGCATTTATGCGTCAACCTAATTTGCAAAAACAATCTGCATTCGACCTCAAGCGGTTATATGACACTAGCAACGAAACCATAAACGCCATACACAACTTGGGCGTTGATACAAGCTCATGGGATCCGATTCTAGTTTACGTGTTATGCGAAAAATTAGACTCCGAAACGTATACGGAATACATGCAGTCCAGGTCGGATCCGCGCGAGATACCAACATACAATCATTTTATGGATTTCGTCGAAAACAAGTTTATGGCATTAGAACCATTGCACAGGAAAAAGCCAGAAAATTTTGATAAACCTGCATCAAAACCACATTTTAAGACGCAACACCTGTTCGGCAATAATCCCAAGTCATCAAATTCACAACCCAATAAAGGTTCAGCAAACTATTCTCGCAATTTTCATGCGTCAAACGCTGGACAATACAGCAAGACTATTTGTCCATTGTGCAATACGAATCATGCATTATTTCAATGTTCTAAATTCGCTGACATGCTGAGTCCGGAAAAAATAGCATTTATAGAAAACAATCAAATATGCAAAAATTGTTTGTATGTGCATACTAAGGGTTACTGTGCGTCGCAGAAAAGATGCAGAGATTGCAACGAACAACATAACACACTTCTGCACAGCGATATTGTAAAGTCAGCGCAAACGCCCTCAGCAACACAAACAGCACCTAAACCGTCGTCATCGACTTCATCTAGGTCAAATAAAAATATGCAAAACAACTTCGCGTCAAATAATAATGATGAAATATTATTACCAACAGCATTACTGCAAGTAGCCACAGCTGGAGGTGACTACATTACACTAAGGGCTCTAGTTGATCAAGGCTCACAAATTACGTTGATCACGGAGAATGCAGCTCAAAGATTGGGCATAAAGCGTCAACAGCTGAATGCAAACATAAGTGGCATCGGTACTTTATCCAACAGGAGTAAAGGAAAGGTCCATTTATCCTGCAAGTCCTTATATAACGATTTCCAGTTTACAACGGAAGCGTTAATCATGACACGGGTAGTAAACAGTCTGCCTAACGTCACATTTGCAAAGAAACCTTGGGCTCATGTGACAGACATCACACTAGCCGACCCAGATTACAACTTATCTAGGCCCATTGACATACTTCTGGATGCACACGTATTTTCCGAAATACTCATGAATGGCTTAGTCAAAGGGGAGGTTAATGAACCCATGGCTCAACAAACACGGTTGGGGTGGATATTGTCAGGCAATGTCACCAAAACATTTAATTGCAGCGTCGTAGTTAATGAAGTTAACGACTTGACAAAATACTGGGAAATTGAAGACATCAATGGAGATGCATGCAATTCTATGACGTCAGAGGAACGATATTGTGAGGAGCTCTACACTGCAACAACCAAGCGATTAGGTAATGGCAGATATGCAGTTCGTTTGCCAATGAAGCCTAATTTTAATCAGCTGCTGGGCAAGTCAAAGCCACGAGCGGTAGCACAGTTTATGCAATTAGAAAGGAGATTAGGCAGGGATGACAAATTATCAGATAGTTACATCAAATTTATGCAAGAGTACCTGGAAATGGGACATATGAAGGAGAGCAAACCTGACTGCAACACGGCATGCTACTTACCTCATCATGGAGTCCTAAAACAGGACTCAGTGACATCAAAATTGAGGGTGGTTTTTAATGCCTCCCAGAAAACTGACACAGGTTACAGCCTGAATGACTTGATGGAGTGTGGCCCTAAGCTACATCAAGACCTATTGACATTATTATTAGGATGGCGGCTATACAAGTACGTCTTTACTGCAGATTGTGAGAAGATGTACCGCATGATCCTTGTCCATGACGAAGACCAACGCTTGCAAAAGATCCTGTGGAGAGAATCCAACCAAGGTCCTTTAAAGGAGTTCCAGTTATGCACAGTGACGTATGGAACCAAGGCAGCACCATTTCTAGCTCTCCGAACGCTGAAACAGCTTGCAGAGGATGATGCACAGAAATATCCGTTAGCAGCGGATGTCATCGCTAACGAAATGTACGTTGATGATGTCCTAAGTGGCAGCAACTCCGTCGCACGAGCACAAGAAATTCAAAAGCAACTCATTGACATGCTGAGTGGAGCTGGCCTTACACTACGGAAGTGGTCAAGCAACGACCAGACCTTGATTGAAAGCTTATTTTCTTCAGATCTTAACCAAACGACAATGCATTTTACAAACGATGGCATGACAAAAGCCCTGGGGGTCCAGTGGAATCCTACAACTGACACATTTTCATTTACAAACAAAATACAATTTGACAATAAAAACCAATTGACAAAAAGGAAGCTACTATCGGAAATCTCGAAAATTTTCGACCAGCTAGGCTGGCTGACACCTTTGACAGTAAAAGCAAAACTGCTGTTCCAAAGCGTCTGGCTATCGGGATGCGAGTGGGATGAAACCTTACCTGACAGCGTGCAAGAGGAATGGAAGCAGTTTACTAGCGACTTACACAACATAACCGAATACCAAATACCAAGGTGGCTGGGAGATATTACTAAACCATTCCAAGTACATGGGTTCTGCGATGCATCCGAAAAGGCCTACGCATGCGCTATATACCTGCTGACAACAAATGACAAAAACGAGCCTACGATTAGACTTATCGCTGCAAAGTCGAGGTTATCGCCAATCAACAAAAAATTGACACTACCGCGACTCGAATTATGTGGAGCGCTACTACTTTCACGGCTCATGAAAAAGGTCCTGACAGCCTTTAAATGGGACAATGTGCACAAAAATACATACGCTTGGACGGACTCTATGATTGTATTAGGCTGGCTGCACGGGGACGTCACAAAATGGAAGTCGTTCGTCAGCAACAGAGTACAGCAAGTGCATGACGTAATCCCAAAACAGCACTGGAGTTATGTCAAGTCCGAGGAAAATGCTGCAGACTGCGCGTAACGCGGAATCAGTTGTTCCCAACTATTGCAACATCCTTTGTGGTGGCAAGGCCCCTACTGGATGAAAAATTACAGTGAAGATACCTTTGACAAAATAACAATTACACCGACAACATGCGAATCAAAACAAAAACAAATGCAAACGTATGTTGTGAAATGTGAACCGTCTTCAATAGTAATTGAGTTATTAGACAGACACAGCGATTTGACTCGTATTACAAGGGTCATTGCTTGGATGAAACGTTTCATTAACAGCTGTTCGAACACCGACACTCATCGTACTACTACTTACTTGACATCTACGGAACTAAAAGGCGCTGAAAACCTAATAATGAAACATATTCAACTGCATGCTTTCAATGACGAGATTATGAGATTGAAGGAAAACAAAGGTTTGAGCACAAAAAGTAACCTTTTGAGTTTAAATCCATTCCTTGACAAAAATGACATTCTGCGAGTGGGTGGAAGGTTACGTAACTCAAGCCTACCCGAAGACACTAAACATCCAATTCTACTACCACATGACAACAAACTGACAGAGTCATTAATTTGGCAAGCTCACAGAAGAACATTACACGGAGGTCCTAAGTTAACCCTGACACATCTTCGACAAAGAGTTTGGATCGTAGGAGGACATCGCGCCGTCAAAAAGGTCTTACACAAATGCGTAACATGTCGCCGATTTAATGCTAAACAAACAAACCAGATTATGGCGGACCTACCAGAGCCGAGAGTGACAGTATCTCGCCCTTTTACACATACAGGTGTCGATTTTACTGGACACGTTGAGATCCAGGCAAGTAAAGGCCGAGGCGTCAGAACATTGCTGGCGTACGTTGCAGTATTTGTTTGTCTAGCAACAAAAGCCATCCATCTAGAACTGGTTTCAGAACTATCCAGTACAGCATTCCTATCGGCTTTCAAGCGCTTCTGCGCACGTCGAGGTACACCACGGGACATGTACAGCGACAACGGCACGAACTTTGTGGGTGCAAATCGGATCCTATTGCAACAATACAAATGCATTGTAGAAAACATTGACAACTTCTTCTTGGGGAAAATATCAGAGATGGGAGTTCAATGGCACTTCAATGCCCCGGTCTGGCCAAGCGCAGGCGGACTGTGGGAAGCAGCTGTGAAGAGCATGAAATATCATCTCAAACGGGTAATTGGAGACCAACGTCTAACATACGAAGAATTTACCACTCTGCTATGTCAGATAGAAGCTTGCTTGAACTCACGACCACTATGCACTGTTTCAGAGAACGCCGAAGAGATTAACTGTTTAACTCCAGGACATTTCTTAACCGGCACATCACTCATGACAATTCCAGAACCCGACATGGACAATACGTACCGTTTAAACACGAGATGGCAAATTGTACAACAACTTAGCAAGGATTTCTGGAAGAAGTGGTCGCAAGAGTACCTCCAACAACTACAAGCAAGACTAAAGTGGAAACGACAGAATACTGACATAAAGAAAAATGACATTGTATGCATTAAAGATGAAAGGTTACCTGCAGGAAAATGGGCACTGGGTCGTGTAGCGGATTTACACCCTGGAAAAGACGGCCACACTAGAGTTGTGACATTACAAACTGCAAAAGGCGAAACTAAACGACCTATTACAAAACTGGTACCACTAGTGGAGGCTGAGGAAAAAACCAACACTGACACTGACAAACTACCCAAAAACAGGCGAAACCGAGCTAAAGGGCTTACCTGGAACAGCTTGGTATGTTATATGCTGATGCTAGTTATGACATTAATAACACCCACTGTTCAGCAAGATATGAAATTTGCTCAAGTGACAAAAAATCAAACAGTTTTCTTTGACAAGATTGCAGATCTACAAGAAATTAGAGATGAATGGAAACTGGTATTCTATTACAATATGACAAATTATTGGCGCAACGTGGACACTCTGCAAGCATTCGTATCGCATATAAAGCAAGCTCGTTGCGAAGAGTGGTTGATGCAATTTCATGTTCTGATTAACCAACTTGAACAAAGCACGAGTGAACTAAATTATTACAACGAATTACTGAGGTCCCAGCGGATAATTCAACACAGGTCCAAAAGAGGAATGATCGACGGAGTAGGGTATGTTGCAAATTCGTTATTTGGAGTGTTAGATCAACATTTTGCAGAAAAATATGAACAGGATATCGACACAATCCAACACAATGAAAATCACCTATTCCAACTGCTTAAAAACCAGACAAGTGTTCTGGAAACCGAGAACAACATTGTACAGCGTAACGAAGCAACAATGGTGAAGCAGTTCACTTTTATCAACGATCACCTCACGTCCCTAGAAAACAAGACGCTCAAAGATAAACTTGAGAGTTCAAATGCATTCTACATCATTACATCGGCCATAGCTGCAGACAGAATGGCCCAAAACTTAAAAGATATCCAAGAATCACTCATCAACACACTGACAAATATGTACCAAGGACATATGGACGTACATCTATTATCACCAACCCAAATGCAAAGCGAACTAGATAGAGTAGCTCGACTACTACCTCGCGACTCTACACTACCTGAAGTTCGTAATGACATAAGAGACATCTACAGGCTGTTCAGAATACATGCACGCATAACACAACACTACCTGTTGATGGAAATAAAAGTACCGATCTTGAGTGATGCCCTATACGAACTTAACAGACTTATCAGCATTCCTCAACGTATTGACATAAATCGGGTAATGTACGTTATTCCCAACTCTGCATTAATAGCATTTAATGCCAACCAATACTCATTTATACCCCTAGAACAATATGACATTAACGAATGCCAAAAATTACATGACCAAACTCTACTGTGCAAACTAAATCACCCTATATACAACACCGGTGATCGTCACAAATCTATTTGCGATGTACAGCTGATTCGAGACAACGAAGAACACAGCGTTTATTGCCATACGGAAATAAAATTATGCGCCGACAAATGGGTCAAATTACATAAACAAAACACCTGGTTTTATTATTGTTGTGACACGTGCGAAGTACAATTAGTGTGCGGCACTCAAATGACATCGGAGACGATACGTCACTCGGGTCTGATAACGCTGAAACAAGGATGCAACTTGCAAGGCGACTCATTCACACTGCACGCATATATGGAACATACAAGTGACATTTTAGTCAATGTACCATATGCGATGATCGTGCGCACGATCTCTCCAATCAACAACATAATCAATACCTCGATTCGTAACTCAACGTTGCATATTGAAACGCACGAAGAGACGTTCAAGAAGATTGACACGCAACTACGCTCTATAGAAGCACAGTCTAAGCTAGACACCTTATCCTCTCACGACGTTCATCACTACATTGCAATTTATGTGGTTGTTGCGATTAGCATTGCACTGTTTGTAACATCGGTGTACTTTTGGCGAAAGATGGCAACCCAAAGACAGGGGGAGGGTCCGCAAGACGCGAGAAGTAGAAGCAGACGAGAAGAAGATCATGACATCGAGGACAGGAACAGCAAGATCGACAAACGGGACTCAAAAGTGAATAAAGTGTCGTGTGCTAACCCTACCTCAAGTGAAGTGAAATTTGACACTGAAAAACATAGTGATGTGTGCTAATTTATTATTATGGTGACATTCTATTTATAGACTTTAGTTATATTTCTTCATAGTAGTCGTAGATCAATCATATTTACATTGGAGTCCTTCATTTTTACATTGTTTTTTACATTCTTATTTTAGTTTTTTTACATATTTTGGGATTGTTATTTAATTATTCTCTTTCTGTGTTGTGGCAATATGTACGGTGAACGTACATGGGTTTTAAAATATATTTATTACAATAAGTTAGCCAGTAGGCTCGCGTATTTGCACTTTGAACGCGACCTACATTTGGCAGTGCATTGACACTGACATATTGCATTGTTCTATGCATTTTATGTATATTACATTTTTAGTGTTCAATTAGACGTGGTTTGAGTCGGACAAATTGCATTTTTATTTAGATTCATCCCGTTGAGCATTCACTGACATTTTCTGCATTTAAGTTTAAATTTGACATTTTACATTTGCATTGACATTACTTATGTTAGGGAACCACCCTACAGTGTGAATGAAACTCACCATCGTTGCGGCTACTGGATGTATTATGGACGGTAGGATACAAGGTTATGGGTGAGGGACAAATATATCGGTACAAACTCAATCCATCCTTTCCTCATTCCTTTTGCGGAAAAAGCACGTTTCTCCACTGGTTTTGCGGCGTAACGTCAGGGAAATTAATTGTTAATAAAAAAAAAATTATCCTTTATTGAAAAGAACTCGATTCTTAATAATTAATTACAATCTAGTCTAGACCAATTAGCGATTTTAATGTAACTTAATTTTATACATGATGGTTATTTTAAAACTTGAATAGTGTCCTTTGTACTTTACATAAGTCCGTTCCACATTCTTAGATCAATTTGACTGCCTATTTAATCAAATCACAACTCTCATTGTTCAGTTGTATGAAATGTCTAAAACACGGTAAAATGACGTAGGATGTCAATTTGCATGACAATTAATTTCCCCGACTGTAGGGTAAACTTGCCTAATTCGTACTTACGCCAAATTCGTACTCCACTTAAAACTCGGCTTCGATAACAGCTATCAGCGCCTCTAGTGTCAAAAAATTGAAATAACAGTCGGCCATTTCACCACCTGACAGATAACACCTGTGAAGCTGCTCTCGACAAAAATATTGAAAAAGTAAGTTTTTTTCAACTATTGTTGTAATATTTTTACACATTTCGTAAGAGTTTTATTCAAATAATGTCGTGTATAACCTATTTTACGATTTGACACGTATTTATGTGTATCTTTGCGATTTCATTTGACGTATTATCATACTCGTAACTGTTGTCAATTTTTTTGGCGGTAAATTTAAAATTTGTTTGGCTCTTGCTCCTATTTCGTACTTGAGTTAAATTCTTAAAACGTACTGTTACGATTTAGGATAAATATTTATGAATCTGAATTTGATAATTTACCAATTCTTAAACTGTTTATGACAAGTTATTTTATTAGATTTTTGATAGGAAAAATAACCACAAAGGTTAAAAATATATTAAACATAATTATTTTCTATTTTAGAACACCATGATAAAAAGAAAGTATTATTCTTGGAGTAAGGAAGATATGGAAGAAGCGATTAGAAAATATAACAATGGGGACTTAAAATTCAACGAAGTTTGTCGTGTATTTAAAATACCGAAACCGACATTTAGACGACATTTAAAAGGCTTGAATACACGTAAAAGAATTGGACGTCCGAGAGATTTAACGGAGGAAATGGAAGCAGAACTAGTCAGACATGTTCTTTTGTTGGAGTCTAGATTTTTCGGCTTGACCATTACCGATTTACGGCGCTTAGCTTATCAGTTAGCAGAAAAATACGGACTGAAACACAGATTCAATAATGAATCGCAGCTGGCTGGTTGGAAATGGTATTATACATTTATGAAGAATCATCCAGAAATATCCTTACGAACCCCAGAACCCACGTCTATGGCTCGCTGTAAAGGATTTAATAAAGAAACTGTGATGGCGTTCTTCGACAAATATGAGTCCATCTTAGACGAAGGTCATTTTACAGCCGAAAAAATTTATAATATGGATGAGACAGGTTTGAGCACAGTTCATAAGCCTTCAAAAATTTTGGCTCAAAAAGGGAAACACCAGGTTGGAGCTGTCACTAGCGGTGAACGTGGTGTTAACACAACATGCATTTGTTGTATGAATGCAGCTGGAGAATTTGTACCTCCCATGCTTATATTTAAACGTAAAAGAATGACAGAGAGCTTGATGCGTGGAGGGCCACCGAACACTTTGTATGATTGTTCTGAAAGCGGATGGATTGTTAGCACCTTATTTACCAAATGGCTTAAACATTTTATAAAATGTCTAAGGCTGCAAAAATCACAAGAAAATCAGATTCTTCTCATCCTAGATGGCCATTCGACGCACACGAAAAATATTGATGCAATTAATCTCGCTAGGGACTATGGAATTATTATGTTATCTACTCCGGCCCATACCACACATAAGTTGCAACCATTAGATAGGTCATTTTTCAAAACTCTAAAACAGAATTTTAACGCTGCTTGCGTATCATGGATGCGAAACCACCCTGGATCTGTCATAAAACAAACAAATATTGCAGAAATTTTGAAAGAGGCTTATCTTCGAGCAGTTTGTATGGAAACAGGTATACATGGCTTCGAATCTTGCGGTTTATGGCCTTGCAATCGCTATAAGATCAGGGATGAGGAATATGTCGTACTTGAAGAAGCTAATCTTCCAGAATCTCCCCGCTCTGAATTGGCTGAAGTCTCCTAAAATTTAACAACTGAAATACAACAAGAACAAACAAAGGCTTTCACGGGTGTGCCACAATCTAACGAGATTTCTGTGCAAGAACAGACTGAGGAAGCTATGTCCCCAAAGAGAATCCACCCTTTGGAACACGAAGATCAATGTCTAGAAGAGAAAAAGAAAGAATGTTCTTCAGATACAAAAGTAGAGGATTTTACAGCACAGTCAGTTAGAACGACGCTGGAAACTTTATCTCCATTACGTGCTATTCCTGGAAATTCGAGACCAATGAAAAGGAAAAGTACAGGTGCTATTGTTATTACAGAGAGTCCTTATAAAAAAGAGCTCGAGGGTAAAATAGAAGAGTCGAAGAAGAAGAATGTATCAAAGAATCTAAGTGCTATGAAAAGTAAAACTGCTAAGACATCACAAAAGGAAAATAAGAAAAAGAAACAAGAAAAAGATGAAAAGGGCAGTTGGTACTGCACATTATGTCAAGAAGACATAAAAGAAACCATGATCCAGTGCACACAATGTGAGACGTGGGTACATGAACTTTGTGCAGGAACCAATAAAAAAACCAAAGATTATAACTGCGATGATTGCCGAGAATTGGCGAAGACAATCCGTCGAATTTGTTAAGAATTACTACTTGTTTTAATAATATATTGTTGATTATGATTCTGATTCTCAATACTGTATACCAATGAATAGATCTCAAAGTACGAATTAAGAATATAGCAGTACGATTTGGGATGAATGGTCTTAAATCGTACTTTTTTAGTTTTTTTTAAATTGTTTATTTTTGAGAAGTTTATAAGGTTTATGTTAAATTTGATTATAGAACCAATAAAGCATTTAGCAAACAAAATTTACTTTTAATTAAAACTAATTTATCTTTCCTAATTTTCTAAATATGATGGTTTTCCCTTTACCCTACCTCCTGACTGGTTCAGTAGTATTTTTTATGCTTAATTTTGATTTTTCCATTTTTTGTCCGGATATGACCGGCTTTCTCGGCCCCTGTTTTCATTAATTAATTTAAAAAGAAAGTAGATTGACGTGTAAAATTGGTTGCACAAACTTACTTACATAAATAAAATCATTTGTCTTTTTCTATAAAAAAGTCCGGATTTTGTCAAAATGTCCGGGTATATAACAGGATTATTCAAAATGGTATTTTTTTACACTTTCGAAATATAAATTTAGATTTAGTATGAAAATAAATAAAAAGTCATAAAATGTAAAAGTCGCCATCCGAGTATCTATACTTAGTTAGCCCTTGTACTAACTTGTCACATGAAATTGTATGAAGAAATTAGTGATATTTATCTTTCGTCATCTTATTATTAGAAACAATTAAGAATTAATTCCGAAGATTAGGAAAACAACAATATAAATTATTCAATCAACACCTGCTAAGCCTCGACAAGCTAACGAGTAACCTGCAGCAAGAAATTGAGTCGCAAGAACTATTTTTTTTTTTTTTGAGGATGGGAAATCATCAAATAACTTCTCCCGCTCTGGGTGGAGCAGGAGGGCGTCAGACTTTTACTGACTAAAACCCACCCGTGTTCCCTCAGTTGCCTGTGTGCCAGGGGCGACGGTATCTCTTTCGAACAACCCGCACCCCTGGCAGAAGAACTATCAATCGAGTTCGTGATGTCTGCTATCTCTGCAAACAGCTTTATAGAGCATCTAAGAAACGTACATGAGATTCTGTTGGATACCGTAACCAACATAATACAACGGCAAGATGAACTTACACCTCATTGCGCCAGAACAGCTACGGGACGAATTAAACGTCATATCCGGACAGCTCTCAAAAGACGTGGCACTTCCGATCACCAACGTTCAAGATGATTTCTTCCGCCTATACCTATCACCTTCTACAAGTGAAGGCAAAAATGACAGAGAGATATCTAATTATTGAGATACGGGTGCCGTTAATCAGTAGAGAAAACTACGAAATTTATCACGTCATTCCAGTCCCAAAAAATAATGGCGACGACGTGGTCACCCTACTGCCTATAGCGGAACTATTAGCAATTAACATACAGAAGGATTCGTACGTACCAATGACTGGAACCGACCTACATCAATGCATGCACTACGACAGTACGACTCTGCAGTGCCCTATGAGGTCACCAATATACCACATGCAGTCTGACGAGAGCCTCTGCAAGAAAAAACAAGACTCGTCTGGCTGTAAAACAAAACATGAGAGCTGTCAAAACACATGGTTGGAACTTAGCAACACAAACAGCTATCTATACTTTTGCTGCGACGCTTGCAAAATACGCGTCATATGCGGGAATCAAGTTTCAACTGCACTACTTAATAACGCAGGGGTAATGACACTCGGTAGCGACTGCACTATGAATAGTGGGACGTTCACTGTACATTCCCAAAAGCAACTAATGGATATAATGCATGCCCAGGTCGAAGAAATCACACTGGAAATCCCTCCAATAAATCGGATCTTCAACCTATCGGTACCGGCTTTGAAACAAGAATCCGAGAATGAGACGGTAATGGAGCAGAGCTCGTTACTGCGAGATCTGGAAAAACAGATAGAACAGATGAAAGCCGCAGCCGCAGAAGACATCATATCTGATCGGGCAACATACCACGATGAGAGAAATATATTTACAGTGAAATCAATAGCTACTTAGACCAAAATGAAATCCTATGTGATGAGCAAAAAGGCTTCAGGAAAAATAAAAACATCAATATGGCCGTTTACGACTTTTTATACGTAGTTTCTTCACAAGTTGACAAATCCTTACCAGTTTGTTCTATTTATTGTGACATGTCACAAGCATTCGATTATGTAGACCACAATATTCTGCTAGATAAACTTGAGGCTTATGGTATAAGAGGTAATGTCTTAGAGTTGATAAAATCATATTTATCATCAGACCGCCAACAAATAACCCAAATATCAAAATTTGATATTAAAACTAAAAGGGAACAGATTTTCTTCTCTGATAAATGATAAAACACATATGGTGTTCCCCAAGGAAGTGTACTGGGCCCCCCTTTGTTTCTTCTATACATTAATGATCTACCAAATGCAACTAAGGAACCCATATCATTGTTCGCTGACGACAGTACTGTAGCCATAGCACCAAAAAATTTGATCAACTACCGTTCTGATTCTAGTGATTCTTTGAATTCTATAATTACGTGGCTTAATAATAATAATTTGAAAATTAATCTTGGTAAAACAAACATAATGCATTTTAGACAACGGGAAAAGTTACATAATCCATCAAAATTTAACTTAGTATACCAAGATGATATAATACAAGAAGTTGAAACAGCCCGATTTTTGGGATTAATCATTGACAAGCAACTAAATTGGAAAACTCACATTAATGAACTTTGTAAAAAAATTAGTACTTCGTCATATGCTCTTTATAAGTTAGCACCGACTGTCAGCACAGATACTTTACTTGCTGCATATTACGGGATTACTGAATCAGTGTTAAGATATGGAATAATTTTCTGGGGCAATTCAACTCAAAAGGACACTGCGTTCAAAGCACAAAAGCGTTGTATACGGGCTATGTTTGGGTTACAATCTACTGACCAATATTTTTGCAGCACAGAATTCTAACACTTCCGTCACTTTACATATTAGAAGTATCGGTATTTGTAAAAACCAATCCTCACTTGTTTCCCCTTCTGACAAATAATTCAGGTAGAAATAGACGTGAAAAGTACAGACTTTGGGTACAATCAGTCTCTGCCAAAACAGCATTTCTAAGCAAAAGTGTGATATGCATGGGCCCATTAATATACAATAAAATTCCTAATACCCTTAAGATAATGAATGTTAATTCCTTTAAGAGAGAACTGAAAAAAATGCTAATTAGTAAGGGATACTATAATGTTACGGAGTTTTTGAATGACAAATTTTGAATTTAGATAATTTAATAAGTATTTTAGTTTTAGTAATTTTATTGTTTCAATTATTTATTATTATCTTTTGACTTTATTTTTGCATTGACTGATTATGTATTTGAAATTGATTGGATTTTGACTATTATTAAAAACATTCTCATTTATAATTTTAAACTAAATATTATAAACTATTTTGTACGCCGAATATGGCAAAACATGTTAAACCAGCAATTTTAAACGAATTTCAATCCATATGTGCACATTTATGTATCATTTTACACATGTTTATACAAATAAATGCATCATTATCTTTATCTTTTAAAGCTTTGCTATAACGGTTAAATAAGAGGTAATTTAATGTAGTTTCTGGAATAGTTTTCACATTTGCATTCGATTAACAATTCATAAGATAAAACCCGTTTTTGTGAAGCACTGTTCTTTTGTTGTTGTAAACAATAGACTTTTTGATGGGTTTTATTTACCACTTTCGTTCATTGTGAACACTTAAGTGTTTTGTTATAGTTAGCAACAGTCTTGAACTGATTAAATAAACACACATTTGTCAAACTGCGACATCTTAACGACCACAAAAAAAAAGATGAATGAGGGTCGAGTTGCGTGTTTTGTTGAGTGGCCACTTGAGTCGCGTGAAGATAAGATAAGATTTATCGTCGTTTTTATATGATTTGGCTGCCTGGTGGCAATATGTTTATTATGTAATCGTTATTGTAGTGTAATAGTAATTACTATTAAATGGTTTTATTATTAAAATATGTGTTTTGCTTACATTTCTGGGGCCTTGAATGATACAAATGGGAGAAAAATAACAACACTCGGTTTTAATTTGGAACATACTCATTTTATTGTAAACCCAATTACATGAAAGTACACTGAATAGTAAATATTGTATAAATTCCGAAACAATTGCAGTTTCATATGAGTTTCATAGTAAAATAGCGAGAAATCGGGGTTTAAACGCAAGTTCTCGATTTTTCATTTGACGTCAGTCAGTTGAAGGGATTTTCGAACTATAAGAAATAAAAGGGGCGAAGAAAAACAGAAACCTAAGATAATACTTGATTATAATGAAGCAAAATCGGCTGTAGATTTATCAGACCAGATGTCCGCGTACTCGACTCCGCTGCGAAAAGCAGTAAAATGGTATCGAAAATTAGGATTCGAGTTACTTCTCAATACCACCGTCGTAAACGCTTTAGTATTGTACAAACAAACAACTAAAAAAAAGTCTCTATTGTGAAGTTCAGAAAAGCGTTAGTAAATTATCTCATGTGTTCAAATAAAGAAAATGAGATTATCGCATCACGGCCAACTCGACTGAAGCACCAGCTATCCTGTAAAGAAGGAAAAGTAAAAACAACGCGAAGAAATTGTCTTGGTTGCTATAAAAAAAATGTTGAAATTTATGGCAGGCAAACAGCACGCAACAAAACAAAAAAAGTTGCAACTTTTTGTTCATTTTGACCAGGAAAACCTCATTTATGCCTGGATTGTTCAGCATCGCTGAAGAATGATTTCTTTGGATAACGACGAAATGAATGATTTCTTTAGCTTCTTTATTCTATTTTCGTATAAAAGTTCTCAGTTCCAAATATTTGTTAAATAACTAACGTGTTCCATAAATAAACAATTCATTAAAAATGTTGTGTTTTTGATTTTAAACTAATATTTTATTTTTTGTTTCTAGCATTCTAAGAAATCATAAAAGTTCTATTGACACACTATTTTAACTGCTCTCAAGGGCCGCGCGGGTCACTCTGTACGTATAAATGCACTGAAAACTTGACCGCCGCCGCCGGCGCGTAAGCTTCGATCAAAGTGAGGGGTGTCATGTCGGACAATGGTGTCCGACGTGGCCTAAACGGAACATTTACTGACGGTCACCATGCGTTCAACGTGTTTATAATTAGTTACTAAGTAGTGATTATTAACAAGTGCTTTGCGCTAGTTGTTAGAAATGGAGGACGAATTAAAACGTAAAATCGCCTCACGCGGCTTCATAAAAGGTACGAACACAAGATAACTTAATTTCGTAGAAGTTTCTGATTTAAGTAAAATATATCTGCTTTTCAAGAATACAAGGCGTTATATAATATATGATATTCTTTATCTCGATGCTGCCGACAAGGAAAATGTCGAGCAAATAGAAAATAATTATTATAGTATTTTGGAATCATTGAGCAAGCAAATAAGGTCCCGGTAACATAGGCCCAACCGGCCACTCCAAGCATTTTTATGCAACCCATAAAACAAAGTTACCATCAATTTGCATAAAAACATTTGATGGTAAGTTTACAGATTACGTACCATTCATTAATTTGTTCGACTCATTGATTCATAATGACGTTAGTCTTGACCATGTTCAAAAATTGTATTATTTGAGATCGTTTTTAAAAGACGAACCATATAATATAATAAAAAAATCTAAGTTTAACGTCAGAAAGTTATAGTGAAGCTCGCAAACTACTGAATGATCGCTACAATAATAAATATAAGATTATAAATGACCATATAAGTAAAATTTTAGATTTAAGTAGCATTGTTAAGTAACAGCTTGTGGTTTGAGGGATTTTGTATCACTTATTAGGCAACAATTAGCTGCGATTAAAAACCTTGACTCTAATGTTATATACTGGGTTGCAATTTTTTTATGTGTTCTTTCTCGGAAATTAGATGGAATTACTGCAAGAGCTTATCAGCAAGACCGAGATCCCGGGGTACAACCTAACCTCGAAGATTTCCTGCAATATATTGAGGAGCGAGCTCTGGCACTGGAAAATGCCGGACAGGGTTCTCACTTGCAGCAACAGTCAACGAAGGTAACAGCAGTCGCCACCGCAGGAGCAACATGCATCTTCTGTAAGTGTAATGACCATAAATTATATAATTGTAAAAAATATCAAATATAAATAATAGACTGATGTTTGCCAAAGAACAAAAACTGAGTGTGATTTGTTTAGGTACACATGGTGGAAAATTTAGGTTCCACTTCCGGTGCTCAGAGTGCAAGAAGCCTCACAACACCCTGCTGCACTGCAATTCAGGTGAAACCACACCAGCAGTTACCTTGTCAAGCAATGTTGATAATAATGTACCTACAGCTAGAATCAAGGTCGTACAAGTAGCGGCACGAAACTTTAGCGCTGACCGTTATTGCGCAGAAGTAAAAATTAAGATACCTGAGGGGGGGCTAGCGGGATGAAGGGCGAGCGTGCGTAGCGCCGATTGGCTCTCCAGTCGCATTCTGTTTCCCGCGCCGCGCCGATACGACGCCCCGCGCACATCCCGTGTACAGTCGCATCATTAATTGTATTATAAGCGACACTTATTGTGGGTAGTAGCGGTACACACCGATTCTTATAAAAGCGAGCGCTCAATCGAGTGCGGTCCTTTTTCCTGCTCAGCCGTCGAACGGTAAAGGTGTCTGTACCTACGCTACTTTGCAGTAAGTTCGTTCCGTGGTTTCGTTTTCGTGGTTTTTCGTTGTATTTGTACGTTTTAGTTTTGAATGTTAACGGTTGTTTGTAATTGCTCGAATTTCGATGATTAAACTGAATTATTGTTAAAATTAGAAGTGATTTTGAAGTAAATTAGTTTTAGTGGTTTGAAATTGTTTTCTTTTATGTGATTTTCCCTTCTGATTGCTAAAATCAGAAGTGGGATTGAACTTATTTGCTCACAATACTTAAGCCTTGATATCTACACCAACAACCGTTGATTTCAAATAAGAATGCCGCGTCCGTCAAGGTCACGTGAAAAGCTAGTTAGGATGCCGGCGTCGCCTCGCTCTGGTGCCGGCCATAGCAGACGCAGTGAAATTCGACAGAACCACAGGCATGGTTCACGATCGCCTAACGATAGAACACGTTCGCGTCGTAGTAGTGCTCGTTCGCATTCGCGTTGTGACAAAACTCACTCACGTTCATGTAACGATAGAACTCGTTCACGATCACGTCGCAGTGAAAGCCGCTCGCGTTATAGTAACAATCATAGTTCACGTGTCAGATCTAGGTCACGTACGGTCAAATCACATCGTCGTCGTAGTAAATCTCGGTCCTACCCTCATGTTTCCGTGAAGAATGTGTTAGGCACTATTATGTCGCGACTGACTGCTATTGAGGAAAACACTGCTAACGGTTCACGTGTTACGCCGTCAATTCGTGACAGCACACCTCCATTAGATAAAAATAATGTTCCCACGACTCAATCGCTTGTTCATGCGTTAGGGGTGTTAACAAAAAATAAATCTACAAATTACTACGTTTCGAATTTTGATCCAGCCATAAATAATTTCGAGGTGTGGTGTAACGAAGTGGACAGGGCAAGGCATGTGAACCATTGGGACGATCTCGAGTGTTTCTCACGTGTGGCTCACGGTTTGAAAGGTGACGCAAAAGCGTGGCTGAATGAGTGGGCTACAAATGATCGCTCGTGGTCGAATTTTGTTAAAGAATTTAAGTCGTTGTGTCCGCAAAAGATTAACTATGCCCAAACCCTTCATGAGGTTTTAAACACCACGTCCGAAAGCTTCTCGTCATACGCTGAGTATGCGCGTCGCTCATTACTAAAACTACGTGTAGTAAAAGGGTTAAGCGAAAAACTTATGGTTCAAATAGTGATCCACGGTATCAGTGATGTACAGGTACGCGCAGCAGGTACCAATGCTGACCTAACGACAGAAAACCTAGTTTCCTTTTTAGCTACTTATGTAAAGCCTATTCGCAAACTTGAAAATCGTAATTCCGATAAGTCTGCGTCATCCAGTAATATGACTAAAAAGCGTAATTTTAACGGTCCTAGTAGATCTGAGAATAAATGTTTTATTTGTGGCCAAACAGGCCATTATAAAGATAAGTGCCCCAAAAGACGTAATGTTAATGATAAAGCCGATAGTAACAGTAATGATAAAGTCGTCTGCCCTTTTTGTAAGAAGTTAGGCCATACTGAGAGTAACTGTTTCGCTAAGGCTCGATCTGAGTCTCAAACAAACAATAGCAGTCGACGCAAAGTTAACCTGTGTGGCGAACTTTCAAACGGAAAGAATAACAACGATATATGTGCAGCCGTGATTCAGGGTGTACCAGTTGACATACTTATAGATAGTGATGCACTCAATGTATCTTTAATATCGTCAGCGGTAGTTCATTACTTTTCCGGTTTGCGTAAACAAATGAAATGTTCTTTGAAAGGAATAAGTGATAAAGAGATTCTTGCTCGCGAATACATCACTTTAACGGTCGAGTTTAGTAATATTGCGCTCGAAGTAGATTTTGTCGTAGTACCCGCATCGTGTATGAATACGCCCATTATCATTGGGACTGACGTACTAAATCGCGATGGTGTCACGTTTATTCGCACAAAACACGGACAGTACCTGACTCATACATCGGATAGGGTACTAAAAGTAAACGGTGTGGATGTTAGCGAACCTAACAAAATAAATACGTCTCTCGAAGGTACGGAACTTGCTAAGTTGATGGCTGTAATAGATGGATTCTCTCCGTTTTTAATAACCGGTACCGCTACCACTACTGTGAATACTGGCAAAATGCGCATCAACTTAACAAGTGACGTGCCTGTGGCTTACCATCCGTATCGTTTGTCATATCAAGAGAAACTTAAGGTTCGCGAGATTTGTCAGGATCTTTTAGACAAAAACATTATTAGGGAGTCAAATTCTGAGTACGCAAGCCCGGTCATTTTGGTCAAGAAGAAGGATGGCTCAGACAGAATGTGCGTAGACTTTCGTGCACTAAATCGCATTACCGTCAGGGATAGGTACCCCCTACCCTTGATTGATGACCACATTGATCGGCTTGGGGGCTCGAAATTCTTCACGTCTTTAGACATGGCGTCGGGTTTTCATCAAATACCTATTGATGAGGACTCGATCCATAAGACAGGGTTTGTAACTACGGAAGCTCACTATGAGTACTTAAAGATGCCGTATGGCTTATGTAATTCTCCCACTGTTTATCAGCGTATCATCAATAACACCTTGCGTAAATTTATAGAAGCAGGAAGTGCACTGGTGTATATTGATGATGTCCTGATCCTGAGTTTGACAGTCGATGAGGGCATCGACTTGTTACGCGATGTCTTGAGGACTTTGACTGAGGCCGGGTTCTCAATTAACGTGCGCAAGTGTTTCTTTCTTACCGCCAAAATAGAGTACCTAGGTCGCGTTATTAGTCACGGTCAGGTTAGGCCGAGTCCTCACAAAATCGAGGCACTAGTTAACGCACCTATACCTACTAGCGTCAAACAAGTACGCCAGTTCTTAGGCCTTTCGGGTTACTTTAGGCGTTATATCGAAGGTTATGCGACAAAAACCGCATGTATCTCGCGTCTCACTAAGAAAGACGTAAAATTTGAGTGGGGACCTGCTCAAGATCAAGTCCGGCAAGATCTTATAAAACGATTAACTAGCGAACCCATACTTGCGATTTTTAACTCGAACCTTCCTACAGAGCTGCACACTGATGCCAGCAGTGCAGGATACGGTGCTATACTTATGCAAGTACACGCGGACGGCGGTAAACGGGTGATAGCCTATTACAGTAAAGTCACTCAGGGCGCGGAGGCAAAATACCATTCGTACGAACTGGAAACGTTCGTGGTCGTCAAGGCTCTGCAACATTTTCGCCATTATTTGATCGGGATAACTTTTAAAATCATAACCGATTGCAATGCTTTGAAGGCCACCGAACGTAAGAAGGATCTCCTTCCACGCGTTGCACGCTGGTGGATTTATCTACAGGATTTTAATTTTGAGATTGAATATCGAAAGGGAGTGTTGATGGGTCATGCGGACTATCTAAGTAGGAATCCACCAACGTTGCAGGTCAACAACATTGATAGACCATTGAATTGGGCACAAATGGCCCAGTCGGCTGATTCCGAGACTGTCGATCTGGTCCAAAAATTGAGGGATGGCCTCTTGGACTCTAGTCGTTACGTATGTAAGAATGATGTGCTCTATTATCGCTATTCACCTGTTGGTGAAGAGTCGCGTTTACTATGTTTTATCCCTAAAGGGCACCGGCTCAGTTTATTGCGCGTTTTTCACGACGAGCACGAGCACATCGGGTTTGATAAAACTTATGACCTTATTCTAAAACATTTCTGGTTCCCTGGCCTGAAACAATTTGTCAGAAAATATACTTCCCATTGCCTAATCTGCATTTCTAGAAAACGTGTACCAAGAGCTCCTCGTCAGCCTATCACGTCATGGGAAAAATCAGACATTCCCTTCAACACAGTTCATGTTGATGCATTAGGCCCTTTACCCGAGTCCAACGGATATAAATTTGTACTTGTTTTGGTCGATTCTTTTACCAAATTTTGTTTACTCTATCCTCTGTATAGACAAGATGCAAGCGAATTGAAACGAGTTTTCGATAGCGCTATATCTTTATTTGGGACACCCAAACTGATAGTTTGTGACCGTGGTCGCATGTTTGAAGCGTCAGCTTTTACCAGCTGGGTATTTGAAATGGGTTGTGAAATCCATTACATAACGCCTGAAATGCATCATTCCAATGGGCAAGTCGAGCGTTATGTACGGACCGTCCTTAATATGATTCGTGTCGAGAGTAATAATAAAAGTTCCACTTGGTCTGATAGTTTATGTAAAATTCAGTTAGTTTTAAATATTGCTAAGCAAAAAACCACGCAGTACTCAGCTTTGTACCTGTTAATCGGTACTAACGCGACCACTCCTGTGATTCGTGCGCTGATCCGTGACGTTGCCGTCGAGAACTGCAATCCAAACCGAGAAGCCATGAGGGAACTCAGCAGGAGCTCCGCTAAAGAATCTCTTGACAAAAATCAGGATAGCCAAAACGTTCGGGTAAATCGTCAACGACACCCGCCAAGAGTTTTCCAGGTTAATGATCAGGTGTTCGTAATAAAGTATTCTCAGTCAGTTGGGAAGCTTGACCCTGGGATGAGGGGTCCATACCGGGTGACTAAAGTGTTACCAAGCGACCGCTACGAGCTGAAGTTGTTAAGTGGAGCTAGAGGCAAGACAACTCAGGCTGCAGCTCAGTACATGGTACCCTGGAAAGGCGAGTGGTGTCCTGAGAGCTGTTCGGCGTTTTTTGAAAGTAAGTTTCAACCGAACCATTTAATATTTTTATGTTCTAGTGGCACGCGTGCTCTGTATGCGTGCGCATGTGTGAGGCATGTGTTTGCCTTGCTGGTTAGAACGGGTGGCTGATGCAGCCCAGATGCAGCGCGCTCCCAAGGAGTGCCTGGTTTCGGAAGTCGTGTATGATGTATGCGCATCGGGTGCTGTCCCGGAAGTCGTGTACTATGTATGCGCATCGGGTGCTGTCCCGGAGGTCGTGTACTATGTATGCGCATCGGGTGCTGTCCCGGAAGTCGTGTACTATGTATGCGCATCGGGTGCTGGCCCGGAAGTCGTGTTCTCTGAACATGCATCAGGTGTTGTCCTGGCAGGCGCAGTCCTGGTTGACTCGTTTGTAACGAGTGAACTTGTACAAGTTCAAGTATGAGTATGAGTGAGACATGATGCGTGAAGATGTATGCATACTTTTGAAAGCAAAGTGCTTTAGTTTGGGTTACAAATGTGTATTTTTGTATGAGGGCCTTGTATGCGTGATGAGTGACAGAATAGGCAAAGATGTATGTCCTCACGTATAATTAATCACTTGTTTCTCGTACAGATTGCAATGACGACAACCTCGACGATGCTGGTGAGCCTTCAGGTGCTTCTGCTGGTCCTCCTGGTGCTTCGAGTGCAGACGGGACTAATTCGGACGAAGACGGTGATCGAACTCTCGCCGAACTTGCCAGTGCTTCCGAAGGAGTCCCTGGTGCAGCCGAGGACGGTGCACGATCAGGAGTGGCCGTATAAGCGACACTTATTGTCGGTAGTAGCGGTACACACCGATTCTTATAAAAGCGAGCGCTCAATCGAGTGCGGTCCTTTTTCCTGCTCAGCCGTCGAACGGTAAAGGTGTCTGTACCTACGCTACTTTGCAGTAAGTTCGTTCCGTGGTTTCGTTTTCGTGGTTTTTCGTTGTATTTGTACGTTTTAGTTTTGAATGTTAACGGTTGTTTGTAATTGCTCGAATTTCGATGATTAAACTGAATTATTGTTAAAATTAGAAGTGATTTTGAAGTAAATTAGTTTTAGTGGTTTGAAATTGTTTTCTTTTATGTGATTTTCCCTTCTGATTGCTAAAAGTATTGTTATTACTGTTAATTTTTGTTGTTGTTTTTTGTTAAGTTTGAATTTGTTCGTTAAATTTAATTTTTTAACTTTGTTTGTGACTCTAAAGTGAATATGCCTAATACTGTTTTGAAAAGACAGGCAAGGAAAATGGTTTATGACGTGAATTGTTTTTTAAAAAGGGTATCTAACGATTTAATTGATTCTTTGAAACAAATTAAAAATGATATTAACGAAGCTACAAATACATTACTCAGTCTTTCGGACAGCAGCACTGTGAGCCAAATAAAACAAACTGCCGAAATTATTAAGGCGGGAAACATTAAATTAAATGATATAATCAGCGATTTAGGAAAAATCCAAAAAAGGACAGCAGAGTCTACTAAAACGTCAATTGCAACGGTAAGGAACATCTCCAATCAAGTCAATAGTTCTGATTTGATCAGTGTTTAGAACGCCTGGCAAAAAACGTTCCAGAACAAAACCGGTCACAAATATTGATAACTTCGACCAAGGAGTAATAAAGAGGTGCAATTGTAACTTTCACAACACAAATAATGAACTTCCTACCGTCGGAAAACTTAAAAGAAAGCTAGAGGATGACATTAATTTCAAAGGCTCAGAACGAAGTCTTCGGCGAATAATTAAGAGTTTGGGATTTCGGTGGAAAAACACCGGAAAGTACTGTCTAAATAGATTAAGATACCTCATAGTAGTTAGTAGTCACCTTTCACACACACATATAACTTACACACACATTCACACAACGTTCATACAGTCCACTCATTTCCTTATAGAAATTGTAAGTTTAGTGCAAAATAAATGTCCTTTGAGTAAAGACGTGTTACAGTTTTTTCTTTCACCAAACAAACAGATATAGACCTTAAAGCCTTAAACATATGGTCCATATCGAGACGGATTTATCGAGTCACATCGGGTGATTATCGTCGCCGTGAGAACAAAGGCATTCCTGAGCGGATTATCTTTGCTATAATTGAGAGTTTTAATAACAAGTCATTAGCAAAATAATCATTCAAAATCTATATCTACTTTGTTTGGATTTGGAGTTTCAACATCATATACTTAACTGTGCGACATGGAGCGGCTTTTAGCTTATCAAAAAGAGATACTGGAGAACTTGAAGAAAGCGGAGAAAAACTACAGAAAGACACCCAAAGATCGGATCAAAAAACCTTATATGGAAACCAGATTGGACAATTTGGAGCAGTTATGGACAGATTTCAAAGAAGGACACAAAGCTATCACAGGCAATGCGACCCAAAATGATAAGCAGGATACATATTTTACTGAGGATATATATGAGGAGTTCGAGGAAGCATATGTGTCATACAAGACTTCACTGAAGGAAGCCCTGCAGCCCTATCTTGCGTCATCGAGTGGAACCTCGTCCGTAAATCCGAAATCAAGTGCTGGACACGTGGTTAGTGAGTGCGAGGTTAAGACCTACGTTTAGTGGAAAATATGAGGAGTGGCAAACGTTCTATGACATGTTTCATTCACTTGTTCATACCAATAATAATTTAACGTCGCGGTCGGTGCAAAAATTGCATTATCTTAAAAACAACGTGTCAGGTGAACCGGAATGTTTGTTACGTAATTTTTCTACAACTAATGACAATTACGCAGAAGCTTGGAAACAGTTACTGAAACGTTACGATAATAAGCGTTATAATTGTAATGCACTTATGAGATTATTGTTTACGCAAAAACCAGTTACGAGTGAATCTGCAAGTGCGATTAGACAATTATTAGATACAACTACAACTTGTTTACAATCTTTGCGTAATATGGGAATTAGTACTGAGCGAATTAATGATGTGTTTGTTATTTATTTAGTGGTTTCTAAATTAGATCCTGAATCCGTTAAGCAGTGGGAATATCAGTTAGGTACACTTAGTGACGAATTACCAACATGGACTCAATTATCAGAGTTTTTAGAATCAAAATTTAGGTCCTTGGAGATGATAGACACTAATAAGGTACGTACCAATACAAGGTCAAAGTGTTTTCATGGATCTATCGATAATAATAAGAGTAACTCTAATGTAACTACCAAATGTAATAAGTGTAAAGGGGAACACTATTTATTCCATTGCAAGGAATTTAGTCAACTAAGTGTCAAAGATAGGCAAGATTATGTTCAAAAAAATAACTTGTGTTTTAATTGTTTCTCTCCGTCTCATCCAGTTGTGAAATGTCGTAATTCAGCGAGTTGTAAGAGATGCGGTAGGAGGCATCATTCATTATTGCATTTTGAAAAGGAGCTGAGCAGCAAGAGTGAGGACGTTTCGGTGCAGAGTGAGTCAGACAAAACCGTGAGTACCATTTCAACAAATTTTTCGAGTAGAGGATCAGAACCGAGTCGAGTTTTGTTAGCTACTGTGTCGGTTTGGGGCCACAATGATCACGGTTACAAACTACAGTTGAGAGGATTGTTGGATCAAGGCTCGCAAGCGTCTTTTATTAGTGAGTCAGTTGTTCAATTACTTGGACTTTCTCGTAAACATGTTAGTGGTACGGTTTCCGGTATAGGCGGCGGGGGCCGCACGAGTGTTAAGCACATGGTTTCGCTCCGAGTGGTATCACGTCATGATCCCGAGGTATCAATTCAAGTAAATGCATATGTTTTGCGATCTGTTACGTCATTACTTCCTTCAACCGATTTACACACACCTGATTGGTTACATTTAGATAAAATACCACTAGCTGATCCAGGTTACGCCACACCAAGTAAAATTGATATTCTTCTTGGAGCAGAAGTTTACAGTGAGATTTTATTGGATGGTATTGTACGTCACAATAAAATATTGGCACAAAACACTACCTTAGGTTGGGTATTATCAGGAAGGGTGTCACAAAAATCAACTTCTGCTGCCAATAGAATAATCACCATGCATTTACACTTAAGTGGAGAAGAGCTACTTAAGAAATTCTGGGAAATTGAAAATGAGCCCAACTTGATACAGAAAAGAATGACAGAAACAGAACAACGATGTGAAGAATTTTATGACAGGAATACTATACGAGATGAAGAAGGGAGATTTATTGTTAAGCTACCTTTTGACAAGGAAGACCCAGAGTGTCAATATGGAAAGTCAGTAGTCATAGCTACAAAAAGATATGAGTTTTTAGAGAAGAGATTGCAAAGAAATCCTACTTTAAAAGAAGAATACCACAAGGTTTTACAAGAATATCTTACTATGAATCACATGGCACCAATAGAAAAGGAAGACATAGACAACCCCAAGGCGATTTATTTTCCGCACCATGCTGTAGTTAGAGAGGATAAGGAAACGACTAAAGTCCGAGTAGTTTTCGATGGTTCATGTAAAGGTCTTAACAACTTTTCACTTAATGATAATCTTATGGTGGGTCCCAAGTTACAACAGGATTTGAGACACATTCTTATGCGATGGAGAAATCATAGGATCTGCATCGTGGCAGATATTATCAAGATGTTCAGAATGGTGAAGGTTAGTTCTGAAGATACAGACTTCCAAAGAATTGTATGGAGACCAAAAACAGACGAGCCATTAAGACATTTTAAATTATTGCGAGTGACCTTTGGTACTGCGTGTGCTCCATATTTGGCAGTAAAAACCCTTCAAAGGTTAGCTGATGAAGAACATACAAAATTTCCGACAGCGTCAGCAATATCTAAGAAGGACTATTACATGGATGACCTTTTAACCGGTTGTGACACACTACCAGAGGCCATACAGATCTATAGTGAGATGAACAAATTAATGAACTGCGGTGGTTTCGAACTACAAAAATGGAGTAGTAATGATCAAGACTTATTGACACATATAGGAGAGGACAACGATAGTCGCAATGATTCATTAAAATTAAAATTAAATACTGTCATGAAAGTACTTGGCTTGAAGTGGCATAGAAATATGGACTGTTTTCAGTACACACTTGACTTACCAGACTTAAAACAACCTATTACTAAACGGCAAGTATTATCGGACGTAGCCCGGCTGTATGACCCGTTAGGATGGATTGCCCCCGTGATAATCACAGCAAAGATATTCATCCAAAAATTATGGAAATCGAACCTTGATTGGGATGATGTACTGACTACAGATTTAACAAATGAATGGTTACAATTTAGAACAAGTTTAACACATTTACAAAAAATAAACATAGCACGATGGTATCGTTTCAGTCCAGGGTCAAAGGTCGAATTACATGCATTTGCTGATGCTTCCAAATTAGCGTATGGTGCTGCTATATACATTCGTGTTATCAATAACGACAACGAAATCTATGTGAGTTTGATATCAGCAAAAAGCAAAGTTGCCCCTATTGAGAAGGAGATATCTATCCCAAGACTGGAGTTGTGCGGTGCAGTTCTAGCAGCAAAGTTAATTTTCGAGGTGGCACAAATAATGAACATACCAAAGGAAAACTGGTACGCGTGGTCCGATTCTACAATAGTTCTAGCCTGGCTGAGAGGAGGGTCTAGCCGCTGGACTACTTTTGTGAGCAATCGTGTATCTGAAATTCTCAATATTTTAACCTATGAACAATGGAGGCATGTTAAAACTGATTCGAATCCAGCTGATTGTGTTTCAAGAGGCATAGCTACACAAGATTTACCTGAACATTCCCTATTGTGGTCAGGACCCTCTTGGCTTTCACAATCCACCACTGAGTTAGATAACTCTAATAATAATATCGAGGATACTCATGAAGAAGAAAGATATACATGTTTACCTGTATTAAAGGATGTTTTTTTTTTGGACTATGTTTTCATCTCTGTCTAAAACCTTGAAGGCCATATCGTATTGGAGAAGAGTTTTACAGAATTTACGATTACCAAAAGAGAAACGAAAATTATATTCAAGCGTAATTACACCGGCAGAGCTAAATATGTCTTTAGTTATATGCATCAAACAGGTTCAAGGAGAGCATTTTAGTGAAGAAATAAAGCAGTTGAAGATAAAAAAGTTCGTCCCCACCAAAAGTAGGCTCCGCACCCTTTGTCCCATTTTTGATGAAAATGGAATATTAAGAGTTGGCGGTCGTATTGATGAGTCAGAAGTCATATATGATACAAAGCATCCTATACTTATGCCTGCTAAGAGTCATCTTACCAAGCTCGTAATTAGTGATGCTCATATCAAAACCCTTCACGGTGGACCACAAGCTATGTTGTGCTATTTAAAAACTAAATATTGGATATTGCGAGCAAAGGAGATCGTTAAAAGTCACTACAGAGCGTGTGTTAAGTGCCTGAGACATTCCAAGTCTAAAAGCAATCAACTGATGGGTCAAATTCCGGAACATACGTTGAAACCAACCCGACCTTTTAAATCATCTGGTTGTGATTATTTGGGGCCTATTAGTGTGAGATTCTCTCCTGGTAGAGGAGCAAAATCCTACAAGGGATATATTTGTTTATTTATTTGCCTGGTTACTCGAGCCATCCATTTGGAAGTGGTAACTGATCTATCGTCAAGGGCGTTCATTGCAGCGTTCAAGCGTTTCACAGCACGTCGAGGTCACTGTCAAGACTTATTTAGTGACAATGGCACTAACTTTGTTGGTGCCAACAAACAGCTTCGTGAGATGTTTGATCGAGCTAAATCAAGTGTGCCTCGTGAAATTGAAGAATTATTGAGTTTAGAGCGCACAACATGGCACTTCATACCTCCACACGCACCAAATTTCGGAGGTCTCTGGGAGGCCGGTGTGCGAAGTGTTAAAACCCATTTATATAAGATAATTGGAAATAGCACACTTACCTATGAGGAGTTGTCTACAGTTTTAGCACAGATAGAGGCTTGTCTCAATTCCCGACCAATTACAGTAATGAGTGATGATCCTAACGAACCTCAAGCTTTAACACCAGGTCATTTTCTTATAGGTGAGTCATTGATAAGTATTCCCGATGAAGATAATTCAAATCATAATGTGGTAGGTCTGGATAGATGGAGATTGATTCAAAAAATGGTTAATAACTTTTGGAAGCGATGGTATAGGGAGTATTTGGTTAACCTTAACCAACGGTATAAATGGAACACTCACAAATCTGAGCCTGAAATTGGTGATGTAGTAATATTAAGAGATGATAATATTCCACCTGCTAAATGGATTTTAGGAAAAATAATAAAAAAATACATAGGGCCCGACAACATTGCACGGGTTGCATCTGTGAAATGCAAGAATGGCGAATTCAAACGTCCTATTAGTAAATTATGTATTTTACCTAAGTGAATTTATTGTTTACTTGCTATTGTATTGTTTGTTTATTCATGATGTCATAACCTATCTGTGTAAGACTTATCAATTATCAAGTAGTTTTATAGCCTGATAAATAAAATTAAGTAGATATTAAGTTTACATAATACTAAGTTCCTTCTATCTATTGTTGCAGAGTTAACCACGTTGGGTTTTTTTTTGTAACCCATTTGTGTTAATTTTAGTTTATTTTATTGTTTTAGCATTATGTCACCCCACCGGTTAGTTAATCATAGTATATTATTCAAACATTCGGTACACTTAGTATTTGCTTTGTATCGTTAGGTGTGTAAAGCTTTCGTACCGATATAATTTTCTTTGAGTTGTCATCTAGTATCACGGTGGGCGGTTATGTCTTTGTATAGGGGTAACAAGTTCGATTTGTACTAGTAGTAATTCTTTAGATTTATATTACAAGTGATAACACTAATGTTTATCTATAGCTTTTAAGTATTAGTATTTTCCATATACATAGTTAGACATAAGTACACAATGCACACTTTATTTGGGATACAGATTTTGTATTTTTTTTTTATATACACAAGTGTTATATGGTTTGTTAAAGTACTGCGTCCTTTGGTGGGCGGTATGTCTAAATAGATTAAGATACCTCATAGTAGTTAGTAGTCACCTTTCACACACACATATAACTTACACACACATTCACACAACGTTCATACAGTCCACTCATTTCCTTATAGAAATTGTAAGTTTAGTGCAAAATAAATGTCCTTTGAGTAAAGACGTGTTACAGTTTTTTCTTTCACCAAACAAACAGATATAGACCTTAAAGCCTTAAACAAGTACTGATTGAGACTTCAAATATACGTTTGAAACGTATCGAATATTTACGTAAAATAAAGCAATATCGTCAAGAGGGAAGGCCTATTGTTTATACAGACGAATCTTACGTAGATTCATCGCACTCGTCTTCAAAAACCTGGACCGATGGTACTACTAAAGGTCTAAAAAAACCTGTTTCGAAAGGACAGCGGGTTGTCATAGTCCACGCCGGGTCTGAAACTGGGTTTACACCCAATGCGTTGCTGACTTTTAAAGCTGATACCAAATCAGGCGACTACCACGACAATATGAATTTTGAAAATTATGAGAAATGGCTCCGAACTCAGTTAATGCCCAACTTACCACCCAATTCCGTCGTGGTAGTCGACAACGCGTCCTATCACAATAAACAGTGGGATCGCGCACCAACCTCTACTTCCAAAAAAGTTGACATGCATGCTTGGCTAACTGAAAAAGGCATACAGTACGAGGAAACACTTTTGAAACCTCAGTTGTACAATTTAATACGGGTTAACAAGGATAAATTTAAAACATTTTCGATTGATCGAATCCTAGCTGAATAAGGCCATCAAGTGCTCAGACTACCACCATACCATCCAGATCTAAATCCCATCGAAATGGCATGGTCCGATATTAAACAATATGTAGGCAGCAAAAATGTTAAATGGAATGTTGCTAAATGTATAGAGCTAATACAAGAAAAAGTTTTACTGAAGGGTGCATGGGATTGGCAAAAGTTATGCAAAAAGGTGAAGGATATAGAAGAGCAATATGCAAAGAGTGATCATGTCGTGGATTTGGTAACAGAGGAATTCATTATTCACGTTAATGGAGACAGTTCAGACGATAGCATTAGTGAGTTTGATGAAGATGACGCTGCTAGTGCCTACGAACGAAGCAACCCTGAGCCCGGGCCGTCAATAAGTAAAAGGCTCTGTCAAGACACCATTGAAGGCGTAACACCGTTGTCTGATTCAGATTAGGCTTAAATGTAAAATAAAAATTGTCAAATTGCCAAATAATGTTTTTATTTTTCTACTCCCCACAAAACTTGTTAAAAATTATATCTTAGGTACTTACTATAAATCTTCCACATTTCGTTCAGCGCTAGACCTACTATTTCAACTGATTAGACACAGGGTTTATATATAATAAATGAAATTCTAACCATCTTAGTAAATTATTTTAATTAGTTATCGATAGAAATCACAGCAACACATTTGAATTAAAATCCATTATAATGTAGTCACACGAAAAACAACTTGATAATAAATAGAGGTAGGTACATAAATATTTAAGTTCTACTATTTTATTAGACACAATATAAATCAACGGATAAGGTTTGATTAATTATCAGTACAAATATAATCAAATAGTTAATTGACGGAGGTTCGACCTGGTCAGTTGTCCTTGTGAAAAGAGAGCGATAATGAGACGTGCAAGCTTATTTATGCACGATTTCCCGTCATGGCGTAGTGAAGTGCGTGGAGGGGCTTGACAGTGGTGTGAGGGCACGCCGACAGTGTTGCCAGCGTCTTAGCAGGCCAGTCTAGATGTAACAATTGTATTGCGTGCGCGACAGTACCCATGCGCAGCAATCCCCTCCGCGTATCGTTCAGCGCTAGACTTACGTGCCGCTACTTGTAGCAAGGAATGGCACCGAATACATTATCAAGGCGTTACTGGACAGCGGATCTCAGGTTTCTTTTATGACTTTCAAAGTTGTTCAGCTATTAGGTTCAACACCCTTGCAAAGTAACACTTGTATTGTTGGTATCACTAATGAAAAAACATTCCCTTTGAAATCCATTCATTAAAATCACCATTTAAGACAATGGGAACTTGTCATGTAGTGAAAGATATAACATGCAAATTGCCCCAGAATAAATTTGATGTCTCTTGGCTCTTAATACCGCCCAACATTATATTGGCAGATGACCAATTTAATGTGCCTAGTGCAAGGGTCGGCAACCTGCGGCTCGCGAGCCACATGCGGCTCTTTGGGTGTGAAACTGCGGCTCTTTAGTTCATTACGCAAATTTTATTTATTTTCCGTTCACCTGGCGAGCTATCAAATGAAAAAAAAAACGGTGAGTTTGCAAATGGCGTTCACGCCCCTTTTCGGTTCCCTTGCGTTTAAACCCCGATTTCACAAAAATTTACTATGAAAACCTATAATAACTGTTTCGTAATCTATACAGGGTGTCCCAGAAATCAACGTCAAGCCGAAATCGAGCATTAGGCCAAGTCGTAACAGTTATCAGAAAAATATGAAAAAAAATCTTGGTCATGTACTTTTCAAATTATATGTATTCAAAAATAAATCTTAAAAACTGACACCCTGTGATGATCTTTCAAGTCCTGTGACTGCAAATATTAACTTTTCGTCATTTTTTTTCTACCGTATAACTATGAATAACCCTTCTGTCAAACACAGTTAAAAGTTAGAATATAACTGCCTCAGTTTCAAATAAAAAGTTAGATTTTTGCCCAACATTGAATGCAAAATAATTACATTACTCAACTTTAACCGACTGTACTGTAAAAAAAATGTACTACACTATCTTGGCAAGTAACATTAAAAGATGGCGCGTTTAGTCTGGATTCCAAAATGGTATGACACTTACTAATTGCTTCTTCATAATTAAGGAAAAAAAAAATTTTATGAATGTGACGTGACTTACTGCTTTAATAAGAGTGAGCGAGATAGATAGTGACGGTACCTTGATCAAAGGGTACCACTACTTTAAAAAGTAATTTGTTAGTTTTAGGTGCAAAAGTTAATATTTGCAGTCACAGGACTTGAAAGATCATCACAGGGTGTCAGTTTTTAAGATTTATTTTTGAATACATATAATTTGAAAAGTACATGACCAAGATTTTTTTTCATATTTTTCTGATAACTGTTACGACTTGGCCTAATGCTCGATTTCGGCTTGACGTTGATTTCTGGGACACCCTGTATAATATTTCCTATTCGTTCGTATATTTTATTTTTTTTTGTTATCGGGTTTACAGTTGAACGAGCATATTTCAAACCAAAAACAAGTTTTGTGATTTTCACCCATTTTTGTCATTCACGACCATAGAAATAAACATTCTGCATATTTTAAAGATTATAAAATCATTTTTGTACGAAACTTATCACCCTACCAATAAGATACAATAATAGTTTAACTTGAAAACAATAAAACATTATGTCCAAATTACGGTCCAAAAGAAGAGTCCCAAGGTCCAAAAGAAGAACTTCTAGGATTGCTAACGCTCTCGGGACAAACTAGAGGGGAAGATATACCGAATGCCGTGCAAAAATGCCTCGGAGATAATAAGATCGATTTAAATAAAATCGTTTCAATAGCAACTGATGGAGCCAGAAGTATGACAGTAAATAAAAACTTTTTCCAAAAAAAAACAACCGACTTCCAAAAAAACACTACAAAGTGAAAAATAACTTTAATTTCGGAAGTCGGTGTCTTTGGAGCTGTATTTGAATTTTTTGTCACCGCCTTCCGAAATTAAAGTTATTTTTCACTTTGTAGTGTTTTTTTGGAAGTCGGTTGTTTTTTTTTGGAAAAAGTTTTTATTTTTCACTTTTTAGTGGTTCACATGTGCTTACCCCTTCACAGCATACCGGCGTGATGTTATGTTATGAACTGGTGTAAGCAATAGACAGACATGAGATTTCAGCAATCCCAGTCCATTTGCTATCATTTATTGAGGAGTTCCGTTGCCTATCTCCAAAGTTCTTCATCAGATCTTCACCAAATTGAAATGAGACCACTACGAGAAAGTACTCTTCCAAAAAATACCTAAATCGCTTCGTGTGCCTATAAAATTTGAAGAGTTCTGTCTATTTCTCCAGGATCCCATCATCAGATCCTGACTTGATGATCATGGGACCATCTGGAAAGTATACCCTTTCAAACAAAAAAAACAAAATCCAAATCGGTCCAGCCATCTTCGAGTAATCGGGGAACATACATAAAAAAAAAAAAAAAGGTCCCGACGGATTGATAACCTCCTCCTTTTTGAAGTCGGTTAAAAATGAAGGAACAACAACGATTCTTCAGAGCAAAATAAACCACGAAATTCTTACGTTTCACTGCATAATACACCAAGAAGCGCTTAGTGCCCAAACATTTCCAGCCGAATTAGTTGAGGTCATGAATTTGGTAATCAAGATTGTTAACAGCATCTTGTCAAAAGCACTCTAAGAATACTTAACAAAATGGAGACTCAGTATTCCGACCTCCTTCTTCACAATAAAGTGCGATGGCTTTCCAAAGGTAAGGTGTTGAAACGTTTTGCTTTGTGCTTGAATAAAATAAATACATTCCTCAATGAAAAAGGCATAATCACCCTGAATTAGAGAACGGCAAATGGTTGCAAAAGTATTGTGGATATCACGGCGAAATTAAATGAGCTGAATCTAAAACTGCAAGGAAAGGGAAACCCAGCCTCTGTTTTGGTAGAAAAATTGGTTTGTTTCGAAGAAAAAATTATTATTTTTGCAGAAGATATTCAGAGTGGTAAATTACTTTATTTTCTAAAGCAATATCGCGATAAAACCAGTGCAACTGTTAACACGAATTACTTCAGCACAGTAATAAAAAAATAAAGATGAACACAACACAAACATTAACAAAATCCACATCGAGCCATTTGGAGTTGATACTGGATCTCTAGAAATGCAATTGATCGATTTAAAAAGTAAAGCTTTGTGGAGTGGAAAATTTGAGTTGAAAAGCACGTTGGAAGAGTTGGAGGTCCAGAAATGTTTGTTCAGTCACGGACTTTAATTGATGAGCTACTTGCCACATTTCCTATTTTAGCCGTGTAATGCAAATCGGGTTTAGTCGGTTATACTCGTAAATAGTCCAGAGTGACGACCCAAAGTCAACCAATTGCAGGGCTAGCAACCGTAACCTAGCGACAATTGGTGGGGGTTATGCGCAAAAACGCACTGTTGCCGCCCGAGCGATTTATCCGTCTGTTTCACTTTTGTGGGATCTGTCATCGAGTTTTCGTCGTATACCGACTCATGTCAGTTTGTGTCCGACGCTTGTGTAGTGAAGTTATTATTATTTTATTGAACTAAGACCCAATCGTTGTTGAGTTTGTTTACGACTTAATTCAAAGGTAAGTTTCATCGAATTGTGTAATCTTATATTGACAAATTACAGTTTAGGTCAGTTTACTACATATTTTAATAATAATAGGTCTTTACCTATGAAATTGCCGTTTTGTATGAAAAAATTTAAACGAATTTTTTTCATGTATTTTTTATTTGTATTAATCGAAGTAATCACCCATGCAATCAATGCATCTTTGCCATCGCAGTGGCAGTTTATTGATGCCCTTCTTAAAGAAATCAGCTGGACGGGAGGCAACAAATTCTTCAAAGGCATTTTGTACTGCCTCTCGGGTATTGAATTTTTTTCCCGCCAAGAAGTTATCCAAATTCTGGAAAAAGTAGTAGTCTGTAGGCGCAAGGTCTGGTGAGTAGGGCGGATGACGGAGAGCTTCCAACCCCAGTTCTTGCAACTTGGAGACCGTCTGCTGTGCAGTATGAGGTCGCGCGTTGTCGTGCAGGAGCAGCGGAGACGAGCGATTGACCAATGCTGGTTGGAGATGTGCCAGCTTCTCCATCATTGTGTTCAGTTCTTCACAGTACACATCTGCAGTAATGCTCACCCCGTTTGGTAAGAAGCTGTGATGAATCACACCGGCGCTAGACCACCAAACAGTGACCATCACTTTTCTAGGGGTAAGTTTTCGTTTAGGGCATTGTTTAGGTGCTGAACCAGGATCCAACCAACTTGCTGAGCGCTTGCGGTTATCAAACAGAATCCATTTTTCATCGCAGGTAACAATGCGGTTCAAAATTCCTTCATTTGTGTGTCTGTTGAGCAGTGCAAGGCACGTCTCGACGCGTACTTAGCGCTGACGATCATTGAGTTCGTGGGGCACCCATTTGTCAAGCTTTTTTACCTTGCCAATTTGACGCAAATGGACCAATATTGTTTTGACGCTAACGTCGAAAGCTGCTGCTAATTCAGCCGTAGATTGTGTATCATCAGCTTCCACAATCGCCTTTAATTCGTCATTGTCGACCAAAGTCTTCGGACGACCGCGAGGTTCATTTTGCAGGTCGAAATTTCCAGAACGGAAGCGAGCAAACCAATAACAGGTGGTGCGTTGGTTTGTAGTGTTAGCTCCGTAAACGTCGTTGATGTTGCGTGCCGCTTGTGCCGCGTTGCTGCCACGACGGTACTCATATTCCATAATTACTCGAATTTTTAACGTATCCATGATGACGAAAAAGATTGAAATGCGATGAAAATGTAACACTAATCAATAAACAAATGACTACTTTTGGAAAAAAAAACCATGTTTTTAAAATAAAATTAATTTGAAATTAGAATTCTTACCCAAACAAAAATTATTTTGATTTGAAATGGCCAGTACTGCAAAACGGCAATTTCATAGGTAAAGACCTAATATATTACGTGAAACATTCAGTTTTAGGCCAGTTTATCATTGATCGTTATTATATTTTTCGAGGCCCATTTCGAGTTATTGCTCATTTTCATTAGTCGATAAGTCGATCGATATACAGCATGCGGGGACCCCCCGCAGGCGAGATAACAACCAATGAAAGTTGCAAGTTGATACGTGTTCGTTACACCGCCTGCAGGGATTCCCCGCATGCTTTATTCCGTCCGTGATATCGACCAATGAAATTAATCGGTCGATATACAGCTTGCGGGTCATGAGTCAAATACTTTTTCATTATTCAATTTCATTCAAGTGCTTGTTGGATTAGAAAGACCCTGCGCAAAATGGCCTATCTAATAGTCACAATTGTTATGGACAACATGGATAGTTTTGACGACTTTGACATAACGCAAGAAGATATAACACAGATCGAAAATATCGAGTTCGATTTGCTAAATAGAAGTCTCCATTTAAGTTCCGACGAAGACGATAATATTCAGCCTATTCATTCGAAGCGACGTCGAGTCATACCATCTGACAGCGAAGACAGTGATGCTGAAACTAATCTTGCCATCCAAGACCTAGATAGAAGTTCGCCGCCTTCAACGTGCACTGATCCTAAAGGTAATCAGCGCACAGTTATTGTTTCCTGGAATGCAGCTCAACTTACGCATGGCCATTACAAATAAATGCCCAGCTGATTTTTTTGCGCTTACGGTGACAGACGAAGTCTTAAATAAAATTATTTTATGCACTAATGCCTATGCCTTTAATAGAATAACAATGTCTAATGAAGCTTCGAAAGCAGCGCGCATTCATGGCTGGGTCCCTACTAACTTGACTGAAATGAAAAAATTCTTTGGTCTGATTTTATACATGGGTATAGTAAGGCTTCCGAAAATAGCTGATTACTGGACTGGACAACAGATAAAATCATTGGACAGCAATTTCCGCAAACCATTATGTCTCGCAATAGATTTGAGCTTCTACTCGCAATGCTTCATTTTTCACAAGAAGATGAAGATAATACGACCGATCGCTTACACCGCGTCAGAGACTTGGTGGAAGTAATGAATGCAAATTTTAAAACATCTTCCACGTCTGGCGAAGATTTACGTATAGATGTAAGTGTGGTTCCTTTTCGCGGGCGACTTATATTTCAGCAGTACAATAAGCAAAAACGCCATAAGTACGGGATTAAGTTATTCAAACTATGTACCTTGCCTGGATACACATACAAAATTAGCATGCATGGTGGAAAACAGAACGATGACGTTAATACTACGCCTACTAATGTTGTTATGGCACTATGCTATGATTTACTAAATAAAGGACATACTCTATATGTATACCGACAATTGGTACACAAGCGTTGGATTAGCAAGAGAACTTTTGAAGAACGAGACGCATTTGGTTGGCACTTTGAGAAAGAATCGCAAGCATTTCCCCAAAGAAATTGTTTCAACAAAATTGACAAGAGGGCAATATATAGCAAAAGAGAGTGATGATGGAATCACTGTATTGAGATGGAGGGATAAGCGAGATGTATTGGTTCTCTCAACAAAACATTCTGTGCGTTTTCAAACTGTCATAAAACATCGCAAACAAACATCTAAGCCTAAAATCGTTCTTGATTATAACAAAGCTAAGGGTGCAGTTGATTTATCCGACCAAATGACAGCATATCAAACACCTCTGAGGAAGAGCATCAAATGGTACAAAAAACTAGGCATAGATTTACTTTTAAATACAGCTATGGTAAATGCTTTAATTCTTTATCAGAGCGTGGCCAAGAAGAAGATATCAGTACTTGAGTTTAGAAAAGAAATTATGAAGAGTTTTGTAGGTTTCAATACTGATGATACTTCATCAAATCAAAGAACGAGAAGAGTAAAACACCAATTGAAGAAAAAGGAAGGACCTTCAAGTAAAACCCGCCGTGCGTGCCAACAGGGCTATAAGAATATGGTGGCTTCCCAAGGACGTTTAATCGCTAAAAACAAAACTAAAAAAGTTAACACCTTTTGTGCCAACTGTCCTGGCGAACCCTATTTTTTGTTGAATGTTTCACGAAAGTCCATTAGCGGAAAATAATTATGGTACCTACTTCCTTGCCTACGATAAGTTTATTGAGGTTTGTTTTTATTGTATAAGTTCAGTTTAATTGCCATTGAGAGGCTCTATTGATACGGGTTTAATGTCTTTTTAATTATTTTAATAAACAGTTACTTTATCTAGAAAACGTTATTTTACTTTATTAGAATCACAAAAAAACTTATTAGTGATTTACATTTTTCAAGAGTGGAGCGTTTCAAAAAACAATACTTTTTTTTCAAGTTAAAGCCCCTTGTAAAAACCAACGTATGTAGGATAAACTAGAGGGCCGCACGGGTCACATTATAAGCGAATTATCTCGATACTGCTGTCCGTTGGCGCAATAGAGAGTTTTGAACACAGACCTGACGCGCGGTCAACATTGTCAGACGCGGCTTGAATGGAAAGCTTGAGTGTCGCTCAACATTGTCCCCCATGGCCTGAACGGAAAATGTGCACTTTTTTAATGGCAGTTAACGTTTTAAGTGTATCTTAATTTGACCTGGCTTTTAATTTGGACTCTTTGATACTGCACACGATTTGGACACTCAACGACCTTGATTTCTCACTCGGACTTGGATTTTGCTCACAATTTAAACATTCATTTATCTTAGCTGCTTTAAGGTTAGTACCTATTTTCTATACGATGAGATTCTAACAAACGATCGAGTTGAGTCACACTTCATATTTTCTGTTGCATTCAGATTTGCCTTTTATCACAATAAATTGATTATGGCGCTTGGCACTGCGGTTGGCAGCTTGTGATGATGGCGACTCGGATTGATCATAAATGTTTTCTTCATCGTTTTCGTTACCAGTTACATTACTGTCATTATCCGTGTTTTCAGGAGTAGCTACATTTGAAGACGAGTTCCTCGACTCTTTGGTTACATTTAAAAACTGCAACAATTGAAAATATGGACATGAAATATGTTCCCTGTAATGGAAATGTCTGACTTGATTTTGTTCAGTCTTGGAGTTTACCAAATAAAGCAAGCCAGATCTTATTACGGGGAGCATATTCGTGCAAATAGGGGACATTTTTGGTTGAAATAAGTGAAAGCTTAGAAATCACAAATGTCCCAGGCATAATGTCATCACATGAGACAGTATTACTAAGAGGTAGGATCAGGTCAGGCCATCAAAGCAATAAAGTATATTATACTTATATCTTAATAAAATTAACCAAATCAAATAATTGCGAGGAAATAATTTGTGAATATTACTGCAGCTGTATAGTAGGAAAGAGAACTGTTGGAAGCTGTGCTCATTTAATGATGATCATATTGTATCTTGGGTGGGCTCGGTATCAAAACAACATATTACCGCCGGCACAGTTTCTTGATAGGTAATATAATTGTAAGGGAAGATGTTGAAAATGAAGATGTAGAATAAATACAAACAAATATAAGCAAATACATTACTTTTATTTCTCTACCTCTAATACACAAAAAAGTAAAATTCCGTCCTGCTGGAGTGACTATTTACAAAACCAAACCAATCCAGTCTAATCTGTATCTGGAGTCTGGTTTACTGGCCTGGCCTTGGAGGAAACGTCAATCATTATCATGAAGTCCCAAATTGTAGGATAAAATAAGAATCTATAGTATGTATAAATTCATTATCCTTATCATAAAATCATTTATCCTTATTGTAATTAATAGCATTTAGCTATAAAAAAATATTTCATCCCATTACTGTCCCATTGCTGGGCACGGGGTTTTTGTCCGAATGAGAAAGGTAAAGTCTAGAGTTTGGGTGATTATGGCCCTCACAGATAATGATTTCACAAATATCAAGTAAAAATTACAAATACAATAAACTAAATGTTCTTGGGCTAAGAAAAAATGGTGATTAAATAAAAGAGTATTATGTCAAGGGACATGACAACTGACAAGTGTGACACTGACAATCATACTGATACTGACACAGATAATGTTTTCATAGATTCCATTAAGAGGCAAAGGAAACAATGCCATACATACAAATCATAGACATAATTAGTTGGATTTATTTTAAACCCGTCTAGGGTAAGTGCTCCAGTGAATGAACACCCCCCAGTGAATGAACAAAACGCAGTTTTATCCAAAAAATAAGAAATCTGAACGTTTCTACCATGTGTAGTATTTTTTTTTTCATAATTGCAACTCTATTTCCCATTTAAGTGGTCACATTCACGTTTAATGTCATAATTCATTTCAAAATGGCGAGTGGTTAAAGTTTAAGTCGATAGTGAAATTTTTATTTATTCGGGCTAGAGTTTAGGACTGAGGTAAGTGGAATCTTTTTTGATTTGACATTGTAATGTAAATAACGGAATTTTTGATGGGTTATTTGTTTATTATCGTAGGATAACAGTTTAATATTGTGTTTCAAATCCATTTATTTGCGATTTTTGTCAGTTATATTAAATTATTAAGTGTCCCAGCATTGGATCAAAAAATCGTTTAAGTTCCAGTGAATGAACGGGTGTTCATTCACTGGGTAATCGTAAAAATCACGTTTTGGTTGAAAAACATAACTTACGCTAATGCTATAAGGTTCATGTTTTGGGAGCTATTTCTTAAATAGATTTCCGATCTTTTGGCCAGTATTGGGACAGGTATGTTCATTTACTGGTTCATAAAATCCAGTGAATGAACACTTCATATTTTAAGACAGATTTCTCAAGAAATGGTATTTCTACCTACCTACTTACCTACAGGTAGTAAAATAATATTTCCATAGTTTAAAATTGTTCATTTTTCTCTTGTCCATTTAGATTACCATGGATCACAAAAAGAAGTACAATAGGTTTCAATACAGTCAACAAGCAATGTGTACAAGATACCAAAATCGACTTTACATAATAAAATCACAAACAAGGTACCTTTGCAAAGAAAAATGGGCCCTCAGTCCGAGCTTACTATAGATGAAGAACCTAAGATTTCTGACTGGATTATAAATAAAGCTAAATTAGGTTTTCCAATGCACCCAAAAGAAGTTTTCGATACTGTTGAAAATTTTATGATCACTAATAATAGAAAAAATAAGTTTATCGGGAATAGACCAGGAAAAAAGTGGCTTAGTTTATTCTTAAAAAGGCATCCTGAGATAACAAAAAGGAATGCGGAGATTATAATCTCCGCAGGATATATCCAAAGGCAGAGCCGCAGTTGCTGAACAAGCTATCAGAGCTTGGTTCAAGGAACTCGAAGAGTTTTTAACAGAAGAACAAGCATTGGATATAAAAGACGACCTCAGTCGCATATTTAATGCCGACGAAACAGGTGTGACCTGCCCGAAAACCGGAATAATATTGGAGCCCAAAAATTACAGAAACACTGACGAGATTTCGGGTGGGAAATAAAAAGAATCACTTACAGTTCTATATAATTTTGCAGCCGATGGGAGGGATGTTCCTCCATTTGTCATATACCCTTATAAACGAATGCCTCCGGCTGTGATACAAAATTTTCCAGATACCTGGTTTATGGGGCGATCAGACAGTGGATGGATGGTGTCCAACACTTTTTTTTCATACATACAAATGTTTTACGATTGGCTGGTTCAGAATGAAATACAATTACCGGTTTCACATTTTCTTGATGGCCACAAATCTCATATAAACCAGGAAATGTTTACGTTTTGTCAGGAAAAGCGAATATTAATATTCTGCTTATATCCGAATGCCACGCACATATTACAGCCCTGTGATGTCGGCATTTTTGGCCCCATAAAAAAGTGTTGGCGGAAAACCGTGCGCAAATAAACAAAATTCTACAGCATCCATAACAAAACATAATTTCGCAATAAAATTTCAAGAAGCCTACACCAGTGGATTAAAAGTTGAAACCATAAAACATGCTTTTAGGGCATGTGGACTATATCCTTTAAATGCAGACGGAGTTGACTATTCAAAATGCATTAGCACTCGAAGTGAGGAAATTAATGGGCAAATTGCTCTTAATCGTGATAACCAAATTCTAGAGGAGAGAAAGGACGATGGTGTTAGAGATGTGTCTAGAGGAGCATCAATGGACCAGATGCTAACAATTCCTCCCAAAATGCTCCTCTCGATTTATCCAATACGTCGACTTCTATACTTCAATCATTATCTAACACACAATTATTGCATGGAGACATACAACCCGTCATTAATTCCGAAGCAGACCCGTGCTACATCACATTTCATGACCAAGATTTGACAAATTTTATCGTTCCTAGTCTGACGGATTTTAATAATATTTCTAATTGTTTAGAATATCTTAAAGACTATACGGAAAATCTAAATGAAACCACCGAAATAGTAGAGTTTATAATTAATAGTGAATTGAATCCACCAACCGTAATTCCTCTTCCATGGTATGATACTCCACAAGCTGGTACATCGTTAGACATTAGAACAGAATTGTTTCTAAGCGATGGACCTTCTACATCTTCTACTCCTATATTATTTATTGAAAGTGATCCAGAAATTGAAAACAATAGTTCTATGAATGTGTGTACAATCACGGAGGATGATATTCAGCCAGTTGTTAACTCAAATAAAATACACAGCTTTCTGGGGTATCCAAAAATCGCGTCGGAAAATAAAAGCAGCCAAAGTAAAAAAACCTAACCCCATGCCGTTTGGATTAACAGGCCAACGATGAAATGTTTAACCTATCTTTATGAATTGGTGTGGCCATCTCACCCATACAAAAAGGAGAGATGGCCACATAGATTCAGGTTAAGATGGCCATACTAATTATTGTTATAAAAAGTGTTATTAATGCGTTTTTATGTCTTGTTTCAGATGCCAAACAGATATCAGAGAAAAGCTATAGCCACTCGTGGTAGATGGAGTGAAAACTCATTAAAAGCTGCTATAAATTCCATAAAAAATGGGGAATTGTCTGTGTATAAAGCGGCAATTATCTACAACATACCTCGCAATACGCTTGAAAGAAGGTACAAGAATAACAATAACAAAAAAAGACCAATAGGACCAACGTCGATGCTTGGAGACCAGAATGAAAAAAAACTTGCTGATCATATTAAAACAATGCAAGAAAAAGTATTTCCACTGACAATCATTGATGTAAGAATGATTGCCTTCCAGTTTGCTGAACAATTAAACATTAAACATAAATTCAATAAATCAGAGGAAAAGGCTGGTTATTATTGGTTACAGATGTTTTTGCGCAGAAACCCAGATATTGTATTGAGGAAGTCTGAAGGAGTTTCAATAGCCCGTTGTCAAGGTATGAACAGAGTTGAGGTCACCGGTTACTTTCATTTATTAGAAAAAAATCTCATAGACAATGATTTGATGTCAAAGCCTTATTGTCTATTCAATATCCACTCAAGCGTGCTCGGGGACTACACTCCCCGAACAAACTTTCACCTTAAACGATCACGGGGAGAACACTCCCCTAGCAACATCGTTCGGTTTAAACGCGTACCGCGATAAAAGTTGGTTGGATTGTTGTACAGTAAAAAATTGGAGATGGCGCTCTATTAAATTTGTCATCCGCCAGAGTAAATTTAACCTGTGGAACGGCAACATTCGATTCAGAAAAAAAAAAAGAAAATGACAGTTCTTCTTTGTTGTGAACAAGGTTAGAGTGTGTACTGGAAAACAAACAAAAATGTGGTAAGTTTGCTGTTTTTATACCCTATTTCTATTGTTATTGTACATCAAATTAAACGTGAAGATATTTCCTTTTCGAAATATGCATTACTGCGACAATTTCAAAACGTTTACATGGAATTATTTAGCTGCAAAAGTTATATGATCACAACGCGATCATCGTTTGATGATTTTAAAGTTGTTTACATTATATTCTACTTGTTGTTTTTGTTAAATAAATGCTAAATGTAAGAAAATGCTTTACTATTAGCACGTTAATTGCCATTTACAAACGAAATATATTGAGACGGAGTCTAGAAGTGATGAAAATACAACTCGTTAATAATGATTTTAGTGTTGGGGACTGGAGTCCCGGTGGACATGTCGACTTAGAACGTGAATAACGGTTTGTTCAGACTGAGCGTTTGGTGATCTGTTTGGGAATATTTTGTGGCTTTGTATTGGTGTTTATGTTCCTACTATAGGTGTGGTGTTTATATTTTTCGTTTTTGAATATCAAAGAATAAAAAAATATCTATAATTATAGATTTTAGATTATAGTGTTATTTACTTTTATGTTGAAAAATAATAATAATAATTTATTTTTAATATTGAAAGACAAACGAAAAATAGGAATACTTACCAATATAATAACAAAATTCGCTCAGAACGCACTCAAAATATGCATGTGCATTAGAATGCCAGAATTTACGCAAAAAATATTTGCACGCAAATACGCAAATGCTTACAAGCCAATTTTTACTAATGATCTTCCTACAATTACTGTTATTTTTATCGTAATTTGCTTTGTCTGCCACTGCTAGTGTACAACTTGCTAGTGTGTAACCTTATGCTTAAGGGTGAATAGCGATCGACCGCCAGTGAGTGCGGTTGTACACACGGCTACATATCAACCTATATATTTCCAGTTTAAGCTGATCTCGCATTGTTTAGGATTTCCGTACAATGAGAGGTCAGTTATACTGGAACGGTATAGCTTGATATGTAGCCGTGTGTACATTTATTTTTGGTGTGTGTTATTATGTATATAAAGTATATCAAATAAGTTTTATTAACATGATTATATACAGGGTGTCCAAGAACCTGGCGTCCAACTGGATTCCCACGATGCCCCAAGTTCTAACAGTACTCAGAAAAATATTTTAAAAAATCCACCCCATGTACTTACAGAATTATACTGATTTCAAAAAAAAAGGGGAAATGAGCACCCTGTGACATACTTTTGAATGCTGTGACTGCTAATGCTGATAATTTCGATATTTCTTGGAGGTTTTGTAATCTAGGGTATTGCTGTGTCTAAATAGAATGTAAAAATAATGCACTTATTGTACCATTTTAAAATAAAATATTATTTTAACTAAAGGTGATATGGAAAACTATTGAATTTCGCAACTTTGACCGACTGTAGTGTAAAAAAAATGTACCAAAATAGTATGGCAAGTGACGTCAAATTTTGACGCGTTTATTCCTCTTTTTAAAAAGGTATAATACTTACACATTAATTTGAAAAAAAAAATTTTTGATAATATTTTTACTCAACAACCCAATTTTTACGATGTCTTACAGAATTCTTAGAAAGAAAAATTTACGACGAATTGAATCTAACCTCTAAAGAATTACTATTGTATGCTCATAAAAATAACAACAGGCCTCTCAAAAAACAGGTTAGACCGTAAGGGACGGTATGTGCATGCATCTCACCATAGTGATTCGTTATTACAACAGGAGGGAGCAAGACAGAAACTATCTTTGCGATTTGCTGGTTCTTCTTTATGGTACCCCATTATTCAGGTAAGAGTGAGGGAGAAAAAGGTTAGAGGTGCGAGTGAGATAGATAGTGACGCTATCTGGGATCGTGCTATTTAGGATAACAGTACGGTCAGTACGCGTCACTGCCTCCTGCCGTTACTACGCACCTCTCTCTTATTGTTACCATTGATCACGTACTACGATTTAAAGCTTTGTTTATTGGACTCGATTACTCTTTGTGCTCTGGACTTTGAAACGAACTCTTTACGACGACCTTTGCCTGTGTTTGGACAGTTTGTGTTTTGTGTGTGCTACCATGGCGACCTACACTCCGCAAGAATACGCAAATATGCACTACATTTATGGAGAATGTAGAGGTAATGGACGAGCTGCAGCGAGACTTTACAGAGAAAGGTATCCGAGGGCTACGCGATATCCCGACCATCGAGTTTTCATTAATGTGCACAGATCACTATGTGACGGGCGGTTCCCCAATCAAGTAGCTGGTGAAGGACGACCCGTAAATGACTTCATACGCGATGAAGTTTTAGAGGCGGTGTCGGCAAATCCAAGCATCTCTGTGCGAGGAATAGAAGCTGATACGGGGATACCGAAGAGCACAGCACACAGTATTCTCCAAAAAGAAGAATATCATCCGTACCACGTACAGCGAGTGCAAAGTCTTTTACCTCGAGACTATCCGAGCCGAGTCGCGTTTTGTGAAACAATCCTGCAAAAACATCGAGAAGACGAAAACTTTATCGACAAAATTTTGTGGTCAGATGAATCAACATTTAAGAAGGATGGCTACATGAACCTACACAACTTGCACGAGTGGCATGTGGAAAATCCGCACTTGATGCGAGAAGATAGATCCCAGTACCGGTTCAAAGTGAACATGTGGACCGGTATTCTCTGTGGGAATATTATTGGTCCATTTGAGATGCCCGAGAATTTGACTGGCGAATCATATTTAAATTTTCTTCAAAATGATTTGCCAAACTTACTAGAAGAGACCCCACCAGATATGTGGTTCCAACACGACGGCTGTCCAGCACATTTTCGCGTATCCGTTAGAGAGTTTTTGGACGAGCAATACCCGAACAGGTGGATTGGGCGATCAGGAACAATCCCGTGGCCAGCCCGCTCACCTGACTTAAATCCGCTGGATTTTTTTTTCTGGGGAACTATGAAGGAGCTCGTTTATGCGAAGCCCATTAATGACATCGCTGACCTTCGTGAGAAGATAACACAAGCAGTGCAGGTGATACGTCAAAAAGGTTACTCGCGAAACATAAAGCGGTCCTTTTTAAGGAGAGTGAGAGCTTGTATTGCCGCGGGTGGTCAACATTTTGAACATTTATTGTAATAAAATATCTTTAAACTAACATTCTTTGCTTTTATTCTACTGGGAACCCATCTACCTGTGTGTATTTCCTTCTTGCTCACTCTTGGAACCGAAGTAAATAATAGTAGTAACATAACAGTTTCTAAGATAAGAAAGGGTCCGACAGTTACCGTTAGTAGGTAGGCACTTCGTAAAAATTGGGTTGTTGAGTAAAAATATTATCAAAATTTTTTTTTTCAAATTAATGTGTAAGTATTATACCTTTTTAAAAAGAGGAATAAACGCGTCAAAATTTGACGTCACTTGCCATACTATTTTGGTACATTTTTTTTACACTACAGTCGGTCAAAGTTGCGAAATTCAATAGTTTTCCATATCACCTTTAGTTAAAATAATATTTTATTTTAAAATGGTACAATAAGTACATTATTTTTACATTCTATTTAGACACAGCAATACCCTAGATTACAAAACCTCCAAGAAATATCGAAATTATCAGCATTAGCAGTCACAGCATTCAAAAGTATGTCACAGGGTGCTCATTTCCCCTTTTTTTTTTAAATCAGTATAATTCTGTAAGTACATGGGGTGGATTTTTTAAAATATTTTTCTGAGTACTGTTAGAACTTGGGGCATCGTGGGAATCCAGTTGGACGCCAGGTTCTTGGACACCCTGTATATTACAGTGACCAAGATGAAATAGAGCCTCAGCCGTAAGTACACATAATTTACTTTCACGTCCATTAGATACAATGTATTGCAACGCAATACATTAGAAACATTGATTTTAGATCGACGAGTCGAGGAGATGGTCGCTCGAATCGTCGAGCAAGAGGACGAGGACGCGGGCGTGGCCCTAATAGGCCAGAGGAGGCTCTGCCGTAAGTATAATTGTGTTTCATAAAGTTTCATTTTCAATTAAATATAATGTAATGCAATGAAATACATTTAAAATATTGATTTTAGTTCCACAAGTTCAGAAAATGGACCGAGTCGGGGACAGGGACGGGGCCGTGGCCGTGGACGCGGCCGCAGACGTGGCAATAATAGGCCAGAGGAGCCTCTGTCGTAAGTATAATTGTGTTTTTTAAAGTTTCATTTATTGGTAACACGGTTTATATTATCTTTATCTTAGTTCAACAAGAGCAGTAAATGTAAACAAAGATGTATTCGTGTCTACATTGAGTCTGTATAGTAGGTTATTTTATTTTTGCAGTGTAGAGTTAATAAATGTCAGGGCTGAAAAAGCCCTGACAAAGCGCCGTATAAATGCCCTGCCTGCCGAAGTCCGGCAGGAGTTGACCGCTCGGAAGCGTCAGGCCGAGCTGCAGCGGGTTCTGCTGCCAGATGCGCCTCCCCGTAAGAGGCAAACACGGTAATTACTTCATAATGATATCAATGCGTTCGATATTCTTGTTTAGTTACTATGAATGAGATTTATATGATACAATTATCTTGCAGGAAACAATCCCCGGAGCGAGAGGCTTGCCCGGTAATTGAGGAACCGGCAGGCGATGAGCCTGCAGCCGAGGTTGTGCCTATTCTAGAGCCCGAACCACAACAAGAGGCCGCAATTGAACAGTATCAAGCGGAACCAGAGCTCGTGGACATGCAGGATCTGGAAGATATGGGTACGCCAGAGGCCGATACTGTTCCTAATTCCCCGAACAGTTCGCCGAGCCGACTGTCAACTGCCCTAAGTTTGGAGTGGGCTTCACGCACTCCTCAGAAGAGGCCACATAATTCACCACCATCATCCGAATAACACACACACACACACACACACACATACACACACACACTTACATGTTGTTTAAAAAAATAAATAAATAAATACTATGTCTTATTATTTTCTACAAGATTTCATCATCTTGGGGCAAGAAGTGGAGGTGGAGACCTCAACAAGGACTTCACACAGAACTTCAACTAGTAAGTCCACCCCGTGGTGTTACCCACATAATTTATGTATATTTGTTCAGATGATATACGTATTTTATTTGTTTCAGATATAACAGACAAACATTTTGAGAAAACTCTTGACAATTGGTTACATGACGATGACAGTGACGGTGACTTTGACTTCAACTTTGACGACAATGACGGTTCTTTTCTGCCGGTCATGCGTAACGCATTAGTTGAACCAGCTTGTGCCACTGACATGACGGAACTTGAGACAGAAGTTTTGCAGGCTGAGGACGAACTAAATGACCGACATTTACGCGAGATAGTGGCTGACGATGACTACTACAATTTTGACTGGAAGAAGGATAGGGAGAAATTTACTGGACAGCGAGAGACTTTCACAGGGTTATCGGGACCGACTTTTGACGTAACTGACAAGACGCCTGTTGACGTTTTTTACAGAATGATTGACTCTAATTTTATTGACTTACTGTGCATCGAAACTAACCGCTATGCAGAGCAGAAGATAGCTCGCTTAAAAGCTGAGAACAAGCTTCTTCCAACTTCGCGTCTGCATAGATGGACGCCGACTGACTCCGACGAAATGATCACGTTTTTAGCAGTGTTAATACTGCAAGGCCTGCACCCGTTACCAGAGGAGGAAAAATATTTTTCGTTTAACGGGTTCGGGACCATGCCGTATTTTTCAAGAATAATTTCATTCAATAGGTTCTCATTGCTAAAATCGATGTATCATTTCGTCGACAACGAGACTATAACCGACAAGACGAAACTTTCAAAAATTCGACCGGTGCTTGACTATCTCAATGACAAATTTTCGACACTTTACATGCCTGCCCAAGAACTTGCCATTGATGAATCTCTGCTGAAGTGGCACGGGCGATTGAGCTTTGCTCAAAAAATTGCCACTAAAGCCGCCCAAGTTGGCGTAAAAACTTATGAACTTTGCGAGTCTCGGACAGGCTATCTATGGAAGTTTTTTGTTTACGTAGGTAAAAACACTCAGACTGCCCCGACCAATAGACCTACTGAGGACGAGACCGTTGACCGACCCGATGACGAGACTGTTGACCGACACCATGACGAGCCTGTTGACGAACCCGATAACGAGACGATTGTAGATAGACCGGATGAAGACACATTAGACCAACCCAATGGCACATCGCATGACCGGCCTGAAAACGACGAGACTGTTGACCGACCAGATCATGACTTTGCACGTCCCACCAACGCTACCGCAAAAATTGTGTTTGACCTAGTAGAGCCACTGCTTGATCGTGGACACACGGTCATAATGGATAATTTTTATAACAGTCCCCTGTTATTGCGTTGCTTGAAAAAGCAGAAAACCGATTGTTATGGCACATTAAGATTAAATCGAGAATTTGTGCCTGACTCGCTCAAGACTCTAACCAAGTCTGACCTACGACAGGGTGAGGTATTGGCAAGCTACACGTCAGACTTGTCTGTGATGGTATGGCGAGATGCAAATTTAGTGAGCATGATCTCGACATACCACCACTTACAAGCTGGGATTCAAAATAAATACAACCGACTGACATATAAACCCAAAATAGTTATTGATTATAATAAGTCCATGGGCGGAGTGGATAGAAAAGATCAATTTCTATCTGCTCAGCCGGTGGAACGGGTTAAAAACAAGGTCTGGTATAAGAAGGTCTTCTGCAGGTTGCTGAACACTGCCGTGTTCAATGCCTATGTGATATTTTCATCACAAAACCCGAAAATATCACATAGACAGTTTCGGACCATTTTGACGGAAGACCTTCTTAAAATACATCGACGCATCGACTTGACCACTGAACCTCGACTTTACGCGAACAGGACTGGACAAGGTCAGTTGACAATACGTAAAAACGACCGACCGCATGTTGACCATGACCACTTCCCTGCGCGGTCTAATCTTAAAAAAGCGCGGTGCTGGATGTGCACACGCCGAAAACGGGATACGAGGACAATTTGGAAATGCATTCAGTGCGATATAAGTTTATGCATTGAGCATTGTTTCAGGGAATACCACAAAAAAAATCTGTAAAAAAAAAAAAAACTAAACTAGCTTCTGCCTGCGACTTCGCCCGCGTGAAATTTTGACCCCCGACCTACCGCGTCGCATCCCATCGCCCGCCTGCACTATTACTTGCTTTTCTCTTAGCGTTCTTTCTGACTTTTTTTCTTTGTGCTCGGCTCCTAAGAGTCGTAGCGTGATGTTACATAATTTCAAATCCGACCGGTATTTCCGGAGATTATCCCTTACATACAAACAAATTTTACCTCTTTATAATGTTAGTATAGATAAATAATAAACCAATATATATAATATACTTATATATATAATAAACATTTATATATATATTTAGATATAATAAAAATGTGTTTGCTAAATAAACTTGCCGAACATGAATATTTGTGTTTCATTAAAATAACCTCGTCGTGTGCGCACGCCATTAGCCGGGCAGCCATCTTGTCACATCTTTACGTCGCCCGAGGCCCGAGGACCTTTTGAGAAGTACTTGACTTTGTTTATTTTTCTTGACAGAAAAGTAAATATTAATATTGAGATATGGGTATCATTTTAAAGGGTATATAGTGTTCTATTATAATAAAAAATAATTGTTAACAGTAACTGTTATACTTTTCTTGTAAAGCTCGAAATAAAAAATAAATACGGTATTTTTTTTAATATTATCAACTTTAATCTTTATTTTCATCCCTTATTATTAATTTGAGTAATTTACTCTTAACCAAATTAAATTCTGGATTCGTTGAGCTTTCCGTGAGTATTTTTTATTTGACTGTAGCTGTAGCAGTTTTTCAGTAGTACGCGTTTTTGTTGAGGGAGTCTCGCGCGGTCATAAAAAAGAAAGTCAAATTTCATGCGCGGACAGGGGGGGCGAGAATCGCCGCGCGGCTTGGACGCTTGAGTGGATATGGATGAATCAGGTTTTCAGCTGAACAATCGTCCTGGAAACGTACTCGCAGGAAAAGGTAGTAAAGCTGTATCCACAACAACGTCAACAGAAAAGGGTGAAACCATTACAATCATAGCATGTTGCAGCGCCGAAGGCACGTTTTTACCACCGGCATGTTTAATGAAAGGCAAGAATAAGAAAAGCGAATTTGAATATGGAATGCCACCTGGATCCCGCGTTTTTATGTCTGATAAATCCGCCTATATAACATCAGCAATATTTTTGGAATGGCTTAACCGAATTATGACCTTATTTTTATTACGTTTTTTTTTGGGCAGAACGGAGAACTTTGGAATCAGAGTTGGGACTTAGGTTAAGGGATGTTGGCATATATAATTTGATATTGTCCAATCCTACATCCAAATTAGCTGTTAAGTTATATTACTTAATTGTTAAATTATTTAAGTTAAGACCCTAGTTATTACCTACTTTATATTTATTTTGTAAATCTACGAGGCTGGCATAAGCGCTCCGCGATTAAAGCCTTTTTCCAAATAAAAGCTTCAAAGAAATAACAAATACTTTTATCAGGGAAAATACACCTGATTCAATTGATCCCCCAGTGGAACGTCGGGCACCTTTATGATCATCAGTCGCAGCAAGAAAGAGGCTAAAAAGAAACGTGAAAATACTGAAAGAAAAAGACCACAAGATTCAGGAATACAAACAAAAATTGGAAAAGTATAAAAAGAGGTTACAGCAGTTGAAAAAAAGTTAGTAATAACAAAGATGAGACACCTAACACAAAACTTACAAGAATGTGTGATACTCCATCAACTCGCAAAGATTTTGTAAAAAAGGCACTTTTTGGAGACGTTTTGAATAAACAATTAAAAGAAAACTATGCAGGTTAGAAAACTTAAAAAGAGAAAGAGATTTTCTTCAGAAATGTAAAAATCTGTCATTATTAACCAAACTACGAACTTGTCTAGCACTAATTTCATCTGAACATAATTATGAAGATATTGCAAGTTTTTTTTTATGAAAATGATGATAATAGTCGATTTGGAAAACGGGAATGCAGGACCAGAAACGGAGTCAAAAAACAAAAAGATATTTATTGGATACAATATTCAATTTATACAAGAAATTTAAGAGTAATAAGACGGGTCTAATCAGTTACCAGACATTGTGTCGTAAAAAAAAATGGATAGCTGAAAAATAAGAATACCAGGATCCCAAGTTGAAAAAAGTACGATCTATAACAAAACATGTAAAAATAAGTTTAACGGTTCGTCCGCGTGAACTGATACAAGAACTACAAAAAGAATTGGATGCGTATTATAACCACGAAAGAAACATTTCATCAGTATAAAGGAATTAAAAGAAAATCTTGGTGATAACGAAGCAGCAATTCTTATGACTTTTTCAGAGATTTACTGTACCAAGTACAGAGAAGAGATACAGGCATATCATTTTGGAGGATCTAGACTTCAGCTGAGTCTTCACAATGTTGTATTTTACACAAAAGACTCTACAAAATCCTATTGCACGGTTTCCCAAAACACAACGCACTCACCAGCTGCTATATGGGAACACTTAAAACCGATTTTCAAAACTTTACCCACGCATATTACTGGCATTCATTTTGTGAGCGACGGACCAGTAACACAGTACCTAAACAAAACGATGTTTCATATTTTAGCTTCAAGGCTTTATGTAGAGGTACCAAATATAAAGACGTTTTCCTGGAACGTTTCGCAGCACTCTCTGAAACGTTCCAGGAAAACGTCATGGCAAGAGTGCCGCAGATGGTGTTGGCGCTACGTGCAAAAAAGAACTGCAGATACCATCGTTGCTACAGGAGGTGACGATTTGTGCCTCGGTCGTCCCACAGAGTCTCGTCCCACATAAAAAATTCCCCACTTGTCCCAATTTGTATGCCTCGCTCGTCCCAAAACTTAATTTTCAATATTTTATTCCCCGCTCGTCCCAATTCGTATGCCTGGCTCGTCCCACATTTTTTTCATATGAGTTAAATTTGATTTAATTGTACAGTCAGCCTAAAAACCTGACTGACCAGAAAGATAAATAACCTCATGTTGCGGAAAATTTGATGAACTAATTCAATCCGAGACTCCACTATAATATAAATTATAAAATTACAAGTTACGCCACCATGACAGTTTTTTTCTGATCAAACTTTAGGTTTAGATTGAAGGCATTAATAAAGTACACATAGCCGACCCTAAGTACAAACCCTGTGCACCCCACTGCTTAGACCACTACTATTATTATTAACCTAGAACAAGTTTTTGAATGTTTATAGCTTCGGTATTTTTGTGCGACCGGATTAGAGCTTGCTCTCTCGCTCTGCTTTCTTTGTATTAATCAATTGACCAATGACGTGGCTTTGCGTTATCAGCGCAATCGGAGCAAATGCGGTTACAAAGTGCATCTGCTAATTTTAAATATGAGGTGTTTACATTAAGCGTGGTGTATTCATAGAGTGAGGTTCAATATTTGTGAAGTTTTAAAGGGTAAGTAATAATTATAATTTTGTCGATTTTTTCATATTTTGTGAAGTCATGATAAATGATTTGACTTATATCACTATTGTTGTAATTATTTACTTTTATATTAGTTGCTGTCTAAGGATTATGGTCTTTTATTATATATGCATACTTAACTCTGTGCCTCCTGTGAAAAAGAGTACATCGCTACTTTTTAGGAGACGCAAATAAAATTTTGAAAAATATATTTTTTCCTGTTTCCTAGGTCCTGTCATGGAGTTCTTTATCTATGGCCCTGTTTCACGAAATCGTCTAGTATTTTTTTTTTTAAATGAGTAACCCTTTTTCACATTAACTAGAAATTTGAACAAATAATAATTTGATTTGAGCCCTAATTCACATTAATTTTGTTTACCCATTTTAACAAACTTCAAAAAAAGAGGATGTTCTCGGTTATACTGTATTTTTTAGGTTAACCAATTTTGATAAATCTCTTCTTTTATGTAAAAGCTGGTGCTTCCCATATGGTCGCATTTTAATTTAGTTAACCTCCTTCATATAAAATGAGGATGTTCTCAACTACAAAGTGTTTTCTGGGTGAATCAGTTTTGATGACTCTTTTGATTCGAAAGCTGGTGCTTCCCGTGTAGTCTCATTTCAATTTGGCTCAGTTCTGACAATAGCATGTATGATAAAACCATATTCAACACGTTGAAGTCGGTTTTCAGCTATGATTTTTAATCATTATAGCTATTCACGATTCGTATCTACGAAACGAAACTATTGTACATAGTTTCGTTCGGAATACCTTTCTTAGACAGATGAAAGCTAATTTTTTGCTCTCTTATATTCATTTAAAAACGAAAAGGGTATATTGGACTTGGTACCCCTTTTTACAGGAGGCACAGAACTAATTCACGTTGTATTTGCAGGTGATCAGATATAGAGCCGTGGCTTCTTCATCCTGAAACATGGAGCCAGTGGCTTCATCATCCCGAGCTGATCTTCAGACTGGCTGCAGTCTGGCTTCTACATCCCAAGAGATAACCTTTATTGAATCACAAAGAGGTGTGCCTATTATTTTGCATGCCGGTTACGAATATACGAAAAAGCGAGAGAACAAAAATAGCTCAATCGTCTGGAGATGTGTGAACAGAAGGTGTCATGGAGGAATGGTGACTTCAAATAATAATGTGACGAAAATTCTTCGTCATGACATTTGTACGCCCAGCATAGCAAGAAATGACATCAAAGAAGAAATACATCGCTGCAAGCAAGAAGCAAAATCTTCTGAAGGAAAATCGATTCCTTCTGTCTTCAATTCAAGCATAAAAAAATTATTGGACAAAGGTACTGACAAGATAGAAAAATTACCTGAATTATCGAATGTTAAGAACAGCTTGTATAGTGCTCGAAACAAAGCCCAGCAAATAAAGAAAGCTACATTTAAAACGCCGTTTGAAGTAAAAATTCCAGTAAGTTACATGAGTTTTGTTTTATTTGATTATGAGTACAGAAAAACAAGGATATTAGCTTTCGCTGATGTAAATAGTAAAGGACTTCATCAACACGTGAAACATTACCTTGCAGATGGTACATTTAAGTGTGTAGTGAAACCATTCAGACAATTATATGTGATTTACGGTGACCTTGGCAGCACAAGTGAGAAAATTCACGTCGTGCCCTTAATATACATCTTATTAATGGACAAAAAAGAGTTCACATATGAGACTGCGTTTGCTCTTATCAAATCGCAAATTCCAGAATGGCATCCGATTTCATTCAGAACAGATTATGAGAAAGCAGCCATGAACGCAATCCGTAACATCTTTCCGGATGTAATATGCAAAGGCTGTTACTTCCATTTTAGTCAAGCACTTTGGAAGAGAGCAAAGGCGTTAAAGTTAAATAAAAAGAGAATGTTCAAAAAGCATATAGCTCTATGCACAGCGTTAGCTTTGCTACCACCTGAACTTAAATGCGATGGATGGCTATATATAATGGAGGATTGTCCGAAAACTCTCAATATTGAGAAATTCAATGACTATTTTGTATCGGCATGGCTTGACAACGAATATTATCGAGGCAAATGGGATTTTTGGGGGGATATCTACAGAACAAATAACCCAGTGGAAGGCAGTAACGCTAAATTAAACAGAACATATTCGGGAAAGCTGAACATCATTAGCTTTTTGAATGTGATCAAAAACGACGCTGTTCTTTCTTTAGCTCGCCAAGGTAAACCTCGGCGTGCTGATGATATAGCTCATGACAAATATATATTTGATTCTGTAACGGCAATGTTGAATGGCACTATATCACTGGGCCATTGCCTGGAAAAAATCAGCCCTTTTGTTTATTAATGATATTAATGTGTCTATATTAATGATAAGTTTAAAAATTTTGATTTTTTGGAGATTTAATTGTTAAAATACTACTTTCTCATAAATAGTAGGTTGATTAAAATACTGTGATTGTAATTTGATTGTGATATTAGTTACGTAATAAAGATTTTTAAATATAAATATTTCAATTTATGTTGAAATACCACATTAACATAAATAACATAACGTGGTACTTCTATAAGGTACATATAGGTAAATACAAATGTGTATACGGTCTATAATTATTTGACTGTTACTTATATACAAATGTTGATTTTTTGGAAATTTAATTGTTAAAATACCACTTTTTCATAAATAGGAGGTTAATTAAAATACTGTGATTGTGATTTGATTGTGATATTAGTCACGTAATAAAGGTTTTTTTTAAATAAGTAGTTCTAATTATGTTGAAGTATCTCAGATAAATATTACATGTGTAATACATATATATATCTTAACGTGGTACTTCTATAAGATAGATACAAATGTGTATATTGATAGGTGTAACTAATAGTACTGTGATTTGGATTTGATTGTGATACTAAATAATAAAGATTTTCCTAAATTGCAATAGATCTTTTAATTATTAAAATTAAAAACATGCATCGCGGATGCATACCTAGAACTGGAAGTATTTAATATCTTTATGTTATTAGAAAAAACTATTATTTCAATTTATTGGAAGATATAGTACAATATTTTTTGTCAACTGTACTTTGAATTTGCCAGGAATGTGGGACGAGTGGTGACTTTAAAACTCAAGTGGGACGAACGAGGAATTCTTTGGAATGTGGGACAAGATAGTGGGACGACAGAGGCACAAATCGAGGTGACATTGATAGTTTGGATTCATTTATAGATTTAGTGAAAAAAAGATGTCCTGCTATTACAATCTTAGCAAATGACGCTGATGCAATAAAAAATATGACGAACGATATTCAGAAAAACGTCAAGAATTTGAAAAAACTTTTCAAATTCTTGACGACTTTCTGAATATCGTTCGTCATATTTTTTGGTAGGTACTCTTAAAATACATCAAATTAAGCATAAAATATCAAGACGTCCTTCGGGATTACCGCAAGGCACTAAAAATCTTATAATGAAAAGTTTAAGCTGTTCTTGTGAAGAAGAATGCCAACATTTTAACCTAGCGGTATGAACTACCAAGTGAAAAAACTGCGCGTCGAGGACGTCTACACAGACTCCGAAGACGAAACCAGGCTAGCACATATCTCACTGGATAGTAACATTAGTACAGAAACCAAAATTTCACTACCGTGTGACAATTTTAATACTAATTTTGAGAATATTGCAGGGCCTAGTACAAGCAGCCAACAGCAATACAACAATGGTGATTACGATTTAGTCAGATTCAACGTGAGAAACACGGAATAACATTATGAAAACTTGTGATGATAAAGGCCACAAGTTCAGAATGGATGAAGATGATATTTCTGATGTCAGTTTTGACCAAATACTGGAAAGTTACCACAACCAGATCTTACTCTCATAAAGTAAAACAACAACTAATTTGGAAACTTTCATTAGTTAAAATTATACTTTCACCAATGTCACTTTACTATTTTAATTCCTATTTTTAATGTAAGACCAACATGACACAATGTGTGTTAATGTTAAGATCGCTTTGAGCGATAGGACCGTAAAGTTTCTACATTTAAATGTGTATTTTTATGGTGTCCATAACATATAGCATTCCAGTTAGTAGAGAAGATTATTTTATTATTTCCCAATATCCGTTTCTGTTTTTGAGAAATAATTTAATTTAAAGATTTATTCCTGAAGTGCAATGTTAAGGCTGATTTTGTATAAGACGTTGTGAAATGAATGCTAATTACTTTAAAAGTACAAATGTTCCAAAATAATTATGTTTTAACTACTTAGAATGTTGATTGTGACAATTAGTTAGCAGAGGTTCTATTTCCTTGTTATTATTTAATTTTTAATCAATATAAAGACTGACTTTAGTACAATTTGTATCTTAAAAATACTATTATTCTAAGATGATTTTACCAAGTTGAACACAAATGTTAAGAACATTTGTTAATGTAAATAACATAAGGTAAAGTAATAAATAATAAGTGAAATTTCTTTCCATATTCTTGATTTATTTCAAAAATAAGTAATTTAAATAATATGTTAGTAGAACTAGAAACAAAATTTGATTACTTTCTGTCACGATTTTGGATAAAATCGTCTATAACTCAAAAACCAGGACGAAAATATGTGGGCTTTTCAAAGATAGAGATATATTTAATTAAATATTGTCCTTCATTTTTGCTATTTAGCAAAGAAACACCCGTATATTGTGTGCTTAGTCTGTGCTAAATAAATGTATTTTCTTTCTTTCTTCTTTCTTTTAAATAGAAAATAATTGACGGTATGTCGATTTTTTTATGGAAATATCAAAATAACTGTAAACATAATAGCATACCAACTTGTAAATACCAACAATCTAGTGCTTGGCTAAAAAAAATGTTTACTTTTGTTTGTATTTAACGAAATAATCACGATAAACCGCTATAAATGCGCCGTTGCCAGCCCGCGTGGGATGACGCTCTTAATGCGTTTTTGTAAAAAAAATATGATTAGAGCAAACGATATAATTGTTTCTTTTCATCCAATTGTTAGCTCCAACTAAGCTTACAGGAACTTACTACACTTTGGCACAAGCCCAGTAGCTTTATTGACCTCATTTTTCTGTCTGACTTACCACTTGATAATTATTGGGGGCGAAGTATTATTTGAAATAAACTTGAGTTTTATAGATATTTTCTAACAACGACGCCGACTAACAATAAATGCAATATTTCCTTCGGTGAATTTGTTTTCTCAGAATCGATTTTTGTTGATCAACAATAACTAATGCAAAACAAGGACTGTAACTCGACAAAACAAGCTTATCCAGATTGGTGAGGCTTATAGTATGAGGCAGGTGACAATTCTGCTTTGGTGTTTGTACACCAAGCCATATCCCTGCCAGGTTACACGCACAGTACCGCTTTCTTCACGTCACCCCTGCGGTCTGTTGCCACCAGAATTGTTTCTGTCTCCACCATAATTTCCAACAACGACGAATACCAACAATAAATGCAAAATTTCCATCTGCGATTTTTTAAAATCAAGAATTGATTTTTGTTGATCAACAATAAATAATGCAAAATAAGGACTGTAACTCGACAAAACGAGCTTATCCAGATTGGTGAGGCTTATAGTATGAGGCAGGTGACAATTCTGCTTTGGTGTTTGTACACCAAGCCGTATCCCTGCCAGGTTACACGCACAGTACCGCTTTCTTCACATCACCCTGGCGGTCTGTCCCCGCCAGAATTGTTTCTGTCTCTGCCATAATTTCCAACAACAATGATGACTAACAATACATGCAATATTTCCTTCTGTGAATTTGTACAGACTGCACTGATTCTCTTTATTTTTCATTTAAGTTACCTGCTGAATGACAGCTTGAAATTCTGTTATTTCTTTTCTTAGCCGGTAGAAGATTCAATATAAGTAAATATATCTGAGTGTCTCTGAACGACAAACGATTTACTCGACAAAACGAAGTTATCGGTGAGGTTTGTAGTATGAGGCAGGTGACAATTCTACTTTGGTGTTTGTACACGAATCCGTAGCCCTGCCAGGTAGCACAACCACTACCGTTTTCTTCGCGCCACCCCGGCGGTCTGTCTCCGCCAGGTGAGACCTCCGGTTCCCCGGAGGAGGCCCAGCGGGAGACGACCAGCGACAAAGGTGGCGACATGGGTAAAAGCGCTCCCTAATGAGGGTTTGACTTTCACTTTAACAATGATATTCATCGGAAAGAGATATAAAACGAACCTATTCTTTTAATCACAACGATTAATTTACTCCTCAACCTTACTACAGATTACTAATATGTAGCAAGCTAGACGGCGTCGTCTCATCGTCTGCACAGAACACATATACTCCTAACGGAGATCGTCTATCTGTGTCAGTGTTGCCATTGCCAACCGAACTCCAAAAGTTTAAAATACCGGATTTCCTCGTCGAAATAATCTTTCACGACAAAATTATTAAACAGTCGGATACATGATTCAAAAAATTGCCCCCGTGAAACGCTTTTTTTTCATTCTCTTTCATATAATAGGGACCCATCATCTTGCGATACGAGGCTGTGGTAAATATGTCTGGGTTAGGGATGTTAGAAGATAAAAAATCGATGTTTTAATATCGATATTGCATTGTATAATACATCGTAACATCAATTTCACGGACACATAATCGAATAATCAAAAATAAATGAGTAGTAAATAGTTATCGAAATTTCGAAATCGAAAATCTTTGAACATTTGAATATCTTATAATATCAAAATCAAAATCAAAATATTTTATTTCACATAAGCCTGCATGGGCACTTATGTAACGTCAGAAGCTAGGTGCACGGTTCCAATTTGTCGTTTCCTATGGAGAAGAGCCGGCAAGAAACTCCACGGTTACTCTTTTAAAAATAATTGGCTTTTACAATGTTTTCAAATTACAGTGATAATAGGTATGGGAGGACAGTGCAGGCCAGTATCGATACTTCGAATCGATATTATCGCAACTCGGAAAGTAGCCTTGCGATATATCGATTTGAGCGTGCTCACACGTCCGCACCCTTATTGCGTAACACGCTATGAATCATAATCGGTTACATTTTGACAGTTCAACAATATTCATTGCGTTATTTCCGTTGTTGACCAGACTTATTTTTCGAACATTTGAAGCAATGGTTTAGCCATCTGTTTCAAAACGAAACAGATTAAGATTAATCGTGAGTTACGCAATAAGGGCGCGATAATGATGTCCCGTGAATCGTCATAGATGACGGCCACTTCCCGAATTAGAAAAATAGCGCTGTGAGCACTCACATCAATCATTTGCTTCCTTTAAACAAAACACATCCTACTAATATTATAAACGCGAAAGTTTGTAAGTACGGATGGATGGATGGATGTTTGTTACTCTTTCACACAAAAACTCCTGAATGGAATTGGACGAAATTTGACCCACAGATAGATTATAACCTAGATGCAGAATGCATGATGCACACTTAAACACTGCTTTGAAATCGTAATAAAATAATCAATAGAATTAGCACATAAATGTACTGCTTGCTCATCCCTAGCATCAGGTGGAATGACACTGACAACTCACTCCACGCTCACTTCACCCGGTGAGATGGTTACAGAATAGCATAGCTGATCTCATGTGTGCTTCAAACTCTACACGCCCTAACTCTACAAGGCATAACTTTATAAACTCTACACCTTAGTCAAAATATGTGGCTTGGCCGTTTCGTTATTACAAGAACTGTTGTAAACCAGAAAAGTAATGAACAGTGGATACATTTTTCACGTTACGTCCATGTGAATGTAGCGAAATGTTAGCTAAAGGTAAGATACGACTCACAACAAAACAGCACAACCATCATTTTTGACAGCGCTCAATGGTCGGCGTTACCGCAAGATGGCGCATGTCATGATTTCATCTATGACGATTCCCGGGACATCGTTATCGAATTCGGAACGGGTGAGAGCACGCTCAAATCGATATTATTGCAACTCGGAACGGAGCCACCCCTAACACCGTGAGCGCTGTCAAAAATGACAGTTGTAGTTTTGTTTTGAGTTTGAGTCATAGGCTTGTACTGGGCAATGTAGGACAGGTACCCGGGGCAGAAATATGACATTGCCAACATTAAAAATATTGTGAAGGACCCAAAAAATTAGGTCCCTAATAATACTTTATTTTTAAGTTGTAACACGGCTGCATTGTGTTTGTCGCGTTTTTTTTCCTTTCTAAATAGTAGTTTTTAGACAGAAAATTTGCCAACGAAATATAAATATTTATTAGATAGTAAAAAAGTGAGTGACTGTTTGAAGTAATGCAAATTTTTTGTTAGTCCAAATTACGTAATATCATAGTAATATTGTCCTAAATTTAATGAAACTGAAAATATAGTAGTTATTTTTGATAATTCATAGTGGCAACTCAATGTCATGTCAGTCAGACGATAAATGTCCTTGAAATTGTGGTTTGTTATTGTTTTATTATTACATTCTTAGTAAAATCTAATCTACCATGTATCTTCAGGACTCGTTATATATGTATAATAAACCTACTTAAGTACTGTACGTATCGTAAATAACTGAATAACTTCGTCACTATTTCTACTGATCTGTGTGTTGTGAAGTGCTGTGTACGCCTGTAAGTGAGAAATCCACCATAACTCAATGCATATGTTATTTTTATTATCTTAATGTTTCTAGTGAATAAGTCGTTGGTGTACCTTTTAATTAATATTAGTACCTTATAAATAAATAAAATCTACTGTCGATTCTGTTTGAGTACATTTTGAAAATTGGGTTTTGTCAACTTTTGTCTAACCTTGTTGTATGATCTATGTAAATGTAGTTAAAACAAACTTATGGTTTAGTCTATACTCTTAGGGTACTGCAAACAGATGGTAATTAAACTTTTTGAATGTATTAATATGAACACAATATTAATAAATTGTAATGAAACTGTTGAAATAAATATGAAATTATTTATTTACACACTATTGTTTTATTTTGCCATATCCACTCTGTAGGTTTTTTGGTAGGTACATTCTCTTGTAAGAAACTCACATTTGAGTTTTCTTACAAGAGAATGGACCTACCAAAAACCATGTTCAATAGGCTGGGGATGCTAAGCAAACGTTTGAATTTACCGCCATACGAGGTTTTTTCCTAGGGGCGAATATAGATGGCGCTCACAAAATCGTTCTACTAAATATTGTATGGAGTTGGCATTCTTCTCCGTTAGGAGTATATGTGTTCTGTGGTGATCAGAGCTAAGTTGATAAATGCTCTGTGCTGTGGCTAAATTAGATTTGGTAGAAATAGTGTTTTTCCAGAGTTTTTGTGTTTTAATCGACGTTATTGAATGATAGCTAGGTAGCTATAAATAAAGGAAATATAGGTTTATTTCATAGAAATATTCCACTTTATAGGTAAAATCATAAGTTCATAACATTTTCTCGAAGAGGGAACTAATCGGCATTTTTTTGGGATAGCCTATTTTGCATAATGAATATTAGTCAAAACTACACAAAAATGAACTATATTTTCATTTTCTATTACTATAAAGACTTACTCCTTTTTAGAAAAAGAAACTACGATATCATTATCTAAATAACGGGAATGGTCAAAGGTTAACGAACGTTTTGGCAAATAGGTAATTGAAATATAAATAATATCGTATGAAATTCACCTGGAATGATAGTGCTTTTATAAGTTTTAGAATTTTACAAACCATATAGATACACTCAATCATCACATTCATCACTGTAATCTATTCTATTCTATTTTTATAGGTCAATTCTTTGTAAAACAATTGTTTTGACAATAATCAAAATTTATGACATCTTTGATCAACGGTTTGTTTACGTAACATTTTGTTAATTGATTCAAATATGAACTAAAACAATGTAATAACTACTTATAAAATAAATGAATATTCATTCACATAAACGTATAAGTAATAGCGTAGTAACATTTGTTTTATTGAAACTACTCAATATAACTCCCAGTAGCCGAAATTCGACCACGAGTTTTTAATTTATTTCTAATTGTATAAAAATATTTGCTCTCTTCACTCCTCCATATAAACTTAAACTTTTTGCGTCACATATTAATACAGGAAAAGTTTTTAACCAGTGCGCAAACTGTAACCATGAATTCAGCATATCATTCTAGACCTCCCAACGAATTCATGGTTAGAGTTTGCCCACTGCATATAAACTTATCCTGTATATTGATACATAGATTCTGCTATTCGCAGCGTTGACAAATCCAAGATCATAAAAATCGGTCCAACCATTCATGAGTTATAAATAGTGTGTGTGTGTGTATTTATTTTATTTTATTTCGGAAACTTAAAGCTAACATAAACAATGTTATTAAACAATATGAAGCTAAAGGCCATTTACAAGTTTCAAGTTTATATAGGTAGATAGATATAGATAGGTATAGTCTGTGCTGAATAAAAGTATTTTCTCTCCTATCTTTTTTCCTCTTCCACCAGACTGCAACTGCCAGTTAGCGGTTACTCTTGGAGGTCTAGGAGCCTGCAACACTCGCTCCAGACAATGTACCTGTAAGGTGAACGTGAAGACTGACAGTGTGACCAGTGCCAGATGGAATCTATAAGTGTGATACTGAACAACGAACAATGTGTTTGGATGTACTGGTAAGTGTGATGTGAAGTTATTAGTTAGTAGTTATAACAATGACCTAGAAGTATTTTGGAGGCCTTTGCTCAGCAATAAGACAGTGTAGACTAACTACAAAAATAATAAATAGTTGGAAGTGGTCTCTGTGATTGTAATTGGTGGCTGCCACATTTGGGTGGCACGCAGCACCAGAAGCATCAGAAATGCATTGCCATCCCAGATACCAAGCTAAGATATCATAATACACCAGCACCTGTTGGGAAGGCATTGTAGCTTGAGATAATAACGAGTTGACCTTCCACTTTAACCAGTGGTTGTTGAGGTTGGTCAGTGGATGTGTGACCATCCATAACATACCTAGATCTGCAGTGCCTCAGAAAGCATGTTAAGCCATTGGTCCTGGCTGTCATTTGTAGATCTTTGACAGTTGTTAGGCTCAGTCAAAATCCTGAAACTTTGACAACCAGTCTCCCTAAGGGTATTGTGATGCCCAATGACTAGGTTGTGAAAGTCAGATTGGCAGTTGCTCCATGTGAAATACTGATATTCAGCTATTTATTTGCTTCAAACTAGAACAGGACTAAGTAAAGTTGAAGAAGCATTTAAATAGTAAAATACGGAATGAGAATATATAGACGGATAAATAAAGGAGCTAAAAGCACAATGGAATGCTGAAGAAATTGCATATTTATTCCCACAAACATAACATTTGCCGGTAACCTTTAATCCTTTGTTGTGTAAGGATTGTCTCATTTGGTTAGAATTTTTATAATAAATCTGTCGAAATAGTTCTCGGAAGGCCAAGATAAAATAAAAGGGCTATAAAATGAAACAAGCGTGAATTGACCATGATTTCTCAAGTGTGTTCCAACTTTTTTGAACAACACTATTGGTCTGTAGTCCGTGTTCAAACGTCCGTGCATTACATTTTAATGTTTAATTTAAATTTATTTATTTATTTCAGACATAAAATTAGTCCATAGTTTCAAAACTTAAGTATACACATTCAATCATAAAGTATTTTTTAACTATAGAACAGATAAAAATAAAAATAAATTTTGATTAACTACATTTAAAATATTCACCAAAAAAAAAATTATAATAGAAATTGTAAAAAACTTATAAAAATGTCAGAATTATATAAAAATAAAATGTATAGTATAAAATTGTCAAATTAATTAAAAACAAATAAGGATAAAGAAAATTAAATTTAAAATTTAAATGCATTCAATGTAATGCACGGACGTCTGAGGAAAATGATCTGATAGTTACCTGGGACTCTGTAGGCGAAATACCGCTTAGGTACCTAAAATTCATTACGTGACCTTGTACATACCTTCAAAATATAATAATATTATTGGACATTTGGTGATGGGAACGTAAATATCCTTTGGACAGTTAAAGTGTTAAGATTAGACTTACTTGAACTCAGTCCTCCGGCTCCCTGATAAACTTTATTGTTTTAATATCTGTCAATGTCCATCAGAATGACCATAATGCCTTGGAAGTTAGGCCGGCCTTTGGTGTGGGATGCAACATGTGTCGACACCCTTACGCCATCCCATCTTCCTAGTACGGTGGGTTGTGCTGGGGCGACTGCTGCAGGTGCGGAAAACCTCAGACGGCGCAAAATTCCAATCTTATTGGAACCTATATGTTCGAGCCGTTTGGGGTTGAAATCTAGGGCCATGGGGTCCGAGTGCCCACTGAGTTTTCCCAGACATTTCCAAGCGGTTGGTTGACTCTTCACGTGACCAAAGGGCTGGCCTATTTTTCGGCCAAAGAATCAGTATTGCCATACAACGTGGCAATGCTGCCAGCCTTTTGGGCACTCTTCCCATTGACAACGATGCGGACGTATTATTTGATGCGCTATGATTATTTTCTTTTTTATAAAATAAAATTAATTAATACTTCTAATAAAAACGAAGAAACTCTATAACAAACAATTGTCAATCAAATCAAATCAAAATATTTTATTTCACATAAACCTGCATGGGCACTTATAAAACCTCAGAAGCTAGGTGCAAGGTTCCAATTTGTCGCTTCCTATGGAGAATGGAGAAGAGCTGGCAAGAAACTCCACGGTTACTCTTAATCAGGTATTTGTGTTTAAGAATCATCACATCATGAAATTGATGGTGGAAACCATGCCTTGCCTAAACAATTAGAAGTTAGAAATAAAAAAGATGACGCAAGCCACAAAATATCATAAAGTAAAACTTTTTAACAAAAAATTTTACTTACGAAAAAGCAACAAATAAATAAATTAACCCAATTTAGCACTGGACTAAGTTGTCAGTTTTGTTTTTTCGATAACACCTAGGTTCTTATTTCAAAAAGAGGCTCGATGGTTTATCCATATGGTAGGTATACCATACCTAAAAAAAACCTTGTGTTGTAATAAGGGGGTTTAAGTCTTGAGTATTGAGCTTATTTACAAAAACTATCAAATTTTGTATAAACAAATTTAAAGTCGGCGTCAAACAACAAACTGTTTAAATGGAATCGAATATGTAAGTTTTATAATAAGTATGTGCAAAATCCTGTTGATCCCCACGTATTTAAGTTGACTATATCTCATCACTGGCTCACTAGCACCAAGCCCGTCTTGCAGGGCCACTTCCGTAGACGTATTCTCTGTCTACGGCCACTTCACTTGTAACCTTTTACCGTCATTCGTGGACAACTGGACATTGACAGAAGACATTAGTGACAGCAGCTACCTCACTATTTGTGAGAATGAGATAGTGTGTATTTAAACATCTATATATATATACACTACAGTATGTATTATTTTCTGTTTTAGAACGAAGTCACAAACAGAGCGATGATGATACCCAGGTCGTCGCTGTACCGCATGGTGCTGATCTACGCGAACCCTCTGCTAGAGCCCGTGACCGCGGCATCTTCGTCACACCAGTCAGCATCCTCGATATACAGCACATGTAAGTCAACTGCATTCTGTACTCAAATCTACATGATACTTATCTTACATTCATTCACTCACTGTCAGGCAATGCACAGCCTAAACCGCTGGGCCTAGAAGTATGAAATAGTAGCTAGTGAGCTACGCCCGCGGGTATGTCTGAAATTATATCACGACAACGTGGTACCGTGATGAATAGTATCGCATCATCCAAATCCATTCAGCTGTGAAAACATGAAAAGGTATTTAAAAAGGATTATTTGTTTTTATTATGTAGATAATATATGCAAATAATCTTTTTTAATTCTAATAATAATACTATCATGATTAATTTGAAATACTCTATCGTCGCCATTGACTAGGTACATATAAGTTTGACTGATTGACTGACCTGACTGGCTAAATAAAAAAAATATACCTTTATCTTCCATACAAACTTTCACCCGCTATCCACCCCGGAAAGTGGGTGAAAGTTTGTATGGAAGTTGGTCATCTTTGCCGATGGTAATATTCCCACCTCGCACAAAACTGAGCGTACTCAAAGTGAGCTAAAACGTGGCACGAAACGATACTACACAAAATGTTGCTTTAACAGGATTCCTTGATTTACTGTAAATATCTTGGAGATATACAGAAGGCATATGGGCGTAAAGTTGATCTGTCATATTAATTACAACCAGAATACTTAATAGTTATCAGAAAAATTACAATGGCTACTTTTGTATGAACTCCACCCCTAACAAACATTATGCAGTACAATCCATACATCTATAGTGCTTGTTGTACCGACTTTAGCAATCCTTTCACAAACAAAATGATTGAATTCAACTGTCCGGGTGTATCTAATAAGGTGGTTATGATTTAGGGTTTGCACGAACTTTCTTTCACAGCTATCTCCCGAACGTCAACTATCAGAAAGGCCAGGTACCTAACAGCTAAATGCTAATCTTCCAGGTTCAATGTGGCCCTCCGCCTGACGAGTCACCCTCAGCTGGTAACAGAGGCTGGAGACAAGGGTGTGGTCACCTTCGTGATGAAGGGAAACTAGATGATCGCCATCAACTATAAGGAAGTCATGATTGTGAGTTACTTCAACCAATGGGACGATTATCCTTGCATGCACCATGTAAGTGCACCCAAGGACAATCAGAAAATTCAGTCATTGTTTTATGATAAAAACATAAAAAAAAACAACCGACTTCCAGAAAAACACTACAAAGTGAAAACTACAAGTGTAACTTAATTTCGGAAGTCGGTGACTTTGGATATGTATTTAAATTTTTTGGAACCGCTTTCCGAAATTAAAGTTATTTTTCACTTTGTAGTGTTTTTCCGGAAGTCGGTTGTTTTTTTTTTAGTTTTTATTTTACACTTTTTGGCTATAGCATCTACCCCACGCCAATTCGAAATTTCATCACCCTTGGTCAAAACAATGCATATTTATGCGATAGCAGCAATCGCGGTTGATTTGCTGTATTTTTTTGGAGAGTTCCGTTGTTTGTCTCCGAAACGCATCATCAGATCTTTATGAAATTAGAATGGGACCATTTCGGAATAATCCCCTTTCGAACAAAAAAAATGTTTTGCAAATCCGTCTAGATATGACGGAGTTATAAAAACAAAAACATGTCGAATTGATAACCTCCTTCTTTTTGAAGTCAGTAAAAAAATACTTAACTGCTCCTTTTTGAAATCGGTTACTAAAATAGGTAGTTATAAAAAATATATAATATAATTATAAACATGTCGAATTGATAACCTCCTTCTTTTTGAAGTTGGTTATAAATAATCCACATTCCACGCAGAGGTCGACCACACAAGAAAACATGTTGCAAAACTATTATCGTAGTTTGTTTTTTGCTCGCAAAACTTTTCCTTTTCGTTAATACACATGATTGGCTAAAAAATTAATAGATAAACTTTATACATTAGATCTGAACCTAGTTTTACTTAGGCATGCCACGATTGCGGCGGTAAGACCCCTCTTTTGAGGAGTGGATTGAGAGGTGCTACGGCGTCCTTACCTTCCGCCTGACGCAGGTCCTCACCGGACACGGTTGTCGGTCGGGAGGTTCCTGTTTCGGATAAGGCGGGAGGAAACGCCCGGGTGTTTCCACTGCGTAGATCGCCCTGAGGACACGGTGGAGGTCTGCCCGGCTTGAGCGGAGCACCGCCGTGTCCTTGTGGAGGCGATCGGCGGCGGCGATCTCTCGCGTCCGGTCCTGGTCCATGCCATGGTACGGAGCGAGAGTGCAAGGGTGGCCGTCACCTTCTCTGCGAAGCAGTATATGCGCCCTCACGGCCCTAGCCTCCGCAGGAGATGCCCTGGGCGTCGGGAATCCCAGGCTGATTCCCGGCCACCGTAGGCGCGGACTTGCGGACGGCGAGTAATGGGTATTTCGCTGTCTGTTAAAGATTAAGCCCGGTCGACGGCGCGTTGTGTTCCACGCGCGCCTCAAAGAAATGTCAGCACCAACTGATGGGATCCGCACGGGCCGATGCCTGCCAGGGGTGCAGGTTGCTCGAAAGAGATACCGTGGCCCCTGGCACACAGGCAACTGAGGGAACACGGGTGGGTTTTAGTCAGTAAAAGTCCGACACGCCCTCCTGCTCCACCCAGAGCGGGAGAAGTTATTTGATGATATCCCACTCTCAAAAAAAAAACATAGTATTACTACTTACTGTCTGGTTACATAATTAACAACGCTGAATAGTTATTTTTTTTATTCAAATTTAAATAGAGAACACTCTGTGGCTCTGTGATTCTAAGTCACTATTCGTATAATTTTGGCGCCAATTAGTGTTATTAAAGGTGATTGCTTCATATGAAAACAATGGGGAAAAATAAAATTTGTGATAAATCTACAAGAGAATTAATAATAAAACACCGCGAGAAGAGTTGGTTGTATAAAAGGATAGCCGACCATTTGGATTGCTCAAAAACGATGGTTTTCCATGCTGTGAAGCATTTTGCCTCGTATCAAACTACTGCAAATGTTCCGCGTGTACCTAAACAGAGAAAGTCATCTCGTAGAGATGATCGAAATATCGTTCGTTTGGCAAAACAAATTCCTTTTAAAGGGACTAATGAGCTGAGAAAAGAATATTTTGCTGAAAACAACCCTTCATCAATCTCTGCACGCACTTTTCGAACGCGTTTGATAGAAGAAAACTTTCACAGAAGGATAGCAAGGAAAGTGTCCATGTTGAAAACCCCGGCTTGCATTTGCAAGAAGGTAAGAAAACTGGACAGTTAGGCGCGGCGCCCACTATCGGTGGGCATCGGTGCGGCTCGGGACAGGTCGGGCGCCTTACGGCGGCTTCGGGCGCCTGAGGGCTGCTTCGGGCGCCTGAGAGCTGCCTCGGCAGTCGTAAGCATACCTTACGACGCCGAGGCTGGTTTCGGGTAGCTTCGGCAAAACTAAGAACAGTTCGGGTGGCAGACACGTCGCAGAGCAGTCGTAACGTTATGTGAAAACAGTAGCGCGTGTGTATTTATAATGGTGGATTGGGACTTAGTTCTTATTGTTCTCGTTTAATCATCTCCCTGCTTATGTGGTTCCATTCCGGACGTTTCGCTATTTTCAGAGTTCGTGGCGTCTACTGTGGAGCGTATTTATACTCATGATCATTTCAGCCGAAAGACGTCCGCTGCTGGACATAGGCCTCCCCCAGGCTTCTCCACTTCGACCGGTCTTGTGCTTCCCACATCCAGCGGATTCCTTCGGCCTTCACAAGGTCGTCTGTCCACATTGTGGGAGGCCTTCCCACTCTACGTCTTCCGGTACGCGGTCGCCACTCCAGAACCTTTCGGCTCCATCGGCCATCTGTTCTGCGAGCAATGTCGCCCTGCCCACTGCCACTTAAGTTTGGCAATTCTTCGGGCTATGTCGGTTACCTTGGTTCTCCTGCGGATATCTTCATTTCTGATTCGATCGCGTAGGGAGCACAGCCCTCTCCATTGCCCTTTGGGTGACTTTAAGCCTTCTGATAAGGCCCATTGTGAAAAACCACGTTTCTGTACCATATGTCATCACTGGCAACACACACTGATCAAAGACTTTCGTCTTGGGACGAGAAGATATTGCGAAACCTTCCGAACGCTGCCTAGCCGAGTCGGATTGACCGGATGACCTAGTTAATTGGATCCTGAATTGGAACTAAAGCAACGTGTTTGAGTTCATTTAACTCTTGCAGAATGAACCCACTATATTGGGATCCTAAAAATAAATCCCATAGAAACAGATTACCATATTCCCATAGAAGAGATAGACAGAGTGACCGGGGTAAGACATAGGTACTTAGGTACTTTTGCAGTTACGTACTGTATTTCCAGTTTTAATGCATAACACGAAAGAGCGTTTCAATTATTATCTGATGAATGAGCTCCTTTTTAATTTTTGTCGAAAATTACAATGCCAGATTTAGGTTGTTTTGTAAAGATTATTTACTGCCAATTCTTTTTAATTTTTTTCATGATTTTTTCGAGAAATGGGGTGATTTTCAACTGAAAATTATTTCTGTTGTTTCTTTTTTTTAACGAGATTTCTGAGTAACCGAAAACATAACTAATGCATTGTCTATTTTCTCAAAAATTTGTCTGAGTTTAATATTTTTTTTACTATATTTTTAATATGAAAGTAAGACATTAAAACGAGTAATAAAAAAAAAAACAAAACATTTGCCTGTTTGAGGCCGATAAATCAAAATTAAATAATAAAATCCAAAAAGTAACTCATTCATTTGATATTGATTGAAATTACATTTCATGTGGTGCATTAAAACTAATAGAAATACAGTATTTTAACTAAAAATCGCGTCTTTATAATATATTCTATCTTAATATTATTATACAGCGAAATCGCAATAATTTCGTTTTCGGCCTCTTAAGGGGAACCTAGTCGCGGGCTCGAACCCACTGGTGGGTCTGGCTAAAAACCACGCTGTCTTACCAGGCTTCGTGGCCGTCAGAGATAGTATAAGTGATGAGCAGTTAGACGCTAGTCTACACGCACAACGTTGTTGAGTGAGATGCAGGATCATTTATAGCAAAAATTTCGAGAAAAAACAAAAGTCCTTTTGAAGATCGGGTTTTATGAAAAAGCCAATGCATAAATCAATGACCAATAAAGTTTACTGAACTTTTCGATAATTGAACTTTGTTGGTACCGATTTGGGTTTCGAGATTTTACACTTCTTTTATTACTTAAACACGCCAAAAGTTAAGCAAAATTAGCAAGAAAAACGAATCTTTGTTGACTCCTAACTTTTTAATGGGTTTTTATTTTAGTATTCTGTTTCCGTACAGACAATATTAATAATGAGACAAAACGATATCATATTTTAGTTTGGATGAGCCATGTCAGACAGTGGAGTAAAACATTCCCGAAGTTTGTATACAAAAAATGTGGACTAGGTTCACCTTAAGAAGTGATTCATTTCTGATTAGCTAATTAGACTCAATCAAAAGATGGAGTGAACTCATTCGTCCAGGAAATAGCTCATGTCCTTATAAAAAGCATCAGTTCTCAGATCTAACATTTAGATGCTCAGTCTTGATTTTTGTCGTGCAGGTTCTATCAACTCGTCGGCCACACCCAGAACTGCCGAGTGGGAGGTAGGTCCCGCTGAAGACTCCGTAAGGCCTGCATAGACGCTGGCACGTCAGGAGAGGCCGCGTTAGCTGCATCCCCAACGTATACCGCACAGGCCTGCCCGGAGCATGTCATCGACTCCATATAAGCGTGAGTGCCAAGCTGGGCCACCCACCAAACGTCCGTCCAGGGCCGCGTTCGCTTCTTCCAAGTGAGGGCGGATAGTACCGGGTCGTCCAGTACCACACCAATCTGAACATGTTCAGCGGCCTATCATTATGGTTCGCTTACTCTTTACCAGCGAAGCGCTACTTGAAGGTGGCCATCAGAGGGCTGTTTGTGTTCCTTTTGTGTAAAAAGTATTCAAGTAAAAGTTTGGTGTTATGTAAAAAGGTTGTACAATATAGTGGCAAGTGCCTTTCAACAGACCATGGTTTTTCACTTTAAATTAAAAATCATTTATTTCAGGTACCACATAACCCATAATTGAAAGCATTTTTAAATTACATTATTCAATAAAATATACAAAAACGCACAAAAATTAAATATAATATAAATACAACATCAACACACAAATTAAATAAACCAAATTAAAATACATATTCTACCATAATCAACACATATTCATAACACTCTTACGAGCGACACTATATGTAACTTGTCTGTTACAGCAGTGTCGCATATAAGGACAGTTCAACCTACTTGCTATCATACTCAGAACGGCATTGGAGCTGGCCCACACTGCGCACAAGAGACGCGCAGCGCTTCCGCATGCTCGCATGGAAACAGTCCGTGCGCGCCCATGCGAACATACCTGAAGCACTGCAGTAGCGAGGCAGACCCAAAACCGCTCTGAAAGCGTTGTTAAATTGCATGCGGAGGGTGGTGTAGCTTTTCTGCGTGTAATTGGCCCACAGGCTGCAGGTGTACATGGACGTGCAATATGCTCGGAAAAGAGTTATTTTAACGCCATCCGAGCTACGCGCGAACCTGCGGGCCAGCATATTAGCTCTTAGATAAAGCCCTCCGTTCCCGTTCCAAGTCAGCATGATCCCTGAGGTCAGCCGCGACTATATGCCCTAGGTATTTAAACTGATTCACCCTGTCTAAGGGTACACTATTCAGATGTATAGGTGGTACATAATCGGGGCATATAGCACCACTAGCCTCAAAGACCATGTATTGACTCTTCTTAATATTATAAACAAGTCCATGTTTAGCCGCGTAATCCTCACATGTCGTTATCAACCTCCTTAGGCCACAAATCGATGCGCTCATTTGCACCATATCGTCAGCATAGCTTAAATTGATTGATTTACTAGTACCTCACTTTTCCTTACAAATAGGTAAATATAATGTTTTAAAAATAACCGGTCGATCCTGATGAACCACTGCCTTCAAAGCGTATCTCCTCACGACACGACAAATGTGTCGCTGTCAGATAGAACTTGCCGGTCACGAACTCCAAGGTCTATTCGGCCGGTAAAGGCGAACCAAGAGCTCGCCAGCTTGGTGAATAGTCTGGTACCCGAAAAAAAGGCTGGAAGCACCCCTTTTTGAACTGGTTCTACACCTCGTCATCATCATCATTTCAGCCGAAAGACGTCCACTGCTAGACATAGGCCTCCCCCAGGCTACTCCACTTCCACCGGTCTTGTGCTTCCCACATCCAGCGGATTCCCGCGGCCTTCACAAGGTCATCAGTCCACCTTATGGGAGGCATTTCCACTCTACGTCTTCCACTAAATCACACTAACACAAGTATTTTTATGGACCAGTTTAAATCCAAGCTATCAGTCTTTATAAAAATCTATTAGCGACTAAACTTTTTTGTCTAGTTTTTACCTTGTAGCGTTGTCAATTTAACCAAAGTTATGATATTTTTCGAGGATCGATATTGAATAGTTACAGTAATAAATCATTGTTTTTGTGTTTAAAACAGTGTGTGTTTGTTCATATTTTTTGTGACATTATTCAATTATAATCTATTTTATAGTCCAAAGGTCAACTGAATTAAAATAACCATTTTTTTATGAGTCGGTAATACAATTTATGTTTATACTTACATACTTTATTACCGACCCATGAGGGTCGGCAATAGCAACTATGAGAAGCTATTACCGATCGTATATAGATTATTTAGTTTGTCACCTACTTTTATGACATAATAGGTACCTATTAATAAATGCTACTTCTTGGCTAAAGCAACATAAAAAAAATCAATTATATTTTTTTCCAGAAGTATGGAGCCACAAAAGCGGCGAAAAGTATACAGTGAAACACAACTCGATATAGCAGTGAGTCTGATGATAGTGATGATGAATGTATTTTTTAAGTGACTTTAATGTTTCCAGTTGTACCAAATCATATAATGTAACTAACTAGTTGCAATTTATTTCTAAAAAAAAAGAGGTGAAGCAGTGACTGTGATGATTAATATTATAATTTTCAAAAAATGATTATGATCTCAATATCATAAGGAAATATCCTAGAGTTTGAATTCCTTAAATTAAAATATAATGTGTATTAATAGTATTATGTTTAATTTAAAAGTTTTTAATTATTTAGTTCATAGGTATTACTAAGAAGTACTAATTTGTTTTATTAAAAATAATGAAAAAAAAAATTTATAAAAAGTATTTGCATTTTTATTTTGTTATATTTTATTAAGATCGGTAATCATCATCATCACTAGCTTATATACATTCCATTGCTGGAAAAAGGCCTCCTCTCATACACGATCGGGAATAGCTGCATAAAAATCGTTAATAGCTTCACAGCCGTTTTTATGGGTCGGTAATTGCAACAATCGACTGTGTCACATTGTAAATTATTTTTTACAAGATAATCCTTTATTTAAATGTATTTGATTCAGTAAATACATTTTTTATACATAACACTAGCATATAAAATGAAACTATTAATCTTTAGAGGAACCAGTTTACTAAAAAAATATGGTTGATTTTAAAATTACCCTTAGGGGGGTCGTTAATACCTGCGTTTACCTAGTAATTTTTACGATTTAAACGGTACGAAGTCCAAAAATATTAATGGTACTTTTTGCTTTTTCACTATGACATCAAGCTAACCCAATATATCAAATTTCTTTGATAGATTTTCAACTTTATTACATAAGCATAAGGTTCATATTCAATTGGGAAAACTTGACCGTTTGGGAACGCTCAAAAATTCGTCTCGAGATCCAGGGGCGGTAAATAGTGCCGTAAAAAGAAGTAACACACACAAAATGCACAGTATACAACGAGACGCAACACAACAACGAAGCTGTGCGCCGATGCCAAAACTGGCAATAGAAATAGTGCCAAATGTCAAAAAAAAACCGTTTCAGTCGTGCGAACTTAATTACATACTACATGATTAATTTATTTAATTATTATGTTAATTTTAATCAATCTTTATTTTGCAAAGACTAATGAAGAAATACAAGTAAGGATTAAATAAAACGTAGGTAACATAATGTAAGCAAATCCGAAACAGAGTTGAATAAAGTCAAAAAGCAGTGTGTAAAATGGAACGACGTAAAAAAAAGTATAGTTGAGATGCGTTCAAAACATGGTAATACGTTTACCCGCTACGTAGAATAAGCTTATAGAAATATACAAGAATATATTTTTCCTGCGTTTCTTAATATATTGTGATGAGCGCATTTAATATACCTACAATTCAATTAGCTGAATTATAAGATTTATTTCATTTCTATACATGGTCAGGTGAAAAATGGGCATTCTTCTATAATCATTTATTTTTTCACTTTTTATTTAAAAAAATTAAACACTATTGTAGATTGTATTATGAATGCTCATTCTTGAGATGTTTTTTTCCCAAATTTCTGTTTTCATCGTTCATAATTTATGTTTTCTCTATTTTAATTTGTATCGTGTTTACACTTAGTTATATGCCCATGCTAAGGTCTCATGTAATAGAAGGAGCACACCTAAAATAACCTTCTTCCTTGTTGTAATTGATATTGAATGTGTGCATCCTTTATTGGACATCCCATATAAATACATAAATAAATATACATAATATATATTATCAGTAAAGGGAAGAGATCAAATAACTACACAAATACCCATGGTTTTTTTGTTATCATTGATGCGCTGCAAAATAAACTTTATGTAGTCTGTTACACGTCACGTTGTTAAAATTATACCTAGAATTTACAAGATCTTTTATAATACTAGCCGATATTTTAAAGTTATTGAGCAAACATAATAATCGTTTGAACAAATTCAATCTGTTCAGAAAATCTTACCTACTGTACTTTTTTATGTTGTGGCGCATCTAAGAATGATTGTAGGTAAACGCGGGGGAATTTTTGCGAAACAAACGGCGCGCATCCAACCTCGAAGACGTCTCGGCGGGCACTGGCCGGCCGTTGCGAGCGCTTGAACTGCTACATTTTGTTTTTGTTTCATAAAAAAAAATTATAAAGAAATTATAAAATGTGTTTTTACCAGTCTATAATAAATAATAAGCCCTATCTTTTGGTATAACTTTTACATTGTTTAATGAAGGAATCTCTTCAAGGCACACGTTTGAAATAGCGTTTTAGTGTCATCTTTATGATTTTTTTTTATCGAGCCAAATATTTAAATTCACGATTCTATCTTTACGAAGCGCTTGACAATGTGTTCAATTTTCCTAAAATATATTTTTTTTTTCAAAATTTACTTTTTTCTTGACTTACAGAGGTTTAAAAAAGGTACAAGTTACTACAACCTCGCCTTAAGTCAACAGTAAATGAAAATAAACTGAATTATACAGTCAAATAAAATAAGCAATTATATGAACTAACATAATTCGCTCTACTACAGCCTACTTATACTGTTGTAAGGCAACCTATGTAATTATGAGTGGGAAATTCAATTCAATTATTAACAATGTGTCGGCAATAGGAGTCAACAAACACCCAATTACCGATTATTATTATTATGATAAGCAGGTGCTCACAATAGGCTTGTACTTGGACGTTACATTATGCAATTTTGTAAGATTGTATCATGTACTCGTGCTAAACTATTAAAAACCAGAAGGGCGTCACTATTCGTGGGTGAACTTGAAAGTGGTCAAAGTAGAATGGATTGAAATTACTTAAGGCAAATGCGGTAACATATCCGTACGTTTATTGACGTGTAAAAGTGTTTGTACAAACCTACTCCATCATTTTTCAGCCGAATGACGTCCACTGCTGGACATTGGCATCCCCCAAGCTCCGCCACTTCGACCGGTTCTGTGCTTCCCGCATTCAGCGAACTCCTGCGGCCCTCACAAGGTCATCGGTCCACATTGTGGGAGGTCTAAAATAAAATCATTTATCACTTAGCCCATAAAAATATATTTTCTTACGCTTTTCTGCTATCAAATACTGCTTTATAAGGTTGATGGTTGATCTTCTGCCAGGGGTGCGGGTTGGTCGAAAGAGATACCGTGGCCCCTGGCTCGGCTGGCACACAGGCAACTGAGGGAACACGGGTGGGTTTTAATCAGTAAAAGTCTGACACGCCTCCTTGCTTCACCCGGAGCGGGAGAAGTTATTTGATGATTTCCCACCCTCAAAAAAAAATAAAAAATAATGGTTGATCTTAAGTATGCATAGAATGTGATTCGCGAGTTTTTAATAACAGATACAATTTATTTTAACTGATTATAGCACCAGTACCAATATACGGGCTGATTTTTTAGTCACCGTCCAAATTTTTCAGGGTCATAGTACCCGTGAAATTGAACAACTTTCTCCAAGGAACATGGGTCGAAATATGAAAAAAAAAATCGACCTCCCATGCAAAATCAATAGTTAGCTGGTCGATTTTGTATGGGAGGTCCGATTTTTTTTTTCATATTTCGACCCATGTTCCTTGGAGAAAGTTGTTCAATTTAACGGGTACTATCACCCTGAAAAATGTGGACGGTGACTAAAAAATCAGCCCGTATTTCTCAAAAATCAGTAGTAGACCACTTACGTCCAAGACCGCATCCAAAAACGTTTCCTACTCCTAAATTCGCGGTAGGATTTTATGGCGCACTTCATTTTCAACACTCGGTGTTGAACCGAGCATTGAGAATATTGAGTGCAACGCGAGTGAACCCCAGCAGCGCATCGAAAACATAGTGTTAAATTTTCAACACTCGGTGCAGTGCATTGAAGATCGCAAAAAAATCTCGCTGTGATTTTATTTCGCCCATGGGAACGTAGGCTAACGCAGCGTCCCACAAGTTAGAGAGTAAAATAAAAATAGATATTTTTATTTTACTGTCTCATTAATTCTCCATCCATTAATTATATGTATTTGGTTGAAGCGGTATTAAGAAACACACATGTGAAACAGTTTAACTACTTATGTAAAGTGAACGGACCTGGCGGATAATTTGGCAACAGAGGCTGTTTGACAATCTTTTATTTATTGGGGGTTTTTGCTAGAGCAGTGATTAATAAAAGTCACGCTACATGCAAACTACGCATTAAAGACCTGATGTCACACAAATCCTGCATCGCGCAATCAGAGTTTATCGCGCGACTGGTATATATACAACATCCCGACATCAACCGTCGCCCCCGAGCAACCCTTGCTCGTTGAAGCACCAGCCCGCGCCGCAGCTGAGCCAGTAGAGTTAAATTCCCCTATTAATAATAATGCCAATACATATTTTGATCCAGCCTGTCCCCACTTGCTGTCCCCCTAACAGGGACGCCCTGAGCCGAGGCCCGTACCCCACAGGGGGTGCCCTCAGCGTGCAGTCGCCTAGTTTTTAAGTAGTTTTTAAGCCCTGGCTGGAGGCGTTAAGTTAATTCTTAATGGCAGCCTCAGGAAAGACCGGTTAAGCAGTCACGGCCTCTCAAGGTCAACTGCGAGATGCCCGAAAAAAAAACAACCGTCGCGCAGTTGCCCACCAGACACAACACCCGTCTGCTCGGAGGATCCTCCCTTTTCTATAGAGTATGAGTGAACTTTACACCCTGTTCCTCATACCTATATAGGTACCTATTGTTTGCATCATTTCCTCTTGGCTTAATTTATAGCTGTACTTTCTAGGTAGAGGCTACCTAAATAAATTAATAAATAAATTATGCGGTACTCGTGTCGGTTCGATATTACTCAAAATTGTTCTATAAAACGCTTCCTAACAGGAAAAACGTTTATGTTTCTTTTTAAACTCTGCCTAACACGATTTGTGGGACATCGACGTGCAAACTATTAGCATGAATTAAGCACTTGTATACTTATACAGGGTGTAAGGGGAACACTTCCAAAGCCAGAAATTAGGTTATTTACAACCTAAATGCAAACGGACACCAATAACCTTTCGCCTTAAGGCCCATAGTATCCTCATCTCCCGTTTGTATGCTAAAGCACGACTGCCGCCCGCGCCCGCGCAGGGCACCTCTGAGCCTTTATCTCAAAATGGGGATATTCCTTTGATTAATTTACAATTGTGCTTCGGCGATTCTGTGGTACCTCTAACTATCTATTTTTCAGTGTATTTTTTTTTTCCAAATAACGTAGCCGTTTAGTAGGAGTATGGAATAGAAGCCAAAATATTGCGTGTTGGAAAATATTTTTTTACAGCAAAAGTATTAACAATACAAAAAAAGTACTTCGGGCAAAATGATCTATAGCAAAATCATATATTTTTCAAATCTTCAAGACAAGCCGTTAATGAGCAGTAGGGTTCATAAAGTGACCGTGTTACGCTACCAAACGGGACGTAGGCCCTTAAATTGGTTATTTTGCTTCAATTTAAAACTTTTGACGCTTCTGTAATGTTTCTATATATTTTATTTTGGCGGCGCTTTACAAAGGATGCATTAGTCGCCGCTTGGACTTGGGTCGTTTTTATATGTGTTTTTTTTTTTGTAGGAAATCATCAAATAACTTCTCCCGCTCTGATTGGAGCAGGAGGGCGTGTCAGACTTTTACTGACTAAAACCCACCCGTGCTCCCTTAGTTGCCTATGTGCCAGGGGCCGCGGTATCTCTTTCGAGCAACCCGCACCCCTGGCAGGCAACGGCCCTTGCGGATCCCACCAGTTGGTGCTCACATCTCTTTGAAGCGCGCGTGGAACACATCGCGCCGTCGACCCGGGCTTGGTCCTTACCGGACAGCGAGCTACCCATTACTCGCCGTCCGCAAGCCCGCGCCTACGGTGGCCGGGAATCATCCCGCGGCGACTACGGCCGTGAGGGCGCATATACTGCCTCTCCCTCACGTTTGGCGCCTCCCTTTTCGCGAGCATTACTGCTACGCAGAAGGAGGTGACGGTTAACCATTCACTCTCGCTCCGTACCATGGCCTGCACCAGGGCCGAACGCGAGAGATCGCCGCCGCCGATCGCCTCCACGAGGACACGGCGGTGCTCCGCCCAAGCCGGGCAGACCTCCACCGTATGCTCCACCGTGTCCTTAGGGCGATCTTCGCAATGGAAACTCCCGGGCGTTTCCTCCCGCCTTATGCGAAACAGGAACCTCCCGGAATAACCGTGTCCGGTGAGGACCTGCGTCAGGCGAAAGGTGAGGACGCCATGCCGCCTCTCAAGCCACTCCTCAAAGAGGGGACTTACCGCGGCTATCGTGGCATGCCCATGACCAAAGCTTGTTATGACAAAATAATTCGTGTGGCTGGATTTGAAATGTCGTAGGAACTGACTGGAAACCTGCTGGATCCGGCTATGAATTTTTAGACCTGGATATGGAACCGGAAGTTTTCAAAAGTACCTAGGTACCTAACATACATTTTAACTTATATTATTAGTAGATTCCATGAATATTGTAGAAGATCATCTATGCTAACGAGTCCTTAGTCGATTAAATAATGGCAAAATAAAATAGTAGGTGCAGATTTTCCGCAAACGATAGCAAAATAAAAATACGTATATTTCAGTATTTAAATGGTAGATGTAGACAGTCAAATTCAGACAGGAAACGGGTGTTTCCACTGCGAAGATCGCCCTGAGGACACGGTGGAGCATACGGTGGAGGTCTGCCCGGCTTGGGCGGAGCACCGCCGTGTCCTCGTGGAGGCGATCGGCGGCGGCGATCTCTCGCGTCCGGCCCTGGTCCAGGCCATGGTACGGAGCGAGAGTGCATGGCTAGCCGTCACCTCCTTCTGCGAAGCAGTAATGCTCGCGAAGAGGGAGGCGGCGCACGTGAGGGAGAGGCAATTATATTCGCCCTCACGGCTGTAGTCGCTGCGGGCGACGCCCTGGGCATCGGGAATCCCAGGCTGATTTCCGGCCACCGTAGGCGCGGGCTTGCGAACGGCAAGTAATGGGTAGCTCGCTGTCCAGTAAGGACCAAGCCCGGGTCGACGGCGCGTTGTGTTCCACGCGCGCCTCAAAGAGATGTCAGCATCAACTGATGGGGCCCGCAAGGGCCGATGCCTGCCAGGGGTTCGGGTTGTTCGAAAGAGATATCGCGGCCCCTGGCACACAGGCAACTGAGGGAACACGGGTGGGTTTTAGTCAGTAAAAGTCTGACACGCCCTCCTGCTCCACCCAGAGCGGAAGAAGTTATATGAAGATTTCCCACCCAAAAAAAAAATCTTCATTCGAATTTTGTCCTAAGCTTAAAAATTACACTGACATAGGCAACCAAACTACTGTTATAGGTATTATGGTTTTTGGAAATTTCTAAAAAAAATACGAAAAATTTCAAAAACAGCTGAACGATTTCCCGCGACGGGCCAACGCGGTTCCCTTATCGATTACGGGTATTGACCTTCGCCCATCGAATGACGAAATTGGTTTTCTATGTCAATACCCAATACGTGGGACGTAAAGTATTGCCAGCTAAAATGTAGTTTGACCCTGTTTAAGGAGTTCAATAGAACAGTTAGATTTACAAAACACGGAGACGTCTCGGGGCGGCTGCTAGGAGACGGCAACGCAACACATTTCATAGAAACTAAACGTGTCATTGTTTACTCGCACTATGATACAACTAGTGATTACCGTTGTACCATACCGTTGTATCATAATAAACGCAAGACGACTTGCAAGACTTGGTATTATTAAGAAAATGTATTTTATGGATTTAAAATTAAATCTTTTTGCCTTGATTTCTTTGGTTCGATCGGCAAAATACATATGTTTTGAAAAAAAAATACCTACTTTAAAACGATTTATTTATTTTCACCTCATAGGCTCGAAAGTTTCTGTTTGTCATTCAAAATCTGCGTGCACAAGTGCATTTTACCCGCTAGCGTGGAAGAGATTTTGAAATTCGAACCTTTCTATTCAATAATTTTCTGTACAACCAGTCCACTGAAAATGCATTTATACTAATTATTTCATGTCAATGCGCCTACCCAATTCTTTGAATAATTGCACTGGCCAGCAGGACGCTCTCATGCAGTATGTAAAAAAAGAAACTTATAAAAAACGTCGTCTCTGTTCAATTCGCTTTCGATAATATTTTGGTTTATTTTTTTATAAAATCGTAAGAAACCATAAAATTTGAGTGCGTCCAGCAGCAAATAAGATAATAGGTCTTTACCTATGAAATTGCCGTTTTGTATGAAAAAATTTAAACGAATTTTTTTCATGTATTTTTTATTTGTATTAATCGAAGTAATCACCCATGCAATCAATGCATCTTTGCCATCGCAGTGGCAGTTTATTGATGCCCTTCTTAAAGAAATCAGCTGGACGGGAGGCAACAAATTCTTCAAAGGCATTTTGTACTGCCTCTCGGGTATTGAATTTTTTTCCCGAAAAGAAGTTATCCAAATTCTGGAAAAAGTAGTAGTCTGTAGGCGCAAGGTCTGGTGAGTAGGGCGGATGACGGAGAGCTTCCAACCCCAGTTCTTGCAACTTGGAGACCGTCTGCTGTGCAGTATGAGGTCGCGCGTTGTCGTGCAGGAGCAGCGGAGACGAGCGATTGGCCAATGCTGGTTGGAGATGTGCCAGCTTCTCCATCATTGTGTTCAGTTCTTCACAGTACACATCTGCAGTAATGCTCACCCCGTTTGGTAAGAAGCTGTGATGAATCACACCGGCGTTAGACCACCAAACAGTGACCATCACTTTTCTAGGGGTAAGTTTTCGTTTAGGGCATTGTTTAGGTGCTGAACCAGGATCCAACCAACTTGCTGAGCGCTTGCGGTTATCAAACAGAATCCATTTTTCATCGCAGGTAACAATGAGGTTCAAAATTCCTTCATTTGTGTGTCTGTTGAGCAATGCAAGGCACGTCTCGACGCGTACTTCGCGCTGACGATCATTGAGTTCGTGGGGCACCCATTTGTCAAGCTTTTTTACCTTGCCAATTTGACGCAAATGGACCAATATTGTTTTGACGCTAACGTCGAAAGCTGCTGCTAATTCAGCCGTAGATTGTGTATCATCAGCTTCCACAATCGCCTTTAATTCGTCATTGTCGACCAAAGTCTTCGGACGACCGCGAGGTTCATTTTTCAGGTCGAAATTTCCAGAACGGAAGCGAGCAAACCAATAACAGGTGGTGCGTTGGTTTGCAGTGTTAGCTCCGTAAACGTCGTTGATGTTGCGTGCCGCTTGTGCCGCGTTGCTGCCACGACGGTACTCATATTCCATAATTACTCGAATTTTTAACGTATCCATGATGACGAAAAAGATTGAAATGCGATGAAAATGTAACACTAATCAATAAACAAATGACTACTTTTGGAAAAAAAATCCATGTTTTTAAAATAAAATTAATTTGAAATTAGAATTCTTACCCAAACAAAAATTATTTTGATTTGAAATGGCCAGTACTGCAAAACGGCAATTTCATAGGTAAAGACCTAATATAAATTTAACATCTGCAGAGTTAGTGCAAGCGGTAGGTACTATAATGGTCGTGTGTGGTTTGTATAGTGTAATGGACACGAACTACTAAAGGAAACAAGGATTGGAGCTTAATTTCGTGTGACCACGTATAATTACGATAAAAGATACACGACAATGCTGCGCTAAAATTAATAATGAATATTTTTTATATTAAAGAAAATTATCCGTCACTGTTATTTTTTAAAATCTAATTGAATACTTTCTGGCTGTTCGAACAATAGCCATTATTAGCTGCCAGTAAACATAAGGTTTCATGCTGGGCATACAACCTTTACAGTACCTACATATCGCCGAATTAAGTTATTTTCCGGAAAATTTGCGCGAAAAGTACACTATAGCGTACAATTTATTCAATGCATGGAGACATTCTAAAGGCGTGAAAACGTTTTCGAAAACTACGAAAGCAATGCTATCATACTTCATGGAACTACACCAATTTAATATATTATATAGGCTGTTTTTCATGTACCTAGCATTTTCCTCGCTGTTGTGAGGTGAAAAATTGTGTGTTTCACTCAGCAGAAAATTTATTCTGCGTCTCGTACCTTTGAAACCCTCGCTACGCTCAGCTTGCTTTGCATGCTCGGCTTTCAATACAAGTACTCACGCCAAACAACAACTTTGCAGCCTCGCATAACAAATAACTATTTATGAACTAACTACTTTCAGGACTTTATAAGCAATGCTGTCTACTTAGACGAAGACGGCGCGGTGCGACAGGGCGACTCCTTGCTCTGTAGGAGTTTTGAAATAAAGTGAAGTATTTGCACAGTTGGAAATAATATAAACATAATCATAATCTACCTCTGTGAAAAATTTCATCTTCGTAAGTCCAGTAGTTTTGAGACTTCGTGATTAGTCAGTGAGTTAATGAATGTATGAATGAGTGACCTTTCGCTTTTATAATGTAAGGATATATTACTTATTTTGTAAATAGTAAGTTAATGACAGTAAACCACTGGATGAGTGCAACTACAAATATTAGCATGAGCATTCGCTTATTCATTATATACTAGCTGACCTGTGCCCACTTCGTTGGGTGGTAAACATTTTACTTGTGATGAAATTATGAGTGTGGTTCGGTTAGTACTGAGTGCTATGATTTATTTCCTGACTGCCAAAAGGAGGTTTATATTTTTACTGCATATGTATGTATGTATTTGCGTGCACATTTGGCTATATTACTTACCAGGTTTCAAATGATACACGTAACAGGCCACGCCCCTTGCCCCACAGCTACCGATGCGACGCCCTCGCGCGCCGTCCCGCACCCTAATTGCGTAACACGCGATTAATCATAATCGGTTTCATTTTGACAGTTCAACAATATTCATTGCGTTATTTACGTTGTTGAGCAGACACATTTTTCGAACATATGAAGCAATGGTTTAGCCATCTGTTTCTAAACGAAACAAATTATGATGAATCGTGAGTTACGCAATTAGGGTGCGGGTGGCCGGACATTCATAAAATTGTCTCGCGTATTTGATATTTTATATTAGCTCTTAAAAATATAAAATATAAAACTAATATAAATGCAACCTAAAAATATACTGAAAAACGATTTTTATCTAAATAAAATTTCCTTGGTGATAAATCACTTTATTTCTAAACAGATTCACGTGTTCTTTATGAATAAACCGTCTAATAGAAATATCACTCAATAATTACCACACGGTTGCGGTTCCATACCTTATGTCGTATTATCTCTTTAACCATTCGTCCAAATTATATGCAGTAAAAGGGAAAGTCTTTTGTTTTAAACTCTTGAGACGTTAATTTTACTTATTTTGATAAGAATTCATAATTGTTGATAATATGACCAATAAACATGTTTGTCGGTGACTGCCTACCTACATTTTGAACTAACGAATAATAAAAACAAAATTTAAATACTTCGAAAATGTTACCACCTTACAAGATAAAAAAATGATTGACCTTTTTCGTGTTGTACTAAACTCGCTATTCTTAATTACTTAAGATATGATTATGTAAGCATTTCCCCATAGTAACCGGTGAGCAAATAAATTATCCGGTTGTTAGCTGTTACACTAGTTTAACTAGTTGGTAACGAGAGCAAAATTAGCCACGCACTCGAACGCAATAAACATAATCTATCTTATACTTTATTACTATATTATATACTATAGTATTATAAAGAGGTAAAGTTTGTGAGTTTGTGAGGTGTGAGGTTGTACCGGTAGTCTCTGGATCTACTGAACCGATTTTTTAAATTCTTTTATCAATAGGAGAGATATATGATTGAGTGCTAGAGAAAAGTAGTAGAGCTTAATAATGCCTACAAAATGTCAGTGACAGTCTAACCTTTATATTTAAGTCACAAAGTAGTTTTTTATTTAAAAAAAAAATCTTAAGAGACGTCTGTGGACATGCAATCCCAGAGACATCGCAGATACGTTGCTATTCTAAAGTCAACGTCATTTTGGCTGCAATTAGACACATGTGTACCCTTGGCCTTAGGCAGGTCCTACCTATACAGTGTGGCACGGACATTGACATCGTGGCATTCAGAACATGATTCTGGAACCCTTATTGAAATTTTTCTTGGGCTATTAAAAACAATTGCTGTTCCATACATTTTGACCGCGTGGGTGGTATTGCACTTTTTAAGAAATATGATATTTTTTAATAACCGACGAAAATCTTCAACGCTATACTGGACCATATGTGCTAAATTCATGGTTACAGTTTGCGCGTCGATATACCAGCCACCCTGTTTGCAAAGGCTAAATGGCAATACAGCAACAAGTAATAGATAGGTTTGGTGGGAGTGTGTAGAGTCAGCCCCAAAAAGGGTAAGGTATACACGGAGAAGGAACCATTCTGTTGTTTAGGTACGGCAATTGTTCCATAATTGTGTAAACTTATAGGCCTCCCCCAATTTGGGGGGGGGGGCTTGCCATAATCGCCATGCTTGGCAGGCGGATTGGCGATCGCAGTATGGTGGTAAAAAGCATAGAGAACGCTGCTGCCCATTCTCTAGTAAGTCCCTTAGTCGCCTCCATAGATATCCGTGGTCGCCTCCTACGAAACCCACGGGAAGAGACGATTACGATTACGTCGTTCAATTACGAGATAAACAATTGCACTAATCTAATTTAACTGTGAGGAGAAGTGCGGTTTCGTAAATGATAGCCGAACTCCGAACACTCGGTTAAGCTCTTCACAAATGAAGCAGGTCGTCCGCGGAGCTTTCAATTCTCCTGTTCAGTGCCAAAATCATAAGAAACCATAAAACACGGAATTAAGTTACGCCAATAGTAATATTAGTAATCTATCCGCCGACGTATTAAACGGCAATTATTGCTGGACTAGGGCGTTGGGTAACCTAAAAAAAAACACTAAGAACCTTCATAAAAAAAAACTTTATAAAAAGTTTTTTTGTACTTACTACCTATACTATACGACTACTTGTTATGTTAACAACAGCGAAAATAAATTTTGTTATATTATCAACATACACAAAGCTAATTTAAAAACTACCAAAGCATACTTAGTAATATTCGTATGGGACTAACAAATCGTCGGCCTAATTCGTTAACCTGCTAAGTTCATTTTGACATAGTTTACAAGACAAAGAAAAATCTGAATAATATCTCTATTAATTTAGCAATCAAAATTCTGAAAATTCCGTTGGTTTCCATAATTTTTCTTGATATTTTAACAATATATGTAGCAGCATAACTTATACACATTTCATAAAATTTAGAAAAACAATTATTTAGCAGTTTGTCGAAAAATGGACTTAGCAGGTTAACGAATTAGGCCGACGAAATGGGATCACAGCGCAGCGCTAGCTTCCTCTACTAAATGTAAAGACAAACTTGGACCTGTTGCCATTTCTGAGAAAAAAGTCCAACGGATTGGAAAACTAAACTTATTGCCAAAAAAGAAATCGATAAGTAGGTAAGCGTTCGTGTTTAGCAATAGACTGCAATCGAGGCTTAGTTAATTTATAAACGGCCTACATATATACATCTCAATTTTTATGTAATATCAAACGTGACGACCGATGACAATGCCGTCATCTCCAAAACACGTAAGAGAAAACCAAATAATACACTATTGATGTATCTATGTAAGATCTGCGCGCTAACTAAAAAGGCCTGCCCTCAATCCCCATAAACAGGCTAGGGTCATGTCTCAATCGAACAAAAGTGTGTCATCACAGGTGCACACGTAGCTCGGTGTGTGTCACGGCGACACGCAGCGATTACATAAATTGTACATAATCGACCGGTGACGTACGCAATGACACTTGCCATAGATACAATAGGGGACGGCGCGACATATCAAAGCCAAAAAGGGCCGCAGTCGACGTGACAAGCGATTAGTGCGCTCGACAATATTACATCGAGAACTCGGCAACACGTGAATCGTGCACGTACCTACTCAGATAAGTTACTATACCTACACATCAATTATGCGACAGTGCACGCACGCAGTCACGCACCCAATTAATGTGTGAGCCTCAGTGCTATTTGATTTCTCTGACTTCGAATTCGCCAAATGCCCGAATTGCCGAAATGTGACTTAGCAGATCGCCAACGATGACCGCTCTGACCGTAATGGGATGGGTCATTGAACTTGTTAGTCAAATCTTTATGGAACCTGTTTGGAAATGAAACACTAAATACGGTTTAATTAATTACGTGACACGATAAACGAGACATAATACGTAGTAATCATACAATAATACTTTCTTTTTAGTCCCGTTACAGTTCTTCCATTCATGTTTAACAAGTGATTGAGAAACAAAGAGTTCTTTCTTTAACAAATAAATAAGATTAGATGATGCTGTAAGTGACCAAAAGCGACTCACTAAATTGTTATAAGTATAAGTGTGTCGAAAGAGAAAACCTCATGTTTGTTGCATTTACACTTACCAATAATGTAATATTTTATAATGCAGTTTCTCTGCAATATTATCTGCACGTTTTCCGGACGAATATTCTCCCTGAAAGCTCGACTAGATCTCTAAAGCTAGAAACAGTAAAGAAAAAATTACTTTCAATACTGTTTATTCAGTACGTTATTGAGTACCTTATTAATTAATTTATTCTCATATTTCCGTTGCCAAGAGTTTTAAGACTTCCAAACAAGATATAAAAGGATTCAAAATCAAAATCAAAATATTTTATTTCACATAAGCCTGCATGGGCACTTATGAAACGTCAGAAGCTAGGTGCACGGTTCCAATTTGTCGTTTCCTATGGAGAAGAGCCGGCAAGAAACTCCACGGTTACTCTTTTAAAAATAATTGGCTTTTACAATGTTTTCAAATTACAGTGATAATAGGTATGGGAGGACAGTGCAGGCCAGTCAATAAGTACCAGGTACTTAGAGGAATTAAAATACAGAATAGAAAAACGTCTACAAATCTAGTCTCTAAGGCCTACAACGTTCTCTCATTCACAATATGTAAAAGAATCTACGTATATAAAATGATTCACTTTTATTGTTAGAAATTAAGATTATTTACTTATCTAACGATTCTTATTTGGACTAGACTAACAAACCCGTTCTTTTTTTATTTATTTTTTAAAGTGGCCTGGCTTAACACTCAACGTTTTCATATACAATTTTCCAATACACACATTACGACTATGGGAAATTAGTCAATTGGTATTTTTTCCAAAAAAAAGATCCTTCCACTTATGGAGCAACGGCCTAAAAACCAGTCATAAAATACAATAAGCACGACAGTCCGCGCTACATAAATATGATATGAGCCTTCGCTATCCGGTGTTGCACAACAGTGCGCTAATCTGCGCTAAAGGCGGATAAGGTGGGTGGCAATACTGGCAGTCCAATAAGACGCTCTGAGAAAGTCATTCGACCCGTTTCGCTGGGGAACCTCTTCCGTGACTTCCGTGTTTGTAAGGCTCGCAGCACACACGATGTTTTAATATGTAGTTACAGACGGTTGATTCAGTCGCTTCAGTTGCTTGTCGGCTAATTTCTTGCGGAATGTTGCTTCTACTTCTGCTATAGATCGTGCAATGAGGTAGTTCAAAATCACCAAGACGTTCGACAATCAAACGTGGCGATCGAATCTGCTATACTCGTATCTTCACTTCCAGACGCAAAATGTTGATAAGATAAGATAAGATAAGATATTTTTATTTGTTTAAACATGGTGTACATGATACATTACATGCAAGATATTACTATGTCATAAATTAAGTTCTAACATGTTTAGCCGCATATAGTGGCGTACAAATTGGTAGGAACAGATGGTGCATAAACCGCGATAATAATAATCAAAATTACATTGAAAACATTAAAAATATTATTATTAATTAAAGATTAGGCATCATTACAATTCAAAAGCATATTTTTTTATAAACAATACAATGTCAAAGTAGTCATTAAATAAATTCGTCAATAAAAATATGAACTACTCTCATTAAAATGTCCACAATCGCGCCGCCAATCGCTGTCGCTAGGTGGCTCGTATGTTTTAGGTCTAATGAGACGGCCCGACCTGTGCGCCTAGATAGCTGGGCCTCAGTTCCTGTACCAAGCACTTCCTGCTGCAGAATGTTTCGAAAACTTGTCCCACTCGTGAGTAGGTAACAACTTCAGACAACACGACTACTCTTAACAAATATCAAAGCGGCGTGTGGAAGCCTTTCCTGATCTGTTTGAATAGCATAAAATACCCTTTACGAGTTGCGATATTTTTTTGAAGTTATTTCAGTCTTGTGTAGCGTGGGCCGTCAGCCCCCTTACTAGGTACGTTGCTGAAGCCTGGCAAATACTTTTACGATGACGTAGGTATACTTGCAAAGAACCATGTACAAAGGAATAAGTATTTATAAAAAATAATATAGCCAGTCTGTTTTCTAAAATATTAAATCCGGGCATGAACAAGTTTGTAAGGTTCTATCTAAACACGATGACGGCTATTCATTACCGGTATACGCGTAAACGATAAAGTGCTAACTCATTGTGTGGTTGCAAGACATGTACATATTATATAAATTATGGCGTTTGACGGATTGCATTCATTTGCACCTAGATATGTAAAGTAGTATATGTATAGGTACATATATATAGGCATACAGCAGGCATGCCAGTGAAACTCCTTACATTTTGCATAATCTCACAATTTGTTGGTTACACCACGTGGATAGGGAGCTCATAATATTATACATGAAGTATTATTACATACATTACATAATGCGTCAGCACATAACGGCTGCCGAATAACAATGAGAAACTGATTTACTTATGAAAGTAGGTACCTAAACGTCTTATAAAAGAAAATTTTATTAGTAGGTAATTCTTCTATACTTATCTGAATCTTTACATATTATGAATTAAAGCCGCTTTTCGTGTAGGTATGTTAGTGTGACCGCGTTGTTCTTCTAAACAACGCCACTGAGTTTGAAGCGGTTTTTTTTTGAGGGTGGGAATTCTTCAAATAACTTCACCCGCTCTGGGTGGAGCAGGAGGGCGTGTCAGACTTTAACTGACTAAAACCTACCCGTGTTCAATCAGATGCCTGTGTGCCACGGGCCACGGACTCACGGTATCTCTTTCGAACAATCCGCACCCCTGGCAGGCATCGGCCCTTGCGGGCCCCTTCCGTTGGTGCTGACATCTCTTTGAGGCGCGCGTGAAACACAACGTGCCGTCGACCCGGGCTTGGTCCTTACCAGTTTTCAATACTTCCATAAATCTTTTGGTACGTTTGTTTCTATGAAGTTCGAACAACGCGCGACAGATGGAAATCTAATCAAATTCTAATTCCTAAACAACTTAGAAAAATCAAAGACTACTCTTTACTGGTTTACTTGCTGACAAAGATGTACTTGTATTTAACTAGCTGGCCGTCCCGGCTTCGCACGGGTGGAATCCCAATTTTTTTCGTTCGACCGTTTTTTCTCCGACTTACTTTGCAAATCCGACTACCAAAGTCTAATAAGTACTAAAGAGTCTTATAATTTTAGGGTTAATTGCACTCACAAATAATTCTTTCAAGGCTTTCTATTGGTAAAATAATTTTCAAAATCGGTTCAGTAGATCCAGAGATTACCCCCTACAACCTCACAATCTTTACCTCTTTATAATATTAGTATAGATTATAATATTAGCATAGATATCTGACCCGTGCCTACTTCGTTGGGCAGTAAACATTTTTTCACACCTCCTGCTCAACAATGTCAAATTATAATTATGTCATACAAACCTAAAGTAAGTAATTTAATATTGTACTGAATTTCATTATGACCCACTGGTCATTAATGTGATTTGAATTTGGAACATAAAGTAGAAATCGCATACGAACATTTCCGATAGGTAGTAGGTACATACTAAAACCATGCATTCACCACAGACATATAAAACAGTAGCAGAAAAGCGCGGGAATCATCGAATTTGGCGGGCGTGATTTTTCTTTCGTTTTCATAAAAATAATAAAAAACGTTTACGATTGGAGATAAGTTGTGTAGATTTATGTAAATATTCATTAGATTAGTTATTGTAATTGTTTGTAGATATAATTCTTCATATTTAGGGTAAGTTTTTTATATTTTATTTTTTCTGTCCACAATGGACAATGAACCACCCGATCCGGGGGGCACAGTCCCCTCGGTCGGTTATAATGTTACAATTTTTGAATCCAGTATGGATACAGACTCGTCCATAACCAGATCGGAGTGGAAAAGGACTAGAGCTCCACGAAAAATATGTAAAAATTGTAATAAAAGAAGGCGAAATGGTCACTCAACTGGAACAAATAATAATCCAGAAACAAATTGCCATTGTGATAATGACTCAGTAATAACAATCAGTCCTAAAATAATATCAGACGTACCGGTACATCCAATTTTAGTTCACCAAGAAGCCACTCCACGTTCTGTGGATGGTCCCCAGATTGAAAACCTCATAAAATCAGATCTTCCCCAGAAGGCGCCACAGGTTGCTAGGGCTTTGTACGAAGCCACAGACCTGTCGCCATACGTTGTACACATCCAAAAAAATTTTGATACACAAAACTCGGCTCAAACATTCCACCCAATAACTTTAGGACATTTTCTTAAAAAACGCAGGTTCAACAACATCATTAACGGTTCACTAAAACGCATTGGTCGAAATAGAATATCACTAAGCTTCTCCCGTTACGTAGATGCAAACTCTTTTTTAAATGACCCGAATTTGGCCAAAGAGAAATTAAAGGCATTTGTTCCATCTTTTAATGTGTGTCGTATTGGACTTATTAAAGGCGTACCTACCGAATGGTCTCCGGAGGAAATAATGGAAAATATATCTGTCCCCGCTGGATGCGGGAAAGTCACCAAAGCAAGGCGTCTCAATTATAAAATACACGAACCGACCCCTGTGTGGAAACCATCCCAAACAGTCGTGCTCACCTTTGACGGACAAATTTTACCAAAACGTGTGTTTTGTTGTTACAATTCCATGCCAGTGGAATTGTATACATTCCCAACAATTCAATGTTTTAATTGTTGTCGTTTTGGCCATACAAAGGTACAATGCAGGTTGAACCCTCAGTGCTTCAAGTGTGGGGAGAAACATTCTGCTGACACTTGCAGTATTGAAGACGAGAGTAATAGTAAATGCTGTCATTGCGGTGGCATTCATTACGCCATCAATAAAAAATGCCCAGAATTTGAGAGACAAAAATCAATTAAGCATTATATGGCCCATAGCTGCGTGTCGTATGCTGAAGCGTCGCAACTACATCCACCAATCTCAAAATTGTATGCAGATGTGGTAACATCTGCCCCATTACATACCACTAACAATTCTTTCTTTTCCCAAACTTCACCCCAATCACGTAACACACCAATTGTCTCCTCACATAAAAAAAACGGTATTCCTGAAACCTCGGGATCCCCCAAAAACAGCTAAGGGGTATGACCGGGCAGCTCATCAAGCATTAATCAGTAATGAAGTTTCTGTGTCAGCGAATGGTGTTGCATTCCAAAATAAAACAACAAATAATAATGAGAATCAAATTTTAAATTTAATAATCATGCTAATTAATACCTTATCTAAAAATAATTATATTGAACCGTCCAACGTTGCCACTGTAATTGATACTCTGTCTAACTTATTTAACCATCATAATGGATCCAAATCTATCCAAGATTGTCCAGTGGAACAGTCGCAGCATTGTGAATAAAAAATCTGATCTGTCCTACATATTGAACAAATATGATCCCTTTGCAGTCGCTCTCTGTGAGACATGGCTTAAACCAGGGTTCTCTTTTAGAATTCCTGGCTATGCGTGTCTAAGAACAGACAGAAGCGATGGGTATGGCGGGGTCGCCATACTTATTAAAAATAACTTGTCTTTTCAATCTTTTCCTCTTCCAAGTCTCAGTGACGAAATATCTGCTGTCGCTGCTATTGTAAATAAAATCTGTTTAGTATGTATATATTATTCTCGTCCCACTGTAAATATTCTTTCTGAAATAAGTAATCTTCTTTCAGTTTTACCTAAACCATTTTTGGTAATGGGCGACTTTAATACACAACATCAGTCCTGGGGTAGTTCTAGTTCCAATTACTATGGGGAAAAGTTATTAGAAATTCTAGACTCTAATAATTTGTGTATTTTAAATACGTGTCTCCCAACACGCCAATCGAATCCAGATGAGGGAATAAGTGCCCCTGACCTCTCAATCTGCACACCTGAGTTAGCATCGACATTATCCTGGTCTCCTTTACCGTCTTCTTATGGTAGTGATCATTACCCTTTAATCATTTCTTTTCCGCATAAAAAACAAACTGCTTGCAATCCAACACCACGATTAAAGTATAGACTTCAAAATGCAGATTGGGATACATACAAAAATTGTGTAGAAGAAAGAATTCTTGCTTTAACTAACTCCTTACAACTACATGATCCCCAGCTATTATCTGATCAAATAACAAGAATTTTAATAGAGGTGGCAGATAATACTTTCCCTATTAAGAATGGTGCTACAGGCAAAATTCCTTCACCACCTTGGTGGGATGCTGAGTGCACTCAGGCCATTAAAAAAAGAAAAGAAGCAGAAAAAAATTATAGTCATACTATGACTCGTCACAATTTTGAAATATACCTAGATTCGTAAGCTCCTTAGGAAAAAGAAATTTGAAGGTTGGCAAAGATTCTGTGCATCTATCTCGCCAGGAGTTAATGCATCTCTAGTATGGCAAAATATTAGGAGATTCAGGTCAGCATTCAGTGACACAACAGCCTCAAAACTCCCATTAAAATTAGCCAATGAATTTATGGATCATTTAGCTCCTCCTTCTGCCCCAGAACAGAGATCTTTAATGCACTTTCCCTATGTTCCTATTCCTAATTCTGAGTTGAATTCCCTGTTCACACTAAGTGAGTTGAAAGGAGTCCTTTCACATGTTAAGGATTCAGCTCCTGGTGAAGATGGTATACCATATTCATTTATAGTTAATCTGTCTGACGCTGTTCTCTTAATATATTTAAACCTCATCAATACAGCTATGATATCTGGCAACATTCCATCAAGTTGGAAGTCTCAAACAATTATTCCTATTCTGAAACCAAACAAACCTTCTTCTAATGTTACTTCTTATCGACCGATTGCACTTTCTACAGTTCTTGCTAAAATTGCTGAACATCTCATTAAGAATCGTTTGGAGTGGTTTTTGGAAAGCAAAAACTTACTAGCTACATCACAGTTTGGTTTTAGGAAGGGTAAAAGTACGATAGACAGCCTTAGTGTGTTCACAACTGATATTCGTTTAGCCTTCTCTTCTAATAACTCTGTAATTGCTGCTTTCCTTGATATTAGCTCAGCTTACGATAATGTCCTGATATCAATCCTAGAACAAAAGCTGAACTCATTACAAGTTCCAACAATGTTGTCTAAGTTAATAATTAACATGCTTTCAGAGAGATCTTTAAATCTTCATATTGAAGGGTATACATTTACCCGTTTAGTTTGGAAAGGTCTCCCTCAAGGTTCTGTCTTTAGTCCAATTCTCTACAATATTTACACTTATGATTTGGAATCCTCTTTAAATGAGTCAGTACAAGTCCTTCAATATGCAGATGATTTACTTCTTTATTTATCTGGTCATTCTGTTGCAAATATTTGTACATCCTTAACCTCTTCTTTATGCTTACTGAAGACTTGGCTAGAAACCAATGGTCTACACCTGTCAATTGATAAAAGTAACATTGTCTTGTTTACTAGAATGCGTATGCCTCCTATAGTTACAGTAAAGTATAATAATATCCCTATGCCTGTTAAAAACCAGGTAAAATTTTTAGGCCTTATTTTGGATACACATCTTACTGGTTTACCACACTGTGATTATATAGCTGCTAAATGCGAACGAAATATCAACATAATTAGGTGTCTTGCTGGTGTTTGGTGGGGAGCACATCCCTTTTCATTAAAATTACTGTACAACACCTTGATTAGAAGCTTATTAGATTATGGGACTTTTTTGCTGGAACCTGCTAATGTTGCTGGTCTTAAGAAACTGGACAGTGTTCAGTCCAAGGCACTTAGAGTGGTTTCTGGCGCAATGAAAAGCAGTCCTATTAATTGTCTTCAGGTGGAATGTGGAGACCCTCCACTTCATTTGCGACGTCAATTTTTAGCTAATAGATTTATGGCTCGGTGTCTTCAATTTACATATCATCCTTTGCGAAATAAACTTTCCACTCTCTCTGAAGAAGTAATTTCATCCACTTACTGGAGGCACAAAGCTACTCCGTGTTTAGTTAAAAGCTTTAGAAAATACAATTTAATTGAAGCTCCTTGTCACCAATCTGAATTTCTTCCTATATTTCACTGTAATTACAGTTCATTAATTATGTTACCAAATATACATTATAACCTTAGCATTTACAGAGATGACGTATGTCATAACCATAACTTCAACTTCACCATGGATAGAGACTGGAAGGGCTATCAGCTCTTGTTTACAGATGCCTCGAAGCATGGAAGAGACTCATGTGTGGGAGTAGGTGTATACCACTCCCAATATAATATCGTCCAAAAAATAAAGCTCCCGCCCGAATCATCTGTATTTACGGGAGAATGTTACGGTCTATTCAAAGCTGTCGAATATATACTTATGATGGGCTTACGGAATTCACTCATATTAACTGATGCAAGGAGTGCTTTACAATCTTTGGCCAGATTCCCTTTCTATTCTCATAACTCTTATATTACATTTCAAACACGTGAACTCCTTTATAGGTGTTCTGTTAAGGGGTATTCAGTGCATTTTGCGTGGATACCCTCTCATTGTGGCATTTTAGGTAATGAGAGAGCTGACCAGTTAGCCAATGATGCCGTATTGTGTGGAGATGTTTTTCCGTATAAAAATAACACCCAAGATCTGGCAGCTCTGCCCAAAGTTTATCTACAGGAATCCTGGGGTCAGCTTTGGTCCGGGCAATCAGTGAAAGGGAAATTTTATCGTAATATTCAGCCATCTATTTTTGTTAAACCTTGGTTTAGTAAGTACAAGCTAAGCAAAAAGATTACTACAATATTCATTCGTATGCGATTGGGTCACGTGTGCACTCCTGCTCATCTTGCCAGGCTTGGCATTGTGCAAAACCCTACGTGTGAATGTGGCGCTGAAGTGGGAGATCTGAACCACGTTATTTTTTCCTGCCCCCTTTATGACCACTCCTCACTTTTCCAAAGTCTTGTTTCCCTCGGAGTCCCTTTGCCCACTTCTATCTCATGTATTTTATTTAATTTTAATGTAGATATTTATAAAACCATAGCTCTTTTCCTTGTAAATAATGATATAGCTATTTAAACATTTATTATTTATAAACTGTATATAAGTACTTTTACCATGTAGTTCTTAGTTATCGCTCCGAGTCGGCCTTTTTGTTAGGTCACTTGGTGTCGTTAATTGGTTACAATTATTTTCTGTTGTATTATAATTCTCTACTGCTAACTTATTATAATTTTTTATTTTTATGTATTATCAACTAATCTCCTTTCCATTTCCAAATTTCCCGTTGTAATATTTTATAATTTCGAGAGTACTTGATTCTTACGTTTTGATATCAAATAAATTATTGTTAGTGGCAATAAGCACGAATAGTGCAAAGCCAAAAAGAAAAAAAAACAAAGAAAAAAAACAGTAGCAGACCAAACATTCGCTAAAAATTGCGTACCCATTACGCACACATAGAGAGTGTGTCGATACAGGGCCGGACTAGGGCCGGTTGCCGGTATTATATAACGATATTGAAACGACCGATATCTTACTGAAAATCTGCGAAAATCAATATTCTCTGGGTAAATGAAGTGTAGATTACTTATCAATAAAGTCTTAACGAATATAACCACCCATCTGTTCCCGTGGTTACTGTAAAAGGCGACTAAGGTAATATTTCATGAGGACGGTGGGCGGCAGTCCTTTCACCTCCTTTTAACGGTATATTTATACACAGACCGTTGACGGGCATCAGTATCGGATAAAAGAACTCTCCCTGCAGTCATTAACCCGCATGCCCAGCTTGGTGGGACCTAGAGTTGTTGGTGTTGGTATGCCTGAAAGCTAGCTTATAAATATATCAGGAATTTTGAAATAAAACAATGAATTTAATGAATATTTACATTTATTTTTTATTTTATTTTATTTACATTTATTTATTTTTTACTTTTTTTAACTTTATTTATTTATATATTCTTTATTGTACACTACAAAAATACAATAAACAAAAAAATACACATAGGCGGCCTTATCGCTTTCCGCGATCTCATCCAGGCAACCATGGAATGGACAGTGATTAGCCTGGACATAAAATGGTGACGTTGTTGGTGCAAATAATGTTTTTACAATATGCTAAAATAGATACATAGATATATACATATCCTAAATAATAGATACATAAATACATACATACAAAATTTAAAACGAACGAAAATAAAAGCCTATACAGAGATTATTACAGTTTGGTACACAAGAACACAAAGACAAGTAATATTCTTTATTTTCATAATTTAAAAACGACTGGTCCTAAAATAATAATATGTACAGGTATACAAAAAATAAAATAATCAAAGGGCATCAAATAATACGTCCGCATCGTTGTCGATGGGAAAAGTGGCCAACAAAGGCTGGCAGCATTGCCACGTGGTATGGCAATGCTAATTCTTTGGCTGAAAAATAGGCGAGCCCTTTGGTCACGTGAAGAGTCGATCAACCGCTTGGAAATGTCTCGGAAAACTAAGTTGCCACTCGGACCCCATGGTCCTAGAGTTTCAACCCCAAACAGCTCGAACATATAGGTTCCAATACCAATCTTATTGGAATATTTAATATTTGCGCTATTTGAGGTTCAGTTTCAATCCTGGAGTTTCATGTTTTTAAATCCATGCATTCCGTAAACTTACATCCTTTGGAAACCTGGAAAAATATTAGTAAGCTCAATTATTACTTGCTGAATGAAATGTTAAAATTATGTGAGTAGCCTATACCGATTTATGTCCACCATCGTTCATGTTATCCATCACACAGACAGGGTAACATAACCGGCTAATGAGACACAATTGATTTTCTATTGTAACGTATCACATGTGTACGCGCCGGGCCAGAGCGATTCTATATACACTGACAATCTGGACTCTGCAGTATTTTCAAACTATGTCACCAAAAAAATTTGAAATATCGTAGAGTAAACGGAGTCTCTATTTGATAATTCCATGATAGGTAAATATTTTCTATACAATAAAAAAAATCGTCTTTTTTGCCAAATCCGTCCCTGAACTACACAGCATAATACAAAAACTTACCGATGAAAGGTCAATCCAGGTGTTTTGTGGTAGCTAGCACTGTCACACTGGTACGCACAGCACTTTACCATTTTATTTTTGAGTAATTGTCCCAAACAATTAATATTTCAAGTAATATTTCGCGGTTGAAACATAGAACGCGATTCAGGATAAATGTGCTTATCAATATGGCAGCGCGGGACAGACGGGCTACGCGTCAAATTTTGTCTATGTGTGAGTCAGTGTGACAACAGGTGACAGAACGAGATACTGCTTACGACTTGTCGCTTAGCAAAAAAAGGACAGAGAATCAAGTCCATCGACTATGGATTAATGTTTGGTCTGCTACTGTTTTATATGTCTGTGGCATTCACCATTTTAAGATCTGCACTTGAAAATGAATTATTCGAAAATCGAACTGGCCACCACGAGTACCTAGAATATAAAATAAAAATAAAAAACAACACAAATTAAATAGAGGCGCGAATACTAAAATTGCTTTGCTTTGTTAAACAAAAAATTTCTTAACTACAAGTTCTCACAAAAAAGTCGAGTGACGATAGAGATTTGACTCCGGATTACCTACATTAAATCCGAAGCTATTGACATTGCCAACAATCTACTTCCAGAAAAGTCCAACGAATCGTATGTACATGAAACCCTACGACGATTTATACAAATGTAAAATTCCTACAAAGAAGCCAAGTAGCCTATGGTGCATCTAATCGATGCTCAGGTCAACAATAAGCATCAAAAATAATATACAAATTAATACATACAACAAATTACTGGCATTTTTAAAAATGAAATCAGAAGGACATCGTCCTAAGAAATCAAAAGTTTTCACAGCTCAAAATGTGGAAACGTTTCTAAATGAAGCCCCTGACTACAGCTTTCTTGCCACAAAAGTAAGTACTGTGGGATAGGGGGGAACTAACTATAAATAAAATACTTAATAGCTTTGAAACTCGTGGGACTCCACGTACCTATATTTTAAGAAGTACCGACAATAAGGCCGCGCCTAATACAAGAATTATATTTTTTTCCGGAAAAAACCTATCCTATTCTATTTTAAGGATAGAATCTAGAATCATCCTCTTGACAGTTCAAACGTGACGTATTAACATAAAGGTTGCATTATATGCAACAAACCTTTATATGAGTTACGCCCACCCTTGAATCAAAGGATTAACGTAGTCGTATATCTGAACAAGACTTTTATTCACAACATTTGAACAGTCACGAGATACCTACCTATATACCTATCATGACTTTGACCAAACTCTGGAAAGATAAAATTATCAAAATGATGTCCAACTCTTAAATGAGAAGGGCGTAGAGCTTGAAGTTCTAACTTCTTTTGAGTTTATTCAGTTCTGGAGTAAAAAAATATATTTTAGTTTTTGAGCCGTTTGGGGTCGAAAAAATATACGTATATTTTAGTTTTTGAGCCGTTTGGGGTCGAAACGTTCGGGTCATGGGGCCCGAGTGCACGTCTCCTCTTTAAGGAAATTTCTCGCCGGCTGGTCGACACTGCACGTAACCAGAGGGCTGGGTCGTTCTTTGGCCAAAGAATTAGCGTTGCCATTCAACGTGGCAATGCTGCCAGTCTTCCGGGCACGTTTCCTGATGACAGCGATGCGGAGGAATACCTCGACGCCTAAGTGTCCTTTTGTTTTTTGTATTTATTTTGTATATCGTAGTTTTATTAAGTACTTTTCTTTATGCGTTTGTGTTGATATGCTAACACCATTTTAGTTTTTTCAGCATTTATTAGTATGCGACATTTTTAATAATAGGCGCTATTTGTAAATTATAAATAGTGCGCTTACGTCGCCGCGTCGTAACGAAACATTACTGAGTTTTCTTCTGCTATTTTTATTTTATATTGGACAATTGCGACCTGCAGATTTGTTAGTTTTATAAAATATTTATATTTTTGGACTTTTTTTTTTGGATTTCATTACCTGCCTGTATTAACATAAAGGTTGCATTATAAGCAACAAACCTTTACAGTAGCTACCTATTGATTCAATTTTTTGTAACTAAAATAGCTACATACTTACTATATAGGTAAGTATAAGTACTAGCTACCCGCTCATGAATCGATCGCGTGTGTGCGATCTACTGATGTGATGTTTCGACTCTTAAGTTATTTAATAATTATTACTGTAAAATTTGACTGAAACACACATAAGTGTGCCAGTCAAATCTAAGAAAGTTTTTATCATGTAATCCATAAAAATTAATATATTACGTAAGTTACCTTCCTATTTAAATACTAACCTACCTACCCATTTTTGTTACAGATGGCATTGATTTTTGGAGTGAACGGTGCTTGTCGTGGAAATGAACTCGTAAACATTAAAATCGAAGATATCGAAAAACATTCAGATTTGTTGCTGGTCAATTGGCCAGATACAAAATCAAAGAAAGAATAGTCATTCGTAGTCCGTGGAGAATACGTAAGAATTATCGAACACTACCAAGCTCTACGCCCCTCTAATATAAACACTAACAGATTTTTCGTAGCTTATAATAATGGCAAATACACCAAGCAAGTCATTGGAAAATATAAGATCAGCAGCATGCCGAAAGAAATTGCGAAATAACTGACATTGACAAATGCCGAGCTCTACACGGGCCATTGTTTCAGGAGAACATCGGCTACTCTATTGGCGGATTCAGGAGCAGACATGACCCAGAATAAAAGACATGGTGGCTGGAAATGTGATGTAGTAACAGAGGGCTACATAAAAAATTCTATACAAAATAAGGATGAAATACGGTACCGCATTGGTGACAACATAAAACTAAAACACCGTTGATAGCTGATCTTTGGACACCTTTGTCACCACAACCTTCCACACCAAAGCACTATTCATCTAGCCCGCTGCCTCAAGCACCACCTTCACCAACTTTCACGATCCAAAATGGTCCTCAGCAGACTCAAGTTTCTGAAACTTTACTTACCAGTAATACTCAAATAAACTCTACCTCAACTTCAATAAATGTACCGAATAAAAACATAACTTTGTCATTCCACAACTGACCTAATTTAATGGTTTTAAATAGGTCTACTAATTGTAATTTTCATTTTAATAAATACTTTGATTAATAGCGGCCCATCCACTAACGTTCATTCCTGCCGGAATCTGCAATCCTTAATGAACGCCAGTGGATTTGCAAGAGCGAGAAAGAATGACGGTATTAAAACCCCGCCACCCCTCCCGTCCCGAAGGACGCGATGCGCTCTGTGATCAAGTTAGTGCCTGTTTATTTGTCCGGCGTGATTGAGCGCTCGTTTGTTATCATTTTGTGTTCGTCTTCGTCCCGGAAGGTTAAAATAGATTCCCAAGAAATAGACGATAAAGGTGATATTAGAAATGTGCCCAAGCACATAATAAAAGAATTCATATGTACCTACAAATCTCACCCTGCCTTATGGCAAATAAAAAATAAAGATTTGTATGGCAACAGGACTTTAAAGTACAAAGGGCATCAAGCTTTGGTCAATGTATGGAAAAAAATCATCAGATTCATTCAGACATCCATTCTTAAATAGTTCTTAAAATCATCAGGTTCATCGCATGCCATCTTTTAAAAGTCTTATATCACTATATTTCTCCTTTTCTAATAACCACTTTTTTACCCACATTCTATGTCTTCTTTTAGGTTTAAATAGATATTCACTCGCAATAAAACTCAAAGCAATAGCAATCTGTTGCTTACGGGTACACATGTTGTTGCAAAATGAAAATAATCCAAATAAATCCATAAAGATAATTCAAAATGACGAGCATTCCTTTTAAATGACAACAATCTTCCTATAATGATAGGATTATAACCATCCACAGACACGCAATCCCTCGGTATGACTAACAAGATGCAAACTGACAGGAATGTACCTAAACGTGTGTATGGTCACTGAAGGATTGTTTTTCCTGTCGAACTGGCGTGTTGTGATAAAGTCAGGGGAAATAACGTAGGATTGTGGTTTAATTAGTGGCTTCAACGGTTTTATTTTATCCCGTCGCTTTTCTGTACAGTTTGCACAACAGGACAAGTCAGAAGAAATGAACGTTAGTGGATTGGCCGCTAATTGATTCTAGTACTAATGCTTTTTATTGTCTCGTAGATGGTGTGAAAAGTAGAATATTCTCCTCGGGGCTAAAGGTGCCTTCGTCTTGGGCGACCTTGAATCCCACGCTGCACTCAGGATTCTTATCTTAACTCCATCGATTTGTTCGGGAGTTAACTCTAAACTGCCTCGCTCCGCTCGGGAGTTAACACTAGAATCCTTCGTTTTGCTCGGGATTCATTACGGCGCCCGCTACATAAAACACTACTTTTGTCCCCTTAGTGCATAATCTACTATTACTCAAGTACCTAGAGGTAACAATTTTTGCGTGGAGATCTTTGATTATCCAATCCAGATCCGGATATCATAATTATGGTTGGTTCAGTGTCAGTACCCATATTCGTTTTTTTTAGAACTGAGTTCTATGCCCATACGCAAAGTTTTTTTTTTACATTTCTCCGAAACAAACCGTAGTCTGTATATTTGGGTCTGTTTGATGAAAATATTTGTTCGCGTTTGTTTGATGAAAATATTTGTAGTAGATCCTATTATAAATAATATACGCCTACACTTCGGGGAAATGGCGTCATGATATAGATTTATTACCCTCTACATAATATTATGAAACAAAGTTCCTGTATGTCTCTTCGCGATACTTAAACTGAAAAACGATTGAACGGGTTTTCACGAATATACAGTGATTCATGACGGACGAAGCTGCTTGCAAGACTTAGTTTATTTTAAAATATATTACATAAGGTAGATTTTCATGGACTGATCTGTCTCATGAATTATATTCAGATCGAGCTTTCATAAAACGTGTATTCCATTCATCGTCAATTTGTTGCCTCCGGTGTCAGCATTAAACAAAGGTTCCTGATATAACATTAATATACTAATGCGTAGCGAGTAGCCATAGCACTCACTAATTAAATAGATTCAGTGTGGTCAACACTGACTCCTATTAATGTTATTAGTGGATATTATCCTGCAATTCTGATTGCTGAACAAATTTAATCATCGCCAGTAATTAATGGAAGACCACTTCATTAAATGATAAATTACGAAACATAGGTTAATAAATTCATGAATGATGAATGATTAGAATGTTAAATAGTTCACATACTTAATTAAATTACACAACTGTTAATTATTTTCAGTAATCGTATCTAGTGCAATTAATGTTGGAAGCAAACCACAAAATGATACAATTTTATCAATTGGATTATTTAAACCGAAAACGAGACTAAATCCCAGCATATTACCGTTATTAAAGCTTCTGCAACAATCTCTTACGGAAACTTAGAATTAAATACGACAGTCGACAGATCCAGGAAAGTAACAAAACCTCTCAAAAGCTATTGGGAAGTTACGAAATCAATATACGACTAACGGCCAAAGAAAAAATACATGTAACTTAGTGACAAGCTCTCCAGACTCTGTCGATTCCCTCAATAAATACAACTCCTGCTTCACATCCGTAGGCAAAAAAACCTGGCTAATACCGCACTGACAAGACTATCAGAAACCCAGACATCCCTCGCTAGTAAGTACTCATCACCACTGAAGAAACAAAAATAACAAAGTTAATTCATTAGTTAAAAGACGATAGTGCCCCAGGTCCCGACAAAATCAGTGTAAGACTTGTAGAGGAATTTCAAACTTAATTATCTGTTGTGTATTATGGGTTTCTCAGCCCGGAAACTGGAGTACCTATTTCCCGAACAGTGAAAGGTTGCAGCAGTAAACACAATAATAATAGTCCTAAGAATAAACCTAGAAATAATAGACCAATAGCTCTTAATATAATATCTAAAATCCTGGAAAAGGTGGTTAATGCCCGTCTAGCAAATTTTCCTTGAAAAACATATTATTTCAGAGCGAGAAGTTGGTTTTAGAAAAGGCAAAATCAACTGGAGACGCGGCTTTGCTGCTAAAAACTCCATATTAATATCAAAAACATGAGAAAAGGGTGGTGTTGCATGGCGGTCTTCTTAGACCTAACTATAGCGTTCGCACAATTACAACAGACTCCTTAAAAACAAGAAACAGAAAGGAGAAACAGAAAAACGAGTGGAGTTTTTGCGTTAGTATTGCCATCTGCAGTAGCTGCGCATACACTCAACCATTTATAACTTAGTATCTCCCATTACAAAGAAAACGAAAATAATACCAATTTCAAAATAACATTTATCTAGCCCACCTCCGGACCCTGACTTTGAAAATTCACACAAATGTCAAAATCATTTAAATACGTCACGCAAAGGCGATAGTATTAAGGCCCATAGTATCCTCATCTCCCGTCTGTATGCTAAAGCACGACTGCCCGCTCAGGGCACCTCTGAGCCTTTATCTCAAAATGGGTATATTCCTTGGCAAATGTTGATTAATTTACAATTGTGCTCTAGCGATTCTGTGGTACCTCTAACTATCTATTTTTCAGTGTATTTTTTTTTTCAAATAACGAAGCCGTTTAGTAAGAGTATGGAATAGAGGCCAAAATATTTTTTACAGCAAAAGTATTAACCATACAAATAAAGTACTCTCGGCAAAATCATCTATATGAATGTATAACAAAATCATATATTTTTCAATTCTTCAAGACAAGCCGTTAATGAGCAGTACGGTTCATAAAGTGACCGTGTTACGCTACCAAACGGGACGTAGGCTCTTAACCGGAAATTTATTCACATAATAAAGAAACTGTACTCCAAAAGACATCCTGCAAATGGTATATTTCACAATACGCCAGTCCATTATACAATATAGCATATCAATTTGGGGTGGAGCTGGACAAACGATAGTGATCAAATCAAATCAAAATCAAAAGTCATTTATTCAAACTAGGCTGAGAGTCAGCCCTCTTTAAAGGTCAAAATTACATAAGACAATCCCCCCCAAAACGCCCGCCCTTCACCACTTCCTAGTGCTTTAGCTGGGAAAAAGAAGTGGCGCAATAAACTCCCCAGCAGCACAGCAGTCTGTTAAGTTAGAAGAACTTGATTCTGTACAGTAATAAAAATAAATGATTTATACAGTCTAATAAAAATAAACAATTATATTAAGTAACTCATACAACCTGTCAGTAAGTAAGCTAATTCTGGTGAAAGAATACAAACATTGTCTTGAATTAATCACAGCGATCAACTATTCTTATCGTTTTTTCTGTGAGCTTATCTTTGAACTTTATGTTATAACCAAGCTTCTAACTCTACACGCCCTAACTTCACAAACTCTACACCTTAGTCAAAATATGTGGCTAGGCCGTTCTAAGGTTCAAAAAAATGACGAAGCGCTTGGCTCGTCTTGGCGGGGTCACAACCGTGCTCCCAGATTATGTTTTCAAACCATGTACTGGGACCCTGGTGATCTGTAATACAGGTATTCCTAGTGCAGACAGTAGTATGACAATAGTTTTAAAGCTTGTATATCAAATGACTGACAGGAAAAGAACGATGTAAATTAGTATTACGAGTATTAGTTTAGCGTTAAATGCATCTGTGGCCTTAGTGTAACTGCTTACAATTGCTCGTTGATTTAAGTCTAGAGGTCACCAGCGCGGCAGCCAAGCGTGTCATCCTTTGATTCTCATATTGATCAACATACAGCCTGACACTGACCTATATAGGGCGATTCTGTAAAAATCTCACCGTGAAAACTTGGGTGAAGTGAGTTTGAAGTGAGCTGTAAATCCCTGGCGTCAGCGTCAGGTGGGATGTTCATTTAAAGCTCACTTCACCGAAATGAATCACGGTGAGACATTTACAGAATAAACCGGCTGTAAATTACAAAAAACGTAAGCCAATTTGAATTTGGTGGGTGACCTTACCGCACCTAGCTGCACCGGCGAAACGAGGTTGTATATGTGGGATATTTTTATTGTTTTACACAACTAAAGACATCAACGCATAGAGGGTTAAACAGTTGCTTTTTTATAGTGCTCGCCCGAAGTTGTAGGACAAGAATGTGAAAATAATAATCCCGTAAATACATAATTATTTATTTCCAGACATACAACTTAGGTACATTATAAAATAGTTCATGGAAGCTTTACATTTATGTATTGTGCAGGCTTTGAGCCGGATAATATCTGACTGATCATCGTCACAACAGTTGACTTTGTCTTTAGTCAGTTGATTTCGTAGACCCAATTGCCACTTGAAACAGTCTGAAACCGTCCGGCGAAAATAATGAAATATATAAATAAAAATCTTTGTTACTGACCACATTTGACACATTAAAAGAATCTCAATTTAAAAATAACAAGTTTCACAAAAAATAAATACAGTAAAATGGTTCACATACATAAAATCACGGTTTTCTTTTTAAGCACTATAAAAAATACATTAACGAGGTTATTTTCAACCACCATTTGTGGGTGGTTTGATGGGCGTGGGTTTGGGGTTTTATTGAAATGTTTGCCTTTGTCAAACACTATTTTAACGCGTAACATAAAATTTTGTTGGGTACAGACATCGATATATTATGTACTGCGCACAGTAGGCACATATTACTTCACTGGGTACAGGAAATTCTATTAAGGCCATTATTATAACTTAAATCTTGTACTTTTACATTCGGTGATCGGGTTTGCACACATAACATGCATTTTCCACTTAACCGTTTTAAAAAGTGGTTTAATTATATAATCCATTCACGAGATTCATTATTCGTATATATAGACGTACCTACACGTAATAAAATTGATGTGTTACAAATTTCTCTATGCGTATGGGATTGGATAACATGTTTTGGTCGAGCGAGCGTGATTCGACTGATAACGTAGACCTGGCTCAATCAAACAGGCTCATACTATTTAGTTAGATATACAGATACCGACCACACCGGGCAGTATAACTGTCAATGTGGGCTTTAAGTTGGTGATGTCTTGAAAACGCTCAAAAAGGTGGTTTTTTAAACCAGTGTATCTCTTTAACCGTAAATAATTTTTAAAGCAAAAAAGTATGATATTTTCAAGTCTTTTTTGCATACAGTGATGGAACTCAAAACATAATTAAACATACTTTAATGTATCAAAAAATCATCAAAGTACCTATTAATTATCTTTAAAACCAGTTTATGCCTTCAAAATAAATAAATAAAAATATACCATAATATTCCCAATGGCAAACTGCATCCAGCGATAGATTATTTATTATTAAATAGTTAATATCTATTTTTATACGATTTTATTTGCATTTTTACGACTATGCTTGCTCATTTATTATTCGAATTTATTACAACAGATTTTAACCCGTATTGGATTGCAATAAGAACTATTATCGCTCAGAGCGACAATATTTAAAGTTACCAGGGCCATAAGCATCATTGTCGTAATTAATCCTTACGCCTATGGCACTCAAATTGGATTTTGTCAAAGAAGACGTCATAATAAGCGTTACTTCAAGACATCTTTACTTCTAAAGTAGCTAAAAATAAAGTTACAGCTTTCACTACTATTGCTCTCTAACTAAGGTACGCCTACGTTATTACTGAAAAAGAAAAGGAAATCTATACATACAAAGTTAGTGGTCGCTCAGAGGTCGAAATTCGACCATAGTTCATTTAAATAGAAATACATTATTATATAAAAATATTAGCTTTCTGCATTTCTCCATATAAACTTTAACTATGCCTACATTCTCTTACGTCAGCGTAATTTTCATAAAAAGAGGTACAAAGTTTTTGATAATCACATTCCATTAAATAGGTAAGTTAATAAAGATATATACTTAATAGTAATTATAAAATCTAAGCAAGGTCAAAACGATACATTGGGTTTTGAAAAAAGGAATTTGTTTTACGAGGTCTGGGCTGTAATGCTGAAAATTTTGTTTTAGAATTTTTCTTTGTTTATCTGAATAAATGAATGTTCCAGCATCAGACAAAACCTGCCGGATAGATTTTGTTTCCAGTTGTCATAGATTTAACAATATATAAGTCTAGTCATTATGTAGGCTATAAACTATCATGTTATTTGCTATGGGGGATGAGCAATAATACATTATGTTCGTATTCTCCTCCGCAAATTGTAAGACGTACCAAAAGGTTAGAATATTGCAGATATTCACCGATTTAACTTTTTATAGGATTATTATCATCACTCTAAACCTTTATGGAGCTTAGTAGTCAATCATGGACATAATATAGGAACGGCTATTTTAATCAACTCTGAACAGAAGGTTCTCAGACTGCTTTGCAATACCTAAGTTCGATTTCCAACAATAATTTGATAATTTTAAAACTATTTTCTATTACATATTGTTCTTAATTGGCAGTGGGCAGGGCACATTGCTCGCAAAACATATGGCTGATGGGGCCGAAAGGTTCTGGAGTGGCGAATAAGTCCTCAAACAACGTCAAAGTGGTGGAGCTTGGGGGAGGCCTATGTCCAGCAAAGGACGTCTTTCGGCTGAAATGATGATGATGATGATTCAAAGGTGACGCACGAAATTGATGTAAGTATATCAATTAATATCCCTAGTTGAGCGCGTCCCGTGCTATGGTCGTATCGTACCAACTATGCTGAGCATCACAGCACGATGCGATGTCGTGTCATATTTTTTTATAACAGCTAGCTAAGTTCTTAATTCAGCTCAGAAAAAGCACGGTAGGTACCTACAACATAAAAAAAAATAGTAACAGATTACATATGAGCCTTAGGTGCTAGGTTTAATTTTACCAGTCTCTTCCCAAGTGAGACAAACATTTACATGTATATTGGTGAAGCAATTAATAAAAAAAAAAAATAGAAACAAAAGAACAATTAAGCAAAGATTTTATAAAATAGAACTGAGTTGCGCAAGCACCCGTCTTGCGAATTCGCGTTGACGTCAAGAAACCTTGTATACTTAGCTGAAGCTTATCAAAATCTGAAGAAATCAATAAACTTTTAAACAAAGGGTTGTTTGTTTTGGTAAGTCGTTAGAGCTTTCTAGCTACGTATAAAAATGAGTACAAGTAAATATTACTCTGGTATTGTTAGTCTCGGACAACAATTGAGTTGTGCAACAACGCCAACAACCCTTCGTCGAATGCTTCTAGGTCGACGTTCACACGGACGTAATGAATTCGTTGTGGGATTTTTCGCCCACTGGATTATTAGTACCTAAGTATAACCTAGTATAATTATGTAATCGGAAGGAATATCCAATGCACGAAAAAATCCCGCTGTTGAATTCTCAATGCTCATCAATCATCCGAGCATTGAGGATGTTTTGAATTTTGTGACGTCAAAATAAATAAATAAATGTTTAAAAATAATTTTTGTTTTGCATTACGAAAATATATGTAAGCAACGGTGGGGAGAGCAGTGGTAGCCCAGTGGTAATGGCCGCGACTTACGAGTTGCAGGTCGTGCGTTCGCACCCAGCCAGGCGCATTACTTTGTGTTAATTATTTAATCACCACTGCTCTCCAACGGTGAAGGAAAACATCGTGAGGAAACCGGCATGTCCTAGAACTAAAAATGGCTGAGTATGTATGTATGTAAACAAAATTGGCATGAACTTGACAAACTTGAAAAACACTTAAAAGACTTATTTATCGCAATAAATAAGTCTTTTAAGTGTTTTGTTTTTTGGGTGGGAAATCATCAAATAACTTCTCCCGCTCTGGGTGGAGCAGGAGGGCGTGTCAGAATTTTACTGACTAAAACTCACCCGTGTTCCCTCAGTTGCCTGTGTGCCAGAGGCCGCGGTAACTCTTTCGAACCCGCACCCCAGGCAGGCATCGGCCCTTGCGGACCCCACCAGTTGGTGCTGATATCTCTTTGAGGCGCGCGTGGAACACAACGCGCCATCGCGTCGACCCGGGCTTGGTCCTTACCGGACAGCGAGCTACCCATTACTCGCCGTCATTAGCTGTTTTATTTCAATACTTAAAATTTCTCTCAAAATACGACCATATCATGTTCCTTTTTTTACTTACATTTGCTACGACGTACACTACGACGCGCGACCTATTAGCTACCTATTACTTATATTGCCACAAGACTATTAAACCGAGGCAGGAATGGCACAAGCGAATTGGTAAAACTGAGTGCAGGGTGGTCAGTTCATCGGTTGTAGAAACTGTGCGGACACTGCTGCCTGATGGTAAAATATGACGTGTCTCTGCACAAATATATTTTATTGATTTTTAATTAAACTAATAGTATATTTTATAACGAGGGACTAAACGAAGCCATAATATACCCGAGGTGGTTTGACTCCCGAGCGTGCGAGGGAGTCAATGAAACCGAGGGTATATTAAGTTGGCGTTTAGTCTCGAGGTGCAAACTGTACTTTTCACTTCGAGTGCGAGAAAAATAGTCAATTTAGTACAAAAACATGTACTAACCTAATAAATATTACATAACAAAAAAACAGTACATAGTGAAAAATAACTTTAATTTCGGAAGTCGGTGTCTTTGGAGCTGAATTTGAATTTGTTGTCACCGCCTTCCGAAATTAAAGTTATTTTTCACTTTGTAGTGTTTTTTTGGAAGTCGGTTGTTTTTTTTTTTGGAAAAAGTTTTTTTTTTACTTTTTAGTGGTTCACATGTGCTTACCCCTTCACAGCGTACCGGCGTGATGTTATGTTATGAACTGGTGTAAACAATAGACAGACATGAGATTTCAGCAATCCCAGTCCATTTGCTATCATTTATTGAGGAGTTCCGTTGCCTATCTCCAAAGTTCTTCATCAGATCTTCACCAAATTGAAATGAGACCACTCCGAGAAAGTACTCTTCCAAAAAATACCTAAATCGCTTCGCGTGCCTATAAAATTTGAAGAGTTCTCTCTATTTCTCCAGGATCCTATCATCAGATCCTGACTTGATGATCATGGGACCACCTGGGAAGCATACCCTTTCAAACAAAAAAAAATCCATATCGGTCCAGCCATCTTCGAGTAATCGGGGAACATACATAAAAAAAAGGGTTCCGACGAATTGAGAACCTCCTCCTTTTTGAAGTCGGTTAGTAAAATAAAAATCACAATATCTATTAGGTATGTCTTTTGCTCTTTGCTTGACGTCAAACTCTTCACCAAGGAACTATATGTATATCTAAAGGAACATAATATTTGTCACTGGACATTCTTAATAAATTTATTTAAAGCCGAACAAATTTACACCCGACAAAAATTTTGAAATTTTCGCGGTCTTTTTTTTCTTTCAGACCAGTAACAGATTAACAATTTAAAACACATGGCGCCACCTTGGCAAAAACCATGGAACTAAAACTCTCAACATTTTCGCAATGAAGATAGTCCACACTCCACAGATAATAGTATATTTACTGGCTGTTTGAGTTTGTCTATGTCACATGAAGGAAATTAAAAAACGAATTACTTTTTACTCCCTAGGGACTAAAGTGGTCACTTTAGTCCCGCTTCGTAGGGCTATAATGATGCCTTTTTAGAGCATGAGAAGTGTATCCATGTCGCCCGCGCGCCTCAGTGAGTGAGTCACAAGCGTCCGGAAAACGCGCACGCGCTCGGCGTAAACAGACTCGTGCGCCTCGCGAGCCGTCCATTTATTATATTATGCCATAAGTCTTTATATATAAGTGTCACACTGTTCCCTGCAATGTTAATAGTTTTTACCAATATACAGTTTATATCATGCACAAATAGTTGGAGTTTCCTTTGTTTATAGTAGCAAAGTACCCCGACTACAACTGGCGTCCCAACGTGCGGCCGTGTTTTGTGAAAAACGGTTAAGCTAACATTATTTTCGTGTAAAACTGTTATTGTGTACAACAACGTTCGTATAAAGACTCGGAAAACAGTGTGTGAGTGTCGAAAACAGTGACTTTCTCGGGGTTTCTTCGTGCGGCGTTATATACCTACTCGTTATGTGCTTCGCCCACGCCGCCCGCAGATTCGTTACGTTTTGTGCACACAACAACAATTATAAAGAACTTTTAGCATATTTTGGTGTAATAAAGTGACTATACAGTGGATTTAGTGTTACGAACTAGTTATATCACGTTTTTAGTCGTTCTAGTGCGTATTTACTTCCTAGAACAGTCGTGTACCTAGTTCGAAATCTAACTGCCATTTTGTGGAACATTCACGAACACTTGTTTTGTTTACAGTGCCAAGATTTTACGAACTTAATTTTAGTGTTACGTTTAGTCATCCTAGGTTATAGTGTTATATTTTAGGTTACCTAGGATAGTCGTTTTGCTATAAGTCGTAACCTGTGAACATTCGGTGTACTTACAGAGTATTGTTTATAGTGACGCTTCGTGCGAGTTAAGACTATAGTGTGGGTACCTACGTAGATTAGTTAGGATACCTAGAACACCGACTCGCGTCGAACATTATTGTGAATAATAACTTTGATATTTGAAATAGTGTCTTGTGTGTTAGAGACCTAGTTTAGTTGTATTGTTTTGTAGGTATATTATGGTTAGAACATTCGCGTACCTAAGTGTATGAACGTTGTTTACGTACGTACGCGTTGTGTACGAACAGTTGTCGAACTCGAGTGACGAACTAGGTTACCTAGGTACACTATTACCTATTTGTGGTACCAGAACGTTGTTTATAGTGCATTAAAAGACATGGTGCTAACACGGTCGCGTAATAATAGTGCTTCACGTGCTACGCAGCAGCCTGTAGACACGTACCCTACGGCTGGTGAGCAGTTAGACGGTACAATGCCGCTGCCGTCTACTTCGGATGGCGACGCATTGTTCGTCGACGTACGATCGTCGACGCCGCCGCTGGCTGGACCTCCGTCCGCCGGTGCCTCGGCCCCATCACCACCACCGCTGTACGGGCGTGAGCTGCCTGGCTACTCGCAGATGTCACAGCACGGGCATGCTCCGCCCGTCGCCACACCGCAGCCACCTATGTCCGCACCTATCGTTATGACGGACCAACAACTGGTATTCCTCTTGCAAGCTTTACGGTCGCAGCCGCCTACGGAGGGCGCGCAGCCACCGCCGACGACGACTGTAAGTACAAACCTGGCTAAATGTACGGCGAGATTTAATGGTACCGGCGACGTAATGGCATTCGTGGATGCTGTGCAGATTTATAAAGACTGTGTTGGTGTTCATGACGATATGGCTTTAAGAGGCATGCCAATGCTGCTCACTGACTTTGCGGCTACCTGGTGGCAAGGTGTTAAACATTCGGTCACAAGTTGGCAGGAGGCCATCCATTTATTTCGCCAAACATTCGGTCCACGCCTCCCACCTCATAGATTATATAGAGAGATGTTTAGTCGAGAGCAAGGTGAAGAACGGACAGATGTCTTTGTGTGTAGGGTAAGAGCCCTCATCGCCCAGCTACCGCTGCACACGCTACCTGAAAATCCAGTGCAGCTGGATATGGTGTACGGCCTACTCCATAGGAGAATCCGGGAGAGGGTAACAAGGAGTGCTTTCGCTTCGTTCGCCGAGCTGCTACAACAGGCTCGAGTAGTAGAAGATGTGCTGGAAGAAGTCTGCCCCGCTGCGCCGATTAAAAGGCACTCTCCTGCATCTGCCACCCCGCCGCTGCCGCCACCGCAGGTCACTGGACATGCTGCGACGTCTTCACCAGCTGGTGCTGTGGTGAATAAACAAGAAAAAGCACCGCCAAACAAGGCTAGACCAAGGTGTACATTTTGCAAGATGTTTGAACATGTCAAAGATGACTGTCGTAAACTAGAAAATCGGAATAAGGCGACTGTTGAACCGGTCAAGAGCGAACCAGTTACGACCCAATCGGAGCTGCGCCCGTCCGTAGCGTGCTTCGGATGTGGTGCGCCCGGGGTGATACGGTCGAACTGCACGGTGTGCAAAGAGAAACGCACTGCATCGCCGACCACGAAGACTGCATTTCAATCAGTGTCCGTAGATGGAAAAGTGTTAAACCCGCGTGTGCGTCCTATTTTTAATGTGCAGGTGTTCGGTGCAGTAGGCACCGCGTTACTAGACACGGGCGCGAAGCAATGCGTTGCTAGTGATAGTTTAACGAGACATTTGCGGGCTAATGGCCAAATGTTTAATAGTTGCGAAACAGAGTTAAGATTTGCAGACGGAACCAAACGTCTCGAAACTGTAGAAACAGCTGTGGTAAATGTAAAAGTGCAGGGAGTTGCAATAAGCACTCTTTTTATGGTCTTGCCCGGCGCAACCGATTCCTTACTAGGTATGAATTTTATAGAGGACGCTGCCATGATACTCGATTTCGAAAGGAATCGTTTCTCTTTACGTGCTACAGGCTTTCATGAGCTACAGTATGAACGTGAGGACCGAGTTGCGGTCAGTTCGACGATTGGTCTCCACGAGTGCGAGGGCATTCTCCTATCACCATCTGATAGGGACAAGTTGGCTGGACTATTGGAAATTAACGCTGACATCTTTAGTGCAGGGGGAGGGCCGACGCCCTTCGCCTTGCATAGGATAGACACAGGTAACGCCACGCCTATCGCAATGCCCCCTTATCGACTGACTCCTGCTAAGAAGGAGATGGTAAGAGCTGAAATTGATAAAATGTTGGAACTGAAGGTAATAGAAGAAGCTGAGTCAGAATGGGCTTTCCCGGTGGTGTTAGTGCCGAAAAAGAATGGTGAGACAAGATTTTGCGTCGATTATCGAAAATTAAACGCTGTAATCCGTACGGACAAATATCCATTGCCATTAATCGACGAAATCCTATCTTCCACAAAAAGTAATTGTGTGATGTCCACCATCGATCTAAAATCTGGGTACTGGCAAGTGGAAGTAGCTCCAGAGGATCGACACAAGACTGCATTCGTCTCACCGTTCGGAACGTTTCAATTTAGGCGCATGCCATTTGGCTTAAAGAATTCGCCTTCGACGTTCCAACGATTGATGGATCGTTTTCGGTCTGGACTAAAAGACGTAACCGTTGTAGCATATTTAGATGACATTCTAGTAATTTCTGATAACCTGGATGTGCACTTACAGGATCTGCAACAGGTGTTCGATCGCCTTCGTCAATTCAACCTCAAAGCAAACCGTGAAAAGTGTGTATTTGCCAGGGAAAGAGTTGCTTATTCAGGGCACGTTATTACGGTCCAAGGGATCGAACCTGATCCGACGAAGGTCCAAGCAGTCGTGGAAATGATACCTTCTAACAATGTAAAGGAACTAAAAAGTTTTTTACAAACCTGTTCCTGGTTTAGAAAATTTATTCCACAGTTCTCTGAAGTAGCCCAGCCGTTGACCGACCTTACCAGGAAGAGTAAAGCCTGGAAATGGGGTGAAAAGGAGATCACCGCATCTAACGAGCTCAAGCGGAGACTCACAACGAGTCCAATCCTACGCCAGCCAGACTTCGAGCAACCTTTCATTCTTCGCACAGATGCCAGTGGTTATGCCCTAGGTGCAGTGCTCGTGCAAGGTCCGGATCCGAAGTCTGAGAAACCTATTGAGTATGCCAGTAGGTTATTAACAGCAGCCGAACGTAATTACTCCACGACGGAACGGGAAGCATTAGCTGTGGTGTGGGCCTTAGATAAGTTTCGTGGTTATCTCGAAGGCGCCCAAGTCCGAGTTGCAACCGATCATCAACCTTTGAAGTGGCTACTGTCTATAAAGACACCCAGTGGCCGCCTTGCTCGGTGGGCCCTGAAAATCCAAGCTTTTAATCTGGATGTGGAGTACACGCCCGGGAAAGCTAATGTGGTGGCAGATACGCTCAGTCGTCCCGTATACCGGCCGTCGATAGATGAAAATCCCGAGTCTACCTGCGATCTGTGTCCAGTCTCAGTAGACCTACCTCACCGTAGCTCCGAGGAATTGCGAGCAGCTCAGCTCGAAGATCCTGAACTTAGGAAAATACTTACGGACTTTGAAGACGGTGATGCCACAACTCGGTGGACAGATCGAGGCTATTATCTGTCAAACGGAGTCCTTTTCCGATTTCATCCAGATTCCGAATCTGAGGAGCCTCAGTTAGTAGTACCAGACTCTATGCGCACCAAGATACTGAAAGAGCTCCATGATGCCCCCACAGCCGGTCATTTGGGCCTGGAGCGCACTCTGACAAGGATCAAAGAAAGATTCTATTTCCCAAATATGCGTCAATACGTGGCAAAGTATCTAAAGGCTTGCGATCTGTGCCAGAAGTTTAAGCCTACAAATCTTAAACCTGCTGGGCTGTTGCAAACCCCTGTTGCCCAACAACGCTTTGAAGTTCTCGCCATGGACTTGTTTGGTCCTCTGCCTGAGGGTAGTAAGGGTGAGAAGTGGATCTTCCTAGTTGAAGATACTGCGAGCAGATGGGTAGAGTTGTTCCCGTTGACCGAGGCCAACGCAGATAGTTGCGCTAGAGTATTGATAGAGGAAGTATTTATGAGATATGGGTTTCCCCGTAGAGTTATCTCAGATAATGGAACACAGTTCGTATCAGCGGTGATGCAAAAAGCAATGCACGTCCTCGGTGTTAATCAAAATTTAACTCCAGTCTATCACCCCGAGGCAAACCCCGCTGAGCGGAAAAATCGGGAGATGAAGCAGATGTTGGCGATCCTGATAGATCCAGAGCATCGTCGTTGGCCGGAAGTGTTGCCCGCTGTGCGATTCGCTTTAAATACGGCTCCTAACCAAGGCCCGGGACACTCTGCCGCTTTTTTAACGTTTGCGCGCGAGTTCCGGTCCCCGGTGAACGTAGCTCACGACTTGCGAGCGGTCGTAGATCAAGAAAACTACGTTCCCCAAATCACGCCATATTTACGGGACTTTGTACACCGTCTACAAGAGGTGAAGTGGCGAGTCGAGCACCAGCAGGACATTCGCAAAGAGGCAGCGGACAAAAACCGCCGTCCTGGAACTAAGTTTAAGGAGGGTGACCTCGTACTCGTGAATAGCCATCGACTTAGTCAAGCCGCTAAAGGCTTCACCAGTAAGTTCGCCCCGAGACGAGAGGGCCTATATCGTATCAATAAAGTGGTTTCCGCAACTTCTTACGAGGTTGTAGATAAGGAGGGCGAGCCTCGAGGAAAGTATCATGCCAGTCTTTTAACACCGTACGTAGGTGATTCCGATGTTGTCATCCATAGTAGGAAGAAGGGCAGGCCCTGTAAGTTATCGGTTGCCAAGCCAGCTCCAGAGCCTTCAGCTGACTTGGAGGGGGAGGACATAGCGCGACCCCTAATAGAGTCAACTCCCCGCACTTCCAGAGTTCGTCGTGTGCCGGCTAAGTTACGTGACTAGTAACGGTTCGGCACAACACTATCCATGTCGCCCGCGCGCCTCAGTGAGTGAGTCACAAGCGTCCGGAAAACGCGCACGCGCTCGGCGTAAACAGACTCGTGCGCCTCGCGAGCCGTCCATTTATTATATTATGCCATAAGTCTTTATATATATAAGTGTCACACTGTTCCCTGCAATGTTAATAGTTTTTACCAATATACAGTTTATATCATGCACAAATAGTTGGAGTTTCCTTTGTTTATAGTAGCAAAGTACCCCGACTACAATACTTACCTAATAGATTTTGTGATTTTTATTTTATTAACCGTCTTCAAAAAGGAGGAGCTTCTCAAATCGTCGGACGTTTTTTTTTTCTTTTTTTATGTATGTACCCCGATTATTCCATTAATTTTCCTATGAGGATGATAATAACGGATTCCGGTAGGAATATTTGCGGGAACGATGGGGTTGCCAACCGTACTATAAAATATAGTATTATACAAAATTTTGGATCTGCGTACTAAATACTGCTGAAAACATATATAGAACGAAAAATACTGTATTTTCAACACCGAAAATTAACAAAAAAATCCTTCATTAAAAAAAAATGAACGCGACTTCACATTAACTTTTGACTGATGCATAGCATGTATCCGAACTCAACTGTCATAATGCATTCCGAACTTTTAAATAATGTCAAAACAACTTACCATAATTATATGTATATCTACATATAATAATCTGGTCTCAATTTCCGCCATTTCGGCATTCACGGAAAGTATATTTCCAGCTATGAATTCGAAATAGCGAGAAGAAAGAAAAATAAGTAGTAGGAATCTCATTAATAATAAAGTGAGATTTTGATTTACATTAAATAAAAAAAATAAAGCAATAAATTGTGGCACAGATTATTTTATACAAAAAATGTAAAAAAAATGCAAGAAGTACAAAAAATATAGTTTTTATAAAATAAATAAATAACAAATAGGTATATATTTCGTTTCTTTTTCCTACTTTTTTTTTCGACGAAATATAGTATTTTTCGAAATAACCTATAGGTTATTTCAAAAAATACTATATTTCGTCGAAAAAATGTTGGCAACCCTAGGAAACGAGGAGTGATACTTTACCAGCAGATTGGAATAACGCTATATGTTCTCCGAAGTCTTAAATAACAGTTGGATCCAGCATCTATTCCAAAGCTATTGATTACGTGAACCACGAATCGCTTTTGGTCAAACTTGATGCTTATGGTATACGAGGGAATGCTCTGCGTCTAGTAAAATCGTATTTAAGTGGACGTCTTCAATATACAGAAATCTCTAAAATATGCGTCAAATCAAAACGTCAGGTTAAATATTTATCTGGTCCTAGGGAAATTAAATATGCCGTTCCGCAGGGCAGCATTCTAAGGCAACTATTATTTTTGCTGTATATAAATGATCTACCCCGACACATCCAATACACTTGTGTGCTATTTTCCGATGACAGTACGATCCTATTAGACTGCCTCAACAAAGAGCGTTATGAAGATGAAATAAATAATTCTCTAAAATTAAATTTAATCTGGCTCAACGATAATAATCATAATATAAACCTCAATAAAACAAATGTAATGCATTACTATCAAAAAAATTCTTCCTGCAAACCTTAAAAATAATTATAAAGGAAAAGCTATCGATAGCGTTAACGTGGCTAAATTCTTAGGTATATTGATTGGCAGTCAATTAACTTGGTAACCGCAGGCTGAAGAAGTTTGCAAAAGATTAAGCGCGTCTGCGTATGCTCTGTACAATCTGTCCAAGAAAGTTAACATTGATACATTAATGGTTAACGGTTAACGAGAAGTATTTTTATTAGAATAAGAATATTATTATTCTTTCAATTTTCGTGCATGTGAGGACTGTGTAGATCATGTTTTCTTTCTTGTTTTTCATCTCTTTTCAGTTAATTTTTAATGGTAATCTGTCCGTTTGAGTACTTTATGCGGCCTACCGAGATGTCCTTGCTTTGGTATTGTTCGTCGAATCGTTGTGCTCCGTATGTTCAAGTTGAGCTGCATGATTACTGACAAATGCGTGCACTGACAGGACAGGTCCACTCAACCTGTGTGGTTCTTTCCTCAAAAGACCATACTAGACACGAATCTACATGATCCTCAAATGATCTGACTACGATTATTTCTGTTTTTATTTTTTGTATATACACATCGACATTGATGAATTTTATTTAAATTATGACATGAATATTTACTTTGTAAAGTATTATATTGTTTTAATTATTGTGAATGTGATGACTGTGTGGGTGTTTTTATTTTAGTTTGGTTTCTTTTTCTTTCTCGTTTACTTTTAATCATGTTCTGGCAGTTTGAGTAATTTATGCGGCCTACCCAAATGTCCTTTCTTTGGTATTGTTCGTCGGATCATTGAGGTCATCAAGTTCTGATTTGAGCTGCATGATTACTGATAAATGCGTGCACTGATTGGACAGGTCCACTCAATCTGTGTGGTTTTTTCCTCAAAAGACCATTTCAGACACTAATCCACATGGTCTTCACATGATCTGACCAAGATTATGTCTGGACTTTAAAAGAGACTGTGACCTCTGAGTTTGTTTCGGCCTTTCTTCTCAGAGTAGTCAGATAGGAAACGCCGGCCTCATCTAGTTTAAAAAAAATATGTTTGACGTGTAAAAGTGTTTGTACAAACCTACTTACAGAAATAAAATCATTTATCATTTATCATTAACGGTTTGGTGGTCTCTGTTCTAAGGTTTGATGTAGTATTTTGGGGTAATTGTTCTGAAAGGGAGTCTATATTTAAAGCCCAAAAACGGTGCATAAGATCAATTTTTAATCTCAAGGTTACACATAGCTGCATTCCTTTTTTCAAGAAACATAAAATGCTAACTTTTCCCAATATATACATTCTTCCCAGAGCGGGAGAAGTCATTTGATGATTTCCCACCCTGAAAAAAAATATATATATACATATATATATCTACATTCTTGAAGTAGCTATATTCGTTAAAACTAACAAGCATCAATTTCCTGCATTGAATGATACGAAGATGCAAACTACTGCCATGAGATCAAAATATCAGAGTCTATTGTGTACTGGTAGATTTATCACTGGTTTGCTTAAAAAAAAAAAACATTATTGGTAAGGCACCAAAGTAAAGCGCTCGATGCGGAGCAAAAATCGCTACCTCACTGCGTCTGGGTAGACAGACGGGAACACCGGGATGAGAATATTTCGCGGGACACTTACTTTTATCAGTAACTTCACTGGGTAGGTATAAGAATAATAACACTATTTGTCTATACTATAACTACTGGCCTAATAAATAAAAGTAAACGGAAAACTAAACAATAAATAGTTTTTCTTGTAAACACGGCTACACATCAAGCTATACATTTCCAGTTAACGCTAATCTCGCACTGTACGGACATCCTATACAATGCGAGGTCAGCTTATACTGGAAATGTATAGCTTGATGTGTAGCCGTGTGTACGAGGCACATTCCCATCAGAATAGTATTAGGGATAGCCACCGCAATGACAAATTTGGTGGTTTAACTATTTTTTATTTATTGTACTAAAATCCTAACTTAATGTATTTATTGCCTCACGTGTGTAGCTACGTTTTCTTTTCAGAAAAAAATTGTTCTACTGTATTTTAATACACGGAATCATTATCAGTCACCTAACCATAAATATTTGTTTTTATTATAACCATAGATGACAGAAGTGGAATAAACGTCATGTTTTTCTGTGTACGTTCTACGAACTAACATAATAGTAAATGAAAAAAAGTCAGGTGGTACCTAGGAGTTTTTTGATCCTTTTAAGAAACAGGGTCTATTGTCAAGATAAATCTTTTTGTGAAAATTGCCCTTTTAATGCAGGCTTTTTTTTTCACTGTGAATTCAGATCAAAATGTTTCAAAATTTAAGGACAGTCTTCTAAGACCGTTTTCATATAGCGACAAAGGTAAAGGTCCTGCCTTTATTGCCCCATCTAAAAAATTCACCCTGTATATTATGTCATGATTGACTGCATAGCTCCATAAAGGTAAAGCGTTAGTTAAGTAAGTTACATATAACTATTTACAATATACTAACCATTTGGCTCATCTTTTTACAATTTGCGGTATAGAAGGTATAGAAAAATACGAATATGTACTACTCAGCCCATAGCAAATAGCGTGATAATTTGAACAAAATCTATGCGGTAGAATATTTTTCTTTTCTTATTCAGACAAACAGACAATAATTCTAAAAACAGTATTGTCGGCATTAGAATCGTTCCCAGACCTCTAAGCAATTACGTTTATTTTATAAATACTCAATATACGAATGGTGAGAAAAAATCCCTGGACGAGATCCTTCACAAATAGAACCACTCTGATCAGGAGGGAACAAAACGACTCTCATCTCATAATTTTAAAAAAATATTGTGGAACTTAAAAATACTTGCACACAGACTTCCCATAATCAGTAAATGACATCAGATCTATGGGAAATGTGAATGATATTTCCGGAAAATCTGTTGTTTCATTGTTCTTAGCAGAAACCTGCTTGGAGCATGCAACACACATTGCAAGGATGGTAGTCTCATCGTGTACTGTTCGTATTATGAAATCGTGAATTATCACCAACATGAGAATCTACGACGAAAGTTTTTGTAAAATGAAAGACGTGTCTCGTCAAGCATTCAATTACTGAAAATGCGTCTTAAATGATATTTTCTCTCGGAAAAGCTATGTCTTTATCGCTGGGAATATTATGATAGCTAAGACCAAAGACGTTATAATGACAGTTACCTATAGGACGCCGATAATGTGAATACTTAGTTACCATGCAATGACGAAATAGATAGTGTGCTTATCAACATTGCTACATGGTAGTCAATCCTAGGTTCCTGAACAAATTGCAAGTTATACCAAACGATAGTACTTATTTTGGGCCAAAAATTAATGGCATCTTTGTACAAAATATCAATAAAGTTTATGAGCACGGACAATAATAGGCTTATCGCTTATCTTGTTTCACTAGTGAAAATGAAATATTGGAGCTTTCATAACACTTAATACACGTCAATCACTATTAACAGGTACCCCAATACGCTACAGAATGCATGTTTTCATTTTCATCTCTAACGAGTTCCTACTAAAATTATTTTACTATCTTACTTTGAGTCCCAGTTCCAGTAATAAGGTTATTTTTAATTTTGTCCGACGATTTCATTAGCAAGAGCACAAGTAGGTTTCCACGTAGGAGGTCACAGGAAGCTTACTTCCTCTTATTATTACACGCTTTATATTAGCTCGGGTTGTATGTATGTATGTATGTAACGGAATCTTTGAGCGCGATTTTGACCCACTTTAAACGGTCAGATTTCATTGAAACTTTGTAAACTTGTCGAGGACCGATGACAATTTAATAATTTAAAAAAAAAATTGAGAAAAAAAAACACGTTTTGTTAGCATAACTAAAAAATAGAAAATAAATAATAGTTTAAAAAACTAAAAAACACGCTTTAAAAACCAAACTAAAAAAGGAGAAAATAATTTAATTCAATTAAAAAGCGTGGGGTGCTTGACATTAATTGATTATAAAAATACCTCAAAAAGCACCCCACGCTTTTTAATTGAATTAAATTATTTACTCCTTTTTTAGTTTGGTTTTTAAAGCGTGTTTTTTAGTTTTTTAAACTATTATTTATTTTATCGATAATATCCTTGGGGTATTTAATAATGTTACTAAGAAGGGTGTTTTCTAGGTCCGTGAGACTGTGGGTCGCTAGGAGCCGGCCCACGCACCCCGGGCCCCAGCGGGCCCGAGCGGGCGGGCGGCGGCAGCGGGCGCTTCGCGGGGTGGCGGTGAAAGTGACCGCGCGCCCCACCACACCGCGATGGGGTGCACTCCGCCATAATTATATAAAGAGAGACTCAAGGTGAACTAATAGAGTAATAACAGAACCGGCGTCTTAGCTAGTGGAACAGCCGTTCCCTGCCTCATCATGAGAGGGACCTGGAGCCAAGTGGTCAGTGTTAAATCATTCAAAATATCCTCGGGAATTTTAAATTAGTTATAATTATAAGTAATTTTTTCTTTGCTTTTTAAATTGATACAGTGATTTTGTTTCGGTTTTAGTGCTAACGCGGTTAAAGACGACAATTTAGTTAATTGATAAGTAAACATTTTAGAAGTACCTACTTCTTTGAAAAAAATCAAAGTGCAAACTTAAAACTGTTTTGAAAGCACTAACTTAATTACGCTAGCAATGTTGCAGTGCAGAACATATTCAGCCGAAAACTGAAAACAAAAAAGGGTTTCCGGTTTTTCTATACGTTTTTTATTGGGAAAAGCAAAAGAAATTAGTCGTTCATGTTGAAAACTTAAATCACGTGTAACCTTATACTTACCTATCTGAAAAGCAATTCTGTTATACAGGAAAGTTTTTATTCAGTGCGCAACTTTAACCATGAATTCAGCAACCATTCTAGACCCCCCAGCGAAGAAATTTTTCGTCGGTCAAAATATATAGAACAGCTGTTTTTTATTCTGTATTACCGACGAAAAATTTCTGCACGGGGTGAATGATATGCTGAATTCATGGTTACAGTTTGCGCACTGGATAAAAACTTTTCCTGTATTGCCTTTAGTAAGTTTTCATTTTCTCGGTTATTTTGCCTTTAGTTGATACTCCTAGTGATTTTCTCAAAATAAAATGAATTGAAAGTAATGATCAGTACAGCAAATAAAAAAAATCGGTTTAAAACGAAAATTGCCGAAAGAAAAACAATGTTTCAGCCGAAAATTGCGGAAAACTGAAAGCGAAAATTAAATTCAGTCGGACTATAAATTGCAGTGACTCTAGTGTTCAAAAGTTTATTAATGTCTAATTATAATTTATTCTCGGGTTGAGTGGAAGTATTCGTTTCATGGCACTGACAACTAGGTACTCCAAAGTTTACTTCGCAACTAGTTAGCTTACCCACTAGTAGTTAAAATAAATATTGACAAGCATAACAAGTTAAATTTACTGTTTAATTATACACTCAAGTGATAATTGTCAAATACATATTACGTGCACATTTGTTAGTCTAACTATTTATGTAGTTTTTGTTTTTGAGCCAAAACTTTTAGTGGGACAGATCAATGCAGATTAAATTTGAGACGAGCCTAGTGAAGATGAGCGACCTTGTCTGTGTGAAACTTGCATCTTGTCAGGTGTACATCGATGCATCCGTCTCGGTGTCACTGCTCGTGACAATAGCTTGCACTTTTTATTGAAGCGTCGAGATTTTTCAAGTCTGAGTGCAATTTCTCGCTATTGTTGTTTTGGTACTATTATGAGCGTCAAATCTCTCTAGAACATTGAAATCATGGCGATGAACTCGACTAGATTGCATAATGTGTTCTTCCGTTTTGTAGGCGTTAGTCGGGTCACGATCTGCGATCTTGTTTTGGTAATGATTATAAAAAGTACACTCTCTGCCGTAACCGAGGCTTAAAATAACCGTTGAATTCAAAATATGGAGTGTTGCGCAATTTCCCGCACAAATACGGAAACAACGATAATGTAAAGCTTTACATTATCGGCTTAACTTCTCTACAATAGTAAACTTTTGAAATAAGGTGCATTAATTTTTTGTCAGGTACTTGATATGAATTCAAGCTTTATTTGTGTTATCATAATACATTGAAAGGGTGTGAACGTTCATTAAACGGGATGTTAAAGTGGAAATTATTTGGAAAATAATAGATTTGCTGGTTTTAAACCTTTTTGTTTATTTCTAGAGTTGTTTTCGTTGCCACATATTATTATAGATAATCTCCAATAAAACGCGATAATTTTTTAATGCATGTCCAATTATGGAAAACTTACAACCTTTTATTCCAACGAGGTAGGTATGGTTGTTGTCACCAGACTACGATGCCGGTTGCCTCTCCAATCACTTGTGTAACTGTTGCATAATGTCGGCCAAATGTTGTATCGTATTATTATTATATTAGTTAGCCATATGTGTGAACTATGCTAATGCACCAGATGTACATTAACTTTCTCGACTTATTTTCACTGTCCTTTACGTAAACTTATTCCGAACTCGCTAATATTTATATGGCACTTATGTGGGTGTAGTGACTCTATAAAACTTTACACCGCAGGTTAACTTTACTAATACATAACACATACATAATCTGCGTATAATGTTCCCACTGCTGGGACACAGGCCTCCTCTCTGAGAGAGGGAGTGGGCCATATTCCACCACGCGGGCCCAGTGCGGGTTGGTAGATGTCACATGGCTTCGAAATTTTGGTTCCACGACATACCGGTTTCCTACTTCCTCTTTCCGGTTTACTGATACCATATAAAAACATATCCTTAAACAGGATACATTAAGTAGTTTGATACAATTTATTATACATTTTAATTAAAAGTTACATCACTCAATGGGTTGCAGTTCGGGTTGACCTAGTAGCCATAGTCCATACATGGCATACTTTAGTGTTCTCAAAACATCGATTTCTTACATAACCGTTGAACTTGATGGATCCGGGTTGTTCATTAACAGGTTTTACGTACAACGGTGCCCTACATTGGTATAACATTAATGATAATATACGTAATTTAATATTGGTCTTCATATAGGAAGTAATGAGACGACGGAGGCTTGTGTTTTAAGATTGTTCTCGAAACTCGATTTTCCAGTAGTAAGTGTTCTAGAAAGCATGTACGAGATGCTCACTGGTAGGGGCTAGCAGCTAGTCCAACATTCGCTTCCTAGATCCGCTCGACCTGCGAATTAGTCGGCGCGTGTTCTAATGGCCCCCACCTCACTTAGACAAGTCGTCTTATGCTCACTTTCCTTTTGTGAATCACATAAGCGAACTGACGTAATAAATTGCGGTCTGAATTAAATTAACTATATTTATTTCTATTATTAAAGACAATATTAAAGGTCAGTTATGTTCCGACGTTATGTTGATGTACCTATGGTATCTAGTCATGGTCATTGTTATGAAAGCTATGCGACATTTTTTTTAAAGTTGATGTCTATATAAATATGAGATAATTATGTATATTCATGCTGTGCGTTTTCTAGGAAGCTTTGCGTTAGTCTGTATGGATCTGATTTTAATAAAGTTTTTCTTTGTTTCAGATTACCCTAGCGGTAATTTTACAAATCGCTCTAGTTTCGGGAAAGGCATTATTACCACAAAATCAACAAACACAGCTACATGTGGAAGACAATCAGTACACAGCTCAGAAGCGTATCGGCTACGACTACCCTTCGCCACCACACGATCTCATCAACCCGTTCCAAGACCATGACGACCTGCACGTGCATGATGACCACCACGACGTGATCGACCACCACGAGGAGTACGGCCACGACGACTACAGCGACCATGACCACCACGACCACCACGACCACCTCGAGCACCACGCCATCCACGAGGAGCACCACGTGGAGGAGCACCACGAGGAGCATCACGAAGACCATGAACATCACCATCATCCTGACCCTGGCTACTGGAAGAAGAAGCTCATTTGGAAACCTGGCTGGAAAAAAATTTGGAAGCCGGCCAAGAAACAAATCTGGAATCCATCCTGGAAAAAGATCTGGAAGCCCATATGGAAACATACTAAACGAGCTGTTTGGAAAGAAACTAAAGTTCCTGACTGGAAAAAAATCTACAAACCTGAATGGAAACCAATAAAGGTTCCTGCTTGGAAAGACGTTAAAGTTCCCGATTGGAAAAAAATTACCGTTCCAGTATATAAGGACATCGTGGTACCGGGCTGGAAGGAAATACAGGTTCCAGCGTGGAAAAAGGTCTGGGTTCCCGAATGGGTTAAAGTTGGCGTCCCTGGCGAAAAGTATTTAGGAAAAGATCATGATGGATGGGAATATACATCTCACGATCTGTGGAAGAAAAAGTTAGTTTGGAAACCGCTTTGGAAGAAATACTGGAAGCCAGCCAAAAAGCAAATCTGGATCCCAGACAAGAAGTTGGTATGGAAGGATGAATGGAAGCAAATCTGGAAAACAGAAAAGAAACAAATATGGGTCGATGACAAAAAGTTGGTCTGGAAAGAGGCTTGGCAACAAATCTGGAAGCCTTCAAAGAAATTGATTTGGGTGCCTGACAAGAAACTAGAATGGAAGGAAGCGTGGAAGCAGATCTGGGTGCCAGGGTGGAAGGAGATCTGGGTTCCAGGTGTGAAGAAAATCTGGAGGCCCGTATGGATATCTGAATGGTTTCCCTCCCCTGATCATCACGAGCACCACCATGAATCACACCACGAGTCCCACGGCTGGGACAGAACCGACCACAATACAGCAGAAAGCCAGAAAATATCCGTCAAGGTAGCGCCGCAGAAACAAGCGTCTCAGGAAAAAGAATCAAATCAAACACGGAAGTCATGGCTATTCCCCGAATAAATTATTGTGTTACTGTACCAAATTAAAAGCTTTTGTGTTCATTATAGATAGATCCGGCAATCGGATTTAAAAGTGCTTATCTTGAAAGCGTTATAATGCCATATGAAAGTGAAGACTGTAAGCAGCTACCACAGGCGTCGCGAAGGATAGCGAAGCGAGCGGAGCCAGGAGCAATCACATCATGGTGATATTTGTTTAACATTTTGGATTGCCATGCGAAAACTGTGAGTCAGCGATGCGATTGTTCCTAGACCCGTCAGTACAAATTCTCATTCAAGTTCACAGTAGAGTTCAAATGTTTCATAACGTTATTTATAGTAGGTTTAAAGTGTTTGTAATATTTGTTGTCGTAAATCGTAGGAGTGCTGAGAGCTTGTGTCTGTACCTACCCACTGATGCTATGTGTTTTGTTGTTGATTAGCTAATTAATGTTAAGTTTTATTATAGGTCTTTAGATTTAAGTTTAGCGGAACCAATGAAATAAATGTTATGGAATATTAAAATATGTTCTCGTTTTACTTACAAAACTTTGGAGACTAAGGTATTTGCATACACATTAACACCTATAGGCTTGACTTTACCCTAAGACAAAGGTACATGCAAAACAAACAATATGCATCCTTTGTTCACAAACCGACAATATATTTAATTAGATTCTATTCAGTAGGAGATTCCGGAACTATAGTTATGAGGAAACCTATCGGTTATTAATACATTTACACAGAACACAGGATGGATTGTGACATTGAAATTTATCAATTGGAAGTAGGTAAATAATAGCTCACAAAGACAAAAACCATCCTGTGTTCTGGTTTAATACTCTATGGTTCTGAATGATCCGCATTTAGGTACCTATTATTATGTAATCTTCAAATGTGGTCGTGTGAGCAGTGACCTTCAAAATGGGTGCTGCATGGGTGATCTTTGAATGCCAATCTATAAGTGGAAGGACCTAGCCTTTCGTTGGAGCGGTGGTCAAGGCTGGCTACCTAGGTTTTTCAGCGGTCAATACAATGGCGCAAGACTACGATCGTGGGCACCTGCTCAGTTTCAATTGTAAGGATAAGGATATTATAGGTGCGTAGATATGTCGGTAGGTAAGTAGACTTACACGGAGTATAAATGGATTTCCACTAATTAAATGTTGTTCACTGTTCGGATACAATGTTGTGCATAACGTGCCAATGTGGATTCTAAACCTAACAAGAAGCAACCATCGAATTCTGTAAGACTAAAATCACCAGCACGCAAAAGAGGTCTTCGGCCACGGAGGGCAGATTATGCTAAGATAACTATAATACAGGGTGGCCCAGAGAGAAATGCACTTTTGAAAGTTCAAGGGAAAAAGAACTGTATACTTTTTGTAGAACTTTATTTATTACAATTTAAAGAAAATTAAACGCAATTTATTTTTAAATTAACTTTTTTTAAATAACATCATCCAAGTTATATCCTTGACGGTTACAGCATTCTTCCAATCTGGCATCAAAATCTTGGAAAACTTTCGTTAGAGGTATCTTCGAAATGGATTCCATTTCTTGCCGAATGTTCAGCTTCAATTGCTGCAGAGTTCTTGGATTATATGTGTTCTCTGCTCTTAAGGTAACCCCACAAAAAGAAGTCGGCTGGAGTGAGATTGGGGCTTCTTGGTGGCCAGGAGATTTCACCCCTGCGTGAAATTATTTTTTGTGGGAACATGTCTCTTACCACCTCAATGCTCTCATTTGATGTGTGACACATAGCCCCATCTTGCTGGAACCAAGTGCTCGTGTTACAGCCTCGCGATTTTTGCAGCTTTGGAATCAAAAAATCTTTTCCCAAAGTCGATAAACGTTTGCGCTCCGACATTCGTGGATACGCGCGTACAGATTCGCGAACTCGCTAAATGTGTTCGTCGGTCCGTGATACTCTTTGGCGACCGCGAGACTGCATATTTGCGACGATCCTGTCCTTTCGAATCTTTCAATCCATTGCTTAGTTAAATTAGTGCTTGGACACTCACTGATGCGCCGTAATTAGAATTCAGCACGGTAAAGCCGTCAAACAGTCACATATGATCAAACATTCTCATAAAAGGCGCGGACACAAAACGCGCGCTGCTCTCCCGTGTAACGACTCATGGTGATTAAAATTAAGTACAAAGGCCGCGCTACGCACTGCTACTGTTACCGCGCCCCACAATTTTGTCGTTTAGGAAATGCTCGCGAAATCAAAAGTGCATTTCTCTCTGGGCCACCCTGTATATCATCCTTTTTTAATACTGACTACTTTTATACAAAACTTGTTAAGTACCTGGCCAGAGAACATTTTGTATTATTAAAAACAACAAAAAAAAAATCGGCAACCGGAAAAGTGTTTATATAATATATTCTTATTGGCGTAGTAGCGAACAAATGGACTGACGGACAGGCTCCGCGTTTTATAAAACGAAGCACGAAGCACTGAAATCAATTTTTTCAACCTGTCTCTAAAATTCCTGTAGTGAGTTAACATCCTAAATTCGTCATGAAATAAACGAATTAGTGTGCCATACTTAGTCCACGTATCTTTTAAAAATGGATCATGATCTTTGCACCTATGAATAAATCACGCCTGAATCCCGTCGACAGCCCGACGCAGGCTTCTCTAGGTAATCCCTAAAGACAGAAGCTTGTGTAGCCTGTGTAGATCTGAGAGACGTGAAATAAAAGGCTTCCTCTGAGATGCATCAGCGTTCCTGTGAACAGATAGGTAAGTACATATTCTTATACAAAACCTATTGTTTCAAATTTTGCACCTTCATGTTTTACCTTCGCACACTATTCATTCATAAAATTATTACATGTTATCTATCTTATCTTATTATTACATAAAAAGGCCAAATACTAATGGCTGAAAGATTATACAACAAAACGCGTTTGTATCATTATATAAACAAAGCCACTATTGTTATATTAAGTGTACTTATTTACAGGTTAATTGCATTTATGTTCTGAAATAAGATAGTGTGCAACATAATGGCGCTGTAGTTAACAATGCGTGAGTATTTCGGTTGACACGTTCACCACGTTGACTGCCTCGTTGGTCTAGTGCTCGTGTAGTGAGCATGTGGTCCTGGGTTCGATCACCAGGTCGGGAAAGGTGTTATTGGGTTTTTTTACCTAGAACTTCTCAGTAGCAGTCTGGAGTCTGGATTTGAATAATAAGGGCGAGGCTGTTGCTCGGTTGATGACATACACTCGCCCCCAAAGGATAGCTCACTGCCCGGTAAGGACCAAGCCCGGGTCGACGCAACGGCGCGTTGTGTTCCACGTGCGCCTCCAATAGATGTCGGCACCAACTGGTGGGGTCCGCAAGGGCCGATGCCTGCCAGGGGTGCGGGTTGTTCGAAAGAGATACCTTAGGCCCCTGACATACAGGCAACTGAAGGAACACGGGTGGGTTTTAGTCAGTAAAAGTCTGACACGCTCTTCCGCTCCACCCAGAGTGGGAGAAGTTATCTGATGATGAACCACGCTCAAAAAAAAATTACACCCAGTACTGTACCTATAGTATACCCACATTTCGTTTAACCCAACACTTCGGGGAAACAAGGCGTAATGTTATGTAATGTTAGTATACAATATCGATTTCCAAAACCAGTTAAGTACGGTCGAAATCCTCAAAAAAAAAAAACTACTCCTACTCCAAAATTTAAAACATTTAATTGATATAAAATAAACCAGCTGTTTACTAAAATCCAATAGTTGAGAGGACACCATTTATGGCACGAGAGCCAATATTTTAATTGCGTACTTAAATTACCAACTAAAATCACACATAAAGGCTTGTGAAATCCAATAATCCAACCGGATCATTATGATCGGAATCCGATCCGAGCGATTTTTCACAGAAACCACATCGGGCCTGCAGTAGCTTAATAATAATGTCAGAGTCGTTTCCGTTCGTGTGTGAGTCTACCTACGTCATTTAGATATATGTTGTATCCTTTATGACACTTTCAATGTGAGAATTCCGTGAAAATTCGGATTCCATTGAGTCCGTTTCGGAAAATTTTGACGGAAATTAAAATTTTCGGACGACTGCATTAATATTCTCTTACAGAATTGGAATAATAATTGGAAACTAGGTATTTCGTCATGCGAGTTTGTTTGACAGATATCTAAGTATGTATTTAATTATTTGTTTAGGATCTACAACTTTGTTTGACAAATATATTATTTAAATGTATGTCTTTATTTATTTATAGGAACTCCAACCAAATATCTACACAGTACATGACACATAAATACAGGGCAACATCAGGTGCTAAGTAGGTGCACTCCTTCACTTATAGGAGACCACAGTATGTATAATAATATGTCTTGCTTATCATCATTCTCCTGTCCTTATCTCAATTTACTTGTGGTCGGCGAAACGTGTCTTTTTCTTGACTCTTCTCTATTAGTCGTCTTCTCCGTAGTCACCCTTTCTAACCATATCATCATTCACACAGTCCATCCATAGTTACTTTGGTCTCCCCGTACTCTTCTAGCCATCGACAATCATACTCAAAACTTTCTTCACGACGTTTTCCTCATTCCTCCGAATCACTTGCCCATACTATGACAACCGATTTCTACACAACTTTTCAGTTCTCGGTGCCACTTTCAGGCCTCCTCTTATGTACTCATTTCTTATTCTATCCCTCTTAACATTCTCATCTCAGCTACATGTGATTGCCTTTCATTTATCCCTTTTGTGGCCCAACATTCTGACCCATACAAGATATTATGTAAAAATATCTTATATATAAAAGAAAAAAAAGGTCACTCACTCATTCATACATTCACACACTCACTGAATAAACACGAAATCTCAAAAAATACTGGACCTACGAAGATGAAATTTGACACAGGGGCAGATTATGAGTAGGAGACGTCGGCTGACAAAGGATTTTAGGATACTCTCCCCGTAACGGAGTTAAAAAAGGGGGTGGAAAGTGGGTAAAAAAATGTTCAACCCTTGGGAGATGGTTCCCTTAGGATTTTAGCGATTGGACAGTTATAATAATTGAAACACTAGTTTAGGAGGTATAGTGAACATGATTTATTAAATATTATTCCTACTTACATACTATTTACAATAGGGGAATAGGCACTGGGTCCACAATAAAAACAAATTAATCCACCAATAGCGGTGAAGCAGAATTCAAAATTATGGATCGCAAAAATGCGATATTCTAAGCGCGGAAGGCATAAATATAAGTGGCACGCCGCGGAGTCTCCTCAGGAAAGCAATAGGGCCACCAGTACAGTTCGCACACACCGCACAAAATCGTCCTTCCGACCTCGCCGCCGAGGTCCTCGCGCCCCGCGAAGACCCCTAGTAGTATCGGCGCCTAACGTCGAGACCCCCGACCGACCCTTGCTCGTTGAAGCGCCAGCCCGCGCCGCAGCTGAGCCAGTAGCTTTAAATTCCCCCTATAATAATAATATGCCAATTTCGATCCAGCCTGTCCCCAATAGTGATAGCTGTCCCCCTATCAGTGACGCCCTGAGCCGAGGTCCGTACCCCACAGGGGGTGCCCTCAGCGTGCAGTCGCTTAGTATATAAAATTAGTTTGTAAGCCCTGGCTGGAGGCGTTAAGATTAGTTTCTTAATGGCAGCCCCAGGAATGACCGGTTAAGCAGTCACGGCCTCTCAAGGCCAACTGCGAGATGCCCAACAAAAAAAAAAAAAAAAAAGCGGAGTCTCCAGTGTGATGATGTGCGCGCTGCCACAGTGCTCCCCCTCAAGCGAAGCGTACCGGTGGTTTGATGACTCGGCCGTTGCGAGATGTTTTGTTTACATCCGAGTTTGCAGGTTTTTTCGCTGCGGCGACGGTGGCTTCGGGTGGTTCTGCGTTATTTATGGTGAAAGCAGGCTTCAGACGGTCGATTGAGATTACTGATACTCTCCCGGGAAGTTGTAGCGTGAAGGTTTTGCTATCTCTGTGTAATACTGCGTATGGGCCGACGTACGGTGGCTGTAATGGTTTCTTCACTGCATCGACTCGAACGAATACTTGTTTGCATGTTTCAAGGTCACGGTGTACAAACACAGGGCGATTAGTATTATGCGACTGTGCGTGTGCCGGGCGTATGTTGCTAATTGATGATCGCAGTTTCTCGACGTAGTTGCTATCCATTGAGACTGGTTCTGACGTCACGAAGAATTCACCTGGTAGGCGTAGATTTTGACCGTATGTTAGTTCAGCTGCGCTTACATCCGTGTCAGTTCTGATTGCGGCTCGTAGTCCTAACAATACCGTTGGTAATTCTTCTACCCAGCTATTGTTACTGAGACGTGCTGTGAGTGCGGTTTTCATGCAGCGATGCCATCGTTCTATAATGCCGTTGCTCTGGGAGTGGTACGGCGTTGTTTTTATCTTCTGTATTCCAAACAATCTAGTGAGTGCGGCGAACAGGTGACTTTCAAATTGACGGCCTTGATCCGTTGTTATCCTTGCTGGGCAGCCGAATCTTGCAATCCATCCTTCGTAAATGGCTTTGGCAACGGTTTCAGCTGTTATGTCGCTCACGACGTATGCTTCGGGCCAACGTGTTGCACGATCGATCATTGTTATGATGTAGCGATGACCGGTTGGTGACGTTCTTAGGGGGCCGACGATATCAGCATGAACGTGTTCAAAACGGTGTGCATGTTCGAACGTAGCTGTGGCACTTGATGTATGACGTTGAATCTTGGATCGTTGACACGCGACGCATGATTGTACCCATTGTTTCACGTCTGTGTTCATGGATGGCCAGAAGCATCTTCTCTGTATAAGTTTTCTCGTGGTTCGTATACCTGGGTGGCTGAGTCCGTGTATTGCGTTGAATGCGTTAATACGGAACTGTAGCGGTAGGTATGGGCGTACGTTGTTTGTTGAGGTTTCACAGTAAATATGTTGTGATGAGTCAGGTAGTGTTATTCTCTTCATTTGTATGTTTGTTTGTTTCATAATTTCCTTTAAATTCTCATCTTTTCCTTGCGCTTGAGCGAGTGCTTCGTAATCGATCGGGTTCGGACAGCTGATTGCGTCGACACGTGATAATGCGTCAGCAACTACATTATCTCGCCCGCTAATGTGACGTATGTCGTTCGTAAATTCACTGATGAATAATAGTTGTCTTCGTCGTCGCGGAGTTTCTGAATCTGACGAGATCTTTTGCATGGCGTACTGGAGTGGCTTGTGGTCTGTGAATATTATAAGTTCACGTCCTTCAAATATTTTTCTAAAGTGCTTGAGGGCCATGTAGATTGCTTGAAGTTCTCTGTCGTAGGTTGAGTAATTTTGCTGTGCGGGTGTGAATTTCTTTGAATAGTAGCCAAGTGGTTGCCATTTTCCATTGACTTGCTGCTGAAGAACGGCACCGGCGCATCGATCGGATGCGTCACACATCAGTCCTAGTGGGGCTGAGTGATGTGGGTGCGCCAGACAAATTGTTTCTGTGATACATTTCTTGCAGTTTTCAAACGCTTGAGATGTACCTTCATTCCATTGTATTAATGTTTTGTCCCGCTTCTTTGTGTTGTGTAGGTAGGAATGTAGTGGGGCTTGAATAGCAGTTGCGTTAGGTATGCTGTCTCGGTAGAAGTTGAGCATTCCTAAGAATCTTCGTAGCTCTTCAATGTTTTTTGGTTTGGGATATTCGGTGATTATTTTGATCTTGTCTTCAGGTGGCTTTAGACCTTCTGCTGATACTTTGTAGCCGAGGAATGTTACTTGCTGTTGGCCAAATACACACTTTGCGGGGTTTATTGTTATGCCGTACTCGTCCAACCTTCCCAATATAGTGCGTAGATGCTGTCTGTGCGTATTTTCATCTTCCGAGGCTATTAGCAAATCGTCGATGAATGGGTACACGAAGTCGAGTTCACGCAGCACTTCGTGGATAAACCGCTGGAAGGTTTGTCCTGCGTTCTTCAATCCTGGGCACATTCGTGGGAACTCAAATAGTCCGAAGGGTGTTATAATTGCGGTTTTTTCTACGTCTTCGGCGCGTAAAGGTAGTTGTTGATAAGCTCGGTTCAAATCAAGTGTACTGAATATTTGTTTTCCGGCGAGCTGGTACGTGAAATCCTTTATTCTTGGCACTGGATAGCGATCTGGTTTTGATACGGCATTGAGACGTCGATAATCTCCACATGCTCGCAAGTCTCCGTTTTTCTTAGGTACAATGTGTAATGGGCTGGACCAAGGACTTTTACTTGGTCTGCACAGGCCTTGACTGATCATGTTCTCGAATTCCTTTTTAGCTCGTTCGTATAAATGAGGTGGTATTGGTCTTGCTCTGCAGTGAATAGGTGGGCCAGTTGTTTCAATGAAATGTTCCACTTTATGCTTCGGGTTAAGTTTCATTGATGATAGGCGCGTTGTTCCAGGAAATTCGGCGAGAATGTCGTGAAAAGTTTGCTGTTGGTTGATGCTGGACACAGTGGGCACACTGGTATAGCGGCCAGTTGCTTTGGAAGTGAGCTTTGTTACATTGTCGATGAGTCGATGGCTTCGTAGGTCGACTAGTAAATTGTGATTGCTGAGAAAGTCTGCTCCTATTATTGGCTTCGTAACTGCAGCGACTACGAACTTCCACTTATATGGCCGGCGTAAATTAAAATCGAGCTCCAGTGTCTTCTCACCATATGTTGGTATAATTGTGTTATTTGCGGCGTAAAGTTGATATGGTAGCGGTGTAGGATGTGTTCCCTTCTTTTTTGGTATGACGGATATATTAGCACCCGTGTCAACCAAAAAACTCATGGATGTCGTCTTGTCGGTGATGAATAAGCGGTAAGACTTCTTGTCGACGTTTGGTTCCGCCACTGCCAACGCCTCTTTTAGTTTTCCGTCTTCATAGTGTTGTTATTAAATGTGCACGGTGTCGTACACCGCTTTGCGTTTTGTCCAAATCGCCTATGATAATAACAATGTCCAGTCGGCGTAGATGAGCGAGAACGGTTTTGTGACGTCGGACGCGCTCGGTGGAAGTTGCGCCCGCCTGAGCCGCCGGCGGCGCGGCCGTAGTGTCCAGGGGGTGTCGACTCTATACGTCGAAACAACGACATACCTACAAGGGCTATTTCAAGTGTGGCTAGAGTTAAAAATAAAATCGGGACCTAATACTCGAGACTAAAAAATTACGCTTTATGAAGTTTTAGGTCGCTAATCATACCACTACTGACTGATGAATGACGTTACCAAACAAGAAGATGGCGGAGTTGTTTGTTATAATTTGCCGTAAAGTCCTATTGTCTTGTAAGTTTTTTTGTTTGTTTCGACTCAGTGCGATCCAAATATTTTGAGATAGTGACTCTGAATGTGTGTTTCGAGAAAGTGACTCTGTTTCTGTTTTTTGAGAAAGTGACTCTGTTTCTATACCTATTTCGAAAAAGTGGCTCATAAAACGTGACTATGACGTCGGTAATAAACCGGAAATTCGACGACAATATTATAAGTGTGGACGTTCACCGGTTACTGTTACTTACAAATAAAGTTATTTACTATAATTCCTGAGTTTTTTTTTTGCTAATGTTTAGTAGAGCGAATTAAGAAATGAACGAAGTTACATTTTTCTTTCTGGCTGTGCAATAGAAATGAAAAGTTATGTCAAATTAGCATATTATTATTACGTACGTCATTAATGCTAATTTGAGATAATTAAGCATTCCTATTGCACAACAAGAAAGAAAAATTCAGTTTCGATTACGCAGTAATTTACTTTAAAATATTTCAAATTTCCCGCTCTATTCGCGTCCTTTAGTTGTTCTGGGGTGCCACTAGATGGCGAGCAGCAAAACTGTCTTTACTTTTTTTGTACGAAGTCGTTATTCTTCTCCCTAGAGTATATATGTTCTGTGGTAGTGTCGCCGTGTCGACGAGCGCGAGCGGTCGTGACGATACGACGCGACGCCGACGTCTTGATTTCGGCGATCTCCAAATGTAATTTTTGTATCTCTTCGATAATGTTCTGCATGCTTACAGGTTGGTTTTGTGCTTGCTGGGATGACGATACAGATGCGACGGATACTGCTGATGCTTCGGTTGTTTGTTCAAGCATCTTGTCGGCGAGCTTAGCTAATTCTTCGAGTGCCGTTTCTTTACTTATAGCGTCGCTTACTACTAGTACCGAGCGAACGTGTGCAGGTAGCAAGTTCATCCACATAAGCCGTAGTGTGTTGTCAGGTACCTTGTTGTGAGCGAGATTACGCATACGGCGGAGTAATTGGCTTGGCTTCTGGTCCCCAAGTTCCATATCTGAGAGTAGCTTTTGCAACTGCTTGCTGTCAGATTCCTCGTACACAGAAATGAGACGCTCCTTTATGGCGGTATACTGTCGATCGGCCGGTGGGTTGTACAAAAGGTCATATATCTGCTCGATATCTTCTTTTTGTAGCTGGGCGATGATCATCTGTGCTTTTTGTGACTCACTTTTCTTGAGATCGCCTGTAGCTGCTTCAAAACTGATGAACCAGAGTCTCGGTTTGTCACGCCAGAAAGGTGGTACTCGCAGGGATAGTGAGATACCGGCGACTTGCTGAGTTGATAGAGAAGTATCCTGCACTGAGCTTGCTCCTGCTGACTCCATACCGGGTTTTTCGGTGTCTGTCGGCATAGTTTTATGCGCTTGCTTCGTTCGGGGTCACCACTTTAGCGATTGGACAGTTATAATAATTGAAACACTAGTTTAGGAGGTATAGTGAACATGATTTATTAAATATTATTCCTACTTACATACTATTTACAATAGGGGAATAGGCACTGGGTCCACAATAAAAACAAATTAATCCACCAATAGCGGTGAAGCAGAATTCAAAATTATGGATCGCAAAAATGCGATATTCTAAGCGCGGAAGGCATAAATATAGGTGGCACGCCGCGGAGTCTCCACCTGGCTGGAGGCATTAAGTGTAAAATCTTAATGGCAGCCCCAGGAAAGCCCGGTTGAGCAGTCACGGCCTCTCAAGGCCAACTGCGAGATGCCCAACAAAAAAAAAAAAAAAAAAGCGGAGTCTCCAGTGTGATGATGTGCGGCGCGCGCGCAAGACGTGCGCGCTGCCACAGGATAATTTTCAACATTGACGCGCGCGAAGTTGCTGGCAAAAGCTAGTATTTTTAACCGACTTCAAAAAGAAGGAGGTTATCAATTCGACATGTTTAATATATTATTATATATATTTTCTTAAGTATGTTCGAGCATAACTTAGACGGATTTGCAAAATTCCTTTTTTGATCGAAAGGGGTTTATCCCGAAATGGTCCCATTAAAATTTTATACAGATCTGATGATGCGTTTTGGAGACAGACAACGGAACTGTTCAAAAAATTACAGCAAATCAATCGCGATAGCGCTATCGCATAAATATGCATTGTTTTGACTCCGAGGATAATGAAAGTTCGAATTGATAAAACAGCTGTATGTAATGAAATTAGATGACAAAAACGAATCCGTGGCAAACATAATGGAGATTTTGATTAAATGCGGAAACACCTAAGTACCTATATGTACGTTTAATACTGCTCGTACATAATATCATAGGTACCTATATTTATGTAATAACTATGCAAAGAAAGTACACACATCACGTTTAACTTGCCATTTAAGCCTGACGGCTTCACATTTTTGTTTATAGTTTCTAATTGTATAATTTTAGAGCCATTTTAAATGTAGGTTTTATAAGTGCATTACGTAACATACGGAATGATTACAACCGGTTTAAAATATCGAATCATTAAACCCATGTGGTAAATATAATACTATGTAAACCAAACTAACCACAAGACCGGTCGAAGTGGAAGAGTCTGGGGGAGGCCCATGTCCAGCAGTGGACGTCTTTCGGCTAAAATGATGATGATGAAACCAAAATTGCTCGTTGGCCTAGTGATCGCAATGGTAACTGCTAAGCGTAGTCTTGGGTTTGGTTGTCGGGTAGGGCAAATTGGGTTTTTTCCATTAGTAACTTCTTTGTAGTATCCAACCCACACTGAGCCCGCGTGGTGGATTAAGGCCCGCTCCCTCTCACAGACAGGAGGCCTGTGTCTCAGCAGTGGGAACATTATAGGCTGATTAATTATTTACCTGTTATGTTATGTAGTAGCATCCCGTGTCTGAATTTATGGTTTACAAACATTGTCCGCCCGGGTCCCATTGAATAAAAATGTCCAAACGTTTGATTTTGTCGGCGGGGCCATATTAAAAAGTATTTTGAAATAACAGGTCACGCTCACAGAACAGATTTAACTCTTCCTATTGCAGTACCTAACATAAAGCATGTAATAAAACAAAATCAGAGGATGCTCACATACCCGGTAACCAAATAAACGAAATATTATCACGGTATCATGCGTAGGTGACCTGTTATTAAATATGAAGGTAACTTCATATTTCATACAATACCGCTTTTGATTGAACAAATGAGTAGGTACTTATGAGGAAGCCTGAAAATAGTAGGTACCGATAACTGCAGGCTTAGCAGAAGAACCGTAGAGAAGCGTTTTGTCGACGGAAGAGTAGACGAAAATGACGTTTCCGTGTAGACAGTTGACAGTTTTTAACCGAGAAAGGTAGACAAGCGATTTCTATTCTACGGTTGAGTAGAAATAGGAAGCGTCATGCTAAGCCTGTAGAAGTCGTGAGAGTTGTCGTGTGAAAAGTTTTGAGTACCTACCTATGAATGTCGATGGTTAATATAAGAGTAGGGGGAGACCAAAGACATCATAGATGGACGGTGTGAATGATGATATGGTTAGAAAGGGTGTGACTACGGATATGACGACTAATAGAGAAGTGTGGGAGAAAAAGACAACCGACCCCAAATATATTGGTATAAGGGGAGGAGAAAAATTACCGCTTTTGATTAATATAACTCAAACAGCCGAAACTAATCAATTCAATGTTTATGTAGGTAATCTTATTTTTTTGTGTACGGTACGTTTCGGTTGACAATTTGACGTTTAAGTTTTAGTTGACGATTTTATTGATTTGTTTGCATAAACACTTTCTTCACATCACGGTCATTCATACGACATTACGTACCGACTTATCGAAGTTCGGCTTCACAAAGTAATTGAATCAGTTTGCTCACGCTGCACGCTATTTCGGAAAATCCGGTTCCTTTCGGGGTAATTTTATTTCTGATTTTAGTATATTTTAACAAGAGGACGCAGACGGAAAAGCGATGCGCTGGCGTCTATTCCATTCTGTATGTTTTGGAGCGGCACATTTTGTTTGAATGAAGATACGTGAAAGGGACACCGCGCGTCTGCGTCCGGTCCCTGTGTCACGTCCCTTCTGTGTGGCCCGCGCCTAATAAGACATTTTGTAACTTCTTGTTTGCAGTGCGTATTTTTAATTGGATTTGGAGATAAGAGACTAATTTTTTATAGTTTTCAGTAGATTATAAATTAGTATGCGGTGGCCGTTACCAGTATTATGTGAGAAATTTGAGTTTAAAACAGCTCTACAAAGCCGAGCTTTTAGTGGCAGCATTATCACTCTCGCACCAGACTGTCAAAAGAGACTCACTGTCACGAATTTGATATAAATAATCTCTGTCAGTCATTGTCATACTGTGTGTCTGGCTGTTCCTAAAACTCGAAATGCCAAATTATAAATTACTCATTATTTATTGTGCTAAGTTGTTGCCTCCTCACTTAGGTCATAATATCATTTCATAAATTCCATTGGACTTGTGGCTAAGTAATAACAGCCGCTCGGTTCAATCGATGAGGTTAATAATAATAATTTATTTTAATAAAAACGTATACAAAAAGAGTACATTTAGCTAACAGTAGTAAATTTCCCATACAATTATAGTGCCTAAAAATAAAACTATTTCTAAAATATTTTTACTAAAAGTGCAAGTGGTAATGTTTCGGAATTAGAATGATAGATAGCGACCCACCCGATCTAGGTTCATTCAAACCTGTGTTTCGGGCCATCACTTTACATTTCAATTAATTTGGGACATTAACATTAAAAATTCAATTGATATAAAAATAATCGATTAACAACTATGAGATAAAGCATATTGGTAATTAAACATTAATACCTACAACTAAGCCAATGTAAATACTACAAAAGTAAATACTTACGAGGGAATAAATTATCGTCATGACATAATTTCTAGAAGTTTTTCTGTGTCTGTGTAACTGAGCAACGCTAGGTATTCTGATAACTTAGTGTTACATTTTTTATAGCTTAAAATATAGATGTTCGTTAATTTGTTAAGTCTATTATACAGAAAAGGACCTAAAAACACATAAAATCGATTAGCAAACGCATGTCTAGTTTGAGGTTTTATGCAAACTAAATCCTTCCTTCTCTTGTCGGAAGGTACTGGGTTAAAAGGAAGTGCAGTGTGCTGGTGTAGTACTATGCTTCGAATTAATAATTGCCGAACTGTTAGTACATTACATGCAATGTAGAGCTGTTGCGTAGGAAATCTAAAAGGGCGAAAGGTAGCAACCTTCAGAATTGCTCTTTGAGCACGCTCTAGAGGAAGTAAAATGGTTTTTGCTGCACCACCCCAGGAAGTTATGCAATAGCTAAGAATGGATTGACACAAAGCTAAATAAACCTCTTTAATTAATTTATAGTCGGCTAGGTTCCGTAAGTTCTTAAAAACATATATTAATTTGCGCATTCTAGTACAAAGTAAATCGATATGTTTACGGAAATTTAGATTCGAGTCAATAGTGACACCTAGATATTTCAAATGGTCAGCTTTAGCCAAAGTAGTGCAAGAACATGCAGTGTCAGCGTTCGTGGTACAATTATGTGCGTAAATGTTTAGATTAGTAAGCGGTATATTAGTATTTCTCATTGCAAATAAAATGTATTTTGTTTTATCTGCATTTAATGTTAGGATGTTATTACGGAGCCAATCGGACACTATGTTAAAACCATTTTGAGCATGTTCATAGACCTCAACTTTTGATTTAGCTGAGAACAGTAAAGCGGTGTCATCAGCATAAGACATTATGACACCATTTTGAAGTGGCAGGCTGCACAGTTCATTTATATAGATTAAACATAAGGTGGGGCCCAAAATGCTGCCTTGTGGAATTCCAAAATCACTATTTTTAAGTTCCGAGCTTGTATACTGACCTATTTTTACACATTGATGACGCTCGCTGAGATAATCAGTAAATAGTCGAAGTTGTGCTCCTCTTATCCCTAGTGTTTCAAGCTTGTGCAAAAGTAAAGTACAAGAAATAGTGTCAAAGGCCTTGGCAAGGTCTAGAAAGATACCAATTGTGTGCATACCATTATCTAGATTGGTAGCAATATAATTAGTTAATTTGTGTACTGCCTGGCCGGTTGATCTACTGGCCCTAAATCCAAATTGATTATCTGAAAGTAGTTTGTTATCTTCCAGATATTTTATCAACCTACAGTTAATATTTTTTTCTAAAATTTTTGAAAGTCCTGTTAACACTGAAATGGGTCTGTAGTTATTCACACAGTTTTTGTCTCCAGACTTGAATACAGGAGTGACCAAGGCTTTTTTAAGGAGTTTGGGGAATATTCCTTTAGATAAACATAGCTGAAAAATGTGGGTTAGCGGAGGGGCTAGTATGTATCTAAATCTTTTAAGTATATTATTAGGTATGTCATCCCACCCAGTAGCACAGACATCTTTTAACCCGAATAATAATCGTACAACTTCGTTAACGTCGGTATCTAATAAAACAAAAGAATTTACTGTAGAGGATGTCGCAGTCGTGTTTTGAGGGGATAAAGTATTAAAATTTAATGATTTTTCAGCCAATTTTTTACCAACGTTAGTAAAGAAGTTGTTCACTTTATTCATAGCTTCGGATGGATTTATCTCTGAACACAGTAAATCAAGCGGAGGCTCGGGATTTTTTGTTCTAAAAGTATTCGTTTTTATAAATTTCCACACAAGCTTACTATTTTTCCCCGCCTTCTGTAATTCATTTTTATCATACTGATTTTTTAGTTTTTTCAAAAGTTTATTGCAGAAGTTCCGGTACCTTTTATATGTAACAGAAAGTATTTCGTTATAAGGTGCAAGTTTCAATTTTAGGTGAAGTTTGTCTCTATGTCTTATACAACGAACGAGACCGGGTGTGATCCAAGGTTTGATACAACTATACTTTCTAGGCATTGTCTTAGTAAATGTGTTTTTGCTTATTGAAGATTGTAGCGAATCTATGAAATACTTTAAAGAAATATTTGCATCGTTTGAATTATAAACAGGGTCAAAATTAATTCCGCGTATGTCATTTTCGAGGTTTGTCATGTTGACTTTAGTATAGCTACGCATGCAGTTTTTTCTAGGTGAACTTATTTGTAATGTTAGTAAAACAGCTTGATGATCGGTAAGCGAGGAATTAGTAACCAATGTTTTGGATGGATTTTTGGATTTTAGAATGATGTGGTCTAAGCATGAACCGCTCTGATGCGTGGGGTGATAGTGAGCTGGTAGTAGTCCGTGAAATGAGCAAATATTCAGATAATTATGTACATGGGTATCTATTTTCTCAGAAGCAATGTTAATGTTAGTGTCACCCAAAAGTACTATGTTTTTAAAAGATGATAAGGATTTTAAGTTTGTGTCGAGTGAATCTAAAAATCTGTCTATATTTTGTGAAGGAGGCCTATAAATAGCCATGAGTACTGTATCGGGACTGATTTCAATTATTAAGCAATTACTATCTTGTGATGCCGGTTCTTCTTTGATTGCACGTAGATTGTTTTTGATATATACTACTAATCCATCGTTTTGATTTATGTTTCTCTCAGTTTTGTATGAATAATAACCGTCAAGAGATGGTAAGTTGACTGTCTGTTTTGACAACCAACATTCTGTGAGGACGATAACATCACAGCTTATATCAAGATTCTGTAATAAAACTTCAAAGCCGTTCATGTTCCGATTAATGCTGCGAATATTAAGATACGCTTGCCGCGGTTGGTCCGTGGATGGGTGACCATCTTTACATACCAATACCGCTCCGTGCCTCGGAAGTTGGCTGTCATTCGTGGATCTTTGACAGTCGTTACGGGTCGCCAAAAGCCCGAAAGTCTGACCACCAGTCTTACCATGGGGTATCGTATTACCCAGTAACAGTTGCTTCATGTAAAATACTGGTATTCAGCTGCATCCGGTTAGACTGGAAGCCGACCCCAACGTAATTAGGGAAAGGCGAGGCAGATGTTGAATTTAAATTCCATTTGATTTATCCAGTAACATTTTGTACTCTGCATGCTAACAAGGAGCACTAGTGCTAGCACATCTACGTCTTCTGAAGAAGGCATAATGTCGCGTCGGACTCAAAATATAAATGTCAAAGCAATCAAATGAAATGAAGTGCAAAGACAGTACAGTATGAATTGTTTACGTCTCGTTAGTGTCCTGTCCAGGCATCATCTCTTCATTTAACTTGAAAAGTCGCACACGCATCTCGGCTTCGTCTACACTGATCCCTAATACCAACTGACCCGGTCCGAATATATCTACCTACATGTATAGCTAGAAGCTGCAAAAGCACTGATGGTAAGAAAAGTGTTTGTAGGTATGTTTAGTATTTATTTTTATTCAGCCATCACAAATCACAGTCTAAACAATAATTAAAGCTCTCTGTTTAAAAAACACAGTCTGTATATAAAATAATTCGTAACGTCTAAAATATCACACTTATACATATACATAACATAACTAGCCTCACTGCTGGGATACAGACCTCCTCTCTATGAGAGGGAATGGACCGTATTCCACCACGCGGGCCCAGTTGGTAGATGTCACATGTCTTCGAATTTTTGGTTCTAGGACATGCCGGTTTCATCGCGATGTTTTCCTTCACCGTTTTGACAGCAGTGGTGATTAAATAATTTACGCATAGTAAAGCGCTCGACTGGGCTCAAACCTACGACTTACACCAGGTAAGTCGCGGCCGTTACCACCAGGCCACCACTGCTCTGCTCTGTAAGAAATCACAGTTTGTGCAATAATATACGTGATAAGTATTTATTTTCTACATCGTAGCACTTTTCCGACAAACTGTACCCTTGCAGCTAATAGGCATAAAAAAGCGGGCGAGTTGGGACTAGGGACCAGTATGGCCGAAGCCTGACCCCACCCTCGTCTCACTTCCCTATTCTGAGGTTAAGGTGAACCTAGTCCACATTTTTTGCATACAAACTTAGGGAGTGTTTTACTCCACTGTCTGACATGGCACATCCAAAGTAACATATCATATCGTTTTGTCTCATTATTAATATTGTCTGTACGGAAACAGAATACTAAAATAAAAACCCATTTAAAAGTTAGGAGCCAACACAGATTATTTTTTCTTGCTAATTTTACTTAACTTTGGGCGCGTTGCAGTAATAAAAGAAGTGTAAAATCTCCAAAACCAAGTCAGTACCGACAAAGTTTAATCATCGAAAAGTTCAATAAACTTTATTGGTCATTGATTTATGCATTGGCTTTTTCATAAAACCCGATCTTCCAAAGGAGTTTTCTTAATTTTTTAGTGATTTTTTTACTATAAGTGATCCTGCATCTCACTCAATAACGTTGTGCGTGTAGACTAGCGTCTAACTGCTCATCGCTGATACTATCTCTGTCGGATACGAAACCTGGTGAGACAGCGTGATTTTTAGCTTGGCCCACCAGAGTTCGAGCCCGCGACTAGCTTCCCCTTAATATAATTAGTCCTCGATGAAAGTTTTTTTTTCTGCGCAAGTTCTTCGATTTTTATTCTTTTTATGTTTGCCTCTACTAATTAGTAGCTATCACATGTTTTTAGCGAGTAAGGAAGTATTTACCAACCAACGCGTTCTTGGCTGTATACTTGAATTTATTCTTGTGACAGATTTTTCTTTAACTATGAATATACACCTTTGCTTCATACTGCGTAGATCGCCCTGAGGACACAGTGGAGCATACGGTCTGCCCGGCTTGGGCGGAGCACAGCCGTGTCCTCGCCCTTGGCGTCGGGAATCCCAGGCTGATTCCCGGCCACCGTAGGCGCAGGCTTGCAGACAGCGAGTAATGGGTAGCTCGCTGCTGTCCGGTCAGGTCCAAGCCCGGGTCGACAGCGCGTTGTATTCCACGCGCGCCTCAAAGAGATGTTAGGACCAACTGGTGGGATCCGCAAGGGCCGATGCCTGCTAGGGGTGCGGGTTGTTCGAAAGAGTTATCGTGGCCCCTGGCACACAGACAATTTTATTGAAGGAACACGGGTTTGTTTTAATCAGTAAATATCTAACACTGCCCCACCCAGAGCGGGAGAAGTTATTTGAAGATTTCCCAACCAAAAAAAAAATCTTTGCTTTATACTTACTACTTTACAGGATAACTTTTTAACCAGGGCGCAAACTGTAACCATGAATTCAGCATAAATATCATTCAAGACCCCCAGCGCTGAAATTTTTCGGAGGTTCTATGATCGACAGTATGTATTTTTTTTTATGTATGTTCACCGATTTCTCTCCTATTTGTGGACCGATTCTTAAAATTCTTTATTTATTTGAAAGAGTATACTCCTGAGGCAATCGAGGGTAAACCTCAAATGTTATAGGTATTAACAATGTTTTTCATATATATTCTAAAGCTATTAAGACATTTGCGTATGGTCATCATCATCGCATGACGCTGAGCTGATGCAGGAAGGTACAACTGTTTAACGGTTAGGAGTGGTAGGCTGTTCGGGCATAACTCCGTCATATACAACGTGTTTTTTTTTGATATCCCATAACTCTAAGGTTATATTCTGTAGGTAAAAATAATACTAAAACTCCTAGAATATGTGGTCCAAAAATGCGTAATTTCGGAGATATCATCAATCATAAATTAATTTGACCAAAAATTGTCACCAGTATGACGAATCATTACTTTTCATTAATTACAAACTTCGTAATAGTGTAGTAAAATAAATAGTGAAATAAAATATGTAGGTATGTTGGTATCGGGGCTTCCCGGCGGCTGCTAGTGAAGGGAAAGTCACCTCGTCGATATCGATGAAACCTCAAGTAGTTTGAGTATCTAAATTACGAAGCAAAATTCAAATGACATTACATCTTATTTAATATGCGTTTCAACTAAGAATAGGATGACCTTGGCGCCATACTGTGACTTCCTGCACGCTTTTCTAATACTTACTCACTCTTAATAATATGAAAATAACATTAATAAGGTAATAACGATACTAAATACTAATATTAATTTACAGTATTTTTTTTAATGTAATTGTGTCACAATAATTATCGTGCCAAGGTCATCCTATTCTTAGTTGAAACACATTGTACGCTTTAGTAGAACTACTACTGCACCAAAATGATCGGGTATGCTACCTAAACTAATTACGAATAAGCATAATTAATTAAGGTTTGTAACCTATGGCTAAAGTTTAAAGTAAGTACTGGCATATTCTGTGGTACTGGGTTAAGGTTAGGAACCTATTAATCTGAGCCACCTTCGTAATATTCGCACTTTTGCTTTTACTAGAAAATTCGTAATCTTCATTGAATAATTATGTGCGTTAAATCAAAGTGTTTAAAGACACAAGACTAAGGACTGGTTTAATCGATATCGATTTCATTAAAAAGTTACGACAGCCCAAGGTACCTACCCTAGCGCGCGGTGCGCAAGAGTTGCCTACCTACAACGATAACTCGGTGAATTGCACCTACTACGACTCGGATTTTTCACTCTCTCATTGGCGCTTGTCGCTTTGGGTAAGTAAGATAGAGCTATTAAGTAGGTTCCTGCGTAGCGTCACGGGCTCGGACGGGACGGGCATTTAACAATGAGTTCTATGCGTGTGTAGTGCTCGGAATATCAGGGTTGTCAGTACGTAAGATTTTTTAGTCTTTCATTCATTATGAGTCTTTGGCTTTTTACTGTTTTTTTTTTCGGTTAATTCTTCTAAATGAAACGAACGGTCTGGATAGCCACATCAGATGTACCTAATATGTATTACTTATTCCAATTAAGTAACTGGAGAAGACTTTTTTGGAATTTAATATGTAGGTACAAATCAATAAACGAATTTAAAAATGTTTATGTTGGTTTTCATGTGTATCCCAGCTGTTTATTATCTGAAACACTACAAAATTCTTCATTCCGATGTGCAAAGTTGAAATGACGTCATTTTACAAGGATAGTATCTAGCTTTTTTTTTAACATAACTAAAGTTTAGCTACGCAAACTAGATACTATCATATGATGTTAAATTGTTGAGTAACATTCAATATCTTGGTCCCTTCGTCCTTTTTTATAATATCCATACGCATTTTACCAAACACGAAATCAAACCTGTCCTGATCGGATCTCATTTTCACAAGTAGTTTATGACTCAATTACCTACTTAAATATTGACAACCCTAATAATTCTTTTATCCGACGCCGACATGTTCGGTACCGAATACAATGAACGCACACAATGAACTCGTAGCGTTAGCAAAAAGTGAAATTATTTTTACTATGGCGGACATTTTGAAAATCATTTAGATTAAATTGATTACTTAACAAAACTTGTTTTATTTATCATACCCTAAACCCATAAAACACACACATTACACATCGACTTAGCCAAATCTATCAAATCCCTAAAATCAATTTTCAATTAGACAATGAAGTGATAACATTTAGGCGAGTTTGTTTTCAATTATCCTATCCATCATTCTAGCGTTGTCTTGGTTGCGTCCTTTAAAAACACTAACGGTCTTATTTATAAACGCATCTTAACTTTTAATCAATTGCTAACTAACTGATTAGCAAAATTCTTATTTATAAACGCTATTTAGCGCTATAGGGTCGCTAAGCAATTGATTTGTAGCTGTCAAAGTTAAACACCACCGGTGCCCTGTTTAAAGCTTGCTAAGAGGCAACATGGCGGATTTTATTTGAATCAGCTGATCGATTCAATAGGATTTTTGTGTGCTTCAAGGTTATTTGTTCCTATTATCGAATTGTGCCTTAGTAAATGTTGATTTCGACAATATATTACGGGATTTCAGAACGACACCGAAGAATTAAATATTTCTGAAACACCGCGCGCGCCTTTGGTTAGTGAACGGAGGAAGACCTACAAGACTCGTTTAAATCCGCTACGAGAATACATATTCCTCATTCTAAGTACACGTGATGATAGGATTTATAGGGAAAGTTGAATCGGCAGGTTGCTCAGTAGGTTTGAAGAGACTGAGTTTGTGCGGAAGCTCATCAGAGATAGTGATTATCCAATGTGTTATCCCATGTACCCCTCGTTTTATGACGCCCACAGAGAACTTTATATTATACTGATGACGCCTTCTAAGGCCCAGAACTAAAGAAAAGCCACATTGTGGCAGTTCTGCACAATAAAACAAGATACCTTTTTTATAAAAAGCAATTTATTTGGAACCTACGCAATAAAGCGATATTTGTGTTATAATTTCATTATTTTTGATTTCCAATTCTTCCTTCTCCAAAGACGGGTGCCATTATTTTCTCATGGCACGCTCATTCCTCATCTTTTTCACGTAGCATGGTCTCCGTTGCCGTCTTTGCAAGGTTGAATAGTTATGGTGCTACATGCTCAGTAGTGGCTTTCATAGCAGCAGTCAAAATTGTAACTGTAAACAAGTATAATAATTGTTAATAAAAGACTGAAACCCCAATGTAAAAGCAATAGGAAGTTGTATAGAATAAGCACAAGTACCTACATATTTTTCTCAAAAAGAATATCTATGTAAATAATTTTAAATAATATGTAAATACATAGCAATATCAGCTACTGCATTATCATTAATTTGGTCACTTTACAATAGAAAGTAGATAAAAATTCAGAGCTGCATTACCTTTTCCTGTTACTCCAATCATGGGAGCGTTTTACTTTCATTGCAACCATAGCAAACACAACTACTCAACTTTTTCACGTAGCATGGTCTCCTCAGTTGCCGTCTTTGCAAGGTTGAATAGTATTGGTGCTACGTGATAGTATCTTTCATAGCAGCAGTCAAAATTGTAACTGTAAACAAGTAGGTATAATAATTGTTATTAAACGACACTGAAACTCCAGTGCAAAAGCAATAGGAAGTTATATAGAATAGGCACAAGTATCTACATATTATTATGTTCCTCAAAAAGAATATCTATGTAAACAATTTAAAGAACATGTAAATACATAGCAAAATCAGTTATTGCGTTACCATTCATTTGGTCACTTTAAAACAGAAAGTAAATAAAAATTCAGAGACACATTACCTTTTGCTGTTTACTCCAATCATGGGAGCGTATTATTTTCATTGCTATCATCGTAAACACAATGAAATAAACATATTAAATCATTTTATTCAAATACAAATAAATCGAAGAAATATTTGAGTTTTATCTGTCAAGTGTCAAAGTCACGACAGATACAAAAATCGTGCATTTGACAACTTTAATGTCAAAATCCTGTTTTTTAGGCGACTATTTTGATTATAATCTGTGCTGAAGGCATAATTTCACCTCTATTTCGTTTCGCTACTAATCAGCTGCAAACTAGCGTTTATAAATAAAGAAAAGTTAATCATTGATTAGGAGGTAACCAATTGATAAGCTAAACAGTGGCTAATCAGTGATTAGCGAGATTTTTATAAATAAGGCTGTAAATGCTGAACTTGATTAAATTAAAATATCTTATTAAGTTCACCTACCTAATTTTTTTTGCTTACCGTACAAAATAGACCCTCGGCCGGCCTCGATGTGTCTAGGTATCTAAGTTTCATTGATAAATACGAGTAATTCATTCATATTTAAAGCTAAAAAAGTGCGAGTTGTCATATTTCACGTAAAGGTGTGTTACATTAACGGTCTTATTTATAAACGCATCTTAACTTTTAATCAAATGCTAACTAACTGATTAGCAAAATTCTTATTTATAAACGCTATTTAGCGCTATAAGGTCGCTAAGCAATTGATTTGTAGCTGTCAAAGTTAAACACCACCGGTGCCCTGTTTAAAGCTTGCTAAGAGGCAACATGGCGGATTTTATTTGAATCAGCTGATCGATTCAATAGGATTTTTGTGTGCTTCAATGTTATTTGTTCCTATTATCGAATTGTGCCTTAGTAAATGTGGATTTCGACAATATATTACGGGATTTCAGAACGACACCGAAGAATTAAATATTTCACAAACGCCGCGCGCGCCTGTGGTTAGTGAACGGAGGAAGACCTACAAGGCTCGTTTAAATCCGCTACGAGAATACATATTCCTCATTCTAAGTACACGTGATGATAGGATTTATAGGGAAAGTTGAATCGGCAGGAGGCTCAGTAGGTTTGAAGAGACTGAGTTTGTGCGGAAGCTCATCGGAGATAGTGATTATCCAATGTGTTATCCCATGTACCCCTCGTTTTATGACGCCCACAGAGAACTTTATATTATACTGAAGACGCCTTCTAAGGCCCAGAACTAAAGAAAAGCCACGTTGTGGCAGTCCTGCACAATAAAACAAGATACCTTTTTTATAAAAAGCAATTTATTTTGAAACCTACGCAATAAAGCGATATTTGTGTTATAATTTCATTATTTTTGATTTCCAATTCTTCTTTCTCCAAAGACGGGTGCCATTACTTTCTCATGGCACGCTCATTCCTCATCTTTTTCACGTAGCATGGTCTCCGTTGCCGTCTTTGCAAGGTTGAATAGTTATGGTGCTACATGCTCAATAGTGGCTTTCATAGCAGCAGTCAAAATTGTAACTGCAAACAAGTATAATAATTGTTAATAAAAGACTGAAACCCCAATGCAAAAGCAATAGGAAGTTATATAGAATAGGCACATATTTTTCTCAAAGAGAATATCTATGTAAATAATTTTAAATAATATGTAAATACATAGCAATATCAGCTACTGCATTATCATTAATTTGGTCACTTTACAATAGAAAGTAGATAAAAATTCAGAGCTGCATTACCTTTTCCTGTTACTCCAATCATGGGAGAGTTTTACTTTCATTGCAACCATAGCAAACACAACTACTCATCTTTTTCACGTAGCATGGTCTCCTCAGTTGCCGTCTTTGCAAGGTTGAATAGTATTGGTGCTACGTGATTGTAGCTTTCATAGCAGCAGTCAAAATTGTAACTGTAAACAAGTAGGTATAATAATTGTTATTAAACGACACTGAAACCCCAGTGCAAAAGCAATAGGAAGTTATATAGAATAGGCACAAGTATCTACATATGTTCCTCAAAAAGAGTATCTATGTAAACAATTTAAAGAACATGTAAATACATAGCAAAATCAGTTAATGCGTTACCATTCATTTGGTCACTTTAAAACAGAAAGTAAATAAAAATTCAGAGACACATTACCTTTTGCTGTTTACTCCTATCATGGGAGCGTATTATTTTCATTGCTATCATCGTAAATACAATGAAATAAACATAATAAATCATTTTATTCAAATACAAATAAATCGAAGAAATATTTGTTTTATCTGTCAAGTGTCAAAGTCACGACAGATACAAAAATCGTGCATTTGACAACTTTATTGTCAAAATCCTGTTTTTTAGGCGACTATTTTGATTATAATCTGTGCTGAAGGCATAATTTCACCTCTATTTCGTGTCGCTACTAATCAGCTGCAAACTAGCGTTTATAAATAAAGAAAAGTTAATCATTGATTAGGAGGTAACCAATTGATAAGCTAAACAGTGGCTAGTCAGTGATTAGCGAGATTTTTATAAATAAGGCTGTAACAATCGTGCCTTAGTCGAATTATTTTGTATGAAAAAAAAAACAAAAAAAATAACATGATTGAAACATAATTCATATGCCAGAGTTGATTCTTTGATATGGTCTCAATCATACCCTAGAGTTATGGGATATCAAAAAAAACACGTTGTATATACGGTTTAGCAAAATTATTTTTTGTTCGAAATCGCGATTGTTGCTATTGTTGACGCCAATATAGCCCTACGAAGCGGGACTAAAGTGACCACTTTAGGCCCTAGGGAGTAAAAAGTAATTCGTTTTTTAATTTCCTTCATGTGACATAGACAAACTGAAACCAGCCAGTAAATATACTATTATCTGTGGAGTGTGGACCATCTTCATTGCGAAAATGTTGAGAGTTTTAGTTCCATGGTTTTTGCCAAGGTGGCGCCATGTGTTTTAAATTGTTAATCTGTTACTGGTCTGAAAGAAAAAAAAGACCGCGAAAATTTCAAAATTTTTGTCGGGTGTAAATTTGTTCGGCTTTAAATAAATTTATTAAGAATGTCCAGTGACAAATATTATGTTCCTTTAGATATACATATAGTTCCTTGGTGAAGAGTTTGACGTCAAGCAAAGAGCAAAAGACATACCTAATAGATATTGTGATTTTTATTTTACTAACCGACTTCAAAAAGGAGGAGGTTCTCAATTCGTCGGAACCTTTTTTAATTATTTTTTATGTATGTTCCCCGATTACTTGAAGATGGCTGGACCGATTTGGATTTTTTTTTGTTTGAAAGGGTATACTTCCCAGGTGGTCCCATCATCAAGTCAGGATCTGATGATGGGATCCTGGAGAAATAGAGAGAACTCTTCAAATTTTATAGGCACGCGAAGCGATTTAGGTATTTTTTGAAAGAGTACTTTCTCGGAGTGGTCTCATTTCAATTTGGTGAAGATCTGATGAAGAACTTTGGAGATAGGCAACGGAACTCCTCAATAAATGATAGCAAATGGACTGGGATTGCTGAAATCTCATGTCTGTCTATTGTTTACACCAGTTCATAACATAACATCACGCCGGTACGCTGTGAAGGGGTAAGCACATGTGAACCACTAAAAAGTGAAAAAAAAAACTTTTCCAAAATAAAAAGCAACCGATTTCCAAAAAAACACTACAAAGTGAAAAATAACTTTAATTTCGGAAGGCGGTGACAACAAATTCAAATTCAGCTCCAAAGACACCGACTTCCGAAATTAAAGTTATTTTTCACTTTGTAGTTTTTTTTTTTTTTTTTTTTTTTTTTTTTTTTTTTTTTTTTTTTTTTTTTTTTATGTATGTTCCCCGATTACTCGAAGATGGCTGGACCGATTTGGATTTTGGTTTTTTTTTGTTTGAAAGGGTATACTTCCCAGGTGGTCCCATGATCATCAAGTCAGGATCTGATGATGGAGTCCTGGAGAAATAGAGAGAACTCTTCAAATTTTATAGGCACACAAAGCGATTTAGGTATTTTTTGGAAGAGTACTTTCTCGGAGTGGTTCCATTTCAATTTGGTGAAGATCTGATGAAGAACTTCGGAGATAGGCAACGGAACTCCTCAATAAATGATAGCAAATGGACTGGGATTGCTGAAATCTCATCTCTGTCTATTGCTTACACCAGTTCATAACATAACATCACGCCGGTATGTTGTGAAGGGGTAAGCACATGTGAACCACTAAAAAGTGAAAAATAAAAACTTTTTCCAAAAAAAAAACAACCGACTTCCAAAAAAACACTACAAAGTGAAAAATAACTTTAATTTCGGAAGGCGGTGACAAAAAATTCAAATACAGCTCCAAAGACACCGACTTCCGAAATTAAAGTTATTTTTCACTTTGTAGTGTTTTTTTGGAAGTCGGTTGTTTTTTTTTTGGAAAAAGTTTTGTTAAGTAATATTTATTATGTAAGTACATGTTTTTGTACTAAATTGACTATTTTGCTCGCACTCAAAGTGAAAAGTACAGTTTGCACCTCGAGACTAAACGCCAACTTAATATACCCTCGGTTTCATTGACTCCCTCGCACGCTCGGGAGTCAAACCACCTCTGGTATATTATGGCTTCGTTTAGTCCCTCGTTATAAAATATACTATTAGACGCCAATGTAGCCCTACGAAGCGGGACTAAAGTGACCACTTTAGTTCCGCTTCGTAGGGCTATATTGGCGTCTTTTTAGAGCATGAGAAGTGAAAAAGTAATTTTCACTTTGTAGTGTTTTTCCGGAAGTCGGTTGTTTTTTTTTTTGGAAAGAGTTTTTGTTTTTCACTTTTTTTGTTTTGTTTTTTCACACTAGGGAGTAAAAAGTAATTCGTTTTTTAATTTCCTTCATGTGACATAGACAAACTCAAACAGCCAGTAAATATACTATTATCTGTGGAGCTTCATTGCGAAAATGTTGAGAGTTTTAGTTCCATGGTTTTTGCCAAGGTGGCGCCATGTGTTTTAAATTGTTGTGCCCGTTTTCACCGACATCCCCTAAACTACCACCTACGTATGGGACCTTTAGCTTAAAAGCTCCCCTAAACTAGCCCCTAAATTAAATTTCGTTTCACCATCATTTTCACCTTCTCACTAGGGGACACATTCGGTGGGCGGTCAAGCAGATAATAATATTGTCTGTGCGAGAATAGAATACTAAAATAACAAGCCATTAAACAGTTATGAGCCAACAAAGATTAGTTCTTCTTGCTAATTTAACCTAACGTTGGGCGTGTAAGAAGTGTAAAACCTTCAAAGCCAAGTCAGTAGGTACTGACAAAGCTCAAATGTCGAAAAGTTCAATAAACTTTATTGCTAATTGATTTATACAGTGGGTTTTTCATAAAACTCGATTCGACTTAATTAATTAAATACGCGGCTGTTTTACTACAAATGATCCTGCATCTCACTCAATATCGTGCGTGTAGACTAGCGTCCTTTGTCGGACGCGATGGCTGATGACTGATGAGACAGCGTGCTTTTTAGCCAGGCTCACCAGTGAGTTCGAGCCCGAGACTAGATTTCCCATAACTAGTTAAGATTGTTTGTTTGATAACATAGTGAATGTGCATCCTAAGCTATATTTTACCAATTTGACGTTAGGTTACTAGCAAATTTTTATTTTATGAGCTACCTACTTATAAAAACTTTAATAAGTTAAGTAAGTACTTACCTATTATCAGGAAATTCTAAGTTATGTTCAATCTTTTCCAATAAATACAACACTGAAGATTTATATAGGTAATCTATATCTCCGAAAAAACAATTTATATCTGACAACCAGTCTTACCAAGGGGTATCGTATTACCCAGTTACTGGGTTGTGGAGGTCAGATAGGCAGTCGCTTCATGTAAAATACTGGTAGTCAGCTGCATCCGGTTAGACTGCAAGCCGACCCCAATATAGTTGGGGAAAGGCTGATATCTCCGAAAAAAGTTGGAAAAAGGTCGTTTCCGATATATCTTTGGTCTACGACTGTTATTTATGTCGAATATAGTAAAAACAGTTTCAAAATTTTCAACAAATTCTAATATATCACTATCCATGTTCGTTGCTTGAGAGATCACATACGTAAAAGCCGGTTTATGGGCCCACATTTCGGCCACCTAAATTTAGGGGACCTTTTAGCGTTTAACTGACCCCTTACTGTTGGTGAAACAGAAACCACCTTTTAACAGTCCCCTAACCATTCTTAGGGGATCCCATAAACTTAGGGGATGTCGGTGAAAACGGGCATTAATCTGTTACTGGTTTAGAAGAAAAAACTGACCGTGAGAATTTCAGAATTTTTGTCGAGTGTAAATTTATTTACCAGTGACAGTTGTGGTATATTATGTTCTTTGGTGAAGGGTTTGACGTCGAGCAAAGAGCAAAAGACATACCTAATATTGTGATTTTTATTTCATTAACCGACTTCAAAAAGGAGGAGGTTCTCAATTCGTCGGCACCTTTTTTTTTCATTTTTGTGTATGATCCCCGATTACTCGAAGATGGCTTGACCGATTTGGATTTTTTTTTGTTTGAAAGAGTATACTTCCCCAGGTGGTCCCATGATTATCAAGTCAGGAGCTGATGATGGGATCCTGGAGAAATAGAGAGAACTCTTCAAATTTTATAGGCACACGAAGCGATTTAGGTATTTTTTGGAAGAATACTTTCTCGGAGTGGTCTCATTTCAATTTGGTGAAGATCTGATGAAGAACTTTGGAGATAGGCAACGGAACTCCTCAATAAATGGTAGCAAATGGACTGGGATTGCTGAAATCTCATTTCTGTCTATTGCTTACACCAGTTCTTAACATAACATCACGCCGGTATGCTGTGAAGGGGTAAGCACATGTGAACCACTAAAAAGTGAAAAAAAACAACTGACTTCCAAAAAGTGAAAAATAACTTTAATTTCGGAAGGCGGTGACAAAAAATTCAAATACAGCTGCAAAGACACCGACTTCCGAAATTAAAGTTATTTTTCACTTTGTAGTGTTTTTTTGTTAAGTAATATTTATTAGGTACATGTTTTTGTACTAAATTGACTATTTTTCTCGCACTCAAAGTGAAAAGTACAGTTTGCACCTCGAGACTAAACGCCAACTTAATATACCCTCGGTTTCATTGACTCCCTCGCACGCTCGGGAGTCAAACCACCTCTGGTATATTATGGCTTCGTTTAGTCCCTCGTTATTAAATATACTATAATTGCGGAAGGCGGTGTCAAAAATTAAAATACATATCCAAAGTCACCGAAATTAAAGTAATTTTTCACTTTGTAGTGTTTTTCCGGAAGTCGGTTGTTTTTTTTGTTGGAAAAGTTTTTGTTTACATTTTAGACTTAGATTCCGAAAAAAGATTATTAAATGTTTTTTCTGACATCCCGCACTGCAGATTTGGAAGCCATCGATGGTGGCACGAATTTCTTGTTTGAACCAATACACCTATGTTATAAGAGTGATATGACTATTTGAAGAGAAAATACAGCAACAATAAAAAGCTGTTTCCGTTTTGAGATATTTTTGAGTTTTCGTCGATATTTAGTGGGTAGATATGTATTCCGTCAGTTATTTCTCTTTATTATTTTAATCTGATCTGCTGTTGATTCTCTCTATAGCAAAGATTCTGCTTGTACCTGTGGTCTGAACGTTCTGTTTGTTTGTCTTTAGACGTCGACAAGTTGCAAGCCGAATTTCGGTTTTCCTCTACGGACTAGAAAAAGAAGTGGTCGGCTGTGACCTGCGTCGAAGCGGTTTTACCAGAAGACCTGAGTCGACCTGACGCGCTTGAAGACCTGACGTAGACTCTGCAGCCCCGCTACCCCGCATTACCCGCGCATTTACCATTTACAGGTATATTTTTTCCAAATTCTGTTTTCACACACTTTATACACAAATTCAAAGCAACGTGTGTAAAAAATTACAACTGTGCACTAAACTGTTTTATTTGGTTTTCATCAAATAGCCAAACGTCAGCGCAGCGGCAACTTGATTATCTCCGCACTGTATTGACACACAAATTTCATTTAAACATACACATTTAGCTCTCGTTACACACTAATTTATTGAATTTTTTTTTCTTGTACGTCCATTTAAAAAAAAAGTGCCGCAGGGATGACGTAGTCCCAGCGGAAACAGTTTTTGTTGAATAGTTCCTCAATGGCTGGATGCACAACCATACACAATACACTAAATATCTGCTAAACTGAAATTACGAAATTCGACACTTTTCCGCTGGGACTACGCACACGCGTGGTGACTATGTTTATGTAGACAACCAGCTAACATAGCGTAGGTTTTGAAAGTTTGTACATAGATTCTTTACAAAAAAATGCTAGACACGTTTCGGTTTCGCATAACTAAAACTATGGTTGTAAATCATGACATATTATAAAACAAAGTAATATGCTAACTAAAACCTGTATCAGGCACAGCTCTTCGACATGTCAATTTTGGTTTCAAACATGACCTCAACCCTACGGTAAACTCGCTATCATTTTTACCTAGTAAAGGACTTAATCGCATGTCAAGTGCATGTAATTTGGCTGATTTGACGTAAATTTTCGTAATGCAAAAGAAAAATATGTATTATATTTATGAACATAAAAACGAGGTGTAGCGAGATTCGGTGACTTCATAAAAGCGATGTGATGAAAATACTCGATTCATGACATGTTTTATGTTGAATGATGAAAAACCATAATGTAGGTATTATGAGGTAAGGATTTTGAATTTCAATAATTATTTAAAAAATATTTACATACGGAAGGTTATTCAGTTCTGTCAAAGCCACTGGAAGAACATGTCTAGAAGTAAAATTTATTACCTTTTAAAATTATTATACAACAATATTAATTAAAATAGTTTTGCAATTTTAGTGTTCGCGACTGTACCAAAACATAATGTATGTAGAAGTTCACATGGGGAGTTTTTGGCGGGATCGGGTTGGAACATGTCGCACGAATTTACATTTTCATGAAATTTAGTGAAATAGCGAATTAAATTGTATAATTTTGGTAGTGAATTATTCAATTTAGTTACATGTGTGTGCACAAGTGTAATGAAGGTGAAAATAAGTGACTAACGTGGACTTTTCGTGTTCCCCCAAAAACTCATGTTAGGTTGTTGTAAAGTTGCTACCGCTTTACAATAACTATGACTTGACTGGACTTGACTGACTAAAGACGACTATGACTTTTATGTAACTTCGTGCCCGATATCGGGCCTGAAGGGGTATGGGATAAAAAAGCACCTTTTATAGCAATAAAGTATATTTAACAGGGATAATCATTACAACGATGTGAGCGGCGGAAACGCGGTACCGAACACTCACACTTGCGAATAACTTATAATAGGTGGCACTGCTCACGCACTTCGTATTACTTTAACACCTCCCCTCGAACAAGTGAGCAAGTATAATCGACATTCACATACATTCATCCATCATGCCTAAATTACGTAGACATTCATGATGCTTTGTTCCACTCAAGCCTTTGGTCAATATATCAGCAGGCATTCGGTCAGTACACAAATATTTCAAATTAATTACACCTTGTTCGCACATATCTCGAACAAAGTGGTGCCTCACATCAATATGCTTCGTTCGTGGATGATAGTTCCTACTTTGAGCAAGTTTAATCGCACCCTGGTTGTCGTTAAATAGCGTCACACACTCACACTTAATCCCAATGTTAGTTAAAACATCTCGTAAATACATTGCCTCTTTAGTAGCTTCGGAAATGGCCAAATATTCAGCTTCAGTGCTTGATAAGGCAACAGTCCGCTGCTTTCGCGACTCCCAGCTAATCGGAGCACCTCCTAAAATAAATGCGAAACCGGTATAGGATCTACGATCTATCGCATTCCCTCCCCAGTCTGCATCAACCACACCAAAAAGAGGCAAATCTGTTCTTTCGTACACTAATCCGTAATCAGATGTACCTTTTAGATATCTCAGCACACGTTTAGCAGCCTTCCAATGTTCAACATCGTAATTTGTATTGAATTGGCTTAAATAATTGACGGCATACGTGATGTCTGGTCTCGTTGATACGGCCAGATGCATCAAGGCACCTATCAAACTTTGATACGGATACTGTTCCATAATATCACATCTAATACATTCAGGTTTCTCTAATTTAACATTAATATCTATAGGTGTGACAACAGATTTACACTCGCTCATACTAAACCGTTCTAACAGTTTATCTATATATAATTTTTGACTTAAATAAACTCTATTTTCATCATCACGACTAAATTCAATACCTAAACAGGTTGATATCTTGCCCATATCTTTCATTTCAAATGAATTCGATAACTGTTGCTTAATATCTTGCATCCATGCATCATCATTTGTTGATATAATCATATCGTCAACATATATACCAATTAACATCAATCGCTCACCTTTCTGTGCAATAAATACACAAGGATCCTGCGGAAACGCTTCAAAACCAATATCATTCAACTTTCTCACTAACTTTTTATGCCACTGCAACCCTGATTGACGCAAGCCATATAAAGATTTTCTTAACAGACACACACTATCCACACTTTCATCAAGATCTTTATTCCAGCATTTAGCTGTTTGAAGTATGTTCTTTTCTGTTATTATTTTCTTTTGTGAACCAATCTTTTCTTTTGCGAGTACTCTCTTTAGAACATCGCTTAACTGATCTGGAATTTCCATAAATACCTCTTCATCGAGTGAACCATTAAGGTACGCTGTTACCACGTCCAGTTGATGGATTTCTAGTCCAAATTCAGCCGATAAAGCCGCTATGAGCCTTATTGATGACGATCTCACAACCGGGGATGAGGTCTCGTGAAAATCCTCCCCTGGCCGTTGTGAACATCCTTTTGCCACGAGGCGCACTTTCTTGCCAGTACTTTTCGTACTAAACACAAACCTACTTCCAATAACTTTTCGTTGTTTTGGTCGCGGTACAATTTCCCAGGTTTTATTCTTCATTTGTGACAAATACTCATCTTCTAGAGCAGATTTCCACAAATTTACATCGCTTCTCTTCTCTACATCTTTCCACACCATTGGTTCTATCATAGCTATCCCTACACTTATCTGTTCATTCGATTTATCTGATTCATTTTCACTATCTGTAGTTTCCTCTTTTTCTCTATGATATTCTTTCCGCGGTCTACCCGCCATACCAGTACGAATTAAACGAGGTCTTCCTCTTCCTCTTTTAGCAGGTTCTATTAAATTTTCCCACGAGACAGTTGAGTTCCTCTTTTTATGTAATTGACTTCTTTCTCTCTCTTTCTCTGGTTCATAAACTATTTCAATCGATCTTCTTGGTCTACTACCATCTCTTCTGCTTCCCAATATCTTCGAGTTATCTTCTTCTCTTTCATTATTCGCGTTAGACACCTTCAATTCTACTCTTATTTGTTCGTCATTAATGTCTTCTTCATCATCAAATATCTCATCATATTCATGTCTAAACGCTGTCTCATTCATAAACTTCACGTCACGACTCACCATTATTTTTCTTGTTGCAGGATCATGTATTCTATATGCCTTAGATTGAATATCATAACCCACAAATATTCCTAACTGCGAACGAGATTCAAATTTTCCTTTCGGTTTTCCCTTGTCCTTATAATAAACTTTCGAACCAAACACGTGCATATATATTACAGTGGGTTTCTTCCCTTTCCATAGCGTAAACGGTATTTGACCATTTAACGCTGTAGTTGGGCACCGATTTCTTATATAATTGGCAGTATTAATTGCTTCTGCCCAGAAAGAAGGAGGACTGCCTGCTTGGCGCATCATACAGCGTGCCATCTCAACTAATGTCCTGTTCTTTCTTTCAGCGATCCCATTCTGTTGAGGGGTATACGGGGCTGTCAATCTTCTTCTGATCCCAGCTTTTTTCAATGAATCATCAAATTCATTGTTTATGTACTCACGCCCGTTATCTGACTGAAGGTACTTTATCTTCTTTCCGGTTAAATTCTCTGCATATGCTTTGTAGGTTTTAAATGCATTTAGGACATCACTTTTGTTTGCCAAAAAGTAGACTTCACACCATCTGGACTTGTCATCGATGAATGTAACAAAATATTTTTTACCGCCATAAGACTGATGTTTCATGGGGCCACAAACATCGCTATACACTATTTCCAGTAATTCGCTTGTACGATTTTCCGTTGTCCTTGGAAACGGCGTGCAAGTCTGTTTTTCACTTATACAGATCTCACATTCAGACAACTTTTCGTCATCCTTGAATGTTAGCCCGTGTACTAAACTATTCTTCGCCATAGCTTTCAAGTCACGTTCGTTGACATGTCCAAGACGTTGGTGCCACGTGTCGAGTGAATTATTCACACCTTGAACATTATTGACACAGTTCTGACTCGTCCGAACATGGTAAAGGTTCCCAACACGGTCTGCCTGCATATGAATTTTATCATCATTATCAATCACAATCGCATCATTCTTTCTGAAACGAACCTCGAACCCGCGATCAGTCATCTTGGCTACTGATAGTAAGTTTGTTCGTAAATCAGATACGTAGAACACTTTCTCTATCTCAATTTGGCGTTCTTCACTGCCCGTGTCTACCAAAATCCTCACCTTACCAGCGCCGGTAATCTGCGTTTTGCCGCTATTAGCTAAATTTAGTTCGGAGTCCAGCCGCGTAAAATCCTCGATCATTTGCTTTTCATTACACATATGACCCGTGCATCCACTGTCAATGCACCAAATAGGATTTAGTTTCTCACCCAGCATAACCTCTTCGGTAGTGCTCAATAACATGGTTGTCCTTTGCTCGTTGTCTTTACTGCTTTCTAACTTTTGTGCGCTTTGCTTATGCTTGTTGATGTTCTTAGTCTTGCACTCTCTCGCTAAATGCCCGCGACAACCACAACGATAACATTCAACATTATTTTTATGGTCGTGATTATCAGTATTATTCTTCTTCTGATTGGCATATTTATTTTTATTGATACGTTTAACGAACATAGCCCCTTGGTCTATCGTTTTGGACTTACGAGCTTCGTAATCCTCGATAATCTTGACTTTTAACGTTTCCGTTGATGGCAAATCATCGCGCGATTCCATTGCCGTCCTAAACATGGCGAACGAATCCGGTAAACTGTACAACAATAATATGGCTAGCAGTTCGTCAATAACAATCAAACCGATTTCTTTGAGTTTTTTAACTGCATCAAAAAAATCCGCGATGTGCTTCTTCAAATCATCATCTTCCTGCATACGATTAAGCACCAGCTTTTTTAATAACGAGGCTTTTCTGGCAGGTCCGCTCGACTGGTACATAGATTTCAGCTTATCCCATATAGCCTTGGAACTTCCCAAACCATCTATTGCGGCCAACTCACTTGGACTTACCGCCAACAATATATCTGACTCGGCTTTTCTGTCCGTTTTCATCCAGTCGGCATATTTCGAATCACCTAAATGTGGTTTTGGTAAAGCTCCCGATACATATTCCCATAGATCGTTCTTGATCAGAATTGCTCGCATGTGTATCTTCCATGTATCGTAGTTATCACCAGTAAGTCGATCAATCTTAATTGATGTAGCCATATCAAAGTTTCTTCAACTCCAAATAAAACAGCAATGCAGATATAAAATCTTCGTAACAATTTCATTAATTGTTGTAAACAAACGGCGAACGTAACTTTCAAGTCCACGTTACACTAATCACCTAGCTTAAACCTTAACTCGCGTAGACGCGTTTATAACTTTGTTTACGACGAACTGTTTTAGTTCAAATCACTGCAATTATTCACTTATCAGTTTTGATTTCACTCACTGGCAAAGCCTGGGCCCATAACCTGAAGGGGTATGGGATAAAAAAGCACCTTTTATAGCAATAAAGTATATTTAACAGGGATAATCATTACAACGATGTGAGCGGCGGAAACGCGGTACCGAACACTCACACTTGCGAATAACTTATAATAGGTGGCACTGCTCACGCACTTCGTATTACTTTAACAGGGCCATTTACTTGAAATGCACAAACCGTGCGAAGCCAAAGCCCAAAAAAAAAAAGTTTACATGGAAGTTTAACATACTTCTACATAGTAAACCAGGTCGAAATTCTGAGGTAATCCGGTGAGGATTGTAGGGAGAAAGGCTCACCACGTAATCCTCACCAAGACACCTTTATATCTCTGGAATCCCTTAATGACTGTTTTCGACATTTGGCATAGCGTTACGACAATTTTTTGACTATTTTTTGGAATAGAAACCAAGTCGATACTCCCAGCCGTTTGCTTGCACTTAGTTGAGGATTGTGTGGAGACATTCACCCCACAATCCTCACCAGTACATAGCTATAACTTGAGAATCATAATGTGACCATTTATGACTATTTATTTACAATTTTTTGGAGTTATAAAAATTGATTTTCATGAAGTATTCAAAGGTGAGGATAGTGTGGTGAAAGACACATATATTTATATATTATATATTTGGTGTTTTTTTTATAAATATAATATGGAAGATGTGGTTTTCTTCAATCTTCACGCTTCACTATGTATGTTGTATATACCATACCTAGTTCAAAGTGCGGTTTTGAGAAATGGAGTCAACATCTACGTATACGAAATTCTGGATTCAAAGGCTTTTTTATAGCGATAGTAATCCGAATATTTTACAGTCCACCATTGCAATGAAAATACCCCCTGAATCCATCGCTTCGTTTTTCCAATTCATTAGTCAGACATCTAGTGGGTGAACTTGGCAGATCATTTCCCAGCAGAGCACAAAATAATGTGAGTTCTATTCGCATGCGGATGAGTTCTCGAGTTCCTTATACTTAAAAAAAATAGTTCAGGAGTTTTTGCCTGAAAAAAGGTCGAATGAAAATATGCTCTGCTAACTTCCGGTAGCAGATCATTTTTTCCAAAATTAAAATTTTAAAACTGATTTATGCACACAGTGGGGAGTTCTATAGTTCCTAATACTTTTCCGGAAGAGTTCTGCCGTCCTAAGTCATGCAATAAATAAAAAAAAAAATGTTACCCGCTACAAGAAAAAGTAAATCATTTTGGTAAGATGGATCAAAAAAAAGTTTGAGTAGCACTCAGGAGCGGGAACTCCACGGTTTCTTATGCAACGCTACAATACTTATTTAAAAACATGCAAGAGTATCCCAGAACTCTGACTCAGGTATCAGCAGAGCATGGGTAAAGAACTAAGATTGTTTAAATCAGGATTTTAATCAGTGGTACAGAAAGATGGATCAAAAAACATTGTTAGTTGCACTTAGGACTGGGAACTCTAGGGTTTCTAATGCAACACTATAATAACAATCCAAAAACATGAAAAAGTATCCCAGAACTCTGAAAAAGGTATCAGCAGAGCATGGGTAAAAATTTAGGGTAGTAAATACCAGGATTTTAATCAGTGGTTGAGAAAGACGGTTCAAAAAAAAAAATTGAGTAGCACTCAGGACCGGGAACTCCTCGGTTTCTTATGCACCACTAAGAGAACAATTCAAAAACATGCAAAAGTATCCCAGAACTCTGACTCAGGTATCAGCAGAGCATGGGTAAAGATTTAGGGTAGTAAATACCAGGATTTTAATCAGTGGTTTAGAAAGACGGATAAAAAAAAAAAAATAGCACTCAGGACAAGGAACTCCATGGTTTCTTATGCACCACTAAGAGAACAATTCAAAAACATGCAAAAGTATCCCAGAACTCTGACTCAGGTATCAGCAGAGCATGGGTAAAGATTTAGGGTTATTTGCAATTAATTTAGTTAATCAGAAATTGTGTAACGTTTGTAGTGATAACTGCAGGAATATTATGACATGTTTTTAATTTAATGTATTTTGAAATTAAATATTTGCACACCACATGTAATGGTAGAATGTAAATGGGCCACTTTTATAATAATATCATACTACTTTGTACACCTACATTTTGGCAAATAAATTACTTACTTACTTACTTAGGGTAGTAAATACCAGGATTTTAATCAGTGGTTTAGAAACACGGCTCAAAAAAAAAAATTGAGTAGCACTCACGACCGGGAACTCCATGGTTTCTTATGCACCGTTACAATACCTATCCAAGGACATGCAAAAGTATCCCAGAACTCTTTCTCAGGTATCAGCAGAGCATACGTAAAGATTTAAGATTATTTAAATCAGGATTTTAATCAGTGGTACAGAAAATTGGATAAAAAAAAAATTGTAGCGCTCAAGAGATAGAACTCCACGGTTTCTTATGTACCACTAAAAGACCAATTCAAAAACATGCAAAAGTATCCCAGAACTCTGAATAAGGTATCAGCAGAGCATGGGTAAAAATTTAGGATAGTAAATACCAGGATTTTAACCAGTGGTGTAGAAACACGGCTCAAAAAATAATTGAGTAGCACTCACGACCGGGAACTCCACGGTTTCTTATGCACCGTTACAATACCTATCCAAGAACCTACCTATCTTTTGCATGTTTTTGGATAAGTATTGTAACGGTGCATAAGAAACCCTAGAGTTCCCGCTCCTGAGTGCAACTAACAATGTTTTTTGAGCCGTCTTTCTAAACCACTGATAAAAATCCTGATAGTTATTACCCTAAATCTTTACCTATGCTCTGCTGATACCTGAGTCAGAGTTCTGGGATACTATTGCATGTCTTTGAATTGTTATTTTAGTCTTGCATAAGAAACCGTAGAGTTCCCGCTCCTGAGTGCAATTTAAAATACTTTTTGAGCCGTGTTTCTAAACCATTGATTAAAATCCTGATATTTACTACCTTAAATATTTACCCGTGCTCTGCTGATACCTGAGTCAGACTTCTGGGGTACTTTTGCATGTTGTTGGATAGGTCTTTTAGTGGTGCATAAGAAACCGTGGAGTTCCCGCTCCTGAGTGCAACTTACAATGTTTTATGGGCCGTCTTTCTAAACCACTGATTAAAATCCTGATAGTTACTACCCTAAATCTTTACCTATGCTCTGCTGATACCTTATTCAGAGTTATGGGATACTTTTACATGTTTTTAAATTGGTCTTTTAGTGGTGCATAAGAAACCGTGGAGTTCCCGCTCCTGGGTGCAACTTAAAATGTTTTTTGAGCCGTCTTTCTGTACCACTGATTAAAATCCTGATTTAATCTATCTTCGATATTCACCCATGCTCTTCTGATACCTGAGTCAGAGTTCTGGGATACTCTTGCATGGTTTTAAATAAGTATTGTAGCGTTGCATAAGAAACCGTAGAGTTCCCGCTCCTGAGTGCTACTCAAACTTTTTTTTGATCCATCTTACCAAAATGATTTACTTTTTCTTGTAGCGGGTAACATTTTCTTTTTTATTTATTTCATGACTTAGGACGGCAGAACTCTTCCGGAAAAGTATTAGGAACTATAGAACTCCCCACTGTGTGCATAAATCAGTTTTAAAATTTTAATTTTGGAAAAAATGATCTGCTACCGGAAGTTAGCAGAGCATATTTTCATTCGACCTTTTTTCAGGCAAAAACTCCTGAACTATTTTTTTTAAGTATAAGGAACTCGAGAACTCATCCGCATGCGAATAGAACTCACATTATTTTGTGCTCTGCTGGGAAATGATCTGCCAAGTTCACCCACATATAATGGTACCTACTACACTAAATGATGTATAAACTCCATTCCACTGAAGAGTGGAGATTTTTATTGGATAAAATCCACGATCGCCTGAAGTATTAACGGTATTCCGAATAATGTATTGTGTGCAGATAAATACGCTTTCATTAATAACTATCGAAGCTTTATTAAATGTAATCCACTTGATAATACCTACCTACCGACAACTTTACGCGTCGTTCGTAGTTGATTATACCAACTCGAATGTATGTAATGATTCTGAACTTGTAATAATGAATATGTGTAACGCACACACATAGCAACACTTTATGTAACAAAGAAAGTGACCTCTCGGAGCGGCCGCACGTGTACTTACGCAGTTACCTTTTTAGCAAGTGTACCATACCAGGTGATTTCGTAACAATTTGTTTATCTTATGTATTACAGGTAGTTAGCGCCTTCCTCCTTTGAACACTTTCAGCGGTACCTACGGACGGACGGAGAGTGAACATTATTTTCAGTTAGACACTACAGTGCGATGTAGCAAAGCGATGAAGCGAAGCTGAGCTAGGTACGAAGCTATGTGGTGTGGTGTAGCGAAGCTGGTACGTTGGGTTATGTAGACACCTATGAGCTATGAAAAACAAATCATTTTTGACAAAAAATTAAACCGACGGAAAACAAAAGCAAAAAATTAACCTTTAGGGATGGTTCTCATTACACCGTGCCGTATCCGGGCCGGGACGTGTCCGGGCCGGGGCCGGAGCGGAGCCCGTCCGTGCTGTACGTTTATATTACACCGAGTTATAAGACGTGGAGGGGACGGAACGTGTCCGTGCAACAACCGTGGTGTAGACGAGCGTCGTCCGGGCCCGGACGGGACACGGATCATGCACTGTGTAATATGAATAAACTGCTACATACAAAATGTATGTAACATTTCAATTCCGTGCCCCCTCCGGGCCACGGACACGGCACGGCCCGGTCTAATGAAAGTCACCCCTTAGTCTAACTACGCTAAAACTTTTTTTTTTTTACTTTTTAGTATTTATGATGCGGGATTTACTACGGCGTAGTCCGTAGCAGCGTTTTTCCGTTATGTCGCTCGTAATACCTCGTCGAACCCACACATAGGTAATGTGTTGTTTTGAGCACTTAAAGGATTACCTATGTATCTACGACCCACCTTCCAGCTCCAGCATCAGACCCTGGTTACCATATAGGATCAAAGTACTCGTCAATACGGATCAGACGAGCCCAAACTTGATGAGGTTGTATCGTTTTATTGCGGAGTTCCTATGGCCACCTTCCAGCTCCAGCATCAGACCATGGTTACCCATATAGGACCAAAGTACTCGTCAATACGAATCAAACAAGCCCAAACTCGATGGGGTTGTGTCGTTTTATTATACAGGAAAAGTTTTTATTCGGAGCGCAAACTGTGTAACCATGAATTCAGCATATCATTCTGGACCCCCGGCACAGAAATTTTTTGGGGGTCTAGAATGATATGCTGAATTCAAGGTTACAGTTTGCGCATTGAATAAAAACTTTTTCTGTATTGGAGGTGTGCATTAAAAAAATATAGTCCGCTATCATAGGTGTTCCGCCATATTGGATTTAGAAGGACGTCTCACAGCTAACCATGCATTGTCATCCAAACTAAACGCGTATACAAAATTTCAGCTCAATCGGTTAAAGATATTTACTTCAAAATTTAGTTGCACGATTCCGAACAAACATAGTTACATACATACATTACAAGTTAAATAAAAGCTTGTAAAAATCATAATAGGTATGGGAGATGTAGGCAATTGGAGTCAGTTGGCAATGGTCAATTGGTGATCACCCATTATAATCAAAAACCGAACGCGAGCGGGCGATGTCAATAAACTTACTCGCTAGCCGATCACCAATCTGTAGTGCATAGGTACGGCCGATACCATAGAGTAAGTCTTTGGCCGATACCAATGGCTCACTCATTTCGCGCCACTCGTGGGAGAGTGATAGACGTGAAAAGATTTTGATTTGTTGTATTTTAATTTTTCGAGAGGATAAATCCGAAGGTAAGCCTCAAACTATTTAGTATTTGTTTCTATGTTTCTTAAGTGTTATAATAATAGTAGCATTTAAAATTGGAATTTTGAACTCCGTTTGCCTGTACAACTTCAATATTTTTTTGTTTTTATTTTTTCGTATGCGCCGGCGTAGGCTATCGGGTCGGGTAAACCCACACATCCTAACTTCGAACTAACGGTCTTTTTTTGTTTGTAGATGCCGAAGGTTTGATTAATAAAGACAGATAAGGCTGGCTGGTTTATGGAACACCTGGAAAAGGCAGTGGAGCGTATCGATAATCATGTTTATTCAATGAGGAAAGCCACGAAAACCATGAACATTCCATTTGCCAGTCTTCAAAAAAGAAACACGAGGAAAGTAGACAAAGAACCTTGTCTCGGTCGTACTAGTAGGTACTATTTACTTAATTGTGTTCACGCGTGAGAGTGAACAAGAATTCGAGAACACAGTAAAAAAATGGCTAATGTTTTCTACGGGTGCACTGCAAATCTGCCAGGATAACGAAGATGATGATGTAGAAGACCATGGTGTGCTGTGTCTTGGTGAATTCGGGCGAGACAATGAAATGTGGTTCCGGTGCACTTCTTCTGGGCCTTGGGCTCATGCAGATTGCACTGGATTGGACTGAGCCCGCAATTATGTTTGCGATATGTGTTGACTATCATTGTACAAACGCTGATCACCATTGCCAACCGATGTTGACAATGGTAATCAAACCTATTCTTACAAGGCTTTTTTTAAAAAAAATTATAATTGTCCCTAAAATAGTGAGCCAAAGTGATTAAGGGTGATCTTAATTGATAGTCAGCTAAACAAAGTTTGAAATACGGTTATAGCAATAAATAGTAGATTTATAGCTATTTGCTTTTATTGGGAAACTTGTCGCGGGCTCGAACTCACTGGTGGGCCTGTCTAAAAAGCACGCTGTCTCACCAGACATCGTGTCCGACAGAGGTAGATAGTATCAGTGATGTTACCACTTTTTTATTTGGGTAGTTATTCTCAAAATCTGTGAAATCTGTTACATTTTAGCTGGTGTCAAAAGATAGCAGGAAGGTCTTTCAGCTATCAGTAATCAGTAGGTACCTACACCCGATAGATTGGTCAGTCTATCGTGTGATTAGAATTTTGATAGGTACGGTCAACTGTGGCATCTTTACCTTGCCATAGCAACTTTACCTTTCCATAGCAACTTTACGGGGAATGCGGGTAGAGTGCTGTCACGATCACTTCGAGTCCGTGTTTAAAAATACTTTAAAATTATAAATTGTGCCCTGTTCAGAACCAATGTTATCTAAAAATGTACTAAAACATCTAAAGCTATAGTGATATTATTAGTGAGTGGACTGTGACGCGTTAAATCATAATAAAACGCCTCGAAAACTATCATCGTGAACTTCACTAATAAGTTGTCAAAAACTTAAAATTGTAAGTAAAAACAACAAATAAAGACAAGCAACAAACATAAAAGTGACCACCAACAGTGATAAAACGACCGTAATTAAAAAAAAAGGCAATCAATACAAAAACAAAAGTGAAGTGTCATAGTGTGGCAAACATTTTTTCTTAATGAGTCACAGTAACGCACTTTCTTGATTCAAATTTTGTACGAAGAAGTAAGTACTAGAGAATTTCAACATCAGTGTGTAATAACCAAGTGGCTAATTAGAGCTACAGTAAGGATATAAATTCTGACCACCCGCCGTGTGACACCGAGTTCAAACCTCGCCAAGCGCAAATATTTTTGGAAACTTTCAAATTTCAAATATGAATTTCTTAGATAACATCACCTTTCGTCGCAACCATACTAGGTCCGACTCAAGCACAACTAGTATTATGAATGAAAGTAAAACGTCAACTGAATCGCCTATAGATGGCACCACAACAAGCTTACCTGAGATTTCTGATGACGAAGACAACCAAACTATTCAACTAAAAAAACAACTTGAACTATTATCAATAGAACTAAACAACGCTAACAATAAAATAGAATCATTATCTTTAGAAAATACTAACCTCAAGCGTATTAATCAGGAGTTGCTGGAGCAAAATGAACACTATAAAGACATGACATGTAGTTCTTCAAAAGTAAAAATACCAGTAAACCAAGATTTAGACGAAAACAGCAAATCATTAGTATTAAATAAAGCAGAAATGAATACTACAACTACAGTGCAACACAATCATAGCAAACAAAATAAAATTTGTATCATCAGCACCAACAAATCTAATAAAGTATTATCGATTGCAGAGCAAAAAATTGACAATTATAGTACCTATCATTACCTAAAAACAAACAGCGGAATCAAACAACTACTCAAAGGAATAAATAACATGCTTAAAGACTTTACTAAGAAAGATTTCTGTATAATATTAATTGGAGAAGACGACTTCACAACAACAAATGACCACTATGATTTAATCTATGACATAAGAAACACCTTGAAATAAATTGACTATACAAATATAATCCTATGCCTACCTACTTTCAAGTTAAATAGCAGTTCAAATCTGTATAACTGGCGAGTACAAAACTTTGCCAACTTATTGTATCTAGATATAATGACACATCTACATGCATACCTGTTGGACTCTAACTTACATCTTACTTATGACAGTAGAATGTTTAGCAATTTGACAGGAAGACTGAATAACAATGGAATGCGCACCATATTTGACGATATAAAACGGCAAATGGAAGATATAATTGCTGTAAACCTTATGACAAACGAAAACTACGATCTCGAACAAGAGGGTCAATCAAAGACAAAAAGAAAACCAGTTGTTGGCTCTCAGTTTTTTCTCTAACTTCGAATTGCACAAACGAAACAGAGTACAAGGAAACAAAATAGGTCGACTGACTAAGTTTACACTAATTTTCCAAAATATCCAAAGCATCGGAAACAAAGTAGAATTATTAGAACAATTACTTTTAGATTCTGATTTTGATTTTATCTCAATATCCGAATTGTGGAAAAATGAAAATTATTGTCAATCAATCTTGCCACAGGGATATAAAATAGCGTCCATTTTTTGTCGCAATACCCGCGAAGGCGGAGGAGTTTGCATTATTGTTAAAGACTCATTAGATTTTATTGAACGAATAGACATCGTAAATCATTCGAAGGAGTATGTTATAGAATTTAGTGCTATTGATGTTCCCAAACTAAACTGTACTTTTATAGGACTTTATAGAGCAGATCGTCATATTGCTAAATTTCTTCAACAATTGGGTAAAGTTTTACATAAATTAAATGTTAAAAAATCACATAAACACCTAATAATAGGAGGAGACTTTAACATAAACGTGTATAATAAAAATAAACAGACTCTGGATTTCTTGAACTTTATGAAAACATATAACCTGCAACAAATAATCCGCGAACCAACACGAGTGACCAAGACGACATCCACTTGCATTGACCTACTTTTTACAAACTACCCACCGCTCATCAACAAAGCAACCGTCAAAGATTATGGACTATCTGACCATAAGGCAATAAATGTTCAGTTAAATGTAGACTGTTCATCAAATAACAATAGTAAAACTTGGTATACTTACCGAAAAAAGATTATTTAAAAAAAATAACATCGAATGTTTTAAAAATTCACTAAAATCAGAAAATTGGGAAACTATACTAAATAAAAATAATAGTGTACACACAAATTACGAAGCCTTCATTACAAAAATAAAAAACTATCTTAATAAATATATTCCATTGAAAAAAATAAGAATAAAATGCCAACCAAAAAAAGGATGGCTTACTAAAGGTCTCAGAAAATCATGCAAACATAAAAGAGTGTTAAGAACAATTTTTAATGAAACCAAAAGTTGTGTGATAAAAAAACACTATAAATTATTTAGTAAAATATTAAAATTGACTATTATAAAATCAAAAAAACTAACGAATATTAAACAAATGCAAAAATCTGACAATAAGGTAAAGACAATGTGGAATATAATTAACACAAAAACAGGGAAGACGAAAATAAATAATCGTGAAAATATATCACTAAAGACAAACAATGAAGAAGTAAAATGCCCGTTAAATGTATTCAACAGATTCAACGAATTCTTTGCGACGGTAGGACAAAATCAAACAAATGACTCGACCAATAACATTGGAAAACTCGTGGTCAACCCCTCTACTTGTTCAATGTATGTACGCCCAGTAGACCAAAAAGAAATTGTTAATATAATAAGATCAACTAAAAATAAACATAGCTGCGGTATCGATGACATTCCACCAATTTTATTAAAACAATGCGCAATAGAACTTTCCATTCCTCTAATGTTTTTAATCAATCAAAGCTTCCAAGACGGCCAATTTCCAGACGCACTTAAAGTAGCTTTAGTAAAACCAGTACATAAAAAAGGTGACAAGCATATCCCAAGCAATTATAGACCCATAGCACTGCTACCAACCTTTTCAAAAATATTTGAAAAAGCTATGTACAATCAGCTATATATGTTCTTAGAAAAGTTTAATATTCTTTTTTCAACTTAATCAACGTTAACTTTACTAAAACCGATAAAAAAACTGTAATTGCGGAAAACTAAAAAGTTTTAAATAATTCGACTGATTTCGAGTCGAGAACCGCCAAAATTTTACAGCAACATTTTTTTGTTCTCTCTCTAAAAGATAAAATATCGAAAAACAAATGCTTAGGTCGTTAACGTTTTATTAAATTATTTATGTAATTACGGTTTATATTTTTAGGTCACAATTAAGTAAGTACGAATTCATCTACTTTTGTTTGTAGCGGAATGTCCCATAGACACAATTTCTACCACAGATGATGAAGTTTAGTAATCTTTTAAAATTGACGATTTTACAGTTTAGTAATCTTTTATAATTCATGACTAAAAGTGTCACTAATAAAGGTACTAAATTCAAACATTCATTACTTGAACTTGGAACTTTACGACGCGCGGTGCGAGCCACCTGTGTTGGCAACACACGTGGCTCGTGTCGTGCGGACTAAAAGCGTTGCGGACAAAAAAAGTGACTACTGTAATCTCAACGTAACGTAGAATAATCTTATGAATTCCGTTGAGATTTGTCACTTTTTACACGCTTTATATTAGCTTCACTTGTATGTATGTTTGTAACTGACTCCTTTAGACGCGATTTTGACCCTCTTTAAACGGTCAGATTTCATTGAAACTTTGTAAACTTATCGAGGACCGATGACAATTCAATAATTAAAAAAAAATTGATAAAAATGAAAAAAAAAAAAAAAAAAAATAGAAAATAAATAATAGTTTAAAAAAAACTACAAAACACGCTTTAAAAACCAAGCGTTGGGTGCTTTTTGAGGTATTTTTATAATCAATTAATGTCAAGCACCCCACGCTCTTTAATTGAATTTAATTATTTTCTCCTTTTTTAGTTTTTGAAGCGTGTTTTTTTAGTTTTTTAAACTATTATTTTTAATAACACCGGTTATTTGTTTCCTTGATAACCATACACTTAGATTAGTTGAATGGTTACATTTTAAAATCTAAATGAAATGGCAATAAAATAAAAAAACAACTACATCGACAGCTAGAAAAGAACATATATGTGGCGAGTTACGGAACTAACATGTTAAGAGTATTGGATTTGACAGATATTTGACATCTTTCAGTACTGTTGGTGTGAGTCTGTCAGATAATTTCTGTTGTTAAAAATAAATGAAAAATAATAATGTTAATTAAAAAAACTACTTTTAGTTAGACATCATCAGCATGTCGCCGACTTTTTTGTTGGCATTATCAAGCTCTACAACTTTTCTCTAGAACTCAATCATATATCTCTCATCGTTATGGCAGGGTTCGTTATTAATTTTAGTCCAGAGGTCCTAGTTTAACTTTTGTTACTTTAAGTTATAGCTATATTTGCATAATATGTAAGCGGGCTTGCCTTTTTTGCCTGGAGGTTTTTATTTACATAGTTCTGTTTACGTCTTATTTTAATTTTTTATTATTTTTAGTTTTCAAATTTTGATGGTATAAGATAAGATAATTTACGGCGTGTGCTAGCTGACATATGGCAAATTTAATGTTTTTTTGTTTCGTAATGTTAATTACCTACTATTGTATAGAATCAAGTTCTTCTAACTTAACAGACAGCTGTGCTGCTGTGGAGTTTGTTGCGCTACTTCTTCTTCCCAGGTAAAGCATTAGGAAGTGGTGAAGGGCGGGGGTTTTGGGGGACGGTCTTGTGTAATTTTGACGTTCAATAAGAGCTGACTCTCAGCCTAGTTAGAATAAATGACTTTTGATTTAATTTGATTTGATTTGAAACGATTTCGTTCGACCGTTTTTTCTCCGACTTACTTTGCAAATCCGACTACCACGAAAAAGTCTTTTCATTTTTCGGGTTAATATCAAACACAAACTTTACCTCTTTATAATATTAGTATAGATTAGAAAGTAATTCCCAGTATTATCATTGTGTTACTGATGAAATAATCAGAAGCTTTGCTGCCAACAGCAAAAAAACTAAATTAAATTGAGATCATGTAAATTTTTAAAAAATATCTAGAGGTATTGTAGGTACTATTTTCCAACTCGTTCACAACTTCTTAATTTATTTTTCTCAGTGACAGTCGACTAATACGTTGTATCTCTACCTATGTAGTCAGTGTTATCTAGTTTGGTAAAATATATTATATCCTACCATTATTATAAATGAGAAAAGTTTGTTTTATAAGCTGAAGCGGCTTATAAGCTGAAGCGACTGAACGAATTTGGATAAAATTTTGCACATGGGTAAACGCGAATTATCCAAATATTCTCATGGGATTGAAACTCATGCGGGTCAAACTGCGGGACGCAGCTAGTATTAAAATAATGTGTACCTACTTACCTGCGCGAACATGGGTCGTCAATGTAGGAACGCAAATAGGCAGCGCGCGAAATTCAAATCTTCAAAAAAGTACTAGTCTGACCACTAATCAAAAATATTACTATCACGGTTTCGTGATTTTAAAATTTTGTTACGTGTGTATTATTCTTATCTAAATTTGATTATTGTTAATCTGTTTAACAAAGCAAGAAATTACTGGCCCTTTAAAATTAATGCCTTGTCTATGATTCTGTTTTCTAAATTCGAATTAATGTCTTCGTGACGAGAGCCGATAATTTTATATTGTCCTATCGCCTTAATGAAGAATTGATAGGACAGCTTGAGGCCGATCTATGCCCTTACATAAAGGACTCTTCAAGAGGTATATCAAGGCGGATAAAGGTATATAAATTAGTATTAATTTTCAACATAAACATGTTAATTTAGCAACATGATGGATGCCCGAGTTTTATTTATTTCTCTTCAGATTTTAAGTGCTCTGTCATTTTTGGCCCACGGCACTTATCAGAGGGCGGTAGGACAGCAATCCACAACCTGTCTGTCGCAATCGTCAGTATCCCGTGCATTAAAAGAAGTTATTAACGCGGTAACTCAACCGTGTACCTATAGTGAAGAAATACATTCGGTTTCCTCAAAACCGAGAAGAACGAACTACTTATTTTAAAAACACGTTGAGGATTTGTGTTAATAATAATTTTTGTTTACATATTATTATGCAGCTCTCAGGTAACAGGTAGATAAATTTGATTCATTCATTATCAAGTGGTGTTGCTGCGGTTTCCCTTTGGCCTTTAGGTACCTATCGTCTGCCTCCACGGTTAGGTTTTATCTATTGAGATTTTATCTACTTGAAGTAGCTTTTTACTAAATGCTTATGGAGAGTATACAAGGTGTAATAGAATGGACGCAAGACCTGTACCCTAATTGCGTAACTCACGATTCATCATAATTTGTTTCGTTTTGAAACAAAAGGGTAAACCATTGCTTCATATGTTCGAAAAATGTGTCTGCTCAGCAACGTAAATAACGCAATGAATATTGTTGAACTGACAAAATGAAACCGATTATGATTAATCGCGTGTTACGCAATTAGGGTGCTGTATGTATTTTGCAATACCTACCACTGATTGAGCCAAAGAAAATTCAATGTTATTTTAGAAGAAATAAGACTCAATTTTAAATGCATAAAGTAATGCTTGGTCGACACGTTTTTCTTAATAATATCAGTTAGCTTTTAAAAAAATAGTTTTGGTCATCGTATTATGCTTTTAACTCAATACTCTAATTGGGGTGTATGAGGTCTTGCGTTAATTATGTTACTTGTTGTATACAGTAGCTACCTACTTACAATTTTGAGTTTCTTTCTGTCTGTTTGTTTCGGCTAACTGACAGATTGCTGATGTTATTAGGAGTAACTTAGGCATTTTATTTTGTTTGATACCGGTATCACGTTTCCATAGGATAATTTTCAACATCCACGCAGGCGAAGCCGCGGGCAGCCAGCTACTGTTAAAGTAAATGACTGCAACAGGAATATCTAATTTTGCAGATTTCATGACAAATTTAAAGTCCCGGACTGCATAGGATGTATAGATGGGACATACGTAGCCATGATTCGGCCCACGTACAACGAGGACCGATATTTTTGTCGTAAGGGGTATCATGCCAGAAATGTTCAGCTGGTAAGTCTCATTTAATATCACGTATGCACCTATGAAAGTAGTGGTGGTACAAGGCTGTCTGCTAGAATTTACCAAGTTAGTGTAGGTCGTGGGCTCGAAACCAAACATGCACGAGTAAACCGGCATGTCCCAGAACAAAGATTCGAACAATTGTGCTATCCACCAACCCGCCCTGTGTTCGCGTGGTGGAGGAGGCCTGTGTACCAGCAGTGGGAACGGTATAAGTTGATCTATGCTTATGAACCTACGTGGTGATCATAGGCTAAACAGACGTAGGTACCTATGTATAAGAGTACCTTCTGTTTAAAGATGAAAAGCACAGAGCTCAATAGGTCGCTGATTAGTGATTACTAACTATGCTTCGTAACGCAGGTACCTGTAAGTACTATAATTCGACAGGAATATTATAAAATTTACAATATGATGCATGTCGTGTTGAAATAGTGTATTTATTTTTTTACTTAAATTTAATTTTAAAATATATTTTTCCAGGTAACAGACGCTGACCTTAATATTTTGCATGCAGATGCCTCCTATGGTGGGGCATCTCATGATAATTTTATATTCCATCATTCGGAATTGAGGGAACATTTAGAAGGATTGGGACAGTCCGATGAGACCTACTTACTTGGTATGCCTGATTAACTAAAAACTTGTTATTTAATTCCCACTTAGTGCCAGCCAAATTATTTACACAATTCTCTGAATTACAGGTGATTCCGGATACGCTCAGCGGGCTTATCTGATGACGCCTGTCGCTGATGCTGAAGAGCGAACACCTGAGGCGTACTACAACAAGCTCCATGGCACGGCTCGTAACAGCGTAGAGCGTGCAATCGGCTTGTTGAAGGGTCGCTTCAGGTGTTTGTTGGTTCACAGGGTGCTGCATTACAATCCAGACACGGTTGCAAAGATTGTGATAGCATGTTGCGTGCTTCACAATATTTGCAACCGTGCTGGATTGCCAGCCCCTGTGTTATGTGGGCGAGACAATGAAAGCGAAACCAATAGTTTACCCAACCCTATCGGACCAGTTGTAGAGGATGCTCTTCGGATAGGGCGGAATGCCCGGAGTGCCCTAATAAATAGGCTGTGGATTGCCCGATATTTTTTTTTTCTATACTTTTTTACGTTTTATCTCTTTATTATTATAATATTTTTTTACATATATTTGTCATTTTATTAATTATTATTGAACGTAATGCCTCCTGGAGGGTCTACTAGCTATATGTATGGTAGCATGGCATAATTATGAGCTTTACGCAAAGTGGGTGGACTGGAATGAGGCCCCTGGGCAGTCGAGCGACCGTTGAATGCTTCCGGTGTTAAAAGTTTCTTCGGATTATCTCTCTTTACCCATTGAGTTAAATAACTATATATCAATGTCTTTACCCGACTGCATGGAAGAGTTTTTTGGGTTTATAATAAATTTATTAAAAACAAAAAATAATAGCCACAATAAGTTAATAAAATAAATATAAATTTAATAAATAAAAACTAAGAAAAATATTTGTCGGCGATGGCCTGCACGACGCTGATCCCGTCCCGGACGGCGGCCGCCACGGCCTGGTTGCCGTCCCCCAAACACCGGATAGCGGCCACCATGTCTCTTTGCGCCTGAGCAGTCATAGAATTAATTTCGGCCAGCTTTTCTTCTAGCGCCAATCGCCTCTCCTCGATTCTCAAAAAACTCTGCGAAACTGAGATCATTTGTGACCTTCTTTGAGATGGCAGCTGACGTCTAGGTGCATCTGGAGGGAATTAAAAGATATTAAAAAACACTTTACTTATCTTTAATAAAATTGAGACCTCATTGTGAGAACGATAATAAAATTAAAGAGCAAATAATGTTGGTACTTACTGGCAGAGACATTACGGGCACTAGATTGCCGTATGGGAGAGACATTACGGGGACTAGATTGCCGTATGGGAAACGGAGCTCCGTCTAATTCCAGTACGGTTTGGTGGGGAGACTGTGAGTTACAAAAACGATAAGTCATTTTATTTAAAATACAACATTTCATTTTAAATAAAGGACAAGTATATTGTTATTTTAATACGAAACGTACTTGAATCGTTGTGTTTCTCCTATTTTCTCCTTCGTCACTCAACACTGGGAGAGGAGAATTTGGACTAACAGGTTCCTTAAAATTAAATAATTCAAATGAGTTTTCTCCAAATCAATTTGAGATGTAGGTAGGTACTTACCTACTTACAATAAATTTTAACAAAAAAAAACATTGGTGTAGGTATCTACTTAATACTATATCATTAAAGTAATAGATTATCAACTTTGATAGATAAATTGAATTTAAGTAAATCAAATCAACAATAAAATTAATAATCAATATTTTTTGATAAATTATAAATATGTGCAGGTACATACAAAACCGTAATAGGCGTACGTGCAGGGCGTATCTTGATGACTCTGCAATTAAGGTAATATTAAAAAAGAAGTTTATGTGAAGTAAAAGCGATAGGACATTCTGAAAAAAATAAACAGCAAACCTACATTAACAATATTAGGAAGAATCGAAGGACTAGTGGCCACGCCCGCGGCTGTGACTTCAGAAGAGTGCTGTAAAAATTAAATCATTTCTAAATATCTTTTACTTAAAAATGTTAAGACAACAAAGGTATGTGATTTCTATAATAGCCACATACTTCTTACACAAAATAGTGTTAAAAAACTGACTTGGATTATTCCATATTGCAGGTGTCGGTCACCCACAGCATAGCCTTCGCCGCCTAAAAGATGGAGGACGCGCTCTTCGGTCTCTGTTAATTCTTTAAAGTTTTCGACACCCCCACCAGTCCTTCGCCGGGCAGCGGCGCGTTCCGCAGCTTTTTTTTTAATTGCCAGCTCCTTATCAGTCCAGTACTATTTGCATTGCAAAGTAGAAATAGTCAGTATTTTGTGAATGAGATATAACATGAACATACATTATTATTGCATTATGTATCTACTTTCCTAATAAAACTCACTACTTACATATGGCCTCTGTCGATGGTAAGCAATGTTAAGTTCAGCGGCTCAGCTTCGCTAAGAGCGACGGGCTCAGAGAGTGCTATAGTTTTCAAGGTATGCTAGAAACCATTTAGTAATAATATGATTTTTAACTTACCTTCATCCATTGTTTTTGAGTTTTGGTGCCCCCGCCTAATCTGTTAAGACTGGGAGTTACCCTTTCCCAGAACAGCCTAATATTTGTTTTAGCTCTCGCCGTTTTTATGTGCCCACGTGCTATATTGGGGTCCTGCTCAAAAAAATCAACCAACGCTCCTAGTTGAGCCTCGGTGCCTTGTCGGGAGCGGGACGAGCTATAAATAACAGTTTGGATAAACGCCACTGCAGTAACTTCTAAAATACCTAATTTATGTACATCTCCTGTTTAAAACGTTTAGGACATATTTATAATAACATTGTAAAATGTAGTAGTAGTTACCTCATTTTAGCAGAACGAAGTAAAAAAATATCGATTTATGTATTGTGTTACTGTAGCGGTCTGCGCGAGTATTTTTTTTTACAATTTACAAAAGAGCGCGAATCTTGCGCCATTTTTTTTTGTTTTTGGCCTCTCACGTCTTGCGCATTTAGCCACTGTCACAATGATGAACTATTTTTAAAGGAAAATTTTAATTTCGCGCGCTGTGTTTTGCATTAAGTATAAACTGTCTAAATATTAGACGATAAAGTCAATGACATTTTATGTGGTTCAATTGATAAAAAAAGATATACTCTGATAAGTGTAGGAGTGAAATTAATCAAATGCTTAGTAAAAAACTCTTATCATTATTTCCAGCTGGACGCGGTGGCGGCGTGCATGCCCATCATGAAGTTGAACCTCGGGAAGCAGCACTCTCAGTAGAAAAAATATGTTTTAGCATTGTTTTTTTCATGTGATACAATAGAATAAATTTTATATAATTATTTGTGAACACACTAAACGCTTACCTAATAAAATAAAATACGTAAGTAAAGATAGGAAAACACAAGGGATCTGCTTTTATCATTAAAAAAATTCCAGCACACCTGTGACAGGATGCGAAACGTAGATACAGAGTTTATAACAGTAAACAGGAAAACGAGAGTAAATTATACTATAGCAACCTAAACATTTACTTTAATAATATACACTTACAGAGTTATATAGGTACAATAATAATTTTTATATTTTGGTAGCAAGAGAAAAGCAATTTGTGTCATAACAGCACTCATAGCTAGCATATGCCTACCTAAATATTTATGTTAAAGGCTTGTATCTTGTAGTGTGGTTTAGCTATTTGATGGGATATTTAAAAAAGACATCATGTGCTTTTACGTATTATGTACATGCTTAATAATATGTAAACGAACAATACACCAATCACTGAACACGAAGTTGCTCTGTCACCTGTCAAGTAATATTCATTTGCTGAAAACAAATTATAGGTAGGTACCAAACTGATTTTTGATGGTTGGAATTTACATTAAAATATTCCAAAAGCATTCAAATTAATACGCTCTAAACCCGAAGGCGTCAATGCTTGTAGACATGACTTTCAAAGTCTAAAATTAAAAAATTAAACTAATGTCATGACAATGACGTCACTACCTATCACTGCACGCGATTCTAACCGCGCGGTGGTAACTCACCGTGCTGTTGCCATAGCAACATCACCGTGAGATGCCGCGATGCGAAGGTGCGCGCGCCGCTCGCTTCACGAATGTCAGTAAATATAATAAACTTGATGTACCTAGTATTGATGATGATGATTTGATGAATATTCTTTGATTATTGACAACGAGTAGTTATGTAGGTATCAAGCGGGGCCCAGACGGTTTATGTAAAATAAAATCACATCGTCTGAATGGACCGGCTTGAATGCTTATCCATCAAGATGTTGCTTCAATGAAGAACGCTGAAGAAGCACCTACTAGGTATACCTATCTCCAGCAGCAGTGGCGTAAGCACGCAGGTACTCTGGCACGGAGGTCTGCTATGCCAACAGTGCACCGGCCCAGAGTAGGCGAGATGCTTTCGGGATAACGAGATACAGAGCGGCCTAGCGCATCCAAAGTTTATGAAATTTTTCCCCAAGTCATGAAAAAAAACATGAGATCATAATAATATTATGAATGGTCAGAAGTTGGTAAGTATTGTATTTTCCTAATGTTCTTAGTGCGCATGTGTGACACGTTATCATTTAAATGAGTAGGTATATACCTATATATGTTTGTCGTAAATAAAACAACCATTTAATGCAAAATGGAGGCACTAAACTGACTTTACATATAAGCAAAAAACGGTTGGATTTAGACATACAAAAATCTGAAAGCATTGAAATAAATAGAAGGCGTCAATGGCAAGGGCTGAGAATTTAAAAAAATCGAATGTGATGACAATGGCTACGTTCCGAGTTAAGATAATATCGATTTGAGCGTGCTCACACCCGTTCCGAACTGGCGGAAGCGCGATAACATGTCCCGTGAAACGTCATAGATGACATCATGACATGCGTCATCTTGCGACACTGCCGACCATGCGTAATACTAATATCACCGTGACCGCTGTCAAAAATGACAGTTGTGGTGTTTTGTTTTGAATCGAATCATATCTTTAGCTAACTTAGATATAGTGCTTCTGTAATAGGTTTTAGCATTGAGTGAGCACTGTTAGCAAGTTCACGAGCGTTCCGTATTGTTGACAAAAATTACCGTCCTTATCAGTCATAATCGTGATATCTATCTCGGAACGCAAATTAGTGACGATCGCTCACAGCGCTATTTTTTTAATTCGGAATGTGGCCCATGACGTCACTATCACTTCACCCGATTTTAGAATCGCGTGAAGTGAGAGTGCGGCTAGCCGCGCGGTAGTTTCTCACCGTGCTGTTGCCATAGCAACACCACCGTGAGATGCCGCGACGAAGCGAAGGTGCGCGCGCCGCACGCTACACGAATGTCAGTAAATATAATAAACTTGATGTAGTATTGATGATGATGATGATTTGATTTGATGAATATCCTTTGATTATTGACCAAGAGTAGTTATGTAGGTATCAAGCGGGGACCAGACGGTTTAAGTAAAATTAAATCGAATCGTCTGAATGGACCGGCCTGAATTCTTATCCATAAATATGTTGCTTCAATGAAGACCGCTGAAGAAGCACCTACTTGGTAAAACTATCTTCAGCAGCAGTGGTGTATGCACGTACATAGGTAGGTACTCGGGCACTGAGGTCTGCTATGCCAACCAACAGTGCACCGGCCCAGAGTAGGCGAGAGGAGGCATTCGGGATAACGTTAATGCTAAAAAGAGCGCATGCGCGGGGTGATCACTGCACCCGATTCATAACACTATTTCGGCGCAGTGAAGTGAGCACCTGCGCGAGTGTCATTTGAACTGTTGAATTTTGACATAGGTAGTATCAAAATGATGATGAAATGATGAATATCTATTCTTTTATTATTGACAATCTATCTATTCTATACATATAATAAAATTGTAGAAAAGTGGTGTCTGTACAATCGAAATATATAAAAAAAAAGTAGCAGGGGTTGTTATTATATCGATGCCGAACCCGAGATTGTAATTAATTTTTTTTTTGTCTGTTTGTCGGTTTGTCTGTGTGTTTGTGCACGCTAATATCAGAAATGGCTTATTCGATTTAGATGCGGTTTTCACTAATATATTGTAGTAAGCTTCACTTAACATTTAGTGTTTATTTCATGTCAATCGGTTCATAAATAAAAAAGTTATGTCAATTTAAAGAATCACGGCGAACATTTGTTAAGGTATTCTATCAGAGTACGTACACGCCTCGCGCCTGCGCGTCCGTGGCTATATAAAGCGCGCTGAGAGCCTTAATGGCAGCCCCAGGAAAGCCCGGTTGAGCAGTCACGGCCTCAAAAAAAAAAAAACGCGCCGCTGCCATAAGGATTCAGTTATTCGTAGCGAACGCACGTATCCTGGAGAGTATAAGCGAATAGTTTCATTCGATTATTGCGATTCACTTGAATACTGACTGTTTGCATATTTCATTTATTTATATTATAGGGTTTTTAGGTTAGGTTCTTTTTCTTCATTTTCTTTAAAATTTTGTAAATAAATATTGTAAGTATTTTTAGGCGGTTCTTTCCTTGTTTTTTGGGTATTTACTTATCTTAATTTTTATTTAGGGTTTGTAAATAAATATTGAGTCAATTGAATCGTTGTTTATTGGCTATTCAAGATATAGTTACATCTATTGGGGGTAATCCTATTTCTCAATATGGAATGCCGGAGGCATTATTTGACGGTGAACGTATTAATAGAGATTACGCGATGGAAACCAACTATGATCCAATTGACCTGGCCGAAATTTTACAAACTGATGTCTTGAGGCTAACTGATGAACAGCGTTTGATATTTGATCGGGTGTGCCGCAGCGTTGATAGTACTTTGGGAGAAATGCTATTTGTAGATGCACCCGGTGGAACGGGTAAAACATTTCTTACTAAAGTTATTTTGGCGAAGGTACGAAGCCAAGGTAAAATCGCGCTTGCTGTCGCTTCATCAGGCATAGCAGCCACATTGTTGCCAGGTGGGAAAACTGCTCATACAATGTTCAAAATTCCGATCGATTTAGACCGCACAGAAAGCCCTGTTTGTAATATTTCAAGAAACAGCGATAAAGCGAAGGTTCTTCGTGATTGTAGCCTTATTATATGGGATGAGTCCACAATGGCCAATCGAAAAGCAGTAGAAGCAGTAGACAGAACGTTGCGTGATGTCAAGCAAAATGATCAACCCATGGGTGGCATTACTATGCTTTTTTGTGGCGATTTTCGTCAGGCTCTCCCTGTAATACCACGTGGAACAAGGGCTGATGAAGTTAGAGCCTGCCTAAAGAGTTCTCGACTGTGGCATTACATTACCCTTTGCATTTGACAATAAATATGCGTGCGCAAATTGGAGGCAACGAAAATGCACAAGAATTTTCAGATTTGCTACTTGAGATTGGTAACGGTGTGTATCCGCAGGAACAAGGAAAAGTTGTTCTTAATGAAAACCTATGCAACATAGTTTCATCAATGCGAGACCTCATATCATCTGTGTATGGAAACGCAACGCAAATACCAACTTGCGAAAATTCCTGGCTTTGCGAAAGAGCTATTTTGACGCCACGAAACGACCAAGCAGCAACAATAAACGCTGAAATTTTGAGCTATGTTCTGGGGGATTATGTTGAATATATCTCCCTTAACAGAGTCATGGAAGAAGGAGAATCTACAAGCTACCCAGTAGAATTTTTAGAATCCCTCAATGCTCCTGGACTACCAGCACATAAAATAAAATTAAAAGTAGGCGTACCCATGATGCTTCTTAGAAATTTAAGCCCCCCAAAACTTTGCAATGGCACCAGGTTAAAAGTGACCAATTTACAACGAAATCTGATAGAAGCAGAGATTTTAACAGGGTGTGGAAAAGGTGAAAGTGTTTTCATTCCTCGGATTCCTCTCATTTCAAACAATTTTCCATTTAGTTTTAAACGAGTCCAGTTTCCAGTCAGCCTATGTTTTGCGATGACAATTAATAAAGCCCAAGGTCAGACGCTGAAAGTTGTGGATGTAGATCTGAGTATCAGCTGTTTCTCGCACGGTCAGTTGTATGTGGCTCTGTCACGGGTTAGCAATCCTAGGAGCCTGTATGCTTTCATCCCCGATGGCCATACGTCAAATATCGTATACAGAGAAGCATTACTGTAAAGTAAGTTTTTTGCTACCCAAACGACGGTATATTATTATGTAATTCAAAATATGCTGCCCAAAAAGTCACTATTCCACGCGGACGAAGTCGCGGGCACAGCTAGTCTACAATAAAATGTTAGTAGGTACCTACGTACATATTGGACGTTGGTATTGCATTTTTTTTTCAGTGCCGTACGCGGAAACGCGGCGTGATCTTTAATCACTCCACCATATTCTCGAAGCCATAGCAAGTACTACGGGACGCGCTAGTGTCAGTTGAGTTTTGTAGGTATTAGTACGATGATGATGATAGGTATGTACACTAAAATATTGGAATAATAATTTTATTTTATTTATTTTAGGAAGGCTTACAGACTAATTACATTCTAAAAAACAATAATATAAAACTAAATTGCTAATTACAAGCCCTCACAGATAAATACAAAGTTATTACTCCTTCGTAGTAAAAATTTACATAATTACAGGCAAATACATGATTTCTATTATTTTAGTTAATCCCTCATAGTTTGTCAACCTCTTTCAAAAGTTCGTTGCTTACAATTTTAAGCTAATTCGGACCAGAAACAATTCAAATGCCGGCAGGTGCATATTGTACAAAAAATGGCGTTGCCAAGAGCTTCCTGAGTGTACTTGCATTGGTGCAGAAAAGGTAAATGCCTTCCTCACAACAAATTTCGTTAAAACTGCGACTGGCTCTATGAAAATATGCATTACGCCTATAATTAGTGTTTGCATAAGGTACTTGAAGAAGTGGTAATCAGCACATCTTTTTACTTAGCTATATTACTGATATTCATAAATCGTTTAGTTGGGTTCCCACATAGTTTGTGTAAGATTTAATGCTATGGTCCGTCAGCCAGGCACACTAGCACTCGCACTCGATGAATTGACACACTCGGTTATAACGTCTCATTCAATAAATTTAGGTTTTGATACCAACGCTGAAGAACGTTGCGCAGTCTTTAGATACTGGACTCGATCGACAATCGCTTCTCCAAAACCCACCGCGATTAGGCCATGGGATTGCGTTTGTTAAACTATAATCCATTTACAATGGGTTCATAAAAACTAAAAATATCGATTCTCATTAGCATTAGTAGACCTACGCTATCTTCAAGATGTGTTTGTTATTCTATTTATATTTATTGTTCGTGCGTGATGCGCTCTCGCACCTCAGGCAATATAAGGTCTAGTCTAGGAAAAAATAGAACGAAACAACATTGAGTTTTTTACTGAATTTCTGTTTTGCTATTTGATTTGAAACGCCCCCCCCCCCCCAATGTATGATACTTAGCTTTGAAATCGTAATAAAACTATCAATAGAATTAGCCAAAAAATATTATTTAAATCTCGATTATGATTGATAAAAAATATTATTAATTCTCGATTATGATTGTAAATGTAATGCTTGCACATCCCTAGCATCAGGTGGAATGACACTGACAGCTCACTCCACCCTCACTCACAGAACATATATACTCTCAGAACATATATACTCTAGGGAGAAGAATAACGACTTCGTACAAAAAAAGTAAAGACAGTTTTGCTGCTCGCCATCTAGTGGCACCCCAGAACAACTAAAGGACGCGAATAGAGCGGGAAATTTGAAATATTTTAAAGTAAATTACTGCGTAATCGAAACTGAATTTTTCTTTCTTGTTGTGCAATAGGAATGCTTAATTATCTCAAATTAGCATTAATGACGTACGTAATAATAATATGCTAATTTGACATAACTTTTCATTTCTATTGCACAGCCAGAAAGAAAAATGTAACTTCGTTCATTTCTTAATTCGCTCTACTAAACATTAGCAAAAAAAACTCAGGAATTAGGTATAGTAAATAACTTTATTTGTAAGTAACAGTAACCGGTGAACGTCCACACTTATAATATTGTCGTCGAATTTCCGCGTTTATTACCGACGTCATAGTCACGTTTTATGAGCCACTTTTTCGAAATAGGTACAGAAACAGAGTCACTTTCTCAAAAAACAGAAACAGAGTCACTTTCCCGAAACACACATTCAGAGTCACTATCTCAAAATATTTGGATCGCACTGAGTCGAAACAAACAAAAAAACTTACAAGTCAATAGGACTTTACGGCAAATTATAACAAACAACTCCGCCATCTTCTTGTTTGGTAACGTCATCAGTCAGTAGTGGTATGATTAGCGACCTAAAACTTCATAAAGCGTAATTTTTTAGTCTCGAGTATTAGGTCCCGATTTTATTTTTAACTCTAGCCACACTTGAAATAGCCCTTGTAGGTATGTCGTTGTTTCGACGTATAGAGTCGACACCCCCTGCTCACTTCACCCGGTGAGATTGATACAGAATCGACATGCAGAATCGACACCATAGTATAATGAGATTTAAAATCTCCGTAGTGATTTCTTAAAACCGTTCCACATATTTTACATTTTGCTAGTTGACCAGTAGTACTTTCAATAACTTGAAGCCAGTCAACAAAGAACATTTTTTACTAATAAAACTACTAACTGTTTTCTTTTATAAAGACCAAAAATTTGTTTAGTGGAAATTTTAGCGATTTTTGGAGTAGGGCCATTTTTGTTAGTGGTTTTCTGGTGGTTTTAGAAGTTGAATCTGGTGGAGAGCTAGTTTACCTATTGGCAACACTGGATGGAATCTATAAGTGTGATACTGAACAACGAACAATGTGTTTGGATGTACTGGTAAGTGTGATGTGAAGTTATTAGTTAGTAGTTATAACAACGACCTAGAAGTATTTTGGAGGCCTTTGCTCAGCAATAAGACAGTGTAGACTAACTACAAAAATAATAAATAGTTGGAAGTGGTCTCTGTGATTGTAATTGGTGGCGGCCACATTTGGGTGGCACGCAGCACCAGAAGCATCAGAAATGCATTGCCATCCCAGATACCAAGCTAAGATAATTATCATAATACACCAGCACCTGTTTGGAAGGTATTGTAGCTTGATAATAATAGGCGCACGGGTTGATCTTCCACTTTAACCATCGGTTGTTGAGGTTGGTCAGTGGATGTGTTACCATCCATAACATACCTAGATCCGCAGTGCCTCAGAAAGCATGTTAAGCCATTGGTCCTGGTTGTCATTTGTAGATCTTTGACAACTGTCAACTGTCTAACAACTGTTAGGCTCAGTCAAAATCCTGAAACTTTGACAACCAATCACCCTTAGGGTATTGTGATGCCCAATGACTAGGTTGTGAAAGTCAGATAGGCAGTCGCTCCATGTGAAATACTGGTATTCAGCTATTCATTTGCTTCAAACTAGAACAGGACTAAGTAAAGTTGAAGAAGCATATAGTAAGAAACTGAATGAGAATTTATAGACGGATAAATAAAGGAGCTAAAAGGACAATGGAATGCTGATGAAATTCCATATTTATTCCCACAAACATAACATTTGCCGGTAACCTTTAATCCTTTGTTGTGTCAGGATTGTCTCATTTGGTTAGAATTTTTATAATAAATCTGTCGAAATAGTTCTCGGAAGGCCAAGATAAAATAAAAGGGCTATAAAATGAAACAAGCGTGAATTGACCATGATTTCTCAAGTGTGTTCCAACTTTTTTGAACAACACTATTGGTCTGTTGTCCGTGTTCAAACGTCCGTGCATTACATTTTAATGTTTAATTTAAATTTATTTATTTCAGACATAAAATTAGTCCATAGTTTCAAAACTTAAGTATACACATTCAATCATAAAGTATTTTTTAAATATAGAACAGATAAAAATAAAAATAAATTTTGATTAACTACATTTAAAATATTCACCAAAAAAAAAATTATAATAGAAATTGTAAAAAACTTATAAAAATGTCAGAATTATATAAAAATAAAATGTATAGTATAAAATTGTCAAATTAATTAAAAACAAATAAGGATAAAGAAAATTAAATTTAAAATTTAAATGCATTCAATGTAATGCACGGACGTCTGAGGAAAATGATCTGATAGTTACCTGGGACTCTGTAGGCGAAATACCGCTTAGGTACCTAAAATTCATTACGTGACCTTGTACATACCTTCAAAATATAATAATATTATTGGACATTTGGTGATGGGAACGTAAATATCCTTTGGACAGTTAAAGTGTTAAGATTAGACTTACTTGAACTCAGTCCTCCGGCTCCCTGATAAACTTTATTGTTTTAATATCTGTCAATGTCCATCAGAATGACCATAATGCCTTGGAAGTTAGGCCGGCCTTTGGTGTGGGATGCAACATGTGTCGACACCCTTACGCCATCCCATCTTCCTAGTACGGTGGGTTGTGCTGGGGCGACTGCTGCAGGTGCGGAAAACCTCAGACGGCGCAAATATTCCAATCTTATTGGAACCTATATGTTCGAGCCGTTTGGGGTTGAAACTCTAGGGCCATGGGGTCCGAGTGCCCACTGAGTTTTCCCAGACATTTCCAAGCGGTTGGTTGACTCTTCACGTGACCAAAGGGCTGGCCTATTTTTCGGCCAAAGAATCAGTATTGCCATACAACGTGGCAATGCTGCCAGCCTTTTGGGCACTTTTCCCATTGACAACGATGCGGACGTATTATTTGATGCGCTATGATTATTTTCTTTTTTATAAAATAAAATTAATTAATACTTCTAATAAAAACGAAGAAACTCTATAACAAACAATTGTCAATCAAATCAAATCAAAATATTTTATTTCACATAAACCTGCATGGGCACTTATAAAACCTCAGAAGCTAGGTGCAAGGTTCCAATTTGTCGCTTCCTATGGAGAATGGAGAAGAGCTGGCAAGAAACTCCACGGTTACTCTTAATCAGGTATTTGTGTTTAAGAATCATCACATCATGAAATTGATGGTGGAAACCATGCCTTGCCTAAACAATTAGAAGTTAGAAATAAAAAAGATGACGCAAGCCACAAAATATCATAAAGTAAAACTTTTTAACAAAAAATTTTACTTACGAAAAAGCAACAAATAAATAAATTAACCCAATTTAGCACTGGACTAAGTTGTCAGTTTTGTTTTTTCGATAACACCTAGGTTCTTATTTCAAAAAGAGGCTCGATGGTTTATCCATATGGTATACCATACCTAAAAAAAACCTTGTGTTGTAATAAGGGGGTTTAAGTCTTGAGTATTGAGCTTATTTACAAAAACTATCAAATTTTGTATAAACAAATTTTATCAAATTTTGTATAAACAAATTTAAAGTCGGCGTCAAACAACAAACTGTTTAAATGGAATCGAATATGTAAGTTTTATAATAAGTATGTGCAAAATCCTGTTGATCCCCACGTATTTAAGTTGACTATATCTCATCACTGGCTCACTAGCACCAAGCCCGTCTTGCAGGGCCACTTCCGTAGACGTATTCTCTGTCTACGGCCACTTCACTTGTAACCTTTTACCGTCATTCGTGGACAACTGGACATTGACAGAAGACATTCGTGACAGCAGCTACCTCACTATTTGTGAGAATGAGATAGTGTGTACTTAAACATCTATATATATACACTACAGTATGTATTATTTTCTGTTTTAGAACGAAGTCACAAACAGAGCGATGATGATACCCAGGTCGTCGCTGTACCGCATGGTGCTGATCTACGCGAACCCTCTGCTAGAGCCCGTGACCGCGGCATCTTCGTCACACCAGTCAGCATCCTCGATATACAGCACATGTAAGTCAACTGCATTCTGTACTCAAATCTACATGATACTTATCTTACATTCATTCACTCACTGTCAGGCAATGCACAGCCTAAACCGCTGGGCCTAGAAGTATGAAATAGTAGCTAGTGAGCTACGCCCGCGGGTATGTCTGAAATTATATCACGACAACGTGGTACCGTGATGAATAGTATCGCATCATCCAAATCCATTCAGCTGTGAAAACATGAAAAGGTATTTAAAAAGGATTATTTGTTTTTATTATGTAGATAATATATGCAAATAATCTTTTTTAATTCTAATAATAATACTATCATGATTAATTTGAAATACTCTATCGTCGCCATTGACTAGGTACATATTAGTTTGACTGATTGACTGACCTGACTGGCTAAATAAAAAAAATATACCTTTATCTTCCAAACAAACTTTCACCCGCTATCCACCCCGGAAAGTGGGTGAAAGTTTGTATGGAAGTTGGTCATCTTTGCCGATGGGAATATTCCCACCTCGCACAAAACTGAGCGTACTCAAAGTGAGCGAAAACGTGGCACGAAACGATACTACACAAAATGTTGCTTTAACAGGATTCCTTGATTTACTGTAAATATCTTGGAGATATACAGAAGGCATATGGGCGTAAAGTTGATCTGTCATATTAATTACAACCAGAATACTTAATAGTTATCAGAAAAATTACAATGGCTACTTTTGTATGAACTCCACCCCTAACAAACATTATGCAGTACAATCCATACATCTATAGTGCTTGTTGTACCGACTTTAGCAATCCTTTCACAAACAAAATGATTGAATTCAACTGTCCGGGTGTATGTAATAAGGTGGTTATGATTTAGGGTTTGCACGAACTTTCTTTCACAGCTATCTCCGGAACGTCAACTATCAGAAAGGCCAGGTACCTAACAGCTAAATGCTAATCTTCCAGGTTCAATGTGGCCCTCCGCCTGACGAGTCACCCTCAGCTGGTAACAGAGGCTGGAGACAAGGGTGTGGTCACCTTCGTGATGAAGGGAAACTAGATGATCGCCATCAACTATAAGGAAGTCATGATTGTGAGTTACTTCAACCAATGGGACGATTATCCTTGCATGCACCATGTAAGTGCACCCAAGGACAATCAGAAAATTCAGTCATTGTTTTATGATAAAAACATAAAAAAAAACAACCGACTTCCAGAAAAACACTACAAAGTGAAAACTACAAGTGTAACTTAATTTCGGAAGTCGGTGACTTTGGATATGTATTTAAATTTTTTGGAACCGCTTTCCGAAATGAAAGTTATTTTTCACTTTGTAGTGTTTTTCCGGAAGTCGGTTGTTTTTTTTTTTAGTTTTTATTTTACACTTTTTGGCTATAGCATCTACCCCACGCCAATTCGAAATTTCATCACCCTTGGTCAAAACAATGCATATTTATGCGATAGCAGCAATCGCGGTTGATTTGCTGTATTTTTTTGGAGAGTTCCGTTGTTTGTCTCCGAAACGCATCATCAGATCTTTATGAAATTAGAATGGGACCATTTCGGAATAATCCCCTTTCGAACAAAAAAAATGTTTTGCAAATCCGTCTAGATATGACGGAGTTATAAAAACAAAAACATGTCGAATTGATAACCTCCTTCTTTTTGAAGTCAGTAAAAAAATACTTAACTGCTCCTTTTTGAAATCGGTTACTAAAATAGGTAGTTATAAAAAATATATAATATATATAAACATGTCGAATTGATAACCTCCTTCTTTTTGAAGTTGGTTATAAATAATCCACATTCCACGCAGAGGTCGACCACACAAGAAAACATGTTGCAAAACTATTATCGTAGTTTGTTTTTTGCTCGCAAAACTTTTCCTTTTCGTTAATACACATGATTGGCTAAAAAATTAATAGATAAACTTTATACATTAGATCTGAACCTAGTTTTACTTAGGCATGCCACGATTGCGGCGGTAAGACCCCTCTTTTGAGGAGTGGATTGAGAGGTGCTACGGCGTCCTTACCTTCCGCCTGACGCAGGTCCTCACCGGACACGGTTGTCGGTCGGGAGGTTCCTGTTTCGGATAAGGCGGGAGGAAACGCCCGGGTGTTTCCACTGCGTAGATCGCCCTGAGGACACGGTGGAGGTCTGCCCGGCTTGAGCGGAGCACCGCCGTGTCCTTGTGGAGGCGATCGGCGGCGGCGATCTCTCGCGTCCGGTCCTGGTCCATGCCATGGTACGGAGCGAGAGTGCAAGGGTGGCCGTCACCTTCTCTGCGAAGCAGTATATGCGCCCTCACGGCCCTAGCCTCCGCAGGAGATGCCCTGGGCGTCGGGAATCCCAGGCTGATTCCCGGCCACCGTAGGCGCGGACTTGCGGACGGCGAGTAATGGGTATTTCGCTGTCTGTTAAAGATTAAGCCCGGTCGACGGCGCGTTGTGTTCCACGCGCGCCTCAAAGAAATGTCAGCACCAACTGATGGGATCCGCACGGGCCGATGCCTGCCAGGGGTGCAGGTTGCTCGAAAGAGATACCGTGGCCCCTGGCACACAGGCAACTGAGGGAACACGGGTGGGTTTTAGTCAGTAAAAGTCCGACACGCCCTCCTGCTCCACCCAGAGCGGGAGAAGTTATTTGATGATATACCACTCTCAAAAAAAAAAACATAGTATTACTACTTACTGTCTGGTTACATAATTAACAACGCTGAATAGTTATTTTTTTTATTCAAATTTAAATAGAGAACACTCTGTGGCTCTGTGATTCTAAGTCACTATTCGTATAATTTTGGCGCCAATTAGTGTTATTAAAGGTGATTGCTTCATATGAAAACAATGGGGAAAAATAAAATTTGTGATAAATCTACAAGAGAATTAATAATAAAACACCGCGAGAAGAGTTGGTTGTATAAAAGGATAGCCGACCATTTGGATTGCTCAAAAACGATGGTTTTCCATGCTGTGAAGCATTTTGCCTCGTATCAAACTACTGCAAATGTTCCGCGTGTACCTAAACAGAGAAAGTCATCTCGTAGAGATGATCGAAATATCGTTCGTTTGGCAAAACAAATTCCTTTTAAAGGGACTAATGAGCTGAGAAAAGAATATTTTGCTGAAAACAACCCTTCATCAATCTCTGCACGCACTTTTCGAACGCGTTTGATAGAAGAAAACTTTCACAGAAGGATAGCAAGGAAAGTGTCCATGTTGAAAACCCCGGCTTGCATTTGCAAGAAGGTAAGAAAACTGGACAGTTAGGCGCGGCGCCCACTATCGGTGGGCATCGGTGCGGCTCGGGACAGGTCGGGCGCCTTACGGCGGCTTCGGGCGCCTGAGGGCTGCTTCGGGCGCCTGAGAGCTGCCTCGGCAGTCGTAAGCATACCTTACGACGCCGAGGCTGGTTTCGGGTAGCTTCGGCAAAACTAAGAACAGTTCGGGTGGCAGACACGTCGCAGAGCAGTCGTAACGTTATGTGAAAACAGTAGTGCGTGTGTATTTATAATGGTGGATTGGGACTTAGTTCTTATTGTTCTCGTTTAATCATCTCCCTGCTTATGTGGTTCCATTCCGGACGTTTCGCTATTTTCAGAGTTCGTGGCGTCTACTGTGGAGCGTATTTATACTCATGATCATTTCAGCCGAAAGACGTCCGCTGCTGGACATAGGCCTCCCCCAGGCTTCTCCACTTCGACCGGTCTTGTGCTTCCCACATCCAGCGGATTCCTGCGGCCTTCACAAGGTCGTCTGTCCACATTGTGGGAGGCCTTCCCACTCTACGTCTTCCGGTACGCGGTCGCCACTCCAGAACCTTTCGGCTCCATCGGCCATCTGTTCTGCGAGCAATGTCGCCCTGCCCACTGCCACTTAAGTTTGGCAATTCTTCGGGCTATGTCGGTTACCTTGGTTCTCCTGCGGATATCTTCATTTCTGATTCGATCGCGTAGGGAGCACAGCCCTCTCCATTGCCCTTTGGGTGACTTTAAGCCTTCTGATAAGGCCCATTGTGAGCGACCACGTTTCTGTACCATATGTCATCACTGGCAACACACACTGATCAAAGACTTTCGTCTTGGGACGAGAAGATATTGCGAAACCTTCCGAACGCTGCCTAGCCGAGTCGGATTGACCGGATGACCTAGTTAATTGGATCATGAATTGGAACTAAAGCAACGTGTTTGAGTTCATTTAACTCTTGCAGAATGAACCCACTATATTGGGATCCTAAAAATAAATCCCATAGAAACAGATTACCATATTCCCATAAAAGAGATAGACAGAGTGACCGGGGTAAGACATAGGTACTTAGGTACTTTTGCAGTTACGTACTGTATTTCCAGTTTTAATGCATAACACGAAAGAGCGTTTCAATTATTATCTGATGAATGAGCTCCTTTTTAATTTTTGTCGAAAATTACAATGCCAGATTTAGGTTGTTTTGAAAGATTATTTACTGCCAATTCTTTTTAATTTTTTTCATGATTTTTTCGAGAAATCGGGTGATTTTCAACTGAAGTTTATTTCTGTTGTTTCTTTTTTTTAACGAGATTTCTGAGTAACCGAAAACATAACTAATGCATTGTCTATTTTCTCAAAAATTTGTCTGAGTTTAATATTTTTTTTACTATATTTTTAATATGAAAGTAAGACATTAAAACGAGTAATAAAAAAAAAACAAAACATTTGCCTGTTTGAGGCCGATAAATCAAAATTAAATAATAAAATCCAAAAAGTAACTCATTCATTTGATATTGATTGAAATTACATTTCATGTGGTGCATTAAAACTAATAGAAATACAGTATTTTAACTAAAAATCGCGTCTTTATAATATATTCTATCTTTATATTATTATACAGCGAAATCGCAATAATTTCGTTTTCGGCCTCTTAAGGGGAACCTAGTCGCGGGGTCGAACCCACTGGTGGGTCTGGCTAAAAACCACGCTGTCTTACCAGGCTTCGTGGCCGTCAGAGATAGTATCAGTGATGAGCAGTTAGACGCTAGTCTACACGCACAACGTTGTTGAGTGAGATGCAGGATCATTTATAGCAAAAATTTCGAGAAAAAACAAAAGTCCTTTTGAAGATCGGGTTTTATGAAAAAGCCAATGCATAAATCAATGACCAATAAAGTTTACTGAACTTTTCGATAATTGAACTTTGTTGGTACCGATTTGGGTTTCGAGATTTTACACTTCTTTTATTACTTAAACACGCCAAAAGTTAAGCAAAATTAGCAAGAAAAACGAATCTTTGTTGACTCCTAACTTTTTAATGGGTTTATATTTTAGTATTCTGTTTCCGTACAGACAATATTAATAATGAGACAAAACGATATCATATTTTAGTTTGGATGTGCCATGTCAGACAGTGGAGTAAAACTTTCCCGAAGTTTGTATACAAAAAATGTGGACTAGGTTCACCTTAAGAAGTGATTCATTTCTGATTAGCTAATTAGACTCAATCAAAAGATGGAGTGAACTCATTCGTCCAGGAAATAGCTCATGTCCTTATAAAAAGCATCAGTTCTCAGATCTAACATTTAGATGCTCAGTCTTGATTTTTGTCGTGCAGGTTCTATCAACTCGTCGGCCACACCCAGAACTGCCGAGTGGGAGGTAGGTCCCGCTGAAGACTCTGTAAGGCCTGCATAGACGCTGGCACGTCAGGAGAGGCCGCGTTAGCTGCATCCCCAACGTATACCGCACAGGCCTGCCCGGAGCATGTCATCGACTCCATATAAGCGTGAGTGCCAAGCTGGGCCACCCACCAAACGCCCGTCCAGGGCCGCGTTCGCTTCTTCCAAGTGAGGGCGGATAGTACCGGGTCGTCCAGTACCACACCAATCTGAACATGTTCAGCGGCCTATCATTATGGTTCGCTTACTCTTTACCAGCGAAGCGCTACTTGAAGGTGGCCATCAGAGGGCTGTTTGTGTTCCTTTTGTGTAAAAAGTATTCAAGTAAAAGTTTGGTGTTATGTAAAAAGGTTGTACAATATAGTGGCAAGTGCCTTTCAACAGACCATGGTTTTTCACTTTAAATTAAAAATCATTTATTTCAGGTACCACATAACCCATAATTGAAAGCATCTTTAAATTACATTATTCAATAAAATATACAAAAACGCACAAAAATTAAATACAATATAAATACAACATCAACACACAAATTAGATAAACCAAATTAAAATACATATTCTACCATAATCAACACATATTCATAACACTCTTACGAGCGACACTATATGTAACTTGTCTGTTACAGCAGTGTCGCATATAAGGACAGTTCAACCTACTTGCTATCATACTCAGAACGGCATTGGAGCTGGCCCACACTTTGCGCACAAGAGACGTGCAGCGCTTCCGCATGCTCGCATGAACGCAGTCCGTGCGCGCCCATGCGAACATACCTGAAGCGCTGCAGTAGCGAGGCAGACCCAAAACCGCTCTGAAAGCGTTGTTAAATTGCATGCGGAGGGTGCTGTAGCTTTTCTGCGTGTAATTGGCCCACAGGCTGCAGGTGTACATGGACGTGCAATATGCTCGGAAAAGAGTTATTTTAACGCCATCCGAGCTACGCGCGAACCTGCGGGCCAGCATATTAGCTCTTAGATAAAGCCCTCCGTTCCCGTTCCAAGTCAGCATGATCCCTGAGGTCAGCCGCGACTATATGCCCTAGGTATTTAAACTGATTCACCCTGTCTAAGGGTACACTATTCAGATGTATAGGTGGTACATAATCGGGGCATATAGCACCACTAGCCTCAAAGACCATGTATTGACTCTTCTTAATATTATAAACAAGTCCATGTTTAGCCGCGTAATCCTCACATGTCGTTATCAACCTCCTTAGGCCACAAATCGATGCGCTCATTTGCACCATATCGTCAGCATAGCTTAAATTGATTGATTTACTAGTACCTCACTTTTCCTTACAAATAGGTAAATATAATGTTTTAAAAATAACCGGTCGATCCTGATGAACCACTGCCTTCAAAGCGTATCTCCTCGACAGAATCGCAGGTGACACGACAAATGTGTCGCTGTCAGATAGAACTTGCCGGTCACGAACTCCAAGGTCTATTCGGCCGGTAAAGGCGAACCAAGAGCTCGCCAGCTTGGTGAATAGTCTGGTACCCGAAAAAAAGGCTGGAAGCACCCCTTTTTGAACTGGTTCTACACCTCGTCATCATCATCATTTCAGCCGAAAGACGTCCACTGCTAGACATAGGCCTCCCCCAGGCTACTCCACTTCCACCGGTCTTGTGCTTCCCACATCCAGCGGATTCCCGCGGCCTTCACAAGGTCATCAGTCCACCTTATGGGAGGCCTTTCCACTCTACGTCTTCCGGTACGCGGTCGCCACTCAAGAACCTTTCGGCCCCATCGGCCATCTGTTCTGCGAGTCTGAAGAATGTGCCTTGCTACACCTACTACAAATTAAATAGGGCATTACCCAGAAAATAAGGTTAATATTTCCGCCAAGAGAGCAAATAAATCATTTATTCAAACTCGGCTAAAAATCAGCACTTTCCGAACGTCAAAATACAGAAGACAGTCCTTCTAAAACGCCCACCCTTCACTACTTCCTAGTGCTTTAGCTGGGATGAAAAAGTAGTGCAACAAACTCCCCAGCAGCGCAGCTGTCTGATTAGTCGAATAGACTTGATTCTATACAGTAATAAGCATTACGAGACACAGAACATCAACCAAATAACTAGTCATACATGTCAGCTAGCCATGCCAATATACCAACAAGTAAAATAAAGAATAAAATTAAATAAGGGAAAGTACATACCAGGTTCGAAGGATATCGTAAAATATTATCCATACAATATATAATAAAATCGTAGCGAAGTCAAAACTGTACATACAAAGAACATTTTTTTTGAGGTCTGGGAACGATTCTACTTAATACCGAAAATATTGATTTTATAATTTTTGTCTGTTTGTCTGTATGTATGTTCCAGCATCACGCGAAAACTACTGAATAGATTTAGTTAAAACTTTGCATAGATATTCCCTATATGTCTGCGCAGACCGTAGGGTATAAATTATGACGCTTTTTGCCATGGGGGATGAGCAGTATTGCAATTTATTCGTATTCTTCTATGGTTTACCCCAAACTGTAAAAAACGGGCCAAAAGGTTATAAAATTGCGGAGTTACAGATTTAACATTTTAAATGATCATCATCACCTTTTTTTTCATCATGCACCTAAGCAGTAGTGATGGACATCACAACTTATTCAGGTTGGATGGGGCAATAAGGGAAGGTAACTCAACCGTTATCGCTACATGAAAACGGCCTTAGGAGACCGTTCTTAATCGCATCCACAAATTAAAAAAAGGAATTAGGCAATTTTGACAACATAAAAATGTGACGCCCATATGGGACCACAAAGGTTTGAGTATTATAAAAGTCGGAAATCGCAAAGAATCTTCCCATACATTTACGTAGGAAAGGAGACTAGATGAGAGCGACCACAAATACCAGTGTATGTCAATAGTCGAATTATTCCATTACTTCACTGTGTTAATAGGCAACAAAGCAGACAGTTACAGGTATGATTAACATCCGCTATACCTTTCAAAAGCTAAGCCATCAATCATGACAGAGTAAAAGGACGGCTGTTTAGCTAACTTTCGACAAAGTAAAATAACTCAGCGGTTGGACGATTCCTTTGCGAACCTGTAGTTGTCAGTTCGATTCCCGAGATTGGTATATTTTTAGAGGTAGCGGGAGTTTCCCTATGAATTAGTCGTGAGCCAGAATAGTTTTCTAAGAGACCAATGAGAATTTAAAGAGTTTTTGTTTAATTAGATGTTTATGCATTTAAATTAGTCCATCTAACTTAGATAAGCAAACCATTTTAATTTTAAAATCTAATAAGAGTGATCAAAGTAAGTTTATAAGGTATTTTTTTTTATAAAATAAGGATAGTCGTATAGGTAATTACGTAGGTAACTTGAAAATGTGACTTTTTATTTCGTGTAGATATGTTCAATGTTGGTGTTTTATATGATTAAGGAAGGTATGTATTTACTAAAAATTGTCTGTGAGGTAAAGTATGAAGGCGTGCCATTTGTTGGCACTTGGTCGATTCGGCTATAAAGCACCCCAAGCCCCTGAATGCGGCAGCCGACCGCCACACGCAGCAATCCTACGATTTGCTGGCTATGGCATACCCTAACCATTCCCGACGACGCTACAACCCTTTTTCAGAGGAGTAGCAAGTCTACCAGCAGACGTCCCTAGCCCCGACCCTTGCTCGTACCAGCCCGTGCTGCTGAGCCTGTAGCATTTATTTCGTCCCTAATTATCTATACCTACTTAATATTATAAAGAGGAAAGATTTTTTTGTTTGTTGGTTTGCTCCGAAACTACTAGACCGATTTTAACGATTTTGGCACCAATAGAAAGCTAAATTGTAATGGTAGTAACATAGGAAATAATTTATTTAAAAAAAATAGAGATCCTGAACTCGTCCGGCTGTTGTAATTTAGCCACGGACCCCGATGTACTACAAATATCAAATCACAATAAACAAAACACACCACAACAAAACACAATATGTCAATACAATATTGTTTTTTAAATGCTTCCGAAACTATGTACGGTACTCATAACATAACTAAAAAGTATTTTTTTTTATCTGTCCATCTGTCTGTTTGATCCGGCTAATTGCCGAAACGGCTAGACTAATTTCGACAAGACTTTCACTGGCAGGTAGCTGATGTTTTAAGGAGTAATTTTCGGAACGACTGAAATTACAGTATTGTCGAGTGGCATAGGATATATTTTAAGTTAAAACAAGAAATTAAATGCGGCTGAAGTCGCGGGCTAGTATTGTAATAAGATGGACCCTTATTAAAGTCCACCTACAGAAACTCCGATTATTTGCGTGTTACTTATTTAAATACTGGGCCAGTTTAATTCGTGCTATTTGGAAAATCCTGTCGTGACTTTTTAAGAACCTTTTCAGAGTAAAGTTCAGTGGTCATATATCTCTCACCGGGTCAAACGTAAGATCAGATAAGTAGGTCCCTCTTCTGACTAATACCGTCCTTGAGCCAGATAAGAGTTTTCAACTTTATTTTAGGCTTCCGGCGAACATAAAAGTTGGAAATGGATACGCGAATGCTCTCCGTACCTACCAATTAAAGATAACGGTAAACAAAATCTAAGCAATTCCCGAGAAATATTACAATAATTTAAATTTCCTAGAAAAAATACCGCACATAGCGGCCGCAGTGACGGCTGTCATGAAAATTGCGGCGTCAAAGTATGAAATCGTTAGATTCACCATTTAAAAAACAAAACACATTTTCTCAACTTATACTTCAAGTAACTACACTACCTCCTCCTTCAAAGACCTTCAAAAATCATCAAATAATTTTATGAATTTAATTTATCGTGTTTAGATATCGATACCCATCACGTGTGCAATGTTTTGTTAGCTAATTCAATTTGAGCCTATACCTATGTTTAACTAGCGATATGTGGGTATAGTGTGGCCATTAGTGCTGTGCACTCCCTGAGGTATGCGCGGCGAGGTGGGAGGCGAAGAAAAAAGTGCATGAGTTCACATGAGATCGATACATCTCGGACAGATCTTACGATATCAGTTTGCATTTCTAAGGCAAGACTTGTGGTGGGACGATAGTCGGAGGCTATCTATCTGTAATATATTATACTTACTTAGTTGATTAAAATGTAACCTAAATATACTCATATTTTATTAAAAATATGCAAGTGATATTGAAATTTTTTTATATTTACAAACAATTATATATTCTAACGAAAGTTATTCTGACATAGATTCTGATTCAACTTCATCTTCGATTTCGTCATCATCTTCATTTTCCACTTCGCCACCGGAACTTGAATCAGAGTCTTGCAAATTTATTATGAATGAATCGATAACATTATCGAACCTACCATCGCGACTCCAGTAATCATTTTCATTTTTCTGGACATGATCGTCGCATCTCTGCCATTTTTCCGCCGTGAATTCCGAAAACAATTTATCCAATACGATTATCTTTTCGTCTAGAGAAGAATTAATATAGTTGTGGGCTATGTTGTTTTTAATATCAGCCCAGACCAACTCTATTGGATTTAAATCTGGATGATACGGACGTAAACGCAGAACAGTGTGTCCACTGGCTTTCAGGAGTTCGTCAATTCTATACACGGGTTCTTTTTGTGTATTTTTGATAAGAAGTAGCAGTTGAGCCTTTGTCATGGTTCCTGAAAATTCTACATTATGGCGTAGCAACCAGTTCTGCATTTCACTTTTGAGGCTTGATATGGTTGGTTTCTTCTCAATCTGAACGCTGTGGTAAGACGCGTTGTCCATTACTACCACAGAATTCGGCAGCAATTTATCTTTTAACTTTTCATCTACCCACTTATAAAAAGTAGGTCCGCTCATATCTCCATGATAGTCACCGGTTCTAGCATCTGATTTGAATATGGTCAATGCATCATCCACTAAGCCATTTCGACACCCAGCGTGGAGAATTACCAATCGCCGTCCTTTCCCAATATCAGCATGAATTCCGGGTTCTGACGATGATTGCCAACATTTGCTGGCATGGTGACTGGCGTTGATGTATGTTTCATCAAGAAAATATATGTTGCGGTTTTGCGTTCTGTAATTTCTGATTTGTGTAAGATATTTTTTCCGCCACACTGTAATATTAGGCTGCTCTATAAGGAGATGTCTCTTTGATTTGCATTTTTTGAAACGGTAGCCCATTTTGTGTAAAAGCTGTCTTAAATATTCCCGTCCACAATTCAATATGCCATCCTTTCTCAAACTTGATAGTAACTTACGGACACTTGGTAATTTTTTTTCAACTTCGTAAAACTGATGAATTTTTCTTCTGATTACTCCAAGGTCAAAATCATCCACAACGTGTTTTTGCTTTAGAACTTTTGGTTTTTTTGGCGATTGAAATTTTAATTGGCTTGAATTTTCAATTGATAAATAACCCGCAGAAATCACACTATGCACGGTTCTTTTGCTGTACCCCGTAGCCTCCGCAACGATTTTGGCAATATTCACATCATTTTTAAATTCAAAGCTTTCTTTGTCTGCTTTTCTTTTCTTAAAATATTCAGCCACCTTAAAAATTACAGTCTTCATATCACGAGATAATGCACGACCCATCTTTGAATATTTATCCCATGTGCGTCTGACATAGACAGTCCGATACAGATAACACTACCTGCCGCCACGAGCGTTGACGGCGCACTGACAGAGCGCAGCAGCCGATTCTCCCCCCGTCTCGCCGCGCGCATACCTCAGGGAGTGCACAGCACTAATGGTCACACTATAGTACTACTCTGCATGAAACTGTAACGGCTTACCAACAGTCGATTGGTCCATGAACCGTGGGTCAACATTATCTTAAACCATCAACTTTTCATCCAAAGAACGTTTCGCCAACATAACACTACGTCAGTGAATGCTAAACCAACATAATGTTTTGACCAATAACTTTTTACCCAAAGAACAATTGGACAACAGATACCGGGACAGGTTTTTACTAAATAGCAGAGATGGGCCGAATGTGGTTTGAACCGAATCCGAACTTCGGCCGAATATTCGGTTAAAATGAAAAGTTCGGCCGTACTTCGGTTCAATACCCTTTAACCTTTTGACCGCCAGGTCAAAAAAGCAAAAACGTGCCCTCAGCGCCAAGCGTCTTTATTTACGTATGTCTGTCATGTAGTCGTTACCATGGCGTGGTGGGTACAAGGTTAACCTTCGATCGAACCGTGCGGCTGTTATACAGCCGGACGGTTCGATCGAAGGTTAACCTTTTGACCGCCAGGTCAAAAAAGCAAAAACGTGCCCTCAGCGCCAAGCGTCTTTATTTACGTATGTCTGTCATGTAGTCGTTACCATGGCGTGGTGGGCACATTTTGATTTGTCATCTATACATGACTGTGGCGGTCAAAAGGTTAATTGTAATAAAAAATACTTGATGTAAATAAATGTTAACCAAAAACGTGATTTTTTTTTTCAATTTACGAATTGTTTTCACTAAGCTTATTTAATTTTTGTAATAGTATGTCTAATTAATTAGGCAGAGATTTTCAAAAATAATAAGAAGATTCTGATTTAATTTAAGGGTTACATTTACAATGTTCGTAACTAAAATAAATGACCATGAGTGAGTAAAAGACAAAATTTTATTTTACAGTAATGCTATACTCTAATTTATTATTCTATTAAATTTCAGTCAAAATAGTGTAAGTAGGTATTATTTTTCTTGTGCCGAATGTTCAGCATCTGAACCGAATTTCGGCCGAATGCCGAAGTTCGGGTCAAGCTGCCGAAATTCAGTTGAACCGAATGTGAACCGAATTTCGGTCCATCCTTACTAAATAGTCAAGTAACTGCCAATAACTTGGAAGTAGCGCTCGCTGGCCGCTGACGCGGCACCGCTCGCTTCACTCGCTCGGCTAGCGCGCTGTTGGTCGCAAATCTAACCTTTTTTTTTGATATCGGCTGGAAATCCTCATGGATGTCCTCCGCCCTGGGGAGGGCGGAGGGGTCTGTAAGGCTTTTACTGACTAAAACCACCCCGGTGTTCCGTCTCACATTTGCACCGGGGATTACGGGATCTAATGCGACTTCCGCGATCCCCGGCTAGTGCCGGCTCGCCTCTGTGGGCCACCTCGAGTTTGGGGGGGGAGTGAGGTCTTAGACTCCCCCCCTTACATCATGTAGAGGCGCGCGTGGAACACTACGCGCCGCCATCTCGGGTCCTAAGAAGTAGGGAGCGACGGATTTCCCCAGATCCGTCGCCTCTGGACTCATTTAGGGGGGCTGAAAGAGGGCGTTATCCACCCTCCGGCGACGCCCGGTGCAGCTGCTGCGGATCGGGTTAGCGGAAGCAATCTCCCGCTCCCTCTTCGCAGCCTCCTTCTGCGAAATTACTGTTTCGCAGAAGGATACCACCGCGTCCTAGGACCTTTCGCTGCCTACTCTTGAGATGAGAGCACGGCGCGGCTCCTCCCAAGCAACACATTCTGCCAGCGTGTGCCACGCCGTGTGCTCCCGACAGTCGACGCAGTGGTGACACCGAGCGTCCGGCTCCCTGTTTATGCGACACAGGTACTTCCCAAAGCAACCATGTGCCGAGAGCACCTGTGTCACCCGAAACGACAGGGAGCCGTGCCTCCTCCCGAGCCAGCGCTCGAGTACCGGCCGGACAGCCCCGATGGTGGCGGCGCCGGCGGTAGGGCGTGAAAGCCTGTCCCGCCATTCCGCCACCAGGGCTGCGCGAAGCTGTGACCGACGCAGCTCCAAATGTCACTGCGTCAGCCACTCGCCCCGCGCCCTCGAGTCCTCGCGCCACCGATGCAGTGACGTGAGTACCTTCGCCTCGAGGTCCCAGTTCGGGGATCCGGCCAGTACACAAGCCGCCTCGTAGGAGATCGTGCGATACCTGCTGATGACTTTGACGGCCATAGCTCGCTGCGGCTTTTGCAGGACAGCGATGCTTCCGGCCGTCAGGTCAGCCGCCCAGATCGGGGCCCCATGCAGGGCCATCGATCGCACGATCCCCACGTAGAGCCGCCTACAGGCGGCGCTCGGGCTCCCCAGATTGGGAAGCAGCGTTGACAGCGCCCCAGCCGCGCCCTACAACTTGGGCGCCAGCCGCTGGAAGTGGGGGCCGAAATCCCACCGGCTGTCAAGCACCAATCCTAGGTACTTCATGGTGGACTCGACAGCGATTCGAGACCCCCTGACCACGATGTGTGATCCCAGCGGCGGTGCCCGCCGGGGGCTATGAAAGACCATGGCCTCCGATTTGTTGAGGGCCACCTCCAGGCCTAGGCGCCGCACAGTGGGCTGAAACGGGCCGGTAAAGGACTTAGCATTAAAAAAAAAAAGTTTCTTTTTCTGAAATTTTAAATATTGTGTTGGATTTATCTATCGATTATAAGTAATTATTTCTATGAGGGTCGTTCAGATAACTTAGTATTTTCGGAGTTATAAATATCCAAAGTAATTTTTGTATGAAGCAAAAGAAAAAAATGTGAAAATCTCGAAATTCTCAAATTTTCTCAAAGAATTGACTCTACGTATGCATAGTACGTATATTTGTCCTATTTTAGCGCCTATTCTCGGGTTGCGATTTTCTGCGATTTGGTCGCAATTTCAAATTTTGTTCTCTATTCCACACCACCATAGAGGTTAAGAACTAGGTGCGTTTTTTTTATGTAGTGGTCTCCCCTTTAGGCCTCATCCACTAAGGACTAATAAAATAAATAAATAAATAAGTAAAAATCACAATCACTACTGGCCACTGCACTGTTTTAATTTAATCACTGTCAAGGGTATCCACATTAACGAATGCAAAATGTCTGTTTGCATTTTTTGTTTGTAATTGGTTTGATTAGAAGCACCGTCAAATCCCCACTTACTGATTAGTGTAAATTCTTTACAACCACTATCTATGACGAGTGACGTCATTATTCTTGTTGTCGTTATATCCAATAGGGCTTGTAACTTTATTTTAGCTGAGGTTTCTTTCACTGTAATAGCATCTTTTGGTTGATAGCATTTCTGTTTCGCATGTTGCTCTTGATAATAAGATGGAAATATATTACTACTGTCTTTTTCGTTAACACTTTTTCTTAAAGTATTGTATTGCCACTTGGTCAGCTTAAGTGATAAAAATAACCCTAAAGCCTCATTCGGAGAAAACACAGGTTTTTTTTCTTTAACAGATATGCACTTTTTAACTTTTTTTACATCTTGGGGATTCTTTAGTAAATGTTCTAGTATTTTAGCAACCTCCTCATTCCCATCCGCTTTCAACTGCTCAAAATATGCATATTTTGTTTCGTCCGAAGATAAATGAAAGTTTTCTGCACGCCTTTTTTTCTGTTTAGGCGCTAATTCATAAAAAGGTTTTCTTGGGCTTTGTTCGGTGGAGACACCGACAGAAACTTTTGATGGTGATACATACTGAGTTGATGTACTCGGTGCTGGTTGATCTTCATTACTGCCTATTAAACACTTAATAAAGTCTGGCCATATTATGTTTTCTTGTAACCATTCACTATTTTTAGTTCTGAATATATTTTCTTTACGATAAGCGTTTTCCCATCTTCTATTTAAATTATAACAAAATTTTGCATAAAACAACTTTAAGGTCTTTTCGTGATCATCACTTAATTCGACTAAAAATTTAGACCTTATCTCACTACACAAACTGTCATTATTTTTAATACTGCCACTGTTTTTTTAAAATAACGAAAAGATCAAGGTTTGTCACTAAATTTTCAAACATTTTCACAAATACAAAATAACAAATAAGTAAGTAATGAATGTGTGGGGGTAGTGCGTCTATTATGGTGGGTAATAGAACACTGAAGTACGTTTGAATGCAACCGAACATTCCGTAGATACCCTATCGTTGCACCAATCACGTTACGACACGTCATAACTTGTTGTTGCGCTCGCGCACTCTTATCCCTTGATTCCCGGAAATAAGTCTCAAAACAAATTACGTCATACCTACCTATGGTGGTGAAAAATGTCGAACATTGTTTTTTTTTTAAAGAACTAAGTAGGTATTCAGGTTTTCAGGCCGTTTAGTATACCTACATTATTTTCAATTTCAATTTAATTGGAATAAATTGCTTAACTAAAATAACATGACTCTTCATACAAATTTGATATGGCTATATCTCCGAAAGTACTCGTTAAATTAAAAAAAGTCAAAGAGTAAAAACGTTTTAAATTTATGCCTAGATACCAAAAAAATACATTTGATCTCTTAAGACCCAACCTTGTAATCCCAGCCCACTGTGCGCCGTATGCGGGTCACGACCTGTGACACTGCAGCCGTCACCAGCAACGCTGCCTCCCTGTACGAGTTCCCGCGGGCCGTGACCAGCGTGTCATCCGCATAACACGTCAAGTCCACGCCCGGCTGGAGCTCGCCTCTCAGCACCGGCGCTGGCTTCCGCCATCACGTCCCATGTAGGTGACCCAACTATCCACCGGATAAGCCCCAACTATAGAGTATTAGTGGTTTTATAGTCTTTGGCCCGCACGATGCGGCGGAGGTACGAAGGCACCCGATGATAACGCAGTGCCTCCCGAATGCAGCTCCAGGGCAGGGTGTTGAGAGCGTTGGAGATGTCCAAGGACACCGCCAACATCACCCCGCTCGGGATACGCCCACAGACGCATGGATCATTGAAAATGTGTTACGTATTAGAGTGCTGCATCCTAATTGCGTAGCACGCGATTACTCATAATCGGTTTCATTTTGACAGTTCAACAATATTCATTGCGTTATTTACGTTGTTGAGCAGACACATTTTTCGAACATATCAAGCAATGATTTAGCCATCTGTTTGAAATGAAATGAAATGTTTATTTATGTAAGTACCTAGATCTTTTAGGACACTTTTACACGTCAATATTTTGCTGGTAAATATTTTAAAAACTAGATGGTGCCGGCATTTCCTAACTGACTGTTCCCTGAGAAGAAAAGCCGAAACAAACTCAGAGGTCATGGTCTCTTTTAAAGTGCAAACATAATATTATTTGAATTTTATGTGAGTCTAACAATTCAGGGCAATGTCTGGAAGGGCCTTTTGATGAAAGAGCCATTGCAGCTTTGAGCTGAGCTGTCCCAACAGACGGCATGTATGTATCAGTCACCGTGTAGCTCAACCCTATTTTAGGGAGCTCAACGATAAGACGTCACAAGACGCTACGAGGTCTGCAGGACATTTGCATATGCCATTTACAAAATACTCAAAACCCCCAGACGAGTTATAAAGTCATGTCTGCATAGTACGAAACAAAACGAAACAGATTATGATTAATCGTGAGTTACGCAATTAGGGTGCTGGTCTGTTTAAGACTAAGTACCGGTAACAGCACGTAATTCCACAGCATAGGTACAGTTCACGCCTTTATCTAGTCTATCTTAGTTTTTTAGTCAGATAGGAAACGCCGACCTCATCTAGTTTAAAAAAATATGATTGACTTGTAAAAGTGTTTGTACAAACCTAGGTACTTACAGAAGTAAAATCATTATCATTTATGTCGTAGCTATTACAGTGGTTTAAATGTTACCTGACGAAATATTGAGTATTCATTTCGTACCTTCGAAGTAATCATTTCTTGATGTAAGAGATGGGCTTGTCGCTAAGAAATAACAGCCGCCCGGGTCGATCGGTCGTTCGCTCAGATTAAGCCTAACTTGCCGTGGTTGGTTCCACGATGGGGTACTATCTTTACATACCAGGTCCCCTCTGTGCGTTGGAAACCACGTTAAGCCGTAGGTACTGGCTGTCGTTCGTGGATCTTTGACAGTCGTTACGGATCGTCAGAAGCCAGAAAGTCTGACAAACAGTCTTACCAAAGGGTATCGTATTACCACGTCAACCTAGTCAGTGTTTTGGGGGTCAAATAGGCAGTCGCTCCATGTAAAATACTGGTGTTCAGATACATCCAGCTAGACTGGAAGCCGGCCTCAACATAGTTATGAAAAATCTGGGCGGATTATGAAGTTTCCAATGTAAGCGAACACATAAATTATTAAACAAGTTGACTTGAATAAATCATTTATTTGCTTACACAAGCAGCTACGCTACATAAATAAAAGTGTCGGAAACGTAACCGGATTATATAACCGTGCTTTATCGAGCTTGGCGATTGATAGCAATGCTTCGGCCGGGATAATAGCTATTGATGGAAACGGTTTTAGGTAAGGCGCTGCCCAAACGTAGGATGCTGTAAACCGCTCAATTTTACGCACAGTTGGACGTATTAGTAGGTAATACATTATAGCCAGTAAAAAAATAGATTATTTTCAAATGTTCAAAATAAAGACTTATCTAAAAATTTTTTTTTTTTTTTTTAGCTTATAATGTCCCACTGCTGGGCAAAGGCCTCCCTACTATCTTTCCACCTCTCTCTATCCAAAGCTGAATATTTAATAAAAATAAAATAGTATCATGATTAAAACAATTGTAAAACCAGAGCACAAATATTTACCGTCGCATAGTTCCTAAAATTTTAGCATAAACTATCTAACTTCTTCTAAAATGAGAAACTGGCTGATCAATCAACCTATAAGAAAGTGATAAGGGGTGATTTTGTATGTAGGCAAAATCTTATTTAGTGAGTTTGTAAAAACTAGAAACTTGCCAAAAATACTTATGTGAGTAAATTCTAAAGTTAGTCAATTTTGGTTTTCTCAACTTTGACATCTCGCAATCACCCTTTAGGGGGTCATAGAGAAAGATTGGGGGAGGCTCATCTTATTCCTTTCGTTAATAAACTTGTAACTTGGCAATATTTAACTAAGTAAGTAATTAAGGTCCGTATTACAGAACGTTCCTCAAGTACAGTTTGATCTGCAATCAGTCGATCACAGTTTAAGTATAGAATCAATACTTGAGCATCGTTCTTATTCCAGAACGGTAATTAATCTATACTCAGTTAAATCGAGACTCAAATCGAGCCTCAAGCAGAGATGTCTACTGTCTATGCATCAGCCTGTTTTCGTTTACGATTTAAAAAAATTACCAAGTTTGTTCTGTCTCTTCACTGGATCAGAAATAATAAAATATACTTTAAGTACCCAATTATTTAGGAAATTAGCGTTATTTTTTCCAGTCTCGAATAGTAGAATCAGTACAATGAAATGCCCCATTTATTGAAATATCTTATGGTCATTTTGTATGCAAAAATGTTTAGCTTAAAAGACTCTTAACTAAGTCCGTAAATAGGTATGCTATTTAAAAGGTTAGTATGTCAATGTCAATAATGCACCGCTACTAAAATACATGATCAGCAGCGTTGCCGTTAGCGTACATTTTACACATTTGACGTACCTTTTAAGCCTCCCATGTGCAATGTGTAATGGGGTCCATTTTACGTACCTTTTCAACTTATCCAAAATTTGAAACCGCCGCCAAAACGAGAAAACGAGATAGGTATTCGCTCCTAAGTACCGGTGGCCTGTGAAGTCACAGACCTACGCAATGTAGGAATAGGAACTAGATCTGTCTCGCTGACTTAAATCCTAACATAGCCGAGATATCTCCAGCTCTCTTTGTAGAAGTTCGTGACAGCATAGACTCTGACTGCAATGGTAGGTCATCACAATATTTAAAAACTCGATAACGAAACAGAAACTGACATAATATATAAAAATCTATGCTCAAGCGCGGTCTCGACCACACTTGGGTGATTACAGATCAAATCAATGCTTGGGTTCGATTCACGAACTGAGTAACGATCTAAAATAAAGCCAAACTCAGCTAAACTATGATCAGTGAATCTGTGCTTGAGGAACGTTCTAAAATTAAAAACAGGCTCAAAACTAGTTTTAAACAGAGATCAATGCTTGAGTTTTCTTCTGTAATACGGACCTAAGATTGCCATTTTAAGTTTCTAAAAACAACCCCGCACCGGGCTTAGGGGTAACAAAGTTTGAGCGCGCAAAGTTCGTTACTCCATCGGAAGAGAACTAGGTTCAGCGGCGCCGAGATATAATAATTTTGACTACTTGTATGTTTAAGGGGGGCTTTAAAGAAAGGTTTGATATGTATTGCCACGCATTATTTTCTTAAATGTGTAGAACTAAGTGGCATGTAAAAGCTTTGTCGTCGTCTTCGGGGGACATTATACAATATTAAATGAAACTCATTTGTGAGTAGGATAAAAGATTTGATCCTACTCACAAATGAGTCATCTAATTAGGTATCCCATAGCATATATACATACATAAACTCACGCGTTTTTCACATGGGGGCGAAGGCAGAAACTACTGAACGCCACCTACTACGATCCTTACTTAGGGATTAGGGCGTCCATTAATTACGTGAGGCAAATTTGGCGATTTTTCGACACCCACCTCCGCTCTGTTGAGATGTCGTGAGATTTGGCTCCCCGCAATCTCATGTGACTTATTTCAAAATGCGTATCTTTTGTGTAAAAACGTTAATCTATGCTTATTTGCGTTAGATTTATGTACTTATTGCGTTTGGCTGGCTTGGCTGGCCGGTGGCGGTTTAACAATGGAGGGGCTACTGTGCTACTTTGTGGCGTTCGTATAACCGCGATAAATATTATTTTGTAGCTCTTAGCCATACTGGCGAAAAAACGTTTTACTTAATTTAACCCGGTTTTCTCGCAATTTCACATTGTTTCTTTGCGGAAAAAAATATTAATTACGTGATATATGCCGAGACCACGAGAGATTGGGTAAGATTCGACTCGTCCCCTTCCCCCCCTAAACGCCTCACGTAATTAATGGACGCCCCCCTTCTTTGGCTCATTCATACATTTGACCATACACGCACGCCGGTTACGAGTACTATGCAACTATGCACCTGACCTTTCTGAAGTAGGTACATCACCAATAAGGTCACTATACAGGAAAATAAATTATGCAGTGCGCAAACTGTAACCATGAATTCAACATATCATTCTAAACCCCCCAGCGCAGAAATTTTTCGTCGGTTATACAAAAAAAAACAGCTGTTCCATACATTTTGACCGCGTAGGTATTGCACTTTTTTATGAAACAGCAGATTTTTTTTTGTAAGACCCACGAAAAATATCTTCGCTGGGGTTCTAGAATGGTATGCTGAATTCATGGTTAAAGTTTGCGCACTGAATAAAAACTTTTCCTGTATATTAAGTTCTCCTATATGAGGATGAACGATGACGATAACGATGTCCCCTTCCGGCGCGGCGGCGTTTCCACTCACATCTGCCTTACAAATATCTCTACTTCTCCATACGAATCAACCTTTTGGAGGGGGCGACTAGAATCAATTCTATTTCAATGTAAATGTTGACGCTCGCAGTGCCTTTTATGTGTATATTTGAAATAAATGTTTTGACTTTGATTTTCACCTTCTGTTACCCGCCCTTCATTCATCCTCGCAACATGACCAAACCATTTAAGGGGAACCTAGTCGCGGGGTCGAACTCACTGGTGGGCCTGGCTAAAAATCACGCTGTCTCACCAGGCTTCGTGTCCGACAGAGATAGTATCAGTGATGAGCAGTTAGACGCTAGTCTACACGCACAACGTTATTGAGTGAGATGCACGATCATTTATAGTAAAAAAAATACGAAAAAATTAAGAAAAGTCCTTTGGAAGATCGGATTTTAAGAAAAAGGCAATGCATCAATCAATGACCAATCAAAGGCAAGAAAAACGAATCTTTGTTGGCTCCTAACTTTTTAATGGGCTTTTATTTTAGTATTCTGTTTCCGTAGCGACAATATTAATAATCAGACAAAACGATATCATATTTTAATTTGGATGTGCCATGTCAGACAGTGGAGTAAAACACTCCCGATATTTGGATGCAAAAAATGTTGACTAGGTTCACCTTAAGTCTACTCTTCTGTCTTACTTTTCTGTCACTACATCTTCATTTAAACCGCTCAGTTGTCTTATTACATAATTCCTTAGCCTATCATTCACAGTCACACCACACATTCTACGGAAACTACCGAACGCATTTTCATACGGTTTTCAACATGGACCATGGAAAAGTAAGTTTGCAGTTTTATTTAAATAAAAAAGTTATGCTAGGCTCAGTGGAATAATTTGTAAGTAGGTATTTATTTATTTAGTTCATTACTTAAAATACTAAGTTTTGCCCGCGGTTTCCCCCGCGTGGAGGTCGAATATTATCCCACGGGAACGTATTACCGAAATAATGGTTATAAACTATCTGTGTGCCAATTTTCATCCATTTGTGCGTAATTGAGTAACAAACATCCAAACTTTAACATTCACAATATTAGTAGAAAAGAATTATAAATTCATCTCTGTTTTTATTTCACGCTCAGTTCAGCCAATAAACGCCCGTGTGCACTCAACCATTACATTGCTGCATGCAGCTTGAGCGGAGTGTATTGCCCCATACAGCTTGAATTGCCAATAGCTCCACCGATGGTTGACGAGCAACGTTAACATAGAGAGATTTTTAATCTGTAAGTTTTTGATCCGAGTAGGTATGCACGTTTGTTTCTAAAGGTTTTTGTTTTAGTTGACTTTGTTGGTATAGTATTTTGATTTCACGAAGCTCCGCACACGCTTTACTTGTGGTTACGAAGTGTGCAAACACGTTGTGAATGGGTGCGTGAAGACAAGTAGCTTAAAAACATACACTTACACACACCGACTCACACAATTCTGATTTCTTCATTGTCTTGGACGGTTCCGTGAACTCTTGTGCTAGATTATCCGCTGGTTATAACTTATAGTCTCGTGAACTCTTGTGCTAGATTATCCGCTGGTTATAACTTATAGTCTATGTGACGGCACATTAAACTGATATTGGTGCCGTTTAGAGGTCATAAAGTAATGAGCTAAAAAAAAAAGATGCCGTGTTGGGTATCAAATCAACGGGCTTAATTAGCACATTTCAAAAATATTTTAACCTTTATTGTGATCTAATCCCAAAATAATTTAAATCAAAAGTAAGATATAAAACTAAAACCCGACTACTGAAGAATCACGCTCCAAACACACATACGGCTTTAGATGAAAATATTTCCTTGCTTCCTACTTTTTATAGCGTGGCTTTTCAGTATAGGTACGAGTTAAAACTATTAAACTATTTTTTTTTTCTTAGTAGTTAATGTTTCGGATATAGGTACTGTAGTGCAGTCAAAAATCGACTAGGAACCTGCTAAGTTAACAAGTTCATCTTTACGTAAGATGGTTGCATCGATTGGGTACCCCAGTTGTATTATATTGCTGCTGGGGAGTTTGTTGCGCTACTTCTTCTTCCCAGCTAAAGCACTAGGAAGTGGTGAAGGGCGGGCGTTTTGGGGGGACTGTCTTATGTAATTTTGACGTTCAAAAAGTGCTGACTCTCAGCCTAGTTTGAATAAATGACTTTTGATTTTGATTAAAATTTTAATACAAGTGGCGTACCCGATTGATGCAGCCCACAGTACATAACCTTAAACAAAACCAATCTGCCAAGCCTTTTCCCAACCATGTTGGGGTCGGCTTCGAATATAACCAGATGCAGCTGAATACCAGTATTTTACACGAAGCGGCTGCCTATTTGACCTTTACAACTCAGTTACTGGGTAATACGATACCCCTTGGTAAGACTGGTGGTCAGGCTTTCGGGCTTCTGACGACCCTTAACATCTTCCTTATCATCTGTTAATGTTTGACAGGTGTTGATGGATCTTGGACCAAGAATGACAGCCAGGACCAACGGCTTAGCGTGTTTTCCAGGGCACGGAGGGGTCTCGGTATTTTAAACCACAAGCCACGTTCAGTTATCTGTAACAAAAACTGTAACAGAAACAATATTTTTGACAAAATGTTTCGTCCAAATCACGAGATGTGCAGCGATGGTGCCCATCCAGGCGTCACGAGTCATAGCACATTTGTCGCATAGTGAACAAAAAGCTTTACTGAGCTTCGACGCAAAAGCGCATTTTATGTGCCTATCCATGCAAATAAATAAAATTGAAGTGTCTGTTTGTAATGTCAAAATATCAGCTTTTCACTAAATTCATATGAAAGTATAGGTACAGAATACCAACCTAAAAAAAAACATTGCTTTTTTCGGTCTGTTTCTTCCGGCTAATCTCTGAAACGGCTTGACGGGACGCGTTCACTGACAGATAGGTGATTTTATAAGGAGTAACCAATCAAATTTTTGTTCCGGTCACATGTTTTTGTGGTATAATTTCCGACATTCACGCGGATTAAGCTGCGGGCACAGATAGTTTGAAATAAATGCTGTGACTTAGAATAAAATAACGCTCACTTTAAAATAGTTGCACAAACAAAGACTTTCCCTACTCCGTTGGGAAAGCAAGAAGGCTTTATTCCAAGCACAATTTACTGCACAATAAAATATCACAGTTACGACTTTTACAGAAACAACTATAGGGAAGTTTTAACATCTTCTTCATGTCCCTTATTCTTAAGTAACTTCTACGACAAAACGACGACGTTAGCATAGTTATGGCCTATTACGAATAAAGAAACTACCATTTTGCCCTACAGTTGTAGGGCAAAATAGTAGTTTCTTTATTCGAGAAATTCCGTTCAAGAGTAGTTACTCTTGAACGGATTTTCTAAACGAATTTCGACTTTATGGTCAAAACATAGAGGTGGTTTTAGGTCTGGTATGCGCTGTTTTTATGTCGATTTAACCTTCAAGCGGGCGCGCGGTCATTTGTAACGGCAGCGGTCGCGAGTAACCTAAAATACCTATGGTATATTTCAGGGATTTAAAACACTAATTATTTAAAAAAAAAAATTGTATTCAGACACATTATCTATAAAAACAATAGTATAAAATCAAATAATAAATATAAATTTGCATTAGTAAGTAATTTGTCATCATATCGTTGTTTCTTAGATACCTACCTCTAACTAGCTTTTTTATAGTATAATAAAATCAAAATGACAAAATCAGTTGGCTCCATGAGATCAAATAATTTAAATCAAAATTGTTTATCATCAAGTTAGGTCTAGTTTTCTAACCTTTTCGACGACAGGCGCGTGGCGTGCTTTCGACCTGCTCTTTGCTTTCGATGCCTGCGCTGCGACTAAAACAAATGCAATCTATGCACTTCGGAGGGTGCGGGGAGGGGAGGTAAATAGTTTTTTCGAGCACAGTGAAACAATGACAAGCTACTAAGGATGGGAAATACATGCGACAAGAAATAACGATATTATGAACGAAAATGTATCGAGTGCGGTCGATTCGACGCCGCGCACCTGCTTGAAGGTTAATGGTAATATGGAAGTAACTATGATATTATGATAAACGTTTTTATATTCCCTGGTGAGTTATGGACTGCTTTGCAATGTTCATGAAACATTTTGCCTGTGCTAGATATTTTACCCATACCTATATAATATGTTGTTTACGTGTAACTATTGCGATCCGAATATAAACGAACGTAAATAAACTCGATCACCGTTATTAAAAAAAAAGGATAGGATATTTTCTCAAATCAGATTTAGATCAGGTTTAAAACGGCCAAGCTAGTTTTTGAATTAAGAATCCACTATAATTATATAAACTTAGTGTTTTTTTTACAAAACTGACAACTTCGTTCAGTGCTAATAAGTTGTAATTATAGTATTAAAAACTTTACCCAAGTCGAAATAAAGTTGCAAATGCAATAACTGTCTCAGAGCTTAAGGCTAGAAATAAAGTTAGACTGCTGTGCCGTAGCAAAAACTAACAGCTCAACTGAAAACAATCGATTCCCGTATCAAAGCCTGATCCACATACACGGCCGCCTACCCACTTACCGCACAGACACAAGATACAATCTAAAGACTCGCCTCCATACACGAAATTTATTACCAACGCCCAGTTTCTCAACATTTCACTCACTTCAGAAATTGTACTTTTTCAAAGTATTTATTTAGACGCCAAAAGTTGGATTTGTTTAAGAACGAATTCAAAGTCAAAGTCAAAGCATTTATTTCAAATAGGCCCTTAAAAGGCACTTTTGAACGTCAACATTTACATTAAAATTGAATTGATTCTAGTCGCCCCTTCCAAAATGTAGTTTCGTATGGAGAAGAATGGGCAAGAAACTCCGCTACTCTTTTAAATTGATGGATTGGTTTACACCATTCTCGGAGGCACGAGGTGTAGTTTCGTTTAATATTTTCAGGCCATTCGGCAATCCTCTTTGATATCCGAACTTAGTGGAAAATCCGTGTTCTGGGTTTCCTCTTGTTTAGTTATGTAGACTTTGCTTTGTGACGTTACGGATATCGAATGTCACCTGTTTGTTTGGTGAAACACAAACGGTCTCGATTTTCCGTGGAGTACCTAAACTTTTGCTTTGCAGACGATTTATAAATTAATAGTCTTCGATTGTTTTTCTCACTGCATGATAAGGCATCGTTAGAATGGAATAGAAAGTGTGTATTATTTGCATATAATGTATGTAACAGATGAGTTGTTATAACTTTCTCGGTGGTTTAAACCTGCGCCCTAATTGTATCACACACTATCTGTTTGAACCCGATTGCTATTTTTCAAGGTTATTGCTAATTCATTGAATAGAATAGAATAGAAAACATTTATTCGACACAGACACAACACAACAGCAACAAACATATAAAAAAAGAAAGAGAACAATAAACATAACAATAAAATTGCAGTAAAATTGTGCTGAGCGTGCCCATACCGAAAGGGTTACCATCTCAGCATTTGCTGGGCGTTAGACATCCAGCGCTGGTTTTCAGTTGCTACATATGTTCGACAAATTTGTCTGCTCAATCACTTTACAAGCGCAATGAATGTTGTTAAACTAACAACATGAAAGCCATTGAACTGATAATGCGTTACGGAACTAACCCACCGGCCCATTCTATCAATTATTGGCATGCAATAATTTGTACTTATAACTAACTGCTATATACAAATTAACAGGTTTTGGTATAAACTTTAAACTTTATATCCAAATAAATTCAAAGGTCGGTTCAGGTAATCTAAATCTGAGGTCAGCTTCCAGTTTAACCGAATACTTAAGAATACCAGAATTTCAAGAGACTGCCTATCTTCAAAACCTAAACTATCGTGTGCAAACCGGCATGTTCTAGAACCAAAGATTCGAAGACATGTGACCTCTACCAACCCACACTGAGCCCCCCTGGTAGACGGGCCCAATCCCTCTTAAAAAGAGGACGTCTATGTCCCAGCAGTGGGATTAATTGACATCATAGGCTGATTATGTATCTGTCTTACCTCCACAATCCAGTTACTGGGTAATAAGATACCCTTTGGCTACACTGGTTGTCAGACTTTCAGGCAAAGATCTACGAATGACAGCCGGGACGAATGGCTTAACGTGCTTTTCGAGACACGGCACACGACGGCGGAGGGCTTCGTATGCAAAAATGGTCACCCACCCACGCACCAACCACGGCATGTACAGGCCAGCCTGGTCAAGGCGAACGAGACGACCAGCGATTTACATAGTAATAGTCGTGATAATACTTTTTCTTTAGGTATTTCGTGTCGTTGCGGTCTGTCACAGCGATTTAGGTGGTAGTGGTTTGTGGTTTGTGGAAGTCGGTTTCTTATGAGTGCCTTAAGTTGTCGCCATATTTTTCTGAGTTCAAAATAAACTTAACAAGTAACTAACTTCAAAAATTATAGATATTTTTTGGCATGAGTTGCTTTGCCCTACACAAATTGACGCATTCTCTTCCCCCTAAGCTTGGGAGCCGCAGCCCGGAGCGTCAACAAGTCTACAGAATCTGTATACATAATAACTTTGAGCCACAATCGACTCAGTATTCATAAGATTCGTCGATACGTCAGAGATTTTATTACGAAATACATCGATGTGGAGTTTGTATTATGTCTCAAGTCGACCTTCCAAATGATTTTCTATTTTCTATGCATGATGTAAGAAAAAAAGTTTATGACATCACTATTTTAATAATATTTGCGAGGTTTTCTTTAAAAAAAAACTTGAATACGAAAAAGCTCGTGGCACTACTTTACCTATAGCAACCTCACTGAGCATATTCATGTCATGACTGGAGCATTCATGAATGGAGTACTTATATAAATCATGAAAACGCAAATGAAGCCAAATGATGATGATTTCGTTTAGCTGGGCGCTTTCGAGGGCTTTTCAGTTATAAAATACGTTCTTTATAAAAGCTTTTGTGTTTCAAACGAAGTGTATTAAGTGATGTAGTAGTGTTAAGCGATTGACTGCTGCGCTGCGTGTCGCGGGTTCGATTCCCGCACGAAGCAAATATTTGTATGAACTACAAGTAGTTGTTCCGGGTCTGGCTGTTTGTGTATGTGAGTTTAAATGTTTGTAAACGCACCCAAAATACAGGAGAAATTCCTAAAGTGGGGCAACGTTTTTTTTAAACTAGTTTTGCCAGCGGCTTCGGCCGCGCGGAATTTCATCCCCTATTTAACTCCCTTAGGGGTTGAATTTCGAAAAATCCTTCCTTATTCCTTGTCTACATTTTAAAGGGAAACTGTGCAAAATTTCAGCTTTCTAGGTCCAAGGGTTTGGGCTGGGCGTTGATGAGTCAGTCAGTCAGGACTTTTATTTTTATTTTAATCCGGTTCATAGGCCATTGGCTGATTTGACCATATACCCGATCCGGGAATGACTGACACTGACCTGCAAATAGCAAAATAGTAAAGAAAATTTGGATTTCGCGGGCTACCAACCACGGTTCTTCCGCATTAAACATGATTACCAAACCACCTCACAGTTTCTAATCTCGAAAGCGTTATTAAAACTTTTATAGTAAAATACACAGTATTTTGTTTTTAAAGTGGATGTTCATTATCTTTATCATCGGATTTTGTTTAACAAAACTGGTAAAATTCTGTCGTAATTTAAAAAAAAAATGGAATATTCACCACCGTGAAACAAACATTTAGGTGCAATCTTTTCGCCTCAAAGTTTTTAAAGGGAAAAGGTACATAATTGGATGAGTTCGTTACGCGAGTGCGACGCGATATTGATTTCCGATATTTTTTAGATTTTACCAAGTTTTCAGATTTTTAAGAAAGTGTATACTGTAAAGAGTCTGATCAGTTGCCTGTGACAACTGACCTTCACGAATCTATCTTAAATCTGTATCTATACTGATAATAAAGCTAAAGAGTTTGTCTGTTTAGTTGAATGCGCTAATGTGTGGATATACCAGTCAAATTTAAAAACTTATTTTTCGATTTGATGGTCTCTATATTGAGGACGTTTACAGGTTATCTTCTCCCGCTCTGGGTGGAGCAGGAGGGCGTTTCAGACTTTTACTTACTAAAACCCACCCGTGTTCCTTCAGTTGCCTGTGTGCCAGGGACCACGGTATCTGTTTCGAACAACCTGCACCCCTGGCAGAACAACCCGCACCCCTGGCAGTACGTTAAGCCGTTGATCCCGGCTGTCATTCTGCTTGGCTATTCCGTAAAAATCTCAGCATGAAAGCATAGGTAAAGTGAGTTTGAAAGCGAGCTGTCATTGTATCTGATGCTAGACACTATTGACAGCTCACTTCAAGCTCACTTTACCTTAGTTTTCACGGTGAGATTTTTAGCTACATTAGTGCTATTCCGTAATAATCTCACGGTGAAAACTGAGCTTGAAGTTTTCACGGTGAGTTTTTTATGGAATAGCGCTACTAATCTGTAGATCTTTGACATTCGTTACGGGTATTCAGCAGCCCAAAAGTCTAACAACCAGTCTTACCATGGAGGAATGGGTTACCCTGTAACTGGGTTGTGGAGGTCAGATACGCAGTCGCTTCATGTAAATACTGGTATTCTGTTGCATCCGGTCAGACTGAAAGCCGACCTCAACAGAGTTAGGAAAAAGCTAGGCAGATGATAAAGTACGAATTTGGACCATTGTTTCTCAAATACTTTATCTTGAAAAAACACTGAGGGCTATGTAGTTTGCCCTTTCAGTTGAACCAGTTTGCAATGTCGGTTTCTTAATTTCTCTACAGAAGAACGTTTAAAGCTATGTTCATGGATTTATGGCATATTAATTAAATTCGTGCGAATCGACTAACAAGTCATAACTTCACTCAATTGCTGTGCTCTACCCATCTGCAAGTTCTGCAACTGTCTGCCTCGACGAAAACCGATATCTCCGATTTATATAAACACCGCGAAACGTGCACCGTCGCACATTGTATTGCACGCTCCGGCAGTGTAAAATTATCCGAACTATCAGAGCAGTTGCTAGCACGCGGGGCGCTGTTGGTCCGTCAATAATGGATGAGTGATGCTGTACAGAAAACTGCTTGTATTAGTTGCATGGGAGCCTGTAGGTAGTTCATAATTTATTATTGTCCAAACCTGGGGTTCGCTTCGCTCGTTCTTTTCATGTACAGGCGCGCTCGGCTCACACCACTCGCTCATTGGTTAAGTAAGCGCGCTTTGATCAGTGCTAGCGTCATAGGGCTGGCTTCGCTCGCTCGGCAATATACTATGCTTACTTCATTCGCTTTTTTTGTAAGAGAGCTCGCTACGCTCGCTCTTATCGTGTGTGAGCGCGCGCGACTCACTTCTATAGAGGATGGGCTTTCTCCGGTCGCTAGTATTAGGTGCTTGCTCATCTTGTCAGTAAGAGCGTTCGTGTCACTGGCTATCTCATGTGAGCGCTCGCCTCTCGTGCTCTTCTATTGGGTAAGAATAGAAGAATAGAAGAAGAATAGAAAACATTTATTCGACACAGACACAACACAACAGCAACAAACATATAAAAAAAAGAAAGAGAACAATAAACATAACAATAAAATTGCAGTAAAATTGTGCTGAGCGTGCCCATACCGAAGGGGTTACCATCTCAGCATTTGCTGGGCGTTGACACCCAGCGCTGGTTTTCAGTTGGTACCCCGCAGTGACACACGGACGCAGGCAAATAAAATATATACATACTTGAATATTAGTAGTAAAAATGTTTAAGAATACGTAAATAAATAATGTAAAAGATTTTTTGTGTGCTACTCAGTTCAGAGCCTTTTTTTTAATACCTACGAAACCACAATATCAAATAGCGCCTGACACCTGACACGGGGACGCATCATCGAGCAGCCGCAAAAAGCCAGCGAAGGAAATGTGCTTTCCATAAAACATTTCAAAGTGCCAGTCAATTAATATTTCTAAGGCGTAGGACTGACCTACCACCAATCAAAGGTTATATTGTAACGGAAAAGAGAAGATAAGATCGAAACCTTGCGGTTTTTGGAGACATACCGCATCACATCCAGCCTAAGCCTAAGTAAGCGCAGTCAACTTGCTCGGTGTGTAAGAAATTTTCATAGTTCAACCTAACCTGCCTTACCGAGGACTGGTATAAGTGAGCTGTAATAATACCTGGCTGTGCAACCCTTTCGCCAGTAACTACTCAAACTCTCACCTATACAGTAAGTGATTTTTATACCCTTCCAAATTTTTCAGGGTGATAGTACCCGTTAAATTGAACAACTTTCTCCAAGGAACATGGGTCGAAATATGAAAAAAAAAATCGACCTCCCATGCAAAATCAATAGTTAGCTGGTCGATTTTGTATGGGAGGTCCGATTTTTTTTTTCATATTTCGACCCATGTTCCTTGGAGAAAGTTGTTCAATTTAACGGGTACTATCACCCTGAAAAATTTGGAAGGTGACTAAAAAATCAGCCCGTATACATAGAGAGGTCCCCTTATTCTGTTTACTGCTATTGCAAACTCCTAACTCGCTCTCGCTAAATGCCTGGCGCCGATTTCATTGATAAATCTGACGATTTTTGACAAAAAAAATAGTATTCCGGTGCTAACCTGGCTGTGTTATTTGGTCATATTTAGACTTTTTAAGCTTATTGTGTTCTTTATGACGTAAACTTTCGATTGCCGTTTAATTCACAACTCCGAAAAAATTTACAGCCGATATGAGGCGAAATATGTTTTACATAGGGTTTTGTAACAAATGTTCCTATGGTTCCCGATACTGTTGTAGCCATTGTACGTGAGACACACAGAAAGTTTTGCGAAAAAAAAATGTTTTATAGGTAAATATTTTCAAAGTACTAGCCTCTATACAAAGTTTCATGCGTCGAACCAGTTTTCGAAACACTTTCCAGTCCGACGAAGCCACCTCGTTTACAGCCTGCTCGAACGCGGACAGCGCATCTTCCGGCGAAGAAAATTGTATCCCTTTGAGCTGATTTTTTATTTTTGGGAATAAAAAGAAGTCACATGGTGCTAGGTCAGGTCAGTAAGGAGGGTGACCCAGGAGTTTGAACGGCGGCCCGGCCAGGAAGTCCCTCGTTTTGAGTACGTCGCTTGTTGCTCACTACAGAGAAAACTTCTGCCAAGAATTTGTATATCATTTAGCGTTGATGCTTCTTTGGTTCCGTAAGAGAATTGACACCAAGTAGCCAGTCAAATAGAAAAAACTCGCGATTAAAATCTTCCCCCGCTTCTAGATCGCTTCACTTTGGTAGGCGTTGATTCGTTTTGAAACACCCAAACCGTCGACTGGCGCTTCGTTTCTGGATCGTATTCATAAATTTAAGACTCGTCACCTGTAATGATGTCGTAAACACGCCGAGACGAGCCTGCTTCCAATTTGTTTATCATATCACGGCACCATTCCACCCGGGCCTGCTTCTGAGCATCGGTGAGGTTGTGCGGCACCCAGCGTGAAACTATCGTCCTCACGCAAAGATGAACGTGTAGAATTTTGTGAAGGCTTCCCGATCCAACCTGCAGTATGTGCTGAATCTCTTGATACGTAACTCGCCTATTGTCATTGATAAAACTTTTCACTGCTAGCACGTTTTCTTCCGTCAAAGGGCGACCACTTCTTTCTTCATCCCCCAAAGTTAGTCGACCTCGCTTGAATTCGTTATACCAACGATACACGGTTGCCTTAGAAAGCCTTCATCCATGAATGCCATTTGAAATCTATCGTACGATTCGTCCGGTTTCAGGTGACACTTGAAATTTTAAAAAACCATATCGCGAAAATGATCCCGGTGCAGATCCATTTTTAAATGAGACACGTTAATTTAAATTAGCTTCACAAACAATGTGGAGGGAAATTTTGAAATTAGAACGTACCTATTTTTACAAAATAGATTATTACTGGCCAGACTCTTTTAAATAACATTGTTTTTTTCGCAATGCTTTCATCTATTAGATTTTTTTTAAATTTCTGAGCATATTTACGGTCGATATGAGACGATTTATGGCGTTATTTTGCTGTTGTCAACTTCATATTAATTTTTAACACTTTTGTGGCCAATATTTTTGTTAACTCTAGGGCTTTGTTAATTCTTGACAACGACACCAGAATCAGTTTTCTAACTTAACACATTATAGCGCTACATGAATTGGAATTTTTACTTATAGTGCAAAATAGAGGGTCGCGCGCATGCGCTTGCACATGCGGTGGACCTCATAGGCAAGTTATGTCCTGCGTAAAATTTGTTATAAATATGACCTGTCTTGGATGCTCAACCATTATTCTAGTTCTAAAACTCTCCTAGTTATTAGCGGTTGAATCTTACACGTTTCTGTCGGTCAGAAATACTGAACTTACTACCAGTAGTCCGAAAGATAAGACAGTTTCACGTCAAAAAAAAAACCTAAAAAAATCCGCAATATTTGCGTGTACCATTTACAACAAACGAGCCCAGTTATAAGCCCGCTCTTACTTGAACCGACATTTTTACCTAAATACCCCTTTAGCCTCGCGGTTCAGTAGAGAGCGGGGTATCGGGTAATTCTCAAAGAATTGGCGGTTTACGCACTTGTAGAGTTAACCTGCGCACAAGTTGTAGAATCAATCAACGTGGTTATTTTACTGGGCAATCGTTTGAGAAACCTACCGCGCATGCGTTCTCCAGTAGAGATCTTAGACTCAATGTTTTTGTGCGTAAAACTTCGGCTGACGAATTTTCGGGCGGCTTGAAGATTGGGTGGGACGCCGCGGCCGCCGTCGCGACGCGTATTTTGTGAATATATTTTTTTAAATTGTTTTTTATAGTTTTGGTTTCAAAAATTACACAATTGTATTAATTGTAATAATATCTAGATTAATTACGAATGCAAATAAAGATATTAATTGCTTCAGCAAAACCCAACACCATAACTGGCACAAAAGTACCACAGACGCGGCGTACATTAAGCTACCCCAATTTGTCAAATTTCTTTGATAGTTTTTTATCTTTATTACAGAAGAACAAGGTTTATGTTCAATTGGGAAAATTTCTCAGTTTGGGATAGCTTTATGTGTTCGCGTCTGTACATAATGATGATTAACAGTAATTAAATTCATGATAATAATTCAATTTGACGCAGATATACCTATCGATAGTTCCTGTCAAACGTTTCTACTGGCTGGTTTCGGCGGGATTCTCACGGTGTGAGTGAGGCGACTATCGACTGGTTCACACGGTCAAGTTAGTCGATAGTCGCCTCACTCACACCGTGAGCATCCCGCCGAAATCAGCCAGTAGAAACGTTTGACAGTATCCGCGCGCAACCGGTGTGCGATAGACGTCCTCATGCCACAGGCGACCAATATCCCTCGCGAGCAAGGTACGTCACTGAAAACTTCGTTTTTCAAAAACATTTTTTTAAACCAACTCGTTCTTTCAAAATTTCAAACCTTAGTACCGCGTTAAAAGAAAATACGTTTTTTTATTATATTCGTAATTCGGGCGGATGTCTCAGAGATAAGTGATAGCGAAATTGTTTACTATAGAGGAATTTTGTGGGTGTTCCAAGTTAATTTTTCAGATATAGATATATAGCGTATTGTTTGTGTGTTGGTTGAATATTTTTTAAGTGTGAGTGCAACGAAAACTTTTTGCGAAATTTTTATACGTGATTTTTCAAGTTGTCATAAGAAAGAAGAAAGAAAGAAAGAAAGAAAGAAAGAAAATAACAGAATTATAGGTATTTTTGGATAAAAATACGGGATACCTACCGTGTTTAATTGTGATTTTAACCCTAAACCTTGGCGTTTTCGACCAATTTTTGCTGGAGGATAAAGCCTAATAGGATAAAGTGACTCGGGATGGCCGTGTATTTTTTTCAGGAATTTTCAGACGCCCTTCTCATTAGATGCATTGATTCTCATGTATTAATTACGGTCTTAACGAAACTTTGTTTATAAGTAGACATCACAATGTTGTACTCTCTGAACTACGTATGTAGTGTTTACATTATCTTCTTCTTTATGTGTGGAATTATTATTTCTGACTTCAAAACTATTTTTGCTGGTAGCCAATATTCAGATAAACTTATAATCATCCACCTTGTTACAATCGCGTCGCAATATAATATTGCTCGTTTAACACTCGAGAACAAACGCGGTTTTTAAAACTTTTTTTATGTTTCAGCGAGGGTGTCTTGATGGTGGTCACAAGCACACTGAGCCAGTGAGATTACCTTCTCTGGTTGTTGTTAGGCAATTGAGTCTTCATAACCCCTTCCAAACTCTAGCTGGTATGATCATTGATCTGCTCTTATCAATTAATTTTTCCAAAATTTGGTAGGCGCGTGAAATGGGCCGATTACCGAAATCCAACATCGTTGGATCGGTTCAATAATATATTTATTATTCACTTTGATTCAAAAAGACAATCACTTCAAGTGAAAGATGCCGTGTCTTTACTCCACCCACTCATATGTTATTATTGTTTACTTCTCTTAAGTTTATAACGACAACGAACAATTAAAATGGAAATACGAGATCCGCCTTCATTAGTCGCCAGGCTATAAATGATAAATTCTATTTATTTCTCTAAATTGGATCAAACAATATTTTTATGCGTCACAAATAACATGTTTTAACGTATAAATAACTTTGTACATAATACAATTAAATTTAGTAGTGGTTTGTATATCGTATTAAGGTTAGTGTTAATAATAAAGCAACCCTTTACTTACGTTTTATAACTAAATGAGTTGGTGTTTCCTATCCGCCTATTCTGAGAAGTAAGATCGCCCTGAGGACACGGTGGAGCATACGGTGAAGGTCTGCCCGGCTTGGGTGGAGCACCGCCGTGTCCTCGTGGAGGCGACCGGCGGCGGCGATCTCTCGCGTCCGGCCCTGGTTCAGGCCATGGTACGGAGCGAGAGTGCATGGTTAGCTGTCACCTCCTTCTGGGAAGCAGTAATGCTCGCAAAGAGGGAGGCGGCGCACGTGAGGGAGAGGCAGTATATGCGCCCTCACGTCCGTAGTCGCCGCGGGAGACGCCCTGGGCGTCGGGAATCCCAGGCTGATTCCCGGCCACCGTAGGCGCGGGCTTGCGGACGGCGAGTAATGGGTAGCTCGCTGTCCGGTAAGGACCAAGCCCGGGTCGACGGCGCGTTGTGTTCCACGTGCGCCTCAAAGAGATGTTAGCACCAACTGGTGGGGTCTGCAAGGGCCGCTGCCTGCCAAGGGTGCGGGTTGTTCGAAAGAGATACCGCGGCCCCTGGCACACAGGCAACTGAGGGAACACGGGTGGGTTTTAGTCAGTAAAAGTCTGACACGTCCTCCCGCTACACCCAGAGCGGGAGAAGTTATTTGATGACTTCCCAGACAAAAAAAAAGAGTCTACACAGTCTATCAATAGGGTTGTAAATTATGTGTTTGAATATCCAATAATTTTGGTTTGATGTTTCTCCAATCTGTAAGTCCTCTAACCTGCAGTCTACACTCTGCCCACAATTAGTGTGTAGTGTCACGGCTCTAGTGGGTAGTGATCTAGTGTTTATATATTCAGGCCTGTCTGCGGTCTAGATGTTGCGACGAAATTGGGACCAAATTTGCTTCTAATTAGTTCCTTTGCGTTTTATATGGACGTTCAGAATTGAAGTATTGCTATAAATCTAGGTTTTTAAGACATTGTTACATGAAGTGGGTTCGTAGTTGAGTATTTATATATTGTTTACTTTATTGTACACGAAAAAAAATATAACTGGCGGCCTTTTATCTACGCGAGTAACAGCTAAACGACACCCTAATGGCGTAAAACACTTTCGCGATGCGAAAGATTTAGAAGAAAATTGCGAATCTATTGCATCATATGTATGAAAAGTTCGTCTTCTCATCAATGTTAATACCGCAATGAATGTTGTTGAACTGTCATAATGAAAAGCTTTCCCGCTGTAAATGTCTTACGCAATTACACCGCTGGTTATTCAAGGTTATAATATGCTTGCCGCGGACAATCCGTGGATGGGTAGGTAAACATCCAATTCACGATCCAAATCCGCACTACTATCTTAAAAAATGTTTTTCTTGGATTTACAAATCGTCATAAAAATGTAGAAAAAAGTATGCAGGCGGACGCTAGGGTAAGACGAGATTAATTAATAACTATGACACGCAGAAAGAAAATGGAGGAAAAATAATAATTCCATTGTAACTAACTACAATTAAATTTAACTATCTCGGAGATTTTCTTCGATGTGTTGGTTGTAATGGCAATTAATCGTTTATAATAATAGAATACGTGAAATCTGAATCCCTACATAGTTTTTTATTTGCAAAGTAAAAGATCCCTAGGATGTACTGTATGTGTTACTATTCAATTTACTGAACACTACAGTAACATCAAACAACATGAAGCAACGAAGATTATCGTTCAACTCCACAGCCATTAACTAGCTCATTTAACGTCGATACCTTATCTAGACCTAACAAGGTTTGTCGTAATTTCATTAGACGTCGATATAATCGCACTTAGACTATCATACTGACTGAGACTGTAGTCTATCATATAGATAGATGTTTGTAAAGTAATAATATATTAATAAGATGATTAATTATTTTCAGAGGTCTATGGCCTTGTTGTTCTAGGGGCGTAAGTGCCACTGTTGGGCGTGACTAGCTAATTAACAATTATATGTCGATAAGATAGGATAATGATTAAATGAAACGCGAAAAAAGCAATAAGAGGAGTGAACGAACAAACGTCAACGTCATTACCATTCACTTTACATTTAATTGTGTATTGTATTGCATTACGTTATGTATAAATTATACGTATATTTTACCTAATATTCGTAAGAGAACCTTAAAATAACAACACAAGTTATCCTTCCTGAATGCTCTGGGGAAGCATCAAAGTGTTTAGTTCGAGACTGAAATAACATTTAGACTAAGTAAAGTGGCGCCACATTTCACAGACTTTGTCGCAATCCTATGTGCAGACATACGAGACAAAACGAGCCATTAAAATTTATCTCAGATAGGGTTGTCACACGTCTAAGAATAACCGAGTAAATAAATATGCTCGGTTATTCTTAGACGTGTGACAACGTGGTTTCCTTTTGTAAGGCTAAAAATAAATGGTCTGTCTATGTTACAGGGCCTTTTCCGTGTATTTATATTTTAAAGACATGAATGATCCTTTTCCCTCCTTCCTTCCATAATAGTTACTACAATAATTGCAGCTTTGTTTCATTTATAAGTAGAAAAATAAATAACTTCAGTTATATTGTGTGTTATGTTGTCTCTTTAGCTTTAGCTTCTTAGCAGTTTATTCAAATGCAAGCAGTGTCCCCGGTGGGAATTCTCATCGGGAAAAATGTCAACTTTCCATACTTGAGCTTTCATCTCCTATTTAATCCCTTTATGGGTTGAATTTTCTCAAGTCCCTCGTTAGTGCTCACCTTCAATATTAAAGGAACTCTTGTGCTAAATTTTTGGGTTATTGACACAGTAGTTAAGGCAGTGCGTTGCCTGTCATTGAATGAATTTAAGATCTCTATTAAGTAGATTCCATATGGCTGTATCATCCCTGTTCTCACATTAGTTTGCTTTCGTGGTTGGGCTCAGGCTCAAAATAATTATACTAAATGGACAGAGAACGCTGAAATTTCAGTAGATAGGAATCCGAAATAAACATCGTTTTCAAAGTGTACAAGACAAAAATGGCCACAAAATTGTCGTAGACAAATATGTCCCAACAGGCCGATGTTTCCTGAGATCCCTGGTCCGTTTAGTTTTTTTTTTTTGAGTCGGAAATCATCAAATAACTTCTCCCGCTCTGGCGGAGCAGGAGAGCGTGTCAGAATTTAACTAACTAAAATCCACTCGTGTTCCCTCAGTTGCCTGCGTGCCAGGGGCCGTGGTATCTTTCAATCAACCCACACCCCTGTCAGGCATCGGCCCTTGCGGGCCCCATCAGTTGATGTTGACATCTCTTTGAGGTGCGCGTGGAATTTCAACGCGCCGTCGACCCGGGCTTGGTCCTTACCAGACAGCGAGCTACCCATTACTCGCCGTCCGCAAGCCCGCGCCTACGGTGGCCGGGAATCAGCCTGGGATCCCTGGTCCGTCAACCCTAATCCAGGTAAAGATGGGCAGCAATGAATTTAGGTAATTAGCTCCCCAGAGGCTGGCGACGGGCGACCCTTTACAAATGCGCTGAAAAAATAGCGAAACTGAAGGATTCCTGTGTTATCAGTTTGTGTGAGATAACACAGGAAATACTATAATATTTACTTCTATTATATTTTTTGGTAAATATTAATACATAACTACAGAATTGATTTTTGCCCTTCCCAAGATGTTATGTCATTTGATTTTAAAATCAATGCAATTACGATAGCCATGTTGATTAATAATAATTTAAGTTCACGATAGTCATAGGACTATCGTGTAAAGTGTACTAAAACAAGGCATCTATCCGAATTGAATTTCAAAGTCCTGGATCTTTGTTAACGTTCAAACTTTTAATTGCATTTAAAATCTAAGTATAAAACTAATTAACGGCGTATGGAACTCCTTCCACGTGTACGTAAAGTAACGGAAATTAACACGTTGACTTTGATATTTGTTTGACTATTCAAACGTTTTCATACGAGTTTCCTTTACGTTGAACAAAATCAAACATAAGTTGAATTCTGCTGAATTCGGTTTTAGTTAAAACTTGTCACTGATGTTGCTCCTTCATGTTACGCAGTGACAGTTCTGTGTTTGTCACTCTGATAGTGACGAATACATACCAAACTTTACTTATAAAATATTTTGAGAAAAACAACATCCTGTCCTTCTCAGATCACCTATAATCACAACATCTTTTCCATTTAATATATTCTTAGATACTCTTACGCAAATCACAGTTGATTCTTAAGGTTTTTGTATTGTCTTTACACTTCCCATGTGCCGATAAAAGCGTCCGAGTCAAAGCTACGCCGTAGCGTCGTAGCTCGTAGCACGTAGCTACTAAATTGTTTATTTGAATCTCGAGCACATCCAGAGAGCGATATTGTTTGTTTGTTATATCTAGGTGACTTGTCTGTTTTGACATACAGTTAATGTGTTTTTTTAGTATTTCGATCAAGAAGCTACAGCTGATTTAAAAACGATTAAGATTTCGATTGGTGATCATAAAATTGTTGTGATCAATTTAGTTACATGTTATTTGGCTTTGTTGTTTGCTCACCCAATTTTTAACTGGTTTTGTTTTTCTCATAGCTTCTTCAAATAATTATTATCTTTAAATTAACATACTAAGGACATTTTAATATTCTGATTAATTTGATCAGATTAATAAATATGGTAGTTTGGCATATTTTATATACAAGAGCTCTCAAACCGGAATTTTTATCCTTCAGATAAAGATATCACACTATTGTAAAATTAGCCCTCAGAAGAAAAGCATATAAAATCACACTAAAATAAAACACCCTTTTAAAGTTAAATGACATGGCATTTTCACTCCCTCCACTAGATTGAGATAGATCCCTGCTGTGAGTGACAGTTAGATAGGCTTGTTGAATTCTAATCTCGCCCAGACAGTGCCCGCCGGAAACAAACCAGGCTGCGCAATATTGTCCGGACGGCTGCAATAAAGCATCGTATTGAAAGATATAAAGATTTGTATTGGATGGAGCTTAGAAAAGGGCGCCCGTAAAATTGGCTGCAATGTTCAAATGATATAAAATAATGTGTTAAATAAGGAAAATGTATGTTGGAAATAATTAAAGTGAAACTTTTATTACATCGTCTCAAACTTTTTCGTCTGTGTGTTGCATGTCGCGTGACGTGTCGCGTGACGGTCGGCCGCGGAGTAGGGATAAAGTGAAAGGCGCTCGTCAGAGCAGCCGAGGCCAATATGGCGGCGCCTATAGTTCGCATCAGCTGACCGTGTAGTTTTTAGTTAAATGTCTATAATGTGAAAAAAAGTTTCACTTTTACGGTGGTTTTGCCTTATGGATGTATTGACTATCCAGTTTTAAAAATCTTATTATTAGAAAAGGCTTCAAGAGCATCAGAAGCCCTAAAGTCTGGCAAACCAGTCTTACCAAAGGATATTGTATTTTCCAGTAACTGCGTTGTGGAGGTCAGCATAGGTAGGCGCTCCATGTATAATACTGGTATTCAGCTGAATCCGGTTAGACTGGAAGCCGACCCCAATGTTGTTGGGAAAAGGCTGGGCAACTGATGATGAAGCAGTTCTAAAAGTTTTCGCATATTGCAGTGTTATACTCGTGATAAATTCGAAATAAAATGTCCGATACGAATCAATTGAAAAGTATTTTACTGCTACATAAATACCAGTGATGATAAAACAATTTATTAACCGACTTCAAAAAGGAGGAGGTTATCAATTCGTCGGAACCTTTTTTTTTTTTTTTTTTTTTTTTTTTTTTTTTTTTTTTTTTTTTTTTATGTATGTTCCCCGATTACTCGAAGATGGCTGGACCGATTTGGATTTAGTTTTTTTTGTTTGAAAGGGTATACTTCCCAGGTGGTCCCATGATCATCAAGTCAGGATCTGATGATGGGATCCTGGAGAAATAGAGAGAACTCTTCAAATTTTATAGGCACACAAAGCGATTTAGGTATTTTTGGAAGAGTACTTTCTCGTAGTGGTCTCATTTCAATTTGGTGAAGATCTGATGAAGAACTTTGGAGATAGGCAACGGAACTCCTCAATAAATGATAGCAAATGGACTGGGATTGCTGAAATCTCATGTCTGTCTATTGCTTACACCACTTCATAACATAACATCACGCCGGTATGCTGTGAAGGGGTAAGCACATGTGAACCACTAAAAAGTGAAAAATAAAAACTTTTTCCAAAAAAAAACAACCGACTTCCAAAAAAACACTACAAAGTTAAAAATAACTTTAATTTCGGAAGGCGGTGACAAAAAATTCAAATACAGCTCCAAAGACACCGACTTCCGAAATTAAAGTTATTTTTCACTTTGTAGTGTTTTTTTGGAAGTCGGTTGTTTTTTTTTTGGAAAAAGTTTTTTTGAATAAGAATTAATACTACGATACGAATGTAACCAACTTGTGTTTCTACTGGCGATCGAATTAAATTAAAAAAAAAAAAAAACAAAAGCTGCTATTGTGACTTAACTATGATAGTTAGTTAAAGCTCCTCCCAAACTTTTTTTTAGGTAATAATGAGTACTTTAATCATGTAGAAGTTTTCTTTTATGTATCACCAATAGTTTTCGCAGCGCACGCCAAATAATGACGGTTACATTATTGCAATTTTCTTAACAATCCAAATTTTACTTTAAATAAATTATAGCCTGTTACTTCCTGATAATTTAGTTTTCTATTGATGACAAAATGGTTAAAATCGGTTCAGTCGTTTCGGAGCCTATTCGGAGCAAACAAACAAATATTTCTTCTTTATAATATTAGTTTATAAAAGGATATAAATTACGTAAAGAAGCTGACGGCTTTGAATGGCGATCCGTGACAGAAGTTGAACACTCAACATACTATCGGTGCCCCGAATTTTATAAGCACTGCCGTCTCTAGACGCTGCCGGCACCGCGACTTCGTGCCCTGTGGTGTGAGCACATCGTAAGTACCCATTTACCCTGCCCCCGCACCCGCTTGTCACTCAGAACATCTTTTAAAAGACAAACGCTGAGAACGCCGCGACCGCTCGGCAATATATCTACACATTTAGGTACTTCCTTAGCCCAGCGTCAATTTCCTACCGAACAAAAGCACGTTACTCTAAACTAAACACGTATTTCTTCGTTTGTTAACTGGCTTCAAAAAGGTTGCTTGTGTATTTTTGTTGGTAGTTCGAGTGAAAGTATCTGAGGGTGTTAGCCTGAATGTAAGTGAAACTGTACAGTCTGTTGGATGACGTCTCAATGAGACTGTTGCAAATATGCTCGAGGAAGGAGATTTTTTCTTTATAACAAACTCGAAGTAGTTCTTGTAAGAGGCTCGGAAAACGTTTGTCTTCATCTTCATAAATAATTTTGAGTAACTTTTATAAAAACTGACTTACAACTTTTTCATAATATTAAAGTTTTGTAACCAATAATAATATTAACATTTCTGACACCGGAAGAAGAGTGAAAAACACTACCTTTCCACTGGTCAAGAACCTTACTACCTAATATCACTAAGTACCTCTTAGTGATATTAGGTAGTAAGGTTCTTAGTATAAACGTATTTAGTGATATTTCATTTATTTAGGCTTATGGATGGATATCAGTATTTTCTCATATTGTTTGTTTAATTTAAATAGAAGAATTAATTGTTTCTTTTTTTTACAAAAAATACATTTCGATATTGTCGGATTCGATTCGATGTTGTATAGATCTCTTTTTATCCACTCTCCTATCGCAGGCATGCTGGAAGAGTTTTTTTTATAAAATATAAGCATCACCTTAGTACACTCACACATTTTCGTCACGGAGTGCAATCAAGATTGGCTATGTAACGGGTACCTTGGATTGGCACAAACATTACAAGAATAGCCCACGTCGTGATAAAAATCGTTTTGACTGACTACCCAGGTCTTCATTTAAGTACCTACCGCGATTTGTGGCACTGTTTAAATGGCTACTTGACCAAATAATTGCGGCCAACTCTTGTATCAAACGGGGAACGTTGGTGAACAATGCCCTTATCTCATAGTAACCAATTAAGCTTGACAGACGGATTGCTGGTCGTAGTTCGTAGCTATCTACTTTACTCAAAGTCCTAAATTCACTGACAAAGATGCTGTATCCCATTCTTCTGTTACGATAATCACAGTAACGAAAAGATCACTTATTCTCCGCCCATGACTTCATGTATGTTCGCGTGTGTTGGATCATTCGGTTCCCTACAAAATGGTTGAGCTGGATGGTGCTGATCCACGCGTCAAGTTCGTGAACGGGCGCCGTCGGTTGAGACTGGTCATCTCCTAACTTCCATGGCTTATTTTAAATCTTATATTTAGAATTGTTTTTTTTTTTTTACATGTTTCTCACATATAGAAGCAACAAGAATATTGTTCCCAAGATTTTGTAATACTTAACATGATTAAAAAGAGTGTCCATGGAGTTTCTTGCCCGTTCTTCTCCATAGAGATCTACGTTTTGGAATGGGCAACTAGCTTCAACTTTCCAACTGGTCGACTTTTTGACAATTCAAAAGTACCTTTAAATGGTCTAAATGAAATAAATGCTTTGAGTTTGAGTTTGAGTTTTGAGTTTGTAACGGTTCTTAAATTGAGTAGCGTTTTTACACCGACTTCTTGGTGATAGTTATATAACTGATTTTCAGGTTAAACTATCCATGAATAGCAACGGATTGGCTATTTATATTACCAACTTAGGACATTAAAAGAGATGGAAATATACGTATTTCAATGCCCAAGTAGAACGAACCTTTTTTGAGAATTTTCACAAATATTCAATCATTCTGGCGGCAGTTAATAAAATACTTTTTTTTAGTCTGTGCTTATACGTGACCGGAAAAGAGAAGTCGCTTAATGGATTGTTTGGTATATCAGAAGCCCGATGACGGCTGCCGTGGGTTGGAGTCATTATATTTGATTTTACCTCTTTGAATATCTTGGGTTTGACATCTGTTAAAATGCTGAGTCTTTCCCTATCTGTTTTTCTTATGTATTTTCCGATATTAATTAGTGAGAATTAATTAGAGAAATGTCGGCGCTCTACAGTTCTCTCTATCATTAATAAGAAAAGACAGACATACATTATGTACAATTACAAAATATATCAGACGACCCTACTCATGATGCTCAATTTCGTGTGGCAGGCATATATGTAGGCAGCAATTCAAAGTTATAAAATGATATAGCAATATTTTAACTCCTTATTTCCTCGTGTTCCATTTCAGTTCCATTTTAGTGAGAATGCCCCAATCGTCCAAACAACGGATTTAAATTTTAAAATGATCCGCTGCTGACCCAAATTATGGACCCAGATTGAAGATGTTCATAAAAATCCGCTTTGCAAAGAATTCTTCTTTTAAAACTGAAGCGGGGATAATCCACGCAATTTTATTTCCAGCCTGTGTCGCGACACCTTTGTAAAAGTAGTAATGGCCGATTTTGATTTTTTAGATTAAAGATTTGACGAACACGAAACGAAATTTTTAAGCTTGTTATAAATTTTATATTAAAGCACTATTTTCATTTTGCTGGACGGTACAATAATGAGGATCGCATTAAACGACAATGTTACAGTAGTGACGGCAATATCTGTGGGCAATTTGGCGTCATTTTAACGTCATGGCTGAACTTCGGAAAATGGTCTTGGAAAGGAACCTTCATAAATATTGTTATGATCATATTAAGTTTGACATTTTAAATTGGTAGTCAATTTGATAAACAATACATTTTCCCGACTTTACCTACTTACTAAGAATACACTGATTTTGATACCCAACATATTGTAAAAGGTTTTACATGACGAAGATATAACCCTACCTTTCGTGTTTGTTAAGATTGATATAGGTATTATGCTAAGAGATGAACCATTAATTCACATACTATGTATGGTACCAACAGGTACAACAAAAGCCAATGTGGTGTAGTGTTTGGGACTTGCAAACATCTATTGTTTCATTGTATCCTTTGAGAAACTGTTTGGTTTGGTTTGACAGGTGGATTGTCAGGAACACAAGTTAGGAAAAGATAAATATATATGTATTTATTTGCTTATACATGTGAACACATACATGAATAAATGCATGCAGGATTTCATACCACCAAATAAAGTATTATACATCTTTGTACATATAGTTACAAGCCGTGTGGGATATTTTATCCATACTGTCATGTCCTACTTTACCCCTTTAGGGAATGAACTTTCAAAAATCTTTCCGTGATTGCTCACTTTCGGCATATTTTCAATTCAATTCACTTATTTATTTCAAAGAAATGTTTAATATAACACTTGTAACACTTGTTCTGTAAATACATCAATTCTACAGCCGTAAATCGCATTTAGATCAACGTACTACGTAAAACAGAGCTACAATTTGCAAAAAAAAAGAAAAGAAAATTCGATTTTTACCTAGTAATTATTAAACTGAACTGACATAATCTAAAGCTTTTTATCCGTTAGTTTGTGATGCTACCAAACGTAAGAGGGCACAGATTCAAGCTACATTTAAAGATTCTGGCACAGATTCAAGCTACATTTGTATATATAACATTACTACCGGCCCGTCCCGACTTTGCGCGATGTTACTCAGGAATAATGTAGCACCCTAATGTTGAAAGAATTTTTGAAATCGGTCTAGTAGTTTTTGAGTTTATTAGTTACAAACATACAAATCTTTCCTCTTTATAATATTGGTGTATATGTAGATAAGGCAACGCCATGCTGTAGACTTGTGAGGACAGTGACCTCTATTACCAACTAGCGTCTTTTAAGCGACTTTTTTTATTGTATCTAATGTTATACATACATATAAACATTTCGGAGTATTATATTTTCTAATGGTGTTGAATATCATATCAAAATCCGTTGCGTATTTTGAAGAACCACGCGGTCACGGAAAGATGATAAGTGAGTTTAATTTACGTAAGTTTTATTCGTAAAGAAGGCAGTCTCTCCATGTAAAACACAAGTATTCAGCTGCATTATGTTAAAGAGGAAGCCGACTTCAATATAGCTTAATATAACCCTGAGTGTTGGCCATGCTTTTCTCCCTGTGCATGAGTCATACATATCTTCCTCAGGACCTCATGAGAACAATAGTCACATAATCGTGAAATGTAAAACAGCAGATATTTGTAATCCCATCTCCCTGTCAACGATTCTGGCTAAAGTATTGGATAGTCTGATTAAAAGGCATTTAAGAAAGAACCTGAAAATCTCCCATTGTTATCCATATTGGATCATGTTATCTGACAAATAAATAAATAATAAAAATATAGTTGGAAAAGGGCTTGGCAGATTGATTGGTGAGTCTATCTTCTTCGTCGCACACTCTTGGCAGAGTGGTCGTGGTCGTCACATCAGGGGTGGTGGCAAGCTTCACAATCCGTCGCCATTCCTCCCGTACTGAGGCTTTTCTTGAACATTCGTGGAGTGGACCATTGAGTGCAGTTTTGACTTGGTCGGTCCACCGCACTGGAGACCTGCCGCGCGCTCTTGTACCTTCAACCTTTCCCTGTACTACAAGTCGTTCCACAGATGTGTCTTCTAGACCTGTGAGTCTATCTATCTATTGTTAACTTGTAAGACCACCCTTTGCTATGCAATCGGCTGGAATACTTTACTTTCGACATTGTGTAATGTAAACGAAAACAAAGCAGTCAATAAAAATTCTATGTGACCCTTTGAACCCAAACATATCACTTTATTTTTATTGAACAAAACTTTAGCGAGTTGGGATTCTCAATTCTTTAGTATCCATTGATTTATTTAGCCCGTTTATTTCCATTGTAGGCGATGATAGTGCGCAGCGCATGTTGATTCGGGGCCTGAGCCGTGAGGTATAATGTGCTACTTTATCCACACGTACGGTTTGATTCCATAGAAATAAACTCTGGCCCAAAGTAATTTTAGTAGACTAGTGGAATGTGCCGTAACAAGAATGAAAAAAGAAATGAAGTTCGCACTCCCAGACGTTTATGAACGTTATAGACCTATTAGCAATCGTTAATAGATGTAGGTGAGGAAATAGAGTCATCAGTATTCATTATGCCTAAGCCCTCGGGGATAACAGAGGTGATAATATGTTATAAAATGAAAACTTTTCAACATCGTGTGGAAACTGCTATAGATTTAATTATGTAGTAACTTTAATGTTTACTAACTTTCGCCCGCGGCTTCGCCCGCGTGGAGCTCGGAAACTATCCCACAGGAACGTATTACCGGGATAAAAAGTATCCTATACGTTAATCCAGGTTATAAACAATCTGTGTACCAAATTTCATCCAAATCCCTGCAGCCGTTTTTGCGTGATAGAGAGTTTAATGTGAAAGTTTGTATGTTTGCAAACTTTCATATTTATAATATTAGTTGGATGACTTTATTTTGATGTATTTTATCATCTGCATTGCCTTTTCCCAACTATCTCGAGGTTGGCTTCCAGTCTAACCGGATGCAGCTGAATACCAGTATTTTATAAGGAGCCACTGCATATCTGACATTCACAACCCAGTTACTGGGTATTACCCCTTGGTAAAACTGGTTATCAGATTATTAGGCTTCTCACTACCCGAGTCAAAGATGTACATGTGACAGCTAGGGCACGGAGGGACGTCGGCGTGTAATGGATTGTCACCTATGTACCAACCGGCCTCGACAAACGTTGCTTTACCTTAAAGATCGACCCGTGCTGCTGTTATTATTTAGCCACGAGCCCCTTTTTATGTAGGTATTTCTATTTCGACATTTCTATAACCACCTAGGGGCATGCATGGAATAGTGAAGCATAGATTCAAAAGTATTGAAGTGAGTATTCTCTGTATTGACTAGCCGTTAGATGAACTTTAGGTAGCAGTAGTTAGTCAGAGAGAGTTTATTGCTCCTACAGACAAAAGGGTCAGGCCTGGTTCCACCCGTTCTTGTTTCCATCTGTCAGTACACATCAGTTCTAACCCGAAAAAAAAATACCTACATACCGGTGTCAAACTAATCGAAATAAAATATAAACACCAAGAAAACTAAGGTTTTTTTTATCAATTCTTTATTTTGTCAACTGTGAACTAGACCTTCTGGGTAATTGCGTAATACAATAACAGTAGAAATGGCTTTGATTTTGACAATACAACAACAATAATTGCATTCTTTACGTTGTTCCGTTGACAAATTTTTCGAAAATATGAAGCAATGGATTAGCAATATCCCTGAAAATGAGTCATATTCTATGTGATAGGTAGTGTGTTACCCCAAATTAGGGTGCAGGTCTCATCAGTCTTCTGTACATGACTCGACAGGTCTTGGAAAACTAATCCTGTATAGAAATTGGCCACAAGACTTCCAAACTATCGTTGTATTCTATCTACACAAACTATGCGCTAAGTATCTGCATGTACCACGCGTTCTTCGGCGCGATTCTTCGCAACGGGCTTAATGAGTCGTGAGGGTCGATAGAGGAAGCTCGCAGTGCTAAAATAAATGATAAAATTTTGCAGATTCCTGTGATAAACGACCAGCGCGCAGTTTGATGTTACGATTTATGTGAAAAAAATATGGCTCCCCATATTTTTTTCTTGGTAGCTTTTCTCTAATGTGATTTGATTCAAGTTATAGAAAAGACAAAGACAGTTTTGAGTTGAAAATCAAAAAGGTTCTAGATTAAAATGGGAAAGAAAGTAAATAATACGATTCGCCATCATGAGTGTAAGTTAGTGAACGATAAGTACACCAGATGAACTAAAAAAAAAAAAAATGTTACAACAAGTCGTATGTATTTTTGTATTATTCATGGGGCGACCTATCTGAATTATATAACTCAGTAACTGGGTATTACGATACCTCTTTGTAAGACTGCATCTGACGACCCGTAACACAGTCGTTACGGCTTTCTAGCCTTTTACCAACTATGTCGGGGTCGGCTTCCAGTCTAATCGGATGCAGCTGAATACCAGTATTTTATATGAAACGACTGCCTATCTGCCCGGCACAACCCAGTTACTGGGTAACACGATACCCCTTGGTAAGACTGGTTGTCAGACTTTCGGGCTTCTGACGACCCGTAACGACTGTCAAAATTCCACGAATGACAGCCAGGAAAAACGTCTTAAAGTGCTTTCTGAAGCACGAAGATGTCTTGGTATATTAATATGGTCACCCATCCATGGAATAACCGCGGCAAGCGTAGCTTAACCTAATCGATCGACCCGTGCGGCTGTTATAACTAACTTTGCTTCAACGAATAGCACGTCCACTAAGTTTAAAGCGAAACCTTGCAATTTTTTCTTTATTGGTATGTACATTTCATTCTTATTTTTTCAATCTTTTTTACCTGTCTGCGGAATGGTTATATTTTAGTTAGTTATATTTTCCATTTTTATTTCCTCCATCCAATATGTTTAAGTAAATGAAATATTCCATTTGAAAGATTTTATTACTGTGCATCCATTAATCAAATCCTACTCTTGTGAAATGTGTTAATATGTATGCTACGGTAAGTGAGATTAATTGAAATACCTACTGATTAATAATTACCTACCTCATAATTTGGTAAATGTGAATATAAAATTGAAATTCAGCAATTTTCTCAGTTGTTGTTAATAATTCACTACTATCGTCGGTAAAAGTAATAAAATAAAATAAAGCTCGAAGTCCAGTAAGTATTTACATAAAATACCACAGTACTTACAAATATATACCTAAAAGAAACTTACTTGCAAAATCGTTTAATCTTTGGTTTTGCTTAATTAATTTCAAACAAGAACAGATAAAATAAAAACTGTACGATCATAGACTCCGTAATAACAACATTAAAAATTAAAATCTTTCTTTTATTTCCTTTTCAATAGTATTTATTGATAATACGTGGGACTCTCAGAAACTTTTGCAAAAATAAAAAATAAAGTTCCATAAAATAATAATATAATGTTCTATATTGTTGTTGTTGTTGTGTATTGTGTGTTCTGTATTGTGTTGTGTAATAATATATCTACTTATTTATGACATGTAGTCACTCACTACTCATAAGTGAAATGTATTTATGTGTAGGTACATATACAATGCCTGAAATAAAAATGATTTGATTTGATTTTTTATTTTGATTTTGATTAATCACCGATGAATGTGATTAATACCACTTTTACAACCACTTTCGGTAATTATTAATAATGATAGAAAATTATTAATAATTTTCAATTCATCACACTTACATGTACAGACCCCAGCAGGTCAAGCTATCCCAAACTGTCAAATTTTCCCAATTGAACATGAACCTTATTATATTGTAATAAAGTTGAAAATCTATCAAAGAAATTTGACAGATGTGCTAGCGTCTGTACATAATTAAAATGTTTGTTACTTCTTCTACAAACCTACCTACAAAACTAACCTACTTCTATAAAATTTCTACAAAACTAACCTACTTCTACAAATTGACCGATTACGATGAAACTTAATAGGTACATAGCTAGTACCTATAACAGTTACATTTAATCCCGATATTTCTGCCAGGGGTGCGGGTTGTTCGAAAGAGATACCGTCGCCCCTGGCACACAGGCAACTGAGGGAACACGGGTGGGTTTTAGTCAGTAAAAGTCTGACACGCCCTCCTGCTCCACCCAGAGCGGGAGAAGTTATTTGATGATTTCCCATCCTCAAAAAAAAAAAAAAAAAACCGATATTTCCACGGGATCGAAACCTACGCGGGTGAAACCGCGGAGCGCAGCTAGTCTTCTTTTTATATAAAAATGAATCCCTATTTCCCTTGGTCACGGCATCACACGTGAACGCCTGTACCAATTTTGCTAATTCTTTTTTGTTGTATTTGTTATTGTCAGGAGAAAGTTCTTATGAAAGAAAAAAATCAGAAAGTTGCGAATTCAATATTTATAGTTAAGACAGGACAACGTCTGGCGGGTCAGCTAGTGTCCAATAAATATAGTTACTTGAAAAGGCTTCATTGTAACGTCCAAAACATACGGCGGCGATCATATCCACAATTTCAGCGAATTTACTAGGGATCCGCAAAACGTTTATTGACTGAACAAAATGAAAAAAGAATGAAAACAATCGGAATTGAATAAATAACGCTAGGGCCGGATTTTATTTACATTTGCGAACCGGAATTTAGAATCAACGTTTTGGTAAAGGGTTTCAAATTGGATATTGTGTTGGATTTCGTGTTGGAGGACTAACATTGACTGAGCAAAACAAACATGGCTGTCATGCAACTTCGTTTGTTCAAATTGTTGGTTGAACAAAACACAGGATATTGTTTTCTGTTAAAACATCCTAAAATACTGGCAACAACAGGAAAACCAATGTTACCAACGCATTTCGTATTGTCACATTAAAAATTAAAAAAAAAATTAAAAAAAAAAAAATTGTTTATTGCGTAACTATATTTAAGTAACACGTTAGTGATTGGAGCCTCCTTTTAAGCAAACAATGCCTGTATTAGGAGACTCCTATCTTTCAAGAGGATCAACATAAGACTTTCGGTACATACATTTTCGATATATGCGTTAACCTGTCATCAAGAGCAGTGATGGCCGAGTGGTAACGGCCCCGACTTCCGACTTGTAGGTCGTATCGACCTCAAACCAGCCCTCGCCGCTGAGCCTGTAGCCTTAATTTCGTCCCTAATTATTAATTATACCAATACTTGAAAATCGAACTGACAACTACAGGTTCGCAAAGGAATCGTCCAACCGCTTAGTGGTTTTACTTTGTCGAAAGTTAGGAAAATAGCTGTTCTTTTAGGTACTCTTGTCATGATTGACTGCTTAGCTTTCGAAAGTATACCGGGATGTTAATTATACCTGTAACTATCTGTTTTTTTACCCATTAACCCAGTGAAGTAATGGAATAATTCGACTGTTGTCGTACACTGGTATTTGTGTTCGTTCTCATCTAGTCTCAGTTCCTACGTAAATGTATGGGAAGATTCTTTGCGATTTCCGATTTATGTAATGCTCAAACCTCTGTAGTCCCATAGCGTTTTTTGACCCCTATAAGATTTTTTTTTTGTTTGTTAATTTTGCACATTTGCCTACCTTTTTGTTACCTACCCTTATTGCTGTTTCCAACTTGAATATGTTGTGACATCCATCACTGCTGCTTAGGTGCATAATGAAAAAGCGTGATGATAATCATTTATAACTTTAAATGTCACTCCCCGCCATTTTCTAACCTTTTGGACCATCTTTTTTATAATTTGCGGTAAACTATAGAAGAATGCGAATAGATCGCAATACTGCTCATCCCCCATGCCAAAATGCGTGATAATTTATACCCTACGGCCTGCGTAGACATATGGGAAATACCTATGTAGAATTTGAACAAAATATATTCAGTAGTTTTTGCGTGATTCTGGAACAAACATTCAGACAAACAGACAAATATTATAAAAATATATTTTCGGAATTAGAATCGTTCCCAGACCTCGTAAAAATTACTATAACTTTTTTTTAGATTTTATTATATGTCTAGATGTATATATATAGATAGATAGCAATAAGGATCCATGGAACTATCGTTCCATATTCACTCGTAAAGGTGCTGTACATGTGTAGCTGAGATACATTTATGTATTCATTAGGACTACACTCGCAACCATCATCGTGGAGTATATTAAAGAGGGCAGTTTGCGGATGGAACGATTAGAAGCATATTTTCCTACCGATGTATTAAATAAACGACTGGAATCCTTCATGTGGTTACTGGAAAAAAGGCAGCCACCTAAACATCCTACAATATAATATCTCGAAATAAGCTACCTCAAGGGAGACTTGATAAAAAAAATACCAAGTGTATTGCATTCTAAAATGTAAACCATTATTTCAGTCACTAAGAATACAATTACTTATTCACTCATAAGAGGAAAAACATTATAATGATTAAGATAAGCGACGGTTTCGCTGGTTATAAACTAAAATTAAGCTATAGGTACTTAAAATAAAAAGCTTATGAAAAAAATAAATCTAAAGTCGTCTTTAGTTTTTGTAATTTAGTTTTTTTTTCACCGACTTCTGAAATTAAAATTATTTTTCACTTTGTATTGTATTCAATTTTTTTTTTAATTTAAAGTTTTTAGCTGTGGTGCCTACCCCACACCAATTCCTAAACCTTCACTCGTTAAGAACATAACAGTGACAAGAAGGTATTATATCATAATCAACATAGGTACACTAAGTTGAAAAATACGTATTATAGGAGGTAACCCAAAAACCGGAACTTTAACTTTATAAGGGACCATTTTATAAGTAGTTTCAACCATAAAAAGAATTTCTTAAATCATTTTATAAATAACGGAGTACTGAGTGAACAACCATTAGAAAAAATGACAACCGAATTAAGGTTCTCCTTTTGCTGAAGTCGGTTAAAAACAGTAAAAACTTTCATAATTATTTTCTTTTCAATTTTCTTATACGTAATTATAAATAATAATTAGTTGTTCCTAATTCAGTGTTATATTGCTATAAACCTCAGGCAAAACACTGAGCCTTTACAAACCCAACCAACATACCTACCCTATTACGCGCTGAGAGTTAAAATTTTTGAATTAAAAACAGCGCGGACTGTGCCCACCCTTTGTTCGCAAATGCTCGGCTATGTATAATTTACGACCGGTCTTAACTAGGGCACCTACTATAGGAAGCTTAACTTACAATCGAGCATAGTCACGCTTACTTTGCTTTTACAAGGTTCCGACCTGAAAATGAAAACAGAACCTCTACATGGACAATCTTTTGGATAATTGAAAATCCAGCATTATTAATTTATGCCCACGACCACGCCCCGAAACGTACCTATTACTATGTTCAAAATATATTTTTAAGAGGAATAATTTCATAACACATTGTTTACATATTACTCTATTGGTTTATTAGTAAAGATCTCATTCGGCATGTTGTTTTCCGACATCTTGACTGCTGAAATAATGAAGTTGTTTTCATTATTTCAGCTAATTTACACGAAACCGTAATTAATTATACACTTAAACATTCCTCATGAATCAGTTCGTCCATTGGTAATAAGTGATAATCGTATGAAATCCGTTCAGTAGTTTTTGAGTTTATCGAGTTCAGACAGACAGACTGACGCGGCGAGGAGACTTCCTTTTTTAATATGTAGTATTGACGCGCAATAAACTACTGTATGGGAATTTCTCACTTAGTTAGGGTGATCTGGCTATGCGTGGACAAGATCTTTATTAATAAAATTCTTGCATTTTATAAACTACTTATCTATAAGAAAGCAAATATTATAATAAAGTTGTAGCAAGATGCAGGAATATGCTTCATCTAGCATGTGAAAAATTGAAACCTTGCCGGGTAAAATCTTTGTATAATGCATATTTTTTTAGCGTGAGGTGCAGATTCAGTGTCCGAGGGTAAGCCCGGGTCATCATGAGGAGTGATCTCCGAGTCCATTATAAGAAAAACAAACGTTTGAAGCAGCGAGTAAACACAATAACATCAATAGTTTTTTCATTGTCAGATGTGACATCCCTAACGTCAAGTGAAATGACTCAAGATGTCATTTCACTTGACGTTATGGATGTGCGACATGTATCGATCCTCAAGTGGGTCGGTATAATGGGATTTGATTGATTTCACATCGATTCAACAACATACGATACGAGATACTACAGGTAGTGAGGATCGTATCAAAAATCGTATTACTGTAAAATTGTAGTGGTCAGATCTATGTGCACGTGTTTAGTTAAATGAGAAAAATTAAAATCTCAAGAAAAATACTATTAAGGAGGGTCGTTATTTAACACTAGTGACATTGGCAGAATTGTTCGGGCAAAGCCGGGACTCTATTTGCCATAGTAAGAAATTGAATTTAATTAAAAGCAAACCTTATTAAAAATTATTAGTCAAAAGCGATTTTATGTCGATACTTGGATCTAAATAATCCATTGCGAAGCAGAATATCGATACAAAGCAACCAGATCGAGCATCTTTAAGCGATACAGTAGGAGTTGCCAGTAAAAAATGTGTTAAAATACTAATAACGTTTTTGATTGTTTCATTTTGAAACAATGTAAATTAGTATAATCTTCGCATATAGTATTGATCGGTACTCGTTTTGCAGACTAACACTTTTTTTTGGTTACCGTAATTGATTATCTAATCGATTACAGACTGAAATTGATATTTTATTTTCGTTCTGGTAACACTGCGTCAAAAAAATGGCTATGCTTTTTAACGGGTGGATACAGTTTGACTTTTTGTAAGTTTATCTGGCTAATAAGTGACGTGCAAAAATATTTAATTAATTAATAATATTTTTTAGTAATAATCACTTTTACCGGGCATCTTGTCCACGCTTAGCCGAAACTGGTGATTTCCTTTCAATCCGGTTACCATCACAAAAATAACTATTTTTGTACGAAAACTGGATGAGTTAACAAGCATGGTACCACCCGAAACCTGTAACATACATTTCATGTTACGAGTGAAAAATGGCGCCACAGGCAATCATCGCCGTAGGTGCTATGTATATAAATAATAGCCTTTGTTACGCAGACAATGGTTAGCATCGCCTTACATTACGTGTGGTGGTGTAAATGTAGCTAGATGCTTGAGTTTAAATAGTCCATGTCTGTGTAAGCGTTTATATTTTTTGGAGTATTAATTATGTACAGTCACGGACTTTAATTGATGAGCCACTTGCCACAGTTCCTATTTTAGCCGTGTAATGCAAATCGGTTTTAGACGGTTATACTCGTAAATAGTCCAGAGTGACGACCCAAAGTGAACCAATTGCATGGCTAGCAACCGTAACCTAGCGACAATTGTTTTAGCGTAGTGATAGTAACGTTAGCGTATGGAGAAATTATGATTAGTCATTTCGACATCGGAAAAACTCGTTCCCACGATTTTATCCTAACGCGTAGCGTCCAAGATACTGTTCATGACAATTATGATAACTGTTGCACATAAATAGCTACGGCTACGATTCACCAAAATTCGAAATTATCGTCTCTGACATTTCAACTGTCACTGTCTTCGGATAGGTTTTCAGAAATAACGAGTATTTAATGAGCTCTAATTTAAAGGAGGTCAGTATCAAATAGGTTGGATAAACTTTTGCAACAGTGTATTGATTTATCATTGACAATTTATTAGTCAACCTCTATGGATAAGACTATTTCCGGTTATAAGTGATTTGTCATCTTGTTTACGAGCATTCGGTCTAAGTTCGTGTTTAATCGTGTAATCTCGTGAATATATAAAACTGCAAAATTGGAAAGTTTAAAAGTGGCTCATCAATTAAAGTCCAGGACTGTACCTATGTGTCAAAAAAAGTAAGTTCAAAAAGTTAAACCTACCTACTGAAATGCTCTAAATTTAAAAAGAAAGTATTTCTCATTTGAAAACCGTGGTCGTATGACACTTTAGCTTTTAGTTTTTTAACGTATTTTTAATTCATATTATTTTGGATTTCGCTAACTGTTGTTTTTAGACTATTGCATGAAAGGGCTATAACACGACCAGTTGACGTATAGCGCCAATTTGCATTACAGATAATATCCTTGACCGTACCTATGAAGTTATGTTCTGCTAGTAATTGAGGCCAGTGGTCGCTAAATCTGTTATAAAATCACTGCATCTTTTATTCATCATTTCGAATTGACATAGACAAACAATGTAATAAAATACAGTAAGTAGTATTAAAAAAAACGAATGAATGAAATAAAGCATTCTGTTTCTGAATGAATAGAATAAGCAGTACTGTTTTACTCAATTGTTTAATTATGCCGTATCTCGTATGTATTTTACTGTGTGTACATAAATAATATCTTGCTGACCATGGTTTTGTTATTGTTAATTGTATTAAGTTTTTAATAATTTTAGTCCAGAGGTCCTAGTTTAACTTTTGTTATAAGTTACTTATAGCTATATTTGCATAATGCAGAATTACATATGTAAGCTGGCATGCCCTTTATGCCTAGAGGCTTTTATTTAGATTGGAAGTTCTGTTTACGTTTTATTTTAATTTTCTATTATTTTTAGTTTTCAATTTTTGATGGTATATTGGCGTGTGCTAGCTGACATATGGCAAATTTTATGTTTTTTTTTGTGTTTCGTAATTTTTATTACGTATTATTGTATAGAAACAAGTTCTTCTAACTTAACAGACAGCTGTGCTGCTGGGGAGTTTGTTCCGCTACTTCTTCTTCCCAGCTAAAGCACTAGGAAGTGGTGAAGGGCGGGCGTTTTTGGGGGGACTGTCTTATGTAATTTTATTTTGACGTTCAAAAAGAGCTGACTCTCAGCCTAGTTTGAATAAATGACTTTTGATTTTGATTTGATTTTTTTGATTTTGAATAAAATTAAATAAATAATGTTAGGTGTGGCAAAAGAAGCAGATAGGTAAGTAGAATAAGTGCTGTGAAAATGCGTTCTTTGCAAGGCATGTGTGGTGTGACTGAGGAAGGATATGCTACGGCAACGGCGCGTCATTTTCTTTGTAATCAATCAGCTGCTTTAGAGAGTCGGCCATTTTATTTTCTTAAAACACTGTTAAAGTAGGGTTCTGGCTTTTATAACTTTATACGAGAGTAAGTTTATAGAACGCTTCAGTGGTAAAATGCGTTTATAAATAACACTTTTTGAAAACCAGACTCTAGCAACTGTTTAGATGTTCGATAACTTTTTATGAATAAGACCGTCAGTGTACATATATGATTTTCTAGCACAGTTATACGCTTCGTTAAAAAAATGCACACATTATTGCATTATTTAATAAACAATGCACACATTATTGCCAGGAAGAGCCGACCAGTCTCGGTTCACTTGTGTGCCCCCTTTGACACTTGAACCGTAAGTTACGGATAGTTAAGGCGTTTAGGTGAACTGGCTTAGCGTGCTTTCAGAGGCATGGAAGTGTGTCGTTTTGTTATGGATGTTCACTCATCCATGGACTAACTTCGGTAAGCCGTGCTTAACCTTAAAAATCGACCGTGCAGCTTATGGTGAGTTTTGATCTGGACTAAAAATAATATTTCCTTGAATTTGTAGGCTTAACGCATTTTCGTTACTACTTCTACACTACATCTATGCATCTTCTAACAGATAATCACATCTACGCAAACGTGACCCATATGTATTTCTACTTGTAATTGAATTCCGCCAATCGCCCAGAGACAGCGAAGAAAAGTCACATCTTTCTGTGTTTTCTCTGGACGTGACACTAGAACCTTTATTACTTGGTTACTCATATCTGAGTGCCTGGTACCTAGTAAATAAATTATGATGTTATAACCTCCTCGGACGAACTTTGAAACGCCAACATTCTCTCATATAACATTCCCGCAGCATTTGGACCGTGTACAGTTATAAATACGCCCAACAAACGCATACTAAGCAAAGTATTTCATAAAATATTCATAACATCAATATTCAAATCTTAGAAGAGTGTCAACTTTAGAACGTAAAAGAGAGGAGAGGATTTATTGTAGAAATAATTCTTTGGTAACAGAGGGATGTCAAGCAGTTTTCTTCAAGATGCGGTTACCTATCTTTCTGTTGAGAGAGTAATATTGTCTGTAGAACTAAAGCATGACTTTTGCACAGAGTTCTTCTTTTCCATAACAAAGTTACGTTCGTTATGGAAAGGAAGAACTTATGTGCAAAAAGATTACGCTAAGAAAGCATTTTCTAAAACACATCCTCTTAAGGGGTTTCATTTTCAAAAACCCTCAACCATTACAACATTAGTAGAGGTGAATGAATAAGAATGTCATTTTTGCCGATGGAAAGTCCCATCGGGCCTTACGACTCAGCCCATAAAAATACTGTCAAAATACGAAACCACACTTCGAAAGAATTAATAGGACATCTCTGTGAAGCGATACGTTTTCTTAGGAGCCACAACAAATTTAATCAACAGGAAAAGTAAGCGGAAACACAATTTCCCTTTCCCGTTCGGGTCAAGTGTGGTGTATATGCAAACAGGACGGCCTCCGGCTACCAGGTATTCAGAGAACGCAGGAAATTAGTCTTTGTTTCTTTATTATTCGCACCATGAAGGTCGTTATTAGGTCACTAGAGCACACCAGCTGGACTAGTTATAACAGTAATATTTCTTTGGAGTAAGGTCAAGAGCATGGAGGGATTATTCCACTCTACCCACCAAGTTGCTGGTGCGACAATCTTTAAGCTTCAAAATTTTGCTGCCTACTATGTCCCAATAATCAATTTCGAAGGGATCAAAGACAATGCTTGTATTCAATACTGGATAGCTCAATGATAGCTTCGTTGGGCTGGGCATGTATGATTTTTAGAAAGTTTCACAAATTTTGGTCAATTTTGGCTGCATGACATTTGGGTTTTATGAAAAACAAGATATTTATTTATTTATTTACCTATTTGTTGAGAAGGCACTTCAACGACTTATTCACTACGACAAACACAAACTGGAATCACAAACAGTTTAAGGAATTGTGAAATTAGTCACTTACAGTAGTGCACAGCACTAGCAGAGTAATTAAAATAACACACAAGATATCGTTAGTTAGATTAAATGAAAGTTATAGAATAAGATATGCTTATAAGGATGGCATATTAATTTGAGGTTATACCGGCTGACTTTTTTTAGCGTCTGGACAACAATATGGCATGTTGTGTAAGTATAATAGAACTCATATGCGCTAACCTTTGCCTGGTAGCATTGATATAGAAAAAGTTCCGAATATCCTTAAAATACATGAAAAAGAAGACAACCTACGGCACTCGCGTAAAACGAATAATAGCCAAAATAGGTAATAGTAAATGGGCGTAAGTTGCGATTGCCTATGAATGGAGCATGACGATAGTGTGAGCGAGACACTAGCATTAATTTCGCTCTACATCTTTGCGACTGATCCCCACATACTCACGCACACATTTGCACGTGTACCTACATACGTCACCTTGCTGTATGTAGTTTTAGTAGGCAAATAATTTGATACACAGTGACGCGTGTCTTGAAACCGTAAACCAAATAAATTGCGTCTTGTAAGGTCAGTAAAGCTTTGATAGAAATGTAAACAAACCTGTTGATGTTAAATTCTTATAACAATCACTCACATTAATCTGTATTTTGAGGGTTTTAACGCTTTAACATCCGTCGTGCTGGAAGTACATGTCCCGCAGATAATGTAGAGGAACGTCTTCCAACATTGTGTCGATAACTGACTGTATTATTTCACGATACGTTTTCCCTGTCAATCGATCGCATAGGTTATCGATCCAAACTGGACCAATAACCTATGCGATCGACTTGCACCATTTAAATTTTCACCAGACAAAAAATAATACCTCATCATGGTAAGTTACTCGACGTTGGAGTATTCATACGTCATTATGAAAACAATCACTGGGCGGTTGAAGCACACGCGGAAAAAACAGCGATCGACGTCACGCTATGACTAATCGCAGTGGACTGGAGACTTGGAGTGAGATCAAAGACGCCGCGGGACACGGTACTCGGGTTGAAGGGCGCGCGGGTCGGGGGGGGGGGATGCGCATGCGGCGACACTTGAGCGGTACGCCTGCAAAAAAATATTAGTTACCTATCCCCGGCCGGCTTCAATCAAAGGATTGAATTTCGCTACGAATTCATTCATAATTTCTGCGCGTTGACTAGGGTGCCAATAAGTTGGATTTTGATATTATTTGCCGATTTTTTGTATTTTTTTTAATTTTTATTGTTTTTTAATTTTTATATGAAATGTTTACTACAAATAAGTAATAGTATTTATTGATAGGTTAATTTCATTTTAGGATTAAAAAAAAAATGTTCAATTTCCGTGCCATAGGCTTCTACTCCGTTCACCTATTAACCCCTATTTTTTTCCAGACGGTAAAAAAAATCATCCGGTATAAACATTATAGAAAGTACAGTTAATAGCTTAGGTTAGTAATACTGGAAGCTACTACTTACCTATAAAAAAAATCAAACTATTGTACTTTTGAGGATGCAAAGAAGATTACTGAAACCACAACCTGCTGGGCCAAAGTAACCAGTTGACTAGACGAATATTATTTCATATCAGTTGGATAAGAAGAATCTATAAAAATATATATTTTAAAGTACCTACAATAAAATATTTTAACAAGTCGTCAGTCTGAATGAAAAAACGGCAAATAAAACTCCATTAGTAAAATGCGCTTAAAAACGAACTGAAATATGAATTCAAAATTACAAGAAACAAAACGAAACAGGTCACCGACTCCACTTAGTGAATTTAGCCGAACCAAAGTAGCTGTCACTGACGTTTTAGAAATGCTACTTGACAACAAAGATCACGTCTTCAAAGGAAGGCTCCGGAGAACTTTGATATCACTGTTTGCTTAGGCTGCCCCTCTTGTACACCGTAGCGATCGCAAATACAGCTTGATATTAGTTTGGATAAGAGACTGTGATTTGATATCCGAGGTTCCAATCTGAAGCAAAATAAGGGATTTGGCATGGCGGTGTAATCGAAATTTCTTAATTTTTTAACGTAAATTGAAAACATGACGAAACATGTTAATAAAAAATAGAAATCGTTCGTTCATATCATCGTGAGCTGACAATATCAATCAAAATATTATACTAATGAATTGGTACATTCACCAAACACCAATTTCCTATTCTCCTCGAGAACTAAGGTCTTCATCTTGTTTTTTTTTTGTTTACCGACTACGGCTCCTTGTTAATGTAATTGAGGCGCCAAAAATTTCTTGTAGCACTCCATCAGTTGCATTTCGCCTGTAATATCAACATATTACCCTCTTTGCGTTCATGCTCTGCAAGTCTGTATTAGATTTAATATCTTCCTGTTGCTGCGACGCAGTCAGGTAACGTTACTATTAAACCTTTCGTTGCAATAACGAGCTACTTTAATATTTTGCAAGATACATCTTTATGTCAGAACATGTTTTATCATCAGTTACCTACACAGAATTAAAGGCCTGTAGCAATATCCTGCAAAATCTCACCGCGAACTTAGGTAAACTAAGGTATTTAGGCAAATAAGTACTTACCATGAAATAAACAAGATGGATGACATAATCTGTCAGTTAATTTAACCGTAACCAAAAAGAACAGGAATGGAAATTATTTGCCAGACAAATTAAACCCTAATTTTCACCTCTTTATCATTTGGCACACACTATTAGTATACCAGTTGACTTGATAAAGTCATATTGTGGCTAAACTTGACATTTTGACTGGTTCTGTGTCACAGATAGCTTCCACGAACAGGCGTGCGGATAGGAGATACAATTGGTGACGACACAGTGAACATCGCTTCGATATAGGGGCTAATTACTTAGATATATGTAGATAGATAGACTCTATCCATCTTTAATCCTGGAGTTAACTCTTAAGGTGCTGCCCAAACGTATATTGATACATAGCATACATAGCAATATCTACCAAACAACAGTGAATCGATCGAACTCTGGAATGAAAGTAATTAAACTACACTTCACGCTGTCTTTGTCAGTTTTTATTAAAGCACAAGTATTTCACGGTTTTCCAATATATCCCCCCCTATTTAATAATATATCTAGCAATATTTCACCAGCTTTACTTGCCTTCCTGTCTACCCTGATTAAAGTTATGGCGTATTTATAATACATATTATGTACGTCGATGGCAGTTGTTTAAGGCCTACAATAATATAATTAGTCGCTACCCGGCTTCCGCCCTTACGTAAGCGAACCTTGTTTACAAGGGTGCGCCGCGAAAATTGTGATATTAGCTTTTCGGATTGTGGATGGTTTTATGCAAACGTGGTGTTAGGAATGTATTCTGAGAGTGTCTGTGGTTTTCCGTAGCCAAATGACAAAATCGAAGCCCTTATAATTTCGTCATATCCGTCTTTTCGTCTGTCCATCCATTTTACTACACTTCACAGCCATTTTTCTTAGAGACTATTTGTACCATATCAATGAAAATTGGTCAGTTGTATGAAAATACCATAAAACGGATGACGTAGGATGTCAGTTTGCATAACGATTAATTTACCGAAATGCAAATACTGCAAAATCTTCAGTAACCCAACTAAATTATACACGTAATGCGCCTGCCTGGAATCGAACCGACGATCTACAACTCATAAGTGGGGTGTTACCACTAAGCCAACGCTGCTCCCATGATGATGTGCCTTACGACATGTATAATTTAGTTGGGTTCCATGAATAATAACGTGTGATGCATATTGTTAATATTCCGGAACTCAGTTAGCCCCATCAATTATCAAGGCCTTGGGGTCGGCTACGGTTCAGGCCGGGCAGCGAGCTTACGACCTTTATGGCACTGCGGCCTCTCTGGCAGGGTGTGCCGTCAATATACTATTACAGTACTCAAATTTTGTAATATTTTTTTAAGTACGTATTTTGCAGTATGTATTTGCATTTCGGGAAATTAATCGTAATGCAAACTGACATCCTACGTCAACCGTTTTATGGTATTTTCATACAACTGTCCAATTTTCATTGATATAGTACAAATAGTCTCTAAGAAAAATAGCTGTGAAATGTAGTAAAATGCGAGAGTGTACAAATAAAATGTGTTCTAGTGGGTCTCGTACCGGTAAGGCATCCCTAGAACACTTCAAAGCTATCCCGAACGCCTAGTTAAGTTCAATTTGAAACCTTTGCATGTTCGTAGCAAACAGCAAGACTTAATTAGCCTGCATAAGATCGTACACTCCAAGCTGGACTCTTCGATTCTGCTGTCCTTCATAAACATCAATACTAGGTATAACACCCGAATACCGAAATTTTTTACACATCTGGGCTTTACAAATAACACCTCATTATAATCAACCTAACATTTTTTCACTGCTGGGATACAAGCCTTCTCTCAGTGAGGGGTAGTGGGCCGCAGTGCCATCACGCAGCTCAGTGCAGGTTGGTAGATGTCACATGTCCACGAGTTATTGGTCCTAGGTCATGCCGGTGTCCTCACGATGTGTTCCTTTGCTGTTTTTGAGAGCAATGGTGATGCACCTGCCTAGGTTCGAACCCACTCATAAAGCGGGCCCGTTACCACTGCGCACAGTCTACATGTTAGGCTGCTAGTTATTCGGCGGCAGGTTGTTTTTTAATGTACCATTACGGGATGGTATAACGTTGTAAGTATTTCTTTTTTAAAGTTAACTCGCTTTGAAATATGACAAGCGACATTACCAAGTACATATTAATAGAATTAAAATCATAAATACAACTCCATACGTTCATGTAATCCCATTGAATGACTATTTCATGATACATGTAAATCACGGGCTACCTTACTACATCCCCTAAATGGAAATTCATAAAAACGTGCAAACGTCACAAGCGATCATACAGTGCCGCCATTATAGGAAACATCTACCAGACATAACAAAAGATTCTCTTCATCGTGGTCATTAATTATATCCAAAGATGAAATATGTCCATAGACGATTCATGACCAAATATTAATACACTCCGTCCCCAATTGTCCTTGTGTGGGGGGATCGATCGGTGCCACTCACTTGTCTGAACGTGCCTCTGTTGTCACACTCCTGCCTAGCCTCGTTGCACACTGAGCGCGGAATAAATTAATTTGTATTAATTATTCATTAATTTTGAAGTAAATGAATACGAGAAGTTTACCTCTCAGACGCCTGAGGTGAAGTTTTGAATATGGGTCATTAGGTTAATGTTGTGTATTTTTTTTTCTCAGTCAGTCATCGGGTAGGTGGTTCTGGGATCCTGAGCCTTTGGAAGGATTACCAGGCACCAAAGCTAACTCGCACAGGCCTATTGGACGCTTTTTAATAAATTAGGGACCAACCAACGATTATCCCTGTTATCACTATGTCCTCGGATATAGGGTCCGCAGGTTCGCTACTGCACAACGGCTCGCCACAAGCTGCCGTACGTGTTTCTGTATCTCTTTTGGTCTGGCTCCTCACCTTAGAACTATTTCGGAAAAAATAATTCTACCGGTATAGACCTAAAGTAAAGGAGCGCCATCACAACGTCAACGTAGAGATACGGCTTTGGGGTAGATTGACCTTAATAGCTATCATGAAAAATAATAATACAGTTAAAACCTTTGTGACGTTTAAAGTTATTCAAAGACATTACAATAGCCGCCTAATTTCTCTAATGTCACGAATACTGTGGAATATAACGTCAAATAGCTACCGTTACATTTTTAAATAGACAAGTAAAGCGATTGTCCTGAATTTATTACTTTGGCGGTAAATTCGTTTCCAAGTAATTTACCTCAAACTGGAAGAGAGTGTGAGAACAATTGCAATTAAATTAAATCGCGTGAAAGCCGCAGCTTCAGTTCCGTGTACTTTCTAACCGCCTCATTGATTTAGTGGCACTTTTGGAAACACGTTACTTCAGCGAGTATGCCTCAATTTCATTTACCTGTCACGTTCCAGTATTCGCTAAACTTCATAACATAGGTATCACATTATAGAAATAGACAGCCAACCGGTATTCGATCATAATTAAAACGCAATCAACAAAGGATCCCAGTGTGCCTCCGTCCTGCTTCCACTTAAGACCTACCATGTACACTGGGCGGCGACCAGCTGTCTGTACCAATTTCAAGATTAAAATCAGTCCTACCACCGGTTTATAACCAAATTTTTTACAGTAGAATTTTATCTGCTAATTACCGGCTACATTCGAGTCGGTTTATGGGATTAGTGGTATTTTTGCTTCGGAAAATGAAATGGTGATTTTCAAGTATGAAATTTCTTCAGTATCGTTATTTGGTTTGTGCCAAAAAATCTCTAAGTTAACGAATATTTAATCCGGCGAATAACTTTATTTGTTGAAAGGGCTTTGTTACTTAGCGACCACATTGCCCAGTGCAGAAAAACACAAAATTGTTGATTACAATTTATCTTATAAATAACTTGAATAATTGTTTTGCCTTATCGGGCAATGGAAAAGCGAGGATGGAATTACATGAGCCAATAACTTACGTTTTATGTCGTCCTAAAACATTAATTCTAGTATTTTCATTCCGGACACACTTGAACAGGATATGAACCACATTATCAACTACTCCACAATCATCACAGTTTGGAGACAAAGCTTTCTATAATAAATAATAAAACTTATTTGAAGGAATATGTCCGGAACGAAGACTTAAGGCTTTTGGTAACAAGGTTTTTGTTGAGGGCACAATCTATCCACGGAACCAGAGAAATCTGTGACTGGATCGTTCGATACCATATCCTTTTTTTTATCTCTCATCAAAATACTCCTTCCAAAGAACTAGTCCGAATACAGTGGAGTGATATTCATGGGAACTCCATCAACACACGGTTGTTTGGCGAGCATATCAACCTTATCATTCTCTTCTATTTGACAATGCGACGGAATGCATTGAAGACATACTGTTTTAGAATTAGACTGAAGTTTTAAGAGCAATTCATCGCGTAGAAATGCATGCATGTGAGAAATATGCCGCTGAGCCAAGTGTTGCAGCGAGCTTATGGAGTCAGAATCACAAATTTATCGAGCTAATTAAATATCTCTCTTAATGCCATTTTCTAAATGTCGAGGCCGTGGTAAAGCTGTTCTATGCTAGTGATTCCTATTAAGACCTTGTCAGACATATTCTGTTGTCTAACTGTGCGGTACGATTGTCGATGTATTCGGGTGGCAGCATTGACAGGTGGGCTGTGATGTTCGAGGCACCGAGCGTCTCGGTCTGTCAACAATTGACGCTTCAAACAGTGATATTACGCCTCGCCTATGTGTCATGCCTCTCATTGTTTTGATACACTATTGCATAAATAATAAATAATGAAGAAATAATGTATTTTTGTGCTTTTGAAAGAAAAAAATATGCACGATGTCTACTAGAATTAATGATCATTATTGCAATAATGTTGAGGTTTGGTGAGAGCAGTGGTGGCCCAGTAAAAATGGCGGCGACTTATGAGTTGCAGGTCGTAGGGTCAAACCCGGACAGACGCTTTACTTTGTGTAATTAATTTCATCACCACTGCTCTTAAAACGGTGAAGGAAAACATCGTGAGGAAACCGGCATATCCTAGAACCAGAAATTCGAAGACATGTGACATCCAGCAACCCGCACTGGGCTCGTGGATGGATTACGGCTCACTCCCTCTTACCGAGGGAGGCCTGTGTCCCAGCACTGGGAACATTGTAGGTTGTTTTTTATTTTTTTTAAACGCTGCGCCACACCAGGAACTTCTCCTGTATTGTGGGTGCGTATACAAACATTTAAACTCACATACACAAACAGCCAGACCCGGATCAACTACTTGTAGGTCATACAAATATTTTTTCCGTGCGGGAATGGCACCCGCAACACGCAGCGCAGCAGTCAATCGCTTAACCACTGCGCTAACCGTGCCAAACATAATGTATGTTATGTGTGTTCGAGGTTTTAATTATTTCAGCGTTATTTATCATAATTGAACTCATTCAAGAAGTAGTAATTTACAAAAAGAGAAGGTAACATTTTATCTTCTGAATGAAGGTTGGCGTGTTGGCAGGCATTAATAAATTATTACATTCCACTCTACAAATGTCGGCCTTGTTTATTTTACAGTAGTCTTTTATTTTAATTTTCACTACGTAAGTAAAGTGGTGAAAATTATGTAGCGTTATTTAAATATGTTATTTTTCATTCATTCATTTTACGTTTCTGTTACTATACAGGTAATGTTTGTAATTCGTTATTCGAAATTTCCTTTTAATCAAGTTTTAAGCCCGTTACACCCGATTAAGTGACTCCTTAAATAAAAGGAAGCGAGACACATTGCTATATAGTCGGTATGTTGAGGAAAAGATATTAAAAAGATAGGAACTAACTAATTCAACTCACGTGCTCACCCAATTAATAAGGACCTTTCTTTTGTTGCAGCTGTTAAACGGAAAACGAAATCTCTCGGCTTCTTAGCCGGAGGTAAGTACCTTTTACTGAAACATTTCATCGTCACTAGTTAAGTACTGTCTGATGCAGATTCTAATTTATTCAATTTATCAATATTTTTCAGTGTGATTCTATAAGCAAATAAAAAGTTTCAATGTTTTCAAGGGCGCATTTCACCAATAAAACTGAACGCGACTAGCACATCTAAACCACAAACGCTCTCAGTGTCAATATTGCACAAGAATGATGACAGTGACGGGTATTGACCGAAGTTTCATTGATGAGATTCATGCTTAATATGTATGAGCTTGTCTGTTGTTTTTTTGGTATTTCTAGTCTAACAAATAGTTAATATTAAACAAAGTCTTGAATTCAATCACTGGGCAATAGCCCACCGACACCACACCCGTCTGATCGGATGATCTACTCTTTTCTATGGAGGGTGAGTGATCTTTACATCCTGCTCTTTATACCTCTATGTGCATAAAACATTAATATTAAACATATACATATATTTATATCATTCAGAGTGTTGTGTTTGTGCAATTGGGTAGGTTGCTAGTTATTTATAAAATGCAAATCAATAATATAGAATTCTTAACAAACTCAATATTTGTATTGACGTTATGTGTAAGTGCACAAAATAATAGTTTTAACATACGTATATTTGAATTTCGGAAAATGTAGCAGTAATCAGTCACACAAACACAATTGCAGAGAAATAGAGCAATCGGTAGGAATTCATTGTAAAAACAACATCGAAGTTCACTTTGTATTTAAATATTTATTTTTGAATTAAATGGTTGATACTGAGTATTAGGTACATGAATACAAAATGAAATACTGAAAATATTGATTTTCAACAATAAATTTACTAAAGCGGATAGGTATTCATTAAAAAGTAGTTATTATATCGTTTTAGATAATATTTGTATCAAATAGCATCATAAAAACTTTTTTTTCGACAAAACATGTTTTGTAAACAAACCGTTGTTCAAAGTCGTCATTATTGAGTGTATCTTTAAGGTTCGTAAAGCTCTTAAACTATTACTAACCTTAAGCATTGGTCACTCGAGATATATTTCATACGATAACCATTTTTATAAATTCTTTGCATGTTCCGAGTGCCAAAACGGGCTTTGACCTCCTCTCGATATGAAGTTTGAGTTTCAATAATATGAAAATTTTGAGTAGGATTTCCAAAAAAATACTGCTGTTCGATTATTATTAGTCTATTTAATAAGTAATCTCCAAAATTTCGAGAAAATTGAGATAGTAGTTTTATGAGACATCGACATACCACGGGAACAAACACACTTTCAGCCATTCTCTGTTATCTCCATTATTTATAATTAAAGTACTAAGTATTACGAGTACGGTTTACAACTTATATTATCGTTTGTTTATTCAAGAACCCAAAAAAGTTTTCTTAGAGTAAACTTTTCAATAAGTAAACTCTAAAATTTCGAGCAAATGGAGATATTAGTTTTATGAGAAATCGATATAACACGGGAACAAACACACTTTCAGCCATTATCTGTTATCTCCAATGTTTATGATTAAAGTACTAAGTAATAAGAGTACGGTTTATCATTTATATTATGGTTCATTTATTCAAAAACCTAAAAAAGTTTACTTTAAGTGGCTAGACGCAATAAAAACTCGAGTGGACCTTTTTTGTGAGCAAAGTCATAAACATGTCAAGTGTCAGAAATCGGCACGGGGCTTTAAGAGTTTTGACGTCATAAGTTATCGGCCGTCCGAAACAGGTGTTTCGGCTCTGTATACATCGTATTCATTAAATATAAGGATTATAAATAAAAATTGTGATTCCGTATCATCATACAATATTTTTAACACTACATATTTCTTAAACACGGCTCTTGTATAGAGACTCCCATTATTTTTTAACTATATTGAAATTTTATGATTTGTTGGTTAAGCGTCCTTAGTATCACCCATCCATGGACCATCCACGGCAGGTGTAGCTTACCCCGATAGATCGACCCGTGCAGCAGTTATTACTGCAGCAGAACAAAGAGTGCTAATGGATAAAAAAAATACATAATTATAGTTGAGAATACCCATGAGGTTCCAAACATATTTCTCTACGTAAAATAAAATCAGGCGTACACGAATATGTTCTGACAAAGTTCTGAACAATTCGTTGAATGTAGGTAAGCGAGAAGTTATCCGAATGCCGAGTGAGCTTACGTGGAACTGTTTGTGCATATAGGATGTGATGTCAAACCAACGCTCTGAATCGAACCATATTCGATTTCCATCAAGTTCTTTATCAGTCTATGTTTTTGGACGTGTTCAACATTATATTGGAATCAAATTTTTCAAGCTAACGTTTGTTGGAGTTAATCGTTTTGTTTTTGTTGTGTTTTTAGTTATAAATTATATTGATTTCTTGACTCAAAAATACGATTTGAATGTGCAAAAGCTACGCATGCCGCGGTTACCACCGAGACTAAGCCTCCGCCATCCGTCAGTCGGTGTGTTTGTCAGCGAGCGGTATCTCATGATCCGTATAGGTACACAGTTGAAAATTTCACATAATTTGTATTCTTGTTGTCGCTATAACAACAAAATTAAATAATAAAAATAAAATAGAGTTAAAAATTACAGGGGGTCTTCATACAAGCAACGTTTTTGCCTTGTGGTGTCCGAATCGCATTTAGCCGGTTTTCTTGAAGAATATGAGTTCAAATTTCCGGCTGAAATCAAATTTTTGCTTGCGACATTATAATTTTTTTTCTGTTGCCGTGAGTAACGATTGTGACTTACGAGCTCATAGGTTCAAACCTAGGCAGGCGCTTTACTTAGTGTAAATCATTTCGTCACCAATGCTCTCAAAACGGTGAAGGAAATCATTATGAAGAAACTGGCGTAACCTAGACCCAAAAATTCCAAGACATGTGATATCTACCAACCCGGACTAGGCCCGCGTGGTGAATTACGGCCCACTCCTTTTTATCGAGAAGAAGCCTGTATCCCAGCTGTGGGAATACTGACTGATTATGGTTATGTATGCAGCCTATAATAATAAATCTTTTATCCTTTACAGCAAGGATGAAAAGCCTGAGCGAGCGTCGCTCGGTGGCCTGCCTGCTCCTGGCCATCATAGCCGTGGTGGCCGCCGCCTCTTATGACCGGGAGCGACTAGAGATCGCCAAGCAAATCCTGGAGGAGGTGCCTCTTACTGACGGGTACGTCTAGATGAGATGTAGTAGTCTTTGTGTATCTGTGGTCTATACATCTATTGTATCAAATCTATCTGCCTAGCCTTTTCCCAACATAATTGGGGGTCGGCTTCCAGTGTAACCAGATGTAGCTAAATACCAGTAGTTTACATGGAGTGACTGTCTATCTGAACTCCTCAACCCAGGTACTGGTTAATATGATATCTTATGGTAAGACTGGTTGTAAGCCTTGCGGGCTGCTGACGATCAGTAGCCTATATGACCTCCACAACTTGGTTGTGGGGTAACACGATCCCGTTCGTAAGACTGGTTTTCAGATACTACAGGCAATTCAATCACACCGTGTAAATCAGGCGTTAGGCGTAAAAAGGTAACCTGCGGACTGAATTTCCACTGCTGGATCATAGGCCTGCTCTTTTTGAGAGAGAGCTTAATTATTATGTATACTAGCTGTGCCCGCGACTTCGTTCGCGTGCGTGTCGGAAAACGATAAACGTGTCGCTTAGATGGTGTAGCGTAATGAAGGAGTTTTCATAAAAAAGGCAGAATCTTCCGATCTAGCCTGATAAGAACCTACTACAGCTTTCGAATGCAGTAACTCTGACTTCAGGGCTTATAATGTAAATGCGACGAAGTCTCACTCAGATTTTTGAGACTAAATATAAATCAAGGCGCCCGGTCGTGACTCTTTTTCTAATATCCGTGCACCTGCTGAACTCAATAAATCGACTGCGCGTCTGGTGGAGTGTGCTGAAGCGTTATGCCACGATCCCACGGCCCGCTTTCTCATAGGCAGACCGCGCCAACCTAGGCCTACAGGCCATGGGAACTGTCACATCCGATGCCTATGAAGTCTCCGGTGGCCAGTCGTCGCCCGTCAAGAGGCGGTAAGTTCAAAAGCGCGGTGTGGTGCAGAGCGCGGTCATGCTCCTGTCTCGGCCCGTACAGACGCGTCTTTTAGCTTTGTTTATCAAATGTTGACCACTGAATAAAAGCACAGCAGTGGGAATGCTCGGCACGGACCGCGATAGGCCTCGACAGGAAACAGTGCAGTAACGCCTGGCGCCACCTGCCAGTTAACGGCCCGTGGGACCACGGCGTTATTACGACGAAGAAAGATCACGCTGTAAAGGTGGATACTGACCGGCGTCACGGGGCAACGTGCACCTAACATGTTACCAAGCGAGTATTTGTGCAGTCAGTACGGCAAAACAAGCGAGCGAGCAACACTGATTTCAGCACACGGCGTAACGACATGCTCGCTGCGAATGATACATTACGCCCCGTAATTTCGGCCCATAACTCACCTTAACCTGTTGAAAAAAAAATAGGCAAAAATCGATGAAATTGTCAACATTTTAGTATTGTGATTTCTATTGTTTCTATGTATCCTTTGTTGGAGATACCAAATAGGTACATAAATATATTATTTATTAAACTTGTTTTAATTAAGAAAATGCTTCTCTGTACGCGTTGTTGCTCGAAAGAGCACCGATATACAGTTGCCCGTGTGAAAAGCAATCCATTTACTGAGATCCACTAGTAGATATGGCCGCCATTTTGTTTTTTAATTTCCTGATTTTCGCCACCGGCGCCCTCATAAACTTGTTAGTTTATGAGAGCGCCGGTGGCGAAAAAGAGTTGTAAATGATGTGAAAATTTTCGTAATGTTTTACGAAAATTTTCACATCATTTACGACTCTTTTTACTCCCAAAACCCCCAATAAATTACACCCCACCGTAGAATGAATACTACTTATTTATATGTATGTGTCCATAGTTGGCTTCTATCTGTATCGAATATTATTGTATAGAATCAAGTTCTTCTAACTTAACAGACAGCTGTGCTGCTGGGGAGTTTGTTCCGCTACTTCTTCTTCCCAGCTAAAGCACTAGGAAGTGGTGAAGGGCGGGCGTTTTTGGGGGGACTGTCTTATGTAATTTTATTTTGACGTTCAAAAAGAGCTGACTCTCAGCCTAGTTTGAATAAATGACTTTTGATTTTGATTTTGAAGCATTTTTTTTTAAAGTAGACATCTAGGTACTCCGAAAACATTGGTCGAACAATTAAAAAAAACCGACTGCGTAAAAAGTGAACAATATTATCGATACCTTATATCTAAATGGTAACATCCGTACCACAGGTTTCTAGTTTCAACTTAGCGTAACCCGCTCACCTCGCCGTCACCGCATTGTCGAAAATATACTCCGAGTTATAAAAAATATCTGTGTATGATCGTTCTTCGTACTTTTGATCTGATACCTTCACAAATCACACATCTAAACAGACAAAAGAGAAAACGGATAAACAGACTACCCGACAAACAGACAAAAATTTCAAAAAGTGATAGATATGGCATCGGTAGGTTATCCCTTACAGAAAGTGACTACACTTTCAAGGCACTTGAGATATCCACACAGATGGGTGTTTATTGCGTCATACATTGAAATGCGATATCCTTTTGTGTGTAATCAGTCACGAAGTAAACTTCTCGACACCGACATCAATGCGGGTATCGCTGATGTTCACTTGTAAGCGTCCCTTTCTTACTAGTTGCTTGATCTACGTGTGTATGTTGTGCACTAATTGACAGCCAGAAACAATACACAACACGTCTGCGGAGTTTCGCTAGCTAATTCAATTTGACCCTGTATAGCGAAAGTGAACACTATGTAATGGGAAAATCCATCGGGGTTTACAAAGCCGTTTTTGTAAAACTGCAACTTTCTCTTATATCGCTAGAAATATTGTTGCATTACACTTCCTCTGTCGCGTAAAATACATTTTCCTCCACTAATGATGCAAGTTGTGTCTACGCTCACATTAGAGCGTATCTTTTTTCAAGTCTTCAGTACATTACATCTATGCCAATAAATAAAATTGAACTCTCGGTAATGTCACAATAACAGCGTTTTTAGTAAATGCATATTAGATATTAAAAACAAAACTGGCACCTCTTCAAATAATCCGTAATTAGCTTCTTAAAAGACCACAGAAAAACCCACATAACGATGGTCCTACTTCCAAAGCAAACATGGCCAAGCAGTCTGCCATCCAGCACTCTTCGTTAAGTGAACCACTATTCTATTTGTGAAAAACAAAAAGCAACAGCCGAATAAATAACTATTTGCCCCCGCGACACACAAAAAGTGGACCCAAGCAGTAATAGTTGCAAAATTGCTGGTAAAACATAAAAAATAAGTAGATGGGACACAAGTCCGCTTCCTACCCGCCTATTGTGTAGCCACGACCTTAGTTTCACTAGCAACGTCTGGTTGTGTGCTTGCCAAATTCCAGATAAGTCTTTTAAAAGTTTTCTAGAACCAAAAGTGTTCTACTTAAAATTGCGGGTTGAGAAAGATTGCGGTCAGCATTCATAAATTGCTATTGTTTTTCCTGTTATGAATTTCATAAAAGGATCTTAGAGTATAAGAGTGGAAATAATGCTTTTGGATATCAAAATAAAGTTGAAGCCATTTTGTGCGTACACAAGAGCAGACTCTATTTATTTATTTATTTTTATTTTATTTATCTAAACACAGGTTATTGTTCTTAAAATTATACAAGGCACACTATTAGACCTCTGGGTCTGTCTTAGCCTCTAGGAATTAATCAACGCGCTACTGTGAAATTAAGGTAAAATGGAGTGGTAATATTCTTTGAGCTTGTGTTTTATGTTTTTCCTGTTCATTGAGTCGCGAATGTCTATAGGTATTTGGTTTAATAAGACGGGTATTGTGAAAGATGCAGTGCGCCTACCATAAAAATTGTTTTTACGTGGCACTTTAAGTGATTTTATCTTTGACTGGCGGGTATTCACATCATAATTCACTGGAATCTGTATCCCAGTGTTGTCAAAATGTTCAATGAGAAACAAGTACTCAGCGCGGGCTAGAACTGGTAATACATTGCAATGTTTAAATAGACCTGTATAGTTGTCGCGGTATAGAACTTTGTATTTGAATTTGTTATATTTTTTTATTTCAAAAGTGATCGTTGATAGACAGCTAGTTGCAGAAACGAACTTTAACTTTTATAGCCATCAGTAAACACTAATCTTCCATTAACTTGATGCAGAAAGCAACATTAGACTCGACTTAAATAGTTCTTTAATTTTAAATAATGAAGTGTCAAACGAGGCAATCTGTCACAGTTTTTGTTGCACAAAGCAAGCACCGTTAGCACTTTAAAGTAGTTTTGTGCAATAGCAATAAATTAATGAAATCATTAGCGTTAATGATACATTATGTCATGTGGCATTAATTGATTGTCTTTTTGCAACTGGGTGTTAGAGTTTGCTTTGCTCCACAAAGTGTTCTTCACGAACACTGTCGTCAATGACTACTGCGTACGAACTGTTTTATTATAATTGACGTTGGGTTTAACAGATCAGTGATTACAGTTTTTTATACTGACGGCGATGTACTCACCGGCATCCTTCAAAAAGGTGATTTTACCCGTTATACTAATTAACTTACGCTATGAAATTCAAATTACTTGACGAATCAAAAAAATCTAACCGGATGCAACTGAACATCAGTATTTTACATGAAGTGACTGCCTATGTGGCCTCCACAACCTTGTCACTGGGGCACATGATACCCCTTGCTAAGAATGGTCATCAGACTTTTGAGCTTCCGACTCCTCGTATGGACTGTCAAAGACCTACGTATGATTACCGGGATCAATGGGTTAGCGTGGTTTTCGAGGCACGAAGGAGTCTCAATATAATTATTTATAATGGATGGGCACCCACCCGACCGCGACAAGCGTAGCTTAACCTTAGATCGACCTCTCGGACCCCTTGGTGGATGCAAGTGACTATATCCCCACTCTGTATAGAAAGAAGATGCTGTCTATTTACTTTTAATAATCGCCTCCTTCATTTCCACGATTGATTATAAAGACACATTTTATTTCTTATCACTACAACCTTTTTTCTGTCCCTAGACATAATGACCTTCCGTGGAACATCAGGAAGTTCCTCCGCAACCAGATCAACGAGTTCGAGCTGAACACCGACCTGACTATGGTGGAACCTTGGTCCATCTCCAAGTACTCGCACACGGACCTGCCGAGATTGAAGACGGGGATGGTGGGAGCACAGGTACGTCTTGTAATCATACATAAATTATAGAAGTAAAAATAAATCTGTCTGTTTGTTACCTTTACTTTTTCTACCTGAATACGGGGCTTTTAGCTACTTTGTATGTGTATCTGTTTTATTATATTTTTTGTGATGTGCGTTTTGTTTGTGCAGAATAAACATGTTTTCTTTCTTTCTTTCTTTCTTTTCTTTACACGTTTCGACCACTCAACCGATCGATATGAAATTTGACAGACAAGTAGCCTGAGAACTGGAAAACCGACTACTTTACATCCTGTATATTTTTATAAACCATTATTATTTCTCAACTAGTATAGACTGGACCGGTGGAATTCATTGGAATTACTTTTGACTTAATAATAACTACAGTCATGATTTCATTACATGCAATTTATAAATAATAAATAAATCACAAAATCTTTATTTCTAGTTTTACATTTTAGAGTTACCACTTGGTAATTGGTATACCCGTGAAGTAAAGTAGTAGTAGTATCGTTGGCAAAACCTATCTCGGAAATACTCATAATGTCAAGGTCGGTTAAGACCAAACCAGCATAATATGCACATAAACAAAAAACAAATATAAATTATTCAAATTAGATTGAGAATCAACACTTACTGAACGTCAAAAATACATAGGACAGTCTTTCAAAAGTGTACAGCAGCACAGCTGTCTGTTCAGTTAAAAGAACTCCCTGTTTACTGTCACCGAAGAACTGATTCTACACATTAATGAACTTTCAAGTTAATTTAAACAGGGACAGTACATTCTTTCGGTTATCTGCCCATAGTTAAACGTGAAGAACATCAAGAACACGATGCTCTTACTCCTGTTCTGGCCCTTATTGCATAACACGCTATCAATTTGAATCTGAAATATTTTGAAAGATATTGCTTATCCAACAACGTAAAGAACGCAACCAATGTTTGTCATAATTATAACGAAATCCATTCTTACTGTTAATGTTTTACGCAATTAGCCCGCAGGATCTATGTTCATTTGGTCTTAAACCAACCTTTATTGACAATCATCACAAATATTATGGGCACACACAGTAGTTTTTCTGGTTTATTGATAAGTATAATATGTCGCAATTTGTTCCGAGAGGTATTTTTTTCGGTCGTTTAACATAAATAATTATGTGTGACAGGAGCCGATTGCTGCTGGGTAAATGCTCCATTTTAACAATCAAATATCAAAAAAATTGTTGTTAAGATGGAGCATTTATAAATTAACCTTGAGGCATTGGAACGATCCGTTTAATGACGTATCCCTTTACTTAATTATGACACGATTGACATCGTGTATTACTAATATCGCCGTCATAATCTTGACTTTCGCAGCCGCATTGGTATTCACAGATTGTTGTTATAGCGGCCCACTAGTTACGCATCCTCTGTAACCACCTATTAAGATACCCACTACAGTTATAATGATTTTTCCCTAGTTATAGTTTATTTAATAGTGACCCCTAATATTATGATTGAGTATCTATCACGCGTGCGCGATCAGGCCAGTAGTGCTATTCTTTTAGGATACAGCCTTGCACGCAGCATTGCTGCAGTGGCGAAACTACAGTTTCACAGCTGCAAGTGGCTATATTAGCGCTCAAGGTGCGACGGCCGTTATTAAGAACTACTCAACACAAACATTTTGAAGCCATAAAACTTTCAGTTGTTTGATCAATTGTTGCAAGACCTAATACGTCTACGAATCAGCGACGGGAGATTACAGCCTAGAGTTTGTCGACGATCATAACTGCGTTGGTAAATACCGTTTGAATCAGCGCTGCACGATCGGTCGATCAAAAGGCTATTTGGACGACGAGCTCGTCGTTGAGTACGTTCAAGGCATTGTCTCTTAGATAGTAGATAACAGCTCAGAACCTTAGATACCTTAGATACTCCACTGATCCACCTAGTTTTACGAGAGTATGTACAGTCTACCGACCATTAGTTGTTTTAATGTCTCGTATTCTATAGGAGTTCCATACTACGCTAGGCTAGCTAAAGGTCAAAGTATCGCACAGTCCAATGTCCAATGTACTGCAAAATATCAATATCGGATTAGCACAAAATATGTGCTAACATCGGTCTAAGTTTGAAAAATAACCCTTTCAAATTGTACGGGCATAATAAATTGTACCCAATAAACTCTTTGGTAGGCAGCAAAAATATTTATTGCTGGCATAAATTTAAATTAGACCCCAGTTTGCGACTATGCGTGCGAAAACACCGATCGGTGAAAAGGAGGGGTTTTTCCTCCACGTAAACCTACAACATAATTATTCATCACCATATATAGGTACACCTTTCATTAATAGAATATTATATAATACTGGTTTGTTGCGCCACTTCTTCTTCCCAGCTAAAGCACTAGGGAGTGGTGAACGGCGGGCGTTTTGGGGAACTGTCATAAGTAATTTTATGCTGATTCCCAGCCTTATTTGAATATATAACTCTTGATTTAGATTTTTGAACGTTAGTAAATATTCTCCCAATACAAATCCAGACTTAATGCGTTGCTCACAAAAGAGTCGCGATCAGAGAGGTAATTGTGTATAATATCAGTACGAATCGCTTTCATTTTGACAGGGTCACAACATTCATGGAGTTGTTTACGTTGCGAGGCAGACAATTTTTTCGAACGAATGATTTAATTGATTAGCATAACCTCCAAGACCTTGTCAGGTTGAGTCTGTAGTGCCATGTTTGACCGACTCCATGAACGTCTGGAAGGTGCTTGTACGAATACGGTTCAGCCCGTGAATCCATCTTCCCAGAGACAGTGGGATGAGTCACTCTGCAGGTTGGTACGGAATAATCTCATTAATATGTCCACCAATACTGCTGAGCGCGCCCGCCTGCTGGCTGTGGGAGAATGGGAGTCGGGGCTTTGGCTTCAGGCGCTACTGTCACCTAACTACCTTCCGGCTTGCTACAAGTCTATGTCTGGGTGCTCCTTGCGTGGCTCCGCATTGCTGTCAGTGCAATGAAGCAGTTGATCGCCTCGGACACCATGGCCTTGCTTGCAGCAAGAGCACTGGTCAGCTAGTACGGCACGCCAGCATTAATGACATCATCCGTCGGGCTTTTGTTACCACCGGGGTACCAGCTGTCTTAAAACCCAATGGCTTGGCACGCGACGATGAGAAGAGGCCAGACGGAATAACCATAATACCTTGGAAGTTGGGTAGGCCTTTGGTTTGGGATGCTACCTGTTTCGAAACCCTCGCGGCATCCCATCTTCTGAGCACGGCGGGCTGCTCTGATGCGGCTGCTGCAGGTGCAGAAAACTTGCAACTGCACATATATAATAACCTTATTGGGAGCTATAATTATGTTTGAGCCGTTGGGGGTTGAAACACTAGGTCTGAGTATTCATCGACTATTTCGGGACATTACCAAGCGGTTGGTCGACTCTTCACGTGACCAAAGGACTGGCCTATTCTTAGGTCAAAGAATAAGCATTCCCATCCAACGTGGCATCGCTACCAGCCTTTTGAGCACTTTTCCCATTGATAGCGATGCCGACGAATTCTTTGATGCCCAGTGAGCTCTTCCCTTTTTTTACTTTATATACTTGTACATACTGTCTAACCTTCAAAGTGATTCTGATTCTGATTAACAGTGTGTTACGCAATTATGGTGCTGAATTATAAAGAGATCCATCGATAAATCATGTACACCATTTTTGGCAATGCAGAAGAAACTCGATTCTCAAACTCAAACTCCTAGTAAGTATTTAAGTATTTCGGTCAAACCATTTATAGGCGTTTTTAACCTGTCAAGGAGTTAGTCAGAAATATGAAGATTTTTGCCTATTCCAAAGCATAGTAGGTGCGTATGGACCATAGCGGGCAAGAAACTCCATGGACACTTTTAAATTGTATTGTTATAAAATATTATAAATTATGTCATTAATGTTGAATTAAAATTTTATGTGAGAACAATATTTAAAAAAAAAACGTACACAATAAAAGCGTCTCCATACAATAAAACCTTATTCTTGGTCGTGTGAATACAGGGGTCAGGGACAAATTCTGCCGGGATGCAGTGATTCAGTGCGATATGACCGAATCAGCAGGCAAAATCGGTCATATAAAAAACGGCTTGCCGAAAATATTCATCTGTGTTCTCGCTTAGACACAGAATAACATTCCACTACATAACTAAAAGTTGTTGATAGATTATTACCACGCTTCACCTCGACAGGAAATCAGCAGAGCTTGTGCAACGACATCTAATTTCCTGTTGCGACAGTACCCATTACATACCAGACATCAGGACCGGAATGAAGCATTAATGATATGCCCCACGTAAGTGACAGCCAGGAAATGGAAGCCTTCTAGAGCCACTTGTTCCAATTCATGAAGGATGTCATATTATATACGTTGAATAGATATTTTAAGAGGAATAGTTCCTTAAAATACACTGTTTTCATATATGAGTAAATCTATTGGTTTACGACTACAAAAAAACATGACGTTCAGGCACTTGGCTCTTGGCGCTAAACATAAACAAGGTACCGGGTCATTGCGTGCGTAACCTAACTGACTTTATAGACACACAACCGTTGCAAATGACATTCTACCATAATCATCCTTATTGAACTTTCAACTTGCTGTGAATTGTTGTCAAAAGTGAATAAAAGAAGAAATAAATGTTGATGTACAGTTTGGCAATGCAACTCGCATGTTTGTTGTCGGCTATTTCTTCATATTTCGCCACAGTATCGATGATTTGAATGACTGGTAAGTCGTGTTTGGCGGAAATCACCGGACAGTATACCATGGCGACTCCAAAACATCTTGAGTCAATGCGCACAACATTCTACCTAGTTTTCTAGCTGGCACACCTTTGTTATGTGCACTCCTATCGAGTTATGAAAACCTGGAAATTCGTAGGAATGAAGCGTTTTTTATCTCACACACCTGCCTGTGAGACATGGCAGAATTTTCATAGTTCGATTGAGTGCTTCTTATGCGCTTTTGTGCGCCATTGTGCATTTATCTTCAGCCAGGCTCTTAGACATAACTTTAGCATTAATACATTAATTTCTTTGTTAGTAACAGTCGACCTCGTGGTTGCTATAACATAAGAGTGAATCAAGAGAGTTTAGAGTGAATATCATTTGCACGTCACAAAACGTAACGTCTATATTATTTATTTTAATACCAATCAACCTGGCTAGCCTTATCGTAACTATGTAGCAGGTGGAGCGTCTTACAGTCTAACCAGATGCAGATAAATAACGGTATCTTACATAAACCGACTGCAGATTTGCCCTCCACTACCTGGTTCCTGATAACATGGTTCTCCGTGGGAAGTCTGGTTGTCAGACTTTTGGGCTTTCAAGGACCGTAACGACTGTTAAAGATCTACAAATGACAGCCGGGACCAATAGGTTTACGTGCTTTCCGTTTCATGGAGAGATCTTAACAGAGTTTAAGATATCTTAATTAGATGTAATAGATAGATGGTCACCCATCCACGTACCGAACGTAGCTTAACCTTTTATCGATCCATACAGCTGCTATCATTGAGCCACGTTCCCCTAAGGTTTTTACTTTAAGACCAATATGACAGCTATATTCAACTACATGGTTTATATGCACAAAATTTTAGCTTGCACAAAATTCGAACGAAAGCCGCAGCTTGTTTTGTCAATACAATTTCTGTGATAATTTCACAAATGGTTGTTCCTACCTTAGCGAAGTTTCAATTCACTGCGAATTAAAGCGAGGTAACGTAAATCTTGCTACATTCGGTTAATAAATACCACTTGTCCTTCGTAAACTACGCATTAAACGGCACGAAGTTTCAAGTTCTGACGTAATCCTGATCCCGGGTTGTTAGTAGAGATGGGTAATCACCCGGGTTAAAACCCACTAGTGGATTAAAACTCAGTTATCACCCGTTTCATTCCACCAATTGGGCGGTTTGGCCGGGTGAAAACTAAATACTTCAGATTTTTTAAATAAACATGTAGCACGCTACGGCTGGTAATTGAATTGTATAATTAATTATATTTATGACATTGATTTACACTCAGTGAGTACTTTAACTCACACACTGACTCATTGTTTGTTAATATTCTAGGAAAATCGCGTATACTTACTTTTACAATATGTGAGCACCATTTATCTATCATTAAATTAATTTATCTGTATTGCTTCAATTTCATTCTTTTACCTAATTTTATTGTGGGTGCATCGTTTTCACACATAATTATAAAATGAATGTACTATGTTAAATATTGTAGTTTCTTGCCCATTCTTCTCCATAACATACAACATTTTGGAAGTGGCGACTAGAATCAATTCTTTTAAATGTAAATGTTGACGTTCAAAAGTGGCTTTTAAGTGCCTATTTGAAATAAATGTTTTGACTTTGACTTTGGTATGCGGGGATGGCTAGAGATAGCTAATCACCCGGGTTAAAATCTACTAGTGGGTCTAACCCAGTTATCACCCGTTTTATTCCACCCACTGGGTAATTTGGCCGGGTAGTGCGCTACAACCGGTATGCAGAGTGACAGAACTGAGAGTCCTTTCCTACTCAAACTCTCACTCTAGTTTCCATCAACAAGCGCTTGGAGTGAATTTGGTTTTTACTTCCGACTCGGAACTGTTATAATTATTGCGATTTAATTAAAATATGCAGAAATCTTAACATCTCGTAAAAGACGTTCATACTCACAGATATCCGAAGTTCAGACTGATGGCCCTAGTGTATTGTGGATATACGACCATTGTTACGTAAATGAAATATTGAATTAAGTGAGATACAAATATATCGCCTAGACAGAAAATAAAGAGAAAAAACTACATACCCTTTTTTTGCTAAAATCACTTTTTAACTATATCAGTTAAAAAGAGATTTTAGCAAAAATAGGACATCGGACCTGGCTGTTTGGAGATGGCTTTGATGTCGAATATTGTTTTTGAAACCGGTTAAATTTGCAGCGTACTTATTAGAACCCCCAGACCAAGAATCTGAACTTGACGAAACTCAAGAAATCGACGCTATCATATGCGAAGTAGGACAAAGTATCGGTTTCATGTCATGATAAACTTGGCATCTAATAGAGCAAGAGATGGTTTCTAGAGTTGGAGATTTCTGTCTGTCCGTATTCTTACAGCACCATGCGCTTCTGCTGCTGTAGAGCGGTCCTCTAGTGCTTATATTATACAGGTACATAATAAAAAAAGAATAAACTCATGACGGAAAAGGCAGCAAAACTGACATACTTATTTAACATACAATTGGAATTTGTTGCACAAGCATGTAGATGATTTAAGTGATAACGCGGAGGACTGCGTGCCTGATTCACCACCAATACATATAAAATCCCGGAGATATAATAACCAAACCACGCCGCCACGTACAAAGAGCCCATACCATCTACGTCCGGGATTAACAATTTCCGCAAATGATGATGATGGTATGGTTACTAAAATGTGTTATAATTTTCCAAATAAATAATAAATGTGTATGATTTTGTATTCAGGCTGTTATTTTTGACAAGCTAGTAGTGGGACTATACTTCCCACTATTACATAATTAACAATACCCATTTTCACTCAGTAAAAAAAGGGTTAAAACCGGGTAAAACCCAAATTTGTCCGGTTATAACTCGATTGGGAAGAATGGGTTTTACCCATCACTAGTTTTAAGCCTGACCGGGCCATAGTTACACAGATTTGGGGAATATTCGTGCCGTCGCGATACTGTCGTCAAAACGTTATCTTGTTTCATCCCACAGAGCACGACCTCTGTCGGCGCCGCTAGAGGCGGAATTGTCAAAATTTTCCATTGGAACCAAATGAGTCCCGACGCAAAATCGTTGGTTTAAACTGGTTTAAACCAATGGCGGTATTGGACAAAAGTATAAGTTTTTTTTCCTTTCTGTAGACAGAGGAAAGCATTCTGATAATAAAAACTTACCTACTACGATTATCCCATGAAGAAGACCAGTAAATTCTTCTTCTAATTTGATTTCTTACCCGCAAAAGAACAAATTCTTATGAATATCAAATGCTAGAATAGAATAATTCCAGCTAGAAGGTAGCGCCGGCGACGGTAGATAATTCGTTGAAACTAATTCTCAATCGTTGTCTTAAATCAGAAAACTATTTAGAGCTTTGTTAAACCTTTTAACTAATTCCAAGATGGGGTACCTTCTTGGAACTACTTTACTAAGCCCACCCTTGGAAGGTATTTCAGGGCTAGGCACCTTATTTTAACCGCAATATCTAGATGTTTTTTTGTTTGGTATGTCGTTATCTAAAAATGAAACCTAGCTAGATTGATTTATCCTCCCCGAAACCCCCTGCATACTAAATTTCATGAAAATCGTTAGAGCCGTTTCCGAGATTCAGATTATATATCAAAGAATTCAGAGAATCACAAGAATTGCTCGTTTAGAGGTATTAGATAAATATAATACGTCTGTAAAAGTTAGTAATTACATTAGAATAATACCTTACAAGTTTTGTGAATAAATATGAAAATGAAGAATATTTTCCATAATCGTGCAAATGCTCAGCTGATTTTAAATGGTACCTGTTTTTTTTTTTCATTGAGGGAGGCTTATGTCCGGCTGTGGATGTTTTTCGGGTGAACTGATAATTGTATGATTATGACCTACATTAATACATATATACATAAACTCAAGCCTTCTTCACATAGGGTAGGCAGAAACTACAGAAATACACCTACATACTCCTTTTGCCACGTTTACGTTCATACATCTGATAATACACGCACTGCACACATTGCGAGGTCTACGGACCTTTCTTAAGAACATCGCCAATAGGTCACTAAATGTGTTAGGGCCTCCACTCCCGGTGTTTCTCACTCACATCTGCCTTGTACGGAGTGCTGCATTAATTGGGTAGCCCATTTGTATTAAAATTTTAATACAACCGGGGTATCCAATTGATGCAGCCCACTGTATATACCTATATGTCTAGGGATCATACAGTGTCCAAAACCTCATTTTAATACACTCATAAATATTCACGAACAGCTCGTAATTATTACAGTCGTATTTTATCTGACGAGAATATTATTTTTGTGTCGACTAGGAATGAAGCTTCAACCGATTGATGCTGTAGAAATTAATGTGTGGCCAACATTTGCCACTTAATTGTCGGAAATATTTGGGTTCATATTTGTGTTAGAAAAAAATTAAATTAAATCAATGACTAAATAACTAAACAAATAAATGCAAAAACAAAAGGACAAGTAACTCAGAAATGATTATGAATACATAGCATCAAAATACTCCTTGTTTATTTACTCTGCATTCAATCTTATTGATTACGCCCACTGAAACTTATTTAGATTATTATTTATTTACACAACATTCTGCATGCAGGATCTACCCAAACAAAATGTCTGTCAAGAATTTAAGTACAACAAAGTGGACAAGAAATACTACGCTACTGACCCAGCTAGGAGCAAGCGACGTGACTGAACATGCGCTTTCAAAATTAGCCCCCAGCAGACAGCTTCTCGTGCCGGGACAGATCTCGGCAGTTCTGTTAGATATTCTGAGTCTCGGGACAAAAATACGACAGAGGTCACGGCGTTTTCTAAGTCTTGGGTTGAATCAATATTCCACTAATACTAATGTGAAAGTTTGTATGTTTGGATATTTAGATGTTTGGATGTTTATTACTCAATCACGCAGAAACAGCTGAACGGATTTAGATGAAATTTGGCACACATATAGTTTGTAACCTGGATTAACATATAGATAATTTTTATCCCGTTAGTACGTACCTTTGGGGTAATTTTCGACCTCCACGCGGGCGAAACCGCTAGCGAAAGCTAGTACTCGTATATTTTCATCATGTGTGTTGTACAAGAATACATTTTATATCATTCTATCGAATATATTCATACGATTCGTCTCGGTCAGAGGAAAAGTATCAGTAGTTTGGTTAGAAATCGGTAGTAAAGTCTTAAAATATCCTCTAAAAGTAGAAAAAATAACATTATCTTGGAACGGATAGAACTTAGTGTGAGGGAAAAGCTTCTAGCCTCTCTCTGACTGCATTTAATAGCTATGGAAGCCTACCAGTAGTTCCAGTTGCCACTTTGCCAGTTTATTTATAGGTACTTACCTCACGTGGCATTTAATACCGTCAATAGTTTAAAGCAAGAAAAAGTCTACAGCCAGCTTTCAGTCGGTTACTAAAGCACCTTAGGAAAAATATTCATCTTTTAAAAATCATCAGATAAAACTTTCTCGGAGCCTTCTATTCTAAATGTGAAAAAACTAAATGCTGGTGGCAGGGGCACAGGGTAGGAGCACCGCTCGGTCTTCATGAGCCGCCTTCAGCTCTCTATAGAATAAATCGTGCCACAATCTCTTGCATGTCATCCCAGTGAGTGATTTTCCCCCTTTTGACCGGGTAATTCAAGTCTAGCTCATCCCTACGCGCGACGGCTTCATCCCCAATAAAACCTCGTAAGGAGTCCTCCCGTACTTCCCTTGAAGGTACTTTGGCCGTCCAATTGCAGTCCTGAAGATAGACACCGGGTGGTTGTCGTTGGCGAACTCACCTTTGATGTTGTAGCTACCGTTGTCAATCTACACCACGGGTTTTGTAAAAGGGCCATTAATTTTTCATTACAACGGTAGTATGAAATACTGTATTTACAAATGAAGCTCTGTGGAAATACCACAAATACTTTTTCACGCTACGTTTTGCCGTAATACATACAACTAATTGAAATTGACCTAATGATGTGCAAAAAAAAATAGGCAGGCGCAGGTCGAGTACGCGCCGTTTGTTTTCGTGAAAACGTTCGGTCACAACGGTAACCTTTTTTTTTTTCATGACGGGTAGAAATCCTCATGGATGTCCTCCACTCTGGGGAGGGCAGAGGGGTCAGTCAGACTCTAACTGACTAAAACCACCCCAGTGTTCCGCCCACACTTGCACTGGGGATCACGGGATCTAATGCGACTTCCGCGATCCCTGGTTAGTGCTCACTGGCGAGTTAGGGGGGCGAGTTTGGGGGAAGAGTGAGGTGTTAAACTCCCACTCTTCCATCATAGAGAGGCGCACGTACAATACTACGCGCCACCATCTCAGGTCCTAAGGAATAAGGGGCGATGGATTTCCCCAGATCCATCGCCCCTGGACCCATTTAGGGGGGCTGGAAGAGAGCGTTATCCGCCCTCCGCCGACGCCCAGTGCGTCTGCTGCGGATCGGGTTAGCTAAAGCAATCTCTCGCTCCCCTTCCGCAGCCTTCTTCTGCGAAATGACTGTTTCGCAGAAGGATACCACCGCGTTTCAGGACTCCTCGCTGCCGACCATCGAGTCAACAACGGCCGACAGCGACAGGTCACGCCGACTCCTGAGATGAGGGCACGGCGCGGCTCCTCCCAAGCGGCACACTCCGCCAGCGTGTGCCGCGCCGTGTTCTTCCGACAGTCGACGCAGTGGTGACACCGAGCGGCGGCTCCCTGTTTATGCGGCACAGGTACTTCCCGAAGCAACCATGCCCCGAGAGCACCTGTGTCACCCGAAACGATAGGGCGCCGTGCCTCCTTCCGAGCTAGCACTCGAGCACCAGCCGAACTGCCCCGATGGTGACGGGGCCGGTAGGGCGTGAAAGCCTGTCCCAGCATTCCACCACCAGGGCTGCGCGAAGCTGTGAACGACGCAGCTCCAAATGCCGCTGCGTCAGCCACTCGCCCCGCGCCCTCTAGTCCTCGCGCCACCGATACAGTGACGCGAGTACTTTCGCCTCGAGATCCCAGGGCGGGGATCCGGCCAGTACACAAGCCGCCTCGTAGGAGATCGTGCGATATCCCCTAATGATTCTGACGGCCATAGCTCACTGCGGCTTCTGACGGACAGCGATGCTTCCGGCCGTCAGATCAGCCGCCCAGAGAGGGGCCCCATACAGGGCTATCGATCGCACGATCCCCACGTAGAACTGCCCACAGGCGGCACTCGGGCCCCCTAGATTGGGAAGCAGCGTTGACAGCGCCCCAGCCGCGCCAAACAACATGGGCACCAGCCGTCGTAATTGGGGGCCAAAGTCCTACCGGCTGTCGAGCACCAATCCAAGATATTTCATGGTGGACACGACAGAAATTCGAGACCACGATATGTGATCCTTGCGGCGGCGCCCGTCAGGGGCCATGAAAGACCATGGCCTCCGACTTGTTGATGGCCACCTCCAAGCCTAAGCGACGTATGCGGGTCAGGACCAGTGACACCACAGCCGTCGCCAGCAACGCTGCCTCCCTGTACGAGCTCCCCGGGACCATGACCAGCGTGTCATTTGCATAAAACGTCAAACTCAACTCAAACTCAAAGCTTTTATTTCAAATAAACCAATTACAGGCACTTTTGAATTGTCAAAGAGTCGGAAAGATGAAGCTAGTTACCCATTCCAAAGCGTAGGTACCTATGGAGAAGAACGGGCAAGAAACTCCAGGGACACTCTTTTTAAATCATGATATTATTATTAACAAATTGTTACAGAAAGTAGGTTACATCATTGTTGTTCAAATTATCAATGTGAGAACGATGTAAAAATACGTACACATTAAAAGCGTCCGTAATTAAAAACAATAATCAAATGACAATTTTGAAATTAAAATAGGCCGTGGCAGCTAAGAGATGACCAGTCCCTACTGGCGGCGCCCGTTAACGAACATGACGTATGGATCAGCACCATTCAGCTCAACCATTTTGAAGGGAACTTAATGATCCAACACTCACGCCACCACCAGCGAGACATTTGATTGAGCATGACAAAATCTCAGTTGCCAGGGCACATTCAAGTCAATTAAAGACGTACCCAGTTAATGGTAGCTTTATAATTTGAGCATAGTGCTCACACGTGCTGTGCAATTATACAATACTAAAAGATTGAGTTTATACAATGCAAAGATATCTAGTTTTACAATCTTCAGCAGCTCCAACAATATTTCTGAATGCTGATAAAAAATAGTTTTTAACGACCTTGTGAAGCAGGATAAGCAGTGTTTAGTGTGTTTTCTTGTCAGCGATGTAATCGCCCAAAAACTTACATAAAATGCAGAAATCTCGATGTTTTGTCAAGTTATAAAAACCGTGCGAGGGTCGAGTCGCTGGTATGGGCTATAAGTAAGTCTAAAAGAGTTCAAACATTCTATTTTTATGTCCAATCTAACATGTCTTCCTGTAAGGAAGCAACAAATAAAATAGGCAAGATATTCTCACATCACAAGTATATAAAACCGAACGTGATCCAGTATGCAACAACCTTAAAGCGACATGATTAATCACAGCGATTTACTATCGCTTCAAATAGCAATATATCGTATTCCTTGCCCGGAATGGCAAGAATGGCCGGAATGGCGTAAGATTTTTTTGTATTTTTGTATGGATTTCCGTCATTTCTGTGAAAATAAATGTGTCAGTGATAAATTATAAAGTAAAGCTGGTATTGTGTTTTAATTAACTTTTCATGAATATCTAATTATACGATTGCACAAACTGTCTAGGCACTATAAATCATAATGGATTTTTGTCTTTATTCCATAAGCGGATTTAGAATTTTTAAATTATTTAAAATCCTGTAATTTAGATTGATATATTAATAGATACACAACATAGACATAACCAAGTAACACCACAAAACGTCCAAAATGTCACAATCAAACAAACATAGCCAAGACTAGTGCAATGTCTGTCGAGTTTAACTAATTCCAATGTACAACTCGTGTTTATAATGGATTTTCTGTGTTTTCTACAAAGTTATTGTTACAGATTTAACTCCGATACTGTCTTAGCTCATCATTAATCTTTCTAATACGATAGATACGCTGGCCAAAGATTTCGATATAATGAAGGATACCTATATTATCTTGGGACTAAGACCACGTTCCCAAGATTTTATTGGGCACTAGATTTTCAACCCTGGGTGTTGAACCGAGGATTGAGAATTGCATTGCATTGAGAGTGCACACCCGTGCGTCGAAAAAAACACTGTCGGATTTTCAAGTTAAGTAGTGCCTTGAAAATACTGAACGCGAAAACAAATTGTTGCAGGAAAAACACGCTCATGTGAACCTGGGCTTATAGCCCACCTTCGAAATTGGTTAGGTGGCCATGGTAGATCTCAGATTCCGACAAATCTAATATCTCGGGACTCCAAAGAAAGAAAATGATTGATTTCTTTTCAAACAAAACACCCCGTACCTACTGCATTACACAGTGAATATGATCAGTTCATTCTACATGAATATTTTATTGTTTTATCGAAAGATCTGAATGCGAGCGAGAATATAACGCAATTTTAACAAGTAAATTGTATTCGTCCACGGTAAATAGTTATTCACATATTTATTCCTGACGCTCGGACATAATTTTAATCAAATTATTGTTTCCCTTGCAAAATTATTTGTTAATGCTGTCGGATCATTTCCCTTTGATATAAGTAACCAAGTATTATATTTAATTTCAGAAATACGAACAATATTTTGGAACATAGCCGTGGAGTTAAAAGTTTATTGGCGAAACATCGTGGAATTACGAAATCCTTTTAATTAATTATGACAAAGGTCGTAATGGAAGTCGTAGTCGTATTAATTATCAGAACACAGTGTAGATTTAATTAATAATGTTTACAGATTTTTGCTGTATTTCTTACTATGTTAATTCAATCAACTAAGACTCGACTTTATTCCTCAAATAAATTACGAGCATAGGCCCACTCCATATCGCAATGAGTACAATTTCCTCTCTTTTATTCAACTCAAACTAACACCGTGCTCACCAGCTGGGCCTAAGTAAAATAAAATAATGATCTAACATTCATTAGGTTCCGTGTGGTGCCGGACGTTAAGAATAGCACCATCCCATTTCTTCCCGTGGGTGTAGTAGGAGGCGACTAAGGGACTTACTAGAGAATACCGTTGCAACTAATGCTGCACACACTGACTCATAACAATATTATTTCAAAGAATTTGCTTTTGAATCTAGTTCTCATTTCTTATTCAAATATATATTGTCTTTCTCTGCACACTTGCGTTAGACAACAGCAGAACATATTTTAATTGCAATCTTAGCTTGAATACAAGTTTCAAAAAGAAACAAATTAAGTCAAAGCCATGAGCGTCACACTACAGCTCTATATAATAAAACAAATACTTTTGGTAAATACAATATTTTAATGGACAAAACAAGTATACCGTTTTTTTCAGGCTTAACGAAACAGCGTAACCTACCAAACTCGTTTGAAGGTGATCCCTATCACGAAGTGACACTACTGCTTCTATTATTCAGACAACTACGTAGACTAATATTGTCACAACGATTCCGTGACCAACAGAATTGCGTGAAGTATGCAAGTTTTCCGAAATTTCGGAAAAACAAGCTCTGTGTAACCCCTCGTATATACTTCTAAGAGGCCTCCTTTTCCTTTAAAAGAACTTAGACTGAACCCGATCTGAACCCGAGTCTGCATACTCCTCCTTTGTTAGCCAGAATCCTTGGAGGTTGGGTAAGGTTGCCAAGATGGACCCTCCTGCCCACGCCGCGTTTTGTCTGTTGGACATTGCATCAACGTTCACCTTGACGTCGGGCAGTTTCTTCTTCAGGAGATGAGTCAGCTCATTAGTCACTCGGTCCACAAGACCTGTCATCATGCTGGACCCCCCGGAGAACACTATGTTGGTATAGAATAGAGACCTGTGAAATAAACAGCACTGTACAGTGTGTATTTTCGTACGAAAATGGCTGAAATTTTGCTAACAAAGCTACCTCATTGTTGTAAGAAGAATAGACATGGTAAGAGCCGTCAGCTATTGTTTCCAATAGATAGATCGATTGGAAACCAAAGCTGACGGCTTTTACTAAATGCTGTGTTACTTTGTCAATCCGCTTCCCAAGCGCGACTAAGTGCCATCTCTACCGTAATTATGACATTAACTTGTCTCATAAGTCTTGTCTGTTCAGTCTTTTCTTAATTTTATTGTCTTCGAGTGTTAAATTATTCTTACTTCTGGTTGCCTGTCTGCTGTTTCTCGTGCTACCCTAATTTTGTCAGTGAAAACTTTTAATTGGCCTTCTTTCACTAACGGTCAACTATCTGTATCCTAGTTGTAAGTTTTCTTAAGATATAAAAATAAAATAAAATAAAAATAAAATAATCAGCATATAACGTTCCCACTGCTGGGACAGAAGCAGCCTCTCTGGGAGTGGTATTGGGCCGTTTTCCATAACGCGGGTCCACGTGCAGGTTGGTGGAAGACACGTGTCTTCGAATTGTTGGTTATTGAACATGTCGATTTCCTTACGATGTTTGTCTTCAACGTTTTGAGACCAGAGGTGACTACCTGCACCCTAATTGCGTAACGCATGATTAATCATAATCTGTTTCGTTTTGAAACAGAGTGCTAAACCATTGCTTCATATGTTCGAAAAATGCGTCTGCTCAACAGCGTTAATGACGCAATGAATATTGTTGAACTGTCAAAATGAAACCGGTTATGATTAATAGTGAGTTACGCAATTAGGGTGCTGGATTCGAACCCACAGGTCGGGGCTGTTACCACTGGGCCGCCACTGCTCGACTTGTGTCAATCTTCGAGGAAATTCATATTCAACACTGAACTTACTTACCTATAATCAAGGTCACACAAATCAATGCTGCGGCAAATCACATCGATGATGTTCCTGCACTTGAGCCCCTCAAGTTCTGGTTTGAACAAGACCTCTGCGCAGACGAACCGTTCCTCCCCCAAGAATATGTGCTGTCCGTCTGGCAGTTTGTAGCTAGCTTTGCTTTCGTTAAACCCGGCAGTTTCTGCCAGCTCCTTGCCATAGTCTTGTGATATATAGCAGATGTCTTTCTGTAATTTCAAAAAGCCATTTCTGAAACAAATTCTGAGGCTGTGTGTCGAGCACACAATAGAAAGAAGCGTAAGAAGTATGGAAGTAGATAGACCAATATATGTAGATTTGGTTTTGACATTTGTGTAGGGTTACCCTTGTACAGTAAGAAGTCAGTAGTGCAGTAGTACGTGAAGGATTAATATCATTTAAAAAAATAGGGATCTGTGGGTATAATCATAAAGTTTTACGAGTTTAGTGAACAAGACGAACATAACAAGAAACTATAGTCAATAGCGTGATTATTTGAGTGATTTTTAAAACATTAAAAAAACTATCACCGCTCGTGAGGTTCGAACCCCTCGCCTCGCTACGCATATACGCGCTAACCTAAATACGGTAACCGCTAAACTATCATGCCATAATACCAGCCTTCTGGTTGAATTTATGAATTACAAACATTTGTAAACGTATGAGTGTGTGTGTCTATAGTATAGAAATTACTTATTATAAGAAGGTCGTTAGTTAAACCGAGTGTCAATCTATTGCTTTGTGAGATTGCTATACTACAGTATAAGCTGTACATAAAAAAAAAAATGTTTCCTTACCTTTATTTTGTCTATCAGATCTAACTCAAAAGGAGTAGTGAAGGAATATCCAGCCTTAAACATCAGATTCTGTAGTCTATCCGTCAGCATCTTGCCAGTTACCGGGGAGGTGACCGTAGCATGCTTTAGAGGAAATCCTTCAAAGACCGGGGCCGCATAGCAACAAGAGTACCCTTGCTCCCAAACGACACCCGAAGTCCTGCCGTACGCGTTCAGAACTAAAGATGGCGACTTTGCGATGTACAGCGCGTTTACAGCAAAAGATTCGAAGAAGATTTCCGCCATCCGTTTCCTGATCAGATGAAAAAATATTACGTTAATTGAAAAATAGGGCGAGGTGAAATCAGGGACTCCAGTGTTCATGTTCTAAGAATCTTACAGATACTTATGAGGAATCAACACTCTTCAGCCAAGGGTTATTTACAAAACAAAGCACTTACTTATCAGCCTCTGGCGCGAGTGGGTGCAAAGAATGCATGATCTTAGTACTCTCCGGAGGCACACAGAGTTCCTTATAGAAGACGTGATGCCACAGCTTCTCCATCTCGTCCCAGTTCTGGATCAGACCTTCGTGGACTGGCCACGTCATCTCCGAGATTCCTCGTTTCCTGATGGCTTCGGCTCCGCAGTATACTAGGGGTATACCATCGAGGAGGCCGCCGCGACGGAATCTGAAAAGAAAACGTTTTGAAGTAGTTAACTAGTCACAGATTTTTAAACTGGCACCCTAACTAAGTACCATACTTTATATCATAACCCGAATAATTTTGAAGGAAATTGCTAATCCATTGCTTCTTATGTTGGAAAAATTCGTCGGCTCAACAACTGTTAATAACGCAATTAATGTTGTTGATCTGCTAAAATGAAAGGCATTGTCATTGTAAGTAGGCTACGCAATTACCCCGCTTGACTTCAACACAAAATAGAACATGAAAACTGAAATATGACAACAGTTTTTCCATCCAATTTCAGTAGTTGGCAATTTCATTTTTTGTCCTTGGTTCGACTAATATTTTTACTTCTACCGTTTGAACTATAATAGAATTTTTTCGTCATCATGGTAGAAAAAACCTGCCCATATGATAGAGAAGGATTACGAGCCTTACAGGATTGAAAATACTGCTTTTGAAAGGTTATCAATTATTTTTGTTTCATTCAAATGTAAGCATATGAAATTTTGAATTTTTCACGGAATTCATTGTGATAATTTAATTGTATTCAGTTTAGTTTTTGCTAAAAAGTGTCTTCGGTTAAGGTAATATCCTAAATTATAAAAGACTTTTTTATTTCATGTTAATTTTAGTTTTTCTGCGGTGTGTAGACTTACAATACCGCGTCGTCGAGTTGCAGTGAAAGTTCCACACAAAGAAAAGTTAATACAATGCATGCAACACTTTTCTTTTATATACCTAACTGAACCACTGCCGCCACGGTGCTCCTAACTATTCACATCAAGTTGCGATTGTATGGTTATCTTAGATTTTATTAGAAGTAGCAACGTATTTAACTGAAATTTCTTCGTCTGATACATATTTGTTAAAAGTATTATTACCGAATTTTGTATTACGACTCTTAATTAAATCTTTCAGGCATGATCTAACAAGACTCTAGGTGCACGTTTTCAAACAAAGTAGAAGCGTCGTCTAATTAATATTTTAACAAGAGTGGTAGTTATATGGATGCAGTCTCGTCTCTAAAGTTGCATGCATTTGTTAGACAAAAGGTACTATGTTCTAGTTTATAACTAATGTATCTACCTACAAAGAACTAAGTATTATGTAGAATTCAACCCGTCGCCGTCATCCAATCCGTATGAAACTAGTTCCGAGTTCTATTCAACTTGGCCGGTGTTCGGACAACTTCAATATTTTCTAGATTGCTATTCGATACCGTGGAACTAACGCACCGTGTTATTAGCTCGCTCAACTTTACATCGAGTCTGTTTCATATATGATGTTTGTGTTGTCTAGAGAATCTATAATATTCTTCAGTGCAATTTTAAAATCAATTGTTAGTATGTTGTTCTAGTCAAAGTTTTATTTTTGTGCAAAATGGATGTTACAAGCTGATTTTGACTATAGCCGAAGGTAAACGCCAGGTTGTGAACCGGGTTCATGAATACACTAAACTCCTCGTGCATGTCAGTTTCTTGAATTGCTTACATTTTAGTATACAATCTTCTTTGTAGTATAAAATAGCTCCAACTAAAATCAATCTGCCTAGTTTTTTTAGTTTTTTCCAAACAATTTTCAGGTCGACTTCCAGTCGAAATGGATGCAACTGACTACTAGTATTTTACATAGTGCGACACCTATCTGACATAATATGATTAATTTGGGCCCTGACCACACAAGGGCCGATGCCTGCCAGATGTGCGGGTTATTCGAAAGAGATACCGCAGCCCCTGGAACACAGGCAACTGAGGGAACACGGGTGGGTTTTAGTCAGTAAAAGTCTGACACGTTTTCCTGCTCCACCCAGAGCGGGAGAAGTTAAAAAAAATCACACCACGATTTGACAGTTGTCCGCACTACGGATGTGTTTTTACCAGTCCGAAAAAGTAATTCATCGGGTGTAGGTTTCACTCCGAAGTTTCGAACTACTTTCGGATGTACCCGTATCTTCGTTGACGGATTTGAGACTACTCTCAAATGGTCTCAAAGGGACCAGGGTCGACACCGTGGTCCCCAGTTAGGATGGATGGATGGATGATGATGAGAGTCACCTGGCTACTGTTGTGGGTAACATGGCTCTGGGGGACGGTTCACCTGAAAACCCGGCCTTCAGGTTCTGAGAGCCGGCATCCAGAACTATTCCTAACATATCTTTTAATGACATTTTATTACTTTCTCTTAAATAATAGGAATATTTTTGAAACTTTTGCAAGTCGAGACCTCCGAGATTTCTAATCTGACTGGATATCATTTTAATTTGGGTAGTTCCACAGTAAGGAGGTTTTATACTTAAACCGCTAATACTAAAATCAGAAACCAATGATAATGAGGTATTTTCAGCATGGGCAGCTAAATCGTTTCTGCGGTACCCAGTCTTATCTGAAGAAAATATATTTTTTATTATAAATTTCTGAAAGAAAGAAAATACATTTACTTAGCACATACTAAAAAGAAACACAATACACAGCAAAATAATTTAAAAAACCAACAAAAGTGTAAAATACGATGTCAGAAACTAGCATCAAAGTGTGCCTCACGACTGCGCTAAAATGGCCCAGTTTAGCAAAAATGCCAGACAATTAGTGTCTGACGCTGGTTTTCAACTGGACCTGATGTGTGTGACGGACGTAAATCAGCTTTATACCAATACTGCACGTGACGTGTGTGTGCATAAAGTGTTTTTTTTTTGTGTCAGATTAAATAAATAAAATTGTAACGAGTAGTACGTATACATATAGTGAGAATGTTAATATTAATATAATTTGTTAACTAGTACCTAATTGAGTTTAGTACCTACTATAACATAGTTATTTGTGTTAAATATTGTAAAAGATAGTAAACTGATTTAGCTTTAAAAATTAGACTGTTAATTTAATGAAATTGCAAAACCAAAAAAAATGGCCGGTAAATAAATAAATGAGACGGACGCATGATAGACCTTCGCTGATATGTAAACAAGGAAAGGAATGCTTTGGAAGTGGTCACAGGCAAAAAAAAACCTATTTTAAACAATGCGAGACGTTCTCGATCCAAGCACATTTTCATAATTTATTACGCCTTGCTCTTCACCATCAATTTACAATTTCGTGAAATATTCACCGACAGCAACACTGACACATACTCAAGTGGGTAAATGGGAAAATCACTTGGTAACCTTTTCACGCTCTTTACTTTTGGAAGGATTTCAGTAAAATTTACCACATTTCACAGTATGCAGCATCGTAAGTTGGACCATGGTATACCCATGGTCCAAGTTACGACACTGGACACTATTCGTCCCGGTAGATCATTTCCGTGGGATAATTTCCGACATCAACGCGGGCAAAACCTCGGATGCAAGCTAGTATAATATATATAAACGCAATTTGAGGCAAGTTTATAAATGAAATGTCTATAGAAACTACGGCGAATCAAATTTGATTTGAATCAAACTCGAATATGTCAGGAGCCGGCAAGTCTCCCGCCACGATATCTAATTCAATTTACTTCTGCTCTGGATGCTCTCTCTATCTGGATGGTTATTGTTATTAGGTCTTTACCTATGAAATTGCCGTTTTGCAGTACTGGCCATTTCAAATCAAAATAATTTTTGTTTGGGTAAGAATTCTAATTTCAAATTAATTTTATTTTAATAACATGGATTTTTTTTTCCAAAAGTAGTCATTTGTTTATTGATTAGTGTTACATTTTCATCGCATTTCAATCTTTTTCGTCATCATGGATACGTTAAAAATTCGAGTAATTATGGAATATGAGTACCGTCGTGGCAGCAACGCGGCACAAGCGGCACGCAACATCAACGACTTTTACGGAGCTAACACTACAAACCAACGCACCACCTGTTATTGGTTTGCTCGCTTCCGTTCTGGAAATTTCGACCTGAAAAATGAACCTCGCGGTCGTCCGAAGACTTTGGTCGACAATGACGAATTAAAGGCGATTGTGGAAGCTGATGATACACAATCTACGGCTGAATTAGCAGCAGCTTTCGACGTTAGCGTCAAAACAATATTGGTCCATTTGCGTCAAATTGGCAAGGTAAAAAAGCTTGACAAATGGGTGCCCCACGAACTCAATGATCGTCAGCGCGAAGTACGCGTCGAGACGTGCCTTGCACTGCTCAACAGACACACAAATGAAGGAATTTTGAACCGCATTGTTACCTGCGATGAAAAATGGATTCTGTTTGATAACCGCAAGCGCTCAGCAAGTTGGTTGGATCCTGGTTCAGCACCTAAACAATGCCCTAAACGAAAACTTACCCCTAGAAAAGTGATGGTCACTGTTTGGTGGTCTAGCGCCGGTGTGATTCATCACAGCTTCTTACCAAACGGGGTGAGCATTACTGCAGATGTGTACTGTGAAGAACTGAACACAATGATGGAGAAGCTGGCACATATCCAACCAGCATTGGTCAATCGCTCGTCTCCGCTGCTCCTGCACGACAACGCGCGACCTCATACTGCACAGCAGACGGTCTCCAAGTTGCAAGAACTGGGGTTGGAAGCTCTCCGTCATCCGCCCTACTCACCAGACCTTGCGCCTACAGACTACTACTTTTTCCAGAATTTGGATAACTTCTTGGCGGGAAAAAAATTAAATACCCGAGAGGCAGTACAAAATGCCTTTGAAGAATTTGTTGCCTCCCGTCCAGCTGATTTCTTTAAGAAGGGCATCAATAAACTGCCACTGCGATGGCAAAGATGCATTGATTGCATGGGTGATTACTTCGATTAATACAAATAAAAAATACATGAAAAAAAATCGTTTAAATTTTTTCATACAAAACGGCAATTTCATAGGTAAAGACCTATTATTTGCTACAAAGAATTGTTTGTTTGCTGTTTTTACTGGATTAATTTGGAACACCTTATTGTTTTTATTTTAAAATAACTTTTTACTGGATAAAAATAGAAGGACATTCAAAAAGGTGATGATAATATTTCTGTTAAACTTTGTACTACTACGCGTTCTAATGTTGAGCATGAGGTCCTAAATTCTCAGGTCGGGGAAAGTGTTATTGGCTTTTTCATCAGAAATTTCTCAGTACTAGCCCAGAGTATTGGTATTGTGTCCGGTTGATGGTGCCGCTCCCTATTAATGAACCGTCGAATGCGGATTTCCCGTAGAAATCTGCCTCAAAAACTTCACGAAAGAAAATTAGCCTGGGTCGCTGTAGAGGACTACTTTGTTTTTGACTTGAAAAATCTTTTGAAGAGTACAACGAGTAAAGTTGCGCGCAGATATGGCCAACCATACTGCGGTGAATCCCGCTCGAAATGAATGTAGCAGCACTACAGAAAATACTTCGCAACAAAATTCATGAAACACAAAAAGTGATGTGGTGCTATCTGCAATGCCACATGCGAACTACGCAAGACAGGACGTCACAGAAATCCTACATCGCGCAGTCAGAGTTTACCACGAGACTCACACACATACAACATCCCGACATCAACCGTCGGGCAGTTGCCCACCAGACACAACGCCCGTCTTGTCGGAGGATCCTCCCTTAACCAATAGAGTATGAGTGAACTTTACACCCTGGTCCTCACACCTCTATACGAAAACGTGAATGCGTGCTTCGATTGTTTTACTTATTAGGAAGCGGTCCTTATTATAAGTCAGGCGAGAGCGAAATTCGTCTCGGATCTCATGCTAATTTTACCTTAGTTTGTCCAAAGATTCACAATCGCTCGTCAGTCAGTCTTCATCTTGTGTCCATGAGCTCATGAGAATTTTTGATTCTTCCACAGTTCTGGTCAGCATTTGTACCGTGTGCCACACAGAACAAAGACGCCGTGCAGCTGACCCTGGAACAGATCGACATCATCAAACGACTCGTGGATAAGTACCCGCAGCACCTGCAGTTCGCCACCTCAGTTACAGGTCTGTCATCTTAGGCCTAGCCTTCTTCCTCTACAATCCTGTTAATGGAAAACACGATAACCCTTGTTAAGACTGGTTGTCACTTTTTACTTTACTAAAAACGTTCCGAAATCATACAGAACTGGCATTGGCATTAGCGACTCCGATTTTTTTTAAATAAAACGGTACCATTTCTCCAACTCCTTGACTTCTTGCGGAGTCGTTCAATAATCACGTGTATGCTTTTTTGTGTTCCCTTTCTGTATTCAATTTGTCTTCATATGCATGTATAAACACTATTGAATCACAATCACTATTTGAATCACGTCGCCTCGTTGGTCGAATAGTCAAAAGCCCTACTGCTAAGTAATCTGTGGCCTGGGTTCCATCCGCGGGTCGGGCAAAGTGGTGTTGCATTTTTTCATCTACTTTTTCTCAGTGGCAGCCCGGAGTCTGGATGTGTGCCCAGTGAATAGCAATAGGCTCGTCCCCTGTTACATAACACTTAAACATAACTGGCGAAATATGAATGTGAGTGTCCTCTGCCAAACCCTTCGGAGAATAGAAGCGTGAATGATGTTATTTCATGTTATAATACAGACTTGCCCATGTCCTCACAATGTTTTTTTTTTCACCGTTTTGTGAGTCCGTACCGTCACACTTAAAAAACCCGTTAGTTTGGTAGAAAACACAAATAATAGACTAGCTACATAAAACACATTTCTAAAATAGTTGCGAAGCGAAAAACGATATAATGTGACCACAACGATAAAATAATAAATTGGTCGTAACAAAGTCATGTTGTCAAGCGCACAAATGGTTGTACTGAAGTTGTTATATTTTTGAAAGTCAGTTGAAACCTATCATCATCATTTCAGACCTGAACTACCCACTGCTAGATATATGCTTCCCACTTTTTGCGCCATACTTCTCGGTTCTTTGCGTCTCTCATTCATATGTTGGAACCAAAAAAAACCTATACATGACGTAAAACTCGAAAATCGCAACATAAAAACATACATAAATTCACGCCTTCTTTTCATGGGGGTAGGTAGAAACTCCATATTACGATTCTTACATAGTCCTTTTGCCTCGTTTACGTTCACACATCTAACCATACAGGCACGACGGTTACGAGTACTATGGACCTGACCTTTCTGAAGAACATCACCGATACGGCACTACATGTCCACTTATGGCATCCTCGAATCCGCAACAAGTAAAAGTCGCACGTGCTAACTAAAATGTAATTTACAAAGGCGAAAAGCCTTTTGCTAACATATAAACAAAGAATCAAAACAAAACAGAAGACATATTTGACAAATGAAAAAATAAGAAATATAAACTGTATAAAAGAAATCTGTTTTTGTTTTAAACGATACCCCGAGTCGTCGTGTTACTACGCCATCTCGTATCGACTGAACTAATTTGTAACTTTAAAATCGACTCGAGGCGGATATAGCCGGATTTGTCGTGTTCCGTTCTTGTAATTTATACCGTTTTACGTTTTCTTTGTAAATTTTCTTTTACTTTTGATTTATTTGCATCGTAAAATTGTTTAATTTAGTTTACTGATATTGTCATTATTTCTGAAAAACTCATTGCTTATAATAATATTTTCTAACTAGCTAATGGTTATTAACCTTTTCATTTACATATGTTTACTTAGAATAAACTCATGGAACTCTTTTGTTCGTGAATATTCAAAGAAATCTATGTCCACACGAAGTTCAAAGTCAAAAAATGTATCATGAGGAAACTTGAATTTATAGTTGAAATTAGTATGAAATCGCCAACTCAGTTTGAGCAAGCGTGGTTATGAATGCTCGTGCCTTTTTTGTATGATAAGAGTCGTCTGCCCTGCTGTGGACAACAATAGGCTTGTATTATTACGATTTACACGTAAGCGCTTGTACACACGGTATGTGTAATATCACTTTCTTTAAATTACATATTATGGAGCTAATAATAGTATCTTTAGTTAGGCCCCATACACATGTAAATCCTTTCTGTTCGGTCTGTCGGTTTATGACAAATACCAGCATTATTAGCCCAAAAGGCCAAGCTTTGAAAACGAACACTAATCTTTGGACTAACTAATCAAAGTACTAGTTTTAATGAGATTGCTACGTCCAGGTGAGCTCATAAATAACCTAAAATTACTTTAAACCCGTATCATGATTTTACAAGCGTTTGAAAAATACACTTTGATGACTGCTGGAATATTTTATTCCGAACACTACAAAGAAGAGGTTGTCAATTCGACGAAAATGTTTTATTTGCATTCTTATGGGTATATACTTCCATATTTTTACGAAACAGGTGTAATATCGATGATAAATACGAACATTCCTTTTATATGGGTTTATTGTGTCATATTATTTATTTGATTATTACTATTCGAACTTAAAAATTTGTCATTTTTTATTAAATCATCCAAATACATTACTTTACTCTAGAAATTGTCACGGTAAATTATATATACGATTTACTGTTTTGCCCACCATTACTTCTTTGCGATATGATATATGGAAGATGTAACAGTTGTATTCTAACATTGTGGAAGGTATAAAGATTACATAAAACACTACTTAAACCACCAAAATTGAACTACATTACGCAGATACGTACGAACACTTTCTCAGCACTAGTAGCTGATCTGCCAATTTTTTTACAAAAGATCATAAATATAATATTTCTCGAAGGTACTCCTTAGTGTCCGTTTAACATAGTACAGACAATAGAAAACTTACCAAGTATTTGCCAGACAGTTGAAGCTACCCTGAGCTAACGGCTATGAAATATTCATACCCACTCAAAGCGTTGACATTAATTCATTTAGCGCCTCCTGCGTCATGCGTCAACCACTTACGTCGTGTGAATGCAATATTCATTCAAAAATAAAACGCGCTAATTGCTTGCGTACACAAACGGTTTTCCAGAGTTTTGTGTACTGCTTCCACGTTCTGATTGAGTTTACAAAAAAAAAACAAACAGGACTAAATAATGGTTGCGAAAATTGTTACAACCTATTCACAAGTTTTGAAGACGTATGATATTTTTACAAAATTGTGTATAAAATAATTAATAAGTGAATGTATTTAGGAACAATCTAAATTTTGTTCAGATATCCTGGAGGCCCACAGCGCACGTCCTCGCAAGATTGCCTCACTCATAGGCATCGAGGGAGGCCACTCCATTGCCAACTCGTTGGGAGTCCTCCGGTCCTACTACCAGCTCGGAGTCCGCTACATGACCCTCACTCACACCTGCAACACCCCATGGTAAGTGCACATTTTTAGCTAAATCTTGAAGCATTCAAACTGAACAAGACAAAAACTTTCAACATTCTCATAGACATAAAGTTATTTCTAAACTTTATTCCCAGCGCGCTTTGTTTAATGCACCTCTCTTCTCAATTACTGGTACTCGTACTCAAATCAGAGACATCAGTTTTTCGGACGACTATACATTAGAATATGGTGTGAGACAAGGGAGGTTAAACACGCCACTATTGTTTAATTTGGATGTAAATACGCTGATTGAGCGTGAGGGAGAGGCAAAGTATGCGCCCTCACGGTGCTAATCGCCGCAGGAGACGCCCTAGGCGTCGGGAATCCCAGGCCGATTCCCAACTACCGTAGGCGGGGTCTTGCGGACGGCGAGTAATGGGTAGCTCGCCGTCCTGTAAGGACCAAGCCCGGGTCGACAGCACGTTGTGTTCCACGCGCGCCTCAAAGCGATGTCAGCTCGAACTGTTGGGGTGCGCAAGGGCCGATGCCTGTCAGGGGTGCGGGTTGTTCGAAAGAGATACTGTGGCCTTTGGCACACTGGCAACTGAAGGAACACGGGTGGGTTTTAGTCAGTAAAATGTCAGACTCACCCTCCCACCATCAAAAAAAAAAAACGGGCGTTAAGCTCGCCACTATTGTTTAGTTTGGATGTAAATAAGCTGATTGAGCAGCTCAGTAGCACTCATGTCGGCTGTTTCATTGATGACAAATGTGTTAACAATATTAGTTATGCTGACGACATGGTCCTGCTGAGCCCCACAATCAGCAGATTAAGGAATTTGTTTTCGCAGTGTGAGGCATTTGCGATGTCGCATGGACGTAAATACAACTCCAAAAAGAGCAAACTCCTTGTATTTAGAGCAGGTGCATACTATTCCGCATATGATCCTCCTGTCATGTTTAAAGGGGCAGACTTAAGAGTGGTGGACAGGTTTAGGTATCTGGGTCACATTGTGACATGCGACCTTAAGGATGACGATAACATAGAGAGGGAGTGCAGGGCTTTGACGGTGAGAGGCAATATGCTTGCTCGCAGGTTCGTACGTTGCACCAAAGAGGTGAAAATAACACTTAATGCATTCTGCCGGTCGGTCTAGTCCAGTGGCCTGTGGGTGTATAACAACGCTTTTAGGATGGTGTTGGGGCTGCTGTGGCGCTGCAGCAGCTCAGGCATGTTTGCGCGCACGGATGGCTTTTAAGCCATCATGCTCAAGAAAGCAAACTCGCTGCTGCACCGACTACGAAGCAGCTGCAACAACATCCTTAATGTTATTGCTGCCCGTTTTGACTGTTCTTTACAACATCATCGGATAAGGACGGCCATAGCCATTAGTTAGGTATAGGTAGAGCCCGCAGCTAGAAGATTAGCTTTAGGGCTAGGCTGGAACTATGCGGGAGGTGGAGTGGGAGGGGGCGAGGTTGCGGGGGAGGGGGCATTTGCTGCAGCCTTTTTGGCCTTGTTAGCCTGGGACGATGAGCCCTTCTTCCTCTTGCTTCTCTTTCCGACGACTTGAAAGTCGCTATCAGAGCGGGAAGAGTCCGAACGGGCGTCCTCAGCGTCGGAGAGTGGCACCGATGTGTCCATGCTCTCAGATTTTTGAAAAGGACCGGGGCTGGGTTTGACACCTGCGGTGCATTCATTGTCTTAAGGACAATGGATGTCGAGACAATGGTTTTCGGGAAAGTCGACTCAAGCGGAATTCTAACAATGGTCTTTGTGAGAGCCGCATTGGAATTTATGATTTCCGCCGAAGGCGGCGATAACGGGCTGTCAAGTCCTGAGTCGGGGAAGGAGCCTGCTTGAGCCCCTTGAGAATTTCGCCAAACCTAGCGAGAATAAGAGGCTCCTTGAAAAGGTCCTCTCTAACGAACGCTGCCATTTCGGCGTCCGACATAGTGGCGGGGGACAAAAACTGTTTAGCCGCTCATAGGGAGCAGCCAACGGCCTATTACCTAACTCCCCGGGTGGGTTGACCCGGGTATGTGTGACCCTCCCTGTCGGGTATAGGCAGGGAGGTGAGTATCTAAGGTTGAGCCCTAAGCTTGTTAACCTGTTGCCAGTCTTATTGTGCAACAGGGCCCTGACCAGTCTAGCGCGAGGGGTGTGGACACACCCCAAAGACACTAGGTGAGTAGCTGAGGAAGGAAGACTGCCACCAGTACCGACTAGGAGATCCCCCAAGGCCGGTGGTCTGAGACACTTCCAATTCACTGCTTAGCCCTGAAGGGGTTTGGCGGGTGTGTTGCGTGAACACCTCACTCGGTTTCGTTGGCAACGTAAGGTTTCCACCGAGGACCACGAAACTGTGGATTTTACCCGGAAGGAGCCAAGTGAAGCTACTGACGACGTTTTTTTTATAAAAAAAACAGAGATGCCTTGAAAAGACAGTTTTTTAATCAATTCGACCGTTAATTGGTTGTATTCGGGGGCGGCTACCATGAGTCACTGCGGGGCGCAGTGAGTCGGGCGAGCGGTGAAACGGTGAGTCACGCAGCGAGCGAGTAGCAGCACGTCTGTTCACGAGGAGCGTCGAGCGCGGAATCATTTTTGCGTACTGGGGTGCTCCGCCAGTATCGGTAATATTTGGTTTACGTACAGACGGCCATATACTTCGCGCGCGTGCTATATTGAAATGTGGGTCCGTTGTATTCTATTCTATCCACACATAATTATATCCCAGGATATTAATGGCTTTCAGTTTTTCAATCATCCTTTGTTTCTATCTGATCATAATTCGATTGAATATATAATTAAATTGAACCAATCAGATAACCGTGTTGCAAACATACTTATGTACGTATTCTTTTCGTTATTGTTCCACACACGACACATCACCGTGTGTCTGATCTGCGCGTTGATTGATGAGTTACAAGCTTCACGTACAGATGGCACAACACAATGAGAGATACACGCTGAACATGGGTCATTAGTTGGGAACATGTCATCCTCAATCTGTTGACATGCAGAGTAATAATTGCATGTAGTGATAGTGGTAATAATTGAAAATACGAAAAATGTTTCTCTGGTTCTTGATGAACACTATGTGATGTCGAAAGAAAAAAGCTATATTAGTTGTTCTACATACTAGCCAATGCTGAGGTAGTAATTTCACTCTATCATTTACATATATTATCCTGGACAACCGCCGATTTCCATTCATTCCATTTCCCCCTTTTGTTGTAATAAATTATTTGTCGTTCCGTTTCCCTCTTTATTTCCTTAAACATATATAAACATAACTACAATATGTATTTTCCACACCGGCTCCTCTCCTTTCCCTTTTGACAAATAAGGTGTTATTCCATTCATACGAAAAAGGTACGATATTACAATATTACTTTTGTGCGGCGTGGCGTTCGCGTACGGTGTACAAGGACGACGCGTTGAAAAAATATATATCTGTGTCTTCTGAGCGCCTGGTATCGATAGCTACTTGTTGCATTGAACTTTGGGTGACTATTCAACATATTTCCAGATTCTTTTTAATATTATCGATCTTACTGAAGGGTTCCAAAAAAATATTCCAGGCTGATTTTGTGTAAGCTCATCGTGCTTCAGTAGATTATACCCTCCTTTTGTCCGATTTTCTATTAAATTAAATAGACAGTAAAGAGTATCCACCACAGTCTACTGAGTACATTATGCCATAAAAGTTAATTAGGGCAGCATAATGCAGAATATACTGTTATTCACACAATAATTTCTTTTGACCATTTTTCTGAGCTCTCGTGCATGCACACACGGGCATAAAAATCCTCTATTCTTAGCTCTTTGAGAAGCCTAGCCAGTAGCAGTGCTGTATAACATAAAGGAAATAAAGCAGAATTTCAACAAACGACAATGCTCAATAATTGTGACCTCCCGGATACAATATGTAAGTTTCCTCGATAGTACATTGTGACAAAAAAACTTTTTCCAAAAAAAAAAACAACCGACTTCCAAAAAAACACTACAAAGTGAAAAATAACTTTAATTTCGGAAGTCGGTGTCTTTGGAGCTGTATTTGAATTTTTTGTCACCGCCTTCCGAAATTAAAGTTATTTTTCACTTTGTAGTGTTTTTTTGGAAGTCGGTTGTTTTTATTTTTGGAAAAAGTTTTTATTTTTCACTTTTTAGTGGTGCACATGTGCTTACCCCTTCACAGCATACCGGCGTGATGTTATGTTATGAACTGGTGTAAGCAATAGACAGAGATGAGATTTCAGCAAACCCAGTCCATTTGCTATCATTTATTGAGGAGTTCCGTTGCCTATCTCCAAAGTTCTTCATCAAATCTTCACCAAATTGAAATGAGACCACTACGAGAAAGTATTCTTCCAAAAAATATCTAAATCGCTTTGTGTGCCTATAAAATTTGAAGAGTTCTCTCTATTTCTCCAAGATCCCATCATCAGATCCTGACTTGATGATCATGGGACCACCTGGGAAGTATACCCTTTCAAACAAAAAAAAACAAAATCCAAATCGGTCCAGCCATCTTCGAGTAATCGGGGAACATACATAAAAAAAAAAAAAAAAAGGTTCCGACGAATTGATAACCTCCTCCTTTTTGAAGTCGGTTAAAAAAGATGGCTCGCTTGCAATTGCGAGCAGTCCCGACTAGATCCAAGGAGTTCCGAATACGTGACTGTGATTTTGTTCTGTTTGATATTGCCTCTATTTATGTGTGCATGAGCTTGTTATCGTGGGCTTTCTACACTTCAGTCTCTTGTGAAACGGACGGTTGCCAAAGAAAGCGTTGCGAATGAACAATGGCGAACGTATCTTTTTAGTACATGTACCTACTACATAACATGTATGTTTTTGTTGTACATTTGTTTTCCTTTTTGCGTCATTTATTCCTTCCTTTCAGGGCCGACTCATCGAACGAAGCGCCCGTGGCCAATGGACTGACCGCATTTGGAGAGGTAAGCGAATTTTAATCTTATTTTTTGTGTTGTAAGAGCTACGCGAGTGTCTGTTTGCACGGCTAACGTTAATATGGATATATTTTCTTAGTCTTTAGTCGCACCCCGCCGCATTGCATCGCCATTAGGTATAATAGCGTGGGCGGGCGATGCGACGCCGGCGCGAAAACGGAGTTCCTTTCGTTTTCGTTTATCGATATTTCTGACTTTTTGTCATTTTGCTCGGCTCCTATTGGTCGTAGCATGATGTTATGTAGCCTATAGGCTCTCTCGCTAAATGGGCAATCCAACACTAAAACATAAAAAAAAATCGAACCAGTAGTTGGGTACTGAGATTAGCGCGTTCAACCAAACAAACTCTTCAGCTTTATAATCTTAGAAGTATAGATGAAAATGTAGATTCGTTATGTCTGGATTAGGTTGAGAACAAAAGATGATTGGTAGCCCTGTGAGGTTATTGATCGAGGTAGCCCTAGCAGCCATGCTGCTTCATTACCCTTCCAAGGATACTTTCAGTGGGCACGCCACGATAGCGGCGGTAAGTCCCCTCTTTGAGGAGTGGCAGAGCACCGCCGTATCCTTGTGGAGGCGATCGGCGGCGGCGATCTCTCGCGTCCAGCCTAGGTCCATGCTATGGTACGGAGCGAGAGTGCATGGGTAGCCGTCACCTCCTTCTGCGAAGCAGTAATGCTCGCGAAGAGGGAATCGGGCGTCGGAAATCCCAGGCTGATTCTCGGCCACCGTAGGCGCAGGCTTCCGAACGGCGAGTAATGGGTAGCTCGCTGTCCGGTAAGGACCAAGCCCGGCTCGACGGCGCGTTGTTCCACGCGCGCCTCAAAGAGATGTCAGCACCAACTGGTGGGGTCCGCAAGGGCCAATGCCTGCTAGGGGTGAGGGTTGTTCGAAAGAGATACCGCGGCCCTTGGCACACAGGCAACTCAGAGAACATGGGTGGATTTTAGCCAGTAAAAGTCTGACACGCCCTCCTGGTCCACCGAGTCGACAACGGCCGGCAGCGGTAGGTCGCTGCCTACTCCTGAGATGAGGGCACGACGCGGCTCTACCCAAGCGGCACACTCTGCCAGCGTGTGCCGTGCCGTGGCCTCCCGACAGTTGACGCAGTGGTGACACCGAGCGTCCGGCTTCCTGTTTATGCGACACAGTTACTTCCCGGAACAACCATGCCCCGAGAGCACGTGTGTTACCCGAAACGACAGGGAGCCGTGCCTCCTTCCGAGCCAGCATTCGAGTACCGGCCGGACCGCCCTGGTGGTGGTGTTAGGTCGTGAAAGCCTGGCCCGCCATTCCACCACCAGGGCTCCGCGAAGCTGTGACCGACGCAACTCCAGAAGTCGCTGCGTCAGCCAGTCGCCCCGCGCCCGCCAGTCCTCGCGCCAACGATACAGTGACGCGAGTACCTACGCCTTCGAGGTCCCAGGGCGGGGATACGGCCAGTACACAAGCTGCCTCGTAGGAGATCGTGCGATACCCCCTTATGACTCTAACGGCCATCGCCACCAAGTTAACCTAAGTTAACAAGAAAACCTACATCTTAAATAAGTTGCTAGATGCTCGTTTATAAGAGCTAATTCGAATGACTTCTATTTCCAACCGCTGTTTATACTAATTAGTCGATTTCTATTTTCTTTACCACTGACGCCCACTGCAGCTGCTGCGCGCTGGGGACTATTCAATCGATTTCAGAACGAATTGTTCACGTGGTTGGGTATTTTGGGTTGAATTTAGTTTTTAGTTCGATTAGATTTTATCTTTAAAAAAATATTTGTTGTTGGCTGGTTTTAGCTAATAGAAAATTAATTAAAACCGTTGGATCTGTGACTGTCGCAGTGTGGCTACACACATTTCGGTATCCCTATTAAATCTTAATGTAAATGTGAATTCAAGCTGACGTGATGTTTAACTAGTCATTCCATAAGAATAGTGTTCTGCAACAAAATTATTTAACAAGCTCACCAAGTAACTGACTGCAAACCGTCCTTCAAGCCGCAAAGGAATTAGTCAGGCCAGAAAATCAGAGTTATTCTCTTAGTTAATTGAGAGATAAAACAAACAGAACAATTGCATCTAAAACAGCATAAATATATAATTTATAGTTACATTTGATAACTATTCCGGACATATAAATAAAGGGAATCAGTTAAAAAGACGGTCATTAATAAAACAGTTTAATGGCATCGTAACTGACAATGATAAATAAATAGCAGCGACACACATCAAGCTCTTAATAATACTAATTACTCTCTGCTCAACAAACAAGCTAACAGCGCCACTTCAAATCAAGTAGCATTCGCAACCACTCCAAATTTCCTCGTAAAAAGCCCGGCCGTGCCTCCAACCGCTTAGGGTCGTAATTAAGGAGGAGCCTTCAGAAATTGAAATATAATCACTAGCCCGTAACCTCGCTTCTCATTAGCATGTTATTAGATTGTCTCGGAGACATCTCCGAAGTGAACTTTTGATCCTTCATCTTTGGCCGACGCTGTGAGCTCTCGAGATGTTTTTGTATGGTTCGTGTAAGCTCGGCATTACATAGATGATTGAGGCGGTCGTTCGTGTAATTAGAACGGAATCCTCTTGTTTCTTGTTGCTTTTACTCTACTAGGGTCGGCAAGCGTGAGCTACGTATGACACGGCGCTATTTGTTTGCTTAAAGTAATAGGTACCTATAGGAAATTGTTTTATGGTTGACAAATTAATGTATGTATGTAGCGTATGTAAGTATGAAGCGTGTAATTGCCAAAATTTAGATCAAATTTACTTAAAGGATACAATAACAATCAAACAATCAATGATACGAAAGCGTTTGCCAGCCCTATGCTAGAATTTAAGAAGATGAATGTGTTGGCGAGACAATAGTAGTGATGAATGGCATCCATTAAGTTGATAGTTAATCGATGATCTCTCTACGTACCAACAAGTAGAACTATAAAGCTATATTAATATTAAATTGGGAGAGTTTACGGCATATTCGCAGCTAGTTAGAGAGCCTCGATACAATTGTTTTCTCACGAAATTATCTATAGAAAATGAATAAATCAGATTATTAATACAAGATAGGATAATCATTTGATTGCTTAAACAAGAGTACAATACATACAACACATATGTCAGGTTAAGCTATGCTCAACCTTGCCAAGCTATAGTTAGGCTTGCCATGGTTGAACCGTGGATGAGTGACCATCATACATACCAAGACCCCTTCGTGCCTCGGAAAGCACGTTAAGCCGTTTATCCCGGCTACCATTCGTGGATCTTTGTCAGTCGTTACGGATCGTTAGCATGAAAGTCTTAAAACGTCTTACCAATGGGGTATCGTATTACCCAGTAACTACGCTTTGGAGGTCAGATAAACAGTCGCTTCATGTAAAATACTGGTATTTAGCTGCATTCGGTCGGACTGGATGGCTCAAAATAATGGCGTAACGAAGACCGCATATTGTAAAATGAATATTCAATGTCACGGGAAATTTAAGTGACGGAAGTTCTCGGCAACAATAGAACTATTCACTCTTGCAGAATATATTTTCACGTACCTCGCGTAACAATTACTAAGAAAAAGGTTTATTCTTCGAAAAATTTAGGGTTTCGGTATGTAAAGATGGTCATCGATCCTTGCGGTTGTTATTATTAAGCCACAAGCACTAGCTGACTACTCCGAGAAGAAATATTGAAACAAACTCAGTAGTCAGTCTCATTAGAGTCTGTCTATACAATTGCGTTGTAATCGTCTGATCAATATGTGGATGATAAACCGTGCAAAACCTTCCACAGCGTCATATTTGGCTTGGTAAAGATAATATTATACATACATATTTACTTGCAACTGCGTAGTCAGTCATATTTATTCAGAAGAAGTAATATGAGCCTTCTCGATTAAATAAACGAACTCTAAAACTAAAAGCAGGAAATATTAATATTCTGCGGCGATGTCGCCACAATGCTTTGTGAGTTTATTTAATACCCCAGCGTTCAGTCCTAAACATTAACATTGAAACAGCTGGAAACAGAAGAGCCGAATGCAAACTAGCTTTAAACTTTCATACAGCAATTGAACTTGCACGTGCTGAAAAGAAAACCTAAATAATTGCGCTCTCTGTATAGGCGCTGTATTTGACACCGGAAAGTTGAAATTGTTTTCCGAAGGAAAATTATTTTCGTATTTAATTTCTTACTGTGTTGAACATAAATGTCGGGCGTGAATGACCAAAAATAATAATTAAGCGTCGTCGCGGCGTCGCTCTCGCTTACGCCGTTGACTGTAAAAATACATAATTATGATTTAGAGCACAATTTTTTTTTTATGTGACCAGATCAGGGTTTTAATATGTCTGCCAAATATTTAAGCGGAAGGTTCCATGAAAGGTATGCTGTTTGAAATACGGACGTTATACTGGAATGAGGATATACATTTTGAAACTTGATTTTTATATTGCTTTTTGAAAGCTCCCGCGTGTAAGAAAACAGTTCTTATCGTAAATACTAATATTCTTCTCTCGTTTATGACTCCTGTGGTATCCTATCGCAACAATGTTATAGTCTGTATCAATAATATTAGGACAATTTAATGAATGAGCACTCAGCGAATTGGGGCCGAATTATTTTTTGTTCAATGTCTTAACACGCTTAGGTCTATTTAAGTTTCCGTACTCACGAGACAAATCATCGAGTGTACTTTACGGTAATTACAGCTAATGAAAATCTGGTCGTAAGGAATATTCTGGTCGTATAGCACATTAGGAATACGAAAGTAACCCCTACTGCTACGACAAAAATGTGCTATCAATGTTCATTTTAAACTCTGTTATGCGTTGGACTGTAAAAATGGTGCAATTTTTTAATCTGTTATTACCATTATAAATCACAACGATTAAATAACTGTAAGCCCAGGCCCTTTTAAATCAACCGCAATATGAATTACTCTCCGATTTATATTTTTAATATGCATGACAGATTGGAACGGTATGAACTTAGTTTTTAAAACTGTGTTGAATCCTTCGATCAAAATTCATCGATGCGAAATTATTGACGAGTATCAATTATGTACTGTGTAATTGCATAAAGGTCGCTTGATACGGACTAATTTTCACGCTGACATCAACGTGAACCTACTATCCAATCCAACGCGAGATTCATTGCGGGCGCAAGTATAACATCGCCAATGAAATTTTCATTTCCAGATTTAATATCGTATCGTGTGATTGTACGCGTGCCTGTAATTTTATGAATATAAGAAACGTGCTATGATGTAGGTATTTTTTAATTTTTACTTTTATTTTGTAGACGGGATCTCAAGTTCCAATATCGTGTTGGCGTTGCTATAATCTGGCAGGAAGTTCAGAAATATAGTAGAGTAGCCTATTGCCATTTACATCAGCCAATTTACTTTAATTTTGATTTCGTAAAAATCAAAATATTTACATTGGAGAGAATCTCATGATTCAATGTTTTGGAATAATACTAAAATAATATTTATACAAACACGTACCAATGCTAGAGTAGCCAATTGCCATTTACATCAGCCAATTAACTTTAATTTTGATTTCGTAAAAATCTAAATGTTCACATTGGAGAGAATCTCATGATTACAAGATTTGAAATAATGCTAAAATAATATTTATACAACACGTACCAATGCGTAATGTACCAACAAAATAAATGAACCCTACACAAATAATAAAAGCCAAAAAATTAAAATATGCTGGCAGCTAGCGTAATAGCATCGTAAAATAATACAGCCGATCTATTCTGTAAAAATTTCACCGTGAAACTTAGGTCAAGTGATTTTGAAGTGAGCTGTCATTCTACCTGATGTTAGGAATTGAATACTATTGACAGTTCACTTCAACCTCACTTCACGGATGAGATTTATACAGAATAGATCGGCTGGTCTGAAATCTACTTATCCTTGTCTACAGAAAGTGGTGCGTGAAATGAACCGCCTGGGCATGATCGTGGACCTTTCCCATGTTGGAGAGAACACCACCAGAGCCGCCATCCGCATCTCCCGGGCGCCCGTAGTCTTCACCCACTCCTCGGTCTACAGCCTCTGCAACCACAAGCGGAATGTACCTGACGACATCATTCACTCACTGGTTTGTGACTCTTCACAGATTTTATATTTTATGAAAGCATAACCTAGCTAGCAGAATAGGTCACTCGTTCCGCAAATCACGCATGATGCGAATGTGGTGCTCCAAGAGGCTTACTCTCTAGGTACAAAGTCCGAAGTTTCGGCAGTAACGGACGAATTCTATGGAATCTGTATCGCTGAGATACTGTCGCCCATGTAGATGGCACCTAAAGATATAAACTTGTAACTTGGTTTACTGGTTAACGATATCATTATAGAAACTGATGTGTATGTTTGCTTGCAGAAAGAAAATGGCGGTATTATCATGGTGAATTTCTTCCCCGACTTCGTGAAATGTGCTCCTAATGCTACTATATCTGATGTCGCTGGTATGTATTCTATGATATTCTATCTATCTATTTAATGGGTATTTGTAATGTTGTATTGTTTGCAGATGATATTTCCTTTATTTTTAAAGTAGACAGGAATAGACAAGACTGACGACGTAAACAGTGCACTCTCAATGGTTACGGATTGATTTACCTCAAATAACCTAGTTCTCAATGCCAAAAAACGAAATGTGTAAAGTTCGCCTTACCGCATGTTAGAAATCTAGGTCCCAACATCGTCTTAAATAAAAAGGTGCTTGAAATCATAGACTCGACAGTTTTTCTGGGCACAACAGTTAATGCCAAACTTCAGCGGGGATCACACATATCAAGCCTAGCGGGGAGGCTTGATATGTGTGCATTGACGTCGATACAGCTCGGTTAGTCTACTTTAGTTATCTTCACAGCGTTATGTCCTACGGTATTCTGCTGCGGGGCAAAGCCGCTTATGTATAAAAAAAATGTCCTTAAAAAACGTGCTGTTTGTGCAATTTATACCAGCTAGGTGCCAGAGTTTCCTTGAGGGACTTTTTTAAAGATATTGGTATTCTCATGGTGGCATCACAATTCATATTCGCTAACATCTTATGTATTAGGCAAAATATACACTTGTACACTACTGTTTTTACTGTCGATCGCCACCTCCGATCGCCTCCACAAGGACACAGCGGTGCTCCGCCCAATCCGGGCAGACCTCCACCGTATGCTTCACCGTGTCCTCAGGGCGATCTTTGCAGTAGAAACACCCGGTCGTTTCCTCCCGCCTTATCCAAAACAGGAACTTCCCGAAACAGCCGTGTCCGGTGAGGAACTGCGTCAGGCGGAAGGTGAGGACGCCGTGCCGCCTCTCAAGCCACTCCTCAAAGAGGGTACTTACCGCCGCTATCGTGGCGTGCCCAGCACTAGGTTGCGACAATCGCACTCTCCATGCCGCCATGAGATCCCGCCGGAGCTCTGTCCGCTGTACCTTAATTTCTCGCGGCAGCGGCGTTACGCCTCGGGCGGTTGGCCACCTCACGCCAGTCCCAAATGTGCGCGAGGACCTTTGTCTCCAGATACCATGACAGCAATCCGGCAAGGAGGCATGCCGCCTCACCAGAGAAGCATCACCCCATTTGTCTACATTATGACAAGGATTAACACGCGTTCATTAAATTGATTGAATGCATAGTTGTACAATGTGGCGTTTTAAGCGGCCAGGCGGCTTAATTGTGCTATTTAAATTACTGTGAATATAGTAGTGCAAATCACGGAGTCTTAGGTCACACGCCACATAGGCCACATAGGCTTAGGCTATACACGCCAATTGAAATGATTACGTATTTATAACTAAATTGTTTGAAAAGTGCTTAGGATCATACATATTAATCAGTAGACGGCATTATTTTCCTTTTATTTAGAAAAAATTAGCACTTATAAATGATAATTATAAAAAAAATGCATTTTCTAGATAAATCTTACTATTATGTCTTATTGGTATACCAAATGGAAGCTAGTATTATAAGTAAGATGAAAACCAGAAAATCAACGTCCAATTCAAAAAGATACCATTATAAGTGCCATCAGATTTGTGAGTAATCTCCAGAAGTTTGAGCATAATACGTGGATACATCATTGTTCGTATGTACAATACATGTATAATGTATACAAATGTAAACAGCCCTAGTCTGCACGATATGTATGTAGGGAAATCTCTTATGATTTATTTACCCGGCCGCGTGTGCTGATGCCGTACTTGCTACTTCATCAATATATATTACGATTCTTGTATGGAAAGAGTGGCTTGTCTGTTTATTCTTCCAAATCTTGAAGTTGTTAGTTGGCATCATGCTAATAATGTGGTGGAAGCTTCATTTTTACTGCTCATTGTGATGGCTCAGTTGTCTGTTTACATATAATTATCTGGATGACCGAGCCTTGCACGGATTTTTTGGTATGACTATTTCAAAAAATGAAACCTAGCTAGATCGATTTATCGTCCCTGCATACTGAATTTCATGAAAATCGTTGGAGCGTTTTCGAGATTCAGACTATATAATATATACATATAATACAAGAATTACTCGTTTAAAGGTATTAAATACATACTTCATACAAAGTTACATGGCCTACTACATAATCATTTAAGAGCTTGTCTAATTTATCACCTAATTAAAATCAATAAAAAAAAACATAAAATCGAAAGCTATATGAGGCATGTTTTCAATTGTTTCTTAATTTAGTACCTAAACACAAGCGGCCCCTGGCACACAGGTAACAGAGGGAACACCGGTGGGTTTTAGCCAGTAAAAGTCTGACATGCCCGCCCTCCCACTCCACCCAGAGCGGGAGAAGTTATTTGATGAATTCCCAGCCAAAAAAAATAAAAAAACATAATTTGACACCTCTATCTAGCCACTTTAATTTTCTATCCCAACAAATAACCAAATATATCACGTCACGGTATTAGCTAGCGTGTGATGTTTATGCTGCGACTGATTTATTAGCATCATCCCTATAGGACCGACGTGGAATACAAACTACCGACCTCTTCGCAAGTTCTGGATCAGCGGCTAATGAAAAATAATTTAACGAGATATCCCAATCGGAAGTTGGAAAATGAGCTAAATAATAGAAAATGAAAACCACCAGCTATAACTTTGAATTAGTAATGGTTCATTTAAACGGAGCTTTTAGTTGGCCTGTTGAATGTAATTATAAGTCGAAGCAATAATTATTTATTAAAGTCGTGACGTCCAAAGTGTGTTTGAATTGCGGAGCTTTTAATATTGGTATAACTTATTGTATTAAACGGGACACTTAATTGTTTGATAAATCTCGTTCCTTTTTATTGTTTGTATTTAATCTATGTATGTTGCCCTACTGCTCGGCAAAAGTCACCCCATACTTTTCCAAATTGGGTTTTGCTTTCTTCGGCCAATGGGTCACTAAAGCAGCCCCTAAAAAACGCTGCTGTGACGACTTTGACTCGCTAAGTCGTCACGCCAGCGTTTCTGAGGGCCTGTGTTGGTGACGGCACGAATTTAATCAATCAATATGTCTAACATTTTTCCAACTATCCTCTAACTAGTTTGTAGAGGTCAGATAGGCAGCCGCTTCATGTAAGATCCTGGTTTCAGTTGCATCTGGTTATAATGGTATCCGATCCCAAAAGGCAAGGCAGATTGATTGTCTTTAAGTAACCTATCTACTCGTATATGGGTACGACGTATTTCATATGAAGGTAGTTGGTTTTGAAATATTTTTTCTACATTCAGGGGGTATATTTTTACCAATTCTGGTTAGTATAAAATCAACGTCATAACTGTTTGACGTCCAAATTACACCATAAATAACACGAGGGGAGTAAACGTGCCTACCTGCCCGATGATCTATTTCCAATCTCGGAAAATGTTGCGAAATGCTTTTGTCAACTTTTCGACATCAAGCTTCGCGCATGCGCGTTTATAAAGCCTTATCGCATCCTTTTACGTATAAAAACAGTCGTGGACGCAACAACCATCATTTTGTATTGGTCGTCTGGCAGTCACTGAAGGTACTTGTGAACTCCAAGTCATTATAAGAAGTCAATATAACCAACAACTCACAAGTCTCATCGCAGTATTGAGCCTGTGCGGTCGATTGCTTAGAATCCTGAATGTATTGTTCATTTGTCTGAGCTGGAGGTTTTAGTAACTACGGTTGACGACACTACTCAAGCTCGTCCCATCTTCATCCACAACTTCGTATCTCTTCAAAAATCATAACAACAGACAGTTATTTTCTGAAATGTATTTATTTAAAAGCTTGAAATGTGTGTTGGATACCATTGCCGTTTTAGTAGCAAGCTCTTATTTTCTCTTATATTTTTTCTTATTTTCTTTTATTTTTGTACTCTCTTTTCCTCCAAAACTTCAAAAAAAAATCATTTCAGCTGCAAACAATGTAAACTGAAAGTTGAAGTGGTTTTGCATATTTGTTTTCCAATTTAAACTGTTTGCTTGTTCGCAGAGCACTTCCACTACATCAAGCGTATGATTGGCGCTGACTACGTCGGCATCGGTGGAGACTTCGACGGTGTGAATAGGTGAACTTACCTTATTGATTACCTCCGCTTTACTCTCACTTGTATTTTATAATGGAAGTCTAGTTCTCCCTTAGAGTCTCTCTTTTCTTGTCAATATCTATTAATATTGTTAGGAATCTCGCATCTTCATCTTCTGTCTGCCCTTGTCCCATGTTACTTGGAGTTGGTGTTTAATTATTCCTTATTCTATTCTCTCCTATTTTCTGTCGCGATATCATAACATACATGACATCTCTTATACATTCCAAAATGACTAGGTATTCATAGGGCTTACCCCATCGAGCTATCGACCACTCTCTTCGTCACTTATCTATGTTTTATCCCTCCTCATTATAAAAACTTCCAATAGGTTTTTTAAATGCTAAACAGAATTTCCAACGATATTTATAATAATAAAGCCATTTCTATAACGTGACAAAATATTCATTTTTAACGTATCAGCACATAGCAGAGCCGTTGTATGCTGGACTAAACCCTCTTCTGTCTCATGTCACTTAATTTGATGCTCACGTCCTTTCATCCATCTGCTACCGGCCATTTTGCGAAGTTTGTCGCTTCACCTGGCCTGTAGGTGTCCTATGTGACTTCCTATTACGATTGTTAGGGTGACATATTTACATAATATATCTTCCCGATCGAATTTCAACCACAGCTGTCAATATCAACGGACACTAGCCGAATATTATAATAGTGCACAATTTTGAGCAAACATTGGTGCAATCTTTGTTACTTCCTTTGCTCTCATAATCTGATGCGATGGCAATGCGATACACCCGGGGAGACATTAGGCGCAACGGAGCAGTAAAATATGATAATAACCTCAAAATTCAACTTCTAGGGTTCCTCGTGGTTTGGAGGACGTGTCCAGATACCCGGAACTGTTTGCTGAGCTGCTTCGTTCTGGCCAGTGGAATGTGCAGGAGCTTAAGAACCTCGCTGGGCTTAATATGCTGCGCGTAATGCGCCAAGTTGAGAAGGTAGGTCTTCACCGCTTTTTGTTCCTTACACTTTTTGTCTGATTGAGAAAAATATAATATGGGGTATATTACTTATATTACATGACAGCCGTACAACACTGATACATATTCCTATATCTTATTTCTTTTCAAAACTGACCAATTTATACTCGAGATCCCAAGTATAATATAAGATCCCCGGCGGCTACGTGTATATATAGCTCCCAATTGACTGCGGCGAGACTTCACTGTATAGAATAGCTATAAGTTGCTTAATGATTCTTTACACTGATCGGGTTTATCACAAGGTTACAGCAAAAGACAAGACAAACTTAGTTGCTCCTTTCCTGCCTCGAGTCGCACTTGCTAACGAGGCATAAATCATGTTAATTTGCGCAGGTTCGTGATGAGATGCGCACGAACGGCGTCGAGCCCGAGGAGCACCCCGATTCACCCAACGACAATGGAAATTGCACCAGCAACGCATTCTACACTGAATACGTGTAGGTTGGCGGTAACTCGTAACGACGACTCCTGATTTGATTTTTTTTCTATTTATAAGGCCGTGTATTTTGGAACAGTGAAACGTCAATCAAACGGGACTGGCTTCTAACAAACGACGCGATATTTAAAATTAATAGTTGTAGTCTTGAGTTGAGCTGTTAATTTCAACTCTGAATCGTGAACTTGATCAATCAATAAATAATGGTGCAAACTGTCGAGTAACATCCAAATACAGAGCAGTCAAATCAATATTTTGAAATTTTTTTTTTTTTTTGAATTAAGTGAAGACAAGGAACCAAACAAACTAGATATATTAATCGTTGAGACTATCGTGTGTAACATCAACGGCACCATGACTCACCCAACATACGTGTTATCGTCGCTTTTCTATAGCGACCCACGACACCTCCCAATAAACCGTCATGAGGACGAAAGCGACACCTTTTACTACTTGAGACAATACTTGTCCTATATTTATAACTTCCAAATATATGTATGTGTATCTCATTTGAATATATATTTCATTGGTAGTTATTAGTATTATATTAATAGCAAAAACCCCCCTTTTGGGGGAGGCCTATGTCCAACAGACAGCCCGTTTAGTGTACTTTAGCTATTTTCATAGTGTAATGTCGTATGGTATTCTGTTGTGGGGAAATGCCGCCGACATTCAAACTATCTTTGTGTTGCAGAAAAGAGCTGTTCGATCAATTTATAAATTAAGTCCGAGACACTCTCTCAGAGAGAAATTTAAGGAGATTAATGTAATGACTGTGCCTTCACAGTATATTTTTGAAAATCTTTTATATGCCCATAAAAATATTAAATTGTTTAAAAAAATACAGCGATATCCATAGTATAAATACTAGGAACAAACACAAATTTGTTGTACCATCAACAAGGCTCAAAAAAATAGGTGGATCATTCAGATGTCAATGTATACGCTTTTATAACAAACTTCCAAGCCATGTTCAAGATCTAAGTCTCAATAAATTTAAATCATTCATTAAACGTAAGTTGTGCCTGAAAGCCTTTTATACCGTTAAGGATTATATTGAGGACAAAACATCTTGGGATTGACCTGCTCCAATTTTTGCATACTGAATGTGGTTCTTTTGTTTTTTTGCAAACTTATACTTTTCGACATTTGATTATTATTATATACACTTTGACATGAATATTTACTTTGAGAAGTATAATATTATTATTGTTTTAATTATTGTGAATGTGAGGACTGTGTGGGTCATGTTTTGTTTTGTGTTTCATCTATTTCTCAGTTAGTTTTAATGTTAATCTGGCAGTTTGAGTAATTTATGCGGCCTACCCAAATGTCCTTTCTTTGGTATTGTTCGTCAAATCTTTGAGCTCCTCAAGTTCTGAGTTGAGCTGCATGATTATGATAAATGCGTGCACTGATTGGACAGGTCCACTCAATCTGTGTGGTTCTTTCCTCAAAAGACCATTTCAGACAGCAATCCACATGGTCTTCACATGATCTGACCAAGATTATGTCTGGACTTTAAAAGAGACTGTGACCTCTGAGTTTGTTTCGGCCTTTCTTCTCAGAGTAGTCAGATAGGAAACGCCGACCTCATCTAGTTTAAAAAAAATATGATTGACGTGTAAAAGTGTTTGTACAAACCTACTTACAGAAATAAATCATTTATCATTTATCATTTAACACTGGACGTCTTTCGGCTGAGATGTTGATGATGATGAATTGGTAGTTCTACTACTGAAAATCAGTTAAATCCATGTGATAATTGCCACTGAAATTATATATTGAACTATCATAATCAGCGCGTACCAATTCAAATGCCAAACTAATTCAATAGTAATACACTGAATCTAATTAGTAGTCCCGACAAGGGTGTTGAAGTCCTAAATGCACATATCATTAACACGTTTTACGTTGACTACTATATGCATTAAACAGTCTGCCACGAGTCACAAGGCCCAGTGTTCGTACGGTTCGTCAAATTAAACGTCAAACTTACAACGTGCACTAAAATGCTCAATCAATGCGCCTTCACTTTGGTTTAAATCTAGCTAACATGAAGTGAACACATACATAAAAACAAAATTGTACACTTAACAAAAATACATTGTATATATATCCCGGGATCACGTTAGGTAAACCCGACACTAGTATTAATTACAAGCCATTATGGGCCTTCTGCCAATCTTTTTATACCTGCAGCCTGTGGACCAACTGCACGCAGCGGGTCGTGAATGCTCTGAGAGTTCATTCAGTACAACAATGCTTTCAGGGTGTTGATAGGGCTGCGTCGCTATTGCAGTGCGTCAGCGATGTTTGCAGAATCACAAGTGGATGGTTATTACGCCATAATTAGAAAAAAAGCAGCATCGTTGATGCGAAGAGTGAGGGACAGTCCTAACAGCTACCTGAGGGTCATTGCTAAACATATTGAGCGTCCTATCTGGAGGCACTGGATTCGCCTATATATAGGATAATTGTTATAGTTTTCTTTTGTATGTCTGTAGTACTAACATAGTTCTTAAGTTTCAGTGTATTACTAACACTCTATGGACAACCTAGTCTAAAATGAATGAAAAATAATAATTACAAACAATTAAGTTGTGTCCCAGTCGATTGGATAACACAACTCCTCGACAACAGAACTACATGGATACTCGAGCAGCGATTGAAATTAAAGACTCTCATTTCACGTCCCGTTTGTTTTCACACAGTTATGATTGCTGTGAAAAGGCCGAGTTAATAAGTATCGGTCAGAATATAGAAATGTATATTGACTGACCAGTGGCGTCTAGCGATACCGTCAGCGGACCGTGTCCTCAATCCGACAGCTTGATTCCAATTGGTGCGTGTTGAACATAATAAATGTCTGTGTACCAATAAGCTACGCTCAACACTTGTTTAGTTGTTCACTTCCATAGAATTGATGCTTAGCAGGATTCCATTTCGTAAAACAACAAAAATTAAAATCAAAACAATATGAATGTATATTTCGCTAATGATTGTAACCGATACGATTTCGAAACCTCAAATGTTATGAACACTATCTAATTAATTAATTATTGTTTATCGAAAATATTTGTTAACTTATCATCGAAACGGTTTCATATATTTGAAGAAAATAATAACTTTTACTAATACTGTTTAATTTAATTTTAACTAAACTGAATAAATAATGAAAAACCGAACAAATGTGGAGGGAGGGTCTGTAACCGATGACGTAATTACGTCGATATGTGTCTGTTTAGTTGTTACTCAAGACAGCTACTATCATCATATTTCATAAGCGTTGGGATTCCGTAAGAACATAGAAGATCAGCCTCAATTAGTGAAAATATTGTCTTTCTAAATATGTCAATGAGAAGCCCTATCAATGACAATGCAATTTCAAGTGTAATACAATCTGTTAAATGACGCGCACTGCGAGTTCCTGAAAGTTTTGAACAAGAGAGCCCCAGCTCACAGTTTAAAGTTCATAAATTAATCGGAGCTGAGTTCTGGACTCTGAACAGGATTTGAGCTAAGCAAATTAACTGCAAGCAGTAAGACTAACTGTCTGCATTCAACCGGGTCTTAAATATATTTTTTTTCAAATTTTCATCCACATTTTAATGTTTTCTTTGAATTTAACGGTTTGTTTTTTCTGTGTCAATACTGCTTTAGTATTTGGTATGTATTTGTATATTAAGACTATTCCGTATGAATACAGGCTTCGGTCTATTTTTAAGGCAGTATGGCCTCTGTAATTCCTGCACCAGATCTGTTTCAGTAACTAAGCTGTCGGTACAGTTTCCAATTTCAGTGGATTCAATCATTCGAAATCATAGATAGCGATGAGCGAAGGTAATGGCGTACAGTAAACTAGTTGCAATTCATTATGTTCAACGATTTGTTTAATTAAACTTGGCGTACTTTATGTGCATCATTTAGACAGATTTGGATATTTCCAACCCATTTTGGTTAGGATTGGACATTGCTTTTAGTAAGGTTAATCCGAGCGAGAGTATCGTGTTTGGACATGTTGTAATTTAGCTTCACTGTTTATTGGATGCAGCACTTTGTGATCAACACGAGTTCAATCAGCCATCGATTTTTACGCTGCATTATAAAGTAACTTCTTTTGAACAACAATCTTAGTTTATATGAAGCAAATAATACAAGCTAAGAACGCAACATTGTCTTCGGCGACAAGATCAAAAAAGTTCGCGCGGGTTTAACAAGCTCGCGAGAGGACATCTCTGTTATATCGATGTACTGTGACTAGATGGCAGCCACATTACATCGTTATAACAAAGATGCCACCGTGTAAGGGATACACTGAACATTGGTATTCTAGAGGAACCAAGATACTGTCATTATCGAGATATTGTCCTTGTGGATATGGCCGGTTTGAAACATCGACAACGCTTGTGATAAATGACGTTAGTTTGTGAGTGGTAACTGTTAGATAATCATTATAAATATAATAAATGTTTTAGATGCATGGTAGGTGTATCATTGTGAACTGTGCACTTCTTCCTTCTTCATAACTGAGTTGATTGCATTCACATCCTTACAACTCAACTCTTGCTCATTATACGAATTCTGTCACTCCTTCGTTCTTACTATCTTTTTCCAAGGTTGCTTGGAATTAAATAGAAGGAACTCTGATGGAAGAGAAAGTAAAATTAACTGAGAAAATAGAGAAAAAATAACAAAAGTATTTTGTTTTACTATTGTAATTTAAAATAAATTAAATTGAAGGTACGATCTAGACCCGTAGGTAGGGAATGAATTTGTAAATCGTCGTATAAATTAAAAAAAAAAATGTTTACAAGGATTCCTATTAATCAATGTTAAATTACATGTAACGAATTATAATTGTGTGTTAGTGGAAACATGGATTGGCGTTTTGTCATGTTTTCTGACGCCGTATGTTTTCACCAGGGGTTCGTTCAACTTCACTGCTTGTTACTAACAAGCAGTGAAGTTGTTGTTTCATGGGCAATCTATTATACTATTATTAATTTAAGTTATCACCTGTTTACATGTATTGTATGTGAAAATATGATGTCGTTATGTTACTTTATTTCTACTTAAATCGGAATAGAGTAAACTAGGCTTTAACTGAAGCGAGTAATGAGCGAAGTGAAGCGAACACCGCAAGTGTTGTGATGAGACCGTCTACCGCTATGTTGACTTCGTTCATCACTTCGCTTTTAAGTTTGCAAGCATTAAATGCGAGCGGTGCTGAACTGAGCTAAGAATGAGAGCCAAGCCTCGAGTCACCGGACAGAACAAGACCACCCACCTGTCTGACTATGTAAGCTAAAACCTAGTATACAATGTAGTGTAAGGTCTAAACTTGTGATCGACAACGTTTTGCCAAAATGACCTAAACTTTTTATATCTTCTTATACATTTTGATATTAAACTATTACTTCCACTTTTCTTTTTATAATTTTGTACTAAAAGGCTTTCAATGTCTCGAGGAGGGACGAATGAAAATGTATGAAACCCATAATTTCAGTTTTGTCATACAGACAATAATACTGTAAAAAATTAAACGCTGTGAATTTCTTAATGTATTTTAAAATATAACTTTAATATACGATGTGAAAGAATGACTGTTTCTTATAAATTGTGACTGAACGATTTTTAAACCTATAATTAAGAATCAAACGAACTTACCTTGTGAAGTTTGATATCTAATTATACGAGTGTCCTGACTGAAGATGATTACAGTTTACATGCAGCAACACGCGAGTTGATGCTGTCCTAATTACACTTAAGCTATTTAAATACTTATATAATTTATTTCTAAATAAATAAATATCAGAAAAAGGTATTGTACCTACTGATTATTTTCCCCACCGAGTGCAACCCGTCGTCACCGTCGCAATCCTTAACAATTTTTTTTAGAGCAACTTTATAGTTTTTTCGATAGGTCTTGGGGCTAACGGGGGGGGGGGGGATGTAATCATCTTCGGTCAAGACGCTCGTATAATAAGATATCAAACTTCACAAGGTTAGTTCGTTTGATTCTTAATTATACTTCGTATCTCTCCCGAAGATGATTACAGTTAACATGCAGATGTTTAGAGCATCGAAAAAATTAAACATTGAAGCGATCGACCAATCTTTTTAATCACTGTAACATAACATAAACTTGTCTGTACTTATGTAATAATCATCTAACATACAACAATAAGAAACATCATCTAAAGAGTGCATCTATTAATTCAGTTTCGTGAGAGGTAGATACATTTTCATAATAATATTTTAGGAATACATTGGAAGATTCAGTCCAGGCCTTTCGAAAAACTTTCAGATTGACACCTGCTCTGCGAGCAGCAGACGTGGACGCGTGGCTTGTACTTTGCGCACCATACAAGTTTACATGTATGCCACTCTTTTCTACAATTTGTTTTACCCCACTGGGTAAAACAAATTGTAGAAAAGAGTGGGTTCTCAAACTTTGTCTCACTAGACAAAGTTTGAGAACCCACTTTTTTATGTGGTTTTTGATAAGTTATAAAAAGAGAATCTTCTTGACAACGTAAGCAAGCAGTTTTATCTATGTAATGTTTGAGGGTTAAAGCTGGGCAAACCTTAGGGTTTTCTATAATATATGATAATATGATCAATAGTTGGTAAGCGCCTGGCCTTGAGGTTTATATGAAATCTTCAATTTTTATTGATTCTTTTCTGAATCAAAAGTATTTATTTTTATTTTTGTTACACTTAAAGTCTGCATTCTCTGTGCAAATGCTAGTGCTGAAAGAGTTACAGTTTTTAACGAAAAATCTTTTAGTGTAACTAAATCATTTGGGAAATAATTTGTTAAGTGATTTAACACAAGATTGGGGTTCCAGGTGGTGTGGTATTTGGGTGCGGGTGGTTTTATACGATAAACCCCTTTAAAAAACCTTTTAATACAGTCGTTACACGTCACCTCCTGACCTAAGTGTTGATCACGCTGAACGATAACTAATAAGGGAGCTGTAACTAGGACCTACATTAAATTTATAAGTCAAAAGTTCTACTAATTGAGTAATATCAGAATCACACTAATCTAATCATTTATCGTTACAATATAGCCACCATGTTTTTAGTGAAGTTATTGGTTGAGCGTGTTTACGGAGAAAGAGGCCATCATTATATCGAGAGATGCGTTGGGTATTCCGCGCCTTAGTAGCGACTACCGGATAATTTGCCTGTCATCAAGGTGAGATCCGCGTGGAGAGAATAGTCCTCCCTGAAAGGGGAAAATTATACATTTTTATCAGGCTTTACTTTCGAAATGAGTAGATAATTTTAACCAGACTGGGTACCACGGCTGGGTTGGCCAATATAACACCACTACAATTCCTTCTGGTTTGACATTTTTAATTTTATGTAGGACTTCTGGCATAATACTATAGTGAAGGAAAGCATACAATTTTAATTCATCATCATCATATCAGCCGAAAGACGTCCACTGCTGGACATAAGCCTTCCCCAAAAGGGGTGGATTTGCCATAATCGCCACGCTTGGCAGGCAGGTTGGCGATCGCAGTACGGTGGTCAAATGCATAGAGAACGCTGCTGCCCATTCTCTAGTAAGTCTTTTAGTCGCCTTCTACGACTCCCACTGGAAGAAATGGGATGGTGCTTTTCTTTTACGTCCGGCACCACACGGAATAAATACAAATTTTAATTGTTTCCGGTTAAATGTGAATACATGTATAATTCCGGAATTTGGATCTAATTTCCACGAAGCATATTTATAACATTTATGATTCTGAATACTTATTGTGGAGTACCGAATGAAATGGTTATGCGTTATCTGCTAGTTCCCATTCCGTGTCAGTATTAGGTATACACCTGATGAGAGTTGAAGTCTGCTATTATTATTGTCTTTAAATATAAAAACATATACATAATAGGTCTTTACCTATGAAATTGCCGTTTTGTATGAAAAAATTTAAACGTTTTTTTTTTATGTATTTTTTTATTTGTATTAATCGAAGTAATCACCCATGCAATCAATGCATCTTTGCCATCGCAGTGGCAGTTTATTGATGCCCTTCTTAAAGAAATCAGCTGGACGGGAGGCAACAAATTCTTCAAAGGCATTTTGTACTGCCTCTCGGGTATTGAATTTTTTTCCCGCCAAGAAGTTATCCAAATTCTGGAAAAAGTAGTAGTCTGTAGGCGCAAGGTCTGGTGAGTAGGGCGGATGACGGAGAGCTTCCAACCCCAGTTCTTGCAACTTGGAGACCGTCTGCTGTGCAGTATGAGGTCGCGCGTTGTCGTGCAGGAGCAGCGGAGACGAGCGATTGACCAATGCTGGTTGGAGATGTGCCAGCTTCTCCATCATTGTGTTCAGTTCTTCACAGTACACATCTGCAGTAATGCTCACCCCGTTTGGTAAGAAGCTGTGATGAATCACACCTTCGCTAGACCACCAAACAGTGACCATCACTTTTCTAGGGGTAAGTTTTCGTTTAGGGCATTGTTTAGGTGCTGAACCAGGATCCAACCAACTTGCTGAGCGCTTGCGGTTATCAAACAGAATCCATTTTTCATCGCAGGTAACAATGCGGTTCAAAATTCCTTCATTTGTGTGTCTGTTGAGCAGTGCAAGGCACGTCTCGACGCGTACTTCGCGCTGACGATCATTGAGTTCGTGGGGCACCCATTTGTCAAGCTTTTTTACCTTGCCAATTTGACGCAAATGGACCAATATTGTTTTGACGCTAACGTCGAAAGCTGCTGCTAATTCAGCCGTAGATTGTGTATCATCAGCTTCCACAATCGCCTTTAATTCGTCATTGTCGACCAAAGTCTTCGGACGACCGCGAGGTTCATTTTTCAGGTCGAAATTTCCAGAACGGAAGCGAGCAAACCAATAACAGGTGGTGCGTTGGTTTGTAGTGTTAGCTCCGTAAACGTCGTTGATGTTGCGTGCCGCTTGTGCCGCGTTGCTGCCACGACGGTACTCATATTCCATAATTACTCGAATTTTTAACGTATCCATGATGACGAAAAAGATTGAAATGCGATGAAAATGTAACACTAATCAATAAACAAATGACTACTTTTGGAAAAAAAAAACCATGTTTTTAAAATAAAATTAATTTGAAATTAGAATTCTTACCCAAACAAAAATTATTTTGATTTGAAATGGCCAGTACTGCAAAACGGCAATTTCATAGGTAAAGACCTAATATATAAAATAACAAATATAAAAACCAGGAAAAGGCAGTTTCTAGTTGGGTTAATATTACTTTTGACATCATTCATTAACAATCCTAATTTTATTAGTAATTCTTTTGGCCCTTTAAGACAGCTTTTATAGGTATTACCGATGCATAAAAAAAAATCATATAAATTGTTTACTGATAGATGACCTAATGAACGTAAATAATGTAATACAGGTTTCAGTAATTTAGTAAACACGTAGGGTGCTGTACAGAGTCCAAAGGGCAAAACGTTATATTCGAACAATTGATTCTGAAACTTTTCTGAGTTCCAACTAAAACGAAGGTAAATCAAGTAGCCTTTGGCAATGCAAAAATTTTGATCAATTAATTTTATAACTGTATGATAGTCTTTCATTTAAAGTGATCAACATGAACGAGTTTATTTGTTTTAAATTAAGAAAGAAACGATTTTTTCCATTATGTTTAGGTACTGTAAATGTAGGTGAAACGAATTGTTTTTCACGAGGAATACCTACATTGAGAAATAAAACCTGATTGTAATAGCTCAGAAATGAAATAAATTATCGATTATGTTAGTTTCTGTGAGCGTGGATGACCTTTTAGGTACTTATGCTTGTCTGATGTGGTTCACAAAGGAATGGTATTTGATATCCTTTAATCCAAGACAGAAAAGTTTTGTCATTATACAATGCGATTCATAAATGTAATGTTTTAGTGACGAAATATTTAGCGGCGTCGGGCTGAGTAGTTGGCCATCTGTGCGCACGTGGCCGTCTGCGCGCGACGATGATCCCGTGACGGCGGCGAAGGCTGGCGCCGAGTCTGGTTGGGGTACGCTCGCAGCTCGGCAGCTGGTGCCCACAGCGACCCCCGTGCGTTTAAAGCACCGGTTTGACGAAATGTAGAAGTGTTCATCTAATTACGCTGTTGATTGAACTTTTCACTATTTGCGGTGAATCTCAGTTCTGAGGCAGACATTTTTATTGCCTTGGTGGATTTGAGATAATCACACAAGTTGGAGCCGAATAAATAATAGTTTATTTTAGTGTTTTTTTTTATTATTCTTATTTTTGTTTAATAATGGCATTAATGATAATCTTCTAGACAGAGATTCTCTGTAGTGCGGTATATCGCACATCAGCCGCCCTGCATCACTGAATATTTTTATAACTTCTTGTGGAAGGTTTTCGATTTGTGAAAAAGGTACATTCAATGCTTTGTCAATCGCCGAGATACAGCTGGCCATTTGATTTGGTTTCTGCTCACTGTACGAGAATTTTTTTATGGTGGTGACGTGGTGTGTGCCGCCAGTGAAGTCACTTGACTCAGTTAGTATGGAGCGCACGTTTACAATAGTGGTAGTGGGGCAGGAAGCGCCCGTGTCGTACGCTACACTGATGCTTTACTTTATATTATTTCATCACCACTGTTCTCAATACGATGAAAGAAAACATTGTGGGGGAACAAGCATGTTCTAGAACCAAAACTTCGAAGATATATGGCATCTACCATCCCGCATATTTGGTTCACGGCCCACTCCCTCTTACAGAGAGGAGGCCTATTTCGTAGCAGTGGAGCCATTATAGGCTGATGTTTGTATTAAAAAGGCTAAAATTAACACACATTCTGAAAAAAGTAGAAAAACGTTCGGAGCAAGGCAAAATAGTAATCACGGTCGTGTCTTCCGGAATTGCTACCACGCTGTTTCTTAGCAGCAAAACAGGGCACACCAGGACAAGACATCCGCAGCAACAAAGACATGATGGTCCTGTGTTTAATGGCGATTTCCGGCAAACACTACATGTGGTGAGGCTAGGACTCTATGGTCGCAAGTTTATAGACAGCGCTCGACCATCAACATGTAAGTTCGATTTAAAGTTAGTGGAGATACTCTACCAGAGTAAAGCGGTTATAGGTGCACCTACCAGAGGCTCTTGGTAGAGTTGTTCGCACTTAAGAAGATTAGATTCGTCTCGTGTACTTCTATTTCTTGGGTGTATGAACGGGCCATTTTAACGTCCAAAAAAGATCAAGCCGCCGCGAACAACCACAGTATTCTCTAGCAAATTGAATAACAGTGGTCATAAGACCATTGGGCGGGTGTCGACCTCAAGACACGCTGCTTTTCACACGGACAACTGTACTGTAAACAAAACTATAAACGTAGTATACAGGAAAGTTTTATAAATTGTAGCTGTTATTTTAGTAAACGATAGTGACTTACGACTTGCACGCGAACGAAGTCGCGGGCAGAAGCTATTTTTCACTAAATAAAAACACCGCGTTAAAGTAATCTTACGCTTAAATTAAATTATACATTTTACATACTAAATATATTTCACTGAAACAAACCTGTTAACGTTTGCCGCGTGTAAAATCGAAGTTCACACCTTTTGTTTTTTTGATGGATCTAAAACTTTGGCCTATAATTAAATTAAGAAGAACTGCAGATCTTTAAAAATCCTTTATTGAATAAACGTTTTTAAATATCTGCAGTTTCACCTACTGAATAAAAATAACTATGATTCAGATAAAACCACAATACATACAGTTCTGTGGTAACAATTCACAACTTTCAAACAAAAACAAAAGCGCAGCCGCACAGTTTCGACTGGGTTCAGCCACTGTTTGTACACTAAGGGCCACCAAAAGCCTGTGTTGTGTTGAAAAATAAATGGACCCAAACCGCTACCACACTCGCACAGCTATCGGCTATTTTGTTATTTGAAGAGGATAAATGTTTAAACAATTGCCGATCAACTAGTGCCAGCTAGTGGTGTTCCTGCTGGTAGTGTGCACTTATCTCTCATGTGCATGTTATATCAGACATATGGGTCATTATAGCTTTGCCCCTGGATTGGCAACCAATCTATGACAACTGTAATATGCCCCCGTATTACAGTTGTGAATACTTACCGTAAAGTGGATCATAGGTTTGTTTTCCATCGAATTTCGTAAAAAAAAAACTCAGTGTTGTTATATTGTAAGTAATCAACCCCTTTATTTCGTTTATACGTTGCTTAATTATTTTTTCATCACTGCTCTCAAAACGGTAAAGGAAAATTTCGTGAGGAAACCGGCATGTTCTAGCCCCAAAAATTCGACGACATGTGTTGATGTGATGTGTGTGTTGTTTACTTTTGGTGATCGAAATCGTGACAGCTGAATGAAGTAACCAGTAATAAATGTTTAAGTAAAGTAAGAAAGAAAGTATTAACAGCGTGATTACATTCGGTAGACCTGTTGGCAAGCTTTCTTTTGTAGTTTTTCAACTGCATGGTTTTACAATTTAAAAACGTTTATACACTGTCCAAAACTTAATTAACTCACCAAACAGAACTAGCTACTACGCACCGAAAAACAGTGGAATTTTAAAGATTGGGTATCAACCATCAATATTAACCGTTTGATTTCACAAATGCACGCTGCTATGCAATATTAGAATGCTATAACATTGAGCTGGGTAGTATAATTACGCTTCCATCGCGTTGAGAGGTGGTGTTCGACGTAATCAATCTGTCTAAATTGACAGCTCTCCGAGGAGATAGATGGACTGCATTTACACTGCAAATCGTTGGTCGCGAAAACATGGCCGCTGTGTCGTCATCGTGACGCGCATACTTGACTCGTCACGTTGTTTTGTCTTGTATATGTAATCAGATGACTCAGCACTATGACGAGGGGTTAAAGATACGACCCTAATCATTTATTTTTTATCATCCTTTCAGGCTATTTTAAAAACGAAAAATTCAAAAACACAAAAACCACAAGGTATTTATGTCTCGGTATGACAGCGCTGCGGACGAGTACGACGACGCCTCGGTTTTGCCTCGGTGTGTTGAAATACACATGTAAAAGTATGATTGTTTACCAGTAATAAATTAGTATGCTTATTTACAGCATGCTATGTTAAGGGTTATATGGTTTCAGTTTAATTGTTTACAACTGAACACCAGTAGTTTAAATAGAGCCACTGCCTATCTGACTTCTCTTCTTCTTCAACCCTTGGCCACCCAATGCTGAATGTAGGTCTCTTCCAAATCTTTCCACTTTTGGCGGTTTTTTGTCATGGCTATCCAGTTTCTTCCGGTCACTTTAATGAGATCGTCTGTCCACCCACACACACACACACATCCACCCACAAACACACACATCCACCCCCCCCCCCACACACACACACACACACACACACACACACACATCCACACACACATTCCTCCGTCCCATCCGTGGTCTCCAACTGACTTCTACAACTCAGTTATTGGGTAACACGACACCCTTTGGTAAAACTAGTTGTCAGACTTTTGGGCTTCGGGCATCCCGTAATGACTGATCATGATCCACGAATAACAGCCGGGACCAACGGCTTAACGTGCTTTCCGAGGCACGGTGTGGTATAGGTAAAGATGGTCACTCAACCACGGACGGATTGTGGCAAGCGAAATGTAACCTAATCGACCGACCCGTGTGGGTTTTATTACTAAGCCACGAGCCCCATACAGCATGCTCTCCGTGCGTGTAACCTGCGGGGCAGTTCTCGTAATTCTAAGAACGTTCACAGTCTCAATCTGTCAAAAATACCTCAAGTTTCCCTACATCTTTAACATGTTTTTGACATTTGATTATCGCTGAGATTAGACTGTGACTAGATTTTGAACGTTTTTATTACGAGAATTGGCCTTCTGATCGCACTATTTTCCTATAAGTACACTTGCTAATTCTGTGCTACAATTAAGGTAGCATCTACTCGGGTATACAGGGTGGATGAAAAATGCGCAAACTGAACCATGAATTCAACACATGGTTCTAGACCCCATAGCGGAGAAATCGATTATGGACAAAAAAATCTGCTGTTTCATAGAATGGTCTAAATGTACGGAACAGCCATTTTTTTTAAATAACCGACGAACAATTTCAACGCAGAGGAGGTTCAAAATCATGTACTGGATCCATAGTAACATGTTGCGTTTCGATGTTCCTGCTATCGTCTATAATTAAATAGGTAGAAGTTACATGGCTAGGTTGCCAATTTACGTTACATTACAGGCAAACTCTCCTGGTAAGGGAGCGCCTTTATTCAGAAAACTTAACAATCAGTCATATAAATCCTTTAACCTTTCAAAGCGTGAAATGGAAGATCACGAAATATCGCAAATAATGGATAATCCTGAATCTGTTGATCGGCCAGTTTAGAATAAATATTTTTTGCAATGTTATCTTAGAATGTAATAAAAAATCTTGATACTGACCTGATAATACAAATATTCAGGAGTGACATAAAAAAAAGAGAAAAAATCACCAATTGTAGAAAAGGCAGCTGATTTTGTAAGGGTAAGTACGATTTTAATTTAAAATATCAATGATAAATGATTTTATTTCTGTAAGTAGGTTTGTACAAACACTTTTACACGTTAAACATATTTTTTTAAACTAGACGGCGTTTCCTATCTGACTACTCTGAGAAGAAAGGCCGAAACAAACTCAGAGGTCACAGTCTCTTTTAAAGGCCAGACATAATCTTGGTCAGATCATGTGAAGACCATGTGGATTGGTATCTATAATAACTTGGTCATCCATGGGCAAATGGCGATATAAGTGGGGTAAATGATAGATAATAATCTGGCCAATCGACAGTTTCAGGGTCATCCGTTATTTACGCCACACCCTGAATAAAACGTTGATATTAAAACATTACATAACATCACGCCTTGTTTCCCCTAAGAGTTATACAGAGGTGTACCTTTACACACACATACTCAGCCTATAACGTTCCCACTGCTGGGACACAGGCCTTCTCTCCGTGAGCGGGAGTGGGCCGTAATCCACCACGCGGACCCAGTGCGGGTCGGTAAATGTCACATGTCTTCGAATTTTTTGGTTCTAGGACATGCCGGTTTCCTCACGATGTTTTCCTTCACCATTTTAAAAGCAATAGTGATGGAATTATTTACACAAAGTAGTGCGCCTGGCTGGCTGGCTAGTACACCCACATTTCGCCAGTTATGTTTAAGTCCCATGTAATAAGAGGCGAGAATAAATAAAGACTCCAGGCTACTGCTGAGAAATTCCAGATCCCAACACTTTCCCGACCTGGATAATCGAATCTCGAATCGATATCTCTTGCTTAGCTGTAGCGCAATACGTCCACTTGATCAAAGATGTATTAAATATACAGGGTGATTGGAAGATGGGTGCAAAGCTTTAAGGCGAAGATAGTACAGACAATTTAGAACCATTTAAGCCATGGTTGTCTTAGACGAAGTCTTACCAAATATTTTTAACCAAATTTTTTAGTTTTTTTTCGGAAATTCTCAAAATTTAATGTAAACTGCATAATTATGGCCAAATTGAATGATAAATGAATTCATTTTTTATTTATTTAATTAAAGTAATGTATAAGCAATCAAGCAAAACATGTTTTAGGCTTCTGTGTCATTAGACATTTTTTTTACAGACATTTAAAGCTCAGAAAAAATAAAAAAATTGTACAATACGTCTTTTAAACCTTATTAAAAAAAAAAATTTGGTAAGACTTCGTCTAAGACAACCATGGCTTAAATGGTTCTAAATTGTCTATACTATCTTCACCTTAAAGCTTTGCACCCATCTTCCAATCACCCTGTATATATAACTAGCTGACCCGACAGACGTTATCCTGTTTTAACTATGAATATTTAATTCGCAACTTTCTTATTTTTTTGTTTCATAAGAACTCTCTGCTGACAATAACAAACACAACAAAAAACTATGAGAAAAAATGGTCCAGCCGTTCACGTGTGATGCCGTACCAAGGGAAATAGGGATTCATTTTTAACCGACTTCAAAAAGGAGGAGGTTATCAATTCGTCGGAACCTTTTTTTTTTTTTTTTTTTTTTTTTTTTTTTATTTTTTTTTATGTATGTTCCCCGATTACTCGAAGATGGCTGGACCGATTTGGATTTTGTTTTTTTTGTTTGAAAGGGTATACTTCCCAGGTGGTCCCATGATCATCAAGTCAGAATCTGATGATGGGATCCTGGAGAAATGGAGAGAACTCTTCAAATTTTATAGGCACACAAAGCGATTTAGGTATTTTTTGGAAGAGTACTTTCTCAGAGTGGTTCCATTTCAATTTGGTGAAGATCTGATGAAGAACTTCGGAGATATGCAACGGAACTCCTCAATAAATGATAGCAAATGGACTGGGATTGCTGAAATCTCATCTCTGTCTATTGCTTACACCAGTTCATAACATAACATCACGCCAGTTTGCTGTGAAGATGTAAGCACATGTGAACCACTAAAAAGTGAAAAATAAAAACTTTTTCCAAAAAAAAAACAACCGACTTCCAAAAAAACACTACAAAGTGAAAAATAACTTTAATTTCGGAAGGCGGTGACAAAAAATTCAAATACAGCTCCAAAGACACCGACTTCCGAAATTAAAGTTATTTTTCACTTTGTAGTGTTTTTTTGGAAGTCGGTTGTTTTTTTTTTGGAAAAAGTTTTTATTATATAAAGAAAATTCGATGTTTTGGCAAGTCATATAAGTCGTGCGAAGCATGGCCGAGTCGCTCGTTGATAACATTATTGTTTTCCATGTTGAAGGGAATATTTATTTGTTTATTTGTTTTCCATTAGGTAGATTCCTGTAACGCAAGTCAGATCTAAATAATTTAATGGTCATCTTTGTATTTCGTATTCTTTGTTCAAAGGGGTTTACGGAACAACAGAAATCGGACCAAATTAATCATGAAAATACACGTGAAACGATCAATTCAAATTTTCATACATTAATATGGCTTATTTATAAGCGATTCGTTACATAAGCAACGTTTTCGCTGTCAAAAATATCTTAGGAAAGGCCTATGTCCAGCTTTAGTGGGCATGTTCTGTGAAATTTCTCAGGCACCTTATATACTGGTCGCGGTAACGAAACCATAGCGAGATCTAATTCGACGCCAACGCCATCTAGTTGTAAAATGAGAACTAATTTCACACCAAACTTCTGGTTATGTTTTTTTCATAAAATTTTATTACAAGATAATGTTTTAGAAAAATCGAATAATTTGTAAAAAAATGTTTTTGTAATTTTATCAAACTGTTTAAGGATTTTATAATATAGTGATGGAAAGTTTTTTGGCAACAAATCCAAAACCCGTAAATTTTGTCTGTTTCTATCAAACAGACGATCGCTATTCTTCCGACAACTGTTTGCTGTCAGCAGCAAGCTAAATAAGGTTATTGACATGTGTAGTTTTTGACACGTTAGCGATAGAATGGTTGTGAATAGATCAGATTTATTCATATTCAACAATTTTTATCATTTATTCTTTTCACATATTCGTTCACTACCCTAACACTATTATTTGTTTAAGTATGGTAACATTATATTGCTTTGAATGATCAAGTAACTGAATACGTTTGAAACTCCAAGTTTACAGGGTCACAATAACTCAGCTAGCGTAACTCCAGAGCATATGAACCATTATACATATTTTGTCGTCAACGACCGCTGTTAGTTTCTGTATTTGAAGTATAAGTTAGAAACTATTCTTTTTTTAATATTACGTGTTTAAAGATTGACCCATCACGTTAGTATCGTTTACAGAAAAAAAAACTGATTTCTTTGATATACTTCAAGTAACTACAATACCAGGGGTTGTAGACCCCAAAAAAACATCAAATATTATTTTATTTCATGTCCCGGCTGTCTTTCGTAGATCTTTGACAGTCGTTACGGGTCGTCAGTGGCCTGAAAGTCTAACAACCAGTCCTACGAGGGGTATCGTATTACCCAGTAACTGGGTTGTGGAGGTCAGATAGGCAGTCACTCCATGTAAAACATGTACATGTACCCTGGGACGAATGGAGGGTTGTACCCGACTCCTACCGGCTAAAACCTTACAGCTCCTTCTACTACCATGAGTTGGGGGCGCAGGAGATACTTGTACATTCGCCGCATCCCCGACTGGTACTAGCCCACCATACTAAGCGGGCCCCAACAACAAGTGCAGCCGATCCCACAACCGCACGTCCTCTCATTAAGGCGCGCATATATTACTGCGTGCCAAGCCAACTCTTTCAATGTACGGAACCATAAAATCTTCAGGTAATACCGCGACGCGACGCACGGTGCGGCGTAATACAAATTAGAGGCGGAAAATGCGCCCAAAATGTGCCCAAAGCGCGGGATCCAATTACACAACATAAAAACATACATACGGTGCGCAAACGATGTTCAATTATTTGAAATTGAATGTAAATACTCCCTTCCTGCCGGTTTTTTTTTTATTCCGGAAGCCATGTTGTGATTTTAATTGGATGTATATGTAATGTGGTATGCTCATAAATATATTTGTTTATGCCATTGAGGCAACGTAAGCGTGGCTGTCGACGCAGAAGCTATTGAAGAAACATTTACGGTGCATTAGTATAACTCAAAAGGTTGTGGATAGATGTGAAATATAACTGTCTAGAAAAATTACTACAGACTTAATAAGTTGAAAACTGTAGAAATATTAGGGGTTTTATTTTTTAGGCTGGTAAATCATCAAATAACTTCTCCCGCTCTGGGTGGAGCAGGAGGGCGTGTCAGACTTTTACTGACTAAAACCCATCCGTGTTCCCTCAGTTGCCTGTATGCCAGGGGCGACAGTATCTCTTTGGAACAACCCGCACCCCTGGCAGGCATCGGCCCTTGCGGACCCCTAACGTTAAACCATGCCACAAATTCCTGGGTAGTTTGACTCGGATCGACTTCTACCATCTCCTTCAATTCAGCGTTGTTCACCTGTGTGGGCGGTCTGCCACGTGGTTCATTCTTTAAGTCGAAGTTTCCATTACGAAAGCGTTTAAACCAAAAACACACGGTGCGTTCATCAGCAGTCCCCTCTCCAAACGCAACGTTGATATTGCGTGCCGTTTCTGCCGCGTTAGTTCCGCGTCTGAACTCGTATTCAAAAATAACTCGGATTTTCAAAGTATCCATCTTTACGTCTAAGCTGAATAAAAAAGCGATTGAAAGTCGAAAATCGAATGTTGCACATTTTGAAAAGAAGAACCTCATAGGTATCACGTAAAAAAAGTTTCACACGAAAATCCCACCCCGCGGTATCAAAGCCAACAAAAAAAATTGTAACACAATTTTGAGACCAGTGTTGTTAAAATAATTTAGACAAAGTAAAGCGCCGAGCTGGATTCGAGCCTATGACCTACATCTCATAAATCAAGGCCACCACTGGGCCACCACTGCTCCACGGCAACTTAAAACACTAACTTTAATATATTCGTAAGTTAAATTTACATTCAAGATCCAGTTTTAAGTTACTTAACTGTCGGTACTTCACTTGCTTCTAAATTGTGTATTAATTCCAACTGGTTTTCTGCAAGCAATTGTCAGCATATTTTGAAACAACAGAATAACATCACACCTGTATTCCTCGAAGGGTAAGGTAGACACGCACCCACATTTCGCCAGCTATGTTTCATCATCATAATGAGCTTATAACGGTCCAACTGCTAGGGCACAGGCCTCATCATTCTGTGCGATGGAGTGGGCTTATTCTATCACGCGGGCCCTGGCGGATGTCACATGTATTCCAATTTTTGGTTCCTGGTTGCGGTTTCCTCATGATGCTTTCCTTTAATGTTTTTACAGCAGTGGATAAAGTTATTTAGACAGAGACAAGTGCCAGCTGGAGTTCGAACGCACGACCACGCACGCACGCACGCTTGCACGCACTCATTAATCGCGGTTGTTACCAGAGAGCTACCACTGCTTCTGTAACAAGCTCCAGGTGTGCTGTGCGTGGTCTTTATTTCGTAATAAAACTACTTGATTTTGATAATAATGACAAGAAATAGCATGCTGCAATGCTGCATAACACAATGTCCTAAGTAGGCATCTATATGTGACTATAGTTACAGAATGTCAAACTATATTATCATAGAGACATATCATTGTTCTTTACGACAGCAACCACAAGTATCCATCTCATTAGTTAACAGCTACAGCCAACAGAATGCTGCAGTAAGGGAGAGCTAATAAATAAAACAGTAAATAGTTCCACTAAGGATTATAATTAATGTAACATTCTCAAGCGGAATCAAGGTTGCGTGCGCTATTTGGAAATTCGCCAAGGGGAATACATAACAAATAAAGAATTTCGGAAATGGATAGCAGCTGAAGATAGAAGATAATGGATAGCAGCTGAAGATAGAAGATAATGGATAGCAGCTGAAGATAGAAGATAATGGATAGCAGCTGAAGATAGAAGATAATGGATAGCAGCTGAAGATAGAAGATAATGGATAGCAGCTGAAGATAGAAGATAATGGATAGCAGCTGAAGATAGAAGATAATGGATAGCAGCTGAAGATAGAAGATAATGGATAGCAGCTGAAGATAGAAGATAATGGATAGCAGCTGAAGATAGAAGATAATGGATAGCAGCTGAAGATAGAAGATAATGGATAGCAGCTGAAGATAGAAGATAATGGATAGCAGCTGAAGATAGAAGATAATGGATAGCAGCTGAAGATAGAAGATAATGGCGGGGAGTGCATCATTTGAGTCGGCTTCTAGTCTACAGGTGACTGAGTATTAGTGTTTTACATAGAGCTAAAAAGTCTAACTACCCAGTTAATGGGTAACACGATACCGTTGATAAGACTGGTTGTTAGAATTTTGGGCTTCTGACTATCTGTAACGAATGTCAAAGATCTACGAATGACAGCCGAGACCAACGGCTAAATGGGCTTTCTGAGGCATGGAGGGGGATATGTAATGTATGATTACCTATCCACGTATCAACCGCAGTAAGCGTAATTACCTTTTGAGCGACACGTGCTGTTTAGATTGATGAATCGAACGGTGATGATCGAACGGTGTCAGCACCAACTGGTGGGGTCCGCAAGAGCTGATGTCTGTCAGGGGTGCGGATGGTTCGAAAGAGATACTGCGGCCCCTGGCACACAGGTAACTAGGGGAACACGGGTGGGTTTTAGTCAATAGAAGTCTGACACGCCCTCTTGCTCCACGCAAAGTGGGAGAAGTTATTTGATTAGTTACCATCCGCAAAAAAAACACTCGTAGCAGCCATAGGTCGATATTTCAAGGGGAAATCACAGTCCTTTTTTTACGCCAAATTGTTAGATACAATCGGAACAGAATACCATGAAAATGCAATAACACAAACGATTACACACAGATTATTTCTAGCATGAGTTTAATGTATGTGATGTGACTGGGCTTTTTTTAAATAAATAAATACACACAACCAACGCAAACCCAGCACAGACATGAGTGAAAAAATTACGGGACTGTCAGTGCCATCACATGTTTAAAAGTCATCTGTCTATTCATCGACTGTCGATGTTGCTTGTTTCACACAGCGCTTTCAATCGCTTTATTCTGTTCGTAACTAAAAGCCTTATTCATAAACAAGCGCTGAAAGTGCTGGTTTTGTAATTATGGTGCACACCATATTCCGTTTAGTCACTCATGTGCTATACCTGCGCCACAAAGCTGTATGAGAGTGCTAGCTTTTGCATATTCAAAATGTCAAATTGAAACACAAATTAATGGCACCGGGGAATTAGACCGAAGAGAATTACTTTTTTTTATCGTTTCGTAATTAAAGAGTGTCCGTTCTGTTGTAATAATTGCAAAGTAAATAAAATAAAATAAAAAACTAGTAACTATGGAAAGATTTCATACTTTTTGATTCATATAATAACATGGCACCATGCCTATATTGACATGCCACCATGCCTATATTAACATGGCTCCATGCCTATATTAACATGGCACCATGCCTATATTAACATGGCACCATGCCTATATTAACATGGCACCATGCCTATATTAACATAACACCATGCCTATATTAACATGCCACCATGCCTATATTAACATGGCACCATGCCTATATTAACATAACACCATGCCTATATTAACATGCCACCATGCCTATATTAACATGGCACCATGCCTATATTAACATGGCACCATGCCTATATTAACATGCCACCATGCCTATATTAACATGGCACCATGCCTATATTCCCCGAAGAGGTTAGCAGACATGTATGGATCATGTTAACATCCATCTTTAGCCATATATATTTTACTTAACCTGTAATAGGTAGGAGAGCAGTGATGGCCCAATGATTACGGCAGTGACTTACGACTGGTAAGTTGTAGGTTTAAACTAAGGTAGGCGCATTGCTTTGTGTATATTTTCCTTCACTACTGCTCTCAAAAGTGGTGAAGACAAACAACGTGAGGATACTGGAATATCCTCGAACCAATCATTCGATGACATGTGGTATCAACCAACCCGCTCTGGGCCCGCGTGGTAGATTTTGATCCATTCCCTCTAGCAAAGAGAAGGCTTGTGTCCTCGCAGTGGGGACATTATAGGCTGATTAGAGTTATCTATGCTAATAGGTAGAGGTGAGTTTATTGCCCTGAACCGAGAACAAATCCGGACTCCGGGCTGTAACTATGAAACTCCTTATGAAAAAACCCATAAACATTTTGCCTGGCCTGGGCCAGCTCTTGCAACTGTGTTGTAACCACTAAAACTATGACTACCGAATGCGCCTAGACAATAGTGGCAATCGCTTTCAAAGCGTTTCGTATTTTTGCAACGATTTTCAAAAGGATTGACTTAAGTTTTTCGCTAGCTTAAAAGTGACGCCCGTATATAAATCCATGATACCTATAAATTTGGACTTTCCCATTATCGTTAACACTGGTATAATATCATTCTGTTTAGGACCTGAGATCAAATCTACGCCAACGTCTCTACTGCTATGCTCACCACTTGGACCAAGCCCTCATAATTAAAGTCAGAGAGGACAACACAAAATGTTTTTCATAGCCTTCAATATGTGGTCGTAAACACATTTGAAGATGCATAGAGCGAGGCAGCAAATAAGGAAAAGAAATATAGAGAATCTCCTCTAGCACTCACATAATGGAGGACAATTTGTTTAAGTGAAATGGCTGTCCTGAGAAATAGCTGACTATTAGTTTGTCGTTGTTTGATTTTATTATAAGACACATTCAAATCAGCAGTGGATACATTTTAAAAGTTGATAGGCACAGTCTAAGGATTACCGCGTTTGACTTTTTACGCTATGGTCGGTTTCAACTCTCGGTACAAACATAAATTTGTTTATTCTGCCCCTTTATGAATAAACGTGTAATTAAGATGTACCAAGTTCGCGTGAATGAAAAAAATCACGGTACTTTTTAATCATACTTACGTGCTGTTAGAAGCACGGAGAGGTTTTGTTGTGAAAATATTGTCACCCGTCCACAGACCAACCGCGGCAACGTACCGTAACCTGATCGATCACCTGTGCGGCTTTTACTAGTTTGTCACAAGCCCGCTCGTATATGATAATAATATGGTGTACATTATTGTGCAGTCGTGGGTAATGTCCGGTTAGTACCACATTGCTTGCGTGATGCACCTAAATATATCGTCCTGAAAGCCTGCCAAAGACTATAAAATTCTCCTTTTAATGTTTTTTGTTAAAAGAAGCAAACAGAAAGGACTCTTTGGTAGGTACAGTCACCAAAATAACTGAGTAACCAAGGTCGTCGGATGTAGTTGAAAATTAGTATGAAACCAATCGATGTTTTCGATAATTAGATAATTGAACCGTTTGTTGTCTATGTACATGAAAACATCCATCGGTTTCCCACCAAATTTCAACTTTATCAGACCACCCTGGTTACTTTTTCTTTTGGTGACCGTACATACACAAAATCCTCAGCACCTCATTCATTACAAAACTGTGTTATCCGGGAAAATATCACCCCTTAATAATTTACGACTTCGTAAGAAGGGGGCCAGGATAATCCATTGTGCAAGACTTGCTTGAGAAAAAAAAGAAAGAGGAAAACTTGCTGAGTATAACTATTTACATAAATAATAGTTGAATTTACTTGGTTGATATCCCGACCAGTCCTACTCAGTGCTTCTCCTCTACGTTTATAATGCGTACTGCTAAAGTATGGAACTCATTGCCAGCGTCAGTGTTCGATTCCACATTAATCTTCTGTTCACGGATTCTCCATCATAGACGTCATCCGTCCTTTTTTATCAGGCCCAAGAACAGGCCCATTAAGCAATTAATTTAAATAATGTTACTATGTAACTATGAAAAAGACGGACTAGAGCTGACGAATCACTTTCATGCGATTAGAACAAATACGAATGTTCATAATAGGTCATGACTTGAATCACTAATGCCCATTGTCACTAACACTAGCTGTATAATCGCGATGTTGGACTTTCAAAGCTCGGCCCAGATCCAAAAGTTAAAAATCAACAGCGGGCTGTTATTTAGGAATTCATTTAGGTGTCGCTTAGTGTTACTGAACACGGGCCTGACTTTCTTTATACCAAGGAAAAACAAAAATGTAGTCAGCGGCTTCTGCCCAATTTGTTCTCATTAAAAGTCATGAACACTTAAATTTGTACATATGTATTATAAAAAATGAATACTTTTGTAAACCAATGTTGATTTGATTTTTTATGCTGTTGGTTTCTTTAATAAATAAACAAATAGACCCGCGTCACACTCCAAAACATTCATATTAATTTACCAATAAAAAATTTATTGAACAAACAATAAGCCAATAATACTTATGTTCCGTTCAGGATTCTAAAAATAAATCAAGCTAACTTGAAGAAAATTGTGTGACGACTGTCTTCTTACCAACAACACGATAGAGACGACTAGAAGATAAATGTAATCAGTAGCGTCATCATGATCAACCCATAATGTTCTCACAGCTGGGACACAGACCTCTCTGTAAGAGGGAGTGGGCCGTGATACATCACGTGGGCCCAGTGCAGGTTGGTAGATATAAAATGTCTCCGAATTTTTGTTTCTAGGTCATGACGATTTCCTTACGATGTTTTCCTTCACAGTTTTGAGAGCAGTGGTGATGAAATGATTTACACAAAGTAAAGAGCCTCTCTGGGTTCGAACTTACGACCAGTAACTCGTAAGTCGCAGCCGTTACCACTGGGCCACCACTGCTCTCTATGTGGCGTGTGATGCAAGTGCAAAGCAGTGGAACCAACAGTGCGGAAGGATTTAATCCGAAACATTAATAAAGTACCAACAGATTTTGTTAGCACTATGCAGATGCACTGTCTGGCATATAGTATACATGTGTTTCGTGAACGTGTACAGGTGTTTCTGAAGCCCATTCACACGGCGTAATCTTTTAAGCTTTGCACTACGTACATGAGCCAATTTCTCCGTCTACGATCGTGAAACATGCGACAAACATAACCTTGTATTTAAAGGATTCTATAAGTCTGTTTCTTTAATGGCCCGACTTACAACCCAAGCAGTTGCTTTACTTTGTGGGTTTCATCACCACTGCTCTCAAACCGATGACAGTCTTCCAACGGGCGGTAATATCTACGAACCCGCATCGGGCCCGCGTGGGTAATTATAGCCGACTTCCTCTTTTTTCTGCTAAAACTAGCTTCTGTCCGCGACTTATCCCCGCATTTTTTGCAATTTGTGGACAGTGTAACGCTGTGCGCTGATTAAAATATGGTTCGCGATTGTCTGACTGATATCACAATGGAACTAAAAATCCAATTCAGCATTCCCCCAATTGGACTATCAATACAATTCAAAAATCTAAATGTTTTTGATCTTACATTTTTTGACTGACAGCGATCTAATGTAGCGGGCACAGCAGAGTAATACCGTGACACACCTTACAATGGTCATTAACGTTATCGATCATTAAAAAAATTCAACAACATTCATTGCAACATTTACGTTGTCGAACAGACGAATGTTTCAAACATGTGAAGCAAAAGAAAGATTTATGGACGTATACGAATCAAAAGGATTATACAGTGTGGATCTAAGCAGATGGCGTTCTAACCATAGAACGCCATCTGCTTCGAAATAAAATCACGCGTTTTTCCCAAGAGGCTATTCTGCCTAGCCTCTTGGGAAAAAGGCGTGATTTTATGTTCGTAATATGGATGTTTGTATAAGAAGCAATGGATAAGCAATTTCCTTTTTTATTGATATTATATTATGCAATTGGAGTGCTGGTCATAGTCAACTGTAGTTAATGTTAGATATTAATAATGGCCATTTCCTATATTTTACGGACCGTTATTGGTTAAAATGAAGCCTATCTTTAACAATAATGAATCAAAGGCCTATTTTTTTTTAGTAGACTCTCCCATATGGAAGTTGCTATCACAGGTAAAATTATCTTACGAATCTACATATTTATATACCCAGTTTAGCAATAAAAAATGCTACCATTGGTGAGCAATACGATTCGTTTTTGTCTATAAGAACCGAGCATTAGTGACAGCTCTGGGTGCCGGTGTTAGCCACCCAGCAAGAATAAGGCTGACCACTCAAAGTACAACTACACTACTTAGGAATTGTAACACAGGCTACGTGCAATCGTGCATAGGTCTCAATAAAAATCAAAATATTTTCTTTCACATAAACCTGCATGGGCACCTATGAAACGTCAGGAACTAGGTGCACGGTGCCAATTTGTCGTTTCCTATTGAGAAGAGCCGGCAAGAAACTCCACGGTTACTTTTAAAAATAATTGGCTTTTACAATGTTTTCAAATTACAGTGAAAATAGGTATGGGAGGACAATGCAGGCCTGTCATTAAGTACCAGGTACTCATTAGGTCTGTTAGGGCATGTTAGGTGTGTATATGGCATTAAAGTCTGACACGGTGGCAGCTCTATTTTGAATCTAGGTCAGTTTCACCATGTTTGTTCTAGCCACTGTCTCCAGACACACTAGCAAGGATGTGTAAACACTGCTCCGCTTCCAATGTGTACCCAAGGCTTGCCTCGTCTGTTGATTCCTGTGCCGCCAGGACGAGCAACTGTACTAGAAAAACTTTTAAAATGAATGTTTTAAGGAAATAAAAAAAACTCCAGGAGGAAGATTGAATAATGGCCGCTTTAAAGTTTTGACAGAAATTTTCGCTCACTGTTCCTTGATAAGTATCACAAAGGCAAACTTTTGTAAGGCAAATTACTTTTTACGGCATCTGTATGTATTGCTCTACAGAAGGAAACAAACAAAATATTAACGTAAAGAAAGTAATGAGACTCACAGGAAGAGGTGCTGCTTGTTTTCAAAAGATTTTGCAAAATTATTTTCCACTTGAGGAAGACATTTTTTGCAGCATGATTTTATAGCGTAATGTTGCAAATAGTACAATATTGTATATACAAATAAGGTAAAAACGCAACCATAAGGTGTAAAGCCGATAGATCTATCGAAACTAGATTTAGGAGCTTGACAGTAAAATATTATGACAGTTTTAAATCGTGATTTAACATTTAAGGGTTTATGACACGAAAAAGTCCTTCTTTTTTCAAATTCCAAGTAAGTAAGTAATTTATTTGCCAAAATGTAGGTGTACAAAGTAGTATGATGTTATTATAAGGTGGCCCATTTACATTCTACAATTACATGTGGTAATCTAATTATCATCATCATCATTTCAGCCGAAAGACATCCACTGCTGGACATAGGCCTCCCCCAGATGATCTAATTATGAGGAAGCTAAAAATAATTGAAATTTAGGTATTTTTATATAAACATTATTGTTTAAGTGTTGCAAAACCATTCGTGTCTGTCATAGCATCTGTGAATAGTTTCAACATTTTAGCGCTGCCGAATCTGTAAGTCCATCAAATCATCCACGCGGGCGAATCCGCGGCCATCAGCTAGTAAAGATATGTTATATATTATGTAAAGATAATCACCCATCGGCAGGCTAACCGCGGCAAGCTTTGCTTAATCTGATCGCTCGACCCGTGCAATTATTGTTACGTAGCTGTAGCCCCTTTGTTTAACTTAAGGTATTTAACCGGTCACGATACGTCAAAAGTTAATTGTTGTAAAATGAAGCAATCCGTTGACAGCTGCGACCCCCCGCGGCGTTTGACACTTGAAGTTTTTACGATAACACTCTGTGGTCTCCACTCTAGAATTCGTATACTGAACCCCAAGATACAGACTAACTGTCCAGTTTGGGGTTCACTGGCAAATAATATATGTAACTAACTGTAGGTAATATTTAAGCTACTCAATATGTTGTCTCAACTTGATGTTAACCTATGTATACTTACTGTATTACCTGGACAAAAAATATTTTTCTATCACTTAGGCAAGATTCAATTACTATTTTCCTCTTAGAAAGTGTAATTAGATTTTTTTTGCATGACAAACATAGTATTTTAAAATGCATACTAGTATAAAATAGTTATTTCCCCAAAAGTTTTAATTTATTGCACAATACTTATTTTTGAAACGAAATATCTAAGTAGTTCACGAAAATATTAATTAAAACAGACAAAAAATGGAATAGCAAGAAAGTTGCTAGATAACTTAATTATTGTTTCTCTTTAAAAAACAATAGAATTACAAAATAAGTCTTATTACAGCGCAAGTAGATAATAATAATATATCACAAAAAATCTACGAACTACGTGCTACGGCGTAGCGCGCTACGAGCTACGACGGCTCCGTCGCTACGCCTCTATGCCTACGCTTTCGAATCGTGTTCGTTAGTTTTCTTTGCATCAACACACATAAATAACATCACGCCTGTGTTCTCCATTATAAGGGTCAAGTATAGGTGTACTTATGGTACACCCACGTTTCGCGAGTTATGTTTAAGTACACATAGCGTCAGTATGTGCTAACCTCTCAAGTTTTAAAATGTTATACTGCTACAACATTGAATTCGTTACGAATAATCTAAAGAATATTTCAAAAAAGTTCATAGTTTCGACTTGGATTCGAACCACTGCATTACCGAACGCCGTCATACTCATACATGAAGATTGACGAACTAGCCAGCGAACCCATTTGAATTGCGATGAAATTGTTATCGACTATCGTCCCAGTCACTTTATCTTTAAGTCTCTGTCTAATCGATAGACATAGAGTATCCATTAATTTAACTGACTTACGTTTTCTTGATAAAATTAATTTCTACCGTCATGTTATACCTACAACGTTTGATGTATAGGTGCACTTAAAACGTATGTACGAGTATACAGAGACGACGTGACAGATGACGTGAGGTTTCGTTAGTTTATGTCAATCTAAAATATTTCTACCGCTTCCTATTATATCGTTTGCGTTAATCACGTTTGTGTCAGTTGACAAAATATGTATAATAAGTTATCTTTAAATTATCAAATCAAATTGTAAAACATACATTTTTGTAGCAAAATAAGATCTAAGTTTGGTTAAATAATAGCAATAATAAATTTTATGAAATGATTATGAATAGAAAAATACATTATATTTAATAAAAAAAATGCATGACATAAAGCACATTTCGTTCCTAAGATTTGAACATCGTATCTTATGAACGGCAAGCGGTCTTCAAAGCCTCCGGTCTATTTAAAAGTTGAAAACCCATTGGTAAATGTTAATAATATTCAGTAAAACAATTCAATTCAATTCAATTTATAAATAAAAAAATGACATTGTGTTTGAAATACTACTACATAATAAAATTAAAACACAAGGTTCATTTAAAAATTACAAACATAAGTCCCATACAATAATATAACTATATGTTAACTTACTAAAATTAAAAACAGTAAATCATTTAAAAATAAAATCCCAATAAAATAGTTTGATTTCAACATAAATAAATAATAAGAATAATAATACAGTTGTCACATAAAAATAATGTCCACATAATGTACATTCAAAAATATTTTCAGACAGTTACTTAAGTTGACAGGAAAAAATAAAAAATAAACTCTTGGTCATATTTTAATATCACATATCGTCAACGGAGTAGAGACACTTACCTAATAGGAATGCTTGAACCTTTCTTTTAAAAGCAGATATACAGCAGATATATAGGTGTCCAGTAAATAGTAGGACATAGTGCAGGGGGTGATAGCTTGGATAAATACCTACCAAAAAAACATAATATACAGGTTGAAATTGAAAACATGCGACAAACCGTAATGGGAGATTGTACTCATCATTATGAACAACTTTTACTGAGGGACCAAAGATGCAATCGCAAAAAAAACAGCTGTTCCCTACATTTTGACGAGTTATGCGAACATAAATGTAGGGAACAGATGTTTTTTTTTCGTTTTTTTTTGTTTTGTTTTTTTTTTTACCATGTAATAGGGGCGAGCATGTTACCATCAACCGGGCATAAATCAAGACTCCGGACGACTACTGAGAAATTACGGATGCTGGTATAAATACGGTGCTGAGTCATCTGATTACACACACACACATATACAAGGCAAGACAATCTGAAGTTTCGACTGGATTAAACCATTGTACATACACAAGGGTTGTACAAACAACAGCTACACCTAGTCGAAATTGTGCGACCGCGCTTTGTTGGTTGGAAGTTGTGAATTGTTAACACATAACGTTTTAGGCTATGATTTTAACTAAATCAAATGGTGTGATTTATATCCAAACACCGACAGTGCATCAGAATTATGTTTTTTTTTAGTAGGTTGATTGGTAAAGGTACTTTTGATCTGCCATTGATTTTAACCTTGACATGAATTGTACCTACCTACAAGTTCTTATTTATGAAACAAGTCAAATCAAGTTACAAATATTTGTGATTGTGAAACGCGGTAAACGATATTCGGGTTTTTTTTTGAGGTTGGGAAATCATCAAATAAGTTCTCCCGCTCCGAGTGGAACAGGAGGGCGTGTCAGACTATTACTGACTAAAACCCACCCGTTTCCTCAGTTGCCTGTGTGCCAGGAGATGATAATCGGGTTAATTCAGTGAAATGCATTTAATATGTAAAATGTTTTTATTTAAACAACTATGTACACACATATATAAACAGACAGACAAAAAGATTAGAACAGTAAATTAGGTACAGAGGTGATGCTTATTTCTAACGAAATCTCTTCCAGCATACCTGCGATAGGAGAGAAGATAAAGAGATGTAGACAGCGTGTGTAAGGGTAAAAGAGAAAATATACTACATTTATAATCAAAAACAATAATTCTTTAATTCTTTTCTCCTCTTTAAGGAAATTTCTTGCCGGCTGGTCGACACTTCACGTGACCAGGCTGGATCGTCCTTTGGCCCAAGAATTAGCATTGCCATTAAACGTGGCAATGCTGCCAGTCTTCTGGGCACTCATTTTGAACTGAAAAGCGAAAATCATCATAATTGGATCGATGGGAATCCGGTCGGATTCGGCCGGACTGAAAATGACGCCGGACAGCAATCCCTACACACATTGCCAAATACATTCGTATTTATTTAGCACGTGTGTACACATGTTTTTTTGATAAAGGTAGTTAAATAAAAACAGTAATACATCACAGCAAACGTGTTTATTGGTTACCAAGTTTAATAAATACATAAATAGTCCAGTATACAGTTGTCTGGCGCTTTTGCTAGACGGGGAATACAGTAAAGGGAGTGACAGTCCCTCCGAAGAAATAAAACATCCGAGGGACGAAGTTACAGTCAGTGGTAACGTTATCGTGAGCTATACGTAGCAGCGCGCCACACAACTCAGCACAAGCGCACACGTCGGAAATTCGATTTCGAGCTCATAATTTAGGGTAACGGACATTAAATAAGTTGCTTAACCACTAAAGCCATAACAATTTATACATTTCGGTGACATTGAAGTTCAATCAATAATTCAAAAGGTGTTCGTCAGATTGTTACGGCATAGCAAACAAAAGTTAAAGTACTACGATCTTAAAGTGAACCTCTTTAGAGCTTAATTAACTTTCGTTGAATGGTTTTCTTTAATGTTGGCCATTATGAACGAATGAAAATTATGTCTTATTTCCACGAGAGTAGCCGCACTGTGCGGTTACATTGCGGTCACTCCCGGCTAAGTGAAACGATGCATTAGGCGAAACACACACTGCCCCGCGCTACGCTGCGGTGTGCGTGGCGACGGCGCCACCCATGTGGGTGTGGCTGTGCAGACCTGCATCATCATGCAGATTTCTCCGCACAAACGCGCGAGCTGCAGTATAGTCATGCGGTGGCCTTGAGGCCTCATTTCACAGCAGCTTGCGGTGGTGATAGTACATTGCAGAGTTTTTATACTAAAAATGGTTATTGATTTAGAACTAATTCAGGATGCTGCAGTTGTAATAACTGTTTGGTTACCCGACTGCGGCAGAAGGAAGGTTATGTTTTTCGAGTGTATGTATGTATGTATATTTCTTCGGCACGCTCTGAAGCCTAAACGGCTTGATCGATTTCAGCTTGAGAGGTGCCGTTAGATTTATCTTAATTGTGAGAGTGACACTGAGTATATCAAAATTAACATGGGCGATTTTTGGCGCCATATTGTGTCTTCAAAAAATAGTTTTTTTCTCAAAACCTTTTGAGTGGGGTATCGAAATAATGGGTTTCATAAATAGGTCTCATTAACTTCAAAAATAATTATATTAACTAAAAACTGTTTTTTTTTTGTTTCCATCTTTTTTAATTGTAGTTCACTTTTTATGCAGACGAGTTTTTTGATTTTGTACATTATTTTTGTATAATCAAATCAAATTGCTTCACGACTTTACATTTCGAATAAAAATCGATCGATACCGAGATCCATTTCGAAATAGTACCATTAGCTCTGTCAAAATCACGCACGATACTGCAGAACTCGGTGTGCCATACCTCGTGTCTTGCTCCGCACCCACGCGTGGGGGTGCGTTTTTCTCCTCATGTAAGCGTGTGATGTGTGTCTGAAACACTGCGCGTGAATGCGTTTTCAGTATGTTGCACTACGCGTGTTTTCTATACAAATTCAGATACTTGCAAATAACGTAAGAACACGCACTCCCGCGCTACGCTGCGTGATGCGGTGCAGTGTGCGAATCGCCTTACTACGTAAGTTTCCTGTAGTATCATCAACCCTACGTACAAAAGTACAACAACAGTAAACAGACGTTTTTAAACCGATAGTGCGCTCGACTAAGTTGTTGTACGTAACACGACATGTTTGTGCGTAAAACAGAAAAAATACCACAAAATAACAGATTGTAGAAAGAATTCCTTAGTTTATAGTTAAGTATAGGTTAAAAAATCGTTCAGTCACAATTTATAAGAAATAGTCGTTCTTTCACATCATATATTATAGTTATATTTAAATATACATTAAGAAATTCACAGTAATTTTTTTTTACAGTAGTTGGTATTATTGTCAGTTTGACAAAACTGAAATTATGGGTTTTATACATTTTCATTTCATCCTCCTCGAGGCATTGAAAGTCTTTTAATAAGTACAAAATTATAAAAACAATTGTATGTAACAGTTTAAATATCAAACTGTATAGAAAAAGTTTAGGTCATTTTGGCACAGCGATGTTCATCACAAGTTGAGATCTTACGCTACATTGTACACTAGCTTTTAGCTTACATAGTCGGACAGTACTGGACAGGCGGGTGCTCCGGTTCTGTCCGGCAACTCGAGGCTTTGTTGCTCTCATTCCCAGCTCAGCTCAGCTCCACTCGTATTAAATGCTTGAAAACTTTAACGCGAAGTGATGAACGAAGTCAACTTAGCAGTAGACGGTGTCATCACTTGCGGTGCTTGCTTACGCTCACTTCGTTCATTCCTCGCTTCAATTAAAGCCTCGTTTACTCTAGTCCAATTTACGGAGAAAATAGAGTAACAAAACAATATAATATTTTCACCTACAATACATTTAAATTAGTGTTAACTTAGATTAATAATAGTATAATGATATACACAATAGTAGTAGTATAGTACTAACAAGCAGTAAAGTTGAACGAAACCCTGGTGAAAACATACGGCGTCAAAAAACATAACGAAACGCCAATCCGGTTTCCATTTACACACAATTAGCTTTCAATTCTTCTTCAATAAAATCAAACAACAGGAATCCAAATATTGTAAAATTTAAAACAGTTTTTGTTAATTTAGTATAACGTTCCTCTTTAAAAATTAATTATCTTCCTACGTCCCTAGATAGAACCATTTTTTTTTTAAATTTTAAATTACAATAGTATAATAAAATATTTTTGTTATTTTTTCTCTATTTACTCAGTTAATTTTACTTTCTCTCTCGCTAGAGCCTTCCATTTAATTCTAATTTTGAGTTCTCTATCTAATTATGTCCTGATACTGCAACCTTGGTAAAAGAGAGTGGGAATGAAGGGGAGACAGAAGTCGTATTATTAGGAAGAGTGGAGTTGTAAGGAGTAAATGATATGTCAACACAATCTACTCGGCTACGAAGAAGGAAGAAGTGCGCAGTTCACAATGATACACCTACCATGTATCGACAACAATTATTACATTTATCTTGATTATCTAACAGTTACCACACACAAACTACCGTCATATATCGCAAGCGTTGTCGTTGTTTCCGTCCTGCCATGTCCACAAGGATGTTGAATAATGACAGTATCTTGATTCGTCTAGAATGCCTATGTTCAGTATGTATCACTCACACGGTGGCAAGATGGCAGCCATAGTAAACCAAAGTAACAAAGATGTCCTCTCGCGAGGTTGTTAATCCCGCGTGAACTTATTTGGCAGCGACTGAATTGCAGCAGTAAACATGTCGCCGAAGACAAAATTGCATTATTATTATTATACTTGTGTCGTTTGCTCCAATTAACAAGTAACTTGATAATGTAGCGTAAACAATCGATGGCTGATTGAATTCATGGTGACCACAAAGTACTGCGTTCAATAAACAGTGAAGTTAAATAGCTGTCATTGATTTTAGAATCAATGACAACAGATCGAAACACGTTACTCTCGCTCAGATTAACCTTTGTTATAGCAATATCCAATCCTTTCCAACATGGGTTCAAAATACCGAAATCTGCCTTAATGTTGCACATAAAGTACTCCAAGTTTGATCAGTTTGTACGCGAACATAATGAATTGCAACTAGTTTAGAACTACATTGCCTCTCGCTAACCGATCCCTATGATTTCGAATAATTGAATCCACTGAAATTGGAAACTGTACCAACGGCTTACTGAAACAGATCTGGTGCAGGAATTACTGAGGCCATACTTAAAATAGACCGAAGCCTATTTTAATATTGAACAGGCTTAATATGCAAATGAATATCAAATATTATGGCAAAAAGCAAACCGTTCATTTAGAACATATTAAAAAGTTTCCCAATATTGAACCGTGGCTATATTTGTACTCTGTGTGGATTAAAGTAAGAAAGCTAATATTTTGTCTTCCTTGCAGTTCATTTCCTTAATTGAGATCTTGGTCTGAGTCCAGAACGCAGCTATGACGAATTTATTAACTTTAAACTCTTGTTCAAAAGTTTCAGAAGATCGCAGTGCGCGTCATTTAACAGATATATTATATTTCAAATTGCATTGTCAAGGTTAATTATTGATTGGACTTCTCATTGGCATAGTGAGACAGCAATATTCCTGCTAATAACGGCATTATACCATTTCTATCGAAACTCCCAACGCTTATGAAATTATGACAGTAGCTATTTTGAATAATAACTAAACAGACACATTTAGACATAATTACGTCATCAGTTAAATACCTCCACACTTTTTCGGTTTTAAATTATTTGTTCGGTTTAGTTCAAAAATTAAATTACAATAAATTAATTTAATGTGAATATATTGCAACCCTAATTATAAAAAGTTATTATTTTCTTCAAAAATACGACACTGTTTCGATGATAAGTTAACAAATAGTTTTGATAAACAATAATTCATTAATTAGATAGTATTCATAACATTTGAGGTTTCAATATAGCGAAAAAAATAAAATATATTATTTCAGACGTTACAGCCCATAGAATGTTAGTAATTAGTTAATAACAATTTGTGCCTATCTGCTATGTTGGTAATGTTAGTAGAAATATACATTAATATTATTTTGATTTAAATTTTGTGCTGTTGTACGAAATGGAATCCTACTAACCGTAAATTTTATAGAAGTGAAAAACTGAACAAGTGTTGAGCGTCGTTTATTGCCGCCAGTACTTGCCGCCAGTACTTGCCGCCAGTAGTTACTGCCAGTACTTGCCGCCAGTACTTGCCGGCAGTACTTGCCGCCAGTACTTGCCGTCAGTACTTGCCTCTAGCACTGGCCGCCAGTACTTGCCGCCAGTAGTTCAATACCTCCGTAACCAGAAGGTTCCCAGGTAAGGTACAGTACGAAAAAATGGTTATATTGACGGGGAGTATATGTAAGTGACTCTCTGCTTCGTTATGTATCTTTCTACGCCTGATATACCTACAATTTGTTTTTGTTAATTGTGCAAACAGGAATTTAGAGTATGTGGCCACTTTATATTGGCTGGTTTAATTCAGTAGCTTAGGTGTTTGATCGAGCACAGCATGTAATTTGTTTGATGTGACAAACCGTGCTCCTGAGCACTGGGGCTTGTGGCTCGTGGCAGACTGTTTAATGAAAGAGTTGATGTAAAATATGTAATGATATGCATATGATTTCAACTTCCGCATCGAGAATACTAATTAGATTCAGTGTGAGCTATTGAATTAGTTTGGCTTTTGAATTGATACGCACTGAATGTGATTGTTCAAAATACCATTTCATTTGCAGTTGTCAAATAGATTTAACTGATTTTCGGTACTAGAACTACCAATTAAATGTATAAATATTTTCAAACCAGAAACACATACATTTGTAAGTTGTAAATATAGAACAAATATTGTGTCATGTAGTCAATGGCGTCTTCCTCTTGTCTTTCGTCCTCGTATTGGTATATTGGGAGGTGTCCTGGGTCCCTACAGAAAGGCGATGAAAACACGTATGTTGAGTCAGTCATGGTGCTGTTGATGTTACAAGCGATAGTCTCAACAATTGATACAGTTGGTTTTGTTCATGGTCTTTGCTCACTTCAAATAATATCACTTTAAAGATATTGGTTTGACTGCTTTTTACATAGATTTTGCTGAACAGTTTGCACCTATATTTAATGATTGATCAAGTTGATGACCTAATGAGGTGAAATAAATAGTTTCAATTATTAATTTTGAAAATTTCGTCAGTTGACATATATTTCGAAGTGAGTCCCGTTTGATTGAGATGTCGCTGTTCCACTCAAATACACGCCCTAACAAAAACAGAAACAAAGTTCAAATCAGCAGTCGCGTGTTACGAGTTAGTGGCAACCTACACGTATTCGGTGTAAAATGCGTTGCTGGTGCAATTTCCGTTGTCGTTGGGTGAGTCAGGGTGCTCCTCGGGCTCGATGCCGTTCGTGCGCATCTCGTCACGGACCTGCGCAAATAAACATGATTTGTTCCATGTAAGCAGTGCGGCTTGGGGCAGGAGATAAGTATCTAAGTTTTCCCAAGTCTTGCGTGCTGCAACATTGTGTTAAACCGGATCTGTGTAGAAAACATTGAGCAGTTATGTAGCTATTGTATGTAGTGAGATCCCGCCGCAGTAAATTGGGAGCTATAGGTATATAATATTCACACGTCATCGTCGATCTTGAGTGAATATCCTGCTTGATGAAATTTGAATCTATTGACATAGCAGCTGTGGAGCACGTTACGTGACGCCTACACAGTTTGAAGATTGAAACTGTAAGCTCGGTCGTCATTTTGTTAATCTCATTGGTGAATTCTGCAAAGTTAAATGATTACAGCACAAGTAATAATTCAGCTGCATGCTATATGTTAGGAACGCTGGCAAATACAGTTGGTTATAGAAAATTATGGCTTTCCTTAGTTAAAAATCTAAAGAAAAGGTTCATTTTATATATATATATATATATATATGTCGGAGTTGGTTGTCAATCACAATTGTGGGTAATCACAGAATTTGTAATATTTTGTTTTCCTAATTATTAATTAACATGTTTTTTTCTATCAATTATTGTCTCATAAATCGGAACATAATTTATGCAGTACTTGGTATTCACACTAATTGATTTTGGCAACTTAGTTCGATATTTGTGACTGATAGTTTTGTTCATAACAACTGAGTTACTTTGATTTTAAAATGTTTTACTTTGTTAAATCACCACTGTTTATTTACGATAATATCCTTGTATTATTTGATTACTACATAATGTAAGTCTTTTTAGATTTAGCATAATATTTGAGTGTTTTGTATCAAGTAAACGCGTGACCTACTTCGGTACGTCAACGGACAGAGTTGTCGTGGATTGTAAGGTGGGGGCATCGTCTTATAAAAGAGCGAGCACTCGGTGTTCGAGTCAGTCGATCTTCGGATTCAACTCATTACAGAGCCCCTGCTCTCGACAAAACTGTCGGTTTACCTGGTACAGCGCTGCTGTATATTTACATAGCTGTATTGGCTTGCTGATAATGAGTAATACACTTTGTGTTTGGGTGGCTTACGCCGCTATACGAACTTGGAACCTTAAAGGGTTTGTTCGTCTATCTGTATTGTTTATAGTCCTTTTAAAACTTATTTTATTGTGCTACATATTACCATTTTTACCGTGTTACTTTTATGTGTGCAATTATTCGTGTAATAAAAACCCTGTAATTGTTTATACAGTCTTGTTTATCCCAATATGATGGGAACTCCAAATCCTGAGGATATACCGCTCGGCACTCCTGATTCTACTTGTATACATATATTTTACATTTGCAGATGGTGCCTTTTCATATTTTAATCCCTCGCTTTCAATTTAGTGCTTCTAGTCTATTTAATTCACTAGCGGCGCCTGTTCCTCCGGTGTCATCCGACAAATCAAAATAATTTACGCACACTATAATAAGTTATTCTGCATCGTTAGCACTTTAGTTCCCTTTTGGAAAGTTATATCATGATGCCACTATCTTTAATTATTATTATTTGATTTAAATTATTTTTTATTTAACATCCTCCATTTAGATAATGTTGAACCGATTTGTACTTGAGATTTGGACTGTAAATGTATGTAATCTCAAGTATGAATCGGACGGTTTAGAAATTATATTGGAAAAAGGACTATGTTATCAGTATTGCAAGGCTGTCATGTGGGGGATATTCTATTTTGCTCAATAAGCCAAAAAGTATATGGAACAAAAAGCAGTGAATACCCACCTTCTCAACTTGACGCATTACGCGCAGCATATTAAGCCCGGCGAGGTTCTTGAGCTCCTGCACATTCCACTGGCCAGAACGAAGCAGCTCAGCAAACAGTTCCGGGTATCTGGACACGTCCTCCAAACCACGAGGAACTCTAAAAGTTGAATTTTGAGGTTTTTTGAATGTCCTATTGCGCCTGATATCTCCTCGGGCATGTTGTATAGTTACCTCATCAGATTATGAGAGCAAAAGAACTATTACAGACTGCACCTGTATTTGCAGACACTTGTGCACTATAATATTATCTCCTGCGCATTTGGTTACTCTCTATTGTGATTGGCAGCCATGGTCGAAATTCGATCCGAAAGATATAATAATATGTAAATGTGTAAACCTAACTATATTAATTGAAAGTCAAGTAGGATGCCCAAAGGCTAGGTGTAGGTAGTAACGATCTTCGCAGGGTGGAAGGTAGCAGATGGATGACAGTAGGCGAGCATTAAATCAACTGGCATGCGCTAAAAGAGACCTGTGTCCAGCACTGGACTGTCCTGCTATATAAAAAAACCCCTGATCCAAACAAAACTTCGGCTTATTATATTATATGTTATCCTTTCTACAATTACATAGTTACATTAAGCTGGGCTTTATCTATTTAGCGTTTTCATTGACCGTCCCCCGACGTGACAATGCTTTGATCAAAATATTACGTACATCTTAAAATACCAATAAATATATTTTTTTTTTTACTTTTTAGAGGATTTTGTTTTGGTCAGGGGTTTCTTAAACTTTTAATTTAACTTTTATTTCTTGCTTTTTAAACTTAATGTAATAATAGTAAACACGCTACTAATAATCGACACTGGGAAACATTATTTCCCACAGTCAAGCTTTTTACAAATTTATCCTCACTCCTCGTTACTATTTCATCATCAGACCCTGATCACCATTTTTCAATAACCTATTCATTGAGACCTTTTCAATGAGCCCAAACATGATACTTCAGCTGTTGGTGAGGTAGTTGGGTATCCTGGAAATTCCAGGTGATGCTGCAGCATCAGTTCAAGGTTACTTGGTTCGTATTGTATCATTGATATAATAGAATACCATATTTTTTTTCAATCAGAACCGTGGAAGATACTCAAATCCTTCATCAACCAGAAAAGAGCTGATAGTCTTCAAACGACTGAACCAATTTTCTTGAATAAGATAACTAAGCTAAAAACACTCTCGATTAAGTCACTTTTCAGACCAAACAAAACAAATATTGATCAAAAAGAATCGAAACACGACATATCAGCTATTATATTTTCAAGAGTGTACTAGTGTGCTGGATATTCTGCATCAGGCCAAGAATTCCATAATCTTGCATAGTTATATAGCATACATGGGTGTTTCAAAGGTCACATGTATGTTTGAAAGTAAAGTAAATACACATTATGCGTCTATGAACCCTACAGCAGCTAACAAAATAAATGATGACCATGAAACAGTTAAAAAAACGCAACCAAATCGGTTCACCCGTTTAAGAGCGGTCAAACTTATAATACCCCTCTTTTTGCATCGGGGGTTGAAAGAGGATTTCGGGGCGTCCATTATAGTATCCATTTATAGAACCTAGTTTTTAAATTGGTGTTATCAAATATTTTGGAAAGTTACGTTATAAATGAACATTTTGTTATGTAACAGGTTATAATGGCTGAAGCTGCTTACCTGCTGGCATTTCACATTTAAATATTTCTAGACGTGGTGAATTTCCTTAGCGCAATATTCTTCGTTTAGTCATTTGCAGTCTTGTTTATACCCATCTGAAGTTTCTTATGATGAGAATTGATGCAACACAATCAAGGGACTAAGAGAGTGAAGAATACAGACGTCGATGGCTTGAGGGGAAAATAAAGTCTAACGAAAACCATGACATTTTGTATGACATGTATGAAATATTATCGCAACAGAAAACTGGGAATAATGGAGGAAAGAGTAATTAAACGCCGCGCTGACCCCAAGTAACAATAATGGTACAAGGGCAGGCAGAAGATGGAGATGGAAATTTCCTAGCAATATTAATAGATATCGACAAGAAAAGAGACTCTAAGGAAGAACTAGTCTCCCGTTATGGAATACAAGTGAAAGTAAAGCTGAGGTAATCAATAAGGTAAGTTCACCTGTTCACACCGTCGAAGTCTCCACCGATGCCGACGTAGTCAGCACCAATCATACGCTTGATGTAATGGAAGTGCTCTGCAAACAAGCAAACGAGTTTAAATTGGTAAACAAACTATTAATTTAATATCAACTCTTAGTTTAAATTCTTTGCAGTTTAAATAATTTTATTTCAAGTCTTGGAAGAAAAGAGAATCAGAAGTTTTGAACAAATAAAAGCGCTTGCTATTAAAACGGCAGATGTAAACAACACACATCCCAAGCTTTTAAATAAAAAAAAATCTGAAAATAACCGTCTCTTGTTATAATTTTTGAAGAGATACAAAGACGGATAAAGATTAGGCGAGCTTGAGTAGCGTTGGTAAACGTAGTTGCTAAAACTTCGAGCTCTGACAGATCAACAATACATACAGGACTGTCCAGCAGGCGACCGCACAGAATCAACTCTGCAATGAGATTTGATGGCTTATTTTGACTTGGAGATTACTAGTAGCTTCAGCGACTGCCAGACGACTAATACAGAATGGCCGTTGCGTCCGCAACTGTTTTTATACATAAAATGATGCGATAAGGCTTCATGAACGCGCATGCGCGAAGCTTGATGTCGAAAGTTGGCAAAAGCATTTCGCAATATTTTCCTTGATTGTAAATAGATCATCGGGCGGGTAGGCACGTTTGGAGAACAAACGTGCCTACCAGCGTGACAGTTATGGTATAATTTGGACGTCAAGCAGTAATGACGTTGATTTTCTATTAACAAGAATTGGTAAAAATATACACCCTTAGAAATATTGCAAAACCAACTACTCCTTCACAAGAAATATGTCGCATATATATAGATTATATTGGGGTCGGTTTCCAGTACAACCAGATGCAGTTAAATACTAGTTTTTTTAAGACTGGTTGTCAGTCTCGAGATTCTGATGAGCCGTAACGACTGTCAAAGATCCACGATTGGCAGCCGGGACTAACGACTTAACGTGCTTTCTGAGGAACGGAGGGGTCTTGGTATGTAAAAAAAACTTTTTAACAAAAAAATTTAACCGCCGAAAAAACTGAAAAGCAAAAAATTATAAACCTTTTTTGTGTAACCTTAATTACTAAGTTCGGAAGGCGGTGACATAAAATTAAAATATATATCCAAAGTCACCGACCTTAGACACGCCACGATAGCGGCGGTAAGTACCCTCTTTGAGGAATGGCTTGAGAGGCGGCATGGCGTCCTCACCTTCCGCCTGCCGCAGGTCCTCACCGGACACGGTTGTTTCGGGAGGTTCCTGTTTCGAATAAGGCGGGAGGAAACGCCCGGGTGTTTCCACTGCGAAGATCGCCCTGAGGACACGGTGGAGCATGCGGGGAAGGTCTGCCCGGCTTGGGCGGAGCACCGCCGTGTCCTTGTGGAGGCGATCGGCGGCGGCGATCGGCGGCGGCGATCTCTCGCGTCAGGCCCTGGTATAGGCCATGGTACGGAGCGAGAGTGAACGGGTAGCCGTTACCTCCTTCTGCGAAGCAGTAATGCTCGCGAAAAAGGAGGCGGCGCACGTGAGAGGCAGTATATGCGCCCTCACGGCCGTAGCCGCCGCGGGAGACGCCTTAGGCGTCGGGAATCCCAGGCTTATTCCCGGCCACCATAGGCGCGGGCTTGTGGACGGCGAGTACTGGGTAGCTCCCAGTCCGGTAAGGACCAAGCCTGGGTCGACGGCGCGTTGTGTTGCACGCGCGCTTCAAAGATATGTCAGCACGAACTGTTGGGGTACGCAAGGGCCGATGCCTGCCAGGGGTGCGGGTTGTTCGAAAGAGATACCGCGGCCCCTGGCACACAGGCAACTGAGGGAACACGGGTGGGTTTTAGTCAGTAAAAGTCTGACACGCCCTCCTGCTCCACCCAGAGCGGGAGAAGCTATTTTGATGATTTCGCACCCAAAAAAAAACAAAAAAAGTCACCAACTTCCAAACTTAGTTCATAAGGGTAAACAAAAAAGGTTTATAATTTATTTGTTTAGTTTTTATTTTATTATTTTTTGTGGCTATAATCTACTAATTACTACATGCTTAATTTTTGATTACTTTTTGTAATACACGACTCAGCATTGAAATCTGTGAGTGAACAATCAATAATCCCCTGTTTCCTACCCTTAGGGTTGGGTCTTTTTTTCAATTTTATATGGGACCAACTTCGGGGTATATCCTTTCCAATAAAATCATATCAAAATCGGACTACTCTGTAAAAAGTTATGCGTGGTCATACATTCAAAAAAAATATACGCGTCGACTTTAGAATTCATTGAAACTTTGTAAACTTATCGCGGACCGATGACAATTCAATAATAATAAAAAAAAAAAATTGAGAAAAATTAAAAAAAGGAAAAAAATATATAAAAAAATTATCACGTTTTTGTAGTTACCAGAACTAAAAAATAAAAAATAAATAATAGTTAAAAAAACTAAAAAACACGCTTTAAAACCAAACTAAAAAAGGAGAAAATAATTTAATTCAATTATAATTCAATTTAAAAGCGTGGGGTCCTTTTTGAGGTATTTTTCTAATCAATTAATATCAAGCACCCCACGCTTTTTAATTGAATTAAATTATTTTCTCCTTTTTTAGTTTGGTTTTTAAAGCATGTTTTTTAGTTTTTTAAGCTATTTTTTTATCATGAGTTTGAGGTTACGTCGGAAACATTTTGAAGTAATTGATAAGAGATATAAGTATTAAGTATAATACATATTGAAGGATTTCATTTCAGACATTTTCCATGTCAAATACATAATTGATTTAAAATCACTGAAAATAACGAAATAGTAAAATAAAACCTAACTCAAATATATACACAAAAAAAATCATGGACAAAATGACATATTTATTACTCCGTGGTGACGGAACACCCCTCCGTGCCTCGGAAAGTACGTTAAGCCGTTGGCCCCGGTTCCGGCTGTCATTTGTGGATCTTTGATAGTCGTTACGGGTCGTCAGAAGCCCGAAAGTCTGACAACCAGTCTTACCAAGGGGTATCGTGTTGACCAATTACTAGGTTATGGAGGTCAGATAGGCAGTCACTACATGTAAAATACTGGTATTCAGCTGCATCCGATTAGACTGGAAGCCGACCCCACCGTACTTGGGAAAAGGCAGGCAGATGATGATGATTGGTGACGGAATAAGAAAATAAAAAATAAAAAAATATTTTCTGATGTCAGACATCCTAGACTGGAAATAAAAAGAGTACTTGATTATCTACATTTGGTTATCATAAATACAAAGATACATGGACAAGGTGGAATTATCTGGTACAAGACTTAATGTCTGTGGATTTGTATCGATATGTGTTGTTCCACAATGCCTTAAACAAAAAATTATATCTCATCACTAAAAATATTTAACGTAGGTGCCGTTCGGACACTGAAATCAATATCGATAAACTGTTCTACTGAACGGCACGTTACGAAATTTTGTTTCAGTGCCCTTAGTGGAAGTGCTCGCGTGCCGTTTAAGCACGTGCCGTTCAAATCTGTGCCCTAAGTGGAATACTTCGCCGGGTTGGCACTATAATATTCATACTACTTTAATTGACACAATTAATCCGCCTGACGTGGCCGTTTAAAGCGCCACATTTTACAGCTATGCATAATGAAATGACACTATCAATCAATTTAATGACCACGTGTTAATGCTTGAAATAATTAACACCAATGCGATCAGCTAATTTAATCGGTACGCAGTCCGTCAATATGTGATTATAGTTGCATCTGGAGTATGTAAACTGCTTCTAATGAGTTTGGGAAGTAGCGTAGATCCGGATGTGGTCATGAAGGCGAGCACGTACTGTCTAACAACTTTGTCAAGTATATGACGATATGAGGTACGTATTACCTACATCGTTGCTTACAATTGACTAAAATCCATTTTCGTAATCATCCATTTATGACACAGCATTCCATTTAATAATAATCAAAGTCCAGTTTTAAAGAAATAGTTAAAACGCATTCAGTGTCCTGAACATGAATGGCATAAGAAAAGATTTTCAGTTCATACCTACCAACTCGAACTGTAAGTAAACAAACTAATTATTTAAATCGATGTCGCAACTAACACGTCGTGAGGTTCCCTCAAATTGCGACAGCCCAAGTCAATATTTTCGGAATCGAAATGAAACCTCTCAAAAGCTCACGTTTGTTGGAAACTGTTGTCTTGAGCCTCGCGTCACTATAAGGGCTGTTAGTAAAGAATATTTGGAAATTCGGTGGAAATCTTTGAAACAATATTTAACAAATCTTGTTCACGAGGTCATCTATAATGTTCCCACTGCTGGGACAGAGGCCTACACTCTGTGAGAAGTAGGAGGCCGTAATTTACCACACGGGCCCAGGGCGCGTTGGTAGATGTCATGTCTTTCGTTATTTTTTGGTTTTTAGACATGCGAGTTACCTCATGATCTTTTTCCTACACCGTCTTGAGAGCTACGGTGATGAAATAATTTTACACAAAAAGAAGCGCCGCCGCCGGTCAGAGTACGAACCTATGACATACAATTCATAAGTCGCAGCCGTTTCAAGTGGGCCACCATTACTCGATAGTCGTAAGTCGGGGCCGCCATTGGTATCAGTATCTATTTTTATTGCTGTACTACTTACAAAGCATTCCTTTCTTTGTTTACATATTAGCGAAGGTCTATCATGCATCCGTCTCATTTATTTATTTACCGGCCTATTTGTTTTGTTTCGTTTGTTTTGCAATGTTATTAAATATCACACTCTAATACTTATTTTACTATCTTTTACAATATTTAACTCAAATAAGTATTTTATACTGGTTACTATTACACTCAATTACTAGCTATCAAACTATATATAAATACCAACATTCTTACTATATGTATATGTACTACTCGTTACTATTTTTATTTATTTTATTTGACACAAATTTATTTTATTTAAGTATGGATACACACGTCACGTTGCAGTATTGGTATAAAAATGATTTACATCCGTCACCTCACACGTCAGTTCCAGTTGAAAACCAGCGTCAGGCACAAGTTGTCTGGCATTTATGCTGAACTGGGCCTTTTTAGCGTAGCCGTGAGGCACACTTTGACGCATTTTACACTTTTTGTTGGTTTTTTATTTTTATTATTTTGCTGTTTATTGTGTGCCTTTAAGTCGTAGTGCTAAATAAATGTATTTTCTTTCTTTCTATATTATTAGTACAGAACTATATTTTACTAATTAAAACGATTTATCTATCTATTTATAACATACGTAGATAAATATTAATCTGTTTGCTTTGACTTGTGCAGTTATACTAAAACTTTTGCAGTGTTGGTTTTGTGGCAGTGTTCAAGTTTAGCCCAAGTTCGACCGGGGCTTACGGGTGGCATTTAATGTTGTATCCGCTAAACTTGCTCCTATCTATGGTAGGTGCTGATTTTCAATATCGGCCCATAAAATGGTATGATGTGGATTGCGCGTGACCAAAGCTGAATGTTATGATATTATTTCTGGCCTCTCAAACTATGGTTTTTTTTTTTTTTTTTTTGGTGGGAAATCATCAAATAACTTCTCCCGCTCTGGGTGGAGCGGGAGGGCGTGTCAGACTTTTACTGACTAAAACCCACCCGTATTCCCTCAGTTGCCTGTGTGCCAGGGGCCACGGTATCTCTTTCGAACAACCCGCACCCCTGGCTCTCAAACTATGGTGAGCATTACTTGATACAGGATGAGTAAAACTAGTTTGGGATGCTATAATCTGCCGCGAGAGTAGTGACAAGACGATGGCAAATCATGTTATTCCCTGAGCTATCCGCAGAGCTATCCAACTTGCGCTATTCTGTAGGTCAAGCCATAGTGTTCGTCGCAATCAATAGTTTCACCGCTTGTATATTGTCAGAGACAAAATCTAAAATTTTCCAAAATATGTATGTACTATTTTTCTCGAAGATATACATTTCTGGGTTTATGGCTGGCACCCATATGGCAAAAAATACTTCTAACCACAATCTGAAGGATTTCATAGTAAATTCCAAACACAATGCTTCATAATGATCAAAATAATCCGTCTGTTCCGCAACGTAAACGCAGTGAATATTGTTGAATTGTCACAATGAATTGCCCCCAATGCCACCAATTGTCACCAATGCTACGTGTATAACGCAATTACGGCTTTCTTACTCTTATGTATAAGATAAGCTTAATTGTCTTACAAAACTAAAACCAATGAAAATTCGACGACTTAATCTTAGGCTCCGCTAATAAGCACGCACTAATCTCTCTCTTACAATAGCCCGTTATTAAGTACTTAGTAGGATCCCGGATGTAAGATATTGGGAATCTTTGCCCAACTTCCGAGGTACGTTTGTTTCCCCATGTCTTATCGTTTTGCGGTGTGTAATGCGCTAAATGTAATATAAGTAAATTTTCTGTGTTATTTGCATATGGATCGGCTATTTTAGAGGGTAGTTTTGAAGTCGCTGTAGCTTTATCAGATTAATCATTTACATGATTACATTTAAAAGCAATCCTTTTTAGTTTTTAGTACCTTGGCCCAGCTACTTACCAGCGACATCAGATATAGTAGCATTGGGAGCGCATTTCACGAAGTCGGGGAAGAAGTTCACCATGATAATACCGCCATTTTCTTTCTGCAAACAAACATACACATCAATTTCTATTACGATATCGTTAAGCTGTAAACCAAGTTACGAGTTTATAACTTTAAGTGCCATCTACATGGGTGACAGTACCTCAGCGAACGTCCCGCCATGACATCAAACTCTCTCGCCTTGTGGAGATTTTTCATACAGTTTCCATAGAATTCGTCCGTAACTTCGGACGAAACTCCGGACTTTGTACTTAGAGAGTAACCTCTAGGAACACCAAATTCGCACCATGTATGTTTTGCGAAATGAGTAACCTACTCTGCTAGCTAGATTATGCTTTCATAAAATATAAAATCTGTGAAGAGTCACAAACCAGTGAGTGAATGATGTCGTCAGGTACATTCCGCTTGTGGTTGCAGAGGCTGTAGACCGAGGAGTGGGTGAAGACCACGGGCGCCCGGGAGATGCGGATGGCGGCTCTGGTGGTGTTCTCTCCAACATGGGAAAGGTCTACGATCATGCCCAGGCGATTCATTTCGCGCACCACTTTCTGTAGACAAGAATAGGTAGGTTGCAGACCAGCCGATCTTATCTATACATATAATAAAATTGTAGAAAAGTGGTGTCTGTACAATCGAAATATATAAAAAAAAGTAGCAGGGGTTGTTATTATATCGATGCTGAACCCGAGATTGTAATTAAATTTTTTTTTGTCTGTTTGTCGGTTTGTCTGTTTGTCTGTGTGTTTGTGCACGCTAATATCAGAAACGGCTTATTCGATTTACATGCGGTTTTCACTAATGTATTGTAGTAAGCTTCACTTAACATTTAGTGTTTATTTCATGTCAATCGGTTCATAAATAAAAAAAATATGTCAATTTAAAGAATCACGGCGAACATTTGTTAATCATTCATCCCCGATGGCCATACGTCAAATATCGTATACAGAGAAGCATTACTGTAAAGTAAATTTTTTGCTACCCAAACGACGGTATATTATTATGTAATTCAAAATATGCTGCCCAAAAAGTCACTATTCCACGCGGACGAAGTCGCGGGCACAGCTAGTTCTGTATAAATTTCACTTGTGAAGTGAGGTTGAAGTGAACTGTCAATAGTGTTAATCGATTGCATCAGGCGGAATGACAGCAGCAGCTTTATTTATTTTTGGCTTTTATTATTTTTGACGGGTTCATTTATTTTGTTGGTACATTACGCATTGGCATACATTATTTGAGTATTATTTGTAATTAAAGTAAATTGGCTGATGTGAATGGCAATTGGCAAATCTACGATATTTCAGAACAATCAACCAGATTATAGTAACGCCAACCCAATATTAGAACTTGAGATCCCGTCTACAAATGAAAATCAAAAATACCTAAATCATAGCACGTTTCTTATATTAATAAAATTACAAGCATGTATGTGATCACACGATACGATATTAAATCTACAAATGGAATTGTCAGTGGCGATGTTATACATGCGCCCGCAATGAATCTCGCGATAGATTGGATAATAGGTTTACGTTGATGTCGGCGTGATAAATAGTCCGTGTCAAGCGAGCTTTATCTAATTGCACAATACATAATTGATACTCGTCAGTAATTTCGCATCGATGAATTTTGATCGGTTGATTTAACACAATTTTAAAAACTAGGTTCATACCGTTCCAATCTGTCATGCATATATATAAATCCAAGAGAATCCATATTGTGGTTGATTTAAAAGGGCCTGGGCTTACGGTTTTTTAATCGTTGTGATTTACAACGGTAATAACATTGAAAAGTTGTAACATTTTTACAGTCCTACGCATAACATATCAATTCACAATGATTGTACAATTTAACCGTCGCAGTAGGGGTTACTTTCGTAGTCCTGATGTGCTATTGGACCAGAATATACCTTACGAGCAGATTTTCACGTGAGTACGGAAACATACCTAAGAGTGTAGAACCTGTTGAACAAAAAAAATATTTGGCTCTAATTCGCTGAGTGCTCATTCATTAAATTGTCCTAATATTAGGTCTTTACCTATGAAATTGCCGTTTTGCAGTACTGGCCATTTCAAATCAAAATAATTTTTGTTTGGGTAAGAATTCTAATTTCAAATTAATTTTATTTTAAAAACATGGATTTTTTTTTCCAAAAGTAGTCATTTGTTTATTGATTAGTGTTACATTTTCATCGCATTTCAATCTTTTTCGTCATCATGGATACGTTAAAAATTCGAGTAATTATGGAATATGAGTACCGTCGTGGCAGCAACGCGGCACAAGCGGCACGCAACATCAACGACGTTTACGGAGCTAACACTACAAACCAACGCACCACCTGTTATTGGTTTGCTCGCTTCCGTTCTTTAAATTTCGACCTGAAAAATGAACCTCGCGGTCGTCCGAAGACTTTGGTCGACAATGACGAATTAAAGGCGATTGTGGAAGCTGATGATACACAATCTACGGCTGAATTAGCAGCAGCTTTCGACGTTAGCGTCAAAACAATATTGGTCCATTTGCGTCAAATTGGCAAGGTAAAAAAGCTTGACAAATGGGTGCCCCACGAACTCAACGATCGTCAGCGCGAAGTACGCGTCGAGACGTGCCTTGCACTGCTCAACAGACACACAAATGAAGGAATTTTGAACCGCATTGTTACCTGCGATGAAAAATGGATTCTGTTTGATAACCGCAAGCGCTCAGCAAGTTGGTTGGATCCTGGTTCAGCACCTAAACAATGCCCTAAACGAAAACTTACCCCTAGAAAAGTGATGGTCACTGTTTGGTGGTCTAGCGCCGGTGTGATTCATCACAGCTTCTTACCAAACGGGGTGAGCATTACTGCAGATGTGTACTGTGAAGAACTGAACACAATGATGGAGAAGCTGGCACATCTCCAACCAGCATTGGTCAGTCGCTCGTCTCCGCTGCTCCTGCACGACAACGCGCGACCTCATACTGCACAGCAGACGGTCTCCAAGTTGCAAGAACTGGGGTTGGAAGCTCTCCGTCATCCGCCCTACTCACCAGACCTTGCGCCTACAGACTACTACTTTTTCCAGAATTTGGATAACTTCTTGGCGGGAAAAAAATTCAATACCCGAGAGGCAGTACAAAATGCCTTTGAAGAATTTGTTGCCTCCCGTCCAGCTGATTTCTTTAAGAAGGGCATCAATAAACTGCCACTGCGATGGCAAAGATGCATTGATTGCATGGGTGATTACTTCGATTAATACAAATAAAAAATACATGAAAAAAATTCGTTTAAATTTTTTCATACAAAACGGCAATTTCATAGGTAAAGACCTATTATTATTGAAACAGACTAGATATTGTTGCGATAGGATACCATAGAAGTCATAAACGAGAGAAGTATTTTTCATTTACTAGTGGTAAATATTAGTATCTACCATATGAACTGTGTGTTTACTCGCGGAAACTTTCAAAAAGCAATATAAAAATCAAGTTTAAAAATATAAATCCTCATTCCGGTATAACGTCCGTATTTCGCACAGCGCACCTCTCGATGGAACCTTCCGCTTAAATATTCGGCAGCCAAATGGCTGCCCTGAAAACCCCGTTCTAGTCACATTTAAACTGAGCTATAAATCGTCGTTATGTATTTCTACGGTCAATGGTGTGAGCGAGAGCGACGGTTAAAGATTTTTTTTTTCATTCACGCATGCTTTTCTCCATATGAAGAAATTATATACAAAATTATTTTTCCTTCGGAAAACGTTTTATATTTTCCGGAATCGAATGCAGAGCCTCTACAAATGTACAGAGAGCACGATTATTTAAGTTTTCTTACCAGAATGGTTAACATCAAGTGCTTTATGCAAGTTTTAAAGTAAATTTTACTTCGGTGCTTCTGTTTCCAGCTGTTTCAATATTAACATCTGCCTTTTAAACTAACTCCGCGATGTGTACTTAGGACTGAACGCTGAGGTATTATTCAAAGCATTGTGGCGACATCGCTGCAGAATGTTATTATTTCCTTCTTTTACATTTTTGAGCGCATTGACTTTGGTAAAGTTTGTTTATTTATTCGAGAAGGCTTCATATTGCGTGTAAATATGAATGTACGTATAATATTATCTTTACATACCCAATGTCTAACTGCGGAAAGTTTTGACCGATATGATGAAAGCACACGTATAAAACACAGTTATCATCCACATTATGATCTGACGATTACAACGCAATTCTATAGACTTTAATGACAGTTGAGTTAGAGTTTGTTTGTGTTTTTTTCTCAGAGTAAGATAGGTAATAATAGCCACATTATACGATCGATCTGGTTGAGCCACGCTTGCCACGGTTGGTTCGTGGACGGTCTGGGACCATCTTTTCATACAAAGACGCGTCCGTGCTTCGGCGAGCACGTTAAGCCGTTGATCCCGGATCTTCGACAGTTATCACGCGTTATCTGAAGCACGAAAGTCTGATCACCAGTTAAAGGCAAATGCCTCTTCTCATACAGAGAAGACACAAGCATTGATCACTACGCTTGCTCAAGATGAATTCGCAATTCCAGACTTATACCTATAAACTAAACTCTAGGTTTCCTAACGATGTCTGGTGCCACGAGGGTTTCCTAACAACGTATACCACCTACGTGTTTTATTGTTTTTTTTTTTAATACAAGATACAATCTTTTATTTCAAAAGATTTAAACATGAATGTGCAGGACAGTCTGTCGCGAAAAACTAAGTGAAAACAATTACTAGCTAGCAAGTAATTAAAAAGTCGCATCTTTAGCTTTACACAATTTCTGAATAAAATGTTATAAAATGTTACGGAGCACAGTTGTGCAATTCAATTCAATTCAATTCAATTTATTCATTAACAATTTACATTGTGTTTGAAATATTACTACATAATAAAAATTAAAATAAACACTCATAAAAACACTTAACACAACAACATTAAAAACATAAGTCACATACAATAATATTATTTGATGTCAACTCACTAAAATTTAAAACAGTAAGTAATTAAAAAATTAAAAAAAGCACCAATAAAATAGTTTGATGTCAACATCACTATATAAAAGGAATAATAATAGAGTAGTCACAAAAAAAAAAAAAAAACAGACAGTTACTTAAGTTGACAGGAAAAAAAAATAAAAAAAAATCGGTTGGTCATATTTTAATCACATATCGTCAACGGAGTAGAGACACTTATCTAATAGGAACGCTTGAACATTTGTTTTAAAAGTAGATGTATAAATCAAGCTTTTTAAATGTAGTGGTAACTTGTTAAAAAACTGCACTGCTTGATATTGTGAACTGTGTTTCACAATGTTGAAGTGAGGACTTATCTTATTTCTCAAATCCTTCCTACGTGTGCTTTCCCTAACCAGTCTTTCTTCATGTGTCTCATATTCATGTAAGTACTTTTTAAGATTAGTCAGGAGTATGAGAACGTAGAGACTGGGTACAGTAAGTATTTTTAAATCTAAGAAATGTGGGCGGCAGCTCTCTCTTTGTGAAATACGGACAATAGTACGTATAGCTCTTTTCTGAAGGACAAAAGCTCTTTGACAGTTATAATGATAGCTGTTGCCCCAAAATTGTATACTATATCTAAATTTAGACTCAATTAGCGCGTAATATACTATTTTTAATTGTTTGGTGTCAATTTCGTCTCGAAGGGTTCTTAGAGCATAACACGCAGATGATATAGATGCATCTAGTGCGGCTAGTTCCTTTTTCCAATTTAATGAGTCATCGATGTGTACTCCCAAGAATTTTGCATCTCTCACGAGTTCAATATTGTTATCATTTAGTCTTATTTCCATGGTGTCCTTATTACGAGCAGTTGTTTTAAATAACATTATTTTGGTCTTTGAACTATTAATTTTAAGCTTATTTACAGTAAACCATGAATAAAGGTAACTTAGGGCGTCATTAACTTTCTTCGTGAGTTCTTTTGTGTCATTTGCCCCAATAATTGCATTCGTGTCATCCGCAAAAACCACGAGTTTTATGTCGGGTAGAATTTTGTTTATATAATTGATTAAATCATTGGTGAACAAAATGAACAGTATGGGCCCTAATATCGATCCTTGCGGAACACCGGCAACAATATTGAAAAAGGATGACTTATGTTTTTGTATATGTCCATCTTGCATCTCACTGATTTCTACATACATTTTTCTGTTTCTGAGGTAGGACATCAAAAGTTGGGAGGCTTTGCCTCTCACTCCGTAGTGATTTAGTTTAGTCATGAGTAGATCGTGATCAACAGTGTCAAAAGCTGAACTTAAATCTAAAAATACACCAGCTACTTTCATTTTATTATTTATCTGATTGACCACATCATTAACAAGAGTATATATGGCGTCTCCTGTGCCAACATTTTTTTGATATCCGAATTGCCTACTATGTAAGACTTTGTTTAAATTTATATGTAGTAAAAGCCGGGTTTTGATTATTTTTTCGAATATCTTTGAAAGCGTTGGCAGCAAAGAGATTGGTCTGTAATTTTTAGGATCGGTCTTTGAGCCTTTTTTGTTAATCGGTATGATTTTGGCTATTTTTAGCTGTTCTGGGAATATTCCATCATTAATACATTTATTAAAGAAGCAAGAAAGCGGTTCGGCAAGAATATTTAGATGATCCTTAATTACAGAGATAGGAATTTCATCATATCCACAAGAATGTTTATTGTCCATCTTTCTGACTATATTAGAAATCTCATTTGGAGTGGTAAGTGTAAAACAAAGTTCGTTTTCGACTTGTGGTGTACTCTGCTGTAGTAACAAAGTCGCTTCCTCATTTTCGTTTTCACAGGTGAGACATTTGTTATCAAAATATTTTGCTAGGGTGTTAGCTACTTCTTCGGAGTCATAAATCATTTTGGCGTCAATTTTAAGTTGTAGACGTTCCGTATGCATTACTTTAGATCGGTTTGTGCAGTTGTTAACAATTTTCCAGATTTCTTTACTAGAGTTTGTTGAATTATTAATTTTTTCCCTTACTGTAATTTTTTTAGCTTTCGTGATAACCTTTCTATAAATTCTGATGTATTTATTTTTGTAATTTAGAACACTGGTTTCAAGATTATTACCATTATTAGCGCATAAAACGCGTTTCATTTTACTAGAGATTTTCACACCTTTGGTGACCCATTTCATTTTGGTACTCTTTATAAGGTTTATTTTACGTTTCTTTTTTTTTGTAACTGTTGTTAAAAATCTCTGAGAACTTTTTTATAAATGCATTGATTCCCATATTACTCCAGTTATGTGTCGATATGCCATGCTTAAAATTTGTGCCGTTATCAGAACTGAAAACTCTCTTATTTACAACAACATGCTGGTTTTTATAAAACTATTCTAAATTTAATTTGGTCTTTACGCAGTCCAACTGTCGCATGTCGCACCGGTTACGTAATTGTTTGTATTAGTGGTATTTATTCAAATGAACTAATTGTTTTGATTTTGATCCAGTAAGCTAGACAGGCAGTTCCTCTTTTTACAATAGGTAGGTAGGTATGTATAATGAAACCTCAAAATTAACCCCAAAAGACGGCTTAAAATATACCATATATATTGTACCAGGTACATTTTGGGTTTATCATGTTCATCATTGGACTATTAATATCGTGACCATTTTCTATTACATCTCTTGCATTTATGTTTTGTGTATTGTACTCGTGTTTAAGCAAATAAATTATTATCTTATCTTAACTGAATAATCGAATCTATTCCCTCGCTATAATTTAGTGAGTCAACAATTGTATCGAGACGCTCTAACAAGCTGCGATGACGCTGTAAACTCTTTCAACTTGATATTAATATAGCTTCCTAGGTCTACTTGTAGGTACGTCGGGAGATCATCGATTAACTATCAACTTAATTGATGCCATTTATCACTACTACTGTCTGGCCAACACATTAATCTTCCTAATTTCTAACGTAGGGCTGGAAAACACTTTCGTATCTTTGATTATTTTATTGATATCGTATCCTATAATGAAACTTGATCTTAATCTGGGCAATTAAACGCTTCATACTTGTGGTTAGGTCTTATATAGAAACGGTTCTCATAAAATAACATTTTCAACACTCATTTGTCAGCAAAAAAACGATTCCCTGCAGGAACATATTCGTTTATAGAATGTAGAATTTAACAAAAACTGCGCAATCAACATTTTGGAGCAAACAAATAGCGGCGTGTCACACGTAGCTCACACTTGCCAACCCTACTACAATAACAGCAATAAGAAACAAGAGGATTCCGTTCTAATTACAGGAACGACCGTCTAAATCATCTATGTAATGCCGAGCTTGCACGAACCACACAAAAACATGGCGAGAGCTCATAGCGTGGGCTTGAGACGAATTATCAAAACTGGCTGAAGGACCATTCATTTAACTTCGAGATGTGTCCGAGACAATTTAATAACATGCTAATGAGGAGCCAGTGCCAGTGATTTTATTTCAATTTATGAAGGCCCCTCCAAAATTACGGCCCTAAGTGGTAGGCGTTGTTATCTTGTTTGTTAAGCAGACAGTTGAATTATTAAGAGCTTGATGCGTGTCGCTGTTTCTTTATCGTTGTTATGATGGCACTAAACTGTTTTATGAAGGACCGTCTTTTTACCAGATTTTGTTTATTTATGTGTCTGGAATAGTTAGTGAATATTCTTATAATTGTCTATTTTATGCTCTGATTTACATTCAATTGTGTGGCTTGAATATTGCATTCCTAACTAATTTATTTACGACATGCAAGCCCCGTGAGCCCTTGTTCTATAGTTTTATTGCAAGCTGCAATTTATTTTGAGTTACCAAATTAAATATTGTGGGATTTCAGAAGTTAGAACCTACTATTAAAAGATTATGATTTGATAGCTACACCGCCATGTATAGCCAAACTGTGGCAAACTCGCTGTGACAGTCACAATTGTTATTACAAGTTATGCAAATCCTACGGTTTCATTAAGTTCCTGCCAACTATAACCAGGAAAGAATTTCACTAACAACCAATAAACTTTCCAAAAAAACCTAACCGAACCAAAATTTAAATTCAACCCAAAATATGCAACCACGTGAACAATTAGTTCTAAAATCGATTTAACAGTCCCCAACGGCCGCAGTGGGCGACAGTGGTAATGAAAATACTAATTAGTTTGAACTAGTTTCAGCTGTTAGAAATAGAAGTTATTCGAATTAGCTCTTATAAACGAGCCTCTAGCAACTTATTTAAAGATGTAGGTACTTAGATACTGTTTGTTATTTTCTCGTTTACTTAGGTTAATTAACTTGGTTGATTTGCATTGGTGAATTAACTTAGTAAAATTGAGGATAAAGTAAAATATTAGTGGAGGTTTAACTTTATGTTCCTTTAATGATCATGTTGTTTATTAATTAGATTGTCGTTGCGTAGAAAATCTATTGACTTTTTCCGTCAGATTTATACTTGAAAAAAGATTGAACATAGTGCCCTATGCTACAAATACAAGCAGCTTTCTTACACATTGCGTGTTCAATATAATAACGCACTCCTTACATACAGGTCCTGCCGTGGCGGTGTAGTGCGGCCGGCATGTTTACTGCAAGCAGAGTAGATGACTCGTACGCAGTCATGAGAAAACCGCACGCCTCCCAAGTTATGCCACGATATCAGAAAATAGGACTTATTTATTAAGCAATTATGTCTATTCTTAAATATTCTTTAATTTTTATATCAGTGTAGTCTGAAAGTATACTTTGAAGGGTAATGAAGGAGTAAGGCTGCTAGGGCTACCTCGATTAATAGGCCTACCACGCATCTTTTCTACCCAACCTGCTCCAGACATAATTCCAACATTCCTTACAAAACTAATCGACATGTTCATCCTCCCATATTAACAGTGGCCTTGTAAACAGACTCGCGCAGCTTACAACACAAAAAATAGGCTTAAAATTGGCTTACCTCTCCAAATTCGGTCAGTCCATTGGCCACGGGCGCTTCGTTCGATGAGTCGGCCCTGAAAGGAAAGAATAAATGACGCGAAAAGGAAAACAAATACAGCAAAAAGATACATGTTATATTTATGTACTAAAAAGATACGTTCGCCATTGTTCATTCGCAACGCTTTCTTTGGCAAAAGACCGTTTCAAAAGAGACTGAAGTAAATACTACATTTTGTGATTAATTTAGTCATGCTGCGATGATGTGTGAGAAATTGTGTTTGTTCAACGCTGTGCTTCCAACTCGTGAGCCCAGAAACATTATATTTTGGACGTCCTATGTATGTAATTGAGCGTTGAAGAATGGATTTTTTGAACTACAGCCAAAACCTTATCCGTTGGACTATTGCCTTTCCTAACAACATGGACTTTTTGTACTTTACATTCCTAGAAAGAAATCCAAGCGTATTAAGACCAACTAGATTCAAGCGATATTGTTCAGGTACCTGTAATATAAACCTAAACTATACAGGGCCCAATTCTGCATCGTTATAATGATTTCCCGCGAAATCTAACTACGTTCAAACTACGTCAATATCGTGTTTTGTAGAAACCAATGTAACGGTAAGGAATCGAAATGTCATATTCTGTAGGTTCCAAGACAATTTGTCGATATTTATTAGCAGATGTCGTGTTGATCTAAGAAATTGACGTGATTTCGAAGTAAGGAATCGTTAAGTGGTCATAGTGAATAAGGGCACAGGGTGACAGGGATATCCTTATCCACGCGTTAACTGTACCCATGAATTCAATACATGATTCTGTATGCCCCGATGTTGAATTTGCTACTGAATTCATGGTTACAGTTCACGCGTCGATTCCCTGCAACCCTATATTCCATTACGGCAGGTAAAATATAAGTTAAGTAAAGTTTTGTTGTGTCACAACAAAACTAAAAAATTGCTATAACACCAAGGAATTAAATTTAGATAAAATTAGTTTTTAACAGTATGTTTTTGGTTGTAAGAGATAATTTAACGTCACTCGGGCAGTGTTGCCAGTGTTTTTTTTTTTAGGACTATGAATACTTTTTATCCCGGTATTACGTTCCCGTGAGATGAGCTCCAACAGCTATTATAAAGAATAAACAGTAATTGGCCTTCAGAAAAACTTCAGAGCTAACTAACACCTATCTATGTATATGTTTAAGACACACCAGGTTACGTGTGCCACATAGGTATACAGATGTAGTTAGTTTGGCAGTAAGCTTGCCAGTAAATCCGGGCGTGCGGTATTACCGCAACTATGAGAAGCTTACACAGTGTCACACTTTGAACGTTCGTACATTAAAACAATGTTAGTTTATGTTCGTTGCTATCCCGTACACGCCTGACACAGTTCCAATTGGTTTTACTAAATCTACATGGAAATCAGTCTTAATATATTTTGTACAACAATTTTGAATGGGAATGATTGCATTCAGCTAATCCCTTAATAATTCTGTAAAATATTGCTCTGTTTAGCGCCGTGTGAACGTGGGCTATCTATACATTTAAGTACGTACACTAACCGTTCTGTGGGTGACCTTAGTCTGTTTAGGCTTCTATAGTACCTACATTATGTTTAGTTATAGTTTTGTGGTGATCTACTGGATAAAAAAGTGAGCAAGTCAGACGTAGCCACGTAGCTACGCTTCGTGGACGTTCATAGCTATTACACTACAAGCACTTTCTTATACAGACAATACTGTATTTCTAATTTTCTTTACATAGTTGGTCTAAACAGATATTTAGTAGATTTCTGTTCGTTTTTTAATCGTATTCGGAACATAAGTTCGGAAAATGTCTCTTCGTTCACCTATTATTATATGTTGTTCCGATTGGCGTGAACTCGTGCATCCTCGCTCGTGCAACAATCACTTTTAACTTTTCATAACAACACACTGAATGTGCTTGTAACTTTGAGTTGCGCTCCCTCGAACGAATGACGCGTTTAGTGATACTTGTGGTTTTCTGCGGCAAATATTCCGTTTTATAGTTATTTGCTGTTTAATTTATTCGCTGGCATCATGATATAATACAGGTTTTTCAATGTATTAATAGCATTTGTTTAATTTATAAACTGAAAAACTTAATTAGTTTTACACCCTATTACTTAATTTTATCGTCAGCTTAGGATACAAAATTTTTTCCTTGATTTTAATGAACTTTTTAATGTCTACGCTTTCTCCATAATTCTTGCTCCTCTTTTCATTGTTGCCATGTCGTTATCCCACAACAGGGCGAGATGAACATAGTTTTTATAGGCCGTAAGAAATATTTATCATGTTAAAGTATATTACAGTACGTAAACTATCGTCAGCAAGTTACTTGCTCACAATGTATAATACGAAAAGTTTTTATTATGTTCTTAGTTTGTGAAGTAAAAGTTTTGAATCTTAGGTCTTCATCTTTCTCACTCCAGAACATTTGTAGCTTGAAATAAACACGAACAAAACAGACAAAACAACAAACTTGAAATCCGCGTATTGAATGAGAACTATAATCGCTTGGATCCTTCTTTCAACTACACACTTACACTTGCCTTTCTTATTTCATCGCGCACAAAGCAAGCAACAATAAAACATCCATTAATAGAACGAATGATTTGGGAAAGTACGGAAAGTTATGCTACGAATTAATTTCGTTTGAAAATGTAATTGATAAAACTTAGGCCATTATTTTGTTTGTAAAATAAACTAACGTCAAAATAAGTCCCGAAACATCGTGGCCACTAATTAGTGTCACAAATAGTTATTTATTTAAGACAAAGTGAACCAAATTGCTAGCGAACAGAATTGCATTGAAATGTTTCAGGAGAAATTCGGCACAATTAAGTAATTGCAGTTTTAGTTGCGAACATTGCAATCTGCGGCATGGTACATACAAACTGGAGTCAACGATTGTACATGAATAATTTATCAGACACTTTTTGCGGAAACATGAAAAGATATTAAGATCACAATTTTTTTGTACTGCTTAAACAAAGCGGACGGGGAATAAAGTTTATAACTAACTTAATGTCCATATGAATGTTGAAATATGTTTGTCTTCTTCAGTTTGAATGCTCCAAGATTTAGCTAATGCTGTGCACTTACCATGGGGTGTTGCAGGTGTGAGTGAGGGTCATGTAGCGGACGCCGAGCTGGTAGTAGGACCGGAGGACTCCCAACGAGTTGGCGATGGAGTGGCCTCCCTCGATGCCTATGAGTGAAGCAATCTTACGGGGACGTGCGCTGTGCGCCTCCAGGATATCTAAAAATAATTTAGATTCTTCCTTTAAATCCTACATTCATTTGTATTAAAATTTTACAAACGGTTTCAGACGGAATACCCTACGTATGAAAAGTTACAAAAGTTCAAAACTTGTGAATATTTAATAACAAATGTTACACCCATTGTTTAGTTACCTATGTTTGTTTGTTTGTTTGCAAACCCAATCATAACGTGGATGCAGCATACAAAACTCTGGAAAGAGTTTGTGTACGCAAACCATTAGCGTTTTGTTTTTGAATGAATACTGCAGTCACGAGGTAAGAGGTTGACTAATGGCCCATTCCTATAATTTACGGACCGTTATTGGTTAAAATTATGACTCTTGTATCTTTTGCCAATAATGAACCAAAGACCCCGTAGTTTTGTACGGTAGACCCTCTCATTTGGAAGTAGCTATCACAGGTAAAATTACTATACGAATCTATTTATATGTCCAGTTTGGCCATAACAGAGATCAGCGGGCGATAGAATGGGGAGTCTATTGTCCACGCTGCACGGTCCCTGGAGTTGCGGTAATGTCCCAGTGCACCCGGATATCGCTGACGGAGGAAGGAGCCCGGAGGTGGGCAAACAAGAGGGTGCCCAGAGGTGGGCCACGCTGGATGGGTCGCGAATGTCATGCGAAGCAGTTCTCGCGGCCCACCCATCAAGGCGAAAGTAGGTGCACAGGCGGGGTTTTAGTGGGTGCAAGCCTCACCTAACCACGTCGTCTCTCCGGACGGCGTGGTATGCGTTAGGCATTTTCTTCGCAAGAAAAAATAAAATAAAATAAAGGTTCATCATCCCGTCCCGAGGTCACGGCTGGGTGGCCGCCCAGGCCCAGGTGATATTGGCATGATTGGGGCGTATTTCTCGCCCATTAAGAGCTTCGCCGTCTTCAAGAACTTTCTTGACGAAATGGGTGCTGTCGTAGGCCGACTTCACCCTCACCCCGTGGTGTTACTCGGGGATCTCAACGCCAAGTCTTCGGCGTGGGGATCCTCGGTGACCGATGCTATGGGTGAGACGTTGGAGAAGTGGGCGGTCACTACTTACCTGGTGGTCCGAAACCGGGGCTCGGTACATACGTGCGTACGGCAGCGGGGTGATTCGATAGATGACGTATCGTTTACTAGCCCTGCTGTCGCGAGCCGTGTCCGCGACTGGGGAGTCGCCAAGGAGGTGGAGACGTTGTCGGATCATAGAAATATTCGCTTCGACGTCTCCACCCAGACCACCGACGGCCGCAGTCCATCGGCCCCGTGAACGGACAGCCCGCACTGGTCGCGTAAGTGCATCGACAGGGAGGTTCTCGAGGAGGCCGCTGCTGTCCAGGCCTGTATCCGGGAGTCGACGACGATCGGACCCGTCGACGTCGAAGAGGAGGCGCTGTGGTTCCGAGGGGCGATGACGCAAATCAGCGACGAGTCCATGCCACGCGTCCGAACGCATCCAGAAGGCGCCAGGTGTACTGAAGGTCTGCCAATATCGCTCGGACTACGTGTCGAGTGCGTGGTGGTCAGACGCCAGTACACCCTATACCGGAGACGTCGTCGGGTCCTTGACAAAGAAGCCACGCGGTATGAGGTGTAACGCGCGGCCAAGAAGGCTCTGTGGCTGGCCATCGGCGAAGCGAGAACATGAGCCAGGGAGGTGATATTGGAGACTCTCGACGGAGTTTCGTGCGGTTCAAGGGAAACTTTGGGCCGCGGCGCCTCCACTCACGGAGAGTCTCCAACCTCAGCTGCTGGAGGTAATTGCAGCCCTTTTCCCGACAAGAGCGGAGCTCACTCCGCCGCCGATGGCCCACAGCCGCAGAGCCTACCAAAGAGAACGCCATCAGCGTCCCAGAGATGACGGCTGCCGAGATGCGGCTCCGGGCCAAGAATGTGGCTCCGGGGCCTGACGGAATTCACGGCATCGTGCTAGCTCTAAATGAACTAGTGCCCCAACTGAGAGGACTCTGCACCGCGTGTCTTGATCTGCAGAAGGGCCAGTTTGACACTTTATGGAAATCTGGTCGTCTGGTCCTGCTCAAGAAGGTGGGGCGCCGTTCGCGTCAGGCCCATAGTGCTACTTGACGAGGTGGGTAAAATGTTTGAGCGGATAATCACTGCCCGCCTCGTCGCGTAGGTTGGGACTTGACCTGGCCGAGAGCCAGTTCGGCTTTCGGCGCGGGCGCTCCACCATCCATGCGATATTGCGGGTAAGAGTTCTAGCGGAGGAAGCGGTGTCCCGGGGAGAGGTGATGTTGGCAGCGTCCTTGGACATATCCAATGCCTTCAACACCCTGCCCTGGAGCTGTATTCGAGAGGCACTGTGGTATCATCGGGTGCCTCCCTACCTCCACTGCATCCATGGGACGTGATGGCGGAAGCCAGCGCCGCATGTCGTGCGGTGTTCAACAGGGCTCGGTTGTTGGCCTGCTCCTGTGGTACAACGGTTACGACTGGTTGCTGGGGCGAGCTCCAGCCGGACGTAGACTTGACATGCTATGCGGATGAAATGCGCTCACGGCCCGGGAGAGCTCGTACAGGGAGGCAGCATGCATCTTAAAAGGAGTAAAAGTGTCTTGTGTTTTCATTCATTATGACTATTTTAGAAAGAATGGACAGTATCAGTTCTCTCAATTACGAACAATGCCCATACAATATACAATGCATATAAATCAAAAGTAAAAGAAATTTACATAGAAAAACACAAACCGGTATAAATTACAAGAACGGAATACGACAAATCCGGCTTTATCCGACTGAAGTCGGTTTTAAAGTTGCAAATTAGTTTAGTCGATACAAGACGGGCGTAGTAATGCAACGACCCTGGGTATCGGTTGAATAAACGGTTTTCTTCTATACGGTTTACATTTCTGAATTTCTTCCTTATTAGTTGTGTTTTGTTTACCTACATTCTTTGTTTTTATGTTAGATATGGAACGCCCTTGAGATTATATTTAGTAGCCACGTGTGGTTACCTTCACTGGTAAATGCAGTAGTTAGCTGTTAGAGGGGCTTGTGGCCAAGTAATAAACAGCCGCACGGGTCGATCGATCAGGTTAAGCTAGGCTTAACGCCGTTGGTCCGTGGATGCGTGACATCTTTACATTTCGAGACCCCTCCGTTCCTCGGAAAGAACGTTAAGCCATTGGGCCCGGCTGTCATTTATTGATCTTTTACAGTCGTTACGGGTCGTCAGAAGCCCGAAATTCTGACAACCAGGCTCACCAAGGGGTATCGTATTACCCAGTAACTGGTTTGTGGAGGTCAGATAGGCAGTCGCTCCATGTAAAATACTGGTATCCAGCTGCATCTGTTAAAGACTGGAAGTCGACCCCCACATAATTGGGAAAAGTCTTGGCAGATGATGGCAATTGCAGTAGTTAGTAATCAAAGTTAATTCGCAAATGTTGTGGAGTTTTATTCATAAAGCTGTAATAGTGCTATCCGGTTTCCTTGCAATGGGATTCTCAGTGGCATTCGGGATAATTCCCGGTAAAAGGTAATTAAGTTGGTAAACAAACTGTATTTACGGTTCTCGGTCTTTCAGAGAATACAGATACATAATCAGCCTATAATATTCCCACTGCTGGGATACAAGTATCCTCTCTTCGAGAGGAAGGGGCTGTAATGCACCACGCGGACCCAGTGCAGGTTAGCAGATGTCACATGACCTCGGATTTTACGATCTAGGAAATGCTGATTCCTCGTGTGTTCACTCATGTTTTCCTTCAGCATTTTGAGAGCAGTGGTAACATAATTTAGACAAAGTTAACCTCAAATCTGGGTTCGCGGCCGTTACCACTGGGGTATCGTATTTTCCATTAACTAAGCAGGCGCTTCGTGTAAAATGCTGACATGCAGCTGCGATTGTAGCATAGTTAGCATAGTTGGGAAAGACTAGGTCCATGATAAAATACCTGTAACTGAGGTTGCGAACTGCAGGTGCTGCGGGTACTTGTCCACGAGGCGTTTGATGACGTCGATCTGTTCCAGGGTCAGCTGCACAGCGTCTTTGTTCTGTGTGGCACACGGCACGAATGCTGACCAGAACTGTGGGAAAATGAAAAATTCTCATTAGCTGTTTGCTCTCAATGGTCATAAGATGAAGACTGGCTGACGAGCGTTCGTTAATCTCGGGCCAACCTACAACATGGTAAATCTAGCGCGGTCTGCGAGACAAAATTCGTAGGAGGAGTAAGGAGGTTATTAAGTTATTAACGGTTCAAACAGTTAATACCATAATAACCTCCTAAATACAGAAGATAACCTCCTTACTTTGTAACTACCGAAACTAAAATAATAACCAGTTATATTTGAAATCTCGGAGGTCTCGACTTGCAAAAGTTTAAAAAATATTCCTATTGTTTAAGAGAAATTAATAAAATGTTATTAAAGGATATTATGTTAGGAATAGTTCTGGATGCTGGCTCTCAGAACCTGAAGGCTGGGTTTGCAGGTGAACCGTCTCCCAGAGCCGTGTTACCCACCACAATAGCCTGGTAACTCTCATCATCGTCATTCATCCATCTTGCCCGGGGCCCAGTGTCTACTCTCCAAATCCGTCAATGAAGACACGGGCCCTTCCAAACCTAGTACTAAAGGAGAAGGATAACGCTCCCATACAAGCTTGGTCCAACAAGGACATAAATAAAACAAGAATTATATGTCATAAAGGATTTTTTGTATTGAATAGCCCAGTTTTTATTTGATGACTCCAAAACTCGGTGGTGACGAGATATAAGACATTTTTGTAAAAGTGATTTGTAGTCTTTAAAAATTAATAAAATCAAACCGTAAACCATATAATATGTATAACAGAAAGTATATCTTAATTACACAAAAATATGTCAAAATATATTTTAAATTACCTTACTATAATAATACAATTATGTGTCCCGCACTAAATATCTGTTGGTAAAGATAAGTAGACTTACTAAGTAATTATGTTATATTGAATTCCTCAGTAGCAACCCGGAAGTCAGATACGTGCCCGATTGATGGCTATAGGCTTGCCCCTATTACATAAAGCTTAAACATAATTGACGAAATGTGGGTACCTCTGCCTAACCCTTCAGGGGTTACAGGCGTGATGTTATTTCTATGTTGAACCAATCACTACATATATCGAACTATGCATTATTTTGAAAACATAATTATACTTATTACTTCGTGAATACCTGTTTTAACTAAAGAAGATAGTGTTTCTATTACTTGTATTACTTTATTATTATTCTATTGATTTTCATTTATAGAGATAAATAAAAATAAGTATTTTAAACTTTCAGTTCCGTTAGGTACCACTAAACACCAATAAAATAATTTATTTTTGCCACTCTATCATCTAAATTACAAATAAAGACATGAACTAACGTTCGAACAATGAGTATGTACTATTTACAATTTTATATTAAATAATTGCAACATTAATAACTCACGAACGGAAATCAAAACAATACAAACAAAGAGACTCTTTTAAATTTATATTTGACGGTATAGATGTGCGGAAAAATTAAAACCATAATGGAAATTCAAAGATATGTTTAAAAAAAAATATAATTAAGACTTTTTCCGTGCTGGGCCATACTTTATCTATAACCTTTCGGAGTTAAGCCCACATCCAATTAATTAACTTTTTCGAACGGGTAAAAACTCATCCGGAGTAGGGACAGCTGTCAAATTGTGTTGCCATTCATTCTTATATCAGGCCCCAAATAAATCTTTTGTCAGATAGTTGTCACTCCATGTAAAATAGTAGTAGTCAGCTGCTTCCGGTTAGACAGCAAGCCGACTTCAAAATAGGATGGAAAAAGCCGGGCAGATTGATTTTGAATGGAGCTATTTTATACCAATCAAGAAGAAGATTGGACACTAAAATGGAAGCAATTCAAGAAACTGACATACATGAGCAGTTAAATGAATGAACCCCATTCACACCCTGGAGATTACATAATGGCTATAGTCAAAATCTGTTTGGAACATACATAAAATTTTCAATAGAACAAACAGTAACAATTGCTTTTAAAGTTGCATGTACCTTAAGCATGTTCTAGATTCTCCAGATCATACAAGCATCGTATGAAGCAGACTCTATGTAAAGTTGCAGCTAGCTAATACAACGGTGCGTTAGTTCCACCGTATCGGATGGAAATCCAGAAAATATTGAAGTTGTCCGAACACCGGTCAAGTTGAATAGAAGTCGGAACTAGTTTCATACAGATCGGATGACGGCGACGGGTTGAATTCTACATAATATTTACTTCTATGTAGGTAGATACATTTGTTACAAACCAGATCATAGACCTTTTGTCTAGCAAATGCATGTAACTTTAGAGACGAGATTGCTACTATATAACTACAACAACAAGATTGTTGTTGAAATATGAATTACACGATGCTTTTACCTTGTAAGAAAACCTCCATCTCTCTAGCTGCAATTAACACTCAGGCAAGACCTGACAAGACTTTTCTTGTCAGGTCATGTCTGAGAGATTTAATTCAAAGTCAGATTGCAAAATTAGTTATTATGGCTTTAACAAATGTCGGAAAAAGTCGTTTAAGTTCCTCAAATCAACTCAAAGATAGCCATACAATTGGAACTTGAAGTCAATACTCAGGAGCGCCGTGGCGGCAGCGGTTCAATTGTATGAGAGAAAAGTTTTACATGCATTGTATAACTTTTCATTGTCTGGAAATTTCGCTGCAACTCGACATCGCGGTATACTCACTCAGTACCCACTTCCTAGCCTTTTTGACAGTAATACCAATAAAATAAGTACAGGAAAATATTTTAGTAGAACGTATTTTATTACTAAGCCTTTGCAGTAGTAAATAGGAAGAAAAAATTATATGATACAGATTTTTACTCAAGATTTGTTCAGCGTTCAAATATGCGTTTCTATGAATCGATACAGTTGGATTGCTAGCGGTAAGAATTCATAATACGCATTAGGAAAAATATTACGTAACGATAGACTAGATAATGAGTTACAAGAAAATGTTAAGTCTGCACAGTCATACCGCAGTAAAATCTAAAATCAACATTAACACAAATAAAATAGTTTTTTATATTTCATAAGAACTACTAGACTAGACTAGTAAACAAAACAAAATACAATTATTGGTATGGATTTAGTGGCAATTTTCAGAATATTCGTATTTCTTTAGCAACTTCAATTTGGAAGTGAAACAACATTATTGGCATCCTTTCACAAACAGTTTTTCAAATGCCTAGGCTAGGATGCATATCCGGCACGTCTTCCCTGCCGTTATGGCATCCCGCAGTCTACTCTTTGATATGCAATGGTCTCTGTAGTATCATAAAACATGAGGCTTCAGGGGCTAATGCAAAGTTAGGGGTTAATTCGCTTAATCGAGTCTGGCCAGACCAAACTGTGGTGTATGCATTTCATTAATTTATTCCATTCACAAGCTGTTTTTCCCTATTGCCCACAACAAGTTGTTTGTTTGTACTATTTATTATTATAGAATGGGAATGTTCGCAGCCGTTAATGTTGTTCTTTCATAGCCTACACGAAAACAATTTCGCGCAGCTATTTTGTTCGAATCGGTCTATTTTGTGATTGACAAATTTAATGTAAATTGATAAAAGGTTATGTCTATCCACTTTAGACGGTCAAATTTATTGAAACTTTGTAAACTTGTCGAGGATCGATGAGAATTCAATAATTTAAAAAAAAATGAGAAAAATTAAAATAATAATAATAAAAAAAATTGTTTTTGTAGCTTGCAGAACTAAAAAATAGAAAATAAAAAATAGTTAAAAAAACTAAAAAACACGCTTTAAAAACCCAACTAAAAAAGGAGAAAATAATTTAATTCAATTAAAAAGCGTGGGGTGCTTGACCATTAAGTGATTATAAAAATACCTCAAAAAGCACCCCACGCTTTTTTATTGAATTAAATTATTTTCTCCTTTTTTAGTTTGGTTTTTAAAGCGTGTTCTTTCGTTTTTATTTTCGTAATTAATTAAATGAATTCCGCAATTCTACGAATTTACGCTCAGAAACTTTTACTTCCACGGCAATTATGGTCCAAAATATTGCACGTATTTCTGAAATTAAAATATAAGACATGGTTACTTGTATCAAAGGGAAATGTTCGACAATATTTTGATGAAACAAATAATTTTGCAGAGCAAACAATACTTTGATTAAAATTATATCCGAGCTGTAGGGATAAATATGTGATAAAATCCGTGGACTGATTCAATATTCTTATTGAAATTGCCAAATATTCTGGCTCGCAATCGGATCTTTCGTTGCATAAATACAATATTCATAGAGAAGATCACATTCACTGTGCATTCAGTACGGGATGTTTTGTTTTGAAAGAAAACAATCATTTTCTTTCTTTGGTGTCCGGAGATATTAGGTTCCACAGAATTTGTGATCTATATAAATAAAAAGAAAAGTCCTGACTGACTGACTGACTCATCAACGCCCAGCCCAAACCCTTGGACCTAGAAAGCTGAAATGTTGTACAGAGGTTCCCTTTATAATTTAGACAAGGAATAAGGAAGGATTTCTCGAAATTCAACCCTTAAGGGAGTTAAATAGGGGATGAAAGTTCCGCGCGGGCAAAGCCGCTGGAAAAAGCTAGTATCATCTATACCTACTACCGCCTAATCAATTTCGAAGGTGGGCTATAGGCCCAGATTCGATCAAATTCTTTGGCAAGCAGTAAACGCCATCCAGTCGTTTCATATTAAAAAGTTTAATGATGACTATGACCTCACTAGTGACTTGTCACAAGATCTCTACACATGCATTACAAACATTCATCAATTTACTCACGCACGGGCAATGAGCAAGAACAGTATTAAAGTTCAATCTGTTACAATAACATAATACAGAACACAGAAAATCCATTACGCTTAAACACGAGTTGAACAATTGAACTACATAGTTGAACTCGACAGATATTGCACTTGTCTAGTCTGTGTTTATTTGATTGTAGCATTAATGAGGTGTTGTGGCGTTACTTGGATATGCCTATGTTGTATATGTGTTAATAAAACAATTTAAATGATGAGATCCACTAAATGATGTAAAAACAGAGTTCCATTTTGATTTAAAGTGCTGGATATTTTTGAAAATTAAATCAAAACAAACCCAGCTTAACGTTATAAATTAGCATTGACACATGTATTTTCATAAAAAATGATAGAAACCATACAAAAATACGGAAAAAATATCGCCATTCCGTGCAAGGAATACGATATATTGCTATTTGAAGCGATAATAAATTGCTGTGATTAATCATGTTGCTTTAAGGTTGTTGCATACTAGAACGCAATTGGTTTGATATATTTGTGACAATCTCTTGCCTGTTATTATTTTTTATTTTCTTTACAGGAAAACGTTGTAGATTGAAGATAAAAATGTAAAAATAGAAACTGTTTTAAAAACATTACACTTACTTATTAGCACTCACCAGCGACTCGAGGTTTTTGTATTATATGTAAAGAATAATGGGATGCAACTAGTGCCAGTTGTTGGGACCCAATGCCAGAATCGTAATTATGTAAATAACCCTAGTCATATCCCCCGGGTTTACGGAGTATTAACTTATTATGATGAAAACTGTCTGCACAATCTTACTCCACCATTTTTGACAACTTTATAATACCATTTTACTGCTTCAATGTAACTTAATCACGTGATATGAAAGCCACTTCTGTTTTTATCTAGCTGGTCCAACTTCCAAGTAAGGCATTAAGTTGACTTCGAAACTTTTTTTGAACTTAGGTTAAGGTTAAGCTAGTCTTCTATAATTTTCTGATTTCAAAAAACATTCCTCTTCAGTTTAATAAGACTTAGAGATTGTGGTTTGAGACTTAAAAAAAATCGCGTGTTGAAGTTATGTTATCGTGCTCGAGTATGTGTGTGGTTGGCTTTATCATATTGTTGTTGTCATATAAAATGTACCTGGCAGCCTGGAACGAGGGCAAATATCAATTATTTTTATTTTCACATGAAAACGTCAAATGTCAATTGGTCAATTCGTTGTATGCGTGAAAACGTAGCGTCAATAACATATTTTGTAATTTTTGCTCGGACCATCATTTAATCATTAAAATATAGTATTACATACCACCGTTGTAAAAAAAATGAATGACCCTTTTACAAAACCCGTGGTGGTGATTGACAACGGTAGCTACAACATCAAAGCTGGGTTTGCCAACGACAACCACCCGGTGTCTATCTTCAGGACTGTAGTTGGACGGCCAAAGTACCTTCATGGGAAGTACGGGAGGACTCCTTACGAGGTTTATGTTGGGGACGAAGCAGTCAAGCGTATCCATGAGCTAGATTTGAATTACCCGGTCAAGAGGGGTAAAATCGCTCACTGGGATGACATGGAGAGGGTGTGGCACCATATATTCTATAGAGAGCTGAAGGCGGCTCCTGAAGATCGAGCGGTGCTCCTATCCTGTGCCCCTGCCACCACCATGGAAGACAAGTAAGTACTTATTAACAACTTGAAAATATAATGCTCGGAGAAAGTACCGTCCCTAAGCCGACCCACTGACTAAGTATTGTTATAAGATAACGATGATAATCATTTCTCTTTTTGTGTTTTCAATTTTGTGTACTCATTTTGTTACTGTAATAGCGACATGTATAGAACTGTTCTGTTTTTGCCATCTGCATATGTGCAGGTGCCATATTATGATGTTTTAAAAGCACTATGATTCAGTGCGAGCTATATTTTACTGATGGACCATCCCTTATTTTGATTCGTATTCGTATTGGAATCGTTATGGCATGAATATTTATAAAAACGGCGCGTTCATATTCTCGTATTTAAAGTTAGAAATAAATAAATAAAAATAAGAAATTATGGTAAATGTGACGCAAAGGAAACACGCAAACACAAAAAAAAAACAAGTTCAAGGTTCTTTAGCTGTTTTTTTGTTTCAGTTTGTGTATTTCTTGTCAAGTTTTGGACTCTTATAAACATTTTTTTAATAGCATTAGTTTGCCTTTGCTCTATTGCTTACAGTTCCGGATTTCACCTAGATGTCACAGCTCAATATTCAACCTTTATGAACTGAAACAACTCAGTTTGGACTACAAATGTAATTAAGTATGATATTTTTGTTTGTTATTTTATTTTATTTTGTTAAAGATTAATTAATGTTCTCCAAGTAAATTGCTGGTAATAATGGGTCTATTGTCCTTTGTAAATTGAAAATATTGTGTGTATGACATAAATAATACTAGGTATATTATAATACGCTTAGACGCCATCTACTTTTTTGCGAGAGTCTCATGACGTGAATATTCGTTGTGGCATCAAATTCAATAGAAACTGCATGAAGCAATCTTCACACGGCGATATCATCGTGAGACTTTGATGGCACAGCAAGACTATGCAACTGATAATCTAATAGGTAGATATATATGTAATGATATCATTCTATAGTACAGACATTTAACAATTTCATTTCAGAGCAAAATGCTGCGAGATTTTCTTCGAGACTCTAAATGCGCCTGCATTGTGCGTGAAACCACAAAGTGTGTTAGCTCTTTTCGGATCAGGGTTCACTACCGGCCTGTCTGTAGACCTGGGCTATCACATCACGGAAATCAACCCAATCTATGAAGGAGGCTCCATTAGCTACGCTAACATAGACACCAAAATAGCTGGGGATGACCTGTCTGATTACATGAAAGATAGCTTCCAAAAGCGAGGTCTGCACCTCGGCAGCCACGCGGATGATGTCATTGCAGACTTGAGGAAAAACTATCTTTACGTCACCAAACACGGCGCTGTATCAAAAAAGCAATATATGACAAAGTACAAGCTACCAAGCGGTGAAGAGATAGATGTCAGTGAGGAGATCTACATGGCTGGTGAGATTTACTTCCAACCTGAATTAGTGATAGGGAAGAAGACGGATATAATTCCTATTCAAGAAGCTGTTGTGACTGCAGTATTGAAATGCGATCCTGGACTTCAGCCCGAAATGTATGATGCCATTGTGACTCATGGAGGAATGGCAACCATGCAAGGGATGAATATGCGGCTGTGTCGCGAAATTAGGGCAATTACTCACAGACCCGTAAAAATTAAAGATAATTCAGAATTATATGCGCTGGCGTGGTTAGGTGGCGCCGTGTTCGCAGGAATAGTGGAGGCCAGGAAGATGTGGGTGCATAAGAAGCAGTACCAAGAATATGGAGAGAGAATAATAAGGAATAGGTTCTAAACATGCTAGTTCACTTGAAAACCAGCCATTTCCAGTTGATAACTGGTCTGCCAGTAGAAATACCAGACCACTATTATGCTGCAGTTTTTGCTGAATTGGGCCTTTTTGGCGCAGCCGTGCTTTTTCTTGCTAGTTTCTTACATCGCATTTTACATTTTTTATTTATTTTTTGTATTGTGTGCCAAGTCTATTCTAAATAAATGTTTTTTTCAATCTTCTTTCGTTTTTATAAATGTACGATAGCACCTAGTAATTAATTTTTTTGAAAAGTATTACTATATAAAAATCTTTAACAAATTGGTCCGCAGTTTGGCTGAGATAATATACTTTATAATGTAATGTACGAGATAACACAAATATTTTTTTATACTTGTATTACAAAATATTTTGTTCACTATCGCTGCTGCTGACCTAAAAATTGCAAAAAAAGTTAGAAAAAATTATAATATATGTACCTTAACATTCAAAATCCTTACGAAATAATACTATCTACACGAAATTTGTAAAACAACAATTATTTATTTTTGTAAAATCAGCCTATAACATTCCCACAACTGAGGCACACTCCGAGAGAAGGCCTCTTGGTGAGAAGCAATGGTCAATCTATCACGCCCAGTGCGGGATGGGAGATTTCAATTGTCTTCGAATTTTTGGTTCTGAGACATGCTGGTTTCCCAACAATGTTTTCCTTCACCGTTTCGAAAGTAGTGGTGATAAAATAAATTACATAAAGTTGAGCACCTGTATGGAATCCGCTGAATGCGGGAAGCACAGAACCGGGCGAAGTGAAGAAGCTTGGGGGAGGCCTATGTCCAACAGTGGACGTTTTTCGGGTGAAATGATGATGATGAGGCGCCCGTCTGGGTTCGGACCTACGACTTTCAACTTATAGGTCGCAGCCGCTGCAACACTGGGCTAGCTCTGCTCTTTATTAAGTTTTATACGCCTGCTTCTCATGGGAGTAAGTAAAAATTTCAAAAAAAACTCTACTACCAACCTAAGATGACGATTTTTAACATTTCAGACTGAAATGCTGCGAAGTTTTCTTCGAAAGTCTGAACGCTCCCGCATTGTGCGTGAAACCACAAAGTTTCTTAGCTCTTTTTGGATCAGGGTGCACGACAGGACTCTCTGTAGACTTGGGAGAAGACATCACAGAAATAAACCCAATCTACGAAGGAGGCGGCATGAGCTATGCTAATATGCTCACCAATGTCGCTGGATGCGAAATAAAGCAGTATATACAAGATTGCCTAGAAAAGCGAAATATTGACCTTGGTCATGATGCCGCGTCAGTTATCAACGATATCTGGAATTTAACATACGTCACTGAAAACTGCGCAGTAACAAAACAGCAATACAAGAAGGAGTACAAGCTGCCAAATGGAGAAGTTATAGATGTGAGTGATGAGGTGTTCATGGCCGGTGAGGTGTACTTCCAACCAGACCTGGTGTTAGGAAAGAAGTCAAATAAATTGTCCATACAAGACGCTGTAGTGACTGCGATCTTAAAACTTGATGACGGACTTCAGTCTGAAATGTACGATTCTATCGTCACGCACGGAGGTCTGCTGACCATGCCGGGGTTCAACAAACGGTTAGCTAAAGAAATTGAGGGAATAATTCACCGACCTGTGAATGTCTTAAATACGGCGGAAACGTATTCGGTGGCATGGATGGGGGGCGCAGTGTTCGCGGGGATGCTGGACGCTCCGAAGCTGTGGGTTCATAAGAAGCAGTACGAAGAGTATGGAGAGAAGGTTGTGAAGGCCAAGTTTGAAGTGTAAGTTTGTGCTAAGTGTCTTCCAAATAAATTAAATTTATTTATTATTCAACTGTGATCATGTTTTCATCTTATTTAAAATTATACTAAAAAACGAGTGGCGTCGGAGGGACATTAGTCAGAGACGAAGTTTCTTATGGTTTTTCTTTATCTCCGAATGAAACGTCGTTTACTGTAACTTTAAAATACTTATTGCATTTTACCTCTAAAACCATGAAAACGACACCCATGATGTAAACTTGGAAGATTTTTGTGGCTGCCCTTTTGGATTTTTATTTCAACCTCACCTTTGGCTTCAGCACGCTCAAAAACCATGAAAGCTATATTAATCCCTCTCTGTTTCTTAAATTATTAAATAATAATAATAATAAATTATTTATATTCTAATATTTAAAAATGTAATTTATATGTATTTAATGGAATAAAGGAAATAATAATAAAATCATTTATTTGCATAAAACATGGTATAAAATGTTCTTAAATATAATGGTATAGCACAAACATGTTCAGCTAGGATAAAACATAGCATGATAAATCTAATGGTTTTTTTTTTGAAATGTTACAACTTACAGGGCGTCAACATTTTGTATCCATAAATTCTTTTAAGCTATAGAAACTACACTCATTCAACCACTTGTACAACTTTATCTTAAATATTTTTTGATGTAATGTTTTGAAATGGCTTGGTATCTTATTATAGATACGCACGCACATTGCTAGGCAGTTTTTGTTATACTTGGTAAGTCTTGGCAAATCATTTATTACTAATTTGTAAGGATCTCGTCTGTTCCGAGGATTTACGTTATTTGCTGTTTTAAACCGCTCTTTATTCGAAACTACAAACACACATATTTCGTAAATGTATAGAGATGGCAACGGTAACAAACGACTTTTTTAAATATTGGTCTACATGAGTCATCAGGCTGAAGGCCACATATTGCTCTTATGCACTTTTTTTGAGCGATAAATGCTCTATCCAGATCGGTGCTATTGCCCCACATTACAAGACCATAGCGTAGTAATGATTCTACATACGCGTGGTATGATATAATAGCAGTTTTTACATTCGTTAAATTTTTAACCTGCTTCAGTGCATAAACGAATTTATTAATTCTTGTGCTAACATTATCAATGTGTTCTTTCCAATTAATATCTTTATCTATTATTACGCCTAAAAACCTCGTATGTATTACCTCATTGATTTTAGTTATACTCATTTTGATGTTGTATTTATTATTATTCGATTGATTAAATTGAATGTAGACGGATTTATCTAAATTTATTTTTAAATGGTTCATGTCAAGCCAATACAATAATGTTTCTATTGTTTTATTGATATCAAACTCATGATCTTTAACGGTACTTTTCTTTTTATCAGATGTTACTATAATAGATATATCATCAGCAAATAATACGCATTTATGCTTGGTTATTTTTATGATGTCATTTATGTATAAAATAAATAATATTGGGCCTAGTACGCTTCCTTGTGGAACGCCTTAGTTATTTACTTTATATTCCGATGAGTAGGGTATCATATCTTTATTTTTGCTAATTTTATTAATGATGACACGTTGTTGTCTATTACTTAAATAGGACGATATCCACTGTAGTGCAGGTCCCCTAATCCCGATAGTCTCTAATTTATCTAGCAATATGTCGTGTGACACCAGATCGAAGGCTTTCGATAAATCAAAGAAAAGACCAGTGGTCAGATGATTATTGTTAATATTCGAAAGTATCTCTTTCATAAGAGAAAAAATGGCTAAAGATGTGGATTTGTTTTTTTTAAATCCAAACTGCTCATCACTTATTATTTGGAACTTGTTGCAAAAATTAAGAAGTCTTGTATACATACATTTTTCGTAAATTTTGGAAAAGATAGGAATTAACGTTATAGGTCGATAATTATTGATATCACATTTATCTCCCTTTTTGAATAACGGCTTTATTATGGATAATTTTAATTTATCGGGAAAAGTCCCAGCTAAAAATGACATATTGATTAGGTACGTTAAGATACCAGCCAGTTCATTATATTTATTGGTTATATTTAGCGAACAAAACATGAAAGGCAAAGTTTTGTGCTCTATCTGACGTCACAAAAACAGCTATGGTTGACACTAAGTAAAACAAGATGTTACAAACGGCCTTTCTTTTAAATTAAAACGAAATCTAAAACATGTAAAATGGCGCTTAAATAATATAAAGATTTGATGACTTATAAAATTGTTTTCCATCTCTAACTTATGTGTCTTCCCGATAAAACTACACAATTATATTGGTTATATTGGGTGGATAGACTGTGCACAGGCTTAATTATGGCCTAAACCTATTTACAGGACCTCTCCAGTCAGTGCACGCATTTGTCAGTAGTCGTACAGCTCAACTCAGACAAATACACTATTACAGAAACTATATCTCTTCCTATACCAGTATTTCTGACCAATCTCCGTGATATAGTTGTAATCAAGCGTAAGTGTTCCTATTAAAGTACACGCATCACAAATACGTTCTGAGCAAATAACCAACAATGTATTCAAAACAAATCATCTCCTACCCAAGCCAAAAGTTTTATGCGAAAATAGACTTAAAATTTAGGTCATATGGTCAAATGGAATATGAAGATATAGTTTGTGAGTAATTGAATCTTAGTTGCAGAGGTTTCTCTTTTATACATTCATAAACAATTTGAGGTGTAGTAGCAAGATGTTAGTAGGTGTCTTTGCGTATTATGAGCTCGCGTGGCTGCGGTCTTTTCAATAAAGAACTGGGATACCAAGCTGCCTGATCGTAATATAAGATGGTGCAGTTTTGGGACGCACTTCAAACATTAGATCGTGCCGTGATTATACTAACTTAAAAGTGAAAAATAAAAACTATTTAGTTTTAGTACCTACCCCACACCAATTCGAAATTTTATCATCCTTGGGGTCAAAACAATGCATATATATGCGATAGCAGCAATCGCGGTTAATTTGCTGTAATTTTTTGAAGAGTTTTGTCATCTGTCTCAGAAACTCATCATCAGATCTATACGAAATTTAAATGGGACCATTTCGGAATAAACCCCTTGCGAACAAAAAAAAGAATTTTGCAAATCCGTTTATATATGACGGAGTAATGCCCGAACATACATTAACAAAAAAAAAACATGTCGAATTGATAACCTCCTTCTTTTGAAGTCGGTTAATTAATTCTGTTAATAAATAGATATAAACTAGCGATTGGCGAAAGTTATTCATTGTTATCAAAGCGACTGCCTAAGAAACCAGTTTTAATATTTATTGGGTAATACGATACGTCTTGGTTAGATCAGTTGTCAGACTTTTTCGATTTATTATATCCTCTAATTAAATTCTTATAGATATTGTTTGTTTATAAACAAAACAAAGACGTGCTCATGAACGCGGTGATATAATATGTCTCGCCAGCCGATCGGCCATCATTGACCGCCTCTACTTCGACCCATCAGTTCTCAAAATTAAATTACCCCATGTGGTGAACCCATGTCAAAAGATTGAACTACTTATGATTTATAGATAGACAATATTCTTCATATTCTTATACATACGATAAAAAGAGATAATGGTATTGGTAATCACGATTTCCTTCAAACTTATACCCACTTGTAATATGGCTTCGCCGTCGTTTTATAGTGGCAAATTAAATAATTTCATGAAAAATACTCATGTATGCTACATGTTTTGCACTTTGAACTGATCATGTTCTTTTATTACGTCGTTAAAATATGAGCATTATAGAAGATTAGATTATATTTTTATTCCACAAATAGCAAGTTTAAGCTAGCTAGTTCCTTAAAAAGAATTGCCTAAACATTCGTAAATGTAGGGGCCTTCCGTTCCCTTCATGATAAGAACTCTCAAGGAAAAGTTTACGAGTTTCACAAATAGTTGCGTTTTATCGCCAGCCCAGACCCAGAGGACTCAATGACCTACAATTTTTCACCGGTATATTATGATGATGTCGTTGACCTTGCTACAAATTGTCTGAGGGTAGGCCGACGTTATTAATGGAGGGCAAAGGATGGAATTGATTATGTGGTATACTCACGCAGCTACAGTACTTACCTACTGCGCAGTAGGTAAGTACTGTAGCTGCGTGAGTTCTTTTATTTCATAGAAGTACTGATCAGCCTATTACTCCATTGAAGTTTGAAGCTCCTTTTTTGGAACTACTTGTATGTAAGTAACAAATCTACCTTCTAGCGTAGTTTGTCACTGCCTTCGAGAATTAGATTGCTGTGGATCAAAGTATACCCTTGGCACTTAGTATTTATGTATGAGTGTGTGCGGTATTAAAGGGCTTGTGGCTAAGTAATAACAGCCACACGGGTCGGTCAATCTGGTTATGGTACGTTTGCCGTGGTTGGTCCGTGGTTGGGTGACCATCTTTATATATCTACTAAGACCCCCCGTGCCTCGTAAAGCACGTTAAGCCATTGATCCCGGCTGTTATTCACCAGATCTTACAGTCGTTACGGGTCGTCAGTAGCCCGAATGTCTGACAAATCGTATTGGGTAATACGATGCTTACTCGGTTGTAGAGGTCAAAGGCAGCCGCTCCATATTAAATACTGGTACTCAGCTGCATCCGATTAGACAGGAAGCTGACCCTAACACAGTTGGTAAAAGGCTTGGTAGATGATGTGTGCGGTTACAAAGGGAAACCGAAACACATTCTGGATTTTGATTATTGTTGATTCTATGCAACTTTAAAGCAATCAGACACGATAAATAAACTAAGATGGAAGTTTAAAGTTCATATTTTTTCCAATGGAAAATTTATATCGGGCACACAGCTAATTAATAAATAACTAGTTAAGCATCCATGAAGGCATAGGGAGGGCGATCATGACCTCAATTTTAGTAAAAGCAAATAAACTTCAGTTACCATACCATAAAGGAACTCCCAGTTCATCTTTGTGCTACCAATCGGTGAGACGTGCGCTCCTGTTGTGGTGAAATATTAACATGATCTGAGAATCGTTTAGCGATCGTACTGTACCTTGATACGGTACGGTACCTACAGCTGCACTTTAGTTGGTTATACGTACAGCGGCCATTGTGAATCGGTCGTTAGTTCCTTTTTGAATAGTTTTTCAAACGTCGACGATGTATTTATTTATTTGGTACACTAACAGCATACTTATAACGAATTAAAAGAGAATATTAACTAGATATACACAGCACTCATAATTAAAACAATAAGGTAATTATCTAAGTATAAGAAATTGTGAAAATACAGAATTAAAAGGAAACTGGTTATCGATACACCAAGTACATAGCAGTAATAGTAGTTTGTATATCAGCAAGTTTTAAATATGAGGCATTTGATTTTATACTAACTCATGTAAATATAGATCAAAACCAATTAATTGATTTCCAGCGTATTTATTTCAATTACGACCTCGCCGCATTTTACGCCAGCCCATGTCCTAGACGTTATTCAAAGCTAGTCGGACTAACCTGAACTGTTCTAAGGACCAAAACCATGGTTCCCAGATTAAACAATAACACCCAAGTTAATATATAATTAGTTCGGGAATGTTGAATGACGCACAAGGTCAAACTACAAAGGAACTTTTTTTTAAGATTTTGGGTACGGACCGATGTCTTTTGCCGATTGTAATTGTTTAGATCAGTGCGTAGCATAATATACGAGAATGGTTACGTTATGACATGTTGAGAGTGTTGCGTGAACCAAAGTTGTGAAAAGGAAAGTTCCTTTTAATCAAAAATGTTTGTCAGATTATGGTATGTTTTATTTATTTGGCACTAAAATGTGGTCGCCCACAATGGGCCTCATTAGAATGCTGAAATTTACTCAAATTGCGAGGGCTATGTTTGGAGTTTCCCTCCGCGATCGAATCAGAAATGAAGAGATCCAAATCCACCGCTTATTTTTGTTTTAAAAGAATTTATTTCGTTCCACCACCAAGTTCATAATAATATGTATTAGTGATTATTTAAGCTAAGACCGCACTAGGCGGAACTGCGATGCAGCAACGCAATGAGCGTTGCATTTACGTTGTCGATTTTTTTAAACATTAATTTCAGACATTTTTTTAACACAATTATTAAGCAATGAATTAGCATTTATTTTTACTTCTATAATTTATGTATGATTACAAGCCGTACCTGTGCCCCCACCATCCCCGTCTTCAGCCTCGGCAGGTCCGTGTGCGAGTACTTGGAGATGGACCAAGGTTCCACCACTGTCAGGTCAGTGTTCAGCTCGAACTCGTTGATCTGGTTGCGCAGGAATTTCTTGATGTTCCACGGAAGATCGTTGTGTCTGGAGGCAAAGATAAAAGTTGTAGTGGTAAGAAATAAAATGTGTCTTTGATTCTAAATTCGTGGAAATGAAGGAGGCGATTGTTGAAATGAAAAACACAGTTTCTTGCTTCCGTACAGAGTGGGGATTTAGTCACATGTATCCATCAACGGGTCCGAGAGGTCGATCGAAGGTTAAACTACGCTTGTCGCGGTTGGATGGCAGACCATCCATTTTATATTGAGACCCCTCCGTGCGTCGAGAAGCTTGTGAAGCCATTGGTCCCAGCTGTCATTCATACATTCTTAACAGTCCTTACGTATAGTAAGAGGCTGAAAAGTCTAATAACCATTCTCACCAATGGGTATAGTGTGGCCCAGTATTTTTTTTATATGAAATTTGAGTTATAGCTGAAGTATGAAGTATGACGGGTAGACCTCCTTGACGGATACAGGTGACTACATCGCCGGCAGTATAAAAAACTGTTATAACTGATCTGTTAAACCAAACGTGAATTAAAATAAAACAGTTCTTACGAAGTAGTCTTTGAGGACAGTATTAGTGAAGAACACTTTGTGGAGCAACGCATTAAACTATAGGTAAATGTTACGATCACTTTTCCATTAATATGGATCTTGTGTACGCACAAAATGGCTTCAACTTTCTTTTGATGTCCAAAAGCATTATTTCCATTGATATTAGAGTATACACTCTAAGATCCTTTCATGAAATTCATAACAGGAAAATCAATAACAATTTACGAATGTTTATCACAAAAATGTTCATACCGCAATTTAAAGTAGAACTGTTTGTTTGAGAAAACTTTTAAAAGCTTTATCTAGAATTTGGCGAGTAGACAAACAGACGTTGCGACTGAAACTAAGGCCGTGGCTACACGGTAGCCGGGTAGGAAGCGGTTTTTATTTTCATGTTTTCACAGCATTTTGTAACTACTGCCGATGCCGCGAACCGCTGCGAGCTTGGGTCCCCTCTGTGTGTCGCGGGGTCAAATAGTTATTTATCCGGCTGTTGTTTTAGCCTTATTTTGCATAAATTGAATATGAATAGTGGTTCACTTGACGAAGGGTTCTGATGATACGTTACTTGACCACGTTTGCCTTGGAAGTAGGACCATCGTAATGTGTTTTTCGATAGTCTTGTCAGAAGCTAATCCGGGATTATTTCAAGAGGAGAGCCAGTTTCCTTTTTAATTAATATTGTTCGCATTTAGTAAAAAAGGTGTTATTTTATCAATACAGACCTCAATTGTGTTTATTTGTTGAGAAGCAATGTACCTACCTATAGACGTAGGTACACAATCATAATACGTGAAAGAACAATTTGTATTGACAAGCTCGTATTGTAAAGTAGTTGAAAACATGGCGTTCAGTGTAGAAGAATTGATCAGCGACACGTTCTATTGTGAGCGTAGACACAATTTGTCTCATTAGTAGAGGAAACTGGACATATCCCTTCCCATTTCAAAATACAATAATAATGTAATCACCGCAAAACAACTGAGTACATTTCTCTCAAAATCAACAAATTGCAAAATTATTATTATTCCAACTAACCAATTGTATTAAGAATGCTCAATTCTGTAATCAATGTAATCATGTATTTTCTCTATTTTTATGTTTAATCCTATTTACACCATCGTCATTTAAATGCTCAGACTTGACATGTTAATTTGTTTTCTAATCTCTAATTTTATGATTTATTTTTCATAATTTATCACTGTTTTCACCATTTTCCCCGTGTTTACACTTAGTTTTTCACCATTTTCCCCGTGTTTACACTTAGTTTTTCACCATTTTCCCCGTGTTTACACTTAGTTTTAAGTGCATGCTGTAGTCTTCTGTAATTGAAGGAACACACGTAAAATAACCTTTTTATTACTTTGACTTATAATGGTATATCCATTGATGGAGTTCGTAAAAAAAAACTTGCACCACGACTGAGGAAATTTAATGCAACCATAGTTCTAGCATTTTATAAGAGAAAATTGTAGTTTTACAAACGGCTTTGTAAAACCCGATGGATTTGCCATCGAGAAAAATGATGAGCTTCCAATGAAACTTTCATCCTCTATATGATTATTTAACAGTTATTGTCCATTAGTGGATGGATTTTAAAAATCCTTACTAAGTGCTTATTTTTGCTTTACACCATGCAAATTGAATTCAATTAGTGCAGACAACAGATACGTTTAGATCAAGCAGTTAATAGCAACAAAGGGATACTTAAAAGTGAACGTCAGCGATACCCGCATTGATGTCAAGCACGGGACGTTCACTTTGTGACAGATCACACACAAAAGGATATCGCATTTCAATGTCTGACGCGATACAGAGGTAGCCGTCTGTGTGGATATCTCGAGTGCCTTATTACACAGCTGTCTGGTCGTAATGTGTGTAGCTATGAGCCGTTCATTGTATATTTACCATACATATATCGCCAGTATATTCTACTTAAAAGGGACTATAACCCACCATCAGTGTGAACAGACTGTAGGTACAGTCCGTTCACACTTATTTTACTCCCGATTTTGCGTCACTCTCAAAATCAAAGTAATCTTTGTTCTCATTATAATAAGGTTGTTGTTTGGGTTGCTACCAGTAACTAATCTGTCAATATTACAGTGATATTTATTTTCGTTACAATAAAGTTGCTGTTGGGCTAAATAACTGTGAACGGACTCTAGAGAAGAAGTGCCAGCCTAACTTTAACCTCTACACATACAGTGGGGCTATAATTTTTTCTCGTCTACCCCATAGTGTGGGGTGTCGAAAAATAGGTCTTTAAAAATATTGCAGATTAGTGACAAACATTGGCCGGTTTTTTATTTAGTTGAATACGAGGGTTTTGGCTTTTCTGTATATTATGTTATGTCCATTTATACTCGTAATGTGTGTATTACTAGTACAGAATAAAAAAATCTTTATTTTGTCTTTCTTTCTATATACGCCCGAGTAGACGTCGGAAAATATCCCATGGGAGCGGACTAGATGGATCAAAAATAACTTACGTGTTAATCTAGATTATAAATTATCCGTTATGACATGGCCCGTTATGACATTTTTCCAATCCAGAACATTCACCCAAACTAACGGACAAAAATTCTCAATGAACCTACTTTAAGTTTTGACTTAGTTTTTATTTTATTCTAAAACCGTAACACCACGCCTGTATTCCCAGGAGGGTTTCGCAGAGGTGTATCTATAGAACACCCACATTTCGCCAGTAGTGTGTAAGTCACGTGTAATAGGGGGTGCGCTTATTGCCATCAACCGTCATCAATCATCAAAACCCAATAACACTTGGCCCGATCCTGGAAACGAACCCAGCACCTCATGAGCAGTAGCGCTGGTGACCACTCGACCAACGAGGCAGATTTTATACATGTATTGATATATTGGACATAACATGAAGATAGTTCTGAAATGACCTAAGCGCAAATCCATTATTTACGGTAGTTCTTGCCTATTGTATCGTGTGCTCTAATGTGATTCAGCCAGTGTATTTAATAATTCTTTGAACTCGGCGTCACTAACATTTGTAGAAGCCCCCCACAACCACAATCTCGTCCCTCTCCGAACTAAGTCAAGCTTTCACGTAATTATTCCTAATGTAGTTTGTGGCACTACACCACGTGGAAACAGGCTATGTTTAATGTACATATTACATAGTTTAAGTTCAGAACTGGTAAGATTCATTACGAGTTCTGAACTTAAACGAATAAGTTGGTAAATGTGCGAGCTGTCGCGGGTGGGGTCTTGGATTTTAGTCGTGGGGTTGCGATTTAGTATTTATTTCCGTTACTATTCAAAACATTATAACTTATGGATAACCGGACCCGCCTCGGCTTTGCACCGGTGTGTAGTGTATGTGATATAGGCCGTATAGCTATACAATGTTTCACCGCGGTACGGCACAAATAACAAGACCCCTCCATGCCTCGGAAAGTACGTGATGCCATTGGTGCCGGCTGTCATTCCTGGATCTTTGACAGTGGTTAATGGTCGTCAAAAGCCCACAACCAGTCTCAAAAAGGGGGGGGGGTCTCAACTCCACAGTTGTGAACTAACCAGTCAAAGACTACTTCATCTCATCAAGACTTACCCGTCAGTAAGAGGCACCTCTTCCAAGATTTGCTTGGCGATCTCCAGTCGCTCCCGGTCGTAGGAGGCGGCAGCCACCACGGCAATGATGGCCAGGAGCAGGCAGGCCACCGAGCGGCGCTCGCACGGGTTTATCATCCTTGCTGTAAAGGATAAATGATTTATTATTAGTTTGCATAAGGATGATCAACCTATAATGTTGCCACAGCTTGGATACAGGCGTCCTCTCGGTGAGAGGGAGTGGGCCGTAATCCACCACGTGGGCCCAATGCGGGTTGGCGAATGTTTTTGTTCCACGATTTTTCCTTTCACCGTTTTGAAAGCAGAGGTGATGACCTAATTTACACTAAGTAAACCACCTGCCTGGGTTTGAACCTATGATCTCGTAAATCGCGATTGTTACTCACAGGAAAAGATAAATTGTAGTCATGTCTCAAATAAGACCAGAAATAGAATTAAAATTTTCATTCAACCTGAAAAAGCTTTCCTGAAAAACTACTATTTTGATCGTCAAAAACAGGTCCAAATTGTAAAATACCCTCTAAAACTAACATAGGCACTAATATTAGGATGTTTCAATGACAGTAGATGGAATAAAAGGGTCCCTTTATGTACTCGTATATAAGTGAGGTTTAATTGGAATCGTAAAAAAATCCGGGCTCGTCCAAAGAAAGTGAAGCGAGCATATCACGGCAGTTACTGGTATAGGATATCTCAGAAATAACCACAGTTAATCTCCAAAACTTATTTATTATTCTCTTAACTTATTTTTATCAAAACTTATATCCTAAAATTAATCACACAATAACAAAACTTATTGTGGTATTTAAATCTAAACTTATTGCGGTGTTTAAATCTAAACTTATTGCGAACCAAAACTTATTTGATCTTACGACCGTTCGCTGCCAACCCCCATCGAAAAGTCCTCGATGCGTACCTACCAAACCACTCCAACTGTCACCACCAGTGTGGCCAGTGCAATAAATGAATCTCCCGGTTTTATTTAAATACGCATTTCCGCCGTCAGTATGGCCAGTATAAAAACTTTAAACCGTGGATCGATTTGATTAGTAAATTTTCAATCATGTAGTTTCAGTCATATTAATGAAACCTTACACTGGTGAAAGGCTTGCGCAGCCAGGGATCAGTCAACCTATACAGCTCACTTATACCAGTCCTCGGTAAGGCAGGTGAGGTTTGAACTGTGAAAAGTTCTTACAAGCCGAGCAAGTTGAGCGCGCTTACCCAATAGAAGAGCGAGCGAAGCGAGCGCTCACACGAGATATGTTTATTTATCCTAGTAATGTTTTTAAAACAAATTTGTAATAATCAGTTTCGCTATGAACTTCTCCAGGCGTTACGTAGATACGAATTAGGTATATGACAGCGGGCAATATTTTTTCTTCTACCTACTTGTTTTGGATGTACTGTCACTCAACAAAATAGTTGATTGTGAACATATGGTTTTTATTTCCCTGTAAGAAGCATGCAAACAAGCGTACATCATGCATGCTGCAAGCAAGCAGCATGTAGCATACAAGCAAGCAAGCATTCAGGATACAAGCAAGCATGCAAGCAGTATGCAAACGAGCATGCAAGCAAGCATTCAGCATGCAAGCAAGCATACAACATGCAGCAGGCATGGTTTCTGTCACGGCTTCGGCGCCGCCGGGCTCCGGCGGTCCCACGCGAGCTTATCGTCACAGATGGTTTAACGCTCACCACCGCAGCTTCGTCTTGCTCAGTGATATAAACTCTTTACTTCTTCCATCTATAAGCAACATTTTATTTTTATTTAATTGTCAGTTTATCATTGACAAGTTGTGTCTTATAAATTATCGCATTTTTAAGCATAATAAAACCTTGTATTACGTAAAGGTTTTGTCTGTTATTCCAATTTATTATGCTTAAAAAAATCATGGAAAAATATCTAAAGCCAGAAAGGTTTGATGCCGACCCATCGGATACTACCGCATCGAAAACATGGGAACATTGGCGTAAAACATTTGAATACTTCTTATCAAGTCAGAAGAAGGCGACCGCTCTTTTGTCATCAGCGGAAGACGCACAGTCGACTAAAGATCAATGGGACGAAGTCAAGTATCAACTTTTGGTAAACCATATTTCTCCTAACGTATATGCTTACGTAAGTGAAACTCATAAGTATGACGAAGCGATTGTTAAACTAGAGAAGCTGTTTGTGAAACCCAAAAATATTATATTTGCACGACATATGCTTGCATCGCGAAAACAACGTTCCGATGAAAGTATAGATACCTATTTACAAGTTTTAAAACAACTATCTAAAGACTGTGGCTTCACTACCGTCGACGCTGAAACAAACAGAAACGATTACATCCGTGACGCCTTTATATCAGGTATCTTATCGAATAAATATAGGCAAAGGCTTTTAGAAAATCTTACTCTAACACTCGATCAAGCTTACAATCAAGCAATTTCCTTAGAAACAGCCGAGGCCCATTCCAATAGTTTCAATAACCTACCAGTGAACGCAGCTCAAAAGAAAACGGCTCAGGTTGCCGCCAATTTCTCTATTCAACAAGTTGAGCAAAACGAGAATTTCTCTGCCGCTACTCGTAGAAGAAAATGCTTTTTCTGCGGAGGGCAAGTACATCTTCGCAGAAACTGTCCTGCGTTCGATGGAGTGTGTCAAATTTGTAACAAAAAGGGACATTTTGCTTCAGTTTGTAGAAGCTCGTTCAGAATAGCAAATTCAGTTACAACAGACAAGAATCATTCAGCATGTATTGTTATGGCAGCATCACCTTCGTCCCTAAGAAAAGCTACTGTGCCCGCCTACATCAAAGGTATAAGAGCAGAAGCGCTCTTAGACACAGGAAGTTCCGTTTCTTTTATCAATGACAGCTTCTCCAAACTCTGTGGACTTAAAACAAAGCCTAGCTATCAAACAATTTCAATGGCCTCACTTAACCATGTTTCACAAGTAGAAGGCCAAACTTTTCAAACAATTAACATAGGAGATCACAAATACGAAAATGTGAATTTCCTTATTGTCAAAAATCTTTGCGCCGATATAATAATCGGCCATGACGTCCTCGGAGAACATGCGTCACTAGAATTCTCATTTGGTGGACCAAAGAAGCCACTTCACGTGTGTAATGTAGCTGCAGCATCTGTGCCGGCCGTACCACTTTTTGCAAACGTCTCTCCTAAATGCAGACCTATTGCTGTAAAATCTAGGAAACACAGCGATGAAGATACCAAATTTATTAAAGACGAGATCAACAAACTTTTAGTGGAAGGTGTGATTGAGGAGAGTAAATCACCGTGGAGAGCCCAGGTCCTCATAACGAAAAATCAAACGCATAGGAAACGGCTTGTAATTGATTATTCGCAAACAATCAATCGTTATACTGAGCTTGACGCATATCCACTACCCAACATAGAGGACTTAGTCGCTAAAGTAGCCAAAAACTCAATGTTCAGCTTGATAGACTTGAAAAGTGCTTACCATCAAGTTCCAATTTTGCCCGAAGAAAGAAAATATACTGCCTTCGAAGCTATGGGTAATTTGTATCAGTTTAGACGCATACCTTTTGGAGTGACAAATGGCGTCTCAAGTTTTCAACGAACTATCGATTGGATAACCAGAAAAGAAAAACTTCAGAAGACGTACGCTTATCTTGATGACATCACCATTTGTGGCCTTACTCGTGAAGAACACGACCAAAACTTAGAGCGCTTTATGACTGCGGCCAAAAAGTACGGTCTGACATTGAGTATGCAAAAATGTAAATTTTCTCAAGACTCTATTAATATTCTTGGTTACAACATTCACAACCACATTATCAAACCTGACAGTGAGCGCCTCAAGCCACTTATTGACTTACCGCCACCACAAGACATACCGACACTCAGACGTACACTCGGTATGTTCGCTCACTATTCCAAATGGATTCCTAATTTTTCAGAACGTATTCACTCACTTGTTAGGACAACATCTTTCCCTCTTACAAATGAGCAAAAACAATGCTTTGAGAGTCTGAAAAACGACATTGCTAAATCTTCAATTCACGCTATCGATGAAAATGTGCCTTTTAGTGTTGAAACTGATGCATCAGACCATTCAATCGCAGCAGTGCTAACGCAAGACTCCAGGCCCGTAGCATTCTTTTCAAGAACCCTGAATCCAACCGAACAAAATCATTCTGCTATAGAGAAAGAAGCTTACGCTATCGTAGAATCATTAAAGAAATGGCGACATTACCTTATTGGTAAGCAATTTCGCTTGGTCACCGATCAACGCTCGGTTGCTTTTATGTTTAATATGAAACACTCAAGCAAAATTAAAAATGAGAAGATTCAAAGATGGCGGTTGGAACTTGCTGCTTACAAATTTGAAATCGTGTATAGACCCGGCAAAGAAAACTACGCTGCTGATGCTCTATCTAGAGTTTGTGCATCTACAGAATCTCGCACTGCCAAACTTATATCACTTCATGAAGCTCTCTGCCATCCCGGTGTTTCGCGTATGTTCCATTGGATACGTTCTAAAAATCTACCATATTCCCTTGAAGAAGTCCAAAATATGACAAGCTCTTGTCGGACATGTTCAGAAATAAAGCCGAGATACGTACGAAATACCAGTGATGAACATAGAAGACTTATCAAAGCAACGGCACCCTTCGAACGCTTGAGCATAGATTTTAAAGGCCCAGTTCCAACGAATACAACTAACAGATTCATTTTAACTGTAATTGACGAATTTTCTCGATTTCCATTCGCTTTTCCGTGCTCGGACGTCAGCTCAAAAACAGTAGTCAAACACCTCAATAATTTATTCATGATATTTGGTTTTCCATCGTATATTCATTCGGATCGTGGCACAGCTTTTCTTTCTGCCGAGGTACAAGAATTTCTTCATGAAAGAGGTATCGCCACAAGCCGAACTACTGCCTACAATCCACAAGGCAATGGACAAGTGGAGAAATTGAATTCTACACTCTGGAAAACAATAATTTTGGCACTGAAAACTAAAAACTTATCAGTTGAGAACTGGGAGCAAGTTTTGCCGCAAGCCTTACATTCTATTCGCTCCTTACTTTGCACCGCTACTAATTTCACACCGCATAATGAGCGAATGTTCAGACACCCACGGAGATCTACTAACGGAATTTTTATTCCAACTTGGCTTACGAATTCCGGCCAAGTATTACTGAAGAAATTAAACAGGAGTAACAAATTTGAACCAATTGTTGAAGAGGTGGAACTATTACATAGTAATCCAGATTACTCCTATGTCAGATATCCCGATGGAAGAGAGACTACAGTGTCAAATCGTTATCTAGCGCCGCTGGGTTCAGATGACATAGCTCCCCAGGAAAATGAAACTGATTCTTTTGTTACACCACCTACATCACCGGTAATTGAGAACCGTAACATGACACCTTCTTCATCTACAGAGGCAGAAGAGCCGGTCTCTGACAACAGTGGAGGACGAGTGTCTCAAGAACGACTGCCGCTATCTCCACCACCGGAGACAATTCGTAGATCCAGTCGTGTGTGCAGACCACCAACATTTTTAACTGATTATGTTAGAGACTAGCGCGGGAGAATGATATAAACTCTTTACTTCTTCCATCTATAAGCAACATTTTATTTTTATTTAATTGTCAGTTTATCATTGACAAGTTGTGTCTTATAAATTATCGCATTTTTAAGCATAATAAAACCTTGTATTACGTAAAGGTTTTGTCTGTTATTTCACTCAGCCAGCCTCAGCCGCGGCGGCGAGTGTTACAACCACCTGCTCCTCAACTCGCGGGCCGCCTTGCCCCTCCACGCCTACGCGATTTTAAATTACACTCTAGGGGCTAAGGAAGACAAGACTGCGTTTAGATATACTGCGGATATACAGCGATTCGTTTCTGACACTAAAACCAAATTTTTTGCAAATATTTTAGGACTTACAATTTCATTATAAATGAACATTCGGAATAATACACATTATATAATACAATACTTATCACATATGATTTTATTTCATGCAATTGCATGATATTATGACAGAATAGTTTCAGAAGTAAAGATAATTATGTAAAACAAAATTTCGAATTTTTGGACACTGTTATAATTGTTATAACTGTTACAATTTTGTTACAATACACTGTTATAATTTTGTTACTGATGTTTATAGCAAACGTATTATGGATAGGAATTTTCGGACAAACAATTTTAATAGAAGCAAGGGATTACTTAACACGTAAACATCATGCCTTGTTCTGCCACCCATATTTCGCCATCTAATACGTGCGAGCGAGCTCTAACCTCTCTGTCGTAAATATCTTTGTTCCTTAAATTCACAAGGGCCATTAAAAATTAAAGTGAAAAGGGTCTCAGCTGTACTCGACCATTCCATAATACAGCGAGAGACACACATTTCATACAAAAAAGATAATCTCTAGGAGCATTTTAATTACTTTTGAAGCTCCCTTGTTAAACCTGTATTATGTATTCTGTACAAGACCGGGATTACCTGGTTTCCGTCATAATATTCGCTCTGACCTATTTTTAACATATAAATATAATTCAATTCAATTCAATTCAATTCAATCTCTTTATTGTGGATCATAGGTAGGTACATAATACAGCTCTTAAATAATTAGTTGTGAACAGCTACGTCCCGCCCTTAGGGCATACAATAGTTACATAAAAATAGAAAATAAATTACATTAGGAATTTCAATAAGAATTAAATTACATTACAATTTCACACCAAAATATAATATAAAAATAAAACAAAAATAAAATGGAACGCATTATGGTAGGTACACATCAGTGGGTCACCGAACGCATCATGACTGAGGGGGACTATATTGGAGTAGTGATTTATCTGATAGGAAGTCTTTTAGTGAGTAGTAGCATTTGTTGGCTAGTAAATCATGCAGATTCTTTTTAAATTTTTCCATTTCCGTGATTATCCTAATAGGCCCCGGAATATTATTAAAGATGCATGAAGCAGTGCAAAAGATACTTTCATGCATTAGATGAGTCTTGCTAGCTACTGTGCGCAATTTGTCCTTACGCCGTATACGCGTGTAGTAATTAAACATGTCAGTATTATTTTTGACATATACTGCTGCCTCAAATATATAGACACATGGCATAAGCTGGCGACCTGTGAGTGTTTTGATGTTGAACCCTGTAAATCGTGTTAGTTATTCCAGAATGAAAATTAAGGGGCGGCATTCTTAGCCCTAGGGGATTAAGGTGCGAAGGGCGCTACTGTTGGTAATACTATAACGTACGTGCGTGTAAGATTTATTTTTGAAATAAACGATTCATACTTTTACTTACTTTACTATCGTAAAAGGGTGACGTTAGTTTGTCATAGCTAGAGTTACACAGGGCAAGACCACAGAACCTTAATCCACAACTTGGTAGTATAGTGTTTCAAAATGCAACACTTTTGTTCAATTTCACGAGTAATACATAAAGACCAACGATGACTGGCAGTCACACCGTGCTGCAGAAGTGATGAATGTAAACATTGTTTTGTGTGCGATCTAAGTTGAGTGTTTGAACTCGATAAAAATTGTTGCACAAATAATAACGTAGTTGATGAATATAATACAATTTTATTTGTAAAGTAATATAGAAAATCTTTATCTAGTTGTAAAAAATACTGAAATAGTGGCTAAACTATCCTACTCACTAATCTAGTTGCACTTTTCATCATATGCCCAGCTTTTTCCCAACTTCGTTGGAGTCGGCTTCCAGTCTGACCGAATGCAGCTGAGTATCAGTAAGCGACTGCCTATCTGACCTCCACAGCTCAGTTACTGGGTAATACGATATCCCTTGGTAAGGCTGCTTGTCAGACTTTCGGGCTTTTGACCATACGTAACGACTGTCAAAGATCCACGAATGACAGCCGGGACCAACGGCATAACGTGCTTTCCAAGCCATGTAGTGGTCTTGGTATGTTAAGGTCCCATCCACGAACAAACCGCGGCAAGCGTAGCTTTTGCACATTCAAATCATATTTTTCGGCGCATAATTTCAACACAAACTTTCTGCAAGCTAGCTTGAAGATCTTAAGTTACATTTCACATTAAATATTCCCAATCGTCTCAGTAAGTTTGATAACTCGCTCTCGAACAACTCTTTGAAAACTTTCACGGAACATGACGGAAACAGTATGCAGAGAAACCTGAACTTCTAACTGAACTGGATGAAATGCCTCCATAGCTCAAACTTTACTAAGTAACTAAACCTTCACTGCGTTAAGTAACTATTTGTTTGGTTTTCAAGTTTCAGTGAAATGAATGTGCCAGGGGACAATTCACTAAAATCAATATAATTTATAAAAAAAATGTGCAAAATGATCTTTAAAAAAAACGCAATTCCTTTTCGTACACTAAAAATAAATACTTACATAGAAAAATATTCAAATGTATGTTAAACACACCCACAAAAACAAACTGAAAACAACTTGATGGATATCGAATATGGTTTCATTCGGAGCGTTGCGTTGGTTCGACATTACATTCTATATGCACAAACAGTCCCACGTACTCGACACTCGGATAACTTCTCGCTTACCTACTTTCAACGAACGGTTCACAACTTTGTTAGAACATATTCTCCTATACCCGATTTTATTTTACGTAGATAAATATGTTTGGTACCTTGATACCTACTTCATTGGTAATCTCAAATCAAGAAATGTTAGATTTTTTTCAAGTGCACGCCATGTGTTCCGATAACAATAGAATTTCTTCTATTGTGTCTGCTAATTAGTCGCGCGACGGGTTAAAGAAATTACAAATTTCCACGACCACTTATCAAACAACATCACCTGTTGATACACCTATTCCTTTATTTTATATATCTATTATAAGTGCTTACGAATACAAGTTGAATTTAAATTTTCGGATTAATAACTTCAAGCTTCTGAGCATAAAAGGTTAAAACAAAATATCCATTTCGGCTAATTGGATAGGAAGAAAATTACGTCATTTTGTTTAGTTGTGTCGAGTTCTGTTGTGAATATAAGAGGTGATTTTTATTTATCACCGAAGCTTTTTTTAATAATGTAGATAATATGCTTTTACAACGAACGTACATTTCAGAGAGACACAAAATAGCCTGAACTAGAATATGCTGGAGGCTATAAAGTTAGATGCACATAGAAGTTAAATACGTTGTCCGGCCAACAATAAAATTTAGTAATACAACTTACGAGTCCCGTGTGGAACGCTAACAAATCGGCCTACTACCCGATGGCTAACAAAACGAGCTATGCACGACAAACACCAACCGATGTGGCCCCGGTGCGTGAAAACCATCCCACGAGTTGCTTCTGACAACTACACGACGCGACCGGACCGTCCCAATCGTAACTTGTAAGTTGCAACCACATACAACGACTAATAAATTACTGAAGCTTTACCATAGCTTTTTGCTAAACTATCCTTTGTTCAGGCATACCTATTTATGTCAACTTGCAGCTGATCGTAAAATTGTTAGAGGTAGCTTATAAAGGGGAGACAATGTTTTGCCACATTTTATAGGAAAGTGTGTACCTTATGGCTCCACTGCCGCTGCAGTATCGATACGGCACGCGTAGGGCAAATATTGATACGTTGTCGTTTCATAAAAGTATCGTGGTCTTTGTTTTTTCACTGTACATGCCTTTGTCATTTCAATTTATGGATAAAAACTTTTCCTCGATGCAAAAATATGCTAAACCTCTACATTGCAAACTAACAAAATAAATAAAATCACGCGCTGTGTTTTTCTGAGGGTCGGCAGAGGTGAAATGGAATACTCAGATTTCACCACTATAAACTTAAAGTACCTATCGATAATATCAAGTTAGAATAACAAATTATGTTGTAAATAAAGTTTTTAGTATGGTAATTAACATTGAATCGATTGACTGCTGCATATCTATATGCTTATAACACTAATATGAAGAGCTGTTAGCTTAATCTGAAACAACTAGTCACAAACATGGAGTAGGTACACTCCAGGTGTCTACTTAGTGCAACAAACATCGAATCTGTATGATCGCTATACATAACACTTCCGGGGCTTAATGCTCTCCGCTAATTCATAAACCTGGCAAGCAAATGTATTTACCATGCCAGATTTCCATCAAACATTATGAAATACGTGGGACACTTAAGAAGTTATGGGAAAATAAAAATAAAATGTTCTATGGGTAAATTTATTTTATGAAATCTTTTCAAAGTATTTTCCACTAATAAAAAGTTTCATGCATATATGGTTTCATACATATAATCACTAATACAAAGTTTCATGCGTTTGAACCAGTTTTCGAAACACTTTTTCCAGTTCGCCGCAGACACCTCGTTTACAGCCTGCTCGAATCCTGACAGCGCATCTTCCGGCGACGAAAATTGTATCCCTTTGAGCTGATTTTTTATTTTATTTTTGGGAATAAAAAGAAGTCACACGGTGCTAGATCATGGCTGTAAGGAGGGTGACCCAGTAGTTTCACCAGTGCGCTGTCCAGGAAGTCCCTCGTTTTGCGTTTGCGCGGTGGAGCAGTAGCCCGCGGAGCCCTGCGTTTGTTCGCTTGTTGCTCAGAACAGAGAAAACTTCTGCCAAGCATTTGGTAGTACACCATTCAGCTTTGATGCTTCTTTGGTTCCGTAAAGGAATTGACACCAAGTAGCCAGTAGCCAAATTGAAAGAGCTCGCGATCAAAATCTGACCCCGCTTCTAGATCGCTACACTTTGTTAGGCGTTGATTCGTTTTGAAACACCCAAACCATTGACTGGCGTTTCGTTTCTGGGTCGTTTTGATAAATCCACGACTCATCACCTGTAATAATGTCGTAAACATGCCGAGACGAGCCTACTTCAAATTATGCTGCTGTTTATCATATCACGGCACCATTCCACCCGGACCTGCATCTGAGCATCGGTGAGGTTGTGCGGCACTCAGCGTAAAACTATCCTCCTAACGAGAGGACGCATGTGTAGAATTTCGTGAAAGCTTCCCGATCCAACCTGCAGTATGTGCTGAATCTCTTGATACGTAACTCGCCTATTGTCAAGTATTACATTTTTCACTGCTAGCACGTTTTCTTCGTAACACCCGTCAAAGGGCGACCACTTCTTTTTTTATCCCCCAAAGTTAGTTTGACCAAGCTTGAATTCGTTATACCAACGATACACGGTTGCTTTAGAAGGGCCTTCATCCATGAATGCCATTTGAAATCTATCGTATGATTCGTCCGGTGCTAGGCGACACTTGAAATCGTAAATTATAACTGGCGAGCCTCTCTTAGATAAAAACTTTTTTGCGCAAAACTTTCTGACTGGCCTGGTATTAGAAGTCTATAAGTTTTAATGAAATAGTAGGTAACGAAGTCAAAAGTGTACAATGCTACTAGTTGTTAAAACGAGTCTAACACAGCTGTGGAGTTTAATAACAAAAATATAGTTTTTAGATTTTTTTTACTGTTTGTCTGGAATTCTGGATGTACGTTCCGGATTAGAGCTAAAACGACAAAACGGATTTAGATGCACTTTTGCACACAGATAGTTTATAACCTAAATTAGCATATAGGGTACTTTTAATTCTAGTAAAACGTTCCAATTGTATATATTTGGACATCCACGTCGGCGAAGCTGCGGGATAAGCTAGTAACAGATAAATAAACTTCTCAGCCTAAATTGAAATAACCTTAGAATAATCATAGGAACAATTACGGGCCATAACCCCAACTTTAACAAACATCTTTATAATATAGGCGCCACAGACAGCCCGCTTTGCAGGGGCTACCTTGACACCAAGGAATCAGCCACCCACGTCATCCTGGTGTGACTGTACCTGAATTTGACCCCAGGCCGATAAAATTTTCGTTTTTCCTAATTATGTTAATATCAGTCCTTAGATCGGTTCCCCCTAAGGGGGAAGGGCCGTACTCCTCCCCGTACGGCCCTGTAGAGCTCGTCGCCGGACTGGTCACTCTCCCACCATTTAATTTAAATGAATTCCAAATAGCCTTAAATTATACTTAAGAATTCATATGTATGGAAACACATTGGATGTGGTTTCAGAAAGCTAATAAATATCAGAGATACTCAAAGTACTTGTATTATTATATAAATGTACGAGTAACCCATACGCTAGCGTATTAGGTATCTGGTCAATCGTTACTCGCACGATACCTCACGTCAACACTCAGAGTACTCAGGGTAACACTTCCATAAAGTGACGCAAGCTGCCTTGCAGCTATTTCGCGTCGTCATGCTCTTTCGAGACAAGTTCCCTAGCAGCTCTTTCGAACTGAAAACGTGACGAAGCGGCTTTCCCTGCGGCAACCGTGCGACCGTCCTTGTCTAGCAACGGAGCGGCTAGTTCATGCGGCAAATCGTCATCATCATGCTCTTTTTGGAGACATGGTCCCTATCAGTCCTTGGACTGAATAATTATGAGATAGATGTGGTAACCCAAACCCCTGGAAGTTCACCCGTTGCACAACAAGCATATCTGTAAGACACGTGCTCATGTCAATCTGACCGAATTATCAATCTGAGATCAAGAATATAATAGTCACGGATGACTAGTAATAGAGTTGAAAATCTAGATTCTAGATTTAGTACCAAGTAGGTAAAGTTAGAGAATCAAACCCTAAAAATCATTATTTAAATAGAATTGTGGATCAACTCTCATGACAGCCTATAGACAGCCCCCAAAGAGCCCACCCGTCACCACTTCCTAGTGTTTGAGCTGGGGAGAAGAAGTGGCGTAACAAACTCCCCAGCAACACAACTGTCTAATAAGTTATAAGAACTTTAGTAGCACTTCAACCTAAGATAACTACATATTATCATAATAGGCTCACCCAGTCATACCAACAACTACACATACACACACATAATAATTCTCCTCCCTTCACAGGTGAAGGCTATCTGCAATAAAGTCTTAATTATGTGGATGGGTGAAGGGATCGCTGCGCTTGCGCTTAAATTCATTATTCATAGCTACTTTACTTTATCTGTTTTCTGTTCACCCACTTTAGTGAGACGGGGAACCGTTTTACAACGTTTGCCTCATTGTACGTGCACCGTTAGACCTAACGCATAGACCCTCTGCGGACACTATACGATTCTAACAGAGCACGCTCCCTAAGCAGCAATAAAATGTCTTACTCAATCCTAAGGCAGCGTACTGAGAAGTCCACCGTTATTGAGGAAGACAAGTTTTGAGTAGTTTTAATCACGTACTCATATGAATGTCACCCTTGTGACTGCCTATCCCCTTTCTTAAATATCACAAGACTCGCACAAGCGCACCGTAGACTCAGTCTCTAGCAGAACTCATTGCGATCGTTCTTGGTGCCTGCCGAAGTGGAATATCGTCACTTCAGATCTCCTTAATCTTCCCCATTTAGAGGATGCAGTGCATCCAGATTTCGTGTTTCGTTAAATAGTGACGATTCAGAAATAGGCCTACAAAACGGCCGGGTGGTGGTTTTAACGAGACACGGTCCCTAGCGTTCTTAGAACGGCTACCAATGCATTTTAGTGAACGTGTGTGATGCCTAACCCCGCTCCCAGAGACCTGCACGCCACAAGCCTTACGCAACGCGTTCTGTGGCGAGACCTTTTTGGAAACAGAAATCATCACTAACCTTTGGTTGGTTTATAATGCAATAATAGAACGGCTTTATAGCCTAGTTTATTTGAAATGAGTTATTTACGGTTCTGCCTTCCCAATGTCGTATGTTAATATGTCAACAGTCGTCAAAAGTCAGAGCTTTTCGCTCAGTGTCAAGTCTAGCGGGGGCCTTCCCCGTCTCCCTATAACCAACTGCAAGTGACAAATAGCTGCCGAGGTACTGGATTAGGAAGTTGACACTCAATACAAGACAAAATTATATTAATTATAAAGTCAGTTAGCACACAAAGTAGTTACGCCATACTGTAATAAATGATCATTAATAGCTCCATTGCGATACCACCAATCTGTTATGTATATGTATAATTCACCATATACAATCAACCTGCGAGAATATTGAAACAAGAGATCTCTGTTATTACACACTATTACTAAAGATTGAAGTTAGAACTTACCAGGAAATTCCTTGGGGTGAATTAGAGTAGGTACAACTCACTTACGAAATACTGCGTCTATTACCAGTTTCTCCCTGCACCATCCCTCACAGCTCACAACACTATTTTATCTCCCTTAGAATAACTCGCCTAACTTAACTCTGGACTATCAACTCCGTCCGTCGTCTTTCGCGCTCCCAAACCAACTCGTTCACAAACTCGCTCTCTGAGATTCACGCGCCTTACATGCCAATTACATTCATTCTAGACTAATATAGTTTAGTCTAAAGCTACAACACTTATCAACGTTTCAATGTATTAAATAACACTCTCACAGTGATATTAACCTCATTGCTCACGACTCAGTTCTCACTTCGCCAACCTAGGCTAGACCGTGCTCCCAAACTGACTCTCCGAGATTTAACCTAAGTCTGCACTTCTCTAAGCCTAGCTAAAGCGACTGCTCTCTTCCGTCTCCAAAACCGACTGCCTCTACTTCCAAGTCCTTTTCCCATCCTCAAAACACCACGCCACCGTCCAACGTGGCTTTCCCAGAATCGTTAATCTCTGAGTTTTTTGTTTTATTTCTTAATGGACTCTAAGGGTACGCTTGAGCTCAAGTTATAGTATCCAGATGTGGACAATCCGTCCGCCGCTTAGAATTTGCAAGAATTATTGCATCCTTGAGTGACGTAATTTATTTCCTTTGATTGTTAATAAGTGCGTAAGTGCCCCAATGGGTTTCTAAGGAGTTCAACATTGTTTTTAGAATTTTAAAGGAATGGGATTATTTATTAGGGTCGAGCTGTCAGATCATAAATTTGAGATTTAATGTGTTCCTAAGAGGCCCGGAACCGTGTGACGATTTCAAACCAATTGTACAACAACACTTCGCCATTAGACAGAATGACCGACAGTCACACTGGAATGCGAGGCCGTGGCTTCTCAACGTGAAGAAATCCTCGTAACAGTGAGGTCGCTCCGCGAAGCCTGTGAAGCTCCTAGGTAGCTTCTGTGCTTTTGGGCGGAGCTGGGTTGGCTTTGTTAGCCAGAATATCTACGCACAACGGACCGAATTCCCATTCGGTCCGTTGTGCGTGGGGAAAAGGCAGTCCCATCATCATCATCGTCCGCCCTCTTAACGCATTGTTCTGTTACAATAAGTGAATAAAATATTTTGCTTTAGAATGTTGTTAGTACAAAGCAAAATATTTTATTTAGTAGAATGAACTTTTGCAGAGTTACTGCACATTTAGTTTTAAGCCACATAGAGGGTGTTGTTGTACATAATATTGCGTGTTAACCACCCTACAATGGGAGGTGACGTATAAATTGGTAATCGACATTGCTCCCAAAACTATCGACAGATATACATTGAGGTACTTCGTTATTGTTAGAACCCTAAAAAATATATACTATACACACACTACACCTACACACACACACACACACACACCTACTTACACACCTACACATATTACTTTGTACACCTACATTTTGGAAAATAAATTACTTACTTATAAAAGTAGAAAATCGTCACACCACTGAAAGTGCTAACACAACACTTCTACAAACCCTCCAGAATTACCTTCCGTTTGCTGACCTCCAAATTCCCAAAGATTATAGTGTTATATCGTCCGAATAGAAACTATCCCGAAACAGAAATGGCTGGGTTTTGTATGCGATCATTGTTTGCCTTCAATATATTAATTATGTTACGACCTACCGAAACCAGGGCTTTGAATTAATGGCATTTGGAAATTGTGTTTCGTAATTGGAAAAGGAATTTGCTGGCGCGCTAATTTTAGGGTTAAGTGTGCGTTAAATGATGGGCGGAGCGGGCAAAGTTGGGTGGTTGTGTAGGGCCGAAAAATATTCTAGGTCAGCTCACTAAACGCAGCCCGCGTTTAGTGAGTTGACCTAGATTAAACTAATATTTTTATGAGCACCCTTTGATGATAAAGTTGTATGACGGCAAAGGTAAAGGATTTTCAGCGAGGAATATTCTAACATCCCCAAACGCGAAGTTTAAAAAAAAGTAGCGACAGTTTTATAGCCAGTTCGTAGTTACAAGTTATAGAATACTTAATACCGGGAATTCGTTACTTTTTCAGCCAATGGAGCTCACTTACTTGTACAGTTAGGGAAATTAATTGTTAAGGATATTGTTAACATCATTCAATTTGCCGTGTGACAGCAATTTCATGCAACTGTCAAAGAATGACAATTGTGATTATAATATAACTAAGGCAGTTGTAGTTGGTGGTCACAACGATTAATTTCTCTGACTTTGTAATAACGGCTGTGTCTTATTATACTGTGATCAGTATTCAGACAATATGAAGAATTCAACAATGTTCAATTGAATGAACCCTTCCACTTTCCTTCATATTAACCACACATCGATCAACTGTTACTAGGCGTAATTATTCTCCGGAGCCTTTGAAGTGGTCTGCAAGCTCTCATTTTGAATTCTTTTTTTGTATCATGAAAGTGGGCCGAGGAAGAAACTCGTTCATTTATATCAGAGAAAGGATTGAGCCTCTTCGTAATAGAAAAGAGGATGGTCGCTGGACGCGGTGTCAAGTAATTAGGTGGGCTGACTTAATAGAATTGGATTAGTAGATTTTATTGGACGATGAAGACGCCGAAGCGACAAATTAGAATCGTTCACCTAGCTTCTGACGTTTCATAAGTGCCAATGCAGGTTTAGTAAAATAAAATATTTTGATTTTGATGATAAACTGAAGCTGTGTAATAAAGACGACGTTGGAGGTCACGTTTGGGGAATATTTTCAAGAGCGACGTGATTTTGCTGGACTTTCAGTGGTTGGATTTACAAAAATGTTTTTTTTGTTGTTTTGTTTGTTTAAATACTTCTTTCTTTGGTTGATCACAGATGTTAATAATAACTCCGGAGTAAGTTAGGTCAAATCTCTTAAATGTCTGGTTGAACCGAAGTTAGGGGCATCTTTACCTCACTTGCTGTTTTGGAAATTATCCAACGGGATCAGGCTACGGAGATAAAAAGTTAAAGCCTATGTCACTTCTTCATATGAAATTGCGTTTATGGTGTATCAACCTTTGTGAAAACGCCCTTTCGTATCGTAACGCAGTAACGTATAACACATTTACTTTGATGTTGGTCAGTTTATTACGTGCCCGGAGCAGAGGCTCGTCTTTTATATACGGGACTTGTAGTAAACTCTTCATTTTTTGTGCAACTTAGATAATATCTTGAACAATCTCACGAAGTTTCAGGCTAAGGAAATAATAATATATAATAATAATAATCGTTTATTTAAAAAAAAGAGTACATTTACAAAGTATCTTAACAATTAAAATAGAAGACAGTTGCTTATTGTGTGTAGAATAAATACTTTCTGAAATAAAAATTAATTATCAAACTTTGATTAAATAACCTCAACTTAGTACTATTAATTACAGCTTTTGACGTAATTTTGGCAGAAGATCGTTGGTGATGATAGAACGATACGATACGATAAAACAGTGAGTCACTCCCTCTCTCCCAATAAATGATGTCACCATTTAAAAATATATTTAAAAAATGCTATGCATTTCCTAAACTTCCCCCTTGCTGAAAAGGGATCCCCCCCCTCATCCCTCACTCCTCTCAAATATACATATATTTATGTCCTATAAATAAAAGTCCTTTCGGAGCATACATTGTATCAAAATTAACTATTTATTAGACTAGAAATGCATTTCCCTTTGACATAACAAATAAGCTCTTAATTGAGGGTTCTGCATTAATGGAGCCGCAATCAATAGCTGTCAGTGAAATGCTGTGGAATATCACACACACTCAAACAGACAGCCCGCCAGCTCTTGAACGTGGTTTAGATGTGCTGGTCGCGTTCAGTTTTATTGATGAAATGTGCCCTTGGAAACATTGGCACATTTGATTTTTTTTACGCTTTACACCAAGAAATATTTTCCTAAAATCTGCGTCAGAAAGTACTTAACTAAGTGACGATGAAATGTTTCAGTACAAGGTACTTACCTCCGGCTAAGAAGCCGAGAGACTTCGTTTTCCTTTTAACAGCTGCAACAAAAGAAAAGTCCTTATTAATTAGGTGAGCACGTGAGTTGGGTTAGTTCCTATCTTTTTGTATCTTTTTCTCAACATACTGAGACTATTTAGTTATGTGCTTACTTAAGGAGACACTTAATTGCGCTTTACGGGCGTAAAAGCTCGATTAAAAGGAACCTTCAAGTAATCAACCAATTACAAGCATTACCTGTACGAACAGAAACGTAAAATGAAAGAATGAAAAATAACATTTTTAAATAACGCGTCATAATTCTTAACTTGCAGAGTGAAAATGAAAATAAAAGACTACTATAAAATAAACAAGCCTGACATTTGTAGAGTGGCTAGTAATAATTGATTAATTAGACTTTTTAAACGGTTTCCATGAATGTGGTTATGATGAATCACGTTGAAATCATTCAAACCTCGAATATTATTTCAATAATAACCATTAGTCATTTATTCACAAGAAGTCTCATTGATGTTGATGTTTTGTAAATTCATTGACAGCTTTAATGATTGCTATGTGCTTCACTTAGAAACTAGTATTCACTCAATTAATATTTCGTTTTTCATACCGAGGTTTCAACTTTAATAAAACCTATGCAGGTTTAACGATGCCGTTATTAACTTCGCAGTTCTACTGCTAAGCTGTGCCCTACCCCGGGTCTGTTTACTGATGGGTGCACATTATGAATTCATAGAGTCTCTTCCGCTCACAATTTTACAAAACTAAGCATGAATAGAATATTAATATGTATTCATCTCAGGCTACCGCAGTCCACACTGCTCGACATAGGCCTGTCCCAAGCTCGGCCACAATACCCTGTCCTCCGCCTTGCGCATCCAGTCTGTCTCAGCCACTTTTTAATGTGGTCGGTCCATCTAGCTTGGGGCCGTCTTATGAGACGGCCCCAAGCTAGATGGAGGGGCGACTGCTTTTAGGCAAGCGTAGTATGCTACGCTTGCCTAAAAGCAGTCGCCCCTCCAGGACTAGTCTACTCCACCGGCCATCGGTCCTTCAACAAACATGGCCAGCCCTCCGGCACTTCACTTTGCTTACTCTGCAAGCTACGTCGTTAACTCCGGTTCTTGGAGTCTACTCTCCTCTAACGAAGACAGCCGCCCATCCGAAAGTACTTGATCCGTCCAACAAGTGACAAATTAATTGTTCGAACGGGAAAAAACACATTGTAAGTAGGGACATCTTTAAAATCGTGTTGTCATTAATTCTTTCTTCTGGCTCCAAACGAATCTCACTTGCGTAAGTGATAGGTACGAAGTAGCGAAACGCCACTTCGGGCAAAACTACGGACTTCTTGCTTCTTGCTTTGGAAGTAGACTCTTTTTTTCAGATAATTTAATTTTGTACGTACTTCTCAACAATTAATCGGTTGTGGAGGTCAGAATATAGCAACGCTTTTACGCCATTATAATGTTGTCGAAATTGATTTCGACACGAATTGTACACGCATCGCTGCCCGGTAGAAATTTTAATTGATTCCATTAGGTAAGTACCGACAAAAATTTTACCGATAAAATTCATCAGCAATGTATAAAAATATCTTTAAGGGTAAATATAAAACTACAGTTTTTGGAGTTATTTTTCTACGATTTTTTATTACGTGTAGAAATGTCCAATGTTGGTATTTTATATGATTAAGGAAGTTTATTTACTAAAAATTGTCTATGAGGTAAGTAGACCGGCCCGTCTGAAAGGTTTGCCGGTTGTCGGCACTTAGTCGACTCTGCTATAAATCACCTCAACCCACTGATGGCAGCTGCCGACTGCCACACAGGCAGCGAATCCTACTAATGCGGGAGGACCCCGCATACCGACCATGCCATGGACATAATTAGGTACGAACATAACAATTAATACCACTAAAAGGTTATGATAAATATAATAAATAAACAAAATAAAAGATAGAATATAATTTTAAATAAATAATAGTTTAAAAAACTAAAAAACACGCTTTAAAAACCAAACTAAAAAAGGAGAAAATAATTTAATTCAATTAAAAAGCGTGGGGTGCTTGACATTAATTGATTATAAAAATATCTCAAAAAGCACCCCACGCTGTTTAATTGAATTAAATTATTTTCTCCTTTTTTATTTATGACAATTCAATAATAAAAAAAAAAATGAGAAAAAAAACACGTTTTTGTAGTTAGCAGAACTAAAAAATTGGAAATAGATAATAGTTTAAAAAACTAAAAAACACGCTTTAAAAACCAAACTAAAAAAGGAGAAAATAATTTAATTCAATTAAAAAGCTTGGGGTGCTTTTTGAGGTATTTTTATATCAATGATTGTCAAGCACCCCACGCTTTTTAATTGAAATAAATTATTTTCTCCTTTTTTAGTTTGGTTTTTAAAGCGTGTTTTTTAGTTTTTTAAACTATTATCTATTTCCAATTTTTTAGTTCTGCTAACTACAAAAACGTGTTTTTTTTATTATTGAATTGTCATCGGTCCTTGACAAGTTTACAAAGTTTCAATGAAATCTGAGCGTGTAAAGTGGGTCAAAAACGCGCTCAAAGGAGTCGGTTACATACAAACAAACATACAAGTGAAGCTAATATAAAGCGTGTAAAAAGAAATGCGAATGTAATTTCTAAAGGCAGAGCCACAGTTACTGTAACATCTATCAGACTAGATCAGTAACTGACCGAAGAACATACTTTATATATTCAGTACAATCCTAGTCGCATAGTAATGTTAATACAAACAGGTCACTGTTTAACCAAACCTACCTGAAAATAACCTACTTATAAAATTAATCGGATTGACCCTCGGTCCATCGTTCGCTGTGACTTCCGCAATGAATATCGGAAAAACAATTGAATTTGTCACGGCCAAATAAAATAAAACAACCTAAAGCTATTTGTAGAGGTTTTACCAATATAAGTCATAGATTTTTTTTATAAATAATTCGCGCAAACGCATACTTGAAAATCAAATAACAATTATTAGTTGATTTCCTAGTAACTTTTTTGATTAGGGCTCGCCTTACGTGTGTCGCTTACACGGGACGTACTTAAATATAACTGTCGTAATCTTGAGCTCTGCCCAACCCGTTGGCGAAAACAGCCATACTGTTTTGATTTTTCGCTAAAGAACATTATTCAATAGTGAATAAATACAATGAGTGGCATGACACATTCCTTTATGGCTGGTAATATCACTGTTTGATAAGCGTCAGTTGTTTACAGAGCGAGAGGCTCGATGCCTCGAACATCACGTCCCGCCTGCCAATGCTGCCATTTGAATACATCGACAGTCGTACCGGACAGTTAGACAACCGAATATGTCTGACAACTGGCTTTAATAGGACTCACTGAACAGCTTAGCCACTGGCTCGACAGTTAGAAAATGGCTTAAAGAATGATGCGAAGCTAAGAACAGATCGAAGTAGCGGTACTTGGAGTAGGCTTGTGTTCAGCAGTGGACATCTTTCAGCTGATATAGTAATGATAAATAGTGAAGATAAAATATGAAATAACTGATCAGGGAAATTATGTTAAAATCACAACTGACATTATCTCGACAGTTATATTTATTATCCGGTAGGTTTAACAATTATTTTCCCTAACTGCAGGTATATATAGAAATATATATATATTTGTATATTTCGATATAAATATTTCTATACGTAGAATGCTAGCTCCTTCAGATGAAAAAGTAAGTCATTAAGTGGTATTACATACTCGATGGCTTATAAATTAGCTCCGACTTATTCATTATACGAATGGAAAAATCTTAATCTCGAAAATAACCTATATAAATAACAACATTTTCTGATTAAAAAAGGATCACCATTCCCACAAACTGTCTCGAACGTAGCCGATAACATTATGTTTGTAAAAAATTGGTGATAAACCGTTTGATTTTAATCTTGAAATTGGACAGACAGCTCAGTGTAAAAATGTGTAAAAGTGCCTTAAATGGTGGCAGGACGGAGGCACACCGGGCTCCTTTGTTGATTGCGTTTTAACAATTATGATGGAAAATCGGTTGGCGGTATATAAAATGTGATACCTATGCAATGAAGTTTAGTGGATACTGGAACGTTAGATGTGGTAGAAATTGAGGTTTTTGCAGGGAAGTGTGAACGATAGCCCTAACCCTGGTGTGTCCTAGTTAATACAGAAATCAAAAGTGAATGTAGGTAATATGTATTTATTACCAGAATTAGAATCAATCAATGCCAGTATCTTTTTCCTGTGGAGGTATTTTATCTAATTTCATAAGTTATTATTCATAATTCATCATTGTTTTCTCTATTTTTATCGTGTTTACACTTAGTTATACAGGGTGAAATTGAAAACATGCGACAAACCGAAATGGGAGATTGTACTCATCATTATGAACAACTTTTGCTGAGGGACCAAAGATGCAATCGCAAAAAAAAAAACAGCTGTTCCCTACATTTTGACGAGGTATGCGAACATAAATGTAGGGAACAGATGTTTTTTTTTTCGGGATTGCATCATTGGTCCCTTAGTAAAAGTTGTTCATAATGATGAGTACAATCTCCCATTTCGGTTTGTCACATGTTTTCAATTTCAACCTGTATATTTGCATGCTGTGGTCTCCTGTAATTGAAGGAGCACAAGTAAAATACCCTTTTTATAACTGTGATTTATAATGTATATGAGAATCTTTTGTTGCAGATCCTAAACAAATAAATAAATATTGGGTTCGGATTTTGCTTAACCGAATGCAGCTGAATACCAGTATTTCACTTAGAGTGACTGTCTCCTCTGAATCTGTCAGTCGGATTTAAAACATTTTTTTCACATTTGATAGCTTTATTTTTTAGGAAGGTTATTAGACTACTTAACAGCACGTTACATCATGAAAACAAAATCATAGCGCGGGAAGACGAAGTCGTGGGTAAAATGTGTATCTTAAATGTGTGTTTGATATACGTTCGAAATAACCCGCTCGACTTTGCTCGAATTATGCCAGCCGACCCGATTGATCCTGGCACTGGTGTTCTGATGCCGAACGGAGTTTGCTGATCAGCACGATCTCAATGAAAGCCGAATAGGTTTATGTAATAGTACTTCAAGTCGATATTGTTGTTCACTAAATACAGCAAAATCGAATGTGCCAATCTGAAAATGTGTCCCCTCCTAACTAGCTGTAGTAACGTGTATCTAAATGTGCCACTAAATCAATGAGGTGGTTAAAAAGTTCACGAAACTCAAGCTGCGGCTTTCACGCGATTTAATTTAATTGCAATTGTTTTCAGACTCTCCTCCACTTTGAGGTAAATTACTTGGAAACGAATTTACCACTAAAGCAATAAATTCAAGACAATCGCTTTACTTGTCTATTTGAAATTGTAACGGTAGCTATTTGGCGTTATATTTCATAGTTTTTGTGACATTGGAGAAATTAGGTGTCTATTGTAATCCAGCCATAAAGCCAGACCAAAAGAGATATAGAAACACGAAGAACAGCATGTGGCGACCCGTTGTGCAGTGCGGACACTATCTCCGAGGACATAGTGCTAACAGGCATAATCGTCGGTTGGTCCCTAATTTATTAAAAAGCGTTCATTAGGCCTCTGCAAATTAGCTTTGGCCCCTGGTAATCCTTCCAAAGGCTTGGGACCCCAGAATTACCTACCCGATAACTAATTCAGAAAAAAAATCTACAAAAAGGTTAACCTAATGACCCATATTCAAAACTTCACGTCAGGTGTCGGAGAGGTAAACTTCTTATGTTCATTTACTTCAAAATTAATGAATAATTAATATTCCGCGCTCAGTGTGCAAGGAGCCTAGGCAGGCAGAGTGAGTGGCACAGATAGACCCTCCCCCCCCACACAAGGACAATTGGGGACGGAGTGTATTCATTTTTGGTCATGATTCATCTTTGGACATATTTCATGTTTGGATATAATTAATGATCATGATGTAGAGAATCTTTTGTTATGTCTGGTAGATTTTGATTTTGCTAATGTAGGGGTTGCAGTAAGGTAGCCCGTGATATCTATATCTATCTTAAAAAAAATGTTTTTTTGGATCTTCAAATCGTCTTAAAAATGGAGGACTCAAAGTATGGAGGCGGACGCTGGGGCAAGACGAGATTAATTCATAACTATGTCACGCAGAAAGAAAATGGAGGAAAAATAATAATTCCATTGTTACTAACTAGCATATAATTTAACTATCTCGGAGATTTCTTTCGATGTGTTGGTTGTAATGGCAATTTTTCATTTATGATAATAGAATACGTAAATTCTGAATCCCTACATAGATTTTCTCTTCGCACAGTAAAAGATCCCTAGGATGTACTGTATGTTTTACGATTCAATTTACTGAAATCTACAGTAATATCAAACAATATGAAGCTACGAAGATTATCGTTCAACTCCGCAGCCATTAACTAGCTCATTTAACTTAACCGAATGACGTCGGTACCTTAGTTAGACCTAACAAGATTTGTCGTAATAGCATTAGGCGTCGATATAATCGTACTTAAGCCGAGCTGTACACTATCATATAGATAGATATTTGTGAAATAATATTAGTAATATAATTCATCATTTTCCTCGTTGTTCTAGGGGCGTAAGTGCTACTGTTGGGCGTGACTAGCTAATTAGCAATTATATGTCGATAAGATAGGATAATGGTTAATTCAAACGAGAAAAAGCAATAAGAGGAGTGAACGAACGTACGTCAACGTCATTACCATTTGCATTTTAGTACATTAAATATACTCCGAAAAATTTTAATGGTGGTTTTCCCGCAGCGAAATGGTTTTGTCTTGGTAATACAATCGTTTTATAAACAAATAAAATATTAGAAACAAAAAATGGCAGATTAACCATTGTGAAAAATCACCACGTGCGAGAGTTTATTTTGCATTGAACATTTATGCATCGCTGTTCCCTTTGTCGTTGGCGCGTGCGATTCGACTAGTACCTACAAGTTACCTCTAGTGTTACTATTGACTCTCACGTTTTCGAGTTGATGAATATTTATTAATTGTTTTAAAACAAAAACATCTTTGTTTTTTTACTTTTACTCTATCCTTCAAAAGTACTCCTTATGGCAAGTTGTTCTGCCGCGGGAAAACAACCATTTAAATTTCTCGGTGTATATTAAACGTATATTTCACCTATTATTCGTAAGAGAACCTCAAAATGACAACACAATTTATCCTTCTTGAATGCTCTGGGGAAGTGTCAAAGTGTTTAGTTGGAGTCTAAACAGACATTTAGACTAAGTGGAGTGGCGCCAAATTTCACAGACTTTGTCACAATACTGCAAATACGAGATAAAATGAGCCATTAAAATAAATCTCAGGTAGGGTTGCCACACGTCTAAGAATAACCGAGCATATTTATAAAAGGGGATCCCATTTGTAAGGCTAAAAATAAAGGCTCTGACTGGCCCAGTAACCACTGGGCCATTTTTGTGTAATGTTTACAATATTTTAAGGACATGACCCGTTCTTGGAGGTAGTTAAGCTTATCTATTTGTGGGAATACTACACCTGTCTTCCATAATAGTGACTACAATAATTGCAGCTCAGTTTCATTAAATAAGGTTACCAAATGAGTTCAGTTATGCTCTGAATATTCTCTGTAGCTTTAGCTTCTCGGAAGTTTATACCAATACAAGCAGTGCTGGAATTCTCATCGGGAAAAATGACGAACTTCCATAGTTGAGCTTTGTTGAGTCCACCATCTCAACATCGCCGCGCGCCAGCTGCAGTGAAAGAGGGGTGCGGGGACAGCGGCTCGCCAGCTGGCCGACGGCCGAGCGCGGGCCCCCGCGCCACATCAGTCAGCTGTTGCACGCCTCGACGCACGGCTGCGCTTACACTTCTTAACGTATTCTAATATCTTGTCTGCATTTAAACCGATCATTTTAACCGTTGTAATTTCATCTCATGTTATTCTCATTATATATGTTACCGGCTAGACCCAATTTCAGGCCAAACAGACTTATCCTACGCGTGATATGTCGCAGCCAACTAGCTTAATTAGCCATTTCGTTAACAGCCTTTGGAAGTAACGCTCGCCGGCCGCTGCCGGGGCGCCGCTCGCTTCGCTCGCTCGGCTCGCGCGCTTTTGGTCACAGTTCTAACCTAACCTAACCTAACCCATTTAATCGGCGTGCCCCGGCTTAATAAACCAGTTTGGCCTACGACAAACTAGTTTGGCCTGAAATCGGGTTTGGCCGGTAACATATACATGTTATACAGTCCACTCAACCTTTCATTTTGTTCCACCACGACCTATCGTCGCGATCAAGCTTTCATCCCCTATTTAATCCGTTTACGGGTTGAATTTTCTCAAGTCTCTCGTTTAGTGCTCACCTTCGTTATGAAAATGCAAATTTGCAGGCTTCGAGACACAGTTGGCTGATACGCAAGCTGTGCGTTATCTGTCGGTGAATGAATTTAAGATGTTTAGTAAGTATATTCGACATGGGTATAGATTATCATCCCTCTGCCTACTTTAGTTTTCTTTCTTGATTGGGCTCTGTGTGTTGGCGCTCTAGTTTAAAATAAATTATAGTAAATGGACACACAACGTTGAGGTTTCTGTCGATTTGAATCCGGAATAAAACTCGTTTTCAAAGTGTACATACAAAAATGGCCACAAAATTGTCGGGGACAAATATATCCCAACTGTCCGATCTTTACTGAGATACCTGGTCTGCCAACCCTAATCCGGCGATAGATGGGCAGCAATAAATTTACGTAATTAGCTCTCCAGAGGTTGGTGACGTGTGACTCGTTGCAAATGCGCTAAAAAATCCCGAAACTGAAAGACTCATGTATTATCTCTTTGTGTGAGATAGTCGGGACGTATCCCCTGGGGGTGGGCACTGTTCTGTGGCATTTTCATATTTGCCTTGGAAACGATATAAGGAACTACAGTCACCGGGCGCTATTGTATAGTCGACTTCGTAATTCCTTTATAATAGACCTTAGACCTAGACCTTATTGTTTTTTGACGTGAAAGTGACAGCCAACCTCAGGATGATAAAGGAATTACGAAGTTTGTCTATGTTACAGGAGGATAATTTAAACCTTACAGTCTGTTCACTCTTATTTTACCACTGATTTTGCGTCACTGTTTAAATCAAAGTGATTTTTGGTATCTTTACAATAAGGCTGCTTTTGGGTTGGTGCTATCACTGCTTCCTGAGGCAAAATAACTATGAGCGGACTATAGTGAACTTTATTATTAGTAGGAATAGAAGTAAAAATTATACAGTACTGATGAAGAGGACGATATAAATGTACTTTGCCACACAATAGATTTTTGTATTTCCAAAGATATGATGTCATTTGATTTTAAAATCAACATAAATCACGACAGGTGTTCTAAAATACGGTATCTATCTGACTTGTTTTTCAAAGCTGCTATTTTGCTTGGATGTTTGTTCAAATATAACTAATTCACAGCGTATGGAGCTCTTTCCACGTGTACGTAAAGTAACGGAAATTAACACATTAACGTTGATATTTGTTTGACTATTCAAACGTATTCATACGAACTTCCATTACGTGAAATTAAATTTTTAAAAACTTCAATTCTGCTGAATTCTCAGTGTTCGTCTCTCTGTCAATGACGATGACATACAGTTGAGTTCATTAATATAATAGCACTGTCAAGGATTCAAAATATTGTGAGCGTTGGATAACTCAATAAATTGTATAGAACCCATAGATCAAAAATATGTCCTCATGTGAACGGTTCAATAATATATGCTGTGCATTAGGCAATAATATGAAAAAATATGAAAAAAACAGTCACATATTAAAAAATCTAAATTTTGACCACATTAACGATGCTTAAAGTTGTAATTATATTAGGAACTTTTTTGACGTTCATATACTTTTGAAGCCTGAAAGGGCTAATATACTCGTATTAATGAACTCGATTGTAAAAAACAATCTTTACTTTTACGATGCTGTGAAAAAAAACAAACTTCTGTGTCTTGCAACTATCACTTTTAATCACAACATCCTTTCCATTTAATATAATCTCAGATACTCTTACGCAAATCACAGTTGATTCTTGAGCTTTTTTGTATTGAACATAAACTTCCCATGTGCCGATAAAAGCGTCTGTCAAAGCTACGCCGTAGCGTCGTAGCTCGTAGCACGTAGCTCCTAAATTGTTTATTTGAATCTCGAGCACATCCAGAAAGCGATATTGTTTGTTTGTTTTATCTAGGTGACTATTTTCTGTTTTTTTATACAGTTAATCTGTTTTTTATAGTATTTCGATCAAGAAGCTACTGCTGATTAAAAAAACGTTTAAGATTTCGATGGGTGAACATATTTTTTTTTAATGAATTTAGTTACATGTTATTTGGCTTTAATGTTTGTTCACCCAGTTTTTAACAGGTTTTTTTTCGCTTTATATGATAGTCAACCAGTCTCATTTTCTTTAAATATTTATTATCTTTAAAGTAAAACACTAAGGATTGACATTTCGATATTCTGATTTATTTTGTCAGATTAGTAAATATGGCAGTTTGGCATATTTTATATACAAGAGCTCTCAAACCGGAATATTTATCTTTCAGATCACTATTGTAAAATCAGCCCTAAGAAGAACAGCGTATGAAATCACACTAAAATAAAACACTCTTTTAAAGTTAAATGTTAGTGCATTTTCATTCCCTCCACTAGATTGAGATAGGTCCCTTCTGTGAGTGACAGTTAGACAGGCTTGTTGAATTCTAATCTTTCCCAGACAGTGCCCGCCGGACACAGACCAGACTGCGCAATATTGGCCGGACGGCTGCAATAAAGCATCGTATTGAAGGATATAAAGATTTGTATTGGAGAGAGCTTGGCAAAGGGCGCCCGTAAAATTGGCTGCGATGTTAAGTGATATAAAATATTGTATTAAAGAAGGTAAATGTGGTGTTGGGAATAATTGGCTTTTGGATGTATTGACTATCCAGTTTTTTCAAATCTTATTATTCGAAAAAAAAAATTCACGAGAATCAGAAGCCTTAAAATCTATCAAACCAGTTTTACCTAAGGGGGATCCTGACGTATTGCCAAAATTATTTTTTACAAAATGTCATTATCCAAACAAATTTTAGCAACCTTTAAATCATTCCAAACTATATTTGGATTGATTTTAGTACGCACATTTTCATTTGGTAAAATTTTTATTCGGCTGTTATGAAAAAATAAATGTCTTTTTGGGCATTAGGTTAGTTTTGTAATCACACCACGCACGAGCCGATTGAGCGAAGCGAGCGTTTCACGGTAGTGAGCGGCCGGCGAGTGCCAGAAACCTATTTTTGAATGTAAAACCAGAAACGACTACCAGAATCTTAATATTAATATTATTTTTACCTGACGATATTATTTGGCTTATTTTATTTTGCGTAAAATATGGAAAACCAACTGAAATATTTGACTACATTAAAATTGCTAAAAGTAGATACTAGTTGGTAAGCAAGTTATTATTTAAACGTTCACTTGCCAAACATTAGGTTTGCGTTACAATTATTTGTGAAGAGTTTATTAGCTAAGTAATAATTTGGCAAATAAAATTATGCGGAAAAAGTGTTTTTTTTTTTTTACATGAAGTTAGTGTCACCCTACCAAAGGATATTGTATTTCCCAGTAACTGTGTAGTGGAGGTCAGCATAGGCAGTCGCTCCAGATAAAATACTGGTATTCAGCTGAACCCAGTTAGACTGGAAGCTCATCCCAACATAATTGAGAAAAGGCTAAGCAGATTGATATTTTTTTAAAGTGATATCAAGAGAGATATCACAACCTTTTTATACATTGTGTAGTGTAATACTACTTTTTAGTTATGTTTTTAAAGCGTGTTTTTTTTTGTTTTTTAGACTATTAAACATTTTTTTTTGTTAAAATTATTGAATTGTCATCGGTCCTTGATAAGTGTGCAAAGTTGCAAATCAATCCGACGTTTTGAAGGGGGTGAAAATTACGTTCAAAGATTCAGTTACATAGATACATACACACCAAGCTAATAAAAACGTGTTAACAACTCCCTTTTACAATACATTGCCCACAAAGCATAGTGTCACATAAAACACACACACCAATGTAAACAGAGGACAAGTAACAAATTACAATCGTCATAGAACTGCTATCTTCCACTGAATGTTTAATAAAAATAAATAAATCCTTCTCTCACAAAGGGAGAAACTTTTTTATTGTAACATACAAACTGTAATACGCAGAGAGAAGTAATTTTAGGAGAAAAGAATAATTTATTTTGTCGCTGGAGACGAATCTGTGAGGGCGGTGTGTGGTGCAAGTTACGAGAGCGAACGGGGCTATTAGGACTTAAATTAGTCTAATAAAAAGTTTTAAGAATTCAGTATATAATTTCATAAGGACATATATATTACGTAAAGAAGCTGACGGCTTTGAATGGCGATCCGTGACAGAAGATGAGTTGACTCAACATACTATCGGCGCCACGAATTTTATAAGCACTGCCGTCTCTAGACGCTGCTGGCACCGCGACTTCGTGCCATGTGGTGTGAGCACATCGTAAGTACCCACTTACCCTGCCCCCGCACCCGCTTGTCACTCAGAACATCTCTTAAAAGATAAACGCTGAGAACGCCGCGACCGCTCGGCAATATATCTACACACTTACTTCTTTCGGCCAGCGTCGATTTCCTACCGAACAAAAGCACGTTACTCTAAACTAAACACGTATTTCCTCGTTTGTTAACTGGCTTCAAAAAGGTTGCTTGTGTATTTTTGTTGGAAGTTCCAGTGAAAGTATCTGAGGGTGTTAGCCTGAATGTAAGTGAAACTGTACAGACTGTTGGATGACGTCTCATGAGACTGTTGCAAATATGCTCGAGGAAGACAATTTTAATTATAACAGACTTGAAGTACTTCTTGTAAGAGGCTCGGAAAACGTTTGTTTTCGTCAACTAAGTTTTATAAAAACCGACTTACAACTAATAGGTACTACGTTTTCATAATAATAAAGTTTTGGAACCAATAATAATATTAACATTTCTAATTCAGAAACTCATAACACCAGAAGGAGAGTGAATTAACACTGCCTTTCCATTCGTTAACGAATGCGTTTAGTGATTTATCTTTTGTTTTGGTTTTGAAACAAACATATCTTCCTGTCTCTTTTACAGTTGGAACTATAAATGAATAGAATAACATCGGGATTTATGTTACCAACTTGGGACTTCAAAAATTATGAAAATCCATGTATGCCAATACCCAAATAAAACTTAAATTTTAGGAGAGTGTTCACAAATTCACAAATATTCAATAACTTTGCCGGCGGAACTTGAGAAAATCTATTTTTTTAGTGCTTATACGTGACTGGAATAGGTAAGTTCGTGGAGTCGTTTATTGAATTGTTCGGCCTTTCAGTGGCACGATACACGTGCTGTTCTGATTTCTGACTACTGTTGGGGTTGTTATATTTTCTTTTATATTTTTAGTAACAGCTTTGACTTGGAGTTAAAATAGTTGAAACACTCGATCTTTCCCTATTTGTTTTAGTTATGTAGTCTTCGAAATAAATAAGTCTCATACCTATTTGACGCGACCATTATTTTGGTGTCGGGCAAAAAACCGTCAAAACGAATTTAAAAGAATTGGTTTAGTATTTAGTTTCACTAACATATACATATAAAAAAACTACGTTAGTTAAATCTCTAGATAGGTACGAATTCCTCACTAAGTCATTCCCAAGGACTGCCACGTAGAACTTCTGTCAAAATAACACATTCCAACCCCATGTACCTTCTGCCAGGGGTGCGGGTTGTTCGAAAGAGATACTGTGGCCCGTGGCACACAGGCAACTGAAGAAACACGAGTGGGTTTTAGTCTGTAAAAGGCTGACACGCCCTCCCGCTCCGCCTAGAGCGGAGTAGAAGTTATTTGATGATTTCCCAACCTTGAAAAAAAACCATGAACATTCAGGGACATAATGCTTGGCGACGAATATAGGGTCATGAACCACCAACATATATGCAGGACTATATTGTGCTTATTTGCAGGAATAATGCGTCTCCTCGCAGGACTTAATGAGCGTTTTAGTTGGATATCCTTCTATATTGCTTTAATTTGTATGATTTATTTAATCAACATAAGAGCAGTGGTTACGGTCCCGATAAGGTAAGAAATGACTGTGAAATATTTTCAGTACTTATACTGTTTGTAAATTGAGTTTCGCAAGTCATAAAAATGGAATGATATTGGCTTTATTGTTGGGATTCATTTCTTGCAGAACAAATTGCTTTTTTAAAACACTGTAGGATTTTCTACTCTCGGCACTAAGCAAAAAATCAGTTGAAATATATGTAGTGTGCATAAATATCACCACGAGAACAACACGCCCTGCAAATAGTTTAAACAACCCAAACGATGTTACTTATTCATAATTATTCTTACTAATTTGTAATATTACACTTGCTAACTTTTTCTTCACAAATCTCAAGCCTTTCCTGAAGGGTTAAGTTAAGGTTGCTATTCCCCAGTCGTGTAACGTGACGAACCCAGTCTAAATAAGGACTCACAGGCGTTAATCCATTCGACGATAAAAACGTTTTGGGTATTTGGAAACTTAAGGACATCACACCAACAATTCTACCATCGTAAATGAACGGTCCGCCGAAGTCACCGTGTAATGGCTGATGCATTTTGTCTGAACACTTTGGGGCAACACATAACACGTATTTGGACCACATCGTCAGTTCCATACCACAGTTGATGACGATGCCTTCACCGATCTGCAGCGGTTTGAACTGCTCTCCCACACGCTTGTTCTTCCCGAGTCCACCAGCTTTCCTCCTGAGACCTCCTACGTACTTTGAAGCAAGTCCAAAGTTCCTTGCGGCGCCTCCAATGTACTTCACAGTCAGTCCATACATCTTCGTATGGTCTATAGTCGATAACCTTCCATAGGTCGGTAAGATAACTTTCCCAACTTTTAACAGGCTTATGTCGTTATCGCCAAAGAAGAATCCGCGCTCAGTAAATTTTGTATTGAGAAAATCTGGATGTATGTAAATCTTTAATACTGAAGAAAATAATTGCGATACTAATGGTGACACAGTAAAGTTTCCGTACCAGACGTAGAATTTCCTGTCGAGTAAGTCGTAGAAACAGTGTGAAGCTGAGAGGACCCAAGTTGGATGTATAAGTGATCCAGTGCACTGCCGAGTCACCACCAGCTCTTCAATGAATGCCAGCGTCACAATGAAGGGATAGTCTCCAGCCGCCACGTCGTGGCTGTGCCACATTTCTTCATTCAACTTTATATTTGTGTTTATTTCATTTCTGATCACTTCATTATTGATAGTAGTGCTTCCAGTGGCGATGTAAGTTAAAAAGCAAAATGTTGACAGAGGTTGAAACATGATTGTTGCAGCAATTGATGAAATAATAAAACTATCAATACAAAACCGTATTGCAATTGGCACCAATGTGAATTATAAGAGTTTCACATTTATGTTTTATTATTTTCGTTTTATGACTCTATTTTGTACCCACTTGCGATTTTGTATAACGTAAAATGAAATAAATTTTACTACTTCCAATATCGCGTTTGAACAATATTCTTATGTTCTTGTTTACAACGATAAGTATTTGGTTTTCACTTTATATGAAACCGTGCTCGGTCGTCCTTTCTAGATCCTGAAATACTTTTATGAAGTAAGCAAATATTTTGTGATGCTATAAGTCAAAGGTAAGTGCTTATATTACTTAATTTCTAATCATTGATCTATCTAAGGCAAAACATAGGGGTGAAACACACATTCTATGCATTTTATACATGGAATTCATTTTCTAGTCGGGTTCAGTCAGATCTACTTATAGAAGTGTCTTCGGATACAAGGGATCAGCACCCTAATTGCGTAACACACGATCAATCATAATCTGTTTCTATTTGACAGTTCAACAATATTCATTGCGTTATTTAAGTTGTTGAGCAGACACATTTTTTGAACATATTATTCAAATAATTTTTATTCCAATCTTAGTTGTGAACATAGCTCATTTTTTTAATAGTGTCTGTCTATTGAAAGCTGAGAGTGAAAAAGAGCGGCAAATTTAAAAAAAATAGGTCGTGTATCCCCAGATCAACTAGGATAAAACGTATTTGATACTTGAATATTTTTAAAAGTACAGAATATTTATTTTTGTTTATTACAGAATAATACAAAATCATAATGCAAAAAAATGGTGTAGATAAGCGTTTATGATCTTTTTAACCGACTTCAAAAAGAAGAAGGTTATCAATTCGACATGTTTATAATAATATATATATATTTTTATGTATGTTCAGGCATAACTCCGTCTTATATAGATAGATTTGAAAACATCTTTTTTTGTTCGAAAGGGGTTTATTTCGAAATGGTCCCATTAAAATTTCATAGAGATCTGATGATGAGTTTCGGAGACAGATAACGGAACTCTTCAAGAAATGACGGCAAATCAAACGCAATTACTGCTATCGCATAAATATGCATTGGTTTGACCCCAAAGATGATGAAATTTCGAATTGGTGTGGGGTAGGTACTATAAATAAAAAGTGCAAAATAAAAACTTTTTATAGTTGTTACAAGTCGCATAGAAATTAATATTACACAATAATATTATGTAGGTGTCATATTTTGTTAATATTTATTTATTTATATTTACATATTTTTGTTCATATTTTGCTATCTAAATTGGAAACAGTAGGCTTGTGTGGGCGTTTTTTTCCTGGAGTGTGCCATACTTCATTATTTAATGAACCTTCTTTTTTCACACGCCACAGAGTGCTCATACTAACACCTGAAACCAAAGAAGATACAATAATGGAAACCTTTCTTGTCTGTCTGCACATCATAACTTAACTTGTGCAACTAGATCAACAAACCATCATCCAAAAGATGACTTACACTGTGCCTTTGCCCAAAATGTATAACATACAACATTCATACTATCAGAAATTGGTAATAAGATACACTTTAAGAATACTAACCAGTCATAGAAGAGATTTTTTGAAGGTATTGTGTTTCAGATTTTAATAAATCAGTTTCTTGCAAGGTTTTCAATTTATCAATTGAAGTACGGATTGCGTAAAGCTTCTTCGGATCATGAATGCATTCGTCTGCAAAAGACACATGATGAATTTTACAAACATTTTATTGATGCCACGCGATTTCTCATCGCTTTATTTAATTATGATTACACATTTAAAACTGTTATATTGGTAGACCAGGTCTAATAAATATAAATCCTATTTACATAGTATCAAAACCAATTCAATAGCTTACTAGTAATTTCCAAAATTATTGTAAACAATTGTACTTTTTCTTGAAAAGCCGCCTCGCGATCGCTTTTCATTCGGTTATAATTAATAGGTCTTTACCTATGAAATTGCCGTTTTGTATGAAAAAATTTAAACGAATTTTTTTCATGTATTTTTTATTTGTATTAATCGAAGTAATCACCCATGCAATCAATGCATCTTTGCCATCGCAGAGGCAGTTTATTGATGCCCTTCTTAAAGAAATCAGCTGGACGGGAGGCAACAAATTCTTCAAAGGCATTTTGTACTGCCTCTCGGGTATTGAATTTTTTTCCCGCCAAGAAGTCATCCAAATTCTGGAAAAAGTAGTAGTCTGTAGGCGCAAGGTCTGGTGAGTAGAGCGGATGACGGAGAGCTTCCAACCCCAGTTCTTGCAACTTGGAGACCGTCTGCTGTGCAGTATGAGGTCGCGCGTTGTCGTGCAGGAGCAGCGGAGACGAGCGATTGACCAATGCTGGTTGGAGATGTGCCAGCTTCTCCATCATTGTGTTCAGTTCTTCACAGTACACATCTGCAGTAATGCTCACCCCGTTTGGTAAGAAGCTGTGATGAATCACACCGGCGCTAGACCACCAAACAGTGACCATCACTTTTCTAGGGGTAAGTTTTCGTTTAGGGCATTGTTTAGGTGCTGAACCAGGATCCAACCAACTTGCTGAGCGCTTGCGGTTATCAAACAGAATCCATTTTTCATCGCAGGTAACAATGCGGTTCAAAATTCCTTCATTTGTGTGTCTGTTGAGCAGTGCAAGGCACGTCTCGACGCGTACTTCGCGCTGACGATCATTGAGTTCGTGGGGCACCCATTTGTCAAGCTTTTTTACCTTGCCAATTTGACGCAAATGGACCAATATTGTTTTGACGCTAACGTCGAAAGCTGCTGCTAATTCAGCCGTAGATTGTGTATCATCAGCTTCCACAATCGCCTTTAATTCGTCATTGTCGACCAAAGTCTTCGGACGACCGCGAGGTTCATTTTTCAGGTCGAAATTTCCAGAACGGAAGCGAGCAAACCAATAACAGGTGGTGCGTTGGTTTGTAGTGTTAGCTCCGTAAACGTCGTTGATGTTGCGTGCCGCTTGTGCCGCGTTGCTGCCACGACGGTACTCATATTCCATAATTACTCGAATTTTTAACGTATCCATGATGACGAAAAAGATTGAAATGCGATGAAAATGTAACACTAATCAATAAACAAATGACTACTTTTGGAAAAAAAAATCCATGTTTTTAAAATAAAATTAATTTGAAATTAGAATTCTTACCCAAACAAAAATTATTTTGATTTGAAATGGCCAGTACTGCAAAACGGCAATTTCATAGGTAAAGACCTAATATTTATCATAGTATATATCAACTTTCTTGCACTGCTTCTTAAATTTTTAGGGATTGTTTTACTTGTAATACGGCACAATATACACAAATTAATTTCGTAAGAGGTTATATGAACAACAACAGTGACATTTGCAGCAGTGTTGTCAATTTCTGAAAACATGAAAAAATCACTGTCAGCTTTTATTAGACAGACTCTAACTTCTATGTAATCTAACTAACGATATCTTGTGTATTATTTTAATTACTCTGCTAGCGATGTGCACTTCTGTAAGTGACTAATTCACAATTCCTAAATCAGTTTGTGATTCCTGTTTGTGTTTGTCGTAGTGAATAAGTCGTTGAAGTGCCTTCTCAATAAATAAATAAATATGAAGCAATGGATTAACAATCTGTTTCAAAATGATTGAGGTTATGATTGATCGTTTTGGGGTGCTGGTTAGAGACCACATATTTACGAAACGACAGGAACTTCACTAAAGCAGCCACTAGATGAAACTAACTTTTTAGCTTTGTTTTCTAAGTTTGGTTTTATTTTATTTTTCTTGTTGTTGTGGTGGTTGTGTTTAGTAATGTAATAACCATCTTGTTTGTTATTATTTTCAGAAACATGTTCTTTGTAGCACTAGTTTCCCGCTATGAGACTCGAGATACCAGGCAAATATGAATTTACAACAAGTTTCCTATCTATTTATGTATTTTAACACTAGCTGACCCGGGGAACTTCGTGCCGCCTCAGAAGCAATTAATATTTTGTTAAGCTTTCAGCAAAACATTTTGAGTCATTGCGCATGATCTCCAACCGAGTTAAGACCACCTAACCAAACTACCGTAGTATTCCATCTACACAAACAATGTGCTAAGTATCTGCATGTACTTCGCGTTCTTCGGCGTGATCTTTCGCAACGGGCTAAATGAGTCGAGGGTCGATAAAGGAAGTTCGCAGTGCTAAAATAAATGATAAAATTTTGCAAATTCCTTTAACGACCAGCGCGCAGTTTGACGTTTTGATTTACGCGAAAAAAATATCGCTCCTCGTATTTTTCTCTTGGAAACTTTTCTTCGAATGTGATTTGATTCAAGTTATCGAAATGACAAGGATAGTGTTGAGTTTTGGAATAAGAAACTCGTTCTTAAATAAAATACTATGATTTCCTATCATGAGTGTTATTAACTTATAAGTCACCGGATAAGCACACCAGAACGAGTAAAAAAATATAAATAATTTGGGAGTCTTACGACGAGCCGTGAGTATCTTTTCAATAAGTAGATAGTTCAATCTGCAATCTGCCGAGTCATTTCCCAACTATATTGGGGTCGGTTTCGAGTTCAAAACCAGATGCAGCTGAATATCAGTATTTGACATGGAGTGACTGCTTATCAGACCTCCACAACCAGTTACTGAAAGACTGGTTGTCAGACTTTCGGGCTTCTGTTGGTAACGACTTTCAATGATCTACAAACGACAGCCGGGACCAACGACTTAATGTACTTTCCAAAGCACGGAGGGGTCTAAGTATGTAAAATTGGTCACCCATCGACGGACCACCCGCGGCAAGTGTAGCTTAACCTGATCTACGAACACGTGCGGCTATTATAACTTAGCTTAGGTTTACTTGTGGCTTGATGAAAAAAATATGACGAATGATGTCGTGCCAATAGATAATACTGACGTAGTTTTCAACAATGAAACATATTCTCTAGTAAATAAAACTTTACGTCTTCTCAGCAGCAGGATCCTTCAGGGAGCCAGGGATTTGCCGGATGTTTTATCTGATGTCCATTCTTTCGCAAACGGTTCAGCAGAAATGGTTTTTATGTCCGTACTTGTCCTCGAACTACTTTATTTTTATTTTCAGTGCCGTTTTGAAACTGTGGGCTGAAAGCGAATGGCCAATGAATTGTTATTTGGTATTTTGGTTGGTTTCTTTTACTTTTATAAACCTTTTATTCCTATTTCGGAGAGTTCATGGAATTGCTGTTTGTGAGCAAGTTTTTGCAAATATGGGTCAAATAATGATTGTAACATTTCGAGCTTATAGACTGTTTCCGTGTGTTATTGCGATCTCGTTAATAAGATTATATTCACTGGACTGTTTCTTGTAAAAAAATACCACACAGAATGTCTAGATGTTTCAACACGAAGTTTTTACCAAACTCGATAATGTGATCCAAGCCACATTATTGTGCTCAGTCAGAAAGCAAATTATATTAATTTCGTTCCACTATTGGCTTAAGTCCCATTAAAATGATAAAATAACATCCTGAAGCCACAGGGGTCCCACTTTGATAAGGGTGTCTAAATCAATTTCTGAATTAATTTCACGTTATAACTCGCTCGATGTTGTTTTAATTGGTTGCTGGATATAAATGGGAATTAACCTTTTTGAGCATTTTATGTGTTTTAATTTTATGAAATTAACTTATTACGATCAAAGGGTTATTATTCCTGTTGGTGAAATTATTCATGGCTGAGACGGCAGTCAGCAAGTAAGTGCATAACACACTTGCAATGGCAATATCTTTCATTTTACTATTTCAATAACATTCATTGCTTTATTTACGTTTGTTTTCATCTGCCTCGCCTTTTTCCAACTATGTTTGCAGCTTCTAAGTCAACTGGGCTTGGTAAGACTGATTGTCAGACTTTCGAACATCTGATGACCCGTAACGACTGTCATAGATCCACGAATTGTGTTTTGCGAGGCACGTATGTAACTTCACCTGATCGATTGACCTTTGTGGCTGTCATTACTTACCACATGCCCCTCAGCGTTATTTACGCTGGTAGGCGAATTTTTTTAAATCTTACAAGGAATGGATTAGCAATATCCTATAAAACCTTCCGGATTGTGATTGAAATTCTATAACGCAATTAGGGTGCAGGCCAGTTTCTTAATCAATTTTACGACTGTCTTATAGGGTTTCATTCATTCATTCATTCTCCGGCCCTTCTTTCAATTTATTTGGGGTCGGCGCAACATCTCCATTTCTTCCACGTCGTCGTCATCGTCGTCGTCATCTCCACAGTCACACCCTTTGTAACCATATCATCATTCACGCAGTCTATCCATCGTTTCTGTGTATTCCCCCTTCTCTTATAACCATCGACATTCATACTCAAAACTTTCCTCACGACATTTTCCTGATTCCTCCGTATCACATGCATATCATGACAATCACAACATATATTATATTATTCACTGATATATAATGATGATTATAGACCTAGGCTCGGATAAGGTTTTGTTCGCGTACCTAATTAAGTCACCTTGGAATCGATGTTTAAAAATTTAAATCATTACGTAATATTCAACCCCAGTTTAAGTATATGCGAAACCCGAAACGCGTGACGAGTATTAAATTTTATGTAAAGAATCTATGTACAAAATTTCGAAACTGTTTGATGAATAATCACAAAGTTATAAGCTTGTTATGTTACCTAGTTGTCTACAGAAACATGGTGACGACGCGGCACCCCGCACCGCCACCGCCCGCGCGTCCAGCGTCCTATTATGCTCATTGCTAATAATTAGGCAGTAGGTATCTAACCGTACGGCGATCCCAGGCTGATTCCCGGCCACCGTAGGCGCGGGCTTGCGGACGGCGAGTAATGGGTAGCTCGCTGTCCGGTAAGGACCAAGCCCGGGTCGACGGCGCATTGTGTTCCACGCGCGCCTCAAAGAGATGTCAGCACCAACTGGTGGGGTCCGCAAGGGCCGATGCCTGCCAGGAGTGCGGGTTGTTCGAAAGAGATACCGCGGCCCCTGGCATACAGGCAACTGAGGGAACACCCAAAAAAAAACCGTACGGCGATTGTATTATAATTAACTAGTGATAACATTTTCCATCACACTTGCAAAACTTTTTTGGGAAAAACACTTATTGGTAACATGGTGTAGAAATGATTTCCGAAGAAACTACATATGTTCAGGTTTCGAATATCCTAAAAATAATGTTGTATACAATATTTAAAAGGCATTTAATTTAAATCATACGTAATTGAAGGGTTGCTCAGAATGATAAAGTTTTATTTCCATAGCAGATAAGTATTTACAATAACCTGAAAGTGCGAGTGCCCATCTATGGCGAAAAAGAAGGTACAGTCGAGTGCGTTAATATATTGGCACTGTCAAGGATTTAAAATATTGTGAGTGATGGATAGCTCAATAAAATCTATAGAAGCGATATATCAAAAATGAGTCCTCATGTGAACGGTTCAATAATATATATATAGGCAATAATATGAAAAATTATGAGAAAAAACAGTCACATATTAATGAATCTAAATCTTGACCACAATTTAATTATGCTTATAGTTGTCACAATATTATGAACTTTTTGATGTTCCTATATTTTTGAAGCCTGAAAGAGCCAGTATATTAATGAACTCGACTGTACCTAGTGTTCAATTCTGGGATTCTGCAGAACTGTATGGATTACAGCCGTAACGTGTCAGCAGCATCTTACATCCGACTCCAATAATAACTTTTGGAGTATGGAGCGCAGCATTCTAGGAGTCAGAACTGACCGTGTCAGGAACACAGTGCTGCAGTCCAAAAGACAAATCGCCGACGTCACCCAAAAAGCATCCAAGCTTAAGTGAGACTGGGCCAGAATTTTTACCATCTTTTTTTAAAGAAAAGACAATAAGACTTACAATACCTTCTTTTTTAATACAGGGAATACGTCAACAATGGGGGAAAGAATTCTTCAGTAAATCCTATTCTTTCCGAATAGTCCTTGCTTTCTGATTGGCCTGGCTTGGACAATATGTAATCCAGATGTGCATTCCATTCATTTCGTTTCTATTTGTGTGCCGTTCTTAGGAATAGAAAATTAAATGTCTCATATTAAAGTCGTTGTATTTACGTGTATTCATTACACTAAAAATTGCTTGTTTTCTATAATTGAGTTTGACGCTTTCGGCCGCAGGAATCCGCTCTAGGAGAAAAACACAGAACTGGTCAATGTTATGGCGCTTGGGGGACAGACACCTAAGTCCAGCTGTGGACATCTTTCGGCTGAAATGATTATGAACCAAGCAGACGAGTTAGTGATCGAAGTACGAAAAGTAAAGTGCTAATTTGACTTTTTAGAGTAGTATCAAAACCTTCATAACACTCTAATACGAAAGAAGAATTACCTACATTAACACACAAATAACAGGAATTATCACGTTTTTAAACCAATATTACATCACTCAAATTCCCGAACTTCATACTCGTATACCGTGCATTCTTCGAGTAGTGGATTCCAATCTACGGCTGCTATAATCACCCTTATTACAACGGGAACAGGATACTATCTTTTACGGCAGAGACTAGGCTTCCGGCGTCGTTTCCCCTGATTGTGCCTTTTATACTGGCGTTTCCTGCGGTGAACGAAGGCAAATAGGCAAACTGACTGTGTGGTGAAAATTGTGTCTTTTTTTACCTTACTGCAGCAAATTAAAAAGGAGGATTTTGACTGGTACCTATGTGGGTATGTATGTATGTTCATCTGTTCGCTCATAACTTCTAAACTACATACTTATCAAAATTCGACAAATGACACAATGTTTGAAGCGTCATGATCGTTCGCTAGATATAGGCTATGTGACATTAAAATTAACATTGTGCCTTCTAGAGGACATAAACTCATGTACCAAAAATTTTTTTCTGTAATGATGCCGTGAGGGGTAGAAAATCCAATGGGTAGCACATTTAAAAAAATCTCGCTCTCAAAGGTTTAAAACAAGAAACAAAACAATTGTAGCGGCACTACAGAAAATACTTCGCAACAATATCTATAAATGCAAAAAGAGAAGTAGCGCCATCTACAACGCCACAGGCGAACTACGCAAAGACGCACGTCATTGAATTCCTAGATCGCGCAGTTAAAGTTTACCGCGCGATTGGCATAGGTACAACATCTCGACATCAACCGTCGGGCAGTTGCCCACCAGACACAACACCCGTCTGGTCGGAGAATCCTCCCTTTTCCATAGAGTATGAGCGAACTTTACACCCTGTTCCTCATACGTCTATACAATAATTTCTAAGGGTGTGTCCAGACCTGGCGAATGCGCCGCTCGCGAGCTGCTTGCAAACTGCGCGCGTGTTGCTCGCGTGCGGTTACAGCCTACAGACGGCGCAGGGGCTGCGTACGAATATGAAATGCACGCGCGTAGTCCGCAAGCGGCTCGCGAGCGGCGCATTTGCCAGGTCTGGACACACCCTAACAGAAGTAGCGATCATTAGCTTTTGAGCTAAGTTAGCACAATACAGGGTATATTTTTAACCAGTGCGCAAACTGTAACCATGAATTCAGCATATCATTCTAGACCTTAACTAGCCTAGAAAATTTTCGTCGGTTATACAAAATAAAAATCAGCTGTTTCATAGAAAAGTGCAATACTTACGCGGTCAAAATACAAGAAAAGAAGATAAGAACTCCAAGAAATAATGAATGATGTTTGGAAGACAAACGATAAACGCTATTATTCCTGTAAGTAGGTTTGTACAAACACTTTTCACGTCAATCATATTTGAAAAATAGGTGAGGTCGGCGTTTCCTATCTGACTACTCAGAGACTCTTCTCAAAGTAGTCAGATAGGAAATACTAACCTCGGCTGAAACAAACTCGGAGGTCACAGTCTATTTTTAAGTCCAAACATGATTAGACCAAGACTATTTCACCAACCTGCATAGATTGGTGTCTGAAAACGCCTTTTGAACACGGTAACACGAACAAAGTACAAGAACTCAATGTAAGCGATCACAGGAGTGTATTCCCAACAGAGGGTCTCTACCTACAAAACTAAAGTTAATAACAAAGCACTTACTAGTTTCAAAACTATGATTTATCGGTACCCCGAACATGTGACTGTACTCGGCTCCCGGTACTTTTGCACAAGTTTAATTTTGCGCTATCCTGTTTTGATCATTTAAGTTTCGTATTTTTTTAAACTAAATAATTATATTCATGGCTTCATTCGTTTTAGAAGTGTTCATGCCCATACGGTAATATTGGCATTATCCCGGTGACTGCGGGCTTCTGCAGTCGAGGACTGTTTTTTGCAGTAGTTTGATGCTTATTAATTAGGTTAAGTGCAGAAAATTGGTACATACTGTCTAAAAGAACATGACCACTGATATTTACAGTAATTTAATCCCAAAGTTCTTAGTCGAATTAAAAAACGACCCAATTTTTATTAACACGGTTTTATTAGCTTCACCTTTATGTTTGTAACCGACTCCTTTGGCCTTGATTTTGACCCACGTCAGATTTCATTTAAACTTTGTAGACTTATCGACGACCGATGACAATTCAAGAAAAATCACGCTTTTGTAGTTAGCAGAACTAAAAAAATTGAAAATCAATACCTAATAGATAAAAAAACAACTTAAAAATCACGCTTTAAAAACCAAACTAAAAAGCAGAAAATAATTTCAAAAAAGCGTGGGGTGCTTATTATAATCAATTAATATCAAGCACCCCACACTTTTTTGAAATTATTTTCTGCTTTTTTAGTTTGGTTTTTAAAGCGTGTTTTTTAGTTTTTTTTTTAAATCTATTATTTATTGTAACAAATCATTAAAGTAACGAATACCATTTTGATCATTGAGGATTTCGCGACACGAACTGACTTATTTCTGTGGGGTTATTTATACAGAATTGAGACAAATTGCTTAATACAAACCTTGCATTAACAATTTGTCTGCCCACAAGATACTCTTCTTAAGAAAAAATCCGTAGTTGTCGTGAAGGACCACTTGCAATCACGGCTCTCTGACACTGATCGTACAGATTGGTCCAGTCTGATGGGGGAGCAAGCCGATCACGTTCATCGATCGACTATCGAAGCTGTGATGCAATCAATAGGTGTATTGTCTAGACGTCGTCAGTCAACTGCGGTCTAGTTGATTTAGGACAGCTAAAGCTATATATAAGATTTAGGACAGCTAAAAATGTTATATTAAAATTATACTTTAAAAGCCGTCATTTCATTGCTACTTCCAAAAATACGACGGAGATCAAACCACTTGAAGCGTCAATCGCTTTCCGGAGTCCGTGTCCTCAATTTCAGCGAATTTAGTAAGGATCCGCATAATATTTATTGACATAGCAAAGGGAAAGAGAATGAAAACAATCGGAATTTAATAAATAACGCCAGGGCCCCATTGTATTTACATTTGCGAACCGGAGTTTAGAATCAACGTTTTGGTAAAGGATTTCAAATTGGATATTGTATTAGATTTTGTGTTGCGGGATTAACATTGATTGAGCATAACAAACATGCCTGTCATGCTAATTCTTCGTTTGTTCACATTATTGGTTGGACAAAACACAGTATATTGTTTACTGTTAAAACATCCTTAAAGCAGCAACAACTGGTTACCAATACCGATACCCGTTTCGTATTCCTACAACGATTTGCAAGAGGATTGTCATAATCTTTACATACCAAGACCCCATGGCTCGGAAAGAATGTTAGGCCATTAGTCTCGGCTGTCATTCGTGGATCTTTGACAGTCTTTACGGGTCGTCAGAAGTCTGAAAGTCTGACAACGACAGGTTGTCAAATTCATCAAATCAAATTGACGAAATTGTAAAAATGTCGATATTAATAATGTGTGTGAATGCCGATATATGCGATAGCCAGCCATAAAATGCAGTGGTGGCCCAGTGGTAACGGCCCCGACATACGACTTGTAGGTCGTCAGTTTATACCCAGCCAGGCGCCTTACTTTGTGGAAATTATTTCATCACCACTGCTCTCAAAACGGTGAGGGAAAACATTATGTGGAAACCGGCACCTCCTAGAACCAAAGATATGTTACATCTACCAATCCATTCTAGGTCCACGTGGTAGTTAATAGCCCACTCAAGCTGCAGATGGCCTATGCCCCAGAGGTGGGAACATTAATGACTGATTATGCGACATACAATCTATATAGTAGATAGGTACCTACTGCAGTTACTATTGATCCTTATTGTTTTATCATGAAGAATTGCCTAAAGTCCAGAAAGCATAGAAATATTTATCAGTATCTTGATAACGCAAACACCGATGCAATGTATAGAAACGTACGAGTACGTACAGCACAAGCAAGAGCAAATATTTCTAACAATGAAGTCGTTTAGCTCAGTAATTAGCCATTAAGTTACCCCTACCAAGCGTTTGATTTGGTTCTGTTTCGAGAACAAATCCTTGACTGTCCCAGACATTAATTGGCTCGTAATTTCTGTAAAAGAGTTTTTAAACCTATGTTACGTGCCGTGTCCAGAAGTACAGCTTTCTGGATCAAACCCTTCATCCAGCTTCCACATTAATATATATAGTAAAATTCAGTGTTATTTATAGAGTATGTCTTTGTCTGTTGTAAAAATTATTTATTATCTTATTTGTTGCGTTAAGATGTTTTTTTACAGGGACACCGATTATCCGTGTCTACTTGAACGCATTTACTTAGTTTGCACTAACTAAGACGACAATTTCTCGATTGTAACAACTACTGAATCTCAATTTCATTCCTTATAAGAACGAGAATTGCCCTTCAAATCTCACTCACTTGCAGTCACTCCTGTAGTAAGGCCTTGAATTACCATACGTAGTAGCTACGGGTCGTTAAGGCACATATGAAATTAATTTTTGAACTCCCCGTTTACTACAGTGTCTTTGCGATTTATGAAAGTTATAACTCTGTATTAGCTCAAACCATATTTGTTCGCCATTTGTTTCCGCTACAACTGAATTGCGTGTTTGTTGTTGTTTTTAACTCTGGCTGCTGAGAAAGGGGGAACGTTATGTATTGTGTCTGTGTCATTATTGCTGAGCAGTTCGAAAAGAAAAAATAAGCCAGGCTGGTTTGTATTGTCTACTAGTTTGTGTTATGAGTATTGAGTAGGTGTGTTTAAAATATACCTTCCTAAAATAACTACAAAGTGAAAAATAACTTTCATAATTTCGTTGGCGTCATTATTTTAGCGTTTGCGTTTTTTACCACCGACCTTCCGAAATTAAAGGCATTTTTCACTTAGTAAAACTCATAAACTCAAAACTCAAAGCATTTATTTCAAATAAACCAATTACAGGCACTTTTGTATTGTTGAGTAGTGTTTGTTTTAAATAGTTTTTTTTTCTTGCAAATGAATTTTTTGTTGTGTTATCTACCTACCTACTACGAAAATTTCCCGTGTTATAACCATTTCATACAACTGTCAAAGAATGACAGTAAATGTTGATTTGCAAATGAGAGCAATTTAAATTGGTGGTCCTTTGGTAAGAACTACCATTTCACACAAATGCCGGAGAACATTTTTGTGAAATGGCGCCTTAGTTAATTTCTTTGACTGTTTATCCGACCTTGATTTGTGGTCAAAATCAAAGCTATCTTGATATAAGGAGTGTCAGATAGTGCACGAACTCCCTCTCGAACTAACCCATTAATGTCTTTGCAAACGGTCCTACCGCAGTCCATTGACGGAGACAAATGAGCTGAATAATAAATAAACAAGACTCCGCAATTAATGCGAAGATTTAATTGAAACAATAAATATTGAGTAATTGATTGCTGCTGAAAAATGTCTTTAGCGTTGTTTGTGCAAAATCATTGATTGCAATCGAAATGGAGTGTGTAGGTACGTTACAAGTTGTACACTTAATTTCAATAAATGCCCATAGCTTCATGTTACTGTGTGAAATATGACTTAAGGGCTTCGTCAGGTAAACAGGCAAGGTTTTACGACGAAACTTGGGTTTAATAACCTGAATAAAATATTATTGTGCCGTAAGTAAGTGTTGTGTCCTTAGCATATGAGTGCGCTTAGAATTAAAAAACATATTACACAGAATACAGACGGTGCCATTTTTGTCGTTTTAAATAGATCTGAACTCAGACAATTTTTATAAATGTGCCCAGATTACGTCTTGTGTAAACATAACTATGTAACTCTATTAATTATGTTAACGTTTCAAAATCAAGGGTTCGTAGCTAAAAAATAACAGCCGTACGGGTCGGTCGTCTTCTTCTTCCTGAAAGTTTAACTGCCAGTCTTACCAGGGGATATCGTGTTACCTACCCAGTAACTGGGTTGTGGGAGTCCAATAGGCAGTTGCTCGATGTTAAATATATAAAATACTCGTATTCATCTGCATCCGATTAGACTGGAAGGCAATCCCAAAACAGTTGATAAAAACCAAGCCTAGGCTAATGAACAGTGATAGGAATAGGTAGTGCCTATTTGCCTAAACTTCGAAGAACAGAGACAAGAAACGGAGACTTCCTTAGGACTAAATTATTTCCGGCACATCTGTCTCGAAATTTCGAGACAACACTTAAATACATTTAAAAAAATGTGTTATTTGGAATAAGTAATTCGTCTATATTTATCTAAAGTTTGTCTATAAATGTGATAGTTTACACTTGAACTTTAGAACTTTTTTACACTTGAACTTTAAAATCTCATTAAACGTAGCCGAGAGTGAGCTAGAAAGAAGACATTTACTTCGAAACGTGTACTGCTTCTTATTCAAACATTGTGATTCATTGTGTATTACGATCAACAAGTCATTTACAAAATGTTCTCCAAAAAAAAATTCAGAAAATTTTATGGTTGTAACGACTGTGTATGTTATTATTTTATTATGATATATCTAGTCGCAAACTTTAGGTAAATAAAGACGAATTACTTATTCCAAATAACATTTTTTTTAAATGTATTTATGTGTTGTCTCGAAATTTCGGGACAGATGTCTCGGAAAAAATGTAGTCCTAAGGAAGTCTCCGTTTCTTGTCTCTGTTCTTCGAAGTTTAGGCAAATAGGCACTACCTATTCCTATCACTGCTAATGAATGATGATGTATAAAAAACACGATATAGCCCTGCTCCATTTCCGAAATAATGCATCGATGCCATCAAGCTTTTCGGTTTAATCAGTTTAATGGTGGTCCCTAAAATAGACCACTCGTTCGGAAAGGATCTACCTACCTAGCTAGCTATAACAATGACTGTGATCACGAATGTGTTTTGCATATCATCGCAGATATGTATCAAGGTATTCGCGTTAACAATGGAAGCGTACCTTCATAATGCAGCGGCTATGAATTTGATGCTTTTATGAACGAAGCTCATGAATATTGCCAAAGCGTTGCAATGGTGCATTAGAAAGAGGAACTATTTCGAAATGTTTTTGATCGGAATAACGTTAGGTTAATGACAATATTAACTAGGTGAGCGAGAATGGGGGAGCATATTTTCATACCAAGATCCATCCAAGCCTCAAAAAGTACATTAAGCTGTTGGTACCAAGTGTTATTCGTGGATATTTGACAGTCGTTACGGGTCGTTTGAGACCCGAAAGTCTAATAACCACACTTACCAAGGGTATCGTATTAACCAGTAACTGGGTTGTGAAGGTCATATGGGCCGGCGTTCCATTTTAAATACTGGTCTGGATCTGTATCTAGTAAGACTGGAAGCCGACGACCCCAAAATAGTTGGGAAAAAGCTTGGCAGATGATGAATAGAATAGAATAGAAAACATTTATTCGACACAGACACAACACAACAGCAACAAACATATAAAAAAAAATAAAGAGAACAATAAACATAACAATAAAATTGTGCTGAGCGTGCCCATACCGAAAGGGTTGCCATCTCAGCATTTACATCATCATAATCATTTTTTTTGAAGTAAAACTTCTTTACGCACGCTTGACTTGGGGAGTAAGCTGGCGAACGCGTGACGTAAGCGTTACGAAAAGTGTGATCGGGCAAGGCGAACGGAAGTTGAGTGGGGGATATAAGCAAGAGACAGCAGTGCGCGCGCACATTTTCTTTCTCTCTTTCTCTTATAGCTAGTAAATGAAATATGTATATATTTCAGTCAGTAGTTCGTTTGCGAGTTTACTAGCGTTACGCGAACGGTGATTCTTTGGTTATTTTTCGTAATTCTATTTCGTTTTGAACAATTTTATGAATTAATATTTTGTTCAATACATTCAATATTCTACGTTTAAAGTGAATAAAACTGTAAATTCATTTCAGAATTCATGTTTTGTGAATTTTCGGGTAAATAATAACAAATTATGGAAAGAAGTAGAAAATTAATATATGTATATGTACATACATGTATATATTGTACACACACACATATATATATATACATACAGATGGAGCGAAAGAAGTTTCACAGCAGTCATGTGGTCATAAGCACACTCGTTTTTTTTTTCATGACTAACTATACTCCGTTTGAAATAAGATTAGGCATTTAAATAAATGTTTTTTGCTGTCCACTGATTTGACTTTGAACTGATTTTGACTTCTATGCTTTGGTTGCATGATAAATGGCATCTGCAGTAAACAGTTGGTATCGTAACCACTTTTTTGCTTTTAGTGCCGTCCTTATGCCTACGGAATAGAAGTCAAAATCGGTTGAACAGACTTTAAAAAAGGTTTATTTAAATATCTAATCTTATTTCAAATGGAGTATAGGTTACCATTATATTGACTTACGGGTGGCAAGTTATTTTACCTTCAGTGGAATCACCAATACGGTGATGCAAAACATCAAGATCCACCAACCCACATTGGGCCCATGTGGTAGATTACGGCCCACTCCCTCTCCCAGAGAGGAGGCTGGGTCCCCATTTATTTATTTAATACTTCACGCACAGAAATGTACAGAGGCGGACTTAACTTTACTTAATACTTACTTGACTTGACATTCTCAGTAGTGTGAACATTATAGGCTGAATGGCACGTATACAATGTGTTTTTATATCCCATAACTCTAGGGTTTTATAAGTAAAAATAATACAAAAATTCCCGAAAATTGCCACCAACCGCGTGCGAGTCGAGCGAGCAAAGCGAGCAGCGGCAGGCGAGCGATTCTTCCAAGTTAGTGGCAGTTACTTGACTATTTAGTAACAGCGCAAGGTACTATCCGTCTTGATACCAGTTGACAATTTGACGGTTTCACTTGGATAACCTACTGAAAAATAATGCGTTAAATTGTAACCAGTATGTTACGGTTCACCATGGCCAGTTGGCAAATAATATCCCTGGCCGGAGCTACGAAGTTAGCTCTGCTAGTAATTAAACCAGTGGTCGCTAAATCTGTTAAAAGATCACTGTATCTCTTATCCATTATTTCGAATTGACAAACAGTTTTGTTTTTAAATACAGCAAGTAGTATTTTTATTTTTAACGAATGAATGAATGAATTTTGGGTGTGGCAAAAGAAGCAGATAGGTACGTAGAATAAGTGCTGTGGAAATGTGTACCTTGCAAAGCATGTGTGAGGAATCAGCCGCCCACGTCATCCTGGAATGCGAGGCCGTGGCTACTCAACGTGAAGAAATCCTCGGAACAGTGAGGTCGCTCCGCGAAGCCTGTGAAGCTCCCAGGAAGCTTCTGTGCTTTTGGGCGGAGCTAGGCTGGCTTTGTTAGCCAGAATCCCCACGCACAACGGACCGAATGGGAGTCTACGTGCGGAAAAGGGAGTCCCATCATCATCATCATCATCATCATGTGTGGTGTGACTATAAATGATAGGCTCAGGAATGATATGATAAAGCAATGGTGCGGTTTATAAGATGTATGTACTGACAGTAATTTTAAAGAGTATGGTAGTTTGGTCATGTTGAGAGGATGAATGAAAGGCTACTTACACAAGGCAGATGCGATTGGAAACTCCAGGAACCCAACGCCGGCCCTAGGAGGACACATACGAGTGTGATATTCTTCAGTAAGGTCAGGTGCGTATTCCTTGCAATATGGACGTGTGTGTATGACCAGAGGGACAATTCTTGTAATTTTAAGAACGTTCACAGTCTGATCTCAATCTCAATCTGTGAAAAATACTTCGAGTTTCCTTATATTTTTCAATAGATTTTGATCGTTTTTAAATACGATAATTTGAATTCAGATGTATGAACGTAAACGATTCAAAATGAGTATGTAAGGATCGTAGCAGGCATTGTTCTGTAGTTTCTGCTTACCCCACTGGGAAGAAGGCGTGAGTGTATGTATGCATATATTAAGAATACAGTACAGTACAGTATAATTATATTCTCAGTGTATAATATTTGATGTTGAGCAAGTTAGTTTCAGTTACACGCTTCGTTAAAACACACAGCGGAGTTGCTTTATCCGCCCCTAATAAACAATGCACACATTATTGCCAGGAAGAGCCGACCAGTCTCGGTTCACTTGTGTGCCCCCTTTGACACTTGAATCGTAAGTTACGGATAATTGAGGCGTTTAGGTGAACTGGCTTAGCATGCTTTCAGAGGCATGTAGGTGTTTTGTTTTGTTATGGATGTTCACCTATCCATGGACCAACTTAGGTAGACCGTGCTTAACCTTAAAAATCGACTGTGCGCGACGTGTGTTTGATCTGAACTAGTCCCCGTCACGAAAAGCTATTGTAAATAAAGAACTTTTACCAAGTTACGCAGCGACAATTCAATCAACAACTAATAATCCCAAATTCAAACAACTCAAAATAACATACGTGTAATGCGAAACTTATGAGCAATTTCACTTGGTCGGGTTATATTTTAGCGATATAAAGCGCTGTCGTCTAATGTTTTGTGGTACTGGAACGAACGCGTCTGACTCATGGAACGTAAACATTTGGGTCGCTCGCCATTTTGAAGTAAGTTCATGCTGACGCTGTCAATTCTGTCATTTGAGTTTCGAATGCGTCTCAGTTTGTTTGTGCTGTTTTCGCGGATTAGTCTATATTGTTTGTTATTGTTGATACACATACACTCATAAAATACCATACTTGAAAGCACCTCTCTAATCTCCTCTCTAGAATTCGTATCCTGAACCCCAAGATACCGACTAACTGTCCAGTTTGGGGTTCACTGGCAAATAATACATGTAACTAGCTGTAGGTAATATTTGAGCTGCTCATATGTCATCTCAACTTCTTGTTAACCTATCTATGCTTACTGTATTACCTGGGCAATAAATATTTTTCTATTTTCCATTCTTTTCTATTTTGTTTTTTCTAATCAGATGAAAATTGTTGTTTTTGTTAATTGTTGTATTATTGTTATTTTTGTACTAGACCCAGTACTTTCAAAGAAATTAGTTCGCCACGAAAAAAACGTCTAAAGGCATAACTTTAGACGTTTTTTTCGTGGCATCAATCAAATAAGTGCATACACTTATTTGATTGATGGCATCAAAAGGAGAGTAATGGTTTTTCGAGTGTGTATATTTTGTTATTTCTACTTTTGTATAACATTTTAACAGGTAACGAGCTTTACGACTAATGAAAAAAATATTGTTATTAACGTATCTAAGTAGGTATGTGAAAGAAACTAGGCCGTCTGATCAATACCCATTTAAAACCGAAATAATTAAAAAAAACAGCAAATATTCTTGGAATTGGCATTTTCTTTTTAAGAGGTGAATTGCCTACAATACCAAAAGTTCTTCAGACAGTTAATGATGATGTTAAATTACCAAATTTTAGCGAAACTACTCTCAGGTGGCTAATGAAGCATTTGCACTTTAAATATATAAAACGACAGACAGAAAATGCGCTCATGGATAGAGACGATATAATAATATGGCGGCGATTCTTTCTATGATCTGAGGCGGCGATCATACTTGAGAAAAATTAAAGAATACAGACAGCAAAAGCGGCACATATATTACATGGATGAGACATGGGTGAATGCAGGTTAGAGTTTAAAAATAACTTGTGGTTGTTATAATTATTATAACATATATTGTAGATATATAATATATGTTGTTATATTAAAATTATATTGATTTTATTGAGTTAATGACTATAATACCATGAGTCAATGGACGTTACACATTTCGAACAATGGTTTGAAACGGTGCTACCTAAACTTGGAGAAAATGCTGTGGTAGTAATGGACAATGCACCCTATCATTCAAGGCGTCTTGAAAAGACGCCTACTACTGCTTGGAAAAAAGGATTTAAACAAAACTGGCTTTTAATTAAGAATATATCTTGTGATCAAAATAAAATTAAAACCGAATTGCAGGAAAAGATCAAAATCATTAAAGATCATTTTTAAAGTTATGCAGTGGATGAGCTCGCAAAAAATATAAGGTGGAAGTCTTAAGGCTTCCACCTTATCATTGGGAGCTTAATCCAATTGAGCTTGTTTGGGCCGATGTTAAGGGATATGTTGCTCTCAGCAATACAATGAATTTGAGGACGTGAAGGCGTTGCTCCAACAAGGTCTTCAGCAGATTACTGTTGAAAGGTGGAAGCGTTGTATGGAGCACGTCATCAAGGAAGAAAATAACTTTTATGGCAATTTTGATGAAAGGATAGTTAGCACGGTAGACAGTTTTGATATCCATGTTTCTGATTCTGAAACAGAATACTCGGAATCGTCTGACGACAGTAATAAGGTGTGTGTGTTAACATAATTATATCCCTATATAAAAATAAAAATCATTGCATAACTGTTTTTTTTTTATTTGATCCAAACGTTGCGAAACCCTGAATGTGTGTTTACAAAATTTATAGCTTCTCATGACGGGGACTTATTTGTAGGCTCATCGCATTTTCGTTACTACTACTTTACTACTTCTATTGCATCTTCTAGCAGCTGCTCACGTCCACGCAAACGTGACCCATATGTATTTCTACTTGTAACTGAATTCTGCCACAGAGACAGCGAAAAATATGAAAGTCACATTTAGCTCTGTTTTTTCTGGACGTGACACTTGAACCTCTATTTGAGTATCCGAATGCCTGGTACCTAGTTAACAAAGTGTGATAATAATACCTCCTCGCATTAACTTTGTAACGCCAACAACTTCTCATATAACATCCCCGCAGCATTTCGTACAAATATGCGCCCAAGAAACGCACACTAAGCAAAGTATTTCATGAAATATTCATAACATAACATCCAGTTTAGAAAATACTACTTTTTTAAAGAAAAAAGGTTTCGCGTTACAAACAAAATTAGGCCCCTTAATTGACTTTTTAAAACGCTCGTAATGTTCACAGCAGCATTATACTCTGATGTTATGTCACTCATTAAAAACTGAACAGACTAGGGTATCTGTTCAGCAAAAACAGGCCTCTCTTTATTCACGCTGATATCATAGGTGACTGGATGATTATTTTATGAGGATGGGCAGCAGTGGGGTCCTTTCAGAAGGTTTATTGTCGTCACCGTCTGGCCGGTGCTGCCATTGTTACCAAGATCATCGGGCCCATCTGAACATCGAGATTGAATAAATAATGAAGCCTTATTCTTGCTTCTCATTAGATACCTACTATAGTCGACCTGACTTAATTTATGATTGAGTTTTGACTACAATTAGAAAGAAACGGAAAAACTTTTTCCAAAAAAAACAACCGACTTCCAAAAAAAGTCGGTGTCTTTGGAGCTGTATTTAATTTTTTGGGCCCCGCCTTCCGAAATTAAAGTTATTTTTCACTTTGTAGTGTTTTTTGGATGTCGGTTGTTTTTTTTTTTGGAAAAAGTTTTTTTTTTGTCACTTTTTAGTGGTTCACATATGCTTACCCCTTCACAGCATACCGGCGTGATGTTATGTTATGAACTGGTGTAAGCAATAGACAGACATGGGATTTCAGCAATCCCAGTCCATTTGCTATCATTTATTGAGGAGTTCCGTTGCCTATCTCCAAAGTTCTTCATCAGATCTTCACCAAATTGAAATGAGTCCACTCCGAGAAAGTACTCTTCCAAAAAATACCTAAATCGCTTCGTGTGCCTATAAAATTTGAAGAGTTCTCTCTATTTCTCCAGGATCCCATCATCAAATCCTGACTTGATAACCATGGGACCACCTGGGAAGTATACCCTTTCAAACAAAAAAATAATAATCCAAATCGGTCCAGCCATCTTCGAGTAATCGGGGAACATACATAAAAAAAAATAGGTTCCGACGAATTGAGAACCTCCTCCTTTTTAAAGTCGGTTAAAAAAGAAAAAGCTATCCAGTAAGTTGAAACTACACTAAGGTTGAATTTATCTAACTGTCACCTAGACCTTATTAATAAACTTTGTCGTTTCTTGCGTATTTCTCTTACACAAAAGATATCATAGGTATCTGATAAATCCTTTGTGGAAGACTGGTAAAGGACTTGATAGTGAGATATGATGAGCACCGCCATACCACTGAACCGTTATTACATTTTTAATGGCGATGATATCGGTATTTACCACAAAGCAGAGCCGTTCCGCCATTTTTATTAATAAGACGACCCACTGACCGTAGACGTCGCAGGTGTTAGATACGTCACAAAATGACACTTTTATTACAAGTACAGAAATTGTGTATTCATAAACGGATAACTGCTATCGCACCAGGACAGCACTATGGTGGTATGTTGCGGTCCTAACCAGCGAGTGTTTTATAAATAAGGCTGTAAATGTTTTACTAAACTGACAAAGGCATACTACCAATTAGTACCTGAGTTTTCTCACAGACGGCGTTGTAATAAATAAAACTAAGAAAAATCCCCGGTGTATAAATCTTATTTTGACCAGTTTTGGCTAGTTCCTGACTCCTGAAACGTATTTTTGGACAAACTATAAAGTACGACGATTATAATATTGTAACAATCATTACTGAACATTAGCTTTGACTACCTAGACAACTGCCGATTGTGGCACTAAACATGTCCTATCAAAAATCCTTCCTTACGTACATAGGTAGGGGGTTGAAAGTTTTTATGAAAGTTCGTCATCTTTGCCGATGGAAAATCTCATCAGGCTTACGGCGTATATTTTACTGACGGAAAATTTCAAATGAAGTCATAAAAACACGTTTTTCTTCACACCAAATAATTCAACAAGACAAAAAAGAAGGACTATAAAGGGTTTTTTTTTTAAAGGTTGTGAAATCATCAAATAATTTCTCCGGGCGTGGTATACTGACTAAAACCCACCCGTGTGCCAGGGGCCACGGTATCTCTTTACAAAAACCCGCACACCTGGCAGGCATCGGCCCTTGCGGACCCTACCAGTTGGTGCTGACATCTCTTTGAGGCGCGCGTGGCACACAACGTGCCGTCGCCGTCGGCCCGGGCTTGGTCCTTATCCGACGGCGAGCTATCCATTACTCGCCGTCCGCAAGACCGCGCCTACTGACTCTAAAGGAGTCAACCGCCCTACATACTCAACCCCACTCTAAAGGGGTTGAGTATGTAGGGCGGTTGAAAGTCATAGGGAAGTTCGTCATTTTTGCCGATGGGAAGTCCCATCGCGTAACGGCTCAGGCTATAAAATACTGGGGAAATATTTAAATGAAGCCAAAACACACACTTTTCCTTCACCAAAACAATTCATCAAGATATTCAATCTTCATAAGAAATAATCGCACATCTCTATGAAGCGTTACGTTTTCTTAGGAGCCCCAACAAATTTAATCAACAGGAAAAGTAAGCGGAAATACAATTTCCCTTTCCCGTTCGGGTCAAGTGTAGTGTATAGGCAAATAAGACGGCCCCCGGTTACCAGGCATTCAGAGAACGCAGGAAATTAGTCTTTGTTTCTTTATTGTTCGTATCGTGTTTATTGAGTCACTAGAGAGTACACCAGCAGGACTTGATATAATGGTTATATTCGTTTGTAGTGGGTCAAGAGCATGAAGGGATTATTCTGCTCTGCACCACCATGTCGTCCGACTGGTAGGACAAACTGGAAGCTTCCAAATGATGCACTCTACCTTATAATCAGTAATGGTGGAGTCGCTTCTTACTGTAGATCTCCCAGGGTTCACAATGTTTGTGTTCAATACTGGATGCTAGGAAGCTACATACGTGAGGCTAATCTCAATTTTGGCTGAAGCCCATTTGGGTTTATGAAAAGCTAGATCTGTTTATAATAATTTTGTAATAGCTGACATTAGTAAAACTGTATGATGCCAATCGCTACTCCTGCTCAAATGTGCAGGAGTAGCGATTGGCATCATACAGTTGATCATCATACAGATGTAAAGAACGCTACTGAAGACGCGGGATCGATTGAACTCTGGAAATAAAGTAATTAAGCTCCACTTCCCGCTGTCTGCCCAGTTTCTATTAAACCACAAGACTTTCATGGTATTACCGAGCTTTGCTCGTTTATTTTTTTGGTTTGTTCTTTTCTAAAAATGTACCTAGCTAGATCGATTTATCTGGTCTTATCTTAGCTGCCACGGCCTATTTTAAATTCTAAATTGTCCTTTGATTTTTGTTTTTAATTACGGACACTTTTAATGTGCACGTCTTTTTACATCGTTCTCACATTAATCATTTGAACATACATGATGTAACCTATTTTCTGTAACAAATTGTTAATAATAATAATCATGATTTAAAAAAAGTGTCCCTGGAGTTTCTTGCCCGTTCTTCTCCATAGATACCTACGCTTTGGAATGGGCAACTAGCTTCATCTTTCCGGCTCTTTTACAATTCAAAAGTGCTTGTAATTGGTTTATTTAAAATAAATGCTTTGAGTTTGAGTAAATGCTTTGAGTTTATCGCCTCCGAAACCCCCTGCATACTAAATTTCATGAAAATCGTTGGAGCAGTGTCCAAGATTAGGATTATTTAAACGTGTATAAAAGAATTGCTCGTTTAAAGATATTAGATAGATACTCAGCAATATTTCACCAGCTTTACTTGCCTTCTTGTCTACCCTACTTAAAGTTGTGGCGTAATTATAATACATAATTATGTATATCGATGGAATTTGTATAAAGCTTGCAATAATTTGTCACTACTTGGCTCCCACCCTTACGGTTAGCGAGCCTTGTTTATGAGGGTGCGCCGCGAAAATTGTAATATTAGCTTTCTGTATTGTGGCCGGTTTTATGCAAAGGTGGCTTAGGAATGTGTTGGAAACGTAATTATTGTGGGTAGAGACGGGTTGTAAATAAAATACTAGAGTCCAGTATAAAGTCTATTAACTGATTACATACGTCATAAGCTTAGTAACGATTCTTACTTAACTTATCAGTACATACTCTATAGGTACGGCGCGGGGAAGACGACTGACTGCTCTGCTGTATGCGCGGGCTCCTACAGAATGTATTCTGAAAGTATGTGTGGTTTTCAAGGTTCCGTAGCCAAATGGTACAAACGAAACACTTATAATTTCGTCATGTTCATCTATTCGTCTGACCTTCTATCAGTCTCCATCGGTCTGGCCGTCCGGATGCAACACGGCCATTTAACTTGGAGACTATTTGTACAATATCAATGAAAATCGGAAATAAGATGCATTATGTGATTCGTTAAACGACGACGGTATAATTTCATCATCATCATAAGTATAATTTACTCACGTTTAATTACGAAAACAGTAATTAAGGGTGATTAAGTAATGCCACTTCACATGCGTCCCTCACTGATTGCCATATATTTTAACACAACATGAGATCATTTGACGGGTGTCAATTTTTTTCGAGTTTCTACCTCGATGTTACATGCAAGTATGCAAGAGCTGGGATATTCTACATTTTAACTGGGGTTCACGATGTACTACTACAGTTAATTGTCTTTGGAAAATGTAGCCTAATTTCTTGCCTATTCTTCTCCATACACAACTAAATTTCAAAGGAGCACCTACTGTCTGCCCGCTGGCAGCAGAGTAGCAACCCAACAGCAACCTTATTGTAAAGAGGACAAAGATCACTTTTTTTAACTTTGCCTCAAAATCAGAGATAAAATATCTGTGAACGGACTGGTAGAATCAATTCTATTTTTTTGTAAATTATGTCGTTCAAATTGCCTATTCTCAGGGCTTGTAACTAAGTAATAATAGCTGCATGGGTCAATCGATCAAGTTATGCTACACTTGCCGCGGTTGGCCCGCGGATGGGTGACCATCTTTACATACCGAGACCCCTCCGTGTCATAACAGTTTGCTTAACGATTAATTACAATGACTGTAAAATTTACTAAATCTTCAGTATTTAAAAGGATATAGGACACACCTTTACATGCCACACACATACACCATACACATGCCAGACACCACATAAACTTTACACACATACACTTATAAAATACCATACTTAAAAGCACCTCTCTAGTTTCCACTCTAGAATTTGTATCCTGAACCCCAAGATACAGACTTAACTATCTAGTTTGGTCCTGGCAAATAATATATGTAACTAGCTGTAGGTAATATTTAAGCTACTCAATATGTTGTCTCAACTTGATTTTAACCTATAAATGTTTACTGTATTACCTGGACAATAAATATTTTTCTATTTTCAATATTTTTCTATATTATACAACTTGAGTACTCTACCGACGGCACAGTCTGCCAAAGAGGCCGCAGTGACCGAAACATCGTAAGCTCGCTACCCGGTCTGAACCGTAGCCGACCCCAAGGCCTTGCTAACTGACTTCTGGAATATTAACAATATGCATCACACGATATTATTCATGGAACCCAACTAAATTATACACGTTGTAAGGCACATCATCATGGGAGCAGCATTGGCCTTGTGGTAACGGCCCCCACTTACGAGTTATACAGGGTGAAATTGAAAACATGCGACAAACCGAAATGGGAGATTGTACTCATCATTATGAACAACTTTTACTAAGGGACCAATGATGCATTCGCAAAAAAAAAAACAGCTGTTCCCTACATTTTGACGAGTTATGCGAACATAAATGTAGGGAACAGATGGTTTTTTTTTCGCGATTGCATCATTGGTCCCTTAGTAAAAGTTGTTCATAATGATGAGTACAATCTCCCATTTCGGTTTGTCGCATGTTTTCAATTTCAACCTGTAGATCGTCGGTTCGAACCCAGGCGGGCGCATTATTTTATGTAAATTATTTCATCACAGCTGTTTTCAAAAATACGAAACTTGTTACACCTACCAACCCTCACTGTGCCAACGTGGTAGATTACGGCCCACTCTCTCTCTCGGGGCGAGGATGCCTGTGTCCTAGTAGTGGGGACACTATTGGCTGATTATAGGTATAGTAAGGATATAGTTGAAGTTTAGTAAGGCACCGATGGATGTTTTCAAATAAAAGTTAATTTAAATAATAGAAATATAATTTATTATTTTTATGACACTGATTTACATTTTGTGATTACTTTAACCCTCACAATGACTTTTACTGTGTTCCTTTTTTGGAAAATCGTCTAGGTCTACACTGTTTCTAAATATGTGAGCACTAACGGTCTTATTCATAAATAGTTATCGAACATCTAAACAGTTGCTAAAGTCTGGTTTTCAAAAGGTGTTATTCATAAACGCATATTAGCACAAAAATGTTCTGTAACGCTACTAAAGTTATCGAACCCAGAACCAGAGACACACAATAAAATATTGTGTGTCACCAAATGTCAATTTTCAAGCGACAATGACAGTTACAATTTCAAATTATTTTTCAAATTTATTTAACAATGACGTCACCGCGTCAGAAGTGTCGAAACTGTAGACAATAATTAAATGGTTGCCAGTAGGTACGTAATAATGTCTATGGTCACAATTATTCGGTGAATAGGCAGACATTCTCGTTTGACGATTCGATGTGTTGGTCAATTTGTTGGAAGACTTCATTAAAATGGCAACTTTTTAATTTATAGGTACACGTCATAATAGATATAGAGCGTTTATGAATACAAAATTTTATCAAAGGTTTTATATGTTAATCGAACAGTTTTAACTAATGAATGTCTTAAACCTTCGATAAGGTTTTTTATGTATAAGACTGAAGTATTTATCATATAATTAATTTAATCTATCAGTTTTTGTTTATTTTTTTATTATTTTTACCTAATGTAGTGTAGTATTTTTTTCTAGGTGCATCGTCATATTGTAAAATAATTTAAGAGAGTAACGGTAAAATTTCTTATAATAATTAAAATTTCTTCCCCATGTGAAACTATCTATTGGAAGGGGCAATTCGTTAATTTTTGATGTCAATGTTATCGTTTACCTTTTATGTGACTATTTGATACATGATTTGACTTTGTTTTAAAGTAGGTATTTTTACATTAGTTAAGACTGCTAAGGGCATGACAGATCATACGAACCAGTGTTATGAAATTATGTCCTTTTCCTATTAATGAAGATAAGTAATAGTTAATTCTATATTAAGTTTATTTTGTGTATTTTTTTTTAACTGCTTTTTTTTAAAGGCCAGAGGCGAGGGCCTGTATGTTCGTTTATTTTATTTTACTATGCCGGCTACATTCAGAGGTGTTTTCTTGTTCCGGCAACGGCAACTAGTCTATAAGTTTTCTCTAAAATGAAGATGGTCGAATGGCGTTCATTTGACCATCAAAAAGTGTACTAAATTAAGTTTATTGATCATATCAAGTAAAGTGAATTTCTTTATATTTCACCACAAAAAAAAAACCGCCACGAACAATGTCTACTTACAAACAAAGCTTCGTTAAGACCGTAATAAATACATCTTAATGAGAACATCTGAAAAAACCTGAAAAACGTAAACCCCCGTCATGAGTCACTTTATCCTAATATTTATCCTACAGCAAAAATTGCTCAAAAGCACCTCGGTTGTAATCACAATTTAACACAGTAACCCGCAATTTATAAATAAATTGTATCTATCCAAGAATCTCGCAAAAAATCACGCATAAACAGTTTGTAAGATGTTTTTGTTGCACGCACACTTCAAAACATTCAACGGACACACAAATAATATGCCAGATATACGAAAATCCGCTAAGAACACCCGGAAAATTCCTCTAATAAAAACAATTTCACTATCACTTGTCTCCCAGCCTAAAACGTTCGCCCGAATTACGAATACAATAAAATTAAAAGTCGTATCTTTTTTTAACTTGGTAATAAGGTTTGGAATATTTAAAGAGGATTCATGTTGATTTAATTTTTATTTTTTGAAAAACGAAGTTTTCAGTGACGTACCTTGCTCGCGAGGGATATTCGTCGCCTGTGGCATGAGGACGTCTATCGCACACCGGTTGCGCGCGTATACTGTCAAACGTTTCTAGTGGCTGATTTCGGCGGGATTCTCACGGTGTGAGCAAGGCGACTATCGACTAACTTGACCGCTTGAACTATCGATAAGTATATTTACGTCGAATTTAATTGTTATCTTCATGATAATTATTATTAATAATTAATTCGCATTATGTACTTTTGTGTCAGTCATGTTGTTGGGTTTTGCTCAATAAATACAATATTTTTATTTGCACTAGTAGGTTTCTAATCTACGAAATATTACAATTAACATAAAAGTGTAATTTACTAAAGCATATCCACAAAAAAAAAATCTCTATAAAATACGCGTCGCGACGGCGCGGCGGCGGCGACGGCGTCCCACCCAATCTTCAAGCCGAAATTTCACGCACAAAACATCGAGTCTAACATCTCTATTGAAGAACGCATGCGCTGTAGGTTTCCCCAGCGATTTCCCAGCAAAATAACCACGTTGATTGATTCTACAACTTGTGCGCAGGTTAACTCTACACGTGTGTAAGCCGCTAATTCTTTGAGAAATACCCCACTCCCCGCTCGCCACAGAACCGCGAAGCTAAGGGAGTGCTTAGACAAAAATGACGGTTCAAGTTTGAGCGGTCGCTCTTATCTGGGCTCGCTTGTTTTAAAAGTTACACGCAAGTTTTTCGCGAGGATTTTCTTCGCAGTATTTTTTTCGTCTCGTAATTTAGGAGCTCAAACTATTTAGTAACTTTTTTCGATAAGACAGAATTACAGAATATTTTTATTTTTATTTTGCGCCTCGCTATTTTGTTTTAAAAGTTTGAAAACTAAACATTTATGTATTTTTTTACGTCTCTCTTCGATAGGGAGTGGGCTGCAATCAAGATGTTATATATTTTCGAACGTTTGCAAGATCAAGTGTTACCTCCAACATGCGGCCGTCTGTACCACTGGTTTTTTGCTCCCATAAGACCCGAGTTCACCAACAGATGGTTAAATTTAAAACAGGCGTTTAAACCATAACCGGCTGATTAACAATATTTTGCTGTTCACCACTCACTAACCATTGGTTAAGTACTGTAATCGGATGGTTAACTTAAACGACGTGGCCAACTCAGTTTAACCATTGGTTTATGCTTTCTGTTTTGAAATTATGCATTGTGAATCACTTTTAATTACAAAATACAAATGCAAGACGCTTTGAGTTACATACATCTTTGCAGAGGATAATGTGATGGATTATTTTGAAGATATAAAAATAATTTTGCGCACTCCCCGTATGTTCCAAACACGGTGCAATTATTTCCAAGAATATGACGAGAAAGCATTTGGTACAAGTTTTCGTATATACAAACATAGTAAGTGCTCTGGAACTACTTGAGTCAATTGAAAAGTAGTTTGAATATCCAAGCACGTTTGCAGTGAGTGCGAAAAGCATGTTAATATTCTAGGAAAATCGTATACTTACTTGTACAATGTTTGTAAATGTGTGAGCACCATGTATCACAGAATTAATTTATCCGTATTGCTTCAATTTGATTCTGTTTACCTATTTTGGTATGGTAATTTTATTCGGGATGCATCGTTTTCAGACATAATCATATTATAATGAATGTACTATGTTAAATATTGTACTTAAAACATTATAAAAGAGTAACGGTGGAGTTTCTTGCCCATACTTCTCCATACGAAACTACATTTTGGAAGGGGCGACTAGAATCAATTCTATTTTAATGTAAATGCTGACGTTCAGATGTGCCTTTTAAGTGCTTATTTGAAATAAATGCTTTGCCTTTGTCAGCCAGATGCTGCCGACCTCATTTTTTCGGCATTTGTTGTAGCTATTTCACAAAATAATGTTAAACCATTCGATTATTCGGTCATTTTCGACTCACTTATTCAAAAACGTTCGGTTAATTAAACGTGGGTTAGAATTGAATAGTGAACTCCAAAACAAAGCGGTTTGTTTAAACATATTTTTAAATGCCAACAAAACGGTTACATAATCAATGGTTATGTTGCAGTTGGTGAAGTCGGGTCTAAGATACTGAGATATTGAAATACTGAAAATATAGCCCCACTTAGTTAAAAAAAAATAAAAGGTTATCGGAAGTAGATGAGTAGTCGTAGTAAAACATCATTGGACATTACACCTCTTTCATAATTATCCAGCCAGTAAGAGACAGCAACACTTTTAGCCAAGCTAAGCACACTAGATCGTATACATTTTCTTGATAACTGAAAAAGTGTTACTCCACGTAATTACGGACATAAAAAAACCAGCCCAGTGCGAGTCAGACTCGCTCACGACGGGTTCCGTACCATTATCTATAAAAAAATCACGTTTGTTGTATAGGAGCCCCCTTAAATACTCATTTTTTTTTTGTATTTGTTGTTATAGCGGCAACAGAAATATGTAAATATATTTCTACTGTCTAACTATCACGGTTCATGAGATACAGCCTGGTGACAGACGGACAGATAGAAAGACGGACTGACAGCGGAGTCTTAGAAATAGGGTCCCGTTTTACACCTTGGGGAACGGAACCATAAAAAACATCGCGGCGAGATTATTTTGCGCACTTAATCTCTAACGCGCGGTGCGATAGCGCCGAGAGTTGAATATCAAACATTGTTGTTTCGACGTGCTAGGATGCACTCTGTTGGATTCTCAATGCACAGAGTTAGCAAGTGTAACATTACAAATTTGTATTTAGAGTAGGTAGCAGCAAACGATGCTGAACTCGAACGGGTTCATGCCTGGGCACGCCACGATTGCGGCGGTAAGTCCCCCTCTTTGAGGAGTGGATTGAGAGGCGCCACGGCGTCTTCCCCTTCTGCCAGACGCAGGTCCTCACCAGACACGGCTGTTTCGGGAGGTTGTTTGGTATTAACCGGCCGAACGACGGAGGGGTACGAAGAAGACGAAGGAGGAGGGATGGCCACTGAGACAAGTGGCGCCGACGCACCGATCGGGCCAATCCAAAGGGACGGCCGTTCGATACACACGAGCACTGTACGCGGCGCGTGTTCATCTACAGTCCTAGTATTATTTCCAGAGGTTCCTTACACACTTAGATAGGGTCCTGAAACGCAGCAGAGGTTCCAGTTTCGCATAAGGCGAAGACTCGGTGAAGACTCGGTGAAGACTCGGTGGAGCATACGGTGTAGGTCTGCCCGACTTGGGCAGAGCACCGCCGTGTCCTTGTGGAGGCGATCGGTGGCGGCGATCTCTCGCGTTCGGCCCTGGTCCAGGCCATGGTACGGAGCGCTAGTGGAGCTTCCCTCTCCGATCCAGCCCGTCCCATGCTGCCCTCTTCTAGCGACAACCTAAGCCGACGCCCTATCGTGTAGTTACAAGGTAATACCGGTCAAGCATCTGACCATCTTATAAGTAGTACTGCAAGATGTCATCTGACCATCTTATAAGTAGTACTGCAAGATGTCATTCCAAAAAAAAACCTTCCCCTTTGCCATGTTTCATTCTAAGTTATAAGGTTTACCTAATAACTTTGAATTCAACATTAACGGTCTTGTTCATAAAAAGTTATCAAACATCTAAAACCTTGCTTAAATGTGGTTGTTAAAAAGTGTTATTCATAAACGCATTTTGGCACCTAAACGTTCTATAACCGTACTATAAAGTTATAAAAGCCAGTGTTTTAAAGAAAAAAATATCGTCTCTAAAGCAGCTGATTTCAAAGAAAATGACTTGACCATTAATTTGACTTACGAATTTTATGTGTCAACGAATGTAAAAATTCAAGCAATCAGTTGACAGTTACAATTTCATATTATTTGTGAAAGCTGAATGGAAATGAGTTGGCTAGGGTACATCAGTTCAGATACCTGGGTCATCTAATTACCGAGGACCTTAAGGACGACACGGATATTGAACGTGAACGTAGGGCACTGTCCGTTAGAGCAAACATGATTGCTCGCAGGTTTGCACGATGTACAAATGAGGTAAAAATCACTCTCTTCAGAGCCTTCTGTACATCTTTTTACACCTGCAGCCTGTGGGCAGTCTATACTCAAAGAGCGTACAGTGCCCTACGGGTACAATACAATAATGCGCTTAGAACGATGTTGCGGCTGCCCCGCCACTGTAGTGCATCATGTATGTTTGCAGAGGCGCGCATCGATTGCTTCTACGCTACTCTGCGCAAGCGGTGCGCGTCGATGCTGAGCAGAGTTCGGGCTAGTCGCAACAGTTATAAGTTATTATACTACTAACAAATTGGATCTAAGTTATCTTAAATAAAAGTTTTATTATTTTATTATATAATTTTGAAAGCAATAAAACATTATTTTTTCAAGTCTTTTTTGCATACAGTGACGGAATTCAAAACATAATTAAACATAATTTAATTCATAAAAAAAATAATCAAAGTCACCTCTTAATTATTTTAAAACCAGTTTATCCCTTCAATAACAATTATAATTATAATTAAAAATATACCATAAAATTTCAAATGCCACACTGCATTCAGTGATGTATTATTTATCATTAAATAGTTAATATCTAATTTTATTTGCATTTTTACGACAATGCTTTGCTCATTTAATATTTGAATTTAATACAACAAATTTTAACCCGTATCGGATTGCAATACGAACTATTATCGCTCATAACGAAAATTTGTAAAGTTATCAGGGCCTAATGTCGAGAAACGATCGCTACAATATTCATTCATAACTAAACAACAACTCATTCGAAAAGCGTCCCCATGGTGTCCAAGGGTGTAACCAGTTATCCAATGTCCCATTCATACTACGAATCATTCATAAATGTCGACGCCATCTAGCAGAGAGTGGGTCAAACAGAAAGATACACTCTTACGTTGGTTCCGGTGCTAGATAACAGAGGGCGCTATTATGTTTATCAGTCACAAAGTTCTTGGCAGTTTTTTTTTTTTCAATATTTTCCTTTGTCATGTATGATCTATTCCATCTATTCCTTGCTGATATTAGTTTGATAAACTGTTAAATAGAGTCACGCTTAGTTAGACCATCATCATTAATAATGTAGTATTTGCTACATGCATAATCTTCTAGTGGATATGCTTAAATGTCCATAGATGGCGCTGTTTGTTATTTCTATTCTATTCAGCTTCCATGGGAGTTCCTTGCTAACTTTTATCACCGATTGGTCGCTTTTCATTCAGAATTACTGTGAGAAGTGACAAACAGTCCATACTCGTATTTTCATCTGCAGTATTGTAATATTGTTTTCAAACATAGGCCGGTATGCCAACAGCATAAATATTGACTACCTCATGGGTCGTAAGTAGTCGCAAGCGCTGCTGCTGAGCATGAGGTATTGGGTTCGATTCCCGGGTCGGGCAAAGTTTTATTGGGTTTTGATATCTGGGATGTCTCAGTAGCAGCCTAGAGTCTGGCAAGTCAATGCAAGATAATCCCAGTAACTGGTAGTATTATAGGACAGCAGGCTTAGCACGAGCACCGATTTTTCGACGGAAGAATAGACACGACTATTAACTAAATGATGTACAATAGGAGAAGATAGCTATGTTTTTTCTATTAACTATCACACTTATGCGTTCTAAACGAAACCTGATATTTTGTAGAAAATCCTATAAACTTTGTGGCCGTCAAGTAGAAAGATTGTTGTCAGTGTGATTTTGACAGTTTGGGAAGAAATATTCTTCTGAAATAGTCTACATTTTTAAGGACCTGGACCAAGATCATTAGAAACGAAAGACAAAATGACAGATTGTAGAAGGATATCTACGGTGCGATGTCAAGAATGGAGAAACGAAATGTCACTTTGTATTGAAAAAGCACTGTCTATTCTTCGTAGAAATAGAAAACGTCATGCTAAGCCTGCAGGACTCACACGTGCTTTACTATGATGTAATACTAAGAAACTGGATTTATATGTTTAATAAGGATTTTTTTTGCTGTTAGTTCAAGTTGATGTTGATACTCGTATAACTTTTTTTTACATTAACTTTTTTAAATTAATACATAGGTATAAAACAAAAAAGTTTATATAAAAAGAAGTTAGTTTAGATGTCAAAACCCAACACGTCGGTCAAGTTTTGCTAACTAATTTAATTTGACCCTGTATGTATATATGGGACTGTCGTGATGGCGATGACATTTGCAGATACTGAAAAAAAAAATGATAAAATAGTTACTTCTGGATTCTTCTTAATGAATATTTGGAGCACGACGAGCTATAAAGGGAAAAAGGGAACAATAATTAAAACACTTCAAATTGGGATGAATGGTTTTAATGAGTATTAGATTATGAATGCTTACACCTAAACGATACTTAACTAAGAGAAGACAAAATTTTCACTTAAAACTAATACTATCTTTACAATAGCTGAGCTTGTTATAGAATTTTCAAACAATTTCAATTTCCAGACGCATTGGAACCCAAACGCAAACTTCGAATTTCTTTTACGCTCACGTCTCCACAGACGTAATCAAATCACGGCGGAACTTTTCCGCGCACTGGACCTTCAAAGCACTACTTAGGGCCGAGAGTTGAAAATTAAACACTGTTTTTTTTCGAACACTCTGTTGAATTCTCAATGCTCGGTTCAATACCGAGAGTTTAAATCCCAATGCGTGATAAAATCCGCGATTTTGTGATGTCCGTGTGGACGTCGGGCAACTTGTCCTCCGATCGTCCGTGAAGACACTACTGAGATGTTTCTTTACTACTTACTTCAACCGCCTTTCTACTTATATCTAAAAATGTTACCGTGCATAATTGTTTTGATAGACCGTTTTTTTTGTTTTAAAGCAATTATGAACGGAATCTGGAAGAATTTAGGATTGTGCTTTGTTTGACTACGACCTTAAATTTTCCTACCACGCCAGTGTCTACAACCTCCTCGACAGAACGTAGTAGAGCTACACGTCCAGCTTAATGCAAACCCGTTTGCGTTTGCATTCCCATGCGCCCCCGTCACCGTACATCCAATTCGTAATGTTACTTGGCAAGACACACCGGTATTAGTCTTAAATATCTATTTTGCTGTCTCAGCATTACTTACTAGTACATACTAAGAGAAAATTACAGACAAGCCATACGAGATAAATCGCACACAGACGGACTGAATATTGTCAGCCAGCCAACTGCAAGGTGGTTCAAAATCCTGCATCGTAGCTCTGCTGTAGGCTTTAGGCAGTTCAAATTCAGTCCGTGTGTGGCTTATAAAATTAAGCTATTTAACATGATATAGGTAGTGTTTAAATATTAGACTATAATTAAATTACTCACATGCGTTTATATATTTTTTTAAATTGGTGGTGAATGCATGGCCAGGTCGGCCCATAAGATAAATAGCGTGTAGATGAAAACCACAAGTTTAACGCCGTTTAGGATCTACGATGCAACTCACAGACACAGATGCACTGTGTCTGTGTGTGGCATCGTAGATCCCAAATGGCTGAACCGATTTAGATTTTTTATGTTCACACTATTTTGTCATAGGAGCAGATCTCCGGTCCAATCGGTCCGACGCGAACCCGGAAACACTAACAATGAGTGGGTTCCAAACAACAACTGTCATCTGATGGCAAAATCAATCATATGGAATCGTTAGTAATTGTGATAATGCCGTGCAACAACTGATGGTCATAATATTACAAAAATGGCATATTACTACAATTACTACCAACTGTCGTTCTCTGCTGACCGATTATTCGCTGTGACTGTCTCTCTCTCGCACCGTATGTTCAAGGCAGCCACACCTCATAAATCCCCACAACTGCTTACGCTCATGCAATTTGGCTATTGTTGTATTTTCTTTACATATTTTTAAGAACATAATATTACTACAAATAGCTTAAGGCCAAAAAGCTGTTACTTCAAATTCTTTTTGCTCTGAATACGGCTAAATTTCATCTATGGTGAAGTGAACTAAAGTTAATTTTAGCATGGTAGTGTTACCTATGTATTCTATGTTAAGACTATCTAAGTCGACGTTCTCACATACGTAAAAATATCGCGGCGGGATTTTTTCCGCGCATTGGATTTTCAACTCTCGGTGTCAAGCAGTGCGTTGAAGATACAGTGCACGTAAATATCCCGCCGCGATATTTTTAAGTCCGTGTGAACGTCGACTTAGTTCCAATAATGTCCGATTAAAATCTTGCCTGTCTTCTTAGGTGACGGCTCGTAGGTGACGAGCCAAACAGATCAAGATTTGTAGCGGATTACTCTTAAAACTATGATGCAGCGGAAGCTGAGATGATAAAAATGGTGAATAAACCAAGCAGATAAGAAGTAAAAAATATCCCAGAATCATGAAAAGACCTAATAATAACATAAATACGCGAAAAGAGACGTACAAGAAACCGGACTAAACAAAAGATTGGTTTGGAATTTAAAACAAAGATTAATAAATGATATAAATAATAAAAACAGAGGAGAAGATACAAACCAGGAAACCAAGGAATCACCAGTGCACCAAAAAGAGGTCTCTCGTGATCAGCAGTAAGCCAGCCCAACTCCGCCGGTGACGCTGCTATCACCACCGGCCACGGACATAAGGCTGGCTGGTAAGGTGGTATAAGAACGTCGTCCTAACAGACCTCCATGGCAGACTGTCACTTTCGTAAGACTGACACCTACGAAAGGGGCTTGACAGATTGACACTTATGTTAGAGGACTTGTTATGGGGACGTTAAGTTGTAAAATGTGTAGCAAGCTTTTGAAAATTTCGAAACTAAAATCTTCTGGGGTATTTAGAATCAATTCCAATTTTCTACTAAATTTTGTTTGTCTACTTCAAATAAATAATATGACTAAGACTTTTTTTAAAGCTATAAAATTTCTCGATACTGGCTCGCGAGCAGTGTATTCACATAATGAAAAACATTTATTCTGGTTGCTACTTACAGTTCATCTAAGTTGATAAAAACCTAACCATCTATGTCACCAATTGTAAAATTTCAATCTCAATTTCAACATTTATATATGCAATTTTTAATCGACTTCTAAACGGTGCATTTTATAAATCGTAAGTGTTCAAACTAAAACTGGATTAATTGTTGAAAGTCGATGTCACGAACGTAATAAAATCGCGGCGAGACTTTTTCGCACACTGACAGACTGTAGAATTTTCGAAACCGGAACTTTTAAAGTGGAATTAAAGAAGAAACTCAAGACGGAAAACAACTCACGGAGGTGTAAACTGTAGTTATTGATCTATAATAGTCTATCAGTAAATTTTTCTTAACCTCAACTTTTAAATTGAAACAAAAGTCTTCTTTAGAACCAATTAAAAATTTTAGATTTGCATTTTTTTTTCGAAACTGATAATAATTAATCTCGATGATTCTGTAGGCAATGAGTATACGCTTGTTAATGAAAAAACAAAAAAAAAAACATCAAAATATCCAGATATCCGCTAAACCAGGTGGACTTCCCGCACTTCAAACGAAGTGAGTTGTGTGTTGGTAACATATCCTGTTTCACTATTCCGTGTGTGAATGCACGAAATGTGGCAATTTTCGCAAATTAATGGTGAGTAAAATTCTGAAGCTAAAGCATGATATGATAATCATCAAGCCTTAGGATGCACTCGGGGACATAAGCAGAGTCAGCCCACTTGCAGCTGTGGAGTTGAGTCTGACAGATCAGATGTTACCCTGCCATCAGACGCAACGCGCGTCCGCTCCAGGGTTGCCAACCGTACGAGGTTCCTCGTACAAATACGAGATTTGTCGTCTTCCGTACGAGGTACGAGGACACTATCTACCTCGTACAATTATGTACGAGATTTTGATAATATGGCCATACGAAAATTTTGCATTACCATCATATTAAAATAGTAAAAACTAGTGCCCATCTATCAGAACTTGTAGGAACTTCTTACACCAAAAATTTCATTGCCGCATTTACGCGATGTTTGTCTATGGTGCAAATTTCTACTTTCTCTCCTCTTATGGAAGTGGTTCCCCGTATAATCACACCAGCTGATCACGCAAAGAAACAAATAATCGACAATCAATGGAGGAGTTTGCCAAATGCACAAGCTCGTCACCCTAAAGGGTTGATTGAAATTAGTGAGCCAGATAAGTTTTGGGATCAATTACTGAAAACTGAAGACTTTTCCGAGCTGGCTCATTTTGCTCTATCTACACTGTCCCTACCCCATGCGAATGCTGACTGCGAGCGGGTTTTTAGTAAAGTCAATTTAATAAAGACAGAGATAAGAAACCGGTTAACTGTGGAAACATTGAACGGCACACTTCTTGCTGCAGAGATCGCAAAAGGTTCAACTCGTACTGGAAACTGCGTCAATTTTGAACCCACAAAAGAAATTTATAGCCGCATGACAACAGATAAAATATACGGCAGAAAAAACGATGACAGTGAGGATGTTCCTGACATAATATTCGGAGAGGAGGTGTAAACTAAGTTACCTTGCAAATTTTCGTAATAATATTAAAAAATTGTTTTAGTTTGTAGTTGTGTAGTTTTTTTGTGATTTTACTTGAGTAATAATAAAGATTTTTTGAAATACAACACAAAGTGATGTTTTATTTAGCAGGAAACTTGCAATCGTTTAATATATTGAGTAAAAAGTCCTAAATCCAGTAGTTCAATATGCCTTAATTTTGGTTTTAGCACGTTTTCGATGCATAATAAATGTACGAGGTTTGAATGTCAAAATACGAGATTTTTAGCTACATATGTACGAGGAAATTTTTGTTACGGTTGGCAACCCTGGTCCGCTCAGACACACCCTTTTGAATGCAACCGCCGAGTTCCTTCACAAGACTTGGTGATCGGACCATGAAACCCGTATTTGAACAGGTCTCGCGGCTATTTACCCCAATCAATGTGCAGCACCTCGTTGTTCTGACAGTCCGCTAAGAGACTTTGCCTTAACAAGAGATGTGAGCCACACACTCTAGAGGTAACAAATCTCTGTACTCAGTATGATTCACTTTCTTGACGAAAATACCTAATATTACATATAAAGAAATGCACCCGGGTGCTGAAGAAATCTGGTGACCTTCCTGTGCATTGTCCTGACCGCTAACTGACACTTTGATACGACTACGGATGTCTTTCAACTAGATGGAAAGCAACCATCTAAACGATTACACGATTTCTGAGTAATGAATGCACAGGCCACGTTAAACACACTTGAGACGTAATTACTTCATAAGGATTTTTAAGAACATTCAGGTTCCTAAAAAATCCTTATGGACTTAACTGCTTTTACAGATAAATCTGATGGAAATTTGAAATCACGTAAGTATGTTTATTCAAGAGAAGAGGAATCAAAATGAAGAAATGATAAGTTACTGCTTTTCTAACTGAACCCAGTTCGTTAGGGATGTGGGATAGTTAGAACAGCAGGAGATGGTTATATCCGCCATCTGTCGGACGCCAGAGCCCCGTCGGTAGCAGCAGGGTGCACCACGTGCAGGTGAGGATGGCTGTTGAGGAAACTAGATGTTGTGCGCCCCCCTTGCACCCCGGTTAAAATAAATTAACGAAACTAAAAAAACACAGACATAATGATGAAAATAGAGAAAACGGTGTCTAGATAATGAATCGCTGAATTAGATTTATGAGTTTTTGTTTGGCATAAGTTAGGGTATGTAAACATCAATGGTTCCTAACACATACAACAGATTTTAAGAAGAAAATTTACGCTGCATCATAGCTTCGTACAACACATACTAACTTTTAAAAACCTATATATACCTACTAATAAGAAAAAGGACGTAAATCGAATATCATTGGTTTTAAATGCAAAAAGTTTTACAAACAAGCGTATATCTAAATCTTACTGTAATATTTGATTTCTAAATTGGTTTGGTTTGACGATTTATATTACGTGAATGAACTATTTGAAGTCGTCGTCGGCGAAGGGCCAAATAAAATTTTGTGTGGAATTATTGCTTCCACATATTTAATATAAAATTGCACTTACTGAAGTGACTTCGTAAACCTGACATTATACACCCATTATAATTATCGAAAAAATGGGTTCCTTAAATATAACATTTCTGTACCTAAATGGAATACGTAATGGAAAATTACACAACAGCGTAATTCGCGTAATCGTATGACGATGAATTTTAAAGATATTTCAATTTCGTCCCCCTAAAATAGTCGCTTAAAATGACACAAAACTCCGCCAAAATTATCCACAAGGCAAATTTGTATCAAATCGAGGCAGACTTAGACTGTTTCCTAGTATCTACTGATATCCACATCAGATGTTAGGCACAACACAATACTCCACGTTATAACGTAGGAGATTATCAACATTTTGTCAGTTCAAGGCAGCCGCGACAGTTACAGTTACGCCATAAATAAGGACACAATTTTTACGTAATGTATACGCGTAAATCCTCTCTCCTATAAAAAATTAACTTTGCTGTGCCCGACAGGGTCCTTAATTGATTCGATGTTTTAACATACCAACTGTTATATATACACATTATGGATGTACAATAAAGTATTGAGTAAACTTACGACTCATACAGCCAAATATTAACCAAAAGTTATTTTATAACCAATTTTTTTTTGAGTTTCTCATGTACCTTACCTACTTAAAAACAATATTTACATTAGTAAGAACATTTTATGAGGGGCTTAGGGCTAAGTTATAACAGCTTGTTTTGAGAAGTTTTTTTTTTGTTTTATTCGTTTTCGATATCGAAATTAAATTAGCTGGCAACACATTACCCACGTGGGTAAATATTGCCAGCTAATTTAATTGAACCCTGTTTCTATATTAAAATACCTAATAAAAACCTGGGCAAAATTTGACAACTTAAGTAACTACCGCAGAAGAAGCAGCGATACTAAAGACAATAATGTCTACACTAGAATTACGTATATACGAAATGGTTCGGTTTCGATAAGGGCATGAATGCAGAGAACAACTCGTCACGTTAGTTAGATTTGGAATTTAAAAGTAGGTAATACAAAAAGAAAACGCTTTTTTATGTAAGTAGAAATTGTTTTATCTGTTTTTTTATTATTATTATCTATGTGTAATGAGTGGTAATATTTGCAGATAAACTTTTGACGATTGAAAAGTCTTTATTTGCCGTGCCAGATCGTAACTGTGTGGTGTGACATTTATTTTCTGATCATTCAATTATGATTTATTTAATTTTTTATTTGAAATTAAGCAAAAATATGTTTTGATATTAAAACTAGCAATTAATTTTAATGAATGGATAGTCTAACTAATTTGTAAGAATACTGTATTCGTTAGTATTGTATCTACGAAAGTAATTTCGATTAGTGACCGCATGTTTCCGCATGGTTTTTAATAATAATATGTCTTTACCTATGTAATTGGAGATTTTATAACCAGCATTTTCAGATTTAATTATCTCTGGATTGGCGCACAAATTGAAATTTAAATAAATTTTATTTGAAAGCCGTGTTATTTTATTTCAAATTCAGTCATTTGTTTTTAGACAGTGTTTTATTTTTGTGTAATTGTGGTAGTTTTTGGCGCCGTGGATAAACCGTAAATTCGTATAATTTTAGAAAATGAGTTCCTATGTGGAAATACCGCTGCGCAAACAACACGAAACTTTAACGACGTGTACGGTCCCGACACTGCTTGCATAAACACGGTCTATTATTGGTTCAATCGTTTTAAATCTGGTAACTTTGAGTTGAAGAACGAGACTTGCGGTCGGCCGGTAACCATTGTCGACAACGACGAATTGAAGGCTATAGTGGAAGCAGATTCTACTCAATCTACGGCTGAGCTTACTGCGGGCCTTGGAGTTAGTGTACAAAACAACATTGAAGCACTTGCATCAAATCGGAAAGATAAAAAAGCTAGAGAAGTAGGTGCCACACGAACTAAGCGACCAACAGCGAGACCAACAGCGGGCCAGTACTTCGATTAGCTAAAATAAAAAAAAACAAATTCGATTTTAAAATTTTCATACAAATCTCCAATTTCATATGTAAAGACCTAATATAACAATCTAAGAACCACTGTAGGTTGATTAATTATAATAATTTATTTTATTATGATTATAAGTATTTATTTTACAATTTTATTTTAATAAATACTAACATTAATATTAAATTCGAAGTATACCAACGTAATATTTAATAAAGATAAGAAGCTAGGGTAATGTTTAGTGTAATGTTTTAATATGGATCAAATATCTCATTCCATCCGATGATCTGTTAACTATGGTCATAACGAGCTAGCGAGGTAATATAAGATGCGTCAAAAGGTACACAGAGTAGCGATGACGGTTAAAGAACTATGGACATTTTGGACTAGGTTAAAACCGAATTTGTTCTATTTGTTTTACATTGTATCTAGTAAAATTATGTAATAACGTATGAGTTAATAGAACGAAGCAAATAATTTTTTACGATAGTTTTTTTTTTTTTTAATCAAATGTTCTCTTATATTTAATTTCGAATCGGTAGATGACATTTTTTTCAAACCCATTGGACTTGCAAATTGTAAAACTACGTATTTATTATAAATTAGTAGATCTATTTAGTTTTTTTTGTTGTTTTTTTATTTTATTTTATTTAATGTTTTGCACTGTACAATGTGTACTTTTGCATATTATTTTATTTTATTTTATACTTAATAGATATTTATAAAACTTACGGCTAAGCCTACATTATTGAATTTATTAATGACACGAACATATTCGATAAATGTGTTTCTATATTATATGTTATTACTGAATGTTCTCTTTTCATATAGTATAAGTGAACAAATGGTTATTAGTAGACAGTGTTAAATATTGTTGATTTAAATTCACGTATACTAATCATTTATACTATCCTTAATAATTTCCTGGCAAGTCGTATTGTATACATAGCTCGCCCTAGGGTATCATATAGGTAAGAGTTTTGCCTACAAATGATTTTTGTCGCCGATACACCCAACAAACGAGGTATACCATGAAAATGTATTAATTTTTATAATTAATGTTTGGTTAATATTTGGTTTTATGAATTTACATTGAAATTTTATATTAATTTATAATTTAAAATTAAGTAAACCTACAATATTACAGTACAGCAATTTAAAACTTTAACTATGCACTTAATTAAAGTTTAATTGTGATGTATAAAAGCTTAAATGTTTTAAATATTTCGTTATATGTACACCTAATCTATGTACACAATAGCAACTAATCAAAATGGAAAGCCTATCACGAAGAATATTTTCTCATTATATGTAATTATTGCACCAATCCCGAATCTCGTGTCATATTATGTCATTCAGCACAACCTAGTTGAGGGGTTCGTGTTCACATACGTCGACATGACGCACAGGTCACAGGTCTTGTACAGGTCATCGAATATGCCTGTATCACACTCGTGATGCTGGCACGGCGCGCCTAGGTTCAGCAATGCAACCGGCCGTCAAGCAGCCACTCACACAACAAGCATACAAGTATGCAGATGCAAATAATTAAATACAGTGCCTGTCAAATACTCAACTTTACAATAGATATATAAAATATAAAAAACCCTATCTTCGCACGCCTATACTGATCCCCTAAAGGAGGCACAAATAGCGCCATATGTTCTGAAGTCACACGAATGTAATACACGATTACACTAGGTAGTCATGAAAAACCGAGAACAATCTGCCTTGAACTATAGGTTCGAGAAGCTAAGGTTGCACTCGCTTCCATGCATGGGGGACTATTTTCTTTACTTATATCGAGGATACTGGCGTAGTCGCAAAGTTTTGGGGGACCCAAAATATGAAGAAGAAGAAGGATACTTGTGCACTATAATGTCTCCTCCACAGTTGGCCAGTCTGTGTTGAGATTCGCCGCGCAACGCGAGAAGAAATTTCTGGCTAGGAACTGTTATACCTTCTCGCTCAGTATTACTACAAGTTCTATTTTACAAAACGCACTGAGGCGCATTTTTAAGTAGTAAAACTTTTAACGTTTTAAAATGCATGTGAATTAAATATACACTTAATATTTAGATATAACTCTGGATATATAATAGGTCTTTACCTATGAAATTGCCGTTTTGTATGAAAAAATTTAAACGAATTTTTTTCATGTATTTTTTATTTGTATTAATCGAAGTAATCACCCATGCAATCAATGCATCTTTGCCATCGCAGTGGCAGTTTATTGATGCCCTTCTTAAAGAAATCAGCTGGACGGGAGGCAACAAATTCTTCAAAGGCATTTTGTACTGCCTCTCGGGTATTGAATTTTTTTTCCCGCCAAGAAGTTATCCAAATTCTGGAAAAAGTAGTAGTCTGTAGGCGCAAGGTCTGGTGAGTAGGGCGGATGACGGAGAGCTTCCAACCCCAGTTCTTGCAACTTGGAGACCGTCTGCTGTGCAGTATGAGGTCGCGCGTTGTCGTGCAGGAGCAGCGGAGACGAGCGATTGACCAATGCTGGTTGGAGATGTGCCAGCTTCTCCATCATTGTGTTCAGTTCTTCACAGTACACATCTGCAGTAATGCTCACCCCGTTTGGTAAGAAGCTGTGATGAATCACACCGGCGCTAGACCACCAAACAGTGACCATCACTTGTCTAGGGGTAAGTTTTCGTTTAAGGCATTGTTTAGGTGCTGAACCAGGATCCAACCAACTTGCTGAGCGCTTGCGGTTATCAAACAGAATCCATTTTTCATCGCAGGTAACAATGCGGTTCAAAATTCCTTCATTTGTGTGTCTGTTGAGCAGTGCAAGGCACGTCTCGACGCGTACTTCGCGCTGACGATCATTGAGTTCGTGGGGCACCCATTTGTCAAGCTTTTTTACTTTGCCAATTTGACGCAAATGGACCAATATTGTTTTGACGCTAACGTCGAAAGCTGCTGCTAATTCAGCCGTAGATTGTGTATCATCAGCTTCCACAATCGCCTTTAATTCGTCATTGTCGACCAAAGTCTTCGGACGACCGCGAGGTTCATTTTTCAGGTCGAAATTTCCAGAACGGAAGCGAGCAAACCAATAACAGGTGGTGCGTTGGTTTGTAGTGTTAGCTCCGTAAACGTCGTTGATGTTGCGTGCCGCTTGTGCCGCGTTGCTGCCACGACGGTACCTAGTCATATTCCATAATTACTCGAATTTTTAACGTATCCATGAGGACGAAAAAGATTGAAATGCGATGAAAATGTAACACTAATCAATAAACAAATGACTACTTTTGGAAAAAAAAATCCATGTTTTTAAAATAAAATTAATTTGAAATTAGAATTCTTACCCAAACAAAAATTATTTTGATTTGAAATGGCCAGTACTGCAAAACGGCAATTTCATAGGTAAAGACCTAATATTTGTGAACGAAACTTTGGGAAAAAAATTACTAAGGGAGTACGCATTTTACAAATGATCTATTAGAAGGAAATCATTATAAATTACTTTATCTACTATGTAAACGATGCTTATAAAAATGAAGACGAAAAAGCTATAAAGCACAATACTACAGCAGAGTGACGATGAAAGGAAAGTATAATGGTGTCTTTATATAGGGGAGCCTTAAGCGAGGCTTTGATACTATTTGTAGCACCATATGATGCTCACGGAAGAAACTTATAATCGAACAGGTTTCTAAACTTCCACAAAGTCCCCAAAATTCAAGCAAATGTCTTATAAGCAACTAAACCAATAAACTTTATTTACTATTTTAATTGATTATAAACTTAATAAGGTCCTACGGAGTAACTGTATATATTATGTCAATGATTATATTGTAGTATTTAATAAAGTTACCTAGTACTAAGTAAATCGTCTTATGATCTATATTATACGTCATTATATGTATGTTTAACAGCCGCTCCTACCTGGTATCGCTCACGCGACTCACGGTCTGACCGAGTTACGTAGAATCCGGTCCCACGACTTTTTAATTGGCAGTCACATGGCTTTGTCTGGAGGCTGATACTCAACGAATTCGATCTGAAAGAGAAAATATTTTCATTAGATAAGGTTTACAGATAAGGAACAACTACCACCACTAGTATAATTTTAATCAGCATAGAACTTGACCTGTGAACCTGTAAATTGCAAAAACTTAACAAAATTTGATTTAAGTTCCTGGACATAAAATGTCGACTAATGAGATAAACATGAGTGGCACAAAATACACAATTGAAATAAAATATTTTACCTCGCTTAATATAACATTATGCTTGCTGTTCTTTGTGACTCTGAGTCGCACCGCCGCTATTTTACCCATCGCAAGCCGTCCTTGAGCCAGACCAAACTCATTGAAAGTGTTAATCGGTGTGTAGGGGACGTTACGTCTGGCTGGTAGCACTTCCACAGTGGTGTCGTAAAACTTATCTTCAATATATTCTTCATTCCCACTGCGGAATGTGTAGCTGAAACAAATGATTTCGTGAAAGTCAGCAACAACTGTGAGTTGTAAGTATGGTAACGGATTGCCAAATGTTAATCTCAGATGTTGGTTTTTCATGAATTTACCATGGCTTGATTGCACGGATGTATACACGTCCACGCATGGAGGATACCCATCATGGTTCCTTTTTTTGGCAATTAAGGGCATAAAAATCTTAGTGGCCAGTCTTTCGATATAATCATTTTTATATAAAATGCATATCTGTAGCGCATATAAAGAATTTTTATGCGCCGTAAGTTCAATTGACCCTCAAGTAATTGCACTTAATTGTACTTATGTAAATAGAACAACGCGAAACTGGGCAAACGCGTCGATGATGATAGGTACTTACCGATCAAGAACGATTGGCTTTTCGAACCAAAACTCCACGATGTCACCTTTCCTCGGCTTTTCGCCCCAGAAGAATGACTGTCCATCATAAGCCGCTTGCAAGGGATATCCTGGGCGTACCGCAATATCGGTTTTAAGGTACTGAAGAGGTGGGTTTTTAGTGCGTGGGTAGAATGTTGGGCTAGCCGTAGCTTGCATATTGTCCTGAAAATAATTTTAAAACTCGAGTCACTATAAATAAGAAACAAAATACCTAAGCCCCGTTATATGGACGTTACAAAATCACTGCATCTTCAGCGCACAGCTTAATGTCGAATGTTGAAAATCGAATACTGTGTTTTTTCGACGCGCTCAAACTCACTCGCGCTGCACTCACATGGTTCAAGAACCGAGCATTGAGACTTTAAAATCCAAAATCCCGCCGCGCGATTTTATAACGTCTATGTGAATGTCGACAATAGTTGAAATATAAATTAGAAATGTATTTCCTTTGACAGACATTTTCACAAATAATGAAAATGCAGAGACAAGGAATTTTCTGAGATAATCTGCGTACCTTTACGTATCTACTAACAACATTAATTTGTTATAGTAGATAATCTGCCAAATCTGGTACGGTATTAGAAAAGCTATGATGGACTAAATAAGCTATTCTGTCGTCAGTCAGGAGAAGCAAGTCAAAATTCATAGTAAAAAGTTAAATACTATCTATACAACGTGTACCATAATTAACGCCAGACCTCAATTAGAGTATTGAGTTAAAAGCATAATACAATGACCAAAACTTATGTATTTTTAAGAAATTATTATTAAGAAAGTTGACCTATTGAGTCTTATGGCCTTGAAATAATATTGAATATTCTTCGGCTCAATTGGCTGAAGCTATGGCAAAAAACTGAAAAAGTTACTGAAATCGATTCAGTTGTCATTTATGAACAAACTACTTTCATGGTTAGAGTTATTCTGTTACACCTTGTATAGAGTACAATAGACCACAGAGACTTCCAGTGAGTGAGTGTGGTTTTATTGCGTACTGGATTTCCAACTATAGGTGTTGAGCCGAGCATTGATAATCCAACAGATTGCATGTTGGGGCGTCCAAAATCGAACGATTTTCAACTCTCGGTGTTGAGGATCCAGTTCGCGTAAAACTTACCAAATTCCAAAAAATAGGCAGAATAGTGAACGGTACCTTGATATATTGACTATTTTTCTCCAGTATTGAATAAAGACCAATGTGTTGGAATAAAGGTGACTTGTATTTCGGCCGATGCGCTTCTTTCGCCATGGAACAGTTTTTCTGGGACAACAGAGACAAGGATGATTAATATAAAATAGTCAAATCTGTAGCTAAAGGTTTTATCAATCTTAAGGCCAGCACAGATAGAGCGGCAACTGCTCGAGAAAAAATCGTCGCATCAACTCCCACGCAGCGTATGTCCGAAGTGCCGCGCGTGCGAACAATTATTTTTTGAGATAACTTGTAAAATCGTAATACACTAATTGTGTTGTACGTTTCCTTGCTAGGTGGTCAAGGGTGGTATCTATAATTAATAGAGCTAATGATATTTTTAAGGAATAAGGTTTTTGGTAGACATTTTGCAAGGAACTTCAAAATAAAGAATTTTCTAAAGTTTTTCAGAGCGTGGTTACGAGGAACAGTCCCTAGCGCATGCCTCGCGGTTTTAAATTGCGCACTAATTCAACTCTTTGGATTTTAGTTTGATAACTGTTAATCTTGGAAAACTTCTCGAGCGTTTTGCTGCTCTATATGTGCTGGGCTTTAGGCGTTGTACACATGGTCACGTGTAATTATTTACAAGAAAATTTAATGAAAATGTATTTTGATCCGCATCCACCGCCTACGGGTGGCATTGGGAACAACGCCTTATAAATCAAATTAAATAAGTGGAGTTTCACACGGACGTAACAATATCGCGTCAGGGTTTTTACGCGCACTGCATCTTCAACGCGCTGATTAGCACCACGAGTTGGAAATCGGACAGTGTTTTTTTCGACGCATACTGAGATGGATTCTGTTGGATTATTAATGGTCGGATTAACACTTACCGTTTTAATACAAAACGTGCTCTAACTTTAGGTCTAGCCTAAATCTCTGAGCCAGTTTTTGTATTTCCAACTTTATATCGATGTCGGTAAAGTTCTTATACAAAAATTATAACTTAGCACCAGACTGTCAGTTACCTATGTAAAAAGAACTGCATTTCTATACATATTGGGTTCTTAATTTAAAAACTAGGTTGGTGGTATAAACACGATGTAAATATAAACCTTGATTTGATGGGGGCAAGAGTTGAAAATTCACTGCGCGTAAAAATCCCGCCGCCATATTATTACGTCCATGTGAACGTCAACTAAACGTGTTCACCTTATTTCACAACACAAAAATTATGTTTTTTTTTCTGTTGCTATTCGTGGGTGAAGATTTTTATCTCCGTGCATTAAAATCACTGTAGCAAAAAACTTCGGTTACAGCGTTCTTAGAAAATGTACGTTTTTTGACATTGCGTGACTGCGACTGCCGTGGTCAATGTTCTCTATTATTTATAATTTCACAATGTTCTAAGTTATTATACACATTCATGAGTCACATTAGCTCTTTGCAGGCTGAAAACGCAAAAATCTAAAGGTAATACTGATTAAGGTAGAAGCGCCAGGTCCCGCTGGCCCACTTGGTACAAACTTTATACGTTATAATCAGCCTATAATGTTCCCACTGCTGGGACACACGTCTCCTCTCTGTAAGAAGGAGTGCGTCGTGATCCACCACGCGGGCCCAGTGCGGGCTGGTGGATGTCACATGTCTTCGAATCACTCCATGTAAAACACTGGTAATCAGCTGCAGCCGGTTAGACTGGAAGCAGACTCCAACGAACTTGTCAAAGGCTCGGCAGATGATGACGTTATTATAAAACACACTTACCCTATTCTTAAGAATGGTGCAAATCTTGTCACTGAGATAGCTGTCAAGAAGCCAGTCAAGGGTCATGTACTTGTAGAACAGCTGCACGTAGGTGATGAAGTGTATCAGGTTCGATGAGCGGAACAGCTTGCCGATGCCTCCGACCTGGCAGTAGTCGATGTAGACCCAGTTGGGGTTAGACACTGTGATCGATATTGTGAACTTCATTATTTCCTGGAAAATGAGAAAAAATTGTCAATGTAACAGATAAACATATCAACCACTGTTAAGGCACCTGCAAACAGGCGCAACGTGATAATGCGACGCGACTTCAGTAGAACCATTTCCATAAAAAACTTCGTGGAAATTGTTCTGCAAGTGTACCGTCGCGCCCGTTTGAAGAAGCTTTAAAGGTTGTCTACCAAAGACCACCTTACGTTGTACAGGCTGGCTATAAATTCATTTTAATCACATTCAAACTGTCAAGCTGAATATGCCTTCAAATAATACGTATAACATAATTAACGCAAGACCTCATACACCCCAATTAGAGTATTGAGCTAAAAGCATAAAACAAGGACGCCAACATTTTTTTTTTAAGTTAGTAAAGCGAGCTAGCTTTACTTTATGCATTTATAATTGAGACTTACTGACTTGAGATAAGATCGTATTTTCTTTGACTAGGTTGGTGGTAAACGTAATTTAAAAAAAAACTTAGATTAAAAGTGATTGAAATCGATTCAGTAGTCAATTATGAACAAACCACTTTCAGGACTTGCGTGTATTCTGTTTTACGTTGTCTATTAGCAGAGGGTTGTACATACGAAAGCGTGTTTCGTTGTTCAACCCGTTGAGGAGCCCCTGAGATCCACCTGACGAACGCATGGTGGTCCCACTTAGGGGCTTCCGAGATCACATTTCGTTAATTCTGTGTAGATGTCATGTGATAGAAGGCGAGTCTGTTGCCATCAACCGGGCACCTACGAGCTGCTACGGAGAAATTCCAGATTTGAAAAACCCAAAACACTTTGCCCGACCTGGGAATGGAACCTAGGACCTCAAGCTCATCAGTAGCGCCTGCGACCACTGAACCAACGAGGCAGTCTATGTGTCCCAATAAGAGCGCCGAATTTAAATTTGCCGCCATTTTGTTAATACGAGTTGTACGGTGATTTTTTTTGACAGTTGTCACGTACAGACCACGCGATTCGAACGTCCGAGAGGGCACGCATGCGTGCCCACGCAATAGAAAATCAATTGTGTCTCATTAGCCGGGATCTAAAGGTATGGTGAAATTTCGAATTGGTGTGGGGTAGGTACTATTAACCAAAAAGTTTTAAAAACAACCGACTTCCGGAAAACTATACAAAGTGAAAAATAAGTTTAATTTCGGAAGGCGGTGACAAAAAATTAAAATACATTTTCCAAAGTCACCGACTTCCGAAATTAAAGTAATTTTTCACTTTGTAGTGTTTTTCCGGAAGTCGGTTGTTTTTATTTTTTTGGAAAAGTTTTTCATTAAGGCGTCGAGGTCGTACGATATTATTGATATGTATTTAGAAGAAAATGTGTGGTTAAAATATTTTTTTTACTTTTCATGCTCTAAAAGTACGCCAATATAGCCCTACGAAGCGGGACTAAAGTGACCACTTTAGTCTCTAGGGAGTGAAAAGTAATTACTTTTTTTAATTTCCTTCATGTGATATAGACAAACTCAAACAGCCAGTAAATATACTATTATCTGTGGAGTGTGGACCATCTTCATTGCGAAAATGTTGAGAGTTTTAGTTCCATGGTTTTTGCCAAGGTGGTGCAATGTGTTTTAAATTGTTAATCTGTGACTGGTTTAGAAGAAAAAACTGACCGCAAAAATTTCCGAATTTTTGTCGAGTGTAAATTTGTTTGGTTTTAAATAAATATTCTTAGGGACCAGGAGTGGTATTTTAATAAAAAAAACAACCGTCAGATCAGCCTAACTTATATTTAAATAACGAACTAAATAATTAACATAAACAACCACGCAATATTTAATAGGAAACAATCAACTTCAACAAAACACAATAAACAAAGGCAATATTCGCACATAGAAAGGAAATGACCACCGGACAAAGACTTGGCTGTGATTCGAGACGAAATCTAACGACCTTACCGCGCCAGCGCTGACAGGCAAAAAAGGGGCGCGGGTCGGTTGACAACCGCTTTTATAGGCATTGGAGTGACGTTTCAGATGACAGCTGTACAGAAAACTAATTTTTAACCTAATACGGCTTCTCCTGACTGTGCACCGTCCTCGGGCACGTCTGATGTGGCGGCATCTTGAGTTGGGTCCTGGTCTTGGCTCACAGGTGGATGAATCGTGGGTCCTGCCTGCGTGTCAACACCATTATCTTCGCCTGAAATCAAGACATGATTAGTGAGGACCCAAAAGCTTTTTTTTTTTTTTTGCCTATTCAATCATTCATCATACATTTGAGGCCCCCTTTCAATGAAACAATCCAGCTAAGATATCAAATCGCTTTCAGTCAATCGCAGTTATATTGTCCTCACATCCATCACTCTATATCATCCGGCGCCACACATTCTCATTATTAGAAAGTGTTTACGCAACAAATGCACCGCAGCGCATTTCTACACAATATCGAGATCATGATACCGCAGCACATGTCCGATAATACACGTACAAGCCGTGTCTGCAAGACAGAGGCACCGCAGCGCATGTCCAAAAGCTACCGCAGCACATGTGCGATAATACACGTACAAGCCGTGTCTGCAAGACAGAGGCACCGCAGCGCATGTCCAAAAGCTACCGCAGCACATGTGCGATAATACACGTACAAGCCGTGTCTGCAAGACAGAGGCACCGCAGCGCATGTCCAAAAGCTACCGCAGCACATGTGCGATAATACACGTACAAGCCGTGTCTGCAAGACAGAGGCACCGCAGCGCATGTCCAAAAGCTACCGCAGCACATGTGCGATAATACACGTACAAGCCGTGTCTGCAAGACAGAGGCACCGCAGCGCATGTCCAAAAGCTACCGCAGCACATGTGCGATAATACACGTACAAGCCGTGTCTGCAAGACAGAGGCACCGCAGCGCATGTCCAAAAGCTACCGCAGCACATGTGCGATAATACACGTACAAGCCGTGTCTGCAAGACAGAGGCACCGCAGCGCATGTCCAAAAGCTAGTGGAAGAGTACCGCAGCACTAATCCTTCATAAGCACATAAGACAGAAGCACCGCAGCGCATATTTGTCTTCTCCATCAGTACCGCAGTACCAGTCACCACACATGGCGGCGAGGCTGAGTAGTCGCACCGCAGCGCGCATCAAGCCAGTAGTTTACCAGCTTCGCACTCGCGCCGTTTCATCGCGTACAATGCGCGCTCAGCATCACGCACTCCGCATCGCGCAAAAAGCGCACTCCGCATCGCTCACAATGCGCGATCAGCATCACGCACATTGCGCGATCAGCATCGCGCACATAGCGCGCTCCACATCACGCACAATGCGCACTCCGTATCGCGCATAATGCGCTATCAGCAACGCGCACATCGCGCGCTCCGCATGGCGCATAATGCGCGATCAGCATCGGCACTCCTTGTGCATCTTGAACATAATGCATTGCGCACCTTGCGCATTGCATCGCACACCTTGTGCATCTTGAACATACAGGGGTTAGAGTAAACAGAATTTGGTAAAAGAATCGACCAAAACAAGTACAAATTTATATCCGTTGGACTCGGGTAAAGGGCCTAATGCATCAACATGAACTGTGTTGAAGGGAATATCTGATTTTCCCATGACGTGATAGGCTGACGAGAAGCTCTTGGTACACGTTTTCTAGAAATGTAGATTAGGCAATGGGAAGTATACTTTCTCACAAATTGTTTCAGGCCAGGGAACCAGAAATGTTTTAGAATAAGGTCATAAGTTTTATCGAACCCGATGTGCTCGTGCTCACCGTGAAAAACGCGTAATAAACTGAGCCGGTGCCCTTTATGGATAAAACATAGTAAGCGCTACTCCTTACCAACAGGTCAATAGCGATAATAGAGCACATCGTTCTACGTAACGGCTAGAGTCCAAGAGACCATCCCTCAATTTTTGGATCAGATTGACAGTCCAGGAATCAGCCGACTGGGCCATTTTTGCTCAATTCAATGGTCTATCAATGTAATTGACTTGCAACGTTAGTGGATTCCTACTTAGATAGTCCGCATGACCAATCAACACTCCCTATCGATATTCAATCTCAAAATTGAAATCCTGAAGATAAATCCACCAACGTGCAACGCGTGGATGCAGATCCTTCTTTCGTTCGGTGGCCTTCAAAGCATTACAATTGGTTATGATTTTAAAAGTTATCCCGATCAAATAATGACGAAAGTGTTGCAGAGCCTTGACGACCGCCAACGTTTCCAGTTTGTACGAATAGTATTTTGCCTCCGCGCTCTGAGTGACTTTACTGTAATATGCTATCACCCGTTTACCATCTTCCGCGTGTACTTGCATAAGTATAGCACCGTACCTGCACTGATGGTATCAGTTTGCAGCTCTGTAGTGTGTAGTCAAAAATTACAAGTATGGGTTCGCTAGTTAAACTAGGTATAGGTGCGTTAAGTAGTGCCTCGATTTTCTGAGGACTCGGCCTAACCTGACCGTGACTAATAATGCTTTTTAGTCGTATTACTAGGTGACGCAGACTTATCGGGGTTACGATTTTCAAATTTACGAATAGGCTTTACATAAGAAGCTAAAAAGGAAACTAGGTTTTCTGTCGTTAGGTTAGCATTGGTAGTTTCTGCGCGTACCTGTACATCACTGATACCGTGGATCACTATTTGAACCATAAGTTCTTCGTTTAACCCTTTCACTACACGTAGTTTTAGTAATGACCGACGCGCATACTCTGCGTATGACGAGAAGTTTTCGGACGTGGTGTTTATAACCTCATGAAGGGTTAGGGCATAGTTAATCTTTTGCGGACACGACTTAAATTCTTTAACAAAATTCGACAAAGATGCGACTACGTCGTTGGGTGACAACTAAACATTATTAGCTGATGCTCTAATGTGAGGGTCTACAATACCACGACCAAAAATCGTAGAAAAAGCTCGTCACCGAGTCCGCACACTATGCGTAATCGAAGTAACGAACCTCGGGCGTAATCCGCATACGTAAAGTAATTATCCGAATTTGTGTTAATTACGTCGAATAAAATATTTGCAATGTCTGGCGTTTTCGGACACAAAGGCGTTAATTCCTTTTTGAAACTACTCCACATACGATCACTCGTAACAAACTCACGTAACCACGTACGAGCACCACCTTTTAAACAATTACCTATTCGCGAAAGACCTTTATGATTGTTCCAGTTATTTAAGTGTTTTGCTCGATCAACTTCGTCACACCAATCACTAATATTACTCAGACTAGAATCGAAACTAGAAATGAAAGAATGTTGGTCCGATATTACCCGATTATTTATGGAACGGATTGCGTCCACTATGCGGACGGTTGCGGTGATATCACTAGCTGCACCGAAGTGTTCCAACTAGGACTCGGCCACATGGCCTGCGCGGAGCACGCTAGTCGGCGCAGACGGCAGGGGTGGCGTACGTGACTGCGGCGCTAGCGCAGATCACCCTGGCAACGGCGACTCGACGCGCTCGGCATGGCACCGTGATTCAAGGTCGTCTGGCGCCGGCCGGGCGGCGACGATGCGCCACGCTCGGACGATTCATGTCAAGATACCCTCCGTTTATGCGAGCGTTTCGTCTGTGCAGACGATGCTTGATCTAACATCTTCAAACGCGCTCGCATTACCTGCAGTTCCCACTGTAGGTCACTCTCCGGGGTCTGCGTACGATCCCGATGTCTGCTATGTCGGTTACCTGGCTCACGGCTACGGTGACGACTTCCAAAGCGATCCAACATTTTATTTTATTTAAGCACAAACCCAATTAACAAAAACAGAAATTGTTGTCACGAATTGACGGCGTAACACGCGAAACGTTAGCAGTGTTTTCCTCAATAGCAGTCAGTCGCGACATAGTGCCTAACACATTCTTCACGGAAACATGAGGGTAGGACCGATATTTACTACGACGACGATGTGTTTTGACCGTACGTGACCTAGATCTCACGTGAACTATGATTGTTACTATAACGCGAGCGGCTTTCACTGCGACGTGATCGTGAACGAGTTCTATCGTTACGTGAACGTGAGTGAGTCTTGTCACGACGCAAATGCGAACGAGCACTACTACGACGCGAACGTGTTCTATTGTTAGGCGATCGTGAACCATTCCTGTGGTCCTGTCAAGTTTCACTGCGTCTGCTATGGCCGGTACCAGAGCGAGGCGGCGCTGGCGGCGCCGGCGTCCTAACTAGCTTTTCACGTGACCTTGACGGACGCGGCATTGTTTTTTGAAATCAACGGTTGTTTGTGTAGGTATCAAGGCTAAGAATTGTGAGCAAATAAGTTCAATCCCACTTCTGATCTTAGGGACCAGGAGTGGTATTTTAATAAAAAAAACAACCGTCAGATCAGCCTAACTTATATTTAAATAACGAACTAAATAATTAACATAAACAACCACGCAATATTTAATAGGAAACAATCAACTTCAACAAAACACAATAAACAAAGGCAATATTCGCACATAGAAAGGAAATGACCACCGGACAAAGACTTGGCTGTGATTCGAGACGAAATCTAACGACCTTACCGCGCCAGCGCTGACAGGCAAAAAAGGGGCGCGGGTCGGTTGACAACCGCTTTTATAGGCATTGGAGTGACGTTTCAGATGACAGCTGTACAGAAAACTAATTTTTAACCTAATAATATATTAAGAATGTCCAGTGACAGTTGTGGTATATATGTTCCTTGGTGAAGAGTTTGACGTCGAGCAAAGAGCAAAAGACTTAATAGATATTGTGATTTTTATTTTAGTAAGTAATAGATATTTATTCAATGTTTTTGTACTAAATTGACTATTTTTTTCGCACTCAAAGTGAAAAGTACAGTTTGCACCTCGAGACTAAACGCCAACTTAATATACCCTCGGTTTAACCACCCCTGGTATATTATGGCTTCGTTTAGTCCGTCGATATAAAATATACTATTATCACTCGAGACAAGGTCCAAGTGAGATAATTAAACAAAGAAGGCTGTGTGAAATCTGGGATAAAAAAATGAATGATTAAATGATTCTATTTTTATATCCGCTTGACCGCCCACTACTTTATTTAATTACCGTTGAGCGACCTCTCGATTACGTCACCGCCCCATTTCGCCGTGGGTGGTCCGCTCTTATCGCAAAGTCATAAAAAAACAAAGGATGTTTATACGTGGGTTGTTTGAAGTGTTTGGTGTATCGTGTAGCTTAATAATGGGGCTTTTGAATAGTTTATGTTTCGTTTGAGTGGATGGTCGTAATAATTTATACAATTAGTTGTAATATGAACCGCGAGAAGTGTTTGCATGTGTTTAACATGAACGCCGCACGCCCCGCCCCGCTGGACGCTCGAGTCGAGCGTGCACTCAGCCCGTACACTGAGACTTTCTGGCTTCTGACGACCCGTAAAGACTGTCAAGAATCTACGAATGACAGCCGGAGACCTGTTGTATTCTTTCAATTGTAAATGCATATGTTTTGAAAAAATAAGCAACCGACTCCCACAAGGAAAATAACAAAGCGTGCGTTAGTTTCGAAAGTACACTTTGCCTGCAAAGTTAATTACATTTATATATGACCACCCATAAGGGATCCATTGCCGAAGATATCGCGCAACACACACATACAAAAAACAAAAATACCATTTGAGTACCTCCTGCTTTACACCCTTTAGACCGCCATGCGAAGATAGCGTAAAGTAAACGTCATTAACGAAATACAGCATTAGTTATATCAAACAATACTGTATATCGTGAATTACGATTACTTCACAAGTGCAGAAAAACGAAGCGCGACTTTTGATACTTTGCCCTAGAAATCAACTTGATAATAAAGCTTCCATTAATAACAAGCGTATTACAAAATCCAAGATAGGAATTCTTGGAAACATTGTATTCTTTCAATTCTAAATGCACATGTTTTGAAAAAATAAGCAACCGACTCCCACAAGGAAAATAACAAAGCGTGCGTTAGTTTTGAAAGTACACTTTGCCTGCAAAGTTAATTACATTTATATATGATCACCCATAAGGGATCCATTGCCGAAGATATCGCGCAACACACACATACAAAAAACAAAAATACCATTTGAGTATCTACCTCCTGCTTTACACCCTTTAGACCGCCATGCGAAGATAGCGTAAAGTAAACGTCGTTAACGAAATACAAAATTAGTTGTATCAAACAATATTGTATATCGTCAACTTCGATTACTTCACAAGTAAAGAAAACCGAAGCGCGACTTTTGATTCTTGGCCCTAGAAATGAATTATATAATTAATTACATTTAAAACATTGATGTCACTCAGCAACTATTCTTTTTTTAAATTATATTTTGCCGTACTAACCGCCGATTACGCCAAAGAAAATTCGATCTTATTTCAATGCGCAAAATCTCGATTTTAAATGCATAAAGTAATGCTAGGATCAACAAGATTTTCTGAAAAGTGCCAGATAGATTTAAAAAATAAATGATCATTGTATTATACTTTAAACTTAATACTCTAATTGGGGTATATGAGGTCTTGCAAAGTACATACATACTTTGTGGGGTACTGTGTAAAATTTTATAACATAATACCTTGTGATATATTGCAATTAACCGAGAGGAAATTTAAAACTCATATTAAAAAAGTACACTTTGTAAACAAGCGTATTACAAATTAGAGGATTATAATTATCCAAGATAAGAATGCTTGGAAACATGCTGGTCCTGCTCCATAGGACAATCTAGAGTCCAGACTAAATCCTAATTGAATTGTATAATTAATTATATTTATGACATTGATTTACACTCTGTGATTACTTTAACTCACATACACTGACTTTACTTGTTAATATTCTAGAAAAATCAAATAAAAAAAATAACAAAGCGTGCGTTAGTTTCGAAAGTACACTTTGCCTGCAAAGTTAATTACATTTATATATGACCACCCTTAAGGGATCCATTGCCGAAGATATCGCGCAACACACACATACAAAAAACAAAAATACCATTTGAGTACCTCCTGCTTTACACCCTTTAGACCGCCATGCGAAGATAGCGTAAAGTAAACGTCATTAACGAAATACAACATTAGTTATATCAAACAATATTGTAAATCGAAAATTTCGATTACTTCACAAGTAAAGAAAACCGAAGTGCGACTTTTGATACTTGGCCCTAGAAATGAATTATATAATTAATTACATTTAAAACATTGATGTCACTCAGCAACTACCTACTTTATTTCACACACTGACTTATAACTCTTTAAGTTTACAGCCTGCAGGAGTTTGATAGGCGTGCTGTCCAGGAAGTCCATCGTTTTGAGCGCGGTGTGCGAAGGCGCGTTGTCGTGGTGGAGCAGTAGCTCGCGGAGGTGTTTGGTCGCTTGTTGCTCACAACAAAGAAAACTTCTGCCTACCATTTGGTAGTATACCATTCAGCTTTGATGCTTCTTTGGTTCCATAAAGGAATTGACACCAAGTAGATAGTCAAATTAAAAAAGCTCGCGATCAAAATCTCTCCCCCGCTTCTAGATCACTTTGGTAGGCGTTGATTCGTTTTGAAACACCCAAACCGTCGACTGAGGCTTCGTTTCTGGATCGTATTATTAAATCCAAGAGTCATCACTTGTAATACTGTCATAAACACACCGAGATGAGCCTGCTTCAACTTTGTTTATCATATTATTATATTAAGGCACCATTCCACCCGGGTCTGCCTCTGAGCATCGGTGAGGTTGTGCGGCACCCAGCGTGAAACTATCCTCTTCACGCGAAGATCACACGTGTAGAATTTTGTGACGGCTTCTCGATCCAACCTGCAGTATGTGCTGAATCTCTTGATATGTACCTCGCCTATTGTCATGGATTAAATTTTCCACTGCTAGCACGTTTTCTTGCGTAACAGCCGTCAAAGTGCGACCACTTCTTTCTTCATCTCCCAAAATTAGTCAACCGCGCTTGAATTCTTTATACCAACGATACACGGTTGCCTTAGAAGGGCCTACATCCATGAATGCCATTTGAAATCTATCATACGATTCGTCCGGTTTCAGGCGACACTTGAAATCGTAAAAATCATAGCGCGAAAATGTTCCCGGCGCAGATCCATTTTTTAATGAGACACGATAATTTAAATTAGATCGAAAACAATGTGAGGGAAATTTTAAAATGGGAACGTACCTTTTTTTACTTACAATAAAATAATAATAATATTTATTTTTATTTCGGAAAAAGAATCCATAGAGTGTTAGTAAGATAATATTAAAACAACTTATTATCTAGTGTTAGTACCAATCAACCTCTGCACAAACTGCTTCACAATTGGAGAACTGAAACTCTCCGCTACAGTTCTCAGGATGCGGTTGCGACTGCCTCTCACTCTACTCAGTAGCGAAGCGGTTTTCTTGTGCACAATCGCGTGAAAACCGTCGGTACTACCTTGCGCAAACATCTCCGACGCACTGCAATAGCGAGGAAGTCTCAACAACATCCTGGAACCATTAATAAACTGGACTCGCAGGACATCTAGCGATCTTTTGGTGTAATTGACCCTTAGATTACTCGTGTACAGGCTTTGGCAATAAGCCTTAAAAATTTTAATTTTTACTTGGTCCGTACACCGAGCAAATCTACGGGCCAACATGTTGCACCGGACGGCGAGTGCCCTGCGCTCCCTGTCTATATCTACATGGTCCTTAAGATCGTCGGAAAGAAAGTGACCTAGGTATTTAAAAGTGGACACCCTTTTGATCACTGACCTGTTTATTAAAAGTTCCAACATATAATCATATTTTCAAAATAGACTATAACTGGCCCGTCTCTCATACATAAAAACCTTTTTTCGTAAAACTTTCTGAGTGATCTGGTATTTATCACCAATTTTTGCTTACCGCAAATAGAAATCTTATCCGTCACTGGTTACAACGTTCTAAATATCTATCAAAGATTAAGGAATCCTACCAGCCCATTATCTTTATCAGCATCTGCCTGCCTTTTCCCAACTATGATGCAGTTGGCTTCCACTCTAACCAGATGCAGCTGAGTACCAGTATCTTACATGGAGTGACTGCCGACTGACCTCCACAACCCAGTAACTTCGTACTAACGAAAGCCCTTGATAAAACTGGTTATCAGATTTTCGGGCTTCTGACGACCCGTAACAACGTGGTTTCCGAGGCACGGAGGGGTTTTGGTATGTAAAAATGGTCACCCATCCACTATCCTATCGCGGCAAGCGTAGCTTTACCTGATACCATATCTATCGCCCGTTCTTCTACATAGGTACTTATTACGCTTTGGAATGGGCAACTTGCTTTATCTTTCGGGCTCTTCAACAATTAAAAAGTGCCCGAATTGGTTTATTTGAAATAAATGCTTTGACTTTGATTGTTTTCGTTATATAAATATCCTTTATCGATTATTATGAGATGAAATTCAAAGACAAATAGAATGATACCATCTTTGATCAATAGCGATCTGTCTTCCACTGCAAATAGGTTATTGAGTTCGGCCATAAGTAATCTACAGTAGTGGTAGTGAACAAGAGACAATCGACCTTACCTGAATATAGTTTTTCTTGTCGATGACGGCGTCTTCTACCGTCAGATAGAATACGCCCCTAGACTGCGCATACGCCATGAGGTATATGCTATCTAAATTCAGCTTCGCTCGGCGTTTTACTTTTTCACGGGAGTCTCCCATGGTCCCGCGCAGAGTTTCATAATTTGGATAATAAGCCGCTGATGGTGAAAGGACTTCTATCAGGCCATTTTTAACGTATTCTGGGAATCTGTAATGAAAACATTTCGGATTTTGAGTATTTTTACGATCCCCAAGACTTTAAATAAACACGCCATAGTGTAAAAAAGTCGTTGAACTTATCCTGCATGCCAATCTGTTTTCCCAAGTATGCATGTAATAATAATACTACTAATAAATGTTAAAATCAAAATGAAAATAAAATTAAATTAGAGCAAGCCAAAATTACCATAAGGCCCGGATTAAACAAAAACAAAATACTAGAACCTCGTGAAAGCGGAAAATGATAAAATGATCAAGTATCTTGACCTGGCTCGCGAGGTTGTCGAAATGTGGGATACAGCAATCATTGTGCCGATAGTCGTCATGGCCCATGGCATAATGGCCAAGAGCCTCGATCAACACCTCAGGAGGCTCTCGTTAGGCAGCTGGGTCAAGGGCTTGATCTAGAAAGCGGTACTTCTCGGCACGGCGCGGCGCTTATTGTGAGGAGGTTTCTCTCACAGCAGCCCTGACCACCGGTAGCTTGGGCCCTGTTCCGGATACCGGTGGGCTACTATTTTTTATATGTTTTTATAACTTTTTATATTCTGATATTTAAAAATATAATTCAAATGTTCATTTAATGTAATAAAGGAAAAAAAAATACTAGATAGAGTAAAACTTACGTACCTAACTTCTATCTTCCGGGCCGTTGTGATGATGAATTCTAAATCTGTTTCCCCAATCATGACCACGATGAGAATGCTTTTAACGTCCGCTCGAGTTAGTCCACTGACAAGATTCTGTGGAAATAATAAATAATAATAATAAATATAAATGCCTTTATTGCCATAAAACAGGTCACAGAAAAATGTTAGACCCTGGCTCCAGAGCTAGGTTAAAATACCTGTATTTCATGAGCCAGTGACTTCTTCCATTTAGGTTACAATTAAGCAAGTTTTATAAGGCAAATGGTGATAAAATTATAAATCTTAAAATTAAGTTTAATAGTAAACATTCAACTTAAGTACTAAAAAAGAATTATAAACAAAATTATTAGAATGAAAGAAAATTTTACAATCTCGTTAGATCAAAAAACTAAATTAGAACAAAATCAGGATTAAAACAATTGAATTGAATTGAAAACAATTTATATGTTAGAATAAAAATAAAATCAAATTAGAGCAAAACTAAAATCAATTAAAAATAGGGGGTGCTGGTATGAGTGTGTTTTTGCGCATGTATGTGAGCTGTGAATACCAATGATTTGCGTTCTATTATTTCGAAATTCGAATGGTTTAGTATCATCTGTAAGGTATTATAAGACTACAATCAAAAATATTCAGCATTCACAGACAACGTAATTTTCAAAGACAACATAATATGTATTATGAAAAAAAAAAAAAAAAAACAGTTAGAATTATCTTTAATGCTAACCTAACGTAAACTTTTTTTTTATTACCCATACCTATCATAACATCACGCCTTTTTTTTGGTGGGAAATCATCAAATAACTTCTCCTGCTCTGGGTGGAGCAGGAGGGCGTGTCAGGCTTTTTCTGACTAAAACCCACCGGTGTTCCTACAGTTGCCTGTGTGCCAGGGGCCGCGGTATCTCCTTCAATCAACCCGCACCCCTGGCAGGCATCGGCCCTTGCGGACCCCACCAGTTGGTGCTGACATCTCTATGAGGCGCGCGTGGAACACAACGCGCCATCGACCTGGGCTTGGTCCTTATCGGACAGCGAGCTACCCATTACTCGCCGTTCGCAAGCCCGCGCCTACGGCCGTGAGGGAGAGGCCTCCCTCACGTGCGCCGCCTCCCTCTTCGCGAGCATTACTGCTTCGCAAAAGGAGGTGACGGCCACCCATGCACACCCGCTTCGTGTCATGCTCTGGACCAGGGCCGGACGCGAGAGATCGCCGCCGCCGATCGCCTCCACAAAGACACGACGGTGCTCCACCCAGGCCGGGCAGACCTCCACCGTATGCTCCACCGTGTTCTCAGGGCGATCTTCGCAGTGGAAACACCCGAGTGTTTCCTCCCGCCTTATTCGAAACAGAAACCTCCCGAAACAAACGTGTCCGGTGAGGACCTGTGTCAGGCGGAAGGTGAGGATGCCATGCCGCCTCTCAAGCCACTCCTCAAAGAGGGGACTTACCGCCGCTATCGTGGCATGCCCAGTACTGGGTTGCGACAATCGCACTCTCCATGTCACCATGAGATCCCGCCGGAGCTCTGTCCGCTGTGCCGCGATTTCTCGCGGCAGCGGAGTAACGCCCCAGCGTTTGGCCTCCTCGCGCCACTCCCAGATGTGCGCGAGTACCATTGCCTCCAGATCCCATGGCGACATCACGCCTTGTTTCGCGAAAAGGTTGGGCATAGGTGAACCTATTAGTATACCCACGTTTCATCAGTGATGTTTTAAGTGCCACGTAATAGGGGGCGAATCTATTGCCATCTATCACAATTCTGATTAATTAATTGTCTTGTATGGTGTCTGGTGTTAATTATGTTACACGTTGTATATTAATGTGCAGATGAAAGGCGTAAGATTTCTTTTCAAGTAAAGTTATCTTCATTTGAAAAGGAGCTGCTTGTAGTTTTTAATAAATTCTGAGAGCTGCACCCTAATTGCGTAACACGCGATTAATCATAATCGGTTTCATTTTGACAGTTCAACAATATTCATTCCGTTATTTACGTTGTTGAGCGGACACATTTTTAGAACATATGAAGCAATGGTTTAGCCATGTTTCAAAACGAAACAGATTATGATTAATCGTGAGTTACGCAATTAGGGTGCTGGTGCTTTGACTGTGGGCTAAGAAAACGATTAAGATCTTAAAAATCCCGGCTTGTAAAACCTCTTATTTTCATTAAGTAATTTCTCTTGATGTTAGATCTATCAGCAGTGTTAAGTTTTTAAAGGGAAGAAGAGTATTTTTTAGGATTGTTTAACTTATATACAAAGGAACTCAATTTTATCACTTTCCAATTCTATAGCTATGAATATATGAGTAAGTTTCACTGAGGGACCAACTCAGAAAACGTGACAAAAAATCTGTTGTTTCAAACAAAAGTCCTAACTCAAAATTTTACTGACTGAAAGTGAGCCTTAAATTCTTGGTAATAAAGACAGAAATGTCCTAGAACCAAAAAATTCGAAGACATGTGACATCTACCAACCCGCACTGGGCCTGCGTGGTGGATTACGGCCCACTCCCTCTCCCACCGAGAGGAGGCCTGTGTCCCAGCAGTGGGAACATTAAAGGCTGATTATGTAAAGACAGTAATGAATACTCACAGTCAAGGTAAACATAAGGAAGCTCTCCTGGTCTCGCTTAAGTGTCGGTACGCCCACGACTAAATTAACCAAGAAGCGCCCTCCGCGCATATGATACGCGGGCCTCAAGCTGTCAGGGTCTTCCATAAGGTGCGGCAGGAGCTGGTAAACAAACGCTGTCCGCAGCTGTTGTATATTCTCGGTGTAAACACCAGCGGCCGTTCTGCTTCCTGAAGATGGAGAGCAACTTATGAGCTACACGTAAGTCTTTCACTTGTTTTGGAAACAGGGGCGACTTTAAGGTGACAGCTGGGCCAATGTGTAAGAGGCAAACCCATGACCGGGAACTATGGAAGAATATGGGGCAGGCCAATGCAAAAGAATATGGGGCAGGCCAATGCAAAAGCAAAAAAATCTTCGGAAACCGATGTCTGAAGAATAATTTTTGTTTGTTCCTTTTTAACTATTTTGTTATATGTAACTAGATTGTAAGATTTTAAATAAAGGCTATGACTTACCTTTCATGTTGTTCAGAAGGTCATATACTGCAGCAGTTGTTTCGTTCGTTGAAGATATATCTGCTTTGGTGTCATCACACACAGAACTATTCCCACCAAGGCCGGAAACCAATTCCTCCTAAAAAAATATCCAGTAAGTATGTCAAATTAAATAAACCTTTTTATCGTAGTAAAAAGATATTAATGAAAAAAGAATATGATCTACACTATTAGGTGACTTCTCGTGCCCCAGGGGCTGGCCAGAGGCTAAGCATTGCAATACAACGTGGTAATGCAATACAACGTGGTAATGCAATACAACGTGGTAATGCAATACAACGTGGTAATGCAATACAACGTGGTAATGCAATACAACGTGGTAATGCTGCCAATCTCTTGGGAACATAACCAGTCGGCAGCGATGCGGATACATTTTTTGACGCCCTTTATTTTAGTTCTTTCGTTTTAGTAAAGTTAGGATAAAATTCTGTTATTTTGATTAATTAATTAATTATACCTAAGTATTTATTTTTTGTACCAAATCTAGTTCTTTGAACAACGAATACTTAGAGTTAAAAGACGTAGGCACTTAATTTGTTACCTTCATGCATGAATCATCATCATCTGTCTAGCCTTTTCCCAACTATGTTGGGGTCAGCTTTCAGTCCAATCAGTCCCAGTTTACCAGTAGATATACCAGTATTCTACATGGGGCGTACTTAGTTAAAAAAATCTTACAATCCTTATATTTTGCAGAGTTAGAAAACATGTGCGTTTTTTTTCTTCCAAACAACGATGTTGATGAACTTGTTGATGTAAGCCAATATTTGAGTAACTTTCCTTTGTTTAATCGTATTGATTAGTCCCGAAATATGCATAAGATTGATCACCAAAAGACAGCGAAGTCGAATATGATTACTAAGCACGCTCCATCATGGTCATCTGCTGGCGGACTCTGGGAAGCTGCAGTGAAGAACCTTAGACTGAATAGACTGGGACTGGAGGAGAGACTACCAGTATTCTACATGGAGCAACTACCTATTCGATCTCCACAACATAGTTACTAGGTAATACGAATCCCTTTGGTAAGGCTGGTTGTCAGACTTTCGGGGTTCTTTTTTCATGATTATTACCACGTCGAGAGCAAAAGTTTTAGTCAGACCACAAATTCATTGCAGACCAATTCTATAAATGATGGTGAAAACCGCATCAAAATCCGTTATGTATTTTAGGAGGACAGCGCGGTCGCTCAGACAGTCAAAATAAGCGACTTTGTTTAGAAAATATATTTGAAAATAAAGATTAGAGAAGACTAATAATTAATGATAGATTAAGGGAATATAGAGATAATATTTAGAGATTAGAAATTTTAAAGCAGGTAATTTGATCTATTAGACTTTTAGTTTGTTTTTCTTTTTCACTCTTTGTGTTCAATATATTGTGTTTCTTTATATAAGTACTGATTTGGTGAAGAATGAATCATGTGTAAATAAAGTTCTGTTTATGAACACAGTTTGAATTATTTATTGTCACCCTACACATAAAATTCTTAAGGAATGTTAAAATTATTCATATCTTTTGAAATACTGAATGTAGAGGAATTTTGATTACGCCAATATTTAGTAGAAATTTCTACTAAATATTGGCGTAATCAAATTTCGATTTGATCAACTACTTTAGAAGCTACGTGCGTTTGTTTTTTATAGACCGTCAGGATTGAGGAGCCACATAAAATGTGTTGTATTCCCGAAATAATGAATCCTTTGCGTTTTATTTTTATACTACAAATTAAAACAAACTTACTACTAAATAATACTAAAAATCTTTTTTAATTGCTTCATTAGTTTCCGAGAAACAGCACGGGGAAATTTATGGATTTTTCAGATAAATCAAAGCATTGTAGCTACCTCAAATTTAGCCTTACAAAACCCATTTTTTTTTTACAAATTAAGCATAAACACTACTAATTCCTACCAAAGTTTCACAAATATCCATTGGCTAGTTTTCGAGTTCTGAGGTGGCTCCTCAATCCAGATGTCTGAATTGAGTAGCCACCTTCAACGTCCTGTAACTTTTGAAGGGTTTTACTACAAATTCCAGGATCGGGGCTACAAATTTGGCTAATTTACTACTAAATATTGGTAGTACCCTCGTTTAAATCTGAGACATGGCTCCTCAATTCATACGGACACTCGCAGTCCACCGCTGAACATAGCCCTCTCACATGTTGTACCACAACACTCTATCCTCCGCCTTCCGCTTTCAGTCTGCCCCAGCCCCTTTCTTTAGGTGGTCGGTCCATCTAGCTGGGGGGCGTCCCACGCTACGCTTGCCGCTTCACGTAATAATATATAGATGTTATAACATACCTGTACAGACGTGACGTTTACGAGGTCTTCATGGTATGCTTCTAAGAACTGCAGCCGCAACTGCACGTCCGCCAGTTTTTCTTTCTTGCGCCGATCCCCTGCTGGAATAGCAAAATGCAGTTAAGATTCGTTCCCGTGAAGCACCCGTAAAGGTGCGGGCAAACCAACGCGTCCGATGTCCACACCGATCACACGTGCCGGCACGAACCAGTTCCTACAATTTCATAAAGAACTACTGATCACCACCGTGCACGCCATTGCGGACGTATGTTGAACGCGTTGTTATGGCCGTACCTTGACGGCGAATTTTACCGTAATTTTACGAAATATGGTCTAAGAATAAACCTAAAGGCGATCAACGCATGTAGTCTACATGCGCTGATCGCCTTTATCAGTCTCTAAGAGCTGCCAGTATCAATTTAGTGGCGTGACTACTTAGGGGCAAAGTAGTGCGAGGCATCAGGACCTGTGGTGTTTGGGTGCCCGTCCCAGTGGGAGGTCACAAGGTCTGCCAAGCCAACAAGGCACCGGTCCAGACCACAGTCGGCAAGAAAATTTTGAATAACATTAATAGCATAGGACCGCAATTCGAAATCATACTATTGTTGGCTGATAGAATATCTGACCAATGCAAAGCGTTGTGAAAAATTTTGCGCTCGCTTCTCTTGCTTTGGCATTCAGGGTACTCTATATGAATAGCATAGAACCGTAATTTAAATTCATACTATGAATGACCCAAAGAATATCGAACCAATACGAGGCAGTTTGTGAATTTTTTCGAGCCCGCTTCACTTGTTTTGCCATTCAGGATTCTCTTTAAGAATTCCCTGATTTAATAAACTTGTGCCCTATATCCATGAGCCCTAGTGATCAAGTTCCATATCCATGTTTCGCGTTCAGTTTGATTGTGAAATCACATGGCTAATCTACATCGCGATACCGATTCATTCTACGGAGATGATTGACTTCACAGTCTGCATCCACCTTGCAGCCAATCTACACAGGTTGGCTGCAGATCTGGATCGTAATAATTGAATTGGTTCACAGTATGTAATAGAGACTGACCGTGTGATAATATGTGCCTATGATTTCAATTAACATGTTAGTACTAATGTCAAAAGTTAGAAATTACATAAAAGGCAAAAAAGTCAAATGAAGTTCGTACAAATTAGTTATACACGGTCAAATTTAATTAGCTGGCAATACTTTACCCATGTGTTGAGTAGCGATATCGAAAACAAAGGGAACAAAAAAAAACAGCTTTCTATGGCCAAATGGCGTAATCGATCAGCTGGTTTTGTAATTTTTCGTGAAAGTTAGATATTTTTTACGAATTTACAAAAAGCATAACTAGCAGTAACAGTCGTTTGGTTACCTGTCAGTTTCATGTAAAGTTTTGAATTATGTTGGTTTTTTATCATTGGCTTTCGATATGTATATACAACAAGTGGTAAAAGTATTCCCAGCTAATTTAATTTGACCCTGTATTAGCATAAATGTCATATTTAATTAGCAAAGGACAAGATATTCCCGCGAGGACTTCGGTTTTCTTTTTTCTTTCTTCTGTTGAACGGAGCGTTGAAGTCTAGATTTCGAGTACTGCCATCTTAGCCCTAAATCAAACTCAATGACCATGAAGATCAACTGATACAGTTTGAATCAGGGACCATGAAGGAAGTACTCTGGCTTCGTCGTCCGCCTCCAACTCTTTGGGTCCGGATTGAAGACGTTGCTTATCTTCTTACTAAAATGAGACACATGGTACATTTATTTTAAAAAAGATAAGTTTTTGGTCGATATAATTGACAATAATGTCCTTAATAAAGTCAAATTAACAATATTGTATATTGTTAATTAGCAGCATAACTAGCAGTAACAGTCGTTTGGTTACCTGTCAGTTTCGTTTAAAGTTTTGAATTATGTTGGTTTTTTATCATTGGCTTTCGATATGTATATACAACACGTGGTAAAAGTATTCCCAGCTAATTTAATTTGACCCTGTATTAGCATAAATGTCATATTTAATTAGCAAAGGACAAGATATTCCCGCGAGGACTTCGGTTTTCTTTTTTCTTTCTTCTGTTGAACGGAGCGTTGAAGTCTAGATTTCGAGTACTGCCATCTTAGCCCTAAATCAAACTCAATGACCATGAAGATCAACTGATACAGTTTGAATCAGGGACCATGAAGGAAGTACTCTGGCTTCGTCGTCCGCCTCCAACTCTTCGGGTCCGGGTTGAAGACGTTGCTTATCTTCTTACTAAAATTAGACACATGATACATTTATTTAAAAAGATAAGTTTTTGGTCGATATAATTGACAATAATGTCCTTAATAAAGTCAAATTAACAATATACAAGGGGTAACAGAATGTACGCAAGTCCTGGAAGTAGTTTGTTCATAATTGATTACTAAATCGATTTCATTATCATTGAATGTGTATTTTTATCAAAAGTTTTGTATTTTGTCGTACTAACCGCAGATTACGCCAGAGAAATTTGGTCTTAAGATTTTCTTAAAAGTGCTAGATAGATTTAAAAACAGAATTGGTCACATTGTATTATACTTTAAACTTAATACTCTAATTGGGGCATATGAGGTCTTGCGAGGTCTCTTCAGAATACCTAAAGTACATACATACTTTGTGCGGTACTGTGTTAAATGTTATAACAAAATATCTTGTGAAATATTGCAATTAAATGAGAGGAAATTAAAACTCATATTAAAAAAATACACTTTGTAAACAAGCGTATTACAAATTAGAGGATTATAATTATCCAAGATAAGAATGCTTGGAAACATGCTGGTCCTGCTCCATAGGACAATCTAGACTCCAGACAAAATCAAACTGGTTGCTAATTAAATTTTATAATTAATTATATTTATGACATTGATTTACACTCTGTGATTACTTTAACTCACATACACTGACTTTACTTGTTAATATTCTAGGAAAATCAAATAAAAAAAATAACAAAGCGTGCGTTAGTTTCGAAAGTACACTTTGCCTGCAAAGTTAATTACATTTATATATGACCACCCATAAGGGATCCATTGCCGAAGATATCGCGCAACACACACATACAAAAATCAAAAATACCATTTGAGTACCTCCTGCTTTACACCCTTTAGACCGCCATGCGAAGATAGCGTAAAGTAAAGGTCATCAACGAAATACACCATAGTTGTATCAAACAATACTGTATATCGTCAATTACGATTACTTCACAAGTGCAGAAAAACGAAGCGCGACTTTTGATACTTTGCCCTAGAAATCAACTTGATAATAAAGCTTCCATTAATAACAAGCGTATTACAAATTTGAGGATTATATCCAAGATAAGAATTCTTGGAAACATGCTGGTCCTGCTCCATAGGTATAGATAAAATAAACCTGGTTGCTAATTGAATTAATTACATTAAAACATTGATATCACTCAGTGACTACTTTATTGCACACACTGACTTATTACTTTTTAAGATTCTAGGAAAATCGTATACTTGCTTTTAAAATGTTTGTAAATATGTGAGCACCATGTATCTATCATAAAATTAATTTATCTGTCATTGACTTCACTTTCATTCTTTTTACATATTCTGTTATGGTAATTTTATTCTGGGTGCGTCGTTTTCACACATAATGATATTATAGTAAATATATTATGTTAAATACTTAAAATATTATAAAAAAGTAGCGGTGGAGTTTCTTGCCCATTCTTCTCCATACGAAACTACATTTTGGAATGGGTGACTAGAATCAATTATTCTATTTTAATGCAAATGTTGACGTTCAAAAGTGCCTTTTAAGTGGCTATTTGAAATAAATGCTTTGACTTTGACTTTGACTTGCAATGATTAGGTATATAAATTCCATTTTGTACATACATTACGTTGTACATTTCGACCGCGTAGGTATTGCACTTTTCTATGAACCACCTATTTTTTTTTTTGTATAACTGACGAAAATTTCTGCACTGAGGGTCTAGAATGATATGCTGAATTCATGGTTACAGTTTGCGCACAGGTTAAAAACTTATCCTGTATACAAAAATATATACAGTTCACTGTAAAATTGGTAGCCCTATACAGAGAGAGAACGAAAAAGAGACCTTCGCTCACCGGTGGGACATTAACGGCTAATAATAATAATAATTGTAAAATTAAAATTAATTATGAACAAAATTTTAATCCCTACTAATATTATAAAAGCAACTTGTAAGTCGCAGCCACCACCAATCTGGAGCCGTGACCAAAATGCCACTACTTTATCATAAAATATAATTAGTTTAAGTCACGTAATCCTTACTAATATTACAAATGCGAAAGTGATTTTGTTTGTTAGGTTAGTGTGTTATGCTTTTACGCTAAAACAGCTTAACGGATTCGGATGAAATTTAGCACATGGATAGACAATAACCTAGGTTGGCACAAAAGATACTTTTTATCCCGATATTCCAACGGTATTGCGACTTATGCGGGTGAAAAAGAGGGTGTAGCTGGTTGACTTATACAAGATGCATTGAAGAATTCGGTATAGGAATTCTAACAATTTTGTTATATTTACTGATATTGAGAGACCCTTATTAGTGCAGCTCTAAAACACAATATTATTTTCTGCATTCATTTTGTGTGTTAACTATCGTTGGCAACGATACAAGTGAACGTAATTTAAAGATGAATATGAGTAATAATTAAGAAGGATTTGTACAGATACCTGAATTGGTGAGTGCAAGTATTGTAGGCGGTGATGTTCACTGCCCATATACACCAAGTGACTTGACAAGTATTTAAATGTTAGCTCTTGTCAACACTTTTAAGAGGGTGTCACAGGTCTCAAGTACGCGAATAAAGCAATTTTTTCTGCCCTCCTTTGTTTACAATATCATAATATCCAATTAAAACGTCTTTCTTCGGAGGGGTATGGTAATATAGACGACTTAGTATCCCGATGTTCATACCGGGATCGAAACCATTGATTACGATGTTTTAGCTTTGGGTTACAGGTTGACACTACAATGATGTAATCATTGAAATCGCATTGAAAAGTCGTGTTATGAACGAAGATGTGTATTCATTGTAGTATATTGTTTGTGTAAATAATGATTAAAAAACATATCAAGTGATTATTTGCAGCAGCTTATAGCACAAACACTATTATAAGAACAGAAAACGTAGACACTGATTGTAAAAACAATAAACATAGACATTGGTTGCAAGAATAAAAACATAGACTTTGATAGCAAGACCAGAAAACATGCATATTGGTTGCAAAAACAGGAAACATAGACATTGGTTGCCAGAGCAGAAAACATAGACATAGGTAGGTTGTGAAACAAATAACAAAATATTTATGACGAAGTTTTTTTTTTTTTTTAAATGTGTTAAATAATTAAAATAGCAAGTAATGTCTAAACTGATTTTTATATTCATATTTTCAACTGAAACGGTAAAAGAGCACCTTATCGGAAAATTGCAAAAAGTATAGTTATTTTAGTCTTCAAAAACTTGACAGGCCGTTGACAGTAGAATTATCTATAGGTACATCTATACATACATACAGATAAATACAATTTTTGTTTGTCTGCCTGTTTGTTTCGGCTAATCTCTGAAACGTCTGGACCGATTTTTACGGGACTTTCACTGGCAGATAGCTGATGTTTTAAGGAGTAACTTAACTACTTTTTTTCGCTGTAAGCTGCGATCTTCATGGTGCAAGTCGCAATCAATCGCAGGAATCTTCTCTCAATCATAATCTTTCTATCGGTGGTTTTTCATGCCTCAGCATATACATTAGCGACGGAAAAGGTACGAAGGTATACTGGCGCCAGTAAAGCTAAGATTTCCTAAGGAAGTGACGGAATCACTTCATAATTATTATAAATCTGACATTTTCACCAACATTTGACATCAAAGTGTTAAAAAAACAACCGGCTTCGAAATTAAATAAAGTGTTTCGTTTTTTATTTTGTTGTTTGCCACCGCCTTCCGAAATCAAAGTTATTTTTGGAAGTCGGTTGTTTGTATTAAAAAAAAGTCTTTTTCACTTTCTAGTTGTGGTCTAAGTAAATGAAGTTATATATTAAAGTGACAGGAAGTCATTGTAGCATCATCAACACACACTAAGTGGAAAAAATACGTATTATTAAAGGCTAATTCAAAACTAATCAGAACTTGATAAAACTTCATACACGGATGAGACCGTTCGGTAACCATACCCTTCCAACTACAAGAAGAATGTTTCAAATCGTTTTATAAATGACGGAGTTCTGAGGTAGGTAGTAAAAAAAAAAACTTATTGAGAATTTCCTCATCTTTTTTATTTGAAGTCGTTAATAAACGCTCTGTATTTGGGCTACCGTTATTGTGTGGCCGTTCATCGCTTTCCTAGGGGAAAAAAAAAGTCAGCGCGGCCGTAACTATGACATATCCACATTTAGAAAAAGTTTTGTATTACGGATCCTTGTCTCTGAAACTCGTTCATTTGTGTAACTGACTTTCAAATCTGGTTGTATCATAGTTAAGGTCAATTTCGGTAATCCTGTCGGAAACAGGGTAAACGACACGGGTAGCCAAGCCACTGCGCTGCGTTCCCTTGTCATTTTGAAAATAATTTTATGCGGATAGCTAAATTTATCAGTGCAAGTATGCAGGCGGTGATGGTCAGCGCCCATATACACCTTAAGTAATATAACAAGTATTTAAATGTTAGCTCTCTCGTGAATATTTTGAAGACATTGTGTCAACTCTCAAAATATGGAAAAAGAGCTATTTTAATCTGCCCACCTTTGTTTACGTTATCATTAAGATGCAATGATAACGCCCTTCTGAGGCGGGGTATCGTAATATAAACCACTATAAACATATAAATTACTTACATTTTTTTATTTAAGAATATAAAAAGCTATAAAAACAATTAAAAACAAAATACATTTATAACTACATAATTCCGTGTGCTTCCTACTTACAACAAATGATGGTGAGTTAATAATAATTTTGGCCATTTTTATCTCGACCGTGACTGGGACTAAACTGGTGAAATGTGGGTGTGGTGTGGGTATGGTTGTACACATCTGACCATCACTTCAGTGAAAGCAGGTGTGATGTTATATTATGTATCTGTATATCAAAAGTGCGACATTCCTCATAATTTTAAAGATTTTGATAAAGGCAAGACATCAGTAAGATCTTTTTACAAAAAAAACCTTTTTACATTAGAGGGTCTGCACTCAGGTGCTGACAGCTGCAGTCAGGTGTATGACATTGAGTTTGTATTCCCGAAATTAATAATTCCAGAGATTCCAAATTCAAATAAACAAATCGCAGAGTGATTATTTATCATCTTAAAATTATAACTTACTATTAATTGACGAGTAGACCGTTACTGAGATGATCACGAAGAGACACACAACACAGAATGCTATTTTCTTCCACGTGGCTATCATAAGGCCGCCGTAGTTCCGACCAAGGTATAGTCCCGGATGAAACATCTTAGAGCTGGAAAAAGGAACAATAATTAGCAACCTTTGAATTGATTAACTTGTCGAACTTAAAGTTATAACTTCACATTAAACTAAATTGTTATTCTCAAGAGGGGGGACGCATAGTGAGGTGGTATGAACTATTCTCAAATTACTATCAAATTCTGTTTTTCTGTTGAATATAAAATAAAAGTATTGGGAAGAAAAGAATTATTTGGAAGAAAAAAAGTATTTTTCAAATGTATGGGTGCTTTATGGAAACGCTAACATTTTTTTTGTTGAGATTTAAATAATTCGTTTTTTATTAAATTTATGGACGATCTGTCTCTCTCCACTGTCATTTCAGATTCGTAACCGATAAAACCCTCAGTGAATGCTGAAATGGCGGGAAGAGTAAATAAAAAGTGTCTGGTATCAGATATTGCCATTTTCAAAAGTATTTTTTTCTTCTAACAAATAGTTCAGTGATTGTCCCATATGAGTATTTAGTTTTACGCATTACAGTAAACGTTCGAATATAAAGTATTTCCGCATACCTACTTTATTTTATGAAAAGGTATAAAGTATTTTATCGAAAATAAAGTAGGATACGTTATTATATGATATGGTTGGCCTAAGGTACACTAAGGAGGCTCTGTGGCTGGCCATCGGCGAAGCGAAGACGCGAGCCAGGGAAGATATGTTAGAGACTCTCGACGGAGATCCGTGGGGGCGCCCCTATCGTGAAGTTCGAGGGAAACTTCGAGCCGCGGCGACTCCACTCACAGAGAGTCTCCAACCTTCGTTGCTGGAGGAGGTCGTCGCAGCCCTCTTCCCGGCAAGAGCGGAGCACACTCCGCCGCCGATGGCATTGCCCACAGCTGCAGAGCCTACCGAGGAGAGCGCCATCAGTGTCCCAGAGGTGACACAGGCAGAGATGAGGGCGGCCGTGATGCGGCTCCGGGCCAAGAACGTGGCTCCGGGGCCCGATGGTATTCACGGCATCGTGCTAGCCCTTGCTCTGAAGGAGCTATAGCCCCAATTGGGAGGACTCTACACCGCGTGCCTTGAGCAGGGCCAGTTTCCCACTTTGTGGAAATCTGGTCGTCTGGTCCTGCTCAAGAAGGTGGGGCGCCCAGCGGACTCGCCGTCCGTGTACAGGCCCATAGTGCTGCTTGACGAGGTGGGTAAGATGTTTGAGCGGATAATCGCTGCCCGCTTCGTCGGCCACTTAAGCAGGGACGAGCCTGACCTAGCCGAAAGCCAGTTCGGCTTTCGGCACGGGCGCTCCACCATCCACGCGATATCGCGAGTGAGAGTCCAGGTGGGAGAAGTGGTGTGCCGGGGTGGGGTGATGTTGGCCTTAGACATTTCCAACGCCTTCAACACCCTGCCCTGGAGCTGCATTCAAGAAGCACTGCGGTATCATCGGGTGCCTCCGTACCTCCGCCGCATCGTTGGGGCCTATCTGGCGAATAGGTATTTCATCTACATGGGACGTGATGGCGGAAGCCAGCGCCGCATGTCGTGCGGTGTTCCACAGGGTTCGGTCGTGGAACCCCTCCTGTGGAACATCGGGTACGACTGGGTGCTGAGGGGCGAGCTCCAGCCGGGCGTGGACTTGACGTGTTATGTAGATGACACGCTGGTCACTGTCCGGGGGAGCTCGTACAGAGAGGCAGCGTTGCTGGCGACGGCTGCGGTGTCACAGGCCGTGACCCGCATATGGCGCCTAGGCCTGGAGGTTGCCCTCAACAAGTCGGAAGCCATGGACTTTCATGGCCCCCGGCGGGCGCCACCGCTGGAATCAGACATCGTGGTCGGGGAGTCTCGAATCGCTTTCGAGTCCACCATGAAGTATCTAGGATTGGTGCTCAACAGCCGGTGGGATTCCGGCCCCCACTTCCAGCGGCTCGCGCCCAAATTTTTGGGCGCGGCTGGGGCGCTGTCAACGCTGCTCCCCAATCTGGGGGGCCCGAGCGCCGCCTGTAGGCGGCTCTACGTGGTGATCGTGCGATCGATGGCCCTGTATGGGGCCCCAATCTGCGCGGCTGACCTGACGGCCGGCAGCATCGCTGTCCTGCGAAGGCCACAGAGAGTGATGGCCGTTAGAGTCATCAGGGGATATCGCACGATATCCTACAAGGCGGCTTGCGTACTGGCCGGATCCCTGCCTTGGGACTTCGAGGCGAAGGTACTCGCGTCATTGTATCAGTGGCGCGAGGACTCGAGGGCGCGGGGTGAGTGGCTGACGCAGTGACATATGGAGTTGTGTCGGTCACAGCTTCGCGCAGCCCTGGTGGTGGAATGGCGGCAAAGGCTCTCATGCCCTACCGCCGGCCCCGTCACCATCGGGGCGGTCCGGCCGGTACTCGAGCGCTGGCTCGGGAGGAGGCACGACTCCCTGTCGTTTCGTGTGACACAGGTGCTCTCGGGGCATGGTTGCTTCGGGAAGTGCCTGTGTCGCATTAACAGGGAGCCGGACGCTCGGTATCACCACTGCGTCGACTGTCGGGAGGACACGGCGTGGCACACGCTGGCAGAGTGTTCTGTTTGGGAGGAGCCGCGCCGTGCCCTCAACTCAGGAGTAGGCAGCGACCTATCGCTTCCAACCGTTGTCGACTCGATGGTCGACAGCGAGGAGTCCTGGGACGCGGTGGTATCCTTCTGCGAATCAGTCATTTTGCAGAAGGAGGCTGTGGAGAGGGAGCGGGAAATTGCTTCCGCTAACCCGATCCGCAGCAGACGCACCGGGCATTGGTGGAGGGCGGACAACGCCCTCTTCCAGCCCCCCTAAATGGGTCCAGGGGCGACGGATCTGGGAAAATCCGTCGCCCCCTACTTTTTAGGACCCGAGATGGTGACGCGTAGTGTTCCACGTGCGCCTCTCTATGATGTAAGGGGGGAGTTTAACACCTCACTCCCCCCCTAACGCGAGGTGGCCCGCAGAGGATCGCGGAAGTCGTTCTTGTTCCCGTCATCTCCGGTGCAAGTGTGAGATCCGTCTCACACTTGCACCGGTGTTCCGACACCGGGGTGGTCTTAGTCACTAAGAGTCTGACAGACCCCTCCGCTCTCCCCAGGGCGGAGGACATCCATGAGAATTTCCCCCCGTAAAAAAACAGTTACACTCAAATAACGCGAAAAATGTTATCTCGAAGGAAAAATCGCCAAAATATACATAGCTAAACAATCTTGAATTATGCCGGGTGATTAAACTGTCAAGAACCACAATTGTCCAGCCCAGGGGCTACAGTTTAAAGTTTAAAGTGTCAACAGCTTGATTCACACGAATTTACTCATCCGAAACTGGTGAATCGACATTTTCAAGTAATATGTTATTCTCTGTAGACGATTCACAAGAAGTAATTTTATTTGTAAGGCAAGTGAGAACATTCCAACTCAATTAAAGTTCTGTCGCCCAAGCTGTCAGTTGCATCTCCCAACTGAAGATAGTTCAACAAAATTAATTAATAATTTGCCTTTTGTAGGAAAATGTAATTTTCAAATGTACGCCGATTGTTAAAGCTAGCCTAGCTAAACTAGTATTTCAAGGACTCAAGCTTATGAAAGCGATTTTAAAGCAAAATGCGATATTTTCATCTCATCATATATTTACTTTCACTTTTTAAAAAAAACGCAACAGTATAGTAGAAGCATCAGAAGCACTATGTAACCTTTACGTCATTATACCTTAGGGGACCGGACTGCTTCTCCTTAACACAGGTTTTCATAACCTAGCTAGGAGAGCATTGCTCAACCACACGTTTGTAGATATAGTACTTATTTTTGTATAATTGTATTTTTTTTAACGTGTACTACAATACTTTGTTTTGAGTAAATAAACTATTATTTATTATTATTATTTATCATCTGCCTAGCCGTTTCCCAACCATGTTGAGGTCAGGTTCCAGTCTATCCGGATGTAGCTATTTTACACGGAGCGACTGCCCATCTGACCTCTACAAACCAGTTCCTGGGTAACACGATACCCCATGGTAAGACTGGTTGTCAGACTTACCTACGTGCTTTTAATGACCTGTAACGACTGTCCAAGATCCATGAATGACAGTCAGGACCAACGGTTTAACGTGCTTTCCGAGGCACGGAGGGGTCTTGGTATGTAAAGATGGTCACCCATCCACGCACCAACCGCGGCAAGCGTAACTTAATCTGATCGATCGTCCCGTGCTGCTTTTTATTATTATTACTTAGCCTAAGCGATATTTTCATCAGTTTTCATTAATTTTGTCTTGTCAAATTCAGATTAAAATATAATTGGAAGCATTTTCTACATAGTTGTATTGCATGGGGCTTAAAACATAACTGTCAAAGTCATATTTATTTAAATAGGCAAATAAAATGCAATTTTGAACTTCAAAGCTAACAGGAAAAAAGGTATAATTACGCTTTCCCCTTTTTACACAACGTACAAAATAGTGGGACCGGCTATATTTTTCCTAATTGTGTAATCCAAAGCCTCATCCCATTCTACAATCGGGGTGCGTCTAAATTTAGCATAAACATAACTGGTACACCTCATTTGTTTATGCGAGGGTACGCCTGACAGCTCTAGAGCGTTTAAAAATTCAGCGGGATATGAAGTGCTGTATTTTGGGTTCATGATGGTATCTCTTCAGAAATACTCCTTTATATCTTCCTGCACCTTGTTCAACATATCAGTGTTTATCTGGTTATTAGTTTCGAGATTAGGTTTGCTCTCGCATATAGCCACTGATCACAATTTGTTGTAAGTCTGGGTAAACTTTAGCAATGAGAAAACATTGCTGAAAAAAACAGTTTTTGACCAAATTACAAAATACCCCCGTCACTAAAATACGACCATCAGCACATTTGTTTCAATTATTATTGGTCTTAAAACTATTCTTTAATCTGTATATATAATTAAATTTGGTTTGAAGGACCAAAAAGAATATGATCCCTCGCTAGACCATCCATTACTTTTAGATGAGGGATGAAAGAAAAGAAAGAAGGTAAAGTACTGAAACACTAAAGAGAAAATAGCCCTAGCGCTTGTTGGAAGCGGACGTGTTAGTGGATTATCTAAAAATTTAATCATTTTACTAAAATCGTAACTCCCAAAAGGCAGTCCTGTGATAGTGGTTTTAAAGTAAAATTTGCTACAAAGTACATAATAAATAAAAACTATTTGTTGGTACGCGACGTTGTACATCGGCGAGTGCGCAGCACCGCTCACCCCCGCGAGTAAAGAGAGCCGTCGCTATTTTTCGTCTTACTCTCGTGCGTACGCTAAACCAGCTCACGCTACACAATGCAGAGAACCCCACCAACGCCTAATGCGATGTTGATAAGCGGGAGCGAATGCGTCAGCGGGTCCGTGCCAAACTTATCCACCTACGGTGATAATAGTGATTTCTACACAAACGTAAGCACAAGAAAAAGGCAGGAGCGTACTGAAGCCACGGACTACAAAAAGGACTTTGGTGACTTCCGTAAAGATATGATGAATTTTTTGGAGAAGTTTGGTGAAACTCAAAACCAAAACCTAAAGCGCATACAAGAGGAAATATCAGAGATTAAAACTGAAATAAAAACGATAAAATCAGCGACGGAGAATTTTACACTAAGAATTGATCAAATAAACAGCGAAATAGAACATATTAAATGCAACAATACCGAAAACAAAAACAAGATTCAAATAATAGAAAGTGAGATATCCCAAATAAAAAACCAACAACAGATAAAAAGTACATCATTGGAAACGCCCGTCTTATGCCACCAAGACCTCATCCTTGAACTCAAAGACCGATGTGAACGCGAAAAAAATATTGTAATGGTGGGTATATTGGAAAAAGACAATAAGGATTTCAACTCAAGGAGAAATTACGATGATAATGAAGTCATGAAAGTATTGTTGACAGTGTATGAGGATTGTCCCAAGCCGATTAAAACTATTAGACTGGGAAAATATGTACCAGATAAAAACAGACCTATAAAAGCGTACTTCAACGACTCAGAAACGCCTAGATACCTACTTAAGAATAAGAAAAAAACGCCTGAGAATATAAACATTTACTCGGACCAAACCCCAACCCAAAAACGATATTTACAGTCCTTAAAGGAGGAATTTAACAAACGTCTTACAGACGGCGAAAGTAATATTATTATTAAATATATTAAAGGAACACCAACCATCGTTGAAAACAAAACCTACCAAAAAAACCAGTAAGTGCTCAAATACTAAATACAACACAAACGAGTAGACTAAACCATCATTTAGCAAAAACCTACAAAGACATTCCACTTCACCCGTCCTCGTTAAGATTCTTCTATGCCAACTTACGTAGCATCCGGAAAACAGGCAAACTAGATGAGATTAAATGCATATTGAAATCGATCCCACTGACCGTTCATCTATTAATATTTACCGAGACCTGGATTACTTCAGAAAACGACGCAAAATTATACCAACTACCGAACTATAGTCATGTCTACAACTACAGGCAAAATCGCAAAGGTGGCGGTGTTTCGATATACGTGCACAACAGCATAACATACGAAACAACAGAAGACATTTATGTGAAAATGGAAACCACTACTTATGGATATACATAGATAAGTTGTCGCTGAATGTAGGAGTAATCTATAAACCTGGTGAGTCAAATATAAATAACTTTTTAGAAACATACACCCTGCAATTAGAACAACGAAGAAGAACGATAGTGTTTGGTGACTTCAACATAGACCTTCTGAACAAGGATAATCAAGGCACAAAATACCTAAATGAAATTAAAGAAACTGGGTACGAAATATTAAATAAAATAAATAGACTACATAGCACTCGTGAAACCCATACAACAAACACTATTCTGGACCATATATGTACAAATATAAGCAACCACTCATTTAGCATGTCTATAGTAGAATCGAGTCTATCAGATCACAAACAAATATTTCTAGAAATAGGCAGCTTGAAGCCGCAGTTAAACCAAAAACAGCATTACAAAGCACTGGACTACACAAAGTTATTTAACTGCGCTGTAACAGCTGCCTACAACAATGAAGATAACGACTATGATTATCTCGAAAGATTTATTGCAGAACAAGTAAATAAGAGCAAAATAGACAAAACTAAAATATTAAACCTACCACAGAAAGATTGGATAAACCGAGATATTATCGACTCAATAAACGCACGAAACTTATTATGGCAACAAACAAAGTCACATCCAAAAAACAAAGACCTAAAGAAAAACTTCAACGAACAACAAGACAGAGTAATACACCTAATCAAGACACAAAAGAAGAAGTACTACCTTAACTTATTTAAAAATAATTACAATCAACCGAAAAAAATGTGGGAACTTATCAATAATTTAGCGTTAAATAAAATTAAGAACAACAGCCATGCCCCTCCTAAACTAATGTCGAACGCAGGCATGATTACAGAAGGTAATGCAATATGTGACATATTTAACTCATTTTTTTCATCAATAGGCACAGACTTAGCTAACAAAATACCTACCACATACCATGTAAACACCGATAATATTTTTATGTACGATCATAATTACACACATAACATAACACTTAACGAACTTTCACCATGTAGCACAGATGAAATATCTAGAATTATCGACGACCTTGACAGCAACACAAGCACGGGCATAGATGGCATCAGTACTAAGGCGATTAAATGTTTAAAACTTATAATAATTGGGAGATTAGCGGACTGTATAAATGTGTGCTTATCACGAGGTATTTTTCCCGATACGCTTAAGATTGCTAGGGTCAGTCCTATTTATAAGTCCGGAACTAGGACTGACCCGAATAACTACAGGCCGGTGTCGGTCTTACCTGTGATATCAAAGATATTCGAACGAGTTCTATATAATCGTCTAAATAAATACCTAAATGACAAGAATTTCTTAATAGACCAACAGTACGGCTTTCGAGCTAAGTCAAGCACTCTGACAGCTGCAGTAGACTTAATAACAAAAATAAAAACAAATATTGATGAAAAAAATGTTGTTTTAGGGATATTTATTGATTTAAAAAAAGCATTTGATACAGTAAGTCATAAAAAGCTCATCCAGAAACTAAATAATATAGGTATCACAGGCAGCGCCCTCGATATATTCACATCATACTTGCAAAATAGGCAACAAGTAGTCAAGTTAGACAATTTCACTAGTTCGGTTCAAAACGTTACATATGGCTGTCCCCAAGGCTCGGTTATTAGCTCACTACTCTTTCTAATCTATATTAATAATATCAATAAAATAGGGCTTAAGGGGCACTTAACTCTATATGCAGACGACACATGTCTATTTTATTTTAATAAATCCATTCATAACATTATATCAGACGCACAAAACGACCTTGATCTGCTAAACGAATGGCTAAAATGTAATTTACTTACTATTAACGCCACAAAAACATCTTTTATGATTTTCTGTGCCAAAAACAAACAGTTACCAGAGTTCATACCTCTCACAATAGATAAAGAAATTCTCAAACGGTCCACCCATGAAAAATATTTAGGATTACATGTAGACGACAAACTCACTTGGAAACTTCACATCAACCACATCAAAACAAAGTTAATGTCATTACTAGCAGCGTTACGTAAAGTTTCAAACTGCATTCCAAATAAAGTACGTAAAATAATATATAATTCTCTAGTAAAATCTCATCTTGAATATTTAATTGAGCTATGGGGGTCAGCGGCGAAAACTTACCTAGACCCACTACAAAGAACACAAAACAAAATTATAAAAACCTTATTTCACTATAATTATTTTACTCCGACAAGAACACTATACAAAAAAACCAAACTACTCAATATAACTCAACTTTACACATACTGCACTTGCGTCCTTATTAAAAAAATCATCACCAAATCTGTACAATCAAACATACACCTACACAGGAAAAAGATAACATACAACGTAAGGAATAAAAACAAAATCCAGTTAAAACCAGCTCACGCTCGCACTAATTATGGCAAAAAAACAATACTGGTTGAAGGAGCACGGCTGTTTAATAGTTTACCGGAAGACATAAAAAAGTGTGACAGTGTACCCACATTCAAACTTAGATTAAGACAATACATAATAACATCTTAAATAAAATAATGCTAATGCAATGCTTCCAACACCCTAGAGGTGCCTAATATTAATAGTACCTACTAGTTATAGTTAATTTAAGTATCTCATTATAAGCGAACTGTTATTTTTAAGTTCTTATGAGAAATAAAGTTCTTTAAACCTAACACTACAGCATTGTCCCAAACGTACTTAAACTAAAATGAGCTTGATGGACTGATGGTGTGGCAATGAAGTGAGTGACGCGGCTCTTGTTGGCTGTAACGAGAACGCCTGGCTGAATTAATAGCCCAACGCGAACTAAACTAATTGTTATGAGTTGAAATGAACGTGTGAGGGCAAACTGCTGAAATGCAGAATGTGAAAGTACAAAAATCATAACGAAGTCAAAACTGTACATTGATTTTTTTTATTAGTTTTTGAGAGGTATGGGCACGATTCTATTATAATTATAACTGATGGTTTAAATTTTCCAGTCGTAACCTTACGGAATGGACTGATATTCCTATCGTGCTCAAAGTATTTTAATAGAATGCAAATCAGAAAGCCTTTCAATAAGCCAATTCATTTGTGCGGTTTGATATGTGGTCTTTTCAATTTTCCTGTCAAGACCATATTTATTTATTTAATACTTCACGCACAGAAATGTATAGAGGCGGACTTAATGCCAAAGGCATTTTCTACCAGTCGACCTAATCATATCACATAACCATATCGTGCGGGCTGATATTTTATTATTATTTCCCATGCTTGAACAGTTCAGTTTTTATTTTAGAGGGTTTTTCCAACGTTGTAATAAAAACGTCGTGTGTGCGAAATTGTCTTATCTCATAATTAACGCAAGACCTCACATACCCCAAGTACCTACAGTAACCCTAACACGATGACCAAAACTTTTTTTAAAGCTAACTGTTATTATTAAGGAAACCGTGTTGACCCTAGCTTTACTTTCTGCATTTAAAATTGAGTCTTATGCTTTGAAATATGATTGAATTTTCTTTGACTAAATCATCGGCAGGTATGGCAAAGCTGAAGTCGATTCAGTAGTCAACTATGAACAAACCAGTTTCAGGACTTGCGTCTATTCTGTTACACCTTGTATACAGACCCTCTTACTACTGGTACATTTTGGTAATTTTAAAGAGTCTTAATAGCTAGGTTCGTATTTCTAAATACGCGTCTCGTGATTTAATTCAGAAGGTTTTATGGCTAAGCAATAACAGCGCCACAGATCGACCGATCAGGTTAAGATACGCTTGCCGCGTTTGGTCCGGGTATGGGTGACCATATTTACATAGTACGACCCCACCGTGCCTCGAAAAGCTACTTCTAAAACATACAAAGACACAAAACTAATGAACATAAAACAGTTATACATTTACCACACTTGCATTTTTGTCAGAAAAATATTAAATAACTCACTCCATACTAACTTATCCTTTGTACGGTTGAAACAAAAAACACAGCGAAGTTCGCGTCGATCCCGTTTTTCAGTTCTACCCAAAATAAGAACGAACTTCGGCAAAACAAACTTTAGCTACGCAGGCGCGAAACTTTATAACAGACTACTGTCAACAATTGAAAATGTAAGCTTCTTTAATGCATTTAAGGTCAATTTTGCTCGCCATACTAGTATGGTCGAATAATAATTATTGTCAATAGTCCACTAGCAGCCAATTACATTGAATGCATTACAGAAGAACAAATAATGAGAATGAACGACAATCCTATAATTTTAATCACTTTTTGTGAATGATATTCTCAAGTAAGTGACTTTACTCTTTTATAAGAATACATTTCTTTAAACAGAATGCACGTGAAAGTTTTGGTCCCGGCTGTCATTTGTGGATCTTTGACAGTTCGTACGGGTCGTCAGAAGCCCGAAAGTCTGACCACCAGTCTTACCAAGGTTTATCGTATTACCTAGTAGCTGGGTTGTGAAGGTCGGATAGGCAGTCGCTCCATAAAAAATACTGGTATTCAGCTGCATCCAGTTTAACTGGAAGCCGGCCTACAACACAGTTAGGAAAAGGCCAGGCAGATGCATTATAAGCCTATATTGTCCTCACTGCTGGGACACAGGCCTATTCTTGGTGAGAGTGGGCCGTAATCTACCACTCGGGCCCAGTGCGGGTTGGTAGCTCTCACATGTCTTTGAATTTTTGGTTCTAGGACATGCCAGTTTCCTCACGATGTTTTCCTTCACCGTTTTGAGAGCAGTGGTGATGAAATAATTTAGTTTTTTTTTATTTAGTCGCGGCTGTTAACACTGGGCAAATCTATTATGGCAGAGATTATAACTTTTGACAGAGACTTTGCCCGCGTGGTGTACGGAAATTGTCCCACAGGAACCTATTACAGGGATAAAAGTATCCTATGTGGTGTTAATCTAGGTTATAATCTATTTATCTGCCTTTCATAAAAATCCATTTAGTAGTTTTTGCGTGAAAAAGTAACAAAAAAATATGCATACAAACTTTCGCGTTTATAATATTAGTAAGAATTATATTATTATCACTAACACTACCACTTACAACGGTCGATAATTCATGGGAATCGAACCTTACGTTATATCACACATAATTACTGTAATCATTACCCTGTCTGGACTGAATTGGCACGTGGCGGATTTTTTATGGCCAACATGCATGCGGGGTGTATATTTGAACTTTAATAAAGTATTGTATTGTGTAAGTATTTTATGTATTGTTAGTGGGCTTTAAAAAGAGGAGCAACCTGGAATAACACATAGGATACTTTTTATCCCGATAGTATACACGGCTATACATCAAGCTATACATTTTCAGTATAAGCTGATCTCACATTGTATAGGATTTCCGTACAGTGCGAGGTCAGCGTAAACCGGAAATGTATAGCTCGATGTGTATCTGTGTGTATGTTCTCGTGGAATAATTTTTGACTTCAAAAAGCTAGTTTTCAATATGTAATAACCATCAGTTCCAACTCACAGTGCCTAACTCACTAATTGTTCCAACTGGACACCAAACGGTGTCCCAGACTACAGACAGACAGACCAGATAGCTAAATCAATTATCAACTTCGCGCGCTTTTTGAACAATATCAAATAGAATTTATAACTGGTGATGGTCCGGACAGGGATGCATGGCATTCAACAAATTACGTTATGGGCCGTCACATGAGTAACAAGGGGCGGTTATACTGAACTGTCATGGTCGGAAACCGTATAATTGATCGGCTTAGGACGAGGATTGTGAGTTGTACTAAGGAAAAAAGAGCGTTGAATTGCATTATGGTAATTATACAATGTGGAATTGTATTATAAAAATGTGAAGACCATTTTTTTTTGAGATTGCTAATTCATGAAATAACTTCTCTTGTTCTGGGTGGAGCAGGAGGGCGTGTCAGAGTTTTACTGACTAAAACCCACCCGTGCTCCCTCAGTTGCCTGTGTGCCAGGGGCGACGGTATCTCTTTCGAACAACCCACACCCCTGGCAGGCATCGGCCCTTGCGGACCCCACCAGTTGGTGCTGACATCTCTTTGAGACGCGCGTGGAACACAACGCGTCATCGACCCGGGCTTGGTCCTTACAGGACAGCGAGCTACCCATTATACGGTGGCCGGGAATCAGCCTGGGTTTCCCAACGCCCAAGGCGTCTTCTGTGGCGACTAAGGCCGTGAGGGCGCATATATGTACTGCCTCTCCCTGACGTGCGCCTCCTCCCTCTTTGCGAGCATTACTGCTTCGCAGAAGGTGGTGACGGCTACCTATGCACTCTCGCTCCGTACCATGGCCTGGACCAGGACCGGACGCGAGAGATCGCCGCCGACGATGTGAAGACCATGTGGGTCATATTGTTTGTTTTTTCGTTTCTTTCTTTCTCTGTTAGTTAGTTATGCGGCCTACCCAAATGTCATTTCTTTGGTACTATTCGTCAAATCGTTGAGCTCCACAAGGTCTGAGTTGATCTGCACGATTAGTGACAAATGCGTACACTGACTGTATAGTACGAGTCCACTCATTAAGTGTGGTCCTTTCCTCAAAAGATTATTTCAGACACCAATCTACATGGTCTTCACATGATCTGACCAAGCTTTTATCTGGACATTAAAAGATACTATGACCTCTGAGTTATTTCGTTCTTTCTTCCCAGAGTAGTCAGATAGGAAACGCCGACTTCATTTTGTTTAAAAAAATATTATTGACGTATAAAAGTGTTTGTACAGACCTTCTTACAGAAATAAAATCATTTATCATTTATGCTCGGAGTTTCCCTATGTGATCGAATCAGGAATAAAGAGATCCGCAGAAGAACCTAGGCGACATAGCCCGAAGAATTGCCAAACTTAAGCGGCAGTGGGCAGGGCACATTGCTAGCAGAACAGATGGCCGATGGGGCCGAAAGGTTCTGGAGAGGCGACCGCGTACCGGAAGACGTAGAGTGGGAAGGCCTCCCACAAGGTGGCCCGATGACCTTATGAAGGCTGCGGGAACACATGGTGTGCACTTGACGTACGCATTACTTTTGGAATTAGCGAGTTACTAGAATTTCATGGCATTTTTTAAGAGGGTTTGCGATATTTTCTAAGTCCTAAGAACTTATAAAACGTTACACAAGCTTATTAATATCTTAGCAGAATGTATTGTGCCTACAAACAAAATCGTCTTCTAATAGATTGAGTGAATAATATTGGCTTTTTCGACTTGTATTTGATTTATTTCAGATTTATCTTATTTTTAGGGAAGACGCAATGATATTTTGTAGCTCGTGATTTTTTTTGGATGAGTCCCGATTTTTGTATTTGTTTTCGGACTTCACTGTATTTTTAAACAAAGATCTGTGATAAAACGCAATTCTGAAATTGGCTACTTCACGCTAAGTTCCTGATTTTATTCAATCTACACTAACAGTATAAAGAGGAAAGATATGATGGATATTAAATTGTTTATAAAGGATAAACTGAAAAACCGCTAAACCTGTTTAAAAAATTATTTCACCTATGGAAAGCTACATTATTCCGGAGTAATATGAGCTATAAATTGTACGCAGACAGACTCGCGTGCGATGTTCTAGATTAAATAGTTTTATCGAGAAGACGAGAAATTGATTGAACTCTTATTTAATTCAGACTTGTACTGCATCTAAGTCCTAGATTTAATTCAGAAATAATTTATCGACAAGACGCAAAGCTCTTTGTGGTTTAACCCTTTGTATGGCGAACGTAGATCCACGTGAGACGTAAAGGCTTTTTAGAAACCGTTATAAATATATACAAATTGCGTATGTGGTTGTCCTGATTCTGTTTTTAATTCGGATTTTAGTAGATAGAAGAATTTTCTGCTATTTAATAAATCCTTTTGTAAGTACGGACAAAGGTTTGTAGTAAAAAGTGATCCTGTAAATTGACTGCTGCACGCCAAGTCCCTGACTTCTTTAAGATTTATTTTTATCGAGAAAACGTGAAGAACTTTGTTTATAAATCGCGATTTAGGAAATGTCGTTTATCTATTTAATCCGTACTCTAACTGTTACAAGATTTAACCGCTGCATCTATTGGTAGCTTAGAAGAAAACGCCATCTTAAAGAATACGTTCCTGCGAAAAAATACACAAACAGTCCCCGTAGCGCTCCACCCTTTCGTAGAAATTTCAGCATCTTTAAAACCTGTAAGACGCTCTATTTCTAAAAATGTCGAAAGTGAGAAAACTAAAAATTATGGCGTAGAAGTATAGTTCAAGTTTAATAAGAACATACCAGAATCCATTAAAATTAATTTCTTCATTCCTACAGAAACAATCGTATAATAAATTACGATTTGAGATTTTAAATAATCTAACTAAAAATTACAAGTTTCTTGTAGTTAAATAAATTGCGATCAATAAGTCCAGATTTTTTATATCTTTTCGGACTTTACGAGTTAGTTGATTTTGAAAAGGATTCGTGATTTTGAAGTCCAAAATACTTTTGAAAACCTTGCACAATCTTGATACCTTAGAAGAGTTTATTGTAGTTACAGACAAAATAATCGTGTAATAGATTTAAATTCTGAAAACATTGCCTTTTGCGCCTTGTCTTTGGTTTATTTCAGAGTCATCTGATTTACAGAAAAGATGCATTTTTTTATGTCTTGTAATATTTTTTTAGGAAAAGTACCGAATTTTCTATTTATTTTCGGACTTCACCAGTTGAAAGACAAAGATCGTAATAAATCGCGATCATAAAATTGGCTACTTTACGGTAAGTCCCTGATTTTATTCAGTTAAAAATCATTAGGTATATCGAAAAGACAAGAAATTAATTTTATTGAAGTCATTTGAAGTTTAATAAATTGCAGCCTAGGAAGAGTCTTAGAACTCTAATTTAATTCGGACTTTTATTGCATTTAAGTCCTAGATTTAATTCAGAGATCATTTATCGACAAGACGTAATTTTTTTTGTTATTTAACAATTTGCATTTGTGCCAAAGTCCTGAAACTTATACTTCTTTCGGACTTTAGTAGATATATTTTTTTTGCCATTAAATCAATCCTTTTATAAGTACGCACACAGGCTTATAATAAAAAGTGATCCTGTAAATTCACTGCTGCACGCTACGTCCCGGATTTCTTTCAGATTTAATTTTTATCGAGAAAACGTGAAGGTCTTTGTTAATAAAACGCGATTTAGGAAAAGTCGTAAAACTATTTTATTCGCACTCTAGCTGTTATAAGATTTAACTGTTGCATCTTGGTAACTTATAAAACGCCATCTTAAACAATACGTCCCTGCAAAAAATTACACAGACAGTTCACGTAGCGCAGCATCCTGTCGTAAAAAAATCAGCAACTTTAAAACCTGTGAAATGCTCAATTTCTATGAATTTCGAAAGTGAGAAAACTAAAAATTTTGGGAAGAAGTTTAGTTTAAGAAGTTATAGGTTCCATAAAAAAATGTTTATCCGTTCCTACCGAAACAATCGTGTTATAAATTACGATTTATGTAAAAATGACAGAAGAATGAAGTTCCTTTAGTTTTAATAAATAGCGATCTATTAAAGTCCAGAATTTTCCAGAAAAGTCGTTAAACACTTATTTTATCCGTAATGTAACTGTTAGAAGAATTTACCGCTACATCTATCGGTAACTTAGAAAACGCCATCTAAAAGAATACGTTCCTGCGAAAAAATATACACAGTTCCCGTACCGCTACGCCCCGTTGTAGAAATTTCAGCATCTCTAAAACCTGTAAAATGCTCTATTTCAAAGTGTAAATGTCAAAACTGGAACACAAAACGTTGCGACGAAGGAATTTTCATACAACCCATAATGAAGTATTTTTTTAGTGCTAAAATCCGAATATTAAACTTTCAAGGCCTTCACGCCGCATCCCGCAAAATTGTACCAACAAAATATAAAATCAGAGTCCGCAAAAAATAAAATCGTCCGTCCGTAAATAAAATAAAATCCCACCAAAATTAAACAGAACATATAAAATGAATTTAGGAAAGAAATAATAAATCCAACACAAAATCCAGATAAATAATAAGTCTAAAAACAAAAACGAAAAAGAAAACGGAAAATCGGAAAAAAAACGCTTACGAAAAATATCAGATCATTTTTACTTACCAGAATTTCACCAACCCATCAGGAACAATTGCACCCGAGAGAAACGCGGGGTTTTTTAAGCTAGTTTGAATTCAGAAAAAAGTTTTTTTTTTTGGATTCTAACACTTAGAAAACGCGGGCACGGCGCAGTCTCAAGCTGCGAATAGCAAGCGGTTAGTACTACTGCTGTTGCTAGCTCGAAGTCCTCTGATTCGAGTGAGTGCAGCAGCAAACCCGCGAGAACACTTTTATAGCCTAGGGGTGGTTAGGGAACCACTCACACAGGCACAACTGGAGGGGTGGAGGCTGTGGAACGGGTTGGCTAGTACCTACTGCGACGGTAAAAATAATAAACAATACAAAATTTACTATTTCTATTTGGCTACATTTTTAAATAATTTACGTTTTTAAATAGTAGTTAGTAGTGGATAAAATTAAATCTGCGTGGTTTTCTCGTGTCACTTGATGTTAAATTATAGAACTATCATTAACGTAGTTAGTTGAAAGTGATTAATTTAAACTAGTTAATCATTTTTCATCAAATTATACACTTCACTGTACTAATACATTGCTAATGAGAAAACAATTAAATTGTCTGGTAAAGTTATAGTTTATCCGGTAATCGTGTTATTACCTGCGACATGGACCCCCATTTATCCCCACCACTGCTGCGATATCCCCTCCTAATTGTATCCACGCCCATTCAACCAATAGGGATGCAGAGAAATGATTTCGTTCGAAATTGAATCTTATGAATAAAAAAAAATCACTTCTCTACATTTTTCAATACGATTTTATTATTATAAAAGTCTTCTAATCTGATCTAGAGCAAATGTATTGAGATGGGAATGAAAAATTCAAAAATTCTGAAACTTTGAAATGTTTGGACTTAGAATCTGCGCGGGTCGCTCAGAGAAAAGTTCTGAAATTTATAAAACTAAAGTCGATAATCACCATAATGCACTAAAATTGTAGTTTATTATAATAACATAAAGTTATTGTAAAAAAACCTGAAAGTTTTTAAACTATTCAGTATTTTATGGTTCCCGTCGGCAACTGAAAATCGATCATAAAAATTAACTGAAATATATTCTGTAATACTTTTTAAATCTGTGTGTTTAAAATAATTTTAGTGACATGCATATCCACTTTTCGTGCAAAAAGAGTTGAAAATAACTGACGAAACGACGCCATCTTTTAAACTTACACAAAACTTATGTGTCCCACTAAAATATATAATTAAATACTCCGAAAAAATGTTACGTACTTCCTAACTAACATATTTAAGCTTTTATTAGTGCAGCCGGGATGTTTTACAAAAGTTTATTTTATGTATTTGTATTTTTAATTGCGATTGATGAATAATATTAAATGAATAAGTTTACCCTTTTCCGGTTTGTCCCAATAAAACAAAACACCGTATCGTGATTTTATGAAAGTTATCCGGTGAGATTTTCAAAGAAAATCGGGTACAATGTTTTTAACGAGTTTTTAATTTGTTAAGTTTCTTTCTTGGAATATTATATACTTAAAACACTATATTCTGAGTCTTAAAACTATAAATCCTATCTAGATAAATTAAATTTCAACTGTAATACACTTTACACACATAATTTCATTTGCCGTCGGATCGTGATTTTCTTTATAAACATGATACTGAGCAAACAATATTTTTCGGTACTAGTTTTTCCTTCACCTAAATGTGTTTTTCTTAATATTTTATACAGAGCTAATCAGATTAAACAAGTTTTTTTCTTTTTTATTACAACCTTTTTTTATCATGAATTCAATTATTTTATTCAATGAAAATCTGAATAGTATTACCTGGATGTCTTAAGAATTATACAGAACTGGTTTTCTAAACGTTTGTATTTACCAGTCGTGAAAAAAGAATGGAAATGTTACGCAGTCACGTTTGGTTCAAACATAGATTTCCAAAGAAAGCGGGCAATGGTCACACAACGTTTGTCAACGCTGTCAAAATCAAGAATGTTTTTTGACACCTGTCAATGTCAAAAACTGTTGGAAAATAATACATTGTCATGACTGTTGGCCGTTATACTAAGACGGAACTGTTTTCCTAGTTAAACCTAGCGTTAATCCTCACAATGTGGAAAGATAATAATAAGTAGAAATTTATAATAAAGTGTACCTAATGTGTCAAAGAAAAAACTAATTTTTACTTATACTGGGACTTTTAAGGGTTTATTTATAAGCGTTGCTTATAGTTAAGAGACATTTAAACGACATAAATGTATGGTTAAATAGTCGCTAATCATTACCTAACTTTAAACTACGTTTATAAATAAAGAGTTTAATCGTAGTCTTAAATAATAACTTCACGCTCAAACCAAAATAATCTTAGATGCCATATTAAATTAAAACATAAACTTATCATCACGCCTTCTTTCCCCATACGGTTGGGCAGAGATGTAACTAAAGCACACCCACATTTTGTCAGTTAAACTAGTACCCCATTAATACAGTAAGAGGTTTTCGTTACACGGGAGCCAGATAATGAATAAAAAACCTAACTGTTGTAAAAATGCAGTTCTGTATACAAAATGACAGCTTAGTTCGCTGTTAATTTGTCATTTTAGTATAAATATAAGATAATTTATTTGGTTAAAACGAAAACTAACTACTACTACCACTAACTACTACTTTGCCTAATTCGAAATACAGTTTGACATAGGTACAAATACAGTTTGACATAGGTACAAATACAGTTTGACATAGGTACAAATACAGTTTGACATAGGTACAAATACCTACTGGCTCAAAGGTTTACGTTAACTACAGTTAGATGTCGATCGAGTGTTGGAATAGTGAACGAAAAGAAACAAAACTGTTGAATTTGAATGAATCCAAAAGAATGTGTGTATTCTAGTGGACTAATTATTTAGCCAGTCTCTTAACGTAAAATACTACAAAGATATACTTTATTTTTAACTGTAGGCACACCTGTCAATTAAGAATGACTTTTGATTTTCCAAGCGTAGCGAAAGCTGCATTAATAGAAAATGTCGTTTGCTCGGCGACAGCTTACCTAAATAACGCAATTAATAAGATTGAATTGACAATATTAATTGCATTGGGCTTCTATTCTATTTTTTATTATGACAAGCAAAGTCGATGTTGACTATTTTGTAAATATATAAAGTGAATTGGAAAAGCTTTGTTACAAATTAATTTAAAAAAAAAAGGTTTAACGATGAAAATCTTCGATGATACACTTGGGCTGCAAGACTATTACGTAACTACCCTCGGTGATGAAACTTTAGAAACTTACGTATCCTTTAGAACAGTTACACGTAAAAATATTTTTGTATAAAAAAAAATTTTTCAATGCAAAGAAAACCGCCCACGCCGCGGTGACCGGTATTTGTCGCGAAACAATGTTTTATTCAATACTGCACGTGCAGGTACAATCATAGTAATATAATGTTCCCACTGTTGGGACACAGGCCTTCTCTCTGTGAGAAGAAGCGTGTTGTAATCCACCACGCGGGCCCAGTGCGGGTTGGTAGATGAAGAACAAAGTTTTGGCGCTTACATTGCTAACGCTAAACCTTACGAGGCAGATAAAAATAATGTACTAGGGTTTCGGATAGCTTTAAAAGGTCTACAGAATAGTCCGCAATGGTCGTGTACAGTAACCATTTTTAACTTGAGATATTTCTAAAAAATAATGGGTTATTTACGAAGCTATTTTATACAATACAGTATTAATCCTTATCCAATTGAATACTTTAAATACGTTGTGCATTTATTGTAGATCAAAAAACCGTTTGCAGTATTTCATAAGAATGAACATTTTAGAAGATATCACAGATTTAATGTCGGTTTTTGGTCAAGTAGTAAAAATTGTGCAATGCAGACCAGAGTGGCGCTACTAATTAGCCTATAATGTTCCCACTGCTGGGAAACATGCCTTCTCTCTGTACGAGGGAGTGGGCCGTAATCCACCACGCGGGCCCAGTGCGGGTTGGTGAATGTCACACATCTTTGAGTGTTTGTTTCTAGGAAATGCCGGTTTCGTCACGATGTTTTCCTTTACCGTTTTGAGAGCAGTAGTGATGAAATTATTTATAGAAACTGAAGTGCCTGTCTGGGTTTGAAGCTACGACCTACAAGTGGTAATTCACGACCGTCATCACAGGGCCACCACTGCTCAAGCAGTGGCGATAGTTAAATATAATTAAGTGTTACGCTCCTCATTTTATATTCTCCAAAAAACCACCACCAAAACCAAAATCTTTCATAGGTTTTTACGTACTGAATTTAACACATGAATTTCAAAAGTCAGAATCTTCAACATCATATTCTATTGTATTGGCACGAATATAGAAGCAAATGGATTTTACACTATTTGGTATTAAACCGTATTTTTGGTTTTAAACTATTTAAAACTACACTTAGCTGTTTATAAATGGTTTAGAATGTTTTTATTTTTTTTAATAAAAATAATGCACTGTGGCAAATACGATGTGATCTAGACCATACAAACACGCTGACTTAGTATATATCAGGAGGCATTAAATTAAAATAACATGTTAACATTCTAAAAATATGAAGTTGCAAAGTAAAAACCTAATCAGATTTTTTTATTGTTACTTAACCACAACATATTTTATTAATACCCATACCACGATTGTTTTCAGTCGTCAAATATTAAACAAAACACATTTCTTGTATAACTAGCGACCCCTTCAATCTTTAACTTTGTTTTTATTTTCCTTATTTGTAGTTATAGTAGAAATACATATTCTGTAAAAAATTAAACTGTCTACCTATTACAGATCATGAGATGCAACCCGCTAACAGACAGACAGTCGGATGGATGGACGTATGGACATACATAAGTATGTAATATGACTTCACATCATCATCTGATAATCCTTTTCCCAACTATATTGGGGTCGGCTTCCTGTCTAACCGAATGCAGCTGAATGAGCAGTATTTTACATGGAAAAGCGACTGCCTATTTGACCTCCACACCCCTTTGTTTCCTAGAACTCGATCACAACGCCACCCACCAGGTCCATTTGCAAATCTAAACCATCCAGGGATCCACAAAAAGATTTTTGATTAAAATTGGTCCAGCCAATTAGGAGGGTTTCCGTGAAGGAGAATTGTATATAAATATAAGTGCAGGTTTTTTCACGACGTTATCTTTAACCGATGTCAATGATGTCCAAGATAAACTAACAAAGGTACAGTGAAAGCATTGTTTTTTTTCAGCAAAGCGGCTTCACCTCTATGCACTTGCAGCCATTACAAAGCCTTACAAATCGTGACGGTTCTATAAATACGCTCAAGTCCACAAACGATGTTGTATACCAAAATATACTTTTGTCTCTAAGAAGGAAGCATACTACACAATACAAGTAAGATATTGACAAGATTCCCTTGAGTCAATCTTTTCGTAGGGAGGACCCGCATTAGGAGCTCAGTGGTGTGAGGGAAAGAAACTATTTCGGCGGCAAGACTTTGAATTTACACTACAAAACAAAACCGAGCTCCCAAAGACATAATTACTAAAGGTACCTTCATAGACACTTCCCTGAGATATACTGTAATATCTATTACATATTACTGACTAATTTTAAATAATAAGACACCGTTGCAATAGTTTTAAAGCGCTGATAAATTATACTTTTTTGTTTTAATAATCATATTAAAGGTAGATATATTTTGGATTTTCCCAATATGATGTTACATATTTAACGCCTTTGCTGCAGTAAAGAAATATAATTTAAAAGAGATAAACAGAGTAAAAATAAACAAATTAGACATACAAACGATATCACAAATAAACCAAATCAAAAAAAAAAACACAGAAAGAAGAAAAACTAAACATAACAACGTAGAGCAACTTTGAATAAGTTAATGTTAGACTTGTAGAAGATAATCTCGAATAAATGGAAGCAAAACTCACTGACACGAACCTGATAGCATCAGCTGAAAGTGAATGCTGCTATAAACTGGATTCAACAGGCTGGGAAAACTAGCAGCTTGTGTGCAAACGCGGTGCTGAAGCTATTACAGACTGTGGCCGAAGAGGGTGAGGCGACTAGAACGTGAAATGGCAGTAACGCTCTAGAGCTCACAGAGGGAGGACGTACGTCACGCTAACACGAGACTACGAAACTATTACGAAAAATACCAATAAAACCCCCCCAAGCAAGCCATTGAGGCTACAACAGTTTGACAACAAGAGGTTGAAAAATAATCATGTTTTTTAGGTACCAGATAATAATAATATAATCTTTATTTATCCAAAACATACAGAGTTTGAAATACAGTTTGATATTTGGTTGAAAAATACATATATTTATTGTTTATGTTGCAAATCCTGTACAGCTATGGTATACCTGTATTTTAAGAGGTAGTTTACAGTAAATGTTTACAAAGATAAACAAAAAAAGATGACTTAGAAAAGAAGGTTTTTTAAAGAGGTTTGTCCCTTTTCTTTAAAGTACGCTGTCTGTTACTACAAATTTAAAACATAATTTATCAATGTCTCTGCGTTGAAGTTACATTGCGTTTTTGTTTTTGATTTGAAACCATTTGTATGTCTAATTAGTTAATTTTTTCTCAGTTAATGACAGTTAAATTTTAATTTTGCCGGAGTAAAGCCGTTACAAAATATAATGTCATTTACAAAATAAAAATCTAAAATATGTCTACTTACAATCTGAATAGCAGAAAACGATAGTACGTTGAAAACGTCTCAATGATCTTTAAACTACACTTCACACTCTTTAAAATGATCACAGCTTTTAAACTTTTGTAACGGTGTCTTAGTATCTAGCATTAGTTCGCAAGTTGTGATAGTTGTTACAGTACATCTCCGGAATGTTTCTATGAAGGTTTCTTCAGTAATTATATCTTTTGGAACTCGATTTCATTTGCTTTTAATCTCAATCAAGATAACGTCAAAGATAATTTAAAAAATTAACGCAATCTCGCTGACACGAGCCTGATATTATCAGCTAAAAGTGAGTGCTGCGTTAAACTGGAACTGGAATCAACAGGCCGGGAAAACTAGCAGCTTGTGTGCAAACTGTGCCGGGAGTGGGGTGAATTGAACGTAAAATGGCAGTAACGCTCTAGAGCTCACAGAGGAAGGACGTACGTCACGCTATCACGAGACTACAAAACCAATACGAAACACGCCAATAAAAACTTTTCTAAGCAAACCAGTGAGGCTACAACAGTTTGAAAGCAGGGGGTTGAAAAAATATGTGTTAGGAAAGTGTGTTTTTAAAGAGTTTTTATACCTTTTCTGTAAAGTTCGCTTTCTGTTGCTGTGACTTGCGTTTTTGTTATATTGCGTTTTTAAATTACATTTGGTTTCTCTTTGAATTCATTTGTAAGTCTAATTTGTTTATTTTTACTCGGTTAATGACATTTCAATTTTATTTTTCCGGAATAAAGCCGTTTAAAGAGGTAACGTCATATTGGAAAAATCCAAATCTCAATATACCTACCTATAATATGCATTGCAAAAAAACTCGTTGACATTTTCAGAGCTTTTAAACTTTTGCAACGGTGTCTGTAACATTACTTTGCAAGGTGTGATAGTTGTTACAGTACATCTGAGGAATGTTTCTATGAAGATATTTTCAGTAATTATAGGTATCTTTTGGAACTCGGTTTCATTTGCTTTCAATCTTAATCAAGATAATGTCGAAGAAAATTTTGAACAAATGGAAGCAAAACTCACTGACACGAGCCTGGTAGCGTCATCTGCAAGTAAATGCTTCAATAAACTGGAATCAACAGGCTGGGAAAACTAGCAGCTTGTGTGAAAACACGGTGCTGATGCTATTACAGACTGGCCGACGCTAGAAGTGGGGCGAATTGAAGTAAAATGGCAGTAACGCTCAAGAGCTCTCAGAGGAAGGACGTATGTCACGTTAACACTAGACCAACAAACTAATACGAAAATCACCAGTTAAAACCCCTATAAGCAAGCCAGTGATTCAAAAACAGCCAAGGGAATGGAAATACGTCACCTTTTATGCAAATGTCTTAGAAAAGCAGGTTTGTAAAGAGTTTTTGTCCTTTTTTCCGTACGGTACGCTACCTGTTGCTACGAGTTTGTATGGAAACCGTAGCTTTAAGAAGTTTCTTCGCAATTTCCGTGTTTTTAAATGGAAAAAAAAAACAAAAGAAAAGGAAAACGAACCTTTTGTTTCGGAGTTCACAAATGTTTTTTTTTTGTTTATTATAAGGCTCTAGAAGGAATTCTCAGGATACAGGTTTGACGGACTTTTTGCCAATTAAAACCAAACGAAATCCTAAAGATTCGAGTTGAAAATCAGCCTGTTGTAATTATGAAATACCCATTTATTTTTGACACAAACGTTCATAGTGATTCATAGGTAGAACATAGTTTGTAGATCCGCAAGTAAGACAAAATAACTCTTGTTGAAGAAATCAAAAAGACTATATCAATTGTCTCTACATCTTATAACCTGTCGTAGGAAAACGACGAGGGTGTAACTGATGGCGGACTGTATATCAAATATGTTGATCGGTAGGAGAACCAAGGTAACCGACATAGCTCCAAAAATGGCCAAACATAAGTGGCAGTAGGCAGGGCACATTGCTCGCAGAACAGATGGCTGATGGGGCCGAATGGTTATGGAGTGGCGACCGCGTACTGGAAGACGTAGCTCCTACAAGGTGGGCCGATGACCTGGTGAAGGCCGCAGGAATCCGCTGGATGCGCGAAGCAGAACCGATCGAAGTGGCGGTGCTTGGGGGACGCATATGTCAAGCAATGGACGTCTTTCGGTTGAAATGATGATAAAACTGATGTGTTTATAAAACTGCCTGAAACAACGAGTTTAGACTCAATAGGAAACTATTTTAAAATTCAAGGCTCGAAAGTTAAAGTAATCATATTATAACAAAACGTTACAAGCAGCACTTGGGTAAGATACAAAGGCGAAACGTAACGTAAACAATTTGGCCTGATCGAAGAGTAAATAATAGGTCTTTACCTATGAAATTGCCGTTTTGTATGAAAAAATTTAAACGAATTTTTTTCATGTATTTTTTATTTGTATTAATCGAAGTAATCACCCATGCAATCAATGCATCTTTGCCATCGCAGTGGCAGTTTATTGATGCCCTTCTTAAAGAAATCAGCTGGACGGGAGGCAACAAATTCTTCAAAGGCATTTTGTACTGCCTCTCGGGTATTGAATTTTTTTCCCGCCAAGAAGTTATCCAAATTCTGGAAAAAGTAGTAGTCTGTAGGCGCAAGGTCTGGTGAGTAGGGCGGATGACGGAGAGCTTCCAACCCCAGTTCTTGCAACTTGGAGACCGTCTGCTGTGCAGTATGAGGTCGCGCGTTGTCGTGCAGGAGCAGCGGAGACGAGCGATTGACCAATGCTGGTTGGAGATGTGCCAGCTTCTCCATCATTGTGTTCAGTTCTTCACAGTACACATCTGCAGTAATGCTCACCCCGTTTGGTAAGAAGCTGTGATGAATCACACCGGCGCTAGACCACCAAACAGTGACCATCACTTTTCTAGGGGTAAGTTTTCGTTTAGGGCATTGTTTAGGTGCTGAACCAGGATCCAACCAACTTGCTGAGCGCTTGCGGTTATCAAACAGAATCCATTTTTCATCGCAGGTAACAATGCGGTTCAAAATTCCTTCATTTGTGTGTCTGTTGAGCAGTGCAAGGCACGTCTCGACGCGTACTTCGCGCTGACGATCATTGAGTTCGTGGGGCACCCATTTGTCAAGCTTTTTTACCTTGCCAATTTGACGCAAATGGACCAATATTGTTTTGACGCTAACGTCGAAAGCTGCTGCTAATTCAGCCGTAGATTGTGTATCATCAGCTTCCACAATCGCCTTTAATTCGTCATTGTCGACCAAAGTCTTCGGACGACCGCGAGGTTCATTTTTCAGGTCGAAATTTCCAGAACGGAAGCGAGCAAACCAATAACAGGTGGTGCGTTGGTTTGTAGTGTTAGCTCCGTAAACGTCGTTGATGTTGCGTGCCGCTTGTGCCGCGTTGCTGCCACGACGGTACTCATATTCCATAATTACTCGAATTTTTAACGTATCCATGATGACGAAAAAGATTGAAATGCGATGAAAATGTAACACTAATCAATAAACAAATGACTACTTTTGGAAAAAAAATCCATGTTTTTAAAATAAAATTAATTTGAAATTAGAATTCTTACCCAAACAAAAATTATTTTGATTTGAAATGGCCAGTACTGCAAAACGGCAATTTCATAGGTAAAGACCTAATATACGCCAAGATTTGTATCGGTATCTTACCTTTTCACTCATTAAGGAAAACTTTATCGATAGAAGTGAGTTTCTAATTGTAAAATGTGGCAAATAGATATACCTTTTATTATGAATCACCATACAAATTGCAGATTTCTTTACATAGGTGGACACAATGGGCGGTCTTATCGGTAAAAATGCATTATGATCAGCCGATAATGTTCCCACTGCTGGGACACAGGCCTCCTCGCTGTGAGAGGGAATGGGCCGAGTGCAGGTTGGTCGATGTCACATGGCTTCGAAATTGGTTCTTGGACATGCCGGTTACCGGGGCTTATGGCTAAGTAATAAACATCATCCATCAGGTTCCATCAGATTAAGCTACACTTGCTGCGATTGGTCCGTGGATGGGTGGCCATCTTTACATATCAAGACCCCTCCGTGCCCTCGGAAAGCACGTTAAGCCGTTGGTCCCGGTTGTTATTCGTAGATCTTTGACAGTCGTTACGGGTCGTCAGAAGCCCGAAAGTCTGACAACCAGTCTTACCAAGGGGTATCGTATTATCCAGTAACTGGGTTGTGGAGAGCAGAGAGGCAGTCGCTCCATATAAAATACTCCTATTCAGCTGCATCCAGTTAGACCGGAAGCTGACCCCAACGTAGTTGAGAAAAGGCTAGACAGCTGATGATGATGGACATGGCGGCTAGCTCACGATGTTTTCCTTTACTGTTTTGAGAGCAGTGATGATGAAATAATTTACACAAAGTAAAGCATTTGTGAGCATCCGCCTCGTAAGACGCAGCTGATTTCACTGGGTCACCACTGCTGCCGGAAAAACCGATGTTCTCAAGATAACCTTTGACAATTGTCTCAAAATGCACACTTTCCATTATTATGAAAACTGCAGTGCAATATTGCACTGTCATCTTGCTAGTCCTTCAAATGCATTAAAAATATATTAAGTTTAAAAACATTTTTGGCCGAATTTCGACCCCTGAGCGAGTACTAGTAAATATAATTGTGGGTCTGTCCACACACTGTTCATCAAACCCCAAGTTTTAATTATGTCTGTACTGTGTAATGATATTCTTGCATTTCGATATTTCAGAGGGAGTCCGCGTATAATGAAAGCGTCGGATGCACCATTAAATATTACCTACGGGATGCAATTTGCAGGATACTGTTGAGATAACCAATTAAATTAAAATTTTAATTGCAGTTAGGGAAACCTGAAATTTCATAATTGTAAGCAAACTTTACTCATCTGGGTAAATAAACTAACTTCGAGGTGGAAATCTAATAGGTTGTACCGTTGGCAAGACAGTATTTATACCGCATATATCATTAATACCTAAATTTTTTCGAAATTCTTATAAAATTTACTGAGGTACTCCACCAGAGGAGAGCGGCCAGGTGGACCTACCAGAGGCTCTTGGTATAGTAGTTCAATCTTTAAAAGATCTGATTCGTCTGGTGTACGGGGGACGTCAATGGAATATCGTACCTGAAGAATTCTCAGGCCATTTTAACGCCCAAAAATTATCAAGGTGCAGCAATCAACCACAGTATTCGAGATCGAGGCCAAAATTCTAACAGGTTGCGGCGTTGACGAGACAGTTTTTATACCGCGTATACCACTAATTCCTCCTTACAGTTAAAGCACGTGCAGCTGCACATGACCGTATATGCTTCGCGATAACTATCAACAAGTTACAGAAGCAGACACTGAAGGATGCGAGGATTGACCTCAGAACAAGCTGTCAAAAGTACATAGCTTGCTCCCGCGTCACCGGCCCTGACTCTCGGTATATTTTGGCTGCTGAGAACAAAACTACAAACGTAGTATATAGGCAAGTTTTATAAAAATGTGGTTCTTATTGTAGTAATATTGGGGTGTCTTACGGCTATCACACGAAATTAGCCGCCGGCAGAAGAAAGAGATGCAATTAAATCTGGCAAGCACCAATGTGACTTTTCAATTTATATTTATGTGCTTTCTAAGTTTATTTTCGACCTTGCTGACGACATAGGCAGTCCATGTAAAATACTGGTATTCAGTTCCAGCGGGTATTACTAAAATATTTGGTAATACTGGATGCACCGGAATACCAGTATTTCAAAAATATTGTGTAACAAAATTTTGCAACTAGCTTCACCTTTAAAATTTTACAATAAAGAAATAAAATAAAAAATTAATCTTTCTGACTAACCCCTTGACAATTCAAAAGTGCCTGCAACTGGATTATTTGAAATAAATACTTTAAGTTTGAGTTTGAGGTTTGCATCCAGCCTAGCATTTTGAGGAAAGTACCAGACACAGTAAAATTAAGCTGCACTTAAACCTAGGAAATTGAAGTCAATACTGTTGTACTATTAACTTCTAGTTTATTATTAAAGGGGTTGTAGTTATGAGGACGTAGTCTATTAGACTTAAATGACAAAGTCTTTAAGAGAATTCGTTGAACACAAAAGCCGTTGGACGTAACTGGACTTCGCTTGCTATCAAGTTCCCTCTATCGCAAACCTTTAAAATATTGACTAACTGGATGAAACATCAATCATTGAACATTTATCAATTAGGGTTATAATTTTACAAAACATACACATATCATCGTACGCCTAGCTTTATCTCAACTATGTTGCGGTCAGCTTATAGTCTAACCGGATAAACCTGAATACCAGTATTTTACATGGAGTGGCAGCCTATCTGGCCTCCACAACCCAGTAACTGGGTAACACATTACCACTTGATAAGACTGGTTGTTAGACATTCCATTCGGGTTTCTGACGACCCGTAACTACTAGCAAAGATAACGAATGACAGCCGGGACCAACGACTTAACGTGCTTTCCGAGGCATGGAGGGGTCTTGATATGTAAATATGGTCACCCATCTAAGCGCAGCAAGCGTAGCTTAACTTGATCAATCGACAAAACACAAGTTTTTGTGTATAGAGAGCATGAAGAAGTACTAAAGCGTGTTTAGCAAAAAGGGGCTTGCATAATCAAATAACGTTTAAAGGCGCCATATGTATTTGTTGAAACCAGCTCATTAAATTCCCATAGGTATAGATATGTGAGGTCCATTCAGTATTGTAGGTCAAGGGGGCTCATACAACAGCGATGCGTCACCAGCAGCGAAAGCAAGTTACAATATTCAGATTTAAATAAGGGGATAGGTGACCTTTGTCCAAGATTGAGACATCTTGTGCCCTTAGAGTTAAGGATAAATTACTAGACTGGTGTTCAAAAACAGTGGATAACAAACGTATTATCGAGGCTAACGCAAAAACTACCAGAGCAAACATAATAAAATTTATATTGGACCACCCCTGAACAATATTGTATCCATAAAAAAAAGAATTTTTGAAATACATCCACTACAGATGAATTCTTCCTGAATCTGAATTATTTTTTAAGTCGGTTGAAAAAAACTAAGTTGAAAAACTAAACCCCGACTACTCAAAATTAATATCAAAAGTCATTTATTCAAATTAGGCCGACAATCAGCACTTTTCGAACGTCTAAATTACATAAAACAGGCCTACAAAACGGTGGCTTCCGTTCACCATTTCATAGTAGGTACTTAAACTGGGAAGAAGAATTTTGAAGGGTCTGCATCCCATGGAGATGATGGGGTTTAGCATGTGCGAAGACGATGCACGCATAAGTCATGATGTGGCGATGACCGCGGTATGTGTAGATACGCAATTTGAATTTTAGGGACAATTTGTTACGGGCGAAAGCAGCGCTCGATCAAGCCGTCTTTATGTGGTTCCTGAAGGTAAGGTGTTGGTCAAGGATCACTCTTAAGTATCTGGCTTGCTTCTCCCAAGGGATCGGCTTACCGTACATAGTGATGGGACTGGTAAGTTTCAGACTATAAAAAAAAAAATATGTACTGATTCATGAAACAATCATTCAAGGGTATTAAATGAACCTGGGGGTTCTATTGATGATTCGGCCCGTCTCTTTACAATTTGCGGTAAACTATAGATGAATACGAATAAATTGCAATACTGCTCAACCCCCATAGCAAAAAGCGTGATAATATTTTATACACTACGGTCTGCGCAGACTTTAAAGGAATATCTGTGCAAAATTTTAACAAAACCTAATTAGTAGTTTTTCCGTGATGCTGGAACATACATTCAGACAAAAAGATAAAAGTTATAAAAAAAAACTATTTTCGGCATTAGAATCGTTCCCAGATCTCACAAAAATTCCTTAATTTTTTTTTTAATTAAATGTACATTTTTGACATTGCTACGATTTTATTATAATTATGTATAGATTTTAATAACTATAATTCTGTAAATACATACATACGTGTTAAGGTCGTGAAACAAATTATGTTCAACATTATAATCTGACAATGACCTGCAATTTATAAAAGACGTAAGAAAATTTTAATTTCGCGACCCACCTTATGGCTTCCACCTCATCATCATCTGCCAAGCTTGGCAACTATGTTTGGGTTGGTTTCCAATATAACCAGATTCAGATGAATACCAGTATTTTACATGAAGCGACTGCCGACTAACGAAATGTTTCAATTTAATTCCCGAAACACTTCACCGTCGTCGCTGGAGCATTCCTGTTACACAGCTCACTAAGCCACTGGTAAACTATTTTCTTCTCTTAATCCATATTGAACTCGACAGCTCTAATAGGTTTAAATGGATTTAAAATCCATTCTGACAGTTAGGCCCATCAAATTCAACAGATCCTAGTATCAAGGACGCTATCGTGTGCATTCACCACGAAGCACTTGCCACGTTCTTTTACCTAGCAGCAATAGAGGCGATTTTTGAAAATCATTTAGTATCAAAAGTTTATTAATAATAAAATGGATGCGTCGACTGGAAACATGAGGGGCGCCTATCAAATTAGCGCTCGCGATGGACGGTTGTTATTGTGCTTTCAATTAGTGTCAATTTCGTGACGTGTGTAAAGAGAAAGAACTACTAGAGGTGGTCCTTCGTGCAAAATATAACTGTTTATTTTGTTGTAAATCTGTTAAGCTACGTTTATGACTAAGTCATAACATCTGCACGGGTCGATAGATCAAGTTAAGCTACGCTTGCCACGATTTTTCCGTGGATGGGTGACCATCTTTACATACCAAGACCGTTCCGTGCCTCGGATAGCATGTTAAGGCATTGGTACGTTCGTGGATCTTTGAAAGTCGATACGGGTCAGAAGACTGAAATTCTGATAGTCAGTTTTACCAGGGGTTATCGTATTACCCGGTAACTGTTTTATAGAGATCAGTTGGACAGTCGCTCCAAGTAAAATACTGGTATTCAGCTGCGCCCTGTTAGACTAGTAGCCGACTCTAATATAGTTGGGAAAACAATAAACAGATGAAACCAAATTCCAGGTAAATAATTAAATTGTGATTTTACCTTTAATTCTATGATTACTAAAAACAATGAGAATGTTAACTAGCTCCTTTCCCTTTGCGCTTCTGTCAGCCGGCTTTGGTTACGAACTTGGCCCTTTCAGTAGCGTCCATCAACTCCTGTAATGTTGCCTGCAGACAGGCCATGCTGGACACGATATTCAGTGTGACAATGTTTCTGGGCCAGCACCACATTTACACTCTAGGGCGGAGTCATCTGTGAATCTCCACCTGAGCAGATTCTCTTTGCTTCTACCTACCTTAGTTCGAAGTCTATTTAAAGAGTTCCAGGTAAGTGAAGGCGCCTTAGGGTAACTCATCCACTTACTTCCATTAATAACGTCTGAGTGACGTCATTCACCGTTAAGTTGCAGACGAACGTTAAAATATCGCGGTGGGATTTTATCGCGCACTGGTTTTTCAATTCTCGGTGCTGAACCTAGCATTGAGAATCCAACAGAGTGCACCCCAAAGCATCTACAAAACACATAGTTCGATTTTCAACTCTCGGCGCTGAGATCCAGAGGAGTAATTGCTTTATTACGCGATACTGTATTCAGTATCAGCAAGAATGGCGTTCATTATGACAAAAGTGCCACAACATCCATGACGTTTTTTACCTTGCTAAGCAGACATTTTTTTTCCAAACATGTGAAAGAATGGATTAGTACCTTTGAAATGATTCAAATTCAACGAAACAATCCTGCAGCGATGTTCTTACGTCCGTGTTAACGTCGAATTTCTGTTTTTTTTTTCTAAATATATTCATAAGACGGGTTCCACCGTGCAATGAGACACAGTTGATGTTATTTCAATATATTAGCAAGCGTGTGACATCTCTCCTTGACTTCTTACCAGCACTATTATCATTCTCCCAGAGACGAAAAACAAGAAATGGAACAAAAGCACATCGCCGGTTTCATGGCGGCCGACCTCGATACTTTATTAGTCTTCAAACTAGGTTTTCTTGAATGAAATACTCTCAGAGATGCATATAAAAGTTACTTAAAATGTTACTCTGTTGCTTTGTAAAGTTCATATATATTTCACCCTCTTCATGTTATTATCTTCTCAAGAATGAAAGCATGTGACTGATAATACTGGTTTTATGAGACACTATACTGACTGTATTGTGCGCTACCCTAAACCATTCATTTAGAGTCGAAATCATTCATTCAACCAACAGCTGTGTGGTCAAACAAGAATGTATTGCGCAGAACCAGATCTAAATAATAGATTGGTCTATGGTTTCACCGATGACTATTACAGACTCTTTAGAGTTCATTCAGAGAGATGTATTCATTATTATTTTTAATCCGTATCTCCCTGTATGCAATCTGACAAGGGGGGCGCAACTACTCGATAAGGGCTCCATTGGAACATTATTTTCATTTGAAATTTCGAACGATGTTAATAGGTACACATTTCGTTTCCAATATTTTTCATTGTTCAATTTTCCATTTAGCTGAACGCGGATTTCATTTGAAACCTGTGTTTTTATTCAAATTGCTTGCATGAAATTGAACTGGTATTTATTTAAAAAGTTTCTCTGAAATTTACACGTTCGGGGAATTTGCCTTTCAAGTGACGGATATTATTTGGATTGAATGCTACATATTGATGACTATGTTTTATTGGAATTGGTAGGCGGAATGGCTGCAACTTTAAAAAGTTTTTACAACGAGTTTTACAACGCATAAATTCGTACCAACGCTGTAATAGCAAAGTATATAGGTACCTACTTGACTGTGGTCAGTTCCAACCGATCAACGTCAAAATTAAAAAGTTATTGGTTCGTACAAGGCTGAGAGTCAGCACTTTTTGAACGTCAAAATTACATAAGGCAATCCCTCGGCATGCCCACCCTTTACAACTTCCTAGTGCTTTAGCAGAAGAAGAAGTAGCGCAAGAAACACCCCAGCAGCACAGCTTTTAGTTTTTTAAGTTAGAAGAACTTGATTCTATATAATAGTAGCTAGGTAAGTAAACATTAAACACAAAACATGAAATTAAATTATTTGCCATACATTTCAGCTAGCTCACGCCAATATACCAACGAAACATATAACTAAACGTGCCCAGCTACCTCGCTGTGGCGCATCTTCATAGCACATCTTATTCGCTCCGCTACACAACTTAGTATTATTGGAAACGGTCACTTACTACCGAACGGAAGCTTCTTTTCTTTCTTTCTTTTTTATTTTGCTTAGCTTTCACATCGTCCCAGCATAGTTGCATAGCACATCTCTAGTGGAACAGCAGCCTCAGACTGGTTGTCAGACTTTTTTGTCTCTCGTACCGACTGTCAAAGATCCACGAATTATAGCCGGGACCTACAGTTTAACGTGCTTTACCAGGCACGGAGGGGTGGGTAAGAAAGAAAGAAAGAAAATACATTTATTTAGCACAGACTAAAAAGGGACACAATATACATTACAGTAAAGATGGTCAAACATCCACGGACCTTAACCTGCTCGATCGACCAATGTGATTATTAATACTTCGCCACAGTCCCTCCTGTATAGTATACCAGCTGCGCGCTGTGGATTCAGCCGCGTAAGTTTCGATTCCGTAGGAATATCGTTAAAACGTAACAGCTATAGATATCAACTAAGTACTTACAAGTTTCATCGCAATCTGTTCATTAATTTTTGCGTGAAATAATAACAAACATATAGGTATTGTATGAACCTACATTACATACTTCCTAACACAAACTTTCACAATTAGAGTAGGATTTGATTAATGGAGACACATTAGTAAAATCTTTTACAGCTAAAATTTCATTTATTTATACATATTGGATGGAGGAAACCATAATGGAGGATAAAATATCCCTTTACGCAGTCGGGTAGAAAAGAAAGAAAATAAGAATTAAATGTCAGAATCATTGCAAGGCTTCTCTGTAAATAAAATTTGATGTACAGACGCCAGCACATCAAGCTACCCCAAACTGTCAAATTTTCCCAATTGATCATGAACCTTAAACATAATATGTAATAAAGATGAAAATCTATCAAAGAAATTTGACAGATTAGGGTAGCTTGATGTGCTGGCGTCTGTACAATTCGTTTGAAGCAAAATAAATTGATTTTCCGGAGATCCCACGCGAGACAGGCTAACGTATAGTTGCCCTTGGGAGAAGTACTCTTTTCTTAAGTCGATGCCGACCAGTGAAAATGTTTATCGACCCGTGTGGTTGTTATAACTTTGTCACAAGCCCTCCTATTTATTATACTAAGTAATAACCATCAAGAACTAAATACCTGTAAGTATCTTATATTATTGTAAACAATGTATGATATGGTTAAATTCATACCTACTCAATTACTCACTGAAGGGAGTTAGTGACACAATACAAAAGGTATTAGTAAACAAGGCAGATGTGATTGGAAACCCCGGGGGACGCCCTTGGAGGACATAAGCGGTCCTATTATTACAAAACATGGTTTTTCTTTCGGTGTAGTTTAAACCATTGTTATCATTAAGGTGAATGCGCAGTGGTAGAGCGCGAAATTCAAATTTTGTTACGTTTTTTGCAATTTTCAGGTGAGTGTCAGCTTGTTTCTTGATCAAAATATGATTTGCGACTATAACATGTACGTATTTACAGATTTATAATCATTAGAATCAATAATACATCTTTCTAAGTTAGATTTGTTCCACAAGCACTTTTCCATAAGAAATTTGTTCTTATGGAAGAAATCTAACTTAGAAAGATGTGGTACACTTACTGGTACATTAAAAATTGGTACGTTTTGCACACCCTTTATTTACATTTCCATCAGGTAATATAAGAACAGTTATGTGGCCTTTAGTCTGTGATTATATCCCCAAATTACCTGTCACAACTCACAATCCCTTTGTAGTAATAGCAAATAATGTGCGAGGAAGAAAAACTTATTACCTAAATTAGCCATGTAACATTTGTATGCAGTTCCGGTTCCTACCTGCGCCAGTTGTGTGGTAGGATATTACGTCAACTAATTGAGGAGCAGACTGACAACATTTAAAATGGACACAATGCTACACAAGAAACCGTATAGTTGTGGGTTTGACCACGCACAATGAAGGGTTTTGAAGTTGCGATGAGTCGATGAATCCATCATATCCAATCCATCATATAGGGTAAAAATCGTATAGTTGCCACACTTTTTTAAATCATTCTATATCTCTCAGTGCATAAGGCAAAATAATTTATTTGTAAAATGGGCCGATACTTTGGTTTTTTATCTACAAATTTTTGAAAAGTAAATAATTGTTATCTTTATTAATATTTCCAGAATATTAGCAATTTTTGCGGACTTCTATATTTGAGGACAACTATCTCTTATGTAGGACATCTATCCCACATAGGGGACAGTTGCCAAAATCCATATAAATTACGTTTAGGGTAGATGCCCGCCATGAAACAGGACATCTTTCCATCAAAAACTTTGATAGCATTTTCCCGTCCCATGCAATCGCACAGAGACATGTTATAAAGTCAACTTAGTGGTAGTTGGAGAGTCTTTCGATAGATTAATAAAATACGTATCCACGAATCTAGAGTAATTACAATCCGGGCAACTATCCTGGGTTTTATCCTATCGCTTTCCACCAGAGGAGATCGAGGTCAACAGTAAGACAATTCAGCACAAAAAAAAACTTATCAACAAACTTAACAATGTGGATGAAAATATGCAAATGTAAGTGGGTCGATTATTACCCACTCAATAACTTTTAAAGAGTAGGTACACAGCTGTGATAGTTTTCTTTTTAACTCGTCATTATAATTCTACTACCGTGAATTTGTTCACATATTTAAATACAAACATTTAGCTGACAAGCCCTCTTGCTTGCTGTACTGAGAGGTTTGTATTCATCATTTGGATTATTATAATTATGTTTTACATACGCATTACATAGGTACCTATTTGAATCAACATAAAACCGGACATAACAGACAAATTGGAAAAATCGTAAGAAAATTTGGACTTCGCTGATTAGCCAGGAGCTTCCTTAAGATTAATAAAGAGAAAGGTTATAGAGAATTGTCTAATTTTATATACTTATTTATAATTATAAATATTTTTTCTTAACGGTTGTGGCTGATTACGTTCGCGAAATATGAGTAGTAAGTCGTGAATTGGAACTGACAGGCAGTTTACTTTGTGATGTGATGTGTTGATTTTGATTAATTAGATGTTTATTATTATAAATTAGTCTATCTAGCTTAGAAGATCAAAACCTGACGACGCTACAACCCTTTTCCAGGAGTGTAGCAAGTCCACCAGCTGACGTCCCAAACCCCGACCCTTGCCTGAACTTGCTCGCTCCGCTGAGCCTGTAACCTTTATTTCGTACTAGCTTCCGCCCGCGGCTTCGCCCGCGTGGAGGTCCGAAATTATTCCGCGGGAACGTATTAACGGGATAAAAAGTATTATATGTGTTAATCTAGGTTATAATTTATCTGTGTGCCAAATTCCATCCAAATCCATTTAGCCGTTTGCGTAAAAGAGTAACAAACATCTATATATATGTAACCGGCCAAACCCGATTTCAGGCCAAACCTTTTTATTAAGCCGGGGCACGCCGATTAAATGGGTTAGGTTAGGTTAGAACTGTGACCAAAAGCGCGCGAGCCGAGCGAGCGAAGCGAGCGGCGCTGCGGCAGCGGCCTGCGAGCGTTACTTCCAAAGGCTGTTAACGAAATGGCTAATTAAGCTAAAAACCAGTTTGGCCTAGGACAAACTAGTTTGGCCTGAAATCGGGTTTGGCCGGTTACATATACAAACTTTCGCGTTAATAATATTAGTAAGGATTAGTAGGAATTAAATCCGACCCAGCCCACCCCTTGCTGCCACCCCCACCCCCCTTTGCCTTAACGACGCCTAAGCCCCTAGGTTTATACACATAGCGTGTAGTCGCTTTGTTCTAAGTTTTTAAGCCCTGTTTGGAGGCCTTAATATACGGAGATAGCCACAGGCAAGTCCAGTTATGCAGTCGACAACCTCCTAGGTTGACCTGCAATATGCCATCCAAAAAAAAAGCCCTTTGGTCAGTCGCAACACAGCCTCCGAAGACGCAAAAACTAAGAAGCAGCCAAAATGTGCGGTCAAGACTCAATCAAGAAATCTGAATTTTAATTCAACATGGCTTCCTCATCCCTATCCGTTTCTCCCCGAGGTCCTTATGGATTGTACTACAACACAGGTACTACATTCAGGGGTGAATGGTGACGTGTGCCGCCGGTGGAGTCACTCGACTCATATAGTAGGGAGCGCACGTCAACAATAGTGAGAGTGGTAGTGGACGCGCACGTGTCGTCCGCTACACTGGTGCTTTACTTTATTTACATTTTTTCATCACCACTGCTCTCAAAACGATGAAGGAAAACATCGTGAGGAAATCAGCATGTGTTAGAACCTAAACTTCGACGGCATCACTCACTCGAGAAGAGGTCTATGTCCTAGCAGTGGACCATTATAGGCTGATGTTTATATTTATAAATTAACGAGGATAAAAATAACATACATTTTGAAAAATGTAGAAAAACGTTCGGATCAAGGCAATCACGGTCGTGTCTTTCGGAATCGCTACCACACTGCATCTTGATAGCAATACAGGGCACGCCACTACAAGGCATCTGCAGCAACAAAGATATAATAAATAAATAAAATAAAAATAATGAGTGGTGTCACAGTTCTGATTAGTGGTGATTTCCGAAACACTACATGTGGTGAGGTGAGGAACTAGGACTGACGAGGAGAAGACTACGTGGTCGGCTTTATGGTCGCAAGTTTATAGACTGCGCTTGACCATCAACATGTGAGTTCTGTTTAAAGTTAGTGATGACACTCTACCAGCTAAGAGCGGTTCTAGATTAACCTACCAGAGGCTCTTGGTAGAGTAGTTCCCACTTTAGAAGATCACATTCGTCTGGTGTACGAGGACATCAGTACAATACCGTACCAAGAGAATTCTTGGGTGTGTGAACAAGCCCTTTTAACGCCCAAAAATGATCAAGCTGCAGCGAACAACCACAGTATTCTCTAGCAAATTGGCCATAAGACCATTGGGCGAGTTTCAACCTCAGGGCAAGCTGCTTCTCACACGGACAACTGTACTGTAACGAGAACTACAAACATAGTATACAGGAAAGTTTTATAAATTGTGGACATAATTTTAGTAAATTGTGGTGACTTACTACTTCCACGCGAATGAAGTCGCGGGCAGAAGCTAATATTTTATAATATTTAATATTTTATAATATTTAATATTTTATAATATTTAATATTATAATATTTAATATTTTATATTTTATAATATTAGTAGGAGAAGATTTTTCAAATCGGTTTACAAATGACAGAGTTCTGAGTTAACAAACCTACTCGTATAAAAACAAAAATACAACCGAATCGAGGTACTCCACCTTTTTTAAGCCAAAAAAATTTGGAGTCCCGGAGCTTGTGTAAGCAGACGATTTTTTTTTCGTGTTTGTAGGTACACAGATTTTTCCGGATTTTCTAGGCACAAAGATTTTTACAGGATTACTGCGCGTAATTTTTTTTTTATTAGGCAGAGAAGCCCGCGTGGTGGCCACATATTATTAATTCCCGACTTTGCTTGTGGAGTTTATTCGTATCCTAAGATAAGACCAATGCCCAATCAAACGGCATATTCAGGTGAGTCTGAACACAGACTCACATATTAAATGATTGATGATCGGGGATACCGCGATGACTGATGCATGCGATGCCGGTAGTTGGGACAGGTCAACTCAAAGCTGCAATGGCTTTTTCTTCAAAAAACCCATACAAACATAGCCATGCTTTGTTAGACTCACATAATCGTAATAAAATAATGTGTGGACTTTAAAATATAAAGACCATGACCTCTGAGTTTGTTTCGGCATTTCTTCTCAGGGACCAGTCAACTAGGAAATGCCGGCGCTCTGGCGCCATCTAATAACCAACAAAATGTTGGCTTGTAAAAGATCTTAAAGATTTACTTTTACATAACTTTTTTTTTAATGATATTGCATTTTTTTACTGTATAGTTAACCCCAAAAGGGGTAGTCAATCCACGTTTAGTCATTTAAGTTTTACTCCGTGTTTCGAATTTTTGTCTGGGTAGCTACTGCAAATTTTAGTTTCCAATTCTTCTGACGGTAACCAGAATAACAGTACAAAACTATAAGACCAATGTTTTTCAACACTTATTGGATAAAAAGGAGACACATCCATCAAATACCTAGTTTTTTCGCAGCTGTGTTGAGGTCGGCGTCCAGTCTAACCGGATGCAGCTGATTAGGTCTAGTATTTTAACATGCAACGAGTGCATATCTGACCTCCACAAACCGATTACTGGATAATACGATACCCCTCGGTAAGACTAGTTGTCAGATGTCTGTCTGTTGCCTTTTTACGTCTTACCCGCTGATTGGATTTACTCATATATATATTTTTATTTCTGTAGTAGGAACGATCTTGTGGGCTAATTAATTAAAAACCTTGGCTGAAGCGGATGGCACAAAATAAAAAATAAGCACGCCTCTTCCAGCATTTTTAGAGTTCCGTACCCAATCGACGCCAACAATTTATTACTAAGAAGTTTTCTCGGACGTAACACCTAATATGGCGGCTGGATTTTATCACGCACTGGATGTTGCACCGAGGCGAGTATTCAACAGAGTACCTACAACACATTTTTTTTTTTTACAAAAACACGCTGTTCGATTTTCAACTCTCGGCGCTCATCACTGCGTTGAAGATTTAGTGTGCGAAAAATCCCACCGCAATATTTTTACGTCAGTGCGAACGTGGACTAAGCCTCCGCTGTTCGTCCGTCAGCCCAGCCGTCCGTCTGTCTGTCAGCGGGCTGTATCTCAATAGGTAGACCGTTGAAACTTTCACAGGTATATCTATTGCCGATGCCGCTTTAACAACCAACAATAAAAATAAAATAAAGCTAATTAAAATGGAAAGGGTCTCTATAGAAGAAACCTGTTTTTGCATCATAATCAAAAGTCATTTATTCTAAATAACCTGAGAAACAGCACTTTTGGAATTTCAAAATAACATAAGACAGTCCCCCAAAACGCCCGCTCTTCACCACTTCCTAGTGGGAAGCTGGGAAGAAGAAGTTGCGCAAAAAACTCACTTGCAGCACAGCAGCTGTCTATTTAGTTATTATAAACTTGATTCTATACATTAGTAGGTAGGCAAAGTAATTTACACTACGAGACAGAACATTAAACCAAATCATTTGACTTAGGTCAGCTAGCCATGCCAATATACCAACCAATAAAACGAAAACTATACTCTACCAAAAAAAAAAAATGTTAACAAAGCGTAATACCAAAATAAAAGCCGTATGGTACGGAACCCTTCGTGTGCAAGCCCGACTCGCACTTCCCTTTAAGTTTACATCAAAATCTATAATTGAGTTTTATAAAAATGTTTTAATACCGCTCTCAATATCCGTAGCGCCGTTCATTTTCCCGGGACAAGTCTTTGACGTCAGTAGGGTAGATCTGGAAGGAGCCTCCTTGCCTACCATTTAGCTGGAAATTGTGAATTCCATTTGGTTCCGCTAACCAAGGTTTTGCAAAGAAGTAGACGGATCATTACGTGATTAGAGTTTTATTCAAATCTCAGTCTTGAATGAATGACTTGAGTAGTCCATTAGTTTACTACTTTGGTTTCCTATTAGGAGTTCTTAGCAGGGTCTGAATTCACTATAACCACTTAACGATTCCTTACTCGTAACCACGTCAATCACACACGAAATCTGCTAATATCGTATTAATAATATCGACAAATTGTCTTGGAACATACAGAATATGACATTTCGATTCTTTACCGTTACATTGGTTTCTAAAAAAACACGATATTGACGTAGCTTGAACGTAGTAAGATTCCGTGGGAAATCATTATAACCTCAGATTATAAAACAAAGGCAGATAGACCGCGCGGTACTCCCTGGCTGGAGGCGTTAAGATTAATTTCTTAATGGCAGCCCCAGGAAAGCCCGGTTGAGCAGTCACGGCCTCTCAAGGCCAACTGCGAGAGGCCCAACAAAAAAAAAACAAAAACCGCGCGGTACACCAAGAGTGAGGCCAAAAAACTAAATACTGATTCAAAATTCGAGTTAGTACGCCACGAAGCGTCGCATTGCATGTTACTTATAATGCGACGCTTTAGTATTTGGTTTTTTTGTGCCTATCTGCCTTTGTTTTATAATCTGAGACTATAACCATACAGAATTGGGGCCCAGGAGACTTTTCGTAGTTTGGTTTCCTCTTCGATTTTAGGTAGTTGGTAAATTTCAATCTTAATTGTTGTTTTATTTACTTCTATTTTCTTGAATGTTTTGTTATTTATGTTTGCGTTCTTTCTTTACATCATGTTTTACCACAAAACAACGAACTTTCTGTCTCTGTCTATAATATATGATCGTTAATATGCAAATATTCCTAGCCTTGTCCTAACTATTTAGGGTCGGCTTCCAGTCTAACCAGATGCAGCTGAATACCAATATTTCACGTGGAGCGACAGACCTCCACAAACCAGTTACTGGGTTACACGATACCCTTTGGTAAGACAGGTTGTCAGACTTTCGGGTTTCTGACGACTCATAACGACTGTCAAAGATCCACGAATGACAGCCGGAACCAACGGCGTAACGTGCTTTCCGAAGCACGGAGGGGTCTTGGTGTTAAAGGAGGTGGTGGGTAACCATCTTCAATCCACGGACTAATTGCGGTAAGCGTTGGTTAACCTGGTTGTTCGACTGTTATGACTTAGCCACAAGCCCCTCTTTAGTAATTAATTAGATATTATAATTCTCCAGTCTTTATCTCAATTTATTTGTGGTCGGCGCAAAATGTCTGTTTCTTCTCACACTTCTCTATTAGTCGTCATCTCCGTAGTTACACCCTTTCTAACCTTATCATCATTCACACAGTCCATCCATCGTTTCTTTGGTCTCCCCCTACTCTTATAGCTATCGACATTCATACTCAAAACTTTCTTTACGACATTTTCCTCAGTCCTCCGTATCACATGCCCATACCATGACAACCAATTTGCACATTCACACTACCTCTTATGTCCACATTTCTTATTCTAACCATTCGTGTAACACCACCCATCCTTCTTAATATTCTTATCTCAGCTGCATGCAATTGCCTTTCATTCACCAATATTCTGAGCCGTACAAGTTAAATAGTACTTATTCACGAAGAAGAATCTGGATAGTACAATACCGTAACAGTAAACTTCTTCTACTTCGTCATAAATTATTTAAGACGAAGTCTATTTACTGTGGTATCCTGTATATTTTATTTGCTTCAGAACTTTTTCGACGTTGTAATGTCTAAAAGAGAAAACTTATTAAAATATAGGTTTGACATTAAGTATCAGACTAGCCACGTTGAAGTTCAGAAATAGGTAGATCAGAAAGGCACAATATATGATATTACATATTGATTTTAGTGGAATTCAGATTCCTGCCCGCCCCGTCAAGGACCACTACTGAACAACCCACCATCATTAATTAATTAATAAAAAGCAAACTTTATCCCTATAATGTTAAAATACCAAATCCATGTGGAATTCAGTTAATATGATGGACTGCATCGGTTCAAGTATTTGGTATTTTGACCGCTCGCTGCAAAAACTATTGAAATATTTAATGTTATGAGCGAAGTGGATCATGTTTCAATTAAAATTGGGGGGATATAGGGGGGCAACAACGAGCCATTGTCGAAATATCGAATATCCCATTGACGTTGTGAAGGGTTGCAATTCACAAAGCAGAATTCTACAAACCACTGGAAGCTCGAAGCATTGTTTAGATCCTGTACGCAAAAAAATGAGTGCGCGATTGTACCTATGAATCGGCCAAATTGTTTAAAAGTCAAAGTTTTTATTTGTAGAACATAGGTACTCGTAGGTGAGTGTAAAAACAGATTGTATAAATAAAACATGTCTATTGCTCGGTTCTAAAACGAATGGTTTCATTTTCTATTGTCAAACTTAGCATGTAAATAGATTCGTAAGCTAATTTTACCTCTGAAGCTACTTCCATATGACTGGGTCTACTATGCAAAGCTATGAAAAAAGTCTTAGATGAAGAGAAAGTTAAGTCTTAATTTTAACTAATTACGGTCCGTAAATTTATAAGAATCGGCATCATATGTCGGCGCGTCTAAAGGTTTAACGATGCTAAACTTACAAAGTTGATTTGAAAATAATTGTACCTTTGATTTTGTATTTTCCTTTTTTTGCCGCTGACTTCCGAAATTAAAATAATTTTATTTTGTACTTACTTAGTAATTTTTTGGAAGTCGATTACTTTTTTTTAAATAAACTTTATTTTATCTATGGTACATATCCACACTATATTTGGCAATACTGATGAGTCAAAAAAGAAATATTTAATAAAAATACTGTCGATAAATGGCAATATCTGATAGGTAGCTTATACCTAGCTTGCTAATAAAAAATTTAAACATTTTTATTTTTGAGAGAGTTTATAAAAAATCCCGCCACTTCAGTATAACTTAAATAAGTATTGTCTCTTCTTTCAAAACAAATGGAGCGCTTCGAAAACTGTACTATCCAATATTACTGCATTTATAAGTAATATATGAGTATCTTTAAATTATTCACTAAACATAATTTACAAACCATAACAGCAGCAAGTGTTTCTTTCTGCTTTTCTTACTGGTGATATAAATTATGATCAAACAAATACTGGAAAGCAAAGAGCAGTTATATGATTTACTGCAGTTGTGCTTAGTAATTTACTTCTAACCAAGAAACATATTGCGTTTTTGATTATTAAAAGTATCACTTCCCGAACACAGATAACTAATTATGGATGAAATCACTATGCAGAGCTCATTACGAAGATTACGATTAATGATAAGTAAGTAACTCACATTTCCAAAAATTCTTCCGTACTGCACTGCTAATTAGCGCGGCCGAAATTTGAAAAATACTTTTTTCGTTCCAAATATTTTATTATTTAATATTCGAACATTTTGAAAAAAGAAATAGCACTCCAAGTACCAACCTAACGCGCCATTATAACCAAATATCTTTATGTGTCCGTGACTTCACATTGTCTTCGATGGCAATTACAGCCAGCCATAGTATTTTCATCTAATGAAGCGACGCGAGTTTACTTGTGGTTACCAACTGTACAAATACGCTATGAATGAGTGCGTAAGCGCAAGAGATAGATGGTTAACTAATTACATGAATATTAGGAAATACAAGGTTCAAAATATACAAAAAAAAGAGACGTAAAAGTAATGTCACTTTGGGCTATGAGTTGACTCTTTAAAATTCGAATAAAATAACGAAACGTTGCACCAAATGGGAGTCCAGCTCAGAATGTGTCCGGCAAATATACTTGACGCTGATATTCTGCTAGATCCTTACAGTAACATACGGACGTCGTGCAGACGGATAATATAACTAACAGACAGCTGTTTTGCTGGAGATATTGTTGCACCACTTCTTCTTCCCAGCTAAAGCACTAGGAACTGCTGAAGGGCGGGCGTTTTGGGGGACTGTCTTATGTAATTTTGACGTTCAAATAGTGCTGACTCTCAGCCTAGTTTAAATAAATGATTTTTGATATTGATTTTGACTTCCAAAACCCAGTTGCTAGGTAATACAATACCTTTGGTAAGCTTGGTTTGTCAGAATTTCGGGCTTCTGACAACCAGTAACGAATGTCAAAGATCCACAAATGATAGCCGGGCCAACGGCTTAATAGTAGGTATAGATATCAGTACCTGTGTCATTACCATCTGAGACAATGGCGAAGAGGTATGTGTGCGTGTTACGCACACGTTCGCAACGTTTTCGTACTCTTGGTTACTGCAACTAAAGCGAACGTCGCTTCATCAGATAAAAATACTATAGTAACGCATCGCTTAGCGCCGAGAGTTGAAAATCGATAAATTTACGTCCGTGTCGTCTAAGTACAAGGATAAAAGCAATTAGGGTGCAGGTCTAAAGGTTCGACGAGTTCAAAGGCTTACGCATTCATACCCGAATTTGTTAATATCACAAGGAAACTCAGCCAAAATCTCTACGTGAGTATAATTCCACAAGCTCTATGGTAATGGCTCGTTAAATTTATGATTTATTTTCCATGGAAGGGTGGCGAGGGTGTATCAATAAAGTACCAGAATTAAGCCGTCGATAATGATGCACAATATTACCCTCTACAACAGTGTACAAACCATGGAACATTTCACGTCATTAATGACTGTTTAATTTTTTTATTCCAAAAAACGGTAGAGCTTTCAATTCCGTTGTATTTTGTTTAAATGTTTGTTAGCTCAGAACTCAGTCATTTATCTATCGATTTGAAAACGGTGGTGTGAGTGGCTCTCAAAACGGTGAAGGAAAACATCGTGAAGAAACCGGCATGTCCTAGACACAATAATCTGAAGAATTGTGACATCTTGGTACTAACCCGCACTGGTGAATTACGGCCCACTCTTTCTGAGCAGATTTTCTGCCGATATAATAATATATTTAATAATAATAATATATTTATTCAAAAATTACAAGGCTTAAAAATAAGTACAGTTTTGCTTAAATATAATAAATATTATTTCTAAGAATTACGTGCCTGAACTAGGTAATCCTGTATTTCAGGCAAAAAGAGCTATGGATATATAGCTAGAGATATGGTAAATAATAAATGATTTTATTTCTATAAGTAAGTTTGTACAAACACTTACACGTCAAAAATATTTCTAAAATTAGATAAGGTCGGCGTTTCCTATCTAACTATGAGATAGGGGCCTTTTGGCCTTATTGCCTCGTACAGATTTATTTTTAATTTTTATAATATTTTAAATTTTAATTTTTTGTTAAGCATTTTTTGTAGTTAAGTTTGTGATAATCCTGTGCGAGTCTCATAAATACTTTTTCTTTCTTTCTTTCTTTTACTCTTTTGGGAAGAAAGGCCGAAACAAACTCAGAGGTCACAGTCTCTTTTAAAGTCCAGACATAATCTAATCAGATCACCTGAAGACCATGTGGATTGGTATCTGAAATGGTCTATTGAGGAAAGAACCACACAGATTGAATGGACCTATCCAATCAGTGCACGCATTTATCAGTAATCATGCAGCTCAACTCAGAACTTTTAAAGCTCAACGATTTGACGAACAATACCAAAGAAAGGACATTTGGGAAGGGCTGCATAAATTAAGTACCCAAAATGCCAGACCAGATCAAAACTAAATAAGAAAAAATAAAGCAAATAAAAAAGCTAGTGCTATTCTAACTAAACACGAGTGCAGTATACTAAATTAGGATTTCGGCACATAGTGATAATTGAAAAGTTGCGCGTATGAGATCCCGCTTGAAAATTGTTATAAATATTACCTATCTTTTCAATGCTCAACCGTTATTCTAGCACTAAATGTGGCTTTAAGTAGCGAGCAGAAGCTAGTCTATACCTATAATAGAATCGTAGCAAAGTCAAAACTGTTTATTGATTTTTTTCTTTAGTATTTTTTGTGAGATCTGGGAACGATTCTAATGCCGAAAATATTTTTTTAATAATTTTTGTGTTTGTCTAAATGTATGTTCCAGCATCACGGGAAAACTACTGAATAGATTTTGTTCAAATTTTGCATAGATATTCCTCCTTATAGTTTTTTGCCATGAGGGATGAGCAATTGAGCAGTATTGCAATTTATTCGTATTCTTTAATAGTTTACTGCAAATTGTAAAAAGACGGGCCGAAAGGTTAGATAATTGCAGAGAGTCACAGATTTGACCTTGTAAATAATTATTATCACGCTTTTCCATTATGCACCTAAGCAGCAGTGATGGACATCTAAACAGATACAGGTTGGATGGGCAATAAGGGTAGGTAACTCAACAGTTGTCACTACATGCAAACGGCTTTAAAATACTGTTCTAATTCGTTTTTCGCATTATGAAATAAAAAGTACAGTCAGCAAAGAATGGAAAACTTTCACTAATAAAAAATGTGATGCCAATCGATTCTGTTTCTTATACTCTAACTCTATGAAACCACAGGTTTGAGCATTACATAAGTCAGAAATCGCAAAGAATCTTCCCATACATTTACGTAGGACAAGAGACTAGATGAGAGCGACCACAATTACCAGTGTATGACAACAGTCAAATAAAATTATTCCATTACTTCACTGGGCTTATAGAGAACAAAGCAGATAGTTATAGGTATGATTAAGATCCCGCTACACCCTTTAAGAGCTAAGCAGTCAATCATGACATAGTAAAAGAATGGCTATTTAGCTAACTTTCGACAAAGTTAAATAACTAATTGATTCCTTAGCGAACCTGTAGTTGTCAGTCCGATTCCCAAGTATGGGTATTTTTTTAAAAGTAGCGGGAGGTTCGTTATGAATATCGAGTCGTCAGTCAGAATAGTTTTTTAGGAGACCAACTAGAATTAGAGGTTTTTCTAATTTGATTTTCATTTATTTTTTTATTATAGATTATTTATATATTTATTTATATTTCTTATTATGCATTCATAGATTCCCGGCATCTTCTGCGGTGACTCGGGCCGTGAGGGCGCATATACTGCCATTCCATCACGTGCACCGCCTCCCTCTTCGCGAGCATTACTGCTTCGTAGAAAGAGGTGACGGCTACCCATGCACTCTCGCTCTGAACCATGGCCTGGACCAGGGCCGGAAGCGAGAGATCGCCGCCACGAGAACACGGCGATGCTCAACCCAAGCCGGGCAGACCTCCACGGTATCATGGCGTGCCCAATTTGTTTAAGGGTAAATGTACAAACTACAATTCTTGGAGTTTAGTGACTATGATTTTTTATTACGTTTAGATATGTTCAATGTTGGTGTTTTATATGATTAAGGAAGGTCATTCACTAAAAATTGTCTGTGAGGTAAAGTAGGCCCGTATGAAAGGCGTGCCATTTGTCGGCTCTTGGTAGACTCTGTTATAAAGCACCCTAATCCGCTGATTGCGGCAGCGAACCGCCACACGGGCAGCAACTCCTACTAATGCGGTGGGCCTCGCATTAGCAGGATTCGTTGGCCATGGCATACCCTAACGTGACATTCGTATTATAGTTAGTAATCCTTTTTCAATTCTTTTTCATTATTATCATAACAGTTTCATCATCATCATCATTTCAGCTGAAAGCCGTCCACTGCTGGACATAGTCCGCCCCCATGCTCCATCACTTCGACCGGTTCTGTAGTTCCCGCATCCAGCGGACTTCTGCGGCCCTCACAAGGTCATCTTAACGTCTTTACTTTACGTCTTCCGGTACGCGGTCGCCACTCCAGAACCTTCCGGCCCCATCGGCCATCCGTTCTGCGAGTAATGTGCCCTGCCCACTGCCACTTAAGTTTGGCAATTCTTCGGGCTATGTCCGCTACCTTGGTTCTCCTACGAATCTCTTCATTCCTGATTCGATCACGTAGGGAAACTCCAAGCATCCTCCATTGCCCTTTGGGTGACTTTAGGCCTTCTTGTGAGACCCATTGTGAGCGACAACGATTCGGTTCCATCTGTCAACGTCGTCGACGTTTCGGTTATAACTGATTAAATACCTGTAAATTCCTTTTTAAATTATTCAAATTGGACTTTTCGTTTAGAATTTACAAGAGGTTTATTAATGCTAAATATTATAAAAATCCGCAGTGTATTTATTAATGCTAAAAATAATATTAGAAAAATCCGCAGTGTGTGAAAACATTCTTAGGTACCTTAAAATAAATAAAGCAAAATAGTAAATAAATAAAGTTATAGTTCGAATAATACCTACGAACGTTTTAAAATTCTTTCACCTATAGATAGCTACATTATCCCGGAGTAACATGAGGTATATTTTGTTTTATAAAGATATTGTAATGTAAAAATTCGAAATTCGCGAAACAACTAGTTACTTATATTATTTATGAATGATTTTCAGCAAAGAATGTCGGCAAATTGTCGCTCCCAGACTAAAGATTTAGCTAACTACATGTAAATGACAATAAACATAATTTAATGAACAGTGAATCTGACAGAAATATTTAATTACACGGGGAATGCATGGCGGCAACTTGATTAAATTGTCAAAATACCACTCTATTAATTGTCCGGTTCAGTTAAATAATGCAGGCGTCTCCGCCCTTTGTGACCACGACTGATTTGCGTATTACACACCGTAAACGTACCTAAATATCACAAAACATACCGTTCTCGTCCAGCGGTCTCGGAGTAAGGCTGGCTTCAACCTTTTTACCGCACAACGAACTTTAGCCACTCAAGTGCGACCTTATGTGGACCGGACACGGTCGTTAGTTAAACACAAATTTTCAACACTCACTTTCACCCTTTAAAATTTCTTTGTACCTTTGATTTAGCATGCCGCGTCCGTTAAGTACGGGATAAGGGACCGAACTAAGGGACTGACGTCGGGAAAGGTGCAGTGAAGTACCACAGTAAAAGGAAATCATGATTTGTCAGGAAATTATTGGGGGTGATAACTCGACGGCAAAAAGTTTACGTGTTGAGTTAACAAAATGGAATCGTGGATGAAGTAAACGAAGTTAGTAGGGGTCATGGCGTTCTGCTGAATTGACTTTAGAATAAATAAATAAAAAATAGATTTCAAAAATAACTCCCAATTTCTGAAAAATACGCTCTAAAATGTATGGAACAAGAAAATATTCCCATTTGAAGCCGCGGTCAAATTCAAATTCATTTATTTGTCCGAACATGGTACATTACATGGTCTTAAATTAATAAATGGTCTGTCTCATCATATTCTGCCACGTGGGGCGCACAAATATCAGGTACATATAAAAATAAAATTATTACAGTGCTAAATTAAAATATTAGGTATTATATTGATACTATTGAATAAATAATTACGAATTAATATTACAATAAGAGACATGTCAGTTAAAAATATTGTCTAATTAATGTCAAAATATAATTCAATGTCAAACTATTAACTATCAAAGAGAAATTTCAAAGTAGTAAATACTCGTATAACAATTAAATTAGGATGCAAAAGTATCAATCAAAAAGTAGTTTATATTATAGTATCACTTTTTGCATAGCAACTCTTTAAGTTCCTTTTTAAACCCATTTAAATTAAACTTTTTGTTTTGCGTATGCTACCCTACCCTAACAATACATTCTAATAGTAGTAAGTGATCATTGCTTTAGGGCAAGTGGCATACGACCCAAGCTTTCATATTTAGAGCGTGATTTTTCAGTAGTCGTGTTTTAGCTTTTGACCTTTATTATTACCGAGGTCATTTTTTTTTAGGGTGTGAAATCATCGAAAAACTTCTCCCGCTCTACGAAAAGTGGGAGGGCGTGTCAGACTTTTACTGACTTAAACCCACCCGTATTCACTTAGTTGCCTGTGTGCCACGGTATCTCTTTTGAACAACCCGCACCCCTGGCAGGCATCGGCCCTTGCGGGCCCCATCAGTTGGTGCTGACATCTCTTTGAGGCACGCTTGGAACACAACACGCCGTCGACCCGGGCTTGGTCCTTACCGGACAGCGAGCTACCCATTACTCGCCATCCACAAGCCTGCGCCTACGGTGGCCGGGAATCAGCCTGAGATTCTCGACGCCCAGGGCGTCTCCTGCGGTGACTAAGGCCGTAGGAGCGCATATACTGCCTCTCCCTCACGTGCGCCGCCTCCTTCTTTGCGAGCATTACTGCTTCGCAGAAGGAGGCTACTGCTACACATGCACTCTCACTCCGTACCATGGCGTGGACCAGGGCCGGACGCAAGAGATCGCCGCGGCCGATCGCCTCCAAACGGACACAGCGGTGGTCCTCCCAAGCTGAGTAGATCTCCACCGTATGCTCCACCGTGTCCTCAGGGCGATCTACGCAGTGGAAACACCCGGGCGTTTCCTCCCACCTTATCCGAAACAGGAACCTCCCGAAACAACCGTGTCCGGTGAGGTCCTCCGTCAGGCAGAACGTGCGGACGCCATGGCGCCTCTCAATCCACTCCTCAAAGAGCAGACTTACCGCCGCAATCGTGGTGTGCCCAGTACTGGCTTGCGACAATCGCATTCTCCATGTCGTCATGAGAACACGCAGGAGCTCTGTCCGCTGTGCCGCGATTTCTAAAGTGCAGGAGCTTGGGGGAGGCCTATGTCCAGCAGTGGACGTCTTTAAGCTGAAATGATGATGATGAATTACATGCATATGATATTGTGATCGAGCCAGCTACATTACATAAATTATAATTCTGAACAATATTTTGTATAAAACTTTAAAAACGGATGAATAAAACTACAGACACTATCATTCTCATAAAGCGATCGATAATGATTAAAAGAAATTTAAAAAAAAAAACGTACTCGTTGTCCACGTGTAGACCGGACCGAATTTAATAATTCACTGGAAAAGTCTCTGTTGTGTTGCTACATTACGTTGTCAAAGGTTATTAGAAACTCCATTTTGCAGTGGCAATTTTTACTACAAATTATCCCTAACTGAAACGGCAAAAGAAAACCAAAGGAGGTGTACTCTCTTTTTAGGTTGTCCTGTTTATTATATCCCTATGACTGTTCGCTTTGAGCTTCATGTAAATAAAATCGTTGGAAATTATTTCACGTTTTTGCTGGAAACTCCGTTAATTAATTAAAGTCAGAAAGCGTTATAGGGAAACAGGAACATCACCTAAGAAAACCCTTGCAAATAATGCAACGCTATATAACGCATCAATAATAATTAAAGAATACAGAACTTACAGAAAAGGCACGAGTCTTTGTCACGTGATAAAAAACCGGCCAAGTGAGAGTCGGACTCGCAGACTTAGGGTTCCGTACAACAAGGCAAAAAAAAATTGTATGGAGCGAGCCCTTGAATTTTTAACTTTATTTTATTCTTATTCTTAGACTTTCTGTGAAAATTTCAACTGTCTACCTATTACGGATCATGAGATACAGCCCGCTTACAGTCAGACGGACGGACGGACAGCGGAGGCTTAGTAGTAGGGTCCCGTTGGTGACCCTTCGGGGACGGAACCCTTAAAATTACTGGAGCACTTTTAGAAGAAACTCTGCGATTTCGTCACTGAATGCAGCATAGAGGCCTTTAACGAGGTTTCTATAGTTCGACTTTTAATTGTATTGAGTAACTTGACAGTTCAAAGAAAAATAATGTTACCATACTAAAACGAATAGTGCTCTGGGGTAGTGAACGATTTTGCGTAAAGAACGAATGATAAAAGTGGTTTAATTTTTAACTAAACGATTTTTACCACTTTACCACTGCGAACTCAACCCAATAGAATTAGTTTGGGCACAGGTACATGTCGCACAAAATAGTATTTTTTTTTTGAAGATGAAAGAAGTTAATAAAATATTATTTGAAGCAGGGGTTAGTAATGTGACCCCTTCGTCATGGAGTGCTTGCGTATCTCACGTAAAAGTAGACGATGCAGCGGAGTTACGTCCCGGCGTTTTGCCTCCTCGCGCCACTCCCAAGTGTGCGCGAGGATCTTTGTGTCCAGATCCCATGGCGGTAAAAGCTAACAAATAAAATTTCCTAATTAAGGGCCTACGTCCCATTCGGTAGCGTAACACGGTCACTTTATGAACCCTACTGCTCATTAACGGCTTGTCTTGAAGATTTGAAAAATATATAATTTTGCTATAGATTCATATAGATCATTTTGCCGGAAGTACTTTTTTTGTATGGTTAATACTTGTGCTGCAAAAAAATATTTTCAAACACGCAATATTTTGGCTTCTATTCCATACTCCTACTAAACGGCTTCGTTATTTGGAAAAAAAATACACTGAAAAATAGATAGTTAGAGGTACCACAGAATCGCCGAAGCACAATTGTAAATTAATCAAAGGAATATCCCCATTTTGAGATAAAGGCTCAGAGGGGCCCTGCGCGGGCGCGGGCGGCAGTCGTGCTTTAGCATACAAACGGGAGATGAGGATACTATGGCCCTTAAGCGTTTACACTTGATACCCAACACGGTATCAATAACTTGTTCATGACTTTAAGCCCTCAAGAGGGCGCACATTAAATGTAAGTAATGTGACGTCACATGGCCTATCAGACGCTTGGCAATCAAGACGCTTCCAAATTTTCAATGATACCTCGTTTGTCAAATTATGATTCGTTTTTTAAAAGTTATGAAGGAGCAGATAAACATACAAACATATATACTCATACATATATACCAGTCAAAATCATAAGCTCTTTTCTTCGCCATAAAAGGGGAATAATAAAAACAAAGTATGCATGAAAATACATTTTCACGCCGAAAATATATTAAATCAAGATAACGCTTCACTGCAACTCTCAAAAAACAGTCGAAAACATAACAATATTTATTCGTGAACTAAAACCAATATTTACTTTAATATTCATTTATAATATGCTGTCATTATAGGTAATAATTATTAAGCCTTTGAAGCAGATACGAATTAACGAGTTATTCCTGCTTCCCGGGATTTTGAGGGGGCGGGTGGGTGAAGGGTGGTGGGTGGCGCAGCCCCGCCGGTGCAACGGGGGATCGATCATTCGAGCTCAGTTCCTGGAATGCCCGGGAAAATATGAACGACGGTAACATTATAAATATCAACATCTATAGATATACACGGAGTGACGCACGATGAGATTTCAAACTATTGTGAAATTACTTTTTATAATATAGTTCAACTTAGCACACACTTTTTGCCAATTCTACATGATATCAACTTAAAACCTTTGTAATGGCCTGGCTATTCGATGGAATAACAGCTCCGCCCTCGCTGTTTCACCCGCTTAAGTCTTAATCCCGTGGGAACATCGGGATAAAAGTCGTCATCCCATGCCCAGGGTCTATATCTAAATCCTATCAGCCGTTTTAGTATGTAAGCGTAACAAACAAAGATTTATTTATTTAGATTATTTCCAAAAGTAGCGTTACACATAATTTTTCCACCAGTTATTGATAAAGCAAGAACTATCTAAAACAATATATCGAGATCGCATGGAGGTATGGCAGAGTAAGGAGCTTCACGGACGCTTTTTCCAGGCCCTACATGGGCCCGATGTACACCTTCTAGCGTCCGTAGCCTGGCTACGTTTCGGTGACCTATTTGGGGTAACCGAAGGTTTTGTCTGTGCAATTATGGACGAAGTTATGATGACGAATAATTACCGGAGATTTATTGTGAAAGATGGCACGGTTGACATCTGTCGGGCATGTCACCGTCCGGGAGAATCAATCAGACACATAAGTAATCTCCGGGTGTTCTCGTCTAGCTAACGAAGAATACTTGCATAGACATAACCTAGTAGCCAGGATTATCCACCAGAAACTTGCTCTGAAATACAATCTTGTGGAATCAGAAGTGCCGTACTACAGGTATGTGCCCGACCCAGTTCTCGAAAATGAACATGTCACACTGTACTGGGGTCGATCCTTCATTACTGACAGAACTATTGTTGCCAATAAACCTGATATAGTGGTGGTGGATCGACTAGAGCGGCGTGCAATGATCGTTGATATAACGGTCCCGCATAACGGGAACCTCGTGAAAGCCGAGAAAGATAAACAAATCAAGTATCTTGACTTGGCTCACGAGGTTGTCGACATGTGGGATGTGAACTCAGCGATTATTGTACCGATAGTTGTTACAGCCAATGGCTTGATAGCCAAGAGCCTCGACCAACATCTGAGGAGGCTCTCGTTGGGCAGCTGGGTCAAGGGCTTGATTCAGAAAGCGGTACTCCTGGACACGGCTCGCATTGATAGGAGGTTCCTCTCTCTGGAGCCCTGACCGCCGGTAGCTTGGACCTTGTTCCCGATACCGGTGGGCTACTATTTTTTATATTTTTAAATGTTTTTATATTTGTATACTAATATTTAAAAATATAATTTATATGTGTATTTAATTGAATAAAGGAGATAATAATACCATACTCAAAGTAAGCAAAAATAATAAAAACTTTTATCACCCCTCTTTTGGCGTCGGGGGTCAGAAAATAAATTGTTTAACCAAGCATAATACCAAAATAAAAGCTTCCAGGCATTAACGGCGTGACGTCATAGATTATGCAAAGCTAGACTTTTTTTTTTGGGTGGGAAATCATCAAATAACTTCTCCCGCTCTGGGTGGAGCGGGAGGGCGTGTCAGACTTTTACTGACTAAAACTCACCCGTGTTCTCTCAGTTGCCTGTTTAAGGCCACGTTCGCATATACATACATACTTAAAAATATCTCGGGGTATTTTTTCGCGTACTGGATCTGCAACGCACTGCTTAGGGCCGAGAGTTTAAAATTGAACAGTGTGATTTTTGGCCGCGCTGGAATACGCTGTTGGATTCTCAGTGCTCGGTTCAACACCGAGATTTGAAAATCGAGTGCGTGTTATAACCCCGCCGCGATCATTTTACGTCCATGTGAACGTGGTCTTAGGAAGAGCCTTTAGGAGTATCCAATGCGGTGCGCGTCCTTAGTGCGCAGGGTGCGGGCCAGTTCCAACATCGTCCTGGCAATAATCGCTGGGCGATTTGACTGCCCTTATATACGCCCCTTATAAACGCCAATGCTGTAACAGACATGTATAGCCCTTAATTTTGGAAAATGATTAAAACATCATCAACATACACTAAGTGAAAAAATACGTATTATTGAAGCTAACTCTAAAACCACTAATCAGAACTTGAGAAATCAGAAGAACGGTCGGATTAACATGAAAATTTTATATATTACTTATATTATATATTATACTATTATTATATATTATACTTATATTATATTTAATTATATTACTTAACTAAAAAGAGTAAATTTAAAAAATCCAAAAAAACCCGATTTCGAAAAAGTGAACTTTAAAAAAGATAGAAACCAGAAAATTTTATTTTAAGAGGATGGCTATTCAACCTAATACTTACGAGACTTCAGAAGTTTCCAACTCGTGCACGGTTCCAACTTGTTAATTCCTGTGGAGAATAGCCAAAATCAAAATATCTTATTTCACCTAAACCTACATGAGGGCTTGTGAAACGTCAGAAGCTAGGGGCACGGTTACAAATTGGTCGTTGTCTATGGAACAGGGCCGGCAAGAGACTCCACGGTTATACGTTTAAAAATGATTGGGTTTTACAATGTTTTAAAATTACTGTTATAATAGGTATGGGAGGACTGTCTAGGCCAATATAGGTAAAATAATAATGGTATATAAATATAGTACAGAGTGCGCAATGTTGTACAAGAGAGTGTAAATGTGGCTTATTTGTCGACTCGCACTAATTTACTCGCCCGAATCGGGGAATCGTCACTTTTATAATAATACTAGCTGACCCGACAGACATTGTCCTGTCCATACAAAATTCCCATAGAAAATGTAATTTAAGTTTTCCCGATTTTTTGGCAGTTTCCTAATGCACAAAAAAAAAATAGATGTTGGCCGATTCTCAGACCTACCCGATAAGCACACGAAATTTTATCAAAATCGGTCAAGCCGTTTCGGAGGAGTATGGCAACGAAAACTGTACCAACAAATACGAGTACGTGAAGCAAAAACGTTGTACCCTTTTTTATGAAAATCACGCGGACGGAGAAGTATCAAATTTTATATCGAGACGGAGTGCAAAAACTAAAATTTTTGATTAAAATTGAAATGAATTATGGTCGAATTTCAACCCCTGGGCAACCACTGAACTATAAATTATTCTGTGGAGACGATGAACATAGAATACAATGATTATACGTTCTCAATAGGTACAAAGTACGCAGGGTCTTCATCCTGCGTACTTTGAATCTTCATTCAAGATAGGGGCAATAAGCTCCTACGTTTGAGTTAATAATAAAATGTCTCCTACAAGCTTTCTGAGACCACCTGACTTAGCGTCTCCCTTATTGAAAGCTTTAAGCATACTTAGGGCTAGCAAAATCGTATACCGAACAATACGGAACCGGCTACATGCAACATGTTTGTCTGGGCAGTACATAGTACATAGACCTACAGGGGTGGCGAACCTCTGTACAACGGCGTGCAGTTTTTACAAATATTTAATATTATATTTTCAAAGCATTCATTTCAATGAAATCTTTTACAGGCACTTTTAAATTGTCAAAAACTCGATCAGTTAGTTGTAAAGTTGAAGCCCATTCCAAAACGTAGATCGTAATCCCAAACGTAGAGTACCGAATTTACTACGGTTTTGCCCAAAAACATTATTGAAAATAAACAATTTTCTACTACAGTTCAAAAGTGCGTTATTGTCGCGGCCACATTGTGACGTCACTCACTGCTTTACTTACATCTCTGTATTAGCCACATATCATACAAATTAAATTATATTTGTGCCGTATTTCAGCAGAAATCGCACTTACTAATTTACCTTTGAAAAATTCAAGCAGTTTTGTAAGAAAATATATTTATTGACATGCCTTTTGAGGTCACTTCCGGCATTTTCGAATACGACGCGTTTCGACCTTGCGTTCCGTTCCACCACAAAAACGTAACATAAAATAAGAAATTCATTAAAAACATAGCAATTTGTTTAATGACTCCTACACAATGTAATGTGTGTTTGATTAATATAAGAATTTTGAATTACATGCATGTTCCCTATTGATGATGACATGCCCAAACTATTTCGTCGCTTGCCATCGGTTCGCCATCCCTGCATCAAAAGGTACCTACACTCTAGTTGCTAAGCGCGCCATTTTGTTAGACTAAAAAAATCAACACATTTTTTTTTATATATAGACTGCGATTCGGCGTTTAAAAAAGGAAAAGGTGGGTTCGATTTTTGAAATATTATATTGAGGCTGCCTCATACAGGTGCGCCGCGATTATACATAATAGAGCAATTTCTATGAAAACTTCATGGAATATGGGACTATAATAGTAGAGAAGTGTCGCGCCGGTCTGCGGAAGCGTTCAACGCTCTGAGTGAGTAGATATTTAAATTGAGTGGTTATGTAACCGCCGAGTAATATATTTTGAGCTCTAAATTTTGGCCAAACTACACAGTTTGGAACGCAGTTTTCACGTCGTTTAAAATAAGTAAAATAAAATCTAAATACTTTAATTGAGAAGGCCTTAAATTACAGCAAAGTTATTACATTATTTTACCAAAGCTACTGCTGAAGTCCCTACTGACTGACTGAGGGACTGACAGGCCCTGAAATTCATGTCAGGTTGTATGTAAATTAATATATTAAAGGATTCACGACTTCACGAACGTTACAAATATGAATTTAAATAATGTTTTTTTTTTTTTCACGAAATAGTCATTAAATAGGATTAAATAAACTTAGAGAGTTATAGTGGTGATTTTACTGATAATTATTCTGAAATCTATCTTTATAACGGTAATATTTAACTCAACATAAAACCTCTGCCAGTGGTGCGGATTGTTCGAAAGAAATACCGTGTGTGGCACACAGGCAACTGAAGGAACACGGGTAGGTTTTAGTCAATAAAGTTTAGTTTAGTTTTGGTCAGTAAAAGTCTGACACGCCCTCCCGCTCCACCCAGAGCGGGACAAGTTATTTGAAGGATTCCCACCCAAAAAAAAGACATACAACCTGACACTTACGTAAGATTTTATTTTTGCGTGTTACCCTGGCGCTGCCACCTTAACTTTCACACTAAAACATCGTAGTCGTTGTTAGCACTGTGACGAATGAAATTTTTGTTTCACAAAAACTGCATTTCACTTTTGTATCTGTCGGCAGTACATTTTGCGCCCCGCATTCTCTAAACATGGCGCGCACGCATTTTCCCGTGCAATTGCAGAGCGTTTGACTGTAAGCCCACGTTCGAACCGAGACGTAATAAAATCGCGGCGGAATTTTTTCGCGACCAGCACCCTAATTGCGTAACTCACGATTATTGAAACAGTGCTAAACCATTGCTTCATATGTTCGAAAAATGTGTCTGCTCAACAACGTAAATAACGCAATGAAAATTGTTGAACTGTCAAAATGAAACAGATTATGATTAATCGTGTGTTACGCAATTAGGGTGCTGGATCTTGAGATTCGAGAGTTGATAATCGAACACTGTGTTTTTTCGACACGCTGAGACTCGCTTGCGCTGCACTCTGTTGGATTCTCAACCCTCGGTTTAGCACCAAAAGCTGAAATTCCAGTGCGTGATAAAATCATGCCGTGATATCCTCCATGTGGACGTCGACTAAACTTTTAGACTATACGGTCAACCGTGTGTCTGTACGCTTTAACTACGAAAAAGGCCCTTAGCAGCTAAAAAATAAAGGAGCAGTCATAGCAAAACGGTACCTTTAACGCTCGATTTTCGCTGCTGGATAAACAAAACACTGTTGAGGATATGGCTGTAGCTTTCAACTTGATTCATTTCGAATTATGTCCGGCTGGCCGAGCTTGAATAGATACTGGCTACGGAATCGATTGACGGAATATGGAATATGCATGTAATATTTTTTCACTGAAGCACGCTAATATAAACACAAGAAAAGTATAAAATGCAATCTCATGTAGAGGGAGGCATCTTCTTATAATTACCTAATAATAATAGACCTATATTACGTCCTAATGGTCGCTAATGTTGCTATCCAACTTTAAATCGCTATGTATCCCTAATCTATCTATCGATCTATCGATCCAAAATGGTCATTCTAAATGAAATATAATTAAAGAAACCTAAACCTAATTTTCAAAGACCTATTTAATGATACCCCACTTGACATAATTCGTCGATTATTTTTTTCTTTTTCGCAATTTTGCTTCTGGTTGTCGCCATAATTTTGATTACCTACTGTTATTTGTCTTCAGTGACACTCAAAAGTTTAAGACAAACCGAATGACGTAAGAATATTAAAATCGACGAGCACATTTGGTCCCTAAAGCGCCACAAAGAACAAACATACATATTCTGATAAACAAACATGGGGCGGAAAATATGCATCCCAGCAATCCCTCAATTACAATCCAATGCTATAAAAAACTGTTAGTGGCTACTGGACTGGAGGAAATAACATAACCACTAGCTAGACTGTAAAACCAATCGAAACGTGAAAACTGCGGGGGCGACTAAATGAATTGAACGGTAACTAAATTGTGGCGTGGCTTATGCATCAGTCTCGACTAATCGAATTGGACTCGTCGCGCCAACACGGTTACAGTCCATGAAATCTGACATCGAACTCGTCCGAAACTACTCCTTCCGGCTGATAATTAACTTTATTAGTGTACAGTTTATAGTTCGAGTTCGCAGTAATAGATTTTGGCTTTGATTTGTTTGAGGGATTGTATTTTTGGGAAAAAATTGTGAAATATCACAGAACTGGGAAGTATGGCGGAAAAGAGAGGCTTATAGACAATAGTGGGTGATTCCAGGCTCATCTGTCGAGTCCCTTTACGTCGCGCCGAGAAACTTGTCTCGCTTCTATTACGCCTACGTCGAGTCTACCTAAATGCAGGACACCATAAAACGCCTAGTTTTGTCGCACAGTTAGGCGTATTGGTACTTAAATTACAAGCCAGAAAAATATTAAAAAATCCCTACTATTATTATAACTGCGAAAGTAACTCTGGCTGTCTGTTAAGCTTACACGCCTAAATCGCTGAACCATCATCATGAAATTTGGCAGAGAAATAACCTGGGATATGGAGATGAACATAGGCTACTTTTTTACGCGAGTGTACAGGACTCTGCGTGTACAATTTAACAACGCGTTTAGGGTTTTGTTTGGGCGGCACGTCAAAGCGAAGCGCTTCGCTCCTCAGACGCGTGCGTGGCACTGTAACGGCAATATTTTTCGTAGAATCATTCTCAATGTTATAAGCGTAAACTATCATATTTTATGTAATGATAATAAAGGACATTCAATCAACTAAAGAAATACCAAAAATACTCCACTGACCAGTGTATTTAGTTTTCAATTTAATTCAAATTCCGTTTACTTGGTGGTCATTCGATTCAACACGCATCGTTATTTTGAACCTTATTTGTTGCCGCAATGCGCTATTTTCAAATACCTAAAATTTGCTTCTAACCGCAACATAAACCTAGGTGTCTAAACATAAACGTTGTATTGTAGTAACGCCGTAGGGAGACTCAAATTGACACTTCCCCTCCGTGTTTAGACATAATGTAAGCCTACATTAGTGTATAATTATGTAGAGCGGTGCATTTTTGATCAGGCGTCGCCGTCGGTCTGAAAAAGGTAGCGGACATTGAGTAGCCCCCCGGGGTGGCTTCATAAATAAATTCTTCACGTCACTTACACTAAGCATCAACGTACATAAAATTTGGGTATCTATACAGGTTCAAATTTAATTCGGTGGCAATACTTTACCTACGTCTTAGGTATCGATATCGAAAAAAAAAAAGAATGAAAAAAAAAATTGTTCATTATTCGATGGGCGAAGTGCCCGTAATGCATTTTATTTTGAAACTAAGCCAGGATTAGCTGGTTTTTAATAAAAAAATCCGCAATTAAATGATCAAATGAATATGAACGTGAATGAATATGAGCCTTATCCCAACCACGTTGGGGTCACCTTCCAGTCTATCCGGATGCAGCTGAATAGTATTTTACATTGAGAGACTGCCTATTTGAACACCACAACCCAGTTACTCAGTAACACACCCTTTGGTAAGACTGGTTATCAAACTTTCGGGCTCCTAGGGACGCCCCGTAACGACTGTCGAAGATCCACGAATGACAGCCAGGACCAACGGCAACCAACGACCAGCGCTCCCACACTGCAAAACAATGTTCATTGATATGTCAGTTTTTTGTTTTTGGTGGTTTTTCATCAAATAACTTCTCCCGCTCTGGGTGGAGCAGGAGGGTGTGTCAGACTTTTACTGACTAAAACCCACCCGTGTTCCCCCAATTGCCTGTGTGCCAAGGGCGGCGGTATCTCTTTTGAACAACCCGCACCCCTGGCAGGAATAAGAGCGTCTTCTGTAGACGTACTTTGCATTGACAACTCAAAATAGCAGATAGCTCGCTGTAAGCGAGCTTACGCCCATCGTACCACTCGATAGCAGTCATCTCCATTTAAGGCGGTGTAGTGCGGAAGCGGTGTTGGAGCAGGGTTGTGTAAGTGAGCTACGACCTTATCGCGCTGTCCAACCAACCGTAGATTAAACTGATGGATCGACCCGTGCAGCTATTATTTCTTACCCACAAGCCCCTCACTCCACATTTTACTCCAAGAAAGTATAAATGCGCCTGTGGGACACTACAGATATGCGCCCACACTATAAATATTATGGGCGCTCGCGCACGAGCTCTCCCGACCGACCCTTGCTCGTTTAAGCGCCAGCCCGCGCCGCAGCTGAGCCAGTAGCTTTAAATTCCCCGATCAATAATAATAATGCCAATATTTTGATCCAGCCTGTCCCCAATGATAGCTGTCCCCCTATCAGTGACGCCCTGAGCCGAGGTCCATACCCCACAGGGGGTGCCCTCAGCGTGCAGTCGCTTAGTTTGTAAATTTTAGTTTGTAAGCCCTGGCTGGAGGCGTTAAGATTAATTTCTTAATGGCAGCCCCAGGAAAGCCCGGTTGAGCAGTCACGGCCTCTCAAGGCCAACTGCGAGATACCCAAAAAAAAAAAACGCACGAGCTCAGTACGTATCTGTTGTCAAGGCTGGCATGTCGTCTGTTTGCGCGGCGAATGTTTGCATGGGGTGCTGTCGTAAGTATGTGGAAGCGTGTGTCCCACACGCCCTATGTCCGATCAGCGTTAATTGAAGCATGGGTTGATACCATATTATTGGAACAAATAGAATTATTAATGGCACGGCTGGCAGGCTGACGCCTGTAATTGCAGACTATTCACTGTCTCACAGCAGTCTGCGTTAAAAGGTATCATTAAGTTATTCCGGTCACATTGTTACTTATTACCATGTCGGTACTCCCTCAAGTACAAATAGCTATGAAATAAGAATAGGTACAGTTTGGCATAATTACCCGACTACGACAAAGCAGAAAGCAAATTTGTAATTTCTTTACGTATGGTGAATAATTTTAGACTGTGTTTTTAACAACCAGTTGCAGGAACGAACATTAACTTTTAAAGCCGTCATTAAATACTAATCTTCCATTAACTTGTAGCAGACAGCAACATTAGAGTCGATTTTAATGGTGCTTTAATTTTAAATAATGAAGTGCCAAACGAAGCAATTTGTCACAGTTTTTGTTGCAAAAAGCAAGCATCATTAGCAGATTAAAGTTGTATTGTGAAAAATCATTCAATTAATTAAATCATTAGCGTTAATGATCTATTATGTAATTTGGCGTTGATGTTTGTCTTTGTGCAACCGGGTGTAAGGCTTTTACAGCCTAATAATAAATAATAGTTCAAAAAACTAAAAACATGCTTTAAAAACTAAACTAAAAAATTAGAAAATAACTTAATTCAAGTAAAAAGCGTGGGGTGCTTGACATTAATTGATTATAAAAATACCTCAAAAAGCACCCCACGCTTTTTAATTGAATTAAATTATTTTCTACTTTTTTAGTTTAGTTTTTAAAGCATGTTTTTAGTTTTTTGAACTATTATTTATTATTAGGCTGTAAAAGCCTTTGGTTTTTAAAGCGTGCTTTTTAGTTTTTTAAACTATTATTTATTTTATATTTTTAGTTCTGCTAACTACAAAAGCGTGTTGTTTTTACCCTTATTTTTTCTATTTTTCTCCATTTTTTTTTTAAATTATGTAATTGTCATCGGTCCTCGATAAGTTTATAAAGGAAAATGCCGGAACCTGTACCAAATGCTTATAAAAAATATATTTCCCGTAAATACTTAAACACTTTTTGACTAACATTACCAAAATATGAATCATTATTAAATCCGCGTTTACGAAATGATAAAAAAAAGTTCGATAGCCCAAGTTCTTGACTTCCGAATGCATTTCCGGTAGTGATGCCATTGTAATCACAAAAAAAATCGATTCCAAGCAACATGATTTAGACGATTAAAATGATTTTGCATTCGTTAGAAGGCACAGATAGTGAATAAAAAAATCTATGTTATTTGTGATTTTTTGAATATAAATAGATACATACATCGATTTGGCTGCTAAACTTAATTTCAGACTGAATGATCAATTTATTCATTAATCGATTATTTTATAGGCGATATCGATTTTAGACATATTGAATCGAGATAGCAACACTACTGAATAACTGTCAAATGTCAACCCCCACACAACACCTCGATCTCGTTCGGCGCTTATGTATCGTTCGTGTTTGTGTTGTTATTTTGTTTTGTTGCTGGTTGTTTATTTATTGAAACTATTATAAACACATATAAATCGAAACATATTTCCCTTATTTATAGTGAATGGTATCGTTGCAATACTTTAGGCGGGTTTTTAAAAAATATAGTTATGAGGAAAAATCTCAGCATTGCGGATTCGAAAACAAAAACGTTTAATGCCAACGGTAATATTAAACAATAAGCTGGCTAAAAATGGTTATTTCATCTAAAAGCAATTGGTACAGGTTTTCATACTTAAACCGGCATTCTCCTTTAAATGAAATCTGACCGTTTAAAGTGGGTCAAAATCGCGGCCTAAGGAGTCGGTTACAAACAAACAAACATACAAGTGAAGCTAATATAAAGCGTGTAAAAACATAATCTTACAATCTTATTTGGAGTGATTTTTTGGTATGAAGTTCCGTTACGCACGTTTCACTCGTTTACCTAACTGAAAAGACAGCTGTGCTGCTGAGGAGTTTGTTGCACCACTTCTTCCTCCCAGCTTCAGCTCTAGGAAGTGGTGAAGGGCGGGCGTGCCGGGGGACTGTCTTATGTAATTTGGACGTTCAAAAAGTTCTGATAATCAGCCTAATTTAATAAATGACATGTCAACAGACAGGCGCTTTACTTAGTGTAAATTATTTCAACACCACTGCTCTCATAACGATGAAGGAAAATATCGTGAGGAAATGGCATGTTCTGGAATTAAAAATCAAAGACATGTGACATCTAGCAACCCGTATTGGCCCGCGTGGTGGATAACGGCCCATTCCCCTCACCGAGAGGAGGCCCCGTGTCCCAGCAGTGGGACCATTATAGGCTGATTATACTAAACTAGGTATTTTTCATTACCTACAATACTAACCTAATAAGTTTTATTAAAACATTCTTTGAGACAAAGATCATTAAAACAATACTACAGTTGCATTCAACGGACGCCATGGCAGACAAAGGAACAGTGAACATTTAGACAATGTTTTGTAAACAATATATCCTACCTACCAGACATCGCCCGAGGTCATAAGATATAATAATGGAAAACAATAGGGAATCCAATTATGAAACGATACGAGTATTAATTAAATAATGCTATGCTTGAACCGTCAAAATGACAGCCATTTCTACTGTTAGTGTGTTGCGCAAATACCCACATAATTTTATAAGGTTTAATTTAGTTTAACTTGGTATGTTAAGATGGTTTCCTGTAAACTGATTTTGGACTACATTTTCTTCAATTTCAAATATATCGGAAGAGTTATGAGAACGGGATGTCAATTGACAACGAAACGCAAGTGTGAAGTTGGCGCGCTTCGACAGAGTCTAGCATGACGTTCCTGCGAGTCGACGAGAGTGCTACAGCGGCGTTCTTCTCCATAGAGATCTACGTTTTGGAATGGGCAACTAGCTTCAACTTTCTGACAACTCAAAAGTGCCTGAAAATGGTTTAATTGAAATAAATGCTTTGAGTTTGAGTTTGAGCGTGGTGCAGCTCTCTTCAGACATCGTACGGGCAGCAAGTGCCTAGAAACTCTCCAACGTTTCGTTTGGCAAGTTCAAATATAATCTCATAATTTCAGCCGAAAGACGTCCACAGTTGGACATAGGACGCCCCAAAGCCCTGCCACTTTGACTGGTTCTGTGTTTACCGCAACCAGTGGATTCCTGCGGCCTTCACAAGATCATCAGTTCACTTTGTGGGAGGCCTTCCAACTCTACGTCTTCCGGTACGCGGTCACCACACCAGAACCTTTCGGCCCCATCGGCCATCTGTTCTGCGAGCAATGTGCCCTGGCCACTGCCACTTAACTTTGGCAATTCTTCGGGCTATGTCGGCTTCCTTGGTTCTCCTGTGGATCTCTTCATTCCTGATTCCATCACACAGGTAAACCACAAGCTTAGCCCTCTCCATTGCCCTTTGGGAGACTTTTAGCTTTCTGATAAGGCCCATTGTGAGCGACCACAGTGCCATAGGTCATCACTGGCAACACACGCTGATAAAAGACTTTCGTATTGAGACACTGCGGTATGTGGGACAAGAAGATATTGCGTAGCTTCCCGAACGCTGTCCAGCCGAGTCGGATTTGACGATTGACCTCTTTCTCGAAGTTGGACCTACCGAACTGGACAGTTTGTCCTAGGTAACCGTACCTACTCGTCCACAACACAATATAACCTAAAAATCAATATCCTTCATAGTTTTTCATCTCGCCCGCAACACTCATCTCCAATTGGCACCTACCGACCTGTACCTACCGACCTGTACCTACCGACCTGTACCTACCGACAAATATGATATTATTGAAATAAATATATTTTTTGCAGCCATTCATTAGCGCCCACCTGCATGAGACACGACGATGGCCGGCGCCGACATTTATGTGGGATATTCTTGCCCCAACGATTTAAAGCTAATATAATTATGTATCGTGAACCGTGTATGACCTGACCCGGTCGATGTGGCGACACTGTGGCGCATTTTTAATAGATACTTAGATATTCTGGGCTTAACGATCTAAAACTAATACATTATGTACCGCGAAGCCTGCATGACCTGGGTCGGTGTGTTGACGGTTAGGCGCCATATTTGTAATATTTACAGCAATATCGCATTAGAAGGCCGTAAAGTCAAAGTCAAAGCATTTATTTCAAATAGGCACTTAAAAGGCACTTTTGAACGTCAACATTTACATTAAAATAGAATTGATTCTAGTCGCCCCTTCCAAAATGTAGTTTCTTATGGAGAAGAATGGGCAAGAAACTCCACCGTTACTCTTTTAAAATGTTTCAAGTACAATATTTAACATAGTACATTCACTATATGATTATGTGTGAAAACGATGCACCCAGAATAAAATTACCATACCAAAATAGGTAAACAGAATCAAATTGAAGCAATACAGATAAATTAATTCTGTGATAGATACATGGTGTTCACACATTTACAAACATTGTAAAAGTAAGTATAGGTACGATTTTCCTACAATATTAACAAGTAATGAGTCAGTGTGTGATTTAAAGTAATCACTGAGTGTAAATCAATGTCATAAATAATAATAATTAATTATACAATTCAATTAGCAACCAGTTTGATTTTGTCCAGACTCTAGATTGTCCTATGGAGCAGGACCAGCATGTTTCCAAGCATTCTTATCTTGGATATAATCCTCTAATTTGTAATACGCTAGTTTACAAAGTTTACTTTTAATGTGAGCTTTAAATTTCCTTTCATTTAATTGCAATATATCACAATCGTAATACTTTTTCATTTCTTTTCTTTTCTATTTGCTGGAATTTCGGCACCTGCGTCTCTTTCTCGATGCCTTAGAGTGTCACAGATAGTAAAGGAGTAAAGGTAATAGACGAGTAATAGATACAACGTCGGGTACTGACACGCGGATAACAATAATTATATTATTTAATTACAAATTATATTATAGATGTTACCTCACACATATTGTAATCAGAAATTCAGAATACCAGCGCTGCGTCTTTTATTTTTAAATGTCGCAGCATCATGCTGAGATAGGTTAAGCTACTGTTGTCACTACTGCGAGTATGTTACTGAGAGTATGCTACTGCGAGTATGCTACTGAGAGTATGTCATGCTCACTCAAATGTCTCGCTGGTGGTGGCGTGTGTGTTGGATCATTAAGTTCCCTTCAAAATGGTTGAGCTGAATGGTGCTGATCCATACGTCATGTTCGTGAACGGGCGCCGCCAGTAGGGACTGGTCATCTCTTAGCTCCCACGGCTTATTTTAATTTCTAAATTGTTATTTTATTTTTGTTTTGTTTTAATTACGGACGCTTATAATGTGCACGTCTTTTTACATCGTTCTCACATTGATAATTTCAACATAATGATGTAACCAACTGATTGTAACAAAATCATGATTTTAAAAGAGTGTCCATGGAGTTTCTTGCCCGTTCTTCTCCATAGGTACCTACGCTTTGGAATGGGCAACTAGCTTCATCTTTCTATCTCACCGACCTTGACAATTCAAAAGTGCCAGTAATTGGTTTATTTGAAATAAATGCTTTGAGTTTGAGTTTGTCGCAGTTGGTTCGTGGATTTTAAGGTTTTCAGGTATATGTGAAATAAAATATTTTGATTTTGATGGGTAACCATTTTTACATATCAAGACCAAGGCCGTGCCTCGAAAAGCACGTCAAACCGATGGTCCCGTCTGTCATTCGTACCTATATCTTTGACAGTCGTTGTGGGTCGTCAGAAGCCCGAATTATTATATAATTAATTTTTCCGTTTTTAGCTGTAGGTACACCTAGCCTACAGCTAAAACCGGAAAAATAAAAAACTTTATTAGGTACAAAAAAATCAACTGACTTCCAAGAAAACACAACCAAGTTAAAAATAACTGTAATTTCCGAAGTCAGTGGCAAAAAACGAAAATACTAAACAAAAACGCCGACTTCCGAAATAAAAGTGTTTTATTTTTGAAGTGTTGTTTTTGTTTATGATAGCTTTTGCCAGCGGCTTGGCCCGTGTGGAGGTCGGTGTATTAAATCTTTCTCTTGAATCACTGTCTATAAATGAAACCCCATTAAAATCCGTTACGTGGTATAAAAGGCCTAAGCGTGCAGAAACGAAATGCGAGTTTGTTTTATACTATTTATAATTATATCGAAGGGTGCAAAGCAATTTGTTTGAAGCGACATTTTGGACGATATTAAGTTATAATTAAAATACTAAAAAGAGCCATTGCAACCATCTGTTTCTATGTAAATTTTGTATTCATCAAAACTAATTCTACTTGTGGCATGCCAAACGAAAAGAAACAAACGCCAGTGAAAAGCTGACCAAATAGAACTCAAAATAATTAAGATTTTACCGTCAAAGGATGTAATCAAAACTGTTTCGCAAATTCCGTCTAAGGAGAGGGGTTGGCAGAGGGGTACGCAAAATTTGGACTAGTATTATTAACCTGAGAGAAAGCAGACGAATACGTTAGTGTGAAATTAATAACGACCACGTGACCCCGTTTCGAAATGTATAAATTGCAAGAGTGTTCGAGCCCGCGACTAGATTGCCCTTAAAGTTCCGAGTTGAGCTGCATGACTTCGAATAAGTGCGTGCACTGGCTGGCCAGGACCACTCAAGCTGTGTGGTTCTTTCCTCAAAAGATAATTTCAGACAAATTTAGGTCTTCACAGGATCTGACCAAGATTATGTCTGGACTTTAAAAGAGACTGTGACCTCTGAGTTTGTTTCGGCCTTTCTTTTCAGAGTAGTCAGCTGGGAAACGCAGACCACACGTAATTTAATAATAAATAATGTGTAAAAGAATTTGTACAAACCTACTTCATCATCATCATTTCAGCCGAAAGACGTCCACTGCTGAACATAGGCCTCCCCCAGGCTCCTCCACTTCGACCGGTCTTGTGTTTTGCACATCCAGCGGATTCCCGCGGCCTTCACAAGGTCATCGGTCCACCTTGTGGGAGGCCTTCCCACTCTACGACTTCCGGTACGCGGTCACCACTCCAGAACCTTTCGGCCCCATCAGCCATCTTGAAGTGTATGCTCTCCTTTACACTATTTTGTATGTATGCTCCGTTATAATTATGTATCAAGTAAATGCTTGATTAGCGTTTTATGTTATTTTACTTGTTTCGTATTAAATATAGACATTATACTTTTGGCAGCCAATCTGAGTTGTTCTTTCTAAATATCCTCACGACCCTAAACATCTCATGGTGACTCTGCCTAGGGCTGTCCTTGGGTTTCGGCAGTGTAAATTGAAAGTTTAAAGTATAATCACCATACCAAACTACTTTATCGGAATCATCGGAATAATATAGAGGATGTGCCGCTCAACGGTCGAAAAAGATGAGGTATTCATCACCCAAAACGCTGCGAGTAGCAACGAGGCCACTTTGAAGGGTATTGGTCAGCACATTGAGCAAGTGAATATTGTTATGTTCGCCTTGCTGGCTGTATTCACCATAACCATTGCCTACTTTATAGTGCGGCTATATAGAAGGTGCCATCGTCAGTGGATCCAGGAGGAGATTGGTCTTAATGCCATGCAACGTATCCGGGCTTCTATCCGAGGACACAATAACGCCGAAACTTCAGCCTAAGGAACCGTGAGTAACCAGCATAAACTATGTTAAAAGTGTGTGTCGCGTGTGCGGTTAAATATCTCGCGAGTGCTAAAAATCAATAAATAAGGACAATAAAATAAGTAACATTAAAGACTAAAAATAGAACAGTTATTTAGACATACCAGTATTTCATAATCCTATGTAAAGATGTCAAAACAAAAGCGTTAAGTTACTTGTAGCACGGCGAAAGAATGCCGAACGTTTCAATTTTGCGACTAAGTATCGAGTTACGTGAACAGAAGTGCACAATTATAGGATAATTAACTTAGAATGTAATGAAATGTAATACCTACTATGGTTTTAGAGTATGATTGATACATTAATTGACAATTATGTTTTATTAGAGAATATAAGAAAATATTTGGTAAAAAAGGGAAAGTCTAGATATTTAGGTAAAACTATTGAAATTAAATTAAATGAAGCGACAAATATTTTTGATAAAAGCAAAGAATTATTTTTACTATTGAAGTCTAAGGAGGAACCGCAGATTATTTCGTCTGCGACTGAAATTTTACAAAATATAAGAAAACTTTATGAAAGTATTACAACTTTATGTACTTTTCCTAAAACTGAGTCTGCCAAAATGGATTTCGATTTGAAAACTGCTTGTAATTTGTTGCCTGTTATGGACGATACAGAAAATGTTACGAAACGATTAATAGACGGTATTGAGATGTATTCAGATATGATTAACGGAACGGATATGGAATTATTAATTAAATTTATTTTGAAAAGTAGACTTACGGAAAACGCGAAGTTACGAATGGCTTCAAAGTATACCACTGTAAAAGAACTTGTCAAGGACATGCGTACGCATCTTTTAACGAGAAAGTCATTTATGGCAATTCAATCGCGACTACAAAATGTTACACAAGGTCACCGTTCGATTGATGAATATGCTTCTGAAATCGAAAAACTATTCACGGACTTGACAATTACTCAAGCAGATGGCGAGTGTAATAAATATGATATTCTCAAGCCATTAAATGAAAAATTAGCAATAAGAAAATTTTCAGAGGGTTTAAAAAATTCAAAACTTAGCACTATAGTTGCAGCTCGTAATTATACCCTACTAAAGGACGCTATTCAGGCAGCTAAGGATGAGGAGTGTTACCTGTCGCCGAGTGCGAGTACAAGCAACGGCAATGTCATGTATTGTTCTGGTAAGTCCTCTTCTTACCAAAGAGGAAAGAGAGTTTATAACAATTATTTTAATGGTCATAGAAATCAAGGACATCGAGGACGAGGTGCACAAGGACGAGGTCAAACATCAAATAGGTATGTAACTGGAAACAATTATAGCAACCGGGGTAACCGTTCACGTTGTTACCACAATTCAGGTTACTCTAGAGGCGGAAAGTTTAGAAATAACAATTATCAGCCACATAATCGGGGAAATTCACGTCAGATTTATTCAGCTCAAGCAACTGAGGCGCGTGATAATAGCACCCAAGCCCAAACAACCCCAGGGGTAGACCAGGCTGATAAGTTTTTTCGTGACCAACCCAGAAATATTAGCATTTAATGGACAAACAAAATTAGTTTCATTTAATTTAGATAATAATCAATATTATTGGATGTTGGATACGGGAGCTTCTTTGTCAGTTGTACGGAGAGAATGCTTACCACCAGATATATCAATTTTTGGGAAAGATATTTTAGTCAACGGCATAGCTGGACAAATTCGTTCACTAGGTCAAGTTTGTCTTGCATTGTCATCACCGACGGGTGAAGTACTTCTACATAAGTTTCACGTGTTTAATAACTTACCTATCAAGGCCGATGGAATTATCGGGTTAGACTTTTTAAGTAAATACTCATCAAATATCAATTTAGAGACTAATATTTTGACTTTAAATATTAATGAAAAGGAAATTAGCACTAAAATATTTGATACAACGGAATGCAATTCAGAAATTTTGACTATTCCGGCGCGAAGCGAGTCTCTTCACTATGTAAATTTAAATTCAAGCTTAAAAGAAGATTGTGTTGTTTGTGCAAGTCAATTAGGGAAAGATTTGTTTTTAGCTGGAGCTATTGTTAGAGAAAATAAAAGTAAAATACCGTTAAAAATATTAAATGTAAGTGAAAAGCATATTCGTGTTCCTGTCTTTACTCCAGTCGTGCAACCGTTATCAGAATATGAATGCTATACATTCGATAAACATAATGCTGATGCAAGTAGAGCTCAGACTTTAAAAGGACTTTTGAAACTACAACATCTTCATGACGAAGAGAAAACGTCTATTGAAGATATTCGCAAAAAATATTCCGATATTTTTCACTTACCGAACGATAAACTATCGGTAACAAATATTTATGAACAAACAATAACGCTAAAACCAAATACTAGCCCAATTTATACAAAACCTTATAGATTACCACAAAAATTAAAACAAGAATTAAATAAACAAATTGAAACTATGATAAATAATGATATTATAGAAGAAACACAAAGTGAATGGTCTAGTCCAGTTTTACTAGTACCCAAGAAAAGTGACGACAACAATGAAAGGAAGTGGCGTTTGGTAGTTGATTATCGAAAACTAAATGAAAAAATACAGCATGATAGGTTTCCTCTACCAAATATTACTGAAATCTTAGATTCCCTTTCAGGTGCTGTTTTATTCAGCCATCTAGATTTACATTCTGGTTATTATCAAGTTTCATTAAATCCAGAAAGCAGAAAATGCACTGCATTTTGTACTAATTCAGGTCAGTTTCAGATGAAACGTCTGCCAATGGGATTAACGATTTCGCCAAGTGCTTTCAGTAGAGTAATGACGGTAGCAATGTCTGGTTTAACTTTTGACAAATGTTTCGTTTATTTAGACGACTTAATTATTTTTGGTCGTAATTTAGAGTCCCATAATCGTAATCTAATGGACATATTTGAAAGGCTGAGGAAGGTAAATTTAAAATTAAATCCCGACAAATGTCAATTTTTAAAGAAAGAGCTATTATATCTTGGCCATGTTGTTTCTGCGCAAGGTGTCTGGCCAGATCCAGAAAAAATTAAAGTCTTAAAAAATTATCCAATACCTAAAAATACAGACGAGGTTAAACGTTTTGTTGCCTTTTGCAATTATTATAGAAAATTTATACCTTCATTTGCTGATATTACAGTGCCATTAAACAAATTGACCAGAAGAAATGAACCTTTTATTTGGTCAGAAAGTTGCCAAAAATCTTTTGAAAATTTAAAACATTCAATGACTAATCCACCAATTTTACAATACCCAGATTTCTCAGATAAGAGTAAATTTGTTTTAAAAACTGATGCTTCAGGAATAGCTATTGGTTCTGTTTTATGTAATAAAAATATGAAACCTGTTGCGTATGCAAGTCGTCCATTAAACAAAGCCGAGAGAAATTATCCAACAATTCAAAAGGAATTGTTAGCCATTGTGTGGTCTGTCAAGTATTTTAGACCATACTTGTACGGTAGAAATTTCCTCATAGAAACAGACCATAAACCTTTAATTTATTTATTTGGGATGAAAGATCCTTCAAGTCGTCTATTAAAATTTAGATTAACTCTAGAGGAATATGACTATGAAATAGTGTATGTGAAAGGAAAAACAAATGTCGCTGCGGATGCATTATCTAGGATTGTGATAATATCGGATGAACTGAAGAGTATGAATAATGATGTAGTGACTGTATTAACAAGAGCTCAAAAGAAGAGGATGAATGATATGAATGATGCAAGTGATACCGATTTGTTTAATAGATCCACAGACACAAGGTCTGATCAGCCAAGGGTTGCGGAAATATTAAAGAAACCAAATGATTCTGTGGAAATGATTTTAATAAAAGGTGAAGATTTAAATAAACTAAATAAAAATAATAGGATATCCTTAAAAGAAAAATGTATTGCATATGAAGAAAAGAGAAAGAATTTATTCGTAAATCTTGATTATCATTCACATTTTACGCGAGCCGAATTTGTGTCAATATTGAGTAGATTTTGTAAGAAATTAAATATAAACGAGATATGCATAATAAAAGATATAAAAAATGCTAGCTTTCTTAAAGACTTAAGTCAAGAAATTGAATCAATGAAAACATGGTCCGGACCACGATTTCATGTTTTAAGAGGTGTCAGGAGAATTACTAATGATGAAAATATTAAATTTATTTTACATGATTTTCATTTACTGCCAACCAGTGGACATGCTGGTGTACGCAGAATGATAAACAACGTTAAAAGACAATTTTACTGGCCAGGTCTTGAAACGGATGTCAAGGATTTTGTATCAAAATGTGAGAAATGTCAGAAGATGAAGCATGGTAAGCCTATTAAGGAACCCATGTGTATAACAACTACAGCATCTTACGCCTTTGAAAAAATATTTTTAGATATTGTAGGCCCATTGCCTCAAGATTATGAGGGTAATGTATACATACTGAGTCTCCAGTGCGAGCTAAGTAAATTTGTGGAAGCATATCCACTTAGAACTAAGGACACTGTAACTGTAAGTAAAGCTTTAGTAGATAACTTTATTCTTAGATTTGGACTACCAAAAACATTAGCAACTGATCGAGGTGCTGAATTTATGTCATCAACAATGGAACAGGTTTGTAAGCTTTTAAATATTGATAAAATATCATCAACTGCGTACCATCACCAATCTATTGGTTCGTTAGAAAATACACACAAAAATTTAGGAGCTTTTCTCAGAATTCAATGCAACAATAATCCACAAACTTGGTCACATTGGTTAGCTTATTGGTGTTTTACTCAAACTCAAACTCAAAGCATTTATTTCCCCCCCAGTGGGTTCCCGCATTGTCGTTGCGGGGGGGCTCAGTAGCCGTGGTCCGCTCCCACGGTGAAGCGAAGAGGAACCCCAAGGTGGGGCCGCTCGTCAGGGCTTTTGTCTCCAAGCCGACGACGTAGCGGCCAGAATGTAGGTTGCGGTGAGGTGCACCGCAACTGAGGCGGGCCGCGGTGTCGAATGGGAGGCATCGCGGCTGAAGATTACAGGCTGCGGAAGAGGAGGAGTGCCGGTACTTCTGAGTAGCGCTCTTCCCTTCCGTGGCCTGGACGGGGCCGCCACCGTTTGATGGCGGACGCGGTGGGGCCGCAGGGGAAGAGGAGTGTCGGTATAGCGTTGGCCGCTCTCCCTATCCCCTGCGGCCGAAAAGTGGTAGGCGGCGGGGCCACTGTGCTGACCCGTCGCAGGGGACCAAGGGCACCAGACACGGGTACGTCTGGGGCCCTTTTGTTACTTGGTTCCTGGGGTGGTCACGGCGTGCCACGTGTCCTGGTGCGCCGAACTGGTGGGGTCCGCAAGGGCCGATGCCTGCCAGGGTTGCGGGTTGTTCGAAAGAGATACCGCGGCCCCTGGCACACAGGCAACTGAGGGAACACGGGTGGGTTTTAGTCAGTAAAAGTCTGACACGCCCTCCTGCTCCACCCAGAGCAGGAGAAGTTATTTGATGATTTCCCACCCTCAAAAAAAAAAAAAAAAGCATTTATTTCAATTAGACCATTTTAAGGTACTTTTGAATTGTCAAAAAGTCGACCAGTTGGAAAGTTGAAGCTAGTTGCCCATTCCAAAACGTAGATCTCTATGGAGAAGAACGGGCAAGAAATTTAGTTATAATACCACTGTCCATTCAGCAACAAAATACCAGCCGTTTGAACTTGTATTTGGTAGGTCATGTATTATTCCTTCTAGAATATATAATGATGTTGAACCGCTATTAATCCAGAAAATTATTGTAATAGTTTTAAGTATAAGCTTCAGTTAGCTAATAAAGATGCTAGAAATAATTTAATATTAAGCAAATGTAATCGTAAAGACAACTATTATGATAAATATTTGAACCCAACTCAATATAAAAAAGATGATTTGATATTGATTAAAAATGAAACTGGTCAGAAATTAGATCCTTTATTTGATGGACCATTTACTGTTATAGAAGATTTGGGATGTAATGTTAAAATTATAAAAAAAAATAACAAAATTGATATTGTTCACAAAAACCGAACTAAACTATTTGTATCCTGACTGTTTTGTGAAATCTAAAAAAAAAAAGATATGTTTTTTTTTTTTCTTAATTACCGGAGGTGAAGTGTATGCTCTCCTTTACACTATTTTGTATGTATGCTCCGTTATAATTATGTATCAAGTTAATGCTTGACTAGCGTTTTATGTTATTTTACTTGTTTCGTATTAAATATAGACATTATACTTTTGGCAGCCAATCTGAGTTGTTCTTTCTAAATATCCTCACGACCCTAAACATCTCAATCTGTTCTGCGAGCAATGTGCCCTGCCCACTGCCACTTAAGTTTGGAAATTCTTCGGGCTAAGTCGGTTGCCTTACCACAAACCTACTTACAGAAATAAAATGATTTAATAAGTTTTTAACTCTCTGTTGAAGATCCTTTGCGCGAAAAAATCATGCCGTGATTTTATTACATCCCTGATGTGGACGATCCCTGTGTGTCGACTTATTCGACGTAGCATATTTTGAAGTCACATAGCGGAAAAAATTTCCTCTGGCAAACTCCGTCATCCGCAAACTTAATTACCGGCTTCTTTAAAAAAAGGAAACTTAGAACGTATATTACATTACATTGGTGCTAAATATTGCCAAGCAATACACCCTCGCAACTAGGGTTACCATTCGACTCGACCGGATAATTATGCGGTCTTGACCGGCTTTTAAAAGCTTAGAGAAACTCTAGTCTTATCAAGTATTTTTAATCGCTTGCGATCGGGTTTCCAATTTTAGGGTCTGGTAAAATCGACAAAAAATAGCGTTGTGAGTAGGGGCTCGCAACGATATTAATTGTCGATATCTATCTGTAAAGTGCGGTAGTTAACTTTTGAATTCGGTGCATGAAACTACCACTGAATGTTATGTTACCCTGTCCCTGAGCGGTGAAACTGTATCGTCATGTAAATCAGGGGTATTGTTACTGCAACGCGGACGCGAGTTAGTACGTGATTCATCACGGCAAAGTTGGGCAGGCAAATTGTATGTAGGTACAAAAAAAAACATATTTCCAATTTTCAAATTAATCTATACATACATAATAATAATTTGAGCAGTCTATTTGTAATGTCAGAATAAAAGCCTTTTACTAAATGCTTATGAAAGTTACGGTATTTACAACAACAACAAAAAAAACATTTGATTACGTTTTTCTCTGTCTGTCTTTTTGTTCCGGTTAATCTCCGAAACGGGTGGACCAATTTCCCCCAGAAGCACGTTTCTGTGGAATAATTTCCGGCATCCACGCGGTCGAGAGCAGTAGTGGCCCAGTGGTATAGCCCCGGACCATTGCTCTCAAAACGGTGAACGAAAAATCGTGACGAAAATTCGAAGACATGTGACACCATCAAAAACCTGCACAGAGCCCGCTTGGTCGAGGCCTGTTTCCCAGCACTGAGAACATTATAGGCTGATTGTGCTATGAAAGTAGTTTGTACAGAACCGTTAAAATCAAATCAAATCATTTTTATTTGTGTAACATAGGTAGTGTATACAGTTCTTAAATTAAAGTGATAGGTCGCTATGTTGTGCCAAGAGGCGTACAAATATGGTTGCATGCGAAATAAAATAATGACCATGCGAGAGGTGAACATAAAATATTTGGTTGGTATGTCAAAATTAATAGAATTATGATTGACTGAATCGAATTCTGACATTTTTAAATAGGTAATTTTTATCACATAAATAATTAAAACCACGTAAATAACAGTCACTCTTCTGTACAGGTAAAACAAACCAAAATAAACCCTGTTACGATATTAATGTGTGCGTGCGTAGATTTATAATGTGGCCACAATTTTCTCCCACAATCAGTCTAACTAATTTCAGAAATTAAAATTAAAATAGCTATGGCATTAAGTCTGCCTCTGTACATTTGTGTGCTTAAGGCAGTGATTTCTTGAAAACGCTCAAAAAGGTGGTTTTTTAAACCAGTGTATCTCTTTAACCGTAAATAATTTTGAAAGCAAAAAGTATATGATATTTTCAAGACTTTTTTGCATAGAGTGATCGAACTCAAAACATAATTAAACATACTTTAATACACCAAAAAAATCATCAAAGTCACCTCTTAATCATCTTTAAAACCAGTTTATTCCTTCAATAACAGTAATAATTATAATTAAAAATATACCATAAAATTCCAAATGCCAAACTGCACCCAGTGATTGATTATTTATTATTAAATAGTTAATATCTAATTTTATACGATTTTATTTGCATTTTTACGACAATGCTTGCTCATTTATTATTCGAATTTATTACAACAGATTTTAACCCGTATCGTATTGCAAAAAGAACTATTATCGCTCATTACAACAACATTTAAAGTTACCAGGACCTTAAAGTGTTAAATAAATAAATAAAAAATGTTATATTGACAATAGTAAAAAATCAGTGTATGTATATTCTTATTAGGGTGTTTGACGATGTTCGTTAATTCCGGGATATTTTGTATTAAAATAATCATTTATTTCCCAGAAAACACAATGTTTTTGTTTTACGAGTAGTTATTACATAAACAACTTTAAACATTTACAACATTAAGTAGTACGTACCTACTATTGGCAATTAATAAGATATCATTCATTAATAATCAATAATAAAAGTCACACGGGCAGACACTGAAGACTGTTGGTGTATATCTCAGGACAAGTTGCTTCTCACACCCACAAATGTACGTAGGATGCTCCCGCGCGCGTCACCAGTCCTTACTCTCAGTATATTTTGGCTGCTGAGAATCAAACTACAAACGTAGTATAAAGGGAAGTTTCATAAAAATGTGGCTGTTATTCTTATTGTACCGGACGGGCGTGATCGCATGGATGCGAAGGGTGTATAGGGAGGGTGTAGGTCTCCCAGTCCACGCGGCGCTGACGTCCTGCACCGATAGATTCCAGATATCTTCAGGGTGGCTACCTTCTTCCGTTCTTCATGTTACCATACCAACGTTTTAGACTTTCTGCCCCTTAAGAAACAGTTTCCAGACATTCGTCTAGGAAAGGGGTGTTTTTTGACTATTTACTGAAGGGGTTACTTTACCTGATTAATAACACAAGTTTTTTATAATTCTTCAGGAAGCAATTTCGGAACACTACTTTGACTATATCTATATATTTAAGTTAATTAAAGATTTAAATAAGAATCTTGCCGATGACTACAAATTACTCGAAATTACATGTTTACTATCGTACTATGAATCTTTACCGTAACGAGGACCGCTAATTACTTCCTGTTTTAAAGTTTTATTTGTTCTAATTTCTATTACAGTTTTGTCGGAAATAAGTATATAACACGTTAATTTATTAAAGTACATATGGCATGTTACAAATCCCTGAATTCCCCACAAAATTCCCCATCTCCTGAGATATCCATATTAACTATATCTTTCTATACTGAAAGAATATTTCGAGGAAAACCGAAAAAATCTGAAAAATGTTACTAAACTTTATTTTGTAAGTTGTTTTTCTCGAAAACTACTGAAACGATTCGAAATCTAATTATAGATATCTCAGGCTGGTCTATAGACCTACAACAATCTGATATTTAAAACCTTACATCTATAGTATTCAGGGCGTGACGCGCCTTGAAAGAGGGTTAACAAAAACACAGATCTTAACTATTGCTTAACTACAGCAACACGACATACAAACTCAATTAAGTGGGTTTTATATTAAATTTACGATATTAAAAGTTAGGTCCAGGGCTAGGTCTCGGTACTAGGTTACCTGGACGCACTATAAAACTATAATCACGGCTATATAGCCCACTTAAATGAGGTTTGCAGAGGTGGTACTTACGGTTTTTTCTTATACTAGGCACTTATTCACCACTGTTATTGGTTTAACTATCACTCTTATCACTATGAATTTAAGTTAATGTCAAAAACAAACTAAAACACTATGTAGTGACGCATCGTCGCGAACACTTATTTTTTTTTTTTATTATTTACTCTAAGGTGTCTTCACAGCTGACAAAAAGTATAACATTATTAATTATTCTAAACATTACGCCAATTACGAAGTACTCAGAAAATAAGAAAAAAACAGAGAGTGACATAATTATTAATATTTAAAGTGTGTGTATGCGTGTATCTGTGCGATGTAGGTACTGTAAACGTGTGTGTGCTGTAATATTGGGGTCTCATGCGACTTCCACGCGGACGAAGTTGCGGGCAGAAGGTAGTAGTCAATAATATAATACATTAAACAACATTATTTGAAGGCAGCACTTGGGTCTTCAGTGTCTAAGTCCTTCCGCCCTGCCGGCTGCAGTACCTGGCCCGCACCCAACACATTAGGGAAGTCGACCGAACACCCCTGATGCGGTATAGTGTCATGGCAACCCCAGCTTCGCCCTCTACACATGGTTATATTGGCGACGTATTGTGATGTAAGCCTTTTGCGTGCACCCGAGCATATTCTGCAGGTATGAAAGCTTTGCAGTATTTAAACAGAAAAGTTTCTCTCTGTAAAACCCCCCTCAAAAGCATTGTCCAACTACATATTACGGACCTAATAATAAGTTTTAGCGCGGGGAGCAATAAAAGTGGACTGCGGTGACTGTGTCTGTGGACTTACATAATGCAAAATTGCATATGCGAGCACGCCCTTTATGCCTGGAGGCTATTATTTAAATTGTAATATCTGTTTAAGTTTTATTTTATTTTTTATGTATGGTTATTTATTTCTTCTTGTGTACCTATAGTTTTCAATGTTTTGATGGTATATTGGCTGGTATATGTGCTAGCTGACATATGGCAAAATTAATGTTTTTTGTGTTTCGTAATGTTAATTACCTACTACTGTATAGAATCAAGGTCTTCTAACTTAACAGACAGCTATGCTGCTGCGGAGTTTGTTCCGCCACTTCTTGTTCCCAGCTAAAGCACTAGGAAATGGTGAAGGGCGGGCGTTTTGTGGAGACTATCTTATGTAACTTTGACGTTCAAAAAGAGCTGACTCTCAGCCTAGTTTGAATAAATGACCTTTGATTTTGTTTTAGTATTGTCGTACTGTCTTGCCTACATTAAAAGCACTGCTAGGGCAAAGAGAGACTTAACAAAAATATTGGTTGATGAAGGGATTTACCTAGGACAGACTGTCCAGTTGGGGAGGTCCAACTTCGAGAAAGAGTCGAATCTGACTCAGCTGGGCAGCGTTCGGAATGCTTCGCAATATCTTCTCGTCCCAAATACCGCAGTGTCTCAAGACGAAAGTCTTTGACCAGTGTATGTTGCCAGTGATGACCTACGGTACAGAAACATGGTCGCTCACAATGGGCTTTTTTAGAAGGCTTAAAGTCACCCAAAGGGCAATAGAGAGGGCTATGCTCGGAGTTTCCCTACGCGATCGAATCAGGAATGAAGAAATCCGTAGGAGAACCAAGGCAACTGACAGCCCTAAGAATTGCCAAACGTAAGTGGCAGTGGGGAGGGCACATTGCTCGCAGAACTAATGGCCGATGGGGCCGAAAGGTTCTGGAGTGGCGACCGCCTACCGGACGACGTAGAGCGGGAAGGCCTCCCACATGGTGGACCGATGACCTTGTAAAGGCTGCGGGAATCCGCTGGATGTGGGAATCACAAGACCGGTCGAAGTGGAGGAGCCTGGGGGAGGCCTATGTTCAGCAGTGGACGTCTTTCGGCTGAAATGATGATAATGATGAAGGGATTTGAGCATCTTCCACGGGTCTGATCGAGTCGAAATTTGGTATTCTATTACTTCACTGATATTAGATGAACAAAATTACCTTGAACTGATGCTGGAGCATCACCTGGAATTTCCAGGATACCCAAATTACTCACCAACAAACAGCAGAAGTATCGTATTTGGGCTCATTGAAAAGGTGTCAATGAATAGGTTATAGATAAATGGTGATCAGGATGAGGAATGAGGATAAATTAGTATCAAACTTCACTGTGGGAAACATACGAAAAGCTGCGCAGATTTAAGCGTGACATGTGTCGATCTTAGCGAGTTTAGTATTACTATATTAAGTTTAAAAAAACAGGAAATAAAAGTTAAATTTAAAAACCCCCGACCAAACAAAAACTTCTAAAAAGTACAAAAAACATATTAATTGGCCTTTTACTAGGCCACTCAGAAAGTTATGCTAAAAAAAGTTTTTTATTGTAAGTAAAAATAGGAACGTTCCAATTTCAAAATTTCCCTCCACATTGTTTGCGAGCTAATGTAAATTATCGTATCTCATAAAAAAATGGATCCTTGCCGGGAACATTTTCGCGCAATGATTTTTTACGATTTCAAGTGTAGACTTCAAATGGTATTCATGGATGAAGACCCTTCTAAGGCAACCGTGTATTTATTTATTTATTTAATACTTCACGCACAGAAATGTACAGAGGCGGACTTAATGCCAAAGGCATTTTCTACCAGTCGACCTTTGGGTGATGCAGAGAACAAACAGTGGTAGGTGCAATTACTCGTGTTTTGAATATTTTCAAATATAAGTAAATATAGGTACTAACATTATTATACTCATACATATGATATACATACTTAATTAAATATAACCAAAAATAAACATACTTAAATACACATAAATTTAATAAAATAAATAAGACAAACAATGGGAAAACATTATCGTTGTGAAGATACTGCCAGCTTCTTTTGAATGTGCTCGCGAACTTTCACTTTAAAGGACAACCGGTTGGTTGCCATCCTGATTTCCAAGGGGAGCGCATTCCACAGAGATATAGACTGAACGAAGAAGGAAGAGTGAATAAAGTCTGTACGGTGAGTGGGACATTGAAGAAGGCGATTGTGTATCGTTGGTATAACGAATTCAAGCTTGGTCAAACTAACTTTGGGGGATAAAGAAAGAAGTGGTCGCCCTTTGACGGGTGTTACGAAGAAAACGTGCTAGCAGTGAAAAATGTAATCCTTGACAATAGGCGAGTTACGTATCAAGAGATTCAGCACATACTGCAGGTTGGATCGGGAAGCTTTCACGAACTTCTACATGTGCATCTTCGCGTGAGGAGGATAGTTTCACGCTGGGTGCCGCACAACCTCACCGATGCTCAGAAGCAGGTCCGGGTGGAATGGTGCCGTGAAATGATAAACAAATTTGAATTATTATTAAGAAATTCGTATTGACCCTAGTATTACTTTAGGCATTTAATCTTACTGCCTTAAAATAAGATTTAATTTTCTTTGGCTCAATCGGCGGTAGGCATGGATTTTTTTTTTTTAAATTACCCATATTGAAAGTTGAAGAAACCGATTCAGTAGTCAATTATGAACAAACTACTTTCAGGGTTTGCGTTCATTCTGTTAAACCTTCAGAACCTTATGGTTTACCTTTATGCAGTTGCAAACATCGGTATTGACTTAATACGTTACTACGCACGGATGATTAAAAGTCCTGATATCCGCCATCAAAGAAAGCGCGATCAATATTTGCTTTATTAATTCCACGTTCTCACGGATGAAATAAAATCACAGCGTGAGATTTTCGCGCACTGCTTGGCGCCGAGAGATGAAAATCACTGTGTTTTTTGCACGCGCTGAGACTCACTCGCGTTTCACTCTGTTAGATTCTCAATACTTGGTTCAACAGTGTGCCGCGATTTTATTACGTCCGTCTAAACATCAACTTGAGCTTTTATTATTTTTTTATTTAACACTTTAGACGCTTTCACATTTTTTCTAGAATTTGAGCGTTTGACTCGAGACTTGATGAGTTATTATTGTTTAGTTCTAGCCAAAAACTCTAGTAAAAATATGTCCGAAAACAATTCATTATTTGTCTAGGGAGCGCTTTAAAAAAATATTTCAATTTGTTTACGTAAGTCGGTAAAAACCTTGTCTCAGCAAAGGATGTTTCATAAAATTTTACTTTCCGCATCCGCATCTTTTAATGCTTTGTAACATGGAACATATAATTTAGTAATTATAAAAATGTCTGTGGTAGGACGTACCTTGTTATTTGGAATGCTCAAATCAATTTATTATGTTTCATACAGTAATACACCAAAAATAATTCCGTAAAACAGAGAATTAATGATAATTTTTCGTCTAAAATTATATTTTTTACCTATGTCTGTTTAATCGAAATTCAAACAAAAAGTATTTAATAACGAAGATTACTAAGTCAACTTGCTTGAAAAAAAAACAGTATATTTCAAAGTAAAATAATATACTAAAACAATTGTTACAGTCAAGTGTCCCCGCCCCCCCCTGTGCCAGCTAAATGGTTGTTTTTGGACATGTGAACAAATTCACGCTAGTAGTATATAATTTACGTTCATTCATCTGGTACACGCACGCCGATCACGAGTACTACGCACCTGCACTTTAACTGCGTAACACACTATTAATCAGAATCGGAATCATATTGAAAGTTATTAAAATTAAAATTTATTTATTTCAATCCATTTTAGATCATATTTGAATAAGATTAGCAATAAAATTAAAAATTAAAATTATAACCATAATAAATATAAGTACAAATAATGAATTCAATAATTTATATAAAATCAAAATTTATAAAATTAAACTAAAATCATAAAATTAAATTGACTAATAATACGCCTGCCTTTGAGTCATTTGTTTGTTTGTCATTACATTAATCATATGTATAACAATGTTTAATATACTGACAATCAAACCTGTTTGTATTGTTAATCCATACCTTCATATATGGTAGAAAAATTTGTCTGCTTAGCAACATAAACAACGCCATCGCCATGAATGTTCGGGAACTTTCACAATGAAAGCGATTCCTACTGATAGTGTATAACGCAATTACCCCTCTGATATTTGTGAAGAACATCACCTAGAAGGTTACCAACTATTTCCAGCCACATCTAACATACATTCACTTTCACTGAATACGCAACCAACAAGTCACATGCAAGATGGCTTCAAGACACCAGCACTTAGCCATTATAAAAATCGACACCCTGCAAATCAATAAAGAGGTCAATACTAATTGGCTCCACCCCTCGAGTCTATTTTAGGATAGTCGCTTTATTTTTCATCGCTAACGAACACGAATAATAAAGATGTTTTTCATCCATGAAAAACATCTCTAAGAATAACATCATACTTTGTGTATTTATGTCTCGTCTGTCTGTCTGTCTGTCCAGATCAAAAGCCTACTTGCGTAACACACTACAGTGTGTTGTTGAGGTGCCTATAATAGGGTTGAGCTACACAATGATTGACGCATGTATGTCGTCTGTTGGGACAGATCAGCTCAAAGCTGCAATGGCTCTTTCTTCAAAAGGCCCTTCCAGACGTGGCCCAGCATGGTTACACTCACATAAAATTCTAATAATATAATGTTTGGACTATATGAGGGCTAAGCTTGTTTTGGCATTTCTTCTCAGGGATCAGTCAGCTAGGAAATTCCAGCGCTATCTAATTTTTAAAATAATACAGTTAATAAACATTTCATAAATCAGAAGGATGTTTCTAATGCTTCGGTGATCGAAAATATGTCTGCTCAACAACGTAAATAACGCAATAAATGTTCTTGAGCTGCCAAAATGAAAGTCATGCCTACTATTCGTGTGTTACGCAATGCCCCGAAAGTCTGTCTATAAACTACTCGATGTATTTTGAAGTGATATCCACCATCAATCTTCAAAATTAACCAGAATATTATACAATTCACTGAGAACTTCAATAATTAAAATAGAATTTCCGAACGACTAAAAATCTTTCTTCAGAAACCCTCATGTTAAACTATTTTTTCATATTTTAGTTAGTCAAGCAATCCCGGTGCGTTTTGTTAGTCGTACTTTCCTACTTATATTATAAATGTGAAAGTTTGTAAGTTTGGATGCTTGTTACTCAATCACGCAAAAACGGCCGAATGGATTTGAATAAAATTTGGCTAACAGATAGTTTATAACCTGGATACTTTTTACCTGGGATAATTTCCACCTGCACGTGGGCGAAGCCGCTGGCAAAAGCTTGTACTCTATAATTCTCGAGGGTGTCTTAGAAAATACTTTTTCCAGACAATTATTTGCAATATTTCGCCGTCTACAGCATTTCCAGTAAGCACTAAATAAATACTTGACAATAAGGAAAACATTGTATTCTTCGTCGTTGGCTTTATTAAAAAGAATATGACAATATTTTTTGTAGAAAACTGTTTCTCGTATTCTATTACGTACTTAGTTTTGTTCGGAGTATTTAACTTTAAAAGTCTCGTCTCTTGTGTTTGTTTGAAATAAAATAAATGATTTAAGTAGTGGTGGGAACTTATACTCCATTTACAATAGCATTAGACAGAAGTTAAAAAAGGTGTTTTTTTAATATACACTTCGTAACAAAATTGCATTAAACGTGTTGCAGTTACGATTAATGCCAAATTTATTATAATTTATTTAAACATTACCTGTCACACTTTATTGTAATCATGTGTAACTATTTATCTTATGAAATGATGTGGCTTTCATTTATATAATTGTTTCATTTCAATTTAAAATTAAAGTGTCAATGCTAAAAACCTAAAAGAAGCAGGAGTGAACAATACTAAGTAACTACGACGAAGAAGTTTTATCAACGTATTGTGGGCAGTAAGTTGTTATTTAAAATAAAGTGTTGTAAAATAAATTTATTTTATTTACTATAATCTTAATTAGATTTAAATCATCATGTTCATTCGTTTTGTTGTAGGTTTTGGTGAAGATGTTATTATAAATAGAACATTATTTAAAATAAAATTACTTTTACTTGTGCGTATTATCAAATCACAACTCTATCTTATTTCTGACAGTTGTAGGTATGCATATGCATAATAAGCCTATAACATTTCCATTTCTAGGGCACAGGCCTCCTCTCAGTGAGAGGGAGAGTGACGTTGTCCACCACGCGGGCCCAGTGCGGGTAGGTAGATGTCGCATGTCTTTGATTTTTTGGTTCTAGATCATGCCGGTTTCCTCACCATGTTTCCCTTTACTGTTTTGAGAGCAACAGCGATTAAATAATTTACAAAAATTACAACGCCGGGCTGGGTTCAAACCTACGACCAACAACTCGTAAGTCGCGGCCGTTATAACTAGGCTATCCCTGTTCCCAGTAACAGTTGATGGACAGTTGCTATTATTATAGCAAATTGACATATAGTCATGTTTACGATTTAAACGCTACGAAGTCCAAAAAATTATACTGTTACTTTTTAGGTTAGGATTTGCCGTTACCGAATACAAAGTAATAAATGTGCTAGAGATAATTTATTAACGCTCAACGTTTTTTCTTGTGGTCCCGAGGCAATAAATAGGGTCGTAAAAAGAAGTAACACACACAAAATAGCACTATACACAACGCTGCTCCGATGCTAATCGCAGAAATGCCAATAGTGCGAACTCAATTAATTTGTAATTACTACTGCATGATTAATTTATTTAATGATTATGTTATTTTCAATTAATCTGTATTATACAAATACTATTATAGAAATACTTACTAATTAAATAAAACTTAAAATAATAACAAATAAAGTCAAGTAGCATTATGTAAATTGGAATGTCGTAAAAAAGGTAGTTGAGATACGTTTCCTTGACGTAGAATAAGCATAAAGAAATATTAAAAAAAAAAATCCTGCGTTCGTTTTAACTTTGTGATAAGCGTATTTGATATACAATTAAATTAGCTGAATTTTAAGATTTATTTAATTTCTTTTCATAGTCAGGTGAAAAATGGGCATTCTTCTTTTCTGCACAAAAAACTAAGTTTAATAACAAGCGGCCATGATGGATTTGCACAACACAAACCCCTCCTACCGCGACTGTTGTTAGGGCTCAGGGATTATCGCAAGCATAAGGGTTGCACCCTTGGACGCAATAATAATAACAACGAACCCTTTTAACAAGAACATTAATTGTCAAATTGGTAATATTAGTATAGAGATTATTAGTGTAACATTATCTCCAATTAATCTGTATACAAAAGAGGCCACTACCAGTAGAGTTTCAGCTTATCTCGATTGACCGTTATATTGCATAAAAGCTTCATTCATTTGCATTGAATGCTTGCTCAAAGGAAACGAACGTGTAATTTATTTCTATACATGTCTTTGCTAAAAAGGTCATATTTATTTGATGTTATAATAAATGGATTATGTTACTGTATCCGGATTTGCCTTTCATAATCAGCCTATTATGTTTACATAGCTGAAATACAGGCCACCTGTCTGTGAGAGGGAGTTGGCTGTAACTTACCGGCGCAGGTCCAGATAATCTACCCACGGCTGGATCACAGATTTCCTCCCTTTGAGAGAAAGTGGGCCGTAATCTACCACGAGGGCCCAGTTCAGATTGGTGGATGTCACATGATTTCGAATTTTTGTTTCTAGATCATGCAGCGTTCCTCACGATGTTTCCCTCCACCGTTTTGAGAAATGTGGTGATGAAATAATTTATAGTAATTAAAGTTAAGCAGCTTCCACCTACAACCAACAACTCGTAAATTGCGGCCATTAACACTGAGTAACCACAACACACACGGAAAGCAATGGCAGCTTCCCATACATTGTTTTATTTGAAATTAAATGTCTACGTCTTTAAACGTAGACATGTAAAAACGTAGATTATTTATTATTTGTATTTCTTTCGTATTAAATGTGTCACTTTTAGACGCTCAAATTTATCTCAAATAAATTTTCGCCATTGTTCTTTATTGTTAAGTAAATTGACACCCTTAGAGCTGATTTTTGAATAGTCAGATCTAAAGAATAGTCAGATATCTGGAGGATAATTATGTCAATTTGACATATTTTCCATACAATAGCTGTGAAACCGCAATATTTATTCCTCAGAAATAAGTTACCTGACTCAGCCCTCAGTCAATTTGCCGTGCTATTTCCATTTCATTCAACTGTCAGATCATGAGCAAAGCCAGCGGAGGCTTAGTAACAGTTGGTTACCCTTCAGATACAGAACCCTAGAAAGTAAGAAACTAGCGTCATAGTGTGCCCCACAAGGCTGCACCAAAAAGGCCCAGTATAGCAAAAAAATGCCGGACAACTGTCAACCGGACCTAAAAAAATAAAATTTCTTTGGAACTTCACCCCCTAACCATAACCAGCCCATAATATTCCCACTCCTGGGACACAGACCTCCTCTTGGTAAGTGGGAGTGGGCCGTAATCCACCACGCTGGCCCAGAATGGGTTGGTAGATGACACATGTCTTCGAATTTTTTGGTTCTAAGAAATGCCGGTTTCCTCACGAAGTTTTTCTTCACCGTTTTGAGAGCAGAGGTGATGAAATAATTTACACAAAGTAAAGCGCCTGACTGAGTTCGAACCTACGAGCAACAACTCGTGAGTCGCAGCCGTTACCACTGAGCCACCACTGCTCTATTCTGCTCTGTACTGAATTGACCACTAAACAATTAAATAATAGTGTGAATGGTAAGCTCGCATACCCCCCATCACACCTGGCACACAGTTTGCAAGAGAATAAAAACGAAAACGAACCGGTTACCTAGCTTAATGACGACCCTGACCCTAATATTACCCTTCAACATACATACCAAACGAAAAAAAAAAACAGTTGAATGAACTCCAATTTTAAAGCCGGTTTTATCGCACGCAAACTTGGACACGGTCGTTTCGGGAGGTTCCTGTTTTGCATAAGGCGTGAGGAAACGCCCGGGTGTTTCCATTGCAAAGATCGCCCTGAGGATACGGTGGAGCATACGGTGGAGGTCTGCCCGGCTTGGGCGGAGCACCGCCGTGTCCTCGGGAAGGCGATCGGCGGCGGCGATCTCTAGCGTCCGGCCCTGGTCCAGGCCATGGTACGGAGCGAGAGTGCATGATTAGCGTCACCTCTTTCTGCGAAGCAGCAATGCTCGCGAAGAGGGAGGCGGCGCACGTGAGGGAGAGGCAGTATATGCGCCCTCACGGCCGTAACCGCCGCGGGAGATGCCCTGGGCGTCGGGAATCCCAGGCTGATTCCCGGCCACCGTAGGCGCGGGCTTGCGGACGGCGAGTAATGGGTAGCTCGCTGTCCGGTAAGGACCAAGCCCGGATCGACGGCGCGTTGTGTTCCACGCGCGCCTCAAAGAGATGTCAGCACCAACTGGTGGGGTCCGCAAGGGCCTATGCCTGCCAGCTATGCAAAACAGACATTAGCCGACTGAGGCCGCTGAGGACCTCAGCAACTATGGACACATTGACATGTAATGTTTCCTTAAACACTTTTAAGGTGGTTTTGATTTTTGACACGATCGATCATTCCCTCAGGTAAAGCATTAATTAATGTAGGTGTAATCCGTCGTCTCGTACGCTTACCAATTATAATTATTAATTGTTTACATTTGGCACGTAGCTTCTTTTTCTTTGCACGTCGGGTTGGGTAGTTATGCACTTTTTTATGTTTTTTATTGTTATGTTGTTCAAGAATCATTGTCATTTTTACTTTCTTAACAACTGGTAATATATTGCACTTCTTAAATATTTTTTCATATTCTTTTTTCAAGTTTTGTTTAGTTCTTTTAAATTGAATCAATAGGTAGGTACTTACTTTTGTGGCAAGAAAGTTGTGGTCAGGAGCTTCATTTAGAAATGTTTCCACATTTCGAGCTGTGAAAACTTTTGATTTTTTAAGACGATGTCCATCTGATTTCCTTTTTAAAAATGCCAGTAATTTGGGGTATACGTATTAATTTTTATATTATTTTTATGCTTATTGTTGACCTGAGCATCGAATAGATGCACCATAGGCTACTTGACTTCTTTGTACATGATAAATGCTGGAAGTAGACTAAAAGTACTGATTCAGATACAGACTTGACGCCCTTTGTAATTTTACATTTGTAAAAATCACTCGTCGTAGGCTTTCATGTACGATTCCTTGAACTTTTCTGGGAGTAGATTGTTGACAATGCCAATTGGCTTCGGATTTAATGTACTCCGGAGTCAAATCACTATCGTCATTCGATATTTGTGTTCTATTTTTCTTTTATTTATATTCTAGGTACTCGTGGTGGCCAGTTCGATTTTCAAACATTTTTTTTTGGTGCAGATCTTAATGGTGTATGCATGGAATTAGTATGTACTTACCTACTACCTATCGTAAATGTTCGTATTCGATTTCTACTTTATATTCCAAATTCAAATCACATTAATGACCAGCGGGTCATAATGAAATTCATTACAATATTAATGCCCTGCTAGACCTCAGGTCTAAAATGTCTTACTTTAGGTTAGGTTTGCATAACATATAATTTGACATTGTCGAGCAGGTGGTGTGAAAATTAATTAAAATTATATTGAGAAGGAAGTATATTATTACATATATTTATGAAGTAAGCCGAATGACGAATAACTTATAATTGTCGAGTTAGCCAAAGTTCCGGGTAGTTAATGGCCGAAAACGAAAATATTGCTGGATCATGATTATTTAACCGAAAATGGCCGAAACCAAAAGTGAAGCTTCGATCGTCCACTAAACTGAACTCATAAAGCTTCACAACAAATTGGTGAACGGTGTTACCTACTACAACCCTATAGGAGCCAGAGCCGCCACGTGAAGCCTAGCGCCGAGTTTAAAATCGAACGGTAGGTATGCTTTTCGACGCGCACAGACTCACTCGCGTTGCACTCTGTTGGATTCTCAATGCTCGTTTCAAGAACTTCAACACACGGAGCCATGAAATCAAACGCCGACTGCGCCAGAAGTTCTGTGCGCCCTTACTAGGTAAGTTAATTTCAAAGCTGCTTTATGTTTTTGTAGGCAAGAATGAAATGTTCGGTCACGAGAAAACTGACTGTGAGTGTGAGTACCATGCAGGCTTGATTGAATACAGGACTTTGTAACTCTCTGGCGGTTTGGAGTATTTTAACCAACTTCAAAAAGAAGGAGGTCATCAATTCGACATGTTTTTTTTAAATGTATATCCGTCATTTTTTGTTCGAAAGGGGTTTATTCCGAAATGGTCCCATTTAAATTTTATATAGATCTAATGATGTGTTTCGAAGACAGACAACGGAACTCTTCAAAAAATGACAGCAAATCAACCGCGATTGCTGTTATCGCATAAATATGCATTGTTTTGACCCCAAGGATGATGAAATTTCGATTTGGTGTGGGGTTAGGCACTTAACTAAAAAGATAAAATTAAAAAAACATGTAAGAAAATAAAAGCCGACTTCCGGAAAAACACTACAAAGTGAAAAATTACTTTAATTTTGGAAGGCGGTGACAATAAATTCAAATACATGTCCAAAGTCACCGACTTCCGAAATAAAAGTTATTTTTCACTTTGTAGTGTTTTTTTCCGGAAGTCGGTTTTTATTTTCTTTGAAATTTTTTTGTTTATGGATTTCCACGCAACGTTTCAGTCACCGTGCCATTTTCAAACTTGTATTTGCTTCTCATAAATACTTGTCTACAAATCATGTTATGATCAGAGTGTCTAACTTTCAATTCGTCTACGAAGCAAAATGCCTAAAATTAATGTCTACACAGCAAATTGCCTAAGCTGTAAATCGCAAAATAACAAGCAAAATGCCTAAAATGAAATAAACAATGAAATGTCATAGAGCTCGTTGACTTTTAAAAAAACGCTCGGTTTTTTTTTGTAGGCTCATTGCATTTATCATGAAGGAAGCTTTCACCGTTTAAGATATTTTTCAGTTCTGAGCAGATTTACAGCCAATATTAGCCGATATCTTAAACTATTTTGCTATTTGCAATGCGATTTTCTTAGGGTTTGTCACTGCCGTCGGTACTGTATCAGCTTGGCACTAGGGTCATTGCATTCTTTTTGATGCAAGCTTTCTTCGATTGAGATTTTTTCATTTCTGAGCATATTTACGGCCGATATGAGAAGATATATATGGATATATTTTGTTACAGCCAACTTCATATTAATTTTTATCCCTATTTCTGCCAATATTTTTGCTGTTTTTCTCTATAGCAGTGCTTTGCTCTTGACAACTACACCAGAATTTGTGTTCTAACGCAACACGTTTTTGCGCTAGACGAATTGAAATTTCGACTCATAGTGAAAAATAGAGGGTCGCGCGCATGCGCATGCACACACAGTGAGACGTCACAGGCAAATTGTATCTCGTTTCAAAATGTATCTTATCTTATAAATATGACCTATCTTTTTATTGCTCAACGATTACTCTAGTACTAATACTCTCGTAATTACTAGCGATTAAAATCTAACATGTTTTTTGTCGGTCAGAAATATTGAACTGATTACCAGTACTCCAAGCGACAAACGTTTTCAACACAAAAGGCATTAGGGTAGATAGTAAAGGCATTAGGCATACAACATGCACCGAACATTTTAGTTTCACTGACGCGTACGTCAGTGCACTGATTGCATTTCGCTATTGCCCGATCAACGCTAGCGCTCCGATCAACTTGACATTCCCTTGATCGTTGTAGCACGTCGGAGCCGTTTGTTAATTCTCCCATCATCCCTTTGTGCCAGTTAGTTTCGAAAGCGGCTTGAAAATGGCCAGGAATTTGGGGAACGATTAGCTATTTTCGTGTTCTGCCAATTAGTTATTGTGCAGGAAATTATTTATTTATTTATTGATACGGCAATTCAACGACTTAATCACTAAGGCAATATACAAACAAAAATCACATACAGTTTTAGGAATTGTGAATTAGTCACTTACAGAAGTACTCTGCTGAGCACTTCTGTAAGTGACTAATTCAAGCAGAGCAATTTACAGGCCGTACAATATTAATATTGAAAAAAAGGTTTGGTACCCAAGCAAAAAATGAAAAATATTCATACGAAGCTTGTTTTATATAAAGGACCATAACGTGTAAAATCAATAAAAGCTAATTAAAAAATAAACTTTTTGTATTATTTACTCACAAAGCCAGATTACTATCACATAAGAAATGGTACTTATTTAGAATCACACATCATCATCATCCATCGTCACTCACTCTGCTCTCAACGCAATTGTTCAGGAGCATGTCTCCATTCATACATCACATGCCTATTCCGATGATAATCGATTTATTAATGTCACTTTCAGGCTTTCTCTTGTTTTCCACTTTCACAAATTGTGGGGTAAACTTTTCCTCGCACGGTAACCCTAAATATGTGACGTATTTTTTTTGTACCTTTCTGCGACACGCTTGGCAGTCGTCTATAGCATTGTCTGTCTACGTTCCGGTTAATCTATTACAAAACAAGGTTTTTTATGTGACATGGTTGAATACATCTATCCAATTTTTGAAATTCGAAAGATGATTAAAAAACAGTTCTTTTTATAAACCAGACAACTTATTCCGGCGCTAAGTTGTCAGTTCTGAATTATTAATAAGTTCACCTCTGTCGAAATAAAGTTCGAAATTCAAAAACGGCTCTATGGTCAAAATACCCAGTATTTTTTCAAAAACATCGCCTAGACTGCCTCAGAATAACAATATTCCCTGGAAACTCAACAGACAATATTCCATGAAAACTCAAGGAACACAACAAGTTATGTGTTTTTGTTCTGATAGATATTCTCATTTTCAAGGAATTCTATTGTTAAAAAAGTTCATAATATTTTCGTAATGAAATTCTACGCTCGGGTACCACTACGGTTTCTGCGTAGCTGCACAATAACAAGTAATAAACAAGCAAGAAAAACTAATTGAGTCTTTGCATATCGTCGACCGTAGGTTCAATTGAGGTAAGGGACGAAATACGATTTTTCAGGAGAGGCCGACAAAGTATTTTTTCGGACTAAATCGCCCATAACTTTTTTGTTATTAACCTTTATCCGGTCTGATTTCAGACATTATCTTGTATTTTAGTGCTCTATTTACATGTGTAACATTTATTTAAATAAGTTAGCTATTTAAGAAAATAGATGTCCCTTACAACAACATATTTTGTTAGTAATGTCCCTTACTGACCAAGTATATTGTAGTCCCGTCCCTTACATTAAATTGACCTCTACGTTGGATCCAATCTATCAATGAAAAAATTGTGGAAAGGACTTGTTGAAAAAATTTATGAAAAAAATACAGTGTAAAGAGATTTTTGACAGAAAATGAAGTACTCACTTTTGAGAATTCGTTGATTGGGAAGACCCTTACCTTATTTGAAGTGGATTGGCGGCGATAATTACACCATTTCAAGTTCCTATATTGCATAGTTTTTCAGATACATTGTTATTATGGGGCTGATTCGAAATTTGGATCCAAAAATCATTAGGGTAAGGGACATTTTTCTTAAGCTAGAATTTTTTCATATTCACCATTCGATAGAGCGAAAAATTCTGAACAAAACTGAATACTCAACTCATTTTGGGTATTTTGTGCCTTACCTCTTGAACCTACGGTCGACGATATTTCAGATTACGTAATAGGTACCAGACTAATTAAAAAAAAATACTCATTAAACTTTATACAAAAACCAAACAAAAGACTTCAAAAAAAAAACACTAGAAAGCGGAAAAAAAACGATAATTTCGGATTTTCTTTGGATCAGCATTAGAATTTTTTGCCACCGACTTCCGAAATTAAAGTTGTTTTAAAAAAGCATTGTATGGCCGCTTCAATAAGTGTACCGCGCATTCTATGTGAGTACTGAACGACATAGTTGAGCATCGTATTGCTTTAATGGAGGAATATAATAAATTGATTACAGCCAATGACGAACAAAAGTAGTATTTGCTTATATTGGTGAAATTATAAAGGCATAAGTACCCTAATACTAATAAATCAACACTTATGATTAAAGTACTATGTGTCTTAATTTGTAATTATTATAATAATTTAATAGTCGTGACGGCCAATGGCATTATAGCCAAAAGCCTAGACCAACACCTCAGGAGGCTCTCGTTAGACAGCTGGATCAAGGGCTTGATCCAGAAAGCAGTACTACTGAATACATCGCGTATAGTAGAGGTTCCTCTCTCAGCAGCCCTGACCGCCGGTAGCTTGGACCCTGTTCCCGATACCGGTGAGCTACTATTTTTTATATTTTTAAAAGATTTTTTTTTATTATTATACGATTGTTAAACATTTTAATTTATGTATGTTTCAACGAAATAAAGGAAATAATAATTTTGTATTTCTTATGGTCAGACTTTTTTATTTAAGTTTTTATTTAAATGAATCAACTTATGTGGTACCTTGTAATATAAAAAAAGAAACCCCAATAATAAGCCTATAATGGTCCCACTTCTGGGACACAGGCCTCCTCTCTTCAAGAGGGAGTGGGCTATTTAATAATCCACCACGCATGCCTGTGCCCAAACCAAATAACAGAAATACAGAAATAAAACCTTTTATCATTTACCGATGGGTAAGCTTTCGAACATTTTTCAATTTCCTTTAGAATTGCATATTTGCATACTATTAATTAAAAACCGTTCCCAAATAACGGTTCGGTAAACACGAATAGAGGTAGTGAATTGAGTTTTTGTGGATTTGTTGGCAAATAGTCTGGTCCAGTGTGTACATACCTTTGTGTGAGTATTACTCAAGTAATTTATTTGTGTATTCATTTCACGTATTCATCCATCACTATAAAGTAACTTTTTTAATTAATATTGGTGCTACGGACGATATTGTTTTATGTTCCACATGTTTATTTTTATTAATCCATTACGCACTGCCAACAGCGGTGGCGCAGTGACAACGAACACGACATACGAGTTGTATGTGGGTCGTAGGTTCGAACTCTGATAGGCGCTTTACTTTGGGTACATTATTTCAACACCACTGCTCTCAAAATGGTGAGAGAAAACATCGTGAGGAAACGCCGTCCTAGAACCAAAAAAAATCAAAGACATGTGACATCTGCCAACCTGCGCTGGGCTGGCGTGGTGGATTACAGCCCATTCCCTCTTACAGAGAGGTCTGTGTCCCAACAGTGGTAGGTGATGGGTGATGGTGGTGGGGGTGATGGTGGAATGGTTGCAGGCTGATTATGCTAAGCAGGATTTATAATATAGATGATAGAAAATATTAGGGTTTAACTTACGGAGCTGAGAATGCATCTTGTAAAATTATATAGATTGATTTTATTTACACACAATTGTTAGTTTAATTTTAAGTACATCTTTTATTTATACCACCAGATGGGTAATTGCGTTACACACGCAAGATTGAGCTACGCTTGCCGCAGTAAGTTCGTGGATGGGGGGCCATCCATTACATATCGCAGCCTTTGGTACCGGCTGTCATTCGTAGATCTTTGACAGTCGTTGCGGGCTAATTACTTACCACACTAACAGTAGGAATGGCAGTGGCGAAAGCACCATATAACACGATTCCGACCGGCTTCCCTTCGGTGATTCGCATCTCCACCGCTTTTGGAAAATGGCACGTCAATGGTGTCTACTATTGCTAAAAAATATAGTTACACTCATCATTTCAGCCGAAATACGTCCACTGCTGGACATAGGACTCCCCCAATTGGGGGGATTTGCCATAATCGCCACGCTTGGCAGGTGGATTGGCGATCGCAGTATGATGGTAAAATGCATAGAGAACGCTGCTGCCCATTCTCTAGTAAGTCCCTTAGTCGCCTCCTACGACACCCACGGGAAGAGATGGGATGGTGCTATTCTTTACGTCCGGCACCACACGGAACCGTAGTTACACTACGGGTCTTTAATTCACCACAGTATTTAAACAACAAAAACGCTTATTTTTAGTTTTGTATTACAACAACAACAAAAAAAATCTAAATCAAACCCGGCGTCAAAACGTCATAATCGAGAACTAAAAATTCATGCGACAGCGATCCCGTAATTATGTCACTTTAGATCACGTGGCACCGCTTTATGTGGACCAGAGCAAGCCGCTGTACAACGAGTTATGACAGAGACAGATATAGAAAAATGCGTCAGCGAGAACGAAATGGAGATCGATCGAGAGGAATATTGCACATTTTATTTGGTTTTCAGCTGTTTAATTTTATTGTATTTAATTCTTTAAATTCCTTTAGTAATTTTAGAATGATGATAGTAAGAATTCTTTATTGATAAGTTAGTAAGTTAAAGCTGACTTCGCTTCAGTTTCTGTCTTAGAAAATTGACACCTCGCCGCTGAGGAATGGGTTTCATTTATACAAGCTTTTATTTAACTTGCAATGTATGTTTGTTCGGGTGAAATCTTGCATTATCAATTTTTATAGTTCAACAACATATTAAAAGAGACGAGTTTATTGGTGCGAGTGGACTAATAAGCCCATTCATTTAGTTATTCACGTTGCTGAGCAAGCAAATTTTTCGAACATAATACGAATGAAGCAATGGAGTAGTAAAATCCTCCAAAATTAAGCAGATTCTGATTTTAATGCAATTAGGGTGCTGCTTAACAGTACCTAATATCGTATGTAGTAATATCCCGATCTCAGCTTGTTTTAATTTTATTGTAATTTTTCAATCTCCTGTCATTATTACATTATTTTTTTTGGGGTCAGCACAACTTGTCTTTTTATCCACACATCTTAATTAGTCGACATCGTGGTACTCACCCCATTTCTATCCATATCATCATTCACTCAGTCCATCCATAGCTTTTTCGGTCTTCACTTTCTCATAGCAATCCACATCCGACAATTTAATGACATAATATTGGTTGAATAATTCAGTAATGCTTTCGGCGTCAGTTGGCAGTTATCACTATAGGTCCTTGTATAGAATAATCATTGAAACAGACGTGGTCCAAAAAAAAAAAAAAAACCTTCGTAGCCGTTTCACAATATTATGTTGGGGTCGGCTTCCAGTCTGACCGGATGCATCAGAATATCAGTATTCTACATGAACTGACTTTGTATCTGACCTCCAAACCCCAGTTACTGGGTAATACGATACCTCTTGGTAAGACTGGTTGTCAGACTAGGGATTCTGGTTACCCGTAACGACGCGACGGTCAAAGATGTACAAATAACAGCCAGGACCAACGGCTTAACGTGCTAACGGCGGAGTCTCGATATGTTATGGATGGTCACCCATCCAAAAACCGATCAGGAAGCGTAGTCACGTCATTTGGTCACGTAGCAAACTACTTTGACAGTTTTAGTACTGAATGAAGACTCTTTTGCTGAACGACAGATTCTGTCCTGTGATTTTAATTGCTAAAAGAATAAAAACTCCACGACGATCACACTTCGAAAATACACACTGTTTGATTTTCAACACTCGGCGCTGTGCAGTCCAGCGCGCAGAGAAATCCCGTCGCCATTTACAAGTCAGTGTCAGGTTGTATCATCATCATCATCATCTGCCTGTTGGGCTTCCACTCTAACCGGATACAGCTAAATACCAGTATTTTGCATCGAGCAACTGACGTTGTACACTAAATTACGAATTACAACGAATTACAATCACTAAGACCATCAATGCAATCCTCCAATTTAATTTAGGTATTCAATTGAATGACTTATACATGAAAATAAAATAAAATTTCCTTCTTTATTTTCCTTCTTACTATTACTATTTACCTACTAATATAAGAGGTAAAATTAGGAACTAGTGATCCGATTACAATATCGCTATAGTATACTTAGCTGTACACTTGGCGTGTTACGGCAAATGACTTAGTTTATGTTGAAACTATAAATCTCACGTGGATGAAGTAACAAGCAGAACGAATCATCTTTGTAAGAGATGAGGCTTTTTCGCATCATACAAACAACCATATAACAGAGCAATATTGTCTGCCTTTTTGCTAAACACTCTCGTTTTTAGTGTCGTTGAGAGGGAACAGGGCGTGCGATTCTCCATACAAATATATTCCCTTTTTTCTTCCTGAATAATGCCTCTAGAGCAATATTTTTCTTTTTCATAAAATCAAGGTCTGCCGTAAACACGTCCCTGTCATTTTCTTTTTTTCAGCAACTATTTATTACAGAAAATATGACCCTCTAAAAATAAAAAAAATGTCCTATTTTTACCACTGTGATTAGTGGACTACAAGACAAATAAGAAAAGTATTTAACATCAAAAAAAATTATAGGAACCTAAACATAGTCTTTCTTAAAATATTAATGTAAAAAATAATTGGATCGGCTCAGTTTTCGAAAGGGGAGTACGAAACGTCGATTTCGACAAAAAAAATGTGATAATATCGGTCTGAGCTGCAGCTGTCCCTATCACACACTACGGGGGCAGACTTACTGACAGCGCGACGGCAGAAGTTTCTTCAAATACCTATTTTCCAAATTCCTCGCAGGCCCTGTCCCCTCTTACGGCAAACCCAAAGCATTTGTAATGCTAGTTACTGAATCTAAGGGAACACTTGATTATACTGCACACGTTCAACAGGCTTATTACTGTCGACTCGCACGAATTAACTCGCCCGAATTGGGCGAATCGTCACTTTTCAATAATGTTATATTTTCCAAAGGTGACTCGTCATCATCAACATCATTTCAGCCGAAAGACGTCCACTGCTGAACATAGGCCTGCCCCAAGCACCGCCACTTTAACCGGTTCTGTGTTTCCCGCATCCAGCGGATTCCTGCGGCCTTCACAAGGTCATCGGTCCCTTTCCATACTGTGGCCTTGACCTACCCAAGCCGAGGGTAGGAATCACAAGGTCATCGGTGCTCATTGTGAGAGGCCTTTTAATCCTCGTCTTCCAATACACGACTATATAGGCGTTTTTCATGAAGTTTTTAATAAAACGTTAATTATAGAACGGAAAGTTAAGGAAAAAGTACACTAACTTTATTATATAAAATACAAATCGTGCTAATTGCGTAATACGTATTTCTGGGATTGTCGGTTCGCCCACCAAGTTCATACAAGTCGCATATAGAAATTATCATAATAATATTATTTAAATTCTGGCGAGTTCATTCGTGCGAGTAGACTAATAAGCTGTTCAATGCGGCTTCCTTCTGACAGAGTTGGCTCGTCCCTTCGTTACGGTCGCTGTATATTCCGTACCAGAGTTTCTCGGCCGGTATATTTCCCGTACCACTATAAACTTTTGAAATCCTCTTTCTCCATGAAGAAACCAAATTTGGAGATGGTTATTCCTAGAATACGTGGACAATTTATTCCGTTACATCACTTTTCGGTCGCCCGTAAATGTTTCAAGAAAGTTCATCGTCAATATGTGCCTATGGACCGCGGCCCAGTTTATTTTTAACCCCCGACGTAAAAACGACGGGGTGGTTTAAGTTTGACGTGTCTGTGTGTGTGTGTGTGTCTGTGGCATCGTAGCTCCCGAACGGATGAACCGATTTTGATATTGTTTTTTTTTTATTTGAAAGATTAATTAGTCGGGAGTGTTCTTAGACATGTTTTATCAAAATCGGTTCAGCCGTTTGAAAATTATCACCTCTTTTCTGGTTGATGAACGGATTTGAGCATCTTCCACGGGTTTGATCAAGTCGAAATTTGGTATTCCATCACTTCAACGATATTAGACGAACAAAGTAACCTTGAACTGATGCTGGAGCACCACCTGGAATTTCCAGGATACCCAAGTTACTCACCAATAAACAGCAGAAGTATCGTGTTTGGGCTCATTGAAAAGGTCTCAATGAATAGGTTATAGATAAATGGTGATCAGGACGAGGAATGAGGATAAATTAGTAACAAACTTCACTGTGGGAAACATACCCAACGTTGCGCAGATTTAAGCGAAACATTAAGTTTAAAAAGCAGGAAATAAAAGTTAAATTAAAAATTTAAAAAACCCCCGACCCAAACAAAAACTCTAAAAAGTGAAAAAAAAATATTTATTGGCCTTGATAGTAATATTTGTATTTTTATAATAGTTGCAGGTAATATTTTGATCAATGCGTTGTCAAGTCGGAGGACGGTCAATGAAAACGCCAAACAGAGGAGGCCTTGCATTTTCATTAGCCGTCCCCCTACTTGACAATGCCTTGATCAAAATATTACCTACAACTTAAAAAGCCAATAAATATTTTTAATCCCCGACGCAAACAGAAGGGTAAAGGATAGTTACTGTTAGGTTCCTATTTTCATAAGCCGTCACACATTGATTTACACTCAGTGACTACTTTAACTCACACACTGACTTATTACTTGTTAATATTCTAGGAAAATGGTATACTTACTTTTACAATGTCTGTAAATATGTTAGCACCATGTATCTATCATAAAATTAATTTATTTGTATTGCTTTTCATTCCTTTTACCTATTTTGCTATAAGTAGTAATTTTGTTCTGGGTGCATCGTTTTCACACATAATTATAATGTACTATGTTAAATATTGTGTTTAAAACATTTTAAAAGAATAACGGTGGAGTTTCTTGCCCATTCTTCTCCATACGAAACTACATTTTGGAAGGGGCGACTAGAATCAATTCTATTTTAATGTAAATATTGACGTTCAAAAGTGCCTTTTAAGTGCTTATTTGAAATAAATGCTTTGACTTTGACACGACGTGACGCGGGCGACGCTTGCATCAATATTACCTTCAACCGTAGCCTTTAACTCATATTAAACTTATGGTGCCAAAGGCCACGTGGTTCTAATACTTCATGTCACTGTTCTTTACATAGCAAGTAGTGGTATCATAACCATAAGTGAAAGAAAAACCTTTTTTTATACGACTTCCTAAAAGAACATACTATGGGAAAAATAGCTTTAATTTCGGAAGTCAGTGTCGAAAAATTAAAATGCAGATCCAAAGACACCAACTTTTTCACTGTTTTTTTTTTGGAAGTCGGTTGTTGTTTTTAAAAAACTTTTTTAAAGAAAAAAAAATTTGATTAGCGCTAAATATGATGGCAAGTAAAAACAAACACAAAGCAGGGCCCTAATTCACTATGACCACTTAACAATTCTTTACTTCGAAACCACGTCAATTCCATACACACGATATTTGCTATTATCGTATTCTCTATGACACAATGAACGAAGCCGCGCGAAATGAACGCAAAGTTGACGTGGTAATTCCATACTTGAGAACCGTACGCAATCATTGCAGTTCGTGTAAAATTAAGCAAATCTTATGTTGAAAAATGTAAGAAACGATTGTTTTTTGTAAATACATACACAAGGGACATTATAGCTTTATTAACGTATACACTACTGTCATACATGCATGATATGTGTGACCTAATAATAGGTACATACTATCTAATGGTTTTATTCGCTTTGCTCAACATTTTCCATATTTTATAGAAAATATGGAGCAACAAAGTTCGAAAGTTACTTCAACCTACAGCCTATTCCGCCTAACAGCCCAAGATCGGACGTTACAATAAACAATTTTGAAATAAAACACAACACCAACTAATAAAAATTAGAATAAAAATAGTTGATGTGGCAAATTATAATACTTACGAGTATTCCGTTCAGTCACTATGTGGTAAAATATTATTACAATATAAACAGGAACCCTCAAAACAAATAAAATATGAACATGTAAACACCTCGGACAGTTAGGCGTAAGTACGTTCAAAAGCTCTCAATAAATTTTAACACTGCTGTCAAAATAATTATGATCATTAAATTTTTATGATCATTAAATTTTTTTGTTGATTAAAAATAAGCCACAAGGTTTTAAAATCCAAAATAATGTTATATAAAATAAAAATAAACGATACTTTAAGAATTATTGATGTTCAAAATGGAGTATTTTGCAATTACTAGTTGTAGGATCAAATACCGTCGAATAAAACTTAAAAACGCACCTGTGATTTCGTAATTTGCCATAGACACATATGATCCCCGTCACGAGAAGCTAGAAATTTTGTAAACACACATTCAGGGATTCAAACGTTTACGTTTCAAGTCAGACGCTTTCCAGTACCACAATAGACGACAGCAACTTTATATCGCTAAAATATAACCCGACCAAGTGAAATTGCTTGTTAGTTTCGTATTACACGTATGTTCCTTTTTTGTTTTTTGAATTTTAGTTGATTGAATTTGGAATTATTTGTTGTTGATTGAATTGTCGCTGCGTAACTTGATAGAAGTTCTTTATTTACAAAATTTCTAGCTTCTCGTGACGGGGAGTTTAGTCTTGGAGCATACGGAATATGACATTTCAATTCCTGGCCGTTACATTGGATTGTACAAGACAAGATATTGACGAGGTTCGAATGTGGTAATATTACTTACCATACAGAATTGGGCTCAGGTGGGGGAAATCATATGTCACATTCACGAAAAGCTATGATACTAAGCGAGACAGAGCCCCAACGCTGTTAAGCATGGTAACTTATTGTGATACGGCTAAATCTTCACCACACCATCCTTCTAATTTCATACCAATTGTGAGCCAATGCATGTCGCCTCCTGTCTACTCTTATCACGTTTCAAAGAGTCCATCCAATGATGTGTTTGATATCGTCGATATAGTCGACTAGTGTAGCAGCCTTCAGTGACTTCGAAACGGACGTCAGAGTGCGGCGTTAATCCAACGAATCTAGATACCAAAGTGTTAATTAATTAGTATCGGCTTCCCTCCGTTCGTGGAAAGAGATTTTCATTAGTCATGTGCAGTGAATTAATATATCAGTACTAATGGACGTGCAAGGGTTGAAATTCGATAGAAATTTATTTAAATTTTTATGTTTGAACGAATGTATTACTAAATCAAAATATAGCCAATATTTTGATTTAATAATACATGCATTCTGCACTCCTTTTCCATATAAGTCAAAGTCAAAGCATTTATTTCAAATAGGCACTTAAAAGGCACTTTTGAACATCAACATTTACATTAAAATGTAGTTTCTTGTGGAGAAGAATGGGCAAGAAACTCCACCATTACTCTTTTAAAATGTTTAAAGTACAATATTTAACATAGTACATTCATTATATGATTATGTGTGAAAACGATGCACGCAAAATAAAATTACCATACCAAAATAGGTAAACAGAATCAAATTGAAGCAATACAGATAAATTAATTCTGTGATAGATACATGGTGCTCACACATTTACAAACATTGTATTAGTAAGTATAGGTACAATTTTCCTAGAATATTAACAAGTAAACTTTCACTGCGCCTTTCATACTCCTTCGTCCGCATAATTTTCGTAAAAACCGGTACAAAGTTTTTGCTTCACGTATTAATATTTAGATTACAGTTTTAGATAGGTTTATAATGGATTGAATTAAAAGTTATGTTGCTTTTAAAAATGCCACCCGCACCCTAATTGCGTAACTCACGATTAATCATAATCTGTTTCGTTTTGAAACAGATGGCTAAACCGTTGCTTCATATGTTTGAAAAATGTGTCTGCTCAACAACGTTAATAACGCAATGAATATTGTTGAACTGTCAAAATGAAACCGATTATGATTAATCGCATGTTACGCAATTAGGGTGCAGGTAAGTAATGTCCTTTCTTTGATATTGTTCGTTAAATCGTTGAGCTCCGATTACTGTCAAATGCGTGCACAGCTAGATAGGTCAACTCAATCTGTGTGGTTCAAAATCAAAATCAAAAGTAATTTATTCAAACTAGGCTGAGAGTCAGCTCTTTTTGAACGTCAAAATAAAATTACATAAGACAGTCCCCCCAAAACGCCCGCCCTTCACCACTTCCTAGTGCTTTAGCTGGGAAGAAGAAGTAGCACAACAAACTCCCCAGCAGCACAGCTGTCGGTTAAGTTAGAAGAACTTGATTCTATACAATAATAGGTATTTAAAATTACGAAACAAAAAAAAATTATGTCAGCTAGCACTCGCCAATATACCATCAAAAATTTAAAATAAAAAATAATAAAAAAAGTAAAAACGTAAACAGAACTTCCAATCTAAATAAAAGCCTCCAGGCATAAAGGGCATGACCGCTTACATATGCAATTCTGCATTATGCAAATATAGCTATAACTTAAGTAACAAAAGTTAAACTAGGACCTCTGGACTAAAATTTATAAAAACTTAATACAATTAACAATAACAAAAACATGGTCAGCAAGAAGACCAGTCACCACGAGCAGCACCCGTTCACGAGCATAACGCAAAGATCAGCCACTACCCTCTTCTCGGTTCTTTCCTCAAAAGACTAATTCAGACACCAATCTACATGGTCTGGTGGTCACACCAAGATTATGTCTGGACTTTAAAAGAGACTGTGACCTCTGAGTTTCGGCCTTTCTTCTCAAAGTAGCTTTTAAAATATATTTGTCAAGTAAAGCTGTACAAACCTTACCTACTTATGAAATAAAACCATTTATCATAAACCAATTCATGTAGACAGCTTAGGAGAGACCTCTCTTTTGCCCATGTATGCCCTGAAAACTCGCCTTGAATAAAAAAAATATTTGTAAGCCCCACAAATCTTCACACTTGTTAGACAACCCTGTATGGCAAGTTTAATCTTATTACTCCTACGTTGAATAGCCACCAGAGCAACGCCCACAAAACCGGACGCGAAGTGAAAATGTAGGGGGTGGAATATTCCCCCCTTAGCTCTCACACACACGAGATATTATGTATGGTAATCCTCCAGTTTTTCCAACAATTATTGATTGAATTATATGTTCTACTTATATATAAATATATATTTATAAGAAAGAAAGAAAAATTGATTTATTTGTCACAGAAACACGTGCATATAAAAGATGACATAACATTTTAAAAAACATGATAACAACACTGATATTTATACATAGGCATATAGAACATAAATAGTCGGCAGCTGCACGTCGTGACTGTGACTAGAAGGCTTCCACTCAGCTTGATGCTGTGCTATGGGACCCACAGCACAGCGCTGATTGTCAATGGTCAGCCGAAAACAACGAATGAAAATCAAGCCAGGATTTTTACAAATTAGACAAAACAAGTAACTTAGTAAAATAATTATAATAAACAGTATATAAAATTTACTATTACCTATTACCTACCCTATTTTTTTTGTATGTGTTGCAGAGCAGAACAAGGCAGTCTGTGGAACTTAATTTATTAAATAAATAAATAAAAAAAATAAAAAATTGTGAACTTAAAATAGGCTCGTACACACTGTAATAATGTTGTATTGGTAACAGCCGCTACTTAGCAGTTGTAGGTCGGGTTCGAACTCAAGCAGGCACTTTACTTGTGTAAAATTATTTCATCACCACTGCTCTCTACATGGTCAAAGAAATTATTTCATCACCACTGCTCTCTACATGGTCAAAGAAATTATTTCATCACCACTGCTCTCTACATGGTCAAAGAAATTATTTCATCACCACTGCTCTCTACATGGTCAAAGAAATTATTTCATCACCACTGCTCTCTACATGTTCAAAGAAATTATTTCATCACCACTGCTCTCTACATGGTCAAAGAAATTATTTCATCACCACTGCTCTCTACATGGTCAAAGAAATTATTTCATCACCACTGCTCTCTACATGGTCAAAGAAAACATCGCAAGGAAACTGGCATATCTTAGAACCAAAAATTCGACGAAATATGACATCTACCAATTTGCACTGGGCCCACTCCCACACAGAGGCGGCCTGTGTCCCAGCAGTGGGAACAAAGGCTGTGATGAAGGGACATTCACGTAATGATGAAGACAATATTTATCCAATTCCTATAATAATTATATTGTCCAATTAAACAAACCTCCCTTTCCTTTTTCCACTCAACTCGATCCTGAGCAAGGACCAATCCCTCATATATGCATCGAGTTCGTCCCGCCATGTACGCCTGAGCCTTCTTCGATGACAGTCGACATTTTCAGGGACCCATGACTGCATGCCTGCATGGTCTTAAGCTCGGTTCCGGAAAACAGATCGTTTTGCTTACCAGCAATGGTAGCATTTTTTTCTTCAAAACTGGGCAAATAAATCGTTTCGAAAGAAAAATTACGAGTACCTGTGATAGCTACTTCCAAATAAGGAGGACTACTATGCGAAGGTATTAGGTCTTTGCTTCATTATTGGTAAAGATACAAGTGTCTTAATTTTAACCTACAACTGTCCGTAAATTATACGAATCGGCCAACAACTTTTTTTTTTTTTTAAAAACCTTGCCCCACACTAGGAATTTCTCCTGTATTGTGGGTGCGTTTACAAACATTTAAAATCACATACACAAACAGCCAGACCCGGAACAAGTACTTGTAGGTCATACAAATATTTGTGCCGTGCGGGAATCGAACCCGCGACACGCAGCGCAGCAGTCAATCGCTTAACCACTGCGCCAAACGTGCCGTCGAAACTCACAATACATCCAACATGCCGAACATGCGACAAACGTGTACTACCAATTCCTATGAAAAAGCGAAATCAAATACGAATTTCAATATTGGTGCAAATATCCTGCAGCCATCACAAAGCACAGAGAGACAAAGCCTTCATAATTCAATTTCCAGTACCAATGAGTTGCAGGAAGTAACTCGAGCTAGCTTTTATATTTCGAATCAGTTTGTTGGACTCTCTTTTACGATACCCAAACTTTTTAGGGTTCCATACTCAGTGAGGACCCCATTACTAAGCTTGTGTTCGGGGGTAGGTGAACAATGCCTTCGTTTTCCATTTACACGAAGCTAAAAATTTGTATTAAACTAGCTGACCCATGCCCACTTCCTTGGGCGGTAAACATTTTTAATCACTCAATAGACTACGACACGGTCGCGGTTCCATACCTATGTCGTATTATCTCTTTAACCATTCGTCCAAATTATATACATTAAAGGGAAAAGTCTTTTGTTTTAAACACTTGAGACGATAAATTTAATTATTTTCATAAGAATTCTTATTTGTTGATAATATGACCAATAAAGATGACCTAACCATTTTTTTATATATAGTACTACTTTTAGTGACTTAAATACAAAAGGTAGACATATGCTGTTTTTGACTTTTTTGTAGGCATTTTCCAGTCCTACAACTTTTCTCTAGAACTCAATCATATATCTCTCATCGTTAAGGCAGCGTTCGTAAGAAACTTTTTCGTTCGACCGTTTTTTCTCGGACTTTGCAAATCCGACTACCACGAAAAAGTATTTTCATTTTTCGGGTTAATATATAGCCTATGACACTCATAAATGATGTAACTTTCTATTGGTAAAAGAATTTTCAAAATCGGTTTAGTAGATCCAGAGATTACCCCCTACAACTCACAAACTTTATCTCTTTATAATGTTTAATATTAGGTCTTTACCTATGAAATTGCCGTTTTGCAGTACTGGCCATTTCAAATCAAAATAATTTTTGTTTGGGTAAGAATTCTAATTTCAAATTAATTTTATTTTAAAAACATGGATTTTTTTTTCCAAAAGTAGTCATTTGTTTATTGAGTATTGTTACATTTTCATCGCATTTCAATCTTTTTCGTCATCATGGATACGTTAAAAATTCGAGTAATTATGGAATATGAGTACCGTCGTGGCAGCAACGCGGCACAAGCGGCACGCAACATCAACGACGTTTACGGAGCTAACACTACAAACCAACGCACCACCTGTTATTGGTTTGCTCGCTTCCGTTCTGGAAATTTCGACCTGAAAAATGAACCTCGCGGCCGTCCGAAGACTTTGGTCGACAATGACGAATTAAAGGCGATTGTGGAAGCTGATGATACACAATCTACGGCTGAATTAGCAGCAGCTTTCGACGTTAGCGTCAAAACAATATTGGTCCATTTGCGTCAAATTGGCAAGGTAAAAAAGCTTGACAAATGGGTGCCCCACGAACTCAATGATCGTCAGCGCGAAGTACGCGTCGAGACGTGCCTTGCACTGCTCAACAGACACACAAATGAAGGAATTTTGAACCGCATTGTTACCTGCGATGAAAAATGGATTCTGTTTGATAACCGCAAGCGCTCAGCAAGTTGGTTGGATCCTGGTTCAGCACCTAAACAATGCCCTAAACGAAAACTGACCCCTAGAAAAGTGATGGTCACTGTTTGGTGGTCTAGCGCCGGTGTGATTCATCACAGCTTCTTACCAAACGGGGTGAGCATTACTGCAGATGTGTACTGTGAAGAACTGAACACAATGATGGAGAAGCTGGCACATCTCCAACCAGCATTGGTCAATCGCTCGTCTCCGCTGCTCCTGCACGACAACGCGCGACCTCATACTGCACAGCAGACGGTCTCCAAGTTGCAAGAACTGGGGTTGGAAGCTCTCCGTCATCCGCCCTACTCACCAGACCTTGCGCCTACAGACTACTACTTTTTCCAGAATTTGGATAACTTCTTGGCGGGAAAAAAATTCAATACCCGAGAGGCAGTACAAAATGCCTTTGAAGAATTTGTTGCCTCCCGTCCAGCTGATTTCTTTAAGAAGGGCATCAATAAACTGCCACTGCGATGGCAAAGATGCATTGATTGCATGGGTGATTACTTCGATTAATACAAATAAAAAATACATGAAAAAAATTCGTTTAAATTTTTTCATACAAAACGGCAATTTCATAGGTAAAGACCTATTATTAGTTTAGAAGTATAGATGTAGGTAAGTACTAGTAGGTATTCGGTGCGTAAAATAATTCCAGTAGTTTCTATTCCTATTTAATTTTTAGGTTACATGTGGTGCCGGACGTAAAGAATTAGCACCATCCCATCTCTTCCCGTGGGTGTCGTAGGAGGCGACTAAGGGACTTACTAGAGAATGGGCAGCAGCGTTCTCTATGCATTTTACCACCATACTGCGATCGCCGACCCGCCTGCCAAGCGTGGCGATTATGGCAAGCCCCCCCCCAAATTGGGAGAGGTCTATGTCCAGTAGTGGACGTCTTCCAGCTGAAATTATGATGATGAGTCTCTATTTGTTCTATGGAGCATGATGTCATCGGACAAAATGACACAATTTTAGTAGTAGGTATAAAATAAGAAAAGATTGTCTTATTTTGTACGATGACGTCATGTTGCATAGAACAAATGGGAACCAGTGAATAATTCAGTCATATAGGTTTATTACGCACGAAGTCCTGGGTTCTGGTTAATGTTATTGGGTTTTTCCATCTGGGATTTCTCAGTAGCAGCACGGAGTCTGTATTAGTGCCGGGTTGCTGGCTATAGGCGCGCCTCCCATTACATGGGACTTTAACATAACTGGCGCAATGTGGGTGTACTATTAGGTAGATACACCTCAGCCCAACCCTTCAGAATAACAAAGCGTGATGTTATGTTATGTAGGTTCCTAAAAGATAGTAAAATTGCTGCAAATAATAAAATTCTGGTAGCGTCCCACTGCTGGGCAAAGGGAAGCTCGAAGACAAAACGTTTTCTAGCTGTCACACCTATATTAGGTATGCTCCTACCGAATTAAGACAACCTGGTACTTCGAAGGCATAAAGCGTTTTCTAGCTGACACGAAAAATATATGAGAAAATGTATTATCCTAATTTTTTTTTGCAATATGTTTCCCATGTTTTAATAATTATTCTGTTATTCGGGGTGAAGATAAATCTAACAAACCAGAGATCTTAAAAATCAGTTCAGCCGTTCTTGAGTTATAAATGGTGTAACTAGCCCGACTTTGTTTTATGTATATGTTACCGGCCAAACCCGATTTCAGAAGTAACGCTTGCCGGCCGCTGCCGCGGCGCCGCTCGCTTCCCTCGCTCGGCTCGCGCGCTTTTGGTCACAGTTCTAACCTAACCCATTTAATCGGCGTGCCCCGGCTTAATAAACCAGTTTGGCCTAGGACAAACTAGTTTGGCCTGAAATCGGGTTTGGCCGGTAACATATCCATCATAAAATACCTCTAGGCCGATTAAAACATTGTTTCCATTAATTAAGATAATAGGTACAAAGAAAAATAAATAATGCTTTAGAATTATGTTAACAATGTTTATGTATCAAATGGTAGAAGATATCTACCTACCTACCATTACATTCCATCATTAAGGGTCAATTCTCACCGAGACGCGGCGCGACGCGCACTTTTTAAGATCACGATACAAAATAGATCTTATTTACTTCACAATAAGGTATACGGGCTGCACAACGCGGTGCACCTTAGCGTTCTTCGACACGCTTTCGCGCTCGTAGTGAAATTATACCTTTTCGTGTTGTAAATAAGTTAGATATTCTGTTGCTATCTTAAAAAGTGCGCGTCGCGCCGCATCTCGGTGAGTATTGACCCTTATTCTACCTCCATAACAGGGTGTTTCAAACTATATCATGCGTCTTAGTGAATGATATTTGTTTTTAAATTATTCATGTTCCAAAAAAATCGTTTTTTTTTTTCATAAATATTTAGTAGTCATTGGACATGAAGTGGGCTGCCGTTGTAAGACGACTAAAATATCACGGTGTTGATAAGTTGCATAGCATGATATTTTAGGTGACCAGTTGAAATTATCAACTATCACATAATACGTGTGCCTTTATAGTATAAAGTTTATAATAATACTAGCCTATGATTGTCCAACTATAGGATAAAGGCCTGTTCTGTTACAGAGAAGGCACGCGCATTATCACCACACTTGCTCAAGGCAGGCGATTTCAGACTTCTAAATTTTGACCAAGTCCCGGTGTTTTTCCTTCACCGATATCTTCACCGGCATAATGATTGAAAATAATAATAATAAAAAGTAAGTTCAAAAACTTAAACCCGACTACAGAAAAATCACACTCGAAAAAGTATGAGATAAGAAAATATTGCCATCTTGCCACTTTTCCCTAAAGCTTATGATCGCTTACTATTGTTAGAATGTATCGTTTTTTTTTTTGTCAATTTAATGTTACGTCACCAAGCTTGACGATCAAGACGCTTCGATACCTCATCAAATTCTGATATGTAGCTTGGAAGTTACGAGGGAACAGATGAACATACATACTAGTCAAAATCACAAGGGTAAGGTAAACTTTTTTAAGTGTCGTGGTACAGAACCCTTAGTAGACTCGGTCTCGAACTTTGACGGTTTTATTTAACCTACCCCTGCATACGTGTGTCACAAAGGCTAGCTGATAAATAAACAAAACGAGAAAAACAGCCAATATGTTCGAATTACCAGGGTGCGGAGCGACGGCTCTTTGTTGTAAAATAATAAAAAAATCCGGACATTTCATGCCGTGGACAAAGGGTGCTTAAAGGCAAAGGGGAGCGCCCCTTGTCCACCTGCCAATCTATGAAATTATGTAGGTATGTTCTAATCTGTAGCCATACAGTGTGGCACCACCTAGTCAATGACCACTCGGAGAAAATAAAATCGTGGCGGGATTTAATAACGCTCTGGATTTTCAATCCTCGGTGTTGAACTGAGCGTTGAGAATCAAACAGAGTGCAACGCGAGTGAGTCTCAACGTGTCGACGGAATAAACAATGTTCGATATCCATGTTGATGATGTTATAGTAACTGTCACTATTATTTTACTTAGCAAGTGAAGGTTTACGAATTTATGTAGGGTAGGGGTAAGTTATGTACCACAACAAAAAAGTGAAAAATTACTATCGGTAGTGAAGGCCAAATAACGAAATTATAAATCCTAAGACACCGACTTCCGAAATTAAAGTTATTTTTCAGTGTATTGTGCTTTTTTTTGGAAGTAGGTCTTTTTGTCCTTTATTGATTGTTTGAATGTTGTTTTTTTTAATGTTTACGTGTGTTTTTTACAGAAGTCTTGTCACAGAAGCACAATACAATGGCATTACTTCAGAATTGGAGCAGGACAACTTGCTTCTAATATCGTGGATCACAGAATTTCACAAAATTATGATACGGATTCAGATTAGAATGCTCTTTGATTTTTCAAACAAACACTCTCGATAAGAATTTCTTAAAATACAAGTTGGCATCGACTCGCAAACCGAAACCATGAATTCAGTAGGTACATGATTCTGAACCGTTCAGAAATTTTTCATCGGTTATTGGAAAAAAGTTTAGCTTTTAAATACATTTTGATTACGTAAGTGTTATGCTTTTCTTTGTGACAGCAGATTTTTGTTTTCTTTATTTTTTTTTTTTTGCTCATCATCATCTGCCTATACTTTTCCGAACCGTGATGGGGTCGGCTTCCAGTCTAACCAGATGCGCCTGAATACCAGTATTTTAAATGGAGCGACTAACTATCTGACCTCCACAACCCAGTTACAACCCGATACTCCTTGGTAAGACTGGTTGTCAGACTTTCGGCCTTCGAACGACCCGTAACGGAGGGATGGGTATAGGTATGTAAAGATGGTCGCCCATCTACAGACCAACCGCGGCAAGCGTAATATAACCTGATTGATCGATCCGTGCGGCTGTTATTAGCAGTCTTTATTAATGATAACCGACACAAAATTTTGACGCTAATAGAATCATTTATGCTGAATTCATGGTTTCGGTGTGCGCATCGATTGCCGTGCCATACTGTATGATATGGATTAGAAAATTCGAATGAGTGGTCTCAAGTACCTTTACATCTCAAGGCGACTTTTATAATAAAATTCTAGATAGTTAGGTAGATATTAGCCCAGGAACTTACACCCTTATGTAGGCGTCCTTTTTTATTAGCACATTATTCTTGAAACCGGAAGTGAGGGCGTTGAAATAGGGGGTGTGGGGGGGGGGTGTGATACTCTCAAATGGGCGTGTGTATTGGATGAACGAGGTGGATATCCCAACCTCCAACCGGGAAATAGGTCAGCACCTGTCGAATGCGCTGCTGTATCCACCCCGCTGCAGTAACTTGGGAACGCCCAGAATCGATTTTTTTTATACAATATAGAACATAAATACACACAATAAAAATAGAGAACAGTGGTGGCCCAGTGGTAACGGGACTTACGAGTTGTGGGTCGCATGTTCGAACCCAGACAGGCACTTTACTCTGTGTAAATTATTTCATCACCACTGCTCTCAAAACGGTAAAGGAAAACATCGTCAGGAAACCGGCATGTCCTAGGACCAAACATTTGAAGACATGTGATATGTAACAACCCGCACTGGGCCTACGCAGTGGATTACGGCCTATACCCTCTCACAGAGAGAAGGCCTGTGTCCCAGCAGTGGGAACATTATTAGCTGATTATGCTATGCTATGCTTGAACAAAAATTAGGTCTGTATTCCACGAAGGGGTCTACCCCTATAAATACCTGATTTTTGAGATGTGCACCTATAGTAGACAGAGGTGCATCTATGGTAGACAGAGATGCACCTATAGTAGACAGAGGTGCACATATAGTAGACAGAGATGCATCTATGGTAGACAGAGGTGCACCTATAGTAGACAGAGGTGCACCTATAGTAGACAGAGGTGCACCTATAGTAGACAGAGGTGCACTTATAGTAGACAGAGATGCACATATAGTAGACAGAGATGCATCTATGGTAGACAGAGGTGCACCTATAGTAGACAGAGGTGCACTTATAGTAGACAGAGATGCATCTATGGTAGACAGAGGTGCACCTATAGTAGACAGAGGTGCACTTATAGTAGACAGAGATGCACATATAGTAGATAGAGGTCCACCTACAGTAGACAGAGGTGCACGTATAGTTGACAGAGGTGCACCTACAGTAGACAGAAGTGCACCTATAGTAGATAGAGGTGCAGCTACGGTAGACAGAGGTGCACCTATAGTAGACAGAGGTGTACCTATAGCAGACAGAGGTGCACCTATAGTAGACAGAGGAGCACCTACAGTAGACAGAGGTGCACCACCAAGTAGCAGCCCGGAGCCCGGATTTGTGCCCGGTTGATGGGAATAGGTTCGCCCCCTATTACATGGGACTTAAAATTGACTGGCGAAATGTGGGTGTACTATGGTACAGCTTTGGCCAACCCGGGGAATCAAGCAGTGATATTAAGTGTATCATTCTTATTTCAAGTCTCCTACTAACACAGTTGGACATCTGCTTACCCTTTTAAAGCGTTAGCGCTCCGATCGTATTGTATTACAGCGGGGAGACGACATCTTGTCGCCTCTGCATTTATTTATTTTATTATTTTTAAGAGATACTACATATATTTTGCATTTATACTGTCTTATGCAATTTTCATTGTAAAAAACTTTTTCCAAAAATAAACAACCGACTTCCGGAATAACACTAAAAAGTGAAAAATAACTTTAATTTCGGAAGTCGGTGACTTTGGATATGTATATAATGGTATTAGACTCTTGTTAGATACTTGGCAATCATAAAACAAAGACGTATTGCGTTTCTCTGTAGAACAAAAGATTTATTTACAATAACTAGGTATTTACAACATTTAAAACTAAAATTACTTATCTGCTAAAAAAAGATTCACTCACCTGTAGAACAAAAGAAACAACATTTAATGCCTTTATTTTAAGGTCTTTTATATCTTAACAACAATTAAAAAATAATATAAAATATAATAATCTAATGTTTCTTTTACACTATCTTGGGAATCCTTCAAAAGCCAACCTTCAACCGTCAACTTTGACGTCTGGTTGGCTTTATCGATTATTAGACAAATACAAACAAGGTTTTCTTACATGTATTTGAGTTTTTTGTCACCGCCTTCCAAAATTATCTGAAGTAATTTTTCAGCCTAGTTTGAATAAATGATTTTTGACTTAGGTACTGCATATTTCTTCAGTAATTTAATTTCAGTAGACATTAGTATGTGAGAAGTAGAAGAAAAAGCCATGAATTGTGACGTTTGAAACTAAAACAGCAAAGTAATAACAGCCACACGGATCGATCGATAAGGTTAAGCCGGGTCAGGTCCGTGGACGGGTGACCATCTTTACACACCAACAAGACTCCTCCGTGCGTCAGTGAGCACATCAAGCCGTTGGCCCCGGTTGTCATTCGTGGATCTTTGACATCGTCAGAAATTTTCCGAAAGTCTGACAACCAGTCTTACTGAGGGTCTAACTAAGTTGTGGAGATCAGATAGGCAGTCGCTCCATGTAAAATACTGTTATTCAGCTGCATCCGATTAAACTTGAAACCGACCCCATGTTTGTAAATGTGTGAACACCATGTATCTATCACAGAATTAATTTGTCTGTATTGCTTCAATTTGATTCTGTTTACCTATTTTGGTATGGTAATTTTATTCTGGGTGCATCGTTTTCACACATAATCATATAATGAATGTAAATATTGTACTTGGAACAATTTAAAAGAGTAACGGTGGAGTTTCTTGCCCATTCTTCTCCATACGAAACTACATTTTGGAAGGGGCGACTAGAATCAATTCTATTTTAATGTAAATGTTGACGTTCAAAAGTGCCTTTTAAGTGCCTATTTGAAATAAATGCTTTGACTTCGACTTTGAATCCTTTTAAACAGTTCCCTGAGGGATTCGCGGCGACGATTATAAATGGCTCTGACAGCTTTCTTTTGCAAAATTTTATTATGCATTAATTATTAAATTAATTACATAAACACATTAACAGTAATAGCTGCAGGATTCAATGTCAGCAGCCCGACCCCACAGTAAAATGCCATACGACATAATGCTGTGGAAGTAGCTAAAATAGACCAAACGCGTGATCTTTCTAACAGCATACGCGGCCGAGCTTAGTCGCCCCGCAAGAGATGTTATATGAGGCCCTCATTTAATTTCTCGTCTAGCGTGATTCCTAGGACCACCGTTTGACTATCATATTCCAGTTTTTCTCCATTCAATATGATGTGACATTCGCTACTTCTAACATTTGGTCATTTAAAACGAATGCATTTGGTTTTTGTGCCATTTAGTACCAATTTATTTACCGTAAACCAATCTTGGACCTGAAGAATAGAGTTATTTACGTCGTCAAGATTTTGTGAACGTCGGTCTATTTTAAATTTCAATGATGTGTGGTGCAAAGAACACCATCTTCGGTTGATTTAGAAGTAAATAGGGTAAATCATTAATGTAATCTAAAAGAGGAATGGACCCAATATTGAACCTTGAGTAGACCTGCACCCTAATTGCGTAACACGCGATTAATCATAATCAGTTTCATTTTGACAGTTCAACAATATTCATTGCGTTATTTACGTTGCTGAGCAGACACATTTTTCGAACAAATGAAGCAATGGTTTAGCCATTTGTTTCAATACGAAACAAATTTTGATGAATCGTGAGTTACGCAATTAGGGTGCAGAGTTGATGCAGCCATTTGCAGTCTCTAAATTAAATTCTTTAATAAATCAAATATTTTAAGTTCATTGTCGAACTGGAAGACCTCTTGTCAAAGTGGCGGCAAGTGGTGGCTTGAATATTCACGAACACCCTCATTCAAAGAATACGAAATTAATCTATAAAAAAAATCTTACTTATCGCTTCTTTATTAAATCCCGTGTAAAATGATAGAGAAGTAAATGCCCAAGAGATTCCGCCCCATCTTGAGAAAAAGTTAAAAAGTCGTTTTGATCGTAGAAATGATATATGAACTAAATCCAACTAACTACTCGTACAGTTGGGAAAGCTGCTTAGGTTATACAAGGACTAAGTAATTAGTAGATTAAAATAGTATGAACTAAAGGCTACTTTCCATCTGGTTTCAATTAAAGCAGGTTTGAATTTGTGAAATGCTGGGTTAATTTTTCAAATTCAAAATGATTTATTTGTGACACAGGCAAAATATTGCGGTACATAAAATATAAAATAAAAGTTGTATCGCTATGTGCTGGCGTACACACTATGGTCTACACCATAATAGTTGTACATGTAGTAGCTATATAGCTTATTAAAACTTCTAAGTAACTGGTGATTTTTTTAGGAATAAAACAAAACAATATAAAAGAAGTTAACAATGAATAGCTAGCTAAACTTATAACTAAAGTGGAATACAATTAATAAATGCGTTCATAAGGCATCACAGTTTTTATTACACGCTTTATATTAGCTTCGCTTGTATGTTTGTTTGTTTGTTTGTATGTTTGTATGTAACCGACTCCTTTGAGCGCGATTTTGACCCACTTTAAACGGTCAGATTTCATTGAAACTTTGTAAACTTGTCGAGGACCGATGACTTAGTTAGTTAGTTAGTTAGCTGAACTAAAAAATAGAAAATAAATAATAGTTTAAAAAACTAAAAAACACGCTTTAAAAACCAAATTAAAAAAGGAGAAAATAATTTAATTCAATTAAAAAGCGTGGGGTGCTTGACATTAATTGATTATAAAAATACCTCAAAAAGCACCCCACGCTTTTTAATTGAATTAAATTATTTTCTACTTTTTTAGTTTGGTTTTTAAAGCGTGTTTTTTAGTTTTTTAAACTATTATTTATTTTTCTTCCAAATAGTCATTATTGGTGTAGTAGTACGCTTTCTCTATTAGGTCACCTATGGAGTCTTATTTTGAAAGTAAATTTTTAAGACTTTTGAAGATTTTATTGCTGGTAGTTTATACGAGTTAAGACGCGGAACTAACGCGGCAGAAACGGCTCACAATATCAACGTTGCGTTTGAAGAGGGGACTGCTAATGAACGCACCGTGAGTTTTTGGTTTAAACGCTTTCGTAATGGAAACTTCGACTTGAAGAACGAACCACGAGGTAGACCGCCCACACAGGTGAATAACGCTGAATTGAAGGAGATGGTAGAAGCCGATCCGAGTCAAACTACCCAGAAATTAGCGGCATGGTTTAACGTTACCCTACCTACAATATTGACTCATTTGCATCAAATCAATAAGATAAAAAATATAAAAAATGGTTGCCTCATGATTTGACTGATCTGCAGAAAGAAATGCGTGTTGAAACTTGTGTTGCCTTGTTGAATCGGTACAGAAATTATTGAATATTGGATCGAATTGTGACATGTGACGAAAAGTGGATTGCTTACAATAACCTTAAGTGAAAATGCAATGGCTGCCCCAGGTCAAGCGCCGCAACAGTGCCCTAAAGCAAAGCTTACCAATAAAAAGGTAATGGTAACTGTTTGGTGGTCTCTTCATGGTGTTATTCACTACAGCTTTCTCAGGTCTGGTCAGGCAATTACAGCAGATGTTTACTGTGCCGAACTTCGAACAATGATGTTGAAACTGGCAGTGAAACAGCCCCGACTCGTGAATCGATCTTCACCATTATTGCTCTATGATAACGCAAGACCACACACTGCACGAGAAACCGTTGTAACTCTACAGGAGCTGCAGTTAGAAACTATACGTCATCCTCCGTACTCGCCAGGCCTTGCTCCAACGGACTACCATTTGTTTCGTGATTTGGACAATTTTGTACGTGATAAAATAAATTCTTCCCAGGAGGCAGTACAAAATGCTTTCACACAGTTTGTCGAATCTAGATCCTCAGAGTTCTATCGTAAAGGCATAAATGAACTTCCGTTTAGATGGTAGCTATATATAGATAATGAGGGTGAATATTTTGATTAAATAAAGATGTTATATCTGTTAAAAAAACGAATTTCAATTTTTCAGTACAAATCAGCAAATTTCATACTTTAACCCCTAAATTAACTTTAAATGGGTGCTTCTAATAAAATTACCTTATTATTGACATGAAATTATGGTCAATGAAATAATTTCATGTAGTCACCTAGGTATTTATATTGTATTTGTCAATCATAAGTATTTGATACTTGACTAATAAACGTACCCAATCGAACGGGTGTGTAATATAAAGCATAATAACAGATAGTATAATATCATTTGAAATAACGTTCACATGATATAATTTGCATATTATTATGCCTATTAAAAACAAATAACCTAATTTCATGATTACTCATGTTAGGTTTCATATAACCTTCTTTTGCTCTCATAGTTATAACATTTAGTATAACGTTCGTTAAAAAAAAAACAATTTATATAATGCTCTATATAAAGAACGTTCAGTTGAACTAATTTGTAGTAGGCTCGCTAAACTCGAACATCTTCTAAAAGAGGCTCGCACGCTCGGTCAACAAATGTAAAAGCATGCTCCGCCCACTCGTGGGGAGGTTAAGCTCGCTACACTCGCTAGTTTTGGTAACGGGCTAGCTTCACGTGCTGGCCTTACACGGGCTTCGCTTCGCTCACTCTCCCACGTAGCTACCTACTCGTGGGGTACCTACTTCAGTTCGCTCCGCTCGCTCGTTTTGGTAATGGGTCTGCTTCACGTACTGGTCTTATGAGGGCCTCGCTTCGCTCGTTCTTCGAATGTAAAAGCTTGCACTACCCACTCGTAGGCTAGTTCAGCTCGCTCCACTTGCTCGTTTTGGTATTCGGTATTGTCAGGAGGCTCGCTTCGCTCGTTCTTCGAATGTAAAAGCTTGCACTACCCACTCGTAGGCTAGTTCAGCTCGCTCCACTTGCTCGTTTTGGTATTCGGTCTTGTCAGGAGGCTCGCTTCGCTCGTTCTTGTCATATGCAAGCGTGATCGGCTCACTCCGCTCGCTCATTGTTTAAGTAAGCGGGCTCCACTCAGTCGTAGCGACAAAGGGCTGGCTTTGGTCGCTTCGGCAGTAAATTTTGGTCACTTGATTCCCGTTTTTTTATGCGAGAGCTCGCTTCTCTCGTCCTTGTCATGTATAAGCGCGCTCCGCTCACTTCTGAACAATTACGATGTGTATTTCCAATCATTTTAACTAACTTAATAACTAGTACTTACACGTATTAAAGATGTTCAAATGTTACGGCCTTTTCAATACACAACTCTGCCTGACGTCTGTGATTGTCTTTTACTCTGGCATGTGATTTCACTATTACCTACACATGCGGTAATAATTTTGTTGATTTACATCGTCTCTCGGCTCTCACCCGCTCATACGCAACTCTTCTAATTTCACCCCATAAGAAAAAGTCCGCCTAATAAGTATTTTAGATTTGTGACCTAGCTTGCACATTACGCGGTCGAGCCATCGTGTTCACAGTTAGTCCAAATCCAAGGGTATGTAAGTACGTGCGCGCGTGCGCCGATGACGTCACTGGATCAATCGCAAAAAACAATATGCGTCACCACAACTGCGCTTTCGTTTCGACACTGGTTTGGGATGCCACCCCGGCCCCCCGGGTGGGGATGATATTTGTATTTTTAACCCCCGACGCAAAAACGACGGGGTGTTATAAGTTTGTCGTGTCTGTGTGCGTTTGTGTGTGTGTCTGTGGCATCGTAGCTCCCAAACGGATGAACTGATTTTGATTTTGTTTTTTTTTGTTTGAAAGATGAATTTGTTGGAGTGTTCTTAGACATGTTTCATCAAAATCGGTTCAGCCGTTTGAAAATTATCACCTCTTTTCTGTTTGATGAAAGGATTTGAGCATCTTCCACGGGTCTGATCAAGTCGAAATTTGGTACTCTATTACTTCAATGATATTAGACGAACAAAGTAACCTTGAACAGATGCTGGAGCATCACCTGGAATTTCCAGGATACCCAAGTTACTAACCTAAGTTACCAACAAACAATTGTTAATTTATTTATTTATTTAACCATTTATGCACACACACATATAAACAGACAAGAAGAAAGGAACAGAAAAATACGTAGGTACATAGGTAAATGTACTTGTCCAATATGTAAACCTGCTCGTAAAACTTCAAGTAAAAATTTTGTTGCGATTAGTTTTGCCACTTGTCCGTTGCGATTCATTTTTCCACTTGTTCCACTTGTTCGTTGAACTTCTACTATGTGTCCCAGCTAGCGTTGCAAAACTTCGGAATTATTCGCAATAATTCGGAAATATTCCAAAGTATATTTCGATTGGAAGGAATACTAACGCAGCAAGAATGGAGAGTAAAATAAATATTGTAAGGATGAAGTAGGTAACCTAAATTTTATTACATAATAAGAATTAAATTATTCCAAGTAATTACGAAAATATGCGTAGGTAGCTTGAGGAGACTCGCCATGTATCAGATATTTCGGCGTGCTGTTACTTGAATTAACGCCATCTAGCTGGCAATGGACAACTTCGTGAACCGCCGAGCCACAGATCGCAGAGCCCCGCAGCCGTTGATTCATATGATCAACGTACCTACTATACGGGAATATTTCCCTTTGAGTAGTTTAGTACTTTATTTTTATATGGTTTAATTCTGAATGGCCCCGATTTCGTGCCGATGTTATGAACAAGTTTAGTTTACTTCGTAAAAATGTGTTTGCTTTACGATGTACCTACCTAATGGTAAAAAGTTTATTTCCTTTGTCTGGTGGAGTGTGCTGAAGCGTTATGCCACGTTCTCACGGCCCGCTTTCTCACAGGTGTGATCGCGCCAAGCCAGGCCGACGGGTCGTGGGAACTGTCACATCCGATGAGGTCTCCGGTGGCCAGCCGTCGCCCGTCGAGAGTTGGTAAGTTCAAAAGCGCGGTGTAGAGCAGCGTGGGAACGGGCACCTGTCTCGGCCCGTAAGCTAGTGTTGCCCAAATGCAAGAACAAGACGAGACTTAGCCAGTCTTGGTCTTGGTCTTGCGCCAATACACCTGGTCTTGGTCTTGGTCTTGGTCTTGCGCTCCCAGTCTTGGTCTTGGTCTTGGTCTTGCAGCAAGAGTCTTGCAAGTCTTGCAATTACCTATTAGTCTATTACTATTTATTAAAGTTTACTTTAAATCTTAGAAAAACGTATTAGAATTGGAACATTGTGAGCTTGAATTAACATAGCCATAGTAAAGATCAAGCAGATTAATAAATAACTGAAGATTTGATAAGAAATTCGAAAAATCAACTGACCTATATGTCGTTTTCCATGGAAGTAACTGTTTCTTAATAAACATTTATGATTTATAAGCTTACATTTGCTAAAACATGTAAAAAAACAAATTAATTACAATAACTTGACTGTATTTTAAAGAACAATACTTATCTGTCTAGAAAGAGATTGAACCCTCAACTTATAAGAAATTTAATAAAAGAGTTTTACGATTTATCATTTATTTGAATAAAAAATAAAATACAACACAAATCAACAGCTTTATCATTAGGTTATGATACTTTATATCAATTTTTTTGACCAAGAATTAATACAAAGTAACCATCTGGCTTAACAGAAAGAAATATTTCTGATTCCTTTTTGTGGAAAGATATTAGATGTTTCCTTAAGCCTGAAGTGTTTCTGTTTTTCATTTTTATTTCAATCTTTTTATGTTGGCACAATTTACAGAAGGCAGTTTAGGATGCATGAATTATTTCGAAAAACTCCTCAAATTTGCTTTTGGGTCTTTTAGATCTGTGACTCAAACTCTCGTTACTCGGACTAGAATAATTTGAATCTTCGTCACTCATATTAAATTGTACACGTGATACGTTTTTAGAAAACAACGAGAATTAGTAAAAACAATTATTAAGTTAGACTCGAAGCACAGCTCAATTGGAAATGACTGGAATTAAAATAATTCCTTTATTTATAGTACGTTTCCTTGCTTTCTACCGCGCCGCCTCGCCACGTGCCGGCTCTATGAAAAGGATGCCGCCGCAAATCAAACAATGCCGCGTGCGGCGTACAAACACACACTAAATATTACCTACTTGTACAGACGCGACGCGTGAATAAAATAGAATTAGTGCCAATCACTATTCTTTACATATAAGTGAATGTTTTGGCGTACATCTATACTAATATTATAAAGCTGAAGAGTTCGCTTGTATGTTTGATGACAGAAGTTTTAAAATAAATAAATAAGTCCTGAACGTCACTATACCTCCAAAGTTACTATTCCTCGTGGACGAAGTCGCGGGCACAGCTAGTAAATACTTACTCTCATCATCTCTCTCAGAGATATTCGGGCTGGTAAGTAATACAAAACTCTTATCGCAGGCTTTTTATTTTATTTTATTAGTTTTGTAGAATTTTTTTACACGTTTCAAGTATATTTAAAAGTGGCTACAATATTTATTAAACGGGTGATATTTGAACACTTTTTTGCTATTTTTTCTTGTAAAAACTTAAGAAATATAATGACTAAATGTACAATAATAGTACCTAAGTAATTAGTTTAAAACCATATGAGTAATCAATATTATAATATATACTTACTAGAATGAATTAATATGACATCTACTACCTATCCTTACCATTTTATCCTAATCATAATACTACTTGCGTGATCAGTATAATGTATTCATTTTCATTCTAAGCACTCTGAAACTTATTTATTCTTTGGAACACCTGTAGGTACTCTTAAAAAAATTCGAAATTATTTTGCATGAGTATACCTACGCCCTATGGCGGCAATCAAATAGTGTCACAAATGTTATGATTTCGGCGTGGCGGCAACGATTGTTTTAGATTTCAAAAGAAGCCGCCGGCGCGTGTATCATAACCATGTACTTCCGAAAAGCGGCAAATTTCTTTGAGAAGTAAGTACAAAACCTTTGATGCCGCATTATCAAAGTGCCGATGGTTAAAACATAACTATGCATGCACTCAGTTTGATTTTAATAGATATTTTTTTATTCGCTATGTTTATGGTATTAGTCGTAATGCGCATAGGTCCAGTTTTTCATATTCTTTGATACAGTTTTTTGCGTCTCATAGAATTCCTAAGCGTACCTACCTATACACCGAACTGTTACACCTAACTACTCAGTGAAATAGCGCTAAGTCCTAGCTGCAAGACGCAAGAGTCTTGCAGGCTATGTCTTGTTCTTGCTCAAGTCTTGCACGGTCAGTCTTGGTCTTGGTCTTGCTAAAAATACGCGGTCTTGTTCTTGGTCTTGGTCTTGCAAAAACGCAAGAACAAGACCAAGACTGCAAGACCAAGACTGAATTTGGGCAACACTAGGCCCGTACAGGCGCATGTCTTTGTTTATCAAGTGTTAACCACTGAATAAAACCACAGCAGTGGGAATGCTGAACGGACTGCGAAACGCCTCGACAGGTAGCAGTTCAGTAACGCCTGGAGCCACCTGTCAGTTAATAGCCCGTGGGACCGCGGCAATATCACTATGAAGAATGATCACGCTATAAAGGTGCATACTGACCGGCGGCAGCGTCGCGGGGCAAAATGCACCTAACATGTTACAAAGCGAGAATTCGTGCAGGCAGTTCGGCAAAACAAGCGAGCGAGCAATACTGATTTTAGCACACGACGACGTACCTACCTAACGACATGCTCGCTGCAAATGTTACATTACGCCCCGGAACGTCAGTCAGTACCCACCTTAAGAGCGCTGTTGAAAAAAAAAACAAAACCAGGTAAAAAACTATGAAATTGTCAATATTCTATTATTGTGATTTCTATTGTTTCTGTTTATCCTGTGTTGAAGATTGGTAAGTATCTGATAGATAAAAATAAATATTTTATTTAAACTTGTTTTAACTAAGAAAATGCTTCTCTGTAAGCGATGCTGCTCGAAAGAGCACCGACATACAGTTACCCGTGTGAAAAGCAACCCACTTACTGAGATCCACCAGTACTTATGGCCGCCATTTTGGATTTCAATTTCCTGATTTTCGGCACCGGCGCACTCGAAACCTAACATAACGAAAAAGGAGACATTTACTTCGGAAAGACTAATCGGTCAATTAAAAAAAAAAAAACCGACTGCCTTAGTGAACAATGTTATCGATCCCACATCCAAATGGTAACATCCCTACCACAGGTTTCTAGTTTCTACCTAGCGTCACCCCGCATTGCCAGACGTACGGATTTACGGGTTTATTCCATAGATCTACGGGTTTTGGACCTTGCCTCGGATATTCCGTGTTCTCGGATATATACGTATTTCGATAGAAAATCTATAAATTTACAGGCATATTCAAGCTGTTGTCTTCGTGTGTTTGTTCAAACCTAGATGGTGTTACTGACGCTCGAGCCTAAGGATTTTCTATGAAGATGTTCCTCATAACCGCTCTAATTTTGCTAATAAATGCTAGATGGCGTTACTGAGACATGGAATGACAGTTTTATTTATTTGTAACATTTCTTCACTTATCCCCTCTATTTGTATTGATTTAGTAAAGTTGTTATTTTTGTATGTAAAGATGGTCACCCATGCACAGACCAACCGCGGCAAGCGTAGCTTAACCTTACCTTAATTGGTATCGCTATATAAAGACTTATATTTGTATTTGTAGAACAAAGGTAAAGAAAGTTAACGTGTAATCATTTATTTCAAATAGGCACACGAAAGACACTTTTAAACGTCAACATTTTCAAAGAATTGATTCTAGTTGCAAAAAAACTAAAAGGTACATCAGCAGGCTTAGCAGGAGCAAGAATAGACTATTAACTAAATGATGTACAATAGGAGAAGATAGCTATGTTTTTCTATTAATTATCACAGTTATGCGTTCTAAACTAATCATGATTTTGTAGATAATCGTATAAACTTTGTGGCCGTCGAGTAGAAAGTTTGTTGTCAGTGTGATTTTGACAGTATGGGAAGAAATATTCTTCCGAAATAGGTAATGTTAATTTATTAGGGCCTAGACAAAGATCATTAGATACGAAAGACAAAATGACAGATTGTAGAAGGATATCTACGGTGCGAAGTCATAAATGGAGAAACGAAATGTCACTTTGTATTGAAAAACCACTGTCTATTCTTCGTAGAAATAGAAAGTGTCATGCTAAGTCTGCTGTAGTTATAAGTATAGTACAATACTAATAAAAATGAACGTTATGAAGTGTTGTCGTCCACGGCGTACAAATATTCCATTTATAATTTCTAATTAGTAAGAAGTGCCGGAAGACGTAGCGTTGGAAGGGCTCCCACAAGGTGGACCGATGCCTTTGTGAAGGCCGCAGGAATCCGCTGGATGCGGGAAGCACAGAACCGGTCCATGTGGTGCAGCCTTCAGCTGAAATGATGATGACGAATGAATTAGTAATGCTACTCGCAAAATACACAATATTTTCTTGCATTTGGATGGAGGTATTCTTAGGTGGTAAACTTATAATTAGATCATATGGACCCTGACGGGCACAGCAAGATAAGTAAGTTAGAGAGGAAGCAATTTGTTAAATATTAAACATTTAGCAAAACTACTATATTATAAAATTCATGTAGGTATTTACTGGTTTTTAATTCGCAATCTAAAATACAATCAATATAATTATATAAAATAAAATATATCTAGATGTAGGTAATAATAATTAATAGGTCAAATTAAATTTATAGCCCTCAGCTCGTTGAAATGCAGAGGGAGGGTGGATCAAAGATGTAATCCCCAGGGACTACCGGTATTTTTAGGAACCGCTACCAGACGTAGTACCTACCTGTCCTATCGGTATTTCGAATTAGTATCGGTACTGTACCGGTACCAAACAAATATTTATTTAAAAGAGGAACCTCGTACTGTTTGCAACCAAATATTTCTATAAGTTAGGGTGAGAAAACAGATAAATAGTAGACACCTGAGTAAAAAGGATATTGATTTTTTTTTTGTCGGGTATCTCGCAGTTGACCTTGAGAGGCCGTGACTGCTTAACCGAGCTTTCCTGGGGCTGCTATTAAGAGTTAACTTAACGCCTCCAGCCAGGGCTTAAAAACTATAAACTGACATACTAAGCGACTGCACGCTGAGGGCACCCCCTGTGGGGTACGGACCTCGGCTCAGGGCGTCACTGTTAGGGGGACAGCAAGTGGGGACAGGCTGGATCAAAACATTGGCATTATTATTATTAGTCGGGGAATTTAAAGCTACTGGCTCAGCTGCGGCGCGGGCTGGCGCTTCAACGAGCAAGGGTCGGTCGGGGTAAAGAGGATAGTTGCTAACTTTCTTTTTTCTAACTTCAAGGTTGCCAACAGTACGAGGTTCCTCGTATGTGTACAGGGTACCTACACAGTTACGCACATCTACAGAGTGTTTTTTTATACAGGGTAGCAGAGACATCTCCGCAAAACTTGTTACCATTGATTGGTAACCTGTTTCTTTATTTATTTTGCGTCGATGGTCCTAGGTTATTATTTGTGGCCTCGAGTTGTAACTCGGGTCGTAACAACTATGTGAACATAATCCAGCACTACATAATTATGTATTCCATATGTAAGCTATCACGCCCTTTATACCAGGAGGCTTTTATTTTGGTAGTACGCTTTGTTTACATTTTAATTTTTTGTGCTTGAGTTAAGTTTTAATTTTATCTGTTGGTATATTGGCATGGCTAGCTGCTAAATGACAAATTATTTAAGTTATGTGTCTCGTAATGTTAATTAGTTTGCCTACCTATTTCTAGAATCAAGTCTATCTAACTTACTGTTAAGTTAGATAGACTCCCCAGCAGCACAGCTGTCTGTACAGCTGTGCTGCTGGGGAGTTTGTTGCGCCACTTCTTCTTCCCAGCTAAAGCACTAGGAAGTGTTGAAGGGCGGGCGTTGTGGGGGACTGTCGTATGTAATTTTGATATTCGAAAACTGCTGATCCTCAGCTTAATTTGAATAAATTACTTTTGATTTTGGTACAATATTCTAAAGCAAGTGTTGTAAGTTTTCACGGTTTATTAATTAAAATGATCTCTTGCCGGTGCTAGTCGCCTGGCTTTGTTATTTGGTCATAACTAAACTTTTTAAGCTCGACACGACGAAGAAGAACCGCTTATTGGTTTTTTTTATGGCGTAAACTTTCATCGATTGTTTTGTAATAACGAGAAGATTTACAGTCGATATGAGGTGAAATATGTTTTACATAGGGTTTTGTAACAAATTAATGTTCATAAGATTCTCGATATTGTTGTAGTCCTTCGATCAACATTGTTAATATTGTTGATCGAAGTTTTAGTCATACATTTGCCCGATACTAGATTTAGTTAGGTTCTTTATGAAGTAAGCTTTTATTGATAATGATGTTTTTCAGTTCTGAGAAGATTTACAGTCAATTTTAGATGATATTTTTAATTATTTCGATTTTTGCAATAGATTTTCTTACGGTTTTAGTGACTGCTGTAGTTATTGTATTTTGGCACTAGAATTTTTAGGTTTATTGTATTTCTTTTGTTGCATGATTTTTCCTTTTTGAGCATATTTACGGTCGATATGAGACGACATATTGAATTATTTTACGATAGTTAACTTTAAATTAACTTTTATTTTTGTTGTTTCTCTTTATGCTTTAGCAGTGCTTTGACAATTCTTGACAATGACATTCGAATCAATATGCACGTTATACCTACATACTTATGCACGTTTTGCGTTAAATGAATTGGAATTTTGACTTATAGTGAAAAATACAGGGTCGCGTGCATGCGCATGTAGTTCTCTGTAGTAGTTAGTATAGTAGCCCTGCTTATTTTTTTTTATAAATTTGATTTATCTTAGTTCATTACTTTAGCATTAAAACTTTTGTAGTTATTACCGGTTGAAATCTTACATTTTTTTTTGGTTAGAAATATTGAAGTTATTACCAGTATATCGAGCGAAAGTCAAAATATCTTGTTATATGGCCGGAGACTGTCCGCTACCAGCGTCAACTGCGGGGGGAGCACCCCGCCAACCATATGAGGTGCCCCGTAATGCGCAAGGAGGTACGCAACAAGCGAGCCATCACCGGCGTCGTCGCGCGCCGGCCCAACACAGCCGCTAAGAGGCCGCTACTGCCGACACCGACCGGCAAAGCCCAGTCGTCCACACTGATGGCAGCCGCAAACGACGCGCCAGCGCGCGGGACGGCCACCACCTCCTCCGGACGGAGGAAGAACAGGCGTGGCGGCAGGAAAAACAGAAACAAAACCGGCCACCAGATCCCTAATAAAATATTACATCCCGCTAGTTTCCAAACGCATTAATATGTACCCTTTTTACCACTTATTTTATTGTTTTTAATCTGTGAGTTGATTTTCATCATTGTTTTTTTTTTTAATTACTGATGTTTATGTTACGCCCTATTCCTTCACAGTTAGGTACTAAAATAACTAATAATGTATACACACCATGTGGTGGGACCCTGGTGTGATATTCCTAGTGCAGACACCAGTCTCTCACAAACTAGTACCTATCACTTAGTTTTTAAGGTTTTATACCCTTATTTGTGAAAACGAAAACGAAACCACGTCAATACCTTAAATCACAAACAACATCTGCTAATATCGTATTAATAATATCGACAAATTGTCTTCAAACATACACATTATGACTTTTCGACTCCTTACCATTACCTACATAATTCTCCACAAGACACGATATTGACATAGTTTAAACATAAGTAGGTACTAAGATTCCGCAGAGAATCATTATAACCATACAGGTCCCCAATTCTGTATGGTTATAATGATTCCGCGCGGAATCTTACCACGTTCAAATGTCGTCAATATCATGTCTTGTACAAACCAATGTAAAGAATCGAAATGTTATATTCAAACGTTTCAATTTGACGATATTATTATCTCTCCGCATGTCAAGTGCACATCATGTGTTCTGATAACAATAGAATTTCTATTGTATCTACTAATTAGACGCGAAGCGGATTAATACAATACCTATTAGAAGATTTCGTGTCTAATAGACGTGGTTACGAGTAAGGAATCGTTAAGTGGTCATAATGAATTCAGGCCCTGAATTGGGACCCTGCAGGTTTAGCACAAGTACCGTTTTGTCGACGCAAGAATAGACAAAAATGACGTTCCATGTAGACAATACAACGGCAGCAAAATAGAAAGAGTCAAATGCAACTACTTTTTACGAAATCCACTAATTAAGTCACAATGTTTTTTTCTATTTGATTCTCAATCCTACTAATATTATAAATGTGAAGATGTTTGGATGTTTCAAAAAATCAAAAAATCAAAAGTCATTTATTCAAACTAGGCTGAGAGTCAGCTCTTTTTGAACGTCAAAATAAAATTACATAAGACAGTCCCCCCAAAAACGCCCGCCCTTCACCACTTCCTAGTGCTTTAGCTGGGAAGAAGAAGTAGCGGAACAAACTCCCCAGCAGCACAGCTGTCTGTTAAGTTAGAAGAACTTGATTCTACACAATAATAGGTAATAAAAATTACGAAACACAAAAAAAAAAACATAAAATTTGCCATATGTCAGCTAGCACACGCCAATATACCATCAAAAATTGAAAACTAAAAATAATAGAAAATTAAAATAAAACGTAAACAGAACTTCCAATCTAAATAAAAGCCTCTAGGCATAAAGGGCATGCCCGCTTACATATGCAATTCTGCATTATGCAAATATAGCTATAAGTAACTTAAAGTAACAAAAGTTAAACTAGGACCTCTGGACTAAAATTAATAAAAAACTTAATACAATTAACAATAACAAAACCATGGTCAGCAAGACGACCAGTCACCACGAGCAGCACCCGTTCACGAGCATAACGCAAAGATCAGCCATTACCCCCCTCGCCATATTTGAGGGAAGGAGGCAACCCGACCCCCGACGCTACCGCAAGCAGTGACATCAAGGGAGCATGACGAACTTGCTGCCGGTTGCACTGGCAAGAATAATCATGAATTGTCGAGGTCGCTAGCTAACTACATATTGCAATACTACTCATTAAAAAAAAAACATTGTAATGAGTAGATTAAGTCAACAAATAAATGAAAAACTGAATTATACAGTCAGTTTGTTACTCAATAACGCAAAAACGACTGAACGGATTTGAATGAAATTTGGCACACAGCTAAATTAATAAGATAGTTTTCATTCCGGTAGTACATTCTAGTGGGATAATTTTCAACCTCCACGCGGGCGAAACCGCAAGCAACAGCTAGTTTTGACTAATATTAAGTCACGTATACCTACATAATACAAACAAAAACAATTTACTCACATCAAACGTGTCGTTTATATAAAAAAAGCATATTGTAAGATAAAAGACTAGGTTGAAGACAGGGAAGTTTGGCATTATTTCCTTCTGCATGTGTGGCTTCCCTGGTACCTCATTAACAGCATAACTATGTGAAAGTCTATTACATACATAACATACATAATCGGCCTATAATGTTCCCACTGCTGAGACACAGGCCTCTTCTCTGTGAGAGGGAGCGGGCCGTAATCCACCACGCGGGCCCTGGGCGGGTTGGTCTAAAGTCTATTAACTGCTCCCAAATCACAATGTTAATTTTTATTCTTATTATTTTTAACTATGTCTGACATAGGTATTCTCGTCATTACCTATCTAATACCTTTAAACGAGCATTTCTTGTATATATATAATCTGAATCTCGGAAACGGCTCCAACGATTTTCATAAAATTTAGTATGCAGGGCGTTTCGGGGGCGATAAATGGATCTAGCTAGGTTTCATTTATAGAAAACTAAACAAAAAATACCGAGCAAAGCTCGGTCATCCAGATATTTTGACATTAAAACATCAATTCTATTATCAATTTTTTATTAGTGATTGTTATGGAAATCATATCACTTGGTTTAAATAGGTTCATTTTATTTATGTAGATTCTTTAACATATTGTGAATGAGAGAATGTTGTAAGTCTTGCAGACTGTAGATTTGTAGACGATCTTCTATTCTTTATTTTCATTCCTCTACCTAAGTACCTGGTACTTATTAATAGGCCTACACTGTCCTCCAATACCTCAAACTCAAAGCATTTATTTCAATTAAACCATTTAAAGGCACTTTTGAATTGTCAAAAAGTCGACCAGTTGGAAAGTTGAAGCTAGATGCCCATTCCAAAAAGTAGATCTCTATGGAGAAGAACGGGCAAGAAACTCCACGGACGCTTTTTTAAATCAAGTTGCATACTACAAAATCTTGGAACATTTTTCTTGTTGTTTCTATATGTGAGAAGGAGAACAATGTAAAAAAAATAATCAACAATTCTAAATATAAGATTAAAAATAAGCCCTGGAAGTTAGGAAATGACCAGTCTTTACCGGATGCGCGCGTTCACGAACTTGACGCGTGGATCAGCACCATCCAGCTCAACCATTTTGTAGGGAACCGAATGATCCAACACACGCGCCACCACCAGTGAGACATTTAAGTGAGCATGACATACCTACTCTCAACTGCCATGCTTTTTCAAGTAACGTTATAACGTACCTACATAAAAACAACACAATAAATGGATACATGGTACTCACATTTACAAAATTTAAACAAAATGCTTCTAAATTATACAAAACTACAGTTTGCAATGTATTTGAGATATTAATAAAATTTAATTTCCTAAAAGAAAGAAAAACATTTAATATTATATGGAAGTATTCAATAAATAACACTTCGTTCATTAAAAATAAAAACATATTCTTATGTCACAAAAATTATAATAATAGGAACAAAAATGTTTGTAATGTCAGAAAAAATAAAAAAGGGGAGCATCTCTTCCAAATGAGAAGGTCACGAAAAGAGACTTTATCAGCATGTGAACGTCGAGGCAATCCAGCTTCTCGACCACACAAACATACCTAATTAGAAGACTAAAAAGAACAAAACCGTTCGAGTTAGTGTTTAGTGTTAGTGAATAGTGTAAACAAAAGTGCCAAACAAACACAAGATCGAAGTGTATTCGCCTTATAGAAAACAATAAGAAAAGTGCTATTGGACACATTCTTAGTAAAGACAAATTAATAGTTTAGGTTATAATTAAATTACTTATTAGTCTATTTATAGGGCTGGATTGTAATAAGACATCCTATTGATGATCCCTAGGACAAGGAAAAAATAAAACCCCTTTCAAATTTTAAAATTTTAACTAGTAAGCCCAGGTGGCTGTGGAGCAGGACCAGCATTAAGCCAAGCATTTTTTTTTATCTATGATATAATCATCTAACTTATAATATGCTTGTCTACATAGTGTGCGTTTAATGCATGATTTAAATTTATTTTCATTTAGTTCAAGAATACTACCTATTATCATTGTAATTTGAAATCATTATAAAAGTCAATTATTTTTAAAAGAGTATTCATGGAGTTTCTTGCTGGCTTTTCTCCATAAGAAGCGACAAATTGGACCGTGCACCTAGCTTCTGATGTTTCAAAGTTCCCATGCAGGTTTATGTGAAATAAAATATTTTGATTTTGATTTTGAACGGCTTAGCGTACTTTCCGAGGCACGGACGTCTTGGAATGTAAAAGTGGTCACTCATCCACGGACCAACCCCGGAAACCGTAGCTTAACCTAGTGGATTGGCACACAGTCCATACAATGTTTCTTTGAACTGCCCTACTCTTATAGCCTACGACATTCATACTCAAACTGTCCTCACAAAACATTACAGTTATCGGTGCCACATTCAGACTTCATCTTAAATACTCATTTCTTATTCTATCCATGCGCTCTTAACATTCTCATCTCATCTGCATGCAATTGCCTTACATTCTTCCCTTTATGAGACCGATTTAGTTATTTTTTTGAATATCGACGTATTTCAATACCGTATGTTCAGCCTTTCAATCGGTTTTGTAGAAGAATTTGAAAGCTTCTGAGAATTTCTTTGAAGATATGAATCTTCTGATAAATTAATTTTAACACTATACTGTTAAGGACAATTTTGATCTGCATTAAATACACAACATCCCTAACTTTTTCTATTTAGTTGGATAAGGTATTGAATACTTCTTTAGTAAATAACCCATTATTATTTAGTAACTTGTAAAATATGAAAGTGGTTACCATGGGTTATCCTTAGGAGATAGATGTATTCCATTTTGGACTTTCCTGTAGATCTTTTTAAGTTATACAATTCCGTAATACATTATTTTGATCTATCTCCTAAGGTTTAGTCAGCGTTGGCAATGTTTGCACACAAAAATGTTTTTTACGACATCATAACAAATCATTAAAATTCTTGGCACTTCTCTACTATAATATGCATTTACTTAGAATAGAAACCTTCCAGAAGAAATTCTCTAAATGAGTGAAAACTGTATCTTGCGTGGTTTAGGAAAAGTAAGCGGAGAAACAGACAGACGAAAACAGAGACTTTATACTATTTAGAGAAGAGATATGCCTATTAAAGAAATGGTTTATTACTTTGCTGGTGTACCATGGGATGAGATTAGCTACGCACTTTGGATGACTACGTTCATGTATGTAACTCCCATGAAGATAACACTTACAAGGCAAGCCAGGCCTGTGTTCTAGAGCAAGTTCCTCAGTGGGTCGGCATCAACCAGTTCGGCATCTGCAGCAACTCGGTGATGCCTCGATCCTGTGAGGTCTGCAAGCCCATCAAGCAAGCTCCCATACTCAAGAGCTTAATCGGACCTGTGCAGTCTGAATATTGTGAAATATAAGTGGTTAAACATAAAGAAAACATTAAGGGTGAATTTAAACTTAACTGTTACTGTTAACCTGTATAATCCCACTGCTGGGCAAAGGGTTCTCCCATAACTTCCAGCTCTTTCACTGGTTGTGTGTTTTCTCCAGCTCGTCCCACCATTTTCTACTGGGTCTGCCGCGACGCCTACTAGCTATGTCAGTTAGGGTGTCCCAAGACATAAGGGAAATTTTTTTTTTCGCGAAATCAAATACGCATACCCTCTATTTTTATTCGGATTGACCTCATTGACTCAAATAATAAATATTATTGCGATTAGACAACGATAACCCGTGCCGACTTGATGCCAAACTTTTGACATGAAAAAATGTACTGACTAACTGTAGGAGTAATTAAGAACTAAATTTTTATTACTTAATAAATACTCCAATACACCCAAATAGTATATTATTTATTCATTTACATTAAAAAATATTATTATTGTTCAAATTTTCTTTTTAACGTTTGTTTTTTTTTTAGAGTCAGGATAAATTTTCCGGTGTTCTTGTACGCAACGTAATAAAAATAGTTTTTGTTCCTCCTCAACAGTGATTAATCCATGAAAGTCTTACATTAACTTAACCGCTCTTTCGGCTACATCGTTTACTACCCTCAACGCTGAAACTTTTTTTCTGGCTTCTTGAAACGAAGCATTATTTGACCAGAAAGTAAGACATTCATGTAGAAAACTGTCTTCAATTTTAAGACCAATTCATACACATGATGTCGACAAGCGAAAATAAGCATTTCTCTGTTCAAGAAGCACACAAGCACCATTTATACGGCCTGTATTTGAAGCAGTAGTATGACAAAAAAAAGTTTGCACTTTATCTTCTAAATTCCAGTCTACAATCGCGTTCCAAACTGCCTGTGCTTGTTCACTTCCTGTAGAACTTCGTAGTCTTGGTACAGCAATAAGTTGTTCTTTGTTTTCATAAGAAATAACTATAGGAAGACGTTCTTCTTTTGATTTCCGAGCATTTAAAGCAGGCAAAAGCTTGCCGCCCAAATGAATAGTCACAACTTCCGGTACCTTATTTTTTTGCAAATCAATTTTAATGGCTTCAGCGCGTTCTTTCCGTTTTTCTGTGCGAATTCATTGGATGGAAGACTTGCTTATCGGAAATTCATCAATATATATCCAAGTGCTTCAATAGTTGCTTCAAGAATAAACACAGAATCTCTCATACTCAATTGACACCTATCTAGCGCTGCTACTAATTTTGGAGTAATAAAATCTCTCCGCAGAGGTGTTTTGCCGCGTTGCGTGTTCTCGACAAGCTTCGGTATGTCCTCTTGTAAATCTAAGTTTTCAATAGATTCAGATGATGAGTCGTCTTGTAACGGTACATAAGATGATGTCGAAGGAGTCGGCTCAGACAAATATTTAGCACGTAGTTTTTCTTCTTCGATAGTTCTGAGGCGGGCTCTTTCCTATCTATCAGTCAATTTTTTATCCACTCCTGCTAAGTGACCAGGTCGGCCTGGTTCTCTTTGACGTTGTAAAAAGATCCTATCTTCATTTATTTTTATTATTTGAAGCGCATCGGCGTGTGCAATGTCAAACAAATTATCTAAACTGTTGATAAAGTCTTGACGGCGCTGCTTAAATACGTCTTGTGTCTTTTGTACATTTTTTTGCAAGTCCCTCCAAACTTGATATAAGCTTACAAGTTTTTTAACACAATTAGGCAAATATTTAGTAGGACTACGCGCCTTTTCCCAATAGATAATACATTCGCGAATAGTGAGATTCGCGCTTTCATTCACAGTTAAATTCACTTCGCTGATATTGTAAAATAAAACTGCTAGAACTTGTCCATTAGACGAAAGTTTTGAACCCGTTATTTGATATTTTACATCACCTATTAAAAATATACCCCTTTTAGAACTGCGTAATTGCACTGACATGTTGACTGATTGAAAACAATGCAAGTTCTATAACTAAATAACGAGTAATCACAAGCACATCGACACGTTAGGTCGCGTCAGCCTTAGAGAGCAAGTACTGACATTGTATTGATGTAAGTCGGCACGGGTTACCGAGGTCCTACCTTCTTAAAATTTTATTTATAATTGTTTTAACATAAAAGTAAAAAATTAAGAGGGTATGCGTTAAAAAAAAACGACTTTTATTTTTCTGGGACACCCTAATGTCAGTGCTCCTATTTTGGCTCACAGCTCATTGGGCATACGGTAGACGTGGCCACCCCAGTCCCACTTCAGCTTAGCAGCTTTTTGAACGAAGTCAGTAATCTGTGTTGTGTAGCCTAACACTTTCATTTTTATCTTTCTCGATTACAGACTTCTGACACAATAGTATTATTGGAGAGGATTATGTTTTACAAGTTAAAAACCACCAGCTTTACCAGGAGTTCTTTGATTAAACAAACAGTCACGTTACATTTTACAATGAGCAGCTTCCTTGTTTTTGAAAACACAACTTTATCTCTATCAAAATTAATATTGTAAATATTTTGATTGCAGATTGACACAAGAATATTACCAATGACAGACAAATTGTCTATCGCCAAATCGTTCAGAAACTATATCGTATGCTAGCAAAAAATGTGTTGTCAAAATCTGTTTTCTTTTTACGTCGAATTTATTATAAATTATTATGTATATTTTAATCATACGTGTTACGGTTGCGAAGCATATCAGCACTCACGGTGATAGTAGTATATATAGTGGTCGCCGTTATCGCAAGATGGCGCAAGTCATGACGTTATCTGTGACGATTAACGAGACATCGTTATCGCGCTCACGCCAATTCGGAACGGGTGTGAGCGCGCTCAAATCGATATTATCGCAACTCGGAGCGTAGTTTTAGATTTATTAGAAATAGTGCTTCTGGCTAGATCCGCCACCTAACCAAATGAGAAGAAGTGGTGAATACAAGTTTTATAAGATGTCTATAGCGTTCCGTCAGCTCACAGCTGTCATAATCATGTGAGCATAGTTTTCTAATTCGGAAAGCGGCCCAATAATGTCAAATTGTCAATGTCAATGATGGATTTGACAGCAAGGAACATACTCACAAACAGAAAAGTAGGCGACTTTACGAAGGAATCGACTTATTTTCTGTAAACTGAATTATGGCCGAATCAGATGATGAGATAGAGTTTCTGGATGAAGATGCTGATGTAGTCCAACAATGTTTGCGAACAGCCCCAGTTCCAGTCGAAGTCCCACATTTAGTACCCCGACTTCCAGTGCAGCCGACGCCACTGTTGGCCAAAAGCTTACCGGCTGAAAGAAAACGTAAAAAGAAAAGGAAAGAGGAAGAGGATTCTGACTACGATCCTAATGATGACATTTCGTCCTCAAGCCCACCAAGTTCAAAGGGCAAAAAGAAAAAACAGACAGTTGTTAAAAAACTTAAAAAGTACCTTAAAGGCATTGTTCCAAGTTCAAAAGCTGGTCCTAGTGGTACAGTTCAGACTAGAAGACCGAGGATTTTACGCGCCAAGCAGGGAGTTTTGAATCACAAACAGTTAAACATAAGGATTCCAAATTATGATGACCCATTGTGTTTGCCAGTAAGAGCTGTACAGGATGATGAGTTTGATCTTAAGAGGCTGAATAACTGGAACAATGTATGTTTGGAGCATTTCAAATATTGTGATACATTGCTGACACCAGAGATCGGGGAAGCTTCTAGTTCTACAAGAACGATGGTGTTCCGGCATGTTACTAATAAAGAGTCAGGAGAGATAGATACAGCCATCTGGAGCAAGACAAGCGTAGAAAACGAGGAAGGAGACAAAAAGTCTGAGATCTTCCAGTGCGTACTCCCCCATTTCCAAGAGAAGTCAAACTTGCCAAACATCCATTTCTCTAAACGGAAATCTAAACCATTCCATGTGACTGAAGAGGTTATATTGAGTAAAGAAGACAGCAAGGAAGGAGAGCTCCTCGTGGCATACAAGCCTAGAGAAGCATCTTCAGCTGTGTATAAGCTTGTTACACAAAGAACATCAGACCCCAATGGTGAGGGTGAAGATAATGATGAATACAAAATGTACGCAAAGGAGTTAACTTACTGCAAGATGTGCGCGCCTTGCTTCCAGACGTGTTGGAGAGGCACCGACGACAGTACCAAGGAAATTGTTTGCCCAATCTGCAGACTATCATTCGTCAATGTGCACAATCTTTTGGTTCACTTCAAGACTCACTCATCAGAAGATATTCAGAAGTATAAGAAAATCATATCTCTTATTTTGGGAGATAAAATGAATTACCATTACAAGTGCCGCATTTGTCAGGACAAGTTCATAAGCATCAAGAAGTTAAGGCTGCACCTCTCTGCACATCGGGGTACCAAGGCATTTAAATGTCAAGTCTGCAACAAAATGGTGAGATAGACAACAGTCTGAAAAATTGGCTATTCAGCCATAATGAATAAATGTAATTTGATACTTTGAAAAAAAAAAAGTAGGGTCATTAGTTCACAAAAGTAGCAGCATAAGTTACAGAATTTGCGGAACTTTTGTGCCACTGTTGTGCAGTTGAAATGGAATTGTGCCCAAAATAGCACTAGAGTTGCTGAAGTGCACAGTGTAGCATCGTAGGGAATAATCGCCTTGGCTCCAAAGCTTTTCGCAGTTTTGTTATACTTGGGATAAAGAAAACAGTTTACCTTGCTAATATTGATTAATCGCACAACTGTACTCTTTCACATTCCAACAACAACTTACTAGCACTACATTTTACAATTTAAAAAGGCTTTTGTGCCCCAGCTAGAAATAAAAACATAATTCAATTAAACCTACCTTCCACCCAGACTGACCGTGCTGCCCTCACCGGGTCGGTTATTTCGCAGTAGTTAGGTATTTAAGCCTAAGAACTTATTTACATTTACAATTAGAATAAGATCATAATGTAATATTATGCTTAAGACTTTTAAAATCAATACATTCAATTGCATGAGTTGCAATAATGAAAATACATTTAAAAGTTTCTGTAATTTGTACTTTCAGTGACACCCACAGTGGATATTGTAATTAGGTATTTTAAAACAATATGTTTCTTTTAAATAAAAATCAATCATGCTACGACACTTGGCCATCCGCCGGCGTGCTATCTCTGAAGCACACTGGGCCAACACATCAAATAGACAACAAAAATAATCTAATAAATCAAAAAACCCAACTGCCTAAAAAGTGAACTTTCTAAAAAGGATGGAAATAAGAAACTTTTTTAATTAAAAAGATGACTATTAGACTGAATACTATAAACAAGCTCATGCAGTCAGAGACATCTTCTTAAATTTAACAATAAAGACCTTTATTGCCTCCGACTGCATGAGATTGCATATAGTATTCAGTCTAATAATCATCCAAGTTTTTTGTTTCCATCTTTTTAAATTAATGTTCACTTTGTAGGCAGTTGGGCTTTTTTATTTAGTAAACATTTTATTTATTTCACACTTTCTAGTTAATTTAATTATATTTGACTTTAATGAGACCTATTTATGAAACCCTTTGATACCCAACTCAAAAGGTTTTGAGAATAAAAAAATTGAAGACAATATGGCGCCGAAAAACGGCCACTTTTTTAATTTTGATATACCCAGTGTCACTCACACAATTAAGACGAATCTAACGGCACGGGGCACCTCAAGCTGAAATCGATCAAGCCGTTTAGGCTACAGAGCTTGCCAGAGAAATATACATACATACATACACTCGAAAAACATGACCCTCCTTCTGGCACAGTCGGGTAAAAATAAGATTTTTTTTTTGTGAAAAACCACTTTCTTTCTGACTGAAAGTTTTTTTAAATTTGTGAATGCTTATCAATATGTTTCAAAAAGTTAAGGACATTCTTTTAAGACCCTTTTCTTCAAATCAAATCAAATATTTTTCATTTTAATCAAATATATTTTTTGCATGAATTTGGGTAGGTACAGACGCCAGCACATCAAATGTAAAATTTTCCCAGTTGAACATCAACCTTAGGTTTATGATATAAAGTTGAAAATCTCTCAAAGCAATTTGCCAAATTGGGATAGCTTGATGTGCTGGCGTAATCACGCCTTTGTCCCCGGGGCGTGGGCAGAAACAACTTGTTACATTTTCGTCACTTACCATGTGGGCATATGGACACATCCGGTCGTACACGCACGCTAGTTGCGCGAAATTACTATTATTAATCCTTAATATTAGAATATTTATTGGCATTCAAAAATTATCTTTATGTAAATAATTCTTCAGTAGGTATATACCATGCGTATTTTTTTCGTCTCAAAAAGCTTCATAAGCAATTAATTGTGTTGGGAGCCTCCTTTTAGGCAAACAATGCCTGTGTTAGCAATGTATGTCACTGAAGTTCTAAACGGCTGAACCCTTTTTTTATGTTTTTTTTGTGTCTTTATGTAGGTCCCTGGATGGTTTAGATTTACAATTGGACCCGGTAGGCGGCGCTGTTCGGGCAGCACAGCGCCTGTCAGGTACGCTCTGCTTGAGGTATATTGTGTTCTCTGGTTCTGCTAGTCATTTATTATCCTACTTCAGTCTTCAAAAAAATAATTAGGGACATTTGTCTTTTAAATAATCATTAACCTTATAGATTCTAGGGCCATTACAGAATGCGCTCTTGTTGAACATAGTCTATGGCGTATTGCTGGAAGGGTACTGGCAAGCCTGATTTCAAATCAGCCTGCATACAATTCTACTACTTGCTACTTATGCAATTGTTTCTGCTACCTTAAATGTATACGTGGTTATCTAGCAAAATCTGTGGTCCCTCCATTTTGAAAATATCAGGTGTCCCAAACATTTTGTCCATGACAAGTAAAAATAATGTATGGAACCGCTGACTTACTCGCGATTTTTTTTATTAACGTAGTTATTTAAAAACTTAGTGAGATATCGTGATCAGTATTATTGTATTTAAGAACCTATACCTAATCAAATGATATGTATGGAAAAATAAATCATTTGATGAAATTTGAAGTTTTATTCATAACTCATTTAGGTATTTACACAGTTAATTATCGCAAACGTTTTAGGCATTAAAAGGTATGAAGGCTCTTTGTTGAGATTTAAAACAACATCATCTGACAAAGCGCGTGGAAAAATTATACATGTGTAGTTATTGGTAACTAAAGTATTTTATACAAAACTGGCTTTTGCCAGCGTCTTCGCCCGCGTCGAGGTCCTTGTATAAATACATGTAAACCTTCCTCTCGAATCACTCTGTCTATTGATGAAAACCGCAAATTCGTTTCGTAATTTAAAAGATCTAATACCTAAGCGTACAAACAAGAAAACCGACTTTGTTATAGACTATGTAAGGATGTTAGAAGTTCAATTGCCTCGTTGGTGTATTGTCCGTAGCGCTCTGCAGAGCACAATTCCCATGTCGGCAATCAGTAGCAGCTCGGAGTCGGGATTCGTGTCTGGTTGATCGCAACAGGCTCGCCACATATTACATTGGACTTATATAAGTTTTGACATTAATTTCTATTGCCATTTATTATTAATTATTTTGCATTATGAAATGTGTGAGTCTTTGTAATATTTATAGCTAATCCAGTCTTTATAATTCAGACTTATTGTATTTTATTTAATCTTTGAGACTTGGCTTTTTTTTTTGGGTGGGAAATCATCAAATGACTTCTCCCGCTCTGGGTGGAGCGGGAGGGCGTGTCAGACTTTTACTGACTAAAACCCACCCGTGTTCCCTCAGTTGCCTGTATGGGTGTGATACTTACTTACAAATATTTTGTGTACTTATGTGAGTCTAAATGTTTGTAAACGCACTCACAATACAGAAGAAATTCCTAGTGTGGGGCAAAGTTTAAAAAAAAAAAACTTGAGAGGTGTCAAGGGACACCAGGATGGAACGAAGTTAAAAAAAAAGAAAAAAAAATCAAAATAATAAATAATATTAAAGACGAAATGAAAATATCTGGCTTGCTTTCTATAAGAGAGAGAGAGAGACAGACAGACAGAAAAACATGCGCACGCCGCACGGCTTTCAATAGCTTACTATAGCAAAAAGTGTCGTTACAACTTTTCGTATGATTTTTTTCCGTCTAGCCCCCTTTCACAACGCGCGATAAGGAACTTCGCTCCAAAACTAAATATTTGAAATTTCTTTGATCGATTTCAACTTTATACCATAAACATAAGATTCATGTTTAATTGGGAAAATTTGACAGTTAGGGGTAGCTTGATGTTCTGTCGGCTGTACTATTGGTAGGTACTGTAGGTAGGTATACCTTTGCTTTACTTACCCCTCGGGAACTACAGGTGTTATGTTTATGTTTTATTAGCCATTAATCCCACTGCTGGGCGAAGGACTACCACCTCTGTCTGTTCAGAGCTGTCAAGCACCAATCCTTATTAAAGGAGTCCAGCTCATTATACCACGTACCTATTATTTTATAAAGAATAACTAGTAGTTCGATACTTGTTTTGTGATTGTTTTTTGTTTGTGTAGCAATCTCCCTTTTTGTGTAAGTCGTTACCACAGCGTTTTTCCAGGACTGAGGCGTCTAACCGACATAGGTAAGGTAGGTAGTTTGTAGAAAGTTCCACTAGCACTTTCAACGTAGAATCTCCTTCAGTATTTTGCAATCGCAAAGGGTGGGTTATCAATGTATGTGTATGGTCAAGTGGCTAATAGTGAGCCAGCAGTACACACGGCTACACATCAAGCTATACATATCCAGTTTACGCTGATCTCGCACTGTAAGGAAATCCTATACAATGCGAGATCAGCTTATACTGGAAATGTATAGCTTGATGTGTAGCCGTGTGTACACAGTTAAGCAGTATTAGTAGGTATATTCTTAAATAGTTGTAACCGGTTAATTCAACGAACACGTAGAGACGTGTCGCGTAACGTCTCCCTCACTCCCCAGTTGACGGCTAGCGTCCAGGGGGCCGATTCTACTAATTTGCAACGTTACACGTTAAACTGTGTTTCCACAACAGTTCGATTTCGATCGCCGTTCGATAGTTACATAAAAAGTCATTCTACTATTTTATAAGCAAAATGGAAACTAAACTTAAAACGAATTGCAACTGAACTGTAGCGGGAACACAGCGGGTAACCCGCGTTACCAACATGCCAAAATAATATGTTTTATTAATACCAAAAAGAAAAAAGTTGAATCTAAAAATGTTACTAAACACGAATATGTGGCACTAAAAGTATTTTCTATAATTAAAAGACATAATGATCATAATTTTATCATTAACTTTGTCCTATAGTAAACGTCCCGCTCATGTTCGATTTTGTTAGTAGAATAGGTTTTGACATTGTTTCAATCGATCGTTGGCGTAACTAAAACGTAACCGCAGCTGTGTCGCAGCTGGACCGTTGTTCATTTTAGTAGAATGCGAAAACGCTTAAAAGTGGTGATTCGGTTGCGGTTCTATTGCGTTTTTTTAACAAATTTGTTAGTAGAATCGGCCCCCTGTACACCTGTAGTAGCAGACGTGTGGTGGCGTTTGACGTTTTGTGTTTTCCCGCACAAAAAGTAAAAAAGGAGGATAAAATTTGGAATTGAATTATAAATAGGTACTTAAGTGTAATTCACACCAAACCTCGACATCTGCAGGCTTAGCACAAGAACCGTAGAGAAGCGTTTTGTCGACGGAATAATAGACAAAAATAACTTTTCTGTGTAGACAGTTGACAGTTTGTACATTCTCAAGCACCCACTGTGTGGCGACTATTGTTCAGCGGTCACTGTGCATTCGGCTGGCGTGACCCACCCAGTCCCCCGGGTGTTTCCACTGCGTAGGTCGCCCTGAGGACACAGTGGAGCATACGGTGGAAGTCTGCCCGGCTTGGGCGGAGCAGCGCCGTGTTTTCCTGGAGGCGATCGGCGGCGGCAATCTCTCGCATCCGGCCCTGGTCCAGGCCATGGTATAGAGCGAGAGTGCATGGGTAGCCGCTAGCCATCACCTCCTTCTGCGAAGCAGTGATGCTCGCGAAAAGGGAGGCGGCGCACGTGCGGATGAGGCATTGTATGCGCCCTCACGGCCCTAGTCGCCGCAGGAGATGCCCTGGGCGTAGGGAATCCAAGGATGATTCCCGACCACCGTAGGGGCGGGCTTGCGGATGGCGAATAATGGGTAGCTCGCTGTCCGGTAAGGACTAAACCCGGGTCGCCGGCGCATTGTGTTCCACGCATGTCTCAGAGGTCAGCACCAACTGGTGGGGTCCGCAAGGGTCGACGCCTGCCAGGGGTGCGGGTTGTTCGAAAGAGATACCGCGGCCCCTGGGACACAGGCAACTGAGGGAACACGGGTGGGTTTTAGTCAGTCAAAGTCTGACACGCCCTCCTGCTCCACCCAGAGCGGGAGAAGTTATGTGATGATTTCTTTATTGTTATCATGTGTAACTATTTGTTATTAACAAATAGTTACTATGATAACAATAAAGTGTGACAGCTAATATTTTAATAAATTTTAATTAATTTGGCATGAATCGTAACGGCAACACGTTTAATGTTATTTTGTTACAAAGTGTACATTAAAAAGGACCTTTTTTAACTTCTGTCTAATGCTATTGTAAATGGAGTATAGGTATTTAGAGTTTTGTCTCCACTTTTATGTTTATGCTTCTTGGTGCAGTACCGCCATTTAGCAAGAAAATGAAGTGGTGGTACTGCACTGACTAGCATTTGGCGCCACATAATATATGAGGGAGGTAATCTAACGGAAACCACCTTTCTAGTTTTAACGTTTATTGGAAGTGGAAGTATACACAAAAGTTCACACATATAAACATTGGGAACTATAACCCTAAATAATGTCTTTCGCGTAACAATAATGGAGGCACGGCGCGCGGCGGCGGCGGCGTAGGCGTAGGCAAGTGGTGACCTGCGCGGGATGTTAACACACGCATCTACGCGGTAAGTGGCGGTAAGCGTGCGGACAGCGGACTACTATATAAAAAAGTACTCTGTGGTGGACTGGTGCGCACTGTACCGACTCGGCGTGCCTGACCGTCTCGTGCTCATCTTACGAGATTTTTTGTCGAACCGCACCTTTCGCTATCGCATCGAAGGGGCGGTCTCGTCCCCCCACCCCATTCGCGCCGGCGCGGCGTCCCTCAGGGCGCGGTGTTGTCTCCGCTCATATTTACGCTATTCACTAGCGAAATCCCAAAAAGTAGAAAGGCACAGTTGGCACTGTTCGCAGACGACATCGCCATCTACTACACTGGGAAAAATCAGGACGCGATAGCCGCCACTTTCCAGACCACCGTCAACGTCCTTGGCGCGTGGTTTCGAAAGTGGAGGATCGACATAAATCCGGACAAAAGCCAAGCGGTTCTCTTTACGAAACCGCGACGCATCAGACCTGAACCCCCCGTCCTATCTCTTTGTTCGGCAAGCCTATCCCTTGGGAGAAGCGAGCCAAATACCTTGGTGTGACCAAGGATCAGCATCTCTCCTTCGCAGAGCACATAAAGAAGGCGCGCTCACGCGCCACCTTCGCTCTCGGCAGGTTACACTCTGTTCTGAACGCACGTAGCAAATTGTCACTCAAGTGCAAGTTGCGGATCTACACGGCGTGCATAAGGCCCATCATGACGTATGCGGGTGCAGTCTTTGCACACGCGAATCCCCGGTTCATCCATAGGATGCAGACCCTACAGAACCGATTCCTCCGGCAAGCCACAGGCGCCCCTTGGTTCGTTCGGAACGAGATCCTCCATCTCCATCGAAAATCCCCACGGTCAGTCAGTTCTTGAAACGCAACTCGAAGCGTTTCTTCGATAAAGCCGAAATTCACCGCAATCCCTTGATTGTGAAGGCCGCCACTTATGTCTCCAGTAGGATTAGCTCTGTCCGACGGCCGAGACATGTCCTCTCCGACCCAGACGACTCCATTACTATCCTTCAGGAAAGCAATAGGGCCACCAGTACAGTTCGCACACACCGCACAAAATCGTCATTCCGACCTCGCCGCCGAGGTCCTCGCGCCCCGCAAAGACCCCGAGTAACGGCGTCTAACGTCGAGACCCCCGACCGATCCTTGCTCGTTGAAGCGCCGCAGCTGAGCCAGTAGCTTTAAATTCCCCGATCAATAATAATAATGCCAATATTTTGATCCAGCCTGTCCCCAATAACAGCTGTCCCCCTATCAGTGACGCCCTCAGCCGAGGCCCGTACCCCACAGGGGTTGCCCTCAGCTTGCAGTCGCTTAGTTTGTAATTTATTTTAGTTTGTAAGCCCTGGCTGGAGGCGTTAAGCAGTCACGGCCTCTCAAGGCCAACTGCGAGATGCCCGACAAAAAAAAAACTGGTGCGCATGCGCAGTTCAATGCGCGTTTGACGCAACGGTCCGGCGAGGTAAAGAGACAGCATTTAGTCCTTGTGTCGTGGCAGCAAGCAATCGCGGGTCACTCGCATCGGACGCGATTTGATTGGATTGCTACAATTGTAATTTTATGATTACACAGTATCTGTAATGCAGAATCTTCTTCTTCTTAGCGTGTCAAAAGCTATCTAAATACATTTAGCCCAGAATTTGGCTACAAGCTAATCCAGAATGATGTATTTTATTAATAATCTACACAGTAGTTATTCATGCAATCAATCATAATAAATAAATCTTTTTTAATTTTTCGCTACTCAGTAATTTAGCCCTACTTTTTTTAAATTCTTTTTTAAAACTCGATTTAGCCCAAAGCAGATGGCAACACAGACATGCGAACAATATTGATCGAGCAGAGCTTTGATTCTAAAAGTTCAAATAAGTTTTGTTTTCATTGACTCATTGATAAAGATCAAATTGCATTCTGTCGAATACGTCTTAATTTACCGCCTTCTGTAATGGAGGACCCCGACCGGAATTTACGTGTCGGCGAACCTCATGAAGTTGAAGAGGTATTGTAATTTAGCACCAAATCGTCCTTTATTCTCGTCTCGAAAACATCATTTTATCACATAAATTGAAGAAATATCCAAAGTTTTTATTTTATTTTGTCTTTGTAGCTAATTACGGAAAACATAAGGCTGAAACTTATTATTTTAGAACGTGGAATTTGCTTGGAACTCCTTCAAAGGGTAAGTGTCTAAAAGGAATTTTTTACATTTAACATTTTTAATGTTGGTCTGTGTTGTGTAAAGTATTGAACAATCTACTTCACCCAAGTTATTAATATCTCAGATTACTGCATCAATAATAACTGTATTTTGCTGCAATAACTACTTCCACTTACTCCTGCATTACTGATGCATGCTCCGTTTGGGTTATCCGGTTTATCCATCCCAAAAAAAACATCCTAATGCATAGACGGAAAACCATATCCATAAATCCACTCTAGGCCTACTTGTATAAATGGAATTTATAAGTTCAGGGTAGATTCTTTGGGGTGAATAAAAGGAATTATCGCTCACTTACTAATGCTAAAGCTAAAGTCACATTCAATCAAACCAAAGTCATTAATTAAATTCCTAATAATTTATAACATGTTACTATTCTTAATTTATATCATATTCTTGTGCTCGACATCCCTGTAAACGTTATAATTATTGTTAATATCTCTTCAGTGTCTATAAAGTATATTCTTAAACCGCTTAATCAAAATAAACTAACTGTTTATGAAAATATAAAGGCTCTATCAGCATGTGACATGACACCCAATGGTTAACACTATCTTCACCTACGCATTTAACCAATAGCAACAAAAGAAAGACACAAATAGATAACAGATTAATATTGTAACACATATTGCAGAATTTGGCTATTCTTCAAACGGAGTACAAGGCAATGCAAGAAGATGTGTTGATATTACGGAGGAAGACTGAAATGCTTCATCAACATAATAATGAGTAAGTATACTTCTAACAGGATTGATATAATTTATGAATCAATATAATGTAGGTTAAACAAGTATAGGCATACTTGTTGAACAATCACTTCTCATAAACTGAAGAAATATTGTCATAATCAGCGCTTAACGTTCAACCACGTGGGCCCAGTTGGTGGATGTCACATGTCTTCGAATTTTAGATTTTAGGATGTTCTGGTTTCTTCATGATGTTTTCCTTCACTGTTTTGAGAGCAGTGGTGATGAAATTGCTCATACAAAGTAAAGAGCCTGCCTGGGTTCGAACCCACGACTTACAACTCGTAAGTTGGGGCCGTCACCACTGGGCCACCACTGCTCTCAAGAAATATTGAGTATCGTTGTATTCCAACTTTTAATCTATACATGTCTAAATCTTTACACTTCTGTACATACATGTATATGTCACAGAACTCCTTAACGGTTGGACTGATTTTGATGACATTTTTTGTGTGTGTTTGAGTGGGTCTCTGGAAGGTTTGTGAAATTTACTTCTCGGAACTCGGATAAATAAAACACCGGTTTACCGTAATTCTGTTATATTAAGAACTTGGCGTGACTACAACACTTGATCTCAAATTCAAAAAAATCATACATTCCTTAGCCTTATATGTAATCGCCGGAGACTCTTAACATCGAGATTCAAAATATGACGTAAAAGAACAACGCCATCTAGTTTCATAAGTAGAACTAACTTACTTCGACTATAATATTGAATGAGGAATGTGACATGAACGAACAACGCCATCTAGTTACAAAAACAGAACTAAATTCCTTCAAAACATTTCTTGGTTGCACTAAATTGATGCGAACATACCGCCCACCAAGGACATTATGATATGTCCTTCATTACACAAAAAACCGCCCACCATGAGGTCAGGGGCTCAAAAAAAAATTACAATAATAAGAAATTACGTGTGCTACGGATAAGCGATAAACAAAAATATTTTAGAGAAGATATAAATTCCTTTGAACAACAGACATTCAATACCTTTTGGACTGTATAAACTTATCTAAATTACAACAATTCTTTGTGGACTGTATAAACCTATATTAAAATCAATGAAACTCAAAAAAAATAGCTTAAACTAAAACTTAACATATACTACATAATATTTACCTTACTTTGCAATTGGCAAAATGCACAATTTTGATGTAGGTCGTTTGATTGAGGATCCATTACACCTGAGAGTCACTACTCGTGTAACCTTATCCAAACCAGGATGCTTATCTACGACCTTGCCCAAAAGCCAACGGGCAGGAGGTAAGTCATCCTCCTTGACTAACACTACATCTCCGATACTTGGTTCTGGAATATTTTTAGTCCATTTATAACGTTGTAACAAATGAACCAAGTACTCATCAGACCATCGCCTCCAAAAGTCTTGCAACATGCGTTGTGTAACCTGCCAACGTCTCAAGTTGCTGATATTAGAATTCTCATAATTACGTTCAGGCACCGCTATCAGGGACTCACCTATCAGGAAATGACCTGGTGTTAAAGGAGCGGGATCTCTGGAAGAATCAGGCAACATTGATAACGGCCTGGAATTAAGGCACGCTTCTATCTGGGACAAAAGTGTTGTTATTTCTTCGAACGTAAGTGTAGAATTACCTATTACGCGTTTTAGGTGAAATTTGGTCGATTTCACCCCAGCCTCCCACAAGCCACCGAAATTAGGGGCATGAGGCGGAATGAAATGCCACGAAGTGCTGTTGTTACTTAACCATTCTCTTATCTCTACAGCCACGGAAGATTTTTCCGCAGCGACTAAATGCCGAAGCTCCTTGGAAGCGCCAACAAAATTCGTTCCATTGTCGCTCCAAATGTCACTGATCAAACCTCGCCGAGCCACAAATCTTTTAAAGCCAGCGATGAAACCTTGCGATGTCAAATCACTGATGGCTTCTAAATGGATAGCCTTGGTGACCATGCATACAAAGACACAAATGTACCCTTTGTATGATCCGTGACCTCGACCCTTTGACGTTCGGATGCTGATGGGACCAGCAAAATCCACGCCACTTTTTAGGAATGGTCTTGCTGGAATGACTCTACTAGACGGTAATTGACCCATAAATGGGGTTTGAACTGATGCTGAGTACCGCCTACACTTTACACATTTGTGTACATGAGCTTTAACCTTTGTTTTGGCGGAAAGGATCCAATATCTAGTACGCAGATGGCTCAACATTAGTTTTGGTCCCCCATGTAACGTCCTCTTATGGGCTTCATCAATCACTAGGTTGGTGAAGTGACTATTCGGTGGTAAGACGATGGGATGTTTGACAGCCTCATCTAAATCAGCATTATGAATGCGTCCACTGACACGGAGAATGCCTTCATCATCGATGACTGGACAGAGATTTTTAAGCTTGTTTTTTGCTTTTACGCTTCCTAGTTTTCTTATATCCTTCATTTCTTCGGAAAACTCCTGATTCTGAACATGTTTTATACAAGTTTTTGTTGCTTCTTGGATTTCTTCTTTGGTTAGATGCCTCTCAAATCCCCTTTTACCATGTGATTGTTTCTTCCAACTCAAAACTCTTCTACAGTACGCTATAACACGAACTAACTTTTGTAACGATGAATACCTTGTCCACAAAAGATCTTCCTGAAGGGGTTCAGTTACAACGTGAACCTTGATTGATCTCTGCTCCGTGGTAGTCATAATTGACTTGGGTCTTGTGTATTCTATCGGTTCACTATGAAGCCATGAGGGTCCTTGACTCCACAGTTCATTGCACACAAGTTCTTGTGGTGTTACACCTCTGGATGCCAAATCGGCAGGGTTATGCGTCGATTGGACATGAGCCCAATGTGAGTTGTCGACGTGAGAGAGAATAGTAGACACTCTGTTTCCAACAAAAGTAGTCCAGTGACTCGGATGTTTACTGATCCATGCCAAAACTACTGATGAGTCAGTCCAGGCGTGGACTTGAAGGGGTGGGATTCTCATTACTTCAGCGACTTCTGAAATGAGTTCAGAAAGCAATACGGCCCCCATCAGCTCCAAACGCGGAATGGACTGCTGCTTGACTGGTGCAACCTTGGTACGAGCGGTGATTAAGCTAACATGGATGGTTTTGTGGGCATCAATGACTCTAATATACACCATGGCTGCATAAGCAGCAATAGACGCGTCGCAAAATCCATGTAACTCTACCATTAGATCGTTGGATTTGGTGTTGACCCATCTGGGGATTCTGAACTTGTTCGTCTGTACAAGGCCTTTACGGTAAGTTTCCCATTCTGATAGAAGTTCCGGAGTTAATTCTTCATCCCATTCCAGGCCAGCAAGCCAAAGCTTCTGAATGAAGATCTTGGAGGTAACAATGCAAGGTGCTATCCAGCCAAGTGGATCGAACAGGCGTGCGATGTCTGATATTACCTTTCTCTTAGTGATTGGGGACTGCTGTGGATCAAGTTGCACTGAATATTTAAATTCATCACACTCACGATCCCACGAAATTCCTAAAATTTTTATAACCGAGTCCAACTTAATATCCTTTTCCTGTTCTTCTTCTTCACACTGTCTCAGCTTTGTTACAGTATGTTCTTGAATTCTCTTGTTTAATTCATCGCTGCTGCTAACCCATTTCTGTAGTTGAAATTGACCTTTGGTAAGTAACTCTGTCAATTTTCTATGTATGTGTAAACCTTCTTCAACTGTCTGACATCCTGTCATTAAATCATCTACGTAAAACTCATTTTTTATGATTTTAGATATTTCAGGATGACAGCCGCCTTCATCAATTGCTACCTGCTGTAAGGATTTCACTGCGAGGTAAGGAGCTGCTGCTGTACCAAACGTAACTCTTACTAATTTGTATTCTTTTATTTCAGATTCTGGATCATCGCGCCACACTACTCGCTGAAATTCTGCATGTTCAGGAGAAACCTTCACCTGTCTGTACATTTTTATGATGTCAGCACAGAGACTTATGGGATGCATTCTCCATCTCATAATGATGTGACGTAACGGAGGTTGCAACATGGGACCAATCATGAGATCGTCGTTCAGAGACACTCCATTTAAACCTTTCATGGAAGCGTCGAACACTATTCGAACCTTGGTTGTAGATTTGTCTTCACGTACTACGGCGTGATGTGGCAGATAAATTGCTGTACTCATATTTCGCTTATCACTGTGTACAGGCTCCATGTGACCAAGGTCGATGTATTCTTCGAACACACCTGAGTATCGAGCTTTAATTGTAGGATTCTTCTTGAATTTATTCTCAAGAAGATGAAATCTTTTTATAGCGAGGTCTTTCGAACTCCCATATTGACACTGCGGATCTTGATCGCGAAAGGGAAGATTAACCACATATCGACCTTCCTCATCACGGCACGTAGTTTGTGCATAAATATCCTCACATCGTTGCTCTTCGTCTGAAAGGATCTTCTTAGCAGGGATAGTAGACTCTATTTCCCAGAACTGTCGCAACAGTGCGTTGTCATCAGCCTGATCTGAGCTGCTGTGAATGACGTGATGACAATGAATTGAGTCACGGCTTGACGATATCTGTCCAGAAAGGATCCAACCCAGGGCAGTATTCTGAGCTACCGGTAAGTTTGGTGGACCTTGAATTAAACCATCTCTAAGAACTTGACCATATATTTCCGCACCGAGTAAGATGTCTATCTTGCTTGGCGTATGGAACTCTGGGTCAGCTAAAGGTATCCCTTTTAGCTCGGACCAATAGGACTGTTCTAATTTTTCTGAGGGTAAAAGCGACGTAATTGTACCTAATACAAAAGCATGCACTTGGACACTAAAATTTGGATCTAAGCGTGAGTGAATAGTCATCGTGACTGTAAACTTCGAAGCAAAAGCACTTCTATCACCGCCTATTCCAGATATAACCGACTTGGTCGGCTTCTTTTTTAGTCCAAGTAGCTGCACTGCTGATTCTGCTATGAATGATGCCTGAGATCCCTGATCTAATAGCACTCTTAGCAGTTGTGTAGAGCCACTTCTTGTCTGTGCTTCGACAAGAGCAGTAGCCAACAAAACTTGAGTAGGTATTGATCCCTTAGAAAAATGTGAAACTATATTTGAAGTTGATGGTTCGCTTGCTGGTAACGATGCCTGAACACTAGACACCGCTGATTTAACTTCAGCTGCTGTATTAGAGCTTTCATTACCTACTGTGGAGTTTGAGACCGTGTTTGGATGTAGTAGTGAATGATGTCTTCGCTTACATATATGACACGACGCAGTGTGTCGACAAAACTTAATGGAGTGATTCGCGTTTAAACAATTATAACATAAGCGCCGGGTTTGTGCAAAGTTATGACGAGATTCGTAACTCTCTTGAGCGAACTTCTTACAATTAGAAATTTTGTGGGTTTCTTTGCAGAATGGACAAGTTGTTGCAGCGGCCTTATTGTCGGTACTAACTATATGATGAACTTTTGGTTTAGGTCTACTTGACTTAGTGTCCAAAAATTCGAGCGCACGAAATCTGGCTTCCAAAAAATCTCTGAACTCCGAGAGCACAGGTAATTCATCTTTGGAGCTAATTTTAGTCTCCCATTGCTTTCGTGATTCAGTGTCGAGTTTGGAACTAATTATGAAAATGACAATGATGTCCCATGTGCTAACGTCGACTCCGAGATTTTTTAGACCATTTAGACATTCCATTGTGGTATCCAGTAAACTCTTAAGGCTATTTGAGCATTCTGTTACATTATTCTGACTCAATAAACGCTTTAATAAACAATTCGACAGAAATCGCTTATTGTTATACCTACTATGTAGTAATGACCAACATTCTTTGTAATTATCTGAAGTTACCGCAATGTGTCTGACAAGTTGATCTGCTTCATCCGACAATAAGCCTTTTAAATAATGCAATTTCTGCACATCTTCTAAACTATTATTATTATGTATCAAAGATGTAAATAAATCTTTGAATGTTGTCCACTCAGCGTAATTGCCCGAAAACTTTGGAATGTTTATCTTTGGTAATCTGACACTATTTGATATTGTGTGGTCGACACTTGTTCCTGGGCTTTGATATAACTTATGATCGCTATGTATATTTAAAACTTCTTTTAACTGCGTTTTGTGAATAATGTAAGTTTCTTCAGTTGTATCATAATCATCATTTACAAAATACTTATCAGATTCTCGCTGACCGTCTGTAGCACTTTGTACTATTCTTTTATGAGCTGACGAGAATTCTTTCCATAGAGCTTCAAGTGCTTCTAATCTAGTCTCAACGTACATTTTAGTTACTCTATCTTTAGGTGCTTTTTTAAAGTTAATCTGAGCCTTTTCGATAAGAAGCTTTGTATTATTTTGCAATTTATACATAGCCTCCATATTTACTAAAAATTATGCACTTTAAATTTGATAAAATAAGACTTCTACTTTAAATTCCCAGAAAATGTTAACCACATTCATAAAATATTAACTGTGTTTTGATTATAATCAATTCTTGCTTCAAATATTTGCCACAAGATACCACACGACAACTATAAATAATTTGAAATATCCAGTGTAAATATACCAAAGACAAATTCGATTGGTTACAATTGGTTCAATATGTTGCCAAACAATGCGCAAATTGGTACATAAAATATCACAAGTTCAAGCAGGTACACTTTTGGAACTTATGAATAAAGTCGAATAACATTCAAGTAAATCTACTAAAGTCCAATTAAACTCTTTCAGACGAAATTTTCTATCTTCAGAAAACCCGACTTGCAAATATGTAACAATAAGTGTACTCACGATTTTGTCTTCAACAAACCGCACTTCACTAGCACTGACTCCGTATTCACTCCACTGCGTCACCCAGGTGTTGAAACCCAAGCGAAAACTCCACTAACATCGGTGGACTCAACTGTTTCCGCCCTGCGCCTCACTCAGCTGGTGATGATGATGTCCAGTACGCCCTGCTCCACCCTCACTTTGCTGGTGTCAAACTTCGCCCTGCACCCTGCGCCTCCGTCTGGTGCTGGTCCACGCCAACTCTGCTGCAGCAGCACTGGTCACTTCACTGTGCACACCAGCTTGGGTGTGCGGCGCTTCAGGGCGATCCACCCTGGTTTCTACGCCAAGAATCACAAAATACTATCTGGATCTCACTTATCCGACTCGATAAGGACCATGAAATTTACTTCTCGGAACTCGGATAAATAAAACACCGGTTTACCGTAATTCTGTTATATTAAGAACTTGGCGTGACTACAACACTTGATCTCAAATTCAAAAAAATCATACATTCCTTAGCCTTATATGTAATCGCCGGAGACTCTTAACATCGAGATTCAAAATATGACGTAAAAGAACAACGCCATCTAGTTTCATAAGTAGAACTAACTTACTTCGACTATAATATTGAATGAGGAATGTGACATGAACGAACAACGCCATCTAGTTACAAAAACAGAACTAAATTCCTTCAAAACATTTCTTGGTTGCACTAAATTGATGCGAACAGTTTGGTATCACAATTCGGCCCAGTAGTAGGTGGGGCTGTTCAGGCAGAACAACGTCTGTCAGATCCACTGTAGTAATTTATAAAATCTTATGTTTCAGAGAAGATTTGGTGTTGAGGGCTGTCAAGAGTAGGAGGCAAAGTAGAAAGAATGAAAAATCAGCAAGGAAAAACTATGATAGAGCACTAGGGAAAGGAAATAACAACAAGGAAGCTAATATAAAGGAAGAAAATGGACAATAAAAAAACAATCAAGCAATGGTATTTTTTTCTGACTCTTCCTTAATCCCACTATTGAAACTTTGTGAGGATGGATGTATGGATGTTTGTTACTCTTTCACGCAAGAAATACTGAATGGATTTGGATGAAACTTGGCTCGCAGATAGTTTATAACCTGGATTTACACATAGGATACTTTTTATCCCGGTACTATGTTCCCGTGGGATAATTTTCGACTTCCACGCGGACGAAGCCGCTGACAAAAGCTATTTTTTTAAAAATAAAAATAAATAGAAATTAATTAAATTTTGACGACGTAAATAACGCCCTACTACAGGTATAAAATTGTATCAATGCTAATTATTTACCCCCCTTATTTATAAACGTTGCTTAAAGTTAAGTAATGATTAACGTCTGTTTAACAGTTTACAAGGATGACTATTATACTGAATACTCAATGCAATCTCATGCAGTTGGAGGCAAATTAAGGTCGTTATTGTTAAAATTCAAGAAGATGCCTAATAATAAGTCATCCTTTTTTAACTTGTTTCTTGTTTACATATTTTTAAATTAAAGTTCACTTTTTAGGCAGTCGGGTTTTTTGAATTTGTAAATTATTTTTTACCAATGAACTTTTGTGTCATTATTTCTTTTTAACTAGTCCACAGAGGTATCTTAGTAAAATATATTAAAGTCGTATTTATGTATTTCTTCAGATAAATTCATGTTTTGTAGATTCTTCAGTAAAGACACTAATGAATTGAGGGACCTATATCTACCGCCATAAATTATGTTACTTAAATTGCTACGTCGTCGCTTGAAGAAGCAAGACGCGTCCTAATTGAAACTCACTTCCTTGGATGTGTCTTCGCGCAGGTAATCGACTTGCAGGATGTAATCCAAACACCATATGAAAATGACTGGCGCTACACACGCAGGGTGATCACGTTGAAGAAACTCCAATTGGCCAGCTGCAGGTTCCATCCTTTCAAGGCTGCTGGTCCCGATGGAGTGTTCCGTGCCGTATTACAATGGGGGGGAGCCTCTGTCACAATTAGACTAGTGCCTATAATGGGAGCGTGCCTGGCCTTTAGGTACGTTCCCATAGGATGGAGGGGAAGTGAAAGTTATATTCATCCCAAAGCCAGGTAAAGGTGACTACACTAACGCCAAATCCCATCGACCAAATTGGTCAATGTCTCTGTGCTGATATACGAGTGCCACCAGCACCTCAACCAGGTGGGTAGCCTCAATAACATTACCATTCAATGAATCGAAGGACACAGCGATTCGCTAGGTAACGATGCAGCCGATGAACTTGCCAGGAGGCGGTCGAATATGGCACCAGCGGGGCCAGAACCCATCGCACTACTCCCCTTCGGGTATCTACGCACTCTGATAAGGAAACGAACCAGGGACCAACATCATAAAATATGGGTGGACCTAGGTCACTGCAAGCAGGCTAAGACAGCACTTCCTACGATCGATGTCCGCCTCACAAAACAGGTTCTTTGTCTAACTAAATCACAGCTGCGTACAGTTACAGCAGCTGTAACTGGCCATGGGTCATTTAACAAACATCTCTTTGACATAGGAGTAACAGACAGTCCGCTGTGCATGAATGGATGACGACGAGACAGCGGCGCACGTGCTGTTAAACTGCCCGGTGGTCGCCAATTTCAGGGCTAAATACTTCAGTAACCCAGGTACCCTACGTGAGATTGTCAGCAACACCAAGGCGTTGCTGGCCTTTCGCGAGGCGCTGGGGTGGATCGAATGACTGATTCTCCCACCCGTATGCAAAATACGCGCTTTGACGTGGAGTTGCGGACAACAGCACGTATTACCTATTATTATATTAAGGCTTTTTTTATTGCCTTAGTAAATAGGTAAAACATGAAACAATATTTTCAGTAAATTGAAAACCGGGTTGGTACTTAAACACGTCTTATATAAACAATGTTTTATAACTTAATAAATCACGCAAAAACGATCCACAAAATTACAATACTTTACGGCTTACGACGCTTATCGAATACGTTCTGAAACAATTCTTGCAACGTGTACTTACAATGCTCAACTTAGTCCTAGCATTTTGTTTCTCAACATATCATTTTAGTGTGATCATCAAACAGTCTGCTGGACAGCCTACTGTGGTTCGCGAGACAAACAGTTAAATCGTACCCATCTAAGAGTAATCCATGGGCGAGATATCGAAAACGTCAAGTATCCATTTGCCGTCGTATTGTTTGTATTCGATACAACCTGTACATACGGTGTCTGCAGAGTCTGCACGGCATCCATGATCACGGAGACCTGGGTGATCACTGCTGCACACTGCGTTCATAGTCTGGAAGACAGACGATCCTATGTTTGGTACGGTAACTATACTATACCACCGTCTGAAAGCAAATTGTTTTCTTTAGTATTGGAAATATTCGTACATCCAGGCTTCCGCTTCTTAAACGTTGATTTTTTGAATGCGTTCGTAGTAGATAACGATATAAGTTTGTTACGTGTACATCCCATCAGTCTGCAGCGTTATGGGCGGCTGTCTTCGATAGACTACACGACATTGATAGGGCTCCCAGTTACGTATGTGGGGGCCGGCGTCACCGACAAGCTGGGGAACGACGACATGCGGCTGCTGCAGCTGGGGGAAGGCGCCGTCGTCGCATGTGATGGGGAATTTAGGGACATGACCAGATATTTGATTTGCATTTCGCCCAAGTGTTCGGACAAATTTGCCAGGCCAAACAGTGGAGACTCCGGGGGGCCCTTGTTGTACGACGGACTCATTATTGGTGTGTTGTCTTATGGACAGGACATCGAAACGCTTGTGAATGATGGCTATACACCCGTCAGCCCATACATAGACTGGATTTATAAAGTGACTCGTCCGAAATAATAATTTTTCGACACTATTTATTAAAATAAAACGAACAGCAGAATGAAGAGCTTGGATGGAACCAGTTGTGTACGTCTAGAAGTAAAATAAAGAGTGCTCGACATGGATTTTGATGCATTGAATCCGTTTTCAACACACACACACGGAAATATTCGTGCCCGGATAATTGCAGATGCGGTGGCGAACTTGGACTAATATTGACAATAAATAATGAACTTTTAGTTATTGTTTTATTTGCGTTACACTAAATCGACAGAAATGCGAGGGGATAGTACCCAAATTGCTATATTTAGTATACCTCCATTAAAAATAATTGTATCTCTTGGGTTACGCTAAAAAATTAAAAACAAGGACCGTCTGTGGCGTATACGCTACGGAACGGACGGCACATTTTTTGGTAGAAATTAGAGATGCCCTATAATTATCAAGGATTTGTACCTAAATAAAACTACACGAGTGTTACCCTCCGATACCAATGGAGCGGGCCGGGGCTGCCTTGAAGCGGCTCCTGCCCAATCTAGGGGGGCCAAACGCCTCCTGCCGGAGGCTCTACGCGGGGGTTGTGCGGTCCATGGCTCTATATGGGGCGCCGGTATGGGCGCCTACGTTGAGGCGCCAACCAGCCCGCAAGCTGAAAGCGTCCCATAGGGTCATGGCGATCAGGATGCTCCGGGGATCTAAGGTGAGGCGGCGGGCCTCCTTGCTGGATTGCCGCCATGGGATCTGGAGGCAAAGGTCCTCGCGCACATCTGGGAGTGGCGCGAGGAGGCCAAACGCCGGGGCGTTACTCCGCTGCCGCGAGAAATCGCGGCACAGCGGACAGAGCTCCGGCGGGATCTCATGGCAACATGGAGAGTGCGATTGTCGCAACCCAGTGCTGGGCACGCCACGATAGCGGCGGTAAGTCGCCTCTTTGAGGAGTGGCTTAAGAGGCGGCATGGCGTCCTCACCTTCCGCCTGACGCAGGTCCTCACCGGACACGTTTGTTTCGGGAGGTTCCTGTTTCTGAGAGTTTCCTGTTTGTTTTTTCCAGTTGGTGTTGACAACTCTTTGAGGTGCGCGTGGAACATAACGCACCGTCGACCCGGGCTTGGTCCTTACCGGACAGCGAGCTACCCATTACTCGCCGTCCGCAAGCCCGCGCCTACGGTGGCCGGGAATCAGCCTGGGATTCCCGACGCCCAGTGCGTCTCCCGCGGTGGCTACGGCCGTAAGGACGCATATACTGCCTCTCCCTCACGTGCGCCGCCTCCCTCTTCGCGAGCATTACTGCTTCGCAGAAGGAGGTGACGGCTAACCATGCACTCTCTCTCCGTACCTTAGCCTGGACCAGGGCCGGACGCGATAGATATCGCCGCCGCCGATCGTCTCCACGAGGACACGGCGGTGCACCGCCCAAGCCGGGCAGACCTCCACCGTATGCTCCACCATGTCCTCAGGGCGATCTTCGCAATGGAAACACCCGGGCATTTCCTCCCGCCTTTTGCGAAACAGGAACCTCCCGAAACAACCGTGTCCGGTGAGGACCTGCGTCAGGCGGAAGGTGGGGCCGCCGTGCTGCCTCTCAAGCCACTACTCAAAGAGGGGACTTACCGCCGCTATCGTGGCGTGCCCATTGTACAACGGGTTATGACAGAAACATATATCGAAAATTGCGTCAGCGAGAACGAGATGGAGGAATATTGCACATTTTATTTGGTTTTCAGCTGTTCAATTTTATTGTATTTAATTCTTCCCATTCTTATCCTTTCAGTTGGCGTGACCTAGATCTAGGTCATGCGCAAACTTTCTCGATTTTTCCATTTGACGTCAGTCAGTTGAAGGGTTATATTAATTTTAGAACGATAGTGAGCTTCTTTATTGATAAGTCAGCAAGTTAAAGTCGACTTCACTTCGGTTTCTCTCTTAGAAAAATTGATACCGCCGCTGCTAGCCAATTCTTTTTCTAGAGAGTTATACTGCAAAGTCTAGCTTTGCGGGTATCTAGTTATTCATAGAGGTAGATAAGGCCTCAGCACCGTCTGGGAGGGCTGAAGCGGTACCCACCTCTGAAGAAAATTAATTGTATCTTGCCTTTTATAATAGTCTGACTCGACTCTTCTTGACATGCGCAGTATCTACTAATCAAATTGATGCATTGGACAAATGTCGCCGTTCGTAAGGCGCTACATTTAAAAATAGGTACCTACATCTAATAGTCTCAATACGCGCTTCCATTCCGAAATCTTCAGCGAATGCATGCACCAGAAGCATTTAAGAATCACTCGTCTGACAATGAAGTGTATTTTTAATAGTAAATATTACCACAGTGCATTTGTGACCTGCGCACAGTAAAGAAACGTTTAAATCCACCCATCGATGCAACTCACTCCACTTCATGAATTTATAATGAGCTAACGATGAGTTCTGGCCAGTCAATTAGGTATCAGTTTCTACATTGTTGTGTTCGTTTCATTGTAAAAAAATGAAATTATTTCTAGAAAATTACGATTTTACATGATTTTCATAATCAGCCTTTAATGCATAATCAGCATAACTGGACATTTCCACTCAATCTGTGTGGTTCTTTCCTCAAAAGACAGACACCAATCCACATTGTCTTCACATGATCTGACCAAGACTAGGTATGTCTGGACTTTAAAAGAGACTGCGACCTCTGAGTTTGTTTCGGCTTTTCTTCTCAGACTAGTCAGATAGAAAACGCCGACCTCATCTAATTAAAAAAAATATAATTAACATGTAAAAGTGTTTGTACAAACCTACTTACAGGAATAAAATAATTTTTCATTTAATGTTCTCACTGCTGAGACATACCTAAGCATCCTATCTTTGAGAGGGAGTGAAACACAAAAATTAATTAAATTAAATTATTGTTGAGCATACTTCCAAAACCCCCAAACGAGATACGCATGTCGACTATATAACTAAAGATTACATCCGCCATCATTAATAACAAAGGAATGATACATTCGTAATCACTACCCCCAAAATATCCAAAATCGATAACCAGTGTGGTTATGGAACTTTTCATAAAAATGACACCCGCTATTTTTGAATAATATATGGATAAAACATTAGTAACCTAACCTAACAATCCTAAAAATCCCTAAAATAGATAGATATGTCCACATATTTATTTAAAAAAAAAAAACTGTCATATTGAATGACAAATAGGTGTAGGGTTCGGGTATCCCCGTCAGGAACGAAGTTCCTTCTTCTTCAACGATGAAAAATTTACAATATTATTTACATACAGCGCCACATGCGAACTACACATCAAAAACTTGAAACACAAAAAGTGATGTGGCGCCATCTACAATGTCACATGCGACCTACGCGTCAAGACCTGACGTTACACAAATCCTACATCGCGCAGTCAGAGTTTACCGCGCGACTGTCATATAAACATTGTAAAAGTGTAAAAGTAAGTATATGATTTTCCTAGAATATTAACAAGTAATAAATCAGTGTGTGAGTTAAAGTAATCACTGAGTGTAAATCAACGTCATAAATATATTCGGCTTCATTTCAATACATTCGGCTCTATGGCCGCAGGCTAATTGCAAAAGGTCTGAGTTTTTTTTTTGAAATTCGCCCTTCTGAAATAATTCGTCAATCTTCTCATTTAAATTTTCAAAATTGATACATTCTGTATTTTGTGCCCATGAAAGAAGATTACGAATACCTTCCCGCAATTATTGTCTTTGTTTTAATATGCAGTAGGTTAAGGCTGCATCTGTGGCTGCATAGGATTTATCGGCACGTGCCAGATGACGTAAGGTGTCATATGCTTTTGCCACCTCATTTGTTTTCAGGTCTATAAAGCCAGGAGTATGATTATACAACTTTTGCGAATCTCACTTCTGATCAAGAAGTATACTACCAAAACGCTGGAAATCTTATAACTTTTTCAAAAATCTATCTGGGGTTTTTGGAACGAATTGTTCCTTAAGCTCAGTATCAGGTTCTCTATTGTGTTCCCTAACTTTTTTATCCATAATCTAAAGTGCCATAATTTTTTTATGTCCTAATCATCATTTGTCCGAATGATAACTTGCCCGAACTTAATGCCACTTAAATAACATGCCATAAAATTGAAATTCCTAAATACAATATGTCCTAAATTTGTTTGTCATAAATATTACAATCTATAATATACAAAAGAAATAAAACCGTTTTCAATAAAAGTTTTATGTCCTAAATTCAAATTATTTAATGTTTATTTATCCTAATAATGTTTTTAAAACAAATTTGTTACATAGCTTTTGCTATGAACTTCGCTCAGGCGTTACGTAGATACAAAGTTAGGTATATATGCAAGACAACGGGCAATAATTTTTCTTCTACCGTCTCGTTTTGAGATAGTTCACTTGTTGTGAAGAAGCATGCAAACAAGCATACACCATGCATGCAGCAAGCTTGCAGCATGCAAGCAAGCATGCAGCATGGAAGCGAGCATGCAACATGCAGCAGGCATGGTTTCTGTCATGGCTCCAGCGCTGCGGGGCTCCGGCTGTCCCACGCGAACTCCTCGTCGCAGATGGTTTAACGCTCACAACCGCAGCTTCGTCTTGCTGGCCGGCTTCGCTGGCCATCCTTAGTCGCGGCGGCGAGTGTTACAACCTCCTGCTCCTCAACTCGCGGGCCGCCTCGCCCCTCCGCGCCTATGCGTTTCTAAATTACACTCTAGGGGTAGGGCAGACAAGATTGCGTGGAGTCGGATTTACAGTGATTAGTTTCTGTCACTAAAACCAAATTTTTTGCAAATGTTTTAGAACTAACAATTTTATTATAAATGAACATTCACATATATCAAGATTGTTTTCAATCTATTTAATCCAATAAAAGTAGTATGACTTTGACACAATCCTTACTTAATATGTATTAATATTATAAATGCGAAAGTGACTCTGTCTGTCTGTTACGTTTTAACGCCTAAACCGTTGAACCAATCGTCATGAAATTTAGCAGAGATATAATAGCCTGGGATATGGAGAAGGCCATAAGCTACTTTTCACACGGGCGGGACATCTACGCGGGTGGAGCCGCGTTTTTAAAGTAATGTACGGCCTACGTGGTCATGGTTCTTAAAACTGTTTTAAATAAATTTAAAATGCATTTTAAACTACTTTTTTTGGCAACTATAGTCGCGATCACGTGTCTACGATCATAGCCCTCCATGGTCCATATGGACACCACACCCCAGACTCCGCTCAACGCACACGCCAAACAAGGGAGTTTCTGTGTCGTTTTTAAGTGCATAATTATCATAACAGTTCCGACATAAAACATCATTTTTCCAAACTTGACATTTTCCACGATGATCTTTATTTAAAAACCGACCTTACGCAATTGTCCGAATGACTATAATTAAAAACAAACAGTCCATTCGTAACACAAAAAGAGAAAAATACTGCCCATTTCCTAAAAAAAACGATGGACGTTCAATGTACCAGGGAATCATAAACATTGAAGGGGCACAATCATCGCTGTGATTTAATCATGACGTCACTGGACATTCACCTAACCCCTGTTAGCCACAACTACTAATGCAGATGATGCAAATGTGTGCTTTCTGTACATGCATACCTTCTACATGAAACTCTGATTTGACAAATAGGTACTTTTTGTCCTAAGAAAGAGGAGAGGGGAAATCTATCCATATCGCAATTCGGGTCATGATAACCTTGCTTTTTAAAGATAATTAATAGGTGACTTTCATGATTTTTTGATGCATTAAAGCATTTTTGCTCTCAAATTTTTTTACGGTTAAAGAGATACACTGCTTAAAAAAATCACCTATTTGACCGTTTTAAAGGAATCTCCGCCTTAATGTTCCCACTGCTGAGACACAGGCCTCCTCTCAGTGAGTGGAAGCGAGCCGTAATCCACTACGCGAGCCCAGTACGGCTTGGTAGATATCACATGTCTTCAAATTTTTGGCTCTAGGCTTTAGGACATACCTACCGGTTTCCTAACGATGTTTTCCTTCAGCGTTTTTTTTTTAATTTACACAAAGTCTAGCACCTATCCGGGATTGGACCTACGAGGACGACTACTCGTATGTCGCGGCCACTGTTGGTCACTACTGCTCTCAATACGATCGTACTCCAGTTTTATAGAGCGAACAATACGACCTTTAAAATCATATTTCTGAAAGCGTCTTAGTGTTTCATGAAAACCTAGTGCTTCTGATATTGTACGGTCTAGCTAGATGGATCAATACTATGTCTCGACCGCGTTACGCGCCGAAGCGGTTTCCATGACAACGATGCAACTACATACAGTGAAGTACGCTGTACACATGCAGTTCTCCCTGAAAAAAACATAAATTACGACTTATACAACTGCCTATACCAATTGAAAACTTTTACATTTTATTCAGTCTTTAATTCTGCTCTAATTTTAAGTCATTTCTCATTACAATCCTGTTATTTTTCGTAAGATAAATTGCCAAGAAAGTGTCAACCCACCCCTGAACTGCCCTATTCTGAGGCGCTGCCTTCGATTAATAATACAACTATAGACTGACAACACGATTTACAGAGATGAAATTTACTGATATTTAATCAGTGTTTTATAACCATTCATTTTCATGTAACTTTGTTTAACATTCCTGTAATAATTCGCAAGAAAACTGCAAATAGAGCCGGAAAACCGACCTTTTCCAGGCACACCGTGATTGAAACTAAAGAGTCACGTAATAAAGTGACTACAGAATGCAAGCAAAAGTAGACTTTCGTTCGTTATTTTTAGAAATGAATTTTCTACCGCACTATAGCAATACTTGTTACGTTATTACGATCTTGAACTTCGGAATCACCCTGTGTTGTTCATGTGCTCCTAGTATTGTATCTCGTAGTTGAGGTGACTTAGAGCGTTTGTTAACCAAATGAGACCACGTGCTTTGGGCACCACGTGGTTAGTCTCGATCAGGAGGTGGGTAAAAACTATGATTTTTATACCTTATTTCCTTAAATCTGACGCGTTCAATGTTTTGGTATACGCTTGGTAAAATATATATTTCACCGTAAAATTTTAAATACCCTTAGATTATAATCTATCTCGTTAGTTTCAAATTCTTCCACACGGCAAACAAGTCAGAGGAGGGGCTAATCTTTTATATGTGTGTGTTGGAGAGTGCATGTGTGTGTATATTCATGTCGGTGAGCCTTGTGTGTCATTGTCTGCTGCACTCATACCAGTTACTGATGGGCTTCGATCGGTCTGTGACGTCATTAGTGTGTTAGTACCGTGTAGGTGTGTGTTTATTCATGCTGGTAAACCTGTCATTGTATGCAGCTGCACTCATACCAGTCACTGATGGGGTTAGATGGATCTGTGACGTCACAATACGTCATGTCTTGACACCGTATCCGTGCTTATGGACTCCTAGTACCACCGGACATTAAATCATATTTTTATCACTGACCGGCCTAATTTAGACCTTCAGACGTGTGTGCACCAGATTTCGAAAGTTACAAAATGTATTTTTTTTTAATTATTATCTACCCGCCTCTTTTCGCACAGTTTTTACGGAATGACAAAGCATGGAGATTGGTTTGTTATGACTGTATCAATAATAATGCGTAGTACATTACGCAGGGCAGCAGAGGACATCGACACGCAAACTGTAACCATGAATTCAGCACAGTATTCCATCATTTTTTGTAAGTTATTAAAAAAAATTGCTCTTTCCTAGAAAAGTGCAAGAAAACGTATTATCGCTCGGTGTACTGGTACAAACTTCTATACTTGTGACCGAAAAAAACATGTTTTTCAACCGCTAATAACAACAAGAGTTTAAATGATAGAGTGAGGGATAAGCATTCAAAAGATAGGGTTAAATTTACCACAACTTTTAAGCAGGTCATGATTGGCATTGATGTCAGACTGCGTGTGCTGTGTTTACTTAGAACTTTGAGTCTGGTGGCACTGTCAAGAGTTCACAAAGCACTACTAGGACCTAAGGAGAAAAAAAAAGTCATCATTTCAGCCGAAAGACGTCCACTGCCGGACATAGCCTCCCCCAGGTGGGGGGGGGGGGGTTTGCCATAATCGCCACGCTTGGCAGGAGGTTTGGCGATAGCAGTATGGTGGTAAAATGCATAGAGAACGCTGCTGCCCATTTTCTAGTAAGTTCCTTAGTCGCCTTCTACGACATCCACTGGAAGAAATGGGATGGTGCTATTCTTTTACGCCCGGCACCACACGGAACAACAAAGTAAGTGGCCAAAATTGGGTTAAAATTGAATGAATGAATGAAATGCACCGATCCCAGCGTGGCTTGACTAGACTCGATTAATCGAATGAACCCCAAGATTTGCACTACCCCCTGGACCCTCATGCTTCATGGTGTTACAGAGGTCATTGCATATCAAGGAGTATACCGGGGGCGCGGTAATGGTCAGGTAGCCGTGCCCTTAGGATAGGAAAGGATCGCGAGCCTACCGGATGTGCATCCTTGAGTAAGCATTGGACTAGTGGAGAGCCGGGTGGTATTTATTTATAGGAGGGCCATCTTTTCACGACGTCGCTGGCATGTTGATTCAGGTCGAGCTTCTTGGATAGGTTCAACTGTTTTCTTAGCTCTTTTCTATGCCGCTGCTTCGCTATGTTCTGTGTTGTTGTTTTCATAGTCGTCTTCTAAGTTCTCGCTGCTATCAGTTTCTGTTTTTTTGTAGATGTCGCTAGCCGCTTTCTTGATCTTGTTTCTGTCTCCGGCCATGTCCTTCCAAAACGTGATTCCCATGTCGAAGTATTTCATGTCCTGTTTTAGGTTGTCGTTCCATGTGTAGATAGGTCGTCCGACCTTCTTTTTGTTACGGTTTTTCCATGTTAGATTTGGTGCATTTTCTTAGTTCTTGGTTTATTCCTGGCGTGGTTAATCGAGTCTCTCATGATAACTCGTTCATATCTTCTGAGTCTTGATCTGTTCGCGTTGGTGAGGGTCGATTCTTTTAAGCCATATATCATACAAGGTACGATAAGCATTCGGTACATAAGTCTAGCTAAATTCCAGTCCATCTTTGAGTTTAGTATGAATGTAGAAATGATTTGGCGTTTTTCGTGGCCTGTTGGCTTTGTTTTTTAATTGTGTTTTTTCTGCTTAATGCGGATGTTATGTATGTGCCTAGGTATTTAATTACGTCCACTGTTGGTATACTTATTCAGTTGAGGGTCACGGTGGTATTTTGCTGTGATGTTATGGGGTCCTTTATTAGGATTTTTGTTTTTGTTTCGTTTATTTGAAGGCCTACGCTATTTAGTAAGGGTTTAATATGGTATAAGCTGCTCTCTAGTCCTTCTAGATCATCTGTAATGAGGATAAGGTCGTCCGAAAATGATAATACCAGAGGGAGTGAAATTACGCGTTCCTGATCTAGTTTGATTAAATGAGTTTCGTCTTCGAGGGTTCTAAGGACTTCGTCGATGACCAATGTAAAAAGGCGAGGAGATAGGGGGCACCCTTGTTTAACTCCTTTTCCTTTGACAATCCAACTGCCTTGCTGACCGCACTATTTGATGCATGTTCTTTCATTCAAGCATGCCTTGATTATCCTGTTGGTCATCGATTTGTTGGTTCGTTCCAGTAATATATCTTTTAAATGCCTTGAAATCAACGTTGTCAAAGGCTTTTTCTATGTCGAGGGCGAGTACGTACATTCATTTACCTGCGCGCCTTTCATCGTCTAGAACCCTTTTGAGCATAAAATGTGGTCATCTGTTGATCTATTGTTTAAGAACGCTGCTTGGTAATTACGCAGCTCCATTATTATATCGTCTAGTATTTTCTGTAAGTATGAGGTGTAAATTCTGCAGCCCATGTTACAAATCGTTATGCGGCGAAAATCGTTTGCGTCTTTAGCATTTTTTTTTTTGGGATTGGGACCTGTATGGTCTCAAGCCACGTATCGGGTACAGTGTTCTGTGTCCAGGCTTTATTCATGTGTTTAGTTATAGCTTCCTGTTTGGAGCATCGCTTTGTACAGCTCGATTACCACTTGGTCCGTTCCAGGGCCTGTCCCGCTTCGCATTTTATTGATAATTCCCATTATTTCATTCACCGTCGGTCCTTCGCAGTGTGGTTCGATTTTCGGTTTTGTTATATTAACCGTTGGTATATGAAAGCCCTCGGAATTTTTTAGTATTTCTTCCCATTTGGACATTGGTATATACGCGGTTCTTGTTCGGCGTTTTGTTTGCTGTTTGTTTTCCTGTAGAATGAGTAGAGCATTTGCATACGTTTTGCTAAGTGAATTTTCCCTAGTTCGGTGAAGCAGGCTCTGCATGTTTTTTGTTCTTCCAGATGTTTCTTCTTCCCTTTCTTTTCCTAGGTTATTGGGCCTATTGGGGTTATCCGGTTGTCTTCTATGTAGAAATTTGGCTTTTTGTAAGTTAGCAAGGGCTAATAGACGATCCCTTGAGTACAATGGCTGAAAAGTCAGAGTTTCCTGGGCAGCGGCTTTTAACACCTCCGTCATGGTGTTCCAAGGTATTTCGATGTTTTCATCTGTGTGGATGAATCTTATTTTTGCTAGTTTTTTGGTATTTTATTTTGGTAGAATTTCTATTGAGCGCGGCATAGTTGCATTGTTTATGATGAAAAAGCCCTTTTTTTTTGGGTGGGAAATCATCAAATAACTTCTCCCGCTCTGGGTGGAGCAGGAGGGCGTGTCAGACTTTTACTGACTAAAAACCACCCGTGTTCCCTCAGTTGCCCGTGTGCCAGGGACCGCGGTATGTTTTTCGAACAACCTACATCCCTGGCAGGCATCGGCCCTTGCGGACCTCACCAGTTGGTGCTGACATCTCTTTGAGGCGCGCGTGGAACACAACGCACCGTCGACCCGGGCGTGGTCCTTACCGGACAGCTAGCAACCCATTACTTGCCGTCCGCAAGCCCGCGCCTACGGTGGCCGGGAATCAGCCTGATATTCCCGACACCCAGGGCGTCTCCCGCGGACGATGGAAAAGCTTGGCCTCAATTGTTGTTTAATTCGTACATTGGCGTTGATTTTGAGTATGACCTGTAATAATAGTTGTAAGGGAGATCTTAATAAATAAATAAATATTGTGTTTAGTTTTTTTGGTTTTTGTTTACAACTCTGTTTTGTCTTGCCAGTCCCCAGATTATTGTATTAATGAAGTGAAAGAGTTTTTCTGTTGCGTGTGACGTCATGTTGTGATCCAGTTGCGATTTTTGGGTGCCATTCGACCATGTTATTTTGCATGAAGATCTAGCTTTTGTCGTTTCAATTTTAAGTTTTTCCCTGTTAGCTATATCCAGTAATCGTTCACCGTTGTAGTTGGAAACTTCATGGTGTAGGTTTTGTTGGATCAACCCTATGCGTTGGAAATATTGTGTATCTTGTCGACCATTATGAGCATTGAAATCGCCGAGTATTGTAAGCGTACATTTTCTTGGTTTTTGTATATTCAAGTTCAATATGCCTGTGAAGGATCTGATGGCTTTCGAGGTATAGCTGTTGATGTGTGAGTTTATTATGTACAGCCGAGTTGGTTTGTCTTTTCCCGTGCCAACCTCAAGGGTAGCTGACATCGCGTCGGTATCTTTTTTACTGTTGAGTAGTTCAATTTGGGCATCTTTTCTTAATAAAATTGCAAGACCCCGATGTCTGTTGCCCTCAGTTCCTGAAAGGTGCCATTTGTAGTGTGTGGAGCTGTATGACCCTGAATTCATCCCTGTTTCCTGTAGGCTGTAGGATGAATTCTATGCAATAAAGTAATAACATTAGTTCCATGTTCTCCTATTATCTCGTAAAAACCTACTACTGCTTTCTTAATTATCTTCAACCATAATCCAAGGGGGATAACTTAAATCATTGTTTATGAATATAATGTCTTAATTTCAACATTCTACCTATTACAATTCATGATATACAGCCTGCTGACATACAGACAGACGAACGGACAGCGGAGGCCTTAGTCATAGGGTACCGTTGGCACGCTTTGGCTACGGAACCCTTAAAAAAGCACGCTAACACAAAAATAACAAGCCGAAGGAAGGTGACTGGACTGGTTTTTAGCCTATTTAAGATTTCGTTTTATCGTTAATTTTTCGCGGCGGGATTATATCGCGCACAGGATTTTCAACTCTTGCTGTGGAACCGAAGATTAAAAATCCAACAGAGTGCATCCCAGCTTCCCAGCATCGACACAACACACTGTTCGATTTTCAACTCACTGTTCGATTTTAAACTCTTGGTGCTGTGCCTTGAACATCCAGTGCGTCTAGGATCCAGTATGTTTACGTCCGTACGAAGTCCACGGACTAAGTCATTTATCGACATAACCTTCTCTTTATTATTTCCACAGTAACTTACTTTTATTGAAGTCAATTCACAGAAGGTTTTTTGATCCATGCAAGTCAAATCTACCCATAAATAGATTGAGTGTACCAGGGGCCGATGAATATGAGGATGTAGTACTCTGCCCCTCGTGGCGTGTTGTATCTATTTACACAGCTGAAAGCGCGAGATTCACCTGTATGCACTCGTGCGACAGCGATATGCAAAATTAGCGAGAGGGTATGCGACAGCAATATCAAGGGGGTAATGCAACACTCATGTGTGCATCATACGATTATTGTATTACACTTAATTCGTAGTAGCATTTGAGTGTGTGCACTCGATCATACCTGACGTCCGGATCGGCTTTTCTTTTATAAATAAAAAAAGTGATGTACAATCACAAATGCAAGAACAATTACAACACAATATTTCTGAATGACCTGGCAGATCTAGTAGATCGAAAGGTTTGTTCGAAAGAGATACCGTCGCCCCTGGCACACAGGCAACTGAGGGAACACAGGTGGGTTTTAGTCAGTAAAATCTGACACGCCCTCCTGCTCCACCCAGAGCGGGAAAAGTTATTTGCAGATTTCCCAAACTAATAATTATAGAAATGATATAATGACGCTCATTATGGCTTTCACATTATTACCGTTATATTAAACAACCAGGATAGCATGACTGAAAAGGAGTGGCTTTTTACTGTATGTGAAGTTTCATTGATTAATGTACTGTAGTGTGAGTGCAGATACACAACAACACATTTTCAATTATATAAATATAATAACATAATTCTACCCATGGGCGTCGCCAGGGGGTACGGGAGGCAGCCCCCATCCCTAGAGACATAACACAACAAATCTCACCGTTGTTGATGTCCTAAAAAAGGCAGAAACCTTCTTTTCCGAAACAAGAAAAGCATTGGAAATTTTGATCGCTCTACCATGCACAACGTATACAGTAGAACGATCGCTTAGCAGCTCCTGGGGACTCAAAACCTTGTTAAGAAGCACTATGGGGGAAAATCGCGTCAATAGTCTGATCATGATGAGTGTGCATAGACAACTTAATATTGAAAGCTTAGAAGATTTTCGTCATAAAGTTGTCGACAAGTTTACAAAAAAAAATCCGTATATTATGTTTTAATTAAGTTGATCAAAAAGCGCGAAAAAGAGAAATTTTAATAAAAAGATGGAAACAAGAACCAAATACTTAAATACTATAAGCGATCTCATGCAGTCAAAGGCAATAAAAGCCTTTATTGTTAAACGGACAGGCTTTCGGCCTTATCGTGAGGGTCAAAGACTATGCTCTTATCGGGGTGAGAGAACGCATGGACCCCTTTTCAGAGGAGCGTAAGTTTCCTCTATAGATGCCGGAAGACTTGGTGCACGAGGTCGAGTCCACCAAGCATCTTGTTCCAGCACAATTCTCCACATTACGTTCATTTAGCTGTGATTAGCGCATGTGGGTTTTTGCGCGTCACATAGAAACGAGTCGTAGGCACGAATAGCCGCGATCTTCTCTATACCAGTTCAAGTACGTCAGCGGGTAGTTTCCTGCGATAGTCTTCCATCTGATCCGTCAATACCGATTCTATGTGGTCTGTAAAGCAGTCAATTGCAGCCGTCTTATCCGCGGCTGATATTATGTGGTCAGCGATGAGGTTCAAGTGAGGCGACGTGGTGGATTCAGTCAGTTCAGACTTTTGCTTACTTTCCTCCAGCCTGTTATCATTTGGGTCTGAGGGGACGAGCGATCCCAACGAGTCCCTGTACTCATGCACTTAGCTCAAATACAAATCACACGATACAAGACAAGTGAGTGCAACACACAAGCATATTCAAAACTCGAGCGAGCGTAGCGAGCCCACCTACTCTATGATTCAGATTTCAAAGCAGACAAGAGAGTAAGTCTTCTCTATAATAACGCGGAAAGGAAGACTTCTGTAGAGACTAGCGTGCGAAGTAAGCCTACCTTCGGCTCACTTCTGTCGAGGATAGGCTCGCTACACTCGCTAGTATTAAAAGCTTGCTCATCTTGTCAGTAAGCGTGCTCTCCTTGTTCATGTCACTCGCTATCTCATTTGAGCGCTCGCTTCGCTCGCTCTTATAATAGGTAAGCGCGTTCAACTTGCTCGGCTTGTTAGAAGTTATCACAGTTCAAACTTAACCTGCCTTAACGAAGACTGTATATGACGGTATAAGTGAGCTGAAATAGTCCCTGGCTATGGCCTTTTACTAGTTACTGCCGTGATATGCTCACTTCCCTTATTTGGATCAAACCGAGATGTTACAGTTACAATCAAACCCATATAGGAGTCCCCTTTTTCTGTCTACTGCCATTGAAACCTCCTAATGTTCTCCCATCCATCCATAACCATCGGGGTGGTCCGGCCGGTGCTCGAGCGCTGGCTCGGGAGGAGGCACGGTTCCCTGTCGTATCGGGTGACACAGGTGCTCTCGGGGCATGGTTGCTTTGGGAAGTACCTGTGTCGCAGAGCCGGACGCTCGATGTCACCACTGCGTCGACTGTCAGGAGGATATGGCTCGACACACGCTGGCAGTGTGCCGCTTGGGAGGAGCCGCGCCGTGCCCTCATTTCAGGAGTCACCAGTGACCTATCGCTGCCGGCCGTTGTCGACTCGATGGTCGACAGCGAGGAGTCCTGGGACGCGGTGATATCCTTCTGCGAAACAGTAATTTCGCAGAAGAAGGCTGCGGAAAGGAAGCGGGAGATTGCTTCCGCTAACCCGATCCGCAGCAGACGCACCGGGCGTCGGCGGAGGGCGGATAACGCCCTCTTCCAACCCTCCTAAATGGGTCCAAGGGCGAAGGATCTGGGGAAATTCGGCGCCCCCCATTACTTAGGACCCGAGATGGCGACGCGTAGTGTTCCACGCGCGCCTCTCTATGATGTAAGGGGGGAGTTTCACACCTCACTCTCTCCCTCACTCGAGGTGGCCCGGCACTAACCGGGTTGCGGAAGTTACATTAAATCCCGTGATCCCCGGTGCGAGTGTGGGACGGAACACGGGGGTAGTTTTAGTCAGTAAGAGTCTGATAGACCGGACCAGGGCGGAGGACATGCATGACCCGCGTCATCAAAAATAAAATAAAGGTTACAATTTTGACCAAACGTTTTTTTCACGACAACAAACGGCGCGGACTCGATCTGCGCCTGCTCAATTATTATTTTTTGCAATTAGATAGTGTTTTACCGCCTAACACCGGCTGGTAACTTTTAGGATATTAATTTTAGAGTCTAAAATCTTTTATACAAAAACAAACAACGAACTTAAAAAAAAAAAAACAGGAAAACCTTTGACGTGAAAACGTCTTTTCGCCCGAAGTACTGGTGGTAAGTTCAATATTTCTGACCGACAAAAATATATGTAAGATTTAAACGCTAATAATTACGAGTTTTAGTGCTAGAGTAATGTTTCAGCATTTATAACAATTTTAAACGAGACATTATTTGCACATGTCGTCACGCTGCGTGTACATGCGCATGCGCATTCACGAGTCGAAATCCAATTCGTATAAAAACGTGTTTAGTTAGAACACTGGTTCTGGAGTCGTTGTCCTGAGTTGACAAAGCACTACTAGGGCATAGAGAGAAACAGTAAAAATATTGGCTAAAATAGGGTTAATAATTAATTCGAAGTAGAAGTGGCAAAATAACTCCATATAATAGTGTCAATACCGCCGTAAAAATGCTCAGAAATAAAAACCCCAATCAAAGAAAGCTTGCATCAAAACATGCAATTAGCCTAAAAAATCTAGTACCGAGCAAATACAATACCTGCGGCAGTAACAAACCTTGTTGCAACTAGCAAAATAGTTTAAGATGTCGTCTAATATTGGCTGTATATCTGCTCAAAATTGAAAAATATTACAACCGGTGAAAGCTTATTTCATGAGGAATGGCAATGAGCCTACTAAATCTAATGTCGGGCGAAGACAAAGGCTGCAGCTGTATCGGGAACCATAGGAACATTTGTTACTAAACCCTATGTAGGAAAATCTTGTATAACGTTTTCGCGAAAACAAAAGGTGCGGACTAGAATTGCGCCTGCTTAATATTTTCTTATCTTTGTAGTGACTGTACCCCACACCAATTCGTATACCACAAAGTGCCGTATACCAAACAACAGTGGCATGAAATATTAGAACATCATCAAAATACACAAAGTGGATTAAATACGCATTGTCGAAGTTAACGCAAAAACTACCCAAGCAAAGTTAATCAAATTTATATAGGACCACCACTAAGGCATACCGCCATATTAAAAAAAGACATACATTTTAAAAGAATATAGACGAATTGAAAACCACCTTCTTTTTCAAGTCGGTGAAAATAGATAATAATCAATCCCAATTCAATTCTAAATTCCTTCATATTGGCAGATAATGATGACCTACATTGTATCATGCATTTGTCTGCCTGACAAAGATATGTCTTTGCAAATACATTTTATAGCTTGCATCACCCAATTACCAGGGTAGCATAATCCCGAAGCGTTTGTTAGTTGGGTAGGCATGCAAGGCAACCGAGGGGTGGTGGGGTCAGGGGGGCAAGCAACGCGGCAGTGTACTGAATGGAGGCAAGAGGATGAGGTAGTGGGGGCTCGTACAACCCGCATCATAAGATATTTCTATAGGTAAGTACTATGTAGATACTGTGAAGCTTTTTTGGATTTTTCTCTTTGCCCCCTAAAAGAGACTCCCATATCCAATTTTGATATATTTACTGCACGTAAAAATCACTTACATCACAGAATCTTACAATTCACAGATAAGGCATTCAATAAAATGAAATAAAATAACTTTTATAAGAAAGACACGTTTGTTAATGCGGATAAAAACATTTTGATCTTGAATTCAGTGAATCTTTATTACTTTTAAATAATTATTTAAAAATAATAATAAATAATAATTATTTTTAAACAATGATTTTAAATAATTATTTTAAATAATTAAATAAAAATAATTATCTAATTATTGAATTATTACTTGGTCCAAATTTTCGCCATTTCAAAATCGCCACGTAACGGCAAAAAAACTGACTTTTAATTATGTACATATACTAATAGACAGAGACATAATGAGAACAAAATGAAAAACCAAGATGGCGTCTGCAAAAGAAACCCAAATTTTCGTCATGCGTGTCGATTCAAGAGAAATTCCTCACTTTTGGCTATAAGAATCTTAAGGCTATTCTGCAAAAAAATCTCTAAATCCCTACTAATATTATAAAGTATCCTTTTATCCCGGTAGTACGTTCCCGCGGGATAATTTCCATCTTCCACGCGGGCGAAGCCGCGGGCGGAAGCTAGTTTAAATATAATTTCGAGGTTTAATTAGGTTTATATGCAAGTCTCGCTTGTGCCGCGTTCCGATGCGGATGCGTTTGCATATTATTTATATCCATAATTTACTCGTCATGAGTAATGATGTTGATGTACGAAGTGTCCGCTGTCCAGGTCTGCGCAACGAACTTCAGTAAGGAGGACGTAGCTGCTGCCAAGCTGTTGTTGTTGCCGGCGTAACGGGACTAAGAGAAGCCTGTAATACATAATCACGCTGTCAAGGAGACCAACCCTGACGACGCGAAGTTTGTGGCCAAGGAGACACAAGCTTCCTCCCGTCACCTTCGACCACGTCGATGGTTCTGTTTCTACATTTTTGTTTTTGTGGCCTCTCAACAGTCAGATTACCTTTTATGTTGTTAACGGGAATAAAACAAAAATATAAATTGTAGTTTAGCTTTTATTTAAAACAATATGGATCCATGGTCGGAAATGGGATTTTTGAATTTGAATTAAGACAATGTTTTGTGCCAGTTCACATCATCTCCTGCATGCATTCCACATTATTGCAAGCACTGTATACTGGTGGGAGTTGAGTAGCCTCAATGGGCTAACAGGTTATGAGTTCTCTAGAGCAGAATTCAACAAAGGCACGATTTTATTTTAAATAAAGGACATCATTTATTTCGTACCCAAAACATTTGCCTACGAGAGAAAATAAATATATGCATTTCAAATAAATTTTATATAATCATGGAAAAAATATTTTGGAAAAAAATATATGTTAAGTACTAAGAAAGAAGAAAGGCATTAAACCCTCTGGCTGCTATTTGACTTTAAAAGTACCAAACATTACGTTTTTGCCAACAGTATTACGGAGACGCAAACGTATTAATTCGCTGAATATCCGTTCTAGGCCTGTCTCCCTATGGTAGAAATAGGCATCAATGTGAGGTACACTAAGGTATGATATAATAGGTATTAAAATATTACGACAAAAAGATAGGGTTGTTTTTTTTTTAAAACAATTGGAAATTCAGGCAGGCTAACGAGAGTAAAAAAATACCCTCTAATGCATTTAATATTTGTCTAAAACCTTCCTGCGAAGGCGATTTGCACCTGGCCTCAATAAATTCCAATTATTGGAACGTGGTTTTCATTTCTTTAAAATATTTTAGATGTGGACTGCTCCGGGTATAGACTTTTTTCGCCTTTTCTCATCTACAGGCTTAGCATGACGTTTTCTATTTCAACGAAGAATAGACACCGTTCTTTCTATACAAAGTGACATTACGTTTCTGTATTTTTGACATCGCACCGTAGAAAACCTGAATTATCAATAGTAAGTATTAATCGCTCGGGGCTTAACCACAGCCCTATAAAGTTATTATTTTATCGACTAATCATTGCGTTTAGCAAACTATAAGTTTATAGAAATCACCGAATAACTTCAAATATTCGGAACAAAGCATACAATGAAGCGTACAATGTTGTAATCAAAAGATACAGATTTCGCGTCAGCGTCATGCTAAGCCTGCTGGAGGACTATACTGTCTACACGGAACGACATTTTTGTCTATTCTTCCGGCGACAAAACGGTGCTCGTGTTAAGCCTGCAGGCGTATCGCCATTTAAGATGACGAACAGCTAGTCGATTTTTTTCTATCAGCATTGCTGTCCTCGTTGCTTCTTGTGACGGTCCGTCTGGAAGGTATACAATTTTATTTTTATTAAATTGAAAGAAAATTATTTGAGTTAAAATTCATTATTACGTGTATGGTAATCCTCTGACTATTAAACCTAATGTAATCTATATATTATACAATTCGCCCGTGCGTGTGTTCTGAATTCTTCTCCTCCTAAACGGCTTGAATATACTGTCGTAAGTGTCTACAAGAATATATTAGTTATACAACGAGATTGTAGAATATTAAATGTTATCTCAAAAGGAGCTCGTACTAAGTAATAACAGCCGCACGGGTCGATTGATCCGAACGAGTTACTCTTGCCGCGGTCGGTCCGTGGATAGCTGACAATGTTTACATAACGAGACATATCCGTCCGTCGCAAAGCACGCTAAGCCGGGTAGTCAGAAGCCCGAAAGTCTGACAACCTAACTTACCAAATTCGTAAGACTGGTTTTCAGACTTCCGATCTCCTGACGACCAGTAACGAATTTCAAAGATCTACGAATGACAACCAGGACCAACGTCTTAACGTGCTTTCCGAGACACGGAGGGGTTTTGGTATGTTAAGATGGTCACTAACCCACGGATCAACCCCGGCAAGCGTAGCTTAACCTGATCGACATGTGCAGTTGTTATTATTATGAGCGTGTAACGTGTGTCTGCATGTCGATCTGAATATAATGAGCAAGATCGGTACTGTACCGACCAGACGTACAATTCATTGTGGAAACGGCTGTACCAGTGTGCAATGTTTGTCTGTCAAAAGTGCACTGGATGCTGACTGCTAATCAATGCTTAAACTCAAAGCATTTAATTCAAATAAACCAATTCCAGGCACTTTAAAATTGCCAAGGAGTCGAAAAGATGAAGCTAATTGCCCATTCCAAAGCGTAGTAGGTACTGTGAAGGTTGTATGCTCATCATAGAACCTTACGTTTACTGGCAGCCAATGATTGGGCTGTCTATGATCGAACAGCCAGTAAGTTTAAGTTTGAATTTAAGAATAGTTTGACATAGGTTTTGTTCCGGCAGATGATTTGATTATTATATTAGGCGCGGTCCTGTAATGTGCTATTTTCTTTAAATATACGTGGAGTCACGAGTTTAAACGCAACCAAATATTTTATTTATAGCTAGATCCCCCGATCCTGGAGGCGCCGGCTAGATCCCCCCGATCCCACAAGTGGTGGAGGCGCCGAAGCTAGATCTCCCCGATCCCACAGTACATATAGAGAAGAACGGGCATGAAACTCCTCGGACATTCTTTTAATTAAAATGTTACAAAAAGTTGGTTACATCATTTACATGAACGATGTACAAAGACGTGCACATTAAAAGCGTCCGTAATAAAATAAAAACAATTCTGAAATTAAAATAAGCCGTGGCAGCTAAGAGATGACCAATCCCTACTGGCAGCATCCGTTCACGAACATGATCTATGGATCGGTACCATTCAGCTCAACCATTTTGAAGGGAACTTAATGATCCGTATTGCGCGTACACAATGCGTATTGTCAGGGCCGGTGCAGCGCTGTAACCGGTCCAACTCTGTGTTCCACGTTACACAACAAAATATGAAACAGAAATATGGTTGTTTACTTACCATTACTCAAGATATGTAATCGAGTCTTCGTCAATTTTTCTTAGGAAGATCAGGTTGCTCCCATCTCGACACGTGGGCCACTTGCTCAACAGACGGCAACATGGCCGATTCCCGCCTTGACTCTTACGCCTAAAAATGTACATGGTAAGTTTCGATCGTATGATACAATTGAAAGATAACTAAAACCTAAGAATTCGTTGAAAGAAAAACCCAAAGACGATTTTGAATAATTTTAAATTGAATCGTAACACACAACAGTAGGAATGCCTTTAATTTTGTACGTTCAACTACATTCATTGCGTTATTTACGTTGCTGAGCAGATAAAATTCTCAAACATAATAAAGCAATGTATTAGTAATATCCTTCGAAAGGATTCCATTGTGATTGATAGTGTTTTACGCAATTAGGGTGCCGGAACTCATAAAAAAAAAAACTTAGTGAAGTATTCATGCTATAAAAGGCAAGAGAGAGGCGGAGCTATCCAGGACCGATAGCGCCATTCCTTATTCGCAAACGAATCATGATGGCATCAGCTTCCCCTCAGTAAAAAGGGTTACTACTGAGGGGCCGTAAGTTACATCTTATATTGCCGATCTAGTCTGTTGTCATTAGTTGACTCAAACGAAAGCAGTCAATCTTATGAGATTTGACAAATGATCATACTTTCGGGAACTAGGGATAAGCCCGGTACCGCAGTAGCTACAAAATATTTAATTAGTAGATGAATGGATAAATGTTCGTTATTATTCACCAAAAGGACGGAAAGTAGCACACAACATAAACTAGAATGATAGAAAAGATGGTCTGATCGCTAAAGGCTTAAATAATGCTAATTCTTCTGGGATGAGTTAAGTCTTTAACAGCCTGGCTACGATGTTGTCGCTATCAGCGGAGGCTTAGCGCGAGGCAGCGAGCGGTAACAACAAAGAAACAAAAATGTATGAAGCACGTCACAAGGCGACGCACCCGCACACAAAATACGCGCTTTGACATGGAGTTGCGGACAAGCCCGTATTACCTAAGGCGGCGCACGCAGCTGATTTTATAGTCGAAAATGAATTCCGAAGCACTTATTACAAAAAAATAAATCGATGGCCTATATCGATGTCAAAATAATGTCAGCACAAATTTAGAAATAAATGTTTTCCAGAATGTGAAGGCAAATTTAATTTTTAATTTACAAAAGTATCTACCAGGTACCTACTAATGCTAGGTCGACACAAAAATTGACAATAGAGTATAACTTACTTAAATTGAATAATTTACAAAGTAGGTCATTTCTGTACTGATCGCGTAGCGCCGTTACGACGTAAGAATAACCCGCGCCGTCCACGCGGGCGGAGCCGCGGGCAAAAGCTAGTATTATAAATGCGAAAGTAACTCTGTATGTCTGTTACGCTTTCACGCCTAAACCGCTGAGCCGATCGTAATGAAATTTGGTAGTAATATACCTTGTGATATGGAGAAGGACATAGGCTACTTTTTTTACGCGATGACTGACAACCACGCGGGCGGAGCCGCGGGCAAAAGCTAGATATCTGTAAAGTAATAGGTACCTACTATCTACTATTTTGTCTATTCATCATCTGCCAAGCCTTTTCACAACAATATTGAGGTTGGCTTGCAGTCTAACCGGATGCAGCTGAATACCATTATTTTACAAGGAGCGTCTGCCATTCTGACCTCCACAACCCAGTAACTGGGTAATACAATACACCTTGGTAAGACTGGTTATCAGACTTTCTATTTTGTCTACTACTATGGAGTTGATAGGGGAAAAAAATATACCGCTTATGTCGCTGAGACAATGGTCGTGGCCGTAACAGACGTTCTATTAACGTTAGAGGATTACTTCGCGATATTACGCAAAGGCGGCCGATGTTCGTAATTTGAGAGTCTCGCTGTGCATGATGCTAATTGCTAAGTCAATCACAGCTTACATTAACACGCTAGCGTAGCTAACTCATTCAACGTTTGTAACAGTACCATAAAGAAAAATAAAGCAGTATGTAGTTGACAGTTATAAAAATAAAGAACGCTTCAAAATAAACAATGAATTAATAAAGTTCACTCAAACGAATACTAAAACGCAAACGCATTAGCAAATACAGCTTAAAACCAGTGCATTTTTAGAGAAATCTTACAAGTATTAACATAACATTACGCCTTATTTCCCTGAAGGGCTGGGCAGAGTTGTGCCTATAGTACACCCCGTTAGGTCTCGTGGTCGCAAGCGCGACTGCTGAGCGTGGGGTCCTGGGTTCGATTCCCAGGTCGGGCAAAAAATGTTATTGGGTTTTTCGTTTTGGAATTTCTTAGTAGCTAACAGCCGGAGTTTGAAAGTTGGCGGTGTGATACCCCCGTATCTCGGAAAGCATGTTAAGCCGTTGCGCCTGATCTCTCTCCGGTCGTGTCGGATGGCCGACCCATCGGATTATGAGAGTGGCGGAAGAGAGGCGACCTATGACTGCGCACACATTTGTGTACTATAATATTTCCGCGCCGAAGGCTAGTCTCCATTGAGATTGGCCACCACGGCCTATATATGCTCTGGAGGACTTCATAATTATATTGAATAAATACACCCACATTTCTTCAGTTATGTTATTATCAGTTGCGTAGTTTAGAAGAACAACGAGGTCACATTAGACAGACACGAACAAATTATATACATAATAGATTTATCTTTTAAAGGACACTAAAACACGCAATCTTGTGCTATGAATAATTTATTCTATTTTTAGTCATTGATATACAAAACTCCCAAGATGCACAGTCTCGAACAAAAGTAACACTCAAAACTGTCTCCAATTATACGTCTGTGGTTATAGTTATGATAAAACACATTTTTTTGCAAATTCAACCTTATACGCAAGTGGTTTTTACAAATCAATGTCCAACAAGACTGACTGAAAGATCACTGACGACATACGTATAGTATCGTCAGTCATTTTTCAGTCACCTGCGCACATTGCGCCTATTTATGCGGACGTTTTTTGTACATCAATGTTTTTGCCCATTTTGTGACAACTGCACAGCAAGTAATAATTAATTATCATTAGTATTAATCGCTCGGGGCTTAGCCACAGCCTTATAAAGTTATTATTTTATCGATGCTGATCACTGCGTTTAGCAAACTATAAGTTTATAGAAATCACCGAATAACTTCAAATTTCCGGGACATTTTACGGGAAAAATTCCAATTTTCCTTTCCACAAAAACCTAATTCGGAATATTACGAAAATTTTAAATAATAAAATTGACAAATCGATGCAGCCGTTCTCAAGTGATGCGCTTTCCAACGAACAACATTTTTTTATATATTTATAAGCCGATTAATTAGGCATATCTACAAATGTTTATTATATAGCTTGTGGCTATTCGAACAATACACTGTGAAGTGCCAGCAGGTCATGTAGTAGATCATCCGCTGCGCTTACGCAAGCAAGCTTTGTTCTCTAGCATAATTTCAAAGCATTTGCCAGCTGTGGACGTCATCCGCCTATAACGACGATAGAACTTGAGAAATACCGAGAGCTAAGCAAACTGAAGCGAAACCACACAGCCACAGGCCGATTGCTTATACTGGCTTTTCATAATACAGACAAGTGTAGAAGTGGAGAGGACTGCGATCAACAAATCCACCAATAGAATTACTTGATTATTTTGTATTCGTTGAATTTTTCCAGGTTTACCACTCCATTTCTTCGCACAGCCCGGGTGTAGTTAAAAGGTTAACTGGTAGAGAATAGCATAACCAGCCTATAATGTTCCCACTGCTGGGACACAGGCCTCCTATCTGTGAGATGGTTTGAGCCATAATCGACCACGCGGGCCCAGTGCGGGTTGGTAGATGTAGCATGTCTTCGAATTTTTGCTTCTAAGACATCCTCACGATGTTTTCCTTCACCGTTTTGAGAGCAGTGGTGATGAAATAATTTACACAAAGTAAAGTGCTACTTGGATTCGAACCCACGACCTACAACTCATAAGTCATGGCCGTTACCACTTGTTCACTGCTGCTCTCCGACTGAGACCCAGCTGGTCTCAGTAGAGAATGCCTTGTGGTGTAAAGTTCACCTATGTACCACTGCTGTTCATAAAGTTCAAATAAAAAATCTATTTTAAGTGAAGGATAAGGTAGCGGTGTGTAACAGTACGCATTTCGCCACAATTTTAAGTCTCATGTAACGGCGTGAGCCTACTGAGGAATTCCTGAACTGACTCTGTTAAACAAACCCCGACTCTATGCTCAGCATTCTCATTTGCAACCACTACAGTAACGAGGCAGACTAGCTACTCATACATTACTCGCTATATAGTTGTTACAATAATACGTCGTTTATTCACTTTCTTTTCATGATAGGTAATACGATGGCCTGACACGGTGCCCTAGACTTATCTGGGGCCTATAATTGTTCGGAAAAGCTGATCTATTTATATTATGATCACACTAGCTATGATCTCTTAGATTCAGAATAAGTGCTTGATCTAATATTTTGAAATATCCAACGTATTTTGACTATAGCAAATGCGTCGATTTAGCAGCAAGCCTAGCATCTATAATTCGCGGATTGCTATAACTTATTAAGTAATTAAGTTATTCGAGTGTTTAACATATCCCAAAGGGTGGAACAGACGTGTACTTATAGTAGTTGTGGCGCAACCTGGGAGAAGCCTATGTCCAATAGTGGATCGCAATAGGCTGAGTTGATTGTAATTATAGTAAATCGACCTTTCGCCAGTTATGTTTGAGTCCCATGTAATATAGGGCGAGCCTATTGCCATCACCCGGACACTAATCCAGACTCCTAAGAAATTCCAGATGATTAAACCCAATAACACTTTGCTCGACTCGGAAATCGAACCACGGACCTCATTCGCAGCAGTAGCACATGAGACCACTAGAGACAGTCATAATTTTATGTTGGATGCCTTTCTAACGTCATAGGTTTTTGCAATAGCAACAATAGCACGTTCAAATGAAACCGTTAACAACAATAAACTTTCAATCGGTTTTATACACATAGGAAGCTACTCAGAAATTAGTCACTAATTAACATACAAATAAATTCAGCCTTCGTTTAGATCTTTCTACAGTTACAGTATTTTGGACTATCACAAAAAATAGCAGGAATGCGATTGGCAGAGAAATTGCAAAATATATTGAGCACTATCGCATAGGCTGCGTGGTATTGCTATTGTTTCTATTGCATGCGCAAACAGCTTATCATGTTCCCACTGCTGGGACACAGGCCTCGTCTCATCTAGAGGGAGTAGGCTGTTATCTACCACGCCGGCCCAGTGCGGGTAGATGTTACATTTCTTCGAATTTTTCATTCTAATTCATGCCGGTTTCCTCTTGATATTTTCCTTCACTGTTTAGTGTGCAGTGGTGATTAAATAATAACTATACACAGAGCAAAGCAACGGTCTGGGTTCGAACCAACGACCTCCAACTCGTTAGTTGAGGCTACCACTGCTCTATTCTGCTCGAAAATGTCAAACTATACATGTAATGAAAACATAACCTAAAGATAGTGGTTAGGTCTAGACGGATAATAATATTCTACCTACTCAATTTCATAATAACCTGCTGTGATTTAAATTTGGAACATGGATGAGAGACGCCTGGAACCGCGAAGAATGGCGCAATAATGGCGCGGGCAGGCTAAGCACTGGGTGATTCCAGGCTGAGATGATGATGATAATGAAATTTGGAACCTCAAATTCGCCCGAGAAAAACTAAAATCGCTCGATTGCATAGCGTGATAATATTCTATATTTAAACGCGTATTTTTAAAAATAAAACAGAAAAGACGTCTCTCTCGTCTAGTAGTGAACGACTAAATGAGATCTTTTCCTAGGGATTAACACAGTAGAGAACACGCATCAATCATTCCTATTCCATTTCCTCACAGATTTTACGAATTGTTAAAACATCGAAGTTTCTTTATCATATGTAATTTTTATGCATATTCCGGAATTAATTCTCTAAATGATGGTGAAAACCAAATCAGAAGCCGTTGCGTAGTCACAGGCACACACAAAAAGCGATTTTAATCTTCATCTATACCAACTAATAACAAAGCTGAAATTTGTTTGTATGAATACGCTAATCGCTGGAACTACCAGTAGGATTTAACCTTTTTTTGTTGGTGATTGATAGAACAATTTCCGAGGATGGCTTTAGGCTTTTTTATACAGGAAACTGTAACCATGCATTCAGCATATCATTCTAGACCCGCCAGCGCAGAAATTTTTGGGCGGGTATAAAAAAAATCTGCTGTTTCATAGAAAAGTGCAAAACCTATGCAGTCATAATGTATGGAACAGCTGATTTTCTTACGTTTTTGCAGTGTCAAGTTGTATGTAGATTAAAATATGGTTCGCGATCGTAACACGTTTATAATATAATCAAATTTCGCGGGTTATCCTGGCCACGTTAACATCATCACGCTGTGACCTTAGGAGCAATGCATAAAGAAAAAAAATCAAATTAAAATTCATTTATTTGGCAGAATAAAGGTTTACAATGTATGATCTTAAAACTATAATTACCGCATTACAAATGGTGTACAAATATTTAACTTCATGTATTATTTAAATTAAATAAAAAAAGACAGCAATGACTAATCATGCATAAGCATTGACAACATTCAATATATAAAATATCAAGTAAGTCAGAAAGAAAACTAGGCGAAAACTAAATAATAGCACAGGCAGGTGATGCAACGGGATGGGTCGGGGAAACAATAAAATTCATGTGGGCAAAGTCACGAGCAGAAGTAAGTTTTTAATAAATATATAGGTATAAATCGATATGTAGACCACATTTACTATTATTAGGAATAAAGCAGACATTGGCAATACTGCAAACAAAATAGCTGTATTAGCGGCATGTAATTGCTAGAAAGATTGCAAAAAATATTGTTATGAGCACAGCATATTAATTTCTATTATTGTTATGATAGAAATTAATCTATACATGTATTTTTGATAAATAAAACATAAAAGACAAACACTAAGATAGTGGTGAACCAATAAAGAGGACAACAAACATTTGCAGTGCATAGCATAAACACAATAAACAATCGCATTAACTTAATAATAAAATAGAGGTGAGTACTAAGGAGTAATATAAGAATTTGAAAAACATTTATGTAACGTCTAGAACTACTAAAACATAAGATAAAAATAAGAAATAAAACAGTATCAAACCCACCATTCTTTTAACATTCCTCCATCCATCGACCGAACATCGATATGAAACTTCAATGTCTCTTGCTGTAGTCAAACAGCAGGCTATGTCACTCCACTTTTGTCTTTGTCTACCACACAGAACAGAACAAAACATCTAACCATCTCCAATATTATCTCCTATCCAATTTTTTAAGACACCTTTGTCGATATCAAGTTCAGTTTCTAGAATCTTCTTATGTGGGTAGTCCGACATGTTGGGAGCGTTTGAAGAGAAGTTATGTGTGTCTTCTCTGTGATGTCTTTTTTAAACTGGAACTTGAATACTCGTCCAAAGTATCGCAGGTGAGTTTGTGTTCAACATAACTAGCTTCAACCATAGTCACAGTGGTAACAACAGTGATCAACGGTCACACAGGCTTTTTGTAGTATGTTCATACTGTTTCTGTTGTTCATTTGGCTAGGGCTCGTTACAATGTAGCTAGGTTCTAGACTCTATCTATTTATAGTGCCGCAGCTAACTTCTTCTGGTCCTGAGTTTCAAGTTCTAAATGCGTCCTTTGCACTTCCTGTGGATAAGAAGTTAACAAGTTTGTCAGTAAATTAAATTATATAAAAATAAGAATGAAATCAACTCGTTTCAGATAAGGTATTGTTGTAGTTGCCGACGTTTCTAAAAGAAACAGCACCACTTCCACACTGCACGTCATTTTGCACAGCAATGATATAAAAATGGCCACTTACAGAATAGGACGCCTGAATTAATCACACTTTTCGCAATTAATATGTTCCTCAGTTCTTCGTTACACGTTTCAACCATCGTCAGTTTAGTCCGCGATCTTGCATTAAACCTACAACTGTCAAACTACGCTGTCAAAATACACAGCTTCATGCTTAACCCAAATTACATGATCAATCGTTTATTTATCTCGGCAGGAGTCTTCCAGTCACTTCTGCCATTTTCCTTTGTTAAGCGTCGCTTCTTGGTAAGTAATCATCGAGATCATAGAAAAATCGATAGGTGCTGACCAACATGGACGCCTATCCCATGGGCAGAGTGATCTCGTCTCGGTTTGGTTTAATCCACAGTTTATGGTCTGAACTTGACTATAGCAATATCTAACACAGTTAACACTCATCGTCATAACCGCAGAGTACTTTTTTTTTATCGAAAGATGATGAATACATTCGAGTAATGAGAACTACTGACAAATGTTAGCATTAGTGACGCCATCTTTGACAGGGTTGCCATTTTATCACATTCCCCAATAATTAGTCGAATAATCGAATTGCCTTTGCGAAAAAAAATATGATTCCCCTCGTGCAAATTTCCATTACTAATCCTACTGGGACATAACTAGCGGCCTTTGCAATCAGAGGATTGCGATGTTTCTAGGCTTTATCGACGAAACGCTTCGAGTTGCGTTTCATGAACTGAAGAACAGGGGATTTTCAAATCGAGATGGGGGATTTTGTTCCGAACGAACCAGGGGGAGCCTGTGGCCTGGCGGAGGAAGCGGTTCTGATGCTAAAGATTTTTTTTTGTCGGGCATGTCGCAGTTGGCCTTGAGAGGCCGTGACTGCTTAACCGGTCTTTCCTGGGGCTGCCGTTAAGAATAAATTTATCGCCTCCAGCCACCGGCTGATGCTAAAGATTTGTTATGTTCGCTTTTATAAGCGTCCAATTGCGAGTCTGACTCGCACACGGAGGGGGGTGTCCCTTAGTGTTAAACTTTTTGTTTTTTGTTGATATAGCGGCAATAGAATTGTGAAACACACTGTGGAAATTTTTACTGTCTACCTATTAACCCTAAAAAACCCTTTTTAGAGCCTACTGCACCACACTGTACACATGCAGCCTATGGACCGACTACACGCAAAAATCGTACAGCGCCCTTCGTGTCCAGTTTAACAACGCGTTTAGGATGATGATGGGGCTCCCCCGCTATTGTAGTGCATCAACGATGTTTGCAGAAGCCCGCGTAGATTGTTTCTACGCAACAATGCGCAAGCGTAGCACCTCGCTGCGCTGGTGCGACGCGTGCGGGGGAGCCCCAACAGCATGCTGGCCGCGCTCGCGGAAAGGCTCGATTGTGCTATCGTGACTCACTGTTCGATGCGACACGTAGCACGCAACGTAGTTTGAAATAAGGAATTTTAATTTGTTATGCTTATTTTATTCTTATTTGTTTTTATTTTTTAATTTATCCAATGTAATTGTATATAATTTTAATTAATGTTAATGTGACTGTGTGTTCTTGTATCATTATGAATCTATGTTACTTGAAATAAATGTTTTTTTTTATTATTATTACGGATTTATGAGACATACGGACGGACGGATGGACAGACGGACGGACGCCCTATGGGCACAGAACCCTAAACTTAAGGCGGTGATTTCTTGAAAACGCTCAAAAAGGTGGTTTTTTAAACCTTGAAACCAAAAAATATTGCCATAGAGTGATGAAACTCAAAACATAATTAAACATACTTTAATGCATCAATAAAAACTTTTACCAAAAAAAAATCAACCGACTTACAAAAAACACTACAAAGTGAAAAATAACTTTAAGTTCGGAAGGCGGTGCCAAAAAATTTATACAGATCCAGAGGCACCGACTTCCGAAACTAAAGTTATTTTTCACTTTGTAGTGTTTTTTTGGAAGTCGGTTGTTTTTTTTTTGGAAAAAGTTTTATTTTTCACTTTTTAGAGGTTCACATGTGCTTACCTCTTCACAGCGTACCGGCGTGATTTGATGTTATGAATTGGTGTAAACAATAGACAGACATGAGATTTCAGCAATTCCAGTCCATTTGCTACCATTTATTGAGGAGTTCCGTTGCCTATCTCCGAAGTTCTTCATCAGATCTTCACCAAATTGAAATGGGACCACTCCGAGAAAATATTCGTTCAAAAAATACCCAGATCGCTTCAAGTGTGCCTATAAAATTTGAAGAGTACTCTCTATTTCTCCAAGATCCCATCATCAGATCCTGACTTGATGATCATGGGACCACCTGTGAAGTATACCCTTTCAAACAAAAAAAAAATCCAAATCGGTTCAGCCATGTTCGAGTAATCGGGGAACATACATAAAAAAAATTTAAAGGTTCCGACGAATTGAGAACCTCCTTTTTGGAGTCAGTTAAAAAATCATCAAAGTCACCTCTTAATCGAAATCTTTAAAACCAGATAATCCCTTCAATAACAGTTATAATTAAAAATAAACCATAAAATTCCAAATGCCAAACTGCATCCAGTGATGGATTATTTATTTTTAAATATTTAATTATATACGTTTTTATTTGCATTTTTACGACAGTGCTAATGAATTATTATTCGAATTTATTACAACAGATTTGAATCCGTATCGGATTGCAATAAGAACTAATCGGTCATAACGACAATATTTCAAGTTACCAGGGCCCTAACATAGACAACATAAATAATTTATGTGGTAAGTACAAATTATAATACGATATTTAAAAACTAGATGGCGTTGTTGGGTTGAGGTTTCTGGCAAATAAGTCACTTGGAAATAATTAGGTACCACAAATAAGTACCAGGAGAGATTCAAAATAGAGTAGTAATTCCGTCTCTGTCATACTCGTTTGTTTCATTCATGAAGAAGAGTGAGGTAGTTGTTGAGGTTGGGTTATTGCCACCCGTAACTTTACAGATGGAAAGGAGGCTGTTTCATTCTCGATATCCTTGTCTAGACTAGTGTTGAAGCTACATCAATATTGAATCAGCAACTTGTCTATCGGTTTGGTCTTTGAACGCAACAGGCGTGAGTGGAACGCAACACGTGCAAAATAAGTAGGTACTAGGACAACCTAAACGAGATGGAGTTCGCATTGAAATAGGAATTTATTTATTTTGTTTTAAAAATCGCAGACCGAGTACCACGTGCTGAGCTATGTCCCGCAATGGACTAAGATATAGTACCTACCTGTATTTAGACCAAAAAGTTTTCGCCAAAAACGTTTAATTGTGTCAATAATTTGGGTTTAAAGAATGTTATTTCTCATAAGAACTTAAAAAAATAACAGTTCGCGTATAATGAGATAAGTACTTCAATTAGTTATAAATAATAGGTAATTAATATTAGTCACCTCTAGGGTGTTGGAAACATTGCAGGTACTAGCATTATGGTATTTCAAATATTGTGAGGTACTATCTTAAATCTATGTTTGAATGTGTTTACACTGTCACACTGTTTTAAGTCTTCCGGTAAACTATTGAACAGACGTGCTTCTTCATCCAATATTGTGTTTTTGCCATAATTAGTGCGAGCGTGCGCTGTCGTAGCTAGTTCCCATCAATCCCCACACAAGCTAATAATAGATGGCGCGATGTAATTTTATTTTATTTTTGCGTAAATTACGCATTGTTGTGTTCATATATACCTACTCCGAAAGAGTCCACCATTTCCCGACATACCCTAAAATTAGACGATTGTGGCTTATAGATATTCCTAGAGATTTTTCTAAATAAAACTGAATTCGAGGTTACGTCGAAAGCATTTTAAAGAAAGTGCTGACCAGTATATATTTAAGGCGTTAAATTCTGACACTTGGTGAAATCATCGAAAATAACGAAATATTGAAATAAAACCTAACTTATGAATGAACACGAAATGGAGTGAATGAACAAAATGTCAAATTTATTGTAGGCCGTACGGACCTAGCTATGATCATGCCATCTACAATTAGTTTTGCACGACCTTCCCCATTGTGTTGAAAAAGATTTGACCCAAGAAACAACACACAAAAGCTTGTAAAAAGAAGTCATCAGCATTTAGGGAGCAGTTGACATTGTATGGCTACTCTTTCATTTCGTTTACTGATACGAATAACACCGTCGGAATTAACCCTTGTGACGAGCGATTAAAATTTATATGATGTACCCGAAATACCTTAGCATTACACTGGACCAGTCACTTACCTACAAAAACAACTGCCAAAATGTTAAATTGAAAGTTCATGCAAGAAATAACTTGTTACGCCGCCTAACATCCACCAGATGGGGAGCGTGTCCCCAAGTCATGCGAACAACTGGAATGGCACTCTGCTTTTCCGCTAATGAATATGCCTGTCCAGTATAGAACCGTTTTGCCCACGCTGACCTAGTGGATACAGCTATAAATGAGACGTGCCGGATTATTAGTGGCTGCCTTAAAACCGACCCCAGTACGAATGCTGTATCCACTGACTGGCATTTCGCCACCAAGCGTTCGCAGGACCATAGCCAACCGCATTGAAAGGGCGAAACTACAGACTGACTCACGTCACCCAATGCACATCTACGTCTCAGTGCCCAGAGGCTAAAGAGCCGAAAAAGTTTTATAGGGTGCGTGGGTCTGGCTAGTCCAGCCAATAGCAACGCTTCCACAGCGAGATGTAACCTGTGGCGAGAGCTGTATAATGATAACTTTATCGAACCATCTGAGAGCCTTTCGCCTGGGCACGCGTTACCGTGGATGACTTGGAAATCTCTAAATAGACTTCGAACCCAAGTCGGCAGGAGCAAAGACAATCTCCACAGATAGGGGTTCACGGACGGCTCAGATCTCAAGTGCGTATGGGGCACCTCCCCACAGACAATGGCTCACCATCCTGCGCCACATGCCCTGTTACTTGTGCAATTGACGATCTTATGACTGCGTCAGCGAGCGGAGTTGGCACAGCCGAATTTTGGGCCAAAGATGTTTAAATTTATTTGCCATCGATACGCTAGGAAGAAGAACCTTTTCCCAACTATGTTGGGTCGGTTTCCAGTCTAAGGATTCAACTGAATACCAGTAGTTTGCATGGAGCGACTGCCTATCTGACCTCCACAACCCAGTTATTGGTGAACACGACAGCCCTTGGAAAGACTGGTTGTCGGACTATCGGTAACGACTGTCAAAAATCCAAAAATTACAGTCAGGATTCATCAGTAAATATTACGTGTCACGATTTTGTTAGAGGACAAAACATAATTTATCAAAACGTCCACAATTCTCAGGGTTCACGACCGACGACGCAACTTAGCAGCTGTGTTTTCTATGCTCATAATTGCTCCTTAAAAAAACGTGATCGTATCTGTCCGAATACATTAGATTATAAAAACTGGTACCTCACCATTCATGAGCCTCTAACTAACATTTACACCACACGACGACGTATAGAATGCGTACAATTTTCAAATACATACAATAAATGTTCAAAAGGTAACACAGAAGCAGCGTAAATAATATTCCTTAGAGCTCCTAATGGTTTATGTTATGTTGGTATTTTCCACAATTTATTCATATTCCGTTTACGTTAGCTCCTGTTAGTTCTGCCCTGCTGGTAGTTTGCACGCGATGCGTTACCATGGTTACGGACGTTGGCGCTCGATAGTGCCCGATTACGAGTTTCAATGAGAGGGAGATAGAGAGAAGATCGGAAAATCAACAGGCATTTTCATTCAACTTCTCGTTTTTACTACACTAGTGCGTACTAGTCTAGATAAAGATAGCAAGAGTGAAATGGCATTATTGCTGCCGTTGCCCCTCCTAACGACTACCTGAAGGGGTGGGCCCCCCTTCAACATTTCACTATAAAATATAACTATTCTAAATAAACTGCATCAACGAGTATCGGTAACAAGGTAGCAGGTATATTCTGACTTTTGTTTTTAATTGTTGAATCATAGTGACTTTTCTGACTAATGAGATGTTTTATTTTCAAACAACTTTTTATCATTGTCATACTAGCAGTCAACTTTTAATACTTTGGATTTTAAGTCTATTATCACATTGCGTAAAGAACACTTTCAAAGTGCTTAATTATGATGATAATAATGTACCAGGACGAGTAAATTCAAACACAATTTTTCGTATAAATTCGATTACAATATTAATCCTAGAAATCTTTCTACATTATATATTATTTTTCTTATCATCTTCTTTTATCTACTCATCTGACGCCTACCGTTTGTTTTAATTATTCCATTTACATATAAAATATTAGTCTCGTTACTCTTGCCAATCTTTTGACGCGAACTCGAACAAGTTGCATATAAGCACCAAATAGGCTATTATAACCTCTACAGAACATCAGCTTAAATTATACATCGAAAACGTGAAAAACTGGAAAATGAGACACGTGATTAAAGTTGCCAGTTCAACTGAGGAGATAACTGTTTTAGGCCTTAAATAAGTAATAAGTATAAACGATTATATTTATGTAGATCGCGGCACGTATGTTGAACAAATGGAAAAAGAATGAGGTCACCTTCTAGCAAAGTCATTGATGTAACGTGTACTGAATCGAAGGCATTATGACATCCACCAACCCGCACTGAGCTCGCGTGGTGGATTATGGCCCAGTCCCTCTCACAGAGAGGAGGCCTCTCTCCTAGCAATGGGAACATAAAAAAAGCCTGAGAATGAATGAATGAATGTAATGAAATTCGGAAATAAATTACAGATCACGACAGGTAAGTTGAAACTAAATCGAATATTTTGGTTCAACTTACGTGCCTCTATCTGAACTGCGTTTTATTTTCCTCTCAAATTCCTCCACTTTGATACTTACTCTTTTCATTTTAGTAAGTTAAATTTTTATCTTCAATTTAAATAAAATAAATTTAGATCATTCTGCATCATGACACGTTGTTAGACCTTGAAGCTGAGTCTCTCCCATTAACAACTTTCGAAATACGAAATAGTGTTTGTCTCATAATATTGTGCCAAAAAGCCTCTAGAGCTCCTACCTAGTTCTTACCTGTAGAAATATCTTTTCATGCGGATTTTACTAACCCTCACTACCCCATCCTCCTGCCTCCATTCAATACACTCCGTTCACCTTACCACCCTTCTGTTGCCTAGGATACCTACCCTACTAGCAAACCCTTCGCGTTTATGGTGCCCTGGTACTTGGGTGACGCAAGCTATAAATGTATTTGCAAAAATTTACCTTTGTCAGGCAGACAAATGCATGATACAATATAGGTCACTGTTATCAGCCAATATTATGGATTTTAGAAATTTATTTATTTAACCATTTATGCACACACATATAAACAGACAAGAAGAAAGGAACAGAAAAATACGTACAAAGGTAATGCTTATTTCTACAGAAATCTCTTCCAGCACACCTGCGATAGGAGAGAAGATAACAAAGATGTACGCGTGTAATAACAGTAGAAGGAAAATCATAAAATTACAAATTAAACTCTAATTTAAAAATATACACACATAATATGAGAATATATATACATACTAATATACATACATACTTCTAAAATAAATATCACTAAAATATATATAATTATAATGTAATTTAATTAATAAATACAATTATGACAATGTGGAGAGATAGTGTTCTTTCACTCTTTTGAATACTGCTACAGTTTGGCAATCCCTAATGTCAGGCAGAAGTGAATTCCATAACCGGACCGCGTGCACAGTGAAGGAATAAGAGTAGAAGTCAGTTGAGTGGGGAGGGGACTTGAGGAGATTTCTAAGATGCGACCTGCAAGGCGCATCAAAAGGACGGTCGTAGGAGAAGCGATCCCGCAGATAGGATGGGGTTTTAGGGTTGTGAAGAATGTTAAATAGCAAACACAATATCCGAGAGTTTCTGCGTAGTCGAATAGGGAGCCACTTGAGGATCTTGTGAAAGTTAGAAACGCGATCGTATTTTTTGAGGTTAAAAACAAAACGAATGCAGATATTTTGCAAACGCTCAAGTTTATTTAAAAGCTTCTCGGTGGCATCCAAATAACAGGCATCAGCGTAGTCAATGATGGGCTGTATGAGAGTTTGAGCAAGGGAGATTTTGGTGTTCAAGGGCAGGAAGCTGTGGAGGCATTTTAACGAATGGAACGTGTAGTGTACTTTGCGACTGACTTGAGCAACATGGGCAGTCCACGATAAGTATGAGTCCATGGTCACCCCCAGATTTTTACCCGTTTTTGCGTATTCTATCTGAACTCCATTCAAACAGAGTAGAGACAGCGACGCAACATCAAGCCTATTCCGCATATACCTGCCACCCATAATTATGGCCTGGGATTTCTTAGGGTTGATCAGCAGTCCAAAAGACCACAACCACTCGCTAATCAAATCCAGGTCTCTGTTCATAGCAGATACGGCGGCATCCGCATTTTGCATTGAAAAATTATTATAAAGCTGCAGATCGTCGGCATAGAAATGGAAGTGGGAAGAGATGACTCTGGTGATAGAGTTAATAAAAATAGAAAAGAGAAGGGGAGAGAGAACGCCACCCTGACGTACACCCGCAACAAGAGAGCACCAGTCAGAAGAAGACTTACCGAGACGAACCCGCTGCGAGCGGCCTTTAAGGTAGGTGCCGAACCAAGCAATAGTAGAAGAAGAGAAATTGAAGGAATTAAGGATCCCGAGAAGGATATCGAAGTCAACAGAATTAAAGGCACTGTTAAAGTCCAGAAGAACAAGTAAGGAGAGAGATTTGTGGTCCATAGCCCAGCGGATGTCATCAGTAACCTTTAACAGAGTCGTAACTGTGCTATGACCAGGTCGGAAACCAGATTGAAAAGGACTAAGAAGGTCATTTGAAGATAAAAAGGCGGAAAGTTGCTGATGAACAATGTGCTCAAGAACTTTTGAGAGAAATGGAAGGATAGAAATGGGTCGGAAATCGGTCAGTGAGACGGGGTCGGAAATTTTGGGTAAGGGGATTATATGGGCTTGTTTCCAGGTCTCAGGGAATGTACAAGAAAACAAGGAGAAATTATTATTCTTCTTTAACTAAACTCAAATAGTCACTGTGCACAAGGAAGTGTGGACAGATCAGCCCATCTTAACAAGCATCTTTCGCCATACGATCCACTACTTCATTGTCTTCCAAGCCAACATGACCCGGTATCCACTGCAGTACAATATTTCTATTTTTATTAATCAGTTTACAAATAGATTTGATCACGCTGTAGGCAATCGGAGTACCCCGAAAACTTGAGGTGCACCGAGCCAAATTTTGGAGAGCACTTTTCGAATCATTCAAAATAACATAATTGCCACTTCAATGTATGATAATGCTTCATCTATTGCCACTAGTTCAGCACACATTATATTGAATTTTGAATTTACTTTTAATTGCACTGAAATTTTGGTTTGAGGATCGAAAAATGCTGCTCCTGAACCTATTTTGTCATTGGATCCATCTGTGTATATTTTGTAGAAACCCGAGTACGTGTTATTAAAAAATATGGTACATAGCTCACTTAGTTTATCATTTTGGTAGTGCTTTTTAGCAGCAACCAAACTTTCTACATTGGGAAATATTACTTGTGACAGATCAATCCTGTGGACCCAAGTGTCCAATGAGGACATTTCAAGTTTTGGGCTAGTATAGACAGGTAGCAAATCAAGAGACTCGTGAATTCTGATCAACAGTGGCACCTTTGTTCTCCACTGTGGTTGTTGACAATGTGCTTGCAGTTCTTCTATCACATCAATAATGTTATTATCAGCGTATGATTTTATTTTGAGTCAAAATTTTCTTGCTAGGTAGTATCTGCGAAACTTCAACGGTTGCAGGTTTAGTTCATTTTCCATATCGTGAATCGGTGTAGTTCTATTATAGCCACAGATAACCCTCATGCAAGCGTTTCCGACCCTGTCTAATTTACTTAGGTGAGTTTCACAGCTACATCATAAAGGAAACAAGCGTAATCGATTCTACTCCGAATTGTTGAGATGTATAAGCGTCTCAGGTGTTTGGGATGTACTCCCCATCCAAATCCAGAAAGGATTTTAAAAACATTAACTAATTTTAACACTTTCTATCGAGTCTCGTTAATATGCTTAGCCCATCTAAGGGATCGGTCAAGCCAAACCCCCAAATATTTTACATTTTGTACCACCGGCAGCGATATCTCATTAATTCTTAAGTTAACTGTCTCTCTAGTCACACCGTTCTTAAAAATACAGACACTGCTTTTCAGAGGGGATATCCCAAGCCCCACATCCAAAAGAAGTCATTTTATTTAGAGCGGGTTGTAAGCGTTTTTGGGCCAATGTGACATCACTGCAAGTGGTATGCAGTACAAAATCGTCCGCATAATGTGATAGAAACACGTCCTCACCACTATGACATACATCCATGGTTGCTAAATTAAAAGGTAAGGGTGACAATGGATGGCCTTGTGTCAATCCCCGACCGGACGTGCGACTAATGGCGTGATTACCTACTGTAATTTTAAGGTTTCTCAGCTTGAGAAAGTTCCAGATGTAACTACAAATCCTGGATCCAACACCAATTCGTTGCAGAATTTTCAATAGAAATCTGACGTCTACGTAGTTATATGCGTTGTTAATATCGATGAAAATAGCCACCGTAATAAGTTTTTAGTGAAACCAATTTGAATGCGTGATACTAAAACGGATAGATTATCTACGGTTGAGCGAAATTTTCTAAAACCTGTAGTGTTGTTTGATACAAACATGTTTCTCAATTAAACACTCTAATCTATTCATTAAAATGTTATGAAAAACTTTACAAACGCATGAGATCATTGAAATAGGACGAAGAGATGCTAAAGTTTGGGGGTCTCGTCCCGGTTTAGAAATGGCACAATTACAATATCGCGCCATTGTTTAGGAATATAACCCGAAATAAAAATCCTATCATACAGTTGAATCAATACCTTTATACCATTTTGTGGTAACCTCTTGATCATGGAATAAGAAATATTGTCGCCTCAAGGTGCAGTATCTTTAGATCGGACACATTTATGAAATTCTGGAAGAGTAACAACAGCATCAAGTTCAGAGTCATTCATGTCAAAACCCAGGTCGCATGGGGATGCAAAGTCCGGCGTTAAACTACGAAGCAAATCAATAGCTTTTTTCTTATCTACGTAATGTGTTGAATATTTGTGTCCCTTCAGCCACTTCATTATCCGCATTTTGCAATGTTTCGTAATTTTGAGGGTTTGGATTACGTCTGAATTTAGATAGTGCTAATCGACGCTCAGCCACACATTTAGACAATTTAGGTTTCCAATAAGGTTTAGGCAAAAATTTACTATCTGGATTTAAGTTTATCTTGACTGAAGGGATACAAACATCGGTAAAGTATCCGATCGGTCCGACCCACTGGGGGGGAAAACAGAGGGATCGTACAGGATTTTGGTATCTTCTTTTACAAGTAGCGACGACATCACGATTTACACCTCATCCATGACATGTTTAACCAATATACACAACCCTTCGACAGACTATCGTATCGAAGACAACAAGTTTCCATAACCTGATTTTCTATGCCCGCTACAGCAAACAGCTGTCCGAAGAATAGTCGTCATCTATTTGATTTAAACTGACATTATTTTCGAGTTTTGGATTTGTGAACAGCGTTTAGAGGACTTTTACAATAAATAACATTGAATATTTTTCGATTCGGTACGGAAGCGTATCTAATGGTTGTGAATAGCTATATAGTACTGTTTCCAACAGGATAACTAAGGTTGATCATTATATGATTCTAGCTTCTGCCCCTGACCTCATCCACGTCAAATTTCTTGCTGCCCCGCCCACCCCGCGTCGCGTTGAATCGCCTGCCCGTGCGAGTACTTCGTATTTGGGTCTTTTTCTTTTTGCTCGGCTCCTAAGGGTCCTAGCGTGATGTTATATAGTCTAAGCCTTCCTCGATAAAAGGGCTATCCAACACTAAAAAAGGTCAAAGGGAACCTTATAGGTTTTGATTTACCTGTGAAGTATCAAAATATGTCCCATAAATAGCATTGCATGGCCCAAGGAATAAAACATTTCAAACAAACGTCCAACCCCTTTATCGTAAATTGAAGTGTTGAGAATTGAAGTTATCGTAACGTATTCTGAGGCGCGCACAAGGTTACATATACCTAGTACTAGAACTAACTATGGAAAAAAAGATAGCAGTGGTGGCCCAGTGGTAACAGCCGCGACTTACGACGTGTAGGTCGTGGGTCCTGGCGTTTTACTCTATGTAAGTAATTTCATCACCACTTCTCTTAAAACGGTAAAGGAAAACATCGTGAAGAAACCCGTATTTCCTAGATCCAAAAAATCGAAGACCCGTAGTGGGTCCGCGTCTGTCTACTACCTCTCACAGAGAGGAGGCCTGTGTCCCAGCAGTGAGATTATAATAGACTGATTATTGATTATGGCATCTTAAAACCCCACAATTTATAGATAGCTCGTCCCAGTCATTCCAAGCTGATACTCGTAAGCCTTAAACAACAGTGTAGCAAAGATGAGTAGACTGATAAACTTGAGTGGAACTATACACACTGTACTAGAAAGGTCTATCATCTAGTTTTACCTCAAATTATGGTGACAGTGACTAGGATGACACGAACAAGAGTGTTTATGAGACTTTCACTTTCAATAAATATATAACAGACATTCAGTTTTCCCGTAAGTTATTGAAAATACACTATATTTAAAAGGATGTTGAATTGAGTGCTTTGTTCTGTGTCGCGTAGCCAGACAGTTATCGGCCGCGTAGCTATTGATGTCGTAGCGGTGACGTAAGACACTTCGTAGCAGTCGCGACAAACATTTCGTAGCACTCGCTACGAAGTGTAAACTTTGCTGGTTTGCTCACTTTCGATTCGGACAAGAAGTTTCATAGCGCCTGTATTTTCTCTAATATATAAACTCACGCCTTCTTCGTGGTATTTGATTGGCCAAAGTTTGACCCACGTTGGCAAAGAATGCATTGACAGAGTTAACAGACTTTGAGGGGATCTATTGTCTATTTCCTGAATGGAATTCAATGGGTTTAGGCAATGAGCGATGCGAGTCAGTCAGAGTCCGGATAGCATTCCCCTTTTTTTTAGCTTTAAGAAATAGTTGTTTCTCGTGGTCGGTTTTTAGTTTATTCAATATACTGTTGCAGAAATTCCTATATCGCAGGTAAGTTAATTTCAGAATAGAGTTGTGGTGTACCTTATTTGTTTTCCTATGCACATTGTCTCTGTTTCGTATGCATCTCAATAGGCCGGGTGTAATCCACGGCTTGATGATTCTAAATTTACGTGGGAAGGATGTGCGAATAGTGTTCATGTGATTGTGATAATGACATCACTTCCAGTAATTTGTTAGTGGTGTCATTGGAATCATTCAACGCGATGATGTTGTAGAAATCATACCCTTTAATGTCTTTGTGAGTAGCATTAGAGGGATTTTTAGTTTATACGCTGAGTATGACTGCCGAATGGTCGGTAATGGTAGCTTCAAGGACGAGTGTGATTGTATTATTGTTAGATTTCAGCAGAATATGGTCTAAGCAATTGTTTAAACGGGTGGGGACAACATGTGCATGCAGAAACCGGTGAGATGCAGTCAATTTTAAATAGTCATGAGAGCGTTAATCATTATGACCAGGACTTATATTTATATTTAAGTCTCTTATCATAGCAGTATGCATTGTAATTGGAGACAAGACTATTTATACTATTCAAAAAGTTGTAAATTTTCCGTTGTGATGGAGGTCTACACAGCGCAACGATGACAAACTGGTTGTCTACAGTTAATACAAGACAGCTAGATTCAGCAAAGGTCGGGTTGGTGATGATAAAGCATAAACTTTCCTTGGTGTAAATTATTATTCCGTCGTTCTGATTTGATAAAGTATTTGTTTGATGCGATGTGTAACTAGTTAAGTTTGGGATGGATGTGGCTTTTTTGAGCCAACACTCAGTGAGAATGAGAATATCACACTTTATCTTCATATGGACTAGCAAACATACAAATTCATTGAAATTTTTATGAACACTCCTAATATTCAGGTGGGTGATATTTAATGACTTGGGGGATTATATATTTGGGACGTCTTCAGGTGGGCAAGTAAATGACGTAGACACATTATATGTTGTCTACGTCATTATTTGAATTATATGTCATACCCATTGATATAATGAGTTGTGACTGGTACACGGAATGTTATAGTGAGTTGAGAAAAAGTACCTCAAGTGCCCGGGGAAACGTTTAGGTACCTGTCGAATTTCGACATAATAAGGTATTTTACTATATATGAGAAAAAGTCTAAAAATATATTATTGAGATAGCTTAGGCAAAATGCAGTCGGAAAATGATAGTTTATGAAAAAACAAAATAAATTTTAAAATTCAATTCAAAGATTCCAGTCTTTTTTATCTGTTTTTGAACACCATGAAATTATGTCATATGGCGTGTCAATTGAACAACTTTGTACTTTTATTATTTTCGTAACCAAAGTAATTTTTATTTAAATAATATTTTGCATTTAGGAACAGCACATGAACGATAAGTAGAATAAAAACTCATTGTTTAAATTATAAACAATTAACGTATTAGTATATTTTATAACGAGGGACTAAACGAAGCCATAATATACCCGAGGTGGTTTGACTCCCGAGCGTGCGAGGGAGTCAATGAAACCGAGGGTATATTAAGTTGGCGTTTAGTCTCGAGGTGCAAACTGTACTTTTCACTTCGAGTGCGAGAAAAATAGTCAATTTAGTACAAAAACATGTACTTACCTAATAAATATTACTTAACAAAAAAACACTACAAAGTGAAAAATAACTTTAATTTCGGAAGTCGGTGTCTTTGGAGCTGAATTTGAATTTGTTGTCACCGCCTTCCGAAATTAAAGTTATTTTTCACTTTGTAGTGTTTTTTTGGAAGTCGGTTGTTTTTTTTTTTGGAAAAAGTTTTTTTTTTTTCACTTTTTAGTGGTTCACATGTGCTTACCCCTTCACAGCGTACCGGCGTGATGTTATGTTATGAACTGGTGTAAAAAATAGACAGACAAGAGATTTCAGCAATCCCAGTCCATTTGCTATCATTTATTGAGGAGTTCCGTTGCCTATCTCTAACGTTCTTCATCAGATCTTCACCAAATTGAAACGAGACCACTCCGAGAAAGTACTCTTCCAAAAAATACCTAAATCGCTTCGCGTGCCTATAAAATTTTAAGAGTTCTCTCTATTTCTCCAGGATCCCATCATCAGATCCTGACTTGATGATCATGGGACCACCTGGGAAGTATACCTTTTCAAACAAAAAAAAATCCAAATCGGTCCAGCCATCTTCGAGTAATCGGGGAACATACATAAAAAAAAAATTAAAAAAGGTTCCGACGAATTGAGAACCTCCTCCTTTTTGAAGTCGGTTAATAAAATAAAAATTACAATATCTATTAGGTATGTCTTTTGCTCTCTGCTTGACGTCAAACTCTTCACCAAGGAACATAATATATAGGAACATAATATTTGTCACTGGACATTCTTAATAAATTTATTTAAAGCCGAACAAAACACTCGACAAAAATTCTGAAATTTTCGCGGTCTTTTTTTTCTTCTAAACCAGTAACAGATTAACAATTTAAAACACATGGCGCCACCTTGGCAAAAACCATGGAACTAAAACTCTTAACATTTTCGCAATGAAGCTCCACAGATAATAGTATATTTACTGGCTGTTTGAGTTTGTCTATGTCACATGAACGAAATTAAAAAACGAATTACTTTTTACTCCCTAGGGACTAAAGTGGTCACCCGCTTCGTAGGGCTATATTGGCGTCTTTTTAGAGCATGAGAAGTGAAAAAAATATTAGCGCATTTGTCTATATAGCAAACTGACGTCATACCCACAGGAAAAAAGGCGTCCACTGCATCCCGCGTTTTCCGTCAAATTACGCGCGAAATTTGAAAATGTAAAATTGAAATGCATTTTTACGGCACTAGTCGATTAAATAAAAATGTTGTGTTTATTTTTAGTGGTTTAATAGCACTTTAGAATCTAATTAGGATACTTTTCAAAAATGGGTGTGATACCCTATTGTCATCTTTACTAAACAGCACTTATTGCGACAATTCGAAATATTAGGTCTTTACCTATGAAATTGCCGTTTTGCAGTACTGGCCATTTCAAATCAAAATAATTTTTGTTTGGGTAAGAATTCTAATTTCAAATTAATTTTATTTTAAAAACATGGATTTTTTTTTCCAAAAGTAGTCATTTGTTTATTGATTAGTGTTACATTTTCATCGCATTTCAATCTTTTTCGTCATCATGGATACGTTAAAAATTCGAGTAATTATGGAATATGAGTACCGTCGTGGCAGCAACGCGGCACAAGCGGCACGCAACATCAACGACGTTTACGGAGCTAACACTACAAACCAACGCACCACCTGTTATTGGTTTGCTCGCTTCCGTTCTGGAAATTTCGACCTGAAAAATGAACCTCGCGATCGTCCGAAGACTTTGGTCGACAATGACGAATTAAAGGCGATTGTGGAAGCTGATGATACACAATCTACGGCTGAATTAGCAGCAGCTTTCGACGTTAGCGTCAAAACAATATTGGTCCATTTGCGTCAAATTGGCAAGGTAAAAAAGCTTGACAAATGGGTGCCCCACGAACTCAATGATCGTCAGCGCGAAGTACGCGTCGAGACGTGCCTTGCACTGCTCAACAGACACACAAATGAAGGAATTTTGAACCGCATTGTTACCTGCGATGAAAAATGGATTCTGTTTGATAACCGCAAGCGCTCAGCAAGTTGGTTGGATCCTGGTTCAGCACCTAAACAATGCCCTAAACGAAAACTTACCCCTAGAAAAGTGATGGTCACTGTTTGGTGGTCTAGCGCCGGTGTGATTCATCACAGCTTCTTACCAAACGGGGTGAGCATTACTGCAGATGTGTACTGTGAAGAACTGAACACAATGATGGAGAAGCTGGCACATCTCCAACCAGCATTGGTCAATCGCTCGTCTCCGCTGCTCCTGCACGACAACGCGCGACCTCATACTGCACAGCAGACGGTCTCCAAGTTGCAAGAACTGGGGTTGGAAGCTCTCCGTCATCCGCCCTACTCACCAGACCTTGCGCCTACAGACTACTACTTTTTCCAGAATTTGGATAACTTCTTGGCGGGAAAAAAATTCAATACCCGAGAGGCAGTACAAAATGCCTTTGAAGAATTTGTTGCCTCCCGTCCAGCTGATTTCTTTAAGAAGGGCATCAATAAACTGCCACTGCGATGGCAAAGATGCATTGATTGCATGGGTGATTACTTCGATTAATACAAATAAAAAATACATGAAAAAAATTCGTTTAAATTTTTTCATACAAAACGGCAATTTCATAGGTAAAGACCTATTATTTGTCAAAAACTGCCAAATTGTCGGATGGTCACGCTTATTAAATAAGCCCCTTGTTGGTTATTTATTAGATAATAACTCTTTCTGATTCATGTTGCGCTAGTACTTCTGGCAGGCGAACTGCTTCAGTGGCAACAGGTGTGCCGCGTCTCCATGCCTTGTGCTCTTATTGATTTCTCGCAGTAAAAAAGGTTATTGTAATACTAGTTTTTGGCAGTAGCTTCGCCCACGGAAACGTACTACTAGGATAAAAGTATTATTACGAGCTTGGGGTACGTGACAATTAAAAACTGCCAATATAAATTACCAAAGATGACACCTTAATTAAACACACTAATTACAAAATATAATTTCACCACTGATCACTCTAAATCGCACTTGAAGATCGCTTATGGTGTTCTCGCCTGTATCGCTTGATCAATACTGCCGGGGTCTTTTTTTTTTTTTGTAGGGCATCTCGCAGTTGGCCTTGAGAGGCCGTGACTGCTCAACCGGTCATTCCTGGGGCTGCCATTAAGAAGCCGGGGTCTTGATCCGTTCCGGCTTTTTATAGGGCGCTAGGAACATTCGACGAAAAATCTACTATAGAATCATGTAGAATGTTCGAGTGCATACCGGCTCCGACTGAACAGATGTTGATAGTTCTAGAAGATTTTGGTATCGAAATTTCTAGAGAGATCTTGACTCAACACAACAATTCTGCTACTCGATACTAGATAGCGCTAGTGGTAACTAATTACTTTAGCTTCAGCGCGTAACAGTATCCTATGTGTTAAGCCAGAGGGGTCATTGCGTAATACACTATCAGTACAAATCGCTTTCATTTTGACAGTTCCACAATATTCATGGCGTTGTTTACGTTGCTAAGCAAACAATTTTTTCGAACATAGTTATGAAAGAATAGATTAGCAACAACCTTCAAAATGATTCAGATTCTGATTAATAGTGTATTTCGCAATAAGGGTGCTGGTTATAAACTATATGTGTGCCAAATTTCATCAAAATCCATTCTGCCGATTTTACGTGATTGAGTCAAACATCCAAACATACAAACTTTTAGTAGTATAATATTATAGTAGGAGTAAGATGTTTTAGAGCCTTGCAAACTAATTGTATTTTAACCGACTACGATGCAGTAAAAAGGAGGGTTATGTTTTTGACAGGTATGTATGTTTGCATGTTCATCTGTTCCCTTATAACTTCTAAACTCCTTATGATAATTTGACAAGTGAGTTATCGTTGGAAGCGTCCTGATCGTCCGCTGGTTATGGGTTGTGGGCCGTCACATTTAATTTAATATGATGCCCTCTAAGGACATAAAGACATGAACTAAAAAAAACCTTGAGTAAAAATACAATCTAACAGTAGGAAGCGATTACCATGTTTGTTTTGATTATGTTTTACAAATAAAATCTTTATCTTACCAAAGATTTTATTTGTGAAAGATAGGTAAAAAGAGGTGTTGTGTAAAAAACATGTACCTATAAATAACAAAATTATGTTTTGCCGTTGACGGCGTATAAATATGTTTTAAATTATAAATTTAATCTATATTTTGTAATATATTTATGCTAAACATTATAGTCTGCCATCTGCGCTAAGAAACTGCTTATTTATTTTTTTATCACTCAAATCGCGATTGTCTTTGATAGGCATTCTGTTTGTTAAATAGGAAAGTACAAGACCAGCAGCTTGTCTACAAATTCCGTAATGGTTTAATTTACAGATCAGTGTATTGTGGTTAACGCACTCAAACGCTTTTGAGAGGTCACAGAAAATGCCAATCGCATCCTGGGAGTTCTCACAGGATTTCAAAATGTGACTGAGTTTTACTCCCGCGTCAGTCGTCGACCTACCTTTCGTGAAACCAAACTGTCGACTATGTAAAATCCCATTTGTATTAAAATGTAACAACATCTGGTCTAACATGATTTTATCATTTTTTTTTTCAATGCTGGAAACACAGTTAATAGGTCTATATTTAAAGGGATCAGTCTTATTACCCGATTTGAAAATTGGTACTTCTTTTCTGTCAGGATAAGTACCGTTGTCTAAACATTGATTAAATATGCCTGTCAGGACAGGGGCGATAGTTTTAATGATATCTTCAAGAACCTTAATGGAAATCCCCCATAAGTCTTCAGTGTTTTTTATGTTAATACTTTTAAATGCTATTTTAATTGTGGTAATAGAAATGGGTTTGAATTCAAAACTTGGTATATCCTTACTGAAGTTTTCTTTAAGAAGAGATTCAGCTAATACAGATGATAAGAGGAGAGATTTCGTAACCTCTATTGGGATGTTGGTAAATAAATTTTCTAGAGTCTCAGCAACTTTTAACTTATCTGAAATGGTTTCATTACAATTTTTTAGAGCGGACTCATTCTGATCTCGCTGTTTTGTTTTTCCAGTTTCTTTGTTTAATTACCCGCCACAGCTTTTATTTTATGAAATACGAATTTTTTACTTATTAATTTTGATTTAGCTTGAGCGCAGACTCTTTTGAATGTTAGAATAGTTTCTTATATAATTATGAAGGAGCTGATCAGAAGTCAATGATTTTTCGTGATACAAGTTATATAAGATATTTCTGCTTTTTCTAATGCCAGCAGTGGCCCATTTGCAAAATTTTGGTTTTGTAGTGTTTGTATTTTTTTTTACAGGACATAGTTTTATTGAATTCTTGGCATATGTAGAAAAAATGTACCATTGTTTATATTGGGGTCTTGTGAATCAAAACTTGCTGTTGAGAACATTATTACTAAACGTTTTCAATTTATTTTTAGCCAGAGGTCTCAATTTAATTGTTTTATCTAGGTGTAACTTTTTATCTGAGTCAAACGATACAACCTGACCAGTATGGTCTGACCTGACGCCACTAATTAAGGATGAGTCTTTTATTTTGCAATTAGTAAATACATTGTCTATGCATGAAGCTGTGGTTGCTGTTATTCTAGTCGCTTCATTAAATATACATTTTAAATTGAATAATTTAAACAATGACCTAAGCTTACTTAAGCGAACGTCAAAATTACATGAGACAGTCACCGAAAACGTCCGCTCTTCACTGTCTCAAATCAACTAACAACGCAACGCTTCAATAATAAACTTCTAAATGAGGTAAATTAACCGCATGGAAATCTATGTACTCTAAAATAATGTTCAGTTTTAAATCATGTTATAAAACAGATAAAAGTAGAAAAAACGTCAGCTCTAATTTTTTCATGATAACGTGCTACCGTACAATCTGCGAAAGATAATTAAATTTCACAGTTAAATTCATAAGCCAATCGAACGTCAGCTCTGCTCAAGTGCACACATAGAAAGGCTTCTACGAATTCCTAGGTGTAGTATAGCTATCGTATGATGCACACATATGTAGATGCTTGTCAGTACTGCATTTCCCCCTTATTCCTGTCGCATACCCTCTCGCAACTTTTGCGTATCGCCGTCGCACGAGTGCATACAGGTGAATATCGCGCGTTCAGGTGTGTGAATACTAAACGCTTCGAGGGGACACAGGACTACATCCTCGTATTCATCGGATCCTGGTACATTGAATCTATTTATGGGTAGATTTGCATGGGGTAGAAATTCTTCAGTAAATTTACTGCTAATTAAGTTAACAAAAGGGGATCAGGTTAATACAAATAAATGTTTTTCATTTCCTAGTTTACCGAATTAAATTAGGTTTTTTTTTATTTTTGGTGCTAACCCATGGGACTTTTAGCTTATAGAAACACAACATAAAAAGCGTAAATAAAATAACCGTTGAATAATTTCAGCGCATGGCAGTTCAAAATGATAAACTAGGTCTATGGTAACAAGGTATGCGTCGTGTATAAAAATTAATCTAACACATAACGCTTTTTCAATCCATAAGACCGTTCAAAACGAAAGCAGGTCGCCAGTTTCAATAAATAATTTCATTTTATACGTAGTATGCATTAATATGGCCCTAGATAGAATAAATAAATAAATAAATAAATAAATAGATATAGTGCACTTATACACAACTAAATTACAGGCAATGTTTGTAGTTCGAATTAGGTCTGCCAATGATAAAAATAGTTTTGTGCCTTGTGGTACTAGGATACCAGAAGCACGGAAACGTTAGCTCGATGGTCTAGGCATTACGAATCACCACGTCACAGATCGATCGAGCCCCCAGTGACTGGTGTGAGTGCAGCTGCACACAATGACATGCCAGGCTTATCGACATGCATAATTATACACATACACTCTCTAATACGCATATACAATTAAGACCCCACTGACTTGTTTGCGAAGTGGCAGAATTTGGAACTAACATGTTTTTAAAGCAGTGATGGCCCAACAAATGTAACGGCCGCAACATTTGAGTTGTAGGTCATAGGTTTGAACCCTATCTTACTTTCATTATATGCCAAGCCTTTTCCCGATGGGGTCAGCATCCAGTCTAGCCGGATTTCACTGAGTACAAGTATTTAGCATGAAACCATTGCCTATCTGACCTCTTCAATCCCGTTACTGGGTAATAAGCTACCCCTTGGTACGACTGGTTGTCGGACTATCGAGCTTCTGACGAGACGTAACAACTGTCAAAGCTCTACCAATGACACCGGGACCAACGGCTTAACGTGCTCACAAGGCACGGGTGGGAAGACGAGTTCTTTGTTGTTCGATTCTTCAGCTATCTACTGTGCTACGACTGCTACGACGGCGTAGCAGGCGTAGCAATGACGTCACTAACGTCGTAGCAACATAATATCAACTTTGCGTACAGACAAGATTGAGATGATTGTTTTTATTTTTTGGTAAAAGTTTCCATACGATTTCCTTAGTTGAGATTCCAAATTCAAATCACATTAATGATCAGCGAATCATAATGAAATTCAGAACAGTGTTAGTGCCTGGCAAGAGCCAAGGGCTTCATTGACATATCATTATACAGCTAAGGTCTTCATAAAATGTAATTTAATATTGGAAAGGAGGTGGAATGAAACATAATTTTTCACTTTGTAGTGTTCTTTTTCGAAACTTTTTTACACGCTTTATATTAGCTTCACTTGTATGTATGTTTGTAACTGACTCCTTTAGAAGCGATTTTGACCCACTTTAAACGGTCAGATTTCATTGTAAACTTTGTAAACTTATCGAGGACCGATGACAATTCTAAAATTTAAAAAAATAAATTGAGAAAAATTAAATAAAAATAAACACAAAAACAAAAACTAAAAAATAGAAAATAAATAATAGTTTAAAAAACTCGCTTTAAAATCCAAACTAAAAAAGGAGAAAATAATGTATTCAATTAAAAAGCGTGGGGTGCTTTTTGAGGTATTTTTATAATCAATTAATGTCAAGCACCCCACGCTTTTTACTTGAATTAAATTATTTTCTCCTTTTTGAGTTTAGTTTTCAAAGCGTGTTTTTTAGTTTTTTAAACTATTATTTTTTAAATCTTTTTTTGTGATGCTTACTCCATACAAATTCGTACTTTAACCACTCCTAGCAATGTAAACAGTGACATGACCTAATGATAAAATCATCAAGATACACAAAACAGTAAAATGAAATACGCATAAAATAAGCTAATTAAAAAACCACCCCAGTAAAGTATATATGTATAAAATGCATATGGAACCACTCGCGAGCTTCCTCTGCTTAGTGAAAAATTTATCACGTAAATCGGACAAGTAGTCACGAAGAAATCGTTGTTCACATACAACAGTGCTAAATGCAAATATTATTTAGTTTTAATTTTAAGTTCAAATTTTTAATTTTAATATTTTTATTTTAAAAGACAATGCCAGATCCTGCCCCACCTTTTATCAATTTACAGTAGACATGGGCGAAACAGTTCACTGAAAAGAAAAAGAGCGATTAGCTCTTTCACTCTAAAGAGCTATATCACTCTTCTAGCTCACTAGCTCTTCTCTAGCTCAGTGACTCAGACGCCGACGCGTGTCGAAGGAGACGGCTCGGCTCGCTCTATAGCGAGTAGCTCTTTGGAAGTTTGGACTCTTTATTACTCACTAGCTCTTCTATAGCTCAGTGATTTAGACGCCGACTGTTAGGTCGCTGCACGCACGTCGAAGGAAACGGCTTGGCTCGCTCAATAGTAATTGTCAATAGCTCTTTGGAAGTTTGGAGTAAGTTAAATAAGTTTTTCTGTTTGTTTATATATTTTTATGACTTTACGTAAACAACACGCAAAAAATAAACAATACAGAAACTACTTTGGCACATTATAAAAAGGAACCTTTTATAATATACCAAAGTATTTTCTACTTTAAATCAATGATTATAAAGATAGATTTACAGTGATTTATAAATAAAAAAATAAAATATTTTCAGAATCACTTCCATATTTGTTAGTAACAATGTAGACTTACAAACTAGTGTAACATTTGTATTCCTATTGTTGGAAGAACGAACGATGGGATCCGAAGTATTCCGAAGCGAGCCGAATGAGCCGTTCGGTCAGTCATCGGTGTCTCGCTGACTGAAGTACTGAGCTAGTGAGTCTGAGTGAGCTAACTGAGCTAGTGAGCTATTTGCCGTGCGGGTGAGTGAGCGAGAGCGACGGTCATTGAAAAGAACTAGCTCTTTTCTATCACTCGCTCACGAGCTACCCATGTCTAATTTACAGGAAATGTAACTTAATCAAAATTATCGCACGACTATATTTTCATGAAAAAAACATTAAATAGGATTCAATTAACTTAGAGAGTTGTTTTGATGTCTTTAATTATTCATCATCTGCGCCTTTTGTCAACTGTGTTGGGGTCAGCTTCCAGTCTAACCGGATGCAGCTGAATACCAGTATTTTACATGGAGCGAATGCCTATCTGACCACCACAAACCAATTACTGGGTAATACGATACCCCTTGGTAAGGCTGGTTGTCAGACTTTCGGGATTCTGACGACCCGTAACGACTGTCAAAGATCCACGAATGACAGCCGAGAACAACGGCTTAGCGTGCTTTCTGAGGCACGGAGGGATCTTGGTATGTAAAGATGGTCACCCATCCACGGAGCAACCGCGGTTAGTGTAGCTTAACCTGATGTTTTTAATGATTATAACTCTGTAAATACATACGTGTTACTGTCGCGAATTATGCTTTGTTCAACATACAATCTGACACTGACCTCTAAATTGAACCTAAACTTTGAATATAGCGGGCTACCCGGGTGCTTCCATCTGGCGTTTCACTACATACTCGCATTATAAAACAAAGTCTTCCGCCGCGTCTGTCCGTCTGTCTGTTCGCGATAAACTCAAAAACTACTGTACGGATTTTTGTAGCGACACTACAGAAAAACACTTCGCAACAATATGTAGAAATACAAAAAGAAAAGTGGCGCCATCTACAACGCCACAGGCGAACTACGCAAAGACCCACGTCATAGAAAGCCTAGATCGCGCAGTTAAAGTTTACCGCGTGATTTGGATAGGTACAACATCCCGACATCAACCGTCGGGCAGTTGCCCACCAGACACAACACCCGTCTGGTAGGAGGATCCTCCCTTTTCCATAGAGTATGAGCGAACTTTACACCCTGTTCCTCATACCTCTATATTTTCATGCGGATTTCACCAAAAGACAGTGATTCACGAGGAAGGTTCAGGTGCATAACTAGTCAAGATTTGGTGTAAATTGGCTGAAATATAACGATAATTGTTGAAAATGACGGAGAAAGTAAAGCCACCTGGGAGCTTTCATTGAAAACGCTGCCTAATCCCTTTGAGTTATAATAAAACAATGTATGATGAAAATTCCACTTTAATAGATCTACAGAAAAGTCCGCGATGGATCTTTAAAGGAAAGCTTACTATACCCATATTAACTTCGAATCAATTAATTGGTCACGTACAATACTGTAATTGGAAAGCTATAGAAACGGATACAGTATTAATCCTTATCAACTTACATACGACAGATACCTTAAACATTTCATACACATTACGATAAACCTTTACACCATATAATTTGAATGAATAAATTCGGAGTTATAGCAGAATAAAAACTAACGCGCTACTAAGCGTATACCAAATCAATGAAAGCGTCAGATGTAAGGAAATATGGTTCATTTTTAAATCAAATAATTTTCGTTTTTGCGGCACCTAATCTACACTACCCACGTGCTTTCCAAAGCACGTGGTCTCAGTTTGTTTACAAACGCTTTAAGTCACCTCAACTACGAGGAACAGTACTAGGAGCACATAAACATCATAAGGTTGATTCCGAAGTTTCGAGATCGTAATAACGTAACAAGTATTGCTATAGTGGCGTAAGAAATTCATTTCTAACGACATCGAACTAAAGTCTACGTTTGCTTGCTTTCTGTAGTCACTTCAATACGTGACTCTTTAGTTCCTATCACAGTGAGCTCGGAAAAGGTCGGTTTTTCGTCTTTATTAGCCGTTTTCTTGAGAATCCTTACAGGAAAGTTAAGCAAAGTAATATGAAAATGAAGCGTACTAAAATACTGAACAAATATCAGTAAATTACTTCTCAGTACACCGTGTTGTTTAGTATATATTTGTGTTATTAATCGAAGGCAGCACCTGAGAATACGGCGGTCTAGGACATTTTAACACTTTCTTGGCAAATATCTTACGAAAAATAACAGGATTGCAATGAAAAATTAATTATAATTGGAGCAGAATTAAAGACTTAATAAAATGGAATAGTTTTAAAAAAGAATATATTATGCATTTGTTTATGTTGTAATTTAAGATTTTCTCATGGAAAACTGCATGTGTACAGCGTACTACACTGTATGTAGTTGCATCGTTGTCATGGAAACCGCTTCGGCGCGCAACGCGGTCTAGACCACTCGAGACACAGTATTGATCCGTCTAGACCGTACAAAATTAGAAGCACTAGGCTTTCATGGAACACTAGGAGGATTTAAGAAATATGATTTCAAAGGTCGTAAGTACTGTTCGCGCCATAAAAACTGGATACGATGGTATTCAATATTCCCAATACTAACATAATGTTACCAGTATTTGTTAAGAACCACCAATTTATTGTGTCTTTGCAACTTATAGCGCGTTTTGAAATAGTTATGAATAGCGTGATGGCCTTTATTAGACATCAGCTTTACATTCGTGAACAGGCGCCGTCCGTTAAGACGCCTAACTTCCAGGGCTTATTTTAAATCTTACATTCTCTCTTATGGTCTCTTAAAATATAGAAGCAACACGAATAATGTACCCAGGATTTTCTTACAATTATCTTGATTTAAAAGACTGTCATTGGAGTTCATTGCATGCGACAGATCTACGTTTTAGAATGGGCAACGAGCTTCAACTCTCTTACTAACTGACCAACTTTTTGACAGTTGAATAGTGCTTGTAAATGGTTGAATTGAAATAAATGCTCTGAGTTTTGTTTGAGGATTTGCGGTCGAATCTTGGTAGACTACCGTATAGTGACTTGTACAAATACGGATCTACTTTCCAAGTTTATTTGTGAAGAATTTGGGCGGTAAATGTAATGTGTCTAAAACCGTCTATCCATATTGCGCATGCTTGTGGTGTTCATTGCTTACGCCTGCTGTGTGTGAGGAAAGCTTTTCTAGCCACACACAGCCTATCATTTTCCCAATGCTGGGACACAGGCCTCCTCTCTTTGAGAAGGAGTAGGCATTAATCCACCTCGCAGGTCCAGTGGTGTTTGATAGATATGACATGTCTTCGAATTTTTAGTTCTTTAATATGCTGGTTTCCTTACGATGTGTTTCCTTGATCGTTTTGAGAGCTGTAATGATGAAATGAAATACACAATGTCAAGTGCTTGCCTGGGATAGAACTTACGACCTTCACCTCGTAAATTGGGGACAATACCGGGCCACCACTGCTTGCTCTGCTTTGTGATCGTGTAATTTGAAGTACATTTTGCTTTCAACTAACCGGTTATTTTCCTTCAATGCCTTTGGAAGCACTTAGTACATAGAAACATAGCAGTCCTAGTCTGAACGGATTCATCTACCTAGCCTTTTACCAACAATGTTGGGGTCGGCTTCCAGTCTTACCGGATACTGCTAAGTATCAGTATTTTACTGACCTTCAAAACCCAGTTACTGGGTATAGTATAAACTATACCTGTTGGTAAGACTGGTTGGCAGACTTTCAGGCTTCTGACGACCCGTAACGATTGTCAAAGATCCATTAATGACAGCCGGGACCAATGGCTTAACGTGCTTTCCGTGGCATGGAGGGGTCTTGGTATGTAAAGATGATCACCTATTCAGGTACCAACCGCGGCAAGCGTAGCTTAACCTGATTGATCGAGCCGTGCGGCTGTTATTGCTTAGCCATAAGCCCCGAACAGATTATTCCCTCACAGCACATAATCCTTATCATTTAACTAAAATAAATATGAAAGTTAAACTAAAATCAATGCCATCTGTATCGTATCGTTTGTCTCTGACTTGCAAAAGGGTACTAGGTGTTTCTCGTAGATTCACGTTTGTCCACAGCTGCAGCAGTTTACTATTTGGCTCATTACCTCAGCTGGATGTTAGAGAGCATCAAGTTGAAGGTCATGGGTTCGAGTCCCACATGGCCCCTTTTGAACTCTTGTTGTGCTAGTTTTGTATTATAAATGCATGGGACAAATTGTAAAGTTTGAAGCATATAATGTATAAGAAACCTGTTTCGTGTAGTGCCGTACGTAAAAGAATAGCACCATCCCATTTCTTCCCGTGGGTGTCGTAGAAGGCGTTTAAGGGACTTACAAGAGAATGGGCAGCAGCGTTCTTTATGCATTTTCCCACCACACTGCGTTCACCAACCGGCCTGTCAAGCGTGGCGATTATGGCAAAAAAAAGGCCCCAAAGCCAATGCCCTAAATTAAAGGATGCGGGAAGTACAGAACCGGTTGAAGAAGCGGAGCTTTGGGGAGGCCTATGTCCAGCAGTGGACGTCTTTCGGCTGAAATGATGATGAATGAAGAAATCGGTTCCTCTTGACTTTATGTATTTTTTTATATATGTTTGTAGTTGTATTTTTTAGATGTTTTACTACAACTTTACTAATTATATAAGCGTGTAACAGAAAAAAACTGCCAAAGCTTTTTCGAATATTTTTTTTTAAATGTACAATCAAGTTCTGACTATTATACCTTCGTAACATCGTTCTGTGTTAAAAACTGACCTATTCTATAATCAAAAGTCATTTATTCAAACTAGACTGAGAGTTAGCTTTTTTGGAACGTCAAAACTACATAAGACAGTCCCTCAAAACTCCCGCCGTGCACCACTTCCTAGTGCCTAGCTGAGAAGAAGAAGAACTTGATTCTGTACAATAATGGGTAAGTAATTAACATTACTAAACACAAAACATAAATTAAATTATTTGCCTTATTATGTCAGCACACGTCAATATATCAACAAAACTCAAGCAGATATAAATAATAAAAACAGAACAATAAACGTAAACAGAAATCAATACCCACGTAAAAGCCTCCAGGCCTATAGGGTGTGCCTGCTTACACCCCTACCGAATCCCTGACCAGAACACTCGTGCAACAGAGATGGGGCGGTGCATTGGCAATAGATGAACGTACTACGGTAGGGGTATGTCTGTTATAGTTTGGCGCCAAATTCTATTTATAAGGGCTGTAACTAGGAGGACATGAACATTAAGTGGTGTGAGAGGAGTGAAACAGTTTAATGAGAGCACGCGTTTTCCTTTGTCTTTTTTTGGTGGCCAAGTGGTGACGGCCGCGAGTTACTAGTACGTGGGTTCGAACACTTACTGGCGCATTACTTTGTGTATATTACTTACACACTCACCTTACATACAGATATACTGGTCAAATCATAACCTTCGTGCCATGTATGTGTAAAAATTAAATGGCACAAAATAAAATATTTAGTAAAAGCACCAAAAGATCCTATACAACTGTATGCACGTGGTACACACGGCTACACATCAAGCTATACATTTCCAGTATAAGCTGATCTCGCATTGTTTAGGATTTCCGTACAGTGCGATTTCAGCGTAAACTGGAAATGTATAGTTTGTTGTGTAGCCGTGCGTACGATCATATCAATATAGTGTCGTAACTGACTGCAATACCTTCGATGCACTCTTCCTATCTTTGTCTAGCCTAGTATTATCAGTAGTGTCAGAACGAGACGCAGTGCTGAAAGTACCTTCAGTTGTTCGTTTACTCTCTTCTCACTTAAGCGGCGGCCTGGATGCAGCGGTTGTTACCATGGATACCGAACAACTGAATATAACCAGCATCACATGATTCAGAAAGAGTCATTTTCTACGAAACTTGTTAGCGTAGTGTTTTAGTTCTTCAGGTCTTAACATTGGACAAAAAGTACACAATCAGGTTACATTTAGCATATTCAGCCTATGATGTTCCCACTTCTGGGACACAGGCCTCCTCTATGTAAGAGGGAGTGTGGAGGGGTCTACCACGCGGGCCCAGTGCGGGTTGATTGATGTCACTAGTCTTCGAATTTTTGGTTCTAGGGCTCTTTCCGTTATTTGTTTTGAAGGCAGTAGTAATGTAATTATTTACACAAAGTAAGTCAGTCGAACCTACGACCCACAACTCGTAAGTTGGGGCCATTACCACTGCTCCACCACTGCTCTTTGTTCTATTTTCAGTTACTTGCCTATAGGTTAATTTTCTTAACTTTAATTTTTTAAGCTCGCTGTTCGTCCATACTGTGGCCACGGAAAAATAATTACTACACGGAGTTTTTATGATCTACATATCCTATCACTGATTATTTACCTTGTTATTATCTCAGTATTTAAAGTGGCCAAACGGTGGCGTAAACTAGTAAAATTTTACTGCAATTTTTAATGCAACCTTTTTTACTGAGTACTAACATAATTATCATAATATCACGCCTTATTTCTCCGAAGGGTTGGGCAGACGCGCACCTACGCTTCACCAGTTATGTTTTAGTCCTATGTAATAGGGGTGAGCGCTCGTGGAAAACAACGCGCCGTCGAAGCGGGCTTAGTCCTTACCCATTACTCGCCTTCCGCAAGCCCGCGCCTACGGTGGTCGGGAAGCAGCCTGGGATTCCCGACGCATCACTCAACGGTGAATAGAGCATAGCATGTCCCCTCATTCCTGTTGCGTGGATTTCAAGTTCAGGGGATATCGACCGGGCGACATTCAAATTCAAGTTCAAATTTTCTTACGAAATTTGCAATTTGAAGGTCAGGCTGTATGCTTAACAAAATATTTATTTATTTTCTTCTTACATCTAACATTACAGGGTAACCCAATCCGATAAATGCGCTTATCCTAACTTAATTATCCTAAATACTATTATTCATGTACTTACATATAACAAATTACAAACAATGCATTCCTTGTGAATTCACTCAGAGAACAACAGAATAAGTCCATCTCAACCGCTACGGTACCACGTATGTATTTACATAATTTACAATCATTAAAATCATCAATACAACCGTCATAATTCATTTAATGACTATTTCGTGAAATGGACGTCAGAAAATATGAATTATGACAGGCTACCTTCGATGTCTAACAATAACACTAAAATCTATTTCCCATGTAATTAACTCTTCTGATTTTCAAGGCGATATATTGCATCAGGAAATAGGGTACAACATTGAACTACAAATTTCTGTATCTACTTGCATTGGCAATATTATACTGCATGCATTCACAGAGAGCACACATTTGCATCATCTGCATCAGTAGTAGTGACAGAGGATAGGGGAAGCTCCAATTACGATGACGTCATTATTGAATCACAGCGATGATTGTACCCCTTCAATGTTTATGATCCCCTGGTACATTGAACGTCCATCTTTTTTTTTAGGAAATGGGCATACGTTCTCTTTTTGTGTTACGAATGAAATTGGTAATTTTATGTAATAGTTATTAGGACCATTGCGTAAGGTCGGTTTTTTAATAGAAGACCTCGTGGAAAATGTCGTTTTGATCGTGGGTATATTAACCAGTTTGAAAAGAGAAATGTGTTTTGTTGGATATATGTATGCGACAGAAAACGCCTTTGTTTGGCGTGTGCATTGTGCGGAGTCTAGTAGTGTTGATATGAACCATGGATCGACAGTAATCGTTGAGACGTGGTTGCGACCCTTAATGGCCTAGGAACTGTTCAGTGTTTCCTTTTTTAAGTTCATAGTATAATTTTTTACAAGTTTTAATTAATGTCGATAAACATAACACACTTTTTACGCAGTCGAGCATTTTGATTTTATGAATTGACTTTTTGAAAGTTCAAGTTCAGTTCTTTAAAAGCAGTGTGGATTTTTTTATTACACATTTTCGTTATTATAATTAGTTTTCACGTTACTAAGACCCACTATACGATTATCCTTCTCACTGTTTTAATACGTTTTTCAAATTTAATTGAGATAGGCTGCTAAGTAATTTAAAATCGTCATAGATCCTAAATGATTATTCAAAATGAAAAATTATTAGAAAACCTAATTTTCAAAGATCTATTCACACTTGACATAGTTCGTAGACTTTATTTTGATCTCTTTCATAATAAGGCGTCTGATTTTCACCATATTGATTTTTGATTAGTGTCATGTCTTTATTGAGACTTGCAAGATTAAGAAAAAATACTGACGAGAGAATCATCAAAGTTGGCTTAGAGGGACAAAAAAGGAGCACTTGACTCTTTAAAAATTACCAGTGTGGACGTTATATTTCGGTGTTATTTCAGGAGTTATATTCATTAATTCCGCCAACGCAGTCGACTTTTAGACATATGCCTCTCTCTTGGTGCACCACGCCTCTTGTATTTGTACCGCGCCTAAACAAATGCTAGTACGCAATATCAATTGATTTTCAAAAACTACGCAGTTCACGAAATTGCGCGTCAATGGATCAATCCCTCACACAGACCCTTTCAAATAAATGAATGCACAGATATACACAATAGGGGTTACTGCGCACTAACAATTACCTACGCGTCTGCCTCCCCCAGGCTCCGGCTGGTTGCATGGCAACAACTAGATTTACCTGCCTGTTTGTAAAATGAATTTATTGATCTTCGGCACTTCGAGCGCATGATTTATTGTGACGTACATGAGGAAGGGATTTTTAATCTATCGCTAGAGGGTGCACAATTAGCGAGGGCTTACACAAAGAGCCTGCACGTGGCGGATTTTACAGTACGGATGGACACGGCAGACTTGATATTATTAATTTGAATAGACGGTGTTGGTGTCCGCGTGTCCCTATACCTACGTATAGGGTTACACGATTACTCACTAAAGGGAATAAGTAACATTCATCTGTATTTTGAACTTAATATCCCACCATTTTTTACTACAACTATTGATAAATTATTTAATTTCTATGAGTAAGTTTGTACATTTACACGTCAACGTCAATCATAATACAAAAAACTAGATAGAGAACTAGAGACTACTCTGAGAACAAAGCCAAAACAAACTCAGAGGTCACAGTCTCTTTTAAACTCTAGACATAATCTTGGTCAAATCATGTGAAGACCACGTGGACTGGTGTCTGAAATGGTATTTTGAGGAAAGAACCACCGTCGCCGCGTCGGTGCACGCATTCATCAGTATTCATGCAGCACAACTCAGAACTTAAGGAGGACAACGATTTGACGAACAATATCAAAGAAAGAACATTTGGGTGGGTAGGTTTTGTTTGAATTACTTTTAATTGTAATTGTGAGATGGATGTGAGTAGGGGTGGCCTAGTGTTAACGGCGACTTACGAGTTGTAGGTTCGAAGCTAGGCAGGCGTTTCACTTTGTGTAAATAATTTCGTCACCACTGCTCTCAAAACGATGAAGGAAAACCAATCATCACCAGCATGTCCTAAAACCAAAAATTCGAAGACATGTGACATCTACCAACCCGCTTTGGGCCCGCGTGAATTACGGCCTACTTCCTCACACTGAGCAGAGCCTGTGTCTCGGCAGTGGGACTTGATGATTGATTGAAAAATCACTGACGAATTGAAATACATCTTTATGGTGATTTAAAATTAGAACATCTTACTCAATTTGTAAAGGACACTATAAATTGAGATTCAAAGGTACGTTTTTATTAGATAGATTTGAAACAGACTGTAGATACGGCAGAAACATTTGCGGTGCTTCCAAGAACGGATCCTAACCACAACCAATCTAGTGGTAATTAACAAATACATTCGCAACGGATATTAGTCCTTCGGGAGAGGAAACCAAAACCTATATTGAATCGTGTGCGGTAAGGGGACGCAATAGCTCTCTAAATGTAGAACCAAACGATGTGTGAATCATGGTGACATTATGTTTACTAATGTGGGTAGTTCAAGTAAAAAATAATTGCGGTTGTGGCACATTGCTTGTTATGTTGAGCGTTTTCTATGCATTTAACCACCATACTGCGATCGCCAACTTGCCTGTCCAGGGTGGCGATTATAGTAATGCCCCCCAAAAATGACAAGCACTAAAAATAGCGGCCCCCAGTGCCCAGCACAGAACCGGCCAACTGGCGGAGTTTGAGGGAGGCCTATGCAGGACAATGGTTCGGACTAAAAAGGTTAAATTTGCCGCGTAATCCACAGAATTTCATAGATGTCACGTTAACAGTGACACGGACACAATTAACTGTGAAGGAAAGAACATGATGGTGAGGTTGAATAACCTAAGAAAATAATTAGAAGATAATACAGAGTTAATTTACAGTAAAAGAAATATCTATATAAAGGCTTTAAATTTTGTTTCTTTTTTTTTTGTCTTTACAGGTGAGTGACTAAAAGTGGAAAAACCTTATATAAAAAACTTTTGATTAATAAAAAAATTGCCTTTACAGAAAAACGCAATAGTGTTTTTATTTCACTCATCAGAGTGTGATAATAATATATATGTATTTTAGTTTTTTGTCAAGGTTTTAAAATATTATTAGGTTATCTACAGAGTTAAGTATACATAATACTTAGTTTTTCTTAAATCATCATCTGCCTGGATTTTTTCCAACTATGTTGGGGTCAGTTTCCAGTCTAACCGGATGCAGCTGAATGTAATATTAATATTTTATATGATGCGACTGCCTATCTGACCTCCACAACCAAGTTACTCGTAATACGATACCTCTTGGTGGTCAGACTTTCGGGCTTCTGACGACCCGTAACGACATGTACAAATATAACATTTTATTAAACGTTGATCCTCTCCTTTGCCGGCTCGAAATGTTGAAAGCAGTATTCAAAGTGGGCAACGCCTCATTTTTCCTCAAAGTGCATGGCTTTGATTTGACTGGTGCGTACTGGCGTGAAAGGGCACTGAGTAACTAAGTGTATGACGTAACACGCTCAGGCAATGCCAGAGGCACGTAGCCATTTCACACTTCCAAAGTGCCACTCAACGACTTAGGAATGGGGCCTAGGCTATGGAAGCTAGAACAGTGGGCTGGGGATTTATCAGGGTTTAAAAATTGAATGACGGTTACTGGTAGTAAGTTCAATATTTCTGACTGACAAAAACATGTAACATTTCAACCGCCAATAACTGCGACAGTTTTAGTGCTAGAGTTTTGGTTGAGTATTCAAAATATACGTCATGTTTATAACAATTTTTAAGCGGGACATTATTTCCCTATGAATTCACACTGCGTGAGCACGCGCATGCGCGACCCTTGCGCGATTTCGACACATTGTGAAAAATATTTCACAATGTGTCGAAATTCCAATTTATTGGTATAGCGCAAAAACATGTTAAGTTAGAACACTCTGGTGTCGTTGTCAATAGTTGATAAAGCACTGCTAGCATAGCTACGGCAGTATCTGAAACCGTAAGAAAATCTAAAAGAAGAAAACTATTGAAATTCCCTACTCAAAATATCACTAATATTGATTTACCATTGGGGTTTTACACAAAATCACATTCACGATTTATCATGAAGGCTAACACTTATTATGTTCGTAATAATTTAAAAGACTTAATGAGTAAATCTCAATAAAATGTACGAAGAAAAATTATAGAGGCGAGTAGGTACGTTGCCTTCGCTTTGCGAATCAGACTGCTCGTTGGTTTCAAACATACTGATAGCTGGCAAAATAGTCACGCAATTCGAAAAATAGACGTAGGCCCAATTTTTCCTTAAAATAACATTCACTCTAATAAAGTAATAATCGCTCTTACAGTTACGGCAATACGGAATTCGTAAAGTTAAGTAAATTGCGATAGAAACGAAGCAAATTATTTTGAATCGTTTGCCAATAATGTGTTACGCAAGTAGGTAACTGACTAGTGTATCGTAAATCCGCTGTTGAAAACTTTCTTCCAACCTTTTTAAAAAAATCTCCACATATTTTTGAACTTCGATTCTGAAAAAAAAAATGCTGAATTTTATTCTGACATCCCGTACGGCTGATTTTGAAGCCATCGATGGTGGCACGAATTTCTTGTTTGAACCAATATACCAATTTTTTTATGTTCGAGTGATAATAATGATTATTTGTAGAGAAAAACACAGCAATAGCAAAAAGCTGTTTCCGTTTTGGGATATTTTTGAGTTTTCTTCGACAAATATTGGACGTCGACAAGTTACAAGCCGAATTTAGGTTTTTCTCACGGGCTTAAAAACGACGTGGTTCGCCGTGACCTACGTCGACACGGTCTTGCCTGAAGACCTGTCGCACCTGAAGACCTGACGTAGGCTCTGTAGCTGCGTTTCTCCAGCCATTCTTTCACTCACTCGTCTAGTGCGCTGCGCAGACTTATTCGGAGTACCTAATCGTATCCACAAACTATTTATATTGTACTGTAGTAGATTACTATTTTTTTTTTAGTTTGTCTTAATATCACAATTTTTTTTAAATATCGTAAAGACGAACTGTTTGACTTAGTGTTCTATCATAGAGCAAACGTACTTTTGTGTGCGCAGGCCTAGTTTTAATCGATTGCAATCGCTTGTCGAGGTCGTGTAGCAAAATAATTTACGTTTTTAAACCATACAATTTTCCACTAAGTTTCACTCGTTTTCTAATTCTTATCTGCAGTTTTATTACCCCAATTTTCACCTTTTTATATTTTTATATCTTTGGTGTTCTTTTTATTAAATTTAGCAATATTAAACGTATTATGTGGCAAAGCTGTGGTTTTCTTCAATCTTCACGCTACACTAGGTTGAAAACACAATATCAGCCGAGCTTAGTGAAAATACTAAGTACCCACCACTAAACTATTCTCTCTTTTCTATTTTTATGTAACTATTGTATGCCCTAAGGGCGGGACGTAGCTGTTCACAACTAATTATTTAAGAGCTGTATTATGTACCTACCTATGATCCACAATAAAGAGATTGAATTGAATTGAAACATTTTTCTTGATTTCTAACACGACGAGTCAAGTTAAATTCTCTGCACAAAACCAAATAAGAAAATACGAAAAACAGTTTTCTTCAGAAGTTATTTTCATATTCATTTGAATAAATTCAACGACGAACAATACAATGTTTTGCTTGTTGTCAAGTACCTTTATATCTCTTAGTGGAAACGCTAGAGACGGTAAAATATTGAAAACAAGTTTGCAAAACAATTTACTAACAATTTCCTGGAAAAAGTATTTACAAGATACCCACGGGTATTATAGAATACTAGCAAAACGCCCCGGTTTCGCTCAGTGTAAGTATAATCAGCCAATATTGTTCCCACAGCTGGGACACAGGCCTCCTCTCTGTGAGAGAGAGTGGGCCCAGTGCTAGCCCAGGGTTTAATGAAAATTTTAAGACATGTGACATCAAGTCTCATGTCTTCGAATTTTTATTCTTGGACATATTCCTCACGATATTTTCCTTCACCGTTTTGAGAGCAGTGATGATTTTTAGTGATGTGATGTAGTAAGTGATGAAATAATTTACACAAAGTATAAAACCTACCTAGGTTTGAACCCTACGACCACCACTGCTTTCCGGTTTCGTTTGAGTAAAATATCAAAAGTTAACAAGATAATTTTCGGAAAAAACATTTTTATTCGCTTAGAATTTTTATTTTATACAGTATTCGGGTTCACGTTGAAGAGACATGTCTAAGAAAAAGTGGTGACCACCACCAAGGTAGTCACCACTTTTTAATACATCGAGTACTTTTAGACCTTCTTTGGACCGACTGACAGACAGATGCGACATCAATGTACATGGTATTTAGATGTTTTTCTTAGACATGTTTTTTTAGACGCGTTATTCTTATAGATGTTTTTTTAGATGATGATAATAATGTTTATTATTGTATGCTCGATAGCGATATAAATATAAGACGATTATCCCTCATTAGAGCAGAGAGGTGGAGCCAATTTGTAATACAATCTTTATTGATTTGGAGGGTATAGGTTGTTATGGAAACGCGAAGCAAGTTATCACCTGCCTACCTATTATTAACTTCGTGTCGTCTAGAAGCCATCTTTTGCTGAAATTTGCCCATTCATATCACATTTTGATTTGTTAATTTTATTGAGCCTTTGAGAGCAGTGTTGAGCCAGTGGTAACGGCCGTAACTTACCAAGTTGTAGGTCGTAGGTTCGACCCCAGTCAAGCGCTTTACTGCTCTCAAAACGGTGAAGAAAAACATCGTGAGGAAACCGGCATGTCCTTGAACGAAGACATGAGACATCCAACCCACACTGGCCCCTCTGGTGAATTACGGCTTACTGCCTCTCACAGAACAGAGGACTGTGTCCCAGCAATGGGAACATTATGGGATTGTTATGATTTGCGATTTTATAATTTTTAAAGTGACGATATTACTGGGACGTACAGAATGTATGAAATTAAAATGTGAATTAAATGTCTTCAGAAACATATTTTCATACATTTCACTTCCCTGTGTTACCGTGATGCCGCAGACGTCGATGATAATATCGTCACTTTAGAAATTATAGAAGCTCACAATTAGTACAAGTGGCAGTGGGCAGGGCACATTACGCGCAGAACAGATGGCCGATGGCATCGATAGGTTTTGGAGTGGCAACCACGTACCGGAACCGTAGCGTTGGAAGGCCTACCACAGGGTGGTCTTTTGATCTGGTGAAGGCAGCAGGAATCCGGTGAATGCGAGAAGCACGGAACCGGTCTAAGTAGTGGTGCTTTGTGGAGGTCTATGTCCAGCAATGGACGTTTTTCGGCTAAAATGATGACGATGATGATAAAGACATTAAGTACGAAAAGTGAGATTACTCACATTATTAGTGAGTTTGGTATGGTAATTTTATTCTGGGTGCATCGTTTTCACACATAATCATATAATGAATGTACTATGTTAAATATTGTACTTGAAACATTTTAAAAGAGTAACGGTGGACTTTCTTGCCCATTCTTCTCCATACGAAACTACATTTTGGAAAGGGCGACTAGAATCAATTCTATTTTATTGTAAATGTTGTCGTTCAAAAGTGCCTTTTAAGTGCCTATTTGAAATAAATGCTTTGACTTTGACTTTGACTTTCTCAAAGATTATAAAACACACCAAAGAATTATACTGAAGAAAGACAGGAACCAATAATTGCACCATTCGTTGCATTTGGTATGCAAACATGACAAAAAAGTCAGACTGAATGAAATTAGGCTCTTAGCGCTCATTTTTCAATAGTCAGATATCTTTTATCTAAAGAATAAATCTGACAGTTTGACATATTTGCTATACAAAAGACAACCGACATATTTATACCTCAGTTAGAATTTATCTGACTATTGCAAAATGAGCCCTAAGAAAATTACTGTAAATGGAACGTCAAACTTATAGGTTTTGATTTGTATCGATTTTGAGACAACTGATTTCACCAGTGTGAAATGAACGCTTAGCGCTGAGGTTCTACTGCAAAACGCGGTAAACTTTTCATACATTTTTTCTTACATAATCGCCATGTTTATATAAAAAAAATCCACAGATTATCGAAAGAATTTTTTTCTAAGTTTCAAGGGTTCAGAGTCATTGAGCTTTGTCAATTTTGTTCTGATTTGATGTTGCTAACGTAAATAAAACATTGATTTCTGAAACACTTTTATTCATCGAAATGTTTACTTTGTAGCCTAAGAGCGTAATATTCCTCTGCTTTATGTTCAATCCACTGGCCAAAATAAACTCTATTAAGCAAATATTGAACGTTGAATACTGTTTGTTTTGATGAGTTTATGGTTAAAACTGCAGCTGGACTATACGGGATTTCGACAGGCTTTTGATTATCCGTGCGTAACAACATACAACGTCAATATTGACGTTTGCAACTCCATAAAGGTTGCCACACACGTATGAAGATTGCACGGCTTTTTTCTTTTGAGGGTGGGAAATTATCAAATAACTTCTCCCGCTCTGGGTGGAACAAGAGGACGTGTCAGACTTTTACTGACTAAAACCCACCCGTATTCCTTCAGTTGCCTGTGTGCCAGGAGTCACGGTATCTTTTTCGAACAACCCGCACCCCTGGCAGGCATCGGCCCTTGCGGACCGCACCAATACCAAAGGCGCGGGTAGATCACAACGCGCCGTCGACCCGGGCCTGGTCCTTACCGGACAGCGAGCTACCCATTACCCACCATCCGCAAGCCCGCACCTACGGTGGCCAGGAATCAGCCTGGGATTCCTGATGCCAGGGCTTCTCCTGCGGCGACTAGGGCCGTGAAGGCGCATACGAGTATACTGCCTTTCCCTCACGTGCGTCGCCTCCCTCTTCGCGGGCACTACTGCTTCGCAGCCTTCAACGAAGCCATCACCTCCTTAGGTGACGGCTAGCCATGCACTCTCGCTCCGTACCATGGCCTGGACCAGGGCCGGACGCGAGAGATCGCCGCCGCCGATCGCCTCCATAAGGACACAGCGGTGCTCCGTCCAAGCCGGGCAGACCTCCACCATATGCTCCACCGTTTTCTCAGGGCGATCTACGCAGTAGGACTGCACGGCTCAGCATCGCTTCAACTCGAGCCGTTCCACGATTATTTTGTTCCATTCTACAACGTACACAATCCAATCTATCTGCCCGTTCTTCACATGATCTGACCAAGATTATTTCTGCAATTTAAAAGAGACTGTGATCTCTGAGTTTGAATAGGCCTTTCTTCTCGAAGTAGTCATATAGGATAACCGATCTCATCAAAATATGTTTGACGTGTAAAAGTGTTAGTATAAACCTACTTCATCATCATCTACGAAGCCTTTTCCTAACTATGTTGGGGTTGGCTTCGAGTCTAACCAAATGCAGATTAATACCAGTATTTTACATGGAGCGACTGCTGTCTGAGGTCCACAACCCAGTAACTCGGTAATACGATACCCTTTGGTAAGACTGGTTGTTAGACTGATGAGCTTCTGAAGACCCGTAACGAATGTCAAGGATCCACAAATGACAGCCGGGACCGACGGTTTAACGTGCTGTCCGAGCCATCTAGGACAGGACGTTAAACTGTCGGTTGTGTCGTCGGAGGGGTCTTGGTATGTAAAGATGGTCTCCCATTCACCGAACAACTAGAACGTGTCGTTCAACTACGCTTTGGTTGAACCTGATCGATCAACCCGTGTGTCTGTTATTATTTAGCCACAAGACCCTACAAACCCACTTACACAAATAAAATCATTTATCATTTTATCACAATTATATTTAAGCATCTTAACAGCATCGCCTCGGCTTGAGAATATCTAGTAACTTATAGTCACTTCGTCGATCGTCTTCAAATGCACTCAACCGTAAGCAAGTCGACGCCTCAGCAACGCTTTGCTGATCTGGATTCATGCTTAAATCAGCTTGTGCCTCGTTGGTGACAAACCACACCAAGGCGATGCTAATCCTGTAAAATCCAAATTCATGTGCGCCAACCTTAATATTGTAAATAACAGAGGTAGAAACCTCAAAGCGAAATGTTCATTCCATGTGTTTGCTCAAACGACTATTTACATAGATTTTGGTATTAAATGTCATAAAATAACGAATTGGACGATCCATGTTGGCAGGGGAAGCGGATATTAGTATTTGCATTGCCGTTTCGAAACTGCCACAGATAAATGAATACAGCGTCCCTAAAAACTTTGTGTAATTGGAAGGGTGAATCAGACAACCTATACACGCGATATCCGAAACCTATATTATAAAGATCTGTACAGTAAATAAGGCTTCACAGATGCCATGATTTTGTAGTAATGTTTGACGGGTTATTGATTTGACTAAGATTGAGATTTTGACTAAGATTGAGATTTTGACTAAGATTTTATTTATTTTATCATTTGTGACTTCGAGTTACTTCTGCAACTTCTGCTTGCTAGCAAAATCATTAGCAAATTTTGAAGGACGGGCGTTTTGGGGGACTGTCTTATGTAATTTTGACGTTCAAAAAGTGCTGACTCTCAGCCTTGTTTGAAGTCTTTTGATTGTAAAGCCTCTCTCTAAGAAACTCTTCCTGGAATTGTAAATAACCCCTAATGTAAATGTATTTTCCTTCTTTCTTTCTTTCTTTCTTTCTAATACGGTGATCTATACTTATAACCACGTAAATAACCTAGTCATCTAACTATATGACATTTTTTGTTATTATGACAAGTTTTAGTTTATCAACATATTTAGTCAGAACTTTGGTAACGTTTTCAGGAATAGAGGTTGCAAGAGTTGGATGATAGTCCAGTGAAATGTCTAGCTTGGAATTCACGAGACACATGAGAGCAATAACAGTAAAAATATAGTATTTGGTACGAGTATTTTGTAACTCATAGCACATGTGTGAGCACTTTGTTCTTACTATAAAGCTAACATTTACAGATTACGTCTTTCATTGACTGGAATGTGCCCTGGCAGCTGAGAGCATGCTCACTCAAATGTCTCGCTGGTGGTGGCGTGTGTGTTGGACCATTAAGTTCCCTTCAAAATAGTTGAGCTGAATGATGCTGATCCATACGTCATGTTCGCTGCTGATCGGGCGCCGCCAGTAGGGACTGTGGTCATCTTTTAGCTGCCACGGCTTATTTTACTTTCTGAATTGTTTTTATTACGGATATTTGTAGTGTACACGTCTTGTACATATACATGTACAGTTTAAATTTCAACCTTAATGATGTAAATAAGTACCTAACCTACCAAAGAGAGCAGTGGCGGCCCAGTGGTAACGGCCGCGACTTACGTGTTGAAGGTCATGCGTTCGAACCCAGCCAGGCGCATTACTTTGTGTAAATGATTTCATCACCACTGCTCTCAAAACGGTGAAGGAAAACATCGTGGCGAAACCGGCATGATGAAGACATGTGACATCTACCAAACCACACTGGGCCTGCGTGGTGGATTACGGCCCACTCCCTCTCACGGCGACGAGGCCTGTGTCCCAGCAGTGGGAATGTTATAGGCTGCGTATGTAAATACCTAATTAATTTTTAGTAACATTATTTTGTTTTAAAAACATGTCTGGCCCCGCCGCCTCCGCCGAGCCCCGGCAGAAAGGAAAAATCCACAAGTGCTGGCTTGACGTTGTAGCGGGTGACATGCGTGCCAATGGACTCACAATGAGGGATGCAGAAGCTCTTCCGACGTGGAGGGTTAAAAGTAGGAAAGCGGACCCTGAGCTTTGAAAGGATGCAGCCGGGAAAACGCGAAAATGATGATGATGATTTTGATTTAAAAGGAGTGTCCGTGGAGTTTTTTGCCCGTTCTTCTCCATAGGTACCTACGAGTATTACGATTTGGAACGATTGGACTGACCGACTCAACCGACTTGAAATATCCAAATGCTTTAAGTTTGAGTTTGAGAAAATAATTAGGTTCTGAAAATTCGGAGACTTTAATAAAAACCTAGATCGATATATACAAGACGCTGCAAAGAAACGCGATTTGCTTTTGCTGCGCAGTACATTTAAAAAATAAGTTCCTTCATTTTTCCAACAAATTCTACAAATACGCAATCGAAACGGGAACGGGAGGTGTTCAAAAATAAACTTTTGTGAGGTTTCTCGACGCTCGCTGGCTCGTTTCACAATTCATTTATTTGCTGGAGGTAGCACAAATGTTTACTAGTGGTGCATTTAGCTGGTTTCAACAACTACGTATTACGGTCTATTCTAAAAGTATCTGACGTAAATGTAAACAAATATACCAGAAAACGGCATCCTAATTGCGGTAGCACACTCACAATCTGAATCTATCGAAAGATCTTGTTGTTCTTACTCGTATGTTCGAAAAATTTGTCTGCTCAACAACATGAATGTTGTTGAACTGTCGAGATTATAGTCATTCCTGCTGTTGGTGTGTTACACAATTACCCCGCAGATCTGTGGATGCTAATTTGTACTTGATTATCAGCCTCATTTTAAATCACCTTAGGTATATACGTTTTTCGCGTGACATTTGGTGGATGCCGATAAGGTAGGTAGCCCAATTTAATTCAAATTTTGTTGCGCTTTTCGCAATTAGTAGGTCAGAGTCAGGTAGAATATTGACTAAAATGTGATTAGCGACCGCAAACTGCAAAAAAACGTATGAAAATTAGATTTTTGCAGGCTACCCTGGCGCTTCCATCTTAAAACCTAGATTGCTGTCCATGATTTTTTTATTAGAATTTTATAAAGGTATTCAAACAATAGTTAATTGTCGGAAAAAAGGTACCATATAAAGTTAAGTCCTTTAAAACACAGATTACAGTGTTTGTTTACGTTTTCATCAACTACTTTTAGAACGGACCAATACCATAAAGCACGGCCCGAGTTATTTGAAAAATATTCTCTCTTTGAATGAAAGGCATATTTACTAAGGCTTTGCAAGTTATTCCGTCAGAATTCTATCTAGATTTATTATGATGAAAATTCTTTGCCATTTCCTGGAGAAATATTTTCCTGGCTTCATTTCTGTAATAGATCGTGGCAACCCTTGAAAATCGAACCATTCAAACATTTAAGAGGTGCATTCCATTTTCAATTAAGAGATAATTATCATGTTAACAGGTTAAGCTACGCTTGCCACGGTTGGTCCGTGGATGGGTGACCATCTTCACATACCAAGACGCCTCCGTGATTCGGAAAGCACGTTAAGGTGAATGCGCAGTGGTAGACCGCGAAATTCAAATTTTCTTACGTTTTTGCAATTTTCAGGTCACTATCAGGTTGTATCCTGATCAAAATGTGATTTGCGAATATAACAGGTACGTGTTTACAGAATTTAGTCATTAGAATGTCTAATATATCTCTTATAAGTCAGATTTCTTCCACAAACACTTTTCCATAAGAAATTTGTTCTTATGGAACAAATCTAATTTAGAAAGATGTATTATTGATTCTAATGATTATAAATCTGTAAATACGTACATATTATAGTCGCAAATCATATTTTGATCAAGTAACAAGCTGACACTCACCTGAAAATTGCAAAAAACGTAACTAAATTTGAATTTCGCGCTCTACCACTGCGCATTCACCTTAAGCCGTTGGTCCCGGCTGTCACTCGTGGATTTTTGACAGTCGTTACGGGTCGTCAGAAGCCCGAAAGTCTGACAACCAGTCTTACCAAGGGGTGTCGTGTTGCCCAATAACTGGGTTGTGGAGGTCAGATATGCAGTCGCTCCATGCAAAATGGTATTCAGTTTCATCCGGTTTGACTGAAAGCTGACCCCAACATAGTAGGGAAAAGGCTAGGCAGATGATGATAAATGACTTCGGTTCTGTAAGTAGTTTCGTACAAATACTTTTCCACGTCAATCATATTTAAAAACAAACAGTGGCACTCCGGGAGTGCCGACAGAAGTGAAAACTTGAACAATTACGTATGTATTTTTTTAATTGTCAATACAGAATTTCACATCGGGTCCTTGGGTTCTTTGATAAACGAGCGATCGACTTCAGCCATTAAAGGTAACAGCACAGATTTTTACGATAAAAATACAAAGGGAAAGAAAGGGATAAAAAAAATGAATTTCATAACACTGTGCGCAGGCAACAATTAATGAATGAAAGGGACTTTTCCAAAAGACATCAACGCGCGAGTCATCCGTGTGCTCGTTCACCCAACCACCATTTTAAATAGACCCCAGCGGTGGCTCATAATCTGATTAAATGAAAAAAAAACTAAGTAACTTGTGCATTGTGTCGTTGAGCTATTAGATTATTATTTTTGATGCTTTGACACTCCTATTCAATGTACATATATAGCTCATGGGAAGCGTGCGGTGACGGTGACGCGAGTTCTATGATTTTTGTTCACCCAAAAAGTGCTCAACGCGCCTAAAGAAGTTTTCACTTCAATAGATGAGGTCAGCGTTACCTATCTGACTACTCTAACAAGAAAGGCCGAAACACACTCAGAATTTATTTTAAAGTCTAGACATAATCTTTGCCAGATCATGTGAGGACCATGTAGATTGTTATCTGAAATGGTCTTTAGAGGGAAGAAACATACAGATAGAGTGGAAGTGTCAAGTCAGTGCACGCATTTTTCGGTAATCATGCAGCTCAACTCAGAACTTAGGGTCAATTCTCACCGAGACGCGGCGCGATGCGCACTTTTTAAGATCACGATACAAAATAGATCTTATTTACTTCACAATAAGGTATACGGGCTGCACAACGCGGTGCACCTTAGCTCGTAGTGAAATTATACCTTTTCGTGTTGTAAATAAGTTAGATATTCTGTTGCTATCTTAAAAAGTGCGCGTCGCGCCGCGTCTCGGTGAGAATTGACCCTTAAGGAGTTCGAACGAACAAACGCAAGCAACACCCGGCAAGCTAAATTAATTTTTAAATTTGATTTCAATTATCTATTTTTTAAGTAGCACCACAAATTATCTGATATCAAGGCTTCTTCAAACAGGTGCGACGCGACAAAGCGACGCGACACTCGTAGAACAATTATTTCTAAAGTGTCGCCCCGTGCTGTCGCGTCACGCTTGTTTGATAAAGCCTTTTATCCCTTTAATGGGCAGTACGAAATACGTAGATTTTTTTGTTGTACGTAGTTAGAGGTCCCTTACATAACATGTCTGAATAATTGCACCCCCTCCCAGATACTCCTACTTACTTTTATGGGGGGTGGCAAATATGTTTGCCTATGCCCGCTATTAAATTATAAATTAAAAATATCATTATTTCAAATCGATTACGCGCCAGATTCAAAATACTGCTGTGGAAAATATTTTGCCTACGCTCACGAGGTAGCCGTACCGTAATACTTCCTTTTGTTACTCATACTTAGATCAGATTGAACCGTACCTTGTAAGTAAGTTTCAACTACCATCGAGATATTGACTTTTATCTTAGAAAAATACATACAGTCTGCAATCATTCAATTTACTATATTGATTCTTGAATACTCGTGTCTATTGAAGACGAATACAAATGAAATGGAATTTTATTGATTTAAGACCCACGGTACTCACAATATGTTATATACGTACTTACTGTTGTTCGTTTTTGTATTTATTTATATCTGGGGTAAAGGGATAAAATAAAGAACTCGATAAATTGATGTTTCAGGGTTAGCACGCTTTCTTTTTTAATATAAAAAATATTTTAAAATACCTTCCAAAGGCTACAATCATCTACTATATAAAAATAAGTCGGGTTTTCCTTCCTGACGCTATAACTCCAGAACGCACGAACCGATTTCCACGGTTTTGCATTCGTTGGAAAGGTCTCGGGCTCCGTGAGGTTTATAGAAAAGAAAATTCAGGAAACAAAACAAAAAAAAAATCTTCTTTTAATCACCAAACGAAATGTTACATTAAACGAAGCCATCTGGTGGCGAAACGGAGTTCGTCGGGTTTGCTAGTTTGCTAATAATATTATCAAACTATTTTGGCTTATTAGACGATCCATACGAATGTACTCGCCTGAATCGGGAACATCGACACTTTTAAATAAAATATTATTTTCTATGGGCGCCTGGAGTATAATCAGCCTATAATGTTCCCACTGCTGGGACACAGGCCTTTTCTCTGTGGTGTGGGCCGGTAACAACCACGCGGGCCCAGTGCGGGTTGGTAGATGTCACATGTCTTCGAATTTTCGGTTCTAGAACATTCCGTAACTGGTTCACGATGTTTCCGACCGTGGACCGTGGACCGTTTTGAGAGCAGTGATGAAATTAAATACACTCAGTATAGTTCTAGGCGTGGGTTCGAACTCATGACCTATCTCGTAAGTTCGGGCCAATACAACTGTGCCACGACTTCTCTCCTCTCACTCACACAAAGATAATTTATTTGTGCGCAAATCGACAACTCCAGAATTTCTCAAAGTCAAAGTCAAAGCATTTATTTCAAATATGCACTTAAAAGGCACTTTTGAACGTCAACATTTACATTAAAATAGAATTAATTCTAGTCGCCCCTTCCAAAATTTAGTTTCGTATGGAGAAGAATGGGCAAGAAACTCCACCGTTACTCTTTTAAAATGTTTCAAGTACAATATTTAACATAGTACATTCATTATATGATTATGTGTGAAAACGATGCACCCAGAATAAAATTACCATACCAAAATAGGTAAACAGAATCAAATTGAAGCAATACAGATAAATTAATTCTGTGATAGATACATGGTGTTCACACATTTACAAACATTGTAAAAGTAAGTATAGGTACGATTTTCCTACAAAATTAACAAGTAATGAGTCAGTGTGTGAGTTAAAGTAATCACTGAGTGTAAATCAATGTCATAAATATAATTAAGTATTTTGTTGTAACACACAGTACCCCATAAAAGATGTCATGTACTTTTGCTAATCTGAAATATACTCGATTTGAATTTTATGCACTTTACGGCATGTACTTGCAGTGACCTTCTCTCATAACGTTATTGTATTATATTTAACACGTGCTAATTGATATTATCTCTAAACAGGATAAGTTTTTAAACTGTGCGCAAACTGTAACTATGAATTCAGCATATCATTCTAGACTCCTCTGCGATGCGAATGCGAAGACATTTTTCGTCGGTTATGCAAAAAATTATCAGCTGTTTCATAGAAAAGTGCAATACTAACGCGGCCAAAATTTATGGAACAGCTGAGTTTTTTGTTTTGTTTAACCGATGAAATATTTCTGCGCTGGGGGTCTAGAATGATATGCTGAATTTCATGGTTGCAGTTTGCGCACTGGTTAAAAACTTATACTGTACATTGTTAATACGCGAAGCAAAATCTTTGTAAGTACCCCTTTTTACGAAAACTAAGTTACTAGGACGGTGGAATATAAACTGTATAAGTTCATATGGAGAAGGAGTGTAGAAAGCAATTTTTTTTTATCGGTATAGGTAGCAATTGGTCCCATAAATCAACTAATCGTCCTCAACCAACACCACCACAAAACACCCGTTCCGACCAACACAAAATCCCGACATACCTATTCAATAGAAAGACAAATCATAGTTTAAACTGTAATGCTCGATTTTCCATTCAATCCGGAAATTATACCCCACCCTTGACAAGTGTACATCAAAGTAACATTTCAATTACGCGCTGTCTACGGCCGTCAATACCACGGGGTGAACTCAATTTGCAACTGGCCAACAATAGGCTGACCGTGTCCATCAAATGCATACTGTATTAAATTTTAGAAAGGGCTCCGTTTGATGTTATTTTGGGCCAGGAGTAGGTAGTGAACAGAGACATTCAGAATTGCAACATTTGTTTGAAATTACAACAAGGCGATAAAAAAAAAATCATTTATTGCACATATTAGAAATAAGTCTAATATGTGCAATAAACAATTTTTTTTTCAATAGTTTCACATGATGTATAAACATCGTGTGAAACTATTGACCTACAAAATAAGTAAAACTTTTACTATGAAGGACAAAGCGCTCTCTTATATTTACAATGACTAATGGAATAATGCGGAAAAAGGAAGCATTCAAGGGTGTGGATAGTATCTTGTGTGGAATTGGGTGAGTAAGTGTGGAAGCTTGTGGAAAAGACGTGGCGAATGCTCATTTCGACCACATAGCGCAAGCGCACTCCATTTTTTATTACAAAACCGGCGAAACACTAAACGTGGCGAACGCTTGCTTCGGGTATTTGACACAAGCGTGCTTCTTTTGTATTCAACCTGAACTAACTTGTTTGTAAACCTGCGCTCACAATGCTCTCGGCTCACTGCACTGGCGCCTGTAACGCGTTACAAAGGAATTCACGAAAAGCAGGTGTTCGAGTGGAGGATCCAGCGCTTGAGACGACTCGGCTCGCTGCACAAACGACTGTAATGCGTTACAAAAACTTGATACATTACAAACAAACATTGCAAGCCAGTAGCTATATTCAATATACAATCGAATAAAAATCAATCTGCCCAGCATCTTCCTAATTATGTTGGGTGGTATTACATAAGCAGCCTATAATGTTCCCACTGCTGAGACACAGACCTCCTCTCTATGAGAAGGAGTGGGCCATAATCCACCACGCGGGCCCAGTGCGGGTTGGTGGATGTCACATGTCTACTAATTTTTAGTTCTAAAATGTTCACAATGTTTTTTTAGATAACCAACTTTATCCTGTGGCAGAAGTGTCGAATCGGGATAAATGCTCGCTGCCGACCGGTGAGATAAAATAAGATTGTAATGAAGTTTGGCCTCTGTTCGATTATATACTCTTGCCCAACGGCTTGCATTACATGAATACGTGTGCATCATACTATTTTGAACCATACTTGTTTTAAATAAAATTCATTTTAGTAGAACGCGTGGTAAAATAATTATTGAGACTAAATTAAAGGGTCTGTAGTGCACAAAGTGTTCGAGGGGTGTATAAACTATTCTGTTTAGGGGATACTGCCAAGCTTTTGTACCTGGAGAATATGGTCGGCTGCACGCAAAGGGCTTACAGCGTATTACGTGTCCGATATAACAACGTGTACAGGACGTTGTTAGGGTTACCATGAAAATTTAGCACGCAGATGTAGAGAAGTTTGCAACCTCTTTACGTATGCGTGCTACATTTTTGACGTGAAAACGTCTTTTCGCTCGGAGTACTGGTAGTAAGTTCAATATTTCTGACCGACAAAAACATGTAAAATTTCAACCGATAATAACTACGAGAGTTTTAGTATTAGAGTAACGGATGAGCATCCAAAAGATAGGTCATATTCATAACAATTTTTCAGCCAGACATAGTTTGCCATAGTTTGACGTCAAAACGTCACATTACGTGTGCATGCGCATGCGCGTTACCCTCTATTATTTACTGTGATTCGACATTCCAATTCGTGTAGCGGAAAAACGTGTTAAGTTAGAACACTGATTCCAGTGTTGTTGTCAAGAATTATAAAAACACTACTAGAACAATAGAGAATTAACAAAACTACTGGCCGAAATAGGTTTAAAAATTAGTATGAAGGTGACAATAGCAAAATAACTCCATAAATCCTCTCATAACGGGTGTAAATATGCTCAGAAAAAAAAATACACAATTGAAGAAAGCTTGCATCAAAAGGAATGCAATGGGCCTGAAAAACCTAGTGCCGAGCAAATACAATACCTATGGCAGTGACTGAAACCGTAAGAAAATCTGTTGCAAATACCATTTGATACACAACATAGTTGATGTCCTCTAGAGGGCGCCATATTTCTTTAATACTAGTTTCCGCCCGCGGCTTCGACCGCGTGGAAGTCGGAAATTATCCCGCGGGAACGTACTACCGGGATAAAAAGTATCCTATGTGCTAATCTAGGTAATAATCTATCTGTGTGCCAAATTTCATGTAAATCCGTTCAACCGTTTTTACGTGAAAGAGTAACAAACATGTCAAAGCCAGAGGAATAGACACGACGTGTCCTCCTAATGCAAACAAATTGATGTGATAGTTTACATCAGTCCAGAAGGAAAGACCTTAACATCAAAATCTTTTGCTCCATCGGGCGGCATTGAGCCAGAGGGAGGGAAAAGGTTAAGAGGCTAGACCGCCAAAGTTCATTGAAAACAACCTAAATGACGTTCATACTCCAGAGGTAAATTCTCAAAAAATGTACCTACTCCTTTCTCGTTCTTTTCTATTAAATATCAGCCAAAGCTGATGAAAACCTATGGGTCCTTATTTATAAGCTGAACCAGTCGTGTCAATTCACTCTTTGCAAAGTCTATGCTCTTTTCACAAAGTTGGTCGTGGCTTAGAGTGAGTGTCCTCCCCCTCTAGGTGGAACCACAGTTTTCAAAACTACTTAACTCGCTTAACTACTTGACTCGCGTAACTACTTTCTGGTGTACGCCCATGCTAGTTCACCGTAGTGAACCCTAGCTATTGAAGACTTAGTTGTTGTGTTTTCCTTCAGACGCTGCGTGGCTGTGAGGCGTGTCACCCGGTGACCAGATGTAAAAATCTCACCGTGATTACTTGGGTGAAGTGAGCTTAAAGTGACCTGTCATTAGTATTAATCCCTGGCATCAGGTGGATTGATAGCTAACTTCACGGTCACTTCACCTCAGTTCTCACGGTGAGATTTTTACAGAATACATCGGCAGGTGTCACCTCACACGCTCACAATAGCGTCCAGTATTTTCTCACCATCACATGTAATAAGCACAAAGGAAAACGTATTAATAAAATGTAACATTAATCACACTAAAATTATGCCCAAATGTTTACACCTAGCTGACAATACATGACAATAAAAGAAGTAATTAATTGACAAAAGGGATGATAAAAAAATAAATACTATAACCTAACGACAAAAGGTTTTAATCTAACACGAAAAATGTCCCTGATCCTTCTATTATTTAATTATCTAAACTCATACTTTAAAATGTAAAATTTAAGGCTGTATACGTATAAATATAAACTTCACGTTTATTCCACGTACTAGACCGTTACAGCTCCGCGCCGAAACAAAACCTACCTTAAATTACTTGAAGGATTCCTTTTAGAACTTTCTGACAGTTCGAATGAGACAAAGCCCTTTTGTTGGCTGCCAGCATGTACGTAAAGGTTGCATTCGGTAAGCGACCAACCTTTACAGTATACCCACGTCCCCAAAGTTATGATTAACTGAACAATATTAGGTTTATTTTTGTTTCCCTAAGGTTCGGTGCACGTATACTTCATTGTTGATGATTTTGTATTGTAGGTACCGTTGTTTACGCCATTTGTATTTTTAAAGGACGAATGACGCACTTGGAGAAAGCACAGTGAGCTTTGCTTGAAGGGAACTTTCTGAGATCATAAGATTTCGCAGCGATGCTGAAATTGTTTGCTCGACCACCTACGTAGGTAATTTATTTATAAATCTACGTACGTATTAATTTTATGCGCTCGTGGCTAAGTAATAACAGCCGCATGGATAGTCCATGGATGGGTGACATCTTTACATACCATTACATACCAACGTGCTTTCCGAGGCACGGAGGGGCCGCCGTGCCTCGGAAAGCACGTTAAGCCGTTGATCCCGGCTCTCATTCGTGGATCTTTGAGAGACGTTAGTCGTCCGCAGCCCGAAAATATGACAACCAGTCTCTTATCAAGGGGTATTGTATTAAATAAACCAAAAACTGGGTTGCGGAGGTCAGGTGCGCAATCGCTCAATGTAAACTACTATTATTCAGCTGCTTTTGGTTAAACTGGAAGCCGACTCTAACATCGTTGGGAAAGTGCTAGGTAGATGAAGAATATCGCACTTCAAGAAGACATTGTGTGGACTTGGTTCGGAAAAGAATTTTGTGATGTCATAAGGTTACGTAGCGATACTAAAATCGTTTTCTCGACCACCTGCATATGTCATTTATTTAATCTACCTTCGTTAAAATTATAATATCTTTCCGAGTCTACACCACGAAATCTTGCTGCCAAACTGAGGTTTCTTGAATGTTAACTCTAATTATTAACCGACAAAAAAAAAGGAGCAGGTTCTCAAGTCGACGTGTAGATTCTTATATTATACCACCCCTATCTAAGTGTATTTTTTTTTAATCAAAAGAAAACTATCTTATGAAACTAAAAAGCAGAAGATAAACTTTTTAGTATAATCACTAATCTTGATTATTACCTTATCCAATTTGTAGAAACTCTAATTAGGAACACTCTAATTAGGATGTTGGAAAGTTGGAAACTAGTGATCACACTAGACTAAATTTAAATCTAACTCGGACAAAAGACTCTCAGTCGTGAAGCAGAATTGTATTTAGTTGCACTTGCAATAATTTAGGAAGTAGTTGGGACCGTCCAATCGCACTCAATTTTAATATAACTGTCTAACATAACTTCGATAAATCTTTCGATATCCTACTTAGATTTCCTACAAATTGAATAGTGTAATAGGTGATTTAGGCAGAACGACCTCTCGTCTCCTGTTTTTTCTTCTATTCTACCTCTAAATTAGTTTGACTGTTCGGATGTCATTAAAATAATTTATTACCAGCCTGTACAACATACGGTCGTCTTTTGCATACAACCTAGCACATTAAGCCAGTTGAGTTAAGTCACCGTAACAGGGGGCGAGCCTTTCGCCATCAACCAGACACAAATCTAGACGCCGCGCCGTGCTGCTGTACAACAAAGTCAATATGCAAACTTGTTTCACATAATTCCGTGATTACGTCTCCTAGCTCGTATTCAAACTCGGCCAGCTGGATATAATTTGAAGTTAATCAAATTAGAAGCTACAGCCATGTGTGTGAGCAGTGTTTAGTTTGTCCAACAGGGAGTCCAGACTTCGAACATCAAATGCACCCATTTGCCATGACTGCCGCCTTTGTTTAGTAGCTGTTAAGGGCTGTTTTCGTAGTTCAACCTACGGACATACGGTGCAGTCTAAAAGCTTTAAGTAGTCGTAAGCTCTGAAATTGTGCACACTTACTTAACATAGGTACACGCTGTGCACTATGAGGGCCTGAAGAGCTCTCTGTAACAGCAACGGTCCGTAAACACTTTGATATGTGTATTCATAGGATATTTCGTTTATTGCACGCTTAAGTAATAACAGGGGATTGCTTGTGGCTAAGTGATAACATGGGTCGATTGATCAGGTTAAACTCGTGAACGGGTGCTGCTCGTGGTGACTGGTCGTCTTGCTGACCATGGTTTTGTTATTGTTAATTGTATTAAGTTTTTAATAATTTTAGTCCAGAGGTCCTAGTTTAACTTTTGTTATAAGTTACTTATAGCTATATTTGCATAATGCAGAATTACATATGTAAGCTGGCATGCCCTTTATGCCTAGAGGCTTTTATTTAGATTGGAAGTTCTGTTTACGTTTTATTTTAATTTTCTATTATTTTTAGTTTTCAATTTTTGATGGTATATTGGCGTGTGCTAGCTGACATATGGCAAATTTTATGTTTTTTTTGTGTTTCGTAATTTTTATTACGTATTATTGTATAGAAACAAGTTCTTCTAACTTAACAGACAGCTGTGCTGCTGGGGAGTTTGTTCCGCTACTTCTTCTTCCCAGCTAAAGCACTAGGAAGTGGTGAAGGGCGGGCGTTTTTGGGGGGACTGTCTTATGTAATTTTATTTTGACGTTCAAAAAGAGCTGACTCTCAGCCTAGTTTGAATAAATGACTTTTGATTTGATTTGATTTGATTTGACTATGCTGGCCGTGGTTGGTCCGTGGATGGGTGACCATCTTTACCTACATATCATGACACCTCCGTGCCTCGGATAGCACGGTATTTTTTGGTCCCAACTGTCTTTGACGGTCGTTACGGGTCGTCAGAAGCCCGAATGTCTGACAACCAGTTTTACCAAAGGGTATAATATCATATTATCCAGTAACCGGGTTGTGGAGGTCAGGTAGGTAGTCACTCCATGTCAAATACTGGTATTCAGCTGCATCCGGTTAGACTGGAAGCCGACCCCAACATAGTTGGGGAAAGGCAGGCAGATGGGTCTCGCGCCGGTCATTTAAGTGATTTCTTCCGAAACAAAAACCTATGGTAAAGTATTTGAAAGCTAATTCAACATTCTCTTGACAATTCGAATATTATTCAAGCTATTTCATAGCTAGTCTATACAACGGAAGGTGGTGAAAGTCATCTGTACAATGTATGAGTTACTTTTTACCACTTCCATATTTTAAAAGAATAGTGAAAAATTATTTAACTTAGTTAAATGTTAAAGAAAATGGGCAAAGAATTGCTTTTGAATTCGGCTACTCAGAACTCTGGCGCATAAAATTAAAACAACCGAAATACGTTTTAGTTCGGTATAAAATTTGAACTTAAATTAGAATGCTCTTCTCTTACCTATCCACCCAATTATACCTACTTAATTAGAGCGTGAACACGACATTTCAAAAATAGAACCCTCCTACCCGCAAACGCCGAATCTCAGTTTATCAGCAAACAAAAATGTGTTGTGTTTTTCACTCTATTATATAAACTATTTATGGAGCTATTGAATATTATGCAAATCGGGACTATATAATGAGGGACATGAAATACATATGTGCATCCCTTTCCTCTAAATTTTCTCCGTAAAAAAGTGAATGTTAATTTTTAATTTGGCGCACCTATTCAATTTCATACTGTATAAATGTGATAGACACTTTTCCTAGTTCTAATTATGTTGAAAGTTTTGAAAAGGGGGAATGTTGAGACAGGTAGTCTCGGAAAGATTGCAGGAAACATAATATTATTAGCAAGCAAAGTAAACGAGGGAGTTTACCACCCACTTTGGAGCTTCACCCTGCGTACTTTGTACCTAATGAGCACGTAATAAGGCTTTTATTTGACAACTATTCGATACGATTCCGTACCGAATCGAAAATCAATCAATTGGAGTACTCTAAATGCTGTTCATAAATCCGAAACCCGAAAATCTTGGCGGATTAAATCAAATAGGTGACCGCGATCCTCCCGATGGCAGTTTGCCGACGGGGGAAGATTAATCAGGCTATCGAAATGTGTTGTTTTCGATACGATAGCCTGTCCAGTCGATAAACATGCAAATTGAAAACGGTTCGCTAAATTTACCGCGCTGGGCAAATTACGCTGACATGTGCCCGAAGGCATGTGTAGAGATAATTACGTCTAAATTAGCAGATTCCCGTCTAGGGAACTTTCCCCCGTCAGTTTGCCTCGGGCATTTTGCTCCGTGCGGTTTTTAATGGCTGCGGCGACGGTTCAGGTTGCAACTCAATTATTTACTCACTAGATTGGTGGCTAATATTTAATATTCAAGAGAGGAGAGGAGACTTTAAAACCTCTGATTTTTATACGAGCGCTATCTTTACGATGAATTTGTGTCGTTATACTCAACTGGCTCCTCAAACTTCACCTTAGATACTAATTTCCTCAATAAAACAACCTCGTGGCCAGAAATAGCTTTTATAGTAGATACTTAAATTGTTAACTTAAACCCGGTACAATGTACGTCTACATAAAACAACTTAGACAGGTAGTAAAAATGTTAAGCTTACTGTCAGACAAAACGCATTGCACGTGAGTTTCATTAATAACAAAAGTGCACTAAAGATTATGGAAGGATTTACGAAAATTCACCCTTGAAACGCACATTAGGGGACGAAAATTGTGTGCAAAACAAAACCTCATCAAGAACACGGTTTGTCTATACTAATATTATAAAGAGGAAAGATTTAATTGTTTGTTTGTTTGCATTGAATAGGCTCCGAAAGTACTGAACCAATTTTAAAAATTCCTTCACTGTTGGAAAGCTACACTATTCCCGGGTGATATAGGCTATATTTTATCCCCATATTCCTACGGTAACGGGAACTACGCAGGTGAAACCGCGGAGCGCTAGTATTTCATAAAATTGCCCGCCTTACAAAGGATTTAACTTGATGCCAAGTAGAAATTGATAAAAGGCCTGAGGTATATTTACTTTTGTTGTAAAGTAATTAGGAATATGCATTTACTTCAAAACTCTTTCATTATTTGAATAAACATTGTAAAGTAGCAAGAAACAAACCCGGGCAACGGGCTGCGCTACCTACCACCCACCATTCACCCCCACAAAATCTCAGGAATCTGAAACTATCTCGTTTCTACCAAACAAAGGCTTAATGGCAGCACGTAATTTTCATGAAGTACTTATTAAATATTGCGTTAAATTTCTAAATAAATATATTTAATGTCTCTGATAGTTTTTTTGTAAATATGATAAAGTATATTTGAGAGTTGTAGAGTTGCAAAATGCTGTTTTCGTATGTACCAATAACCACCTTAATATGTACCAATTCCAAAGGAATTAGTTTTTTCCGACCGTAATATTTAAATTGTCAGTTGACACGAATTATCCTGTACTCATCACGAATCGTCCCAGTGGTGACGGCCCAGAATTGCAAGTTGTAGGTCGTGGGTTCGAACCCAGATAGGCGCTATACTTTGTGTAAATAATTTCATCAACGCTCTCAAAACGGTGAAGGAAAACATCGCGAGGAAACCGGTATGTCCTAGAATTTCGAAGACATCCGCTACCCCGCACTGGGCCCGCAGTGGGAACATTATAGGCTAATTATGCTGACACCAATGAAAATAAAATATTCTTTAATGACGTGAAAGATACGTCACTTTTAAATGAGTTGCCAATTCACAAAAATGTAGCAGAGGGTAATATTTTGCATCATTACCGACGGCTTAATTTTGGTACTTTATTGATACATTCTCGCCATATAAAATAAATCATATATTTAACGAGCATTTTAAAGAGCTCGTTGAAATATACTCACGTATTGATTTTGGACTTAGCTTCCCCGCGATATTCACAAAATCCTTTGAATTCACGGATCGTTTCGACCTGCACACTAATTTTATTAAGCCGGTACTTTGTCGACGTTCACGCAGACGTACATGTGGATTTTCAACTCTGGGTGTTGCTTCGAGTATTGAGAATACTCGTACAACAGTCGAAAAACACACTGTTCGAGATGGAACTCTGGGGGCTGCATGAGCAGTGCGTT